>CM057458.1:1311097500-1321097500 GCA_016271365.2 Neoceratodus forsteri
CAAAAGGCTGTACTGACCATGTTCAGAACCAAAATGTTTAAATGCAATAACTTTCGAATGGATTTCTTTCTTTCTTTTCTTTCTTTCTTTCTTTCTTTCTTTCTTTCTTTCTTTCTTTCTTTCTTTCTTTCTCATCCAGTGGACCGTTTCCAGGCACAACCAAGGCCAGCAAAGTGGCAGCAACATGGAAAAAGAGAACAGTGGTACATACAGTGCATTAGTACACACCTGTAAACATGAGGTGGTAAGGAAAAAAGAAAATGTACAGCAGATAAGTAATTTTGTACAAGAACAGTAGGGTTGGGATTCAGTGTAACAAACAGTACAAATTTTATACACATACAGTGCAAATTTTATAAACAATGGCAAGGCTAACATAAGAATTGAATACTATAAAACTAGAGAAAGGGGTTTAGTTAATAGGAGGGTAATAGAAGAGTGAACTGGAGAAGCAGAGGAAATAAGTGATAAAACCCATTAAGGAGAAAATAGACTTCAAGGCCCTAGGTTATTTTTGGGTGCAATGACAGCTTGCAGTAGTCAGAAGTCAGATTTTTAGGTTCTGTTTGAAAGCCAGGTGGGAGGAAGACAAGCAGACTGATGGTGGGAGCTTGTTTCATAGGGAGGGAGCTGAGATGGAGAAAGCTCTAATACCCATGGATCTGGAGGCATGGGGCACTTCTAGTGGTGGGACAGCAGATGTCCGAAGAGACCTCAAAACCACCCTTTCCATCAGAAGTTTTGCATAGGAGAACTGGTCTAGGTTCCTGAGTGAGTTGTCCATTAGGCAGCCTGTAGCATAGTTGAAATGTCCTTGTAGAGGGAGCCACCCTAGGGGCTGGTAGAGTGAGCAGTGGTGGGTCTGCTGTGGGGCTTGAAGGATGAATCAGCAGACAGAGTTGTAGGTCAAGGTTAGCCGTGAGTGCGAGGTAGAGGATATGAGGAGTAGACAAAGGAGCAGTAGTCCAGGAGGGGCAGAAGGTTATGTGTCTGATTAATATTTTTTCACCAAACCAGCTAAAGGTTCATCTGTGGGCCAAGCCCTTTCTACCTTGAACATTTTAGACCAACATTCCAAACTAGGAGTGTGCGAAAAAAAATTCTACCTGCAGAATTTCCACGAAAGAGGGAATTTCACTTCCGTAAAAGTTCAGAAATCATTTTCGCAACTTTTGTGGAAATTCCACCTTAAAACTGTATAATAAATGTACAGACTGTGGGTTAATTTATTAAACTGCAGGAGAAAAAAATATGCAGAACGGATCACTGCCAATGGTCAGTTTTGAGGCTTGTTTTAACCACTGTTTAATTCATTAATCCACCTCTGCTGATCAGGGTTCCCAGTAAATAAACGAAAAAAAAAAACTCCAATCCCTTCCTTGACCCTCCTGGTGTCTAGTGGCTTCCCACTCACTGATCGTGAGTCCCAAATAAAAAATCTCCTTTCCTTGGTGTCTAGTGGTCCCCCCCCCACCCAGAGATCTTGGCCAGTGGGTCCTGGTAAAGAAGAAACAAAAACTCTGATCCCTCGCTGGTGTCTAGTGGCTCCCCCACTCACTAATCATGGCCCCCAAAGATATTTTATTTCCCTGGTGCCTAGAGGACTCCCCTCCCTATCCTGGATTCCCTAGATCCACAAAGAAACAGCCGGCAGTCCACCAACTCATCCCCCTGTATTCCCAATATTCCATAGTGTCTAGTGGACCCCCATCCCCGATCCCTAATAAAAAAAGTAATCCCAATTCCCTGGTGTTTAGTGGACCCCCCCACCCTGACAGTTCATCCATCACCCCGCTCCCCCCCATCTTGCCCCTGAGTGGGCCACTGGTTCAGCTCTCCTCTCTCCTCCACTACCAATGGCCCACTGAACTGTCAGTGAATGATCACGTGCTTGTACAAGCATGCATTCATTCACTGACAGTTCATTAAACTGTGGATAGAATAAATTCTGCAGTTTAAATGTATTTTTTCACAGTTCACAAAAAAGTCAGTGGAACCCGATGAAAATTCACGGAAGTTCCAAGAAAGCAAAATTTGCAACTTTTGCCCACCCCATTCCAAACTGACTGGGTGCTAGGTGATGGCAAAAACTAAAAACTAAAAAATAGCAAAAACACCTATTTTGTGTTTTACTTTGTTTACTATCCACATCTCATTATCTGCACATCCCACCAGAACAAAAAATGTCACATCAAGAAATCTAACCCCCACAAGACTTCTCTTGCAAAATTTCATGAAAATCCATTAAACAAGCAGGCCCAGTGGCATTGAGTGTTGAGGCATTGGAGGTCACGCTTCACACCATACCAGTGACCCAGGTTCATTCACAAGCTCAGGGCACATGGGGTCGATTTGGTGGGAGAGGGAGGAACTGATTGAGCTGCCAGCTGGCAGCTCTCCTCTTCAGGGAAGGCTTGAGGTTCTACTTGGTGCTTTGTCACCTCCTGGTGGAGGCTGGGGGTGGTGCCATGTTCAAGGAGCCCTGGGGATAGGCTGAGGGAGGGTGGAAGGTGCTGTCATTGAAGCCGTGGTGTGCATGCGTGCCACCACACATATGCACTAACACATTCTAGGGCCTTGGGATAATGGGGAGTAAATGAGGAAATACGGGGGCAGCAGCAGGATGAAGCCTCTAGGCCAGCTTGTGGGGATCTGCTGGGGCACACAAGGCATCTACTTGATCCTGAAAGACCCCTGGAGTCAGATAAGGGTGGCCAACATGGGCAGCAGTCTGCTGTGGAGGACAAAAATGAATATGTAAAAAAAATCCATTGAACAGCTGTAAAGACATTAAAGTTCAAAGTTTGAGGTTCAACATAGAAAGCCCTGCTCAGCCCTATCTATAATAGTGGCACTACTATACCACTATAATATATGTATTCACTGCAACAAACTGTGTTAATGCAACAGTTAGGGATCAATTTGCAGGAACAAAAGAAGGGAAATGTGGTATTATGGATTCCAACATTAGCGCCTCTCCCAGCCAAGTAGCAAAAGGAAAACACCACAGACGCAACCACAGACAGCCATCATCTTGTAAGACAACCAACATACAATTGTTTCCAGATGACACAAAAGACATCCATTGTTCCCGGAACCCACCAATAATAGACATAATATTGTGTGTGGTTGCTCAGATTGGCAATGATTTTACTGATTCATCACAGTTATGATATTTACAATAAAAATGTTCACACAGGTGCAGTACATCTCCATCCTTTCATTGTAGTCTCATCATCATATGTACATACATCATATTTACATTATGTGTGTATACATTATTTCACATTCTGTTTGCTTCATAATTGCTACCAATCTCTTCTTTTCTTCTGCCCTCCAGATGTACATCATGGAAGGCCTGGCCTCCTCCTCTTATTTCCTGCATGGGGGACACGAGCGTACACACCATGCCCCAGCCTCTTGATTGTCAGCCTTGTGTCCTTTTTGTTTTATTCACCCCCCTTTTTCTTGTCTTCCTTCCCCCTTCTTCTGACATCCACCTTCGGCAGTACCATGCAGCCTGCCACTGTGTTCCACCTACCACAGTGCCCTTCTGCCCTTCCTTCAGGGTGGGGTGGTGGGAAAATACTTCAGAGCAATTTGAGAGCTCTCCACTGCTGTGCAGGGCCTTATAAGTGCCCTTTTTCCCTGCCACCTGTGCTCACCTTATCCAGTCACCTGCTGCCACCTCATTGTGCTTTAATTTCCTTGACCACTCCCCTTTGTCACATCAGACATACCTTCCCTTCTGTGACTCTTGCTCCTAGCCCCCCCACCCTCCCTTCTGAGCTTCCCACTTCTCATTGGCTGGGTTGAGGAACAATGGGACCTGCCCTTTTAATTGGGCAACCCTCTTTGTTCCCAGAACCCACTAATAATACACAGACCATATTGTGTGTGGTTGCTCATCTTGGCAAGGATTTTACTGATTCGTCACAGTTATGATATTTACAATAAATATGTTCACACAGGTACATCTTCATCCTTTTATTGTAGTCTCTTATCATCATATTTACATACATCACATTTACATTATGTGCATATACATTATTTCACATTCTGTTTGCTCCATAATTGCTACAAATCTCTTCTTTTCTTCTGCCCCCAGATGTACATAATGGAGGGGCCTGGCCTCCTCCTCTTATTTCCTGCATGGGGGCACTAGCGTACACACCATGCCCCAGCCTCTTGTTTGTCAACCTTGTGTCCTTTTTGTTTTATCGCCCCCCTTTTTCTTGTCTTGCTTCCCCCTTTTCCATTAGTCCACCTTCAGCTTGCGATGGACGGTGGACTTCCCCCATCCTCCCCCTTGCCCTGCCTCATCTCTGTGCTAGCCATGATTCAGTGGCATTCCCAATCTCGGTACTGAACATGGCCAGTCCCATTCCCTGTAAGAGTATGCCATCCCCTCTATAATAGTCATCTACCCACTCCAGAATCTCATGGTGTATGACTAAACCCACCATGCTCTGGAACAATCTCCCCACACATGCATTCATCTGCTTTCTGGTGCTGTCAATACCCTTATGGCTCTCTGCTTGTCGCCATACTCTATGAGGCATGATTTCTGACCAGGCCAAAGCAACCTCCAGCTACCATTCTTTTATTATTTTCACATCATGTTTTATCTGATAAAAAATGTCCAGCCAGGGCCTTGTTCCCAGGTTGTTGCCCCCAAGGTGCACCATGATCAAGTCTGGCCACCTATGGTCCTTCCTGATTTCCCTGAGCTCAGGAAACAGCTGTGCCCATTTCACCCCCTGACGACCTTTTCATACTAGCCGTATTGTGTCACTGTCCAAGCACAGCTGCTTTCCCCCTTTCTTCCTGGCCGCCCATTTCTCCACCCAATGGACAAATGAATGTCCACAGATCCATGCCTCAAGCTTCTAATTCGAACCTGTGCAACCAAAAAGCACACATGATGATTATAGGGCCTCTGACCTCCCCCCCATTTACTTCTTTCCTGCACCTGCTGTGGGAGACAAAACAGAAATCGTTATTGCTGTATTTTCTGTATGTATGTTTTATAACATCCCGAAGTCCACCTACCTTTTTCTTTGATCTCCCCAGGTCCACTGCCTTGTGCTGCCATTGTTGACGCCACCCCAATCCTGAATGAATGGGAGGAATAACCCTATTTTGGTTCTCCCAAAAATCTAATTGCCTTTTGCAGTATTGCTGTTATCTGGTATCCAGAGACTGGTCTGCCATTCCCATGTATAAACATCTTTGCCTTTTCCTGGTTTGAGCATTCTGCTGCGTACACATGCAGCTCTACTACCGGGAAAATGGCTCCATTTGGATGCTTCCTCAATCACACCCTCCTCTCTTTCCCTTGTTAATTGGTCTTTGACCTCCTTAGCAGTACCTTTACTGCTTCACCCTTCCATTCTATGTCTTCCCACTGTAGCCTCCCTCCCTCCAACTGTCTGCCATGACCCACTACCTCACTCATCCGAAAAGCCCCACTATACATGGTAGTGTACAGTGCTTGGAACAATAACTCTTCACTTCATGAACTGCAGATATGCTGTAGTGCCCCTATCAACCTTTCCATCAAATTCTCAGAGATTGGCCTTCTGCTGTCCTGTTTCCTATCTGCTCCCCGAATCCAACCCTGCATCATTCTATGGATCAGGTTGCTTTTTGTTGGGTCCTCCCAGCCCCTTAGTGTACAGATCTGACCTACTGCCACCAGATGCACCCCCATGGTTGCATGTGCCATGTTCTGGCTCCATCCCATTACTATAAATTTTGCCACTTGCTCACCTGTCACTGGCTCACTTATCTGTCCGCCACACTGTGCCTGGAATTTTTAAAAAGCCCTCCATGAGGTTTCGTAAGATCTCAGGGTCCAGGGGCCCAGGAGTTGCAGAACAGCATTTCAGCTCCCCAATCCAATCGACTATATGTACGTCAGGATGGTGGTCTGCCAGCTCTCTGCTCCGGGTGCGACGGTCCTGAATTTGTCCATCTGCAATTGGGCAAGGCAATCAGCTATCACATTATCCACACCATCGATGTGCTTGGCCCTGAAAGACATGTTCAGGGTCAAACCCAACCACACCATTCTGCTCAACACCCTCAGTACTCTTTCCAACCTCGACCTCTTCCTGTTCATCACTTCCACCACTGCCTTGTTATCACTCCAGAATGTAACCTGTCAGTTCCTGAGCTCCCTTCCCCAGACTATCATTGCCACCCATATGGGGAACAGTTCCAATAAGGTGATGTCTTTCATCACCCCCCCCACCTGGGTCCACTCCTCCGGCCACAGTTCTGCTAACCATCGACCCTGAAAGAACACCCCCATGCTGATCCCCCCTGATGTGTCCGTTTATAACTGCAAATCTGTATTGTAAAGCCAGTCATCCTGCCAAAATGTCTGCTCATTATAGGCTTGCAGGAAATGTTCCCACACTGCCATATCCTCCCTGGTCACTTTATTAAGGTATACCCAATGATGGGGCTGTTTGACCCGTTGCGTTGCACAGGCTAAATGCCATGTAAACATGCACCCTAGTGCAATAGCTCTACAAGCAAAGTTCACATGTCCCAACAACTGCTGCACCTGTCGCAACTGCACCCTCCTGCATCCACCTACCATCCTCAACAGCTCCCTCAGCCTCCTGACCTTTTGGTCAGGCAACCGGTACAGCTCCTGGGTTGTGTCCAGCTCCAATCCTTGGAACTCTATTGTCCGGCCGTGTTCCTCTGTCTTGTCATCTGCCAATAGCACCCCCACCTCTTGGCATAGCACCTGAAAGTCTTTAAGCATGTCCTCAGTCTCTTCTCTCCCTTCCCCAATGAAAAGGAAGTTGTCCAGGTAATGTACTACTGTTTGGTACCCATACCGGGTCTGGAAAGCCCATTGTAGCCAAGTTCTAAACATTTCAAATATGGCGCACACTATCGAGCACCCCATGGGCATGGCCTTGTCAAAATAATACATCACCTCCACCTGGAATCCTAACAAATCCCAATCCTCCAGCCTGACCGACAGCAGTCAAAAAGCTGACTCTAAGTTTGTTTTCGCCAATCATGCCTCCTGTTTTGCTCTAATCAGTCTGAATCACCTTCCAGGTAAGATAGGTGATATATTACTCGGTACTCTCCTATCTGTTTCTTGGGCACTAATCCCAATGGGGAAACCAGGAGGTTTGGCAATGGAGGGGAGGTAAATGGGCCTTCCACTCTCCCCACTGCCAGTTCTTTCTGAATCTTTTTTGCCAGAATTGCCTCCTTCCCCATTATGGATTTGAGGTTCTTTGCCTTCATCCTCTTCCTGAGACCCTTAAGATGCAGGCTAAAACCTGACCAAAAACCTTCCCGCAACTTATCAGCCACCCTCCGATCCAGGTAGCCCCCCAGACCCCTTTCAACCCCTTCTATGCTTATGGGAGACTAGGCCAGCCTGTCCCCTCCCCCCTGTTCCCCTTCCCCTGTTACCTCTCCCCCATTGTTGGCCCTGAAAGGAGCTCTGACCACTCTGAAAGGGCGGCTGGTATGTGTTATCCTGACCGCCCATTCCTTTATCCCAGGTGTATCTGCACTTGGCTGCCGGGTAATGCCACCCACATTTTGAGCAAACATGCCAGAACCGGCAGTTCGGCCATGCGCAGGAGGCCTTGTTGTATCTCCAACAGGCCTTTGTTATCACCCCTCCCCTTTTCCATCTCCTTTTCTGTGGGACCCATGTAAATTTCAAGCCATAAGTCTATTTGCCTCACTTCCCACTGTACATCCCCAAAATGAGCCATTTTCTTCCTAAACTTCTCATCATATCGCAGCCAACTATGCCCCCCTTTCTTATGTGCATTTTTTATTATAAGGGAGTAGGTTAAGAGCGGGGTAGCCAGTTGCAGCCACTTCTCAACAACAATGGCAGTAAAATAAATGAAACCCGTGGACTAATTATCCCGTGTCTTTCCCTTCCATGTTCTGTCCTTGTATCCCTTTCCTAATAACACCACTGCAGCTGCCATGTACTTCTTCTCGAAACTATCCTTCTCTTCATATTTATCCATATTGTCCACATCCGCCAATGCGAAAATATCTACATATTCTCCTTTCTATATCTTCTCTTTCATGACTGCAGGGATGTAGTCTGCTAATCGCACCCCTGGTGCCCCTAGTTCCCTTCCTATCCCGGGGCTCTCTGTTGTGGCTGCACTCCCTTTGTCACTCCCTCCTCCTTTTATTTCACCTAGCACTTTCTCCAGCTGTCCTATGCCATTCTCCTCCATACCTTTCAGCCTTTGTTCCACATATTCTTTCACACTGCTTTCTATGGTCACAACCTGATTGCCTGTTCTGAGTGTCTGCGAGGGGCCTCCTGGTGTGCTGGGCAGCACAATCTGTGGCATTGGTGGCATCAGGATCGGGTCTGGTAGGATAGGCTGGAGCCTCGGTGTCTCGGATTCTGGAACTAGCACTGGGCCTGGGTTGCGGTCTGGGATTGGCTCAGGGACCAGGTTACTAGGAGCCAGACTTACAGGGGCCACTGGTTCAGGTCCCGGTACCACCGTCCTGGGTTCTGGTACACTGCTCCTTGTTGGCACCCTCTTGTTCATCTCCCACCCCTTCCTCATCTTACCCTTCCACTTCGTACCCTTCTCCCCACCATCTAGCTCTGCCACCTACAGTATCCAATTTGCTTTCTCCACCTGGTCCATTACTGGTTTGTAACATTCCTCCTTGCTGGGCTGTTCCTTCTTTGGTGCCATCCTCTTTCTGCTGTATCTGGAAATGGACAACATCATAGAGGTCAACATACTTGTTTGGTTCTTTTTTTTTTTTGAGGCCCCCCTGGCTTTGGCCCTTTCTTCTACCATCTACCATTCCAGCACTCCTTTTTGCTTTTGGTCCAATCCTATCGGTTCGAGCCCTCTTCCGCCCCCTGCATTATCCGATCCACTCCTCACTCCTCCTGTCATTGCCCTCCATAGCCCTGGCCCCACCTACTGGGCCTTGGTAATAATCCCGTGTGCGTGATTGGGTCAACCTGCCCCACTTGTTAACTAGCCGGCTCCCTTGAGGGTATTTGGCTGCAATGTCATACCGTGTCCTTATGGCCTCCATTGTTCTCTCCCACAATTGTGGGCATCTGCCTCTCTTGCACTCCTTGATTAATCGACCATTTGAGCAAAAGGAGGGGTTTGTCTTCCTCCCACTACAACAAATCACCCTTAAACCAACATTGCACTGCAAAAAAACCCTAATCCAGACAATAAGATGATATAGTTGGAAAAAGGCTACTTCCTTGTACCCCTATTCCCCTTTCTATCCAGTATTCATTCCAGCCCGCGTGGCGATGAAATCACATGCCAACACCATGCAGTAGGCCCAAATGTGGTCTCCATTGCTCAGTTTTCACTTTTCCCCTGCCTTTTTTACCTTTCACTTGGTTACGCCTTTGTTCACTGCATACATCGGTTCACTAATCAAGTTCTGCACATGATGATTTAATTTGCAACAAAAAGCCCATAATATGTGAAAATTCTACAGAAAAGGCAAAACCAAGCCTAGCATTCTTAATTCAGTATCCGTATGCTCCAGTAATGCCATGCCAACTGGGCAAACATGGTTGCTTTGATGCACGCCTCCTGACCGCTTTCTCTTGTCCCTTCCCAGCGCCATGCCACACAGTGGCCCTGCTCTTCTGATGCACTTTCCTTTATTTCGTCACTTGCCCCATGCTGCTAACAAAAACTTCTCCAGTCCATTAACTTTCTCCTAATTCGCTCCACTTCCCAAAACTGGACCTCTCTTCCCTTCTTTTGGCCCTTTGCCCAACACTACATGGTATCAATACCACTTCCTACATTGAAGCCTCCTTCCCTGGGCCTGTTTAACTGTGATCTCAAAGCAAGCGGCTATGTGATTCATCCCCGGCCCCCTTGCAGCAGTTGTATCTCCACTTCTGTCACTCCTCAGCCCTGGTGGTGTTTATTCCCTCGCTGCAAGCCCTGTTTTCGGTCTCCCTTAATTAACCCCCTTTGTCTGGCTTCTGCCTGCCTTTCCATGCGCTTGGTTCTGGATCCAAATCCCTCCCCCCCAGGCCTGATTTGGCTTCAGTGCCCTCTGCGTTTCTTTTACCTCACAGCGTTTTCACTCCACACATTGCTTGTCATCAGTGTGATTGCACTGCTCCTCTCCCCCATTTAATGTATCTTACCTTTACTGCATCCAATGGATGTCTACTCACAGTGTTCTCCCCTTGAGATTCTCTGCTGCAATTCTATTGCTCTTTTCTCTTTTTTTTTCAACTAGGTTTAGCTGTAATTCTGTGACTTAACTCAAAATACCAATACAAAGCCTTCTGGCTCTAACAATCTTGCCAACGACTGACGTGCATCCAGAGTAAAAATACTTTGGAGCAATTTGTGAGCTCTCCACTGCTGTGCAGACCCTTATAGGTGCCCTTTATCCCTGCCCCCTATGCTCACCTTATCCAATTACCTGCTACCAACTCATTGTGCTCTCATTTCCTTGACCACTCCCCTTTGTGACCTCAGATGTACCTCCCCTTCTGTGACTCTTGCCCCTAGCCCCACCCTCTTCCTCCCCCCCCTTCTGAGCTTCCCACTTCTCATTGGCAGGGTCGTGGAACAATGAGGCCTGCCCTTTTAATTGGGCAACCCTCTTTATCACAGTCCAGCACATCTGCAGCCATGGATACACATGCACACTTTGACATATATATATATAGAGAGAGATATAGATATATCTATATATCTATATCTATCTATCTATCTATCTATCTATCTATCTATCTATCTATATATATATATACACCCACTACTGGCTACAGTTAGAAATCCATAATATTTATATCACAACATTTTACCTCTGCAGAAATCAATGCATATGCACACTTCAACATATACATCCTCTTGGAGCTGCAGATATGAGTCTACAATTCTCATATTACAAACGTACAGTATTTCTTCATGCAGGACCAGTGATTCTGCACAAACAGACAGACATCTGTGATTCTGAAATTACATGAATATTTTCATCTGCAGATGCCCCTTTGGGTCTTTCAGAGCTAGCCTGGGGGGGAAGGTGTGAACTGTGCATTCACACAGGGCCCAAAGAGCAGAGGGACCTCCAAAAAATTCAACTGTCCAGTTTGTCTTTTTCTTCCTGGTTCTGCGTGTACTAATTTAAGTAAAGTGCAAAAGTGGCACAAAACCAGCTAAAAATGAAGCTACGGGGAGGCCATGATAGGGATGAGGATATTCCTTGGGGGCTTCACAACTTTTGATATGTGGTCCCAAGAAGGAGGTTTGCACAGGGACCCAGAATAGCTAGAGCCAGCCCTGGAGGCTTGCAGGTTTACAGCAAGGTATAGAAATATAAGATATCCTGATTAGCAGAGTACTGTACTTCTGTTGGCAGAAGCACAAGTTACTATGTAACCTGCAATTTTCTAGACATAGATACAGTTGCATGGTGTAACACATATACAGCTAAAACTGAATGAGGAAGCACAGGCCTCCTGGATCCTGTGTTTCTGCAGTCACATAAATGCAAATCCAGAATGCTCAGATCAGAAGAGCATTCTGCAGCGAGATATGTATTTGCACAGACTAAGACATATGCACCTACTTACATCTTGCAGAACTTCAGGCACCTGTGTATCCTGCAATTTTGTAGACACAGATACACTTGCATAGTATAAAACATACACACCCACTTCTGACTGCAGAAGCACAGGTCACAATGCAGCCTGTGCTTCTGTAGTGACAAATACAAATCCAGGATAAGTAGATTAAAAAAAGTTCTGTTTGCTGAAGTGCAGGCCCATGTGGAGCCTAAAATTCTGCTGACGCAGATAAAATTGTACAATGTCAGGCATGCACACTCGACTCTGTCTGCAAAAAATCAGACATCTATGGATCCTGTACTTCTTCTGTCATACAGTGCCCAAGTTAAAACTGTACCTGTCTGCGGAAGTGGAAGCACCTAGCAGGACATTGCTTCTGCAGCCATATGAAAGGTTGATTACTGTAAAATGTAGATACACCCTCTGTCATCTTTATTGGCTATTGTACATTTTTATCTAAGGCCAACTGTAGGTGTGTATATGCTGAAGTGCACATTTGTCCATGACTGCAGTAGCACTAGACAATGATGATGGATGTCATTTGTGTCATCTGTAGCAGTTGAATTTTGTTTGTCTTACCAGATTATGGCTATCTGTGGTTGCCTGTGTGGTCTTGTCCTTTTGCTGATTGAGTGGGTTGGGAGTTAGGGCTGGAAACCTAATATTATAATTTTCTACTTCTATTGCTTTAAGTTGAACCCTAACTGGTGAATTTATACAGTTTTTAAAATTAATCTATTTTCTTTTATAAATAGTGGAATTGCATCCTTGTTCATGTAGGTCCCTTTGTGACCTTCATGAACAGATCCATCCAGCTATAGATGCAGACATGCAGGGCCCTCCAGGCCCTGTGCCAAGCCTTGCACATCCGTCTGGCTTCTGATGCAGATGCAAAGGGCCCTGCTCCAAATGTGGAGTCCTTCTGGCTGCAGAAGCACAGGGTTATCTCAGCCTTGCACTTCTGTGTGGCCACAGATGTAGACTTGCAGGTCCCAGAGGGTGCTGCATCAAGTGAGGAGTCCATCTGGGAGCACCAGTGCATGGCCCTGCCCTTCTGCACCAAGTGAGGAGTCCACCTAGGTGCAGACTTGAAGGGCCTGGAGGGCCCTCTGCTTCTGTGCAGCTACAGATACAGATGTGCAAGGCCTTTCCTTGATAACTTTACTGTTTTTAATATTCTGACACCAGATTTTCATTTTATGATCCCACTTCATGAACCATTAAGGTGGCATTTTTCAAATCCCGCCTGAAAGATGTTTTCACAGAATGAACTGAGGTCCTTTGAGTGAACTTGTGTTCCTGAGTCTACTGCATCACACCAAATCTTGCAAACCCTTGAAGTCAGCAAAATACCCAGATTTGTCTTAGAATCATAGATACATAGATACATAGACAGTGTCGGCAGATAAGGGCCTATGACCCACCCAATCTGCCTATTTGAGCTTGTAAGTTCAGTTTATGTTTTCCTAGAAGTCTGTTGCCCATTACCCCTGACCTCCAGAATTCCTTTATGTCTATCCCATGCATTCTTAAATCCCGTGATTGTTTCAGCCCCCACCACTTCCTCTGGCAGGGTGTTCCACTTGTCATATTATTATCACTGAGTGCCTGAGTTGGCTGGTGAGCCTCCCCATTTTAATGTTGTCATACAATGGGATAACTGAAGAGGATAACCTGGAGTACTGTCCCTAGCTCTGGAATGTGGACCTTTGAAACAGCAGAATTCATGGACTGGATTGACTGAGCAAATTCATTGCTTTGGGGAAGTTGAATCTCTTCAGTAACTGCTTGACATGGCAAGAGCTATGAAAGATCCAGCATATTCAGATACTGACTTGTAACTGCATGGCAACCTGAACCAGAAAACAGCACACTTTATTGCCTACATGTGGTTGACTGTCACCCCATGACTTGGATGGTAGATGGCCATTTTGTCATCTCCCAGAAAAGGCTAAAAGTGTCTGATTTCTTTAAGTAGTCTGCATTTGCAAACAATACAGTGGTTCTTCTCAGAGCAGAACTAGAGGCTTGACAAGTTTAGCAGGAGAAAAGGAGAAGATAAGAGTTGACCAGAGCTGTCATAAAGCTGGAAACAGAGGTCAGAGTCAACCACTGGAGAATTAGTTCCAGGAAGCAGTCTCAGAAGGGTCCAGGAGGTACAGGACCAGAGTGGAGAGGAAGGAAACCTGAGCAGAGCCAAGTAAACTGGCAGAAGGTCCATGCACACAGACTGTTCATGTTAACTGGCATTAGACTTAATGGGTGGATGCATTTGGCTTAATCTGGTGACTCTGCATAAATTAGTTAATGAAGAATGGCACAAGTTGAAGGAAAGTCAGGACCCCTAAAAGACTCTCTTATGACTCTCAACTTAACTATTTGATTATCTGTCTTTTGAGAATCTTTACCTTAGAATTTTACCTGGTAATTTGCAGGAAAGTAAACTAATCCAAGACCACATTACCAGAGAAGCAGTAAGAGCAGTGAAAGAAGCGGAAGTGTGACGTGCTGTAGGAAGATAACAACAATAATACCTAAAGCCGCATGTTATTATCCCATATACTCCACTTTTATTTTATCTCTATAGACAGACAGCATGATCTGTAGTAAATATTACATATAAAGGGAGGTTTAACTCCCAAGAGTCTCCCAAAAATCTGGTGTTTCAGGAATTCAATATTGAGCTGACACTTGCGAATGCTGCTTGGTTTGTTAATTGGAACAAAGTCCTTATGTAACTCAAATAAATTTAGCTTTACAATCTTATTTTTAAAATATTAAAAAATATCTTTTCCATTTGTATTTTTCACATGGTTTCTTAGTGACACATATCACATAATCAGGGGAAACTAATTACATAGCAGGGAACTTTCGATGATGTAACTGAAGTCAACAGAGAACAATAAACTCAGCAGTTCTCCTGCTCAGTACCATGTTTGTAAAAGCACAATTTAAAAATGTTAGAGGGGATGCATTTTATTGTTCTTTTATTAATTCTAACTCTGCGTTCTACCTTTAAGCACTACTGTCTGCATCTGTACTCCATTTCCTTGCTTCATTAATGTCACCAGACAGTCTAAGAAAAAAAGACAAAACTAAAATTACCCCCCACCCCACCCATTCTTGTTATGGTGCACTCTGTGGTTGGCTCAGAGGACTGTGGGTACTGGGAGGACCATTAGCAGACTGTAACAGATATAGCTTGGATTTCAAGCTGCAGAGTTCTTCCCTACTTTTCAGGGCATTGGGAGGCTAAACTAATTTGCCTGGAATTTTGAGTTTTAAAAGTTGTTTTTGATCTTGCCGAACGGAAGTCAACAATGGAACACTCTTAATTAGTACGTAAATAAACATTAAGTAGCAGCTTTTGATATGGACACAGGACTTATCAAATTAGCAAGTGGAAAACTGGGAACCAAATGCATTTGGGGCTTTAAATTTAGTGTTGAGTCTGTGCCTGCTTGTTCTGCTTTTACATGTAAGAAATGTATCAAAATCAAGTAGCTTAAAATTAAGCTAATGAAGATTGTAACACTTAAGCATAGATGTCTAAAGAACACTGTGGAATGAACAAAGACCACTGATGATAAAAGTATAAGTCTAGCAGCCAATAATAACTTAAGAAAAGACTGACAGAATCACATGCAGAGTAAGATGATCAATGATACATAGTAAATAAAAAAACAAGCAAAAAGGGGAAGATGAACTATGGATTTTGACCTAGAAATAAGTAACCCATTTCAGCTCAGTGAATTGGAACAATCAACTCAACAAGATAACATAATAAACAAGATGTCAGCATCCATTTCTGATGAGGCAAATACAACCAGAGAAGTAATGTCAGTAAAACCAATGCAGATTTATTGGCATGTTGAGTCTATTTTAAATATACCAACAGGTATACTGCACGGCACAGCAATGCACATACTGCTACCACTTGTTTCTGAGGTGCTACATTAAAATACATTGATAATATGTTGCCAAGCATTATGCCTAGTTCCAATGCAAAGCCATTAGTAGTTATACACACTGACACAAATAACATAGGAAATCAAGTAGAATTGGAGATCATCAAAGAATTTCAGAACATTGGCATTATATTAGAGGAAAAGGGGAGTGAAATCACATTTTCCAAAATCCCGCCCATGCCCTGAGGATGTATAGGGAAGAATAGGAAAATCAAATGTATAAATAATAGGCTGAGGAGATGGATGCTAGCAAAAGGAGGTAGCACGTTAATATCGCGAACCAAATTGAGCTACTTAGAAATGAGTGCTTTAGTTTGATCACTTACAGGATTAGCGAATGGATAGCAAGGGGCGGGAATAGTGAGGGAGGATGAGAAAAATGGTGAGGGGAAGGAATAGTGATGGAAAGTGGGAAGAAGAGGAATGGGTTAAATGGGGACATGGAGCATGATGCCACTGAGCTACACCCCTAGTGTAGCAGGTAGTGGCACTGTCTGCAGTGCTGGTGGTTCTGGGTTCAGGACTGAAAACAGGTACATTTCTTTACAGGTTTTTTTTTTACTTATTGCCGTCATCAGTCCCTCTACTTTCCTCCAGTGTCTTCTCCCCTTGGAGATGATTTAATGGGGGTGCGGGGGGCATAGTCACATTCATTAAACATTATTTTACATGTGCATTGACTGATGTTCAGCATTGATTGTGATGTGCTGAATTGGTTTTCAACAGGGTGTACTCACTGTTTTGCGAGTCACACAAAAATATTCACTGTTACAAAATGGACCCAAAAAAGGATACACATGTTTAAAACACTGGGAAGTGTTTGATGGGAAACTAGACCTTTACCATCATGATGGGTTACATATTTGTAGGAAGGGCAGAAAAATCCAATAAAATAAGATCAAAAAATGTTATTAACAGCAGTTTAATCTGAGCATAATAGAAGCTTAGGGTACTGAAAGTAATTACACAACTATAAGACCACAAGGAATAAAAATAGATTTCCCAAAACACAGTTAGAAGTACTTGTTATAACTGAGAGAAGGCTGAATATTATTTAAAAAAGATGAACTTGAAATTATAATGAATAACCATACATATTGACATTGCAACTATTACTGAAACTTGATGGAATAGGTTCTGATCAAAGCCACAGTGGCTGCTGCTGCAATAGTATTAAAGAAATGTGAATGCACATGCTTACACCTTCAGAAGTGAGAAATATAGATCCCAATTAGTAGAAATGGAAAACTTAATTTTTTTCAAATAACTCACATGCCTGTATTATGTCTTTTTATTTAGTTGAACCTGTGATCACCTGTTCACCATTATTGGTAAATAAGGAAGCATGAAAGAGAGAGAGAGATATGCACTCCCTAAAACTGACATGAGGAAATTCTAGAGAGGCGCTCAATCTAGGTGCATGAAATGGAGCCATATTACAGAACCTTGAGACCTTGATCAAGCTTGGGAGTAAAGTGTCAAGTGATGAGTCAAGTAATATGTAGAGAAACAGAAATTTAGACAGATGCATGACAAGGCAAGATATGCCATTGATATCAGGGAGTGTAAAACAGGGGTTGGGATGGAAAGGGATTGGGTTAATATGGAAATCTTTAAAGGTTATTTTTTTTTGAATTTAAGAATTTCTTTGCATGGAAAGGTACAAGTATCAGAACTTTTTTTTCCCAGGTGGAGAGACGGAACACAAGGAGGTTAAGTAACTTGTTCAGCATCACATTTACTACAAGGTACATGTGTGTGTTTCAGACCCAGATCTACTAGCATTTGGAGGTTTCACCATCTAGGCTATAGTGCCTCCCAGTCATGCTTAGCTCTTTCTTACCACCCTTGGAAGCAATAATCTTTTTCCAAGACAGTGTTTTTATCTCCAAAATGAAAATGGACAGGAACAGGCAAACACTCTGAAGTAGACTTCCCAGAGTCCAGGTGCCCCAGCGCTTTGCTCAGGTGGAGCTTCATCAGGGGTGAATACCTGGACAATCCTCACCGATTGTATACCCCTGTCCTAGTACCTGATTGCAATTAATCTGACAAATAATTGCACATAATGGTGGTGCTAATGCAAGTGTAGTGGTAGGAATCGAACCGGCACACCAAAGTACAAGTCGTAAAAAAAAAACACATAATACAAATCTTTATATACTGTACTGTACATAAGTTCATAACACAAATATATCACACTTAATGCATTACTAAAAACAATAGGCAAACAAACCATCATTTCAAAATGTTAATCAGATACAGGAAACAGGTTGAGATTACTCATTGCCCTCCTACATACTAAACTGTAGCACAAAAAAAAAAAATCAAAGCTAATCTTAAGTGAAGCCCTGATATTTTAGTAGATCAGGCAGCACAGGAGAGAATAAGATAAGGAAAAGTGCTGGTAAATGGTGCATGTATGTCCAAGATGGTGATCTGAGGGAGTGGCTTTGAGTGGTTCGCTAGCCGACAAGCTGACAAGCAAGTACACAAGGAAGCAACAGCAGCAAAATGAGCATCTGAGGGATTTCTACTAAACTGGAGTCTGCTATTGCCCTGCAGTCCCCCCTAAAGCACAACAGAGGGGTGAGCTTTGGTTATTTGCAGGTAAGAAAAGGAGAAATATATACAATGAAGAACTACCCTGGTAAGCATTTCTCACTCTTTTCTCCACTGTGGATTGTAGTACTCAACTCTTCACACACACTCAGGAAATCACTTGCAACTATTTAAAGTACTCTTATGTTTAAAAGAATTAAGTGCTTCAAGGAGGTTGATAAAGCTTCTGTAAATAGCGGTAGATTAACGCACTTCCGTGCCCTCCAGATACCTGAAGTGATGGCAGCAGATCCTGAAGCAATGAATATAGGTAAAATAAATGCTGATAACAACAACTCCACTGCAGTTCCCTCTGAAGTGGCAGGCTCCTCTAAATTGGAGAAAATAACTAATTTACCTTACACCTCTCACAGGCTGGCAAAATGCACTGTAGAAGGCCTGATGGATCAATTTGTGTCTTTGGCATGTGTCGGACTGTCCATTAAGGGTCAAAAGGCCTTGATGGCTGCAAGTTCTACCACATTATAAGTAACCCTAATAGAGGAGAGGATCTGCAAAATGGAAAATAGCATCATAAGTAGTGAGAGAAATTGAGAATCTAAGGACCAAGAATCAACCTCAAGGAGATTGGATGAATCAGTGTCCAGCACCGATTCAATCAGAAGCTAGGTAGCTACTGCAGAGAGCATGTTTGAAAGAACAGCACATAAGGAAAAAGAGCAGTTCTCACATAAAAACCTTAATTCCTATCAGGAGGAAACCCCTAACAGCAATAGAGTAATTGTCTTTGGGGTTGCAGCAGAGCTGCCTAAAAATCATACAGCCTCATTAACCCATGAAGACCCTACTAGACCACATATGTCAAACATTGAAGAGGAGAAGGCTTTTGCTAAATTACAAGCAGCACAGGATGCAGTGTTGGCGGAATTATGGCAGGGCGTTCCAGAACATGTCAATTACATTTGACTCTATTAAGGGTTCAATTGGTTTGTTAGACACAAAAATGGAAGCACTATCAAAAAGAGTTTTGGAGTTAGAAACCAGGGTGATGGGGGCAGAAGACCAGTTAATACCCTTACAGAATCTAGCAACACAATGCAAAAAAGAGCTTCAAGAGTTACAAATTAAACTAGAGGATTTAGAGTCCTGCTCAAGAAGAGCGAACATTAAAATTGCTGGTCTACCAGAAGGATTGGAAGTTGCAAACCCTTTGCAATATTTTGAAGAATTATTGACAAAGACACTTGGCAGAAAATACCTAGATGACAAGGAGGAATTAGACTGAGCCCACAGAGGGTTTTCCACACAAAAAGATGTTCAAAGATGGCTTTTTATTTGACCTCACCACTTCTAGGAGAAAGAAGACCTTATCAGAAAGGCAAGAATCGAGAAAGGTTTGAATGTTAAGGGATTTCACCTACAAGTTTTTCCAGATTTCTGACAACAATTTTTGCAAAAAGAAAAACATTTGATGGTATCAGAACATTATTGCAAGAAAAAGGGATACCTCATAACTTACTCCACCCTGCTTGCTTAAAGATCTATTTGCATGGAAAGTAGCATATTCTTAACACTCTGAAGGAGGCAGATCAGTACTTGAAAACCATTTTATCCCACATTGAGGTGACCAGGGCAGTTCCTGGGGCCCAACCCAAAGAATTCAGAGTCTTAGCATGAATTGACCTTCTAGCTATTAGAAGGCTAACCACCTGCTAATACTCTTATGCTAAATAAAATGGGAAAAAGAAATAAAAATGTAAAAAAACTCTTCATTAGTATTTTTCTTTTTTCTTTTTTTAAGGGAAAGCAGTCAAATTAGGACAAATATGTCACTAATCATTCACTTGTCAGCAAAAGAACAATCTTCACTCGTACAACTCAGTATTATGACTGTCTTTAGAGACTGTCTACTATGGAGGGAAGGAGATTACTCAGCACATAGTATAAGTAATGGGGGCTTTATAGGTATCATACTAAGGGGGTGGGGTAAAGCTGTCTCCTAACAGAAACTCATGTATATTACTGGAACTGGAATTTAAAATATGCGTTATTGAGAGCAAAAGATAAGGAAGGTAGTACTAAAATATACACAAGCAGTCACTTAATGTTCCTATTTAGGTGCCGGGTTATCACTGAGTTTTGCCTTTTCATCTTTGTTTTTTTCCTCTTACCAGGCTGTTGGTTAAAAATTCAAACTCAAAGGCCAATAACTTGAACTATTTATGTTGGAATGTAAAGGATGCAAGAGACTGGGTGACAATATGAAAAATAGTGCAGTATGCTAATGAGGTTCAAACTAACTGTATCTTGTTGCAAGAAACCCATTTTTCTGAGACTAATTTTAGATATAGATATAATCTCTTTAGTGGACATGGGGCACACATAGAAACATAGAAGTTGGTGGCATAAGGGGACTGATAGGTCCATCTAGTCTGCTCATTTGTTTTTGAAATATTTTGACACTTTAGTTGTCCTTTGTAGGCAGGGCTCCCTTGTGTCTATCCCATGCATTCTTGAATCAGCCCACAGTGTTGACCCCCACAACCTCTTGGGGCAGGCTGTTCCAGGTTTCCACCACACTTTCTGTGAAAAAAAAATTCCTGGTGTTGCTAGAGAACCTCTCTCCTTGCAGCCTGAGGTCATGCATCCTGGTCCTGGAGTCTTTCTTGAAGCTAAAAAGTTCCTGTGCCTGTACCTTGTTAATGCTTTTTATGTACTTGAATGTTTCAGTCATGTCCCCTCTCTGTCTTCTATGCTCCAGGGAGTACATATTCTGTTCCATAAGTCTTTCCTCATAGGACATGTGCTGCAGACACTGTATCATTTTTGTCACCTTTCTCTGTACTGTTTCCACCTGGTCACATTCCTTCCTAAGGTGAGGCCTCTAGAACTGGACTCCGTATTCCAGGTGAGGCCTGACCAGCAATCTATACAGTGGCAGTACCACCTCTCTCCTCCTGCTCATGATTCCCCTTTCAGTGCAGCCCAACATTCTGTTGGCCTTCAATGTTGACTTCTCACACTGCTTACTAACCTTCAAGTTGTCTGAGATTATGATTCCCAGATCTTGTTCCTGTTTTGAGGCTGCCAGTTTTTTGCCTCCTAGGTAAAACTCCTTTTTTGGATTTTTCCTTCCTACAGTATGTGCATGACCTTGCACTTTTTGGCATTAAATCTCAGCTGCCATACTCCAAGAGTGGTCCAGCCCCTAGCCTTACTGTCTGCTGTACCCACAACTGTTTATGAGCAGCTCCAGGGGGTTACCATTATAATAAAAAAGCTATCTTAACATTAACATAATAGAGTAATAGATAAGAACAGATGGCTTATATTAATTGCTGTGCAGATAGGAATGAAATGCTTTACTACTGGTTTCATTTATGGACCAAATGAAGAAGACAAAGAATTCTTTATTATTTTTTATTATGATGTCAAACCTACCAAGGCCTTATATAGTTGGAGGTGACTATAATTTTTCTCTAACTATTTTAGACAGATCTGAAGGAACAGAAGACACAAAAAAACAAACAGTTAAAACTGTTACAAATTTTATGGTAGATTTAAAAATTACAGACATTTTCAGAGAAATATATCCAACCTGGAAAAAAAATATTTTTCTCTAATGTACATTAAACATAATCTTAAATTGATTTTTTCATAATTTCAGAAGAAAGCACTAATGAAGTAGTCAGAGTCAAATATAATGCTATTAAGATGTCAGATCATGCTCCTGTACATTTATCAATGATGATTATTATAGAGGAGTGTCATTATAACAATTATTACTGGAAATTTACAATTCCTTACTGAAGGACGAATTCTTTAAACAGAAACTTAGACGGGAGGTATGAGATTTCTTAGTAAACAATCAAGTTGAAGAAACATCTTTATCAACAATTTGGAAGGCTTTAAAGGTATATTTAAGGGGCTGGATTATACCTTACTCTAGTTCTAAAAGGAATAAACAGAGGGAAAGAAATAAATTTATTAGAACATCAGCTATTGGTGGCATAAACAACCTATAATAACTCAGAATTGGAATCAGACTTAGGTAAAATGTTAAGAATAAGAAATTATCTTAATAACCTACTATCTTATAAAGCTGAAACATCTTTAGAGAATTCAAGATCTAATTATTATTTATTCTCAGAAAAAAACAGACAAATTGATAGCTTATCAGATATAATGTGAATGTAATACAAATTCTATATACAAGATTTAGTTAAATACTGGAAAAATGTTGACCTCACTCTCCGAAATTAATAGGGGTTCCAGGATTTCTAAAAGGAATCATATATCCCAGATATCAATCCATCTCAACAAGATAATGATAACTTGTTCCATACTTTATCTATAGCTCCCTTAACACATATAGCAAAACATTTTATTGATAGACCTATTGACTTTCAAGAAATTAAGACAGCAATAAAGCAAATCCAAAATAGAAAAGCTCCAGGCCCAGATGGATACACAATAGAATTTTATAAGGAATTCATGGATATTCTTTCACCATTATTATTGCAAATCTATAATGATATTGAAAACAGAGGCTCTTTTCATAGCTTGATGAATGAATCAATAATTTCTTTAAAATACTAAAAAAAATAATAAGGATCTTTTACAATTTAGCTCATACAGACCAATTTCACTATTAAACATAGGCTATAAGATTGTTATGAAAATATGGGCAAATAGATTGTCAAATTATATTCCTATTATTATGCACCCCGAGCAAACAGGATTCACACCTGGGACACACATATCCACTATTATTTGTAGAGCTTTATATATTATGGAAATACCGTATAACACAAAATGTTAGTGCTACTTATATTCCATGCTACCAAGGTCGTGGTAAATTTCCACATCAGTTTATATTAGTGGATATACGGTAGCTGCACCTTAATCATTATTTCTGCAAGCTACAAAAAGCCTTTACTTTTTCTGCTTGTATCAGCTTTTTTGAGCTTGCAACTGCAACTGACACACTGCTGGTAACCGTTGTTTGCTTAATCTAACTACGGTATGTCCCTGTTTCAATGGCTGTCAAAAATCCTTCAGTGAAGAGGGACATATGTGGAGAACCACTGAATGCAACTGCACTGAGTGAGGTTCCCAAAGTTCCTGTGCAAGTGACAGAGTCCGTGCTGACAGAGCTGGTCGCTCCTCCAGCTAAGAAGCACAGGACTGAATATGCCAGATACTCTGCAGCAGTTCAGTATGAGGTGGGCAAGTAAGCAGTGCAAAATGGGGTCATGAATGCTGTTAGGTTCTACATCAGTAAATATGGAGCTAGCAGTAATATGACCATTAACAAGAGCACTGTCCATAGATTTAAAAAAGAATACTTATCACAACTTCAGATAACACCTGACCCCACTAAAATTACCCCAGAACTGCATACCAAACCCAGGGGTAGACCACCTCTTCTATTGAAGGATGTTGAGCAGCAGCTCATAAATGTCATAAGAAGTCTGCTGTCTGAGGGGGCTGAAGTAAATGCCAGAGTGTTTTCTGCCATTGCAAGCGGTATAGTGAAATTACAGAACCCAGAATTACTGAGTGAAAATTGTGGGACACTTTTCTTTAGCTGACAGTGGTCCTGGAGGGTCTTGAGCCATATGGGGTATAACCAGTGAAAAGCAACCAAAGCAGGGCCAAAAACACCTGCAGATTTTCCACAGTTGAAGGCAAAATTCCTTCAAATTGTTGCTGCTGTCTGTGGCCAGGATCTGATCACTCTAGCCCTGGTAATCAATCTGGATGAGACAGGTGTCCAGCTTGTACAATGTAATCAATGGACAATGGAGACTACAGGCTCCAAACAGGTTGAGGTGTCTGGATTGGGGGATAAAAGGCAAGTGACAGCAGTTTTAGCAATCTCAATGCTTGATGATCTTCTGCCACATCTGGTTATCTACAAGGGCAAAACTACAAGCTGCCACCCTGCCTTCCAGTTCTTAGATGGCTGGCTCATTAGCCACTCAGAAAACCTCTGGGCCAACAATGATTCAGTTCATTGCTGAAGTCCTTGTCCCTTATATTGCTGTTGTTTAACACAGAGTGGACTTGCCTGAATAACAGAAAGCTGTTCTCATAATGGACCTGTTCTGTGGTCATACAACAGATTCTGTGCTAGAAATGCTTGACAAGTGTGATGTAATTCCAGTCTTTGTGCCAGCCTCCTCCACTGATCAATTACAGCCCCTGGATTTGACAGTTAAAATTTTGAAAGAGGAAATGAAACAGCACTTCACGACATGGTATGCTGAAGCTGTGTCAAGTCAATTCCAAAGTGGTCAGAGCTCTGGAGACATCTTTATTGATCTACGCATGCAGTCATTAAAAGTTGAGCATGCCAAATGGCTTGTTCAAAGCATTTCAAACCTGAAGGAGAGGGAGGATGTCATTAAAAAGGGTTTTGAGCAGGCTGGAATAATTGAAACCCACTCGCAATGTCTTAATTACTGAACAAGCTGATCAAACTGGTGTTTTTAAAAGTCCCCCTAATAAAGTTTTCCCTTTTCCTGCATATTGATGAAGTTAACAGAGAAGATGAAGTAAAGGTGAAAAGTTTAAGAAAGCACTCACACAAAAATCACAAAAATAAACTCACAGCACCTGATCTTCCAATCTGATCTGATGAAACAAACTCACAAACTCACAAACACGTTTGTTTTTTCAATACAGCATCTGATCACCTACACATTTCACCCCCCCATTTCACCAAAACTTGTTTTGATACTGTACACCACCTCCCCATTCCACCCATCTACCTTACAGTAAGATCTAGTCACTGACTCTGTGTCACACAAGAGTCAAGACATCATGAGCATCATTCTACTCTTGCGGGAGCTTCAAATGATGAGGTCAATGCAGTATGCATGCTCGAGGAGAGGGCATGGTGAGTGTAATAAGAGGGTAACATGAGGGGTAATACAGAGTTACAGCAACACATTAAGTAATGAAGGAGTGGGGTTAAGGAAATGAATTGGAGCCACAGACAGGAACGGGGTTAAGGCAATGCAACAGAGCCACCGAAGAGAACCATGAGGTTTGTGCTGTATGCATGCAAGGGGAAGGGGGCATGGTGATACAAGGGTAACATGAGGGGTAATACAGAGTTACAGTAAGGAATGGGGTTAAGGTGAGGCAATGCAATGGAGCAGCCGACTGAAACCATGCAGACAGAACATTTGTGGGACAGATCTAAAATGGCAGGACGTGGAGGACAAGGATGAGGAGAACATTCAGAAATTGCAATTCTGTCTCTTGATGCAGAAAAAGCATTTGATCAGGTATACTGGCCCTGTCTTTTAGCAAATCTTATCATGATGAATCTTGGTAGTAAGTTTAGGAAGTGAGTCGATATGGTGTATAAGAACCCAAGATTAAAACCAATATGAATCTTTCAGAATGGCACTAGGATGTAAAGTCACCGGCTGTAATGCCATGGACAATAGGTTGCAGTTTAAAGGTTGCCCACATCTTACACTACCAGATTAAATGTTGCTGAAAATGTTGCCGAGATGGTAAGTGGAGATGTATTTTACAATCTTCCTGTGTAGTTTCAATTTAAGTTCGCAATGCACTACGTTGGTATATTTTGTCAACATGGAGTTCATCCAAAGTCAGAAAGGTAAGCCAAAGCTTGCACTTGATAATTACCTATACTCAAAGGAAAAGGATAGTGCAGAAGATAAGATTATTTGGCGATGCGAGATGCGAAGCTGCAGGGCCAGGCTACACACTGTTGGAGAGGCAATTTCTAAGGCTCCAACTGAACACAGCCATGCTCCTATACACGGCAAGGTTTCCTTAGATGCAGCTAGAGCAAGCATCAAGTGCCGTGCGAGAGAGACTGAGGAGCTTTTACATTTTTTATTAAATATTTTATGTTTTTTAACCTTAACTGTCCCATTTCCACAAGCAAAAGTACTGTACCATACAAAACCCATTTCAAGCACAAGCACAAGTACTGTTCTACTACCATATCAGTTTCAAGCACCAAATCCAATATCGACTTGCAGAAGTACTGTACCATTACCAAATCCAATTTCCACAAGCACGAGCATGTGCAACATTTTGTCCACTACCATATGCTATATGCAAGGTTTAAATCAACCTGTTTTTGTCCACTTGACTTTTTAACCACGATATTGTTTCCGCAATGTTTTGTCTGTGGAAAAAACATTCACATTCATTCAGAACCTATTCAATTGCATGCAAGTGTGAGACAGGGCTGCCCTCTGTCCCCTTTGCTCTTTTTCAATTTTCATTGAATTCTTTGCTATATCAATAAGAAGTAATAATTACATAAACAGTATACAAATAGGTGAGATAAATTATAACATTTCACTGTACACAGATGATGTACTGATATCTTTAGATAAACCAAAAGAAAAAAAAGCAGTACATTATATGATTTAATAGAAAACTTTGGCAGAGTTTCAGCTTACAAAGTAAATTGGAAAAAATGTGAATGTTTATATAATGGAGCACAAATAAACAACCCAGAAGTATTGTTTAATTAAATGATAAAAAAGAAATAAAATATCTGGGAGTTACACTATCAACAGAGAGAGGCAGTCTTTTTCAAATACATTTTTGTCCCTTACTGGACAAGATAAAGGACGACTTAGATAAATGGGTGAATTTGCCCTTAACCATGAATGGAGAATCAATATTCTTAAAGTGAACATTCTACTTAGATTCTTATTTTTTTTTCAAACATTACCAATTATTTTAGGTAAAGACTTATTTTTGAGGATAGATAACACATTTAGGCAGTTCATCTAAAAGGGTAAAAGACCCAGAACATGTTTAGTGTAATTATATCCTCCACATAATCAAGGATTAGTCTTGCTAGATTTAAGATTATACTATTATGCAGCATAAATTGAACCAACTTTAGAATGGTTTTCGCAGGCAGAATCCAGAGAAGAACTGGTGACAAAAGTAGGTCTTATAGAGCAGCACTGCTTACTGATTCCTGAGCTAGTGCATGCTTTGCACATTAACTGTGAGAATAAATTATATAATAAAAAATATTATATACTACTAAAACTACTTCAAGAGTATGGAAAGAAGCACATGTATATTTAGCGATCATATTTGCTCTTTCAATATATTCACCTCTTTATATGAATAATAACTCTAAGTTCTCACATAAAAATAAAGTATTTTTTCACTTAGAGACAAAAGAGTCAGATTCATTTAAAACAGTGTTAATAAAATGGCATTTTGAAACCCTTTGATACAGTTAAAACTGAATGTAAACTTCCAAAAGGGAGTTTTTAAGCATACTTGCAGCTAAAATACTATTTGCACAAAAGTATGACACGTAATACAATTGAGGCAACCCCCTTGAGCTGCTGTTGCTGACCCACAGGATAAAAACTAGATGTTATCAAAAATGCATAGATTACTACTAGAAACAATAAAAATTGATCCAAAGTATTGGCAACAATCTGGATTTAAAGAATCAGGCCAAGAGGTTCAAATTATAAATTGGCAAGATGTTATTGCTTTACCAGAAACTGTACCCAAAAAATAGTGAGTTAAAACAAATTCAGTTCAACGTGATCCATAAACTGTATTACACACCTAGTAAACTGTACACATTTAATCCTTATTTATCAGATAGTTGAGTGCGTTGTAATAAAGAAAAGGGTACTCTAAGCCATGTGTTCTTCTTTTGTCCAGAATTAAAACAATTCTGGGAAAAAATCAGAGAGATTATGTCAAATATATTGAAAAAAGAGTGCACCCTTTGACCAGGGGATTTTGTTAGTGAGACTAACTGCCCCTTTAGATATTGATACAGAATTGGGTTTGTTTGTATCTTTAGCTTCGGTGATAGCTAAAAAAGTGATACCTTTTACACTGGCATGAGGCAAAACCACCTAATTATAGGGAATGGCTAACTAACGGACTGTGGAAAATTAGAAAGAATATTTTATATAGAAGAGGTCAAAGAAGAGACCTTTGACAAAATGTGGCACCCATACCTGAGTTACCTGGAAGCAGTATAGCACAGTTAGTTAAGGCTCTGAGCTGCAGATCTTGAGACCTGGGTTTGAATCCCACAGTTGCCAAGGTGCATAGTGTGTGATCCCGAGCAGGTCACTTAAAATTCCTTGTGCTCCCAGGTTGCATCTGGAAACAAGCTTCGGCTTAGTGTGCTATTCCTTGTTAAACAATTTTCCATTTTTTTATTTTATTTATTTATTATCTAGGAAAGTACCTTTAAACGAAAGGCTCTTTTAAAAAGGTTCCACATCATAGCAATCACATATCTACAAATTCAAAATACAGAGGTTACTTATATACAATAATCAAATTTTCAGTTTACAGTAAAGCAATGTTACAACCAATAAAAATATCAAACGAGGAGTACAAAATACTGAGCAGAATATGCTAGAACAGGTTCAGTAGGTAAAGTTATGCACTTTTGCAGATATAGACAGTTGCTTTGGGGTCTGTGTATCATATAGCAGTATAACCAGGACAAGGTCACTTAGCCCAGTTAAGAAAATAATGCAGTTATCTTCAGAACCTGAGTTTAAAGCTTAAATACTAGTAAATTAAATTAATATATTTTGATAGTTCAATACTGTTTTCCCTTGCACAATGATGAACATTAGATACCACAAATCTGGCTGTGTACTTTATGCCTGTGTAAGCTATCATTCTGAGTACAAAAAAAAAGAGATAAGGAAAAAGTGCTAACAGTGAAAGATAAAGCAGGGTGGGGGAGACAGGCCTGAGCAGGATGCAGAAAGTACTTAACTGATCAAGTTCACAAAAAAAGGGAGTTATGGAGGTCATCAGTGCATTCAGCTGGAACACAAAACAAGTGCTAATCTTTCATGCTGGGCAGGCAAACTCACCCGACATGCTGTCAGCTCACAGAGAAAAATGGACAGTGTAATTCAAAATTTCAAATGCTAGGCATATAAAAACACACCAGATAATGTTCTGTGTAAAAGATTAGCTCATGCTGGGTGTTCCAGCCAAATTCACTGATGACGTCCATACTATAACTCCCTCATAGGCAACCAGAACAGTTGTTTCACAGGCAACTGAATCAGTGACAGGAAAAGCTCTTAACTGAAAACATTCATTTACTGTATGTGAAAGTCTGTGTCAGGGATTCATGCTTTCACAGTACTGCGGCAGTCTGTGGAAGCTGGAGATGTGCCTGCTTTGAGCACTGAGCTTGCAGTGAGTGTGCAGTTACAACATGCGTCAGCGCAATCTGAACCACTAAACACTTTCTTACTATGGCAAAACTGTAGCTTACTTTTCAAATAGATCATCAGATCACTGTATAGCCAGGAAATGTCACAATATCAGAAACAGTGAGCCTTGAAAGTCTAATGTAACAAAGACAGCTTCTTTTAAATGTATAATATGTATAATGGTATAGTTTGAGCTGAAACCTCTAGTAACTGCAGACACATTGCTCAATCAAATAAAAAAGGGGTTATCATCCTGTGGAAGACTCTGGACTTATCTGGTAGAAATCCACCATAGTTCAGGTGTTCTATGCTTGGTTTGACTGTATGTTCGTGTAAAGTACAGTATTCCCTTTAACTATCAGAAAGTTTTCTGCCCCTGCCCAGATTATCATGCAACTCTTTTGGACTACCCTAAGCACTAAACTCCAAAGCACATAAAGTGGAGCACCACTGAAAATCATCTGTTGGCTTCCAGTCATACTATTGCGTATACCATCAGCACAATGAAATCGCAACAGCGAAAACCATTACAGCAATATAAATCAAGAGGTCGCTGTCATGTTCCCCACTGAACACCAGCACTGTATCTCCCAGCGCTTTGCCCCTCCCCAAACCAACTCTGACTCAAAACTCAACTCTGACTGGTTAATTAAATACCGGGAGAGTGTGGGGTGGAGCTCCCCACACAGGGAGTTGGAGGCACAACCCACCGAAGAAAACACATTAGGATGCCAACATCACAATGACAGTCGGCATTGTGTCTGTCACTGTGGGGGATGTTGGTGACTTTGTTGTCTTTGGGGTAGGGTGGAACCAGACTACGGTGGGGAAAACCAGGTAAAATCTGAATAACAAGTGGCTTCCCAATCCCTTGTTAAGGTGCTTTATCAAACACAGTGAACAGCAAGATCCCAATGAAAGATTACCTGAGCAATTGGGATGAGAGAGGGTCGCTAGATCACCTTGTGGCATGGCCTGACATGTACCATCTGAATTCCTGTATTTTTGTTTTTAAATACCTTGTTTATCATTCTTTTCTTTTTTTACAAATCACAATGAAGTATTCAATGATAGCAGAATAAATGTATTTCATAAGTTGTGTGTATATATGCAGTGGTACGGGGGGCATGAAATACAATAATTATTTTTGATGTATTGCTTCACCCTTTTCTAGAATAAAACTCATACAAAATGCTACTCCATGATATCACTATAATCAAAGTGAAGAGGTAACAACAAAATAGATTAACAATGGAAAACAAAAGCATGTTAAAAAGGGGGTGTATATTCGATTCATGTTTGACACTCGGGATATCAATTTTCAATAAAGAAACAACTAAGTAAATAGACAGTTTTCGTGAAATCTACGTAAATAACAGTTGACTTGACATGGCATGATACTCATTTAGCCATTATGTATGCATCATCAGATTATTATTACAATTCTTTTGGATAAGGATAGACACTATTGTGCATTGGTATTTGAGCATTTGTAAAATTGCAGACCCGTTATATGAAGCAATGAATTTAGCACATGTCAGTTTGAAATGTACTATAATCAAAATGAGGAAGTAACAAAATAGATTATCAATGGAAAATAAAAGAACATTAAAAAGATGCAACGGTTTCATTCATGTTCAGCACTGAGGATGCCAGTTTACAATAAACAAACAACTAAATAAATATAACATAAATATAAATGCTTTTGACGATCCTATGCACGATCCCATGTTCTTAGTTCAAACACATCAACACATGTATAGCACACACTCGTGTCACCACACATGAACACTTCAGTATCCTCCAGACAAACTCGGAATGCCGCAATGGCTGCGGGGAGTCCGCAGCACCCACGACAGGGGCTGGCAACTGGGTACTGCCCAGCAACACCACCGCACCACTGGCACCGGTGCCACATCACTATCCAGTACCCTGGTGGGTTGTTGCCCCCCGTGGTACCCATCTCAGCACTTCCACCACTTCTCTGTGGCTCTGTCCTGGCACTGGCATTGCCTCCACATGTTACCCGGCCGCCACTGAATGGGCAGTCCATGTGCATACTATATACAGTACACTCACTGACAGCTAATTCGGTGGCCAGCCATGGTGTTGTGTGGAGAGCAGTGCCGGTCACCAGATTGGGGTATGGGAGGGGGGTGGGACTGCTGCGATGGGTACCACAGAAGGGTGGCAGGACACATAGATGTGGGTGTCGGGGACCATGACGGGGTGAGGGGGGACCATCTGACTACCAGGAGACACCCACCAGGGATGGATCAGGGTGGGTCACATAGTGGCACATACAGGATGACCCCCTGGGAGGCGCCTAAGTCCCCTTAGACCAGCCCCTCACTTCTTTATTGATTCGATGCCCATACCATTTAGATCTATCAACATCTCACATTCAGTATTTTTAGTTTCCATTTTTTTTGGGTGAAGGATGGACTTCAATGATAGTTATTTCATTTTTTTTTACCCATAATTAATGTTGGTGTCGAGGTAAATTTTTTAATCCCCTCCCTCTTTATCATTCTTTCGCTTGCTCTTTCCCCATCCATTTCCTGCTGTCTTTTATATTTTTTCCCTCTTGGTTTATTTCTTTTATTTGTTTTAGCTGTACCTCTAGATGTACCTGATGCTATAGTACCTTGCAGTATTTTATTCCCTCTTCTCATTGTAGCTGGCATTGTACCAAAAGAGGAGAAACAAAATGCCCTTATATTATTGAACACTTGCTTCCCACTTATTTCCCAATTCCAGCACCAATTGCTCAATTAACTCAATTGCCACAAGAAACACTTTCACTACAAGTTAATGCAAATATCACAAACTGATACTAATCTGTCCAATAAATGACTTGGTGTCTTTGAGAATTCCAGTTCTTTTAACCTTATTATATATGTCTTGAATTTCCTTATATTATCCTTGTATGTCACTAAATAATTGTGAGTAATTGTCAATTAAATGATTTATTATATAATTAGTTGCTTAAAGATTTAAAAAACAATATCATGTACCTACACTAAATTAACCATCTGCAGGACACTAAATCCCAATAATGCTTTATTAACAGTATAACGTTACTTTAAAACAAATCAATGGTTACAAACAGAAATAGTATTCCTAACTGTATACCTTGCAAAAGTGTGCAGATTAGACAATTTACACAAAATATATTTATTCAGGCAGTCCAAAAATAAGAGCTAGTTTGTGTATGAATGGACCTCAGCTCCTTCTTATTTATTCTTATTCTTATACCTTCTCTTCTTCCAAGTCCCAAAAAGTTCTCTAAATGGTTTAAATGTCCATGGATCATCCATATAAAAAAGGATAACTTCAAGGTCTTTTCTATTCCAGCTGGTCGCCCTGGAATTCCAAAGGCATTTCCTGGTTCGCACTTCTCTCCACAGTTTGTTCCCACAAGGTACCACTGTTAAAAACAATACACTAATAAAAATATCTAGAAACCCTATATTTGTACCCTCTTAAAATATATTTATAACAGTTTACACACTCTATAAAAATTATTGCATACTACCAAATCCTGGATCATAATAGCCTAAACAACATGTGCACAACAATATATGTACAAGGGTTCAAAAGGGTTAAAAAAAATCTTACTTACTTTCTTTTCCTTTTTTTTTTTCCTTTTTTGTGATGGTAATGTGATGGTAATGGTTGCACTCACTAATTTGCTTTAAGTGCAATAGATGGATTTTTCTACTCTTGAGGAATCCAATCTGTTATCTCTGCTATAACTGGTATTAAAAAATCAACCCTTCGCATTAAGCCAGAAGCACCCGGAAAAATAGCTAATTCCCTTAATAGCTATAATTGAGAGAAAAACTCGGAAACTCAGCAGTTCGGTAGAGTTGCTTGTTACGACCGCACTCCGTGAAGGTTGCCCAGTGAATGATTTCTCAGTGCAGCTCGCTACTGGCTTTTATGCTCCCAGATCATGTGGGCACCTCAGCGAATGAGCGCTCTCTCACTAAACCCCCTTTTCCTGATTATTTGCACTGAACAAAATTGCCAATACTGCAAAAACAAGCATATCTATCAAACTATATCTACCTTCACCCCTCGAAATACACACAAAAAAAGAAAGGAATGAACCCCCCAGAAATCACAAACCAAACCCAAAAACTGTTGGACGTCACTGACCCAAAAAATTAAAAAGACCCTTCCTCACAAGTGTCCTCACAGTACCATCACAAAGTACGTTTTTATTGGTATCAGAAAGCAATTATCAAACCTTTTTTTTCAAACACTTCAAAAACTGTTAACTATTTTTATTTTATAAAACACTTATGGAAAATCTAATATCTAGCTTTTGAAAACCATTTAAAATTTCATTATTTACTAACATATATCTAAATATCTTGATGTATTCATATACAAATACAGCAGGAGGAGGAAAAAAAAACCACACTGGCGTCCTGTATCTTCTATCTTCACCTTTTTTCACCTTTCTTGTTCACTGTACTGTCCTTTTCACCGTACTCAATTGTTAGACGCCACCAAAACTCTATCTTTCCTTATGCCACCAGGCCGCTGACAACCCCCGTGGGCTCGGCCAGTCCTGCAATACCGTTCGGGAGGCTCCTCACACTGCTAGGACTCCAGCCCATCCAGGCAGGCCCAAAGGCACTGGACTAATGCCTTCACAACTGTAAACTGTGCACAGCGCAGGCTGTGGGTAGAACTCAAAGATTGTCTGGAAAGGTCTGCTATAATTAAAAATAATGTGGCAACAGTGGCATATCTTTTATAAACCAGAATGAGTTTTATTGCAGACTCCTGCCACCGGTGTTTCTCCACAATGTCTTAGCACTTAGCTCTGCTCACAGCTCCTCGCTCATGGCTTTCAAGTGCATTAGTCAGAGGTATCACCACATGAAATCTGCTGAAGTCGACTCAAACAATAATGCTGCAGTAGTTATAGGCCATCTGGGCTGTAGGTAACAGAAGAAAAACATCCCAGACCCAGATTTTTCCTCTTTTTGCATTATCTGGATTTCAGAGTTCAGACATGTGACTGTCATTAAACTTGCCAAATCAAGAGACTTTGCCCAGCAGACTGTGCATGCAAACTTTCATGCAATTGGGTTCAATGGGCGCAAAGTTATTATGGTGCAAAATTAGGGGCTTAACATTTAACACCTTATTCAGCCCTAACTATATGGTGCTACCACACAAGTATTATAAAACTAAATAATGAGTAAAGGTGGTATACAAGGATATATACCCATTGACGGGGCTAATTAAGGCTATAAGGCCGTGGGGCCAAAGGGCAAGTGGCTTTGTTGCCCTAATTAGCCACTGGAATGGGTATACTTCTAAGTGCTCCATACATATTCATTGTTTGTTGAATATAATACATTAAGATGGTTATTGTTATGGAGATTGCATTTGAGACCATGTTATGGCATGTAAAGGTTTCTTGTAGCAAGGAGGGAATGGTGTGTAAAGAGTGCAGGTAGAAGTTTGGGGGATTTCTGTGGCAGGATTTTGTGTAAGTTTTTTCAGGTTGTTTTGCAGCTTGCTAATTAATTGAACTAGCTTCTTAATCATGTGTTAACAGTGGTATTAGTATTGTCCCACAGGGTTTTATGTAGTGTTGGTATATACTTTTAATTGTTTGATTATATAGTTGTAATTTATAACTTAGCTACAGGTACAGAGAGGAATAAACAATGGTCTTTTGCATGGGGAAAATTTCCTATCAATGTACAGATGTGCATATTAGAGTTAGTAAGCACTTTAATGTTAAACCCTGATTTTTGAACCATAATAACTCTGCTCCTGTTCATCTGATTTGCACAGGGTTTGGAAGGAGTGGAATCTGGGTAAAAGTCTTTGAATCCTTAGCATTTTGTGTCAATCTGGGAAACAAAAACCCAGGACAAGAGTACACAATGGGGAGGAGGTAGTAACAACAACAAAAAATGGAAAGGGACCTGGGGGTAATCATATCAGATGACCTAAAGTTTAGCAAGCAATGTGAGAAGGCAGTAGGGATGGCTGGGGGGATACTGGGATGTATAGGGAGAGGCATCACCAGCAGAAAACAGGAAGTTGTCATCCCTCTGTACAGACAGTTGGTGAAACCCCCATCTGGAGTACTGCATCCAATTCTGGACACCCCATCTCCACAAGAACACACAGAGTATTGAGGCAGTCCAGAGGAGGGCAACTAAAATGGTGCAGGGTCTGCAACAGAAGCCATATGAGGAGAGACTAAAGGAGCTTAATATGTATACCCTCGAGGAGGGGGGGGACATGATAGAAACTTTTAAGTTCCTCAAGGGAGTTAACAAAGTCCAAGAGGGTAGCATCTTTCAGAAAAAGATATGTGCAAGAACAAGGGGACACAATTTGAAGATAAAGGTGGACAGCTCAGGGGCAATGTGAGGAAGTATTTTTTCACAGAGAGGGTGGTGGACACATGGAACAGCCTTCCTGAGGAGGTTGTGGGGTCAAAAACAGTGGGGAAATTTAAGAATGCATGGGACAGTCATAAAGCAATTTTTGTGGGGGGTAGGAAGAAATAGGCTGTTGGTTAACAAGAATCTGCAGCTTACCCAGTAGGTGGGGAAACTGGCAGACTAGGTGGGCCAAGCGGACCTTATCTGCCAGCAAAGTCTATATTTCTATGTTTCTCTGTAATCAATTGGGGGGGGCAAAATTACAGAGCTGTATAAATGGTAAAATTCACTCAAATTAAGACTTATTTTGGTGACCTGTAACTAAAAATCTTTTTTTAACTGAAACATACAGGCTTGATAGGGTCTGATTTATGTTATATACTTTTTCATGTCTGAAGTGTTCAACTTATATCATTTTTAAAATGTAAGTTAAAAACTGTGCCATCTGGGGGCATGGCCTGGCTCTGCTAAAAATGGCAGCCTAAATCCTGCTATCCCTGGACCTTCCAGAATCATCATCAATCTTTAATAATCCAGGTATCCTACATGTGCCACCATCTGGGATCTAATCGTTAAGGTACTCCAGGACAATTTCAATAAAGTATTAATTTATCATCATCCACCTGTGCCTCGGAACTTTTCTGTTAAAATTCAACTCTCTCTGAGGCCCACAAAAATGGCCAACCAATCCACAAATACAGGCTCTCTAACAAAATTGAATCAATGTTCCACCAACTGATAGCTGAAATGAATGACTTAAAAGTTGCAACACAGCAAAACATATCTAGCACACAATCGCTGGACATCCGACTCACTTCCACAGAAACTAAAACAATGCAAAATGAATCATCGATCCAAGACGTACATGCAACTATTGGAGAACAAGACAAAATGATTAAAAGATTGCAAGCCAAAAGGGATGACATTGAGAATAGAAACCACAGGAATAATCTCACATTCCTTGATTTTTATGAGGGCACAGAACTTGGAGATACTAACATACATACTATTTGCCAGCAGATTAGGCCTTATGGTCTATCAAGTCTGCCCGAACCTAGATCCTTAGTTGGGTGCCGAGACCCTCCCATCCCTTGTGCTCCAGAAACCCCTATCATCCATCCCCACCCCCGGACAGGCCATCATCTGATACATCCACTTTCTGTGTCTGTCCCACCCTCTCTTAAAGCTCTCCACTGTGGATCTCTGAACCTGCTCACCAGGCAGAGCATTCCAAGGGTCCACCACCCTCTCAGTGAAAAACCTCCTCCTCTTTTCCCCCCTCACCCTTCCACCTTCCAACTTCAAACCATGCCCTCTGGTGATGCCTCCCTGCTTTAGTCTAAAGATCCCCTCCATGTTTACTCCTATTTATTCCCTTGAGGTACTTGAAGACCCTCAATCATGTCCCCCCTGTCTCCTCTCCTCCAATGAAAACAGGCAGAGCTCCTCAAGTCTGTCCTCGTAAGTCAAATCCCCTAGCCCTCGTATCATCTTTGTTGCCCTCCTCTGTACCCTCTCCAGGAGCTGTATGTCCCTCTTCAAGTGTGTTCTCCAGTACTGTACACAGTACTCAAGGTGTGGTCTAACCAGTCCATTGTACAGCGGCAGAATCACTTCCTTGGTCCTAGAGGTGATCCCCCTTGCGATGCATCCCAACATCCTGTTTGCCTTGCTAGCTGCGCTCCTGCACTGCTCAGTGTTATTCATACATGTATCCACCATGACCCCTAGGTCTTTTTCCCCTGTTGAGGCTTCCAGCACCTCCTCCCAGGGTGTACCTGTGTTTAGGGTTTCCGACCAAGATGCAACACCTTGCACTTGGTGATATTGGTAATTTCCATGTGTGAGCCCAGCTTTCCAGGGTGTCCAGGTCCCCTTGCAGGGCCAACCTCCCTCTTCTCCCTCAACTACTGCTCCCATCTTGCAGTCATCCTAAGAGACTCATTTCACACCCTATACCATCCTGATGTCTGATATGTATGCATTAAACAGGATTGGACCCAGGACCGGAGCCCTGTGGTACCCCACTACCAACCTCTGTAGGGTTCGAGAGCTCCCCACAGACCACTACTCTCTGAGTGCGTCCAGCTATCCAGTTTTCAATCCATCTGACCATCAAAGGGCCTACTCCTAACCCCATCAGTTTCTCCACCAGACCATTGTGGGGGACAGAGTCAAACGCCTTGCTGAAGTCCAAGAATAATACATCCACAGGCTTACCTCTGTCCAGTTCTGATGTTACCCATTCATAGAACTCCACAAGGTTGGTTTGACATGATCTACCTGGCACAAACCCATGCTGCCGACTATCCAGACCTCCCACCTCCTCCAAGTAAACCCCCAATCGTTCCTTTAGTATACTCTCCATTAATTTTCCCACCACCGAGGTTAAACTGATGGGTCTATAGTTTCCTGGTACTTCCTTCGACCCCCCTTTATGGATTGGTACCACATGTGCCTCTTCTTACTAGCGCAATACTACTTCATGTCCTCCCAGCCTTACTTAAGCTCCCTCCTGATTAAGCTCTCATCATCGAATGGTCTCATCAAACTCTAGGTCCACGACCAGGCCCAGAACAAAAGCCACTGCCCATCATTGTCAGACTTTTAAATTTTTCACATACAGAGTTAATCCTGAAGAGAGCCAGAGAACAGGGGATCTCAAATGGCAGTATCACACATTCTGAATTTTTAGGGACTTCTCCAAAGAACTGGTTAATAAAAGTCAAGCCTTTAATCCAATTAAGCCCACACTTCATCAGAGAGGAATTAAGTTCGCATTGAGGTACCCTGCTCTGATGCGCCTATTTGTTAACAATTTGTTTAAAGATTTCAGCTCTCCCGAGGACCTCTCTGAATACCTCAACATTCATGCTAAATAATCTGCCCTTTCAAACAGCAGTGCTGCATCTCAAGTTTTGGACAACCCTGAATCCTCTCAGTCTATATTGCAGGCTACTCACCTTAATGATGGCAATGCTGGGCTCAGCAATTCCACCTCTGGGGATGCAATTGTTACCCTCCCTTCCAGGCTTTCAGCCCAAGTCCAAGCAAGAAACTCCTCGGGACCTTGTGTTGCTAGGAAAGCTTGTTGCTCAGCTGAACAAAAAATCATTTAAATCAAAAGCACCCACCAAAAACAGCCTGAATCCATGGTTTCTTGTTCTTTTTTTAAACCATTTATTTTAAAATGCAGTACGAAGTATACAAAAAGAAACAAGGACAATGCCCTGCTTCATCAGAGGCTCAGCTGAAGACTCTGGAGTGCCCTCTCATCCCACGGAGCATCACACTAGCTTCTCTTCCCCTATCCCCCTCTTGAACAAGTTTGCACTATTGGAAGAAGATCTGCACTCATCTCAGGAGGGCATCCATAGAGAAGAAACTGAACCTATGCTTTGTACCACCAATAATGTGCTTCCTGGTACAATTTTGGTGGACTCTTCATGGGCTGAACTAGTGGCAAGCTCCCCTGTTAAACCATTTTGAGCCCCTAAAAAAGAAACGTAAAAGGAATCTCAAGAACAAATCACTGTCTACCACATAAAGAGCACAAAAAGCTAACTCTACCTGACAACTTGGGCTGAATCGTGCTACTCAAGGGTGTTAATAACAACAAGATCCCTTTTCAATCAGTTTCAGTGTGAGCTGAAACCATCCCCTGCTTTTACCATGATGTTCATTACTTCTTCAGCCTAATTACTATCACTCCCAGCTGGTTGCGATTGACAAGGCTATTCATCGCGGTAACTAATTTAGATGCGGTGGGTTTCATCTATGGCACACACTTTAAAGCTGACCTTATAGCCCTAACTAACAAATAAGCAATGGACAGTTAATCAGAATGTTAAACACATACAATGGAAGGAGCTTAAAATTAATACCCTTTGATAATTTTGGCTGGTTTATATATACTTTAATGATGTTAAGCAATATAAGATCCATTTCTTATTAGGCTTAGTTTGTGCTGAATCTGTCCTCCACTGTAATGGTGTTGTACACCACTCTTACAGCCGAATTACTATCGCTCCCAATAGGTATCGAAATGGCAAGGCTGTACATCTCATTTATAAGCTTAGAAACAGTGGGTTTAATGTAAGGTTCATGAATTGGAATTGACCTTATCGCCCTTACTGACTCAGATATAGTGGGCATTTAAACAGTTTGTAATTACACTTTTCCTGATATCTAATTCTTTTATGAGGCACCAACGGTATTGAATTATCTAACCCTACTATATAGCCCTATGAATAATTATTTATCCTCCTCCCCTCTTCATCTGGCATTACTTGACTTAATTCAGTCCATATTTTAACCCACATCCTTATTATGCACCCTCTCCTCACTATGTTTATATGGTCACAGGTATTGGATATTGGATTCACCAGTGTTTTACTTTTTTTAAATTTCCCTATATCCAGCACATTGCAGGCCATCTTCGAGCCTCTGGAGCCCCTACCAATAAACTTGGCATCTAGCTTATTATACTGGGGTGTATGCTCTAGGCTTGAAGCCCACAAAAAAAGTTGCTAACACTGTGATAAACAACACATAGTTGGGGTTCCTTGGGGCTGCACATAGTCCTAATTTCACCACTATATATTTATATTCACATTCAGGTAATGTATGAGCTAAGAGCTATTAACACCTAATTTAAATGCTCTTCTGTGTGGCACTTCAAGCCTTGAAGCTAATCTACCATGAACCTCATTTAATATATAAATTTACCGCTGGAATCACTGTATACTTATAGTTTATTGTTCCTTTAATATCATAAGCATATTTCCCATACCTTTACATTGGGCTAATAACTGCCTTGATGCCTCATTAAGACATAGGGACCACTTAATGTAGATAGCTCTGTCTCTTTAACTGCCCTCTCTCTCTCTCTCTCTCTCTCTCTCTCTCTATATATATATATATATATATATACACACATCGCATTGTTGTGCAGTATTGGCTGTAAGGGACCAATCAATTTGTCAGACCTACCTCAGGATCACACACTGTAGTCCAAATTACTATAATAGATTGGCACTACTATCTTATTGCCGAGCTAAGTTTATGTCCCAGCTCAGTTTATGTTACTACAACCTGGTTTTTATACATAATTTGAATTATTTCAAATCATTATGACACGATAATTCTGGTTTCTTTTTGGGGACTCTACTTAATCATTTAACTATTTGTTATTACAACAATACCTAGTACATTGTTGCATACAGTTTGTAGCTTAAGATCACAGACAGTTCTTTAATATTGTCTCCTTTTCTTAAGTCTTACTAACTACATATCTCGCCTGACTGTGTGGTGAAAAAGTCATGGGCACTTGTGCTGCCTCATATCCCTCTACACAGCATAAAATGATATACTATAGTTTATTATATTATGATAAGTTTAATTTTAAATTTGGTTATAATGTTTAAAACCGCTTCCTATATTGTTCTTCAGAGAGACTCATTGGTTATTACTATTACAGATTCTTTAGTCCATTCAGTTTAATGGTCCTGCTCGCCTCTATATGTCTGCATTATTTCTCCCTTGGTCCTGTGACATCCTTGACTATAATTTAATGGAGTCCCATATGTCTCTGGATGTTCCTATAATTTTTCTCCCATTACCAAGAGTGACCTAATATTATACTCTTGGAACATTAAGGGACTGAACTCTCCTTGTAAGCGTAAGCAAACTCTTACTTATCTCGAAAAACATAAAACACATATTGCTTTCTTACAAGAAACTAAACTTCTACCTGAGGATATCATTAGACTCAAGAGGGATTGGGTCAGTCAACTATATGCATCCTCTTTTTCTTCCAAAAAATGTGGGGTGGCTGTCCTGTTACATAAAAGTCTTAATTGGACCCCCATAAAAACTATCACTAATTCTGAAGGCAGATGGCTAATAGTTATACTAAATACCCCTACAGGCACCATTATGTTAATTAATGTATATTCCCCCAATCCTGACTCCCCAGAATGTTTTCATAACCTGGCACAGCAATTTATGTTAAATAACAACCATAACTCACCAATACTGATAGGTGGTGATTTCAATATTGCTATAGAGGCCTATTTAGATAGAATTAACTCCTCTCTTGATGCTCATCTCAGAAGTATTAATGCCGTATCAATGCTACTAAAAGACTTTGGCTTCTCTGACATTTGGAGGCTTTACCATCCTAGGGATTCTGACTATGCCTTTTATTCTTTACTCCATAAATCTTACAGTAGAATTGATTATTGGTTCACATATCCCTTTATTACTGACAAAACAATTAAAACATCCATTCTTCCAATCATGATCTCCGACCACTCCAATATCCAATGGCATTTACTGTGGGGCCCTCCACCATCCAAGTCCTCATCTTGGCATCTTCATCCTCTTCTACTTAAAGAACCTTAATTTCTTCCCTGTGTAAAAAAACTAATCCAAGAATTCCTCTCCTTCAATAATTCTCCTGATACTTCAATGGGCACTATTTGGGAAGCATTAAAGGTCACAAATAGAGGCAAAATAATTAGTTCTGCTGCCCACAGAAAGAAATTAAGAGAACATCAATTGGCAGAGCTGGAAAATTACTAAAAGACAAAGAGAGTCAATATTCTAAAATCAGCACCTCAACCCAAATTCACAACTTCATCTTGAAATCCAACAATTAAGAATTAAGATCAGTGACCTTATATCCCGCAAAGTTGAATTAGCTCTCTTCAGACTCAAACATAACTACTGGGAGCAAGGTAATAAATGTGGGAAGTTGCTTTCATATTAGCTTATAGCGTAACAGATGGATAGACACATTGCTGGTTGGAAAGACCATTTCGGTCAAATTCATACTGATAACCTCTCTATTAATCACATCATGAAATCCTTCTATCAACAATTGTACTCACAACAAAATATTACACATAATAATCAAATACAACCCTTTTTGGACAACCTGCAACTCCCACACCTTTCTGAACAAGATATGGCAAATCTAGATGAACCCTTCACCTTTCAGGAGATCCAAAAAGCATTATCTTCTTTAAAATCTGGCAAATTCCCAGGAGGGGACAGCTTCCCTGTAGATTTCTACAAATTACTGTCAGATACCCTCTGCCCTCTGCTTTATAATGTTTTTATGGAATCAACAACTAATGGTAAACTCTCTCCTACAATGACAGAAGCTATTATCACTGTCTTACATAAAAAAGATAAGGATCCCTCTCTCCCATCTAGCTATAGACCCATTTCATTACTCAACACAGATGGCAACATTTTTGCAAAATTATTAACCCTTCATTTAGAACCACTAGTCTCAAAGCTAGCCTGTATATCTCAAGCCAGTTTTGTCCCAAGCAGATCTGGCTCCGACCACCTATGTTCACTATTTAATTTAATTCACAAAGTGAAATCTCTTATTTCACTGGCAGATGCCATCACTATGGATTTCGAAAAAGCATTTGATTCATTAAATTGGAACTACCTATATCTCATACTATCTCACTTTGGTATCACCATCAGTTTCTGTGAATGGATTAATCTGTTATACACCTCCCCTTCAGCAAGAATTCTTATTAATTCCACTCTCTCATCTCCTTTTCTATTGGCTAGAGGTACTAGGCAGGGCTGCCCTTTATCACCATCACTGTTCATCCTCACCATGGAACCCCTATCCGCCTACCTTTTCTATTCCAGGGATAGTAAAGGTATTTATATTGATAATTTCTGGTATACTTTCCTCTCATATGCAGACGATCTTCTTATCTTATTAGAAAATCTCGAAATATCAGGACAGTTGTTAATTCAATCACTTAAAGACTTTACCTCACTCTCTGGCCCAGCTCTAAACTATAATAAATCTGAAACATTACCTCTAAACAATCATTGTAAACCCTTCATAAACACCACCCTCAGTTTTTGTTGGGCTCTTCAGGGCATCGCATATCTCAGCATTCAAATCACTCCTAAATTAGAAAAAGTATGGGATGCAAACCTCACCCCCTTGCTATCTAATATCAAGTCTACACTTGACCGATGGAAACTACTTAACTTCTCTTTTAATGGCAAAATATATTCCATCAAAATGTATATTTTCCCTAAGATATTATACCTCTTTGCCAATATCCCTTTAATCCTCCCCTCCAATTTTTTAGTCAAACTTGATAAACTAATTGACAGATTCCTATGGGAAGGAAACATCCCAAGATTCAATCAAATTAAACTTCACTCTCACTGGTCGAAAGGTGGTTTTGGACTCCCATGGTTCCAAGTCTACCTTTAGGCCTTCCACACAGCCCACACTATCAAATGGTTTTGTAAACCATCTGCCCAGTCACCACTATGGGTTAACATGGAGGCCTCTCTATGTCCTGGGAACATTCTTACCTTCCATATTTATCATAAACTCCCACATAACCTAAAGTCTCATCCCCCAATTGCATCATTGGTATTTTACTGGAAATTGATACATAAGCACCTCAAGTCCAACCCAGCCCCCATTGCATATGCCCCAGTCTGGGGTAACTGTATCATTTTTCTTGATAGTCACCCAATTTTCTGCTGAAAATGGAAAAATAGGGGTATATTCTTTCTAGATGATATCTCAAAACGAATGACCTAAAACTTAAATCCTTCTCTAGTCTCTGTGCCCAGTGGAAACTTCCAAAGCATGATTTCTAGAAATATCTTCAACTTCGTACTGCTTGTAACTCATATTTTCAAAATTTGTCTACACAACTCTTATTTGACTAACATATCTCATATTGGATTAAAGCAACATTCCACCTAAGCAGTATCATCTGCCAAAATATTAGGAACACTCTTCCAGACCAATCTCTTACAGCTAAAAATAAATGGAGTATATTATTGAACTATAATATAACAGAAATCCAGTGGTGGAGATTTTGGCTATCATGGCATAAAACATTCAAGGATGTACATAGTTCACTTATACAAACCAAAATCCTTCATGTATGGTACAGGACCCCTGTGGTATTACAACAGGTGGGTCTATTAAACAACAATAATTGCTGGTGTTGTAATTCTCCTAATGGGGACCTTTTTTCATATCATATTGTGTTGTATACCCATTAAGAAGCGTTGGCTTACCATTCATCACTTTGCAATTAAAGTGACTGGTCATTCTATTACATTAGATCCTAAACATATCCTATTAGGTATTCACTATTTTTATAATAATAAAACAATCTCTAGTGCCCAAAACAGATGGCTGACCATATTGTTTCTCCAAGTTAAATCCATATTCTTATGCACTGGAAATCTGTTATTACTCCCAATTTCACAGATATACTTAAACTTCTATCTCAATATGCCTCCTTAAATCGTATGACACATATTTCTTCTGGCTGACTCAATGTATACAATAGATGCTGGCAGGATTACTTCAAATACTTAGAATCTTCTAGACTTTCTTGTAATTAATGTGTGGACTAATTTCTTTTTAAGGTAACTCTTATTCTCTCATTATTGAACAACCATCATGTGTTGTCTCTCTCAACTCTTTTCCCTCTTTTCTCTGCTTTTCTATTTTCTTCCCTTCCCTCTCTCATTTACATCTTCCATATGCTTAACTACGCTTTACAACTCTTCTGCTCTTTACCTGAAATACAGCATTATAGGATGCTCTATATGTACTACAGTAGTTGGGTAACTAGCCCTTTATCCTTCTTTTTTAACTTTAACCTCTCAGGTCAGTCTTTGAGTGTTCAATTTAAATATACTCAATCATAAAGTTATAAGTATACTTTAGAATACAGTACATAAAGTTTCAACCAACTTTATTTAAGTCTTTGCATACGCTAAGCTGCTGTTTTGTCATATAATTATGTCAATTCATATTGGCTCTTATACATGGAAGATGTCTTTCTTCTAAATATACTAATGAAAAGATTAATGGCAAAAAAAACTGTGCCTTTTTCTGAGCATGTTCAGTTGAAAAAAATGAACATTCTAAGGATACCTGGATTTTTGTGTTATCAATTTGAATGAAAGAGATTTCCTCCAAACTGCTCTTACTGGCTGGCTAAAGAACGCAGTCTGATGGAAATCAAAAGTAATTTAATAAAAAATGATTTCTTTCACACTGCTTTTGTCAGTTGGCTGACAAATGCAGTGTGAAAGAAATCACTTTCACTCACACTGCTAATGCTAAAAACCCATCCCAGAACAGCTCCCCGTTAAGTAACATTTTGTTACAATTACCAGAAGGAGAGTGCCCAATCCTGCCATTGGTATTCTCCCCCTCCCACAATTTTTGAAACAATTACCAGACAGTGGGTGCCCAAGCCCATCACCGATATCCCCCCAGGGCTTTCACTAAAAACAGTTGTTTGAAACAGCTGTCTGGTGCCCAATCTTACTGGCTGTTAAAGCTTTCTTAAATTTCTACTGGCACAGAGGGTGCCAACCTCAGTGCCACCTGACAACAACCCCCTTCCCCGAATTAGAAGTGGTGGACTGGGGTTACCAAACCTGTTACCACTGATTTCAGAAAAACTCCTTCCCTCCAGTTCACCCCCAACATAGTTATTAACACCAAGGTGCCCCAACTCCAGAAATGCTGAAGAGTCTGCCTACACTGGGGCCTGCAGCCCCCCGACTACCTCATGGATTTTCTGTATTCATAGTCATGCAGAAGTGCAGGTCCTGGGGAAGGCCTGTATAAAGAAATCAATGACTGATTCTGTTGGTCACATGTGTAGAAACATAGAAACATAGACTTTGACGGCAGATAAGGACCGCTAGGCCCATCTAGTCTGCCCATTTCCCTACCTACAGGATAGGCCGCAGATCCTATTTAACCAACAGCCTATATCTTCCTGCCCCCCACAAGAATTGCCTTATGTCTGTCCCATGCATTCTTGAATTCTCCCACAGTTTTAGACTCCACAACTTCCTCAGGAAGGCTGTTCCATGCATCCACTACCTCTCTGTGGAAATAATACCCCTCGCACTGCCCCTGGAACTTCTCCTTCTATCTTTAAATTGTGTCCCCTTGTTCTTGCAAGTCTCTTTTTCTGAAAGATGCTACCTCTTGGACTTTGTTGATTCCCTTGAGGTACTTGAAAGTTTCTATCATGTCCCCCTCTCCTTCTTTCCTCAAGGGTATACATATTAAGCTCCTTTAGTCTCTCCTCATACGGCTTCTCTTGCAGACCCTGCACCATTTTAGTTGCCCTCCTCTGGACTGCCTCTATCCTGTCTATGTCCTTGCAGAGATGGGGTCTCCAGAACTGGACACAGTATTCCAGATGGGGTCTCACCAACTGTCTGTACAGAGGGATAACAACTTCCTGTTTTCTGCTGCTGAGTAAGCAATAAGACACCATGGGGTGTGCATTAGACAATTGTGATGCACTGCTAGACATATAGTAAGGCACAAGGAAACAGGCTGAGTTCCTTCAGTCCCCTGGCCATGCATTAGAACTTACTAATGCACATCCATGGAGTGTCTTATTGTGCTTATAAAATGGGCATCTTTTGTTAGGTGTCATATGCTAAGAAAATAATTTTTAAATTGTGTAAACATTAGCAAGACTATTTACATTTTTGATAAAATAGTCCTTCCTCCTGTTGTATTATTTTCATTTTTTCATTTTTGTCTGCTATAGCCTCCCATAGTTCATTGTGCCCCCCCAGCCTTCACCAGCAATCAGTGTGTTGTTTAACAGCTTTTTTTTTATCCTGTCTGTGGCAGGAGTGATTGAACTGAGAGCTGCTATACAGGCCGGAACCAGGATTGCAACAGAAGATGGCATTACAGGGAGGACTGTAAGGCATGGTGACTGAGGAGCTTGAGCTCAAGTTTAACCATTTATCAGTTTGTAAAATGTGTTTTGGAGCTAAGAGAGTGCTCTTTAGTAACTGTCAGCTGATTAAAAAACTAAGTGTGCCATATGAGTAATTTTTAATTATTGTTATTTTTTTATTATTTGTTTTTGATTGGGATTGTTTTGTCATTGTTTTGTTTTTTCTTTGACAGCTGATATATTTTATTGTTGTTTCTAAAATGTGTAGAGGGCCTGCCCCCTCAGTCATGCACTATTCACTCTCAGCCCTTCGCACCCTCTGCCCTTTTAGCCCCCCATTGCAGTTTATAACTTGTCAAGGCTGTCGAGCGTTGGGTATTGTTCACCGGGGAGGAGGAGGTTGGGGGGGTGAACAGGGGAGGGTTGATGAGCAGAGCCACCGCATTGGGGTTGTTAAATCCAGAAAATACCCTGGGGCAAAATGGAATCCAGATCGTGGTCCTCCATGTCTGGTTTTCATACCCAAGGGCACCACCAATATAGGTGGGCACGCAGTTCTGGCAGCCCTGGAATTCCAGCCAACTCTAGCAGTGTTATGCAATTCCAGGTCCATCAAACACAAGACTGCTATTATTGCAGATCATGTTGGGACAGTGGACCTGGCTTGCATCACTGAGACCAGGCTGGATGAAAACCCTGGCCCCATATTGGAGGCTGCAACTCCAGATGGGTACACAGTGACACACCGCTCAAGATTGGATCACGTGGGGGGGGTTGGGGGGTTGCTGTTTGTTTCAAGGCTGAACTTATCCTCACAAGTGTACCAGTTGAGGAGACTGAGTCATTTGAGTATACTGTAGTAGCAGGTGTAGGTTGTATGCTCACCTTCATCTACCATCCACCTGGGGATGAGAAGCACTTCTTTCAAGGAGTGGGGGACTTTGTGATTGACATAGCGTTTGAGTCACCCAGGCCAATGGTCCTGGGCAACTTCAATGCCTGGGTCGATGACGAACTCTTGCAATTTGGGACAGCACTTCCTCCAGCTGACAACATCTCTGGGCCTCACACAGATTGTTACCACTGCTACTCATAAACATGGTCACTCTCTTGACTTGGTCTTCCTCCTGGGTATCGAAGCCTCAGATTTGGGGGTGGAACCTGTCAGATGGTCCTATCACTGCACTGTGGGGTTCAGCTTCTGTACCCCCCTTTGTAGGCTTAGCCCTGTGGAGATGGTCAGGTACCGCCCTTTATGAGATGTAAGCTTGATGACCTGGTGGCAGTGCTTGACCTATTGGGTTTTTCGGTGGCAAACAATGACCCAGAGGCCTAAGTGATGGCCTATAATAAGGCCGTTTCTGCAGCCCTGGATGTCGTTGCTCCTGTCCAAGTTCATCCTCTCTCCCCTTCGTCTTTGGTCACATTGGTTTGATGGGACTTTGAAGGAGATGTGGCAATTAGGATGAAGGTTAGAGCATTGCTGGAAGAAATCCACCCTGTATGCCGACCACCTTAGATTGATGGATCATTATCAAGTCTATCAATCTGCTATCACCCATAAGAAGGCAGAGTTCATGTCCTGGGAGATTGTGGCTGATCAGAACTGACCAGCTCAGCTCTTTCAAACTGTGGACAGACTGTGCAACCCAGCCTATCTACAGATTTGAAGAGCCTTTTCGCAAGTAGAGTGCTTGCTCGATTCTTTGCAGCTAAGGTGGCTGACATCAGGGTGGAGCTCCAACCTGCACACTTGTGGGGCATTGCTTTAGATCCGCATTCAGTCACAGTCCATCATTTTTCCTGGAGTTCCTTTGACCTGCCGGAGTTCATAGATGTCATGTGGATTGTCCAGTGTATGCACCCTGCGTGCTGTAGTTTGGACCCAGGACAAACAGTCCTGACTATGGGCTGTATTTATATCATTTGCCTAGTCCTAGCACTGATAATCTGGGGATCCTTGGAAACAGGTGAGTTTCCTAGCTCACTGAAGGAGGCAGTGGTGACATCCCTCCTGAGAAAAGTTTCTTTGGACCCAGATTGCCATGCCAACTACAGACCAATCTCAAATCTTCCCTTTATAGGGAAGCTGATTGTGAAAGTAGTGACCTTTCAACTGGAGAATTATTTGATCATCCATGACATCTATGAACCTCTCCAGTCTGTTTTTTGTAAGAGACATAGTACAGAGACGGTGCAGGTTCGGGTGCTCAATGATCTTCTGATGGCAAGGGATCGGAAAAACCATTCCATCTTGGTTCTTCTCAATCATTCATTAGCATTTGACACTGTGGACCATGAGGTCCTTCTCGACCAGCTGAAGTTCATCTGTGGCCTGTCAGGTACAGTCCTCAGGCGGTTTACATCTTTCCTCATTGGAAGATCTCAGAGGGTGGTGTTGGGGATTCATTCCTCTGACCCAGTTCCTCTGTTTTGTAGGGTTACTCAGGGGTAGGTATTGTCCCCCATGTTGTTCTCAGTGTACATGCTTCTCCTCAGAGACATTGTAAGAAGGTATGGGCTGAGGTTTCACTGCTATGCTGATGATACCCAGCTCTACCTTTCTTTTTCACCTGACCAGGATAGAACTGTCTCAGTATTTAATAACTGCCTTGCTGAAATCCAAGACTGGATGAATTCGAGCTGGTTGAGGTTGAACTTGGAAATGACAGAGGTGTTTGTTGTGGACCGGGGCACCAGATAGGGGGTTAGGGTGAGTTCACCTTCAGGACTTTTCCTTGGGGGTCTTCCACTCCCTACCTCTGAATGGGTGTGAAACCTGGGGTGATTTTTGATGAAGGGCTGACACTGCAATCGCAGGTGTCGGCAGTTGTCAATTCCTCTTTCTACCATCTGAGGAACACCTCCAGGATTAAGCACCTTGTTCTGTCTAGTGATCTTCCCACATTGGTCCATGCCTTTGTGTTCTCGCACCTTGATTATTGTAATTCCCTGTACCTAGGGCTACCTGGGGTGGATATCTGCTGCTTGCAGCTGGTGCAGAATACAGCAGCCTGGTTATTGACAGGGATCCCTCAATCCTGTCATATATCCCCAGTGCTGCATGAACTACACTGGCTGCCAGTACAGTGGTGAATAACCTTTAAAGTCAGACTGCTGACTTACAAAGCACTACCTGGACAGGGCCCGGGCTACCTGAAAGAGCTTCTGGTTCCTTTCCACTCTTGGCAATTGCTCTGCTCAGCTGATGAGGGGTTGCTAGAGATTCCAATGGTTTGTTTAAAATCTTCAGGGGCCTGTGCATGTATGCACGTGGCCCCAACCCTTTGGAATTCTCTACCCCATCAGTTATGGGATTGTGTGACCGTAGAGGGATTTAAACAGGCCCTCAAAACCTTTTTGTGGAATTAGGCATATTCTGAGTGACTAAACTGTATTTTTTACCAACATTTTATCGTATTTATGATGTATGTTTTATTGTATTGGTGTTCATCTAATTGTTTTGTAAGGCACCTTGGTATCTTGAAAGGTGCATTACAATAAAGAAATATTATTATTATTATTATCTGACCAACCAAGGTACTTGACCAAGTAACTCACAGTGAATGAATGGGCAGCAGCAGCAGCAGCTGTTAGAATGTAAGTAAGTAGGTGGAGATGGCAGAGAAAGTGATCAGTGGGATGTGGTGGGTGGTTGCTGAAACCAGAGGAGTCGGGAGCATGTAGCAGAGACAGTGGCTAGAACTGCAAAGGAGCATCTTTTTCTCATTTCTATATGTGTTTTTTTTGTTTTTATTTTGAATAGGCTGAGTACCATTGATGGCACTAAATCAGTGAGTGAGGGGAAGGTGAAAATCAGTGGAATAGAAAGCAGGATCAGTGAGCAGGCAGTCAGGTGAGAACAGTGATGAAAAAATCTAACATTGTTTTGTAATTGGAAAAAATCTAACTGCTTATCCACAGCATTGTTGTCAAGCTGCCTATTTCTGTTATGGGTAGCAAGAAGGACTTGCAGGGTGGTGGTCTGAGTGAAAGTGAATGAGCAAGTGGCAGATGGGGGCCGGCAGGCAGGGGAAGAACTCTGCAAAGATAAAATATTAAAACAAAAACATTATTAAAAAGAGTGATTATCAGGTTTTTTTTCTTTTATTGTGTGTAAATTCTTCTGGCAGACAGAGAATGATGCAGCTAACATGTTTGGGAACTATGCAGTGGCATAGTCTCACAATGTAGAAGAAAAAATGGAAGCTGTTCATTTTTAAAAATTCTACTGGCTCAAGTGTATCTCTTATTTCCTGTGTGTATGTTGGCAGCACTTGTTTTTAGACATGCATTAGACACGTCTAATGTATGGCTAACAACCAATTATGATGCAGGATTTTCCCTTTCCACTTTATATGGCAAAATATGCTTCTGTACCTCCAAAAAGTACATGCTTATCAGGTACTGACTTGGAGCTGTACCATGTGCTTTGAACAGAAGGTATGTGCTGTTGGGAGGGGGGTTAGGGCTGTCAGCCCCAAGCACCACCACATCACTGATTATCCAAGCTCCTGAGACTCCATACCCTATTTTTTTTCCTTTCTTTGTCTGCTTTGCCTTCTTCAATCCTAATGTTTGAATTATATTTGTTTTTCTGTCTGTCTGTTTATCTATTTATGGTATATATGGTATACTAATTTATTTAGTTAGTTATTTGAAAATTAGTGACCAGGAAAAGGTACACAGAGCCAAGACTCCTTTCAAGGAGCAACATGGGGAAAGGGAGTAGAGGATACATAGCACAGACACTCTTTTGCAGCTACAATAAAGTGCACTCAGAGACATGGTTGAAATATAGGAATCAAGTTCAAAAATAAGTCCAAAATAAGCAAACATGGCATGAACAACAAATGAGCATTGCAGGAACACTTCCATCTAGGTATAAGACAAATGCAGATGGAGCAGTCAGGGAGGAGGAACATAGGAGCAATGGTGGAGAAACGAAGCTTCAGTTGGTGCACGAGGGAGCTGGGGAGGCAGCAAAATAAAAAGAATGGGGGAGTTGGTTCCAGACTGTAGAAAGGCAATTGGAAAAGGCTTCTTGCCCAGCGGAGGAGTGAGAATGAAGAATGGTGAAGTTTTGCAGATCCCTGGAGTACAGGGAACATGAGGCAGAGGGTATCAGGAACAGGAATGAAGAGAGGTAAGAGGAAAGGGACCCAAACATGTATTTGGAAATAAATGAAGTATAGTTGATGTGACAACGTGGAGGCACAGGGAGAATGGATAAGGAGAAGTATAGTGAGCAATGGTGAGTTCGGAGAGGGGAGTTGGTAACTAAGCAGCAAAAAAGTTGCAGAGGGTATCCCGTCCAGCCAGGGAAGTGTAGGGGCAGTGCCATAGACCACGTCCACAAAGTCAATGACTGGGAGCACCATTTTGGCAGCAAGATTATGGAAGACCTGAAGAGCCAGACCATCTTAATTGTGATATAAGGCAGCAAGTTTAGGGTGGAACTTTGCCTGGATGGCATGAATGTGGGCAGAGAAGTCTAGCCTGTGGTCTGGCCACACTCTGAGATACTTGAAGGATATCACTTCTTCTTGAAAGTTGCCATTCAGGGTGCTAAAGATGGGCCAAGATGTAAGTCTGACCAATTTCTGGCTGGTACCTAAGGTCACAGACACAGTTTTTTTTTGGTGCTGACACAGAGTTGGTATGACTGGAACCAGTACAGAACATTGTGGAACTCATGCTGGAGCACACCTTCCACAGGTGAGGAGGAGGGACTGGAGGTGTAGATGACTGTGCCATCTGCATACATGTTGATATGTGATTTGGCTCAGGCCTGTGGGAGGTCATTGAGGAAGATAGACAAGAGAACTGGACCATGATTGGAGCACTGTGGAACACCCAGCTGGATTGGAAAAGAAAAATGCAGGGCTCTGCCAGCCTGAACTGATTGAAGATGTCCTGTGAGGTAAGAATGGAACCAGTTGACTGCAAGAGTTGAAAGGCTAGCAGAATTCAACTTATCCAGGAGTGAGTGAAACACCGAGTCAAAAGCTTTAGGCAGATTGATGAAGACAGCAGGTGTGGTGTGCTCCTGATCCATTTCTGAGAGGATAGTATCAGTTACACATAGCAGGGAGGAGACAGTGGAGTAATGCTTCCACAAGCTAGACTGGAACGGTGAGAAAAAATCTGTGGAGGATAGGAAATCTAAGAGTCTGGTGTAGGCAAGCTTCTCCTGCATGCTGGCAAGAGAGGGCAGAAGGTAGATTGGCCAGAAGTCACCTGGGGAGGAAGAGACACCCATTTGTGGAGAGGAAGAACTTTGGCCAACTTCCAGGACTGAGGAACAGCACTGAGAAGGAGAGGTTGAGTAGATGGCTTACTTCCTCTGTGTTAACATTAATGAGGGAACATGATAAAATGTGGAAAAAGCATAAAATGGATGGAACTACTAATACCTATCAAATGTATCGCTCTTTGCAAAATAAGTGTAATGTCCAAATTAAGTTAGTGAAAAGAAATTTATTTACTCAAAAACAAATAAATGGACTTGCAGATAATAGGACATTTGGGGGCTCTGTTAATAATTTAATTAATCCTAAAAACTGATCCAGAACCTGTTATGAAATTAGGTGACAAATTAATTACTTGTTCATAAAAAATAGCTGCCATATTTAATAAAACATTTACAGATTTGAATAGGTTTTGTTGAGAGGTAAATGATCCAGTAAGCAGTTTTAATACGACCTGTTCAGATCACAAGCCTAAATTTTATCTAAAGGTCACTACACCGTTTGAAGTAAAGAAACTATTATAGCAGATAAAATTGGATAGTTCTGCAGGGTGTGATGGGCTTTGACCTAATCTACTTAGATACTGCTTCTGTATTAGCTTAACCAGTTAATATTTTAATGAACTTATCCTTCATGATGGGCCAATTCCCAAATCTGTGGAAGTGTTCTGTTGTAGTTCCAATTTTTAAGTCAGGGTTAGCTCAAGATTTTACAAATTATAGACCGATATCTTTATTGTCTGCCTTAGCAAAAGTGCAAGAAAAGTTAGTTCATAAACAACTTATAACTTACATAAATGAATACGGCTTGTTATCTCAGAGACAGCATGGATTTAGGAAAGGTTTGGGGACATAAACTGCCTTGGTCACATTCACGAGCGCAGTCCTAGAAAGAATAGAAGAAGGTTGTCTAAGTAGGGCTGTGTTCATGGACCTGACCAAGGCATTTGATCTAGTAGATCATAGGCTGCTTATAGGTAGATTAGGTACTTTGGGCTTTGGGAAATCAGCACTAGATTGGTTTACTGATTACTTAACTGATAGGCATCAAAAGGTTAGGTTTCATGTAAGTTTGTCTGAGAAAGCACATGTTAAGTATGGAGTCCCACAGGGCTTCATATTAGGTCCTATTTTGTTTTCCTTATTTTGTGACAAAATTTTTACTGTATTAGATAGGGCTTACATCACTTTATATGCAAATGATGCAGCGATTTATTCTGATGCACCCCTGATAGATGAATTAAATAAAATCCTAACGGTTGAAATGAATAATATACCACAATGGCTGACTTCTAATAGACTAATAATAAAGTTAAAATAAAAAATATGGTCATTGGAGCATCAGCCAAGTTAAGGGACAGGGGGAGGAGTCATCAGGTTGTTGCGTCTGATGGTTCATCATATGAAAATGTTGATAACTTTTCATACTTAGGTGACCTATTGGATCCTACATTAAGTTATGAGCCTTATTTAGTTAAAATGAATTCTAAGATACATAGTAGGGCTGGTGCATTGTATAGATTGAGGTCATTCTTGACTTCTGAGACTAGAATGGCCATAGCAAAACAATGTTTATTTCCTACAGTGAACTATGCTTCTATTATTACAGACAATGCATATAGTCATATTGTTCATAAAAAGTCTGTTTTGCTACAACTTGTAGGAAGCTTTGCACTTACTGCTGCAAGAAGAACATATCATGGTATTGTTCTATAAGAAATGGGATGTTTGCCTGGTTACTTGAATTATAATTTCTCATTTGCCAGATTTACATTTAGGATATTACAATCTGGTGTTACTGTGAATCTTTTTAGTTTATTACAAAGGTACAAATTGAACTCTCAGTTTAGAACCAGGGTAGACAGGAAGCTCTTGAAGTTATCTCTAAAGCGATTAATGTGTGGGCAACGGTCCTATACATATGTAACCTGAAAGATATGGAACGAGATACCAATGAGTAATAGAAGTTATGAACCTACGGTCTTTTTTCTAGATCTTTATTTCAGCACTATAAAATATTATCTGTGTGTCATTGTTTTAACTGATTTTATGTATTATATGTGATGTGGAATTTTGTTAATTCCTTTTTTCTGTACTTGCTGCTATTATTCATTGTTACTGTATGTTTGTATTTTTATGAATTATGTTGGGCCGTACCTGAAAAGGGAAAGATATTCTTTCCAGTGCACTTACCCATAAAGCTAATAAACAAACAAACAGAGGAGATGCTATTGCAGGAGTGGAGATATGTAATAGTTTAGCGTCCAGTCTATCAAGGTTAGATTTGCGTAGATGAAGAAGCAGAAACATGATCAAGTGAATGGAGTGGGATTTACACCCCTCTGAACAGGGTGGAGGACATGAGGGGGAAAGCAGGGAAAGGGTAGGAGGGTATGGTAGAGTAGTTTCGGGTTAAAGGTTGGGAAGGAGAGAAAACCAGGGTGGACTGAAAAAAGATGAGGATAGAGGCAAGGAGTGAGGGCTGAATGGGCAGATGGGGGAGGGAAATGGAGAGAAGATTGATATTATAGGGGAAGGAGGAGGAAGAGTGGTAGGGGTAGATGAAAGGAGGGGATAAGGTAGAGGTATGCAAGGTAAATTGTGATCAAGTGGTGATATGCAGTAGTCATCAGTAAAACAAAGCAGAAGCTGCAAGGAGGAGCAAAAGCTGAGAATATTTATTTATTTTTATTTATTTATTTAGTTCATAAATCAGATTTACAACCTTTGAGTCACAGACTCATTTACAAAGGCACCTCATCACAGGGAGGGGAAAAACAAATAGTGCGGCGAGACAGGGTGGGACAATACAGGTGCAATACATACATTATACATAGCATAATCCATAGGTATTTTACCAAAGTACTTTATACATAGCATACAACATAGGTAGTTTACCAAAGCACATAGCAGAACACACTGTTAGGACCTGGTAGGCCATGTAGGCAGTAGCCAGAGGAAGACGGAGTGGGCCAGGCTATAGGGCCATGGGAACAGCGGAATGCCCTACTGTAGGCACGTACACTTCCGTGTGCCAAGCAGGTGGTTGCGTAGGGCAGTTTTGAATAGACCAATTTTAGGGGTGTCTGAGATGTGTTTGGGGAGGGAGTTATACCAGGATGTAGCTCTGTAATAAAAGGACCTTTGGGCAAGGGAGGTCCTGGCTCTAGGCACCTGGAAGGTAGTCTTGCAGATGGTACAGGTGGCGGCTGAGTGGGAAGCAGGCTGGAGTTGGGCAGTGACACCAGGGGGACACAGACCAAGAAGGGTCTTTTTTGCTAGGATGCCTGTGTGATATTGCAGACGTTCTTCCAGATTGAGAACGTTCATGGTGGCATAGAGCCAGCATGTGTGGGTTCTGCTTGGGGAACTGGCCAGGAGCCTGCAGGCTTTGTTGATGGAGGTCTGGACTTTGGTGAGGATAGTGGGGCCAGCGGCTGCGTATATGGGGAGGCCATAGTCAACTAGTGACAGGATGGAGGAAGTGATGGCCAACCGTAGGGCGAAGCCAGGAAGGCAGTCTTTGTGACGATAAAGGAGCCCAATCTGGGCCTTCATGGCAGAGGATAGGGAACTGACATGGGCATGGAAGGAGAAGGCTGAATCAAAGGTGATGCCCAGATATTTGTATGATGACACCTGCTCAAGGGGATGGAGGATGTTGAGAAGGATGGAGAGGGGGGCATTTTTGAGGCTATTTTGGTGGTGTGTAAAGATCATTGACTTTGTTTTCTTGAGATTCAGGACCAGGGTGGTCGAGGAACCATTTTCAGCTTGGCTGAAGGAGGTTTGTAGGCTGTTCTGGAGAGTGGCTAGATTGAGGTGCGAGGAGAGCAGGACTGCATCATCTGCATATACAGCAACTTTCCTGCACAAGAGCTGGGGAGGGTGTTCAGGAAGAGACTGAATAATGTGGGGCCCAGAATGGAGCCTTGTGGGACTCCCGAGAGAATAGGCAATGCCGAGGATAGGCAGTCAGTTAGTTTGACGCGTTGGGATCTACCATGAAGGTAGCTGGAGAACCAGGCTAATGGGCCAGATGACAGCCCAACTTTACAGAGGGTGTCAAGCAATAGTGGATGGTTTACAGTGTCAAAGGCCTTGGATAGGTCAATGAACACTGCCCCAGCTAATTCCCTGGCATCTAAGGCAGAGTGTATATGGTGGGAGAATTCCAGGAGAGCTGTGGTGGTGCTGTGACCTGGGCGGAAGCCATGTTGTTCAGGGCACAGAATGTTGTGGTTGGATAGATAAGTCACAAGTTGGGTGGAAACTATTTTTTCGAGAGCTTTGGGGGAGGATGGAGATAGGTCTGTAGTTATTTGGGACAGTGCGGTCCCCATTCTTGTGTATAGGGATGATTTTGGCCTGTTTCCAAGCCTTTGGGAATTGGCCAAGGCACAGGGATCAATTGAGGAGGTCAGTGAGGGGCACTAGCATTACATCCAATGTTAGGCGGAGTATCCATGAGTCGAGGGGGTCATAACTTGGGTTGAGGGAAGAAAGGGAGTTTTGGAGGATTGGCTTCGAATCCTGTGGGGAGATAGTCCTAAAGAGAAGTGGGGGTTGAGCAATAGCTGGAGTGTTGCTTACCAGTATGGGGTCAAAGAAGTGGGCTGGGAGAACTGAGCTTAGATCGGTGAAGGTTTCATTAAGGCAGTTGGCAATACGGGAGTGGTCCATGCTAACAGCGCCATTTATGGTCATATGAGAGGGAGGGGTGGAGCAGGTTGTCCCATTTAAGTCTGTCATGTTATTCCAGAAGGTGCGGGCATTGCCCCAAGTGGATGTCAAGGTGGATTGGTAGTGGCTGGCTTTGGCTTTTCTTATGGCCCAGGTGCACTGGTTGCAAGCTGCGTTATAGGCCTGCCTGTCAGCTAGTTTGCCAGTATTGACAGCAATGTGCCATAGATTATCATGTTGCTTCAGCTGTTGGATCAGAGGGTGGTTATCCAGGCAGCTGAGTGCCTCTTCGTACGGGTACGGGTGACAGGGGCAAAAACATCACAGGCCTTGCAGAAGGCATTGGTGAGGAAAGCAAGGGCGACGTCTATATCCATAGCAAGGGAGATTGGGGACCAATCAATTTGTGCAAGGTGACGCTTAAGTTTGCGTAGACCTCTGGGGCAAAAGCGGCGACAGGGGGTGGCGTGCCGTGTAGTTTTGAGTGTGGGGGTGGATCAGTGGCAAGAATTACGCAGTGGTCATTGAGGGAGTTGGGTAATACATTAATATCCTTTATTTTGTGAGGGCGGTTGGAGAGCACAATATCAAGGAGCGTGCTAGTCCCACTTGATTGGTTAAATCTGGTGGGCTGAGTCACTAGTTGGGATAGGTCAAGGGCTGTGAAGGTATCTTTGATTTGAGCTGAGGTAGCACTGAGCCAGTTGATATTGAGATCACCCACTATGAGCTGTTCCGCCTTGTGTGGCAGGGAAGTGAGGTACTCAGTGAGGGATCTGATAGCCTGTTTTTGTTCTCGTGGGGGTACATATGTCGTTGTGAGGTAAAGAGGGCCACGGCCTGGGTCAGGGGAGATTTTTACGGTGAGTGCTTGGGCCCATGATTGAGCCGGGTATGCAGGGCATGACCCAGGAGGGAGTCGTTAGGTAGACAGCGCCAGCCCCCCGCACTTACCATGCATGATCCTCTCTGAAGAGGGAGAAGCCAGGGAGGGAGACCATCGAGTCCGGGGTCAATGGTGAGAGCCAGGTCTCAATTATCGCAAGGACATCGGGCATATGAGCAAAGGTTGGGTAAAGTAAATACACAAAATTGCAGCCACCCATTAAAAGTCCTAGTATTAACTGAGAATTGGAGAAACAACTTGCAGGGGGAGGCAACAAATCAAATATACTTAAACAGATTGCATGCTAAACTGAAACTAGCTCAAAAATTGCTGGGAGAAGCACTATGATATGTGCAACACACAGATAATTGAGAATACTGGTAACTAGGCAACGCAAATAACAGATGCACCCATATAAGTTATATCTAGAAGTAAACAAGAATGGCTAAATTGAATTAAGGTAGCAATGCACAGAACTGGGAATTAACTACAGTAACTGACAAGGAATGCACAGATAAGACTAGGAACATAAACACTGAACTCTAGATATTACAGTTAGGACTACCATTGTAGTTCACAGATGACATTACAATCCAAGCAATAGCTACAGTAGGACAGTACTGTATGTACAGTAGCTAGAGCAAAGAGAGAGTGCAAATAACCAGTATTTTATTTATTATTTATTTATTTAGTTTTTGTTGACCGGGTAAGTGCACTAGACAAATCCTGCCTATTTTTATGCACGACCCGGGGGAAGGGGATAAAGAAGAATGCCATCTGACCTTGAACCAGATTAAGCTGTTGATACTCAGTATCTCAAGTATAACTGAGTATACTCATATGGGGAGTATCTAGGGGTCATAGAGTTAGTGGCGATTAAGAGGTGCAGCCTTACATGGTAGATGCTCCTACAGAGAGGATCAGACTGTAGTACTTACAATTGAGTTGAGTATAGCAGTCAAGGTAACAAGATGCAGACTAGAAATGTAGCGAGATTTTTTTTTGCTGGTGAAATCATGAATTTTACCCTGCATAACATTATGCGAAATTAAGCACTTATGACAAAATTTCACCATCAATTTCACCAATACATTTCACCTTGCAGTACTATTAGGCTAAAATGGGCAAAATTAAGCTTTGTCACATGATTTACTCTTTGCCATTCACATGGGTGTCTGCAGTCAGGCTGGAAGTCCATGATTCTGCTTCCTTTTGCTCGTGTTTCTGGCAGAGATAGAAAGCTAAGCAGCAGGATAATTTCTATATTAATATTGTGTTTTTACAAATTCTGTGTGGTTTAAAAACAGTTAATTTAATCATCTTTCTTTGGTAGGACTTCTTGTGTGTGTTTATATTTTTCTGAGTGGTAAATTATAGTGTTTGTGTGTGTGTATGTGTGTGTGTCTCCATCACACTCACTTTCTTTCTTTCTTTCTTTCTTTCTTTCTTTTTTTCTATTTTTTTCTTTCATTTTCTGTTAAGAAAACCTTTTTTTTACTTTGATAATGGAAGGGAAAGGTGAGGGTCATGGTCAGAAGAAGAAGGCAGGTCTAAATATTCACCTTAACAGGTGAGGATTTAGACCTGTGTGGAGTGACAGGGAAAGTCAGGCACCCCCCAATCAGCAGCAGCTGGAGTCAGTGCCCCCCCAGCAGCAGCAGGGCCAATTGCATCACATCCCCAGCAGCAGTAGCTTCTGCCCACCCCAGCAGCAGGATTCCATTGCCACTCCCCAGCAGCAGGAGCCCGTTTCCCCCTCCCCAGTAGCAGGATCCTGTGTCCCCTGCCCCCACACAGCAGGAGCAGGATGGCACCCTCCCAACAACAAAGGTTGAGCACAGTGTGGTTGTTTTTTAACACAAATGCTGCAGATGAAAGTGTCATCATCTGCAACATTTGTGGAAGAAGTGTTCACTGGGGGAAAAGAGGGACACACATAGGGACTGGTGGCCAAAGAAACCATCTGAAGCACCACCACCACCCAGCAGAGTGATAGGCAAAAGAAAAAGCATTGGCAGCAGTAGCAGGAGGCAGCAGTGCAGGGGAACACAGAGAAGGGGAAGGGGGCCAGGAGGAGCAAGGTGGCCCTTCTGTGTCTGTTGGGAGTCATCATCCATGCAGGGGTGCCGTACTCAGACACAGAAGCAGCAGGAGGCAGCATCGCCAGAAACATAATCACCCCACAGTCACCAGTGCCACCAGTATCAGGATGATGAGCCTGCACTGGCTGCAGCTGGTCAGCTGGTCACCAGTGAAGACCTGACAGCAGGGGCTGAAGTGCAAGCCCTGTAGCAGGAGTTTCAGCAGTTCCAAGAGGAGTTCAGAGAGGCCAGGGTGGGGGAGGGCATCAACAAAATAATGGAAGACCAGCAACAAGTTCTCAACCTCCTGGCAGACTTGCTTGGTGGTGGTGGTGGTCATGGCACTTCTGGGCAGGTTTAAGTTAAGTAGTGGAACTAAGCAGCAGTTATTTTTTTTTAATTTATTATTCCAAATCCTATTCTCCTGTGTCCTGTCATTGTGTATTGATATTCTCGTATCTCTTTTCTCCACTCTCAAACAATAAGAAAAATATAAAAAAGTTAAAAAAAAAGAAAATATATTTTCTATCTTCTAGTTTTCCTCTATATCCTCTTGTTTATTTGTCTTGTGTTATAAATATATTTCTTTGTCCAGTGGTTTTGTGTGGTGTGTTATATGTAATGTTATGCTCCCCATAGTATCCAGTCCTTTCCCTTGTTCACCATATTAATGTTTCCCTCTCATATTATTACCCATGCCCTGACCTGGCCTGTTCCCCTTCCCCTGTTGCACTCAGATGACATAGTCCGTAGTGTATCCATAAACACCTTACCTTTGTTTTTCTTTTGTGTTACTCATTCATATATTTTCTTTTCCTATCCACAAATGCCAAGTATTGTTCCTATGAACAAAAATGTTTTTCCAAAACTACGTAATGCTGCGGCAGTTGTGATTGTGGGCAGCAGCAGTCTGAAGATGTACACAACAATCACAGAAACATAAGCAATTTTATTGTGAAATTAAACATAAATATGGTTTCAGTGCATACCACATGTGTCTTGTTCTTGCCACAAATGTTAAGTTGGGTCCCTTCTCTCCAGTCCACACAGTGCTTTGCAGAACAGGGTTGATATAAGTCCTTAAATATCATATGTGAAATTCCACAACAAATGATACAAAAATGTAGTCTAAGTCCAGAAATGTTATAGACCCCCACCTCCTGGACTACTGTCTACTGTTTACAAAGGATTTCAGATTGAATCTTTTTGCTGCTAGTGCAGAACAGACCGTACAAGTCCAGAATTGTTGCATGAAAAATGTTACATAAAACTGAGACAGAAATCTGATCTCAGTCATGATGTTATATTGTGCCCCCCACCCCACCTCCCAGACCAAAAAATGCTTTTTTGGCCAAAGTTTGCAAAGGATTTCAGGCTGAATGTTGTTGCTGCTAACACAGAACAGGCCATACATTTCCAGAAATATTACATGAAAAATTTTACATAAACTTCAGACCAAACTGCTCTCAGTCATGATGTTATATAGAGCCCTGCTACCACCTGGACAATAAAATGCAGTTTTGGCCACTGTTTACAAAGGATTTCAGGCTGAATATTGTTGACTCTAGTGCAGAACAGGCTGTACATGTGCAGAAATGTTACATGAAAAATGTTACATAAAATTCAGACAGAAATCTGCTGTCAGTCATGATGTTATATGATGTCCCCCCATCTCCGAGGCAAAAAAAATGCTGTTTTGGCCAAAGTTTACAAAGGATTTCAGACTTAATCTTGTTGCCGCTTGAGCAGAACAGGCTGTACATTTCCAGAAATGTTACATGAAAAATGTTATATAAAATTCAGACACAAATCTGATCTCAGTCATGACGTTATATAGTGCCCTGCCACCACCCGGACAAATAAAATGCTGTTGTGTCCACCATTTACAAATGATTTCAGGATGAATCTTGTTGCCGCTAGCTGCTGTGGTGTGCAGAAAAGGCCTTATACAGTAAGTCCAGAAAACCCACATGGCAAAACTGTGAGAGAAGGGAGATACAATTATTGTGGGAATTATGAAATAGTCAAAAGTGGTGCCACACTGAGAAAATTAATTCCTCCTGCAAAATGGTGCTGCTACTTGCACTTGCTTCCTCCTGCTGCTGGTTTCTTAATTGATTGAGAAATGTAGAATTATCATTTTCCAATGTTGCTGTCCTGTTTGGCTGTGCTGACTATGTGGTTGTAACTTGTGCAGTGTGGAGGGAATAATATTTTGGGTTGCTGTAGCTTGCTGCCTGCTGTTCTGACCAGTTGCTAACTTGCCATGAGAAGTAATGTTTTGTCTGCTTGATGGATCATCATCACAGAGTTCATACTGCTGCTGCTGCACACATACCAGTATTTTTGTTTTTCTGTGCAAGAAAAGAGTGGTGTTGTTGGGTTGGTATTGTGGCGTCTTGAGTTCTGATATGTTTGTACTGCTTTTCTATTATTTTTCAGTTTGCTGGGGATTACATCATCATGCCAGGCTGGGATTTGGATCTGGGATTTTGGAATGCACCACATTTCCCAACGCAGATGGTAAGCATTTATTTTTTCATTACTGGGTGAGTTACTACAGTCTGGATGTTTGAGTTTGAAAGTAATTGTGTTCTTTTTGCCTTCGTCAACATTCAGGAATTCCAATGATGTTACCTCCCACTCTTGCTGCTGCTGAAGATGTGGATGATTCATTTACTTGTGCAATGGTTCCAGTTTCACAGACAGTCCCTGAGATATTTCTTCATTTTTTATGGTCTTCGGTTGGGGGATGGGGGTTTGGAGGGGGAGTGGAACTTCTAACAATCCTCAAAATGTGTTCTTCTTTTTATCTTATTTCCAGGTATCCAGTACTGTTAGTGGAAGGGGAATGTGGAATCCAGATGCCTGCTGCTGTGATTCATATGCTCCGCCCCGCATGTTCCTTCTGGGTGCAATTTCCATGGTTTAATTACATTCATGAGGTATGGTAAGTATATGTATTTTTCTCTCTGCTTCTAATTTACTTGCTAACACCAGGTATGCAAATGGATGAGTATTTATCTTGTTTCCTGTCATTGTTCCTGCGTAGGTCATTTTTGTCTGGTGAGTTTTCATCCCATGTCTGTTTGTGTGATTACTACATCCAGGCCCTGCAGGAGCTGGTGTGTGGAAGACAGAGCGGGTTGTGTGAACTGCGATTAGGCAACTGGTTTCATGAATGAGTAAACAGTACATCCAGGAAGGAAGTATATGTTGAAATGGAAGGTGTAGACTGGGTTTAGTAATTAGGTGGAGGGGGCTAATGTTTTGTATAATCATTTGAGGTGGCAGAGCTGCAATAATTAGGAAAATGTAGAAGCCAAACTGGAGGCAGCAAACACCTCCCCCTGTAAGGACCATCACAGTTTCTGTACAAGTACTATCATACAACTTATGATTAACCTTTTGGGGGGAATTGGATGTTGTTAAGCCTTTTTTATGATGACTACTTTGTAACTAATCACTTACATCTTTAAAGATAGCCGCCTTTCACTATTTTGCAAATCAGTTCAATTGGTGTTAATAGTTGAATGAGGGTGTTACAGTCATACCCTACTTGTACAAGAAAGGTTCTTCAACATGTCGCAGATAGTAAGCACCTGAAAATATTTATTCTTTACATGAAGTGCATTAGTATGGCAGGAGGCGGGAGGGGAGGGCCAGGTGTGGCATGTGCCAGCATGGGCACTTTTAAAGATGTCAAGACAACATATCTTACTTTAAGATGGGGTTAGTCGAAATGAAAAGTAAAATGTGTGTCTTGATATTTTGGCAGCAAAACTTCATAACTGTAATCATGCAAAATGTTTATGGTTATGGTAATTTGACTGCTGCTGCTTTATATAGGGTGGGGACTCTGGGGATTTGGGACCAAACAAGAGTTTAGGGCAAAAGGTAATCAAATGACACTGATTAACTCTGCAGCAGATAACAAAACCATAGCAAATCCAATGATAGATAAAAATAATTTATAACACTATACTGAGCTGAAAGTGTTTGGGGAGGGGGGTTCTTAGAGTAACATCAGCCTTGCTTCACTTCCACATCATCCGAGAAGCAGCCCTCACAGTCTTCAAGACTGGAGTTGTCACCAGGTGGAAATTCTCTCAGCATTACTGTTTCATCCACCTCACTGCAGGTGGATGCCTTTGTCAAGGGATTGTCATCATCATCATCACTGAGACACAGTTCATGTGGCAGCACCACTGACATCACTGTGTTATGCGGAATGTACCTTTCGTTCATGTTGATGAATGTTAGTAGGAACACATTTGTGGGTGACAAATTGGTCCTACAGTCACACACAATGGCCCCAGCCAAACTAAACACTCATTCAACACTGACACTGGATGGTGTGCAGCTTAGGTATTTCACAGCAACTGATACTAGTGCTGGCCAGTCAGTTTGCTGCTGCAGTACTAAAATGGCTCATCAGTAATGGCAAGGTGCTTTGTGTCCCCCATATAGGCCTCGACCATTTGTTCTGCTACCCTGAGTCCCACTGCCTCATTTGTCTTTTCCTCCTTTTCTTCCGTACCTTCCACTACCACCAGCTAGAGAACATCCCAAATGGGATTGCTTCCTGTTTTCTGCTGTACCATGCCCATGTCTTCACCAGAAGACATATGAAGAGAGACTAAAGCAGCTTAATATGTATACCCTCAAAGAAAGGAGGGAGAGGGGGGCATGATAGAAACTTTCAAGTACCTCAAGGGAATTAACAAAGTCCAAGAGGGTAGAATTTTTCAGAAAAAGAGATGTACAAGAACAAGGTGGCACAATTTGAAGATAATGGGGGGATGGCTCAGAGATTATCTTAGAAAGTGTTTTTCATGGAGATGGTTGTGGATGCATGGAACAGCCTTCCTGAGGAGGTTGTGGTGTCAAGAACAGTGGGAGAATTCACGAATGCATGGGACAGGCATAAAGCAATTCTAGTGGGTGGTAGGAGGAAGTATGCTGTTGGTTAACTAGAATCTGCAGCTTATCCATCAAGTAGGGAAATGGGCAGACTAAGTGGGCCAAGCGGTCTTATCTGCCATCAAATTCTGTTTGTATGTTTCTGTGTTTCTATTTTCTCAGATTGGGTTGCCTGAGAGCCACTGGTGGTGGTGGTAGCAACACCTGTTTTCTCTGTGGTGCATGCCTTTTCATCTGTGCAGCAGATACCAGTCTAATAAGGTTCTCTTTCAACTTTAACACTCGCTGATGACCTCCTTCAATTATAGAAGGCAGGTCACATGTGTAGTGTGGATCAAGCATGGTAGTAACTGCAAATTCATCCAACTGTACAATGCCAGATATATGGGTATTCATGTCCAGCATGTAGAGTATGTGATACATTAGATCATAACTGCTATGATACCCACTTGCCTCCATCTGGTGTTGTACATTAACCAGTGTATGTCTCAGCACACATATGAGGGGTATGGATTGACTCATTCAAGCAGTGTTCCCACTCACTGCCTGTGCAGCATGCCCAAATGAACAGAGAATGTGTATTAGCTCATCCATTTAGCACCACTGCTCTGTTGTTAGAGCGATGAACACTCCAGCACTGTCACAGGTGGTGTGCAGTTGCAGGTATTCTGAAACAGTCTTATTCTGTTCATGCAGCCGGTGAAGCATGTGCAGCATGGAGTTCCACCAGGTCACAACATCAAGCTTCATATGGTGTTGAGGCAGATGGTTATTGTGCTGTAGCTCATGCAGATGGTCACCGGCCTTTGCAGAATGGGCAACGTGTACACAGATGCGACAGGGGACAGTCATTGTTCCTTAATGTCCACACAGTTTAGAAACTGCTGCACAACAAGATTAAGGTAGTGTGCCAGGCAGGGCACCCTGAAAATATCACCATCTCTAATGCACTTCACTACATCAGAGCCATTATCACTTATGATGAATCCTGGTGTAAGTGACTGTGTATGTAGCCACTCATCAATTATGTCCAACAGAACATTAAGCATTTTCTCACCCATGTGAGAACCAGTAACACTTCACAAAGTCAGGTTTGCATGCTGTTGAATCCCAGGGGTGTTGCTATCACCGCAATTTTGCATCAAGCAGGTTTTGCCAGGCCCAAAAATTAACTACCACCCCAGGTACCTGTGTCCATTGTGCCGTTATGCATTGATATGAGCTTGCTGCTGTTTGTCCACTGGTCCAAATATCCATGCTAAGATGGATATATTCTGATGCAGAATGCTTCATAGCATGTCTTATGGAATCAGCAACTCTACCATTCATCTCTGGTATGGCACACTTAGAGAAATAGGTTTGCAATGGAACCAGCCATTTAGGAAAGGCAAGGGCCATCAACCTGTAGAACCCAGCATTCTTCACAAATGAGTATGGCAACAGATCAATGGCCAGCATTTCAGTGGTGGCAACCTTTAACTCACGTGCAGCAGCATGATTTAGGGGGTACTTTGCGTGCAGCTCAAGGATGGTCTTCAGTGTGGGGTGCATCTTTGGGGCTGTTCGACCAGAATGCAGTACGTGAGGCACCAATGTTTTGCTTTTGGGGGTAAGGGTAGATTCCTGGGGATGAGCAGACCACATGAAATCCATTATTTTCGTTGACTTTGGGTGTGGTGGTATACTTTTCTGAGTCAAGCGACTGGGATTGGCACCTCCACTGCTATGCCCACTACTCAAGAGAGCAAAGGATTGCTCCTCCTCCTCCTCCATAGACCAACTCTGCCTTTCCTCCTCCTCCTCCTCCTGCTGTATTGAACTGCTTTCAGTTACATTTAACTTGCTTAGTGACATCCCACCAACAGCTCTGGCATCCTTATGGTGTTGCTGCCAGTGCAGTGGGTGTTTGTTTTTCAGCTGGGCATATTGCATACACGTGCCTATGTGGCTTCCCCTTTTTTCCCCGACTAACACTTGCTTGACACAGTTGACATATCACTATGGTCTCATCAACTGGATCAAGCACATAAAAATCTCAAACTAGGGACTTTTGGCCTCTGGACTTAACATGCTGCTGGGACTGGGAAGGCTAATGAACAGGCACTGAAGTTTATGCTTTCTGGGCTCTTTTCATCTCTTCCATGAGACTACTTGTTTTGGAAGGGGGGAACTTGACTGCTTGGAGGAGTGCTACTGATAGGCTTGGTGACAGCCTGAATGACAGACTGTGCAAATACATGACTTACATCACCCCTGACCTTTTTAAACTCAGGCTCCCATGAGGGATCATCCCAGTTATCGTCATCAGCACTGATGCTGATGACGTCCTTGTCCTCTTCCTCCTCCCTATCACTGTCTTCTTGCATGGCGCTTTTTCTTTTTCTACAGCCATCTCTTCAGGGGGCTGACTACCCATATCTCCTGGATTATCAGACTCCAGCTGAATACTAATACCACCAGCAGCTCCAGACGGAAAAGGTCAAGGGACAGTCAGACTGATAGACTTATCACCCTCCTCCTGGACCACTGTTCCTGTGCTGGTGTCAGTGTTTCCCTTCTTCTCCTCACTATCATCATCCCCCACCAGCATGGATGCAATGGTTGTGGGCTTAATAAACTGAGACATAGGTATGCCAGTACCTTGAGCAACTCCTTTGCTGGTACTTGCTGCACCACCAGAGCCCACAGAAGACACTGGTGCAGACTTATGTGTGTTTTCACTACTTTAGGGAACTGGAACTGAAGTTGTACTCTCCTCAACAGACTTCTTAGCTGCCTTGTCCCCTCTGGTACATTCCCCCCCTGTACTGGACCATCTCTAAGCAGGAATTTTTATATGCTGCTGCTTCAAAGCTTTGCCTTTATCTGGGAGTATATCAAAAAGGATGTACTGTATTACTAAGTGTGTGAATAACATCTCTTACCTGCAGTACTGGCTTCTTTCCAAGTCCAAAATCAGTCAGGACTGGTAGCAGCACTCTGTACAACTGCAGTAATAACAGTATATGGTAGCCTATTGTAGTAAAAACAAAAAAGTTACTTTTTTTTTCTTTCCCCAAACAGGAATTAAACTAACACAGGGAGAAAAGGCACAGGTAACCTACTTTAAATACAGATCACCTGTGTCTGGACAACTTAAGTACTACAATGTGTTAGTACTTACTACTACAATTTTTTTTGTATAAGGGCAGAGACAACCATGAAACATCGACAAACAAAAGCACCTACAACAATATGGATGGGATCAGCAATCTCTTGACAACTACTATATTAATATGCAATTTTTTTATATTGCATGCTTCAGGAAGTAAACAATGATGTAACAGGGAAAGGTAACCAAAGTCAAGTAAAAGGGGAATACAACAATGCAGAGGCAAGCTCCAGCAATAAAATACAGTGGAGAGTCAACAAAGCAATGAAATTGTATATGGACAAGTTCAGGTGATCAACTAAAAGTACTTAAGTTTCCATACAAAAAATATAGAACTGATGCTTTTCACAGTTTGAGTGACACAAGTTAACAGCAAACAGAACTGACCACAAACAAAAAAAAATAAAATAAAGGGTCACTACTATGTGTTCAAAACTTTAGAATTCACAATTAAAGGCAGAAGAATTGTATATAACACAGGATAACAGAAGCATGAGCTCTCGGACAGGAGTAACTTTTCAGAGATAGAAAAAAAATACTTGTCAAGATATAAGAAAATTAATACAAATAAGTAGAACACCAACACAAATATAAAGGCTTAAAAGAAATAACAGTAAATCACTCACAATTTGTAAGACATCTGTTTGTTAATGACTAGAAATAGCATCCACTGGTTTTACACACCCACTCTAGCCCACTCAACTCCTTCACAGGCACAGACAAAACTAAAAACTAATTAAATTAAGTATTATGCAAAAATCCACAAAATTAGAAAATGTTCCCTTACAGCACTAGGAACAAACTGTATATTTGGGAGCAATTAGCTCTCAAAAACAAGTTTTAAAGAGGTTCTAAAAGGGTATATTGCTTGTGATGCACCACAACAGACTGCTCTCCGACTCAACAGGCAATAGACTGTGCCGTAAACAAACTGCATGTGATATTTGACCTATTTACCCACAATGCATTGCAAACTTCATCTTTGGAGCATAATTTCACTGGTGAAATCAAAACTTACACCTGCAATATTTTTGCCACAAGGGGAAATGTACGCATGGATGGGTGAAATTGCTCAGTGAAAACACTTTATGCAAAATTTCGTAATTACGTGAAATCAAAATCCCAGGCGAAATTATGTTTCACTGGGGTGGAAAATTGTGTATAATTGGGAAATGGCACAAAATTTGTTGCCTGGCAGAATTTTTCAATTTTGCACAACACTAATGCAGACTGGAGGAACAGCGTGGCTGGCAGAATGGCTGACTCATGGCTGACTCCAGTATATACTGTAAATGTGACTCTTATATGTCCAGTTATTTGTCCTATCCCTGTGTATTTTTCTAATGTGTATAGCTGAACTCTGACTTCCTTAAAACTACTGTTATTTCTTCATTTTTAAGAAGCTTCCCTTGCCCCAAATATTGCTTGATTATTCTCTCTTCTTGTTTGAAAATACCAGCAAGGGTTGTTGGATACAAGTGGGCAGACTTAAGCACGGTGGTTGGGCATGTATTTTTCTGCGTCTGCCATTTTGAAAATCAAGTCCATAATTTCTTACTGACTAAAATTTGACTAACAATGTTAAGACAACTTCCTTCTATTTTCTATTAGAAAATGGCAAGAATGGATTCTGAAATAAGTTTGGCTGACAGCAGTTCCAACCTGGGCATCTATTTTTCAATAGACGCCCAGTGGAAAACAAGTGCCAATTCAGGGTGCCCCAATACCAAGAGAGATCCTTGTGCCACCTTGACATTTCAAACTGGCTAGCTGCCATTCTTTCCTCTCACTTAACAATTGAGTTAGTGGATGGCAAATCCCCCCCCCCATCAGCCTTAGTTTAAATTAAATAAATTGTGTAAAGTGTAGCCACATATTAAAACAAAGAACAAACATTTAAGCAATGGGGAAGTTAGAATTTTGAAATCCTATCTACCGGCATTTTCTGTCTCCCTCTTAGTGGAATCACTATGCCCCTGACTACTTGCTCCCTGAAAAGTCCCTTTTAAAAACAAAACACAAGTACCATGACAAGTTGAAAACAGTTTTTATTATATCGTACTTTTTTTTTTTCTAACCGTGTTGTTTGCATTTTCAGACAGGGCAACTTCTTCACCCACACACACATATATACGAAGGCTTGGCTCCCACTGTCTGCATTGCATGCTATTGTTTATGGTGAGGGAGGTGGCGGGGGGGAAGACACCATACAATTATGACCAAAACCTGCTGACTTAAACAGACAATGAAATAAGCAGTAGCCACACATTAACAAAAAACCAAAAACAAATGAAGAAAGAAAAAGAACCCGATCAATCCACCGAATGGCGGACAGTAACTGACAGTGGGTAGGGTACACCTCTCCATGGCAACCACACGCAGTAGTACTACTACTTGTCTGCACTGCTTCACATACATTTTTCACATCACCTCCCAAAAAGAAATTCAAAATATAAACCAGCACTTCACAACTTACTGTCATCGGGGATCAGGTGCTGCTTTGGAAACCATGAGAATTTCTAGTGCTCTATACCATGCTCTTTCTAGCTGCCTCTCAACTAATTTTGCTCAACTGATCAACAAATTTCTTCCTATAAATTAAAATAAACAAAGCTACTTTTTTTAAGTGGAAAATAAATTAATGAAACTGTGTGTGTGTGTGTGTGTGTGTGTGTGTAAGAGTGTGTGGGGGGGGGGACCATGACAACGAGGACCAAAAGATTCAATTAAAGAGGATCTACAAGGACAACCTCAAAAAAATCCGTAGAATTGTAGTACAGGTGGAGGGACTATTTTATTTAAAAACATATTTTAAACTAATGTTTTATAAACTTTTTTATTAAGCTTGTTTTGTTTTACAGTGCCCATTTTCTTAGAGCAATAATACCCTCCAGGGTGGGCGGTATTGGGAAATACTGGACCTTCCAGGGGCTATAAGGGCCTCCACCTGCAGCGTTAGGGCTCATTACACCCTTGGGCAGTGTGGTATTTCCCAATATCACCCAAATCTGTCAGGTATTATTGCTTACTTATTAAACTCATAAGGCTGTCTTAAAGTCACTGTGAGAAACATAGCCAGAGGCATATGGTGCAGTATAATCATATAGGAAGAAAAAAACACATCTGATGCGCACTCAGGAACAAATAGGCCAAATGCAAGAAAAAGAGTAAGCCTAAAGTTGATAAATTTATTCTGCCATGGTATGTGGCACTGACTAGCCCCAGTCTTTTGGGTCTGACATGACCCTTCATGAAGGGGTATAAGACTTTTGGCTTACTCACTTTCTCACATTTGGCCTATTTATGTTTTGTTCCTAAGTATGCATCAGAAGTGTCTTGCTTAAAGACACTGTGCATCCCCACTTTTACTTTCCCTGTCATTTTGGAAAAATTCTGGATTTCAATAAAATACAATTTGTATTTTATTTTCTGTGTAATTTAAATGTGGACCATTACAACATTACTTCCTCAATAATAAAGTACATTTTTACCCATACTAATACTGTGTTTTGAATGAATACTTTGTCCAGGCCCTGACTGGGCTCTCACCTGCAGAAACAAACTGCAATGGCAGTTCACCGAGCCAGTCACCTGCCAATCCCTGAAGCTGCTGAGGCTTTTTGCCCAGCCCATGACAAGGCTCCTGCCTGCAGAAACTAACCACTCCAATGGTTCACCAGGCCAGCTGCTTGCCCATCTCTGAAGCCACAAAGGCTCTTTGCCCAGCCCCTGATGGGCCCCAACCGGCAGAAACAAATCAGTCTGGTGGTTCACTGAGCCAGCTGCCAGCCTGTCCCTGAAGCCACTAAGGCTCTTTACCCAGCCCCTATCCGGGCTCCCAACTGCTGAAATTAATTGATACCATGGTTCACCGAGCCAGTGGCCCACCATCCCTGAAGCCACTAAGGCTCTTTGCACAGCTACTGACCTGGCTCCCACCTGCAGAAACAAATCACTTTGGCAGTTCACCAAGCCAGCTGCCCACCTGTTCCTAAAGCCACCAAGATACAGGTTCAAGTGCAACCAGAGGTTTTCTCTGTAAGAGTCTGGTTGCAACTTTTTGAATTCTGGTGCCTTTTTTGCTTGCTGTCCTGCTTGCCTCTGAACTTTAATTTCTACAGCCCCACTTTTACTCCATTTAAGTTCTCTGTAACTAGAATTTTGATTTAACTTAACAATTGTATGTATTAAGGCTAATTGTTTTTGCTGCTGAATTTATGTTTCTTCATTTTGTTCTCTGCCTCTCCCCTGTTGAGATCCTCCACCCATTCTTCTAAGCTTCTCCCTTCCACCCTTCGAATCCCTCTCCCAATTTAAAGAAAAAAGACCAGCCCACATTTCTTTCATTTTGTGAGCCCCTGCTAAACCTTCTCCCCTTTCTCTACCTCCAGGCTCTTTGCCCATACCCTGAACAGGATCCAACCTGCAGAAATGAACCTCTCTAGCTGTTCTCCGAACCAATCTTCCTGCCCATCCCTGAAGCCACCAAGGTATAGGTTAGAGTGCAACAAGATATTTTCTCCACAAGTGTCTGGTTGCAACTTTTTGTATTCTAGCACTTTTTTCTCACTTTCCAGCTTGCCTCTGAACCTTAATTTTTGCAACTCCACTTTTACTCCTTTTAAGCTCTCTGTAACTACATGCCAGTGCTGCACATTGGCTCCCCACCCTATGTGAAGCATTACTTTTATAACTACCTGTGGGTCACATGACATCAGCCTGTGGGTCACATGACAGCAGACTTCTAAAATTTTGAAGTGTCAGATTTCCCCTTAGCTCGTTATACTATCTTACCTCAGGAGGCATTACTGCGCACCCAGTACTCCATTCCTTATTAGTTTACCTCACCATAGAAACATAAAAACATAGAATCTGATGGCAGATAAGGACTGATTGGCCCACCTAGTCTGCCCATTTCCCTACCTAATGGATAAGCTGCAGATCCTAGTTAACCAACAGCCTACTTCCTCCTACCCCCCACTAGAATTGTCTTATGTCTGTCCCATGCATTCTTGAATTCCCCCACAGATTTTGACTCTACAGCCTCCTCAGGAAGGCTGATCCATGTATCTACAACCCTCTCTGTGAAGAAATACTTCCTCACATTACCTCTGAACTATCCCCCCATTATCTTCAAATTGTGCCCTCTTGTTCTTGCACATCTCTTTTTCTGAAAGATGCTACCCTCTTGGACTTTGATGATACCCTTGATGTGTTTGAAAGTTTCTGTCATGTCCCCCCTCTCCCTCCTTTCTTAAAGGTTATACATCTTAAGCTCCTTTAGTCTTTCTTCATATGTCTTCTGGTGCAGACCTTGCACCATTGTGGTTGCCCTCCTCTGGACAGCCTCCACCCTATCTATGTCTTTGCAGATATGGGGTCTCCAGAACTGTACACATTACTCCAGATGTGGTCTTACCAACAGTCTGTACAGAGGGACAACAATCTCCTGTTTTCTACTGGTGATGCCTCTCCCTATGCATCCAAGTACCCCCCCAACCCTCTTTACTGCCTTCTCACATTGCTGGCCTACCTTTAGGTCATCTGATATGACTATCCCAAGGTCCCTTTCAATTTTTGTTGTTGTCAGTATCTCACCGCCTATTGTGTAATCTTCCCCTCAGTTTTTGTTTCCCAGGTGCATAACTTTGCACTTCTTTGAATCTAAGTTGCCATGCATTTGACCATTCCTCCAACCTTGCCAAGTCTCTTTTCAACATTTCCACCCCACCTTGCATATCAACCCTGTTGCAGATCTTTGTGTCATCAGCAAAGAGACATACTTTTCCTTCTGATCCCTCTGCAATGTCACTTATAAAAACATTAAAAAGGACCGGCCCCAGTACTGAACCCTGCGGTACCCTACTAGTAACCCCCCTTTCTTCACTGTGGACTCCATTTACTATTATCCTCTGTTTCCTGTTGTGCAGCCAGTGTTTTACCCAGGCTACCACCCTGGGATCCACTCCCAGGCTGGCTAATTTGTTTATTAATCTTTTGTGCGGGACTGTGTCAAATGCCTTGCTAAAGTCTAGGTAGGCCATGTCCACAGCCCCTCCTTGGTCTACTACTTTGGTCACCCAGTCAAAAAAATCAATTAGATCTGTCTGACATGACCTTCCTGCTGTGAATCCATGCTGCCTTGGGTCCTGTGCCCCACTGGCCTCTAGGTACTCAACAATTCTTTCCTTCAAAAGTGATTCCATCATTTTCCCTACAACTGAGGTCAAACTGACAGGTCTGTAGTTTCCTACCTTTGTCTTGCTCCCACTTTTGTGAAGGGAATCACATCTGCCCTCCTCCAGTCCTCAGGTACCACACCATCCTCCCACGATTCATTAAAAAGGGCAGTCAGTGGTGTTACTAGTTCTACCCTTAGTTCTTTTAGAATTCTGGGGTGAATTCCATCAGGCACCATTTCTTTATCCACCTTCATTTTTAGGAGTTCTTTCAGAACCCTTTATTCTGTAAAAGGGCTAATATCAACCCCCCTATCTAGAGTGCTTCTATTGACTGGATTAGGTATCACCCCCTGCTCTTCTATTGTGAATACTGAGCAGAAGTATTCATTCAGTATCCCTGCTTTTTCACTGTTATTCTCTGCCCAACCTCCTTCCTCTTTATTCAGCCTCCGTATTCCTCCCTTGGTCTTTCTTTGCTCCCTAATGTACCTATAAAAGGTTTTATTCCCCTTCTTAACCGCGTTGGTGATCTTTTCCTCAGTTTGGGCCTTTGCTATTCTGACTGCTTTCCCTGCTTCCTTCTGCTTTAACTGGTACAGTTCTCTGTCCTGCTCCTTCTGTGTTTCCTTATATTGTACTTCCTGAATGCTATCTTTTTCTCCCTAACCTTCCCCGCCACTTCTTTTAAGAACCATAGTTGTTTTTTCTTTCATTTTGATTTGTTTATTTGCTTCACACAAAGGCTTGTTGCCTCTGTGATGGCGGTTTTGATGTTTCCCCATTGTTGCTCCACCCCACCTTCTTGCATGTTTGCTAGTGCTTTTCTGAGGCACTCTCCCATTTTGACAAAGTCAGCCTTCCGGTAGTCCAGTACCTTCACTTTTGTATGGCTTGACTCTACAGCTAAGTTTATCATGAACCACACTGTTTGGTGGTCGCTTGTTCCCAGATGGCTACCCACTTCTAGATCAGAGATCTTCTCTCTGTCCCCATTTGAGTATAACAGGTCTAAGATTGCTCCCTCCCAAGTGGGTTCCAAAATTAGCTGCCTGAGGCATGCCCCCTGCAGGGAATCGAGAATGACCCTGCTCTTTGATGTGGCTGCAGCAAAGGTGCTCCAGTTAACATCTGGCATATTCAGGTCCTCCATCAGCAATATCTCCCCTTTCTCTGCCATCCTAAGGACGCCTTCTGTCATTTTCTTGTCCATTTCCTCCCTGTGAAATGGGAGTCTATATACAACCCCTGTGCAGATTGTGGTGCCATTTCCAGTCTCCAGGGTGACCCACAGTGCCTCCTCTCCTCCCTGTTTACCCTTTAGTTCTGTTGCTTTGATCCCTTCCCTTACATAGAGAGCTACTCCTCTTCTCTTCTTCCCTCCCTGTCCCTCCTGTAGATTGTGAACCCTGGTATGTTGACATCCCAGGATGGTTCTCTGTGTACCATGTTTCTGTGACTGCCAAGATATCCAGGCATCCCTCTTCCATCAAGGCCACCATTTCAGGGAGCTTTTAACCTAGACTATGGGCATTGGTACTCATTACCCTCTATTTTTGATGGCCTTATTTATTTTTGCCCCATCCCTGTCCTTACTACCTTTGTCTTTTTCTCCATTTACCCCTGCCCTTCTTCCTATCAACTGCTCTATCTTGGTGTTTATCTCACTAACTACCTTGATTTTTTTTGGGAGGGGGCTAGTATTTCCCTTCTCCTTTTCAGTACCTCCCCCATTTGCTAGTTTAAATGCTTGCCAATGAAGCATTTAAACCTATCACCTAGGATCATGGTCCCCCTCCTGGACAGATGCAGAATATCGTTCCGGTCTAGGCCTGCATCCCTTCAGGTGGAACCCCAGTCCCCAATGAAGGCAAATCCCTGATCTCTGCACCAATTTTTCAACCAGTCATTGAATCCCATGATGCAGAGAACCCTAGCCTCATCCATGCCATAGCCAGGTAGCACTTCCGAGAAAGTTACTGTGTGTGCTACTTGTCTAAGGCCCCTTCCCAACTCCACAAACTTCTGTTCCACTGCTCTGATCCCATTCTCTGCCAGGTCATTTGTCTCTAGGTGGATAATGACATTCAGCTCACTCTCCCTTGTAGCTGCTCCCGTGATCCTGAGGATTCATTTCCTGTCCCTTCAAACCATGGCACTGTGCAGGCACCTTGCCTCCCCTTCCCATCCCTCCCCAAGTTTTATGCCCCTAACAACTTGGTCCCCCACCAGGAGTTGTTGCCTTCCCCTGTGGGGTTCTGTGCAACCACCCTGTGGGTCTCCATTGTGGAGGCTCCCAGCATCCTCCTTGGTCTCCACTGCAGGTGCCTCCATAGAGGAACCATGCTCTGCCAGAGTGGCGAAGGAATTGTGAAAAGGTACAACTGGAGGGATGCACCTCTGTTCCACCACCTTCACCCTCCCTGAGTCCACCATGGTCCAATCACTCCTCTTTCTTGGCAACCTCTGAGGTAGTGGTGGTAGCCTGGGTGGTCCCTGAGTGGGGATGCAGGTTTCCTGAATCCCTGTCACGTCAGCTTGGAGAGGAGCAATCTCCTCCCTCAGACCAGAGAGGTGCCTGCAAATAGGGCAGCAATGCAGTCTCCAGAATGTCTTCCAGAAGACTGCTGCTCCACAGCCAGTGCATTGCACTGCACCACTCCCCACATGCTTGTCTCCCTTCTTGTTTCAGATGTTTTTTCTTTTTTTTTTGTTCTTGTTTTAGTGTGTGCAAGTTTGTGAGTGTCTTTACCTCCTCTTCAGTGTGCTGTGCCTTTAAGGATATGAACAGGTGAATGCTGTCAGCAATTTTGGTGAAGTGATGTCAGAACCTCTGCTATAAAGGAAGTTATGATCTTGGGGTGGGTGGCGTGAGGGACAGAGTGGGTGGGAGTAAACCTGTGCCATCCAGAAACAATCAACAACAGCTCTGACCCTCCACCCCGGGGAGTGCCTTCCTTCCTTTCAGGCACCTATTTCACAGAGGTTAAGTAGCTGGTCTAGTCACAAATGATTGCAAATATCTCCCAGCTAGAGTTCCTCCCTGGCAAATAAAAGTTTAAACTAAGAAAAGTCAACCCCAAAAACAGAGAATCAAAACTAGTTACTTACACAGGACCACAAATGAATAATTCAGATCAGTGTAGTCTATTAAATTACCTCCTTGATTTAAGGAAGCTTTTGCCTGCTCTCTCTCTCTCTCTCTCTCGCTCTTACTCAGCAGCACCAACCCTGTTTCTACTCTGTTTTGTGAGCTATGTTTTCTTTTTAAATCTGTAAGTGTTTCACTTCTGGGACAGTACAGTAACCTGGACAGTGTGTACTCAGGCTTTTTGCCCAGGACCTCCTTTGACCTTTCTTCCATTTCTGGTCCTATCACTTGTTGTTTATTGTACATGTCTTTACTCACTCTAATCCTGCTCAGCCCCTTAACCCCCCACCATGTCTCCATCCACTCCTTACATATTAGTTACCCTCTCCTTGTTCCTCTTTCACAACCCAAAGTCTCCTCTCCCTAACTCTCCTCCACTTCGGCCTTCCTCCACCCCATAAGCCCCTCTCCCCCTCTCCAACACCACATCCCCACCCAAACTCCCCACAGTTCTCTGTCCCCCTCCCTCACTCTTGTCTGTCTGATTATATTTGCTTCCCTCCTTCTGTCCCCCTACTTCTCACAGTCCTCATCTCATCTTTATCTTCCCCACTTATACACCCCGGGATACTCCCCTCAAGTCTCCTAAACCCAGAGGCCCTATTTCACTGTACTTCCTCACCTACACATCCCTCCCTTAAAAACCATTGGTGACACAGTTACCTCCCCTCACGTCCCCCTTTTCCTACTCCTTCTTCTTCTTTCTGGTGATGTCCACTCAAACCCAGGTCCTCTCTCTTCTCCCTCATACTTGGCCAAAAGCCACACATGCCCCACTTTAAACCTTTCTTCTCTGCCTAAGGGTCTTTGTACCTTTCATTCAAATGCTCACAGCCTCCTCCCCAAAATGGACGCTATTAAAGTTTGGATCACCTAACACCCGCCCGCCATTTTCTGTGTTACAGAAACCTGGCTATCAGCCAGAATCCTGGAATCTGCTGTCTTGATCCCAGTATTCACTCTATTCCAGCAAGATCAAGGGAAGCATGGTGGCAGTGTTGCCCTGTATATTAAACAATCCCTATCCTGCACCACTACCTTCAAAGAGTCTCGCACATCCTCCCATGAAGTTATCTTAGCACAAATCTCCCTCCTTTCCTCTGCCCTGCTCTATATAGGTGCACTTTATGTCCCACCTAAAATGACAGTTGACTCCCTAGTCTCCATTAATACTCCTATCTCCTCCAGCATGGCCAATGAGGAGCTACTGCTTCTGGGTGATTTCAACTTAGACTGTTTCTCCCCTTCCTCTAAGCCTACCCTCCTTAAAATCAAAGCTATAAACCTTACACAACTGATCCACAAATCCACTCACTTAAAGCCCCACTCCCAAAACCACTCATTGCTAGACTGGGTGTTATCCTCCCACCCCCACCATATCGCTTTATCTGGGACACTATAGATGCCCTCAGTGATCATTGCACTACTTTATGCATACAGAAGATTCACCTTCCCTGGGCTGCCCCCAAATAAAAAAAACAGTCTTGCCCTCTCCACAATCTTGATTTCTCTGCCCTTCTTCAAGACCTCTCTGTGGCAGATTGGTTAGTTACCCTTTCAGCTGCTGTTGTTGACTCTACCTTATCGCTCTTCTCCAGGCTGTTTCTCCACATTTGGAATAAACATGCAGCCCTAAAAAAATCCAAAGTGAGGAGACATCATCATCGCTTGGATAACTGCTGACCTGCTAGCTATATGCAGAGCCAGGGACAAAGCTTGTACCACTATAAAGAGTCCTTATCACAAACAGACCTCCAAAAGTACAAAGCCATAAGAAATAATTGCACAAAGGGCATCCACCACTCCAAAGTGAATTACTTCTGGCAATACCTGCAGAATAACAAACACTCTCCTGCTTCTTTTTGGAAAGTCCTCCATTCTCTCCTTGATCTACCTGTCCAACAAGCCTCCACTGTTTTTGGAGTTCATTGCTCCTCTATCTCCAACCTGGTATCAGTAGTAGAGACCTTCAATAAATTCTTTGCCACTTGTGCTCTCCCTGACAACCACTCACCCATACACACTGAACCCCTTTCAGACCACTCAGCTGCTCCAGGCCAACCTACCAAATTCCATTTCCCTCCTTTCTCCCACCTTGAAGTCTTCACAGCCCTCCTTGCCCTTAACCCTTCCAAGTCCAGTCCTGGCGGTCTTTGTCCCAGGCTTCTCCTCATCTCTGCCCCAGCTATAACCACTCCACTCACCCATATACTCAACCTCTCTCTTCTCTCTCTCTCTCTCTCTCACCTCCTCCTTTATCCCAAAGGCATGGAAATCTGCAAAGGTCACACCTCTCCACAAGGGAAGCAACCCTTCTGCTCCCAGAAACTATAGGCCTATCTTCCTCCTCCCCACTCTCACTAAACTTCAAGAATCCATTATTCATTCCTGGCTATCAGAATTCCTGGCCACTGTAAATACTCTCTCACCAGTACAGGTTGGCTTCAATAAACAACACTTGACCACCTCCTCATTATTGTGAGTAACAGATTAGATTCTTTCAGCTATGGACTAAAGCCATATTACAGCAGCCATTTTCATAAACCTGGCAAATGCCTTTGATTCAATCTCCCACTCCTCCTACTACAAAATCTTAATTCTGCAGGCCTAGCTGATCCTGCAGTCAATTGGTTCTGTTCATATCTTAACAGGAGGCAGCAATCAGTGCAAATAGGTGATGCTCACTCCTCCCCACTCCCCATCTTCTCCAGTGACCCCCAGGGCTCCATCCTTGGCCCCATCCTTTTCTCCCTATTTATAAACAACCTCCCTCAGTCTGTTAATATTCATATGTACACTGATGATACTACCATTTTTATCTATGGACCCTCTGCCATCAGTGTATATTCCCCCTTCAAGAGGATTTCAATAGAGTTCAGACTTGGTTCCAGGAAAACCAATTCAAACTAAATGCTAAAAAAAACTGTGACCATGACTTTTGGTTCCAGACAAAAAATGGCAACTCTCCAGTATTCTTCTGTCTTCTCCACCCTGGATGGAGCTCCTCTTAAGAATGTCCCATCTTTCAAATACTTGGGAGTATGGATATATTGTCATCTTGACTTCCCACCCATGTTGATGTCATCTGTACTAAACTGCATCCCAAACTGACTGTCCTATATCAACATAAAGATAGCCTCCCCCTCCCCATTGGCCATGATGTGATATCCAAAATTATACTTCCCATCTTTGATTATGCCAATGTGGTGTATGACACAGCCTCTCTTTCTTCACTTGCCAGATTGGACACCCTTCTGATCACATTTTGCTGCTTCGCCACCACCACCACCCCCACCCACAACTGTTTCCTGTATTCCGTCCTATCCTTTGCACCTCTATCTCACAGGACAATGGTTCACTGTGCCTCCTTAGTGGCAAAGTACTGTTCTGGCACCCTCCAATCCTACCTCTCTGCTTGCTTTTCTCAAGTTGCCTCCTCAAACTACTCCCTTTGCCATAGAGGTTAACACACCTTTCCATCCCCTGCCCCAACTCTGCATCTTGTCAGTCTGCTTTCTCCATGCATTTTCCATGGAAGCCCATGTCCCACCCTGAGACAGGAGAGCTGCCTTGCAGCAGCTTAATTGAGTTCCTCACCCACCCCCCCAGGTGACTACAGGCAAACCAAGATCATTCCTAAACATAGGTCACCAGCATGGGAGGAGGTAAGGCATCCAGTACCTCAGCCCTCCACAACACTGGGATGGCTTATCATAGGTTCCTTCTACAATCAAAAAATTACCTCTAGATCTGTGATGCCATTCTGGGCACCAAATTGCAGCATCTTGCAGACTAGTAGGGCAATATCTTTCAGTTTCCTCGGTGTGGCATTATGGTATACATTACACATCCACATGCACCACAGTCTGTCAGCATCTGATGGAGGAGGTGAGTCTCCTGTAATAACACCCAGTCCCAGAGTATGTCCCAGAGTTTAATGAGGACTTTTAATTTCTTCATAGGATTATTAAACTCATTAATATTCAAAGAGATCACATTCAAGCTACCATATGATGTCATAGTGTATTGCCATGCACCAGCAAAACAAATATGGTCAAGCCCTATATACTGGCACAACCCTGTTATGTGCCCCACACAACCATCACCCCAAGAATTGTAAAGATCACCAAACCCAGTAAGAAAAGAAACCTATGCATGACACCCATAGACTTACTCATGTAAAAGAGTAATGAGCACAATGTAATCAACCTCAGCATGTTCACAGCTGGGGGAAGCAGGCCAGTCATTCTCTCTAAAAGAGGACAAGGGTGCCAGTAGAAAACATGTTTACAAAAACACCTGAAAAGACCTTGGATGGAGTGTCCCCCATCTGTTCACATGAGTGCCCTCAAATAACACATTGCAAACTATTCAGAAAGATAATGCAAGTGAAAACACTATAGGTCAGCATTCACAAACTTCTCTGAAATAGGAAGCAAGTGGTTGCTATGCGCATCTGAAATGGTCCAGCCCAAAATATTGCTAGTCACAGAAGGATAGGAGGTAAGGTGCGCCGGCACATCTCAGGCTGTGAAAACCAAAGATGTGCTATAGCCCAAAATGAAATGGGCCAGATCATCTTGAAATGCTTAAGGACATCTGGGCAGGACTGACCACAGCAAAGAAAGCATCACAGCAAGTGTCAGTGGAGCAACAACTCAGATGCTCCCTACAGACTGAGATGGGCTGGGAGCAAATCTGTTATTCACAGCCAGAGTACACACATGGCCTCATTGCCCAATTTAGGCCCAACTCAACTGCTTTGCATCTTGTTATCAGTTGCTCCACACCTCACTTGCATGTGCTGAGCTTTGCTTGGGCTGTCTGCACCACCCCACACCACAGGTAACCAATAGGTACTGCAGCCCTGGAGGTACATTTGTTTACATTTCTCCTGTTGCAGCCCATGTTGCACTGCATCCAGTGGGACCAGGCCCACATCCAGATATGCTGTAACTGTGCACATGCATGCCACTCTAATGTCTTGCACTGCTCCATCCCTGCTAGTGAACCCACCTGCCACTGTTCTGTCTAGCCATGGTTATCTGATATGCCCTCAACATCATTTATGCCCAGGGCTGTGTGGTGCCTGCCACCCTGCCACCTGTGCCTGCTATGCAAAACACCTGCCCTGCTCACCCTGTGCTCTGATGCATCACTGTCACTGTGTCTGTAGGCCCTATGCCAGTAGGGCCACCCAGTTCAACAGTTCCACATGGGTGTTGGCCCTTTCTCTTTCCATGGCACTGCCCCCCTGGCACTGCCTCCTGCTGTTTGTTGTGCCACAGAGTGCATTGCATGGGCATGGTGCCCTAAACATCTACCCACTAGATGGCCACTAGGGATGTCCCTCTCCCCCTCAACCACTCTGTATCTCCACCATCAGGAATGGTGACCCATCCATAGCCCCAGTACTGCCTGTCTAGTACAGCACTATAATAACCCAAACAGCAGCACAGACACCAACTGCAGTGGAAGGATGTTTTTCATGTACATATCAGAATGTGCTCACAATATGCACTGCACAATGGCATACACTGTTCAGTGTTCTGTATTAACTGAAAATAAGTGCATTCTGCTACCACACTGGTGCTCACAGTGCCTACTATGCCTGTAGCTGCCTGTTAGGGAATGCATTTAGGATCACTTCTTTTAGTCCTATCTCTGTTGGGAGCATCTGGGGAGATGCTGTGAAGATGTGCAGCCCATTTGCTTTGTGAAAAGAGATGCACAAAACATTCATTAGAATGTCCCCTCCAGGTGCCCTGTCCCCTCCAGGTGCTCTTACTATATTATGATTTGTCCTCAGTGTATCTGGAGATGCGTGGAGCATCTCAGCTCTTTCTGAATCATGCTTGGGTGCATCTCTTGAGATGAGAAGGACCGAAGCATCTCTTTTGTGAATGTCACCCCATTTCTATTACCACCAGGAACAAAGAATATATTGGCCCAAGGTTCCACTCAGCAATCTTATTAAATATTCTTTGCAAAAAATATGTTAATGTACCAGTTAGGGTTCAACATAATGCCAAAAAAATCAGGAAATCTGGCACTAAAACTCCTCACCCCCAACCCCCAAGCATCAGTAGGAAATACTATTAGAGTTTTGCATCTCTAGAGTCTTGACAAATCAGTGGTGGGGTCTTCCTTGCAGTAAGAAAGGACATCATGTTTGATATTGTTTGTTCAGGGACTGGGGTGGGTATTAGGGTTAACAACCCAAGGAAGACCTCACCACTGATTCGCCAAGACTCCAGAGACCCAGAATTCTAATTTTATTTTCCTTTTGCTGCTTGGGGGCTGGGGGTGGGGAATTAGAATTGGACAGCCTAATGCTACATTTCCTAACTTTGTTGGCATTAAGTTGAGCCATATCTGGTGAATTAATGTAGTTTTTTGGAAAAAATGTATTTTCTGTTTGGGATAGTGGAATCGTATGCTTATTCATTCCTTACATGTATGATCATGGTCTGATCATGTCAGTTCTATGTCATAATGGCAATCGCAAAACAGCAACTGCATTACAGTAAGTGTATATCACTGAGAATCAAAAATAGTGATGTACACTCCACTGAATACAATGCCACAAATAAAACTTTTATAAGAGGAAACAAAAGTAACAAACTACCTATTTGTGGGGGGCTCTGCCCCCCGCACCACCCTATATTTTTATAACCAACTCCAGGGGGGCACATGTCAGGGAGAGGGAGAAACCCAGGGCCGGCACAACTCAGGGAGTCACAAGTCATGAGGGAGAGAACATTGGGGGGCAACCAAGTGGGAGAACAATGTTGGGGGAACGGGACATGAAGCACAACCATAAAATACTCCCCCCAACAAACTACAAAAAAAAATAAACCCATGCCAGTCCCAAACCTGGGTCCACTGGCATTGCAGATCAGAACTCTAACTGCCATGCCATTTGAGCAGCTCAACACTGCCCCCTTCAATAACTGCTCATAACTTATTATACCTAACACTACCTAATGCTGGGTATCCAGTGAACACAGTGACTGCGATTGAGCACTTTCATAAAGGGTGACAATCACGGTGACTGTGTTCAGGCCTACCTGGTAGGGTAGCAACTGGATACCTGAGTGGGTGAGACATCGTGATGGGATGTACACATGTATATGTGTGAGGGGGGAGAGGAAAGTGGGTGGGAGGTATGTGGGAGGGTGTGTGGTGGGCAGTTGTTGAGCTGGTCTGTTATCTTGGTGGGGAGGGTGGTTGGTTGGGAGGTGCAGCGTACAGGGTTTCGGGTTTGTGTCCGGCGTGGCGCAGTACGTTTTTTGCTGACAGGTGGCTTATTTTTTAAGGATTTGACCCCCCCGAGATGCACCCCCCTGGAGTTGAGAATCTTTTAATAGGGGGGTCTGAGGCAAAGCTCCCCACATTAAAAAACACTACCACAGATCTCGGGCACCCTTTTTTCATTCACTGTGAGTGTGCATTGCCAAAATTTATTTTCGGCGATGTACACTCACCCTAATGATGATCGCTATTCTGCAATCGCCATAATCACATAGAACCCTAACGCTGCCTCGCTCTTTGCTTACTATTATGTCACTCTCTCCTCTTCTCTCTATTCCCTACAATCATTATTCTCTACAGGTTGCTATCCTGATAGGTGCTCAAACTGAGTAGCTCAAAAGTGAGATGCTCAGTTTGAGTCACCCACATCACTGGATACCAATCAGGTCTACCATTTTTGATGATCTTGCTAAAGCTTTTGATACAGAGGCATTTCCCCTCCATCTGGACAAGCTTAAAGCAGTGGGACTTTCTGACTTTGCAGTCAGCTGGTTTCACTGTTACTATGAGGGAAGATCCCAAGCTGTTCATATAGGAAGCATTATTTCATCGCCACTCCCTATCTGCTCAGGTGTCCCTCAAGTGTTCATCCTGATACTATTTTCTTTTCAGTATTTCTGAATGACCTCCTCACTATCTGTTTCTCTGCATACATACATGTGTAGGCTGATGATACAGTTATTTTTTGCATTTGCTACCTCTTCTCATGCTCTTATTACACAGTTATAGCTGGATTTCAATGATATTCAGTGCTGGTCCAGATGAACTGACTTTCTGTCAATACCAAAAAACAGTCTCCATGACATTTGGCACCCACCAGAGGCTTTCCAGACTCACTTCAGCACAAGAAATGGTTGCACTAGGGTGGGGGTGCTCTATTAAAGACGTCATTTCAAATAAAGGTAAAATCAGCACTCACTCCATCATTGTCTGGCAACATAAAAAGACACTCGTTGCTTCACATTTCTTCTGTCTCTGTGTTGTATCACCACTAAAAAGATTACTTCAGGCTCATATCACTCGAAAACATGTAGCGTTTATTTAACATATATGGTATGAACAGTACAAACTTAAAGGATGTGTGGGCTGGTCACATCCGGTTTCACTAAACAATCTAACATTTTGCTTAGTCAACATAAACTTTCTCAAACATGCCACCCCCTGTATCTGCTCACCTTATATATGGTAGTCAACACATGCTTATTAATTAAAATTGTAAAGCCCAGGTTGCACCCACATACCAAACATAAAAATGCTAATAATGTGCTAACAATTTTACATTTATTTAGAAACAAACAATACATCTCATGCAGCATTAAAAACATTTATTTTAAAGTCAAATTCAATCATATGCAAGGCCCCTGGAATTCTGCTGTTCTGCGGTTGCGGAATTTGCCGCAGAATTTGCATCATGCCGCAGAATATATATAGTGCCACAGAATTCATTGTTTTTGGTGAATTTTCATATAAATATACTATTTTTCCATAGTGTCAGGCTTTCTTTCCCACCTCATTTATCCTGAAGCCCCTCCTCTATGCTCAGCATATGATGTCATCGATGATATCACATCATATTTAGCCAATGACAGGACTGCATTCTGCCAGAGAAATTAATAAATCATGCCGCAGAAATCAGAAAATGCTGCTGCAGAAGTCAAGGAGCCCTGCCACAGAAATCAGAAAATGCTGCCGCAGAACACCAGGGGCCCTGATCATATGTAATCACGGAGGCTCTGACTAAATCCTGTAGATTATTATTATCCAGGGGATTACCTGTGAAAAGGAGCCAAATATTAAATTTTTTTTTCTATCATTCTGCTATCTAGTAGAAAGAGCATGCACATCAGCTTATTTATACTTATATTTTTTGCTTCCTAAACAGTATTCCCTATACCAACCATAGAACGCTACTTCCCAATATCAAAAGGCAGGAAGGAGAAACAAAAACAGAAGAGAGAGCGAGAATGGAGGTGGAGGAACAGTGGGCCAGACACAAATGGGACAATATCATGCAAACACACCCCAAACAAATATTCTATGATCCCATTACATAAAAATTGGGACTGAAATTAAATAAAGTAACAGAAGGGAAAGCAAAAAATAATAAATGTTTCAAATATATTCTGTCACCAAAATAATATGACTACTTCATCAAAAACAGAGTAAAATCCAATTCTGTATTATGGAGCGGTCATGAACAAACTCTAGTTAAAAAATCCAGAAACACTTATTTTTCAATAGCAGGTTGTTATAGTCAGCACCCTAGGATTTTGTTTCACTTTTTTCCAAACTCACAATGTGAAAATCATGATTTTGCTTATCCCTTCTCATAAATATACATATAGCTGTAGCATATTTCTTGTCTTCATCCCTGATAGATAGATATGCTCACCAACCTCTGTTCTGAGCTATCATTTTGACTTACCTATATAGTATGCCCCACATTTACAAATGGCTTATATATATATATATATATATATATATATATATATATTTCCTCAGTATCACAAGCCATGAAAGTTCTTAACTTTTTGGGGGCAACTCCTTTTTTTAGCAGACCACCGCCAAACCACATCTGCCACATGCCTCACCCTGACACACACTCTGAGGCTCCCAACTCGACAAGCACCCCCCAGCTTACCCCCTCCTACAGCTGATAAAGCCTAGCAGACTTTAATCAGTGACCAAGTAGCCAGAGCCCAGTTGGCTGTATGGGGTCCAGTGCAGGGTGTCATCTGTCAGTGGCATGACCATTTTTTGAATGCTATGCTCCCCAGGAGGTGGGATGTACAATGACATCCATGGGACAACCCCGATGTCTGTTCTGCCTCCTACTGATCTAGTCACCAGTCATGGGAGATCCCCCAATGCTGACATTGATGGGATTTAAAACTTCCTGTGTTCTAGGCACCACTTTACATGATTTAAATCTACCACTTGGGAAAGATCCTTTAGGTGATGATGGCACCCTCATAGTGGCCACATCTACTCCCTATGGCAGACAACTGGACCAAACAGTTCCTCAAATTCATACCTCTTCAGTACACAATCTGTGGCGGAACAATAATTATATAATGAAAATAAGGGTCTGTTTCTAAAATATGCCAATTCCTCCAAATCATATTGACAACTTCAATAACATTGGGAGAGTATTCTGTTGCAAAATAATCTTACCCAATGTACTCTTACTATGTCCCTACCTTCCCTGCAGGAGCTGTGACCTAGGAATATTTTCCCACACAATCTCTTGTTGTTTTAATGCAAGCCACACAGTAAACACTTTCCCAAATGTTTTTTCCCATAGCCGCAGACTGTTCCTTGTACATGTGCTGTGTACTGCAATTTCTTTTAATTCTATGTAACTGTCCCTTAGGGATGTTCCTGATGGTGTGATGGGGTTGACAGCTACCTGCCAAAAGGATGGTACTTTGGTCTGTATGTTGCTGAAATAAATTTGTTTCCACTCACCATGAATCATCAACTTTCATTTTGATATTCAAATATTCTATCTCATCAAGACTGCTCTTACAGCTGAATTTTACATGCTCATTCATGGAGTGCAAATAATCCTCAAAATACTGCAGTCTAGTGCTGCCACCATACCACACGACCAGGACATCATTTGTAAAACACCTCCACTATTACAAATGTGGAAGCTGCATACAAATTCCTCTTCCCATTTTGCCAGATATAAATTACAAAGCTGAGGGTGAAAGTCACCTCCATAGCTGTCCCTTTTATTTGTAAAAAAATGATTTCCTTTAAAGAAAAAAACATTAAATTTCAGGACACCTTCTGATAATCTTACTAAAAATTCAGTTGGTGCTATAGTAACTACCTCTTTTTTGTTCAGATAATACTTCAATGAGTCTAGCCCTTGTTGGTGTAGGATATTTAAGCAATAAACCACGAGGGTGTGTGGGTTATAAGGGGATTTACCATGGCCGGCATGGCTTGCCCAAGAGGCATAGCAGAGTGGGTAAATCCTGGCTAGCTATGGTAAATCCCCCAATAACCCACATCCCCTGAGTGGCTTATTGTGATTATACCATGGTGCCCTTTTTCTGAGATACAAAAAAATTAAATAAAATATGCTTTTTTGTATTTTATTTTATTTTTATTGTATTTGTTAGTCCACCAGAAAAAAAGGTCCTTCATTCTTCGAGCTGTGCTTGGTTGCCAGGGCTGTTGCTAGGGTGTTGCCATGGCTGTGGATCTGGAGGGAGAATAGAGGAGGTTTGAGAATGATAGTTTGTCACTGCAGTGTGGAGAGAGAGAGCGAGAAAGGGCATATTGTTATTTTATTTGTTTCTCAAAAAAAATTGTTTTCTCACTTTTGCAGAGAGAGTGGAAGAAAGATGGAAGATGATTGTGGCAGGAACACATAGCTGGAAATGGGAAAGTGTATCTACTTTTTTGTCCGATCTGAAAATGTTCCCTCCGTTCCGTTTTTCCAGAGTGTGAGCTACCAAGAAGGAAATGTGATTTATGCAAAAAAAAAAAGAGAAATCAAATGGCAGGTGATGCACTGGACTGTTGATTTTTGTGACGTCACGAGAAACAGACACAGTGACTGGGTGGCACCCGAAAGAGGGCGAGGTGGGTACAAGCTAGGAGAAGTATTGCTGAAATGCAAAATAAAAATGATAGCCTACTGTGGGTTCAGGGTTATTGCTGCAAGTGAAGCTTTGTTTTAAAGTTATGGTGGGTGTACCTGCACATTGGACGGTGCTGGCTAACAGATGCTTAAATGGAAAATTGCAATTTTGAGAGGAAAAGAAGATGACAGTTGCAGCATTTTGTTTTTTGGGGTTGGGTTGATTTTTCTTTGTTGTGCAGCTGACTGGCACCTTTGCCGTGGGTATATCATAGGATTTACCATGGCAGAATGGTGCCAGTCAATCAATCACAGCACAGGATTTTGTCTTCATTTTAATGTCCATGGTATAATGGAGTATAACAACTCAATCTCCAGTGTTACCAACAATGCATTTTGTGGGACGTAAGTATCTTCCAAGACACATAAAATATCTCCTTTGTCTCCCCCCTGCCCCGTGTCTGCCAGCCCCTTGTTCTCTTTCTCTCTCTCTCTCTCTCTCTCGCTTTCTCTCTTCTCTTTTTGCTTCCCCTCCCTGCTGTCTGATATTGGGTAGTAGCATTCTTTGGTTGGTATAGGGAATACTAATTAGGAAGCAAAAAATATAAACATAAATAAAATGATGTGCATAATTTGTCTATAAGGCAGCAGAATGACAGACAAAATCATAATATTTGCTCCTTTTCACAAGTAATCCCTTGGGTGATAATAATCTACAGGATTTATTTGGAGCCTCTGTAATTATATTATATACTGTATGATTGAACTTGACTTTCAAATTAATGTGCCCCATGCATGATGCTAACATGCTCATGTAATCCTGGCACGTTGAGCCATGCCTGTGAATGCCACAGAGTGGTGGCTCCATGGCATTCATGACATGAGCATGCAGGGGTAATGCACCTGATCCCCCAGCCCTGTGGACAGCAATGTGCCAAGGGCAGGAGGGGGGCATACCAGGGGTGTGTCAGCACTACATGGTATGTACGAACTCACGTAGTGCTGGCCACATAGGTGTGGAGCAGGGTACTGCAAACATCTCTAATTCCCTCAGTTCCTGCATGACTACTATATGTACCTTCTGAAAATGTCTTACATGCTACTTCTTTCCTTTTGTAGTGTGCCCTTCCTGTATTTAATATGTTATTCATATGTTGCCATGTATACCCTTGCCTTGTACATATTGTATATATTTCGGTATGCTTTGCTTCTGAAATTCCTTATATGTATTATGTTGCTGTTAATGTGAACTTCCCCAGGTCCATCTCAAAAATTAGTTTTATCTCAATGGTGTTCCACCTGGTAAAATAAAGACTTGATTGATTGATTGATTGCTTGCTTGATTGATTGACAGGTTATGGCAGGGGGAACCCTGCCATAACTCACTGCATGCCCCCATGGACACAAGCTGCTGGTCACCGGGGGACTGGGACAGGGCTCACTGTGCTGCCCCTGACCACTGGGCAGCTGGAAATGGCAGGGGCAGCTGGACAGGTGAGTGCCCAGCAATGTACAGGAACAATGGCACTAGAACAGGATGGTGCTACATGGGTCCAGGTGGCTGGAAATGCGAGGGGTCCATTAGGTGTCCCAGGGGACATCCCATTCGATGCCCATCCAGGAAGATGACTCCTCCCCTGGTCACCCTGTGGAGTCTTGCATGCCAGGGGGGTGAAGCATCCAACAGGTGGCTGGCTTTTGTGCATGCCGGTATGGGCGGACCTGTCCATGGGTGTGCAGCTGTGAGGGCGGGTACACAATTTTTTGCATACCCACAAATGATTAGTGCATAGCACCCATCATTTTTAATGTTGAATTACTGTAGTTTTATTGTTTGTTTCCAATTAAATGTTAAATGTTTTGCACTTTATTAGCTCCTTAATATTGGGTATGTGGGTGCACTCTGTGCTTTGCCATATTAATTAATGGTAAGCATGTGTTGGCTACCATATATAAGGTGAGTAAATTCAGAGAATAGCACCTTTGAGAAAGCGTAGGTTAACTATGTGAAATGTTGAACTTTACTTGATATGATCTGCCAACACATCTTTAAAATTTGTACTGTTCACACCATATATGTTAAGTAAAACACTACATGATTTTTTATTTAGCATGCTTTATACTGCATACCTCCTGAGTGCTCAGCCCTGTCCTCCCCAGAACCCTTCCTTGTCCCCCACAGACATACTCCCATAGTGATACCCCTGGACTGCCCCCGAGGGTGGACCACTGCATCTGACTAAACCTACATCGTGATGGGAGAAGGTTGCCGATAGGGGCACCTTCCAACATTGCCTCCCTGGCTTGCCCCCGATGGTGGGGCATGAGATCAGGCCAGAGCCAGTGGAGACAGGATAGGTCAGCTTGTGGAAGTGACATGGCTAGCAATCTGGGTCAGGGAGCAAGCATCATGAATGGTGGCTGCAATTTTTCTATGGTGCTACCTGAAGGAGGTGTGGCATGCAATGATGCCAGCATCAGACATCCCTAGGTGAGGTGCTGGTCTCTGTGAAGCCTCCAGCTTCAGCTAGAGGTCTGATTTGTGCCGGACACACAACTCCCCTCCCCCCAGAGAAGGAGAGCCATCCTTAGGTTGCTCAGTCCTTCTCCCCCCAGCCATCCATCTGACTTCCTGGGTTCATTCCTGAAGCCGGGACATTGGTGTTGCAGACTTATACCATGCTGCTGCACTGGCAGACTTGCCGAAACACTATATGTTTTTTAGTGATAAGAGCCTGGAAGTAATGTTTTTACTGGAGATAAAATACACAGCATGAAGCAGTGTGAAGATTGATGATTTTGCCTTTGGTTTTCCAGACTCACCCTTCATTTCACATCCTTTATGGTGCTATTATTAAGGATGTATCCTCTTTAAAGTACCTTGGGGTCTGGATTCACAATCATCTTAAATTCTTGATGCAAGTTGATGCCATTCTCCAAAAGCTCCACCCCAAGCTTGGTGCATTGTATAGATATAAAGCGAGTAATCGATTTCATGTTTGCCTTGAGATGGTTTTAAAGATCAGTTTCCCTATTTTTTACATTAACAAATGTACAGAGGCAGATAGGTTAGCTAAGGCAGACTATTTCAAGGATCTACTTCACTTAAATCAGGGCTCCCACTGTAGTTTCTGGAAGAGCACACACTCCCTTATCGAACCCTCCCTTCCTCCCAATCCATCACCCATCCTCTCTACTTATGGTTCTCTTGTCTCTGACTGTACCTTAGTAGTTAATGCACTAAACAAGTTCTTTACCATGTGTGCTCTACCCAACCCCCCAACTCTGCCCACTTCTACCCTTCCGCTCTGCACTGTGAAAGTGGCTACCACTTCCCCCATCTCCCAGCAAGAGGTTTACCATGCACTGCAGTCCCTAAACCCTGCCAAAACTAGTCTGGATGGCACTGACCACAAACACCTTCAAATATCTGCTGCTGCCATTGTTCTTCTACTTACACACCTGCAAAATCTCTTCCTCTCCTCAAGAACTGTCCCTTTAGCCTGGAAACTGGATAGAGTCCTGCCTATCCATAAAAGAGGTGACCCATGCTGCCCTGGGAACTACTGCCTCATCTCCTTCCTCCCCCCCTTGCCAAACTTTATTAGTCCTTAGTCCTTACTAGGATTGCTGACTTCATCGTCAACTCAGACACTCTCTTATGGGGCCAAGCCAGTTTTATGAAGCACTATTCCACCACCTCCTCCCTGCTGCATGTCACAGACTCCATTCTCTCAGGCATGGACCGGAGTAACAGTACTGCAGCAATCTTCATCGATCTGGCAAAAGCATTTGCCTTGGTGACCCACTCCCTCCTGTTAAACAAGATCAACTCTGTCAGCCTTGCAACACCTACAGTAAACTGGTTCAGCTCCTACCTCATGAACAGATGTAAGTCAGTTCAGATGGGCTCCACCCCATCAACTCCCCTCCCTATCCTCACTGGAGTCCCATCAGGCTCCATCCTGGGCCCCATACTGTTCTTCCTCTTCATCAATGACCTCCCCTCAGTCTGCTTGCATGCCCATATCCACATGTATGCTGACAAAATGGTCATCCTCTCCTCTGGCTCTTCTACCACTGACATTCAGGCCCCCCTTCAGTGGGACAATAACAACATATTAAACTGTTTCCAGGCAAACCAACTGAAGGTAAATATTAAAAAAGTCTTTATGACCTTTGGTTCAATACAAAAGCTCTCTACAATCTCATCACCACCTGTTTTTGCTACTCCTGACGGCTCCCCCCTTGAAGCTGACTCCGCCTAGAAATACTTACTGATCTGGCTAGATAACAGGTTGGATTTTTCTACACATAAAGACTCCCTGTACTTAAAACTCCAGCCAAAGCCTGGAGTTATGTTCATAACAAAGACTTCCCCCTTCCCTATGTCTGTTGGGAATTAGTTACTAAATCTATCCTCACTTTGCTCAGCTATGCAAATATTGTACATGGCATGGCACCAGTTTCATCACTTAATAAACTAGACTCCATCCTAAATTATTTCCACTGTGTCACCAAAAATTCCCCCTTCTGGACCCACCACTGATCCCTCTACTCTTCCCTGCTCTTCCATCCCCTCTCACTTTGCTGACAGGCCCACTCCCATCTTTTATTGCTATGTTCTGGTTTGACAACTTCCCTCCTACCTCACCTTACTTGTCTCACCAGCCAGACCCTCTTCCTACCCTCTCTGCACAACAGTAGCCTATTCCTTCTCCCTCCCCCATCCTCACTCAGTATCTGGCCAATCTGCTTTCTTTTTCCATCCACCTTCCCTCTGGAACAGTCTCTTACTGTGCTGCTGACAAGCCATTTCACTCCTAGTTTCCAAATGTATGCTTAAGGTTATTCATATGCCTCAATGCTTCTGCTCTTCGCTGCCCCCTAGATCTGTTTCTGACAAATCATGGTCTGATAGTTTGCTATCTCAAACATTACACACATGTTTCTATATCCTGATGTTTGTTTTGTTAGTTTTAAAACTGCTGCTAAATTGAGTATATGATACCCAACATCATTTTTTTTTCTCTGTAATGCTTTAATTTGTTTTGCAATTCCAGCTGTCCATTTTTTTCTTTGTAATGTCTCCTGCTTACCCTTCCTTCCTTGGGTTGCACCTAGAAAAAAGTCTTTGCTCAGTGTGCCTTTCCTGGTAAACAAAGTTTAAATAAATGCAATTTTCGATTATGGTGCTATAGTCTATAATGGAATTCCCAAATCCTCTTTTGCTAGACTGAACGTTCTCTTTCATTCTTTTTGTCATTTTGCTTTACATTGTTCCCCTCATACACACCACTGCTCACTGTACTTTGCTCTTTCACTTCCATCTCTTGATGCCTGTCACCTTTTCTATTGCATCTCTTTTATATCTAAATGCTCATTAGGTTCACTTCCTTCCTACCTTACATCTTTCTTATCCTCTCCTTCAGTTTTCTTCAACCACCTATGCAATAATGCTTCTAATTCCCTCACTACTCCTTCTTGGATGTCTACTGTTGGTCAGTCTGCTTTCTCTTACTGATTTCTTAAACTCTGGTCCTCTCTTCCCTTGTCAATTCCCTATGACTCATCTGCTTTCTCTTTAAAGTCTTTCCTTCACAGCTATTTTCCCCCCACTTACAACTGTATATGATCCCCCACAGCCTGCAGTTTTGCCCTGGTGTTCTGTTTCTTTTTTCTCTAATACATGAATTTATAATAATGTTGTGTTCAATTTTAAATTATGCTCCTTGATACTCTATATAGTATTTGCTGTATATGGTTCTACCATGTTACATCGACAGCATTGCTGTCAACATCCCCAACAGTGATGGGAACAATGCCGACTGTCAACATTGTTCCTGTTAGAACAAAGTGTTTTTTTGCAGGGGGCTTCACCCCTGCACACCCCCATCCCTAGGTATCCAACTCTGAGCTGGAATTGTTTTGGGGTGGGGGCGCAACACCAGGAAATGGAGTGGCAGTGTAAAACAAGACCATCACAGTGACCTGGCAAGATTTGTCACTGTGGTGGTTTTCATTATAAAATAGTCATTGTTCCAATGGCATATGGCTGTATGTGATTTTCCACTTCCCCTTCCCCAAGGACACATCTGGAAACAAGCTGTTAGCAGCTCAGTATCTCTTTCCTGGTGAAACTTTTGAAACAAACAGGTAAATTCACACAGGTTCTGAAGGGACTTGCATGAACAGACAGACTCACAGGGGCCTTTACACCCTGCACCAATGGAAGACTCCTTCTGTAATTGGAGAATCCACTTAGTACAAAGGCACTATCAAACATGATAAATAAATTAGATATAGTTGTGGGGATGACAGAAAATGTAACCCAACAATATCACAGGGCTGAAAAAAGGGAAAAGGAGGCTACACGTATAAACTGGACAGTACTGTGCACAAATACCTTCAGTCTGGGGAACAAAATATCATACCTAATGGAACTAATGGAAATTGTAAACCTAGACATAGTAGCTATTACAGAATCATGCTACACAGAGAACCATGACTGGGATATGGCAACACTAGGATACACACTTTTTAGGAAGGATAGGGAAGGGAAATGGGGAGGGGTAGCCATGTATGTGAGGGAGGGGATTAAAGCAACAGAGGCTCAAGGGTTACAAGAAGGAGCAGAAGCACTGGGGGTCACCCTGGAGGTGGAAAAAAGGACAGCCATTCTCACTGGAGTGATTTACAGGCCTCTGGCAGAGGAGGGAGGAATCAGATGAGGCTCTTGTGGAAACCATCCACAAAATTGCAGCCAAATGGGAACTGCTACTAATGGGTGACTTCAACCTGCCTAAGGTAGATTAGAGCACTCAGACTGTGAGTACAATGAGGGGGCAGGGACTTCATTACTGCCTGAATGGGGAAAACTGAAGACAGCTAGAAGCAGAACCAACCTGTGAGGAGGCTGTACTGGATTTGGTCCTGACCAACGGGGACAGGATCACAGATGTGGAGGTGGGCAGTCCCCTTGGTACCAGTGACCACAGGATAGTATGGTTTAAAATAACCAGAGTAGAGGAAGCAAGCCATACAAGGATAAAGGTCCTAGATTTCAGGAAGGCTAACTTTAAGAAGATGGGTAGAGATCTCAAAAGAGTCCTAGCAAAGGAAGGTACATGGACAGATGTGGAAAAACAATGATATAGACTCAAGAGAGTCATAACAGAAGTAGCAGGTCACAGTGTCAAAATGCATAGCAAGAATAAAAGAAAGAAAAGAAAATTTTGGTTCTCAAAGGTAGTGGCCAAGAAAGTAAGGGGAAAAAAAAATAGCATTCAGAAGATATAAGGAAACACAAAAGGATGAGAACAGAGAACAATATCTGGAGAAGCAGGGATAATCTGGAAAAATTGTTAGAAGGGCTAAAGCACAGACAGAGGTCTGTATAGCAAAGTTTTTAAGAAAGATGACAAGACCTTCTTCAGATACATTAGCAAGAGGAAAAAGACCAGAAACAGGATCATTAGGCTGAAGAAGGAAGGAGAAGAAAGGGGCAGAGGATGACCTAGGAAAGGTTGAGATGCTGAACAAGCACTTTTGCTCACTATTCACCAGGGAAGGGGAGGGTGAGGGACCAAGACTCATTAAGAGGAGTATTCAATGGAGGCAGGTAGACACCGTCTCATTCACAGTGATAAGAGTCTTAGAAGAGTTCAGGAAAACAAAAGCAGATAAGGGAATGGAGCCAGATGGAATCCACCCCAGAGTACTAGAGAAACTCAGGGAGTGTGCTGGCAGAACCACTGACTGTGCTTTTCAATGCAATACTAGAGACTGGGGAGGTACATGAGGACTGGAGCAGGGCAGATGTTGTCCCTCTCCACAAGAGTGGAAGCAGGCAATTACAGGCCTGTAAGCCTGACCTCACTACTGGGGAAATTAATGGAGTCCTTACCTAAGGAGAGGATTGTGAAGTTTCTGGAGGATAGCAGGGTATGGGATCCAAGGCACATTGATTCTCAGTGAGAAGGTCCTGTCAGATAAATCTTATAGATTTTTTTGACTGGGTAACCAGAGTGGTAGATCAGGAAGGGGTTGCTAATGTAGCCTACATGAATTCCGGCAAGGCCTTTGACACTGTCCGACACAGGAGATTGCTAAATTAATTGGGGAGCCTGGAAGTGGATTATACAGTGGCAAAGTGGGTTGGGCACTGGCTAAGGGACAGGGCTCTGAGGCTGGTGGTAAGTGGCATGAAATCTGAGGAGAGGGAAGTGACCAGTTGGGTGCCACAGGTGTCGTTGCTGGTACCAGTCCTATTCCATGTCTTCATCAGTGACATTGCATAGTGTGTGGAGGGAAAGGTGTGCCTCTTTGCAGATGACATGAAGATCTGCAGCAGAGTGGGCACACTAGAGGGGACAGAAAAAAAATTATAGAGGACCTAAGCCTATTAGATGATTGGTTGGGTGTCTGGCAGTTGAGTTTCATGCCAAAAAGTGCAAGTTTATGCACCTGGGTCACAGGAATCCAAAGGAGGAGTAAAGGATGGGTAGGGAAATTCTGGCCACCACAAGTCAGGAGAGAGATCTGGTGGGGATATCATATCTGATGACCTGAAGGTGATAAAACACTGTAAAATGGTGATGGGGAGAGGAAACAGAATGTTGGGGTCCATAGAGAGGTGCATAACAAGTAGGAAGAAAGAGATGGTGATGCCATTGAACAGGTCACTGTTGAGGCCTCACCTGGGGTACTGTGTCAAGTTCTGGAGACTATATCTCTGAAAGGACAATGACAAAATAGAGGCAGTAAGGAGAGTAGTAGCCACAGACATTGCCAGCTATTTCCAGATATTTCCTGAAATTTCTAAAGAGTTTCTTTCTGCTGCCCCTACTGTGGAAATGGAGAAAGCATGAGATATTTCTGGAAATATCACAGAAATTTCAGGAAATAGCTGGCAGCGTTCGTGGCTGCTACTGTAGATGGCCTGCATCAGAAGCCCCTCGAGGAAAGACTTAAGTACCTTAATATCTATTCACTGGAGGAAAGAAGGGAGAGTGGGGATATGATAGAGACTTTAAAATACCTTAGGGGAATAAATAGGGTACAGGTGGAAAGCATCTTTCACAGAAAGCTGCACGAGGGCAAAGAGACATGATATGAGGCTGAAGGGTGAAAGGCTCAGAGCTAATGATAGGAAGTAGTTTTTCACTGAAATTGTGGTGGAGCCATAGAACTGCCTTCCAGCAGAAGTGGTGGGGCAGAAACAATACAGGGTTCAAGAGTGCATGGGATAGACATAAGGTTCCCTTGAGATGTGCAGAGCAGGAGAGCTGCAGACAAAATAGGATCTGGGGCTGCAGCAGTGAGTAGAGAAATGGGAAGACTAGGTGGGCAGCCCAGTCCTTACCTGCTGACATTTTCTATGTTTCTATACCTACAGAAATGCACTTCTGTGCTATGATGGATATGATGAATGTAATGAATTTATGCAGCTGTCTAGTGGGCTGCAGAAGTGCAGTATCCTGTAGTCCATGTACTTACACGTGGCTAGTGATACAGGCACAGAGGACAAACAGTCCTTCTATCAGCCAATGTACAGGCCTTGGGCCACCTACAGGTGCAGAGGTACAGTCCCCTATGCCAAGGGAAGAGCTATTTTTACCATATAGTAGTGCCTGCAGGTTTTATTCCTAGGCTGGGAGGTGTGTGTCACATTAAAGTGCCACATTAAAGTGTGTCACATTAAAGTGCCAACCCAGCATGTTTTACCACACATAGTAGGGTCACTGAGCTTTCCCCCAAACTCAGCTCACTACCACGGAATCACAAAGCATACCCACTGAGGTAAAGACTGCCACTACACACACAGTCTCTTAATAATTACGTGTGTGTGTGTGTGTGTATATATATATATATATATATATATATATATACACAGTATATATACAGTATATATATACAGTATCCATCTTTCGGATGAGACGTTAAACCGAGGTCCCATCTGCCTGGATTGGTGGTAGTTCAGGAGGATGTTAAAGATCCCATGACACTTATCGAAAAGAGTAGGGGAATTTCCCCGGTGTCCTGGCCAAATTTCCCTCATTAACTAAAAATACCACCAACAGCTTCATCTGGTTCAGGGTCAGTTGGCATTCATCTGTATTCCCCTTCCCCAGGTCGTGCCTGAAAATAGGCAGGATTTGTCTAGTGCACTTACCCGGTCAACAAAAACTAAATAAAATAAATAAAATAAAAATACATATATCTATATATATATATATATATATATATATATATAGAGAGAGAGAGAGAGAGAGAGAGACAGAGAGGCATGGTAGCACCACTTCAGTTAGGGCTGAGTAGGTAGTTTAATGTTAATCCTCAAATTTTGCACTTTAATAACTTTACAATCGTTCCACAGATTTGCATAAAATGGGGCATGCGCTGTTCCATGGGGTTGATTTCTTGATGCACCAAGTTTCATTTTGATGGGATTTGCGAATTTCGTACTGCACATAGTGGAACCACTAAAATTTGCCTTTTTGGCTGTTTATTTCTTATTGTGCTGCAGCAACTTGTCCCAAAGAACAAACCAGTATTGGTTTGGAGAATAAAATATTAATCCATTCCAAAGTTATTACATTTTGACATTTTGGATTCTGAGCATGCTCATTTCACTCTTTTGGATAGATACATAGTATGAAAAGGGATTTAGGCCTCACAAAAAGGGATTTTGACAACTCACAAAATGGAATCTTAGAATCTCTTTTTCCTCAGGAAAAATCCATTTTCATCAGCTGCAATCTTGTTTTTTTTATTTTTTTCAAACCTCAAGCAGAACATTATAGATTTACCAGGGATGTCTTCTGGAGACATCAGTATGTATTTTGTTCATGCGGATGTCCTTTACTGTTCTGTGCCTTTGCCTTAGTTTTATGTGGCCTCAGAATGTTTATTTTTTAATTTAAAAATATTTTTTTTCGATTTGCTTCCAATCCTTTTTCACAATGTGAAAAAGGATTTGACACCTCGAGAAAAGGGAATTTCATCTGGTGAAAAGGGATTGCCCACAGATCCATGTGATCTGATAACTCCAGTCCCTTTTTGTGAGCTGTCAAAATCCCATTTTGTCAGCTGATTCCATTTTCACAAGGTGTCAAATTTATTTTTTGTATTGCAAAAAAGGATTAGGATTTCTGGTAACAGATGGTCCTGCCAGTAATCCTATTTTGTCAGATGAATTCCCTTTTAACAAGGTGTCAAAATACTTTCTCACAGCACAAAAAGGGATTTTGACAGCTCACGAAAAGAGATACCTGGCAGACCATCTTGTCCCAGAACTCTTAATCCTTTTTTGCGATACAAAAAAGGAATTTGACACCTCAGAAAAAGGGAACTGGCTGACAAAAAGAGATTTTGACAGGTCACGAAAAAGGATTACAAAAATTGTTCACTTTTCATGAGCTGTCAAAATCCCTTTTTGTCAGCCAATTCCTTTTTTGCAAAGTGTCAAAATCCTTTTTCACATTACAAAAAAGGATTATGATTTGTGGGACCAGATGGCCCTGCCCTTAATATTGTTTCACCAGACAAATTCCTTTTCCACAAGGTATTAAAATCCTTTTTTGCATCGTGAAAAAGGATCTTGACACTGCACGATTAAGGGTATTTAAAGTTTACTGTTTCTTTGTCATGTCACTGCAAAGAAATGGTTAGGACTTTCGGGCTGAAATTTGCAGGGTACAAACAGGTTGCCCCCCAAATGTGGCTTTTGCTGGTTTGGTGATAAAATTTACATTGCTTCCATATTTATAACATTTCAAAGTTTGGAAATTTCCCATTGGGCAACATTGTGGCAGGCACAGTACCTTTTGGCAGCTATATTTCAAAAACACTTTGAGATAAAGATTTTTCTCTAAATGAAGTGTACTAAGCAATGATGCAAGTTGCTAGGCCTTATTTATTTATGTATTTATTTATTTATTTAGTTGTTAACCAAGTTGGTGCACTGATCTGAAGACCTTTTTCAGGCATGGCACGGACCAGGACCTGGCAAAATAAAAGGTATAATAAACATAGTCTGTACAAATAGTAATAGTCAAACATGGATCATAACAGGCATAACAATGAGTAGACAAATCAAACAGTGGAAGGTGAAGTAACAGTTGACAACAATAAGCACATCCAGTTGGGTGAGCCTTGGAAAACAAGTCTTTACAAACACAGTACAGGGAGAAAGTAGCAAACATAGGTAGCAAAACAATGTCTGATGGCAAAACACAGGTGGACCACTGAGTCCAAGCAGGCTTGGATACTGATAGGTAGTCATCTGTTAGCCAGTGGAGAATGGCAGATTGGAGGGTCTGTACTAAGTGTGATGGGGGGCCTAAAGTAAGGAGGAGGGGTGGTGTAGGAAGAGCAGCTGGGGTAGCAGTCAGAGGACAGACACAGGCTGAGGAGGACTGGAAATGGACATGTATCAGGGAATTTAGGTTTAGATGGGGATCAGAGGAATGGATAGGAGGGTGGAGGTCATTCCAGAGTGAGGGAACAGATGCCAAAAAAATCTTTGACCTATAATAGTGGCAGTGTTAGGGCATTCAAGGTGAAGGAGGGAAGCTGATGCAGGTTGCATTGGAAGGTTTAGGTTTGATCAAAGTAGATAGTGGAGAGCAGCAGGGATTATGTAAGGCATCACCAGTTGTACAGTATGGGCCAGAAGGCACGTGCTTGAGGGTGGAGCCAGTTGAGGGACTTATAGAGTGAGCAGTGGTGGGTAGTGTGTGGGGTATGGAGAGCAAAGTGACATATTCAGTTGTAGAAAGTGTTAAGTATTAGAGAGCTGAAACTGGCTTGAAGGGCTTAGGGAGAGCCAGCGTAGGAAGCCCTGGCTCTGGTACCAGAACACTGAACTATGATCCACTGCAGCCCAAAGAACAGAGTGTGGTGAAACAGCAGTCAGAAAGTTCACAGGTATGGCATAAGGAATTTAACAATATGCAAGCATGCCAAACTCCACCACAAGTAGATAGAAAGGTAAAAACCTTCAACTTAGCCCTTCAGAAAACTGAACTGACATTAGCTAAGAAGTTACTGTCCCTGATAAAACAGCTTTCAGTGAAGGATAGTTCTGCCAAATGATCTGACTCAAGCGGCTTGAAAGACTTCACAGAATTGCTGGAGAATCTTGAAACCCCTACCTCAAGCAATAACTCAGCTAACGTGGTGCAGCAGGTTGAACATCCATGAATGGCTAAGGAATGCTACTCATCTGACCCACTCAGCGAAGCCCTTGATAAGTTATTAATGTGAACACAGTCATTTGACTTAAAATTTCAGGCACTTTCTTGAAAGGTTGAATTTCTGCAACAGGACACTAAGAAAAACCAAGAGAATATTGCAACCATATCAAAGCAGCTTGAGAGCACTAAAAAGAAGTGAAAAATCTACAAACAAAACTATGGCAGTTGAAGATACTATGGCTGGTCTATGTTTCTATGTTTCTAACTTACTGAAAGACAAAGAACCTCTGTGCATAAACACTGAGGCAAGGGTTACCCCAAAGGGCATTTGGCTGGGAAGCCAAGTTTCAAGAAAATACAAAGTCACACATGCCCCCACAATGCAAAGCATCATGGGCTGCATATGCAAATCACCACAGAATGTTATGCTGGTCCAACTTTAAGCAGAATTGCATGGTGCAAAGGCCTCTCACACAGTTTGCAAAGGGTGCTAACAGAAGACATAGAACACGTGTTTCGTCCTACCAGGACTCATCAGTATGCCTCGTCTGTTTAACACCCCAGTGGACTGGACCAGCTACCCTAAGGCAGTGTGCCTGGGATATATTGTGGTGAACCCATTAAAATAAAAAACATTTAAAGACAAAGAACCTCTGTGCATAAACACTGAGGCAAGGTTACCCAAAGGGCATTTGGCTGGGAAGCCAAGTTTCAAGAAAATACAAAGTCACACATGCCCCACAATGCAAAGCATCATGGGCTGCATATGCAAATCACCACAGAATGTTATGCTGGTCCAACTTTAAGCAGAATTGCATGGTGCCGAAAGGCCTCTCACACAGTTTGCAAAGGGTGCTAACAGAAGACATAGACACATGTTTCATCCTACCAGGACTCATCAGTATACCTCGTCTGTTTAACACCCCAGTGGACTGGACCAGCTACCCCTAAGGCAGTGTGCCTGGGATATATTGTGGTGAACCCATTAAAATAAAAAAACATTTAAAAGACAAAGAACCTCTGTGCATAAACACTGAGGCAAGGGTTACCCCAAAGGGCATTTGGCTGGGAAGCCAAGTTTCAAGAAAATACAAAGTCACACATGCCCCCACAATGCAAAGCATCATGGGCTGCATATGCAAATCACCACAGAATGTTATGCTGGTCCAACTTTAAGCAGAATTGCATGGTGCGAAAGGCCTCTCACACAGTTTGCAAAGGGTGCTAACAGAAGACATAGACACGTGTTTCATCCTACCAGGACTCATCAGTATGCCTCGTCTGTTTAACACCCCAGTGGACTGGACCAGCTACCCCTAAGGCAGTGTGCCTGGGATATATTGTGGTGAACCCATTAAAAAAAAAAACATTTAAAAGACAAAGAACCTCTGTGCATAAACACTGAGGCAAGGGTTACCCCAAAGGGCATTTGGCTGGGAAGCCAAGTTTCAAGAAAATACAAAGTCACACATGCCCCCACAATGCAAAGCATCATGGGCTGCATATGCAAATCACCACAGAATGTTATGCTGGTCCAACTTTAAGCAGAATTGCATGGTGCTGAAAGGCCTCTCACACAGTTTGCAAAGGGTGCTAACAGAAGACATAGACACGTGTTTCGTCCTACCAGGACTCATCAGTATGCCTCGTCTGTTTAACACCCCAGTGGACTGGACCAGCTACCCCTAAGGCAGTGTGCCTGGGATATATTGTGGTGAACCCATTAAAATAAATAACTTACTGAAAGACAACATTAATCTTGCATGGAAAATCGAGCTGCTTGAAAACCCACACAGGTATAAAAATCTTCATTTTACCGAGCTACCACTCCTACTTGATCAGGAATTTGAAAACGTGAGGGATTTAATTAAGGATATTCTGGTTTCTGTATTTGATCTTCCAGAAGATAACTTGCCATTTGTAACTCGAGCATACAGAATCTGCCAGAAACTTTTAAAAAACACTGTGGCACAAGACCAAGCTCAAAACCCAAATCAGCAAAAATGCACAATTCTGGTGTCTTTTGTGTTCGATACAGATCGAGACCTAATTACAAGATTATCAAGATTGAAAGCTCCCTTGTATATAAGACATTTACATTTTCTGTCTACCTGGACTACTCTTAATCTACACAGCAAAGAAGATGCTTTCTTGCATTTTGACAACTGCTTCTGGAAATGATTGTGGAGGTCAGCTTTTAGCACCAGCAAAGCTAAAAATAAGCATAAAAGAACACAACATTTGTTTTTTAGATTGACCAGCTTTCTGACTTAATTAGGAAACAATATGAGCAAGACAGTGAGAGAGATGAATAAACCATGACACCTACATTATCAGAGGAAGAAATGATGAACCTCTGAATTAAACTCTGCCTTAGGGTGTTTGGGAGGCTTAAATAATAAAAGTACTATAATATAGTATACCATTATGACTACACTGTAAGCTATTAGAAACTAAAAAGTTAAAAATTAAGGACTGAGGAATTTAAAAATTTAAAATTTATTGGTAGGTGGCTAGTGGGCTCATTTTTTGAGTTGTTATTTAAAATATCTGAATACAGAATAGTAATATTCTTAAAATAGCAGTATAACCTGAAAGTTTAAAATGACGTTAAATTAACTTAATTTTTCTCTTTCTCTCACATGATGTGGTCTATGCTCACCTTTATGCATTAAAAGTAAAAATATTATAGAAGGTGAATGATGTAATGGAAACATTTAATGTGTGGACTTTTAAATGTATGAATTCTAAAATTGCAAAATTAATACAAATAAAAATTAACAAAGGTAGGGAAATGAGGCATTAGGGTTTCCAACAATAACACCTCCCCCCCACATCCAACCCTATCACCCCACCCATCCCCAACCTTCACAGACCAACAGGTTGTTGTGGTGTGCCTTGAAGTCATCGACCCTAATGCTCACCCCATTCTGTTATGCTGTAACATGCTAGCTTCCTTACAAATGGAATGGGGTGAGCATTACGGCTGACAACCTCAAGGCACACCCCAACATCTGTTGGTCTGTGGAGGGTGGAGTGGGGTTGGGTGGTAGGGTTGGATGTTGGGGGAGGTGTTAGGATTGGAAACTATAATGCCTCATTTTCCTACCTTTGTTGTTTTAATACTTTTTTTTTTATTTACTATGCTTTTTTCTACACCTGGCCACCCGGTACTTCAGCCTGGTCATGAACCCTTTGAATTCCACTGTCTCTTACCGGCCATGACTCTCTGATACCACCTGGTTAGCCCCCCAGGGTGGGGTTGCAGCACCGGCCCAAAGCACCGCATCTGATGAGATAGGTCAGGGAGCTGGCCTGAGCGAGCTAATTGAAGCTGAGGGCAGGCTTTATCAAGGGTGGCAGGCAGCTGTTTTCTAGGCTGTCCCAGGGTAGGGACGTGTAATGATGTCCAGCACCTTCCTCACCCCTGTTGCGTGTTGGCACCGGTTGTCCTGTGGTTCCCCTAACCTTTGCCATGGGTCCCTCAGGTGCTGGATACTCTACCCCTCCCTCCCTCCAGAGAAGGAGAACAGTCCATGGGATGCTCAATCCTTGTCCCCCGGCCAGCATTCTGACTCCCCGGGTCCGTTCCTGAACCTGGGTCACTGGCTTCGCAAGTGGAAATCCAACCACTGTGCCAGTGGGCTGGCTTTGTTGCTTTAATCCTAACTGATGCATTAACAAAGTTTTTTTCTAATGATTATATATATATAGTATATATATATATATATATATATATATATATATATATATATATATATATATATGTATGTATGTATATATATTCTTTGCAAATGACTTTGTTAATGCATCAATTAAATGAATACCACAGTGACAAAAGCATGGAAATGAGGTGTTAGGGTTTCCAACCCCAACGCCCAACCTCCAGGGTTCCCACCCCTACCACCCCATCCCAATCCACTACCCTTCACACACCATAAGGCATTGGGGTGTGCCATTGGGTTGTCAGGCCCAACTCTCACCCTTTTCCACATGTAAACAAGCTTACACACTACAGCATAGGACAATGGGGTGAGAGTTAGGCCTGATGACCCAATGGAACACCCAGACTCTTGTTGGTGTATGGGGGTGGGGTGGGAGCGGTGGGAAATCCAGGGTGGGGTGTTAGGTTTGGAAACCCAAATGCTTCATTTCCCTGCTTTTGTCACTGTGGTATTCACCCTAATTGATGCATTAACAATGTTTTCTTGCAAAGAATTCCCCTTCTTTTTCAGATAGTATAATTGCATCCTCATTTTACAGTGGAAGTGCAGGTTCCCATCCTTCTGTCCAGATATTACAACATAGTAAAACAGTATTGATATGTTACGGTAGGTCCCATCCCTTCATCCAGATAGTACTACATAGTACAACAGTATCCATATGTCACTTCAGACCCTGTGCTCCCACCCCTCCATCGAGATAGTACAACAGTATTCATATGTTATGGTGGGTCCTATCCTTCCATCCAGATAGTACAACATAGTACAGAAGTATCCATATGTCATTTCGGACCCTGCACTCCCATATCTCCATTGAGATACTGTCCACATGTCACAGTGAGACCACAGGGTCCTTTAGACCCTGTTCTCCCACCCCTCCACAGATGCACCTATGTATCTAGCTGTGGAAACACATGGGTCTCGGACCCCTGCTCTTCCACACATTAAGTTATGAGCAGGTGTACCAACATTGCAACAATTAGTCATAACTGTGTCATCTCAATTAATTTTCACCCAAATATTCAAAATAACCTTCTAGGCACCTCACCACATGTACCCAGAACAACAAACTTTCAACCCCCTTGAAAATGTAATTCCACAACTGTAACACTGTTTTTGTGCCACAGTTGTGGAAAACATTTTAGTAGGATTTGAAAAATGACAGCTATACTGTTCATTAGGTGGTGTGGAAAAATGGCAATGTCAAAAATCTGGAGTGTTAAGAAAAATCGGCAACGTTATGAGCGTGTGTATAAACTGTGCAACGCATACTCATACCGTTGTCATTTTTGCGAATTGTTTCACCAGATTTTCAACACTGGCATTATGGGACCTCCCCTCATAAACAGTGGAACTGTGATTTTGCTAATCAATTTCAAAAGTTGATTTCACAGAGTGACTGTGCCATTCTGCCCCACAGGTGCAAAAACATGTTCTGGGCAGGGTGTGCAAAATGACAGCTGTATTGTTCATAAGGAGGTGTGAAAAAAAATGGCAATGTTGAAAATCTGAAGTGAAAATAGCAAAAATTGGCAAAGTTACAGCATGCATAGAAACTGTGCAATGCGTGCTCATAAAGCAGTCATTTTGGGGAAGTATTTTACCAAATTTTCAACATGGGCTTTTTGGGACCCCACCTCATGAACAGTGGCACTGTCATTTCATGATTCAGTCCCAAAATGTGATTCTGTTACATGATTGCAAAATCACCTTTTGAGATGGAGAAACACATAACAGTGCCAGTACTCATGAGGTGGGGTTCCAAGAACCCCATGTTGAAAATCTGGTGCAGAAATTCCTAAAATTGACCAAAATATCAACATAAGTTGAAATCCCTCCATTGACTCCCATTAAAAGACTTACCTTGATTCCTCAGATAGCAGTTCGGGTTTGAAGAGTGCAGACATGATTCAGTCCACAGAGGATCACCGATCCTGACATATGGAGGGTAAGTATGGATGAGGGGGGTGTGTGTGGAGGTGGGTACGCAGAGGGAGGGTGGGAATGGAAAGGGGGAAGTGGGGAGATGGCGGTGGTCTGTTTTTTTTCAGGGTTTTTTATAAATAAAAAGACTACAGGGACACTTTTCTGCATTTACAGGATACGTTTTATAAAAAAAATAATTATGGGCACTCTGGGGTGGGCTCCCAGTGTGCCAGATGAGTCTGGGGCATAAATGATGCCAACAGGGGAACTGGGCACCCCTGTTGGCAGTGAAAGTAGAAAGAAGGAGGGTGGGGTCATCCGACACCAAGAGTGGGCATTGGGCATCCCAGTGTCAGAAAGGGTTAAGCATACTGTATATCGGCACACTGGGGTGGGCTCCCAGTGTACCACAATACTGGGGGGTATACATAAGCAAGAGGATTTACACCCTGATGTCCGTGGATGGGGCAGAATAGTTCTATGCAGGATCCTGCATCAGAATGTTTGCAAATTTTAATGCAGGATTCTGTATTGAAGAAAAGATGTCAGGGAACAGTTTTCTTTTTCCAAAGACTTTTAATTTTAAATAATGTCAGGCACACTGGCATGGGCTACCAGTGTGCCAAATATGTGTAAGTGAATGGGGGGGAGAAATAATGACATGGAGATTGGGCACCCCATGTTGATGGAAATAAGTGGGTCTTCCATGGCTCTGTTGCCAGCAGCACAAGTTCCAGCTGCAGCTCCAGAAATCAAGAAAATACTGCTCTTCTCATACATAGAACGACTTACAAGCCGTCCTCTGCATAAGCTGGTACCCAAGAAATAAATTTGTTTGGATCCAACTTAAAACCCCTCAAAAAACATTAGAATACACCTGAAGGGATCCTCTTTACCTGTTTTCTGATTTTTTTTTGTTTTAAACGTTTGGTACTTCAGCATTCTCGCTAAGCGGCAAACAAGATGGTGGATGCAACACAGCTCAATTGATCAAACCTCTGTGATCTGTATGCACAATAGCAAGCTTCCTTTTGCAAAGAAGCTGGTATTGTGTGCATATTACTCCTATTGTGCGCATAATACCAGTCTTCTTTGTGAAAAGAAGCTGGTATTGTGCGCTCAATACTGTATTGAGTAAAAAATATATTTTTCATGCCTGACATATAAATTTTCCGATAGGAAATAATGGGAAAATTTAAAATGTCTTAGCTTTTGAATGGATTAATATTTTTTCACCAAACTTTCAAAAGGCACATCTGTGATCCAAAGGTTTTTCTCACTGAAAATTTCAGACCAAAACCGTAAGCCATTTCTGAGATCCAGTTCTGTTTTTGCAATACTTTATATCTCAGAAACCACTTGACAGAGTCTCATGTAATTTGGCAGGTCAAGTGATTAAGATTAAGCATGTTAAATTTCAGCCAAATCCTTTGAAGGGCTCCAAAGTTATTAAGGCTCGAAGTTTGGACTTTAACATAGAAGTGCCATGTCACTTTAACTACAGTGGTGTGACTGCACCAGTATTTTATAATTTTATATATACAGTATATATATATATATATATATATATATACACATACACATACATACAATGGGGGTGGGAGCTGCACAATAATAATAAAACAGGTTATTTCTACCACAGTGAGATATCTGAAGCTGACGTCACTGGAGTTAAAATATCTCCCATTTATACTTATCCCTCTGACGTCAACTTCACTACCATACTCACTCCAATGAACATCCTCTAAAAACCCAGCTCCCTAAATGAACACAAGCCCAAATCAATCAAGAAATTTAAATAGCAAGGTACACTGACCTGCAAACCATCAACATAAAAAAAAACAGTCCCCCCACATGTAATGCAGTCTCTGCTTTCCAACATAGGAAACAAAAAAGAACATTAAAACGCAACAACGGTAAAAAAAACTTAAAACAAAACTAACCATGGCTAAAGCAAAAACTCCACAGCACCTGAAAAAACTGATGCTACATTGGCATACAAAACCTGCAAACATGGAACAAGAAATAATGGATCTCTGCACTCAGTTTGAAAAAGACGAACAGCTGCTACTGGATCCAAACATGACTGATGAAACATTTTCAATCCCTGAAACACAAAAAAGCAACATGGCTTCAAAAAACAAATATTTCTCTACCCTGAATATATTAAAAAATACATTGTCAGCTCCAAAAATGACAACACAAAACAGAAGACTACTGCAGGTGTGAACCATTCCGACTGGAAGACTTAGAATTAAAAAGGCCCATAAAATAAATTGAGCCAGAAGAACTGGACAGTTTAATCTGCCACTACTTCATGACAGCAGTGAAAAAGGATGACTCTGAATTTGAACCTTTAACCCTGAGATCCAGATTTCAGAGCATCAAAAGACATCTCCGTGAACATGGTTACAAAGAACCACTATCAACATCCTTAACATTTGAACACACCAGGCAAGTTCTCATTTCCAAACAAAAACACCTCAAACAAATTGGTTTAGGAAACAGACCGAAAGTAGCAGATGACATAACTGATACAATGATTGACAAACTCTATGAATTAGATTGCCTAGGACCTAGCAACCCACAGTCCCTAATTAACTCCATGTGGGTAATTGTAAACATGTATTTTGTTGTCAGGGGCCATACGGAGGCTAAAAACCTAACATGGGGAGACATCTCTCTTAAAATGGACACTGACAACACAAGATACCTTGAACTGTCCAGAGAGAGACAAACGAAAACACAGTGTGGGTCTAATCCTAAAGATATCAGACCCATTAAGCCCAGAGCCTACCAATCAACAGACCCCAAACGATGTCCAGAGAACAGTTACCTAATTTATAAATCAAAACAACCACAAAAATGTCAGCACCCAGAAGCAACATTTTTTCTGGCAATTACATACCCAATTAAAGAACAATCCACAACCTGGCACAAAAATCAAGTGCTGGGCATAAATACTATAGCCAAAATAGTAAAAACCATGATAAAGCAAGCTGGACTTCAGAGTGATAGACGTCTAACTAATCACTCAATTCAAAAACATCTCATACAAAAATAGGCAGATTCCAATGTGGCGCAAACCGATATAATGCAAATATCCGGCCACAAGAAAAGTGAATCCATCAACTCATACTCCAAAATGAATGAAACAAAACAAAAAGAAATATCCCAAATCCTAACAAATGATGCAGACTGCAAACCAAGTACTTTGAAGGCATCAGCTCCCGAATCCTCCACAACTTCACGACCAACTGCATATCTCGACTCCATGCCAGCCTGCTTTCAAAACCCCATAATTAATGCCTCGCATGTCACCTTCAACATTATTCAAGGTAATAACATCACAATCCCACACCCAAACCACATTTCTACTGAAATAAACACTAACCATCTCTTTTTCATTATTTGCAGGTCACCAATATCAGCAACTCCCAAGGAAAAGACAGCGTCCCATATGTACAAGCTCCGACTCCGACTAGCAGCCCGCAGTAACAAGAAGCCACACCACAACACAGAACCTTCCCCAGCCACAGCACTCAGAACCAATCCACAACAGCATTTTACATATAAATTGAACTGTTCCACATTAAACTCCTATACTCCATAAATAATCTAGAACAGCAATAAAGCTTACTGTTAACTAAGAAATAAATATTTTCTGTTACATGGCAATGGTAACTGTAATCAAACCGTATCATACTTGTGTTATAAATGAACCTCGGTGAAAACAACCAAATGTAATAAAAATAAAAATATTATGTACACCAAGCACCAAATGTACCACTAACAAAATATAAATATACACATCCCTCAAATACTACTACCTTACCAACAAATCAGTACATACCTCTTCAACTCCCACCACTTTATTCTATAACACCTATAATGTGAGCTCCCACCCCCACTGTATAAACCGCACACATGATGTGCAGATCATGTGATATGCATAGTTATACCATGGCAAGAAAAAATGCTTGCCTCTGATTGGTCAGTCTGGGACTGGACTTGTGATGTTATCCCAGTACAACATCACTGATCTAGTCCTAGCACACAGATGACCACATCAAATGGTAATGAGATCACTCCCTGCTCAGCAGCCCAAGTCACTGATTCCCCCTTGCAAACTGCTTTCAGTCTCCCCTTTAACAGTTTTCTCATTGCAGCCTTCCCGATACCTGCACCCCCCCCCACTGTGACATAATCCTCTCTGTCCAAATGTCAGTTTATAGGAGACTCACTCACACAACAGGACAATTCCCCAAAATGAAACCACAAACCTGGCATAAAAGCTCCCCCAGAACGTACACCACTTACTGATCTCCCACTTCAGTCATTACATGTTTGGCTTCGCCACATTCCCCAGTAGCCAGAATACAGGATAATAAAATAAAAAACAGCCATACAGCTTCCCAAACCTGCGAGAGGCTTCACGCGATGGCAGGTTTCACTTCCTCATTGAAACTGCGATCCTCAAAGCACAAGTACAGTTCAATACGGTGCTCCTCATTGCCAGGTATACTACAGGCACTGTTTAAATTAATGCACTTTCTGTTAAAAAAACTAAATAAAACCTGAGAAGTCAGTGAGAGGATGTCACAAACAAAAAAAAAAGTTGTGAGGAGACCTGCAATACGATGAGAAAAGTGTGTGTGGGCATCCATTTGAACAGACAAAGCTGCTCATTTACCAACAGCACCACCTACTGGCCAAAATGGAACTATTGTTTTCCTTTACGAACATACGAAATTTGCCAGCAGATAAAGGCCTAGAGGTCTATCAAGTCTGCTCGAATGTGCAGCTAGCACCCCTTATTCTGCAGCTGCCCCTCCCTTCCACCCTTCCCCTTTATTAACCCTCCCCCTTGTCCTGTCCCATCCTCGTTTGAAGCAGTCCACTGTTCTACTGCATACCACTTCAGCAGGTAACACATTCCACCCAGCCACCACCCTCTCTGTAAAAAAGTGTCTCCTCATCTCCCTCCTGAACCTTCCTCGCTCCAGTCACATATCATGGCCCCTGGTGTCCCTCCCCTCCCTTACTTTGAACAGCCCCTCTGTACCTGTCTTGTTTATTCCTTTCATGTATTTAAAGGTTTCAATCATGTCACCCCTGTCTCTCCTCTCCTCCAGTGAGTACATGTTCAACTCCTTCAACCTCCTCTCGTATGATAAGTCCCCCAGCCCCTTGATCATCTTTGTCGCTCTGCGCTGCACCCCCCTCCAGTAACTTAATGTCCCTCTTCAGATACGGACGCCAGTACTGCACGCAGTACTCCAGGTGTGGTCTAACTAATGACCTATACAGTGGCAGAATCACCTCCTCCCTCCTCAAGGATATACCCCTTGCAATACAACCCAGCATTTTGTTGGCCTTTGCAGCTGCCTTCCTACATTGTGCCAAGTTGTTCATTGACCCTGTAATGAGCACACCCAGATCCTTCTCCTCCTCTGTCTGGGCTAGCTGCACTCCCCCTAGCTGGTAACTCTTCCTTGGGTTCTTCATCCCAAAATGCAGCACCTTGCACTTTTTGGCATTAAAGCCCAGTTGCCAGGTGTCTGACCAGGTTTCAAGCTTTGCCAGATCATCCTGCAACCCCTGCCATCCCCCTAGGTCATCCACCACCGCGCCTATCTTGGTATCATCAGCAAACAGACTGATCTTGCTCTTGATGTCCCATGATATGTCTGCAACGAATATCCCAAACAACACTGGTCCCAACACCAAGCCCTGTGGAACACCGCTCGTCACTGCCCTTGGGTGTGAGAGCTCCCACCACCACCACCCTCTGTTGCCTTCCCTGCAGCCAGTTTCCTACCCATCTCACCAGCTTTGCACCTGCCCCTGTGCCTACTAACTTCCTTCCCAGCCTTCCATGTGGCACTGAGTCGAATGCCTTACTGAAGTCCAGATACAGGACATCCACTGCATGGCCCCTGTCCAGTTGCCTAGTTACCCAGTCATAGAACTCGACCAGGTTGGTTTGGCAGGATCTGCCACGTATGAAGCCATGCTGTCTGCTGTCCTGTAGTCCTTTGGCCTCTAGGAGGGCCACCAGCCTCTCCTTCAGGATAGTCTCCATTAGCTTACCCAGTATGGATGTGATGCTCACTGGTCTGTAGTTTCCCAGTTCATCCTTGGGGCCAATCTTGTGGAGGTGCACCACATGAGCCATCTTCCAGTCCTGAGGTACACATCCCGAATGTAGTGAGGCATTAAATAGGTCTGCCAAAGGTCCTGCAAGGACCTCTGCCAGCTCTTTCAGTACCCTGGGGTGGATGCCATCCGGGCCTGGTGCGTTGTCCACCCTCAGTGCCTTCAAACCCTCTCGAATTCTGCTCTCCATGATTTCTCCATCTGTCACCACTTCCCCCCCTGCTTCTGCCATTTCTCCCACCTTGGGTGTCACCCCCCTACTCTCTTTAGTAAATACTGAGCAGAAGTACTCATTTAGTGCTTCTGCCTTATCACACCCTGCTTTCACCCAACCCCCCTCCTTCCTAATCCTTACTATGTGGTCCTTACAGCTCCTTTTCTCCCTGATGTACTTAAAGAAGTCCTTCTCCCCATTCTTAATGCCTCATGCCAGCCTGAGTTCCGTAGATGCTTTGGCTCCCCTTACTGCCCTTGTCACCTCCTTCGATTCTGTCAAGTACTCCTCCCTGTCCTCCCTCTCCCTGTTTTCTTGTACTTCCTAAAGGCAGCTCTTTTCCTCCTTACCTTTTCCATGACCTCCTTGCTCAACCAGATCGGCTTCTTAGCCCTAGCCTTCTTGCTCTTGCCTTTATACTCCTCCGGAGTCATAAATAAACTGAAAAACTGTCAAAAAAATTACTTTTTATGTTTTTTCCCCAGATACAAATCAGCCATTGTATAATAGCAATAATTCACTCCAGGGTGTGTGTTGTGCTGGGATAACATCACTTCTGGGGTGATTAGTCACACTCAGCCTGCGGCCTTATGCCTAATCACCCAAGGCATGATGTTATCCCAGCACAACACACACCCTGGAGTGCATTATTGCATTATTGCATAACTATACTCATTCCTGCATCATGAGCTATGGATACTCTCACTTGTGCCTTTGGCACTCATGAGTATCCATAGCTCACTCTGCAAGAGTGAGTATATTTATGCATATCACACTCCTACCCATCATGTATCCCTATATATATATATATATATATATATATATATATATATACTGTACATATATTATATACTGTATATGTAGCTATATATCTTTATTATATACTGTATATATATATATATATATATATATATATATATATATATATATATATACATATATATATATATATATATATATATATATATATATATATATATATAGAGAGAGAGAGAGAGAGGATACATGATGGCATGAGTGTGATATGGCAAATATTGTTGTCACTCCTGCAGCGTGAGCTCTGGATATCTTACCAGTGCCAAAGGCAAGAGTGAGATATCCAGAGCTCATCATGCAGGAGTGACAATATTTGTCATAACACATGATCTGCATATCATGGGTGGGATATTCAGAAGGGTTGACCATGGCACAACACAGGTGCACCATGCACAATCCACTGATGTGCCCTGGCATGATATTCAAAAGGAGAAAGTGCGTGGCACAAATACCAATGCACGGGGGTGAATCAGTAATTATGCAGCACAAGTAGGAGGGGCGTGCCCATGCATACTCCGCAGATCCTGATATTCAGCCCAGGATGTGCTGAGCAGATGTAGGTGCAACCCCTACCAGCGCCACACACAGTTGAGCCAAAAAAACAGGAGCAACAGCTGGATATCCACAGGTGAGCTGCCATATTGCAGGGTGCAACATGGCAGCTGCCAGCTGTGGGTGGCCACCTGAGGTCTGGCGGCACTGTCCATCTTGGTAGTGCCCCTGCCCAATCACAGGCATAAGTTTTGAGACATAATAATCCAACATCTCTGGTAGTCCAGTACATCACTTCCAGCCCGATCGCGGGCATAGGTTTTAAGAAATAGTATTCCAATATCCCTGGTGGTCCAGTGGACCGCTTCCAGCCTGATCGTGGGCATAAGTTTTAGGAAATAATAATTCATTCACATATCTGAACTGTGTAGTATGGTATGGTCTAAACGCCCATTGGCCCACACTGTGGACCAATTGGCATACAGCTGTAGTGTACACAGTCAGTTGGTGGGTGGCTGGGCGGCTTGCAGGTGGGGAGCTGCCACCCACCACTGACTGGGGGAAGTGGGGTGGCAGGGCTCAGTGGAAGGGAGGAGGGGGGTACCGCTGGACCACCAGGGATGGGATTTAATCCCTTTATTTATACTTCTGCCTGCAATCAGGCTGCGAGTGGTCCACTGGACCACCAGGGATATAGGACATTTATGTTTCAATACTTGTGCCTGCGATCGGCAGGAAGCAGTCCACTGGACCACCAGGGATATAGGACATTTATGTTTCAATACTTGTGCCCGTGATTGGGCTGGAAGAGTTCCACTGAACTATCAGGTATATTGGTATATTATGTTTTGCAACCTATGCCCGTGATCGGGCATTGGGGCACTTTGCCGCTTGTGCAGGGGGCTTTGGTCCCCGACGGCTGCAGCCTGGCAGGACACCAGGTGCAAGTCTCCGGGGATCAGCACACCTGCATGTAAATGGGGCCATAATGACATGCAAATGGCCCCAATTGCAACTTGCATGCATTATGGCCCCATTTGCATTTCCACCACTGAATATCATGCTTGATGCACCTAGCACAATGGCACTTGTGCTAGGGCATCCCCCTTCCCCTCTCTGGCCATATGCACTGATGCAGTGCCATGTGCTATGCAGGTTACCATGGAGCCATATTCAATGGTGCTGAGCCATGGTGCAGCACCATTAAATTTCACCCTGTCAGCACCCTGGTACATCCCAGTTGCACTGCGCCCAGGCTTGTGCCACAGCCTGGCACAGTCTGAATATCACATTCCATCTATTCGCTATATACAATAGGACCAAGAGTTTCAGAAGTTATTTTGTGCTGTCTTGTGTTCTGTTCCTGTTTATGTCTTTGCTCATTCTGTGTGTGAGCTTTTCAGAATGGGCTGGCAGTGTTATAAAGTCTGGGAGTATGTTTTGCAATGCTAAATGAGTTAGTTTTAGGTAGGAGTGAGAAACATACTTTTGTGAAGCTGTATTGTTTAAAAGTCTGGCTGCAGTGAAGCTGAGAGTATCACAGTAATGAGCTGGAAGTTAGAGAGGATAGGTGAGTTTTGTAATGCTCACTGAGTTAGCTGTAGGTAGCAGTGGGACCGCTTAAGTAGTTCTGCATTTGTGTCTATGGCAACAGCACAGGTGTTTCTTGCATGCTGAGGGGAAAGCTGCATAGAGTGATGATATCAGTGACATTTCGTGACCTGTGTGTGTAAATGGCTAATATCATCACAGTAGAACAGAGGGTAAAAATTTCACACTACAGTGGATGATACACTGTTTTATCTCACTCATTTATCACTCACCCCATTGTGTATACATATATATATATATATATGTAATAGATATACCACTCTAGGGTGTGCAGCCGCGCTCTGATATACGCACGCCTTGGTGTGCGTTCAACCACCCAAGGCGTGCGTATATCAGAGTGTGACCGCACACCCTAGAGTGGTATATCTATCTTATAAAATGGAAATAAATGTTTTTGTGGGAGAACAAAAAAGTAGTCCCTGTGTGGCATAAGAATTAAAAAAAAAAAAGGTTTGTTGCATTTTGCTTATTTTTATTTGGATTTGTGTAAAAGGACTGCATTTTGCCTTATTTTATTTAGATTTGTGTAAAAGAAGGAGCGAGGTGAGGCTAGTGGCAGACAGAACTTTCAGTTTTATGACTGAGGTGTAGCGTGACCGAGCGTTGTGAAAATGAAAGGTAATGTACAGCCAAACAGTAAAAGTAAGTAACACTGTGTACTAGAAAAGCAAAGAAACTCTGCATTTGAGCTTATTTAAATTTAAAAGCATGTAAAAAAGTTGCCGTGGGAAGCATTCAGAGAAGTAGCACAAACTGAGAGTGTTGGCAGCATCGGAGACGTAATGCAGGGCAGAGCGAGTGTTGCTGTAGCAACTGTTGCTAGAGCAACACTCGCTCTGTCCTACATAACGTCTCTGACGCTGCCAACACTCTCGGTTTGCGCTACTTCTCTGAATGCTTCCCACGGCAGCTTTTTAACATGCTTTTAAATTTAAATAAGCTCTTCTAGTACACAGTGTTACTTACTTTTACTGTTTGGCTGCACATTAACTTTCATTTTCAGTAAGCTCGGGCACGCTACACCTCAGTCATAAAACTGAAAGTCCTGTCTGCAACTCGCTTGAGCTGGCTACTTCTTTTAAACAATTGTGAATAATAGTAAGGTACAATACAGTTACTTTACTTATTCACACTGAGGGACATGCTTTCAGTGTCTGGGTGGTTATTAGGTAGTGTTATTGACCACGCTCAGTCACGCTACATGTAACTAATAAAAGTGAAAGTGGTACCCACTCATTTTCCTCTCTGTAAAGAGGGTGGCTTTATTGTAAGAATAGTAACTGAAAAGAAATAGGAATACAAAGCTCTTTTTTTTTTTTTTTTTTTAGTCAGTGTTAGTTTGAACTTTGGTTTGTGGGTGACTATCTGTGGTAGATGTGGAATGTTGTGAGTACTGGTGAGAAGGTTTTGCAGGATAAAAAGTAGTTCAGGTGTGCGGTCGTGCTGGGAGGTGTGCGGTCATTGGGAAATAATGCAGGGTCATGTGATGCATTCTGTCCAATCATGTTAGTGGAATTTCTATGATTTTACTACCCCATTTTATAAATATATATATATATATATATATATATATATATACAGTATATATGTGTGTATGTGTATATATATATATATACACACACACACATATCTATCTTATGGTGGCATGGTAGTGCCACCATAGTTAGGGTTGAGTACCCCTAAGGTTAAAGTGTGAAATGTTGCATCTTAATAACTTTAATACTGTATGACAGATTAACCTGAAATTTGCCAGGCAGAGAGAAGTGGAACAGATCTCAGGATCTGCCAAGTTTTTTTATCAGTCGGATATACGGTTGTGGAGTTATTAAGCAACATTATGTAGCGCATTTATGCTTTTTTGTGTACTCTTTGCTCATTCCTGCAGGTCACACAGTTTGCATGACTGGTCCAAATACTTCAGAAAATATGTGGCTTGGGTCCCCAATGTGTCTTTTGAAGATTTCATGAAAAAATATTGAACAGTTCAAAAGTTATTCAAAAAATAAGTTTCCCATTATAGTCAATGGGAAAAGTTAACAAAAAGTTCAACAGAGTCGCAAATGTGGATTTGGTGTCACAAATGACCCCTGTAGTGTCACAAATCTTCCATTTTGTTTTCAGTTACTGATCACAGAAATGCTTGGCATTCAAAATTGGGACCATCAAGGACACAATTCTTTTTGTGTTTACCTAGTCGAGCCCTGAGGATGCTAGGCATGTCTTTTGTGGGGGTTAAACACCCCAGAAACATGTTTTTGGAATTTTTGGGAAAAGTAGTGTCACAAAGTAGTGTCGTACCTGTGACACTTTCATTATTTTTTTTTGCAAAAGTGCCGTGTTCTTCAACACTACTTTGCAACACTATGGCCAAAGTAACAGGAATTCTTTGCCCCACCCTACTGCAAAGCATTGGTTTGGTCTTTTGGGCTGAAATTTGGAGGGATGAAAGCCAACATCCCACAGACATGCCTTTTTGTGGGTTGGTGACAAAATATTGCAGGAATGCAAAGTTATGGTGCTCCGAAGTTGATGCTTTTTCCCGTAGACTAACATTACGGCATCCACCAGGCCTTTCGGGGTCCTTATCTTGGAAATGCTTCGCGATACAGACAATTTTTTGTTAGAAAAATGCTTAACAGCCAAAATGGGGGCTAAGTAAAATACTAGCCAGGAAAAACATAAATAATATGACATTTTAATTTTTTTCTACGTCGAACGGTTCCTGAGATATAAGCAATTTAGTATTGCAAGTGCTCATTTTCTGCTCCAAGGCCCATTATTATGCACTCATTCTTTGTATAAACTGTGTTTCTCTATGCAGCTGTTGCAGAAAAAAAGTGAGTGCACTTTCGTTACTGTAACAGTTAGCGTTCCCACTTGTGTTTCAGTAACCGTTTGCGTTAGCGTTCCCATCTACGCCACCATGTGCATTACCCTTTCTGTTTTTGTTTGTGCTAGTGTTTGCTTTACTGTTACAATTTGCAACAGTGTCACCGTCATTTCCTCAAACAGTCCCAAAAACTGATTTCACACAGTGACCATGCAATTCTGCACTGGACATGCAAAAACACATTGCAGCCAGCTGTACTGTTCATAAGGAGGCATGGAGAAATGCCAATGATGAACAGCTGGAGTGAAACTATTACAAATTCACAAAAGTCATGAGCGTGCGTGCAAACTGTGCAACACATGCTCATAAAACACTCATTTTATTGACTTTCATCCCAAATTTTCAACATAGGCATTTTAGGACATCTGCTAATGAACAGTGTCACTGTAATTTTCATAATATGTTTCAAACACAGACTTTCAACAGTGACTTTGGTATTCTGGACTGGAACTGCAAAAACAGATTTTGGTCAGGATGTGAAAAATGACAGCTGTACTGTTCATTAGGAGGTGCAGAACAATGACACTGTTGAAAATCTGGAGTAAAAATATAAGTTTGCGAACTTATGAGCGTGCGTGCAAACTGCGCAATGCATGCTCGTAACACAGTCATTTTATGGAGTATTGTCACCAAATTTTCAACACAGACATTTTAGGCCCTCTGCTCATGAACAGTGTCACTGTCATTTTCATAACATGTCCTGAACACTGATTTCCCACAGTGACCACTCTATTCTGCACTGGAAGTGTGAAAACACATTTCGGCCAGGCTGTGAAAAATGACAGCTGTACCGTTCACAAGAAGGTGCGGTAAAATACCAATTTTGAGAATCTGGCATGAAAATATTGCAAATTCGCTAACTTATGAGCGTGCGTAGCAACTGCGCAATGCATGCTCATAAAACAGTCATTTTCTGGATTTTTCCGATAAAATTTGCAACATAGGCTATTTGAGAGCCCCCCCACCCATGAACAGTGGCACTGTCATTTTGCTAATTGGTCCTGAAAGGTGATTCCATGCAGTGACTGTAAAATTACCTTTCGGGACTGAATAATGCCATGACAGTGCAAGAATTCATGAGGTGGGGTCCCAAAAACCCCATGTTGAAAATTTGGGTCCAAAATTCCCAAAAATGCATGAGATATGCATCAAAGTTGAAAAAAACCCTATTTATTCCATTATACAGCTTACCGGCATTTCTTCAGTTCGCGGTCAGCTTTGAAGAGTGCAGACGTGTTCCTGGTCCACTGAAGATCGTCGCTCCGGCTCCGGAGGTAAGTAGGGGTGAGGGGTGTGGGGAGGCAGGTTGCACAGAGGGTGGGTGCGGTGGGGTCAGAGAGACTACAAGGGACCGTTTTCTTTTGCAGGTAAAAATAAATAGAATATCATGAGGACAGCTTTTTTTTCTTGTAGGGATTCATCATGCTGGGGGGTCTGTAGCTGAAGGTGGATTGGGCACCCTCATTGGCACACAACACAAGGGAGGGAGGAATTTATGCTGATGGGGATTGGACACCTCCGTCGGAACACAAAGAAAGTGGGGGGCAAGCTGAGGGGATTGGGCACCTTTGGCATTTAACAATGGGGGGTTCTTTATGTCATCAGGGAGTGGGCTCCCCTGTCAGCACACAAGGAAGGGGTAAGAGTTGAGGGGGATTGGCCACCCCCTTGGCATATAACAAATAGGGGGGTGCTTTATGCCAATGGGGAGTGGGCTCCCCCGTTGGCACATACAGAGGGGTAAACCAACAAGGGAATTGGGCACCACCGAAGTTGGGGAATGAGGGACACACCTACTGATGCATGCCCTGCATTCACCCAACACTGACCACACCTCCAAAGCTACAATACTGCAAGATGTTGGCTGCTCAAGCCCACCAACATAAAAATGTACGCAGGAACAATAAGCAATTGTGAGTGAACATGGAACAAAACCGTGATATGAAAGAGGCATTGTTTATGAGCAGAGGACCTAAAATGCCTATGTTGAAAATTTGGTGCCGAAAGTCCATAAAATGACTGTGTTACAAGCATGCATTGCACAGTTTCCATGCACCCTTGTAACATTGTAAATCTACTATACTTTTATGCCACATTTTCACCACTGGCATTTGTGCACATCTCCTTATCAACAGTCCAGCTGCCATTTTTCACAGCCTGTCCAAAGCGCATTTCTGCAGCTGTGGTGCACAATGGCGTGCTCACTGTGGAAAATCACCTTTTGAGACACATTAACAAAATCACAGCACTATGCATCTCTAGCTCTGCCACTGCCAATGCCAGCGTGACAACATTCAGCATTGACAAATGCTTGTTTAAGGTAGATGTACTACAGCTATAGTGTTTTCTGTACATTTCTCTGTTGTACAATGCTAATAGTATGCAATAACTGATAGTGCAATCAAATTTTACTTTACATCATTCTTCAAAGTGTCATATATATTGTGCTGACTAGGAACTGACTTTTATACTCTCAATGTTATAGGCGCTCCCCAGCAGCAGGCTTGCCAGCAGCCTCCCACATCTCATAGGCAAGGTAGAACCAGTCAGCATCATTCTCCAGTATCTGCTCACGTTTTTTCAGCTTTCACTTCCGCTTGCACATCAGCGATGTTTTGTTCTTTATTTTGAAGCACATGTGCAAGTGTGTGTTGATGCACCACCACATCACATCCAGCTTCCTCTTTGTGCTGCGTATGAGAAACTTTGGATTGATTTTTTCTGAGCTGCCTCAACCAAGCAGCACACCTCCCTCAGACCGCAGAGCCTCATTGTATTTTTGTTTTTTTAGTTCTACAATGAATAGAGAGAGAGAGAGAGAGAGAATAGTACGTTACTATGGTATATTCATACATCTGTATGGTTATCTTCTGTTCACCTTTTTAACTGCCCATATGCAGACACAATGGTTATTAAGATTGTATAGTTCTGATTACAAGTTATGCCATATGACTACACTGATAGTTACATTACATCACAGAAAGAACACACTACTACCCCCCCCGTGTCACGTTTGAACTGCAGTGCATATGCATACTCAAACCACATGCCTAAACATTAATATTAAATCTTGCTGCCAGAAGCTGTACACATGTCACAATTCTAAACATGTCCATGCATCAAACCTTCTACGGTAGTGTAAAAATAAGATTGCATGTGTTTGTGTTATGTGTCTTATGTATGTAGCTTATCTATTTTTTGACCAAGGTTTAGTGGCTCTTAAAAGAACCATTTTTTTAAAGGTGCACATTTAAACAGTCTAATATTTTTAGAGGACTGTGAGGATTCCATCTCGAAGATCTCCCAGGAAAAGACAATTGCCAGCATGAGAGAAGTGCACACTGTCTGGTAGGTACAGCCAATCATTACAATACTTAATTTCAGGGTGACGTATGGTGTGCATCCCAGACATTCACAGATATCCAGATAGTTGTATGTTCACCTTTCTTTGTGCTCTGTCAAGCAGGTACATATGCTGTTCTGCTTGCCAGACCCCACGCTCTGTAATATCTGAAAAAATTATCTTACACGCAGGTAACATACCCATAATAGAAGCAAGGTCCAATTTTGCATCTGCCACTAAATCTACCCATTGTTTGGTAATTAAATAATTGCCTCCTAGATGAATCATCAGTATGTCAGGACGAGTTTTAATATGAAACTGAAATTTTTCTCTCTGATTCAACATTGCTTTGGTAGGTTGTCACAAAAAACAGGGATAAATAAACTAATTGGTTAATGCTTTCTTATGGTTAACCAATACAGTGGATGCATGCACTATGACTACACTGAATAGGTGCAGTTCCTGTCAACCAGAAATTTTGCAAGGTTTCTAGGTGAGAACATATTACATTTTCATAGGCTAGTTTAAATAATTACAAGTAAACAGTTGTGATTGGTTGCCTCTTGTGTTATGATACACGTGCTGCCTGCTTCCTGCCTCCATTTGCAGCTCTATCTGTGCTAGTAAGTATTCATTGACACTCTGACTTTCAACAGTTATAACTTCTTTTCACAGCATAACAGGTTATTTATATTATCATAGTCAAATAGAGGAGCAAAAAACATTTTATTTAATGCCATTTGTGTGGTAGTATCAGTTTTTGTAATTAAGCAATAAGGCATGACCAAGGGTTATGTTAATGGTCTGTTAATCACCTCCTAGGGGTGTACTGTGGCACGAAGTGTAGCTGAGTGACACATGCCCCTAGAGGGTGATTAACTGACCATTAACGTAATCTGTGGGACTGCCTTATTGCTATTATAATAAAACACATTTTTAAACAGTGTTAAACCTTGTTCAGCATATGGTTAAGCTTCTACATGTATGTTAATAAAAAAATTAACATAAGGCTAGAATGTTTGCAGCTAATCAGAAAGCTCCATTTCTCAGACCCTTTTTATAATGCTAGAAAATTTGTATAGAAAATGTGACGTACTTACACAGAGTAAAGCAGGGTATCTCAGTTTTTTTTAAATGGTTGCTATGTCCTTCTTCTCCAGTCTTCAACACTCCTGATTGGTTGCCTGACATGGCCTGATGAATGTTATGTTCCACTGGTGTGAGTGTCTGTCACTCAAATACAAAACAGTGTCTGATTGGCTTAGCTTTAAAGTGGGTGTTTTTTAATGTAATTATTTAACACTTTCATGTTATGACACTATTATTCAACACTTTCATGCTGATGACATAATTTTGCAACACTATCATGTATATTTGACACTATTATTCAACAGTGCCGTACGTGCGACACTACTATTCGACAGTGTCATGCTGACAACTTCAACATTTGCCACACTGTCTTGCTGACAGCATCAATATTTGCAACACTGTCGTACATTCAACACTACTTTGCATAAATGTCACAAAAAAACTGTTTTTTGAGAAAAATAATGTGGATAGTTAACATTTTTATAATAATTTAGTTTCTGCCATATTTATAGATATGTTCTCGTGTTATAAATCAGTTTCTGTTCTGCAACATCTAAAAGCATTGTATGTTGCCTTCACTAGTGTTCTGCTGTGAGAAGGATTGTTTGTGCAATGTATTCTTAGTAATGCTATCTATTCCCATAAAATGACACATGAACACTGTATGTGACTATGTAATGTTATTACGAAAATGTTTGCTCACCACTAAATATTTGTTTTTTTCTATTTCATATACAGGTGTCTGATACTTACCGAACATTTTCCCACACTACTGTGAATTTCTAGAGAAGAAAGAATCCTTCTAAGCAGATATTCAGTTCTATGCAGAGACAAAACAGGTATCATAGTAGTACACTGTTCCTTAAGAGTGGTCTGAAAACCACACATGGTACATCAAGACATAAATTGAATCAGCATTCCGCTTAAGGAGTGACTTCACAGGTTGCACACTCCACAGAAACAGTACGTCCTTGCTCAACTGCAAGGCAAAAATGGACAGCTCAGCAACAGTTGCGGAAATCTTTCAGATGGAAGACTAATGTTGCAAAGGCAAGCATAAAGACACATACCAAGTAACAGCATAAAGGCATAGCTGCTGATGCTCATCTGAGGAAGCAAAAGTATTTCCAATTGCTAGCTTCTAAAGCTAAGAATGATAGACTTATTACTGCTGTGATGAGACGTGAGCACAAAAAACTAAAAACTCATCTGTCTTTGATGAAATTGCATCTGAGTCCGTACATTTGTCAACAGAGCACTATTTGTTATTCAACGCTTGTGGCATAAAGTGGCACATGTACTTGAGCAGCTCAAGGAAGTTGTGTACTGCATTAAGATGAGGCTAAAACGCTACCCTGTCTTGAACCAACACAACTTCTGTGACATTTTCTTCGGTAGCTGGCTACAAACACAGCACTCAGAGGCATATTTCTGGGAGGAGTCATATTACTCACAGAAAAAGGACAGTGAGCTCTGCATTGATGAGTCTGGTAAACTGTGTAATGTACTGAGTGTATGTGATGACATTACAATGCAGTCAGATGATGAGTCTGAGGCAACTGTTCAGTCTCGTAAGAGTCACTATCTGTCATGGACTTGTGATGTGACTTGTAACTGGAGGCAATCATCATTTGACAAAGTCGTGCACTTCATCAACCTGTCTGTCTTTACTGATCATAAAGACAGACATAAAGTCTTTGAGACTATAGACCTTTGTGAGATCCATCCACATACTGGACTTATGGGTCATTCGTTTGCATGCCTTGATAGTGGTGTTCGCGACAGTGTATTTCACCACATGCGGATGTTTGGAGTGCATCAATCAGGGATGCAGAACTTTGTGTATCTGGTCTATGAGGTGCGACAAGTTGTTGTGCAGTATACTCACCTGAATGCACTACTGCAGTCTGGTGACATACATGGTGCCATGACATTTCTGAAACAGCTGCAACATGACAGCAGTATCATAGATATTGTGATTGATCAGTCATCAATTTCTGATGGAAATTCTGTTTATGTCTTTGTCTTAGAAACAGATATTTTCAAGCAGTTTGGGAAATCCACTGCCATATTTGAGCTGGCAAAGACAGAAAAATTTTACTCTGTATGTATGACTTGTGATCGGCTCTGTTAGAACAAACAAACGGTCACAGTGAACTTGGAAACCTTGTCACTGTACAATGACATGTGGTTTTGACTGTCAGCATTTATGCTGTTAAAGTATGACTTCCAGTTAGACCCAATCATTGTGATGTGCAAGCACTGTTTCTCCAAGGTGAAGGCTAACATTCTGCCACCAAGGTCACTGTTGAACAATATGGAGGCACATGGTATGCCTGCTGAGATTGCCACATTGAATATGTTTGAATGGATTCTTATTCAGAATATGAAACCGTTTCAAACTATTCTATGTCTGAATACAAAAACATGGAGCATTCACAAAAAGAACTCATTAGGTCTCTTAAGCGTTCCGTTACGTATCTTCCACTTCCTCTGCAGAAAAGCATGGAGGCGATCTCCACTGAGAATAGTTTGATGATTCTTGTCAGTGGTGTTTCAATTAAGTCAAAGGTCATTTGGTAGGATGTTGTCAATGTAGAGAAAGTGTAGCTTGCTCTTATTTACTTAAAGAGCAACAATCCCTTTTATGCAGACCTTGACATTGATTGTACAGTATGAGTAGCTTGTGTGCTGGACACAATGTGTTGGATACCACAAAACCAACGATTGAGAAGGCCAATGTAGAGACAAATGATAATGTGTATGAACAGTACACAATACATCCACTGCATGGCAGAGTTCCAATAGGGGATAACATTGATCTGTACCAAATGAAACAGGTGGAAGGTGAGCCTGTCAGCATTTGGGATGCAACAGTGGAAGCACGTTGCTTTCCAGATTTATTCCCGAAAGGGTTAGGTGAATGTCTAGATGATAGAGAAGTGCGTGTGCAAGATGTTGAATGCTGCACTAGTCATGTGCTCGCTAAGGATGGCAAATTCAGACACACCATACAGTACCTGTTCCATCTCCTGTGGGAGAGTGAACTTAGCATACTGTCTGCATCTATTGCACATACTATACAGCTCACAACTCCACTTGATGGAATCACTGCCATAGAGTTTTTGCAGAAATTAAAGGATACCTAAACAACATTTTGACAACAAAGTACTCAAGAATCTGACTCTGTAAGGGACTAAAGGAAAGGCTGCTGTATTCATTAATGCTAAAACTACATTTACATTATTTACCTAAATGTTGCTCCAGAAGATTTGAAAATTGTAAAATCAGCCTTCCAATTGAAAAAAAAATCTTACCTGCTTCCTAAAATGGCCGCCAAATGTGTAATGTGATGACATCATTGGAGCCAAAGCTAGAGAGATTTATGGCTCTCTATAGAGCTAACTAGTTCTTTTTTCCCTTTGTATAGAATTGTTTCACCCAATTGGTCAAAACAATGTGCATTATTTTGTATAATGTACATGTAAGGCTATGGTTCTGTTCATTTTGTTTAGTTTAACATGCTGAAAATGTGTTTTAATCCAACCGACTTTCTCTGTCGCAAATCACAGTGCAGTACAACTCTTGAAAAAAAAAATGGTGTTCTAGTGGTTATGGTGGATCCAGGATGCTACAATTGGGGTGGTGCGCATGCTTAATATGCACTTTTTAACATTTTTATTAAGCCTTTATATTGTCTGCTATTATTCTTTTCTGGTACATTTTTGACAGAACCTACAAATGTAATCCATAGTTTGAATGTAAACATTTGTACAATCAATAAATCAGACTTCTTCAACAGAGTGAAATGCAGCAGCAGCAGCAGCAAGCATGTACATTACTATGTGTGGGGGGTGCAGTCATACCCTTCACCACCCCATAGATACACCACTTTTTTGTTGCAAAGTTCTTGTGCAGTCGAATGTTAGAGTTCATACTTTCTCGAAACTCAAATATAAGCTTGTTTTGTCTTCTTTTTCCATGGGAAATAATAATAATAAGAAGAAGAATCAGCATTTATATATTGGTTTTCATACACATTGTATCCCAAAGTGCTTTACAAGCAATACTACACTGGTAGTGAAGATGACTGAATGTGTAGTGGCAGTCATTTCATATATTAATATCCACACTCAGCCTTGGACAATTGCATGAACTAGTTTTATGGGAAGGGGAATATTGGCCAGGACAATGAGGTCAGGTAGTGACCAAGGTGCTGGCAGCCCCACATCTTATTCCTCACAGTAATCTGCTCATATTTCTCTCCTTCTGTCTCCCCCTTGCCTGAATATAGCAGCACCTTGCATGAGTGACCTTCTCAGTCCCCCTCTGGTATTCATTCTTCACTGTTCCTCCTAACACTGAAAACTGGTGAGGGCATCACCCTTCTGTATCATGAATGCAAGTAGTACAGTTCCTGTTTTATTTTGATAGATCAAATATAAACATATCTTTCCAGTAAGTCAGGATCATAGCAGCAGGGAACAAGGGGAATGATGGGCTTTCCTGTCCTTAAAAGATCTAGGCCTCCTTTGATTATGCACTATTAAATGATTGGTGTGCACATCATTATGCACATCTTTTAATAGTGCCTAATCATAGGTGGCTTAGATCTTATGTAGGTAGGAGAGACTATTTTTACACTTGTGTCATGCTGCTATCAGGGTGGCTTACCAGAAGATCATGTTTATTATTAATATGTAAATATAACATGGGAGACTGTACTAAACACATTCATGATGTAGAAGGGTAGTGAACTCACCAGTTTTTGGTGTGGGGAGCAGGAGAGAAGAATGAATGCCAGAGAGGGACTGAAGAGACCATTCTAGCAAGGTACTGCTATATTCAGGTTAGTTGAAGACATGAAGGAGGATGCTGAGCAGATCACTGTGAGATCTGAAGTGTGGGGCTGCCAGCATCATGATCACTACCGGACTGTGGATGAGAGTAGCCAGCAATGAAAAATATTCAGAGTGGCAGGGCTGCACCTGCAGTAGTAGTCAGAGACATTGCCAGCTTTTTCCAGATATTTCATGGAATTTCTGAAGAGTTTATCTCTGCTGCCCCTACTGTAGAAATGCAGAAAGCAGGAGATATTTCTGGAATTATCAGACATTTGGGGAACTATCTGGCAGTGTCTGTGGCTGCTACTGTAAACTGTTACTTGAATTCAGTGTAGGGAGATTACCCTCTGGTGGGGCATTGACATTTGTTAGGACAGTATTGAGGGAGTTGTGTATAGCTCATTCAAGATTTGGAAGGGTAGTGGCCAGCCAACTCACATTGTGGAGTAGAGTACAGAAATGTACTGGAGAAGAATTGCTGGGAACAGTCCTGAGAGGTTCTGAAGATCACAGGTAAAGGAGCAGACTGACATGAAGTCAGGTGGATTCGCTTAAGGTATTAGTATGCCTCTCCTGCTAATAATATTGTTATCCATTGTAAGTGCAGCCCTTACGAGGGCATGAACAGCAGTTTTTCTGCTGGGTCATGATGCTTATTGCTTTGCCCTCCAGGAAGACCTAGGTGTTGGTTAATGAGGTGGGGAAAAAAACAACAACAGGGAAATGTACATACAACCTTCACTGTGCAGAAGGGTGGTGACCCACTCAATGTTTACTGTGGGAGCAGAATTCAAACATTGAGAATATGGACTAGAGAGTTACTGTATTTGGGAGGCATTTGTTTAACAGTAACAGCTGATGATACATATCAGTATAGGTGTGCACAACTCTCTGAGGTACAAAATTACAATCTGAAGTGTGATAATTCTCTTCATTAGACCGCAAACTCATATGTGTCCCCAGGCAGTACTAAGGACAGGGTATGGTTGGTGGGGTGTTCAACAGAAGGCAGGCTAGGTGCAGGGGGTTCACATGGAAAAAGAAAGCCTTATTTGTTGATTAACAAGAGAGCATGAGCTTTGGAACCGAACAAGACTGGCACTTTGCTGTATGACCCTGAGCAAGTCACTAAACTTTCTTGTGCTCCCAGGCCACACCTGTAAACAAACTTTCAGCTTAGTGTGTCTCTCCTGGTTAACAAAAAACAAAATTCAGTGCATCATATAACCACTAGATCATCAGGTATTTGAAGTGTTGTACTGTAATGCAGTTTGCCAAAGAAAAAGTCAGCTGGATTGCAAAACATTTTCTGCAAGTTAAAGTCAATAAAATGAACAAAATCATAGCCTAACATGTGTACTGATCAAAATAATCCATGAGTTAATACATGGTGTTGATCATTCTGTTACAACAATTCAAAACAAAAGACGGAAAGAAGAACAAGTTAGCACTATAGATATACAGTATATGTGGATCTCTGCCTCTGGCTCCGGTGATGTCATCATGACTTATCACTTAAGACACTTGGCAGACATCTTACTGAGAAACCAAGGATGTTTTTTGAAAGTGAAAGGCTGATGTTTACATTTTTCAAAAGCTATGAAACTGCATTTATGTTATTTACATAAATGCACTTTTAACATAAATGTAAACAACAGCTTTTACTTTACTTCGCTATGAAGCCATATTTTGGAGTTTGCAGTTTTAAAAAAACACTTGTGTAGGTACCCTTTAAGGCAAAAGGATGAAAATGCGCAAGTCAATTTGTCTTCCATACTATCAAGTCTATGTGGCATCAAAGAATACTGGTATCACAGACACTCTGAGGTGATGACTATGCTGCAAGAGTATGGTGCAGCCACATGGTTTGTCACACTCAGCTATGCCAAGTATACCTGGGAGGAGGTTATTGAACTCTTGAAGTAGGTAAATTGTGATGTAGAGGGCATTTCATCAGTGACTCTCAGAGAAATGTTCTCACTTGACCCAATGTCTGTGACTAGACATTTTCATAAGCGATTCCATGATATTCTGACTTTCATTTTGTCAAAGGACAATCCGCCTCTTGGTATTGTAGAGTATTACTTCTGGAGGATGGAATATCAGACATGAGGCACTCCTCATATTCATATGTTACTGTGGATCAAGGATGCCCCTCGCATAGGCTAACATGAAGCAGCAGAAGTGCTAGCAATCATTAAACAATACATCACTTGCCTCATACCGGACAAGTATGACAGTCCTACACTGTAAAATTTGGTGCAGAAGTTCCAATGCCATATTTGTACAAAATACTGCCATCAGGTAGTGAAGAACAAATCCGATTGGTACACAAAATGTCACTTCGGATTTCCCAGGCGTGTCTATCAGAATGGTTGCATGAATGAACTGTTTTCAACTATGTGACACCACTTGAAGGCAAAATCAACCAAGAGTGTATATGAGTTACCTAGGGATGAGAATGAGGTGTACATCAATGACTGCAACCCCACACTTCTTCTAATGTGGTAGGCAAACATAGATGCACTTCTTCTAATGTGGTAAGCAAACACAGATGCACAGTTTGTGGCTGACAACTCATTGGCTATGGTTTGGTATGTTACTTCATACACCACCAAATGTGAACAGACTAGCTTGCAAGATCTTTGGGAAGATATTGCCAGTTTAAACAAGTCACTGACATCTCAGTTGTGGTCACTGGGATTGAAGACCCTATCACACAGAGAATGTGATGCTTATGAGGCCAGCGATCGCTTGATCGGTACACATTTGTATGGCAAATCTGATGCTGTGCGATTTCTCAGTGTAAACTACAAAGAGAAGTGCAAACGTGTACTTATTCCTCACACTAAGATTCAGGAACTGGCTCTCAAGAGACCCTCTTCAAGACATATCTTGAAGAATAACCTCAATGACACTTACTACACCTGTAGAGATGAAGACACGGATGGTATATCTCTATTTGAGGTAGCTAAATGGCACGACTTCAAGACAGATGTCTCACCTGATTCCACACGTGACATTTACAAGGTCAGTGGATTGGATGGCTCTCTCGTAAAGAGACATAAGCCTTCACTCATTGACCACTGCAAATTACATCTAAGCACATCTGAGAGCAGAGAGCATTACTACATTGCCCTGCTATTCTTATTTAGACCCTGGAGGAATGAGTCTGAATTAAAAGGTGACTGTGATACATTTGAGGAACAATTCAACCACAGTTACGAGACATTCAAAACTGAATACTCTGACACATATAGACAGAGATTTGATGCTGAGAAGGAGCAGCTTGAAAAGGCACAGAAACAACTTGAAGAGGACACTCCTGTTAGTTCACAGGACAACCTTGATTCAGAAGGAGAAGGTATACTTGGATTACCTCTGCCTGTGAATGCCCCATAAGTACTCATGTCAGAAGTGGAAAGTGCTATGGAACATGGCACACACACTGTGCTGTAGATCCAGCAGAATTGAGAGAGAGACTCAATCAGCAGCAATGTGTGGTGCACTCTGTGGTCACTGATGTTGTCCAGCATGGTATAATACATGAACAGAAGAAATGTGACTGTTCTGACCACATGCCACTACTGATGTTTGTTAGTGGCTCAGCAGGTACAGGAAAGAGCTTCCTTATAGAGGCCATCATGGCTGAAATATGAAAACTGACAGGCTCATCAATGTCCGTTGCTGTTAGTGCTCCCACTGGAATGGCTGCATACAACACTGGTGGAGTTACGTTACACTGTCTCTTCATGTTGTCAGTGGAACATGGCAAAGTAGGAGAGTATCGTAAGTTGTCATTTGAGGTTGCATCTCAGCTTCGTTCTATGTCTCCTAAGATGAAGTTACTCATCACTGATTAGATTAGCATGGTCTCTAATTTGATGCTTGTCTGTATACACCTACATCTACAGGAGATTTCAGGGACTGACTATGGAGATGCATTTGGTGGTAAAAGCATTGTTGTATTTGGAGACCTTTTACAACTTGCACCAATTAGTGCGGAACATGTCTTTGCAGCTCTGGCTGTCAAGCAGGCTAAGAATACACTAGGCTGCATTGGAGGTTTTAACCTGTGGGTGTTATTTACCTATGTTGAGTTGTGTGGGAACATGCGGCAGAGTGGTGATCTGGCTTACAAGGCACTGTTGGATCAAGCTCATGCAGGTTCTTTGTCACCAATGTTACATGGTCAAAGTATCAGAATGGATACTACATCCATACATACAGCATATGTGTTTTCAGCAATGTGTACTCCAAGGGCACATGGATCATGTGTCTTATGCCATGACTTAAGAAATGTGCTGAGTTCTACAGTGTTATGTTGCAGAGAGATAATCAAGAAATTCTCATACTGCATGCTCTTGATACAGTTGATGGAGTCATTCTAAGTCGGAAGCTGGTTGCAAAGATGACTGAATGACTCTCTAAAATGAAATCGGATGTTTCACACACAGCTGGCCTGGAAGCTGTTCTTACAGTTTGTAAGAATGCTCATGTCATGCTACGGCGTAATCTTGATGTTGTGCATGGCATGGTAAATGGTGCAATGGGTCACATCATTGACTTCGTATGCAATATTCAGAAGACGTTTATCAAGACACTTGTTGTCCACTTTGACAACATGGAACAGCCTGTGCAGATTGCTTGTACCTGTGTTAAGTTCCAGGTATTTAAGGATATCTATGTCAACAGGAAACAGTTCCCAATATGTGTTGCATATGCTGTTTCCATTCACAAATCACAGGGCTTGAGTTTGGATTCAGCAATGGTGGACATAGACACAGACATTTTCAAAGATGGCATGAGCTACGTCACACTTTCACGCATCCGCAGTCTTTCTGGGTTGCACATCTTAACACTCGCACCACAAAAGATACGCTCTGATAAGCGATGTATTGTCGAGTACAACAGATTACATACTCTGTATCAGCCACAGATGTCTCTAATCCCACTACCTACAAATGTGGTTGTCTCACATACCACAGTCACAGCTTCAGCCAGCAACAAGAGAAAATGAGCTGCCACTAGTGAATCAACTGTGCACAGTAATAAGAAGGTCAGAATGTCAAATGCAGATGCAGAACCAGCTGTTGCTCAGAAGTCACTTGGTTGTTGTCCCAGTGTTTGATAATAGTCAAGGCCCCTAGAATTCTGCAGCAGCAGAATTTTGCGCAGAACTTGCAATCTACCGTAGAACTTCTGCGGTGCCGCAGAATTCACTCTTCTTGGTGAGTTTTTATTAATATTTCTGTTTATCCATAGAATCTGTTTCCCTTCCCCTGTTTTTATATACAAAAACCCACATATGCTCAGAATGTGATGTTATCATTGCTATAACATCATATATTAGCTAATGAAATGGCTGCTTTCTGCAACAGAAATGAACAGTCACTTATCTACCACAGCTCCCACTGCCAGAGACGGTGGCACAGAACATCATGCATGGTGATAGTTACTCAACCTGCACTACAGCCTAATACAATTTTCAGTCTTACATTATTGTACTAGGGCCAACATAAATAAAACCTTGTCAATAGCACTGACCTGTTAAGTCCATACCTCACTTTGTGCAAACCTATTTGTGCCTTTAAGGTATAGAGATGCCATCTGAAATGAATAACTGGTAAAATGAATTTAACTGTCATTTTTGAGAAAAATAAAGTAATTATGCCCAGAAAAGTGAAATATAATAATGTGTAGACCTGTTGAAAGAATAGACCTGTTAAATAAATAATTGCACTGTATGCATTTTTGCCAGGGTTATTGATTACATATTGTCACTGGTTGATAGAATCACCTAAAAATTATGGAGAAATGTTGTGTGCAGGGACAGCTGTTGGGCCAGAGGGTAGCATGCTGTGTTTCCATGCTGGCAACTCAGGTTCAGAGATTAGCTCTGGGAGCTGGCTGGGCAGCACAAGGATTGGTGGAACACATCACTGCTCGGAGCCTGGGGAGGTATGGTGCAGTGTTTTGTCACATGGTGGACACATTGTGATGGGCTGGAGAGCACTATCTCACTATTGGTTCACATGCATGTCATGGCCTGATGGTGTTACACAGTGTGTCAGGGAAAGCAGGTTGACTTGAAAAATGAGTTTTGCAATAACTTCTCTATTCCATTTCCAATGGGACCTGTATGAATGAGGATGCAAGTTCATGGAAATTAATATATATATATATATATATATATATATATATATATATATATATATATATATATACACACACAAAATCACACATGCCCCACAATGCAAAGCATCATAGGCTGCATATGCAAATCACCACAGAATGTTATGCTGGTCCAACTTTATCACACATACAGTATCTCTGTCTCTCTCACCACACACACACTCATATTTGTATGTATGTTACAGATTGCATATAAATATATAAGTGATACACAGTGAGAACCTCATGAGTGGTGTAGAAAGCACATACAAATATATAAGTGATAGACAATAGAAACCTCATTAGTGGGATAGATAGCATGCATATAGATATACATTATTTATCACATACTGTAAGATCTCATCTGCATATCTCATTTATGCAACAGGCTAGGACCTTAAGGGAGAGACATTTGTTTTGCTTTTTTAGGCATAAAATTATTTTTATAAGTCTGCTATTTTTGAACTAGTGTTACTGTGCTTTCCACCATCCTGATTGCTACAACCACTGTCATGAAAGTGAAGTCAGGATGACAAGCTGACACTGTGATGTGGTTGTTTGTTAGTGCTGCAGAACTTCCGCAGAAATGACAAACCACCGCTGCAGAAGTTCTGCGGCAAATGGTAGTCTTGCCGGAGAACTTGGCCCCACTGTGCTGCAGAAAAGTAGGGGCCCTGATAATAGTACTAGAGTAAACTGCTATGCTAATTCAGCTATGCGAGCTTTTCTCCACATGCCACACTTTGTGCAGGCAATATCAGCTTCACAAGACACTCCCTTATCAAAGGCATTGAAGGAAGTTGTCAACAAGACTTCTGATCAGTCAAGCAATGTACAGTCACTGACACCTCTATGGCAGGTCTTAGGTACATATGATGGGCACAGTAGATTTACTGCTAATATGCAGCAGGACTCCACTGAGTTATTGATGGCAATCATAAACAGTTTGGATGAAGAGGGGATTCCAGTGTGTCAGTACTTCACTCTCTCATATGTTACCAGATATGTGTGTCTGTCATGTGGTCATTCAGAGTGAGAAACCACTGAGGGCATGTGTTGGGTTTCTCTGTTTGTGTCCCAGTCTCAAAGTGTCAAGTTTCGGCAGCTGTTTACCAATGCTGAAAGTGGTCACTTATGTGTAAGGTGTGGAGGTACAGGTACTCAGTCCATATGTCTCAGGACTTCATCTCAATAGCTAATGTTTGTATTGCATAGATTTGACTCTAACAAGCTCAGAGTTGTCACACCTATCACAGATTTCACAGCTGGTAGCATTGCATTTAACCAAGCAGTGTTTGACACTCAGGCTGCGATCTATCACTATGACCAGTCTGTACATTCTGGACATTACACTTGTTTGTTGAGGTACAGAACTGGCTGAGTTGAATGCAATGACTCCACAAGCACTTTTAAACAGAGAATACCGTGACACTTAAAGATGCATACATGCTGATATTGAAGAACTATTACAATCTTCACGCATCAGAGGAATAGTCACAGAACATGTGACATAACTTGCTGTCCATTTTTTTACAGTATGAGTTCTGGTAGATAAACATAAATGTTTTTATGCACATCTGCATTCAAGATTACACTGTTAACACATCACATGGTTTACATGCATATGTTTACTCAATCTGACTTACAAGAGTGTTGCATTGATCAGTGACACAGTGAAAATAGTTGCAGTGGTCTTCAATCGGTGCCAACTGTATTTGCAGTCATTAGAGAAACCACACTTAGATGTCTAAGAAAGACTTTGAAATGGCAAAAGAGATATACCTATCTGGTCGTCTTCTGTTATCATTATCTTTTCTTCTGAGTATGTCGTATGCAGCCATAACAAGTATTACTTGACACACTTGCCAACTGTGTGCCTCTACTAAGGCACAGTACTTATCCATGTGCATGAAGAAAACTGTGTAATGCATGTCTTTTTAAAGACTTGTCTCCGTCATGATATTATTTGAATCTTTTATGAGTAAAAGATATCCTGGTTTTGTTTGTGCCAATTCTGTGTTAGCACAATTGAACACTGTTTTTTACGTGATCTGCTGACCTGTACTTAAGAGTACCATACCCTGAAATACACATCACTCTGTGACATGTTGAGTATCACCAGGTGTGGCTTGTGTTTTTTTTTTTCCGTTTGCATCTCCACTTAATACATCCATGTTGTACTGCAACAGTGTAGTACTATGCCTGTTTTCTTTTTGTACATCTGTGTTGTACATAAATATATAATTCTTGATACATTATTTGATTAAAGTCAGTACTGTTACCTTTTAAGCAGTTGTATTAATTGCTATTTAACTGAATGTATTAAACAATGTTAAATATGTTGCTGTTTAACAGTATTTGATTCACAAGTATTTAAACATATTCTTAATATATTTATTAATATAACAGATATTTAGTGGAACTTTTCTAGTTTGTAGTAATTTCATGTAGGTATCATTAACAGTAATATAGAGTGTTGTCGTACATATTTGTTTATTACCAAGAAGTGATATTTTCTGAATTATAGATTATTTATGTAATATTGATAGCATTGCCTGCAACTATTACTTATTTTTAACTAAAAGTTTTTAGTGACATAGATACTTCATTAATTCACTATGAATATTGATTATAGCTTTGATGATTTTTATTGATGTATATAGTACCTGCTACCATATGCCATTTAATTTTGGTTTGTGTAAGAAGTTAATTAAATGAATGTATAGAACCGTGCACTATTGTAAATCGGACACTTTCATTGATAACAACAGATTTTTATGTTCCTGATAATATTTCTCGATCACCTCTATTGAGGGGCTGGGAGGGAATTTTCCAAATGCACCCATAGATCTATATGTTTTTACATGTATATGTATGTGTATATATATGAATATGCCTACATATAAATATATTACCATTAAATGTTTTAAATAGCTTACAGATGTACAATTTTTTAGACACCTTTATGTGTTTGTGCTGCTATTATTTAAACAGTTGGCATCTGATTTTTCACCCACCCCAGGAACATTCACAGCATCAGTCACACAATGACAATAACATCATCACTGTTTGATGCATGCAAGCAGTGTACAGAGACTGTCGTGGTAGCTGTGTTCATGTGCTCTGTGCTACTATCACAACTTCCTCCTGAAGTACCTGTCATACTGTGTTACATGTATTTTAAACTTTGATGTAATGCTTTTTAAACATTGTTTTGTGAGACTGATTTTGTGTACCAATTGGACTTTTAATTCTGCCTTTTTAATCAACTATTAATTGGGAAATAAATATTGTTTAAGCCTTATCTACCTGTGTTGTGTCTTTTATTATATATTAAGTTGCAGTGCTGATATGTATACTGGTCTTGGTATATTGCTGCATAGAAATAAAGTGCAAGAAGTTCTTCTGTGCATATTTTCTACTTAGCAGAGTACATGTACTATTAGTCCATGTGATACACATATTACTCTCCTATTCCATTTATTTATGAATTCATTTTCATGTGAAAGGTGTAGCACATGAACTATTGCCGGATGAATAGCATAAGACAAGTAAATATTCTAATAAAGCCATCTATATCTTGGTCAAACTGTGGTGAAAAAAGGGAGGCATGCTCTCACCAACATATACAATAGAGTATGAGATTATGATTTCTCAAAAAGACAGGAAGTTCATGGCAAAAAAACTCTGTTTAATGCATCAGTTAGGGTTGTTCCACAGTGACAAAAGTGAGGAAATTCAGTGTTAGAGTTGAAAACCCTAACTCTGCATTCACCACCCCACCCTCCCAGCACCACACACACACACACACACACACACATATATGGAGGGGACCAAGTCAATACGACCAATCACAGACAACCAGCAGCAGGTGACAGAAATAACATACAACTGTCTAAACGTACTACAAGACACATCCATCATCATCAAGGCCACTGTTTTTCATTTTTTACCGGAAAATCCAGTAAAATTCTGGAATTAGGGCTGCCTGAAAACCGGTTAAAACGAAGATTTCATGGAATCTGGCATTTTCTATCAGATCAGTAAATCTATAAAAAAGTATGTTTTTCTTTTAATTCCTTCCTGTACTATTTTCAGTTTGCTTTATTTAATGCTCTGTATATTAAGCCTTGTTTAATTCTGATTATTTATGTACATACTACAAGAATGATAACAGAATCCTGATAAAATCCAGAAATTAGAGTAACAATCACCGGTGAAATTCCGGAATCTTAAGTCTTGAAAATGGAATTTAATTGTTTTAATCACCATAAATCAGTGGCCTTGATCATCATCGGCCAACAACTGTAGCATTTGAGCAGGCATGGGAGTACACACTGTTGTGGACATCTTCACAGGGCCACATGGCAGAACAATACTACTCTATACAGAATTTCTATGATATGCATTGTTTGGTTATGCTATGATAATATCATGAGGTATCAACATAGAAGAAAGCATGTATAAAATGATGCATTATATAATGTGGACATAGGCAGAAATAAAATGACAGTATGGGACCCTTTCAGTAACATGCACTGTCCAATGTACTCCTGCTCAAATCAAGATGGGCATGGTCACATTGACACAACACACACACACACAAACACACACACACGCACATGTTGTATGAATAATGAGTTCTGGTTACAAATCTATTAATACATTCAGTGCTCAATAGTTTTATGACAGTTCTGTTATTTACAATTCAATATAGTATACAGATTGAATAGTTGGATATTTTACTGCCACATGGAGAAGCACTAACAGAACTAATAGTGCTATGGATGCTGCATTATGTTTCCATCCTATGATAATAGTCTATTACTGCAAATATGTGAAATGCTTTGTATAATAATGTCAACCATGGGTCATGATGATATTTAATGGTGTGTGACCTACAGTGCCACATAGCTGCCAAACTGATTAGGATTGATAACAGTGCAGCAGCACATTGTATATAATTGCATTCTGATACATTATTTGCTACTGTTAGGGTAACATTAGGAGCCATTTACAGACATGAAATGTCAGTGTAAATGGTGTCAATATTATCCCCTCATAGGTACAGAAGTGATAGCATGGTGTGTTTGGCCACCCCTGTTACCACATAGGTAGGAATTTGTATACAAACAGAAACATGCATTTGTTCTTACAAACTCACAGGAAGGCAAAAAGAGTAAGGTGGTACCATGGAATAGTTTGGGTGACACAGTCCAATATACAGCTGTGCAGGTTCAAATAACAGTGGAGAAGGATTTTGTAGATAATACTATACTGATTCAATTTTTTCTTAAGGCATGGTAAGAACAGTGGGTACTTAGACACATGAAACTGTGTTACAGTGATCTGAGGTACTACACAGTCATAAACATAAACATGTGAACATAGGGCCTTTGAACACCATGCTAGCAGCAATATATCAAATACTGGAGAAACAAATTTACCTGTTTATAATGAGAAACTCTCCAGAACTCAGCTATTGCATAGTGTGACCATGTGAGTTATCGGGTCTGACATTTCCACACAGATCTGCAATTCTACAATGAAAGATAATGGTACAGCAGTACTGTGCACATAATAGTGTACTGACACATAATTGTCCTATTCTGGGGTAACATCAGGAGACATTAACAGTCAACAAAGGTCTGTAAAACCACTGTAATATATTGGCATGTTATTAGAGTGATGATTACCGACACACTGTCATTCAGAAGAGATAAGAAATCTATTAGATATAAAAAAAAAGTTTAATGTGATACAGCAACAACTGATGGGCAGTATGCATGCATAGCACCAAGTCACTTGGATGGCAGCAGGACTTCTACACTTGGTGACCCATGATGATGGATGTGTCTTGTAGTACATTTAGACAGTCATATGTTATTTCTGTCACCTGCTGCTGGTTGTCTGTGATTGGTCGTGTTGCCTTAGTCCTCCCCCCACTTGCATGTGCGTGTGTGTGTGTGTGTGTGTGTGTGTGTGTGTGGTGCTGGGGGGGATGGGGATGGGGACTGCAGAGTTAGGGTTTTCAACCCTAACACTGAATTTCCTCACTTTTGTCACTGTGGATCAACTCTTACTGATGCATTAAACTGAGTTTTGTTTTTTGCCATGAATATATATTTATAAAATGGTTAGGAGAAAAATCTGTGGCAATCCAGTATCCTGATTGCCCAAAACATGTCACATGACCGTGCATTATTCCACAATGACTGCACTCCTCTCAGCACGACCGCATGCCTGTACTACATTCAAGCCTCCTTACAGTCCTTACAGCCTTCTCACCAGTAAAGAGATCACTCGACACCTGGCACAGAAAGGCTGCCACACATACACACACACACACACACCTAGTATAGCATAGGCAGGTTGCCACAAACAGTCTGGCACCAACACCCATAGCAAATTAATGCAGCTTACCCACACTGTTCTCATCAGGTGGATCCAACCATAAATTTATCATGTTTTAACCATCAATATTCTTTAAAAAACATATCTTTTTGATCCTGCCATGTTAACCGTCTCTCCCATTTTAAAAAAAATTCACTTTCATATGTGTCCCGTAGCGTGACCGAGTGGTATTTATTCTAAGAATGTAGGTGGTGACAGAGTTTAAAAAATGGTATCTCTTCTTTCAAAAATATGTAGCCTTGTATTTTAAACTGAAGGTTCTGTAGTTTTTTCTTAGTGAAGCTGCCAACTGTAGCAGGAGGGAAGCGAGCAAGTCATCGGCTTTAGAAGGGAAGACGCAAGTGTGAGTGAGCATTGCATAGCCATCTTGGTGCAGTGTGCACTTTTCTAACTACCCAAACTAAAGAGAGAGAGAGAAAGAGAGAGAGAGACAAAGAGCTTTTTTAACACAGTCTGTTCCGTGATCTCCATGGGTCTGTGACATTTTGGAAGCATCTTGGAACAAGCGGTGGCAGCGGCTGGCAGTATGGAGATGTGACTCATAATTTTCAAGTTTCCATAGAGTAAGAAAAAGAAATACAACAGGGGAAATAGGAGGCAGCTTTCTTGCTGCATCGTCCAGTTCTCTAAATACCCAAACTGAGAAAGAGCTTTACTTTTAAACCACAGTCTGTTCAGGGATCTCTATGTCCATGGGACCATGGCATTCTGGAATGGCGAGGGCAGCGGGTTGGGAATGTCACTCTTATAATTTACATGAAATAATAAAGAAATACTTTGGGGGAATAAGATGTGTAATCTAAAGAAGCATTACACTTCCACTCATCTGGACAACTTCTGTGGGGACAAATGAGCATGTAAGAAACCATTTGACCACCAAGTAAATACAATGCTTCCTCCAAATCCTGCCCTGTACTACCATTTGGCTACAACTTTGATTATATTATTGGTGTTCTGCACTATAAAATGGCCAGAATCATAGCTTAACATGTGTACTGGTAAAAATGATATACATGTTAATTCATGATTTTGATAATTTTTATAAAATAGTACTGCAAATCAGGTTTTACAAACAAAACTGTATTGTACTGCATAGTGAGCTGTCTGGCTCTCACTTCAGTGACATCATTATGCCTCACGTTCTGGAGCCATTTTGTAGAGTAATCAGACCAGGGTTTTTGAAAGGAGAGACTGTTTACATTTTTAAAATGCTATTAAACTACATTTATGCTTATTACATAAATACAGTTTTAACATTTATGTAAATAGCACACTTTCCTTTACAGCTCTATGAAGCCAGTTTTTTTTTAGTGAAAGGGCCAAAAAAATGTTTATTTGTCGTCTTGCTTGCATCTTCCCTTCTCAAGCCACTGACGCACTTGATCCACTCCTGCTACAGTCAGCAGCTTCACTGAGTAGAAACTACAGAACCCTTTGTTTAAAATACAAGCCTACTTGTTTTTTAGAGTAGAGATACCATATTTTAAACTCTTCCACCACATACATTCTTAGAATAAATATCACTCGGTCACGCTATGGGAGACATATGAAAGTAAAAGATTTTAAAAATGGGCGAGATAGCAAAAATGGCAAGATCAACCAGATACATTAGACATCACTATTTTCTAAACAAATCAAGGCAGTATCAACCAGATAGGTTCAAAACCTATCACAGTTATGGCACCATGATCAGATCACCTACTGTAAATGAAACATTTATTCTAGCAACCAGATCACCTACTGCATATTAAATATTTGTGCAGAAACTACTTTTACTCCCCCAGCAATATTTGTGGCCATTTTATAAGATAGATAATCCACTACAGTGTGTGCGGTCGCATTCTGATATACACACGCCTTGGGTGGTTGAACGCACACCAAGGCACGCATATATCAGAGCGTGACCGCATACCCTGTAGTGGATTATCTATTACATATACATATTCATTGCAAAAAACTTCATTAATGCATCATTTAGGGTTGAAAGCACAGTGATGAAAGTATGGAAATGTAATGTTAGGATTACCACCCCTACCATCCCATCCCCACCCCCACCACACACCAACATATGTCAGCGTGAGCCATGAAGTCATCAGACCTAACTCTCACTTCATTCCATGTGTAAGCAAGCTGACATGCTACAGTTCAGGAGAATAGGGTGAGAGTTAGGCCTGATGACCCCATGGCACATCCCAACATCTGTTGATGTGTGGAGGGTGGATGGGGAGGGGGTGAGGTGGTAGGGGTGGTAACTCTAACATCAGCAAAAGACAGGAAAGTGGTGAAGGGGTCAGCTGGAAACAAGGGAACATAGGAATGATTACTCAAATAGCACTGACTGCAGGCACAAAATAGAAGAGGCAGGGGGAGCAAATGGGCCAGCGACACTGTACCCTCATGAGCCACTACAGGAAGGGGCAAAGGAGTGTACAATGGTCCAAAAAAGGGTTAGACATGGACCTGGGAGGAAATTAAACTAGAACACTCAGTACAAAGGATCAGGGACAATCCAAGGAGAAATGAGAGAGGGGAGCAACAGGATCTCTGTGCTGGCTAGTCTGATGGAGCTGGAAGGCAGGAATTTCAAGGGGGAGGAAATAGCAAGGGGGAGTAGAAACACAACAGAGGCCATCAGCCTGGCTACTGGCAAGGTCAGGGTGTCAGAGGATTCAAGTAGGATAGCAGAGGCTAAGAGGGTGTGATGGAGGAGGCATCAGAGAAGCATGAACAAGCAGATGGTGGGCAGAGATTGAATGATGGTGGTAATGTTGGTGATGATGGGGGTCTGGGAGGAGAGACAAGAGGGGCAGGCAGTGGGGATGACAGTGGGCCAGCTGGTGACATGACATGGGTGGGGGTCAGAAGGGCATCAGAACTTAAGAAGCCTTCAGTGGGGGAAGAGGAATAGGTAGAGCAGGAGAAAACAGGGACATGAGAAATGAGGACCCACATGGGGACTAGAGATAGGTGAGTGGCCCCAATTTGCTCCGTGAAGTGAATCATGAAGCAAAAGTGGATTTGCAGACTGGCCCCGCAACGCGAAGTGGAGTACTTAGAGTTATAATGGGTAATGTGAAGTCCTAAGGTGAAGTACATTGAAAACAATGTACACTGCCTCCCCCCCACAGCTCTCCCCAACCGGCAAAGGTATTCTTTTCCAGATTTGAATTTCTGATGGTGAGCACTGGTTAGGTGTTGTGCCTTTGCGTCTGCACCTCTGCAGTGCGCAGCACAATCTTAATCTGTCTGTGCATTTGCATCTCTTTAGGGCCCAATCTCCATCTGTAACTTAAGTCACAGTTGTTTCTTTGGCTTCCCTTCAGAGTACTGAACTGATGTGGTGCATAATTCTGCATGAACATTGTACTCATTAATATGTGTTTTTTAAGTTAGGACCATCATCATGAGTCACTCGTGATACAAATCATGTTCTTCATCATCATGGTCACAAATGCAGTCACAAATCATGATTTATGATAACGTCATGAATCACAACATTAATTTTTTTTTACTAGTTACTTGGATGTATTGTAAGCCTGTTTTGTAGTATCTCTCCATGCTTCACCACCCCACTATTGTACTCATTAATGAGTGTTTTTAAGTCAGGGAGTTTTGTGCCACACCTCATCAGGGGCTGGGGAAGTACAGCCATAGGCATTCGTGTTTCTTCATCATCACCGTCACAAATGCAGTCACAAATCATGATTTATGATCATGTCACGAATCACAACATACATTTTTTTTTACTAGGTACTTGGATATATTGTAAGCCTGTTTTGTAGTATGTCTTTAGGCTTCACCATCCCATCATTGTACTCATTAATAAGTGTTTTTAAGTCAGGGAGTTGGACAGTGTCTGCAGTACATACACAGACTGGAAAGAAGACTGACTGCACACATGCAGTTTTGCACAGTGTACTTGCACTGCTCAGAATACAAAGTGTAGTGCATATGGAATACAACAAAAAAGGGCATAATTACATACAAGAGTCAGGGATGGTGGAGTAACACATTTTATAACACAGCAAAGAAGGTGTGGGGGGCACATGGTGTGAGGAAAAAAAACCTAATGTGGGATCCCATGGTGATCCAGCAGCAGTTCCAGCATGGACATAATTTGCAACTGATGTCCCTCTGTGTGATCCAACCACTGCTCGACAGCACTCACGCTTTCATTGTTCTCCTCAACAGCACTCCAGAGAACTGTCAAGTCAGCCTGCATTACATGCAGTTCTCTGGGGTCCACACATTCTACAGGCTGACCTGCTGGTGGTGGTGGTTTGGGTGCTGATGGATCAGCAGGTGCTACTCTTGCCCTCCTCTTCTTAGGGCTGTCACCATGTACAGCTGCACCCTCTGCCACAGAAGGAATAACAGGTGCAGGCATGGCCTGTTCTGTGGGAGCCTGCCACTCAAACTGGTGGTGATTGAGTATATGGGTGCGCTGACCCCCTGTCCCCAGGTGAGTCCCCTTGGGGCCATGGTGCACCTTCACCTCACATAGGCAGCACCTGACCATGTTGCTGTCCCCACAACACAGTCAAAAAACTGCCAAACAATGTAGGTGCGGGGAGGACCAGGCACAGGCAGGGGAGGGCCAGATGAACTGGCAGCCAGCTGGTCATGGTGCTCAGCAGGGTGGGGATCCATACCCAGGCCCAGGGGCACAGGCACATCCTGCTCCAGAGGACCTGGTGCTGGAGCTGGTGCTGGACGTGGTGGTGGTGGTTCAACTGTTTCAGAGTCAGGAGGTGGTGCTGGTCCTGCTTCCAGTGGGAGGACACTGACAATTTTTGATCAGTCCAACAGGATCCAGTGGCCATGCTCACCACGCATGCACAAGGTATGACGCCTACCAGGACCATGCTCTCCCAGAGATGCCCCCGCCCCAGACATACCCTCAACCCTCACCCTGGTCCATCTCTCCTACTGCACTCCCTCAGTCTGAGCAATGACTACTCACACTGTCGCACAACACACACACAGCCACACAGACACAGACAAATAACTAACTAGTCATAAATGTAAGAAAAATAAATTTACAGAAAGAACACATTAAGTAATAAAGATTACAGAAAAGACACAAAAAATTAGCTTATCAAAAAGCTGTTGGGTCTAAATCAAAGTTTAAATTTCCTCCTTGCTCTGATCTCCAAGTTTCAGCAGTGACAAAACAACACTCTACCCTCTCTCTGTATCCGTCTGCACAGGAGAAAGTGAAAATGTCTGCTTGTATTGTATGACTCACTTCCTTCCTTCCTTTCCTTGCCTGGCTATGGCTAAAGAGCATGGTGAAGTCCATTGAAAACAACAATTTCACCTAACTTCATGTTGTCATTCCACCTTAACATGAAGTGGTAATGAGAAGGCAGAGTGAGCTCTTTGCATTGCCCACTCTGCCTAGCGGAGTGGCAACATGAAGTGTCCATTTCGCTGACACTTCACTGGCAGAATTTAAATTTGCTGCATCTCTAATGGGGACTGTGGCCTGCAAAGGGGAAGCAGCCAGGAGGCAAGCATGATGGAATGTAAAAGTTCATTGGATTGGGGGACCAGACAATAGGAGAGGGAAGGGATTACATGAATCATGGAAGACAGGAGGGAAGGCAGAAACACTATGCCAGTGAGAGAAAAGAGTCTTTCCCTTGAGAGAGCACAATGAAGGAAGCAGAGACAAAAGGGATGATGACAGTGCTGGAGGGGTGGGACAGCAGGGTAAGAGGCAGATTATAGGTGAAAAAAAATTGGGGACTGCAGGGATTAGAACAGAGGGTCATCATACTGGATAACCCAATAGTGAAAGGTATCAGGTCATGGGCAAAGTAGCTAGGAAGAGTTCCATCTGCATGGAATGCATGCCAGGTATGATGGCAGGTAGAGTAGGACAGCATGCCATTAAATGTGTGAGAAGATGGGGGTGAAGCCCCACATAGTGGTGCATTTAGGCACTAATGGTCTGGAGGGCAGCAGAGTGGAGGAAGTGCAGAAAAGTTTCAGGGAGTTGGGCCAGTTGTGCAGCATCAAGGGGCAAACAGCTGCATTCTCTGAGATCCTACCAGTACCCAGGGCAAACACAGCCAGGAAACAGAGGATCATAGAATTTAATGCATGGCTGGCAGAGTGGTATAGAACTATGGGGTTTGGTTTAGTAGTGGTGTGGGGGGGCAACATGGGATAACAAGAACCTCTACTCACCAGATAGGCTTCACCTGGCCTAGGAGGATTTCTGTGTCCTGAAACAGAAACTGGGGGAGTTCATTCGAAACATAGAAACATAGACTTTGACGGTAGATAAGGACCGCTTGGCCCACCTAGTCTGTCCCATAACAGCCATGTATAATTTAAACCAACTAAGGTGAGGAGGATTGGCACTGGGCAGCAGCCAGAGCCAAAAGGAGAGGGGGGCAAAGCCCCTCCTCCCTACCTACCTAGCAAGGAGGGAAGGGCGGCAATAAAAAATTGGAGGAGGTAGAGGGGTGGGGAGTATTGGGGTAAGCAGGAGATCCAGCTGGAGAGTGGCATCGCTAAATGCAAGGAACTTACCTGAGCTCCAAGCATTAATGGCAGAAGGGGAGGTGGATATAGCTGCGATCACCAGACATGGGCCAACAAGCACCATGACTGGGACATCATTTTACTGAGATACTGACTGTATCGCAGGGATAGGACAAAAGGGAAGGGTGGAGGGGTAGCTTTATTTGTGAGGAAAGAAATAATGAGCAGTAGGGAGGAGGAAGGTAGTGAGGGAAGACCGGAAGCCTTATGGGTTCATCCACAGAACAAAAAAGTAAAAGGGTCAGACTGGGGGTTGTGTACCAACCACCATTACAGTTAGAGGGCATTGACAGAGGACTGGCAGATATGTTATGGAATCTCTATGGAAGGGGTGGCACTGTGGTGATCAGGGATTTCAATCTACCAGGGGTGGACTGGAAAACCATGTCTAGCACAAGCACTAGGGAGCAGGTCATTGTGGAAGCCTTCATAGATGTATTACTGTCACAAAAGGTAGAAGAATCAACAAGGGAGGGGAACATCTAGGATCTTCTGCTGACCGATGGAGACTACGTGCTGAGCTTATGGACTGAGTACTCCGTAGCAGGTGGCGACTACCGAACAGTTTGGTTCTCCCTGGATATGGGTAGGGAAGGGATGTCTACAAAAAACAAGACAGTAGACTTCAAAAGGGCTGATTTCTGCAGGATGGCTGACATCCATAGGGGGCATTTGGCTAGCATCACCCCTGACATGGATACCATTCAGAAATGGGCCATCCTGAAGGAAGGCCTGTTAGTGGCCACAGACACCTGCACAGAGAAATGCAGTAAGAAGGCAGGGACCAAGAAGCCATGTTGGTGGTCAAAGGAAGTGCAGATAAGGGTGAGGGAGAAAAAGACTACCTTCAGAAGATGGAAGGGATCCAAAAGAGAGGAGGATAAGGAGGAGTACACAAGGAAAACCAGGGAGGTGAGCAGGGCTGTGAGAGCTGCCAAGGCTTCAAAGGAGCTAATGACAGCAAAAGGGATTAAGGAGGGAGAACAAGGCCTTCTTCAAGTACATAAAGGAGAAGAGGAACTGCAAGGAACAAATCACCAGGATAAAGAAGAATGGAGATTGGGTAAGAAGGGAGTTGAACAGGCAGAGATGCTCAATGAGTACTTCTGCCCAGTTTTTACCAGGGAGAGAGAGATTTACCAGTACCGCAGGAGCAGGGCAACACTGGCATGGTAGGAGATAGAATAATGCATGGGGAGATCCCTCTGAGCAGAATGCTTGAGGGCCTTAAGTCACTGAACATGGATAAGTCACCAGAGCCTGATGGGTTGCACCCTAGATTCCTGAAGGAGTTGTCTGAGGTCCTGGTGGCACCACTGGCAGATTTGTTCAATATCTCGCTGCAAATGGGGTGTGTGCCTCAGGACTGGAGGAAAGCATATATGATACCCCTGCACAAGAGGGGTACCAAAGATGAGCCTGGTAACTATAGATCAGTCAGTCTGACATCCATTGTGGGTAAGCTCTTGGAAACGATCCTAAAGGAAAGGCTAGTGACCGTCTTGGAGGTGAATGGTCTTATGGATGACAAACAGCATGGGTTCATCTCCAGGAGATCATGTCAGACAAACCTGACTCACTTTTTTTACTGGGGGACAAAAGAACTAGACACTTTTCGGGCCATAGATGTCCCGTATCTGGATTTCAGCAAGGCCTTTGACTCAGTACTGCATGGCAGGTTAACTAGTAAATTGAGAAATCTGGGAGCAGGGGAGAAACTGGTTAAGTGGGTTGGTAACTGGTTGAGGGGGACAGACATCAGATGGTGATTGTGGGGGGAGATTCTCAGCTCATAGGGCAGCCACCAGTGGGTCCCACAGGGTTCAGTGCTGGGGCCTGTGCTGTTTAACATCTTCATAGCTGATATAGCAGTTGGAGTTAAGAGCAGAATCAGTCTATTCGTGGATGACACCAAGATTGCGGCAGTTGTGGATGGGGTAGAGGGAAGAAAAGGCTTCCAAGAAGATTTGGAAAGGCTTGAGCTGTGGGGAGACACTTGGCAGCTGAGTTTCAATGCTAAGAAGTGCAAGGTCATGCACTTCTGAGTGAGGAATCCTGGGTACAGTTACCATCTGGGAAGGGTTCAGCTGTCCTTCTCTGAAGAGGAAAAGGATCTGGGGGTAATGGTCACAAAGAATGTGAACCACTCTTCTCAATGTAGGAAAGTAACAATAAAAGCCAGTAGAATGCTGGGGTGTATTACTAGAAGAATCACCTCTATGAGGAGGAAGTCATTCAGCCACTGTACAAGTCACTGGTGAGGCTGTACTTGGAGTACTGTGTACAGTTCTGGAACCCATACTTAAAGAAGGACATCAGGTTTCTGGAGAGGGTACAGTAGAGAACAACTAAAATGATCAGAGGTATGATGGGAAAGCCTTGCAAGGATAGGTTGAGGGATCTCAACATGTACTCATTGGAGGAGAGAAGGGAAAGGGGTGATATGATCGAAACCTTCAGGTACTTAAAGGGCATCAACAGGGATAGTACAGAGGGCAGGTTTTGATTAAACGGAGAGGGATTACTAGGGTGCATAGACTGAAGTTGGTCAGGGGTAGAGTCAAGAGGGAGGTGAGGAAGCATTACTTCACAGAGAGGGTGGTAGGAGATGGAATGCTCTCCCTGAAGAAGTGGAGTCTTTTAAAACAATGGAGAGCTTTAAACAGGGGTGAGATAGGGTTAAGGGTAAGATACAAGTCAGTGGGAAGATGAGGGGGAAGAGAAGGGGCAAGGGCTGGGGAAGTTGCAGGAGTCTAACCTCTGTGCTGCATGATCGAACAGACACGATGGACTATTTGGCCTGTATCCGCTGGCAGTTTTGTATGTTTGTATCACAGTTCTATACTTTTGTCACTGTGCTGTCAACTCTTACTGATGCATTAATTAAGTTTTTTTAATGATTTTCCCATCTTTTTGAGAAAGTATAACGTAACTGGTAACTGATATGTGTTTGTGGAAACGTGGGCCCTTCAGGCCCTGCACTCCCTGCACATTGTTTATTTTTTGCATAATGGCATATATATGTGGAAGCGTGAACCCTCTGGGCCCTGCGCTTCCACTTACACATAAGTACAGAGCCCAACAGCAGCCCCATAGTACTGAAAAGGAACCCTCATAACACTTATTTGGCAGTATCTCAGTAACTGCAGCAACTATGAAACAGATTCCACTACAGTTGTAATCATGAGTTTGAAACCTCCACTTGGGCTTATGTGGGTAGCAAAAAATCTGTATCTCAAATCATTTTTGAGATACGGATGCCAAAATGTGTGCCGGCACTGCAATGTTAGTGCAAGGGAATTTCTCAACTTCAGAGTGCTGTAGCTCTGTAACCATTTAATTTTTTTTTACCAAACCACAAAAACGCACATCTGTGGGGCCAGGGCTTTCCACCCTGCAAATTTCAGCCAAAAAGCCCTAACCATTTAGGTGCAGAGGTGTGGCCAAAAAATGATATTTTTGTGCAGTAGTATCACAAATTACATAGCACAGATGTGACAGTTAGATTTGCAACACTACATAGAAACATAGAAACATAGATTTTGACTGAAGATAAGGACCGCTTGGCCCACCCAGTCTGCCCATTTCCCTACCTATTGGATAAGCTGCAGATCCTAGTTAACCAGCAGCCTACTTCTTCCTACCCCCACCCCCTAGAATTGCCTTATGACTGTCCCATGCATGCTTGAAATCCACCACTGTTTTTGACTCCACAACCTCCTCCGGAAGTTGATTCCATGCATCCACAACTCTCTGTGAAAAATACTTTCAATTACCTCTCTGAGCCGCCTCTTCAATCTTCAAATTGTTCTCTGTTCTTGCACACCTCTTTTTTTGAAAGATGCTACCCTCTGACTTTGTTGATTCCCTTGAGATACTTGAAAGTTTCTATCATGTCCCCCCTCTCCCTCCTTTCCTCGAGGCTATACATATTCAGCTCCTTAAGTTTCTCTTGATATGTCTTCCGGTGCAGACCCTGTACCATTTTAGTTGCCCTCCTCTGGACAGCCTCCATCCTGTCTATGTCCTTGCGGAGACTGGGTCTCCAGAACTGCACGCAGTACTCCAGATGGGGTCTCACCAACTGTCTGTACAGAGGGATAATAACTTCCTGTTTTCTATTGGTGATGCCTCTCCCTATGCATCCCAGTATCTCCCCAGCCCTCCTTGCTGCCCTCTCACATTGCTTGCCCACCTTTAGGTCATCTGATATGACTACCCCCAGGTCCCTTTCCATTTTGTTGTTGTTAGTATCTCACCCCCATTGTGTACTCTTCCCTGGTTTTGTTTCCAGGTGCATTACCTTGCACTTCTTAGCATTGAATCTAAGCTGCCATACATTTGACCATTCCTCTAACCTTGCCAAGTCCCTTCTCATCCTTTCCACTCCACCTTGTGCAACAACTCTGTTGCAGATCTTTGTGTCATCTGCAAAGAGACATACTTTTCCTTCCAGTCCCTCTGCAATGTTACTTATAAAGACATTGAAGAGGACTGGCCCTAATACTGAACCCTGCAGTACTCCACTAGTAACCCCCCTTTCTTCAGAGTGGACTCCATTTACTGTTACTCTCTGTGTCCTATTCTCCAGCCAATTCTTTACCCAGGCTGTCATCTTGGGACCCACTCCCAGGCTGGCTAACTTGTATATTAATCTTTTGTGTGGGACTGTGTCAAATGCCTTGCTAAAGTCTAGGTAGGCATTGTCCACAGCCCCTCCCTGATCTACTACTTTGGTCACCCAGTCAAAGAAATCTATCAGATTTGTCTGGCATCACCTTCCCACTGTGACTCCATGCTGCCTTGGATCCTGAGCCCCTCTGGCCTCTAGATACTCAACAATTCTTTCCTTCAGAAGTGATTCCGTCATTTTCCCTACCACTGAGGTTAAACTAACAGGTCTGTAGTTTTCTGCTTCTGCCTTGCTCCCACTTTGTGAGGGAATCACATCTGCCCTCCTCCAGTCCTCGGTACCACCCCATCCTCCCATGATTTGTTAAAGAGGGTAGTCAGTGGTGTCACTAGTTCTACCCTTAGTTCTTGTAGAATTCTGGGATGAATCCCATCAGGCCCCATTGCTTTCTCCACCTTCAGTTTTAAGAGTTCTTTCAGAGGCATTAAAGGGAATGGGGCAGGAATCAGGGGTTGAGGAACAGTGGGAAGTATTTAAAATGGGGATTACAAGAGCAACAGAATTATGTATTAAGCAGGTTAGCAAGAGGAAAAGGAAGAGGAGACCATTATGGTTTTCCAAAGAGGTAGCAAAGAAAGTGAAAGCCAAAAAGATTGCATTCAGGCAATACAAAAAGACACAGGCAGAAGGGATAGAGAAGTACCAGGAGAAGCAAAGGGAGGCAGGAGGTCAGTAAGGGAAGCCAAAGCTCAGACAGAAGAACACATTGCAAAATCAGTGGGTAGAGGGGACAAAACCTTTACAGGTACATAAGTGAAAAAGAAAGGCAAAGGGAGGGATAGTGAGACTGAAGGGGAGGATGGGGGCTGTGTGGAGGATGACAACAGTAAAGCTGACATATTGAACAGGTATTTCTGCTCAGTCTTTACTGAGGAAGAGGAGGTAATGGGTCTGAATGGAGTACAAGGGTGAGAATGGTGCAGAAATGGACACAAGTCCCTTTACACGAGAAAGGGTCCTGAAGGAACTGGAAGTAATAAGAGTTGATAAAGCAATGGGGCCGATGGGTGCACCCAGGGTCCTTAAAGAACTAAGAGAGGTGGTGGCTGAACCTCTTGCTATCCTGTTTAGCCGATCACTAGAAACAGGGAGGTACCCAAAGACTGAGGATAGCAGATGTAGTCCCTTATACAAAAGTGGGAACAAAGAGGAAGCGGGGAACTACAGACCAGTCAGCCTCACCTCGGTAGTGGGAAGATCATGGAAGCACTACTGAAGGAGAGATTGGTGGAACATCTGGTTGTCAATGGACTACAGGACCCAAGGCAGCATGGTTTCACCAGGGGAAGGTCATGTCAGACCAACCTCATTGAATTTTTGACTGGGTGACTAGGAGGTGGATCAGAGAGGGCAGTGGACATGGCCTATCTGGACTTCAGCAAGGCTTTGACACTGTGCCACATAGAAGACTATTGCACAAACTGGGGAATATGGGTGTGGCAGACAGTAGTGCGTGGGTAGGTAACTGGCTGGGCAGCAGGACACAGAGGGGGTGGTGGTAAATGGCTGTCACTCCACAGAGGGAAGAGTGACCAGTGGGGTACCACAGGATCAGTGCTGGGACCGGTACTATTCAATATCTTCATCAGTGACATTGCACAGGACCTAGAAGGCAGAATTTCACTGTTTGCTGATGACACAAAGCTCTGTAACAGAGTAGACACACCAGAGGGTGTAGACAGAATGAGAAGGGACCTGCAGAAACTTGAAGAATGGTCAGGGGTTTGGCAGTTGAAATTCAATGCAAGGAAGTGCAAGATAATGCATATGGGGCACAAAAACCCTGGCACAATATATCAGTTGGGGGGTGAGGATATAGCATGCACCAAGCAGGAAAGGGATCTTGGAGTTATCATCTCTGATGACCTCAAGGCAGGGAAACAGTGTGACAAGGCAGCAGGTAAAGAAATAGGATGCTGGGATGCATAGGCAGGGCATCACCAGCAGGAAAAGGGAGGTCATAATTCCACTATACAAGACACTAGTGAGGCCGCACCTGGAGTACACTGTGCAGTTCTGGAGACCTACCTACGAAGGACGGACAGGTAGAGAAGGTTCAGAGGAGGGCAACAAAGATGGTGCATGGATTGCATCACAAGTCCTATGAGGACAGGTTGAAGGCACTGAACATGTACTCCTGGAGGAGAGGAGGGAGAGAGGGATATGATAGAGACATACAAGTATCTTACAGGGAGGAACAGGGTGCAGGAATTCACTATTTTAAGCGAAAAGATGTTCCAGGACTAGAGGGCATGGGATGAAGTTGAGGAGGACGATTCTAGAGAAACGTGAGGAAGAATTTCTTCACAGAATGGGTGGTGGACAAGTGGAACACCCTGCCAGAGGAAGTGGTGGGGGCTGAAACAATCACGGGATTTAAGAATGCATGGGATAGACATAAAGGAATTCTGGAGGTCAGGGGTAAGGGGCAACAGACTTCCTGGAAAACATAAACTGAACTTACAAACTTAAATGGGCAGACTGGGTGGGCCATAGGCCCTTATCTGCTGACACTGTCTATTTATCTATCTATGTATGTATGTAACCCTTTCTTCTGTAAATGGGCTGGTATCACCTTCTGTATCCAGAGTGTTTCTACTGTTTGTTTTAGGTACCTCCCCCAGTTACTTTGTAAATACTGAGCAAAAATATTTGTTTAGTATCTCTGCCTTTTCACAGTCACCCTCTGCCCACCCTCCCTCCTCTTTACTAAGCCTCACTAGCCCTCCCTTGGTCTTCATTTGCTCCCTGATGTACATATAAAAGGTTTTATCCCCCTTCTTAACTGAGTTGGCTATCTTTTCCTCGGTTTGGGCCTTTGCTGTTCTGACTGCCTTCCCAGCTTCCTTTTGCTTTAACTGATACAGTTCCCTGTCCTGCTCCTTCTGTGATTCCTTGTACTTCCTGAATGCTTTCTTTTTCTCTTGAACCTTCACTGCCACTTCCTTTGAGAACCATAGTGGTTTCTTACATCGTTTCGTTTTGTTAATTTGCTTCACACAAAGGCTTGTTACCTCTGTGATGGCAGTTTTTATTATTCCCCATTGTTCTCCCACCCCTCCTTCCTGCCCGTTTGCGAGTGCATTCCTTAGGCACTCACCCATTTTGACAAAGTCAGCCCTCCTAAAGTCCAGTACTTTTGCCTTTGTATGGCTTGACTCTATTGCTGTGTTTATTGTGAACCATACTGTTCGATGGTCGCTAGTTCCCAGATGGCTACCCACTTCTACATCTGTGATCCTCTCTTCATCTCCATTTGAGAGAACTAGGTCTAAGATTGCTCCCTCTCGAGTGGGCTCCAATACTAGTTGTCTAAGGCATGCCCTTGTAGGGCATCTAGAATAACCCCACTCTTTGAAGTGGCTGCTGCAACTGCATTCCAGTTTACATCTGGCATATTCAGATCACCCATCAGCAATATCTCCCTTTTCTGTCATTCTAGGTATTCTTTCTGTCATTTCCTTGTCCATTTCCTCCCCTGAGAAGGGGTCTGTATACAACCCTGTGCAGATTGTGGTGCCATTGCCGGTCTCCAAATTTACCCACAGTGCTTCTTCTCCTCCCTGTTTTCCATTTTGTTCTGTTACTTTGATTCCTTCCCTTATGTAAAGAGCTACTCCTCCTCCTCTTTTACCCTCCCTGTCCCTCCTGTAGATAGTGTATCCTGGTATGTTTATGTCCCAGTCATGGTTTTGTCTGTACCATGTTTCTGTGACTGCCACGATATCCAGATGTTCCTCCTCCATCAAGGCCACTAATTCAGGAAGCTTGTTACTCAGACTACGGGCATCGGTACTCATTGCTCTCCATTTTTTGATGGCTTTACCTTCTTTTGCAACATCACCCACTGACTTGTCTACCTTGGTCTTTTTCTCATTTAGTACCCTGTTTTGTAGGGAGAGGCTGGGATTTTCCTGCTGCTTATCAGTGCCTCCCCCCCCCTTGACTAGTTTAAAAGCTTGCCAATGAAGCATTTAAACCGATTGCTCAAAAGACTTGTTCCCTTCCTGGACAGATGCAGACCATCCTCCCAGTATAGGCTGGTGTCCCTCCAGGTGGAACCCCAGTCCCCAATGAAGCCAAACCCCTGTGCTCCACACCATTTTTTCAACCATTCATTAAACTGCATGGTGCAAAGTACCCTCACCTCACTCATGCCATTGACAGGCAGCACCTCAGAGAAGGATATTGTGTGTGCTACTTGTCTTAGGCCCCTTCCCAATTCTACAAAGTCCTTCTGCACTGCTCTAATCTCATGATTAGCCAAGTCATTTGTCCCTAGGTGGACAATGACGTCCAGCTCAGACTCCCATGCAGCTGTTCTCATGATCCTGAGGATGCGCTTCCTGTCTCTCCAAGCCATGGCACCAGGCAGGCACCTTACTTCAGTTTTCCCTGCTCCTCTCAGTTCTATCCCCCTAATTATTGAGTCCCCCACGAGTAGCTGCTTCCTTTCCTTGTGGTGTCCTCTGCCTCCTTCCTGTGGGCCTCCCTTGTGACAGTTGTCCTCAGCCTCCTTAGTCTCCTCTGTGGGTGCATCCATAGGGGAGCTATGCTCCCCCAGAATGGTGTATGGATTGTGGTGTGGAACAACTGACTGGGTGTGCCTCTGTTCTACCATCCTCACCCTCCTTGAGCCCACTGTGGTCCAACTGCTGTGCTTTCTTCACAACCTCTGAGGTAGTGGTGGTGGCTCTGGTGCTCCGTGGATGGGTGAGGTTCCCTTCCTACCATCCAGTGTGTCCTGGGGGAAGGTCCCCTTACTACTGTCCAGTGTGACCTGAAGACGGGCAACTTTCTCCCTTAGGGCAGAGAGTTGTCTGCAAATAGGGCAGCATCTCAGCCTCTAGAAAGACTCCCAGAAGACTGCTGCCCCACTGCCATTACATTGCACTACTCCCCACATTTTTTTTGTGTGTGTATGTGATTGGTTTGTAATATAGAAATATATATATATATAATACAATGTGTATGCTTATATTGTCATTGCAGTGTGCTAGAGAGGATATGACAGTGATATGCACCTTACACTCTTGAGGAAATGATGTCAGAACCCCAGGTATAAAGGAACTATTTCCAGGTGGGTGGGTTGAGGGTGGGAAGGTTGGGCCTAAACTGTGCCCTCACAAAACAATTAGCTAAAAGCTCTGACCCACTGCTGCGATGAGTGCCTTCCTGTCAGCAAGATGCCCTACACAACAATTTGAAAGAGAAAACACCCTGCTAATCAAACTGAGAAAAATCCACACATCCAAGTCAAACACAGGTAAACCTCCCCAGCCCCAAAACAGGCCTGGTGGTTTGTGCTCTGAAAGCTGTCAGCCCCAAAATAAGTCAGCTGTGCTTTAAACTCTTCCTGCACTGAAAATGTTAAGAATTGTAACAAACAGACGTAAACCTAGATCCACCTCCCCTCTGTTGCTTGAAAGACTGCCTTTTCCTGTTTCACATTGCAGGGTTTTCTATGACCACTCCTTAACCACAGTAACTTTTTTAAAAATAGTTTAACTATCACAAACTCCTACACACCAGTAAATTATTTAAAAATAGTTTCTGTCCCAAAATCCTAGTAGTCAATCCAGCTACCCCCAAGGGACAACCAAAATGCAGTATTCAAACACTTATGAAGTTACTTCCAAGATAAGCAGAGTTTGCAAGCTTCTTTTTCAACTCTTCAGCCCTGTAATTTATTTAAAAATAGTTTAACTGTCAGAAAATCCTAGTAGACAATCTAGCTACCTCCAAGGATCTACCCAAATGCAGTATTTAAATCCTTCTGAAGTTACTAACAAGCTAAACAGAGTTTGCAAGCCCCTTCTTGGTTAAACACTAAATAAATATGTGAATAAAAAGCAATTACCAAGGGTAGTTAGTTTCACCTCCCACAGAATTAAGCAAAAGTGCACGTTTGTTGCAGATATCAAGTGCAATATAGAATTTCTCACACAGCTCGCAGTTGAATAAAGAAGTAGTGTCCTTCCAGGTCCATAAAATGTGCTTTGAGGGAACTACAAGGGAAACAATTTTAAAATACATATTTCTAGGGGTCCTAGGAAAAACAGATGGCACCATTGTGTTCCGCAGGCCCCATTTCAGTGAACACAACTGTCAGTGTTTGCCTAGGGGCAGTAGAATTTGAATTACAGACATTTTTATTCACCACTAACTGAAACAAGATGGTGGCAGCACGACAGTAAAAGGGCCATTTGCAACAGTAAAATCTACTGGAGGCAGCTTTCGTGAGACACATATATGTTTTTCTTATTGACTATAATGGGAAAATTAAAATTTGTGTAACTTTTGAATGGATTAATAATTTTTCTCCAGATCTTCCACAGGCACATCAGTGACCCAGATTTCAGACCAGATGGACAAATCATTTTGTTGGTAGCCTGAGCAAAGAGATGCACAAAACCCCCATTTTTGTGTATTTCTTAGAACTCTGCAGCTCCGCAACTGCTCATCCGACCATTAAGCAACTTGACAGAGAGCTAAGTTGCAATACTGCACATGCATAAGTTCAGGCAAATCCATCATATGGTTGCAAAGTTATTAAAGTGCAAAATTTGGGGTTAACATAGACATGAAGCTGAGCAACTTACTATAGCTGCACTACTGTGCAGCTTATTTTATATATATATATATATATATATATATATATATATATATATATATATATATATACATATTTTCATGGCAAAAACTCTGTTTAATGTATCAGTTAGGGTTGTCCCACAGCAACAAAAGTGAGGAAATTTGGTGTTAGGGTTGCCACCCCTTGCACCCCACGCCCACCCATCCCCACCAACAGGCATCTGGGTGTGCGTTGGTGTCATCAGTCCTAATTCTCACCCTATTCCATGTGTAAACAAGCTGAGACTGTGCAGTGTAGAAGAATGAGGTGAGAATTAGGATCAACAACCCCAACGCACACCCCAATGCCTGTTGGTAGGGATGGGGTGGGTGTGGGATGCAAGGGGTGGCAACCCTAACACCGAATTTCCTCACTGTTGTCGCTATGAAACAACCCTAACTGATGCAATAAGTGGAGTTTTTTGCCATGAATTTCCCTTCTTTTTGAGAATGTGCACTATAAATAGCGAATGGAATGTGGTGGTGGAAGCATGGGGCCCTTCGGCCCCACGCTCCCAGCATGTGATTTTTTGTCACTTTGCTGTGCAAAACCTGTATGACTGACTGAAATGAAAATTGGTAAATAAAGACATGTACCATGGCACACCGTGTGTCCAGAATTGTGTGTACATCAAATGAACGGGCGCAAAGCGCCACGAGCAAACAATGTAACATATACAGTTCAGCAACTGTAAGTGACAGTAATCCAAAAATTGACACACTGAAAGATGAATAAGAAATCTGTGTACAATCCAAATCCCAGACAAATATCATAGATGGTTTAGAAGTTATTGAAGCATAAGGAACTACATTTTCATTTGTCAGAGTGGCATAATTCCACACCTGTTAATGTTTAGCACACAAAACCACTGCAAGGCATCTCTGAGCCACTAGGACTACCTAAGCTATAAATTTAAAGGCAGTAGCATCTTGCAGAATGCTATGCACAGAACATTAACTGTGTCATGCAGTATCTCCGCAGCAAATTATTTTTAAAACAGGTATACAGCATAATTCACATCTCCAGGACATCCACTTAACATCCTCCATATTTCATGTGAAAAGACCAAACCTTTCCAGATCTATTCAATTTTAATGTTTCTGTACCTTTAAGAAGTCTTCTGCCACAAAAAGGTGGAAATCGCAGCCAACAATGCACTAAAATGGTGGACTGCAAAGTGAGCCAACATCAAATGGCCATAACTCTGGCATGGGACATCATTTATTCACTAAACAAAAACTGGCATGTTCCCTGAACAGAGGTCTTTCCACCTGGCAAGTTTCAGACCAATCAACCACACAGTGGCTGTGCTATGCACAGCAGAAGACAGTGCATAAAAATAGCAAAAACATTATGTTTTGCACTGCACTACAGAAACAGAAAAACAGAAACGGTAACATTAAAGCAAACGGTAATGGAAACAGTGGGGTACAATAAAATAGTAATGCTAACTGTAACGCAAATGCAAGCGCAAATGGTAACACACATGGTGACACAAACAAAAATGATGATGGAAATGGTAAGAGAAATGCAAATGTTAATGTAAACAGAAATAGTAACAAACGGTAACACAAACGTACACAGCAACAGAAATGCAAACGTTAACGAAACAGTAACACAAACACTAACGCCAATGGAAATGCAAACGGTAACAGAAACAGAAATGCAAACAGTAACAGCAATGGTGACACAGAAGGAAACAGTAACGCAAACGACAATGGGAAAGCAACTGAAAATGCGAATGGTGACAAACACGCAAACAGTAATGGTAATGGCATTGGAATTACAAGCAGTCATGATAACACCAACGATGATGCCAAAGGGAACACTAAAAGAAATGGAAATGCATAAGCAAACATAAATGGTAATGTGCACAGTCACGGTTGCACAATTGGAAATGCAAACGCTTATGGTAACACCAATGATGTCACCAAAGGAAACACAAATGCAGATGCAAATGCAAATGCCAGCATGCATGCAAATGCAAATAGTAATGTGCATGGTCACAGTAACGCAATTGGAAATGCAAACACTTATGGTAACAGCAACGATGACACCAAAGTAAACATAAAAGCAAACAGAAATGAAAACGGAAGCACATACACAAATGCACATGGTGACGCACAAGGAATCGCACACAAAAGCAGTAATGGAAATGCAAATGGTAACAGTAACATAAACGCAAGCGCAAATGCAAAGGGTAATGCACACAGTGACGTACACGGAAACGCTAATGCAAACCGTAGCGGAAATGCTGACTGTAACAGTAATGCAAACCCACACACTTTGTTTCCCAAAAGGTACATTCAGAAGCACACTGAATACAAAGAATGTATACGTAGTAACGGCCCTCGGTGCAGAAATTGAACAGATAGAATACTAAATTGCTTATATCTCAGGAATAATGGTGGGCGAAGTGGGCTCAATCTGCTCTGCAAAACATTTCGTGCAGCACAGGTGGATTCGAGGGGAGCTCCGCGATGTGAAGTGGAGTACTTCGAGTTATAATGAGGAATGCAAAGTGCATTAGAAACAGCGACTTTGCATTACTCTGCCTCCACTGGTCACTACTCTTTCAATTTTTAAGGTGAAGTACATTGGTGGCAGTTCACTTCACCTTGTTTTTGAGCTCTGAAGGTGGATTTTGCAGTGATTCATGTGAGTTCAGGTCACATGGGCTCTGTATTGATCTGCACAGCCTCAGTTCAGGGTAGTATGAGTAGGAAGGAGTAGGAGACAGTGTGCTCTGATAGCTGTCTGCAGGAATCTTTTAAAAGCTGTTAAAAAAGCATTTTTGCTTTTCTTGGGTGGATCCAACTGTAGTTCATCAATTGTAGGAAACCCTCCTGTGCTCACATCATCGAGCATTTTTGTTTGTGTGTGGATTTTGAATGTTAATTTACAACATTGAGTGTGTGTGTGGTGAAAGACAGTGAAGTGTGCTGTGTGGGAGAGGGGTGCGTCTGTGTGTAGGTAGATTTAAGTTGGAGAACTAGTGATTTCTTTGTGTTTTGGTTATATTTTTGTTATATAACTGACTGTGTTACTGTACACATAGTAAAATTGTCAGTATTAGTACAAATTTTCTTGCTGTTTGTTGTGTGAACATGGTGCAGCATTTCATAAGGTCAGGTTCTTTAAATTACAAATTTACATTTCGTGGCAGTACACTGAACTTTTGCATTTGCGTCATATTCCTCATTCAGCATTGTACACCAACTGTTCTGTGTTGTGTGTGCAGTGTTGCGTGCATCAAATATAATACACCTTTTAAAATTTGTGACACAGACTAGTGTAAGTGCAACTAAGTGCAGCAATGTGAACCTGCTATCCACTGCAGCTGCCTGATTTTGTACTGCAATTGTATTCTCTGTTCTTAGTTTTGCTGCTTGTAGTGCCCTAAAAATCAGCACTGTCTGCATTCAGTGCTCCCCCCAACCCCACGTTGAAAAGGTATTTTTTACCAGATTGGATTGTTTTTGTGACCCCATCAGCATCACTGGTTACTGAAGTTGTTTTAATTCCATGACAGTGTCACAACACAGTAGTCTCTTATCTGTTGCTTAAGCCACAGTTGTTTATTTTGCTTCACATCCAACCAGTGACCCTGCAGTCAGAAAGCGAAAGTATCAAAATCTGAATTTGGTAATAATATTTATGGTTGATTCACCAAAATGCCTGCACAGAGATGTGCAAGTAAAGCTGTTTCTGGCCATGGCAATGTTGGCAGTAAGAGGGTCTGTGGGTGTGGTAGTAGTACGTGGATGGAGAAGTGCATTACTGATGTCAGGAAAGGTATTTCTCCTGCAATGTTTTTATAGCCCAATCAGTAGCTTCACTCATAGTTGGAGGAGATGATGTTTTCCCAGCCGGTAGTGTTAGTGTTACTGGTGTTAGTGGTGGTGGAGGTAGTATTACCATTGTTGCATCAAGTTCTAATTCTGACCAGTGTACCATATCCAAACATATTGAGTGTGAAGCAGTGCAAGTGGGTGACAGCATAGATGATGTCATACTTCACAGTAACATCCCATTAACTGAACCTGATTCTGATGATTATGTCAACGATAGCATACAATGAGATATTCCATCCACCATGGCACTTAACGTCACACATTTTTCATGCAGTGATTCACAGTGTGATGAAAAAATATCAGGTGATGGTGGTGTAGATGCTGATGATGAATGTGATGATGTTGATGATGATGATGATGATGCTGCTCTTGTTGCAACATGCAGTCCACGTGTTAGCATCCAAGCAGAAGATGCAGAAGATGTGGATGTGTGTGATGGTGACGTTGTTGAATATGATGATGATGTAATTGACCCCAGTTGGGAACTGGAGAAAAAGAAATTAAAAGTGGCTGTGTCTGAATCTGTTTGCAGGAATCCCCAGTAAAAACTTATGATTTACTGGTTTTAGTTGATGATGATGATGATGACGACCCAGTAATCAATATGATAAGTAGTTGTGGTGGTCAGTTGCAGTCCAGGTGTGCAGTGCCAGAAACATCATGCCCCCCCATTTCAGTGCCTAAAATAATAGACTTAAATAAGCCGCATCATCATCATCATGGACGTGTTAAAAGCAGAGTATCACACTCCCTTGTTTGGGATTTTATTGTTCAAGATGCAAATGATGATTCAGTTGCAATCTGCCAGGTCTGCCATGTGCGTGTGAGTCGAGGTAAAAAGGGGAGCCATCTTGGGACAGGAGGACAGCATACACATCTTAAGAACAGGCACTTGGCTCTGTGGACCCAGCACAAGCTGGCAGTTAATACCAGACTGGAAGTTCACCGTATCACCGGCAACCATAGCCAGCATGTTATCCCCTTCCATGACTGTTAAGCCCAGTAGAAAATTAAACGTGTGCAGTAGTGCGGTAATAAGAGCAGAGGATTACTACAGGCATGATGAGGTGGAGGACCATAATGACTTTGAAATGTTGTCCAGTGCTGGTGAGAGTAGCAGTTTTTGTGGTGGTGGTGGTGGTGAATGCAGTATGTCTAGTGCAAGTGGTACATAAACCCTAGTTGGCAAATCTGGGAAAATGACATAATTTCTGGGTTTGTCATCATCACCTGTGCAACCGCCTTCATCAAATGTCCACACTCCACCCCCTGCAAATGCCATTCATCACAGAGCACAACCATTTGTGACCAACTCACCCCATGTAAAACATTTAAGTCAGCCCACGTTGCTGAGTGTTTTTGCGCATAAGCTAAAGTACCCCCCCAATCATACAGTGTCATGTGAACTTAATGCTGCTGTAGCAGAAATGTTGTCAATTGATCTTTTACCCTTCTCATTGTGGAGAATTCTGGGTTCCGGTGGTTTGCTGCCCATGCCTGTCTAAAATGGAAAGTCCCATCCAGGACATACTTTTCTACCTGTGCTGTTCCTGAGTTGTTCTGCACTGTCTCAGACTCAGTAAGACATGCCCTTCAACATTCCTCCTCTCCATTCATCCATTTAAGTATGGATATGTGGACAAGTGACAAAACAGTAGGGAGTTCATATCTGTGTATAACTGCACATTGGGTGCAGATGCCGGGGGTTGTTTGTGATGTTGGTAGTGTGAATGATCAGTGCAGTAAGGTGGATTGTCACGGTAGCAATCTTCCTGGAATTCAACAGCATGCAACAATTGCTATGCTCAGTGTGACCTGTTCACACACTGGTGAGAACATGCTGGACATGGTACTGACTGAAACTGACAGATGGCTAAACCCTCTGTCCCTGAGAGTTGGGTTCATAGCAAGTGACAAAGGATCAAATATGGTGAAATGCATCACGAATGGTGTTTTTTTTTCATGTTCCATGCATGGCCCACTGTTTACATCTTGTGGTTCAGGAGTTTCTGCAGCACCCTGACATAAAGGAAATGCTGACCATTGCACGACATAACTGCTCTCACTTTTCAAGATCTGGAAAGGCCTGTGACCAACTGCGGCAGTTGCAGATACAAAACAGCCTGCCTCAGCACCGCTTGAAGCTGGAAGTTGTCACCCGATGGAACTCCACGTTATACATGGCAGAGAGGTTGTATGAACAATACAAAGCCATCTCAGAATATCTTGTTATGCACACTAGCTGTAACAGTTCTGGGGCCTCCATGTCTATGATGACTGAACAGTGGCACCTCATGGACCTGTAATGACAATTTTGAGGCCTTTTGAACACGCCACACAGGCAGAGAGTGGCGAGTCTGCCTCCATTAGTCAATCAATTCCACTGCTGCAGTTGCTGAGGCAGACATTGGTGAATGTACAGCATAGCCTTGATGTTGCCAGAGACTTTGGTAGCAGTATGTTGCTGCAACACATGCTAACAGTATTCGACCAGAATCGTTACATTGTGAGCATTCAGCATAGTGACAACTTTGCCATGGCTACAACGCTGGGCCCACAATACAAATGTGGAATTGCATCAGTACTGGAGGGAGGGCCTGAACAGGTAAAAAATATCAGTGGTCAAATTGTTCGCTTGGTTCATTAGGTACAGAAGTCACGTGTCAAGGTGTGCAAACCTCAGCAGCATAATCCAGCAGAAGGTGTAGCTGGAGGACCAGAAAGCATATCATGCAAGGGTAAGGGGACTAGTTCCAGGTGGTCTGTCATCCAAAGTGTGTCATGGTGGCATCAACCCACTTTGGGAGACTTTGTCCCAAGTGGGTATTTGTGAAATAAATGATTCCAGAGAACAGGCTGATGCATCAACAATTGGACTTAGTGTGGCACAGAGAATGGTTGAGTCATATTTGCCTGAAAACAGACATCTGACAATAAGTGAAGATCCTCTTTTGTACTGGAGTGGAAAGGTCAGTGAATGGCCAGAGCTGACTGCAGTGGCACTGAAGTACCTCACATGCCCACCCTCCAGTGTAAGTGTTGAGAGGGTATTCAGCTCAGCAGGTGCAATAGTCAGGGATCATTGAGCAAACCTGTCTCCTGCAAATGTTAGTTTGCTAACATTCATTAAAATGAATGAGAGGCACATAGCAGCACAGACTGCAACCTCGGTATTCGTACCCCGGCCTAGTCATGGTGGTCTTGCTGATGTGGAAATGGAGCCTCCTGGTGGCACTGGCAGTGGCTGCCTGAAATGGCAGACCACTGATGTAGATGATGACACAATGGAGAAAGAATTTTCCAGTGGTTAGACTTCAGACATCAATGACTGTGAGGGCAGTTTTCTTTATGAGGATGATGATGTGGTTCATGTTGGCTGGTTTTAACTACAGTATTTAAAAGGCAGTGTGCCCCCCCACCCCAGACCACCACCACCACCGGGATTGATGTTATGCAAGTCTGCCACCATGAGTCTGTCTGCCCCCCACAGACCATCACCACCACTGCCAGGACAGATGTTATGCAATTCTGCTACCAGGAGTCTGTCTGCCCCTCATGGACCACCACCACCACCACCAAGACTTATGTTATGCAAGTCTGCCACCATGAGTCTGTCTGCCCCCCATGGACCACCACCACCGGGACTGATGTTATGCAAGTCTGCCACCATGAGTCTGTCTGCCCCACATGGACTACCACCACCACCACAAGGACTGATGTTATGCAAGTCTGCCACCATGAGTCTGTCTGCCCCCAAGGACCACCACCACTGGGCGTGATGTTATGCAAGTCTGTCACCATGAGTCTGTCTGCCCCCATGGACCACCACCACCACCACCACCACCACCACTGGGACTGATGTTATATAAGTCTGCCACCATGAGTCTGTCTGCCCCCCACGGACCACCACCACCACCACCGGGACTGATGTTATGCAAGTCTGCCACCATGAGTCTGTCTGACCCCATGGACCACCACCACCATGACTGATGTTATGCAAGTCTGCCACCATGAGTCTGTCTGCCCCCACGGACCACCACCACCACCACCGGGACTGATGTTATGCAAGTCTGCCACCATGAGTCTGTCTGACCCCCATGGACCACCACCACCATGACTGATGTTATGCAAGTCTGCCACCATGAGTCTGTCTGCCCCCCACAGACCACCACCACCGGGACTGATGTTATGCAGGTCTGCCACCACCATGAGTTTGTCTGTCCCCCACGGACCACCACCACCACCAGGACTGATGTTTTGCAAGTTTGCCACCATGAGTCAGTCTGCCCCCATGGACCACCACCACCACCACCGGGACTGATGTTATGCAAGTCTGCTACCATGAGTCTGTCTGCCCCCACTTACCACCACTACCACCACCACCACCACCATGACTGATGTTATGTAAGTCTGCCACAATGAGTCTGTCTGCTCCCCATGGACCACCACCGGAACTGATGTTATGCAAGTCTGCCACTATGAGTCTGTCTGCCTCCCACCGACCACCAGTCCACTGGAGCACCACCACCACCAGCTTCTTAATATTTAAACCATAAAGTGAGTATGTGCACTCATGTTTGTTATGCTGCCTCACTTCCTTAAGTTGCATGTTTTGTTTTCTGTAGCTTTTCAGAGCCGCAGTGGCAAAACACATACAGTACATTTCTTTTGTTTTTTTTATAGGAGAACAAAAACAGGCTCCATCACTAATACTCATTGGGAAAGATGCTGTAGTTGTACAGTACAGAGAAGAACCAATGTAATGTCCATGTGAAATCCATTCTGGTAAGTATGAAGATTTTATTTCATCTATTTCATTACTTTGTAAAGACTGCTGCAAATATTGCACACAACAGGTTGTCTTAGTAGTTGACAAGATGTGTCTCTGAAATGTAACTTGACAATAGGGATTGAGATTTGAGAACCAGGGAGGGCCACATAACAATGAAGTTGTAACTTGTAAGAAGTCATTCATTTCTTTTTTTAGGAAACTTTGAGATGCTTTGTTGTTCTGTCAAAGTGGCCTTATCCAAAAAAGTTCTTCAACATCAGGCACACCCCTCCCCCGAGATTGGGCACACATGCAACAGGCAGAACTCATTTCATTAGATGACCATGACCATCATTAACAGCCAGACTCCAGAAGAATGCTGATGAAATCTGTAAATAAGTAAAAAAATAAGAAACCTTTACAGACAAAACTGAAAATATGATTCCCCGAACCCCACAAAAAATAAATACTTACCTTCATGTGCTTGAGAGTTATCCATTTCCATTAAAGTTCAAAACATTCTCATTGAGCATTGGAATGTGCACACCAACAGTTTATGAGTCACCTGTGTGATGCAGAACAATAGCATGAGTACATGCCCATGTCAAGTTCAACCCCCTCATCATCATCTACAAAATACACAACCATATATCGATACATATATCTACTCACCGAGGCTACTATTAGAGTACATCCAAAGGGAACCTTTCAATCCAGTTGAGATGACCACATTTCATTTGGTGGAATTGTCTCGCACAACAGATTGGACCAGCAACACAAACCTCACAGTCATTTTATACTGGGAGGGGAGGCGCTGGAGGCCTCAATATGGGAAAAAGACCTAGGGGTCAAGGTGGATGCATGTATGAATAACTCTGAGCAGTGCAGGAGAGTGGCTAGCAAGGCAAACAGGATGTTGGGATGCATCATAAGGGGGATCACCTCTAGGAGCAAGGAAGTGATTCTGCCGCTGTACAATGGACTGGTTAGACCACACCTTGAGTACTGTGTACAGTACTGGAGACTACACTTGAAGAGGGACATACAGCTCCTGGAGAGGGTACAGAGGAGGGCAACTAAGATGATACGAGGGCTAGGGGATTTTACGTATGAGGACAAACTTGAGGAGCTCTGCCTGTTTTCATTGGAGGAGAGGAGAGACAGGGGGGACATGATTGAGGTCTTCAAGTTCCTAAAGGGAATAAATAGTGTAAACATGGAGGGGATCTTTAGACTAAAGCAGGGAGGTATCACCAGAGGGCATGGTTTGAAGTTGGACGGTGGAAGGGTGAGGGGGGAAAGAGGAGGAGGAGGTTTTTCACTGAGAGTGTGGTGGACCCTTGGAATGCACTGCCTGGCGAACTGGTTCAGAGAACCACAGTGGAGGGCTTCAAGAGAGGGTGGGACAGACACAGAAAGTGGATGTATCAGATGATGGCCTGTCCCAGGGGGGTGGGGATGGATGACAGGGGTTTTTGGAACACAAGGGGGGGAGGGCCTCGGCAACCAACTAGGGATCTGAGGTTTGAGCAGACTTGATAGACCATAAGGCCTAATCTTCTGGCAAATAGTATGTTAGTATGTACTGAAACAGTCTCTTTTCACTTCGTTACCACTTGTCAATTTTCTGCACACAAGAAGGATGCATTGTGCAGAAAAAATATGGGGACTCTGTGCCAGTTTTGTGTGTTCTGTGATTGTTGCTGTGAGCTCGTAGTCATGATGTCATAATGACATTTTTACAATTAAAGCAGCATTGCAAGAATGTCCTCACAGTTCTGAACTGTACTTTTTTATGCTGCTTTAAATTACCACAGCAACCACTACTTACGTCCAAGTCATCAGTGACTTGAATGATACGATTATTCTCACAATTTATGTCTGCTTCTCTTACTTCTACTTTTTTTCATGTATGAAAACAAAATGAGCACATCTTCCAATATTGTTCCGACCAGCTTTGTATTTAATTGCAGCTGCTTTTCAATAACTATTGTTCTGTGGTGTCATATAAAACACTGACTGATGCTTTATTGTTAGTTCACAACAGAAGTGATATATGACAGCTACTTGATGTGATGGAGAAAAGCAGAGGGAAAACAATGACAAAGACCTGGTCACATTCACTGTCAGCAGCACCAATTTAAAAGGAATGCTCCTTTCATTATTTCACACACGAAAAAAGGTAGTATAGCACACTGAAGTACTGCAAATTATCGTATCATTCCAGTCAGTCAGGATGTAAGTAAAGGAAGTTGTAACATAGCATTAAAAATATAGATCAGAGTTATCAAGATTGTTGTGCTGCTGCTTTACAGACAGTCACCACATTACATAGTTATGGTGATGCACATAACTTAATATGTGGGGGCATTACAACCACTGGAATATTTCTTGCTCCACAGAGTGCAATATATGTCTGTGAAAACCACCCATAATTTCTTTACAGTGAGTCACATGACAGAGGAATTAATCTGAAAAGCAACCCATATTTGTGCCACACTTTCTCAGCAATGTTAAGATGTGATGGCAGGGGTATCGCAGGTGCATGCTCCACTATACTGAATGTCCAGCAGCTATCCCAAGCCATGTTTCCTAATGTTATAAGGTTCACTTTGTGGTGAAATGTGGGCTGTTTCAAGGCTCTTCCTACTGGAAATGTGGCCACACATTTCACAACAAACTGACCATTAACATAAAGAAACATTCACAAACCTGCACAATCGGATATTCACTGTAAGGAGCATGCACACACTCTCTCCCTGCCATCACGTCCTAATGTTGCTGAGAAGGGAGGCAGAATGTGGGCAGATTTTCAGAATTGGAATGCCTCCATCACATGACTCATTGTAATGCATTTATGCCTGGTTTTCAAAAAAATGTATTGCACTATGTGGTGCTAGAAAGGTTCCCCTGGAAGGGAAAATGTGTATGATTTAATAATAACAAACAAAAAACACACAACAAAAATACAACACAGTAGTGGGGTTGGGTCAGTGGGGTGGGTGTGGGTGAGGGGGGCAGAAAACAATACCCAGACTTACTATGGCCATGGAATGCCATGGTGGTCCAGCAGCAGTTGCAGAACTGAAAGTATTTGCTGCTGCTGTGCTTCCATTCTGGCAACCTACTGCTCCAAAGCACTAAAACACTTGTTTTCCTCCAGTGCTGCCCACACCAGGAAGAGGTCAGACTGGCAAACAGGGACTGTGCAGGGGTCCACTGCAGTGGGTAATCCAGGTAGTGGGGCTGGTAGTGGACTGGATGGTGCTGGTGGCTGTGGTGGTGGTGGTGGTGGAGCACCTGATGCATCCCTCCTCCTCCTGCTGTTGTGGTGGTGACTGCTGTGAGGCACATCTCCGACCCCAGCACCACCCTCAGCCACTGCCATGGAAGGGCCAGCAGGTGGATGCCTGGCCCCTTCCATGGCAGCCTGCCACTCTGCCCTGTAGTGATTCATCATGTGGCTGTGCTGGGCACTGGTCCCCAAATGTGTCCCTGGGGACCCATGGCACACCAGCACACCACACATGGCACTGCACCACTGTGCTGTCTCCCCCCACACAATTAAAAAACTCCCACACTGGGGAGCTGTGGGGTGGGACCAGACACAGTACACACTTGGGCACGAGTCCCACCACCACCCACAATTGCTGGGGGCCACCTCCTGTGGCTGTGGAGGTGGTGGAGGGAGTGCTGCTGGAGCCCCAACAGCTTCTGCTAGTGGTGGTGGTGGAGAAGGTGGATGAGCAACAGCCACCAGTGGCACTGGTGCTGCTGCTGCTGCTGCTCCTGTTGCTTCCATGGGGGAAGCAACACTGGCCAGGAGTTTGGAGCAGTACAACATGACACGACCACCCTGCCCCCAATGGGTCCACATTCTTTCCCTCCTAATGCTCCCATGTGCCAGTGACTGGCCTTCTCTGACTCCAACATGACCCTCCATCCTCCTGGGTCCACAGGATGACACACACATGCACACACACACAGACAGTGGACACACACATGTATACACACACACACACACACATATACACAGTCAGTCACACACACAAAACAAAAACAAAACTTATACAAAAAAATTCACTAACCAAAAAAACACTAAGACAATACAAACACTAAATAAAATAGCTTTTTAAAAAAGCTGTTTGATTGTTATGGCAGTAAGAAGAAATAACTCTGAGAGCCAAGCAAACTCCTCTCCTCTCAAAATTTTGCTGTCTCCCTCTACAAATGCAATAGAGAAAATTAAACTGTTTCTATGACTCACTTCCTTTCTGCCTAGCTAAAGCATGTGACTTACAGTACTGCAGGCCATGTGATGTGCCTATTTTCTTCTCACTTCACCTTACTTCGCATTAAATCATAATGAGAACATGAAGTGGTAATGATAACGTGAAGTGAGCACTTTACAGGGTCCACTTTGCGTTGTGCTCTGCGGACTCGAACTGGACACTTCGCGTCCACTTTGTAGGCAGATTTATAATTTGCTGCATCTCTACTCAGGAACTGTATGACATAGAAAAAAAAATTTAATTCCGTACAATTTCTGACTTTCCTGGCTAGTTTTGCACTTCGCTCCATTTGGGAGGCTCAGTATTATTCTGACAAAAAGTCTGTATCTCAAAGCATTTTCAAGATACGGGTCCCTAAAGGCACAGCAGACACCGTAATGTTAACCTAGAACTTTGAATTCCTGTAATATTTTGTCACCAAACCACCAAAGGGCACATCTGTGGGATCATGGCTTTCTGCCCTCCAAATTTCAGCCCAAAAAACCCAAACTGTTCTTTTGCATCAGGGTGGCAAAGATGTCCTACTAGTTTGGGCATAGTGTCACAAAGTAGTGTCACAAATCACAACACTTTTGCAGCATCCTTGGGGCTCGACTAGGTGAACACAACAAGAACTGTGTCTCTAGAGGGTCCCAATTTTAAATGCCAAGCATTTCTGTGACCACCAACTGAAAAAAAATGGCTGATTTATGACACTACAGGGGTCATTTGCGACACTAAAAACTGCATTTGTGACACTGTCAAACTTTTTGTTAACTTTATCCATTGACTATAATGGGAAACATGTTTTTTGAATAACTTTTGAACCATTTAATATTTTTTCACAAAATATTTGAAAGGCACATCAGAGGGGTTCCGGCCACATGTTCTCTGAAGGTTTCAGACTGGTCATGCAAACTGTGCGACCTGTATGCATGAGCAAAGAATGCACAAAAAAATGTAAATACGACTTTATACAGCACTTAATAGCTCTGCAACTATATATCTGCCTGGTACTACACTTGCCAGATCCAGAGATCTATGGTACTGCTCCATACCTGCCAAATGTCAGGCAAATCTAGTATACAGTGGCAAAGTTATTCAGCTGACAAATTTCACACTTTAACCTTAAATGGGGTACTCAACCCTAACTATAGTAGCACTACAGTGCCACTATTATATATATATATATATATTAGAGGCAAAAAAACTCTGTTTAATGCATCAGTTAGGGTTGTTCCACAGTGACAAAGTGAGGAAATTCGATGTTAGGGTTGATAACCCCCCCCCTTGCACCCCACCCTGCCCCACAGCAGGCATCGGGTGTGCGTTGGTCTTCGGTCCCAACTCTCACCCCATCACATGTGTAAAGAAGCTGAAGTGGTGAACTATAGGGGAATGGGGTGAGAGTTAGGACCAACGACTCCAACACACACCCCAATGCTGGCTGTGGGGGCAGGGTGGGGGTGTAAGGGGGGGGTTTCAACCCTAACATAGAATTTCCTCACTTTTGTCACTGTGGAACAACCCTAACTGATGCATTAAACAGAGTTTTTTGCCTCTAATTTCTCTTCTTTTTGAGAATCTGCAGTAGAAATAGTGAATGGTACGGCAATTGGAAATGCAAATGGAAATGTTAACAGCATAAATAATGCCAAAGGAAACAGAAATGGAAACATGAATGCAAGCACACATGGAAATGGAAATCGTAATGCGCACAGTCACGGTACCAAAATTGTAAACACAAATGGTAAAGTTAACATGAACAATTATGCCAAAGGAAACAGAAATGGAAATGTGAACGGAAGCGTGTACGGAAAGACAAACCGTAACGCGCATGTCACGTTACGACAGTTGAAAACGCAGATGGTAATGGTAACAGCAACAATAACACTAAAGAAAACAGAAATGCAAAACCAAATGCAAGTGCGTATGGAAACACAAACTGTAATGCGAATGGGCACAGTAATGCAATTGGAAACACAAATGGTAATGGTAAGAGCAACAAAGACGCGAACCGAAAGAGAAACACAAATGCAAATGAAAGGGGTGCCAGAACGCAAACAGAAATGCAAACAGAAACAGTAGTGGAAATGCAAATGGTAACAATAATGCAACCGCAAGTGCAAACAAGAACGTAAATGGTAATGTACATGGAGGCGTACATGGGAACGGTAATGCAAACAGGTATGGAAATGCAAGTGGAAACACTAACTGATACAGCAATGGAAGTGCACACCCTGTTTTTGTCCAACAGCTGCATAGAGAAACACAGTGTGTACAAAGAAAGCATGCATAATAATGGGCCAGGGAGCAGAAAACGAGCAGTTGGAATATTAAATTGCTTATATCTCAGGAACCATACGACGTAGAAAAAAAAAATCACATGATTCATGATTTTCCTGGCTAGGTTTTTGCTGAATGCTTAGCCATACAAAAATTCCGTATCTCGCACCATTTTCGAGATACAAGCCCCCAAGGCACGGCAAACTCCACCATGTTAGTCTATGGGAAAAAACACCAACTTCAGAGTAACGTAAATTTGCAGCCATGCAATATTGTTTCACTAAACCATGAAAAGGCACATCTGTGAGATATTGGCTGCTGTCCCTCCGAATTTCAGCTCAACTGACTAAACCATTCTTCTGCAGCAGGGTGGCAAAGAACTGCTGTCATTTTGACCATAGTCTGAAAAAGTAGTGCCATGTTTTGTGAAAGCTTTCGCAAAAATTTGTGAAAGTGTTGTCAGTGCGACACTACTTTGTGACACTACTTTTTCCAGAAATTTGAAAAACTTATTTCTAGGGTGTTTAACCCCAAAATAAAGACATGCCTAACATCCTCTGGGTCCGACTAGGTAAACACAAAAAGAACTTTGCCCCTAGATGGTCCCAATTTTAAATGCCAAGCATTTTTCTGATCACCAACTGAAAACAAAATGGCAGATTTGAGACACTACTAGGGCCATTTGCGACAGTAAAAAGTGCATTTGCGACACTGTCAAACTTTTTGTTAACTTTTTCCATTGACTTATAATGAGAACTTGTTTTTTGAATAATTTTTGAACCATTTAATATTTTTTCACAAAATCTTCAAAAGACACATCAGGGATGCCAGCTGCATGTTTCCTGAAGTTTCTGGACCAGTCGTAGAAACCATGTGACCTGTAGGTGCAAGCAAAGAATTCACCAACAACCGTAAACACGTGCTCAGATCTCACTTAATAACTCCGCAGCTGTATATCCAACCACTACAAGAGTTGGCAGATCCCAAGATGTATGGCTCTTGATCATGCATTCCAAATTTCAGTCAAATCTGTTGAACTGTGGCAAAGTTATTAAGGTGCAAAGTTTGACCCTTTAACTTTAAAAGAGCTACTCATAATATATATATATATATATATATATATATATATATATATTATGGTAGCACGGTAGTGCTACCATAGTTAGGGTTGAGGAGCCATTTCTATGTTAAACCCCAAAACTTTGCACCTTAATAACTTTGCAACCGTTTGATGGATTTGCCTGAAATTTGGAATTTATGATCAAGAATCATAGGCCTGGGGATCTGCCAAGTTTTGTACTGGTCGTGTATACGGCTATGGAGTTATTAAGTGCAATCTGTGCGCGCGTTTACGCTTTTCTAGAATTCTGTGGTCGCACCTACAGGTCGTACAGTTTGCGTGACCGGCCCCAAATCTTCAGGGAACGTGCAGCCAGGGTCCCCAATGTGCCTTTCAAAGATTTCATGAAAAAATATTAAACGGTTCAAAAGTTATTCAAAAAACAGTTTCCCATTATAAGTCAATGGGAAAAGTTAACAAAAAGTTCAACACTTTCGCAAATGCATTTTTACTTTCACAAATGGGCCTGTTACTTTCGCAAATCGGCCATTTTGTTTTCAGTTTGTGATCAGAAAAATGGTTGGCATTTAAATTTGGGACCCTCTAGCAACCTAATTTTTTTGTATTCACCTAGTCGGCCCTGAGGATGCTTGCCATGTATTTATTTTGTGGTAAAACACCCCAGAAATATGTTTTTCAAATTTCTGGAAAAAGTACTTTCGCAAATTACTTTCATGCTCATGAAAGTGTCGCAAATTTTTGCGAAAGCTTTCGCAAATTGCGACAGTAATTTTCTAGTCTGTGGGAAAATGACAGCAATTCTTTGGCACTGCACTGCAAAATAACCGTTGGGAGTTTTGGGCTGAAATTTGGAGGGAACGCAGCCGACATCTCACAGATGTGCCTTTCAATGTTGTATTGAAAAAATATTACATGGCAGCAAAGTTATAGCACTCCAAAGTTGACAGTTTTTCCCACAGGATAACATTACGGCGCCCAAAGCATTACAGGAATCCTTTGGCACTCTGCTGCAAAATAACGGTTTGGCCTTTTTTCCTGACATTTGGAGGGAAGACAGCCAACAGTACACAGATGTGCCTTTCAGTAGTTTGGTGAAAAAATATCACATGGCGGCAAAGTTACAGCACTCCAAAATTGACAGTTTTTCCCATAGGATAACATTACGGCGCCCGACACTTAACAGAAATAATTTGGAGCCCTGCTGCAAAATAACGGTTTGGTCTTTTTTCCTGAAATTTGGAGGGAAGACAGCCAACAGCCCACAGATGTGCCTTTCAGTAGTTTGGTGAAAAAACATTACAGGGAGGCAAAGTTATGGCGCTCCAAACTTTTCTTTTTTTCCCATAGGATAACATTACGGCGTGCGCCGCGCCTTTCAGGGCCCGTATCTCGGAAACGGTGCGAGATACGGACTTTTCGTCGGCAAATTTTTTAGTCCCACAATGGGGCTAAGATTCAAATTAGCCAGGACAGTTGTAAATAATATGACTTTTAAATTTTTTTTCTCTGTCGTACGGTTCCTGAGATATAATGTATTTAGCATTCCAAGATCTCATTTTCTGCGCCGATACTCATTATTTTGCATACATTATTCGTACTCACTGTCTTTCTCAATGCAGGTTTTGGGGAAAACCAGCCTGTGCACTTACATTACTGTTACTGTTGCCCTTTCCGCTTGCGGATCCGTACCCGTTTCACTTACCATATTGCGCCCTACGCCACCATGTTATCCTTTACGCTTTCATTTGCGCTTGCTTCTGTTATTTTTGCCATTTCTGTCTACAGTACTGTTTATCTTACTGTTTCACTTTACATCACCATGCCCATTGACATTTCTGTTTGCAGGCACCATGTTACTATGTGACAACACATCACGTGGCAGACCATTCCTGTCTCGCCACCATGTGCCCTTTCTGTTCTCATTCGTGCTTGTGTTACCATGTGCGCCACTGTTAGCATTTCTGTTTGTGTTGCTGTCCCTGTTAGTATGCCACAACACATCATGGCTCCGGCCCCAGCGCTCCCGCGCTGCATTACATTCACTAGTTCTCGTTATCATTCTCAAAGAAGGGATATTAGAGGCAAAAACTCCATTTAATGCATTAGTTAGGGTTGTTCCACAGCGACAAAAGTGAGAAGTCGCTGTTAGGGTTGAAAACCCCTGGACCCGCCCACCACCCCAACCGGCATTGGGGTGCGCTTTGGGATACGTCAGCCTAACTCTCACCCCATGACATGTGTGCAAGCAGAAGTATGGAGAATGGGGTAAGAGTTAGGACCCACGATCCCAATGCGCACCCCAATGCCGGTTGGGGGGGGTGGATGGGGGTCCAAGGGGGGTTTTCAACCCTAACAGCGAATTTTCTCACTTTTGTCGCTGTGGAACAACCCTAACTAATGCATTAAATGGAGTTTTTTGCCTCTAATATATATATATATATATGTATACACACACATACGCACAATGGAGAGCTGTCAGATAAATCATTTATCTACACAAGTGCTGTTTGACCTCGGGTAACCTCACGAGTGGCGTATGCCATGAGTGAGGTGTCTGAGGTCAAGCAGCACAAGTGTAGATAAATGATTTATTTCATTTTCAAATGACATATTTCATTTATGCAATAGGGATGTTTCTGTCAGTGCAGAGACATTTGCTTTTGATTGCTTATCTTTTCGTGCATATGTTTGTCAAAAAAGTGAAAAAAAAATTGCATTTTCTGCTCTTTTTTTGCTAATTATAAAAAAATCTATAAGGTATCTGTAAATGAACCACCACTCATTTTGTAGATAATTTTGTGCTGAACAACTTTCATGCTCACAGTACCATGCTATCTCTTTTTGTTTGAACGTTATTCACATTTGAATATGGGTAGTCTGCTACTGAGGCCAAACATTCTAAATGAGTTCCTGAGTGATTGATTGTGACATAGCTACTCTATGGATAAATTTTATTTATTCAATGGCTGTGAAGATAAATGGATTTATTCAACAGCTTCTGAGTCCATACCTATTGCATAAATATATATATGTATGTATATATATATATATACACACACACATATGTATGTATGTGTATATACTGTATATATATATATATATATATATATATATATATATATATGTATATATATATATATATATATATATATATATATATATATATATAAAATATACACCAGTGTTGTACCAACAGTCACACCATGTCCAACAGCTGTCTGGGGTTGCCTCGTAACTTTTCTTGTCCTACTTTGTCTTGACAGAATTACACTATTCTTATGGAATGAGAATGGCACAAATAAATCTAGGATCGAGCACTATGATTTTACTTTCTCCAACCTTATTGTTTATAATGCAAGGATACTACAAACTACTCTTCTTTTCTACCAAAAGGGCTGTCCCTACCATTCTATCTATATGTTCAGGAAACTATGGAACAAGTCTGCATTATCCCATCCTTTTCTAAACGTCGGGCTGTGGTTCCTTGTCATCATTGCCATTCTGCTATCTGGGGATATAGAGACAAATCCTGGGCCACTAGATGCTTACTTCTCAGCAGATGACATACATAGTATGTCCAAACATGGGCTGTTAGTTGCACACTTGAATATAAGAAGTTTGATGTGTCATTTCGTGGAACTGGACTCATGGGTCAAACTGTACAATCCTGATATCCACTGTCTCACTGAGACCTGGCTAAAACCATTGGTTACTGACTCCCTCTGCTCCCTGTCAAATTAATCTATTATTCGAAGGGATATGAAATCGAACATACATGGTGGTGGAGTTGCTCTGTACTACAAAAATAATCTGTCTCTCTTCTCACTATCCCAGATGCTCAATCGGTATGTGAATACTTACATGCTACCCTTGCATTGGGAGCCAAGAAACTGCATGTTATATGTGCATATAACCCCCCAGTGGGAAGGATTGCAGGTCTAGAGCACCTGTTGGAAAATACCTCTCAGAATTTTAATCATAATGATGTTGTCACCTTAGGGGACCTAAACTTAAACTGGCTTGGGACAGCTCTCAGTTCTCTTCAATCTCTGACTCATAGCTACAACCTGCATCAGATGGTAACAGTGCCAACTAGAAGTCTGTCTTCATCACCAGTAGGCACACAATTGGATTGGGTGCTGGTAAACTGGATCAAACATATCTCAGCTGCTGGTACTCTTGCTGATAACTTAACTGACCACTCTCCAGCTTTTTGCTTCCTGTCCTTGGGGGCACCTCCATCTCCTCCACCACGTCTCATCACACTCACAAACTTTGCTCACCTAGACCAAGAGGTATTTCTGTATGATGTCTCCAGGATTGATGGGTCAGAGATCTATCTATCACACTGTTCTCAGGATGCTGTTAACCTCTTCATTACTAAATTCCTTCTGGTTCAATGCAAACATGCCCCAAAGATCACCCGGAGAGTGAGGGGTAAACAAACAAGATGGCTAAACAAAGACTTGCTCAAAAGTTTGTGCTTTAGAGATAAACTCTGGAAGCACTACAAAACATCAGGCCAGCAAACAGATTTCAACGCTTACCGTATGCTACTGAATTCATGTAAAAGACAAGTCCGAGCTGTTAAGAGCAAGTACTGCAAAGACCTACTGATTAACTCGACCAATGATCCCAGAAAATTCTGGTGACACATCAAATCCTTCCTAGGATCCTCACAGTCAACTACCCCTGATGATATGCTGATAAATGATGTACATTGCAATGACTCACAAACCATAGCTAATTATTTCGTCCTGCATTTCTCTGATCTCTCCCAATATACCTCTTCCTTCAATTCCACTGCAGTGTTTTCCCACTCCTCATCAGGAACCTGTCTGGATACGTTGGGAGTGTTGTCCCCTGTGCCTCCTTATACTCTTCCATTCTATTTTAAGGCTGTGTCTAGAAAGGAAGTCCTGAAGCTCCTGAGGTCCATCTCTGATCATACCAGCTCTGGCTTAGACTCCCTGGAACCCCACCTCTTAAAACTTGCAGCTTCCCTACCGCTGGCCAAAATTTATACATTATCACTTTCAGGTGGAATGGTCCCTGACCTTTGGAAAGCTGCTTTGATCACACCTGTACTTAAAAAAGGGGATCCCAAGGTTGTCATGAACTACAAACCAAATGCCATACTCTCGGTACTGAGCAAAATCCTGGAGAAAATTGTTGCAACTCAGACAACTGATTATCTACTTAAGCACAGTCTGCTCTCAGATACCCAACATGGCTTCAGGAAAGGACATAGCACAATGACTGCACTCCTTAAATTCACCACAGACACTTTTTCAAAAATGGACACTGGCAATCTGACTGGGGCTGTCTTTATTGACCTCACAAAGGCTTTTGACCTTGTTGATCACACTTTGCTTCTCTCCTCACTTTGACATCTGCATTTCTCCTCCTCTGTTGTTGACCAGTATGAAAGCTACCTGACAAATAGAACTCAAGTGGTGAAATTTAATTGCTCTCTATCGAACAGTACCACCATTATCATTGGTGTACCTCAGGGCTTCATCCTAGGACCCCTCCTATTCTCTCTTTATATAAATAACATTGGAGCTACTCTAAAATCCTGCTGTGCTATTCTATATGCTCATGATTTTGTCATCTATACAAGTTCTACAAATATAGACACTATCAATACAACCCTTTCCTCTGACTTTAACAATATTCAGAACTGGCTATAAGACCACAAACTGACTGTCAACACTAGCAAAACTAAAGCCGTGCTGCTTGGATTGGCCCCAAAGCTCCAGACTTGCACAACAGCACTGACAGTGCAAGACTTAGAAGGTCAATTACTGGAATGTGTGACCTCTTTCAAGTACCTGGGCATCCTGCTAGATCAATCTCTTGATCTTAATCTTCATGTACAGTCTGTTTGCAGAACTGTCAACTCCAAACTGGGTGTTGCATATAAGACTAGTTATATGCTCATGCCATTGGCTAAAATGGCCATTGTGAGGGGGATTCTGCTCCCCACCCTAACCTATGGGGCTCCCTTATATGGGACTGCTTATAAAGCTGACCTACTCAGATGGGATATTACATATAACAACATATGTTGCTATGCCTCTTCTGCTCCTTGGTTTAAACACCACTGTCAACTTTATAATGATCTTGGTTGGCTTTCTCCATTAGCTAGTAGGAAATACTACCTTGGCTCTCTTATTGACTTGATAAGTCAAAATCAAACCCCTAGGTGTCTTGCAGCTATGCTTGTTCCTCAGTACACACTCCATGGTCTATGATCAGCTGATAAATCCTTTCTAAATTTGCCAAGGTTCTGCACTAGGAAAGGAACTATTGTATTTGAGCATACAGCTCCACAGCCGTGGAATTCCCTTCTCCTCGACATTAGACTTTCTAGCTTCCACACACATGCTTTAAATGAAAATTGCGCTCAAATCTGCTGATTGCTGATACCTGTTCCTGCTTTCACCCTACCTAATGACTGATGTCTCTTGCCATACAATAGTATTTCCTCACCTCTATATAACCCTCTTACTGCCTCAGCCTGTCCCTGCTCCCTTTCCCTGCCCATATACAATCTTGCACTGCAGGCATCTCCCCTTACACTTACATATACTCATATAATCTAATTTCATGGCTTGCTCCCCTTTTCCTCACTTACTGACCTTTTCCTTAATGACACCCCTGCTCTCAATGGTTATTTCTTCCTGTTGTATTACCTGTTTTTGTGTACCTTGTTCTGTTAATATGATATGTCACCTGATAATTTATTGTCCAAGGTCCTCTCTATTCCTTGCATAGGTCGGCACCTATGAACTTATGAATGGTCTACTCTGAATGTCTCTGATATATTGAATCCACTTTAATTCATTGTATGCAACGCGCTTTACTTTGTCTGTTCCAATATATTGTATCCTCTTTAACTCATTGTATGTAAAGCACTTATAAATTGTTATCCTGTTAAGTTTCTGCATGTCTGTACTCTCCCGGGTCGTGCCTGAAAATAGTCATTTGATGGCTAGTGCACTTACCCGGTTAACAAAAGCTAAATTAAAAATAGATAGATAGATAGATAGATAGATAGATAGATAGATAGATAGATAGATAGATAGATAGATAGACAGACAGACAGACAGATAGATAGATTGATTTTATAAAATTGGTAGGAAAAATTATCCCTGCTGTTTGGTTGAAACACATCACATGACTATGAGTATATTAGAGCGTGACTGCACACCTGCACTTTCAACCCCCTCCAATACCGTTTTGACATTTTATAAGATAGATAACCCACTCTGGGGTGTGATGTCATGCTCTGATATATGCATGCCTTTGGTGGTTGACACACTCAGTCTGTGGCCTGATGTGTAACAATGCACACCAAGGTGTATGTATATCAGAGCATGACCACACACCCTAGAGTGGGTTATCTATTACATATATAACCTTAAAAGGGCTACTCAACCCTAACTATGGTAGCACTACTGTGCTACCATAATTATGCTGGCCTGGTAGGGCCAGTTAGGGTTGCATGGTCACTTTTATGTTAAACCCCAAAGTTGAGGGGGCACTGCTGAGCAGCCAACGTGGAAGCAGCAACAAACTCGAGCTCCCAGGAGTAACCTCGACAAATTATCTAAAACTTGATTTTTTAAGGTTCTAAGTCTATTAGACAATAAGATTCGGTAGTGGCTGCTTGGTCATTGGTGAAATGGGGAAAACACGTGGTGCAGGGGCACACCGAGTGACTTTTTTATGCCTAAGAACCAACAGTGCACAGAGTGGCATGCACAGCATGGTGGAACCTCGCTGACTTAGCCACAACCTACTGAAGAGGCCTCACTGGCTTTGATCCACGCTATCCTGCACCAGCTAGTTAAGATGGTGCAGGACCTAGACAGAAAATTTGATGACCTTACACCGAGGGTGGCAATTCTTGAAACATGTCTGGACCAGTGTGAACAAACTGCGCAGAGGTCTGAGTCCTCGGTGATTAAAATGGTAAATGCAACAACTAAGCTTATAAAAGAAAATTAACTCCTGAAGCAGCACTTAGAAACTGTAGAAAATCAAGCTCATGAGAGGAACTTGAGAGTGCTTGGACTCGCAGAATCTGCTGAGGGAGAGGACTGTCTGGCTTTCATTCAGACTTTCTTACCTAATGTGTTGGGTCTCTCTGAGGCTGACCCTCCACTATCCATTGAGAAGGCATACTGTATTACCCCTCGAAGAGCCTCAATGATGGCAACAGCTCCACAAACGCTCCTGGTGGTTTTCACAGGGATTGGTGATAGGGACTGGGTGCTAGCGATAGCTAGATGGTGTAGAACACTGAAATTTGGTGAAAACATGCTACAATTATTCCCAGACCTCTCCTACAGCACCCAACAATGCCAGAAGGTATTCCATGGGATTCGTGGCTGGCTACATTCATTGAAAATACAGCACCAGCTTCTGTTACCAGCTAAATTATGTCTGTTGTGGAATGCTCAACAGTACATATTAAATGAACCCAAGGAGGTGGACAAGATGGTATGCCATATTGAATCAGAGATGGCTGAGGACACTTCATCTGATGGGGAATGATGTTGGGTAAGGCTGCTGGACTGTAAGTCGTGACTGGGTCTTACTGGGCTGATTGTCTCTTAATGTGCCAGTTTTAAGGAATGGTGAACTTGCCTGATGGTCCTGCCTTTGTTTCTCTGTTTCTATAAAAGTTAACTTTATCAATATCTTAGGCATTGACAGGCATTATTTTTACCACAGTTAGTGTTAGAATGTACTGCCTCTGTAGACCCAGTCACGTGTATACTCACCCATAATCCCCACTCTCTCTAATGGCCTGGACTTACACAATATATTTTATGGGATTGTTTGCCCCCATTTGGGGACATCTTATATGCAGTTGTAACATTTTTTTTTGTGGAGAGATAGCCTATGTAACATATATTAATTGGGTAGCAACTGTAGAGTTGTGTTTTGTTATACTTGCCTATGCTTAAGTCTAATGACAAGTGACCTAAAGACATTTCACTGTTTTGGGGGTTTTCTTGTCTTAGGGAGTTGGGGGAAGGTATTCTTTGCTGTGAATATTTGACTGCATTGTGGAAATAGTTTAGACCTTGGGGTCATATTGGCAAACAGGAAGCTGTAAATTAATATCTTGTACTAGATTTCCCTTTGATCTTCCATGGCTGTATGCCTTGGGATTCCAAACTACAAGTTTTAATGGTAATTCCCCCAGTGTGGTAACTCAGGGGGAGGTGTTAAATATGGATCATTTGTAAGAAAATGTATGGTTATGTGATGCAATTACTGTTATCCTCCTATGTGACGCATATTTTGTATGCTTTGCCTACAAACTATAAATAAAGAATACAAAAAAAACCCCAATGTTTGCACTTTAATAACCTTGCAACTGTTTGTCCGATTTATTTGAAATGTTGCACGTGCAGCATCTGACTGCAGATCTCTGGATCTGGAACGTTATTTGCTAGTCAGATGTATGGTTGTGGAACTGTAGTCCATCCAAAAAGTGGAAATTACCAACATGCGTGCATTTTCGGTCAGCCAAAATGGACTGAAGAATGCGTCTGAGTGGATTACAATTTGCATGTCTATATGTGGCCTGGGTTGAACTGGTGCTTTTTGAAGATCTTTTGAAGAAATATTAATCCATTCAAAAGTTATTCAAGTTTTTCATATCCCGTTATAGCCTATGGGAAGATTTATGTGCAATGCCAAAACTTTAGCGAAATCATTTTTTTTCTGCATGACAACATTTTTTTGTGCACGAAAACATTCCATTATAAAGTATAGAGAATCACGATAACAATTTTGTTGTTATGAAAGCATTTTGTTGTGGTGCAAACAATACTCCACAACACTGTCCCATGTGTTGTTTTCGTTGTTACTTCATTGTGCCAAGATGGATTGTGCTTTTGGGCTAAAGTTTGCAGGGTGGCAAGCCCTGGTCCCACAAATGTGCCTTTTGGTGGTTTGATCCCAAAACATTCTACAAGCCCATAGTTACAGCATTCCAAAGTTGAGAAATTTCCATAGGATAACATTGCCGTGCCATTCAGCACCTGTATCTCGAAAACAAAGCAAGATAAAGATTTTTTGCTACCTGCAGCTTAGGACTAAGCAGGCAAGGATGTTTCAAAGTCATAGATTACACCTGTAGTGGAATTTTTTTCATAGCTGCTATGGTTACTTAGATAGAAACATAGACTTTTATGACAGATAAGGACTGCTTGGCCCACCTAGTCTGCCCATTTCCCTACCTACTGGATAGGCTGCAGATCCCAGTTAACCAGCTGCCAATTTCTTCCTACCTTCCACAAGTATTGCCCTATGTCTGTACCATGCATTTTTGAATTCTCCCATAGTTTTAGACCCCACATCCTCCACAGGAATGTGGTTCTATGCATCCAATACCCTCTCTGTAAAAAAATACTTCCTCACATTGCCCCTGAGCCTTCCCCCTCTATCTTCAAATTATATCCCCTTGTTCTTGCACATCTCTTTTTCTGAAAGATGCTACTCTCTTGGACTTTTTTGATTCCACTGAGGTACTTAAAAGTTTCTATCATGTCCCCTCTTCCCTCCTTTCTTCAAGGGTATATATATTAAGCTTCTTTAATCTCTCCTCATATGGCTTCTGTTACAGACCTTGCACCATTTTAGTTGCCCTCCTCTGGACTGCCTCCATCCTTCTATGTCCTTGCAGAGATGGGGTCTCCAGATCTGGATGCAATATTCCAGAGGGGGTCTCACCAACTGTCTGTACAGAGGTATAACAACTTCCTGTTACACAAAAAAGGGACAGTGTGAATGGAGCGCAGGGCCTGGAGGGCCCACACTCCCACAAACACACGCCACTTACTACTTATATTACACTTTCTCAAAAAGAAGAGAAATTCCTTGTGAAAAACTTTATTAATGCATCAGTTAGGCTTGCTGTTACAGTGACAGAAGTTTGTTAATTCAATGTTAGAGTTACCACCCCTTCCACCCCACCCCCACCTCCACCTCCTGTACTGCAGGCACCAACAGGCATTGGGCATATCATGAGGTCATCAGACTAAACTCTCATCCAGTGCTCAAATTATGATGAAGAAGGTGGGGGGGGCCCAATGGCTCATATTCAGAAGTGTGCACAGTCAGTGAAAAGGGGATACAAAAATCATCACAAAGCTAGGGGGGTCTGGGGGCATGCCCCCTCCCAAGAAATTTTTTAAAACATCATTGTAAATGGTGCATTTTCTTTCATTTTAGAACTAAGTAATATATGTTAAAGTTCACCAGGATGAAACACTCTGTGATAAAGATGTTACTCTTTCCTGCAATAATGTTTTAAAAATAGAGCTGTTTATGAATTCACATTCTTTGTTTTGTTTGTAAACTGGGTTGCATCTCACTCCCCATTTCTCTAACAGTTTGTGAAACAGATCACCCAGATCACACCGACCCCTTTGTTAATTATCCCTTTCATCCACCAACACCAACTCCCCAAGATTTTTTGCCATCCCACTGCTTGCAAGTTATGCACCATACCCCAATCGCAAGAAGTGGACAAGCAAGGTAGCTTATGCAAAGGATTATCATATGAGCTGCCATTCTGATTTGAGCACAAGAAAAAAAATGGATACAGCAGCAGAGCACTAGAGCAGCAGGCAATGAAAACAGGGGGAAGGGGACATTGTCCACTACTGTTAAGGGACATTCAAAGGGCGATTTGTGCATTATGATGCTAGGCAGAGTATTGAAAAAGATTAAATTAAACTTGTGGATGAATTCTGCACCAGTTAACAATGGATCCCCCACACACACACATATGCCACCCACTTCATTTCTTAAATAAGAGTGCTATACATTATGGTCTCTGAGGTTCAGTTAATTTTGGATGACTGATGCCGAAAACTTCAGTGGTCAAAATCTGAATGTCATTCCAGTTTTGGGGAAGTCAAAATACTTCCCAGGTAGCCAATATAATGTTGTCAGAGACAATTTTGTAATATACACATTACATATAGAGCCATACCCCCCATTCATTCAGAAAAATATCACACCATCATTTGACTTCCATGCCTGCTAAAATCAAAGTCATCTATATTTTTCACTACTGGAGGTAAATACATCCCCCTTAAATAATTAAATGAAGCCCCTGTCTGATGGCATGTTGTCCCACCTTCTCAGAAGTCATTGCTGGCAGGTTTAGTAGACAGTGAGATTAACTTGCATTTTTCCTAACACATGCAATATTTCCTTCTAGGTCTCCCTATTTTTAGGAGCCCCCTTATTTTAACCAACCCCACATACACATCTCACACATTCACACCACTATCCAGCATATCCATAATTCATAGGATCTTCTCTTTTACTGAATCTAGCACTGAACTACTGTCATGCTATACACATACAGGCTAGCTCTCCTTGATTTACTGGTCAAAAATCTGACAATGCTGTGGATATGCCTCAGCTGTTCTATGCAGATCACTTGGGATGCATTACTCGAGTAGGAGAAAGCAACATACTGTCTATGTTCTATAATATACATATTTCACCTGGGCTCCAGAGACACAAAACACCCCCTAGCCATGCCCTACTTCATATGGGCTCTGGAGATTGACAACACTTACCACTAGTCTTGCTTCACTTGGGCTCCAGAGACACAAAACAACCCCCCCCCAGCCTTACCTTACTTAACATGGGGTCCAGAGACAAACACGCACCTCTGCCTTGTCTTACCTTACTTTACATGGTTCTGTCAACAAACATCCCCCTCCTCTCAACCTAGCCTTACTTCACATGGGGTCTGGAGACACAAACCATCCCTCCCCCCACCAGCCTTCCCTTACTTTACATGTGTTCTTGAGACAAAAAACAACCCTCTCTCTAGGCTCCTTACCTTACTTCACATTAGCACTGGAGACATTTACCCCCTTCCCAAGCTTGTCTTACTGCGCATGGGCTCTAGAGACTAAAGTACCCCCATCTCCCCATGTGAGGTCAGGCTGAGGAGGCCAAAAGGGTGTAGCCCTGGCCCATTCAGGGTCTCTCTCACTCTCTCTCCCTCTCTCTCCCTCTCTCTCAGCTCCCTCTATGGTGACAACTTGTGCTGACACTCCCAGAGTTCAGGATCTAGTACAGCTCCACATCTGACCCTACATCACACTCCAGCCCCAGCCAGCTAGCACTGCAAGCTCATCCCAAGTTCCTCTGAGTCCTAACTTACTCAACCTAATTCCTGCCTATAACTCCACCTTTATACAAAAAACAACATATTCACATACCATCTGGAGTTGTGTGCTCCTGATTTTCTTATCTTTTATAAAATAACAAGACTCCTCTGGCAGAACAGCCAGCAGTAATCTGATTTCAACAGGCAGTACAGCAGAGGCGCCTCACTAGTCCACTGAGCTCCTGAAACTCCATTTGTTTTCTCTCCCACTCTCTCTCTCTCTCTCTATATCTCTCTCTCTCTCTGACCACTCAGTGACAGTGAGCAAGTAAGTTGTTCCTAGGGGCTCAGTGTAGGAGCTACTGGCTAACACTTTTACCTTTGGTTTAAGTCATTTATAATCTGAACTGAAATGAATATCCCCAACTGTTCTTTTTCAAGGAGGTGTCACACTGAAGAAGGCAAGCACATCAGTATTTTTTTTACAATAAATAATGATAAAGATAAGGATCTCTGACTATCATCCTTTTAAAGTATCTGTGAAGGACTAACTTTGGTGCTGGCTGTGGATACTACTTTTAGCTGTGGGAGGCTTTTTTTATTTGTTTTCCAAGAAAGCAGCCATCAAATCAGTCAAGCAATGGCATGCTATCATTTAAGGCTTGTTTACACTGCCGACTTTGCAGCGCATCAACCCATGTGTACAGCTTGATGTGCTGCAGTGTTGGCATTGTAAACACATTCCAGAGCACCATAAGTGAACTTTGGAGCCCTTTTCCACTGAGGATCAATTGCGGGTACTCATATCAGAACAAGTGCATTAATCAATATTATAAACTGATGCACTCGCTCCGATGGGAAGCCTTCTGTCTCAGTGTATCCCAGCATCCTCTTCTTGGATTTACATCCCCTCCTTGGGGTGGCCTGCAGCACTGCAAGGGCAAGCTGAGTAAACACTAAATTGATGGAGGAACAGCCAGCACAGTGGGAAGGGACCAGTGCAAATGAAAACGTGATGCGGACATGAAAACATGGCTTTAGATAAACATCTGTCTCAAGTATCACTTAACTCACTTTTATGCCATCTGTGTGGCTAAGGGTTGAGGGGGAGGCTATTATTTTCCTGGATGACTGCTAAAAGAGAAAACATGGTGTTTATTACTTTTTTTTCCCTCAGGCAGGGCTGCTGCAATTTTTGCTCCAAACTGAATGGAGATCGACAGCTTCAGCAGTGAAAAGTAAGGGGGCCAAAACATGGCCTCCTGGCTCCTTTCAGTTACACATCACTCAGAGGGCCCTCCAAAAAAATGAGATACCCAGCCCCCTCAGGCCCCCTTGTAAGTTGAGTGCTGCTCTCACCCCATTCTCCTATACTGTAGTGTGTCAGCTTGTTTACACATTGAATGGGGTGCGAGTTGGGCCTGATGACTCCATGGCACAGCCTTATGAAGTTGAGAAATTTCCCATAGGATAACATTGCGGCATCCGTGGGACCTCTCGGTGCATGTATCTTGAAAACAATTTGAGATACGGATTTTTAGCTACATGCAGCTTAGTCCACCTTTAGGTGGACTAAGCATGCTTAGAGGTTTGGAAGTCATGATTACAACTGCAGTGGAATCTATTTCATATGTTGTACGGTTACTGAGATATTAGCAAATTAGTGTTACAAGGGATCCTTTTCAGGCCTATAGGGCTAATGTATGGCTCTTTTGTTAGGCCCACACTCACACAGATGCATATTATTATGCACAAATGGGCAGTTTGATGCAAATATGGGACACAAAGTGCCCCGCACTTCCACCAACACATTTCATTTACTACTTAAGTTACATTTTGTCAGAAGATTAGGAAATTCATTGCAAGAAACTTTGTTAAAGAATCAGTTAGGGTTGCTGTCACAGTGACAAAAGTTTGGAAATTCAGGGTTGGGGTTACCACCCCTACCATCCCGCACCCACCACCCCACCCTACAGGCACCCACAGGCATTGGGGCATGCCATGTGGCTGTCAGACCTAACTCTCACCCCATTCTCATATACTGTGGCATGTTAGCTTGTTTACACATGGAATGGGATGAGAATTGGGCCTGATGACCCCATGGCATGCCCCAATACCTGTTGGTGCCTGTAGGGTGGGGAGTGGTGGTGGGGTGGTAGGATTGGTAACCCTAATATGGAATTTCCAAACTTTTATTGCTATGACATCAACCCTAACAGATGCATTAACAAAGTTGTTTGCTATGTACACACATATATATATATATATATATATATATATATATATATATATATATTAGAGGCAAAAAATCCATTTAATGCATTAGTTAGGGTTGTTCCACAGCGACAAAAGTGAGGAAATTCGCTGTTAGGGTTGAAAACCCTAACTCAATTCACCCCAGCACCACACACACACAGACACACACACACATTCAAGTATGGGGAGGACCAAGTCAACACAACCAATGACAGACATCCAGCAGCAGGTGACAGAAATAACAAACAATTGTCTAAATGTACTACGAGACATCCCCACCCACCTGACCAGGTACTGCATGCTCAGTGGAGATCAACAGCAAAACTGAGGCCATGTACACCAAGCGTACACATCCCTGATGGCAGCTGCACACAACGTACCACACTTAGTAGTTGCATGGCCTTACCTACTGATGCCCCACACCACACCACACCACTTGTGGTGGGCCACCTGAGCAACAGAGTTAAGCAAAACCAAGGAGTTGTACAGGTATAATATCTCTGATTATAACAAGGGTTTGAGAAATGCAGCTTTCTAATTGACTGTAAACATTATAACAGCCTTATGTTTAGTTTTTATTAACATACATGTAGAGCCTAACCTTAGGATGAACATGGTTTAGTGTTGTTTAAAAAACAGTTTTATTATGATAGCAATAAGCCACTCCCAGGTATTATGTTAATGGTCAGTTTATCACTGTCTAGTGACATGTGGCACTCGGATATGTCTCATTCAACATTAAACCCCTACAGGGTGATTAACAGACCATTTAACATAACTGTTGGTCATGCCTTATTGCTTAATTGTCTTTATGATGATAGATACTCTCCTCTGCTAGGCACTGCAGCAGCTTTGCAACACAGTGTCCCACCCAGTTACACCATACACTGTCTAGTTGCTGGAGAATGGCTGTGAATATGAACTAATGAAGATGAACAGTGTAACTTGATCATTACAGTCTTCGAAACCCTAGTGTGATTATAACTGACAGACTCAGTGAAGAGGATAACCCTGCTGTCCTAGTACATTTACCCCATTATGAGTTAAATCAATACTAAAAGACATTCTGTTTATATCTACACCATACCTACTTGATTCCTGTTGTAGCAGAATTAACATAGTTATCACTTTGATAGCATCAGTGACAGAAGTATGGCAAACCCAAACAGTAGGCATACAGCCTGAGTATGAAACAACTGTTAAAAAAATCACACTGTGTCCATAAGTGGCATAGATCACTCATTGCAACAATAGCAAATGTATTACTATTTGAATAAGTTAGTTCACAGATGCAATGAGATTGTCTTTATCAGGTACAACATACTCAGTAAGTGCCTACAGGAAAATCTATCCTATATACATGTCCGATACAGGTACATCATTGTTGGCTCAGTAGTGCTAATGATATTTAGAAGGTTGTTGGCCTGATCCATGCAATTACAATCTTTCTTACAAAGAATACTTACTGCATCTTTAATATTGAAACACACTGAAGGTCTATTTATGTACATCAGCAGTACACCTTCATCAGTAAGAATGCATGTAATACTGGCAGTACCAATTTCACGGCGTTGAACAGGCAATGCTTTTCCATACGTTTACATCAGCCTCTCTTTGTTGAGTAAACCATTGCAGTAAATGTACTACTATGTAAATCACCTACTAAATGAATCACTACTTTTATCTTGAGCATGCTAGTGTCTTGTAGTTAATTTATGTGCTTCTCTTAATTAATGTATACTCAGTAGTGTTAAAACCTTTCTACAACTGTCATCATGCACCTTCAGCATTTATATTGAATAACGGCACAGTACCAGTTGTGGTGTGGTGTGGGGCATCGGTAGGTAAGGCCATGCAACTACTAAGTGTGGTACGTTGTGTGCAGCTGCAATCAGGGATGTGTACATTTGGTGTACATGGCCTCAGTTTTGCTGTTGATCTCCACTGAGCATGCAGTACCTGGTCAGGTGGGTGGGGATGTCTCGTAGTACATTTAGACAACTGTTTGTTATTTCTGTCACCTGCTGCTGGATGTCTGTCATTGGTTGTGTTGACTTGGTCCTCCCCATACTTGAATGTGTGTGTTTGTCTGTGTGTGTGTGTGGTGCTGGGGGTGAATTCGGAGTTAGGTTTTCAACCTAACAGCAATTCCCTCACTTTGTCGCTGTGGAACAACCCTAACTAATGCATTAAACTGAGTTTTTGCCTCTAATTTCCCTTTTTGAGAATGATATTGAGAAATAGTGAATGTAATCGTGGTGGCGGTCTGCGCAGGCCCTTTGGGCCCAGCGCGCTCCCACATGATGTCTTGTGGCATAGTAACAGGAGCAGCAATGCAAACAGAAATGCTAACAGTGGCACACATGGTAACATAGGCGCTAATGATAACAGAAAGGTAACGCACTGCGGTGGCATAGGCAGGAGCGGTGTGCCACGTGATGTCTGGTCACATAGTAACATGGTGCCTGTAAATGGAAATGTCAATGGGCATGGTGACGCAAAGTGAAACAGAAAGAGAAACAGTGCGGTACACACAAATGGCAAAAAAGTAACAGAAACGCAAGCGCAAATGAAAACGCAAAGGATGACGCACGTGGTGGCATTGGGGTGTGTATTGGGATCATCAGCCCTAACTCTCACCCCATGACCTGTGTAAAAAGCAGAAGTATAGGAAAATGGGTGAGAGTTAGATTCATGATCCCAATGCACACCCCAATGCGGTTAGTGGGGTGGGTGGGGTGCAAGGGGTTTTCAACCCTAACAGCGAATTTCCTCACTTTTGTCGCTGTGGAACAACTCTAACTAATGCATTAAACTGAGTTTTTGCCTCTAATTTCCCTTCTTTTGAGAATGATAACAAGAAATAGTGAATGTAATGCAGCAGCAGGAGGCGTGGTGCCCTCTGGGCCCAGCGCTCCCACCTTATAATATCTTGTGGCATACTAACAGGGACAGCAATGCAAACAGAAATGCTAACAGTGGCGATATTGTAACACAAGCATGAATGAGAACAGAAAGGGTAACGCACATGGTGGCGTAGACGGGAATGGTCTGCCACGTGATGTGTTGTCACATAGTAACATGGTACCTGCAAACAGAAATGTCAATGGGCATGGTGAAGTAAAGTGAAACAGAAAGATAAACAGTACTGTAGACAGAAAATGGCAAAAAATAACAGAAATGCAAGCGCAAATGAAAACGCAAAGGATAACGCACATGTTGCCGCAGACGTCAATGGTAAGTGAAACGGGTACGGAACCGCAAGCAGAAAGGGCAACAGTAACAGTAATGTAAGCACACAGGCTGGTTTTCCCCAAAACCTGCATTGAGAAAGACAGTGAGTACAAATAATGTATGCAAAATAGTGAGTATCGGCTCAGAAAATGAGATCTTGGAATACTAAATACATTATATCTCAGGAACCGTACGATGTAGAAAAAAAATTTTAAAGTCATATTATTTACAACTGTCCTGGCTAATTTAGATCTTAAGCCCCAAATGGGGGGCTAAGAAATTTACTTGACAATCCGTATCTCACACCGTTTCGAGAATCCGGGCCCTGAAAAAATGACGCCGTAATATTTCCTATGGGAAAAAAAAAAGTTGAGACACCATAACTTTGCCTCCCTGTAATGTTTTTCACCAAACCACTGAAAAGCACATCTAGTAGGCTGTTAGGTGTCTTCCCTCAAATTTCAGGAAAAAAACCAAACCGTTATTTTGCGCAGGGTGCAAGGATTTCTATGTCATTAAAGCGTAATGTTATCCTATGGGAAAAACTGTCAACTTTGAGTGCCGTAACTTTTTCGCTGTGTAATATTTTTCAATACAACATTGAAAGGCACATCTGTGAGATGTCAGCTCCGTTCCCTCAAATTTCAGCTCAAAACTCCCAACGGTTCTTTTGCAGCGCAGTGCCAAAAATTGCTGTCATTTTTCCACAGACTAGAAAACTACTGTTGCAATTTGCGAAAGCTTTCGCAAAAATTTGCGACACTTTCGTGAGCACAAAAGTAATTTGCGAAAGTACTTTTTCCAGAAATTTGAAAAACATATTTCTGGGGTGTTTTACCACAAAATAAAGACATGGCAAGCATCCTCAGGGCCCGACTAGGTGACTACAAAAAAAAAAAAAGGTTGCAAGAGGGTCCCAAATTTAAATGCCAACCATTTTTCTGATCACCAACTGAAAACAAAATGGCCGATTTGCGAAGTAACAGCCCATTTGTAAAATAAAATGCATTCTGCGAAAGTGTTGAACTTTTATTAACTTTTCCATTGACATATAATGGGAAACTGTTTTGAATAACTTTTGAACCGTTTAATATTTTTCACGAAATCTTGAAAGGCACATTGGGGACCCTAACCGCACATTCCTGAAGATTTCGGGCGATCCATAAACACGATACGACCTGTAAGCGCGACCACAAATTCAGAAAGAAAAGCGTAAGCGGCGCACAGATCACCAATAACTCACAGCCGTATATCCGACCAATACGAAACTTGGCAGATCCCAAGGCTTATGGTTCTTGATCATATATTCCAAATTTCAGCCAAATCTGTCAAACGGTTGCAAACTTATTAAGGTGCAAAGTTTTGGGGTTTAACATAGAAATGGCTCCTCAACCCTAACTATGGTAGCACTACCTTGAGCACGGTAGTGCTACCATGAATTAGGGTTGAGAAACTCGACTAAACCAAAACTGATGTTAAACCTCAAAACTTTGCACTCAATAAGTTTGCAAACCGTTTGACAGATTTGGCTGAAATTTGGAATATATGATCAAGAACCATAGGCCTTGGGATCTGACAAGTTTCATAGTGGTCGGATATACGGCTGCGGAGTTATTAAGTATGATCTGTGCACACATTTACACTTTTTCTGGAATTCTACGGTCGCATCTACAGGTCGTACGGTTTGTGAGACCAGTCTGAAATCTTCAGGGAATGTGCGGCCAGGGTCCCCGATGTGCCTTTTGAAGATTTCGTGAAAAAATATTAAACGGTTCAAAAGTTATTTAAAAAAATAGTTTCCCATTATAAGTCAATGTGGAAAAGTTAACAAAAGTTCAACATTTTCGCGAAATGCATTTTACTTTTCTTCAAGAATGGCCTGTTATTTCTGCAGAATCGCCATTTTGTTTTCAGTTGATGATCAGAAAATGGTTGGCATTTAAATTTGGGGACCCTCTAGCAACCTAATTCTTTTTGTATTCACTCTAGTCGGACCCCTGGAGGATGCTTGCTATGTCTTTATTTTGTGGTAAAAGACCGTAGAAATATGTTTTTCAAATTTCTGAAAAAGTTGTTGCAAATTACTGGTTCACTAAGTGTTTAACTTTTTGCTAAAGCTTTCGTAAATTGCGACAGTAGTTTTCCATCTGTGGGACAGTGACAGCGATTCTTTGGCACTGTGCTGCAAAATAACCGTTAGGAGTTTGGGGCTGAAATTTGGAAGGAACGGAGCCAACATCTCACAGATGTGCCTTTCAGTGTTGTATTGAAAAAATATTACACGGCGGCAAAGTTATGGCACTCCAAAGTTGACATTTTTTCCCATAGGATAACATTATGGCGCCCGATGCATTACAGAAATCCTTTGGCACCCTGCTGCAAAATAACGGTTTGGTCTTTTTTCCTGAAATTTGGAAGGATGACAGCCAACAGCCCACAGATGTGTCTTTCAGTAGTTTGGTGAAAATATCACATGGCGGAAAAGTTACGGCACTCAAAATTGACAGTTTTTCCTATAGGATAACATTACGCCCGACGACATAGAAATTCTTTGTATCCTCATGCTGCAAAATAACGGTTTGGTATTTTTTCTGAAATTTGAGGAAGACAGCCAACAGCTCACAGATGTGCCTTTCAGTGGTTTGGTGAAAACATTACATGGAGGCAAAGTTATGGTGCTCCAAACTTTTCTTTTTTCCCATAGGATAACATTACGGACGTTTGTCGCGCCTTTTCAGGGCCCGTGATCGGAAACGGTGTGAGATACGGATCTTTAGTCGGCAAATTTCTTTGCCTCAGCCAGGATAGTTGTAAATAATATGACTTTTAAATTTTTTTTCTACATCGTACGGTTCCTGAGATATAATGTATTTAGTATTCCAAGATCTCATTTTCTGCTCCGATACTCATTATTATGCATACATTATTTGTACTCACTGTCTTTCTCTATGCAGATTTTGGGGAAAACCAGCCTGTGCACTTACATTACTGTTACTGTTGCCCTTTCCGCTTGCAGTTCCGTACCTGTTTCACTTACCGTTGACATCTGCGCCACCATGTGCGTTATCCTTTGCGTTTTCATTTGCGCTTGCGTTTCTGTCACTTTTTTGCCATTTGTGTGTACCGTACTGTTTCTCTTTCTGTTTCACTTTGCGTCACCATGCCCATTGACATTTCCATTTACAGTCACCATGTTACTATGTGACAAGACTTCACGTGGCACACCGTTCCCGTCTATGCCACGCGTGTGCTTTACCCTTTCTGTTCTCATTAGTACTTGTGCTACCACATGTGTGCCACTGTTAGCATTTCTGTTTTGTGTTAGTTCTGTTACTATGCCAAGAGATTATGTGAAGCGGAGCGTCTTTGATCCCTGTTGCTCCCGCCACCGCATTACATTCACTATTTCTCATTATCATTCTCAAAAAGAAGGGAAATTAGAGGCAAAAAACTCAGTTTAATGCATTAGTTAGGGTTGTTCCACAGTGACAAAAGTGAGGAAATTTGCTGTTAGGGTTGAAAACCCTAACTCCGAATTTATCCCCCCCCAGCACCACACACACACAGACACACACACACACACGCACACACACACACATGCAAGTATGGGGGAGGACCAAGTCATCACAACCAATGACAGACATCCAGCAGCAGGTGACAGAAATAACAAACAATTGTCTAAATGTACTACGAGACATCCCCACCCACCTGACCAGGTACTGCATGCTCAGTGGAGGTCAACAGCAAAACTGAGGCCATGTACACCAAATGTTCACATCCTTGATTGCAGCTGCACACAACGTACCACACTTAGTAGTTGCATGCCCTTATCTACCGATGCCCCACACCACACCACAACTGGTACTGTGCCGTTTGTCAATATAAATGCTGAAGGTGCATGATGACAGTTGTAGAAAGGTTTTAACATTAGTGAGTATACATTAATTAAGAGAAGTACATAAATTAATTACAAGACACTAGCATGCTCAAGATAAAAGTAGTGTTACATTTAGTATGTGATTTGCATAGTAGTACATTTACTGCAACGGTTTACTCAAGATAGAGAGGCTGATGTAAACGTATGGAAAAGCAATGCCTGTTCAACGCTGTGAAATTCGTACTGCCAGCATCACATGCATTCTTACTGATGAAGGTGTCATGCTGATGTACATACATAGACCTTCAGTGTGTTTCAATACTAAAGATGCAGTAAATATTCTTTGTAAGAAACAGTGTAATTGCATGGATCAGGCCAAGCAACTTCTAAATATCATAGCACTACTGAGCCAACAATGACGTACCTGTATCGGAGATGTATATAGGATAGATTTTCCTGTAGGCACTTACTGAGTATGTTGTACCTGATAAAGACAATCTCATTGCATCTGTGATGGCTAACTTATTCAAATAGTAATACATTTACTGTTGTTGCAATGAGTGATCTATGCCACTTATGGACACAGTGTAATTTTTTTTAACAGTTGTTTCATACTCAGGCTGTATGCCTAGTGTTTGGGTTTGCCACAGTTCTGTCACTGATGCTATCAAAGTGATAGCTATGTTAATTGTGGTACAACAGGAATCAAGTAGGTATAGTGTAGATATAAACAGAATGTCTTTTAGTATTGATTTAACTCACAGTGGGTAAGTGTACTAGGACAGCAGGGGTTATTCTCTATCACTGACTCTGTCAGTTATAATCACACTAAGGTTTCGATGACTGTAATGATCAAGTTATACTGTTCATCTTCATGAGTTCATATTCACAGCCATTCTCCAGTAACTAGACAGTGTATGGTGTAACTGGGTGGGACACTGTGTTGCAACGCTGTTTCAGTGCCTAGCACAGGGACAGTATCTACTCATAAAGACAATTAAGCAATAAGGCATGACCAACAGTTATGTTAAATGGTCTGTTAATCACCCTGTAGGGGTTTAATGTTAAATGAGGCATAGCTGAGTGCCACATGTCGCTAGACAGTGATGAACTGACCATTAACATAATACCTGGGACTGGCTTATTGCTATCATAATAAAACTGTTTTTTAAACAACATTAAACCATGTTCATCTTATGGTTAGGCTCTACATGTATGTTAATAAAAACTAAGCATAAGGCTGTTACAATGTTTACAGTCAATTAGAAAGCTGCATTTCTCAAACCCTTGTTATAATCAGAGATATTATACCTGTACAGCTCCTTGGTTTTGCTGAACTCTATTGCTCAGTTGGCCCACCACATGTGGTGTGGTCTGATGTGGGGCATCGGTAGGTAAGGCCATGCAACTACTAAGTGTGGTATGTTGTGTGCAGCTGCAATCAGGGATGTGTACGTTTGGTGTACATGGCCTCAGTTTTGCTGTTGATCTCCACTGAGCATGCAGTACCTGGTCAGGTGGGTGGGGATGTCTCGTAGTACATTTAGACAATTGTTTGTTATTTCTGTCACCTGCTGCTGGATGTCTGTCATTGGTTGTGTTGACTTGGTCCTCCCCCATACTTGCATGTGTCTGTGTGTGTGTGGTGCTGGGGGTGAATTCGGAGTTAGGGTTTTCAACCCTAACAGCGAATTTCCTCACTTTTGTCGCTGTGGAACAACCCTAACTAATGCATTAAACAGAGTTTTTTGCCTCTAATATATATATATATATATATATATATATATATATATATATATATATATGTGTGTTTGTGTGTGTGTGTGTGTGTTATAAATATATATATATATATATATATATATATATATATATATATTATTCATAAAAACTCTGTTTAATGCATCAATTAGGGTTGTTCCACAGAGACAAATGTGAGAAATTTGGTGTTAGGGTTGCCACCCCTTGCACCCCATGCCCACCCCATCCCCACCAACAGGCATCAGGGTCATCAGGCCCTAACTCTCACCCCATTCCATGTGTAAATAAGTTGAGGTGGTGCAGTGTAGGAGAATGAGGTGAGAGTTAGGACCGATGACTCCAACACACAACCCAATGCCTGCTGGTGGGGACAGGGTGGTGGGCAAGGGTTGGCAACCCTAACACCAAAATTTCCTCACTTTTGTCACTGTGGAACAACCCTAACTGATGCAGTAAACTGAGTTTTTTGCCATGAATTCCCATTCTTTTTGAGAATGTGCACTATAAATAATGAATGGTATGTGGTGGTGGAAGCGCCACGCCCAAAGGGCCCCACGCTCACACCATGTGATTTTTTTGTCACTTTGCAAAATGTGTATGACTGAAATTAAAATTGGTAAATGAAGACATGTACCATGGCACACCATGTGTCCAGAATTGTGTGTACCATCTGCTGAATGGGCTCACAGGCGCCACAAGGAAACAACATAACTTACACAGTTCAGCAACCATATGTGGCAGTGGCCTGAACACTGGCACACTGAAAGATGAATTAGAAATCTTTGTACATTCCAAATTCCAGGCAAATCGCACAGATGGTTCAGAAGCTATTGAAGCATAAGGAGCCAAATATTCATTCATCAGATTGGCATAAGTATACACCTGTTAATGTTTAACACATGAAACAACTGCAAGGCACCTCCTTGCCACTAGGGCTATGTACACTATAAATTTAAAGGCAGTAGCATCACGCAGAACACTATGTGCAGAACGTTAAGTGTGTCAGGCAGTATCTCCCCAGCAAATTTGTTTTCAAACAGGTAAACAGCATAATTCACATCTATAGGATATCCACTCAAAACCCTCCAAATTTCATATGAAAAGACCAAACAGTTCCAGAGCTATTCAATTGTAATGTTTCTATACCTTTAAGAAGTCTTCTACCACAAAATGGTGGAAATCACCGCCAACAGTGCACTAAAATGGTGCACTACGAAGCAGGCCAACATCAAATGGCAATAACTCTGGAATAGAACAACATTGTTTCACCAAACAAAAACTGGCACGTTCCTTGAACAAAGTTCTTTCCACCTGGCAAGTTTCAGACCAATCAACCAGACAGTGGCTGTGCTATGTGTAGCGGAAAACAGTGCATAATAATAGCAAAAACATTATGTTTTGCACTGCACTACACAAACAGAAAAACAGAAATGGTAACATTAACGCAAATGGTGATGAAAACAGTGAGGTACAATAAAATAATAACTCTAACTGTAACGCAAATGCAAGCACAAACGGTAACGCACATGGTGATGAAAACATAAACGATAACGTAAACGGTAAGAGAAACACAAACATTAATGTAAACAGAAATGGTAACGCAAATGGTAATGCAAATTCATTTACTATGCACTGTTTATTATGCACTGTCTTCCGCTACACATAGCACAGCCACTGTCTGGTTGATTGGTCTGAAACTTGCCAGGTGGAAAGAACTTTGTTCAAGGAACATGACAGTTTTTGTTTGGTGAAACAATGTTGTTCCATTCCAGAGTTATTGCCATGGCAACAGAAAAGCAACATTAACGAAAACAGTAACGCAAGCGCTAATGCCAACGGAAATGCAAACGGAAACAAAAATTCAAATGGTAACAGAAACAGAAACAGAAATGCAAATGGTAACAGCAACGGTGATGCAGAAGGAAACAGTAATGCAAATGATAATGGAAACTCTACCGAAAATGCTAACACTAAGGCTAACACAAATGCAAATGGTGACGAACACACAAATAGTAATGGTAACTGTATTGGAAATGCAAACGGTCATGGTAACACCAACAATTATGCCAAAGGGAACACTAACAGAAATGCAAATGCAAGAGTGTATGCAAATGCAAATGGTAATGCACATGGTCACAGTACAGCAATTGGAAATGCAGCACTTATGGTAACACCAACGATGACACCAAAGGAAACACAAACGTAAAAGTAAATGCCAGTGCATATGCAAATGGTAACATACATGGTCAAGGTAACGCAATTGGAAATGCAAACACTTATGGTAACAGCAACAATGATGCTAAAGTAAACACAAACAGAAACGCAAATCGAAGCGCATGTGTAAATGCAAATGGTAATGCACATGGTGATGCAAAAGGAAACACAAACAAAAGTAGTGATGGACATGCAAATGGCAACAGTAATGGAAATGCTAGTGCAAACACAAATGCAAAGGGTAATGCACACGGTGACGTACATGGAAATGCTAATGCAAACTGTAATGGAAATGCAAGCGGAAACGCTGACTGCAGCAGTAACGCAAACGCACACACTTTGTTTCCGAAAAAGATGCATTCAGAAGCACAGTGAATACAAAGATTGTATGCATAGTAATGGATCTCGGAGCAGAAAATGAACACTTGAAATACTAAATTGCTTATATCTCAGGAACCATACGAAATAGACAAAAAATTAAAATTGCGTACGATTTATGACTTTCCTGGCTAGTTTTACACTTAGCCCCCATTTGGGGGGGCTAAGCATTTTTCTGATGAAACGTCCATATCTCTAAGCGTTTCCAAGATACGGGCCCCGAAAGGCGCTGCGAAAGCTGTAATGTTAGCCTTTGGGAAAAACTGTCAACTTCAGAGTGCCATAACTTGCAGCCCTCTAACACATTATCACCAAACCACAAAAAGGCACATCTGTTGGAAATTGGCTTTCTACTCTCGAAAATTCAGCCCAAAAGACCAAGCCATTCTTTTGCAGCAGGGTGGCAAAGATTTCCTACTATTTTGGGCATAGTGTTGCAAAGTAGTGTCACAAATCACGACACTTTCGCAAACAAAATCATGAAAGTGTCACAAGTGCGACACTACTTTGTGACACTAATGTTTACAAAAATTTTAAAAACATATTTCAGGGGTGTTTAACCCACCAAAAAAGACATGGCCAGCATCCTCAGGGCTTGACTAGGTGAACACAAAAAGAATTGTGTCCCTAGATGGTCCCAAATTTAAATGGCAAGAATTTCTATGACCACTAACTGAAAAAAAAAATGGCTTACTCATGAAACTAGAGGGGTAATTTGTGACACTAAAAACTGCATTTGTGACACTGTCAAATAGTTTGTTAACTTTTCCCATTGACTATAATGGGAAAATTGTTATTTGAATAACTTTTGGACCGTTTAATATTTTTTCATGAAATCTTCAAAAGGCACATCGGGACCCTGGCTACATGTTTCCTGACATTTTTGAATCAGTTGCATAAACTGTGCGACCTGTAGGCATGAGCAAACAATGCACAAAAAAATTTAAATATGACACTTTCTATTGCACCTTATAGCTCTGCAATCATATATCCAACTGTTACAAAACTTGGCAGATCCAGAGATCCATGATACTGCTCCAAGCATGCTAAATTTTAGGCAAATCCATTATATGGTAGCAAGGTTATTAAGCTGCACAATTTCACACTTTAACCTTATATGGGGTACTCAACCCTAACTATAGTGGCAATACCATGCCACTTTAATATATATAGGGGATATGACATGGCCTGACTGAAGATATCATACTTATCTTCATGAGAGGCCAATGAGTGACATATCATGATGTCATTGGCTGCGAGTGAAGATAAATATGATATCTTCAGTCAAGCCATATCATGTTCTGTTAATACCATGTATGTTTTGGGGCCCCCAGTGGAACCCCCACATATGTTCTTTTGTTGTGGAACACAAAGTGCCAGAGGTGTTATGTAACACAATGCTCTACAGTTTTACAGAGAGGCACTGTCTCTGTATATAGATAGGAAATGTGTGGCTTTTAGAAATATTTATTTTTTAATAATGTTACGTCATTGATCCTGCCACTTTTTACTTGTATTGCAGAAGCAGTTGGAGTTTTGATGGTTGGTGTAGCATGACTGAGCTAGTGTTAATCAGTAGTGTGACTGTGGGCTTTTAGGATAGTGAACTGAGGAACTGCCGCATATTTAAAATAAGTGCTGTTCTGGAGGAAGTTACATCTGTTTTGTTTTATTAAATGTTCTGTCTAGTTTGATTCAAAAAAATGCTGCTGGCAATGGGAAGAGAAGTGAAATTTAAAGGGAAGAAAGCCAGGATCCCACAGATGTGCCTTTTGGTGGTTTAGTGACAAAATATTAGAGGGCTGCAAAGTTACGGCACTCCAAAGTTGACACTATTTCCCATAGGCTAACATTACAGTGTCTGCAGCACCTTTTGCGGCCCGTACCTTGGAAACACTGTGAGATACGGAATTTTTGTCAGAAAATTGCTTAGTCCCTCAAATGGAGGCTAAGTACAAAACTAGCCAGGAAAGTCATAAATTATATGACATTTTTTTTTCTACGTCATACAGTTCCTGAGATATAAGCAACTTAGTATTCCAAGTGTTCATTTTTCTGCTCCGAGGGCCATTACTATGCATACATTCTTTGTATTCACTGTGCTTCTGAATGCAACTTTTTGGGAAGCAAAATGTGTGCATTTGCATTACTGTCGCAGTCAGCATTTTCGCTTGCGTTTCCATTACCATTTGCGTTAACGTTTCTGTGTACGTCAACGTGTGCATTACCCTTTGCATTTGCACTTGCATTTGTGTTACTGTTACCATTTGCATTTCCATTAATGCTTTTGTTTGCATTTCCTTTTGCGTCACCGTGTGCATTAGCATTTGTGTTTGCATACGCACTTTCATTTGCATTTCCGTTTGTGTTAACTTTGACGTCATCATTGCTTTTACCATTTTGCATTGTAGTGGTGTCTTGATATTGACAGGGTACATAGCCTTATTGTCATGGATGTAGTTTTCAGTCATTGTGTCTGGAAAATGTATATAGGTGTGGAATTATGCAATTCAGAGGAATGAAAATCTCAAAATTTATAATGTTGTATCTCAGACATGGTTTAGTCTTTTACTTTGAAATTTGGAGGGTGTTGATGGTACAGGCACATTTACATGTTATTGGGAGTGCAGGGCCTGAAGATCCCCTGCTCCCACCATCTTCTGCAACTTCTTACTTTTCTATTCTTTCCCAAAAAGTAAGGAAACTCTATGCAGAAAAACTGCATCAATGCAGAATTTAGGGTTAAAACACAAAAAGTCAGGAAATGAAAAATCTTTAGGGTCACCTCTCACCCCCCCCCTTCGTGGATCCACCAATCATCCCAAGATTGACAGATGACGGAGTGTGTCATTGGGGTTGTGGGGCCTAAATGTTGCCTCATTCTTCTTCACTGTTGCTTCTGAATATGATTACACAAGAAATTATGTCAGCCATGGTAAAGAATTGCTTTTTTTGGGAAAAGTACTGTTGCAAATTGCGACAGTTTTGCAAATATAGGCACAACACTTTCATGATTTGTGAAAGTGTCATGGCCATTTCTGTCACAATTGCCAACATTATGAGGGGTCTGATCTTTAAAAAACACTTCTGGGAGGGTACCCTCAAAAAGAGAGTGCTGTGATCCTCAGGACCCAATTAGATAAACACAACAGTCAGTGTTTACCTAGGAGTCCCAAATTTAAATGCCAGGCATTTTCTCTCTCACTAACTGAAAACAAGATGGCCACCACACAAGAGTAAAAGGGCCATTTGTGACAGCAAAATGTAGTGGCAGCAGCTTTTGAAAGACACATGTATTTTTTTTCCCATTGACAATAATGGGGAACTTGTTTTTTGAGTAACTTCTGAACGGTTTAATATTTTTAAAAGAAATCTCTGAAGGGCACATCAGTGGCCCAGACTTCATCTTCCCAGATGAGTTCAGACCAAATGGACAAATCATGTGGGCTGTAGCCACGAGCAAAGAAACACACAAATCCCTTTTTTACATTTCTGGGTGTGACACAGTTCCATAACTGCTTATCTGACTGTAAAGCAACTTACAAGATCCAGAGATCTATAGTATCAGACTGCACATGCAAACTTTCAGACAAATCCATTATATGGGGACAAAGTTATTAAAGGGCAAAATTTGGGTGTAACATAGAAGTGGCAACCCTAACTATACTGGTACTACTGTGCCAATATAAGATCTATCTATCTATCTATCTATCTATCTATCTATCTATCTATCTATCTATCTATCTATCTATCTCTCGCTCTCTCTCTCTCTCTATATATATATATATACACAAATATATATATGTGTGTGTGTGTGTATATATATATATATATATATTCTATGCAAAAATCTTTGTTAATGCATCAGTTAGGGTTCTTCTACAATGAAAAAAGTGAGAAAATTAGATTTTAGGGTTCCCACCCCTTGCACCCTACCCCACCCCCACCAAAAGGCATCGGCGTGTGCATTGGGGTCGTTGGCTCAACTCTCATCCCATCCCATGTGTAAACAAGCTGAGGTGGTGCAATGTAAGAAAACTGATGCATTAACAAAGTTTTTTGCATAGAATTTCCTTCCTTTTTAAGAAAGAATAGAAAAGTAGAAAGTTGCACAAGTTGGTGGGAGCGTGGAGCACTTTGAGCCCTGCGCTACCACCAACTTGTAAGTGTAGGGCCATATTACACACCCAATGACTAAAAGTACATTGACAACAGCAAAGGCAGCCACCAAACACATGTTAATCTAGTAGAACAATAGAAAATGCTGTCCACAAAATGTAAACTGCGCTACACAATAGTTCCACAAAAACTATATCATCTGGCACATAAACACTGCTATTAACATCTACACGCCATGCTGTCAACACCCTCCACATTTCAAGTAAAAAGGCCAAACCATGTCCAAAATATAACATGTAAAAATTTTAAATTTTCATTTGTCAGAGTGGCACAGTTCCCCACCTGTTGACATTTAACATACAGAATGACTGAAAACCCCCAATGTGCATAAAAAAATAATGTTCTGCATATTCCTGGTAGTCTAGTGGACCCCAAATGTGCATCCAACAAATAAGGTTGTCCGTATCCCTGGTAGTCTAGTGGCCCCCACCAATGTGCATTAAATTAATAATGGTCTTCGTATCCCTGGTAGTCTAGCTGCCCCTCCCCGATCTGTATAAAATTAATATTGTTGCCCATATCCTTGGTAGTCTAGCAGCCCCCCTGGTAATCATAAAATACATTCCGATCTCCAATTCCCTGGTAGTCTAGTGGCCCCCCACCCCCCTCACAGCCATGCCAGCCCACCCAGCACCCCTTCACCCTTCCTCAGCTGGCAACAGGCACAGCCCACCTCTCACCTCCATGGCCAGCCACCAACTGTGTGTATTAGCAGCGCTAATGCAAAGAGGTGCTGAGAAATCATTTATGAGTGCCTCTTTGCATTGGCGCAGCTAATACACTGGTGGGCTGGGTGGGCTGGCACAGCTAGGGGGACACTAGACTACCAGAGAATTGGACATCATAATGTATTTTATAATGATCGGGGACCCAGTAGGCTACCATGGATATGGGCAACAATATTAATTTTATATAGCTTGGGGGGCCGCTAGACTACCAGTGATATACAGAACACTATCAATTTTATACAGATGAAGGGGGGCAATAGACTACCACGGCTGAGGAAAACATTATTTGTTGGATGCACATTGGGAGGCTGCTAAACTACCAGGGATACACAGAACATTATATTTTTATGCACATCGGGGGGGGGCGATAGATTAGGGGTATTAAAAACATTATTGATTTTATTCAGATCAGGCAGAACGAATCCCCCTGAGCAAAACCCAACCTCATTTAACTTCTTAGGGCACCCCATGGATGAGAAAATTCATTTTTAAATCTGGTAATCTCATCCCTCACTCACAATGCATGATCGCGATCAAAGAATCTCGCGATAAAAGAATTTGTAGGCTCACGATCAAAGATCATTAGCGAGCAGCGAATTAAGATTTCAAAAGCTTATAACTCTATTTTCTGACTGATGTGGATAAAACCAAAGACATGGCTTGATAGATCGGAGTCCCCTGAGTAAAACCCATCCAAGTTTTACTTCAGAAGTGACCCCTGAGCTGAGATATTTCTGTTTTTCTGATCAGAAATTTAAAAACAAGATGGCGGACTTCACGATAAAAGAATTTTTAAAATTCTTAGGGACAAAGATTCTTGAACCATGAACCTACAAATTCTTTGATCACCAGGCAGGACCAGATGGGCAGAACCCCATTCTTTGTTCACAAAACATACATATAACTTTTCCCCCTGACTTATAATGAGAACTTAAAAGTGGCATAACTTTTAAATGCCTTAATATTTTTTCACCAAATGAGAAGCGGCATGTTCTGCCACTAAAGCTCTTTCAAATGAGCCATCTCACAGAGCAGCACACCACACAATGCCTGTGCAAAGCCACATCCAAAATCCCAAACGTTGCCTCCAAAAACAGATAATTTTGCATTTTTCAGTGTTTTTGTACGCAAAGACTGTAAGTCCAACTGAAACGCAATTTGGCAGATTAAGAGATCTACCATGCCTCAACACGCATACCAAATTTCAGGCAACTCTAACATAGAAGCGACAACTGATCCCTAACTATAGTGGCATAATCACGCCACTATAATACATACATATATGTATCAGGTCAGTGAGGGATGCTGCTACAGAAGGTAATGCCGTCAAAAAATGGAGACCAATGAGTGCCAATGCCCATAGTCTGGGTAACAAGCTTCCTGAATTAGTGGCCTTGATGGAGGAGGGACATCTAGATGTCATGGCAGTCACAGAAACATGGTACACACAGAACCATGTCTGGGACGTAAACATACCAGGATACACTATCTACAGGAGGAACAGGGAGGGTAAAAGAGGAGGAGAAGGAGGAGTAGCTCTCTACATAAGGGAAGGAATCAAAGCAACAGAACAAAAGGGTAAACAGGGAGGAGAAGAAGCACTGTTGGTCAATTTGGAAACAGGCAATGGCACCACAATCTGCACAGGGTGTAGATAGACCCTCTCCCAGGGGAGGAAATGGACAAGGAAATGATAGAAAGTATACTGAAATGGCAGAAAAAGGGAGATATTGCTGATGGGTGATATGAATATGCCAGATGTTAACTGGAGTGCAGTTGCAGCAGCCACTTCAAAGAGTGGGATTATTCTAGATGCCCTACAGGGGGCATGCCTTAGACAACTAGTATTGGAACCCACTCGAGAGGGAGCAATCTTAGACCTGGTTCTCTCAAATGGAGATGGAGAGAGGATCACAGATGTAGAAGTGGGTAGCCATCTGGGAACTAGTGACTATTGAACAGTATGGTTCACAATAAACACAGCAATAGAGCCAAGCCATACAAAGGCAAAAGTACTGGACTTCAGGAGGGCAGTCTTTGCCAAAATGGGTGAGTGCCTAAGGAATGCACTAGCAAATGGGCAGGAAGGAGGGGTGGAAGAACAATGAGGAATAATAATAACTGCCATCACAGAGGTAACAAGCCTTTGTGTGAAGCAAATAAACAAAACAAAATGATGTAAGAAACCACTGTGGTTCTCAAAGGAGGTGGCAGTGAAAGTTCAAGAGAAAAAAAAAAGCATTCAGAAAGTACAAGGAATCACAGAAGGAGCAGGACAGAGAATTGTATCAGTTAAAGCAAAATAAAGCTGGGAAGGCAATCAGAACAGCAAAGGCCTGAACCGAGGAATAGATTGCCAGCTTAGTTAAGAAGGGGGATAAAACTTTTTTTAGGTACATCAGGAAGTGAAGGAAGACCAAGGGAGGGATACTGAAGCTTAATAAAGGGGAGGGGGTGGGCAGAGGGTGACGGTGAAAAGGCAGAGATACTAAAATATTTTTGCTCAGTATTTACAAATGAAGAGAGGGAGGTAACTAAAACAACAATAGAAACACTCTGGATACAGAAGTTGATACCAGCCCATTTACAGAAGAAAGGGTTCTAAAAGAACTCTTAAAACTGAAGATGGACAAAGCAATGGAGCCTGCTGGGATTCATCCCAGAATTCTAAAAGAACTAAGAGTAGAACTAGTGACACCACTGACTACCCTCTTTAAGAAATCATCGGAGGATGGAGTGGTACCTGAGGACTGGAAGATGGCAGATGTGATTCCCCTTCACAAAAGTGGGAACAGGGCAGAAGCAGGAAACTACAGACCTGTTAGCTTAATCTCAGTGATAGGGAAAATGATGGACTCACTTCTGAAGGAAATCACTGTCAAGTACCTAGAGGCCAGAGGGTCACAGGACCCAAGGCAGCATGGATTCATAATGGGAAGGTCATGCCAGATGAATCTAATAGATTTCCTTGACTGGGTGACCAAAGTAGTAGATCAGGGAGGGTCTGTGGACATGGCCTACCTAGACTTTAGCAAGGCATTTGACACAGTCACACACAAAAGATTAATATACAAGTTAGTCAGCCTGGGAGTGGGTCCCAAGATGAAAGCCTGGGTAAAGAATTGGCTGGAGAATAGATCACAGACAGTAATAGTAAATGGAGTCCACTCTGAAGAAAGGGGGATTACTAGTGGCGTACCGCAGGGTTCAGTATTAGGATTGGTCCTCTTCAATGTTTTTATAAGCAACATTGCAGGGGGACTGGAAGGGAAAGTATGTCTCTTTGCAGATGACACAAAGATCTGCAAAAGAGTTGATGCCCATGGTGGAGTGGAAAGGATGAGAAGGGACTTGACAAGGTTAGAGGAATGGTCAAATGTATGGCAGCTTAGATTCAATGCTAAGAAGTGCAAGGTAATGCACCTGGTTAACAAAAACCCAGGGGAAGATTACACAATGGGGGTGAGAGACTAACAACAACAAAAATGGAAAGGGACCTGGGGGTAGTAACATCAGATGACTTAAAGGTGGGCAGGCAATGTGAGAGGGCAGTAAGGAGGGCTTGGGGGATACTGGGATGCATAGGGAGAGGCATCACCAGTGGAAAACAGGAAGTTGTTATCCCTCTGTACAGACAGCTGGTGAGACCCCATCTGGAGTACTGTATGCAGTTCTGGAGACCCAATCTCTGCAATGACATAGACAGGATGGAAGCTACCCAGAGGAGGGCAACTAAAATGGTGCACGGTCTGCACTGGAAGACATATGAAGAGAGACTAAAGGAGCTTAATATGTATAGCCTCGAGGAAAGGAGGGAGAGGGGGACATGATAGAAACTTTCTAGTACATCAAGGGAATCAACAAAGTCCAAGAGGGTAGCATCTTTCAAAAAAATGGGTGTGCAAGAACAAGAGGGGGAGCAGCTGAGAGGTAACGTAAGGAAGTATTTTTTCACAGAAAAGGTTTTGGATGCATGGAACTGCCTTCCAGAGGAGGTTGTGGAGTCAAAAACAGTGGTTGAATTCAAGCATGCATGGGACAGTCATAAGGCAATTCTAGGGGGTTGGGGTAGAAAGAAGCAGGCTGCTGGTTAACTAAGATCTGCAGCTTATCCATTAGGTAGGGAAATGGGCAGATTGGATGGGCCAAGCGGTCCTTATCTGCCATCAAATTCTATGTTTCTATGTTTATATATATATACTGATATATATATATATATATATATATATTATAGTGGCACAGTAGTGCCACTATTGTCACTGTTGAGTACCCCATTTAAGGTTAAAGTGTGAAAATTTGCAGCTTAATAACTTTGCCACTGTATAATGAAATTACCTAAAATATGGCAGGCATGGAGCAGTGCCAAAGATCTCAGGATCTGCCAAGTTTCATAACGATCGCATATATGGTTGCAGAGTTATAAAGCAACATTTCATAGCAAATTTATGCTTTTTTGTGCATTCTTTGCTCACACCTACAGGTCGCATGGTTGTGCGACCAGTCCAAAACCTTCAGGGAACATACAGCCTGGGCTCCCCAATGTGCCTTTCAAAGATGTCATGAAAAAATATTAAACAGTTCAAAAGTTATTCAGAAAACAAGTTTCCCATTATAGTCAAAGGGAAAAGTTACTAAAAAGTTTGACAGTGTCACAAATGCAGTTTTTAGTGCTGCAAATGATCCCTGCAGTGTCATGAGTCAGTCATTTTTTTTTTCAGTTACTGGTCACAGAAATACTTGGCATTTAAATTTGGGACCCTCTAGGGACACAATTCTTGCTGTGTTCACCTAGTCAAGCCCTGAGGATGCTAGCCATGTCTTTTTTGTGGGGCTAAACACCCCAGAAATATGTCTTTGAAATATTTGTAAACAGTAGTGTCACAAAGTAGTGTCTCTCCTGTGATACTTTCTTGAATTTTTTTGCGAATATTTCATGATTTGTGACACTACTTTGCCACAAGATGCCCAAAATAACAGGAATTCTTTACCACCCTTCAGCAAAAGAACGGTTTGGTCTTTTGGGCTAACATTTAGAGAGAAAAAAGCCAACATCCCACAGATGTGCCCTGTGGTGGTTTCGTAACAAACTATTAGAGGGCTGCAAAGTTATAGTACTCCAAAATTAATGCTTTTTCTCATAGACTAACATTATGGCGTCCATCGTGCCTTTCGGGGCCCGTATCTCGAAAATTATTTGGGATACGGACTTTTCATCGGAAAAATGCTTAGTTCCCGGCTAAGGGGCTAAGTGTGAAACTAGCCAGGAAAGTCATAATTTATATGAAATTTTAATTGTTTTTCTACGTCGTATGGTTGCTGAGATATAAGCAATTTAGTATTCCAAGTGTTCATTTTCTGCTCCGAGGCCCATCAATATGCATACATTCTTTGTACTCACTGTGTTTCTCTATGCAGCTGTTGGGCAAATACAAGGTGTGCAGTTTTGTTACTGTTACAGTTAACATTCCCACTTGCATTTCCTTCCCATTTGCATTAGTGTTCCTGTGTACACCACTGTGTGCGTTTTGCTTTACATTTTAGTTTGTGCTTGCATTTGTGTTACTGTTACTATTTGCGTTTCCACTAATGTTTCTGTGTGTGTTTCATTTTGCATCACCGTGTGCAGTACCATTTACATTTGCTTACGTGCTTACGTTTGTGTTTGTCTTTCCTTTGGCATCATCATTGCTGTTACCATTACCATTTGCATTTCCAAATTCATTACTGTGACCATGTGCATTACAGTTTGCATTTTCATAACCGATTGTGTTTCTGTTTCCATTACTGTTTGTGTTCGCATTTCAATTGCCATTTGCATTATCTAATGTTTGCGTCACCATGTTTGTTAGCGTTTGTGCTGGCATTTACATTACTATTACCATTTGTGTTTGCATACGCACTTGTATTTGTGTTTACATTTGGGTTTGTCTTTCCTTTGGGATCATTCCAATTGCGTTACCATGACCATGCATGTTATGGTTTGCGTCTCCGTATGTGCTTGCATTTGCGTTTCTGTTTGTCTTTCCTTTGGTGTTATTGCTATTACAGTTAGCATTTGTGTTTCCAATTGCGGTACCATGACTATACGCATTACCATTTGCCTTTTCGTACATGCTTCCATTTGCATTTCCTTTTGTGTTACTGTTTGCTTTGGCATCATCGTTGCTGTTACAGTAACGGTTTGCATTTCCAGTTGCATTACTGTTACTGTTTGCGTCTTCATCACCATTTGCGTTTCTGTTGCCCTTAGCGTTTGCATTTTTGGTTGCATTTCCATTGTCGTTTGCATTACTGTTTCCTTCTGTGGTGCCGTTGCCTTAACCATTTGCATTTCTGTTACCATTTGCATATTTCTTACCATTTGCATTTCCATTGCTGTTACCATTTACATTACTGTTTTCGTTAACGTTTGCATTTCTGTTGCCGTTAGCTTTTGCATTACCATTTACGTTACCATTTCTGTTTTCATTAATGTTTGTGCTTGTGTTGCTCTTACCACTTGTGTTACCATTTACATTTGTGTTACTATGTGTGTTACCGTTTGCACTTGCATTTGCATTACTGTTAGCATTACTATGTGACAAAAAATCACATGGTGGGAGCGCTTCCACCACCACATTCATTCACTATTTATAGTGCTCATTCTCAAAAAGAAGGGAAATTCATGGCAAAAAACTCTGTTTAATGCATCAGTTAGGGTTGCTCCACAGCAACAAAAGTGAGGAAATTTGGTGTTACAGTTGCCACCCCTTGCACCCCAAGCCCACTCTGTCCTCACCAACAGGCATCATGGTGTGCATTGGGGTCATCGGTCCTAACTCTCACCCCATTCTCCTATACTGCACCACCTCAGCTTGTTTACACATGGGGATGGAGTGAGAGTTAGGACCAATGACCCCAACGCACACCCCGATGCCTGTTGGTGGGGATGGGGTGGGTTGGGATGCAAGGGGTGGCAAACCTAATATCAAATTTCCTCACTTTTGTCGCTGTGGAACAACCTTAACTGATGTATTAAACAGAGTTTTTTTGAAATGAAAATATATATATATATATATATATATATATATATATATAGATAAATATATAGATAGATATATAGATAGAGATATACAGTAGATAGATATATTAAAGTGGTGTGGTCATGCCACTATGGTTAGAGTTCAGATGTTATTTCTATGTTAAAGTCAAAATTGTGGGCGTTAATAACTTTGGAGCTGTTCAACAGATTTGCCTGAAATTTGGTATGTGCAATGGGGCATAGTAGATCTCTTGATTTCTCAGATATAATTTTTGTCAGACTGATGGTCTTTGCACACGTAAACACTGAAAAATGCAAAATTAGCCATTTTTGGAGGCAGCTTTTGTACTTTTGCCTGTGGCACTGCACATCAATTGTGTAGCATGCCACTCTGCTAGATGGCCCATTTGAAAGAGCTTTGGGGGCCGAACATGCCACTTTTCATTTGGTGAAAAAATATTAAGGCATTCAAAGGTTATGCCACTTTTAAGTTCCCATTATAAGTCAATGGGAAAATTTATATGTAAGTTTTGTGAACAAAGAATAGGGTTCTGGCCATCTGGTACCACCTGGAGGTCAAAGAATTTGCAGCCTCATGGTCAAAGGATCTTTGTCCCTGAGAATTCTTTGATCACGAGGTCTGCCATCTTGTTTTTAAATTCCAATCATAAAAAATCAAATATCTCATCTATGGGGTTACTCCTGAAGTATAACTTGAATGGGTTTTACTCAGGGGGCTCTGATCTATTGAAACATGCCTTTGGTTTCATCCAAAATTGTCAAAAAATAGAATTATTAGGTTTTAAAATCTTTGATCACAGCTCCCTAACGATCTGTGATAGCAAGCCTGCAAATTCTTTGATCGTGAGATTCTTTGATCACGATCTTGCACCGTGTGGGTATGACTAGATAGCCCTTTGAAAAATTCAAATTTATCAGCTCAGGGGTGGGCTAGTAACACAAATGAGGGTGGATTTTGCTTAGGGGGCTTCGTTGTATCGAGGCATTGCAGTGGTTTCATGTAATTCTGCTTAAAACTCAAGTTTCACCATTTTCTATTCTTTGATCATGAGCCTGCAATTTCTTTGGTCACGAGCCTGAAAATTCTTTGATGGCAAGATTCTTTGATTGCGATGCTGCATCGTGAGGGCATGATGAGATGGCCCTTTGAAAAATGCAAATTCCTCAGCTCAGGGGTAGGCTAGGAACACAAATGAAGGTGTTTTTTGCCCAAGAGGTTTCGTTCTAGTGAGTCATGGTGGTTGTTTCATTTAATTCTGTGTAAAACTCGAGTTTCACCATTTTTTATTCTTTGATCATGAGGCTGTAATTTCTTTAATCGTGAGGCTGCAAATTCTTTGATCGTGAGGTTCTTTGATTGTGATCCTGCATCGCAAGCGAGGGATGAGATAGCCCTTTAAAAAATGAAATTCTTAGCTCAGGGGTGGACCAGGAAGACAAATGAGGGGAGTTTAACTCAGGGGCTTTGTTCCATTGAGGCATTACACTGGTTTCATGTAATTTTGCCTAAAACTTAAGTTTGACCATTTTGTAGTCTTTAATCATGAGTCTGCAAATTATTTGATCATGAGCCTGCAAAATCTTTGATCATGAGATTCTTTCATTGCCATCTTTGATCGCAAGAGAGGGACAAGATGTCCAGATTTTATAATAGAATAAATAGGCCACTAATGACATTGTTTGACCTTAAGTATCTTGTAAACGGTTTGGTGTTTTTACTTGAAATTTTGAGGGTGTTTACACCATGTCCTGTAGATGTGAATTACAGTGTTTATGTGTCAGAGAAAAGTTTTTGGATGGAGATATTGCATTGCATATTCCATGTTCTGCATTCAGCATTTTCTATTGCGTTAGTGGCTTGAAATTTGTATGGTACCTGGTCTTGCTGCTGTCAATGTAGCTTTTATTCATCAGGTGTGTAATGTTTTTTTTTTTTTTATTATTTATTCTAAGATTACAAGTACCTTTGAGTCAAGGCTCTTTTACAAAGATTCCACATCAGAAATAAACAACAAGGAAGCTACAGTGAAATAACAGTAAACAATTCATGTACAACAGTGCTATTGAAAGGGATCAATTATAGGAAGAGTAAGGTGCAGAGGAGGAGGAGGAGGAGAAGTGTAGGTAGTTAACAGAGGCAGCTATAGTAAATTGGTGAACACAGTTAGGACACATGTGTCAACAAGGAATAGGTAGGGTCGGGTGCCCAGGGGTGGCAGAGAAACAAGGATGAGAGGAGAGGGGGAGGATGATGATGCAGCTGGAGGCATTTGTCAAAAAATAAATGGGAAGGAGTGATAGAAGAAAAGAAGGGGTGGGGTGTGGGGGAAATAAGTGCTATAATGGGGCAAGGAGAGACTAATAAGGTGGTATGAAGATCTGAGATTTGAAGTTGTGCCTCAGGAGCTGGGGGAAGGGGACTGGGGGGCCTGAGGTTAAGCAGTATATTCATTAGGATTAAAGCTGTGTAGGTCATCAGTTAGGAGAGGCAGTCACAGGAGCTAGAGTCAATGAGATGGGCCTGGAGCCTGGTTTTGAACAGACCTAGTGTTGAGGCAGAGGAGATGGTGTGGCTGAGACCATTTATCCATAGAGGAGCCTTATAGGTGAAGGAGCATTGGCCCTGTGTAGTTCGACATCAAGGAACTTGTAGAATCTGGGTTGTCGAGCTCCTGGTGTTCTGTCAGTTGGTACTTTGATGTAACAAGACAGTAACACTGGGGGGGGGTGTGAGGCCAAGGTTGATTTTTCCTGCCATAGCACATGTGAGATACTTTATACGGTTGGCGAGTTGGAGCCATCCAGATTGTTCATAAAGGGCACAGGTGTGGGAGAGGTGGTGGGCACCAGTTGTGAGCCAGCATGCTTTGTTAAGTGCTGTTGTTATACATCAGAAGGTGGACATCATGGTGGAGCCATAGATAATGAGGCCATAATCAATAAATAACACCACAGAGCTCTGGATGGCAATCATCAGGGCTTTTGGGGTGAGGTGCTGCCAGTGCTTGTAGAGTAATCCAAGGCGTGTGTTGGCAGTTTTAGTCATGCTGTCAATGTGAGCCATATAGGAGAGATTGGGGTCAAGCAGAATCCCTAGGTATTTGAATGAGTAAACTTGTTCGAGGACAGTCCCCTGCTTGGTGGAGATGGCAAGGGGTTGTTGCTTGTAATGGTTATGTGAACTGCAGAATAGCAATGACTTGGTTTTCTTGTGATTAAGGACTAGTTTAAGTTTTAGAGAACCATGTTTCAATGGCACTGAATCCAAGTTGGAGGCTGTGTTGTAGGGGTGAAAGGTCCATATACGTAAAAAAGACAACAGTATCATCCACATACAGAATGATTTGTTCTGAGCAGGATTGTGGTAGGGAGTTTAAAAAGAGGTTGAAAAGGGGAGGGCCCAGTATGGGTCCCTGAGAGACTACGGAGCGGACAGGCAAGGTGTCCGAGATAGCACTGGCAATTTTTACCCTTTGAGAGTGGTTGTCAAGGTAGCTTCTGAACCAGCGGGCTGAGTCTGGTGCGAAGCCAGCAAGGACTAGTTGGTTATACAGCAGCCAATGATGAACCATGTCAAATGCCTTTGAGAGGTCGATGAAGCCAGCCCCAGTAAGAAGACCTTTATCAAGGGAACTATGCACTGCTCCGGTAAATTCAAGCAGGGCAGTGGTGGTACTATGCCCTTTTCTAAAACTGTGCTGTTGTGTGCACAGAATATTATATTTGTCCAAATAATCAGTGAGCTGGTCCACAACAATACACTCTAGGGCCTTGGATAGTGGTGGCAATATGGAGATTGGGTGGTAGTTAGAGTGGCAGGTCTTATCCCCACTTATGTGGACTGGGATCACAGTGGCAGTTTTCCATATTTCAGGGAATGTACTGGTGTGGAGAGAGAGAGGTTAAGAATTTTAGTTAGGGGACTGAGGACCTTGTCAAGTGTAAGTGATAAGGTCCAGCATGTCACTGCTGATTCTGAAAGTGGAGATGGCTGAGGCAATGTGGCAGTGAGCTTCATTCATCTTAATCTCCCTGAAGTAAAAATGAGGGTGGTTTGACAGAGTGCAGGGAGTGTTAGATGGAGTGTGACTGACTGTGAAGAAATCAGTTGGTAGAACAGTACTGAGGTCAGTAAAAGCCATGTTAAAGGTATTTGCAATGACCATGGGATCAAGGGTAGTGGACCCTTCAACAATTAACATGGCCTGAGGGGACATTGATTGTTTCCCAGTAATGTCCTTCATATTGTCCCAGAAAGCATGACCATTTCCCCAGGTGTTGGTGAGGACGTCCTAATAATATGAGCTTTTTGTGAGATGAATGGATTTTGTGTCAGCATTACGGGCATGTTTGTATTTTTGGATGTCAGATTGTTTGCCTGTGCCTTTAGCCACTGCTCACAGGTGGTCTCTAGATTTCAGCTAGGAAAGGAGCTCCACAGTTATCCAAGGATTACAGAGGGCTTTTGTTTTCTGTTTTTTGAAGGAGTGAAGAGGTCACAGGCCTTATTGAAGGCAGTGATGAAGTAGCCGAGGGCTAGATTAACATCTGTCACCTTGTAGATGGGCAGCTAGTCGTGCAAGGTTAGGTACTGTTTGAGATGGGTAATTTGACCACGGGGAGGACTCTTCTGGTAATGATTATAGGAGGTGGCTTTAGAAATTTATTAGACCATTCACATATAACCAGGGAGTGTTCACTGAGAGAGTCTGGGAGAATGGAGGTACAAGAGATCCTGGTAGGGTGATTGGTGAGAACCCAGTCCAGCAGGGTACTGGTGCCAGTTTTGTAATTTATCTGAGTTTGTGTGGTGACCAACTGTGAGAGGTTGGCAGCTGCAAGGGCATCCTTTTGTGTGTAGACATCAGATGCAAGCCAGTTTATATTGAAATCACCAAGCAGAATGTGTTCAGAGCCAGAAGACTGGGAGCTGATGAAGTTAAGAACTTCTTTGATGCCAAGATCTTGATCTCAAGGTGTAATATATACAGAGATGATGGTGAGGGCTTTTTGATTGGGACCTAGAAAAATTTTAATGGGTGGAAGCTGGGCCAAGGAGGCAGGGATGGGGGTTGGAACAAGGTGCCCCAGAAGATTATCCTTAATGTAGATGGCACAGCCCCCTCCCCTTTCAGAGACATGGTCCAGTCTGAAAACATTGTAACCCTGTAAGGTAATTGCCAGATCAGGAACTTTTGTTTCAACTATAGCAAGGATGTCAGGATTTTGTTGGCTGATAAAGGCTTGGAGTGCATCAAGTTTTGATAACAGGCTGCAGATGTTAATGGTTGTGATGGTGAGGGCCCCCACCTTTTTCAGAAGGCTTGAAAAGTCCAGGCCAGGGTTTGGATGGACGTTGCCCTAGATCAGTAGGAGCAGCTTCATTGAACTGAGGTGCAGGTCCAGTACTGATAATTTGTGTTTCCTTTTAGCATATGGGCAACAGGTAGAGTTCATATGATAGCCCTGATGATATTCAATGTGGTACAGTAGGGATAGGCTGGCACTGACCAATCTTAGTGGTGTTAAGAAGCAGCCAGATATTTCCAAGTGGAGGCCCATAGGGAGGACTGGTCGAGAAGTGGAGTATTCCAAGGTGCTGCTGGTATTGATTAAGTAGATAGTGGGTACGGGGTGGAGGTGGCAGGGGCCTGGGAGAGAGAACAAGGGAGGAATGACAAGGAAGGAGCAAAGGGAAAGGAGCAGGTGAGGGAGGGAACTCATAGCTGGTTTAGTGCGAAAGAAAAGAAAAAAGAAACAGGCAAGGAGAGGTAGTGAAAAAAGAGCTGAGATTGAGCAAGAATGGTGAGGATGGGGTATGTGAACAGCTGGGGAGAGAGAGCAGTGTAGGCTGGAGCTAGGCAGGACAAAAAGGAAGAGAAAAGGCAAGCAAGTGTTGTACACCAATAGGAGGGACCAGCGGGCAATCGAGGGTGGAGTGTGAGGATGAGGGGTGGAAATAGAGTGTATTTAACTAAGGTAGGAGGGCGGGTGGTGGAGGAAACTTCATAGGAGTTCAATCAACTTTAAACAGTAAAGCACTTCCCCAAGACAAAATCCCCAAATTTCCAAATTAGAAGCAGTACAATATAAGCATTCCCCAAAACAGAATTTCCCAATTTGAATCAGTACAGTAGGCTGAAATAATCCTGTGTGAAAATTTCAGCAAAACAGGATTTAGTAGGGAGGCAGTACAAGGAAGGTATATAGCAACTAAAGCAATTGTGACTTAACGGGGTAGACTTTTTTAAATGAAAGACAAAATCCGCCTATAGTGGCAGATCTGTATAATACAGTGTCAGTGGCTCAGTAGGTAGCACACTCGCCTCTGAGGCCGGGAGATCAGAGGGCTGTGGGTTCAGTTCCCACATCTGGCACTTGGGTTAATATCCCAGTACTGACACTGTAGTGCAGCATGAGAGGGGTGCTGCACTTCTGAGGTGCCATCTTTCAGATGAGACGTTAAACCGAGGTCCCATCTGCCTGGATTGGTGGTAGTTCAGGTGGATGTTAAAGATCCCATGGCACTTATCGAAAAGAGTAGGGGAATTTCCCCGGTGTCCTGGCCAAATTTCCCTCATTCACTAAAAATACCACCAACAGCTTAATCTGATTCAAGGTCAGTTGGCATTCATCTGTATCTCCCTCCCCCGGGTCGTGCCTGAAAATAGGCAGGATTTGTCTAGTGCACTTACCCGGTCAACAAAAACTAACTAACTAACCTGCTAATGGAAAACTAGGCATAGGACACAACACCAGAAACAGAAGAACAACAGGAGGTATGAGAAGTATGGGCTTGCAGATTAACTTAACAAAGGGGTAGAAATGGCCACGGGATAAGGAATTAAAATTAATGTGCAGCTGAAAAGGTGGTCTGGTTGCCACTGAGTCTGGGAGGGTGCTGCAAGGCTATACAGAATTTGATGCTAAACCTAGGTAACAGCTTTAAAATTATACTATATGAAATGCCAAATGTTTTAAAAATTTAAGAAAATAAATAAATTAATTAGTAATTTAGCAGTATTGGCCTGAATATAGTAACATCACTAAGATCAGGAACTTAACAGCCCTTTAAAAACAAACAAGAAACCCCAGAAAACAGTCATTTTAAGTATAAGGAGCAATTGTGGCATCAGAAAGAATTCTCCAGGGGAAAAGCCACTCGAGGTGCAGCAACAAAGCGCAGTGTCCAATCAGGATGTGGCTGTAGAACGTGCCAAAAATTGAACCTGATGGCTGAATCCTGTCATTCCTTTGCAGGGTAGAGAAGCTTTCTTACAGGCAGACCAGCTGAGCAGTGCAGGTGGAGGCTTAATTAGAGCCGACCATCTGGGAAAGTTTCGGGAGACAGCAGAGATAGTATTCCTGCTGGAGGCAGCACCCAATTAGGGCAGAAACTTGCAAGTTGGAGGGAGTGTGGGGCCCAAGGGCCCCGCACTTCCACCAACTGGCACAAATTTCTACTTTTCTTTTTTTTCTGCAGGTCTTCAGCTATGCAGTGCCTTTTCTTACTCCTCCCCACTGAAGAGACAGTGGATGTGGAGTGCTGAGCTACAGGCAACTAAGGTCATTAACATGAGTGGTATAGCTCTGTGATAACAACAGCATAGTTGTTAGTACACTCATGAGTTGCAGGAGTGGCCAAGGTAATAATGCCCCCCACCCCAGCCCCTCCTCCACTCCAGGAATTGGATGCTAAGTGGAGACCCACAGGCCAAATAGAGACATGGCCCCAATTCTAGAAAGGTTACACCTGGCGTAACAGCTTGTGCCAAGTAGAACGGCACAAGTAGCAACTTACATCAGCAGTTACGACTTGCGCTATTGTACAAAGTGGTCTGTGACATGTCGCAGGCCACTTGTGCCACATAGCTGTTATGATGGTAGTTGTGCCATAAACCCCCTGCAACATGGCACTAGGGGGTCTATGGCAGCAATTGTGCCCCATTCCAGAAGGGCAGCAACAAAGTACCCCAATGTTGGGATTCTACAAGAACCCCTGGAGGAGAACTGGCAATGTAAGCTACACCTGCATTTAGCTGGTGTAACTTACATCCATCCTCTGAGGGTCCTGTAGAACCTGGTCTATATTCCCCCCCATGGCCAGACCACCCTTGCTGTTGCTCTACTGGGCATCACGCATGATCCCGCCCGATCCCCATACTGTACATGCACCCCCATACAGTGATGGCCCTGCAGGGCCGCCCACACCAAGTGCTCCTCCATGCATATGTTAAATGCTCCACAGGGCTGCACACACCCCCAGTACCCTGAATCCCCCATTGTAAAATGCCCCACAGGGTGGAACTGTCATTCCCTCACCTGTGCCTCACCCCTGAGTCACTGGTCGCAAATGTGGAAAATAACCTGACAAACCCTGGTAGTCCTAGTAGCGCCCCGCCCCCCCACCCAGCCTCATTAGCACCCTCCTCACCATCTCTCGCTGGTGACTAGCATAGCTCACCTCTCACTCATGGCCAGCTGCAGACTGAGTTATGGAGTGCTACTGGAAAGACCCACTCAGATATTAATTTCTGATCACATCTTTCCAGTAGCGCTTCTACATAAGTCAATCAGCAGCTGACTGTGAGTTGAGAGGTGGCTGTGCCAATCACCAGCTGGGGTGGTGGAGTGCTGGAAGGGCTGGCATAGCTGGTTGGGGCCATTAGACATCAGGGCTTGTCAGGTTATTTGCCACATTTGTGGCCAGCGACTCAGGGGTCAGGCCATGGGTGAAGAGATGACAGTGCCACCCTGTGGGGCATTTTACAATCGGGAATTCAGGGTGCTGGGATTGTGGGCAGCCCTGCAGGGCAGTCACTGTAGGTTTTGGGGGCAGGGGGGTGGGCAACCTTGTGGGGCTCTACATGTACACCTGGGGGTGGCAGTTAATGTGGGTAGCCATGCGGGCACCTATTGAGGCTAGCTGGGCATGGTGGACACTTGCAATCTGTGTTGTGGCTTGTGACATGCTCGCCAGGTGTGCCCGCAGTTCAGTGTACCTGACCACATGTTGTAAGTCACAGGACTTAGCTGTGGAGACCCTGCTCCTTCTAAAATAGGGCGCTGGGTCAATGTCACAGTTGCAGGTGGTGCAAGTTGCATTTGGTGGTGACTTGCACCACCCTACTAGAATCGGGCCTATGGAAATAAATGGTATCGCTGCCTCATGACAGCTGCACACAAGTTTGAACACTGACGAGTTGCATGGAGTCAGCCAAATAATCTTCTACCCCCCTACCCAAGAGGCACTGGATGGTGAGTACAGAGGTAGAGCCCAAGTAAGGTCATTAATATTAATGGTATTCCTCTGTGATAGCAAGTGCATACTCATCACTACATTTAAGAGTTGCATGGCGTCAGTCAGGGGAATGCCCCAAACACGTCAGACCAGGAATTGGATGCTGAGTTGAGAGTCACAGCAGAAATAAATACGTTGACATTAATGGTATACCTTCCTCATACCAGCTGCACACAACTTAGAACAGTGAGGAGTTGCATGGCTTCAGCCATAGATCCCCCGCCCCAACCACACCCTCTAAACAGGCACTGGATGCTGAATGCAGAGGTACAACTGAAATAAGGTCATTAACATGGATGGTATACCTCTGTGATACTAGCTGTATTGTAGTTATGATATTTATTAGTTGTACGGTGTCACAAAGGGAATGCCTTCAGCACACCAGAGCAGGAATTGGATGCTGGGTGGAGACCACAGCCCAAATAAAACCGTAGATATAAATGGTATTCCTGCATCTTATGAACTGCACACAAATTAGAATAGTGATGATTTGAATATGCTCAGCCATGCACTACACCCCTCTTCTCTGCACTGAAGAGGTGTCTGATGGTGAGTTCGGAGCTACAGCTGAACTAAGTCTATGAAGATCAGCGGTACAGTTGTGCAATGCCATCTCCACAGTAGTTACTACACTCATTACTTGCATGGCATCAGCCAGTCAACACCCATCAGCTACCTAGAGCAGGGATTTGATGGTTAGTGCCAAGTCACAGACCAAATAAACACATAGACATAAATGTTACACCTTCCTCATGTGAGATGTACAGAAGGTAGGACACTGAGGAGTTGCATGGCTTTAGCTAGGCAATGCTTCCACTTGCAGCTGCTGCAGAACCAGGGATTGGATACTGAGTGTAGACCCACAGGACAAATAATGACATGGAAATAAATGGTATACCTCTGTCAGACCAGCTGCACACAACTTAGAACACTGAGGGTTGTAAGGGCTGAGTCACACAATACCCCCCTCCCATGCAAGAGGCACTGGATGGTCAGTACAGTGACACAGCCTAAGCAAGGTCATTACCATGCACGGTATATCTCTGTGATAGCAAGTGCATATTCATTACTACATTCATAAGTTGAACGGCCTTAGCCAAGGAATGTCCGCTACTTGTCAGAACAGGAATTGGATGCTGAGTAGAGAATCACAGCTCAAACAAGCATGTTGACATGAATGGTATACCTTCTTTTTTCCAGCTGCGTACAAGTTAGAACAGTGAGGGGTTGCACGCCCTGAGGCAGAGAATGCACACACCCATCTTGCCCTGAAGAGGTAGTGGATGCTAAGTGGTGAGGTACAGCCAAAGTAAGGTCATCAACATGAATGGAATAGCTTTGTAATATTGAATGCATACTGGTAATGATAGTCATGAGTTGCACTGCATCAGGTAGGCAATGTGACACAGTGGCAGACCACTAATTGGATGCTGAGTAGAGAGTCACAGCATAAATAAAAATGTTGACGTTAATGGTATACCTTTTTCATACCAGCTGCACACAAGTTAGAACAGTGAGGAGTTGCATGGTTCAGCCACTGAATACCACCCCCCCACCCAGAACCCCCAAAAGAGGGACTGGATGCTGAATGCAGAGGTACAACTCAAATAAGGTCATTAACATGAACGTTATACCTCTGTGATACTAGCTGCATTCTAGTAACATTTGTTAGTTGTACAGTCTCAGACAGGCAATGGATCCACCACACTAGAGCAGGAGTTGGATGCTGAGTGGAGACCAGAGCCCAAATAAAACCATATACATAAATAGTATAGTTACCTCTTATGAGTTGTACACAAGTTAGAACAGTGAATAGTTGTATGGGCTGAGCAAGGCAATAGGCCCATGCACTGTCTGCACTGTCACAAAGATGTCGTGGATGTTGTGTGTAGAGCCACAGCCCAGCTCTGTGTAGGAACATCAATGGTATGTGTATGTGATACTATATGTAGGGTATTTACTTGACTCATCAGTTGCATGGAGTGAGCCAAGCAATGTCCTCACTGTATCTCCCACCCACAGAGCATGAATTCATGCTGAGTGCAGAGCCACTGCCCAAATGAAGAGATGGATATGAATGGCATACCTGCCTCATACCAGGTGTAGAGAAGTTATAACAGTGAGCATTTGCATAAGCTCAAACAGCAAGAGTATGAACCCTCATAGAAAAAGAGTTGAATTTCCAGGACAAGTGGACAACTCAAATAAAGGCATGAACATGAAGTGTAATCGTACTTCATGTCAACTGCACAAAAGTTAGAAGTCTGAGGAATTCCACAGCCTCAGCCTAGCAATCCCCCCAGCACAGCCTCACCCCTTCCCCTCCGCAGACCAGGCAGTGGATACTGAGTGTAGAGCTACAGCTAAAGTGACACAATGATCCTCAATTTTATACATGTATATACCAAATACAGAGTAATTATTAAAGTGAAGGGTTGCACATGTTCAGGCAGGTGATGTCTGTGGCACCACCTAGAGCAGGTAGAGGGTTTCTAGTGCAGAGTCATAGCCCAATAAAAAACATAGAGATCAATACTATACCTCTGTAACACTAATTGTATTTAAATAATACTCAAGAGACATGTCAGAAAGTTTAACATTACTTTTATTATTTCACTATTTAAATATCTTTAGGCCGAATTGTTTGGTTGCTCCTGGGATGGGCAAAAAAACAGTTCTTCGTATATATTTGTTATCATTTTGGGGTGTTTTGTGATTTTTTATATTTCACAAAGTAAATGTCAGTATCAGTGGCTCAGCAGGTAACACACTCGCCTCTGAGACCAGGAGATCAGTAGGCTGTGGATTCTATCCCCACACCAGGCACTTGGGTTAATATCCCAATACTGACACTGTAGTGCAGCATGAAAGTGGTGCTGCACTCTTGAGGTGCTGTCTTTCGGATGAGATGTTATACCAAGGTCCCATCTGCCCATTCTGGTGGTAGTTCAGGTGGATGTTAAAGATCCCATGGCACTTCTCGAAAAGAGTAGGGGAATTTCCCCGGTGTCCTGGCCAAATTTCCCTCATTCACTTAAAAAATACCACCAACAGCTTAATCTGGTTCAAGGTCGGTTGGCATTCATCCGTATCCCCCTCCCCCGGGTCGTGCCTAAAAATAGGCACGATTTGTCTAGTGCACTTACCCGGTCAACAAAAACTAAATAAATAATAAATAAATCTACATTATTACATTTTGCTGCGTATTATGTTTTCAATTTTGGTTTTATATACAATGGGCCAGATATTCAAACTGTGCTATTTTGTGGAGCAAGCCCTTGCGCTGCACAAAATAGTTGTGCAGGGGTGTGTCCAGAGCAATATTCAAAGAAGTTGCACCCTTGAGCAACTCCTTTGAATGTCACCCCTTGCCACAGCCACTGTGCATGGCACAGTGGAACTTGCACCACCGCAAGTTGTCAGAGTGGAGCATTCAACTTGCGGTGGTGCAAGTACCATTGCACCATGTGCAAAATCCCGATATTCAAAAGGTGACATGCAAATGGGGCCACAATTCATGCAAGGCACAGGGGATGCCATTTGCATCTGATTATGGCCCCATTTGCATGCCATTAGCATGCAGGTGCGCCATTCCCCGAGGACTTGCACCTGGCACCCTGCCAGGCAGCAGCCGTCGGGGACCCACGCCCCCTGCAGCCCGATCACAGGCAAAACAGTGTAGAATCGCCCCCACCACCCCCCACTGGCCCGACCACGGGCATAGTGTAATTCCCCCCACCAGCCCGATCGCGGGCAGCAATGTGTCTCCCCCAACGTATCCCTGGCAGTCCAGTGGACCGAAAATCCCATCGTGGGATTGAGTATTAACCCCCTACCTCCCGATTATATCTCTGGTGGTCCAGTGGACTGAAGATCCGATCGCAGGATGGAGTGTGCTAACAACCCCCAACACATCCCTGGTGACCTAGTGTCCCCACCCCACCCACCCACGAGCCCCACCACCCGCTCCCCCCTGCAGCCGGCGAGCAGCATCCCACCCGCCTGCCGCCCGCCGCCCGCTGACTGACCGCTCGTAGGCTGCATGCCTATTGGTGCAGAGTAAGAGCCAATGTATGCAGCCCATATCGTATAAGACAGTCCAGATTTGTGAATGAACTCTACTGCAGCTGTGTGATTTTTGTACTTCTTTGTGGTATCTTTTCTGATACTAGTACTGTTACTGCGGCAGTGCAGTACACTGTCCCCTCCCCGCAGCCCGCCCCAACTGGCAAAGGTATTCTTTTCCAGATTTGAATTTCTGATGGTGAGCACTGGTTAGGTGTTGTGCCTTTGTGTCTTCATCTCTTCAGTGCACAGTGCAATCTTAATCAGTCTGTGCACTTGCATCTCTTTAGGGCCCAATCTCCATCTGTAACTTAAGTCACAGTTGTTTGTTTGGCTTCCTTTCAGAGTACTGGACAGGTGTGGTGCTTAATTGTGCATGAACATTGTACTCATTAATATGCGTTTTTAAGTCAGGACCAATATCATGAGTCACTCGTAATGCATATCATGTTCTTTATCATCACGGTCACAAATGCAGTCACAAATCACGATTTATGATCATTCACATTTAGAATCACGGCATTCATTTTTTTCTAGTTACTTAGATGTATTGTAAGCCTGTTTTGTAGTATCTCTCCAGGCTTCACCACCCCACCATTGTACTCATTGATATGTGTTTTTAAGTCTGGGAGTTTTAAGCTACAGCTCATTGGGGAAATACAGCAGTAGGCATTCGCATTCCCAATACAGTTTCATACTGGTTGTCTCACACCAACGACACCGAATCACGTTCTTCATTATCATGGTCACAAATGCAGTCACAAGTCACGATTTACGATCATGGCACGAATCACATTATTTTTTTTTATAGTTACTTGGATGTATTGTAAGCCTGATTTGTAGTATCTCTCCATGCTTCACCACCCCACCATTGTACTCATTAATGTTTGTTTTTAAGTCAGGGAGTTGGACAGTGTCTGCAGTACATACACAGACTGGAAACAAGACTGACTGCACACATGCAGTTTAGCACAGTATGCTTGGACTGCTCAGAATACAAAGTGTCACACTTTCAGAAGACAACAAAAAAAGGGCATAATTACAGACAAGGGTTGGGGATGGTGGAGGAATACATTTCATACAAACAGCAAGGAAGGTGTGGGGGGGCACATGGTGTGAGGGAAAAAAAATAAATATGGGACCCCATGCTGATCCAGTAGCAGTTCCAGCATGAACATTATTTGCAACTGATGTCCCTTTATGTGATACAGCCACTGCTCCACAGCACTCACCCTCTCGTTGTTCTCCTCGACAGCACTCCAGAGAACTGCCAAGTCAGCCTGTGTTACACGCAGTTCTCTGGGGTCCACACATTCTATAGGCCGACCTGCTGGTGGTGGGGGGGTTGGGGTGCTGGTGGAGCAGCAGGTGCTGCTGTGGCCCTCCTCTTCTTAGAGATGCTGAAATGCACAGCTTCACCCTCTGCCACAGAATGGCCAGCAGGTGCAGGCATTGTCTGTTCTGTGGCATCCTGCCACTCCAACTGCTGATGATTGAGCATATGGGTGTGCTGGCCCGCAGTCCCCAGGTGAGTCCTCTGGGGGCCATGGCGCACCTCCACCTCACATAGGTGGCACTTGACTACACTGCTGTCCCCCCTGACACAGTCAAAAAACTGCTAAACAATGCTAAACAATGGAGATGTGGGGAGGACCAGGCACAGGCAGGAGATTGCCAGATGAACTGGCAGCCAGCTGGTCACAGTGCTGAACAGGGATGAGATCCACACCTGGGCCCGGGGAAACAGGCACATCCTGCTCCAGAGGACCTGGTGCTAGACTTGGTGGTGGTAGAGGTGGTGGTTCAACTGCCTCAGAGTCAGGACAGGAGGCGGTGCTGGTCCTGCTCCCGGGGGGGGGCACTCACAAGTTTTGAGCGGTCCAACAGAAATGGGCTCACATGCCCTCCACACATGCACACAGTACGATGCTTACCACTACCACACTCTCCCAGAGCTGCCCCCAACCCAGACAGTCCCTCAGCCTGGTCCATCTCTTCTACTGAGCTCCCTCAGTCTGAGCAATCACTACTCACACTGTCACACAACATGCACACACAGTCACAGACAAACAACTAACTACTTTTTTAAGATAAGAAAAACAAAATTTACAGAAAGAACAAATTAAGTAAAACAGAGTACAGAAAAGACAAAAAAATGTAGCTTTTAAAAAAGCTGTTGGGTCTAAATCAAAGTTTAAATCTCTTCCTTGCTCTGATCTCAAAGTATCAGCAGTCACAAAACACACTACTCTTTCTCCGTCTGCACTGGAGAAAGTAAAAGTGTCTGCTTGTATGACTCACTTCTTCCTGCCTAGCTAAGGAGAATGTGACTTACAGTACTGTAAGCCATGTGACGTGTAGAGGGCTGCCAAATCTGAAACGCCAAGTGGATCACTTAAAATTATAATGAGGAATGTGAAGTCCATTAAAAAACAATGACTTCGCCTTACTTTACATTGCCATTCCACCTTAACACGAAGTGGTAATGGCAAGGTGGAGTGAGCACTTTGCATTGCCCACTCCAAATAGCAGAGTGGCAATGCGAAGTGCCCACTTCACGTTCACTTAGAAAGCGATATTTAAATTAGCTGCATCTCTAGTAGGTAGTATTGATAATGTGTCCATTTACAGTATTGCATTAATGAAATAGACTACACAGTTACATGTTTAGATAATTTAGACTAAGATGTAATTATTACACATGTGGGTATCACCATTTGATACCTATTTAAGACAAGTAATTAGAACAAAAATTAAATTTGTAAACATTTATTTTATTACATTTAGTTATTCACTGTATATGCACATGAGAGAGTAAGAAACATTTGATGGTTTTCATAAGCACATAAATATATTGTTTAATAGAAAACCCACATGTGTAGATTATGTTAACACAGTTAAAGTAAGTAGCAACATTGTACTAATGATTAGACAGTGTTAGTTGCATGTCAACAGAGACATTATGAAGTTTTCTTTCTCTTTATTTATTGTATTCTAGTAATGTAGAAGAAACGTAATCCTTTTGTATTTGAACATGTTTTTACTTTTTAAGTCATCTGTTGATATTTTTACATACTATTCTTAGTTGTTAGTGGTTATTTATTTGAAAGTGGACCAACCAATAAATATCAAGAAGTGGAAAACTGAAAGCTAAAGAGAGGTATGTAGCATAGAATGTATGTGTGAGAAAGATTGTATAGTATACACGAATATGTTCTTCTAGTTTTGAAATGGGAAGAGACACAGATTATATTACCAGTATATATCTATGTATAGATGTGTGTGTGTAAATATATATATATATATATATATATATATATATATATACAGTATATGTATAGAGAGAGAGAGAGAGGAAGTCTATATAATATCATACAATGGCAGGAACATATAAAGCCATTGGTTGTAGTGTTACTAGATTAGTAAACTAGCAAATAATTTTAGAAATTATTCCCAATATCATGCTGTGGTGAAGATAACACACATCACAACCATTTTCGTACTTGTGCTGAAAAGGTTGGTTCATAACCAAATAAATATGGTTTCTGGACTGTTTATCATTTGTGGAACTGGGAAAAATTCCTCATCTGACCTAGAAACATAGAAACATAGAATTTTACAGCAGATAAGGACCGCTTGGCCCACCCAGTCTGCCCATTTCCCTGCCTACTGGATAAGCTGCAGATCCTAGTTAACCAGCAGCCTACTTCTTTCTACCCCCACCCCCTAGAATTGCCTTATGACTGTCGCATGCATGCTTGAATTCCACCACTGTTTTTGACTCCACAGTCCTCCTCCGGAAGGCCGTTCCATGCATCCACAACCCTCTCTGTGAAAAAATACTTTAAAATTACCTCTGAGCCGCCCCCATCTTCAAATTGTGCCCCCTTGTTCTTGCACACCTCTTTTTTTGAAAGATGCTACCCTCTTGGACTTTGTTGATTCCCTTGAGGTACTTGAAAGTTTCTATCATGTCCCCCCTCTCCCTCCTTTCCTCGAGGCTACACATAGTCAGCTCCTTAAGTCTCTCTTCATATGTCTTCCTGTGCAGACCCTGCACCATTTTAGTTGCCCTCCTCTGGACAGCTTCCATCCTGTCTATGTCTTTGCGAAGACTGGGTCTCCAGAACTGCACACAGTACTCCAGATGGGTTTTGACCAGCTGTCTGTACAGAGGGATAATAACTTCCTGTTTTCTACTGGTGATGCCTCTCCCTATGCATCCCAGTATCCCCCCAGCCCTCCTTGCTGCCCTCTCACTTTGCTTGCCCACCTTTAGGTCATCTGATATGACTACCCCCAGGTCCCTTTCCATTTTTGTTGTTGTTAGTATCTCACCCCCCCATTGTGTACTCTTCCCCTGGGTTTTTGTTTCCCAGGTGCATTACCTTGCACTTCTTAGCATTAAATCTAAGCTGCCATACATTTGACCATTCCTCTAACCTTGCCAAGTCCTTTTTCATCCTTTCCACCCCAACTTGTGCATCAACTCTGTTGCAGATCTTTGTGTCATCTGCAAAGAGACATTCTTTTCCTTCCAGTCCCTCTGCAATGTCGCTTATAAAGACATTGAAGAGGACCAGTCCTAATACTGAACCCTGTGGTACCCCACTAGTAACCCCCCTTTCTTCAGAGTGGACTCCATTTACTATTACTCTCTTTGTCCTATTCTCCAGTCAATTTTTTACCCAGGCTGTCATCTTGGGACCCACTCCCAGGCTGGCTAACTTGTATATTAATCGGTTGTGTGGGACTGTGTCAAATGCCTTGTTAAAGTCTAGGTAGGCCATGTCCACAGCCCCTCCCTGATCTACTACTTTGGTCACCCACTCAAAGAAATCTATCAGATTTGTCTGGCATGACCTTCCCGCTGTGAATCCATGTTGCCTTGGTCCTGTGCCCCTCTGGCCTCTAGATACTGACAATTCTTTCCTTCAGAAGTGATTCCATCATTTTCCCTATCACTGAGGTTAAACTAACAGGTCTGTAGTTTCCTGCTTCTGCCTTGCTCCCACTTTTGTGAAGGGGAATCACATCTGCCCTCCTCCAGTACTCGGGTACCATCCCATCCTCCCATGATTTGTTAAACAGGGTAGTCAGTGGTGTCACTAATTCCACCCTTAGTTCTTTTAGAATTCTGGGATGAATCCCATCAGGCCCCATTGCTTTGTCCACCTTCAGTTTTAAGAGTTCTTTCAGAACCTTTCTTCTGTAAATGGGCTGGTATCAACTTCTGTATCCAGAGTGTTTCTACTGTTTGTTTTAGGTACCTCCCCCTCTTCCTTTGTAAATATTGAGCAAAAATATTTGTTTAGTATCTCTGCCTTTTCACAGTCACCCTCTGCCCACCCTCCTCCCCTTTATTAAGCCTCACTATCCCTCCCTTGGTCTTCCTTAGCTCCCTGATGTACCTATAAAAGGTTTTATCCCCCTTCTTTACTGAGTTGGCTATCTTTTCCTCAGTTTGGGCCTTAGCTGTTCTGACTGCTTTCCCAGCTTCCTTTTGCTTTAACTGATACAGCTCTCTGTCCTGCTCCTTTTGTGATTCCTTGTACTTCCTGAAAGCTTTCTTTTTCTCTTGAACCTTCACTGCCACTTCCTTTGAGAACCATAGTGGTTTCTTACATCGTTTAGTTTTGTTTATTTGCTTCACACAAAGGCTAGTTACCTCTGTGATGGCAGTTTTTATTATTCCCCATTGTTCTTCCACCCCTCCTTCCTGCCCATTTGCTAGTGCATTCCTTAGGCACTCACCCATTTTGGCAAAGTCAGCCCTCCTAAAGTCCAGTACCTTTGCCTTTGTATGGCTTGACTCTATTGCTGTGTTTATTGTGAACCATACTGTTCGATGGTCGCTAGTCCCCAGATGGATACTGTAAATGGACACATTATCAATACTACCTACTAGAGATGCAGCTAATTTAAATATCTCCATTTGAGAGAACCAGGTCTAAGATTAATCCCTCTCGAGTGGGCTCCAATACTAGTTGTCTAAGGCATGCCCCCTGTAGGGCATCTAGAATAACCCCACTCTTCGAAGTGGCTGCTGCAACTGCACTCCAGTTAACATCTGGCATATTCAGATCGCCCATCAGCAATATCTCCCCTTTTTCTGCCTTACTAAGTATACTTTCTATCATTTCTGTCCATTTCCTCCCCTGAGAAGGGGTCTGTATACAACCCCTGTGCAGATTGTGGTGCCATTGCCGGTCTCCAAATTTACCCACAGTGCTTCTTCTCCTCCCTGTTTTCCCTTTTGTTCTGCTGCTTTGATTCCTTCCCTTATGTAAAGAGCTACTCCTCCTCCTCTATTACCCTCTCTGTCCCTCCTGTAGATAGTGTATCCTGGTATGTTTACGTCCCAGTCATGGTTTTGTGTGAACCATGTTTCTGTGACTGCCATGATATCCAGATGTTCCTCCTCCATCAAGGCCACTAATTCAGGAAGCTTGTTACTCAGACTACGGGCATTAGTACTCATTGCTCTCCATTTTTTGATGGCTTTACCTTCAGTTGCAGCATCCCCCACTGACCTTTCTATCTTGGTCTTTTTCTCATTTAGTACCCTGTTTTGTAGGGAGAGGCTGGGATTTTCCTGCTGCTTATCAGTGCCTCCCCCCTTGACTAGTTTAAAAGCTTGCCAATGAAGCATTTAAACCGATTGCTCAAAAGACTTGCTCCCTTCCTGGACAGATGCAGACCATCCTGCCAGTATAGGCTGGTGTCCTCAGGTGGAACCCCAGTCACCAATGAAGCCAAACCCTGTGTTCCACACCATTTTTCAACCGTTCATTAAACTGCATGGTGCAAAGTACCCTCGCCTCACTCATGCCATTGACAGGCAGCACCTCTGAGAAGGATACTGTTTGTGCTACTTGTCTTAGGCCCCTCCCCAGTTCTACAAAGTCCTTCTGCACTGCTCTAATCTCATGTTGAGCCAAGTCATTTGTCCCTAGGTGGACAATGATGTCCAGCTGAGGCTCCCGTGCAGCTCCAAAATAATGATGATCCTATAAAAGTAGGAGCATACCAATAGTTTGCATTGTGGAGCAGAGGTGCACAATCATTTTTGACATTATCTGTCGAATTATCAGTTGCACACATCTGCACAGATATATAGAAATGCATACGTATACTGAAAATAGGCCAGATAAACACATGTATACATTAGGGCTGTGCATGGTCCCAATAGTATTTCCCGAATACCATGAATAGTAGGCTTGCTGAATGTTCGGGTGGACATTCCAAATAATTCACTATTAGGCTACTATTCAGGATGTACTATTTGGTGGGTGAGATTTCAAAATCTCACAGAGCTTCGACTGGCCAGTCAGAGGCTATTTTTGGAGCTCTGAACCAGGAACACCATGTGATCTCCTCACTCTGAGTGTGTAGATGAGAGGAAACAGTTGTTTCTCAGAGAACTAGCTCTGTTTAGTTTACCACTTGTAACTTTTATAACTGTTTAAAAAATGTTTTGTGTGTGATCCAGTTTTTACATCTGATCACCTTGTGACTGCATCTGACAGCAGTTTTGCTTTTCATCCTTGAAACCGGGCTCAGTTTCAAGGAAAAGGAGAGTCTGTGTGTGAGTGAATCTGTGTGTGTGCTGCTGCATGCTGACTCCCCTCCCCCACTGCTTACAGTTTCACAGCTCAGCTGACGCAGTGTGGTTTGATTTTTTTCCTTAAGAACCAATTAGTTCTTATCAGAATTTTTTTTTGTCAACAAAGTCCAGTTTGGCTTTTGCATGTAGTGGGTAACTGTTACTGGGCTCAGTAACAGTGAGTGGCTCAAGCTTTTGCTGACTGCCCCATCTCCACTGCTGTGCTTGCTTTGCTTTTTCTTCCAAATCCACACACAGCCCCTGTGGTATTTTCTATTTCTTTTGTGAAGCAAATTGGTATTTTGCTGTAATCAGGTTCTGGGCTCAGTTCCCTGCATAAGTGAGGTGTGATTGTCATCTGACTCCCTCTTATCTGCGTTGCAGCTTACCGTGGTGCATACATCATCCGTGTGTGTGTTGTATCGTTGTTCTTGTAATCTGTGTCCTGCAAGTGCATGCACAGTTGTCTGCTCGCATTTTTTTTTTGTGATATATAAAGCAGCCTATTTTTTTCTCACTGGGTCAGCTTTGGCCCATTGAATTGTTACTGATTGTAGTCTGGTTCTTGGCTCTGTTCCCTGCACAACTGAGTAAGGAGGGTGTTGCAGGTGACTCCCCTCTCCACAGCTCACTGCACCTGAGTGGCCTCCTGTGCATGTGAGTTTTTTTCCTTTTTGTGTGTCTTCACCCCCTGTGTGTGCACTACTGTGAGTGTGTATACGTAAATTTTCTGTGAACTGCTTTAGTATTTCTGTCTGTGTCAGGTGTGACTCACTGGGTTCTGTGTCTTGTAAGTTGTTTGGTGCACCTTCAAAGCTTGAATTGCTGTACTGTATGACTGCACAACTGACACCGTACAAGCAAGAAGTTGTTTGCTGACTCCATCTCTTTCTAGTATCAGCTTGACTTTATTAGCTGCTATATACACAGTGTTGCTATTGTTGTTTTCTGCAAGAAGCACCAACATAAACAAAGACACTAATCACAAATAATATACACAGTAAGCTACGGACCATGTCTCATTAATCCCATAAATGTGCATGGTCCAGCCCAAGCAAGTCATCTTCACCACTAGTCGTAAGTGGTGAGGAAGAGGGTGAGAGAAGGTCTGTTTGTATTTGCTGCTCTAAAATAGTTTTCTCCCCTGATTAGCCTTCAGGTTCTGGTGTCAGTAATATTGGGGGTAGTACCAGTACCACTATAACTTTGACTGCTGCCACTACTATTACTACTACTGCATTTGCAGCACCATCATTTTATAAAAGTAGGAGGGCTTTACAGCTGACATCTCCAGTTATACAAGAACAAGAACCCACCCCCACTGGTAGTGGTAGCACTATTCACACAACTGCCCCCATAAAGGCAATATCACCTATCAGTGTGCTCCTCCCCACCACCACCAGTGCCTTGATTTCAGCAACCAGAGCAAATCATTTTTGTACTGTTGACACCACCACTGCCATAACCCCAGTTAAGCTCCTGAACTCATGACAAGTTACAGGCCTATGTCTTTATTAAATCAAGATATTAAAATTCTTAGTAAATTGCTAGCCAAACGCAGTAATACAATTATTCTGGATCTTATAGGGTCAGAGCAGGTTGGCTTTATGAGGGGTAGGTCATCAAGTGACCATCTATGTGCTCTGGCCCATGTCTTCTCAGCGTCCAGGGATGCAAAATTTCCTGCCTTTCTGGTATCCCTGGATGCTGAGAGGGCATTCGATAGAGTTGATTGGAATTTTCTTTTTCGGACTTTACATGCCTTTGGTTTTCCTTTAGAGTTCCAAAAAATGATACAGGCAATTTATAAGGCTCCTACAACCCAGGTATTAAGTAATGGACTCATTTCAGATGTATTTTCTTTATATTCTGGTAATTGGCAAGGTTGTCCCTTATCTCCTTTGCTTTTTAATTTATACTTAGAGCCCCTCATCTGTAGATTGGTCGCTTGGCCCAGGATTCAAGGTATTATTATACAAGATCAGGAAGTTAAAGTCTCAGCATATGCTGATGATTTACTACTCCAATTATCCCATCCTGCCTTATCCATTCCATCTGTGTTGGAAATTATTAAGGAATATAGTTCCTTTTCCAATTATAAATTGAATGTCGATAAGACTTTGGTATTTCCCCTCAATCAGAGTGTACTAAAGCACAAAATTACAGCTTTAGGATTGTCTTGGGAAAAAGAATCATTGAGATACTAGGCACTGTTCTCATGAGATGCACAGCTCTTTTTCAAAAGAGAAATTTGAATTCTTTATTACTCACTATCACACAGGATTTAAAAAGGTGGTCCCTCCTCCCATTTTTTTTATGGGGCAAAATTAATCTTATTAAGATGAATATTTTTCCCCATCTTTATTACCCACTCAGCCTCTTGAACTTATGGCTGCCTTTGCCATGGTTCAAGAAAGTGCATAGTATTATTATTAACTTTATCTGGGCTGGAAGGCGACCTCGTCTTGCTTTTCATAAACTAGTGGCTCCCAAAATCAGAGGAGGCCTTCGTCTTCCACATGTCAGTCTTTACTACTGGGCTAGCCATGCTAGTAAATATCTTAAGTGTCTTATACAAGGTGACCCAGAGCATCCCTCTTCTTATAGACCCCTCTGGCTCAAAATGGAATTGGCTCAAATTCAATATTATAATCTTTCCCCTTTGGCACTTTTATATATGAAACCAAAATGCCTTCCAATACAACTTCACTCAACACCAATTGCAATATCTGTCAGAGTGCATTCCCAATTTTGCAGTTTCTTAAAATACAACCAATGCATATATTTGGAACAACCTTTACTAGGCAATCCTAATATCAAAATAGATGGGAGGGTCCTTTCTTCTCTATGGCTTCCGCAGGCAAAGGAATGTAGTCTCTCATATTTTTGGAGTGAAACAAGAAGGACACGGCTCTCATCTCTGGAAATCTTAGCTAAGATGGGTATTCCAACTTCCGATGAAAACTTTCATGATATCAGCTTGATCATTAACTGTTTGACCATCTTCTGATACCTTGACAGTGATCTCCCTTTTCTCCTTTTCCATCACCTGTAGCCTGTTAGCTAAAGTTCTGCCCACCACTTCACTATTTGTTTTTTTCAGTTTTTATTATACCAGGCCCAATGCATTTTCAGGCCATAAAATTCTGTTGCTTCAATCAGCTTCCTCAGATCATTTAATAGGTCCATTTTAGAGTTGTCCCCTCTTTAACAGCCTGTTCTAAATTTTTTAATTTATCCTCTATTTCCTTTTGCTCATCCTTCTTTTTTCTTATTCCTCCATGCAACCTCAGAAATAATTACCCCCCATAAAGTTGCCTTAAAAGCATCCCAGGAATCAATAATATTTTCTTCTGTTATTAAGTTTTCTTCCATAAAGAGTTTTATATTTTCTTGAATCTTATCCAAAAATGGTTTATCTTGCAATAGGGTGTTGTTCAGTTGCCAAAGCTGAGTTCCCTCAGTTTGTTCAAAACTCAAAAAAAGATCCAATGCTACAGGCCTATGATCCAAAATTAATCTGAGTTATGTATTTGACATAGCCCCCAAACAATTTACCAATAAATCCCTAGGTATCAAGATATAGTCACGTCTTGAGTGAGTAAATGCCGGCCAGAGAAGTATGTGTAATCTCTCATCTCAGTGTTCAACTCCCTCCAGATGTCAAACAGGTTATTTAAATCTAAAAAAGTGTGAAGTAACTTGTATTTGTATTCATCCCAACCTGAGCTCTTAGAGGTTTTATCCAACTTCTCATTTAAGATACAGTTAAGATCTCCTCCAATAATATAATATACTTCTCCCCATGTAAGCATATGTTTATTCAATTCTGCTAAAAAGTTGTTGTAACCCTTAAAAGGGGCATATACTGATCCTGTTACGATAGATATACCATTAATTTTTTGTTAGGACCAATAAAATTCTTTCCTGTTTGTCCAAAACAGAATTCAAAATTTCCCCTTTAAAGTTTTTATCAAAAAAGAATTGCAACCCCAGCACTTTTATTTGATGGCCCTTGGAGAAGTAAGGTTACCAGTACACTTTTTCTTTAGTTTATTCCATTCTCTTTCATTTAAGAAGGTTTCCTGTAACATGGTCACACTTGAATTTATTTTTTTTTAATTATTGACAAGACTCTTGTTCTCTTCATCATGGAATTTATGCCATTTACATTCCATGTACAGCTCCTAAACCATCTCAATAAAGTTTTAGGAAAAAATTCAAAAAGGAAAAGTACATTAAATATAATTTGTAACTTCACACATAACTTTTCACCATGATGCCTGACTAATAAAATAATATACACCACTTTCCATAACCCTTCAACCCCTTCCCCTGTTGTATGCCTAAGACAAAATTCTGGCATATTAACCGTTACCACTTAGCGACAAACACTGGGATGAGGACTAGTCTCCCCTTCTCCCCTACTGTGAACCTCCAAAATTATACCACTTCCCAGCTCTAATACTTCTTTGAATTCTTATACCAAAATAAGGCTGAAAACCAAAGCACTAATAAGAATTACGCACTACCAATAGACCTAAAACACCAATCTGAATTGATAATTTTCTATATGCTTATTGAGAGAAAAACTTTTTAAAGCTACCCATTGACATGGCCCACTAATACTGTAAGCCTCAGCTGGCAAATTGTAAATCAGCTGTTGGTTATTCAACAATACCTTCAATTTTGCAGGAAAAATCACATAAGCATTGATATTATTCCCCCATAGTTTTTATTGCAATCCCATAAATGTTTTCCTTTTTTCCTATAATGCTTTGGAAAAATCATTTTTGAGGTACATTTGCTGATCTCTATAAATGAAAGATTTTTCCCTGTAATATGCTTGCATAATAAAGTCTTTGCCCTCTGAGGACAACATTTTTACTATTACTGGCCTAAATTTGGCTCCATCTTTCCCCTTCCCTAACCAGTGTGCCCTTTCTATTTCTGGGACTTCTACTTCTGTTGATAACAGAGAATGGAAGATATCAGATAAAACAGATTTTAATGGCAGTTCTTCTTCCAAATCAACCATAATCCCAAAGATCTGAATATTGGATAGTCTTGCTCTGTTTTCTTATTTGTCCAGTTTTGCCTCACAGATCAGTACTTAGTAGTTTTTAAATTTCTACATGCCCTGTTCCAAGAGAGAGAAACCTTATCTTGTAATTCAGAGTGTTTTTTTTTTCAAAATCTTTTAAATGATTTATAGTTTGTTCTAGTTTACTGTCCATCTTTTGAATATTGTCTGCTAGTGAACTGATAGAGTCCGGTAATGTGATTAATTTGTCCATTGCTGATCGAAGGGTTGACATATTGTTTATTACTTTTAGGGCCCATTCTGGAGGTTTTTCCAATGTAGATATTGATAGTGCTGCAGAACCCAGTCCCTTCAAGCCCTGAGATGAAGTTAAGGGGGAGGGAGTTGAAGAATGAGCAGAGGGTTCAACCACCTCAAATTCAAGCTCCTGTAGTGTTTCTTCTAGGGTGGCTGGCAATACCCCAATCTCCCCTTTTGAAAGAGGGCCTTTAGCATTATCTGGGCCTGAATTGTGTTTACTATTAACAGCTGGATTTTTCCACATTTTTTTCTTTTCTCTTATCACCTTCTAGTTTTGGAGCCATTTCAACCACTTGAATACCCCTCAGGTATTTAATTACAAGTTGTAAATATGGGATTTAATTTCTTACTTTAGCTTTCTTCAGTCTCATAGATGTTTGACCTGATGAGTAAAAGCCTCTCCGGTCGCAGTTCAGTATTCCTTCGGCTGAGGGTTCTACTTTACAAACCCCTCTATGCCATCTCATTTTATGGCATACCAGAACTTTCCCCGTGAGCCTTCCAATTCCTCATTTAGATCACTGAGCAGAAAACATAGCGCATGTAACCACAAAAGGTTATTTAAAAAAGAACATCCATTTCAAATATGGACTGAAACCCCCAAAAAGCTGAATAAATGAGCTTGGGCCACTATTTCCACCTTCCACAGACAGGATCTAAGACACCAGCCTGTAACACTGTATCACTGTAGCTTATTTACTTAGGCACCAATTTTAGGAGATTTGAAACTCACAATTTCCAATGCCAAAAGAGGCAACATCCCACTTCCCCGTCTTTTCAAAGAGCATGTCTGCCTTCCACAATCAGAATCTTAGAATGCCAACCTGCTTCTCTGACTGTTCTGAATCTGATGTTCATAAAGACAGTTTCTTTTTTGTTATTTCATATATTTACCGATGCCAAAAGGATTCAGCATCCAACTTCTTGTCTTGCATGGCAAAAGCATATCTATCTAGTTTTTCATGTAGAAAGGAAAAAACATGCATCTTCACTCATGGGGAACAAACTTTTAATGGAGGAGAGAGGAGGAGAACCGCACACCATGCTAGCTAGCCCCAATACCAACGCATTGCATCACTACACACCACCTCTTATCGAGAAAGGATTCTTAGCATTCTGAGGCACTCAGACAACTATCAGATGCGGGCACTTTTCAAGTCCTTGCTTCAAATCCTGTAGATTTTTATAAAAATAAGTTGAAAGCATTTCTCTTTATGTCAGTTGATAAGGTATGGATCACACAGAAGGAACAAAGTGCCTTAAATCCTAACTTTCCCATAGTTCCATTATTTTATCATATTTCCAAATTACACATGGATAGGGATAATCCCCCAGGCCATCCTATTATTTCATATGTGGAGAGTGTTTTTGAAACACTCTCCACATATACAGATAGGTACTTGCAACAAGAGGTGATTCACTTAAAGTCTTACATTAGAGGCACCATATCAGTCCTACAGAAACTTAGACGTTTGGAATGACAATCAACCTACAGTTGGGTAGTTTGGGATGTAACTTCTCTGTACACCATAATAGATCACCAACAAGGAATAGATGCAGTGGTATAGATGTTGAACAAATCATCTAGGATTTATTCAGTTCTGTTTACAACTAAGGCACTAGACCTGATACTTAGGAGAAAATTTTTCCTATTCAATGTTGAATTATACCTACAGACCAGAGGCACTGTGATGGGGTTAACTGTGGCCCCCTCCTACGTCAACCTGTTCATGGATTGGTGGGAGGAGGGGGTGCTATAAAATACCCATCGCAACTTCTATGTTCAGAATACTAAATATTATTTTTAATTTATAGATGATTTACTTATGGTTTGGGAAGAGACAAAGCAGGAAATGTTAACTATTTTTGAGTACATCAATTCAAATGAGAGGGGATTCAATTTACTGCAAAAATCAATAATCAAACAATAAATTTTTTAGATATAATACTAGAGAAAAGGGAAGGAACCAGCTCAGTTGAAACAAAATGGTTTAGAAAATGCACAGTGGGTAACACAATCCTGCACACATATAGTGCTTACCCTGAACATTTGATAGAGAGCTTGTCTTATAGTCAGCTAGTTAGATTGGAATGCAACCGTTCCAAAACTGAAGACTCTGTGGAAGCCAAGGATGAACTGTTTGCTCAATTGTGTTTAAGGGGGTACATCGAGTAGGTGTTACAGCAGGCATTACAAAGGGTACAAGATTTGGATAGGGCCTCCCTTCTAGAATATAAAGAGAAAGAAAGTGAAGAGGCCAAAGTGTGTTTTGTATTTACTTATTCAGCAGTGTTAATGGATGTCAGGTCTGCAATTAAAAAATGTTGGCACATTTTGGATATAGATAGGGATCATAAATCTATTTGTGAAACAAGCCCTTTAATATTCTTTCATATGAGCAAAAATTTGAAGGATTTGTTGGTCCACAGTGAATCTAGGCCCCCGCTGAAGAAGGAAGCAAATTGCCACCAAAACCAATTCTTTCCCTGTCATAATTGTTTCACCTGTAAACATGCTGTGAAGGGTAATATTTTTAGTAACCTTAGCACTAAAGGGATAGCACAGGTATCAATAAAATAATTTATTACATGTGCCTCCACACATGCAGCATATGCAGTGTGTTGCTCGTGTGGTCAAGTGTATGTAAGGCAAACAACTAGGAAATTAAAAGAATGTCTGCAGGAACATTGTCATGCTATTTGAAATTGGAATTTATAGTATCCAACTGCTTGACACTTGTTTGAGTATCAAGATGCCTCACTGCATAAAATATCATATATAGGCAGAGATCAGTCCCCAATAATGAAATGCGGGGGAGATAAAGTATTAGACCAAAAAGAATCAAGATGGATTTTTTGCCTTAAAACATTGAAACCCAATGGGTTTAATGAAACAATGGAATTTAAACTCTTTTTTTAAATAAAAGTTTAAGGTTCTAATAGTGCATTAGACAGGGACCATGCATGGAGTCAGCAGGCTGGATGTTTGATTGTTTGTCTAATACCACTTTTGATGGAATGAAGTAATGTGGGAACTGAACATACATTACACTAAAAAAATACTGTGCCTTGAACAAAAAAATAACAAGATTTTAAATTTAATATCCTGTTTCTTTATGTGATGGGGCTTAGGAAGGGAGGCAGCACTGTGTGGTGGCAAATTGGGCAATTGTTCCTTAAATATAAAGGCCACCACAAAGTGCCTAAGTAGAGTTTCTTATCCAGAACAACAAGCACCTTAAGTACATGGATAAAGCTTTTTTAAGGATTGATGTATGAAAATGTAGTACAATTCTCAGAATACTTTTTTTGCACAAGTGTTTGTATAAATTGTTAATCACTTCAGTTATCAATGGTATGCAAAAGGTAACATGGAGTTTATAATGCACAATTGATTATATCACTGGTCATCTAATTGCAATTAATTAATGGTGGTTATAAAATGGGCTTAAGAAATGCAGAATGCTGATTGGCTAAAACCTAGTTCTAGCCATGTCCTTATCAGCATGTATTGTGCCAACCGGCACTCATTTTCCGAAGCTGACCACAGCACAAAAAATATCACTGTGTCCACATGAACTCTCCCGACGCAGCCTGCAGCTCGTCACCTAGTAAACAAGAGGACCACACAGAGAAAGCACTACCAGCATGTCACGAGCAACAGAAAAACATTAAAATGTCCAATTTCCTGCACCACCAAAAAAATCTATACATTTTCCACCTCTTCAGGGTTTTCTATCACTCCTGTTTCCCACTGACCACTGTACAGCATCTCTCAATCGGGCTGCCATTTGTCACACCCTCCTTTCAGCCACTTCAATTTTTTCTCCTCGTTATTCCCCGTGGTTTTCAGTCCTTGCCCTTCCCTTAACATTGCTCCTCACTGCCAGGCATCTGCAATGTTTAAATAAATAATTTAAAATGAGTGGGATGAAACAGTAATCAAAAAGGCATCGGTGGCATCCCACTGGCACTAGCACTCATACTGTGGAGCCATAACAACGCGTAGTTCAAAAGCGTTAACAACGGCAGCTGCAGAAGGACATGCTCGCTTCCAGTAAAACTGGCCAGTCACCCTCAAAACATACAGCTCCAGTCATGGAGGCCACTGTAAATAAAAAACAAATAAACAGCAGAAAATACTGAAAAAAAACTCAGCTACATAACAATGACAATTTTCTGTGTGTGTGTGTGTGTGTGTGTGTGTGTGTGTGTGTGTGTGTGGCAGGGGGAGGGCAGCACGGCTGGCCAAAAAACGGTAGACAGGCACTAGTAAACAAATATATAGTAAAACAAATAGGAATATATCACTGATTAGCATTTTCTGTGTAGACTTGGAGTGGTGAGACACACAGATGCAGAAATCACACTGTACAGTAACAGGGACTATTTTGTTTAAAACTCAAAAAAAAGAGAAAAAAATGCCATTTTACTTTTAAAACTTTAGTAACTTCTTTAAAACCACTTTTATAAATATTCTGCCCATTTTATAAGTGCAATAAGACACTCCGAGGTGTGGGTTATCTCCTGATAAGAGCACACCCAGGTGCATTAGGCACTCGGCGCAAGCGCCTCGTGCCTAACAAGCGCACCTGGCGTGCTCTTATCGAGAAGATACTTACCTCGTCATAGTCTGTTATTATCACAATGTACTCATTGGGCATGTTGATTGTAAGTACTTTATTAGAAACACATGCAGGCACTATGTATTAAAGTATGATCAGTCACAGTCAAGCCTCACCCCTGATGACGAGGTCCTGGTGGCCTTCAAGCTCTGGGCTGTTTGCACATTATTGGTATGCGAACCATTACAATATGTATTGTATGCATGATAGTATCATTTACAGGGTGACAAATAAAAACATTTTGGTTAAATTGGGCAAGCTTTACTATAGGTTAGCAAGGTTTATATTAGGAAGTAGTTTCCACATGCATCATTACAAATTGTTGAAAAACCTAAAGTGATATTCCCTACAGGCAAGAAATAGTATGGCCTGGTTAAAACTATTCCATAAATATCTCACAAAATACCCAACACATTACATTTCCATTACTGTAATGTCCTGTCCCCATACTACAAGAGTACTAACTAGATCAGTACATGAAAACAAAATAGCAATTCCCAGACAAAGGACCAAATTTGGATTAAAAAATGTAAAATGCCAAGCTTCTACCAGACGAAATAGATTACCTTACTCAATACACACTTTAACATGCTATGGAGAATTCAATAACAATTTGAAATTATTTTTTTTTGCAGAATATTACTGTTAATAATTTGTATGAACTTGTGATGTTAAACGTATATTTAATTTAAAAATGTGTGTTTAATGTATATTGTAGAGATGTTATGTATGATGTTCTATGTACTTTTTTATGTATGGGTGTAACATATAAAACAGGACTGTCTTGAAAATAGGATAATTTTAACCCTTATGATATGAAATCCTTTCCTGTGTAAAAATAAATGGTTTTACTGCTACTACTACTGCTATTTAATATGTAATGAGGTTTATTTATGCATCCATTTAAATGATATATAAAGATTTTTGAATGCTAGCCTGGAGTGCTGTGTATTTTATTCACAGGTCTTCCATGCATTTGCCTGCCAGGCTGCCTGTGTCTCTAAGTCTGTAGGTTCTTGTCTATTTATTGAGTCTAGGGGTTAAGCAGGTCCTTGCCTGCCCTCCTACATGCACTGTGCCACCAGAGTTCAGTGCACATTGGTGAGTCATTGAGCATTTGCAGACAACTCCACCTGCCATCTTAGACATGATGGACAGTATTGTGTTCCACCAGCAACCAGCAGACAAAGCAGTGCAGTGGATGCACAGTGACTGCGACATCCACCTTGACTATTTAAAAGCTAGGCCAGTATCCAGTAGGCTTCCTTTTTATGGCTGCAATGGGCATAGCCCTGTAGACTTTTTGCTTTGAGAAAATTACTCCCTGCATAAATTACCTTCCAAACATAATAGAGTGTTAAAAATAGTGTTCTCCGCCCAAGCCTCATTACTACGCTGCCTTTGTGTGCGTGTGTGGTGTGTGTGTGTGTGTGTGTGTGTGTGTGTGTGTGTGTGTGTGTGTGTGCCTGAGAGCACTATTTTTTCTCTGGCTTAGGAAGTTAATTGAGCCCTCCCCAGTACTGCCTATTTTTGCAAAATGAAACCTCCTCCAACAATTGAACCCTCCCCAGTACTGCCTTTTTTTGTAAGTTGAAACCTCCTCCACCAATTGAGCCCTCCCCACTACTGCCTTTTTTCAAGTTGAAACCTCCTCCAAAGTGTTTTATGGGACTTTTCTTTGTTTGTTAAGTTTCAGTGCTTAATGTACTACCTTTTGCAAGATGAGAAACTCCTGCTTTGCTGGTATCACCTCTCCCACTCATCCAGAGGTGTGAATTCCTTTGTTACCTAACCATGTAGGTTGATTTTATTAGCTTGGTTCTCCCACAATATGAGAAAAAAATACAACAAATATGTTGCAGGTGATACCTTTTATTGGACTAGCAAAATTATTTTTCAGACTAGCTTTCCTGACTGGACTAACATGGCTACCACATCTCTCTTTTTTTTCCCACAATATGAAAGCCGCATGTTTTGAGAAGATGCTCCAACCACCTCAGTTTCCCATCACCCCCACCACACACACCAATACAAGTAGAAACCACAGTTTATATACAGATTGCATTCAACAGCATACCTCTCAACTGTCCCTGATTTTCAGGGACATCCTTAATTTTGTCTCAAAATTTTACTCTGTCCCTCCTAAAAATTGTGTTTCTGTGACCAAACAGTGGGGGTTGTAAGCACAGAATAATGCCAAACAATAAAGTTACAGACTTGTTCTTCCTTAGAAAATATGTTTTGCACTAAGCCCCTTATTCTACCAGCTTCCTGAGTGGATAGCACCAATTTTGAAGATGTGTCCCTGGTTTTGGTCCTTTGTCCCTGATTTGTTTAAGCCTTGTCCCTGATTTATGAGGCAGGAGGTTGAGAGGTATGTTCAGCAGTAACTGCTGCCTAGATAAACTGATGTATATTCTGCTATGCAATGGGGGAGGGGCAAGGAGCATTGTTGGAGCAATCACAGTCTTGTTTTATAAATAGCTGCCTGTGCTCCATGGTGTTTCCAAACTAGTTTATATAAACCATTCCAAGGCTGCATTTATTATTTCATTTAGGGGCTATTCAAACAAACAATAAGGTGCTGTTCCATTTCTGCTACTTAGTACTGGTGCAGAAACTGAAAGGGACTAAGAGGGATAGCAAAATTAATGCAGACAAAACTACCTTAAACAGTGACATGCTTAAACACACACACACACACACACACACACACACACACACACACACACAATATCCTAAACAGAACACAGCTGGATAAGGTACTAATATTTAGGAAACTTATTACACTTACCCAAAGACTAGCAGTGTGATTCCTGGCTGCTGTGTTCTCTCTGCTGTGGCTAAGCTGTAATAAAGACCCTGTAACAAGACATTGGCCTCCTGCAGGGAGTATTTCACATCAGAGTAAAGGGCACTTTTGGAAGACTGTCTGGGATAAGGTGCAGTAAATGAAACCTGAATGGTAGCCCCCAGGGGCCATAAAACAACCAGAAAAAGTTAGAAAAAAAATCCTCTCACAGCTTGAGCAGAGAAAAAAAAACACTGGGATGAAGTAAGAACACAAAAATAATACATATATTTTCCTGATTTTAACATGCAGTTTGCCTTTAATAATCCACAACAAGGTGTGGATTGGGCTGGGATTTATCCACACCTGACAAGTTACTAACAATGCCAGGTGTGCATAAGTCGCAGTGCACTCCACACTGTGTAGTGGATTACTGTGATTTTACAACTGGTAGGAAGTAAAGAATTTAAAAAAGTTATTAAAATACTCAATTTCTAGAGTGAAGCATAGGTGAAAAGGGGATGCGGTATTGGGCTTACCTTTAGATGTCAGCTGTCCAGGCACATCACTGTTTAAATCAATCTTATCTTAAATCTTTGCAGTGGTCATTTTATAGAACCATGTGACAAACTGATTCTGCAATTGATAAAGCTGTGCTGGGCAGCATACAGCTAGCTAAACTCTGGCATCAATTTCTGTCTCAAGGTTTGGTGAAACGTCTTCTGCCTTTCTTTAATGCTTTGTTGCAGAGATGTCAAAAATAATATTGCTGGACAGCTGACCTCTGGGTAGCCCTTCACACCTACAAAGAAAACAATTTATAAGATATTACCTCCTGACATAGGGATGTTATTCCTTTGGTTTCTTCCAAAAACCTTGCTCCTCATCTTAACAAATTTGAATTGAACAGACCACAATCTTGGTCTAATTTAAAGCAATTGTATGACACAGGTTTATTACATAGAAATCCTCAATGCAGCACTAAATATAGAGAATACTGGATGGGCAACAATGCACAACCAGAGTCTTCTGCCACAGAGGAGTTCTGATTCCCTCTGTCCAGGGAAACAAAGCTCGAGAGGTCCATGGGAATCAGAACCACAAAGTGACTGAACACATTGGTTATGCATAAAGTTGCTCATCCTGTATTTTTTATAGTGTATAGTAGTATTACGTGACATGTGTCAATTGTGCTTTTTTCTTTCTTTCATATTGAAACTGACTTAAGAAGTCTCTAGAGGGTCGACCACCATTTCAGTGAAGAAATACTTCCTCACAGTACCCCTTAGTCTACCTCCTTCCAACCTCATTTCATACCCCCTCATTTCTGGACATCTCCTTTTCTGAAAGACGTTACCCTCCAGCACCCTATTTATGCCTTTTAGATATTCAAAGGTTTCTATCATATCACTCCGTCTCTTCTCTTTTCCAGGGTGTATATATATATATATATATATATACAGTATATATACATATATATATACTATATATATATAGAGGTCTCCCAGTCTCTACTCATATGATTTTTAGTGCAGGTCCTGCACCATCTTTGTTGCCCTTCTTTACTGCCTCCACTCAGTCTACATTCTTATGGAGATGTGGCCTCCAGAACTGGACACCGTATTCCAAATGAGGCCTCACCAATGATCTGCACAGTGGCATCACCACCTCTTTCCTTCTGCTGGTGATACCTCTCCATATGCACCCTAACATCCCACTGGCTCTCCCCATAGCCTTGGTATATTGTTTAGCCACTTTAAGATCATCAAGTATGATTATCCCCAAATTCCTTTTCTGTTTGGTGACCATCAGTTCCCCCCCCCCCCCGTAATCTTCCCCTGGATTCCTGCAACTCAAATGCATGATTTTGCAATTTTTTGCATTCAATCTCAGCTGCCACACTTTGGACCATTCCTCCAGTTTACCTAGGTCTCTCCTCATTTTTTACACCCCTCCCAGAGTGTCCACCCTGTTGCAGATCATAGTGTCATTCACAAAGAGGCACACTTTCCCCTTCAGCCCCTCCACAATTTCACTTATGAAGACATTAAAAATTATTGGGCCTAGGACTGATCCCTGTGGCGCCCTGGTGGTCAAACTACTTTCCTTACATTGCGTACCATTACCATGACTCTATATCTTCTATCATTCAACCAGTTTCTAACTGAGTTTACCATCTTGTGACCCAATCTCAGGCTGCCCAGCTTGTTCACAGGTTATATGTGGAAAGGTATCATGGGCATTACTAAATGCAATTCATGTTTATGTTTAATCATATGAAACACCCTTATCTAGTTAATGCATTTGAAGGAAGCATAGTGGCTCTGCCAGAACTTGTATTCTACTGTGCTCGCAAGACATGTGCAGGGCTATGCACACTGCAGCTGTCAAAAGGAAACACCTCCCACTAACCAACTCTGTGCTTTCCCTCCTTCACCCTCAGTTACTGGATCTATCTCTGTAAAATAAAAAACACCTCCTGCTCCCTCTCTTTGCACTCTTAGCAATCCCACCCTTGGTAGCTTGCCCTGTCTGTAAGAAACTTACACCTCCCATGATCTGCCTCTGTCAGAAACTTACAACTGCTACTCCCTCACTCTGCATATGTTTCCATTCCTACCCTCAGTAACCGGCTGTAGGTTTGGCAGCAGTGACACTAAAGAATATTTTTTGAGTACAGATCAAATGAGACAGGACTACAGAACTGGGACCAACTTGGAAAGCAATTTTATTTCTATCCTACATACAACTTCCAGCTACCTACCTCCCTCTGAACACTCCTTTCCTTTCCACTAGCCTAAAGTAGCACTCCTGGCCAAGACCTGGACATTTTTAAACCCAGCACTTCAAAGTACCTTCCATCTGGCACCAAAGATACCGTACCTGACTTCCTCCCAAAAAAACATCTTCAGTGGGGGCCCTCTGTCCACTAGATAAAAAAGAAATACCCTTCACCACTTATTGCAAAAATCTTAAAAACATTACAAGAGGTGTCGGCAACTGGCACAACCCTTTGCTCACCTCCACTATTGGTTACTGTCAGGCTAAACTGTTCTAAAGTAACCCTATCAATCACAGCATGATTTCCCTTTGATAAAGGATATGCAGATGAAAAGACAGAGCAGACTCTGAGAGGTAATGCAATCAAAGATGTGAATATTCACAAAAAAAGAACATGTGTCGGGCAGTTTGTTAAAAATACATTGACCCCCAGAATGAAACACTGCTGGCACAGAAATTAATAACTGGACCTGTGGGGACAGGATGCCTCTAAATTTAAAACAAGCCCAATAATTACAAGTGAAGCCTGGGTGGTGGAAAGAGGGCTGCACTGCACCCGTTGAAACTACAGTGGCATAACTATGTAATCAGATTGAGTGTAGGCATGCAGCTAGGCAACTTCAAACATCAGTTTCATAACACCAGATTAAAATTCAGACTTTCGGTGAGAAAATGCTCAACTCCAAGCAGGCAGCAACATAGAAGATGTTTTACTCCCCTTCAAGGCACTCCAACTCTAAATACTGAACACTATGTGTAGGCAATATGAGTCTAACATTTACAGCTGGTAAGGTGCTTTTAAGTGCGGGTCATAAAGAGCTAGTGGAATCAAAAATAGTAGAAACTTATTACAAATGTTAAGTAGTCAGTTGTAATTTAGTATTTCTGAAGTACTTTTTCATTTTTCTCATAAGAAGGTTTTCTAAGTGATATTAATATGCTGGGTGTTTGGAACAGCACATTACCTGACAGCTGATGTATCTAGTTCAGTTCATCCTAATACATCATCATCCCAGCAATCACAATGACAGTGACAAAACAGGAGGCTGAGCTGTCAGCTACTGAGTGGCTATTCCTTAAAGTAGTTGTGATTTCACAGTCAATGAGGTCATAATACTGATGATGTAATGGGAGCAACACAGCTATATATGTCAGCTGCCAGGCATGCGGCTATTCCACACAAAACACCTCTCAAAGTCAAGTAAAAAAAAATATTCTAATTAACCACAGTGAAAAGAAAACAGTACCTCAAATACAAGCAGTAATAATTGCCTGGTTTTAAAAACTAGTATTTCATTATAGGCAGTACACTAAGGGCATGATTCACAGAGGTCGGACCGTATCTTGCAAAGGCAGCTTACAGCAATCACTAAACAACAGGGACCCTACACCAAATTCACTATCATGTAGGATTTCAGTGGCAATGTTCTGAGGCTTGCAGCAACCATGGCCCTGTTCCAAACTGATGGCACATCTGGAAGGTGTGCTGAAAGCTGTGGGATGGCTGTGTAGCAATAGCACCATGGACAGCAGTCCCTGGTGGATACCCCCCCAGCCTCAAACACAGTTAATAGATTAAAAAAAAATCATCCCTGGTGATCTAGTGGACTGATGATCAGCCCCAGTTCCGTTAATAAATAAAAAAAATGCCGGCCTGGTGACGTTGAGGGTTGAGGTGCTGGGCACCACACCTAGTGCCATACTGGCAACCTTGGTTTGGACGCAAGCCTGGGTTGTCAGGGGTTGGTAGGGGAGGATAGGATCGAGCATCCGGAGGACTGCTCTCCTATCCTGGGGAGGATTTTGGGTCTCCAGCTCTCTGCAGCAGCCCCTGGGGATGCCCGGAGACACTGCTAGAGCTGGTGCAATGGAGGGAGGAGTGCAGCAGATGTCAGCACATCAGTGCATGACGTCAGTGCATGTCTGCACTCTTAGGGAACAAGGAGGAAAACCAGCAGCACCACTCATGGCAGCTGTGGGCTGCAGCTTCCTGAGCCCGGCAGCGGTGGGGGGTGACCTGACATGCCGGTATTGGATCCTGGCCTGGCACAGGGACTTAGGGGGATCCTTCTTGTGGGTACAGCAGCATATGCCAGCCAGTGTGTGGGGGTGCCCCGAGGGGTCATCGGGGGTAGCGTAGTGGTGGCTGGATGTTAGGCAGAGTGGTGGCTGCACAGGAGGAAAAATAAAGCAGTGATAAAAAAATAAATAAATAAAAAAAATACCTTGGCAGTCAAGTGGACCCCCCCACTCTGGCAGGCAGTGCCCTACCACCCTGCATGCCATCCAATCCCAGAGCCTGCTCCTGGCACAGCCCTCCACTCTCCAACATGGCCAGACACCAACTGAGATCTCAATGAGGATATTGCATACAATTACATATGCTGTATACTGTATACAGCATGATAATTGACAGCTCAGTCAGCAATTGGCCATGGTGGAGGGCACGGGACTGTACTGGATGCCGACTCTGGGATAGGACAGAGGGAGAGGGTTGGTGGAGCACTGCCTGCTGGGGTGGGGGGTCCACTAGTCCACCAGGTTTTTTTTTTGTTTAGTAACTGAGATTGGGGCCAATCGAGGATCTGCTAGACCACAAGGGATTTTTTTTTTATTCATTAACTAGGATCAGGGCTAAGAATGGACAGTGGCACATTAGCACAAGTGTTAAAACCCTCCCAGGGATGCACATCTACTGTACCTACCCTTAGACCAGCCCTATCTGGTCTAACAGTACTTAGAAGTTTGCCCTCTGGGAGGTTTTTCAGAACACCACATTGGGGGATATGGCAGCCTGTATCTGCCACAAACCCACTAGTGCCATTTTGCAACCTATTCTATGGTGCAAGGCTGGCACAAGCCCCTTTTGGTGCAGGCAACCTGTGTTTGACACAGGCTGCCATTATGAATTGCTCCCAGTGCATCTTTTGGTTCAAGCCACACCTTACGTCATTCTTTGTGGCTCAAGCCCCTTGTGCCATTCAGAGGAGCTTTGTGAATTGAACCCTGGCTCTTTAAAATGAGTGTGGCATACTGAGTCATTTGTTTTATCTTTAATGTAAAACCGAGCACTCCTTGAACCTCAAAATGAATTGAAACTCTGTCGCTGAAATCCCGCACCTGTGCAAGAGTGAGAAGAGAAAAGATTTTCCACAAGCACGGGAATGTGCTGCTCTTGCGCATGTGTGGGATTTCGGTGACAGAGTTTAAATTCATTTTGTAGCTCATGGAGTGCATGGTTTTACATTAAAGATAAAGCAAATGACTCAGTATGACACACTCTTGTAGAGTAAAAACTGTTTGCAATGTGGATGTAAAAAATCGACCTTCGGTACAGCACTCCATGGTAGAGGTGCATTTTGGCATGTTCTCTGTGCCAGTGAGCTTCCGGGGGCTGGGGGATTTACTTGCCGACTGCCACTACAGACATTTCTTCAAAATTCGAAAATCTAGGAAAATGAATTACTTTTATGTTAAACAGTGGCATTTTAGGGTACTTGCTTTGTTAATATGAGCCTGTAGACACACTGCTTAATTTTGAGTTAGAAATGAAAGGAAAAGCTGACAGTGTCCCAAGTTTTTGGGTATGTAGATGTTTAAAAGTCAGTGGTTAAAAAAAATGTCCAAGCTCCTTTCAAGCTAGCACCTTTGACAGAAAACCAGCAGTGCAATGCAGTTAACAGTCTCAGTGCTAATAATAAAAAGAAAATGAAAGAATAACCCAAATAATCACTTTAAATCGAGCCATTACTGCAGCTACAAGGGATTAAAAATGTTCTATTATTAACAAAAACATCAAACTAGACTACACAAACTTGGGTTAAAAATTGTTTCTCTCTCAGAATCAATATGGTTCCTATACTGCTCATCCTTCAAACTGCCCCACCTATATGCTAATTCTAAATATACTTGTAATGATGAGTTAATAAATGAGTTACACCGACACCCTGTGGTAAAATATAATAGATATTCAGGATAGTTTTTATGTTCATCACGTGCACAAAAGCAAAGCCATGAGTCTCGAAATAATGGTTGAGAGCATCAGTTTCCAAAAAAGAATTGAAAAACACGGTTTGTGCTTAGGACCATTTTATTGTTGGTTTTGTTTTTTTCCTAATGGGCAGTATTAGGAGGCTGTTCCCTCCCTCCTTTATCATATGAGTCTTTTGTTTAAACAGTGTCAGATTACATCTGCTATCCTGAAGAACACAACACTAAATCAGAATTCATCTCAAAGCAGGGACAGAACAGAAAAAGTCCATGAGATGTTGCTAGTGCAACTGGACATGGCTCAGCACTGTGGTGCAGCACATCAGAGAGCAGTCCAGGTACTTCTACACAGTGAAACAAAATGATGTAAAATACAAAGAAAAAACTGAAATACCACTGGACCAGGGCTATCCGTGTAGAAATCATTGGAATGTGTGGCTTAGATACCAGCATGATGCAGCGCTTGCAAAGGACACTCTCTCAGAGATGCCAGTGCAGTGAGTGAAAGGAGTTAAGTATCAGAAGGCAAATAAAAACAACCAGATGCAGGAATTAGTTTAGTGTTTAATTTCCTGAGCCAGCCCACCCCCTAATTCTCTAGCTGTGTGATGTGTGGTATGTGTGAAGAAAAATGACGCAGCATAACACAAGTTTAGACTGAGATTAGAGATGTAGCAAAGTTTAACTCCACAAGCAAAGTTGGGGTGAAGTCGCCCACTCCACATTGTGAAATGCTATGCGAAGTTCCCATATAATAGCATCAATTTCACCTTATGGTGACTTTGTCTCATAATTACTTCATGATATGCTGACTTTGCGTTCTCTTTGCATTGTTTTCTGTTGAACGATAAATGAGTCATAACTGAAACAGCCCACAGATCACATGTGTTACAGACTGTAGGTCACATGGTTCTGGCACAAAGTTAATCAGGTAAGACAGTGAAAGACTTTTACTTTCTTCTTACCTAGTGTGGGAGAAGGAGGTTTTGTGACAGAGGAGACAGGAGAGAGAGAGAGAGATTGTGCTTCAATCTGCTTAACATTTGACTTTTTTTGTTAATTACCAGAGTTTTTTATATTTTGATTGCCTCTTGTATTGAGTTGTGCACCTTTTTTCAGTACAGTAGTTAATTGTTAATTTTGAGTGTGTGTGTGTGTGTGTGTGTGTGTGTGTGTGTGTGTGTGTGAAAGGGAGAGAGAATAAAATGGAGAGAGGTACCTTTGGTGGATGGAGAGCAGAGAGTGTGGGGGTATGAGCATGTGGTGGCACCCCGCATTTGAACAGGAGCACATTATATCATGCAAGTGGCCCCCTCCCTGAAGCAGGAGGTAGTGGTGCCATGGAAGCACCCCCTCCAGAGGCAACAACTACTACTAGTGCCCCCACCACGAGCACCACCTGCCATGGCCCCTGCACCACTGGCTCTGCAGCAACAGCAGCAGGAATTGATAGAGGAGCTGTAGCAGTCTCATTAGTAGCAGCAGGCTGCTCTCTCCAAATTGTGCAGCAGCAGCAAATTACACCTGGGACCTCCCCCCATCTGTGCCCGGTCCTTCCCAAACCTCAGTTGGGTGGGTTTTTTTCAGTCCAGTGCCTGGTGTTGCTGACCTGAGTGTCATGAAGTGTAATATCTGTGGTGTGGTTGTGCATTATAGTCTCAAGGGGAGTCATCTGGGGACAGGTGGGCAGTGCACCCACCTCACAAACCACCACCATGCAGATTGGGAGACCAAGGTTGTTGAATAGGGACAGAATGCACCTGCTGTTCCTACTGGGCAACAGGTGGCAGCAGGGCCTCCATCTGCATGTGGGGTTAAGTGTAATTAGGCCATGGAGCAAGTGGCTACTCTAGCACATCCAGGGGATGCTGACAACCCTGCAATAATGCCTGCCACACGCCAATTTGGTCCTGATGTGGAGTGAGGTGGACCACCTGAGCAACAGGGTGTTGAACACTGCGCAGTGGTTGGAGCACATTGAGGGTCACCAACTCCAAATTATGGTCATGCTCCAACTGCTGCACTCACACCATAATGTGGCGCATTAGTGTTTGATTGTCCATGCATCCACCACTCTCTCTCCATGACAAAATACTTCCTGATGTTGCTCCTGATCTGTCCATGCTCTATCTTCAAATTTAGCCCCCTAGTTCTTGCTCATCTCTTTTTCCAAAAGATACTACCCTCTTAAACATTGATGATTCCCTTATGTACTTTAAAGTTTCTAACATGTCCCCCCTTCCTTCGGGGTATACAGTACATATTAATCTCCTTTTGTCTGTCTTCTTCTTGTGGGTTCCAGTTGAGCCCCTGCACCATTTTAGTTGCCCTCCTTTGGACCGCCTCCTTCCTGTCTATGTCCTTGTCTATGTTCTTTTTGAGATACAGTATGGTCTCCAGAACTGCACGCTGTACTGCAGATGATGTCCTGAAAATGTGCAGAAAATTCTCAAAAATGTGTGCCCCCAGAAATGGCTGCTGTCCAAGTGTCCCAAAAATGCCAGGCTCCAGATGAAGACAAATAACATGATAAAATGTGCAGAAAATCTTCAGTTCTTTCCTGACTCACTGCTTTATGCATGCACCCACTCTCCCTAAGTGTGCACCAGACACGGCTGTTGTCAAAGTGTCCCGAAAATGCTAGACTCCAGATGAAGGCAAATAACATGATAAAATGTGCAGAAAATTCTCAATTATTTCCTGACACACTGTTTTAAGCATGCACTCACTCCCACAACAACTATGGCACCTGCTGCTGCTCCTGTACTTCCATCTTCTGCTGCCTGTGCTAACTGGGCTGATGCACAGTGTCTTGCCAACTGATAACCATTGTGTGAACAATGATGTAATGCTATGGCAGTCAGAAAGTCTGCTGTGCTGGCTGTAACAAGATGACCTGTGTGTGTGTGTGTACTCATACTACTATTGGTAAGCTAATGTATCTTGCACTCTCATGTTTTTCCACAGAACTAGATGTTTAATTGATATATATGTGTGTGTGTGTGTATATATATATATATATATATATATATATATATATATATATATATATATATATATATACACACACACACACACACACACACACACATATACATACACACACACACACACACATAATCATTATTTTTTCTCACACAGGTCATCGAGTCATACTTGGGTTGTGCATTTTTTGGCTTGCTGAGGAATTTGCTGTAGGAAAACTGTTAAGCCAGGAAAGGCAAGTATTTTTTTTAGTGGAAGGAGGGAGTAATTTGGAAACAAGATTCATTAATGGTTTTGTTTTGACTTCTTTACAGATTTCCTGTGTATCCTCCAGATTCATACCAGTTGCATGTGTTCTTATTTGAAGAAAGCACCAATGGCAACACACAACACTGAAATGTTACCTACAAACAGATAAAGAAGAAATAATTCTTACTTCATTGCACTAACAGATTCTGTACTAATGAAGTGTGGCTGTTACTGTCTGTTATATCCTGCTTAACAGATATCAAGCTATTAGTAAGCCACTCCAAGACCAACTAACAAGTTTAGTGTGTGTGACATTCTCTGGCACAGTGTCTTAACTTAAGTTACATTCCAAGATGTCTTATCATGGCCCAGATAAAACTCTGTTCAACCCCATTGCCTGCTGAAGTAAGTCAGTGACTGATGTTCACGAAAAATATATTATCTGCCATATACGTCACCTACTTTGTGTAATTTATACTGGCTTGAAAAAATGAAATAACTAAAAGAAGTGATGAAATCAAATTGACATACTTATCTGAAACTGATATCCTAAAGGTGGTTGTAGATAGTACTGCAGTATTCCTGTCCTCTGATCCATTATATTGTTTGAAACTGCAAACCTCTAAAAAAAGGAAAAAAACATTAACTGTATATGTTTCTCAAGTGCATCTCTAAAATGTTAAAGGAAGCATTCACGCAGCTCAAGGAAATTCCATATTATGACAAATTAGTACTGTAAAGTACTGATAATAAGAAGCATGGTGTCTGTGGCTGGATGCGGGCTCCTTCTGGCAGGGCATGGTCACAGGAACACATTCCCGCTCACTGTCATACTGACTGGTGGTTTTGGATGGCTGTGGGTTACTTCTTGTCATGGGCACAGGAACACATTCTCTCTCTCCCTGTTAGACAGATTGGGGTTTTTGGCTGGCTGCAGGTTACTTCTGGTCATGGGCACAGGAACACACTCTCTCCCTATTAGACAGATTGGTGGCTTTGGCTGGCTGCTGGTTACTTCTGATCAGAGGCACAGGAAAACATTCTCTCTCCCTATTAGACAGATTGTTGACTTTAGCTGGCTACGGGTTACTTCTGGTCATGGGCACAGGAGCAAATTCTTTCTCCCTATTAGATTGTTGGCTTTGGCTGGCTGCAGGTTACTTCTGGTCATGGACAGAGGAACACATTTTTGCACACTGTCAGACAGACAGCGGAGTGGCTGGATATGATGTTGTAGAACAGTCTTTCAGTGTCACTCAGGAGGAAGATATCTTTAAATGGCAGAATTTAAGTGGCTACTGCCTACTACAAATGAACAGCTGTGTTTAAGAGGCTGACTGTGTTTGCAAATGACAGCACACATTCTATTAAAGAGCTGGTACCCACTGTCAGGTACCCAGCCCCCCTCAAACATATATAATAGCGTACCACTATCTGCTCCACTGTTGTGGGGAATGAAAAATTCCATGCACTTCCCTCCAGTTAAAAAGTTATAGCACCCACAAATTTGCACCCCTATAAAAACAGAGCCATGTCTGATATTCCCCAGGCAGGTACATGCAGCCCCCTTTTGTGATGTCAGAAAATGAATACTGAGTATGCATTCCATTAACCTGTATGTATGTGATATTTCTGTGGCTTTTAGTACTATTTAGAGGTGGCATGTATAAAAATCAAAGCAGCCGCTGTAGTAACAGTCCCTGTTTACTGGAGTGGTCACTTTCATTTTTCCAAGTGGCAACTCTAAATAGTACCAAAAGTCATTGAAAACATGGTGCCAATACCAGTCTATGGAGTACACACATGACCGTCATGTTCTGACATCACAAAAGGAGTCTGGGGCGACTCTGTTTTTATGGGGGTGCACATTTGAGGTGCTATAACCTTTTAACTGGAGGGAAGTGCATGGAATTGTTAATACCCAGCAACAATGGAACAGGTTGGCTATTATATATGTGTGAGGGGGCTGGGTACCTGACAGTGGGTACCTGCTCTTTCAGTGTAATCAGAAAATATACCAAGGGAAATGCAAAATGTAATGATTCTGATGGGTCATCATTTGTGCAAATCTGAATTATGGAATGAGACTGATTCAAGAACACTGGTTGTATTTATGAAAACCAAAATAATGTACCATTAAGAAAATGTGACAGCCTTTCAAACTGTTAACTTAAATACCAGAAACATCCACCTCATCCTCACAAAATAGGAAGCTGCCCTCACAGTCATCAAGTTTGGAACTGTGTCCACTAGGGAATTCTTTGTCCATAATTGCATCGTCAACCTCAGTGGTAGACCGTTTGATGCTGCCACCAGGAAGGTCTGCTTCTCCTACATCATCAGCATAACCATCATCGTGACATAGTATGAACACAGATGTGGTAGTTTGAGTTGGTATGTGACCTTTATTAATTTTTATGAATGTCAGCATGCTGACATTTGTTGGCGAGAGGTTGGTATGATGGTCATGAACTTTTGCCCCTGCAGAACTGAATAACCTCTCCACACTTACACTGGACGTTTGTCTGGTCAGGTACTTCAGTGCCACTGAAGTCAGCTCTGGCCTTTCACTCACTTTTCCACTTCAGTACAGCAGTGGGTCATCAATTACTAACACGTGCTTTTTTTCAGACAAATATGAGTCAAACATTTTCTGTGCTGCAAGCAGTTCTGTTGTGGACTCATCCTCTTGTCCACCAGATTCATTGATGTCACAGATTCCTATTTGGGATAAGGAACTCCAAAGTAGGTTAAAGGCAACCAGTTTTGTTGACATCCCACTTGGACCCACAGCCACCTCACTGGATGTGCCTAGTAGTCCACAGTAACCTTCAGCCTTGTTATGGTGTGGTTTGCTGAACTTAGCACGTAATTTCTGTGCCTCATGAACCAATCGCACCAGTTGTCCACTGAGATTTTTAACCTGTCCAGGACCCCCCTCCAGTAAGGACGCAATTCCATGTTTGTATCATGGGTCCAGCATTGTTGCTATTCCAGATTTGGCACTTTGCAGAATACTTGCAGTGTGGTGATTGCAGTCCAATACTGTCAGAATGTGTTTAAGTAATGCACTGCTTGAACAATCTCTGAACACATCAAGACTACGCTGCAAATTCAACAAAGTCTGCCTCAGCACCCTCAACAGTGGAATGGCTAGGCTCATGGAGACAGTGTCACCACTCACTGCCTGTGTGGCATGTTCAAAGGGTCTCAAAATTGGTATTACCGTGTCCATGAAGCACCACTATTCTGTTGTCATAGTCATCAAGGTCCCGGAAGTGTCATGGCTAGTGTGTATGACTAGCTTTTACGAGATGGCTTTGTACTGTTCATACAACCTCTATGCCTTATAAAGAGTTGAGTTCCAGCACGTGACAACTTCCAGCTTGAGGCAGTTCTGAGGGAGGTTGTTTTGAATCTGCAGCTGCCGAAGTTGGTCACAGGCCTTTCCAGAGTGTGAAAGTGTGCACAGATGCGGCATGCAACTGTCAAAATTTTCTTGATGTCAGGGTGCTGCAGAAACTCCTGGACCACAAGATTTAAACAGTGGTCCATGCATGGAACCCAAACAAAGTCATCATTGATGATACATTTCACCATGTCTGAGCCATTGTCACTGCCTATAAAGCCAGCTTTCAGGGACAGGGGGTTCAGCCACTCATCAATTTCAGTCAGTAGCAAGTCCAACATGTTTTCACCAGTGTGGGAAATGGACACACTGCCCATTGCAAGCATTGCAGGCTGTTGAATTCCCACAAGGTTACTATCATGACAGTCTGCCTTACTACATTGATTTCCAATACCGCCAGCACAGACAACCCCTAGTACCTGCACCTAATGTGCAGTAATACACAAATATGAACTCCTTGCCATTTTGCCACTTGTCCACATATCCATACTTAAGTGGATAAATGGTGAGAAGGAATGTTGAAGGGCATATCTTACAGACTCTGCCACAGTTTGATAAAACTTCAGGACAGCACGGGTGGAAAATTATGTCCTGGACGGGACTTTCCATTTGTGACAGACACATGCCACAAAATGCTGGAATCCAGAATTTTCCACAAAGGAAAAGGGCCAAAGGACAATTGCCAGCATTTCTGATATGGCAACATTCAGTTCATGGGACACCACATGATTTGGTGGCTATTTCATGTCCCGGGGCAAAAAGACTCTGCAACGTGAGCTGAGTTGTTACCCATTTTACACATGGTGTGCCAAATGGCTCCACTCTGCAACTGGCCATGGGTGGGGTGCTTTTGCTATGTGATGAACAGGGGTGCACAGGTGACACTGACAAGACCATAGACAATGTTATTTTACCCATTTTAAGCACAAGGGTTGATGCTGGACTAAACATACTGCTGCATAGACCACCACCACTACTGCTACTCTGACCACCACTAGACAAGTAAGAATCATCATCTTACTCATGCCTGTAGTAATTGTCAGTTGTTATTTCACCACTACTGTAGACATGGCTACTAGTTGGGCTACTTACAGTGATGGAAGGGGATACTGTGCTTAATAAGATAGAAGACGGTGAACACTTCCCTGTGGTGTGGTGTCCACAGTGTCATGCATCTGTTCTTTAAATGTGTGTGCTGGCCTCTGGTGCCCTGATGACTACCCTTTTTACCATGTCTGACACGCGCTTGGCAAAGCTGGCAGATTGCCACTGCTTCATCACTTGGATCTTGTACAAAAAAATCCCAAATGATAAATTTGGATCCCCTACTTTTAGTTTTCACAGGTCCCTGATGCTGCAGATCGGGCACCATTTTTTTAGACAATGCCATGGGGGGGTACTACTACATGATTTCTGTTGCTGGCCACACTTGGGCTCTACCAGCATATCACTATCTATGATGACTACTGCTGGGTCATCATCAACAGAAACCACCACATCACAACTTTGAAGAAGGGGTGATTGAACACCGATAGACTAGGACTGTTTACACACAGCCACCTTTAATTTCTTTTTCTCTGGTTCCCAATTGGGGTCACAAAAATCATCATCATATTCCACATCCACATCCACTATTTCTGCTTGGATGCTGTCCTGTGTAGAACATGTACCAACCACAGCATCATTATGATCATACAATATTTTTTCTCCAGCATTTGAAGGGTTGGATGGCACAGGCATGACCTCATCAACAGCGCTGGAAACATGAGATTGCGACCAGTCATCATCAGCATCAGAATTATGTTCAGCCAATGTCAGGATGGGGACGTCAGGAACTGTAACATCTACTACACTCTGACTCACGATCACAGCTTTAGACTCCACAATATTTTGGAAACTTGTTAACTTGCTGTCACGGGTTGAACTTGGTTTACTACCACCAGCGGGGACAACGACATTACCAACATGACGGAAGCTACTAATTGCACTGTGAAAAACATAGAGAAATCCCTTTACTGGCATCAATTATGCACTTCTGCTGCATTCTACCACACCCATGGCCACTCTTGCCACTGGTAGCAGTGCTATGGCTAGACGCATCTTTGCAGGCATTTTTTGCAATTACACAGAAAATTCACAACAAACTGAGATTTCTGAAATTTGGTGTGGCTGGGAAGCCAAAAGACCACTGCAGTAGCCATCCACTAGCTAGATAGAAAGAAGCAGTAAAATATATGACAAATGGATAACTGATTCAGAGTGTGGCAATTGCTGTGTGTCACAATAAAATGTGTCTGACTTGATGAAATGCACACACACTCACACACTACAGGTAATGCACAGAAAATTTAACAGTGCAGTACGCTATATAACCAAATATTTTAAACAGATTGAAAATATGCACCGCAACACAACAAACAGAAAATAATTATCAAAAATTACTTCACATATTACTGTGTACATAAATGTGCAAATACTAACTCACATTACTAGTACAAAAGATAAAGACTGTCTTTCTCATGTGAATCTCACTCCACCACAGATAACCCCCTCCCCAGAAACACACTTCAACAGTGTCTGTCAGTACACAGGCTAAATATTCTAAATTAACATTCAAAATGCGCAGAAAAACAATCAACATTCAATGATCTAAGCCTATGAGGGTTTCCTACACTCAATGTACTAAATTTGGAACAAAACAATGTATCAAAAGTGATTTTTTAAAGCTTTTTCGATGGTTTGGTTCTCAGATCTCTGAAAGCAAACTGTCTACAGCTTTCCTCTACACATACTAAGCAGGACTGAGGCTGTGCAAGACAATATAGAGCCCATGCGACCTGCCATTCCATGAATCATTGCAAAATTTACGTCACATAGCAATAAACAGGCAAAGCAAAGCAAAGTCCATGCACATCAATGGCACTTTGCATTAAAATTAAAGGGAAGGCTGTAAAGCAAGGTGAAGTAGCATTAAGTCCATTGGAAACAACACACTATGCATCACTGTTTAAAGGCATAGTAATTTGCTTTGCGTTGCAGAGCACTATGCAGATTTTGACATAATACACGAAATGCTTCATGTAATGAAGTGGGAGCACTTCACCCGCCTCTAACAGAGATGGGCAATGCCAAAAAAATATTAGTTACAAGTATCTACTGAAATCACAAGCTGCAACTAGTGAATTGGGATGACTATTGACTCACAGCTTGGTCATAGGCAGCGATGCGTTGTTAAAGTAAGTGAAAGTTGGAGCCAGGGTAAAAAACTGACAGTGCCCCTTTAAACTTTTATGGGGCTGGCAATTGGAGGGTGGGGGTGCCACTAGACACCAGGGAGAGGGAAATGTCAAACTGCTAAAAGAAGTTCTCAGAACTGACCTCTGACAGTGATCAATACACATGACAAACTTCACAGATTTCTACAACACTGGCAAATCTATCACCAATTACAGAACTTAAGAAAATTCTGAAAATGTCATGAAATATGGTGACATTTTATGGAAATTCATGGAAATTCTGTGAAATCAGATTTTGCTAATTTCACCCATCCCTACTCATAGGCTCCTTCATCGTGGCCCAGGATTATTTCTGTGACCCTTTGCAGTACTAACTGTCTAATCTACAGTGCTGGTTTGACAACAATTTTGTCAAATGATGTTACACTGACGGTTTTATGTCAACCGCAAGTGCAGTCAACATAAAGCCGTCCAGCGAAATGTTTATCTTTCTTCGAGGGGTTGTGCTTCCCCCAAACCCCATATGTGGTGAGCTCTGCCCCCACATCCCCAAATTTAAGATTATCAACTCCGAGTAGGAGTTGATTCGAGGAGGGGGGCAAGACCCAGAGAAAGTAGTACCAGGGTTCTGCGAGTACATTACAGCAGCAATATCAAATTGCTGCTGTAATGTTGTTCATTTTCAAAATGTCACTGTTCAATCAGTATACCCTGAGGATAGACTGTCAATGTATTTCTTAAGGTGAAGACTACACAACTGGGTGTAGTACTCCAGGTGAGGCCTGAATGGGTATCTGTAGAGGGGCAGACATACCTTGCTTCTGGTACTGTGAAAACCATTCTCTATGCACACCAGCATCCTAAATGCCTTGCTGCATACTTTGTTGCAGTGACTCATTTGTCTGAGAGAGTCACTGATGATGGAGGTAAGGGTGGCAGGCATATAGTTTCCTGGATCCCTCCAATCATGTGGAGTGTTACTTTGCTGGAAGATCTCCAATCTACTGGCACCACTCTAAACTTCAGTGACTCATTAAATTGATGGGTTAAGTTCACTATCAATTACTGTATGTGGCCATTTTCCTCAATACTTTAGGATGCAGGCTATCACTGCCTGATGTCTTGTTGATTGTGAAAGTTTCTAGGCCTTTATTTTGGCACTTTAAAGGGTAACCTGTTCTACCCTATCTGATACATCATGTGCCATGATGAATACTTTCTGGCTTTCACTGTCAGGCCAGGCACTTGAACAGTTGGTGAATATTACTTTGTTGTCTTTGTTTATGATTCTTGAAGTCATGTTGCTCAAACACTCATAATCTTTGTTTCAGCAGCAGTTGTAGAGAAATCTGAAGAAGAAAGAGCAGGATGTTGAATTGGCCTATCAACAGCTGGTACTACTCCTGGTGAGGCTAGTGGCAATGTTGGTGAAGAGACTGTTCAGTGTCCATACAAAGTGTGCCCAGAAACTTCAGGTACGACAAGTTATGAAATACATCAATTACAAATAAAATAAAATAATTAAATTAATCTGTGAATGAAAGGGATTTATTCTTATTGTTGCTAGTGACTTCCCAGGGGACTATTCACTAGAGTTGTATCCAGCCCAATCTAGCTCTCAGTATATGCCAAGCTATCCCCATTGATATTTGAGTCAGTCCATAGTATTGCTGTTCAGTGGAGTGAGTGCCAACACACAGGCTTGCAATAATGAGGGATGTGTGAGGCAATAGCAGTCTCAGTGATCCCTATCAAGCCACAGGTCATCACTAGTGATGGTGCTGCCCTAGATCTCTGTCTTGTTTATGCACCATGATTGTGCATATATTAAAAGAACCTACAGTAGCCGTGCAGCAGCATAGGGTCCTGACTGACTTGTTATAAATGGAGGGACTTTGTCTGGGGTGGTATAGCTTAAGATACTGTCTGATGTGGGCATAGTGCCAGGATCTGACAATTTGAAATCTATGTCCTTCATCTGTCTCTGGTGCTCTAAGAAAGTGTTTGAAGGGTGGGAAAACATCAGAATGAGGCTGAGTGTGACCCAGACAGTAGCCCTGAGCAGTTCCTAAGTAAACCAAGAAATAAATAGTTGTGCTACTGATGTGATTGTTCTGATGTTGCTTATAAATAGATTGATGACAGTCCAGTGGAACCCCCCCACCCTCCAACTATTGACACCCTGACAATTTACCATTTTCCTAATTTTTAGTGGCACCCCCACCCTCCAATCACTGGTCCCTATGCAATTTATAATTTACCTGATGCCTAGTGGCCCCCCTCACCCTCTGATTACTGCCCCCCAACAATTTATCAATTCCCCTGATGTCTTGTGGCACCCACGCCTTCCTATCACTGGCCACTTAACATTTTCCGGGTGTCTAGTGGCATCCTCCACTTTTCAATCACTGACCCTGTAGTTGCTGAATGTCAGTGATGTATGTGCCACCACCTCCATCCTCACAGTTAACTCAATTAAGTGTCGGTCACACAAGTTTGCAACTGCATGCCTGTTTCTTAGTCTTTACATTACACAGTAGTCAAGTCATGTAGACAGTCTCCATGACTACCATGGGATGTAAAAACTAAGGACTCGGAGCAAGTGTGGAGTTGTGAACTTGTGTCACATTCACTTAATTGAGTTAGCAATGAGGATGGAGGAAAAGGCCCAGGCATCACTTACACTCAGCAATACAGGTTCCATGAATGGAGGGTGGAGGTGCCACTAGACAGCAGGGAAATGTAATGGGGCTGGCAACTGGAAGTGGGGGGTGCAACTAGACATAAGAGAAATGGTAAATTGTTAGGAGGCCAGCAGTCTGAGAGTTGAGGGTGCCACTATAAGCCAGGGATTGGAAACATACATAAATGGAGGGGTGGGGCAGTGATACATAACACTGTGACACAGATTTTTAATACATTCATTCCACAGTTCAGTGACTCACTGAACTGCAGCATGAATGTATGCATTTCAGATTAATGTATTAAACTGCCAAAAGAAATTATGCAGCACTGACTTCTGACAATGATCAGGTCCGTGGAATTGTGTTCTTCAGTTTAATACATTAATCAGCAGCTCATACATTGATTCCACTGTTCTAAGTCAGAATTTCCATGAAAGTTGTCAAAATGATTTCAGAGCTGTTATGCAAATTCCTCCAGCAGAAGTTTTTTTTTTTCTCAGCTCTATTTATAACATATTGGTGCAAATTAACCATAAGGTTGTGAGGTTGGGTGCACTACATGTAGAGAAAAGAGTTGAGTCAATGGAGGTAACAAAGATAAACATTTTTTCTGTACAGTATAATATTGCTTTTTTTTTTGTTTTCCATTTTTAAATGCAGGACCACCCACTAGGAAGATGAGTACCTAAAAGGCTAACCAGATGAAGCAAGCCAATAAAGCATTCCAGGAACACATTGTCAGCAAGAACTGTGAAAAAGAGTAGAATGTCGGTTGTCCAAGTCGTGCCGCTCCATAGGGGACCCCTCTCCCAGACAACAGCTCCTCTCTGGACACAGCCAACCTGCTGCCTGCAGGAACCAGTGGTGATATGCAGGTTATGCATCTTAACCAGTGCATCCAGCAAATGAAGCATCAAGTGAAAAACCTGACAGAAAATCAAAAATAAAATCCTGACTGGGATTGAAATGCTTGAAATAAAGTTCAGTAATGCTTTATGCCTCCTGTCCACAACACCCACTTCATAGGCAGGGCAACAGCAGCCACCCTAAAATATTAATTAATACATCTATAGACCACCAGCCCAGGAGGAAGAAACAGATAGGGAGCTGATGCTAGCCATCCAGAGGATGGCAGACAAGGGTAAGGTAGTACTGGTTGGAGACTTCAATATTCCAGATGTGGACTGGAGCATCCCAGCAGCAGCATCAACTAGGAGCAGATTTATCCTGGACTCCCTTCAGGGTGCCTTTCTCAAGCAACTGGTCATGGAACCAACTCGGCAGAAGGCAATACTGGACCTTGTGCTCACAAACAGGGACAGTGTGATGGGGGTAAGAGTGGGGGAGCACCTGGGGAACAGTGACCACCAGTCACTGTGGTTTGAAATCACAGAAAGAGCAGAACTAAACCACACAAAAACACGTATCCTGGATTTTAGGGGGCAAACTTTGAGAAAATGGGAGAATACTTGAAAGAGGCATTAGGGAAGGGCAGGAATCAGGGGTTGAGGAACAGTGGGAAGTATTTAAAATGGGGATTACAAGAGCAACAGAATTATGTATTAAGCAGGTTAGCAAGAGGAAAAGGAAGAGGAGACCATTATGGTTTTCCAAAGAGGTAGCAAAGAAGTGAAAGCCAAAAAGATTGCATTCAGGCAATACAAAAAGACACAGGCAGAAGGGGATAGGGAGAAGTACCAGGAGAAGCAAAGGGAGGCAGGGAGGTCAGTAAGGGAAGCCAAAGCTCAGACAGAAGAACACATTGCAAAATCAGTGGGTAGAGGGGACAAAACCTTTTACAGGTACATAAGTGAAAAAAGAAAGGCAAAGGGAGGGATAGTGAGACTGAAGGGGGAAGATGGGGGCTGTGTGGAGGATGACAACAGTAAAGCTGACATATTGAACAGGTATTTCTGCTCAGTCTTTACTGAGGAAGAGGAGGGTAATGGGTCTGAATGGAGTACAAGGGGTGAGAATGGTGCAGAAATGGACACAAGTCCCTTTACATGAGAAAGGGTCCTGAAGGAACTGGAAGTAATAAGAGTTGATAAAGCAATGGGGCCAGATGGGGTGCACCCAGGGTCATAAAGAACTAAGAGGTGGTGGCTGAACCTCTTGCTATCCTGTTTAGCTGATCACTAGAAACAGGGAGGTACCCAAAGACTGGAGGATAGCAGATGTAGTCCCCTTATACAAAAGTGGGAACAAAGAGAGGCGGGGAACTACAGACCAGTCAGCCTCCACCTCGGTAGTGGGAAGATCATGGAAGCACTACTGAAGGAGAGATTGGTGGAACATCTGGTTGTCAATGGACTATAGGACCCAAGGCATCATGGTTTCACCAGGGAAGGTCATGTCAGACCAACCTCATTGAATTTTTGACTGGGTGACTAGGGAGGTGGATCAGGGGAGGGCAGTGGACATGGCCTATCTGGACTTCAGCAAGGCCTTAGACACTGCCACATAGAACTATTGCACAAACTGGGGAATATGGGTGTGGGCAGGACAGTAGTGCGGTGGGTAGGTAACTGGCTGGGCAGCAGGACACAGAGGGTGGTGGTAAATGGCTGTCACTCCCACAGAGGGAAGAGTGACCAGTGGGGTACCACAGGGATCAGTGCTGGGACACGGTACTATTCAATATCTTCATCAGTGACATTCGCAGGACCTAGAAGGCAGAATTTCACTGTTCGCTGATGACACAAAGCTCTGTAACAGAGTAGACACACCAGAGGGTGTAGACAGAATGAGAAGGACCTGCAGAAACTTGAAGAATGGTCAGGGGTTTGGCAGTTGAAATTCAATGCAAGGAAGTGTAAGATAATGCATATGGGGCACAAAACCCTGGCACAATAAATCAGTTGGGGTGAGGATATAGCATGCACCAAGCAGGAAAGGGATCTTGGAGTTATCATCTCTGATGACCTCAAGGCAGGAAACAGTGTGACAAGGCAGCAGGTAAAGCAAATAGGATGCTGGGATGCATGAGCAGGGCATCACAAGCAGAAAAGGAGGTCATAATTCCACTATACAAGACACTAGTGAGGCCGCACCTAGAGTACACTGTGCAGTTCTGGAGACCTTACCTACGTAAGGACATAGACAGGGTAGAGAAGGTTCAGAGGAGGGCAACAAAGATGGTGCATGGATTGCATCACAAGTCCTATGAGGACAGGTTCAAGGCACTGAACATGTACTCCCTGGAGGAGAGGAGGGAGAGAGGGGATATGATAGAGACATACAAGTATCTTACAGGGAGGAACAGGATGCAGGAATGCACTATTTTTAAGCGAAAAAGATGTTCGAGGACTAGAGGGAATGGGATGAAGTTGGAGGGAGGACGATTCAGAGGAAACGTGAGGAAGAATTTCTTCACAGAACGGGTGGTGGACAAGTGGAACACCCTGCCAGAGGAAGTGATGGGGGCTGAAACAATCACAGGATTTAAGAATGCATGGGATAGACATAAAGGAATTCTGGAAGTCAGGGGTAAGGGGCAACAGACTTCCTGGAAAACATAAACTGAACTTACAAACTTAAATGGACAGACTGGGTGGGCCATAGGCCCTTATCTGCCGACACTGTCTATGTATCTATGTATCTATGTAGAGAATTTGTTTAATTTGTATTGCTGCCTCCATTTGTATTGTATATTTCGTATCTTATTACTAGTTATACACATGTTTTTATTTAATTTAAAGCCAACTTCTGGTCCTGGACCCCCATTTCATGATTCTCTGGGACTGGCCCTGGCTTCCACTTTCTGTTGCTCTTGGTCTGGCCTTGGCTAACATTTTCTTATGCTCTTGGTCTCTGACTGATTTAATTTCCTGTTGTGATGGATCTTGCTCTGGCTTCCATTTTTTGGTTTTCGGAAACCTGCCATGGCTCATATTTTTTGGTTTTCTGAAACTGTCCCTGACTCTCTTTTTCTGATTTTCTGAGACTGGTCCTGGCTCAAAGTTTCTGATGCTCTGTGTGTGGCTCAGGCCCTATTTTCTGTTACTATAGATATGATCGCAGCCTGATTTCTGCTGCTCTGATTTTGATCTTGGCCCCAATTTTCTGATGCTCTGAGTCTGGCTCAAGTAATATTTTATGATGATACAGGTTTAACTCTGGCCCCATTCTATGATGCTTTATGTTTGACTCTAGCCCTATTTTCTGATGCTCTGGGTCTGGCTCTGGCACATTTTTGGGTGCTCCATCTCTGGCCCAATTTTATGATGCCGTGGATCTTGACCCATTTTTTTGGTGCTTTACATATGGACCTGGCCAGATTTGTAGTGCTCTGATTCTGGCACTGGCCCCCAGTCTCAGATGCTCTGGGTCTAGCTCTGGTACTGTATTCTGGTGCTGTGTGTCTAGTTCCAGTACCATTTTTGGGTGCTTTAGGTATGAACCTGGCCTGATTTTTGATCTTCTGGTTCTAACCTGGCTGCAATTTTCTGATGCTTCGGCTCTGGCTCTCGTACCAAACTTTGATGTTCTGAGTCAGGCTCTGGCACCATATCCTTGTGCTCAAGGTATGAAGCTGATCAGACCTCTGGGGCTGTCGATCTGGCCCTGGTCACCATTTTCAAATGCCTTGGGTCTGGCACCAATTACTGATGCTCTGGGTTAGGTTCTGGCACCATTTTCTGATGCTGTGTGTCTAGGTCCAATACCATTTTTGGGTGCTTTAGGTATGAACCTGGCCTGATATTTGGTGTTCTAGTTCTGACCCAGGCTACAATTTTCTGATGCTCTGGGTCTGGCTCTTGCACCAGGTTTTGATGTTGAGTCTGGCTCTGACACCATTGTCTAGTGCTTTGGGTATGAAGCTGATCAGATCTCTGGGTCTCTGGATCTGGCCCTGGTCCTCATTTGCTGATGCTCTGGGTCTGGCAGCAATTATTGATGCTCTGGGTCTGGCTTAGGCACCATGTTCTAATGCTCTAGATCTGGCTCTGGCACCATTTTCTGGTGTTTTGGTATGAACCTGGCCTGATTTGTGGTATTCTGGTTCTGGCCTTGGCTCCCACTTTTTTTTCTATACATTTTTTTCCCTGGGGCCCACCACCACCTCTGACATTCCCCCCACCATCCCCCAAGGATCAGGACCCCTTCCCCTACTGCCCCCATGACTTACCCTTCATGGCAGGGGCTGGAGGGTGACTCAACCTACTGGCACAGATCCATCTCAGGAGGTGTACTCTTGGGGCTGCTCACAGGGGGGAATCATTGTCATTATGTGGTGGGGCCACTTTTTCTGGTTTCTTTTTTGCAGTGGTGAGCATGCAATGCTGCCAGTTACACACCACATGCACATCCTCACACTGGCAATTGCTCCACCTCTGCCCCACATTATGGGACTTGGCATGTCAGCTCTCAGCCACCACTAGGGGTCAGGCAAGTATTGGTCCATCTCCCCACTCTCCCCCGGGGAAAGGACAGCTGTCCCCAGATGTTCAATCCTCTCCCACCCAAGCTGACACCCAGCGACCCTCTCTCACCACAAACATGGGTCACCAGTGTGGCAGGAGGTATGGCATCGCTGCCTTAGCTCTCCACACCACTGGGCCAGCAGCTCCCACTTTCTGATACTCTGTGTCTGAGTCAGTCTGTCATTTTTTTTATGCACCATGTCTTGCTCTGACCAACATGTTGTGATGCTCTGGGTCTGACCATGGCCCCCATCTTCTAATGCTTCAGGCCTGGCTTTGCCCACATTTTATAATACTTTAGGTATGATTCTGGTACCCATTTTATGATACTCTAGGTATGTCCCTCACCCCCTCAGGCATTGTCTATTATTAAGATAAAATGCCTGTTTATTTGTCCTTTAATGTTGCTGTCCTCCGAGTCACCCTCCTTAGCTGCAGTTTTTTTTTCCCTTCTTTTCAGGTAATTGTCTCCAGAATTGTCTGCCTTGGCTGCATTGGTTTTACAAAAATCCATGTTATTTTCCCTGGATTCACCCTCCTTTGCTGCAGAGGTTTTATTTTTTTTTTTGTTATTGTACCAGGATTAACTCACCTTGGATGCAAGAGCTTTATTTAATTTCATATTACTGTCCCCAAATGTGCCTGCCTTGGCTGCAGGGATTTTATTTAATTTCATATTACAGTCCCTGTGTTCATCTTCCTTGGCTGCAGTGGTATATTTGTTTGAGTAATTTTGTAATTTGGTTCACAATAAAATTTTGTGTGTTGCTCACTCATCCAATGAATGTGTGAGCTTGGAGTCTTCTAGACTTGCCTGCTACCTATTGTTTTGACACTGACAATATACTACATTATGCATGTCAAAATTAAATAAAACTCCTTCCTTACAAGGAAAAAACACTGCAAAAAAAAAAAAAACACATATTCCTTGATCCTATTTAAAGCAGCAATCATAAATTTCTGCCTTAAAAGTGTGTTTTTTACCATGCTAGCAGTCAATTCTCTGACCATATTAACCAGAAACATACAAACCTCTAACAATAAGTCCAATAATGATGCCATAAACAACACATTATTTCCATTCTGAGATGAGCTTAGAATGGTGCAGTAGAATCCAAATTCCATTCAAATGTTTTGTGTGGTGATGCCCCCTCTAGTGTTCTAACATCAGATTTATTTTCTCTGTTGAAGAGAACAGTCACTTCAGAGCCTTTTCCAAGTCCATTAGCAAAGCACTTCTTTTAGTTTTGATTATAAATTTCCTCTAATGTTTCCATTTCAGCTCACAATATTTCTGTTTGCCATTTTTATCTAACTTTGTTATTTCTTGGTATTCTCTGGTTCCCAGGAATTGGAGAAAAGTCACTGTCTTATATGTGGTAACTGCTTTTTGGTTAAATAATGTTAAAATAACTGCTTATTTTACACGTTTAGTTAAGCAGTTTATGGATTTTGTTGTTTAAGGAACCAGTAATACTTTTAGCTAAATTAATTTGATTGATATGACTGAAATGCCTAAGAAAAAGACAGGGCCTACATGATTTAACAAGTTCTAGCCAGAGCTGATATAGCTTTCTGATAGGAGAGCTTGAAGAAGTTTCGAGGAATGAGCGCCGCCGAATGCCAACTCACATACACCATGCAAGGAAAACTTCGGTATTGATAAATGCTTATTTTTTTTGTTATCTTTGCAGGGCTTCCAGCTATCTAATTGAGATGAAGACCTAATCTCTGATTGCACACTGCAATCACTAAACATTTTAGTATAATACATCTTGCTCTGTGCTGTATATTAGAATGTAATTCAGTCCATAGTTTTAATTTCTTACATTATCACACTTACCCCTTGTATAAACCTGCCATCATAGAAAAATAACTTCATTACTGTTTAACTAATAGCATCTTCAGCAATAACAGTAGCAAGTCCAAATCTCAGATCTGAAGCAACAAAATGTAGTGATCTGAAATGTGTCACAGAAAACATGACAGTAACATGTGGTATATCACATTTATGGCACAACAGAAAACAGCATTCTGCAGTCTTATGTTTACAAAGTTGTTACCTGGCTTGAGATACATGAATCACCTGCTTCAAATCTCACCAGAGCCATTAATACATTGTGACTCAGGAGCACTTGTGTTAGATCAGGGCTGCTTTCATCATCTTCATGGCTACTGTTACAAAATAGAATTTATGCACTCATATTTGCTTTTTAAATCTGTGTTGAATACATTTTGCTGCAGAATGTAAGTCCATTTCCCTTTTGCAGCAAGGTTAAACTGGTTACAAGGAGATACATTATGTAAATTGACAGTAAATGTATGCAGAATGAATAACATAACAGAATTTAAAGGATATTTAAACCTTATACTTGTGCCTGAAATTCCAGTTAAAAAGGATCCCAGAGTGGAGCAGAATAGACAGTGTCCAATTACAGAATATGCCTCCTTAGCATGGAATCAGTTTAACCTTGTTGCAACAGGCAAATTGGCACACATTCTACAGCAAAATATAGTTAAACAAAATAAATAAATAAATATATGTGTGTGTGTGTGTGTGTGTGTGTGTGTGTGTGTGTGTTTAAATCCCATGTTACAACAGTAGCCATAAACACAATGAAAGTAACCCTGATCCAATACAATTTCTCCCTGGTCATCAGGTATAAGTGGCTGTAGTGTGGTTTGAACCAAGCATTCATTTATCTCAAGCTGGGTAAAAACTTTGTAAACATAAGGCTGCTGAATACTGTTTTCTGCTGTGCCATAAATCTACTGTATTACATTTTACTGTCATGTTTTCTATGACACATTTCAGATCACTGAAGTTAGTTACTTCAGATCTGAGATTCAGACATGCTACTTTTATTGCCATATGAAGATGCTATTATGCTGAAAGTGAGATGGAGCTATTTTCCCATTATTTCACATTGTACAAGGGGTAAGGGTGGTCATGTCAGAAATTAATAATAATGACTGGACTACATAGTAATGTATAGCACAGAGCAAGATAACATTTTATGAAATGTTTAGTGGTTGCAGTGTACAGTCAGAGATCATGTCTTCCTGTAAGTCAGACTGCTGGGAGTCATGGGAGGATCAAACACAAAACAGGCAGCCTACACACACACACACATATATATATATATATATATATATATATATATATATACAGATAGATATATATATTCAGGCTGTGGAGTTAATTCATAACTTAAACTGACATAAAACATCTCTGAATGTTATTAAATGAGATAACAAAACAGTTTCTAAAGGCCACAAATATGCAAGCAATAATACCCGACAGGGTGGGTGGTATTGGGCAATACCGGACCGCCCTGGGGCGTAATGAGGCCCGACGCCGCAGGCGGAGGGCCTTATAGCCCCTGGAAGGTCCAGTATTGCCCATACCGCCCACCCTGGAGGGTATTATTGAGCTGAGAAAATGAACACAGTAAAAAGAAATGGCAGAGAAAAAAATTGTTAATAAAATAATTAAGTTACATTAAGTTTTGTAATTAAATAGTTCCTCTGCCTGTACTGGAACAGAGAACTTTTGTCCTAATGGAGATGCTGTAGTTAAGGAAATGAAAGCATAGCTGGTTGAATGCTTTTGATGCCCCTACAGTAGAGTTTCTACAGTTTCATTTGCAGGCCTGCCTTTTGTCATTTCTGCTCTTAAATTGGGGAGGAGGAGGAGAGATGTAAAAGAGAGAAGCCTTTATTTTTATCAGTGATCTGGCATAATGGGATAATATAGCCCTCTGATCTGCAATTGGTAAGTTTCAGGTCCTTCAGATATGGCGGGCATCTGCAGTTCATTTTAAAAGCCAGGTGTTGTCACGGAGTATGGCAGCATTACACAATCATTTTAAAGCGTCAAAGTGTACAGCTTTTTTTTTTCTCATCACAGGGAGATAATGCGGCAGAATGTGGGAATAGCTAAGCAAGAGTAGCGCTGCTAGGAAACACCAGAGGAGGAGAGATGTGAAAGAGAGAAGGCTTTATTTTTATCAGCGATCTGGCATAATGGGAGAATATAGCCATCTGATCTGCGACTGGTAAGTTTCAGGTCATTCAGATATGGTCGGTGTCTGCAGTTCATTTTAAAAGCCAACTGTTGTCACAGAGCATGGCCGCATTACACAGTCATTTTAAGATGTCAAAGTGTACGGCTTATTTTTTCTCATCACAGGGAGAATGCAGGAATAGCTAAGCAAGAGTAGTGCTGTAGGAAACACCAGTGGCATCTTAGAGTACAGCAGGCAGGATTTTGGGGACGAGGTTAAAGTTTCTGCGCTTCTGGAGGTGTGCGGGCAGTACCTTCAGTCACAGTGAGAAAAAAAAATGCAGGGGAGAGTGAGTAAGAGAAGCTGTAAGTGAGAAATGCTCCAAATTCATTTTGAATGTGCAGACCGGCATGGCAGGTGGGGGGAGGTGGCGCAAGACATGCTACGGATTGAGGATGTCTCGGTCGCAAAGCGAGGACAGGTATACTGTGCAGCACATTTTTACATTAAAAAAATAAATAAATAGTTGGGGAAAACTGTGCTTTTTGGCAAAATGCCTGTGTTTTGTTTCATTTCCTATAGTCAGGTTGTGAAAGCTCACTCGCTAACTGACTAAAAAAATGGCGGCTGTTTGAAGTTATGTGTGGAGTGCCTCAGCCAATGAGGAAGCAGATAGGGCACTAGAATACTTTTCTGGGCATGAGGCAGGTTTGGGCTAGCACTTTTTTCACAGTGGGCATCTATTGAAAGTTAATATACCCGCCTGCTGTGCTGCTCAGCCAATCAGAGAAGTTGTACTGTAAAGCTCATTTTCTAATACTTCTTACTACATACTGATTTACCATGTAGAAGAATGTTAAACATCCATTTACATCATACTGTACGGTACACATACTTTTTTTTTTGGGAAATGGAATGTTCTGTGAGTAAAGGGTTAATGACTGTTAGAGAGATTCTTAGGAGAGATGGAAAGCTGACATGGGCTAGCTCCAGCATGTCAATTCGAGGTGAGGCTTCAAGCCAGGCACTCTTGTTAATTGCCTAATGATTATTGTTTATTGTAATAAATCCATATGCCTGATTTACTAAACAAGACAGTTATTTTTGTGCACTTTGAATAGTTTTAATGTTATTTAGATTTGCTTAGAATGTGTGCACATTTGCTCTCAGACAGAAGAAGCTTGGAGTTCTGTCTCCAACATTATAAACAGAAATAATGGAGTATTTTATGTAACTGTCACCGTGATTTGCATTTATGGATGGATACACTGAAAAGTACTAAAAAATGTGTTTCACAGAAAGTCCTTTTTTCAAACTTAAGCAGAATGGCTGTAGGCTCCACCCACAGCCTTAAAAACTAAGATTTCCTTCACAAGATCTTGGGCCCTGACCAGGACTATTTAAATCGTGACTTCTGGAAATTTACTTCCCTAAAACACAAAATAAAAGGGTAAAACTCAAAGAGTATCAATCCGGCTCTGAGTCACATAGTAGCTCTCCTAAAAAGAAAATAGAGGAAAGTAACTAAGATGGTGGAAAGCACACATCTTCAGGTACCTCTCCTCAAACAAAATCTTAGTTGACAGACAAGCAGCAGACTCTGATCAAAGAGACAAAAAATCTACCAAGCCATCATCTAGCTCAGAAAAAGAGCACAGGGTGTCCAATATGGAGAACCCTGAATCTAAGAAACAACCTCTGGCCAGAGCCAGTACAGTTGCAGCTGAGATTGCTGGTGGAACATGACACTGCTTTCCATGTCCAAGATAGCTGTTGGAGCCCAGTGTGCATGTGTGAGTTGCTTCCCATGCACAGAGAACTAAGGTGGCCATCATAGAAATGGCAGACTGTGCCACCATGCCACAAGAGTTCAGTGAGCATGCACAAGCCATTGCACATGCATACTGAACTCTGGCCACCATTTTGGATACTGCAGACAGTGCCATGTTCCACCGGTACCAACAGACAAAATAGTGTGGTGAATATGCAGTAACTGCTGTACACCTCCATGAAAACAAGTCTATTTGGTATCTGGAACACTCTTTTTCTCTAATGTGCTTGCAAGATGTCTGCAGGGCTATGCCCAACACAGTCATAAAGAGCAGGTGCTCTGGTTCCATCAACATCAGCTAGGAACAAAATAATAGAAAAGCATCTAACTGTACTTCTTCAAAAACGGATGAGGATCCAGCAGAAGAACACAGAAATATGCCTCGGCACAGCACAAAATTGTGGCAGTTTTTCCCTCCCTTCCAAGTCATGGGAAATCTTGCCAGAAATACTACCAAAAGTAATACAGTTCCCTTGGGTACCTTCACAGTTAATGTTCAGAAATCAGAACTTCAAGGGCCGATGGCAGCTCCAAGACAGATTAAATCCACAGAATTTTTTATCCACTGCAACATACAACCTATTGATAAATGTACTGTAAAAATAACAAATGGTTTCAATAAATAAAATTTACTGCAAAAAGAAAAAAATATATATAAAATCTTCAGAAAGTCATACCAACCCCAAGTTCAAATTCTACAAAAGTTCCTTAGTTTATTGTAGTCATAACTTCAGGTTTGGTCTGTGGCTACCCCTTCCCAACCCAATGTTTCACCCTTTAAAGGGGCTTCTTCAGTGAGATCATGGTCCTCCTGTATTGTCAAAAGACATGCACAGTATTTGAAAATGCTGTACTCATTTGCACTTCGGTAATATGGAAGTGCACCATCTTTACTTCACACTGATATCCACTTTTTAAAAAGTTTAAACACACTTGGGAGGCAGCATAAGGACAGAGGTGCACAGAGCAAAATAGCAGAATTGCTAAACAAGAAACTCTGGCACTCACCACTTCTAAATTAAAGGCAAACACTTGGTTATAAAGATAAAACCTTTTTAATGGAAGCAATAAAACTGCACACGTGACGAGTTTCAGACAGCAAGTCCTTTTTCAAAGGCTAATGCAGAAGTACAAACACACTATTTAAATAACCTCCAGTTAGTGACAGAGTCATGACATCATAAGCAATAATTCAAATTAATTAGCTAAAATTTCTACAACCAATTAAGAAACACCTATAGTGGAATGACATGCAGTGCTAAATACAATCTTAGTGTGTATAAAAACAATACAAAAGGGCAATTAGGAAACCTGAAAAGAGGGGATATAAGGGGGTGTTTCTAAAAACAATAGGATTAAAAAAACACATGAAGGGGGGATGAGGGAAGGGGAGGGGAAGAAAGAGGAACACAAGACTAGAAACAGCTTTTTAAAAGTTCCATTTCAGTGATGTGCAACTGCAGGTTGTGTACACATTGCCATGAGTGTGCTTAGAAGTAAAAAAAAAAATGTTTACTTACAAACAGTTTATCTATTCACATTGAGTGCCATTATTTTTTAGGTTTCCTTCTGGCATATGTTATTGTAACTGCATGGATCATATACATAAACCTGTTAGTATATGTGTAAAGACCTTAGTTCTGTAAAAAGAAAATATAAGTGTTAATGCAAATTTATGCCAAACTGCCCTTTTATGCATTTTGTCTGTTTGTAGCTCACGTATTTTAGTATGACAGTGGCAATCTGCCAACATATTCTGGGTAAAACAGAGTAAAGCACTTCAGTTGGTTAAACCCATGTTTACAAAAGTGTTTGTTACTATGCATACTGTAGTTTGGTAATGCTGTTATTGCTGGTATTTGTTTTTTCAACTTAAAAGGCTGTAGTATGTTCTGGTCACATTTCTGCATTTACTAGCAGGTTTTGTGTCCAGTTCATTCCACTTTCATAGTGTTATTCTTAGGAGTGTGTTAAGTGTATGCTGGGAGGCAAGTCCCCATAGTAACATCAAATGTAACAGATCACTTTAATTCAGTAGGACATACAACAGCATCCCTAAAGTATTTGGGGTATAAAATGTATTCAAAAACCTTAAAGGGAGAGGCTGAGAAGGGAAATTTATTGGATTTATACGTTGGGTATCCTTGACCACATTGTGGGGATAAACAAAGAAGAAAATTGGCAGGTGTGCTGGTGATCAGATGTATGCATGTAGGTGGCCTTGATCTAAAGTTAAAACTAAACTAGCAGATTTGCTGGTGGTCTGACCAATCTGCATACATGGTACCAGTTTTAATATGAAATTAAATGTCACATAAAATCTGAATAGGAAATGGTCATGACACCTGCATCCTTCCTCCACTCTAACTCTTTAACTCTGACTGTCCACTGAGTGGTCCCAGCAGCATATACTGCAGACTCTAGTTGAAGTAGAAATGATGGATAAAAATAAGGGCATTTAAACTGTGAGTCTGCATACAAGAGTGTAAACATGAGCACACTGCATGTTTCAGTCAGCAGATCTTATATCACATTGCTTAGCAATGTAGTGCTTATTGGCACAGGTGTGGGTGGTCCCTGTGATGTTAATACATGGACTTGCCCCAAGCACACACTAAACGCACCCCTAAGGGTGACACTATAGAAGTGTGATGAGCTAGAAGCAACACATGCTACAGTAGTAAATACCAACATTGCCACGGAATTACTTAAATATGTTAGTTGCAAATTGTTAGACAAAATGCATGAAAGGGCAATTTGTTTGGAATAACTTCTCGAAAACACCTATATTTTCTTTTCACAGAACTAAGGTCTTTACACATATACTAACAGGTTTAGGTTTATGATCCATGAAGATAGAATAATATATATGAAAAAACACTAAAACAATAGCATTCATTTGAATAGATAAAATGTTAATATGTGGGCTTTTTTGTTTCTGAGCACTCTCACAGCACTGTAAGTGGCATATCTTGTGAAGGCAAAAGGGTTTGGTTTATGGCCTGTTTTTGAAAGTGGCTTTTATTGGACATAACCTTTCTGGCTTGCACATTGAAATGCATCTAAGGAATGTAAAACTTCATAATGAATTGGAGGATAGAAATTTATGTAACAAAAGGATTATTGCAACTTTGTAAAGATGAGCTAAAGAGCACTATAGATTTTTTTTATAATCAAAGTTTATTGAAGAGAAACAAGAATAACAAATAACAAGGAGCAAATACAAACAACTCATTCAGTGGGAGGAACACTATAGGGCTACAAAGTGAATCTCTAAAAGAAAAATAACCATTTTGCAACATCATAAAATATATCAAATCTTCCATCCGGAAGTAACTACCTTTCAACCTCATTCTTTTCAGACAAGGGAATACTTCAAATTCCTCTAATTTAATGCAAGCTGCTAAAAGGAGAAAGAGTTAAAAAAATCATTGTAGGAACTAAATTATGACCCGATCAAGACTCCAAAAAGAAAAAAAAAAAGGTCAGGACTTTATGGCATGAAAAAAGGATTAACCTCCAACTGGAAGGAAACCCAGGACTGCCAGATCTCAATGCAAACCATTTCCTTATTTATAAGCCTATAATATTCTCCCCCATATATGAAATTAACTATCTCATGCCATTTAGCTAAAGTTGGAATCTGTACTTGTAACCAAAACTTAGATAAGGCCTTTTTTGCACAAAGAATTAATACCATTAACAGCCTGACCTAATGTCTGGAAAACTTAGGGTAGTCCTGAGGAATCAATAACAATACCAATTTTGATGACAAAGACAATTTTTCATTAAAAATCCTCTGAAGAGCCCCCATTACAGCCCTCCAGTATGGCTCCAACTTTAAACAACTCCAGAAAATATGCCCCAGGTCAACAGGAAATTCTTCACATTGCCACCAGGAGAAGGCATACTCAGATCCTCTATACTTAGCTACCCAAACTGAAGTGAGAAAGAACTGAACCCTACACTTCCATGAAAATTCTTCTAAATATAGGGAGGACGAGACCTTAAAGCTGGAAAGTGCAAAGGTAAGCCATTCCTCCCAAGTACATGGTTCTCCCAGTTTTAATTCCCACCTCTGAAAACTCAATTTAACTATTTCTGATTTAGGGGCTCATATATCAGAATACCAGGATCCTATTAAATGTCTATGGTCATCCCCCTACAATGCTGCAATAATGATTCTTACCCCTGCAGAACTCAAACAAACTGGGAGCAGATGAATATAAGCTAAGGATTGTAAATAAGAACCAAGCTTCAAAAACCTAAAATGATCTAAGTTTGTTAAACCATATCACATTTGTAGCTCCCCAAAAAGGAGACAGCCCTTTAAGGTCAAAAAACTGATATTAATACTCCAAACCCAAATGAGCCCATCTTCTAAGGAATAACTCTGACTTATAAAATGGTGTATCTCCATCACATGCCATGGCCGTCATGAGGATATATTGCTCCAGCTGTAGAGATTTCCAATAATTATGGCAAACCCTTATTACCACTCCTGTATACGAATAAAAATGGGAGATCTGAATTCATGAAATTGAGGCAGAATAAAGCACTCAGCCTAGGTTATACATTTCATTCAGGGCACACTCTATGTCCTTGCAAAAGGCTATATAATGAGGGTTGGACCAATAACAAACAATACACAAATATGCTGCTGTAGCATACCACTCCTGATTGGGATGCCCCACCCCTCCCTGAGCAGATGACAAATAAAGAAAACTTCAGCCTTTACCCTTGGGCACCCACCCCACCAAACAAACTGCAAAATGGATTTTTCTCAATCCCACAGATTGGGTCTCAAAGGAAATACTAGGAACATTTGAAGAAAAAATAAAATGTTTGTTAGAACGACCATTCGAATCACCTCCACATGCATTTTGCCACCATGGTCAAAACAGAAAGTTACGTTATGACTACAATAAACTAAGGAACGTTTCTGAATTTGAACTTGGTGTTTGACTGACTTTCTGTGGATTTAATCACTGTTACTGCCCCTTTCCTACTCTTAGGTATTTTTTAAACAAAAGTCACACAAGGAAGAGGATGAAGGGAACTGATAGAACCAGAGACTACCCCTGAACATGAATTTGGTTCGCCATGCAGGGTCAATTAATATTTTCCCTCATATTCCACTTTTCCAGGGCATGTGGTTGATGCTCTAGATATCCCCTCTCCTGAGACTAAGGAGGAATTTATGAGTATAGAGGGATTGAACTTATCCTAAAAGCTCACGGTACCCATTCACATATCCCTCAAAAAAGTCACTAGCAAGATTTTGCAGCATTCAAATTCAGCTCCTGACATTGACAAAAATGTGGTAAAGAAATATCAAGTGGAGAAGCAGGGTATAGAATTCCCATATTCCCACCATGATCATGAGGAAGTTGAGTAGGAAGCTGCTTGTGAAAAATCTTGTTTCACTAGTTTCCATTCTTCCAGAAAAGGATTACAGAAAGCTGGATTATATGGCAAGGAACATGTACACTTAACTCACTGAGGCCCCAAGACACACATAGGTAACAGCAGAAAAGATATTCCTGGGGTTTTTAATGCCTCCAGATGTCCTGCACTTTGTGACTTGGAGGATTTAGGATGTCTGAGGACATCATTGCTTAAAACTGAAATATTTCACAAACTGAAGTGAGTAGAACTTACTGCATAGCACCTTTGGAAAGGTATATTTGTGTTGAACAACTTTGCTGCTGATACTTTGTGTCTGCTACGTATACTTTAGAGGATTTTTACATTTTTGTATAGTATAATGTGTATGGCTCAAACTTGATTCTCAAGCTTCACCTAGCTACCTTGAATAAAACAGAAAACAATGCATGTATCATATAAGAAAAAATGCTTTTTAGTACAAAATTAGTTTTGTACCTCTATCTAATGTGTGGATGCTTAATTTGGTGTTGATATGTTAAATATTTCATCACAAAAAATGATTTACTTTGTCTTTTTCATTGAAAAAAATACATTTTTACTATTTCAACCAATATAGAAGAAAATAGGCACTACTTATAATTAATTGCATGGCACCATTAGAAAGGTAATTTTGTGCTGAATAACTTTGCTACTCGTATTTTCTGTGTAACACTTATGGTTCATGAGGTATTTGCATTTGTTTGTGGCATGTTGCTTATGGCTTGATTTTGCTCAGAAAGCTCCAGGTTGCACTGTTAAAAGTATACAGGCCACAAGTGGTGGAACTCTCAAAGAGCTCAGGAGGCCTCAGTGAGGTAAGCCACCCTGCTTTAAGGCATGCTGCTTGCATGACATACACTGCACAGTACCAAAAAAGAACACTGAAGTACAGTGCAAGCCCTAAGTGAAGAGGTGGGGGGGTGAACTGGGTAGTAATGTTGCAGAAATTATCAAAAGATACACATGAGATCATCAAATATCAGTTTCCCATAGCTGTGGATACAAATGATGCAGCCTCAAGGGTACTAGCATATGCAGTAGTTCTGATGAGATTTACCTTGTTAAGAGCAACCATCCTGTCAGATGACACAACAACAAAGGCTATGGACTTGCCATTCAAGGGACTCAGTGTTTGGGGATAAAACAGAAACCTGCATAAAAAAGGATGATGAACAAACAAAAAAAAATGAACTATACGAATTTAACCCAGAGGAAGATCTTTTACTTACTTCCAGCCAATATGGAAGGGGAGGCTGAGGAAGACCAATTATCAAGGGCTTTACTCCTAATATGATTACTCTCCTCAGAGGGGTGCCCAAGAGGCAGACGCAGGAGAGGCACAAGACACTTACACATATCTGCTCCAAAGCCACAAGAAAGGCAAAACCCTTGACTCTGTGTAGGCCATCATAGATCTTGTACCAGTTGGAGGCCTTGAGTACAGTTTTCAAAAGGCTGGGAAAGGTGTACGTTGCTTGTGTCATCAAGTTATGGCACAAGGGGTACCTTGTTCTGAACAGGTCTGGGTGGGGGAGGTCTCATGCACCACCGTTGTAGCAGGAGAAAACCATAATATGGCCCAACTCTTTCACTACTGTGGGAGAAATTGTAAAGTACAACACAAGCACCACATGATCTAGCAAGCAAAAGCCACTTACAACAGCAAATAGTTATGCCAAAGCCATGTACATCTTCCCATAAAACAGCAGCAAATGCTCTGGGGCAGGGCTCATAACATGCATTTATATTTGACAGTACTGACATTCTATAGCATGCCCAATCAACAGCACAGAGGACATAGCTGACAGGTTCAGCACCCGTGTCACTGTCACTGGCATAATGCTCACCACAATCTGTGACCTCATGTGACAGTTCCCCCACCCCCCATATCACATGACTGCTCTGATTGTGGCCCGGGCATACTGCAGACTGGGGTGCAATGCAAATACATGCAACACTCTGCCAACCCCAATCCAACAGCTATAGACTGCACAGACCTACCTGGACACTAGTTGGGACTCCTCTGGGTATGACAATCTGTCATGGGACATATCCAGTGGAATGACTTGATCTGGTCCCCAAGGAGAGTTGAGTGGATATGTGCACCACTCCTGCAGTACCATAAAATCAAACCACCATTGTTTGTTTACATGGTCAGACTTTGCACGGGTACACACTGGTACACACCATCAGTTCATATTGCTGTATCTGTCCCTGATGTCCATGTTTGCAGCTTTGTTGTTTACATCCTGGTGGCATTTACCAAAAGAGAATTGGGCCACCATGACTCATGTCAGGGATTGATGGTTGCCTCAGTCAATCCCCTTCTGTGTGCTACTTTTTTGGCTCACTTCTCCACTTGTGGCATTGTGGGGACTTTGGTGATGGGACCAGTTCTCTTTGAAAATCTAGTGTAGGGTCCCTCGTACACTTGGAGTTATCTGGGGTTTTGGCACAACTTGTGCCAATCTAAGGGGCCTTTGAAAATCAAACCCCATGTGTCTTATTACTTCCAGGAGCAGAAAACCATCATCACAGATCAGTGGGTGCCTGAAGTGGTGAATCATGTTTTAGCCCTTCAGTTCAAAGGCCTCCCAGAACTAAAGATCTTAAAGGTTTTTCATCCTCCCCAGCCTCAGAAAAAGAATTATGTAAGAAGGGAGGTAAACAAATTGATGAGGATAAAGACCATAGTAAAGATCACTCCCTCAAACTGGGGAAGATGCCTCTTCTTAAAGAGATGGTGACATGTTCAGGAGAATTTTAATAAAACATGATATTTAGACACAGTCCAGCTTGTATTTCCCATTAGTTCTGTAATCCTTCTCCCCAATATTAAATAGTGAGGTCATTTGCATGAAAACAGGATATTTGCTCCTGAGGGATTCATCTATTCATGCTGCTTTCTCCATACCTGAAGTCATAGAGCACTGCTTGTGACCTCACAGTTACTCTCATTGCAATAGATTATAATTTTACATCAGAGGATTATGACTTGAAGTAGGGAGTAAGCTATAGAGGCAGATGAACTTAAAATGAACTCTAAGGGACAACAATCATATATTCATGAATATTTCTTTAGTGATATATTATGAGGGAAATCTATAAAATATAAATGGTATGCAAGCAGAATTATACATACATTCACTATGTTATTTAAAGTTTTCTTTGAGGTATCAGTAGCTCATTAAGGTATTTTCTCACAAGAAACAAAAATTGGGGCTGGTGGCCTATTGTGGATTTAAGGGGCCTGATTTGCAAAGGGCCAAGAGGGATGCAAGGGATTTGCGTGCTCAGAGTTAGAAGCAGGTGGGGACCTTTTTCCCACCTTGCATCAAAAGCAGTTTTCAAATGCACCCTGCGTCCACCTCAGATGCAGCTGGCTCAAAGCCCTCTTGCACCAGGGTGCAAGGTGAATTGTACCATGGCAGGGCTGCAAAATCCCCTTTTTGGGGACTTTCACAGCCCCACCATGGACGATGCAAGGATGACCACTTACACCAGCGAAGAGCTGGTCTAAGTGGTTTGTGCCATAAGGACTGGGTCCTGCAGGGGTGGCAAGGGCAAATCAGGGGTCTGAGAGGTGACAGTGTGGGCATCGGGAGCTGCAGAAATTCACAAAGGGCGCCTCTTGTGGTGCTGGTGCCAATATACAGTACAGAGTCCATTGCCATGCACATAATTTCCCCCATCTCCAATGACACCCCCAGTGCTGACAACCCCAATTCCTGACAGTCCTATGGACCCTTGATCCACTTGATGCCATTAAGAACACCTTCCCAGTTACAACACACTGCTCCCCCTTCCTGCAATCACTGCCATAGAGTTGGATTAGCCCTTGTGGTCAGTGGAATCCCCTCACCCCATCTAATAGCGTCCAACCACTCCAACCACCCCCACTCCCAAATAGCAGAGGGTGGCCAGCACAGACCTTCTCTCACCACTACTGCTGGCAGCTGACTGAACATGCATTGATTGTGAACAGTTTACAGTACGCTCTGTGAATGACAGCTGCTCTCATTCATGGAGTGTACTGTATACTGTTTGTTATCACTACAGGTTCAGTCAGTGGCCAGCTGTGGTGGAGAGAGGAGGGCTGTGTTGGCCAATGGGTGCTATTTGGCATTGGGAGGGGGTGTTTGCAGTGGTCCAGTCAAGGGGAAATTCCCCAGACTCCAGTGAGGTTTCAGGTCCTCCAGGGGACCTACCAGCATATCTGCCAACTCCCTAAACACCTTTAGATATATGCCATCTGGTCCAGAGAATTTGCCTGCCTTCAGGGACTTCAAGCCCTTATACAATCAACATCAATCTTTCCATCTGTCACCACCCACCATTTTGCCCTCCCCATTCCTTCCCTTTCTTATTAGTAAAAACTTGAACAGAAATACCTGTCAAGTTCTTCTGCTGTCTCCACATTCCCCTGCATCACCACCTTCTTATCTCAACCTGACTATCCTATCCTTCATATCCCTCTTCTCCCTGATATACTGGATGAAATCCTTCTCCACTGTTTTCAAACTCACTACTAGTTGTACCTCTCTCTTGGCTTTGGCCAGCGGGACTCTTCTGTCTGCCTTAATTGCCATAGTACAGTACCCTTCTCAATCCTCCTCTTTCTGGGTGCACTTGTACTTCATAAAGGCTGACCACTTATCCTTTACCACATGGGCTACATCTCTATGATACCAGCTTGGCTTTTTGACTTTAGATTTTTTAGCTCTTTAGATTGGCACATATGTTAGTAGCTGACAACAGCTCCTTCATAATTATTGCCCATTTCTGGACCACCTCCATCTCCTTCCTGATACCAGCAAGGTGCACTCCCAGAATCTCTCCCATCCTATAGATGAAAGCTCTCCTGAAGTAAATAACCCTTGTTTTTGTCTTAATACTCTCCCTGACCATGTCCACTTGAAACCACACAGTGCATTGGCCACTTCCTGAAGCAGTGACTCCACTTTCACTTCTTGGACATGTGCTCTGTTAGCCAAGACCATGTCCACTATGTACTCCTTTCTCTACAGCACTTCTCAGATCTAATTCAAAATCAGTCAGTTTTGGTCAGAACAGATAATACTACCATGATGTACTGCATAAACAAACAAGGTAGCACCAGATCCCCAAAACTATGCACAGAGGCAATCAAGATCTGAAACCTGGTGTACTAAACACATAAATAAGTGCCGTACATCTACCAGGAAAGGACAATGTCCTAGCAAATTCACTAAGCAGGATAAGTCAGAGAAACCACAACTGGTGGGTCAGATTCTATTAAGGAGATGGGATGTACCAGATGAGGACATGTTTGTCTCATGGGACTATCACACATTACTACTGTTCTGCTCCAGGCCCTCCCACATTGAAATTCTACCTCAGGATAATCGGACTCTCAGCTGGGAAGGGAAGTGTCTCTGTGCATTCCCCTCATTACCTTTAATTAATGAATTACTCTGGAAATTGAGAAAAGAGTCAACAACAATGACTCTGGTGGCATATGATTGAATGAAAAAGCCCATGGTTTTCATAGTATCATAGTATTTACAAAGCAAAAGTTAGACTTTCATCCTTAAATAGCTTGCTATGAGGGAAAAAACAGAAACCCATTTAGTAATCTGCAACCCTAAATTTACTATAAGTATCCAATCTTTTTTTGAAGATCTCCAAAGAGGAACTATTTACTATCTCTTGGGGAAGAGAGTTCCAATGAGGAACCACTCACTGGCTAAACCAATGTCTTCTTTTTAATAAATTCCACCTGAATTGTTTTAACCGTTTGCAGTGAGATCTCGTATTATAGGTTTTTTCACATAATTCAAGTCCTAATTCCAATCCAAGGTTACCATCTTGAATTGGTCTATAAACCAAAATCATATCTCCCCTCCATCTTGTATATGCGAGAGAATACAGATTTAAGTCCACCAATCTGTCCTCATGTGTCTTATTTTTCAACCCCACTACAGATCTTGTCACCCTTCTCTGTACTCTCTCCACTGTAGCAATCTCCCCCTTGTATAAATACTCCTGACTTGAGAACAGTACTCCAACTGGGTTCTCATCATTGACCCATAAAGGGGGATCAACACCTCCCTGCTTCTACTTGATGTGTGTCTGAGAATACAATGTAAGGCTTTGTTTGCATTTTTTACAGTCTGGTCACATTGAGCATTAAAGACAAGATCCTTACTTATAATGACACCCAGGTCCCTTTCTTTTACTGACTGTTTTAAATATTTGTTGTTTATAGTATATTTAGATTCCGAATTATTTCTGCCCATATGCAAGACTATACATTTGTCCTCATTTAATTTGAGCTGATGTTCTTCTGTCCATCTCTCAATATATGTGAAGGTTTCCTGGAGTCTAATACTATCTAGATCTGAGTTTATTACTCCCCACACCCTGCAATCATCTGCAAACTTAGTCACCCATATATTATCCAAGTTACACTGTAAAGTTGATATATATAAGTTAGACAGGGTCCCAATACCAACCACTGTGGGACCCCGCTCATCACATCAAGCCAATCAGACAGTTCTCCTATTTTCATCACTCTCTGTCCTATTTTCCCTCTCAGACAGGAATCCCAACTCTTTCCTTCTCCCTCTCCCTCTTCCCCTAACTTTCCCCCATGAGTTGCAACCTTCTCATTTAGTCTCAGGGTACAGTAACATTTCCAAACCTCAGAATGCTGAGGCTTGAAGCATGGTTCTTGAAGACCTACAATACACCAGCATGTACCTGTCAAGTAGCGTACTGAATATTTTGAAAGTTTGAAGGAAGCAGCCCACAAGAAAATGATATTCCCCAAAATGGAAAATATGTTCAATTTGGTACTCAGTGAATGAAGTTTCTTCCCTGGAAGCAGATTTACTTGATTGGACTACATGGAACATCTGCACAAAAGTCATCCAAGGATGTACATTTTTGGCTTTAACTGTTTGATTCATTCATATATCTGTTCTACATGGAGCATACTAATGCCAGGTCAAATAATAGTCAGTGGGTGCACATTGTATTAACAGCTGTGTTTTGTTATCAGTTCAGGAGATCTACAAGAGTTCATGTGTGTGTGTGTGTGTTATATATATATATATACAGTATACATATATATATATGTGTGTGTGTGTGTGTGTGTGTGTGTGTGTGCGCGCGTGCAACACTCGGTTAACCCTGTCCTGGTATATTAGCATTTTCGTAGTCAGCTTGCAAATATCTGTAATGCTATATTTTAGCAATGAATAGTTCAGAACATGATTTTAGTTGCACTGCACTGCCTTTACCATGTCTTCTTTGCCAGATGGGGTCTCCAGAAATGGATGCAGTATTCCAGGTGTGGTCTCAAGAGTATCTTATACAGGAGCAAGATGACCTTCCACTTTCAAGTTGTGATACCCCTCCCTGTGCATCCAAGCATCTGGCAAGCCTGTCCAGCTGCCTTATCACACTGCTAGTTTCTCTTAGGTCCTCTGAGGTGATAACTCCCAGGCCCCTTCCCTGCTTCATGACTATCGCTACCTTCCCATCTACAAGTAGTTCATGCTTTGACCCTGGGTTCCTGTGACCTATGCGTATGATCCTGCACCTCTTTGCATTGAATCCCAGTTTACATTCTTCAGACCATTTCACCAGTATTTTAAGGGTTTCCCTCATTCTTTCAACAGCCCACAGAGTGACCACCATATTGCATACCTTTATATCATCTGCAAAGAGGCATACCTTCCCCTACAGTCCCTCTGCAATGTCCCCAATAAAATAAAGACATTGAATAGCACCAGCCCTGACACCAACCCCTGCAGCACCCTGCTCATCACCTCTCCCTCTTAAGAGTACTCCCTGTTTACCACAGCTCTCTGATTCCTGCCATTCAGCCAGTTCTCCACCAACAAAACTATTTTAGGATCCACCCCTAGGCTGCACAGTTTGTTAATCAGCCTTTTATAGGGGATGATGTTAAAAGCCTTTCTGAAGTCCAGATAGCCCACATCCATTGTACCTCTTAGTCCTCTACCTTAGTTACCCAGTCATGCCATGGATTAGTACAATGAGTTTCTGAAAAACACAGTGTGTATCCCAAATACAGTAAAGGTTAGGGTTAGATGGATCAGTAAATAAATGTCATATAAGGCAGTGTATGTCTGTTAGTGTGTGTGTGTGTGTGTGTGTGTGTGTGTGTGACAATGCTCTGTATGTAGACCATGCACTGCTATGTTATGCTGGAATATATATGCATATATGTGTACATGTATTGGTCAGTGTGTGTGCATCACAACGATTAGAAAGTGCAGTTTGGTGGCTTAGTGGTTAATGCAAAAATTGCTAGTCTACATTCCCCTGCTATCTAGATCAGTTTCAGCCTTATGCATGTCACTACTGATTTAAATGAGGTGTCTAGTGGCAACCTTCACCCTCCAATGTCCCTTGGGGCCTGAAAGAAGAAAAAGGACACTCAATGTCTTTTTTTTTTTCAATCTATAAAACATGTATGTAGACAGTGCACTATGTTATACTGGAATATATATGCATATGTGTGTATATGTATTAGTCAGTGTGTGTGTGTGTGTGTGTGTGTGTGTATCACAACAATTAAGAAGTGCAGTTTGGTTAGGTGGTTCAGTGCTTAGTAGTGCAAACATTGCTAGTTTACACATAATTCCATTATTTTGAAGCTGTATTGTCTCCTACTAGAGTTTGTTTAGTATTACATTACATCACTATTGGACTAATGCCGTTAGATCAAAATGCTTCTTCTAATGGTTCCATTAGTGAACCAATATAATCCCATCCCTGCTTCCCCCTTTAGAACATTATCAGGAAAATGTTACTTAATATAATATGGATTTAAATGATTTTTTTCTGTTTGAGTATTTGAATATGTTTACACAGTATATTTTAAAATATGTATTTTAAAATATTTACAGTATAGTTACTTAAAATTTTAAAAAGTTTTATGCCCAACTATTTTTTACGATTACTTTTAAGGGGATGTGAAAGGAAAAATGTGATTAAGTGCCTTAGAAGTATATGCAAGTATATATTTAGGGCCAGTATACATCATCACCATAGCATTTCCATTTGTCATGTATCAAAACATGCAAATTGCAGTTTACCTTGTAATTCCAATGATGACTGTTAATGAAGTCTTGTGAGCCTATTTCCTGTCTGTTGCAGAAAGAAAGTGCAGATTTTTTAAAAAGTCCATGGTATAATTACCACCTTCATTTGGAGCTACAAGAAACCCAGATTGGCTTACGATAAGTTGATCGCCCCCAAACTGACTGGAGGCCTGAGACTCCCTCATGTTGGTTTGTATTACTGGGCCAGTCATGTTAATAAATATCTTAGGTGGTTAACATTAATCTATGGTCCTGAAACTAGCAATTATGTTCCCTTATGGTTAACTTTAGAGATATCCCGGATAGTTGATTCAGGGCTCACACCCAGGGCCTTGTTGTATTGTATGCCAAAATCTCTCCCCATATCTCTTCGTAACTCCCCTGTTGAGATATCCATCAAAGTCCATGCACAATTATGTACCTTTTTAAAATATTCTCATAATAAAGATCCATCTCAACCATTAATTGGCAACCCCAATTTTCTAATAGATGATAAACCCATCAGGGTCAACTGGCTACCACTATTAGGGGAGGTTTTGATTAAAGACCTTTTATCGGCAGAAGGAAAATGGCTTACTTCAACTGACATATTGAACAAATTTCAAATCCCTCAGGATATGGTATTTAAGGTTTTTCAAGTTCGTCACCTGTTGGTTAATAAACTGGGCACACTCCCCTCTAACGGGGTAGTCCCTGATTTCTGCAGCACATTGGAACCACTGGTTGGGAAAGGTCACGCAGTTTCTGCCATCTACAGTACACTACTTAATTGGATACACCCCCTAATTCTTGCTCCGAAGCAGTATTGGTCTCAGCTTCTTCCAGAGCATAATTTTGATTGGGCAGGCATCTGGAAATTGTGCCATAAATCTCTGTTGCAAGACAGACTTAGACTAATGCAATTTAAATTATTGCATAACATTTATTACTCCCCTTTAAAATTAACTAGACTTGGTATTGTGTCCTCTTCTAACTGTTACAGATGCCAACAAGATACTGGGGACCTGCTTCATATTTTCTGGTATTGTCCCAAAATAGTCTCACTTTGGGACAGTATTAAGCAGAAATTAGATCCTCTTTTGGGGCTGGACAATCTTTTTACAGCGGAGATATGTATATTAGGGGACGTGGCCGCTATTGATGTCCGAAAAAGGAGGTATCATATTTGTCTGATATCCGCCTCTGTTAAAAAAGTGGTGTTAAGGCACTGGAAAGACACTTTAGAGATCACATATGGTGAATGGTTTCAAGAATTCCTGGCAAACCTTAGAACGGAAAGGACTATTGCTAGTCTTCAGAACAATCTGCCCAAGTTTAATCGGATTTGGGGTCCATTATATTCACTTTATTCTTTACCAGACCAAATATGATATTGGTAATGTTATGTCAAAGGATGGGTAATATGTGTGCTGTGCAGGGGGGAAGGGGTTTGTGGGGGGATGAATGGGGAGTAGTGGTGGGGGTGGTGGGTGGAATTCATCCGGAATGTGTTATATTTTATGTCTGTTATTTTCTTCATTATTTATGGTGTTACTGGATGTATTCCTGTATTCAATAATTTTCAATAAAGTTTGAATGGCAAAAAAAAAATGAAAGTGCAGTTTTACAGAGAGTGATGATGTTTAGGTACATAAGTCTGCCATTTGGTGTGCTTCTGTCAGTGCCCCCTCCCCCCAACACACACTCACAATGTTTAAATTGGCAATGCTTAGGTGCGAGGAACATTCACCTCTAAATTGGTAGGTGTAGAACTACTGTTATCCAAAGGTGGTAAAACTCTCCTATAGTATTAAGTTAATAAAGATGACAAAGGTACATGAAATCTCAGGCAGTATTTAAAGGGGCGGAGAACTGAATATCTGCATACTTGAACTTCAGCACACAGTAAGCTCTTCTGATCCCATCATTCACAGCTGTTTCTGAGAAGCTAATTATGTCCTGATGAATTAACAATCTCTCTTCTTTTGGCTTCAACAAAGGTAAGCTGGTCAGTTTACTTTTTAAAATGACTTTTAGAATCTAATCTATGCTTCACTATAGGCATCATTACTCACATAGGCTAGTTTGTAGTTTTACATGGGGGGGAAGATAAAAGTAGAGACAAACCTTATTACCCATGTTCTCTTAGATGTGTGATTGTAGATGGCTATTAGTGGGATATAATCAATACAGACAATATGCAGATTCACTACTGATTATAACAACCTCAAGGAACCAGGAATGCATAATACTGATTCTATATTAAACCTTTGCACAGTACTAGTATTTTAATCTGGGAGTATTGCCATTTGCAAATACTAAAAGCTAAACACAAAACTATAGGTCATATTGGAAACCCCAGCAAACTCATGAAATGTGTGACTAGATTTTTTAAATTAAAAGAATGCTGAAGGAATTTTTAATCATGCACACATGGTTGTAGCACCCTAGCAGGCCCAGTTATTACACTATTAAATCACTATGTTCAGAAAAGTGCTGCATGCTCACACCATGGCCACCTGTATCACTTTCTTAATGCCATGTGTCACATTTGGAAATAGAGCAAGAACCAAATACTCACTGTAAAATTTGAGCAGGTCATATGACATCACAATGCTCTACTCCACCCACCCACCCCAGTGAAAGGTAGACGCAGGACCTCACAGAGCATGAGATGTTGAGTTCCAGTCAGTAACATTGTGGAACAAAATAAAGTGGACAAAAATAAAGTGGCAAAAACAGTGTCAATATCAATTTTGGCAGCACCGAATGTAGTATGCCAGAACAATGCAGGCCACACAACAGACAGGTAGCAAACAACATCCACTGCATGTAGGCACTGCTCTGGAACATACAGCAGCAGGCACTCATGCACAGGAAGAGCACAGGGTTGCAGGGAGATGGAACAGGGCAGGGTGCAACCACCACTGGGGGAAGCAAGCAACTGAACATCTATCATGGTAATCTAACGACACAGTCACCCACATGGTGGGGGTACCCCCACCCAGAATGCTGAGTGATGGAGAACATGCACCGGAGTAACCACTGGAGGACAGGTGAACCATGGCCACCCTGTGGATGGCCATGTTTAATGTATGTGGCCAGGAGCACAAGCCAGCATGTCCCCAGCAACACACAGGACAGGGGAGATGGCATGCTGGCTTGTGCTCCTGGCCTCTGTGGTTCCAGTGCAGTGTCTCCATGCAGTGAACGTAGCTTGCTACCTGCATATCATGTGGCCTGCATTGTTCTGGCATGCTTCATTTTGTGCTGCCAATATTGATGGTGACACTGTTTTTGCTGCTTTATTTTTGTCCGCTTTATTTTGTTCTGCTATGTTACTGGCCAGAACCAGATGTTGTGCTGAGATTTCTAATGCTCTGTCAGCAAGTATATTTGACCTCTGTGACTGCAAATATTGTATAGTGAAAGTTCAAATTTATTTAGTGACATATGCTGATATAACTTTAAGAGCTCAGAACTGACTTCATGAGTGGGTCTGTGAGTGCCTCCAATATTTTGTGCAAAATGTTTTCCTTTTTAGTAAATTGAAGAGACCCCTATGAGAAAATGGACTATTGTTTGTCAACTGAACTGAGAACTTCAGAATTTTAGAACTGTTAGATTAAGAAACCCCCATTATGACTATGAAAGTATCAGGAATGTGTATAACTAATCCAGCTTTGCAAATAATGATGCCATGATTTATAATTGTTGCTCACATTGGAGAACAAAATAAAAAAAAAAATCAGAAATTTAATTGGTTGGGTTTTTTATAGCACATGCAGATCTACCCTTCTATCACATAATAATAACAACAGTATTTTCCTTTGGGTGAATGAGTCGATGGAACTAATGAACTCTCTCATTAGTACAAAATTGTGCAATAGCATAATTATTCTATTGGGTATCAGTCCAGTCATAATAAATAGCCACATCCCTTTATGTATTAGTTTTGCTCAGAAGTATTGCCCTATAAGAGGTTTTCCCTCCACATAATTGAACTTTGTTTTTGCAAGTGAGTACATTTCAGTGAGCATAAGTTATAATGATTGCCTGTTATACCGGAAAGGTAAAATATGCAAATAACTATTATTAGTAGTAGTAGTATTGTTAATACTTTTATTGTTTTTATTATTAGTATTTTTATTATTATTAATTATTTTAACCAGGTAAAGCCACCTGATCACAAGTTCCATTTACAGGGATAATATAGGAGCACTGGGGAGGTTAATGGCTTGCTCAATATTGCACAGTATGTACTATAAGCTGAGGTTGTGGGAATAAAACCTGGGTCTGCTGGAAGTACAGCATCAAGTTCATTCACAGCTTGTGGCTCTGACCTCTAGGCTATACTGCCAACATATACAATTACTTTAAAGTAAAATAGAAAGTTATTGTTTGTTTATTAATGTAGGATACCATTGATTTAAAGAGCAACCGACACCATCTGGCCAAAAGTGCTACATTGTAGAATTAGAATAAGAATACCTCTAGTAAATCTCATACCAAAAACTGAATTTCTGTGTTACTTCATTTTAAAGTTATAAGCTATTTCGTAACCCTGATTTCACTAGCTGTTCAAAAAAGTATGTTTCAGTAAAAAGCTGATGATGATGTCATCTCAGGGCCTCACACTCTTGTATTCTCTGTTAGTATGCTTATAGGACCTGTTTTTCCAAAGTTGTAAAGATCACGTGCAATGGTTTTCACAAGTAAAACAGGCAGTACCAGTCAGTAAACATTGCTTTAAAAACTATGTGTGTTTTGGGATTTGTAACAAAGCTTACAATGTTTTGTTTGGGTGGTTTTTTGTTATGGTCCTTTTTTTCCAGGGTAACTGGAAGCTGGGTCATAGCACAGTGTTGTGAAGTCTGCACACTGAATACATTTCTGATATGGTAAAAGGCTGAGATCATTCACACCTATCATTAAATTGAGACAATTTCTAAGAATGGCACTTTAAAACAATTATTTCATTACCTTTTGAATGGGGGTGAGAGAGGTAATGCTATTTTGAAAACTTACTAGGAGTTTCTAATTTAGCCAGCATAAAGTGTCATCCCTGTCAGGCTGTTTTGACCTACATTCAGGCTCATCTATGTTCTAGTCTAAAACTAATGTGATCATTTTACCAGAGCCAGCACTTCTATCCCTAGTAGGAATTAACATTTATAAAACCTCTATTTAAACATATTGTAAAGCAGACACTGACAAACAGCAGTGAAGTTACCAACATTACAGTACTAGCAGCAATACAATTTCCTAACATGCACAGTAGAGTAGCACTCCAAATGGCTTCAGAAGCCTGGAGGTATGTTGACTCAGCAACTAGCAACCCTTGAGAAATGGACCACAAAAAGCAATATCAAATACAACTGTGTACACTTTGTTGCAAAACCTGAAACATACAAAGTTTTTATAGCAATGTTTTTTGAATGGTGCTGCTTTTTTACTTTAAACAACTATTGCACATGATCTTTAAAACTTTGGAGAAACAGGTCCTATAAGCTTGCTGAGAGGGAATATTAGACTGTGAGTCCCTGAGATGACATCATCATCACCTCTTCACTGAAACAGGCTGTTTTGAACAGGTAGTGAAATCAAGGTTACAAAATAGCTCATAACTTTAAAATGAAATAACTTAGAAATCTAGTTTTTGGTATGAGATTTGCTGGGGGTATGCTTATTTAGATTCTGCAAGTAGCACTTTTTATGTTAGTGGCGCTTTAAGAAGATATCACAGGAAATGTAGCAAAACATACAAACAAAACTCATTACTACAAGCATTCAAGTGTTTAAAGGACAAGATTAATTTAAATGTGTAAGCCAAGGTATGTTTTCAGTACTGTTTTTAAGATCGTATAAATTGTTTGAATAGGAATATGACCAAAATCTTAGTTAAAAAAAAATCTTTACTGGATCTGTTAAAAAGGCTTAAATATGGTACCACTTTAAAAACTGATTCAACACAGCAATAACTAGCAACAGCTAAGCATAAATAAATATTGCATGCACATTCCTAAATATGCACAGTAAAGAGTATATCAGTAGAAAATTGCTTAATTGTAAGTTGTGCCACAAAAAAGTGAAACACTTTCTATCACCTATGTTTCAGAATGCAACTAAAAATATTCTTGAACATGCCAGATTTTATGAAGTTGGCAATGCTTACAAATAACCCCTTCATTGATATAACAATAGTGGTAGAAATAGGGTTACTTGGGGGGCTCTCAGTTCCTGGAGTAAAATTCTGAGCCTGGCTCAGTTCCAGAAGTAAAATGGAGAAGTACTGCCCCTGTGTAGCATTTACCCACCAAAATGAATACAACTGAATAAATAGCTTGTTAAAATGCTGCATACAGTATGCAGTATGAAGGAAATGTATCCTCACTCCCGTAAGATATGTTCAATCTCATATCTTGTCAAGACCATGCATTCAAAAAATTGTGTCGTCAAATAATGAATTTTGGGCAATGATTTTCACAAGATTATTCTAAAAACTTCCAAGTTTTAATATAGACCATATTTAGAAGGATTTTATCTAACAAAGTTTGCTAAAACCCCTTGTAAATTTCTCCATGTAAATTTTACTCATTTATATTCACAGCACTGATATATGACCATCATGTTTATCCTTTTTTTACAGTTGTGATGTGAAACCAGTCAACCCTACATAAAAGGTGGTGGGTTACCCCGGTGAATTTTGTCCATTTCCAGAAAAGCATAAATTCATAAGTGTGGTAACTGTGAGACTGTCTTCAATCACTAACGATCTATTCTCAAACGTAAGTATGGTTATTCATTCATCTTTACCCTTACTTTCCAGACTTCACTGAAAAGTTAACTTGGTGGAATGGTAAAGCTAATTTTAATCACCATTTTCTCTTTGCAAAGTGGATAGTGTGAAGAACATTACAGGATGGAAATATTGCATCTTTAGATATTAAGATTTACCTCTGTCTTACTCAGAAAGAAACAATTTATCATTGTAGGAGTAAGATCACTACTGATTTATTATCTCTGTATACTGTATGTTACATTGACAGTTCATGCAATACTGGAAATTTTGTTTCTGTTTGCTTTTTCCTTTTTTGTTCAGAGCCTCCTTTCCCCTCTCTGAGGATGTCCTTTTTTATTTCAATACAGTTAATAATATTCTTGTTTAGGATTTTGATAAGTTAAACAAAATACCTTTAAAAGATGATACCCCTGTTTCTTAGCAGCATTCTTAATTGCTTTTGAACATCCTTTATTGTGCAATGTATATAATGGTTTTAGAGTCTAAACTAGGCAAACAGGCAGAATACAGTGTCCGCTGAACTTATTTAGCTGTTTATTTTAAATATCTGGCCAGGAGTTTTAATGTTATGAGTCACAAGAAACATTAGATTCTGAAGAATTGAACCTACAACATAACAGTTTTTGTAAGAGAACGAAATAATGAAATACAACAGATTTGAAATACATTTAGAAAGGAAAGCAAATGCCAGGTTTCCACAAGGGGTGCTTAGTACTGCATTATGAAATCCATTCTGCTTGAACACTGGCTGCTGCTTTACAGTTTGATTAATTATTGAATCTGAGTGACTCCACCTGGAAATAAAATACTTGAAATAAATGTAAACATACATCACATATATTTAACTGTATTTTTTTACAATATTCACTGTTTAAGAAGAAGAATAATAATCTGCATTTATATAGCGCTTTTCATGCAGAATGTATCCCAAAGTGCTTTACAAGCAATGCTAGACAGGTAGTGAAGTGACTGAATGTGTGGTGGTGGCCATATCGCACATCATCACCCACACACAGCCTGGATAATTGCATGAACCAGTTTTATAGGAAGGGGAATGTTGGCCAGGACACCAGGAATGTTTTCTACTCTTTCCAAAGATTTCCCTGGGTTCTTTTACTTCCACCTGGACACCCACCAGGACAACACCAGGATGGGCAGAAGGGACCTCGGCTTAACATCTCATCTGAAGGACGGCACACCCCAGCAGAACAGCATCCCCCAATACTGCACTCTGATGCCAGCGATTTTTAGGTGCAAGTCCAATCCCGGTGTGGGACGAGAACCCACAACTTTCTGGTCCAGAGGTGGATGTGCTACCAACTGAACCACATTGACACCAGTGATTATGTTATGTAAAGACTGTAAGTAATAAGCAAATGAAAATATATTAAAAGGTAAAAAGCTGCCAACATACCTTTATTGCCCATTGAGGTTTGGGAGGTGTTACTTTAATCAAATAGCATCATAATTGACTTTCTAGATAAAAAAAAACTTAGGTACACCTTATATGGTCTTTAATTGAGTAGCTTTTAGGAGCACTCCCATTCACTCAAAATTCTCTCTATTCTGACTGCAATATTAGGCTTTAATTTAAATTATTTATGTATCACTCTTTACGTAGTTTAGTTTGTAATTTTAATATTAGACTTTTTTATATTAATTGCATGTTGTGCCATCATCTGCCATTAGTTAGATATTTTATTACTCTGTAAAGTATTTTGGTAATACACTGATATGAAAGATACTATATAAAATGTTTATTATTGTATTGATTCACTATCTCTGTCAAAAATATTAGAAAATGATGTGATTAAACATGTATTTTATGTTCTGCTGGAAGTTAGCAAACTACTAACCCTTAATTATGGAAAAGAATGACAAAAATAAGTGGACTTTGTACAAGTATTTACACACCAGAATTACTGGATTACCTTAAAGTAGCTTCTTGGTACTTGCCCTGAAACAGTTTAGATACAAACATGTATCATCAGAGAGTTTTCAAGTTTTAATAATTTTTTTGGACCGCATCCATCATACAAACAAGCATACCTCTATATATATATATATATATATATATTATATATATATATATATATATATATATATATATATATATATATACTATATATATTCTATGCAAAAAAAGTTGTTAAATCATCATACAGGGTTAAAATTCAAAAAGTAAGGAAATTAAACTTTTAGGGTTGACCCATCCCCCTGAACCTGCCCATCATCCCTAGATTGACAGCTGACGGGGTGTGTCCTTGGGGTTGTGATGCCCAAATCTCACCCCATTCCATGTGTAATCATACTCACAAGCCACAGAAAAGAAGAATGGGTGAGATTTAGGCCTCACAACCCCAAGCACACACCCTGTCAGCTGTCAATCTTGGGATGATGGGCTGGTCAAGGGAGGGTCAACCCTAAAAGTTTAATTTCTTTACTTTTTGTGTTTTAACCCTACGCAGTCATTAACAAAGTTTTTTGCATATAATTTCCTTGCTTTTTGAAAAAGAATATAAAAGTAAAAAGTCATGGAAGTTGGTGAGAGCATGGGTCCTTTGGGCCCCGTGCTCCCACCAACCTCCAAATTCATTAAAAAGGAAAAGTCATGCAAGTTGGTGGGAGCATGGGTCCTTCATGCCCTGTGCTGCCACCAACTTATAAATTTCTGTATATATATCATATGTATTGCTGGGAGCGCATATGGGTGGGAGCATGGGTCCCAAAAGCTCCCACCACATTGAAAGAAAGCAAAGTGTCAGTCATCAGAATGGAAAACTTCAACACTTGTTTACATGTCAGATGCATAACCACTGGAAATTATCTCCATGGCAGTAATGCTAGGCACCCTATAAATGTGAACCCAGTAACACAATGCAAAATGCCATACGAAAAACATACAGTGTGGCACGCAATATGTCCACAGCAAATTCATTTTCCAACACCTAAACACCATAATTGTCATGAACAGGCCATCTCCTGAAGACCCTCCAAATTTCAATATAAAAGACGAAACCATTTCCGAGATGCAACATGTGAAAATTTGAGATTTTTGTTTGTTGGAGTTGCAGACTTCTGCATCTGTTATGATTTTAGACACCTAATGACTGAAAAGTAGATCCATGGCAGTAAGGCTGGCTACCGTATAAATTTCAAGCCAGTATGAGAATGGAAAATGTTGTCCACCAAATGTAAATTGCACCACCCAATATCTCCACAGAAAATGTGTTGTCTGAGATATAAGCACCGTCATTCATATCTACAGGACATACCATCAACACCCTCCAAATTTCAAATAAAAAGACCAAACCATTTCCAAGATATTTCAAGTTATAGATTGTTAAAACTGGCCTGTTGCATTAAAATCTTGCTATCTATTTCCTCCCTCGCGATCAAAGATCACGATCAAAGAATCTCAAGATCAAAAAATGTGCATGCTCATGATCAAAGAATTTTCAGGCTCATGATCAAAGAATAAAAAATGGTGAAATTCAAATTTTAGACATAAATGCATGAAACCACTGGCATGGTTCAATAAAATGAAGCCCCCTGAGCCAAACCCACCCTTATTTGTGTTAATAACCCACCCCTGAGCTGAGAAATTAGTTTTTTCCAACTGGCCATCTTGTCCATCCCTCATGATCAAAGATTGATGTCAAAGAATCTCACGATCAAAGCATTTGCAGGCTCGTGATCAAAGAATTTGCAATTTTATGATCAAAGAATAAAAAATGATGTAATTCAAATTTTAGACATAAATACATGAAACCACTGGCATGGTTCGATAAAACAAAGCCCTCTGAACAAAACCCACCCTCATTTGTGTTCATAACCCACCCCTGAGCTGCAAAATTTGATTTTTCAACTGGCCATCTTGTCCCTCGATCACGATCAGAGAATCTCACGATCAAAGAATTTGCAGGCTCATGATTAAAGATCATTATCGAGTCTTGATCAAAGAATAAAAATGTGCAAAACTCTATTTTTTGACAATTTTGAACAAAATCAAAGGCATGGCTTGACAGAGCAAATCCCCTTGAGCAAAAGCCATCCAAGTTTTACTTCAGGAGTTACTCCTTAGCCGAGATATTTGAGTTTTTCCGACTGGAACCTTAAAACAAGATGGCGGCCGTCACGATCAAAGAATTCTCTGGGTCAAAGATTCTTTGACTGTGAGCCTGCAAATTCTTTAATTTTGAGGAGGGACCGGATGTCCAAAACCCCAATCTTTGTTCGCAAAACAACCATATAAATTTTCCCATTGACTTATAATGGGAATTAAAACTGCAATAACTTTTGAATGGATTAATATTTTTTCACCAAACAAAAAGCGGCATGTTCATTGACCAAAGCTCTTTCAGACAAGCCAACTTGCAGAGCAGCATGCCACATGACAGCCATACAGCACCACAGACAAAATCCCCAAAACTGCCCTTATAAGTGGCGAAAAGTGCATTTCTCAGCATTTTGGTGCACAAGGACTGTAAGTCTGACTAAAACAAAATTTGGCAAATCAAGAGCTTTACCATGTCCCACCACACATACCAAATTTCATGCAAATCTGTTGAATGGGTCCAAAGTTATTAATGCACAAAATTATGAGTTTAACATGGAAGTGGCTTCATAACCCTAAAATAGGGTGGACCGCACCCTATAATGTATATATTATATATATATTTATATTTATATAAGTATATATATATATATATATATATATATATATATATATACACACATACACACACACACACACACACACACTGACTGCCAGATACTGGATTGTTGTGATAGTGATACTGTTTGTCAAAAAGGATAACCATGTCTAGTAACTTATCCAGTCTGTACCTACTGTATCCATTTAACACAAATCAGATTGGTTACTAATGTTGAAATTTTACAAGTGCTGATCCCAGCACAAATTCTGAGTTTGCCCTTGTAGCAAAATCTATCTATCTACCATATGTATAATGAATATGATTTTCAAACATTTTGATATGCTGTATTTGTGGCAGTTTACTCATGTTGTGGCCGCTTGCATCAAACAATAATGCATACATGTTATTTTTGTGTATGTGTCATTGTGCACAAAAAGCAGCGAGTGCAACATTTTAGACCAAGTTTAATGTTATCTCAGGTTTTTTGGCAAATTGTGCAGTTGTGTTACTACATGGCTGCAAATCACAGACACACTTTTGAAAAGCCAGCTCTAAGTACCTGATTTATATATAGTAATAAGACAACCTTTCCATTCCTTGCTCTCTTAAACAGTCCCAGGATGTATTTTCCATTCAATATAATCATATTATTATAGTAGTTGATAAGGAGAGGTGTGAGAGTTGATGATGAAGAACAGTGTCACCCTGAAATTCAGTTATCTTAATATATATATATATATATATATATATATATATATATATATATAGTTTTGTTTTTTCTTTGCAGTGGGTATTGCGGGAGTGTGTTACTATAAAACTTCTTGACTGTGGTCTCCTCAGAAAGGCACACACTAGGGAACTTTGTTATTGGCTTTTGAAACAGATCCCCAGGCCAGCAACGAGGGAACTAGGTATTGTACAGCCCCTGTTTGTACTAGGAGGAAAACATTATGCACCTTTTGGCAAGATGTAAAGGACAGGGTTACAATATATCATATTTATCTACAGGGTTTGGAAGTACCATCAGTAGATTATCAGTAAATTGTCCAATTTAAGCAATAATATTCAAAATGTTGTGTTTCATACTGGGTTGTTTTATGAGGCATGATGTGTATCCCAGTTCCTTGAACCACTGGGGAAGTTGCATTATCAACCACTGGAGAACTGGGGTTATAATAAATAATAGCACACATTCAGAAGTGTATCAGTACTATCACAAAATGGACTGAAGTTGGATACAAAAACTACTTTTCAAGGCCGCTGTGTTATTGTGAGATATCACCAAAGAATGGACTGATTCGTAACTAATCAAGTTTGAGAAAGAATCTTACCCATTGAATAATATATGCTAATTACCTATGACAGTAATAATGAAATATCTCCCACACCTAATGCAAAACAGATTGACTATTTGTTTATTTATGTTTTAAACAGGTAAGTGCACTAGATAATGTAATGCCTATTTACAGGTCCAACCTGGAGGGTACAAAATGGAAGCATTAAACATATACCAATTCCAGAGAGGGAACAATATCCAAATAAGTGAATAGTTAAGTGTGAGAAACATAAAACAAGTGATTCACCAATTTAAGCAAAACTGTATCAGCAAATACAGTGGAGGATTTAAGGAACTCAAATGTGCCTGTTCTGACAACACCTTGTCATCCTGTCATACATCTAAAATGTCTCTCATAATGATGATGATCCCTTATTTGTTTGCTCAGAACATTTTAGTCCATCATCAAGAATATTCATTGAAAAAAACCTTGTTAATGCATCATTTAGGGTTCCAGTGACAAAAGTTGGGAAATGTGTTTTTTAGGGTTTCCAACCCTAACACCCCACCCTCACACTGCATCCGCCAACAGGTATCAGAGTGTGCCTTAGGGTTGTCATCCATAATGCTCACCCCATTCCATGAGTGTATAAGTTGAGATGGGTAAAGTATAGGAGAACTGGGTGAATGTTAGGACTGACAACTGCAATACACCTTCTATGCCTGTAGATGTGTGCTGGCTTGGAGTGGGGTGTTAGGGTTTGAAACCCTAACACCACATTTCACAACTTTTGTCACTGGAACCCTAACTGATGCATTAACTAAGTTGTTTGCAATGAATTTCCTTACTTTTTGAAATAGTATAATCTTAGCTTTATTTGCCTGTGAGATCTCATTCATCCATAATTTTTGAGAGGCTGTAATTGTATCCTTATTTTCCTTTGGGAGTGCAGGGCCCTCTGTGCCCTGCACTCCCATCCCATTGTGTAAGGCACCAAAACAATGCACTGTTATCCTATAAAAAACACAGGAACATGTGAAGCTTGTAAAACTGGACACCAAATCGATATACTTTCATGAAATGAGCAAAAGGGACATTGGTGATACAAGCCCTAAATACTAAGCAAAATTGAAAAACATTTCTTCACAATGTAGTGACAAAGAAACGATAGTGTAAATCTCACATTACAATGTTATCCTATGGTAAATGAACCAAACATGAAACCCACAGAACTCCACAGCAAAGTAATGTATTTTCACAAAACTAGCAAAATGCACATTTGTTGGGCAAGCCCTTTGTACCCTGAAAATTTCTGACCAAAATCAACAAACATTTCTGAACTGTGGAGTGACAAAGAAACTGCTGTCCTAGAATTCCTTTTTCACAAATGTTGAAGAAGAAACCTATTCTGTAGCTTCTTTTTTGCAATTTGTGAAAAAAAGAAAATCCTTTTTTGCATTTTCAGGGTTTTTTCCCCCATGGTTTGCGAAAAAGGATTTCTACATGTTAAAAAAATGACATATCTAATCAACTTATCAAGAACCTAACCCCAGAATCGGACTGCATGGGTCCTGATTAGGCAAAGACAACTGTTGTTGTCTACTAAACTCATGTATTTTGTTAAGTTATTAAATTTTGTTGTCACCACTAACTGAAAACAAGAGGGAGGCAGCACAGAAAAAGATTATGCATTTGCGGCAAAGGATTCCACATTTGCAAGAAAGGATCTGCATTTATGATAAATCCAGAAGCAAATGGTTTGATACCTTTTATTGGACCAACATAGATGGTACAAAAAGAACAAAGTGCCATCTGTGTTGGTCCAATAAAAAGTATAAAACCATTTTCTTCTGGATTTGTTCTTACAGAGAACAATATGCCAGCTAAACTAAATCAGTTTGGCATTTGCGATAAATAATTCTTTTTTGAGCAGAACATCTAATTGGTCCCTTAGGAAAACTTTGAAATTTAATAACTTTGTAACATATTAATAGTTTTTCACCAAATCTTCAAAAGGCACATCTGTGGTCCAAGACCTTTACACCCTAAAAATTCAGACCAGAATTCCACAATGTTTCTGCTCAGCAGCGTGACAATGAATTTTACCAGAAATGGTAATTTTTCACATTATTTGACACTCTGTATCTCTACATCCACACATCAGACCAGAACCAAGTGTGCCACATCAAAAGATATTTGGTCCCCGATGGTGTATGCAACATGTCATGCAAATTGCTTGAACAGCTGTGAAGTCATAAAAGTGTACAATTTTGAGTTTGTTTATTTATTTATTTATTTTTTATTTTAGTCTTTGGTAACTGGGTAAAGCCCACTATGCACAACTGCCTGTTTCCACTGGTGAGCTGGGGGCACTGGGAAGTTAAGTGACTTGCTCAAAATCACACAGTATACAAGTGGAGGTTGTGAGATTCAAACCCAGGTTTGGTCTGCTGGATGAACCAAGCTCGTTCACAGCTCATTTCTCTAACCTCTAGGTTATCATAGAAGAGCAGACTGAACACTAACTATAGGGGTGCGACTGTGCCCCTAAATTACCACACTGAAAAATAAACTACTATGTGCATAAAAAGCAGGAATCCATACCAATCTATGATGCCCTTACATTTAGTGGAAATGTTTATCGGTTTGGCTGTCCCAGTGGCATGGAGGGCTCAGGCCCTGTGCACATCGTCACCTGCCAGACCTGCAATCTGGTTTGAAGAGTGAACTTGGAATGCTCAGTGACCCAGAGAAAGAGGAAGAGGAAGGATCAAGTGTCCCATGACAACTCTCCTTCCTTGGGGGGGGTTGATGTGGCTCGCTGTCTGCCTGCCACACAGCAGTGACTGGATGGCAGCTCATGTGATGCCACTAAGAAGGGAAGGGGAACCAACATTCAGGTTACTGGCTACATCTCCATGGATATGAAGCATGTACATTATGGCCATTGCACATCCATTGGCACTGGGGAGAAAACAGTGGAAAAACCTCCTGGTGGTGGAATGAACCCCAACCTTCTGCAGACTCTGACCCTGGAACTGGCACAACCACAGTCCTATGGTAGGACAATGGTGAAGGTACTGTAAGTCCCAAGGAAGCCAGGTGACAGGGCTAGGGAGGTCAGTAGGAAGGAGGACCAACAGGGAAGAACAGGAAGTTAAAGTATATATGAAAAAAGTAATGTTTATCAGTTAGAATACTTTTAACCTCCCAGATGGACTTAAGCAATGAATGCCTTGTTTATTAATTATACGATTTTTTTAAACTGGGTAGACCAACTGATACACTGCATTTCATTTTCAGCAGCATCTGTATTACAGCCAAATTTATGTTTGGGGGGCTGATGGATTCGTTGAACAATTTCATACAGGAAGACAAGGTCTAAGGTATGATTTGAACCTTTAAATTGTTTTTTTTTTTTTACTCCCTAACTGGTAGTCTTTACTGCTGTCTTGTTTACATTTTCTTTATCCGGAGTAGCCTAGCAGAAATGCAACATCACATTTGTAGTGTTGATCTGCCTAATTTTAAAGGTGATAAGAAAAAAAATTTATACCTCTATATGGGTTTACCCATATAATTGTAACAGTCATTTTGTCGATGCCAATATGGGTGAAGGCAATACATCCAAATACACAGTTTACAGTGCTTTAACAGCCAAATGAGGACCTGCATTAAAATACAGCTGGAACACTGGAAAAGCACAACAATTTATGTGATGCACTTCAGAGGTTCAGTACCAAAGAGTTATTTTAGTAGGACAAATGAACAAGTTCCCCAGTACCTCGAGGGAAACTCTCTTCATCAGTGGGGGTGGAGTCTAACATCAGTGCTGCTTACTTATACAAGTCGCAGTGACATGATTTGAAATCTTTGCTGCTCACCAATCATGTGTTACACACATCATATAATTTGTGATTGAAATATCTTTCCAACACTCAATAAATACACATACCACTTTATAGATTCATCAATACAAAAAAAAATGATTGCTAAGATCCCAGTGCAATTTATTCAGATAATATGCAAGGGTTCTATATTTAAATATTCCTATTACACCACTTGGCATTAGGGCTCTAGGCATTGTGGCTCCCAGGATGTACTCCGCCAAAGCACAGTCCTGGAAACAGTCCTGTTTTGTGGGGGGCTTTGACCCTCACATCCCCTGAAAATGAATATAACAACATCTGGGGTGGGCATGCCCTGGAGGTGGTAGAAATAGTACGGGCACAAAGGGCAGCATGACTGAGGGGCAATCTAAAATCAAGATTGCCCCTGTCATTGTAGTTTTGTTGAGGCACCCTAATTGCTGCAACACAATTCTGTTGCTGATCTAATGGTATACCATCTACATGTCCCCCTGTTGTCCTTTTAGTGTCTATACAATATTCTGATATGTTTTTGACATGTTATGTTAAATTAGTAATGTGATTTTGATACCTATATAAATACCCTGAATCATTTTCTCCTCAGTAGTTGCTGCTCTCTCTTTTCATACTGCCTGAACAATCCATAACATCAATAGCACCATTTCAGACCATTAAGATAAATAACATGGAATGGTGTTATTGATGTCATGGAATGTCTTAAAAATATGAAAAGAAATAGCAGTAGCTGATGAGGGAAGTGGAACTCTATGCATATATGAGGGTACCCCAAAGATAGATTATTTATTTATCAAAAATTGGCCAACACATATCAGAATACATAACTGATATGCATTGGAAGATAGAAGGGCTGTTAATTATGTAAACATAATTTCCTGTCTCCTTTAAAACTGAGAAAATGAAGCAAAAGGGGTTTAAGTATCATTTTTCTAATTATTCCGTATGCAGATTGATCTGGTGGAATTTGAACAGGCACCTGGGAGAGTGAGTTTTTTTTTACTTTTGTCAATTAACAATTGCAGCACAACTTTACTAAAAATGTGGTCAAAAAAACATTCTTTGTTCTTTTTTGATTAATAGTTTATTAACTTTTACAATACACAACAAGGATAACAAGTATTAATAAATTTAAAATTATACATGTTATCCAATAGAGCAAGAGCCTGGTAATATGCCAAACTAGGTGTACTCTCATAACAGAGACAATAAACAAACTCAGCATTAATACTTACTATAAAAAAAACTGAAAAGCTATCACATACTATAAACCTTGCTTGGTATTGGTTGTCTGCTTGGAAAGAGAACATCACTAGACTCCAGGTGCTTTATGGCACAACAACTACCTAGCTCTGTTGGGGAAGAGGTCTGAGAGGTGGGGGCAGGGGAGACAAGCCACTCCCACTGATAGGACTCCTTTAACACTGCTGTATCACCCATTGAATTCTAGGAGTCCTCTATACCTCCTTCTACATTACTAGAATATCCCTGGAATATAAGAGGGAAGCCATGTGTGTCCATAGGGTTGCTATCCCCAAAATATCCAAGAAGGGCAGCCAGGTTAGGACAAATGTCTTATATTGCCCTGAGCTATATAAGACATGTGATCATATCCCACAACCTTAAGCATACCATCTACCCATTGGTCATGAGATGGCACCACTGCTGTGCACCAGCTGCAGAGAAGCAATCTCTTAGCTTCCATGATGGCTGTCATAAACTACCTCCACTGACAGTTGCTCAATGTGGCAAATTATGTGTGTCTTCTAAGACTAAAATGGATGCATCACTGGCCAAGCATACTCCTAAAGCCCATTCCATTGAACAGATCACCTTCTCCAGCATTCCGCTAGCTTAGGGCAATCCCATAATATATGAAGCAAGGTGTCTACCCCAACCCATCACATCTCCAACATCTCAGATGTGGAAGCCATCTCATTCTGTACAAAGCTGCAGCTGTATGGTACCAAAACAGCAGTGTTTTTAACTACATAAGGTGTCCTGCTAAATCCCTACAGAAACTGTGCTAATTGGTCCATATATCATCCCAGTCTGCCTCATTCAGTGCCTGACCTAACAGCCTTTCCCATGTTTGTTGAAGTCCACCTCTACCAGGGGCTGTCACAATTTGTAATGCCTTATCAATGGATTCAAGTTTGGAGGGAGCTTTAATTTCTTTGCCCCTGAACACATATTTCCATATCCATAAGGGAAGCAGCCTCAAAGAACTGCCTAACATGGAGTTTAATAAGTGTTGCAACTGGATGCAGTGCCAATGATGGGCAGCTGGGAGATCATACTTATGTTGGAGCTCCAACAATGAACACAGTACACCAATGGGAGAAGAAAACATATCTCCCACTGTCCAGATGCCCCTTTTCTCCCACAAAGTCCAGGAAGTGATGAGCCACCTATCTGAAGTCAGGGATGATGCCAAAACAGCCACAGATAGAGATGGAATCTGCCAACCTGAACCAAAATATTTAATCACCAGCCACCATACATGGGCGGTAGACTTGTGGGTAGGTAAAAACTTAATTGAGGCTGTTCACCCCCATAAAATAAGCTCAGGAGCTCCATTATGACTCCAGTCTGCTTCTAGTTCCAACCACCGAATTGTCGTTTTCCATTTCCCAGAGTGGAGCCACAACCAAATCTGACACAGCCCTGAACTAATACAGCAACCTAAAACCCAGGGAGAAGCAAATCCCCCTTTCTGTATGGTGCCATCAACCTTGCCACTGAAATGCAGAGTTTTGTTCCCTCCCAGTAAAAAGAAGACAAAGTGGCCTGTAGTTGTTGCCACTAGGAATCAGGTATACGCAGAGGGAGATAGCGGATAACATACAGAAAGCTGATTAAGAACATCATCTGAATAGCCTGTATTTTTCCCCACAATGACAAAGTACCTCCTCTTTAAGTTTAGACAATGAGGGTTGTAGATTTCAAAGGGGCCAATCTGTAAGAGAAGAGTATATGTAGATCCCTAGGTACAGTACTTAATAGCACCCAAAGACCATTGCAAACCAGATACTGGTAAAGGCTCACTGAAAATCCTAGAACCCATAGGGAGTAGTTCATTTTTTCCCCAACTGTTATGCAACCCCAATAATGCAACAAAAAAGTCTAACAAACTGAATCAATTGGGGCAGTGATGTGGGAAGCTGCCTCAATGTTAATAAGACATCACCAGCGAATAACATTGTTTTGTAGACCCTTGGACAAACCAGGATGCTCACTTTATCCTAGGATTCCCTAATTTTTTGGGACAGAGGCTCTATGGCTGGGGAAAGGGGGCATCCCTGCCTAGTTCCCTGACCCAGATGAAAAACAACCTTACATTTGTCAAAATGAATGCCCTGAGGCTAGAATAAATTACCTTAATCCAATGAGAAAATTAGAGTCTGAATCCAAATCTCTGGAATACGGCTGCCAAATAGAACCATTCCATGGAGTCAAATGTCTTTTCCATGTCCAGAGCCACCACAGCTGACATGTCTGGGGTGGCTCCCATGGCACAGAAAAGGTCCGCCAAATGGCAGATATGGTCTGCTCCGTCCCTCCCCCCCGACAAACCAGGCTTGATCCAGGTGGATTAAAGTGGAGATAACCTTGGCTGGCCTATTGGCCAACACTTTAGCCAGCACTTTATAATTAGTATTGATTAGGGAAACCAGGTGGTAACTTTCACATAGATAGGGATCTTTCCCATTTTTTGGTAAGACTGATATCACAGCTTCATTCATCGTACTCAGTAATTCATCCTCTTTTCATAAGGCTCAGTCACTTCCACCAACAAAGGACAGATCAAGTCCCTGACTGCCCTATAGAACTCAACAGGGAAGCTGTCTGGGCCAGGGCATTGCCCTCCTTGCAGCTGTCCCAGAGCCCTCCTGATCTCAGATGTGATAGGAGACTCAAGAATCTCCTTCTGGTCTGCCTGAAACTCAGAAAGAGAAAGTGATTTCAAAAATGCCAAAATATCTGAGTCTCCCTTACCCACCACTCTTTTAGATGTGTACAGCCAGGAATAAATATTGAAAAAGGCCTTATTGATCCCCCTTTGAGTCCATTATCACCATCTCCTGTTGTGAGACACCAGGGATGATCCTTGAGGTCTCTATCATTTTGATCTGTTAAGCTAAGATATGCCCCACCTTTTCTTCCCACTCACAGAAGTCCTGATTCAACTTATAGAGACCCAACTCTGCTTTCTGAGTGTTTAGTACATTAAGCTGAAACTGAACAATCCAAATACGATTCATTAAAAGGGTATCTGAGGGTTGAATTTTGTGTTGTTTTTCAAGTGCTTCCAATTGTGAATCCAACCTTCTCATTTGGGAAAGATGTGTCTTTTTATTTGTTGTTGAATAGGCAATAAGCTTGCTCATCATATAACGTTTCAGTCCCTCCAAAACCCACTTCAGGGCAGCGTCACCTGATCTATTGAGAGCTAAGTATTCTTTCACCTTCCCACAAGCAATTCTCAGAAATTCTGATCTGAGAGAAAACTGGTATTACAATGCCATCTAGATGACACCTTGCCTTCCTGTGGCTTTTCAAACATACAGGAGAGTGGAGCATGGTCAGAGACCACAATGGGTTCAATAGTGACCTGGACTGTATGATGAAGAAGACTATGGGAAGCCAAAATTAGGTCAATGTGACTGTATAATTGATGAATGACGGGAAGAATGTATTGTCCTTTATGTCTGGATGCAACAGACACCAGACATCACTCATCACTCAAGTCGTGCTCCTCCCTCAGTTTCATCAATACCCTGGAGCCTGGGGTGGTCAGTTGGGTAGGGGAGCCACTACAGTCACAGACCACATCAAACACCTCATTTATATCCCCGCAGACCACTGCAATGCTCTTACATTTATCTTGTAAAATTTGGGAGAGGCCAAGAAAAAAGGATGCCTCGTCATCATTTGGGCCATACACAAAGACCAAAGAATTTGCTTCACCATCTAGCATCCCAATCACCAATAACCAGTGGCCCATCAGATCCCTCCACTCCTGTTTAGTAACCCATTTAACCCCCCTTTTAATTAAGATCATAATCCCTCACCTTTATGAAGTGCAGAAAGCAACAGAGACTTGTCCTTTCCATGCCGATCTAAAATGCTTTACATCTTTCCTTAGCAGGTGGGTCTCCTGTAGGAATATCAGTTGACCTCCCAGTTTTTTTAATATGGGTGAGTACTCTCCTCATTTTAATTGAGCAATTCATCCCCAGAAAATTCAAGGATACCACTCTATAGCAGGGCATATAGTCTCCAGATGTCATCAGCTACACCCCATCACCAGCCACCCCCCACCCTACCACAACCATAATTTCAGGTTATGATCTCCACCAGGCAGACACCACATGAGTCAAACAATAAGCATCAGCAGCTATATTCCTCCCACCAATCTCCAGAACTACTGTATATACAAAGTAGTGTAAATTACTCACAGAAAATAACATAATGCACTCTCCTCTCAGTACTCTCCAGGTCATGTACCCCATCCCTCCCTAATTCCAAAAATTCCTTACCTACCTAAAACCATCCCCATATGAATCACCCAAGTTACCAATGTCCCATCAATAAACCCACCTCCCCCGATCCTTTGAATATTAAACTAGCTAATACCATGAAGCAAAATTAGCAGGATAATAGCCCATAAAAAACTTTGCTTATAGAAACTAGGAGTATTAAAGAATCCATTCCATGCAGATCTAGGACAGCAGTAACAAGCAGTGTGATTAATAACTATAAGGCTATGTGGCTGGTACAAGTTGGTCCTCTCAGGGAACCACATAGTACAGAAGAACTAATTAATAGATAGGTATACCCCACCTACCCAAATCAGTAAATAAGAAATCAAAACTGTGAGCAACAGAACTTAATTACAAAGTAACAGTTTAACATCTGGACAAAATCTAAAGTAGGGGAACTGAAGCACCCCATATAGCCCACCTAATAGAAGCATGAAACAGGTTAACATTGCCTTTCAATTGGTTATCACCTAACATACCCCCCCCACCATAAGCAGTCATCCGAATGATATTGCCAAAAATCTGATCTGATAGGGAGTTACAACCAAAATCCCATTAAAAAGTGGCAAAATCTTCAAACATCTTTGCAGTTCATGCCCACCCTCCCATATTCCCCTTCCCCAGTCTTGCTTTCTTAAACCCTGCCATTAATCAGAATTGACCTCCCAAAGGTAAACACAATGGAACAAAAAAATAATGTCTCAAGCAGAAGGCTGATAGTAACCCCCCTCAACTCACCTGGATAAGTTAAATAAAAGAAGAGTCAGCTACAAGGACAAGTACAACCAAACTGGCGATGCACTGTCCCACAAACAGGGACCCTCGTTTTCCATTTTTACTGGTAACACCGGTAACAATCACGGAATCCTGCTTGGTTTGCGGATTTAGAATTCTTGTACCAGTGCCTCACGGAAATTGCATGTCACTGCACAGAATCTCTAAGATTTCAGCAGTTTTTTTAATTTTCTCATTCTACATCCCCTTCTCACAGCATCAGTCTCCACTTTTCAGGCTGGGTATCCCTTAGCTTCACCCCCAGATAATGCTCAGGAGCTTCTGTGGTCCTGCCCCTATCCTGCCTGGGTTGTACCTCCACCAGGTGGAAAGGGAGGGGAACCCTGGACCCATCCACACTCCCTTACTGTGTGTGTCGAACAGCTCAGTGGGTCCCTCATGGAGCCTGGTTATGAAGTCTGGGGCACCTGGGTCCCTTCTGCCAGTGGACAATTTGGGGTGATTGTTCCTGGTTTTCTGGTCTTTGTCCCTGAGGGCACTGGCACTAGAGGAGATCCAACATGGTAGGTCACATAGAGACATGTCACTGCTCCAGATCCTGGCTAGGGTCCTCCCCTCCTGGTCACTCTGCAGCACCATTGCATCACCACCCGTGGTCACACAGGTGGTGGTAAAGCAGTAGGACCTGCAACCCACCTTCCCTGGAGGAGGAGACCAGTCCCCCAGGTGGTCGATCCTACTCCCTTGGCCAGACCTCCAGTAACCTGAGTTCGCTTCTGACCCTGGGTCGCTGGCATTGCAAGCAATAGTGATACTGCAGCGCCAGCAGGCCGACCCAGATTTCAGCATCTTAAAATGAATGCTGCTGTGCTTTGCATACTTTCTGCTTTGCTGCATATAGAGTCAGTAAGGAAATCACCCGCACTTCTTTGTTGTAATCAGCCATTCAGTTTAACCACCCATGCCTAGTGGTTAGAGTAACAAGCAGTGAATGAACTGAGTACATCCAGCAGATTTGGGTTTGAGTTCCACAACCTCCACGTGCATACTGTGCGACTCCAAGCGAGTCACTTAACCTCCCCAGATCTTCTAGGTCACTCCTGAAAACAGACAGTCCTGCCTAGTGGGCCTTACGTGCTTTACAAAGAACATAAAAAAAATACCAATATATGTTTACTACATCATAGAATAGTAGTCAGGGTACCATGTAATTTACTTGAGTTTTACTTGGGCTGAAATGATTTTGTATAGGTAAAGATAAATGTTCAGATACATTTTATGTGTTTTATAAGCTTTTTTTAGATTTTAGTCAGGTGTTTATTGTATTCTTTGCATATAAGTATCTAGGTTGTAGATTGCTAAGTGCAGGATCACTGTTACCAACTAGCTTATTCAAGTTTATAACCAGTAGGGCCATCCAAAATCCTCAGTTTGAATGAAAACTAGTCTGAATGAAAGTATGTTCACAAAGAAGAAACTGCCTTACTCCTTATGAAAATACTTCACAGTTAACACCCCATTTAGGTGAACTGGATCATCTGCAGCTTTTCTCCCACCTACTGTTTCAGTCTCTGTGACAACAAAAAGTTTTCTGATAGACTTCTTCAACAAAAAGCAAATGTTAAGTATTTAAGTGTACTTATGTGAGGCCAGTGGATTTTGAAAGCACATTCAATGACATACAGAAGGTAAGACCCCAGGGGCTGTATGATGCTGGTGGGCAGACTAGTGCTCAATTCACATCTGAACAAAGACATGAAAACTGGGAGACACCCTTTTCATGGACACCAAGGGAAAAAAAGCATCCACATGTCTGGTAGATGCATAAATCCATTTGAACGTCCTCCACTAATCACTTGTGGATTTTTTAGGTGAAGACACTTTATTTCAAAGAAGCAAATTCAAGCAGTTTTTTACCACCTGGCCATTCACTCCTTCAGGCCTGCCAAGGCCCCCTACCATCACTGCTGAGTGCCAACCACCATCCACAGACCCTTACTGCTGTGCTACCAGGTAACCCAAAGTAACCTTTCATTGAGTGGGCCCCTACCCCTGTGGGAGCCTACCAGGGGAGGAAAATTGCCCTAAAGAGCTTCCAGTGTATCCTGGGCATGACAGGGGTCAGAACGGACACATGTCTGGGGATTCTGCCTTATGAAGGGACCAACAGCTGTCCTTCAGTTGGGTCAGTGGGTATTTTCCCATTTTCTTGGGAGCGTGACAAGCCACACAATGTCAAGGCACAAGCTGATGTCCATCACGCTCCCTCCTGCAGTGAGGGCTGACATGTTGTTGTGCCTCTGTCCTCCACCAGGGGCCAGCAAATGTTGAGCCATGAACCCACCCTCCCTCCCAGGAGAAGGTGAATGGTCATTGGACACTCAAGCCTTTACCCACCAGCTGGCCCTCCAACACCCAAGTCTGTTCCCTAACCCTGGTCAGCAGTGTCACAGGCAGAAATTCAATTCAGGCAATTAAATTATAGATAGGAAAAAACAAAGGTAGTCCACCTTAGCGATGATAGTTCAGATTAATTCACATCTGAGTTCTAATAAGCAAAGAGATCAAGTCATTTGTAACTTGTACATGTGGGGTGTGGGTGCTGAAGAAAGGGGATCATAGTGCTGTCACTACTGCCATCACCCCAGAGGGATGTGGACTGCATTGTTGCTACTGCCATCACACCGAAGGGATGGGGACTGTAGTGCTTCTGCCATCACCACTGGTGGATGGGGAATGTAGTACTGCTGCTGTCCCACCTGAGGGATGGGGGCCATAGTGCTGCTGCTTTTGTCACACCTGAGGGAGGGAGGTTATAGTGCTTTTGCTGCGGCCATCACACCGGAGGGATGGGGTCATAGTGCTGTTGGTGCTGCCATTGTACCTGAGGGATGGGACTGTAGTGCTGCTTCCATTACACCTTAGGGATGAGAGCTGTAGTATTGCTGCTGCCATCACATCTTGTACCTAAAATAACTAAATTGGTACAAGGATGGAAGGATGTGTAATAGTGGAAATCAAAATTGCTAAAATGCATGTTAGCAGAGTTAGAAATTGTTAGATAAAGTACACAAAACCAAACACCAGTAAAAGTGGATTTTGGCTTAGCAGACAACGGTGACAATACCATTTTTTACAATGTGCAAAATGGAATATGCCCTTTCTCAATCCCGGTTAACCAGTGTCCCTGCCCATAAATGGTGCAGAAGTCCCAGTCATGCTTTGATGCAGTCCTTGAATGGATAAATTGAGAATAGGAAGGAAGCATGCCAAATAAACTAACCGAGAAAATAATACAGTTCATATTTAAAATTCTAGAATAGTTAGTATAATATTGCTACCACCCCTACCCCCACCCCTCAGCAACCTTCATTATACAGTGCCAAACATTCAGTGAAGGAGATGTACCAGACAAACTCAGCTTACTGACTTCTGCCCAGCAATGTAATAATAAAATGAATTAAAATAAAAAAAAAACTATACAAGAAGGGGTAAATGCCAAAAACCCAAACAGCAAGTGAATGAGTTGAGTGTACCTTAGGTTAATGCTGATAAAGTCCCTCCCCCCTTGAGTCGAGTCGAGTTGACTCAATTCATGTCACCAATTAGGACATATTGAAAAAAACTACAACCTGCATGTAAGATTCCGTCCAACTGTCAAGTAAGGATTTAACTAAGCATGATAGTCTCCCAAACACTTGAAACTGTTCCCCGATAATAAAATAAAAATCAAATAAAAATACAGTCCATAGTTGACACTTCAAAGAAAATGATCACAGATCAAGTGAAAAGGAGACTGCCAGCTTCACAACCAGGAACCCAAAAGCAGGATTCCAACTACAGAAGGTATAGAAAAATCCCAAATCCCTTAAAAGTTACCTCAAATTTCTCTCTTTAAGGAGCTGTTCCAGAAATCTAGGAAAGAAAAGCCCATGTCCACTGCCAGTTAGTGGTGGCAAAGTGGGCTAAATTCACTCTGTGAAGTGATACGAGGAGTAACGCAGAATCCACTAAGTGCTCCACAACGTGAAGTGGAGTACTTTGCGTTATAATCGGGAACGCGTAGTACATTGAAAACAATGACTTCACGTTACTCCGCCTTCCCCAAACCACTTCTCCACCAATTTTAAGGTGAAATAACACTGAAATTAATGTACTTCACATCACTTTGCCTTGTTATTGAGTTCCAAAGTGAATTCGCAGTGCTTCATGGGATTGAAGGTCACATGGGCTCTAGATTGTTCTGCACAGCCTCAGTTCTGTGTAGTGTGTGTGTAGAGGAAGATGGAGACAGTTTCCTCTCAGAGCTCTTCCATTCAAATCCTCTGAAAGCTATTCAAAAAGCCTTTTTGAGACATTTTGTTTTGCTCAAAATTTACTACATCGATTGTAGAAAACCATCCTGTGCTCACATCATCGAGTGTTTATTGTTTGTGTGTGGATTTTTAATGTTAATTTAGAACAGTCAGTCTGTGTACTGTGAAGTGCACTTTGGGGGAGGGGTGTATCTGTAGTGTAGGTAGATTAACTGGGATAAAAAGGCAGTCTTTCTGTTTTGGTTGTATTTTTCTTGTATAACTGTGTTAATGTACACACAGTAATATTTTCAATAATTCTTGAAATTTTTTTGCTGATTGTTTTGATGCAGCAGTGCATAATTTCAGTTTGTTTAAAACAATTGGTTGTATTACTAAAGGTTTTTAATTTGCTACACATTACTTGTAGTGTGCGTGTGTGTGCAAGTGTGTGTGCGATCCATGCATGCCATTAAATCAGATACCATTTATTGTGCAACATAGTGATTGCAGCAGTGTGAACCTGCTATTCACTGTACCTGCATGAATTTTTTGTACTGCTTGTGGTATCTTTACTGGTAGTAGTGGACTGTTACTGCCGTGCACTACCCACCCAAATGGCAAAAGGTATTCTTTTCCAAATTTGAATTTCTGATGGTGAGCACTGGTTAGATATTGTTGTTGTGCCTTTCTGTCTGCATCTCTTTAGTGTGCAGCGCAATCTTAATCTGTCTGTGCATTTGCATTTCTTTAGGGCCCAATCTCCATCTGTTACTTAAGTCACAGTTGTTTCTTTGGCTTCCCTTCATAATACTGGTGTGGTGCACACAATTCACGATCACATCACGAATCACAAAATTAATGTTTTGTAGTATCTCTCCAGGCTTCACCACTGTACCCATTGATATGAGTTTTCAAGCTGGTGAGTTTTGTGAACAGCCAGGTCATCAGGGAAGTACAGCCATAGGCATTTGCATTCTGAATATGCTCATCAGCTCCAAGTCCGAGAAAATAAATTCATATTTCATGGTCATGAATTCAGTCACGATTCCCGATCACATCATGAATCACAACATTAATTTTATTACTAGTTACTTGCAACATGTAAGCCTGTTTTGTAGTATCTCTCCAGACTTCACCACTGTACTCATTGATATGAGTTTTCAAATTGGGGAGTTTTATGATACAGGTCATTGTCATCGGGAAACTACAGCCATAGGCATTCATGTTCCTGTACAGCATGTGAGTTGCAGTACTGTAAGCAATGTGATGTGTGGGGGCCCGGGGGCTGCCAATATTGTTGCCACTCCTCCTTACTTCAGGTTAAGGTGGAATGACAACAAGAAGTCACAATCACTATAACAAGGCAAAGTGGGTATTTCATGCTGGCCACTCTGCGTAGCGGAGTGACAACGCAGTGTCCACTTCACGGGTGGAATTTTAATTTGCTGCATCTCTAAGATGGGACACTTTGCATGTCTTGTTACACTCTCATTTCACTTTGTCAGCAATGGGGAATTTTCTGGAGAAAAGACGACAGTAGCATTTTGGGGATGCATATTAATTCTAGTGACTATGTGTGTGGGGGGCTGCCAATATTGTTGTCACCCCACCTTACTTCACCTTAAGGCAGAGTGACAAAGCAAAGTATAGTTAACAAGGCAAAGTGGCATCTCGATGCTGGCCACCACCTAAGTGGAGGATAAATGCAAGGTACACTTTATGCTCACTTCACTGGAGAAATTTAAATTCGCTGCATCTCTACTGCCAGTACATCTATCAGTCCATGGTGTCTTCTGCATCTTGAGACTTCCCTGATGCTGCAGTTGGAAGAGAATGTTCTTCTGATCCTTTTTGATGACTTGGGATCCATGTCTCTCTCTCTCTCTGGAGGGGGTAGAGGAGGGAGCCGGTCCTTTTGTGAATTTCTAGTTAACCCCTCTGGCATCATGCTGTTTCAGCTCTGTGCACACTGTAGTTTCATCTCGGGTAGTGAAAGTTAAGGGTCAATTGTTGGCAATGATCTTCAGAGTGGCCAGAGGGAGCAGGAAGCAGCAAAGTCCTTGTGCCCATGCAATTCTTGAATGTGATCACAAGCCTTCCTACTTTCCATCACTCTCTTAGGAAGGTCTTGATGGAAGGAAAGCCGAGAGCCATTATAACGTATTTCATTAAAAGCCCTAGCATCCTTCAAAATTCATTCCCAGTCCTGGAATCTTAGAAGTTTGAATACCACTGATTGAGGTCATGTAGCCGAATCAGGGGGAAGGCTGTTGATACCTGGTGGGCTCTCTCTAGCTCCACCACTGTGTTTAGATCCCAGTGTATCCAAGACAAGGAGATACTGCTGCAAAAAATGCAACATATCTGACCCCTCAGCAGCATCTGGCAACCCTAAGAGATGGATGTTGCTCCTTCAATTCCTTGAATTTTGGTCATCAATTTTTTTCCCAGAGGGAACAAAGCTCCTTTTTAGCAGTCCCCATCTGCCTTTTAATTGGCTGGGCCGAATCTTCCAAGTGCCTGGTATGGGTCTCCACTGCCTCCACCCGGTGCCCCAAAGCCTACACAGACACTCGCACGGCCATCAACTGAACTGTCATAGTATTTAAATCAGATCATAATCCACTCATGAATATTTTGATCTCATTTAGCTCTCTCACCATCATGCTCGCCTCTGACTCTTGCTCCACGTGTGTTCCATGTGTTGGCCCAGTCATTTCTTCACTGACAACTTGCATTTTTTTCTTTGCCACTACCCTGGGTCTATCTCTGTTGGATTTGGAAGCCATCTAGATGACGATTCTGTTAAAGATTAGTCCCACCAGAAGCCAAATGGAAGGAAAAAAAGTTAATTTTATGAGCTAACTGGATGGAGCTGTGTGACCTTGCTGCTACTAGCTAGGCTGCATCACGTGACCTCCCCTTCTTTGTTCTTTTTATTTATTGGAATTTTACTTGTTTATATAAAGCTGCCGATGAAATATCATATTTTTCAAAAGATTCCTAGGACATAGCAATGCAGTGAATGGTTGGCAATTATAGTTTATATATGCATAGGTAGGGTTGCTTGGAATCCATTCTGTGGGATCAGATATATTAGATTTCAGGCTTTTTTTCCAGAATAAGAATTTTTTGGTATTAAGGAGCAAAAATCCAAATTCTACAAAATGGTCATAATTGGAATCAGAATCCTGTTCTTCTTCTACATCTAACTACAGTAGAAAAACATATGAAACTTCCCTTGGTTCACTCCAAGTTAAACATGAGGGAGTTAACTGGGAGCTACCCTAAGCAAGGCCTCTCTCCTTCCACTACTTTATATCCCCTTACAAGAATGTGTGTGAGACTTAGTACTGCACTGTGCTGCTACAACTTCTTAGATGGCCCCCTCTGCCCAACTGCCTGGCTGGTATCATCCAGTCTTTTGTGGGCTACTAGTCCAGTATCCCAGAGAAGTCCCCCCCCCAGTCACTGTGCTGCTGTGAATCCCTACTATCCCTCCTTGGTCATGAACAATCAGCTACTGGCAGCCTTAATTTAATTTCCTTTTGTATCTAATTGCCCTGACCCCTTTTTTATCTAATCACTACAACCAGGAATCCTGCCATGGCTTCAACCACTGGCCAGCCCATCAGTCCTTCTACACTATTTAACTAAGTGAGTCTCTGAGTGTGAGGGAGATGGCCACTTGACAGGCCAACCAACAAGAGTTCCAATAGTGGATTAGCCTGAACCATTCTCTGTTGAGCAGGGGGCAATGAGTACTGCTGGTCAAGGTGATAGACACAGGGTTTGGTGCATGTTGGCCTCCCCATTTCCCAGCACACCAGGATATTTTAACTTGGAGTAGGACTTGATGATTACTGGGGCAGCCTGCCCTGAAATCAGATGCTGATGGTGCTGTGTGCTCTCTTCTGACCAAGATGGGGAGAAGTCATTGCAACTCCAGCTCTGACAGAGTCGGTGATGGTGATGGGCCAACATCATTGGGGAGGTGGAAAGTTGTGGGCTGACCTTGGGTTGAGAGATGGTGATGATAATAGGAGCTGCTGCATTATTGGGAAACCAATGTGACCATGACTGGAGGACCATTAGAAGAAGCAAAGACAGGACACCCCAGTCCAGCTGACAAAAGTTACAGGATGATAGAGAGAACCAGAGGATGGGGACAAAATGTTGGAGGAATGGGGAGGTGAGAAGCAAGGTGGTCACAAATTACACAGTTTCATGTACTGGGATGGGGGCAAGTTTTATTTTGCAGTTGGCCGCAGAATTGGAAATTTTAATTCCATTTCCATTTCTGATTCCATTTGGATATCTTGATTGGAACTGAACCGAAATTAATTCAGAATTATAATTTCTGAAAATCCACTGGATCCAAATACAATGATTCCAGGAAATCGAGGCCCCCCATAATATATAGTATCAGGATGCTACGTACCAGGTTAAGAAGGACTGCTGGTAATGTGACCTTCTCAGAGGTCCTCCTAGTGATCAAATGGGTGAGGCAAGGAATCTGAAAAAATCTACCAATTTAACAACTAGTTGAAGAAGTGGTGCAAGAAGGGTTTTGCTCCACGGGAGGGGGTGTGATGTGGACAGCCAGTTCTGAGTGCTGTATCATTTTTTTTTAAATATAAAATATATTACTGGTTGTCTGTGCTGAAAAATCTGGTGCTCTTAGAATGACCTCACTCATCACCCTTCCCCCCAGGTTTCTCCTGAAAGATGAAAGCCATGAGAAACTGCTGAAAACAGCATGTGAGATCACACAGACACAGGTTTCAGAGACAATGTGTTACATGTAAGGCCTTAATCAAGGACCTCCTGTTTGTCTGAGTTAATTACAGCCATAGTTGCTAAATCATATCCATTTTATGACATTGGAGGGAAACCCCAGCTTATGACACAGGAGTGTGAAAATCATAAAGATGCTTTCATGTCCTGGAAGGAGGAAGCTTATTATGGGAGCAAAAGAAGTGTCATTTGAAGGACATGAATCATACTGAAGAATGCAGAATTAATCATTTGAAAAGACATCCTGTTTTTGTATAAGATATATATTTTTTTATATATAATCTAACAGAGGAGGAGCTAGATAACCACACACAAAAGGGGTTGGCAAATACAGTTTACTTTAAGGAATAATTCTGTTTTCCTTAGACACTTTTACCTAGACTCTGACCAAGAAACATTGGTGAGCACTGTAAACAAGTATTTAGAAAGAGAGTAAAATAACAGTACTGTAAGTAGGAATTTGCACTGTTTAAACCTTGTTCTTTTAAAAGATTTGTATGTCTTGTGATGTAACAGTTCTGTATTGTTGTGTTTTACATATTTGTATCTATTGTAGTAAAACTCTTTTTAGAGTATACTTGGTCTGTCTTTGAATTTCTTTTAGTTTTAAGAAAAGTGTATATGGTTAAAGCAGACAGCAGGCATAAGCTTGAATGGTGATACCAAACTGGAAAGAGAAGCATTTTAAATCTGAGGTCTTTATTAAAGTTTTTAAGGGTTCATCTCTGTATACCTGGTTAGGTGCCCATAGGTAAAGATATCTGGCCCCCCGGATACAGAAATATCTGAGCCTGTACATTGGGTACACTAGCAAGAGGTTAACAGTTTGAATTCCTCCAAGACATGAGACTAAAGGTTGACCTGAACTCATAAAACAGACAAGAGGGTTACCTTGTTCTGTTAAACTGTTTACAAGACTGCGCTCTGAGGTTGGCACTTTGAGAGTAGAGGGCCTGACCTGCTGAGTTGGTTTGTGACAGGTTGGTTAGCAACGGTGGCATAATTTTGGTATCACCAGCTTTTATTGTTCTGTGTCAGCTGAGACCATAAGCTCTCTTGCAAAGAAAGAAAAAGACAGAGTTTTATTTTAAAAAAGGAAACAAAACTATATATCACTTGGCTTACACTCAAGTTCCTACCTGTTTTATTTTTTTTCTAAAGTGCAGTCAGAGTAGCAGTGGTCAGGAAAGATGACTTCCAACTACAGCAGGCACACTGTAGATTACTTAAGGCAGTTGTGCGGGGTCAGAGGAGTCCCATTCAAGGTGAAAGCAAGCAAGCAAAGCCTCATAGATGCCCTGATGGTAGCAGATACCCAGAGCAGCGAGTCACCAACCTTGACTGGAAAGGACCAAACCTCAAGTGTGGAAGGGCAAGCGGCCAGTGAAGGTTCCAGAGATGATGAGAAGGACACCAGGGCCACTGTCAGTGAAGGACCACAGCAGCAGGGGGGAGTCACCAGTATCCTGAATCCAGAGGTACTCATGCTGCAAATTGAGTTACGCAGGATGGAACTGGAGGCAGAGTGAGAACAGAGGGAGGCAGACCGTGAGAAGCATGAGCACCAGAGAGCTACAGAGCAGAAGAGAGAATGCAAATGCCGAGAGGCAGACCAAGAACAGAGAGATGCAGACCATTAGGAGCATGAGCACCAGTGAGATGCAGAGGAGAAGAGAGAATGGGAACACCGAGATGCGGACCATGAGGAGCAGGAGTGCCAGAGGCAACACGAACTGGAGAAGATACGACTCTGACCAGTGGCACCAGAGCAGGTAAATGGCTTGAGTTTAACTGGGACAGCAGGACTGGGTTACAAATTGAACTCCAAATTAATAGCCGAGTTTAAAGAGGGGGGAGATGGATGCCTTTTTAAATTCTTTTGAAAAAGTTTGTATTCAGGCTAAAATTCCTAGAGAGTCCTGGAGCTTCCAGCTGTCCTCGCTACTTACCGGGAAAGCTCAGGATGCATTGAGTCAAATGGACAATGAGGACAGTGATGGTTACAGCAAGTTAAAAGCTGCACTGTTTGACAGATCAAGTGATGCAGTGGACGGTGTAACAGCCTCTTCATCCAGCTCCTGTTACCCAGCATTACTTCATTATACCTAAAGTATTTCAGAGACTTTTGATTCTCTTACTTGGTGATCAATTGCTTCATCAACCTTCTGGGAGCAGTCTGAAGAAAAGAATGGATGCTGAAATGCACCTGGCGATGCCGAGACACACACCTCCTGTCTCCCCCGAGAAAATCAGCAAGCATTCCAGGGCCCAACAGAGTGACAGCGGTAAATCATCTACCACTACAGCCTCTAATACTCAGGCCCCCGACTCATCTCCCTTCACGTTGGAACAATTCCTAAAAGAATTCAATTTATTCCACCAGGATTTAAAATCTTTGGCTACGGAAGTCAAGCAGATGGCGAATGTGCTTGACGATCTCTCAACTTGGATGGCAGATTCAGAATCTCGCCTAATTTTCCATTGAGAAATGAGTGGACAAGAAGGACAGTGAAATGATTGAAATTAGACACAGAATAAAGAAATTGGAAAGTAAGATAGAACATTTAGAGAGGAGGAGTCACATAGACAATGTGGTAATCCTTGAGATACCAGAGAAAGAGGATGGTAGCAACATGATCAATTTTATTCAGAAGCTGATCTAGAAGATGGCAGGCCCTTCTTCCTTTGGTGCATCCTATACAATTAAGCAGGCCAATAGAGCCCTAACGCTGATGCCAGCACTGGGTTCCTCTTCCCGACCTCTGATCTTTAAATTCTTAACCTGTCAAGAGAAGCAATTGTTTTTGGGGAAGATCAAAGAGCTGTAGGAAGTACTTTGGGAGGGGAACAAACTTCAGATTACTCAGGATCTACCCACCTTGGTGAGACAACAATGAGCTCTATTCCGCCTCATTGTAACAAAGCTTATTGCTGTGGGAATCATATTTAAGATGGGATACCCCACTCGTTTGCAAGTAATGTTAGCTGGGTCTTGGATTGGATTCGAGGAGCTTGAGCCAGCACAAAGCGCCCTGCAGAAAACCTTGCCTGATTTGTTTCCAGCTCATTGAGGGAGTCTCTATTCTTGTGGTTTCTGGTGAATCACTGAATGTCTAAAAGTAGTAGTACTGCTGCGAGATGTTGACAAATGCGCTTGAAATGGGCATCCTGGAAGCTTATAATCCATGGTAATCGGACTACCTTAGGCATGAAGGGTATTTTCAAGTTACGCGGTTCTGATTTATGGGACCTAAGAAACCGGCCTATGAAGATCTGGAAGTAACGGTTGTTTATGTTGAACTTTGGTGTATAGCCTGATTTCTTTAGTTTTCTTACAACTAAAAGAAATTCAAAGACAGACCAAATATGCTCTAAAAAGAGTTATACTATAATAGATAAAAATATTTAAAACACAACAATACAGAACTGTTATATCACAAGACATACAAATCTTTTAAAAGAACAAGGTTTAAACAGTGAAAATTCCTACTTACAGCACTTAGATTTGACTCTCTTTCTAAATACTTGTTTACAGTGCTCACCAATGGTTCTTGGTCAGAGTCTAGGTAAAAGTGTCTAAGTAAAACAGAATTAATCCTTAAAGCAAACTGTATTTGTCAACACTTTTTTGTGAGGTCATCTAGCTCCTCCTGTGTCAGATTATATATAAAAAATAAATATCTTATAGAAAAACAGGATGTCTTTTCAAAGAATTAATTCTGCAATCTTCAGCATGACTCATGTCCTTCAAATGGCACTTTTTTAATCTCATAATAAGCATCCTCCTTCCAGGACATGAAAGCATCTTTATGATTTTCACACTCCTGTGTCATAAGCTGGGTTTTCCCTCCAATGTCATAAAATGGATATGATTTAGCAACTATGGCTGTAATTAACTCAGACAAATAGGAGGTCCTTGATTAAGGTCTTCATGTAACACATTGCCTCTAAAACCTGTATGTGTGTGATCTCACATGCTGTTTTCAGCAGTTTCTCATGGCTTTCATCTTTCAGCTGAAACCTGGGGGGGGGGATGAGTGAGGTCATTCTAAGAGCACCAGATTTTTCAACAGAGACAACCAGTAATACATTTTTATATTTAAAAAAATGATACAGCACTCAGAACTGGCTGTCCACATCACAATTCCTCCCCACCTAGGCTGAATTTGGGAGATCTATCCCCTACATGAGATGAACTTCCCAAATCAGTTCACTCCTCATTGACCCTAGACAGCCCTTCTAAGTTCTGGTTCTTTGTTCCAGCCCTATGTATGATTTTTAGATCAAACTCTTGTAAAGCAAGACTCCATCTTAGCAGTCTGCCATTGTTTTTTCCCATCTGTGTCAGCCAAACCAGGGGGTTGTGGTCAGTCTGCACCACGAAATGCTGCCCATACAAGTATGGCTCTAATTTCTTTAGGGCCCACACTATGGCAAGACACTCCTTTTCCACCGTGGAGTATGCTTGCTCCCTGGGAAGTAGCTTCCTTCTCAGGTACACTACTGGGTGATCTGGACGTCTGGCTCAGTACTGCCACAATACCCACATCTGAGGTGTCTGTCTGAACTATAAAGGTTTTGCTATAGTCAGGACTTGTCAAAACAGGAACACTGCACAGTGCCTCCTTCATTCTGGTAAAGACTTCCTCACAGGCTGGCCCCAGGTAATTTTCTTTGGCATCTTTTTCTTTGTCAGGTCAGATGGGGAGCAGCCAGGGCACTGTAATTGGGTACAAATTTCCTGTAGTACATGCTATCCCTAGAAAGCTCCTGACCTGCTTCTCAGTTTCTGGTCTGGGCCATGCCTGGATCACCTATATCTTTGTTTGGTTAGGACGGAGCTGTCCCCAGCCTACCACATGCCTGAGGTATGCCACTTCTCCCATGGCCTCCTGGCACTTCTCAGCTTTGACAGTGAGCCTGGCCCTCTGTATCCTGTCCAGCACTTCCCTAAGGTGGGATAGGTGTTCCTCCCAGCTGGTACTAAAGATGGCAATGTCATCCAGGTACACCACAGCGTACTCCTCAGCACCATTTAACACCTGGTTCACCAACCTTTGGAAAGTGGCCGGGGCGTTCTTAATTCCGGAAGGCATTACTTTAAACTCAAATAAGCCTATTGGAGTGATAAAGGCCAACCTCTCCCTAGCTCTGTCTGTCAATTATACCTGCCAATACCCCTTTGTCAGGTCAATGGTCGTAAGGTTAGTCGCCCCTCCCAACTTGTCCAGGAGTTCATCCGTCCAGGGCATCGGGTGGGTGTCTGACTTTGTGACTGCATTCAGCCCATGATAGTCCACACAGAAATGACTTGAGCCATCTGGCTTGGGCACAAGGACTACGGGTGAGGCCCGGGTGCTGTGGGATCTCTGAATTACCCCTAAATCCAGCATCTCCTCCACTTCCCTCCTAATGTCCTTTTGGACAGCCTCTGACACCTGATATGCTGTCCGCTGTAAGGGGCGTCTGTGTCCCTGTCTCCACATCATGTGTCTCTAAGGGGGTTAGTCCAGGCTTGGCGCTAAACAAGGGGGAAAAGTCTGCTAAAACCTCTTTTGTTTTTGGATCTGGTCAGGAGCCAGCTGGGGAGACAATTTTACTGCCTCCACAGAGGACTCCAACTGGATTTCTTCCAGCAAATCCAGAAGGGGATCTCCTTCGTCCGTCTCCTCCCCATGACTACACACTGCAAACACTATGTCAGCCCTACTGGCATATGGCTTCATCATGTTGACATGGTACATCCTTTCTGTCTGTCTTCTGTCAGGTAACTCCACAATGTAGTTCACGTCATTTACCTTCCTAACCACTTTGTACGGTCCTGCCCACTCAGCTTGCAGCTTGTCTTTTCGGACCGGAATAAGGACCATGACTTCCTGACCCACCATGTACGAGCGAGCTCTGGCTGTGCGGTTGTATCACACTTTTTGTTTCTGTTGGGCAGCTGCTAGGTTACTTTGGGTTGTCCCCATAAGCACCTTCAGCCATTCCCTAAACCTAAGAATGTAATCCACAATGGGAGTTCCCTGGGTGGTATGCTTGCCTTCCCAGTCCTCCCGGATCAAGTCTAGGGGCCCACGTACCCGGCGTCCATATAAGAGTTCGAAAGGGAAAATCCTGTTGACTCTTGGGCACCTCCCTGTATGCAAACAACAGGTGGGGAAGGTATTTCTCCCAGTCCCTCCCATGCTGTTCAGCAAACATCTGGAGCATTGACTTTAGGGTACCATTGAATCATTCCACAAGCCCATTGGCTTGTGGGTGATACGGTGTTGTGCATCTGTACACCACCTCACACTTCTCTCATAAACATTTCACCAGGTCCGACATGAAGGAACCCCCTTGATCGGTGATTACCTCCTCTGGATACCCAACATGGGAGAAAATCCCAAGTAAGGATCTGCCACTTTGTCTGTCCTCAGTGAGGATAGGGAGACTGCCTCTGGGTACCGGGTGGCATAATCCACCACAGTCAGGATGAATCTCTTCCCTGAGGAGCTGGGGGTATTTAAAGGCCCCACAAAATCCATTGCCACCCTCTGGAATGGCTCCTCCACTACGGGCAAGGGAATCAGGGCGGCTTGGGTTTTCTTGCCCACCTTCCCTATTTCTTGGCACCAGTGACAAGACCTGTAATACTCCTTCACCTACTAGGTGAAGTTAGGCCACTAGAAATTCTGGGCTAACTGCTGTGTAGTGCACGCGATTCCCAGATGACCAGACAAAGTAATATCATGTGCAATGTTGAGCAACGGCTCATGATACTCCTGGAGAACAACAAGCTGCCTGCCTAGCATCCCTCCCTCTATCTGTACCACCTGAGTATACTGTACATAAGTCCATTTTCCTAATAAACCTTATGTCTGCTGTCACCTCTCTGTGTGCCATCCAAGTCTGCCTAAGCCCTCAGCTTCTCTAAACTAGGGTCTCCCCTCTGAGCAGCTGCAAATCCCTCACACATTCCCAAGGCATGGGACAGGTCCCCTTCTGTCACTAAATTAGGGTCCCTAGCACTAGCATCAGGGCTCTCAGGATCACTATCAATCCCAACCCTCAGACAAGGGGTCACCACTCCCTCTTTGGAGTAACCCTTTGTAGCTGTGTGGTTACTAGCTACTGGGGACATTTCTACCCCCTCTCTATCAGTCTCCATATCAGAAGACACAGGGTAGGGACCCAGCCTCCCAGTGGTTTCCACAATGGCTTCTGTGGGGTTCAGGGAACTACAATTTTCACTTGCAGCTTGACTATGGGTAACTGCACATACCATCCCTGGTTGGAGATTGTTACCCAGGATCACATCCACAGCTAAAATTTTGGCTACAGCCACCTGTTGCACAGTTCCCCCTGTTTCACCCAGGTCTAGGAGAACATTAGTGAAAGGCAATGTTTTCGCCTCACCAGTGAAGTCCTTTACAGTGATGTATTTATTGGGTATAAGCTGACCAGGCTGTACCAGATCCCCCTTTACCAAGGTCAGGGATGCCCCTGTATCCCTTAACCCTTGTGTCTGCACACCATTTACCATGACTGGGTGCATGTGTTCCCTCATGTTCACTGGCATGCTTCCAGGGACACACAAACAACCCACTTACTCTCTAGCACTCTGCTGTGTATTATTTCTCGCCTTTTTGGAACACTGTCTGGCAATATGCCTAGATCTTTACACAACCAACATTCAGTTCTTCTCTCACAGAAATGTTTTCTCTGAAACCTGGGGCTAACTCATTTTGGTGGAGGCAGTGAGTGTTTTAGCTGCCCTGAAGGCGCAATTTTCCCTTTCTGCACTGCCACACCCACCCCATTAACTCTTACAGCAGGTCTGCTCTTGGTATAGCGGTCCGAGATTTCAGCAGCCTCTTGGACTGTTTTGGGATCTCAGTTCTCTAGCCAGATTTTTAGCTCTGCTCAGCAAGCCCAATAAAACTGTTCTAATAAAATCACATTTTCAGTTTTATCAACAGAGTTTGCCTCAATTCCTTCCTACCAACGTTTTAAAAACTGACGTTATTTTGTGGCTAGTTTTTCATAGCTCATATCAGGGCTTCTCCTAAGCTTACAGAATTTAGCTCTGTATGATTCAGCAGTTCATTCAAATTTTTTAACAGTGCAGCTGTTTTTTTCAATTGAAAGTTTATTCAAGTTTTTTCTTTCCTCCCACACATAAGTCAGAGTTACAAAAATTCACTTAATACTACACATGAGACAATCTAACAGCATGATTCTGTCCCCATCCCCCTACCCCTTAATCCATTTCAAGCCCTCTCCACTCTACCACCCGTCCCTCCCCAAGAAACCACAACTTATACAAAAGTATTATCTCTACACATGTTTTTGTTAATGTAGTACTAAGTAATCCATAAATTCTATACTGTTCATGTATGCTTTATAAAGAATATAAGGTGTATAGCTTGTCCCATATCTTTTTACATTTTTCCATTCTATTATTCAGATTAGCAATAGTTTTTTCAGTTCACAAATTTGCTAGCAGTTCCAACAACCATTCATTATAGGATATCTGTTCCTGGTGAATCCAGTGTCTCAAAATTAGTTTTTTAACCAACATGGATATAATCAACATGTGGTATTTTCAGTTGAGGATCCTGATCCCTGAGAAATCACTCCGTAGGCAAACCTCTGGGGAAAACAGATCTTCAAGCCCTAAAGGGGGTCAGATAATTGCTTAATCTTAGTCCAGAGACAGACCACTTTAGAACATGACCAGAATATATGGTATAGTTTTCCTACTCCCTGAAGGCATATAACACACTGTGCTGATGGTTTTAAGCCCAATTTTGCCATTTTTTGGGGTGTATAGCATGCATTATGCAGAATGTACATCTGCATGAGCCGCAATCTATCTTGTGTTACAAATTTATGGCAATTATGCCATAATACTTGCCAATTCAAATAGATATTGTTTCAAGTATCACTTATCTCTAATGGTAGGGCTAGTTTTTTGAACTCACTATTATTTTGTTAAGCCATTTGACTGGGTGATGGAGAAGTGGAGTAGAGGAAGCACATAGGACAGGCTGTGCAGCGTGGTGGTTACAGTAAGGGGGATATGTAGGGGACTAGAATTATGCTTGATGTTAGGTTTTGACAGTAGAAAAATACATAATGGGATAGGGAGTTGGGGAGGAGGTGGGTAATTATAGGGAGGAACACAACTAAACATGAAAACTATAATGTATGCATGTTCTGGTTTGCTTTTTTCTGGTGGGGCTACGTTTTAAGTTCCCTTTTTAGTTTATACAATGGCTAATCCAATACGTATAGCCACCTGGAATGTAAAAAAGGTGAGGAAAAGACAAAAGCAGTATCAGATATTAAAACTCCTCAAGATCTTAAATATAGATATAATTTTCATTCAAGAAACACATTTATTAGATGTGGAAGCATCCCAGCTTAGGAGACAACAGTTTGTCCAGTTTTTCACATCAGAGGGTACAACAAATAGCAGTGGGGAGATGATTCTTATCCATAGAAGGCACCCGTCCAGCATGACCAATGTGGTCAAGGACCCAAGGGGTAGATTTATATTGGTACAAGGAATGCTTTACAATAATGAGTTGTTGTTGGGTAGTATTTATGGTCCTAATCAGAGTTTGGAACTGTCTGATTTTGTAAGCAGCACAAGGGAAGTCACAGAGTTTGGAACTGTTTGATTTTGAAAGCAGCACATGGGAAATCATCACAGAGTTTGGAACTGTCTGATTTTGTAAGCAGCACAAGGGAAGTCACAGAGTTTGGAACTGTTTGATTTGAAAGCAGCACATGGAAATCATCACAGAGTTTGGAACTGTCTGATTTTGTAAGCAGACAAGGGAAGTCACAGAGTTTGGAACTGTTTGATTTTGAAAGCAGCACATGGGAAATCATCACAGAGTTTGGAACTGTCTGATTTTGTAAGCAGCACAAGGGAAGTCACAGAGTTTGGAACTGTTTGATTTTGAAAGCAGCACAAGGGAAGTCACAGAGTTTTAATTTAAACCTTATACCTCGGCAGGAGTCAGTGTCTGTTAAGATTAAGTAGACAAATAACTTTATTAGAAGTAGAAGGGGTCTTATTTAGGCTGAAAGAAGAAAGAAAAGAAAAAGTCAGTGTGTGTTCTGTGCAGGGAAGGGTACTGTATCAGCTGACTTTGCTAAACCAGTAGGAGGAAAGAAAGCTTTCCTGAGTGTGTGGTTTAGATACTATAAAAGCAGGAGAGTCAAATTACAACTTCCTGTTGCTATCCTTTTTTCTTACTAATTGCCCTCCAACCCACCCAAAGCCAGTTCTACTTTTATAGCCACTAGATTTGACTGTCAACAGGAGCTTCCTGTTTGGCAGTAGGAAGGAAAGGATCATAGAGAGACATTGGTTTTGTCAACCCTAAAGGAAAAAAGTAGCTCACTCTCCCCCCCTAGCTGCTGGTGATCTAATATTAAGCAAGGAAAAAGGAGGCTACTGAAGAAGATAGGAAGTTGCTGTCCCAGAACAGGATGGGTGAGAGTTGTAAGGAGAAGAGAGAATAAGCATCCAGAGAAACAGTGGAGAGGACACAAAATAAGACATGATAGGAGTGGTGCAGTTCAATGGCTGTGGGGCAGCAGTGTTCTGGGAGACATTCTGGAGGCTGCAATGCTGCCCTATTTGCAGGCACCTCTCTGGTCTGAGAGAGGAGGTTGCCCATCTCCAGGCTGACCTGGCTAGGATTCGTGAAACCTTCTCCCACACCCAGGAACCACCAGGGCCAATGCCACTACCTCAGAGGTTGCCAAGAAAGAGGAGAGGCTGGACCAGGGTGGTCTCAAGGAGGGAGAGGGTGGTGGAACAGAGTTGCATCCCTCCAGCTGTACCTCTCCACAATTCATTCACTCTTCTGGTGGATAGTGGTTCCTCTATGGAGGCACCTGCAGTGGAGACCAAGGAGAATGCTGGGAACCTTCACAAAGGAGACCCACAGGAGGGTGACATGGGACCCCACAGGGGAAGGAAACAACTCCTGGTGGGGGACTCAATCATTAGGGGTAGAAATGGGGGAGGAAGGGGAGAGGGAGGTAGGGTGCCTTCCTGGTGCCACAGCTTGGAGGGACAGGAAGCGAATCCTCAGGATCGTGGGAGGAGCTGCACGAGGGAGGGAGCTGGATGTCATTGTCCACCTAGGGACAAATGACCTGGCTAGGAATGGGATCAGAGCAGTGCAAGAGGAGTTTGTAGAGTTGAGAAGGGGCCTTAGACAAGTAGCGCATACAGTAACCTTCTCGGAGGTGCTGCCTGTCTATGGCAAGGGAGCTGCTAGGGCACTTCTCACCAGGGAATTCAATGAGTGGTTGAAAAACTGGTGTGGAGTTCATGGTTTTGGCTTCATTGGGGACTGGGGGGCCACCTGGAGGGATGCAGACCTATACTGGTGTGATGGTCTGCATCTGTCCAGGGGGGGAACCAGGATCCTAGGTGAGAGGTTTAAATGCTTCATTGGCAAGCATTTAAACTAGCCAAGGGGGGAAGCACTGAAAAGGAGCAGGGAATTCTGAGCCTCCCCCCACAAAACATGGTGATTAGTGAGGTAAACACCAAGGTACAGAAGTTATTAGGAAGTAGAACAGATTTAAATGTAAAAAAAGGCAAAGGCATTAAGGACAGAAATGGAGCTAAAAGGGGTAAGGATATCAAAAAGTGGAGGGTGATGTGTACCAATGCCCATAGTCTGTGTAACAAGCTCCCTGAACTAGTGGCCTTGATGGAAGAGGGTTGCATGGATATTGTGTCAGTTACAGAAACATGGTACACAGAGAACCATGACTGGGATGTCAACATACCAGGATACACAATCTACAGGAGGGACAGGGAGGGTAAAATAGGAGGAGGAGTAGCTCTCTATGTAAAGGAAGGGATCAAAGCAACAGAACTAAAGAGTAAACAGGGAGCAGATGAGGCACTTTGGGTCACCCTGGAGACAGGAAATGGCACCACAATCCACATGGGGGTTGTATACAGACCCCCATCTCAGGGGGAAGGAATGGACAAGGAAATGATAGCAGGCTTTCTTAGAATGGCAGAAAAAGGGGAGATATTGTTGATGGGGGACCTGAATATGCCAGATGTTAACTGGATCACCTTTGCTGCAGGCACATCCAAGAGCAGGGTCATTCTTGATGCCCTACAGGGGGCATGCCTCAGATAGCTAGTATTGGAACCCACTCAGGAGGTATCAATCTTAGACCTGGTACTCTCAAATGGGGATGGAGAAAGAATCTCAGATTTAGAAGTAGGTAGCCATCTGGGAACAAGCGACCACCAAACAGTGTGGTTCTCGATAAACACAGCCATACAATCAAGCCATACAAAAGCAAGAGTACTGGACTTTAGGAGGGCTGACTTTGGGAAAATGAGAGAGTGCCTCAGAAAAGCACTAGCAAACAGGAAAGAAGGAGGGGTGGAGGAACAATGGGAGTGATCAAAACAGCCATCACAGAAGCAACAAGCCTTGTGTAAAACAAATCAATAAAACACAACGAAGGAAAAACGTTATGGTTCTCAAAAGGGTGGCAGGGAAGGTTAAGGAGAAAAGGACAGCATTCAAGAAATATAAGGAAACACAGAAGGAGCAGGACAGAGAACTTTATCAGTTAAAGCAGAAAGAGGCTGGGAAGGCAGTCAGAATAGCAAAGGCCCAAACCGAGAAAGGATAGCCAATTCTGTTAAGAAGGGGGATAAGACCTTTTATAGGTACATTAGGGAGCAAAGAAAGACCAAAGGAGGGATACTGAAGCTTAATAAAGGGGAGGGAATGTGGGTAGAGGGTGACAGTGAAAAAGTAGGGATACTGAATGAATATTTCTGCTCAGTATTCACAAAGGAAGAGGAGGGGGAGTTACCTAAACCAAGCAAGAGAAACACTCTGAAGACGGGGCTCAATAACAGTCCATTTACAGAAGAAAGGGTTCTGAAAGAACTAATAAAATTGAAGGTGGACAAAGCAATGGGGCCTGATGGGGTTCACTCAAGAATTCTAAAAGAACTAAGGGTAGAGCTAGTGACACCGCTGACTACTCTCTTTAACAAATCATGGGAGGATGGGGTGGTACCCGAATACTGGAGGAGGGCAGATGTGATTCCTCTTCACAAAAGTGGGAGCAAGACAGAGGCAGGAAACTACAGACCAGTTAGTTTGACCTCAGTGGTAGGAAAATGATGGAATCACTTCTGAAGGAAAGAATTGTTGAGTACCTAGAGGCCAGTGGGGCACAGGACCCAAGGCAGCATGGATTCACGATGGGAAGGTCGTGTCAGATGAATCTAATAGATTTCTTTGACTGGGTTACCAAAGTAGTAGACCAGGGAGGGACTGTGGACATGGCCTACCTAGATTTTAGCAAGGCATTTGATACAGTCCCACATAAAAGATTAATACACAAGATAGCCAGCCTTGGAGTGGGTCCCAAGGTGGTAGCCTGGATAAAAAATTGGCTAGACAACAGGACTCAAAGGGTAGTAGTAAATGGAGTACACAGTGATGAAAGGAGGGTTACTAGCGGGGTACCACAGGGTTCAGTACTGGGACCAGTCCTTTTAATGTCTTTAAAGTGACATTGCAGAGGAACTGAAGGAAAAGTATGTCTCTTTGCAGATGACACAAAGATCTGCAACAGGGTTGATACACAAGATGGAGTGGAAAGGATGAGAAGGGACTTGGCAAGGTTGGAGGAATGGTCAAATGTATGGCAGCTCAGATTCAATGCAAAGAAGTGCAAGGTAATGCACATGGGGAACAAAAACCCTGGGGAAGCGTACACAATGGGGGGTGAGATACTGACAACAGTAAAAATAGAAAGGGACCTGGGGGTAATTATATCAGATGACCTAAAGGTGGGCAAGCAATGTGAGAAGGCAGTAAGGAAGGCTGGGGGATACTGGGATGTATAGGAAGAGGCATCAATAGTAGAAAACAGGAAGTTGTTATCCCTCTGTACAGACAGTTGGTGAGACCCCATCTGGAGTACTGTGTGCAGTTCTGGAGACCCCATCTCCGCAAAGACATAGACAGAGTGGAGGCTGTCCAGAGGAGGGCAACCAAAATGGTGCAGGGTCTGCACCAGAAGACATACGAAGAAAGACTAAAGGAGCTTAATATGTATACCCTTGAGGAAAGAAGGGAGAGAGGCGACATGATAGAAACTTTCAAGTACCTCAAGGGAATTAACAAAGTCCAAGAGGGTAGCATCTTCCAGAAAAAGAGATGTTCAAGAACAAGGGGGCACAATTTGAAGATAGAAGGGGGATGGCCCAGAGGTAATGTGAGGAAGTATTTTTTCACTGAGAGGGTTGTGGATCATGGAACAGCCTCCCTGAAGAGGTTGTGCGGTCAAGAACAGTGGAGGACTTCAAGAATGCATGGGACAGGCATAGGGCAGTCCTAGTGGGGGTAGGAGGAATTAAGCTGTTGGTTAACTAGGATCTGCAGCTTATCTGTTAGGTAGGAAAATGGGCAGACTAGGTGGGCCAAGCGGTCCTTATCTGCCGTCAAATTCTATGTTTCTATGTTACTCAGGACACACCAGGATTTTTTATACAACTCTCACAAATGGTTCTCTCATTTGTCTCCTGCCCATTAATCCTGCGGGGAGGGACTTTAACCTAGTTTATGACCCGAACATTGACAGATCGGGTTGTAGAAACATAGGTCTGTCACCTACTCAGCATGCGTTAAGGGAATTAATAGACTAGTTAGGTATTTGTGATATATGGAGAGTGTTCCACACCCTGGAAAGGGAATATACATATACTTCCCCGGTTCACTTAACATCCTCTAGAATAGACTATATTCTCCAGTCTCACTCTGATATTGCAGGCGCCTTAGATTCCTCAATTTTACCCAGCCCACCATCCGACCATTCCCTGGTCTTAACTCAAGTTTCTTTCTCATCCCTTCATAAAGGGGGATCTAGATGGAAACTAAATGACCAGTTTTTGAAAAATCCTGGTTCAAGTAAGGGTATCAAGAACACATTGAGTTGTTTAAGGAGTTTAATATGGACCTGTCTGAGAGACCAGACATTACTTGGTGTGCTTTCAAGGTGTACAATATCTTAGGGGTATCCTTATTAGCTTAGCTACTAGGGAAAAGAAAGATTCCACCACCCGAATGTTCCAGTTACTTTCCCAGATTAGGACTACAGAAAAAAACTTGTCCCCACATTCCCCGGAAATTAAGAGGCAGGAATTAACTAAGGTAACAGCTGCATATTTAGAGTTATTAAGAGAAAAAGCTGATTATGCTATTTTAAAGACACGTGCCTCTTATACTGACCAGGGAGAAAAGGCTGGCTACCTTTTGGCCTTTAAGATTAAGCAAATGGAATCCTATCGGTATATAACCGCAATACACTCTTTTACAGATAGTTCCTTATATACCAAACCAGAAGATGTTTTACACCAATTCACTGAATACTATAAGGAACTATATGGCCCATGAAATCTCCCCCTAAGGAACAACGTGTGAAAACTTATCTGGCCAAGGCAAATCTGTCTCAACTAAAGGATGAGCAACATGCCAGACTCTCAGCACCTGTAACTGCTACAGAAATCTCGGATGTTATTCAAAGCCTACCGGTGAATAAAACCCCAGGAATAGATGGCTATTCGGCCAGTTTCTATAAAAAATGTAAGGATTACTTTATTCCTATGTGCCTTCTCTTATACCAGAAAATCTTACCAGATAAAGAAGTAAATCCCACACTGTTCAAGGTGCTGATTGCCCTTATACCCATACCTGATAAGGCACCTGATTTGGTTATAAATTATAGACCCATCTCATTGATGAACCAGGAAGTTAAAATACTAGCTAAGTCATTAGCCAATCATCTTGACCCAGTTTTGTCTACTCTGATTGGACCTGAGCAGGTCGGATTAATGAAAGGGAGATCTTCTTCTGATCATCTCCGCACCCTGTCTCATGTATTCTCAGTGTTCAGAGACACACCTTTTCCAGCTGCCTTGCTCTCCCTGGACACCGAGAAAGCATTTGAAAGGGTTAATTGGAAGTACCTCTTCTTAACCTTAGAGGCTTTTGGCTTCCCCTTGGATTTCATAAAAGGGATCAGATCTCTATACAAGTCCCCCACAGCCCGGATTTCGGGTAATGGGGTCATATCGGAGGCTATAATGCTCCACTCTGGAATCAGACAAGGGCGACCATTATCACCTCTGCTTTTTAACATCTACTTGGAACCTTTAATTTGTAAATTGCAAAATTGCCCAAATATCCAAGGTATTCCTATCCACCCATGTGAGATTAAAGTATCGGCTTATGCGGATGACCTGCTTCTCCAGCTCTTGAATCCTATCATGTCTATACCGCCCATGTTAGAGATTATTGAGATATTTAGTAGAATCTCAAATTATAAACCGAATATCAATAAAACAATAGTTTTTCCACTTAATTATAAACTGTTTAAGGCAGATATTTTAGAGTTAGGGCTTGCTTGGAAACAAGACTCTCTAAGACATTGGGGAATTGAACTAGCTAGGCAACCAGAACAAATTATAAAGCTAAATCTTGATAACTTAGTACAATAACCCAGGATTTAAACAGATGGGCATTATTACCAGTTTCATTATGGGGCAGAATAAACTTACTGAAAATTAACATTTTTCTGCAGATTTTTTATCCACTATCCATACTTAATATTTGGCTTCCTGCCGTTTGGTTCAAAAAATTACATCCCCTGTTTTCTAAGTTTATATGGCACAATAAATCCCCTGGGATAGCATATAATAAACTGACTGCTCCCAAATTAAAAGGAGGATTACGTCGCCCTCACATTAGACTTTATTTTTGGGCTACTCATATAAATAAATATTTACAATGGATTTCTAATACAGGACAACAACAAATCCCGGCTTGGTTCAGAATTGAATTGGCCCTAATACGATCAGTTGAGCTAGCTCCTGAGGGTTTACTATATATATAAGAGAAGGACTTCTTCCTCTTAAGCTCAGAAACTCTACAATAGGAATATCCCTGAAGATAAATGCTCACATATGCACTTTCCTCAAACATGATCAAGGTAAGGATCCTTTTCAGCCTATAGTGCGTAATTTACAATTTAAAACTGATGGAAGGCCTATTGTGCCTAACTGGATACCAGAACTACAAAATATGCATATCTCGGATCTTATTAATGACAATGGGCTATGGCTTCCGATAGTGGAATTTAAAGAAAAGCTTTTGCCCAATCACAAATTGTCCTTCAGAATAATTCAGCTGCAGCACTTACTGATACAAATATTTGGTAAGATCCCTTCCTTTTCAAAAGGTTTCCCGTTCAGTAAGGAGTTGTCCTCATTATGTAGTGGTGCAAAAGCAGTCTCAAAAATGTACAGTGTTTTACATACTTGGAAATTTACTGACTGTTTTGGGCCCACTCAATACTGGGAGACGTTATTCTCAAGTTACATAGTAGATTGGCAAGTATTATGGCATAATTGTCATAAATTTGTAACACAAGATAGATTACGGCTCATGCAGATGTACATTCTGCATAATGCATGTTACACACCCCAATAAATGGCAAAAATGGGCTTAAAACCATCAGCACAGTGTGTTAGATGCCTTCAGGGAGTAGGAACACTATACCAAATATTCTGGTCATGTTCTAAAGTTGTCCCCTTCTTTTGACTAAGATTAAGCAATTATCTGACCTCCTTTTAGGGCTTGAAGACCTGTTTACCCCAGAGGTTTGCCTACTGGGTGATTTCTCAGGGATCAGGATCCTCAACTGAAAATACCACATGTCAGTTATATCCATGTCGGTTAAAAAACTAATTTTGAGACACTGGATTCACCAGGAACAGATATCCTATAATGGTTGTCGGAACTGCTAGCAAGTTTGCAAACTGAAAAAAAACTATTGCTAATCTGAATAATAGAATGGAAAAATTTAAAAAGATATGGGACCCCCTATACACCTTATATTCTTTATAAAGCATACATAGACTGTATGGAATTTATAGACTAGTTAGTACTACATTAACACGAACATGTGTAGCGGTAATACTTTTGTATAAGTTGTGGTTTCTTGGGGAGGGACAGGTGGTAGGGTGGAGAGGGTTTGAAACAGGTAAGGGGGTAGGGGGATGGGGACAGAATCATGCTGTTAGATTGTCTCATGTATTAAGTGAATTGTAATTCTGTCGTATGTGTGGTAGGAGAGAAAAAACTTGAATAAACTTTAAATTGAAAAATCTGAACTGTTAAAAAAGTTTGAATTAACTGCTGAATTATACAGAGCTAAATTCTGTAAGCTCAGGAGAAGTCCTGTTATGAGCTATGAGGAGCTAGCCACAAAATAACGTCAGTTTTTAAAACGTTGGTGGGAAGGAACTGAGGCAAACTCTGTTGATAAAATTGAATGTGATTTTATTAGAACAGTTTTTTTGGGCTTGCCCAGCAGAGCTAAAAACCTGGCTAGAAGACCGAGATCCCAAAATAGTGCAAGAGGCTGCTGAACTCTCGGACCACTATGCCAAGAGCAGACCTGCTCTGAGAGTGAATGGGGTGGGTGTGGCAGCGCAGAAATGGAAAATTGCGCCTTCAGGGCAGCTAAAACACTCACTGCCTCCACCAAAACCAGTTAGCCCCAGGTTTCAGAGAAAACATTTCTGTGAGAGAAGAACTGAATGTTGGTTGTGTAAAGAAACTGGGCATATTGCCAGACAGTGTCCCAAAAAGGCGAGAAATAATACACAACAGGGTGCTAAAAAAGAAGTGGGTTGTTTGTGTGTCCCTGGAAGCATGTCAGTGAACATGAGGGAACACATGCACCCAGTCATGGTAAATGGTGCGCAGACGCAAGGGTTAAGGGACACAGGGCCATCCCTGACCTTGGTAAAGGGGGATCTGGTACAGCCTGGTCAGCTTATACCTAATATATACTTCGCTGTACAGGACTTCACTGGTGAGGCAAAAACATTGCCTTTCGCTAGTGTTCTCTTAGACTGGGGTGAAACAGGAGGAACTGTGCAACAGGTGGCTGTAGCCAAAATGTTAACTGTGGATGTGATCCTGGGTAACAATCTCCAACCAGGGATGGTATATGCAATTATCCATAGCCAAGCTGCAAGTGAAAATTGTAGTTCCCTGAACCCCACAGAAGCTATTGTGGAAACCACTGGGAGGCTGGGTCCCTACCCTGTGTCTTCTGATATGGAGACTGATAGAGAGGGGGTAGAAATTTCCCCAGTAGCTAGTAACCGCACAGCTACAAAGGGTTACTCCAAAGAGGGAGGGGTGACCCCCTTGTCAGAGGGTTGGGATTGACAGTGATCCCGAGGGCCCTGACGTTAGTGCTAGGGGCCCTAGTTTAGTGACTGAAGGGGACCTGTCCCATGCCTTGGGAATGTGTGAGGGATTTGCAGCTGCTCAGAGGGTGACCCTAGTTTAGAGAAGCTGAGGGTTTAGGCAGACTTGGACGGCATACAGGGAGGTGACAGCAGACATAAGGTGTATTGGGAAAATTGACTTTTTTTTACTCAGGCAGTACAGACAGACAGAGAGAGGGACGGTAGGCAGGCAGCTTGTTGTTCCCCAGGGGTATCATGAGCAGCTGCTCACCATTGCACATGATATTCCCTTATCTGGTCATCTAGGAATTGCATGCACTATGCAGTGGTTAGCCCAGAATTTCTAGTGGCCTTACTTCATGCAGTAGGTGAAGGAGTATTGCAGGTCTTGTCGCTGATGCCAAGAAATAGGGATGGCAGGCAAGAAAACCGAAGCCGCCCTGATTCCATTGCCCATAGTGGAGGAGCCATTCCAGAGGGTGGGAATGGATATTGTGGGGCCTTTAAATACCCCCAGCTCCTCAGGGAAAAGATTCATCCTGACTGTGGTGGATTATGCCACCCAGTACCCAGAGGCAGTCACGCTATCCTCACTGAGGACAGACAAAGTGGCAGATGCCTTACTTGGGATGTTCTCCCGTGTTGGGTTTCCACAGGAGGTAATCACCAATCAAGGGGGTTCTCTCATGTTTGACCTGATGAAATATTTACTGGAGAAGTGTGTGGGGGGGGTGTAGAGATGCACAACACTGTATCACCCACAAGCCAATGGGCTTGTGGAACGATTCAATGGTACCCTAAAATCAATGCTCCGGGCATTTGCTGAACAGCATGGGAGGGACTGGGAAAAATACCTTCCCCACCTGTTTTTTACATACAGGGAGGTGCCCCAAGAGTCAACAGGATTTTCCCTTTTGAACTTTTATATGGATGCCAGGTACGTGGGCCCCTATACTTGATCCGGGAGGACTGGGAAGGCAAGCACGCCACCCAGAGAACTCCCATTGTGGATTACATCCTTAGATTTAGGGAAAGGCTGAAGGCGCTTATGAGGACAGCCCAGAGCAACCTAGCAGCTGCCCAACAGAAACAAAAAGTGTGGTTCGACCGCAGAGCCAGCGCTTACTCGTACATGGTGGGTCAGGAAGTCATGGTCCTTATTCCGGTCCAGAAAGACAAGCTGCAAGCTGAGTGGGCAGGACCGTACAAAGTGGTTAGGAAGGTAAATGACGTGAACTACATTGTGGAGTTACCTGACAGAAGACCGACAGAAAGGTTGTACATTGTCAACATGATGAAGCCATATAACAATAGGGCTGACATGGTGTTTGCAGTGTGTAGTCATGGGGAGGGGACGGATGAAGGAGACCCCCTTCTGGTGTTGCTGGAAGAAAGCAAGTAGGAGTCCTCTGTGGAGGCAGTAAAATTGTCTCCCCAGCTGGCTCCTGACCAAATCCAGAAAGTAAGGGAGGTTTTAGCAGACTTTGCCCCCCTGTCTAGTGCCAAGCCTGGACTAACCCCCTTAGTGACACATGATGTAGAGACAGGGACACAGACGCCCATTCAGTGGACAGCATATCAGGTGCCAGAGGCTGTCCAAAAGGACATTAGGAGGAAAGTGGAGGAGATGCTGGATTTAGGGGTTATTCAGAGATCCCACAGCCCCAGGGCCTCACCCGTAGTCCTTGTGCCCAAGCCAGATGGCTCAACTAGTTTCTGTGTGGACTATTGTGGACTGAATGCAGTCACAAAGTCAGATGCCCACTCGATGCCCCAGACGGATGAACTCCTAGACAAGTTGGGAGGGGCGATCTACTTTACGACCATTGAGCTGACAAAGGGGTATTTGCAGGTAGAATTGACAGACAGAGCTAGGTAGAGGTTGGCCGTCATCATTCCAATATACTTATTTGAGTTTAAAGTAATGCTTTTCGTAATGAAGAATACCTCAGCCACTTTCCAAAGGTTGGTGACACAGGTGTTAAATGGTGCTGAGGAGTACACCATGGTATACCTGGATGACATTGCCATCATTAGTACCAGCTGGGAGAAACACCTATCCCACCTTAGGGAAGTGCTGGACAGGATACAGAGGGCCGGGCTCACAGTCAAAGCTGAGAAGTGCCAGGAGGCCATGGGAGAAGTGGCATACCTCAGGCATGTGGTAGGCTGGGAACAGCTCCATCCTAACCAAATAAAGATAGAGGTGATCCAGGCATGGCCCAGACCAGAAACCCAGAAGCAGGTCAGGAGCTTCCTAGGGACAGCACGGTACTACAGGAAATTTGTACCCAATTACAGTGCCCTGGCTGCTCCCCTATCTGACATGACAAAGAAAAAGATGCCAAAGAAAATTACCTGGGGCCAGCCTGTGAGGAAGTCTTTACCAGACTGAAGGAGGCACTATGCAGTGCTCCTGTTTTGACAAGTCCTGACTATAGCAAAGCCTTTATAGTTTAGATGGACACCTCAGATGTGGGTATTGGGGCAGTACTGAGCCAGGTGTCCAGCCAAGGGACAGATCACCCAGTAGTGTACCTGAGCAGGAAGCTACTTCTCAGGGAGCAAGCATACTCCATGGTGGAAAAGGAGTGTCTTGCCATAGTGTGGGCCCTAAAGAAATTAGAGCCATACTTGTATTGGCAGCATTTTGTGGTGCAGACTGACCACAACCCCCTGGTTTTGCTGACACAGATGGGGGAAAAACAATGGCAGACTGCTAAGATGAAGTCTTGCTTTACAAGAGTTTGATCTAAAAATAGTACATAGGGCTGGAGCAAAGAACCAGAACTCAGATGGACTGTCTAGGGTCTATAAGGAGTGAATTGAATTGGGAAGCTCATCCCATGTAGGGGATAGATCTCCCAATTTCAGTCTGGGTGGAGAGGAATTGTGATGTGGACAGCCAGTTCTGAGTGCTGTATCATTTTTTTAAAATATAAAAATGTATTACTGGGTCTCTGCTGAAAAATCTGGTGCTCTTAGAATGACCTCACTCATCCCCCCCCCCAGGTTTCAGCTGAAAGATGAAAGCCATGAGAAACTGCTGAAAACAGCATGTGAGGTCACACACACAGGTTTTAGATGCAATGTGTTACATGGAAGGCCTTAACCAAGGACCTCCTGTTTGTCTGAGTTAATTACAGCCGTAGTTGCTAAATCATATCCATTTTATGATGTTGGAGGGAAAACCCAGCTTATGACACAGGAGTGTGAAAATCATAAAGATAATTTCATGTCCTGGAAGGAGGATGCTTATTATGAGATCAAAAGAAGTGTCATTTGAAGGACATGAGTCATGCTGAAGACTGCAGAATTAATACTTTGAAAAGACATCCTGTTTTTGTATAAGATATTTATTTTTTATATATAATCTGACACAGGTGGAGCTAGATGACCTCACACAAAAGGGGTTGGCAAATACAGTTTACTTTAAGGAATAATTCTGATTTTCTTAGACACTTTTACCTAGACTCTGACCAAGAAACATTGGTGGGCACTGTAAACAAGTATTTAGAAAAAGAGTCAAATCTAAATACTATAAGTAGGAATTTGTACTGTTTAAACCTTGTTCTTTTAAAAGATTTGTATGTCTTATGATATAACAGTTCTGTATTTTTGTGTTTTACATATTTTTATCTATTGTAGTATAACTCTTTTTAGAGCATACTTGGTCTGTCTTTGAATTTCTTTTAGTTGTAAGAAAAGTGTATATGGTTAAAGTAGACAGCAGGCATACGCTTGAATGGTGACACCAAACTGGAAAGAGAAGCATTTTAAATCTGAGGTCTTTATTAAAGTTTTTAAGGGTTTATCTCTGTTTACCTGGTTAGGTGCCCATCGGCAAAGATATCTGGCCCCCGGAGACAGAAATATCTGAGCCTGTACATTGGGTATGCTAGCAAGAGGTTAACAGTTTGAATCCCTCCAAGACTTGAGACCAAAGGCTGATCCAAACTCACAAAACAGACAAGAGGGTTACCTTGTTCTGTTAAACTGTTTACAAGACTGCACTCAGAGGCTGGCACTTTGGGAGTAGAGGGCCTGACCTGCTGAGTGGGTTTGTGATGGGTTGGACTGGGTGTTTTTTAAGGGATAAGTTCAATTTATACTAAATGACCTCCACCTGAATAAAAAGGAGACAAAGGTAATGGAGCAGAGGTTTAAAATATTCATTTCTGGATGTTTGAAAATAGTAAGCTGGGCCTAAGAGCATTCCCAATGGGAAATCATGTGAGGGAGATCTAGTTAACTAGGCTGAGTAGACTGTGAAAGTGGCAGTGAAGTTCACCAGAGAACAGACATTTCAGCAGCTGGGGAGGGTGGTAAAGGATACAAAAGGCACAAGGAGCAAAAAAGCAAGGACTGCCACTGGACAGGGTAAAGGAGATCCTGAAGGGTGGTCTGCATGATTTTTAGAGCCTCTGGACTAAAATGAGAGACCACCAGGTTGTGGCAGCAGAAGGTAAACCAGCTATCAATTTTTAAAAAATATGGTAAAATCCAGCCATGATTGGGACCTTATGGTTCCCAGCTATGACATGTTGAAAGATGGAAGGAAGGAAGGAAGGAAGGAAAGAGAGAAAGAAAAGAAAGAAAGAAAGAAAGAAAGAAAGAAAGAAAGAAAGAAAGAAAGAAAGAAAGAAACATTCTTGCAAAGATACAATGTTTTGATTTCTGTAGAGTTCGGCATGTATGCACTTTAGGCTACATTTACTCTAGGTAGTCTATCTGGGATACAGCATCTCAATTTCAGTGGGATCCTACTTTTACTCATTTTATGTGAATACCATGTTTACCGGTGATAACCAGCTGCACATTTTAATTTTCAGTGTGGTCCAACTTTTGCTGTATTTTTAATTAAAAATGATAAACCGGGAAAAGCACACTAATCATGGATTAATTTCCATATGTAACCCTGATGGGGAGGATGGTTACCAAAAGGGGACAGATAACAGAAGCAGTCAATGTAAATGCAGGTGGAGGAAAGTGGAACAGTACACAAGTCATTTAAAATGTGCAGACATCTGTACTGTGGAAAGCCCAGCTGAGCTAGAATATCTTATTTTCTAAGAGGTCCTGCTTTGACCCATGTTAAACTGGGTTTACTGTGGATAGCCCAACTAAGATGCAATAGCTAATTTTCATTGGGGTTTTATAGAAATGTTGAAACAGACGATGGCAGAAAAATACAAATTGTCAATCCAGTCTGCCAGAGTTCCCTATTTTGCCCTGGGACCTACTGTCCCGCCAGGGTCATAGCCCTCCCCATCCTCCTGCCCATTAACCTCCCAGTTACTGCCATCCCTAGCAACCACTCAGCCCTTCATTCTGATCCAACCATGCTTGAAAGCACCAGCTGTTTTAGTGTCCACTACCTTGGCTGGTATACTATTCCGGGACTCCTCCACACTTTCTGTAAAATTATTCTTCATCATTTCCCTCCTGAATCTCCCACCTTTAAATGTCCACTCACATCTACATGACCATGAGCTGGTATTAAAGCTAAAAAGTTCCCTGCAGTTCATCTTGTTACCTGCTTTTAGGATCTTGAAGGTCTCTATCATACCTTCTTGCTCCCTTCTGGTCTTCAGTGAGTACATGTTCAGTGCCTTGAGGCACTCCTCATAGGCACTGCCATCTTAGCCCTAAATCATTTTTGTTACCCTGCACTGTACCGTCTCTAGCCTATCCCTATACTTCCTGAGGTGAGGACTACAGAACTGGGTGCAGTACTCCTGGTATGGCATCACCAAAGATCTATATGGGGGAAGTATAACCTCTTCCCTTCCACTAGCAATACACCTGCTGATATATCCCAGCATTTTGCTCACTTTGTTGTATGCCTTATTGCACTGACTTGTTTGTTTGAGGGAATCACTGATGATAACTCCAAGGTCCTGTTCCTCAGCTGTAGTGCTAAGTCTCACCTCATCCATCCAGTACTCTGTCCTTGGATTTTTGTTCCCTAGGTACATTACTTTGCATTTTTTGGCATTGAATTTCAACTGCCAAATCTTAGACCACCCCTTTAGATTTTGTAAGTCACTCTGCATTTCCATAATTTCTTCATTGCTATCAACCCTCTCACAGAGCTTGGCATCATCTGCAAAGAGACACAACCTGCTACGGATTCACTCATTAATGTCACTGACAAATGTATTGAAGAGTACTGAATCCATAACAGATCTCTGTGGTACCCTGCTCATGACCTTCCTCTCTTCTGATTTGATCTTGATGGCACAACCCTCTGCTGCCTCCCCTTTATCCAGTTATCTATGCAGTTTACTATGAACTTAGTTGACAAAGACTCTCCATCTTCTTCAGCAAGCATCTGTGAGGCACTGAGTCACAAACCTTGCTGAAGTTTCAGTAGAGCAAACCAACAGCATGGCTTCTATCCAATTGCCTTATCAATGAGTCAAAGAAAACTAACAGGTTAGTCTGACAAGATCTCCCTGCCACAAATCCTTGCTGTTTACTAACTGGAGACCATTGCCCTCGAAGTAGTCCACAAGGTACTGTTTGATCAGTGATTCTATCAGCTTCCCTAAAATAGAGGAAAGACTGACAGGTCTGTAGTTCCATTCTTGTTCCCTGTACCCCCCCATCATGAAGTGGAACTATGTCTGCAACCCTACAGTCCTCCAGAACTACTCATGTCCTTGGCGAGTTGTTGAATAGACTTACAAAGGGTTTAGCCAGTTTTGCTGCTAATTCCCTGAGTAATTTTGGATGCAACCTGTCTGGTTCTTCTGTTCTGTGATGGTCTTATCTATATTTAGGGCTGCCAGCCCTTTCTGATCCCTTTCACTTGTAAATATTGGTTGCCTCCTCGCAGGGATCCCATTACTGGCAAAATGTGATGCCACTCTCTGGAAGGTGTCCACTGTTCTCCCTAGTGAAAACTGAACAAAAGTATCATTAAAGAGCAGGCTTTTATGTAATGAATTCTGTACTCTACCCCCTTAACCTATTTGGTAGCGTACCCTTGAAAAAAGTATCCTTTTGCAAAGTGACATTTTGTACTACCTGAATTTCTTGTAAAATCACTCATAAAAAACAGTCCCCTGACCCACAGCCAAAGTGTCTCTATGCTGGCATGTTTTATGATGTTGGTACTGGAACAGCATGGATGCACACTCCGTAGACTATCATGGGGGCAGTTTTGAAGTGCTTTATTATATACTTTTGGGTGCTAGGTTTGAGAAAGGAAGGCCACTGTTCAACTAACAAGGTCCTTGTTAGTTGAGTGGTGACCTTCCTTTCACAGAACTGACACTTAAAAGTATTTAAAAAGCACATCAAAACTGCTCCCATTATAATCTATGGAGAATGCAACCATGCTGTTCCAGAACTGACATCAATAAACATGCTAGTATGGGGGCATGCATGCAACATCCTGTAGGAAGTAGGGTCATTTTGGCTATGAGTCCAGAAAGTGTTTCTTATGAGTGGTTTTACAGGACTTCAGGCAGCAGTAAATTACACTTTGCATAAGGATGATTTTTTACAAGGGTAAGCTAATGAATAGGTTGGGATGGAAGTTAATGCATACAGTTCTGCTTTTTAATGATGGCTGCCTCTGGCCCATCATCCTCTGTCACCTGTTCTGTTAGCCTTACAATTTCTCCTATTTTTTTCCTTTAACCCCCCCCCCATATACTGGAAGAACTGTTCTTCTCCACTCTTGGCACCCTCTGCAATATGCATCTCCATTTCTGCTTTTGCCTCTGTAACCACCCTCTTTGCCTCCCAGTTTTTCAGTAAATATTCCCCCAATTCTCTCTCTGCTTTTCATTATATTTGTAAAAGGCCTTTTTCTTGGCCCTTTCCACTTCCCTGACTTTTGCTGAGACCATAATGGTCTCATGAACCTGCTCATTTTGGTTACCATTCTCATACAGAATTTAGATGCTTCTTGAATAGCCCCATTGATTGCCCCCACCTATGTTGTTGACCCCAACTAACTTATCCCTGAATAGTTCCCTCAGCCTGTTTAAGTCCACCCTTCTAAAATCAAGGACTTCAGCCTTCAATTGAGATTTTTTAGATGCAAGTGCCAGGATGAACCAATTAGAGTAACTGTTGCTGGTCCTCAGTGGCTCCCCTATTTTCACAGTTCCTATCACCTCATAGTTGGTGATCACTTCTCCAAGAATTGTATTCTGTCTGGTGGGTCCTTTAATTAGTCATTAAATAGTCTTGGAAGGCCTTCAGTAAGGCCTGACTTCTGGTGTTTCTGGCCACAGGAACATCACAATCTATGTCTGGCAGGTTCAGATAACCCACCACCACTACTTCCCCTTCATCACTCCCATCAAGTTCTTCCCTGACCTTTGTCTGTCTCCTTCCTTTGCCCCAGAGGTCTATAGATCACCTACAATTGCAGTTTCTTGCCTGAGGCTGCCGTGAGTTGTACCCACAGTAAGTCTGTGTGATCGCAAATTCTCTCACTGTAAGTATTACCTGAGCAACCACTCCCGTCGGCACGGGGCAAAAACCACACCACTGGGTTTTGTCTTAACATCGCTTTATTTGATCAAATATCTCACACATGCATGTGGGACTTCTACAAAGGAGATAGTCATTGATTAAAGTTTACAGCAGCTTTTATAAGCTAGATTTTGCACTTCTTATCTTGAAAAATACCAACATTTCGGTATAAGCCAATCATAAGACAGCATAACAAGTTTTCAGCAATGTAACAGAAAAAAGGAAAACAAGTTTATGTATGAGGTACTTTTCCACTACTTATTCCATTTCTTTCCCAACACTGCTTGATACATATGCCTGGTCAAGCTGACCTGAGAGAGACAATGAGTTTCACTCACACCATAGCAACGTACAGCTTATCTTCAATGCCACTACGTGCTGTTATTATTATATTTTTCTCAGGCATGCTCCTATCTCTATATTTTGTCCAAGCCCGTTAGTCAGGTTGGTACAACCAGTTCTGCTCAGTTTTATCTATCTTTCTGTTTTTTACAAATGTACTTCAAGTAACCTCAGTACAAATTCTATAACCCTTAAAAGAACAAAACATGAACTCAGAAATGTCTACTACATTCATTATTACTTTGTTACAGCATGGCTGTTAAAGCAAGCATAGCTTCAAGGCATTTAATAGCAAATATAGCTTTAGGATATATAAAAATTCCCTCACACTCTCCCCTCTTTTGATACTATGTATCAACTAACCGATTCCTTTTTACTTTTTCTCGCTTTATATTTTGGTCACAATCTGGCTCATTTTGTAATGGAAAACACCACCTCCAGTTTAATGGGGTCCTTTTGTTCGGGTTGTAGCAAGGGGGCAGGTGGGTGGCGTCCCGTGACACCATTGTGTTGCACAGGCATTGTAGGAGAAGTTTGATTAGGACAGTCAGTAGCCAGAGTGCCAATATGACCACTTACAAGTACTGTCACCCAATGGAGAAGAGTAGCACCCCAGTCACCAACTATGCTTGTAAGCATGACCATGGGTCCCATATTTATGTGTAGCAAGCTTAGAAAAAAATGCAAGGCTGGAATTTGTATATCTCGCCACGGCCTAATTTTATGCTTTAGCTATTTTTTTTTCTCATTGTATAGAATTTTACAATTAACCTTTTAAAGTCTTACACGCACACATATTAAGTGACATAGTGGTATTTTCCACTTGCAGCCTTTTGCTACTAGATATATTAATTTACATGTTGGCATCATTTAGTCATTTACTAACCATTTTACCTTTTACTAGCCCTTTAGCAATTTACACTAGCCATTTTACACCTTTTATTTCCTCAGTTTTATGGTTAGCCAACTACACATTGTTGATAAAAGTTTGGTCACTGATTACTAAACCTTGGCCACTGACCACTGTTAATAATTTTCACCCTGAAGATAGGAGGCCCCTGAGGACTCGAACATTCACAAAAATTGAACATAAATGTAAAGATATTAGTTAATAACTGAAGGTTACAAAACAAAACTAAACATTTCTACTTTTAGACTGTTAGACTAGGTGACTAGGTATATGATTTAAAACTGGTTGCCAGCATACAGATAGTCAAGGCATTTATAAAAAGCATCCTGTTTTGGAGTTGGCACAGGGTGGTTACAGACGGAACACATATCATGAGTTTGTAAAACATAATACAGAATTGAGGATGTCAACACCACAATTGAAATATGTGAAAATGCTAACATGTGACACCACATATAACACAATATAACATAACAATTTTGTTGATGAAAAGAGTTCATGGAATTCACTTTGAGAGTGAATAAGGTAGATGCTACCTTGTGTTGAGGTGTGGCACACCCTGGGAGCTTGATTGAAGAATCTGATAATGTCTCTTGACAGATAAGTCCTTATAAAACATAACAGTCCATGAAATTAACAGTTCATAAGTTCATATAAGTATTCACAGGTTGATGTAGTTACAGTACAGATGAAATGTCATTTGCAGAATGGTGGTAACCCCACAAGGCATATGGGGCAATGCAGACAGTAATTTAAAACAAAACACCAGCATAGTAGAAAAGTCAGTGTTCATTTTGTTGGCTAGCTGCTGGATGGCTGAGTAGTAGACACACTGGCCAGGGGTGCATTGAGTCCTTTTAATGGAATAGCCACACACACACACACTGGCATGGCATTTGTTTTGTCGTAGTTGATTACACCCCGGCATAAAGATTAACAGTCCATAAAAAGGTAACAATTGACAATAAATCATTAAGAATACAGTCCATAACAGAGCAATAGGGTTGTAGAAAGTACCAGCCATGTTTGGAACAAGCAGCAGCGAAGAAAATGGATGTATTGCTTGAAGGTCAATTGAAGCAGAATCTTCTCGCTGGAGTTGGGGAGTGCCCCCTCCCCAGACTTAACTTCATAGTAAGCAGAAACAATAAGCTTGATTGCAGAGTCTGAACTGACTGGACCTTCTTCAGTTGATTTAAATTTCTACAAATAGGTGTAATTTTGCTGAAAACATTACACTTGCAGAGGTAAATAATAACCGGTTCATGCAATAGTCCTTATTAGGAACCAGTCAGGCACAAAGATGGTGATAACATCAAAACTGTGGCAGTTGTTTTCTCTTTAAGGAAAAGATGAAGGTCTTGGCAACTTAGATGAAAGTATTACTTCTGTTGAACGTGGAGATCTTATGTGTGCACACCTTGAAACCTGCAAACTTGCAAAGTGTGTTAGACACTGAATAAAAAACACATAAATAACAATCTTTTAAACCATTTACTTTTGTTTTGTAAAGAGTGGTGGACAGAGCCTAAATTCTGGCAATTAGAAAAATAAAAATAAAAATGGGACATTAACCGCACACCTGGGGTGCAGGCCGAGGTTCAATTATACCATTTGACCATCTGTAAATCATGACAATGTTATGGTTACCTCCTGCTTTTAAATCACAGAAGCAGTTATGACAGTGATGAACATTATTTCCTGTCGTTGCAAGCAGGCCTGACTGAGACCTGAGTTATAAAATCTTGTAATGTTACAATACATAGATACATAGACAGTGTCAGCAGATAAGGGCCTATGGCCCACCCAGTTCGCCCATTTGAGCTTGTAAGTTCAGTTTGTTTTCCTAGAAGTCTGTTTTCCTTACCCCTGACCTCTAGAATTCCTTTATGTCCATTCCATGCATTCTTAAATCCGTGATTGTTTCAGCCCTCACCACTTCCTCTGGCAGGGTGTTCCACTTGTCCACCACCTGTTCTGTGAAGAAATTCTTTCTCATGTTTCCTCTGAATCGTCCCTCCTCCAACTTCATCCCATGCCTCTAGTCCTGGAACATCTTTTTCGCTTAAAAATAGTGTTTTCCTGCACTCTGTTTCTCCCTGTAAGATACTTGTATGTCTCTTATTATATCCTCTCTCTCTCTCTCTCCTCCAGGAGTACATGTTAAGTTCCTTCAACTTGTCTTCATAGGACTTGTGATGCAATCCATTTCTGCACCATTCTCACCCTTGTACTCCTTTAGACCCATTACCTCTCTTCCTCAGTAAAGACTGAGCAAAATACCTGTTCAATATGTCAGCTTTACTGTTGTCATTCTCCACGCGACTCCCATCCTCCCCCTTTAGTCTCACTATCCCCCCTTTGTCTTTTTTTTACTTATGTACCTGTAAAAGGTTTTGTCCCCTTTAACCACTGATTTTGCAATGTTTTCTTCTGTCTGAGCTTTGGCTTCCCTTACTGACTTCCCTGCCTCCCTTTGTTTCTCCTGGTACTTCTCCCTATCCCCTTCTGCCTGTGTCTTTTTGTATTGCCTGAATGCTATCTTTTTGGCTTTTACTTTCTTTGCTACCTCTTTGGAAAACCATAATGGTCTCCTCTTCCTTTCCTCTTGCTAACCTGCTTAATGCAGTTACACGCTTCAAACATATTGTTCATAACAATATGCCTTTACACAATGCAATTAGTGGGACAATACATATGTTGTTGGCCTATGCCAATTTAATAACAGTGCCTATTGCACCTGTGACAAGTGAAAAGGTCTACCTTTTGACCCTGTATAGTGAAATACTCCAAAGTACTGAGTGAGGTAAAGGTTGAAGCATAGGTTTGGAGTACAATCTAAATTTGCATATTATAATTGTTAAAATTTAAAATGACAAAACCTGCATAGAGTACACTCATTCTTCAGGGGTACCTGTGAGCAATAAGACAAACGGAGCATTAATTTTACTTTTGGTTTTGCTTTGGAACACATTGTAGGTGGGTCAGCAATGCTGGTCCCAGTATTTAGGTTAGGTTATGAGCATTAAAACGTTATACATGTGGAACACTTTTCTGAATACACACATGATAAGTAGCAAGATGTATATCAAAACATTATAACATAAACATGAAACATAAGCATGTTTGTAATAGAACAATTTCAGTATTGAGCATAATGCATAATGCATAAAATACATTTTAAACAACACATATAGACTGTAAACTTAGTTTAGAGTCCAGAAATGTTAGAGTACTGTGAATTTACTGGTTGAAAAAATGCCTTCATTGCTGTAAGGCAATGACAAAAGTTGTTTTGCATTTGTTTTAACAGGATAAGAAAGCTGAAAAGACAATCAAAAGAATGAATATGTGTGGACATACATACACAACTTTACCCTCCAGCATAACTGATTACTTGCTGAGGGCAGAAACCCTTGTACCAATAATAGGTGTGAGATTTAACTGTTTGCACTAGAAAAAACAGAAGGGCTTGAGCTGGGTTATGCTGTTAAAATACCTTGGGTCTTTTTTAAACCTGTAAATAAGAAACAATTATTGGCAAATATACATTTTCTTTATTTACCCCTTTGGGGGACCAGTGATGTACCTTGCAACCTTTGTGGGTACTACACTGAAGGGATAGAGGAAAGGTAGCTTACCCTCCCCAAACTCCTACTGGTGGAAGAGACAGTTCAAGTGAAAGAGACAGCTCGAATACTGTAGCAATAAAAGGTTAGCTGTGGATGGTGACATGATCCCCACCTACTACACTTTAAATTATAACAAGATAATATTACAATTAGTTTAGTAAGTTTCATACCTTACTATAAAGATGGAGAACTCTTTTCTCTAGAAGAAAGAGAAGAAACACAGACAAACAACAAAAAACAAACACACACCAGTTTAAAAATAAAACAAGATTATTTCCATAGGATAAAAGAAGCTAGCGCCCTGGGTTCCCTTATCCTAAGCATGACAAAATGTCAGCTGAGTTTATAAAAAAAATTAATATTGATGGTAATACCGTACGTACGTATCTCTTAGAATGCATTTCAAAAAGACAAAAAAATGATTACACCATGGTCACACATAAAAACAAAAGCCATTGTTTTTAACTGTAGATGGTAAACTCTCAAAAACAGCTGTAATAGTCCTTTTTTCAAAATCGTACTATATATATATAATAAAAATATGGGGAGATGATGAATAATCCTCCCCTTCCAGCTGGAGTATTGCCTGTGTTGGCTGCAAGTCAGAAGCAGTGAGATAAGAAGAAAAGTTTGTTCCTCTTCACTTTAGAATACTAGTTTTGCAATAAAAAGTCAAATTACATGGTTCACTCTTGGTGTGCTTTCATGAAAACATACATTTTGTGTGAAAAGTTGTGCTTTAGGTATGGAATACACATCAAGTTTGAACTGGTAGTAACATAAAATGTTGAAACACAAGAAGGTCAAATAACGTGCAAAAGGTCACAGTGTGCATGCAAGGTCGTTCAAACCCAGTTATTTATTTTTTTAGTGTCCTTGAACACTACTGATATTAAATATCTTTACAATAAACTGCTGGCCAAGACAGTACACACACATACACATACACAAAAAGAAATACTTAACACAAAATAAGACATTGTTTCACACCAATTTGCTGAGGTAATGCCCATAGTTTCATTAGAAAACTGTACGTGTTTTAGATATATGTGCTGCCTCCACCTGTCTTGTAACACTGACAATTTTTAAATCAACACATTTATACATATTGCCATGCCAAATCTTTCCAGAACAAAACACTTTTTAAACACATTCTAACTCCTTTCAACACCTTTAAAACACAACACAACGTACCATCTGTAAGTGAACACATCTTGTATAACATGGTTACACCTTTTGGCACATAGCCAAAATATGGCACCCTGCCATTTTGCAAAATGTTTCTGGTTATAACTAGAAGTATGATAAAGCCATTTATAGCTGTTAACACATTACATTTTCACCTAGCAGTGGCTTGGCACATTGCTTGCAAACTACAAATCTTTCTGCACATTGCAATCTATATGACGTCATAACTCTTCACCATCAACACTACCTGCTCCAATCCAACAACTACAAACAAAAGTTCTTCACTGACCCTATCTAGGCAGCACAAATGTTCCATTAAAAATAAAGCCAATTAAAACAGTCAGCTATGAGGCAAGGAAGCTTTTTTTTTTTTTTTTTTTTTACTGTAACATGTTGTGCACTGAAGGCAGTCAATCCTATCTCGCAACCTTAACAACAGAACATAATTACAGAACACAGATATAAGCTAGAAAATATGCACAAGAAAGACAGAGCATTACCTTGTTTAGTATATGTATTACAGAAATAAAACAGACAGACATAAAACAACTTTGAATAAAAAATTCAGACTTACCCGGTGCCAAGGTATTTTTCTTCTTCTTTTCCGATACACAAGTCTAAGTAAGAAAACTGACTGCAGGACCTAATCTCTAACAGTACTAGGTTGAGATCCATCTGGTAGAGGTCCCCAGTACTTGGATTTGGGATCAAATGTTTTAGCCTCTATAGGAGGCAAGGGAACTTGAAATTGATACAGAAAAACTTGAAACTACACAGATAGGCAACATGGGGGGGGGAGGATTTTCAAATCATCCCGTCTGTAGTCACCTACTGTGCGTACATCCACAGTAGTTTATTTTTCTTTCTCTAGATGTTGCTTATCTAACATTGCTTATTCAGCCGCTGCTTTTCTCCAAAGCAGCCTGAACTGTAAAAGCCATCATTGGCTCTAACAGTATATACTTGCAAGCACAAATTACAAGTACAAAGGGCAGTGCAGTTGCTCTTGTAATTTGTTTGGTCAAACTTGTCAAACATACATTTTGCCGGTCCAGATAATACTAACTCTGGACCCAGCTATTTTTTTTCCCTTGTTTCCCATTTTATCTAGGCCTGTTCTTTATAGTGCACACTCGCTCCAAGGTATTCTTGCTTTACAGTGATGATGAGTGTCGCCAGCCCTAGGCGTCACGTCCTGATGGGGTTCCACAAAAATGTCCTTCTTTTTGTCCAAGGGAAACAACCCAATCATGAGGTGACACGGACTGAAGAACTCATCCTGCCGACTACGCCAAAACTGTGATCGCAAATTCTCTCACTGTAAGTATTACCTGAGCAACCACTCCCGTCATCACGGGGCAAAAACCACACCACTGGGTTTTGTCTTAACGTCGCTTTATTTGATCAAATATCTCACACATGCATGTGGGACTTCTACAAAGGAGATAGTCATTGATTAAAGTTTACAGCAGCTTTTATAAGCTAGATTTTGCACTTTATCTTGAAAATACCAACATTTCGGTATAAGCCAATCATAAGACAGCATAACAAGTTTTCAGCAATGTAACAGAAAAAGAAAACAAGTTTATGTATGAGGTACTTTTCCACTACTTATTCCATTTCTTTCCCAACACTGCTTGATACATATGCCTGGTCAAGCTGACCTGAGAGAGACAATGAGTTTCACTCACACCATAGCAACGCATAGCTTATCTTCAATGCCACTACGCTGTTATTATTATATTTTTCTCAGGCATGCTCCTATCTCTATATTTTGTCCAAGCCCGTTAGTCAGGTTGGTACAACCAGTTCTGCTCAGTTTTATCTATCTTTCTGTTTTTTACAAATGTACTTCAAGTAACCTCAGTACAAATTCTATAACCCTTAAAAGAACAAAACATGAACTCAGAAATGTCTACTACATTCATTATTACTTTGTTACAGCACGGCTTTTAAAGCAAGCATAGCTTCAAGGCATTTAATAGCAAATATAGCTTTAGGATATATAAAAATTCCCTCACATCTGTCACCCAATTATTGCCCTTTATGCACTCATCTTCCACCACCTCTATGCTGTCCCTGAGAAAAAGGGTTACTGCTCCACCAATACCTGTTCTTCTATACCTCCTGAGCATTGTGTACCCAGGGACAATCAAGTCCCAGTCGTTATTTTAAAAAGCCCATGTTTCTGTGATGGCCACAAGGTTCACCTTATGGCCATCTATTTGCACCTGAAACTCACTGATTATGTAACCCAGGATCATGGTGTGAATGCATATCCCCTTCCATCTTGTGTTTTCCATGTTCTCTCATCTTCTTGTTTTTCTTGGTGTTTGTTCACTTTGTGTTCCCCCCACTGATTTCCTCACATCAAGTCCATTTAGGGCCACAGCTCTTTTTGTACCTGCTGTGCTGCTACAAACCCCAATGTGAGGGAGAGTACTAACTTAGGATCTCCTTCCTCTCTTCCACTGGCATTGTTCCCCTATTCACAGTTTTCCCCGTAATCAGTTTAAAATACTGATATAGATTTCAAACTTCTGCCTCACTGTGAAGGCCCTCTCTCATGTCAGATGAAGTCCATCACCATTGAAGAGTCTCATGTCCCAGAAGTCCCCCAAATCCCGCAAACTTCTTCTGACATCATCCCATAAGCCACTGATTAAAGTCCTTTGTTACATCACTCCTTATCCTTTCCTACTTCTCCTTGCTCCCTCACACAGGGAGGACTTGGAAAAGGCCAGGGAGGTTGAGTGTGCCACCAATCTGTCCCCTGGCCTATGCAAGTTCTGCTTCATCATCTCCACTGACTGGTTCATCAGATCATTGGTACCAAGGTGTACTAGCATCCCTGGCTCTCCTTACCCCTTTCTTACCATCTTCCCTATCCTGTCCAAATCTTGGAAGGCTGATGCACTCAAAAGGCATTGGACATTCCCACTCCCATACACCCCACACCCTCTCTATTTCCCAATCATTAAGTCCCCAAACACTGGAACTCTCCTGGAAGACTTGCTCCCCAGTGGTACCATTATGCTCTCTTGTCCTTTCCCATCAGCTGACCCTGAGCTCTCCCCTAGAGGAGTCGGGTACCTGAGCCTTCTATAGTGGTGTGAAGCAATTCATCATCTCGATGGTGATGGGCTGGACAACTTCTTTTTGACTACCTCTGAACCCCTTCCTCCTCTCCCTTCCCAGCACTCTCTGCTCCTTGTGTCCTGATTTTTCCCATTATTAGATTATATTAGATTAGATTTAACTAAGATATCCTAGCCCAGGTGAGCTGGATTCATAAAGTAAATGCATACAGTAGAATCTGACAGTAGGAAAAAACAATTGGCCTATCTAGTCTACCTGTACACCTACCTGAAGCTGTTCTCAGACGGTACTGGGTGAATGTTATCCTGTATCTCTTGTGTTTTTTGATATCTCATTCCTCAGAATACTCCCCTTCCCCTTTACCAAAAGTTTATAGTATTACCTTGTGTGCCTCCCCCATGTTTGAACCTACAGTGTTCATGAACTTTAACTGGATTATTTCACTGGATAGTTTATTCCACTCATCCAGTATAACCTCATTCATCAGAATGTGCTGGGGAACAGTACAAATATGGGGTTTTGGGTAAGTGAGAGCACTTGACAATGTAGTCTATTACAATGGGAAACATACCACAGTTTTAGGTAACTGATAGTTTTGGTTAGGTGAGGTATGCAGGCAACTGGGGGTAACTGGGGCTTTACTGTATTCCCTTGTGTGCCCCACCCACATTTGAACTTGCAGTACAACATTCACAAATTTTAAGTGCACTATCTCCCTGGACAATCTAGTTCACTCATCCACTGACCTCTTTAAAAAAAAAAAAAACTACTTCATGTACTCCTTGACCCCCCCCCATTAATGTACTTGCATGACTTCTCATAACAATCCCATCTTCACATGTCTCCACTTTGTCTTCTGACCACTGGTGCTTTCATGTTGATGCTCCCTAGCCTCTCTCTCTCTTGATGAGTTTCCCTGCTGTCTGGATCATTTTTGCGTAACACATACAAACAGGAGAGAAAAAGAGTAAGTGCCTCTGATGGGACTTGAACCCAGGCCACCAGGAATACTGTTCAGGTTGAGCTACCAGCTCCTTCACCAAGGCAACTGGAAACTGGGCCATCCCAGAGCACATTATTCTTTCCTCAAAGATCAGCCTGGTGCTGCACAGATAAATCTGTTTTCAATCAGAAGAGTGTGGTGTGCATATTCATGGAACACATACAAACAGATGAGAGAAAGAAGTAAGTGCCTCAGATGAAACTTGAAACCAGGCCACCTGAAATAACATTCCATTTGCGTTACCAGATGTGACACCAAGGCAACTGGAAACTGGACCAGCCCAGAGCACATTACACTTTCTCATATGCACAACCTGGTGCTGCACAGATAATAAAATGTCTGGGTATTCCAGGCAGCCTGAGAGAAAGACTACTGTGCAATGGGACAGCACAGTTTCCCGTTGCCTTGGCATAGTTGTAGCACAACTGGAAAAGTATTCCAGGTAGCCTGAGTTCAATTCCCAGCTGAGGAACTTACTCCTTAGTCTCTTCTGCTTGTATGTGTTCCATAAATATGCACTATGCACTCTTCTGATTAGAAACATAGACTCTGATGGCAGATAAGGACCGCTTGGCCCACCTAGTCAGCCCATTTCCCTACCTATTGGATAAGCTGAAGATCCTAGTTAATCAGCAGCCTACTTCCTCCTACCCCCCACTATTATTGGTCCATTGCATTCTTGAATTCCCCCACTGTTTTTGACCCCATGACCTCCTCATGAAGGCTGTTCCATGCATCCTCCACCCTCTCCGTGAAAAAAAATACTTCCTGACGTTGCCACTGAGCTGTCTCCCCTCTATCTTCAAATTGTGCCCCCTTGTTCTTGCGCATCTTTTTTTCTGAAATATGCTACCCTCTTGGACTTTGTTGATTCCCTTGAGGTATTTGAACGTTTCTATTATGTCCCCCCTTTCCCTCCTTTTCTCAAGGGTATTCATATTAAGCTCTTTTAGTCTCTGTTAATATGGCTTCTGGTGCAGACCTTGCACCATTTTGGTTGCCCTCCTTTGGACTGCCTCCATCCTGTCAATGTCCTTGCAGAGATGAGGTCTCCAGAACTGCATGCAGTTCTCCAGATGGGGTCTCACCAACTGTCTGTACAGAGGGCCAACAACTTCCTGATTTCTACTGGTGATGCCTCTCCCTATGCATCCCAGAATCCCCCCAGCCCTCCTTACTGACTTCTCACATTGGTTGCCTATCTTAAGGTCGTCTGATATGAGAACCACCAAGTCCCTTTTCATTTTTGTTGTTGTTCGTACATCCCCCATTGTGTACTCTTCCCCTGACTTTTTGTTTCCCATGTGTATTACTTTGCATTTCTTTGCATTGAAACTAAGCTGCCACACTCTTGACCATTGCTCCATCCTTGCTAAGTCCCTTCTCATCCTTTCCAACCCCCCTTGTTTATCAGCTCTGTTGCAGATCTTTGTGTCACCTGCAAAGAGGCATACTTTTCCTTCCAGACCCTCTGCAGTGTCACCTTGTCACCTAAAAAGACATTAAAGAGTGTCGGTCCAAGTACTGAACTCAGTGGTACCCCACTAGTAACTTCCCTTTCTTCAGAGTGTGCTCCATTTACAATTACCCTCTGTGTCCTCTTTTCCAGCCAATTTGTTACCTAGGCTACAACCCTGGGACCCACTCCCAGGCTGGCTAACTTGTTTATTAATCTTTTGTGCGGTACTGTGACAAATGCCTTGCTATAGTCTAAGTAGGTCATATCTACAGCCCCTCACTGGTCTACTACTTTGGTCACCCAATCAAAGAAATGTATTACATTCATCTGACATGACCTTCCCACTGTGAATCCATGCTGCCCTGGGTCCTGTGCCCTGCTGGCCTCTGGGTACTTGAAAATTCTTTCTTTCAGAAGTGATTCCATCATTTTCCCTACCACTTAGGTCAAACTAACAGGTCTGTAGTTTCCTGCCTCTGCCTTGATAGCACTCTTGTGAAGGGGGATCAAATTAGCCTTCCACCAGTCATCAGGTACCACACCATCCTCCCATGATTTGTTAAAAAGGGTAGTCAGTGGTGTCACTAGGTCTCCCCTTAGTTCTTTTAGAATTCTGGGGTGAATCCCATCCGGTCCCATAGCTTTGTCCACCTTGAGTTTTAAGAGTTCTTTCAGGACCCTATCTTCTGTGAATGGACTGGTATCGACCCTCCTGCCCGGAGTGTTTCTATTGTTTGGTTTAGGTACCTTCCCCTTCTTCTTTAGTGAATACTGAGCAAATGCATTTGTTCAGTATATCTGCCTTTTCACTAAGAAGGCAGTATAGCGCGGTGGGTTAAGGCTCTGAGCTGCAGATCCTGGAGACCTGGGTTTGAATCCCACAGCCGCCTGGGTGCATACTGTGTGATCCTGTGCAAGTCACTTAACTTCCTTGTGCTCCCAGGTCACATCTGGAAACAAGCTTTGGCTTAGTATGCTAATCCTGGTTAAATAATGTTCCCTCCTCCTCTTCTTCCTCACTGTTGCTCTCTGCCCACTTCCCCTTCCCTTTATTAAGTCTCACTATCCCTCCCTTGGTCTTTCTTCGCTCCTTAATGTATCTATAAAAGGCTTTATCCCCCTTCTTATCTATGCTGGTTATCTTTTCCTTGGTTTGGGGCTTTGCTATCCTGACTTCCTTCCCCACTTCCATCTGCTTTAACTGATTCAGTTTCCTGCCCTCCTCCTTCTGTGATTCCTTATACTTCCTGAATGCTATCTTTTTCTCCCTATCCTTTTTTGGCCATCTCTTTTCAGAACCATAGTGATTTTTTACTCTGTTTTGTTTTCTTTATTTGCTTCACACAAAGGCTTGTTGCCTCTGTGATGTCAGTTTTGATTTTCCCCATTGTTCTTCCTCCCCTCCTTCCTGCCAGTTTGCTAGTGCTTTCCTTATGAATTCCCCTGTTTTGCCAAAGTCAGCCCTTCTAAAGTCCAGTACCCTCGCTTTTGTATGGCTTGACTCCACAGTTGTGTCTATCATGAATAACACAGTGTGGTGGTCGCTTGTTCCAAGATAGCTACCCACTTCTAAATCATTGATCTCTCTATCCATGTTTAAGAGTACCAGGTCCAAGATGGCTCCCTTCTGACTGGATTCTAACACTAGCTGTCTGAAGCATGCCCCTGTAGTGCATCGAGAATGACCCTACTCTTGGATATGGCTGCAGTAAATATGCTCAAGTTAACATCTGGCATATTCAAGTCCCCCATCAACAACATCTCATCTTTTTCTGACATTCTGAGGATGCCTTCAAACATTTCCTTGTCAATTTCCTCCCCCTGAGATGGGGGTCTGTATACAACCCATATGCAGATTGTGGAGCCACTACTTGCCTCCAAGGTGGCCCACAGTGCCTCCTCTCCTCTCCTCTCCTCTCTTCTCCTCTCCTCTCCACCTACCCTTTACTTTCATTGCTTTGATTCCTTCCCTTGTGTAGAGAGCTACTCCTCCTCCTCTTTTATCCTCCCTGTCCCTTCTGTAGATTGTACCTTGGTATGTTGACATCCCCGTCGTGGTTCGTCCTGTACCATGTTTCTGTGACTGCCATGATATCCAGGTGTCCCTCTTCCATCAAGGCCTCTAGCTCAGGAAGCTTGTTACCCAGACTACGGGCATCGATACTCATTGCCCTCCATTTTATGATGGCCTTACCCTTTCTTGCCTCATCAATGCCCTTACTGCCTATGCCTTTTTCTCCATTTACCATTGTCCTGCTCCCTATTGACCTCTGTACCTTGGTGTTTACCTCGCTAACTATCCTGCTTTGTGGGGAGAGGCTGGGAATTTTCTGCTTTATATCAGTGCCTCATCCCTTGGATAGATTAAAAGTTTCCCAGTGAAGCATGTAAACCTATTACCTAGTAGCCTGGTTCCCCTCCTGGACAGATGCAGACCATTGAAGCCAGTATAGGCCTGCATTCTTCCAGGTGGACCCCCAGTCCCCAATGAAGCCAAAACCTTGTGCTCTGCAACAGTTTTTCAACCATTCATTGAACTGCATGGTGTAGAGTATCCTAGCCTCACCCATGCCATAGACAGCACTTCCAAGAAAGCTATCGTGCATGCTACCTGTCTAAGGCCCCTCCCAATCTTCACAAACTCCTCCTGCACTACTCTGATCCCATGTCCAGCTAGGTCATTTATACCAAGGTGGACAATTACATCTAACTCCCTCTCCAGTGCCACTGCTCCTTCTATCCTGAGGATTCTCCTCCTCTCCCTCCAAACCATGGTGTTGGGCAAGCACCTTACCTCCCTTTCCCCTCCCTCCCCCAGTTCTACCCCCTAACAATTGAGTCCCCCCCACCAGAAGCTGCTTCCTTCCCCTTTGGTGTCTCTTGCCACCCTCCTGTAAGTTTCCCTTGTGGAAGTTCCCAACATCCTCATTGGCCTCCACTGTCGGTGCCTCCATAGAGGAACCACACTCCACCAGAATGGCATATGAATTGTGGAGAGGTACAACTGGAGGGATGTGCCTCTCTTCCACCACCCTTACCCTCCCTGAGCCCACCGTGGCCAAACCTCTCCTCTTTCTAGGCAGCCTCTGAGGCAGTGGTGGCAGTACTGGTGATCCTTCGGTTGGGGAGGCTTCCCTAATCCTTGCCATTTCAGCTTGGAGATGGGCAACCTTCTGTCTACCAGAAAACTGCCACCCCACAGCCAGTGCATTACACCATTTCCCACATGTCTCTCTCCCTTCCTGTTTAATGTATATATATATATATATATATATATATATATATATATACACACAATTCTTTGTTTAATGCCTTTTTTTGTTAATGTGCATGTGTGCCTACCCTCTGTGCTCTGTGCTGGGTTGTTAAGGATATAATAGATGTATGGCCCTTGCCCTCTTGGGGAAGTGATGTCAGAACCTCAAGTATAAAGGAAATGACAAGCCTGGGGTGGATCCAAGCCCGTGACCTTCAGAAAATAATCAGCTATACCTGTGACCCACCACCCCAGTGAGTGATGCCCTTCGTTTCAGAAAGACAACCAGCATAATAATTTAACAGACCACTCCACAAACAAACCACTCCACTGAACCCAGGATTTAAACTTAAATCAATCCTTAGCCACCAGTACAATCCTAAATGCTTTTTTTGTAAAACGTCACTATAAATACTAGCTCACTACACCAGCCAGCAGTCCACAGGAAAAAGCAATTTAGTATTTCACTCCATCTGGATAAACAAGTAGCAACCTTCAAATGATACCTATTAATGCAAATCCCTTCTTGATTCAACAAGCAAAAATAAAAGTGTCCATATACAGTAAAAGTATGGCAAACCTTTCTCACAGGTCTCAAGTGATACTGTGTCTTTTTCCAGGCTCCCAGACCCCAAATATCTTCCCAGCAGTTCAGTCGATTCCAGCAGCCTTCACCTTCAGCGGTTAAGGACTTTCTGTTTGAATTCTGTTTGTGTGGCTTCTACAATCAATCAATCAATCATCTTTATTTTACCAAGTGAGTCATCACTGAGATAAGCTCATTTACAAGGTGGACCTGGAATGGTCAGCAAAACAACACATACAATACAAATACATAGAGATAAAAATATATAAGCTCAGTATACAAGTACAGTGATCATTGACATTAACATCTTCTTGTTCATGGCAGTAAACAGGGATAAGAATTGTAAAGGAATTAACAAGGCAGTAATTTGGCACAATAACACATATTATTCACTAGTTGCAAAGATAAGTAGTATCCAGAATGGGGTGGGGAGTGCTATAGAGTTAAAGGGATGCTAGGGTAGGGACCTGCGTTAACACGATGAGAAGAGGGGAGGACGGGCTGGAGAAGCTAGGGTCAGGGAAAGGGTATGTGAAGGGGAACCCCAGAGGGATTATTGGAGGGGATGGGTCAGAGTTATAGAAAGAGAGAGAGAGAGAGAGAGAGAGATGGCATGTCCAATCAGTGCTTTCAGGGTTCAGCACGGAGTTGCACTTAAGTTTGGCATTCACATGATTAAGAGAGTTTACATTGGAGAAGTGCCTTAAATAACATCATACTTACCAGTGATATGAGTTTTAACGTCTTTTGAATATTATTCCAGATTACAGGGAGAGCACGGCTTATGGCTGTGGCCCCAATACATGTCCTGACCTTTGTGATTACCAAAGACATATATGAGAGACTCCTCAGTGCATAGCAGCTCACTGGGGAGACAGGCAAGCAGTTGGAAATATACTGAGGGAGTTTATTGATGATAATGCTATATGTTCAAAGTACTGCATTCATGTGATGACTGAGGCTGAGTGAAGGCCGCCCCATCATGGTATAGAGTGTGCAGTGGTATGTGTGGTATGGTGCTCCCATGATAAATCTGATCGCCAAAAGAATACAGTGTGTCCAATTTGAATAAAGTGGAGGGACAACACTGCCCATAAATAAGGTCAGCATAATCCAATAGAGGTAAAAAGGTTGTTAAGAATAGCCTAACCTTTGCTTCATGTGTGAGTAAGTTCTTTATTCTAAAAAATAAACTGAGCCTCATATTCACTTTCTTAGCCAGTTCATCCACATGCTCCTTAAAGAACAGTCTTTGGTCAAACCACATGCTCAGATACTTAAATTTTGTTAGGATCTCCATGGATTCCCCTAATAAGGTAAGGATCTGTGGGACCATTGAAGGAGTATATGCTTTTGGTACACTGGCTGGAGGCGAAAATAGGATTGCTTTGTTTTCTTTGCATTTAGTAGCAACGTTAAAGACAGGAGATTATTCTGTAAGGTATTGAAGTCAGCTTGCAAGTCTGTGCATGCTAATCCACGGTTGGGCCTTTCTAGGTACAGGACTGGATCATAGGCAAAGAGATGTATATTAGCTGATTTGATCCCTACATCAATGTTCTTTATGTAGATAGCGAATAGCATGAGGCCTAAAATTGACCCTTGTGGTATGCCCCTTAACAGAGGTTTTGAAGGGGAGAAGTCCCCACCCGCCTTGACACACTGCTGTCAATCCATGAGATAGCTTGTGAACCATGACAATGCTGGATTGTCTAGACCAACGTTTCTGAGAATAGTAAGGAGCAGTTTATGGTCAACAGTGTTGAATGCTTTGCTCAGATCTAGAAATAAGATGCAGATGTGCATTTTCGCATCCAGGGATATTAACCAACCATTGGAAACTTTTGCCAGTGCTGAGATAGTACTGTGTTTCGGCCTGAACCCAGATTGGATTAGACTGAATTGAGGAGATTATTTCTTTCTGGAAAATTCTTAATCTGTACGATGGCCACTTTTTCCAGTAGTTTAGATAAGATGGGAAGCAGTGAAATAAGGCGATAATTGTTTAAGTCACTCCTGCTACCAGATTTAAACAAGGGCATGACAAATTCCATCTTCCACTTAGCAGGTAGGACACCCTGGTACAGGGATAAGTTGAACAGATGAGTGATTGGAAGGGTAGTGTATACTAGCTGAGTTTTAAAAAGTAAGGCTCTATAAGTTTCGCTCCTGCACTTTTCCTCACATCCAATTCCAGTTGGAGGTCTTCCACAGTTTTTATGGACACCTGGTTGAAGTAAAAGGAAACTGAAAGGGGATCATGGTATAAGGCTTATGCTGGGGTGGAGCAAGGCAGATTCAGACTATGTGACTGATCCAGAAGGACACTGGCTGGTGATGTGTCAAAGGACAGTCCTGCTGTTGTGAAGTGGTTGTTAAGTAGTTCAAGCATGTTATGTTTTTCAGTAATGTCAACACCCTCTGAGCAAATTTTAGATGGTAGTGAATTTGCAGGGCTATGTCCTTCCAGGTCCTTAAGTGTTCTCCAAAATTTGAAGGAGGATTTAGACGAGGCTTCTAAATGACATCAGAAACAGCTAGCCTTTTTAGTTCTGATTTGTTTGGTGCTGAGATTTCTCGATGCTCTGAAAGTGACCCAGTCACCCGGAGTCTTTGTTTTTTTGCATTTTTTCCAATAAGGCATCTCTATTTAATAAGACATCCTTTAGCTTGGAGGAGAACCATGGGCAAGACCTCTTTTTTTTGTGTGGGTATTAATCAGAGGCACATGCCTGTTAATGGTATCAAGCAGGATACTGTGAAAACTCTCATAGGTTTCATCAACAGTAGCAGCCAAGTGGAAGTGTTGCCAGTTAGCGTTTTGTAAGTCAGAAAGGAAGGCGGCAGCATTAAAGTTCCTGTCACTTCTTTTGTAGGCAACTTGGAGTATGAGGTGGATTTGAGGAGTGACCTGACACAGGCAATAAGGCAATGATCACAGAGATCATCAAAGAAAACATTGGAATCAGCATAAAGGTGTGGTTTATTCACAAGTACTGTATCCAGCAGGGTGCTATGTTCCTGGTTTTTGGCATTCAGATGTGTAGCTTCCATAATAAGTTGATTGAGTCTGGAAGCATTACAAAGGTCTTTTAGAGGCTTGGAGGAGCTAGACAGCCAGTCTAAGTTAAGATCACCTAATATGATGAATTCTGAGGGAGTACAGGATATCAGGTCATGCAGATAGTCCATTACCAAAAGCCCCACTGAAGGAGGTCTATAACTGCCTATAAGAGACATGGATATAGATTTAGAGAGCTGAATCTTTAGAGTTAGGCACTCAGATTCCTTGGAAATAGAAGTAACATCCGCTACAGAGACAGTATATTTGTGCCATACATAAATAGCTACTCCCCTCCCCCCCCCCAAGAGGGTCTATCAGCTCGGAAGATATTATATTCAGGAATACTAATGGTGTGGTCCTGGGTGGAAGCCCTCAGCCAAGATTCTGTAATCACAAAGATGTCTCGTTTGAGACAGCAGATCCAGGCCTGTATGGCATCAAATTATTTAAAATTTTCTGCAAACAGCTCAGTTCTGGAAAGCTCCACACAAAAACATTGGCTGACAACACCTCTGATGTATGCAGCCCTTTTTGTAAAAACAGACTTCTTTGTCTGAAGTTAATACACAAACAACTCCACTGAATCTAGGAATTAAAATTAAATCAATCCTCAGCTGCCAGTACAATCCTGAATGTGTTTTTGCAAAATGTCACTAAAACTACTAGCTCACTACACCAGCCAGCAGTCCACAGGGAATAGCAATTTCAATAGTATTTAACTCCCTCTGGATATAAAAGTAGCAGCCTTCAAATGGATACCTATTACTGCAAACCCCTTCTTGATTTAAACAAGCAAAAATAAAAGTGGCAATATAAAAGTATGCCAATCCTTCCTCATAGGTCCCAAGCAATATTGTGCCTTTTTACAGGCTCCCAGTTCCCAAATATAAGTATACTTTCTTCCCAGCAATTTAGCTGATTCCAGCAGTCTTCACCTTCAACAGTTAAGGCGTTGAAAATGTAATTATAATTTTTGTGTCCCTACTCTGATCTGACTCCACGTCTCAGACATTCAAAGAGGCACAAAATGCAGCACTAAAATCTGTGCTCCGCCTTGCACTTGCTCTGGTACCAAAAGATGTTATTTTTCAGTGGAAAACAAATTGGTGCTACTCAACTGAATTTAGGGCCATGACAGCCCAGCACTAAGCCACTTAGTGTTAGGCTGACATGACTCCCAAAATAAGACACAGCAATAGCTTGAGCCCACTCTAAATTTCTGATATTGAAATTGACCCATGCAAATGAGCCCATTGGGCATGCAAAGTGCTAAGGGTCCATTGGCATACCCATTATGGGCTCATTTAAATGGGGAATGAGGCTGGATGTTCAGTGCTGCCCCAAATTGCCTGGTCCAAGAGAGCTTTCCTTGGTGCTAGCGGTCCTCCCCCACAGATTAACAGACTGATGTTAAAAATGAAAAGTTCCCTGTCCAGTGGTCCCTCTCCCCAATGATCATCAGCCCAGTGTTGAAAAATAAACTTTCCCTGGTGTCCAGTGGTCCATCCTGCTGATCGCCAGCCCTGTTAAACATTAAACTTTCCCTGATGCTAATGCCACCCCACCGCCACCAATCGCCATCCAAATTTTAAACATTAATAATCCCCTAGTGTACAGTGGTCCCTCCTGGCATCTGCACCCATGCCGATGTTTCAGTAATTATTCCCTGGTGTCAAGTGGTCTCTCCCCACCCATACCCATGTCATATGATTAACTAATTATTCCCTGGTGTCCAGTGGTTCCCCCATCCCAATCCCATGTATACAATAAAAACTTCATTGCCTGGTGTACAGTGTTTTCCCCATCCCGATTCCCTGTGTAGTAGTGTGAAACCATTCCCTGGTATCAAGTGGCCCCCCATCTCTATCCCCTGTATAATAACATAATGCCATTCCCTGGTGTCTAGCTGTGGGTGGGCACCACTACATACCATGGACTACTGTATTGTGGGGCAGAGGGGCCGATGCACTTACTCCACCAACCACTAGGGCTGTGCGGGAGTGTCACATTTAAGGTTGGAAGTATCTGCACCCTAAAAGGGGGCCATGCAAAATGGCCTTGCATGACGCACATACTCAGAATATTAGATTGCATCAATATTCAGGTCTCTATCCCTTCATTTGCATTGCACCACCCTCCGAGTATCCCTTGAGTGCAAACCCTGTTTGCCTGCACTAACTAGGCTTTTGAATATTGGACATCTCTGCAAAGCCAGGTTTGCACATGCAAACTAGGCTTTGCACCCGGGCAAACATTTGAATATTTGGCCCCAGGTGGTCCATGTCTTTCTTTGCTGCAGGTATTTCACAACTGCACACTATTCCTGTGCCTTTACCCATACTGTATTACAAATTTATTTACCTAGGATAACCTAGCAGATATGCAACATATTATTTTCAATAGGGCACTGCATCTATTACCTAGGATGGCAAATCTGAAAAGCAAGATATACAGTATGTCAGTTACACCAAGCAGCCTTAAAAATGGGACTGGTACAGTGTTCAGAGCTACCTTACTAGGAAAGCTAACTTTTTCATAGCAAATCGTAACCTTTTTTCCCCTGCTGGATTATAGTACCATTTTCTTTTCTACTTTGTGCAACAGGAAAATATCTCGATTCAACACTCTTTACAATTGAACAGGGTATTTTGCTCTTATAAAATGGCAAGGAAAAAATCTATAAACTTCATTGGCTGGGAGATGTCACCTGACCCTGATCAAACAGGGCATTTTGCTCTTATAAAATAGCAAGAAAAAATCTTGAAACTATATTGGCCAGGAGATGTTACCTGGCTATGCATTAAATATCTGTAAATGCATGGTCAGGTGTCAAATCTCATTTACATACCCAAACAAAACTTTTTGAAACATGTTACTGCACGCCTAAAATGAAAATAAAAAAGCCAGTAGCTGCCATCTTGAAAATCTTACACATTGTTACCATGATATGTTATTTTTCATTTATAGTCTTTTTTTTATTCTTTTTATCTCTGTGCTTCATGTGTTGATGTGCTCCAACTCAATGCCTCCATGCCCATCATGACATCCACAAACAGCTGCTCAGAACCAAGGCCTGTGGCTTGCCTCCACTGTAGGGCCCCTGAATGGGAGACCGAGATCAACCAAGTTCCATCCTGGGCTGCGGCGACATTCAATGCAGGGTTGGAAGCCTTCACGCTGCACTGCCGCATAAGGTTTTTCTCTTGTGTTGGGCCCCTAAGGCATGGATGTGCAATGACATCAGCAAGCAGGCATGCATGCTCCCGCCAGTGCTCCACAGATGTCCACCAGTGCTACTGCCTTCCCTCTGCTGTATGGTCCTGGCTTGATGTGCTCCTGGTCTCCACTGGGTGTCACCCAAGTGCCGAGAGCCACCAACCCTCCCTTCTCAGAGTTGGGTATCTGTCCCTTGGATGCTTATCCCACCACCTCCTGGACAGCCCTCTGATGCTCCAGGCTCATTCATGAACCCAGGTTGCCAGCATCACAATGGGTAGCACTACTGCCATGTTGGTAGGCTGGCCCATGCAATCTTTCAAACAACAAACTACTCTCCCAGACTCATAACACATTACAAAGCATGCCCCATAAGTTAAATGAATAATTTGACTTCCTGAGTGCTCAAACTTATCTCTCTGTCCACTGTATAAAAAAAAGCACAGTTTTACCTGTTTCCCCATTAAAGCATCAAACACAGGGCACTCCCAGAACACACCTCCCTATAAAAAATAAGTTTCTTCTTTCAAGAAAGAACAAAAAAAAAATTGACATTACTTCCACATTACAATGTTTTTTTTTCTTTTCTCCGGAGATTCTCAGTCCCACTGATGTTGTTTTTTGGTGGTCCCCAAATGGGGACTGCTAAATCAATGCTTCAAAGTTTCTTGGGGCCAGTAGAGCAGGACACCTTCTACCACTGTTGATGGTGTGTGCTTGCACTGGCCACAGAAACAAGATTTGCTCCTGCTCTGTGTGCTCCCTGCCCCTTGTTTTATAGCTTGGAGTGACCTGCTGTTGCTGGGGTAGGTCGTGGGAGTGTGACTAAAGTTGCATCTCTATGAGACAGTCTGGAGAGCAAGTGATTCTACTATGTGTCTACACAGGAGTCTGATTGTGTTGTTGGGTGATTGAGGGTGATAACAAGGAAAAATTCTTCTGTGCTAAATCAGCTGCCTTGCCTCATCTGTAGACATTGGGTGGGCCAGGAGAGTGTGTAACTGTAGTCTAGTTGTCCAGTCCTGTTGTTGGGGGAGAGGGGGTGTGGTGTGTGAGAGGGACTAATCATCAATATGCTATCAGGTTTTGTCTACCAGTATGCTGCCACCAGCAGACCTCAAACAGTTGATGTTTCATATCAACCACTACCACCAGGACCCTAGAAAGTGTGCCTAAAGCACTGTATGGCATACTCCAGCTGTGGTCTGACCAGCACTTTTTAGAGTGGCATTATCATCTCCCTCTTCCTACTTGTGAAGTCCCTCTCTTTGCATGACAGCATTCTTGTCGCTTTTCTTGCCGGCCAATCGCACTGATACCTAACCTTTAGAATATCGGAAATCCAAATCCCTAGGTCCTTTCCTAGGTCTGTAACCTGCAGTGCCTTCCCCCCAAGCCAGTATGTAACCCTGTGGCTACTGCAGCCTATGTGCATTATCTTACATTTTTTTCCATTGAATTGAATCTGCCACCTTTCCTTCCACTCCTCCAATCTGGCCAGATCTTGACTAATTCCCACCACCCTGGAGGGTCCACGTACATGTTACAAAATATGGGTCCCAATACTGATCCCTATGGAACCCCACTAGTCACCCGTCATTTCCTGGAGTGCTCCCCATTGACCACTTCCCTATGAGTCCTTCACCCCAGCCAATCTTCCACCCGGTTTGTCAGCTTGCATCCTACTCCTAAACTTCTTTGCTTGCTTACCAACCTACTGTGGCGGACAAAGTCAAACTGCTTCCTGAAATCCAGGTAGCAACATCACCTGCCCCCCGATCATACACCTCCATAACACCCTCAAAGAAATCCATCAGGTTGGTCTGGCATGACCTACCACCAGTTTATCCATGCTGGCTGTCATCAGTGAGACCCTCCTCCTCTAGGTGTCATACTAGTCTTTCTTTTATGATGGTTTCCATCAATTCTCCTACCATGTAGGTAAGACTAACTGGGCGATAGTTGCCTGGCTCATCCTTACTCCCTACTTTGAGAAGCAGCATCACCTCTGCCCACTTCCAGTCCCCCGGGTTCCTCCCACTTCAAGGGATAGATTGAACAGCTTTGCAAGAGGTGCTGCCAGTTCCTCCTTTAATTCTTTTAGTACCCTGGGATGGACTTGATCTGGGCCCATAGCATTATAATTTTTTATTTTCTCCAGCTCCTCCAATGCTCTACCCTCCATGAAGGGGCCGGCGTCTGCCTCCTTTCCTACTCTCCCCCTTTGCTGGAATTTTGGCCCACTTCCTTCTTTCTCAACCGTGAATACTGACCCCCTTTCCCCTAAACCCTGTGATGTTTTGTAGGCTTTGAACACCTTCATTTTCTCCCTAACAGCCTCCCTAACCTCTGTCACGAACCACAGGCATTTCCTCCCTGAAAATGAAGAATGTAGAGAATAGAAAGGTCCTCACAGTGCCACCTGGTAGCTTAAAGCAATACAAATCACAGACTTTTAATTTAAAAATACTGTTTTCACATTGCAAACATATTTATGAATTATTTTTCCTATTTAAAATAAATGTTTAATTTCGCATAAGTCATTACAGACAGCTACAACCCATTTTATAAATGTGATAAACCACTTCTGGGTGTGCATCATAGGATCTTAATGCACTTCCTACAGGAATAAAGACACTTAGTTTTCAGCCTCATGCCTTATTGCACAAGAGAAAGAATACAGAAGAGAGCTGGCAACTACAGACTGGTCAGCCTCACGTCTGTGCTGGGGAAACTAATGGAGACCTTATTAAACAGGATCCGGTAGAATATCTAGAATGGAACTGCCTGCAGGATATCAGACAGCATAGGTTCATGGCAAGTAAGATCATGCCAAACAAACCTCCTTGCATTCTTTGATTGGGTGACCAAAGAATTGGACAAGGGACACCCAATAGGTCTCCAATACTTTTACTTTAGCAAGGCCTTGAACTCGGTGCTGTATAACTAGCTGTTATAAAAGTTGGAGGACCTTGGTACTGCTGAGTCCATAGTCAGGTGGGTGATAAACTGGTTCAGTGATAGGAATCAGAGAGTGGTAGTCAACGGAGTGAGGTCTAACAAAGGAAAGATCACTAGTGGTATGCCCCAGGGCTCGGTCTTGGCCCAGTGCTGTTTAATATATTTGTTAGTGACACAGGAGTGGTATAAAGGGTAAGCTTGAACTATTTGGGAAGAACATGAAATTGGGTGGTAGCGTTAACAGAGTGGATGTAGTCAGGGACCTGCAAAATGACAAACAAAGGCTTGAAAGATGGTCCAGCTTCTGGCTGCTTATGTTTAATGTAAAGAAGTGCAAGGTGTTACATCTAGGGAAAGGAAATCCCAAAAAGGAGTACTGGCTCCAACTCAGCACCTTGCAGAAGGAGAGAGGCCCTTTGATCATCATAAATGAAACCCTGAAGCAGTTGAGCCAATGCAATAAAGCTTACAGAAAAGCAAGCAAAATGCTAGGGTGTATAGGGAGAGGAATTGACACTAAAAACAAGGAGGTGATCCTTCCACTCTACAGGTCCTTGATGAGGCCTCACTTGGAATACTGTGTCCAGTTATGGAGACCCCACCTTAGGAAAGACAGAGATAGGCTGGAAACTGTACAGAGAAAGGCAACCAAGATGGTACAAGGTTTCCAAGGACTGCTGTACAAGGAACACCTGAAAACACTAAACCTGTACTCACTGGAGAATAGAAGCAAGAGGTGAGATATGATCAAGATGTACAAATTTTTGAGGGGCATAAATTATGTTTTATCTCAGAATTATTCAATGGGGTAGATGGTCAACCTCAGGACGGCACAAGTGGAAGCTATGGGGAGGAACCTTTAGGAGAGATCTGAGGAAGCACTATTTTAAGAAAAGAGTCATGGACCTATGGAACAGCCTACCAGCCAAGGTGGTAGGTGCATCAACCATGGTAGCATTTAAAAAGGAGTAGGATAATAATAATAATAATACAATGTATTTAATTGTGCACCTTTCAAAATCTCAAGGCGCTGTACAACATAATACAAACACAAACACATATTCAAATACATCCAATATAAAATCAGAATGCTTAAAACTCCCCACCGTCCTGCACTCCCAGAGCTGACGAGGCAGAGAATTTCAGAGAGATAAGGCAAGGGTTCAGATAGTAACCAAGGAGTCAAGAACAGTTAATAGCCAGGTGGGGAGCTAGATCCAGAGATCTGTAGCTGATCTCATAAAAACTTGGGCAGGCTAGATGGACCTTTTATCTCCTTATGCCATCACATTTTATGGCTCTATGCCCTTGGGACATGAATGACATTCCTATAGTGCACACCCTGTCATGGTTTATAACTTACTTAATGCAGGTAGGTGGCTGCACCATCGTTTACTATACAGAAATATCGGAAGACTGTTCCCCAAAGCAAGATTAAAACACTTACTGGGTAGCACTAGTTATACAATCCCTGCATTTACTTGCCCCTCATATTTATCCAGTGTGCTTCACTTCTCTGAAATGTTCCAGACTATCCGATCATCAACAGCCCATTTACTACCGACAGCTCAGTACAATCTTTTAGTGGATCAACGCTCCCTTAACAATATTGCTTCAAATCGTTGGAACACTTTGCCTGTCTATCTGAGGGAGGTTAAATCTTTCTGATTCTTTAAACATGTGCAGTATATAAACAATGTTGTCTTGAGCACTGTAAATGTAATTGCTGTACCGTATATGAAATGTAATGTTATATATGGATAGGTAGAAATAATACTGCAGAAAAGCATTCAGAAATATCCACATAATACCACACAACCAAAAGTGATAATGATGTTGTTGCTGTCCTACAATATTATTGTTCAGAGCCCATAATACTATCATTCAGTGCTGTGAACAATAGTAGTATCAGAAAAATACAGAAGCATAAATGCCGGACTGTCTCACACAGAGCGGGAGCTGGCTTTCACTGTAACCATCGCATATAGTAAAAGCTGACTCACCACTCGTTGAAAACCAAGAAAATAAGAAAATGCCTCTACATGCTCTCCCCAGTGTATCACCTGAAGCCAATAAGTAATAACTGCTGTCCCCTCTTTAGTCCAGCTCCTGCTTGCCGAACCAGACAACAGCTTGCAGACCCCCTTGCATACACATGCCACCATTTTCCCTTCAAAATTATGCAGAACCACATAGAAACAACCAATCAGAACACATGCTGTGTACTTCAGAGGTGTGTGAATGTTGTGGATTCCAAAGCAATGGCCTGGCATCCATTTAAAAAAAATGGCTCCAATAGCAGACACAGTTCCACTAGCAGACAGATTTTAATAATAATTCCAAAACCTCGGATCCAAATATTACAAAAAATTAAAGATAGGGAACTGTGATTACTCAGCCATAAAAAGCATCTCAATGTTCTGGGAACATGGGAAGCTCTTGAGCTTCATTCTGGAGGTTTACATGTCCCCAGAACCTCTTGATGGTATTATAGCCTAGTAATGCACAGTCCCCTATTATTTATTCTGTTTGTAACTGTACCGTGTATGCTGCTATGGTACATATGCTTACTGTAAGTATTCTTGTCATGTCTGTGTCACTCTGTAGATGGTCTGTGTTGTAGTCGGCTCTTCCTTATTACATGGTTTAAAATAAACAAAAAATAAAAAATTGGTTCCAAGGAGGTTAACTAAAATGATGCATGACCAGCAGGGGAAGACCTATGAAGAAAGAATGGCTGACCTGAACATGTACTCCCTGGAAGCTGAATGAGAAATAGGGAATAAGAGTGAAACTTTTAAATATCTGAAAGGCATAAACTATGTGGACATAAGGGGCACCATCACTGAGGACCCACTCATTCCCCCAGTCACAAATGCAGATGTCACTGTGGGAACCTCCTACTCCTCCAAGACAGCATAGGAGTTCCTTAGTTGCAACGAATGGGGGATGTGCCTCTATTCACTGCCCTCACCCTCCCTGAGCCCACAGTAGTCCATCCCTTCCTCCCTCCTGCTGGGCAACCTCAGAGGTAGCAGAGGTAGACTTATTTGACCTTGGGTGTGGATGAGGTTCCCAGGATCCTGGCCAACTCAATATGGAGACTAGTAATCTCTGCTCTCAGCCCAGGTGTCTGCAGATGGGGCATCGCCACAGTATCCAGAAGGTCCTCCTGAAGACTCCAGCCCCATAGCCATTGCACTGCACCACTCCCAGCATCCTTCCCTTCTACTCTGTCTATCCTTTTTCTGTTCTGATTGATGGAAACCCCTTTTTTATAGTTTACTTTTCCCCATGGCACAGATAAAAATAGAAGGGTATATACTTCAAACCTAGCCAGCAAGCCCTCAGTGCACCCAGTTAAAGCTCACCACCCCAAACACCAAATTACAAAACCCCTCAATTCACACAGTAAGTAAGCCTCTCACACAATATTACACAACCCCTTAATGCACAGTAAGTAAGCACCCATGCAAAATCTCAAAGCCCCTCAATGCACATAGTAAGCCCCCAATACAAAATTACAAAACCCTCAATGCACACAGTAATTAAAGTTCTCACACAAAATCACACAACCCCTCAATGCAGCAGATTAACTACAGTCTGCAGCATCAGTTAAAGGTAAAAAAACTGGCAGACCTGGTGGGCCTGGTAGTCCTCATCTTCTGACATTCTATGTATCTATGTATCTATGCACAGTGAGTAAGTACCCTAGCAAAATCTCAAAACCTCCAATGCACAGAGTAAGTAAGCCCAAATTCAGTAACACAACAGCCATTAATGCTCACATTAAATAAGCTCCCAACACAAAATCACACAAATCTGGTTTATCTCTACCCCTCAGTCACTGCCAGTGTTTTCTTCCCATCACTCTGTACTTCTCCTGTGACTCCCAGTTATTTCCTTCTGCTTTCCTAACTCATGATAATCCTATTGGGCAGGTGTGGGGTGGAAGGGAACGCCAAAAAACTGCAGCCTCCAGTCCAATGACTGCAGCTGTCCCTCAGCAGTGTCTAGTTACTGCTCTGCTCCCCAGCCACTGACATCTATCCTGCAAGCCCTCAGTGCAACCAGTAAATGCTCACTGCCCCAACACCAAATCAGAAAACCACTCAAGGCAGACAGTAAGTAAGCCCCTCAGACAAAATCACTTAACCCCTCAATGCATAGTGACTAAGCCCCCTTACCGAATCTCAAACCCCCTCAATGCACACAGTAAGTAAGCGCCCAATTCAATATCACAACACCCTTTAATGCTCACAGTAAGTAAGCTCACAACACAAAATCACACATATCTGATTTATCTCTACCCCTTGATAACTGCTAGCATTGGCTTCACATTGCTGTATACTTCTGCTGTGACTTCCAATCATTTTTTTCTGCTTTCCTGGCTCCTGACATCTTATTGGGCAAGTGGGAGGGAGGGCCAAAAAACTGCAGCCTCTGGTTCTCTGCAGCTGTCCCTCAGCAGTGTCAGGTTACTGCTCTGCTCCCTAGAAAGCCTCCAATTTACTGCTGCAGCTGTCCCTCAGTGGTGTCTGGTTACTGCTCCACTCCCAGATATTTAAGGCAACTCCTTTAACTTTCAAATTTGGCACCCTCCCTTGCCTGCCCTTCCTGTTCCCTGATTGGTCAAACTCACTGATGCTGTTTGTCTGCATCCCGAGTCCCATTCATGCAGTGATCTAATTGTCTTAAAGCAACACAGCACCTTTCAGGCTCCAAGTCCTGATTGTTCACTCATAGTAAAAATAATAAGTGGGTTGATCAGACAAAACCAACAGTGAGTGGCTTCCTCCAACGTAAACTTCAGTTTTCTTACTGCTGCTGTCCCTTGGCGGCATCTGTTACTGCTCTGCTCCTTCACAAGCCTCCAGTTCACTACTGCAGCTGTCCCTTGGTGGAATCTGGTTACTGAACCACTTCCTGTCCTCAGCTATTTAAGGCAGCTTTTCTAACTTTCATATTTGGTATGCTAGTTTGCCTGCCTTTCCTACACCCCGATTGGTCAAACTCCCTGATGCTGTTTTTTTCAGCATCCCAGCTCTCTTTCTTGTCAATGTCAATGTCAATGTCAATTTTATTTAAAAAGACGCCCAATCCCAAAGGCTCTGAGCGCCGCACAAAAACTATACAGTATGTCATACCGTGTACCATATACATTACATTAAAATATCATACATATAAAACTTAATCTCCAAAAGCCTGCATGAATAAAAAGGTCTTCAGATGACTCTTGAAGGCCACTATAGTGGGGGCCTCTCTCACTTCAAGTGGCAATGAGTTCCAGAGAGCTGGAGCAGCAACTCCAAATGATCGATCCCCTGCCGATTTCAGCCTCGCTCTCGGAACTTTGAGAAGGCCACCACTAGAGGAGCGGAAATCCCGGACAGAGGTGGACGGTACCAGGAGATCAGAAAGGTAACCAGGGCCCTGTCCATGTAGGGTCTTATAGGTGAGAAAGCCCACCTTGAACAAAACTCTCCACCTGACAGGCAGCCAGTGCAATTCGCACAATACCGGAGTAATATGACAAAACTTACTTTGTCCGGTCAAAAGCCGGGCAGCAGCATTTTGCACTAGCTGCAGTCTGCAAAAAGAAGTTCCAGAGACCCCGAGATAGAGGGCATTACAGTAGTCAAGTCTAGAAGTGACTAAGGCATGTACCAAAGTAGGGAGGTCCAGAGCTGGAACAAGGGGCTTAATCCTGGCGATATTTCTAAGATGGAAAAAACAGGAACGAACCATGGATGATATTTGAGCCTCCATGGACAGGTTCCTGTCAAAGATCACACCAAGATTTCACACCCTTGGGGAGGCCATCAATGACACAGCTCCTAGCATAATGCCAGTCGCAGAATCAGAGACCATCTCATCACGAGCTCTGTTCGACTCCACTACCAGTACCTCAGTCTTGTTAGGGTTCAGTCGCAGCCAGCTGGAAGACATCCAGTCATTTATCTCAGCCAGACAGATATTCATCACATCCAATGCATTTGATGTTCCTGGGGCAAAGGATAGGTATAGTTGAGTATCATCGGCATAGCAATGAAAACTCAAACCATACCTCCTTATGATCTCCCCCAGGGGTAGCATGTATACTGCGAACAACATTGGTGCCAATACCGAACCCTGAGGGACTCCACACGAAAGGAGGCAGGGTACGGATGAGAAATTATCCATCATGACCCGCTGCCTCCTGTTAGTAAGAAATGACTCAAACCATTTGATGACAATACCGGTGAGTCCGCATAACTCCCTCAGGCAGAAAAGCAACACACATTGGTCCACAGTATCAAATGCTGAAGAGAGATCGAGGAGAACAAGAATTGTCTTGTCACCCCGATCTCTAGCCCTGAGGAGATAATTTTGCACCCGAACTAATGCAGTTTCAGTGCTATGTCTGGCCCGAAAAGCTTATTGGAAGGGATCATACAACTCGTGGGTCATGGATGCTCCCCAACTGAAGTGATACCACCTTCTCAACAACCTTTCCCAAAATGGAAGACTGGAGATAGGATTTTGCCTAATCTCCGGGTCCAGAGAAGCTTTCTTTAAAAGGGGTCTCACCAGAGTCTCCTTCAAGGCATCCGGAAAGACACCCTGACTCAGGGAGCACCAGACAATCAGGGCAAACACCAGGCCGACAGTGTCAATGCACCTCATCAAGAAGCGCGTTGGCACAGGATCCAGTTCACAAAAGGTATACTTCAAGTTGGCCGCTATCTCAATGACCTCACAAACCTCCACTGGCCTAAACTCCCCCACCTAGAGAGTGCTCTTAGAACATGACTGACGACTACTGACAGCAATGATATTACTGGCTGAGAAACCTCCGCCCGGATCACAGAACACCCTGTCCGAGAAAAAACGAGCAAATTCCTCACAATCCTCATTCGAGGAAACTCTTCCGGGCTGAAGACAGGATGGATGAAGAAGTCTATTGACAGTCCGGAAGAGTGAGGCTGGTCGGCTTCTCCCAGCAGCAATCTCCCGAGACAAAAATATTGTCTTCTTTTGGTTGATTGCCTCCTGATATGTGCAATAATGCACACACAGGACCAGTTTGTCAGCAGCCAGATGGGATTTCCTCCAGCGATGCTCTAATCTCCGACCCAGTCTCTTCATTTCCCTGAGATCACCATCATACCAAGGTGACCTCAGGTATGAAGTCCTGGGTCGTACACGGACAGGTGTGAGGGAGTCAAAGGCACCAGATAGCACCTCATTATAGGCGTCTACCCCGGCGTCAACCACTCCCACACATGCATCACCCACCCTTGATAAATCAACTGCCGCTAAATAACCCTCAGGGGTAAGATCTTTTAATGGGCAGCAGCGAAACATCTCAGAAGGGGAAGAATTTATGAGGGGAGCACTAAATGTGAACTTCACCGTGCAATGGTCAGACCAAGCTACTCGATCAATATCCAGATCAGTGATCTCAAGTCCCAGTGAGAACACCAGGTTCAATGTCTAGCCATCTGGTGAGTAGGTACCCTTCGACAGACTGCACCAACCCCAAAGGACATACTCTGCAGTAACTCATTCGAGCGCCTTTGACTTCTATCCTCGGACCAAACATTGAAGTCCCCAAGAAAAATACATCTTGGGAATCCAATGTTTCAGCCAGAACAAACTCGGCGAATTCTTGCAGGAACCCCATCAGACCAGGAGGGCGATAGATGAGGAGGATCCTGCAGCCAACGCCGAGTCCTCCATGAACAGCCACACATTCAAATGAACCTGGGTTCCCACCGGGTGCACGGTGAAGTCCAAATTTGATTTAAAACAAATAGCTACACCGCCTCCCCTATGATTTTCTCTGGGGCAGTGCACCACAGTATAACCTGGGGGGACTGCAGCCTCAAAAACAGGGCCAGCATCATCTCCCACCCAGGTCTCTGTAATGCATGCCAGGTCGACCAGTGAAACAAGAGCGGCAATAATAGCCGTCCCAATCTAAATGCCATAAAGCTGTTCAGCCCCTTTCAGGCTCCATGCCCTGATTGTTCACCCACAGCAAAAACAATAAGTGGCTTGATCTGACAAAACCAGCAGCATCTAGATCTCTGACTGCAGTTGTCCCTCAGCGGCATCTGGTTACTGCTCTGCTCCCTAGCAAGCCTCTGGTTTACTGCTGCAGCTTCAAGAAAATGTATGTACTAAAATGTTAAAAACATAATTTTTATAGCACCTAGGTTTACATGTATTGTTCTGTGCCACATCTCAGATAGCAGTGCATATTCATCAGTCTGCTTCAAAAATATCTGACTATCCCACACCACTCCTGACAAGTGTTGTATTTGAGACATCACACTTTGTTGTTATGGTAAACATTATGTTGCCATATCAAGTGCACTATTAAGTCAGAATGCCAGGGGGCTGAAGGGAAAGCAATTAGGATGTAAGGGTGTATAAGAAGTGATTTAGCAAGCAGTAGGAAGGAGGTTATACTGCCCCAGTACAGATTACTGGTAAGACCGCACCTGAAGTGCTGTGCACAGTTCAGCATCCTGTACATGAAAGAGGATCAAGACCCCTTAAAGGCTGTTTTGATGGGGCCATGAAGATGATTTGAGGCAGCAGTGGAAGGTATATGAGGTGAGGCTAGAGAATCTCAATATGTGCATGTAGGAGTCCAGGAGAGAGTGGTGGGACATGATAGAGACCTCAGATTCATAATAAGCACTTCAACAGTGGGAAGCAGTGCCCTCTTCACAAGAAGTGAGGGCAGGATTAAAAGAGGTCATGGATAGAAGCTGGTGCGAGGAAAATCCAGGAGGGATGTAAGGAAGTTCTTCTTTACAGAAATGGTGGTGTAGAGATAGAATGAATCGTCAGATGTAGTGGTCAGTGCTGACTTCATTATCAGCTTCAAACACAGGTGGGATAGGCACAGGAAGTGTCCACACCAGAGGAGGGAGGGAATGAGACCCAGGGAGTGAGAGTGGGCAGTTCAAGTTATGAGTGGGATGGAGGGTCAAAATATAGTCAGGGATAAAGGTAGACTAGCTCCAGCCCAGTGCTAAGCTGGAGGCAGACACATGCTAGCAATGGGCAGACTTGATGGGTCATTGAGCTGTTTTCTGCCATCAACATCTTTGTCTCTGTTTCCATGAAAATTCTGATGAATGCTCATTAGACAGACTTCATGAATAAGCAGATTAACCAAGCTATAAACCCCAGAAAAAAAAAACAGATCTGAAAAAGGTGTTCTGTAGGCATTTATATGTATGTAGGCATGCTGTTGCTAGCCTTGCTTGTAGAGCAGAAAGCAGCTAACTAAAAGAAGCTACATTTTCTTATTAATTTAACACTTATATATTTAGCAGGAGTCAGTGTCTCTTGAGTTTAAGCAAACAGATACTTTATTAGAAGTAGAAGAGGCCTTATTTAGGGTTTAAAAAAAAAGAAAGAAAGTCAGTGTGCGTTCTGTGCTGGGAAGGGTTCTGTTTCAGTTTACTTTGCTAAACCAGTAGGAGGAAAGAGAGCTTAATTGGATGTGTGGCTTAGACACTATAAAAGCAGGTGACTCAAATTACAACTTCCTGTTGCTAGCCTTTTTTCTTACTAATTGCCATCCATCCCACCCATCCAAAGCCAGTTCTACTTTTATAGCCACTGGATTTGACTGTCAACAGGAACTTCCTGTTTGGCAGTAGGAAGGGAAGGATCATAGAGAAACACTGGTTTTGTCAACCCTAAAGGAAAAAAGTAGCTCACTCCCCCCCCCCAGCTGCTGGTGGTCTGACACTGAGCAAGGAAGAAGGAGGCTACTGCAGAATATAGGAAGTTACTGTCCCAGAACAGGAAGGGTGAGAGTTATAAGGAGAGGAGAGAGTAAGCATACAGAGAAACAGGAGAGGGGACACAAAATAAGACATGATAGGAGTGGTGCAGTGCAATGGCTGTGGTTCGGCAGTGTTCTGGGAGACATTCTGGAGGCTGCGATGCTGCCCTATTTGCAGGCACCTCTTTGGTCTGAGGGAGGAGGTTGCCCATCTCCAGGCTGACCTGGCTAGGATTTGTGAAACCTCCTCCCCCACCCAGGGACCACCAGGGCCAATGCCACTACCTCAGAGGTTGCCAAGAAAGAGGAGAGGCTGGACCAGCGTGGGCTCAGGGAGGGAGAGGTGTGGAACAGAGTTGCATCCCTCAGCTGTACCTCTCACAATTCATTTGCTGTTCTGGTGGATAGTGGTTCCTCTACAGAGGCACCTGCAGTGGAGACCAAGGAGGATGCTGGAACCTTCACAAGGAGACCCACAGGAGGGTGGCATGAGACCCCACAAGGGAAGGAAACAACTCCTGGTCGGGGACTCAATCATTGGGGGGGTAGAAATGGGGGAATAAGGGGAGAGGGAGGTAAGGTGTCTGCCTGGCACCATGGCTTGGAGGAACAGGAAGCGAATCCTCAGGAACGTGGGAGCAGCTGCATAAGGGAGGGAGCTGGATGTTTTTGTCCACCTAGGGACAAATGACCTGGCTAGGAATGGGATCAGAGCAGTGCAAGAGGAGTTTGTAGAGTTGGGGAGGGGCCTTAGACAAGTAACGCATACAGTAAACCTTCTCGGAGGTGCTGCCTGTCTATGGCAAGGGTGATGCTAGGGTACTCTCACTAGGAATTCAATGAATGGTTGAAAACTGGTGTGGAGCTCAGGGTTTTGGCTTCATTGGGAACTGGGGCCACCTGGAGGATGCAGACCTATACTGGCGTGATGGTCTGCATCTGTCTGGGGAACCAGGATCCTAGGTGAGAGGTTTAAATGCTTCATTGGCAGCATTTAAACTAGCCAAGGAGGAGGCACTAAAAGGAGCAGGAGAATCCCAGCCTCCCCACAAACAACAGTAATTAGTGAGGTAAACACCAGGCAGAGAAGTCATTAGGGAGCAGGCCAGAAGTAAATGTAAAAAAGGCAAAGGCAGTAAGGACAGGAATGGGTCTAAAAGGGGTAGGCCATCAAAAAGTGGAGGGTGATGAGTACCAATGCCGTAGTCTGTGTAACAAGCTCCTGAACTAGTGGCCTTGATGGAAGAGGTTGCCTGGATATTGTGGCAGTCACAGAAACATGGTACAGAGAACCATGACTGGGATGTCAACATACCAGGATACACAATCTACAGGAGGGACAGGGAGGGTAAAAAAGGAGGAGGAGTGGCTCTTTATGTAAAGGAAGGGATCAGAGCAACAGAACTAAAGAGTAAACAGGGAGCAGATGGGACACTTTGGGTCACCCTGGAGACAGGAAATAGCACCACAATCTGCATGGGGGTTGTATACAGACCCCCATCTCAGGGGGAAGGAGTGGACAAGGAAATGATAGAAGGCCTCCTTAAAATGGCAGAAAAAGGGAAGATATTGTTGATGGGGGACCTGAATATGCCAGTTGTTAACTGGAGCACCTTTGCTGCAGGCACATCCAAGAGCAGGGTCATTCTTGATGCCCTACAGCGGGCATGCCTCAGACAGCTAGTACTGGAACCCACTCGGGAGGGAGCAATCTTAGACCTGGTACTCTCAAATGGGGACAGAGAAAGAATCTCAGATTTAGAAGTGGGTAGCCATCTGGGAACAAGCGACCACCAAACAGTGTGGTTCACGATAAACACAGCCATACGATCAAGCCATACAAAAGCAAGGGTATTGGACTTTAGGAGGGCTGACTTTGGGAAAATGAGAGAGTGGTTCAGAAAAGCACTAGCAAACAGGCAAGAAGGAGGGGTGGAGAAACAATGGAGAGTAATCAAAACAGCCATCACAGAGGCAACAAGCCTTTGTGTAAAGCAAATCAACAAAACACACTGAAGGAAAAAGCCGCTATGATTCTCAAAAGAAGTGGCAGGGAAGGTTAAGGAGAAAAGGATAGCATTCAGGAAATATAAGGAAACACAGAAGGAGAAGGACAGAGAACTTTATCAGGTAAAGCAGAAAGAGGCTGGGAAGGCAGTCAGAATTGCAAAGGCCCAAACCGAAGAAAGGATAGCCAACTCTGTTAAGAAAGAGGATAAGACCTTTTATAGGTATATTAGGAAGTGAAGAAAGACCAAAGGAGGGATACTGAGGCTTAATAAAGGGGAGGGAATGTGGGTAGAGGGTGACAATGAAAAAGCAGGGATACTGAATGAATATTCTGCTCAGTATTCACAAAGGAAGAGGAGGGGGAGGTACCTAAACCAAACAAGAGAAACACTCTGAAGACGAGAGTTGATACCAGTTCATTTACAGAAGAAAGGGTTCTGAAAGAACTAATAAAACTGAAGGTGGACAAAGCAATGGGGCCTGATGGGATTCACCCAAGAATTCTAAAAGAACTAAGGGTAGAACTAGTAACACCACTGACTACCCTCTTTAACAAATCATGGGAGGATGAGGTGGTACCTGAGGACTGAGGAGGGCAGATGTGATTCCTCTTCACAAAAGTGGGAGCAGGACAGAGGCAGAAAACTACAGACCAGTTAGTTTGACCTCAGTGGTAGGTAAAATGATGGAATCACTTCTGAAGGAAATAATTGTTGAGTACCTAGAGGCCAGTGGGGCACAGGACCCAAGGCAGCATGGATTCATGATGGGAAGGTCGTGTCAGATGAATCTAATAGATTTCTTTGACTGGGTGACCAAAGTAGTAGACCAGGGAGGGGCTGTGGACATGGCTTACCTAGATTTTAGCAAGGCATTTGATACAGTCCACACAAAGATTAATACACAAATTAGCCAGCCTTGGAGTGGGTCCCAAGGTGGTAGCCTGGATAAAAAATTGGCTAGACAACAGGACGCAAAGGGTAGTAGTAAATGGAGTCCACAGTGAAGAAAGGAGAGTTACTAGCGGGGTACCGCAGGGTTCAGTACTGGTACCAGTCCTTTTTAATGTCTTTATAAGTGACATTGCAGAGGAACTGGAAGGAAAAGTATGTCTCTTTGCAGATGATACAAAGATCTGCAACAGGGTTGATACACCAGATGGAGTGGAAAGGATGAGAAGGGACTTGGCAAGGTTGGAGGAATGGTCAAATGTATGGCAGCTCAGATTCAATGCAAAGAAGTGCAAGGTAATGCACCTGGGAAACAAAAACCCAGGGCAAGAGTAAACAATGGGGGGTGAGATATTGACAACAGTAAAAATGGAAAGGGACCTGGGGGCAATTATATCAGATGACCTGAAGGTGGGCATGCAATGTGAGAAGGCAATAAGGAAGGCTGGGGGGATATTGAGATGCATAGGGAGAGGCATCAATAGTAGAAAACACAAAGTTGTTATCCCTCTGTACAGACAGTTGGTGAGACCCCATCTGGGGTACTGTGTGCAGTTCTGGAGACCCCATCTCCGAAAAGACATAGACAGAGTGGAGGCTGTCCAGAGGAGGGCAACCAAAATGGTGCAGGGTCTGCACCAGAAGACATACGAAGAAAGACTAAATGAGCTTAATATGTATACCCTTGAGGAAAGGAGGGAGAGAGGGGACATGATAGAAACTTTCAAGTACCTCAAGGGAATGAACAAAGTCCAAGAGGGTGGCATCTTTCAGAAAAGTAGATGTGCAAGAACAAGGGGGCACAATTTGAAGATAGAGGGGGGGACGGCTCAGAGGTAATGTGAGGAAGTATTTTTTCACAGAGAGGGTTGTGGATGCATGGAACAGCCTCCCTGAGGAGGTCGTGGAGTCAAGAACAGTGGGGGAATTCAAAAGTGCATGGGACAGAAATGAGGCAGTCCTAGTAGGGGGTAGGAGGAAGTAAGCTGTGGGTTAATTAGGATCTGCAGCTCATCTGTTAGGTAGGAAAATGGGCAGACTAGGTGGGCCAAGTGGTCCTTATCTGTCGTCACATTCTATGTTTCTATGTTTCTATGTTATAGTTTAGCAATAACTCTCAAAAAGTGGGCATTTCCTCTGTATTACTGCTGGTCTAGAGTGTTGATGCCTAGAGTTGTCACTGATGGCCACTGACCCTAGCAGGAGCATTAAGCTCAGGAAATGCCCACTCGTAAGGGTTGGGTTGAGAAGTCTAACCGCATTCAATTTTATTTTTAAATCTTTTAAAAAAAAAAGAACATGCACTTTAGAAAAGTGCTCTGTGCTGATCGGAGCTGTACTAGGCAATTTCAAAACAACATCACCCAGAAAAGCAATCTGTCAAGGTGTGTCTGGCCTTATTCATTCATTCATTCATTCATTCATTTATTTATTTATTTATTTATTTATTTATTTATTTATGTATGTATTTATTTATTTATTTATTTATTTCATTAAACAGGTAGGTCCACAGGGTCCAAGAGATCTCTTTTTCAGGGGTGACTCGGAATTAATTACATAAAAATATTTTGGATACAGGACATTTCAGAGAGAAAAGACAATTTTAGGAACAATCATAACAATTCAAAGTGTCCTACATTTTAATGGAACATAACAAATCACTCTTATAATAGTTGAACAAAGTATGTCCATGAAATAATTCAGTAAAGTAGATACCTGTGATGAGATTTTCAGCTGTATGCAACCATTTTTCCAGTTCAAGTGCAGAAATCTGCCCAGGCAGTTTGATCACAAAATGCTGGCTTAGTTTTCCAGATTTATTTCAACCCTTGCATTGGAAAAATGGGCACGAGTCCTGCAGTTGTAGCAGAAATTGCCATAAACAGCAGGATATGTTGCAAATGCGTCCAGATATCTGTAAATAGGATGCAGACATCTGGATACATCTTCATGAATGCAGCACGTGTCTGAGATCTGAATACAAGTGCTGCATCAACACTTTTTGAAATCCCAACCCTCTTTAAATTATAAGATTGTATATTCTGCGCATTGTGAAAGTCATGGTATCCAACATTGTGTCATTATGTAACAGAAGAGGTTTGATCTATACAGTAGTTGCACTTTGGGAGTGTTATGATAGGGATTGAGATATTGCATTCTTATTGACATATAACTCCACATTGCTAATATAACTATATAGCATGCTATAGCTTAGCTTAGGAAACATTATTGAAAGGAACAGATGTGTTGCCATGTTTTCATAGTAATGATGTACTAGTTACTAGTGGAAATTCACTGACCAGTGTTTTTTTATGTCTTTGCAATTTAGAATTGCTGATTGAAGAGTGTGTGTGTGTGTGTGTGTGTGTGTGTGTGTGTGTGTGGAGAGATAAAGAAAGGGAAGACAGGGAAAAAAGGGTAGACAACTGATAAGAACCAGCTCCACAAGAGAGACTGAATGGAGCCTCACAACTACTGAAAGTGCTAGCTGAATACCCAGAGTCTCACCATATATGGTCATACATTTGCCTTCCTTGCCTTTGCAATAAGATAAGGAACATATGGTACACCATATAATTTGGTGTTTGAATCCAATCAGAGAAAAAACATGATAGGTGTCACATTGTAGTAATGGGAGATGCAAATACTGTAGGTTGTCACTGTGGAAAACATTAGGTGAAAAGGGGTCAAAAGAAATAGTAGAAAAAGCTACTAGGGGGATAATATTTTAGATATTACTGTGACAAATTTAAGTGATGTTTTTGGTAAACTGATGTTTGTGCCACCAATAGGGACATCCATCCCTAGAATAGTGTTGATAGCAAATAATCCAGAGAGATGTAAACAGTTAAGAGGAGAGGAATATAAATTTACATGTAGGAAGGTAAATGAGGTAGGGAAAAGTAGGACTTTAGGTACACTATCTGATAAATTACAGGGAAAGAGATTTGGATGTGGAGATGTGGATGAAACATGGAAAATGGTAACATGTAATAAATGAATCATTGGGTCAGGTTATGCCTATGAGGGAAAAATACAAGTTGGTGGTGATAAACCTTAGGTTACTGAGAAGTATAGAAATTTGATTACTGAGAGGCATGCAGCTTTTAAACAAAATAATACTGTAGTGTATATCATAGAATGTAAGATCAAGTAAATCATAAAGGAAAGTTGTTACAAAGGAGTTACTATGAAAGAAAAGTGGAAGGGTTAAGGAAATCAGATCAGAGAAAGTGGTGGAAACACACAAAAGGAATTTTGGGATCAGATAAGCAAGTAAATCAGATAAATAAATGGAAGCAAACTTGTGGGTATTGTGATTTAGTTGGTGGTGCCCCCTTTTTTGTACAGCTTTAAATAAGATGTTGAGAGAAGTGAGCAAGTAATTATCCCCGTTAGAAAAAAAAAATGGATTAGAGGTGCTTGTTCCAGATAGGTTGTTTGTTAGAATAGAGGAAATATCAAAATAACTGAAAAAAATCAAAGTAAATAAAGCTGTGGGTCCTGATGCTATTCCTAATTGGATATGGAAAAAAGGGGCATCTTTATTAGCATCATGGATGTGTCACATTTTAAAAGGTCTATGATAGCTGGAAAAATTCCTTTACAATTGAAGCAATCAAAAATTGTCCCTCCCCATAAGGTTATGATACCACAGAATATGTCAACAAAATTTAGATCAATAGCTTTAATATCTACAGTATCTAAAGTGTGTGAAATCTTTATTTGTAAATGGATTATGGAAATTGTAGAAGCTTTGTTGGATGGAAAACAGTTTGGATCCCTGAGGGGGAGTTCAACGACTGATACTGCTCTGAAATTTTTAGAATTAAGTATGAGAGCTTGGGGAAAAAAAGAATGTGAGAGCTGTATTAGTGGATTACAAAAAAGCTTTTGATCTTATTGATAATAGGACAGTAATAAAGAAATGTGAGGGTTTAAATATCCCTGAGTGTATTATAAATTAGGTGTATGATTTTTTGCAGGGGAGTTCACAATAGATTGAGATGTAAGGTATGGCATCTGAGGTAGTGGTCCATGTATAAAACATGGAAGTGATACTACTGTGTTTGGATATTTGGGAATAAAACCTCCACCCAGAGAAATACAAATCCAGGACTTCTCAAAGCTGGACAACAGCGCTCTTATCTCCAACCTTCGTAATACAGACTGGATGCCTATTGTATGTACCAGATCCTGAATACTGAACTTGCAGCTCAATACTTCTTCACCAAGCTCTTGACATTGCAGGAAAAGCATGTCCCATTGAAAAAGTGCAGAATTTGTGGAGCTGCCACCTATTGGCTAAATGCTGAGCTGTTGTTCTTAATGAAATTGAGGGACAAAATCTGGAAAAAAGCAAAACAGTCTTAGTCCCTGGAGAACTGGGCCAAGTACAAAAGACTCAGGAACCTTTATAAAGTGTCTATTAGGACTGGCAAGAGGGCCTACTACCGGCAGTTTCTCCACACCTCTGTAAGCAACTTTCAAGGATTCTGGAGTCATGCAAACTCTATTCTTGGAACAGACAAAAGTGAAACCATAACAGAAATTGTCTTGGATGGAACAAGCTGCAATAATCCTCTCACCATAACTGATGCTCTAAACTCTCACTTCTTGGACCTCTCTGCTTATGCATCGTTGCCTGAACCTTCATCGGGACCACCCCTGGACAAGAAGGAACTGATTAACCTGCCTTTTGATCTCCACCAACTCAATGTATGTGAAGTCTTATGCCACCTTAACACCATTCCTCCCAATGGCTCAGCCGGAGGTGATGGGCTACTACCCAAATTCTTGAAATCCATTGCCCCCTCACTGCTTCTCCAGCAACATGACTCTTCAATTTGTCTTTGACTACAGGACATGACTCTTCCCCCAGAAGACTGCATGCATTGTTCCTGTGCACGAAAAGGGTGATATCACAAACATTGACAGCTATTGTCCCATTGCCATTTTATTGACTTTGTCCAAATTTCTGGTTACAATCATGGCACCCAGGTCTTGGATAGAGATGCAGTGAAGTTTTAATTCGCTGGCAAAGTGAACCCAAAGTGGTTCACTTCAAATTCTCATAGCACTACATGTAATTCCCATAAAAAAGTTGAAATTCACCTAAATGGACTTTGATTTGGCCACTTCGAGTTCACTTCACATTCCAGTTTGAGAATGTGAAGTTGGTAAGAAACAGGCCACAGATCACAATGCAAACTGCCTCTGCAGGTCACATGATTCAGGAAAGCAGTTAAATAGGCAGGAAGTCAGTGTTTTACTTTCATCTTCTCTTGTAGAAAAAGGTGTGCAGAAGATCTGTACTGTGCAGTCTGTGTAGACTAGTGCCAAAAGTAGCTTGATTTCACTTTTTTGTATTTAAACTATTTGTGATTCAGTTTTAGTAGTAGTGCAGTATGTTTTATTTACTTAGAATGGCTTTTTTGGGTTTCAACAAGTTTTTTTGCTGTACTTAGTTTTAGTTCCAGTACTTATTTTACTGGAACTTGTACTAGTATTTTTTTCTTTTGTGTTAGCAGTTTAATTTATCGATGGATAGCGGCAGGCAAAGTCATGGCCAGCGGGGACCATGAATGCGGGGCGGCATTGGCTGCCCAGTTTGATTACACCAGCCCAGTTTTGGGACTTCAACTGCAGCCACAGACAGCACTGCTGCAGTGGTCCTCTAGCAGCAGCAGGAGGTACAGCAGCAGCTGGAGGAGTAGCAGCAGGAGGAGCAGCAGCAGGAGGCACAGCAGGTTGTTGCCCCTCCATCACCGGCTGCACAGCTGGGTGCCCCCTTCCCTGCCTGTACCGGGCCCTGCACAGAGCTCTCCCATTTGGGAATTTCTTACTAGCCTCCCTGGGGAACCAACTGCGGTGCACTGCAAATCTACAATGTGCTGGTCCATCAGGGGTGCGAGGGCAGGCACCTCACATGGATGGGAAGAGAAATCACGTAGTTGTTCACCACTGTGCCAAGTGGGATGCCAAGCGGCATGAGGTAGCAGCCACTCCTGCAGCTGTGGCACAGGTTCCTCATCTGCTTCCACGTCAGCAGCGACAGAGAATGGAAATGAAATCAGCAGATGTGTCAGGTCCCACAGCTTCCCATGTGGAAGACCTGTCACAGAAGCCTGTGACCAAGGAGGACCTGGCTGTGCTGTGGGCTGAAGTAGAGGCAGTCACAACAGTGGTGGAGGTGGCTGTGCAGGGTCTCAGTAGTACTGAGGGGCAGAATGAGGAGATCATAAACTTGCTGTGGAAATTCAGTGGTGGTCAGCACTTTTTGCCAATTTAATAGAATTTTTTAAGTTGTTCACAGATAGTCTGAATTTATGTAATAGAGTAGTTTTAAATGGAACAGAACTATTCTTAAGTTTCCTAAAAAAGTTTAATTTACTTTATTTCTTACATGACAGATCGTTGGCAAAATGGCAGGGGCTGTGTGCTTTCATTACAAGTGAAACTGTTGTGCTGTTATGCACACTGCAATAAAGATGTCTTGAAGATGTTTTTCTGGCAGGACAATTTCAGCTGAAATGAAAGCAAGCAGTGTATGCACAGTTGGCAACCACATAACTTATTACATAAAATAAAGCAATGATGAGTAGAGATGCAGCAAATATTCACTACTTCCGTGAAGTTAGTGCAAGATTGGCCACTTCAAATCTGCAAAGTCATTCTCAAAGTTCCTGTTTAAATACCCAAATTTGCTTTAATGAACTTCGCTTCCCAACTTCACCTTAACTTTGAGTTGCATAGTGAAAAGGTGAAGTTTGTGAGAAACAAGCTCTAGGTCACATGTCTGACTTTCTGCAGGTGAAAAATCCCAACCTAGGGATTTGGCTGCCCTACATTTAATATGATGCTACTGCTGCTTTTACTGCATATTGGACTGCAATTTTTGATGTTGAAATGGGGTGTGATGAATGATTTATAGTGTGGCGCCAACTTTGAATTTGACTGAACATCACAATCTTGTACTATGACTTTGTATACCCTTGCAAAAGTGACGGTAAGACTGCAAAGACCCGTACAGCAACAGAATCGGCTGTTTGCTGTACTGGTCCACTGTCTTACCGATGCCACTGTCACTGGGCAGTTTGCCACCCCAAAACAACAACACTGACTCAGAGGTGGTAATCTTCAGTGTGGGGGGTGCATTGGGCAAAGCCCTCCGCAAAAAAATCACTTGTGTTCCTGGATGGCACAATGCCTACTGTCCGCATTGTGCCACCTCTGTAATGGCATTTGACAGGATTCCTGTCAATGCAGCATTATGGAACCCTATGACTTCAGGGTCACCCACAGACACAGCTACATCAGAAGAACTTTGAGGGGGGATTTACAAAGAGATGATTCACCTACAGCCACCGTAACTTTGTTTTTCTCAGGTTCTCATATACGGTGTTTTGCATCATCCTCATCATCATCATCCACAAATTCACTGTTGATGCTATCCTGTGGAGATATTACAACCTCCGGCCCCACTCTCATCATTCAAAATTAATTCATCACCACCATCTAATTCTTTGGATGCCCTAACATGAAGATCTGTGGAGAAGGACACATGAGCATGTGACTCATGATCAGGCTCATGTTCAGTGGGGAGTGGGATATCAACTATCCTCAAGTCTTCTGACTCCCCAACATTTTTCCCACTCGATAACTTTTCTGAGGTTATAGCAGTACTGCTGTTGTTATCCACAATGCTGTCACTCTCAGTAATATCAGAGCCATCAGCATCTCCAACAAGCATTGATGCAACTGTTTTGGCTACAAAAACATTCGCCACAGAAATCCCTGTGCTTGCAACACTACCTTTCCCTTCTGCTGCTTAGTACTACCATGCCCACGACCAGACTTAACATTGCTAGCCCCAGATGAACTTGGCTCATCTTCACAGATTCCACTGCTTACATTTGGAGGCATATAAGCAATAGTCTGCTTGCAGTACAGTCACAGCCAGAAACAGCTCTGCATGATCATCTCTTTGCGGGCATTTTTTTAAATTATACAGACAGTCACATTGAGAAAAGAAACACGTGTACCACAAAAAGTGATTTTTTTCCAGTTTGGGGGGTTGCTGTAACACATTCAAGAGAATTTACCAGACAGTATAATGCAAAAAATACAAAAAGAGGTAGATTTGTTTCTTATGTATTTTTTTGTTTGTTTATACACCGTAATATGCATTGGAGACTGAGAGATTGTTCACGGTACTTGGGGAAACACACAGTATTTATTTATTTGCTTTTGTAGTACAATGACAACAATTTCAACAGACTGAAGAGAGACGCTTAACACAAGAAGATTATATTTCTTCAGTTTCGGTTGGGTGGGAAACCAAACAACAATAATGACTTTGAGACGGGCCAGCAAAGATATACTGCACAGGCACTAGACCTTAATCACATAACTAACAGTGGAAAAACAATACCTTCTTTTGGAGGGGTGAGGGTAATATTTACTGCACTATCTAGATACCAGCAGTATACAATGATACAGACAGGATCAAAAAATAATAGTACTGCTCTTACAGTTGTGCAGCAAACTGCGCATGACTTATTGACTGCACGCACACACACTAAAGGTATCGTGCAGAAACTGTAACACTTTGCTAAAGAAAATCACAGTCTTCAAAACAAACACAGAAAAAAATGACCAGCAAACAGAAAAACATTATTAAAATTTACTAGAAGTATTACTGTGTGTCACTGTGTACACAGCAGAACACACCAATACTAAACACTTGCCAAAATTCAACTGTCCCTGATTTTCAGTGATGTCCCTGATTTTGCCTCAAAATTTTACTCTGTCCCTCCTAAAAATTGTGTTTCTGTGACCAAACAGTGGAATTTGTAAGCACAAAATAATGTCAAACATTAAAGTTGCAAACTTGTTCCTCCTTAGAAAAGGCATTTTACACTAAGCCTCTTATTCTACCAGCTTCCTGAGTTGATATCTCCAATTTTGAAGCTGTGTCCCTGATTTTGGTCCTTTGTACCTGATTCTTTTAAACCTTGTCCCTGATTTATGAGGCAGGAGGTTGAGAGGTATGGGGAAGACTGCCTTTCACACTGCAGTCTGTGCATCTCCCTTCTACACACCAGATCCACTCTCCCCTGAAGCACACTTCTGCACTGTCTCTAAGTACAGATAATGAAAGTACTAATTTAAGATGCAAAATTCAATAAGAATCAATAAGTGGTCAATGATACAGACACACAAAGGGACAGTACACACAGGGTGGGATATTCAAAAAGGGTAGCGCATGGCGCAACTGGATTGTGCCATATGCAACCCACCAATGTGCCCCAGCATGATATTCAAAGGAGCATGTTGCACTGCACAACTCCCAATGCGCTGGGGCACATCAGTAATGTATGTGGCACAAATGCAAGGGGCATGCTAATGCATATGCAGCACATCCTGATATTCAGCCTGGGATGTGTGGCGCAGATGCTGGCACAACCCCACCTTTCACCGCTCAGAAGGGCACAAAGTTGTGGCTGGTATAACCAGAAACAAGTCCTGGCTACCCACAGGTGAGCTGCCATATTGCAAGGCACAACACGGCAGCCACCTGCTGTGGGTGGCCTCCCACCCACCCAGGATACAGTCCACATGCCCCCTGCCCAGAGAGCGTTGTGCCCCCACACTTGTTTGTGGGCATATGGTCCAGACATCCCTGATGGTCCAGTGGACCGCTTTCCAATGCCTGATTGCGGGCAGAAGTGAATTAAGTTCCTGATGGTCCAGTGGACCACTATCCAATGCCCGATCATGGGCAGAAGTGAATTAAATCCCTGGTGGTCCAGTGAACTGCTATCCAATGCCCAATTGTGGGCAGAAGTGAATCAAATCACTGGTGGTCTAGTGGAACCCCCCCAAGAGCCCGATCATGGGCAGAATTAATGAAGGACACCCTGATGATCCAGTGGTACCCCCTTCCCCACCTGCCCACTGAGGCCCCTACCACTCAACACCCCCCCAGTCAGTGGCAGACGGCAGCACCCCACCCGCAAGCCACCCACCGATCGACAGCTTACAGTAGGGTCTCTGTGCCTATTGGTCCACTGTGTGGGCCAATGGGTGTGCAGACCATACTGTCCTCCACAGGTCTGAAATGTGAAAGAATGCGTTCATTCACATTTCAGGCCTGTGCAGTACAGTATGGTCTGCAGGTCCATTGTACCACGCAGTGGACCAATAGGTGTACAGACCCTACTGTATGCTGTCAGTTGGCAGATGGCTGGGTGGTTTGTGTGTGGGGTGCTGCTGCCTGCCACTGACTAGGGGGGTGCTGGGTGGCAGGGGCCTCAGTGGGTGGGTGAGGAGGGGGTGTACCACTGTACCACCATGGTGTCCTTCATTAATTCTGCCCATGATCAGGTGCTGGGAGGGCTTCCACTGGACCACCAGGTATATGTAGCACCTAAGACCGGGATCAAGCATTGGAAAACAGTCCACTGGACCACCAGGGATTTGATTCACTTCTGCCCATGATCAGGCATTGGATAGCGGTCCACTGGACCACCAGGGATTTAAATAACTTATGCCTGTGATTGGGTGTACAAGTGCGGAGACCACCTAGGGTCAACAGGGCATCAGTCCCCGATGGCTGCAGCCTGGCAGGGCATCAGGCACAAGTCACCAGGGATCAGCGCACCGCATGCAAATGGGGCCATAATGACATGCAAATTGCCCCATTTGCACTTGCATTCATAATGGACTCATTTGCATGCCCAGTGCTGAATATCGCAGTTGATGCATGTAGTGCAACCGCACTTGTGCTGGTGCAGCCGCTGCTCTACTGACACTTGCGCTGGCGCAGTGCTACTGCACCATGGGCTGTGCATGCACCCTCAGCGCCATATTCAATGGTGGTGAACCATGGCCCAGCACCATTGAATATCGCCTGGTCCATGCCCTGGTGCAGCCCAGTTGCACTGCACCCAGGCTTGCGCCCCTGCCTGGCACAGTCTGAATAGCCCACCGCTAATGTACTAAATTTGGACTCAAAAGTGCAAACATAGTTTTGAAACACACAGCTCTGAGAGCCATCTTCATCTTTCCTCTACACACACTACACAGAACTGAGGCTGTGCAAGCCCCTATAGAGCCCATGTGAACTGCCATCCTATGCATCATTGCAAAATTTGTCTTTGGGAGCAAAATGGTGGTCAAGCAATATGAAATAACTCAAAGTCCATTGGATTCAATTGCAACCTCACAATACTGTTGGAATGCAAATTTTTGCTTCATGATGCAGATTAATTTGCGAAATTTGAGTTATACATGAATTACTCCATGTAGTGAAGTTAAGGGACTTCACCCACCTCTAATGATGAGTAAGAGCAAAACAATAAGTATTGCGAAAAGCATAATGGGGGGGTGGAACATTTGGGCAAGGTGGTGAATTGGATTTACCATTATAAGGGTCAAGATCAAGAAAGAAAGGATTAACAAAATTCCCCCCACCAAAATAAATGTATCTCTGATTTTATTTATTTTCTTATGCTAGTTGTAGTTGTATTTCATAGTAAGTATAACATTTATGTTCGGTTAATGTTTTCTTTGTGATGTCAGTTTTGTTGATCCTGTATTTGTTGAGCCTCATAATGGTAAATCAGATTTCCCACCTCCCCCAATGCCCCCCCCCCCACACCATTAAGCTTGCAGTAGTAGAAATTGCTTTGTTCTTACTCCTTACTGTATTTTATGTAATAAGTCATGTGGTCGCCAACTGTGTGGATACTGCATGCTTTCCTTTAATTAAATATTGTGGTTCCAAAAAGCAATCTGCAAGACACTATTTTTGCAGCATGCGTAGTGGCAGCATCCACCATTTTGCCAACCTTCAGTCATGTAAAAATAAAATAAATTAAGTAACAACTATGAACATACTTGTTACTTTTCTGAACATTTAGTTAAAGCACCAGTGCAATTATCACAATATTATTACCCCACCTACCATGCCCCCCACAAATGTGCTATCTTGTGTGTGAATGTCCTGCTGTTTTAATTTCATGAAAAGCCCAGATGAAAAATAAAATGGCAGAAATGCATCACAGTGTGTTAAGTGACAGCATTGCCTTGTGATGCCACTGCCTGCTGCTATTCTCCTGCTGATGCCATTGAACTAAAAGTCCAGATCAAGATTAAAATGTCCTAAATGCATCACTTTGTCTCAAGTGAGAGCATTGCCTGTGTTGATGCCTGCTGCATCACCAGTACATGCAGCCCTTTGTGTGCCTTCATACCACAATGGGGAGTTATTGTGCCTGCCACTGTAATTTGTTTTCTATAGACACAGGCATTTCATTATTTAATTTCTATATAATCTTGTTCTGTGTTGTAAGCAGTCTTTCATGCTGTTCCTTTTCAGGGAATCTTGATATTTTACTGTGGTGGGAATGATGATTAAATCACATCACATGAAAGCAACTCATATGAGTCTGACACCTAATGTGGTACTGTAAAATTCAACATTTTCTTTGGGGAGGAGTGATGTGGTTGACTGAAAGACAATCGTTTATGATTCTTTTTTTTTCAGGACTTAAGCACACTGCTGGTGGTTCACCAGTTTTGGATAGCTCCTGAATTTTGCGGCACGGATACTGTCAACCCATGCAATGTACGTATTTTTTTGGGGGGAGCATTTGAAAAATTTTTTTTTTATATATTTTTGTCATCTTTACGGGTCTTTAGCATATCATCATCATCATAAATGTTGTCCTTCTTCAGGTTCGAAGATACCACCCATGGCAGTGTACAGCCCACCTCATTGTTACCAGAAAAGAAATAAAGAAGAAATTATGAGTTCATTGTTTCTACCATATTCACTTCCCAGCTTGGCTGTTTCTGTATTCTGTTATATATCCAGCTTGAATTACCAAGCTATTAGTAAACACCTTATCCAGCTTAAAATACCAAGGTATTAGTAAGAGCCCTTTATGAAGCTGAAAATATCAAGCTATTAGTAAGGACCCCTTATGAAGCTGAACATACCAAGCTATTATTAATGTAATAAACCACATGCAAAAATTTTACGTTTACTGAGTGACGCACTGGCACACTGTGTCAAGTTACTTTACATCATGTGGTTTCAGGAGCAGGATAACACATTTTAGAACCATGGTGTACTGAAGTACACCTCTCCCATCAGGGAATAACAAATATATTATGTGGCCTGTATTCTGTATGTCACCCTAGTGATGCTTTACACCTGCACCACAAAAATGAAAATTTAGAATGAAATATGAAATAACATTGATACTTACCTGCCGATGTTATCCATTTGGTGGTAAGATTACTGTAGTACTTCCAGTTTACACAGTGTGTAATCTGTGAAAACAAAAGGAAAGTAAGTTGCCTGTATTTGTTGACAATGGCATCGTTAAACTGGTGTAGGAATGATGGGCACTACAGTTTCATTCAACAACAGAGTACATGACATTGGTACATTCTTACTGTCCATTAGTGATAAGAAGCCAGGTGGATGTGGCTGGCTTCGGGTTCATAACTTAGCACAGGTACAATGTCTCTCTGTCACTTTCAAGAAGCACGGTGGATGTGGCTTACTGTGTGTTCATAGCTTGGGCACAGTTACAATGTCTCTCTGTCACTTTCAAGAAGCAGAGTGGATGTTGCTGGCTGAGGATTCTTAGGTAGGGCATAGGTAAAATGTATTTCTGGGTCTCAAGATGCGGGGTTGACTGCAGTTAATAATGAAATGATTGCACACATTATGTGAACTAAACCCTGAAAATTATTAAAGGGGAAGTAAGTTGTTTATTGTTAATTGTCATATGACAGTGAAGGCCACTGTTTGTCTTTTGTTTATTCTAAAAACCAGTAACACTACTGCCGTGAGACAGCCTTCACCATGGTAATTTTGGCATTGTGCGCTACCACCAAAATCCTCTGCATCATCATCAAGGAGGAAGCAGCCCTTGCAATCCTCCAGCCTGGAGTTGTACCGACTTGGAAGTTCTTTTTCCATGGCCGTATCATCAACATCTGTGATACAGGATTTAACGCTTCCACAAGAATGGTCTGCTTCACCACTATTGGCAGCAGCACCACCAGCATAGTGACTGGGTACAAACAGAGATGTGTTTCTCTGACTTGGTATGTGACCTTCATTCATTTTGATAAATGTCAGCATGCTGACATTTGTAGGTGATAAGTTAGTATGATAGTCATGCACTATGGCCCCCGCAGAACTAAATACCCTCTCTACAGTTACACTGGAGGGTGGGCATGTCAGGTACTTTACTGCTACTGATGTGAGCACTGGCCATTTATTTGTCTTGCCACTCCAGTACACCAAAAGATCACCCATTATTATCAGATGCCTGTTTTCTGCCAAATAGGCATCAACCATGATCTGTGATGCATGCATTCTGGATGAATTGTCCATCTGTTCACCAGATTCATCTAGGTCACAGATTCTGACTTGGGACAAGGCACCCCAAAGTGGATTAATGGACAACTGTTTCGCTGACACCACCCCTTGGACCACAGCCACCATACTGGATGTACTCAGTCCACAGTGACCTTTAGCCTTGTGATGCTGTGATTTGTATAACCTTGCATGTGACTTCTATGCTTCATAAACCAATTGGACCAGCTGTCCAGTCAAATTTTTAACCTGATTTTGCCCTCCCTCCAGTACAGAAGCAATGCCATGTTTGTAGCGTTGGGTCCAGCATTGTTGCTATTCAAAATTCAGGAGATTGCTGAACAGTAGCGATGTGTTGATTGTTGTCTAATACAGTAATCATGTTTCAGTAATGGACAGCATGGCCTATCTCTGGCAACATCAAAACTAGGTTGCAGATTCAACAAAGTCTTCCTCAGCCTTCAGAGAAGTGGAATGGCTTGACTAATGGATGCAGTGTCCCACTCACTGCCTGTGTGGCATGTTCAGATGGCTTCAACATTGTTATTATTAAGTTTCACTACATTTTGTGGGAGTAGAAATTACATAGATACATAGACACTGTTGACAGATAAGGGCCTATGGTCCACCCAGTCTGCCCATTTGAGCTTGTAAGTTCAATTTATGTTTTTCTAGAAGTCTGTTGCCCTTTACCCTTGACCTCCAGAATTCTCTTATTTCTATCCCATGCATTCTTAAATCCCAGAATTGTTTCAGCCCCCATCACTTCCTCTGGGAGGGTGTTCTACTTGTCCACAACCCTTTCTGTGAAGAAATTCTTCCTCGTGTTTCCTCTGAATCACCCTCCCTCCCTCCAACTTCATCCCATGTCCCCTAGTCCTGGAACATCTTTTTCACTGGAAAATAGTGTATTCCTTCACCCTGTTCCTCCCTGTAAGATACTTGGATGCCTCTATCATATCCCCTCTCTCCCTCCTCTCCACCCTGGAGTACATATTCAATTCCTTCAGCCTGCCTTCATAGGACTTGTGATGCAATCCCTTTACTATCTTTGTTGCCCTCCTCTGACTCTTCTCTACCCTGTCTATGCCCTTACATAGGTAAGGTCTCCAGAGCTGTACACTGTACTCCAGGAGGGGCCTCACTAGTGTCTTGAATAATGGAATAATGACCTCCTTTTCTTGATGGTGATGCCCCTGCTTATGCATCATAGTATCTTATTTGCTTTACCTGCTGCCTTGTCGCACTGTTTCCCTATCTTGAGGTCATCAGAGATGATAACCTCAAGATCCCGTTCCTGCTTGGTGCATGCTGTGTCCTCACCCACCAACTGATATGTTTTCCATGGGTTTTGTGCCCCATATGCATTATCTTGCACTTCTTTGCATTGAATTTCAACTGCCAAACCCTTGATCATTCTTTAAGCTTCTGTAGGTACCTCCTCATTCTGTCTACACCCTCTGGTGTGTCCACTCTGTTACAGAGTTTCCTGTCATCAGCGAACAGGGAAATTCTGCCTTCTAGGTCCTGTGCAATGTCACTGATGAAGACATTGAATAGGACTGGTTCCAGCACTGATCCCTGTAGTACCCCACTGTTCACTCTTCCCTTTGTGGAGTGACAGCCATTTACTATCACCCTCTGTATCCTGCCACCCAGCCAGTTACCTACCCACAACACTACTGTCCTGCCCACACCCATATTCCCCAGTTTGTTTAATAGACTTCTATGTGGCACAGTGTCAAAGGCCTTGCTGGTTCAGATAGACCACGTCCACTGCCCTCCCCGATCCACATCCCTTGTCACCCAGTCGAAAAATTCGATGAGGTTGGTCTGACATGACCTTCTCCTAGTGAAACATGCTGCCTTGGGTCCTGTAGTCTGTTGGCAACCAGTTGGTCCACCAATCTCTCCTTCAGTAGTGCTTCCATGATATTCCACACTACTGAGGTCAGGCTGACTTGTCTGTAGTTCCCCACTTCCTTTTTGTTCCCACTTTTGTATACGAAGACTACATCTGGTGCCCTCCAGTCTTTGGGAACCCCCCGTTTCCCGTGATTGGCTAAACAGGATTGCCAGAGGTTCTGCCACCACCTCTCTTAGTTCATTTAGGATCCTGGGGTGCACCCCATCTGGACCCATTGCTTTATCGACTCTTAGTCCTTCCAGTTCCTTTAGGACCCTTTCCAGTGTAAAGGGACTTGTGTCCATTTCTGCACCATTCCCACTCCTTGTACTCCCTTCATGCCCATTACTCTCCTCTTCCTCAGTAAAGACTGAGCAGATCTATCTATTCAGTGAGCCAGCTTTACTGTTGTCATCCATCAAGTGGCCCTCTTCCTCCCCCTTCAGTCTCACTATCCCTCCCTTTGCCTTCCTTTTTTCACTTATGTACATGTAAAAGGTTTTGTCCCTTCTACCCACAATTTTGTGATGTGCTTTTCTGTCTGAGCTTGTCGTCCCTTACTGACCTCCCTGCCTCCCTTTTCTTCTCCTTATACTCATCCCTATCCCCTTCTGCCTGCGTCTTTTTGTATTGCCTGAATACAAACCTTCTGGCTTTCACTTTCTTCGCTACCTCCATGGAAAACCATAATAGCCTCCTCTTCCTTTTCCCCTTGCTAATCTGCTTAATGCACAGTTCTGTTGCTCTTGTAATCCCTGTTTTAAATATTGCCCACTGTTTCTCAATCCCTGATTCCCTCTCCATTCTCATTAATGCCTCTTGCAAGCATCTCCCCATGTTCCCAAAGTCTGCCCCCTAAAATCCAGGATACATGTTTTTGTGAGTTTGGTTCTGCACCTTCTATGATTTCAAGCCACAGTGGCTGGTGGCCACCGTTCACCAGGTGCTGCCCGACTGTTACCCCATCACACTGTCCCCATTTGTGAGCATGAGGTCCAGTATTTTCTTCTGCTGAGTTGGTTCAATGATCAGTTGCTTGAGGAAAGCACCTTGAATGGAGTTCAGGATAAATCTGCTGCCGGTCAATGCTGCTGCTGGAAGGCTCCAGTCCACATCTGGAATATTGAAGTCTCCAACCAGCACCACCTCACCCTTGTCTGCCATCCTTTGGATGGCTAGTATCAGTTCAGTATCTATTTCTTCCTCCTGAACTGCTGGTCTGAAGACCACCCCTGTGTAGATGGATGACCCCATTTTCCTTTCCAGCTTAACCCACTGTATCTCTCCCCAATTTTGTTCCTCCTGGATCTCTGTGGCCTTTATGCCATCTTTCACATAAAGTGCCACTCCTCCTCCTCCTCCTTCCTTCCTCCCTGCCAGTTGCTTCTGAATATGTTTTAGCTGGGTATGGCCATCTCCCAGTCGTGGTTATCATTACTTAACCAAACTACTGTTTCAGGAGTTTCCAGAAGCCATGCCTGTTGCACTTAACCCAATAGTTTATACACTTAACAAATCAAAACGCGCAGCTTACCGTGTCATGACGTTTTTATTAAAGTGCTTAAAACTTCTGTCCCATAGCAAAATAGAGTGCAAAAGCGGCAACTTTAAATGTTTAAAATAAAAAAACGAAGACACCATCATGGTGTTTTACTGTAGCAGGAGAAATGACCAGGCTGGCCGAGCAGACAGCCCTCTTGCATGATGACCCACAGGAATCAGCTGACGTTTCAGCTTACGCCTTCCACAGAGCTGATTGGTCAAGACTCTTACCATCCCTTTTATTACAGAATCATGCATATTCATTAGATGGGTGTATTCTGACCTCCTTCTGCTCGTATATATATATATGTCTATCTACACATCACTTACACAAGCACATACACACATATATCTATGTTACTTAATAAGATTAAAATTTATAAATAGCACTGTAGGGGTAATTCATCATTCAGTCCCCTCGGTTTGTTTCAAGTTTAAAAATCCAAAAACATTCTCTCTGATCCAGTCTATTTGTTAGACTCCCAACACGGGGTCTAACTCAGATTTTTTCGATTCCCATAAATTTTAAATTAGCTGGTGATCCTTGCCCCACATCAAATAAATGACGTGTCATAGCATTTGTATATACATTGCTTCGAATTGCTGATTTATGTTTATCCATTCTCTAAGTTGGCGTTTGTCTGTCCCACATAACTTAAACCACATGGACAAGTTAGCATATAAATTACTCCAGTTCTTCGACGATTGATGAAGTCATTTATTTCAAATTCTTGATTCGTATGTGGATGCTTAAATTTCTTGCTGTCATTTGTATTATTGTATTGAGCACAGTTGCCACATCTGTAATTGCCTTTAGGAAATGTTGGAATCCAGGTTGTTTTCGGCTTTTCCAGCTCCTGAAAACGATGTACTTCTAAGTCCTTAATATTCTTTCCCCTTCTGTAGGTAATATGGGGCCTATTGAATTGGTCACATCTGAATACAGGATCCCCTTGTAGTTCTGACCAATGTTTCCTTACAATGTTAGCAATGTCAGCAGATTGGTTACAGAACTCCGTCACAAAGCTCACTGGATTCTGATTTGCAACTCTATTCTGATTTTTTGGTCGTAACAACTTCTCTCTTTCAGTGTTGATTGCTCTTTCAACCCCTTTGTATACACAATCTACTTTATATCCACATTCTAAAAATCTGTTTGTCACTTCTCCTGCATTCTTTTGAAATTGTTTTGTATCACTACATATTCTTTTCAAGTGCAGCATTTGTCCCACTGGTATATTCTGTTTCAATACCTTAGGATGACTACTTTCATTATGTAGCAAAGTATTTCTACTCATCGATTTTCTATACAAGGTTGTTTTTAGTTTATTTTCTTCCTTGTATACTAACAGATCTAAAAACGGAATTGATTGTATATCAGCTTGTGCTACAAACTTCAAGTTTATGTCAAAGGCATTGATCTGCTTTATGAATTCATCCAGACTTTCCATGTTATTGGACCAAATTAAGAAACATTACACCAGGGCTCTGTGGTTGCCACAATGTCCCAGTCTGACTGCACCATGGCAGCTCCCAGGTCCTCCATCTTGTTGCTAAGGCTCCTAGCATTGACACACATGGATTTCCATGATGTGAGCTCCCTGGCCTGTTTAGCAGTTCTACTCCAGCCCCCTCCCTGGTTGCCCTTTATTCCTGGTTCTCCCTGCTCTCTGCCCTTCGTTTGAAGTTTGCCCTCTTTCTGCCTATCCACACCTTGGGTGCATATCTCCATCTTTTGCACACTGCTTTGTAGAGATATCCACTCCTCCTGTTAACTGGTTCCACTGCTAGCTGTGGGGGGTGGGCAATTAGGTACCCACCTTGTTGGCCTGCCACCCCTCCTTGGCTAGTTTAAATTCTTGTCCATGTGGCATTTGAACTTATTAGTGAGTGTGTGGATTCCCCTCCAGGATGGATGCAGGCTATCAAGCTTGAACAAGCCCCCATCCCTCCAGGTGGGTCCCCAGTCACCAATAAATCCAAACCCTTCCTCACAGCACCATTTTTTCAACCATGTATTAAAGTTCCTGGGGCATGTGCCCCTACAGTCTGCCATGCCTCTCACAGGTATTATTTCTGAGAAGTTGTCAGAAGTAGCTACTTACTTGAGACCCCTCCCCAATTTCCTAAACTCTTCCTGAACTTTCTTAGGCTCCCAGTTTGCCAGGTTGTTAGTACCTAGGTGGATAATGACATCCAGCTCACCCTCCTGTCTTGCCTTCCCAGTTATCCCCAGGATCTTCATCCCATCCCTCCATGCCATGACACCTGTTAGGCACCTCACCTCTCTGTCTTCCCCCTCCTGTGTTCCTAGCTGGTTCATCCTACCAACAGAGTCCCCCATCAAGATTCACTTCCTCATCCTCTGGGGTCCACTGCTATCCCCACTGAAGTCACCTCCTTGGTTGACCTCCACATACTTCCCTTACACTTCTCTGAATACCTCTGTCTGGTTGTCCCCATTTGCCAGTGGAGTGGAATAGGATTTGGGATGTGCCTCTGCCTGATCATCCTAAACTCCCCCCATGCCCACCATCATCCTAGTGCTCCTTGTTATTGGCATCCTATGAGGCAGCGGCATTGGATTGGGTGGTCTCTGGATAGGGGCAAAGGTACTCCTGACCCAGTTTACTTCCACTCTGAGTCTGACTACCTCTTTCCGCAATCCAGACAGATGTTGCCCATAATAGCTTCTTTATGACAATGTGTAGTAATTGATATTTCCACGTATAGAAATATATCAATCAAGGTTAGTCTTAAAGTTTTCTTTCCTAACACAAGAGATTACTTCAAGGGGAAGTCTGTTCCAGAGGGTGGCAGTTCGCAGTGTATAAAAATAATTTCTTTTATTGGTTTTAAACCTTTCTAGTTTAATAATGGCTGACCCCTGATATTAAGCTGGTTTAAAATATCAAAATAGAGCAAGATATCTCCTTTGCATCTTCTGACTTTCAAGCTATGATGTCCCAATTTGTCCATTCTCTCTTTGGAAGAGTAATGTTTTAAACAGAAACTTCTATCTAGGATTAAATGAATCAATATTGTTACCAATGGAAATCTGCTTTACGTAAGTTATTGACCAAACCAGTAACACTTTTAGGGCCAGAATTATACGCATTCAGTTTCCCCTCCCTAAACAGCTGCTGGCACACGTTTTCTAAATCACAATCACATGAAATCACATCACATCAGGGGAAACACATTTAGTCAATAAATATTTTAATCAGAAGAGGCACACTAAACTGAAGCTTGAGTCCAGGTGTGACCTGAGAGCACAAGAAAGTTAAGTGACATGCTCAGGGTCACATATTTATGCAAGTGAGGACTGTGGGATTCAAACCCAGGTTTGCAGCTCAGAACCTTAAACTACTGCACTATATTGCTTTCTTGAAGGGCAGAGGAAATTAAACAAAAAATGCTTTTACCTCTTACCATGAAAGAGGCAGCATAGTGCAGTGGTTTAAGGCTCTGAGCTGCAAACCTGGAGACCTGGGTTTGAATTCCACAGTCCCCACTTGCATTACTGTATGATCCTGAGCTAGTTACTTAACTTTCTTCTGCTCTCTCAGGTTGTATCTGGACTCAAGCTTCAGCTTAGTTTGCCTCTTCTGGTTAAAATATGTATTGACTACATGTGTTTCCCCTGATGTGATGTCATCTTCTGTGACTGTGATTTCGAAAATGTATGACTGCAGCTATAAAGGGAGGGGCAACTGAATGGGTTATAATTCTGGCCCTAAAAGTGTTACAGGGTCAGTCAATAACTTATGTAAAGCAGATTTCCATTGGTAACACTATTGATTAATTTAATCCTAGATGGACGTTTCACTTTAATGAAACTATTGATTTTGTGTATCTTCGCTGTACCTTTCTCAGTTTATTTATTTCTGTTCAAAGGTAGGTGACCATATTTGACTACCATAGTCCAAAACAGCCTCACATATGAGAGATGTATCGGCAATAGTACCCCAGCTTCTCTACTCTTGATATTTCTTTTTATTGTAATTATTAACCTGTTAGCTTTGATAATTGCTGAGCTGTGTTGTTCTTTAAAGTTTAGTTTATTATCTATTATTATTCTCAAGTCCTTTTTGGTTGCTTTATTTAGAAGGGGTTGACCATCTAAGTAGTAAACATGGTTTGGATTGTGTCAACCAATATATATTACACAACACTTACTAGTGTTGAGTCACATCCCCCATTTTCTTATCCATATGGTTAGAGAATCAATGCCATTCTGTAGGATATCAGTCAGTCCAGCACTGCTGCAAGGGACTCAGATTTTAATATAATCTGCATATTTCATAATAGTGTTATTTACATTCTTATCCAAACCTGCCATGAATATTTAGAAAATTAATGGTCCAATGACTAATCCCTGTGGGACTCTTGTCACTGGGCCATCGGTTAACAAATGACATCATACAGAAATGGTCTCTGATCTATTCTGGGGCCAGCTATCTATCCACCTTATAATATATCTATCAAAATTGTACTTTTTTCTATTTTTGATTTATTGCCCAGTGTGGTACTCTATCAAATGCTTTACTTAGATCAAACAACAGTACATCTACTGGAATGCCATTGTCAATCATTTTGCTCACATGATTATAAAAGCAAATAAGATTAGTAGCACAAGAATGTATTTTTCTGAATCCATGCTGATTAAGATCAAACAAAGGGTCAGCATTAAGTTGTACAGTAATTCTGTTTTTAATTAAAGTTTCTAATATTTTACATGGAATCGATTTTAGGCTAATAGGCCTATAATTAGAAACTATTGTTTTGCATCCACTTTTAAAGATCGGTGTAACCCTAGATTTTTTCGAGTCTATGGATACAATAATAGAATTAAGAGATTTTTCATACAATAATTTGTACAGTAGCCAGATATGGGCGTTCATAAGTTTAAGCATTGGACAAATTATAGTATCCAATCCAGCGGCACTATGAACTTTTAAGTTTCCAATTTCCCTTATTATTTTTTCTTAGAAAATGTATTATTCTCTTCATTATTCATAACCCTAACCTGAATGGTATGTACAATTTGTTCAAAATAAACAGAGCAAAAGTAATCATTAAATACATTTGCAATTTTAACCAGATCTGTAATGGATTGATTGTTATCCATGATAGTGGTTAATTCTCAATTACACTTTTTTAAAGAGTTTATGTAACCGAAAAACTGTTTACAGTTGGATTTAGTTGCAGTTTTTGCCAAATATAATTAATGTTTTTTTTTGGTTTATTAATTTTATTTTTGCATTTCATTTGTATTATTTTGAAACGGGACCAATTAGATTCAGTTTTGTTATTGTTATATTGCCAATATATTTTATTTTTCTTTCTTATTAGCTTGGTTATACTCTTACAGTATTTAACCATTTTGATTTCTTTCCATTTTATTGTATTTTTTGAGTTGCTTGACATGTGTATTCATGATTTTTTGAATTGTACTTTTGATATAGGCCCATAATTCATGTAGTCTTTCCTTCAAATTTTTTTCACCCAATCAGTTTTACTGAGATCTCTGTTAATACCTTTCACATTTGCTGTCTTATACAGAAAAATCTCAAGCAACCACTATCTGGTGGGTTTTCATGCTCTAAAGTGAATAATACAGAAGAATGATCACTGGTGCCTATAGGCAGCCTAATCACACATTTTGTCATACTGACATCATCAGTTGTAAACACTTGATCTAATATGTTGTTTACTCTAGTTGGATCTTTTACATGTTGTGTTAGACTGTTTTCTTTACAGAAGTCTAGAAATGCTCTACTCTGATTATTTATAGCATTCTTTGCATCTCAGTTGATATCAGGAAAGTTAAAGTCACCAGTTTAAGATCACCTGACCAGATTGAGGGCTTTATTAATTTCATCCAGTATCTTTACAGTACAAGCTAAATTGGTGTTGGGTGGTCTCTTGCTTAGGCCCATTATAAATTTCTGGTGTATTTCCTTTTAAAATTTTAATCCATAGTGTTTCTATCTTATCACTTTCATACTTAATTTTGTCAGTGATAGCGACAAACTTTAGTTTTGTTGATAAGTAAACGGCTGGTCCACCTCCCATTTTTCCTTTCCTGTCTCTCCTAATGATATTATAACCTTGTATATTGTTGGTCCAAATATCATTACTATCAAGCCACGTTTCAGAAATTAAAGCCACATCAATACTTTCTGAATACAGTACAGCCTGTAGTTCATTAACTTTATTATGAATGCTTCTCATGTTACTAAGCAGACACATGATTTCCTGGTTTCTTACAGGGTTTGATGGGACTACTGGACCAGGAATAATAGTTTGGTTCCAGCTAACCATGCCAGCTAGTTTAAATTGACTGACTCCATTTTATTTTTAATGAGGGAGCCCAAGAGATTTGCACCATCATTATTTAAGTGCAGCCCATCTTTACTATACAGGTTTCTTTTGCCCAAGAAGTTGTGCCATGAATAATTGAAGTCTATACCTTCAATTCTATACCAATTTTCTAATCTGGTATTTATTCTGGTTATAGTCTTGTTTTTTTTCATCTGATGCCCTGGGAACTGGTTAAAGTCCCAATATGAGCACATGGGTTCCCTGATTTTTGATATTATTAGCAGTTTGTACTAAATCAATACAAATGTCGTTTTCATGGCTATGCCTGACGTTGTTGATTCCCACATGGATTGTAACATTTTTTTGGTGTCTGAACCTTTAATTACCTATGGAATTTATTTCTTGATATCATTAATTTTAGCACCTGAGTAACAGAGCACCATTCTGTGCTCCTTATCTGGTTAACAAATTTTGGTATCACATTTCCTCATGATTGAATCATTGATTACTACTATCTCAGTGAGACTAGAGTTATCTGGTGATTGTTCAGTCTCAGTCAGGTGAATTTTAACTAAACAGTTATACCTTTTATGTGTAGTTATTTCAATTGTAGCTAATGCTCGATACCCCTTATTTCTCCCTTTTCCACTTTGAACTAAACACCAGTCATTATTTTGGTTGCAGTCATTTTGTTTATGTTTCTTTTGAGCTGTTAAATTTAATGAATCATTCTCATCATGTTCTGAAAGATTCTCTTCTCTGTTCCATTTTTCAGATGGTGTAATAGGACCATGTGGTGTGATTAGCATTCCTTTGTTTCTTTAATTAGATAATAACTGTGGATTAACTGAGAAACTTGGACCTGAGGCTAAACTTTAGCAAAGGGTAATGTCTGTGATGTGCTTGGGCCATATGATACCCCTGAAGCACCAGCTGTATTTTGATTTATTTCTAACTGTTGGTTAGATGACTTATTGGGATCAGGGGATAAACTTGCAATACCACATTCATGTTCTAAGCTCATTATTTATTTTAAGTTCTGTAGTTCCAACATAGTGCTATTTAATTTATACAAGGTGACCCCATAATGGGTACATTTTTCACACTCGTGCCCTATAGTGGGTTTTCTATTTGTAACATAAAACATATGGCATTTACCACATTGAGCTAATTTCACTTCATTACACAGATTTTGATAGTAATATTGCAATGCCCTCTGTGCTCCCCTTGCTGCTTATGTGCAGCTACTAGGTTAGCAACAAGGAACATTTCACTTGCAGTTTCTTGCCTCCTTGCTCTCCAGACTTGCTGGACATGCCAGACAAGTGCCAATACATTTATTACTGAGTCCATGAGTTGCCATTCTTCACTAGTCATACACATTGAGGCCCTGGAACTGTCATGTCTAGTGTGCAGAAATAGGTACTCTGAGATTATTTTGTACTGCTCGTACAATTGCTCTGCCATGTAAAGTGTTGAGTTCCATCTCATGCCAACTTCAATCTTCAGGTGGTGCTGAGGGAGGCTATTTTGAATCTGCAGCCTCCTGAGCTGGTCATGGGCCTTTCCAGACCATGCAAAGTGGGCACAGATGGGGAGTGCAACAATCAGCATTTGCTTTATTTCAGGATACTGCAGAAACTCCTGTATCACCAGAATTAAACAATGGGCCATGAAGGGAACCTGCACAAAGCCAACACTGCTGATACATTTCACAACATTTGATCCATTATCACTAGCTATGAAGCCAGCTTTTAGGGACAGGGGATGCAGCCACTCATCAGTTTCTGTCAGTATCAAGTCTAGCATGTGTCCGCCCCGTATGCGACCCTGCTACACTATGCATTGCAAGCATGGCATGCTGTATAATGCTATGAAGGTTGCTACCACCACCACAGTCTGACTTATTGCACTGCTTTCCCATCCCACTATCACAGATAACACAAGGTAGCTGGGCCCACACAGATTGGAACTACTCAATGTTTTGCCACTTGTCCACATATCCATTCTTATGTGAATGTAAAGTGATAAGGAATGTTGAACAGCATGTCTTACAGACTCTTTCACTGTGTGATATAACTCAGGGACAGCATAGGTGGAAAAGTATGTCCAGGATGGGGCCTTCCATTTAGGACATGCGCGTGCCTCAAAGCAACAGAAGCCCTCATTCTCCACAGAAGGAAATGGCAAAAGGTCAATTGCCAGTATTTCTGCTATGGCAGCATTGAGTTTTTGTGCAACCACCTGATTGGGTGGGTATTTACTGTTGCATGCAAAAAGACTGTGCAACGTGGGCTGCATTGTTCATTGCCTTACATGTGGTGTGCCAAATGGCTATACTCTACTAACTGACATGGATGGGGTACCTTGGATGTGTGATGGTGGATGCACAGGTGACATGTCAATACATGTGGTCATTTTCCATGTTTTAAGCACAGGGGTTGATGTAGTAGAATTACTACATGGACCACCACTGCTATTCTGACCACTGCTTGAACATTACAAATCATCATCCTCCTCATGCCTGTAGTAATCTTCCAGTGTTATTTCACCACTTTTAATGACATGGCTACTTACACTGAAGGAAGAGAATACCATGCTCACTAACATGGCTGAGGGTGAACACCCAACTGCTACATTAGCTCACCTCTGGTGCTGAGTCCATGTGTCTGCTCTTCAGATGAGTATGCTGGCCCCCAGTGCCTAAATGGCTACTCTTCTTAAAATGCTTCACATGTCCCTGGCAAAGCTGGCAGATTGCCACTGTTTCGTTATTGCCATCTTGTACAAAAAGAATCCCAAACTAGTGATATGGATGCCTTACTCTTCACATGTCACTGCTGCTGCTGCAGCATATGTAACTGCACTTTTAGTGGCAATGAAATGGGGTGGTGTAATGCATGATTTCTGCTGTTGTACACAATTGGACATTGAATGAACATCACAATCTATGACTATTAATTCAGGGTCATCATCAAGAGACACAGCTACAGCACAGCTTTGGAAGGGGGGGAGCTGACAAATAGTTTAAAAACAGCCACCTTCACTTTCTTTTTTCCAGGTCCCAAATAGGGTTGCTAGCATCATCATTATAATCATCATCATCTAATTCACTTTGGATGCTGCCCTTCTGTGGAAATATTCCAAGTTCAAGACCAGCCTCAACATTATCATCCACACTTTTTTTGTCAGCATCTGAATGTTTGTATGGCCTAACCTCAATATCACTAGAAACATGAGACTGACTCATCATCATGATCAGAACCATGTTCAAGTACTGTAGGGAGTGGGACATCAACTGCACTCAATTCTGCTGGTTAAACAACATTTTTCCCACATGCTAAAGTTAACAGGGCTGAACTTGTAGCAATACTCATGCACTTATCAACCATGCCCTCACTAACTTTACTAACAGCAGGGACAACTCCATCTCCAACCAGCACTGAAGAGACTGATTTCACTGAGAAATCCCTTTACTTGCGCCAACTACTACCTTTCCCTTCTGCTGCGTACTACCATGACCACTTTTAATACTGCTAGCCTGTGTAGCCCCTTATGAATCTTACTCATCTTCACAACAACTTCCATTGCTAATAGTCTTCTTGGCAGCGGTTCCATAGCCAGAAACTGCTTTGCCTGACCATCTCTTTGCAGGCACTTTTTTCAGATAACACAGGCAATTTACTGCAACTTGATGTTTTAGCACTTTTGGTGGCTGGGAAGCAAAACACTAAATGCAGCTGCTCAGGCACAACACAATACCTGTCCTTGAATCCTTAACCAATCTTCAAAAAGATGACAGTTAAAAAACAATATCTTGTTTTTATGGGGGGGGGGACACAGTACCTATCTACACAGAAGCAGGGAAATATATTACAGATAGGCTTCGAAATTCAGAGTAGTTCTTCTGCGGACCTGGTGCCGCAATCAAATGCATATCAATTGATAGCACACACACACACAGATTAAAGGTCAGGCACAGAAACTTTAACTGTTCAGCAAACTGTCTACAACATAGACAGTCCTATAAAGAGACTGAAAAACTGCAGAGCAAACAGAAAATATTTATAAACAATTCACTGAAGTTGCATTGTGTCTACCTGAACACAAAAATAATAAAACAATAGCCAACAACAGTTGGAAAAAAATGTATTTATCATTACTCTCCCTTCTGCATCACAGACCAGACCCTCCCACAAAGCACACTTCTATAATGTCTACCAGTACAGAAACTGAATCAACTAAAGTAACATTCAATATTCACACAAAAAATCAATAAATGATCTACAGTATAACAACACAAGGGTTTACTGCGATCGATCTACTAAACTTTGTCACATAATTTCATGGCAAAAAGGCATTTTTAAAGGTTTTAGAGGATTTGAATCTCAGATCTCTAAGAGCAAACTGTCTCCAGTTTTCCACTACACACACTGCAATGAACTGAGGCTGTGCAAGACAATAAAGAGCCCATGTGACATTACATCCCATGAATCACTGCAAAATTTGCCTAAAACAGCAAAAATATAAGGCAAAGTAATATGGAGTCCATAGAGAACAATGGGAACTTTGTGTTACTTCAAGGTACATGGATATTAGCTTTGCTATGTAGAGTATTACAGGAAATTTTGGTTATATGCAAAATACTACACATAGCGAATTTTGGGCACTTCGCCCACCTCTAGTCTTGGACCACCTACACATCCACAGTCTTCTCTCTCCATATCACCATGGTTTTCAGTGTGGGCATAGCACTTCCAATGCCCTCATCCAGTTCACCAATGATATCTGGCTGGCCATGGACAAAGGTTTTCTCAGAAGGGCAATTTTTGTAGATCATACAAAGGTCTTTGACTTGGTGAACCACCCATTGCTCCTAATCAAGTTATCCACACTTGGTTTCTTTACCTCTGCAACCACCTGGTTCTACAATTACCTCTTTGAGCATGAGTAATACATGCAGATCAGAAATGCCAAGTCCTCTCTCTTCCACACCTGGATTGGAGTTCCTCAGGGGTCCATTTAAGGCCTTCTTCTTTTGTCAATCTTCATAAATGAGCTCCCCCCACTGTCCAGCTCATGTTCTGCTATGTTATACGCTGATGACTTGGTACTCTACTCCAGCTCCTCTGTCTTATCAGATATAAACTTTCTTCTAACCTCAATTTTCCAGCACTGGCTGTATGTTTCAAATCCAATTTTAATTTCTCTGCTGCTGCTGCTGCTTCCACCTAGTTTACTACCTCCTGTGTTTCTCTTGCTTGCACTAGCTTTCTCAGTATGCAGTTAGCTCCTCTATGCAACTTCAGTTCTCTGCCTTCCACATTGTTTTCCTGTGCTCTTCTACCAGTTTCATTGTTTTTTTCATGCTGTCTGCTGTTGTTGCCATTCCATTCAGCACTCTAAAGTTCCTAACTATTTACACCTGGCTGGCTCTTCTCAGCTTCTCACTGTGTGTTCTGGTGTTGTGTTCCAGTGAATCTAACATGCTTCACTTTGTGCAATACCTATTTTACCTCAGCAGCTTTGCATTCCTGTAAGGTTTATTTACTGCTTCCTTACCTCAGCATTTCGTTAATTTGCTACGCTTTTCATTCTGTAAGTCCTTGGTTTTCACACAGCCCTTTTAGGAATTTAAATCTGCTCAAACATGTTTATTTGCACTCAGTGGGAATCAAATCTGAGTCTACTGCAGTCCTATATCACTTTCTCCATAGGATTCAACGCTGCTTAAATGCAGTTGTACCAAACAAATATTAATGTTGTTTTTTAGTGCATTATTGCCTATGCCTACAGTTCCTATAATCGTTCAATTGTTCGGCTCAGCTACTGTTGGAAGCTATAACTAATTATTGCGGGAAGCTGTTAACTACTTTTTTACAATGCTTCATTATACTCCGGAGGTCAGCTCAGCTACAGCTGTTGGTGTAAACTAGTTTTAAAAATTCACGTTTGTCACAGTGATTTACTGTTGCTTCTTTCTTCCTATGGCAGAGGATGGGGGGTTATAGTCGAGAGTCATGGCCCTGTGTGGTTCAAATACCTCTTGTTTGAATACTGCCTTCACTGCTAAAATCCTCTGAGTATTTATGTTATCTTTAATTAGCATTTATTGATGGGCTGATTGGCTTGTATTCCTTCATTTTTACTTGCATTGCTTTTCCTATAACATTGCCCAGCAAGCGCACCACACTGGAAAATGGACCAGGTTAGCCTGAGCTGTTTGTTCAATTCTTACTGCTTATCATGTTTCTGTGTACTATCTGTTTACTATGCTACACATTGCCTGTTACTCCCTGCATTACCAATGCTCTTCCTGCTCTATTGCTAAAGAAGACTAGCCGACCATGCGCATCAACTATGGCTCTGAACTTACTCTCAGCAGACTGGCTTGGGGCTTGCCCTGCAGCTGACAGTCTTGCTGTGCACTCCCGAGTCCACATCTTGAGTGTGTGAAACTTTGGGTGGTGACCTTCTCATCTGGCTCATAGTGGGAATGTCTTTGCTCTGGGTAGTGCTTTGGCCATTCAGGTGTATTGTCTGCATTTCATGGTATAGAAATTAAGACTCAGCTAAGAAGAGGGTGGGGCCCAGAGATTAAAATGGGGCTCCTTTAACTAGATGATTGCTTCAGCGGTGCCTTCTAGCTATTCTCCCTACAACTGCTTCTGGTTCACCTGGTTTATTTTTAATTCAGTAGGCCAGCTGAGTGCCTCAGCAGTCTTTGCTCTCCTTCTCCAACCTTGGAGGAGCTTGTTGCAGAAAATTCTCACAACCCTTCATGACTTTCCCATTTGAGGGATAGAGTGAGAGTCTTTTTCCAAATTTGAATATTTACCTGCCCCCTTGAATTGGATTTCAAACTGCAGCAGCCAAGCCTTGACTAAATAAAATACCCCAAACTTGGAGGGAAGGTGACCTAGGCCTTGGATCCCCAGACATTTTCTCTTCATAGTGCTTTTTTTGCTCTTCTCTGACCCAAAGGTCATGATACTTAACATGTTTCTAGTAGTACTCCCAAGTTCACTTAGGTAGGTTCCGCTGTTGGATGGAGGTGGATGGTGACCCTACTTGCCATTCCCTCTCTCTTTATGAAGCCCCTAGCTATTATAAGTGCAATCCATTGTATCCATGCAACTCTGCTAACCTGTGCAAAACATTTATGTTTCATCAAGCTGCCTGTTGCCATCAATCTGCTTCTCTTCCTCATAGTCAATGATCACTGCTAATGTTCTTTTTGGAGTTTTTTTCATAAAGTACCCTTAGCCCTGGGAACCTTTCCATGGCACCTCTACTGGTGGAACCCTCTTTAGCCCCTACAGGATGGTAAGTCCTAATGGAATAGAGTGTGCGATTAGCCAAAACATAGTAACACAGTTGCACAAGCATAACACTATATTGGTTGCATAGGGAATTTAACTGAAAGGCTATGCCTGTAGTTCAAAAGGTGAGCAACCAGACATGGCCCATTCCTGAGCTATATAAGCAGGTCCTCCCAGCCTCTATCAGAAGCAATTTTTTTTCGCCACACCATTCTCCCCTCCTCCAGTGGCTTACCTCTCTCCTTGGAGGGGGGATTCTTCCTAAGGTACCTTTAGCCAGGGAACCCTAACATGTCACCTCAGAGATTGAACCCTCTTCAAGGGTTCCTTGACTTTGGTACCCCTACAAGGTGGTAATTCATCATGGAATAGAGAGTGTGAATGGCCAAAACACAGTTGCACAAGCATAAAATGGTACTGATTGCGTAGCCATTTAACTTAATGTACTACGTGATCACTCTTTCCATGGCACAAAAGTGATATACAGCATAGTACTGTACATCCAAGTGAACACCCATAATGTTATCTGCAGTCCCCATGATGTGTAACCCCCAGTGCTATTTTCCCTTTGGAATCTGCCTAGTTCAGCACTGAAAGCTGGAACAGTGCATAATTTTACTAACAGTGCTTTTTTATGTAGTTCAAGATAGTTCAATAATGTTTTGTCATCTGTGGCACATAAGGTTACAAATTCTGCCACTAGATAGTGACTGTTACTGCTAATATTGATTATAAAAAATAACTTTTAAAATATGCAATGACAAAGTATATCTATTCACTTTCAGAGCAATGTTGACTGTTTATGCAGATGCCCAGTCTACTTTTTCAACTATGTCATCAAACAACCACAGCAACAGTCAAGATTTGGAATTCATCCTAAATGGTTTTCCTGAACTTCACAGCTGGCAGTATTGGCTTTCTGTTCCTTTTGTACTTCTGCTTTTATTGACATTTTTTGGTAATCTAATCATCCTGTTAATTATAGCAATGGAACAAAGTCTCCATGAACCCATGTATATTTTTATTTCCATCTTATCAGCTGTAGATCTGATCCCAAGTGTTGCTCTTCTGCCTAAGCTGTTAGTAATATTATGGTTTGGCTCACAAGCTATGCAGTTTGATGCTTGCTTTGTGCAAATGTTTTTTGTTTACTTTTGTTCAGGAATGGAATCATCAATCCTAGTATTAATGGCTTATGATCGCTACATTGCAGTGTGCAAACCTCTGCAATATTCCTCTATTGTGACAAATTCATTTATATTAAAAGGAAGCTTACTTATTGTAATAAGAAGTCTTTGTGTTGTAATACCCATGCCTATACTTGTTAGAATGTTGCCATACTGTGGTACACGTACTGTTCACAATGCTTTTTGTGAATACTTTGCTGTCATTAATGCTGCATGTGCTCATACATTCATGAGTGATAATTATCTGAATATTTGTCTTGCTTTAATGGCACCATCAGATACAATTTTGATTGGATTGTCTTATTATATGATTGTTAATGTTACATTAAAATTAAGATCGAGAGAGGCACGCCAGAAGGTATTCAGCACCTGCAGCTCTCATTTTTTTGTAATTTTATTTTTTTATCTATCAGGAACATTGTCAATAGTAATATTTCTTTTCGAGAACAAGATTCCAGCATACATTCGTGTCTTATTTTCAGTCTTGTATATTAGTGTCCCTCCAGCATTAAACCCAATGATTTATGGTATGAAAACAAAAGAGATTCGGCAGGCTATAATAAAACATTTAAGAAAGATCTGAAAACTATTAATGGGTGATAGATAAACAATATTATTTTGAGTAATTCAAATGCTTTTTAAAAGTACACTGAAGAAATATTCAAAAGGGTTAAACAGGCAAAGCCATTGTTGCTAATAAAAATGTTAGAACTTTTATTTGCTAAAAAAATGACTGGTGGGATTCTCCATTGATGTCACAAGATACAAGAATGGTTTTAAAGTTGTTTGGTATCCCAAAAAATCCAAGACGGCATTAACCCAATATGACAAGCAAAGCTCATACCAAACTTAAGGACATCAAATCAAATCAAAATCAAATCAGATCATCTTTATTTATAGGGGGTGCCTTTCCAATTGATCAAAGTACCCTTACAAATTATAACAATAATTAAAATGCAAAGATTAAAATTTCAAACAAAAACATATTCCATATACTGTCAATGAACGGCAGAAAAAAATATGAGGTACCAGTTAATCCAGAAAAAGATTCTGCATAGCTGGTAGCATCCTCCTGAGGTCCTAAGGAAGATGGCCCTTATGGGATCTGCTGGTGGTGTCATAAACAGACAGGGACCATGACACATATCCTCTGGACATACCCTTCTCTTGCCTCATTCCAGTCTCAGATCTGGCAGTCATACAACACTGGCTCATTTCCATAGCTCTGGGGGCAAAAAGGCAAATTCTACTAAACTGTAGATCTGATTCGTTCCCATTGCTGGCTGATTTGGTGGTAGTACTCTTCAAACTGGCAGAATATGAATGCCGGTCTGATTTGGCTAATCACTGGCTTGACTGTTTTTATAACATCTGGTCTCCCTCTCTTCAAGCAACACAGATTCTCATGTAAGAAGCATCCTAAAGCTATAATATAGATGGGTAATCAGTTTAATTCATGAGAGTTTTCCCCTGTATACAGTAATATCCTGAAACTGCCATAAATGCTATGTTATTAAAATGTTCCAATTTTTTAGCAGTATTTAATAATCTTCATTCTTCTGCATGACTCTCATATTCTCACTTTTGATAAATACTTTTAACTGTTTAATCTTGTTAATTAGGTTTATCACTGTACTATTTCAGGGACACAGTCTTATGTATAAAAGCTGAAAAAGTGAGCATGTGCAGCATCTGTGTACCACATGCTATATGTCCATGTTCACTGCATGGATTTCCTCAATAAAAATAATAAACAAACAAAAAAAAAGCCTTATACTGCCAGAAGATGTTTTTAAATATGCAGAATTTGTAAAATCACACTATGTGTGGGTAAGTTGTAAATACCAGGCTTTGCATCACATGCAAAATCAATAGCTTTGTTTAAAAACTTTACCCATTTTTGTAAATCATTGTTTCTTTGTTGCATTTTGGAATACTGTTTACACTCCATGAAATATAGGCAAATTAAAATGCATAGATCAAAAACATTGGCCTGCAAATAGGGCAACAACGCAGTCTCCAGAATGTCTCCCGGAAGACTTCTGCTCCACAGCCAGTACATTGCACCACTTCCCACATGTCTGTGTCCCTTCCAGTTACAGATGCTTTTTTGTTCTTGTTTTAGTGTGTGCAAGCTTGTGAGTGTCTCTACCTCCTATTCAGTGTGCTGTGTCTTTAAGGATATGAACAGGTGTATTCTGTTAGCAGTTTTAGGGAAGTGATGTGAGAGCCCCTGCTATAAAGGAAGTTATGCACTTGGGGCAGGTGGGGTGAGGGGAAGGGTGGGTGGAAGTAAACCTATGCTGTCTAGAAACAATCACCTACAACTCTTACCCTACACCCTAGGGAGTGCCTTCCTTCCCTTCAGACACCTATTTCACACAGGCTAAGTAACAGGTCTACTCACAACTGAATGCAAATATCTCGCAGCTACAGTTTCTCCCTGGCAAATGAAAGTTAAAACTTAAAACTAAGAACAGTCCACCCCAAAAACAGAATCAATATTAATTAGTTACACAGGTCCAAAAGGTAATAATTCAGTTTGGGTGGGGTTTACAACAACTGCGGTAACAGGTCTCTGATGTGTGGCAAGGGGGTTATGCACAAAGATGGGGATGGGGCTCTGATGTATGGTGGGGTATTAAACACACAGATGGGAATGGGGCACATGTGTGTGTTGGGGATGTCAACTAGAATGGGGATGGGGTACATATGTGTGGGGGGTGGTACTCACTATACTGACAGGGACCAGGTCTCAGCCTGGTTGTTGAGGGGTAGGTAATCCATGTTGCCTTATTACACTGCAAATCAGTACCATTGCTGTTGGGTATCTGCACTGTATTTGTCAATAAATGCACCGCTTTTTTATGCCTTATTGCATCATTTTTATCATACAGCATCCACTGTGGCACATCAGGTATGTTTTTAATAAATTTCTCAGTGCTGCCAGGTGATAAACCTGGATGCCCTGGCCTGTTTTAAGAAAGCAAAAAGAGCCGGCCCAGTGGTGCAGAGGGCTGAGGTGCTGGAGTCCTTACCTCATACCACACTGGAAACCTGGGTTCGGGAATGACCTCGGGTTGTTGGGGAGCTGGTATGGGGGGGGTGAAGGAAGTGGGATTGATCAGCTAAAAGGCAGCTATCCCCTCCAGGGTGGTTGTTCTCTCTTCCTGTAGTTCCACTCCCATCAGGTGGAGGTCCAATGGGATGCATAGGTGGGGATGGTGATTGCCAGGGATGAGGTAGAAGGAGCTGAGCTGGTACACAGCATGTGCGTGTGCCTCCACTCTCATGCACGTGTGTGTCTGCTGGGGTCCCGGGTCGGGGTGAAAATGGAAAAAGAACATAAAAAATCTATATAAAAATAAAAAAAGAAAGCAAATAACAAGGAATAGGTTGGAAGAATCTATCCTGTAAGTACCAACAGTGGACAGTAGTTAAGGATCAGTTAGGAAATCTCTAGACTTCAAGGGTTAGAAATTCAAAAAAAGACAAAATTGGGTGCAAAGGTTTGCTCTGCACTTGTGCCTGCACCTTACCTGGAGGTTGCTTTATTTTGTTGGATATCAGATCTGTGCTGTCCAACTGAATATTGGAAGGTGCTGGCACAGTGAAAAGGCACACTGCACTGCCTTGACATGAAACTGGGCAGTATACAGCCCATAGGGAAAAGTGATCCCTATTGGATTGAACCAGAAACTATGGCATGATATTCAGCCGCAAAATGCAAATTAGTCAGCTTAACTTGAAGGGTGCTAAGGGGCCATATGCATGCCCCTTAAAGGCTCATTTGCATTGGAAGCCATGGCCTAGTTGCACATGTCCTGATGTCAACACCCAATCCCTTGTCCATGTACATTTTCAGGATTCACTGGTGTCTAATGGCACCACCCCCCAAACACCCATCACAGTAGTGTGACATGATGCTCTGTTGTTCAGTGGTACCCACCCCTCTGATCCCCCATCCTACTTCTTTTAATGTATTCCCTGGTGTCTAGTGGCACCTCTTCCAGCCTCTGACCACCCCTGTGCTGCAAAATTATACTGTAGTGTCTTGTGACACCCCCTCTATCCTCTGATCAACTGTCTGTAAATGTGCTGGTTGTCGCTGGTGTCTATTGACACCCCCACCCTCCAATCACCCATCCTGGTACATTGTACATATGTCCTGTCCTGGGATCTAGAGGCTCCACCATCCAATAAGCACCCATCTGGGTGATTTCCAAAGCTTTCCTGGTGACTAGTAGATCCACCCAACCTCCCATTCTGTATGGTGCTCTGGATCCCTGTTGTTCAGTGGCACCCCTCCATCTCTCTGTTCATGTAACTTAGCTTATCCCAGGCAGCCAGTGTTATCCTTGCCCCCTCAACTGCAGCTCACCTCCTCATCCATCTGACATTAGTATTGGCAGTTTTGAAAGTGAGCAAGTGTATACTTGACAAACTAGTTTATGAGATGGTAATCTTTTCAGAGAAATATTTATGATCTCTCTCAAGAGAATCACTACATGCAGACAGTTACCAAAGAGAGCAAAATAGAAGCCACTGTGCTTCATAGGACCCCTTCAAAGCATAATAGTTGGAGAGGGATACACACATGATTTATGGCACCTAATGCTAGTTATAATCACCTGCCGTTCAATTAAATGTTTGGCCTTCCTGCCATAAGGGGATTGAAAACAGATGGCCGAATGGCTCACCTAGAGAAGAATCAGAAAGACAGAGAGAGAGAGAGAGAGACAGAGAGAGATAGAGAGATGGAAGAGTGGACACAAGGATGTAACATTAATGTGACTGTGGTCATAAAGCACTTGAAGTCATAAGGCAAGTAATGTAGGAGCTGAAACCAAAAACACCACCTCTTTACATATATATAGCATAGTTATACATGACATAATACATTCTGGAGAGAAAATTGGAAGGTGGAAGCAGAACCAATACATAATACAATCATGTTCTGTAGCTACATTGAAATGAATCACATACTTAATAAACACTGGATCATTCTACTCTTCCATTTATCTTTATTTTACTAACTCTATCCTTCCACTATTTCAATTTGTTACCCCCTGGACCCGCTTCACATTCAAAATTGTCACTTCTCCCAATCGCTTCCCCTTAGCTACATAACAACATCTCCTGGTCCCTCTGTCTGCATGCATTTAATCTCTCACACTCAATACTGAGTCTGTCTCTGGAAAAATAAAATCTAGCAAGAGACAATATGGCTGCAGCCAAGGTCTGGCAGAACATGGCACTGCCTACCATGTCAATATGGCAGAATGGAAAAAATATATGGTGAATTTTGGATACGTGTGCCAACATACTGTAAATTGCTGGGTTGGAAACAAATCCATAAAATCAGAAAGTGGGAGTAAATCATGCAAAAATGGTAGAAAAATACTCCTTTACTCCCCTTGTCTGTTACCCTGGCCCCATGTGTTAGTGTCCAAAGCAAAACCCCACATCATCACATGTACCATTGTCTGCAGGGAACCCTACAGCCCTTCAAAGTATCAGTGCCAGCAGGGAACCACAAAGACTTCCCATGTGTAAGTGCCCGCAGGGAACCCCACAGCCTTCCCATGTATTGATGTCTGCAGGGACTACACATAACCTTTCCATGTATCAAAATTCTCAGAGGGAATACCCACGGCCTTTCCATGTATCAATACCCACAGGGAACCCCCATAGCAATCCCATTATTCAGGTATGAGGTATCCGGTATAGCAACTATCAGAAGGGGAGTCCCACAGGGATCAATGCTTGGTTCCCTGCTGTTCTTGCTCTACATGAATGGCCTCCCCAAATTCTGTTCCATTAACACAAGTATGTACTTGTGTGCTGATGACATGATTATGTACACACAACATAATATTGTGGAATCTGACATTCATATAATATGAAAAGATTCCAATAACATTCAGAACACCCTTCTCAACTTAAAATTACTATTAGATGAGAAAAAAACACAGTGGTTGCTTGTTACTAAAAAGAATTTGACCATGGCTGACTTAGCAATAAAATCCATCAATGGCACAGACATCACTAGAGTTTATATGTATAAGTACTTAGGTATGACTTTAGATGATTAACTGACTTTTAAAACACACGTACAAAAATGATCTGATAAATTATAAGGACTTTTGGTGTTTGTTCTACAGAAATAAGACCCATTTCAATTATCATCTTAGAAAACTGTTACATAGAAACATAGAATTTGGTGGAAGGTAAGGACCACTTGGCCACCTAGTCTGCCCGTTTCCCTCCTACCTAATGAATAAGCTGCAGATCCTCGTTAACCAACAGCCTACTTCCTCCTACCCCCCACTAGAATTGCCTTATGTCTGTCCCATGCATTCTTGAATTCTCCCACTGTTTTTGACTCCACTATTGCCTCAGGAAGGTTGTTCCATATATCGACAACTCTCTTCATGAAAAAATGCTTCCTAACATTACCTCTGAGCCATCCCCCCTCAATCTTCAAATTGTGCCCCCTTGTTCTTGCACATCTCTTTTTTCTGAAAGATGCTACCCTCTTGGACTCTGTTGATTCCTTTGATGTACTTGAAAGTTTCTATCATGTCCCCCCTCTCCCTCCTCTCCTCGAGGGTATACATATTAAGTTCCTTTAATCTCTTTTCTTATGTCTTCTGCTACAGACTCTGCACCATTTTAGTTGCCCTCCTCTGGACAGCCTCCATCCTGTCTATGTCCTTGTGGAGAAGGGGTCTCCAGAACTGCACTGAACTATGGTGACTGTATATACAGAAATACCACAGATTCAATACTTACTCTTTTAGATCCACTATACCATAGTTCCCTCAGGTTCGTAACTGGTCTTCCAGATAGAACACACCACTGTCACTTATATGTAGGATGGTCTTCTCTAACAGACTGTAGAGAGATGCATTGGAACATGTTCATTTATAGATTTATTGTTAAAGCTCTTTCTCCATATTTGTTCAGTGTGTTACAGTTTAGAATGCCTCCTAAACATAGTCTCAAATAGAAAGATAGAATTTGACAGCAGATAAAGATTGCTTGGCCCACCCAGTCTGCCCATTTCCCTACCTAATGGATAAGCTGCAGATCCTAGTTAACCAGCAGCCTACTTCTTCCAACCCCCACCCCCTAGAATTGCCTTATGAATGTCCCATGCATGCTTGAATTCCACCACTGTTTTTGACTCCACAACCTCCTCTGGAAGGCCGTTCCATGCATCCACAGCCCTCTCTGTGAAAAAATACTTCCTTAAATTACCTCTGAGCCACCCCCTTCTATCTTCAAATTGTGCCCCCTTGTTCTTGCACACCTCTTTTTTTGAAAGATGCTACCCTCTTGGACTTTGTTGATTCCCTTGAGGTACTTGAAAGTTTCTATCATGTCCCCCCTCTCCCTCCTTTCCTCGAGGCTATACATATTAATCTCCTTAAATCTCTCCTCATATGTCTTCCGGTGCAGACCTTGCATCATTTTAGTTGCCCTCCTCTGGACAGTTTCCATCTTGTCTATGTCCTTGCAGAGATTGGGTCTCCAGAACTGCACGCAGTACTCCAGATGGGGTCTCACCAGCTGTCTGTACAGAGGGATAATAACTTCCTCTTTTCTACTGGTGATGTCTCTCCCTATGCATCCCAGTATCCCCCAGCCCTCCTTGCTGCCCTCTCACATTGCTTGCCCACCTTTAGGTCATCTGATATGACTACCCCAGGTCCCTTTCCATTTTTGTTGTTGTTAGTATCTCACCCCCCATTGTGTACTCTTCCCCTGGGTTTTTGTTTCCCAGGTGCATTACCTAGCACTTCTTAGCATTGAATCTAAGCTGCCACACATTTGACCATTTCTCTAACCTTGCCAAGTCCCTTCTCATCCTTTCCACCCCACCTTGTGCATCAACTCTGTTGCAGATCTTTGTGTCATCTGCAAAGAGACATACTTTTCCTTCCAGTCCCTCTGCAATGTCGCTTATAAAGACATTGAAAAGGAAATGCCCTAATACTGAACCCTGCAGTACCCCACTAGTAACCCCCCTTTCTTCAGAGTGGACTCCATTTACTGTTACTCACTGTGTTCTGTTCTCCAGCCAATTCTCTACCCAGGCTGTCATCTTGGGACCCACTCCCAGGCTGGCTAACTTGTATATTAATCTTTTGTGTTGGACTGTGTCAAATGCCTTGCTAAAGTCTAGGTAGGCCATGTTCACAGCCCCTCCTTGATCTACTACTTTGGTTACCCAGTCAAAGAAATCTATCAGATTCATCTGGCATGACCTTCCCGCTGTGAATCCATGCTGCCTTGGGTCCTGTGCCCCTCTGGCCTCTAGATACTCAACAATTCTTTCCTTCAGAAGTGATTACATCATTTTCCCTATCACTGAGGTTAAACTAACAGGTCTATAGTTTCCTGCTTCTGCCCTGCTCCCACTTTTGTGAAGGGGAATCACATCTGCCCTCCTCCAGTCCTCAGGTACCACCCCATCCTCCCATGATTTGTTAAAGAGGGTAGTCAGTGTGTTACTAGTTCACGCTTAGTTCTTTTAGAATTCTGGGATGAATCCCATCAGGCCCGTTGCTTTGTCCATCTTCAGTTTTTAGAGTTCTTTCAGAACCCTTTCTTCTGTAAATGGGCTGGTATCAACTTCTGTATCCAGAGTGTTTCTATTGTTTGTTTTAGGTACCTCCCCCTCTTCATTTGTAAATACTGAGCAAAAATATTTGTTTAGTATCTCTGCCTTTTCACAGTCACCCTTTGCCCACTCTCCCGCCTTTATTAAGCCTCACTATCCCTCCCTTGGTCTTCCTTTGCTCCCTGATGTACCTATAAAAGGTTTTATCCCTCTTCTTAACTGAGTTGGCTGTCTTTTCCTCAGTTTGGGCCTTTGTTGTTCTGACTACCTTCCCAGCTTCCTTTTGCTTTAACTGATACAATTCTCTGTCCTGCTCCTTCTGAGATTCCTTGTACTTCCTGAATGCTTTCTTTTTCTCTTGAACCTTCACTGCCACTTCCTTTGAGAACCATAGTGGTTTCTTAGATCATTTTGTTTTGTTTATTTGCTTCGCACAAAGGCTTGTTACCTCTGTGATGGCAGTTTTTATTATTCCCCATTGTTCTTCCACCCCTCCTTGCTGCCCATTTGCTAGTGCATTCCTTAGGCGCTCACCCATTTTGGCAAAGTAAGCCCTCCTAAAGTCCAGTACTTTTGCCTTTGTATGGCTTGACTCTACTACTGTGTTTTCTGTGAACCATACTGTTCGATGGTCGCTAGTTCCCAAATGGCCTACCCACTTCTACATCTGTGATGCTCTCTCCATCTCCACTTGAGAGAACCAGGTCTAAGATTGCTCCCTCTCGAGTAGGTTCCAATACTAGTTGTCTAAGGCATGGCCCCTGTAGGGCATCTAGAATAACCTCACTCTTTGAAGTGGCTGCTGCAACTGCACTCCAGTTAACATCTGGCATATTTAGATCACCCATCAGCAATATCTCCCCTTTTTCTGCCATTCTAAGTATACTTTCTATCATTTCCTTGTCCATTTCCTCCCCCTGAGAGGGGGGTCTGTATACAACCCCTGTGCGGATTGTGGTGCCATTGCCTGTCTCCAAATTGACCCACAGTGCTTCTTCTCCTCCTCCTTGTTTACCCTTTTGTTCTGTTGCTTTGATTCCTTTCCTTATGTTAAGAGCTACCCCTCCTCCTCTTTTACCCTCCCTGTCCCTCCTGTAGATAGTGTATCCTGGTATGTTTATGTCCCAGTCATGGTTTTGTGTGTACCATGTTTCTGTGACTGCCACAATATCCAGATGTTCCTCCTCCATCAAGCCCACTAATTCAGGAAGCTTGTTACCCAGACTATGGGCATTGGTACTCATTGCTCTCCATTTTTTGATGGCCTTACCTTCTGTTGCAGCATCCTCCACTTACCTTTCTACCTCGGTCTTTTTCTCATTTAGTACCCTGTTTTGTAGGGAGATGCTGGGATTTTTCTGTTGCTTATCAGTGCCTCCTCCCTTGACTAGTTTAAAAGCTTGCCAATGAAGCATTTAAACTCATTGCTCAAAAGACTTGTTCCCTTCCTGGACAGATGCAGACCATCCTGCCAGTATAGGCAGGTGTCCCTCCAGGTGGAACCCCAGTCCCCAATGAAGCCAAACCCCTGTGTTCCACACCATTTTTTCAATCATTCTTTAAACTGCATGGTGCAAAGTACCCTCGCCTCACCCATGCCATTGACAGGCAGCACCTCTGAGAAGGATACTGTGTGAGCTACTTGTTTTAGGCCCCTTCCCAACTCTACAAAGTCCTCCTGCACTGCTCTAATCTCATGATGAGCCAAGTCATTTGTCCCTAGGTGGACAATGATGTCCAGCTCAGACTCCCGTGCAGCTGTTTTCATGATCCTGAGGATGCACTTTGTGTCCCTCCAAGCCATGGCACCAGGCAGGCACCTTACTTCAGTTTTCCCTGCTCCTCACAGTTCTATTGCCCTAATAATTGAGTCCACCACCAGGAGCTGCTTCCTTTCCCTGTGGTGTCCTCTGCCTCCTTCCTGTGGGCCTCCCTTGTGATAGTTGTCCTCAGCCTCCTTAGTCTCCTCTGTGGGAGCATCCATAGGGGAACTATGCTCCCCCAGAATGGTGTATGGATTGTGGAGTGGAACAACTGACTGGGTGTGCCTCTGTTCCACCATATTCACCCTCCCTGGGCCCACTGTGGTCCAACTGCTGTGATTTCTTCGCAACCTTTGAGGTAGTGGTGGTGGCTGTGGTGCTCTCTGGGTGGGGGAGGTTCCCTTCCAACTGTCCAGTGTGGCCTGGGGGAAGGTCCCCTTACTACTGTCCAGTGTGGCCTGAAGATGGGCAACTTCCTCCCTCAGGGCAGAGAGTTGTCTGCAAATAGAGCAGCATCTCAGCCTCCAGTAAAACTCCCGGAAGACAGCTGCCCCACATCCATTACATTGCACTACTCCCCACATGTTTATCTACTTTTTTGTGTGTGTGTGTGCGCGTGATTGGTTTGTTATATAGAAATATGTATATTATACAATGTGTATGCTTATATTGTCAGTGCAGCGTGCTAGAGAGGATATGACAGTGATATGCACCTTGTACTCTTGAGGAAATGATGTCAGAACCCCAGGTATAAAGGAACAATTCCATGGGTGGGTGGGGTGAGGGTGGGCAGGGGTTGGGCCTAAACTGTGACCTCACGAAACAATCAGCTAAAAGCTCTGACCCACCACTGTGATGAGTGCCTTCCTTTCAGTAAGATGCCCCACACAACAATTTGACAGAGAAAATATGCTGCTAATCAAACAGAGAAAAATCCAGACATCCAGGTCAGACACTGTGAGGGACTGCATTACAATGGGTGATGGTGCATGGGGGTGGTTTCGGGAATACATGGCAACCTCTCCTCCCCTTTTTCCATGGCCTTGATGGTGGAGATTAAAGACAAGGAGGGCAAGCTGGTTCTCAGGGGTACGTGAATGCAACCAATAAAAGCATCAACATTTAAATATTTGTAATACTGTAGTTCACCCAAAGCATTCACATTGATTATATACTAAACTAGTGAGGGAAGTCCTAAATATCTGTTAAATATTTATCTCATGCCCAGGCAAAGAACTAAATCTGGGGAATTCACATTAGATGTTACTGTTTCATGTATATGTGAAAGATTCAGAAGAAATGTACCTTAAATGCCCTATTGCCAATTGCACGATTTAGGACGTCCCTCACTAATTTAGTATATAATCATTGTGACTGCTTTGGGTGAACTACAGTATTACAAATATTTAAATGTTGATGCTTTTATTGGTTGCCATCACGTATACCAGAGAACCAGCTTGCCCTCCTTGTATTTACTCTCCACCATCAAGGCCATGGAAAAAGGGGAGGAGAGGTTGCCATGTATTCCTGAAACCACCCCCATGCACCATCTCCCATTGTAATGCAGTCCCTCATTCACATGAACTGCTTTTAACTAAGCTCTCCTTTCCTTCCTCCAACCCACTTTATGTCACAGTTTTATATGTCTCCCCAAAACTCCATCCCCCCTTTCCTAGTCACCTGTATCACGTCCATCACCACCCATGCCTCTGCAGGCAAATCAATCCTACTTGGCAACTTTAACCTTGATTGGCACTTTCCCTCATCTCAAAACTTGTGCCTCCAAATAGAATCATTAAATCTGTCCCAGCTGATCAATGAACCCACCTATCCCAACCCTTGCTCCCAGTCTAATTCTTTGCTTGACTTGGGGCTATGTACCCACCCTCACTGAATCAGCTCTGCAGGCATACTCCCCAATGCACTAAGCGATTATTGCCCTACCTACTGTGTCAGGAAGATTGGCCCTCTACCCAACCCCTCAAAATATATTCAACATCAATCCCTCAAATCACTAAATTCTGTTAAATTACTGCATGACTTGGCCACAGCAAATTAGACACCAGTCCTCTCCTCTCCCTCTGTTGATGTGGCCCTCTCCCATTTCACATCTATCTTCTTAAAGATTTGGGATGCACATGCCCCACTAAAGTTATTTAGGGTTAAACAACACCACAATCCCTGAATCTCCTCTAACATCCTGTCCTTGTGCAAACCAGTGACCTTGCATTGTGTTGCTGTAAAAAAAATGAAACAACCCTGCTGACTTGCATAAATGCCGAGCCCTCTGCAATGACTGCAAAAAGAAGATTCGGCAATCAAAATCTGACCAAATTCAGATGGCGTTTGCACACATCTAACACCTTTCTCTTCTCTCTCTGGAAGGACCTCTGATCACTCCTGCTTCCCACCTCTGAACCCCCTACACCAACCCTTTTTTGTCAGGTTCCTTATTATCTAACCCCTTCTTGGTTGCTGACACCCTGAATAATTTTTTCATGACCTGTGCCCTCCCCAAGACACCCCTTTCCTCTCCTGCCTTCCCCCCACCCTCAGTGAGTACTCTGGCTATCAGCTGCCTCAGATTTCCCCTTCTGAAGTACTTAGTGCCTTATAATCCTTAAACCCAGCTAAATCCAGCCCCGATGGCCTGCATCCTAGATGCCTCAAAATCTCAGCTCCATCTATTTTGACTCCTCTCACATACCTCCTCAATCTATCTCTTTCCTCCTCCTCCACTGTCCCTGAAGCACTCCAAGCAGTGCAAGAAAGCAGCAGCAAAAGCAAACAAGATGCTGGGATGCATATCTAGGGGGATCAGTAGTAGGAGGGAGGAGGTTATACTGCCATTGTACAGGTCACTGGTAAGGCCGCATCTATAGTATGGAGTTCAGTACTGGAGCCCACACCTCAAAAAGGACATTAACCTGCTGGAGAAGGTCCAGAAGAGGGCAACAAAGATGATAGTGGATCAGCAGAGTATGGCATAAGAGAAGAGGTTGAGGCCACTGAACATGTACCCCCTGGAAGACAGGAGAGAGAGAGAGAGAGAGAGAGAGGACATTATTGTGATCTTCAAGTACTTGAAAGGAATAAATAAGGTTGATGAGAAGAGCTTCTTTAAGCTGAGTGACAACTACCATACGAGGGGACACAGTCTTAAGCTGGAGGGTGGGAGGTTCAGGAGGGAGGTAAGGAAGCACTTCTTCACAGAGAGGGTGGTGGACCCTTGGAATGTGCTGCCAGAAGAGGTCATCTCATTGAAGACAGTGGGTAGCTTTAAGAGAGTCTCAGATAGGCATAGGAAGAAGATAAGGATCATGAGTAGGGAGGATGGGAGAAGTGGGGAGGAAGGGTAGGCACGTTAGCTCAAGCTGTGGACCCTGCAGTATGAGCAGCCTTGATAGATAAGATGGCCATCTTCTTTTGGCATCTTCTTGTGTTCATACGTATGTATGTTCCTTTAGCCTGGAAGTCTGCTGTGGTGCTCCCCCTACATAAATGTGGGGATGTTACTGTTCCTGGGAATTACTGCCCTATATCCCTCCCCCCGTGCTTGCAAAGGTACAAGAATCTATAGTCCTCTCATATCTAAACAACTTCCTCTCTGCTTCATGCACTCTCTTCCCCGTGCAATCAGGATTCAGGAAACTTCACTCAACCCCCACCTCCCTACTCCATTTCATCGACGCCATATACACTGCGATGGATCAACGACAGATCGCATCAGCTATTTTTATTGATCTGGCCAAGGCCTTCGACTCAGTGTCACATCCTTTGTTACTAAATAAACTTAACGACATCGGCCTTTCCCCTACTGCTCTCTCCTGGTTTGGTTCCTACCTATCTGGGCGGTCCCAGTCAGTAAAAATAAATAACTTCTTATCTCCCTCTCCCTATCCTTGCATGTGTCCCTCAGGGATCGATCCTTGGTCCTCTTCTTTTCTCCTTGTGTATTAATGACCTCCCATATGTCTGTCTCATGATAAGATCCATATGTATGCAGACAATACTGCCCTCTTACTGTCAGGTTCATCTGTCCAAGTCGTCCAAACCTCATTTCAACAAGATCTCTCTGCTGCAACCAACTGGTTCAAAGACAACTTCTTAAAATTGAACACCAAAAAAACAGTAGCTGTGACCTTTGGCTCTAAGCAGAAACTGCCTAGGCTCCCCTCTCTTCCTGTTTTATCAAGATCATCCTGCACTTCTCTTGATAATGTCCTGACCTACAAATATCTTGGTGTATGACTTGATCACTCACTTGACTTCTCATCCCATATCTCTACCATTCACTCTAAACTATGCACTAAACTGGGGCTACTTTACCCTCACAAGGCTTGTTTCTCCCTCCCTGTTAGACATCACCTGCTGATAAAATGGATACCCCCTACCTTCAACTATGCTTATGTTGTCTTCAGTGCAGCCCCTGTCTACTTCCTCTCCAAACTTGACGTCCTTTTCAATGCTTTCTGTTCTTCTACCTCAAATCTCCCATTCCTGACACACCACTGTGACCTCTACTCTGCTCTATCCCTCCTGTCCCTCATATAGATGCTTGTCTCTCTGCTCCTCCATCATCTCTAATTACTGGTGTGGGACTCTTCCCTCCTGTCTCTCCTCTCTCCTTAATCTGGCCACTCTCTCATCCTACAATTCATGTACAAATTGCACCTGCTCCTTCATCCTCCCAAGAGTGCATACATCTATGGGGAAATGTGCCCTCTCTTACAGACTTCCTTCCCTTTGGAGCAACCTCCCCTCCCATACTCATCTCACCCCCTCCTTTCCATCACTAAAATGCCTTCTTAGGCCCCCCTTTAATATCCTGTGACTGCTCCCTGCTCTAATTATTCCCTTTTTTCTCTTTCACATCTCTACTTCTCTCATCCTCACTCTTTTTCCACCTCCTGCATAGTTTTGTGCCCTCATGTTCGTCCTTTGCTGTCCCTTTCAACTGAAAACTTCTACCTGAGCAGTTTATTATATTTATACTATAGTTATACTTAAATTATTTCCCATTGTTTTTCATAGATTTCTAATGTATATATTTACTTGCATTGTACATTGCCTTATTTTGCATTCTGTATGCATCATCTCTTTGTTGTATTTGTACCCTTTGTCTCTGGGTCGCACCTGGAAATGAGCTTGGTTCTGCATGCCTTTCCTGGTTACCAACATTTTAAATAAATAAATAAATAATTTATTTATTTATATAAATGTTTAACCAGGAATGAATGCTGAGCGGTGCAACACTCGATTCCAGATGAGTACTGGGGGCATGGGAATTTGGATAGACAGTATTCAGACATATATTACATGATGTGGCACATTACATGGTTGAGAGGAACACATTGTACAAGGTACACCTGCCTTCTGGCAGGGGAGTAGAATACAAGTGCAGCTAGCAAGTTGGAGCTCTTGGTGAGGCTAAGTGCTGCAGCAATAGAGGATTGTTAATGGTAGAAACAAACGTGCAGTCAAACATGCAGGCATTCAAGTATTCAGGCAGAAGCAAAATGCTGTTTGAGGGGAAGGTTGAAATGCTGAGCGGAGGCGTAGTGTCTGAGCTCAGCAGGGAGGGATTCTTTTTATATTATGAAACATTATTTTATATGTGTTCTGTTAAGTTGTTTTGTATCTGTGTTTGGACACAACTGTAAACAACAATTTTGCTCTCAACTTGTTATTCAATAAATGAATGAATGATGATGATGATGAATCAGTGTCCAAAGGGATCCCTGCACCCTTCCCACTAAATCAGTGTTCACTGGGAACCCCACACCTTGCCATTTATCAGTGTATACAGATAACCCTACACCATCCCATGCGTCAGTGTCTGCAGGTAACTCCACAACTTCCTGTGTATCAGTGTTTACAGATTACACTACAGTCCTGCCATGTAGCAGTGCCTACAGGCAACCCAGACAGCCTTCCCCTGTATCAATGCCCACAGAGAACCCCAAAACATTCCCATGTATCAATGCCCACAGGGAACACCACAGCCATCATATCACAGCAAACAGAGAATATCCATTGCCAGGGTACTAAATGAGAAAAAGACTGAGGTAGAAAGGTCAGTGGGGGATGCTGCAAAAGAAGGTAAAGCCATCAAAAAATGGAGAGCAATGAGTACCAATGCTCATAGTCTGAGTAACAAGCTTCCTGAATTAGTGGCCTTGATGGAGGAGGAACATCTGGATATCGTGGCAGTCACAGAAACATGGTACACACAAAACCATGACTGGGACATAAACATACCAGGATACACCATCTACAGGAGGGACAGGGAGGGTAAAAGAGGAGGAGGAGTAGCTCTTTACATAAGGGAAGGAATCAAAGCAACAGAACAAAAGGGAAAACAGGGAGGAGAAGAAGCTCTGTGGGTAAATTTGGAGACCGGCAATGGCACGACAATCCGCACAGGGGTTGTATACAGACCCCCTTCTCAGGGGGAGGAAATGGACAAGGAATGATAGAAAGAATACTTAGAATGGCAGAAAAAGGGGAGATATTGCTGATGGGTGATCTGAATATGCCAGATGTTAACTGGAGTGCAGTTGCAGCAGCCACTTCGAAGAGTGGGGTTATTCTAGATGCCCTACAGGGGCCATGCCTTAGACAACTAGCATTGGAGCCCACTCAAGAGGGAGCAATCTTAGACCTGGTTCTCTCAAATGAAGATGAAGAGAGGATCACAGATGTAGAAGTGGGTAGCCATCTGGGAACTAGCGACCATCGAACAGTGTGGCTCACAATAAACACAGCAATAGAGTCAAGCCATAAAAAGGCAAAAGTACTGGACTTTAGGAGGGCTGACTTTGCCAAAATGGGTGAGTGCCTAAGGAATGCACTAGCAAATGGGCAGGAAGGAGGGGTGGAAGAACAATGGGGAATAATAAAAACTGCCATCACAGAGGTAACGAGCTTTTGTATGAAGCAAATAAACAAAACAAAATGATGTAAGAAACCACTATGGTTCTCAAAGGAAGTGGCAGTGAAGGTTCAAGAGAAAAAGAAAGCATTCAGGAAGTACAAGGAATCTCAGAAGGAGCAGGACAGAGAACTGTATCAGTTAAAGCAAAAGGATGCTGGGAAGGCATCAGAACAGCAAAGGCCCAAACCGAGGAAAAGATAGCCAACTCAGTTAAGAAGGGGATAAAACCTGTTGTAGGTACATCAGGAGTGAAGAAGACCTAATGGAGGGTTAGTGAGGCTAAAAAGGGAGGAGGGTGGGCAGAGTGTGACTGTGAAAGGCAGAGATACTAAACAAATATTTTGCTCAGTATTTACAAAGGAAAAGGGGAGGTACCTAAAACAAACAGCAGAAACACTCTGGATACAGAAGTTGATACCAGCCCATTTACAGAAGAAAGGGTTCTGAAAGAACTCCTAAACTGAAGGTGAACAAAGCAATGGGGCCTGATGGGATTCATCGCAGAATTTAAAAGAACTAAGGGTAGAACTAGTGACACAACTAACTACCCTTTAACAAATCATGGGAGGATGGGGTGGCACCGAGGACTGGAGGAGGGCAGATGTGATTCCCCTTCACAAAAGTGGGAGCAAGGCAGAAGCAGGAAACTACAGACCTGTTAGTTTAACCTCAGTGGTAGGGAAAATGATGGAATCACTTCTGAAGGAAAGAATTGTTGAGTATCTAGAGGCCAGAGTGGCACAGGACCCAAGGCAACATGGATTCACAGTGGGAAGGTCATGCTAGACAAATATGATAGATTTCTTTGACTGGGTGACCAAAGTAGTAGATCAGGGAGGGGCTGTGGACATGGCCTACCCAGACTTTAGCAAAGCATTTGACACAGTCCCACACAAAAGATTAATATACAAGTTAGCCAGCCTGGGAGTGGGTCCCAAGATGACAGCCTGGGTAAAGAATTGGCTGGAGAATAGGACACAGAGTAATAGTAAATGAAGTCCACTCTGAAGAAATGGGGTTACTAGTGGGGTACTGCAGGGTTCAGTATTAGGATCCGTCCTTCAATGTCTTTATAAGCAACATTGCAGAGGGACTGGAAGAAAGTATGTCTCTTTGCAGATGACACAAAGATCTGCAACAGAGTTGATGCACAAGGTGGGGTGGAAAGGATGAGAAGGGACTTGGCAAGGTTAGAGAAATGGTCAAATGTGTGACAGCTTAGATTCAATGCTAAGAAGTGCAAGGTACTACACCTGGGAAACAAAAACCCAGGGGAAGAGTATACAATGGGGGGTGAGATACTAACAACAACAAAAATGGAAAGGGACCTGGGGTAGTCATATCAGATGACCTAAAGGTGGGCAAACAATGTAAAAGGGCAGCTAGGAGGACTGGGGGGATACTGGGATGCATAGGGAGCGGCATCACCAGTAGAAAACAGGAAGTTATTTTCCCTCTGTACAGACAGTTGGTGAGACCCTATCTGAAATACGGCGTGCAGTTCTGGAGACCCAGTCTCCGCAAAGACATAGACAGGATGGAAGCTGTCCAGAGGAGGGCAACTAAAATGGTTCAGGGTCTGCACCAGAAGACATATGAACTGAGACTTAAGGAGCTGAATATGTATAGCCTCGAGGAAAGAAGGGAGAGGGGGGACATGATAGAAACTTTCAAGTACCTCAAGGGAATCAACAAAGTCCAAGAGGGTAGCATCTTTCAAAAAAAGAGGTGTGCAAGAACAAGGGGGCACAATTTGAAGATAGAAGGGGGGCAGCTCAGAGGTAACTTAAGGAAGTATTTTTTCACAGAGAAGGTTGTGGATGCATGTAACTGCCTTCCAGAGGAGGTTGTGGAGTCAAAAACAGTGGTGGAATTCAAGCATGCATGGGACAGTCATAAGGCAATTCTAGGGGGTGGGAGTAGGAAGAACTAGGCTGCTGGTTAACTAGGATCTGCAGCTTATCCATTAGGTAGGGAAATGGGCAGACTGGGTGGGCCAAGCAGTCCTTATCTGCCGTCAAAATCTATGTTTCTATGTTTCCATGTATTAATGCCCACAGGGAACCCCACAGCATTTCAGTGCATCAATCTCCACAGGGTACCCCACAAACTTCCTGTGTATCAACATCCCAGGGGAACCACCGCAGCCGTTACATGAATCAGTGACTGCATGGAACCACTCAGCTTTCCCATGTATTAATGCTCACAGTGAATCCCACAGCCTTCTCCAATTACCAGTGCCCATATAGAATGCCTACTGGAATCTTATGTATCAATGCCAGCAGGGAACCCCTGAAACCTTTCCATATATCTATGCCCACCGGGAACCCCTAAAACTTCATCTGTATCAGTGTTCACACAGAATATTTACAGCCTTCCTGTTTATCAAATGTCTGCAGGGAACACCGACAGCTTATTCCCATTTATCAATGCCCACAGGGCATCCCTCAACCTTACCAAATATCAGTGCTCAAAAGGGATAGCCTCAGCCTTCCTATGTCTCAGTGTCCACAGAGAACCCCACAACCCTCCCATGTATCAGTGTCTGCAGAGAACCCCACAGCCCCCATGTGTCTCATGTGTGTGCAGGGAACCCCAGAGCTTGACAATGACTCAGTATCCATAGAGATACTTCATCCTCCCATGTATCAGCATCATAGAAACATAGAAGCTGTACAGGGCTCTCGGGATGCAGATATTTATGTCATTTGCACTCATTTTGTGTCAGAATGCTCCATTTTTTGATATGGAAGTCCCTGAGATGTTCATGCAAGAGGCCCCGTGCTCCTTTGATTTCTGTGGGGCACTGTTTTAAAATAGAAGCTCTAATGTTTTAGAAGGCAAATTGAAGCAAACTATAGCCACCGCTCAACTAATAAGGGCCATGTTAGTTGAACAGTGGTCATAATTTGTTTAAATTTGCCCTCTAATACTTCAAAAATTGTAATTTAAAACATTGCCCCAAAGATCTACATATTCTTACATTATGAGACTTGCAAGCACAAGGGCATGGCTCACATTTAATTCACTAGGGACCCCCAGAAATTTACCAGTGCCTCCCACATTTGGGCTGCGGGCCCCCCCACTTTTTTTTTAAAAGTCCCAGACCATGAAACAAAAAATCCAGTGAAAGCCTTAGCTATCGGCCTAAAAGGACCTCTTAGCCCACTCACTCTGCCCCAAAGTCCCTACCCAGTGCTTCACCATACACCCTATTTGATCTCTGGCCTTACCATCCCCATCCTTGTTACCAAGGTCCCTCTGTGTTTAGCAGATGCATGTTTGAAACCTGTTACCGTTTTGGTACTCTATCCACTAAATATTGGTTTAGATTGCCCTTCTTACAGTATATTTTAAAACTTACATAGTTGGGTCATCCTATATAGCAACATTCAATGAGACAACAATTTCATAACATAGGATAAACTCCACTCATACAAAGTATTCTTATTTAGCTTAAAGGCAACTCTTTATTTTTCAAAATTCACACCAAAAATTCTGGGCAACAGTTTCATAGCCAAAACGCCACTTCTTCAGGCCCTCATATACAGTGTTGTTTTTCTGATTCTCCCGTTAATTCACTTGATGTTTCAACACAATACTCCATATGAATCCATTTAAATGCAAATCTTCCTATAATATATATTAGTTTCACAACAGGAAGATCTTTATGCCTCCAGTAGCACTTTGTGCTTCACATTTCATTGTGTTCTTGCTACTCTTTAGTCATTGACTTATGCCATTCTGTTTTCCTTTGGAGAGTGAAGAACATGTTTGAAACCTGCTACCATTTCAGTACTTACCACCTCTGCTGGGAGGCTGTTTCAGGCTTCCACCACCCTCTCCATGAAGAAATATTTCCTGACATCCCCTCTAAGTCTTCCACCTTCCAGCTTCATATCATGACACCTTGTCCTTGAGCATCTCTTTAAGTGCAAAATGCCACTCTTCTGTGCCTTATTTATACTCTTGAGGTATTTAAATGTCTCTGTCATGTCTCCCTTTTCTCTCCTTTCCTCCAGTGAGCACATATTTTAACTCCCTGAATCTTTCCTTGTTGGGCTTCTATTGCAGGCCATGCACCATTTTGGTTGCCTTTTTCTGTACCACCTCCATCCTATCTATTTCTTTCCTGAGATGGGGCCTCCAGAACTGGACACAGTACTCTAGATGTGTCCTCCCACACCCATACCATTGATCAATACAGGACTCACACTACCGCAGAGAATACCACTCAGTCCCATGTAGCAGGATCTGCAGGGAGCCACACACCATCCCATGCATCAGCAACAGCAGGGGGCACCAAACTGTTCCATCAGCATCCGCAGAGCATCCCACACCAATCCATGTATCTGCATCTGCAGCTCTTACAGGGAATTCATAGCAGTTCCATATACCAGTGTCTCCAGGGAATTGCACAGCTGTCTCACATATTAATGAAGGGAACCTGACAGTCCTCCTATGTAACAATGAAAAGAGGCAACCCCAGAGCTGTCCCCTAGTATTAGTGTCTGCAGTGCACCTGATAGCCCTACCATGTATTAAGAAAAGCAGGTAATCCCACAATCCTCCTGTGTATCAATGGTTTCAGAGAAAACCCTAGCCCTCCCATGTATCAATGAAAGCAGGGAACATGAAGTTCACTCATTTATCAGTATCTACAGGGAGCACCGCAGCCCCCCCCCCCATACATCACTGTGTGCAGGGAACCCCACAGTTGTCCCATTTATTAGTGTCCACAGGGAACACCACAGTCCTCACATGTATCAGTTCCCACACAGAACTCTACAGCCTTCCCATGTATTAGTGTCTGATGGGAAGCCCACAGCCATCCCATGTATCAGTGCCTGCAAGGAACCCTAAAGCCCTCTTATGTATCAGTGTCCGCAGGGAACTCCACAGTCTTCTAATGTATTTTTGTCTGCATGGATCAACCCAGCTGTTTCAGGGCCTTTCCACCAGTGCAGTGGTAGGGTTGCCACTCACGGCGCCAGCGACCCAGGTTCGGGAACGGACACAGGCAGCTGGTGGGCCAGCTGGGGGGAGTAGGATTGAGCACCCACAGGCTGCTCTCCTCCTCTGGGGAGGGTGCGCTGCTAGTCCCGCCACTCTACCACCACCTTTGTGACCATGGGTGGAGGTGCAGTTGGACAGCATGAAGTGGGTGGGAGGACGTCGGCCGGGAGCTGAAGTGATTGCACTTTGTGACATGCTCCACCCCTTGGCTCCTCTAGCATGCTGATGTCCTGAGGGGTGGCACCAGAACAAAGAAAAAGCCCTGTGGATGCTGGTGTAGATGGGATCCAGCTACAAAATACCATAACCCAGCTCTCTAGAGGAGCCACTCAGACCACCCAGTGCTCACTAAATGGACTGAAGGGGGCAGTCCCAGGATCCCCCTACTTCTCCTCCTCCTCCTCCTCCTCCTCCTCATCCAGAGGTAGACTGAGAAAACATGGGGGCAAGTCTGGAGGCCCTCCTGGAGGTACTGGGGGTGGGCAGAGAGAGCATAGGATATTCTGAAGAGAGCGGTAACTGTGGAGAGGAGGGCATAAACAGACAATATAAAAAAAACACAGCTGTTCCATTTATAGTCCCCACTGGGAACACCACTGCCCTCACATGTATCAGTATTTGCAGGTAACCCAACAGCCCTCTGATATTTCTTTGTCTACAGGGAACCCCATAGCCATCCCATGTATCAGTGTCCAAAAGGAACCCTGCAGCCCTCTTATGTATCACTGTCCACAGAGAACCCCACAGCACTCCCATGTATTTTTGTCCACAGAGAACCTAACAACCTTCCTATATATCAGTGTCTGCAGGGAATCCCACAGCACTCCCAAGTATCAGTGTCCGCAAGGAACCCTGCAGCCTTCCAACATATCAGTGTCCATAGAGAACCCAATGGCCCTCCCATGAATCAGTGTCCACAGGAACTGCACAGCCACCCCATGTATCAGTGTCCACAAGAAACCCTGCAGCCTTTCTATGTATCAGTGTTAGTAGAGAACCCAATGGCACTTCCATGTATCAGTGTCCAAAAGGTACCCTGCAGCCCTCTTATATATCACTGTCCACAGAGAACCCCACAGCCCTCCCATGTATTACTGTCTACAGAGAACCCCAAGGCACTCCCATGTATCAGTGCCCGCAAGGAACCCTGCAGCCTTCAAATATATCAGTGTCCATAGAGAACCCAATGGCCCTCCCATGAATCAGTGTCCACAGGAACTGCACAGCCACCCCATGTATCAGTGTCCACAAGAAATCCTGCAGCCTTTCTATGTATCAGTGTACATAGAGAACCCAATGACCCTCCCATGAATCAGTATCCACAGGAACTGCACAGCCATCCCATGTATCAGTGTCCACAAGAAACCCTGCACCCTTTCTATGTATCAGTGTACATAGAGAACCCAATGGCCCTCCCATGAATCAGTGTCCACAGGAACTGCACAGCCATCCCATGTGTCAGTGTCCACAAGAAACCCTGCAGCCTTTCTATGTATCAGTGTTAGTAGAGAACCCAATGGCACTTCCATGTATCAGTGTCCAAAAGGAACCCTGCAGCCCTCTTATGTATCACTGTCCACAGGGAACCCCACAGCCCTGTCATGTATTTTTGTCTACAGAGAACCCAACAACCTTTCTATACATCAGTGTCTGCAGGGAACCCCACGGCACTCCCATGTATCAGTGCCCGCAAGGAACCCTGCAGCCTTCAAACATATCAGTGTCCATAGAGAACCCAATGGCCCTCCCATGAATCAGTGTCCACAGGAACTGCACAGCCATCCCATGTATCAGTGTCCACAAGAAACCCTGCAGCCTTTCTATGTATCAGTGTTAGTAGAGAACCCAATGGCACTCCCATGTATCAGTGTCCACAGGAACTGCACAGCCCTCCCACATATCAGTGTCCACAAGAAACTCTGCAGCCTTTTTTATATGTATCACAGTTAGTAGAGAAACCAATGGCACTCCCATGTATCAGTGTCCACAGGACTTGCACAGCCCTTCCATGTGTCAGTGTCTACAGGAAAGCTAACAACCTCCTCCTTCCAATGTATTTGTATTTGCAGGGAACCCCACACTGTCCTATGTATCAGCATGCACAGGGAACCCCAGACAGTCTAATGTACAAATGGTTGCAGGGAATCCGCACAGCCATCCTATATATCAGCATCCACAGGGAACGACACATTGTCCCATGTGTCAGCATCCACATGGAAAAACCACACTGTCGGATATAAAAGTGAATACAGCAAACAGCATGCTGACTCATGTATTAGTGTCTGCAAGAACTCTACACCATTCTATTTTATCATCATCCACCAATAATCCCACACAATTCCACATATCAGCAGCTGATGACACTTCACACTGTCCCATGTAGCAGTGACTGATGGGAACACCACAGCAGCCCAAAGTATGAATGCTTGCAGGGAATCCCCACAACCTTTCCATGTGTCTGCTGATAGGGAACCCCACACCATCCCTTGTGTCAGTGGCTGCAGGGAACCTGACAGCTACAGGGACCACTACAGCCCTTCTATGTGACAGCATTTGCAGGAAACCTCAGTCACTTAATACATCATTGTCTAAAAGGAACCGGCCAGCTCACCCATATACAAGTGACTGCAGAGAACCCCACACTGTCCTTTAACTCAGCATCCAAAGGCAACTCCACAACCATCCTATGTATCAGACCACATGGAACACCACAGTATCTGTTTCCCTATCTGTTACATAATCAGTCTCAATTGTCCTGTTTGTCACATTGTTCATCAAACTCTCTGCCTTCCTGTGAACTAGAACCCACCTTCAGATGAGGCTGGCGCTCAACATGGATGGGCCTTGTAAATCATGGATGATAAAATGTTTGTGGAATGGGATATAGTGGTTTATAATTAGGGGTCTCTAGCTCTCTGACACACTTTAGTCCCCATTTCTGTGGCAGGGCTCTTAGGCTTCTGCAGCAGTGTTTGTTAATTCCCACAGCAGGTATCTGGCAGTATAGCCTAGAGGTTAGAGTAACGAGCTGTGTATCAGCTTGGTACATTCAGCAGACCTTTGTTTGATTCCCATAACCTCCATTTGCGTACTGTGTAACTCTGACTAAGGAGTAAGTCACTTAACCACCCCAGTGCTCCTGGGTTGTCCCTGAAAATAGGCGCTTGTGCCTAGTGGGCCTTTTCCGGTCCCCCCCCCCCCGGAAAAAAAGAATATTCATTTCTGTGACAGGATGCAGTCCTATCTCCTGCCACTGGCTAAAACATGATGTGATATCATCGAGGACATCCCATTACATGGACAGAGGAGGAGCTACAGGATAAACAAGATTTAGAAGGGAGCCAGGCACTAAGGAAAAACTACAATTTAATGGAAAACCATTATGATCAATGAGTTCTATGGTGCTACATACAGTCTGTAGCATGATGCAAGTTCTGCAGGAAATTCCACCACTGTAGAATTGCAGAAATCTAGGGACCCTGTATATAGTGCATTTGGCATGTAATTGAGCCTTTAAGACTCCATGTCAGGTACAGATTCACCCTTAATTGGTACTGGATCCCAAAACATGCTACTCTGATGGCAGTTTGTATGTACTAAGTTATTGTTGGCCTGCAGCCCAGTTTCTAATGGGACAGGTGACTGCATCACAAAAACAGCATGTGCACCCTTGATGGTTGTCTCCCTTTACAGGCAAATGACTGAAAGGACACAGAGTTCAAACTACACTCTCAGGCTAAGAAATTTGTGGGGGTAGGGCTGGAGGTCAAAGTGTGGGAAAGCTGTATATGTGGCTGACCCTCTACTAGCTGCCATGTGGTAAATGGAGGACTTAGTTTTCCAGGGCTGCCTCTCTGGTACAGTTACTAGGTATAAAACTGACAAAAAAAACTGCTCTCAAAGTAACCCTAGTCATTTATGAATGGTTTGACCTGTACTATAACTGTGTTGTTCTTTGTGTCATTTGATATCTTACACTGTGAATCTGATCCCAACTGTGGGCATCCACGCCTCCAGGCACACTATTGGAAATGACAGGTTTGCCATGTCTAGCTTTTTCTCAGTCAAGGATTTACATGCATGTAACACGAGCTACAGCAAAAACACATATAGTATTGTCTCCTCAAAACTTAGCCTCAACCGGGGTACAGAAAGGCTCCATTCCAGGACCCCAAAGGCTGTGGCTCTGTTGTATGCAGTACATTACTGTGATTGTATTTGGGATTTGCTCTCACCTAGATGATGAGCCCCAGCACCACAGTCTGAAACAGCCCAACCAGACCGGACAGGGGTACACCTAGAATGGATCCCAAGACCCTCAACGTCTGTGGGTCTGAGGTCTAAATTATATTTGTATTTGAGATTTGCTCTCACCTTGATCATGAGCCCAAGCACCACCACCCACAGAACTCCCTCCCAACCTAGGGAATAAGAGGGGTTGATCCCTGGACTGTCATATATCCACTCCAGGGGTCAAGCCCTCTGCTCCCACAGTGCCCAACCTTGAAGTATGATTCATGCACAGGGGACAGACAGGAACACCCTCCTGTTTGTCTGGGTCTAAGAAAACTACCTGTCTCAAGGCCTGGGGTCAATTATGAACCCTTTTTAGCCAGAACATCCAGGTATCAGGTCCAAATATCACACTCTTTTTGGGGAAAGCAGCGCAATACTTGACACAGAGAGCATACAACCAATAGTGTTCACAACCCCCTGCCGATTCAATTGGCACATTGGTATTCTCTTACCTTTCTGGATCTTTACACAGATTCTTGTTAGCATGGATGCATATGGTGACACTCTAAGCAATTTAACAGTTATGTCAAAATTCTCTGTACTGCCCCACTATTCACACTCAAAATGAACAAGTTCCCAGGGAGGTTTGAAGAAAAACAAGGTTAAGCAAAATTAAAAATAGTAAATAAATACAGAACATACATACATTAAGGTTACAGTCAGCAAAGAAATGGACAGTTATAACACAATATGCCTTGCAACTGACTTTGCTAATTCTGCCTCATGTTTTCAGTTGACAAAAGATTTGGGATGTTACCTATATTGGCAGAAGTGTTCCTTAGAAGTCCAGAAACAAAGACGACTCTTAGAAGTACAGAAAAGAGTGTCAGTCCTGTCAGCCAAGCTTCACCAGTATCAGGGAGGCCAGAATGTCCCTCGCTCCTTGTGGTGTCACAGCTCTGAGCTGTGAGTGTGAGGTCACACTCAGTCCTGCATACTTAATTTGTAACATGCAGCTGCATAGGCAAACAGGTCAGATTACTACTTGATTGGAATCTGCAAATACAGCAATATTTTTAATTATAACAAGACTGTCTTCCTTAGCATATGGTTTATGACACCCTCTGATGTTGCAGAAATATCCTATAAGGTTAATTCACAAATGTGTTCCAAAAACAATCTTCCTTCTATTATCCTATAAAATGTAACCTTGTACATCAGTCTTCCTAAGTTCAAAGCAGTTTTATTTTTATAACCTGGTTGTATAACAGCTACATAGGTTTTGGCAGGTAGGTGATAAAACAGGAAAGGAAACTCAAGTCAGCTTATCCTCTAGGTCAGCAAGAGGACAGACCATTTTTTTCCCTTTAAAATCCAATGTCCCATGAGGCTCTTCAGCTTGATCTTGTTCCTAAGCAGGACTGCAGTAGAAAACAGATTTATAGCAAAATTATATACACATAACTGTCAGACAGCTATTCCCATTATATAGAACTCCAGAAGTTGCAAATCTGAGGTCTGTATTATATACAGGGTTTTCTCTCACCTGGATTATGAGTCCCAGCACCACACACAGCCCTCCCAGCCCAGATCGGGGTACACCAGGTATCTGATCCTGGAACCCTTGATAGCTGTGAATACGAGATCTTTTTTTTTATTCAATGTTTATTACATTTTTACACATACAAAAACAGTTAGATACTGGTAAAACATAGCCAGGAACAAATAAGCACAATAGAGCAAAACAAGCAGCCAGCAAAACAGTCAACTACCCATCACCCACACTCTCCCAAACCAAGCCCCCACCCCCATAAACAAGTGACAAACAACCGCAATATGACAAAACAGATAAAACCATCTCGGCCCTCAAAATCCCACCCCCCACCTCCCAAACCTCCCAGAGCAAAATACGCTATTACTACCAAATAAAATAAGAAAAAAAGTGACAAAAAAGGATGTAAAAGGAAGAATGAAGATCAAAGGGGTATGACATAACAGACAATTATTCCGGGGCTTCCCGAAGTGACAGAAGAGTATGCAGAGCCTCCCAATGCTGCTGATAGTGATGGAAACCCTCGTGCATTCTGGCAATTTGTTTTTCCACTGCAGGAGCCCACAGAAGTTTATTGAACCATTCCTGAAATGGAGGGGTTGAGCTGTCTCTCCAATGTCTTAGTATAACAACTTTTGCCACTGCAGCCATTAAAGCAGTGTGAGCTTTATTATATCCTATTAGGGTGGGAGAAAAGTCACCCACAATAACAATTTCCTGTGTGATGGTGTCTTCCAGGCCAAGAAGTGGGTCCAATGAGTCCTTAATTCTCTCCCAGAAGGGTGCCACCTCCTGATATTCCCATAGCATATGAAAGAGGTGGCCCATGGCAAGACCGCAATGGAGACATAGAGGAGAGGCAGATCTGCCCATCAAGTAGAATTTATGTGGGGAATAATACAAATGGCACAGAATATGAGATCTTTATTAAATTGTGATTTAGGATTTGATCTCACCTCAGTCATAAGCACCATGCATAGCAATCCCCAACCAGCTCAGACTAGGGTACAGCAGGGATCAATCCTAGGACCTTAAAGCTGTGGATCTAATGTTTACATTACATTTATATTTGGGATTTGCTGTCACTTCGATCATGAGCCCCAGCATCACATACACAGAACCTCCCACCACCAGTCCAAACTGGGGTACAGCAAGGATCAATCCCAGAACCCCCAAAGGCTGTACATCTGAGCTCTATATTATACTTCCCTGGGGGATTTGCTCTCACCCCGATCATGAGTCCCACCCAGCACTACTCACACCGACCTCCCAACCCCCCCAAGCCTGAGTTTGCAGGGATCAATTCCTGGAACCCAAAGAGCTGTGGGTCTGAGGCCTAGACCCCTTCCCCTGCCCTGATTGGAGTACAGGAGGTGTTGATCAGCAGGAATATAAAAGGTTGCTGATCTGATGTCTACAACATAAGGTAATCTGTTTATTTCATTTTTATCTGTTCTTATCCCAAACAGGAGCCCCAACCTTACACAATTTACCACTCAGAAGCAGATGTCAGCCTGGTTTTGGATCACAAACTCCTGGCTAAAGAACAGGTAGCTCCAGTTCTGGTGGCAGAATGTCATCATTGGTTTGACTCGGGTTGCAGGTTCGATCCGGTGCTACTAACCCACTGAGATAGCCTCCTTATTCACCTACCCTCCAACACAGATACAAAAACTTGCAGACAAACTTTGGGGAAACTTTCTGGTGCATGTGCGAGGGTGTCACATCCGGCCATCCCATTTAAAAGGACCATGGCTCATTCACACACTTGTCTGATCCAGGACAGGGACAAGTTGTCAGAAATCACAATACTTTGGGGTGGGGTGAGGGTGCTTTTCCACCAGCACACATTGAAGACACAGAGGGGTAATGGTCCCACTACTGTCATTGTTTCCCTGTATGACCTCAGCTGTTAAAATAGGTAACAGCAGAACCCCCCCATCCAGCTGTCAGACACATGCACACACACTGTGTTATGTGCTAATGCTGATTGTTCTTTGTCTTTACATTTGTAGTGCCCCAAAGTAAATGGGTAAAAGAATGAGGGCACCACAGAAATGAAGAGGGTTTAGACTTCCCCAGAGATCCCTGTGGTGTTGTATGGCATTAAGGGCTGTGTTCTGGGTCCCCAGGTTTACTGCCCCCCCCAGAGATTAACAAGGCAGGGCACAACAGAAAAAAATAAAGAAACTTTTTTTTCTCTCTACTGCCTGCTCTGCTCCATTCCACCCCCCTGCCCCCCTTTAAGACAGGCAGCCCGACAGGGGGCACCCACGTACTGGGACTGCTGTCCCTGGCTGGCTCGTGGAGCCCATTTTGAAAATTCGGGCTGTTCATTTGGGCACGGGCTCAGGTTTCAAGAAACAGAACCCTGAGCATCTTTTGAAAGCTGAAGAACCATTTTCAGGCAGATCGTGCAGGGCTGTGGAGAGAGAGAGAGAGAGAGAGAGTCACAGAAGTGCAACAAGGACTTGTCGGCTTACTTGGTGGACTGTAACCAGTCCCGTAGATTCAGTGGTGATTTTCCCATCTCTAGCCAGTTAAGAAAGAAGACTGCAGCTCCTGTGTGCACCCCAATTGTTCCTGTGTTCAAGTTTGGTGGTTGCATTCCCAGAAAAAGTCTTCGGGTCCCACACTGATTTGGGCTGTCAATAGCCCTGTTTTCATTATTGCTGCCCCAAGTGTTTCAGTCCCTCATTGGCGGCATAGAACAGCTGCATTGTCTACCAAGGATCCAGAGCTGTTGGGTGTCAGAAGACCCACAAGGGCCCCTGCCATCCTTTGCACTACCTGTTCTCCTCCCGATGGTCCGCTCCCTCTGCCAAGGAACCTCCCTCCTCTCAGCATCAGCTTCACCCCGGGCAGGAGCAGTGAGTCAGCTGTAGTACAGAAGAGCATATTGGCCATCAGAAACTTTTAAAATAAAAATTTTTAAATGTTTTGGGCAATGAGCACCATCGGAGGACTGGCCAGGGAGGGCCAGGAAATTAATTAATTATTCAGGGCATGGCAATGCCCACGGAGAAGGGCCAGCTCAGGAAGGCCCATAGGGAAGTTTATGAATATTCATAAGGGGGCCAAATTAAGGCAGTGCAAGCCTTGTATGATGAGCAGCAAGGCCTTGGGCAGCCTTAGATTTAAAGGAGTAACATCCGTCCACAAGTAATCAAAGGGGCAATGTTAGGCCCAAGTTTGGATGAGGCAGCAAAGTCCCCAGGCAATCAAAGGGTCAGCAAGGCCCACAGTGGTTAGAGGGACACAGCCACCAGAGGGCCCTTACATATAAATGGAGGCAGCACTTCAGGCCAGCAAAATGCCATGGCAGATTGAAGGGCCCAGTGGCAAAGAGGCAAGGGTGGTCCAGGGGAAAGAAGGCATCAAGCCCAATGTCTGTAGTGGTAGCCAGATCCTGGTAACAGAAGAGACACACAAGTGCAGTACTTCATTAAGGGTCAGTGTAAGAATGGTGTTTTGCACACAACTGCCACCTAGTGATTGTCAAGTGATGAAAATGTGTATTTACTAGTATCTGAACTGTTCTGTTTATTGCAAAACACCAAGACTGTGTTGCTACTGGGATTTTGGTTATTTGCCCCTGCAATGAACAATTGCCCTGGAACTCTGGTTATTTGCCCTGTAATGAACAATTGCCCCAGAACTCTGGTTGTTCAACCCTGCTCCTGGCAAATTGCCCCAGCAACAAAGACTTGCCCTGGATTCTGGTAATTTGCCCCTGTTCCTGGCAAATTTCCCCTGTAATTAACAAGTGCCCTAGAGTCTAATAATTTGTCCCTGTTCCTGTCAAATTGTCTCTGTAATGAACAATTGCCCTGGATCATGGTCATTTGCCCCTGTTCTTGGCAAACTGTTCCTGTAATGAACAATTTCCCTGGATTCTGATACTTTGCCCCTGTTCCTGGCAAATTGCCCCTGTAATGAAAAATTGTCCTGGATTCTGGTCATTTGCCCTAATTCCTGGCAAAATGTCCCTGTAATGAACAATTGCCCTGGATCCTGGTAATTTGCCCCTGCTCCTGGCAAATTGCCCCTGCAATGAGCAATTGCCCCAGATCCTGGTAATTTGTCCCAGTTCCTGGCAACTTGCCCCTGCAGTGAACAATTGCCCCAGATTCTGGTTATTTGCCCCTGTTCCTGGCAAATTGTCCCTGTAATGAACAATTGCCCTGGATTCTGGTAATTTGACCCCGCTCCTGACAAATTACTCCTGCAACGAACAATTGCCCTGGATCATGGCAATTTGTCCCTGTTCCTGGGAAATTGCCCCTGCAATGAAAATTTGCACTTGATTCTGGTAATTTGTCCCTGTTCCTGGCAAATTGCCCCTGTAATGAACAACTGCCCAGATTCTTGTAATTTGCCCCTGTTCCTGGAAAATTGCCCCAGCAATGAGCAGTTCTCTTGGTGCAGTGTGGAAGTGTATTTGCCAGCTTTCTTGTTGCCAACATATGTGTATAGATTCAATCTTCTGCCATGATACTGCTCTATGGTGTTGCCTACCATCCTACTTCAATGGAATCAATCTCTACCCAGAGGAAGCTGTTCTTCAACATCTTTCTTCTCCAGAAGGTGTCAGTCCAGAAGATCCTTTACCATGTTCCTGACATCCTCTGAAGTCGAGTACGTTGAAGCCCATGCAAGTCGCACCCACCATTTCTTGTTTTCCTCAGGTCGAAGTCGAGTACGCTGAAACCCAGTTGCATTGCTTCTGCCATTCCATTATCATCTCTTGGTTCCTGATCCAGATGCCCCAAAGTTGCCTGCCCTCCGAAGAGTGTGATTGTCTTAGAAAAACCTTGTCTGCATTCCATGGTCGTTCATCGCAAGTTGAGCCCATCGAATCCCAGTGGGAGATGTGTCCGTCATTTTATTGTTTTGTTAAAGTTTCCTGTGTTGACACTTCAGAATCATCCGTCTTCATTTCAAATTCTTCTGGTTGCTGGTTGCATCAGAATTTTTAATGCCTCATCCAGTCCATGGTAATCCTCCAGTGGTTCATCACCAAGAATCTTCCTTGTTCCTTCCCATCCTTGGTGGCCCCAAAGTGGGGTTTGGCCAGAGAGCTTTGTTCAGCTAATTCAATTCTGATTGCCCTCCAGTGGGCTCATTCCAGGAACCTGTTCCAGTTGTTCTTTTATGCTGGCAGCCTGATAGAGAGGGGGGGGGGAGAGAGAGAGAGAGAGAGTTTTATGCAAAGAAACATATGGTCTGTCAAAAAAAAACTCTCACCACCCCAGTGGACTTAGGTAGGTCTGTGCTGGGATCATAATCTGAGTGTCATAGGAAACTCCATTTTCCTCATCTTTCTGTAGCTACCAGCTCTACTCGACAGTGTGTAAGAAGACTTCAGCTGCAATTGGACTCCGTGGTGTCTTTGTATGTACATTAATGTATTTGACCTAAGTAAGTGGTTTTAAGGTCTTCCAAGTGGTATTTATTGTACTACAATACTATAGGCAATACTAAGGGTGACATAGAGTGTTGTATTACTATACTATAGGTGAGTCTGAGGGTAACATAGAATATAGTGGCACATGGCTGAGGTGCACCTCAGAATATTTATTTTTCTTTGGAATACGATTTAGGTACCTAGTTCTGTAACCTGAGCTCATGGAGATCCAGTAACTGCATAGTAGTGTGGCATGAAAAATTCCCTGTTCATTAGTGCTATATTTCCCCTCCTGTGACCATGTCATCCTACCCCGTTGTTGAATAAAGCCCAATGGGTATCAAACTCATTGGACGACTCCTGTTTCTGCTTGTTGGGAAAATTTCATATACCCTTAATCATTCAAACCTTGGTGCTTATCACCACCACAGCAGCGCACCACCACACACTGCACAGTAGTCTTATAGAGAGTCTCCTTTACTACCATGGGATGTAAAGACTAAAGACTTAGAGCGAGCATGCAGTTGTGAGCTTGTGTGACATTCACTTAATTGTGAGTTAGCAATGAGGATGGAGACAGCGGCACAGACATCACTGACACTCAGCAAATACAGGTTCCATGATTGGAGGGTGGGGATGCCATTAGATACCAGGGAAATGTTAAGGGGCTCAGAACTGGAGAGTTGGTGGGTGCCACTAGATATAAGAGAAATGGTAAATTGTTAGAAGGCAAGCAATCATAGGGTGGGGGTGCTATTAGACACCAGGGAAATGGCAAATTGTTAGGAGGACAGTAATCTGAGAGTGGAGGGTACCACTATATAGCAGGGATTCTAAACATACATAAATGGAAGAGGAGGCAGTGATATATAACACTGTGACATAGATTTTTTCATACATTCATTCCACAGTTCAGTGACTCACTGAACTGCTGCATGAATGTATGCATTTCAGATTAATGTATTAAACTACCAAAAGAAATTCTGCAAACTGACTTCTGACAGTGATCAGTTCTATGGAATTTTGTTCTTCAGTTTAATACATTAAACTGTGGTTCATACATTTATTCCACTGTTCTAAGTCAGAATTTCCATGAAAGTTGCCAAAATGATTTCAGAGCTGTTGTGCAAATTCCACCAGCTGAAGTTTTTTTTTTTTTTTTGCTTTATAACATATTGGTGCAAATTAACCATAAGGTTGTGAGGTTGGGGGCACTACATGTAGAGAAAGAGTTGAGTCAATGGAGGTAACAAAGATGAACGTGTTTTCTGTAGAGTATAATATTGTTTTTTGGTTTTAAATAAAGGGCCACCGGCTAGGAAGATGAGTACCCAGGAGGCTAACCAGATAAAGCAAGACAATAAAAGCCTTCCAGGAACACATTGCCAGCAAGATCTGTAAAAAAGAGTAGAAAGTTGGTTGTCCAAGTCATGCTCCTCCACAGGGGACCCTTCTGCCAGACAACAGCTCCTCTCTGCACACAGCCAATCCACTACCTGTATCAGAATTTTTTTTTTTTTCAGAATCAGAATCAACTTTTATTGGCCAAATATGTATACACACACAAGGAATTTAACTCCTGTTTTTCCGTTGCTCTCAATGTACTTAGTAGACATACAGTAAAAACAAAAACAACAAGACAATAGTACAATGGTGCGGAGTTCAAAATGCTGGAATAAATATGCAATGGATTAGCTGGTACTTTATATACATGAAGTAAGTGGATTTAACAGTATATACATATGTACAACAGAGTATATACAGTATATATGTATATATAGCATCCTAAGATTTCATTTTGTAATTACAGTGGATGTTTAGTGTTACAAGTTATTGCACGAGGATTGTTCTGACTGTGTGACTGGCTCAAGTGTTCATCAGAGTGATGGCCTGTGGAAAGAAACTGTTCATGTATCTGGCTGTTTTTGCGTACAGGGCTCTGTAGCGCCTGCCAGAGGGGAGAAGTTGGAACAAGTTATATCCAGGGTGTGATGGGTCTGCAGTGATGTTGCCTGCCCGTTTCCTAACTCTGGACGTATATAAGTCCTGAATGGAGGGCAGGTCAGCACCAATGATTTTTTCTGCAGCCCTAACTGTCCATTGTAGTATGTTCCTGTCCTGTTTGGTGGCCGATCCAAACCAGACAGTGATAGATGTACACAGAACAGACTGGATTATTGCAGAGTAAAACTGAATCAGCAGCTCCTGAGGCAGGTTGAACTTCCTGAGCTGGCGCAGGAAGTACATCCTCTGCTGGGCCTTTTTGACAATTGTGTCTTTGTTGGACGCCCATTTCAGGTCCTGGGAGATTGTGGATCGCAGAAACCTAAAGGTTTCCACACAGCAGACACAGTACTGTTGAGTATGGTGAGGGGGGCGATCTGGGGCTCCTCCTGAAATCCACTGTCATCTCCACAGTTTTAAGTGTGTTCAGCTCCAAGTTGTTCTGACTGCACCAGAGGGTCAACTGTTCAACCTCCCGTCTGTATGCAGACTCATCACCGTCCCTGATGAGGCCGATGACCGTTGTATCATCTGCAAACTTCAGGAGTTCAACAGATGAATCTCCTGAGGTGCAGTCGTTTGTGTAGAGAGAGAAGAGCAGAGGGGAGAGGACACATCCCTGGGGGGTGCCAGTGCTAATTGTCTGGATGCTGGATGTAATCATCCCCAGCCTCACCTGCTGCCTCCTATCCGTCAGAAAGTTTGTGATCCAGTGACAGGTGGAGGCTGGTACAGTGAGCTGGGTGAGTTTGGAGTGAAGGACTACTGGGACAATGGTGTTGAATGCTGAGCTGAAGTCCACAAACAGGACCCTAGCATATGTCCCTGAGGAGTCAAGATGTTGCAGGATGTAGTGCAGTCCCATGTTGACTACATCATCCACTGACCTGTTTGCCCGGTAAGTAAACTGCAGGGGGTCTAGCAGGGGGCCTGTAATGTCTTTCAGGTGGGTCAACACCAATCATTCAAAGGATTTCATGACCACAGACATCAAGGCGACCGGCCTGCAGTCATTTAATCCTGTGATAGAGGGTTTCTTAGGCACCGGGATGATTGTGGAGCGCTTGAAGCAGGAGGGAACTTCACACAGCTCCAGAGATCTGTTAAAGATCTGTGTGAAGACAGGGGCCAGCTGTTCAGCACAGACTTTCAGGCAGGAGGGTGACACGCCATCTGGACCCGGTGCCTTCCTGGTCTTCTGTCTCCTGAAGAGCTGAATCACCTCTTCTTCACAGACCCTAAGTGCAGGTGGGGTGTCAGTGGGGAAGGGTAAGGGAGTGGCAGGGGGTGTAGTTTGTTGTGTGATGTGGTCGGAAAGGGTGAGGGGTGTGAAATTGAACTTGTCAAACCTACAGTAAAACACATTCAGATCATGGGCCAGTTGATGGTTCTCTGCAGTGTGGGGGGATGGTCTCCTGTAGTTGGTGATATCCTGCAGGCCTCTCCACACCGACGCAGGGTCGTTGGCTGAAAACCTGTTTTTCAGCTTTTCAGTGTAGCATCTCTTGCTACTCTGATTTCCTTTGTCAGTGTGTTCCTGGCCTGGTTGTACAGGATTCGGTCCCCACTTCTGTAGGCCTCCTCCTTGGCCCGACAAAGCTGCCTGAGTTTTGCTGTAAACCAAGGTTTATTGTTGCTGTACATGCGAAAAGTTTTAGTTGGCACACACATGTCCTCACAAAAACTGACGTACGATGTCACAGTGTCAGTGAAATCATCCAGGTCTGTAGCTGCAGCCTCAAAAACACTCCAATCAGTGCAATCAAAGCAGGCCTGTAGTTACAGCTTTGCCTCATTGGTCCATCTCTTCACAGTCTTGACCACAGGCTTTGCAGATTTTAGTTTTTGCGTGTAGGTCAGGAGAAGATGAACCAGACAATGATCAGAGAGTCCCAAAGCTGCGCGGGGAACAGAGCGATAAGCGTCCTTTAATGTGGTGTAGCAGTGGTCCAGTGTACTTTTGTCCCTGGTAGGACACTTAATGTGCTGTCTGTATTTTGGTAATTCATGGCTGAGATTTGCTCTGTTAAAATCCCCAAGAACAATGAGCAGGGAGTCTGGGTGTTTGTGCTCCATGTTAGTTATCCGGCCAGCCAAGTGTTGTAAAGCTTCACTAACACAGGCCTGAGGTGGAATGTAAACACCGACCAAAATAAATGAAGAAAACTCCCACGGTGAATAAAACCGTTTACGGTCAATGAAAATGGACTCTAAGTGAGGGCTACATCATTTGTTTAACACGGTGACATCTGTACACCAACCTTCATTTATATAGAAGCAGATTCCGCCTCCCCTCGCTTTTCCCAAAAGCTCCGTGATGCGATCCGCTCGGAGTAGTTGGAAACCAGGCAATTGTAATGAGCTATCAGGGATATGCTCACCAAGCCAGGTTTCGGTGAAGCAAAGGGCGGCAGATCTGGAAAAGTCCATGTTTGTTCTGTTGAGAAGCAGCAGTTCATCCATCTTATTGGCCAGAGAGCGGACATTCGCCAGGTGTATCGAAGGGACTGCAGTCCGAAATCCCCGCCGTCACAGTTTAACGAGCGCTCCGGCTCGCTTCCCTCATCGGCATCTCCTATTAATCCCGTAGAGAGCCGCTGCTCCTCCGACTAAAAGTTCTGCAAAACTTTCAGGTTGGGTGAAAGACGGTAAAAAAGTTCGACAAGTGAATTGTCGGATGTGTAAAAGTTCCTCTCTGCTGAATGTGATCAGGGAGGGAGAGCTGAAAACTGAACAAATAAACAAAAACAAAAAAAGTACCAGAGAGCGCAGTACCGAGGCTGCCGTCCATGGCACCATCTTGGACTCCTTGTCCAAAGCAACTGTAGGAAACAGTGGTGATATGCAGGTTATGCATCTTAACCAGTGCATCCAGTAAATGGAGCATTAGGTGAAAAGCCTGAGAGAAAATCAAAATAAAATCCTGACTGGGACTGAAAGGCTTGAGATAAAGTTCAGTAATGCTTTATGCCTCCTGTCCCCAACACCCACTTCATAGGGAGGGCAACAGCAGCCACACTAAAATATTAATTAATACATGAACGGTATTTGTTTAACTTATATTGCTGTCTGCATTTGTACTGTATATTTCTTATATCATTACTAGTTATACACATGTTTTTATTTAATTTAAGCTTCTGACCCTTGACCTCCCATTACTTGATGCTCTGGGACTGTCCCTGGCTTCCATTTTCTGATGATCTTGGTCTTGTTCATCTTTGTTCATCATGTTCATCTTTGTTACCTCCATTGACTCAACTCTGAAAGAACACCAAGAGGAAGGAGTTACTGGTATAACTAAAACTTTTCTATTGGGACTAAGAACTATAAATCTTGTACTGGGACCTTCAATTTAGAGTAAAAAAAATAGTGTGTTTGTCAGAGGTAGTTGAAGTAAATTGTTATCTGTTATCTCTGTACTTATCTAGGTGATTGTCACAGGTGTCAGAAGGGAATAGTTAGCTGTGAAGTTAACTTAGTGTAGAAAGATGTGCAAAGTGGGGGGGGTGGCTTAGCTAGAAGGAGACAGGTTAAAACCAGATTTAAGCACTGCCCTAGATGGCTTCTGCCAGAGAACAGACAGAAAACCAGGAGGAAGGAGCTACTGGTATAACTAAAACTTCTCTACTCGGGCTATATTGCCCTCCTTCCCTCCCCTCCACCCCCCACCCTAAACCAGTTCTACTTTTACAGGCACAGGACTTAACTGCTAACAGGAACTTCCAGTTTGGGAGCAGGAAGTGAGTGATCACAGAGCCACCAAAGACTCACCATCCTAGAAGGGCAAGAGTAGTTCTCCATCCTGCCTTGCTGCTGGAGGTCTGACTCTCAACAAGTAAGGAGACTGCTGAGAAATATAGGAACTTCTTGTCTTAGAACAGGAAGATAGGGGGTCACGTGATGGCTGCCTAAGTGAGAGCTTCTGCCTGCCTACCCTCGCTCCCCGACATATCTGACTATTTTAAACCTGTAGTGGCTTTTCCCAATGATTTTTGGGGCAGGATCTTGTTTTTCCAGTTTTCAGAATGCCTAGACAGCAAAAGTGTGATGGTAAATGGAGGCAGAAATGCAGAAAGCACCGCTGCGCCATACGCCCCCGCTGACTCCAGAGAAGGAGAAGGCCCCCAAGAGGCCCAAATCACAAACCACGGCATCAAGTAACCCTCCTATACCCGTGCAGTGCTTACTGAGGAGCGTTTTCTTGAAGTTATGCAGCCCCTTCAAAATTCCATCATGACGATCTCAGAGGATGTTCAATCCATTAGGAGGAATCTGGATGCACTCAATCTGCATGTTGGTGATGTCAAAACCCGACTTACATCTCTCGATAAATGGAGAGATAAAATGAGCCTAGAGAATTCAGCTTTGAGACAGAAGATTCGGAAGATTGAGGACAAGCTTGAAGATTTAGAGGGGCACAGTCGGTGCAATAATCTAATAGTTTTTGGGCTACCTGAGAAGGAGGAAGGCAATAATCCTATTGCTTTTGTACAAAAGTTGTGTAAGCGAATAGCTGGTCCATCTCCCAAAAGTACAAGTTATGTGGTGGAAAGAGCGCATCGGTCCCTGCGCCCCTCCCCCCGCCGGGCTCCCCTCCTCAACCTTTGGTATTTAAACTTCTCAATTACCTTGATAAACAGCATATTTTAGCCAAGGTCAAAGAAGTCCAGGAAATACAATGGGAGTGTCGCAAATTAAGAATATCACAGGACTTGCCCCAGTCTGTTCACTTGAAAAGGCAAGAATTCCATCCAGTGGTGTCTAAGCTTATAGCAGCTGGAAAAACATTCCGAATGCGTTATCTCACAACCTAGCATATGAAGCACAATGAGAAATGGATCAGCTTCAAATCCCCTGCTAAAGCCTCTCAGGAGCTTAGAAGCCTTTTCCCTGATTGCTTTAAGTGAAATGGTGGTTAATTATGAAAGATAGTTAATTAAATGCTGGAAGTAATACAATTGTGCAGCATCATTCTCAAGATGTCTGTACCAACCTTCACCTCAGAATATGATGGGACTCTAGACTTTGAAAGTGCGCACTGGGAAACCGAGAGAATCCTCCGATCAATGCTTTGAGACACATTTGTTGTCTGGTGCATACATGGCTCATTTTCCCAATGTGAACCAGAAAGTTAGATCCATCAATTCATGTTTTTGAGCTGTTGAGCGTTTGAAGGGATACATGTATAGCCCCTCAACACAGCCTTTCCATCATTCTCATTTATCTCGTCAGATACAAAATTGATGACTGTGGGACTTGGAGAATACTTTTCTGGGATTTATTTCCTTTTGGTGTTTAAACTTTTAGGGACTGATGTGAGTAGACTCCTGATAAATAGTTATATGTGCCAAATATGGTTAGGCGATGGAATCATTTACAATGGTAGCCATGAGGGGGCAATATTTCATTACTTTTTATATAATGTTTGGGATTGGTCTAATTCTTTTTCCTAGTAGTCGCTATTAGGGAAATAACATTGTATTTTCTAACAACTCTCAATGTTCTAATGTAGTTAGGTTTATTTTAAGGGCATGCATGGCTTTCTCTTGTCGGGAGGAGGGAGGGTGGGCCTCAATATGGTAGTGAGAAGGCGGTTTCGCATGCCTTTGAATATTGTGGGAGGTCGGTTATTAGAACCGGGTAAGGTAGGGCTGTAAATAGTTGGATTGCAGTTTAAAATGTTGTATTGTTCATTTTGGAGTAAAGAGAGGGAAGGGGGGGGTTCTCGGGGGGCAGGGGATTTTCTTGAGTGGTTTTCTCTATCTGGTCTCAATTTAAATTTTGCTCTGTTGTGGGGTTTTGGGGCTGGGTTAAGTCTGCACTCATTGTGGGAGTTTCTTTTGACCATTTGCATCAGAGGGCATTATGAAATAATGTGCAGTGGTTCCGGTGTTCTTCCTTTATTTTTCACTGCTACTGGTGCCTTTGATAAGGAATGAGTGGCTCTTATACCTTTATTAGTTGGAATATCAAAGGGCCTCAAAGTAAAAGTAAGCGGATTTTGATTTTAAAACATCTAACCCTGCTTCATGCAGGCATTGCTTGTTTACAGGAAACACACCTATTGAGGGATAATGTTTCTTTATTCAAAAAAAGTTGGGTGGGTCAAGTTTTTAGAGCTGGTAACTCCACTAAACGCAATGGTACCATTATATTAATTGCTAAAACGGTGCCCTTTGTTATGTGCAGGGAATGGTGGGACCCAGAAGGGTGATACATCATAGTACAGGGTAGGTTAGAGTCCACTCCAGTAATGTTGGCGTCAATATACGGTCCTAACACAGACTCTCCTTCGTTTTTTATCAAGTTAATACCTCTACTAGTCTCGAATCCCCCCCCCCGATGTTTCTTGGTGGGGATTGGAACCTAGTCCCTCACTCAGAGATTGATTGCTCAGACAGTAAAAGAGTGGGGCTATCGCCAGCGCAGAGGGCCCTGGGCGATCTTGTTTCTGGGGTGGGTGTGGTTGATGTGTGGTGGACCCTTAACCCCTCGGAGCGACAATATACCTATTACTCCCCACCACATGCCACCCTTTCCTGGATTGACTTTTGGTTAGTGAGTTCCTTCGGCCTTCCAGGAGTGATAGATGCATCTGTCTTTCCGAGGGTACTCTCTGATCACTCGCCAGTGGGGGTAACTTACATGTTATATCCAAAGACTAGGGAAGGGAAAAGGTGGTGCCTCCATACTCGGTAACTCAAATGTGCCAAAACGTTGAAACACATTCAGGACTTTGTAGCAAATTTTATTAATTTGAATTTAGGGACAGTCGAAAGAATCAATTCGGTATGGGCCGCTCTTAAATGTGCTGTACGGGGAGAGTTTATATGTATATCGGCTACTCAAGCCCGAAGGGATAGATGTGCTCTGGACTTACTAATAAAAGAGATTCAGCAACTGGAAGGCCGATTAAATCGTACTTCTCCTACGCAGGAATGGGCAAGGCTCCAGCAACTGCGGTCAAATTATTATGATTTAATGGCGCAAAAGGCAGAACTGGCCATCCATCGTACCAAATTAAAATACCTACAGGCAGGGGAGAAAGCAGGGAAGCTCCTTGCATTAAGACTGAGGCAGGCCAAAATGTCCAAATTTATTTCTGGGTTGAGATCCCCTATAAGTGGTGACCTGGTCTCCCACCCCAAAGACATTGCTGATGTTTTTGGTGGGTACTATGAGTCCCTCTACTCCTCAGCGGACTCAATAGTTGTGACAGACCAGGAAATCACAGATTACCTGTGTTCATCTGGCCTTCCTATTCTTTCTCCTCTAGAGGTGGAGAATCAAGGGGCTCCTGTTACCCTAGCTGAAGTAGAGCAGGCTATTAGGCAGTTGCCCCTGGATAAAGCTCCAGGGCCCGATGGGCTACCCAATAACTTCTTTAAGAGTTGCCTTCCTCAGCTGGCCTCCCTTTTGAAGGATGTCTTTAATTTTTGGTTCCAAAAAGGAATAAAAGATCCTTGCTTTTTAATGGCATGGATTACTTTGATTCCAAAGCCAGATAGGGACTTATGTCCTGGAAGTTACTGACCGATATCACTGATTAATTCGGATGTTAAGATTCTGGCCAAAATTCTGGTGAATCAGTTAGCTCCATTAATTGGAGGGATCATTGGTCAGGAACAGGTCAGCTTTATGCAAGGGCACTCCTCAGCGGATCATATGAGGAAGATTATGTATTTAATAGCTGCATCGAGGGGTGCCGAAAACCCTGCGGCCTTGGTATCCCTCGATGCAGAGAAAGCCTTTGACCGAGTATCTTGGCGCTTCTTGTTTGCATCTCTCCGTGAAATTGGGGTACCTGGTAGTTTTGCACAATGGGTTAAAGTACTTTACTCCTCTCCTAGAGCCAGAGTATTGTGTAACGGATACCTGTCAGATCCATTCACTCTTGAGAGAGGCACCCATCAAGGCTGCCCGCTTTCCATGCTTCTTTTTAACTGTTACTTGGAGCCTTTGATATGCAGATTAGCTTTGTCTTCCTTATTGAAAGGTATCCCAATTCAAGGAGAGAGGTATGTGGTCTCAGCATATGCTGATGATCTTCTACTGCATGTTGAGTACCCTGAGGACTCGATTCCAGTACTACTGGAGGAATTAAATTGATTTTCAGTGCTATCCGCATACAAGCTGAATCTCACCAAAATAAAGATTTTTCTGCTAAACCACCTCTGTGATAAGCATATATGCACCTCTACGGGTCTGTCATGGGAGTCTAAGATGCTAACAAACCTGGGGATTAAAATCACCAGGAGTGTCCCCTTGATGGTTAACCTTAATTTAACAAATCTTGTACGTTTGGTGCAGTCTGATTTGAAGAGATGGAATGCCCTCCCACTGTCACTCTGGGGTCTGGTTAATATTCTGAAAATGAATGTTTTACTGAGACTATTATATCCATTAGGGATGATGGGTGTCATCCTTCCAAGTCCTGTTTCTTGCAAACACAAAGGGTGTGTAATAGATTCCTATGGAGGTGTAAGGCAGTGAGAAGGGCATATTTCAAAGTAACTGCATCAAAATCTAATGGAGGCCTTGTCCTCCCATCTCTGTTCCTGTATTATGGGGCCCGACATTTAAGCAGGATAGCCTACTGGATGAATGATGGAGTGCCCCGGGTGGAGTTCTCATATATACCAGTTTGGCTTGATTTCGAGCGTAGGATAGCTCGGAGTGTGGCAAGTACACTATATGCCCTGGTATTTATGAAACCCTCTCATCTCCCCAATCAGCTTAAAGCATTCCCAATAGCCTGGTCTCTTAAAGCTTTCCAGCAAATGCAAATGCAGTTTTCAGAAAAATGGCATACTTCTCGGGCCCAAACACTTGTTAGTAAGTGGCACTTTCAAATTGGTTGCTGTCCTATATTATCCTCCTTTCTCCTGCAACTTAAACATTGTAAACTGGAGGATCTTCTCCAGGGTACAGATTTGGCCCTATTTCAAGTATTGCGGAGTCGCTTTCAACTAAGACCCCAGGAATTTTTCAAATATTTACAAATTAAAGCAGCAATATGGGCATTTAAAGGCAATCAAGAATGGACATTGCAATCATCAGATGGCCTCTTTAAGGCCCTTCAGGAAGCGGGACAACCCCATGCAGTTTCTAAGATTTATAAGCATCTTCAAGGTTTAGATATATCTCTCCCTAGAGGGGTATGTTATTACTGGGTGCGCGAATTGTCTCTGCCTGAAGACTCCGATTATTGGGAGAAAGTATGGGGTGGGATTTATAAGAATATTAAGCAGAATAAACTCCGATTGATTCAGTTTAACATTTTTCATAATATTTACTACACCCCGGATAAATTGTATAATATGGGCCTTGCCTCCTCTCCTTTATGTCCTCAAGGCTGTCAGGTTTCTGGGTCACTATATCATATGCTATGGCTGTGTCCACATATCCATAAATTTTGGAAAGTGATACGGTGAGTCCTGGATCCAATTTTGGGATTGGATCTCCTTTTTAACCCAGAGAGTTGTCTACTGGCAATCTTCCTTCCTGGGACTTCCCAGATATGCAGAGCGCATATGTCATTGATCTCAACTACGGCAAAATTGGTCATGTTAAGGCACTGGAAGGAAGGACCCCTTCCTACCATTATTGAGTGGTACTGTGAAATCTTACTGGCAATTCAGGTGGAGAGACACATAGCTAATCTGTGACACTCATACTATAGGTTCAAAAAGATTTGTGAGCCACTTCTGTCCCTGTTGATGTTAGTGAGACTTTAATACCTTATATTAATCTGGCAGAATTTGGCCACTCTTATCAATTTTATCATGTTGGAAACCTACTCCATATTAATCAGTCACAAGTATGATGAGCGCAGACTGGGGGGGAGGGCAATTTTTTTGTGTGTGTGTGTGTGTGTGTGTGTGTATTAACTCTGTTCAATGATCCCACCTGTATATTCTCTGATGTATTGCTTAAATGTTAATAAAGTATATTTAATTAAAAAAAAGAACAGGAAGATCAGGAGCTAAAAGGGCACAGAAGCAGTAAGTAAGTAGGGGAAGAAAAAAAGAAGAAAAATAAATAAATAAACAAACATAGGAAAGAGTAAGTATTCCAAACAACAGTTAGAGGGCCAGAAAAAAGACATGATGGGAGTGGTGCAGTGCAGTGGCTGTGGAGCAGCAGTCTTCTGGGAGACGTTCTGGAGGATGCAGTGTTGTCCCATCTGCAGGCACCTCTCTGGGCTGAGGGAGGAGGTTGCTCATCTCCAAGCTGAGTTGGCCAGGATATGTGGGACCTCCTCTCCCACCCAGGTTCCACCAGGGTCACTGCTGTTGCCTCAGAGGTTGCCAAGAAAGAGGAGTGGTTAGACCACTGTGGGCTCAGGGAGGGTGGTGGAACAGAGGTGCATCCCTCCAGTTGTACCTCTCTACAATTTCTATACCAATCTGGAAAATTGTGGTTCCTCTATGGAGGCACCCAAAATGGAGACCAAGGAGTATGCTGGGAATTTCCACAAAGGAGACCCACAGGAGGGTGGCATGGGACCCCACAGGGGAAGGAAACAACTCCTGGTGGGGGACTCCATTGCTATGAAGGTAGAACTAGGGGAGAAAGGGGAGAGGGAGGTAAGGTGCCTGCCTGGCACCATGGCTTGGAGGGACAGGGAGTGAATCCTCGGGATCACAGGAGCAGCTGCACAGGGGAGGGAGCTGGATGTCATTGTCCACCTAGGGACAAATGATCTGGCTAAGAAGTGGATCAGAGCAGTGCAAGAAGCATTTGTGGAGATGGGGAGGGGCCTTAGACAAATAGCACACAGTAACCTTCTCAGAGGTGCTGCCTGTCTATGGCTACGGATGATGCTAGGTGCTCCATACCACGGATTCAATCAGTGATTGAAAACTGGTACAGAGCTCAGGGATTTGGCTTCACTGGGGACTGGGGTCCACCTGGATGGATGCAGGCCTATACTGGTGTGATGGTCTGCATCTGTCCAGGAGGGGAACCAGGATCCTAGGTGATAGGTTTAAATACTTCATTGGCAAGCATTTAAAGTAGCCAAGTGGGAGGCACTGGAAAGGAGAAGGGAAATCCTAGCCCCCAAAAAAAACAGGGTACTAAGTGAGGTATACACTAACATAGAGATGTCAATAGGGAGAAGCAGAGGGGTGAATGGAGAAAGTGATAAATGCAATAAGGACAACGATGGGGCAAAAAGGGGTAAGGCCATCAAGAAATGGAGGGTGATGAGTACCAGTGCCCGTAGTCTGGGCAACAAGCTCCCTGAACTGGTGGTCTTGATGAAAGAGGGATGCCTGGATGTTGTAGCAGTCACAGAAACATGGTAGACAGGGAACCATGACTGGGATGTTAACATACCAGGGTACACAACCTACAGGAGAGACAGGGAGGGCAGAAGGGGGAGAGAGTAGCTCTCTATGTAAGGGAAGGGATAAAAGCAACTGAACAAAAGAGTAAACAGGGAGGAGAGGAGACACTGTGAGTCACCTTAGAGACTAGAAATGGCACCACAATCCGCAGAGGGGTTGTGTACAGACCCCCATGTCAGGGGGAGGAAATAGGCAAGGATATGATAGAAGGCATACTTAGGATAGCAGAGAAAGGGAAGATACTGTTGATGGGGGTCCTTAATATGCCAGATGTTAACTGGAGCACCTTTGCAGCAGCCACATCCAAAAGCAGGGCCATTCTTGATGCCCTTCAGGTGGCATGCCTCAGACAGCTAGTTTTGGAACCTACTCATAAGGGAGCAATCTTAGACCTCATACTCTCAAATGAGGACAGTGAGACGATCTCAGATCTAGAAGTGGGTAACCATTTGGGAACAAGTGACCACCAAACAGTGTGGTTCAAGATAAACTCAGCTAGAGAGTCAAGCCATACAAAAGTGAGTGTTCTGGACTTCAGAAGGACTGACTTTGGCAAGATGGGAGATTGTCTTAGAAAAGCACTAGCAAACAGGCTAGAAGGAGGGGTGGAGCAACGATGGTGAAACATCAAAACTGCCATCACAGAGGCAACAAGCCTTTGTGTGAAGCAAATAAACAAATCAAAATGAAAGAATAAACCACTATGGTTCTCAAAAGAAGTGGCAGTGAAGGTTAGGGAGAAAAAGATAGCATTTAGGAAGTAAAAGGAAACACAGAAAGAGTAGGACAGAGAACTGTACCAGTTAAGGCAGAAGGAAGCAGGGAGGGTAGTCAGAATAGCAAAGGCACAAACTGAGGAAAAGATAGCCAACTCAGTTTTGAAGGGGGGGGAAACTTTTATAGGTATATCACGGAGTGCAGAAAGACAAAGGGAGGGATAGTGAGGCTGAATAGAATGGATGGTAGGTGAGCAGAGAGTGACAGTAAAAAAGCAGGTATATAGAATTAATACTTCTGTTCAGTATTTGCAAAAGAGGAAATGGGGGAGGTGCCTAATCCAGTTAACAGAAGCACTCTGGAGAGGGGGGTCAATCCCAGTCCTTTCAAAGAAGAAAGGGTTCTGAAAGAACTCCTAAAACTGAAGGTGGACAAAGCAATGGGGCCAGAAGGAATTCACCCCAGAATTCTAAAAGAATTAAGCAGAGAACTAGTGACACCACTGACTACTCTTTATAACCAACCATGGGAGGATGGTGTGGTACCTGAGGACTGGAGGAAGGTGGATGTAATTCCTCTTCACAAAAGTGGGAGCAAGACAGAGGCAGGAAACTACAGACCTGTCAGTTTGACCTCTGTGGTAGGGAAAGTGATGGAATCACTTCTGAAGGAAAGATTTGTTGAGTACCTAGAGGCCAGTGGGACACAGGACCCAAGGCAGCATGGGTTCACAGCAGGAAGGTCATGTCAGATGAATCTAATTGATTTCTTTGACTGGGTGACCAAAGTAGTGGACCAGGGAGGGGCTGTGGACATGGCCTGCCTAGACACAGTCCCACACAAAATATTAGTAGTCAAATTAACCAGCCTTGGAGTGGGTCCCAGCGTGGTAGCCTGGGTAAAACAGTGTCTGAACAACAGAACACAGAAGGCAATTATAAATGGAGTCCACTCTGAAGAAAGAGGGGTTACTAGTGGGGTTCAGTGCTGGGTCCAGTCCTTTTTAATGTCTTTATAAGTGACATTGCAGAGGGACTGGAAGGAAAAGTATGCCTCTTTGCAGATGACACAAGGATCTGCAACAGGGTTGATACACAAGGAGGCATGGAAACGATGAGAAGGGACTTGGCAAGGTTGGAGAAATGGTCAGAAGTATGGCAGCTTGGATTCAATGCAAAGAATTGCAAAGTAATGCACCTGGGAAACAAAACCCAGAGGAAGATTACACAATGGGGGAGTTAGTAACAACAACAAAATGGAAAGGGACCTGGGGTAATCATATCAGATGACCTTAAGGTTGGCAAGCAATGTGAGAAGGTGGTAGGGAGGGATGGGGGGATACTGGGATGCATAGGGAGAGGCATCACCAGCAGAAAACAGGAAGTTGTTATCCCCCTGCATAGACAGTTGGTGAGACCTCATCTGGAGTACTGCGTCCAGTTCTGGAGACCCCATCTCTGCAAGGACATAGACAGGATGGAGGCAGTTCAGAGGAGGGCAAGTAAAACTGTGCAGGGTCTGCAAGAGAAGCCATATGAGGAGAGGCTAAAGGAGCTTAATATGTATACCCTTGAGGAAAGGAGGGAGAGGGGGGACATGATAGAAATGTTTAAGTACCTCAGTGGAATCAACAAAGTCCAAGAGGGTAGCATCTTTCAGAAAAAGGGATGTGCAAGAACAAAGGGACACAATTTGAAGATAGAGTGGGGATGGCTCAAAGGCAATGTGAGGAAGTATTTTTTCATTCACATATCTGGACTTAGTAGTACAGTATGGGCTGCACACCCATTGGCTCATGCTGTGAACCAATGGGTATGCAGCCCTACCGAGATGTGAAATGGTGGGTGGTGTGGTGGCAGGCAGGTGGGGTGCTGCTGCCCGCCGGCTGACCGGGGGGAGCAGGGCGGTGGTGCTCAGTGGGAGGGAGGGGAGGGGTACGCTAGACCACCAGGGTAATAGGACTGTTCTATGTTTTAAAGATGCCCGCGATTGGGCAGAGTGCGGTCCACTAGACCACCTGGGATATTGGATGGGGGGGTTTCTTTTAGATGAATGCCCACAATTGGGCTGCAGGGGGCGTCGGTCCCCAACGGCTGCTGCCTGGCAGGGCGCCAGGTGCAAGTCATTGGGGATTGGTGCACCTCCATGCTAATGGGGTGCAAATGGGGCCATAATGATGTGCAAATGGCCCCAGGTGTGCCTTGCATAAATTATGGCCCCATTTGCATGTCCCCTTTTGAATATCGCAGGTGCTGTGCATGGTGAAATGGCACTTGCACTAGCGCATCTCCATGCTCCACTCTGGCCACATGCGCTGGCGCAGTGCCACTGCGCCATGCACAGTGGGGGTGGCCAAGGTGCGATATTCAAAGCTGCTGCGCCATAGCGCAGCTCTGTTGAATATCACCCAGGCCACACCCCTGCGCAACAAAGTTGAGCTGCACCCAGGCTTGCGCCACAGCCTGGTGCAGTTTGAATATCCGGGTCCCTGTATTCATCTTCCTTGGCTGCAGTGGTATATTTAATTTAAAGTGATTTTGTATTTTGGTTCACAGGAAAATGTTGTATGTTGCTCACTTACCCAACGTATGTGTGAGCTTGGAGTCTTCTAGACTCACCTGTCATCTGTTGTTTTGACACTGAAAATATACTACATTACACAGGTCAAAACTAAATAAAACCCCTTCCTTACAGGGAAAAACAGCTGCAAAAAAGATACAAAACCTATTCCCTTTTTTTGAAACAGCAATCAGAAATGTCTGCCTTAAAAGAGAGTTTTTTTACCATGCTAGCAGTCAATTCTTTGACTATATTAATCAAAAACATACAAGCTTATAACAGTAAGTCCAATAGTGATGCCATAAACAATGCATTATTTCCATTCTGAGATGATGCCTTGGAGTTTAGAATGGTGCTGTGGAATCTAAATTCCATTCAAATGTTTTTGTGTGGTGCTGCTCTCTCTAGTGTTCTAACATCAGATTTGTTTTCTCTGTTGAAGAGAACAGTCACTTCAGAGCCTTTTCCAAGTCCATTAGCAAAGTACTTATTTTAGTTTTATTTATAACATTTCCTGTCTTTTTTCCATTTTAGTTCACCATATTTCTGTTTGCTACTTTTATCAGTCTTTGTCATTTCCTGGAATTCTCTGGTTCTCAGGAACTGGAGAAATGTCAATGTCTTAGATGTTAACTGCTTTTGGTTAAAAACTATTAAAATAACTGCTTATTTTAAAAGTTTAGTTAAGCAGTTTACCAATTTTGTTGTTTAAGAAACCAGCAATACTTTTAGCTAAATTCATTTGATTGGTATGACTGAAATGCCTAACAAAAAGACATGGCCTACATGATTTAAAAAGTTCTAGCCAGAGTCGATATGGCTGTGGAGAGCTTGAAGAAGCACAGAGGAATGAGCGCCATGAGCCAAATGCCAAATGCCATCCCACATACATCATGCAAGGAAACTTCAGCATTGACATATGCTAGCTTTTTTGTTATCTTTGCATGACTTCCAGCAATCTAACTGAGATGATGACATACTCTCTGATTGTACACTGCAGTCACTGAACATTTTAGTATAATACATCTTGCTGTGTGCTGCATATTAGAATATAATCCAGTCATTAGTTTTAATTTCTTACATGACCATACTTACCCGTTGTAGAAACCTGTCATAATAGAAAAATAACTTCATCATTCTTTTAACTAATAGCATTTTCAGCAATAACAGTAGCAGGTCTAAATCTTAGATCTGAAGTAACAAAATGCAGTGAACTGAATTGTGTCATTGAACACATGACAGTAACATGTGGTACATCAGATTTCTGGCACAACAGAAAACAGTATTCTGCAGTCTTATGTTTACAAAGTTATTACCTGGCTTGAGATAAATTAATCACTTGCTTCAGATCCCACCAGAGCCATAGATGTGTGATAGCCAAGGAGCACTTGTGTTAATCAGGGCTACTTTCATCATGTTCATTGCTACTGTTGCAAAATAAAATCTATACATGCATATTTGCTTTTTAAATCTCTGTTGAATACATTTTGCTGTGGAATGTACACCCATTTCCCTGTTGCAGCAAGGTTAAACTGGTTCCAAGGAGATACATTATGTAAATTGACAGTAAATGTATGCAGAGGGAACAACAGAACCAACTTTAAAAGATACTTAAAACCTATTTTTGTGCCTGAAATTCCAGTTAAAATGGATCCCAGAATGAAGCAGAATAGTGCATATCCAATTACAGAATGTACCTCCCTAGCATGGAATCAGTTTAACCTTGTTGCAACAGGCAAATGAACACACATTCTATAGCAAAATATATTTAAACAAAAATATATATATATATATTTATATTGATGGCAAAAAACTCCTTTAATGCATCAGTTAGGGCTGTTCTACAGTGATAAAAGTGAGGAAATTCGGTGTTAAGGTTGAAAGCCCTCCTTGCACCCCCCAGCCAGCACCCCCAACCAGAATCGGTGTGTCCATTGGGGTCGTCGGTCCTAACTCTGACCGACGAATTTCCTCGCTTTTCTGACTGTGGAGCAATCCTAAATTATGCATTAAACAGAGTTTTTTCTATGAATTTCCCTTCATTTTGAGAATGAGGACTATAAATAGTGAATGGAATGTGGTGGTGGGAGTGCGGGGCCCAGCCATGTGATTTTTTGTGACAAAGTAATGGCAACTGCAACAAAAATGCAAGCGCTAACAGTTAAGCACATGGTGATGCAATTGTAAATGGTAAAGCAATAGTTAATAGAAATGTAAGCCCAAAGTTATGCCAAAGCAAAAAGTTATGCAAATGGAGATGCAAGCACGTATGGGAACTCATCTGTTAACACGCACTGTCATGGTACTGCTATTGTAAATGCAAATGGTAACTGCAACAGCAACAATAACACCAAAGGAAACAGAAACAGAAAAGAAGCACGTATGTAAATGCCAAGTGTAATGCGCACAGTCATGATATTGCAATTGTAAACGCAAATGGTAACAGTAGCAGCAAAAATAATGCAAAGGAAACAGAAATGCAAATGCAAGCACATACGGAAACACAAACTGTAATGCGCACAGTCACAGTCCTGCAATTTTAAATGCAAATGGTAATGGTATCACCAATGATGACACCAAATGAAAGACAAACGGAAATGCAAATACAAACAGAAGGGTGTCTGCAAACACAAATGAAAATGCGCATAGTGACCCAAATGTAAACACAAAGACAAATAGAAGCAGAAATGCAAATGGTAACAGTAATGCAAATGCAAGTGCAAATGAAAATGCAAAAGATAATGCACACAGTGGCATACATTGGAATGGTTACGCAAACGGGTACGGAAACGCAAGTGGGAATGGTAAGGGTAAAAGTAAGAGTAACAGAAGTGCTCACCCTGGTTTCCCCAACAGCTGCATAGAGAAACACAGTGAGAACAAATAATGTATGCAAAATAATGGGCTTTCGGAGCAGAAAATGAGGAGTTGGTATACTAAATTGCTTATATCTCAGAAACCGTATGATGTAGAAAAAAAATTAAAATTTTTTGTGAATTACAACTTTCCCGGCTAATTTTCTAATTTTGTACTTAGTCCAAATTTGGGGGTTAAGCATTTTTTTGTGAAGAAAAATCTATATCTCACACTGTTTCCTAGATACGGGCCCTGAAAGATGCAGCGGATGCCGTAATGTTATCCTAAGGGAAAAAATGTGAACTTTGGAGTGCCTTAACTTTGCCACTCTGTAATATTTTTTCACAAAAACCACCAAAAGGCACATATGTGAGATGTTTGCTACATTTCCTCCAAATTTCAGCCCAAAACACCAAACCATTCTTTTGCAGCAGGGTGGTAAACAATTCCTGTCATTTGGGCCATACTGTTGAAAAGTAGTGTAGTGATTTGTGACACTTTTTGCAAAAAAGTGCAACAGTGTCTCAGGTGCGACAGTACTTTGCAACACTACTTTTACCAAAAATTAGAAAAAAATATTTCTGGGGTGTTTAACCCCAAACTAAAGACATGGCTAGCATCCTCAGGGCTAGACTAGGTAAACACAAAAAGAATTATGTCCCTAGATGGTCCCATTTTTAAATGCCAAGCATTTCTGTGATCAGAAACTGAAAACAAAATGGAGAATTTTCAACACTACTAGGGTAATTTGTGACACTAAAAAAGTGCATTTACGACACTGTTGAACTTTTTGTTAACTTTTCTCATTGACTATCAGTTCAGTTCAGTTCAGTTTTATTGATCGGTGCATACACCATTGCAATATACTAAAAACATTACAATTTCTCATAAATCATCTCATGTGTAAGAAACAATCCATAATGTGCTCTGATCCCAGACAATCTTTCACCCATATTTGGTTCTAGACTATCTGGATACTCATAAAATATAAATATAAAATACAAGTCCATGTAAAAGGAGCTCAGTAGAAGGTATTAAGGTGCTTGATCAATAAGAAATTTTCTCTTCATTTTTGTTAACAACTTAAAACTGCTAGTTTTTACCCTTTTTAATTTTCCATCCCAACATTAATTCTCAGAGGCAGAGGGATGTTTTTCTTTATACTTCATCACTTGAAGAAAAAACTTTGAGGCCATCTTTGCCTTCTTTAGTGTGTGAGGATGTAAAAGCACAAATAATGGGTCATAGTCTGCATTTACATATTTAATAAGGAAGTTATTTAGTAAATTGAACTGCAAGGTTTTATATAAAGGACACTGCACCACAATATAATAAAGATTTTCTTCAAAGCCCCTATTACAACTACATAAATCAGGGCTTGAGTTGGAAAAAGTTTTTCTACTGAAAAATACATATTTGAAACAGATAATTCCCATTCTTGCCCAAGTGATCATTTTTCTATCTAAAGTAGTCAGAGATAAGGTTAAATAATTATCCAGAGATACATCAATCTTATTTTGAGCTAGCCAAGTAGCCTGAAGTTGGACTCTGAGGAGATCCATTTGTTTTTTCTGGGGCAGACCTAAATATTTTCTTTTTAACAAGTTCCTTAAATGAGGCAGATATTGTAACTGATTTCTCCTAATCAACCAAAGGTGGTACATGGCTATTCTTTTCAGAATACTCTGAATATTTTTAATCAAAGATGATCTAAAATTTTGTTCTTGCCAATAAATATTTTCTTTCAAACACAATAAAGGCAAACAATTAGCCTGATGATTGATAATTTTTAACCAGTAACCCAACATATGTATATCAATTATTGTAGTGATGGGAACTCTTCTCAATTTATCCCTAACTATGACATTGTTTGTGGATTATGGGACCTGTAATAAAGATTTATAAAAAAAAGAGAGGGGCATTTCCAACCATAGAGGGGAGTTCATACTCCAAACCTCTGCTCCATATGTAAGGATGGGATTGATTTTGGCTTCACCTGCAACTAATGCTGGTGAAACCGACTGTCCAGCATATTTCATGTTAAAGTGTAACAAAGCTTTGGCAATCAATTTTGCACTTACCACTTGGTACCTCCAATGCTCTGTCCATAATCCATTTGAGGTGAACTTTACACCCAAATATGTATATGAAGTTACACCCTCAAGAGATTCATTATTTAAATAAAATCTTGATTTCTTTCTTTGTCCCTGACATGGGCCAAAGATCTTAAACTTAGTTTTCTTCATGTTTATTATTAAATCTAATTGTTTACATTTAGCGTTGAGTTGATTTATTTTATTTTGCAACCCTTGGGTTGATAAAGCAAAAATATTTAAATCGTCTGCATAAGCAAGGCTACGAACTGGCAAATTCTTAATTTTAGAGGAGTCAAGACTGGATACATCCCTATAAGTCATGAGTCAATCAATATACAAACAAAAGAGAAGGGGGGCCAAAAGGCATCCCTGTTTGACTGCTGATGTTGTTCTAAGTAATCAGTAATATTACCCTTGTTGCCATATCTAACAGCCGAAGTTGTATGTGAGTATAACATATGAACTGGGGCTAGCAGACTCAAAGATAAATGTTTTTCTGTTAATATCTTCCATAATTTGACTCTGTTTATGGAGTCAAATGATGTTGAAAAATCAACAAATAAAGCATAAAGCTTCATTTTACGAAATTACATATATTTTTCTATCAAATGTGCAAGAATATTAATATTATCTGTTGTTGAAAAATCCTTGCGAAAACCCACTTGAAAAATAGATAATGGGGAGCTTACCGATGACCGATATTGTAATTCTTATAGTAGTATTTTAGCAAAAATGTTTCCACTAATATCAATAAGGCTAATTGGGCAATAGTTAGATGGAGAGTGAAACTGTCCTTTTTTATGGATAGGAACTATTATGTTTCTTGTCCAAGAAGGAGGTATAAATATCTCTCTTAAACATGTATTAAAAATATTTGTAAAAAAACTACCCAATAATTCAAATATGCTTTATAAATTTCTCTGGGAATCAGGTCAAGCCTAGGTGCTTTGTTATTTGACAGGTTCATAATAGCATCTTATACCTCCCCAAAGGTGAACACTAGTGGTATATATTTCCCCCTCCTACTATAATTAACGTCCATTTCTTCCCCAGTGTTAGAATGTTTATTAAATAAAGAATTATAGTATATCATCTAGGTTTCCTTAGGAATGTATATCAGGGGATTTGAGTTCTGGTTATTAGTTCTCTTAGATACTAGAGTCCAAAAGAGCTTAGCATCACCCTCCTTAATGGCTTGATACATTACTTTCCATTGTTTGTGTTTAAACTCATTTTTTTAATTAGAAATGTTTTATAATCACCCTGAGCTTTGTTTAACTTTGAGATCACCCTCTTAGTTGGACTTTTTTTGGTTTTCCTAACAAGCCTCACTAGGTTCCCTTTCTCTCTCAATCAATGGCCATCAAACCAAGATACTGTCTTAGGCTTCCTGGTATTAGTGCAATAATTATCTGTATTAATTTGTTGGTATCACAAATTCAGTAGCTGATTAAACTGCTCACTTTTAAGATCCATCTGTACTCTGTAATGTAGGTGAGCAGAGCCAGGGAAATATATAAGATTTGATACACCATTCATAGTCTTATTATTCAGCCTTAACCTCCTTTCCCCTTGAATCTCAAGCTCTGCCATAGGCTTATTTAGAGAAAAAATATTACTATCAGATTTCCTAAAATCCAGTAAAATTGCTGCATGATCACATTCTGTTCTCATAACCACCTCCAGTCTCTTAAAGAAATGGTAACTGAGGGGGGAGCATAAAATAAAATCAATCACGCTCCTACCTAATGGGGGGAAAAAAAGTACTTTCCCCATGACAATCTCCCTCCGATCACCCATTAAGGATCAAAACATTATTGTCCATGCTAGAGGTTTGAAAACGTCTCCCTGCCTCATTAACCATCATATCTGTCATTTTTCTTTGTTCCAAATCTGCCATATATAATGATTCTTGCAACACTGATACATTATCTAAATTTGCTATCGTAGCATTAAAATCACCTGCTAAAAAACAATATCTACCTTATATAATTGAGTAAATTAATCTATTTCCATAGACAGTTTGGACCAGAAATCATATGTTGGGTTGGTATGAAGATGTGGTGGAATATATATATATATTTGCAATCAGAACTATGCAGGAATCCCAGTTGACTACTACCATGAGTATTTTGGGAGTGGGAGAATGGCTTTTTAATACTCTTAAATCATCCCTGATTTTTATCAGGGTTACCAAGTCTCCTTTATTTCTCACCCTGTCTTTTTCCTTTAATTACAGGGGCAACATTTGATTCATAGCCATTGAAATAGTGCTGTGTTAAGCCCCATGTCTCTTGAAGAATGATGACTTCATGTCTAGAAATAAAGGTAACCCATTGGGGGTCTGCAAATTTATTATAAAGTCCTGCTACATTCCAATTGATAACATTGTAAGAAGAATTACTTATTAACCCCCAGTTCTCTTCTGATGAAATATCAGTACCTTGAATTTCAAGTGGTTGTAGTCATAATTGCGTTATTCTAGATTGCACTAGTGTATCCCACTCATTTAATTCCACCAAGTAAATGCCCACCTCATCTAACATATGCCTATTCTCTGCAAATAATGCCAGTAGTTGTGCAGAGCAAATAAGGCAGTTTATGTGAGTGCCTTCTTTACCCTTCATAACTCTTTCCACCTGAACTAATTCATCAGGGAGTATTTGAGCTTTAATAATGGCCAAGAGCATCGTCCTCAGAAGGATTGATTAATTAACAGCAGATTCTCCCTTCAATATTTCTATCCCGAAAATGGAAAACATAGAACATTCAGGGGATACTCCAAACTTCCAATTCAGTTGTGCAAGGGTAGAATTAAATTGATCATATGTTAATATTTTTTCCTGGTTTTATACCATTAAAGGTGTTTTTCCAGATTGTAGCCCATGTTACTGGCATTGATAACAACATTCCCAATGAGTTTACCAAACCTTGTTTTGCCAAAACTTGTTTTGCCATATCCATTTTGGGAAGCATGAAGTAAACTGAGTTGGAAAATTTGGATATATCCCTGGTTACCATATTGAGTTCATCAGCAACTTCTGGTAGCCCCAGTTTAGCTCTTAACATATGTGCAATCAAATTAGTCAGTGATGCATTAGTTTCGTAATTTTTATAATACATCTGACCTAATTTAAAAACTACTTCTTTGCCTGTGCATACTAAGTTATATGCTTCATATTCTTTCCTGTCAGAAGTAGTATCATCCATAGATGACAACTGATTAATTCCAGCATCCTTATTAGGCTGATCTCTCTTAATTATGTTCTCTGGGGTAGTTATCCTTTGTTTGAGAATGGGGTTACACCTCCCCTTTCCCTGTTCTTTTATGGGGACTGATTCCTCAGCTGTGGACTTATGTATTACTTTAGTGTTCTCTTTATTTGGTGGGTGAGAATTTCCTTGACTACCTGTATCCCTGCTATGGTAGTATGAACATTAGTCTCTACCATATTTAAAAATCCCCCTTTGATATTTCCATCTTTTTGAGTTTTATTATTTTGTTTCCTGGATTTGTTAATCTTAGGTTTTCTATCAAGCTTAATCACCTTCTTTTTCTTCTTTTTTCTTGTATTGCCCATCTCTCTTTTTGCCTTTTTTGCCTATTGGTGACTCTGGAATAATTAAAGAAGAGAATGATAAAATATGCTTCAATTTATGGGCCTCATTTTTTTCAACTAACTGTAAGATTTGTTGTTCAAGTGAGGAAAACCACTCCATGCAAAAGCATGAGAGGTTTTCCAAGGTTGCTTTGATACCATTATATGCCTCCAATAAAACAACCTTAGACATCACCGGGTGAGCAAGGGCCTTGATGAAATACTTTGATATAGTATCAGGACATTGGGCCAAAACATCCTGATCTAGCTGAATATTCTGGACCTCTCTATCCATTCTCTCAAATATCTCATTCAGAGATCCATTTAGGGGTCACATGCAATGGTTCTTCAAGATCCATTGTAGAACTCCCAGCCTCTTTCAATATCTCTGATGGGCTAAATAAATTCACACCAGATGGAAAACATGAGATACCATCATCCTTCATTACATAGGCCCCTTGATTACCCCATGACTGTCATTACTGTAATGAAGGGATTCTAACTCCCCTACCCTTAACCAGTCATCTTGAATAAAGGCCCCCAAGTAATCTGTTATGTTTACTTGCTCCCCTAGGGAAGCCTTTGTTTGATCACCTGAACAATGTAAAAGAAGTGAACTGTTCATTTTTATAGCTTCTTGAAGTTTTATTTTTTTTTTTTAGAAGAAAGTCAGTGATTTTCCATTGACGAGCTGCTAGGTTAGAAAAGCTAAGTGAGTATTCAATTACCTTCATGTCAGAGACTATAGGTCTGTTATTAGGGATAATTGAAAAATTTTGCTTTTCCTCATCACTTCATTTATACTCTCTTCACCTTCACTAAAATCGTTCTCCCACAATTTTATCATGACATCTTGGTTTGTATAGTCTAAGCTATCCAAGAGTAATGTGCCCTGATTCCTTACAGTCTCCTTTACAGAGTCTAGTTTCTACAATTAAGCTCTGGATTGCCTCCTGATGTAACGGATCTGTAATCATAAGCAGATTCCTCCTTTATAAAATAAGGAAAAGAGGAAAATGGAGTAGCTCCTACCAATTCTTTAGTGGTAGAGGCCATAAGAGCCAGTTCGTGAGTATAAACACAATTGTCCTTGGCCCTCTGATTAACATTTTGATTACCATTTTGTGATTGCTTCCCTTTATTCTTTCCATTAGTGGTCTTATTCACCACCTTACCACTACGGGGATGCATGCAAATAGGATAATGAATGGTCAAAACCAATTCCTCCAACAACAACAAAAAAATATATACATAATATAGCACACAGGCTCAGTCTCATGTTCAAGTTCAAATTCAGACTCAGTTTGGTTGAAGTAACAACAACTGGAATTGAGAAGATTTAGTTCAATCCCATATTTTGCCAGAAATACTTAGCTAATTATCAAATTTCACTTAAACTCCTCCAATGAATAACCAGAGGCCCCTTAGATATGTTTCAATCTTCTGGATGAATCTCAACAAAAGATCTGCAAAAAGCTCTCATTAGGTATGCTGTATATATTGTTTCCAAAACGTCTCCTGTGAGTCCCAAAAACTCCAAATAAAAGCAGGGGGAAAAGTCCTTGGGATGGATTTATCAGATGCTATCAGAGTCTCTCCGTAAACCCCTGGTTTTTGCCTCTGTGTGGAAATTTATCAGGAAGCTTCCCTGGCCACTTCACCATCGATGTATCCATTGTATTAACTAAGAACTTAAAAGGGGAAACCAGCACCCTAAAACATAATATAAAAAGGGGAGCTTAGTATTATCTTACAATAACAATAATCTTACAATATCTTATAAAATCAATAAAAACACGTTGCATAAAGTTCTTGCAAGAACCCCAAAAATAAAATATAACACCTGACATCTAATTTTAACTAGCAGTATCTGGAGAATAAATCTAGCAGATCTAATATAAAAACTTGATGTTAAAACTCACTTAGCCAAAAAAGGAACGGGAAAACAAAATTTCTTCTCTTCTCTCCCAAATCAGAAACATTGAACATAGTCTTTCCCCGCCTCCCCTGACTCAGTCAAGCAAGACTTAATTAAACTAAAAGACACTTACCTTGATTTATTAAGAGAGCAAGCCGAGTTTGCCATTCTAAAAATGAATGCTGTCTATACGGATCAAGGGGGAGAAAGCTGGGCGGATGCTAGCAATGCGTGTTAAGCAATTTGAATCAGCTTGATTTATCCCAGCAGTCCATCTCTCAGTAGGGGATTCCCTTTAAACCTCTGTCCCTGGGATACTAGATGTCTTTACTACTTATTTCTGGGAGTTATACGCTCCCATGCTCAATTCCCCTTCAGAAGAAGATTTGCAAAGTTATTCAACAGATTCCCTTTTACCTTCTCTTACTAAATCTCAACAAGACACACTTATATCTCCCATCACTGAGAATGAAATAATTGCTGTAATCAAATCCCTCCCGGCTGACAAAACTCCAGGCCCTGATGGCTTTTCTTCTAACTTTTACAATGTATTCTCTAGGCAGTTAACCCCTATTCTGTTGCCTCTTTTTCAATTTCTTTTATCAGGTCAGTGGACTGACTCTTCCCTTTTTGAGGCCCTTATAGTTTTACTGCCCAAGCCAGATAAACCACTGGATCTTGTCTCAAGTTACAGGCCCATATCTTTAATCAACCATGACATCAAGATCCTAGCCAAAATTCTGGTGGATTGTATAAGTCTGGTTCTCCCCTCGATAATTGGTGTAGAACAGGTGGGCTTCATGAAGGGAAGATCATCCACTGATCATTTATGTACCCTCGCTCACATATTTTCGGCCTCTGAGGATGCTGTTGCCCCAATGGCCTTGGTTTCTTTAGATGCCAAGAAGGCCTTTGACAGGGTCTATTGGAACTACCTGTTCGCGACAATGAAGGCATTTGGTTTCCCAAATGTATTCCTGAATTGGGTGCACTCACTATAGCTATCCCTCTCTGCCAGAATTGCCTGTAATGGCATGATTTCCAGCCTGATTAAACTCCATGTGGGAATGAGGCAGGGGTGTCCATTATCCCCATTGCTTTTTAACATATACTTGGAACCCCTTATCTGTAGACTTACAAGAGCACAGGATGTCCCAGGTATTCCTCTACAGGGACAGGTGGCTAAGGCTGCAGCATATGCCGATGATCTTCTCTTTCATATACTCAACCCTGCCATATCTATCTCCGTTATTCATAACATAATAAACAAATTCAGCAGGGTTTCAAATTACAAACTCAACACTGGGAAAACCTTAGTTTTTCCTTTGAATCACCGGGTGCACAAGCAAGAAATTATTGCTACCGGTCTTGCTTGGCAACCTAATTCTATTAAATACTTGGGTATTATGTTAACCTGAAGTAATACTCGTCTCAAATACCTAAACCTGGATTTATTGGTTCAAAAAATAGATCAAAATCTTCATATATGGATGCTCCTCCCTCTTTCTTTATGGGGTAGGATCAATCTAATTAAAATGAATATCTTTCCCCGGTTGTTCTATCCCCTTAACATGTTGAACATCAGTCTCCCTTTTTCTTGGTTTAACAAAGTACACACCATGTTCTCCTCTTTTATATGGGGGTATAAAAAATCCAGAATGGCCTTCCGGAAACTGGCTGCTCCCAAAGACAAAAGAGGGCTAAAACTTCCACATCTGGGCTTGTACTACTGGGCCAGTCAGGCCAATAAATATCTACAGTGATTGACAGCAGAGCAGTGATTAGTACATTCCCTGTATACCCCGATCTGGCTCAGAGTGGAGTTGGATAGTATTAAGAAGCATGGCTTTCTCCCGGCCTCATTATTATATACTAAAATACCATCTCTTCCATTACCTCTGTGTAAATTTCCTATTGCAGCTTCGATTATGTCCCACTCACAGTTGTGCACGTTTCTTAAATATGATAATACCAAGGATTTATATCAACCAATAATCGGCAATCCCAATTTGAAGCTGGATAATAAGCCTCTATCTTCTAATTGGCTTCCTCCCATAAATTGCTCCTTGCTAAGAGATTTCATTACACCTGACAGACAATGGAGTTCCTCTCTGGAGATCTTACATACACTCATGATTCCTGTTACTAATATTTTCAAGGTATATCAATTACGGCACTGTATGGTGACGGCATTCGGGATTACTACACCTTTGCCAGTACAGCTTAATTTCCAGGTTCCTCTTCTTGATTTGTCTGGAATGCCTCATGCAGTCTCGAAAATATACAATACCTTATTTGCTTGGAAATATCCTGATAACTTTGCTCCTATCTCGTATTGGTCTTCCCTTTTTCCAGACATGGAATTTGATAGGTCACTCATTTGGAATAATTGCCATAAATTCCTATCTCAGGACAGACTTAGATTAACACAATTCAAAATTCTACACAATATATATTATACTCCACAAAAATTGGTCAGAATAGGTGTACTGTCTACTCTACTCTGTACCAGATGTGGGTTGTCGCCGGGGGACTTCCTCCATATTTTCTGGGAGTGTCCCAAGGTCACCCCCCCTCTGGTCCACTATAAAACATAAAGCTGATCCACTGTTAGGACTCTCAGAGCTTTTTACTCCTGAAATTTGTCTTCTAGGCAATTTTTCTGCCATCACAGTCAGATGTAGAAAATTCTATATGGCTTTAATCTACATGTCTATTAAAAAGGTGGTTCTAAGGCATTGGAAAGATTCTGATAATTTGTCTTATTTAGAATGGCTCCAAGAGCTACTTGCAAATCTTAGAATTGAGAGAACCATTGCAATTCTTTCCAATAAACTTATGAAATTTAACAAAATATGGGCTCCTCTACAAGCCCTGTATTCGTTACAAATGTGATATATAGCTCTAAGAAATATATGATGTTAATCTTATGCTACACTGCTGCATCAGAAGGGGAGGGAGGGTGGAAGGGTGGGTTGGGAGAGAATGAATCTGTTCAATGTGTAGGCTAACCATATTCCGTTACATTACATGTTTCTTGTGATTCATTCTCTATATTGCAAACTTTAATAAAAACTGAATAAAAAAAACTCACTTAGCCATCCTTGCCACAAAATCCAAAGGATATTAAATGTCGTGGGTACAGCTTCTCAAAAATAACCACAGGAGGAAAGAGGGCTATGAATTCTACTGCAAGCAATTTTGAAGTCTTGTGGTGTTCGCACTAAAAAAAAGAAAAAAAAAGACTAAATAAACAGCCCTCTAACACTGCTCAAGTATTCAGCAAATACCAAACCAAGAACAACAAACAACAGCAAGCAAACTCTTGTACCTTACATGACTGGAAGCTAGAAGTATCTCTCAGGACTGCATTTTAAATGAAAACCAGAACACAGTAAACCCAATTGCCAGTACTTTGCTCTCTCTCTCTGGGTTAAACCTTCTGCAACTGCTTCCATGGTAATACACGTATGCACCTTAAATCCTTCAAGGACACATGAGGTTATCTGCCAATCCCTTTCTAGCTGTTGCAAGTGGAGCAAAAAAAAAAACAAGCTAAAAATAACTAAATGACTAAATAACTAAGTATCAAAATATACAATCTACGAAGTAGAATTGCACTAGAAACTTAAAGACTTGCTAAGGGTTTACACTCCCTACCTCTTAATTTTGAATACAGGAATATATGTAAAAAAATACAAAAAATACAAATCCCATTTAAACCCCGATGAGAAATGATCTCCAATATAAAAGCACAAGCACAAATGATGTTAAAACACAGGCAAGTAATTAAAACTAGCAGTTTGTTCACTTTCTTCAATCCCACACTATATCTTTTTGTGTTTTTTAGTTCCACTTTTCTCTCAGTTTTCCTCAGCAGAATCAGTCCACTTTCTGTTCTTCATTCACCGCTCCACTTTTTCAATACTCCGGTTCACAAAGTAGGAAAGAACGGTGCAGCTCCACAAACTTTAGGCCTTTCTGAAGGGTCCCCTTTCTCCCATAATCCAGACACCACCACATGCATTCTTCCTACAGGTAGACAAGGAACAGCCTGAGGCTACACACCAAGCGAGGAGACACAAGAAACACTGAAAAGACGTGCGGTTATAAAAACGGTGGCATACCTTTCATAAATTAAATGTGTGCTTACAACACGTCCTGCTCTGGGACTTCTCCACAGCACCCACAGCATGCAGTCTCCTCTCAGTTCCATCCGACAAAATTGCTCCTCTCTGACTATAATGGGAAACTTGTTTTTTGAATAACTTTTGAACCGTTCAATATTTTTTCACAAAATCTTCAAAAGGCACATCAGGGACCCTGGCTGCACATTCTCTTAAGTTTGCATACTGGTCATACAAACAGTGTGACCTGTAGGAGCGAGCAAAGAATGCACAAAAAATCATAAATGTGCCCCATAATGTCACTTAATAACTCCAGAGCTGTATATCTGACTGGTACAAAAGTTGGCAGATCCCAAGATCTATGGTTACCCCCCATGTTTGCCAAGTTTCAGGCAGATCCATTGAACGGTGGCAAATTTATTAAAGTGCAAAGTTTCACCATTTAACATTAAATGGGGTACTCAGTTTAACTATGGTAGCACTACAGTGCTACCATTATAAATATGTTATGTATATATATATACATATATACATATATATATATATATATATATATATACATATATACATACATATATATAATATTAGAGAAAAACTCCATTTAATGCTCAATTAGGTTGTTCATTGTGCACAAAGCAAGGTTTAGTGTTAGGTTGAAAGCACTATTTTCCTCATGCTCACTACCCAATTCAATGGGGGTGTGCATTGATCGTTATCCCAAACTCTCACCCCATCACATTTGTAAACAAGTTGAGGTATAGGAGAATGGGGTGAGAGTTAGGACCAATGACCCCAATGCACACCCCTTTGGTGGTTGGGGTGATGGGCTGGGGGGTGCAAGGGGAGGCCTTCAACCCTAACACTGAATTTCTTTGCTTTTGTCACTGAGGAACAACCTTAACTGATACATTAAATGGAGTTTTTTGGCTCTAATTTCCCTTCTTTTTGAGAATGTGCAGTAGTAATGTTGAATGGAATGTGATTTTTTGTGACATAGTAATGGTAAGTGCAAGGGAAACACAACCGCCAGTGGTTGCACACATGGTGACTGAAAAGTAAATGGTAAAGCAAACAGTAGTAGAAGCACAAGTGCAAAGTGATGCCAAAGTGAACAGTGACAGAAAAGGAGATGCAAGCGCTTAAGGAAATGCAAACCGTGGTGCGCACGATGTGGGTACTGCAATTGGAATTGCAAATGGTAATGTTAACAGCAGAAATAATGCCAAAGGAAACAGAAATGGAAATGTGAACGCAAGTGCGTATGCAAATGAGAATGGAAAAGGTAATGCACATGGTGGTGTACATGGGAACGGTAACAGAAACAGGTACGGAAACACAAGTAGAAACGTTAACTGTAACAGTAACGGAAGTGCACACCCTGTTTTTTTGCCCAACAGCTGCATAGAGAAACACACTGTGTACAATGAATGTATGCATAATAATGGGCCTCGGAGCAGAAAATGAGCTGTTGGAATACTAAATTGCTTATATCTCAGGAACCGTGATACATAGGAAAAAAAAATAAATTTCACATGATTCATAAATTTCCTGGGTAAGTTTTATTAAATGTGTAGCCCATAGGCTACACATTGTCACAATGAAAATCTGCATATCTCGCACCCTTTCTGAGATACGAGCCCCAAAAGGTGCGGCTGATGCTACCATGTTAGTCTTGGGAAAAAAAGTCAACTTTGGAGTACTGTAACTTTGCATCCGTGCAATATTTTGTCACCAAACCACCACAAGGCACATCTGTGAGATGTTGGCTGCTATTCTTCCAAATTGCAGCCCAAAAGACCAAACATTTTTTTGCAGTAGGGTGGCAAAGAATTCCTGTCATTTTGGCACTAGCCTAGAAACGTAGTGTTGTGATTTGCATAAGCTTTTGTAAAAATTTCCAAAAGTGTTGCAAGTGCGACACTACTTATGACATAAAGCTTCAGAAATTTGAAAACATATTTGAGTAGCTATTCAAAATAAAGACATGAGTTACATCCTCAGGGCTTGAATAGTAAACACAAAAGAACTGTGTCCCTAGATGTCCCAATTTTAAATGCCAAGTATTTCGATGATAACTGAAACAAATGGCAGATTGGTGACACTACTAGGGCTATTTGGGACACTTAAAACCGTATTTATGTAGTAACAACTTTTTGTTAATCTTTTCTTTGACTTATAATGAACTTGTTTTGAATACCTTTAAATTATTCAATATTTCTAAATTTCAAAATGCACATTGAGAGCTTGGAACATTCCTCGAAGTTTTTGGACCAGTCACAGAAACCATGCCACCTGTAGGCACCAGCAAAGAATGCACAAAAGAATTGCACACAGATGTTGCTTATCATCTTGCAGCCGTATATTCAACCAGTACAAAAGTTACCAGATCCCAGGATCTATGGTTGCTCCTGCTCGTTGCCAAATTTGTGTCAAATCTGTTGATGAGGCAGTTATTAAGGTAAAGTTTCACCATTTACCTTGGGGTTAATAATTTCATTCATGGTAGCACCACCGTGCTACCATAATATATATATTATGGTAGCACGGGTAGTGCTACCATAGTTAGGGTGAGGAGCCATTTCCATGTTAAACCCAAAATTTTGCACCTTAATAACTTTGCAACTGTTTGATGGATTTGCCTGAAATTTGGAATGTATGATCAAGACCCATAAGTTTTGGGATGTGCCAAGTTTTGTACTGATCGGATATACACAGGAGTTATTGCGGATTCAGCGCCACGCTTTTCGAATTTATACCGCAGGTCGTGACGGTTTATGCGGATTGGCCCAAAATCTGTGGAATGCATGCGGGTCACCATGCCTTTTGGAAGATTTGGTGAAAAATATTAAACGTTCAAAAGTTATTCAAAAACAGTTTCCCATTATAAGTCAATGGGAAAGTTAACAAAAGTTCAACAGTGTCGCAATGCATTTTTACTTGCAAAAGGGCTCTGTTACTTTCGCAAATCTGCCATTTTGTTTTCAGTTGGTGATCAGAAAATGGTTGGTATTTAAATTTGAGACCCTCTAGCAACGTAATTCTTTTTGTATTTAGCTATTCGGCCCTGAGGATGCTTGCTATGTCTTTATTTTTTATGGTAAAACAGCCCAGAAATATGTTTTTCAAATTTCTGGAAAAGTATTTTGCAAATTACTGTCTCACGAAAAGTGTCGAATCTTTTATGAAGCTTTCGCAAATTGCTACAGTAATTTTCTAGTCTGTGGGAAAATTACAGCAATTCTTTGGCACTGCACTGCAAAATAACCGTTGGGAGTTTTGGGCTGAAATTTGGAGGGAACGCAGCCGACATCTCACAGATGTGCCTTTCAGTGTTGTATTGAAAAAATATTACATGGCAGAAAAGTTATGGCACTCCAAAGTTGACAGTTTTTCCCATAGGATAACATTACTGCACCCGAAGCATTACAGGAATCCTTTGGCACCCTGCTGCAAAATAACGGTTTGGTCTTTTTTCCTGAAATTTGGAGGGAAGAAAGCCAACAGTACACAGCTGTGCCTTTCAGTAGTTTGGTGAAAAAATATCACATGACGGCAAAGTTACAGCACTCCAAAATTGATGTTTTTTCCCATAGGATAACATTACGGCGCCCGACACTTAACAGAAATCATTTGGAGCCCTGCTGCAAAATAACGGTTTGGTCTTTTTTCCTGAAATTTGGAGGGAAGACAGCCAACAGCCCACAGATGTGCCTTTCAGTAGTTTGGTGAAAAAACATTACAGGGAGGCAAAGTTATGGTGCTCTGAACTTTTCTTTTTTTCCCATAGGATAACATTACGGCATTTGCCGCGCCTTTCAGGGCCCGTATCTCGGAAACGGTGCTAGATACGGACTTTTCTAAGGAAAATTTCTTAGCCCCATAATAGGGCTAAGATTCAAATTAGCCAGGACAGTTGTAAATAATATGACTTTTAAATTTTTTTTCTACGTCGTACGGTTCCTGAGATATAATGTATTTAGTATTCCAAGATCTCATTTTCTGCGCCGATACTCATGATTTTGCATACATTATTTGTACTCACTGTCTTTCTCAATGCAGGTTTTGGGGAAAACCAGCCTGTGTGCTTACATTACTGTTACTATTGCCCTTTCTGCTTGTGGATCCGTACCCGTTCACTTACCATTGACGTCTGCGCCACCATGTGCGTTATCCTTTGTGTTTTCATTTGCGCTTGTGTTTCTGTTATTTTTTGCCATTTCTGTCTACAGTACTGTTTATCTTACTGTTTCACTTTACATCACCATGCCCATTGACATTTCTGTTTGCAGGCACCATGTTACTATGTGACAACACATCACGTGGCAGACCATTCCCATCTACGCCACCATGTGCGTTACCCTTTCTGTTCTCAGTCATGCTTGTGTTACCATGTGTGCCACTGTTAGCATTTCTGTTTGCCCGCGCTCCCGCCGATGCATTACATTCACTTTTTCTCGTTATCATTCTCAAAAAGAAGGGAAATTAGAGGCAAAAAACTCTGTTTAATGCATTAGTTAGGGTTGTTCCACAGCAACAAAAGTGAGGAAATTCGCTGTTAGGGTTGAAAACCCCCCTTGGACCCCCTGCCCATCCCCCCAACCGGCATTGGGGTGTGCATTGGGATCGTGGGTCTTAACTCACCCCATTCTCCTATACTTCTGCTGCTTTACATATGTCATGGGGTGAGAGTTAGGGCTGACGATCCTAATGCACACCCCAATGCCGATTGGGGTGGTGGGGGTCCAAGGGTTTCAACCCCAACAGCTAATTTCCTCACTTTTGTCGCTGTGGAACAACCCTAACCAATGCATTAAATGGAATTTTTGCCTCTAATATATATATATATATATATATATATGACAAAACTCCATTTAATGCATCGGTTAGTGTTCACAGTGACAAAAGCGAGGAAATAAGGTGTTAGGGTTGAAAAACTCCCACTCAGGCCACCCCACCCAACTGGCCTCGGGGTGTGCATTGGGGTCATCAGCCCTAACTCTCACTCCATCACATGTGTGAACAAGCTGAGGCATAAGAGAATGGGGTGAGAGTTAGGACCAATGACCTGAATGCACACCCCATGTCAGTTGGGTGGGTGGGCTGATAGGTGCAAGGGGGGTTTTCAACCAACACTGAATTCTCACTTTGTCACTGTGGAACAACCATAACTGATGCATTAAACAGAGTTTTTTGCCTCTAATTTCCCTTCTTTTTGAGAATGAGGACTATAAATAGTGAATGAAATATGGTGGTGGAAACACAGGGCCCTTTGGGCCCCGTGCTCCCACCAGGTGATTTTTTTGTGACATAGTAATGGTAACAGCAATGCAAACACAAGCGGTAATGGTTATTTACATGGTGACACAAATGTAAAATATAAAGCAAGCTTTAATAGAAATGCAGACACAAGTGCATACGGAAATTCAACTGGTAATGTGAACGGTCACAGTACTGCTATTGTTAATGCAACTGCTAACTGTGACAGCAACAATAATGCGAAAGGAAACAGAAACGGAAACGGAAACACAACCAAGTACAGAAACGCAAACCGTAACATGCACAGTGATGGTACTGCAATTATAAATGGAAATGGTAATGCTAACAGCAACAATAATGCCAAAGAAAACAGAAACCCAAATGCAAACATAAGTGTGTATGGAAACGCAAACCATAATGCACAAGGGCACTGGAATGCAATTGGAAATACAAATGGTAATGGTAAGATCAACAATGACACAAAATGAAAGACAAACGCAAATTAAAATGGAAGGGCGGCCACCAACAGAAATGGTAATGTGCACGGTGACGCTAAGTGAAAGAAAAACACAAACAGTAGTGGAGAAACAAATGGTAACAGTAATGCAAACGGAAATGGAAATGCAAAGGGTAATGCATACTCTGCCGTACATGGGAATGTTAACGCAAATGGGCACGGAAACACAAGTGTAAAGCCTACATGTAACAGTAAGTGGAGTGCACACTGTATTGTTCCTCAAAAACTCTGTTGAGAAACACAGTGAAAACAAAGAATGTATGCATAATAATGGGCCTTAGAGCAGAAAATGAGCATTTGTAATACTGAAATGGTAATATCTCAGTAACCGTACGACGTAGAAAAAAAATTAAAATTTCACATGATTCATGAGTTTCCTGGCTAGGTTTTCACTAAATGCATAGCTCATGGGGCTAAGCATTGTCGAGATGAAAATTCCATATCTCGCACAGTTTCCGAGACACGAGTCCCGAAAGGCACGGCGGATGCCATCATGTTAGCCTATGGGAAAAACGTCAACTTTGGAGTACCGTAACATTGCATCCGTGTAATATTTTGTCACCAAACAACCAAAAGGCACATCTGTGAGATGTTGCCTGCCTTCACTCCAAATTTCATCCCAAAACACCAAATTATTATTTGCAGCAGGGTGGCAAGGAATTCCTGTCATTTTGGCCATACTCTAGAAAAGTAGTGTCGTGATTTGCAAAAGCTTTAGAAAAATTTGTGAAACTGTCACAAGTGCGACACTACTTTGTGACACTACTTTTTCCCAGAAATTTGAGAAACATATTTCTGGGGTGTTTAATCCCAAAATAAAGACATGCCTAGCATCCTCAGGTCTTGACTAGGTAAACACAAAAAGAATTGTGTCCCTAGATGGTCCCAATTTTAAATACCAAGCATTTTTCTGATCACCAACTGAAAACAAAATGGTGGATTTGTGACACTGCTAGGGCCATTTGCGACACTAACAAATGCATTTGTGACACTTTCAAACTTTTTGTTAATTTTCCCTTTGACATGATGGGAAATTGTTTTTTGAATAACTTTTGAACAGTTTCATATTTTTTCACGAAATCTTCAAAAGGCACATTGGGGACCCTGGCCACATGTTCCGTGAAGTTTACAGACTGGTCATGCAAACCATACGACCTGTAGGTGCAAGCAAAGAATTCACAAAAAAGCATAAATATGCACATAGATGTTGCTTAACTCCACAGCTGTATATCCGATCGGTATGAAAGTTGGCAGATTGTAGGATTTATGGTTATGCCTCAATCCTGCCAAATTTCAGGCATATCTGTTGAATGGTGGCAAAGTTATTAAGGTGCAAAATTTTACCCTTTAACCTTAAAAGGGCTACTCAACCCTAACTATGCTGGCACTATCGTGCTACCATAATATATATATATATCTTCATGGCAAAAAAATCCATTTACTGCATTAGTTAAGGTTGTTCCACATTGACAAATGTGAGGAAATTTGATGTTAGGGTTCCCACCCCCTTGCACCCCACCCCCACCCTGTCCCACCAACAGGCATCAGGGTGTGCATAGAGGTCATTGGTCCTAGCTCTCACCCCATCCCATGTGTAAACAAGCTGAAGTGATGCAATATAGGAGAACTGGGTGAGAGTTTGACCAATAACCCCAACGCACACCCTGATGCCTGTTGGTGGGGGAAGGGCAGGGTGGGGTGCAAGGGATTGGGAACCCTAACATCGAATTTCCTTGCTTTTGCCTCTGTGTAACAACCCTAACTGATGCATTAAATAGATTTTTTTGCCATGAATTTGCTTCTTTTTGAGAATGTGCACTATAAATAGTGAAGTAATGGTAACGCAAATGCAAGCGCAAATGCTTACACACATGATGACACAAACATGAATGATTGCACAAACGGTAATAGAAATGCAAGCACAAACATTAATGAACACAGAAATGGTAACTCAAACGGTAATGCAAAAGCTCACAGCAACAGAAATACAAAAGGTAACAAAAACAGTAACATAAACGTTAATGCCAACAGAAATGCAAACGGTAAGAAAAATGCAAATGGTAACACAATAGCAAACAGAAATGCAAATGGTAAAGGCAATGGCACTGCAGAAGAAAACAGTAACACAACCGACAATGGAAACACAACCTAAAATGCAAACGCTAAGGCGAACAGAAATGCAAATGGTGACAAACCCACAAACAGTAATGGTAATGCAATTGGAAATGCAAACAGTTACAGTAACAGCAAGGATGATGCCAAAGTGAACTGCAACGCAAACGGAAATGCAAACACAAGTGTGTACGGAAAAGCAAATGGTAATGCGCATGGTCACAGTACCGCAATTTGAAATGCAAATGGTAACGGTAACACCAACAATTACGCCAAAGGAAACACAAAGGCAAATGCAAAATGGAAGTGCGTACGCAAATGTAAATGGTAATGCACATGGTGATGCAAAACAAAATACAAACAGAAACAGTAATGGAAATGCAAATGGTAGCAGTAATGCAAACACAAGCACAAATGAAAATGCAAAAGGGTAACGCACACGATGGCATTGACGGGAACGCAAACTCAAAACGGTTACAGAAATGCAATGGAAATGCTAACTGTAACAGTAACAAAAGTGCACACCCTTTTTTTCCCTGAAAGCTGCATTGAGGAACACAGTGAATATGAAGAATGTATGAATAATAATGGGCATCGGAGCAGAAAATGAGCATTTGCAATACAAAATTGCTTATATCTCAGGAACCGTACGATGTAGAAAAACAATTAAAATTTCATGTAATTAATGACTTTCCTGGCTAGTTTTATACTTAGCCCCCTGTTGGGGGGCTAAGTATTTTTCTGGCAAAAAGTCCGTATCTCAAAGCGTTTCCGAGATACGGGCCCCGAAAGGAGTGGCGGATGGCACCATGTTAGTCTATGGGAAAAATAGTCAAATTAGGAATACCATAACCTTGCAGCCCTCTAATATTTTGTCACCAAACCACCAAAAAGCAAATCTGTGGGATCTTGACTTTCTTCCCTTCAAATTTCAGCCCAAAAGACCAAACCGTTCTTTTGCAACATGATGGCAAAGATTTCCTATTCCTTTGGGCATAGTGTTGCAAAGTAGTGTCACAAATCATGTCACTTTAAAAAAAAATCACAAAAGTGTCACAAGTGCGACATTACTTTATGACACTAGTTTACAAAAATTTTAAAAACATATTTCTGGGGTGTTTAACCCCCAGGAAAAAGACATGGCTAGCATCCTCAGGGCTCGATTAGGTGAACACAAAAATAATTGTGTCCCTATAGGGTCCCAAATTTAAATGGCAGGCATTTCTGTGACTAGTAACTGAAAAAAAAAGCTGACTCATGACACTACAGGGGTTAATTGAGACATTGAAAATTGCATTTATGACACTGTCGAACTTTTTGTTAACTTTTCCCATTGACTATAATGGGAAATTTGTTTTTGAATAACTTTTGAACCGTTGAATATTTTTTCACAAAATCTTGGAAAGGCACATCAAGGACACTGGCTGTATGTTCTCTGAAGGTTTTGGAAAGGTCGCACAAACCGTGCAACCTGTAGGCACAAACAAAGAATGTGCAAAAAAGCATAAATGCAACTTTCTGTTGCACTTTATAGCTCCATAACTGTATATCTGACCAATACAAACCGGCAGATCAAGAGATCTATGCTACTACTCCATGGTCACCATATTGCAAGCAAATCTTTCATATGGTGGCAAAGTTATTGTGGTGTAAAATTTCACCTTTTAACCTTAAATTGGGTACTCAACCTTAACTATGGTGGCACTACCGTATATATAAATATATATATTATGGTGGCACAGTAATGCCACCATAGTTAGGGTTGAATACCCTATTTAAGGTTAAATGGTGAAACTTTGCACCTTAATAACTTTGCCACCGTTCAACAGATTTGCCTGAACTTTGTCAGGCATGGGGCATGCCCGCAGATCTTGGAATCTGTCAACTTTTGTACTGGTGAGATATTCGTCTGCGGAGTTAAGTGACATTGTGGGTTGCATTTACTTTTTTTGTGCATTCTTTGTTCATGCCTACAGGTTACATCATTTGCATGACTAGTCAAAAAACTTTAGGGAAAGTGCGGCTGGGTTCCCCGATGAGCCTTTTGAAGATTTAGGGAAAAAATATTGAATGGTGCAAAAGATATTCAAAAAACAAGTTTCCCATTATAGTCAAAGGGAAAAGTTAGCAAAAAGTTTGACAGTGTTGCAAATGCAGTTTTTAGTGTCACAAATGAACCCTGTAGTGTCGTGAGTCAGCCATTTTTTTTCAGTTACTGATCACAGAAATGCTTAGCATTTAAAATTGGGACCATCTAGGGGAATAATTATTTTTGTTTTTACCTAGTCGAGCCCTGAGGATGCTAGGCATGTCTTTATTTTGGGGTTAAACACCTCAGAAATATGTTTTTGAAATTTTTGGGAAATGTAGCACTGCACCTGCGACACATGTGTGATTTTTTTTTTGCGAAAGTGTCACAAATCACGACACTACTTTGCAACACTATTGCCAAAATTATAGAAATTGTTTGCCACCCTGCTGCAAAACAATGGTTTGGTCTTTTGGGCTGAACTTTGGAGGGAAGAAAGCCAACAGCTCACAGATGTGCCTTTTGGTGGTTTGGTGAAAAAATATTGCAGGGATGCAAAATTACGGTACTCCGAATTTGATGCTTTTTCCCATAGACTAACATTGCAGATGGGGGCCAAGTACAAAACTAGCCAGGAAAGTCATAATTCATATACAATTAATTTTTTTTTCTATGTCATACGGTTCCTGAGATATAAGCAATTTAGTATTCCAACTCCTCATTTTCTGCTCCGAGAGCCGTTATTATGCATACATTCTTTGTACTCATTGTGTTTCTCTATGCAGCTGCTGGGCAAAACCAGCATGTGCGCTCCAGTTACTGTTACATGTAGCATTTCCACTTGTGTTTCCATAGCTGTTTGCATTAGCTTTCCTGTGTATACCACCGTATGCATTTCCTTTGCGTTTCTGTTTGCGCTTGCATTTGCTTTAGTCTTACCAATTGTGTCTGCAGTACTGTTTCTGTTTGTGTTTCACATTGTATCACTGTGCTCATTAACATTTGCGTTTGTGGCCACCCTTACATTTGTATTTGCATTTGCATTTGTCTTTCATTTTGCGTCATCGTTGTTGTTACCATTACCATTTGCATTTCCAATAGCGTGCCCGTGTCCGTGCACATTACGGTTTGCTTTTCCATACACGCTTGCATTTACTTTTACTTTCTGTTTCCTTTGGTGTTATTGTTGCTGTTACTGTTACTATTTGTGTTCACAATTGCGGTACCGTGACCATGCCCATTATGGTTTATGTTTCCATATGCACTTGCATTTGCAGTTCCATTTCTGTTTCCTTTGGCATTATTGTTGCTGTTACCATTACCATTTGCATTTACAACTGCGATACCATGACCATGCATGTAACAGTTTGCATTTCTGTATGTGCTTGCATTCGCATTTCTGTTTCTGCTTCCTTTTAGCATTATTTTAGCTGTTACATTACCATTTGCATTTCCAATTGTGGTACCATGACCATGCGTGTTACGGTTTGCATTTCCATACGCTCTTGCATTTGCATTTCCATTTCCTTTGGTGTTATTGTTGCTGCTACTGTTACCATTTGTATTTACAATTGCGGTACCAGGACCATGCAGGTTACCCTTTGCATTTCTGTACGTGCTTGAGTTTGCGTTTCCGTTTCTGTTCCCTTTGGCATTACTGTTGCTGTAACAGTTAACATTTGCATTTACAATAGTGTTACTGTGACCATGCACATTAGCAGTTGCGTTTCCACTTGAGTTTCTATTAACGTTTGTTTTACCATTTACATTTGTGTCACCATGAGCATAACCATTAGCACTTGCATTTCCATTGCACTTACCGGTACTATGTCATCACGTGGTTGGAGTGCAGGGCCCCTCCCACCACTGCATTCCATTCACTATTTATAGTCCTCATTCTCAAAAAGAAGGGAAATTCATGGCAAAAGAACTCTGTTTAACACATCAGTTAGGGTTATTACACAGTGACAAAAGCAAGGAAATTTGGTGTTAGGATTGAAATCCCCCCTAGTACCCCCCAGCCCGCCCCCCCATCTGGCATGGGGGTGTGCATTGGGATTGTTGGTCCTAACTCTCACCCCATTCTCCTATACCTCAGCTTGTTTACACATGTGATGGGGTGAAAGTTAGGGCTGATGACACCAATGCACACCCCGATGCCAGTTGGGGGGCGGGCAGAGGGTGCAAGGGGGACTTTCAACCCTAACACCGAATTTCCTTGCTTTTGTCGCTGTGGAACAACCCTAACTGATGCATTAATTGGAGTTTTTTTGCCATGAATTTCCCTTCTTTTTGAGAATGAGGACTATAAATAGTGAATGGAATGCGGTGGTGGGAGGGGCCCCGCACTCCGACCGCATGATGTCTTCTGATATAGTACCGGTAAGTGCAACAGAAATGCAAGTGTCAACAATTACGCTCATGGTGACGCAAATGTAAATGGTAAAGCAAACGTTAATAGAAACTCAAGTGGAAAGTGACACCAAAGCAAACAGTGATAGAAATGGAGAGGCTAGATCATATGGAAACGCAACTGCTAATGTGCATGGTCACAGTAACACTATTGTAAATGCAATTGTTAACTGTTACAGCAACAGTAATAATATATATATATATATATATATATATATATATATATATATGAATATGAATATACTGTATATACTGTGTATATATATATATATATATATATATATATAGTATAGTGGCACAGTAGTGCCACTATAGTCAGGGTTGAGTACCCATTTAAGGTTAACGTCTGAAATTTTTCAGGTTAATAACTTTTCCACCATAAGACAGATTTGCCTGAAATTTGGCATGCACAGTCAGTACTATAGATCTCTGGATCTGCCAAGTTTCGTAATGGTCAGATATACAGTTGCTGAACTATATAGCACTGTAAAAAGTCAAATTTATGCTTCTTTTTGCATTCCTTGCTCACACCTACAGGTTGCAAGGGTTCCACGACCACTCTGAAACCTTCAGGGAACATGCAGCCAGGATCCCCGATGTGCCTTTCAAATGTTTCATGAAAAAATATTAAACGGTACAAAAGTTATTCAAAAAACAAATTACCCATTAGAGTCAATGGGAAAAGTTAACAAAAAGTTTGACAGTATCGCAAATGCAGTTTTTAGTGTCTCAAATAACTCCTGTAGTGTCATAAATCCACCATTTTGTTTACAGTTGGTGGTCACAGAAATGCTTAGCATTTAAAATTGGGACCCTCTAGGGACACAATTCTTTTTGTGTTCACCTGTGGATGCTAGCCATGTCTTTTTTAGGGGTTAAACACCCCAGAAATATGTTTTTCTAATTTTTGTAAACTGTAGTGTCGAAAAGTAGTGTTGCACTTGCAACACTTCCATGATTTATTTTCCAAAACTGTCACAAATCACAACACTACTTTGTGACACTATGGCCAAAATAACAGGAATTCTTTGCCACCCTGCTGTAAAAGTATGGTTTGATATTTTAGGCTAAAATATGGAGAGAAGAAAGCTAACAACCCACAGATGTGCCTTTTTGTGGTTTGATGACAAACTATTACAGGGCTGCAAAGGTATGGCACTCCAAATTTGACTATTTTTCCCATAGGCTACCATTATGATGTCCACCACTCCTTTCAGGGCCCATATCTCTGAAACACTTTGAGATATGGACTTTTTGTTGGAAAAATGCTTAGCCCCCCCCCCCCACCAGGGTGCTAAGTGGAAAACTAGCCAGGAAAGTCGTAAATAATATGTTCATTTTATTTTTTTTCTACATCGTATGATTCCTGAGATATAAGCAATTTAGTATTCCAAGTGTTCATTTTCTGCTTAGAGGGCCATTATTATGCATACATTCTTTGTATTCACTGTGCTTCTGAATGCACTTTTTGGGGGCAAATAGTAGGTACATTTGCGTTATTGTTACAGTTAGCATTTCCGCTTGCATTTCTGTGACCGTTTGCATTAGCGTTTCCATTTACATCACCGCGTGCATTACCCTTTGTGTTTGCATTACAGTTACTATTTGCATTTCCATTACTGGTTTTGTTTGTGTTTGTGTTTCCTTTTGCATCACCATGTGCATTGCCATTTGTGTTTGCATACATGCTTCTGTTTACATTTCTGTTTCCTTTGGCATCATCGTTGCTGTTATCATAAGCATTTGCATCTCCAGTTGCGTTGTCATGACCATGTGCATAAAAATTTGCTTTTGCTTATGCGCTTACATTTCCACTTCTATTTCTTTAACTGTACCCTTTGGAGTCCTCCTTGCTGTTACCATGATTGTTTCTGTTTCCAATTGTGTTACCATTACCAAGAGGCCCTGCTCTCATACCACCACATTCCATTCACTATTTATACTGCACATTCTCAAAAAAGAAGGGAAATTCATGGCAAAAAACTCCATTTAATGCATTAGTTAACTATAGTGGCGTGACCGCACCACTATAACAGATATCTATCTATCTATATATATATATATTTCATGGCAAAAAACTCCATTTAATGCATCAGTTAGGGTTGTTCTACAATGACAAAAGCCAGGAAATTTGATGTTAGGGTGCCCACACCTTGCACTCCCTGCCCATCTTACTCCCATCAATAGGCATCGGGGTGTGTGTTGGGGCCATCGGTCCTAACTCTCACCCCATTCTTCTACGCATTTCCATTTTGCATTTGCCTTTGTGTTTCCTTTGGCATAATTGTTGGTGTTACCGTTACCATTTGCATTTCAAATTGCGGTACTGTGACAGTGCGCATTACCATTTGCATTTCCGTACGCACTTGTGTTTGCATTTCTGTTTGCATTGTAGTTCACTTTGGCATCATCCTTGCTGTTACTGTAACTGTTTGCATTTCCAATTACATTACCATTACTGTTTGTGGGTTTGTCACCATTTGCATTTCTGTTCGCCTTAGCGTTTGCATTTTAGGTTGTGTTTCCATTGCTGGTTGTGTTACTGTTTTCTTCTGCAGTGCCATTGCCTTTACCATTTGCATTTCTGTTTGCTATTGTGTTACCATTTGCATTTTTTCTTACCGTTTGCATTTCTGTTGGCATTAGCATTTCTGTTACTGTTTTTGTTATCTTTTGCATTTCTGTTGCTGTGAGCTTTTGCATTACCATTTGCATTACCATTTCTGTTTTCATTAATGTTTGTACTTGCATTTCTATTACCGTTTGTGCAATCATTCATGTTTGTGTAATCATGTGTGTAAGCATTTGCGCTTGCATTTGCGTTACCGTTACTTCACTATTTATAGTGCACATTCTCAAGAAGAAGGAAATTCATGGCAAAAAAATCTATTTAATGCATCAGTTAGGGTTGTTACACAGAGGCAAAAGCAAGGAAATTCGATGTTAGGGTTCCCAATCCCTTGCACCCCACCCTGCCCCTCCCCCACCAACAGGCATCAGGGTGTGCATTGGGGTCGTTGGTCCAAACTCTCACCCAATTCTCCTATATTGCATCACTTCAGCTTGTTTACACATGGGATGGGGTGATAGCTAGGATCGATGACCCCAATGCACACCCTGATGCCTGTTGGTGGGGACAGGGTTGGCGGGGGGTGCAAGGGATGGGAACCCTAACATCAAACTTCCTCACTTTAGTCACTATGGAACAACCCTAACTGATGCATTAAATCTTTGATCATGAGCCTGCAAATTTTTTGATTGTGAGATTCTTTGATAGAGATCTTGCATCACAACCTAAATACACTAATATCTCTGCTCAAAGGTGGGCTAGGAACACAAATGAGAGTGGGTTTTGATCAGAAGGCTTTATTCTATTAGTTCAAATCAGTGAAAAAGTTGCATTTCAACATTTTAAATTCTTTGCTTGTGAGCGTGCAACTTCTTTGATCACGGATCTGCAAATTCTTTGATCGCAAGATTCTTTGATCGTGGTCGTGCATCACGAGCAAGGGACGAGATGTCTGGATTAAACATTCTAATTTCTCAGCCTTGGGTGTTGTAGGAAGACAAATAAGGACAGATTTTGTTCAGGGGGCTTCATCCTGATGAACCATGATGGTGGTTTACCAAAATTATTTATATTTTTTTAATTACAGCACTTTTTTATCTTTGATCATGAGACTGCAAATTCTTTGATTGTGAGCCTGCAAATCTTTGATCATGAGATTCTTTGATCATGATAGTGCATCACGAGTGAGGGGTGAGATGACCAGATAAAAAAATCAATTTATTCAGCCCACGGGTGCCCCAGGAAGTCAAATGAGGGTGGGTTTTGCTCAGAGGACTTCGTTCTGTTGAACCATGTTCGTGGTTTACCACAATTCCTTCAATATTTTGATTTATAGCATTTTTTATTCTTTGTTCATGAGCCTGCAAATTCTTTTATCACAAGCCTGCAAATTCTGTAATCACAAGAGTCTTTGATCTTGATCTTTGATTGCAAAATAGGGAAAAGATGGCCAGATGTTTTGTAATGGAATAGATATGGAAATTTAACCAATCTTTAACATTGAATATCTCAGAAACGGTGTGGTCTTTTACTTGAAATTTGGAGGGTGTTTACGGCATGTCCAGTGGATGTCAATTACAGTGTTTACATGTTGGAAAAATTGTTTTGGCAGAGATATGGTGTGGCACAATTTATATTCTGCGGACAGCGTTTTGCTTGTGTTGGTGGCTTGACAGTGATAGGATACCTAGCCTTAGTGCCATGGATGTAGTTTTCAGTTGTTGTGTGTGTTAAGGGGGACAGGAACTTGATTTTGTTATCTTTTTGAGTGGTTTCAGTCATGTACTCCAGAAACAAACATGTTTTCACTTAAAATCTGTATCATTTATTCAATTTATTGTAGTTTGGTGTGACTGGGTGACAGCTAGTACAGTTATGATAAGTATGATTCTATTCAAGCACTAGAGAGCCTAAATGGATATTAAAGGAATTTATTACATCTCTGTTCCTGCATTCTTTGCAGGTGTGGTGTAAACTTGAATAGCGGTGAAAGATTTAGGTGCTAACATCTGAGCTGTAACACTGTATTGAAAATACATTAAGTGGCATGGTGAATTCAGTTATAATGTGGTAGATGCCAAATTTCCAATTTGTTAACTGCTGTGAACTGTGTTGGTTCCTTGTCAAGTACACACAAGAAATAACATCGCGGACAACAACACTACAGTCAATTAGCTGTATAGAAGAACTGGGCATTGAGAAAGCAGCCTACACACATTGACTAAGCAGTGCACACTGGCACGAACCTTGAAGAAATGGTACACAGTTGGTGCACAGTCCCAGTTCCAGTTCATGCCTGGCACAGTTATGTTGTATGTACCATTCTCTATAGTGCTGTAAAAGGTCTGCCAGTTTTTAAGGTGCCCCTAATTAAATCCCCATGTCATTCTCTTTAAAAAAACAATATTGTGGTGACCCACCTAATTTCAAATTGAGAAAGTAAATCACAAAGTTTCTTGATAGTTATTTGCCTGTTTTTGATTTAGTCAGCACAGTAATTTTGACTTGCTAAACATTTTCTACTTTAATTAGTTATACCATTATTAATGAGATTTCTTTAAAACATGATTTGCTTTTTCTGCTGCGGCTAGTTAAACATTCATCAATGCTAAGCAACTAGAAATTAGAGAATTAAAATGTCTGCTTTTGCGGTACTTATATTTTTACAATTGACATTCAGTCGTAGAAGAGAAATTTATATGCAATACAGTATGGTCAGGGGACAGCAAATGAAATACAGTCGGGGTCGGGGGACATATTGATTTCTGAACTTTGTTTCTAAGGGGTGGGTACAGAAGAGAGAGAGTAAGTGTGCTCCCTATTTTTTTTTATTTTGTTGTATTATTAATTCCTGATTTTCCTCAAGAGTTCCATTGGAAAGATTGAGAGCAAGAATGCTGGCTTCAGTCAGCTTGCTGGTTAGACGTTTTATCCCCTGTTTTATCTGTGTAATGTTGCACAGTATGCTCACTCTTGCACTTTCTCTCTCTCTCTCTCTCTCTTACACACTGATTGTGTTTCTGAGAGTTCCAGCTGGGTGGGCAGGTAGAGAATAGAGCATCCACGGCTAGCAGTGCAGGTGGGTGGGTGGAGAAGAGAGCATCCATGGCTGATCTGAGTCACTAGAAGGGATTTAAATTGCTTTCTGTTAAATTGGAAAAAGCCCACCACCGGGGCATCCCAATTAAGCAGCCTCTACTGTATAGTCAGGGAGAGCAATTGATATACAGTCAGGGGTTGGGGAGACCAACTGATATATGGCAAGTGGGCAAGTGCTTGCTGTATTTATGTAGTATTTATGCCATCTGAGCAATTGATATATAGTTGGGGTGTGAGTTGTTTAGGAGATGAAGAGCCACAAACTGGATCTTCTGCTATACAGTCAGGGGCTGAGGGAGAGCAATTGATATTCAGCAAGTCAGTGCTAAGGTAGGGCTATTACGATGCTGTTATGCAGTGTTTACATTTGGATATTTTCTTCTGTGAGCTTTTTTGTTTGTGCTAATTTGACCATGCTGACATGACCACATTGATTTATTTGCACTAAGTTGATGTTAAATCCCTTTCAACCAGTGCAGTAGGAAACCACAGTGAAATTACATGACTTTCCATGGATTGCACAGTATGCAAGTGAATCACACCAGATCTCCAGGTTTACAGCTCATTACACATACTGGTTCAGTGGGTGCTTGGATGGCGGGGGTAGAATTGTAAAAATGTTGTGTTTTAGAATCAATTTTCTTATGTGACTATAAATAAAATGGAAATAAACTTTGCAGTAATTTTGACACTACTTGAAAATAAATAACACCCTTATAAGTAAAATAAAATAAAGAACCAGAATAGTAATACCAATGAGGTACTCTACTTTCTGGTTGCTATCAGTTCTGCCAGCTACACGAGAATGCCTCGTGCCATGTATGAGCCTGGATGATGTTATGGAAAGCAAGAATGATCACATCATCATTTAGCAGGCATGTTCACATTCCCGATGTCAAAATTGGAAAGACAAAACTCTCTGCTCCAATAAAAGCCATATTTATTTTTTCTATTTCATAAATAAAATATGGAAAATCACACACTTTCACTACAGCTAGTGAAAAAACATAAATGCTTTATTAGAAATAAAAACAGTAAACTTTACATTGGTCTGTGTTATTTTATTTATTTCCTGTCCTCTTTAAATGTCAACAGGTGTGAAACTGTGCCACTCTGACAAATTAAAATTTCAAATTTTGACATGTTATATCTCGGACACAGTTTGATCTTTTCTCTTGAAATGTGGAGAATGCTGATGGCATGTCCTGTAGATGTGAATTGTGATGTTTATGTGTTGGACAATTTATTTTTTTGTGGAGATATTGAGTGGCACAGTTTATGTTTTGCAGACAGAATTTTCTCTTGTTCTACTAGATTAACATTTGTTTGGTGGCTGATCGTACTGTTATCAATGTACTTTTTAATCATTAGGTGTGTTATGTGTCCCGACACTTGCAAGTTGGTGGGAGCGTGGGGCCCTCCCACCAACTTGAGCAACTTTCTACTTTTCTATTCTTTCTTAAAAAGTAAGGAAATTCTATGCAAAAACTTCATTCATTCATCAGTTAGGGTTGTTCTACAGTGACAAAAGTGAGGAAATTCGATATTAGGGTTGTCACCCCACCCTCACCAACAGGCATTGGGGTGTGCTTTGGGGTAGTCAGCCCTGACTCTCACCCTATTCTCCTACACTGCACAACCTCAGCTTGTTAACACATGGAATGGGTGAGAGTTAGGGCCAATGACTCCAATGCACACCCTGATGCCTGTTGGTGGGGGCAGGGTGCAAAGGATGGCAACAATAATATTGAATTTCCTTGCTTTTGTTGCTGTAGAACAACCCTAACTGATGAATTAACTAAGTCTTTTGCATTATATATATATATATATATATATATATTTATACAATGGGGTTAAAGATAAAGACATCACATAAAAAAAATGTATCAGCACCACCATTGAATAAAGTAACACTGATGTATACACAGACACTTCCTCATACATTTATCTATACTGTGGATACTTAACAGCTTAATTTATCACCAGCTGATACATCACGATATGTCTCTGACTCTCAAATCTTGATACTCAGCCGATACTAACTTCGAACCCCTCCTCATAATTGCACTCACCTGAATAACGCAACACCTGCTTCAAACTAAATCACGTTCTCCCATGGTGAAATAGAAGTTCTAAAACAGAAAGACCAGCAACATCTAAAATAGTGACCTAAAAAAGAAAAATCAAAATTAATTAGAAAGCCATGAATATAATAACAAAATCAGCAATGAAACAATCCACAACACCAAGAAGCTTTAATATAAATAAACTAAAAACAACAATAAACATAAATGAAGAAGTTTTTCTAAGCTGTTCTCAATTCAAAACAGATCAGGAACCACTATTAGACCTGGAGAACAACCAAACAAAGAACAAAGACTACCAACACCAACCCAAAGAAAATACCACTGACAACTGCCAAAAACCTACAAATGAACCCTGACGACACAGATGACATCATAAACTCCACGAAAAATACCAAAACAAAAAAGAAAACAAATACAGATGTGGCTAACCTACACCAATACATAAATGAACAATTGCAAATACAAAAGCAAACACATGAAATACCTCCACAACAACTGGACCAAATACTATTCCAATACTTCATCACTTGTCACCGCAAAGACAGTTCACAATACGAACCACTCATCCTCACAGCTAAACTAAAAAGTTTTGAATGATACTTAAAACAACAAGGATACCCCGAATCAATTTCTCTATCAACAAAATGCCTCAAAACATGACAGGTGGTACAATCAAAACAGAAAATACTTAAGGAAAAAGGAAAGGGAAACAAGCCCTATGCAGCAGACTAGTTAACTGATTCATTGATAAACAAACTATATGAGAAAGATATACTGGGACCAGACAACCCATTATCATTATTAAATACCATGTGGGTAAACGTTACACTATACTTTGGAATTCGAATCTCCACAGAAGCTAAAAACCTACTATGGGGGGACTTCAAACTTGGAACTGATGATACAGGGATACAATACATTGAATACAAAAACAAACGTCAAACAAAAACAAGAACAGGAGCAAATCCTAAAGGCATCCGTATACTAAAACCAAGAGCCTATGAAATACCTGACAAAAAAAGATGCCCCGTAACTAACTACCTACTATATAAAAAAGAAAGACCACAAAAATGTAATACAGATAATACTCCATTTTTTCTGTCAATAAATTACAATCCTAAAGTTTGCTACCCAATCACCTGGTACAAAAGCCAAGCAATGGGAATAACCAGTATAGATAAAATAGTAAAAAACATGATCACTGCTGCTGGAATAGAAATGAATAAAAAACTCACAAATCACTCTGTGCGAAAGCTCGTGGACAGTAACATACCCCCCCCAAACAGAAGTTATCCAAATCTCGGGACACAAAAAACTACAGTCCCTAAATGACTATGTCAGAATAAACTAACAAAAGCAGAAAATATTTCAAACATCCTGAGCAGCAACATGAAATCTCAACCATCAACTTCTACTGACACAGACAATATTACGCCTACAACTTCTACAACTATGAAGCAGCCTGCACCTTCAACTTCAGCTCATATATACATGTCTGCACCATCAACCTCAAAAAATGCATATAAACGTGCATCAGAAGAACCAACTACAGTTAAATGGCAAGACTCGATGTGTGCTTGTTTCAGTAACCCAACAATATCAGCCAAAAACATAACATTCAACATTATCCAAGGTACACATTACAAACATAATATATTAAACATACTTCAAAAACAACTTTGCATCACTACTAACCACTTTTTCTCTTCCAACAGGTGGAAAATACAACTCTCCCAAATGAAAGAGAACTCGACCACTAACCTCTGACAGTGACAGTGACACCGACTGAAAAATAAATAATACAACTCTCTCCCAATAACTCAGAACGGAATTACCAACAATAAATGAACTGAAATAAATAAATGTGAAAACACCCAAACAAATCACTAGTAAACACAATAAATCACATAAAATGAATAGGTTCTGGTGAAGATAACCGACCTGAAAGTACACATACTCTTCTGGAGAATATAACCGGATAATAGTAAAAAATGCACAAAATAAAAAGAAATAAAACACATAAACACAATGACAAAATAAAATATTATTTCTCTCACCCAAAAAACTGATACATAATCACGAACATCCATTCTGAAATGCCATCAGACTTCTGCATGAAACCACACCCACAAAATCCAAACACTCTATTAGAACACATGCTACGAAACATGCACAATGCATAAACCAATAGGAAATCACAAACCTCAACCTATAGACACAAAACTACAAAAAACAACAACCAATGAAATTCTACAACTTACAAAACATTCATCAACAAACCAGTCAGCATTAAAACATCAGAAACTTATGGCGCATCAACACCACAAAATAAAATAACACCAGCACATAAAGAAGCAATAACACATACGAAAACACAAATATCTGAAAAATGCACACTCCTGCCCTATTGTATAAATCAAACACGTTATGGGCAGGAGTGTGATATGGCAAATATCTTCACTCCTGCATCGTGAGTGCTGAATACACTCACTCGTACCTTTGGCACTCATGAGTATCCAGAGCTCACGCTGCAGGAGTGAAGATATTTGCCATATCACACTCATGCCCATCATGTATCCCCTATATATATTTATATACATATATATCTACAGTATATATTGAGAGATTTTACTCAGTAGGATATACTGTGTTATTTCCACTGGAGTGAGGATAAATCCTGATGGCATCAGCAGATTGAGGATATCAACATTTATCCACACTCTGCTGATGTCACCAGTGTGAGGATATCTTCACTGCAGCTTGCATTCTAAAATAAACTGCTTCAGAAAACAGTTTCTCTTTCTCACTGAAGCTGCAACTTACTCAATTAGCTTTGCAAAACACTCTCACCTATGTCCTATAGTGTTTCTAACACTCTTCGCCCATTACTGTGCTGATCTCAGCTTCAAAACAATCTGAATTGTAAATGAAACTCTTTTACAAAGCAGTTTATCTTTCTCAAATCAAATCAAACATTTTTTATTGAAAAATGTGTATTACAAAAGCATCACACATATATGTGTATGCATAAAAATGTAAAAAAACCATCACATCCTTAAATATATGTATACAGCAATACAATAGCTTGCAATACAATACAATAACATTATAGCATTTGTATTAAGAAGGAAGTTTAATTTTTCTTGACTGGCAAGTTAATTTATGCTTTGTAGATATCCACCAAGCCAGACTGTCCTTATATCCTTAACTAATTCACATTCCAATATAATAGGCATAGAGTTCCAGATCCTTAAACATCCTTCTTTGCAATGTAGTTTTGATTTAAAACATTGCCATTTCATAAAACATGTCAAAAATCGAAAATTGACATTAAACCTCAAATTTGAGGTAACTTTATAATCCATTTTACTCTCACAAACCTCTAAATAGCATTCCTTTTCATGCACTTTTTTAACCCCTAGTACATTAAAAAATTATTTGTTAAAGTCAATCTTTCCATACCACCCTGTTTTGCTATATCAGTTATCCTCTTAATAAATGTTATGTTTAATAATTCCAAATTTTGTCAATTAACTAAATTCATAATTGTTTGTAATCCCTTTTTTCTAACTACCATGTCTAAATATTTTAACCAAGTCTATGATTTAAATCATATTTTTACATTTGATTCATATTCCATAGAATCATTCCAAAACTGATTCAAAGAGAGTATCTAGTACTTAAATCATAAACTCTAACCAGGTGTCTAATCTGTCCAATCAATGCTTTAGCACCTAAGTATAGTTCCCCCATCTCTGCCCTCATAAACCTTGCAGGAACAAATTGTGGTAAATTCAGGGCTAACCTAAGATAGAGATTTTTAATTGGTTCCATTAATTCCATATTTTCTTTATACTTCCAAACTTCAGACCCATATAACAAAGTAGAACCCAGTTTCATTTTATAAACCGTTAATAAGGATGTAAAAGAATTATCAATAAATTGCTTAGAAAATGTGTTAATTAACAGGACCAATTGTCTTCCTTTCTTTTTAATTTCTTCTATATGTAAATTCCAGATCCTTCTATTATGTAGGGTTAAACCCAAATAGGTATACTGATTTACCTCCTTTACTGAGTTTCCTAAAATCTTCCAGTTATAATTTAAGGTTTTAGGTTTATCAATAACCAGGATATTGTTTTTTTCATATTAACCGTCAATTGTATTTTTTTCTAGAGATCCTACAATACAACCTAAGTCATTCTGTAAACCAGTTGTTGTATTAGATAAAATCACAATATCATCTGCATACAAAATAACATTCAAATTACTGTTAACTAATTTTGGAGCATCAGTCATCACTTTATCCAAATCAATTATTAGCGCATTAATATAAATGTTAAACAATAGTGAGGACATTAAACAACCTTGTTTGACTCCACAATTTGAAGCAACAGGCTCAGTTAGCCCCCATCTTTAGAATATCTAACACAGATAAATGTGTCTGTATACATAAACTGAATAAGTAACTTCATACCAATTCCCTTTTCAGCAAACAATTACCACAGAGTTCCCCTATTCACCCTATCAAACACTGAATGTAAATCAAAAAAAAAAAGGAAAAGTGGTTTCGTATTAAATCGAGTTTTCATAATCTGATGATCTATGAGGTAAATACAATCTAAAGTTGAATGGTTAGCTTTAAAGCCAAATTGTTTATCAGATAAAATTTGATTTTCTGACACCCACACCTCCAATTCTTTCAATGAAATATGCATGAAAATTTTAGCTGATATATTCTGGAGTGCAATAGGCCTAGAATTTTCTGGGAGTCCTCTATCGCCCTTTCTAAAAATTGGTACACTTCTGTAACTTTCCAACAATTAGGAATTTCTTCTGTACTGATCACATGTAAAAATAAATTTTAGAGAATATCACACCACCAATTCAAATGATATTGGAATAATTACACAGGTATTCCATCTATTCCATGAGCCTTGTTCTTTGTGCTACATTTGCTTGCTCTATTTGTTTTTTAGTTATATGATATATTTTCTCCTTTGTAATTAAAGTATTATTATATCTGTAATTATCCTTTATTGCAATCTTTAGTGCATATAATTTTCCAAAGTGGGAACCCCAATATTCTGCCAAAATTACACCATCAATATTTAAATTATACTTTTTCTCTGCTATCTTAATTATTTTCCAAAACTCTTGGTTATTTTTACCTCTGACTGCTTCCTGTAATTTAGACCATAACATTCTTTCCTGTGTAGACTTTTTCTTTCTAATAAGAACTCTATGATCATTCTTTATGAACCCCAAAGCTTTATTACGGTATAAAATCCACATTTTTTCTTTATAACCTTAATATTTTATTCAGGAGTTTTTTATAAACTTTACATTGGGCATCATACCAGGGAGCTGCATATATTCTATTCTTATCTGTTTTCCTACTATTATTCCCCTTGTATCTTTATTTTGATAAACTGAATTAGTTTTTCATAATAATCTAGAATATCATTCTTCTCATCATTTAAAAACTCCAAACTCCTACATATCACCTTGTGATTGATAAGTATAGAATCCATTTTCCTCTCCAAAAGAGGATCCCACTTTATTTTCAATGAACAGATACCCATATGGTTATCCAAACTATACTTTTCTGTGCTGTTTCTATAAATTGTCACATTCTTAGATAAATTCACATTAAGTGAAATAGGAAAACAGTATGAAGTGCAATCAATTAGTACTTGAAAAATAAGGACTTGGTAATATAGATTTATATCTACCAAAGCAATATCCAAAACTGTACTGTCTGTTTTTAAAGGAAATGTGTAATTACCATCCCTATCCCCATTTGCCCTACCATTTAGAATGCATAAATTATGTTCTATTATAAATCTCATTAAAATTAGACCCTTCTTATCCCATTTCCTTTCTCTAGATTTTCTTAATGGAAGATCCTGATATAACAAATGATTTGATAGATTAGATAACTGATCTTTTTCATTGAAGGACCCCACATGCACATTCCAATTACCAATAATTATAACATGTTTTATTGCTTCTTTACAAAGTAGGTAATTAAGCAGTAATGATAAATTATGCAATTTTAAAGTAAATTCTTCTATTTTTAAACTTGATGGAAAATAAATATTTATTACTAGAAAGGATTTATTTCGGGAAAATGATAATTCCAAAATCATCCAATTTTGCTCCACACTATGGATATCTATTTTAAACCTTTATTTCTTGAATCAATTAAAATCATCAAGCCACCTTTCTTTTGACCTTTAATGTTTCATTTTTTTCAGCAGTTTCTAAGGCTTTGTGCAATGAGTTTGCTCAGTTTTTCTCAGACAGAGTGTTTGCCATCAGGCAGGATGCTCTACCAGTGGCCCATACTATGGCCAAAAGTGGATGCCGGGATGGTCGACAAAGCACTCTGCCCAGATGGGGGAGTTTAAACCCATGGAGGTGGCTGATGTCATTGAGGTGATCTCAAAACTAAAGCACACATATTGTGAACTGGACCCAGCACTGACACGTTTCTTAGTGGGATGAGTTGACGCTGTTGGGCCAGTCTTCATCTTGTTTGTCTGGTGTTCCTTGCTGGATGAGGTTGCCCCAGATGCTATGAAGGAGGCACTGGTGAGACCTCTCCTGAAGAAGTCATCATTGGACCCTGACATCAAGGCCAATTATTGCCTGGTCTCCAACCTTCCATTTTTAGGAAAGGTGGTGAAGAAGATTGTGGCACTTCAGTTGTGTAATCACCTCATGACATTTGATATCTATGAGCCACTCCAGTCAGGGTTTTGTGCAGGACAGTCAACAGAAACCACATTGGTTTGGGTACAAAATGATCTCCACAGGGCAAGAGATTGAGGGGAGGGGACAATTCCCATTCTACTCGATCTCTCCTCAGCTTTTGACATGGTGGACCATTGGGTGTTGCTGGACCTTCTGAGGGAATTCTGTGGACTCACTGGCATTGTCAGTCACTGCTTTGAGTCCTTTTTGACAAACAGAAGACAGAGGGTGGTGATGGGGAATTTTTCCTCATCTGTTAGCCTTCTGTCTTGTAGGGTACCTCAGGGTTCAGTGTTATCACGGATGTTGTTCACCATGTATATGGTACCCCTCAGAGAGATCATTAGGAAGTACAGCTTGGGATTTCATTGCTATGCTGATGATACTCAGCTGTACGTATCCTTTGCCCCTGGAATGTCAAATGTGGTGGATGTATTAAACAACTGTCTGGCAGAGATCAATGACTGGATGACCTCCAGCTGGTTGTGACTGAACCCCGATAAGATGGAGGTACTGGCGTTTTTTGTACAGTGCCCAGAACCTCCAGGATTGGGCACCAGAAAAATAAAATGTACCTTACCTTATCTACCTTTTCCCAGGGCAAGCAAACTGGCAGTATCCTGGTATCACCACATTACCATAATTGCCCAACCATGTTTCTTGTAACAAGTTCAGATCATAATCATTAAGGGTATTCAACCAAACCTTGTCATCCAATTTATTGACTAACCCCACAATATTCCAAAATAAAATGTTAATACAATCTTCATTATTTATAAGCGGCTTGATGATTTTACCCTCATCTCAATCAGACAACACAAGAATAGAATTATTTCTACTAGATCCTCATGAACAATGTGATAACACCTCTTACCCATTCTTTTTCTTAATATTCCATAGATAGGCACCTTCTGTTAGAACAGATCCTTCCTCATCACTAACTGAATTACGTTCTAAACTATCTAACACAACACCTCCATTAATAATTTCTCCACATTGTTTTATCCCTCTATTATATCCCTTCATATCTGGGGAACCATCCAGCTCATACTCGATAACTGTCGGTTTCTGTAAATATTTAGTAATAATTTGTTGTTTGTTTCTCTTTCATGAGGTTTTCATTACATTTTACACAGCCCTCCATTTACTCAATGAGTTTCCCCATTGATTCATCTAACTGTATGCCTACTATACGACACTCCACACACTTATTCAAGAGATCTTTTCTTATGGAGTTGTTTTTCATAACCAAACACACAAGCCCTTTATTGGGGTTAGCGCTATATCTGTATGTAGATATAATATCTTCCCAACAAATCCTAGTGTTCAGTTGACTCTTTAGGATATTATAGACAGAGATCTTTAACAAGAATGGTGATTCCCTTCTGGACTTCAGTATCCCTTTGAAATATATCATATGATGTCTATCATCAATGATTCTGTTTCCCTTTTGCTTTCCTAACTTATTTTGTCCTAATTCTTCTTCATGTTTTTTTCCTACTATATGTATGATCTTATTATTATTACAAACCTTTCTCTCTTTCTTTTTAACCTCTGTTTCTATTGAGTATTTTCCTTCTTTTTTCTCTCTCTTTAACTTTTCCATCAGTTCTTGTTTCCCCATATTCTTTCTCCACTATCTCTTGTGTTACTTGTTTAATTTCTTTACTTTTCCTTCTTTTCTCTCCTTCTTCTTTATCCCATATTGCAACCTTTCTTTGGATAATCTCTATTTGTTCTTTCTGTAACTCTATTTCTGTCATGATAGAACCCAGTGAAAGATTGGTACAAACTAATACTGTCTTGATGTCCCCAAATTGTTTACTCAAATATTCATTTGAATGCTTAGCCAATACAGCCTCATTCTCTGACACACTGGTATATGCTTTCATTGTTGTCTTTCCAACCGGGGACCATTCAGCATTTACTTCAACTTCGGCTATGCTCCTAAACTGCTCCTCATTTGTAGTTTTTACTCTCTCCATAAAAGGTGGGATAAATTTATCAAAATCTTTGAGAAAGCCTCCTTGCATAAGTTGTTCCCCACTTTCCTGATCCCATTTTGTGTAGTCCCTGTCTATCAGCTAACCCTTTTAGTCTTGTTAAAGAGTCATTCACATTTCCCATCTGTGACTCCAAGGCTTTGATTCTCTCCAACAGAAAATTCCTTCCTGAGTACTCTATTCTATTATCTTATTTTGAACCCTTTGGTAAAGATGTTCTTGTCATGGAGATATCCCCTTCTTTACATCTAAGAAAGTCAGTACATTTTTTTTTATTATTGTCAATCACCTTTCTCTTAGGTTTCCTTTTCAAAGGGCCTAGTAACTTATGATTTCTTAACTTCTTTACTTCACCTGTTGTGCAAAATGTATTGTACATATTCAAAAATTCAAGCAAAAAATTGAATTAAAGGACAGCAGTAACATATCAATTTGAATAGATACAGGTACATAAATACTGGCAAAAACAGAAAATAAATCCTGCACAGTGCTTTCAAGAAATGTAATATAGCTACAAGTTCATAAATATTGGCAAACACAGAAGAAGTCCTTCACAGTGCTTTCAAGTCCCATAAACTCGGTTGTTTCTAAAGAAGCTCCATCCTGCTTGTATTCTCAAGTCATACTTTGTCCCAATTTCCACTTAAAAGACTTCACCTCCTCCACTTAAAAAATAAAATATAAAGTATAACATTAACACAAACCAATCAATATAAAATAGTGTTTATCCTCCTAAAAAACAAATTACACTTACTCGTGTAGACTCCTATTAAAAAAGAAGTCAATCATTAATACACCTTCTCGGGAACCTGGAGCTTGCTGACTGCCAAATATACCTGGCTATCCTCTCATGAACCTAAAACACTGGGCAATACCATGAGTGAGGGCAAAAAATAGGCGGAGTGACAATGGCTAAGCAGATCGAGGCAAATGTAGATAATGTAGATAAAATCAAAACAAGCAAGAGAAGAGGCTTGCAAGCACACAGTTGTCAGTGTCAGTGGCGTTGACCTAGTAGTATCACATGGCCAAACAACTAATGGCTAACGCTCTGCTGAAAATAAAGCCAAACAAAACAGAAACTACAAAAGTAAAACAAGAAATCTCAGCATAAACACATTTGAAGGTATGGCACAATGAGCCACAGAGTGACTGTCTCAGCTGGTTGCTGGAAAGAAGTGCTACCATCTGAAACTCTGCAGCTCATTAAAAGCAGTGGAGCCACATGACCTGGTTGTCAAGGTGATGCCTGACTGGCATGAAATAAAACTCAAACAAAAAAAGAAAAACTTGAGTTAAAAAACATAATAAAACACAAAACATAATTAATAAGTTGTCTAGACAGGGTCACTTCTCATCACATAGACCCCTTTCCTTCTCTAATAAATCACAGTCTCATACAGTAACTATAGTCCAGTGATTCCTCTCATCATCGTCTATCAAAGAAAAAAGCAATGCAGAAAGTCAAAAAGCTCAGTTCTCCTCAGCTCTTCAGCTCTTTCTGTATTCAGTTTAGTAGAATCCCTTCCTTTTTATTTATTTTCATTTATTTTCTTTCTACTCTGCCATCTGAATGACGTTCACTCAAGCCTCCAGTCCGACTGGCACCCCACCTCTCACCAGCGTTCCTCCAAGCTGCAAGAGAAAAGCAAAAACAAAGCCTGAACCACAGGAGCAGGAAAGTCTTAAACATTAGGCAGTAGGTGGCATACCTGTTAAAATTAGCATTTCAGTTTTGTAAGCCCTGCAACTTTGTATCTTCTCCACAGACACAAGCACGTATAGCCACTGCTCCTTTCCTCTCCTTGTCACTGGTGTCTGAGCTGGTGGCAGCAGTCGACTCTGGTAACTGAGACTTCAGCTTTAAAACAATCTGAATTCCAAATGAAACTCTTTTACAAAGTAGTTTTTCTTTCTCAGTGCTACCTGCAGCAGTTTGTCTTTCTCACCGAGCCTCTGACTTACTCAAGCAGCTTTGCAAAAGATACTCACTTAAGTTTCTGACTCCTAGTTCATTCAGACACACACACACACACACACACACACACACACACACACACACACACACATTCTGACACCACATATAGAATGAGCAGGAAACACACAAAATAAATGTTCTTGCAGCTCTCACCCCTGTGGTATAAATCACACACATGATAGGCAGATCATGGGATATGGAAAATATTCTCAGTACTGCAGACTGACCTGTACATTCTCCCTTTACAGGAGTGAGAATATTTTTTATCCTACTCCTACCCATCATGTATCCTATATATATATATATAGAGAGAGAGAGAGAGAGAGAGAGAGATGTGTGTGTGTGTGTGTCTGAATGATAGTGTTATTCTCCCATTATTGCAAGTTATACAAGGGGTAAGGGTGGTCATGTCAGAAATGAAAAATGTAGACTGAACTACATTGTACTACACAGCACAGAGCAAGATGAATTTCATTGAAATGTTTATTGATTGCAGTGTACAGTCAGAGATTATGTCTTCCTGTGAGTCAGACTGCTGGAAATCATGGGAAGATTGAGCATAGAACATGCAGCCTATATATATATATATATATATATATATATATATATATACACACACACACATATGTATGTATATATTCTATGCAAAAAAAGTTGTTAATGCATCAGTTAAGGTTATTCTACAGTGACAAAAGTGAGGAAATTCGACATTGGGTTCCCACCACTTGCACCCCACCCCCACACTGCCCCCATCAATAGGCATTGGGGTGTGTGTTGGAGTCATCGGCCCTTACTCTCACCCCATCCCATGTGTAAAAGAGCTGAGGTTATGCAGTGTAGGAGAATGGGTTAAGAGTTAGGGCTGAAAACCCCAATGCACATGCCTGTGGGTTGGGGGCAGAGCAGGGGTGGGGTGCAAGGGGTGGGAACCCTAATTCTGACTTTCCTTGCTTTTGTTACTGTAGAATAACCCTAACTGATGCATTAACAAAGTTTTTTTTATAGAATTTGCTTACTTTTTAAGAAAGAATAGAAAAGTAGAAAGTTGTGCAAGTTGGTGGGAGGTCGGGCCACATTATACACCTAATGATTAAAAAGTACATTGACAACAGCATGGCCACCCACCAAACAAATGTTAATCTAGTAAAACAATAGAAAATGAAGTCCTCAAAAGATTAACTGTGCCACGCAATCTCTCCACAAAAAATATATTGCCCGACACATAAACACCACAATTCACATCAACCAGACATACCATCAACACTCTCCAAATTTCAAGAGAAAAGACCAAACTGTGTCCAACATATAACATGTCACAGTTTGAAATTTTTATTCATCAGAGTGGCACATTTCCACACTTGTTGACATTTTACACAACAATAACTGAAAACTACATCCATGACACTAAGGCTAGGTATCCTATCAATTTCAAGGTACCACCACAAGCAAAATGCTGTCTGCAGAATGTAAAATGCACCACAGCATATCTCCGCCAAACAATTTTTTCTGACATGTGAACGTAGTAATTTACATCCACAGGACATGCCACAAACACCCTCCAAATTTCAAATAAAAAGACCAAACCGTTTCCAAGATATTCAATGTTAAAGATTAGTAACATTTCCCTATCTATTCTATTATAAAGAATCTGGCCATCTGGTCCCTCCTTCTCAATCAAAGATGGTGATCAAAGAATCTCATAATCAAAGAATTTGCTGGCTCACAAACAAAGAATAAAAAATGCTATAAACCAAAAAATTGAAGGAATTGCGGTACACCGCCACCATGGTTCATCAGAATGAAGCCCCCTGAGCAAAATCCACCCTCATTAGACTTCCTAGGGCACCCCATAGCTGAGAAAATAGATTTTTAAATCTGGCCATCTCATCACCCCTTCATGATGCACAATCGCGATCAAAGAATGTCATGATCAAAGAATTTGCAGGCTTGCAATCAAAGAATTTGCAGGCTCATGAACAAAGAAATAAAAATGATATAAAACAAAACATTGAAGGAATTCCGGTACACCACCACCATGGTTCATCAGAATGAAGCCCCCTGAGCAAAACCCGCCCTCATTTGTCTTCCTAGGACACCCCTGGGCTGAGAAATGACATTTTTAATCCGGCCATCTTGTCCCTCCCTCACAATGCACGATTATGATCATAGAATCTTGTGATCAAAGAATTTGCAGGCTCGCGATCAAAGAAATTGCACACTAGTGACCAAAGAATAAAAAATGGCAAAATGCGATTTTTTGACCGATTTGAACTGAACCAATGACATGCCTCGATGGAACGAAGCCCCCTAATCAAAATCCACCCTAATTTGTGTCCCTAACCCATCCCTGAGCCAAGATATTTTTGTATTTAGGTTTCAATGCAAGATCACAATCAAAGAATTTCACAATTAAATAATTTGCAGGCTCGCAATCAAAGAAAGTAAGCGAGCCGTGAACATAACTCTATTTTTTGAATAATTTGGATGAAACTAAAGGCATGGCTCAATAGATCGGAGCCCTTTGAGTAAAACTCATCCAAGTTTTACTTCAGAAGTGTCCCCTGAGCCGAGATATTTGTATTTTTCTGATCGGAAAACTAAAAACAAGATGGCGGACCTCGCAATCAAAGAATTTTGAAAATTCTCAGGGACAAAGATTCTTGAACCATGAGACTGCAAATTCTTTGCTCGCCAGGTGAGACTAGATGGCCAGAACCCCAATTTTTGTTTGCAAAACATACATTTAAATGTTCCCATTGACTTATAATAGGAACTTAAAACTGGCATAACTTTTGAATGTCTTAATATTTGTTCACCAAATGAAAAGCGGCATGTTTGGCCACCAAAGTTCTTTCAAACAAGCCATCTCACAAAGTGGCATGCAACACAACAGCCACTCAGGGCCACGTCCAAAATCCCCAAAGCACCCTTCAAAAACAGATAATTTTGCATTTTTCAGCATTTTGTTGCACCAAGACTGTAAGCCTGACCAAAACAAAATTTGACCAATCAAGAGATCTACCATTCCCCACCTTACATACCAAATTTCAGGCAAATCCGTTGAATGGGTCCAAAGATATTAATGCTCAAAAGTTTGAGTTTAACATAGTAGTGACCGCTGAACCCTAACTATAGAGGTGCGACTGCACCACTATAATATATATATATATATATATATATATATAATTTTTTAGAGGCACAAAAATCCATTTAATGCATTAGCTAGGGTTGTTCCACATTGATAAAAGCAAAGAAATTCGGTGTTAGGGTTGAAAGCCCACCTTAGACCACCTGCCCACACCCCCAACTGGCATCGGCATGCACATTGGGGTTGCTGGCCCTAAATTTCACCCCATTAGATGTGTGAAGAAGCAGAGGTATAGGAGAATGGGGTGATAGTTAGGACCGTCAACTCCAACACGCACCCTGGTGCCAGTTGGGGGTGTGGGTGAGGGGGGTCCAAGGGGGCTTTCAACCCTAACATCGAATTTCCTCACTTTTGTCGCTGTGGAACAACCCTAACTAATCCATTGAAAGGATTTTTTTGCCTCTAATTTCCCTTCTTTTTGAGAATGATAATGAGAAATAGTGACTGTAATGTGGCGGTGGGAGTGTGGGGCCCTATACATAAACCTGTTAGTATATGTGTAAAGACCTTAGTTCTGTAAAAAGAAAATATAGGTGTTACTAAAAAATGTATGCAATTTCATGGATTTTGTCTGTTTGCAACTCATGTATCTAAGTATAACAGTGGTGATTTGCCTACATATTCTGGGTAAATCAGAGTAAGGCACTTTAGTTGGTAAAACCCACATTTACAAAATGGTTTCCTGCTATGCATAGTTTGGTAATGTTGGAAATGTTGGTATTTGTTTTTTTCAACTTAAAAGGTCCTAGTATGCTCTGTTCACATTTCTGCATTTACTATCAGGTTTTTCTTTGACTTCATCCTACTTTTATTGTGTCACTATTAGGGGTGTGTTTACTACATGCTGGGAGGCAAGTCCCCATATTAACATCACATGTAGCAGATCACTTTAATTCAGTAGGAGATATAGTAGCATCCCTACAGTATTGTGGGTATAAAATGTATCCAAAAACCTTTTAGGAGGGGGGAGACTGAGAGAAATTATTAACGAGAAGGGAAATTTATTGGAATTATACATCAGGTATCCTTGACCCCAAAGTGGGGATAAACGAAGAAGAAAATTGGCAGGTGTGTTGGTGATTAGATGTATACATGTAGGTGGCCTTAATCTAAAGTTAAAACTAAACAGGCAGATCTGCTAGTGGTCTGACCAATCTGTATAAATAGGAACAGTTTTAATATGAAATCAAATGTGAAATAAAATCTGAATAGGAAATGGTCATGACACCTTCACCCTTCCTCCACTCTAACTCTTTAACTCTGACTGTCCACTGAGTGGTCCCAGCAGCATATGTTGCAGATTCTAGTTGAAGTAGAAATGATGGATAAAATAAGGACATGTAAACTGTGAGTCTGCATATAAGAGTGTAAACATGAGCACCTTGCATGTTTCACGCAACAGATCTTATATCACATTGCTTAGCAAGGTAGTGCTTATTGGGCACAGGTGTGGGTGGTCCCTGTGATGTTAATACAGGGACTTGCCCACAAGCACACACTAAACACACCCCTAAGATTGACACTATAGAAGCGTGATGAATTACAGGCAGCACATGCTAGTAAATGCCAACATCGCCACGGAAATACTTAAATATGTGAGTTGCAAACTATTAGACAAAATGCATGAAAGGGCAGTTTGTTTGGAATACATACTTGAAAACACCTATATTTTCTTTTCACAGAACTATGGTCTTTACACATATACTAACAGGTTTATGTTTTTGATGCATGCAGATATAATAACATATGCAAAAAAAATAATAGCATTCATTTGAATAGATAAAATGTTAGTAAGTGGGCTTTTGTATTTCTGAGCACACTCACAGCACTGTAAGTGGCATGGCTTTTGAAGGCAAAAGGGTTTGGTTTATGGCCTGTTTTTGAAAGTGGTTTTTACTGGACATAACCTTTTTGGCTTGCACTTTGAAATGCATCTAAAGAATGTAAAACTGCATATTGAATTGGAGAATAAATAGCAATTTATGCGATGAAAGGATTACTGCAACTTTGTAAAGATGAGCTAAAGAGCACAATCTATTTTTTTATTATAAAAATTTATTAAAGAGAAACAAGAATAACAAATAACAAGGAGCAATTATAAACAACTCATTCTGTGGGAGGAACAATATAGGGCTACAAAGCAAATCTCTAAAAGGAAAATAACCATTTTGTAACATTGTAAAATATATCAAATTTTTCAACCTGAGGTAACTACCTTTCAACCTCATTCTTTTCAGACAAGGGAATATATCAAATTCCTCTCATTTAATGCAAGCTGCTTAAAGGAGAATGAGTTAAAAAAAAGTCAGTGCAGGAACTAAATTATGACCCAATCAAGACTCCAAAAAGAAAAGAAAATACTCTAAAATGGTGAAGATTTTATGGCACAAAAGGATTAACCTCCAATTGGAAGGAAACCCAGGACTGCTAAATCTTAAAACAAACTGTTTCCTTATTTATAAGCTTATAATAAGTTTGTTTTCCACCCCGTATATGAAATTAACTATCTCATGCCAATTGGCTAAAGTTGGAATCTGCACTTGTAACCAAAACTTGGATAAGGCCTTTTGGCACAAAGAATTAATACCATTAATAGCCTGATCTGATGGCTGGAAACTTAGGGTTCTCCAAAGGAATCAATAACAATACCAATTTTGATGACAAAGGCAATTTTTCATTAAAAATCCTGTAAAGATCCTCGATTGCAGCCTGCCAGTATGGCTTCAACTTTAAACAACTCCAGAAAACAAACCCCTGGTCAATTTGAAATTCTCAACACTGACAGCAGCAGAAGGTATACTAAGATCCCTTAAACTTAGCTAACCTGGCTGGATAGAGAAAGAAATGAACCCTACACTTCCAAGAAAATTCTTTTAAATATAAGGAGGATGAAAACTTAAAGCTGGATAGCACAGAGGTAAGTCATTCCTCCCAAGAACATGGTTCTCCCAGTTCCGATTCCCAACTCTGAAAACTCAGTTTAACTGTTTCCAATTTAGTGGCTCATATATCAGAATACCAGTATCCTATTAAATATCTAGGGTTGTCACCCCTCAATGCTGCAATAATGATCCTTACCCCTGGAGAACTCAAACAAACTGGAAGCAAACAAATATATGCTAAAGACTGTAAATAAGAACCAAGCTGTAAAAACCAAAAGTTTTTAAACCATATTGCATTTGTAGCTCCCCAAAAGGGAGATGGCCCTTAAGGTCAAAGAGCTGATAATAATACTCCAAACCCAAATGAGCCCATCTTCTAAGGAATAACTCCGACTTATAAAATGGTGTATCCTCATCCCATGCAATGGCCATCATGAGGATATGTTGCCCCGGCTGTAGAGATTTCTGATAATTATGCCAAACCCTAATTACCACTCCTGTATATGAATAAAAATGAGAGATCTAAATTTGTGGAATTGAAGTTGCATCAAGCACTCATCCTAGGTTATACATTTCATTCAGGGCAAACTCTATGTCCTTCCAATAGGTCATATAATGGGGCTAGACCAATAACAGACAATATGCAAATATACTGCTGTAACATACCACTCCAGATTGAGAAGCCCCACCCCTACCTAAGCAGATGACAAATAAAAACTTCAGCTTTTACCCTGGGGCACCCACCCCGACAAATAAACTTCAAAATGGATTTTTGCCAATCCTGCAGATAGGGTTTCAAATGAAATACTGGGAGTGTTTCAAGAAAAAATTTAATTTTTCGTAGAATGATCATTCGAATCACGTCTGCCTGCCTTAAAAAAGACAAAGGCAACGTAGCTCAATTAGCTAAGTCCCTTTTTATGTCTTGCATAAAAGATTCCAAATTCAAAAGATCAACATGCTCCAGGGATTTTTTTAAGCCCACCCCAAAATGCCTAATTTAATTCCTGTTCCCCAAATAGGCAATATATTACGTATCTAATTAGGGGAGAGTACTAATAATCTATTTCCTCAGTTTTAGATTTATTCAAATGAAACCGGGCCAATGACTCGAATTCCTCCAACAGTTAAAACACTTCCACAAGGGATGATGTAGGATTTATTAAAGTTAACAATATGTCATCAGCAAATAGGGCCACTCTATAATCCCCCAGTCCAACCTAGATAAACTCATTACGGTTTGACAGGTGAATATGAGATGCTAATGACTCAACATATAATGCAAATAAAAGGGGAAACAAAGGGCACTCTTCATGGGTGCCATGAGCCAAACAAAATGGGGTGATCAAAGTACTATTTACCCACACATATGCCATTGAATTGATATAGACCTGCTGGAGCATAGCAATGAATTGCATAGGAAACCCAAACCCTTGCAGTACTGACCAAAGAAAGGGCCACAATACCCAATCAAAGGCCTTCTCTCTGTCTAGGCTGACCAGGACAAGAGGCATGGCTCTCTTAGCAGCATAATCCAACAGCAGGTAGGTACACCTGACATGATCAAACAACTGGCGATTACAGACAAATACAGTCTGGTCCCAATCAACCAAGGACAGGAGAATGCCCTCCTTCCTGGCCACAAAATAGACATAGCAAATTTATATCAGTATTTAACATTAAAATAGGCCTGTATATGACTTAGGCTTAAGAGAATCCTTACCTGGCTTTAATAATGTTGCTATTATTGCATAATTCCAATAGGGAGGGGAGATTCACCTTTCTGGACTCCCCTCATGGTCCTCAATAATAGAGGGGACATGACCTAGTACAATTCCTATCTTACAAAATCTACCATGGATCACTTTTGAATTAATAGCATGCCAAAGACTGAGGGAACAAGCGTGGAAGCAGCAGAAAGCCTCTAAGCTCCCCAAAGATTATGAAGTCTATCATTATCTCTGTAACAAGTACACTAAAGCAGCACATTTGGCTAAAGCCAATTACTTCACTTCAACTTTTCAGTCTAATATAAATAGCCCTGCCAAATTCTGGAAAGTCAGTCACACTGTCTTTCCCTCCCCCTCCTCTCCCACCTTATTGTTAACAACATTCTTATCAAAGGCCACCTAAGTGTTGCCTCTGAATTTAGCTCTTACGGTAGCAGCCATGAAGAGCACTAAATCAATGGTGCAGTTCGGGTGGGCAGTACTGAAAGAGCAGCTACCTAAATGGCGATCGCCCAATGTAGCAGAATGGCACTAAAATAGTGACTGTAGCTTCAGCTCCTTAAGGAGAAGACCAGGAGTGGCTACATTCCATCCCACGAGTGCACAAAGCCCCTGTCGCATGGAAGCAAGACCTGGCTGCAGGCAGCAGGAAAGGCGAAACCCTGCTAACCGAGGCATGGGATGACTCATGTAGCAGCAGCGAGGGGCATGACAGACAGTACCCAACATAGGGCTATACACAGCACAATAACAAAGACCACTGCCCCCTAGCCCTGCAGACCACCACAGTAGAGCTCCCCCCATCAGCAGGCCCATGGGAGCCCCCACCATGAACGGGTGACATTCCACACCCATGCTGCATTGCTGCAGAGGCCCCTCACATGAGTCACATGCCCCTCCAGTCCAACAGTCACACACCTGAAGTGGCACCAGTGCCCAAGTGCAGCCCTTGGGGGGGTGTTGTTGGCAAGATCACTGTGATGCAGCAGAGAAAGCTGCTGCAACATGGGACTGGGGTGATTTCAGACAGTAGGTACCAATAGGGGGCAGGATGGAAGAGGCATCATGCACACTGCCCGTGCCTACATGGCCATCCACTGTGTGCCAGTCCCCCCTCACCGTGCACTGAGGGACACAGCTCTGACATGGCATGCCTGCTCTATTCATGGGAGGATCCGTTCCTTTAGCATCTACCCCTGGTGTCATGTACCTCCACCCGTGCTGTCCACGTCAGCACCCCTCCAACAGAGACACAGACAAAGAGGTGACCTGCATGTGTAGCGTATACTACCCCTCACCATCCATCAGTAACCCACTGTATGGTGCCATGTGCTGCTTGCCCCATCCCTTCACTCACCATGGGGAACTCTTGTCTCGGTGCACAGGTACACAGGCTCTCTTTCCGTCATCATAATGGGTTCACTCATTCCACATCATCCCATAGCACTGATGCATGGTGCGATGCATCCTTGCAGCCTCCTGCCTGCGCTCTTTCCACTGCTCGACCTAGTTCCCTCATCGTCCTTTCTGTGTTCTGCTTCCTGCATTCACTCATTGGGGACTCGCTTAAACAGCGGCGCCCTTATCACATAAAACCACTCTTACTTCACCACCTATGCTTCTTCTCTCCTATCCTTCTTATCAAATTCCCATTCTGATAGTCCCCCTACCAATGCTCCCCCACCTTCTTCAACCAAACTGCTTTTTCTTCTTCTCCTCAGTTGCTCTATCTGACACCCTGGATACCTTGCTTGCCATGAACCCCTCTAAAGGTAGTTTGACTGATGGTCTGGACTCTAAACTGCTCTACTTTTCTACAACAGCCATTTCAGCTCCCCTAGCTGATTTACTTAATCTTTCATTCATACTGGAAGCTATGCCCCCTACCTGGAAGCACACCATTGTGCTTCCTTTCCCAAAGAGAGATGACCCATCCTCTCCAGGGAACTACTGCCACATATCCCTTCTTCCTACCCTTGCCAAACTACAAGAACATTTGGTTCTTGCCCAACTCTCTTCCTATCTCTCTAACTCCAACTTCTTCACTTCCCACCAGTCTAATTTTCACAAAACCCATTCCACCACCAGCTCTCTTATAAGGCTCACAGACTTCATCCTCTCTGGGATGGATAATGGCCACATTACTTCTGCTATCTTTGTCAACCTAGCTAAGGCATTTGACACTGTATCCCACTCACTGCTTTTGCACTAGCTCACCTCAGTAGGACTGACTGCCACTGCCACCAAGTGGTTCCAAGCTTACCTTGTAGGTTGGACCCAGTCAGTTAGAACTGCTGACTCCACATCCTTCCCCCTCCTTATCAACACTGGTGTTCCACAAGGTTCTGTGCTGGATCCCCTTCTCTTTTCCATCTTTGTGAAAGACCAGCCATTTGTCTGAACTTCATCCTCAATACATATGAATGCAAACGACACAGCCATTTACACCTCTGGCCAATCCCCTGATGATGTCACAACCAGACTCCAGAAGGACTTCCAAAATATTCACACTAGTTTTGCTCCTATCACCTGTTCCTCAATGCCAGAAAGTCTGTCTCCATGACCTTCAGCACAATGCAGAGACTCTTAAGGCTCCTCTCCCTGCCCACCATCCACAACCTTTAAGGGTCAGTCCTTCAGGACACCTCCTCTTTCATATATCTGGGAATTTGACTTGAATAACACTTCACCTTCTCTGGTTATATGGATGCCATCCTTAAAAAGCTGCTCCCATGTTAGGTGCCTTGTATAGGAACCGGAATTGCCTTCCACTACCGGCAGGGTGCGAACTTGTCCAGAAGATGATCCTTCCAATCCTAGACTACGGTGATGTAGTCTACAGTGCCACTCCCAAGACCACCCTAGCCAGACTGGATACACTCTTCAGCTTCTTCTGTTGCTTCACTCTGAACTCATCTCCTCTCACTCACCACTGTCACTTATACCACTCCCTAGTTTTTCACTCTAGAAAATCATTGCCTCCACCACTGTGCTAAATTTGTCTCCAAATTTTGGTTTAACTCTCTTTATTCCTCTCTCATCTCCTCCAGAACTGTCCACCCTACCCCTGCTTACTCGCTTAGGTCTTATGACTCCCGCACTCTAGGTGTCCCTCGCCAAACTACAACTATTAGACAGGCCACCTTCTCATATCATCTCCCCAAACTATGGAATTCTCTTCCCTATCAAATCCGCCACTCTTCCTCATCCTTATCCATCTCTTCTGCCCTTCATAACTTCCCATTTGTAAAGTACACCTTCAATTGACCCAACAGTGTTGTATCAACAACTATAAGCTTTCAACCATTGTATTGCACTTACTTGACCTGTTCCACTGTTCATCATGTGCACATGTACTACTGTAGCACTTACCAGCTCTGTTGTTACTGTATACTGTAAAATTGTCATCTTACTGTTTTCTGTGTGTGTGTATTAAACGTAAGCTTCTCCATTACCCCCCCAGGATCCACCATGAGACGAGTAACCTGTTGTTCAGTGTGCCCTTCCAGGTGATACTCTTCCAATAAATAAAAAATTTAATTCCTTAATTATATAGAAATCCAATGGAAAACCATCTCATCCCAGGCTCTTCCCAGAGTTACATCATTGAACTGCTGCAGAAAGCTCCGTGAGGGATATAGGAGAGATCAATGAAGCCACCTGTTGCACTGATATCTGAGGTAGCATCACTCGAGTTAAGTACGATGATACCCTATCAGAGAAATACACTAAAGAATCAGAAGAAAAGAGTGATTCATAATAACCCCTAAATATATTTAAGATTTCACCCATATGAAAGGTAATTGTCCCCATGACAGGATCTTTTAATCAAAGAACTGTGGCTATTGTGCACTAAGAGCACTGTCATTGTGTGATTTTATTGGGTTCATTTAACAGCATAATAGGACTGAAAATGAACCAAAAAAAGTGTTTGAAGTTTGACCAAAGTAAGCACCAGCAAAGTTTCGTACAGTTCTACCATGCCAAAATGACAACAGTTGTCAGACTTTGCAGGGGTATGCACTGGTACACGTCATCAGTTCATACTGCTCTATCAGTCCCTGATGTCCACATTTGCCTCTTCTTGTGTACATCTTGGTAGCATTTACCTAAATAGTACTGGGCTGCCATGACTCTTGCCAGGGACTGATGGATGCCTCTGTCAATCCCCTTCTGTGTGCTAACTTTTTGGTACACCTTCCCACTTGAAAAATTTGTGGGCACTTTGACGCCGAGACCAGTTCTCTTTGAAAACTCAGTGTAGTGTCCCTGGTGCACCTGGAGTTTTCTGCCAGTGGGGTTTCGGTGCAACTTGTGCCAATCTAAGGGGTTTTTGAAAGTCAAACTCCATGTGTCTTATTACTTCCAGGAGTGGAAAACCATCACTGAAAAGAAGTGTGTGCTGGAAGTGGAAAGCCATGTTTTAGCCCTTCATTTCAAAGGCATCCCAGAACTAAAGAGTTCAAAGGCTTTTCGTCCTCCCCAATCTCAGAAAAGAATTATGTTAGAGCTGTAGGTAAAAAAGTTGATAAGGATAAAGGTCATAGGAAAGGTGACTCCCTCGACTTGGGGAAGATGCCTCTTCTTAAAGAGCTGGTGGCACATTCAAGAGAACTTTAACAAAACATAATATTTAGGCACAGTCCAGCTTGTATTTTCTATTAGTTCTGTATTCCTTCTCCCCATTATTGAGTAGTGCGGTCATTTGCATGCAAACAGGATATTTGCTTCTGAAGAGTTCATCTACTCCTGCAGCTTTCTCCATACCTGAAGTTATAGAGCACTGTTTGTGATCTCACAGTTAATCCCATGACAACAGATTGCAATGTCATAACAGAAGATTATGACTTGAAGTAGGAAATAAGCTATAGAGACAGATGAACTCAAAATGAACTCTAAGGGACAACAATCATATATTCATGCACATTTTTTATTACTATTTTATGAGGGGGAGAAATCTATAAAATATAAATGGAAGGCAAGCAGAATTGTACCTATTCATTATGTATTTTAAAGTCTTCTTTAAGGCATCAGTAGCTCTTTAAGGTATTTTCTCACAAGAAACAAAAATGGGGGCTGGTGGCCTATTCTGGATTTAAGAAGCCCGGTTTTCAAAGGGCCAAGAGGGACACAAGGGTTTGCGTCCTTAGAATTTTACACAAGTGGGGACTTGTTTCCAAACTTGCCTTAAACACAGTTTTCAAATGCACCCTCTGTCCGCCCCCGATGCAGCCGTGGCAAAGCCCTCTTGCACTAGCGTTGCAACAACAACCACGGTGTGCAAGGGCACAAGGGGGCTTGCACTATGGCTGGGCTGCAACATCCCCTTTTTGGGGAGTGTCACAGCCTCACCATGGATGCAGCAATGGCGATCACTTAGACCAGCCAGGAGCTGGTCTAAGAGGTTTGCACCATAGGGATTGGGTCCTCCAGGGGTGGCAGGGTTATATAAGGAGCAAGAGAGGTGGCAGTGTGGGCATCAGGAGCTGTGGCAATTTACAAAGTGCAACTCCTGGGGTGTTGGTGCCATATACAGTACAGAGTCCATTGCCATGCACATAATTACCCCCTTCCCCAATAACACCCTCAGTGCTGACAACAACCATCCCTGATGGTCCCAAGGACCCACAATCCCTCAATGCCATTAAAAACACTCTCCCAGTTACAGCACACTCCCCCACCACCCCACGGCCATTGTCGTTGAGTATGATTATCCCTGGTGGTCCACTGGAAAGCCCCACTCCATATGGTAGTGTCCAACCACCCCACACACCCTGTTAATCCCAAATAGCAGCTGGTGGCCAATACAGCCCTCCTCTTATCACCACAGCTGGCCACTGACTGAACTCGCAGTGATCACGAAAAGTATACAGTATGCTCTGTGAATGATAGCTGCTGACATTCATGGAGCATATGTATACTGTTTGTCATCATTGCATGTTCAGTCAGTGGCCAGTCATGGTGGTGAGAGGAGGGCTGTGCTGGCTGCTGGCAGCTGGCTGCTGCTTGGGATCAGGGAGGTGTTTAGGGTGGTCCAGTCCAGTTGCACTTCCCCAGACTCCAGCAAAGTTTTAGGTCCACCAGGGGACCCACCAGCATATCTGCCAACTCCCTAAACACCTTCAGATATACACCATCTGGTCATAAGAATTTGCCTGCCTTCAGAGCCTTCAAGAACTTACACAATCAACATCAATCTTTCCATCTGTTAGAACCCACCCTTTTGCTTGCCCCCCCCATTCCTCCCCTTTCTCCTTGGTGAAGACTGAACAGAAATACTTGTCAAGTACTTGTCAAGGAGGCAGTATGGTGCAGTGGTTTAAGGCTCTGAGCTGCAAATCTGGAGACCTGGGTTTGAATCCCACAGCCCCCACTTGCATACTGTGTGACCCTGAGCAAGTCACTTAACTTCCTCATGCTCCCAGGTTGCACCTGCAAACAAGCTTTCAGCTTAGTATGTCTCACCTGGTAAAATAATTGGTAAAAAAAAAAAAAGTACTTCTGCTGTCTCCACATTTCTGCTTTCTCCACATTTCCCTACCCCACCTCCTCCTTATCTCAAACTTAATATTCTATCCTTCATATCCCTCATCTCTCTGATATACTGGATAAAATCCTTCTCAACATTTCTCACCCTCACTACTAGTTGTACCTCTGTATTGGTTGTGGCCAGCTGGATTCTTCTGCCTGTCTTCCTTGCCTTAGTACAGTACTCCTCTCAATCTACCTCTTTCTGGGTGCACTTGTACTTCATGAAGGCTAACCTCTTATCCTTTCCAACATGGGCTACCTCCCTATGATACCAGCTTGGCTTCCTTGATTTAGATTTGTTTGCTCTTTAGTCTGGCACACATGCTAGTAGCTGCCAAAAGCTTCTTCATAATCATTGCCAATTTCCGGCCACCTTCATCTCCTTCCTGATACCAGCAAGGTGCACTCACAGCATCTCTCCCATCCTACAGAAGACAGCCCTCCTGAAGTCAAGAACCCTTGTTTTTGTTTTAATACTCTCCCTGGCCACATGTGGTTAAAACCACTCAGTGCATTGGTCACTTCCTGAAGCAGTGACTCCACTTTCACTTCTTGGACATTTGCTCTATTAGTCAAGACCATGTCCACTATGTACTCCTGTCTCTATAGCACTTCTCAGAACTGGTTCAAAACCAATCAGCTTTGGTCAGAACAGACAATACCACCACCATGTACTACATAAACAAACAAGGTGACACCAGATCCCCAAAACTATGCCCAGAGGAAATGGAGATCTGTAACCTGGTGTACTAAACACAGAAATAACTGCTGTACTGTACATCTACCAGGAAAGGACAACATCCTACCAAATTCACTAAGCAGGGTAAGTCAGAGAAATCACAACTGGTGGGGCAGACTCTATTAAGGTGATAATGCGTACCTGATGTGGACATGTCTGTCTCACGGTACTATCACAAATCACCACTGTTCTGCTCCAGGCCATCCCACAGTGAGATTCTACCTCAGGATAGTCTGACTCTCAGTTGGGAAGGGAAGTTCCTCTGTGCATTCCCCTCATAATCACTAATTGACAGATTGCTCTGGAAATTGAGAAAAGAGTCAACAACAATGGCTCTGGTGACATCTGACTGAATGAGAAAGCCCATGGTTTTCTGTCCTGTTCTCTCTCTCTCTCTCTCTCTCTCAGACAGGAATCCCAACTGTCTCCTTCTCACTCTCCTTTGCCCCCTCACTGTCCCCCAAGAGTTATAATCTTCTCACTCAGTCTCAGGGTAGAGTAACATTTCCAAACCTCAGAATGCTGAAGTTCGAAGCATGGTTCTCGAAGACCTACAGTACTCTAGCATGAACCTGTCAAGTAGTGTATTGAATATTTTGAAAGTTTGAAGGAAGCAGTCCACAAGAAAATCCTTTTCCTCAAAATGGACAATATTCTCAATTTGGTGCTCAGCTAATGAAGTTCCTTTGCTGGAAGCAGATTTACTTGACTGGACTACATGGAACATCTGCACACATGTGGTCTGAGGACTTACTTATTGAAAGTTCATTTGTTGAAAGTATTAGTTTCCTGTCTTCAGGGAAGCCAAAAATCTCTATCCTCATGCTCTGTGATCAAGAGATTGTTCAAAGGCCTCCTTTACCTGCTACCCCCAGTTAGGTAACTTGCTCCACCCTGGAACCTAAACATATACCTGGTACAACTAGTGTATGCTTCCTTTGAGTCCATGACCACTGTGGGCCTCAGGTTTGTGACACGAAAGACACTGTTCCTCATATGCTATGATCTCTGCCAAGAAGCACCATGCAGAGACCCTAACTACATCATCACATAGTGGGACAAAGATGTCCTAAGGACAAACAGGATATTCATCTCTAAAGTGGTGTCAGAATTTCACCTTAACCAAACAGCTATTCTTCCTGTGCTTTTTCCATTACATTGTAGTCCAGATGAACAAACATTGTACTCTTTGGATGTCAAGAGAGCACGTGACTACTAAGAATAAAAGATTTCAAATCTGACAGCAGGCAGCTGTTTGTCACCTATGTACAGGTTGGGAAAGGAACCTGCAGTAAGAAATACTGTTTCTTTGTGGTTGGTCTCTAATATACAATTCTGCTATGAATAAATACGTAAGAAGCCCACCTCAGGAATAAGAGCACATTCCACAAAGAACACTGCAGCCTCAGTGGCAGCTTCAAGAAGCATCCATATGGCAGATGGCAGAGCAGCTGCACTATCAGGAACACTGTAAACACTTTCACTGAGCACTACTGTCTGAACACTATCTCCAGAAGAGATGACAGGCTTGGGACAGAAGTTTTTCAAAACCTTTCTCCTAAATAGGTTGCAGACTTCACAGCTTCCAAGGTACTGCTATGTAGTGGGCATTTTTATGGCTGCAGTGGGCGGAGCCCTATGGCCATGTTTATACGACAGTAGAAAAAGGGAGCTCTCCAGATTCTTAATGGACTTCAGAAAATTGGAGTTATATTAGAATTCCTCCGTTGAAGCGGTTTAACTGTGGTGTCTCCTTGCTTAGCACTATTTTGGATGAAGCTGTTTGAGTCATTTATAAATCTCATCTACATGGAGTATACTAATACCAGGTCAAATTATTGTCAGTGAATGTGCTCACTGTATTAACAGCTGTGTTTTGTTATCAGTTGAGGTGATATACAAGAGTTAATATGTGTGTGTGTGTGTGTGTGTGTTTATGTGTGTGCAAGCACCACTCTGTTAACCCTTTCCTGGTATATCAACCTTTTCCTAATGAGCTTGCAACTGGCTGTAATGTTATATGTTAGCAATTAACAGTTCAGAACATGATTTCAGTTGCACTGCACTGTCTCCACACTGTTTATGTTCTTTCTCAGATGGTGTCTCCAGAACTGCATGCAGTATTCCAGGTGTGGTCTCATGAATGTCTTATACAGGGGCAAGATGACCATCCCCTTTGTACTTGTGATACTCCTCCCTATGCATCCAAGCATCTTGCAAGCCTTTCCAGCTGCCTTATTGCACTGCCTAGTTTTTCTTAGGTCCTTTGAGATGATAACTCCCAGGTCCCTTCCCTGCTTCATGAATATCACTACCTTCCCATCTAGTTCATACTTTGCCCCTGGGTTCATGTGACGTATGTGCATGATCTTGCACCTCTTTGCATTGAATCCTAGTTGCCATTCTTCAGACCATTTCTCCAATTTTTTAAGGGTTTCCCTCATTCTTTCAACAGCCCCTGAAGTGTCCACCATATTGCATACCTTTATATCATCTGCAAAGAGGCATACCTTCCCCTACAGTCCCTCTACAATGTCCCCAATAAAATAAAGAGATTGAAGTGCACTGGCCCAGACACCAACCCCTGGAACACCCTGCTCATCACCTCTTCTTCTTCTTGAGAGTACTCCCTTTTTACCACAGTTCACTGATTCCTGCCATTCAGTCAGTTCTCCACACACAGAACTATTTTAAGATCCACCCATAGGCTGCACAGTTTGTTAATCAGCCTTTTATGAGGCATGGTGTCAAAGGCCTTTCTAAAGTCCAGATAGTCCACATCTAGCTCACCTCCTCAATCCTTTTCCTTAGTTATCTAATCAGGCATTGGATTAGTACAATCAGTTACTGCAAAACACAGTGTTTATCCTAAATACAATAAAAGTTGGGGTTAGGTATATCAGTAAATAAATGCCATATAAGGCATTGTATGTGTGTTATTTTGCATGTGGCAATGCTCTGTGTGTAGACAGTGCATTACTATGTTATACTGGAATATATATGCATACATGTATATATATATTTATTGGCTACTGTGTATATCACAACAATTAGAAAGTGCAGTTTGGTGGCACAGTAGTTAATGCAAAAATTGCTAGTCTACAATCCCTTGCTAACTAGATCAGTTTCAACCTTATGCATAGCATTACTGAGCCAAATGAGGTGTCTAGTGACAACCTCCACCCACCAATGTCCCTTGGTGCCTGAAAAGAAGAACACAGTCCCTCAATGTCTTTTTTTTAATCTGTAAAAATGTGTGTAGACAGTACACTGCTATATTACTGTATACGGGACTATATCTACATATATGTGTACCTGTATTAATCAGTGTGTGTGTGTGTATCAGAACAATTAGAAAGTGCAGTCAGGTTAAGTGTCTCAGTGCTTACTGAAACATTTGTGAGTTTACACATTTTTCACTGCCTGCAATACCATTATTTTGCAGCTATATTGTCTGTTACTAGAGTTTTCTTTTTAGTATTACATTACATAGCTGTTAGATCGTAATGTTTCTTCTAATGGGTCCAGTAGTGAGCCAATATAATCCCATCCCTACCTTCCCCTTTATAACATTATCAGGAAAATGTTACTTAATATAATATGGGTTTAAATTACTTTTCTTCTGTTTAAGCATTTGAATATGTTTAAACAGTATATATTTGAACTATGTATTTTAAAATATTTACAGTATAGTTACTTAAAATTTTCAAACGTTTTAAGTCTGACATATTTTTTGTGATCAATTTTAAGGGAATGTGAAAGGAAAAATGTGATTAAGTGCCTTAGAAGTATATGCCAGTATATATTTAGGGCCAGTATACATCATCACCATAGCATTTCCATTTGTCATGTCTCAATACATGCAAATCACAGTTTACCCTGTGATTCTAAAGATGACTGTTTATGTAGTCTTGTGAGCCTATTTCATGTCTCTGGAAGAAAGTAAGAGCAATTTGACTGAGAGTGATGATGCTTCAGTATGTAAGTCTGCAGTTTGGTGTGCTTCTGCCATTGTTCACCCCCCCCACCACAAACACACTCACTCACACAATGATTAAATTGGCAATGTTTAGGTACAGGGAACATTCACCTCTAGATTGGTAGGTATAGAACTATTGTCATCTGCAGGTGGTGGAACTCTCCTATAGTATTTGGTTAGTAAAGATAACAAAGGTACAGGAAATCTCATGTAATATTTAAAGGGGTGGAGAACTGAATATCTGCATATTTGAACTTCGGCACACAGTAAGCTGTCCTGAACATATCATTCACAGCTGTTGCTGAGAAGCTAATCATGGCCTGATGAATTAACAGCCTGTCTCCTTTTGGCCTCAACAAAGGTAACCTGGTCAGTTTACTTTTTAAAACAACTTTTAAAATCTACTCTATGCTTCACTATAGGCATAATTTACTCACATAGGCTAGTTTGTAGTTTTGCATGGGGGAAAGAGAAAAGAAGAGACAAACCTTATTACCCATGTTCTGTTACTTGTGTAAAGTTCAAGGCAATGCACCTGGGAAACAAAAACCCAGGGGAAGAGTACACAATGGGGGGAGGGGAGATAGTAACAACAACAAAAATTGAAAGAGAAATAGAAGTAATTATATCGGATGACCTAAAGGTGGGCAAGAAATATGTGAAGACAGTAAGGAGGGCTGGGGGGATACTAGGATACACAGGGAGATGCTTCAACAGTAGAAAACAGGAAGTTGTTATCAATCTGTATAGACAGCTGGTGAGACCCCATCTGGAGTACTGCGTGCAATTCTAGAGACCCCATCTCCGCAAAGAAATAGAGTGGATGCTGTTCAGAGGAGGGCAACCAAAATGGTGCAGGGTCTGCACCAGAAGACATATGAGGAGAGACTAAAAAAGCTTAATATGTATGCCCTTGAGGAAAGGGGGGCATAATAGAAACGTTCAAGTTTCTCAAGTACAAGAGCGTAGCATCTTTCAGAAAAAGAGATGTGCAAGATGTGCAATAGATCAGGAAATCACACATAGCTGGACTGGATATTAACAAATAGACCTATTAATATGATAAAATGTGGTTTGACCTCTGATTCATTAAGTGATCATCATCCAGTCTTCTGTATTTGGAAACATGGGGGACTGAAGAAGTCTAAGCCAATTATAAGGATTTCGAGATCTTTTTCTAAATTTGATGTACATTCTTTTTGTACAGAGTTGGGTAAAATAGATTGGTCTTTTTTATATTCTATCCCTGATGTGGATTCTGCATTGCATTTTTTCATTACTGAGTTTACACATGTTTTGGACCAGTTAGCTCCCCTTGTTAAAAGAAGGGTCCGAGGGAAAACCTATGGGTGGTTAACACCTCCTTTGATTAAACTTATGAGACAATGAGACAAGGCCTGAAAACATATAAAATGAACCATTCTGCTTCTGGTTATCATGCGTATAGGACTTTAAGGAACCAATGTAAGGCTAAGATAAGGAAGGCTAAAACAGACTATATTCATCATAAACAATGTGAAGGGTTATCTAACGCTACTACTTTTTGGAAAACAATTAACAATTTCATAAGGCCTAATGTTTGTCAACCAGGTTCAATGAGGTTGAATGGTGACTTGTTGTCTTGTCCACTGAAGATAGCTAATGAGTTTAATTTGAAATTTACTGCATTGCCTGATTCCTTTAGGAGCCAGTCCAAGGTGAACTACTTGGGATTGACTGAAGATTTTACAGTTAATCCTAAACTGTATAAGGACTACTACTCGAAGGAGGTAGAGAAGTTGTTGCGCTGTATTAAGAGGGACAGCTCAGCTGGTTCTGATGGCTTATGTCCTAGTTTATTGGCGGATGCTGCCTCAGTTATAGCACTTCCAGTTAGTATTATTTTCAACTTGTCTTTTGTTACAGGTATTATACCTAATATATGGAAACATACTTTGGTCACTCCTATATTTAAATCTGGTTCACAACATGAGTTTTGTAACTACAGACCTATTTCTATCTTGTCTGCTTTAGCTAAAGTTCAGGAAAGAATAGTTTATAATTAGTTGATTGGGTATGTGGATCACTTTGGATTATTGTCTCAGAACCAACATGGTTTTAGAAAGGAAGAGTACTGAGACTGCCTTGAGTCGAGTTCCGAGCAGCGGTACTTAATGGCATGGATAAAGGGTGTCTGACGGGTGCGTGTTCGTGGACTTGACCAAGGCATTCGACTCAGTTGATCACCAATTGTTGATTTCTAGACTTGAGTCATTGGGAGTTGGTGAGTCTTTCTTGGACTGGACGAGGATTATTTAACAAATAGGTTTCAAAGGGTTAAATATAGGGGTGCTGTATCAGACTCTGTAATGGTTAAGTGTGGGGTTCCACAAGGTTCTATTTGGGGCCACTTTGTTTTCTTTGTTTTTGATCAACTAGTAAGTGTGATTAATAATGCTTCTCTAACACTTTATGCTGACGATGCAGTAATTTATCAGAGGGTTTGTCAGTTGGAGATCTAGGTGTTTCTTTAACAGAGGAAATGTGTAATTTTAGTCTTCACTTATGGCCTGTAAATTACTCTTAAACAAATCTAAGACAAAGGTGATGGTTTTGGTACCCCACCTAGACTGAGATCTGAGGTTGGTACTTTGGAAGTTAAATCTCTTGATGGATTACTGTTTGACTATGTTGATACATTTCAATATCTTGGGGTATTACTAGATTCTCATCTAAGTTATGAATCTCATTTTTTGAGGGTTACCTCAAGAATACATTGTAGATTAGGTTCTTTGTACAGAATCCGTTCATTTCTTATTCCTGAGTCTAGGCTGGTTATTTCAAATTGCTGCTTACTTCCTGTTGTGAACTATGCAGCTATGATTACTGACACTGCTTCTGCGACAGTGATTTCAAAGAAATCCACTTTACTTCACTTGATAGCTAAGTTTGCTTTAAATTGTTCTAAGTCATCTCATCATTGTGTGATTTTGAAAGAAATGGGCTGGTTACGGTTTCATTAAATTTCCAATACTGTGGCCAAGTTCATATATAAAGTTATGGACTCTGGAATTCCATATAGTATTTCAAAGTTTTGAGACCATATATTGATGGTCATTATTCTAGACAGAGGTCAGACAGTAGGTTTCTCGAGATTCCTTTTATGAAATCTAGAAGTGGACAAAGATCCTTTGCTTATATTGCTCCATTTATTTGGAATGAAATTCCTCAAGATATTAGGTGGTTGTGTCTGTCAAAAGTTTGCCGATGCATTAAGGATGTATTTGAATCTCAATTTAATTGTAACTGTTTTTATGAATTTTTTTTTATGAATTTTATACGTAACAAAGACATTTTTGTCTGCAATTTGCTGCATTATATATGTATGTTTGATTATGTATTGTCTGTATGCAATATATGTGGGTCGCACCTGTAAAAGGAACTTGTTTCCAGTGTGCTTACCCGTTAAGTGAATAAACAAACAAACAAACAAGAACAAGGAGGCACAATTTGAATATGGGGCAGCTCAGAGGTAATGTTAGAAAGTATTTTTTCATAGAGAGGGTTGTGGATGGTTGGAACAGCCTTTCTGAGGAGGCTGTGGAGTCAGGAAGAATGCACGAATGCATGGGACAGACATAAAACAATTCTAGTGGGGGTTAGAGGAAGTAAGCTGTTGATTAGCTAGAATCTGCAGCTTATCCATCAGGTAGGGAAATGGGCAGACTACGTGGGCCAAGCAGTCCTTATCTGCCATCAAATTCTATGTTTCTATGTTTCTACTGCACATGGCTATTAGTGGGATATAATCAATACAGACAATGTGCACATTCACTACTGATTATAACAACCTCAAGGAACCAGGAGTGCATAACACTGATTCTATACTAAACTTCTGCACAACACTAGTATTTTGATCTGGGAGCATTGCCATTAGCACATACTAATGAGAGCTAAAAACAAGTCTAAAGATCACATTGGAAACCCAGCAAACTCATGAAATGCGTGACTAGATTTTCTAAATTAAAAGTGTACCATGTGTGACATTTGGAAATAGAGCAAGAACCAAATACTTATTGTAAAACTTGAGTAGGTCATGTAACCTCACAATGCTCCACTCCAACCATCTACCCCCTGTGAAAAGTAGATGCAGGACCCCACAGAGCATGAGATGTTGTGCTGAGATTTCTAATGCTCTGTCAGCAAGTATATTTGACCCCTGTGAATAAAAATATTGCAAGTGAAAGTTCTAATTTATTTAGTGCCATATACTGACACAACTTTAAGAGTTCAGAACTGACTTCATGAGTGGGTCTGTGAGTGCCTCCAATATTCTGTGTAAAATGTTTTCCTTTGTAGTAAATTGAAGAGACCCCATGAGAAAATAGACTATTGTCTGTCAACTGAACTGAGAACTTCAGAATTTTGGAACTGTTAGCTTGAGAGACCCCATTATGGATATAAAAGTATCAGGAATGTGTATAACTAATACAACTTTTCAAATAATAATGCCATGATTTATAATTGTTAACCTACTCGCATTGGAGAACAAAATAAAAAAAAAATCAGACATTTAATTGGTTGGGGTTTTTATAGCACATGTACCTCTACCCTTCTATCTCATAATAACAACAACAGTATTTTTTTCTTTGGGTGCACGAGTTGATGGGTTTAATGAACTCTTTCATTAGTACAAAATTGTGCAATAGCATAATTATTCTACTGGGTATCAGTTCAGTCATAATAAATAGCCACATCATTTTATGTATTAGTTTTGCTCAGAAGAATTGCCCTTTAAGAAGTTTTCGCTCCACATAATTGAACTATTTATTTGCAAGTGAGTAAATTTCAGGGAGCATATGTTATAATAACTGTCTTTTATACTGGAAAAGTAAAATGTGTAAATAACTTGTATTATTTTTATTATTAGTATTGCTACGTTTATTATTATTATTACTATTAATAATCATTTTAACCAGACAAAGCCACCTGTGCACAAGTTTCATTTACAGGGATGATATAAGAGCACTGAGGAGGTTTAGAGGCTAGCTCAGTATTGCACAGTATGTACTGTGAGCTGAGGTTGTGGAAATAAATCCTGAATATGCTGGATGTACAGCACCAAGTTCATTCACAGCTCATGGCTCCAACCCCTAAGCTATACTGCCAATATATACAATTACTGTACAGTAAAATAGAAAGCTGTTGTCTGTTTATTGGTGTAGGATGCTATTGATTTAAAGAGCAACTGACACCATCTGGCCAAAAGTGCAACACTGCAGAATTAGACTAAACATTCCTCCAGAAAATCTCATACCTAAAACTAGATTTCTACATTACTTCATTTTAACGTTATGAGCTATTTTGTAACCCTGACTTTACTAACTGTTCAGAAAAGCCTGTTTCAGTGAATAGTTACTGATGGTGTCATCTCATGGCCGCAAAGTCTTGTATTCCCTGTTAGTAAGCTTACAGAACCTGTTTCTCCAAAGTTGTAAAGATCATGTGCAATGGTTTTCATAAGTAAAACAGGCAGTACCAATCAGTAAACATTGCTTTACACACTATGTGTGTTTCAAGTTTTGTAGCAAAGCTCACAATAGTTTGTCTGGGTGCCTTTTTAGTATGCTCCTTTTTTCCAGGGTTGCTGGATGCTGGGTCATAGCACAGTGTTGAGGTTTGCACATTGAATACATTTCTGATGTGATTAAAGGCTGAGATCAATCATGCCTATCATTCAGTTAAGCTGATTTCTAATAATGGCACATTAAAACAATTATTCCATCTCCTTGTGAATGTGGGTGGGAGAGGTAATGCTGTTTTGAAAACTTACTGGGAGTTTACCAGGAAAATGGTGCCAGACACCTACTGAGTGGCGTCAGGGCACCATTTGTACCTGGATGTTACAGTTCTCTATATAGAAGGCAAGTCTGTTAGTCAATTACAAGAAAAATTGCAAAACAACTTTAATAAAGTGCTGAACTACTTTCAGGATTTTTGGTTAGTTTTAAACTCCTCAAAGTCACAAGTTATGCTTTTTTTAAAATAAACAATTACAAAATCAATCAACTTTGAATATAAAAACTCTTCATGATAGTAGTCTAACCCTTGTTAATTCCTATAAATATTTGGGAGTCTGGATACAGTCTCATTATAAATGGGAAGCATATATTAACCTACTGACTAGGAAACTAAATAAACAAACTCTGGTCTGAACTGATAAGGCTGTACTGAGCTCTTACCAGTACAGTGGCAGCAGGGGAAGCTCTTGGAGCAGTGGTGGTGGTGATATCGGAGTGGTGGTGGCTTCTGAGTGGATGGCACAGCAGTTGGACCAGTGACTGTGTGCCATTCGCAAGATGGTGGTGTTGATGAAACCATGTATGTGCAGTTTTCAAAGGAGTTTGTTCCAAAATAGTGCATCCATGGAGAGGGAATGACTGTGCTGTAGAGGGGAGCTCCATTGCAGAGGACAGCACCAATGGAGTCAGTGCTGTCTAGACATTGATGGATCACTGTAGGAGAACACAGGGTCTTGTTCTGGTTGTGATCCTCTGTTTTACTACAGTGATGACAAAATGTCTGCAGAGTTCTAGCCTCAAAGCCATAAAGATGAGTGGCCTTATATAAATATATACTAGATTTAATTAAGAAATGAAATGTTAGGGAGGGTTTACATGCAGCAGGAGCAAAAGAGTACACTGTGCCAATGGTAAAAACTGTGAGGGGTAACTCTAGTTTTGTTCAACTAATGGCCTCAACAAATGGAATCAACAAAGTCCAAGAGGGTAGCATATTTCAGAAAAATAGATGTGCAAGAACAAGGGACACAATTTGAAGATAGAGGGGGGATGGCTCAGGGGCAATGTGAGGAAGTATTTTTTCACAGAGAAGGTGGTGGACGCATGGAACAGCCTTCCTGAGGAGGTTGTGGGGTCTAAAACTGTGGGAGAATTCAAGAATGCATGGGATAGGCATAAGGCAATTTTTGTGGGGGGTAGGAAGAAATAGGCTGTTGGTTAAATAGGATCTGCAGCTTATCCTCTAGGTAGGGAAATGGGCAGTCTAGGTGGGCCAAGCAGTCCTTATCTGCCGTCAAAATCTATGTTTCTATGTTTCATATGGGCCTGAGGCTTTGGAATAATCTGCCAGTTCATTTGAGGCAAAGTAATAGTATCTCATCTTGGAATGCTATAAGATCTTGGCTTATTGATGCTGCTAAATCACCAAATACATGCTGTGGCTGTGCTATATTTGTTATTTATTGTTAAATGTGTGTTTTTGCTGTATTTGCACTGTATGTTCTCTGAATTTTACTGTGGAATTGCTATTTTTGTACAACGGGAGCCCATTGAAAATGAACTTTGGCTAAACTGGGTTATCCATTTCTGATGTGTCTCAGAATATCATTTGTATGTCTACTACTACTAATTTAGCCAGCACAATGTGTCTTCCCTGTCAGGCTGTTTCAACCTACACTGAGACTCATCTACTATATGTTCTACTCTAAATTAATATGATCATTTAATCAGTGCCAACACGTCCACCGTGAGTAGGAATTAGCACATATAAGGCCCCTATTAAAACATATTGTAAAGCAGCCACTGACAAACAGCAGTGAAGTTACCAACATTACAATACTAGCAGCAATACAACTTCCTAACAGGCACAGCAGAGTAGCACTCCAAATGGCTTCAGCAGCCTGGAGGCATGCTGACTCAGCATCCATCAACCCTTGAGCTATGGACCACAAAATGCATTATAAAATACAATGTTGTCAACTTTGTTACAAAACCTGAAATATATATATATAGTTTTTAAAACAATGTTTTTTGAATGATGCTGCTTGTTTTACTTTAGACAACTATTGCATATGATCATTAAAACTTTGGAGAAACAGGTCCTATAAGTGTGCTGAGAGGGAATACTAGACTATGAGGCCCTGAGATGACATCAGCAGCAGCTCTTCACTGAAAAAGGCTGTTTTGAGCAGATAATGAAATTAGGGTTACAAAATAGCTCATAACTTTAAAATTAAGAGATGTAGAAATCTAATTTTTGGTATGAGCTCTACCGGGGTATGCTTATTCAGATTCTGTAATGTAGCACTGTTTGCATTAGCAGCTCTTTAAACCAATATGATGGGAAGAGTAGCAAAACATGCAAACAAACTTCATTAGAATGAGCATGCAAGTTTTTAAAGCACAAAATGAATTTAAATGTGTAAGCCAATGTATGTTTTCAATATTGTTTTTAAGATAGTATAAATTGTTCAAATAGGAATATGACCAAAATCTTAGTTAAAAAAAAAAAAAAACATTAATGGGTCTGTTAAGAAAGCTTACATTTCATATCACTTTAAAAACTGATTCAACACAGCAATACCTAGACTCTGACCAAGAAACATTGGTGAGCACTGTAAACAAGTATTTAGAAATAGAGTCAAATCTAAGCACTGTAAGTAGGAATTTGCAGTGCTTAAACCTTGTTCTTTTAAAAGATTTGTGTGGCTATGATATAACAGTTCTGCATTGTTGTGTTTTTCATATTTTTATCTATTCTATTATAACTCTTTTTTAAGCATACTTGGTCTGTCTTTGAATTTCTTTTAGTCATAAGAAAAGTGTATATGGTTAAAGCAGACAGCAGGCATTAGCTTGAATGGTGATACCAAACTGGAAAGAGAAGCATTTTAAATCTGAGGTTTTTATTAAAGTTTTTAAGGGTTCATCTCTGTATACCTGGTTAGGTGCCCATAGGCAAAGATATTTGGCCCCCAGAGACAGAAATATCTGAGCCTGTACATTGGGTACGCTAGCAAGAGCTTAACAGTTTGAATCCCTCCAAGACTTGAGACCAAAGGCTATCCAAACTCACAAAACAGACAAGAGGGTTACCTAGTTCTGTTAAACTGTTTACAAGACTGCGCTCAGAGGCTGGCACTTTGGGAGTAGAGAGCCTGACCTGCTGAGTGGATTTGTGATGGGGGGACTGGGTGTTTTTTAAGGGATAAGTCGAATTTGTACTAAATGACCTCCACTTGAATAAAAAGGAGACAAAGGTAATGGAGCAGAGGTTTAAAATATTCATTTCAGGATGTTTGAAAATAGTTAGTAAGCTGGGCCTAAGAGCATTCCCAATGGGAAATCATTTGAGGGAGATCTAGCTAAGTAGGCTGAGTAGACTGTGAAAGTGGCATTGAAGTTCACCAGACAGCAGAAATTTCAGCAGCTGGGGAGGGTGGTAAAGGATACAAAAGGCACAAGGAGCAAAAAAGAAAGGACTGTCACTGGACAGGGTAAAGGAGATCCTGAAGGGTGGTCTGCATGATTTTTAGAGCCTCTGGACTAAAATGAGAGACCACCAGGTTGTGGCAGCAGAAGGTAAACCAGCTATCAATTTTTAAAAATGATGGTAAAATCCAACCATGATTGGGACCTTATGGTTCCCAGCTATGATATGTTGAACATAGGAAGGAGGGAGGGAGGTAAGGAAGGAAGGAAGGAAGGAAAGAAGAAACATTCTTGCTAAGATACAATGTTTTGATTTCTGTAGAGTTCAGCATGTATGCACTTTAGGCTACATTTACTCAAAGTAGCCTATCTGAGATACAGCATCTCAATTTCAGTGGGATCCTACTTTTACTCATTTTATGTGAACACCATGTTTACCGGTGATAATCAGCTGCACATTTTAATTTCAGTGTGGTCCAACTTTTGCTGTTTTTTTTAAATTAAAAATTATGAACTGGGAAAAGCACACTAATCATGGATTAATTTCCATATGTAACCCTGATGGGGAGGATGGTTACCAAAAGGGGACAGATAACAGAAGCAGTCAATGTAAATGCAGGTGGAGGAAAGTGGAACAGTATACAAGTCATTTAAAATGTGCAAACATCTGTACTGTGGAAAGCCCAGCTGGGCTAGAATATCTTATTTTCTAAGAGGTCCTGCTTTGACCCATTTTAAACTGTGTTTACTGTGGGTAGCCCAACTAAGATGCAATAGCTAATTTTCTTTGGGGTTTCATAGAAATGTTGAAACAGACAATGATGGTGGAAAAATACAAATTGTCCATCCAGTCTGCCAGAGTTCCCTATTTAGCCCTGGGACCTACTGTCCCTCCAGAGTTATAGGTTCATAGGTTCATAGAAGTTTACAAGCACAGTAGGCAAATGAAAAAGATGCCCTTTATTGTACTCACCACCCATATACCCTATGTGTGGAATTCAAATTTTTTTCCTCCATAAAATCATTTAATCTCTGCTTAAATGTAGTTAAATTAGTACTTTTAACAACCCTTTCAGGTAAGTTATTCCACATTCCCACAACTCTTTGTGTATAGAAAAGACTCCTTTTTGTGGATATACATTTCTCACCTAAGAGTTTAAAACTATGACTCCTGGTCGATTTAAGGTTGGAAGCTGTTGTTAATCCTATTGTTGTTTTTAAATAGTCATCTTTTAGCATTTGAAATACCAAACATAAATCTCCCCTTATTTGTCGATATTTGACAGAAAAAAGCTTTAGTTTTTTTAATCTTTCTTCATAGCTTTTATTATATAAAGCTGTAACTTTCTTGGTGAATCTACGCTGTACACCCTCTGCTAGTTTTAAACTCCCAATAGAAGTGGGGGCACAAAATTGTGAACAATATACCAGATGAGGACGTACCAAACTGGTGTAAAGTGGAATAATTATTTTAGAGTCTCTACTTTTGATATTTCCCAAAATTGAGCCAATATTTTTGTTGCATTTTTTAACATTAATTATATTATTTCTGTCAAAAGTTAAATTATTAAAGATTATAACTCCCAAATCTTTTTCTTCAGTTATACTCTTTAATAAAATATTGTTTAAAGAATAGTCAAAAGTCATATTATTTTTGCCCAAATGTAAAACTTTGCATTTGTCTACATTGAAAAACATTCCATATGTATTTGCCCAATTTGATAGATTATTTAGAGGTTTTTGCATTAAACACTTATCATACATAGAGCTTATCAAGATACCAATTTTACAATCATCAGCATACTTTGAAATCCCACATCTTGTCAGTTGTAGGCATTGTGGAAACTAAAATGTTAAATAATATCGGACCCAGAACAGAGCCCTGAGGAACTCCACTAGTCACCATACCCACATCAGATAGATGACCTTTAACTGATACCTGCTGGGTGCTTTTCTCTAACTATGATTGTATCCAATTTATAAAATTAGGGTGTAGTTTGATTCTGACTAGTTCTTGTAATAACATTTTATGTGATACTTTGTCGAAAGCCTTGGCAAAGTCCAAAAATATCACATCCACCGGTATACCCCTATCCAAGGCAGCACTCACAGGTTCAAAAAAACTGCAAACGATTAGTCAATACAGATCTCTCAGTCATGAATCCATGTTGAAACATGTCAGCTATATTATTCCTTTCTATATTGTTAACAATATAGGTTTTAAGCAGTCTTTCTAAAATTTTACCTATGATAGACGTTAGACTTATTGGGCGATAACTGTTAGGATCATGTTTATCTCCTCCCTTGTTAATAGGAATAACTATAGCTTCTCTCCAGGCCTGAATAACTTTGCCTTCAAGAATGGATGCATTAAAAAGCACTGTTAGTGGACCAGAAATTGTATGATGGATTCCCTGTAAAAATCTAGGTGGAATGCCATCAGGACTGGAAGAACTGTTAGATTTCAAGGATTTAATTATTTTTTCGATCTCCACTTTTGTAAAGACAGGACAACTAATGTTGTTCACAAGAAATGGGCTTCTTACAGCTTCCTTGGTTTCAAAAACTTTTAAAAATTGTTAATTTAGTAATGCAGCAGTGACGGTTTCATCAAAAATTGAAATATTGTTAATACTAAAGGGGCCTATAGAGTGATGACTTCCTTTCAAGGAACCAATATAGTTATAGAACTGTTTTTTATTATCTCTGACTTTTGTAACTAAATTGAGTTCTACTCTTGATTTAGAAAATGTAATCATATTTTTTTAATTTCATAACAGCAGTTTTGTACTTGTTCAAGAAACTAGTAGATTTACTTTTAATATATTTTCTATATAGTTTCCTTTTTTTAACTAGTTGTTTCTTAATATTAATGGAGCACCAGAGAGGAATACAATTATTTCTACAGTACTTAGTTCTATAAGGAACCCAAGTAGAAAGACAGGTGTTAATTTTACTATTCATTTTTCCCAAATTTGTAATAATTTCAGGCTATTGAGTTCAGTATCCCAATTCCATTTTGAAAAAAAAAATCATTTATTTTAGTGTAGTCTGCTTTGTTAAAATCTTTAATCTTAGTAATACCCTTGGTATGTGATAAATCAGTCTTATATTGAAATTTCACAATACAATGATCACTATCACCCAAAGGTGGAAGTACTTTTATGTCTTCTATTTTCTCATCAACATCTGTGAGGACAATATCCAAGATATTTTTTCCTCGAGTCGGTTCTTTAACTATTTGTTCCAAATTAGATTGAATGAATACATCAATAAACTTAGTTTCAATATTAGAATCCGATGCATAATTGTCCAAATTAACAGTTGGAAGATTAAAATCACCCATCTATATATAGGAAGTATTTATTTCTACCCCGATGATTTCTTCAATGAAATCCTGGTTCTCATCAGATGTAAGATTGGGTGATCTATATATTAAACCTATTATTAGTGGTCTATGTGGCAAATTGATTTTGACCCATAGACTCTCATTTGTACTTATTTTGGTATTTATTATATTTGCCTTCAAGTTTTCCTCAATGTATAATATAATACCTCCACCCTTTTTGTTTTCATTTCGGTTCTTTTGAAGTTTATTATACCCCATTATATCAGTACTCCAATCACCATCCCTGTTCCAGGTTTCAGTTACTCCACATACTGATATATTTTGTGATTTTAAAATATATGTAAGCTCTACTTTTTTATTGCGTAAGCTTCTAGCATTGGTCAATATAACATTTAAGTTAGTTTTAAGAGTGGAGCTAGATATATTCGAGACTGTCAACTGTTGGTTACTTTAAATTTTGGGATTGGGGAGAGGATTTTGTGAATTGAGTTCTAGAGTTGTATTACATACATACAGCTCCCCCTTTACTGGAAGTTTAAACAACTAGTAATGGAAAGGCCTATACTTTCTCCCAATAGTTTACTATTTCTCCTACTGAGATGTAGACCATCCCAACACTAGAGATTTGGTTTACCATAGTAATCTTCCCAATGGGTGATGCATTTTATGTCTTGTTTCATACACCAGCCTCTTAACCAGTTATTAATTTCCCTTAATTTACATTGCTGAGCAAAATTAGCTCTTGGAATTGGTAAGATTTCAGACAGCAGCACCTCACACCCTAAATTTAATAATTTTTTAGTTAATGCTACATAGTCCTCTTTTCATTTTTAATTAGATTCATAAAGTACATTATTAGTTCCTACATGAACAATTACTAAAGGATTAGAACCAGAATTGTGTAGTATAGTGCTAGACATCCGTGTAATATCTGAAATTCTTGCTCCCCTGAAACTAGAAAGAGTTCTATTAGCATTATCTGGATTACAAATTATCCTATCAATATGTTTTATAATGGAGTCACCTAAAACTATTACTTGTCTCTTTATGTTGCCAACTTTGTCTTGTATCAACTCGGAATTAGTAAAAGTTTCCAAATCTAGTGAAATCAATGGATCATCCTCATGAAAGTAATGATTGATAGGTTCACTAACATCAGTATTGGGTTGCACTGTACAAGAAGGAAAAAACAGAGTTTAACTCTTGATTTGAGACATCCAACTTACTTACAATAAGTTTAGCAGTTTCTGAATTATAGGTATTATCAAAAATGGCAGTTTTTGTTATTTCTGAAATATTGGCTATATCAGAAATACATGTCAAGGGATCAAAAAAATTAAAAGTTTGAACCATTTATTGGTCTGCCCTGCTTCCCTTTTTGGCATTTTTTTGACTTTGTAAAATATACCAGTCTTCATCTGGATTATCTGGGGCATCCTCTTCTCTTGTTCTTTTTACCCTTTTTTGAGTTTTAGGGACTACTTCAGTAGTTACTTCAGATAGAGTAAGGGATTCATTAACACTTTGACCCTTAACTAGTGTTTTAGATTTTTTGCCCTGTTGTTTTGACTTTTTAACAACTGTTCTGCGCTTAGTAGGTTGAGAAGTATTGTTTTTTTGATTCTTAAATCTACTTGACATTTCTTCTTGACTTTTATCTAAGGACCTCAATCTATTATTAAAGAGCTCTAATTCAGCTGTTAAATCTAGATTCAACTTGCATTTAATACAAGTGAAGGGTACTATAAACTCCTTGACATTAGTTAGTAAGTACATAGTACGGGATTGACATCTGTACCCAAAGCATTCTTTATTTATTTGAATAATGTCGCCCATGATATTAATGTGTGTAAAAAAAAAAAACTTATAAACTAAACAGGAAGCTTCACCTTAAACTAAGAGTAAGCCAACGACCCAAACTCTCAAATTCAGAGAGATAAATCACAAACTACTTAACAAGCAATTACAATGCATAACTATTATGCCCAGAATATCCGAAATTGACCATACATATATTTACCAGTTAAGGATTAGGTATTAGTATGCTCACATGCCATCTAGCCTTCTACCACCTACAGACACCGACAGACACTGCTGGCCTCTGCCTGTGTCACCTCTACTCCGCGCTCAACTCCACTCGCTGGAGCCGACAGCGATATGGCCTTGCAGCACTGACGTCACTAGTTACTATGTTGATGCTCGTTCACACAAACTACGCAAAAGTGGAGCCAGACAATGTATATAGCCCGCCTTTAAAAAGGCGAGCTAGCCAACACCAGAATCAGCTTAAAACAGCTGACCCCGAGCACTGAAAAATGATGCCTGCCCAAGTTCCTATCCTCTCACAAAATAGGAGGTTAGAGATGTCTCTACACAAATTGCTCTCTCCAAACTGCCTTAGGAAATTCACAACAATCCTTCCTGAGCTGCTGCACTGTTTTAACCAGATAGAAAAGGCAGCTGCTCGCTGGAGCTGACAGCTATATGGCCTTGCAGCACTGACGTCACCAGTTACTATGCTGATGCTCGTTCGCACAAACTAAGCAAAAGTGGGGCCAGACAATGTATATAGCCCGCCTTTAAAAAGGCGACCTAGCCAACACCAGAATCAGCTTAAAACAGCTGACCCTGAGCACCGAAAAATGATGCCTGCCCAAGTTCCTATCCTCTCGCAAAGCAGGAGGTTAGAAACGCCTCTACACAAATTGCTCTCTCCAAACTGCTTTAGGAAATTCACAACAATCCCTCCTGAGCTGCTGCAGTGTTTTAACCAGCTAGAAAAGGAGTCCTAGTCCTCCCCATCCTCCTGCCCATTAACCTCCCAGTTACTGCCATCCCTAGTAACCACTATGCCCTTCAATCTGATCCAACCTGCTTGAAAGCACCAGCTGTTTTAATGCCCACTACCTTGGCTGGTAGACTATTCCGGGGCTCCACCACACTTTCTGTAAAATTATTCTTCATCATTTCCTCCCTGAACCTCCCACCTTTAAATGTCCACTCACATCTACATGACCACAAGCTGGTATTCAAGCTAAAAAGTTTCCTGCAATTCATCTTGTTACCTGACTTTAGGAACTTGAAGATCTCTAGCATACCTTCACGCTCCTTTCTGGTCTTCAGTGAGTACATGTTCAGTGCCTTGAGGCACTCCTCATAGGCACTGCCATCTTACCCTAAATCATTTGTGTTACCCTGCACTGTACCAGCCTATCCCTATACTTCCTGAGGTGAGGACTACAGAACTGGGTGCAGTACTCCTGGTATGGCATCACCAAAGATCTATATGGGGGAAGTATAACCTCTTCCCTTCTGCTGTCAATACCTCTGCTGATATATCCAAGCATTTTTCTCACTTTGTTGTATGCCTTCTTGCACTGACTTGTTTGTTTGAGGAAATCACTGATGATAACTCCAAGGTCCTGTTCCTCAGCTGTAGTGCTAAGTCTTACCCCATCCATCCAGTACTCTGTCCTGGATTCTTGTTCCCTAGGTACACTACTTTGCATTTTTTGGCATTGAATTTAAACTGCAAAATCATAGACCACCCCTTTAGAGTTTGTAAGTCACTCTGCATTTCCATAATTCCTTCATTGCTATCCACTCTCTCACAGAGCTTGGCGTCATCTGCAAAGAGACACAACCTGCTGCAGATTCACTCTTTAATGTCACTGACAAATGTATTGAAGAGTACTGAATCCAGGACAAATCTCTGTGGTACCCTGCTCATGACCTTCCTCTCTTCTGATTTGACCTTGATGACACAACCCTCTATTGCCTCCCCTTTAGCCCGTTATCTACCCAGTTTACTATGACCTTAGTTGACAAAGATTCTCCATCTTCTTCAGCAAGCATCTGTGAGGCATTGAGTCACAAACCTTGCTGAAGTTGCAGTAGAGCAAACCAACAGCATGGTTCCTATCCAATTGCCTTATCAGCGAGTCAAAGAAAACTATCAGGTTAGTCTGACAAGATCTCCCTGCCACAAATCCTTGCTGTTTACTAACTGGAGACCATTGCCCTCCAAGTAGTCCACAAGGTACTGTTTGATCAGTGATTCTATCAGCTTCCTTAAAATAGAGGAAAGACTGACAGGTCAGTAGTTCCATTCTTGTTCCCTGTACCCCCTCACCATCATGAAGTGGAACTATGTCTGCAACCCTACAGTCCTCCAGAACTACTCATGTCCTTAGTGAGCTGTTGAATAGACTTACCAAGGGTTTAACCAGTTTTGCTGCTAATTCCCTGAGTAATTTTGGATGCAACCTGTCTGGTTCTTCTGTTCTGTGATGGTCTTATCTATATTTAGGGCTGCCAGCCCTTTCTGATCCTTTCACTTGTAAATATTGGTTGCCTCCTCGCAGGGATCCCATTACTGGCAAAATGTGATGCCACTCTCTGGAAGGGTTCACTGTTCTCCCTAGTGAAAACTGAACAGAAGTATCATTAAAGAGCAGGCTTTTATGTAACAAATTCTGTACTCTACCCCCTTAACCTATTTGGTAGCTTACCCTTGAAAAAAGTATCCTTTTGCAAAGTGACATTTTGTACTACCTGAATTTCTTGTAAAATCACTCATAAAAAACAGTCCCCTGACCCACAGCCAAAGTGTCTCTATGCTGGCATGTTTTATGATGTTGGTGCTGGAGACAGCATGGATGCACCTCCAGTGAACTATCATGAGAACGGTGTGGAAGCGCTTTATTATATAATTCTGGGTGCTGGTTTGAGAAAGGAAGGCCACTGCTCAACTAACAAGGTCCTTGTTAGTTGAGTGCTGACCTGTCTTTCACAGAAATGACACTTAAAAGTATTTAAAAAGCACATCAAAACTGCTCCCATTATAATCTATGGAGCATGCTCCCATGCTGTTCCAGAACTGACATCAATAAACATGCTAGTATGGGGAAGTGCATTCAACATCCTGCAGCATCCTGTAGGAAGTAGGGTTATTCTTGCTGTGTGTCCAGAAAGTGTTTCTTATCAGTGGTTTTACAGGACTTCAGGCAGCAGTAAATTACTCTTTGCATAAGGATGATTTTTTACAAGGATAAGCTAATGAATAGGTTGCGGGGGAAGTTACTGCATACAATCCTGATTTTTAATGATGGCTGCCTTTGGCACATCATCCTCTGTCACCTGTTCTGTTAGCCTTACAATTTCTCCTCCTTTTTTCCTTTACCCCCATATACTGGAAGAACTGTTTTTTTCCACTCTTGGTGCTCTCTGCAATATGCATCTCCATTTCTGCTTTTGCCTCTGTAACCGCCCTCTATGCCTCCCAATTTTTCAGTAAATATTCACCCAATTCTATCTCTGCTTTTCATTATATTTGTAAAAGGCCTTTTTCTTGCCCCTCTCTGCTTCCCTGACTTTTGCTGAGACCATAATAGTCTCATGAACCTGCTCATTTTGGTTACCATTCTAATACAGAATTTAGATGCTTCTCGAATAGCCCCCTTGATTGTCCCCCACCTATGTTGTTGACCCCAACTAACTTATCTCTGAATAGTTCTCTCATCCTGTTTAAGTCCACCCTTCTAAAATCAAGGACATTAGCCTTCAATTGAGATTTTTCAGATGCAGGTGCCAGGATGAAATAATTAGACTAACTGTTACTGGTCCTCAGTGGTTCCCCTATTTTTACAGTTCCTATCACCTCAGAGTTGGTGAGCTCTTCTCCAAGAATTGTATTCTGTCTGGTGGGTCCTTTAATTAGTCATTAAATAGTCTTGGAAGGCCTTCATTAAGGCCTGGCTTCTGGTATTCCTGGCCACAGGAACATCACAATCTATGTCTGGCAGGTTCAGATAACCCACCACCACTACTTCCCCTTTATCACTCCCATCAAGTTCTTTCTGGACCTTTGTCTGTCTCCTCCATTTGCCCCAGAGGTCTATAGATCACCTACAATTGCAGTTTCTTGCCTGAGGCTGTTGTGAGTTGTACCTACAGTGAGTCTGTCACCCAATTACTGCCCTTTATGCACCCATCTTCCACCACCTCTATGCCATCCCTGAAAAAAGGGCTACTGCTTAACCAATACCTGTTCTTCTATACCACCTGAACATTGTGTACTCAAGGACAATCAAGTCCCAGTCGTTATTTTACAAAGCGCATTTTTCTGTGATGGCCACAAGGTTCACCTTATGGCCATCTATTTGCACCTGAAACTCACTGATTATGTAACCCAGGATCATGGTGTGACTGCATATTCCCTTCCATCTTGTGTTTTCCATGTTCTCTCATCTTCTTGTTTTTCTTGGTGTTTATTCACTTTGTGTTCTCCCCACTGATTTCCTCACATCAAATCCATTTAGGGCCACAGCTCTCTTTGTACCTGCTGTGCTGCTGTGAGCTCCAATGTGAGGGAGAGTACTAACTTAGGATCCACTTCCTCTCTTCCACTGGCATTGTTCTCCTATTCACAGTTTTCCCCGCAAGCAGTTTAAATTACTGATATAGATTTCAAACTTCGGCCTCACTTTGTAGGCCCTCTCTCATATCAGGTGAAGTCCATCACCATTGAAGAGTCTCATGTCCCAGAAGCCCCCCCCCATCTCCCAAACTTCTTCGGACACCATCCCATAAGCCACTAATTAAAGTCCTATGTTACAGCACTCCTTATCATTTCCTACTTCTCCTTGCTCCCTCACACAGGGAGGACTTTGGAAAAGGCCAGGGAGGTTAAGTGTGCCACCAATCTGTCCCCTGGCCTATGAAAGATCTGAATCATCATCTCCACTGACTGGTTCATCAGATCATTGGTACCGAGGTGTACTAGCATCCCTGGCTCTCCTTACCCCTTCCTTACCATCCTCCCTATCCTGTCCAAATCTTGGAAGGCTGATGCACCCAAAAGATATTGGACATTCACACTCGCATACATCCCACCCCTCTCTATCTCCCAATCATTAACTCCCTAACCACTGAAACTCTCCTGGAAGACTTGTTCCCCATTGGTACCATTATGCTCTCTTGTCCTTTCCCATCGGCTGACTCTGAGCTCACCCCCAGAGGAGTCGGGTACCTGGGCCATCTATAGGGTTGTGAATCAATTCATCATCTGGATGGTGATGGGCTGGATAACTTCTTTTTGACTACCTCTGAACCCCTTCCCCCTTCCCCTTCCCAGCACTCTCTGCTCCTTGTGTTCTGATTTTTCCCATTATTAGATTATATGAGATAACATTTAATTAAGATATCCTAGCCCAGGTGGGCTGGATTCATAAAGTAGATGCATACAGTAGAATCTAACAGCAGAAAAAAACAACTGGCCTCTCTAGTCTACCTGTGCACTTACCTGAAACTGTTCCCAGATGGTACTTGGTGAATGTTATCCTGTATCTCTTGTGTTTGTTGATATCCCACTCCCCTGAATACCCCCTTCCCCTTTACCAAAAGTCTGTAGTATTACCTTGTGTGCCTCCCCCATGTTTGAACCTACAGTGTTCATGAACTTTAACTGGATTATCTCACTGGAAAGTGTATTCCACTTATCCAGTATAACCTCATTCATCAGAATGTTCTGGGGACAGTACAAATATGGGGCTTTGGGTAAGTGAGAGCCCTTGACAATGTAGTCTATTACACTGGGAAACATATCACAGTTTTGAGTAACTGATAGTTTTGGTTAGGTGAGGTATGAAGGCAATTGGGGGTAACTGGGGCGTTACTGTATTCCTTTGTATGCCTCACCCACATTTGAACTTGCAGTACAACATTCACTAATTCTAAGTGCCTCAGATGAAACTTGAAACCAGGCCACCCGGAATAACATTCCATTTGCGCTACCAGATGTGCCACCAAGGCAACTGGAAACTGGACCAGCCCAGAGCACATTACTGTTTCTCATATGCACAACCTGGTGCTGCACAGATAATAAAATGTCTGGGTATTCCAGGCAGTCTGAGAGAAAGACTATTGTGCAATGGGGCAGCACAGTTTCCAGTTGCCTTGGCATAGCTTGTAGCACAACTGGAAAAGTATTCCAGGTAGCCTGGGTTCAATTCCCAGCTGAGGAACTTACTCCTTAGTCTCCTCTGCCTGTATGTGTTCCATAAATATGCACAATGCACTCTTCAGATTAGAAACATAGACTCTGATGGCAGTTAAGGACCGCTTGGTCCACCTAGTCTGCCCATTTCCCTACCTATTGGATAAGCTGAAGATCCTAGTTAACCAGCAGCCTACTTCCTCATACCCCCCCACTATAAATGGTCCAATGCATTCTTGAATTCCCCCACTGTTTTTGACCCCATGACCTCCTCATGAAGGCTATTCCATGCATCCTCCACCCTCTCTGTGAAAAAAAATACTTCCTCATGTTGCCCCTGAGCTGTCTCCCCTCTATCTTCAAATATTGCCCCTTGTTCTTGTGCATCTCTTTTTCTGAAATATGCTACCCTCTTGGACTTTGTTGATTACCTTGAGGTATTTGAAAGTTTCTATTTTGTCCACCCTTTCCCTCCTTTTCTCAAGGGCATTCATATTAAGCTCTTTTAGTTTCTCTTCATATGGCTTCTGGTGCAGACCCTGTACCATTTTGGTTGCCCTCCTTTGGACTGCCTCCATCCTGTCGATGTCCTTGCAGAGATAGGGTCTCCAGAACGGCATATAGTTCTCCAGATGGGGTCTCACCAACTGTCTGTACAGAGGGCCAACAACTTCCTGCTTTCTACTGGTGATACCTCTCCCTATGCATCCCAGAATCCCCCCAGCCCTCCTTACTGCCTTTTCACATTATATGCCTACCTTAAGGTCATCTGATATGAGAACCACCAAGTCCCTTTCCATTTTTGTTGTTGTTCGTACGTAGCCCATTGTGTACTCTTCCCCTGACTTTTTGTTTCCCATGTGCATTACTTTGCACTTCTTTGCATTGAAAATAAGCTGCCACACCCATGACCATTGCTCCAACCTTGCCAAGTCCCTTCTCATCCTTTCCACCCATCCTTGTGTATCAGCTTTGTTGCAGATCTTTGTGTCACCTGCAAAGAGGCAAACTTTTCCTTCTAGTCCCTCTGCAGTGTTACCCTGTCACCTAAAAAGACATTAAAGAGTACCGGTCCAAGTACTGAACTCAGTGGTACCCCACTAATAACTTTCCTTTCTCCAGAGTGTGCTCCATTTACAATTACCCTCTGTGTCCTGTTTTCCAGTCAATTTGTTACCCAGGCTGCCACCCTGGGACCCACTGCCAGGCTGGCTAACTTGTTTATTAATCTTTTGTGTGGTACTGTGACAAATGCCTTGCTATAGTCTAAGTAGGCCATATCTACAACCCTTCACTGGTCTACTATTTTGGTCACCCAGTCAAAGAAATGTATTACATTCATCTGACATGACCTTCCCACTGTGAATCCATCCTGCCTTGGGTCCTGTGTCCTGCTGGCCTCTTGGTACTTAAGAATTCTTTCTTTCAGAAGTGATTCCATCATTTTCCCTACCACTTAGGTCAAACTAACAGGTCTGTAGTTTCCTGCCTCTGTCTTGATAACACTCTTGTGATGATGGATCACATTAGCCTTCTACCAGTCATCAGGTACCACACCATCCTCCCATGATTTTTTAAAAAGGGTAGTCAGTGGTGTCACTAGGTCTCCCCTTAGTTCTTTTAGAACTCTGGGGTGAATCCCTTCCAGTCCCATTGCTTTATCCACCTTGAGTTTTAAGAGTTCTTTTAGGACACTATCTTCTGAGAATGGACTGGTATTGACCCCCCTGCCCATAGTGTTTCTATTGTTTGGTTGAGGTACCTCCCCCTTTTCTTTAGTGAATACTGAGCAAAAGTATTTGTTCAGTATCTCTGCCTTTTCACTAAGGAGGCAGTATAGCACAGTGGGTTAAGTCTCTGAGCTGCAGATCCTGGAGACCCGGGTTTGAATCCCACAGCCACCTGGGTGCATACTGTGTGATCCTGTGCAAGTCACTTAACTTCCTTGTGCTCCCAGGTCACATCTGGAAACAAGCTTTGGCTTAGTGTGCTAATCCTGGTTAAATAATGTTCCCTCCTCCCTGTTGCTCTCTGCCCACCTCCCCTTCCCTTTATTAAGTCTCACTATCCCTCCCTTGGTCTTTCTTCGCTCCTTAATGTATCTATAAAAGGCTTTATCCCCCTTCTTAACTATGCTGGTTATCTTTTCCTTGGTTTGGGGCTTTGCTATCCTAACTGCCTTCCCCACTTCCATCTGCTTTAACTGATTTAGTTCCCTGCCTGCTCCTTCTGTGATTCCTTAAACTTCCTGAATGCTATCTTTTTCTCCCTAACCTTTTTTGTCCACCTCTTTTAAGAACCATAGTGATTTTTTACTTTGTTTTGTTTTCTTTATTTGCTTCACACAAAGGCGTGTTGCTTCTGTGATGTCAGTTTTGATTTCCCCCATTTTCTTCCTCCCCTCCTTCCTGCCAGTTTGCTAGTGCTTTCCTTATGCACTCCCCTGTTTTGCCAAAGTCAGCCCTTCTAAAGTCCAGTACCCTCGCTTTTGTATGGCTTGACTCCAGAGTTGTGTCTATCATGAATAACACTGTGTGGTGGTCGCTTGTTCCAAGATAGCTACCCACTTCTAAATCATTGATCTTCTCTCTATCCCTGTTTGAGAGTACCAAGTCCAAGATTGCTCCCTTCCGACTGGATTCCAACACTAGCTGTCTGAGGCATGCCCCTGTAGGGCATCGAGAATGACCCTACTCTTGGATATGGCTACAGTAAATATGCTCCAGTTAACATCTGGCATATTCAAGTCCCTCATCAACAATATCTCCCCTTTTTCTGCCATTCTGATGATGCCTTCAATCATTTCCTTCTCAATTTCCTCCCCTGAGATGGGGGTCTGTATACAAACCCTGTGCAGATTTTGGAGGCACTACTTGTCTCCAAGGAGGCCCACAGTGCCTCCTCTCCTCTTCTCTCCACCTACACTTTCCTTCCATTGCTTTGATTCCTTCCCTTGTGTAGACAACCACTCCTCCACATCTTTTCTCCTCCCTGTCCCTTCTGTAGATTGTAACCTGGTATGTTGACATCCCCATCATGGTTCTTCCTGTACCATGTTTCTAAGACTGCCATGATATCCAGGTGTCCCTCTTCCATCAAGGCCTCTAGCTCAGGAAGCTTGTTACCCAGACTACGGGCATCAGTACTCATTGCCCTCCCTTTTATGATGGCCTTAACCTTTCTTGCCTCATCCATGCCTTTACTGCCTATGCCTTTTTCTCCATTTACCATTGTCCTGCTCCCCATCGACCTCTGTACCTTGGTGTTTACCACACTAACTACCCTGTTTTGTGGGGAGAGGCTGGGCATTTTCTGCTTTATATCAGTGCCTTATCCCTTGGCTAGATTAAAAGCTTCCCAATGAAGCCTATTACCTAGTAGTCTGGTTCCCCTCCTGGACAGATGTAGACCACTGAAGCCAGTATAAGCCTGCATTCCTCCAGGTGGACCCCCAGTCCCCAGTGAAGCCAAAACCCTGTGCTCTGCAACAGTTTTTCAACCATTCATTGAACTGCATGGTGTGGAGTACCCTAGCCTCACCTATGACATAGACAGCACTTCCAAGAAAGCTACCATGCATGCTACCTGTCTAAGGCCCCTCCCAATCTCCACAACTCCTCCTGCACAACTCTGATCCCATGTCCAGCTAGGTCATTTATCCCAAGGTGGACAATTACATCGTACTCCCTCTCCAGTGCCACTGCTCCTTCTATCCTGAGGATTCTCTTCCTGTCCCTCCAAGCCATGGTGTTGGGCAGGCTTCCCCTCCTTTCCCTCCTCCCTCCCCAGTTCTACCCCCTAACAATTGAGTCCCACCAGAAGCTGCTTCCTTCCCTTTGGTGTTTCTTGCCACCCTCCTATAAGTCTCCCTTGTGGAAGTTCCCAACATCCTCATTGGCCTCCACTGTGGATTCCTCCATAGAGGAACCACACTCCACCAGAATGGCATATGAATTGTTGAGAGGTACAACTGGAGGGATGTGCCTCTCTTCCACCACCTTCACCCTCCCTGAGCCCACCATGTTCCAACCTACCCTCTTTCTTGGCAACCTCTGCCACCAAGAGCCAGTGCATTGCACCATTTCCCACATGTCCCTCCCACTTCCTGTTTAATGTGTATATATATATATATATATATATATATATATATATATATATACACAATTTTTTGTTTAATGCCTTTTTTTGTTAATGTGCATGTGTGCTTACCCTCTGTGCTCTGTGCTGGGTTGTTAAGGATATAATAGATGTATGTATAATAGAAGTATGGTCCTTGCCCTCTTGGGGAAGTGATGTCAGAACCTCAGGTATAAAGGAAATGACAAACCTGGGGTGGCTCCAAGCCCATGACCATCAGAAAACAATCAGCTACACCTGTGACCCACCACCCTAGTGAGTGATGCCCTTCCTTTCAGAAAGACAACCAGCATACTAATTTAACAGACCACTCCGCAAACAAACCACTCCACTGAACCCAGGATTTAAACTTAAATCAATCCTTAGCCACTAGTACAATCCTAAATGCTTTTCTTGTAAAACGTCACTATAAATACTAGCTCACTAGACCAGCTAGCAGTCCACAGGAAAAAGCAATTTTAGTATTTCACTCCCTCTAAATATAAAAGTAGCAGCCTTCAAATGGATGCCTATTACTGCAAATTCCTTCTTGATTCAACAAGCAAAAATAAAAGTGACCATATACAGTAAAAGTATGGCAAACCTTCCTCACAGGTCCCAAGTGATATTGTCTTTTTCCAGGCTCCCAGTCCCCAGATATGAGTATGCTTTCTTCCCAGCAGCTCAACTGATTCCAGCAGCCTTCACCTTCAGTGGTTAAGGACTTTCTGTTGGAATTCTGTTTGTGTGGCTTCTACAATCAATCAATCAATCATCTTTATTTTACCAGGTGAGACATCATTGAGATAAGCTCATTTACAAGGTGGTCCTGGAATGGTCAGCAAAACAACACATACAATACAAATACATAGAGATAAATAGATATAAGCTCAGTATACAAGTACAGTGATCATTGACATTAACATCTTCTTGTTCATGGTAGTAAACAGTGATAAGAATTGTAAAGGAATTAACAAAGCAGTAATTTGGTACAATAGCACATATTATTCATTAGTTGCAATGATAAGTAGTATCCAGAATGGTGTGGAGAGTGCTATAGAGTTAAAGGGATTCTAGGGTAGGGACCTGGGTTAACAGGATGAGAAGAGGGGAGGACGGGCTGGAGAAGCTAGGGTCAGGAAAAGGGTATGTGAAGGGGAACCCCAGAGGGACTCTTGGAGGGGATGGGTAAGAGCTGTAGAGAGAGAGATGGCACATCCATGCAGTGCTTTCAGTGTTCAGGATGGAGTTGCACTTAAGTTTGGCATTCACATGATTCAGAGAGTTTACATTGGAGAAGTGCCTTAAATAACATCATACTTACTGGTATGAGTTTTAACGTCTTTTGAATATTATTCCAGATTACAGGGAGAGCATGGCTTATGGCTGTGGCCCCAATACATGTCCTGACCTTTGTGATTACCAAAGACATATATGAGAGACTCCTCAGTGCATAGCAGCTCACTGGGGAGACAGGCAAGCAATTGGAAACATACTGAGGGAGTTTATTGATGATAATGATATATGTCCAAAGAACTGCATTCATGTGATGTCTGAGGCTGAGTGAAGGCCACCCCATCGTGGTATAGAGTGTGCAGTGATGAGTGTGGTATGGTGCTCCTGTGATAAATCTGATTGCCCGATAATACAGTGTGTCCAATTTGAACAAAGTGGAGGGACAACACTGCCCGTAAATAAGGTCATCATAATCCAATAGAGGTAAAAACATTGTTAAGACTAGCCTAACCTTTGCTTCATGTGTGAGTAAGTTCTTTATTCTAAAAAATAAACTGAGCCTCATATTCACTTTCTTAGTCAGTTCATCCACATGCTCCTTAAAGAACAGTTTTTGGTCAAACCACATGCTCAGATACTTAAATTTTGTTAGGATCTCCATGGATTCCCCTAATAAGGTAAGGATCTGTGGGACCATTGAAGGAATGTATGCTTTTGGTACACTGGCTGGAGGCGAAAATAGGATTGCCTTGGTTTTCTTTGCATTCAGTAGCAACTTTAAAGAGGAGGTTATTCTGTAAAGTACTGAAGTCAGCTTGCAAGTCCTTGCATGCTAATTCAAGAGTGGGCCTTTCTAGGTACAGGACCGTATCATCGGCAGAGAGATGTATATTAGCTGATTTGATCCCTACATCAATGTTGTTTATGTAGATAGCAAATAGCATTGGGCCTAAAATTGACCCTTGCGGTATGCCCCTTAACAGAGGTTTTGAAGGGGAGAAGTTCCCGCCTGCCTTGACACACTGCTGTCGATCCATGAGATAACTTGTGAATCATGACAATGCTGGACTGTCTAGACCAACGTTTCCGAGAATAGTAAGGAGTAGATTATGATCAACAGTGTCGAACGCTTTGCTCAGATCTAGAAATAAGACACAGATGTGCATTTTTACATCCAGGGATGTTAACCAATCATTGGAGACTTTTGCCAGTGCTGAGATAGTACTGTGTTTCGGCCTGTACCCAGATTGGATTGGACTGAATCAAGTAGATTATTTCTTTTTGGGAAATTCTTAATCTGTACAATAGCCACTTTTTCCAGTAGTTTAGATAAGATGGGAAGCAGTGAAATAGGGTGATAATTGTTTAAGTCACTCCTGCTACCTGATTTAAACAAGGGCTTGACATTTTCCATCTTCCACTTAGCAGGTAGGACATCCTGGTACAGGGATAAGATGAACAGATGAGTGATTGGGGGGATAGTACATACTGGCTGAGTTTTAAAAAGTAAGGCTGTATAAGATTTGCTCCTGCACTTTTCTTCACATCCAATTCCAGTTGGAGGTCTTCCACAGTTTTTATGGACACCTGGTTGAAGGAAAAGGAAACTGAAAAGGCACCATGGTATAAGACTGATGCTGGGGTGGTGCAAGGCAGATTCAGATTATGTGACTGATCCCGAAGGACACTGGCTGGTGATGTATCAAAGGCCAATCCTGCTCTTGTGAAGTGGTTGTTAAGTAGTTCAAGTATGTTATGTTTTTCAATAAACTCAACCCCTTTGAGCAAATTTTAGATGGTAGTGAATTTGCAGGACTATGTCCTTCCAGGTCCTTAAGTGTTCTCCAAAATTTGAAGGAGGATTTAGAAGAGGCTTCTAACTGACATCAGAAATAGCTAGTCTTTTTAGTTCTGATTTGTTTGGTGCTGAGATTTCGTGCTGCTCTGAAAGCGACCCAGTCACCCAGAGTCTTTGATTTTTTGCATTGTTTCTGACAAGGCATCTCTATTTAATAAGACCTCCTTTAGCTCTAAGGAGAACCATGGGCAAGACCTCTTTTTTGTGTGTGTTTTAATCAGAGGCGCATGCCTGTTAATGGTATCAAGCAGGATACTGTGAAAAAGCTCACAGGTTTCATCAACTGTAGTGGCCAAGTGGAAGTGTTGCCAGTTAGAGTTTTGTAAGTCAGAACGGAAGGCAGCAGCATTAATGTTCCTGTGGCTTCTTTTGTAGGCAACCTGGAGAATGAGGTGGATTTGGGGAGTGACCTAACACAGGTGATAAGGCAATGATCACTGAGATCATTAAAGAAAACATTGGAATCAGCATAAAGGTGTGGTTTATTCACAAGTACTATATCCAGCATGGTGCTATGTTCCTGGTTTTTGGCATTCAGACATGTAGCTTCCATAATAAGTTGACTGAGTCTGAAAGCATTACAAAGGTCTTTTAGAGGGTTGGAGGAGCTAGACAGCCAGTCTAAGTTAAGATCACCTAATAAGATGAATTCTGAGGGAGTCTGGGATATCAGGTCATGCAGATAGTCCATTACCAAAAGCCCCACTGAAGAAGGTCTATAACAGCTTATAAGAGACAGGGATATAGATTTAGAGAGCTGAATCTTTAGAGTTAGGCACTCAGATTCCTTGGAAACAGAAGTAACATCCACCACGGAGACAGTATATTTGTCCTGTACATAAATAGCTATTCCTCCCCCCCAGAGGGTCTATCAGCTCGGAAGATATTATATTCAGGAATATTAGTGGTGTGGTCCTGGGTGGAAGCCGTCAGCCAAGATTCTGTAACTGCAAAGATGTGTGGTTTGAGACAGCAGATCCAGGCCTGTATGGCATCAAATTATTTTCAATTTTCCACAAACAACTCAGTTCTGGAAAGCTCCACCCAAAAACATTGGCTGACAACACCTCTGATGCATGCAGCCTTTTCTGTGAAGGCAGACTACTTTGTCTGAAGTTAATACACAAACAACTCCACCGAATCTAGGAATTAAAATTAAATTAATCCTCAGTAACCAGTACAATCCTAAATGTGGTTTTGCAAAATGTCACTAAAAATACTAGCTCACTACATCAGCCAGCAGTCCACAGGAAAAAGCAATTTCAGTAGTATTTCACTCCCTCTGGATATAAAAGTAGCAGCCTTCAAATGAATACCTATTACTGCAAACCCCTTCTTGATTCAAACAAGCAAAAATAAAAGTGACAATATAAAAGTATGACAATCCTTCCTCACAGGTCCCAAGCAATATTGTGTCTTTTTACAGGCTCCCAGTCCCCAAATATAAGTATACTTTCTTCCCAGCAATTTAGCTGATTCCAGCAGCCTTCACCTTCAGCAGTTAAGGCCTAGAAAATGTAATTATCATTTTTGTGTCCCTACTCTGGCCAGACTCCAGGAGCCAGATATTCAAAGGGGAAAAAAGCGCAGCACTAAAATCTGTGCTCCGCCTTTCACTTGCCCTGGTGCCAAAAGATGCTATTTTCAGTGGAAACAAATTGGTGCTACTCGACTGAATTTAGGGCCATGACAGCCCAGCACTAAGCCACTTAGTGTTAGGCTGACATGGTTCCCAAAATAAGGCACAGGAATAGCTTGAGCCCATTCTGAATTTCTGATGTTGAAATGGACCCATGCACACCCGTACCCATGTCATATGATTAACTAATTATTCCCTGGTGTCCAGTGGTACCCCCATCCCAATCCCATGTATACAATAATAACTCCATTGCCTGGTGTACAGTGTTTCCCCCATCCCGATTCCCTGTGTACTAGTGTGAAACCATTCCCTGGTATCTAGTGGACCCCCCATCCCTATCCCCTGTATAATAACATATTGCCATTCCCTGGTGTCTAGCTGTGGATGGGCACCACTACATACCATGGACTACTGTACTGTGGGTCAGAGGGGCAGACGCACTTACTCCACCAACCACTAGGGTTGTGTGGGAGTGTCACATTCAAGGTTGGAAGTATCTGCACCCTACAAGGGGGCCATGCAAAATGGCCTTGCATGGTGCACATATTCAGAATATTAGATTGCATCAATATTCATGTCTCTGCCCCTTCATTTGCATTACACCACCCTCCAAATATCCATTGGGTGCAAATCCTGATTGCCTGCACTAACTAGGCTTTTGAATATTGGACATCTCTGCAAAGCCAGGTTTGCACATGCAAACTAGGCTTTGCACCCAGGCAAACATTTGAATATCTGGCTTCAGGTGGTCCATGTCTTTCTTTGCTGCAGGTATTTCACAATTGCACACTACTCCTGGGCCTTTACCCATACTGCATTAAAAATGTATTTACCTAGGATAACCTAGCAGATATGCAACCTATTATTTTCAATAGGGCACTGCATCTATTGCCTAGGATGGCAAATCTGAAAAGCAAGATATACAGTATGTCAGTTACACCAAGCAGCCTTAAAAATGGAACTGTTACAGTGTTGAGAGCTACCTTACTAGAAAAGGTAACTTTTTCATAGCAAATTATAACCTTTTTTCACCTGCTGGGTTATATTACCATTTTCTTTTCTGCTTTGTCTGACAGGAACATATCTTGATTCAACACTCTTTACAATCAAACAGGATATTTTGCTCTTATAAAATGGCAAGAAAAAATCTATAAACTTCATTGGCTGGGAGATGTCACCTGACCCTGATTGAACAGGGCATTTTGCTCTTATAAAATGGCAAGAAAAAATCTAGAAACTATATTGGCCAGGAGATGTTACCTGTCTATGCATTAAATATATGTAAATGCATGGTCAGGTGTCAAATCTGTTTTCCATAACCCCCAAAAAACTTACTGAAACATGTTACTGCACCCCTAAAATAAAAATAAAATCTTGAAAATCTTACACATTATTACCATATTTTATTTTTCATTTACAGTCTTTTTTTTATTCTGTTTATCTCTGTGCTTCATGTGTTGATGTGCCCCAACTCAATGCCTCCATGCCCATCATGACATTCCCAAACAGCTGCTCAGAACCAAGGCCTGTGGCTCACCTCCACTGTGGGGCCCCTGAAGGGGAGACCGAGATCAGCCAAGTTCCATCCTGGGCTGTGGCGGCATTCAACACAGGGTCGGAGGCCTTCACGCTGCACTGCCACACAAGGTTTTTCTCTTGTGTTGGGCCCCTAAGGCATGGATGTGCAATGACATCAGGAAGCAGGCATGCTTGCTCCCGCCTGGGCTCCACAGATGCCCACCAGTGCCACTGCCTTCCCTCTGCTGTATGATCCTGGCTTGATGTGCTTCCAGTCTCCACTGGGTGTCACCCAAGTGCCAAGAGCCACCAACCCTCCCTTCTCAGAGGTGGAGATCTGTCCCTTGGATGCTCATCCCACCACCTCCTGGACAGCCCTCTGATGCTCCGGGCTCATTCATGAACCCAGGTTGCCAGCATCACAATGGGTAGCACTACTGCCATGCTGGTAGGCTGGCCCATGCAATCTTTCAAACAACAGACTACACTCCCAGACTCATAACACATTACAAAACATGTCCCATAAGTTAAATGAATAATTTGACCTCCTGAGTGCTCAAACTTATCTCTCTGGTCACTGTACAAAAAAATCAGTGTTTTACTTGTTTCCCCATTAAAGCATCAAACACAGGGCACTCCCAGAACACACCTCCCTATAAAAAAGAAGTGTATTCTTTCAAGAAAGAACAAAAAAAAATGTACGTTACTTCCACATTATAATGTTTTTTTTTCTTTTCTCTGGAGATTCTCAGTCCCACTGATGTTGTTTTTGGGTGGTCCCAAAATGGGGACTGCTAAATCAATGCTTCAAATTTTCTTGGGGCCAGTAGAGCAGGATATCATCTACCACTGTTGATGGCGTGCTTGCCCTGGCCACAGAAACAAGATTTGCTCCTGCTCTGTGTGCTCCCTGACCCTTGTTTTAAAGCTTGGAGTGACCTGCTGTTGCTGGGGTAGGTCGTGGGAGTGTGACTAAAGTTGCAGCTCTATGAGACAGCCTGGAGAGCAAGTGATTCTACTATGTATCTACACAGGAGTCTGATTGTGTTGTTGGGTAATTGAGTGTGATAACAAGGAAAAATTATTCTGTGCTAAATCACCTCCCTTGCCTCATCTGTAGACATTGGGTGGGCCAGGAGAGTGTGTAACTGTAGTCTAGTAGTCCAGTCCTGCTGTTGGGGGAGAGGGGGTGTGGTGTGTGAGAGGGACTAAGCATCAAAATGCTATCAGGTTTTGTCTACCAGTGTGCTGCCACCAGCAGACCTCAAACAGCTGACGTTTCATATCAACCACTACCACCAGGACCCTAGAAAGTGTGCCTACAGAACTGTTTGCCATACTCCAGCTGTGGTCTGACCAGCGCTTTTTGGAGTGGCATTATCACCTTCCTCTTCCTACTTGTGAAGTCCCTCCCTTTGCATGACAGCATTCTTGTCACTTTTCCTGCACCCCATCGCACTGATACCTAACTTTTAGACTATCTGAAATCCAAATCCCTAGGTCCTTTCCTAGATCTGTAACCTGCAGTGCCTTCCCCCAAGCCAGTATGTAACCCTGTGGTTACTGCGGCCTATGTGCAGTGTCTGACATTTTTTTTCATTGAATTGAAGCTGCCACCTTTCCTCCCACTCCTCCAATTTGGCCAGATCTTGACCAATTCCCACCCTCCTGGAGTGTCCTCGTATATGTTACACAATATGGGTCCCAATACCGATCCCTATAGAACCCCACTAGTCACCCCTCATTTCCTGGAGTGCTCCCCATTGACCACTTCCCTCTGAGTTCTTCCCCCCAGCCAGTCTTCCACCCAGTTTGACATCTTGCATCCCACCCCTAAACTTCTTTTCTTGCTTACCAACCTACTGTGGGGGATGAAGTCAAACTCCTTCCTGAAATCCAGGTAGCCACATCACCTGCCCCCCTGATCATACACCTCCATAACACCCTTGAAGAAGTCCATCAGGTTGGTCTGACATGATCTACCACCAGTTTATCCATGCTGGCTGTCATCAGTGAGACCCTCCTCCTCTAGGTGTCATACTAGTCTTTCTTTTATGATGGTTTCCATCAATTTTCCTACCATAAAGGTAAGACTAACTGGGCTATAGTTGCCTGGCTCATCCTTACTCCCCCCTTTGTGAAGCAGCATCACCTCTGCCCACTTCCAGTCCCCCGGGATCCTCCCCACTTCAAGGGATAGATTGAACAGCTTTGCAAGAGGTGCTGCCAGTTCCTCCTTTAATTCTTTTAGTACCCTGGGATGGACTTGATCTGGGCCCATAGCGTTATCATTTTTCATTTTCTCCTGCTCCTCCAATGCTCTACCCTCCATGAAGGGGCCGGTGTCTGCCTCCTTTCCCACACTCCCCCTTTACTGGAATTTTGGCCCACCTCCTTCTTTCTTAACTGTGAATACTGTCACAAAGTATTCATTTAGCTGATTCACCTTTTCCTTATCCCCCTAACTGGTGTACTCCCCCTTCCCGTTAAGCTTAGAATTCCTTGCCTGCTTCTCCTCCTGTCACTCACATACCAAAATAATCTTTTGTCCCCTCTTTTAGTCTCCCTCACTATTTTCTCCTACATTGCTGCTTTAGCTTTCCTAATCATTTTCCCCACCTCCTTAAGCTTTTTCCTATAGAACTCCCTTTCCCCTAAACCCTGTGATGTTTTGTAGGCTTTAAACACCTTCATTTTCTCCCTAACAGCCTCCCTAACCTCTGTCACTAATCACAGGCATTTCCCCCCTGAAAATGAAGAATGTAGAGAATAGAAAGGTCCTCACAGTGCCACCTGTTAGCTTAAAGCAATACAAAACACAGACTTTTAATTTAAAAATAGTGTTTTCATATTGCAAACATATTTATAAATTATTTTTCCTATTTAAAATAAATGTTCAATTTCTCATAAGTCATTACAGACAGCAACAACCCATTTTATAAATGCGATAAACCACTTCTGGGTATGCATCATAGGATCTTAACGCACTTCCTACAGGAGTAAAGACACTTAGTTTTTAGCCTCATGCCTCATTGCACAAGGGAAAGAATACAGAAAAGGCTGCAACTACAGACTGGTCAGCCTCACGTCTGTGCTGGGGAAACTAATGGAGACCTTAATTAAACAGGATCTGGTAGAATATCTAGAATGGAACTGCCTCCAGGATATCAGACAGCATAGGTTCATGGCAAGTAAGATCGTGCCAAACAAACCTCCTTGCATTCTTTGATTGGGTGACCAAAGAATTGGACAAGGGACACCCAATAGACCTCCAATGCTTTTACTTCAGCAAGGCCTTGAACTCGGTGCTGCATAAGTAGCTGTTATAAAAGTTGGAGGACCTTGGTACTGCTGAGGCCATAGTCAGGTGGGTGAGAAACTGGCTCAGTGATAGGACTCAGAGAGTGGTAGTCAACAGAGTGAGGTCTAACAAAGGAAAGGTCACTAGTGGTATGCCCCAGGGCTCGGTCTTGACCCAGTCCTGTTTAATATGTTTGTTAGTAACACAGGAGTTGGTATAAAGGGTAAGCTTGAACTATTTGGAAAGAACATGAAATTGGGTGGTAGAGCTGACAGTGTGGATGCAGTCAGGGACCTGCAAAATGTCATACAAAGGCTTGAAAGATGGTCCAGCTTCTGGCTGCTAGGTTTAATGTAAAGAAGTGCAAGGTGTTACATCTAGGGAAAGGAAATCCCAAAAATGAGTACTGGCTTCAACTCAGCACCTTGCAGAAGGAAAGAGACCATTTGATCATCATAAATGAAACCCTGATGCAGTTGAGCCAATGTAATAAAGCTTACAGAAAAGCAAGCAAAATGCTAAGGTGTATAGGGAGAGGAATTGACACTAGAAATTAGGAGGTGATCCTCCCGCTTTACAGGTCCTTGATGAGGCCTCCCTTGGAATACTGTGTCCAGTTTTGGAGACCCCACCTTAGGAAGGACAGAGATAGGCTGGAAACTGTACAGAGAAGAGCAACCAAGATGGTACAAGGTTTCCAAGGACTGCTGTACAAGGAACACCTGAAAACATTAAACCTGTACTCACTGGAGAATAGAAGCAAGAGGTGAGATATGATCAAGATGTACAAATTCTTGAGGGGCATAAATTATGTTTCCTCAGAATTCTTCAATAGGGTAAATGGTCAATCTCTGGACAAAGCAAGTTGAAGCTATGGGAAAGAACCTTTAGGAGGGATCTGAGGAAGCACTATTTTATGAGAAGAGTTGTGGTCCTATGGAACAGCCTACCAGCCAAGGTGGAAGATGCATCAACCATGGTAGCATTTAAAAAGGAGTGGAACAGGGCAAGGGTTCAGATAGTAACCAAGGAGTCAAGAACAGTCAATAGCCAGGTGGGGAGCTAGATCCAGAGATCTGTAGCTGTTTTCAGAAAAAGTTGGGCAGGCTAGATGGACCTTTTGTCTCCTTATGCCATCACATTTTATGGCTCTGTGCCCTTGGGACATGCATGACATTCCTACAGTGCACACCCTGTCATGGTTTATTACTTACTTAATGTAGGTAGGTGGCTGCACCATCGTTTAATATATAGAAATATAGGAAGGCTGTTCCCCAAAACAAGATTTAAATACTTACTGGGTAGCACTAGTTATACAATCCCTGCATTTACTTGCCCCTCATATTTATCCAGTGTGCTTCACTTCTCTGAAATGTCCCAGACTATCTGATCATCAACAGCCATTTACTACTGACAGTTCAGTGCAATCCTTTAGTGGATCAACGCTCTCTTAACTATATTGCTTCAAATCGTTGGAACGCTTTGCTTGTCTATCTGAGGGAGGCTAAATCTTTCTGGTTCTTTAAACATGTACAGAATATAAACAATGTATTCCTGAGCACTGTAAATGTAATTGCTGTACCGTATATGAAATGTAATGTTATATATGGATAGTAGAAATAATACTGCCGAAAAGCATTCAAAAATATCCCCATAATACCACACAACCAAAAGTGATAATGCTGTTGTTGCTGTCCCACAATATTATTGTTCAGAGCCCATAACACTATCATTCAGAGCTGTGAACAATAGTAGTATCAGAAAAATACAAAAGCACAAATGCAGGACCGTCTCACACAGAGTGGGAGCTGGCTTTCACTGTAACCATCGCATACAGTAAAAGCTGACTAGCCACTTGCTGAAAACCAAGAAAATAAGAAAATGCCTCTACATGCTCTCCCAAGTGTATCACCTGAAGTCAATAAGTAGTAACTGCTGTCCCCTCTTTAGTCCAGCTCCTGCCTGCTGAACCAGACAACAGCTTGTAGACCCCCTTGCATACACATGCCATCATTTTCCCTTCAAAATTATGCAGAACCACATGGAAACAACCAATCAGAACACATGCTGTGCACTTCAGAGGTGTGTGAATGTTGTGGCATCCAAAGAAATGGCCTGGCATTCATTTAAAAAAAATGGCTCCAATAGCAGACACGGTTCCACTAGTAGACAGATTTTAATAATAATTCCAAAATCTCGGATCCACATATTACAAAATATAAAAGATAGGGGTCTGTGATTACTCAGCCATAAAAAGCATCTCAAGGTTCTGGGAACATGGGAAGCTCTTACGCTCATTCTGGAGGTTTATATGCCCCTAGAATCTCTATATGGTATTATAGCCTTGTAATGCACAGCCCCTATTATTTATTCTGTTTGTAACTGTACCATGTATGCTAATATGGTATATATGCTTACTATATGTATTCTTGTCATGTCTGTGTCACTCCTGTACATGGACTGTGTTGTAGTCGGCTCTTCCTTATTACGTGGTTTAAAATAAACAAAAAATAAAATATTGGCTCCAAGGAGGTTAACTAAAATGATGCGTGACCAGCAGGGGAAGACCTATGAAGAAAGAATGGCTGACCTGAGCATGTACTCCATGGAAGCTGAATAAGAAATAGGGAATAAGAGTGACACTTTCAAATATCAGAAAGGTATAAACTATTTGGACATAAGGGGCTCCATCACTGAGGATCCGCTTATTCCCCAAGTCACAAATGCAGATGTCACTGTGGGAACCTCCTACTCCTCCAAGACAGCATATTAGTTCCTTAGTTGCAACAGATGGGGGATGTGGCTCTATTCACCATCCTCACCCTCTCTGAGCCCACAGTAGTCCATCCCTCCCTCCTGCTGGGCAACCTCAGAGGTAGCAGAGGTAGACTTGTTTGCCCTTGGGTGGTGGAGGAGGTTCCCAGAATCCTGGCCAACTTGATCTGGAGACTAGTAATCTCTGCTCTCAGCCCAGGTGTCTGCAGATGGGGCATCACCGCAGTATCCAGAAGGTCCTCCTGAAGACTCCAGCCCCATAGCCACTGCACTGCACCACTCTCAGCATCCTTCCCTTCTACTCTGTCTATCCTTTTTCTATGCTGATTGATGGAAACCCCCTTCTTATAGTTTACTTTTCCCCATGGCACAGATAAAAATAGAATGGTATGCACTTCAAATCTAGCCAGCAAGCCCTCAATGGACACAGTTAAGGCTCACCACCCCAAACACCAAATTACAAAACCCATCAATTCACATAGTAAGTAAGCCTCTCACACAATATTACACAACCCCTTAATACACAGTAAGTAAGCACCCATGCATAATTTCAAAACCCCTCAATGCACATAGTAAGCCCCCAATACAAAATTACAAAACCCTAAATGCACACAGTAATTAAAGCTCTCACACAAAATCACACTACCCATCAATGCAGCAGATTAACTACAGTCTGCAGCATAAGTTAAAGGTAAAAAATCTGGCAGACTAGATGGGCCAGGTAGTCCTCATCTTCTGACAAATTCTATATATCTATGTATCTATGCACAGTGAGTAAGTACCCTCACAAAATCTCAAAACTCCTCAATGCACAGAGTAAGTAAGCCCAAATTCAGTAACACAACAGCCATTAATGCTTACATTAAGTAAGCTCCCAACACAAAATCACACATATCTGGTTTATTTCTACCCTTCAGTCACTGCCAGTGTTTTCTTCCCGTCACTCTGTACTTCTCCTGTGACTCCCAGTTATTTCCTTCTGCTTTTCTAACTCATGATAATCTTATTGGGCAGGTGTGGGATGGAAGGGAGCGCCAAAAAACAACAGCCTCCAGTCCAATGACTGCAGCTGTCCCTCAGCAGTGTCTAGTTACTGCTCTGCTCCCCAGCTACTTACATCTATCCTGCAAGCCCTCAGTGCACCCAGTAAATGCTCACTGCCCCCAACACCAAATCAGAAAACTCCTCAAGGCAGACAGTAAGCCCTTCACACAAAATCACTCAACCACTCAATGCACAGTGAGTAAGCCCCCTTACCAAATCTCAAACCCCCTCAATGCACACGGTAAGTAAGCCTCCAATTCAATATCACAACACCCTTTAATGCTCACAGTAAGTAAGCTCACAACACAAAATCTGACATATCGGATTTTTCTCTACTCCTCGATCACTGACAGCATTGGCTTCCCATTGCTCTATACTTCTGCTGTGACTTCCAGTCATTTCCTTCTGCTTTCCTGGCTCCTGACAAGCTTATTGGACAAGGGGGAGGGAGGGCCAAAAAACTGCAGCCTCTGGTTCTCTGACTGCAGCTCTGCCTCAGCAGTGTCAGGTTACTGCTCCTCTCCCTAGCAAGCCTCCAATTTACTGCTGCAGTTGTCCCTCAGTGGTGTCTGGTTACTGCTCCACTCCCAGATATTTAAGGCAACTCCTCTATCTTTCAAATTTGGCACCCTTCCTTGCCTGCCCTTCCTGCTGCCTGATTGGTCAAACTCACTGATGCTGTTTTTCTGCATCCCGAGTACCATTCATGCAGTGATTTAATTGTCTTAAAGCAACACAGCACCTTTCAGGCTCCAAGTCCTGATTGTTCACCCATAGTAAAAATAGTAAGTGGGTTGATCAGACAAAACCAACAGTGAGTGGCTTCCTCCAACATAAACTTCAGTTTTCTTACTGCAGCTGTTCCTTGGTGGCATCTGTTCCTACTCTGCTCCCTCGCAAGCCTCCAGTTCACTACTGCAGCTGTCCCTTGGTGGAATCTGGTTACTGTTCTACTCCTTGTCCCCAGCTATTTAAGGCAGCTCTTCTAACTTTCAAATTTTGAAACCACTTTGGTTCTCAAATACAGTAGCAGAAAAGGTCAGAGCCAAAAGGCTGGCATTCAGGAAATATAAAGGAACACAGTGGGATGAAGATAGGGAGGCATACCAAACTGCCCTAAGGAAAGCAAGGAAGGCAGTAAGGCAGGCAAAGTCCCAAACTGAGGAAACACTAGCACGAACAGTAAAAGAAGGTGACAAGACTTTCTATAGATACATTAGTGAAAGGACAAAGTCCAGAGGGGGCATTGCTAAGCTCAAAGGAGAAAAGGGGGAGTGTGAGGAGGAGGACGCTGTAAAAGCATCTATCCTAAATAGATACTTTTGTTCAGTATTTACTGAAGAGAAGTTAGGGCAGGGCCCACAGCTCAGTACCATGGACACAGGGGGAAGGAGGTGAGCACTACTCCCTTCACAAAAGAAAGGGTCCTACAAAAGCTTGCTAAGCTCAGGGTGGACAAGGCAATGGGACCTGATGGCATACATCCCAGGGTACTTAAGGAGCTAAAGGTGGAACTAGCAGAGCCATTAGCAGAACTGTTTAGTGAGTCTCTGAGCACAGGAGAGGTCCCAGAAGACTGGAGAAGGGCTCATGTGATCTCTCTCCACAAGAGGGGTAGCAGGGAGGAGGCAGGGAACTATGGACCAGTCAGTCTTACCTCAGTAGTGGGCAAGATTATGGAGGAACTCCTTAAGGAAAGGATAGTGCAACACCTGGAATCAGTAGGGGCACAGGATCCAAGACAGCATGGGTTTACAAAAGGAAGGCCCTGTCAAACTAATCTCATAGATTTCTTTGACTGGATAACCAGAGTGGTGGACCAAGGAGGAGCAGTTGATGTCACCTACCTTGACTGCAGCAAATCCTTCAACACTGTTCCACATAGAAAATTGATAAATAAGCTGGGTAGGCTCGGGGTGGGTCAGAAGTTGGTCAACTGGGTGGCAAACTGGTTGATGGGCAGAAAACAGAGAGTGGTGGTAAATGGTATACAATCAGAAGAGATGAAAGTTACAAGTGGGGTACCTCAGGGATCAGTCCTGGGGCCAGTCCTCTTCAATATCTTCATTAGTGACCTTGCAGATGGACTAGAGGGTAAGGCTTGTCTGTTTTCAGATGACACCAAGATATGCAACAGAGTAGATGATCCAGATGGGGTGGGCAGAATGAAAAGAGATCTGGATAAACTAGCAAAATGATCAGAAGAGTGGCAACTGGGATTTAAGGCAAAGAAGTGCAAGATCATGCACATAGGGAAGAGAAACCCTGAGGCCACCTATAGTCTGGGAGGGGAGATGCTGACAGTCACAAAGGAAGAAAGAGACTTGGGCATCATCATCACCGATGACCTGAAATCATCCAAGCAGACCTCTAAAGCAGTACGTAATGCTAGGGGGATGTTAGGGTGTATTAGTAGGGGTATCACAAGTCGTAAGAGGGAAGTAATAATACCTCTTTACAAGACACTGGTTAGGCCCCATCTGGAGTACTGTGTGCAGTACTGGAGGCCACACCTTCACAAGGACATTAACCAAATTGAGGCAGTCCAGAGAAGGGCAACCAAAATGGTGCAGGAACTGCATCAGAAGACATATGAGGACAGATTAACGGAGCTCAATATGTATACCCTTGAGCAAAGAAGCGAGAGAGGTGATATGATCGAAACATTCAAACATCTTAAGGGCATTAACAATGTGAAAGAGTCTAACATGTTTAAATATAAGAAAAATAGCAGGACAAGAGGACACAGAATAAGATTTGAGGGAGGCCGATTAAGGGGGAATGTGAGGAAATTCTTTTTCACAGAAAGGGTGGTGATGCATGGAACAGCCTACCTCAGGAAGTGGTGGCTATGAATACAGTGCAGGGCTTCAAACAGGCATGGGATAGGCATAAGGGAGCAATACAGATGAGTACGAATAGATAGGCCACTGACAGAGCAAAGGCTGATGGCACATTTATAAGGTAGAAAAAGAAATGGGCAGACTGGATGGGCCTTGTGGTCCTTATCTGCTGTCAACTTCTATATTTCTATGTTTCTATGTAAATTTGGTATGCTTGTTTGCCTGCCTTTCCTACACCCTGATGGGTCAAACTCCCCGATGCTGTTTTTTTCGGCATCCCAGCTCTCTTTCTTGTCCTGACCTAAATGCCTTAAAGCTGTTCAGCCCCTTTCAGGCTCCAAGCCCTGATTGTTCACCTGCAGCAAAAACAATAAGTGGCTTGATCGGACAAAACCAGCAGCATTCAGATCTCTGACTGCAGTTGTCCCTCAGTGGCATCTGGTTACTGCTCTGCTCCCTAGCAAGCCTCTGGTTTACCTCTGCAGCTTCAAGAAAATGTATATACTAAAATGTTGAAAAACATAATTTTTATAGCACCTAGGTTTACATGTAGTGTTCTGTGCGACATCTTGGACAGCAGTACATATTCATAAGTCTGCTTCAAAGACTTCTGACTATCCCACACTGCTCTTGACAAGTGTATTTGACACATCACACTTTGTTGTTATGGTAAACATTATGTTGTCATATCAAGTGCACTATTAAGTCAGATGCCAAAAGGCTGTAGGGAAAGCACTTAGATGTTAGGGTATATAGGAAGTGATTTATCAAGCAGTAGGAAGGAGTTTATACTGCCCCAGTACAGATTACTGGTAAGACTGCATCTGAAATGTTGTGCACAGTTCTGCAGCCTGTACATGAAATAGGCTTGAGACCCCTTAAAGGCTGTTTTGATGGGGCCATGAAGATGATTTGGGGCAGCAGTGTAAGATATATGAGGTGAGGCTAGAGAATCTCAGTATGTGCACGTTGGAGTCCAGGAAAGAGTGGTGGGACATGATAGAGACCTCAAATTCATAATAAGCACTTCAACAGTGGAAAGCAGTGCACTCTTCACAGGAAGTGAGGGCAGGATTAAAAGAGGTCATAGATAGAAGCTGGTACGGGGAAAATCCAGGAGGGATGTAAGGAAGTTCTTCTTTACAGAAATGGTGGTGTAGAGATAGAGTGAATCGCCAGATGTAGTGGTCAGTGCTGACTTCATTATCAGCTTCAAACACAGGTGGGACAGGCACAGGAAAATTGTCCACACCAGAGGAGGGACGGAGTGAGACCCAGGGAGTGAGAGTGGGCAGTTCAAGTTATGAGTGGGATGGAGGGTCAAAATATAGTCAGGGCCAAAGGTAGACTAGCTCCAGCCCAGTGCTAAGCTGGAGGCAGACGCATACTAGCAATGGGCAGACTTGAGGGGTCATTGGGCTGTTTTCTGCCATCAACATCTTGTCTCTGTTTCCATGAAAATTCTGATGAATGCTCATTAGACAGACTTCATGAATAAGCAGATTAACCAAGCTATAAACCCCAGAAAAAAAAACAGGTCTGAAAAAGGCATTCTGTAGGCATTTATAGTTTAACAATAACTCTCAAAAAGTGGGCATTTCCTCTGTATTACTGCACATCTAGAGTGTTGATGCCTAGAGTTGTCACTGATGGCCACTGACCCTAGCAGGAGCATTAAGCTCAGGAAATGCCCACTCGTAAGGGCTGGGTTGAGAAGTCTAACCGCATTCAATTTTATTTTTAAATCTTTTTAAAAAAAAGAACATGCACTTTAGAAAAGTGCTCTGTGCTGATCGGAGCTGTACCAGGCAATTCCAAAACAACATCACCCAGAAAAGCAATCCGTCATGGTGTGTCTGGCCTTATTCATTCATTCATTCATTCATTCATTCATTCATTCATTCATTTATTTATTTATTTATTCATTTATTCATTTATTCAGTCATTCATTTATTCATTCATTCATTCATTTATTTGTTTATTCATTTATTTATTTCATTAAACAGGTAGGTCCACAGAGTCCAAGAGGTCCCTTTTTCAGGGGAGACCTGGAATTAATTACATAAAAATATGTTGGATACAGGATATTTCAGAGAGAAAAGACAATTTTAGGAACAATCATAACAATCCAAAGTGTCCTACATTTTAATGGAACATAACAAATCACTCTTACAATAGTTGAATAAAGTATGTCTATGAAATAATTCACTAAAGTAGATACCTTTGTTGAGATTTTCAGCTGTATGCAACCATTTTTCCAGTTCAAGTGCAGAAATCTGCCCAGGAAGTTTGACTAGAAAAGGTTGGCTTAGTTTTCCAGATTTATTTCCACCCTTGAATTGGAAAAATGGGCATGAGTCCTGCAGTTGTAGCAGAAATTGTCATAAACAGTAGGATATGTTGCAAATGCATCCAGATATCTGTAAATAGGATGCAGACATCTGGATACATCTTCATGGATGCAGCATGTGTCTGAGATTTGAATACAAGTGCTGCATCAACACCTTTTGAAATCTCACCCCTCTTTAAATTACAAGATTGTATATTCTGCGCATTGTGAAAGTCATGGTATCCAACATTGTGTCATTATGTAACACAGAAGAGGTTTGATCTATACAGTAGTTGCACTGTGGGAGTGTTATGATAGGGATTGAGATCTGCCATTCTTATTGACACATAACTGCACATTGCTAATATAACTATATAGCATGCTATAGCTTAGCTTAGGAAATCTTATTGAAAGGAATAGATGTGTTGCCATGTTTTCATAGTAATGATGTACTAGTTACTAGTGGAAATTCACTGACCAGTGCTTTTTTATGTCTTTGCAATTTAGAATTGCTGATTGAAGAAGAGTGTGTGTGTGTGTGTGTGTGTGTGTGTGTGTGTGTGGAGAGAGGTAAAGAAAGAGAAGACAGGGAAAAAAGGGTAGACAACTGATAAGAACCAGCTCCTCAAGAGAGACTGAATGGAGCATCACAACTACTGAAAGTGCTGGCTGAACACCCAGACTCTTACCATATATGGTCATACATTTGCCTTCCTTGCCTTTACAATAAGATAACAAACATATGGTACACCATATAATTTGGTGTTTGGATCAAATCAGAGAAAAAACATGATAGATGTCACATTGTAATAATGGGAGATGCAAATACTGTAGGGTTGTCACTTTGGAAAATATTAGGTGAAAAAGGGTCGAAAGAAATAGTACAAGAAGCTACTAGGGGGATAATATTTTAGATATTATTGTGACAAATTTAAGTGATGTTTTTGGTAAACTGATGTTTGTGACACCAATAGGGTCATCCATCCCTAAAATAGTGTTGATAGCAAATAATCCAGACAGATGTAAACAGTTAAGAGGAGAGGAATATAAATTTAGATGTAGGAAGGTAAATGAGGTAGGGAAAAGTAGGACTTTAGGTACACTTGCTGATAAATTACAGGGAAAGAGATTTGAATGTGGAGATGTGGATGTAACATGGAAAATGGTAACATGTAATACATGAATCATTGGGTCAGGTTATGCCTATGAGGGAACAATACAAGTTGGTGGTGATAAACCACGGGTTACCGAGAAATACAGAAATTTGATTAATGAGAGGCATGCAGCTTTTAAACAAAATAATACTGTGGTATATCATAGAATATGAGATCAAGTAAATTGTAAAGAAAGTTGTTACAAAGGAGTTACTATGAAATATAAATGGAAGGGTTAAGGAAATCAGATCAGAGAAAGTGGTGGAAACACACAAAAGAAATTTTGGGATCAGATAAGTAAGTAAATCAAATAAATAAATGGAAGCAAACTTGTGGGTATTGTGATTTAGTTGGCGGCGCCCCCTTTTTTTTACAGCTTTAAATAAGATGTTGAGAGAAGTGAGCAAGCAATTATCCCCATTAGAAAAATAAATGGATCAGAGGTGCTTGTTCCAGATAGGTTTTTTGTAAGAATTGAGGAAATATCAAAATAACTGAAAAAAATCAAAGTAAATAAAGCTGTGGGTCCTGATGCTATTCCTAATTGGATATGGAAAAAAGGGGCATATTTATTAGCACCATGGGTGTGTCACATTTTAATAGGTCTGTGATAGCTGGAAAAATTCCTTTACAATGGAAGCAATCAAAAATTGTCCCTCCCCATAAGGTTATGATACCAAAGAATATGTCAACAGAACTTAGATCAATAGCTTTAATATGTACAGTATCCAAAGTGTGTGAAATCTTTATTTGTAAATGGATTATGGAAATTGTAGAAGGTTTGTTGGATAGGAAACAGTCTGGACCCCTGAGGGGGAGTTCAACCACTGACGCTGCTCTGAAATTTTTAGAATTAAGTATGAGAGCTTGGGAAAAAAAAGAATGTGAGAGCTGTATTAGTGGATTACAAACAAACTTTTGATCTTATTGATAACAGGACAGTAATAAAGAAATTAGAGGGTTTAAATATCCCTGAGTGTATTATAAATTAGGTGTATGATTTTTTGCAGGAGAGTTCACAATAGATTGAGATGTAAGGGATGACATCTGAGGTAGTGGTCCATGTATAAAATATGGAGGTGATACTACTGTGTTTGGATATTTGGGAATAAAATCTCCACCCAGAGAAATACAAATCCAGGACTTCTCAAATCTGGACAAGAGCGCTCTTATCTCCAACCTTCGCAATATGGACTAGATGCCTATTGTATGCACCAGACCTCGAATACTGAACTTGCAGCTCAATACTTCTTCACCAAGCTCTTGACATTGCAGGAAAAACATGTCCCATTGAAAAAGTGCAGAATTTGTGGAGCTGCCACCAATTGGCTAAATGCTGAGCTGCTGTTCTTAATGAAACTGAGGGACAAAATCTGGAAAAAAGCAAAACAGTTTTAGTGCCCGGAGAACTGGGCCAAGTACAAAAGACTCAGGAACCTTTATAAAGTGTCTATTAGAACTGCCAAGAGCGCCTACTACCGGCAGTTTCTCCAAACCTCTGTAAGTGAGACTTTCAAGGTTTCTGGAGTCATGTAAACTCTATTCTGGGAACAGACAAAAGTGAAACCATAACAGAAATTGTCTTGAATGGAACAAGCTGTAATAATCCTCTCACCATAACTGATGCTCTAAACTCTCACTTCTCGGACCTCTCTGCTTATGCATCATTGCCTGCACCTTCATCGCGACCACACCTGGACAACAAGGAACTGATTAACCTGCCTTTTGACCTCCACCAGGTCAATGTATCTGAAGTCTTATGCCACCTTAACACCATTCCTCTCTATGGGTCTACCGGAGGTGAAGGGGTACTACCCAAATTCTTGAAATCCATTGCCCTCTCATTGCTTCTCCAGCAACATGACTCTTCAATTTGTCTTTGACTACAGGACATGCCTCTTCCCCCGGAAGACTGCATGCATTGTTCCTGTGCACAAAAAGGGTAACACCACAAACATTGACAGATACTGTCCCATTGCCATTCTATTGACTTTGTCCAAATTTCTGGAGACAATCGTGGCACCCAGGTCTTGGATAGAGATGCAGTGAAGTTTTAATTCGCTGGCAAAGTGAACCCAAAGTGGTTCACTTCAAATTCTCATAGCACTACATGTAACTCCCATAAAAAAGTTGAAATTCACCTAAATGGACTTTGAGTTGGCCACTTTGAGTTCACTTCACGTTCCAGTTTGAGAATGCAAAGTTGGTAAGAAACAGGCCACAGATCACATGCCAAACTGCCTCTGCAGGTCACATGATTCAGGGAGGCAGTTAAATAGGCAGGAAGTGAGTGTTTTACTTTCATTTTCTCTTGTAGAAAAAGGTGTGCAGAAGATCTGTACTGTGCAGTCTGTGTAGACTAGTGCTAAAAGTAGCTCAATTTCACTTTTTTGTGTTTAAATAATTTGTGATTCAGTTTTAGCAGTAGTGCAGGATGTTTTATTTACTTAGAAAGGCTTTTTTTGGTTTAAAAATGTTTTTTTGGTGTACTTAGTTTTAGTTCCAGTACTTATTTTACTGGAACTTGTACTAGTATTTTTTTTCTTTTGTGTTAACAGTTTCATTTATCAATGGATAACGGCAGGCAAAGTCATGGCCAGGGGGGCCATGAATGCAGGGCAGCATTGGCTGTCCAGTTTGATTACACTTGCTTAGTTTTTGGACCTCAACTGCAGCCACAGACAGCACTGCTGCAGTGGTCCTCTAGCAGCAGCAGGAGGTACAGCAGCAGCTGGAGGAGTAGCAGCAGGAGCAGCAGCAGCAGCAACCACAGCAGGTTGTTGCCCCTCCATCACCGGCAGCACATCTGATGCCCCCTCCCCTGTCTGTACTGGGCCCCCCACACAGCTGTCCCATTTGGGAATTTCTTACTAGCCTCCCTGGGGAACCAACTGCGGTGCACTGCAAATCTGCAATGTGCTGGTCCATCAGGGGTGCAAGAGCAGGCACCTCACATGGATGGGAAGAGAACTCACGTAGTTGTTCACCACTGTGCCAAGTGGGATGCCAAGCGGCATGAGGTAGCAGCCACTCCTGCAGCTGTGGCAGAGGTTCCTCATCTGCTTCCACGTCAGCAGTGACAGAGAATGGAAATGAAATCAGCAGATGTGTCAGGTCCAACAGCTTCCCATGTGGAAGACCTGTCACAGAAGCCTGTGACCAAGGAGGACCTGGCTGTGCTGTGGGCCGAAGTAGAGGAAGTCACAACAGTGGTAGAGGTGGCTGTGCAGGGTCTCAGAAGTACTGAGGGGCAGAATGAGGAGATCATAAGCTTGCTGCGGAAATTCAGTGGTGGTCAGCACTTTTTACCAATTTAATAGAATTTTTTAAGTTGTTCACAGATAGTCTGAATTTATGTAATAGAGTAGTTTTAAATGGAACAGAACTATTCTTAAGTTTCCTAAAAAGTTTAATTTACTTTATTTCTTACATGACAGATCATTGGCAAAATGGCAGGGGCTCTGTGCTTTCATTACAAGTGAAACTGTTGTGCCGTTATGCACACTGCAATAAAGATGTCTTGAAGATGTTTTTCTGGCAGCACAATTTCAGCTGAAATGAAAGCAAGCAGTGTATGCACAGTTGGCAACCACATAACTTATTACATAAAATAAAGCAATGATGAGTAGGGATGCAGCAAATATTCACTACTCCCGTGAAGTTAGTGCAAGATTGGCCACTTCAAATCTGCAAAGTCATTCTCAAAGTTCCTGTTTAAATACCCAAATTTGCTTTAATGAACTTCGCTTTCCAACTTCACCTTAACTTTGAGTTGCATAGTGAAAAGGTGAAGTTTGTGAGAAACAAGCTCTAGGTCACATGTCTGACTTTCTGCAGGTGAAAAAATCCCAACCTAGGGATTTGGCTGCCCTACATTTAATATGATGCTACTGCTGCTTTTACTGCATATTGGACTGCAATTTTTTTGATGTTGAAATGGGGGTGTGATGAATGATTTATAGTGTGGCGCCAACTTTGAATTTGACTGAACATCACAATCTTGTACTATGACTTTGTATACCCTTGCAAAAGTGACGGTAAGACTGCAAAGACCCGTACAGCAACAGAATCGGCTGTTTGCTGTACTGGTCCACTGTCTTACTGATGCCACTGTCACTGGGGAGTTTGCCACCCCAAAACAACAACACTGACTCAGAGGTGGTAATCTTCAGTGTGGGGTGCATTGGGCAAACCCTCCAAAAAAATCACTTGTGTTCCTGGATGGCACAATGCCTACTGTCCGCATTGTGCCACCTCTGTAATGGCATTTGACAGGATTCCTGTCAATGCAGCATTGTGGAACCCTATGACTTCAGGGTCACCCACAGACACAGCTACATCAGAAGAACTTTGAGGGGGGATTTACAAAGAGGTGATTCACCTACAGCCACCGTAACTTTGTTTTTCTCAGGTTCCCATATACAGTGTTTTGCATCATCCTCATCATCATCATCCACAAATTCACTGTTGATGCTATCCTGTGGAGATATTACAACCTCCGGCCCCACTGTCATCATTTAAAATTAATTCATCACCACCATCTAATTCTCTGGATGCCCTAACATGAAGATCTGTGGAGAAGGACACATGAGCATGTGACTCATGATCAGGCTCATGTTCAGTGGGGAGTGGGATATCAACTATCCTCAAGTCTTCTGACTCCCCAACATTTTTCCCACTCGATAACTTTTCTGAGGTTATAGCAGTACTGCTGTTGTTATCCACAATGCTGTCACTCTCAGTAATATCAGAGCCATCAGCATCTCCAACAAGCATTGATGCAACTGTTTTGGCTACAAAAACATTCGCCACAGAAATCCCTGTGCTTGCAAGACTACCTTTCCCTTCTGCTGCTTAGTACTACCATGCCCACGACCAGACTTAACATTGCTAGCCCCAGATGAACTTGGCTCATCTTCACAGATTCCACTGCTTACATTTGGAGGCATATAAGCAATAGTCTGCTTGCAGTACAGTCACAGCCAGAAACAGCTCTGCATGATCATCTCTTTGCAGGCATTTTTTTAAATTATACAGACAGTCACATCGAGAAAAGAAACACGTGTACCACAAAAAGTGATTTTTCCAGTTTGGGGGGTTGCTGTAACACATTCAAGAGAATTCACCAGACAGTATAAAGCAAAAAATACAAAAAGAGGTAGATTTGTTTCTTATGTATTTTTTTGTTCGTTTATACACCGTAATATGCGTTGGAGACTGAGAGATTGTTCACGGTACTTAGGGAAACACACAGTATTTATTTATTTGCTTTTGTAGTACAGTGACAACAATTTCAACAGACTGAAGAGAGATGCTTAACACAAGAAGATTATATTTCTTCCGTTTCGGTTGGGTGGGAAACCAAACAACAATAATGACTTTGAGATGGGGCCAGCAAAGATATACTGCACAGGAACTAGACCTTAATCACACAACCAACAGTGGAAAAACAATACCTTCTTTTGGAGGGGTGAGGGTAATATTTACTGCACCATCTAGATACCAGCAGTAAACAATGATACAGACAGGATCAAAAAATAATAGTACTGCTCTTACAGTTGTGCAGTAAGCTGCGCATGACTTGATGACGACACGCACACACACTAAAGTATCGTGCAGAAACTGCAACACTTCACTAAAGCAAATCACAGTCTTCAAAACAAATGCAAAAAAAAATGACCAGCAAACAGAAAAAAGTTATTAAAATTTACTAGAAGTATTACTCTGTGTCACTGTGTACACAGCAGAACACACCAATACTAAACACTTGCCAAAAACAATTGGCAAGACTGCCTTTCACACTGCAGTCTGTGGATCTCCCTTCTACACACCAGATCCACTCCTGCCCCGAAGCACACTTCTGCACTGTCTCTAAGTACAGATAATGAAAGTACTAATTTAAGATGCAAAATTCACTAAGAATCAATAAGTGGTCAATCATACAGACATGCAAGGGGACAGTACACACAGGGTGGGATATTCAAAAAGGGTTGCATGGCGCAACAGGGTTGTCCATATGCAACTCCACTGTCTTGTGTATGATATTCAAAGGGCATGTTGCACTCGCAACCCCCAATGCACTGGGGAACATCGGTAATGTATGTGGAGCAACTGCAGGGGGCATGCCCATGCATATGCGGCATATCCCGATATTCAGCCCGGGATGTGCAGCACAGATGCTGGCACAACCCCACCTTGCACCACTCAGAGGGGTGCAAAGTTGTGCCTGGTATTACCAGAAACATGTCCTGGCCACCCACAGGTGAGCTGCCATATTGTAAGGCGCAACACGGCAGCCGCCTGCTGTGGGTGGCCACCCGCCCAACCAGGATACAGTCCTCATGCCCCCTGCACAGAGAGCATTGTGCCCCCCACACATGTTTGTGGGCATATGCTCCAGACATCCCTGATGATCCAGTGGATCACTTTCCACTGCCTGATCATGGGCAGAAGTGAATTAAATTCCTGGTGGTCCAGTGAACTGCTATCCAATGCCCGATCATGGGCAGAAGTGAATTAAATTCCTCGTGGTCCAGTGAACTGCTATCCAGCTCCCAATTGTGGGCAGAAGTGAATCAAATCACAGGTGATCCAGTGGAAGCCCACCCAAGTGCCCGATCATGGGCAGAATTAATGAAGGACACCCTTGGCAGTCAGTGGTACCCCCCTCCCCACCCACTGAGGCCCCTGCCACCCAGCACCCCAGTCAGTGGTGGCGGCAGCACCCACCTGACCGCCCACTGATACGACAGTTACAAGCAGGAGTTTCTGCGCCTATTGGTCACTGTGTGGCCAAAGGCATACAGACCATACTGTACTACATAGGCCTGAAACATTTGGGATCAGTCAGTATAGTATGGTCTGCACATCCATTGACCATGCAGTGGACCAACAGGGTGTACAGACCCTACTGTATGCTGTCAGTCAGTGGATGCCGGGTGGCCGGTGGGTGGGGTGCTGCTGTCCCCTACTGACTGGGGGGGTGCTGGGTGGCGGGGCCTCAGTGGCGGGTGGAGAGGGGTACCACTGCCCGCTATTGGGTGCTGGGGGGGCTTCCACTGGACCACCAGGGATATGTAGCACCTAAGACTGGGATCAGGCATTGGAAAGTGGTCCACTGGACTGCCAGGGATTTGATTCACTTCTGCCCATGATCAGGCATTGGACAGCTATCCACTGGACCACTAGGGATTTAAATAACTTATGCTCATGATCGGGTGTTGGATAGCAGTCCACTGAACCACCAGAGATTTAAATAACTTATGCCTGCTATTGGGTGTACAGGTGCAGAGACCACCTAGGGTCAACAGGGCATCGGTCCCTGACGGCTGCAGCCTGGCAGGGCACCAGGCGCAAGTCACTGGGGATTGGTGCACCACATGCAAATGGGGCCATAATGACATGCAAATGCCCATTTGCACCTTGCATGAATAATGGCTTTAGTTGCATGCCCAGTGCTCAATATCGCGGTTGATGCATATAGCACAACTGCACTTGCGCTGGTGCAGCCCGCTGCTCCCCTACTGACACTTGTGCTGGCGCAGTGCCACTGCACAGTGCGCTGTGCATGCGCACTCAGTGCCATATTCAATGGTGCTGAGCCATGGTCCAGCACCATTGAATATCACCTGGTGCATGCCCTGGTGCAGCCCAGTTGCACTACACCCAGGCTTGCGCCCCTGCCTGGCACAGTCTGAATATCCCACCCCTAATGTACTAAATTTGGACTCAAAAGTGAAAACATAGTTTTTAAACACACAGCTTTGAGAGCTATCTCCATCTTTCCTCTACACACATTACACAGAACAGAGGCTGTGCAAGCCCATATAGAGCCCAGGTGAACTTCCATCCCATGAATCATTGCAAAATTTGTCTTTTGGAGCAAAATGGCGGTCAGGCAATATGAAGTAACTCAAAGTCCATTGGATTCAATTGCAACCTCACGATATTGTTGGAATGCAAATTTTTTGCTTCATGATGCAGATTAATTTGTGAAATTTGAGTTATACATGAATTACTCTATGTTGCGAAGTTAAGGGACTTCACCCACCTCTAATGATGAGTAAGAGCAAAACAATAAGTATTGCAAAAAGCATAATGGGGGGTGAAACATTTGGGGAAGGTTGTGAATTGGATTTAGGGTCAAAATCAAGAAAAACAGGATTAACAAAATTCCCCCCACCAAAATAAATGTATCTCTGCTTTTATTTATTTTCTTATGCTATACGTAGTTGTCTTTCATAGTAAGTATGACGTTTAGGTTCAGTTAATGTTTTCTTCGTGATGTCAGTTTTGTTAATCCTGCATTTGTTGAGCCTCATAATGGCAATTCAGATTTTCTACCTCCCCCAATGCCCCCCACACCATTAAGCTTGCAGCAGTAGAAATTGTTTTGTTCTTACTCATTACTGTATTTTATGTAATAAGTCATGTGGTCACCAACTGTGTGGATACTGCATGCTTTCCTTTAATTAAATATTGTGGCTCCAAAAAGCAATCTGCAAGACACTATTTTTTGCAGCATGCGTAGTGGCAGCATCCACCATTTTGCCGATCATCAGTCATGTAAAAAATAAAGTAAAATAAGTAACAACTATGAAAATACTTGTTACTTTTCTGAACATTTAGTTAAAGCACCAGTGCAATTATCAAAATATTATTACCCCACCTACCATGCCCCCCACAAATGTGCTAGCTTGTGTGTGAATGTCTCACTGTTTTAATTTCATGAGAATCTCAGATGAAAAATAAAATGCTGGAAGTGCATCACAGTGTGTTAAGTGACAGCATTATCTTGTGATGCCAGTTGCTGCTGCTGGTCCTTTTGTTCTGCTGGTTTAATATCATGAAATGCCTAGATGAAAAATAAAATGCTAGAAATACATCACTGTGTGTAATGTGATAGCATTGCCATGTGATGCCACTTCCTGCTGCTATTCTCCTGCTGATGCCATTGAACTAAAAGTCCAGATGAAGATTAAAATGTCATAAATACATCACTTTGTCCCAAGTGAGAGCATTGCTTGTGTTGATGCCTGCTGCATCACCAGTACATGCAGCCCTTTGTGTGTGCCTTCATACCACAATGGTGAGTTATTGTGCCTGCCACTGTAATTTTTTTTCTATAGACACAGGCTTTTAATTTCTATATAATCTTGTTCTGTGTTGCAAGCAGTCTGTCATGCTGTTCCTTTTCAGGAAATCTTGATAGTTTACTGTGGCAGGAATGATGATCAAATCACATCACATGAAAGCAACACATATGTTTTGAGTCTGACACCTAATGTGGTACTGTAAAATTCAAATTTTCTTTGTGGGGGAGAGATGTGGTTGACTGAAAGACAATCGTTTATGATTCTTTTTTTTTCAGGACGTAAGCACACTACCGGTGGGTCACCAGTTTTGGATAGCTACTGAATTTGGCTGCACGGATACTGTCAACCCATGCAATGTAAGAATTTTTTTTGGGGGGGGCATTTGAAAAAAGTTTTATTAATATTTTTGCCATCTTTACAGGTCTTTGGCATATCATCATCATCATCATAACTGTTGTCCTTCTTCATGTTGGAAGATACCACCCATGGCAGTGTACAGCCCACCTCAGTGTTACCAGAAAAGAAATAAAGAAGACATTATGAGTTCATTGTTTCTACCATATTCACTTCCCAGCTTGGCTGTTCCTGTATTCTGTTATATATCCAGCTTGAAATACCAAGCTATTAGTAAACAGCTTATCCAGCTTAAAATACCATGGTGTTAGTAAAAACCCCTTATGAGGCTAAAAATACCAAGCTATTAGTAAGGACCCTTGTGAAACTGAAAATACCAAGCTATTATTAATGTAATAAACCATATACAAAAATCGTACATTTACTGAGTGATGCACTGCACACTGTGTCAAGTTACATTACATAACGTGGTTTCAGGAGCAGGATAACACATTTTTTTGCAGTTAGATTTTTTATTGTGTTATAGAGACAAGGCATATATCACAGTGCATATATGAGCGTTACATTTCATTCAGACTTACATATTGTAACATAGTAAGGTATTCACAGTTCTTTCACGATACCTAGAAGGGAGTGGAAGAAATCACAGACATGACATGGGACTGGGTTGTTACCTACAGGGTGCGGTACTGGGGGGAGACTCATACTCCGTACCAATTATCAACAGAGGGTGGGAAGAAATAAGACTTGGACCACTCAAGGTGGCTTTAACATATCTTTACCCAAAGGGTTTACAGAATGGGAGGGTATATACTGAAAGTACTGCATAAATGGATCCCATTTATCTGGGAAGGCTCACAGAAATGCTGCAGCCAAATGAATCAGCTTGGAAAAACTAGCCAAATTAGTCATGGCTACTAACCAAGCCGTGAGATAAGGTACATCTCTAGTCCTCCATCTACATAAAAGTAACCATTTGGCTTCCACTGAGGCTTGTATAAACCATGACAAATGGGGGCAAGATGGTCTGAGTTCAGTGGGCGGGAGCCCCAGGATCCAAAAACTAGGGGAGGTAGGGACCTTTTTGTCCCAATACATGGGAACAACATGTAAGTATTTCCGACCAGAAAGGATGAATGGGGTCACATTGCTACAATATATGAAGTAAGTTTGCTCCAGTCACATTACATCTCCAGCACCTATCGTTTGTAAGTAAATTCATTTTCTTTAGTACTACTGGAGTACAGTACCAGAGGTGTCTTATCTTATTTTGGATGAAGAAACTTCTGGGGTCCCCACAGGGTTTTTTTGCTATTAACCAGCCACTTTGCCAGGCATCTTCACCAAAGGGGAGGTTCAACATATGCTGCCATCTTGCCTTGGTGGGTAGGGATGGATCTGATAAGGCACCCCTCATGTACCTATAAATACAGCCTGCCAGGCCTTTCTGCAATTGTAGCCAGCCATCTAAAGGCAGTTTGTTTTGATTGGCTTTGCCATTACTTTGGCATATCATGCACGTGCACCCTATTTTCAACCAGATTGAATAAACATGTCTCATTTGAAGATATCTCCAAAAATCACTAGGACCCAAGTTACACTTCTCTTTCAGAAAAGTAAAACTATCTATGGTATGGCCATCCCACATTAGGATATCTTGTAGAATGTTGATCTGCTTCCCCTTCCAGCACTCCCAGTAAAGGAGTTTATTGTCAATGGTCCAGCCAGGGTTATTCCATAAAGGGAGGTGTTTTCCCAGGTTCAAACAGGGGTTACTTATGGCCCCCACTTGTTGCCAGGCCTTGTGAGCTGCTTTTATTGTGAGCCAAAAATGAAAATTAGAGGGGAGGGGATTAGCCATGTATCCAACCAGATGGGTCTCATGCAGGGCCATCCTCTCTATTGCTCCCATGCTGGTAAGTCAGAAGTATTTCTCCGAAGCAGTTTGCATGTGGCTGCAGCAGAGAACACATATGCGTAGTGTTGAAAGTGCAGAAGGCACCAACCACCCTTGTTCCAAGGAGCACGGAGTTTGGCTCTACTATACCTTGGGGTTTTATTGTCCCACATGAAAGCCCATATTAAATTGTCCAGTAATTGAAACCATTTCTTGGGGATCTCAATAGGAAGGTGGGATAGTATGTAGAACACCCTCGGTGCAATCATCATTTTAATTGCCGCCACTTTCCCGGGGGGAGAGAGAGGTTCAACTGTTTCCACCTTTGAGTTTCGACCTTGAGATTATCAATTAATGGAGAGAAGTTAGTCTCCGGTAGGGAAGACATATTGGCATTTATCCTAATGCCTAGATACTTAACACCCGACTTAGCCCTAACCAAGCCCACCGCTGAGATATCTTCAGATGAAAGCTGCTTATTTAGGTGGAGGACTTCTGTTTTACCTTGATTAATCTAAGGTCTGAGATGCTAGCAAAGGATTACAATAACTTCACAATGTGTTCAGCACTGGATTGAAAATCTTAAGTTAGAATGAGACAATCGTCGCATATAACAGAGCATGATACGACTCAGAGCCTACCCATATACCTTTAATATTTGGATGTTCCCTCAGAGCACTGGCCTGGGCTTCTATGACCAGCACAAACAACATTGGAGAGATGGGACATCCCTGCCTAGTGCCCCTAAGTAATTTAAATGCTACCTAATAATATTATAAAATATTATTAGTTAGCAGTCTAGCCATAGGAGACGAGTAAAGTGTTTTGACCCGGCCCCTGAACATATCCCCAAAGTTGTAGTGCTGCAGCATCCTATGGAGAAAATCCCACTCTACTGAATTGAAGGCCTTCTCAAAATCTACTGATATAGTGGCTGCTGGAGTAGGGGCCATCCCTGCCTTCTGCACAAGGGAGATTAATGATCTAATGTGATCAGAACTGGCACGGCCCTTCACAAAGCCCACTTGGGAAGTATGAATCAAACAGGGAAGGATTTTCTCCAATCTAGCTGCTAATACCTTAGCTAGAATTTTGGTGCCCACGTAAATCAATGAAATGAGCCTATAGCTGGTAGGTAGGGTGTGGTCTTTACCTTCTTTTAGAAGGACTGTGATAATCGCCTCCCTAAGGGTGGTGGGGAGAATCTCCTGAGCCCAAGCTTCATGTAACATATCCCTCAGGGGATGAGATACTATCTCTGGTATTACCTTATAAAAATCAACAGAGAACCCATCTCCCCCTGGTGCTTTTTTAGGGGCCATCTTTTGAATTGCCTCCCTTATTTCTTGTATCTCAATGGGCATCTCTAGTTGGTCTCTCTGGGCATCTGTGAGCCTAGGAAGCTGTGTATCTGCCATGAACTCCTCAAATTTTGACTCGTCCCAGGTAGTATGGGAGCTGTACAAGGTTTTGTAGAAAGACAGCATGAGTTAGATAATGAGCTCTGGTTTACTATGTTTTACCTCCTTATTGTCCCATAGTTGGGCTATGTGCCTCTCAGCTTGTTGTTTTTTTAGCCGGAATGCTAAGAGTTTCCCAGCTTTTTCTCCCCCTGCCCAGCATTTGTATTTTAATCTTAAAATGTGTAGTTCCACTTTTCTAGATGCTAGCATATTCAATTTCATTCGTAGGGCAAGGAGGTCATGCAGCAGGTCAGGGTTTTGGAGTTTAGTGGGGTCCTTCTTGTACAAGCCTTCTTTCTCTCCCAATGCCCTCTCCAGTTTCCTAGCTTCATTTTCTCTTTGCTTCCTACGGTAGGTGGCATAGCTGATAATTCGACCTCTGATCGTGGCTATAAAAGCCTCCCAGATGGCTGCTGCAGTTGCAGGCCCATGCGGATTGTCAGAGAAAAAGGTTTTAACCTCCCCTTTAAGCCACTCTTTAAAGTCTGTCTTCTGCAACAATAAAGGGTCTAGCCTCCAACTAACTGACCTAGTAGAGGGAGTAAAAGGTCCCAAGGCTAATGTCAATGGGGCGTGGTTTGAGATGTATAAGGGGGCAATTTTAACATCCAGTACCTTATTTATAATGTTTTGGGAGATAAACTAATAGTCTAACCTACTAGCAACTTGTTTAGCTTCAGAGAAATAGGTATAGTCCCTCTCGACCTGGTGGGCTACTCTCCATATGTCTTGCAGCTTGTGCAGGGATATCATATCTTTTAAAGCCCTAATGGATCGGGGATGTGCATCTGGCTTGGAGTTAGATCTGTCTAGAAGAAAGTCCATTGTTAAATTAAAATCCCCCCCAGAAGAATGTCAACCTCCTCTGCCACCAACTCCAATAGATCTTGTGAGAGTTTATGAAAGAAATCAGGGGTGTCCTTATTTGGGGCGTAAATGTTAGCTAATACTATATTCCCTGTGGGGGTGCCTACGCCGGCTAATACCCATCTCCCTCCTTTGTCAGCCCTTTGTTCTTACAGAGTCCATTTTAAATTGTTATGACTCAGTATAGCTACCACACCGTTAGTTTTGTTAGCCACACTATGAACCTCCCAGCCTACCCATTCCCGCCTTAGTTTTTGAGCTTCTGTATGATTTAGCTTTGTTTCCTGTAAGAAGGCTATCTGAGTTCTCAGAGATTTAAGTCTGGCAAGTACTTTCTTACATTTAATGGGTGAGTTCAGGCCCCTCACATTCCATGAGGTAGCCGTTACCATATCTTTACCAGCCATAAGTTATGTCGGTCAGTAATACCTGAGGACCCCACCTAATTGCCCGGAAACCAAGAAGTCTGTATATAGGAAGCATGTCCTTCTAATCAACCCCTAATCCCTTCCCACATCTTTCCCTTGTATTTCTGCAATCCCCACATACACTGCGAATTAGTTCACATAATAACACTCTAGTCCCTATAGCAACTTTTGTTTTTACCTTTCCATACCGTTCTCCTTGTACCAAACCTTCGCCTAAAAGGCTCTCCTTCTATGCTCTGACCATTACAGATGGATATGGTCCATGATCAAGAGAACCCCTCCTGAGCGTGGGGCCTGGTAAATTACCAGGAACCACCAATTTGGCTATCATCAGGTAGTGTAACCAACTGTGCTACTTAACCCGAAATTGGGCCCTGTGAACCCCCGCTAAACTCACCTTGCAGGGAACATCAGATTATAAAGCAGCAATCTTTGGATCTTAAAATTGAGAAACTGATAACATGATTAAATAAATAATACAGTCCAGATCAGAGATAGTTCCAAATTATAACCACTAGATGGGGGGAAGCGCTCTCTCTCTCTCTAACGGAATGAACCTTGTGAGTGCTGTGCAAAACAGAAGAAATAAAAAACTTTGCACTAACTCTCCTGCAGTTAGAAATCACCTAACATGGTTCACCAAGATATCATGGCACGCTTTAGACCATCAGGCACAGGAAGCCGGGCAGGCCCCAAATATTGCCTCCACACCATAACCGGCCAAACACAAAATTCCCTGATTGGGTGCCAGCCTAACATGGAGACCCATCCCCTGTATGTTAACTGGCAAGAGGGAAGGATGAGGAGTATAGCTTAATCCCTCCATATCCCTTCGAAACCCAGCAAGCTGGGCAGGAAAAATAAATGGCTAGAACCCCTCAGTCATCTTGGCATTTGTTGTTCAGTTAGCAGTTCCCACTCACATTCGGCCCAGTCTGTACAATGTGGGGCCCAGTCCTTGAGCAGACTCTAGTCTGTAAGGTCTTCTGGTGTCAGGCAGTCCGAATTCTTTGTTAAATACAGGTCTTGTGGCACAAGGTCCCCCAAAGGTTAATATCTGTTGGACAACTTAATTGGCATAGCTGCTGGGGATATCGTGCTGTCATCTGACAGGATTTTCAATCTCTGGTTGCTCCTTGATCTGTTCTTCCTGGCCAACGTCTTTTTACTTGGTGTATCCCTCCCAGGCTTCCTCGAATGACCCCGTTGAGCACTCTGCCAGGCCCCCCCTGGTTCTGTGTCCTTCAGCGCAGTGCTGGTTGCTATCTCCATGGATATTGGGAAGTTCTCCCTGTGCAGTCCACTAGTGCTACTCAAAAGTTGCAGGGATTTGGCCATGCACCTGCCCGATAATTGTATGTTTTACAGAAAGTGTTCCACATCTCCAGGGTTGCTAAAAGTGTGAAAGACACCATTATACTGGATTCTTAGCTGTGCTGGATATCTGAGCGAGGTGGAAATACCTAACTTGTAAAGTTGCTGCTTCACCTCTGTGTATGCTCTTCTCCACCTTGCTAGCTCCTGAAAGAAAGCTTGGTAAAGCTGGATGGAGAATCCTTGCCATGTCAGGGATTTTAGTTCTCTGGCTAGGCGGAGGTATCTCTCCTTCACTGGGTACCATAGAAATCTGCACAATATTGGATGAGGTCACTCTCCTGGTTTGGGTTTGGGAGCAAGTGTGAAGTGAGCTTGCTCAATCTCTGGTGGGGCCTTGAGCTCCAGCCATAGCATCGCTGGCAATGCATCCTCCAAAAAGGATATTGTGTCCCTGCCCTCCATTCCTTCTAGAGTGCCCACAATTCTGATGTTCTGTCTCCAAGCTCTATTTTCCATGTCATCAACTTTGGAGAGTAAGTACTGAATCTGGCCATGATGTTCCCTCAGATGTCCGTCGTGTTGTGAAATTTGCTCAGCTTGCTGCTTTATAACCTTTTCAGAGCCCTCCACCCAAAGAACTAACACTCGCAACTCCTCATTTATTTGTGTAGATGCCTGCTTTAGTTCTGTAGTGGCTTGTAAAACTTTGTTTAACATCGCCATCATATTTGCAATGTCTTTGGCCAAGCTTCCAGAGGTGGTGGAGAAGACCATTGCTCACCCTGCAGACTCAAGATTGTTGCCTGTTCACCATGCATCAGGTTGGGAGCTCTGAAACTCGGGTGGTGCTTAAGTCTTGGCGTGTAGAGAGCGTGAGACACAGCCAGGCCCGGGTTGTTAATCACGGCATAGAATTGCGAATCTGCCTCCAAATCCAATAAAAAAATGGCTTACTCAGAAGATCTGGTGATCCGATGTTGAAAGTTTGCTTTTAGAAGCGCTGAACTCCCGACTGGACATCATGGATGGGCTGCTAGGGGTTCACAGGGTGTCTCCAGCAAAAGTTAGTGTGCCACCATGTTGGCTGCCAAGCTCCACCCCCAGGATAACACATTTTAGAACCATGGTGTACTGAAGTACACCTCTCCCATCAGGGAATAACAAATATATTATGTGGCCTGTATCCTGTATGTCACCCCAGTGATGCTTTACACCTGCACCACAAAAATGAAAATTTAAAATGAAATATGAAATAACACTGATACTTACCTGTCGATGTTATCCCTTTGGCAGTAGGATTACTGTAGTACTTCCAGTTTACACAGTCTGTAATCTGTGAAAACAAAAGGAAAGTAAGTTGCCTGTATTGACAATGGCATCGTTAAACTGGTGTAGGAATGATGGACACCACAGTTTTATTCAACAACAGAGTACATGACATTAGTACATACTTACTGTCCATTAGTGATAAGAAGACAGGTGGATGTGGCTGACTGCGGGGTTCATAGCTTGGCACAGGTACAATGTCTCTCTGTCACTTTCAAGAAGCAGAGTGGATGTTGCTGGCTGAGGGGTCTTAGGTAGGGCATAGATAAAATTGTATTTCTTGGTCTCAAGATGCGGGGTTGACTGCAGTTAATAATGAAATGACTGCGCACGTTATGTGAACTAAACCCTCAAAATCATTAAAGGGGAAGTAAGTTGTTTATTGTTAATTGTCATATGACAGTGAAGGCCACTGTTTGTCTTTTGTTTATTCTAAAAACCGGTAACACTACTGCCGTGAGACAGCCTTCACCATGGTAATTTTGCCATTGTGCGCTACCACCAAAATCCTCCACATCATCATCAAGGAGGAAGCAGCTCTTGCAATCCTCCAGCCTGGAGTTGTACCGACTTGGAAATTCTTTCCAAGGCCGTATCTTCAACATCAGTGGTACAGGATTTGATGCTTCCACAAGAATGGTCTGCTTCACCACTATTAGCAGCATCACCACCAGCATAGTGATTGGGTACAAACAGAGATGTGCTTTTCTGACTTGGTATGTGACCTTCATTCATTTTGATAAATGTCAGCATGCTGACATTTGTAGGTGATAAGTTAGTATGATAGTCATGCACTATGGCCCCCGCAAAACTAAATACCCTCTCTACAGTTACACTGGAGGGTGGGCATGTCAGGTACTTTACTGCTACTGATGTGAGCACTGGCCATTTATTCATCTTGCCACTTCAGTACACCAAAAGATCACGCATTATTGTCAGATGCCTGTTTTCTGCCAAATAGGCCTCAACCATGATCTGTGATGCATGCATTCTGGATGAATTGTCCATCTGTTCACCAGATTCATCTAGGTCACAGATTCTGACTTGGGACAAGGCACCCCAAAGTGGATTAATGAACAACTGTTTTGCGGATACCACCCATTGCACCACAGCCACCATACTGGATGTACTCAGTCCACAGTGACCTTTAGCCTTGTCATACTGTGATTTGTATAACTTTGCATGTGACTTCTGTGCCCCATAAACCAATTGGATCAGCTGTCCAGTCAGATTTTTAACTTGATTTTGCCCTCCCTCCAGTACAGAAGCAATTCCGTGTTTGTAGCGTGGGTCCAGCATTGTTGCTATTCAAAATTCAGGAGATTGCTGAATAGTGGCGATGTGTCGATTGTTGTCTAATATAGTAATCATGTTTCAGTAATGGACAGCATGACCTGTCTCTGGCAACATCAAAACTAGGTTGCAAATTCAACAAAGTCTTCCTCAGCCTTCGGAGAAGTGGAATGGCTTGACTAACGGATGCAGTGTCCCACTCACTGTCTGTGTGGCATCTTCAGATGGCTTCAAAATTATTACTAAGTTTCACTATATTTTGTAGGAGTAGGAATGACATAGATACATAGACACTGTTGGCAGACAAGGGCCTATGGCCCACCCAGTCTGCTCACTTGAGCTTGTAAGTTCACTTTATGTTTTTCTAGAAGTCTGTTGCCCTTAACCCCTGACCTCTAGAATTCTCATATCTCTATCCCATGCATTCTTAAATCCCACAATTGTTTCAGCCCCCATCACTTCCTCTGGGAGGGTCTTCCACTTGTCCACAACCCTTTCTGTGAAGAAATTCTTCCTCATGTTTCCTCAGATTTGCCCTCCCTCCAACTTCATCCTATGTTCTCTAGTCCAGGAACATCTTTTTCACTGGAAAATAGTGTATTCCTGCACCCTGTTCCTCCCTGTAAGGTACCTGTGTGCCTCTATCATATCCCCTCTCTCCCTCCTCTCCTCCCGGGAGTACATATTCAACTCCTTCAGCCTGTCTTCATAGGACTTGTGATGCAATCCCTTTACTATCTTTGTTGCCCTCCTCTGAATCTTCTCTACCTTGTCTATGCCCTTATGGTGGTAAAGTCTCCAGAACTGTACACTGTACTCCAGGAGGGGCCTCACTAGTGTCCTGAATAGTGGAATAATGACCTCCCTTTTCCTGCTGGTGATGCCCCTGCTTATGCATCACAGCATTTTATTTGCTTTACCTGCTGTCTTGTCACACTGTTTCCCTATCTTGAGGTCATCAGAGATGACAACCTCAAGATCCCTTTCCTGCGTGGTGCATGCTGTATCCTCACCCACCAACTGGTATGTTGTTCCAGGGTTTTTGTGCCCCATATGCATTATCTTGCACTTCTTTGCATTGAATTTCAACTGCCAAACTCTTGACCATTCTTCAAGCTTCTGCAGGTCCCTCCTCATTTTGTCTATACCCTCTGGTGTGTCCACTCTGTTACAGAGTTTCGTGTCATCAGCGAACAGGGAAATTCTGCCTTCTAGGTCCTGCGCAATGTCACTGATGAAGACATTGAATAGGACTGGTTCCAGCACTGATCCCAGTGGTACCCCACTGATCACTCTTCCCTTTGTGGAGTGACAGCCATTTACTATCACCCTATGTGTCCTGCCACCTAGTCAGTTACCTACCCACCGCACTACTGTCCTGCCCACTCCCGCATTCCCCAGTTTGTTTAATAGCCTTCTATGTGGCACAGTGTCAAAAGCCTTGCTGGTTCAGATAGGCCATGTCCACTGCCCTCCTCTGATCCATGTCCCTTGTCACCCAGTCGAAAAATTCAATGAGATTGGTCTGGCATGACCTCCCCCTGGTGAAACCATGCTGCCTTGGGTCCTGTAACCTGTTGGCAACCAGATGTTCCACCAATCTCTCCTTCAGTAGTGCTTCCATGATCTTCCCCACTACTGAGGTCAGGCTGACTGGTCTGTAGTTCCCCACTTCCTTTTTGTTCCCGCTTTTGTATAAGGGGACTACATCTGCTGCCCTCCAGTCTTTGGGTACCCCCTCATTTCCAGTGAATAGCTAAACAGGATTGCCAGAGGTTCAGCCACCACCTCTCTTAGTTCCTTTAGGACCCTAGGGTGCACCCCATCTGGACCCACTGCTTTATCGACTCTTAGTCCTTCCATTTCCTTTAGGACCCTTTACCATGTAAAGGGACTTGTGTCCATTTCTGCACCATTGCCACCCCATGTACTTCCTTCATTCCCATTACTCTCCTCTTCCTCAGTAAAGACTGAGCAGAACTATCTATTCAGTATCCCAGCTTTACTGTTGTCATCCTCCACGTGGCCCTCTTCCTCCCCCTTCAGTCTCACTATCCCTCCCTTTGCCCTTCTTTTTTCACTTATGTACACGTAAAAGGTTTTGTCCCCTCTACCCACAATTTTGTGATGCATTTTTCTGTCTGAGCTTTGTCTTCCCTTACTGACCTCCCTGCCCCCCTTTTCTTCTCCTGATACTCCTCCCTATCCCCTTCTGCTTGCATCTTTTTGCATTGCCTGAATACAAACCTTTTGGCTTCCACTTTCTTCGCTACCTCCATGGAAAACCATAATAGCCTCCTCTTCCTTATCCCCTTGCTAACCTGCTTAATGCACAGTTCTGTTGCTCTTGTAATCCCTGTTTTAAATATTGCCCACTGTTACTCAATCCCTGATTCCCTCTCCATTCTCATTAATGCTTCTTTCAAGCATCTCCCCATTTTCCCAAAGTCTGCTTCCTAAAATCCAGGATACATGTTTTTGTGAGTTTAGTTCTTCTCCTTCTGTGATGTCAAGCTACAGTGACCGGTGGCCACTGTTTGCCAAGTGCTGCCTCACTGTTATCCCATCACACTGTCCCCATTTGTGAGCATGAGGTCCAGTATTTACTTCTGCTGAGTTGGTTCAATGATCAGTTGCTTGAGAAAAGCACCTTGATAAATCTGCTCCCGGTCGATGCTGCTGCTGGAAGGCTCCAGTCCACATCTGGAATATTGAAGTCTCCAACCAGCACCACCTCACCCTTGTCTGCCATCCTTTGGATGGCTAGTATCAGTTCCCTATCTATTTCTTCCTCCTGGACTGGTGGTCTGTAGACCACCCCTGTGCAGATGGCTGACCCAATTTTCCTTTCCAGCTTAACCCTCTGTATCTCTCCCCAGTTTTGTTCCTCCTGGATTTCTGTGGCCTTTATGCCATCTTTCACATAAAGTGCCACTCCTCCTCCTCCCTTCCTCCCTGCCTGTCTCTTCTGAATATGTTTTAGCCGGGTATGGCCATCTCCCAGTCATTGTTATCATTACTCAACTGCTTCAGGAGTTTCCAGAAGCCACGCCTGCTGCACTTAACCCAGTAGTTTGTACACTTAACAAATCAAAATGCACAGCTTACCGTTTCATGACATTTTTATTAAAGTGCTAAAAACTTCCATCCCGTAGCAAAATACAGTGCAAAAGCGGCAACTTTAAATGTTTAAAATAAAAAGCTGAAGACACCATCATTGTGTTTTACCATAGCAGGAGAAATGACCAGGCTGGCCGAGCAGACAGCCCTTGTGCGTTAAGACGCACAGGAATCAGTTGATGTTTTGGCTTATGCCTTCCTCAGAGCTGATTGGTCAAGACTCTTACCATCCCTTTTATTACAGGATCATGCATATTCATTAGATGGGCATATTCTGACCTCCTTCTGCTCGTATATAAATGTCTATCTACACATCACTTACACAAGCACATACACACATACATCTATGTTACTTAATAAGATTAAAATTTATAAATAGCACTGTAGGGGTAATTCATCATTCAAACCCCTCGATTTAATTGTTCCAAGTTTAAAAATCCAAAAACATTCTCTCTGATCCAGTCTATTTGTTAGACTCCCACCACGGGGTCCAACTCAGATTTTTTCGATTCCCATAAATTTTAAATTAGCTGGTGATCCATGTCCCACATCAAAGAAATTATGTGCCATAGCATTTGTTTGTGCATTGTTTCGAATTGCTGATTTATGTTCACTTATCCATTCTCTAAGTTGGCATTTTGTCTGTCCCACATAAATTAAACCACATGGACAAGTCAGCATATAAATTACTCCAGTTGTTCGACAATTGATGAAGTCATTTATTTCAAATTCTTGATCGTATGTGGATGCTTAAATTTCTTGCTGTCATTTGTATTATTGCATTGAGCACAGTTGTGGCAATCTGTAATTGCCTTTAGGAAATGTTGGAATCCAGGTTGTTTTCGGCTTTTCCAGTTCCTGAAAACTATGTACTACTAAGTCCTTAATATTCTTTCCCCTTCTATAGGTAATATGGGGCCTACTGAATTGGTCACATCTGAATACAGGATCCCCTTGTAGTACTGACCAATGTTTCCTTACAATATTAGCAATTTCAGCAGATTGGTTACAGAACTCCGTCACAAAGCTCACTGGATTCTGATTTGCAACTCTATTCCGATTTTTTGGTCGTAACAACATCTCTCTTTCAGTATTCATTGCTCTTTCAACCCCTTTGTATACACAATCTACTTTATATCCACATTCTAAAAATCTGTTTGTCACTTCTCTTGCATTCTTTTGAAATTGCTCTGTATCACTACATATTCTTTTTAAGTGTGGCATTTGTCCCACCAGTATATTCTGTTTCAATACCTTAGGATGACTACTTTCATTATGTAGCAAAGTATTTCTACTCATTGATTTTCTATACAAGGTTGTTTTTAGTTTATTTTCTTCCTTGCATACTATCAGATCTAAAAACGGAATTGATTGTATATCAGCTTTTGCTACAAACTTGCCAGGTCATTAGTACATATGATGATAATGACATCAAGCTCACCCTCCTGTCTTGCCTTCCTGGTTATCCCCAGGATCTTCCTCCCATCACTCCATGCCATGGCACCTGGTAGGCACATCACTTCTCTGTCCTCCCCCTCCTGTGTTCCTAGCTGGTTCATTCTTCCAATAGAGTCCCCCATCAAGATTCACTTCCTCATCCTCTGGGGTCCACTGCTATCCCCACTGAGGTCACCTCCTTGGTTGACCTCCACATCCTTCCCTTCCACTTCTCTGAGAATCTCTGTCTGGTTGTTCCCATTTGCCAGTGCAGCATATAAGTTCTGGAGTGGAATTGGATTTGGGATGTGTCTCTGCCTGATCATCCTAACCCCCCTCATGTCCACCCTCATCCTAGTGCTCCTCATTCTTGGTAGCCTATTGGGCAGTGGCATTGGACTGGGTGGTCTCTGGATAGGGGTGAAGGTACTCCTGACTCAGTTTACTTCCACTCTGAGTCTGGTTACCTCATTCCACAGTCCAGAGAGATGTTTCCCATAATAGCTCCTTTATGACAATGTGTAGTATTTGATGTTTCCACATGTAGAAATATATTAATCAAGGTTAGTCTTAAAGTTTTATTTCCTACTATAAGAGATTACTTCAAGGGGAAGTCTGTTCCAGATGTGGCAGTTCGCAGTGTATAAAAATAATTCCTGTTATTGGTTTTAAACCTTTCTAGTTTAATAATGGCTGACCCCTGATATTAAGCTGGTTTAAAATATCAAAACAGAGCAAGATATCTCCTTTCTGTCTTCTGACATTCAGGCTATGATTTCCCAATTTGTCCATTTCTCTTTGGAAGAGTAATGTTTTAAAGGGAAACTTCTATCTAGGATTAAATGAATCAATATTGTTACCAATGGAAATCTGCTTTACATAAGCTATTGACCAAACCAGTAACGCTTTTAGGGCCAGAATTATACCCATTCAGTTTCCCCTTCCTAAATAGCTGCAGGCATCCATTTTCTAAATCACAGTCACAGGAAACGACATCACATCAGGGGAAACACATGTAGTCAATAAATATTTTAATCAGAAGAGGCACACTAAGCTGAAGCTTGAGTCCAGGTGTGACCTGAGAGCACAAAAAAGTTAAATGACATGCTGAGGGTCGCACATTAATGCAAGTGGGACTGTGGGATTCAAACCCAGGTTTATAGCTCAGAGCCTTAAACTACTGCACTATACTGCTTTCTTGAAGGGCAGAGGAAATTAAACAAAAAATGCTTTTACCTGGTCCATGGGGATGTGAATTTGTCTGTAATCTTGAAGGGGTTGCTTTAAACAAAAGTTGTGTGCTGCCAGTGCCAGCAATTTTTGAGTTCCTTTGGGGTTTATATTGCTTTGTACAATATTTTGTGACATTTCAGTTTAATAAAATGCTTAGTGCCAGTGTGATTTGCAGAATATTCTGCTATTGTGGTAACACTGTAAATAATTTGTATTCCTGTACCTATTTAGTTACAGTATTTGTTAGCAGTAAAGTAAAGTAGTTGTGTTTACATTTTTTTTGTTGGCATCATGTTCTGTCACTTGTAGGAGTATGATCTAGTGGCTAGAGCACAAGCTTGGGGCCAAGGAGATAAGCGTTTCAAACCTCAGTGAAGTCAAATACTAACTGTGTGACCTTGAGTAAGTCACATAACCCCCAAGTGCTCCTGTCCACCTAGCAGCAGAAATGAATAACAGCAGGACCCCATTGGAAATGAGGTGGCACATTTCAGCTGGACTATCCTGGATAAATAAATTGTAACAAAATAATTGCTTTGCATTGGTGTGTGACAAGATAGATGTCTATCAATACAGAACCCTTCTGAACATAGGTGCCAGAACCTACAGGTGCGCGGTGGGGGGTAGGCACCCCACACTTTTGCTCATGAACATTCAAAGTGCCCCTAAATGCATGCAATGTCAGAAGATAAGTAATCATGGTCTCTTATTACTACTGTATAGTGTCCCCCCAACACACACATACACACTCACTTTTCCCCACGTTCCAGCACTACTCCTTCTTCTAAAGGTTGCACCATAAAAATAAACCTTTATTTGAACATCATCCAGGAATAGGTTTCCTTTCACCAAAGTAAAAGAAATAAACACAGCAAATTTGTTTTTTTCATTTTATGATTCCAACTGTTTCACTCTGTCTTTCCAGCAGGAAATCTCCAGTAGCCCCTTCTTTTTGAGATAAAACCTTTTCACATCCCTGATGCTCCCAGGTGCAATCACTAAACTATTAAGTGGCTGATTGTGACTGCTCATCAAGAGGCCTAACTCTTCTTTTCCTCTTGCATGAATGAGGCAGTATAGTGCAGTGATTTAAGGCTCTGAGCTGCAAACCTGGAGACCTGGCTTTGAATTCCACAGTCCCCACTTGCATTACTGTATGATCCTGATCAAGTTACTTAACTTTCTTGTGCTCTCTCAGGTTGTATCTGGACTCAAGCTTCAGATTAGTTTGCCTCTTCTGGTTAAAATATGTATTGACTATATGTGTTTCCCCTGATGTGATGTCATCTCCTGTGCTTGTGATTTCGAAAATGGATGACTGCAGCTATAAAGGGAGGAGTAACTGAATGGGTTATAATTCTAGCCCTAAAAGTGTTACAGATTCAGTTAATAACTTATGTAAAGCAGATTTCCATTGATAACACTATTGATTAATTGAATCCTAAATGGACATTTCCCTTTAATGAAACTATTGATTTTGTATATCTTCACTGTACCTTTTCCAGTTTATTTATTTCTGTTCAAAGGTAGGTGACCATATTTGACTACCATAGTCCAAAACAGCCTCACCTATGAGAAATGTATCGGCAATAGTACCCCAGCTTCTCTACTCTTGATATTTCTTTTTATTGCAATTATTAACCTGTTAGCTTTGATAATAGCTGAGCTGTGTTGTTCTTTAAAGTTTAGTTTATTGTCTATTATTCTCAAGTCCTCTTTGGTGGATTTATTTAGAAGGGGTTGACCATCTAAGTAGTAAACACGGTTTGGATTGTGTCAACCAATATATATTACACAACACTTACTAGTGTTGAGTCGCATCCCTCATTTTCTTATCCATATGGTTAGAGAATCAATGCCATTCTGTAGGATATCAGTCTGTCCAGCACTGCTGCAAGGGACTCAGATTTCAATGTAATCTCCATAATTTATAATAGTGTTATTTACATTATCATCCATACCTGCCATGAATATTTGGAAAATTAATGATCCAATGACTGATCTCTGTGGGATTACACTTGTCATTGGGCCATCGGTTGACAAATGACATTGTACAGAAACTGTCTCTGATCTATTCTGGAGCTAGTTATCTATCCAACTTATAATATATCTATCAATGTTGTACTTTTTTAATTTTTGATTTATTGCCCAGTGTGTTACTCTATCAAATGCTTTACTTAGAGCAAACAACAGTACATCTACCGGAATGCCATTGTCAATCATGTTGCTCACATGATTATAAAGGCAAATAAGATTAGTAGCACAAGAATATCCTTTTCTGAGTCCATCCTGATTAAGATCAAACAAAGGGTCAGCATTAAATTGTACAGTAATTATGTTTTTAATTAAAGTTTGTAATATTTTACATGGAATTGATTTTAGGCTAATATGCTTATAATTAGAAACTATTGTTTTGCATCCACTTTTAAAGATCAGTGTAACCCTAGTTTTTTTCCAGTCTATGGGTACAATACTAGAATTAAGAGATTTTTCATACAATAAATTTAACAGTAGCCAGATATGAGCTTTCATAAGTTTAAGCATTGGAGAAATTATATTATCCAATCCAGGGGCACTACGAACTTTTAAGTTTCTAATATCCCTTATTATTTTTTTCTTAGAAAATGTATTATTCTCTTCATTATTTATTACCCTAGCCTGAGCAGTATGTACAATTTGTTCAGAACAAACAGAGCAAAAGTAATCGTTAAATACTTTTGCAATTTTAACCGGATCTGTAATGGATTGATTGTTATCCATGATAGTGGTTAATTCTCAATTACTCTTTTTTAAAGAGTTTATGTAACTGAAAAACTGTTTACAGTTGGATTTAGTTGCAGTTTTTGCCAAATATAATTTATGTCTTTTTTTTTGTTTATTAATTTTATTTTTACATGTCTTTTGTATTATTTTGAAAGAGGACCAATTAGACTCAATTTTGTTATTGTTATATTGCCAATATATTTTATTTTTCTTTCTTATTAGCTTGGTTATACTCTTACAGTATTTAACCATATTTATCTCCTTCCATTTTGTTGTATTTTCTGACTTGCTTGATGTGTATTCATGATTTTATGAATTGTACTTTTGATATAGGCCCATAATTCATGTACAGTCTTTCTTTCAAATTCTTTTGCCCAATCAGTTTTGTCGAGATCTCTGTTAATACCTTCCACATTTACTGTCTTATACAGAAAAATCTCGAGCAACCACTAACTAGTGGGTTTTCATGCTCTAAAGTGAATAAATACAGAAGAATGATCACTGGTGCCTATAGGCAGCCTAATCACACATGTTGTTATATTGACATCATCAGTTGTAAACACTAGATCTAATATGTTGTTTACTCTAGTTGGATCTTTTACATGTTGTGTTAGACTGTTTTCTTTACAGAAGTCTAGAAATGCTCTACTCTGATTATTTATAGCATTCTTTGCATCCCAGTTGATATCAGGAAAGTTAAAGTCACCAGTTTAAGACCACCTGACCAAGGTTAACAGTTTGTACTAAATCAATACAAATGTCATTTTTTGTAGCTATGCCCGATGTTGTTGATTCCCACATGGATTGTAACAATTGTTTTGGTGTCTGAACCTTTAATTACCTTTGGAATTTCTTTCTTGATATCATTAATTTTACCACCTGAGTAACAGAGCACCATTCTGCGCTCCTAATCTGGTTAACAAATGTTGGTGTCACATTTCCTCATGATTGAATCGTTGATCACTACCATCTCAGTGTGACTAGAGTAATCTGGTGATTGTTCATTCTCAGTCAGGTGAATTTTAACTAAACAGTTATACCTATTATGCTTAGTTATTTCAATAGTAGCTAATGCTCAATACCCCTTATTTCTCCCTTTTCCACTTTGAACTAAACACCAGTCATTATTTTGGTTACAGTCATTTTGCTTATGTTTTTTTTGAGCTGTTAAATTTAATGAATAATTCTCATCGTGTTCTGAAAGATTCTCTTCTCTATTCCATTTTTTTGGATGGTGTAACAGGACCATGTGGTGTGATTTGAATTCCTTTATTTCTTTGAATAGATAATAACTGTGGATTAACTGAGAAACTTGGACCAGGGGCTACACCTTTAGCACAGGGTAATGTATGTGATGTACTTGGGCCATGTGATACACCTGAAGCACCAGCTGTATTTTGATTTATTTCTAGCTGTTGGATAGATGACTTATTGGGATCAGGGGATATACTTGCAATGCCACATTCATGTTATAAGTTCATTATTTCTTTTAAGTTCTGTAGTTCCAACATAGTGCTATTTAATTTATACAAGGTGGGTTCTCAGAAGGAACTAGAAGGGGGACAGGATCAGATTTACAGTACAGTAGCTTCTTCTTGTTGTTTTTACATTGTTTCTTGTGGATTCTACTTGTTAGAAGGTTATTTCTTTCCTTTCTTATTACTAAGGGGCTAGCAGGGTATTATTTGGGGCTGTTGGAATTTTGAAACCTGTTTTGGTAGCTATAAGTGGGCTCTTTTATTTGATGATTCACTGTGTGACAGGCTGCATTTGTGGAGGCCTATTTCTTCTATTTTAAAATATAATTGGTGTGATTTAACTGGATCTGTTTCTTTGAATTGGAGACCTATATCTTCTAATTCCAAGCCTATTTTGATGTGTTGTTGGTGAAGCTGTTTGAATTGGAGTCCTGTTTCTTTGGGTAGCAAACCTATTTGGGGGGCTTTGAGTAGAATTGTGATTCATTGTTGCTGGCTCCACTAGCTGAAAAGTTTTAGTGCAGAGTGGGGGAAGGGTGCTAATGGTCAGACCAGATGCTTCAGCTACCTGATTGTTTCTGGATGACTTGGGCTGGTCCCACCCCCCAAACCCCTCACCCTACCCACCCCTGGTCCATGATTACCTTTATACCAGGGGTTCTGACATCACTTCCTCAAATGGGCAAAGGATATGCACCTGTCATAGCAGAAGCAGACATCCAGGAAAGGGACAGCAGCAAGTGAAGAGGTGACTGCTATCTCAGTGGAAGGGAAGTAAATGCAAATCTAGGACTTTCATTATTACTTCTTCGCATAGATATTGCATTGGGGAAAGGAGGAGTAGGAGTTTGAAGAAGGTTGTGCAATGGCTACTTAAAGTCTCTTTTTCAGTGTGGATAGGAAGGATAGGAATATAAAAAGCAGTTGCTCATTATATTTAAATAAGTACAACAAAGGAGGTAAGGGAAATAAAGAAAATAATGTTTTGTACTGATAGAGGGGGGAGAGGGGAGACTTGGGGGAGTGTTTGGTATCCTGCATCTGGAAGGGTGGGGGGTCATTGGTGGGCAACGACAGCAATGGGTAGGGTGGTAGGCTGCAACCACTGCGGTGCACCGATCTTTCTAGAAATTGCCTGGAGTGTGGAAGGATGTTTAGTGTGCAACCACATAGAAAAACTTAGAAACGAGATTGAGGGTCTGCAGGAGGAACTAAGACAGGCAAGGCAGATTGGGGGTGGGTTTAGCCCAGTACTGGAGGGAGGAAGAAGGGGAGATGAGGGAGGGTGATTTAAGCCAACAGTGGTGAGGAGAGGGTCAGAAGAAGGGGAAGCAGAGACAATGGGGCCCAGGCCAGGAAGAACGATTGCCGGGGAAACCAGGTCAGGAGACAAAAGACAAATGGAAGGAGGAGATATGCACTTGTGAGGGGAGGCGAAGAAGTGGCAAAAGTCATGCAGTGGAAAGGAGAGAACAGGTTACTATGAAGAGAGAGGAAGTGGGCATTTGTGAAGGGTCTTCAGAAAATAGTTTTGCACTGCTAGAGAGGAAGAAGGTGGAGGAGGAAAATGATGAAATTAAAGGAGTAATTGATAAATGCCTGGACCAAACTGGAGCGGGGGAAATTCTGCTCAGAGAATTGCAACAGTGGTAAAAGGGAGAAATAACATGCAGGAGGAAGAAGAGGAGCTGGAAATGAGAGAGGGTGATGAATGGAAGCAAGCAGGGAGTAAGAGGGGTGGAATCTTAGTGCTGGGGGACTCAATACTAAGAGGAGTCAGGTGGGGTAGCAAGAGAGGGAGAGGTATAGTCACATTTGGGTGGAGGCCTTGACAGGAATGACAGCAGAAAGGGTGGGACAATCTGTTCTGAAATATGCTAGAAGGGGTAGGGACAAGCCTCATTTAATTATTCATCTTGGGACAAATGACCTGGCTGACAAGACAGTAGATATAGTCCAGAGGAGGTTTGAGGAACTAGCACAATTATGTGAGGGGGCAGGAAGATCAGTAACTTTTTCAGAGATACTTCCGGTGCCAAAGGCAAGCACAACAAGAAAGCTGAGAATAGAGGAATTTAACAGATGGCTAAGAACCTGGTGTTGTGCTAAAGGGTATGGGCTGTCGGGGGGGTGGGGAGTGACCTGGAACGACAGTAGTATCTATGCCAAGGACAGACTACACTTGAGTGAGGAGGGAAAGAAAGTGTTGAAACAGAGGATGGAGGAGTACATAGAGGAAGTTGGGAATTTAAACTAGGAGTGGGGGGTGGCAATTGGGGAAGAGATATGCAGAGACCACAGGCTGGGAAACCATATGATCTTACCCCCCCCATAATAGTGACAAAGGACAAATGGCAAGTACTATTGGTGATGCTAGGAAAGGGGGGCAGGATTGGAGGGGGGCAAAAGGGTGGAAGGCAGTTACCCTTAATGCTAGGAGCCTTGGGAGGAAAACTGCAGAGTTACAGGTTCTCATGGCAGAGGGAGAGGTGGACATTGCAGCAACCACAGAAACACGGGCCACCCAATACAATGACTGGGACCTGTCTGTACCAGGGTACAGGTTATTTAGTAGGAACAGGGTGATCAGGAAAGGAGGGGTGGCACTATGTGAAGGAAGGACTGAAGTGTGTAAAGGAGGAAGGGAGGAGGGTAGTATGGAGTCACTTTGGATGCAAATCCAGGATTCCAAGAATAGGATTCTTAGAATGGGAGTGGTGTACAGGCCACCATCTCAGACGGAGGAGTTAGACAGGGAACTAGTGGGACAGATCAGCAGAATCTGTGAGAAGGGTAGTGTGGTGATTGTGGAGGACTTCAACATGCCAGGAGTGGACTGGAGTACCCAAACAACCAGGAACACAAGGGAGCAGGTACTGCTGGATGTCTTCCAGGACAGCTTCCTGCTGCAAATGGTCAGTGAATCAACCAGGTTAGGGAATACCCTTGACCTTGTGCTGGCAAATGAGGACTTTGTGAGAGAACTTACAGTGGAGGAACCGCTGTGAGGGAGTGACCACCACTCAGTATGGCTCACATTGGATATGGGCAAGGAAGGAGTGGAATCTGGCTCAAGAGTGCTGGACTTCAGGAGGGCCAACTTTGGGAGGATGGGGGAAGTAGTAAAAGGGCACCTGGCCAGAATTCAATCTAGTATGGACACTAACCAGAGGTGGGAGCTCATAAAGCTGGGGATAGTGGAGGTAAGCAAAACCTGCTGCAAAGCCCAGAGCAAGAAGGCTAGGGCTAAGAATCCAAGCTGGTTGAGCAAGGAGGTCATAGAAAAGGTAAGGAAGAAAAGAGCTGCCTTTAGGAAGTACAAGAAAACATGGAGGGGGGAGGACAGGGAGGGTACTTGACAGAATCGAAAGGAGGTGATAAGGGCAGTAAGGGGAGCCAAAGCATCTACGGAACTCAGGCTGGCACAAGGCATTAAGAAGGGGAGAAGGACTTCTTTAAGTACATCAGGAGAAAAGGAGCTGTGGGACCACATAGTAAGGATTAGGAAGGAGGGGTTGGGTGGAAGCAGGGGTGCGATAAGGCAGAAGCACTAAATGAGTACTTCTGCTCAGTATTTCTAAAGAGAAGAGGGGGGTGACACCCAAGGTGGGAGAAATGGCAGAAACAGGGGGGAAAGGGGTGAAAGATGGGGAAATCATGGAGGGCAGAGTTTGAGAGGGTTTGAAGGCACTGGGGGTGGACAAGGCACCAGGTCCAGATGGCATCCACCCCAGGGTACTGAAGGAGCTGGCAGAGGTCCTTGCAGGACCTCTGGCAGACCTATTTAATGCCTCACAACATTCTGGGTGTGTACCTCAGGACTGGAGGATGGCGTATGTGGTACCCCTCCACAAGAATGGCCACAAGGATGAACCGGGAAACTACAGACCAGTGAGCCTCACATCCATCATGGGTAAGCTAATGGAGACTATCCTGAAGGAGAGGCTTGTGGCCCTCCTAGAGGCCAAAGGACTACAGGACAGCAGACAGCATGGCTTCATATGTGGCAGATCCTGCCAAACCAACCTGGTGGAGTTCTATGACTGGGTAACTAGGCAACTGGACAGGGGCCATGCAGTGGATGTCCTGTATCTGGACTTCAGTAAGGCATTTGACTCTGTGCCACATGGAAGGCTGGGAAGGAAGTTAGTAGGCACAGGGGCGGGTGCAAAGCTGGTGAGATGGGTAGGAAACTGGCTTCAGGGAGGCAACAGAGGGTGGTGGTGGGTGGGGAACTCTCACACCCAAGGGCAATGACGGTGGTTCCACAGGGCTCGGTGTTGGGACCAGTGTTGTTTGGGATATTCATTGCAGACATTTCATGGGACATCAAGAGCAAGATCAGTCTGTTTGCTGATGATACCAAGGTAGGCACAGTGATGGATGACCTAGGGGGATGGCAGGGGTTGCAGGATGATGTGGCAAAGCTTGAAACCTGGTCAGACACCTGGCAACTGGGGTTTAATGCCAAAAAGTGCAAGGTGCTGCATTTTGGGATGAAGAACCCAAGGAGGAGTTACCTGCTGGGTGAAGTGCAGCTAGCCCAGACAGAGGAGGAGAAGGATCTGGGTGTGCTCATTACAGGGTCAATGAACAACTCGGCACAATGTAGGAAGGCAGCTGCAAAGGCCAACAAAATGCTGGGTTGTATTGCAAGGGGTATATCCTCTAGGAGGGAGGAGGTGATTCTGCCACTGTATAGGTCATTAGTTAGACCACACCTGGAGTACTGCATGCAGTACTGGCGCCCGTATCTGAAGAGGGACATTAGGTTACTGGTGGGGCTGCAGCGCAGGGTGACAAAGATGATCAAGGGGCTGGGGGACTTATCATATGAGAAGAGGTTGAAGGAGTTGAACATGTACTCACTGGAGGAGAGGAGGGACAGGGGTGACATGATTGAAACCTTTAAATACATGAAAGGAATAAACAAGATGGGTACAGAGGGGCTGTTCAAAGTAAGGGAGGGGAGGGCCACCAGGGGCCATGATATGAGACTGGAGGGAGGAAGGTTCAGGAGGGAGATGAGGAGACACTTTTTTACAGAGAGGGTGGTGGCTGGGTTGAATGTGATATCTGCAGAAGTGGTATCCAGTAGAACAGTGGACTGCTTCAAAAGGGGATGGGACAGGACAAGGGGGAGGGTTAATGAAGGGGAAGGGTGGAAGGGAGGGGCAGCTACAGAATAAGGGGTGCTAGCTGCCCATTCGAGCAGACTTGATAGACCTCTAGGCCTTTATCTGCTGGCAAATTTTCGTATGACCCCATATTGGGTACATTTTTCACACTCATGCCCTATAGTGGGTTTTCTATTTGTAACATAAAACATATGGCATTTACCACGTTGAGCTAATTTCACTTCATTACACAGATTTTGATTGTAATATTGCAATGCCCTCTGTGCTCCCCTTGCTGCTTATGTGCAGCTACTAGGTTAGCAACAATGAACATTTCATTTGCAGTTTCTTGCCTCCTTGCTCTCCAGACTCACTGGACATGCTAGACAAGTGCCAATACATTTATTGCTGAGTCCATGAGTTGCCATTCTTCACTAGTCATACACATTGAGGCCCTGAAACTGTCATGGCTAGTGTGCAGAAATAGGTACTCTGAGATTACTTTGTACTGCTCGTACAATTACTCTGCCATGTAAAGTGTTAAGTTCCATCTCATGCCAACTTCAAGCTTCAGGTGGTGCTGAGGGAGGCTGTTTTGAATCTGCAGCCTTCTGAGCTGGTCATGGGCCTTTCCAGACCATGCAGAGTGGGAACAGATGGGAAGTGCAACAGTCAGCATTTGCTTTATTTCAGGATACTGCAGAAACTCCTGTATCACCAGATTTAAACAATGGGCCATACAGGGAACCTGCACAAAGCCACCATTGCTGATTCATTTCACAACATTTGATCCATTATCACTAGCTATGAAGCCAGCTTTTAGGGACAGGGGGTGCAGCCACTCATCAGTTTCTGTCAGTAGCAAGTCTAGCATGTGTTCACCTGTATGCTACCCTGCTACACTATGCATTGCAAGCATGGCATGCTGTATAATGCTATGAAAGCTGCTACCACCACCACAGTCTGACTTATTACATTGCTTTCCCATCCCACTATCACAGACAACCCAAGGTAGCTGGGCCCACACAGATAGGAACTACGCAATGTTTTGCCACTTGTCCACATATCCATTCTTAAGTGAATGTAAGGTGATAAGGAATGTTGAACAGCATGTCTTACAGATTCTGCCACTGTGTGATATAACTCAGGGACAGCACGGATGGAAAAGTATGTCCGGGGTGGGACCTTCCATTTAGGACATGTGTGTGCTGCAAAGCACCAGAAGCCCTGATTCTCCACAGAGGAAAATGGCAAAAGGTCAATTGCCAGTATTTCTGCTATGGCAGCATTGAGTTTATGTGCAACCGCATGATTGGGTGGGTATTTACTGTTGCATGCAAAAAGGCTGTGCAAAGTGGGCTGCATTGTTCATTGCTTTACATGTGGTGTGCCAAATGGCTATACTCTACTGATTGACATGGATGGGGTACCTTGGATGTGTGATGGTGGATGCACAGGTGACATGTCAATACATGTGGTCATTTTCCATGTTTTAAGCACACGGGTTGATGTAGTAGAATTACTACATGGACCACCACTGCTATTCTGACCACTGCTTGAACATTACAAATCATCATCCTCCTCATGCCTGTAGTAATCTTCCAGTGTTATTTCACCACTTTTAATGACATGGCTACTTACACTGAAGGAAGGGAATACCATGCTCACTAACATGGCTGAGGGTGAACGCACAACTACTGCATTAGCTCACCTCTGGTGCTGAGTTCACAGTGCCATGTGTCTGCTCTTCAGATGAGTATGCTGGTCCCCACTGCCTAAATGGCTACCCTTTTTAAAATGCTTCACATGTCCCTGGCAAAGCTGGCAGATTGCCACTGTTTCATTATTGCCATCTTGTACAAAACAAATCCCAAACTAATGAAATGGATGCCTTACTCTTCACATGTCACTGCTGCTGCTGCTGCATATGTGACTGCACTTTTGGTGGCAATGAAATGGGGTGGTGTAATGCATGATTTCTGCTGTTGTGCACAATTGGACATTGAATGAACATCACAATCTATGACTATTAATTCAGGGTCATCATCAACAGACACAGCTACAGCAGAGCTTTTTTTTGGGGGGACTGACTAACAGACTGTTTAGAAAAAGCCACCTTCACTTTCTTTTTTCCTGGTCCCAAATGGGGTTGCTAGCATCATCATTATAATCATCATCATCTAATTCACTTTGGATGCTGCCCTTCTGTGGAGATATTCTAAGTTCAAGACCAGCCTCAGTATTATCATCCACACTTTCTTCGTCAGCATCTGAATGTTTGGATGGCCTAACCTTAATATCACTGGAAACATGAGACTGACTCATCATCATGATCAGAACCATGTTCAAGTACTGCAGGGTGTGGGACATCAACTGCACTCAGTTCTGCAGATTTAACAACATTTTTCCCACATGCTAAGGTTAACAGGGCTGAACTTGTAGCAATACTCATGCACTTATCAATCATGCCCTCACTAACTTTATTAACAGCAGGAACAACTCCATCTCCAACCAGCACTGAAGAAACTGATTTCACTGAGAAATCCCTTTACTTGTGCCAACTACTACCTTTCCCTTCTGCTGCGTACTACCATGGCCACGGCCACTCTTAATACTGCTAGCCTTTGTAGCACCTTATGAACCTGACTCATCTTCACAACAACTTTCATTGCTAATAGTCTTCTTGGCAGCAGTTCCACAGCCAGAAACTGCTTTGCCTGACCATCTCTTCGCAGGCATTTTTTTCAGATGACACAGACAATTTACTGCAACTTGATATTTTAGCACTTTTGGGTGGCTGGGAAACAAAACACTAAATGCAGCTGCACAGGCACAACACAATACCTGTCCTTGAATCCTTAACCAATCTTCAAAAAGATGACAGTTAAAAAAACATTATCTTATTTTGATGGGGGGGGGGGAGAGACACAGTACCTATCTACACAGAAGCAGGGAAATATATTACAGATAGGCTTAGAAATTCAGAGTACTTCTATTGCTGACCTGGTGCTGCAATCAAATGCACATCAATTGATACCACACACACAGAGGATTAAAGGTCAGGCACAGAAACTTTAACTGTTCAGCAAACTGTCTACAACATAGACAGTCCTGTAAAGAGACTGAAAAACTGCCGAGCAAACAGAAAATATTTATAAACAATTCAATGAAGTTGTACTGTGTCTACCTGAACACAAAAATAATAAAACAATAGCCAACAACAGCTGGAAAAAATATTTTTATCATTACTCTCCCTTCTGCATCACAGATCAGCCCCTCCCCTGAAGCACACTTCTACAGTGTCTACCAGTACAGAAACTGAATCAACTAAATGAACATTCAATATTCACAAACTAAAGCAATAAATGCTCTGTGGTATAACAACATATGGGTTTACTACAATCGATCTACTAAATTTTGTCACATAATTTCATGGCAAAAATGCATTTTTAAAGGTTTTTAGAGGGTTTGAATCTCAGATCTCTGAGAGCAAACTGTCTCCAGTTTTTCACTACACACACTGCAACAAACTGAGGGTGTGCAAGACAATAAAGAGCCCATGTGACATTACATCCCATGAATCACTGCAAAATTCACCTAAAACAGCAAAAAATACAAGGCAAAGTAATGTGGAGTCCATTGAGAACAATGGGAACTTTGTGTCACTTCAAGATACATTGATATTAGTTTTGCTATGTAGAGTAATACAGGAAATTTGGGTTATATGCGAAATACTACACATAGCGAATTTTAGGCACTTCGCCCACCTCTAGTCGTGGACCACCTACACATCCACAGTCTTCTCTCTCCATATCACCATGGTTTTCACTGTGGGCATAGCACTTCCACTGCCCTCATCCAGTTCACCAATGATATCTGGCTGGCTATGGACAAAGGCTTTCTCAGAGGGGCAATTTTTGTAGATCTTACAAAGGTCTTTGACTTGGTGAACCACCCATTGCTCCTAACCAAGCTGTCCACACTTGGTTTCTTTACCTTTTGCAACCACCTGGTTCTACAATTACCTCTATGAGCATGAGTAATACGTGCAGATCAGAAATGCCAAGTCCTCTCTCTTCCACACTTGGATTGGAGTTCCTCAGGGATCCATTTAAGGCCTTCATCGTTTGTCAATCTTCATAAATGATCTCCCCCCACTGTCCAGCCCACGTGCTTGCATGTTATACACTGATGACTTGGTACTATACTCCAGCTCCTCTGTCTTATCAGATATAAACTGAATCCTAAACCCAAACATCAACACCTTCTAACACTGGTTGATGCAAAACAAACATGTCCTAAACAGCAAAAAGACTCTCTCCATGCTCTTTGGCTCTGGACCTCTAATTAGGGCCTGTCACCAGCCATTATACCTCAGTGCATCTGATGACACCCCGCTCATCACAGTCTTCCCTTTTTAAATAATGTGGGGTTACCCTGGAGCTGACCCCTGCACCTCTCTACTACTATTAAATCTGTCAACAGAAAACTTGGTCTGGCATATAAAGTTAGACACAGCCTTACCTTTGCTGTGGGGTTGGCCATCACCCAGGGAGTTCTGAAACCTAAACAGGAATATGGAATGATTGCTTTTCCAGAATGCTCAAGAGGGCTTCTCCATAAGTGGAACTTCTGCTACAATACCATCTGCCATGTTTCCCTGTCAGTACCCACGCTCACTTACTGCTGCTCACTCTACTCTGTACTAGCCTGGTTAGGCCCACAGAGCCTTTTGGGAATACATTACTGCATGCTTCATCAAAAACATCATCACCTCCCAGAAACCTGACAAGCTGGCCCAACTATTATAGCCTGCTCAATTCACCTACCCACTGCTGAAAAGTCCTTCTTTGCCCAACCCAAATGCAACACTAAAATGGATGAAAATGCCTTCTCTGCTAGCATTCCAAAAGTATGGAATTCTCTCCCGCTGGCTCTCAGGAACTCCCAAACCCCATAGAGTTTTAAACAAGAACTCCATAATATACTTGCCAGCTCTAAACTCTACTCCTCTGGGGGGTGTAACCACTCATTTGCCTGACCCTCCTAGCTTTTTCTCATCACTTCTTGCTATTCCCCATGTTATGCTCTCCCAGAGATTTGCCTGATCCATTTATTCCCTCCCACTTAACCTCTATTTGTACACTATGGTTAATGTCACAGTTCAGGAACACTGTTTCTGTTTTTTCTGTGTCTGTGCCATTGTAATGTTACATTTGTAGTTATTTTTCAATGCTTGACTTATTGCTTAATTTTTGTAGTCACCTGCATAATGATTTCTTGGCTAACTTGTACTGCTTGTTGTCATCTGACCTATTCTTTGTATACACTGTTGTTTCTCATTCCATTATGTAACCTCCTGGGTTGTGCCTGCAAATAGACAGCCTTGCTGTCTAGCACACCTACCTGGTCAAAAAAAACTAAATAAATAAAATATGATGAAGATAGTACCACGCAGCAGCATAGATCGGAGGGAATAAAACCATTACATTTTAGGGGAAGAGGTGGAAGTGGTGAATAAAGTCAAATATTTAAGTATTATTTTTCAAAATAATTTTACTTGTACAGAGTAAGTTTTAACTGTGGTAAAACAATTAATGGTTTTGCTGTTTTGTATTATTGAAAATGTTTTCAGTAAAATAAAGTTTATTAAAAAAAGTTGGTAAAAAGGGCAAATAGTAGGTTATATTTTTAACCATTTTTAGACAGGCTGGATTGAGTTTATCTGATTCAGTTTACTATTCTCTACAGTAGTTAGGCCAGTTGTAGAATACGGGGCAGTTGTTTGGCAAGGAGGGCTTACAAAAAATGAATCCAAAGAAGTAGAAAGAGTACAGAAAAAATAAATTAGAATAATGGTGGGTGGGAAGTGAGTTATAGTGAAGCACTGCTTAAATGTGGTCTTAAAAGGTTGGATATTTGAAGGGAAAAATGGCAAGAGAGACCTTTAAGAGAGTTTGTGATCCAATCCACACATTTTATTGTTTACTTGTACGAACAGATATTACAGGATATAATTTCTGTAAACAGTTTATGTGGGAGTACCAGTAGTGAGGACTTAAACCTATTTTAAATCTTTGCTTATGCATTATTTGCATCTGGTTTAATGAACCCCATTGTCAAAATGGGAACTTTATGAAATGTTGTGTGTGTGTGTGTGTGTGTGTGTGTATATATATATATATATATACACATATATGTGTGTGTGTGCATATAAAGTATTTGTTTTCCTTTTTATATTGAATAGGTATTCTAATGTACAATATGTGTTCTGTCTTTTTTTATGTATAATTGATTGTTTTTATAATTGTATGTGAACTTCAATCTGCTCATTGTTGGGCATGATTGCAATATTAACAATCAATCAGTCAGTCAATAAGGAACCAAAGCACTACCTATGAGAGGAAAACTGTATAAATTCATTATCATTTTTGTGGTCTCATGGTCACAGAGCCCACGTTGAGATTGGGGAGCTATCTCCTTCATCCCAGGGGACTGTTAAGCATTGTCCTTTTTTCTGTAACTTCGTATAGCTGCCAATATATGCTTATGCTTTATTTATATGCACTGCTTTATCTGCCTCTATGATGTCAGAACTCACTAGACTCCAACAAGGTACAAACCTAGAGTTTTGTATGAATTTACATGATGGTACTTCTCATCTCTGGATTACAGATTAATTCAGACATATTTGTGCAGCTTTATTAGGAGCCAAACCTCAAAGGAATCCCAGATACCTACAACTTGTGCATTTCTGGGATACATTGCCCCACAGCTTCTGGCATGACTGCCAGCATCTGTGATCTTGCCTCTTGTGGTACACAGGTGCTGAGCTTCACATTGATGTGGGGCAGCAGTGGTGAGTGGTGCATGTCCAGATCATTGGCATCTAACCAGATGCCTGTGCTGAACCGGCCAGTGAATCCCTACCCTCAAGGTGCAGGGACTGAAAGGATATGACAATCTTCCAGGGCTGCTGTATCCACATTTGCAACACTGAATTTATATGACATACTGCAGCAGGTGTCATCTAGAGATGTGCGAAGTGAGGAAAATTCACTCCACGAAAAATGTTGTGGATTTTCCTCACTTTGCAGAGTGCATTAGGTGTGCAAAGCCCGGCTTCACCTCCCCACCCATAAAAAACTCTGTATTATACAAGCACACCCTCATTCATTGACAGCTCAGCCATGCTGACAGTCATGGAGGAGAGAGGAGGGCTGTGCTGTTGGCCGACTTCAGGTGGGGGATGGGGGAGCTGGCTTGTGGGCAGTAGATGCGGGGGTGGGGGTTGGGTGGTCCATTAGACACCTGGTAAATTATTTTTAAAGTTGGTCCAGCACCCGGTGATGGGGGGGATTAGAGCTTGGATTTTGAAACATAGAAATTGATTAAATTAATTTTTATTTATTAATTTTAATTTATGCATTTTAAGATTTGTTTAATTTTGCAAAGGGTCAGTAATCGGTAGGGTGTGGGGCACTAGACACCACGGAGGTGGGGAGAATTTAATTTTTCATATCAGGCAGGAGATCAGCCATGGGGGTGGGACAACTAGACACCAGGGATTAACTCTATAGTCAGGGCTGGTGCCCAATCATTGGAGGGGGAAATTCAGTTTGTTCATATTGGTCCAGCGATTGGCTAGAGGAGGGTGGGACCACTAGACACCAGGGAGGGAAGTTAACTTTTGGGCTGCAGTGATCATGGGGGGAAGGGGTGCCAGCGATCATGCCAAAAGTCTCCTTGCTTTGTTTTTTTTAGGTGCAATTTGCACTTTAAAAACCCCCAAAGCAAGGAGAAGTTACCCCATGCCCATTATAGTGAATTTTCTGCAACAGGTGGCAAATTCTCAAAATGGTACACAGCAGTGGAGCTGGCAGATTCACAGGAAATTCACTCATGAAGTAAAATTTTACTGCAACTCTAGTGCTATAATGATACCCTACTCCTTCCTAGAATCTCATTGGAAAGGTTATTGTTTCTACAGTAGGCATGTGATCACTACCTAAGATTCAGAAAGTGGTCTGTCAAGATGGTGAGTGGAAGGCTGTGCTGACTGCCGTCTCTTAATTAGTATATTGGCATTGGTCATCAAGGTGTGGGGATGCAGGAAGGAGGGTCAAGAGCAGATAAGGAGGTGGGTGATTGCATTTTTGGAGGTTAGGGGCCCTCTGTATGCAAAGCAAGGAGTGGATTATATGTCAGGTTACCAGGAGTAATGATCTTGTGGAGTCCACTGGGCTTGAGGGGGTTATTACTGAATAACAGGATGGGCAATCTGGGGATTAAGGGACCACTAGACCACCAGGGGGTATTACTGACTGACAGAATGGGTGATTGGAAGGTGATGGGACCACAAGGCCACCATGAGACTCCACAGCATGACAGGATGATGAAATCACTGTGGATTGTGGTTCCAAGACCACTGGTGGTTTTACAATATAGCAGTGTGGCCATTTGGGGGGAAGGGAGTGGGGTAAGCAACTCTGGGCAGGGATAAGGGTAGAATTTTAACAGCATTACACAGCTCTGTGATGAAGGTTGTTTAACACTGTTTAAACCACTGAGTAAAACACTGCACCTAGTATACAAGGGGATACTCTCAATTGCATGTTTACAGCACTAAATACTGAATGATCACACTGTTGGATCCATGCCAAAGAGCAGGAATTCATTGAATATGGTATCTGCCTTGTTTGCTCGCACGATACTCAGCATGGTGCTAACCTATTTAGTGCAGTGCTAACCATCTGACTATGAGGGTCATTGTCTAATAAAATTAAAAGTATGTTTTCATTGTGGGGTTATTAGTTAAGCCTTATCTAGAGCTTCTGCTGAATTTACTGTGTAATGCTAAGGCACCATTCAACTCAGGAACAACCCTTTCATCACTTTATTTTCTGCAAGTTAGCAGCGCTTCAATATATTTTTTTTTAACTTGTCACTCTCCTCTTGAAGTCCTCCTATAGCCCCCTACTTCTCACCTAGTCAGCTCTGCCAAAAACATTTGAGTCTCTGATATTTCATTCCATGTGCTTTCTTGCTGCTTTTTTAGCCTCCAGCATTTTGTTTTAAATTTTACTGAATCTCTCTGACTGTTGCTTTATGGTCAAGTTCCTCCCAAAGTGTACAGCTCCCAAGTCCTGATCACTACACAGCTCCCACCCATCACACTACACTCATTTTCTTGAATCCACAGCAGTAGGCAGGCTATGAGACCGCATCCTATCCTCTGTGTGATCTGCTGGAAATGTCGCTGAGCAGGCATGCAGTGTGTGCTTTATACTTCTTGCTTACACATGCCCAGTGCTCATCATGGGAGTGTGATAGAGCAGATGTTTCCAGGTAAGTTGAGCTGAGGATGTTCATTTAGGGTTTTGTAATAACTGAGCTGAAAATGTTTGGTTTTCATGGCTGGAATGTTACACATCACAAACAGTAATACTGTGATCATTTTAAAAATGGGTTCCCTTTTTTGCTGCTATTATTGTTGCTACTAACCTTTCTTCAAATGCACAATGTTGACCATTAAAAAGGTTCCCTCTTTCTGCAGCATGGCTTACTGCATTTTTAGATAATTGGATTCATATCCATCTCTAAATAACGGAGTTGCTGCACCATGCAATAAAATATTTGTTTTGTGCCCACCACTGTATCTGCTTGGTTTCTTCAGTACAGGTGGCATTGTTACATATCAATCTCAAAGTCATTTCATTAGTCACTGTCCTGTACATAAAGTAGTAACACAGCACTATGGTAGCAGAAGGAATTGAAAGGCTATGCCTGTAGTTCAATTGGTGAGCAACCAGGCACACCCCCTTCCTGAGCTATATAAGCAGTTCCTCCCTGCATCCCTCTGAAGCATTTTTTTTTTTGCCACCTGGATGCTTGGTTGCTCTGTCGTCTTGCTTTGGGGCCCTGGTCCCCCCAACCCCGTCTCTAGTTTGCTGGATTTTGTTGGTGTGTTTCTCCTGCTTTGGTTTGTATTTGGTTTGCCTCCAGATGCTGTGTGCTTCCTCCTGTGCTTGTTTTTCTGTTTTCCTGTTTCTGTTTTTAGTTTTGTCTTTCTTTTGGGGTTTCTTGTTCCCTTGTGTGTGCTGCATCTATCCTGTGCCTGTGTGCAGGCTCCTTTTCTCCCTAACTTTCTTCTAACCTCAATTTTCGAGCACTGGCTGTATGTTTCAAATCCCAATTTAACTTCTCTGCAGCAGCTGCTGCTGCTGCTGCTTTCACCTAGTTCACTACCTCCTGTGTTTCTCTTGCTTGCATTAGCTTTCTCAGTATGCAGTTAGCTCGTCTATGCAACTTCAGTTCTCTGCCTTCCACATTGTTGTCCTGTGCTTTTACTGGGTACATTTTTTTTTCATGCTGTCTGCTGTTGTTGCCATTCCATTCAGCACTCTCAAGTTCCTAATTGTTTACACCTGGCTGGCTCTTCTCAGCATCTCACTGTGTGTTCTGTTGTTGTGTTCTAGTGAAGCTAACATGCTTCACTTTGTGCAATCCCTATTTTACCTCAGCAGCTTTGCATTCCTGTAAGGTTTATTTACTGCTTCCTTACCTCAGCATTTCATTATTTTACTATGCTTTTCATTCCGTAAGCCCTTGGTTTTCACACAACCCTTTTAGGGATTTAAATCTGCTCAAACATGTTTATTTGCACTCAGTGGGAATCAAATATGAGTCTACTGCAGTTCTATATCACTTTCTCCATAAGATTCAACCCTGCTTAAATGCAGTTGTACAAAGCAAATATTATTGTTGATTTTAGTGCATTATTGCCTATGCCTACAATTCCTATACTTGTTCAATTGTTCAGCTCAGCTACTGTTGGAAGCTATAACTAATTATTGCAGGAAGCCATTAACTACTTTTGTACAATGCTTCATTATACTCTAGAGGTCAGCTGAGCTACAGCTGTTGGTGTAAACTATTTTAAAAAATCCACGTTTGTCACAGAGATTTACTGTTGCTTCTTTCTTCCTATGGCAGAGGATGGGGGGTTATAGTCAAGAGTCATGACCCTGTGTGGTTCAAATATCTCTTGTTTGAATACTGCCTTCACCACTAAAATCCTCTGGCCCAGATATTCAAGAGGGTTGCGCCCCAGAGCGATATTCAAAAGGGAAAAGTGCGCTGCACAAATCCCAATGCGCCAGAGAACATCAGTAAGGTATGCAGGCACAGGTGGGGGGGGCATGCCCATGCATAACCTGCACAGCCCGATATTCAGCCCAGGATGTGCAGAGCCATGCATGCGCAACCCCTACTTGCGCCAGCACAAAGTTAAGCCAAAAAAAAAAAAGGAATAACTGATGGCCACCCACAGGTGAGCTGCCGCATTGCAGGGTGCAACACGGCAGCTGCCACCTGTGGGTGGCCACCCGCATTCCAGCTGCACCTGGCGGCACCCCCCATGCCCGATTGAGGGTATTCATAAAAACAAAACCCCATCCTATATCCCTGGTGGTCCAGTGGACCAATTTCTGCCTGATCGCGGGCATCTTTATTATAAAAAAAAAAAACCCAGCCAATATCCCTGGTGGTCCAGTGGATAGATTCCTGCCTGATCGTGGGCATCTGTATTAATATAAAAAAAAACCTGGCCAATATCCCTGGTGGTCCAGTGGACCACACTCTGCCCGATTGTGGGTATCTGTAAAACAGAAAACATCCCATTACCCTGATGGTCTGGGTGCCCCCTCCCCACCCACCCACTGAGCCCCACCACCCCTCTCCCACCCAGTCAGCCAGCAGGCAGCAGCACCCACCTGACTGCCACCCGCTGCCCACCGACTGACACCTCAGTAGGGCTGCATGCCCATTGGTTCTGGCGTGATCCAATGGGCCTGCAGCCCATACCATCTACACATTCCAGATATGTGATGAGTTCATTCACATATCTGAATACAACAATGCTATAGGCTGCATGCCCATTGGCTCACACTGTGAACCAATGAGTGTAACCTACTGAGTAGCTCGGTGGGAGGCAGGCGGCAGGTGGGTATGGTGCTGCCCCCCTGGCTGACCGGGGGAGGCGGGGCAGTGGGGCTCAATGGGCAGGTGGGGAGAAGTGCCGGACCACCAGGTAATGGGACGTTTTCTGTTTTACAGGTCCCCGCGATAAGGCAGAGTTGATCCACTGGACAACTAGAGATATGGGCCAGGTTTTTTTTGTATTAATACAGATGCCTGTGATCGGGCAGGAATTGGTCCACTGGATCACCAGAGATATTGGCTGTTTTTTTTATATTAATACAGATGCCCGCGATCAGGCAGGAATCAGTCCACTGGACCACCAGGGATATAGGATGGGGTTTACTTGATACAGATGCCCATGATCGGGCACATAGCATTCTGCTGGACCACCAGGGATATAGGATTCTTCTATTTTTGGACAGATGCCCGCGATCAGGCTGCAGGGGGTGTCGATCCCAACAGCTGCTGCCTGGCAGGGCATCAGGCGCAAGTCATCGGGGACTGGCGCACCCTGGATGCAAATGGGGCCATAATGACATGCAAATGGCCCCATGTGCACCTTGCATAAATTATGACCCCATTTGCATGTAACCTTTTGAATATCAGGGGTGCTGTGAATGGCGCAATGGCACTTGCGCTAGCGCATCTCCATGCTCCACTCTGGCCACTTGCGCTAGCACAGTGCCACTGCACCATGCACACTGGAGGTGGCCAGGGTGCGATATTCAAAGCTGCTGAGCCATGATGCAGCTCCTTTGAATATCTCACAGGCCACGCCCCTGCGCAGCCAAGTTGAGCTGCACCCAAGCTTGCACCACAGCCTGGCGCAGTTTGAATAAAAGGGCCTCTGAGTATTTATGTCATCTTTAATCAGCATTTATTGATGGACTGATTGGCTTGTATTCCTTCATTTTTACTTGCATTGCTTTTCCTATAACCTTGTCCAGCAAGAGCACCACACTAGAAAAGGGACCAGGTTAGCCTGAGCTGTTTGTTCAATTCTTACTGCTTATTATGTTTCTGTGTACTATCAGTTTACCATGCTACACATTGCCTGTTACTCCCTGCATTACCAATGCTCTGCCTGCTCTATTGCTAAAGAAGACTAACCAACCATGCGCATCAACTCTGACTCTGAACTCACTCTCAGCAGACTGGCTTGGGGCTTGCTCTGCAGCTGACAGTCTTTCTGTGCACTCCTGAGTCCACATCTTGAGTGTGTGAAACTTTGGGTGGTGACCTTCTCATCTGGCCCATAGTGGGAATGTCTTTGCTCTGGGTAGAGTTTTAGCCATTCAGGTGTATTGTCAGCATCTCCTGATATAGAAATTAGGACTCAGCTAAGAGGGGGGTGGGGCCCAGAGATTAAAATGGGGCTCCTTTAGCTAGGCGATTGCTTCAGCAATGCCTTCTAGCTATTCTCTCTATAACTGCTTCTGGTTCACCTGGTTTGTTTTTACTTCAGTAGGTGAGCTAGGTGCCTCAGCAGTCTTTGCTCTCCTCCTCCCACATTGCAGGAGCTTGTTGCAGAAAATTCTTACAACCCTTTACGGCTTCTCCGTTTGAGGGAGAGAGTGAGAGTCTTTCTCCAAATTGGAATATTTTCCTGCCCCCTTGAATTGGATTTCAAACTGCAGCAGCCAAGCCACGAATAAATAAAATACCCCAAGCTTGGAGGGAAGGTGACTTAGGCCTTGGATCCCCAGACATTTTCTCCTCATAGGGCTTTTTTTGCTCTTCTCTGACCCAAAGGTAGTGATACTTAACTTGTTTTCAGTAGTACTCCCAAGTTCACTTAGGTAGGTTCTGCTGTTGGATGGAGGTGGATGGTGACACTACTTGCCATTCCCTCTCTCTTTAGGAAGCCCCTTGCTATCATCAGTGCAATCCATTGTATCCATGCAACTCTGCTAACCTGTGCAAAACATTTATGTTTCATCAAGCTGCCTGTTGCTATCAATCTGTTTCTCTTCCTCATAGTCAATGATCACTGCTAATGTTCTTTTTGGATTTTTTTTCCTAAGGTACCATTAGCCCAGGGAACCTTTCTATGGCACCTCTGGGGTGGAACCCTCTTTAAGGATTCCTTGCCTTTGGTGCCCCTACAGGGTGGTAAGTCCTCATGGAATAGAGTGTGCGATTAACCAAAACATAGTAACACAGTTACACAAGCTTAACACTATACTGGTTGCATAGGGAACTGAACTGAAAGGCTATGCCTGTAGTTCAAAAGGTGAGCAGCCAGACACAGCCTGTTCCTGAGCTATATAAGCAGTTCCTCCCAGCCTCTAACGGAAGCATTTTTTCTTTGCCACACCATCCTCCCCTCCTCCAGTGTCTTACCTCTCTCCTTGGAGGGGGTTCTTCCTAAGGTACCTTTAGCCAGGGAACCTTACCATGTCACCTCTAGGGACTTAACCCTCTTCAAGGGTTCCTTGACTTTGGTACCCCTACAGGGTGGTAATTCCTCATGGAATAGAGGGCGTGAATGGCCAAAATACAGTTGCACAAGCATAAAATGGTACTGATTGTGTAGCCATTTAACTTAAGGTACGACGTGATCACTGTTTCCTTGGCACAAAAGTGATATACAGCATAGTACTGTACATCCAAGTGAACACCCAGAATGTTATCTGCAGTCCCCATGATGTGTAACGCCCAGTGCTATTTTTCCTTTGGAATCTGTCTAGTTCAGCACTGAAAGCTGGAACAGTGCATAATTTTACTAATAGTGCTTTTTTTATGTAGTTCAAGAGACTTCAGTAATGTTTTGTCATCTGCGATACATAAGGTTCCAAATTCTGACACTAGATAGTGACTGTTACTGCTAATATTGATTATAAAAATAAACTTTTAAAATATGCAATGACAAAGTATATCTATTCACTTTCAGAGCAATGTTGACTGTTTATGCAGATGCCCAGTCTACTTATTCAACTGTGTCATCAAACAACCACAACAACAGTCAAGATTTGGAATTCATCCTAAATGGTTTTCCTGGACTTCACAGCTGGCATTATTGGCTTTCTGTTCCTTTTGTACTTCTGTTTTTATTGACATTTTTTGGTAATCTAATCATCCTGTTAATTATAGCAATGGAACAAAGTCTTCATGAACCCATGTACATTTTTATTTCCATTTTATCAGCTATAGATCTGATTCCAGGTGTTGCTCTTCTGCTTAAGCTGTTAGTAATATTATGGTTTGACTCACAAGCTATACAGTTTGATGCTTGCTTTGTGCAAATGTTTTTATTTACTTTTTTGCAGCCATGGAATCATCAATCCTAGTATTAATGGCTTATGATCACTACATTGCAGTGTGCAAACCTCTGCAATATTCCTCTATTGTGACAAATTCATTTATATTAAAAGGAAGCTTACTTATTGTAATAAGAAGTCTTTGTGTTATAATACCCATGCCTATACTTGTTAGAATGTTGCCATACTGTGGTACACGTACTGCTCACAATGCTTTTTGTGAATACTTTCCTGTCATTAATGCTGCATGTGCTCATACATTCATGAGTGATAATTATCTGAATATTTGCCTTGCTTTAATGGCACCATCAGATACAATTTTGATTGGATTGTATTATTATATGATTGTTAGTGTTACATTAAAATTAAGATCAAGAGAGGCGCGCCAGAAGGTATTCAGCACCTGCAGCTCTCATTTTTTGTAATTTTATTTTTTATGTATCAGGAACATTGTCAACAGTAATATTTATTTTCGAGAACAAGATTCCAGCATACATTCGTGTCTTATTTTCAGTCTTGTGTATTAGTGCCCCTCCAGCATTAAACCCAATGATATATGGTATGTAAACAAAAGAGATTTGGCGGGCTATAATAAAACATTTAAGAAAGATCTGAAAACTATTAATGGGTGATAGATAAACAATATTATTTTGAGTAACAAATGCTTTTTGAAAGTACACTGAAGGAATATTCAAAAGGGTTAAACAGGCAGAACCATTGTTGCTAATAGCAATTTTAGAACTTTTATTTGCTAAAAAATGACTGGTGGGATTCTCCATTGATGTCATAAGATATAAGAATGGTTTTAAAGTTGGCTGGTATCACAAAAAATCCAAGAACGTATTAACCTAATATGACAAGCAAAACTCATACTGAACTTAAGGACATCAAATCAAATCAAAATCAAATCAAATCATCTTTATTTATAGGGGGTGCCTTTTAATTGATCAAAGCACCCTTACAAATTATAATAATAATTAAAATGCAAAGATTAAAATTTCAAATAAAAACATATTCCAGATATGGTCAATGAACAGCAGAATAAAATATGAGGTACCAGTTAATCCAGAAAAAGATTCTGCATAGCTGGTAGCATCCTCCTGAGGTCCTTAAGAAGAAGGCCCTTATGGGATCTGCTGGTGGTGTCATAAACAGACAGGGACCATGACACATATCCTCTGGGCATACCCTTCTCTTGCCTCATTCCAGTCTCAGATCTGGAAGTCATGCAACACTGGCTAATTTCCATAGCTCTGGGGGCAAAAAGGCAAATTCTACTAAACTGCATATCTGATTCCTTCCCATTGCTGGCTGATTTGGTGGTAGCACTCTTCAAACTGGCAGAATATGAATGCTGGTCAGATTTGGCTAATCACTAGTTTGACTGTTTTTATAACATCTGGTCTCCCTCTCTTCAAGCAACACAGATTCTAATGTAAGAAGCATCCTAAAGCTATAATACAGAGGGGTAATCAGTTTAATTCATGAGAGTTTTCCCCTGTATACAGTAATATCCTGAAACTGCCATAAATGCCATGTTATTAAAATGTTCCAATTTTTCCGCAGTGTTTAATGCTCTTCATTCTTCTGCATGGCTCTCATAGTCTCACTTTTGATAAATATGCTTCACTGTTTAATCTTGTTAATTAGGCTTATCACTGTACTAGTTCAGTGACACAGTGTTATGTATAAAAGCTGAAAAATAGAGCATGTGCAGCATCTGTGTACGACATGCTATATGTCCATGTCCGCTGCATGGATTTCCTCAGCAAAAAATAATAAACCACAAAAAAAGCCTTAGACTGCCAGAAGATGTTTTTAAATATGCAGAATTTGTCAAATGACATTATGTGTGAATAAGTTGTAAATACCAGGCTTTGCATCACATGCAAAATCAATAGCTTTGTTTAAAAAGTTTACCCATTTTTGTAAATCATCGTTTCTTTGTTGCATTTTGGAATACTGTTTAAACTCCATAAAATATAGGATATAGGCATAGTAAAATGCATAGACCAAAAGCATTTGGGGCTATGCATGAACAGTGGAAAGCATGCACCAGATGCGTGTACCCAACCTGGGTAGCACCATGTCAGTGGACAGGTGTGAACATACGCACTAATGCTAGTCACCTGTCTGCAAACCCCTCTTCAGCATGCAGGACTGTGCAGGGCAGACAGGGGTGGAGTTGTGGACCCAGGCTGGCAGCCAATTGGATATGGCTCCTGGATCCCAGAGTAAATCCTTTGCGTGAATAGCTAATGCAGGCTCCTGGGCCTGTGTGGCCATGCCTCAATGTCCAATGGTCCCCCCCACAAGATAACCATCCTGTAACACATCCTGTTGCACAGCAGAAACCCCAAACCCCCAGAAGAGCACCCACCCCATCCCATATGCCAACCTACCCCCAACAACCTGGACGAGACCTGGCCCCTGTCAGTTTAGTGAGTACCACCCCCCCACACATATGTACCCCATCCCCATTCTAGCTGACACCACCAACATGCACATGTGCCCCATTTCCATCTGTGTGTTTAATCCCCCACCATACATCAGAGCCCCATCCCCATCTTTGTGCATAACCCCCTCATCACACATCAGAGACCTGTTACCGTAGTTGTTGTAAACTCCCCCAAAACTGAATTATTACCTTTTGGACCTGTGTCAACAAAACACAATGAAGGAAAAAAATGCTATGGTTCTCAAAAGTGGTGGCAGGGAAGGTTAAGGAGAAAAGGATAGCATTCAGGAAATATAAGGAAACACAGAAGGAGCAGGACAGAGAACTTTATCAGTTAAAGCAGAAAGAGGCTGGGAAGGCAGTCAGAATAGCAAAGGCCCAAACTGAGGAAATGATAGCCAACTCTGTTAAGAAGGGGGATAAGACCTTTTATAGGTACATTAGGGAGCAAAGAAAGACCAAAGGAGGGATACTGAGGCTTAATAAAGGGGAGAGAATGTGGGTAGAGGGTGACAGTAAAAAAGCAGGGATACTGAATGAATATTTCTGTTCAGTATTCACAAAGGAAGAGGAGGGAGAGGTACCTAAAACCAAACAAGAGAAACACTCTGATGACAGGGGTCTATACCAGTCCATTTATAGAAGAAAGGGTTCTGAAAGAACTAATAAAATTGAAGGTGAACAAAGCAATGGGGCCTGATGGGATTCACCCAAGAATTCTAAAGAAACTAAGGGTAGAACTAGTGACACTGCTGACTTCTCTCTTTAACAAATCATGGGAGAATGGTGTGGTACCTGAGGACTGAAGGAGGGTGGATGTGATTCCTCTTCACAAAAGTGGGAGCAGGACAGAGGCAGGAAACTATAGACCAGTTAGTTTGACCTCAGTGGTAGGGAAAATGAGGGAATCACTTCTGAAGGAAAGCATTGCTGAGTACCTAGAGGCCAGTGGGGCATAGGACCCAAGGCAGCATGGATTCACGATGGGAAGGTCATGTCAGATGAATCTAATAGATTTCTTTGACTGGGTGACCAAAGTAGTAGACCAGGGAGGGCTGTGGACATGGTCTACCTAGATTTTAGAAAGGCATTTGATACAGTCCCACACAAAATATTAATACACAAGTTAGCCAGCCTTGGAGTGGGTCCCAAGGTGGTAGTCTGGATAAAAAATTGGCTAGACAACAGGATGCAAAGGGTAGTAGTAAATGGGGTCCACAGTGAAGAAAGGAGGGTTACTAGCAGGGTACCGCAGGGTTCAGTACTAGGACCGGTCCTTTTTAATGTCTTTATAAGTGACATTGCAGAGGAACTGGAGGAAAAGTATATCTCTTTGTAGATGACACAAAGATCTGCAACAGGGTTGATACACAAGATGGAGTGGAAAGGATGAGAAGGGACTTGGCAAGGTTGGAGGAATGGCCAGATGTATGGCAGCTCAGATTCAATGCAAATAAGTGCAAGGTAATGCACCTGGGAAACAAAAACCCAGTGGAAGAGTGCACAATGGGAGGTAAGGTACTGACAACAGTAAAAATGGAAAGAGACCTGGAGGGTAATCATATCAGATGACCTAAAGGTGGGCAAGCAATGTGAGAAGGCAGTAAGGAAGGCTAGGGGGATACTGGGATGCATAGGGGGAAGCATCAATAGTAGAAAACAGGAAGTTGTTATCCCTCTGTACAGACAGTTGGTGAGACCCCATCTGGAGTACTGTGTGCAGTTCTGGAGACCCCATCTCCACAAAGACATAGACAGAGTGGAGGCTGTCCAGAGGAGGAGCAACAAAATGGTGCAGGGTCTGCACCAGAAGACATATGAAGAAGGCTAAAGAAGCAATATGTATACCCTTGAGGAAAGAAGGGAGAGGGACATGATAGAAACTTTCAAGTAACTCAAGGGAATCAACAAAGTCCAAGAGGGCAGCATCTTTCAGAAAAAGAGATGTGCAAGAACAAGGGAGCACGATTTGAAGATAGGCGGAACAGCTCAGAGGTAAAGAGTGAGAGTATTTTTTCACAGAGAGGGTTGTGGATGCATGGAAAACCCTCCCTGAGGAGGTCATGGAGTCAAGAACAGTGGGGGGATTCAAGAATGCATGGGACAGACATAAGGCAGTCCTAATGGGGGGTAGGAGGAAGTAAGCTGTTGGTTAACTAGGATCTGCAGCTTATCTGTTAGGTAGGAAAAAGGGCAGACTAGGTGGGCCATGCGGTCCTTATCTGCCATCACATTCTATGTTTCTATGTAAGTAACTAGCATTGATTCTGTTTTTTGGTGGACTGTTCTTAGTTTTAAGTCTTAACTTTAATTTGCCATGGAGGAACTGTAGCTGGGAGATATTTACAGTCAGTTGTGAGTAGACCTGTTACTTAGTCTGTCTGAAATAGGTGTCTGAAAGGAAGGAAGGCATTCCCCATGGTGGAGGGTAAGAGTTGTAGGTGATTGTTTCTAGACAGCATAGGTTTATTCCCACCCACTCTTCCCCTCACCCCACCTGCCCCACGCTCATAACTTCATTTATAGCAGGGGCTCTGACATCACTTCCCCAAAACTGCTAACAACATACACCTGTTCATATCCTTAAAGGCACAGCACACTGAATAGGGGGTGGAGACACTCACAAACTTGCACACACTAAAACAAGAACAAAAAAGCATCTGTAACTGGAAGGGACACAGACATGTGTGGAGTGGTGCAATGCACTGGCTGTGGAGCAGCAGTCTTCTGGGAGATGTTCTGGAGACTGCGTTGCTGCCCTATTTGCAGTCACCTCTCTGGTCTGAGGGAGGAGGTTGTTCGTCTCCATGCTGACCTGTCAAGGAGTTGGAAAACCTGCTCCCCCACCCAGGGACCACCCAGCCCACTGCCACTACCTCAGAGGTTGCCAAGAAAGAGGAGTGGTTGGACTACAGTGGGCTCAGGGAAGGTGAGGGTGGTGGAACAGAGGCACATCCCTCCAGTTGTGCCTCTCCACAATTCATTCACCACTCTGGTGAAGCATGGCTCTTCTATGGAGGCAAGTGCAGTGGAGACCAAAGAGGATGCTGGGAACCTCCACAATGGAGACCCACAGGAGGGTGGCCCAGGACCAAACAAGGGAAAGAAACAACTCCTGGTGGGGGACTCAATTGTTAGGGGGATAGAACTGGGGGAGGGAGGGGAAAGGGAGGTAAGGTTCCTGCCTGGTGCTAAGGCTTGGAGGGACAGTAAACAAATCCTCAGGATTGTGGGAGCAGCGGCAAGGGGGAGGGAGCTGGATGTCATTATCCACCTAGGGACGAATGACCTGGCTGAGAATGGGATCATAGCAGTGCAACAGGAGTTTGTGGAGTTGGGGAGGGGCTTAAGACAAGTAGCACACACGGTAACTTTCTCGGAAGTGCTACCTGTCTATGGCATGGATGAGGCTAGGGCACTCTGCACCATGGGATTCAATAACTGGTTGAAAAACTGGTGCAGAGCTCAGGGATTTGGCTTCATTGGAGACTGGGGCTCCACCTGGATGGATGCAGCCCTATACAGGCACGATGGTCTGCATCTATCCTGGAGGGGAACTAGGATGCTAGGTGATAGGTTTAAATGCTTCAGTGGCAAGCATTTAAACTAGCCAAGGGGGAAGCACTGAACAGGAGAAGGGAAGTCCTAGCCCTACCCAGAAATCATGGTAATTAGTGAGGTAAACACCAAGCTAGAGCAGTCGATAGGGAGAAGGGCAGGAGTAAATGGAGAAAAAGACAAAGGTAGTAGGGACAGGGATGGGGCAAAAAGAAATAAAGCCATAAAAATGGAAGGTAATGAGTACCAATGCCCATAGTCTAGTTAAAAAGCTCCCGAAATGGTGGCTTTGATGGAAGAGGGATGCCTGGATATTGTGGCAGTCACAGAAACATGGTACACAAAGAACCATGACTGGGATGTCAACATACCAGGATACACAATCTATAGGAGGGACAGGGAGGGAAGAAGAGGAGGAGGTGGAGCTGTCTATGTAAGGGAAGGGATCAAAGCAACAGAGCTAAAGGGTAAACAGGGAGGAGATGAGGCACTGTGGGTCACCCTGGAGACTAGAAATGGCTCCACAATTAGCACAGGGGTTGTATATAGACCCCCGTCTCAGGGGGAGGAAATGGACAAGAAAATGATAGAAGGCATCCTTGGGATGGCAGAGAAAGGGGAGATATTGCTGATGGGGGACCTGAATATGCCAGATGTTGACTGGAGCTCCTTTGCTGCAGCCACATCCAAGAGCAGGGCCATTCTTGATGCCCTTAAAGGGGCATGCCTCAGACAGTTAGTTTTGGAACTCAGGAGAGAGCAATCTTAGACCTGGTACTCTCAAATGGGGGTGGAGGAGGATCTCTGATCTTGAAGTGGGTAGTCATCTGGGAACAAGCGACCACCAGACAGTGTGGTTTATAATAAACTTAGCTGTAGAGTCAAGCCACACAAAAGTGAAGGTACTGAACCACAGGAGGGCTGATTTTGTCAAAATGGGAGAGTGCCTCAGAAAAGCACTAGCAAACAGGCAAGAAGGTGGAGTGGAGCTACAATGGAGAAACATCAAAACTGCCATCACAGATGCAACCAGCCTTTGTGTGAGACAAATAAACAAATCAAAATGAAAGAAAAAAACACTATGGTTCTCAAAAGAAGTGGCGAGGAAGGTAAGGGAGAAAAAGATAGCACTCAGGAAGTATAAGGAAACACTGAAGAAGCAGAACAGAGAACTGTACCAGTTAAAACAGAAGGAAGCGGGTAAGACAGTCAGAATAGCAAAAGCCCAAACCGAGGAAAAGATAGCCAACTCAGTTAAGAAGGGGGATAAAACCTTTTATAGGTACATTAGGGAGCAAAGAAAGACTAAGGCAGGGATGCTGAGGCCGAACAAAGAGGAAGTTGGTTGGGCAGAGAGCGACAGTGAAAAAACAGGAATACTGAATGAATACTTTTGCTCAGTAGTCACAATGGAAAAGCAGAGGGAAATACCTAATCCAGTCAATAGAAGCACTCTGGATAGGGGGGTTGATATTAGTCCTTTCACAGAAGAAAGGGTTCTGAAAGAACTCTTAAAATTGAAGGTGGATAAAGCAATGGGGCCTGATGGGATTCACCCCAGAATTCTAAAAGAACTAAGGGAAGAACTAGTAACACCACTGACTACCCTTTTTAATAAATCATGGGAGGATGGTGTGGTACCTGAGGACTGGAGGAGGGTGGATGTGATTCCCCTTCACAAAAGTGGGAGCAAGACAGAGGCAGGAAACTACAGACCAGTCAGTTTGACCTTAGTGGTATTGAAAATGATGGAATCACTTCTGAAGGAAAGAATTGTTGAGTACCTACAGGCCAGTGGGGCACAGGACCCAAGGCAGCATGGATTCACAGCTGGAAGGTCATATCAGACAAATCTAATTGATTTCTTTGACTGTGTGACCAAAGCAGTAGACCAGGGAGGGGCTGTGTACATGGCCTACCTAGACTTTAGCAAGGCATTTGACACATCCCGCACAAAAGATTAATAAACAAATTAGCCAGCCTGGGAGTGGGTCCCAGGGTGGTAGCCTGGGTAAAACACTGGTTGGACAACAAGACACAGCGGGTAATAGTAAATGGAGTCCACAGTGAAGAAAGGATGGTTACTAGTGGGGTACCGCAGGGTTCAGTACTGGGGCCGGTCCTTTTTAATGTCTTTATAAGTGACATTGCAGAGGGACTGGATGGGAAAGTATGTCTTATTGCAGATGACACAAAGATCTACAACAAGGTTGATACACAAGGTGGGGTGGAAAGGATGAAAAGGGACTTGGCAAGGTTTGAGGAATGGTCAAATGTATGGCAGCTTAGATTCAATGCAAAGAAGTGCAAAGTAATGCACCTGGGAAACAAAAACCCAGGGGAAGAGTACACAATGGAGGGTGAGATACTGACAACAACAAAAAATGGAAAGGGACCTGTGGATAGTCATATCAGATGACCTAAAGGTGGGCCAACAATGTGAAAAGGCAGTAAGGAGGGCTGGGGGGATACTGGGATGCATAGGGAGAGGCATCTCTAGTAGAAAACAGGAAGTTGTTGGCCCTCTGTACAGACTGGAGTACTGTGTACAGTTCTGGAGACCCCATCTTCGCAAAGACATAGACAGGGTAGAGGCTGTCCAGAGGAGCGCAACCAAAATGATGCAGGGTCTGCATCAGAAGACATATAAAGAAAGACTAAAGGAATTAAAGATGTATAGCCTTGAGGAAAGGAGAAAGAGCTAGAAACTTTTAAATACCTCAAAGGAATCAACAAAGTTGAAGAGGGTAGCATCTTTCAGAAAAAGAGATGTGCAAAAACATGGGGGCACAATTTGAAGACAGAGGGGGGATGGCTCAGAGGTAATGTGAGGAAGTATTTCTTCACAGAAAGGGTTGTGAATACATGGAACAGCCTTCCTGAAGAGGTTGTAGAGTCAAAAACAGTGAGGGAATTCAAGATTGCATGGGACAGACATAAGGAAATTCTAGTGAGGGGTATGAGGGAGTAGGCTGTTGGTTAACTAGGATATGCAGCTTATCCATTAGGTAGGGAAATGGGCAGACTAGGTGAGCCAAGCGGTCCTTATCTGCCATCAAATTCTATGTTTTTATGTTTCTAAGTAGCCCCATAATGAAATACCCATCCATGCATAACAAACCCCAACCACCCCCCGACACTTGATCCTAGCTCTCCAGCCTGCTTATTGATGGACAGTGGCACCCCATCCCCTCCATGGCACCAACAAAATCACCCCCTGTCCCCTGTACCTACCTGTTGGTGCAGCAGATATGGATAGCCAGCAGTACATCCCTCCATACACCTCCTCAGTCACTGGCTGTCCAACTGGTGCTGGGAGCACACTGCTATAATAGGTTGGGCTGGCATACTGGCCTGTGGTGGGTGTTTTGTTGGGCGGGGTTCTAAATGGCCGCCTGGCCCAGGCATGGGTCTTGTTTGCATGTGGCACATACTGCAGTTACAGCAGGGTTCTCCCTGCCATATCCAGCACTTGCCTATGCCCCCCTGTGGACAGCACTACACACCATTGTGTATGGCGCATAGTGTGGGCAAGCCCCTTCACTGCCCCTCAACCATCCTTCCATGTAGCTGCCCGCATGGCTGGGTAATCGGGTGTGCACTTGTCCAACGCACCTTTGGTGAATGCTGACAGTGATCCGTGGGCTCCCAGCTGCACCGCTTTCCCATGAATCTATGCCTACATGCCCGGTTTCCGCAGCACATTGCCAGTGCAAAGGGCTCATTATTTGTATTATAGGGTTGGCAGATGAAATAAAATAAGTCATGAAATCCAAAGCTAGGGTTCATAGCCTTAGCTGCACATGTTCTCTTTCACTGTATTGTAACAGAGATTGATTCAACAGGAAGCTGTCTGCAACATCTTAGTGGGGATTATTTCCCTCCCTCCTGCCCTCCCCCCCTTCCTTCCTTCCTTCCTTCCTTCCTTCCTTCCTTCCTTCCTTCCTTCCTTCCTTCCTTCCTTCCTCACTACATTTTATATGACTGATGTGAATACCCTTTGGATTTTACTATGCCTATGGAGAGCACAGCATGTGTGTCTACATTTGTGATTCAGAAGTTTGGATTTCTAATTTTGTGACTTGTCACAACATTACTCACTAATATTTCTTTTGTGCCACATGTGCCACTGCATTAACTCATTATCTCCTAGCAGACGTCTGTAGTCGTCAGTAAAAAAAACACTGGTGTGTCCTGACGATGTCTGCAGAAGTCGGCTACTGACTCCCAGTGTGCCCAAGCAACGTCTGGAGAAGTCACTTATATATTTTAATATATAGTGTAACAGAATATACTATATATTTGACCGCATAGCACCGTTGGAAAGGTAATGTTATGCTGAACAACTCTGTTACTGATATTTTGTGCATATCATGTATACTTTAGGAGTTATTTGCATTTGTTTATGGTATGGTGTGTATGGCTTATGTTGCCTGTTTTAGTGAAAAAAATATTTTATTTTGCTGTTTCGACCAGCTTAAAAAAAACAAAATTACATATTATTTGCATACCACCATTAGGAAGGTAATTTTGTGCTGAACAACTTTTCCACTGTTATTTTGTGTATATCATGTATACTTTAGGAGTTATTCACATTTGTTTATGATATGGTGTGTATGGCTGACATGTTTTCCATCAAGATTCACCTAAGCAGCTTGAATAAAATTCACTTTTTTGGCACTTCAGCAGGTATAAAATAAAAACAAACTGTATTGATTACAACTGGTTGCATAGCACCATTGGAAAGGCATTTTTGTGCTAATCAACTTTCATGTTGATACTTTGTGTGTATCATGTATACTTTTGGAGTTATACGCATTTGTTTATGATATGGTGTGTGTGGTTGAGATTCAGCCCTCAAATCTCACCAAAGCACCTTGACTAAAATGGGGAAAATTTATGTTTTATAGTAAAAAGATATCTTTTTTTAACTAACATAATATTAAAACACCATCTAATGTCTGTATGCTTAATTTGGTATTGATATTTTACATATTTTCCAACAAAAAATGGCTTATGTTGCACTTTTAGTGAAAAAATATTTAGTTTGCTCTTTCAACCAGCATAGAAAAAAAAAATTACTTATTATTACATGCATGCCACCATTGGAAAGGCAATTTTGTGCTGAATAACTCTGCCACTCATACTTTGTGTCTAGCATGTACAGTTATTGAGCTATTAGCATTTGTTTGCAACATGCTGACTATGGCTTGATTTTGCTTAGAAAGGCCCAGGATTTACTGTTAAAAGTATACAGGAGATTCAGGAGGCAAGTGGTGTAATCTCAGAGTGAGCCTGTGGAGGCAATGAGTTAATGTAAATGGTGAGAGGTAAAAGAAGTCACAACAGTGAATCAGCTCCTCTATGTTACCTGCCTGTCCCCTTCCCTCTTCTTATTATCTCTGGAACTCTGGCCCCTTTCCTAATCAGTGTCCCGTGCAGATACTCTGCTGGGCAGACTACTTGTTTGGGAAGCTCAGCAGTGTTTATGTAAAAACGTACTAGCATTTGCAGATGTATTCATGACTGAGCCATTTTTTTATTTGTGTGTTTTTTTTCCAAAGGCTTCCCAGCTCTGGTTTATCTTCACTCCTGTTCTCTATCTCCTCCTGCTCTCCCTCTGCAATGAAAACTTTCCTCAGTGATGACACCTCACAGATCTGATCTTGCGGTTGACCCCATGATTCTCCCTCTAATTCTCCCATTCATCTTCTCTCACTCCTACCACCCCCTTTTTTCCATCTATGTATCTCATTTATTGTTCTTTGCTGTATGCCATTTCCCTCAGAAACGTTGTTCATTTTTGATTCTGTTCTGATTGTCTAGGTGAACTACATAATCCATGTTGCCTTATTACACTGCAAATCAATACCATTGCTGCTGGGTATCTGCACTGTATTTGTCAATAAATGCACCTCTTTTTGTATGCCATATTGCATAATTTTTATTATACAGCATCCACTGTGGCACATCAGGCATGGTTTTAACAAATTTCACAGTGCTGCCAGATGATAAACCTGGATGCCCTGGCCTGTTTCAAGAAAGCAAAAAAAGCCGGCCCGGTGGTGCAGAGGGCTGAGGTGCTAGAGTCCTTACCTCATGCCACACTGGAATCCTGGGTTCGGGAATGACCTCGGTTTGTCAGGGAGCCTGTACGGGGTGGGGTGGAGGGAGTGGGATTGAGCAGCTAAAAGGCAGCTCTCCACTCCAGGGTGGTTGTTCTCCCTTCCTGTAGTTCCACTCCCATCAGGTGGAGGTCCAATGGGATGCATAGGTGGGGGGGTGGAGATTGCCTGGGATGAGGTGGAAGGAGCTGAGCTGGTACTCAGCATGTGTGTGTGTGTGCCTCCACTTGCACGCATGTGTGTGTCTGTCAGGGTCCCGGGTCAGGACAAAAATGGGAAAAAGCACATAACAAATCTATATAAAAATAAAAAAAGAAAGCAAATAACAAAGAATAGGTTGGAAGAATCTATCCTGCAAGCACCAGCAGTGGACAGTAGTTAAGGATCAGATAGGAAATCTCTAGACTTCAAGGGTTAGATATTCAAAAAAAGACAAAATTGGGTGCAAAGGTTTGCTCTGCACTTGTGCCTGCACCTTACCTGGAGGTTACTTTATTTTGTCGGATATCAGACCTGTGCTGTCCAACTGAATATTGGCCTGTGCTGGCACAGTGAAAAAGCACACTGTACTGCCTTGACATAGAACTGGGCAGTATACAGCCCATAGGGAAATGTGGTCCCTATTGGATAGCACCAGAAACTATGGCATGATATTCAGCCGCAAAATGCAAATTAGTCAGCTTAGCTTGAAGGGTGCTAAGGGGCCATATGCATACCCCTTAAAGGCTCATTGGCTTTGGAAGCTGTGGTCTAGTTGCACATGTCCTGATGTTATCCCTGCAAGCCAGTGGCATCCCCACACCCAATCCCTTGTCCATGTACATTTTCAGGATTCACTGGTGTCTAATAGCACCCCCACCCCGAACACCCATCACAGTAGTGTGACATGATGCTCTGTTGTTCAGTTGCACCTCAACCCTCTGATCCTCCATCCTGCTTCTTTTAATGTATTCCCTGGTGTCTAGTGGCACCTCCCCCAGCCTCTGACCACCCCTGTACTGCAAAATTATGCTTTAGTGTCTTGTGGCACCCCCTCTATCCTCTGATCAACTGTCTGTAAATGTGTTGGTCATCACGGGTGTCTATTGACACCCCCACCCTCCAATCACCAATCCTGGTACATTGTACATATGCCCTGGAATCTAGAGGCTCCACCATCCAATAAGCACTCATCTGGGTGATTTCCAAAGCTTTCCTTGTGACTAGTAGATCCACCCCTGACCTCCCATTCTGTATGGTGCTCTGGATCCCTGTTGTTCAATGGCACCCCTCCATCTCACTGTTCATGTAACTTAGCCTATACTAGGCAGCCAGTTTTATCCTTCCCCCCTCAACTGCAGCTCACCTCCTCATCCGTCTGCCATAAGTATTGGCAGTTTTGACTGTGAGCAAGTGTATACTTGACAAACTAGTTAATGAGATGGTAATCTTTTCAGAGAAATATTTATGACCTCTTTCAAGAGAATCACTATATGCAAACAGTTACCAAAGAGAGCAAAATGGAAGCCACGGTGCTTCATAGGACCCCTTCAGAGCATAACAGTTGGAGAGGGATCCACACATGATTTATGGCACCTAATGCCAGTTATAATCACCCATCTTTCAGTTAAATGTTTGGCCTTCCTGCCATAAGGGAATTGAAAACAGATGGCCAAATGACTCACCTAGAGAAGAATCAGAGAGAGAGAGAGAGATGGAAGAGTGGAAACAAGGATGTAACATTAACGCGACTGTGGTCATAAAGCAATTGAAGTCATAAGGCAAGTAATGTAGGAGCTGAAACCAAAAACACCACCTCTTTACATATATATAGCATAGTTATGCATGGCATAATACATTCTGGAGAGAAAATTGGAAGGTGGAAGCAGAACCAATACATAATACAAAATGTTCTGTAGCTACATTGAAATGAATCACATACTTAATAAACACTGGATCATTCTACTCTTCCATTTATCTTTATCTTACTAACTCTACCCCTCCACTATTTCAATTTGTTATCCCCTGGACCCGCTTCACATTCAAAATTGTCACATCTCCCAATCTCTTCCCCTTAGCTACATAACAACATCTCCTGTTCCCTCTGTCTGCATGCATTTAATCTCTCACACTCAATACTGAGTCCGTCTCTGGAAAAAAAAATCTAGCAAGAGACAATATGGCTGCAGCCAAGGTCTGGCAGAACATGGCACTGCCTGCCATGTCAATTTGGCAGAATGAAAAAAATATATGGTGAATTTTGTGTAACCGCCTTGTTACCCGGGGTTACTAGAATCCCAGTTAGACCTAGTGGTAGGCAGGGAAGGCAGCTTGTGAAACTCCAGTTAAATGGATTTCACACTGTCTCACTCTGTTCTCAGTCTCAGCTGAGACTGAGGGATGACATCACCATAGAACTCTCGCAGCTGCATGAGCCACACTGGAATGCTGCAGTTGGAAGTTAGGATAGAATGTTGGGGATTTTGAATGGAATCTGTGTGCAGTCTTGGTGAGAGACTGTGTGTGCGGGATCTCAGAGTTTTAAGCTCTATTTTAGAGCTACTGTTAAGAAGGTGTGTGTTTCCACTGTAAGAGGGACACAGAAACTTATTGCTGAAGTAGTGGAGACTGCTGTCACTGGTCCAAGTGCCCCCTTCCTGAGGGGATGGGGGGAAACGGTTTGCCTGTCTTTCAGGGGCAACCCTCCTGGTTTCAGCTAAGGGAAGAAGCTGCCTATTTCAAGTTGTGCTGCGGCACCAGAAGATCTGAGAGAGAAATTCCTGTGGAGGAGTCGCCTGTGGGGCACCTGCAACCAAAGGGTGAGTTCACTCTGAAAGAGGGCCAATGTTTTTCACCTGAACTGTTGGAACGTGGGGATTGGACTACTTTTAATCTGTAGGAGGTCTAGTGTAATAGACATTGCCGGTTAACTCAAGTAGGTTCAAGTCCAGCACCAAAGATTGAAGTAAAGTGGGGTTTGGACTGCTTAATCAGTGGGGGGCCTAGAGCAATGGGCTATGCCAAGTAAAAGTATGCTCAAGTCCAGCACAAAGGGAAAACAAGACAAGTAGAGGAAATGTGACATACATTTAGCCTTAATCTACATTGCCAAGCTTTTACAGTAGGAGGTGTTTACTGTCCAGAGAAATGGCCGGGTATGAATTGTGGAAGCAAGAGGTGGGAGACCCCCCATCAGTAGTAACCAAATTCACCTCTATGGATTTGCTCTGTGGCACCTTTACTTTCTCTCAGGTACTTGGCCAGCACCTGAGGAAAGTACCCAGACGTGGGATTAAAAGGAAAATTCCCTGATAGAGCTGAGGTGCTCTTAGGTGGTTTAGGGAGCCACCAGAAAATGTTTCCTTGACATATGGAAGGTGTCTGAGTGGCCAGCAAGACAGCCGAGCCAGGGAAAACCCAGATCAGTGTACAAGTTCGGGCTGTGTACCCAATGCAGCGTGCAAGTCTGGGCTGTGTGCCCGTTGGGTTCAGAGCCTGAGGTCTTAAGTGTTGAAGAAGTGTTCTTGATTCTTTTAATCTGCATTACCAGGAATGTAGCCCCGTGGGGGCCCATCTATGCTTTGTTTGTTCTGCTTGGATGTGAATAAAGCCACACTTTAGAATCCCATTTCTGGTGTTGGACATTACAGTTATTGCTTCCTGTGTTCAGAGTTACTTGGGTGCCCCTGTGCAGAGTAGCCAAACCTAGCCCTTGTGCCGAGTAACCTATTCCTCCCTGAACCTAGTCCCCACCTGGTGCTGCTGTCAGATTTAAACAGCATTCCACCTGTCATTTGCAAAACGATGAGGGTGGGGGTTGCATTTGGATATGTGTGCCAACAAACTGTAAATTGCTGGGTCAGAAATAAATCCATAAAATCAGAAAGTGAAGGGAAATCATGCAAAAATGGTAGTAAAATACTCCTTTACTCCCCTTACCTGTTACCTTGATCCCATGTGTTAGTATCCACAGCAAAACCCCACATTATCCCATGTACCATTGTCTGCAAGGAACCCTACAGCCCTCCAATGTATCAGTGCCAGCAGGGAACCTCAAAGACTTCCCATGTGTAAGTGCCTGCGGGAACCCCACGTCCTTCTCATGTATTGATGTCTGCAGGGACTACACATAACCTTTCCATGTATCAAAATGCTTAGAGGGAATACCCAAAGCCTTCCCATGTATTAGGACCCACGGGGAACCCCCATAGCCTTCCCATTAATCAGGTATGAGGTATCCAGTATAGCAACTACCAGCAGGGGAGTCCCACAGGGATCAGTGCTTGCTTCCCTGCTGTTCTTGCTCTACGTGAATGACCTCCCCAAATTTTGTTCCATTAACACAAGTATTTACTTGTATGCTGATAACATGATTACGTACACACAACATAATATTGTGGAATCTGACATTCATATAATATGAAAAGATTCCAATAACATTCAGAAAACCCTTCTCGACTTAAGATTACTATTAGATGAGAAGAAAACACAGTGGTTGCTTGTTACTAAAAAGAATTTGACCATGGCTGATTTAGCAATAAAATCCATCAATGGCACAGACATCACTAGGGTTTATATGTATAAGTACTAGGTATGACTTTAGATGATCAACTGACTTTTAAAAACACATGTACAAAAATGATCTGATAAATTATAAGGACTTTTGGTGCTTGTTCTACAGAAATAAGACCCATTTCAATTATCATGTTAGGAAACTGTTACATAGAAACATAGAAACATAGAATTTGGTGGCAGATAAGGACCACTTGGTCACCTAGTCTGCCCATTTCCCTCCTACTTAATGGATAAGCTGCAGATCCTAGTTAATCAACAGCCTACTTCCTCCTACCCCCCACTAGAATTGTCTTATGTCTGTCCCATGCATTCTTGAATTCCCCCACTGTTTTTGACTCCACTACCTCCTCAGGAAGGTTATTCCATGTATCCACAACTCTCTCCATGAAAACATGCTTCCTAACATTACCTCTGAGCCGTACCCCCTCAATATTCAAATTGTGCCCCCTTGTTCTTGCACATCTCTTTTTTTTGAAAGATGCTACCCTCTTGGACTTTGTTGATTCCTTTGATGTACTTGAACGTTTCTATTATGTCCCCCCTCTCCCTCCTTCCTCTCCTCGAGGAGATACATATTAAGTTCCTTTAATCTCTCTTCTTATGTCTTCTGGTACAGACCCTGCACCATTTTAGTTGCCCTCCTTTGGACAGCCTCCATCCTGTCTATGTCCTTATGGAGATGGGGTCTCCAGAACCGCACTGAGCTATGGTGACCGTATATACATAAATACCATAGAATCAATACTTAATCTTTTAGATCCACTATACCATAGTTCACTCAGGTTCATAATTGGTCTTCCAGATAGAACACACCACTATCACTTATACTCATATGTAGGATGGTCTTCTCTAACAGACTTTGGAGAGATGCATTGGTACATGTTCATTTATAGATTTATTGTTAAAGCTCTACCTCCATATTTGTTCAGTGTGTAACAGTTTAGAATGCCTCCTAAACATGGTCTCAAATCTGCTAAATATTTATCTCATGCCCAGGCACAGAACTAAATCTGGGGAATTTACATTTGCTGTTACTGTTTCATGTACCTAAGAAAGATTAAAAAGAAATGTACCTTAAATGTCTTATTGCCAATTGCACGATTTAGGACTTCCCTCACTAGTTTAGTATATAATCATTGTGACTGCTTTGGGTGAACTACAGTATTACCAATATTTAAATGTTGATGCTATTATTGGTTGCATTCATGTATCCCAGAGAACCATCTTGCCCTCCCTGTCTTTAATCTCCACCATCAAGGCCATGGAAAAAGAGGAGGAGAGGTTGCCATGTATTCCCAAAACCACCCCCATGCACCATCAACCATTGTAATGCAGTCCTTCATTCACATGAACTGTTTTTAACTAACCTTTCCTTTCCTTCCTCCAACCCACTTTACATCGGAGTTTTGTATGCCTCCCCAAAACTCCCTCCCCCCTTCCTAGTCACCTGTATCACGTCCATCACCACCCATGCCTCTGCAGGCGAATTAATCCTACTTGGCGACTTTAACCTTGATTGGCACTTTCCCTCATCTCAAAACTTGTGCCTCCAAATAGAATCATTAAATCTGTCCCAGCTGATCAATGAACCCACCTGTCCCAACCCTTGCTCCCAGTCTAATTCTTTGCTTGACTTGGTGCTATGTACCCACCCTCACTGAATCAGCTCTGCAGGCATACTCCCCAATGCACTAAGTGATTATTGCCCAACCTACTGTGTCAGGAAGATTGGCCATCTACCCAACCCCCCAAAATATATTCAACATTGATCCTTCAAATCACTCAATTCTGTTAAATTACTGCATGACCTGGCCACAGCAAATTAGACACCAGTCCTCTCCTCTCTCTCTGTTGATGTGGCCCTCTCCCATTTCACATCTATCTTCTTAAAGATTTGGGATGCACACGCCCCACTAAAGTCATTTAGGGTTAAACAACACCACAATTCCTGAATATCCTCTAACATCCTGTCCTTGTGCAAAACCGGTGACCTTGCATGGCGTCGATGTAAAAAAAAATAAACAACCCTGCTGACTTGCATAAATGCCGAGCCTTCCGCAATGACTGCAAAAAGAAGATTCAGCAATCAAAATCTGACCAAATTCAGATGGCGTTTGCACACATCTAACACATCTCTGTTCTCCCTCTGGAAGGACCTCTGATCACTCCTGCTTCCCACCTCTGAACCCCCTACACCAACCCTTTCTTGTCAGGTTCCTTATTATCTAACCCCTTCTTGGTTGCTGACACCGTGAATAATTTCTTTATGACCTGTGCCCTTCCCCAAGACACCCCTTTCCTCTCCTGCCTTCCCCTCACCCTCAGCGAGTACTCTGGTTATCAGCTGCCTCAGATTTCCCCTTATTATCCTTAAACCCAGGTAAATCCAGCCCCGATGGCCTGCATCCTAGATGCCTCAAAATCTCCGCTCCATCTATTTTGACTCCTCTCACATACCTCCTCAATCTATCTCTTTCCTCCTCCACTGTCCCTGAAGCACTCCAAGCAGTGCAAGAAAGCAGCAGCAAAAGCAAATAAGATGCGGGGATGCATATCTAGTGGGATCAGTAGTAGGAGGGAGGAGGTTATACTGCCGTTGTACAGGTCACTGGTAAGGCTGCATCTATTGTATGGAGTTCAGTACTGGTGCCCACACCTCAGAAAGGACATTAACCTGCTGGAGAAGGTCCGGAGGAGGGCTACAAAGATGATAGTGGGTCAGCAAAGTATGGCATAAGAGAAGAGGTTGAGGGCACTGAACGTGTACTCCCAGGAAGACAGGAGAGAGAGACAGGACATTATTGTGACCTTAAAGTACTTGAAAGGAATAAATAAGGTTGATGAGAAGAGTTTCTTTAAGCTGAGTGGCAACCATAACATGAGGGGACACAGCCTTAAGCTGGAGGGTGGGAGGTTCAGGAGGGAGATAAGGAAGCACTTCTTCACAGAGAGAGTGGTGGACACTTGGAATGTGCTGCTGGAAGAGTTAATCTCATTGAAGACAGTGGGTAGCTTTAAGAGCATCTCAGATAGGCATAGGGAGAAGATAAGGATCATGAGTAGGGAGGATGGGAGGAGTGGGGAGGAAGGGTAAGGACATTAGCTCAAGCTGTGGACCCTGCAGTATGAGCAGCCTTGATAGACAAGATGGCCTTCTTCTGCTGGCTTCTTCATGTGTTCGTATGTATGTATGTTCCTTTAGCCTGGAAGTCTGCTACGGTGCTCCCCCCTACATAAATGTGGGGATGTTACTGTTCCTTGCAATTACTGCCCTATATCCCCCCCCCCGCACTTGCAAAGGTACAATAATCTATAGTCCTCTCATATCTAAACAACTTCCTCTCTGCTTCATGCACTATCTTCCCAATGCAATCAGGATTCAGCAAACTCCACTCAACCCCCACCTCCCTACTCCATTTCATCGATGCCATATACACTGCGATGGATCAAAGACAGATTGCATCAGCTATTTTTATTGATCTGGCCAAGGCCTTCAACTCAGTGTCACATCCTTTGTTACTAAATAAACTTAACAACATCTGCCTTTCCCCTACTGCTGTCTCCTGGATTGGTTCCTACCTATCCGGTTGATCCCAGTCAGTAAAAATAAGTAACGTCTTATCTCCCTCTCTCTCCCTATCCTTGCATGTGTCCCTCAGGGATCGATCCTTGGTCCTCTTCTTTTCTCCTTGTGTATTAATGACCTCCCCATATGTCTGTTCTCATGATAAGATACATATGTATGCAGACAATACTGTCCTCTTACTGTCAGGTTCATCCATCCAAGTCATCTAAACCTCATTTCAACAAGATTTCTCTGCTGCAACCAACTTGTTCAAAGACAACTGCTTAAAACTGAACACCAAGAAAACAGTAGCCATGATCTTTGACTCTAAGCAGAAACTGCCTAGGCTCCCCTCTCTTCCTGTTTTGTCAAGCTCATCCTGCACTCCTCTTGATAATGTCCTGACCTACAAATATCTCGGTGTATGACTTGATCCCACACTTGACTTCTCATCCCACATCTCTGCCATTCCTCCCTAAACTATGCACTAAACTGGGGCTACTTTACCCTCACAAGGCTTGTTCCCCCTCCCTCCCTCCCTCCCTCCCTGTCAGACGTGACCTGCTGGTTAAATGGATACCCCCTACCTTCAACTATGTTTAATTACTTGTTTAATTAGTATTTTGGAAAGACCTTTGAGCGTGAGCTCTTTCACAAAGGTTCCACGTCAGGGTGGACAATAAGACAATACACATATTCAGTGGTCACAGAGGCCTGGTCATTAGGCATTAAAGATCGATTACATGACAATTAGACAAATAAGAGAAAAAAACTGATCAGTTGTAATAGAATACTAGGCTATTTCTAATTGGTTGCCCTAGGTAGCACACCTCTGGAAACCTCCAAATCCATTGATAGACTATGGCAGAGTAACTGCATAGGATTTAATGCTATCCCAGATCCCTATGCTGATGTTGTCTTCAGTGCAGCCCGTTTATTTCCTCTCCAAACTTGACATCCTTTTCAGTGCTTTCTGTTCTTCTACCTCAAATCTCCCATACCTGACACACCACTGTGACCTCTACTCTGCTCTATCTCTCCTGTTCCTCACATAGATGCTTGTCTCTCTGCTCCTGCATCATCTCTAATTACTGGTTTGGGACTCTTCCCTCCTATCTGTCCTCTCTCCTTAATCTGGCCACTCCCTCATCCTACAATTCATGTACAAATTGCACCTGCTCCTTTGCCCTCCCAAGAGTGAATACATCTATGGGGAAATGTGCATTCTCTTACAGACTTCCTTCCCTTTAGAACAACCTACCCTCCCATACCCATCTCACCCCCTGCTTTTAGGGTTACCACCTGTCCCTATTTTTGCAGAACAGTCCTGATTTGGGCTGCTGTGCCCTGCAAAAAAAACATGAAAAAGGCTACATGTCTTGACATTATAGTAGAATTTTTTTTTCTGACTTTCCTCTAAATGCTGCAAAACAATACAATAACTTAACTAAATTACCTTAAAATGATAAAAACAATAGAAATAGCTGAAAAACTACAACACTTAGTCTTAATTCTGATTATTTAGAGAAAACAAGTATGTTGCATTGGTCAAGATTACATATTGGCCTGCGAAAAATCATATTTCAGTAAGACATGTCCCACTTTGAGCTTTTTAAAATGTGGTAACCCTACCTGCTTTCCATCACTAAAATGCCTTCTTAGGCTTCCCTTTAATATCCTATGATTGCTCCTTGCTCTAATTCTTCCTTTTTTTTCTCTTTCACATCTCTACTTCTCTCTTCCTCACTCTTTTTCCACCTCCTGCATAGTTTTGTGCCCTCATGTTCGTCCTTTGCTATCCCTCTCAACTGAAAACTTCTACCAGAGCACTTTATTATATTTATACTATAGTTATACTTCAATTATTTCCCATTGTTTTTCACAGATTTATAATGTATATATTTACTTGCATCGTACATTGCCTTATTTTGTTTTCTGTACGCATCATCCCTTTGTTGTATTTGTACCCTTTGTCTCTGGGTCGCACCTGGAAATGAGCTCTGTTCTGTGTGCCTTTCCCGGTTACCAACATTTTAAATAAATAAATTATTTATTTATTTATTTAAATGTTTAACCAGGAATGCATGCTGAGTGGTGCAACATTCAATTCCAGATGCGTCCTGGGGGCAGGGGAATTTGGATAGACAGTATTCAAACATATATTACATGATGAGGCACATTACATGGTTGAGAGGAACACACTGTACTAGGTACACCTGCCTCCTGGCAGGGGAGTAGAATACAAGTGCAGCTAGCAAGTTGGAGCTCTTGGTGAGGCTATGTGCCACAGCAATAGAGGATTGTTAACAGTAGAAACAAACATGCTGTCAAACATGCAGGCATTCAAGCATTCAGCTGCCTTATGGGGCTAGTTGCACGTGTAGGCAGTGGCGAAATGGTGTTTGAGGGGAAGGTTGAAATGCTGAGTGGAGGTGTAGTGTCTGAGCTCAACAGGGAGGGATTCTTTTTATATTATGAAACATTATTTTATATGTGTTCTGTTTTATCTGTGTTTGGACACAACTGTAAACAACAGTTTTGCTCTCAACTTGTTATCCAATAAATGAATGAATGATGACAATGATGAATCAGGGTCCAAAGGGATCCCTGCACCCTTCCCATTAAATCAGTGTGCACTGGGAACACCACACCTTGCCATGTATCATTGTCTACAGATAACCCTACACCTTCCCATGTATCAGTGTTTGCAGATTACACTACAGTCCTGCTATGTAGCAGTGCCTACAGGCAACCCAGACAGCCTTCCCCTGTATCAATGCCCACAGAGAACCCCAAAACATTCCCATGTATCAATGCCCACAGGGAACACCACAGCCATCATATCAAAGCACACAGAGAATATCCATTGCCTTTCCATGTATTAATGCCCACAGGGAACCCCACAGCATTTCACTGCATCAATCTCCACAGGGTACCCCACAAACTTCCTGTGTATCAACATCCCAGGGGAACCACTGCAGCCATTACATGAATCAGTGACTGCATGGAACCCCACAGCTTTCCCATGTATTAATGCCCACAGTGAATCCCACAGCCTTCTCCAATTATCAATGCCCATATAGAATGCCTACTGCCATCTTATGTATCAATGCCATCAACGAACCCCTGCAGCCTTTCCATGTATCTGTGCCCACAGGGAACCCCTCAAACTTCATATGTATCAGTGTTCACACAGAATATTTACAGCCTTCCTGTTTATCAAATGTCTGCAGGGAACACTGACAGCTTTCCCATTTATCAATGCCCACAGGGCATCCCTCAACCTTACCAAATATCAGTGCTCAAATGGGATAGCCTCAGCCTTCCTATGTCTCAGTGTCCATAGGGATCCCCACAACCCTCCCATGTATCAGTGTCTGCAGAGAACCCCACTGCCCCCGTGTGTCTCATGTGTGTGCAGGGAACCCCAGAACTTGACAATGACTCAGTATCCATAGAGATACTTCATCATCCCATGTATCAGCATCATAGAAACATAGAAGCTGTACAGGGCTCTCGGGATGCAGATATCTGTGTCATTTGCACTCATTTTGTGTCAGAATGCTCCATTGTTTGATCTGGAAGTCCCTGAGATGCTCATGCAAGAGGCCCCATGCTTATTTGATTTCTATGGGGCACTGTTTTAAAATAGAAGCTTTAATGTTTTAGAAGGCAAATCGAAGCAAACTATAGCCACCTCTCAACTAACAAGGGCCATGTTAGTTGAGCAGTGGTCATAATTAGTTAAAATTGGCCATCTATCACTTCAAAAATTCTAATTTAAAACATTGCCCCAAAGATCTACATATTCTTTTTTTTTTTGTGCGTCCCCTTCTTCCTGGCTGCCCACTCCTTCAGGTCTCAATTGCCCCTACCAACTGCCTGCCCCAACTCCCACACACTGGCTACTAACCTCATATGGTGATCCCCCCGGAGTAACCCGGCGTATCCCTTCACTGGATGGGTCCCCCTCCTCCGAGGGGCAAGGCACCAGTGGGGGTGGCCAGTGCACTACTTTTTATTGGCCTGCGGTACCACTGAGGTGTGTCGGTCATGGGATCAGAGGCAGTGGAGGACAGAGACCGTCATCTGGCCAGCCAGGAAGCATTTCCTGGTTTTCGGTGGGGAGTGATGTCCTGACGTCAAGGCATACGCTGATGTCTGTCGCTGCCCCTTGAACACTGAGCCCAGCTGTCACTGCTGTGCTCCCAGCCTCCGCCAGGAGTCAGCATGCACCGGTGTGCATCCCCACCTTCCCCCCAGAGAAGGAGAGCTGTCCCCGGATGCTCCATCTTTCTTCCCCCGTCCGGCCTTCTGGCGACCTGAGTCTGTTTCCAAACCCGTGTCACTGGCATCGGAGACAGAAATCCAACCGCTGCGCCGACAGGCCGGCGTATGATCTACATATTCTTACATTATGAGACTTGCAAGCACAAGGGCATGGCTCACATTTAATTCACTAGAGACCCCCAGTAATTTACCAGTGACTTCCACATTTGGGCTGAGGACCCCCCTTTTTTTAAAAAAAGTCCCAGACCCTGAAACAAAAAATCCACTGAGAGCCCTAGCTGTTGGCCTAAAAGACCTCTTAGCCCACTCACTCCGCCCCAAAGTCCCTACCCAGTGCTTCACCATACACCCTATTTGATCTCTGGCCTTACCATCCCCCATCCTTGTTACCAAGGTCCCTCTGTGTCTATCCCATGCATGTTTGAAACCTGTTACCGTTTCGGTACTCTATCCACTAAATTTTGGTTTAGATTGCCCTTCTTACAGTATATTTTAAAACTTACATAATTGGGTCATCCTATATAGCAACATTCAATGAGACAACAATTTCATAACATAGGATAAACTCCACTCATACAAAGTATTCTTATTTAGCTTAAAGGCAACTCTTCTTTATTTTTCAAAATTCACACCAAAAATTCTGGGCAACAGTTTCATAGCCAAAATGCCACTTCTTCAGGCCCTCATATACAGTGTTGTTTTTCTGATTCTCCTGTTAATTTATTTGATGTTTCAACACAATACTCCATATGAATCTATTTAAATGCAAATCTTCATATAATATATATTAGTTTCACAACAGGAAGATCTTTATGCCTCCAGTAGCACTTCGTGCTTCACATTTCATTGTGTTTTTGCTACTCTTTAGTCATTGACTCATGCCATTCTATTTTCCTTTGGAGAGTGAAGAACATGTTTGAAACCTGTTACCATTTCAGTACTCACCACCTCTGCTGGGAGGCTGCTTCAGGCATCCACCACCCTCTCCATGAACAAATATTTCCTGACATCCCCTCTAAGTCTTCCACCTTATAGCTTTGTATCATGACACCTAGTCCTGGAGCATCTCTTTCAGTGCAAAATGCCACTCTCCTGTGCCTTATTTATACCCTTGAGGTATTTGAATGTCGCTGGCATGTATCCCTTTTCTGTCCTTTTCTCTCCTTTCCTCCAGTGAGCACATATTTTAACTCCATGACTCTCTCCTTGTAGGGCTTCTGTTGCAGGCCATGCACTATTTTGGTTGCCTTTTTCTGTACCACCTCCATCCTATCTATGTCCTTCCTGAGATGGGGCCTCCAGAACTGGACACAGTACTCTAGGCATGCCCTCCCACACCCATACAATTGATCTATACAGGACTAACACTACCGCAGAGAATACCACTCAGTCCCATGTAGCAGCATCTGCAGGGAGCCACACACCATCCCATGCATCAGCAACAGCAGGGGGCACCAGACTGTTCCATCAGCTTCCACAAAGCACCACATACCAATCCATGTATCTGCATCTGCAGCTCTTACAGGGAATCCACAGCAGTTCCATATACCAGTGTCTCCATGGAACTGCACAGCTGTCTCACATATTAATGAAGGGAACCTGACAGTCCTCTTATGTAACAATGAAAACAGGCAACCCCAGAGCTGTCCCCTAGTATCAGTGTCTGCAGAGCACCTGATAGCCCTACCATGTATTAAGAAAAGCAGGGAATCCCACAATCCTCCTGTGTATCAGTGCTTTCAGGAAAAACCCTAGCCCTCCCATGTATCAATGAAAGCAGGGAAAATGAAGTTCACTCATTTATCAGTATCTACAGGGAGCACCACAGCCCCCCCCATGCATCACTGTCTGCAAGGAACCCCACAGTTGTCCCATTTATTAGTTTCCACAGGAAAAACCACAGCCCTCAAATGTATCAGTTCCCACAAAGAACCCTACAGCCTTCCCATGTATCAGTGTGTGATGGGAAGCTCACAGCCAGCCCATGTATCAGTGTCTGCAAGGAACCCTGAAGCCCTCTTATGTATCAGTGTCTGCAGGGAACTCCACAGTCCTCTAATGTATTATTTTCTGCATGGATCAATACAGCTGTTTCAGGACCTTTCCCCCCATTGCAGTGGTAGGGTTACCACTCACGGCACCAGCGACCCAGGTTCAAGAATGGACTCAGGCAGCTGGAGGACCAGCTTGGGGGAGTAGGATTGAGCACCCACAGGCTGCTCTCCTCCTCCGGGGAGGGTGGGCTGCTTGTCCCACCACTCTACCACCACCAGGGTGACCACAGGTGGAGGTGCAGTGGACAGCATGAAGTGGGTGGGAGGACGTCAGCCGGGAACTGGAGTGATTGTACTTTGTGACATGCTCCACCCCTTGGCTCCCCTAGCGTGCTGATGTCCTGAGGGGTGGCACTAGAACTAGGAAAAAAGCCCTGTGGATGCTGGTGTAGATGGGATCCAGCTACCAAATACCATAACCCAGAACTCCAGAGGAGCCACTCAGACCACCTAATGCTCACTAAATGGACTGAAGGGGGCAGTCCCACGATCCCCCTCCTCCTCCTCCTTCTCACCCTGGGGTAGACTGAGGCAACATGGGGGCTAGTCTGGAGGCCCTCCGAGAGGTACTGGGGGTGGGCAGAGAGAGCATAGGATATCCAGAAGAGAGCGGCAACTGTGTGAGAAGAGGGCATAAACAGACAATATAAAAAAAAAAAAAAAACACAGCTGTTCCATTTATTAGTGTCAACTGGGAACACCACTGCCCTCACATGTATCAATGTTTGCAGGTAACCCAACAACCCTCTTATATTTCATTGTCTACAGGCATCCCATGTATCAGTGTCCAAAAGGAACCCTGTAGCCTTCTTATGTTTCACTGTCCACAGAGAACCACACAGCCCTCCCATGTATCAGTGTCTACAGACAACCCCACAGTACTCCCATGTATTTTTGCCCACAGAGAACCCAACAACCTTCCTATATATCAGTGTCTGCAAGGAATCCCGCAGCACCCACAAGGAACCCTGCAGCCTTCCAATATATCAGTGTCCATAGAGAACCCAGTGGCCCTCCCATGAATCCGTGTCCACAGGAACTGCACAGCCATCCCATGTATCTGTGTCCACAAGAAACCCTGCAGCCTTTCTATGTATCAGTGTTTGTAGAGAACCCAATGTCATTTCCATGTATCAGTGTCCACGGGACCTGCACAGCCCTTCCATGTGTCAGTGTCTATAACAAAGCTAACAACCTCCTCCTCCTTCCAATGTATTTGTATTTGCAGGGAACCCTACACTGTCCTATGTATCAGCATGCACAGGGAACCCCAGACAGTCTAATGTACAAATGGTTGCAGGGAACCCCCACAGCCATCCTATATATCAGCATCCACAGGGAACGACACATTGTCCCATGTGTCAGCATCCACATGGAAAACCACACTGTCCGATATAAAAGTGAATACAGCAAACAGCATGCTGACTCATGTATTAGTGTCTGCAAGAACTCTGCACCATTCTGTTTATCATCATCCACCAATAACCCCACACAATTCCACATATCAGCAGCTGATGACACTTCACACCATCCCATGTAGCAGTGACTGATGGGAACACCACAGCAGCCCAAAGTATGAATGCTTGCAGGGAACCCCCGCAGCCTTTCCATGTGTCTGCTGATAAGGAACCCCACACAATCCCATGTGTCAGTGGCTGCAGGGAACCTGACAGCTACAGGGACCACTACAGCCCTTCTATGTGACAGCATTTGCAGGAAACCGAAGTCACTCAATACATCATTGTCTAAAAGGAGCCGGCCAGCTCGCCCATATACAAGTGACTGAAGAGAACCCCACACTGTCCTTTAACTCAGCATCCAAAGGCAACTTCACAACCATCCTATGTATCAGACCACATGGAACACCACAGTATCTCTTTTTCACTATCTGTTACGTAATTAGTCTTAATTTTCCTGTTTGTCACATTGTCCATCAAGTTCTCTGCCTTCCTGTGAACTAGAACCCACCTTCAGATGGGGCTGGCTCTCAACAAGGATGGGCCTTGTAAATCATGGATGATAAAATGTTTGTGGAATGGGATATAGTGGTTTATAATTAGGGGCCTCTAGTTCTCTGACCCACTTTAGTCCCCATTTCTGTGGCAGGACTCTTAGGCTTCTTCAGCAGTGTTTGTTAATTCCCACAGCAGGTATCTGGCAGTATAGCCTAGAGGTTAGAGTAACGAGCTGTGAATCAGCTTGGTACATTCAGCAGACCCTTGTTTGATTCCCACAACCTCCATTTGCCTACTGTGTGACTCTGAGTAAGGAGTAAGTGACTTAACCACCCCAGTGCTCTTGTGTTGTCCCTGAAAACAGGTACTTGTGCCTAGTGGGCCTTTTCCCAGCCCCCCTCCCCCCCGAAAAAAGAGAATATTCATTTCTGTGACAGGATGCAGTCCTATTTCCTGCCACTGGCTAAAATATAATGTGATATCATCGAGGACATCACATTACATGGACAGAGGAGGAGCTAATGGATAAACAAGATGGAGAAGGGAGCCAGGCACTAAGGAAAAACTATACAATTTAATGGAAAAACATTATGACCAATGAGTTCATACAGTCTGTAGCATGATACAAGTTCTGCAGAAAATTCCACAGCTGTAGAATTGCAGAATTATAGGGACCCTGTATATAGCGCATTTGGTATGTAATTGAGCCTTTATGACTCCATCTCAGGTTCAGATTCACTCTTAGTTGGTACTGGATCCCAAAACATGCTACTCTGATGGCAGTTTGTATGTACTAAGTTATAGTTGGCCTGCAGCCCAGTTTCTAATGGGACAGGTGACTGCGTCACAAAAACAGCATGTGCACCCTTGCTGTTTGTCTCCCTTTACAGGCAAAGGACTGAAAGGACACAGAGTTCAAACTACACTCTTAGGGTAAGAAACGTGTGGGGGTAGGGGTGGGGGTCAAAGTGTAGGAAAGCTGTATCTGTGGCTGACCCTCTACTAGCTGCCATGTGGTAAATGGAGGACTTAGTTTTCCAGGGCTGCCTGTCTGGTACAGTTACTAGGTATACAATGGACAAAAAAATAGCTCTCAAAGTAACCCTAGTCGTTTATGAATGGTTTGACCTGTACTATGACTGTATTGTTCTTTGTGTCATTTGATGTCTTACACTATGAATCTGATCCCAACTGTGGGCATCCACGCCTCCAAGCACACTCTTGGAAATGACAGGTTTGCCATGTCTAGCTTTTTCTCAGTCAAGGATTTACATGCATGTAACACGAGCTACAGCAAAAACACATATAGTATTGTCTTCTCAAAACTTGTCCTCAACTGGGGTACAGAAAGGCTCCATTCCAGGACCCCAAAGGCTGTGGATCTGTTTTATGCAGTACATTACTGTGATTGTATTTGGGATTTGCTCTCACCTAGGTGATGAGCCACAGCACCATAGTCTGAAACAGCCCCACCAGAACAGATAGGGGTATAACTAGAATGGATCCCAAGACCCTCAAAGTCTGTGGGTCTGAGGTCTAAATTATGTTTGTATTTGTGAGTTGCTCTCACCTTGATCATGAGCCCAAGTACCACCAGACACAGAACTCCCTCCGAACTTGGGAAATAAGAGGGGTTGAACCCTGGACTGTCATATATTCACTCCAGGGGTCAAGCCCTCTGCTCCCACAGTGCCCAGCCTTGAAGTGTGATTCATGCACAGGGGACAGACAGGAACACCCTCCTGTTTGTCTGGGTCCAAGCAAACTACCAGTCTCAAGTCATGGGGTCAATTATGAACCCTTTTTAGCCAGCACACCCAAGTATCAGGTCCAAATATCACACTCTTTTTGGGGAAAGCTGTGCAATACTTGACACAGAGAGCATACAACCAATCTTGTTCACAACCCTCTGCCGACTCATTTGACACGTTGGTATTCTCTTACCTTTCTGGATCTTTACACAGATCCTTATTAGCATGGATGCATATGGTGACACTCTAAGCAATTTAACAGTTATGTCAGAATTATCAATACTGCCCCACTATTCACACTCAAAATGAACAAGTTCCCAGGGAGGTTTAAAGAAAAACAAGGTTAAGTAAAATTAAAAATAGTAAATAAATACAGAACATACATACATTAAGATTACAGTCAGCAAAAAAATGGACAATTACAACACAAAGTGCCTTGCAACTGACTTCGCTAATTCTGCCTCAGATTTTCAGTTGGCAAATGATTTGGGATGTTACCTATATTGGCAGAAGTGTCCCTTAGAAGTCCAGAAACAAAGATGACTCTTAGAAGTGCAGAAAAGAGTGTCAGTCCTTTCAGCCAAGCTTCACCAGTATCAGGGAGGTCAGAATGTCCCTCCCTCCTTATGCTGTCACAGCTTCGAGCTGTGAGTGTGAGGTCACACTCAGTCCTGCATACTTAATTTGTAACATGCAGCTGTATAGGCAAATGGGTCAGATTACTACTTGATTGGAATCTGCCTATACAGCAATATTTTCAATTATAACAAGACAGTCTTCCTCAGAGTATGGTTTATGTCACCCTCTGATGTTGCAGAAATATCCTATAAGGTTAATTCACAAATATGTTCCAGAAACAATCTTACTTCTGTTATCCTATAAAATGTAACCTTGTACATCAGTCTTCCTAAGTTCAAAGCAGTTGTTTTTTTATAACCTGGTTGTATAACAGCTACACAGGTTTTGGCTGGTAGGTGATAAAACAGGAAAGGAAGCTCTAGCCAGCTTATCCTCTAGGTCAGCAAGAGGACAAACCATTTTTTTCCTTTTAAAATCCAATGTTCCATGAGGCTCTTCTGCTTGATCTGTTTCCTAAGTAGGACTGCCGTAGAAAAAAGATTTATAGCAAAATTATATACACATAACTGGCAGACAGCTATTCCCATTATATAGAACTCCGGAAGTTGTAAATCTGAGGTCTATATTATATACAGGGTTTTCTCTCACCTGGATTATGAGTCCCAGCACCACACACAGCCCCCCAGCCCAGATCGGGGTACACTAGGGATCTGATCCTGGAACCCTTGATAGCTGTGAATACGAGATCTTTTTTTTTATTCAATGTTTATTAAATTTTTACACATACAAAAACAGTGAGATACTGGTAAAACATAGCCAGGAACAAATAAGCACAATCGAGCGGAACAAGCAGCCTTCAAAACAGTCATCTACCCATTGCCCGCCCTCTCCCAAACCAAGCCCCCACCCTCATAACCAAGTGACAGACAAACGCAATATGACAAAACAGATAAAACCATCTTAGTCCACAAAACCCCACTCCCCACCTCCCAAACCTCTGAAAGCAAAATACGCTATTACTACCCAATAAAATAAGAAAAAAAGAGACAAAAAAGGACGCAAAAGGAAGAATGAAGATCAAAGGGGTATGACATAAGAGACAATTATTGTGGGGCTTCCTGAAGTGACAGAAGAGTATGCAGAGCCTCCCAATGCTGCTGATAGTGATGGAGACCCTCATGCATTCTGGCAATTTGTTTTTCCACTGCAGAAATTCTGCAGGAATGTATTGAACCATTCCTGAAATGGAGGGGTCCAGCTGTCTCTCCAATGTCTTAGTATAACAACTTTTAGCACAGCAGCCATTAAAGCAATGTGAGCTTTACTATGCACAATTAGAGTGGGAGAAAAGTCACTCACAATAAACATTTCCTGTGCGATGGTGTCTTCTAGGCCAAGAAGTGGCTCCAATGAGTCCTTAATTCTCTCCCAGAAGGGTTTCTCCTCCTGATATTCCCATAGCATATGAAAGAGGCAGCCCGTGGCAACACTACAATGGAGACATAGAGGAGAGACAAATCTGCCCATCAAGTAGAATTTATGTGGGGTATAATACAAATTGCACAGAATATGAGATCTTTATTAAATTGTGATTTGGGATTTTATCTCACCTCAGTCATAAGCACCACGCATAGCAATCCCCACCCAGCCCAGACTAGGATACAGCAGGGATCAATCCTAGGACCTTAAAGCTGTGGATCTAATGTTTACATTACATTTATATTTGGGATTTGCTGTCACTTCGATCATGAGCCCCAGCATCACACACACAGAACCCCACCACCACCAGTCCAAACTGGGGTACAGCAAGGATCAATCCCAGAATCCCCAAAGGCTGTACATCTGAGCTCTATATTATACTTTCCTGGGGGATTTGCTCTCACCTCGATCATGAGTCCCACCCAGCACTACTCACACTGACCTCCCAACCCCCCACCCCAAGTTTGAGTTTGCAGGGATCAATTCCTGGAACCCAAAGAGCTGTGGGTCTGAGGTCTAGACCCCTCCCCCAGCCCTGATTGGAGTACAGGAGGTGTTGATCAGCAGGAATATAAAAGGTTGTTGATCTGATGTCTACAACAAAACGTAATCTGTTTATTTCATTTTTATCTGTTCTTACCCCAAACAGGAGCCCCAGCCTCACACAATTCACCACACAGAAGCAGATGTCTGCCTGGTTTTGGATCACAAACTCCTGGCTAAAGAACAGGTAGCTCCAGCTCTGGTGGCAGAATGTCATCATTGGTTCGACTCGGGTCGCAGGTCCGATCCGGTACTACTAACCCGCTGAGATAGCCTCTTCATTCACCTACTTGCTAACACAGATATAAAAACTTGCAGACAAACTTTGGGGAAACTTTCTGGTGCATGTGCGAGGGTGTCACATCTGGCCATCCCATTTAAAAGGACCATGGCTTATTCACATGCTTGTCTGATCCAGGACAGGGACAAGTCGTCAGAAATCACAATACTTTTGGGTGGGGAGAGGGTGCTTTTCCAGCAGCACACATTGAAGGCACAGAGGGGTAATGGTGCATGGGACATGTGAAACTTGATAGTCAGTGGCTCGATCCCACTTCTGTCATTGTTTCCCTGTCTGACCTCAGCTGTTAAAATGGGTAACAGCAGGACCCCCAACCCAACTGTCAAACATATGCACACACTCTGTGTTATGTGATAATGCTGATTTGTTCTTTGTCTTTACATTTGTAGTGCCCCAAAGTAAGGGGGGTTAAAGAATGAGGGCACCACAGAAATAAAGGGGGTTTAGACTTCCCCATGGATCCCTGTGGTGTTGTGTGGCATTAAGGGCTGTGTTCTGAGTCCCCAGGTTTACTGTCCCCTACCCAGAGATTAGTAAGGCAGGGCACAATAGAAAAAAATAAAGAAACTTTTTTTTTCACTCTGCTGTCTGCTCTGCTCCATTCCAATCCCCCAGACCCCCTTAAGCCAGGCAGCCTGACAGTGGGCACCCACGTACTGGGACTGCTGTCCCTGGCTGGCTCATGATGCCCGTTTTGAACATTCTGGCTGTTAGTTTGGGCACGGGCTCATGTTTCGAGAAAGAGAACCCAGAGCATCTTTTCAAAGCTGAAGAACCATTTTCAGGCAGATCGTGCTGGGCCGTGGAGAGAGAGAGTCACAGAAGTGCAACAAGGACTTGTCAGCTTACCTGGTGGAGTGTAACCAGTCCTGTTGATTCAGTGGTGATTTTCCCATCTCTAGCCAGTTAAGAAAGAAGACTGCTGCTCCTGTGTGCACCCCGATTGTTTCTGTGGTCAAGTTTGGTGGTTGCATTCCCAGAAAAAGTCTTTGGGCCCCACGCTGGTTTGGGCTGTCAATAGCCCTGTTTTCATTATTGCTGCCCCAAGTGTTTCAGTCCCTCATCGGCGGCATAGAAGAGCTGCATTGTCTACCAAGGATCCAGAGCTGTCAGGTGTCAGAAGACCCACAATGCCCCCTGCCATTATTTGCACTGCCTGTTCTCCTCCTGATGGTCCCCTCTCTCTCTGCCAAGGAACCTCCCTCCTCTCAGCATCAGCTTCACCTCAGGCAGGAGCAGTGAGTCCGCTGTAGTACAGAAGAGCATGTTGGCCATCAGAAACTTTTAAAATAAAAACTTTAATTTGTTTTGGGAAATGAGAACCATCGGAGGACCGGGCAGGGAGGGCCAGCAAATTAATTAAATATTCAGGGCATGGCAATGCCCACGGAGAGGGGCCAGCTCAGGAAGGTCCATGGGGGGGTTATGAATATTCATAAGGGGGCAGAATTAAGGCAGGGCAAGCCTTGTGGAATGAACAGCAAGGCCTTGGGCAGCCCTACATTTAAAGGGGTAGCATCCAGCCACAAGTAATCTAAGGGCAATGTTAGGCCCAAGTTTGGAAGGGGCAGCAAAGGCCCCAGGCAATCAAAGGGTCAGCAAGTCCCACAGCGGTTAGAGGGACACAGCCACCAAAGGGACCTCAAATATAAATGGAGGCAGCATTTCAGGCCAGCAAAAGGCCATCATAGATCGAAGGGCCCAGTGGCAAAGAGGGCAAGGGAGGCCCAGGGGAAAGAAGGCATCAAACCCAATGTCTGCAGTGGTAGCCAGGTCCTGGTAACAGAAAAGACACACAAGTGCAGTACTTTATTAAGGGTCAGTGTAAGAGTGGTGCTTTGCACACAACTGCCACCTAGTGACAGTCAAGTGATGAAAATGTATATTTACTAGTATCTGAACTGTTATGTTTATTGCAAAGCACCAAGACTGTGTTGTTACTGGGATTATGGTTATTTGCCCCTGTAATAAACAATTGCTCCAGAACTCTGGTTATTTGCCCCTGCTCCTGGCAAATTGCCCCAGGCAACAAAGAATTGCCCTGGATTCTGATAATTTGCCCCATTCCAGTCAAATTGTCTCTGTAATAAACACTTGCCACAGATCATAGTAATTTGCCCCTGCTCCTGGCAAATTGTTCCTGCAATGAACAATTGCCCTGGATTCTGGAACTTTGCCCCTGTTCCTGGCAAATTGCCCCTGTAATAAACAACTGCCCTGGATTCTGGTCAGTTGCCCTAGTTCCTGGCAAATTGCCCATGTAATGAACAAGTGCCCCGGATCCTGGAAATTTGCCACTGCTCCTGGCAAATTGCCCCTGCAATGAACAATTGCCCCAGATCCTGGTAATTTGCCCCTGTTCCTGGCAAATTACCCCTGCAGTGAACAATTGCCCCAGATTCTGGTAATTTGCCCTGTTCCTGGCAAAGTGTCCCTGTAATGAACAATTGCCCTGGATTCTGGTAATTTGTCACTGTTCCTGGCAAATTGTCCCTGTAATGAACGTTTGCCCTAGATTCTGGTAATTTGCCCCTGCTCCTGAAAATTTAACCCTGCAATGAACAATTGCCCTGGATCATGGTAATTTGTCCCTGTTCCTGGCAAATTGCTTCTGCAATTAACAATTGCCCTGGATTCTGGTAATTTGTCCCTGTTCCTGGCAAATTGGCCCTGTAATGAAAAACTGCCCAGATTCTGGTAATTTGCCCCTGTTTCTGGAAAATTGCCCCAGCAATGAGCAGTTCTCTTCATGCAGTGTGGAAGTGTATCTGCCAGCTTTATTGTTGTCAACATATGTGTATACACTCAATCTTTCGCCATGATACTGCTCTATGGTGTTGCCTGCCATCCTACTTCTATGGAATCAGTCTTTACCCAGAGGAAGCTGTTCTTCAACATCTTTCTTCTCCAGAAGGTGTCCATCCAGGAGATCCTTGACCACATTCCTGTCGTCCTCCGAAGTTGAGTACGTTGAAGCCCATGCAAGTCGCACCCACCATTTCTTGTTTTCCTCAGTTTGAAGTTGAGTACGCCAAAGCCCAGTTGCTTTGCTTCTGCCATTCCATTGTCATCTCTTGGTTCCTGATCCGGATGCCCCGAAGTTGCCTGCCCTCCGAAGAGTGTGCTTGTCTTAGAAGAACCTTGTCTGCATCTCATGGTCGTTCATCGCAAGTCGAGTCCATCGAATCCCAGTGGAGGATGTGTCCGCCATTTTATTGTTTTGTTCCAGCTTCCTGTGTTGGCACTTCAGAATTATCCATCTTCATCTCAAAGTCTTCTGATTTCTGGTTGCATCAGAATTTTCAATGCCTCCTCCAGTGCTTGGTAATCCTCCAGTGGTTCATCACAAGAATCTTCCCTGTTCCTTCCCATCCTTGGTGGCTTCAAAGTGGGTTTTGGCCAGGAAGCTTTGTTCAGCTAATTCAATTCTGATTGCCCTCCAGTGGGCTCATTCCAGGAACCTATTCCAGTTGTTCTTTTATACTGGCAGCCTGAGAGAGAGGGGGGAGGGAGAGAGAGAGAGAGAGAGAGAGAGAGAGTTTTATGCAAAAAAAACATATGGTCTGTCAAAAAAACTCTCACCACCCCAGTGGCCTTAGTTAGGTCTGTGCTGGGATCATAATCTGAGTGTCATAGGAAACTCCATTTTCCTCATCTTTCTGTAGCTACCAGCTCTGCTTGACAGTGTGCACAAAGACTTCAGCTGCAATTGGACTCTGTGGTGTCTTCGTATGTACGGTGATGTATTTGACCTAAGTAAGTGGTTTTAAGGTCTTCCAAAGGGTAGTTATTGTACTACAATACCATAGGCAATACTAAGGGTGACATAGAGTATTGCATTACTATACTATAGGTGAGTCAGGGGGTAACATAGAGTATAATGGCACAAGTCTGAGTTACACCTCATAAAAATATTTCTTTTTCTTTGGAATATGATTTAGTTACCTGGTTCTATAACCTGAGTTCAAGGAGATTCAGTAACTGCATAGCAGTGTGGTATGAAAAATTGCCTGCTCATTAGTGCTATATTTCCCCTCCTGTGACCGTGTCATCCTACCTAGTTGTTGAATAAAGCCCAGTGGGTATCAAACTCATTGGACGATTCCTGCCTCTCTTTGTTGGGAAAATTTCATCTACTCTTACTCATTCAAACCTTGGTGCTCATCACCACCACAGCAGCGCACCACCACACACTGCACAGTACTCTTAAAGAGAGTCTCCATTACTACCAAAGGATGTAAAGACTAAAGACATAAAGCGAGCATGCAGTTGTGAGCTTGTGTGATATTCACTTAATTGTGAGTTAGCAATAAGGATGGAGGCAGTGGCACAGACATTACTGACACTCAACAAATACAGGTTCCATGATTGGAGGGTGGGGATGCCACTAGATACCATGGAAATGTTAAGGGGGCTGGCAACTGGACAAGGGGGGTGCCACTAGATATAAGAGAAATGGTAAATGTTTAGAAGGCCAGCAATCAGAGGGTGAAGGGCACCACTATACACCAGGGATTCGAAACATACATAAATGGAAAGGGGGCAGTGATACATAACACTGTGACATAGATTTTTTCACACATTCATTCCACAGTTCAGTGACTCACTGAACTGCAGCATGAATGTATGCATTTCAGATTAATGTATTAAACTGCCAAAAGAAATTCTGCAGAACTGACTTCTGACAGTGATCAATTCTGTGGAATTTTGTTCTTCATTTTAATACATTAATCTTCAGTTCATACATTTATTCCACTGCTCTAAGTCAGAATCTCCATGAAAGCTGCCAAAATGATTTCAGAGCTGTTGTGCAATTTTCACCTGCTGAAGTTTTTTTTTTTTTGCTCAGCTCTATTTATAACATATTGGTGCAAATTAACTATAAGGTTGTGGGGTTGGGGGCACTACATGTAGAGAAAGAGTTGAGTCAATGGAGGTAACAAAGATGAACATGTTTTCTGTAGAGTATAATATTGTTTTTTGTTTTTAAATACAGGGCCACCGGCTAGGAAGATGAGTACCCAAGAGGCTAACCAGATGAAGCAAGACAATAAAGCCTTCCAGGAACACATTGCCAGCAAGATCTGTGAAAAAGAGTAGAAAGTTGGTTGTCCAAGTCATGCTCCTCCACAGGGGTCCCCTCTGCCAGACAACAGCTCCTCTCTGGACACAGCCAATCCACTGCCTGTAGAAAACAGTGGTGATATGCAGGTTATGCATCTTAACCAGTGCATCTGGTAAATGGAGCATCAGGTGAAAAGCCTGACAGAAAATCAAAATAAAATCCTGACTGGGACTGAAAGGCTTGAGATAAAGTTCAGTAATGCTTTATGCCTCCTGTCCTCAACACCCACTTCATTGGCAGGGCAACAGCAGCCACCCTAAAATATTAATTAATACATGAACAGTAATTGTTTAACTTATATTGCTGTCTGCATTTGTACTGTATATTTCTTCTATCATTACTAGTTATACACATGTTTTTATTTAATTTAAGCTTCAGGCCCTGGACCCCCATTACATGATGCTCTGGGGCTGTCCCTGGCTTCCATTTTCTGATGCCCTTGGTCTTGCCTTGGTTACCATTTTCTCATGCACTTGGACTATGATCTTATTTCCTGTTGTGATAAGTCTTGCCCTGGCTCCCATTTTTTGGTTTTCGGAAACTGGCCATATTTTATCATATTTTTTGGTTTTATGAGACTGTCCCTGACTCTCTTTTTCTGATTTTCTGTGACTGGTCCTGGTTCAAATTTTCTGATGCTATGTGTGCGGCTCTGGCCCTATTTTCTGTTGCTATAGATATGAATCTGGCCTGATTTCTGCTGCTCTGATTTTGATCTTGGCTCCAATTTTCTGATGCTCTGAGTCTGGCTCTGGCCCCATTTTATGATGCTCTAGATTTGACTCTTGCCATATTTTCTGATGCTCTGGATCTGACTCTGTCTCCTTTTTAGGTTCTCTGTGTCTGGCTCTGGCCCCATATTATGATGCTCTGGCTCTATTCCCATTTTCTGGTGCTTTACATATGGACCTGGCCTGATTTGTAATGCTCCAATTCTGGCACTGGCCAACAGTCTCTGACATTCTGGGTATAGCTCTGGCACCATTTTCTGGTGCTGAGTGTCTAGGTCCAATACCATTTTTGGGTGCTTTAGGTATGAACTTGGCCATATTTTTGATGTTCTGATTCTGACCCAGACTACAATTTTCTGATGCTCTGGGTCTCACTCTTTTACCAAGCTCTGATGTTCTGAGTCTGGCTCTGGAACCACTTTCTGGCACTTAGGTATGAAGCTGATCAGATCTCTGGGGCTCTGGATCTGGTCCCCATTTTCTGATGCCTTGGGTCTGGCACCAATTACTGATGCTCTGGGTCAGGTTCTGGCATCATTTTCTGGTGCTGTGTGTTTAGGTCCGGTATCATTTTTGGGTGCTATAGGTATGAACCTGGCAAGATATTTGGTGTTTTGGTTCTGACCCAGGCTACAATGTTCTGATGTTCTGAGTCTGGCTCTGAGACCATTGTCTGGTGCTTTGCATATGAAGCTGATCAGATCTCTGGGGCTCTGGGTTTGGCCCTGGTCTCCATTTTCTGATGCCTTAGGTCTATCACCAATTACTGCTGCTCTCGGTCTGGTTCAGGCCCCATGTTCTAGTGCTCTAGATCTTGCTCTGGCACCATTTTCTGGTGTTTAGGTATGACCCTGGCCTGATTTCTGGTACTCTGGTTCTGGCCATGTCTCCCACTTTCTGATACTCTGTGTCTGAGTCTGTTTGTCATTTTTGTGTGCACCATGCCTTGCCCTGACCAACATGTTGTGATGCTCTGGGTCTGGCTATGGCCCCCATCTTCTAATGTTTCAGGTTTGACTTTGCCCACATTTTACAAATACTTTAGGTATGATTCTGGTCCCAATTTTACAGTGTTCTAGGTATGTCCCTAAAACCCTCAGGCATTTTCTAGTATTAAGATAAAATTCCTGTTTAAGTGTCTTTTAACATTGCTGACCTCAGATTCACCCTCCCTGGCTGCAGTTTTTTTTTTTCTTCATTTCAGGTAATTATCTCTGGAATTGTCTGCCTTGGCTGCATGGGTTTTACATAACTCCATACTATTGTCCCCAGATTCACCCTCCTTTGCTGCAGAGGTTTTATTTAATTTTATGTTATTGTCCCAGGATCAACACTCCTTTGCTGCAGAGGCTTTATTTAATTTCATATTGCTGTCCCAAATTTGCCCACCTTAGCTGCAGGGGTTTTATTTAATGTCATGTTACAGTCCCTCTATTCATCTTCCTTGGCTGCAGTGATATATTTAATTTAAAGTGATTTTGTATTTTGGTTCACAATAAAATTTTGTATGTTGCTCACTTACCCAACGGAAGTGTGAGCTTGGAGTTTTCTAGACTCACCTGTTATCTGTTGTTTTGACACTGAAAATATGCTATATTATGTATGTCAAAACTAAATAAAACTCCTTCCTTACAGGGAAAAATAGCTGCAAAAAAAAAAAAATATTCCCTTATTTTTAAAACAGCAATCAGAAATTTCTGCCTAAAAAGAGTGTTTTTTACCATGCTAGCAGTCAATTCTTTGACTATATTAATCAAAAACATACAAACTTCTAACAGTAAGTCCAATAGTGATGCCATAAACAATGTATTATTTCCATTCTGAGATGATGCCTTGGAGTTTAGAATGGTGCTGTGGAATCTAAATTCCAATCAAATGTTGTTGTGTGGTGCTGCTCCCTCTAGTGTTCTAACATCAGATTTGTTTTCTCTGTTGAAGAGAACAGTCACTTCAGAGCCTTTTCCAAGTCCACTAGCAAAGTACTTCTTTTAGTTTTATTTATATGATTTCCAGTCATTTTTCCATTTTATTTCACAATATTTCTGTGGGCTAGTTTTATCAATCTTTGTCATTTCCTGGAATTCTCTGTTTCTCAGGAACTGGAGAAACGTCAGTGTCTTAGATGTTAACTGCTTTTGGTTAAAAACTGTTAAAATAACTGTTTATTTTAAAAGTTTAGTTAAGCAGTTTACCAATTTTGCTGTTTAAGAAACCAACAATACTTTTAGCTAAATTCATTTGATTGGTATGACTGAAATGCCTAAGAAAAAGACAGGGCCTACATGATTTAACAAGTTCTAGCCAGAGCCGATATGGCTGTGGAGAGCTTGAAGAAGCACAGAGGATTGAGCACCATGAGCCAAATGCCAAATGCCATCCCACATGCATCATGCAAGGAAACTTCAGCATTGACAAATGCTATTTTTTTGTTATCTTTGCATGACTTCCAGTAATCTAACTGAGATGAAGACACAATCTCTGATTGTACACTGCAGTCACTAAACATTTTAGTATAATACATCTTGCTGTGTGCTGTATATTAGAATATAATCCAGTCATTAGTTTGAATTTCTTACATGACCATACTTACCCCTTGTAGAAACCTGTCATAATAGAAAAATATCTTCATTACAGTTTTAACTAATAGCATCTTAGTCATATAGCATTAGTCAGTGTCAGTGGCTCAGTAGGTAGCACACTCACCTCTGAGGCCGGGAGATCAGAGGGTGATGGGTTCAGTTCCCACACCTGGCACTTGGGTTAATATCCCAGTACTAACACTGTAGTGCAGCATGAGAGGGGTGCTGCACTTCTGAGGTGCCATCTTTGAGATGAGATGTTAAACCAAGGTACCATCTTCCTGGATTGGTGGTGATTCAGGTGGATGTTAAAGATCCCATGGCACTTATCAAAAAGAGTAGGAGAATTTCCCCAGTGTCCTGGCCAAATTTCCCTCATTCACTAAAAATACCACCAACAGCTTAATCTGGTTTAAGGTCAGCTGGCATTCACCTGTATCCCTCTTCCCCAGGTTGTGCCTGAAAATAGGTAGGATTTGTCTAGTGCACTTACCCAGTCAACACAAACTAAATAAATAAATAAATCTTCAGCGATAACAGTAGCAAGTCCAAATCTTAGATCTGAAGTAACAAAATGCAGTGAACTGAATTGTGTCATTGAACACATGACAGTAACATGTGGTACATCAGATTTATGGCACAACAGAAAACAGTATTCTGCAGTCTTATGTTTACAAAGTTATTACCTGGCTTGAGATAAATTAATCACCTGCTTCAGATCCCACCAGAGCCACAGATGTGTGATGGCCCAGGAGCACTTGTGTTAGATCAGGGCTACTTTCATCATGTTCATGGCTACTGTTGCAAAATAGAATCTATACATGCATATTTGCTTTGTAAATCTCTGTTGAATACATTTTGCTTTGGAATGTGTACCCATTCTCCTGTTACAGCAAGGTTAAACTGGTTCCAAGGAGATACATTATGTATTTGACTGTAAATGTATGCAGAGGGAACAACAGAACTGAATTTAAAAAATACTTAAAACCTATTTTTGTGCATGAAATTCCAGTTAAAATGGATCCCAGAATGAAGTAGAATAGTGAGTGTCCAATTACAGAATGTGCCTCCTTAGCAAGGAATCAGTTTAACCTTGTTGCAACAGGCAAATGAACACAGATTCTACAGCAAAGTATATTTAAACAAATTTATATATATATATATATATATATATATATTAGAGTTAAAAAACTCAGTTTAATGAATTAGTTAGGGTTGTTCCACAGCGACAAAGTGAGGAAATTCACTGTTAGGGTTGAAAACCCCATGGACCCCCAACCCCAACTGGCATTGGGATTGCATTGGGATCATCAGGCCTAACTCTCACCCCATGACATTATGAAAGCAGCAGAAGTATAGGAGAATGGGGTGAGAGTTGGGACCCACAATCAATGCACCCCAATGCCAGTTGGGGGTGGGTGGGGGTCCAAGGGGTTTTCAACCTAACAGCGAATTTCTCACTTTTGTCACTGTGGAACAACCCTAACTAATGCATTAAATGGAGTTTTTGCCTCTAATTTCCTTCTTTGAGAATGATAACAAGAAATAGTGAATGTAATGCAGCGGCGGGGCCCGCGCTCCTGCCGCATAATGCGGTGGCGGGCCCCGCGCTCCCACCACATGATGTCTTGTGGCATACTAACAGGGACAGCAATGCAAACAGAAATGCTAACAGTGGCGCACATGGTAACACAAGCGTGAATGAGAACAGAAAGGGTAAAGCACATGGTGGCGTAGACGGGAACGGTCTGCCACGTGATGTGTTGTCACATAGTACCATGGTGCCTGCAAACAGAAATGTCAATGGGCATGGTGACGTAAAGTGAAACAGAAAGATAAACAGTACTGTAGACAGAAATGGCAAAAAATAACAGAAACACAAGCGCAAATGAAAACGCAAAGGATAACGCACATGGTGGTGCAGACGTCAACGGTAAGTGAAATGGGTACGGAACCGCAAGCGGAAAGGGCAACAGTAACAGTAATGTAAGCGCATAGGCTGGTTTTCCCCAAAACCTGTATAGAGAAAGACAGTGAGTACAAATAATGTATGCATAATAATGAGTATCTGCGCAGAAAATGAGAACTTGGAATACTAAATACGTTATATCTCAGGAACCGTACGACGTAGAAAAAAAATTTAAAAGTTATATTATTTATACCTGTCCTGGCTAATTTGGATCTTAGGTTTTTCCGACGAAAAGTCTGTATCTCGCACCGTTTCTGAGATACGGGCCCTGAAAGGTGGGGCGAACTCCGTAATGTTATCCTATGGGAAAAAAAGAAAAGTTCAGAGCGTCATAACTTTGCCTCCCTGTAATGTTTTTTCACCAAACTACTGAAAGGCACATCTGTGGGCTGTTGGCTGTCTTCCCTCCAAATTTCAGGAAAAAAGACCAAACCGTTATTTTGCAGCAGGGTGCCAAAGGATTCCTGTAATGCTTCGGGCGCCGTAATGTTATCCTATGGGAAAAACCGTCAAATTTGGAGTGCCGTAACTTTGCCACCGTGTAATATTTTTTCAATACAACACTGAAAGGCACATCTGTGAGATGTCGGCTGCGTTCCCTCCAAATTTCAGCCCAAAACTCCCAACGGTTATTTTGCAGTGCAGTGCCAAAGAATTGCTGTCATTTTCCCACAGACTAGAAAATTACTGTTGCAATTTGCGAAAGCTTTCGCAAAAAAATTCGACACTTTCGTGAGCACGAAAGTAATTTGCGAAAGTACTTTTTCCAGAAATTTGAAAAACATATTTCTGGGGTGTTTTACCACAAAATAAAGACATGGCAAGCATCCTCAGGGCCCGAATAGCTAAATACAAAAAGAATTACGTTGCTAGAGGGTCTCAAATTTAAATGCCAACCATTTTTATGATCACCATCTGAAAACAAAATGGCGGATTTGAGAAAGTAACAGGCCCATTTGCGAAAGTAAAAATGCATTTGCGACACTGTCAAACTTTTTGTTAACTTTTTCCCATTGACTTATAATAGGAAACTGTTTTTAGAATAACTTTTGAACCGTTTAATATTTTTTCACCAAATCTTCGAAAGGCACATCGGGGACCCTGCCTGCATGTTTCCTGAAGATTTCAGGCCGATCACACAAACTGCTGACATAAGCGCGGCCATAGAATTCAGAAAAGCGTGGCGTGCACAGATCATGTAATAACTCCACAATCGTATATCCGATCAGTATAAAACTTGGTAGATCCTACGGCCTATGTGTCTTGATCACACTTTCCAAATTTCAGGCAAATCCATCAAACAGTTGCAAAGTTATTAAGGTGCAGAATTTTGGGTTTAACATGGAAATGGCTCCTCTACCATAATATATATATATATATTTATATTGATGGCAAAAAACTCCATTAAATGCATCAGATAGGGCTGTTCCACAGTGACAAAAGTGAAGAAATTCAGTGTTGAGGTTGAAAGCCCCCCTTTCACCTCCCAGCCCACACCCCCAACTGGAATCGGGATGTACATTGGGGTCGTCAGTCCTAACTCCGAATGATGAATTCCCTCACTTTTGTCACTGTGGAATGACCCTAACTGATTCATTAAACAGAGATTTTTGCTATGAATTTCCCTTCTTTTTGAGAATAAGGACTATAGCTAGTGAATGGAATGTAGTGTTGGGAGTGCAGGGCCCAGCCACGTGATTTTTTGTGACAAAGTAATGGTAACTGCAACAGAAATGCAAGCACTAACAGTTACGCACATGGTGACATAAATGGTAAAGCAATAGTTAATAGAAACGCAAGCACTAGGTTACACCAAAGCAAACAGTGATGCAAACGGAGACACAAGCACATATGGGAACACAACTGTTAACACGCACTGTCATGGTACTGCTATTGTAAATGCAAATGGTAACTGTAACAGCAACAATAACGCCAAAGGAAACACAAACAGAAAAGCAAGCACTTATGTAAATGCAAAGCGTAATGCGCACAGTCATGGCATTGCAATTGCAAACGTAAATGGTAATGGTAACAGCAAAAATAATGCCAAAGGAAACAGAAACAGAAATGCAAATGCAAACACATACGGAAACGCAAACCGTAACATGCACGGGTCACGGTACCACAATTTTAAATGCAAATGGTAACGGTAACAGCAATGATGACGCTAAACGAAAGACAAACGGAAACACAAATGCAAATGGAAGGGTGTCTGCAAACACAAATGAAAATGAGCACAATGACGCAAATGTAAACAGAAAGATAAACAGAAGTGGAAACATAAATGGTAACAGTAACGCAAATGCAAGTGCAAATGAAAATGCAAAGGGTAATGCACATGGTGGCGTACATGGTAACGGTAATGCAAATGGGTACGGAAAAGCAAGTGGGAATGGTAAAGGTAAGAGTAACAGAAGTGAACACCCTGGTTTTCTCCAACAGCTGCATAGAGAAACACAGTGAGAAAAAAGAATGCATGCATAATAATGGGTCTTGGAGCAGAAAATGAGGAATTGGAATACTAAATTGCTTATATCTCAGGAACCGTGCAATGTGGAAAAAAAATAAAAATTTCATGTGAATTATAACTTTTCTGGATAGTTTTGTATTTAGCCCCAATTTGGAGGGACTAAGCATTTTTTACGATGAAAAATCTATATCTCGCACCGTTTCCGAGATACGGGCCCCAAAAGACGCAGCGGATGCCGTAATGTTATCTTATGGGAAAAATGTGAATTTTAGAGTGCCTTAACTTTGCCACCCTGTAATATTTTTTTTAACAAACCACCAAAAGGCACATCTGTGAGATGTTTGCTACCTTCCCTTCAAATTTCAGCCCAAAACACCAAACCGTTCTTTTGCAGCAGGGTGTCAAACAATTCCTGTCATTTTGGCCATACTGTTGAAAAGTAGTGTTGTGATATGTGACACTTTTTGCAAAAACTACTTTGCGACACTACCTTTCCCCAGTAATTAGAAAAAAATATTTCTGGGGTGTTTAACCCCAAACTAAAGACATGGCTAGCATCCTCAGGGTTAGACTAGGTAAAAGCAAAATGAATTATTTCCCTTGATTGTCCCAATTTTAAATGCCAAGCATTTCTGTGATCAGAAATTGAAAACAAAAGGAAGAATTTGCAACATTACTAGGGTCATTTGTGACACTAAAAAGTGCATTTGTGACACTGTCAAACTTTTTGTTAACTTTTCTCATAGACTATCAGTTCAGTTCAGTTTTTCTCATCAGTGAATACACCATTACAGTATACTTAAAACATTACAATTTCTCATAAATCATCTCATGTGTAAGAAAAAAATCCATAATGTGCTCAGATCCCAGACAATCTTTCACCCATATTAAGTTCTAGACTATTTGGGTACTTATAAAATATAAAATATAAATATAAAATACAAGTCCATGTAAGAGGAGCTCAGTAGAAGGTATTAAGGTGCTTGATCAATAAGAAATGTTTTCTTCATTTTTGTTAACAACTTAAAACTTCTATTTTTTAACCGTTTTAATTTTCCATCCCAACATTAATTCTCAGAGGCAGGGGGATGTTTTTCTTTATACTTCATCACTTGAAGAAAAAACTTTGAGGCCATCTTTGCCTCCTTTAGTGTGTGAGGATGTAAAAGCACAAATAATGGGTCATATTCTGCATTTACATATTTAATAAGGGCGTTATTTAGCAAATTGAACTGCAAGGTTTTATATAAAAGACACTGCACCACAATATGATAAAGATTTCCTTCAAAGCCCCTATTACAACTACATAAATTAGGGCTCGAGCTGGAAAAAGTTTTTCTATTAAAAAATACATATTTGGAAAAGATAATTCCCATCCTTGCCTGAGTGATCATTTTTCTATCTAAAGGAGTCAGAGGTAAGGTTAAATAATTCTCCAGAGATACATCAATCTTATTTTGAGCTAGCCAAGTAGCCTAACGTTGGGCTCTGAGGAGATCCATTTGTTTTTCTTGGGCAGACCTAAATATTTTCTTTTTAACAAGTTCCTTCAATGAGGCAGCAAGTGGAAACATTTTTGCTAAAATATTACTTCTCCCAATCTAACCAAAGGTACATGGCTATTCTTTCCAGAATACTCTAAATATTTTTAACCCAAGATGATCTAAAATTTTGTTTTTGCCAAGAAATCTTTTCTTTCAAACACAATTAGGCAAACAATTAGCCTGATGATTGATAATTTTTAACCAGTAACCCAACATACGTATATCAATTATTGTAGTGATGGGAACTCTTCCCAGTTCAGCCCTAACTATGAGAGTGGATGTGGATAATGGGGCCTATAATAATGACTTATAAAAAAAAGGAGAGGGTAGTTTCCAACCATGGGGGAGTTTATACTCCAAACCTCTGATCCATATGTAAGGATGGGATTGATTTTGGCTTCACCTGCAACTAATTCTGGTGAAACCGACTGTCCAGCATATTTCATGTTAAAGAGTAACAAAGCTTTGGCAATCAATTTTGCCCTTACCACTTGGTCCCTCCAGTGCTCTGTCAATGATCCATATGAGGTGAACTTTACACCCAAATATGTATATGAAGTTACACCCTCAATAGATTCATTATTTAAATAAAACCTTGGTTTCTTTCTTTGTCCCTGACATGGGCCAAAGATCATAAACTTAGTTTTCTCCATGTTTATTACTAAATCTAATTGTTTACATTTAGTGCTGAGTTGATTTATTTTATTTTGCAACCCTTGGGTGGGAAAAAAGCAAAAATAATTAAATTGTCTGCATAAGCAAGGCTATGAACTGGCAAATTCTTTATTTTAGGGGAGTCAAGACTGGGTACATCCCTATAAGTCATGAGTGAATCAATATACAAACAAAAGAGAAGGGATGCCAAAAGGCATCCCTGTTTGACTCCTGATGTTGTTCTAAAGTAATCAGTAATATTAACCTTGTTGCTATATCTAACAGACAAAGTTGTATGTGAGTATAACATATGAATTGGGGCCAGCAGACTCAAAGTTAAATGTTTTTCAGTTAATATCTCCCATAATTTGACTCTGTTTAAGGAGTCAAATGATGCCTGAAAATCGACAAATAAAGCATAAAGCTTCATTCTACGAAATTACCTATATTTTTCTATCAAATGTGCAAGAATATAAATATTATCTGCTGTTGAAAAATCCTTGCGAAAACCCACTTGAAAAATAGATAATGGGGAGCTTACTGATGACCGATATTGTAATTTTTATAGTAATATTTTAGCAAAAATGTTTCCACTAATATCAATAAGGCTAATTGGGCAATAGTTAGATGGAGATTGAAACTGTCATTTTTAATGGATAGGAACTATTATGTTTCTTGTCCAAGAAGGAGGTATAAATCTCTCTCTTAAACATGTATTAAAAAAATTTGTAACAAAAACTACCCAATAATTCAAATGTGCTTTATAAATTTCTCCGGGAATCAGGTCAGGCCCAGGTGCTTTGTTATTTGAGAGGTTCACAATAGCAGCTTCTACCTCCCCAAAGTTGAACACTAGTGGTATATATTCCCCCCTCCTACTATAATTATCTACCATTTCTTCCCCAGTGTTAGAATATTTATTAAATAAAGAATTATAGTATATCATCCAGGTTTCCTTAGGAATGTATATCCGGGGATCTGAGTTCTGGTTATTAGTTCCCTTAGATACTAGAGTCCAAAAGAAATTAGCATCACCCTGCTTAATGGCTTGATACATTACTTCCCATTGTTTGTGTTTAAACTCATTTTTTTCACCTTGAGCTTTGTTTAACTTTGAGATCACCCTCTTAGTCTGACTTTTTTTGGTTTTCCTAATAAGTCTCACTAGGTTCCCTTTCTCTCTCAATCAATGGCCATCAAACCAAGATACTGTCTTAGGCTTACTGGTATTAGTGCAATAAATCACTGTATTAATTTGTTGGTATCCCAAATTCAGTAGCTGATTAGACTGCTCACTTTTAAGATCCGTCTGTACTCTGTAATGTAGGTGAGCAGAACTAGGGGAATATATAAGATTTGATACACCATTCATAGTCTTATTATTCAGCCTTAACCTCCTTTTCCCTTGAATCTCAAGCTCTGCCATCGGATTATTTACAGAAAATATATTACTATCAGAGTTCCTAAAATCCAGCAAAATTGCTGCATGATCACTTTCTGTTCTCATAACCACCTCCACTCTCTTAAAGAAATGGTAACTGAGGGGGTAGCATAAAATAAAATCAATCATGCTCCTACCTAATGGGGGAAAAAAGTACTTTCCCCATGACAGTCTCCCTCCAATCACCCATTAAGGATCAAAAAATTATTGTCCATGATAAAGGTTCGAAAATGTCTCCCTGCCTCATTAACCATCATATCTGTCATTTTTCTTTGTTCCAAATCTGCCGTATATAATGATTCTTGCAACACTGATAAATTATTCAAATTTGCTATCCTAGCATTAAAATCACCTGCTAATAAAATGATATCTACCTTACTTAATTGAGTGAATGAATCTATTTCCATAGACAGTTTAGACCAGAAATCATATGTTGGGTTGGTATGAAGACATGGTAGAATATATATATTTGCAATTAGAATTAGAACTATGCAGGAATCCCAATTGACTACTACCATGAGTATTTCTGGAGTGGGAGAATGGCATTTTAATACTCTTAAACCATCCTTGATTTTTATTAGGGTTACCAAGCCTCCTTTATTTCTCCCCTGTCTTTTTCCTTTAATTGCAGAGGCAAAATTTAATTCATGGCCATTCAAATAGTGCTGTGTTAAGGCCCATTTCTCTTGAACAATGATGGCTTCATGTCTAGAAATAAAGGTAACCCATTGGGGGGTCTGCAAATTTATTATAAAGTCCTGCTATATTCCAACTGAGAACATTGTAAGTAGAATTACTTATTAACCCCCAGTCCTCTTCTGATGAAATATCAGAACCTTGAATTTCAAGTGGTTGTAGTCATAATTGCGTAATTCTAGATTGCACTAGTGTGTCCTACTCATTTAATTCCACCAAGTAAATGCCCACCTCATCTAACATATGTCTATTTTCTGCAAGTAATACCAGTAATTGAGCAGAGCAAATAAGGCAGTTTATCCGAGTGCCCTCTTTACCCTTCTTAACTCTTTCCACCTGAACTAATTCATCAGGGAGTATTTGAGTTTTAATAATGGCCACTGTAGCAACTAAGAACTTAAAAGGGGAAACCAGCACCCTAAAACATAATATAAAAAGGGGAGCTTAGTATATTCTTACAATAACAATAATCTTACAATATCTTACAATATCAATAAAAACGCATTGCATAAAGTTCTTGCAAGAACCCCAAAAATAAAATATAACACCTCGCAAGTAATTTTAACTAGCAGTATCTGGAGAATAAATCTAGCAGATCTAATAATGAAAACTTGATGTTAAAACTCACTTAGCCATCCTTGCCACAAAATCCAAAGGATATTAAATGTCGTGGGTACAGTTCTCAAAAAAAAACAGAGGAGGAAAGAGGGCTATGAATTCTACTGCAAGCAATTTTCAAGTCTCGTGGTGTTCACACTAAAAGAAAGAAAGAAAATGACTAAATAAACAGCCCTCTAACAATGCTCAAGTATTCAGCAAATACGAAACCAAGAACAACAAACAACAGCAAACAAACTCTTGTACCTTACATGACTGGAAGCTAGAAGTATCTCTCAGGACTGCATTTTAAATGAAAACCAGAGCACAGTAAACCCAATCGCCAGTACGCTGCTCTCCCTGGGCTAAACCCTCTGCAACTGCTTCCATGGTAATACATGAATGCACCTTGAATCCTTCAAGGACACATGAGGTTATCTGCCAATCCCTTTCTAGCTGTTGCAAGTTGAGCAAAAAAAAAAAAAAACATGCTAAAAATAACTAAATGACTAAATAACTAAATATCAAAATATATAATCTACGCAGTAGAATTGCACTAGAAACTTAGAGACTTGCTAAGGGTTTACACTCCCTACCTCTTAATGTTAAATATGGGACTATATGCAAAAAATGCAAACAATCCAAATCCCATTTAAACCCCGATGAAAAATGATCTCCAATACAAAAAACACAAGCACAAATGATGTTAAAACACAGGCAAGTAATAAAAATTAGCAGTTTGCTCGCTTTCTTCAATCCCACACTATATCTTTTTGTGTTTTTTAGTTCCGCTTTTCTCCTTTTCTCTCAGTTTTCCTCAGCAGAATCAGTTCGCTTTCTATTCTTCATTCACCGCTCCACTTTTTCAATACTCTGGTTCACAAAGTAGGAATGAATGGTGCAGCTTCACAAACTTCAGGCCTTTCTAAAGGGTCCCATTTCTGCCATAATCCAGACACCACCACATGCGTTCCTCCTACAGGGAGGCAAGGAACAGCCTGAGGCTACACACCAAGAGAGGAGACACAAGAAACACTGGAAAGACGTGCGGTTATAAAAACGGTGACATACCTTTCATAAATTAAATGTGTTCTTACAACACATCCTGCATTGGGACTTCTCCACAGCACCCACAGCATGCAGTCTCCTCTCAGTTCCGTCCGACAAAGTTGCTCCTTATTGACTATAATGGGAAATTTGTTTTTTTAATAAATTTTGAACCGTTCAATAGTTTTCTAATGAAATCTTCAAAAGGCACACCGGGAACCCTAGTCGCATATTCCCTCAAGTTTTTGTACTGGTCACACAAACTGTGCGACCTGTAGGCACAAGCAAAGAATGCACAAAAAATCGTAAATGTGCCCCATAATGTCACTTAATAACTCCACAGCTGTATATCTGACTGGTGCAAACGTTGGTAGATCCCAAGATCTATGGTTAACCCCCATGCATGCCAGATTTCAGACAGATCCATTAAAAGGTGACAAATTTATTAAAGTGCAAAGTTTCACCATTGAACATTAAATGGGGTATTCAGCTCTAACTATGGTAGCACTACCGTGCTACCATTATAAATATATATATGTGTCTATATATATATATATATATATATATATATATATATATATATATATATATTAGAGGCAAAGATATCCATTTAATGCATCAGTTAGGGTTGTTCCACAATGACAAAAGTGAGGAAATTTCATGTTAGGATTGAAAGCCCCACTTAGCCCCAGCCACCACCCCAACCACCAATGGGGTGTGCATTGAGGTCATCGACCCTAACTCTCACCCCATCACATTTGTAAACAAGCTGAGGTATAGGAGAATGGTGTGAGAGTTAGGACCGACGACCCCAGTGCACACCCCGTTGGCAGTTGGGGTGATGGGCTGGGGGGGGTGCAAGGGGAGGCTTTCAACCCTAACACTGAATTTCTTCACTTTTGTCACTGTGGAACAACCCTAACTGATACATTAAATTGAGTTTTTGCATCTAATTTCCCTTCTTTTTGAGAATGTGCAGCAAAAATATTGAATGGAACATGATTTTTTGTGACATTGTAATGGTAAGTGCAAGGGAAATGTAACTGCCAGCGGTTGCGCACATGGTGACTGAAAAGTAAATGGTAAAGCAAACGGTAGTAGAAATGCAAGCGCAAAGTGATGCAAAAGTGAACAGTGATGGAAAAGGAGATGCAAGCGCATAAGGAAACGCAAACCGTGATGAGCATGATGATGGTACTGCAATTGGAATTGCAAATGGTAATGTTAACAGCAGAAATAATGCCAAAGGAAACAGAAATGGAAATGCTAATGCAAGTGCGTACTCAAATGAGAACGGAAAGGGTAACACACACGGTGGTGTGCACCGGAACGGTAACGCAAACAGGTATGGAAACACAAGTGGAAACACTAACTGTAACAATAACGGAAGCACACACCCTGTTTTTGCCCACCAGCTGCTTAGAGAAACACAGCGTGTACAATGAATGTATGCGTAATAATGGGAGTAGAAAATTAGCTGTTGGAATATTAAATAGCTTATATCTCAAGAACCGTGCGATGTAGAAAAACAATTTAAATTTCACATGATTCATGAATTTCCTGGCTAGGTTTTCACTGAACACATAGCCCATGGGGCTACGTGTTGTCACAATGAAAATTCCATATCTCGATACGAGCCCCAAAAGGCATGGCGGATGCCACCATGTTAGTCTATGGGAAAAAAATGTCAACTTCAGAGTACCATAACTTTGCATCCATGCAATATTTTGTCACCAAACCACCCCAAGGCACATCTGTGAGATGTTGGCTGTCTTCCTTTCAAATTTCAGTCCAAAAGACCAAACCGATTTTTGCAGCAGGGTGGCAAAGAATTCCTGTCATTTTGGCAATAGCCTAGAAAAGTAGTGTTGTGATTTGTGTAACGTTTCGGAATTATTTGCGAAAGTGTCGCAAGTGTGACACTACTTTGCGGCACTACATTTCCCAGAAATTTGAAAAACATATTTCTGGGGTGTTGAACCCCACAATAAAGACATGGCTAGCATCCTCAGGGCTCGAATAAGTAAACACAAAAAGGATTGTGTCCCTAGATGATCCCAATTTGAAATGCCAAGCATTCCTGTGATTAGTAACTGAAAACAAAATGGCAGATTTGTGACACTACTAGGGTCATTTGTGACACTAAAAACTGCATTTGCAAAAGTGTCAAATTTTTTGTTAACTTTTCCAATTGACTTATAATGGAAACTTGTTTTTGAATACCTTTTAAACCGTTCAATATTTTTTCATGAAATCTTCAAAAGGCACATCGGAGAACTGGTCACATGTTCCCTGAAATTTTCGGACTGGTCACACAAACCGTGCGACCTGTAGGCACGAGCAAAGAATGCACAAAAAAAGTAATTGTGCACACAGATGTTGCTTAACAACTCTGCAGCTCAATATCCGACCAGTACAAAAGTTACCAGATCCCAGGAGCTATGGTTGTGCCCCAAGTCTGCCAAATTTCAGGCAAATCCGTTGAATGGTGGCAAAGTTATTAAGGTGCAAAGTTTCACCATTTAACCTTAAAAGGGCTACTCAACCCTAACTACCATAATATCTATCTATCTATCTATCTATCTATCTATCTATCTATCTATCTATATATATTATGGTAACACGGTAGTGCTACCATAGTTAGGGTTGAGGAGCCATTTCTATGTTAAACCCCAAAACTTTGCACCTCAACAACTTTGCAACTGTTTGATGGATTTGCCTAAAATTTGGAATACGTGATCAAGAACCATAGGCCTTGGGATCCTCCAAGTTACGTACTGGTCGGATATACGGCTACGGAGTTATTAAGTGTGATCTGTGCGCACGTTTACACTTTTTCTGGAATTCTATTGTCGCGCGTACAGGTTGTACGGTTTGCGTGAGCAGCCTGAAATCTTCAAGGAACGTGCGGCCAGGGTCCCCGATGTGCCTTTTGAAGATTTGGTGAAAACATATTAAACGGTTCAAAAGTTATTCAAAAAACAGTTTCCCATTATAAGTCAATGGAAAAGTTAACAAAGAGTCGACAGTATGGCAAATGCATTTTACCATAAATGGGCCTGTTACTTCAAATCGGCCATTTTGTTTCAGTTGATGATCAGAAAAATGGTTGGCATTTAAATTGAGACCCTCTAGCAATCTAATTCTTTTGTATTCACCTAGTCGGGGCCTGAGGATGATTGCCATGTCTTTATTTTGTGTTAAAACACCCCAGAAATATGTTTTTCAAATTTTTCGAAAAAGTACTTTCGCAAATTACTTTCGTGCTCACGAAAGTGTCGAACTTTCGTGCAAAAGCTTTCGCAAATTTCGACAGTAGTTTTCCATCTGTGGGAACGTGACAGCGATGCTTTGGCAATGCGTTGCAAAAGAACCGTTGGGAGTTGTGAGCTGAAATTTGGAGGGAACGGAGCTAACATCTCACAGATGTACCGTTCAGTGGTTTGGTGAAAAAATTTTCCACGGTGGCAAAGTTACGGCACTCCAAAGTTGACATTTTTTCCCATAGGATAACATTACGGCGCCCGATGCATTACAGAAATCCTTTTGATCCCTGCTGCAAAATAACGGTTTTGGTCTTTTTTGCTGAAATTTGGAGGGAAGACTGCCAAGAGCCCACAGATGTGCCTTTCAGTGGTTTGGTGAAAAAATATTACTGGGAGGCAAAGTTATGGCGCTCCGAACTTCTCTTTTTTTCCCATAGGATAACATTACGGCGTTCGCCGTGCCTTTCAGGGCCCGTATCTCGGAAACGGTGCAAGATACAGACTTTTCGTCAGAAAACCTCTTAGCCCCTAAAGTGGGCTAAGTACCAAATTAGCCAGGACAGTTGTAAATAAGATGACTTTAAAATTTTTTTCTATCTGATCGGTTCCTGAGATATAACATATTTAGTATTCCAAGTTCTCATTTTGTGCTTGATACTCATTATTATGCATTCATTATTTGACTCACTGTCTTTCTCTATGCAGGTTTTGGGAAAACCAGCCTGTGCACTTACATTACTGTTACTGTTGCCCTTTCCGCTTACGGTTCGTTACCATTTCACTTACTGTTGACGTCTGCGCCACCATGTGCGTTATCCTTTGCGTTTTCATTTGCGTTTGCGTTTCTGTTATTTTTTGCCATTTCTGTCTACAGTACTGTTTATCTTTCTGTTTCACTTTACGTCATCATGCCCATTGACATTTCTGTTTGCAGGCACCATGTTACTCTGTGACAACACATTACGTGGCAGACCGTTCCGGTCTACGCCACCATGTGCGTTACCCTTTCTGTTCTCATTTGCGCTTGTGTTACCATGTGCCCCACTGTTAGCATTTCTGTTTGCATTGCTGTCCCTGTTAGTACGCCACAAGACATCATGTGGTGGGAGTGTTCACTATTTCTTGTTATCATTCTCAAAAAGAAGGGCAATTAGAGGCAAAAAAATCCATTTAATGCATTAGTCAGGGTTGTTCCACAGCGACAAAGTGAGGAAATTTGCTGTTAGGGTTGAAACCCCTTGGACCCTCCACACACCCCAACCGGCACTGGGGTGTGCATTGGGATGAGTGGGTCTAACCCGTTACTCCATGCGCTGCATTACATTCACTGTTTCTAGTTATCATTCTCAAAAGATGGGCAATTAGAGGCAAAACTCCATTTAATGCATTAGTTAGGGTTGTTCCACAGAGACAAAGTGAGGAAATACGCTGTGGGGTTGAAAACCCCCTTGGACCCCGCCCACCCCAAACTGGCACTGGGGTGTGCATTGGGATCATGGGTCCTAACCTGCGCTCGCCCGCTGCATTACATTCACTATTTCTCGTTATCATTCTCAAAAGAAAGGGCAATTAGGGGCAAAAAACTCCATTTAATGCATTAGTTAGGGTTGTTCCACAGCGACAAAAAGTGAGAAATCGCTGTTGGGTTGAAAACCCCCTTGGACCTCCCCAACCCCCCGAACCCGGCACTGGGGTGTGCATTGGGATGTGGTTCTCTCTCACCCATTCTCTATACTTCTGCTGCTTTAAGAAACCAGCCTGTCGCATTCACATTAATGTTACTGTTGCCCTTTCTGCTTGCAGTTCAGTACCCGTTTAACTTTCCATTGACGTCTGTGCCACCATGTGTGTTATCCTTTGCATTTTCATTTGTGATTGCGTTTCTGTAACTTTTTTGCCATTTGTTTCTACCGTACTGTTTCTCTTTCTGTTTCACTTTGCATCACCATGCCATTGATATTTCCATTTACAGGCACCATGTTACTATGAGACAAGACATCATACAGCCTGCGTGTTCCGTCTACTCCATCGTGTTCATTACCCTTTCTGTTCTCATTTGTGGTTGCGTTACCGCGTAGCCACTGTTAATACTTCTGTTTGCGTTGCTGTTCCTGTTAAGTATCATAAGACATCATGTGGTGGAGATGTGAGGGGCTCCTGCCACTGCATTAATTCACTATTTCTCATTATCACTCTCAAAAGAAGGAAGTAGAGGCAAAAAAAACTTGTTTAATGCATTAGTTAGGGTTGTTCCACAGTGACAAAGTAGAAATCCGCTGTTACAGTTGAAACCACCCTTTGACCCCTCCACCCCCAACTGGCATTGGGGTGTGCATTGGGATCATGGGTTCTAACTCTCATCTCATTCTCCTATACTTTTGCTGCTTTACACCAGTGATGGGGTGAGAGTTACATCTAACGACAACCAATGTGCATCGGTCTTAAACCTTGTTCAGTAAATGGTTTACCTCATCATGTATATCAATAAAAGATTAACATAAGGCTGTTAAGATGTTTGCAGGAATTACAAACCTCCATTAACACATCGTAGCAGATCGATTTGTTATCTGTGTCACTGTGTGTTGCGTTTATGCTCTCATTTTCACTTCTGTTACCATATGTGCCACTGTTAAGCGCTTCTGTTTGCATTGCTGTTGGTGTTACTATGACACAAGACATCACCAGCAGGGAGTCGGAGTGACGAGTGGAGCACCCAATGTCGAACAAAGTTAGGTAGTATATTGTAATTGTAGGTATAGATGACCACACAGATATATGTAAATTGAAGCATACTGTATACCCTCAGCTTGTATATATACAATTGTGTTCTATTTGCTCTACTGTTTGCTTTCTGGGTCACCCTGAAAAGGATGTCCAGGGCTTGTGGGCTATCACGGTTATTTAAATTCAATTAAGCAATAATGCATGATGCAGGGTTATATTAATGGTCTGTTAATCACCTTTAAGGGGTGTACTGGACGAGGTGTAACCGGTGGCATATTCGATAGGGTGATTAACGGCTACTATCATTGCCGTTAGTAATATCTTATTGCTATTATAATAAAAATGTTTTTAAACTGTTTAAAAGCTTGTTCAGGAAATGGTTAACCTCTGTATGTATGTAAATAAAAGATTTACAGAAGTCTGTTAGAATGTTTGTAGCTGGTCAGAAAGCTCAGTTTCTGAGACCCTTTTTATAATTTATTAATAAGGTATGACAAGGGGTTATGTTAATGGTCTGTTAGTCAGGTTCTAGGGGTGTGCTGTGGCACGAGGTGTGGCCGAGTGGCACATGTCTCTATAGAGTGATTGACTGACCATTAACACAATTCTTGGAGTGACTTATTGCTATAATAATGAAACATGTTTTATAAACAGTTTTCAACTTTGTTCAGTATATATTAACCTCTTCATGTATGGTAATAAAAGATTAACATAAAGTTGTTAGGATGTTTTACAGCCAATAAGAAACGTCCATTTGTCAGACTGTGAAGTACACATAGTAGTGACTGAATGGTACATTTATAGTCACAGCTGTGACCTGTTGGAGTGCTGATGTGTGGCACCTTTGGTATAGTAATAATGATTGCATAGGCACAGGAAAATAAGTACATTGCTGAGTTTTTACACTGTTAGGAATTCTGTCAAATGTGACATGCAACGTCCCACATCATTCGTGTGCTGTGATACTGACTGTATGTCATAGGTACCAAACAAATTGATGGAGATATAGTTGTAGCAGTATTAGTTAACATTGATTTGTATGCTTAAGTCATAGACACTTATTTTTATGTCATAATGGTATTTAAGTAAGAGTCAACTCAGGTGGTTATGGTTTGAAAAATATGTGCCAATTTGTCAAATGGAGAAAGGTCCAATCAAGAGTGAAATTTAGTTAACAGAAACAGTCTCACAATACAATCTTTGTATGTGCAATCATTACTTATCATATATGTAATAGTGTAAGAATAATAGAGAACTGTATAATATGGATTGAAGTGAAGTGTGGTGATATTATAGGAAACTAATCAGGTGTTGTGTGTTTCTAGTTATGTTTCAGTACTCACTACTCTTTATGTGAGGAAGTAGTTTCTGACATTCGACCTGGAATTCTAATAGTCAGGCAGAAGCTGTGGCGCTTCATTATATATTTACTATTGATTGTGAATGCAGTTTGTAAAAAAATGTAACTTTTTTAAAAATGGTTTTATGTTGTAATTATGTGTAGTGCATTACTTGTGTGGTATGTTAATAAGGCAATGTCAGTAGGTTGTGAAGTGTGATTACACACATGATAGACAAGTGTTTGTTGTGAATTGTGTGATGCTAATGTGGATGTTCCTAGGGTGGGTGAAAAACCATATGTTGACTGTTTAAGTAGTACAATATACAAAAATGTTAGTTTTGTGACATTTGATTGGTAATTATTTAATAATATGTCACTGACTAGGCACAAATGGAAAATCCCACCGACCCCTCAATTGAGGTGATCATAAATATTGTCAGGAACAGGTATGCAGTGTGTTGTGATCAGTAACGAGTGTCTGATTTACAATTGTCAATATTTTTACATCTGGTGAAATTACTTATGTGACAAGTTTAAAAATATTATATTTTACATGAACAAATGACATACTATCAATTCTTACATTGGCTTCTGTGTAAATTCTTAACATAAATACTAAAACTATGCATGGAATGCATTTTTAACAAACTTATGATTAATTAAATGTAGTTACTATAGTGCTGAATATTATGTAAAACATTCACTTGTACTTTAGTGCTACTAGTATTTTAGTACAGGTATCAAACTAGTTATTAACAATGTACACCTGAATACAAATGTTATATATTATGTACAAGTAATTGCAAACACATGTAAAAGTCAGTAAATAGAGATTCTGCAATTGGTTCTTATTTACAGTTGTATAATTCAGCTTCTTGCATTATCAATAAAGGTAGTCATTTTACATATATACGATACTAGTATTACGCATGAAAATGTGATAGTTCTACACTGTTGCATGGTGACGAATGATGTTCTCTATGTCAAGAGTCAATAGACAAATTGAAGTGTTGATAGACAACTTGTGACAGAGTGGAATGTTTGCTGAATGTTAGAAGTGTAGCTCCAGTTACTGATAATAACTGAGAGTTCTCTTTGTTTGCAAAGTAAGAGCTTATAAGTCATATCAATTTGTTTGTTATATATGAGTTGAAATACGGATTCTTAAAGATATGTACAGAGGAGGAGAGCAGTAGTCCTCAGTTTTTAGATGTACAATCTTTGATACATATATAATCATGGTTTCTCTAGTGACTGTGAATATTGTTGCTTCGATTGAAGCCACTACAAAAACTTTCATGTAGTCACTGATCCACACAAGATCTTACATGTTACACTGAATGGAATGTCTCTGTCAGAATTGCATTTTGTTGAAATTGTATGGTTTGTTTAGAGTCGTACATTATACAACACTGTAATGAGGTATGAATGTTTTTGGGACAAAGTAGTCATGTTTTTAATGGAACATGTTTTGTCCTATTCTTCTGAAATATGAAGGTTGTCATAATTCTTCAATATTAGAAGATATGCATTTTTCAAGTGTCGTGGCAGTCTCTGTTTAAAACTGCTTGTAGAGTCGTCACACTCTAACCATCCAGTTCTGCACCTTAGTAATGAGGTGTAATGCCCAGAATGCATGGATTGACCATGGTGATAGATTATACTGTGAGTGTCAAACACTGACTGGTTGAAGACAATTCTACTAGCTGTGTAACCTGTGATAGGAGTATCAACTCTGAGCCTGTTGGGGTCAAATCTGTGCAACATAAGCAACAGATGTTGAGATGAACTCCTGAGACATATGGAATGAGTGCATCTGCCTCCACACCTTCCACAGGCATGACTACATTCAGCATTGGTGAATAGCTATCGAAATTTGACACTTTTGGTTTCAGGGACAAAGGTAATCCACAGCATGTCTTGTGTGGTTTCATGCTGTGAGTGCCACATGAAACATACATATTTGTAACATATGTTACTGTGAAGTACTGCCTCATTAGGGTGCCGTCTTCATCAGGTTGTTATGACAGCCATCATAAACTCAGTAGTGTCTTGCTGTATGTCTGCAGCAAGCGTACTACATCCAGCATATGTAGCTAACACCTGTAGTAGTGGTATTAGTGATTGTACATTGTTAGAGTGGTCAGAAGACATATTGATAATCTGCTTCAAGCGTTTGATAGGGGATTGTCTTGTGAAGCAGATATTGCCTGCACAAACTGCGGCATGTGTAGAAAAACTTGCATAAGCTGAGTTAGCATAGCAGTTTACTCTACTGCTGTTATTAAGACTGGTACAACTGCTACACCAGCTGATTTCTGATGAATTGCTGGTTGTGAATGTTTACTTGAAGTTGTGGCCTTTACTGAACTCTTTTTGTTGAATCACTTTTGGAAGCTTGCTGCTTTTGTTGCTACCTCTAGCTGTGACTGGTGTGTGAGACAGTAACAGATATGTAGGCAGTAGTATTAAAGACATTTGTGGCTGATGTGATACAGTAACCTGTTGTACTCAAGAATACATTGCTTGTCAGCTCGTATTTTCTGAGGTGCTATACTAATGATGTGCAATCCAGAAGGCTACGTGCACGTGAAAGTCTGACGTAGCTCATGCCATCCTTGAAAATGTCTGTACCTATGTCTACCATTGCTGAATCCAAACTCAATCCCTGAGATTTGTGAATGTAGACAGCATATGCAACACATAATGGGAACTGTTTTCTGTTTACATAGACATCCTTGAAAACCCTAGAATTTCTTGTGAGTTCGATCTATGTGTACAGATTGCTGCATGTTGTCAAAGTGCACTACAGTGTCTCAATATATGTCTTCTGGACACTGTAGACAAGTCAATGATGTTTTCCCATACACCTTACCATACCTTGTTCTACATCTAGATTACTGCACAGCATGATACGTGCATTCTTACAAACTGTGAGAACAGCTTCTAGAGCCAGCTGTTAGTGAAACATCTGACTTCAGTTCACTTAGTCATTCAGTCATCTTTGCTACTAACTTCGACTAAAATAATGCCATCAACTGTATCAACTGCATGCAGGTTAGAAGATCTTGGTTTCTCTCTGCAGCATTGATTGTTAATTCAGTGCATTTCTTTAGTGGTAACATAAAACACATATGTGTCTGCCAGTAGGTATATATTGCTGAAGACATTGCATGCTGTTTTATGCATGTACTATGTGCACCATGATTTTTCGAACATTTAACATACAAACATGTTCTGGTGATGAGAGAACCTGTCGAGTTTCATCAAAAGTGATTTGTGGCTAGATCACCACTTTGATGCATGTTCTCAGACAACTCAACATAGGTAAATAATTCCCATATGTTATAGCCTGCAATGCAACCGAGGATATTCTTGCTTGCAGTCAGGTTAGTAAATACATGTTCTGCATTGACTGGTGCAAGTTGTAAAAGGTCTCCCAACACAAGTATACTTTTGCTCCAAATGGCACTCCATCGTCAGTACCTAAGATCTGCTGTGAGGCGTAGATGAATACAGGCAAAGCATGACACTGGAGACCATGCTGATTTCGTCAATGTTTAGTAACTGCATCTTTGTGAACATGGAACGGAGCTGAGATGCAACCTCAAATGACAGTTTACGATACTCTCCAGTTCTCCCATGTTCAACTGGCAACATAAAGAGACCATGTAATGTTACTCCACCAATGTTGTATGCTGCTAGTCCTGTGGGAGCAGTTACAGCAACAGACATTGAAGAGCCTGTCACACTCCGTACTTCTGCAGTGATGGCTTCAATCAGGAAACTCTTTCCTGGCCAGCTGAACCACTAACAAACATTAGTAGTGAAGCTTGTAGTGAGTGCAGTCACATTGTTTTGTTTCATGTAGTATGCCATGTTGGACAGCTTCAACTGCGAGAGTGAACTGTATGCTGCAGCTGATTTAGTCTTTCTCTTAAGTCAGTTGGGTTGACCATAGAGTGTGTGCCATGTTGCATAGCTGTCTCAATTCTGACATTAACACTTCTGGGGCATTTTAAGGGCAGAGGTCACGAGAACACCGTGTCCTTCTGGATCAGCGTTGTCTTGTGAACTAACTGGAGTGTCTTCCTGAAGTTGCTTCTCTGCCTTCTCAAGCTGTTCTTTCTCAGCTTTTAGTCTTTGTATATATGTCTGTGAGTACTCAGTTTGGAAATTCTCGTAAGTGGAGATTGAACTGGTCTTAAGATATGTCAAGTCACCTTTTAATTCAGACTCACTCCTCAGGGTCTAAATAGGAATAGGAGAGCAAAGTAGTAATGTTCTGTGCTCTCTGATGTAGTCTAGATGCAGTTTGCAGTGATCTATAAGCCATGGCTTGTGTCTCTTCATGAGACAACCATCTAGTCCATTGACCTTGTAAATGTGGCGTGTTGAGTCAGGTGCTGTACCTGTCTTGTAGTCATACCATAGCCACCTCAAACAGACACATATTATTCATGTCATTGTGTCTACGTGGGTGAGTATGTGTCTATCAGGTTATTCTTCAAGATATGTTTTGAAGAAGATGTGTATTGACAGCGAGCTCCTCAATTTACGGCATGAGGGAATCAGTACGCACTTCCATTTCTCTTTGTGGTTACACTGAGAAATGTACAGCGTCAGACTTCCATACAGATGTGTACCCATTAACGGTCACTGGCCGTAAGCTCCACATTCTCTGTGTGAAAGAGTCTTCAAACCCAATGACCACAGCTGAGATGTCAGGCTTTTTGCTTGAAGTGGCAATATCTTCCCAAAGATCTTGCAAACTGAATCTGTTCATGTTTGGTTATATGCTGAAGTGGCGTGCGAACCAGGGCCAGTGAGTTATCCAGACACAAACTGAACATCTATGTTTGCTTGCCCACATTAGGAGAAGAGTTGGGTTGTAGTCATTGATGTACCTCTTTTCATCTCTGGGTAACTTCGTATACCCTCTTGGTTGATTTGCCATCAAGTGGTAGTGTCGCATTGCTGAGAAAGGTCATTCTTGTCACCATTCTGACAAACTCATCTAGGAAATCCAAAGCGACATCTTGTGTACCAATTAGATTTGTTCTTTACTACTACGCCCGGCAATATTTTTGAGCAAATATGTCGCTGGAACTTTGTACCAACTTCCATAGTGTAGGACTGTCATACTTATCTGGAATGTGACAAGTGATATATTTTTGTTGAATGATGCATAATTCTGCTGCTTCATATTCGCAATGCATGGCATCCTTGATCCACAATAACATATGGATATGAGGGCTTCTCGTGCTTGATATTCTGTCCTCAAATAATGTTCACAATACCTAGAGGAGGATTATCCTGACTAAGATAGAAAGTAGAATGTCATGGAACAACTTGTGAAAATGTCTTGTAGACAGTCACAGGATCAAGTGAACACATTTCTCCAACAGTCATCGATGTGATGCCTTCGACATCAGAATTTTCCCACTTCAACAGTTCAATGAGTTCATCCCAGGCATATTCAGCACAACTAAGTGTGACAAACCATGTGGCTGCATCATACTCTCGTAGCATTGTCGTCACTTCCGAGTGTCTGTGATACCAATATTCTTTGGTGCCACGAAGACTTGAAAGTATGGAAGACAGATTCACGTGCACATTTTCATCTTTCTGCTTTAATTTCTCTAGAAATTGAGCAGCTATTATTCATCTAGTGGACTTGTTAGAACAAGTGCATGTGCTGTGAAATGCAGACAGAATACTAAGTTCACTCTCCCAGAACCAGATGGAACAGGTACTGTATATTCATCTGAATTTGCCATCTTTGCTGAGGACACAGCTAGTGCGGTACTCAGCACCCTAACCTATGTTCTCTTTCATCTAGAGCATCCGCCTCTCCTTTTGGAAATAGGTCTGGAAACAGCGTGCTTCTAGTGTTGCCTCCCAAATGCTGACAGGATCACCTTCCACCTGCTTCATTTGATAGAGATCAATGTTGTCTCCCTAATGGATCTCTGCCATGTAGTGGGTGAAGTGTGACTATTCATACATTGTCCTTGTCTGTACTGACCTTCTCAATGATTGGCTTACTTTTTCCTAATAGATCATATTGCACAGAGACTGGCCATCTGATCTATGTCAAGGTCTATAAAAGAAATTGTTACTCTTTAAATAAGCAAAAGGCAAGTTTACCTTTTGCACATTGACAACATCTTGCCAGATGACCTTGGCCATTATGAGCACACCATTAAAAGAATTACCAAGCTATTTTCAGTTGAGATTGCTTGAACATTTTCCTGTAGAGGAGTGGTAGATACATCACAAAGAACCCTTTAGAGATCTAACAAGATCTTTCTGTGGAATATTCCGTGTCTTTGTGTTCAGGCGTAGAATCGTTTGGAATGGTTTTCATTATCTGAGTAAGAATGCGTTCAGAACATATTCAATGTTGAAATCTCACTTGGTGTAACATCTGTTTCCGTGTTGTTTAACATTGTCATTGCTTGCAGGCAAAGTGTTACACTTCAGTTTTGAAAAACAGTGTTTGCCATAACACAATGGTGTCTTGTAAGTGAAAGTCAGATTTCAGCAACAAATGCTGCCAGGTGGACTCCACATGTCATTGTGTGGTGACAAGGTTTCTAAGTTGACTGTGACTGTTTTGTTCCACGTAGCACAAGCGGTTGCATGCTACATACAGAATCAAACTTCTGAGACTTTGCAACCTCAAACTTAACAATTTCCTTCCTGTACTGTTTCAGAATGTCATTTTCTAACACTGAAACAGATTTTTCTACAAAGTGTTACACTGAAAATTAGTTGTTTCTGGTACAGAAGTAATGTGTTGCCAGATTTTTAGGAAGTGATGGCACCCTGCATGTCACCTGACTGCAATAAGTCATTAAACAAGGTGTACTGATGTACAGCTCGCTGTACTTCATATACTCTGTAGACAAAGTTTCTCATGCCTGTTTGATGCACTGCAAGCATCCGCATGTTGTGAAAAATGCTATCACAAACACCACTATCGAGACATGCAATTGAGTGACCCATTAGTCCAGTATGTGGCCGGATTTCACAATGGTCAATTTTTGTAAACAGTTTATGTCTCTCTTTGCGATCTGTTATTACAACTAGGTTAACAAAGTGTTCTAGTTTTTGAAATGACGATTGCCTATGGTTGCAGGTATCATCACATGACCATGTCAGGCAGTGCCGTTTATTGAAGAGTGTGGTTGGATCACAGTCATCATCAGTATCCAATTGATTGTCATCAGAGATACTGAGGACATTTTTTAGTTTGCTGGACTCATCAATACTGAATGTCTGTTCTTTTGTTAAGTAATGATAAGACTCTTCCCAGAATATGCTTCTGAGTGCACTGTGTCGCCACTGTCCTGTAAAAACATGACAGAAGTTGTCAACAGTCAAACATGGATACTGTTGAGCCTTTTTTATTAGCATATACAAGTTTCCTGAATTGTTCAAACACTGACACATCTTCGTCTACAATCGTTATGGTACAAACAGTGCTCTGTTGACAAAGTTCATACTTTCAAATGTAGATTCATCAGAGAAGGTGACTCTTGCTCTTTTTTGCGGGTGTGCCGTAGCACAGCAGCGATAAATCTTCGATCTTAGCTTTTGCTTGCTAGTGATCGGAAATACTTCTCTTTCTGAGTTGTAAATCCTATTTTTGAGTTTCGGTGTTGTTTTGGCGTTTCTTGATGGTTACCTCAAAATAGTTGTATTCATCTCAGAGATCGACACAACATTGTGATGGTATACATTTTTCTTTCTGTTAAGGAATTTCATTTGGTTGTACAGTGACTTGATGTAGGGGTCACTGTTGCAGTAAAGCTCTGTCGATGTTCATTTTTTGGTGTGCCTTTACTGATTTGTTTGTTGCCCTTATACAACAGTGTAGTACTATTATACCACTCTCATTTTGAGACACATCTACGTCTGTATTTAGTTGGCATATTTTGTTATTTTGGTTGACAGTGACAGTAAGCAATCTTACAGAAGTATCAGGCACCTGTATGAGAGAGAAAAAAAAAGTTTTAGAATAGGCTTCAGTAAATTTCTTATAACAGTGTATATTGATAGAATTGTACATTAAGTATGTTAACAACATAACTAAACAATAGTTTTATGAATGTGCAGTGCGCAGCTTCTTCACGTAATATCAGAGTTTGTGCATTCTCAATATTTCTAGATCCACATTTAAAGATTTTTTCCCATGTATCTTATGATTAGGATAAGTGTAATTTTTACATGTGAATGAAAATGTGTTTCTACATGTAGCATGTCATGGCATAGTCAGATATGCTAATTTACTATATGGTAGACCAAAAACTTGAGAGTGATAGTTCATTACAAATCTGTAACAATTATATTTACAATTAGAAGGAGAACATGCCACTATTACTGTTGTGTGACTGCATCTACCACAGTTGCTAAGTAATACTTGCATATTATGAAATTTCAATATTGTTGCTGCATATTATCAACATTGTGTTTTTAGTACTCTGTGTATTCACTATTGGAGCTGTTATTTTTTTAACAACATGGAAAAAATGTTTTTCTGCACATGTACTGTGCAATGCTGAAGTTGATTGAGAAATAACTGTATGGGGCACGATCACAAAATTACAGTGCACTGTGTTATGAGCAGACGACTTAAAATGAATATGTTGAAAAATTGGTATGAAAATTCTGAAACATTTCTGATTTACAAGCTTATGCAGTGCAGTTCCATATACACTTGTAAGGTTGTATATTGTCATACTTTTCAGTTGAGAATTTACAATTTTGCTTTTAACACACATACCTTATGAATATACAGATTGCATTTTCACATCTTGACAAAATTGTGTTTCTGGTTATATGTGCTGCATTTTGGGTCAGTTGATGTGAAATGACTATATAATAGTACATGTATAACAATCAAGTGACACTGTTATGAGAGGGTCTTAAAATAAGCTATGTTTAGATTTGGTGTGAAAAGTACAACAAACAACTGTTTCACAAGTCTACATTGCAGATTATTATACGCTTGGAGCGTTGTAAATGGTAAATATCTGAAGTGTACTGAGTTCGAGACAATATGCAACATAATATGTTTATAATTGAAAATTTAGCTATTTTCTCATTAAATCTGAAACTGTGGCTATAAATAGACAGTCTTGGAAGAATTTCTTTTTGTGAGCATGAAACTTTATAAAAATATTTTCAGTGCGTTAAGAATGTCGCAAATCTTACTTCGTGCATTCGACAATATGGTCAAAAGTAGCTATCGAACTTGACACTTTACTAAATTTTACTGTTGTGCTAGAAAGTGTGCAAATGTACTTTCATGGATTCGACAGTAAAATTATGTAACTCGGGAGTGCCAAAACATTCATTATCGAATCAGAAAACAGTCTGTTTGACTGACAGCTAAATCTACCAATGTAATTTAAGATTTGTCAGACCATTTCTGAGAACCAATCGAGAGACAGACAACACTGAAAAAGAAGTAAACAGAACCGTTTGCAGTATTGCTGAGAGAGCAGTTTGAAACTATAGTACAGTCTATCTTCAAATGATTATTTCTAGTATTAAAAACTTATAACAACATGTAAATACTATTAATAAAAATGTTTTTGATGTTGAATCTCATGTGTTGTTGTTATTGTTTAGCGAGGCTTTATTCTTAACAAAAATAGTTTAAGTGAAAATCATTTTGTACTAGCATGTACAGATACAGCTGCAAATGGAGTGAATAAGAGATGGTGCAGATAGAGTTCTACAAGAGAAAATGGAACCAATCAGACTGTTTTCTGATATTCGTCATTGTTAAAACTGCCTATGAAAAGGATGCATTTTCAGAATTGTTAGTGGTTGCAGATTTTGCAGGAACATAGGTCTAATGTACTAGATGCATCAGTTAAATTGGTTAATGAAGCCAGAGCAGCAGGGAATATTTTTATTTGATTTGTGTGTTTTGTCTGAGCATTGAAGCTAACTTGAAATAAGGAGGAAAAATATCAGTTTGATTTTTCAGTACTGTCTAGTCACTGCAGGGTGAACACTGACTTTCTTTATAGCTCTCTATACAGTTCTGAGTTTAAAACTTAGAATGGCGAAAATAGCAAAGGATTTTGTGGATAGTTGGAAGCAGTTACATAAAAGGCAACCGAGTTTGCAGTTCATGAATTTTGGGAGGACCTGCGGTCCCAATTGCTATGTAAGATGGTTTGGTCATGGTGGCATGAATGAGACATCTGTGCCAACCACGTATCAGGAACAATAACTCACTCTCCTCTGACATACTGCTAATACATCTTGGAGGCAATGATTTGGGCTCAAAACAGCTGGGTAATTTAGTTGCAGAGCAATTGGACCTTCTTCTATTATATATGTTGCCTTCCTGTATTATCATGTTTCAGATATTACAGGCGTCAGAGTCTGGCAAACGGAACATCATATGTATCTGATTGACAAAGCTCACGAAAAAATAAATATAGAATAACTGCTTTTCTCGCATGCATGGAATATACTATCGTCACGAAATAAAATACTGTAATGATTGGCTATTCCTACCAGATAGTGTACATTTCTTGCATGCTAGCAATTGCCATTTCTGGGAGACCTTCGAGATGGAATCCTCAAGTCCTTTAAGACTGTCAAGTGTTTGGAAATATTACAGTATACACAAAGTTCTTTTCAGAACCATATTAATATGGTAAAAAATAGATCAACTTCATGCACCACTCACATACATGCCATATATGGGTTTGCTATATATAGGATAAGTGAGGAAACACCAATAGTAATTACTCTGCTGCTGTCAGTTCCAAGTGTATGATGTTATGTCTCAATTTAAGCAATAAGGTATAGCCAGGGTTTAGATTAACAGTCTGTTAATCACTATGGGTGTAATGTGGCACAAGGTGCAGCTAGTACCTGTGCCCTAGGGAATTAACTGACTATTATGTAACTCATGGACTGCCTTGTGCTATTATAAAATGTTTTCGAAGAAAGTGTTAAGTATCCATTATAAATGTTTTCCTGATTGAGAGATTTTAATAAAATAGTTCTTACACCAGTTTAAAATACGGTTCAAAATCAGAATGCACCATTACACACATTAGCTGTGCTGGGATGGAATGCTGACAGGGCAATCATTATACCATGGTGATTAGGCTATACACAGTATAACATGGATTAATGTAAGCTATTGGAATCCTAGCAGCCAATAAGATTACAGCATTTCTGAAACCTTTTAATAATTGTATATAGGTTGGTATGTTAAATGACTGTAGCATTTACTGTGGTCTTACAGTATTAGCTATTACAGTATAGTATGTGCAACAATAAAAACAGTGGTGTATTTCAATGTATATGTTTTCTACTGTATGTCGAAATGATTATACAGAATAGCAGATATGGGTAGTAATTAATATATTTACCATAAATGTACGCGGAATTATCATATATTTAATTTTCAATCGGTTTGTTAGCTGTCTTCACATTTATTAAGTATTTCCTGGTGTCTGACAGTTGTGCAATGTACCATTCATCTGTATTCAACATCACTTTGCTATGGTGTGAACAGTTCAGTATAGTAGCATGGATATGTGATGGTGTATCCAATGTCATATTCGAGCAGTACCCCACCCTGAGACTACTGGATTGCATGCTGGTGGGACACCATAGTGCCGCAACAGTTGTTGTTACTGTTATAGGCTGAATCCTTTCTAGGCCACATAATGCTATTGAAGTATGTTCTGCTATGTTGAGGACATGTGCTCTTTAATTTGTGGTATTATATGGAATTCATTTAAATGATTGATATTTACATGATACTAATAGATATTGTTTCAACTTATTTTCAGTAAACAATTCTAAACTGAGATAATGAGGCAGTGGACCTGCGAAGGTGTATACTCTGAGGCAGTCAGGCTAAGGAATCAAAGGTTTGATGGGAGTACAAACGGAAACTGGACGGTGGAAGCATAATATATTTGTACATAGCTTTAAAGTTGAAATAAGTTGTACAGCTAAAGAGTGGAAGCTGTTGCATAGTTTCAATTTAAAACAATGAGAGGATGCGGACAATGATACATACTGTTACCTTATCCAGCTTTGGGAAGCTGCTGGCAAAATAGCTGCGAGGCGTCTCACGTAAATAAAGCAACTTTTCATAATAGTTGTATGTAATCAGTAAAAAATAATTGTATACAGAGTTAAGCAATAAGACATGGAGGGTTATGTTAATGTTGTGTAAATCAGTATTTATTGAGTGTAATGTGGCATGAGGCGGCCGAGTACTACATGCCCCACACAGTGATTAGTGACCATTAATATAAACATTCAAAGTACCTTAATGAAATATCATACCAATATTTTGTAAATAATGTTGAACATTGTTTGTATGTGTAGTCTCTATACATATTAATCAAGATTGACATAGCCATAATAAATGTTTACAATCAGAAACCTGTATTTCTCACAACGTTTTAAAATACTTAATACTATATATAAGGATATACTAAAACATGTAACTAATTCTTCCATTTGTTACTGTTGTTGTTCAGTCACAAACAGAGCTTACTAAGATAGCATGCCGAAATAGCACATTTATATACACGCACTATGGTATATTCAGAGAGAACAATATAATACTGTTTTATTGTGATAAAGTATTATAAAACATGTACAAGTCTGTATACTGTGTAATGACCCTCTCCTCATGAATGTGTCCCTGGTGGTCCAGTGGAAGAAATAGCGATCCGTGTAGTAAGTGTAATAAACCCACCTCCTCTCGACGTATACCTGGTGGTTCAATGGACCGAAATGCTCAATACACAGACAGACAAATGTACATATCAATTGTGTTTGATGCCCCACAGATTACAGACTAAATAGATAATGATGTGCTGGGCTAAGAAATATAAATTGTTATTATAATGTGACCATAATGTATGATCTGTATAGAAACAATATTATGTATATAAGTAGCTGATTTACTGTTGTTAAGTCTTTCAAAACTAACTGTGATTCATCTAACACCCACATTTTTTTTTCCTTCATGATGAACATCAGGGTGTCCCCGGCAACAATAGTCCAACACAGAGTCAAACTGTGAGTGCCCAATCAGACAGCAGAAATATCATTTTGATTGACTCCGATGGTGAACTGTATCACAAATTTGTTATACTGTTTACAAATAAAACGAGGTTTCTCATAACACAAGGTGGGATATTCAAGTGGTGCCATTCATCTGCCAAGCCATTGGTTGTAAAATAGTTGCAGTGTGTGTCGGTGACATTCAAAGAGTTACTGATGAGAAACTCCACGAATATCACCCAACCAGCCACTGTGCATGGTGCAGTGGAACTTCGCGGAAGTTCACAAAGTAGACATTCAACTTACAATGGCATAAGTACCATTGTGATATAAAATTCTGATATTCAAATGTGACATGCAAATGGGGTATAATTCATACAAACGCAGTGTGGGGGCATTTGCATTATGGCGCCATTGCATATATGGTCTGCGATCCAAAGAGTGCGCCCAGGTGCCTGACAGGCTGCAGCCATCGAGAACATGCCCCTGCACGATCATAGACAAACAGTGTAGAATACCTCCCCCTCACTGGGCGATCCGGGCATGGTTCAATTTCCCCAACAGCTCGTCGCGGGCAGCAATGTGGCCCCAGGCGTATCCCTGCTAATCAGTGGACTGAAAAGGTCGATCGCAGGTAGTAAGTTTAATAACCCCTCCCTGAACATAGCCCTGGTGGGTACTGTACCACCCACCCCACCCACTCGCTAAGCTCCACCACCCTGCTCCCCCCCTGGCAGCCGGTGGGTGGCAGCATCACACCCGCCTGCCACCCCACCACCCACCAACTGACTGCCCGGTAGGGCTGCACGGCTATTGGTGTAGAGTATAGCCAATGGGCATGCAGCCCATACCGTACATGACAGTTCAGATTTTTGAATGAATGAATTGATTCACAAATCTGGACTGATGTAAACAATATGACTGCATGCCCATTAACTCAGTCTGCACCAGTGAATTTGTGCAGCCCTGTCTGGGACAGGCGTCAGTTGACCAGCGGCAGGTGGGTGGGATAATGCTGCCCGCTGCGAGAGCGTGGCGGGGTAGTGGTGCTAACGGGTGGGTGAGGTGGGGGACACTGCCACCAGGGCTATCGTGAGGGGTTATTAAACACTGCCTGATCATTAGGCATTCTGGTCCACTGGTCCACCAAGAGACTCGTTCAGGAGGAGGGTGAGTTATTTTACTTACTGCCTGCAATCGGGCATTTTGGTCACTGGACCACGAGGATACATTTGGGGGTTGTTTAACACTGCCCGTGATCGAGGCATTGATCACTGGACCACCAGGGATACATTCGGAGGAGCCACATTGCTGCCCGATTGGCCTGGTGTTGGGGGGTACACAATGCCGCAGGTCAGGCCACTGGGAGGGGTGGGAGGATTTACAGTCAGGTGCCTGCAGTAGCGGGCTGCAGGGGGCACAGGGACTGGGTTGGGAGGCCAACACAGGTGGCAGCTGCTGTGTTTCGCCCTGCAATCCAGCAGCTCACCTGTAGGCGCCCTCGACTTAAACCTTTTTGCCTCCAAGTTGTGCAGGCTTGGTTGGGGGTTGTGGCTACACAACTCTGCACAGCCAGCTGAATATCAGGCTCTGGAGTTCATGCATGGTTCCTCCCTCCACTTGAGCATGCATTCATTTGCATTCGCTGTTGCTCAGCCTGTTTTCAGTGCTGCAACTGTCTTCTACTGAATATCACAGAATGGCGAATTTCGTACTAGCATGTGCAGCCTATGCGTATGATGCAGCCATTTGGAATATCCCACCAAAATACTTCAAAAGGTGTTAACTAAGTCTAGTGAATGTGCAATGGCACCATGGCAGAAGATCCTGTACTACCATAACAAACTGGTATTACTACACATGGTGGGATACTATTCTTCCATGAATCTGAGAATGGATGTATGTCCATAGCGGTACATGTGGTGTTGTAGAGGTCTTCTCCTCTGCTACTTTGGTGGTGGAGTTTAATGTACAATGAGTAATAGATAACCAATTGTAATGTTGTAGGTGTCTCAGTAGTATTCAGTGGTGTGCTGCTTAATTATCTGTTGCTAACTACGACATGTCCCTAGATCTTATTCACTTACTATTTCTATATCTCCTGCCAATGTTTCATTTTATTATTGCAATAGTTATTAATGGACAGCATAGAGTATCTACATGTTTGTTAATGTGTTTTAATAGCCCTGTAGGGGTAATATGTAACAACACATAAGCGGCTGCCATATTCAACTAGAGGGTCATTAAGTGAACAGTAACATTATCGTTATGTTTGTGTTCTTCTTATTATAATAACACACATTTTAAAACTGTTTAAGGAACAGATGGTCATATAATTAGGTATACATGTATGTAAATTGAAGGTACATGTAATGTTTTTAGGATGTTTCTGTGTAACAAATATGCATTATGACAATGTTATAACTATTACGATTGATGGGCAGGCACTGCTTGTTCTGCACTGCATACTACCAATAATATATTTCTGAGTTTTCTTTCGGAGAAAACGTAATTGAAGAAACAGTGTTAGGGGAATCACCAGGAAAAAAAATGAATTTCTTATATTAACTGTTCTGGATTGGATGGACATTTGTCTTGGAAAAAGATATATACATGGTGTCATAATTTCAACTTTGTGTGGCTTTTTGCAGATGAGAAGACTTGTTATATGCATGTAATACTGACTTAACAACATACATCTAGTTGGAGAGACAGCTGTTTCCGTAAAGAGATATGTGTTCATATGATAGTTGTATGAATGATGTAGTATTAGAAATTGATGTTTTAAAGAAAACACTTTTACCTTGATATTTCATCTATTGATGTGATCATTTTTGTATTTGCTTTAATAGAGGCCGGAAGCTGCTGCTCTTGAACAAGTGGAGGTGAAGCAGGGAAGCCGGCGCCAGCCCTGCAGCAAGTGAAATCTGTTGTTACTATTATCACGTAGCATGTAGAAGTACCATATGGTTGTCAACATTAATGTGGTGCTCAATGCTCCCTGTTGATAACTACACACCTTGCTGTCTTACTGCGTGACAGGGGAGTGCACTGTCTGTTGGCATATTCACTGCAAATGTTCAATTGTCTGGGTGTGAGCAACACCCTTCGATTCCTGAGCCAGTACCACTTTCTTTTGTTTGTCTGGGAAGCGAATCACTGTTGACATATTTACTTTATTTGTGCTGTGACCTTACAAGGGTGGCAATGCGTTGATGACTGCAGATACCCAACCACCTAAAAAACACAACATGGTGGGAGGATATTGTAGTGACCTAAATGGTGTGCAATGCAGAAAGTGTCCAATTATGATTTTTTTGGTTTTTTCTTAATGTACAAGTTCAAAATGTGTCTTGTAGTCTTCATGACCCCCTTTTCCCAGTTAAACTGAATAGCTGTGCAGTGTGTCTGTCTTCAGCCTTGCCAGCCTCATACTTACCTCTACAATCCAGTGTGATGCTGTTCAGTGCACTGTCACATATATGTATTTTAAAGGTGATCATGAACTGAGGAATGTCGATAAAAGTAATAATACAGTGAATAATGGGACTGTTTGCATGTCACACTACGACATCGCACATTTCTATATAGCACTATGAGTTGTCTCACCATATAAAATGCAGTACTATGACTACTTGCAGTGCAAATTCCACTACATCATCGTTGCGTATTACTGGGTTGGTGCTATTAAAACGAGTTCTTGAGTAGTGAAACTGTGTTCAATATTGGGCCACAGACATCACATTGCTACATTATTCAATGCTGCATGGCCTTGCGACACACAGTGTCATACTTTGAATGAGCACCTATACTGTCAAACTGTGTTTTTTATTCTTTACTATATGATGCTGTGGTTGCTGTGTGAAATAACTTTTTGGCACAGTGTGAGGACATAACAGTGAGACTGTATGTGAGTAAAGGTGGTAATATTCCTATTTAAAACATTTGTTGCGAGATGAGCATTACATGCTATCATTACAATTAGGTATTAGATATTTCCCATACACTGTAGTAGGTTTGAAAATGTTGTGTATTTATATACTAAATGTTTAACACTGTAATTTATTTTTCACCTGCTAATGTACTGCATAGTTGTTTTTTTCTCACAGCACTATAAAAAACATCTTTTTATGCCCTGCTATATCTAACAGCCAGAGGTACACGCTAATGCCTGTCATCCTGTGTCCTGTGCAGGGTGCGAGTCCTTTGTCATCAGTAAGAAAGTGTGTTACTATTACACAATCAATGTTAATGATAGCAAATCAATAATTATTATTGGTAATTGTTAATTTCATATTATACCATCGCAAAGACAAAGCCTGGGCTCCCATTGGTGACTATGGGACTGTAAGCGTCATGTTATCGCAGCACAACATGACAGCTCTAGTCCCAGCACCAGGGTGACCAGATAAGTTTTTGGAAAAACAAGAAGTCACTACATGTAGCTGCTTGACAGTGCAATCCCACATTTCTCATTCACACTCTCAAGTGCCTTTAACCTGTGAGTGCTTCCGACTCGGCTGCTAGTGATCGCTGGCCATGACAGTGCAAATTGTCCCTATGTTGCTCATTTTCACAGCAGATATAGTGGAATAACTCCCTGTCCCCCACTGACACACAGTGTGTCCATTTTCCTAAAAAAAAAAATGTCATTATAGACGGCATTTAAATATATGTGTCCGCTGGTCCATCAGCACAGTAATTGTGTACAACTTGCCAGGCAAAACACCTAAAGAAATATTCACCAACATTATCCCTGACTATAAACAGATGTTTTAACTAAAAAAATATGTAATTTTAGATATCATTTCAATTTCCACGTCAGCAGGAGCACGAGGCCTTTCAGATTGCCACAGTCCTGTGATTACCGCTCACTTTGTCAAACTCCTGCACTGTTACCATGAACATTGTAAATTAAACAAATTATCGATAAAATGACAGTCACATTCAAATAGGCAGTGCACAAAACTGTACTGCATTCCTGGAAATCAGTAAGTGCTCAAACAACCCGTAACTGGTATTACGGTTCCTCAACCGCCCTGCGGTTGATTTTAAACCCATTAAAAAAAAAAATACCAATTAAGAAAATATTACCCAGTTCCATATTGGGATCTTAGTGTGTGGACTGCTGTACTTTCCTGGGAGAAGGTGGGTGCAGCAGGAGATATGAGCACACAATAACATTACAGTGGGACTGTTTCTCTATTCATTGTGCTAACCATTGAGAAATGAAATTGTAAAATACTTTTAAGACTTTTGTAAAAATGTTTTGTTTTATTAGTACCAACAAGCCATTGTATAATAGAATAATGTCCTTTGGGGTTGTGTGTTGTGCTGGGATAATGTTACTTTTGGGGTGATTAGTTACACTTCGCCTGTGGCCTCTTGTCTAATGACGACAGGCGCGACGTTATCACACCACAACACTTACCGTGGAGTGCATTATTGCTTTAATGTCAGATAGTACATTGAAGAACCTTATTACTGCTGTGCCACATTGTTTTGAAGAATTTTACCATGTGGCAGTGCAAAAGCACAGTGATGTAGACATTATGGGCATCCAACAGTACAGCAATGAATTAAATGTCTTTATTTTGAGTAGATTTTACCATACTGCAGTTTAAGTTTTAGGTTACTTGTCTGAATGTCTTATAGTTATGCTACCTAGAAATCTGTCATTTATGTTCTTTATGTACTTGAAGATGTCTGGTATGGTTTTGGAGCGCATGTCATATCAGTGACTTAATTATTTAAAGTAGTGACGTGTGTTGAGGGCCTGAAATATGGGTAAAAAGCTGTTTGCTTTCAAACTATCATTAAAGTGATCATAATTGTGTACACATGAAAAGTATATTATGATAGTGTTAATGTTAAGGTAGTTTGTTTTTTAGTGCAGAGATGACTACACATTATAGGCAGACATGGTGAAGTAAAAATTCTCACACTTAATGAGGATGTATTTCAATTGTATGGTATAATAGTGTCGATAATGCAAAAGTATGTACATACTGAATATTTATGAGTACTGAAACAAAATATAAGAGTACCATTCTAAGCCACAGCTAACTATACATTTTTTTACGTTGTCAGCTTATTAGATTATATAGATAATCAAGTATGACAGAGACAGAAATAAGATAGCTAAATAGTTTAGCATCATACTTAAAACTATTATCATAACTTTGAAATGAATGCATTTCTGATATTGCAGTAGATAAGAAATATTTGAAGTAAAATATTTGAAAGTCATAATTGTTTAATTTGTGTTGTATATTCATCATTACTTTTTTAAATCTTTGTAGGGCGCGGCGACTGCGAAATGCACAGCCCTGCGGCTGCTACGAGATGGCTCATGGCGAGGTTGGCACTCTGCGTGAGCAAAACACTGTCATCCTTGAGAGAGGCTGGACCAGAATCCAGTCTCTCTTGGATGCCTAGCAACAGACTGTCAACCTCGTGCTAGAGGCCAGTCGTGGCAGTGGGTGATAGTGCTGTGCCGAGTAGCAGTGCTTCACCTCCACGGACACCATCTGTTCCTGCAGCTTCCCTGGCGAGAACTGACCACCCTTCATAGTGGTCTGGTATCTCCTCAGAAGGCGCAACAGCTTCCACTTCCTTTGCGCCTCCACATCAAATCCAGTTTCTAGCCTGGATTGCCTCAAGCAGTGACATACACCTCTCATAAGTGTTGCACAAAGTTACAAAAAATGAAAACTTTTATATATTTTTATTTATGTAACAAAAATGTATTTTAATTAAGTATTTATTTTTGTGTATGATGTAATACACACTTTTATCACTTTTTTGGGGCTGTATGAATATTATTTGTGTAACTATATATTTTTGTATTGTTTATAAAAAGAAAAATATTTTTGTTTGTCATTTTTTATATATAAAATATTTTTATAGTAAAAAAAGTGAATTGATACTCTCTTCTGTTTGGTGTGTTATTGTGTAGTAGAGATGTTTCTTGAAAATAGTTTTAACAAGATTTATACAACTGTGATTTTCTCATTTGGTGAAAGCTCATACCACACTATTGTGGTATTAGAGTTGGGATTCTCCATAGAAGTAAGTTAGATGTGTGACAATGCTACATTACACTATTTGTGGCACACTGTTGTTGTTTCATACACCTACTGCTACAGAATGTGTGTATGTGTATCATGATGAAGATAAGTATGTACCTGCTAGTACAACAGTGAAATGTCTGTGTTGGCATACCTACAACAAACTTATGTATTCAGTACCAGCAAACCTCTTGCACCGCTGTTCACATGATTGGTGGTACCACCTCAGTTGGTAGTACAAGCACTCTATCAAATCTCAAGTTACTACAGTAACATATCCATTTGTTCAGTAGATGAACCATAATGGTGTCCATGTCATGTCATATTGTCTTTTAGTTATGTACATCTTTTATTTACATATGTGCTCACAAAGAAAGGAGTAAGACACTTTTACATAAAAAATATTACATGGAATAACAATGACAAATTACAATTAATAAAGTTATAAAACAATATGATTCACAGTTAACTACTGTTACTGTTAATAACAGTAAATGCAACTACAAGAGTTGAAGTATTTCTGATATTGGAACTTTTTTTATGTATGTGCACTATTCTTACAACTATAAATCATGTACTATACTGAGTAATAGTTCTGAAAAAGACAGGATATTCATGGCCAAAAACTCCGTTTCATGCATCAGTTAGGGTTGTTCCACAGCGACAAAAGTGAGGAAATTCGCTGTTAGGGTTGAAAACCCTAACTCCAAATTCCCCCCCAGCACGACACAGACACAGACACACACACATGCAAGTATGGGGGAGGACCAAGTCAACACAACCAATGACAGACATCCAGCAGCAGGTGACAGAAATAACAAACAATTGTCTAAATGTACTACGAGACATCCCACCCCCCGACCAGGTACTGCATGCTCAGTGGAGATCAACAGCAAAACTGAGCCATGTACCAAACGTACACATCCTGATTGCAGCTGCACAGCATTACACACTTAGTAGTTGCATGGCCTTATCTACCGATGCCCACACCACACCACAACTGGTACTGTGCCGTTATTCAATATAAATGCTGAAGGTGCATGATGACAGTTGTAGAAAGGTTTTAACACTAGTGAGTATACATTAATTAAGAGAAACACATACATTAACTACAAGACACTAGCATGCTCAAGATAAAAGTAGTGATACATTTAGTAGGTGATTTACATAGTAGTACATTTACTGCAATGGTTTACTTAACATAGAGAGGCTGATGTAAACGTATGGAAAAGCATTGCCTGTCCAACGCTGTGAAATTCGTACTGCCAGTATCACATGCATTCTTACTGATGAAGGTGTACTGCTGATGTACATACATAGACCTTCAGTGTGTTTCAATACTAAAGATGCAGTAAGTATTCTTTGTAAGAAACATTGTAATTGCATGGATCAGGCCAAGCAACTTTTAAATATCATAGCACTACTAAGCCAACAATGATGTACCTGTATCGGAGATGTATATAGGATAGATTTTCCTGTAGGCACTTACTGAGTATGTTGTACCTGATAAAGACAATCTCATTGCACCTGTGATGACTAACTTATTCAAATAGTAATACATTTACTATTGCTGCAATGAGTGATCTATGCCACTTATGGACACAGTGTGATTTTTTTTTAACAGTTGTTTCATACTCAGCCTGTATGCCTACTGTTTGGGTTTGCCACACTTCTGTCACTGATGCTATCAAAGTGATAACTATGTTAATTGTGGTACAACAGGAATCAAGTAGGTATGGTGTAGATATAAACAGAATGTCTTTTATTATTGATTTAACTCACAATGGGGTAAGTGTACTAGGACAGCAGGGGTTATCCTCTATCACTGACTCTGTCAGTTATAATCACACTAGGGTTTCAATGACTGCAATGATCAAGTTACACTGTTCATCTTCATGAGTTCATATTCACAGCCATTCTCCAGTAACTAGACAGTGTATGGTGTAACTGGGTGGGACACTGTGTTGCAAAGCTGATGCAGTGCCTAGCAGAGGGAGAGTATCTACTCATAAAGACAATTAAGCAATAAGGCATGACCAACAGTTATGTTAAATGGTCTGTTAATTACCCTGTAGGGGTTTAATGTTGAATGAGGCATAGCTGAGTGCCACATGTCGCTAGACAGTGATAAACTGACCATTAACATAATACCTGGAGTGGCTATTGCTATCATAATAAAACTGTTTTTAAACAACATTAAACCATGTTCATCTTATGGTTAGGCTCTACATGTATGTTAATAAAAACTAAACATAAGGCTGTTACAATGTTTACAGTCAATTAAAAGCTGCATTTCTCAAACCCTTGTTATAATCAGAGATATTATACCTGTACAATTCCTTGGTTTTGCTGAACTCTGTTGCTCAGGTGGCCTACACAGTGGTGTGGTCTGGTGTGGGGCATCGGTAGGTAAGCCATGCAACTACTAAGTGTGATGCGTTGTGTGCAGCTGCAATCAGAGATATGCGTTTGGTGTACATGGCCTCAGTTTTGCTGTTGATCTCCACTGAGCATGCAGTACCTGGTCAGGGGGGTGGGGATGTCTCGTAGTACATTTAGACAATTGTTTGTTATTTCTGTCACCTGCTGCTGGATGTCTGTCATTGGTTGTGTTGACTTGGTCCTCCCCCATACTTGCATGTGTGTGTGTGTGTGTGTGTCTGTGTGTGTGTCGTGCTGGGGGGATTCGGAGTTAGGGTTTTCAACCCTAACAGCGAATTTCCTCACTTTTGTCACTGTGGAACAACCCTAACTGATGCATTAAATGGAGTTTTTTGCCATGAATATATATATATATATATATATATATATATATATATATATATATATATACATACACACACATACATTATAGTGGCTATAGGGTTGAGGAGCTATTTATATGTTAAACCCAAAATTTTGCACCTTAATAACTTTGCAACCATTTTAACAGATTTGCTTGAAATTTGGAATACACGATCAAGACCCATACACCTTGGGATCTGGCAAGTTTCATACTGGTTGCATATATAACTGCAGAGTTATTAAGCATGATCTGCATGCACGTTTACACTTTTCTGGAATTTTACTGTCGTCTCCACAGGTCGCAAGGTTTGTGTGACTGGTCCAAAATCTTCAGGGAACATGTGGCCATGGTCCCCGATGTGCCTTTTGAAGATTTCGTGAAAAAATATTAAACGGTTCAAAAGTTATTCAAAAAACAAGTTCCCATTTTAAGTCAATGGGAACAATTAACAAAAAGTTAGACAGTGTCGAAAATGCAGTTTTTACTTTTGCAAATGGCCCTTTCACTGTCACAAATCCACCATTTTGTTTTCAGTTAGTGATCAGAAAAATGCTCGGCATTTAAAATTGGGACCCTCTAGCAACCTAATTCTTTTTGTATTCACCTAGTCGGACCCTGAGGATGCTAGCCATGTCTTTATTTTGGGGTAAAACACCCCAGAAATATGTTTTTCAAATTTCTGGAAACAGTACCTTCACAAAGTACTGTCGCACTTGTGACACTGTTGAATGAATTTGTGAAAGCTTTCACAAACTTTGACAGTACCTTTCCAGGCTGAGGGAAAATGAAAGCAATTCTTTGGCACCCTGCTGCAAAAGAACGGTTTGGTGTTTTGGCCTGAAATTTGGAGGAAACGCAGCTGACATCTCACAGATGTGCCTTTCAGTATTGTGTTGAAAAAATATTACATAGTGACAAAGTTACGGCACTCCAAAGTTGATGCTTTTTACCATAGGTTAACATTATGGCGTTCGCCCGCCTTTCAGGGCCCGTATTTCAGAAATGGTGCTAGATACAGACTTTTAGTCGGAAAATGCTTAGCCCCCCATTAAGGGGCTAACTCTAAACAACCAGGAAAGTCATAAATCATATGACTTTTAAATTTTTCTATGTCTTACGGTTCGTAAGCAATACAATACCTGACAGGGTGGCGGTATTGGGCTATATTGGACCGCGCAGGGCGTAATGAGGCCCGATGCCACAGGCGGAGGGCCTTATAGCCTCTGGAAGGTCTGTTATAGCCCAATACCGCCCACCCTGGAGGGTATTATTGCACTTAGAAAATGGGCCACTGAATTAAATACTTTTAAAAATAAAAAAAAAACTTATTTAATTTTGTGATGTAATTTTGTAATAAAATTGTTCCTCCACCTGCATTAGAATGCTGTATTTTTTGAGACACTGAGTTCTGTCCTACTAAAGCCTCTGTAACTGTGTGTAAGAAACAGGATGTCATGGTTACCTACCCACTAGATGGGGCTGTCTTTATAATTTTGGGTTGTAAAGTAATGAAAGTCCCCCGTTTCTTGCTGCTGTATGGCTGGATGTTGATTATATCAACAAAAACAAGCAGCACAGATTAGTTTGAGAACCAGGGGATGGAGAAGCAAAATGCCAAAAACACAAGTAGGCAGAGCGCAATCTTGGAAACAATATAAAGTCTGCATTCACTTCAGTCCACCTTGTCATCTGCCTCCTCTCATCTTGGCTTCAAAGACAATCTGTAACAGATTCATGGACGAGTACCTGCCATTCCACAAGTTCAAAAGTAAGCAGTTTGAAGCACAGTCACGGGGGAAAATCTGAGACCGCGTAAACAATGGGAGATGCTGCTTTACATGGCATGACTGTGCTAACAGGAATGGGAGGCACAAAAAGACAGTTTGAGCTTATTCACTGTGTTCTGTGTTAAGCGATTTTACTGTGGGGGAGATTTGAGATTTTTTTTTTTTTGCTTCTTTTAACAGCTACAGGGGCGAATTATATGGTGTGCTGGAGAAAATGCTTTTTTTTTATGTTGTTGCTTTGCTAGCCCTCTCCAAGGAGGATTCTGTGGTGCTTGGGGGATCGTTGGTATTTTCTACTTCTGCCATGCCGTATGTGGGCTTCCATCTGCGGGTACGGAGATGTAGGAAAATACCGATGGTCTCATGCTTGATCTGCTGCAGGAAAGCTTCTTGCAGGGCAAATTGAACCACTGGCTATTTTGTGCACCAGAAAGTATGCTGCTGTTTTTTATTCTGTTCTGTTCTGTTGATTTATTTGGACTGTACAGTCATTTTATTTTAACGTGGGACAGAACAGCCCGAGCGCTGACTATTGTGATGGTTTGACGAGCAGGGCAAGATGGTGGCCGCATTTGCTGAACATTCAGGGTGCTCACTGATTAAGTTGGTTATGGGCACCCCGCGTAGGCTCTACTTTTTATGTGGGCTCTATCAGAAAATAAATGAATGTCTACTGCCATGCTTTAACCAATGAGATTTGTTTATTTTCTGATGCCATTTTCTAATGAGATATAAGCAATTTAGTATTCCAACCCCTCATTTTCTGCTCCAAGAACCATTATTATCCATACATTCTTTGTACTCACTGTCTTTCTCTACACAGCTTTTGGGGAAAACCAGCCTGTGCACTTCCATTACTGTTACCATTATCGTTTCCACTTGCGGTTCAGTTCCCATTTCACTTAACGTTCACGTCTACGCCACCATGTGCGTCACCCTTTGCGTTTTCATTTGCGCTTCCTTTTGTGTTGTTTTTAACATTTCTGTCTACACTACTGTTTCTCTTTCTGTTTTGCTTTGCATCACCATGCGCATTACCATTTGCGTTTGTTGGCACAATGTTACGATGTGACAAGACATCAGGGCCCCGTCTCCCGGCGCTGATTACATTCACTATTTTTCATTCTCATTCTCAAAAAGAAGGGAAATTAGAGGCAAAAAACTTAGTTTAATGCATTAGTTAGGGTTGTTCCACACAGACAAAAGTGAGGAAATTCGGTGTTAGGGTTGAAAGGCCCCCTTGGACCCCCCATACCCCAAATGGCATCGGAGTGTGCATTAGGGTTGTCAGTCTAACTCTCACCCCATTCTCCTACACACTCTGCTTCTTCTTTACATGTGATGGGGTGAGATTTATGGCGACAACCCAATTCGCACCCTGATGCCGTTGGAGGTGGGGGTCCAGGGGTTTTCAACTTAACACTGACTTTCACTTTGTCATGGAACAACTAACTAATGTATTAAATGGAGTTCTTTGTTTCAACATATATATATATATATATATCTACATTGCAAAAACTTTGTTAATGCATCACTTAGGGTTAAAGTGACAAAAGTGGGAAAGTGAGATGTTAGGTTGGAGCCCCTGACTCCCCCACTCCCCTATCCTCCACAGACCTATAAATGCTAGGGTGTGCCATGGGGTCATCAGGCCTGACTCTCACCCTATTCCATGTGTAAGCAGGGTGACATGCTACAGTAAAGGAGAATGGGATGAGAGTTATGCCTGATACCCCATGGCACACCCCGGCATCTGTCAGTCTGTGGAGGATGGAGGGGTGGGTGGGTGGTTGGGGTTAGGGGCTCAACCCTAACATCTCATTTCCTCACTTTTGTCATTTTAACCCTAACTGGTGCATTATCAAAGTTTTTTGCAATGAATTTCCTTACTTTTTATAGAAGTGTAATAGAACTAGTAAAAGGGCCCAGTGCTCCCACCAAGTTTCCCATTTGTGAATAGTGACATACATCTGTGGGAGCACAGGTCCTGTGCTCCCAATTACAAATTAAATACAGAGACATACAGCATCCCTAAAGGGAAAGGAACACTTGTAACACTGATTTGCCAATATCTTAGTAACCATAGCATCTATGAAAAAATTCCAGTGTCATTGTAATCCTGACAGAGAGACCACTACGCAAGATACAAGCCATCAAAATGTTGTACCTCACATTGTTTTTGAGATACGGGTAATGAAAGGGGCCACTGGTGCCTCAATTCAACAAACGTTCATAACTCAGGCATTGTTAGGATTTTTTCCACCCAATTTTCAACATATAATTTTGAGGACCCCACCTCATGAATAATGTCACTTTCATTTCATTACTGTGGCCCAAAAGTTGAGTTTGAACAGCAAATGCACCATTCTGCTCCACAGGTGCAAAATCATGCTTTGGGCAGGATGTGAATAATGACATCTGTATACTGTTCATGAGGAGGTGAGAAAAAAGTGTAATGTGCAGAATGCACCTGGGGGTCACAATAAGCAAACTACATGTGTTGGTTCTTCCCTAGAATGTCATTTTGGGAGGTTTCCACATTTGAATTTCAGGGAAACTGGAAACAAGATGGTGGCCATGCGAAAGAGGAATTTTCTCATACAATGCACAATTTCTTTTTTGTATCAACCAGCTATATTAAAGTGCATACTGAGCATGCTTAGAAATTACTTTTTCAAACCTTTAAATTGAAAAAAACTTAAAAACGGCTTATTGTGTTTTCACCAGACTAGCAAAATTCACATTTGTAGGGTAATCCCTTTCTGTCCTGAAAATGTCATACCATGCTGGATCAAGAGATTTACATCACAGGAAGGTGCATACCAATTTCAGGCCACCAACAATATGACAGCTTAACTCCCATGCTCTATCCATAGTTGGATGCAAGTCTTGGTCAGCCACCCTGATCCCAGGAATTGCCCCTCAGAAAAGTCTTTAATTAGTGGGTAACCCCCCCCCAACCATCTGGTGCAGCTTTTTTGTGGCTCCAGTTTTTATTTTCAATTATTGAAGCATCGATTGTCCACAAGTCGATCTGGAGTATAGGCCCCACAAGCCTCCTGTTTGGTTTCCTTCATGGTCCTGCAGGGTCAGTAAACCAGCCACCCAGGAAGATTATACTGCATGTGGTGTGACAAAGGGGAGCATCTATGCACTCCACTACCTGCAATGGCTCACCTGGCCCCACCGACAACTATCCCATTGCTTGTCAAGAGTGCAGTGCCCCCTCAATCAGCCTCAGTGGGGTACTCACTGCAGTACATCACCTGCATGTTGGAAGCTCTCCTGTCTCAGGTAGATAGAATTAGCACAGCACTAATTGGAATGGTGGCTGATGTTAAAAATTTGCAGGACCATATGAATGTGGCTGAGAAGAGGACAGAGACCCTTGAAGCCCAGCAGAATGCAATGTGGCAGAGGATACAGGCTCATGAAGCACAGCTTTCAGCGCTTTGGGAATGCACTGAGGACCAGGAGATTCGGGGGTGCTGCAACAATATCCATATTATTGGCATCCCTGAAGGTTCTAAAGGCCAGAACATGCAGACATTCTTGAATGAATCTTTACCACTTATGCTAGGAGAGAGCTGGAGGGGACCAGGCAAGTTGGAGAGGGCTCAAAGACTGACTGCACAGCAGGAGAGAGCTGGAAAGGCTCCAAATCCCATCATAGCCTATATACTCCACTACTCTACCAAAGATAAAATTCTTAGGGCTGCCAGAGACTTGGGGGAGATCCACTGGCAGGGAGCACATATTTCCTTTTATAGAGACTTTACTCAGGAGATTGTCATACAGCGCATAGCTTTCCTCCCCATCAAGAAATATCTCCAAAGCCACAACTTTCAATATAAACATATAAATCTTACCAAATTTCAGGTCTCCAGAGATGGTAGAGAACTCATGGCTTCATATCCTGGGGAGATCGAGAGATGGATTACCAAATTCTGGCCTGCCCTACCTCCACCAACTACATATCCCAGAAGGCTGTGGGAAACTGCTTGAACACCCTTCCCCACAGGGATCCAGAATGCTAGAGTGCTATCTCCAGGAGAACTCATTTCCAGTTGGACTGGTCCTGCTGATCACAATTCCCATATTTCCAAAACGTCAGTGATCGCTAGCTCCCCTCCAACTTCTTCAACAGAGTGGCTCTCACCACCTGGGAACCCAGTTCTGCCACCACGCAGCCTTAGCTCCATTCACCATCATAGGCAGCAATCTAGAAGTGGCCAACACCTGTCACTGGACCAGCAGCTTGTGGCACCACCAGCCAAGGTTTCAAGGGAAGATGCACCTTCTGATGAAGACAGTGCTTGCCCCATGGCTGCTGATGTAGATACCATGAACACTGGATGCTCTTCAGATTGGGCAGATATTTCAGATTCGTCCCTCATGGAGGCTGTTGCATTGGCTGGTCCTATCAAACCTGGCCTTAGGTCTTATGCAGATGCCCAAACCTCATCTTGAATGGACCTGGTAGAAATTCCTCTAGTGACTTGCTGTTTTGCTTTTTGCTTAAGGCTGGGCCCTCAGTCTTAAAGTCATATTTGTCTTAGCATTATTCTAGCTATTCTAGTCTGGTTTGATGCATTTATCCAGGCTGGGGGTAGCAAACCTCTGGTTTGCTTTCTTGATGGTGACCTTAATCAGTCTGAGACATTCCCGAGCATTGTGGTGCAGGTCAGGCCTCTAGGTCTATCCTACTATGCCCTTCCCCCCTCTTCCTCAGGCCTTACTCCCCTTGTGGTCCCAACCTTGAGGTCCTTTTCCCCTGCCTGAGTGCTTATGCCCACACTGATCTGCGTCAGAGTCCAAACTCCCCAGTATCTTTTGTTCTGTCTATCTTGCACAGGAGATATGTGGAATAGTGGTCCCTTATGATTTAACTTGCCTCCCACCTAAGGTTGAGTCTCCCCTATACAAGCAGGGAACTCAGCCCCCCTCATTTGGGACCCTCCCACTACCTGCATTCACTTGTATGTTCCCATCTGCCCACCAGTCTGCTCATCCCTAAACTGGTTGGCACATGTAAGTCTAATTAGCTTACGATGGACAGGAACTGAGTTTGTTAGTTGGGAGAGTCCCCCTTTTTATCTTTCCCTCTCCCCTTTTTTCTTCCCCCTTCCATTTTGCCCTAGATGTCCCCTCCCTCCTCCCACCCTCTTACCACCACCCTCCACCCCATTCCCCGGTGTCAAGGAGCCCGACCTTGGGGGGCATACATTCCAGGGAAGAGTAGGTTCCTCTGGCTTTCTGTTCCACTTCTTCCCCTGGGCTTTGAAATTGCGTAGCTGAGGACTTCCATATTTTTGGTTACCTCTTTTGCATTAAGCTCACCACCCTTTAGTGTGTTTATGCTATTTGTTGTTTACCTTTATTTTGTACACTCTCTCACATTCATTTGTTGTTAGAGTGCAGAGAGCTACATTTGTTGCTGTTTCATAGTTGACATTTGTAGTGTGTACTGTAACTCTTGTACTCTCTCTGTTTTTTACAGATTGAAGTTCTTGTCTCTTGCTTAGAACTCAGTTGCTGTTCGAGTTCATCCTACTTAACAGCTCACTGTGCTTACGCTTTCCCTTGAGTGAGCTGGATACCACCTCTTTCTCACAGAGGACTCATCCTCCCTCTGTGCAGGTATCTTTTATCTCTCCTGAACTGCACACTTGCCGAGTGAGTACTCTTCTTCCCTCACTCTGTGTGTGTGCCATGGCTTCCCCTTCTACCTCTTGGGGGTGACTTGTTTCTTGGAACATGAAAGTGATCTATCATCCCAACAAACGCACCAAGGTATTGCAAAATTTACACTTGCTCCATGCTGATGTAGCACTCTTGCAGGAGACTCATTTGATGAGTAAGACTGTTCCGTGGCTTAGGAAGTCATGGATGGGTAATGTTTTAGCGAGTTCAGTCACCACCAAGTCAAGAGGAGTTGTCATTTTGTTACATCGCTCCTGCACATGGGTGGAGGAGGAGGTCTTGACTGATTCCTCCAGCCGATGGGTGGTTGCCAGATTCTCCTTTCCATGACGTGGTCTAATTTTGGGTAATGTCTATGCCCCAAATGTAGACAGTGCCCAATTCTTTCCCTGTCTTAGTCAGGTGATTGCCTTCCTAGCCGTGTCTCATCCCCACATCCCCATTTTGATTGGAGGAGACTTCAATCTAGTCTATGATATTTTTCTGGATAAGTCTAAACCTACCCCTCAGGCCCATCCCAAGGCTCAGCTGGCATTGCAGGAGATGATTGAGGAATGGGGTCTAGATGACATACGGAGGAGAGACCATCCCACAGGGTGAGACTACACTTAATTCTCCCCAGTTCATGCCACTCACAGTAGGATAGATTTCTGGCTAGAAAACATTGCAGCGGTGAATGAATTAGCTGACCTCCAGATAGGCAATATCCTGATTTCTGATCATGCTCCTGTCATGGTTGTGTATACTCGCCTGGCCTCCCAAACTTCTAGAACTTGCTGGAAGTGTAACCTGATGCTGTTGTGTGACCTGCAATTCCATCAGTTGGTAATCCAGGCAACCAAAGATTATTTCTCACTTAACACTAATACTGGGGTGTCACCAGGAACTGTCTTGGAGGCCTTCAAAGCAATCCTGCGAGGCCGCATTATCTCCTTTGCAGCAGCCAAGAACAGAATACACAAGGTGACCCTAGAACAATTTCAATCAGAGCTCAATGGGCTTGGGTCCTGATTTAAAGCCTCGTCTTCTGCAGCCAGAGACCAATCACTCATCCGCAGCATAGTTGGGCTCAAGTACCAGATTAACTCTATCTTGCAGCAAAAAGCTGAATGACTCCTATTGCGGTCTAAACACACAGATTGGGAGGGGGGGAGGAGGTAAGCTGTTAGCCTACCAACTAAGGAAGCAGCATGCTGACACTCATATACATGCCTTCCTGACCCCCTCAGGGCAAATCACAATTGACCCTAAAGGAGTTAACACCACTATGCAACAGTAATACCAGACTCTCTATCAGTTGCATTCCTTTTGTCCCCCTCTCAGCCGGTCCAGAAACTTAACCAGTTTTGTCATCAAGCCTCACTTCCCTGTCTCATGCCAGACCAAATAGCTATGTTAGATGCACCACTCTCTCCTGAAGATCTGTGTTTGGCTCTGTCACAAATGGCTAAAGGCAAAGCCCCAGGTCCTGAGAATATCTCTCTTCCTTTTTCCCTCCACAGAGGTACCCACCAAGGCTGTCCTCTTTCTCCCTTTTTGTTTCTGGTGGCACTGGACCCCCTTTTGTGGAAGTTACTGGCCTCTAAAGAAATATCAGGAATAAAGGCTTTTGGAAATCATTAGCTGATAGCTGCCTATGTGGACGATCTTCTTCTCACCCTATTTGACCCACAATGCTCCTTGCCTGTAGCCCTATCAATCCTGCAAGACTTTGTTTGCCTTTCTGGGCTGCAAACCAATTGGAAGAAAACCACTCTAGCTCCCCTTAAGGTAACATGTGCTAGGGCTTGTCTCCAGGGTACAGAATTGGCTTGGGCTTCACAGAGCATTACTTATTTAGGGGCCAAAATCCCATTTAAGTGGGTGGAGCTGGAGTCAGTCAACTTCTCCTTATTACTAGCCCAGCTAGCAGTTGAGATTGAGAGGTGGCGCAAGCTGCAGCTCTCCTTACTTGGTAAGGTGGCAGCTATCCACATTTTATTTCTGCCCAGAGTGGCCTATTTGCTTAATAATGTTCACTTACATCTATACCCTAAACTATTTAGCTCCCTTGAAAGGCTTTTAACATGTTTTCTGTGGGAAGGAAGACCACCCAGATGGGACTGTAATAAATTACTTGCCCATCGGACATGTGATGAGTTGGGTCTGCTGTGGATTCAAGGGTACCACTTAGCTTACATGGCTGCACAGGCCACTAAATGGTTCCTCCCCCCACACATTTCCTTCCCTGTATGGGTGGAATTGGAAGCTAGTATTATGGGGACTCACCCACTCAGATCGATGCTGGCTGGTGACCCTATTCCTGCTACAAACTTGACGCCTGTCATGCATGAAATCAGACTCCTCTAGCATTGCCTTATGACTCTGTCCCATACTTCTAGGGTGAATTGGGCCCCCTCCTACATTATGCCTCACTGTTTGACAATGAATTCTTAACAGTTGGGGGCAAACCCTTGCATTGACCCTCCTGGATGGCAGAGGGCATCCTTTACGTGCAAGACTTGTAGGTGCCTAATTCCACTGAACTAGTGTCATTTGAGCAAATTAGAGTGAAATTCAACCTCCCTGCCAAGGATTTTTGGAGGTATTTACAACTTCACAGTGCCATCCACACAATCCAGGCACATTGTAGCCTAGATAGCAAATGGCAGTAGTTGCACTCACTTCATAAGTTGTCCTCCATTCAGGGACCGGCAGGGTGCTTCTATAGAGCTTGGTGGGATTCATAGTCTGATGTTATGAACTCCTGAAGAATTATGTGGATGTCAGATATGAACATAGTCATACCTGAGGAGTCTTGGTCCCTCTATCTCAAAGCTGCGTGCCTCACATATAGAGTTGCTAAAAGCCACTTCCTTCAGCAGAAAATTCTCCTAAGATGGTATAAGACTCCGGTTGCACTTCACTCAGTGGGGATCCTCCCTCATTCGGACTGCTGGAGATGCAAATAATCAACGGCTCATCTCTTGAATATGCTGTGGCAATGCCCTTAGATTACCACTTTCTGAGCTTTGATTGCAGGGGAGTGCTCTACTGTGTTGGGACACCCAGTTACACTCTTGAATCCTAGGTTGGTTTTGGGGATAATTCAATGCTAACCTTTTTACCCAAGGTGCACTGGGAGTGGTTGATTCTAGCCCTGCTTGAAGCAAACAGCTGCTACTGATGCATTGGAGATAACAGTTGCCCCCCAAGCTTTATAGGATTGGCACACTGCTATGGTGCAGCTAGCAACTTTAGAGTTACTATCCTACTCACACCATGGCCAATTATCTCAATACTTCCTCAAGTGGGATGTGTACCTTCACTCTCCTCTCTGTAAGACTCCACCTTCTCCTGGCAACCCCCCTGTGAGGTATACTTAGTCATGGCTGACTACACAACCTAGCTGATGGGAAGGTGGAAGCTTGGTAAATGTGTTTATCCATTTTTTGCCTGCCAGACCAAGTTAATACTTTATAAATCTGCTACTTCCTTTTGTCTGTGATATGTTGAATTCACTCATATATTTTATAGATTAGGGCCCAGATATTCAGAAATGCACCAAAGCCCAGCACAAGTCTGGTGCAGCACAAATCTGATATGCCATGGCACAACTGGAGCCATATTCAGAGGTTGCGCAGGCTGAACTGCACCAGTGCAATGCAGCTGAATATGGTTGGGTTGCACCATGGCACAATCAGAGGTGCACCATGGCACACACAGAGGTGCTCCAGTTCACCCATGGCAACAGATCAGCTGAGCAACAGAGGGGGCAGGACACAGACCCAGGTACAGGGCCATGGAAGCACAGTGACAGGCCATAGGAGGCCTCCACCAGCATCCACAGGCACTCCGACACTGGACCCCAGAACACAACAGTGGCATGGACAGCAGGGAACAGGAAGTGCCATTGTCTGATGGAAGGCCACCAAGGAAGCTGCCCCAGCAGGCTGCTGGCCATACCCCACCCCCCTGAGACCACAGCAGGCCACACCCAGGACCATGTAGCCAAGCACACACACACCACACAGGCACACAGGGAGCCCTCATGGTAGGCACTAAACAGGCTGGGTGACAGGCAGCATGGTAGACCACATGGTACAGGCCACACAATGCCAGGCAGAGGACCTCAACACAGTGTGCAGTCAGTACCTGACCAATGACAATGGCTGTGAGCCACCACCATGCACACACCTGCCACAAACCCCTGACCACAGCCCCATGGGCACCCCAATGCACAGCCACCAAATCAGGAGATGGACATCACCACAGAGGGACAGACCACAGCACACAGCAGGGAACCACAGAAGCACAACACACACACACCCTCACATGCACACAACATGGACAGACACTGGCCCATTGCAGCATGGTGCCACACACCACCTGCGAAACAGACATGGACACAGATGTGTATGCCAGGCAATATTTATGTATGGAACAACTATGTACAGACCCAGCAGGGGTTGGGGAAGGGTAGGGACAGTGAGGAAAGGGGACAGGGAACAGAAACTGTTCAGTGAGAGGGGGGACTGTAGGGACAGGCCCAATGGGGTGAGAGGGGACACATGGAAAACCCTAGTGATGGCCCTGGCCAGCCACCCTGGCATGCCATTGCTCACTTCTCTGCCACCAGTAAGCACTGCAAGGCCGCCACCTCTTCAATTTTGCCCGAGACCACAAGCAAGGTCTGCTGCATGAGCCTGCTCAGCATCTGGCATGGTGGTGTCTTCACTAGATGCTGGACACCTATAGCAAGGGATAAGACAGCTGCCCAGTGCAATGGCCCAAGGAACCATGCCCACCCACAGTGCGCATTTGTGTGATAGGGAACATGTCATCATGTGTGACTGTTCATGCATCTTGCATGATTGACACCATGTCAGCACAGTGCACATGTGCACTGCAGGACCAAGCATGGTGCATGCGAGGGCATTGTGCCACCACTTGCTCCGGCACAATGCCATTGCACATGGTGCAATATCTCAGTATTCAGATGCTTCATGCAAATGAGCTCATCAGCCAGTGCATGGTGCAGTGGGGCGCATTAGTATGTCACTACCATTTGCATGTGTTATGCCACATAAGCATCACTGAACAGCACAGGCCATGTACCGGTATTGCAACCTTCATAGGTGTGGTGGATGCTGAAGCAGCACACTGGGGCAGATAGCACTGCAGGGTGGGATGGACCAGGATGATGCTGCCAGGGCCTCAGCGAGTATGCAATGTCACCTGTGTGGAGCATGCCATGGTTGGCCCTCTGCCATGCTGTTCTGTGCCCTATGCTTGTCCCTGGCACACCCACCACAAAGCACACCTTGCCCACCCCCATCCCCAGGACTTCACTGACCATCACACCCTGCCTGTGTCACACACAGAATGGGTGGCCTGTAGAGTCATCCTCAAATTCATATCCATGGCACAGAACAGGGCTGCGCCAGTTGAAGGTGTCCTGTGCACTCCCAGGGTGTAGGGCGCAATCATTGGTGTGTGCTCCGTAGCATCACATGCAGGCACTAGCTCAACTCATGCCAGGCATGCATGCCACCCTGTGACCATCCTGCAGTGGTGCTGTATGCTCCGTGTGTGTGCTGGGGAGATGGCTACACTCCACAGCACATGGCAGCACAGCAGTGGGGACCTGTGTGGGGATGCAGGCCATGGCCACCTGGGTGATGCCCGTGGTGTCCCCTGTTGGTCCTTGGCTGGTGCCTGTGGTGATCAGGCACATGACAGCAGTCACCGTCATCTCCATGGACATGGCATGGCTCTGTTTAGTGGGTACCTGCAGCTCCACACTGCACAGCTTGCAGGGCTGCTTCAGCATGGCCCTATTCAGGTGGTACCAGCCCAAGATCTCAGTGTCACTCTGGTACCCAACTGTGCTGCAGGCATGGTACTGCCTGTGTGAGGCATGTCACTGCCGGGCCCCTTGTCAGCCACATAGCTGTTCCTCCTGCTGCCTCACACCCCTCATTACAGCCCCCATCAGGACAGAAACAATCACCGTCTCCTGCTGTCCACTGTTCCCCTGGATGGTTAGTTGCTGGCTGTGTGCCACTCTGGTACACAGGCTTTGTGTCTGTGTGGCTCTCTCTCTCTCTCTCTCTCTCTCTGCTACATCTCTCCCTCACCCATGCCACCTCTCTGTCCCTCTCCCTCTGTGTCTGGTCATGTGTCTGTTTACCTGTTGGTCTGTCTTTCTCTCTGTACCTTTCCCTCTCACTTCCACTCTTGGTGCAACTGCTGTCTGTGTGTTTGCACCCTGTTTTACTAGGAATAAGTCTTGTCATGCCACTGTACTGAATATTCATGGGACTGCCCCTTGCACTTGTGCCTGCATACATTATAGTTGCACATTGGTGCAATAGATTTTGGGCTGTGCAATGGCTCCCTCTGAATATTGCTCCTTGCCATAATTCCACACTTGTGCTGGTGCAACTCAGTTGTGCCATGTACAACTGCTCTGAATATCTGGGCCAAAGTGTATTTGATTAATATGCGTTGATGATGTATACTGTTCTGAGCCACCCACACTGGTATTGACTGTTCTATTAACTGAGATGTTCATGGTTATGGATTCAATAAAACATTTTCTGATAAAAACAAGAAGTTCCTATTCAACCCTCATTATAGGGGTGCGACCGTGCCCCCTTAATTTATATATATATATATATATATATATATATATATATATATGTATATACTGTATGTATATATAACTATATTCAGTCTCAGAGCGGTCATTGGTGCTCTTTAAATAAATCCTGTTGCTGCTTCTACACCACTGTCTTTGTGTCTATGGACCCTATCTTAGTATTTTTGGATTCTGGGAGCTACAGCAGAGCTCCTGATGCACATCTATTCCAGCAGGAAAAAGGATGCAAACCAACACACATGTGCAGACTGCCAGCTTGCACATTCTTGGTGTGGCTGCAAGCCAGTTTGCACTGTTTCCTCATTGCCGCATTGGCTCAAATCTCTGAAGGTGTTTCAGTCTCTGTCTGGCCAAACATACCATTTCTCCTTGTAAAGAAGGGAAGGAGGAGAGATGCAGAACCGCTTGCAGCCAAACCAAGAATGTGTGAGACGACGGTCTGTGCATGCGTGTTGGTGGGCATCCATTTACTTGCCATGATACATGCACCTCTGAAGCTATTCCAGTTCTCCTGGGCCCCAAAATCACTTAGCTGAGATATGAGCAGTGGAGCTGAAGCCACAAAAACTATTTGTTTAAAGAACAGCAAAGACTGCGCTGGGACTGAATATATACATAAAAAAAAGCAACTCAAGAATATTAATGAGCTACTTATGAATATTAATATTGATAAACTGCTCATTAAGATTAATGACCCCTATTAATGAGCAGCTCTATATATATATATATATATATATATATATATATATGTAGTAGATAATCCACTCTAGGGTGTGCGGTCACGCTCTGATATACACACGCCTTGGTGTGTTCAACCACCCAAGGCGTGCGTATATCAGTGCGCGACCACACACCCTAGAGTGGATTATCTATCTTATAAAATGGAAATAAATATTTTTGTGGGAGAGCAAAAAAGTAGTCCTTGTGTGACATAAGAATTAAAAAAAAAAAGAAAGAAAAAAAGGTTTGTATTTCTTTTTATTTTGATTTAGTATTCCTAGAATAAAGTCATCGTCTTTAGAGGGAGGAGAAAGAGGGGGGAACACTTTCACTTTTATCAGTGATATGTAGCGTGACCGAGCGTGGTCAATAATGGTAGCTAATATGCAGGCAGACACTGAAAGCAAGTCCCTTGGTGTGAAAAAGCAAAGTAACTTCATTTTACCTTATTTTTATTGAGAATTGTCTAAAAGAAGGAGCGAGCTGAAGCTATAGTGGTGGGCAGGACTTTCACTTTTATCAGTGATGTGTAGCGTGACCAAGCGTGGTCACAAGTGATACCTAATGTGCAGCCAAACAGTGAAACTAAGTCACACTCTGTAGCAGAAAAGCAAACAAACTGTGCATTTCAGCTTATTTCAATTTGAAATCATTTAAAAAAGCTGCCGTGTGAAGCGGGCGGAGAGCTAGCGCAGAGCGAGAGTGTTGGCAGCGTTGGAGACGTAATGCAGGGCAGAGCGAGTGTTGCTCTAGCAACAGTTGCTAGAGGAACACTCACTCTGCCCTGCGTAACATCTCCGAACCTACCAACACTCTCGCTCTGCGCTAGCTCTCCAACTGCTTCACACGGCAGCTTTTTACATGATTTTAAATTGAAATAAGCTGAAATGCACAGTTTATTTGCTTTTCTGCTACAGAGTGTGACATAGTTTCACTGTTTGGCTGCACATTAGGTATCACTTTTGACCACGCTCGATCACGCTACACGTCAGTGATAAAAGTGAAAGTCCTGTCTACCACTCGCTTCAGCGGGCTCCTTCTTTTAGACAATTCTCAATAAAAATAAGGTAAAATGCAGTTACTTTACTTTTTCAGACCGAGGGACTTGCTTTCAGTGTCTGCCTGGTTATTAGGTACCATTATTGACCACGCTCGGTCACGCTACATGTCAGTAATAAAAGTGAAAGTGGTCCCCACTCGTTTTCCTCCCTGTAAAGAGGACGACTTTATTGTAAGAATAGTAAATGAAAAGAAATAGGAATATACACCTCTTTTTTTTTTTCTAGTCAGTGTTAGTTTGAACTTTGGCATGTGGGTGCCTATCTGTGGTGATGTGGAATGATCTCACTACTGATGAGAAGGTTTTGGAGGATAAAAAGTAGTTCAGGCATGCAGTTGCGCTGGGAGGTGTGCGGTCATTGGGAAATAATGCACGGTCATGTGATGCATTCTGTCCAATCATGTTAGTGGAACTTCTATGATTTTACTACCCATTTTATATATATATATATATATATATATATATATATATATATATATATATATATATATATATATATACTGTGTATATATTCATGGCAAAAAAACTGTGTTTAATGCATCAGTTAAGGTTGTTCCACTAGCGACAAAGCGAGGAAATTCGGTGTTAGAGTTGAAAACCCTAACTCCGCATTCCCTCCCACCCCCCAGCTCCACACACACACACACACACACACACACATATGCAAGTACGGGGTAGGACCAAGGCAACACTACCAATCACAGACAATCAGCAGCAGGTGACAGAAATAACATACAACTGTCTAAACATGCTACAAAACACATCCATCATCATGGGCCAAGTGTGGAAGTTCTGACCCATCCAAGTGACTTCATCCTATGTATCCATAATACCCATCAGTTTTTACTGTATTGCATTATACATTCTTGTATATCTAACACATTTTGTATATCTTTTGAATGAGAGTTTGTTTATAATCACTGTAATAACATGCCAGTATCTGCCAGTGGTCTTACAGCCCTTTGATGATTGTTAATGAGTCCTGATGTTACCTCAGAATAATACAATTTTGTGTCAGTATACTATTCTCTGCAGCACTACTGTACACTCATCTTATATTGTAGAATTAAATTTATGTATGGAACTCTCAGACCTAACAACTCATGTGGCCACACTACACAGTAGCTCAGTAGTAAAAACATTGTCATTTAAAACAACAAACAGTCTCTTTCGACTGTTTGATATACTGCTCCTACAATGATATTCAAACATCAATGTTGAGATGTTTGTGTTCATTAGTACATGGTAGCAGGGATAACTGTAAGACACTGTCATGTGTCTAAGTACACAGTCATTTTACCATGGCATAAGACAAATTTGGATCAGTATGGTATTATCTACTAAGCCATTTTCCACTATTTTTTGAACGCTTACAGCTTTGTATTGTACTGTGTCACCCAAAGTATTATATTTTGCCAGTTAACTGTTTTTTGCCTTGCTCTGATTATGTAAGTGCAAACACATGTTACTGTTTGTATACACATTCGGACCTATGTGGTAACAGTGGTAGCCAAACACAACACTTTACCACCTCTGTTAGTATGTATCGATAATGCTAGCCAACATAAACACCGCTGTTTCATGTCCATAAAAAGGCTTCTAATAGCACCCTAGCAGTAGCAAATAATGTATTTGATACAATCATTAACACTGTGCTGGTGCATTGTTATCTAATCCTAAAGACATCAACAGCTATGTTGAACTGTTGCTAGCAAACTGTTAAATATCATCTTGTCCCATGGTGTACATTATCATGCAAATCATTTCACATATTAATGGTGCTGTGATTATTGTTATAGACTAGGAACATCATGTACCATTTATACCAGTATTAGTTGTCTTAGTAGTTCTGCATGGGGCAGTAAAGTAACAAAAATAAATTCTGCATCCTATTTAGAATTACTAATAACAAAACTGTCATACAAGTATTGAGCATTGGACATAGTGATAGATTTGTAACAAGAAATAATTTTCATGCAACATGTGTGTCTCAATGTGTCCAAGGACATCTTGGTTCGAACAAGGATGCATTGAACAATACATGTAACTAAAAGGGTACAATAGACTTGTTTTTGTCTATGTGCACAATAAATAATGAACAATGTTACAGATTTTTTGTTTGTGAATCCATCATGATATCACAGCAGAACTAAACAATGTATGTGATATGAATTCTATGTGCAACAATATTCTTGTTACATATGACCCTTTCAAGATATGCACAACAATCTGTGCACACATGACTGCTCAAGTGAAACAGTTGTCCCATGATGATGGATGTGTCTTGTAGTACGTTTAAACAGTTGTATGTTATTGCAGTCATCTGCTGCTGGTTGTCAGTGAATGGTCGTGTTGCCTTGTCATGCCCCGTACTTGCATATGTGTGTGTGTGTGTGTGTGTGTGTGTGTGGAGCTGGGGCAGGAATGCAGAGTTAGGGTTTTCAACCTAACACTGAATTTTCTCACTTTTATCACTGTGGAACAACCTAACTGATGCATTAAATGGAGTTTTTTGCCATGAATATATATATATATATATATATATATATATATATATATACTGTATATATATATATTAGAGACAAAAAAAATCCATTTAATGCATCAGTTAGTGTTGTTCCATAGTGACAAAAGTGAGGAAATAAGGTGTTAGGGTTGAAAAAACCCTTGCACTCCCTCAGCCCACCCCACCCAACTGGCCTTTGGGTGTGTGTTTGGGTCATTGGCCCTAATTCTCACCCCATCACATGTGTGAACAAGCTGAGGCATAGAAGAATGGGGTGAGAGTTAGGACCAATGACCTGAATGCACACCCCGACGCCGGTTGGGTGGGGTGGGCTGAGGGGGTGCAAGGGGGGGTTTCAACCCTAACACTGAATTTCCTCACTTTTGTCACTGTGGAACAACCATAACTGATGCATTAAACTGAGTTGTTTGCCTCTAATTTCCCTTCTTTTTGAGAATGAGGACTATAAATAGTGAATGAAATGTGGTGGTGGGAGCACGGGGCCCTTTGGGCCCCGTGCTCCCACTAGGTGATTTTTTGTGACATAATAATGGTAACAGCAATGCAAACACAAGCAGTAACAGTTACACACATGGTGACACAAATGTAAAATAAGCGTTAATAGAAATGCAGGTGCAAAGGGATGCCAGAGCGAAAAGTGACACAAACGGAGACACAAGCGCATATGGAAATGCAACTGGTAATATGAATGGTCACTGTACTGCTATTGTAAATGCAAATGCTAACTGTGACAGCAACAATAATGTGAAAGGAAACAGAAATGGAAATACAAACACAACCACGTACGGAAACGCAAACCATAACATGCACAGTGACTGTACTGCAATTATAAATGGAAATGGTGATGCTAACAGCAACAATAATGCCAAAGAAAACAGAAACCCAAATGCAAAAGTAAGCATGTATGGAAACACAAACCATAATGCACAAGGGCACGGGAATGCAATTGGAAACGCAAATGTTAATGGTAAGAACAATGATGACACAAAATGAAACACAAACGCAAATGAAAATGGAAATGTGCGTGGTGACGCTAAGCGAAAGAAAAACACAAACAGTAGTGGAGAAACAAATAGTAACAGTAACACAAACAGAAACAGAAACGCAAAGGGTAACACATACGGTGGCGTACATGGGAACACTAACACAAATGGGCACGGAAACACAAGTGTAAAGCCTACGTGTAACAGTAAGTGAAGCGCACACTGTATTGTTCCCCAAAAGCTCCATTGAGAAACAGAGTGAAAACAAAGAATGTATGCATAATAATGGGCCTCAGAGCAGAAAACGAGCAGTTGTAATACTGAAATGGTAATATCTCAGTAACCGTACGACGTAGAAAAAAAAATTAAAAGTTTACATGATTCATGAGTTTCCTGGCTAGGTTTTCACTAAATGCATAGCTCATGGGGCTAAGCATTGTCGAGATGAAAATTGCATATCTTGCACCTTTTCCGAGATATGAGCCACGAAAGGCACAGTGGATGCCATCATGTTAGACTAAGGGAAAATGTCAACTTTGGAGTACCGTAACTTTGTATCCGCAGTATTTTGTCACCAAACCACCAAAAGGCACATTTGTGAGATGCTGCCTGCCTTCACTCCAAACTTCATCCCAAAACACCAGTTATTTTTTTTTTGCAGCAGGGTGGTAAAGAATTCTTGTCATTTTGGCCATAGTCTAGAAAAGTAGTGTCAAGATTTGCGAAAGTTTTAGAAAAATTTGTGAAAGTGTTACAAGTGCGACACTACTTTGTGACACTACTTTTTCTAGAAATTTGAGAAACATATTTCTAGGGTGTTTAACCCCAAAATAAAGACATGCCTAGCATCCTCAGGGCTCGACAAGGTAAACACAAAAAGAATTGTGTCCCTAGATGGTCACAATTTTAAATACCAAGCATTTTTCTGATAACCAACTGAAAACAAAATGGTGGATTTGTGACACTACTAGGGCTATTTGCGACACTAAAAAATGCATTTGCGACACTTTCGAACTTTTTAACTTTTCCCATTGACTTATAATGGGAAATTGTTTTAAATAACTTTTGAACAGTTTAATATTTTTTACAAAATCTTCAAAAGCACATTGGGAACCCCAGCCACATGTTCCATGAAGTTTTCAGAATGGTCACGCAAACCATGTGACCTGTAGGTGCGAGCAAAGAATTCACAAAAAAGCATAACTATGCGCAAGGATGTTGCTTAATAACTCCACAGCTGTATATCCAAGTGGTATGAAAGTTGGCAGATTGTAAGATTTATTATTATGCCCCAAGCCTGCCAAATTTCAGGCATATCTGTTGAATGGTGGAAAAATTATTAAGGTGCAAAATTTGACCCTTTAACCTTAAAAGGGCTACTCAACCCTAACTATGGTAGCACTATCGTGCAACCATAATATATACATATATATCTTCATGGCAAAAAAATCACCTGAGCAATAGAGTTCAGCAAAACCAAGGAGTTGTACAGGTATAATATCTCTGATCATAACAAGGGTTTGAGAAATGCAGCTTTCTAATTGACTGTAAACATTGTAACAGCCTTATGTTTAGTTTTTATTAACATACATGTAGAGCCTAACCATAAGATGAACATGGTTTAATGTTGTTTAAAAGCAGTTTTATTATGAATGCAATAAGCCACTCCAGGTATTATGTTAATGGTCAGTTTATCACTGTCTAGCGACATGTGGCACTCGGCTATACCTCATTCAACATTAAACCCTACAGGGTGATTAACAGACCATTTAACATAACTGTTGGTCATGCCTTATTGCTTAATTGTCTTTATGAGTAGATACTCTCCCTCTGCTAGGCACTGCAGCAGCTTTGCAACACAGTGTCCCATCCAGTTACACCATACACTGTCTAGTTACTGAAGAATGGCTGTCAGTATGAACTCATGAAGATGAACAGTGTAACTTGATCATTACAGTCATCGAAACCCTAGTGTGATTATAACTGACAGAGTCAGTGATAGAGGATAACCCCTGCTGTCCTAGTACACTTACCCCATTGTGAGTTAAATCAATACTAAAAGACATTCTGTTTAATTCTACACCATACCTACCTGATTCCTGTTGTACCACAATTAACTTAGTTATCACTTTGATAGCATCAGTGACAGAAGTGTGGCAAACCCAAACAGTAGGCATACAGTCTGAGTATGAAACAACTGTTAAAAAAAATCACACTGTGTCCATAAGTGGCATAGATCACTCATTGCAACAATAGTAAATGTATTACTATTTGAATAAGTTAGTCATCACAGATGCAATGAGATTGTCTTTATCAGGTACAACATACTCAGTAAGTGCCTACAGGAAAATCTATCCTATATACATCTCCGATACAGGTACATCATTGTTGGCTCAGTAGTGCTATGATATTTAGAAGTCGCTTGCCTGATCCATGCAATTACAATGTTTCTTACAAAGAATACTTACTGCATCTTTAGTATTGAAACACACTGAAGGTCTATGTATTACATCAGCAGTACACCTTCATCAGTAATAATGCATGTGATACTGGCAGTACAATTTCTGGCGTTGAACAGGCAATGCTTTTCCATCGTTTACATCAGCCTTTCTATGTTGAGTAAACCATTGCAATAAATGTACTACTATGTAAATCACCTACTAAATGTATCACTACTTTTATCTTGAGCATGCTAGTGTCTTGTAGTCAATTTATGTGCTTCTCTTAATTAATGTATACTCACTAGTGTTAAAACCATTCTACAGCTGTCATCATGCACCTTCAGCATTTATATTGAATAACGGCACACTACCAGTTGTGGTGTGGTGTGGGGCATCGGTAGGTAAGGCCATGCAACTACTAAGTGTGGTACGGTGTGTGCAGCTGCAATCAGAGATGTGTACGTTTGGTGTACATGGCCTCAGTTTTGCTGTTGATCTCCACTGAGCATGCAGTACCTGGTCAGGTGGGTGGGGATGTCTCGTAGTACATTTAGACAATTGTTTGTTATTTCTGTCACCTGCTGCTGGATGTCTGTCATTGGTTGTGTTGACTTGGTCCTCCTCATACTTGAATGTGTGTGTGTGTGTCGTGTGTGTGTGTGTGCTGGGGTGACTGGAGTTAGGTTTTCAACCCTAACAGTGAATTTCCTCACTTTTGTCGCTGTGGAACAACCCTAACTAATGTATTAAACAGAGGTTTTTCCTCTAATATATATATATATATATATATACAGTATATATATATATATATTATGGTATCATGGTAGTGCTACCATAGTTAGGGTTGAGGAGCCATTTATGTAAACCCCAAAACTTTGCACCTTAATAACTTTGCCACTGTTTGATGGATTTGCCTGAAATTTGGAATATGTAATCAAGAACCTTAGGTCTTGGGACCTGCCAAGTTTTGTACCAGTCGGGTATACGGCTGCCGAGTTATTAAGTGTGATCTGTGCATGCGTTTACGCTTTTTCTGGAATTTTATGGTCGCACCTACAGGTCATACGGTTTGTGCAACCAGCCCAAAATCTTCAGAAAACGTGTGGCTGGGGTCCCTGATGTGCCTTTTGAAGATCTGGTGAAAAAATATTAAACGGTTCAAAAGTTATTCAAAAAACAGTTTCCCATTATAAGTCAATGGGAAAAGTTAACAAAAAGTTCGACAGTGTCGCAAATGCATTTTTACTTTTGCAAATGGGCCTGTTACTTTCACAAATCTGCCATTTTGTTTTCAGTTGGTGATCAGAAAAATGGTTGGCATTTAAATTTGAGACCCTCTAGCAACCTAATTCTTTTTGTATTCACCTAGTCGGGCCCTGAGGATGCTTGCCATGTCTTTATTTTGTGGTAAAACACCCCAGAAATATGTTTTTCAAATTTATGAAAAATGTGCTTTCACATAAATTACTTCGTTGCTCACGAAAGTGTCGAATTTTTATGAAGCTTTCGAATTGCGATACAGTAGTTTTCATCTGTGGGATAGTGAGAGCGATTCTTGGCACTGCGCTGCAAAGAACCGTTAGAGTTTTGGGCTGAAATTTGGAGGAATGGGCCGACATCTCACAGATGTGCCTTTCGGTGTTGTATTAAAAATATTACACTCTGGCAAAGTTACAGCACTCCAAATTTGATGGTTTTTCCCATAGGATAACATTACGCGCCCAACGACATAGAAATCTTTGGCACCCTGCTGCTAAATAACGGTATGATCTTTTTTCCTGAAATTTGGAGGAAGACAGCCAACAGTCCACAGATGTGCCTTTCAGTGGTTTGGTGAAAAAACATTACAGGGAAGCAAAGTTATGGTGCTCCGAACTTTTCTTTTTTTCCTATAGGATAACATTATGGCGTTCGCCATGCCTTTCAGGGCCCGTATCTCGGAAACGGTGAGAGATACGGACTTTTCGTCAGAAAATTTCTGATGGGGGCTAAGATACAAATTAGCCAGGACAGTTGTAAATAATATGACTCTTAAATTTTTTTTCTACGTCTTACGGTTCTTGAGATATAATGTATTTACCATTCCAAGATCTCATTTTCTGTGCCGATACTCATTATTATGCATACATTATTTGTACTCACTGTCTTTCTCTATGCAGGTTTTGGGGAAAACCAGCCTGTGCGCTTACATTACTGTTACTGTTTCCCTTTCCGCTTGCGGTTCCGTACCCGTTTCACTTACCGTTGACATCTGCGCCACCATGTGCGTTACTCTTTCTGTTCTCATTCAGGTTTTGTTACCATGTGCGCCACTGTTAGCATTTCTGTTTATGCTGTCCCTGTTAGTATGCCACAAGACATCATGTGGTGGGAGCGTGCAGAGGGCCCCGTGGTCCCGCCCACCACATTATGAGGTGGGAGCACGGGGCCTGAGGGCCCCGCATTCTGCCGCTGCATCACATTCACCATTTCTCGTTATCATTCTCAAAAGAAGGAAATTAGAGGCAAAAAACTCTGTTTAATGCATTAGTTAGGTTGTTCCACAGCGACAAAAGTAGGAAATTCGCTGTTAGGGTTGAAACCCCTTGCAGCCCCACCCCCCAACCGGCATTGGGGTGTGCATTGGGATACGTGGTTCTAACTCTAACCCCATTGTATTACACTTCTGCTGCTTTACACATGTCCTTGGGTGAGAGTTAGGCAGCTCATCCCAATGCACACCCCAATGCCAGCACGTGCGTCATCCTTTGCGTTTTCATTTGCGCTTACGTTTCTGGTACTTTTTTGCCATTTCTGTGTACAGTACTGTTTATCTTTCTGTTTCACTTTACATCAGCATGGCCATTGACATTTGTGTTTGCAGGCACCATGTTAGTATGTGACAACACATCACATGGCAGACCATTCCGTCTATGCCACCATGCAAGCACTTTTCTGTTCTCATTCGTGCTTGTGTTACCATGTCGCCACTGTTAGCATTTCTGTTTGCGTTGCTGTCCCTGTTAGTATGCCACAAGACATCATGTGGCGGGAGCAGGCACAAAGGGCCCTGCGGTCCCGCCACCACATTATGAGGTGGGAGGGGCTCAGAGGTCCCATTCCTGCTGCTGCATCGCATTCACTATTTCTTATCATTCTCAAAAGAAGGGAAATTAGAGCCAAAAAATCAGTTTAATGCATTAGTTAGGTTGTTCCACATGCGCAAAAGTGAGGAAATTCGCTGTTAGGGTTGAAAAACCCCTTGCAGCCCCCCACCCACCCCAACCGGCATTGGGTGTGCATTGGGATCGTGGTTCTACCTCTAACCCCATTGTATTACACTTCTGCTGCTTTACACATGTCCTTGGGTGAGTTAGGGCAGCTCATCCCAATGCACACCCCAATGCCACCACGTGCGTCATCCTTTGCGTTTTCATTTTTGCTTGTGTTTCTGTTACTTTTTTGCCATTTGTGTGTACTGTACTGTTTCTCTTTCTGTTTCACTTTGTGTCACCATGCCCACTGACATTTCCATTTACAGGCACCATGTTACTATGTGACAAGACATCACGTGGCACACCATTCCCGTCTGCGCCACCGTGTGTTACCCTTTCTGTTCTCATTCGCTTGTGTTACCATGTGTGCCACTGTTAGCATTTCTGTTTGTGTTGCTGCTCCTGTTACTATGCCACAAGACATCATGTGGCGGTAGCGAATTACATTCACTATTTCTCAATATCATTCTCAAAAAGAAGGGAAATTAGAGGCAGAAACCCATTTAATGCATTTGTTAGGGTTGTTCCACAGTGACAAAAGTGAGGAAATTCGCTGTTAGGGTTGAAAACCATAACTCGAGTTCACCCCAGCACCACACACACACACAGACACACACAGGGTGTGCTGTGGCACGAGTGTGGCTGGTGCTTTATGTCTCTATAGGGTGATTGACTGACCTTGCCACAATTCTTGGGAGTGACTTACTGCTATAATAATGAAACATGTTTTTAAACAGTTTTAAACCTTGTACATTATATCGACAACCTCTTCATGTATGGTAATAAAAGATTAATATAAGGTTGTAGGATGTTTGCAGCCAATGAGAAACGTCATTTTGTCAGACTCTGAAGTACACAAGTAGTGACTGAATGGTACATGTATAGTCACAGCTGTGACCTGTTGGGTGCTGATGGTAGCACCTTGGTATAGTAATAATGAATGCATAGGAAGAGAAAAGTAAGTACATTGCTGAGTTTTTACACTGTTAGAATTCTGTCAAATGTGACATGAATGTCCCACATCATTGCATATGCTGTGATACTGACTGTATGTCATAGGTACCAAACAAATTGATGGAGGTATAGTTGTAGCAGTATTAGTAAACATTGATTTGTATGCTTAAGTCATAGACACTTAGTTTTATGTCATAATGGTATTTAAAGTAAGGAGTCGACACAGGTGGTTATGGTTTTAAAATGTATTGCCAACTTGTCAAAGAGAAAAGGTCCAATCAAGAGTGATAGTTAACAGAAGCAGTCTCACAATACAATCTTTGTATGTGCAATCATTGCTTGTCAAATATGTAAATGTGTAGATAATAATAACTGTATAATATGGATTTGAGTGTGTGATATAATAGAAACTAATCAGGTGTTGTGTGTTTCTAGTTATGTTTCAGTACTCACTACTCTTTATGTGAGCAAGTAGTTTCTGACATTCGACCTGGAATTCTAATAGTCTGAAGCTGTGATTCATTATATATTTACTATTGAATGTGAATGGCGTTTGTAAAAAATGTAACTTTTTAAAATGGTTGTATGTTGTAATTATGTAGTGCATTACTTGTTTGTTATGTTAATTAGGCAATGTCAGTAGGTTGTGAAGTGTGATTACACACATGATAGACAAGTGTTTTGTTGTAATTGTGTGACTGCTAATGTGGATGTTCCTGGGGTGGGCGAAAACCATATGCTGACTGTCTAAATAGTACAATTTACACAAATGTATTGTGTGACATTTGATTGATATTATTTAATAATATGTCACTGACTAGGCACAAATGGAAAATTCTCACCCGACCCCTCAATTGAGGCGATCGTAAATATTGCCAGGAACAGGTATGCAGTTTGTTGTGATCAGCAACAGTGCCTGATTTACAATTGTCAATATTTTTTACATACGGTACAATTACTTATGTGACAAGTTAAAAAAATATAATATTTTTACATGAACAAATGACATATTATCAATTCTTACATTGGCTTCTATGTAAATTCTTAACTTGTAAATACTAAAACTGTCATGGAATGCATTTTTTAACAAACTTATAGTTAATTAAATGTTGTTACTATAGTGCTGAATAATATCTAAAACATTCACTTGTACTTTAGTGCTACACTACTATTTTTAGTACAAGTATCAAACTAGCTATTAACAATGTACACTTGAATACAAATTTTTATATTATGTACAAGTAATTTTAAACACATGTAAGAGTCAGTAAATGAGATTCAGCAATTGGAAATTATTTACAGTTGTGTAATTCAGCTTCTTGCATTATCAATAAAGGTAGTTGTTTTACATATGTACAATACTAGTATTACGATGAAAGCGTGATAGTTCTACACTGTTGCAGGGTGATCGAATGATGTTCTCTATATGTCAAGAGTCAGTAGACAAATTGAAGTGTTGATAGACAACTTGTGACAGAGTGGAATGTTTTGCTGAATGTTATAAGGGTAGCTCAGTTATCTACGATAATAACTGAGAGTTCTTTGTTTGCAAAGGTAAGAGCTTATAGGTCATATCAATTTGTTGTTATATATGAGTTGATACATGGATTTTTAAAGAGATGTACAGAGGAGGAGAGTAAGTCCTCCAGTTTTAGATGTACAATCTTTGATAGACATGTAATCATGGTTTCTCTAGTGACTGAATATTGTTGGTGCGATTAGCTTCATACAATTTTCAAGTAGTCTCTGATCCACACAAGATCTAACATGTTACAGCGTATGTATGTCTGTATTAGAATACCATTTTGTTGAAATTGTATTGTTTATTTAGAGTCGTACATTATACAACATTGTAATGAGGTTGAATGTTTTTGGGACAAAGTAGTCATTTTAAATACAACATGTTTTGTCCTATTCTTCTGAAATATGAAGTTGTCATAATTCTTCAATATTAGAAGATATGCATTTTCAAGTGGCGTGGCAGTCTGTTTAAAAAGTCGTTGTAGAGTCGTCACACTCTAACCATCCAGTTCTGCATTAGTAATGAGGTGTAATGCCCAGAATGCATGGATTGACCATGGTGATAGATTATACTGTAGTGTCAAACACTGATTGGTTGAAACTATTCTACTAGCTGTGTAATCTGTGATAGGGTATCAACTCTGAGACTGCTTGGGGTCAAATCTGCAGCAACATAAGCAACAGATATTGAGATGAACTCCTTAGACGTATGGACTGAGTGCATCTGCCTCGCACCTTCCACAGGCACGATTTCACATCTGAAACAGGAATAGCTGTCGAAATTTGACAATTTTGGTATCAGGGACAAAGAAAGTTATCCACAGTATGTCTTGTGTGGTTTCACGCTGAATTGCCACATGAAACACATACATATTTTTGTAACTATATGTTGCTGTGAAGTACTGCCGCATTGGGGTGCCGTCTTCATCCAGGTTGTTTATGACAGCCATCATAAACCAGTAGTGTCTTGCTGTATGTCTGCAGCAAATGTACTACATCCAGCATATGTAGCTAACACCCGTTGTAGTGGTGTTAGTGACTGTACATTGTTAGAGTGGTCAGAAGTCATGTTGATAATCCGCTTCAAAGCGTTTGATAGGGGATTGTCTTGTGAAGCAGATATTGCCTGCACAAACTGCAGCATGTGTAGAAAAACTTGCATAGCTGAGTTAGCATAGCAGTTTACTCTATTGCTGTTGTCAAAGACTGTTACAGCAGCTACACCAACTGATTTCTGATGAATTGCTGGTTGTGAATGTTTACTTGAAGTTGTGGCCTTTGCTGAACTCTTTTTTGTCGAATCACTTTTGGAAGCTTGCTGCTGTTTGTTGCTACCTCTAGCTGTGACTGAATCTGTGTGAGACAGACAGATATGTGGTGCAGTGGTATTAAAGACATTTGTGGCTGATGTAGAGTACGTAACCTGTTGTACTCAAGAATACATCGCTTGTCAGTCGTATTTTCTGAGGTGCTATACTAATGATGTGCAATCCAGAAGGCTGCGTACACATTGAAAGTGCAACATAGCTCATGCCATCCTTGAAAATGTCTGTACCTATGTTCTACCATTGCTGAATCCAAACTCAATCCCTGAGATTTGTGAATGGAGACAGCATATGCAACATATAATTGGAACTGTTTCTTGTTTACGTGAGATATCCTTAAAACCTGGAATTTAACGTAGGTTCGATCTATGTGTACAGAGTGTTTCATGTTGTCAAAGTACTACAGTGTCTCAATATATGTCTTCTGGACATTATAGACTAAAGTCAGTGATGTTTCCCATGGCACTCGTTTACCATACCTTTTTCTACATCTAGATTACATCGCAGCATGATACGTGCATTCTACAACCTGTGAGAACAGGCTTCTGGGCCAGCTGTTCGTGAAACATCTGACTTCAGTTCACTTAGTCGTTCAGTCATCATTTGCTATTAGCTTTCAACTAAGAATAACGCCATCAACTGTATCAACTGCATGCAGAGTTAGAATCTCTTGGTTTTCTCTTTGTAGCATTAGATTGTTGAATTCAGCGCATTTCTTTAGTCATGGCATAAGACACACTATGTGTCTGCCAGTAGAGTATATATCACTGAAGACATTACATGCTGTTTCTATGCATGTACTATGTACTGTGATTTTTCGAACATTTAACATACAAACATGTTCTGGTGATAGAGAACCTGTACGAGCTTCATCTAAAAGTGATTTGTAAGCTAGATCACCACTTTGGAGCATGTTCTCAGACAACTCAACACAGGTAAATAATTCCATATGTTATAGCCTGCAATGCAACCGAGGATATTCTTAGCTTGCTTGGCAGTCAGAGTTGTAAATACATGCTCTGCATTGACTGGTTGCAAGTTGTAAAAGGTCTCCCAACACAAGTATACTTTTGCCTCCAAATGGCACTCCACCACACACACACACACACACACACACACACATATGCAAGTACGGGGTAGGACCAAGGCAACACTAACAATCACAGACAATCAAAGCAGCAGGTGACAGAAATAACATACAACTGTCTAAACATGCTACAAAACACATCCATCATCATGGGCCAAGTGTGGAAGTTCTGACCCATCCAAGTGACTTCATCCTATGTATCCATAATACCCATCAGTTTTTACTGTATTGCATTATACATTCTTGTATATCTAACACATTTTGTATATCTTTTGAATGAGAGTTTGTTTATAATCACTGTAATAACATGCCAGTATCTGCCAGTGGTCTTACAGCCCTTTGATGATTGTTAATGAGTCCTGATGTTACCTCAGAATAATACAATTTTGTGTCAGTATACTATTCTCTGTACAGCACTACTGTACACTCATCTTATATTGTAGAATTAAATTTATGTATGGAACTCTCAGACCTAACAACTCATGTGGCCACACTACACAGTAGCTCAGTAGTAAAAACATTGTCATTTAAAACAACAAACAGTCTCTTTCGACTGTTTGATATACTGCTCCTACAATGATATTCAAACATCAATGTTGAGATGTTTGTGTTCATTAGTACATGGTAGCAGGGATAACTGTAAGACACTGTCATGTGTCTAAGTACACAGTCATTTTACCATGGCATAAGACAAATTTGGATCAGTATGGTATTATCTACTAAGCCATTTTCCACTATTTTTTGAACGCTTACAGCTTTGTATTGTACTGTGTCACCCAAAGTATTATATTTTGCCAGTTAACTGTTTTTTGCCTTGCTCTGATTATGTAAGTGCAAACACATGTTACTGTTTGTATACACATTCGGACCTATGTGGTAACAGTGGTAGCCAAACACAACACTTTACCACCTCTGTTAGTATGTATCGATAATGCTAGCCAACATAAACACCGCTGTTTCATGTCCATAAAAAGGCTTCTAATAGCACCCTAGCAGTAGCAAATAATGTATTTGATACAATCATTAACACTGTGCTGGTGCATTGTTATCTAATCCTAAAGACATCAACAGCTATGTTGAACTGTTGCTAGCAAACTGTTAAATATCATCTTGTCCCATGGTGTACATTATCATGCAAATCATTTCACATATTAATGGTGCTGTGATTATTGTTATAGACTAGGAACATCATGTACCATTTATACCAGTATTAGTTGTCTTAGTAGTTCTGCATGGGGCAGTAAAGTAACAAAAAATAAATTCTGCATCCTATTTAGAATTACTAATAACAAAACTGTCATACAAGTATTGAGCATTGGACATAGTGATAGATTTGTAACAAGAAATAATTTTTCATGCAACATGTGTGTCTCAATGTGTCCAAGGACATCTTGGTTCGAACAAGGATGCATTGAACAATACATGTAACTAAAAGGGTACAATAGACTTGTTTTTTTGTCTATGTGCACAATAAATAATGAACAATGTTACAGATTTTTTGTTTGTGAATCCATCATGATATCACAGCAGAACTAAACAATGTATGTGATATGAATTCTATGTGCAACAATATTCTTGTTACATATGACCCTTTCAAGATATGCACAACAATCTGTGCACACATGACTGCTCAAGGAAACAGTTGTCCCATGATGATGGATGTGTCTTGTAGTACGTTTAAACAGTTGTATGTTATTGCAGTCATCTGCTGCTGGTTGTCAGTGAATGGTCGTGTTGCCTTGTCATGCCCTGCATTTGCATATGTGTGTGTGTGTGTGTGTGTGTGTGTGGGCTGGGGTAGGAATGCAGAGTTAGGTTTTCAACCCTAACACTGAATTTTCTCACTTTTATCACTGTGAGAACACCTAACTGATGCATTAAATGGAGTTTTTTGCCATGAATATATATATATATATATATATATATATATATATATATACTGTATATATATATTAGAACAAAAAAAATCCATTTAATGCATCAGTTAGTGTTGTTATAGTACAAAAGTGAGAAGCAAATGTTAGGTTGAAAAAATACTGCACTCCCTCAGCCCACCCCACCCAACTGGCCTTTGGTGTGTGTTTTGTCATTGGCTCCCAATTCTCACCCCATCACATGTGTGAACAAGCTGAGGCATAGAAGAATGGGGTGAGAGGACCATGACCTGAATGCACACCCCGACGCCGGTTGGGTGGGTGGGCTGAGGGTGCAAGGGGGGTTTCAACCTCAACACTGAATTTCCTCACTTTGTCACTGTGGAACAACCATAACTGATGCATTAAACTGAGTTGTTTGCCTCTAATTTCCCTTCTTTTTGAGAATGAGGACTATAAATAGTGAATGAAATGGTGGGAGAGCAGGGCCCTTTGGGCCCCGTGCTCTCTAACTAGGTGATTTTTGTGACATAATAATGGTAACAGCAATGCAAACACAAGCAGTAACAGTTACACACATGGTGACACAAATGTAAATATGTAAAGCAGGTTAAGGGATGCAGAAAAGTGACAGGGACACAAGTGCATACGGAAATGCAACTGGTAATATGAATGGTCACTGTACTGCTATTGTAAATGCAAATGCTAACTGTGACAGCAACAATAATGTGAAAGGAAACAGAAATGGAAATACAAACACAACCACGTACGGAACGCTAAACCATAACATGCACAGTGACTGTACTGCAATTATAAATGGAAATGGTGATTAACAGCAACAATAATGCCAAAGAAAACAGAAACCCAAATGCAAAAGTAAGCATGTATGGAAACACAAACCATAATGCACAAGGGCACGGAATGCAATTGGAAACGCAAATGTTAATGGTAAGAACAATGATGACACAAAATGAAACACAAACGCAAATGAAAATGGAAATTGCGTGACGCTAGGTGAAAGAAAACACAAACAGTAGTGGAGAAACAAATAGTAACAGTAACACAAACAGAAACAGAAACGCAAAGGTAACACATACGTGGTGGCATATGGAACACTAACACAAATGGGCACGGAACACAAGTGTAAAGCTCTACGTGTAACAGTAAGTGAAGCGCACACTGTATTGTTCCCCAAAAGCTCCATTGAGAAACAGAGTGAAAACAAAGAATGTATGCATAATAATGGGCCTCAGAGCAGAAAACGAGCAGTTGTAATACTGAAATGGTAATATCTCAGTAACCGTACGACGTAGAAAAAAAAATTAAAAGTTTACATGATTCATGAGTTTCCTGGCTAGGTTTTCACTAAATGCATAGCTCATGGGGCTAAGCATTGTCGAGATGAAAATTGCATATCTTGCACCTTTTCCGAGATATGAGCCACGAAAGGCACAGTGGATGCCATCATGTTAGACTAAGGGAAAAATGTCAACTTTGGAGTACCGTAACTTTGTATCCGTGCAGTATTTTGTCACCAAACCACCAAAAGGCACATTTGTGAGATGCTGCCTGCCTTCACTCCAAACTTCATCCCAAAACACCAGTTATTTTTTTTTTGCAGCAGGGTGGTAAAGAATTCTTGTCATTTTGGCCATAGTCTAGAAAAGTAGTGTCAAGATTTGCGAAAGTTTTAGAAAAATTTGTGAAAGTGTTACAAGTGCGACACTACTTTGTGACACTACTTTTCTAGAAATTTGAGAAACATATTTCTAGGGTGTTTAACCCCAAAATAAAGACATGCCTAGCATCCTCAGGGCTCGACAAGGTAAACACAAAAAGAATTGTGTCCCTAGATGGTCACAATTTTAAATACCAAGCATTTTTCTGATAACCAACTGAAAACAAAATGGTGGATTTGTGACACTACTAGGGCTATTTGCGACACTAAAAAATGCATTTGCGACACTTTCGAACTTTTTAACTTTTCCCATTGACTTATAATGGGAAATTGTTTTTTAAATAACTTTTGAACAGTTTAATATTTTTTCACAAAATCTTCAAAAAGCACATTGGGAACCCCAGCCACATGTTCCATGAAGTTTTCAGAATGGTCAGGCAAACCATGTGACCTGTAGGTGCGAAGCAAAGAATTCACAAAAAGCATAACTATGCTGAAGGATGTTGCTTAATAACTCCACAGCTGTATATCCAAGTGGTATGAAAGTTGGCAGATTGTAAGATTTATTATTATGCCCCAAGCCTGCCAAATTTCAGGCATATCTGTTGAATGGTGGAAAATTATTAGGTGCAAAATTTGACCCTTTAACCTTAAAAGGCTACTAACCCTAACTATGGTAGCACTATCGCAAACCATAATATATACATATATATCTTCATGGCAAAAAAATCACCTGAGCAATAGAGTTCAGCAAAACCAAGGAGTTGTACAGGTATAATATCTCTGATCATAACAAGGGTTTGAGAAATGCAGCTTTCTAATTGACTGTAAACATTGTAACAGCCTTATGTTTAGTTTTTATTAACATACATGTAGAGCCTAACCATAAGATGAACATGGTTTAATGTTGTTTAAAAAGCAGTTTTATTATGATAGCAATAAGCCACTCCCAGGTATTATGTTAATGGTCAGTTTATCACTGTCTAGCGACATGTGGCACTCGGCTATGCCTCATTCAACATTAAACCCCTACAGGGTGATTAACAGACCATTTAACATAACTGTTGGTCATGCCTTATTGCTTAATTGTCTTTATGAGTAGATACTTCCTCTGCTAGGCACTGCAGCAGCTTTGCAACACAGTGTCCCATCCAGTTACACCATACACTGTCTAGTTACTGAAGAATGGCTGTCAGTATGAACTCATGAAGATGAACAGTGTAACTTGATCATTACAGTCATCGAAACCCTAGTGTGATTATAACTGACAGAGTCAGTGATAGAGGATAACCCTGCTGTCCTAGTACACTTACCCCATTGTGAGTTAAATCAATACTAAAAGACATTCTGTTTAATTCTACACCATACCTACCTGATTCCTGTTGTACCACAATTAACTTAGTTATCACTTTGATAGCATCAGTGACAGAAGTGTGGCAAACCCAAACAGTAGGCATACAGTCTGGAGTATGAAACAACTGTTAAAAAATCACACTGTGTCCATAAGTGGCATAGATCACTCATTGCAACAATAGTAAATGTATTACTATTTGAATAAGTTAGTCATCACAGATGCAATGAGATTGTCTTTATCAGGTACAACATACTCAGTAAGTGCCTACAGGAAAATCTATCCTATATACATCTCCGATACAGGTACATCATTGTTGGCTCAGTAGTGCTATGATATTTAGAAGTCGCTGGCCTGATCCATGCAATTACAATGTTTTACAAAGAATACTTACTGCATCTTTAGTATTGAAACACACTGAAGGTCTATGTATGTACATCAGCAGTACACCTTCATCAGTAATAATGCATGTGATACTGGCAGTACGAATTTCACAGCGTTGAACAGGCAATGCTTTTCCATACGTTTACATCAGCCTTTCTATGTTGAGTAAACCATTGCAATAAATGTACTACTATGTAAATCACCTACTAAATGTATCACTACTTTTATCTTGAGCATGCTAGTGTCTTGTAGTCAATTTATGTGCTTCTCTTAATTAATGTATACTCACTAGTGTTAAAACCATTCTACAGCTGTCATCATGCACCTTCAGCATTTATATTGAATAACGCACACTACCAGTTGTGGTGTGGTGTGGGCATCGGTAGGTAAGGCCATGCAACTACTAAGTGTGGTACGGTGTGCAGCTGCAATCAGAGATGTGTACGCTTGGTGTACATGGCCTCAGTTTTGCTGTTGATCTCCACTGAGCATGCAGTACCTGGTCAGGTGGGTGGGGATGTCTCGTAGTACATTTAGACAATTGTTTGTTATTTCTGTCACCTGCTGCTGGATGTCTGTCATTGGTTGTGTTGACTTGGTCCTCCTCATACTTGAATGTGTGTGTGTGTGTCTGTGTGTGTGGTGCTGGGGGGGGTGAATCGGAGTTAGGTTTTCAACCCTAACAGTGAATTTCCTCACTTTTGTCGCTGTGGAACAACCCTAACTAATGTATTAAACAGAGGTTTTTGCCTCATTATATATATATATATATATATACAGTATATATATATATATTATGGTAGCACGGTAGTGCTACCATAGTTAGGGTTGAGGAGCCATTTCTATGTTAAACCCCAAAACTTTGCACCTTAATAACTTTGCCACTGTTTGATGGATTTGCCTGAAATTTGGAATATGTAATCAAGAACCTTAGGTCTTGGGACCTGCCAAGTTTTGTACCAGTCGGGTATACGGCTGCCGAGTTATTAAGTGTGATCTGTGCATGCGTTTACGCTTTTTCTGGAATTTTATGGTCGCACCTACAGGTCATACGGTTTGTGCAACCAGCCCAAAATCTTCAGAAAACGTGTGGCTGGGGTCCCTGATGTGCCTTTTGAAGATCTGGTGAAAAAATATTAAACGGTTCAAAAGTTATTCAAAAAACAGTTTCCCATTATAAGTCAATGGGAAAAGTTAACAAAAAGTTCGACAGTGTCGCAAATGCATTTTTACTTTTGCAAATGGGCCTGTTACTTTCACAAATCTGCCATTTTGTTTTCAGTTGGTGATCAGAAAAATGGTTGGCATTTAAATTTGAGACCCTCTAGCAACCTAATTCTTTTGTATTCACCTAGTCGGCCCTGAGGATGCTTGCTATGTCTTTATTTTGTGGTAAAACACCCCAGAAATATGTTTTTCAAATTTATGAAAAATGTACTTTCATAAATTACTTGTGGTCACGAAGTGTCGAATTTTTATGAAGCTTTCAATTGCGATACAGTAGTTTTCATCTGTGGGACTATGAGAGCGATTCTTGGCACTGCGCTGCAAAAGAACCGTTAGGAGTTTTGGGCTGAAATTTGGAGGGAATGGAGCCGACATCTCACAGATGTGCCTTTCGGTGTTGTATTAAAAAAATATTACACTTCGGCAAAGTTACAGCACTCCAAATTTGATGGTTTTTCCCATAGGATAACATTACGGCGCCCAACGCATTACAGAAATCCTTTGGCACCCTGCTGCTAAATAACGGTATGATCTTTTTTCCTGAAATTTGAAGGGAAGACAGCCAACAGTCCACAGATGTGCCTTTCAGTGGTTTGGTGAAAAAACATTACAGGGAGGCAAAGTTATGGTGCTCCGAACTTTTCTTTTTTTCCTATAGGATAACATTATGGCGTTCGCCATGCCTTTCAGGGCCCGTATCTCGGAAACGGTGAGAGATACGGACTTTTCGTCAGAAAATTTCTGATGGGGGCTAAGATACAAATTAGCCAGGACAGTTGTAAATAATATGACTCTTAAATTTTTTTTCTACGCCTTACGGTTCTTGAGATATAATGTATTTACCATTCCAAGATCTCATTTTCTGTGCCGATACTCATTATTATGCATACATTATTTGTACTCACTGTCTTTCTCTATGCAGGTTTGGGAAAACCAGCCTCAGCGCTTACATTACTGTTACTGTTTCCCTTTCCGCTTGGGGTTCCTTACCCGTTTCACTTACCGTTGACATCTGCGCCACCATGTGCGTTACTCTTTCTGTTCTCATTCGTGCTTGTGTTACCATGTGCGCCACTGTTAGCATTTCTGTTTGAGTTGCTGTCCCTGTTAGTATGCCACAAGACATCATGTGGTGGGAGCGTGGGGCACAAAGGGCCCCGTGGTCCCGCCACCACATTATGAGGTGGGAGCACGGGGCTCAGAGGGCCCCGCATTCCTGCCGCTGCATCACATTCACCATTTCTCGTTATCATTCTCAAAAAGAAGGGAAATTAGAGGCAAAAAACTCTGTTTAATGCATTAGTTAGGGTTGTTCCACAGCGACAAAAGTGAGGAAATTCGCTGTTAGGGTTGAAAACCCCCCTTGCAGCCCCACCCACCCCCAACCGGCATTGGGTGTGCATTGGGATCGTGGTTCTAACTCTAACCCCATTGTATTACACTTCTGCTGCTTTACACATGTCCTTGGGTGAGAGTTAGGGCAGCTCATCCCAATGCACACCCCAATGCCAGCACGTGCGTCATCCTTTGCGTTTTCATTTGCGCTTGCGTTTCTGGTACTTTTTTGCCATTTCTGTGTACAGTACTGTTTATCTTTCTGTTTCACTTTACATCAGCATGGCCATTGACATTTGTGTTTGCAGGCACCATGTTAGTATGTGACAACACATCACATGGCAGACCATTCCCGTCTATGCCACCATGTGCGTTACTCTTTCTGTTCTCATTCGTGCTTGTGTTACCATGTGCGCCACTGTTAGCATTTCTGTTTGCGTTGCTGTCCCTGTTAGTATGCCACAAGACATCATGTGGCGGGAGCATGGGGCACAAGGGGCCCTGCGGTCCCGCCACCACATTATGAGGTGGGAGCTCGGGGCTCAGAGGGCCCCACATTCCTGCTGCTGCATCGCATTCACTATTTCTTATCATTCTCAAAAAGAAGGGAAATTAGAGCCAAAAAAATCAGTTTAATGCATTAGTTAGGGTTGTTCCACAGCGACAAAAGTGAGGAAATTCGCTGTTAGGGTTGAAACCCCTTGCAGCCCCCACCCACCCCCAACCGGCATTGGGGTGTGCATTGGGATCGTGGTTCTACCTCTAACCCCATTGTATTACACTTCTGCTGCTTTACACATGTCCTTGGGTGAGAGTTAGGGCAGCTCATCCCAATGCACACCCCAATGCCACCACGCATGGCCATCCTTTATGCTTTCATTTTGCTTGTGTTTCTGTTACTTTTTTGCCATTTGTGTGTACTGTACTGTTTCTCTTTCTGTTTCACTTTGTGTCACCATGCCCACTGACATTTCCATTTACAGGCACCATGTTACTATGTGACAAGACATCACGTGGCACACCATTCCCGTCTACGCCACCGTGTGTTACCCTTTCTGTTCTCATTCGACTTGTGTTACCATGTGTGCCACTGTTAGCATTTCTGTTTGTGTTGCTGCTCCTGTTACTATGCCACAAGACATCATGTGGCGGTAGCGAATTACATTCACTATTTCTCAATATCATTCTCAAAAAGAAGGGAAATTAGAGGCAAGAAACTCCATTTAATGCATTTGTTAGGGTTGTTCCACAGTGACAAAAGTGAGGAAATTCGCTGTTAGGGTTGAAAACCATAACTCCGAGTTCACCCCCCAGCACCACACACACACACAGACACACACAGGGGTGTGCTGTGGCACGAGGTGTGGCTGAGTGGCACATGTCTCTATAGGGTGATTGACTGACCATTAACACAATTCTTGGGAGTGACTTACTGCTATAATAATGAAACATGTTTTTAAACAGTTTTAAACCTTGTACATTATATCGACAACCTCTTCATGTATGGTAATAAAAGATTAACATAAGGTTGTAGGATGTTTGCAGCCAATGAGAAACGTCATTTTGTCAGACTCTGAAGTACACATAGTAGTGACTGAATGGTACATGTATAGTCACAGCTGTGACCTGTTGGTGCTGATGTGGCACCTTGGTATAGTAATAATGAATGCATAGGAAGAGAAAAGTAAGTACATTGCTGAGTTTTTACACTGTTAGGAATTCTGTCAAATGTGACATGCAATGTCCCACATCATTGCATATGCTGTGATACTGACTGTATGTCATAGGTACCAAACAAATTGATGGAGGTATAGTTGTAGCAGTATTAGTAAACATTGATTTGTATGCTTAAGTCATAGACACTTAGTTTTATGTCATAATGGTATTTAAAGTAAGGAGTCGACACAGGTGGTTATGGTTTTAAAAAATGTATTGCCAACTTGTCAAAAGAGAAAAGGTCCAATCAAGAGTGAAATTTAGTTAACAGAAGCAGTCTCACAATACAATCTTTGTATGTGTGCAATCATTGCTTGTCAAATATGTAAATGTGTAAGATAATAATAACTGTATAATATGGATTTGAGTGTGTGATATAATAGGAAACTAATCAGGTGTTGTGTGTTTCTAGTTATGTTTCAGTACTCACTACTCTTTATGTGAGCAAGTAGTTTCTGACATTCGACCTGGAATTCTAATAGTCTGAAGCTGTGACATTCATTATATATTTACTATTGAATGTGAATGGCGTTTGTAAAAAAATGTAACTTTTTTAAAAATGGTTGTATGTTGTAATTATGTGTAGTGCATTACTTGTTTGTTATGTTAATTAGGCAATGTCAGTAGGTTGTGAAGTGTGATTACACACATGATAGACAAGTGTTTTGTTGTAATTGTGTGACTGCTAATGTGGATGTTCCTGGGGTGGGCGAAAAACCATATGCTGACTGTCTAAGTAGTACAATTTACACAAATGTAAGTTTTGTGACATTTGATTGATATTATTTAATAATATGTCACTGACTAGGCACAAATGGAAAATTCTCACCCGACCCCTCAATTGAGGCGATCGTAAATATTGCCAGGAACAGGTATGCAGTTTGTTGTGATCAGCAACAGTGCCTGATTTACAATTGTCAATATTTTTTACATACGGTACAATTACTTATGTGACAAGTTAAAAAAATATAATATTTTTACATGAACAAATGACATATTATCAATTCTTACATTGGCTTCTATGTAATTCTTAACTTGTAAATACTAAAACTGTCATGGAATGCATTTTTAACAAACTTATAGTTAATTAAATGTTGTTACTATAGTGTTGAATAATATCTAAAACATTCACTTGTACTTTAGTGCTACTACTATTTTTAGTACAAGTATCAAACTAGCTATTAACAATGTACACTTGAATACAAATTTTTATATTATGTACAAGTAATTTTAAACACATGTAAGAGTCAGTAAATGAGATTCAGCAATTGGGAAATTATTTACAGTTGTGTAATTCAGCTTCTTGCATTATCAATAAAGGTAGTTGTTTTACATATGTACAATACTAGTATTACGATGAAAGCGTGATAGTTCTACACTGTTGCAGGTGATCGAATGATGTTCTCTATGTCAAGAGTCAGTAGACAAATTGAAGTGTTGATAGACAACTTGTGACAGAGTGGAATGTTTGCTGAATGTTATAAGGGTAGCTCAGTTATCTACGATAATAACTGAGAAGTTTCTTTGTTTGCAAAGAGTAAGAGCTTATAAGTCATATCAATTTGTTGTTATATATGAGTTGATACATGGATTTTTAAAGAGATGTACAGAGGAGGAGAGTAGTAAGTCCTCAGTTTTTAGATGTACAATCTTTGATAGACATGTAATCATGGTTTCTCTAGTGACTGTGAATATTGTTGGTGCCGATTGAAGCCACTACAATTTTCAAGTAGTCTCTGATCCACACAAGATCTAACATGTTACAGCGTATGTAATGTCTGTATTAGAATACCATTTTGTTGAAATTGTATTGTTTATTTAGAGTCGTACATTATACAACATTGTAATGAGGCTTGAATGTTTTTGGGGACAAAGTAGTCATTTTAAAATACAACATGTTTTGTCCTATTCTTCTGAAATATGAAGGTTGTCATAATTCTTCAATATTAGAAGATATGCATTTTCAAGTGACGTGGCAGTCTCTGTTTAAAAGTCGTTGTAGAGTCGTCACCCCTAACCATCAGTTCTGCACCAAGAGTGTAATGCCCAGAATGCATGGATTGACCAAGGTGATAGATTACACTGTGAGTGTCAAACACTGACTGGTTGAATATTCTACTAGCTGTAATTCAGATAGAGTATCAACCTGAGACAATGAGGTCAAATCTGTGCAACATAAGCAAAGATTGAGATGAACTCATAGGCATATGGACTAGTGCATCTGCCTCCGCACCTTCAACAGCACGACTACATTCAGCATTAGTGAATAGCCGTCGAATTTGACACTTTGGCATCAGGGACAAAAAAGCAACGATAGCATGTCTGTGTTTACGCCAGAATTGCCACGAAACACACATACATATTTGTAACATATGTCACTGTGAAGTACCGCCGCATTGGGCAAGTGCTGCTTCATCCAGGTTGTTTATGACAGCCTCATAAACTCAGTAGTACCTGCTGTATGTCTGCAACAAATGTACTACCAGCATGTAGCCAACCGTAGTGGTGTTAGTGACAGTCATAGAGGGTCAGAAGTCATGTTGATAATCCGCCTCAAAGCGCTTGATAGATTGTCTTGCCAAACAATATTGCCTGCACAAACTGGCATGTGAAAAACCTACATAGCTGAGTTAGCATAGCAAAGACTCATTGCTGTTGTCAAGACTGTTACAGCAGCTACCAACTGATTTCTGATGAACGATTGTGTGTTTATGAAGTTGTGGCCCTTGCTGAACTTTTTTGTGAATCACTTTTGGAAACTTGCTGCTGTTGCTACTCAAGCTGTGACTGGTGTGAGACAGAAAGAATGTAAACAGTGGTATAAAGACATTTGTGGCTGATGTAGGTCGAACCTGCTGTACTCAAGAATACATCGCTTGTCAGTCAGATTTTCTGGAGGTGCTATACTAATGATGTGCAATCCAGAGTACATGACACGTGAAAGTGCAACATAGCTCATGCCATCTCTGAAATGTTGTACCTATGTCTACATTGCTGAATCAAACTCAATCCCCAAGACGGTGATCGAGACAGCATATGCAACATAATTGAACTGTTTCTTGTTTACGAGATATCATAAAACCGCAAATTGAGCGAGGTTCGATCTATGCAGAGTGTTTACGTTGTCAAAGTGCACTACAAGTGTCTCAATATGTCTTCTGGACATTATAACAAAGCAGTGATGTTTCATAGCACCGCTACCACCATAACTTTTCTACATCTAGATTACAGCCATGATAATGTGCATTCTACAACTGTGAACAGCTTCAGGCCAGCTGTTAGGGAAACATCAGACTCAGTTCATAGTCGCTCAGTCATCTTGCTACTAGCTTCAACAAGAATAACGCCATCAACTGTATCAACCGCATGCGAGTTAGAATCTCTTGGTTTTCTTTGTAGCATTAGATTGTTGAATTCAGGCATTTCTTTAGTCATGCATAAGACACTATAATTCAAGCAGTATATATATCACTGAAGACATTACATGCTGTTTATGCATGTAAATTATGTACTGTGGACGCCAACATTTAACACAACATGTTCTGGTGATAGAGAACCTGTATGAGCTTCATCTAAAGTGATTTGTAACTAGATCACCTGGAGCATGTTCTCAACAACTCAACATAGTAAATAATCCCACATGTTAGAATACAATGCAACCGAGATACTTAGCTTGGCAACAGTCAAGTTGTAATATGCTCTATTGACTGGTGCAAGTTGTAAGGTCTCAACACAAGCATACTTTTACTCAAATGGCACTCCATCATCAACACCCAAGATCTGCTGTAGACGATGAATACAGAAGCATGACATTGGACAATACGCTGATTCGTTAACAATGAGTAACTGCATCTTTGTAACATGACAGACTGAGATGCAACCTCAAATGACAGTTTACGATATTCCAGTTCTCCATGTTCGACTGGCAACATAAAGAGACCATGTAATGTTACTCCACCAATGTTATGCTGCTAGTCCTGGGAGCAGTTACAACAAACATTGACCCGTCACACCCACTCTGCAGTGATGGCTTCAATCAGGAAACTCTTTCCTGTGCCAGCTGAACCACTAATAAAAACAGTAGTAGTAGCAGCACTGAGCAGTCACATTGTTTTACATGAGTATACCATGTTGACAGCTTCAACCATGAGGTAAACTGTATGCTGCGCTGATTTAGTCTTTCTTTAAGTCAACTGGCTACATAGAGTGTGCCATGTTGCACGGCTGTCTCAATTTCTGACACACTTGGGGCATTGGGCGAGGGTCCTAGAACACCTTGTCTTCTGGATCAAGGTTGTCTTGTGAACTAACTGATGTCTTCCAAAGTTGCTTTCTGCCTTCTCAAGCAGTTCTTTCAGCTTTTAGTCTTTGTATATATGTCTGTGAGTACTCAGTTGGAAACTCTAATATGAGATTGAACTGGTTCGAATGTCAAGTCACCTTAATTCAGACCCACCTCCAGGGTCTAAATAGAATAGGGAGACAAAGTAGTAATGTTCTCTGTCTCGATGTACCCAGATGCAGCCAGTGACTATAAGCGGGCTTGTGCCTCTTCACAAGACAGCCATTAGTCCATTGACCTTGTAAATGTCAAGTTGAGTCGATGCTGCCTCTCTTGTAGTCATACCACCACACCAAACAGACACACATCATTCATGTCGTTGTGTCTACGCAGTATGTGTCTATCAGGTTATTCTTCAGATATGTTTGAAGAAGGTATTGACAACACTCCTCAATTCGGCATGAGGAATCAGTACACTTCCGTTTCTCTTTGTAGTTTACACTGAGAAGCGTACAGCGTCAACTTCCCGTACAGATGTGTACCCATTAACCGGTCACTGGCCTCGTAAGCTCCATTCTCTGTGTGAAGAGTCTTCAAACCCAATGACCAGCTGAGATGTCAGGCTTTTTGTTGAAGCGGCAATATTCCCAAAGATCTTGCAAGCTAGTCTGTTCATGTTTGGTTAGCACAAGTGCAGACACCAACCAGGGGCCAGTGATTGTCACACAACCGAACATCTATAATGAGAAGCCACATTAGAGAAGAGTTAATGGGTCATTGTCTACACCTTTTTTCATCCTGGCAACTCGATACCCTCTTGGCTGATTTCACTGCAGTCGCATTGCCGAGAAAGGTCGTCATGGCACCATTCTGACAAATCGTTAGGAACCAAAGCAACATCATGTGTACCAATTATATTTGTTCTTACCATCACCGCAATATTTACAAATATGCCGCTGGAACCTTTGTACCAATTCCTAGTGTATGACTGTCATACTGTCTGGAATGTGACAAGGATATATTTTTGATGAATGATAGCACTTGCCGCTTCATGTTCACCAATGAAAGCCAGCAGTCCACAATAACATATGGACATGAGGGCAACTTGTAAATATATTCTGTCCTCCAAAAGTAATGTTCTAATACCTAGAGGAGGATTGTCCTTTGACAAGATGAAAGGAGAATGTCATGGAACGCTTAGAAACTGTCTCGCGACAGACACAGGATCAAATGAACACATCTCTCACAGTCATCGATGATGCCTTCAACATCAAAATTTGCCCACTTCAACAGTTCAGTGAGTTCGTCCAGGCATATTCAACACAACCAAGTGCGGCATACCATGTGGCTGCACCATACCTCGTAGCATTGTCATCACGAAAAGTGTCTGCGACACCAATATTCTTTGGTGCCGTAGATTGAGCATGAAGACAGATTCACTGCATTTTCATCTGCTTTAATTTCTCTAGAAATTGAGCAGCTATATTCCATCTAGTGGACTTGTTAGACGAATATATGTACATACATGCAGACAGAATGCTGTTCACTTCCCAGAGCAGATGGAACAGGTACCGTATATTACGCTGAATTTGCCATCTGCTCAGGACAAGCTAGTAGTACTCAGCACCCTGTACCCGTATTTCTTCATCTAGCATCACCTGACCTTTGCGATAGGTTGAAAAACATGTTTGTTGCTCCCAAATGCTGACAGGCTCTCCTTCCACCAGCTTCATTTGATAGAATCAATGTTATCTAATGGATTCTGTAGTGGGTGAACGTAACTGTTCATACACATTGTCACTTGTCTGTGTACTGATCAATGATTGGCTTATTTTTTTCTAATAGATCATGTTGGACAGAGACTCAACAATCTGATTATGTCATAGTTATATAAAGAATGTTACTCTTTAAACAAGCAAGAACAGCTTTACCTTTGCGCTGACAACATCTTGCCAGATGAGCCTTGGCCTTTGTAACAACCATTTAAGCGAACCCAGCTATTTTCAGTTGAGATTGTGAACATTTTCCTGTAGAGAGTAGTAGATACATCAGACCCTTCAGTCCAAAACTCTTTCTGTGAATATGTCTTGTTTGAACATAGAATCGCTTGGAATGTTTCATTGTCTGAATTAGAATACGCTCAAACATATTCAATGTTGAAATCTCACTTGGTGGCATCTGTTTCCATGTTGTTTAGCATCACCTTGCTGAAAAGTGTTACACTTCAGTTTTGAAAACAGTGTTGCATACCACAACGTGTCTTGTAAGAAAGTCAAATCAGCAGCAAGAATGCTGCAAGCGAACCCATGTCATTGTATGGTGACAGGGTTTCTAGTTGATGTGACTATTTGTTTCATGTAGCACAAACGTTGCACCAACACATACAGAATCAAACCTATGACTTTGCAACTCAAACTTACAATTTCTTCCGCACAGTTTCAAATCATTTTCGACACTGAAACAGATTTTTACAGAGTGTTACAATGGTAGTTGTTTGGTACAGAAGTAATGTGTTGCAGTTTTTAGAAAGTGATGGCACCCGGTACGTCACCTGACTGCACAAGTCATATTTAAACAAGTGTACTGATGTGCAGCTCGCTGTACTTCATACTCAGACAAGTTCGCATGCCTGTTTGATGCTCTGCAAGCATCCAGTGTTGAAAAATATACACAAACACCACGATCGAGACATGCAAGTGAGCGACCCATGAGTCCAGTATGGGCGGTTCACAACACAATTTCTGTAAACAGTTTATGTCTCTTCAATCTGTTAATAAGAATAGGTTAAAAAGAACATTTTTGAAATGATGATTGCTACAGTTGCAGGTATCATCACGACCACGTCAGCAGCCGCTTATTGAACAGTGTATGGACCACAGTCAAATCACTATCCAACTGATTGTCATCAGAATACAGAGACATTTTAGTTTACCAACTCATCAATACTGAACGCCTGTTCTTTTGTAAAATGATAAGACTCTTCCCAGAAATATGCTTGAGTGCTGTGGCAACCACCGTCCTGTGAAACATGACAGAAAGGTCAACAGTCGTCAGATACTGTGAACCTTTTTTAATGGCATATACAGTTTCCTGAATTGTTCAAACACATGACATCTTACGCCACAATCGCTAGTACAAACAGCGCTCTGTTACAAAAAGTTCAGATTTCAGACGTGAATCATCAGAGAAAGGTGACCTTGCTCTTTTATGGTGTGTCAGACAGCAGCGATAAGTCTTTCGATCTTAGTCATCGCCATAGTGATCGGAAATACTCTCTTTCTGACATGAGTCACAATTTTGATTGCCTGGTGTTTGAGCATCTTGATGGTTGCACTCAAAATAGTTGTTCGCCTCGAGATCAACACAACATTTGTGATATACATTTTGCTTTTCTGTTAAGGATTTTTGTTTGTTGTGCAGACTTGATGTAGGGGTCACTGTTGCAAAAGTCTCGATGTTCATTTTTGCGTGCCTTACTGTTTTGTTTGTTACCCTTATACAACAGTGTAGTACTATTATACACTGTTTGAGACACAGCCACGCCTGTATTTATTGGCATTTTGGCATAATGTTGACAGTGACAAAACAAACTACAGAAGTATCAGGCACCTGTATGAGAGATAAAAAGTTTTAGAAGAGGCTTCAGTAAATTTCTTATAACAGTGTGTATTGATAGAATAGTACGTTAAGCATGTTAACAACGGTAAAACATAACTAATGATGATTTTATGAATGGCCATTGCTCAACTACACGTAATATCAGAAGTTTATTCATTCTCAATATTTTAGTACACATTAAAAGTTTTTTCTTCACAGTTCAGGATAGATGTGATTTTTTACCCGTGAAGCGAACATGTGTTTTCTACCATGTTGCATGTCATGGCATAGTCAGTATGATAATTTACTATGATGGAGCAAAACTTGCTAATGATAGTGTGCATTACTAAATCTGTGACAATTAGTATGTTTACAATTAGAGGAGGACATGCCACTATTACTGTTAATGTGGTGTGTACCACAGTTTATTAATGTCTTGCATGTTAATGAAATTTCAATATCATTGCTACGTATTATCAACATTGTGTTTTTTGTACTCCTGTGTATCACTATTGGGCTGTTATTTTTTACAACATGGAAAAATGTTTTTCTGCACATGTACTGTGCAATGCTGCAGTTCACTAATGAAATAACTGTGTGGGGCACAGTCGCAAAATTAACGGTCTGTGTTTATGAACAGACAACTTAAAATGCAATTTGTAGAAAAATTTGTGGAGAATTCTGAAATATTTCTTATTTACAAGCTTGCTCAGTGCAGTTCATGTACACTTGCAAGTTTGTGTATTGTCATACTTCTTCGGTTGAGATTTACTATTTTGCTTTTAACACACAGCCTTGTGAATAGTACAGATTTCATACTCACATCTTAACAATAGTGTGTTTTTCATTATGTGCTGCATTTGGCTCAGTTTATGTGAGAAATGACTATATGGTAGAAATGTATAAACATCAGAGTGAGACTGTTATGAGCAGAGGTCTTTAAATGGCTATATGAGTACATTTGAGTGTGAAAATTACAACAAATTAGTGTTTTGCAAGTCTGCGTTGCACAGTTGGTATGCACGCTTGGAACATTGTAAATCTAAAATATCTGAACTGCACTGAGTTCAAAGCAGCTATGCAGCAGATTATGTGTTTAAAATTGAAAATTGAGCTATTTTTCCATAAAATCTGAAACTGTGTCAATATATAGACAGTTTTGGAAAATTTCTTTCGTGAGCACGAAAGTTTGGAAAAAAATACTTTCGTGCATTCGAAAGTGTCGCAAATTTTACTTTCGTGCATTTGACAGTATGGTCAAAAGTACTGTCGAACTTTGACACTTTCGCAAATTTTACTGTTGTGCTATTGAAAGTGTCGCAAATGTACTTTCGTGCATTCGACAGTTAAGTTAATCTAACACTTGGGAGTGGCTGAAACGTTCATTATCGAATCATAAAACAGTGTGTTTGAGTGACAGCTAGCTCTACCAATGTAATTTAAGATTTGTCAGGCCACTTCTGAGAACAAATCAGAGAAGGACAACACTGAAGAAGAAGTAAACAGTATCCATTTGAATATTGCTGAAAAGAGCAGTTTGAAACTGTAAATCACAGTCTATCTTCATATGATATTTTCTAGTATAAAACTTATTACAACATGTACATACTATTAATCAAAACATTTTTCTCGTTGAATCTCCATAATGTTAATAATTATTTATTGTTTGTAGGCTATATTCATAAGAAAATAGTTTAAAAGTGAAAAGCATTTGGTATTCTTGTACGAATACAGCTGCAAATGGAGGGAGATAGGAAGGTGCACGTGAGTTGTATGAGAAAATGGAACAATCAAACTGTTTCTGATGTGTAATTGTTTAAAACTGCCTATGAAAAGGATGCATTTTAACTTCTCAGTGGTTTCAGATTTTGCAGGAACATAGTCTAGTAATACTGAATGCATGAGTTACATTGGTTAATGAAGCCAGAGCAGGAGGGAATGTTTTTTTTATTTGTGTGTTTTGTCTGAACGCATGAAGCTAGCTTGAAATAAGGAGGGAAAATATCAGTTTGATTTTCAGTGCTGTCTGGTCACTGCAGGGTGAACAATCCCTTTCTTCAGCAAGTCTCTGTATAGTTCTGGGTTTAAAAAACTTAGAATGGCGAAAATAGCAAAAAGTTTGTGGATAGTTGGAAGCAAGATTACATAAGACGAGCAGCTGAGTTTGCAGTTCATAGTAATTTTGGGAGGGACCTGCAGCTCTCAGTTGCTATGTAAGATGACGTGAGTCATAGTGGCATGAGATGGGACACACTCATGCCAACCATCCCTGATTTTGAGAACTCACTCTTCTCCTGACATACTGCTAATACATCTTGGAGGCAATGATTTGGGCTCAAAGCGCTGGGTAGATTTAGTTACAGAGGCAAGAATTGGACCTTGCTTCTAATATGTCTATGTTGCCTGCCTGTATTATCATCTTTTCAGATATTACAGGCGTAGAGTCTGGCAAGCAGAGCATCATATGTTTCTGATTGACAGAGCTGCAGAAAAGTAGATGTACAGATTACTGCTTCTCACGCGTGCATGGAATGCATACTACTCGTCACCCGAAATAAAATACTGTAATGATTGGCTATTCCTGCCAGATGGTGTACATTTCTCACAGGCTGGCAAATTGTCATTTTCTGGGAGACCTTCAAAGATGGAATCCTGAAAGTCCTTTAGATTGTGAGACTGTTTTGGAAATATTACAGTATACAAAGGTTCTTTCAGAACCATATTAATGTGGTCCAAAAATAGATCAACATGCATCACTCACATAAACCGACACATATATGGGTTTGCTATATTACAATAGTGGGGGTGCAGCAATAGTAATTTTCCTGCTGCTGTCCAGTTCACAATTGTATGATATTGTTATGTCTCAACATTAGTAAATAGTTTGAGTATGTTAAATGAGTGTACCATTTACTGTGGCCTTACAGTATTGTAGCTGTACCAACATGGTATGTGTGCAAGTTCAATAAACACAGTGGTACTGTTAAATGTATACGTTTCTTTACTGGTATGTCAGGATATAGATTTATTTTTTATGTTACAGATATGGGTAGTTATTAGTATATGGGCTATCATGAATGCACAACAGGATTATCATACAAGTTTACCCTCAATCATTTTGTTAGCTGTCTCCACATTTATTAAGTGCATTAATAAATTGTGTGCAAGTTCTGCAATGTGTGGTCTCATCTCTGTTTAACATCACATTACTATGTTGTGTGAACACTTCAGTGTAGTACAGATGGATATATCATGGTGTGTCCAATCTGATGTTCGATGCAGTACCCCCCACCCACGAGACTAGAGGATAGCATGGTGATGGGACACCATAGTGTAGCAGCATTTGTTGTTATTGTTGAGATGGCTGAATCCTTTTTTAGCCCTATATAATGCTACTGATCTGTGTTTCTGCTATATTGAAGGACATGTGCTCTTTAATTTAGTTAGTATTATATGGAATTACGAAGAAATTATTTATATTGTTACATGATACTAATGTAGATATTTGTTTTTGTTTGTATTCAGAACTAGAAAATTCAAAGTGACATAATGAGGCAGTGGACCTTGAGGAGGTGTGTGCACTGCTTGAGGCAGTCAGGCTAGAGGCAATGCGAGGTCTTGATGAGGAGTACTAATCGAAAACTGTATTTGATGTGGGCGCATTAACAGCTATTTGTATATAGCTGAAAGTCAAAACAAGATGTACAATTGAAGAAGAAGTGAAAGCTGTTGCGCCAACGTTTACATTTCAGAAACAATGGAGGGGACAATCGGAGAATGTACTGCTGGTACTACCAAGCTATGAGCTTTGGGAAGCTGCTGGCAACTCAGCTGCGAGAGGTGCCTTACTCACGTAAGTAAATCAGTACAAATTTTCATAATAGTTGTCCATGTATTCAAAAATTTGTAAAATAATTGTATACTGCATGATTAAGCAACAACTCGAGGAGCAATTATGTCAATGTCAATAAATCTGTGTTTATTGGTGTAATGTGGCATGAGGCAGCCAGTACTGCATCTTGCAACACAGTGATTAGAGTGACCATTAATAGAAACATACAGGTACTTATTAGTATTATCATAGCAATATTTTGTAAATAGTGTTAAGACATTTGTTTGTATGTGCTTAGTCTCTACATATGTCAATCAAAGATTGACATACAGCTAATAATGTGTTTAATACTAATCAAACCTGTATTACTCACAACGTTTTTATAATAGTTTATACACTATGTAGAGGATGTACTATCAAAACATGTTACATAATTCTTCCATTTATTTACTGTGCTGTTCTTCACTGACAAAAACCAGAGCTTGCTAAGATAGCTATGCCAGAAAATAGAACATTTATACATATACGCACTTACTACTATGGTATATTGGAAGAGAACAAAATGTTACTGTTTAGTTATTGTGATGTAGTGGTTTGAAACGTGTACAAGTCTGTAATACTGTATAATTAAACCATCCCTCTCATCATGAACGTGTCCGTGGTGGTCCAGTGGAAGGAAATGGCTGATCACATGTAGTAAGTGTAATAGACCCACCACTCCTCTCCAATGTATACCTGGTGGTTCAGTGGACCGAAATGCTTAATACACAGACAGACACTTACAAATGTATATATCAATAGTGTTTGATGCTCCACAAGTTAACAGACTATGTAATAATGGTGTGCTGGGCCTCAGCACAGAAATATAGAATTGTTATTATAATATGTGCCCATAATGCTTGTGGTCTGTATAATTAGAAGCAATATAGTATATAGTGGCTGATTTACTGTTGTAAGTGTCTAAAAACTGTACTGTGATTTACATCTAAACTAATTTTTTTTTTTGGTTCATGGTAGAACATCGGTGTTCCCCAGCTGACCGGAGGTAGTGCCAACACAGAGTCAAGCTGTGGAGGGTGGTCAGTCGGACACGAAAGTGTCATTTGATTGACTTCAGCGGTATGACTTATTATGACAAATTTGTTAGGCTGTTTACAAATAAGAAATGAGGGTTTCTCATGACACAAAGGTGGATATTCAAATTGTGCTATTCATACATGCAAGCCATTGTGTTGTTGCAAATTAGTTGCACAGCTGTGTGTCGGAGGCGATAGCCAAGCGTGACATGCAAATGGGGTATAATTCTTGCAAGCCGCAGTGTGAGGGGCATTTGCATGTGATTATATGACATTTGCATGGCATTACCATGATAGGTCTGCCAGTCCGAGAATTGTGCGTGGTGCCCTTGGGCTGCAGCCATTGGGAACAATGCCCGCTGCACGATCGTGCAGAAAACAGTGTAGAATACCCGCACCCCTCACTGGAGCGATCATGAGTATGGTTCAATTCCCTCCAACAGTCGATCGTGGGCAGCAATGTGGCCCTCGAACGTATCTCAAGGATCCAGTGGACCTAAAAGGTCGCATTGGAGTGTAGTGCTCTAATAACCCTCCTGAACATAGCCCTGGTGGGTACTGTATGACCACACCACGCCTTTCGCTAAGCTCACCACCCCACCCCCTGGAGCTGGTGGTACCAGCATCCTGCCACGCCACCCCACCACCCGCTGACCGACTGCCCGGTAGGGCTGCACGGCTAATGGTGTATAGTACAATAATGGCATAGAACCATACCGACATGACAGCCCTTCAGATTTTGAATGACGAATTGATTCACAAATCTGGAATGCGATGTACAGAATGGGTGCACACCATTGGCTCTGGTCTGCACCAATGGGGTGCAGCCTAATGGGCAGTCAGTTGATGAGCGACAGGTGGAGGGATGATACTGCTGCCTGTGAGAGGCGGAGAAGTACTGGTGCCGTGGGTGGGTGGGGTGGGAGGACACCAGCCACCAGGGCCATTTTTAGAGGGGGTTATTAAACTTACTGCCCATGATTAGCATTTTGGTCCACTGGACCACCACGGATACGCTCAGGAGGACGGGGGTTGATTTACTTACTGGCTGCAATTGGGCATTTTTGGCCCACTGGGACCACTTAGGATACATTTGCTCACATTAACTTATTGGCTGTGATCGGGCATTTCGTCCACTGAGCATCAGGATACGTTCGAGGAGCCACAGTGCTGCCCCGATTCGCCTGGTGTTGGGAAATACACAATGCCACAATGGGAGCCACTGGGAGGGTGGGAGACTGGTCGAGTGCCTGCAATGGGATGCAGGGGACAGGGACTGGGTTGAGGGGCCAGCACAGGTGGCAGCTGCTGTGTTTCACTCTGAAATCACATCAGCTGTGGGTGACCCCAGTTAGGGAGCTTTTTGCCTCCAAGTCATGCAGGCTTGGTTGGGGTTGTATTAACAATTCTGCACAGCCCGGTGAATATCGGCTCTGAGTTCATGCATGGCTCCTCCCTCCACTTGACCATGCATTCATTTGATTCTTGGCTGTTGCTCAGCCTGTTTTCAGAAGCGAACTGTCTTTTACTGAATATACGCAGAATGGCCGAATTTTGTACTTGCACATGTGCAACCCTATTGCGATCAGGGTCAACCATTTTGAATATCCCACCCAAAATAGTTCAAAGGTAGTAACCAAGTCTAGTGAATGCAGTGCCACCATGGCAGAAAGATCCTGTACTACCAAACAAACTGGTATTACTACATGTGAGTGGAATACTATTCTTCATGAATCTGAGAATAGATGTATGTCCATAGGTAGATGTGGTATTGTGGGAGGAAGGTCTTCTCCTCTGCTAATTTTGGTGGTGGAGTTTAATGTACAATGAGTAATAGATTACCAATTCTAATGTTGTAGGTGTCTCAGTGGTATTCAATGATGTACTGCTTAACTATCTGTTAATTACGACATGTCCTAGATTGTATTCATAATATTTCTATATGTCATGCCAATGTTTCATTTTATTATTGCAATAGTTATTAATGGACAGTAAACTATCTACATGTTTGTTAATGTGTTTTAATAGCCCTGAGGGGTAATATAGTTAATAACAGATAAACGGCTGCCATATTCAGCTAGGAGGTCATTGAGTGAACAGTGACATTATCGTTGTGTTTGAAGTTATTCTTATTATAACTCACATTTGGAAACTGTTTAAGGAACAGATCACATAATATTCAGGGTATGCATGTAACGAACATATGTAATGGGCTTTTAGATGTTTCTGTGTTACAACATACATTATGACAATATTATAAGTATTGCGATTGATGGGCAGGCACTGCTTGTTCTGCACTGCATACTACCAATAATATATTTGTGAGTTTTCTTTTGGAAAAACGTTATTGAAGAAACAGTGTTAGGGAATCACCAGGAAAAAATGAATTTCTTATATTAACAATTCTGGATTGGATGGACATTTGTCTTGGAAAAAGATATATACATGGTGTCATAATTTCAACTTTGTGTGGCTTTTGCAGATGAGAAGACTTGTTATATGCATGTAATAATGAGTTAACAACATACATCTAGTTGGAGACAGAGCTGTTTCTGTAAAGAGATATATGTTCATATGATAGTTGTATGAATGATGTAGTATTGAAATTGATGTTTTAAAGAAAAACACTTTTACCTTGATATTTCATCTATTGATGATCATTTTTACTTGTTTGCTTTTAATAGAGCCGGGAAGCTGCTGCTGTCGAACATGTGGAGGTGAAGAAAGGAAGCCGGCACAACCCACCACGTAATGAAATGTGGTTGCTATTATCTGCATGGTTGAGAAGTGACCATATGGTTGTCAACATTCGTGGTGATCAATGCTCCTGTTGATAAGTACACCTGCTGTCTTACTGCATGATAGGGAGTGCACTGTCTGTTGGCATACTCACCAAATGTTCAATTGTCTGGGGTGAGCAACACCTTAGTTGCAGAGGCAGTACCACTTTCTTTTTGTCTGTTGTGGGGGTGAATCACTGTTGACATTATTTTACTTTATATATAATGAGACCTTATAAGGGGGCAATGCATTGATCAGATGCAGATACCCAACCACCTAAAAACACAACATGGTGGGAGGATATTGTAGGACCTAAATGATGTGCAATACGAAAGTGTCCAATTATGATTTTTTGTTTTTTTCCTCAATGTACAAGTTAAAAAATGTGCCTTATGTCTTCATGACCCCTTTTCCAAGTTAAACTGAATAGCTGCAGCGTATGTCTGTCTTCAGCCTTGCCAGCCTCATACTTACCTCTACAATCCGGTGTGATGCTGTTCAGTGCACTGTCAGATATGTCTATTTTAAAAGGTGATCATAGAACTGAGGGAATGTCGATAAAAGTAATAATACAGTTAATAATGAGACTGTTTGTGTGTCACCCTGTGAATATCGCACATTTCTATATAGCACTATGGAAGTTGTCTCACCACATTTAAAATGCAGTACTATGACTACTTGCAGTGGTGCAAATTCCACTACATCGTACAGTGCGTATTAGTGGGTTGGGTGCTATTAAAAGAAGTTCTTGAGTAGTGAAACTGTGTTAAATATTGGGCCACATACATCACATTGGTACATTATTCAATGCTGTATGGCCTGACACACAGTGTCATACTGAATGAGCACCTATGCTGTAAAACTGTGTTTTTATACTTTACTATGATGCTGTGGTTGCTGTACGAAATAACTTTTGGGACAGTGTAAGACATGACAGTGAGACTGTATGTGAGTAAAGGTGGTACTATGTCTATTTAAAACATTTGTTCCGAGATGAACATTCGATAGTATCATTACAATCAGGTATACTTCCCATACACTGTAGTAGGTTTGAAAATGTTGTGTATTTATACTAAGGCTGGATATTCAAACTGCGCCATTCATAGGCACCAAGCCCTTGTGGTGTGCAAATAGTTGCAAGAGGGCGTGTCAGGCGCATATTCAAAGGAGTTGTGCGATGAGGAACTCCTTGAATATCACCTCACACAGCCACTGCATGGCGAGGTGAACTTGCGCCACTGCAAGTTGACAAAGTGGAGCATTCAGCGGGGTGGCAAAATGCCGATATTCAAGGTGATATGCAAATGGGACTATAATGGTCATGCAAGGCACAGGGGCTATTTGCATCTGATTGTAGCCCCATTGCCTCTGTAACATGCAAATGTGCGATCCCGGACTTGCGCCTGGCTCCCTACCAGGCAGCAGCCGTCAGTGTAGTATGCCCTCTGCAGCCCAATCGAGGGAAAAAGAGCGTAAAAACCCAACCACCACCCCCCACACTGGCCCAATCGCAGGCATAGCATAAATACCTCTACCAGCCTGGACTACGGGCAGCAATGTGTCTCCACCTAACACAGCCCCAGGTCCAGTGGACCGATAAGCATGATTACGTGGATGAAGTAATTAAACACCCCACCCACTCCATCTCAGTGGTCCAGTGACTGATAACCCCGACGCTGGCTGGAGTATTTTAAACACACACCCCACCTCCCGACTATCCTGAAAATCACAATTAACGGGATGTGGTGGCAACCCCCAAAAACACATGTGTTGGGGGCACAAGTGCTGCCCTCGATTGGGCTGGTGAGGGGGCACAGAGTGCATACCTCTCAAGTATACCACATTAGAGAGCGTTCCTCATTTTACTTCACAAAGCTCCCTGTTTCACATTTGAGGACCTAGACCACATTCAGTGTTAAACAGTTGTAAGCAAAACTCATAGTAATGATGCTAAATATATAAATTTGATTAATAGCAGACTTTCTGAACATAAATGCAAACATTTTCACAGTATGTGGAGCTTCTAATTTAACGATTTGATAAAGTGTTCCATGTTTTCCCATTCTTTCCACATTTTGAGAGGCAATGTTACACATTTGGGGATAAAAGGTTGAGAGGTAAGAGACAGTGTGTTGAGGGCCAGCCACAGGTGGCAGCTGCTGTGTTGCATCTCGCAATGCAGCAGCTCACCTGTGGTAGCCCTCAACTTAATTTTTTTGTCAAAGTTGTGCAGGCGCAGGTTGGGGTTATGCCTGCACAGCCCTGCACAGCCCGGCTGAATATCTGGTGTATGCTTTTGACCGCATGTCACATTAGTGACTTAATTATTTAAAGTAGTGATGTGTAAGTGAGGGCCTGAACACAGGTAAAAAGCTGTTTGGTTTCAGTATCATTAAACTAATCATGATTGTGTACATGAAAAGTATATTATGATAGTGTTAATGTCAAAAGTACTTTGTTTCACTACAGACATGACTACACACATTATAGGCAGACATAGGTGAAAAAATTCTCACACTTGATGAGGATGTATTTCAATTGTATGGTATAATAGTGTCAATAATGCAAAAGTATGTACATACTGAATATTTATGAGTAGTGAAAAATAAAAGAGTAGCATTCTAAGCACAGCTAACTATACATTTTTTTATGTTGTCAGCTTATTAGATAATATAGATAATCAAGTATGACAGAGACAGAAATAAGATACTAAATAGTTTAGCATCATACTAAAACTATTATCATAACTTTGAACTGGTATTTTCTGATATTGCAGTAGATAGAAATATTTGAAGTGAAATATTTGAAAGTCAAGAATTGTTGAATTTGTGTTGTATATTCATCATAACTTTTTAAATATTTGCAGGTGCCGGCAACTATGAAAATGCACGGTTTCACTGCCACTGTTATAGACAGCTCACGCACAGGTTGTCAGTCTGCATAAAGAAAATGCTGTCATCCTTGAGAGGTGGACAAAATCCAGTCTCTCTGATGCACAACAACAGACTGTCAACCTCGTGCTAGCGATCCGACAGTAGCAGTGGGTGATGGTGCTGTGCGGTAACAGTGATTCACCTCCACGGCCACCATCTGTTCCTGCAACTTCCCTGGGCAAAACTGGCCACCGCCTCGTAGTGGTCCGTATATTCTCCGAGGGTGCAACAGCCCACTTCATTTGCCCCCACAACGAATCCAGTTCCTAGCCTGATTGCCTCAAGCAGTGCACACACCTTCGCAAATGTTGCACACAACTGAAAAAAAAGACAAGACTTTTTAATAGATATTTTTATTTATGCCAGACAAATACGTTTTTGAATCATTTTTTTGTGTATGATGGAATACACAGTTTAATTATTTTTTACCCTGTTGAATATTATTTGTGTTAATATATATTTTGTACTTTTATATGAAGAAAGATATTTTTGTTTGTAATTTTTATATATAATATATTTTTATAGTAAAAAAAGTTTATTTATACTCTTGTGTTTGGTGTGTTATTGTGTAGTACAGATGTTTCTTGAAAATAGTTTTAACAAGATTAATACAACTGTGATTTTCTCATTTGGTGAAACTCTCATACCACACTGTGGTATCAGAGTTCAGATCTCCATAGAAGTAAGTTAGATGTGTGACAATGCTACATTACACTAGTTGTGGCACACTGTTGTTGTTTCATACAACTAGTGCTACAGAATGTGTGTATGTGTATCATGATGAAGATAAGTAATATACGTGCTAGTACAACAGTGTAATGTCTGTGTTGCCACGCATACAACAAATTTATGTATTCAGTATGACAAACCTACTTCAACCGCTGTTCACATGATTGGTGGTACCACCTCAGTTGGTAGTACAAGCACTATCAAATCTCAAGTTACTACAGTAACATATCCATTTGTTCAGTAGATGAACTAATAAGTGTCATAAGTCATGTCATTGTCTTTTAGTTATCTACATCTTTCATTTACATATGTGTTCACAAACAAAAGGAATAAGACACTTTTACATAAAAAATATTACATGGAATAACAATGACAAATTACAATTTATAAAGTAATAAAAACAATATGATTAACAGTTGACTACTGTTACTGTTAATAACAGTAAATGCAACCACAAGAGTTGAAATATTTCTGATATTGGAACATTTTTTTTTATGTATGTGTACTATTCTTACAACTACTAATCATATACTATGGTGAGTAATAGTTCTGAAAAAGACAGGATAATCATGGCAAAAACTCCATTTAATGCGTAGTTAGGGTTGTTCACAGTGACAAAGTAGGGGAAATTCGCTGTTAGGGTTGAAAACCCCTAACACGATCCCCACCAACACATTACACACACAGACACACACACACACACATATATACACAAGTATAGGGAGTGACCAAGTCAACACAACCAATGACAGACATCCAGCAGCAGGTGACAGAAATAACAAACAATTGTCTAAATGTACTAGAGACATCCCCACCCACCTGACCAGGTACTGCATGCTCAGTGGAGATCAACAGCAAATTTGAGGCCATGTACACCAAACGCATACATCCCTGATTGCAGCTGCAAACGCACTACACTTAGTAGTTTGCATGGCTCTTACCTACCGTGTCCCCACACCACACGACAATGGGTACTGTGCAGTCATTCAATATAAATGCTGAAGGTGCATGATGAGAATTGTAGAAAGGTTTTAACACTAGTGAGTATACATAAATTAAGAGAAGCACATAAATTAACTACAAGACACTAGCATGCTCAAGATAAAAGTAGTGATACATTTAGTAGGTGATTTACATAGTAGTATTCACTTTACTGCAATGGTTTACTTAACAGAGAGGCTGATGTAAACGTATGGAAAAGCATTGCCTGTTCAACGCTGTGAAATTCGTACTGCCAGTATCACATGCATTGTTACTGATGAAGGTGTACTGCTGATGTACATACATAGACCTTCAGTGTGTTTCAATACTAAAGATGCAGTAAGTATTCTTTGTAAGAAACATTATAATTGCATGGATCAGGCCATATCATAGCACTACTGATCCAACAATGATGTACCTGTACCGGAGATGTATATAGGAGACATTTTTGCTGCAGACACTTACTGAGTATGCTGTACTTGATAAAGACAATCTCATTGCATCTGTGATGACTAACTTATTCAAATAGTAATACATTTACTATTGCTGCAATGAGTGATCTATGCCACTTATGGACATAGTGTGATTTTTTTTAACAGTTGTTTCCTTACTCAGGCTGTATGCCTACTATTTGGGTTTGCCACACTTCTGTCACTGATGAGATCAAACTGATAACTTTGTTAATTGTGGTACTACAGGAATCAAGTAGGTATGCTGTAGATATAAACTGAATGTATTTTAGTATTGATTTAACTCACAATGGGGTAAGTGTACTAGGATAGCAGGGGGTTATCCTCTATCACTGACTCTGTCAGTTATAATCACACTAGGGTTTCATGACTGTAATGATCAAGTTACACTGTTCATCTTCATGGAGTTCATACTGACAGCCATTCTTCAGTAACTAGACAGTGTATGGTGTAAGTGGGTGGGACACTGTGTTGGCAAAGCTGCTGCAGTGCCTAGCAGAGGAGAGTATCTACTCATAAAGACAATTAAGCAATAAGGCATGACCAACAGTTATGTTAAATGGTCTGTTAATCACCCTGTAGGGGTTTAATGTTGAATAGTTATGCCACATGTTGCTAGACAGTGATAAACTGACCATTAACATAATACCTGGGAGTGGCTTATTGCTCATAATAAAACTGTTTTTAAACAACATTAAACCATGTTCATCATATGGTTAGGCTCTCACATGTCTGTTAATAAAAACTAGACATAAGAGTGTTACAATGTTTAGAGTCAATTATAAAATGGGTAGGCTAAATCAAGGAATCTGATTGGTTAGTTACCCATGCATGAAATCTGTTCCATGCATGGGTAAAAAAAAGCTGGCAGTAAAAGGTCAAGATTCTGGTGCCATAGAATGTTGGCATTTTACTGGCAGACATTTTTTTTAAACAGAGAAGACCCAGTTGTTCAGAAAAGCATTCCGAGGCGTTGAGCTTCCTGAAGGGCTTATTGTATCAAGCGCCAGAGCGCTGCTTGCCCTCAAGTTTCCTCTTGGAGATGGTACGCCACCCTCCGGGTTATTAAATCTTTACCGACGGAGCGAGATCAAACAGCTGTGCTGTCTGAACCTTGCTTCCCAAACCGGGTTGCGCTCCTGCTGGTGACAGTGGTGGTGGCACGGGAGTTGAAGAAGCACTCATGGTTGAATCTCACTGTCTCTCTCTTTCAGATATGCATTGTTCATCGAGACATGCCGTCGCACCACTCTGGGACTTGCAGTGGCGTACGAGCGTTGAGTGTGAGGGAGGAAGGGCATCACAAAGAGTGTAACCACACCAGGTCATGGCTCACTAATCTCAGGCTATAAATCGCGAGTTGAATGTCCGCTTTTTTTTAACAGTCCCACCCCCCCACTGAAGCACCTGGAGTTTCATTTCTGGTGCGACGGCATGTCTTGATGAATGATGCATATCTGAGAGAGAGAGAGAGATTCGAGCATGACTGCTTCTTGAACTCCCGTACCACCACCACTGTCACCAGCAGGAGTGCAACCCAGCTCGGGCAGCAAGGTTCAGACAGCACAGCTGTTCGATCTCGTTTCCTACGGTAAAGATTTAATGTTAATCTCGAGTTGAATGTCTGATTTTTTAACAGTCCCGAGCCCCCACCGAAGCACCTGGAGTTTCATTTCCACTAACTCCATAACGGGGGGGGAGGGGGAATCTGGTAACACAACCAGCACTACTGATGCCACAGAAAGATATACTGTGCATAGCACCAGTATTATTTACCCATTTTGTACTGTTCTCCTTACCTGTATGTATTTTTTACCCCCGGGTCGCCCCTGAAAAAGGGACCTCCAGGGCCCAGTGGGCCTACCTGGTCAACAAAATTCAATCAATAAATAAATAACCTCATTCTGTATTAGGCGGAAGGACTATTTTATCATAAATGTGAACATGCAGATCTGTTTTTTCCACACATTAAAATTATTTTTCTTGCTGTAAAAATTAAAAACAGAAAGTAGCCCATTTTATAAGCACAATAAGACACTCCAGGGTTGTGCATGGAACAGATTATACCACACACCAGGGGCTAAAGGCACTCGGCCAAGGCCTCGTGCCTTATTACGCCCCTAGCCATGTGGTAAAATCTGTTCCATGCACACCCTGTCATGTCTTATTGCTTACTTAGAAAGCTGCATTTCTCAAACCCTTGTTATAATCAGAGATATTATACCTGTACAACTCCTTGGTTTTGCTGAACTCTGTTGCTCAGGTGGCCCACCACAAGTGGTGTGGTCTAGTGTGGGGCATCGGTAGGTAAGGCCATGCAACTACTAAGTGTGGTACGTTGTGTGCAGCTGCAATCAGGGATGTGCGTTTGGTGTACATGGCCTCAGTTTTACTGTTGATCTCCACTGAGCATGCAGTACCTGGTCAGGGGGGTGGGGATGTCTCATAGTACATTTAGACAATTGTTTGTTATTTCTGTCACCTGCTGCTGGATGTCTGTCATTGGTTGTGTTGACTTGGTCCTCCCCCATACTTGCATATGTGTGTGTGTGTCTGTGTGTGTGTCGTGCTGGGGGGGAGTTGGGTTAGGGTTTTCAACCCTAACAGCGAATTTCCTCACTTTTGTCGCTGTGGAACAGCCCTAACTGATGCATTAAACGGAGTTTTTTGCCATGAATATATATATATATATATATATATATATATCTGTTATAGTGGCGCGGTAGCGCCACTATAGTTAGGGTTCAGATGTCACTTCTATGTTAAAGTCAGTAGATCTTTTGATTTGCCAAATTTCATTTTGGTCAGACTTATGGTCTTTGCATACAAAAATGCTGAAAAATGCAAATTTATCCATTTTGGAGGCTGCTTTTGGGATTTGGGATGTGACCCTGCATGGCCATGATATGGTGAGCCACTCTGCGAGATGTCTTGCTTGAAAAAGCTTTGGTGGCCGAACATGCCTTTTTTTTTTCTTTGGTGAAAAAATATTAAGGCATTCAAAAGTTATGCCAGTTTGTAGTTCCCACTATAAGTCAATAAAGAAAATTTGTATGTATGTTTTGTGAACAAAGAATGGGGTTCTGGCCATCTGGTCCTGCCTGGCGATCAAAGAATTTGCAGCCTCACGGTTCAAGAATCTTTGTCCCCGAGAATTTTTAAAATTCTTTGATCTCGAGGTCCACCATCTTGTTTTTAATTTTCTGATTGGAAAAACACAACTATCTCAGCTCTGGGGTCACTCCTGAAGTAAAACTTGGATGAGTTTTACTCAGGGGACTCTGATCTATCAAGCCATGCCTTTGATTACATCCTAATCGGTCAAAAAATAGAGTTATAAGCTTTTGAAATCTTTGATCACGGCTCGCTAACGATCTTTGATCATGAGCCTGCAAATTCTTTGATCGCGAGATTCTTTGATCTAAATACGCTAATATCTCTGCTCAGGGGTGGGCTAGGGACACAAATGACAGTGGGTTTTGATCAGAGAGCTTCGTTCTATTCATTCAAATCAGTGAAAAAGTTGCATTTCAGCATTTTAAATACTTAGGTTGTGAGCATGCAATTTCTTTGATCGTGAGTTTGCAAATTCTTTGATTGTGAGATTCTTTGATCGCAATCATGCATCACGAGCGAGGGACGAGATGGCTGGATTAAACATTCTAATTTCTCAGCCTAGGGGTGTTGTAGAAAGACAAATGAGGGTGGGTTTTGCTCAGGGGCTTCGTTCTGATGAACCACGGTGGTGGTTTACCAAAATTCTTTGTATTTTTTTAATTACAGCACTTTTTATTCTTTGATCATAGGACTGCAAATTCTTTGATCGCGAGCCTGAAAATTCTTTGATCGTGAGATTCTTTGATCACGATCATGCACTGCAAGCAAGGGATGAGATGACAAGACAAAAAAATCAATTTTCTCAGCTCAGGGGTGCCACAGGAAGTCAAATGAGGGTGGGTTTTGCTCAGGGGGCTTCGCTCTGTTGAACCATGGCAGGGGTTTACCCCAGTTCCTTCAATGTTTTGATTTATAGCATTTTTTATTCTTTGTTCGTGAGCCTGCAAATTCTTTGATCACAAGCCTGCAAATTCTGTGATCACAAGATTCTTTGATCGTGATCTTTGATTGCAAAATAGGGACAAGATGGCCAGATTTTTTATAATGGAATAGATAGGGAAATGTAACCAATGTTTAACATTGAATATCTTGGAAATGGTGTGGTCTTTTTACTTGAAATTTGGAGAGTGTTTACAGCATGTCCAGTGGATGTCACTTACAGTGCTTACATGTCAGAAAATTTTTTTTAGCAGAGAATGGTGTGGCACAATTTATGTTCTGCAGACAGCATTTTGCTTGTGATGGTGGCTTGACAGTGATAGGATACCTAGCCTTAGTGCCATGGATGTAGTTTTCAGTTGTTGTGTGTGTTAAGGGGGACAGGCACTTGAAATTTGTTATCTTTTTTAGTGGTTTCAGTCATGTACTCCAGAAATAAACGTGTTTTCACTTAAAATCTGTATCATTTATTCAATTTATTTTAGTTTGGTATGACTGGGTGACAGCTAGTACAGTTATAATAAGTATCATTCCATTCAAGCACAAGAAAGCCTGAACGGATATTAATGGGGTTTATTACATCTCCGTTCCTGCATTCTTTGCAGTTGTAGTATAAACTTGAATAGCAGTGAAAGATTTAGCTGCTAACATCTGAGCTGTAACACTGTATTAAAAATACATTAAGTGGCACGGTGAATTCAGTTATAATGTGGTATTTGCCAAATTTCCAATTTGTTAACTGCTGTGAACTGTGTTGGTTCCTTTTCAAGTCCACGCAAGAAATAACATTGCGAACCTCAACAGTACAGTCAATTAGCTATATAGAAGAACTGCGCATTGAGAAAGCAGCCTACACACATCGACTAAGCAGTGCATACTGGCACAAACCTTGAAAAAATGGTACACAGTCGGTGCACGGTTCCAGTTCCAGTTCATGCCTGATACAGTTACAGTGTATGTGCCATTTCCTATAGTGCTGTAAAAGGTCTGTCAATTTTTAAGTTGCCCCTAATTAAATCCCCATGTCATTCTCTTTAAAAAAACAATATTGTGGTGACCTTTCTAATTTCAAATTGAGAAAGTAAGTCACAAAGTTTCTTGATAGTTATTTGCCTGTTTTTGATTTAGTCAGCACAGTAATTTTGACTTGCTCAACATTTTCTACTTTAGTTAGTTATACCGTTATTAATGAGATTTATTTAAAACATGATTTGCTTTTTCTGCTGTGGCTAGTTCAACATTCACCATTGCTAAGCAAGTAGAAATTAGAGAATTAAAATGTCTGCTTTTGCGGTACTTATATTTTTACAACTGACATTCAGTCGTAGAAGTGCAATTGATATGCAGTACAGTATGGTCAGGGGACCGCAAATGGAATACAGTTGGGGGTCAGGGGGACATATTGATTTCTGAACTTTGTTTCTAAGGAGTGGGTACAGAAGAGAGATAGTAAGTGTGATCACTATTTTTTTTATTATTAATTCCTGATTTCCCCCAAGAGTTCCATAGGAAAGATTGAAAGCAAGAATGCTGGCTTCAGTTGGTTCGCCGGTTAGATGTTTTATCCCCTGTTTTATCTGTGTAATGTTGCACAGTATGCTTACTCTTGCACTTTCTCTCTCTCTCTCTTACACACTGATTGTGTTACTGAGAGTTCCAGCTGGGCGGGCAGGTAAAGAATAGAGCATCCACGGTTAGCGGTTTAGGTGGGTGGGTGGAGAAGAGAGCATCCATGGCTGATCTGAGTCACTAGAAGGGATTTAAATTGCTTTCTGTTAAATGGGGAAAAGCCCACCACCGGGGCATCCCAATTAAGCAGCCTCTACTGTACAATCAGGGAGAGCAATTGATATACAGTCAGGGGTTGGGGAGACCAACTGATACACGGCAAGTTGGCAAGTGTTTGCTGTATTTAAGTAGTATTTATGCCATTTTTGCAATTGATATATAGTCGGGCTATGAGTTGTTTAGGAGATGAAGAGCCACAAACTAGATCTTCTGCTATACAGTCAGGGGCCGAGGGAGAGCAATTGATATTCAGCAAGTTAGTATTAAGGTAGGGCTATTATGATGCTGTTATGCAGTGTTTACATTTGGATATTTTCTTCTGTGAGCTTTTTTGTTTGTGCTAATTTGACCATGCTGACATGACCACTTTGATTTGTTTGCATTATTTGATGTTAAATCCCTTTCAACCAGTGCAGTTGGAAACCACAGTGAAATTAGATGACTTGCTATGGATTGCACAGTATGCAAGTGAATCACACCAGATCTCCAGGTTTACAGCTCATTACACATACTGGTTCAGCAGGTGCTTGAATGGCGGGGGTGGAGGTGTAAAAATGTTTTGCTTTTGACTTAATTTTCTTACGTGACTATAAATAAAATGCAAATAAACTTTGCAGTAATGTCGACACTATTTGAAAATAGTAACACCCTTATAAGTAAAATAAAATAAAGAACCAGAATAGTTATACCAATGAAGTACTCTACTTTCTGGTTGCTATAAGTTCTGACAGCTACACAAGAATGCCTCATGCCATGTGTGAGCCTGGGTGATGTTATGGAGTGCATGAATGATCACGTCATCATTTAGCAGGCACATTCACATTCCCAATGTCAAAACTGGAAAGATAAAATTCGCTGCTCCAATAACAGCCATATTTATTTTTTCTGCTATTTCGTAAATAAAATACAGAAAATCACACACTTTAACTACAGCTAGTGAAAAATCGTAAATGCTTTATTAGAAATAAAAACTGTAAACTTTACATAGGTCTGTGTTATTTTATTTATTTCCTGTCCTCTTTAAATGTCAACAGGTGTGAAACTGTGCCACTCTGATGAATGAAAATTTCAAATTTTGACATGTTATGTCTCGGACACAGTTTGGTCTTTTCACTTGAAATTTGGAGAGTGCTGATGGCATGTCTTGTAGATGTGAATTGTGATGTTTATGTGTTGGACAATTTATTTTTTTGTGGAGATATTGCATGGCACAGTTTATGTTTTGCAGACAGCATTTTCTATTGTTCTACTAGATTAACATTTGTTTGGTGGCTGACCATGCTGTTATCAATGTACTTTTTAGTCATTAGGTGTGTTATGTGACCCGACTCTTACAAGTTGGTGGGAGCACGGGGCCCTTGCACAACTTTCTACTATTCTATTCTTTCTTAAAAAGTAAGGAAATTCTATGCAAAGACTTCATTAACTCATCAGTTAGGGTTGTTCTACAGTGGCAAAAGTGAGGAAATTCGATATTAGGGTTGCCACCCATTGCACCCTACCCCACCCCCATCAACAGGCATTGGGGTGTGCTTTGGGGTCATCAGCCTTAACTCTCACTCTATTCTCCTACACTGCACAACCTCAGCTTGGTTACACATGGAATGGGGTGAGAATTAGGGCCGATGACTCCAACGCACACTCCGATGCCTGTTGGTGGGGGCGTGGTGCAGGGTGTGGCAACCCTAATATCGAATTTCCTTGCTTTTGTCACTGTAGAACAACCCTAACTGATGAATTAATGAGGTTTTTTGCATTTTATATATATCTATATATAGATATATCTATATATATATATATATATATATATATTATATTTATATTTATACAACAGGGGTTAAAGATAAAGGCATCACATAAAAAACACGTATCAGCACCACTGTTGAATAAAGTAACACTGACATATGCACAAACACTTCCTCGTACATTTATCAATACTGTAGATATGTAACAGCTTAATTTATCACCAGCTGATACATCACGATATGTCTCTGACTCTCAAATCTTGAAACTCAGCCGGTATTAGCTTCAAACCCCCCCCACATAATTGCACTCACCTGAATAACGCAACACCTGCATCAAACTAAATCACGTTCTCCCATGGTGAAATAGAAGTTCTAAAACAGAAAGACCAGCAACATCTAAAATAGTGACCTAAAAAAAGAAAAAGCAAAATTAAGAGGAAAGCCATGAATATACTAACAAAAACAGCAATGAAACAATCCACAACACCAAGAAGTTTTAATATAAATAAACCAAAAACACCAATAAACATAAATGAAGAAGTTTATCTAAGCTGTTCTCAATTTGAAACAGATCAGGAACCACTATTAGACCCGGAGAACAACCAAACAAAGACTACCAACACCAACCAGAAAAAAATACCACTTACAACTGCCAAAACCCTACAAATGAACCCTGACGACATAGACGACTTCATAAACTCCACGAAAAATATCAACACAAAAAGAAAAACAAATACAGATGTGGCTAACCTACACCTACACCAATACATAAATGAACTGCTGCAAATACAAAAGCAAATACATGAAATACCTCCACAACTACTGGACCAAATACTATTCCAATACTTCATCACTTCCCACTGCAAAGATGGTCAGCAATAAGAACCACTCAGCCTCACAGCTAAACTAAAAAGTTTTGAACGATACGTAAAACAACAAGGATACCCTGAATCAATTTCTCTATCAACAAAATGCCACAAAACATGACAGGTGGTACAATCAAGACAGAAAATACTTAAGGAAAAAGGAAAGGGAAACAAGCCCTATGCAGCAGACAAGTTAACTGACTCATTGATAAATGAACTATATGAGAAAGACATATGGGACCAGACAACCCATTATTATTATTAAATTCCATGTGGGTAAACATTACACTATACTTTGGAATTCGAGGCTCCAAAGAAGCTAAAAACCTACTAAGGGGAGATGTCAACCTTGGAACTGATGAAACAGGGATACAATACATTGAATACAAAAACGAACATCAAACAAAAACAAGAACAGGAGCAAATCCTAAAGACATCCATATACTAAAACCAAGAGCCTATGAAATACCTGACAAAAAAATATGCCCTTAGCTAACTACCTACTATATAAAAAAGAAAGACCACAAAAATGTAATACAGATAATGCTCCATTTTTCCTATCAATACATTACAATCCTATAGCTTGCTACCCAATCACCTGGCACAAAAACCAAGCAATGGGAATAAACAGTATAGGTAAAATAGTAAAAAACATGATCACTGCTGCTGGAATAGAAGCAAATAAAAAACTCACAAATCACTCTGTGTGAAAACACCTGGTACAGAAGCTAGTGAACAGTAACATACCCATCCCCCCCCCACAGAAGTTATCCAAATCTAGGGGAAACAAAAAACTACAGTCCCTAAATGACTATGCCAGAATCAATGAACAAAAGCAGAAAAATATTTCAAACATCCTAAGCAGCAACACGGAACCTCAACCATCAACTTCTAGTGACACAGACAATATTACACCTACAACTTCTACAACTATGAAGCAGCCTGCACCTTCAGCTTCAGCCCATCTATACATGTCTGCAACATCAACCTCAAAAAATGCATATAAACGTGCATCAGAAGAACCAACTACAGTTAAAGGGCAAGACTCAATATCTGCTTGCTTCAGTAACCCAACAATATCAGCCTGGAACATAACACTCAACATTATCCAAGGTACACATTACAAACATAATATATTAAATGTACTTCAAAAACAACTTTGCATCACTACTAAACACTTTTTCTCTTCCAACAGGTGGAAAATACAACTCTCCCAAATGAAAGAGAACTCGACCACTAACCTCTGACAGTGACAGTGACACCGAATGAAAAATAAATAATAATACAACTCTCTTCCCTTAACTCAGAACGGAATTACCAACAATAAATGAACTGAAATAAATAAATGTGGAAACACCCAAACAAATCACTAGTAAACACAATAAATCACATAAAATGAACAGGTTCTGGTGAAGATAACTGGCCTGAAAGTACACATTCTCCTCCGGTGAAAATAACTGGATATTAGTAAAAAATGCATAAAATAAAAACAAATAAAACACATAAACATAATGACAAAATAAAACATTATTTCTCTCACCAAAAAAACTGATACATAATCATGAACATCCATTCCGAAATGCCATCAGACTTTTGCATGAAACCACACCCACAAAATCCAAACACCCTATTAGAACACACGCTATGAAACATGCACAATGCATAAACCAGTAGGAAACCACAAACCTCAACCTATGGATACAAAACTACAAAAAACAACAACCAATGAAATTCTACAACTTATGAAACATTCATCAACAAACCAATCAGCATTAAAACATCAGAAACTTACGGTGCATCAACATCACAAAATAAAATAACACCAGCACATAAAGAGGCAATAACACATACGAAAACACAAATATCTGAAAAATGCACACTCCTGCCCTATTGTATAGATCGAACACACGAGTGGTGAGTGTGATATAACAATATCTCACTCCTGCATCGTGAGTGCTGGATACACTCACCCGTGCCTTCGGGACTCGTGACTATCCAGAGCTCACTCTGCAAGAGTGAAGATATTTGCCATATCACACTCCTTCCTATCGTGTATCCCTTATATATATTTATATACATATATATGTCACCTTAGACCCACAGTTGGACCTTACCTCACACATTCGCAATGTCTGCAAGGCCACTAATTGTAAGCTTGGCCTAGCTTACCGAGCCAATAACTGCGTCACCCCCACCGCTAGCTTGGCCCTAGCTAGGAGGGTCATCCTCCCCTCACTCTGCTATGGACTCGTAACATTTGCCCCAGCTCCCAAATCCAGCCACTCAAAATGGGACACAGCCTACAATAATGTCTGCTGCTTCACGCTTTCCGCCACTCCCCTCACCCACCATTGTGACTTATACAGATGCCTGGAGTGGCTTCCCCCCGAAAAGCACTGCTCCTTTGTTCTAGGTAACATCATTGACAATATCATCTGCCCTGGCACCCCTCCAGCCTTAGCCCTTCCCCTTAAACCAGGTGCCCCATCCTACCACCTAACATATGGGACAAACCAGGAATGCCTGGTTCCTAGAACCTGCACACTCGCGGGGGATCAGGCCTTCGACACATACGCCCCCATACTCTGGAACTCGCTCCCTGAGTCCACTCAGTCCTCCTCCTCCCATCCAAGCTTTAAAACCTCCCTCTGGAACTTCCTGAAACCTCCTTCCCCCTGTTCCTGCTCCTCATAGCCCTACTCCACTGCCCCTCTCCTCCCTTCAATCTGGTAGGGTGGAGGCCTCAGCGCTACTTGCACTTCTTCTTGGTAACTGGCCAGGAATCCTGGACTTGGCCTCCTGCCTAGGGCTCCTCCCTTCCCCTTGCAGGCACTTACCATTGTCTTTGCTTCTGTTTTACTCCACTGTCCACCTCCTAATTATATCCCACCTACCCCACTCTATTGCACTGCACTGTGCCAACCTTGTCCTAGAGCCAGCCTTGAAATGCCTGTTATTTTTGGTATTTTACAGACTCCTCTACTGCCCATGTATGAACATCGTGCCAACCTTGCTCTAGAGTCAGCCTTGAAATTCCCGTTTACTCCCTATGTAACTTTCTCCATCCCTCAACTGTCCATGAATGTACTTTGTGCCTACTGTTCTCTAGAGCCAGTCTTGAATTGCCTGTTGTTCTTAGAGCCAGTCTTGAATTGCCTGTTGTTATGCTATGTATTTCTTTTGATTCCTCAATTGTTTATGTATGAAGTTGTCCTCTGGAACTCTCCCGGGTCGCACCTGAAAATAGGCACTTGGCTGTCTAGTGTGCTTACCCGGTTAACAAAAGCAAATAAATAAATAATAAATATCTACAATATATATTGAGAGATTTTACTCAGTAGGATATACTGTTATTTCCACTGGAGTGAGGATAAATCCTGATGGCATCAGCAGATTGAGGATATCAACATTTATCCACACTCTGCTGATGTCACCAGAGTGAGGATATCTTCACTGCAGCTTGCATTCTACATGAAACCGCTTCAGAAAACAGCTTCTCTTTCTCACTGAAGCTGCAACTTACACAATTAGCTTTGCAAAACACTCTCACCTGTGTCCTATAGTGTTTCTAACACTCTTAGCCCATTACTGTGCTGATCTCAGCTTCAAAACTATCTGAATTCTAAATGAAACTCTTTTACAAAGCAGTTTATCTTTCTCAAATCAAATCAAAAATCTTTATTGAAAAATGTGTATTACAAAAGCATCACACATTTATATGTATACATAAAAATGTAAAAAAAATCACATCTTTAAATATATGTATACAGCAATACAATAGCTGACAATACAATACAATAACATTACAGCATTTGTATTAAGAAGGAAGTTTAGTTTTTCTTAGCTGGCAAGTTAATTTATGCTTTGTAGATATCCACCAAGCCAGAATATCCTTATATCCTTAACCAATTCACATTTCAATATAATAGGCATAGAGTTCCAGATCCTTAAACATACTTCTTTGCTATGTAGTTTTGATTTAAAACATTGCCATTTCATAAAACATGTCGAAAATCCAAAATTTACATTACACCTCAAATTTGAGATAACTTTATAATGCATCTTGCTCTCACAAACCTCTAAATAGCACTCCTTTTCATGCACTTTTTTAACCCCTTGTACATTAAAAAATTCTTTGTTAAAGTCAGTCTTTCCATATCACTCTGTTTTGCTATATCAGTTATCCTCTTAATAAATGTTATGTTTAATAATTCCAAATTTTGACAATTAACTAAATTCATAATTGTTTGTAATCCCTTTTTTCTAACTACCAAGTCTAAATATTTTAACCAAGTCCATGGTTTAAATCTCATTTTTATATTTGATTTATATTCCATAGAATCATTCCAACACTGATTCAAAGAGAGTTTCTAGTACTTAAATCATAAAATCTAATCAGGCATCTAATCTGTCCAATCAATGCTTTAGCACCTAAGAATAGTTCCCCCATCTCTGCCCTCATAAAACCTGCAGGAACAAATTGTGGTAAATTCAGGGCTAACCTAAGACAGAGATTTTTAATTGGTTCCATTAATTCCATATTTTCTTTATACCTCCAAACTTCAGACCCATTTAACAAAGTAGAATCCACTTAAATTTTATAATCCAGGGATTTATTTAACTCTAAAAATTGATTAGCGTTTTGCTCATAAAAGTGTTAAATCTTGGTGAAAATGCATACCTCTTGCCTCACTGTGTTTAACAACACAGCACTTCTAGAAAATCTATATAAATACTTTCTGTACAGTTAGTATCATCCCAAGAAAAAAACTGCTAATCAATTATTTAAAACCCTGTAATCCGTTAATAAGGTAAAAAGTAGAAGAATTATCAATAAATTGCTTAGAAAATGTGTTAATTAACAGGAACAATTGTCTTCCTTTCTTTTTAATTTCTTCTATTTGTAAATTCCAGATCATTTTAATGTGTAGGGTTAAACCCAAATAGGTATACTGATTTACCTCTTCTACTGAGCTTCCTAAAATCTTCCAGCTGTAATTTAAGGTTTAAGGTTTATCAATAACCAGGATATTGTTTTTTTTTTTTATATTAACTGTTAATTGTATTTTTTTCAAGAGATCCTACAATACAATCTAAGTCTTTCTGTAAACAAATTGCTGTAGTAGACAAAATCACAATATACTGTTACCTAATTTTGGAGCATCAGTCATCGCTTTATCCAAATCAATTATTAGTGCATTAATATTAATGTTAAACAATAGCGGGGACATTAAACAACCTTGTTTGACTGCACAATTTGAAGCAACAGGCTCAGTTAGCCCCGTATCTTTAGAATATCTAACACAGATAAATGTGTCGGTATACATACACTGAATAAGTTTAAGTAACTTCATATCAATTCCCTTTTTAGCAAGCAATTACCACGGAGTTCCACTATTTACCCTATCAAATGCTGAATGTAAATATAAAAAAGCTAGAAAAAGTGGTTTCGCATTAAATTGAGTTTTCATAATCTGATGGTCTATGAGGTAAATACAATCTAAAGTTGAATGGTTAGCTTTAAAGCCAAATTGTTTATCAGATAAAATTAGATTTTCTGACACCCACACCTATAATTCTTGCAATAAAATCAGCATGAAAATTTTAGCTGATATATTCTGGAGTGCAATAGGCCTAGAATTTTCCGGGAGTCCTCTATCGCCCTTTATAAAAATTGGTACACTTCTGTAACTTTCCAACAATTAGGAATTTCTTCTGTACTGATCACATGTAAAAATAAATTATAGAGAATATCACACCACCAATTCAAATGATATTGGAATAATTACACAGGTATTCCATCTATTCCAGGAGCCTTATTCAGTCTTTGTGCTAAAATTGCTTGCTCTATTTGTTTTTTAGTAATATGATATATTTTCTCCTCAACATTAGGTTCCCACCACTTGAACCCCACACCAACAATAGGCATTGGTGTGTGTGTTGGGGTCATTGGCCCTAACTCTCACCCCATCCCATCTGTAAAAGGGCTGAGGTGGTGCAGTGTAGGAGAATGGGGGGTGCAAAGGGTGGGAACCCTAATGCCAACTTTCCTTGCTTTTGTCACTGTAGAATAACCCTAATTGATGCATTTACAAAGTTTTTTTGTATAGAATGTCCTTACTTTTTGAGAAAGAATAGAAAAGTAGAAAGTTGTGCAAGTTGGTGGGAGGTCGGGCCACATTACACACCTAATGACTAAAAAGAACATTGAAAACAGCATGGCCACCCACCAAACAAATGTTAATCAAGTAGAACAATAGAAAATGATGTCCACAAAAGATTAACTGCACCACGCAATCTCTCCACAAAAAATATATTGTCCGGCATATAAACACCACAATTCACATTTACAAGACATACCGTCAACTCTCTCCAAATTTCAAGAGAAAGACCAAACTGTGTCCAACATATAACATGTCACAGTTTGAAATTTTCATTCATCAGAGTGGCACACTTCCACACTTGTTGACATTTAACACACATAATAACTGAAAACTACATCCATGACCCTAAGGCTAGGTATCCTATAAATTTCATGCACCACCACAAGCAAAATGCTGTCTGCAGAATGTAAAATGCACCACACCATATCTCCACCAAACAATTGTTTTCTGACACACGAACATTGTAATTTATATCCACAGGACATGCAACAAACACCCTCCAAATTTCAAGTAAAAAGACCAAACCGTTTCTGAGATATTCAATGCTAAATATTGGTAAAATTTCCCTATCTATTCCATTATAAAAAATCTGGCCATTTGGTCCTTCCCTCTCAATCAGATGGCGATCAAAGAATCTCATGATCAAAGAATTTGCAGGCTCGCAATCAAAAAATGTCAAGGCTCGCAAACAAAGAATAAAAAATGCTATAAATCAAAAAATTGTAGGAATTGCGGTACACCAACAACATGGTTCATCAGAACGAAGCCCCATGAGCAAAACCCACCCTCATTTGACTTTCTAGGGGACCCCATAGGTGAGAAAATAGATTTTTAAATCTGGCCATATCATCCCTCCCTCATGATGCACGATCACGATCAAAGAATATCACAATCAAAGAATTTGCAGGCTCGCAATCAAAGAATTTGCAGGCTCACGAAAAAAGAATTAAAAATGACATAAAACAAAACATTGAAGGAATTTCAGTACACCACCACCATGGTTCATCAGAATGAAGCCCCCTGAGCAAAATCTACCCTCATTTGTCTTCCTAGGACATCTCTGGGCTGAGAAATAACAATTTTTAATCCGGCCATCTTGTCCCTCCCTCACAATGCACAATCGCAATCAAAGAATCTCGCAATCAAAGAATTTTCAGGCTCGCAATCAAAGAAATTGCACACTCATGACCAAAGAATAAAAACTGGTGAAACGCAATTCTTTGACCGATTTGAACCGAACCAATGACATGCCTCGATAGAACGAAGCCCCCTGATCAAAATACACCCTAATTTGTGTCCCTAGCCCACCCCTGAGCTGAGATATTTTTGTATTTAGGTTGCAATGCAAGATCACAATCAAAGAATCTCATGATCAAAGAATTTGCAGGCTAGCGATCAAAGATCGTTAGTGAGCCATGAACAAAGATTTTAAAAGCTTATAACTCTATTTTTTGAATTATTTGGATGAAACTAAAGGCAAGGTCAGAGTCCCCTAAGTAAAACTCATCCAAGTTTTACTTCAGGAGTGTCCCCTGAGCAGAAATATTTGTATTTTTCTGATCGGAAAACTAAAAACAAGATGGCGGACCTCGCGATCAAAGAATTTTGAATATTCTCAGGGATAAAGATTCTTGAACCATGAGGCTGCAAATTATTTGCTCACCAGGTGAGATTAGATGGCCAGAACCCCAATTTTTGTTTGCAAAACATACATATAAATTTTCCCATTGACTTATAATGGGAAATTAAAACTGGCATAACTTTTGAATGCCTTAATATTTATTCACCAAATGAAAAGCGGCATGTTTGGCCACCAAAGTTCTTTCAAACAAGCCCTCTCACAGAGTGGCATGCAACACAACAGCCGCTCAGGACCATGTCCAAAATCCCAAAAGCAGCTTTCAAAAACAGATAATTTTGCATTATTCAGCATTTTGTTGTGCCAAGACCGTAAGCCCGACCAAAACATAATTTGGCCAATGAAGAGATCTACCATTCCCCACCTTACATACCAAATGTCAGGCAAATACATTAAATGGGTCCAAAGTTATTAACGTGCAAAAGTTTGAGTTTAACATAGTAGTGACCGCTGAACCCTAACTATTGAGAGTATATATATATATATATATATATATATATATATATATATACACATATATATATATATATCTAATATATATATATATATATATATATATTCAGGCTCTGGAGTTAATTCATCACTTAAATTGACATAAAGCATCTCTTCACATTATTAAATGAGATAATAAAACAGTTTCTAAATGCCACACATATTACTTCTAAATAGATACTGATTTACATTGTAGAAAAAAATGTGTAAAGTCCATTTACACCATACTATATTGCACACATGCTTTTTTGTGTAAGAAAATGGGATGTTTTGTGAGTAAAGGATCAGTGACTATTATGAAATTCTTAGGAGAGATGGAAAGCTGATACAGGCTAGCTCCAGCAGGTCATTTCGAGGTTCGACTTTAAGCCAGGCACTGTTGTTACATGGCTAATGATTATGTCTTTTTGTAGTAAATCCGTGTGCATGATTTACTAAACAAGTCAGTTATTTTTGTGCACTTAGAATAGTTTAATGACATTTAGATTTATTTAGAATGTGTGCACATTTGGTCTCAGATTAAAGCAGCTTAGAGTTCTGTCTCCAACACTGTAAACAGAAGAAAAGAGTATTTTATGTAACTGTCATTGTGATTTGCATTTATGGAAGGATACACTGAAAAGCACTGGAAAATGTGTTCCATGGAAAGCCCTTTTTTCAAGCTAAAGCAGGCTGGCTGTAGGTTCCACCCACAGCCATAAAAACTAAGTAACCCTTCACAAGATCTTGGTGAAAGTAGACAGCTATGATCTGAGTTTTGCTTGTCTGGGTTCTGACCAGAACTATTTCAGTTGTAATTCCTGGAAACTTTTCTGCCCTAAAACACAAAAGAAAAGGGTAAAACTCAAAGAGTATCTGTCTGCCTCTGAATCACATGGCAGCACTCCTAAAAAGAAAATAGAGAGAAGTAACTCAGATGAAGAAAAGTACACATCTTCAGGTACCGCTCCTCAAACAAAATCTTAGTTGACAGAAAAGCAGTAGACTATGATCAAAGAGACAAAAAAAGCTACCAAGTCATCATCCAGCTCAGAAAAAGAGCACAGGGTGTCCGATAGGGAGAACCCTGGTGCTAAGAATGTCAGAAAGAAGCAAGCACTGGTCAGCTGAGATTGCAGATAGAACATGGCACTGCTTCACATGTCCAAGATGGCCACAGGAGCCCAGTGCACATGTGCAAGATGCTGCGCATGCACAGAGAACTAAAGTGGCCATCTTAAAAATGGCAAACTATGCTGCTATGCCACCAGAATTCAGTGAGCATGCACAAGTCATTGTGCATAATCACTGAACTCTAGCCACCATTTTGGACACTACATACAGCGTCTTGTTCCACTGGTACTGACAGACAAAATAGTGCAGTGAACATGCAGTAATTGTCATTCACCTCCACTAAAACAAGTCTATCTGGAATCTGGAAAGCTCCCTTTCTCTAGTGTGCTGGCAAGATGTCTGCAGGGATATGCCCTCTGCAGTTGTAAAGAGCAGGTTCTCTGGTTACATTAACATTAGTTAAGAAAAAGCTAAAAGAAAAGCATCTGACTCTACCTCTTCAAAAAGGGATCAGGATCCAGCAGAAGAACAGAGAGACATATGCCCTTAGCACAACACATCATAAAATTGCAATAGTTTTTCCAGACCTTCAAAGCCATGGGAAACCTTGCCAGAATTACTGCCAAAAGTAATATAGTTCCCCTGCATATCCTCACAGTAAGTGTTTTGAAATCATTATTTCAGGGGCTGATGGCTGCTCCAAGACAGGTTAAATCCACATAAGGTTTCATCCGCAGCAGCACACAACCTGTTGAGAAATGTGTTGTAAAAAGAGCAAATGGTTTCAATAAAAAAATGTAACTGCAAAAGGAGAAAAAAAGATATAAAATTTAAAGAAAGTCATACAAACCCCAAGTTTAAATTCAAAAAAAGTTCCTTAGTTTATTGTAGTCATACTTTCAGGTCTAGTCCTTGTCACCCACCCCCCACCTTTCAATGTTTCACCCTTTAAAAGGGCTTCATCAGGTCCTCCTCTATTGTCAAAAGACACACACTGTATTTGAACATTCTGTACTCATTTGCACTTAGGTTATATGGAAGTGCACCACGTTTACTTCACACAAAGTTCCATTTAAATGCTGTGCAACTGCAGGCTATGTACACAATGCCATGAGAGTGCTTAGAAACAAAAAAAATGTTCACTTACAAACATTTTGTCTATTCATATTGAATGTCATTACTTGTAGGTTTCTTTCTGGCATATCTTATTGTATCTGCATGGATCATATACATAAACCTGTTAGTATATGTGTAAAGACCTCAGTTCTGTAAAAAGGAAATATAGGTGTTACTGAAAATGTATGCCAAACTGCTCTTTTATGCATTTTGTCTGTTTGCAACTCATGTATCTAAGTATAACAGTGGTGATTTGCCTACATATTCTGGGTAAAACAGAATAAAGCACCTTAGTTGGTAAAACCCACATTTACAAAACTGTTTGCTACTATACATAGTTTGGTAATGCTGGAATTGTTGGTATTTGTTTTTTCAACTTAAAAGGTCATAGTATGCTCTGTTCACATTTCTGCATTTACTTTCAGGTTTATCTTTGAGTTCATCCCACTTTTATTGTGTCACTATTAGGGGTGTGTTTAGTACATGCTGGGAGGCAAGTCCCCATATTAACATCATATGTAGCAGATCACTTTAATTTAGTAGGACATACAGTAGCATCCCTACAGTATTGAGGGTATAAAATGTATCCAAAAACCTTTAAAGAGGGGGAGGCTGAGAGAAATTATTAATAAGAAGAGAAATTTATTGGCATTATACATTGAGTATCTTTGACCCCAAAGCAGGGATAAACAAAGAATATTGGCAGGTGTGCTGATGATCAGATGTATGCCTGTAAGTGGCCTTAAAGGGACACTGTTAACCTGTTTTTCATCATATTATTTCTAGTGGAAATCTCACATTTTATGATTGCTTACCCTCTCTAAAATTCACTGATGTTGCTGTTTGTTTTGTCAGTCCCCTTGCTTAGTAGAACTGAAATGAATGACAATGTATATTTATAAACAACCTTGTTTTTGTTTACAGTCCTGGTTCTGTCCTTAGTGCTTGCTTCCTGAGCATAAGAAACACACCCAACCAGTTCAGTCACTAGTAAGGTAGTAGACAAAGAACCTCTGTGCACAAACACTGTGGCAAGGGTTATCCCAAAGGGCATTTAGCTGGGAAGCCAAGTTTCAAGAAAATACAAAATCACACATGCCCCCACAATGCAAAGCATCAAGGGCTGCATATGCAAATCACCACAGAATGTTACGCTGGTTCAACTTTAAGCAGAATTGCATGGTGCCGAAAGGCCTCGCACACTGAACCTCCTGAACTTCCACTACATTATGAGGGGCTAGACTGTGTTGTGGGTGTTCCCAAGTCCAGGAAAGATGTATTTGGTGCTGATCAAGGAATGTAAACAACCCTGTTTTTGTGTGATAACACCAGTATGTTGGGCAATCTGTTATTTACTTTTTTAAAGAAAATATGAGTCAGAATCAAACTACCAGCTACATCAACAATCTTTACAGAATTTTTGCAATCAGAAAATATGTTTCTGAAACTAGGAACACTCTGAGACCTAAGGGGGTTGACAGTGTCCCTTTAATCTAAAGTTAAAACTAAACTGGCAGATCTGATAGTGGTCTGACCAATCTGTATAAATGATGCCAGTTTTAATATGAAATCAAATGTGAAATAAAATTTGAATAGGAAATGGTCATGACACCTTCACCCTTCCTCTACTCTAACTCTTTAACTCTGACTGTCCACTGAGTGGTCCCAGCAACATATGCTGCAGACTCTAGTTGAAGTAGAAATGATGAATAAAATAAGGACATGTAAACTGTGAGTCTGCATATAGGAGTGTAAACATGAGCACCTTGCATGTTTCATGCAGCAGATCTTATATCAGATTGCTTAGCAATGTAGTGCTTATTGGGCACAGGAGTGGGTGGTCCCTGTGAAGTTAATACTGGGACTTGCCCCCAAGCACACACTAAACACACCCCTAAGAGTGACAATATAGAAGTGTGATAAATTAGTGGCAGCACATGCTATTAAATGCCAACATCACCACGGAAATACTTAAATGTGTGAGTTGCACGCTATTAGACAAAATGCATGAAAGGGCAGTTTGTTTGGAATAAATACTTGAAAACACCAATATTTTCTTTTCACAGAACTATGATCTTTACACATATACTAACAGGTTTATGTTTTTGATGCATGCAGATATAATAAAATATGCAAAAAAATAGCATTTATTTGAATAGATAAAATGTTAATAAGTGGGCTTTTTTATTTATGAGCACACTCACAGCACTGTAAGTGGCATGGCTCTTGAAGGCAAAAGGGTTTGGTTTATGGCCTGTTTTTGAAAGTGGATTTTACTGGACATAACCTTTTTGGCTTGCACTTTGAAATGCATCTAAAGAATGTAAAACTGCATATTGAATTGGAGAATAAAAAGCAATTTATGCGATGAAAGGATTATTGCAACTTTGTAAAGATGAGCTAAAGTTTATTAAAGAGAAACAAGAATAACAAATAACAAGGAGCAATTACAAACAACTTATTCAGTGGGAGGAACAATATAGGGCTTGAAAGCGATTCTCTAAAAGGAAAATAACCATTTTGCAACATTGTAAAATATATCAAATTTTTCAGCCTGAGGTAACTACCTTTCATCCTCATTCTTTTCAGACAAGGGAATACATAAAATTCCTCTAATGTAATGCAAGCTGCTTAAAGGAGAACGAGTTAAAAAAAGTCAGTGCAGGAACTAAATTATGACCCGATCAAGACTCCAAAAAGAAAAGAAAATACTCTAAAATGGTGAAGATTTTATTGCACAAAAGGATTAACCTCCAACCGGAAGGAAACCCAGGGATGCTAAATCTCATAGCAAACCGTTTCCTTATTTATAAGCTTATAATAACTTTTTTTCCCACCCTGTATATAAAAATTAACTAACTCATGCCAATTAGCTAAAGTTTGAATCTGCACTGATAACCAAAACTTAGATAAGGCCTTCTTGCACAAAGAATTAATACCATTAATAGCCTGGCCTGATGTCTGGAAAACTTAGGGTTCTCCAGAGGAATCAATAACAATACCAATTTTGATGACAAAGTTAACTTTTCATTGAAAATCCTCTAAAGATCCCCCGTGGCAGCCTGCCAGTATGGCTCCAACTTTAAACAACTCCAGAAAATAAGCCCCTGGTCAGTTTGAAATTCTCCACACCGCCACCAGCAGAAGGTATACTCAGATCCCCTAAACTTAGCTACCCTGGCTGGAGAGAGAAAGAAATGAACCCTTTTTTAGTTATATGATATATTTTCTCCTTTGTAATTAAAGTATTATTATATCTGTAATTATCCTTTACTGCAATCCTTACTGCATATAATTTTCCAAAGTGGGAAACCCAATCTTCTGCCAAAATTACTCCATCAATATTTAAATTATACTTCTTCTCTGCTTTCTTAATTATTTTCCAGAACTCTTGGTTATTTTTCCCTATGACTGCATCCTGTAATTTAGACCATGACATTCTTTCCTGGGCAGACTTTATCTTTCTAATAAGAACTCTATAATCATTCTTTATGAACCCCAAAGCTTTATTAAGGTTTAAATCCACATTTTTTTTATAACCATACTATTTTATTTAGGGTTTTTTTTTGTAAAGTTTTCATTGGGCATCATACCAGGGAGCTGTATCTATTCTATTCTTATCTGTTTTCCTACTATTATTCCCTTGTATCTTTATTTTGATAAATTGAATTAGTGTTTCATAATAATCTCGAACATCATTCTTCTCAGCATTTAAAAACTCCAAACTCCTACATATCGCCTAGTGATTCATAAGTATAGAATCCATTTTCCTCTCCAAAAGAGGATTCCACTTTATTTTCAATGAACAGATACTCATATGGTTATCCAAACTACAGGTATACTCTTCAGTGCTGTTTCTATAAATTGTCACATCCTTAGATAAATTCACATTAAGTGAAATAGGAAAACAGTCGGAGGTGCAATCAATTAGTACATGAAAAACAAGGACTTGGTTATATAGATTTATATCTACCAAAGCTATATCCAAAACTGAACTGCTTGTTTTTAAAGGAAATTCATAATTACCATCCCTCTCCCCATTTGCCCTACAATTTAGAATACATAAATTCTGTTCTATTATAAATCTCATTAAAATTAATCCCTTCTTATCCCATTTCCTTTCTCTAGATTTTCTTAATGGAAGATCCTGATATAACAAATGATTTGACAGATTAGATAACTGATCTTTATCATTGAGGGGCCCCACATGCACATTCCAATTACCAATAATTATAACATGTTTTATTGCATCTTTACAAAGTAGATAATAAAGGAGTAAAGACAAATTATGCAATTTTTAAGTAAATTCTTCTATTTTTAAACTTGATGGAAAATACATATTTATTACTAGAAAGGATTTATTTTGGGAAACAGATAATTCCAAAATCATCCAATATTGTTCACCACTATGAATATCTATTTTAAACCTTTATTTTTTGAATCAATTAAAATCATCAAGCCACCTTTGTTTTGCCCTTTAATGTTCTCATTTTTTTCAGCAGTTTCTGAGGCTTTGTGCAATGAGTTTGCTCAGTTTTAATCAAACAGGGTGTTTGCCATCAGGCAGGGTGTTCTGCCAGTGGCCCATACTATGGCCGACAATGGACGTCGGGGTGGTCGACAAAGCACTCCGCCAGTTGGGGGGAGTTTAAACCAGTGGAGGTGGCTGATGTCATTGTGGTGATCTCAAAACTTGAAGCACACATATTGTGAACTGGACCCAGCGCTGATGCATTTCTTAGGGGGATGCATTGACGCTGTTGGGCCAGTGTTCACCTTGATTGTCTGGTGTTCCTTGCTGGAGGGGATTGTCCCAGATGCTTTGAAGGAGGCACTGGTGACACCCCTCCTGAAGAAGTCATCATTGGACCCTGACATTAAGGTGAATTAGTGCCCAGTCTCCAACCTTCCATTTTTAGGAAAGGTGGTGGAGAAGACTGTGGCACATCAGTTAGGTGATCACCTCATGGCATTTGATATCTATGAGCCACTCCAGTCAGGGTTTTGTGCAGGACATTCAACAGAAACCACATTAGTTTGGGTACAAAATGATCTCCTCAGGGTGAGAGATTGAGGGGAGGGGACAATTCCCATTCTACTCGATCTCTTCTCAGCTTTAGACATAGTGGACCATCAGGTTTTGCTGGACCTTCTGAGGGAATTCTGTGGACTCACTGGCATTGTCGGTCACTGCTATAAGTCCTTTTTGACAAACAGAAGACAGAGGGTGGTGATGGGGAATTTTTCCTCATCTGTTAGCCTTCTGTCTTGTAGGGTACCTCAGGGTTCAGTGTTATCACAGATGTTGTCTGCCGTAAATATGGTACCACGGGATAGATCATTAGGAAGTACTGCTTGTGATTTCATTGCTATGCTGATGATACTCAGTTGTACTTATCCTTTGCCCCTGGAATGTCAAATGCAGTGGATGTATTAAACAACTGTCTGGCAGAGATCAATGACTGGATGGCCTCCAGTTGGTTGCAACTGAACCCCGATAAGATGGAGGTGCTGGTGGTGGAGTCGAACAGGAGGTGGGTGGGGTTGCCGCCTGGGGAAGACAATGGATTTGTTCTAGGGTCAGTCCCATTGAAGGCTTCCTCTAAGGTGCATAGTCTTGGTGTGATATTTGACAGTGGTATGACAATGGAATATCTGGTGTCTGCTAAAGGAAGCTTTTTTCATCTGAGAAATATCACTAGGATTAGGCACCTGATTCTGCCCCTGGACCTCCCCACCTTGGTACATGCATTTGTCACATCCATATTAGACTATTGTAATGCGCTCTACCTCGGGGTCTTGGGAGGCACCCTCCATCGACTGCAGCCAGTGCAGAATGCAGCTGCCAGGTTGTTGACAGGTCAGTCAAAATACTGCCATGTCACCCCAGTGCTGCGTGAACTGCACTGGTTGCCAGTTCAATGGAGGGTGCTCTTCAAATTGGGCTTGCTCACCTATAAGACCATACATGGATTGGGCCTTTGTTACCTAGCTGACCTTCTGACACCTGCTGCCTCAGTTTAGCTCCTCCGGTCCTCCTTGAGGGGCCTCCTGATGATTCCTTGGTCAAGATTAAAAATAGCCGGCGATCGAGCTTTCAGTGTCGCCGGTCGTGTCTTATGGAATTCGCTCCCATTCTTGGTGAGGAAGGCCCCATTAGTAGAGGTCTTTAAGACCCACCTGAAGTTCTGTTTGTTTAATCAGGTTTTCTCAGACTCTGTTTCACACCCATGTTATTAGTCCTTTTCAAAATTTAAAGGGTTTTATATAGTTATGTGATCTGTATAAGGATATAGTTTTGTATGTATAAATTGAGCTTGTGTTTTTTGTACAGTGCTCAGAGCCTCCGGGATTGGGCACCAGAAAAATAAAATTTACTTTACCTTACCTACCTTTCCCAGGGCAAGCAAATTGGCAATATTCTGGTATCACCACATTATTATAGTTGTCCAACCATGTTTCTTGTAACAAGATCTGATCATAAGCCATAAGGGTATTCAACCAAACCTTGTCATCAGATTTATTGACTAACCCCACAATATTCCAAAATAAAATGTTAATACCATCTTCATTATTTATAAGCGGCTTGATGATTTTACTCTCATCTCAATCAGACAACACAAGAATAGAATTATTTCTACAAGATCCTCATGAGCAGTGTGACAACACCTCTTACCCATTCTTTTTCTTAATATTCCATAGATAGGCACCTTCTGATAGAACAGATCATTCCTCATCACTAACTGAATTACTTTCTAAACTATCTAACACAACACCTCCATTAATCCTTTCTTCATGCTGTTTTCTCCCTCTAATATATCCCTGCATATCTGGGGAACCATCCAGCTCATACTCAATAACTGTCGGTTTCAGTAAATATTTATTAATAGTTTGTTTGTTTCTCTTTTATGAGGTTTTCATTGCTTTTTACACAGCTCTCCATTTACTCAATGAGTTACCCCATTGAGTCATCTAACTGTACGCCTACTACACGACACTCCACACACTTATTCAAGATATCTTTTCTTATGGAGTTGTTTTTCACAACCAAACACACAAGCCCTATATTGGGGTTAGCTCTATCTCTGTATGTAGATGTAATATCTTCCCAACAAATCCTAGCCTTCAATTGAATCTTTAGGATATTACAGACAGAGATCTTTAACAAGAATGGTGATTCTCTTCTGGACTTCAGTATCCCTTTGGAATATATCATTTGATGTCTGTCATCAATGATTCTGTTACCCTTTTGCTTTCCTAACTTATTTTGTCCTAATTCTTCTTCATGTTTTTTTTCCTACTGTATGTATGATCTTATTATTACTACAAACCTTTCTCCCTTTCGTTTTAACCTCTGTTTCTATCATGTATTTTCCTTCTCTCTTTTTTTATCTCTTTAACTTTTCCATCAGTTCATGTTTCCTCATATTCTTTCTCCACTATCTTTTGTGTTACTTGTTTAATTTCTTTACTTTTCCTTCTTTTCTCTCTCTCTCTTCTTTATCCTATATTATAACCTTTCTTTGGATAATCTCCATTTGTTCTTTCAGTAACTCTATTTCTTTCATGATAGAACCCAATGAAAGATTGGTACAAACTAATACTGTCTTGATGTCACCAAATTGTTTACTCAAATATTAATTTGAATGCTTAGCCAATACAACCTCATTCTCTGACATACTGGTATATGCATTCATTGTTGTCTTTCCAACCGAGGAACGTTCAGCATGTACTTCAACTTCAGCTATACTCCTAAACTGCTCCTCATTTGTAGTTTTTACTCTCTCCATAAAAGGTGGGAGAAATTTATAAAAATCTTTGAGAAAGTCATAGAAACATAGAAACTTAGACTTTGACAGCAGATAAGGACCACTTGGCCCACCCAGTGTGCCCATTTCCCTACCTACTGGATAAGCTGCAGATTCTAGTTAACCAACAGCCTGCTTCCTGCAACCCCCCCACCTTAAATTGCTTTGTGTCTGTCCCATGCATGTTTGAATTCCCCCACTGTTTTAGACCCAACGACCTCCTCAGGAAGGCTGTTCCATGTGTCCACCACTCTCTCCGTGAAAAAGAATTTCCTCACATTACCCCTGAGCTGTCCCCCCTCTATCTTTAAACTGTGCCCCCTTGTTCTTACACATCTCTTTTTCTGAAAGATGCTACCCTCCTGGACTTTTTTGAGTCCCTTGAGGTACTTGAACATTTCTATCATTTCCCCCTGTCCCTCCTTTCATCAAGTGATTACATATTAAGCTCTCTCAGTCTCTCTTCATATGGTTTCCTTGCCTAAGTTGTTCCCCACTTTGCTGATCCCCATTTTGTGTAGTCCTATACAAAGTCCCCTGTCTATCAGCTATCCCTTTTAGTCTTGTTAAAGAGTCATTCACATTTCCCATCTGTGACTCCAAGGCTTTGATTCTCTCCAACAGAAAATTCCTCCCTGAATACTCTATACTATTATCTTCTTTTGAACCCTTTGGTAAAGATGTTTTTGGCATGGAGATATCCCATTCTTTTCATCTTAGAAAGTCAGTAATTTTTTTTATTATTGTCTATCACCATTTTCTTAGGTTTACTTTTTAAAGGGCCAAGTAACTTATGATTCCTTAACTTCATTACTTCACCCATTGTGCAAAATATATTGTACATATTAAAAAATTCAAGAAAAAAATAAATTAAGGGACAGCAGTAAAATATCAGTTTGAATAGATACAGGTACATAACTACTGGCAAAAATAGAAAAAAGTCCTGTGTAGTGCTTTCAAGAAATGTAATATAGGTACAAGTTCATAAATACTGGCAAACACAGAAGAAGTCCTTCACAGTGCTTTCAAGTCCCATAAATGCGGTTGTTTCTAAAAGAAGCTCCAACCTGCTTGTATTCTCAAGTCATACTTTGTCCCAATTTCCACTTAAAAGACTTCACCTCCTCCACTTAAAAAAAAAATATAAAGTATAACATTAACACAATTCAATCAATATAAAATAGTGTTTATCCTCCTAAAAAACAAATTACACTTACTCGTGTAGACTCCTATAAAAAATAAGTCATCTGTTAATACACCTTCTCAGGGACCTGGAGCTTGCTGACTGCCAAATATTCCTGGCTATCTTCTCATGAACCAAAAGCACTGGGCAATACCATGAGTGAGGGCAAAAAAATAGGTGGAGTGACAATGGCTAGGCAAATCGGGGCAAATGTAGATAATGTAGATAAAATCCAAACAAGCAGGAGAAGAGGCCTGCAAGCACACAGTTGTCAGTGTCAGTGGCATTGGCCTAGTAGTATCACATGGCCAAATCACTAATACCCTGCTGAAACTAAAGCCAAACAAAACAGAAACTACAAAAGTAAAACAAGAAATCTCAGCATAAACACATTTGAAGGTATGGCACAATGAGCCACAGAGTGACTGTCTCAGCCAGATGCTGGGTAGAAGTGCTACCATCTGAAACTCTGCAGCTCATTAAAAGCAGTGGAGCCACATGACCTGTTTGTCAAGGTGATGCCCGACTGGCATGAAATAAAACTCAAACAAAAACTTGTGTTAAAAAAACATATTAAAACACAAAACATAATTAATAAATTGTCTAACCAGCATCACCTCTCATCACATAGACCCCTTTCCTTCTCTAATAAGGCCCAGTCTCATACAGAAACTATATTCCAGTGATTCCTCTCATCTTCGTCTATCAAAAAAAAGCAATGCAGAAAATCAAAAAGCTCAGTTCTCCTCAGTTTTTCAGCTCCTTCTGTATTCGGTTCAGTAGAATCCCTTCCTTTTTATTTATTTTCATTTATTTTCTTTCCACTCCGCCATCTGAATGGCGTTCACTCAAGCCTTCAGTCCAACTGGCGCCCCACCTCCTGCTGGCATTCCTCCAAGCTGCAAGAGAAAAGCAAAAACAAAGCCTGAACCACAGGAGCAGTGGCATTAAGCCTTTATGGAAAGGCTTAAATATTAGGCAGTAGGTGGCATACCTGTTAAAAATAACATTTCAGCTTTGTAAGCCTGCAACTTTGTATCTTCTCCACAGACACACGCATGTATAGCCACTGCTCCTTTCCTCTCCTTGTCACTGGTGTCTGACCTGGTGGCAGCAGTTGACTCTGGTAACTGAGACTTCAGCTTCAAAACAATTTGAATTCTAAATGAAACTCTTTTACAAAACAGTTTTTCTTTCTCAGTGCTACTTGCAGCAGTTTGTCTTTCTCACTGAGCCTCTGACTTACTCAAGCAGCTTTGTAAAAAAATACTCACTTGAGTTTCTGACTACCAGTTCATTCATAACACACACACAAACACACACACACTCTGACACCATGTATAGAATGAGCAGGAAACACAAAAAAACATTTTTCCTAAAGCTCTCACCCCTGTGGTATAAATCGCACACATGATGGGCAGATCATGGGATATGGAAAATATTCTCAGTCCTGCAGAGTGACCTTTACATTCTTACTCTACAGAAGTGAGAATATTTTTCATATCCTACTCCTGCCCATCATGTATCCTATATATATATATATAGTATATATATATGTGTGTGTGTGTGTGTGTATGTATATATACACATATATGTGTCTGTGTGTATATATATATATATATATATATATATATATATATATGTGTGTGTGTGTGTAAATCCAGCATTACAACATTAGCCATAAACATGATGATAGTAACCCTGATCTAATACAATTGCTTCCCGGTCATCATGTATAAGTGGCTGTTGTGGGGTTTGAACCAAGCATTCATTTATCCCAAACTGGGTAACAACTATGTATACATAAGACTTCAGAATACTGTATTCTGTTGTGTCATAAATCTACTATGCAGCATTTTACTGTCATGTTTTCTATGACACATTTCAGATCAATGAACTTTGTTACTTCAGATCTGAGATTTAGACGTGCTACTTTTATTGCCATATGCTGATGCTATTACATTAAATGAATGATAGAGTTATTTCCCATTATTGCAAGTTATACAAGGGTAAGGGTGGTCATGTCAGAAATGAAAATATAGACTGAACTACATTGTACTATACAGCACAGAGCAAGATGAATTTCATTGAAATGTTTATTGATTGCAGTGTACAGTCAGAGATCATGTCTTCCTGTGAGTCAGACAGCTGGGAATCATGGGAAGATTGAGCATAAAACAGGTAGCTTATAAAAAATATATATATATATATATTATATATATACACACACACACACATATATATGTGTGTGTGTATATATATATATATATATATATATATATATATATATATTCTATGGCAAAAAAACGTTAATGCATCAGTTAGGGTTATTCTACAGTGACAAAAGTGAGGAAATTCGACATTAGGTTCCCACCACTTGCACCCCAACCCACACAGCCCTCACCAATAGACATTGGGGTGTGTGTTGGGGTCATCAGCCCTAACTCTTACCCCATCCCATCTGTAAAAGGGCTGAGGTGGTGTACTGTAGGGGAATGGGGTGAGAGTTACGGCCAATGACCCCAATGCACACACTGATGCCTATTGGTCGGGGGCAGAGCATGGGGGTGCAAGGGGTGGGAACCCTAATGATGACTTTCCTTGCTTTTGTCACTGTAGAATAATCCTAATTGATGCATTAGCAAAGTTTTTTTTTGTATAGAATGTCCTTACTTTTTAAGAAAGAATAGAAAAGTAGAAAGTTGAGCAAGTTGGTGGGAGGTCGGGCCACATTACACACCTAATGACTAAAAAGAACATTGACAACAGCATGGCCACCCACCAAACAAATGTTAATCTAGGAGAGCAATAGAAAATGATGTCCTCAAAAGATTAACTGTGCCACGCAATCTCTCCACAAAAAATATATTGTCCGACATATAAACACCACAATTCACATCTACAAGACATACCGTCAACACTCTCCAAATTTCAAGAGAAAAGACCAAACTGTGTACAACATATAACATGCCACAGTTTGAAATTTTCATTCATTAGAGTGGCACACTTCCACACTTGTTAACATTTAACACACATAATAACTGAAAACTACATCCATGATACTAAGGCATCCTATCAATTTCAAGGCACCACCACAAGCAAAATGCTGTCTGCAGAATGTAAAATGCACCACACCATATCTCCACCAAACAATTGTTTTCTGACACATGAACATTGTAATTTATATCCACAGGACATGCCACAAACACCCTCCAAATTTCAAGTAAAAAGACCAAACTGTTTCTGAGATATTCAATGCTAAATATTGGTAAAATTTCCCTATCTATTCCATTATAAAAAATCTGGCCATCTTGCCATCTGGTCCTTCCCTCTCAATCAAAGATGGCGATCAAAGGATCTCATGATCAAAGAATTTGCAGGCTTGAAATCAAAAAATTTCAAGGCTCGCAAACAAAGAATAAAAAATGCTATAAATCAAAAAATTGAAGGAATTGCAGTATACCACCAACATGGGTCATCAGAACGAAGCCCCATGAGCAAAACCCACCCTCATTTGACTTTCTAGGCACCCCATAGGTGAGAAAATAGATTTTTAAATCTGGCCATCTCGTCCCTCCCTCATGATGCACGATCGCGATCAAAGAATGTCACAATCAAAGAATTTGCAGGCTCACAATCAAAGAATTTGCAGGCTCACAATCAAAGAATTTGCAGGCTCATGAACAAAGAATTAAAAATGATATAAAACAAAACATTGAAGGAATTGGTACACCACCACCATGGTTCATCGGGACGAAGCCCCCTGAGCAAAACCCACCCTCATTTGTCTTCCTAGGACACCCCCTGGGCTGAGAAATAACAATTTTTAATCTGGCCATCTTGTCCCTCCCTCACAATGCACAATCACAATCAAAGAATCTCGCAATCAAAGAATTTTCAGGCTCTCAATCAAAGAAATTGCACACTCATGACCAAAGAATAAAAACTGGTGAAACACAATTCTTTGACCGATTTGAACTGAACCAATGACATGCTTCGATAGAACGAAGCCCCCTGATCAAAATACACCCTAATTTGTGTCCCTAGCCCACCCCTGAGCTGAGATATTTTGTATTTAGGTTGCAATGCAAGATCACAATCAAAGAATATCACGATCAAAGAATTTGCAGGCTCGCGATCAAAGATCATTAGTAAGCCATGAACAAAGATTTTAAAAGCTTATGACTCTATTTTTTGAATTATTTGGATGAAACTAAAGGCATGGCTCAATCGGGCAGAGCCTCCTGAGTAAAACTCATCCAGGTTTTACTTCAGGAGTGTCCCCTGAGCCGAGATATTTGTATTTTTCTGATTGGAAAACTAAAAACAAGATGGCGGACCTCGCAATCAAAGAATTTTGAAAATTCTCAGGGGCAAAGATTCTTGAACCATGAGGCTGCAAATTCTTTGCTCACCAGGTGAGACTAGATTGCCAGAACCCCAATTTTTGTTTGCAAAACATACATATAAATTTTCCCATTGACTTATAATGGGAAATTAAAACTGGCATAACTTTTGAATGCCTTAATATTTATTCACCAAATGAAAAGCGGCATGTTTGGCCACCAAAGTTCTTTCAAACAAGCCCTCTCACAGAGTGGCATGCAACACAACAGCTGCTCAGGACAACATCCAAAATCCCAAAAGCAGCTTTCAAAAACAGATAATTTTGCATTTTTCAGCATTTTGTTGTGCCAAGACTGTAAGCCTGACCAAAACATAATTTGGCCAATGAAGAGATCTACCATTCCCCACCTTACATGCCAAATGTCAGGCAAATCCATTAAATGGGTCCAAAGTTATTAACGTGCAAAGGTTTGAGTTTAACATAGTAGTGACCGCTGAACCCTAACTATAGAGCGTGACACCACCACTATAATATATACAGTATATATATATACATATATATATATATATATATATATATATATAAATATATATATATATACTATATATACATATCTATCTATATATATATATATATATATATATATATATATATATATATATATATTCAGGCTCTGGAGTTAATTCATCACTTAAATTGACATAAAGCATCTCTTCACATTATTAAATGAGATAATAAAACAGTTTCTAAATGCCACACATATTACTTCTAAATAGATAATGATTTACAATGTAGAAAAATGCTCAAAGTCCATTTACACCATACTATATTGTACACATGCTTTTTTTTTGTTAGAAAACGGGATGTTTTGTGAGTAAAGGATCAGTGACTATTATGAGATTCTTAGGAGAGATGGAAAGCTGATACAGGCTAGCTCCAGCAAGTCATTTCGAGATTCAACTTTAAGCCAGGCACTGTTGTTACATGGCTAATGATTATGGCTTTTTGTAGTAAATACGTGAGCATGATTTACTAAACAAGTCAGTTTTTTCTGTGCACTTAGAATAGTTTAATTATATTTAGATTAGTTTAGAACGTGTGCACATTTGGTCTCAGATTAAAGCAGCTTAGAGTTCTGTCTCCAACACTGTAAACAGAAGAAAGGAGTATTTTATGTAACTGTCATTGTGATTTGCATTTATGGAAGGATAAACTGAAAAGCATTGGAAAATGTGTTCCACAGAAAGCCCTTTTTCAAGCTAAAGCAGGCTGGCTGTAGGTTCCACCCACAGCCATAAAAACTAAGAAACCCTTCACAAGATCTTGGTGAAAGTAGACAGCTATGATCTGAGTTTTGCTTGTCTGGGCCCTGACCAGAACTATTTCAGTTGTGATTCCTGGAAACTTTTCTGCCCTAAAACACACAAAAAAAATGGTAAAACTCAAAGAGTATCTGTCTGCCTCTGAATCACATGGCAGCACTCCTAAAAAGAAAATAGAGAGAAGTAACTCAAATGAAGAAAAGCACACATCTTCAGGTACCGCTCCTCAAACAAAATCTTAGTTGACAGAGAAGCAGTAGACTATGATCAAAGAGACAAAAAAAGCTACCAAGTCATCATCCAGCTCAGAAAAAGAGCACAGGGTGTCCGATAGGGAGAACACTGGTGCTAAGAATGTCAGAAAGAAGCAAACACTGGCCAGCTGAGATTGCAGATAGAACATGGCACTGCTTCATATGTCCAAGATGGCCACAGGGGCCCAGTGCACATGTGCAAGTTGCTGCCCATGCACAGAGAACTAAGGTGGCCATCTTAAAAATAGCAAACTATGCTGCTATGCCATCAGAATTCAGTGAGCATGCACAAGTCATTGTGCATACGTACTGAACTCTGACCACCATTTTGGACACTGCATACAGCGTCTTGTTCCACTGGTACTGACAGACAAAATAGTGCTGTGAACATGCAGTAATTGCCATTTACCTCCACTAAAACAAGTCTATCTGGAATCTGGAAAGCTCCCTTTCTCCAGTGTGCTTGCAAGATGTCTGCAGGGCTATGCCCTCTGCAGTTGTAAACAGCAGGTTCTCTGGTTACATCAACATTAGTTAAGAAAAAGCTAAAAGAAAAGCATCTGACTGTACCTTTTCAAAAAGGGATCAGGATCCAGCAGAAGAACAGAGAGACAGATGCCCTTAGCACAACACATCATAAAATTGCAATAGTTTTTCCAGACCTTCAAAGCCATGGGAAACCTTGCCAGAATTACTGCCAAAAGTAATATAGTTCCCCTGCATACCCTCACAGTAAGTGTTTAGAAATCATTATTTCAGGGGCTGATGGCTGCTCCAAGACAGGTTAAATCCACAGAAAGTTTTATCCGCAGCAACATGCAAACTGTTGAGAAATGTACTGTAAAAAGAGCAAATGGTTTCAATAAAAAAATGTAACTGCAAAAGGAGAAAAAAAGATATAAAATCTATAGAAAGTCATACAACCCCCAAGTTTAAATTCAAAAAAAGTTCCTTAGTTTATTGTAGTCAAACTTTCAGGTCTGGTCCTTGCCGCCCCACCCCCTACCTTTCAATGTTTCACTCTTTAAAAGGGCTTCATCAGGTCCTCCTCTATTATCAAAAGACAATCACAGTATTTGAACAGTCTGTACTCATTTGCACTTAGGTAATATGGAAGTGCACCATGTTTACTTCACACAAAGTTCCATTTAAATGCTGTGCAACTGCAGGCTATGTACACATTGCCATGAGTGTGCTTAGAAACAAAACAAATGTTCACTTACAAACATTTTGTTTATTCATATTGAATGCCATTACTTATAGGTTTCTTTCTGGCATATCTTATTTTATCTGCATGGATCATATACATAAACTTGTTAGTATATGTGTAAAGACCTCAGTTCTGTAAAAATAAAATATAGGTGTTACTGAAAATATATGCCAAAGTGCCCTTTCATGCATTTTGTCTAACTGTTTGCAACTCATGTATCTAAGTATAACAGTGGTGATTTGCCTACATATTCTGGGTAAAACAGAATAAAGCACTTTAGTTGGTAAAACCCACATTTACAAAACTGTTTGTTACTAAACATAGTTTGATAATGCTGGAAATGTTGGTATTTGTTTTTTCAACTTAAAAGGTTATAGTATGCTCTGTTCACATTTCTGCATTTACTTTCAGGTTTATCTTTGAGTTCATCCCACTTTTATTGTGTCACTATTAGGTGTGTGTTTAGTACGTGCTGGGAGGCAAGTCCCCATATTAACATCACATGTAGAAGATCACTTTAATTTAGTAGGACATACAGTAGCATCCTTACAGTATTGAGGGTATAAAATGTATCCAAAAACCTTTTAAGAGGGGGAGGCTGAGAGAAATTATTAATAAGAAGGGAAACTTATTGGAATTATACATTGAGTATCTTTGACCCCAAAGCAGGGATAAACAAAGAATATTGGCAGGTGTGCTGATGATCAGATGTGTGCCTGTAAGTGGCCTTAAAGGGACACTGTTAACCTGTTTTTCATCATATTATTTCTAGTGAAAATCTCACATTATATGATTGCTTACCCTCTCTAAAACTCGCTGATGTTGCTGTTTGTTTTGTCAGTCCCCTTGCTTAGTAGAACTGAAATGAATGACAATGTATATTTATAAACAACCTTGTTTTTGTTTACAGTCCTGCTTCTGTCCTTACTGTTTGCTTCCTGAGCATAAGAAACACACCCAACCAGTTGAGTCACAAGTAAGGTAGTAGACAAAGAACCTCTGTGCGCAAACAATGAGGCAAGGGTTACCCCAAGCTGGGAAGCCAAGTTTCAAGAAAATACAAAATCACACATGCCCCCACAATGCAAAGCATCATGGGCTGCATATGCAAATCACCACAGAATGTTATGCTGGTTCAGCTTTAAGCAGAATTGCATGGTGCCGAAAGTCCTCTCACACAGAGCCTCCTGAACTTCCACTGCATTATGAGGGCTAGACTGTGTTGTGGGTGTTCCCAAGTCCAGGAAAGATGTATTTGGTGCTGATCAAGGAATGTAAACAAACCTGTTTTGGTGTGATAACACCAGTATGTTGGGCAATCTGTTATTTACTTTTTTAAAGAAAATATGAGTCAGAATCAAACTACCAGCTACATCAACAATCTTTACAGAATTTTTGCAATCAGAAAATATGTTTCTGAAACTAGGGACACTCTGAGACCTAAGGGGGTTGACAGTGTCCCTTTAATCTAAAATTAAAACTAAACTGGCAGATCTGATAGTGGTCTGACCAATCTGTACAAATGATGCCAGTTTTAATATGAAATCAAATGTGAAATAAAATTTGAATAGGAAATGGTCATGACACTTTCACCCTTCCTCCACTCTAACTCTTTAACTCTGACTGTCCACTGAGTGGTCCCAGCAGCATATGCTGCAGACTCTAGTTGAAGTAGAAATGATGGATAAAATAAGGACATGTAAACTGTGAGTCTGCATATAAGAGAGTAAACAAGAGCACCTTGCATGTTTCACGTAACAGATCTTATAACACATTGCTTAGCAATGTAGTGCTTATTGGGCACAGGTGTGGGTGGTCCCTGTGATGTTAATACTGGGACTTGCCCCCAAGCACACACTAAATATGCCCCTAAGAGTGACACTATAGAAGTGTGATAAATTAGAGGCGGCACATGCTAGTAAATGCCAACATCGCCACGGAAATACTTAAATATGTGAGTTGCAAACCATTAGACAAAATGCATGAAAGGGCAGTTTGTTTGGAATAAATACTTGAAAACACCAATATTTTCTTTTCACAGAACTATTATCTTTACACATATACTAACAGGTTTATGTTTTTGATGCATGCAGATATAATAAAATATGCAAAAAAATAGCATTTATTTGAATAGATAAAATGTTAGTAAGTGGGCTTTTTTATTTATGAGCACACTCACAGCACTGTAAGTGGCATGGCTCTTGAAGGCAAAAGGGTTTGGTTTATGGTCTGTTTTTGAAAATGGCTTTTACTGGACATAACCTTTTTGGCTTGCACTTTGAAATGCATCTAAAGAATGTAAAACTGCATATTGAATTGGAGAATAAATAGCAATCTATGCGATGAAAGGATTATTGCAACTTTGTAAAGATGAGCTAAAGTTTATTAATGAGAAACAAGAATAACAAATAACAAGGAGCAATACAAACAACTCATTCAGTGGGAGGAACAATATAGGGCTTGAAAGCGATTCTCTAAAAGGAAAATAACCATTTTGCAACATTGTAAAATATATCAAATTTTTCAGCCTGAGGTAACTACCTTTCATCCTCATTCTTTTCAGACAAGGGAATACATCAAATTCCTCTAATTTAATGCAAGCTGCTTAAAGGAGAACGAGTTAAAAAAAATCAGTGCAGGAACTAAATTATGACCCAATCAAGACTCCAAAAAGAAAAGAAAATACTCTAAAATGGTGAAGATTTTATTGCACAAAAGGATTAACCTCCAACCGGAAGGAAACCCAGGGATGCTAAATCTCATAGCAAACCATTTCCTTATTTACTGTATAAGCTTATAATAAGTTTTTTTCCACCCTGTATATGCAATTAACTAACTCATGCCAATTAGCTAAAGTTGGAATCTGCACTTATAACCAAAACTTAGATAAGGCCTTCTGGCACAAAGAATTAATACCATTAATAGCCTGGCCTGATGTCTGGAAAACTTAGGGTTCTCCAGAGGAATCAATAACAATACCAATTTTGATGACAAAGTTAACTTTTCATTGAAAATCCTCTAAAGATCCCCCGTGGCAGCCTGCCAGTATGGCTCCAACTTAAACAACTCCAGAAAATAAGCCCCTGGTCAATTTGAAATTCTCCACACTGTCACCAGCAGAAGGTATACTCAGATCCCTTAAACTTAGCTACCCTGGCTGGAGAGAGAAAGAAATGAACCCTACACTTCCAAGAAAATTATTTTAAATATAGGGAGGATGAGACCTTAAAGCTGGATAGCACAGAGGTAAGTCATTCCTCCCAAGTACTTGGTTCTCCCAGTTCCGATTCCGAACTCTGAAAACTCAATTTAACTATTTCCAATTTAGTGGCTCATATATCAAAATACCAGTATCCTACTAAATGTCTAGGGTTGTCCCCCCTCAATGCTGCAATAATAATCCTTACCCCTGGAGAACTCAAACAACTGGGAGTGGACAAATATATGCTAAAGATTGTAAATAAGAACCAAGCTGTAAAAACCATAAATAATCTAAGTTTTTAAACCATATTGCATTTGTAGCTCCCCAAAAGGGAGATGGCCCTTAAGGTCAAAGAGCAGATAATAATACTCTAAACTCAAATGAGCCCATCTTCAAAGGATTAACTCCGACTTATAAAATGATGTATCTCCATCCCATGCAATGGCCGTCATGAGGATATGTTGCCCTGGCTGTAGAGATTTCTGATAATTATGCCAAACCCTAATTACCACTCCTGTATATGAATAAAAATGAGAGATCTGAATTTGTGGAATTGAAGTTGCATAAAGCACTCATCCTAGGTTATACATTTCATTCAGGGCAAATTCTATGTCCTTCCAATAGACCATATAATGGGGCTGGACCAATATCAAACAATATGCAAATATACTGCTGTAGCATACCACTCCAGATTGAGAAGCCCCACCCCTACCTGAGCAGATGATAAATAAAAAACTTCAGCCTTTACCCTGGGGCACTCACCCCGACAAATAAACTTCAAAATGGATTTTTGCCAATCCTGCAGATAGGAGTTTTAAATCAAATAATGGGAGTGTTTCAAGAAAATATAAGATTTTGGGTAGAATGATCATTTGAAACACCTCCGCCTGCCTTAAAAAAGACAACGGCAACGTAGCTCAATTAGCTAAGTCCCTTTTTATGTCTTGCATAAAAGGTTCCAAATTCAAAAGATCAACATGCTCCAGGGATTTTGTTAAGCCCACCCCAAAATACCTAATTTAATTCCTGTTCCTCGAATAGGCAATCTATTACTTATCTAATCAGGAGAGAGTACCAATAAGCTATTTCCTCAGTTTTAGATTTATTCAAATGAAAGCAGGCCAATGACTTGAATTCCTTCAACAGTTAAAACACTTCCACAAGGGAGGATGTAGGATTTATTAAAGTTAACAATATGTCATCAGCGAATAGGGCCACTCTATAATCCCCCCATCCAACCTGTATACTTTCAATACAGTTTGACAGGTGAATATGAGAAGCTAATGACTCAACATATAATGCAAATAAAAGGGGAAACAAAGGGCACTCTTGATAGGTGCCATGAGCCAAACAAAATGGGTGATCAAATTACTATTTACCCACACAGATGCCATTGAATTGGTATAGACCTGCTGGAGCATAGCAATGAATTGCACAGGAAACCCAAACCCTTGTAGTACTGATTAAAGAAAGGGCCACAAGACCCAATCAGAGGCCTTCTCTGTGTCTAGGCTAACCAGGACCAGAGGGATAGATCTATTAGCAGGTAGGTACACCTGACATGATCAAACAACTGGTGATTACAGACAAATACAGTCTGTAAAATGGTCATAGCAAATTTATAATCGGTATTTAAAATTGAAATAGGCCTGTATGACTTAGGCTTAAAAGAATCCTTATCTTTCTTTAATAATGCTGCTATTATTGCATAATTCCAATAGGGAGGGGGAGATTCACCTTTCTGGACTCCCCTCATGGCCCTCAATAATAGAGGGGACATGACCTGGTACAATTCCTACCTTACAAAACCTACCATGGATCACTCTTGAATTAATAGCATGCCACAGAGTGAGGGAACAAGCATGGAAGCAGCATGAAGCCTCTAAGCTCCCCAAAGACTATGAAGTCTATCATTATCTCTGTAACAAGTGCACTAAAGCAGCCCATTTGGCTAAAGCCAATTACTTCACTTCAGCTTTTAAGTCTAATAGAAATAGCCCTGCCAAATTCTAGAAAATCATTCACACTCTTTCCTTCCCCCTCCTCTCCCACCTTTATGTTAACAACATTCTTATCAAAGATCACCTAAGTGTTGCCTCTGAATTTAGCTCTTACGGTAACAGCCATGAAGAGCACTAAATCAATGGCGTGGTTCAGGTGGGCACTACTGAAAGAGCAGCTACCTAAATGGTGACCGCCCAATGTAGCAGAACAGCAATAAAATAGTGACTGTAGCTGTAGCTCTGTAAGGACAAGACCTGGAGTGGCTACATTCCATCCCATGAGTGCACAAAGCCCCTGACTCATGGAAGCAAGACCTGGCGCTGCAGGCAGCAGGAAATGCAAAACCCTGCTAACCGAGGTGTGGGACGACTCATGTAGCTAGCAGCGAGGGGCATGACAGACAGTACCCGACATAGGGCCACACACAACACAACCACAAAGACCACTGCCCTATAGCCCAGCAGACCACCACAGCAGAGCCCCCAATCAGCAGGCCCATGGGAGCCCCCCACCATGAACGGGTAACATTCCACACCCATGCTGCATTGCTGCAGAGGCCCTTCACATGAGCCACATGCCCCTCCAGTCCAACAGTCACACACCTGCAGAGGCACCAGTGCCCAAGAGCAGCCCTTGAGGGGGTGTTGTTGGCAAGATCACTGGGATGCAGCAGCGACAGCTGCTGCGACATGGGGGTGGGGTGATTCCAGACAGTAGGTACCAATAGGGGGCAGGATGGGATGCGGCACCATGCACACTGCCCGTGCCCACATGGCCATCCATTTTGTGCCAGTCCCCCCCACCGTGTGCTGTGGGACACAGCCCTGACATGGCATGCCTACACCATGCATGGGAGGTTCTGTGCCTTTGGCATCTGCCCCTAGTGCCCTGTACCTCTGCCCATGCTGTCCATGTCAGCACCCCACCCATACAGAGACACCGACACAGAGGAGACCTGCATGTGTAGCGTATACTACCCCCTCACCATCCACCAGTTACCCACTGTATGGTGCCATGTGCTGCTTGCCCCATCCCCTCACCCACCATGGGGTACTCTTGTCTCGGTGCACAGGTACACAGGCTCTCTTTTCGACATCATAGTGGGTTCACTCATTGCATGTCATCCAATATCGTTGATGCATGGTGTGATGCATCCTTTCAGAATCCTGCCTGCGCTCTCTCCACTGCTCGCCCTAGTTCCCCAGTCATCCTTTCTGTGTTCTGCTTCCTGCATTCTCCCATTGGGTACTCACTTAAACAACGGCGCCCTTATCACATAAAACTGCTCTTACTTCACCACCTATGCTTCTGCTCTCCTATCCTCCTTATCAAATTCCCATTCTGATCATTCCCTTACCAACCCTCCCCCAGTTTTTCAACCAAACTGCTTCTCCTTCTCCTCAACTGCCCTATCTGATACCCTGGATGCCTTGCTTGCCCTGAACCCCTCTAAAGATAGTTTGATTGATGGTCTGGATCCTAAACAGCTCTACCTTTCTGCAACAGCCATTTCAGCCCCCCAGCTGATTCACTTAATCTTTCATTCAAACTGGAAGCTACCCCCCCCACCTGGAAGCACACCACTGTGCTTCCTCTCCCAAAGAGAGATGACCCATCCTCTCCAGGGAACTACTGTCACATATCCCTTCTTCCTACCCTTGCCAAGCTACAAGAACATTTGGTTCTTGCCCAACTCTCTTCCTATCTCTCTAACTCCAACTTCTTCACTTTCCACCAGTCTGATTTTCACAAAACCCATTCCACCACCAGCTCCCTTATAAGGCTCACAGACTCCATCCTCTCTGGGGTGGATAATGGCCACATTACTTCTGCTATCTTTATCAACCTAGCTAAGGCATTTGACATTGTATCCCACTCACTGCTTTTGCACTAGCTCACCTCAGTAGGACTGATTGCCACTGCCACCAACTGGTTCCAAGCTTACCTTGTAGGTCAGACCCAGTCAGTTAGAACTGCTGACTCCACATCCTTCCCCCTCCTTATCAACACTGGTGTTCCACAAGGTTATGTGCTGGATACCCTTCTCTTCTCCATCTTTCTGAAAGACCTGCCATCTGTCTGTACTTCATCCTCAATACACATGAATGCAAACAACACAGTCATTTACACCTCTGGCCAATCCCTTGATGATGTCGCAACCAGACTCCAGCAGGACTTCCAAAATATTCACACTAGTTTTGCTCCCATCACCTGTTCCTCAATGCCAGAAAGACTGTCTCCATGACCTTCAGCACAATGCAGAGACTCTTAAGGCTCCCCTCCCTGCCCACCTTCCACACCCTTGAAGGATCAGTCTTTGAGGACACCTCCTCTTTCATATATCTGGGAATTTGGCTTGACCAACACCTCACCTTCTCTGGTCATGTGGATGCCATCCTTAGAAAGCTGCTCCCCATGTTAGGTGCCTTATATAGGAACTGCCTTCCACTACCGACCAGGTGCGAACTTGTCCAGAAGATGATCCTTCCAATCCTAGACTACGGTGATGTAGTCTACAGTGCCACACCCAAGACCACCCTAGCCAGACTGGAAACACTCTTCAGCTTCTTCTGTTCCTTCACTCTGAACTCATCTCCTCTCACTCACCACTGTCACTTATACCACTCCCTAGCTTTTCACACTAGAAAATCATTGCCTCCACCACTGTGCTAAATTCATCTCCAAATTTTAGGTTTGACTCTCTCTATTCCTAGCTCATCTCCTCCAGAACTGTCCACCCTACCCCTGCTCACTCACTTAGGTCTTATGACTCCCATACACTAGGTGTCCCTTGCCAAACTACTACTATTAGCCTGGCCACTTTCTCATATCATCTCCCAAAACTATAGAATTCCCTCCCCTATCAAATCCGCCACTCTTCTTCATCCTTATCCATCTCCTCTGCCATTCAGATAATTTTCTCTTTGTAAACTACACCTGAAATTGACCCAAAAATGTTGTATCAACAAGCTATAAGCTTTTAACCATTGTATTGCACTTACTTGACCTGTTCCACTGTTCATCATGTGCACATGTACTACTGTAGCTCTTATCAGCTCTGTTGTTACTGTGTACTGTAATATTGTCATCTTACTGTTTTCTCTGCATGTGTATTAAACTTAAGCTTCTCCATTACTCCCCCCCAGGATGCACCATGAGATGAGTAACCTGCTGTTCAGTGTGCCTTTCCTGGTGATACTCATCAATAAATAAATAAATAAATAATTTCTTAATTATATAGAAATCCAATGGAAAACCATCTTATCCCAGGCTCTTCCCAGAGTTAGATCATTGAACTGCTGCAGAAAGCTCTGTGAGGGATATAGGAGAGATCAACAAAGCCACCTGTTGCTCTGATATCTGAGGTAGCATCACTCGAGTTAAGTATGATGACACCCTATCAGAGAAATACACTAAAGAATCAGAAGAAAAGAGTGACTCATAATAACCCCTAAATATATTTAAGATTTCACCCATATGAAAGGTAATTGTCCCCATGACAGGATCTTTTAATTTAATAACTGTGGCTATCATGCACTAAGAGCACTATCATTGTGTGATTTTATTGGATTCATTTAACAGCATAATAGGACTGAAAATTAACCAAAAAGGTGTTTGAAGATTGACCAAAGTAAGCACCAGCAAAGTTTTGTACAGTTCTACCATGCCGAAATGGCAACAGTGGTCAGACTTTGCAGGGGTATGCACTGGCACACACCATCAGTTCACATTGCTCTATCAGTACCTGATGTCCACGTTTGCAACTTCTTTCGTACATCTTGGTAGCATTTCCCTAAGCAGTACTGGGCTGCCATGACTCTTGCCAGGGACTAATGGATGCCTCTGTCAATCCCCTTCTGTGTTCTAACTTTTTGGTATACCTTGCCACTTGTAAAATTTGTGGGGACTTTGGTGCCGAGATCAATTCTCTTTCAAAATTCAGTGTAGGGTCCCTGGTGCACCTGTAGTTTTATGCCAGTGGGGTTTCAGTGCAACTTGTGCCAATCTAAGGGACTTTTGAAAATCAAACTCCATGTGTCTTATTACTTCCAGGAGTGGAAAACCATCACTGAAAAGAAGTGTGTGCTGGAAGTGGTGAGCCATGTTTAACCCTTCAGTTTAAAGGCCTCCCAGAACTAGAGTTCAAAGGCTTTTCGTCCTCCCCAACCTCAGAAAAGAATTATGTTAGAGCTGTAGGTAAAAAAGTTGATAAGGATAAAGGCCATAGGAAAGGTCACTCCCTCAACTTGGGGAAGATGCCTCTTCTTAAAGAGCTGGTGACACATTCAAGAGAACTTTAACAAAACATAATATTTAAGCACAGTCCAGCTTGTATTTCCCATTAGTTCTACATTCCTTCTCCCCACTATTGAGTAGTGAGGTCATCTGCATGAAAACAGGATATTTGCTTCTGAAGGGTTCATCTATTCCTGCAGCTTTCTCCATACCTGAAGTTATAGAGCACTGCTTGTGATCTCACAGTTAATCCCACGACAACAGATTGCAAGGTCATAACAGAAGATTATGACTTGAAGTAGGGAGTAAGCTATAGAGGCAGATGAACTCAAAATGAACTCTAAGGGACAACAATCATATATTCTTGCACATTTTTTATTACTATTTTATGAGGGGGAGAAATCTATAAAATATATAATGGAAGGCAAGCAGAATTGTACCTATTCGTTATGTATTATAAAGTCTTCTTTAAGGCGTCAGTAGCTCTTTAAGGTATTTTCTCATAAGAAACAAAAATGGAGGCTGGTGGCCTATTCTGGATTTAAGAAGCCCAATTTTTGAAGGGCCAAGAGGGACACAAGGGTTTGCCTCCTTAGAATTTTACACAAGTGGAAACTTGTTTACCAACTTGCCTTAAACACAGTATTCAAATGCACCCTCTGTCCACCACAGATGCAGTTGTGGCAAAGCCCTCTTTCACTATGGTTGTGACAACAACCCTGGTATGCAAGGGCACAAGGGAGCTTGCACTATGGCAGGGCTGCAACATCCCCTTTTTTGGGAGTTTTACAGCTTCACCATGGATGCAGCAAGGGTGATCACTTAGACCAGCCAGGAGCTGGTCTAAGAGGTTTGCACCATAGGAATTGGGTCCTTCAGGGGTGGCAGGCATATATCAGGAGCAAGAGAGGTGGCAGTGTGGGCATCAGGAGCTGTGGCAATTCACAAAGTGCAACTCCTGGGGTGTTGGTGCCATATACAGTACAGAGTCCATTGCCATGCACATAATTCCCCCCCGTCCCCAATAAAACCCTCAGTGCTGACAACACCCATCCCTGATGGTCCCAAGGACCTCCAATCCCCCTGATGCCATTAATAACACCCTCCCAGTTACAGCACACTGACCCACCTCCCCATGACCACTGCCATTGAGTATGATTATCCCTGGAGGTCCACTGGCATGTCCCCACTCCATATGGTAGTGTCCAACCATGCCACACACACCCTCAATCCCAAATAGCAGCCGGTGGCCAACACAGCCCTCCTCTCACCACCACAGCTGGCAACTGACTGAACTTGCAGTGATCGCACTAATTATACAGTATGCTCTGTGATTGACAGCCACTGTCAATCATGGAGCATTCTGTATACTGTTCATGATCATTGCATGTTCAGTCAGCAGCCAGTCATGGTGGTGGTGAGAGGAGGGCTGTGCTGGCTGCTGCTTGGGACTGGGGAGGTGTTTAGGGTGGTCCAGTTCAGGGGCACTTCCCCAGACTCCAGCAAAATTTTAGGTCCACCAGGGGAATCACCAGCATATCTGCCAACTCCCTAAACACCTTCAGATATACGCCATCTGGTCCTAAGAATTTGCCTGGCTTCAGGGCCTTCAAGAACTTACACAATCAACATCAATCTTTCCATCTGTTAGAACCCACCCTTTTGCCTTCCCCCCATTCCTCCCCTTTCTCCTTAGTGAAGACTGAACAGAAATACTTGTCAAGTACTTCTGCTGTCTCCACATTTCTGCTTTCTCCACATTTCTCTACCCCACCTCATTCTTATCTCAAACTTTCTATTCTATCCTTCATATCCCTTATCTCCCTGATATACTGGATAAAATCCTTCTCAACATTTTTCACCCTCACTGCTACTTGTACCTCTGTATTGGCTGTGGCCAGCTGGATTCTTCTGCCTGTCTTCCTTGCCTTAGTACAGTACTCCTCTCAATCTACCTCTTTCTGGGTGCACTTGTACTTCATGAAGGCTGACCTCTTATCCTTTCCCACATGGGCTACCTCCTTATCATACCAGCTTGGCTTCTTTGCTTTAGATTTGTTTGCTCTTTAGTCTGGCACACATGCTAGTAGCTGCCAAAAGCTTCTTCATAAATATTACCAATTTCTGGCCACCTCTATCTCCTTCCTGATACCAGCAAGGTGCACTCACAGTATCTCTCTCCCATCCTACAGAAGACAGCCCTCCTGAAGTCAAGAACCCTAGTTTTTGTTTTAATACTCTCCCTGGCCACATCCTGTTGAAACCACTCAGTGCATTGGTCACTTCCTGAAGCAGTGACTCAACTTTTACTTCTTGGACATTTGCTCTGTTAGTCAAGACCATGTCCACTATGTACTCCTGTATCTATAGCACTTCTCAGATCTGGTTCAAAACCAATCAGTTTTGGTCAGAACAGACAATACCACCACCATGCACTACATAAATAAACAAGGTGACACCAGCTCCCCAAAACTATGCACACAGGAAATGAAGATCTGTAACCTGGTGTACTAAATGCAGAAATAACTGCTGTACTGTACATCTACCAGGAAAGCACAACATCCTAGAAAATTCACTAAGCAGGATAAGTCAGAGAAACCACAACTGGTGGGGCAGACTCTATTAAGGTAATAATGCGTACCTGATGTGGACATGTCTGTCTCATGGTACTATCACAAATCACCAATGTTCTGCTCCAGGCCATCACACAGTGAGATTCTACCTCAGGATAGTCTGACTCTCAGTTGGGAAGGGAAGTTTCTCTGTGCATTCCCCTCATTACCTTTAATTGACAGATTGCTCTGGAAATTGAGAGAAGAGTCAACAACATTGGCTCTGGTGACATCTGACTGAGTGAGAAAGTCCATGGTTCTCTGTCCTGTTCTCTCTCTCTCTCAGACAGTAATCCCAACTGTATCCTTCTCCCTCTCCCTTGCCCCCTCACTATCCCCCAAGAGTAACAATCTTCTCACTCAGTCTCAGGGTAGAGTAACATTTCCAAACCTCAGAATGCTGAGGATTGAAGCATGGTTCTCGAAGACCTACAATACTCTAGCATGAACCTGTCAAGTAGCATATTGTATATTTTGAAAGTTTGATGGAAGCAGTCCACAAGAAAATCCTATTCTTCAAAATGGAAAATATTCTCAATTTGGTGCTCAGCTAATGAAGTTCCTTTGCTGCAAGCAGATTTACTTGACTGGACTTCATGGAACATCTGCACACATGTGGTCTGAGGACTTACTTATTGAAAGCTCATTTGTTGAAAGTATTAGTTTCCTGTCTTCAGGGAAGCAACAAATCTCTATCCTCATGCTCTGTGATCAAGAGATTGTTCAAAGGCCTCCATCACCTGCTACCCCCAGTTAGGTAACTTGCTCCACCCTGGAACCTAAACATATACCTGGTGCAACTAGTGTATGCCTCCTTTTAGTCCATGGTCACTGTGGGCCTCAGGTTTGTGACATGGATGACACTGTTCCTCATATGCTATGATCTCTGACAAGAAGCACCGTGCAGAGACCCTAACTACATTATCACATAGTGGGACAAAGATAGATGTCCTGAGGACAAACAGGATATTCATCTCTAAAGTGGTGTCAGAAATTCACCTTAACCAAAAAGCTACTCTTCCTGTGCTTTTTCCATTACTTTGTAGTCTAGATGAACAAATATTGTGCTCTTTGGATGTCAAGAGAGCACTTGACAACTAAGAATAAAAGATTTCAGATCTGACAGCAGGCAACTGTTTGTCACCTATGTACAGGTTGGGAAAGGAACCTGTAGAAAGAAAGACAGTTTCTTTGTGGTTGGTCTCTTATATACAATGTTGCTATGAATAAATAAATACACAAGAAGCCCACCTCAGGAATAAGAGCACATTCCACAAGGGACACTGCAGCCTTAGAGGCAGCTTCAAGAAGCATCCATATGGCAGATGGCAGAGCAGCTGCACTATCAGGAACACTGTAAACACTTTCACTGAGCACTAAAGTCTGAACATTATCTCCAGAAGACATGACATGCTTGGGACAGAAGTTTTTCAAAACCTTTCTCCTATATAGGTTGCAGACTTCACAGCTCCCAAGGTACTGCTCTGTAGTGGGCAGTTTTATGGCTGTTGTGGGCAGAGCCCTATGGCCATGTTTGTATGACAGTAGAAAAAGGGAGCTCTCCAGATTCCTATGGACTTCAGAAAATTGGAGTTATCTTAGAATTCCTCCGTTGAAGCTGTTTAGCTGTGGGGTCTCCTTGCTCAGCACTATTTTAGATGAAACTGTTTGAGTCATTTATAAATCTCTTCTACATGGAGTATACTAATACCAGGTCAAACTATAGTCAGTGAATGTGCTCAGTGTATTAACAGCTGTGTTTTGTTATCAGTTCAGGTGATATACAAGAGTTAATATGTGTCTGTGTGTGTGTCTGTGTGTGTGTGTGTGTGTGTGTGTGTGTGTGTGTGAGCACCACTCTGTTAACCCTTTCCTGGTATATTAAACTTTTCCTAATGAGCTTTCAAATGGCTGTAATGCTATATGTTAGCAATGAACAGTTCAGAACATGATTTCAGTTGCACTGCTCTGCCTCCACCCTGTTTATGTTCTTTCTCAGATGGGGTCTCCAGAACTGGATGCAGTATTCCAGGTGTGGTCTCATGAGTGTCTTATACAGGGGCAAGATGACCTTCCACTTTCTACTTGTGATACTCCTCCATATGCATCCAAGCTTCTGCCAAGCCTTTCCAGCTGCCTTATTGCACTGCCTAGTTTCTCTTAGGTCCTCTGAGATGATAACTCCCAGGTCCCGTCCCTGCTTCATGACTATCACTACCCTCCCATCTACTTCATACTTTTCCCCTGGGTTCCTGTGACCTATGTGCATGATCCTGCACCTCTTTGCATTGAATCCTAGTTGCCATTCTTCAGACCATTTCTCCATTTTTTTTAAGGGTTTCCCTCATTCTTTCAACAGCCCCTGGAGAGTCCATCATATTGCATACCTTTATATAATCTGCAAAGAGGCATACATTCCCCTACAGTCCCTCTGCAATGTCCCCAATAAAATAAAGAGATTGAAGAGCACTGGCCCTGACACCAACCCCTGCAACACACTGCTCATCACCTCTTCTTCTTGAGAGTACTCCCTGTTTACCACAGTTCACTGATTCCTGCCATTCAGTCAGTTCTCCACACACACAGAACTAGTTTAAGATCCACCCATAGGCTTCACAGTTTGTTAATCAGCCTTTTATGGGGGGATGGTTGTCAAAGGCCTATCTAAAGTCCAGATTGTCCACATCTAGTGCACCTCCTCAATCCGTTTCCTTAGTTATCAAATCATGCATTGGATTAGTACAATCATTTACTGCAAAACACAGTGTTTATCCTAAATACAATAAAAGTTGGGGTTAGATATATCAGTAAATAAATGCCATATAAGGCATTGTATGTGTGTTATTGTGTGTGTGTGTGGTAATGCTCTTTGTGTAGACAGTGCACTGCTATGTTCTACTGGAATATATATATGCATATATGTGTATATATATTTATTGGCTACTGTGTGTATCACAACAGTTAGAAAGTGCAGTTTGTTGGCTTAGTAGTTTATGCAAAAATTGCTAGTCTACATTCCTTGCTATGTAGATCAGTTTCAACCTTATACATATCATTACTGATCTAAATGAGGTGTCTAGTGGCAACCTCCACCCTCCAATGTCCCTTGGTGCCTGAAAAGAAGAACACAGTCCCTCAATGTCTTTTTTTAGTCTGTAAAATGTGTGTAGACAGTACACTGCTATGTTATACTGGAATATATCTACATATATATGTACCTGTATTAATCAGTGTGTTTGTATCAGAACAATTAGAAAGTGCAGTCAGGTTAGGTGTCTCAGTGCTTACTGCAACAATTGTGATTTCACACATTTTTCACTGCCTGCAATACCATTATTTTGCAGCTGTATTGTCTGTTACTAGAGTTGTTTTTTTTTTAGTATTACATTACATAACTGTTGGACTTATGCTGTTAGATCAAAATGTTTCTTCTAATGGGTCTAGTAGTGAGCCAATATAATCCCATCCCTACCTTCCCCTTTATAACATTATCAGTAAAATGTTACTTAATATAATATGGGTTTAAATTATTTTTCTTCTGTTTAAGCATTTGAATATGTTTAAACAGTATATATTTTAAATATGTATTTTAAAATATTTACAGTATAGTTACTTAAAATTTTCAAAAGTTTTAAGCCTGACTTATTTTTTGCAATCAATTTTAAGGGAATGTGAAAGGAAAAATGTGATTAAGTGCCTTAGAAGTATATGCCAGTATATATTTATGGCCAGTATACATCATCACCATAGCATTTCCGTTTGTCATGTTTCAAAACATGCAAATTGCAGTTTGCCCTGTAATTCCAAAGATGACTGTTTATGTAGTCTTGTGAGTCAATTTCATGTCTGTGGAAGAAAGGAAGTGCAGTTTGACTGAGGGTGATGATGTTTCAGTATATAAGTCTGCTGTTTGGTGTGCTTCTGCCGTTGTTCACCCCCACACACACTCACTCACTCATACAATGATTAAATTGCCAATGTTTAGGTGCAGGGAACATTCACCTCTAGATTGGTAGGTATAGAACTATTGTCATCTGCAGGTGGTGTAACTCTCCTATAGTATTCAGTTAATAAAGGTAACAAAGGTACAGAAAATCTCATGTAATATTTAAACGGTTGGAGAACTGAATATCTGCATATTTGAACTTCAGCACACAGTAAGCTGTCCTGAACCTATCATTCACAGCTGTTGCTGAGAAGCTAATTATGGCAGGATGAATTTATAGTATGTCTCCTTTTGGCCTCAATAAAGGTAACCTGGTCTGTTTACTTTTTAAAACAACTTTTAAAATCTACTCTATGCTTCACTATAGGCATCATTTACTCACATAAGCTACTTTGTAGTTTTGCACTGGGGAAAGAGAAAAGAAGAGACAAACCTTATTACCCATGTTCTCTTAATTGTGTAAAGTGCAAGGCAGTGCACCTGGGAAACAAAAACCCAGGGGAAGAGTACACAATGGGGGGGATGGGAGATAATAACAAAAACAAAAATTGAAAGAGAAATAGAAGTAATTATATCAGATGACCTAAAGGTGGGCAAGCAATGTCTGAAGACAGTAAGGAGGTCTGGGGGGATAGAAGGATACATAGGGAGATGCTTCAACAGTAGAAAACAGGAAGTTGTTATCAATCTGTGCAGACAGTTGGTGAGACCCCATCTGGAGTACTGCATGCAATTCTAGAGACCTCATCTCTGCAAAGAAATAAAGTGGAGGCTGTTCAGAGGAGGGAAACCAAAATGGTGCAGGGTCTGCACCAGAAGACATATGAGGAGAGACTAAAGAAGCTTAATATGTATGCCCTTGAGGAAGGGGGGGCATAATAGAAACTTTCAAGTATCTCAAGTACAAGAGGGTAGCATTTTTCAGAAAAAAGATGTGCAAGAACGAGGAGGCATAATTTGAAGATGGGGTAATGTTAGAAAGTATTTTTTCACAGAGAGGGTTGTGGATGCATGGAACAGCCTTCCAGAGGAGGTTGTGGAGTCAGGAACAGTGGGAGAATTCAAGAATGTATGGAACAGACATAAGACAATTCTAGTGGGGGTAGGAGGAAGTAAGCTGTTGATTAGCTAGAATCTGCAGCTTATTCATCAGGTAGGGAAATAGGCAGACTAGGTGGGCCAAGCAGTCCTTATCTGCCATCAAATTCTATGTTTCTATTGCACATGGCTATTAGTGGGATATAATCAATACAGGCAATGTGCAGATTCACTACTGATTATAACAACCTCAAGGAACTAGGAATGCATAACACTGATTCTATATTAAACTTTTGCACTGCATTAGTATTTTGATCTGGGAGCATTGCCATTAGCACATACTAATGAGAGCTAAACAGTGTCAGTGGCTCAGTAGGTAGCACACTTGCCTCTGAGGCCGGGAGATCAGAGGGCTGTGGGTTCAGTTCCCACATCTGGCACTTGGGTTAATATCCCAGTACTGACAATGTAGTGCAGCATGAGAGGGGTGCTGCACTTCTGAGGTGCCGTCTTTCAGATGAGACGTTAAACCAAGGTCCCATCTGCCTGGATTGGTGGTAGTTCAGGTGGATGTTAAAGATCCCATGGCACTTATCGAAAAGAGCAGGGGGATTTCCCCAGTGTCCTGACCAAATTTCCCTCATTCACTAAAAAAAAAATACCACCAACAGCTTAATCTTGTTCAAGGTCGGTTGGCATTCATCTCTATCCCCCTCCCTCCCCTGGGTCGTGCCTGAAAATAGGCAGGATTTGTCCAGTGCACTTACCCGGTCAACAAAAACTAAATAAATAAATAAAACACAAGTCTAAAGATCATATTAGAAACCCCAGCAAACTCATGAAATGCGTGACTAGATTTTCTAAATTAAAAGCCTACCATGTGTGACATTTGGAAATAGAACAAGAACCAAATACTCATTGTAAAACTTGAGTAGGTCATGTAACCTCACAATACTCCACTCCACCCATCTACCCCCTGTGAAAAGTAGATGCTGGACCACACAGAGCATGAGATGTTGTGCCGAGATTTCTAATGCTCTGTCGGCAAGTATATTTGACCTCTGTGAATACAAATATTGCATAGTGAAAGTTTAAATTTATTTAATGCCATATACTGACATAACTTTAAGAGCTCAGAACTGACTTCATGAGTTGGTCTGTGAGTGCCTCCAATATTCTGTGTAAAATGTTTTCCCTTTTAGTAAATTGAAGAGACCCCTATGAGAAAATGGACTATTGTATGTCAACTGAACTGAGAACTTCAGAATTTTGGAACTGTTAGCATGAGAGAGCCCATTATGAGTATAAAAGTATCTGTAATGTGTATAACTAATCCAATTTTTCAAATGATGATGCCATGATTTATAATTGTTAACCTACTCACATTGGAGAACAAAATAAAAAAAAATCAGACATTTAATTGGTTGGGGGTTTTATAGCACATGTAGCTCTATCCTTCTATCTCATAATAACAATAACAGTATTTTTTTTTCTTTGGGTGCATGAGTTGATAGGACTAATGAGCTCTTTCATTAGTACAAAATTGTGCAGTAGCTTAATTATTCTACTGGGTATCAGTTCAGTCATAATAAATAGCCACATCCTTTTATGTATTAGTTTTGCTCAGAAGAATTGCCCTTTAAGAGGGTTTCACTCCACATGATTGAACTATTTATTTGCAAGTAAGTAAATTTCAGTGAGCATATGTTATAATAACTGTCTTTTATACTGGAAAAGTAAAATGAGTAAATAAATTTTATTAGTGTTATTATTAGTATTGCTAGTATTGTTATTATTACTATTAATAATAATTTTAACCAGATAAAGCCACCTCTGCACAAGTTCCATTTACAGGTATGATATAGGAGCACTGGGGAGGTTTAGTGGCTAGCTCAGTATTGCACAGTACGTACTGTGAGCTGAGGTTGTGGAAATAAATCCTGAATCTGCTGGATGTACAGCACCAAGTTCATTCACAGCTCATGGCTCCAACCCCTAGGCTATAGTGCCAATATATATAATTACTGTACAGTAAAATAGAAAGCTATTGTCTGTTAATTGGTGTAGGATGCTATTGAGTTAAAGAGCAACTGACACCATCTGGCTAAAAGTGCAACACTACAGAATTAGAATAAGCATTCCTCCAGTAAATCTCATACCTAAGACTAGATTTCTAACGATTCTTCATTTTAAAGTTATGAGCTATTTTGTAGCCCTGATTTTACTAGCCTTTTAAAAAAATCCTGTTTCAGTGAAGAGTTACTGATGATGTCATCTCATGGCCCCAAAGTCTTGTATTGCCTTTTAGCAAGCTTACAGAATCTGTTTCTACAAAGTTGTAAAGATCATGTGCAATGGTTTTCACAAGTAAAACAGGCAGTACCAATCAGTAAACATTGCTTTAAACACTATGGGCCAGATATTCAAAACTTTGCCCCGGGGCAAAATTAGCACTGCCCAGCGGGCAAACTTAGCCCAGAGCACAGAGCACGCTATATTCAAAAGGAATAGCCCAGGGCAAACAGCTTTCCGAATATGGCATGGTAATGAGGCCATGCAAACTGGGTTGGGAGTGCAGGGCAAAAATAGCCCTGGAATAAGACAGCACTGAATAAAGCAACCAGGAAGTGCAACCCACAACAACAACACAGTACACAGCAACATGAGGGCAGGTACAGACGAACTCGTGGCCAATGTGTCTGCCAGCAAATGCATGGACTCAGTACAGCTGCAGGAAGCAGCAGATGTGAAAGAACAGTGATCAAAACGTATAATATTCCCCCATACCCGTTAGCGCGGCTAACACGTTAAGCAGCGGTGTATGAGAGCTAAGCAGTTAGCTCGAACAAACACGTTTCCGGGCTAAAATGTGCCATATTCAAAGTGCCATGCAAATGAGCCTACTACGTGAGTCTCTGGGCAAACAACCGGATTAGTATCTCATTATACCCTGATTTGCATGCAGTTTGCCCAGCGTTACTGCAGAGTCCCACAGAGCCACCTGTAGGTCAGTCTGGAAGTACAGGGCTGACCAGGTCCAACCGCAGCTCCACCTGTAGGTCAGTCTGGCAGTGCATGATGATAACTGCAGGCTACATGTAAACAGTACAGCATAGCATATTATACCCCGGGGGACAGCACACCATAGGCACAGGTGGTGGTGGTGCTACATGCAACTGTCACATTGTAGGGCATGCTACAGTGCACAGAAGAAACTACAGTAGCAAGGGGGCCAGTAGTGCATGGACACAGCAATGCCTATGGTGTGTAGGGCAGTGATGATGACTGCACTATGCACAGTGAGCGGCCCAACCTGCGGATGTTTTCTGACACTGGACATTACTGTTACGCTGTTGTGTGACCCACAGATGCTGCACCTGTGGCATGGATGCTCACAGTGACATGTACATTCCTGGCTTTGTGTGCTATGGCAGTTGTACAGCTGTGAGGTATGTGGCCGGGGGGTCATATATTATCCAAAAGGCACACTGGTGTTGGGGTATTCCCAATACTGACCCATGTATACTGCATGATGTGTCCCAGCCTTGTGGCCACACCTGATCTGTAGCACAGCCTCGCCACCCATATATGCTCCTCTCAACATCCTCCATGCCCACAGTGCTGCATGTGTGTGCTGGCATCTGTTGGTGTCCACAGAACTGTGGTCCACAGGTGTGTGCTGTATGGCCACACTGCCATGCTGTTCACTGGTGGCAGGGTCACCACTTACTGCCTGGCATGGCTGGGACTGGTGACAGATGATGGCATCATTGTGATGCCATCAGTTAGCTGCATGCTTCCTCTATGTTTGGCTTTATCTATGTGTCATATTTATTTGTTAGGGTCACGCAAAACCCGCGCTAAACCCGCGCAAACACCGCGCAAAGCCATAATGTCAGCGCAAAGCTGATTGCCCAGGATTAAGACCAGCTTTTCCTGGGCGGTAATGTGCACCGTGCTAAGTGTCACGCTAAGTCGCGCAAAACCACTTAGCGCAGCGCTAGTCGCTGAATATAGCATTGCGCCTGTATTCATGTCAGTTTGCCCCTTGCATACATTATACATTTGCCCGGTGCTAATGCAGTTTGCCCGTGCTATTTGGCCTTTTGAATATGGCAGACCCGCGCTAATCCCGCACTAAACCTGTGCAAATGGTTTTTGCCCAGCGCAAAGTTTTGAATATCTGGCCCTATGTGTGTTTCAAGTTTTGTAGCAAAGCTCACAATAATTTGTCTGGGTGCCTTTTTGGTATGCTCCTTTTTTCCAAGGTTGCTGGATCCTGGGTCATAGCACAGTGTTGTGAGGTTTGCACACTGAATACATTTCTGATGTGGTTAAAGGCTGAGATCATTCACACCTTTCATTCAGTTAAGGTGATTTCTAAGAATGGCACATTAAAGGGACACTGTCAACCACCTGAGGTCTCAAAGTGTTCCTAGTTTAAAAAAACATATTTTATGATTGCACAAATTCTGTAAAGATTGTTGATGTAGCTGGTAGTTTGATTCTGACTCTTATTTTCTTTAAAAAAGTAAAAAACAGACTGCTCAACATACTGGTGTTATCACACCAAAACAGGTTTTTTTACATTCCTTGATCAACCCCAAATGCATCTTTTCTGGACTTGGAAACACCCACAAAACAGTCTAGCCCTCAAGATGCAGTAGAGGTTCAGTAGGCTACTGCCTTATGAGCGACTGCACTGTTTGGGTGTATGCAGTAAGAACAGAACCAGGACTGTAAACTTAAACAAGGCTGTTTATAAATATACATTGCCATGCATTTCAGTTCTACTAAGCAAGGTGACAAACAAAACAAACAGCAACATAAATGAATTTTAGAGAGGTTAAGCAATCATGAAATGTGGGTTTCAACCAAAAATAATATGATGAAAAACAGGTTGACAGTGTCCCTTTAAAACAATTATTCCATCTCCTTGTGAATGGGGTTGGGAGAGGTAATGCTGTTTTGAAAACTTACTGGGAGTTTACCAGGAAAATGGTACCAGACACCTACTGAGTGGTGTCAGGGCACCATTGGTACCTGGATGATACAGTTCTCTATATAGAAAGCAAGTCTGTTAGTCAATTAGAAGAAATATTGCACTTAAATAAATTGTTGAACTACTTTCGGGATCTTTGATTAGTTTTAAACTCCTCAAAGTCACAAGTTATTATTTTTTCAAATAAACAATTACAAAATCAATCAACTTTGAATATAAAAACTCTTGATGATAGTAGTCTAACCCTTGTTGATGCCAATAAATATTTGGGAGTCTGGATAGACTCTCATTATAAATGGGAAGCGTATATTAACCTACTGACTAGGAAACTAAGTAAACAAACTCTGGTCAGAGCTGATAAGGCTGCACTGAGCTCTTACTGGTACAGTGGCAGCAGGGGAGGCTCTTGGAGCAGTGGTGGTGGTGATATCGGAGCAGTGGTGGCTTCTCAGTGGATGGCACAACTGTTGGAGCTGTGACAGTGTGCCATTTGCAAGATGGTGGTGTTGATGAAACTGTGCATGTGCAGTTTTCAAAGAAGTTTGTTCCAAAATAGTGCATTCATGGGGAGGGGATGACTGTGCTGTAGAGGGGAGCTCCATTGTGGAGGACAGCACCAATGGAGTCAGTGCTGTCCAGGCATTGATGAATCACTGTATGAGAACACAGGGTCATGTTCTGGTTGTGATCCTCTGTTCTACTACAGTGATGATAAAATATCTGCAGAGTTTTATACACGCAGCCATAAAAATTAGTTGCCTTATATAACTACATACTAGATTTAATTAAGAAATGGAATGTTAGGGAGGGTTTACATGCAGCAGTGGCAAAAGAGTACACTGTGTCAATGGTAAAAACTGTGAGGGGTAACTCTAGTTTTGTGCATGTGGGCCTGAGGCTTTGGAATAGTCTTCCAGGTCATTTGAGGCAAAGTAATAGTATCTTATCTTGAAATGCTATAAGATCTTGACGTATTGATGCTGCTAAATCACCAAATACTTGCTGTGGCTGAGCTATATTTGTTATTTATTGTTAAATGTGTGCTTTTGCTGTAATTGCAGTGTATGTTCTCTAAATTTTACTGTGGAATTGCTATTTTTGTACAACGGCACCCCATTGAAAATGAGCTTTGGCTAAACTGGATTATCCCTTTCTGATGTGTCTCAGAATAACATTTTTACTACTACTACTACTACTACTTATTTAGCCAGCACAATGTGTCCTCCCTGTCAGGCTGTTTCAACCCACATTGAGGCTCATCTACTATATGTTCTACTCTAAATTAATATGATCATTTTATCAGAGCCAACACATTCACCCAGAATAGGAATTAGCACATATAAGGCCCCTATTAAAACATATTGTAAAGCAGACACTTACAAACAAGCAGTGAAGTTACCAACATTACAATACTAGCAGCAATACAACTTCCTAACAGGCACAGCAGAGTAGCACTCCAAATGGCTTCAGCAGCCTGGAGGCATGCTGACTCAGTATCCATCAATCCTTGAGCTATGGACCACAAAATGCATTATAAAATACAATTTTGTCAACTTTGTTAAAAACCTGAAATATATATAGTTTTTAAAATGATGTTTTTTGAATGGTGCTGCTTGTTTTACTTTAGACAACTATTGCATATGATCATTAAAACTTTGGAGAAACAGGTCCTTTAAGCTTGCTGAGAGGAAATACTAGACTATGAGGCCCTGAGATGACATCAGAGGCAGCTCTTCACTGAAACAGACTGTTTTGAGCAGATAATGAAATCAGGGTTACAAAATGGCTCATAACTTTAAAATGAAGAGATGCAGAAATCTAGTTTTTGGTATGAGATCTACTGGGGTATGCTTATTCAGATTCTGCAATGTAGCACTTTTTTCGTTAGCAGCTCTTTAAGCAGATATGGCGGGAAGAGTAGCAAAACATACAAACAAATTTCATTACTATAAACATGCATGTTTTTAAAGCACAAAATGAATTTAAATGTGTAAGCCAATATATGTTTTCAGTATTGTTTTTAAGATAGTATAAATGGTTCGAATAGGAATATGACCAAACTCTTAGTTAAAAAAAAAAACATTAATGGTTCTGTTAGGAAAGCTTAAATTTCATATCACTTTAAAAACTGATTCAACACAGCAACAGCTAAGCATAAATAAATATTGCATGCATATACCTAAATATGCACAGTAAATAGTGTATCAGTAGAAAATTACATAATGGCAAGTTGTGCAATGAAGAAGTGAAACACTTCATATCACCTAAGTTTTGAATTCAAATAAAAATATTCTTGGATATCCTCAGATTTTGTGAAGTTGGCAATGCTTAGAAATAACCCATTTATTGATATAACATTTGTGTTAAAAATAAGGTTACTTGGGGGGCTCTCAGTTTCTGGAGTCAAATATTGAGCCTGACTCAGTTCCAGAAGTAAAATGGGCAAGTATCGTCCCTGTGTGATATTTTCCCACCAAAAGGCATACAACTGAATAAATAGCTTGCTAAAATGCAAGATACAATATACAGTAAGAAGGAAATGTATCATCACTCTCCTGTCAGACATTTTCAGTCTCATATCTTGTCAAGACCATGAATCCGAAAAAGCGTGCTGTCAAATAATGAATTTTGGGCAATACTTTTCACAGAATTGTTCTAAAAACTTCCAAGTTTCAGTGCAGACCAATGCTTAGAATGATTTTATCCAACAAAGTCTGCCAAAACCCCTTGCAGATTCCTCCATGAGAATTTTATTCATTTATTTTCACAGCACTCATGCATAACCATAATGTTTTTTTCTTTCACAGTGTTGATGTTAACCCATTCAATACTACATAAAAGGTGGTGGATTACCCAAGTGAATTTTGTCCATTTCCAGAACTGCATAAATTCATAAATGTGATAATTGTGAGACTGTCTTCACTCACTAATAATCTGTTCTCAAACATAAGTAAGTATGGTTATTCTTTGATCTTTACCCTTAGTTTCCAGACTTCACTTAGAAATTAACTTGGTGGAATGTTCAGCTAATTGTAATTACCATTTTTTCTTTGCAAAGTGGATAGTGTGAAGAACATTACAGGATAAAAATATTGCATCTTCAGATATGTAAATTTACCTTTGTTTTACCCTAAAAGAAACAATTTATCTTTGTAGGAGTAAGAGCACTACTGATATATTATCGCTGTCTATGTTACATTGAGAGTACATGCAATACTGGAAATGTTGTTTCTGTTTATTTGTTTTGTTTATTTGTTTGTTTTCTTTTGTTTAGAGTCTCCTTTCCCATCTCTGAGCATGTGCTTCTTTATTCCAATAGAGTTCATAATATTCTTGTTTAGGATTTTAATAAATTAAACCAAGTACCTTTAAAAGATGATGCCCTTGTTTGTTAGCAGCATTCTTAATTGTTTTTGAACATCCTTTTTTGTACACTATAGATCATGGTTTTAGAGTCTAAACTAGGCAAGCAGGCAGAAGACATTGTCCAATTAGCTTATTTATCTGTTTATTTTAAATATTTGACCAGGAGATTTAATGTTATGAGTCACAAGAAACATTAGAGTCTGAAGAACTGAGCCTACAACATAACAATGTTTGTAAGAGAGCAAAATAATGAAATTCACCAGATTTGAAATACATTTAGAAAGTAAAGCAAATGCCAGATTTCCACATTGGGGTGCTTAGTAGTGCATTATGAAATGCATTCTGCTTGAACACTGGCTGCTGCTGTAAGGTTTAATTAATTATTGAATCTGAGTGACTCCACCTGGAAAGAAAACACTTGAAATAAATGTAAACATACTGTACATCACATATATTTAACTGTATTTGTGTACTATGTTTACTGTTTAATGTCGCGATAATATTATGTAAAGATTGCAAGTAATAAGAAAAATGGAAATATTTAATGGTAAAATGCTGCCAACATACTTTTATTGCTCATTGAAGTTAGGGAGATGTTACTTTGATTGAATAGTGTCATGATCGACTTTCTAGATAAAAAAATCTTAGGTACACCTTATATGGTCTTTAACTGAGTGGCATATATGATGTTTTATTTGCACTCCTATTATCTCATAATTCTCTTAATTCTGACTGCAATATTAGGATTTAATTTAAATTATTCATATACCATTATTTAAGTAGTTTAGTTTGTAATTTTAGTATTAGGACTTTTTATATTTATTGCTTTTCGTGCCATCATCTGCTATTAGTTTGATCTTTTATTACCCTGTAAAGTATTTTGGTAATACATTGATATGGAAGATCCTATATAAAATGTCTTTTTTTTGTATTGATTCACTATCTCTGTGAAAAATATCAGACAATGAAGTGATTAAACATGCATTTTATGTTCTGCTGGAAGGTATCAAACTATTAACACTTAATTATAAAAAAGAATAAAGAGAATAAGTATACTTTGTACAGGTGTTTACACACCTGCACTACTGGATTACCATAAAGTAGCTTCTTGGTACTTTCCCTGAAACATTTCATGTACAAAAGTGCATCATCAGACAGTTTTCAAGCTCTAATAATTTTTTGGGACCACATCTGTCATACAGGCAAACATATCAAATATATATGTCACAGCCAAAGACGTGGTCAGATATTTCCTGAAATTTCTGTGATATTTTTAGAGAAATATCCTGCTTTCTGCATTTCCAGAGTAGGGGCAAAAGAGAGAATCTCTTTATAAATGTCATGAAATATCTGAATACGCCTGTGACTACTAAGATAGACAGACAGACAGACAGACAGACAGACAGACAGACAGACAGACAGATAGATAGATAGATAGATAGATAGATAGATAGATAGATAGATAGATAGATAGATAGTCTGCCAGATACTGGATTGTTGTAGTAGTCATACTATCTGTCCAAAAGAATAACAATGTCTAGTAGCTTAACCAGTCTACAGCTACTGTATCCATTTAAAACAAATCAGATTGGATACTAATGATTGACATTTTACAAGTGCTGATCCCAGCACACATTCTGAGTTTGCCCTTGTATCAACATTTACTGTATCTATCTGTCTGTCTGTCTATCTATCTATCTTGTCTACTGTATCTATACTGAATATGATTTTCAGACATTTTGATATGCTGTATTTGTGGCAGTTTACTCATGTTGTGGCTGCTTGCATCAAGCAATAATGCACACGTTATTTTTGTGTATGCATCATTGTGCACAAAAAAGTAGTGATTGCAACATTTTAGACCAAGTTTCATGTTATCAGGTGTTTTTTGGCAAATTGTTCAGTTGTCTTACAACATGGCTAAAAATCACAAGCACGCTTTTGAAAATCCAGCTGTAAGTATTTGATTTTTATACAGTAGTGTTAGTATCAGTAATAAGACAATCCTCACATTTCTTACTCCCTTAAAAAGCCCCGGGATATATTTTGCCCTTCAATAGAATCACATTATTATAGTGGTGGATAAGGAGAGGTGGGAGGGATGATGAGGGAAGAACAGTATCACCCTGAAATTCAGTTATCTTAATATATATAGATATATTGTAATGTTTTGTTTTTATCTTTGCAGTGGGTATGGGGGGAGGATTTACTATAAAACTTCTTGAGTGTGGTCTGCCCAGAAAGGCACAAACCAGGGGAACTTTGTTATTGGCTTTTGAAACAGATTCTCAGCCCAGCAATGAGGTAACTAGGTAGTGTAAAGCCCATGTTTGTACCATGAGGAAAACATTATTTACCTTTGGGCAAGATGTAAAGGGCAGGGTCACAATATGCTATATTTATCTACATGATTTGGAAGTACTATCAGTGGATTATCAGTAAATTGTCCAATTTAAGCAATAATACTCAAAATGTTGTGTTTCATACTGTGTTGTACTATGAGGCATGATGTGTATCCCAGTGGTTTGAACTACTGGGAAAGTTGCATTATCAACCACAGGAGAAATGAAGTTATCCCAAATCCCAAATTATAGCACACATTCAGAAGTGTATCCATACTATCACAAAATGGACTGAAGTTGGATAGAAAAACTACTTTTCTAGGCTGCTGTGGTATTGTGAGATATCACCACAGCATGGACTGATTCTTAACTAATCAAGTTTGAGGAAGGATCTTACCCACTGACTAATATATGCTAATAACCTATAACAGTAATAATGAAATATCTCCCAAACCTAATGCAAAACAGATTGACTATTTATTTATTTATGTTTTAAACAGGTAAGCACACTAGATAATTTATTGTCTATTTACAGGTCAAACCTGGAGGATACAAAATGGAAGCATGAAACATATACCAATTTTACAGAGGGAACAATAAGTGAATAGTTAAGTATGAGAAACATAAAACAAGTGATTCACCAATTTAAGCAAAACCATATTAGCAAATACAGTGCAAGATTTAAGGAACTGAAATGTGCCTGTTCTGATAACACCTTGTCATACATCTAAAATGTCTCCCATTACGATGATCCTTTATTTCTTTGCTCAGAACATTTTAGTATATCATAAAAAAAAAATTGTCAATGCATCATTTACAGTTCCACTGACAAAAGTTGGGAAATGTGGTTTTAGACTTTCCAACCGTAACACCCAACCCCCACACTGCATCCATCAACAGATGTTGGGGTGTGCCTTGGGGTTATCATCCATTATGCTCACACCATTCCATGAGTGAATAAGCTGAGATGGGTGAAGTATAGGAGAATAGGGTGACCATTAGGACTGACAACCCCATGACACCCTCTATACCTCTAGGTGTGTGCAGGGTGGAGGTGGGATGTTATAGTTGGAAATCGTAACATCACATTTCACAGCTTTGTCACTGGAACCCTAACTGATTAATTAATAAAGTTTTTTGCAATGAATTTTCTTACTTTCTGAGATAGTAGAATCTTAGCCTTATTTGCCTGTGGGAGCACAGGGCCCTCTGGGCCCTGCGTCCCCATCCATCCATGATTTTGAGGGGTTGTAATTGTATCCTTATTGCCCTTCACTCTGATCCTGTAGTGTGCAGCAGCAAAGAACAACTCACACTGCAATGTTATCCTAGAGAAAACACAGGAAAATATGGAACCTGTGTAACTGGTCACCAAATTAATATATTTTCATGAAATGAGCAAAAAGCACATTGATGGTAGAAGCCCTTGATACTCTGAAAATTTCAGAGCAAAACTGAAAAACTTTTCTTCACACTGTAGTGACAAGGAAACGACTGTGTAAATCATACATTATGATGTTATTCTATGGGAAACGAACCAAACATGAAACCCACAGGAAAGTAATATATTTTCACCAAATCAGTAAAAGCACATCTGTTGGGCAAGCCCTTTGTACCGTAAAAATGTCTCACCAAAATCAACAAACATTTCTAAACTGTGGAGTGACAAAGAAACTGCTGTCCTAGAATTTCTTTTTCACAAATGTTGAAAAATAAACTTATTCTGTAGCTTGTTTTTGCAATTTGTGAAAAAAGAAAATCCTTTTTTGCAATTTTGTTTTTTTTTCCCCATGGCTTCAGAAAAAGGATTTCAGCATGTTAAAAAAAGACATATCTAAATAACTTATCAAAAACCTAACCCCAGAATCAGACTGTATGGCTGCCAATTAGGTAAAGACAACTGTTACTTTCTACTAAACGTGTGTATTTTTTTTGTTATTTAATTTTGTTGTCACTACTAACTGCAAATAAGATGGAGGCAGCATGCAAAAAGGTTCTGCATTTGTGGCAAAGTATTACGCTTGTGCACGAAAGGATTCTGCATTTATGATAAATCCAGAAGCAAATGGTTTGATACCTTTTATTGGACCAACATAGATGGTACAAAAAGAACCAAGTGCCATCTGTTTTGGTCCAATAAAACATTTCAAACCACTTGCTTCCGGATTTGTTCTTACAAGGACCAATACAGTACGTCACCTAAACTAAATATGTTTGGCATTTGCAATAAAGAATTCTTTTTTGAGCAGAACATCTAACTGGTCCCTTAAGAAATAATGGAAAACTTTGAAATTTAATAACTTTGTAACAAATGAATATTTTTTCACCAAATCTTCAAAAGGCACATCTATGGTCCAAGACCTTTACACCCTAAAAAATTCAGACCAAAATGCCCCATTGTTTCTACTCAGCAGTGTTACTAAGAATTTTATCAGAAATGGTAATTTTTAACATTATTTGACAGTCTGTATCTCTACACCCACATATCAGACCAGAGCCAAACTTGCCATATCAAGAGATATTTGATCGCTGATGGCACATGCAACATGTCATGCAAATTGCTTGAGCAGTTGTGAAGTTATAAAATCACAAAATTTTTAGTTTATCATAGAAGTGAAGACTGAACACTAGCTATAGGGATGCGACTGCACCCCTATAATACCGCACTAAACTGTAAACTGCAGTATGCTTAAAAAGCAGGAATCCATACCAATCTATGATGCCCTTACATTCAATGGAAATGTTTATCAGTTAGGCTGTTCCAGTGGCATGGAGGGCTAGGCCCTGTGTGCCTTCCCTCCTGCTAGATCCATGATCTGGGTTCCGGAATGGATTCAGTTTGCTCAGTGACCAGCAGGGAGAGGAAGGATCAAGTGTACCAAGATAGCTCTCCTTCCTTGGGGAGGTGGGATGATGTGGCTCGCTGCTTGCCTGCCACCCAGCAGTGGCTGGATGCCAGCTCATGTGGCACTACTAAGAAGGGAAGGGGACATGACATTCAGATCACTGACTACATCTCCATGGAGGTGGAGTACGTACATTATGGCCATTGCATGTCCATGGGCACCAGGGACAAAACAGTGAAAAAACATCCTAGTTGTGGAATAAAGCCCATCCTTCTGCAGACTTCTCACCAAGAACCAGACATAACCACAATTCTGTGGTAGGACAATGGTGAAGGTGCTTTAAGTCCCAGTGAAGCCAGGTGACAGGGCTAGGGAGGTCAGTCAGGATGGCAGAACAGGAGGTTAAAATATATATGGAAAAAATAGAAATGCTTATCAGATACTTTTAACCTCCCAGGTGGACTTAAGCAATCAATGCCTTGTTTATTAATTATACAAATTTTTTTTAAAAACTGGATAGGCCAACTGATGCATTGCATCTCATTTACAGTGGCATCTCTATTAGAGCCAAGTTTACATCTTCGGGACTGATGGATAGGTTGAACAATTCCGTACAAGGAGACAAGGTCTAAGGTATGATTTAAACATTTAGTTTGTTTTTTTTTTTGCTCCCTAAATGGTAGTCTTTACTGCTGTCTTATTAATGATTCTTTACCCAGAATACCTTAGCAGAAATGCAACATCACATTTGCAGTGTTGATCTGCCTAATTTTAAAGGTGATGAGAAACAATTTTTACACCTCTACATGGGTTCACCCTGTAACAGGGTTCTGTTATGAAGTGAAGTGAAATATCAAGAAATTTCAGGATGCCCCCCCCACCTTATTTTCAATGTTCACTCTATCCTGTCTGCTTCTATATTCTTATCTATTCTATAGCTGCAAATGGGCAAATACTGAATTAAAGCCCTATACCATTACCCAGCTGTATTACAGCTTATCAGGATTTTGAATGTCAGATTATTTAGAGAGAATAAGGGATAGTAAAGAAAGATTTAAAGATTGCCAGGTTGGTCACCCTGGCAAGACATTTATAATAGATAAGAATAGAAGCAGACAGGATAAGGTGAAAATTGAAAATAGGGTATGAGGGCAACCTGAAGGCCTGTGATATTCCTTCACTCCCTGCTAGTTTCCTATTACCACCCATATAATTGTGACATTCATTTTGTTGATGCCAATATGGGTGAAGCAATACACTCAAATACAGTTTACAGCACTTTAACAGCCAAATGAGGATCTGCATTAAAATACAGCTGGAATACTGGAAAAACACAAAAATTAATATGATGCGCTCCAGAGGTTTCCATATCAAAGATTTATTTTAACAGGACAAACAAACTTCTTCCTCGGCACTTAGAGGCAAACTCTCTTCATCAGCGGGGGTGGAGTCTAACATTAGTTCTGGTTACTTATACAAGTCACAGTGATGTGATTTAAAATCTCTGATGCTCACCAATCATGTGTTACATGCATCATATAATTTGTGATTTAAATATCTTTACAACACTCAATAAATGCACATACCACTTTATAAATTCATCAATTCAAAAAAATGAATGCTAAGATCCCAATGCAATTTATTCATCTTATTTGCAAGGGTTCTATATTTCAGCACTCCTATTACACCACCTTGCATTAGGGTGCTAGGGATTGTGGCTCCCGGGATGTGTAGGGTCAAAAGACCGTCCTGGAAATAGTCCTCTTTTGTGGGTGGCTTCGACCCCCACATCCCATGAAACTGAATATAACAACCTCTGGGGTGGGCATGCACTGGAGGGGGTAGAAACAGTATGGGCACAAAGGACAGAAAACTGAGGGGCAATCTAAAATCACAATCCCCCTGTCATTGTTGCCCTTGTTGCAGCACCCTAATTGCTGCAACAAAATTCATGTGCCCATCTAATGGTATACCATCTACATGTCCCCCTGTTGTTCTTTTAGTATCTATCCAATATGCTGATATGTTTTTGACCTCTTGTGTTAAATTAATAATGTAATTTTGATACCTGTATTACTACCCTGAATCATTTTCCCCTCAGTAGTTGCTGTTCTCTCTTTTCATACTGATTAACAATCCATAACATCAATAACACCATTTCAAACTATTTAGATAAATAACATGGAATACTGTCATCGATGTCATGGAATGTCTTAAAAATATGAAAAGAAATAGCAACAGCTAATGAGGAGAGTGGAATTATATGTATATATGAGGGAACTCCAAAGCCAGATTTTTTATTTAACAAAAATTGGTCAACACATATCAGAATACATAACTGGTATGTAAAGGAAGATGGAAAGGCAGTTAATTAAATAAAAATAATTTCCTATCTCCTTTAAAACTGAGAAAATGAAGCAAAAGGGGTTTAAGTGTAATTTTTATAATTACACTGTATGCAGGTTGATTGGGTGGTATTTGAACAGGCACCTGGGAGAGTGAGGTTTTTTACTTTTGTGAATTAACAATTGCAACATACCAAATTTACTACAAATTTGGTAAAAAAAAAATTCTTTGTTCTTTTTTTATTAATAGTTTATTAACTTTTACAGTACACAACATGTATAAGTATTAATAGAGCAAAAATTATACGTTACACAATAGAGCCAGAGCTCTGTAATATGCCAAACCAGGATTATCCTCATAACAGAGACAATAAAAAAACTCAGCATTAATCCTAACTATAAAAATATGAAAAACTATCACACACTATAAACCTTGCATGGTATTGGGTGTCTGCCCAGAAAAAGAACCATCACTAGACTCCAAATGCCTTATGGCACACCTACCTACTGCTGTGGAGGGAGTGGTCTGAGAGGTGGGGAGAGGGGAGATAAGACACCCCCACTGAAAGGACTGCATTGACACTGCTGTAACATCTACTGAATTATAGGAGCCCCCCAATCCTCCTTCTACATTACTAGAATATCCCTGGAATATAAGAGGGGGAAGCCATGTGTGTCCCATAGGGATTGCTATCCCCAAAATATCCAAGAAGGGCAGCCAGGTTAGGCCAAATGTCTTATATTGCCCCTGAGCTATATAAGACATGCAGTCATATCCCACAGCCTTAAGCATACCATCTACCCATTGGTCGTGAGATCACACTTCTGCTATGCTCCAGTGGCAAAGAAACAATTTCATGGCTTCCATAATGGCTGTCATAAACCACCTCAACTGATAGCTGTTCAAACAGAGCAAACTATGTGTGTCCCCCAAGACTAAAATGGATGCATAGCTGGCCAAGCATACTCCTAAAACCCATTCCACAGAACAGATCACCTTTTGCCACCATTTTGCTAGCTTAGTTCAATCCCATAATATATGAAGCAAGGTTACTGCCCCCCATTGCATCTCCAACATCTCAGATGTGTAAGCCATTTCATTCTGTACAAAGCTGCAGGTGTATGGTAACAAAACGGCAATGTTTTTAACTTCATAAAATGTCCTGCTGCATCCCTACAGAAACTGCCCATTGGTCCATCTAGCAGCTCATTCTGCCTCATTTATTGCTTGGCCTAACAGCCATTCCCATCTTTGATGAAGCCCACCCATATCAAGGGCCACCACAATTTGTAATGCCTTCTAAATGGATCGCAGTTTTGGGGAGCTTTAATATCTTTCTCCCTGAAAACTTCATCCAATATCCATTAAGGTAGCAACCTCAAAGAACTGCCTGACATGGAGTTTAGAACTGTAAGTGTTTCAACTGGAGACAGCGCCAGTGATGGGCAGCTGGGAGATCATACTGATGTTGGAGCTTCAAAAATGAACACAGTACACCAGTGGGAGAAGAAAACAAATCGCCCACTCTCCATATGCTCCCTTTCTCCCACAAAGTCCAGGAAATAGGTGAGCTATATATCTGAAGCCAGGGATGATGCCAAAAGGGCCACATATAGAGTGGAATCTGCCAGCCTGAACCCAAATGTTTCCTCGCAAGCCACCATACATGGGTAACATATTTCTGGGTATATAAATACTTCATTGAAGCCATTTACCCCCCCCCAAAAAAAAACATAAGCTTAGGAGCTCCAGTATGACTCCAGACTGCTTCTAGTTCTAACCACTGAATTGTGGTTTTCTATTCCCCAGAGTGGAGCCACAACCAAATCTGATGCAGCCTGGAACTAATATAGTAACTTAAAAACCAGGGAGAAGCAAATCCCCCTTTTCTGTATGGTGCCATCAGCCTTGCCACTAAAATGTGTGATTTTGTCCTCTCTCAGTAAAATGAAAACAAAGTGGCCTGTAGTGTTGCCACCAAGAATCAGGTATATGCAGAGGGAGATAGCGGATAACATACAGAAAGCTGGGTAAGAACATCATTCAAATAGCCTGTATTTTCTCCCACAATGACAGATGAAGATGTAGTCCTCTCAGACCCTCCTCTTTAAGTTTATATGAGGGCTGTACATTTTAAATGGGCCAGTCTGTAAGAGAGAAGGATATGTAGATCCCTAAGTACAGTACGTAATAGCACCCAAAGACCATTGCAAACCAGATACTGGTAAAGGCTCACTGAAAATTCTAGAACCCATAGGGAGGAGTTCAATTTTTTCCCAATTGTTACACAATCTCAATGATGCAGCAAAATAATCTAATAACAGAATCAGTTGAGGCAGTGATGTGGGAACCTGTCTCAATGTTAATAAGACATCATCAGTGAATAACATTGTTTTGCAGACCCTCGAACCAACTTGGATACCCACTGTATCCTAGGATACCCTAACTTTTCAGGACAGATGCTCTATGGCCAACAATAAAAGGGTTGGGGAAAGGGGGCATCCCTGCCTAGCTCCCTGATACCACTGAAAAGCAGGAGACAGCCTTACATTTGTCAAAATGAACACCCTGAGATTAGAATAAATGACCTTACTACAATGAGAAAAGTAGGGTCCAAACCCAAATCTCTGCAATACAGCTGCCAGATAGGACCATTCCACAGAGCCAAATGTATTTTCCATGTCTAGGGCCACCACAGCTGATATGTCTGGGGTGGCTCTTATGACATAGAAAAGGTCCACCAAATGGCAGATATGGTCTGCTCCATCCCTCACCCCGACAAACCCAGCTTGATACAGGTGAATCAAAGTGGATATAACCTTGGTTGGCCTATTGGACGGAACTTTGGCTAGCACCTTATAATCAGCATAGATTAGGGAAACCAGGGGTAACTTTCACATTGATAGGGATCTTTCCCATTTTTGGGTATGACTGATATCTCTGCTTCACTTATCATACTCAGTAATTTCCCCACTTTCCAAGCAGGTTCAGCCACTTCACCAGCAAAGGACAGATCAAGTCCCCCACTGCCCTATAGAACACAACAGGGAAGCTGTCTGGACCAGGGCTTTTCCTTCCTTGCAGCTGCCCCAGAGACCTCCTGATCTCCTCAGATGGATAGGGGCCTCAGGAATTTCCTTCTGGTCAGCCTGTAACTCAGAAAGAGAAAGTGATTTCCAAAAGGCCATAATATTTGAGTCTCCCTTACCCACCACTCTTTTAAATGACTTTTGTGACAAGGTACCTTTGTAAATGAGCCTATGGCTCAAAGGATTTCCAAACTGCTGTTTAAATAAAATAAAAAATAAAATAAAAATGTGTACAGCTGGGAATAAAAATTGAAAAAGGCCTTATTGATCCCACCCGAGTCCATTATCAGCATCTCCTGTTGTCGAAAAGGGGTGATCTTTGAGGTTTCTAGCTTTTCCAGACGGTAAGCTAAGTGACACACTGCCTTTTCTCCTTCCTCACAGAAGTTCTGTTTCAACCAATGAAGACCCAGCTCTGCTTTCTGAGTGTTTAGTACATTAATCTGAAACACCATTAAAAAATATGATTCATTAAAAGGGTATCTGAGGGCTGAATTTTATGTTGTTTTTTAAAGGGCTTTCAATTGTGATTCCAACCCTCTCATTTGAGGCAGATGTACCTTTTTCTTCACCATTCAATAGGCAACAAGCTTGCCCCTCATATAAGCTTTCAGTCCCTCCAAAACCCATTTTGGGGCAGTGTCGCCAGATCTATTGAGAGCTAAGTATTCTTTCACCTCCCCACTAAGCCATTATCAGAAATTCTGATCTGAGAGAAAACTGGTATTACAATGTCATCTTGATGACACCTCACCTCTCTGTGGCATTTCAAACATCCAGGAAAGTGGGTAGTGATCAAAGACTACAATGGGTTCAATACTGACATTGAGCGTACAATGCAGAAGGCTGTGGGAAGCTGGAATTTGGTCAATGTGACTGTATGATTGATGAATGGGGGAGAAGAAAGTATAGTCCTTTATGTCTGAATGCAATAGACAATATACATTCCTCATCACTCAAGCCATGCCACTCCCTCAGTTTCTTCAATGCCCTGGAGTCTAGGGTAGTCAGTTGGGTAGGGGAGCCACTACAGTCAGATCAAACACATCATTTATGTCCCTGCAGACCATCACAATGCCCTTACATTTATCTTGTAAAATTTGGGAGAGGCCAAGAAAAAAGGGTGCCCTGCCCTTATTGGGGCCATACACCGAGACCAAAGGATATGCATATATCTAGCGTCCCAGTCACCAATACCCAGTGGACCTTTATGTAACACCAAGGTGGTGCTATCCTAAGGGCTACTAGCCCTGCCTGCTTGACTAGTTGCAGGTTAAGGGGCCTGGGTACTGAAATGGGTGCCTTCACCTGAAGGACAGGGTTTTTAGTAGCAAGGCTAACCTGGGTACAGCCCTCTGGGACACTGTAATCCCCCTCTTTCCCTTCTAGTGGCCTAGACAATATGCAACAAACACTTTCACAATAGCTCCTATTCAGCATACAAATCCCCACAATGTTTGCACTTACCACCAGAGCTGGTTCCACCAGTTCAGTCCTGGAGATCTCCCATAAAACATGGTTAGGCAAAGAAAATAACAGTACAGTGCTTTTAGTACAAACTGGAACCACAGTCAGATTAAATGCAAAAAGGGTTAGATCTGATTTATTCAGGGTAATTGAACAAGGTAGGGGTGTAATCAGGGTGACTGATTCCAAAACTGATCTAGTCAGGCAAATATGTATGCACTTTTAGTCCCTGCACAGTCACATGCTCTGGGTACCCAGTTAGAAGTAAGGTGGGCTAGCCTGTAACATTGCCTGGGGTAGGCCGCCATTGCAGCTGGTCGGGGACCTATGATGAAAAGAAAAGGCACGTACAACCACACACAATTTGTAACCTGGAGCCAGGAGGCTCAGTTCTTGAAAGGAAGACAACAATGCAATCAGATGTTGTTGCAGGGAGCTACCTTGATTGTTACTCATGCTACCCAATGCAAGACACAGGAGGGATGAAATGAAGACTGCAGATTGACAACTGATATGCCAGGAGAAGCAGGGCCCACATGAATCACCGAGGTGTCATTCCTGTTTGAGAGATTGAACAGGGGGCTGATCCCTGGGTGAGTCTCTTGTCGATGGTGTTCTCTGCACCTGAAGTAGCTGGCAAGGCAAGTGTGGCAGGGCCCAGAACGGGTTTGACTGATGCAGCTTCCAAAAAGCGAGGCACAATTAAACAGTGGGGAACCAACCCACTAATAGCATATACACATTTATAGTAAAGCAATCACCGTACCACAAAGTGGATAGCAGTCCAGCAGCAGTATCAGTGTCTCTGAGCAAAACCAGGAGTTCTGTGCAGAGTGAATATCCTGACAGGCCGATCACATGCAGCAAATCTTTGGTCTTCTTCAGGTTTAAGCCTGGTCACACTTCAGTGGCTTTTCTCTCACTCAGTTTGGATACAGTCAGGATTACTCACTGATTCCCTCTCAGTGAATGTAGGCAGACAGGCCAAACTCAGCCTTTCCACCAATCTCCAGCACGAACTATACAGAAGCAGCTGCTCGAATCTCTCGAGCTGTTTAATCTTTTAACTCCTTACTCCAACTGACTCACTGCAGCAGGCAGCTTGGGAATTTCCATTCAGTCCAATAGGGTCTGGCTGGTGGATCCATCAGTCTGTCAATGCAAGGGATCCCCCTCCAGGTGCATTAAGGCACCAAAGTCTTAAAACCACAATTCCTACAGAAATTCACTCCCACAAGACCCCTGGGGATAAACTCCATTTTAGGATCCCCAAAGGTACTGATTGGCCCATTCTGGCAGTCCAGGACCAAGATGGTGGTGATAAACAGAGCGTTGATGCTGCCGAGAAGGCAGGTTAGACAAACTGCAATATCATTACTATTATAATAGATAATCAGCAAATAAGTATAGCTTCTAACAGAGCTTCCTCTGCACAACTAGAGATGGCAGAATGGAGCAATTATCTGGCAGCCAAGATGGGACTTGAGCTTAGAAACACTCAGCCCCCCACCCAGATTAATTATACACTGCAATATAGGCAGCTCTTACCTACCTCAGTAGAGGTAGAGACAGGACACATAGGCTATAAAGGCACTCCCATGCGATAGCTTTTAAATGACACAGGACACCAGCCTGGAAGTGGGCATTTAGGCACACCCAAGGAAGGCTTTCAGGAACCCCCATTTGTAGGGGGGTTACACCATTCTCTGCTTGGAAAAACTTGGCATCCGTGTCAAGTCTACACCATACCAATATTGAAGAAGCAATATATACGATACATGCATAACATTAGCATACTATGGAAATAATATCTGATGCATCAGTTAACGTAAACTTATAACATTACTATACATTTCACAATATTTCACTATCCTATATCTTCATTGACAATACTTATGCATGTTTCATACATTATATACTATTTCTATTATGATTAACATACTGTGAACAGTTACCTATGACTTCACTTTATAACTTCTTGTACAGTAAACAATGTAGAAGGGGGCCCTTCCCTATCAGCTAACTTGGGGCTATATGGGACAGGGACACCATGTTCTGAAAAAAGAACAATTAATCGGGAGATGGCAGTCAAGCTCAGTTTGGGCAATGAGCACTTGGAAACATAAACGCCTTAATGGACCACATTGAGGGGCAAGTTCAGAGGCCTCTCAGGGGAATCATAACTAAAACAGCACTGGCTTAACAGATCACCCAGACCTTCTTGGGGGTACAGACACTGGCTCTGGATTGTCATCATGGGCATTGGACACTTCCTTTTCTTCTTTCGGGAGGAGCACCTCTGCACTGGTTGAAAAGTTCAGGTCACTAGCACTGGCAGCTCCGGGCTCAGTAGCTTTGGTTTCCAAAGGACTTTGGTGATTAAGGTTTGCTACAGAATGCCCTGACTGGTCATCCTCAGGACACCTGGACACTCTGGAGATTTGTGGTGTGGAAAGGGCACTGTCCTCACTTTTTCTTGGCTCTGTTAGTTCTGGTGTATCACCAGGAAGACTCAGAACATCAGCCCCTTCTTTGATCAAGTCAAACAGTTCTACAAGACGCAGACAGTCTGCAACCTCAGACATGATACTTTGCACCTCACTTTCAGGGGGCATTGGGTCCAGGGAAGAAGCTATGGGGTTAGTCAGTTCTGAAGGCCCAGCTTCATCCCCATGATTCTGCAGAGGATTGCCTTGAAACAACTGACTCAGTTCATATGAGGGATAATAGGCATTATCACAGTCACTCTCATCAGAGACCAACAAGCAGTCATCACTATCACTCTGGGCCTGCTGAGGGGAAGACCTTGGTTCTGGAACAACACAGATAGGTTGGCTCTCTTTCCTCATTGCAGCAGCTGATATTGACAAAGGGGTCAACCTTCTGAGGCAGGGCTTTTCTTTGGCAGCAATGACTGCAGGTCTTTACATGGTGCTTGACATCTACCCTCTTTGGCCAGTAGAATCTGGATTGTACCAGGTCGAGAGTTCTGTCAATATTGAGATGCTCCATGTGATTGTGGAGGGACCTCAATACCAGCTGTTTAAAGGCCGTGGGTAGGACCAACTGGTGCCTGTCTACTTGACCACGATGATCCACTGTCTCTCTGTATAATAACTGATCATGCAACTTTAACCTTAGACCTTCCTTGAACAATAGAGCAGTTCGCAAGTCTGGGGAATGCAACTTGGAAACATCTTTCCCCACACATAGGGCATCAGGTGCTGGTTGAATCATGGGATCTTGGGATTGAGCCCACTGAATACTGTCATTATCAAATTGAGGTAGTGCACTAATATCTAAAGCAGAGAAATGGCAATAGGCAGACAGTATTCAGGTATCAGGATGGCCCAAGCAATCTACTAGGCAGTCTACTGTGTCCACAGACATTTGTTTATCTTTATCAAAGTTTTAGCATAATGCTTTGCCGTCAGGGTCAGACAATCTGACTCTATTGTTCTTAGAAGCTGACCTTTATGACAGGGCATCAGCATCAATGTGGTTTAGTCCTGGTCTATATTCAACAGTAAAATTATAAGTTGATAAAGCAGAAAGCCAATGGTGTCCAGTGGCATCCAATTTAGCTGAAGTCTGCACATAGGTCAATGGGTTATTGTCAGTCTTCACTAATATCTTTGCCCCATAGAGGTACTCATAAAACTGGTCAACTATGGCCCATTTAGGGTAAGAAATTCCAACCTGTGGACTGGATAGCTCTGCTCTGACGGGGTCAAGCTCCTACTGGTGAAAGCAACAGGTCTCAAGCCATCTTCATAGTCTTAATATAGCACAGCCCCAAGACCCTGCAAACTAGCATCCATATGCAGAATATAGGGCTTGGTAGGATCAGCATAGGCAAGGACTGAGGCGTGAGTGACCTGGTATATGATTTTAAAGAATGCTGCTTCACATTCGGGTGTCAACCAAGTCCCAAAGAGCTCACCTATTTGAAAATACACTTTCTCTTGTTATTTGATAGCCCCTTTTTGTATTTGCAGTTGGTAGGGGTGTAGTCTTGGGTAAGGTTAAAGAGTGGTAAAATCACCTTTGAATAGTCTTTGATGAACCTGCTGTAGTAGCCACAGAGCCTCAGAAAATGCAGTAGCTCTTTTAGGTTATTGGGCTGGGGCCAAGTGGTCAAAGATTTAACTTTACTGGGATCTGTCTTTATCCCTTCCACAGACACTATGTGTCCCACATATTGTGCAGATGTTTGAAAACACTGCCACTTGTCTATAGATAACTTGAGTTCAAATTCTTCCAAATGATTGAAGACTTTGAACAGTCTGGTCTCATGTTCCTCTAGCGTGCATCCGAAAACAATAACATCATCCAAGTACACGAAACATTCCAGCAATTTCATGTCTCCCATTGCACATTCCATCAATCTCTGGAAGGTGGCAGGGGCACTGAAATCCCCTGTGGCATCCTCAGGAATTTGTAGGACACCATAAGACAGATGAAGGCTGCTTTCTCACGATCCTCTGGGGCCATCGGAATCTGATAATATCCACTGCAGAGATCAAGTATTGAGAACCACTGACCCTCGTTCAGGCAATCCAGGGCATCCTGTATGCGTGGCATGGTGTATTGATCTGGGATAGTCCATCAGTTGGGGGTCTGATTGTCCACACAAATCTTCACGGATCCATTCTTTTTAAGTGCCACTACGATGGGGGATGCATATGGACTTCTTGATTCTTGAAAAATGCCAACAGCAAGCATTTCCTGTAGGTGCCACCTAACATCATCTATGTCAGCTGGGGCAAGGCTTTGGGACCTCTTTCAAAATGGTCATCATGCAGGCGCATGTTATGCTTGGCACCACGGAAACATCCCACATCCTTAGTGAGAACACTTGGTCTCTATGAGCAAGTTTCCTGCTAAGTAGAGTCTTCCATTCAGCGGACAAGGAGGAATCACCCAAGTCAAATAAGTCTGAGGTCACTTTCTCCTTTGTACCAGAGTACTTGTTACTGATAATACTGTAGTGTCTGCACAGTGTACTGTAGCCAGGGTACATCTCCAGTTCACACAAACTTCCCTGTCCAACATGTTTCTCACTTGCACCATCACTCAGCAGGCATAGGCATGGGCACATACAGGTAGTATAGTGGGCTTAACCATGAATCCCTCTGGCAGCTTCCCTTCACCAGTGGTGTCTGTGATGCTTGGACAGCTGGTTATGACTATTGCATGATATTGGTAGAATAAATGGTCAGTGTATGAAATGTCAGTCTGTGAGATTTGGCCCTTTTAAATTACAGGGTGTCATCAGCTGAAATCACAGGATGTATTACACTGACCAGGAGATCTCTGTAATGTATTCAACTTCCTCGAGAAAGTGCATTTTATGGCCTTTTTATGACCTCATGCTTTTGAAGTTGAAAACTAAATATATATTTTATTACAGGACAGGACGTCATTTAGCTGATTCCTGATGACTATATCACACCTAGGTGATGGACTGCAGGGTTGTAAACCTCAAAGGAACTGGTTGATCAAAGACTCATAATTTGGAAAATGGGTTATTGCTGATGTTCACATTATTAACATATCGCCTGGTAGGAAATCATTTTTTGTAATTTTATATTCTAAAAGGAGGAGCTTGATGACTAACGGAAGGTGTCTGGAGACACAGAGTTTAAACTGATACTTGTGTCTGAAATTAATCTCATATCATCTTGGGACTCTAAAGAGACACAGCTCTCTGATCTAACTTTAAAGGCATTTACAGAGGTAATATATTAGATAGAAAAGATCTAAATGTATTGAGGAGTTTTGTACTGTAACTTTTCCATTTTCTTTTAAGAGTGTAAGCTCTTGATATTTGTTTTGTATTTTATCCTATTTATTTTTATATTTTTAGTAACATACCTTTTTTCAAGATACTGCCTGGGTGTGTCTTCCAAGTTTGTTTTGCATGTGATGTATACTTTGGTAATTCTGACAGCTGTTTCAAGGGATTGATGGTGTTACTAATCTGGGAAAAGGTAAAATACACTTAAGATCTCTTATAGAGTTTTAAGGGTTCATTTTGGAAGCCTGCCTTGGTGCTGCTGGTGAAAGATTGTACCGCAATCCCCGAAGAGGGTACATATCTGAGCCTGTACATTGGGGATGCTATCATAAGGTTCACAGTCTGAATCCCCCCAGAACTTGAGACTAAAGGTGATTTGGACCCAAAAGCAGACAGGAGGGTTACCCTGTCTGTTACCTGTTCACACCATTGCACTCTGAGGTTGGCACTGTGGGATCAGAGGGCCTGACCTGCTGAGTGTGTTTGTGACAGATTTAGTTGACAGCGGTGTGAAAAAAGTGGTAACACAAACTTTAACTGTTCAGTGTGTCAGCTTAATATTGTACAGCTCACTTATAAAATAAGGCAGTGATTTATTTCTAAAAAAGAAACAGAACTATATAATTTTGTTTAAGTCAAGTTTCTGTTTTATTTTTTTTTCTAAATTTCAAGTTAGAGTAGCCGTAGTTAGAGAAGAAGATGGTTTCCAACTACAGCAGGTACACTGCAGACTACTTGAGGCAGTTGTGCCAGGACAGAGGAGTCCAGTTTGAGGGGAAAGTCAACAAGCAGAACTTTATAGATGCCCTGATGGCAACAAGTGTCCAATGCATTGAATCACAGACTGTGACTGGAAAGGACCAAACCTTGGGTGTGGAGGGGCCAGCAGCCAGTGCAGTGTCCAGATCTGCTGAGGAGGACAGCAGGGGCCAGTGCAAGTGAAGGGCCACAGCAGTAGGGAAAGGTCACCAGCATTCTGGAGCCAGAAGCCATCAGGCTGCAGATGGAGTTGCAGAGGATGATGCTGGCATTCCACAGAGAAGAGAAGTGAGAGCAGCAAGCTGCAGAGGAGAAGGGGGAGCAAGAACAGTGAGAAGCTGAATGTGAACAGTGAGAGGTGGACAGTGACAAGCGTGACCGCCAGAGGTGACATGAACTGGATAAGCTATGACTCCAACCACCAGCAACAGAGCAGGTAAGTGACTTGGGTTTATCTGGAACTACAGGATTGGGTTACAAATTAAATTCCAAATTGATAGCTGAATTTAAAGAGGGGGAGGATATGGATGCCTTTTTAAATTCCTTTGAAAATGTTTGTATTCAGGCAAATATTCCTAGAGGGTGCTGGAGCTTCCAGCTATCCCAGCTACTTACTGGGAAAGCTCAGGATGCATTCTGTCAAATGGACAATAAGGACAGTAATGATTACAGCAAACTTAAACCTGCACTTTTCAAAAAAGTTTGATTTAACTGCAGAAGCATACAGAGCTAAATTCCATAAGCTCAGGAGAAGCCCTGACATGAACTATGAGGAACTAGCCACAAAACAACGTCAGTGTTTAAAACATTGGTGGGAAGGAACTGAAGCAAACTCTGTAGATAAAATTGAAAATGCTATATTGTTAGAACAGTTTTTTTGGGGCATGCTCAGCAAAGCTGAAAACCTGGCTGGAGGACCGAGATCCCAAAACAGTGCTGGATGCTGCTGAACCCTCGGACCGCTATGCCAAGAGCAGATCTTCTCTGAGAGCGAATGGGGTGGGCATGGCTGTGCAGAAAGGGAAAAGCATGCCTTCAGTGCATCTAAAACCCTCTCTACCTACACCAAAACCAGTTAGCATCAGGTTTCAAAGAAAATATTTTTTTCTGAGAAAAGAAACAAATGTTGGGTTTGTAAAGAAACTGGGCATATTGCCAGACAGAGGTCCAAAAGGATGAGCAATATGCAAAATGGGGCTAGGAAAGAAGTGGGTTGTTTGTGTGTCCCTGGAAGCATGCCTGTGAACATGAGGAAACACCTGCATCCACTCACTGTGAATGGTGTACAGACACAAGGGTTAAGAAACACAGGGGCATCCCTGACATTGGTAAAGGGGGATCAGCTATAGCCTGGTCAGCTTATATCCAATACATTTGTAACTGTACAAGGGTTCACTGGGGGAGGAGAAAACATAACCACTCAATAGTGTTCTCCTAGACTGGGTGAAACAGGGGGAACTGTGCAACAGGTGACTGTAGCCAAAACTTTAGCAGTTGATGTCATCTTTGGCAACAATCTCAAACAGGGGATGGTGTGTGCAGTTATCCATAGCCAAGTGGCAAGGGAAAATTGTAGTTCCCTGGACCCCATAGAAGCCATTGTGGAAACCCCTGGGAGGCTGGTTCCCCAGCCTGTGTCTCCTGATATGGAGACTAATGAAAAGGGGGTAGAAATTTCCCCAGTAGCAGTTAAACACACAGCTATGGAGGGTTACTCTGAAGAAGGGAGGTGACCCATTGTCAGAGAGTTAAGGATGACAGTGATCCAGAGTGCTCTGATGCTAGAGCTAGGGACCCTAGTTTAGAGACTGGAGGGGGACCAGTCCGATTCCTTGGGAATGTGTAAGGAGTTTGCAGCTGCTCAGGAAAGTGACCCTAGTCTAGAGAAGCTGTTGGCATAAGAAGACTCTGATGGAGCACAGGGAGGTGATGGAAAACATAATGTTTATTGGGAAAATGGACTGATGTATACTCAAGATGTGAAGACAGAGGGAGGGATGATAGGCAGGCAGGGTACCGTGAGCAATTGCTCACGGTACCGTGAGCAGTTGCTCAAGATTGCACAAGATATTTCCTTGTCTGGTCATCTGGGAATCATGCACACTATGCAGCGGTTAGCCCAGAATTTCTATTGGCCCAACTTCAACTAGCAGGTGAAGGAGTATTGTAGCTCTTGTCACCAGTACCAAGAAATAGGGAACGCAGGTAAGAAAACCCAAGCCGCCCTAATTCCATTGCCCATATGGAGGAGTCATTCCAGACAGTGGGAATAGATATTGTGGGGCCTTTAAATATCCCCAGCTCCTCCAGGAATAGGTTTATCCTGACTGTGGTGGATTATGCCACCTGGTATCCAGAGGCAGTCACCCTATCCTCACTGAGGACAGACAAAGTGGCAGATGCCTTACTTGGGGTTTTCTCCCATGTTGGGTTTCCATAGGAGGTTATCACCAATCAAGGGGGTTCTTTCATGTCAGACCTGATAAAATGTTTGTGGGAGAAATGTGGGGTGGTGCAGAGGTACAAAACACCTTATCACCCACAAGCCAATGGGATTGTGGAAAGATTTAATGGTACTCTAAAGTCAATGCTCAAGCATTTGCTGAACAGCATGGGAGGGACTTGGAGAAATACCTTCCCCACCTATTGTTTACATACAGGGAGGTGCCCCAAGAGTGGACAGGATTTTCCCCCTTCGAGCTCTTATATGGATGCCAGATACGTGAGCCCCTAGACTTGATCCAAGTGGACCAGGAAGGCAAGCATACCACCAAGGGAACTCCCATAGTGGATTACATCCTTAGGTTTAGGGAAAGGCTGAAGGAGCTTATGGGGATAGCCCAGAGCAACCTGGCAGCTGCCCAACAGAAACAAAAAGTGTGGTGCAACCGCAGAGGCAAGGCTCGCTCATACACGGTTGGTCAGGAAGTCATGGTCCTTATCCCAGTCCAGAAAGACAAGCTGCAGGCTGAGTGAGCAGGACCGTACAAAGTAGTTAGAAAGGGAAATGGCATGAGCGATATCATAGAGTTACCTGACAGAAGACATACAGAAAGAATGTACCATGTCAACATGATGAAGCCATATGCTAATAGGGCTGACATGGTGTTTGCAGTATGTAGTACTGGGGAGCAGACAGATGAAGGAGACCACCTTCTGGACATGCTGGATGAAAGCAAGTGGGAGTCCTCTGTGGAGGTAGTTAAATTGTCACCCCAGCTGGCCTCAGACAAGATCCAGGAAGTAAGGGAGGTTTTACAGACTTAGCCCCACTGTTTAGCATGAAGCCTGGACTTACCCCCTTAGCAATGCATGATTTAGAGACAGGGACACAGATGACCATATGGTGGACAGGCATTAGGAGGGAGGTGGAGAAAATGCTGGATTTAGGGATAATCCAGAGATCCCACAGCCCATGGGCCTCACCCGTAGTCCTTGTGCCCAAGCCAGATGACCCTACTCATTTCTGTATGGACTATCATGGACTGAATGCAGTCACAAAATCAGATGCCCACCTGATGCCCTGGATGGATGAACTGCTGGAAAAGTTGGGAGGGGTGACCTACCTTATGACTTTTGACATGACAAAGGGGTATTGACAGGTAGAGTTAACTGCCAGAGCTAGGGAGAGGCCGGCATTCATCACTCTGATAGGGTTATTTGAATGTAACATAATGACTTTCGGAATGAAGAACACCCCAGCCACTTTCCAGAGGTTGGTGAACCAAGTGTTAAATGGTGTGGAGGAGTATGCCGTGGCGTACCTGGATGACATTGCCATCTTTAGTGTCAGCTGGGAGGAACACCTGTCTCACCTTAGGGAAGTGCTAGGCAGGATACAGAGGGCTGGGCTCACTGTCAAAGCTGAGAAGTGCCAGGTGGTCATGGCTAATGTGGCATACCTCTGGCATGTTGTAGGCCGGGGGCAGCTCCATCCTAACCAAGTAAAAATAGAAGTGATCAAGACATGGTCCAGACCAGAAATGCAGAAGCAGGTCATGAGTTTTCTAGGGACAACAGGGTACTATAGGAAATGTGTACCCAATTACAGTGCCCTGGCTGCTCCCCATCTAACCTGGTAAAGAAAAAGAACCAGCCTATGAAAAAGCCTTTAACAGACTGTGCAGAGCTCCTGTATTGAAAAGTCCAGACTATAGCAGACCCTTTATAGTCCAGACTGATGCCTTAGACATGGGTATTGGGGCAGTACTGATTCACACATCTAACCAAGGGAAAGCCCATAGTGTACCTGAGTAAAAAGTTACTTCCCAGGTAGCAAACTTACTCCACTGTGGGAAAAGAGTGTCTTGCCATAGTGTGGGCTCTGAAGAAGTTAGAGCCATACCAAAACAGGCAGCATTTTGAGGTACCAACTGACCACAACCCCCTGGCTTGGCTGACACAAATGGGAAAAACTAATGGTAGACTATTAAGATGGAGTCTTGCCTTGTAAGGGTATGACATGACAATCTTACATCGGGCTGGAGTGACCAACCAGAATGCAGATGGCTTGTTGAGTCTATATGAGGAGTGAGCTGACTTAGGGAGCTTATCCCATGCAGGGGATAGAGCTCCCAAATTCAGCCTAGGTGGGGAGGATTGTGATGCTTGGCCAGCTGGTTATGATTATTGTATGATATTGTTAGTATAAATAAATGATCAGTGTATGAAATGTCAGTCTGTGAGATTTGGCCCTTTTAAATTACAAGGTGGCAGCTGCTGAAATCACAGAATGTATTACACTGACCGAAAAAAAATTCTGTAATGTAATTAACTTCCTTGAGAAATTGCATTGTATGGCCTTTTTATGACCTCATGCTTTTGAAGTTGAAAACTAAATATACATTTTATTACAGGATAGGATGTCATTTCGCTGATTCCTGTTGGCTATATCACACCTAGCTGATGGATTTCAGGGTTGTAAACCTCAAAGGAACTGGTTAATCAAAGACTCATAATTTGGGAAATTGGTTTTTGCTAATGGTCACGTTATTAACATATCTCCTGCTAGGAAATCATTTTTTGTAATTGTATATTCTAAAAGGAGGAGGAGCTAGATGATTAACAGAAGGGGTGTGGCAGAGTTTAAACTGATATTTGTGTCTGAAATGAATGTCATATCATCTTGGGACTCTAGAGAGACACAGCTCTCTGATCTATGTTTAAAGGTACTTACAGAGGTAATACATTTGATAGAAAAGATCTAAATGTGTTGTGGTAGGAGTTTTGTTCTGTAACATTTTCCATTTTCTTTTGAGATTGCAAGTTCTTGATATCTGTTCTGTATTTTATCTTACTTATTTTCATATTTTTTAGTAAAATACCTCTTTTTCAAGATACTGCCTGGGTGTGTCTTCCAAGTTCTTTTTGCATGTGATGTATGCATGGCTAAGTCTGGCAGCTATTTGAAGGGCTTGATGGTGTTACTAAACTGGGAAAAGGTAAGAATACATCTGAGGTCTCTAATAGAGTTTTAAGGGTTCATTTTGGAAGCCTGGCTTGGTGCCCCTGGTAAAAGATTGTACCGCAATCCCTGAAGAGGGTACGTAGCTGAGCCTGTACATTGGGTACGCTAGCATAAGATTCACAGCTTGAATCCCCCAGAACTTAAGACTAAATGTGATTCAGACCCAAAAGCAGACAGGAGGGTTACCCCGTCTGTTACCTGTTCACACTATTGCGCTCTGAGGTTGCCACTGTGGTAGCAGAGGGCCTGATCTGCTGATTGCATTTGTGACATGTCTATCATCAATATTTTGTTCTTTACATCTCTCCTTAGGCAGACTTCTCCATGGATCATACACTTGGCATTGGGGTTCAACACCAAAGAATCAGAATACTTTTTCCACACTATCCTCACTGGCTCATCTCGGTCGACTTCATTGGATTTCTGTTGCAAGTCACAAGCCCTTTTGATTAATCCTGAAATTCTTAGGCCAGTCCAGTCCATTGCCCTTGTCTCTCATGGCAGAGTTGTGCTACTCTCCCAAACATGTGGCATTTGTTTCAATTAAAAGGGGAACTCCATCATACAGTCCAGTGGGGGGATACACTAAGGCAAGTGTCTCAACTTGTTCATCTACCCCAGCCACGGCAGTAGGGAATGACAGCCAGATCTGGATACACCCCAAGTACAGATAGGACTTCTCACTCAACTCCCACAAGTGCAAACCTTCCAAGAGTTGTAGGGGCATGTCAGGCAGATGCTCCTGGTACCAAATTTGAAATACTATGGTTACTTGAGCTCCACTGTCAAGCATGGCCCAGGCAGACACACCATTCACCATCACTGCATCACTGCAGTTACCATTGAAGTGCCCACCACCTTGGACCATTCAGGTGACATGGACTTGGACATCGACTTTATAGCTGCCTTGGATGAATAGCTTTTTTTTGTTGATCTGTTGAATCAATGCCAGCAGCCTAGTAGTAACTTTTCTCAGATTTTCAGGTGAAGGGCAGGTGAACCAGGTGTGCCCATGTGCTCTGCAGTGGTAACAGAAGACAGGTTCTTTAGAGTATCTAGGGGAAAAGGAGCTGTTCCCCTGCTTGAACATAGTGGAGGGGTCTTGGGGTCTCTCTCTGGTAAGGGGTTTGCTCTCTTGGCTATCTGATCTCTCCCAAGTGTCAGTGTTTCAGGTGACTCAGAGCAGGTCTTCCACTGAAACTGTCAGTTCTCGTACCTCTTCCCCCAGATTGTATTCAGGGCAGGTTTCAGAGGAAATTATGTGTACCTCCCCTCCTGGCAGGACTTCCCTCTTTGTCTCCAGGTTGGCTGGACAGGAATTAGCATCTTTGGCAGCCTTCACAGCTTTCTGGCTCGCAACGCAGTTAACTCCTTGATCAGTTCTCTCATTTGTTGCAGTTCAGCCTCCTCACCTCTCTCAGGGATCTGACAGGTGCATGCAAACCCAGCATAGTGCTCCCATCCCTCCTCATCATTCTCAGCCTCACAGATCTCTTTCATTAGATAGCAATATTCAGGGGATTGCCCCTTCTGTCCTGCTGTTTAAGTTTTAAGAACCTCATGCTAGAGTACGTTGCTGACTTTAAGATGAGATCTAGCCTGACCCTGTTCAATTCACTGGTGGGCACCCCTCCTTTCCTGTAAGCCCACTGCAAATCTCACTCAATTTAGGTGACAAACATTGACAACTTTTCATTTTTCCACTGTTTTGCAGATTTAAAATTCCACATCCGATCATCCCCCAACTCGGTGCTACCAAATACTCCATCCAATGCAGAGAGATATTCATCGGCCATGGCCTCCAGACTAGTGTATCACAGGAAGCGAATGGCCTCCAGTGCAGGGCCCCTCAAGCTTTCCATGAGCCTCTTCCTCTTTTCCTCCTCAGCACACTTCCCCTCCTGGAACAGTATGGTGGTGTAGTCCATCCATGTTTCCAGATCGTCCTCCCCCAAGGGCACCAGGACCATGCCCAAAAAGAGACGAACTCTGCAGTATGAGTCCAAATGCACAGTAGGTATCACTATGGGGGAAGCAACTGTAGGGGTGGAGAGAGAGACTGTGGGGGACTGCAGGGGAGTGACATCTTCAGAAAGCGCTAACATTTTCACTAGCTCTGTAGCAAAGTGCCCCTCAGAGGCTAATAATTTAAACAGCTTGTCTTTGAACCCCTCTATGTGGGGGAACCCTCCAGGAGCAGCCAGGTTGCTATGTAAGTGAATGAACTTCCACCCCTTTTGGGACCCTTCAGGCAAAATGACAGGGGGTACCTTCTCTGATTCAATGGGCAGGCTGTAGGGCCAACATAGTTTGATCAAACAGGTCAGAATCCCTTCCCCTTACTTCAGCCTTTCCAAACATTTAATTAGTTTGACCAATTCCACAATAGTGGTATTATCGGTCCCCAAGGGAACATCCATTAATAGCAGAGCTTGCCGGGGGTCCACCCCATCATACAGTGCATGAACAGCTTGTGGGGAAGTTTAAACTTGTGTATAGTGAGCGCCTCCATTTTACCACAGTTTTTAAGCGTGGGGTTATAGTGCCCACTTCTGACCACTAGATGGCACAAATCCCAGTGGTGTCTTCAAGATGCAATCCCTAGGTGTGCTATCCCAAGGGCCACTACCCCTGCTTGCTTGGCTAGTTGCAGGTAAAGGGGCCTGGGTACTGAAACAGGTGCCTCCACCCAGAGGACATGGTTGTTAGTAGCAAGGCTAACCTGGGTACAGCACTCCAGGACACTGTAACCCCCCTCTATCCCCTCTAGTGGCCTAGACAATATGCAACAAACACTGTCCCAATAGCTCCTATTCAGCATAAAAATCCCCACAATGTTTGCACTTGCCACCAGGGCTGGTTCCACCAGTTCAACCCTGGAGACCCCCTGTAAAACAAGGTTAGGCACAGCAAATAACAACAGTAATGTGCTTTTACTACAAACTGGAACCACAGTCAAATTAAATTAAAAAAGGGTTAGATCTGATTTATTCAGGGAATTGAACAAGGGATGGGCATAATTAGATTGATTGATTCTAAAACTGATCTAGTTGGGCAAATATGCATGCACTTTTAATCCCTGCACAGTCACATGCTCTGGGTACCCAGCTGGAAGTAAGGTGGGCTAGTCTGGAACATTGCCCGGGGTAGGCCAGCATTGCAGCTGGTCAGGGACCTGTAATGAAAAGAAAAGGCATGCACAATCACGCACAATTTGTAATCTGGAGCCAGGATGCTCAGTTCATGAAAGGAAGACAACAATAAAATCAGATGACAACACTTGCGATTTTAGCTGTTGTTGCAGGGAGCTACCCTGATTGTTACTCACGCTACACAATGCAAGACACAGGAGAGATGAAATAGAGACTGCAGGTTGACAACTGGTATGTCAGGAGGAGCAGGGCACACACAAATGCCTGAGGTGTCACTCCTGTTTGAGAGGTTGAGGGGGCTGATCCCCAGGTGAGTCTCTCATCGATGGTGTTCTCTGCACCTGAAGTAGCTGGCTGTCCCAGTGTGGCAGGGCCCAAGCCAGGTAAGAAAGTTTGGATATCAGTCTGGGAAGGCTGGATGAAGCTTCCAGCAAGTGTGGCATAATTAAACAGTGGGGAACCAAATCATGACCCACTAACAGCATACGCACATTTATAGTAAAGTAATCACCATACCACAAAGTGGATAGCAGTCTGGCAGCAATGTCAGTGTCTTTGAACAAAACCAGGAGTCCTCTGGTGAATGAATGTCCTGACAGGCCGATCACATGCAGCAAATCTTCGGTCTTCTTCAGGTTTAAGCCTGGTCACACTTCAGTGGCTTTTCATTCACTGAGTTCTGATACAGTAAGGATTATTCAGATTGCCTCTCAGGAACAACAGGAGGACAGGCCAAACTCAGCCTTTCCACCAATCTCCAGCATGAACTACACAGAAGCAGCTGCTCGAATCTCTCGAGCTGTTTAATCTTTTAACTCCTCACTCCAACTGACTCACTGCAGCAGGCAGCTTGGGAATTTCCCTTCAGTCCAATAGGGTCTGGCTGGTGGATCCATCAGTCTGTCAATGTAAGGGCTCCCCCTCCAGGTGCATTAAGGCACCAAAGTCTTAAAACTACAATTCCTACAGAAATTCACTACCACAAGTCCCCTGGGGATAGACTCCATTTTAGGATCCCCAAAGGTACTGATTGGCCCATTCTGGCAGTCCAGGACCAAGATGGTGGTGATAAACAGAACTGTCCATGCTGCAAAGAAAACAGGTTAGACAAACTACAAAATCATTACTATTATAATAGATAATCAGCAAATAAGTACAGCTTCTAACAGAGCACCTTCTGCGCAACTAGCGATGGCAGAATGGAGCAAATATCTGGCAGCCCAGGTGGGACTCGAGCTTAGAAACCCTCAGCCCCACACCCACATGAATTATACATTGCGATATAGGCAGTTCTTAAAGAGACAGGAAACAGAGGCTATAAAGGCACTCACATGTGATAGCTTTTAAACAGTTAAGACACAGGACACCAGCCTGGCAGTGGGCAATTAGGCACACCCAAGGAAGACTTTTGGGAACCCTCATTTGTAGGGAGGTTACACTTAGATTCCTCCACATCTGTTTAGTAATGCAGTTAACCTCTGTATTTATTAAGATAATAACCCCTCACCTTTATGAAGTACAGAAAGCAGCAGAGACTTGTCTTTTCCATGCAATCTAAAATGCTCCACTTCTTTCCTCAGCAAGTGGGTCTCCGGTAGGAATATCAGTTGACATCCTGGCTTTTTAATGTGGGCAAGGACTCTCCTCCTTTTAATTGGGCCATTCATCACCAGAAAATTCAAGGATACCACTCTATAACAGATCATATAGTCTCCAGATGTCACCAACTACCCCCATCACCTCCCCCCATCCTTTCACGGCCATAATTTCAGGGTAGTATCTCCACCAGGCAGACACCACATGAGTTTAACAATAAGCACCAGCTCCTATATTCCCACCACCAATCTCCAGAACTATATACAAGGTAGTGTAAATTAAGCACAGAACATAACATAATGCACTCTCCTCTCTGTACTCTCCAGGTCACATACCCCATCCTATCCTGACTCCAAAAATTCCTTACCTACCTAAAACTATCCCCATAATAATCACCAAAGTTACCAATGTCCCAACAATAAACCCACCTCCCCCAATCCTTTGAATATTAAAATAGCTCATATCATGGAGCAGAATTAGCAGGATAATAGCCCATAGAAAACCTTTGCTTATAGAAACTAGGAGTATTAAAGAACCCATTCCATGCAGATCTAGGACAGCAGTAACACACATTGTGATTCATAACTATCAGGCTATGTGGCTGGTACAAGTCGTTCCCCTCGGGGAACAACATAGTACAGAAGAGTTAATTAATAGATAGGTATCCCCCACCTACCCAAATCAGTAAATAAGAAATTAAAACTGTGAGCAACAGAAATTAAAACCCAGGGGAAGATTACACAATGGGGGGAGGTAGTAACAACAACAACAATAGAAAGCTACCTGGGTTTAATCACATCAGATGACCTTAAGGTTGGCAAGCAATTTGAGAAGGTGGTAGGGAGGGCTAGGGGGATACTGGGATGTACAGGTAGAGGCATCACCAGCAGAAAACAGGAAGTTGTTATCCCCCTGTACAGACAGTTGGTGAGACCTCATCTGGAGTACTGCGTCCAGTTCTGGAGACCCCATCTCCACAAGGACATAGACATGATGGAGGCAGTTCAGAGGAGGGCAACTAAAATGTTGTAGGCTCTGTAAGAGAAGCCATATGAGGAGAGACTAAAGGAGCTTAATATTTATACCCTTGAGGAAAGGAGGGAGAGGGGGGACATGATAGAAACATTTAAGTACCTCAGTGGAACCAGCAAAGTCCAAGAGGGTAGCATCTTTCAGAAAAAGAGATGTGCAAGAGCAAGGGCACACAATTTGATGATAGAGGGGGGATGGCTCAGGGGTAATGTGAGGAAGTATTTTTTCACAGACAGTTTGGTGGACGCATGGAACAGCCTTCCTGAGGAGGTTGTGGGGTCTAAAACTGTGGGAGAATTCAACAATGCATGGGACAGACATAAGGCAATTTTTGTGGGGGGGTAGGAAGAGATAGGCTGTTGGTTAAATAGGATCTGCAGCTTATCCTCTAAGTAGGGAAATGGGCAGACTAGGTGGCCAAGCAGTCCTTATCTGCTATCAAAGTCTATGTTTCTATGTTATTACAAAGTGTCAGTTTAACATCTGGACAAAATCCAAAGTAGGGGGGACTGAAGCACTCCATATAGCCCACCTAACAAAGAAGCATGAAACAGGTTAACATTGACTTTCAACTGTTTTTCACCTACTGTAACATATCCCCCCCCATAAGCTGTCATCCGAAAGATATTGCCAAAAATCTGATCCAATAAGGAGTTACAACCAAAATCCCATAAAAAAAGTGGCAGAATCTTCAAAACTCTTCACAGCTCGTGCCCTACCTCCCATGTTCCCCTTCTCCAGTCTTGCTTTCTTAAACCCTGCCATTCATTAGACTTGACCTCCCAAAGTTAAGTACAATGAAACAAAAATGAATGACTCTAGCAGAAGGCTGAGAGTACCCCCTCAATGCATCTGGATAAGTTCAATAAAAGAAGATTCAGCTACGAGGACCAGTACAGCCAAACTGGTGATGTACTGTCCCATAAATGGTGCAGAAGTCCAAATCGTGCTTTGATGCAGTCCAGTCCTTGAATGGATAAATTGAGAACAGGAAGGAAGCATGCCAAATAAAGTAACTGAGAAACCAATACAGTTCATATTTAAAATTCTAGAATAGTTAGCATAATATTGTTACCCTGCACCCCCACCCCTTAGCAACCTTCATTATACAGAGTCATAAATCCAGCAAGGGAGCTGTGCCAGGCAAACTCAGCTTACTGTATCAGCTTCTGCCCCACAACCTAATAATAAAATTAATTAAAATACAAAAAATAATATATATATATATATATATATATATATATATATATATATATACAAGAAGGGTAAATGCTAAAAACCCAAACAGCAAGTGAATGAGCCGGAGTTCTTTAGGTTAACGCTGATAAAGCCCCCCTTCAAGTCACTTGATTAGGACATATTGAAAATAACTACAGACTGCATGGCTGATACCATCCAAATGGCAATTAAGGATTTAACTAAGTGTGATAGTCTCCCCAACACTTGATACTGTTCCCCGATAATAAAATAAAAATCAAGGAAAAAACTCAGTCCATAGTTGACACTTCAAAAAAAAAAAAAAAAAAAAGATTGCAGATCAAGTGAAAGGGAGAATGCCAGCTTCACAACCAGGAACCAGAATGCAGGATTCTGACTACAGAAGGTACAGAAAAATCCCAAATCCCTTAAGAGTTACCTCAGATTTCTCTTTAATGAGCTGTTCCATAAATCTAGGAAAGAAAGGCCCACATCCATTACCAGTACATCCATCAGTCGATGGCGTCTTCTGCATTTTGAGACTTCCCTGATGCTGCAGTTGGAAGGGAAAGTTCTTCTGATCCTTTCGATGACTTGGGATCCATGTCTCTTTTCTGAGGGGATAGAGGAGGGAGCCAGTCCATTTGAGAAATTAGAGTTAACCCCCTCTGGCATCTTGCGGTCCTGTACAGACTGTAATGCTTTGGCTGGGGTAGTTAAAGTAAGTGGTCGATTGTCGGCTGTGGTCTTCAGAGTGGCCAGAGGGAGCAGGAAGCAACAAAGACTTTGTGCTCATACAAAATCTCGAGCATGATCAATAGCCTTCCTACTCTCCACCACTCTCTTAGGAAGGTCTTGATAAAAGGAAACCCAAAATTATAACGTATATCCTTTAAAGCCCACTTCAAGAAGAAATATGTAAGCACCTACTGTAGATACCTTACATGGTGCTTTACTGAGTTCAGCAAACATGAAATAAAAATAGTAGAGAAGCACCCACACATCGGACTGGTAATCAGGATATCAAACTTAATTTATTACATCCTTCTTCATACAAAATGTGAAAATAAAAACAGTGGCCAAAGTGGCTAGCAAACAAACTGACGTTTCTCCTAGCATGCTGCCAGGCTTCTCTCTGAAGAAACCTGGCAGCTCACCAGGAGAAACGTCACTTTATTTGCTAGCAACTTTGGCCAGTGTTTTTTTTTTGCACATTTTGTATGAAGAAGGATGAAATAAATTAAGTTTGATATCCTGATTACCAGTCCGATGTGTGGGTGCTTATCTACTATTTTTTATTTCATCCTTTAAAACCTTAGCATCCTTCAAAATGTGTTCCCAGTCCTAAAATCTCAGAAGTTTAAATACCACTGGTCGAGGTCGTGTAGCTGAATCAGAAGAGGGGAACCCCCGTCGGTACCTGGTGGGCTCTCTCTATCTCCACCACTGTGTTTAGATTCCAGTGTAGCCAGATAGGGAGATGCTTCTGCAAAAATGCAACATATCCGACCCCTCAACAGCATCTGGCAACCCAAAGAGATGGATGTTGCTCCTTCTATTCCTTGAATCGAGGTCATCAGTTTTTTCCGCAGAGGGAAAGAAGCTTCTTTTCAGCAGTCCCCATCTGCCTCTCAACTGGCTCGGCCCAATCTTCCAAGTGCCCAGTATGGGCCTCCACCATCTCCACTTGGTGCCCCAAAGCCTCCATGGACACTTGCACAGTCATCAGCTGAACTGTAATATTATTTAAATCAGATCACAATCTACTCATGAATATTTTGATCTAATTCAGCTCTCTGGCTACCATGCTTTCCTCTGACTGTCACTCCACATGCATTCCAGGAGTCGGCCTGGTGGCTGTTTCTTCACCCGTGGGAGGAGACACTGACAACTTGTATTTTTTTTCTTTGCCAGCACCTCAGATCTATTATTGTTGGATTTGGAAGTCATCTAGATGAGGAGTCTGTTAAAGATCAGTCCCACCAGAAGCCAAAAGGTAGGAAAAAAGCTAATTTTATGAGCCAACTGGATGGAGCTGTGTGCTCTTTCTGCTACTAGCTAGGCTGCATTACATGACCTCACCTTCTTTGTTCTTTATGTTGATTGGAATTTGACTTGTTTATATAAAGTTGTCAGACGAAATACCATATTAGGGCATAGCAATGCAGTGAGTGGCAGGCAGTTATAGTATATACATGCATAGGTGGGGTTGCTTGGAATCCATCCTGTAGTATTGGATATATCGATTTCTGGCTTTTTTTACGGAATTAGAATTTTTGGTACTAAGGGGAAAAAATCGAAATTCTGCAAGAGTCAGAATTGGAATCAGAATCCTGTTCTTATTCTACATCTAACTACAGCAGAAAAGCATAGGAAACTTCCCTCAGTTCACACCCAGTTAAACATTAGGGAGTAAACTGTCTGGAACAAATCTAAGCTAGGTCTCTCTCCTTCCATTACTTTGCATCCCCTTATGATAAATGTATGCGAGACATAGTACTGCACTGCACTGCTGCCATTTCCTAGATGGCCATCTCTGCCCAGTTGCCTGGTTGATATCATCCACTTTTGTGTGGGCTACTAGTCCAGTAGCCCATAAAAGTGTCACCCCCAACCCCCACTGTGCTGCTGTGAATCCCTACTATCCTTCCTTGGTCATGAACAGTCAGCTACTGGCAACCTTAACTTAATGTCCTTTTGTATTTAATTGCCCTGACCCTTTTTTTATCTAATCACCAGAACCAGGAATCCTGCCATGGCTCCAACCACTGGCTGGCCCACCAGTCCTTCTATGCAATTTAACTAAGTGAGTCTCTGAGTGTGAGGGAGATGACACTGGACAGGCCAACTAACACCAGAACCAATACCAGATTAGCCTTAACCATTCTCTGTTGAGCAGGGTGCAATGTGTACTGCTTGTCAGGGTGATAGACACAGGGTTCAGTGCATGTTGGCATCCGCATTTCCCAGCACACCTGGATATTTTAACTGGGAGTAGGACTTGATGATTACTGGAGCAGCCTGCTCTGAAATCAGTTGCTGCTGGTGCTGTGTGCTTTCTTCTCACCAAGATGGGGAGAAGTCATTGTAACTCCAGCTATATCAGAGTTGGTGATGGTGATACGTGAAAAGCATGGAAAGTTATGGGCTGACCTTGGGTTTAGAGATGGTGAGGATAATAAGAACTGTTGGATCATTGTGCAAGCAATGTGACCATAACTGGAGGACCACTAGAAGAAGTAAAGACAGGACATTCCAGTCCACCTGACAAAAGTTATAGGAGGATAGAGAGACTCAGAGGATGGAGACAAAAGGTTGGGGGAATGGGAAGTAAGAATCAAGGTGGGCACAAATTACACAATTTCATGTACTGGGATGGGGCAGGTTTTATTTTGTGCTTGGCTGCAGAACTGGAAATTGTAATCCCATTTCCAGTTCTGATTCCATTTGGATATCATGATTGGAACTGAATTGGAATTAATTCAGAATTAACATTTTTGAAATTCCATTGGATCCAAATGCAATGATTCCAAGAAACCGAGCCCCCCCCCACCATAGAGTAGCAGGATGCTACTTACCAGGTTATGAAGGATTGCTGGTAATGTGACCTTCTCAGAGGTCCTACTAGTGACAAATAGGTGAGGCAAGGAATTTGAAAAAAATCTACCAATTTAAAACTAGTTGAAGAAGTGGTGTAAGAAGAAGGGTTTTGCTACATGGGGAGGAACTTGGTGTTTTTTTAAAGGATAAGTCTAATTTATCCTAAATTGCTTCCACTTGAACAAAAAGGAGACATAGGTAATGGGGAACAGATTTGAAATGTTCATTTCAAGATGTTTAAACTAGTTAGTGAGCTGGGTCAAAGAGCATCCCTAGCTGGAAATCATGTGAGGGAGACCTAGCTAACTTGGCTGGGTAGACTGTGAAAGTGGCATTGAAGTTCAACAGGGAGCAGAAATCTCAGCAGCTGGACTGACTGGTAAAGGTTACAAAAGGCACAAGGAGCAAAAAAAAAGGACTGTCACTGTACAGGGTAAAGGAGATACTGGAGGGTGGTCAGCATGATGTTAGAGATTCTGGAATAAAATGAGAGACCGCTAGGTTGTGGCAGCAGAAGGTAAGCCAGATATCAATATCAACAAGGTCTGGCCAGAGGCGATACGGATGTGATGAGCTGTCAGATATCAATATCAAAAATGAGGCTAAAATCCAACCACGACTGGAACCTTATGGTTCCCCGCTATGATCTGTGGCAGGCAGGCAGGAAAGAAGGAAGGAAGGCACATTCTTGCTAAGATACAGGGGGGAGTAGCTCTCTATGTAAGGGAAGGGATAAAAGCAACTGAACAAAAGAGTAAACAGGGAGGAGAGGAGGCACTGTGGGTCACCTTAGAGACTGGAAATGGCACCACAATCTGCACAGGGGTTGTATATAGACCCCCATGTCAGGGGAAGGGAATGGACAAGGATATGATAGAAGGCATACTTAGGATGGCAGAGAAAGGGGAGATACTGTTGATGGGTGGCCTTAACATGCCAGATGTTAACTGGAGCACCTTTGTGGCAGCCACATCCAAAAGCAGGGCCATTCTTGATGCCCTTCAGGTGGCATGCCTCAGACAGCTAGTTTTGGAACCCACTCATGAGGGAGCAATCTTAGACCTCATATTCTGAAATGGGGACAGTGAGAGGATCTCAGATCTAGAAGTGGGTAGCCATTTGGAAACAAGTGACCACCAAACAGTGTGGTTCATGAAAAATTCTGCTACAGAGTCAAGCCATACAAAAGTGAGGGTTCTGGACTTCAGGAGGCTGACTTTGGCAAGATGGGAGAGTGCCTTAGAAAGCACTAGCAAACAGGCTAGAAGGAGGGGTGGAGCAACAATGGGCAAATATCAAAACTGCCATCACAGAGGCAACAAGCCTTTTCGTGAAGCAAATAAACAAATCAAAATGAAAGAAAAAGCCATTATGGTTCTCAAAAGAGGTGGTGGTGAAGGTTAGGGAGAAAAAAATTGCATTTAGGAAGTATAAGGAAACACAGAATGAGCAGGACAGAGAACTGTACCAGTTAAGGCAGAAGGAAGCAGGGAGAGTAGTCAGAATTGCAAAGGCACAAACTGAGGAAAAGATAGCTAACTCGGTTAAGAAGGGGGATAAAACCTTTTATAGGTATATCAGGGAGTGTAGAAAGACAAAGGGAGGGATACTGAGGCTAAATAGAATGGATGGTGGGTGGGCAGAGAGTGACAGTGATAAAGCAGGGACACTGAATGAATACTTCTGTTCAGTATTCACAAAAGAGGAAGTGGGGGAGGTGCCTAATCCAATTAACAGAAGCACTCTGGAGAAGGGGGTTGATCCCAGTCCTTTCACAGAAGAAAGGGTTCTGAAAGAACTCCTAAAACTGAAGGTGGACAAAGCAATGGGATCAGATGGAAGTCACCCCAGAATTCTAAAAGAATTAAGCAGAGAACTAATGACATCACTGACTACGCTTTTTAACAAATCATGGGAGGATGGCGTGGCACCTGAGGACTGGAAGAAGGTGGATGTGATTCCCCTTCACAAAACTGGGACCAAGACGGAGGCAGGAAACTACAAACCTGTCAGTTTGACCTCTGAGGTAGGGAAAGTGATGAAATCACTTCTGAAGGAAAGAATTGTTGAGCACCTAGAGGCCAGTGGGGGACAGGACCCAAGGCAGCATGGGTTCACAGCGGGAAGGTCATGTCAGACGAATCTAATTGATTTCTTTGACTGGGTGACCAAAGTAGTAGACCAGGAGAGGGCTGTGACATGGCCTACCTAGACTTTAGCAAGGCATTTGACACAGTCCTACACAAAAGATTAGTAGTCAAATTAACCAGCCTGGGAGTGGGTCCCAAGGTGGTAGCCTGGGTAAAACATTGACCGAACAACAGGACACAGTAGGTAATTGTAAATGAAGTCCACTCTGAAGAAAGAGGGGTTACTAGTGGGGTACCGCAGGGTTCAGTACTGGGTCCAGTCCTTTTTAATGTCTTTATAAGTGACATTGCAGAGGGACTGGAAGGAAAAGTACACCTCTTTGTAGATGACACAAACATCTGTAACAGGGTTGATACACAAGGAGGCATGGAAAGGGTGAGAAGGGACTTGGCAAGGTTGGAGGAATGGTCAGAAGTATGGCAGCTTAAATTCAATGCAAAGAACTGCAAAGTAATGCACCTGGGAAACAAAAACCCAGGGAAGATTACACAATGGGGAGGGTAGTAACAACAAAAAATGGAAAGAGACCTAGGGTAATCATATCAGATGACCTTAAGGTTGGCAAGCATACAGAGAAGGCGGTAGGGAGGGCTGGGGGATACTGGGATGTATAGGGAGAGGTATCACCAGCAGAAAACAGGAAGTTGTTATCCCCCTGTACAGACAGTTGGTGAGACACCATCTGGAGTACTGCATCCAGTTCTGAAGACCCCATCTCTGCAAGGACATAGACAGGATGGAGGCAGTTCAGAAGAGGATAACTAAAATGGTGCAGGGTGTGCAAGAGAAGCCATACGAGGAGAGACTAAAGGAGCTTAATATGTATACCCTTGAGGAAAGGAGGGAGAGGGAGGACATGATAGAAATGTTTAAGTACCTCAAGGGAATCAACAAAGTCCAAGAGGGTAGCATCTTTCAGAAAAAGAGATGTGCAAGAATAAGGGACACAATTTGAAGATAGAGGGGGAAGGCTCAGGGCAATGTGAGGAAGTATTTTTTTTCACAGAGAGGGTGGTGGACGCGTGGAATGTTTGTGGGGGGTAGGAAGAAATAGGTACTTGGTTAAATAGGATCTGCAGCTTATCCTCTAGGTAGGGAAATGGGCAAACTAGGTGGGCCAAGCGGCCTACCTTATTAATCAATCATCTATGTGAAACAGTATTGAAAGCTTTGCTGAAGTCAAAGTAGGCAACATCAACTGCACCCCTTTGGTCCACCACTCTGGTTACCCAGTCAAAGAAATCTATGAGATTAGTTCGACAGGATCTGTCTGTTGTAAATTCATGCTATTTTGGATCCTGTGCACCTATGGATTCTAGGTGTTGCACTATCCTTTCCTTAAGGAGTGCCTCCATAATCTTGCCCACTACTATTTATTTATTTATTGAAATGTTTCACCAGGAAGGCACACTGAGCAACAGGTTGCTTATCTCCTGCTGCGACCTGGGGGGTAGGGGGACACAGGGAGTGAGTACAGAGGTATGGCACAATAGCATAATATAGCATACATTTTCATACAAAAAAACATACACTACCACTGAGTAAACTGAACAGATAGTAGTAAACTAGAGGAATGCTAACAGTTTTGGTCATATGAGCTGGATGATGAAACCATCAGAAAATAATTACAGTAATTCAACCTTTACTAAAGAATGCAAATACTAAGTAGCTCCTAGCTGTTCAGGAATGACTGAATTAACTACTTGTTATTTAGCTAGGACAAGTACTGAGGAGTAACTCAGACAGTACAATGTTCTAGGTAAGCCCTAAATGCAGATGGTTTAGGTGCAAAATAGATCTGGGCAATCATAAATAGGGCTGGGTAATGAAAGGAGTGGGGAGAGGAAAGGGGGGTAGAATAAGAAGAGGTGGGGAATGGAGATAAAGCAATGTTAACCTATCATGTTAAGAGTACATAACCGGGGGGAGTAGATCTAGAAAGAGGAGGAGATGTGAGCATAGAAGGTGGAGTGGGAGGAGGGCAGCAGTAAGGGGTGAGGAAATAGGGGATGGTGGACTAACCTGTTCAAACCCCTTCAGGATGTAAAGAACCCTGCCAGAGGTTGAAGCAGGCATGAGAAAGGTGACCTTGGTGCCAATGGACGAGGGACGTTGGAGGGAGTTGGAGAGGGAGGAGAGGGGAGGCGAAGATAGAGTATGATAAGTGCCAAAAAATCCCTGGAATCCCTGGAGGGTCCGGGAGCACTGTCAGAGGACAGGTCAGTCAAGATGGAGGAGAATGGGAGAGGAGATGGAAGACCTGAAGAAAATGGAAGAGGGGAGAGAGCAGCCAGGGTCTGGCCCCTCCCAGATGCTGAGCAACCCTGCTGGCAATAGGAAGAAGTATGCAGCATCAGAAAGGAAACAGGTAGCAGGTAGCAAGGGGGAGTGGACATGGAGGGGAAAGCTGGTAGTAGATGCAGTGACTGATCCCAGGAGTAGGGACCTAGACAAGCGTATGGAAGATTAGGGAGGATTGTAGCAAGAGCAACTAGAAGAAAGATAGTTATGGAGGGCAGTACAGAGGAATTAAGTGGAGGGGGAGGAGTCGTGTATTTGAGGGGGAAGAGAGTTCCAGATTTTAAGAAAGTGACAGGCAAATCCAGACTGGCCGATGAGGGTATTATGGCGGGGGACCACAAGAGTGCGAGAATGAAATGAACGGAGGGAGTGGGGTGGAGGGGTAGAGGTGGGAGGATAGAAGATAGGAAGGGAGTTCACCCAGACAGTATTTTGAGGTCAGTTTGACACAATGGGAGAGGCGCCTATTTGCTAGCAGAGGAAAGGCAAGGGCATGATAAAGGTCATAGTGGTGAGTTGGGGGGGGTGTCAAGGGCAAAGTGGCAGAAGGAGTTAAAGAAAGTGTCCAATTTGGTCAAGAAGGATTTGTGAGTAGCACCATAGAGTACATCACAGTAATCCAATATAGGAAGAATCATCTTCTGGACGAGTTCACACCTCGCAGGCAGGTGAATGTAACTGCAGTTCCTAGAAAGGACACCAAGCTTGGGGTGCAGTTTCTTCAGGATGGTATCAACATGAACAAAGAAGTTGAGATGTTGGTCCATCCAGACCCCAAGATATCTAAATGAGAAGGTGTCCTCGAGAGTTGTCCCATTGAGAGTGTGGAAAGAGGGCAGGCCAGTGAGCCGAGAAAGAGTATCTGCCTTATGCCAAAGGTCATGGAGACTGTCTTCTTGGTGTTTAGGAAGAGCTGATTGGAGACAGACCAGAGATGAACTTGGTTGAAATCATGCTGTAAGCTGGTTACCATGTCAGCCAGGGTTTTGCTGGAACTGAACAAGACAGTGTCATTGGCATACATGTGGATGGAGGAGGAGGTACAGACTGCAGGGAGGTCATTAAGGAAGATGGAAAAAAGAAAGGGTCTGAGCACTGATCCCTGAGGGACTCTGGTGTCGATAGGAAGTTGCAGGGAGGTGGAGTTGGAAATTTGAACTGATTGAGTCCTACCGATAAGGTAGGATCTAAACCAGTTTGTAGCAGATGAGGCCAGGCCAGCTGCAGTAAGGGAGTCGAGGAGTAGGGCATGGGAGACTGTGTCAAACACTTTTGCTAGGTCAACAAAGATGGCCAAGTGATCAGGCCATCTTCCATCACAGAGAGGATGAAGTCCATGAGCCTGAGCAGGGAGGATGTTGTTGAGTGGTTCTTCCAAAAACCAGATTGGAACGGAGTGACGTAGGAGGATTCAGAGAGAAAGGAGGAGAGCTGGGATAGAACAAGGTGTTCTTGATTTTTTTCAAGAGAAGGGAGGAGGAAGATGGAGCATTAGTTGCCAGGGGAAGATGAGTCCCCACCCTTTGGAAGGGGAAGGATTACTGCATGTTTCCAGGAGAAGGGGACTGTAGCAGTCAAGAAAGAGAGATTTAGGATTAAGGAGATAGGGTGAGCAATCACAGGAGCAGAGAGGAGGAGGAACTTAGAATCAACGTCATCAAGAGAGGAGCCTTTTGAAGGGTTTAGGGTTTAGGGAGTAGAGGGCTTTTATGGCTTCAACTAGGGAGATGATGGAGAAGGAGAAAGGTTGAGAGACAGGAGCAGGGGGAGGAGGGTTATGAGAAAGGGAGGGAGACTGAGGAGGGAGGGAACTTAGAAACATTGTGGCACAAGTAGTGTAGTAGGTGTTGAATTCATGGGCCACTAAGCATGGGTCGGATACAAGAGAGCTTTTTATCTTACGAACTGGGAAGGGGAGGGTGAGAGGGAGGGGAGAAGAGGGCATTTACCATCCACCAGAATTTTGAGGGGGTGTTTATGTTACAGAGGAAAGTGGATTTGAAATACTCTGATTTTGCCAATCTGATTGCTTTTGTATGGGTATTGCGGAGTGTGCGGTATGAGGCAAAGTCACTAGGAAGCTTTGATATTTTATGTTTCTTCCAGACTCAGTCACTCTCTGAGGCATGCCAATAGTTCGGGGATAATCCAAGGAAGGTGGATGCCATGAACTCTGGTCCATTTAATCGGAGCAAAAGATATCCAAGTGGAGGTGAATTTATCCTTGAAATATACTAGGGCATGGTCGATTGAGGGTACAGAGGAGAGTGGAGTCCAGTCATAGGTGGCAAGCTCAGTCAGGAGAGTGTTGAGGGCCACAGATTTAAAAGAATGAAGTTGAATGATTTAATGAGGGGGTTTGGGTCTGTGGACCTTGCGAACTAGGAAGATAGGGTGATGGTCACTGAGGGCATCCGGTAAGATACCCACCTTTATAACTCAATGATGATGAGAGGTGAATGCCAATCAAACTGGGTATGATTTTTCATTTTGTGATTTAGTCTTATGGGTTCAAGAATGAGCTGAGTAAGATTTCGGGCTGCAATATCATTATCAATTTTGCTCAACTTAGGAGACAACCAATTTTGGTTCAGGCCACCCATGATGTACAGTTCTCCAGAATGGGAGAGGGAGGCAACAGAGGTAATCATTTCTGTTGCTACTGAGGGTTGAATGTTGGGATGACAGTAACTGCCTGCTAGGAAAATTGGGATAGTGAACGGAAGGGTGATTTGGGTGACTAGTGCTTTCATAGGGGTCTGGGAGGGAGGATGAAAAGGTAGTGGTGAATTGTATAGAGAACTGCGTGTACATAGCCATGTCTCTGCCCCATCCAGCCTGGTCTTGCCTAGAGAGGGAATACCCTGGGATAGTGATGGAGTGATTTAGGATTATTTTTTTTAAGCCAGGTCTCAGTTATAATTAGAATATCCAGTGTAAGTGAGACACCAGGGATTGGACGAGGTCTATTTTGGGCAGGAGACTACAGATGTCTAAGTGAATAATTTTCAGACCATTAGGAAGATAAGGAGTGGCCAGGGAGCAGTACATGTTCATATTTGGGGCATCTGCTGACGAATTTGAGGTAAGACTGATTGGTCTGTAGTTCCCTGCCTCCTCCATGCTGCCACTCTTGTCGACCGGGCTCACATGAGTCCTTCTCCAGTCTTCTGGGACTTCTCCTGTGTTCAGAGACTCACTAAACAGTTCTGCTAATAGTTCAGCTAGTTCCACCCTTAGCTCCTTTAGTACCCTGGGATGTATGCCATCAGGTCACATTGCCTTGTCCACCCAGAGCTTAGTGAGCTTTTGTAGGGCCCTTTCTTTTGTGAAGGCTTTTACACCCCCCCCGTATCCCCGTATCCATGGTGCTGAGCTGTGGGCCCTGCTCTACCTTCTCCACAGTAAATACTGAGCAGAAGTATTTGTTTAGGATAGATGCTTTTCCTTGGTTCTTCTCCACACACACACCCTTATCCCATTTGATCTTAACAATACCCCCTCTAGGTTTCTCCTTTCACTAATGTATCTATAGAAAGTCTTGTCCCCTTCGTTTACTGTTCATGCTAGTGTTTCTTCGGTTTGGGCCTTTGCCTGCCTTACTGCCTTCCCTGCTTCCCTAAGGGAAGTTTGGTATGCCTCCCTATCTTCCTCCCTCTGCATTCTCTTATATTTCCTGAAGGCCAACCTTTTAGCTCTGATCTTTTCTGCTACTGTTTTGGAGAACCAAAGTGATTTCCTCCTTCTTTTGCTCTTGCTTTTCTCCCTAACACCATGGGATGTTGCTTCAAGTATTATGTCCTTATTGCTTGCCCACTTTGCCTGTACCCCCTCACATGTATTTTATTTTGACAGGGATAGCTTAACTCTGTTGGCCATTATATCAAAGTCAGCTCCTCTGAAGTCCCATATTTTTGCCAAGAGGGGACAGATAACAGGAGCAGTCAAAGTAAATGCAGGTGGAGGAAAGTGGAACAATATACAAGTCATTTAGAATGTGCAGAAGTATGTACTGTTTAAAGTCCAGCTGAGCTAGAATATCTTATTTTGTAAGAGGTCCTGCTTTAACCCTTTTTAAAATGGGTTTACTCTGGATAGCCCCACTAAAATGCAATAGCTAATTTTCTTTGGGGTTTCATAGAAAAGTTGTAACAGACAATGATGGCAGAAAAATGCAATGGTTCATTTAGTCTACCAGTTCCCTATTTAGCCCTGGGATCTACTGTCCCTCCAGGGTCCTAGCCCTCCCCATCCTCCCACCCATTAACCTCCCAGTTACTGCCACCCCTAGCAACCACTATGCCCTTGATTCTGACCCAACCGTGTTTGAAAGCACCAACTGTTTTAGTGCTCACTACCTTGGCTGGTAGACTATTCCAGGGCACCACCACACTTTCTGTAAAACTATTCATAATTTCTCTCTTGACCCTCCCACCTTTAAATGCCCACTCACATCTATGTGACCGTGAGATGGTATTCAAGCTAACATGTTCCCTGCAGTTCACCTTGTTAACTGGTTTTAGGAACTTGAAGGTCTCTATCATATCTTCATGCTCCCTTCTGGTCTTCAGTGAGTACATATTCAGTGCCTTGAGGTGCTCCTCATGGGCCCTGCCTTCTTAGCCCTAAATAATTTTTGTTACACTGCACTGTACTGTCTCCAGCCTATCCCTCTCCTTCCTGAGGTGAGGACCACAGAACTGGGTGCAGCAATCCTGGTGTGGCATCACCATGGAGCTATATGGGGGGAGTATAACCACTTCTCTTCTACTGTTAATACACCTCCTGATATATCCCAGCATTCTGCTCACTTTGTTGTATGACTTATTGCACTGACTTGTTTGTTTGAGGGATTATTGATGATAACTCCAAGGTCCTGTTCCTCAGCTGCAGTGCTAAGTCTCACCCCACCCATCTAGCACTCTGTCCTATGGTTTTTGTTCCCTAGGTGTATCACCTTGCACTTTTTGGCATTGAATTTCAACTGCCAAACCTTAGACCACCCCTTTAGATTTTGTAAGTGACTCTGCAATTCCATAATTCCTTCATGCTATCCACCCTCCCGCAGAGCTTGGTGTCATCTGCGAAGAGACACAACCTGCTATGGATTCCCTCATTACTGTCACTGATAAATATATATAAAAGAGTACTGAATCCATGACAGATCTCTGTGGTACCCTACTCATGACCTCCCTCTCTTCTGATTTGACCTCGATGACAACAACCCTCTGCTGCCTCCCCTTTAGTCAGTTATCTACCCAGTTTACTAAGGCCTTTGCTTACCCAGATTCTTCATCTTCTTCAGCAAGCATCAGTGAGTCATTGAGTCAAAAGCCTTGCTGAAGTCGCAGTAGAGCAAATCCACAGCAGGGCTCCTATCCAATTGCCTCATCTTCCAGTCAAAGAAAACTATCAGGTTAGTCTGACAAGATCTCCTTGCCACAAATCCTTGCTGTTAACTAACTGGAGACCATTGCCCTCCAAGTAGTCCACAAGGTACAGTCAGACCAGTGATTCTATCAGCTTCCCTAAAATAGAAGTAAGACTGACAGGTTTGTAGTTCCATTCTTGTTCCCTGTACCCCCCTGTCATAAAGCAGACCTATGTCTGCAACAATTCAATCCTCCAGAGCTACCACTGTCCTTAGTGAGCTGTTGAATAGACTTACAGTACCAAGGATTTAGCAAGTTTTGCTGCAGATTCCCTAAGTAATTTTGGATGCAACTCATCTGATCCTGGGGGGGTTTATCTATATTTAAGGCTGACAGCTCTCTCTGGACTCTTTCAGTTGTAAATACTGGCTGCCTCCTCTCCTGAACCCCGTTACTGGCCAAATTTGATGCCCCTCTCTGGAATGGGTCCACTGTTCTCCCTAGTGAAAACTGAACAAAAGTAATCACTGAAGAGCAGACTTTTATGCAGCAACTTCTCTCCCCTCCCCTCTTAACCTACTTGGTGGCTTACCTTCGTAAAAAATTATCCTTATGCAAAGTGTAATTTTCTGCTACCTGAAGTTCTTGTAAAATCACTTGTACAAAATGCTCCCCTGACCCACATCCAAAATTCCCCTACTACTTCCTATGTGTGAGGTGTGCCCCCATGCTGGCACGTTTTATGATGTCAGTACTAGAATAACATGGGGGCTTGCTCCATAGACTAAAATGTGAGCAGTTTTGATGTCCTTTTTTAAATACTTTTGAGTGCCGGTTTTAAGAAAGGAAGGCCACCGCTCAACTAACAAGGTCTTTGCTAGTTGAACGGTGGCCTTCCTTTCTCAAATCTGACATTTAAAAGTATTTAAAAAAGCATGTCAAAACTGCCCCAGTATAATCTATGGAGTGTGCCCCCATGCTGTTCCAGAACTGACATCAATAAATGGGCCAGTATGGGAATGTGCATCCAACATACTATTGGAAGCAGGGGCATTTTGGCTGTGAGTCTGAAGAGTTTCTTATGAGTGATTTTACAAGACATTCAGGCAGCAGTAAATTACGATTTGCTTAAGGATGATTTTTCACAAAGGTAAGCTAACAAATAGGTTGGGGGGGAGAAGTTACTGCATAAAATCCTGCTCTTTAAGGATATCTGCCTTTTGTCCATCATTCTCTGTCACCTGTTCTGTTAGCCTTAGAATTTCTCCTCCTTTTTTCCTTTAACACCCCTTTATAATGGAAGAACTGTTTTCCTCTACTCATGGTGCCCTCTGCAATATGCATCTCCATTTCTGCTTTTGCCTCCATAACCACCCTCTTTGCCTCCCAATTTTCAATAAATATTCTCCCCATTCTCTCTCTGCTTTTCATTGTATTTGTAAAAGGCCTTAATCTTGGCTCTCTCCACTTCCCTGACTCTTGCTGAGACCATAATGGTCTCATGAACCTGCTCATTTTGGTTACCATTCTCATACATAATTTAGATTCTTCATGAATAGCCCCCTTGATTGTACACCACATATGGTGTTGACTCCAACTAACTTATCCCTCAAGAATACCCTGTGCCTTTTTAAGTCCACCCTTCTAAAATCAAGGACTTCAGCCTTTGATTGAGATTTTACAGATGCAAATGCCAGGCTGAACCAGAGTTACTGTTGCTGGTCCTCTGCTGCTCCCATATTTTCACAGTTCCTATCACCTCAGAGTTGGTGAGCACTTCTCCAAGAATTGTATTCTGCCTGGTGGGTCCTTTAACTAGTCACTAAATAGTCTAGAAAGGCATTCAGCAAGGACTGACGTCTGGTGTTCCTGGCCACAGGAACATCCCAATCTACTGTATGTTTAGCAGGTTCAAATAACCCACCACCACTACTTCCCCTTTATCACTCACCATCAGGTTCTTTCCTGAACTTTGTCTCTCTCTCCTCCCCTTGATCCAGAGGTCTATAGATCTCCAATTGCAGTTTCTTGCCTGAGGCTGCCGTGAGTTGCCCCCACAGTAAGTCTGTCACCCCATAATTACCCCTTATGCACCCATCTTCCACCACCTCTATGCCATCCCTGAAAAAAGGACTACTTCTCCACCAATACTTAAGCAATAATACCCAAGAGGGTGGGCGGTATTGGGCTATACCAGACTGACCAGGGGTGTAATGAGGCCCGACGCCACAGGAGGAGGGCCTTATAGCCTCTGGAAGGTCCAGTACAGTGCAATACCGCCCACCCTGGAGGGTATTATTGCGCTTAGAAAATGGGCCACTGCTTTATATATGTTTGAAAAAATATATGTTTAAATGATAAAACTCTTAGGCATCTAGGTATTATTGCTTACATAAAATAGTTCCTCCGCCTGCATTAGAATGCTGTTTTTTTTAGTTGGTTGTCATGGTTACACCCCCCCGACACACACACACACACACACATGGTTACACACAGGGCTTTATATTGTTGAATCACTGGGAAGAATTTTAGTATTTGCATCCTGGTAGTTGTTTTTCTTTTTTATGTGTAGCATTTGTGTTGTGTTTCTCGTTAATGGTTAGACCTGGGTACGAACAGGAGCTTGGCTGAAAGCACATATTGGGTATGGTCACAGTGCTGAAACAGCTGGCCAGCACTAATGGAGCTGTGTCTCCCACCAACACTTTTGCTGTCTTCCACCCCCTGTGTTGTCTGGCACTACACTTTGTTTTTTTTTAGCTGGTACTTGAAGCCGTTGCGATTGCAGTTGATGTGGGAAGAGAGAGAAAGTGGACCTGCGATCAGAAAATTGAGCAGAGCTGTGGGGTACTGGAGCACAGTCGGGAAGAGTACTTCTTTAAATCAGGTGATACCGGGAAAGTTGTGGCACACTGGCACTAGGGGCAGAGGCTTTTTTTTATTTTTTAAAAGTTTCAGCTTGCTGGCATGGCGTGGACAGGGAGCCGGAATCCAAAAACCCAGTACAGGAATTTCCAACCATGATCTAGTTGACATAAAGAGAGAGAGAGAGAGAGAGAGAGCAGGGAGAAAAATAAAATGCCAATTTCTCCTTTACCAGACATCTTTTTTCACAAATGTAAGTTGTGAAAGTTAAATGTACAAAAAATAGAGTCAGAGAGTGTGACGGTGATCATGGGAAGGCAGTTAGTGACTGGAAAGTGGCGTGACCAAGCTGATTTTTTTTATTACAAAACATTTTGTTTGTGTAGTATGTGTTAATGGGGTACAGGATAAAAAAATAGAAATGTTGCATTCATTTACTCGCTACTGACTGAGGCAAGTTTAGGAACATGGCAGATGGGACAGGAGGAGATCTGCTGACTGCTTAAGTCTCGCTAAGTGAGACAAACAATATGGCTGCAGTTGCCGTTTTGAAAGTTCTACTGTCCCAATATTATTAAAACTATATGAGACAACAGAGACTGGGACTAGATATTTCCCAGTCTCTGTTGTCTCATACTGGACCAGCTGATTGGCACTTTTAGCCAATCAAAATTAAGCTTTCTATAGTCCTATTTTCTAACTGTTCTTCTATACCTCCGGAACATTGTATAACCAGGGACAATCAGGTCCCAGTCATTATTTTACAAAGTCCATGTTTCTGTGATGGCCATCTATTTGCACCTGAAACTCACCGATTCTGTAACCCAGGATCATGGTGTGAATGCATATCCCCTTCCATCTGACCCCTGATCCTACTTCGCTACTACCCTTGTGTTTTCCATGTTCTCTCATCTTCTTTTTGGTGTCTGTTCACTTTTTGTTCTCCCCCACTGATTTCCTCACATCTAATCCATTTAGGGCCACAGCTCTCTTTGTACCTGCTGTGCTCCTATAAGCCCCAAGGTGAGGGAGAGTACTAGCTTGGGATCCCCTTCTTCTCTCCCACTGCTGTTCCCCTAGTCACAGTTTCCCTGCAATCAGTTTAAATTACTGATATAGATTTCAAACCTCTGCCTCACTGTGTAGGCCTTCTCTCATATCAGATGAAGTCCATCCCCACTGAAGAGTCTTATGTCCCAGAAGTCCCTCCCCAATCAGCAAAATCTTGTGATGCCATCTCTTAAGCCGCTCATTAAACTCCTATGTTACATCAATCCTTATCTTATCCTACTTCTCCTTGCTCCCTCATACAAGGAGGACTTTGGAAAAGGCCAGGGAGATTGAGTGTGCCACCAATCTATCCCCTATTCTTTTTTTTTTCAATTCAAAGTTTATTCACCACATTTTCCACATTACAGGAGGCAGTAATAAACACTTGACATAGGGTTCATACAGCAAATCACATCATACTGCCCCCAACTCCCCCCACACAGCAGTTCATTCTAATCCTGTTATCACCCGCTAACTACCTATGCCAAAGAAATTAAGATGGTAACCTCGGATACAGACTACTTCATAGCCATCGTAATTAAAGTATGAAGGGGATCCCAGATATCCTTATACCTATGTAGCCTGTTTTGAAGGTTAGCGATAGCCTTCTCTGTGTGTATATGTGCTAAGATTTCGTGGAGCCACTCATGATATGTTGGGCCAAACCTTTCCTTCCACCGCCTGAGAATGACTTTTTTGACTGAAAGCGCCACCGTAGATATGTGGAATCTCCGGATTTTGACCTTTATGGAGGAAAGATCCCCCAACAGGCAAATATCTGGCATAAAATAATCCTGTAGACCCAGCAAAGGGTCCAGATTGGTTTTTATTTGCTCACATAATGATGTTATCCGGGGGCATGACCAGAAAAAATGAAAAAGTGATCCTGCATCCTGAGAACACTTATTACACCTATCGGTATAAAGAAGGCCCCATTTTACCAGCTTAATTGGGGTATAGTACAAAATATGCAAGATATGGAACTGCATGAGACATAATCTATCTTGGGATACATATTTATGACAGTACATCCAGAGGGCGGGCCACTTAAAAATATAATGGGGAAAAAATTAAACCCAGAAATTGGTGGGGCCACCACCTCATCCAAACCTCCACCAGAAAAAGACTTAATAAATCTTAGAAATCACACCAGAAGAGACTAGTAAAGGGGAAAGTTCAGATACCAATGCAAAGGTCAGTGGATGGGGTGGAGTGGCCCCAAAGACCGTGGTTAACTAGTATTTTAGTTGAAACACTTTAAAAGTCTGGGACTCAGGTATTTTGAACTTGTATTTGAGCTGAGAAAATGAGAGCCACTCACCAACTTCATCCAGAAATGAAGTTACTGTCCCCTCTCCTAAGTGAGGGAACCATGAACGGGACATTTTCTGTTTGTTTATAGTGAAAGCCAGGGAATTCCAAATAGATTGAGTGAGATCATTACTTTGATTGTAACGCAAAAAAGAGCACAGTTGCGAATGTACTCTTAGTGAGGTCATGATAGTGGGACATTTATTAATATCTTGCATCTGAGAAATTTTTAGATAAAGTACAGTCAGGGGGTCCATGTTCATAGATTGGAAAAAATCTAATTCAATCTTAAGCCAAACTGGGTTCATGTTATCTGGACCCGGCCTTACCCATCTCAGGTATTTAGCCAAATGACTAGCCCAGTAGTAAATGGGCAGGTAAGGAATCCGCAACCCCCTTCTTAGGTGCAGCTAACTTGTGGTATGCCAACCTGGAGGTTTTGTTCGACCAAATAAACTTAGTAAAGAGTTTATGTGTTTTCTGGAACCAACTTAGGGGAACAAATGAATTAAGATGCGACAAAGGATAAAAAAAATGGGGAAACACATTCATCTTAATAATATTAATACAACCCCATAAAGATAACAGGAGTTTATCCCATCTCTCTAAGTCTTGGGTGACCCCTGCAAAAGGGGGTCCAAATTCTCCTTGAACCACAAAGAGGGATTATGCGTTAATTTTATGCCTAAATATGTAATAGCCCGGGGTGAACAGCACAGTCCCAGAGAAATAATATCAGTCTTAAAGACTTTATGATTAAGAGGAAAAAATTATGTTTTATTGGGATTTAACTTATAATTCGAGAAACTACTAAACCTATCAACCTCCCTTAGCATATTCGGAATAGATATTAATGGATTAGCCAAATGTAGGAGTAGGTCATCAGCGTATGCTGTTACTTTCACTACCTCATTCCTAATGGGAATACCTTGTATCCCTTCATTATTGAGAATATGCTGAATAAGGGGTTCCAGGTAAAGATTGAAAAGTAATGGAGAGAGAGGGCATCCCTGCCTTGTTCCTGACCACAGTGTGAAGGACTTGGAGAAGGTTCCATTCCCTGAAATCCTCACCATAGGAGACTGATAAATTACCCTAATCCAATCTATGAACATGGATGGGAATAAAAATGCCTTAAGGGCTTGAAAAAGAAAAGTCCAGTTAACTCGATCAAATGTCTTCTCGGCATCCAGGAAGACCAACCCCACAGGATATGTGGCATCCCTGGTCTCCAAGAAGACATGAGAGAGAGTATGCAGGTGATCTGAAGATGCACATCCTCTCATAAATCCCAATTGAGACATACCCACAAGATCCGGAAGAACCTGGGTTAGTCTATCTGCCATTATCTTCGAGAGAATTTTGACATCTTGATTCAGCAAAGATATTGGCCTATAGCTCTGAACCATTTCTGGGTCTTTGTCTGCTTTAGGTAACAAAACTATCAATGCCTCAAACAGATGATCATCTGCCACCTCTCTGGACAAGATATGCAAATAGAGGTGATGCAACATGGGAAGTAGTTGCTCTGTAAAAGTTTTATAAAATAAGGCCGTAAACCCATCTGGACCCGGGACTTTACCCATAGGCAAGTCCTTTATAACAATTGCTATTTCTTCCTGTGATAAAGGGGATGATATGAATTCCTTTTGAGAGTCAGATAGTAATGGAAGATGAGCTTCCTTGAGATATTCATCCAATTTTTGAATGGGCGGAGGAATATCCATATCCCTATATAGTTGTTCATAAAAGGTAGCAAATTCCTGGACTATCTCTGAGGGGGATACTTTCAGAGTCCTGTCAGACTGAGACCTTATAGGGGTATAAATCTTGCTGACTCTTGTTGCTTTAAGCGTAAAGCCAACAGGCGCCATGCTTTTCTCCTTGATCTGTAAAACTGGCCTTTGTACAGATTATTGCCAACTCAGCCTTCTCTCTTAACATTCCCAAATACTTATCTTTATATACTATTAACTTCTGTGACTCCTCTTGAGGAATTATATCTGGGTGAATACTTTCTAATACCCGTATCTGGGACAGTAAAAAGAGTAACTTTGTTTCCTGTGCCCTCTTCCTCCTTGTAGCTAGACTAATGAGACTACCCCTCATATAAGCCTTAAAGGCTCCCCATAGGATATCCGGTCTTACATTGTCTATTGGATTGGTAGAAAAGAAAAACTCTATCTGCTCTTTCACCTCGCTTCTATACTTTTCATCCTTTAATAATTGTTCATTTAATTTCCATCTGGTCTCTCTTTTGGGGATATTGAGAAAAGCCAGATTACCCAAAATTAAAGAATGGTCCGATATTGAACCACGTTGGATCAAGGTGGATAGAATCCCTGGCAAGAGCTCATGAGAAACCAAAAGGTAGTCAATGTGAGATTGTGTGCCATGAACTGGTGAACGATAAGTGTATTCCCTAGTATTGGGATGTGTGACCCTCCAGACATAGCACAATCCGCACTGATCCATCATCTCCTTAAAGGCCCTATGTCCAGGTGTCGTTCCCCTCGATCCAGTGCTTGATCTATCCATATTCGGATCCAAAACTAAATTGAAATCTCCCCCTAATATAATTGGAATAGGAAGTATAGGAAGAATCGTTGAAATCAATATCATAAAAAAAGAGGGATTGTCTGTATTTGGACCATATATGCTGCCTAAAACCAGTGGCATGGCCCAAATAGTGCCCTGCACTAGAACATATCTACCTTCCGAATCCTTAAATACCTGAGAAGGGACAAATGGGATATTTCTATTAATCAGTATCTTGACCCCACAGCTATTGGTTTCCCCTGAAGCATGAAAAAACTGACCTATCTGTTGTCTTCGAAGTTGTTTTACTTTGGAATCCACTAAATGAGATTCTTGTATAAATGTTATCTGGGCACGTAACAAACTCAGATATTTGAGTACCTGATATTGTTTCAGTTTTTTCCTGATCCCCTTCACATCCCACATAGCAATATTAAGATTCTGAGCCATCTGTTATATCAGATATAACCCAGATAAAATATCTAACATATCCTGCTAACATGTAACTGGTGATTGTATTCCTCTGAATCTGCTGTGCCGGGATCCCACCCCCCATTGAACTCCTGTCCCTCCCCCAATTAGCCCCCTGAGCAATCCACATCATTCATATTTCCAAGACATAATCCAAAAACCATTCACCCAAACCCCTCTTATCACTAACAACGTTCAGCAATGTCCGCTTGCTACTCCTCCCCCAGCCCCCCACAAAACCATCCCTCAAACTGTGTATTCTTTATAATACATTCCCCTTTCTTGAAATGCCAGTAACCAATAAAAGAGAGAGAGAGAACGCAACCCCCCCATTATACAAGCCCTTGTGTCTATCACCTGTCCCCTAGTAAGGGCTATTAGAAATAAACCGGTATCAATAAAACATCGCCCCCATTAACATCATGGCTTACAAGGGTAAATGTATAATTGAATGTGATAAGGTGCCTTGTGGCACAAAATCGGGAAGTCGACCTCAGCCAAACGTAAGATGCATTAAACAAGCCTTCATCTCAGCAGGCTCTCCGGCCTTGTAGGGAGAAGCCCCCAGTCCTCTCCTCCCCTCCCAATTGTTACGCCTTTGCCCCAGTAAGTCCCAGTTCCTTTCTTACTTTGGGAGCTCTAAACACATCCCACACATGGAGCACAGGCTCCCTCCTGTGTTCTGAATGCGTAACAGCACCCTGCTACCCTGCAGAGGAATGGCAACTCTTATGATAAGATTTTCCAAAAGGCCAAAGCCTACCACCAAACCCTTCCTCCCTAAACTTGCACAGGAGAGAGAGAAACCAGATATTGCTAAATAGGCATTATTTTCTGCCAATACTAAAACTAACGAGAAATTGCTTGATTATTTGAGACCCCAGACCCAGACAGGACGAAATCCCAGACCCAGACAAGACAAATAAGAGTATGCATCCATAACTAGATCGCTGTAAAAAGAAAGAGAAAGTCCTTTCTGCCCCATATTCGGGCTGAAATGAGAGTCCAAGAATGTGTAACCGTTGATTTCCTGATCTCTTTACATGAATACCCAGCCTTCTCAAAGCGGTTCTCATCTTATCGAGAAAGCCCCAAGGCCTTTCATGTGTCCCTGAAGAGATCTGGCAGTGCTAATTTTAAAACAGCAAACGCTGCCTCCGTATCTTCGTAAGTAGCCCAGGAACCAGCCACCAGTACCTGTAGCCTGGCCGGGTATCCCATTCAAAATTTAAGTCCAGCCACAATAATTTTTGAGATAACAGGATGAAAAGCCGCTCGCTTCAAGCGGACTGAACCCGGGATATCTTGGTCTATTCTAAGTTTAACTTGCTCCCAGCAAACTTCTTGGAGTTCTCTCACTTTATACAGGAAATATCTCTCTAAAAAATTTAAGAAACGACAGATTATAGGTCGGGGTGTTGCTCCGGGAGGGAGTTTTGGTCTTAATGACCTATGGACTCTCTCAATAATATAGTTAGCCTCGAATGGAGAAGGGTCTGCAATCTTCTCGACCAACTTCTGGATGAAAGCTATGGTATTCTGGCCCTCTTCTCCCTCAGGTAACCCGAGGATCACAACATTATTTCTCCTGCTACGACCTTCAAGGTCTTCAATCTTGACCTCAAATCTAGACAGTTTCTGACGTTTTGCTGCCATCTCAGGCTCGAACCTCTCGACTTGTTTCTCTAGAGAGAAGATCCTAGTTGTGTTGTCTGAGGTAACGAGGGTTATTTCTTCTATTTTTCTCATGAGCGATTTCATTTCTGATGCCACCTCTTCGATCACATCTCAGAAAGGTTTGAATTCCTCCAAAAATCTGGACAATGTGAGTGGCTCTTGATCCGCCCCTAGATTCAGACTGTCTCCCTTTTCTGTTCCACTTGAGGCCTGGGATTTTTTTTAGGCCTTCTCTTGTGTAACTGGTGGGGTGTGTTTCTGCTGTTGCTTTTTCATATAAACGTCCATTCTCTCTCAAAATCGCCCTGCTAGGGCACAATGTTATAGGGAACCAGAATAACTTGAAATTCGAGGTTTAGAGATCGAGCAAGTATACCAGAAAATGAAAAGATAGAAATGGGAGGCTGGAGCTATACAGAGTAGTGACTATTTGGTAGCTTGCATCACGTGGTCCCCCCAATCTATCCCCTATTCTATGGACGTTCCACTTCACCATCTCCACTGACTGATTTACAGGATCATTGTTATCGAGGTGTACCAACATCCCCGGCTCTCTATACCCTTTCCTTACCATCCTCCCTATCCTGTCCAAATCTTGGAAGGCTGATGCATCCAAAAGGCATTGGATATTCCCTTTCCCATCCACCCCCACCACCTTCTCGACTGCCCAATAATTAAGTTTCCAACCACTAAAACTCTCTTGTAAGACTTGCTCCCCATGGGTACCATCATGTTCTCTTGTTCTTTCTCATTGACTGACTCAGGGCTTTCCCCAGAGGAGTCAGGTACCTGGGCCTCCTCTAGGGGTGTGAAGCAGTTCCTTGTCTGGATGGTGTTGGGCTAGCCAACTTCCTTTTGACTACCTCTGAATCCCTTCCCCTTCCCCCTTCCCAGCATTCTCTACTCCCAATGCTCTGATTTTTCCCATTATTAGATTATATTAGATTAGATTTAATCAAGATACCCTAGCCCAGGTGAGCTAGATTCATACAGTAGATACATACCGTAGAATATGACAGCAGAAAAAGACCAATTGTCCTATCTAGTCTACCTGTACACCTACCTGAAGCTGTTCTCAGCCTGTACTGAGTGAAAGTTATACAGCATCTCTAGTGTTTTTTGACACCCCATTCCCCAGAATACCTCCCATCCCCTTTACCAACAGTTTGTAGTATTACCTTGTGTGTGTCCCCCATGTTTGAACCTACAGTAGTCATAAACTTAAAGTGGACTATCTCAGTGGAAAGTTCATTCCACTCATCCAGTATAACCTCATTTATCAGAATGTGCTGGGGGACAGCACAAATGTTTGGATAAATGGGGTTTTGCTTAAGTAAGAGCACTTGACAAAGTAGTCTATTACACTGGGAAACACATCACAATTTTGGATAACTGAGAGTATTGGTTAAGTGAGATATGAAGGCAATTGAGGGTAACTGGGGTTCTGCTGTATCCCCACGTGTGCCCCACCCACATTTGAACCTACAGTACAGCATTCACAAATTTTAAGTGGACTATCTCCCTGAACAATTTAGTTCACTCATCCACTGACCTCTTCATAAAAAAAAAAAAAAATTGGCTTCATGTCCTCCCCATTAATGTATTTACATGGCTTCTCATCACAATCCCTTCTTCACATGTCTTCACTTTCTCTTCTGGCCACCAGTGCTTTCATAGCCTCTCTCTTGATGAGTTTCTCTGATGTCTGGATCGTTTTTGTGTAACACATACAAACAGAAGAGAAAAAGAATAAGCGCTTCAGATGGGACTTGAACACCGGCCACCTGGAATACTGTTCAGGTTTAGCTACCAGCTCCTTCACCAAGGCAACTGGAAACTGGGCCATCCCAGAGCACATTACTCTTTCTCCAAAGCACAAACCGGTGCTGCACAGATAATTGTTTTCAATCAGAAGAGTGTGGTGTGCATATTCATAGTACACATAGAAACAGACGAAAGAAAGAAGTAAGTGCCTCAGCTGAGACTTGAACCCAGGCCACCTAGAATAACATTCGGTTTGCACTACCAGCTGTGCCACCAAGGCAAAAGGAAACTGGACCATCCCAAAGCACATTACTCTTTCTCACATACACAACCTGGTACTGCACAGAAAATAACATTTCTGGGTATTCCAGGCAGCCTTGGAGAAAGACTATTGTGCCACGGGCAGTCCAATTTCCAGTTGCCTTGGTGGCACAGCTTGCAGCACAACTGGAAAAGTATCCCAGGTGGCCTGGTATCAATTCCTAGCTGAGGAACTTACTCCATTGTCTCTTCCATTTGTATGTGTTCCATAAATATGCACAATGCACTCTAGAAACATAGAAACATAGACTTTGATGGCAGATAAGGACCGCTCGGCCCACCTAGTCTGCCCATTTCCCTACCAATTGGGTAAGCTGCAGATCCTAGTTAACCAGCAGCCTACTTCCTTCTACCTTCCCCCACTATAATTGCCTTATGTTGGTCCCATACATTCTTGAATTCCCCTACTGTTTTTTACCCCACAATCTCCTCAGTAAGGCTGTTTCATGCTTCCACCACCCTCTCCATGAAAAATACTTCCTCTCCTTGCCCCTGAGCTGCCCCCCTCTATCTTCAAATTGTGCTCTCTTGTTCTTGCACGTCTATGTTTCTGAAATATGCTATCATCTTGGATTTTGCTGATTCCCTTGAGGTACTTGAAAGTTTCTATCATATCCCCCCTCCCCTCCTTTCCTCAAGGGTATACATATCAAGTTATTTTAGTCTCTCTTCATATGGCTTCTGGTGCAGACCCTGCACCATTTTGGTTGTCCTCCTCTGGACTGCCTCCCTCCTATGTCCTTGTGGAGATGAGGTCTCCAGAACTGCACACAGTACTCCAGATGGGGTCTCACCAACTGTCTGCACAGAGGGATAACAACTTCCTTCTTTCTACTGGTGATGCATCTTCCTATGCATCCCAGACCCCCCAACCCTCCTTACTGCCTTCACACATTGGTTGCCTACGTTAAGGTCATCTGATATGAGAACCCCCAGGACCCTTTCCATTTTTGTTGTTGTTAGTACCTACCCCATTGTGTACACTTCCCATGGGTTTTTGTTTCCCAGGTGCATTACTTTGCACTTCTTTGCATTAAAACTAAGCTGCCATACTCTTGACCATTGCTTCAACCTTGCCAAGTCCCTTGTCATCCTTTATGCCCCTCCTTGTGTATGAACCCTGTTGCATATCTTTGTGTCATCTTCAAAGAAGCATACTTTTCCTTCCAGCCCCTCCGCAATGTCACCTATAAAGATATTAAAGACTACTGTTCCAAGTATTGAACCTTATGGTACTCACTAGTAACTCCCCTTTCTACAGAGTGTGCTTCATTTACTATTACCTCTGCATCCTGTTTTCCAGCCAATTTGTTACCCATGCTACCACCCTCGGTCCCACTCCCAGGCAGGCTAACTTGTTTATTAATCTTTTGTGTGGTACTGTGTCAAATGCCTTGCTAAAGTCTAAGTAGGTTATATCTACAGCCCCTCCCTGGTGTGCTACTTTGGTCACCCAGTCAAAGAAATCTATTGGATTCACCTGACATGAAATTTCCCCTATGAATCCATGCTGCCTTGGGTCCTGTGCCCCACTGGCCTCTTGGTAATTGACAATTCTTTCCTTCAGAAGTCATTCCATCATTTTCCCTTCCACTTAGGTCAAACTAACAGGTCTGTAGTTTCTTGCCTCTGCCTTGCTCCCACTTTTGTGAAGTGCAATCACCTCTGCCTTCCTCCAGTCATCAGGTACCACACCATCCTCCCATGATTTATTAAAAAGGGTAGTGGTATCACTAGGTCTTCCTTTAGTTCTTTTACAATTCTCGGGTGAATCCCATCAGGTAACATTGCTTTGTCCACCTTTGGTTTTAAGAGTTCTTTCATGATCCTTTCTTCTGTAAATGGACTTGTATCAACCCCTCCATCCAGAGTGTTTCTTTTTTTTTGTTGTTGGATCCTCTAGCCAAGTATCCACCCTGGTCACGGCCCCCCGAGGTCTCTCCATGTCGGCCAAGTCCTCCGGTCACCCCTGGCTTACCCCCCAGAGGATGGGGCCATGGAGCTGGCTCCCCATATTCCAGCCTGCAGTCCTATTAACTGGTTGGAGGATTGGCGACATGGAAGAGACCCCGAGGGAGGGCTTCATAGAGGCAGAGTCCCATTATTTTTGTATATATATATATATATAGTATGCCCCTGGAGAGCCGGACGTGCAATGACGTCCATGCACTTTTACTTGCAGACGTCTGCCGGCTTCTCCCCCCTGTCAGATACGCTCGCTGTTGAGACATCCAGCCTCCGCTGGGTGTCACTGCAGCGCCCGCCACCCCTCACCACCCGAAGGAAGGAGGCTGTCGAGGACACTCGATCCTTCCTTCCCTCTCACAGCCCCCGCGGCTCCGAGTCCGCTCTCGAACCCGGGTCCCCGGCGTGGCGCGAGGTGTGGCGTCCCGCGCCTCAACCCTCAGCACCACCGGGACAGCTCAGAGTGTTTCTATAGTTTGCTTTAGGTACCTCTCTCACTTCTTCTTTAGTGAATACTGAGCAAAAGTATTCTTTCAGTATCTCTGCCTTTTCACTATTGCTGTCTGCCCACCTCCCCTTTATTAAGCCTCACTATTCCTCCCTTGGTCTTTCCTCACTCCCTAATGTATCTATAAAAGGTGTTATCGATTTTTAACTGAGCTGACTTTCTTTTCCTCAGTTTGAGCCTTTGCTATCCTGACAGCTTTCCCCACTTCCCTCTGCTTTAACTGATACTATTCTGTCCTGCTCCTTCGATGATTCCTTATACTCCCAGAATGATGTATTTTTCTCCCTAATCTTCCTTGCAACCTCTTTTGAGAACCATAGTGTTTTTTTTTCTTTGTTTTGCTTTCTTTATTTGCTTCACACAAAGGCTTGTTGCCTCTATGAGGGCAGTTTTGATTTTCCCCATTGTTCTTCCACCCCTCCTTCCTGCACATTTGCTAGTGCTTTCCTTAGGCACTCCCCAATTTTGCCAAAGTAAACCCTTCTAAAATCCAGTACCCTCTCTTTTGTATGACTTGACCCAACAGTTGTGTTTATTGTGAACCACACTGTGTGGTGGTCTCTTGTTCCCAGATGGTTACCCACTTCTAAATCTGTGATCCTCTCTCTGTCCCCATTTGAGAGTACCAGGTCCAAGATTGCTCCCACCTAAGTTAGTTCCAATGCTATCTTTCTGAGGTATGCCCTCTGTACGGCATCAAGAATGACCCTACTCTTGCATGTGGCTGCAGTAAATGTGCTCGATTTAACATCTGGCATATTCAGGACCCCCATCAACAATATTACCCCTTTTTCTGTCATTCTGAGGATGCCTTCTAATATATCCTTGTCCATTTACTCCCCCTGAGATGGGGGTCTGTATTCAAACCCTGTGCGGAATGAGTTGACAATACCTGTCTCCCTAGTCTTCCCCTATGACTACTCCCATTAGCACTCCAGACAAAAGAACTGTAACCCAACAAGTTCTCACCTCTTTGCATATAGTTTTAGTTAAGTATCTTTATAGATTATTTCATCCTTAGCTTCCTTACCTGATTTGCTCTATATCCTATAATTCTCAATTTTCACTTAAACTACACATCAACCTAGCCCATACTGTAAACTGTGTATCTGTTTTTGTACTTATATAACTTGATGTTGCACTCATGTTTTACTACGACATGGAACTTCTGTGGATTTGTTAATGTACTTTTGTAATCTCTGTAATTGATGTTGTACTTGTGTAGTACTATGACGTGGAACATCTGTAAAAGAGCCTTTGGCTCAAAGATACTTCCTAGAAATAAATAAATAAAATAAAATGAAATAAGGTGACCCACAGTGTCTCCTCTCCTCCCCTCCCCTCCCCGCTTACCCTTTAGTTCTGTTGCTTTGATCTCTTCCCTTACATAGAGAGCTTCTCCTCCTCCTCCATTTTTAACTTCCCTGTCCCTCTTGTAGGTTGTGTACCCTGGTATGCTGACATGCCAGTCATGGTTCTCCATGTACCATGTTTTCTGTGACTGCCACAATATCCTGGTGTCCCTTTTCCATCAAGGCCTCTTGCTCAAGAAGCATTGGTACTCACTGCCCTCCATTTTATGATGACCTTACCCTTTTTAGCCTCATCCATGCCCTTACTACCTTTGCCTTTTTCTCCATTTCCCCTGTCCTGCTCCCTATCAACCTCTGTACCTTGGTGTTTACCTCACTAATGACTCTGTTTTGTGTGGGGTAGCAGGGTATTTCCTGCTTTATACCAGTGCTTCTCCCCTTGGCTAGTTTAAAAGCTTGCCAATGAAGCATTTAAACCTATCACCTAGGAGTCTGGTTCCCCTCCTGGACAGATGCAGCTCATTGCACCAGTATAGGCCTGCATCCCTCCAGGTGGACTCCCAGTACTCAGTGAAGCCAAAACCCTGTGCTTCACACTAGTTTTTGAACCATTCATTGAACTGCATAGTGTAGAGTACCCTAGCCTCACCCATGCCATTGACAGGCAGCACCTCCAAGAAGGCTATCATGCATGCTACCTGTCTAAGGCCCCTTCCCAACTCCACAAACTCCTCCTGCACTATTCTGATCCCATGTCAAGCTAGGTCATTTGTCTCAAGGTGGGCAATGTCATCTAGCTACCTCTCCCGTGCTGCTGCTCCCACGATCCTAAGGATTCACTTCCTGTCTCTCCAAGCCATGGTGCTGGGAAGGCACCTTACCTCCCTCTCCACAGCATTCCCAAGTTCTACCCCCCTAACAACTGAGTCTCCCAACAGAAGCTGCTTCCTTCCCCTGTGATGTCCTTTGCCACCCTCCTGTATGCTTCCCTTGTGGAGGTTCCCAGCATCCTCATTGGTCTCCACTGTGGGTGCCTTCATAGAGGAAGCACACTCTGCTAGAATGGCACATGAATTGTGGAGAGGTACAGCTGAAGAGATGCACCCCTCTTCCACCACCCTCACCCTCCCTGAGCGCACCATAGTCCAACTGCTCCTCTTTCTTGGCAATCTCTGAGGTAGCAGTGACGGCACTGTTGATTCTAGGGTGGGGGAAGCTTCTCTAATCCTTGTTATTTTGGAGTGGAGACAGGCAACCACCTCACTCAGAGCAGACAGTTGCCTGCAAATAGGACAGCAATGCAGCCTCCAGAATGTATCCTGGAAAACTGCTGCCCCACAGCCAGTGCATTTCACCATTCCCCACATGTCTCTCTCCCTTCCTTCTTAATATATATGCAAATTTTTTTTAATACCTTTTTTTGTTAGTGTGTATGTGTGTCTACCCTCTATGCACTTTGCTGGGTTGTTAAGGGTATGATAGAGGTATGACCCTTGCCCTCTTGGAGAAATGATGTCACAACCTCAGATATAAAGGATATTACAAGCCTGGGGTAGCTCCAGGCCCGTGACCCTCAGAAAACAATCAACTACACCTCTGACTCAACACCCCAGTGAGTGCTTCCCTTCCTTTCAATACGACAACCAACACAACAATTTAACAGACCACTCCACTAACACAAGCCACTCCACTGAACCCAGGAATTAAAATGAAATCAATCCTCAGCCACCAGTACAGTCCTAAATGTTTTTTGCAAAATATTACTTAAAATACTAGCTCACTGCACCAGCCAACAGTCCACAGGAAAAAGCAGTAGTATTTCATTCCCTCTGGATATAAAAGTAGCAGCCTTCCCTTACTGAAATATAAATGTGCTGTGTACATGCAGAATGCATGCTACATGCTTAATTGTGCAATGTTTGCATGCAGTTTGCATTCAAAAAGTGAGCCTAAGTGAACCAGGTCTAAAACACAAATCAGGTTTGCATGTTGCAGGCTTGACATGTGTGCAGCAGGTTAGCTGGTTTGAACATCTTCTGAAAATTACATCAGGTTTGCATGTTGCACGTGTGACATGAGTGCAGCAGTTAAGCTGGTATGAACATTATTTAAACATCACATCAAGTTCACATGCTGCATGCTGGCCATGTGTGCAGCAGCTAATCTGGTGCAAAACTCATCTGAAAAAAAAAACACATCAGTTTGTATTTCTTATACTACTGCTAGGAATTAGATTAATTAAAATACTTTTTTTATTTTAATTCCCATAAAAATTAGGTAAACTCATTAATTCTGATCATTTTGCAGTTGTTTAATGGTTTTTGATTTTTGTCATTAAATTACCATTAATTTGTAATGTATTGTTTGCTTGCTGCATTAAATGCCTAGGATATAGGCAGTCAACATCCCCCATTACAGAAGTATGAAGAGGACCCTCTGTATTGTGAAGCCTATCCTTTTTGTTTTGGACCATGCAACTCCCTTATGCATATTTAATGCTACAAATGTGTTTCTTCATGACTGTTTCATCTCACTTACTTTCCCTTTGTCTTTCTGTTTCAGCATACACACTGTGGCCACGCTTAGCACTCTTTGTGCTGAGTAGGGTCTTGGAAGCATGCACCATATCTCATATTTTGTCACGAAATGAGGGACATGGACATTCAAAATGAGGGACAATGAGGGAAACTAACCCACATGATTTATCAGGATACATCATGAAACATGGAGATACAGTACCTCAGAACACAATGAAAACCATTACATTAGTATCTGAGAATGAATTTCTCCCATTAAGCAAGGGTACCATTTAGGTAGGGCAGTAGGGGGCTGTTGCCCCCCCTGTATTTTTGCCTAGGTCGTTCTTATGGTGTGGCAATAATGGCTTTAAATTTGGATTTAATCTTTTGCACAATAAGTGCCTCCCTGGCCTGTGTGTGCTCATGCTGCAGGTACTCTTCAGACTTTTTTTTTTTTTGAAATTTAAGTTTATTGATTTTACAGAAGACAACCCACAATACATAACAGAGACACATGGTATAACAAAAAAGAGCAACTCCCCCCCCAACCCCACCTCCAACAAACAAAACAAACCCCCACCCCACTCCCCTACCCTCCACCCTCTCCCCACCCCTCCCCTCATCCCCCAACCAAAAAGAAAAATAAAAACCAAACCTCCACTCTCCCACCTCCCACCACCCACCCAGACTGAGTGTGCCAGGTAAACATTATATCCGAACTGGATATTTAAACTAGTGACAAATCAGGAAGTAGTCCCACCTCTCAGAACAGGAGATGCAGGTAACAGAATATAAGAGACAAAGAAGACCATTGCAGGCATCAGGCAGGAGGTCAGGAACTCACTGGTGCAGATATAATGCATGCAGTTTACCCCACTTTTTCTGAAACAGATCCATACGACTACGCGAGCTGGCTACCAGCCTTTCAGCATTGAGGTAGGCAGAGAGCTCGGTCAGCCATTCAGTATAAGACAATGCCAATTGATCAGTCCAATGTCTAAGAACCAGTTTCTTAACCGCAATGGACACCATGGCCACGTGATACCGGCGTTCCACACTATCTATGCTAGCATAGTCTCCCAGAATACAGATCTCGGGAATGAAAAAAACAGAGAGACCTAATAAAGGATCTAAGTTGTCCCGAATAGAGGACCACAGGGGAGCAACTTTATTACAAAACCAGAAAATATGTAGAGGATCCCCTTGACCTTGCATACACCTGGAGCAAAGGGAAAGGGGAAGCCTTTTGAGTTGGAAAAGCTTCTAAGGGGTATAATACATGTTATTCACAATATAGTACTGAGTAAGCCTAAATCTGTCCTGAGTATGGTATTTGTGGAGATCCCTCCAGATCCGAGGCCAATTAGGTGGACTCAGGAAACAGAGAAGGCCAGATACTGGAGTCCTCAACAGTTTCCGAGAACTTGTAATTTAAAAGAAAGGAGTATATTAACGAAATAGGATGTGGTTTGGAAGCAAGGGTTAATATTTGAGAAAGAAAGGGGTAGACTGCCGGCTCCTTAAAATAAGTGCCAAACTTCTCAGCTATGAGATGCTTCAGCTGGTAAACTTTGAAAATCTTGGCATTAGGAATGAGATGCTTACCGAGTATGTCCATGGAAGAAAGAAGAAGTCCTTGGTCATAGAAATGCTCCAGATTAACTATATTTAATTTGCGGAAGCCAGTCAGGAGTAATCATCGAGATACCAAGCGTAATATTGGGATTCAAGCGTGTCGGTTGGCCTAGATCCTTCCCGGGAAAAATATTTACAAAATGTAAACATTGGAAAAGAGACTTAAGAGATACGAGAATTGTATGGTCAGCTATCCACTGTGAAAGTACGGAGGGAGGAGCATAGAAGATAGCATAGGGATCTATTCTAGATTCCTAGAGGATCGACTTCTCAATTTGGAGCCAAACCAGTTGAGAAGAATCAGGATTAGTAGGGAACCATCTCCCCAACTTAGCGAGATGAGCCGCCCAGTGATAAAGCAAAAGGTTGGGAAGCCGAAGTCCGCCCTTATCCTTAGGAAGGGATAGTTTAAGAAATGAACGCTGAACTCTTTTACCTCGCCAGATAAAATCTGAGAACATCACATGGAACTGTTGCAAGTAAGAGACAGGCAGCCAAAGGTTTAATAGATTGAGGGGATAGAAGATGCGGGGAAGAACGTTCATTTTAACAATATTGATCCGGCCCCAAAGAGAAATAGGAAGGGTAGACCACCGCAACAGATCCTGCTGAATAAGGCTTTTAAGATCATCAAGATTGAGTTTCTTAAGTAGAGAAGAATCCGTTGAGAAGTGAATCCCTAGATATTTAATCGACCTAGGGGACCATCTCATACCAAAGTTGGCGAGATCCTGCTTATACGTACGGGTGTTTAACGGGAAAACTTCAGATTTGGAAATATTCAGTTTATAATGAGAAAGGGCACCGTATTGTCTAATGATATCTAATGCATATTTCAGGGAGTCAGCAGGATGTACAACATGCAGGAGTATATCATCTGTATAAGCAGAGAGAACTAGCTCCTGTTGACGCACTAAACAACCTTTGATAAGTGAGGAGGACTTGAGCTTAATAAGAAGGGGCTCCAAATACAGATTAAATAAAAAAGGTGAAAGAGGGCAGCCTTGCCGAGTACCAGTATGTAAATAAAACAGCGAAGAGAAAACTCCGTTACAATAAATCCTGGCCGAGGGAGAGTTATATAGAATCTGGACCCACTTTAGGAAAGGAGCCGGAAAATCCATCCTAGCCATCACAGCCCAGAGAAAGGGCCAATCCACACGGTCAAAAGCCTTCTCTGCATCTAACGAAACTAAGGCCATAGGTAATTGAGATATACGAGCATGTTGAGAAATGTGAGAAAGAGTTCTTAAATGGTCTGATGGCGATCGAGAGTGCACAAAACCAACCTGCTCTGGACTAAGGAGGTGGGTCCAGACTCTCTTGACCCTTTCAGCCAAGATTTTAGAGAGAATCTTCATATCATAATTCTGAAGAGATATGGGTCGATAGCTCTCCGGGTCAGTAGGGGTTTTACCTGGCTTGAGAATTAAAATAATTGTGGCTTCAAAAAGAGTAGAGTCTATGACGTGAGAAGAGAAGAGATACTCATAGAGTTTAAGAAGTATGGGAGCAAGATCTTTAGAAAAAACCTTGTAGAAATTTGCAGGGAACCCGTCCGGACCGGGTGCCTTATCCGGAGTCATAGAAGCAATAACCCCTTCTATCTCAGCCAGAGAGATAGAGGCAGTCAAGGTCTCCTTATGGGGCGGCAAAAGTTGGGGAATATCAATATCAGCTAAATACGCTGTAATATCTGAGAGGGAGGCAGGGGGGCAGGGGCAGACTATACAGATCCTTATAGTAGTTCTCAAAAATCCGCACAATTTCTCTGGGAGAGGTTTTAATGGAGCCGGCGGGCATTTGCAAGGCCAGGATTATTCTGGAGCCCTCTAATGTGCAGAGACGCAGAGCTAAAAGCCTCCCAGCCTTTTCACCATGGTCAATATATTTAGCCTGAGTTTTAACAAGACAATATTCAGCCTTTTCTTTAAGGAGGTCAGTGTATTCATTTTTAAGCACCAGGAGGGCTTCCAAAGAGGATAGCGGAGAGGCGAGAGAGTGGGCAGCTTCTAATTCTTTGATTTTATTCATTAAGGAGAAAGCCCGCGCTTGCCGGGCTTTTTTCCTTGTGGAGGCTAACTTAATTATTTCTCCCCTGAGATAACATTTTAGGGAACACCAGAGAATATCAAATCTTGAGGTAGACCCAAGGTTGTCTGCCAAAAAGAGAGAAATTAGGGATCTTATTTGCGTCACCGTATGGGGATCCTTAAGTAGCTGGGTATTGAACCTCCAGGTAGTGTCCCGGTGGAATTCAGGATCCGGAGAAACGTTAATCCAGACAATTGCATGATCAGAAAGAATAATCGGCTCAATGCCGGACTGGAGGAAGCCTGGAAGAAGGGTCGTACTAAGCAGGATATAATCTATCCTGGACCATGACCTATGGGGGTACTCTTCAGACTTGATTGTGTCTGTATTGTGCTGTCCACTCTCTCCACCTATTAGCAACAGCACAATCACATGTGATGTGAATGAGCTCCAGCCAAGAAAGAGCGCATGAGTCTTGCAAGTGCGACGCTGTCTTTTCCACCACAGAGTAGACAGACTGCACACTACAGCTTGGAGGAGACAGTGAGCACTGAACTCTCCATGGAAGTGTTGTGGCAGCATATTTTTTGGTCTACTCTTAGTGAGTCTCCATCTCCCCTGGTGGATGAAGGGGAAAATGGTGAGCTAGAAGCTAACTCAAGACTAGGCTACCTACTTACTTTACTTGGCTCACCTTGCAGAAAAAAAAAACAGCACAGACCACCATGGCAGCAAGCTTGCTTTAGCAGTAGTAATGACAGTGGTGTGGGTGGCCTTCATAGACCTTGATCAGTGCAGTGCAGCAGCAGCCACAGCAGCAACCAAGCAAGAAGCAAGAAGCAAGCAATTCAGATTGGGTGAATTCAATTGGTGAGATGACTTGATCGCAGACCAAGTAGAGGACCTGTGATGGCTGGTTCTATCATCCGGCTTCTGGCAGAAGGACAGAGGTGGAGTGGACTGAAGACTAGGCTGGTGGTCCACTATGCTAGGCTGCAGGTTTTGGCAATATGGCTGAGTAAGTAAAAGTAAATATTTTTTTTTACAAGGGGACTGAGGAAGGAGGAATGACTGAAATATTGATGTGTTTTTCACATTTCTTCACCTTTGGGCAGCTTCATGACCCATAGGGGATGGGTTTTGAATGGAACGGAGACAGGGAGAAAAATCGGGACAAAGTTCTTCTTTGGGAGGGGGGGGCAGAACTTCAGCCAGGAAATAATTAGTTAGTAACTTGATGGGTTTAAGCCCAAATCTGATGCACTGCTCCGGGGCATATACAGATGAACTTCAAAACAGGTGGGCACTCACCAACCAAAAAACACTCAGGGCTCCAAAGGTTTAGCAAATCTTACTCCAAATTTATTCCAGATAAATACATACAGTAGTACGCTTGACGTATTTTGGACTGTGGTCCTTTATCAAAAGCTAGTACAACTAACAACAACACAGACTTAAATACTATAATCAATTTACTCATGACATCATCAAGATAAAACCTCTTCTGCAATTGGTCAGGTATAATGCTTCAGGTGACTATCATTAGGACAAACCAATTTCAAAAAAGACCTATACAGAGGAGAGGTATAAACCAAATACATTGAATTCAAATGGAAGGGTAGGGAGTGAGGGGAAGAGGAGAAAGAATACAGGAAGCATGGGGAGGGGAAGGGGGAAGGAGAAAGGGAAAGGGGAATGGAAAAAAGGGGAAGGGGTAGGGGTCATAAAGAAGGAAGGGAAGGAAAACACAAATAGTTTTCTATACATATTAGTACATACAAATACAGTAACCTCCCTTTATTTAATACACAACAAAAAACAAGATAAAACTACAAGTTCCATTGAAAAACTTATTTTCTCCTTTTTCTCAAAAAAGGTTTAAGTTCAAAATTAGTATTCAGACCTAGATGTTGAGTTGCTTTCAGATTAATAATCCAAAAGGATTCTCTAATCAAAACCAAATCATTACAGTTGCCATCTCTAGGGTTCAAATTAACTTTATCAATCGCTGTGAAGGAGAAAGCATGTGCACTTCCTACTTCACTGTCATATCCCTTTGTCATTCTGTATTGAGCATATACACGACGGCCATGCTCAGCAATCTTTGTGACGAGTAGGGTCTTGGAAGCCTGCACCATACCTCACAGTTTCTCAGCTGCAAGCCAGGAGACTTGGAGGCATGAAGACCTAAATGTGAATCTCATCAACCTCCACTTGTTTGTGATGTGATGTGTGATCCCAAGCAAGTCACTTAACTTTTATGTGTTCAGTTATCAGTGACCACTTGCTTTTGTCACGATTGCCACATGCATGCAGTCTTTCCCAATTTAACATACAAATCATGGTTTCCACACTTGCTTGCTGCACACATGCCATATGCATGCAATCAGTTCCAATTTAACATTTAAATCAAACTTGCAGCATGCATATTACTTGAGTAGTTTTATGTGTGCAGCATGAAAACATTTCATATAATTATTTCTGCAAGGGAATGGATATCTATTACTGCAACCCCCTTCTTGATTCAAACAAGCAACAATAAAAGTGACAATATAAAAGTATGGCAAACCTTCCTCACAGGTCCCAAGTAATATTATATCTTTTCCAGACTCCCAGCCCCCAAATATGAGTATGCTTTCTTTCCAGCAATTCAGCTGATTCCAGCAGCCTTGAACTTCAGCAGTTAAGGCCTTTCTATTGGAATTCTGTTCGTGTGGCTTCTACAGACAGCTCAGTTCAGGAAAGCCCCACCTGTAAACATTGGCTGACAATGCTGTGATGTAAGCAGCCCTTTCTGTTAATACAGACTACTTTGTCTGGGGTGATTACACAAACAACGCCACTGAACCCAGGAATTAAAATTAAATCAATCCTCAGCCACCAGTACAATCCTAATTGTTTTTTGCAAAATGTCACTGAAAATACTATCTCCACTACACCAGCAAGCAGTCCACAGAGAAAAGCAACTTCAGTAGTATTTCACTCCTTCTGGACATAAAAGTAGTAGTCTTCAAATGGATACCTATTACTGCAAACCCCTTCTTGATTCAAACAAGCAAAAATAAAAGTAACAATATAAGAGTTTGCCAAACCTTCCTCACAGGTGCCAAGCAATATTTTGCCTTTTTCCAGGCTCCCAGTCTCCAAATATGAGTATGTTTTCTTCCCAGGAGTTCAGCTGAAGCCAACCGCCTTCACCTTCAGCAGTTAAGGCCTTGAAAATGTAATTATCATTTTTGCGTCCCTACTCTGGCCAGACTCCAGGAGCCAGATATTCAAAGAGGCGCAAAGTGCAGCACTAAAATCTGCGCTGAGCCTTGCATGTGTCCTGTTGTCCAAAGATGCTATTTTCAGTGGAATAGCACACTGGCGCTACTTAACTGAATTTAGGGCCATGACAGTCCAGCACTAACCCACTTACAGCTGGGCTGAAATGGCTCCCAAAATAGGGCACAGCAATGGCTTGAACTACTGCTAAATTTCCTATATTGAAATGGATCCTTGCAAATGAGCCCATTGGGCATACAAGGTGCTAAGGGCCATTTGAATGCCTTTTATGGGCTTATTTGCATGGGCAACAAGGCTGGATGCACAGAGCTGCCCTTAATTGCCTGGTCCCAGAGAGCTATCCTTGGTGCTAGTGGTCCTCCCCCTCCAATTGCCAACCTGATGTTAAAAATGACAAGTTCCCTGGTTCCAGTGGTCTCTCTCCCCACTGATCATCAGCTAAGTGTTAAGAAATAAACTTTCCCTGGTGTTCAGTGGTCACCCCTGCCAATTGCCAGCCCTACAGTATGTTAAACATTAAACTTTACTGGATGCTAGTGCCCCCCTCCCCCACCAATCGCCAGCAAAATGCTAAACATTAAACATTGCCTTTTGTCCAGTGGTCCCTCCCTGCACCTGCATGCATGCCAATGTTTCAGTAATTATTCCCTGTGGTCAAGTGATGTCTCCCCCCACCTGCACCCATGTCCTATGTTTCACTAGTTAGTCCCTGGTGTCCAGTGCCCCCCATCTTGATCCCATGTATACACAATAACTCAATTTCCTCATGTCCAGTTCCCCCCATCCTGATTCTCTGTGTACTAGTTTGAAACCATTCCCTGGTGTCAAGTGGCACCCCATCCCTTGCCCCTGTATAATAACATAATACCATTCCCTGGTGTCTAGCTGTGGTGGGGGCACCACTAGATACCATGGACTACTGTGTTGGGGGTCACAGGGGATGATGCACTTCCTTCACCACCCACTAGGGTTGTGTGGGAGTAAGTCACATTTAAGGTTGGCAGTATGTGCACCCTACAAGGGGGCCATGCAAAATGGCCTTGCATGGTGCACCTACTAGGCATATTGTACTGCATCAATATTCAGGTCCCTGCCCCTTCATTTGCATTGCACCCCCCTCCAAATAACACCTGAGTGCAAACTCTGTTTGCCTGCACTAATCTGGCTTTTGAATATTGGACATCTGTGCAAAGCCTGGTTTGCACATGCAAACTAAGCTTTGCGCCCGGGCAAACATTTGAATATCTGTCCCCAGGTGGTCCATGTCTTTCTTTGCTGCAGGTGAGGATTCCACAATTGCACACAATTCCTGTGCCTTTACCCATACTGTATTAAAAATGTATTTACCTAGGATAACTTAGCAGATATGCAACATATTATTTTCAGTAGGGCCCTGCATCTGTTACCTAGGATGGCAAAACTGAAAAGCAAAATTTACCATATGCCAGTTGCAACAAGCAGTCTTAAAAATGGGACCGTTACAGTGTTCAGAGCTGCCTTACTAGGAAAGCTAACTTTTTCATATTAAATCACAACCTTTTTCCCTTGCTGGATTATAGTACCATTCTCTTTTCTACTTTGTCTGATAGGAAAATATCTTGAACACTCTTTATTATCTAACAGAGCATTTTGCTCTTATAAAATGGCAAGAAAAAAATCCATAAACTTCATTGGCTAGGAGATGTCACCTGACTGTGATCAAACAGGGTATGTGCTCTTATAAAATGGAAAGAAAAAATCTAAAAACTCCATTGGCCAGAAGATGTCACCTGGCTATGCATTAAATCTTTGTAAATGCATGGTCAGATGCCAAATCTCATTTCCATACCTCAAAAAACCTACTTATTGAAACATGTTACTGCACCCCCAAAATGAAAATAAAAAAGTCAGTAGCTGCCATCTTGAAAATCTTACACATTACTACCATGATATTTTATCTTTAATTTACAGTCTTTTTTTAATTCTATTTCTCTCTGTGCATCAGGTGGGGATGTTCCTCAACTCAATGCCTCCATGCCCATCACTGACATTCCCCAACAGTTGCTCAGAACCAAGGCCCATGACTTGCCCCCCACTGCAGGGCCCCTGAAGAGAGACCAAGATCAGCTAAGTTCCATCCTGGGCTGCAGCAGCATTCAGCGCAGTGTTGGAGGCCTTAACGCTGCACTGCTGAATGAGGTTTTTCCCTTGTGTTGGGCCCCCAAGGCATGGACGTGCAATGACATGAGTAAACAGGCATGTACACACCTGCATATGCCCCACAGATTGTCTACCAGTGCAACTGCCTTCCCTGTGCTGTGTGGTCCTGGCTTGATGTGCTCCCTGTCTCCACCAGGTGTCACCCAAGTGCCAGGTGCGACCAAATCTCCCGCCTCAAATGTGGAGAGGTGTCCCTGGGATGCTCATCCCACCACCACCTGGCTAGCCCTCTGATGCTCCAGGCTCATTCATGAACCCAGATTGCCAGCACCACAAGGGATAGCACTACTGCCATGCAGGTAGGCTGGCTCATACATAACCACTACACTTAATTTAAACTACTGAGGGGGGACAGTGGGTGTGAAGGCCCACAAACTCAAAGAGGAGGAGATCAGTGACCTTCCCCCCCACACTGATGGGAGAGGTCTAGAGGGAGGAGGTGGAGGTGGCAAGCACACAGTTTGCAAAGGGTGGAGGGGGTGAGGAACACATAACATGGGGCATGGAGGAGTGCACACAGAGAGGATAAATGTGAATAGAAGACTAGAGGAAAGACAAAGAAGGTCAGATTCTAGGTGGAAGGTGGTGTCTCTGAATCCATGGAAACTTGGAAATAAGATGGAAGACCTGCAGTCACTATTAGGGGACATAAGGGTGGACATAGCTTCAGTAAGCGAGACTTGGGCAACATCACACCATGACTGGGACCTTGCAATCCCTGTACATAAACTATACAGGTGGGACAAGGTAGTTGGGAAGTGGAGAGGGGATGTAGTTTATATCAGGAAGACAATAACTTGCATGAGGGAGGAGTCGGAGGAAGGGGAGGAGGAGAAGGTATTATGGGTTCAGTTAAGTTCCAATAGAGGAAGAAAGGTGATGTTGGGGGTGGTTTACAGACCACCCAATCAGGATGAGGAGAGGGTCAGGGAACTGAGCTCACAAATATTGAAAGCTGTGAGGAAAGGAGATGTAGTAATTGTGGGGGACTTCAACCTGCCCAAGGTGGACTGGAGCATACCATCCACGACATGCGTTAGGAGTCAGGTGATCCTGGAAGGACTGCAGAGTGGGTTCCTGACTCAGGGTGTCACTGAACCAACAAGGGCTGAGGCAATTCTTAATCTGGTGCTCACAGATGGGGAGCATGTACGGGAAATAATGGTCAGGGAGCCACTAGGTAGAAGTGACCATTGCACCGTGTGGTTCCATTTGGATATTGCAGGGAAAGCATCCTGACTAAGACCAAAATCTAGGATTTCAGAAAGGCGGACTTCAGGAAAATGGGCCAGGTGCTAAGGAGCCATCTGGTGGGCATCAGAGCAGATATGGGGAGGAACAAAGGTGGTCCAACATTAAAAAAGGAATACTGGTTGCCACAGATGAGTTTTTTTAGGCTCTGGAGGAAGAACACAAGAGCCAAAGCGCCCAGCTGGTTCAGTTCTCGGGTTGCCCAGGCAGTAATGGAAAAGAGGTTGGCCTATAGAAAATTCAGGAAGACCAAGAGAGAAGTGGATAGGGAAAATTACCTAAGGTTGGCTAGTGAGGCAAGTAAGAAAGTCAGGCAAGCAAAGGCACAGAAGGAGCAGCAGATAGCTGAAGGAATTAAGAAGGGGACAAGAAGGAAGGGATTGATAGGCTTAGGAAAGGGGTGGAGTGGGTGGAGGATAATGGGGGGAAAAGCAGAGATACCAAATGAATACTTCTGTTCCATCTTAACCACTGAGAAGGGCAGACCAGTGCCTTCAGGAGGGAAAAGAGGAGAAGGGGGAGAGGAACACAGATGTAGTGATGAAGGATAGAGTGAGGGAGGGGCTGCTGGCATTGAAGGTGGACAAATCTCCAGGCCCAGATGGAGTACATCCAAGGGTAATAAAGTAACTGGCTGAGGGGCTGGCAGGACCACTGGCAGTCCTATTTAATTGTTCACTAGAGACAAGCATAGTACCACTGGACTAGAGAACAGCACATATAGTGCTACTCCACAAAAGCAGTCCGAAGGATGACCCATGAAATTACAGACCAGTCAGTCTGACCTCCATTGTAGGTAAACTTATGGAGACCATACTAAAGGAGAGGTTGGTGGAATATCTAGAGGAACATGGGCTCCAGGATGCGAGGTAGCATGGGTTCTTGGGGGGAGATTGTGTCAAATAAATCTGATTAACTTCTTTGACTGTGTCACTAAGACAGTAGATGGGGCCAAATGGTAGACATCCTATATCTTGATTTCAGCAAGTCCTTTGACTCTGTGCCACACAAATGTTTGATCAGGAAGTTGTTGGATCTCGGGGTTGGGGAAAAGATGGCCAGATGGGTGGAAAACTGGCTGAAGGACAGAACCCAGAGTGTGGTTGCTGGGGGAGAGTTATCTGGCACCAGACAGGTAACCAGTGGGGTTCCACAGGGCTCAGTGCTGGGGCCGGTGTTGTTCAATTTCTTCATCAATGACATTGGAGGTGGCATTAAGGGCAAAATGTGCCTATTCTCAGATGACACCAAACTCTGTGGGAGAGTGGACACAGCTGAAGGGATGCAGAACCTACAGGAAGATCTGGAATAGCTAGGGAGGTGGTCCAGTATATGGCAGCTTGGCTTCAATGCCAAGAAATACAAAGTTATGCATATTGGAGCCAAGAATCCTTGGACAGAGTACTACCTGGATGGTGTCCGAGTATGTGCATCAGAAGAGGAGAAGGACCTGGGAGTGATGATCAACAGTGACCTGAAACACTCCACGCAGTGCAAGAAAGCAGCAGGAAAGGCAAACAAGATGCTGGGATACATATCTAGGGGGATCAGTAGTAAGAGAGAGGAGGTTATACTGCCCTTGTACGGGTCACTGGTAAGGCCACATCTAGAGTATGGAGTTCAGTACTGGTACCCGTACCTCAAAAAGGATATTAACCTGCTGGAGATGGTCCAGACAAGGGCTACAAAGATTATAGCAGGTCAGCAGGGTAAGGCATATGAGGAGAGGTTAACAGCTCTGAACATGTACTCCTTGCAAGACAGCAGAGAGAGAGAGAGGGGACATGATTGGGACCTTCAAGTACTTGAAAGGGATACATAAAGTTGATAAGGAGAGTCTCTTTAAGCTGAATGGTAACCATAACACGAGGGAGCACAGTCTTAAGCTGGAGGGTGGGAGGTTTAGGAGGGAGGTCAGGAAGCACTTCTTCACAGAGAGGGTGGTAGAAACTTGGAATGCGCTGCCAGAATAGATAACCTCATTGAAGACAGTAGGCAGCTTTTAGAGAGGCTTGGACAGGCATAGGGAGAGGTTAAGGGTCATGAGTAGGGAGGATGGGAGGAGCAGGGAGGGAAGGCAGGGACATTATCTCAAGCTGTGGACCCTGCAGTATGAGCAGACTTGATAAACCAAATGGCCTTCTTCTGCTGGCTTCTTTGTATTTTCTATGTAATCCTTCTAACAACAAGCTACTCTCCTAGACTCACAACACATTTCAAAACATGTCTCATAAGTTAAATGAACAATTTGACCTCTTGAGTGCTCAAACTTATCGCCTGGTAAGTCTCACCTCCATAGTGTGCAAACTCATGGAGACAATGCTAAAGGAAAGACTGGTGTCATACCTGGAGGACAATGGCCTCCAGGATGTGAGGCAGCATGCATTTGTTTCAGGGAAGTCTTGTCAAACCAACCTGATACAATATCATGACTGGGTGACAGGTGAGCTGGATAAGTGTCATGCAGTGGATGTTCTTTATTTGGACTTCAGCAAGGCCTTCGATTCTGTGCCTCATGGGCAGCTTAGTGGGGAAGCTAACTGGTGTAACGGTAGAGGCAAAAATGATGAATTGAATTACAAGCTGGCTGAGGGGAGGCTGCAACAGGTGGTGGTAAGAGGGGAGCTCCCAAATCCAAGGCTGGTGACGAGTGGGGTGCCACAGGGCTCTGTGTTTATTCCAGTATTGTTCAGGTTCTTCATATCAGACATTGCACATGTGATGGTGAGCAAGATAAGTCTGTTCGCTGACGACACCAAAATCGGAGAAGTGATGAATGGAGAGGAGTGATGGAAGCAGCTGCAGGGGGACCTAAGCAAGTTAGAGGAGTGGTCAGAGAGGTGGCAGCTGGGGTTCAATGCAAAGAAGTGTAAGGTTATGCACTTTGGGGTGAAGAACCCAAGGAAAGAATACTGGCTGGGAGGGGTTAAGCTGGGGATCACTGAGGAGGAGAAGGACCTTGGGGTAATGATAACAGGGACCATGGGCAACACTGCCCAGTGTAGGAGAGCAGCTGCAAAAGTGAACAAAATGCTGTGGTACATAGTGAGGTTTTTTTTATCCAGGCGAAGAGTGGTGATCTTGCCCCACTACAGGTCACTGGTAAGGCCGCACTTAGAGTATTGTGTGCAGTTTTGGAGGCCATACCTAAAGCGTGATATCAGGCTACTGGAGGGGGTGCAGAGGAGGGCAACAAAGATGATATGTGGAATGAAAGGGACAGACTATGACAGCAGGCTGAGAGACCCAAATATGTACACCCTGGAGGATAGAAGGGATGGGGGGCATGTTAGAGACATTCAAGTACCTCGGGGGAATCAGTAAGGATGGGTCAGATGGGGTCTTTAAGTTTAGGAGGGGGAGGGTCACCAGAGGGCATGTGCTAAGAATAGAGGGGGGGAGATTTAAGAAGGAAATGAGGAGACACTATTTCACAGATAGGGTGGTAGCAAAATGGAACCCCCTACCAGAATGGGTGGTATTATGTAAATCTGAGAACAGTTTCAAAGGGCATGGCACAGGGAACAGGGGAGAGTGAGGGTAGGGGAGGTGGGGGTGGCAGTGGGATGACAAATTGGAGGGGGTGGGGCAGCTGCAAACTAGGGGTGCTAGCTGCACACTCGAGCAGACTTAGATAGTCAGGGTGGTCTGTTTCTGCTGGCACATCTGTATGTTTGTATGTTCGTATGTAAACTTATCTCTCTGGTCTCTGTACACAAAATATCACTGTTTTACCTTTTTCCCCATTAAAGCGTCAAACACAGGTCTCTCCCAAAACACACCTCCCTGTAAAAAACAAGTTTCTTCTTTCAAAAAAGAACAAAAAAAAGTTACATTACTTCCAAATTGGAATGTTTTTTTTTTCTGTTATCCGGAGATTCTCGGTCCCACTGATGTTTTTGGGTGGTCCCAAAATGGGGAATGCTAAATCAGTGCTTCCAAGTTTCTTCAGGCCAAGAGAGCAAGACATCCTGCACCACTGTTGACAATGTGCTTGTACTGGCCACAAAAACAAGATTTGCTCCTGCTTTGTGTGCTTTCTGCACCTGGTTTTAAAGTTTGGAGTGGTCTGCTGTTGCTGGAGCAGGTCTTGGCAGTGCAACTAAAGTTGCAGCTTTACAAGACAGCCTGGAGAGCAAGTGATTCTACTGTATGTCTACACAGGAGTCTGATTGTGTTGTTGGGTGATAACAAGGAAAAGTTTCTGCTGTGCAAAATCAGCTCCCTTGTCTCATCTGTAGAAATTGGGTGGGCCATGAGAGTGTGTAATTGTAGTCTTTAGTAGTCCGGTCCTTCTGTTGGGGAAGGGGGATGTGGTGTGTGAGAGGGACTGAGCATCAAAATGCTATCAGGTTTTATCTACCAGTGTGCTGCCACCAGCAGACCTCAAACAGTTGATGTTTCATATCAACCACTACCACCGAAACCCTAGAAAGAGCCTCAAGCCTCCAGTGTTGATTCAATCTGTTCCCCCAAATGGCTTTCTCCTGCTAAAACTAGGCTATAAACTCATTTTACGAACAAGCCCAAATTTAAAAATAAAATAAATAAAATAAAAGAATCATTGAATTCCGCCGACAGAAAAGATTGGACTGGTCCATCTAGTTTGCCTGAAAAATGGCCCTACCCCTCCCACCCTCCTACCATTTACTTTTCTGTACTACCCCTCCTCTTCCGGTTAGGCCCATATAGCTGTCCCATGCTCTTTTGAACTTGTCCACTGTATCCACCCTACATCCCATTCAGGTAATCTGTTCCATGGACCACCCTGTCTCAGAAGTAATGCCCCTTAACCCCCGAAATCTATCCACTTCCAGCTTGAATGCATGACCTCTGGTGGTTGTGTTTTTGCTGATCCTTAAGAGGCTACCTCCCCTCACTTTAATGCCCTTCAGATACTTGAAGATTTCCACCATATCACCCCTTTCTCCTCTCATCTCCAGTGTATACAGACCTAATTCTTCTAGCCTTTCTTCATATGGCCTCCCCTGCATCCCCTGGACCATTTGGGTTGCTCTTCTCTGGAATCTCTCCAGCCTATCCTAGTCTTCTTGCAAGAGTGGCCTCTAGAACTGCATGTCATACTCCAGCTATGGTCAGACCAGTTCTTTGTAGGGTGGCATTATCACGTCCCTCTTCCTACTTGTGAAAACCCTCCCTATGCATGCCAGCATTCTTGTCGCTTTTCCTGCTGCCTGATCGCACTGATACCTAATCTTTAAAATATTTAAAATCCAAATCCCCAGGTCCTTTTCTAGCTCCATAACCTGCAGTGCTCCACCAAGCTGGTATGTAGCCTGGGGTTACTGCAGCCTATGTGCATTATCTTACATTTGTTTCCATCAAAATGAAGCTGTCACCCTTCCACCCACTCATCCAGCTTGGTCAGATCTTGCCCAGTCCCCCCCCTGGAGTGTCCACGTATATGTTAAACAATGTGGGTCCCAACACCGATCCCTGTGGAACCCCACTAGTCACCCTTCATTTCCTGGAGTGCTCTCCATGGAGGAAAGTGGATGGCTGTGCTGTTAGCCCACTTGAGGTAGGGGTTGGGGGCACTGGGTTGTTGGCAGTAGATGCATGGGTGGGGGGTGGGAGGTCCACTAGACACCAGGTAAATTATTTGTAAAGTTGGTCCAGTGCCCAGTGATGGGGGGGAGTAGACCTTGGATTTAGAAACATAGAAATTGATTCATTTAATTTCCGTTAATTTAATTTATGCATTTTAAGATGTGTTTAACTTTGCAACGAGCCAGCGATCAGCAGGGGGTTGGACACTAGACATCAGGGATGGCAATTGGGAAGGGGGGATTTAGTTTTTCATATTAGGCCAGCAATCAGCCAGGGGGGTGGGACCACAAGATATCAGGGATTGATTCTACAGTCAGGTTTGGTGCCCAGTAATTGGAGGGGAGGATTTAATTTTTTTTAATATTGGGCCAGCAATTGGCTGGGGGATGGTGGGACCACTGGACACCAGGGAAGGATGCTGACTATCAGGCTGGGGTGATCATGGTGGGGGGAGTGGCACCAGCAATCGTGTTAAACATCTCCTTGCTTTTTTTTTAGGTGCAATTTGCACTTTAAAAAACTCCAAAGCAATGAGAAGTTATCCCATACCAATTTTGGTGATTTTCCCAACACAGGTGGCAACTTCGCAAAATAGTATGCATATGTGGAGTTGGCAGATTCATGGGGAATTCACACGTGAAGTAAAACTTCACTGCAGCTCCAGTGCTGTAATGATCCCCTAGTCCTTCCTAGAAGCTCAAAGAAAAGGCTGGTGCTTCTACATTAGGCATTTGATTGCTCTCTGAGATTCAGACAGTGGCCTGCCAAGATGGTGAGTGGAGGGCTGTGCTGACTGCCATCTCTGATTCAGTATATTGCAATTGGGCTCTGAGATGTGGTGGTGCAGGGAGGAGGGTCCAGAGCAGGTAAGGAGGCAGGTGATTGCACTTTTGGAGGTAAGGGGCCCACTGTATACCAAAGTAAGGGGTAGATTATATGTCAGGCTACCAGGAGCAATGATGTGGAGTGCACTGGGTTTGAGGGGGTTATTACTGAATAAAAAGATGGGTGATCTGTGGGTTAAGGGACCACTAGACTACCAGGGGATATTATTGCCTGACAGGATGGGTCATTGGAGGGTGAGGGGACCACTAGGCAGCCATGAGGTTCCACAGCATGACAGGATGCCGAATGATCACTGGGGGATGTGGGTCCAAGACCAGTGGGAATTTTACAGCATGACAGGGTCCAAAGTGGGAGGGGGCTAAGCAGCTCTGGGCAGGGTTAAGAGCAGGGTATTAGTAGTATTACACAGCTCTGTGATGGACATTGTTTAGCAATGCTGAAACCATTGAATAAAGCACTGCACCTAGCATACAAGGGGGTTCTCTCAATTGAATGTTCACAGCATTAAATACTGAATGATCACACTGTCGGATTAATGCCAAAGAGCAGGAAGTTGTTGAATATGGTGTCTGCCTTGATTGCTCACAGAATTCAGCATGGTGCTAACCTATTTAGTGCAGTGCTAGTCATTTGACTATGTGGGTCATAGTCTAACAAAATCAAAAGTATTTCATCGTGGGGTTATTAGTTAAGCCTTATCTAGAGCTTCTGCTGAATTTACTGTGTTATGCTTAGGCACCATTTAACTCAGGAACAGCCCTGCCATCACTTTATTTTCTCTCAATTAGCAGCACTTTAATATGTTATTTTGTAATGTTTTTTTTAACTTGTCACTCTCCTCTTGCAGTCCTCCTATAGCCCCACACTTCTCACCCAGTCAGCTCTGCCAAAAACTCTTGAGTCTCTGATTTTTCATTCCATTTGCTTTCTTGCTGCTTTTTTTTTCTCCAGCATTGTGTTTTCATTGCACTGTATCTCTCTGACAGTTGCTCTATGGTCACGTTCCTCCCAAAGTGTACAGCTCCCAAGTCTTGATTCCTACACAGCTCCCACCCGTCACACTACACTTATTTTCTTGAATCCACAGCAGTAGGCAGGCTATGAGACCGCATCCTATCCTGTCTGTGATCTGCTGGAAATGTCTCTGAGCAGGCATGCAGTGCATGCTTTATACTTCTTGCTTACACATGTCCAGTGCTCAGCATGGGAATGTGATGGAGCAGAAGTTCCGAGGCAAGTTGAGCTGAGTATGTTCAGTTAATGTTTCATAAAAACTTAAGCTGAAAATGTTTGGTTTTCATAGATGGAGTGTTACACTCCCCAAAAAGTAAATAATGTAATAATTTTAAAAATCTGTTCCATTTTCTGCTGCTATTATTGTTGCTACTAACCTTTCTTCAAATGTGCAATGTTGACCATTAAAAAAGATCCCTCTTTCTGCAGCATGGCTTACTGCACTTTTGGATAATTGGATTCATATACAGCTCTAAATAATGGAGTTGCTGCAGCATGCAGTAAAACAATTTTTGTGCCCACCACTGTATCTGCTTGGTTCCTTCAGTACAGGTGGTATTATTACATATCAGTATCAAAGTCATTTCATGAATCACTGTACTGGACATACAGTAGTAACACAGCACTGTGGCAGTAGAAGGAATCGAACGGCTATGCCAGTAGTCCAATGGGTGAGCAACCAACCACACGCCCTTCCTGAGCAATATAAACAGTTCCTCTCTGCCTCCCTCTGAAGCATTTTTTCTTTGCCAGCCTGAGGCTCTGTTGGTCTGTGTTCTCACTTGGAGCCTGCTCCCCACTCCCCCATCCATAGCTTGCTGGATTTTGTTCTTGTGTTTTTCCTGCTTTGGTTTGTATTTGTTTTGCCTCTGGACATTGTGTGCTTCCTTCTGTGCTTATTTTTCTGTTTTCCTATGTCTGTTTTTAGTTTTGTCTTTTTTGGGGTGGGGGTTCTTGTTACCATTGTATGGGTTGCCTTTATCCTGTGCATATGCTCAGGTTCCTTTTCTTCCCAGCTTTCTTCTAACCTCAGTTTTCCTGCACTGGTTGTATATTTTATCTCCCATTCCAACTTTTCCGCTGATGCTGCTTCCACCTAGTTCACTGCTTCCTGTGTTTGTCTTGCTTGTATGTGCTTTCTCAGTATGCAATTAGCTACTCTATGCGACTTCAGTTCACCTTCCACATTGTTGTCCTGTGCTCTTCTACCAGTTTCATTGTTATTTTCATGCTGTCTGCTGTTGTTGCCATTCCATTCAGCACTCTCAAGTTCCTAATTGTTTACACCTGGCTGGCTCTTCTCAGCTTCTCACTGTGTGTTCTGACATTGTGCTCCAGTGAACCTAACATGCTCCATTTTGTGCAAGATCTATTTTACCTCAGCACCCTTGCTTTCCTGTAAGGTTTATTCACTGCTTTCTTACCTCAGCATTTCATTATTTCACTATGCTTTTCATTCCGTAAGCACTTGGTTTTCATACAGCCCTTTTGGGGATTTAAATATGCTTAAACATGTTTATTTGCACTCAGTGGGAAAGTCTACTGCAGATCTGTATCACTTTCTTCATGGGATTCAACCCTGCTTAAATGCAGCAGTACCAGGCAAATACTAATGTTGATTTTCAGTGCATTATTGCCAATACCTACAATTCCTATGCTCGTTCAATTGTTCAGCTCAGCTACTGCAGGAAGGTATAACTAATTATTGCTGGAAGCTGTTAACTACTGTAACCCCTAAGTAGCTCTATCCCAGGGGATACTACCCTGCCTGTGTGACTAGGTGCCGGTTGAGAGGCCTGAGCTCAGTGAATGGGTGCCTCCACCTGGAGGGTTGGTTTGAGGGTAGTGTAGCTGCTCTGGGTACAGCCCTCCAGGACACTGATAACCCCCTCTAGCCCCTTCAGTGGCCTATACTGATCAGCAAATAAACAATCACAGTTAAAATCAGAATACAATACTGAACCCACTCTTGGCACACTTGCCTCCAGGGCTGGATCAGCTGCACTGGCCCTGGAGATCCCGTGTAAAATAAGACCTGCAATAGAACAGTGCAACGGCAATACAGTATCCCCTCCACAAAGTACACAATAGCCAGGTTAAATGCAGAAAGAGTAGACTCTAATTTATTCTGTAGATGTGAACAAGGGTGGGGCAGCACTCTGGCATTGGATTTCAGATCTGATTTAGTCAGGTTAAACATGCATGCACTAATAATCCCTCTAGAACAGTCACAGACACTCTGGGTACCCAGTTATTACGCAAGCTAGCCTGGAGCATTGCCTGGGGTAGGCCAGCATTGCAGCTATTGTTGGGGCCCTTAGGAAAGAAAACAACATGCACTGTGACCCATAATTTGTATTCAGGAGTCAGAGGGCTCAGTTCATAATGATCAACCATACAATGAAACCAGATGACACAAATTGATTTGAGCTCTGTTGCAGGGAGCGACCCTGATGTTTACTCATGCTACCTAGAACAAGAGGCAGGATTGACGAGATGAAGACCTCAGGATGGTATGCTGGTTTGCCTGGGGAAGCAGGGCCCACATGACGCACTGTGGTGGTCAATCCTGTTCAATGGTGTTGAGCAGAGAACTGAATCCCCGAGTGGGTCTTTCATCAGATGAATCTCTGTGGCATGAGTGGCAATCTAGGCCGAGATGGTGAGGCCCAGACCAGGTGAGCAGTTCAGATTTCAGCCCGTTTGGATGCTGGATGCAGCTTCTAGCTAGCATGACACATTCAAGGGTGTGGGGAACCAAATCATGACACACACTACACATTCAGCACAATTATAGTAAGACTAGCTAGGTACCACAGTCTGGATGACAGTCCAGTTGCAATTAGGCAGGGTCTCTGAGCAAACCGTATGCTTTCTGGTTCTTTCAGTCCTGACAGGCCGATCGCTCCAGAAGCAAGTCTTTGGTCCACAACAGGTGAAATTCACTCTTTCACAATTCAGGATTCCTGTCACAGTAACAGCAATTTTAGATAAAGTCCAAATATAAGATTGCAGACTTCTTCCCAGGAGAAGATGGTATCAGGCAGGCCAGACACAGCCTTCCCGCCAATCCCCTGCACTACCACGCAGGAATAGCTGCTCGAATTACTCGAGCTGTTCACTCTCCCAACTCCAACTGCACACTGCTGCAGGCAGCTCTGGGATTTCTCAGTGATCCAAAAGGTTTGGTTTGTTGATCCATCTGTCTGTCACAACAAGGGCTCCACCTCCAGGTCCATTTAGGCACCAAACAGTAAAAACTACAATTCCTACAGAAATTCACTCTCACAAGACCTCTGGGGACAGTCTCCATTTCAAGGCCCCCCTGAGGTACCGATTGGTCCAAACTAGCAGTCCAAAACCAAAATGGTGACTCATAGCAGAAAGTCCATGCTACAAAGAAAGGCAGGATAGACAAACTACTGTACTATAATTACTATAGCAGACAATCAACATACAATCACAGATCCCATTAGTGTGTGGCACTTCTGTCCCTATAAATTATGGGTTTGTCTTTGTTTGTTTTTTTGTCCCAGTATCTCGAGGCATTCCCCCTTTTCTATGCCCTATACTCTTTATTAAATCTGCTGCAGCAGTCTTCCTTTTCTATTATACTTCCCCTTTTCCCACTATAATAGGGTGGCCTCCTATTATAGCTCCTTACTGTTCTTTCCCCGCTGTTTTTCTTTTCCTGCCTCAGGATATAGTTTCCTCAGAAATGGGGGTTGGGGGTGGGAATGTCATTTAGCTTCATCTGAAAATGCCCCATTAAAAGAAAGTAATAAGTTCCTTTCAAACCCTCCCCCTTAGCAAATAAGCAGTCTTATGCTGAAATATGTAGTATTAGTAGGCTAAATATAGCTTTTGCAGATGAAAATGCTAGGTTGCACTGTAAAGGGAAAATGAAAGTGCTAATCCTGCACTTTACAGTGAAACTGCCTTTTCCCTGATACATAAAACAAGAGGACCCACGTCTTCTCTTGCCCCTTCTTTGTTGTTTAATTGTTAAATGAAGTCAAACACTCTTTGGTAATGGCAGTGGCAGCAGTCAGCTAGCCAGTCTGCTGTACAGTTTCAGCCATTCTCCCTGCATCTTCTCTCTAGGTTTAAATGGGGAGTTGGCTGTACAGCAAGCAAAACTCAAAACTCTGCATTTCACAATTTCTCTGGAGAAAACATGTTTTATATTTACATTTATTTGTGCCACATTAATCAGTGTAATTAAAGCAAACTATTAGGTCTTTTAAGAAGTAAGAATAAGTGATGTATGTAACAAAATCATTTTGCTGCTTACCTAAAGCTTGGTTCTGTGCCTTAAAGGGATAGGATCCTACTAGGAGAACAGCAGCCTAACATGAGGCTTATTTATAGGACATAATACTAACCTAACTCCTCCTTGTAGGCAGAACCTTTTGTTCTAATGAGTCATTAGATATGCAACCTTGTTTTTTGTCTTTTCTATTAACATATTCTGGAAATTGGAATACTTTATGATGCAATCATATGTTTATGCAAAGTATACTTAGGATTTTATATTCCTATAATTTGTATAAAGGAAGCAATTGTTAATAATAAAAATAGGGGAGGATCTACACAATCATGTGACCTCTTGTTGTCTGCTCCAGAGAGGTGTCAGTGTCCTGAGCAACATGGTTTCCAAAAAGGGCACAGTACCACCACTGCACTATTAGAATTCACGGGCTTCATCCATACCAAGCTCGATCAAGGAAACTGTGTAGGGGCAGTATTCATCGACCTTACGAAAGACTTTGATACTATGAACCACCCACTCCTACTCAAGCAATTATCAAACATTGGGCTCTCCAATGAAGCGCTGCTCTGGTTTTCAAGCTACCTTGGGGAGAGGGTCCAGTGGGTTAGGATTGCCGGTGCCACCTCAGAAGAAAAGCCAGTCCTTTCAGGGGTCCATCCTAGGGCCACTGCTCTTCAGCCTCTTCCTCAACGACCTTCCCAGTGTCTGCCACCAGAAATTATTGCTCTACGCTGATGACGCAGTCATGTTCACCAACCACCAAAATGCAGAGCTCCTTGAGAAACAATTACAGCTTGAATTCAAGTGCATCGAAGAATGGTTCAAATCACACAACCTGGTCATGAACTACAGCAAAACAAAGGTTATGACCTTCTACAATGCCAGGAGCAAGTACAAATCCTGTGACCTCACCATTCTAAACCAAACAGGGACCTTACTTGAACACGTTCCTGATTTTAAATACCTAGGTGTCACATTGGACAGCTCACTTTCCTACCATCGGCACATAGATTCTGTCGCCAAAGCCACCAACATCCGTATAGGCCTGCTCTACAGGCACAAAGACTGCATGACTCCAGACACTCTCCGGTTGGCTATCAACAGCTCTGTCACCTCCATCATCGATTACGGACTAGCAATTTATGGCTCTGCCTCCGCCTCTGCCCTCCGCAGAATTACAGTTGCACTCAACAAAGCATGCATGCTGCTAACTGGGGCTGACCGACTTACACACATTTGTGACCTGTACACTTGGGCAGGATGGCTTCCTCTCATCAGTTGGATACAGTATCAAACCTGCCTCTTAGCCAAAAAAGTCCTCCTCGGGGTCATGCCCCCAGGCATTGAAAAGCTCCTTATTGACCACCACAGCACCCAGTGAACTATAAGTTCACAACAACTAACCTTCCTTGTCCCCAGATGCTCGACTACCATGGGCCAGAGGGCCTTTGACCACAGAGCATCACCGTGGTACAGTACTCTCAACAAAGAAACTCTTACTGGTGCTGCTCTTGGCCCTTTTAAGAGACAACTCCGACTTCATCTCATTTCAACTAGTCGTTGTGACTGCCTCGCCTAATCAGGGGCCCACCACTCACTGCCCTCCACTTCAGTCTTGACAGCTACCTTTCCCTGCCTTGCCCCCTCCTACCTGCCTACCCCCTTTCCCTCTCTCCCTTTTCTCCCCAGACATTTCCTTTTATCCCTCCCTCCCTCCCTTTAGAGCTCTTATCCTCACCCTCTACCCTCTGACAATGGCTTTCCTGCCTGCATACCCCCCCCCCACCTTCAGCACTTATTTCTAAGATTTCCCTTTGCTGGTATGTCATGCTACCTAACATTTGGCACATTTTGAATTACTGGAATTTCCTAAGCCTCAGTCTCTTACTACTTTTTATTGTGTAGCTATGTATTACTATGTTGACCTTTGTGTGTATGTATACCCCCATTCCTTCGACGTGGAACCTTTGTAAATGAGCAGTTCCTGCTCAAAGGTATTTGTAATCCTAGATTTCAATAAAATAAAAAAAAAATAAGAAGCTCTAGTACACAGTTAGAACAGATTGGTGGGAAAGAGCACATATCCTCTCTTCCAGGGAAATGCCATAGATGTAGTGGGACCTTTTAGCAACTTCCACTCTATGGTGTAAGTTTTATCCTGATGTAGCTGAAACGCTCTTGGTGAGCCAGGCTTTGATTTGTAATTTTTTCATCCTAAACAGTGTTATTTTTCCTTTTACTTATTTTGTTTTGATCCTTCAATAAACAACACACATGAAGTAAATGTGTGTTTAACCTGAAGTACTGTCTCCAGTCTCTGCTTCTTGAGTTGTTTATACCCACACACTCACATAGTGCTTCTTCTGCACACATAGCAATGGCAGAATGAAGCCACTGTATCGCAGCCCAGCTGGGACTTGAGCCTGAAACCACTCGCCCCCTCCCAGATTAATTATAACCCACTAGATAGATACCTCTTAAAGAAACAGGCATGGAGGCTAACAGGACACTCTCACGCAAGCACATTCAAACTGTTTAGACACAGGATACCAGCCTGGCAGTGGGCATTGGTCAAGCCCAGGAAGACATTTTAGGAACCTCCATTTGCAGGGGGAGTTATACCATACCCTTCCGGGAAAGAACTTGGCATCCACGTCAAGGCTATGCTCGCAATACCTTTTTAATATGACATTATACTATACGAGTCATATATATTTTTCAATGTACGAGACAAAAATAAAGACTGATTCATCAGTAAACGTAAGCTTATAACATTACTATACTTATTCATGATGTGTCTTATAGTCTATATTGATAGCAGTTATGCATATACCATACATACTATGATTTCACTATGATTGAAACACACAATAATATTATTGTACTTATCCAAGTTTGTACTGTTTCCTGTACTTTAAATAACATAGATGGTGCCCATCCCTATCAGCTAATTGGGGCTAGATGGGGCAGGGGCACCATGTTCTGAAGGATGAACAATTAGTTTAGATGTGGCAGAAAAACTCAGTTTGGGCACTGAGCTTTCAGGGATATAATCACCTTTGTGGACAATGTTTAAGGGAAGGTCCACGGACCTCACAGGGGAGACATAGCTGAGATGTATCACTGGTTTAGTAGCTCTTCCAGACTTTCTTGGGGGAACTGACACAGGCTCTGGGGTATCAACATTGGCATTAGCTTCTTCTCCTGTGGAGAGGGGTACCTCTGCCCTGGTTGAAGGGTTCAGATTAGGAACACTGTCTGCTCCTTGCTGTGTTGATTCTGTTTCCACAACATTATGCTCATCACTGAACACTGTAGAAGGCCCAGATTTGTCATCCAGGAAAAACTCTGAAACATCTTGATCTTGGAACATTTGACTGATACTTTCCTCAACAGGGGATGCGCTATGGTCATCCATAATAGCAATGTCAGGATCATTATCACACTGTTCAAAAGTTTCTGGTATGTCACCAGGGAGGTTTTCAATATCAAGGTCTTCTTCCGATAGTTCATACAGTCCCATTAAACACAAGGAATCAGCTACTTCAGACATTATACTTTGCACCTCACTTTCGCAGGGCACAGGTTCTAAGGAGGAAACTGGGGTGTAATGCAGTCCTGAATGCTCAGCTTTATCTTCATAGTTACACATAGGATATCCTTGAAACAATTGACTCAGTTCATAGGAAGGATAATAAGAAGCCTCTCACCCACTGTTGTCAGATTCAGATGGACAGTCACTGTTATTTTGGGCAAGTCTGGGAGAAGGCCTCGACTCTTGAACAACTGGAAAAGGCTGACTCTGTCTCTTTTTGGCAGCAGCACGAGTCACAGACCCAGGACGGGAAGCATCTGATGGTTCAGCATCAATAATTACTTGGCTAATAGGCAGCAGGTGGTTCCTGTGCATGGTCTTGACAGCTCAAGAATCATTTTCAAGATGTACTTTATACATAGGTCGGTCATCCAGTTTGCCGACTATGATATGTGGAAGGTGGTGCCACCTATCGGCAATTTTGTGTTTTCCATGCAGTCCCAAGTTGTTTAACAACACAGGGTCTCCAGGCAAAAACTCCTGAGCTTTTACACATTTGTCATGCCTCTCTTTGTTTGCAAGAGTTCTTTTTGTTGCCATAGTCTATGCCAGTTGGTAGGCATGATTTAGCTGGGTTTTTAGCTTCTGAACATATTGTAAGTAGTTTTCAGCTCGAATTTCATCCAGGGACACTTCAAAACAGATGTCTACAGGGAACCAGGTTTCCCAACCAAACATTAGATGGTAGGGGGAAAACCTGGCAGCATCACTTTTGTTGCAGTTGTAAGCATGTACCAGGGTGCTGATCTGTTGGCTCCACTTGGGTTTGTCTTGAGGGTGAAGTGTGCCAACATGTTCAGGAGGGTCCTGTTAAAGTGTTTGGGCTGAGGATCCCCTTGAGGGTGGTAAGGAGTGGTTCTGGACTTCCTCACTCCCCACAAAGAGAGCATTTCCTTTATCAGCCGGCTTCCAAAGTCTCTCCCTTGATCAGAGTGAATTCTTTGAGCAGCGACATAGTGGACGAAGAACTTCTCCACAAGAACCTTGGCCACTGTGGATGATATCTGATCTTTGGTGTGATAGATTTGGGCAATATTGTGTAAAATGATCAGTCACGATTAACACATTTCCAGTTTTCTTTTGGTCAGGCTCAAGACATAGAAAGTCAATGCAGACCAGCTCCATTGGGGCACTGGTGGACATATTGACTAGTGGGGCAGCTTTTTGAGGCAAAGGTTTTCTTTGAAGGCAATGACTGAATGTTCGAATATGGGCCTCAACATCAGCTCCCATCTTTGGCCAGTAGAACTGGGAACGAACCAAGTCAAGGATCCGATCACAACCTAAGTGTCCCATTTGATTATGAAGGGCCCGAAGTACTAGATCTTTGACAGTTGTGGGCAACACCAACTGCTGTTTGTCCAGTACCCTTGGCGATACACTGTCTCTTGATATTACAATTGGTCAAGTAACTTAAGCCTGTGGCTTTCTCTAAACAATAATGCAGTTTTGAGTCAGAAAAATGAAGTTTAGATACATCTTTGCCCGCACACCGGGCATTAAGCACAGGTTTAATCATTGGGTCTTGAATTTGAGCCCACTGGATGCTTTCTTTGTCAAACTGAGGTAAGGCACTGAGGTCTAATGCTGCACAATAGCAATAGGTTCCAGGAACACAGTTTCGGGGGGCCCTAAGCAGTCCACCAGGCAATCAACAGTGTCTGTAGAAGGGTTTTCATCTTTATTGAACTTCTGGCACAAAGCTTTGATAGATTGTTCAGACAACCTCACCCACTTTTCAGTGGGGTTAGGTCATCTTGAGAGAGCATCTGCGTTAATGTGGTTCAATCCAGGTCAGTACTCTACCACATAGTCATATGTGGACAGGGCAGATAGCCACCTGTGCCTGGTGGTGTCTAGTTTTCTGAAGTTTGTACATAAGTCAATGGGTTATTATCAGTTTTAACTAAGATCTTGGCCCCATATAGATATTGATGGAACTGGTCCACCTTGGTCCACTTGAGGGCAAGAAATTTAAGTTTGTGAACTGGTTAATTCTGTTCAGATGGCGTTAAACTTCTGCTAGAAAATGCCACTGGTCACAGGCCCTCCCCATATTCTTTAATATAGCACCACCCCCAGTCCCTTCAGGCTGGCATCTGTATGCAAAGCACAGGGTTTGGTGGGGTCAGTGTAAGCGAGCACCGGTGTATGGGTGAGTTGATGAATAATCTCGAAGAATGAAGACTCATACTCAGAGGTCCACTGGGTCCCAAATGGTTCATTGGTCCTGAAGTATACTTTCTCTTCCTCCCTGATAGAGCTTTTCTTGTACTTTTGGTTAGTGAGAGGACAGCCTTGAGTAAAACTGAGCAAAAGGCAGATGACATTTGAGTAATCTTTGATGAATCAGCAATAATAGCTGCAGAATCCCAAGAATCTTTGTAATTCTTTCAGATTATTCAGCTGAGGCCAAGTGGTCAGGGACTCCACTTTGCTGGGGTCTGTCTGAATTCCATCAGCTGATGCTATATGCCCAACATTCTTCACAGATATTTCAAAGAATTGGCATTTTTCTATAGACAGCTTCAACCCAAAATCCTCCAAGCAGTCAAGGACTTTGAACAACAGGGCCTCATGCTCTCCTATGGTTCACCCAAATACAATGACATCATCCAGGTACATGAGGCATTTCAATAAGTTCATGTCTCCCACAGCTTGTTCCATTAACTGCTGGAAAGTGGTGGGTGCACCTGAAATACCTTGAGGCATGTGTAGAAACTCATAGAATCCCAGAGGACAAATGAATGCTGTCTTCTCACGGTCCTCTTAGGCCATCAGGATCTGATAGTACCCACTCCATAGGTCAAGCATTGAAAACCACTGACTCCTATTCAGACAATCAAGGGCATCCTGGATGTGGGGCATGGTGTACTGGTCTGGCACAGTTCTCCTATTCAAAGTCTGGTAATTCACACACATCTTCACCGATCCATTTTCTTGTGTACCACCACAATTGGGGGAGCGTAGGGGTTTCTTGACACTTGGATGATCCCAGCTGCTAACATCTCCTGAAGGTGCCTCCGTATGTCATCTATATCAGCTGGGGCCAGGTGGCAGGACCTCTCTCAGAATGGCCTGTCATCATGGGGTTGAATATGATGTTCAACCCCAGTGACACAACCCACATACCATTCCTTTAAAGAGAACATTTGATTCCTCTTGGACAGCTTCCGACTGATCTTGGCCCTCCATTCAGCAGGCAGGGGAGACTCCCTGAAATCAAACAGGTCTGGGGTCACTTTCCACTCTCACCAGAGCACTTCCTGCTGGGCAACACAGCACTGTCCGCACAGTACACAGTGGCTAAGGTACACCCCCGATTCAATCAAATCACTTGATCAAACACATTCTGAATTTGTACTACTACCTGTAGGGCATAAGCATGAGCTTGGGCAGCTAGAATATTGGGATTGACCAACAATCCTTCCAGCAGCTTCCTCTCTTTGGGGCGTCCAGCATAAGGAGTTTATTCTTCACGTATGCCTTAAGGCGCACTTCATCCCAGATAGTATATTGAGCGTTGAGAGGCAGCACCAAAGAGTCAGGATCTTTCTTCCACACTATCCCCCACAAGCTCATCTTTCTCCATTTCTTTATTCTGCTCTTTTAACTCATAAGCTCATTTTACCAATGCTGGGATGTGCAAGGCCCATCCAGTTCACTTGCCTTGCTTCTCTTGACACAGTTGAGCCAACTTCCTGAACATATGAGCATTGGTACCAATGAGTAGGGGAACATCATCATACAGTTCCGTAGGTGGACATACCAGTGCCAGGGTCTCAACTTACTCATCTACACTGGCTACAGCTATAGGAAAACATAGCCAGAGGTGGACATATCCCAGGTAAGGATAAGACATTTCACTTAGTCCCCACACATGTAGACCTTCTAAGGGTTGCAGTGGCACATCAGATAAGTGTTTGTTATACCAGTCTTGAAAGACAATGGTCACTTGCGACCAGCTGTCTAGCACAGCCCTAGAATCGATACCATTGACAGTCACAGTGGTCTCCATAGAGGGGCCCACCACCTCAGGCCAATCTGGAGAAGTTGGTTTTGCAGTCCACTCCACAGTAGTTTTGGAGGAATAGGACTTCCTTATTGCTCCGGTCTGAGGCCTTATGTTGTTCCGCCGGACCAGAGTTAACAACCTGGAGGTGACTTTTCTCAAGTTCTCAGGGAGAGTGCAGCCCAACCGGGTGTGTCCATCCTCCTTGCAATGATAACAGAATACTGGTTCCTTGGTGTCTCTGGAAGGAGAGGGGTCGTCCCTCACTTTGGATTGATTAGGAAAACCCTGAGGATCCTCTTTGGGCCAGGGTTCATTTTCCCTTTCCTCATGGCCTTTCCAGTGATCAGTTACTGCAAGGCTCAAATAAGATGTCCCACCAAGGATCTCAACTCTCTCACTTCTTCCATCAACTTTGTTTCAACCTGGGGTTCAGGGGCAATAGGGTGAACCTCCACCCCCCCTGGCGAAACCTCACTTCTGGGTTCTGGGGATGTCTGACAGGAGTGCAAACCTTTAGCCACTTCAGCTGCAGCTTATTGGTTAGCCCATATCTCTTTCACCTCTCTAAGCAATTCTCTCACTTGCTGAAGCTCGGAATCATCACTCCACTCCTCAGGTCTGTCAGGGGCTTGGCTGGTATGGGCAACCCTGGCATAGGGTTCCCATCCCTCTTCATCATTCTCAGCCTCTCGAATTTCCTTCATGAGCCAGCAATATTCAGGAGGATTAGCTTTTTGATCCTGAAATTTCAATTTCAGCATAAGCACACTGGAATATTTGGCTGATTTTAAGACATGTTCTAGTCTGACTCTGATTCAGGTCACTAGCCAGCACTCCTCCGTTCCTATGGGCCCTCTGCAAGGCCTTCTCAATTCGGGTGACAAAAGTGGACACTTTTTCATTTTTCTATTGTTTCGTGGATTTAAGTTTTCACATCAAGTCCTCCCTAGATTCTGTGCTACCGAATACCCCTTCTGGGGCAAAGAGGTACACGGCTGCAGTGGCTTCTGGACTAGTAGATCAGAGAAAATGAATGACCTCCAGTGCAAGGCCCCTTAAACTTTCCATCAGTCTCTTTCTCTTTTCTTCCTCAGAGCACTGCCACTCCTGGACTAGGGAAGTGGCATAGTCCATCCAGTTTTCCAAATCATCCTCCCACACAGGCACCGGGACTGCACCAGAAAAGAGCTTGAGCCTTTGGTAAGAGTTGAGGTGCGCAGACGGTATCACAATGGGGGAAGCTACCACAGGGAAAGTTCTAGGGGTAGATGGAGATGTTAGGGGAGACTGTAAAGTGGTCCTCTCCTCTGAAATGTCTAACATTTTCACTAGTTCTTTGGCAGTTCACCATTCAGCAGCTAATAATCTTAACAGTTTATCTTTAAACTCCTCTATTTTAGGGGATCCCAAAGGAGAGGATGGGTCACTATGCAAATAGATAATTTGCCACCCCTTCTGGGATCCCTTGGGCAGGATAACAGGGGGTACTGTCTATGTATCTATGGGGAGGCTGCAGGAGAGAAGGGCCACTATGGTCTGGTCAAACAAGTCTGAGCCCCCCCACCCACGCATTAACCTTCCCCAAACACTTTACCTTTTCTACAGTTTCCACAATAGTAGCATTAGTGGTCCCTAAAGGGATATCCAGCAGTAATATGACATGTTGGGGATCTACCACCCTCAGGCTCACTCCACCCCATCTTGCGATACACAACCAGCTTGTGGGGGCAATTTTCTGCTTGAGTATACAAGCACCTCCATTTCTGACAAAATCTATATTTCTAGGGTATAGTTCCCACTTCTGACCACTAGAGGGCACAAATCCTCCAAGATGTAACTCCTAGGTGGTGTTATCCCAAGGGATATTACCCCTGCCAGGGTGACTAGGTACACGTTGAGGGGCCTGAGCTAGGTGAATGGGTGCCCCTACCCAGAGGGTTGGTTTATGGGTAGCATACTGTAGCTGCACTTCGTGCAGCTTTCTAGGATACTGATACCTCCCTCTAACCCCTCTAGTGGCATATACTGGTCAGAAAATAAACAACACAGTTAACATCAGAATACAATACTAAACCTACTCTTGGCACACTTACCACCAGAGCTGGATCAGCTGCACTAACCCTGGAGACCCCCTGTAAAATAAGACCTGCAATAGAATGGTGCAATGACAATACAGTATCCCCTGCACAAAGGAACACAATAGCCAGGTTAAATGCAGAAAGAACAGAATCTGATTTATTCAGGGGATGTGAACAAGGGTGGAGCAGCAATCTGGCACTGGATTTCAGATCTGATTTAGTTAGGTTAAACATGTATGCACTAAGAGTCCCTCTAGCACAGTCACACACACTCTGGATACCCAGTTATTATGCAGGTTAGCCTGAAGCATTGTCTGGGGTAGGCTGGTGTTTCAGCTGTTGTTGGGGCACTTAGGAAAGAAAATAACATGCACTTTAACCCACAATTTGTATTCTGGAGCCGGTGGGCTTAGTTCATAATGATCAACCTTTTGACATGGTTAACCATGATCTCCTTACCTCCAAGCGTAGCCTCCTTGGTTGTTCTCAGAAAGTCACAAGCTGGTTCACTAACTACCTTACTGATCGCTCACTATTCGTGTGTATTGGTCAAACCTATTCCCCCACCCTTCCTGTCTCTGTGGGGGTCCTTCAAGACTCAATCCTCGGTCCCCTCCTTTTCTCCTTATTCGTTTATGCACTTCCCTTCGACTGCCTCAACTGTCACTCTCTCTCCTGCATGCTGATGAACTTGTCATCTTTCACAGTGACAAATCCATGGCCGCAATCTCTTCAGTTCTCTTGCACAACTATGCAGCGGCCCACAGCTGGTTCTCAAAAAACCTTCTATTAGTAAATGCCAAAAAAAACAAATCCATGCTTTTCAGATCTAAGCCCTTCCTGGCCAAAACTAAAAACCATGCCCCCTTACGCATTCTCACTCCAGACAGCCCAGCCCTGGAGGACGTCAACACCTACAAATACTTAGGAGTACTGCTCGACCCTTCCCTTGCCGTCACTGAAGGTGCAAATTCCCTTGTCAGAAGGTTCCATCAAAAGTTAGATGCTGCCTATAAATTCTAGCAATACCTTACCCCTGAAGCCAGACTAGTCATTGTCCAGGGTAATCTTCTCCCTATTCTTGACTACTGTTCTCTATTTATGCCAGGACCTCAGCTACTGCCATGGCTAAACTCTCCACTGCCTACTACAGTGCCTGTCACTTTGCTTTATTGGCCCCATTCTCCACCCACCACCGTACCCTCTATAATACCCTTGAATGGCTACTGCTGCAAGGTTTCTTTGACCTAGCCCTCTGCTGCATGGTGGACAATGTCATCTGCACAGCTCCAGAATCCCCCCCCTAACTGCCCTTCTGAAAACCTGAATGCTCCTCCACAACCTCTGCTGTAATGGTACTCCCCCTCTAGCTGTTCCTAGGGTATCTGCCAACATGGGTAGCAGAGGTTGGTCTGCAGCTGCCCCCTTGCAGTAGAACAAACTACCAGCTGAACTCCATTCCGCTGACAATCACTCCAGTTTCAAGTCCTGCCTTAAAGTCTGGTTCCTGGCAAACTCATCCTGCCGCTTCTCCCAGGGGTCACACTCCTACCCCACACTAGTCAACTCCCCAGCCTAGGGGTTACTCACCTACCCACACTAGTCAGCTCCCCTGCCTACAACTGTTATATTGTATATTCACAGTAATATTATTTTACTGAGTATTCTGTGTATTACTTGCTCACTGGATGATGCAGTCACACATTGTACACCGTGCCTATGATTTGTTTGTTTTGTTCCAAATCTCCTCATGTCCAATATTGAAACCTTGTATTCACTGTTCTCAAATGGACCTATGCATCAAACCTGTATATTGTGTTTACTATTGTTGCTTGTATCAAATCTATTTCATGTGTATTACTGTTACCTTGTACTCCACTGTCACCCTGCGCCATGTGTTATGGTCCAGGTTGTGCCTGAAAACAGTCCCTTGGATCAGTGCACTCACCCAGTTATCAGAGTCATAAATAAAAAAATAAATAAATAAATCAACCAAACAATTAAATCAGATGACACACATTGATTTGAGCTCTGTTGAAGGAAGCTAACTTGATGTTTTCTCATGCTACCCAGACCAGGAGGCAGGATTGATGAGATGAAGACCTCAGGATGATATGCTGGTTTCTCAAGGGAAGCAGGATCCACATGATGCACCATGGTGGTCGATCCTGTTTGATGGTGTTGAGAAGGGAGCTGAATCACCGAGCGGGTCTTTTGTCAGATGAATCTCTACATCATGAGCAGTAATCTAGGCTGAGTTGGTGAGGCCCAGACCAGGTTAACAGTTTGGATTTCAGTCCATTTGGATGCTGGATGCAGCTTCCAGCTAGTGTGACACATTCAAGGGTGTGGGGAACCAAATCATGACACACACTTCACATTCTGCACAATTATAGTGAGACTAGCTAGGTACTACAGTTTGGATGACAGTCCGGTTGCAATTAGGCAGGGTCTCTGTGCAAACCGCACACTCTGTGGTTCTCTCAAAGTCCTGACAGGCCGATCACTCCAGAAGCAAGTCTTTGGTCCACACCAGGTGAAATTCACTCTTTCACAATTCAGGATTCCGGTCACAGTAACAGAAATTTCAGATAAAGTCCGAATATTAGACTGCAGACTTCTTCACACGAGAAGATGGTTGCAGGCAGGCCAGACACAGCCTTCCCACTGATCCCCTGCACTACCACAGAGGAACAGCTGCTCAAATTACTCGAGCTGTTCACTCTCTTATCTCCAACTCCACACTGACACACTGCTGTAGGCAGCTCTGGGATTTCCCAGTGATCCAAAAGGTTTGGTTGGTTGATCCATCTGTCTGTCACAGAAAGGGCTTCTGCTCCAGGTCCATTTAGGTGCCAAAGAGTAAAAAATACAATTCCTACAGAAATTCACTCCCACAAGACCTCTGGGTACAGTCTCCATCTTAAGGTCTCCTGAGGTACCGAATGGCCCAAACTAGCAGTCCAGAACCAAAATAGTGACTTGTAGCAAAGTCCACACAACAAAAAAGCCAGGTTAGACAAACTACTATACTATTATTACTAAAGCAGATAATCAACAAACAATCACAGATCCCATTAGTGCTTCTTCTGCGCACATAGCGACGGCAGAATGAAGCGGCTGTATCATAGCCTGGGCGGGGCTCGAGCCTGAAACCACTCAGTCCCCACCCAGATTAATCATACCCAACTAGATAGATACCGCTTAAAGAAACAATCATGGAGGCTAACAGGGCACTCTCATGCAAGCACATTCAAACTGTTTAGACACAGGATACTAGCCTGGCAGTGGACATTAGGCAAGCCCAGGAAGACATTTTAAGAACCCCCATTTGTAGGGGGGTAACACTACTTTTGTACAATACTTCATTATACTCTGGAGGTCAGCTCAGCTACAGCTGTCACTGTAAACTAGTTTTAAAAATCTGCATGTGGGTCATGGTGCTTTACTGTAGCTTCTTTGTTTTTTCCTACAGCGGAGGATGGAGTGGGGTTATAGAAACATAGAAACATAGACTTTGATGGCAGATAAGGACCGCTTGACCCATCTGGTCTGCCCATTTCCCTACCTACAGGATAGGCCACAGATCCTAGTTAACCAACAGCCTAGTTCTTCCTACCCCCCACAAGAATTGCCTTATGTCTGTCCCATGCATTTTTGAATTCTCCACAGTTTTAGACCCCACAACCTCCTCAGGAAGGCTGTTACATGCATCCACTACCCTCTGTGAAATAATACTTCCTCACATTGCCCTGAACCTCCCCCATCTTTAAATTGTGTCCCCTTATTCTTGCATGTCTCTTTTTCTGAAAGATGCTACCCTCTTGGACTTTGTTGATTCCACTGAGGTACAGTACTTAAAAGTTTCTATCATGTCCCCCCTCCCCCTTCTTTCCTCAAAGGTATACATATTAAGATCCTTTAGTTTCTCCTCGTACGACTTCTCTTGCAGACCCTGCACCATTTTAGTTGCCCTCCTCTGGACTGCTTCTATCCTATCTATGTCCTTGCAGAGATGGAGTCTCCTGAACTGGACGCAGTACTCCAGATGTGGTCTCACCAACTGTCTGTACAGAGGGATAACAACTTCCTGTTTTCTGCTGGTGAAGCCTCTCCCTATGCATCCCAGTATACCCCCAGCCCTCCCTACTGCCTTCTCACATTGCTTGCTAACCTTAAGGTCATCTGATATGATTACCCCAGGTCCCTTTCCTTTTTTGTTGTTGTTACTACCCCCCATTGTGTATGCTTTCCCTGGGTTCTTGTTTCTCAGGTGCATTATTTTGCACTTCTTTGCATTGAATCCAAGCTGCCATACTTCTGATGATTCCTCCAACCTTGTCAAGTCCCTTCTCATTCTTTCCACGTGAAGAGTCGTGGCCCTGGGTGCTTCAAATACATCCTGCTCGAATACTGCTTTTACCACTAAAATCCTCTGAGTATGTATGTATGTCATCTTTAATTGGCATTTATTGATGGACTGGTTGGCTTGTATTCCTTCCTCTTTACTTGCATTGCTTGTCCTATAACCTTGCCCGGCAAGTGCACCACTCTGAGTAAGGGACCAGGTTAGCCTGAGCTGTTTGTTCAATTCTTAATGCTTATCATGCTACACATTGCCTGTTACTCCATGCATTACCAATGTTCTGCCTGCTTTATTGCTAAAGGAGACTAGTCAACCATGCCCATCAATTACAGCTCTGAACTCATTCTTGGCTGACTGGCATAGGGCTTGCCTTGCAGCCGACTGTCTTGCTGTACACTCCTGAGTCCACATCTTGAGTGTGTGAAACTTGGGATGGGGTCCTTCTCATCTGGCTCATAGTTGGAATGTCTTTGCTCTGGGCAGAGTTTTAGCCATTCAGGTGTACTGACGGCATCTCCTGATGTAGAAATTAAGACCTGGCTAAGAATGGGGTACGGCCCTGAGTTTAAAAAGGGACTCCTTTAGCTAGCTGATTGCTTCTGGGGTCCTTCTATCTATTCTCCCTGCAACTGCTTCTGGTTCACCTGGTTTGTTTTTAGATCAGTAGGCCAGCTGAGTGCCTCAGCAGTCTTTGCTCTCCTCCTCCCACCTTGGAGGAGCTTGTTGCAGAGAACCTTCACAATACTTCCCAGCTTTCCCATTTGAGAGAGAAAGTGAGTCTACTCCAAATTGGAACATTTTCTAGCCCCCTTGAATTGGATTTCAAATAACAGTAGCCAAGCCATCACTAAATAAAATACCCCAAGCCTGGAGGGAAGTCAACCTAGACCTTGGATCCCCAGAGATTTTCTCCTCAAAGGGTTTTATTCTCTCCGCTGAATCAAAGGTCATAATACTTAGTTAGTTTTCAGTAGTACTCCCAAGTTCACTTAGGTAGGTTCCATTGTTGGATGGAGGTGGATGGTGACCCTACTTGTCATTCCCTCTCTCCTTAGGAAGCCCCTTGCAGTCATCAGTGCAATCCATTGTATCCATGCTGTTCTGCTAACCTGTGCATGACATTTATGTTTCATCAAGCTGCCTGTTGCTATCAGTCTGCTTCTTTTCCTCATAGTCAGTGATCACTGCTAATGTTCTTTTTGGAGTTTTTTTTCCTAAGGTACCCTTAGCCCAGGGAACCTTTCCACTGCATCTCTAGGGGTGGAACCCTCTTCAAGGATTCCTTGCCTTTGGTGTCCCTACAGGGTGAGAATTCCTCATGGAATAGAGTGTACAAATGTCCAAAACATGGTAATACAGCTGCACAAGCATAACGCTATCCTGGTTGCAAAGGTAATTGAATTGAAAGGCTATGCCTGTAGTTCAAAGGGTGAGCAACCAGCCATGTCCCCTTCCTGAGCTATATACAGTAATCAGTTACTCCCAGCCTCCCTCTGAAGCATTTTTTCTTTGGCCCACCACGCTCTATCCTCATGGGGTTCTTCCTAAGGCACCTTTAGTCAAGGGAACCTTACCATGTCACCTCTAGGGGTTGAACCCTCTTCAAGGGTTCCTTGACTTTGGTATCCCTAGAGGGTGGTAATTCCTCATGGAATACAGAGTGTGAATGTCAAAAAAGTGGTAATACAGTTGCACAAGCATAACACTATACTGATTGTGTAGGCCATTGAACTTAAGATCCAATGTGATCGCTCTTTTTGTGGCACAAAACTAATATACAGCATAGTTCTGTACATCCAAGTGAACACCCAGAATGTTATCCGCAGTCCTCATGATGTGTAACCCTCCGTGCTATTTTCCCTTTGGAATCTGCCTAGTTCTGCACTGAAAGCTGGAACAGTGCTTACTTTTACTAATAGTGCCTTTTTTATGTAGTTCAAGATACCTCAGTAATGTTTTGTCATCTGCAGTACATAAGGTTACAAATTCTGACACTACAGTAGATAGTGACTGTTACTGCTGATGTTGATTATAAAACTTACATTTTTTTTATATTCCTCCTTTTTCTGCTCCCCCTGTGGAGTGTACCCAGCGATCTCCAGCCACTGACACCCGTACCCCTGGACCAGGTCTGACACATGGATTTATATGGTCCATACACATGGGATTGGCAGCACCCTGGTAAAGGCACCTCGCGCGTCCAGGGGCACAGAGCACGGCCATCAGCCACTGTGATTGCCCTGCTATTTTGTACCATTTTTCTTTACATGGGGAGCCAGATGTGCAATGGCATCAGAGCACATCTGTGCTGATGCCCGCCGGGCTCCCCCCCGCTATGCATGCAACTGTAGTGCGGCTGGCCTCCACCAGTCACTGCTGCAGTGCAGTGTGTTGCACCCACTCTCCCCAGAGGAAGGAGAGCAGTCATGAGACACTCAATCCTTTCTCTCCACTGCCAGCCCCAGGCAGCCCTAGTCTGTTCCCGAACCTGGGTCACTGGTGTGGTGCGAGGTGTGGCATCCAGTGCCTCAACCTTCAGTGCCACTGAGCCAGCCTATAAAAATTAACATTAAAATATGCAATGACAAAGTATATCTATTCACTTTCAGAGCACTGTGGACTGTTTATGCAGATGTCCAGTCTATTTATTCAACTATGTCATCAGCCAACTACAGCAGCAGTCAAGATTTGGAACTCATCCTAGGCGGTTTTCCCAGACTTCACAACTGGCAGTATTGGCTTTCTGTTCCTTTCATACTTATGATTTTATTGGCATTTTTTAGTAATCTAACCATCCTGTTAATTATAGCAATGGAACAAAGTCTCCATGAACCCATGCACATTTTTATTTCCATCTTATCAGCTATAGATCTGATCCCAAGTGTTGCTCTTCTGCCTCAGCAGTTAGTAATATTTTGGCTTGGCTCACAAGCTATACAGATTGATGCTTGCTTTGTGCAAATGTTTTTTATTTACTTTTTTGCAGCCATGGAATCATCAGTCCTAGTATTAATGGCTTATGATCGCTACATTGCAGTGTGCAAACCTCTGCAATATTTCTCTATTGTGACAAATTCATTTATATTAAAAGGAAGCTTACTTATTGTAATAAGAAGTCTTTGTGTTGTAATACCCATGCCTATACTTGCTAGAATGTTGCCATACTGTGGTACAAGTACTGTTCACAATGCTTTTTGTGAATACTTTACTGTCATTAATGCTGCATGTGCTCATACATTCATGAGTGATAATTATCTGAATATTTGTCTTGCTTTAATGGGACCCTCTGATACAATTTTGATTGGACTGTCTTATTATATGATTGTTAGTGTTACATTAAAATTAAGATCAAGAGAGGCACGCCAGAAGGTATTCCGCACCTGCAGTTCTCATCTTTTAGTAATTTTATTTTTTTATCTATCAGGAACATTGTCAATAATAATATTTCTTTTCGAGAACAAGATTCCAGCATACACTCGTGTCTTATTTTCAGTCTTGCAAATTATTATCCCTCCAGCATTAAACCCAATGATATATGGTATGAAAACAAAAGAGATCCGGCAGGCTATAACAAAACATTTAAGAAAGATCTGAAAACTATTCATGGGTGATAGTCAAAAATTGTATTTTTAGTAACTCAACTGCTTTTGAAAAGTATACTGAAGGAATATTCAAAATGTTTAAACAGGCAGAGGCACTGTTGCTAATACACATTTTTTAACTTTTATTTGCTAAAAAATGATTGGTGGGATCCTCCAGTGATGTCACAAGATATAAGAATGGTTTCAAAGTTGGTTGATATCCCAGAACATCCAGGAAGTCATTAACCTAATATGACAAGCAAAGCTCATACTGAAGTTAAGGACATGAGGTAACAGGTAAGCTAGAAAAAGATACTGCATAGCTGGTAGCATCCTCCTTAGGTCCATAGGAAGATGGGCGTTATGTCTACAGAAATCTGCTGGTGGTGTCATAAATAGACAGGGACCCTGACCCTTATCCTCTGGACATGCCCTTCCCTTGCCTTATTCGATCTGGAAGTCATGCAACACTGGCTCATTTCCATAGTTATGGAGGCAAAAAAGCCAATTTTCTACTAAACTGTAGATCTGATTCCTTCCCACTGCTGGCTGATTGGGTGGTAGCACTCTCCAAACTGACAGAATATGAATGCTGGTCTCATTTGGCTACTCTCTGGCTTGACTGTTTTTATAACATCTGTCTCCCTTTCTTCAAGCAGCACAGATTCTCATGTAAGAAGCATCCTAAAGCTGTAATATAGATGGGTAATCAGTTTAACTCATGATAGTTTTCCCCTGTATACAGTAATATCCTGACACTCCCATGAATGCCATGTTATTAAAATGTTCCAGCTTTTCAACAGTGTTTAATAATATTCATTCTTTTGCATGGCTCCCATATTGTCACTTTTGATAAATATGTTTACCTGTTTAATCTTGTTAATTAGGTTTATAACTGTACTAGTTCAGTGACACAATCTTATGTAAAAAGCTGAACAAATGAGGATGTGTGGCATCTGTGTCCATCGTGTTATATGTCCATGTTCACTGTATAGATTTCCTCAACAAAAACAATAATAAAAAAAAAATAGGCATTAGCCTTTCAGAAGATATTTTTGAATATGCAGATTTTGCCAAATGTCACTATGTGTGGATATGTTGTGAATATCAGGCTTTGCATCACATGCAAAATCATTGGCTTTTTTAAAAAAGTTTACCCATTTTTGTAAATCATTATTTCTTTCTTGGATTTTGGAATACTTTTTACGCTCCATGAAATATTGGCATAGTAAAATGCATATACCAAAAACATTTGGGGCTATGCATGAATGGGTGGAAAGTACATGCCAGAAGTGTGTACCCCGCTGGGTAACTCCCTGCCAGCAGACACATGCAAACATGTCAGTATACACTAACCATAGTCACCTGTCCATGACCCTGCCCCCCCATAATGTGTATGACTGTGCAGGATGGATGGGGCAGAGTTGCGGACCCAGGCTAGCAGCCAATTGATTGCACGTCCTGGGTCTCAGAGTGAATCCCTTGTGCAGGTAGGTGTGGGTCCAGGTGCATGAATAGCTAATGCAGGCACCCAGACCTGTATGGCCATGTATTCATGTCCAGTGGTTCCCCCCTGCCAGATAAACAACCTGTAACATATCCTGACACACAGCAGAAACCCCCAACCCCAAGAAGAGAACCTGCCCAATCTCATATGTCTGCCTACCCCTTACACACAGCCGAGACCTGGCCCCTGTAGGTTTAGTGAGTAGCACCACTTCACACACACACATATGTGCCCCATTCCTGTTCTGACTGAACCCCCCCACACAAACATATGTGCCCCATCCCCATCTGTGTGTTTAATCCCCCCACCACAAATCAGAGCCCCGTCCCTGTTTTTGTGTATAAACTCTTCTGCCACACATCAGAGCCCTGTCCCTGTCTTTGGCATACCCCCCCCACACTGCACATCAGAGCCCTGTCCCCATCTCTGTGTATAAACCCCCTCACCACACATTACAGCCCCATTACTGTAGTTGTTATAACCTCCCCCCAAAATGGATCCTCATCATGATGTACCCATTTATGTACAACAAACCCCAACCACCTCACGACACCTGATCTTGGCTCTCCAGCCTGCTCAATGATGGAAAGTGGCACTTCACCACCACCCCCATGGCACCAACAAAATCACTCCCTGTCCCCGTACCTACATGTTAGCGCAGCAGCTATGGATGGCCAGTAGCACATCTCTCCACACACCTTCTCAGTCACCGGCTCTCCAACTGATTCTGGGAGCATGCTGCTATATTAGGGTGGTCTGGCATATGGGATGGGGGTGGGTGTTTTGTTGGGGGGTTGTAAAAGGCTGCCTGGCCCAATCAGGGGTCCTGTGTACATGAGGCACAAACTGCAGTTATGGCAGGGGTCTCCTGCCATATCCTGTACTTGCCCATGCCCTACTGTGGGCAGTGCTATTCCCCCATTTGTGAATGGCGCATAGTGTGGGAACTCCCCCATCACTCCTCCCTGACCACCCTGCCACATAGCTGCCCACATGGCCAGGGAATCAGGTGCACATCTGGCCAGCGCACCTTTTGTGAATGTTGAAGGGGATCCATGGGACCCCTGCTGTGTGGCATTCCCATGTATCTATACCTACATGCCCAGTTTCCACAGCATGTTGTCATAGTGCACAGGGCCCATTACAGGTATTTGTATATTGGTAAATAGTTTGGTAGATGCAACAAAATAAGTCATGAAATCGAAAGCAAGGGTTCATAGCCCTAGCTGCACATGTTCTCTTTCACTGTATTGTAAAAGAGTTTGATTCACCAGGAGGACCTCTGCAACATCTTAGTGGGGTTTCTTTCCTCCTCGCCCCTCCCTCCTCCCTCCCTTCCTTCCTTCCTTCCTTCCTTCCTTCCTTCCTTCCTTCCTTCCTTCCCCGCTACATTTTATATGACTGACGTGAATACCCTTTGGATTTTACTATGCTTATTTGGAGCAGAGCACGCTTGTCTACGTTTGTGATTTAGAAGTTTGGATTTCTAATTTTGTGACTTGTCACAACATCACTCACTAATATTTGTTCTGTGCCACATATGCCACTGCATTAAAGTAAATGGAGAGAGGTAAAAGAAGTCACAACAATGAATCAGTTCCTCTATACAAACATAGACATTGATGGCAGTTAAGGACCACTTGGCCCACCCAGTCTGCCCATTTCCCCTACCTAGTGGATAAGCTGCAGATTCTAGTTAACCAACAGCCTACTTCCTGCAACCCCCCACTATAATTGCCTTATGTCTGTCCCATGCATATTTGAATTCCCCCACTATTTTAAACCTCTCAACCTCCCCAGGAAGGTGGTTCCATGCATCTACCACTCTCTCCATGAAAAAGAATTTCCTCACATTACCCCCGAGTTGTCCCCCCGCTATCTTTAAATTGTGCCCCCTTGTTCTTGCACATCTCTTTTTCTGAAAGATGCTACCCTCCTGGACTTTGTTGATTCCCTTGAGGTACTTGAAAGTTTCTATCATGTCCCCCATCTCTCCTTTCATCAAGGATAATATTAATCTCTCTCAGTCTCTCTTCTTATGGTTTCTGATGCAGACCCTGCACCATTTTAGTTGCCCTCCTCTGGACTGCTTCCATCCTGTCTTCGTCCTTGTGTAGATTGGGTCTCCAAAACTGCACACAGTACTCCAGATGGGGTCTCACCAACTGTCTGTACAGAGGGATAACCACTTCCCTTTTTCTACTTGTAATGCCTCTCCCTATGCATCCCAGTACCCTCCCAGCTCTCCCTACTGACCTTTCACATTGCTTACCCACCTTTAGGTCATCTGATATGACTACGCCCCAGGTCTCTTTCCATTATTGTTGTTGTTAGTACCTCCTCTGCCATTGTGTACTCTTCTCCTGGGATTTTGTTTCCCAGGAGCATTACTTTGCACTTCTTTGCATTGAATCTAAGTTGCCATATGTCTGACCATTCCTCCAACTTAGACAAGTCCCTTCTCATCCTTTCTACCCCCCTTTGTGTATCAACTCTGTTACAGATTGGTGTGTCATCTGCAAAGAAGCATACCTTTCCCTCCAGACCCTCTGCAATGTCACCTATAAAGATGTTAAAGAGGACTGGAACCGGTACTGAGCCCTGAGGTACTCCACTAGTAACCCCCCTTTCTTCAGAATGAGTTCCATTCACTATTACCTTCTGCGTCCTGTTGCACAGCCAGTTTGCTACCCAAGCTACCACCCTGGGACCCACTCCAAGGCTGGCTAACTTGATTATTAATCTTTTGTGCGGGACTGTGTCAAATGCCTTGCTAAAGTCTAGGTAGGCCATATCCACAGCCCCTCCCTGGTCTATTACTTTGGTCACCCAGTCAAAGAAATCAATTAGATTCATCTGACATGACCTTCCTACTGTGAATCCATGCTGCTTTTGGTCCTGTGCCCCACTGGCCTCTAGGTACTCAACAGTTCTTTCTTTCAGACGTGATTACATCATTTTCCCTACCACTGAGATCAAACTAACAGGTTTGTAGTTTTCTGCTTCTCCCTTGCTCACTTTTCTGAAAGGGAATCACATCTGCCCTCCTCCAGTCCTCAGGTACCACCCCATCCTCCCATGATTTGTTAAAAAGTGTGGTCAGTGGTGTCACTAAGTCTCCCTTTAGTTCTTTTGGGATTCTGGGGTGAATCTCATCAGGCCCCATTGCTTTGTCCACCTTGAGTTTTTAGGAGTTCTCTCAGGACTTTTTCTTCTGTAAATAGACTGGTGTCAACCCCCCTACCCAGAGTGCTTCTATTGTTTGGTTTAGGTAACTCCTCCTCTTGTCCCCTCTCCTTCCCTCTTTCTAGCACCTCTGGAACTCTGACCCCTTTTCTTCTCAGTGCCCCATGCTAAGACTCTGCTGGGCTGACTACCTGTTTGGGAAACTCAGCAGTGTTTATATAAAAATGTGCTAGCATTTGCACATGTATTCATGACTGAGCCTTTTCTGTATTTGTTTTTTTTTCCTAAAGGCTTCCAAGCTCTGATCTATCTTCACTCCTCCTCTCCATCTGCTCCTGCTCTCCCTCTGCTATGAAAACTTTCCTCAATTATGACACCCCACAGATCTGATCTTGCAACTGACCCCAGCATTCTCTCTGTAAATCTCCCACTCATCACCTCTCACTCCTACGACCCTTTTTTCTGTTCCCTCTATGTGTCTAATTTATTTTTCTTTGCTGTATGGCATTGCCTGAGAAACCCCGTTCATTTCTGATTCTATACTGATTGCCTAGATGAACTACATGATCCATGCTGTCTTATTACACTGCAAATCAGTACCGTTGCTGCTGGGTATCTGCACTGTATTTTTTCAAAAAATGCACCTCTTTTTGTATGCCATATTGCATCATTTTTATCATACATCATCAACTGTGGCACATCAGGTATGGTTTTAATAAATTACACAGTGCTGCCAGGAATGAAATCTGGATGCCTTGGCCTTTCTCAAGACAGCAATTAATGCCAGCCCCATGGTGCAGAGGGCTGAGGTGCTGGATGCCTTACCTCATGCCACGCTGGCAACATGGGGTCAGGAATGACTTTGGGTCATCAGAGAGCCAACACAGGGTGAGGGGAGCAGGACTGAGTAGCCAAAAGGCAGCTCTCCCCTCCCAGGGTTGTTGTCCACTCTTCCCATAGTTCCACTCTCATCAGGTGGCGGTTTGATGGGATGCTTAGGTGGGAGAGGGAGGTGGTGAGTCTGCCGGAGTCCTGGGTCGGAGTGAAAACTAGGGGAAAAGCACAAAAAATCTGTATCAAAATAAAAAAAGAATGCAAATAACAAAGAATAGGTTGGAGGAATCTATCCTGTAGGTACCAAAAGTGGACAGTAGTTAGGGATCATTTAGAAACTCTCAAGACTTCCAAGGTTAGATATTCAAAAAAGGACAAAACTGGGTGCAAAGGTTTGCTCTGTGCTTGTGCCTGCACCCTACCTGGAGGCTGTTTTATACAGTTGGATAGCAGACCTGTGATGTCCAGCAGTATATTGGACTGTACTGGCACAGTGAAAAGGCACACTGCACTGCCCTGACATGGAACTGGGCAGTATACAGCCTACAGGGAAAAGTGGTCCCTACCGGATAACACCAGAAACCATCATGTGATATTCATCATCAAAATGCAAATTAGTTAACTGGGCTTGAAGGGTGCTAAAGGGCCATATGCATGCCCCTTAAAGGCTCATTTGCATTGGAAGCTGTGGCCTGATTGCACCTGTCCTGTTGTCATCCCTGCAGGCCAGTGGCACCCCCACCTCCATTCCTTGTCCGAGTACATTTTCAGGATTCCCTGGTGTCTAATGGCACCCTCACCCCTGAACACCCATCACAGTAGTGTGACACAGTGCTCTGTTGTTCAGTGGCAGCCCACACCCTCTGATTCCCCCATCCTGCTGCTTTTAATGTATTCCCTGGCACTACTGCATCGAATGCCAATAAAGTGGCATTAGAAACCCAATACAAATCCATTAAATTTTCCATTAAATGTTCCCATTAAATTCCCATTAATCGGTACATAAATAATGGCCAAATTAACAGTGTAAGTTCCATGAAATCATTAAAATGCCATTAAATTTAATGTGTTATTCCAGTATACTCATGCCATTAAATTGTTAATGGGCATCAAATTTAAGTGGTAATTTAATGGTCATGTAGCTATGAATTAAGTGCCCATTAATTGATGTTAAGTGCCATTAATTTAATGGTCCAGTATCCATTAAATGTTGTTGCCATTAATATATTTTAATGGGCATTATTTTAATGGTCCTTCAACCATTAATTGTGTTGCCCATTACAGTAATGTAATGGCCATTAGAAGCTCCATTAATTTGTCAATTAAAACTGCCTTTAATGTAATCTAGATTTTGAATCACTGTATTAATGGTCATTAAACTGTACTGATATATTGATGGTTGAATTAATGCCCCCTAGCCCACTAAATAAATTCATTACATTCCCCTTAAGTGGTACATAAATAATGGCACCATGAAATTGTTATCACTCTTTTAATGGCCAGTTTCCTTTCAATATAGTTTTGCATTTTAATGGCCCCATTAATCACACACAATGCTGGCATGACCCATGTATTTTAATGGTCCATTAATTGTACTGAATTCAACCATGACTCTTATGCACCAGACTGATCTTACTCTGGGTCCCATGTGAGATGTCTGCTATGAATATCCCAAACAGCACTGGCCCCAGAACCAATCCCTGTGGCACCCCACTTGTTGCTGCTCTTGGCAACAAGACTTTCCCCTCCATCACCACCATTTGATGCCTGTCTTTCAATCAGTTTGTGATCCATCTGTCCATCTTAGTACCCACCCCTAGACTCCCATGTGGCACTGAATCGAGGCTTTAGTGAAGTCCAAGTATAGGACATTCACTGCATGGCCCTTGTCCAGCTCCCTGGTCACTCAATCATAGCACTCTATCAGGTTTGTCTAGCAGGACCTGCCTGCGATAAACCTGTGCTGCTGCCTGTCCTACAGTCCACTGTCTTCCAAAAAAGTCACCACTCTCTCCTTAAGGATTGTCTCCATGAGCTTACCCACAATTGATGTGAGGCTCACCATTCTGTAGTTGCGTGGATCATCCCTAGTGCCACCTTTTTGAATGGGCAACAACATGGGCTAACCTCCAGTTTTGTTGGACACATTCTGTGTACAGAGAAGTATTGAACAGATCAGTCAGTTGTCCTGCCAGGCTCCCTGCCAGTTCCTTGACTACCCTAGGGTGAATGCCGTCTGGTCCTGGTGCCTTGTCCACCCACAGTGCCCTCAGCCCTTCCAGTACTCTGTTCTCTGTAATTTCTCCATCTGTCACCCCCTTCCCTGTCCCCTCCACCACACCCATGAGATATCTGTCCCTCCTCTCTACCACGAATACAGGGAAAAAGTACTCATTCAATGCCTCTGCCTGCTCCTCCCTATTAATCTCTACCCACCTCCCATCCTTCTTAATTCTCACTATCTGGTCCCTCTTCTTCCTTCTTTCATATGTGCATCAGAAGAAGTCCTTCTCTCAGTCCTTAATGCCCTGTGCCAGCCTCAGCTCTCTGGATGCCTTGGTAGCTTTGACTAGTCTTGTAACCTCCCTGAACTTCTTTGTATACTCCTCCCCACCTTCTCCCCTCCAAGATCTCTTGTACCTTTGGAAAGCTCTGCTCTTGGCTCTCACCCCCTCCATTGCCTCCTTGCCAGCCAGCTGGGCTTCCTTGCCCATCTCTTCTTGCTCTGTACCCTAGTACATGCTTCAGTAGCCTGTACCAGCCCTGCCTTAATAATACCCAATTTTTGATTGGCATCCATTGTGGACTGGATTACCTCCAGATGCCATATCAGGATTTCCCCCATCTTGTTGAAGTCTGCTCCCTGAAATCAATCACCCTGGTACCTGAACCCAATCTGAGTGTGAACCGCACTGAGTGGTGATCACTCCCAGCCAGTGGGTCCTCAACCTTCAGGTCTCTTACGGCCTCCCCGTTTGATAGTACTAGGTCCAGAGCCCTTCACAACCTAGTTGGCTTACACACCAACTGTACCAGGAAGCTGTCCTGGAATGCCCTCAGTATATCCTGCTCCCTAGCACATTTGGTGGTTGGTGTGCTCCAGTCCACCCCCAGGTAGGTTGAAGTCCCCTACCACCACTGTGTTTCCCTTCCTGCAAACCCTCCCAATTTGACTTGCCAACTCCCTGTCCAGCTCCTCCCCTTGAGTTGGTGCCCTATATACCAGCCCTATCCTCAGTACCATGCCCTTTGAATCCTGAAACTGCACCCAGAGGGTCTCTGTCCTGCCTTTCTCTCCCTCTTCCCTTATGCAACTTATTCCTTCCCTTACATTGATCGCCACCCCCCCAACTTTCCTGTTTGCCCTGTCCTTCCTGAATAGCCTGTATCCAGGAATCATTATATCCCAGTCCTGATACTGGGTGGGCCAAGTTTTTTGTTATAGCTGCAATGTCCACCTGCCCCACTGCCAAGAGAGCCTGCAACTTCTCTGATTTGTTTTCCAGTCTCTTCTCATTTAGCGACACTATTCTCCATCCTTTTCCTATGCTTTCCTCACCCTGATTTACCCCCTTCATTGCTCCTACTTGGATGCCCTCCCCTGTAGCTTGGAGGGTACTGTAGGCTCATCTGGCTCCCTTCTTTGGAAAACCTGCCTACCAGCTTTCCATTTACCACCTCCCATTCCTAGCTTAAAGCTACCCTTGTTGCTATGTGCCCCTCCATCCCCTGCTTCAATACTCCCTTCCCTTCCCCGCTCAAGTGTAGCCTGTCCCCTGTATACAGGTTATAGTTGTCCCAGGTTCTGCCTCAGCCCCCTGTTATCCCATACCCCTTGGTATGACACCATTCCCACAACCAGGTGTCAAACTCACCTATCCTTCCCTTCCCTTCCTTTCCTCTCAGTACTTGCACAGGGTACTGGAGGGATCTCTGAAAAGGCTACTTATGTCCCCACCTCCTCACACAGCTTCCACAATTCCTCGAATCTCCCTTTTACTACCTCAACCATCTCCACTGATAGGTTGTTTGTATCCACGTGCACCACAACATGCGGTGTCCTCTGTCCTCTCCCTGTTCACTGGAGAATTGCCTGCCTTGCCGGGCATGTTGTCAACCCGTTAATAGATTCAACCCATATTAGACTATATCTTTCCCACTTACTGCCCCATCTGATCTCTTTCAGTACAGAGTCCCCCACCACTAGAACCCCCCACTCCATTCCACCCTTCCCCCATTATTTCCTTGTCCATTACTAATGTCTTCTTCCTTGCCCATTTATGTCACTACACTTCTTCCCTATAACCCCCACCCTCCCTCCTGATCTGTGTTCCTCTGTCTCCCTCGGTCCCATGCTGTCATTCACATTCCCTCATCCCCCTTGGCCCCTTTCCCCCTTTAACTATGCACCCTTTGCCTGACCTGTCATTAATGCCCCTCTCCCCTGTACCCCTTGTGATGACACTTTCCTTTTCAGCTGTGATCCTGGCCCCCTGCCCCTGCTACCCTCCACCAACTGCCTGACCCCTGTGTCCTCCATTCCCATTCCAGCTGTGTCCCTCTTCCAGTGCTCCACTAAATCCCCCTCTTCCACCATTGTTGCCAGCACTGCAAGCCTGTTGCCTGCCACCACTATATTGTCCTGTGTTGGCCTCTTCCCCTGTCTCTTGACCTGCCTTCAACGCTTGACCCCCATCAGATGTGAACATGTACTCCCTCCCTGTCCCCTACCTCCATCTAATGTCCTTCTCCTGATGCTCCCTCCTGTTACCCCCTGGGAGAGGCCCTCCTGGCCCCTTTCTCATTCTTTATGCCAGTCCCCTCTCCAGCTCTCTACCAAGCCACTGTAGTCTTCCCTCTAGCCTCCTTAGCCTGTGGCAGATTGAACACTGTCCTAGTCTCCATAATATGTTCATCCCAATAGATTAGTAATAAGTAAAATATAGGGACTTACCTGCCCTAGAGAGCCATAGATAGGAGTCCAAATGGGTGAGGTACACTGTACCTGAAAAATAAAAGAAAATGGGTCACAAAGGATCTGCAACTCTTTAGGGTGGGGTTCAAAAGAGAGGAAGGGACAGGACAGACATAAAAGTATACTTATCTGATGACATTTAGGAACCCTAATCCTGTCAAACCTGTAAAAAATAAAATAGTAAAATAGGTTAGAATAAAAAAGCAATAAAAGAGCAAAAGCCCAGTAAAGAGAGTGAGGTTTGGGAAAGGGGGCTCAGCTAAAACCCCTTTGTCTATAGTCGTGTCTGAGTGGCCAGTATTTTACTTAGCTCATGTGGGCTAGTGAAGACTAATCTGGGATAGTAACCCTTCTATATAAATAAAATTGGCATTCATACCACTCAAGTGTCCCGCATTACAAGGTACATCCCTCTTACCCCAGTCCATTATGGAAAAGCTGCTGCCCACACAAAGAATGTGATGTAAATTAAGACTTCAAAGCAGAAATTCATCATATTGTAGATGGTGAATCAAAAATAAACATTGTACAAGTAAACACAATAATTCTTGCAGTGCTCTGAGCTTGTATTTTCAGGGTTTGAGGAGATGTCCCTCATTTAGATTGCCAGAAAATGTCCATGTCCCTCATTTCAGTGACAAAAGGCTGAGAAGTATTGTGGCACTGGTGCTTTTGGGGGCTAGAAAATGCTGGCGGTAGAGGGGTAGGACTACAGTTCCCAGAAACCAGCTGCTAGCTTATTTACATCTGCTTTTTTTAAAACAACTTTTGTGGCCTCCCAGGTCCCTTGCTTGTGTCTACAGACCTCAATCCAATGATGTAGGGTTCCAGAAGCAGAGGGGGAACCTCTGTTTTGCCAGAGCGGCAGTAGAAGACATGCGCTTCCACGCATCTGTGCTCCTCCAGCCATCTCCTCCCTCTGAACCAGGACAAGCGGGGCCATCTCCCCCACCCGAACCAGAACAAACAGGACCATATCCCCCCAGAACCAGGACAAGCACATGACAAGACAAGAGTAAACAAAAAGGGAGCTTTAGATAAAAAGTTACAGACAGGACAAAACAGGAAGACAGAAATATAGAGAAAGAAACAAAGGAATAAGCAGATAAGAGCCAGCCCACTGGCATGGTGGTAGCACTACTACTTTGACAATTACCCTAGTTCTGGAAGTGAGCCAAGACTGTCAGAGGTCCAGCTGAGGGCAGAAGGAATGAGTGTCTCACTGGATGCTTTCCAGGGAGGGAGGGTTGCATGTCCCACTGTTCAACCACCACCTGAGTGACCAGAGAGGGCAGTGAACAGGATCTGCGAATGACAGGCAGGGCTGTTGGTGCACACCCATAGGTTGGCTGCATCAGTCCACACCGGCAGCCAATCCCAATGCATTATCCTGGTGGAGGAAGGGTAGTAAGAACATGGCAGTAAGGACCAGGCTGATGAAGTCTCTGCAGTGGCCCACTCCAGCATCAGACCTAGATGCAACACTCCTGGATCAAATACACACCTTCCCCTCCCTTGGGTGGCCAGATGACTGCAAAGGCTGATGGTGTACCTAGCAACAGGGTGTAAGCTGGGGGACCCAGCACAGGGGTGTTATCGCAGGTGGGTGTGGGGACCAGGAGTAGCTGTGGCAGGGTCTCGGTAGAAAGGTAACTTGCTTAGGAGGAAGCAAGGAGGTCATAGCCCATGGCCAGTGGAGCATAAAGAATATTTGAAAAAACAATTGATAACAAAAATAAAGGAGAAACATGTTGTTGGTTGGGGGGTCATCAAAAATCACTTATTTTCCCTAAATGGCCTAATGGCCAGTAATTAAAAGTAGTAACCCAGGGAACTCTGTTGGTCTAGTTGCCAAGCAATAATAATTCAGCACTGGTGGTTCAGGATGCTATATCCCTGGTGTGGCAATTTCCCTGATGATAGCTGTATTAAAATAATAATTTCCCTGGGATATGAGGGGTCCTGGGCCTCAATATTGCTTTGGCAGGCAGGTAGTTGGACTGTGCATGGAGAAAGAAGAACAATAGCACAAGTGACCACACAAAGGTGAAAGTTCTAGGCTGCTCTTTCTGCTACCAGACTATATGAAGCTCAAGCTGCTCACTGCTCTGTGTGGGCATGGAAGGAGGGGACAGAAACAACATTCAAACACAACAGAAACTGACGTTCAAAAACTGCACCACCCCACAGTGCAATATCCTAACTGAAAAACAAAACTAACTCATCATTTGCCCTGACTACACTAATTACGATCAGCATGGTGCCATCTTGGTTCTCAGGTTTAGCGCTACCTTGCTAAAGTGTCAGTGCTGGCCATGCTTTCGACGCCCAGCCCGCATGGAGTTCAGGCTGTGGCCTGCTCCATGTGGGTGGAAGAAAAGATGGACATTTTTGGCAGGAAGAGGAGGCTGGACAGCCATGCCTCCCTCCACTGATCAACCACACAGTGGCTTTGTGAAGGGCTCCTGAGGGGCTTAAGAGGGTCCAAAACGTGGCCAGATCTCAGGAGGCAGTCAGCAGCTTGCCAGCTAAGCCACATGGTGGCCAAGTATCCTGCGAGAGACTGGGAGCAATCACGCAGGGTGGGGAAAAGAAAAGTTGCACAGCGGCTGAAGCCAGGCCATGCCTGAACGGGGAATTAAAGTAGCTGTGGAAGGCAGACTCGGGGAATCATTTGGCCCCCCAAGGGGAACATGGAAGCAAGCACAGCGGCTGATTCCTGGGCTGATTTCAGAACACCAGTGGCTACAAAGGACTGGGGCAGCAAAAAAGCAGCATAAGGACCGCATGGAGAGCCCATAATTCAAAATGCACAGAAGCAAATAGAGTAAGCCCTGATGGGCTATGTTTTGTGTAGTGCAGCTTTAAGAAATGTTAGACAGTACAACTTTAAGAAATGTACTTCCTGTGAGCCTGTGAATCTTCCTGTGTGTGTGTTGAGACAGTTTTCCCCTTATGTCTGTGCTTTATAGAAGTAAACAGAGAAGGCCTAGATTTCTGTTTGATATGTTTTTCTTTCTACCAAGACCCTGATGTGGTTTAGGTACTTATTTTCAGCAACCAAATACAACTAACTGGCAAACAGGATGGTGGAAATTTTCATAGCTCCAGCTTACTGAATTACACCATTTTGTGACTTTCTGCATTGGAAGCAAGTAAGCAGTTTGGAAATGTACTTTATCATGGAAATGTCCACCAGCTTTGAGATTTTTATGGGAACAGACTGGGATACATGGTCCAGACAGTTTGATCAGTGGCTATTACTTAATCCTGCCATAAAATCTGCAAATGTTGAGCAACAGGATATACTTATTTGAGCTGCTTTTTGTACTTTCTTGGGGAGTGAAACCTTCAAACATGTATGCAGTCTGTGTGCACCAGACTGGCCAGAGGATATGTCATATCAAGAGTTAAAGGTCAAATTGAAAGCACAATACAGTTTAACAACTTTTCCAGGGGATGAACAGCATAAATTCTACAGTTACCAGCAGAAACCAGGTCAGTCATTACAATCTTATTTGGCTGAGATTAAAAGCTTAGATCTCATGTGTGAGTGAAACAGACAGCATTTTGAATCTAATTTAGCTGATAAGTTTGTTATAGGATTAAATAATGAACATCGTATTCAGCAATTACATTCTGTAAGTGTCAAGAAGTCTGCTGATGAACTTTTACAAATGGCAGTTATGTATGAGCCTGCAGAAAATGAAACACATGCTAAGATGAATGCTAAAAATGAGGTGCAAGTAACTGCAGTAAATCCCACATTGAAATAGCTCAAACCTAAGTCAAAGCTGCTGTTTTCAAAGAAAAATTCAACCACTCCACCCAAACTGCATGGTCGGTACAAATGTGCATCATGTGGGTCTTCTCAACATGGCAGGGACCAGTGCAAATTCAGAGAAGTTCAGTGTCATGCCTGTAAACGTCAGGGTCATATTGTTGAAGTTTTCAGAAGCAGGAGAACTTCAGTGATTAGTTCAGAGAGCACAGACGGTGCAATGGTTCCTATTGCACCACAAATGCAGACTAAAGATGTTCTTCCTTTTTATGTGTTACTTCAAGTGCTATAACTGAAGTGTCATTTACGTTTAATGGTAGATTCTGCTTACTCGGTTACTTTCATTAACCATCAAACATAGTCTGATCTGGATAAGCCACCATTGTCTCCTTGTAATAAGTTGCTGCATGCATTTCAAGGGCAACCAATTCAGCCACTGGGCTAGTTCACCACTTTAGTATACAGGAGTGATTCTCCTAGTACACCTTTAACTTTTCTGGTTGCAAAAAAGGGTGTCAACATTTTGGGCAGAGATGCTCAGGGTCTTCTAAACATTTATATTGATTCAGCAGATTTTGGTCTACTTGCTGCTATCCAGGTACCACAAAGCAGTAATCCACCCAAGCTTGGGGAGATTTTAGACATGTTTCCAGAGTTATGGAAAGGCCTGGGATGTTGCACAATAGCTAAAGCCAAGCTAGTTACAAAGCCTAATGCAGTCACTAAGTTTTATAAACCATGGAAACTTCCTTTTGCCTTAAAACCAGTGATTGGGGCAGAATTGGACAGACTAGAAAAAGTGGGTGTGTTGGAAAAGGTTTCAAATTCAGATTGGGCTACTCCAATTGTGGTGGTATCTAAATCAGGTGGTAAGGTTCAAATATGTGGAGATTTTAAGGTGATACTTAATCCAGTACTTAGCACAGATGTATTTCATTTACCCTTACCTGAGGAACTTTTTCATAGACTGAATGGTGGTGTGGAGTTCTCTAAACTGGACCTCGCTGATGCATATATTCAAGTGGAACTGGATACAGACTCTCAGAAGCTGGTAGTGATTAATACACACCAAGGACTGTACAAGTACAAACAGTTATGTTTTGGCCTTTGTTCTGTGCCTGGTATTTTTCAAAAAGTGATTGACCAAATGGTGGGTGATATACCAGGTGTTGCTTGTTTTTTGGATGACATCATTGTCATGGGCAAGACAGAAGAAGGACATTTACTTAACTTACAAAAGACTTTAGAGAGATTGCAACAGAGCAGATTCAGACTCAGGAGAGAAAAATGCCAATTTTGTCAAACAAGTTTCACATACTTAGGTCACACTAGTGACAAAGTTGGAATTTGTCCAAATGATGAAAAGGTGGAAGCCATCGTGCACATGCCTGAACTGCAGAATGTTTCAGAGTTGCACTCATTCTTGGGTATGGTGCGCTACTGTGACTATTTCATACCTGGCTTAGCCTCTAAATGTGCTATCCTGAATGAACTGTTACATAAAGGTACTCCGTGGAAGTGGACCAAGGACCACAGTAAGGCAGTTCAAGCCATCAAGCTTTCTCTAACCGATGTGAATAATTTAACTCATTATGACCCTAACTTACCTATCACATTGGCCTGTGATGCTAGTCCTGTGGATATAGGAGCTGTCCTTTTCCATACAGATCCAGAAGGAGTGGAGAAGCCGATAGCCCATGCTTCACACAAACTCACCGCAGCTGAAAGGAATTATGCCCCGATTCAAAGACAGGCATTAGCAATTGTGTTTGAAGTCCGTAATTTCTGGCAATACTTGATAGGTCACAAGTTTCACATGAAGATGGATCACAAGCCACTATTGACAATTTTAAATCAAGAAAAAGGAATTCCAGAGACAGCCACTAGCCGACTTCAACAATGGGTATTAATTTTGTCTGCCTATAATTTAAAGGTCACATACCAACCAGCTGACCAGCATGGAAATGTGGATGCCCTGACTAGGTTACCAATATCTAGAGAAATGGAGTTTAAAGAGCAGGTACCTACTGTCAAGCACCCAGCTCCCCTCAAACATATAATAGCAGATCTGCTCTACTGTTGAGGGGTATTACAAATTCTATGGGCTTCCCTCAGGTTAAACAGTTATAGCACCCCAAATTTGCACCCTCATAAAAACAAAGCCTTGTCTGACATGCCTCCTTTTGTGATGTCAGAAAATGAGTACTGAGGGAGCATGACATTAACCTGTATGTATGCAACATGTCTATGGCATGTAGTACTATTTAGAGGTGCCATGTAGAAAAATCAAAGCAGCTGCTGGAGTAACAGTCCCAGTTTACCGGAGTGGTCACTTTCATTGTTCCAAGTGGCAACTCTAAATAGTACTATACATCACTGACAAATGGCACCAATATAGATCTATGGAGCACACATGAGCAGCCTTCATTTTCTGACATCACAAAAGGGGCCGTGTCAGACATGGCTGTTTTAAAGGGGTGAAAATTCAATGTGCTATAACTTTTTACCCATAGGGAAGTGCATAAAAGTTTTCATACCCCTCAACAGTGGAGCAGGTCCACTATTATATATGTTTGAGGGGGGCTGGGTGCCTGACAGTAGGTACATGCACTTTAATTTGGGACTTAAAGAGAAGCCATTAGTATGCCAGGTGGGGCCAGATAGTTTTCCAGTGCAATTCAAAGATATGGAGGACTCTTCTGTTGTGTGTGCAATGGAGCTACAACAGTTAGATCAGCTCCCAGTACTAGCCAAGGACATTGCAAAAGCGACTAGTCAAGATGTAAATCTGAAATAAGTGTATCAGTATACGCTTGAGGGTTGGCCACAAGGCACTACTTATTTGACTGCACTACAACCATACTATACAAAGAGACAGCAGTTGTCCATTGCTGAGGGATGTCTTCTATGGGGATTGTTTCATAGTACCCCAATGTTATCACTCAAATGTGTTGACTCTTTTGCATGTGGGCCATCCAGACATTGCTAAAATGAAATCCCTGGCCAGACTTCATGTATGGTGGCCTTCCACTGACAGAGACATATACCAGGTTGTGCAAAGATGCAAAGGTTGTGCTGTATCAATAGGAAATCCAGAAAGAGCTTCATTTCACCATTGGGAATGACCTGAAAAACCCTGGCAAAGGTTGCATATTGATTTTGTGGGACCTTATTTAAATTCCATGTGGTTAGTTTTAACTGATACTTATAGTAAATGGCCAGAAATGTATCAAATGCATTCAACAACTACTGAGAGTACCATCAGAGTGTTGAACTCTATCTTTGCTACCCATGGTTTTCCACAAGTGATTGTCTAGGATAATGGACCACAGTTCACATTTGTTGAATTCCAAGCATTTTGCCAGCAATGTGCTATCCGCCATATTTTCTCACCTCCCTACCATCCTAGTTCAAATGGAGAAGCAGAATGCCTGGTTCAGATTTTTAAAAAGAGTATGGACAAAGCTAATCCTACTGCACCGACGGCAATACAAATAGCCCTTTTGGACTTTCTTGCACTGTATCGAACAACACTACATTGTGTCACGGGAATATCCCCTACAGAATTGTTGTTTGGACATCAGATTCAAACTCAATTGAACCTTCTTCACTCTCTAGGCTATAAGGAACTGAAATGCTTCCTATCACCAGATCCTTCAAATCCAAGGATCTTGTGTGGGTCAGGATCTATGCAGGCACAAAGAGATGGATAGAAGGCATGGTGGAAAAAAGTTTGGAAATGTTGTTTACACTGTTTGACTGACTAACCAGAGGAGAGTGAAAAAACATGAGGACCAATTACGTACTAGAATTGAGACAGAACAAAAAAGGGAAACCCAGGGTCAGGGTACTTATCCAGCATTATTTCTTCCAGAACAAGAACAGGAAGTGATAGTGGAACCACAGCAACTGAGACAAGATGTGGCTGATGCTAATCAGATTCCAAAGCCACAGCCTCCAGTCCTACTATGTTGGTCAGGACGTGTATAATGTCCACCAAAGAGAATAAACTTGTAGAGATATAGTATAATGACATATACTAACTAAAAGGGACATTGCAGTAATAACTTTAATGGTTTCATATTACTTCTGAATTATTGACTAACGTACTTTCTAGCTAAGTCGGGAGGGATTGTTATATGCAGTACAGCTTTAAGAATTGTTAGAGACAGTACAGTTTTAAGAAATATTAGTGCAGCTTTGAGAAATGTACTTCCTGTGGCTCTTCCTGTCTGTGTATGTTGAGAACAGTTTTTCCCTTATGTCTGTGCTGTATAGAAGTAAACAGAGAAAGCCTAGATTTCTGTGTGATATGTTTTTCTTTCTAACAAGACCCTCATGTGTTTAAGGTACTTCTTTTCGGCCACCAAATACAACAGGCTATAAATATATTTACCTGCAGGGAGAACAAGCAGTCCCTGAAGCAACAGGAGGCAGGCCACGTTGCAGCATGCTACAACGGATGTTGACATAGGAACATCCTGACGTCAGCAGGGAAGCAGGCTAACCAGCAGTAAAAATAAGGGATGAGGGTGCGTGTTAAGCCTTAAGCTTCCTTCAGAATTAGAACATATAGGATTTCTGGGTTGGTATATCAGTACATGGCACAGTTGATAAAGGGGGATGGATATTGCAGTGGGGTTATATTTTTATATCCTTTAACAGAATTTTCTAGTTGTTTTTTATTTATTTTTTTATTTTAAGTTGTTGCATATAGCATAGTGGTTAAAGGCACTAGAGTTGCAAACCTGGAGACCTGGGTCTGAATCCCACAGCCTCCACTTGTGCGACCCTGAACTTCATTGTGCTCCCAGGTCATACCTGGAAACAAGTTTCAACTTAGTGTGCCTTTCCTGGTTAAACAATTTCTACTTCCCTATAAATGCACACTAGCCTGGGGGGAGACATAGAAACACAGAAATATAGAAACATAGACTTTGACTGCAGATAAGGACCACTTGGCCCACCTAGTCTGCTCATTTCCCTACCTAGGTGATAAGCTGCAGATCCTATTTAACCAACAGCCTATTTCTTCCTACCTCACCCCCACAAAAATTACCCTATGTCTGTCCCATGCATTATTGAATTCTCCCACAGTTTTAGACCCCACAACCTCCTCAGGAAGGCTGTTACATGTGTCCACCACCATCTCTGTGAAAAAATACTTCCTCACATTGCCCCTGAGCCACACCCCCCACCACAGCCAACACCCAATCTTCCAATTGTGTTGCCTTTCTCTTGCACACCTCTTTTTCTGAAAGATGCTACCCTCTTGGACTTTGCTGATTCTACTGAGGTACTTAAAAGTTTCTATCATATCCCCCTTCTCCATCCTTTCCTGGAGGATATACATATTAAGGTCCTTTAGTCTCTCCTCATATGGATTCTCTTGCAGACCCTGCAACATTTTAGAGTTCTGCTCTGGATTGTCTCCACCCTGTCTATGTCCTTGCAGAGATGGGGTCTCCAGAACTGGACGCAGTACTCCAGATGGGGTCTCACCAACTGTCTGTACAGAGGGATAACAACTTCCTGTTTTCTGCTGGTGATGCCTCTTCCTATGCATCCCAGTATCCCCCAGCCCTCTCTACTGCCTTCTCACATTGCTTGCCAACCTTAAGGTCATCTGATATGATTACGCCCAGGTCCCTTTCCATTTTTGTTGTTGTTACTACCTCCCCCCATTGTGTACTCTTCACCTGGGTTTTTGTTTCCCAGGTGCATTATTTTGTACTTCTTTGCATTGAATCCAAGCTGCCATACTTCTGACCATTCCTCCAACCTTGCCAAGTCCCTTCCCATCCTTTCCACGCCCCCTTGTGTATCAACCCTGTTGCAGATCTTTGTATCATCTGCAAAGAGGCATACTTTTCCTTCCAGTCCCTCTGCAATGTCACTTATAAACACATTAAGAAAGACTGGACCCAGTACTGAACCATGTGGTAATCCACTAGTAACCCCCCTTTCTTCAGAATGGACTCCATTTACTATTACCTACTGTGTCCTGTTGTCCAGCCAATGTTTTACCCAGGATACCACCCTGGGACCCACTCTCAGGCTGGCTAATTTCTTTATTAATCTTTTGTGTGGGACTATGTCAAATGCCTTGCTAAAGTCTAGGTAGGCCATGTCCACATCCCGTCCCTGATCTACTACTTTGGTCACCCAGTCAAGCAAATCAATCAGAGTTGTCTGACATGACCTTCCTGCTGTGAATCCATGCTGCCTTGGGTCCTATGCCCCACTGGCTTCTAGGTACTCAACAATTCCTTCCTTCAGAAGTGATTCCATTATTTTCCCTTCTACTGATGTCAAACTGACAGGTCTGTAGTTTCCTGCCTCTGCTTTGTTCCCACTTTTGTGAAGGAGAATCACATTCGCCCTCCTTCAGTCCTCAGGCACCATACCATCCTTCCATGATTTGTTAAAAAGGGTAGTCAGTGGTGTCACTAGTTCTCTCCTTAATTCTTTTAAAATTCTGGGGTGAATCCTGTCAGGCCCCATTGCTCTGTCCACCTTTAGTTTTAGGAGTTCTTTCAGAACCCTTTCTTCTGTGAAAGGACTAGGATCAACCCCCCCCCCCATCCAGAGTGCTTCTGTTATTTTTATTAAGTACCTCCCCCTCCTCCTCATTTGTGAATACTGAGCAGAAGTATTCATTCAGTATCCCTGCTTTTTCATTGTCCCTGTCTGCCCACCCACCATCCATTCTATTCAGCCTCACTATCCCTCGCTTCATCTTTCTATGCTCCCTAATGTATCTATAAAAGGTTATAGTGTATAGTGGATTGTTGTTCTGTATTGAACTCCATCCCTTTTAAAATGCTGTTCTATCACAGTTCCAAGGTCATGGAATGCTGTTCTACCCTACTGTGGTAGCACAGCATTCTAGAACCTCTAGAGACTGCATGAGTAAGTTTCATTTTGAAAGCAAAAGAACTCACAAAACAGATTTTTCACACAGTACTATACACTATAAAAAATATAGAATGAGCAACTTTATGCACAACCAGTGTGTTTTGCCGCCTTGGGGTTCTGATTCCCATTGACCTCTTGAGCTTTGCTCTCAGGGTCAGAGAGAATTAGAATCCCTCTGTGGCAGAACACACTGTTTCTGCATAGTTGCCTATCCAGTATTCTCTAATTATCCCCCTTCTTAACCAACTTGGCTATCTATTGCTCAGTTTGGGCCTTTGCTATTCTGACTGCCTTTCCTTCTTCCTTCTGCCTTAACTGGTAGAGTTCTCTGTCCTGCTCCTTGTTTGATTCCTTAAACTTCCTAAATCTATCTTTTTCTCTCTAACCTTCCCCGCCACCTCTTTTGAGAACCATAGTGGCTTTTTGTTTTGTTTTGATTCATTTGCTTCATACAAAGGCTTGTTGCCTCTGTGATGGCAGTTTTGATGTTTACCCATTGTTGCTCCACCCCTTCTTCTTGCCTGTTTGCTAGTGCTTTTCTAAGGTATGCTCCCATTATGCCAAAGTCAGCCATCCTGAAGTCCAGTACCTTCATTTTTGTATGGCTTGACTCTGCAGTTGAGTTTATCATGAGCCACACTGTTTGGTGGTTATTTGTTCCCAGATGGCTACCCACTTCTAGATCTGAGATCCTCTCACTGTCCCCATTTGAGAGTACACAGTCTAAGATTGCTCCCTAATGAGTAGGTTCCAACACTAACTGTCTCAGGCATATCCCCTGTAGGGCATCAAGAATGGCCCTGCTCTTTGATGTTGCTGTAGCAAAGGTGCTCCAGTTAACATCTGGCATATTTAGATGTAGGTTCTAATCCTACCAGAGTAATTTCTCACTGAATTATCCTTAGCAAGTCCCTGTCAATGTTTAAGGCCCCCCAAGAATATAAGGCAAATAGACCTCACTGAGGCTGGCCCTACCACACAGGTTGGATTTCCATCTGTGATGCCAACCCCCCAGATTCCAGAACAGACTTGGGACATCAGAGGGCCTGATGTAGGGAGGTAGACTAAGCATTCTCTGGACTACACTCCTCCTTCTCTGCGGGGGGGGCACTTGCTCATGATTGACTCCTGGTGGTGACGTGGGGGATACAGCTGCTGGAAGTTGTACATAACGATCTACGTAATTGCATGCCACATGTCCTGGGTAGCCCATTACAACAAAAACTGCTACCAGCTGACCTCCAGCATGCTCAGCTGGTAACTGAGTGACAGTCTCTGTCGGTGCAGCCTGATCCCATACTCCCACCTTGGGGACAAGCCAGGGAGGCCTCCTGGTGGTCTGTCCATTTAGGCACCTTTGTTTAGTCTGCTCTGGGGGGCATGCCTGCCTGATGGCCCCACCCAGAGGGGGAACACCTGGGTGTATCACTGCTTTAAGTCAGTCCCAAGGGTGGGCAAAGTTCGGGGATTTGGGAGTTGAGCCCTCAGAGGACTGGCACCTAAAGCATAAAAAAACAGACATCACAGTAAACAAGGTATTGAATTTCTGCTGCACTATCCTGAGTATACTGCTGTGCCTGCTCTTGCTGCTGTCATGCCCCACCCCACCTCAGTGGGCTATGCTGTTCTTCCTTTTAGACAGACCTTTCCCACTATATGTTCTACATGTCTCCCACTATTCTTGTTTTGTCATTAAATTATTGTCTTCTGCCTTCCCTTCCTCTCTCTTTCATTCCATACCAATTATATGTTCTCACCTTCTTTATCTACCACATAAAACTTCTGCTTAACAATCTGCCTTTTCCATCCACTTTCGTATCCTCTGGAACAAACTCCTGCTCCCCATTTATCTCCACTCCTCCCCCTCATTTCTGGAACGTCTTCTTAAGGCTCATTTTGGCCTCTGTTGTGCCTTTTTCTCCACACAAGCTCCATGTCTTCCCTGCTCCTATTACCTGTCCCCATCTTGTTGTCTCCCCTCCATTCCTTCTGTGATGCCCCACCAGGGGTGCTTAAAATTTATTTTTGAGAATACTGCTCATCTACAGCACCCCAGATAATTAGCTGTTCATTACTCAGTGTTCAGCCTTTCACCCTGGGGACATACATAGGAAACGTCCACGTCAGTAAGCCCCACACCTCATAGTGGGGGCACTGCCTAATTAACATTTTTGCCCGCTGTATAAAAAATTTGAGTACATTCTCCTGACATAAATTATTTCTCCTGTAAGACTGATTGCACAGTCTGGCAATGGGGCCTCCTTTTCCCTTGGGAAAACTGAACAAAATTTAAAGGTTGTGGTTCAATGGGCTGAAGAAGCCAGCCACACCCCCTGCCCAAGCTATAACACCATCCTTCCTGCTTCATTCACATGCATTTTTTCTTTGCTCCACCATCCTCCCTTCCTCCCCAGTTGCCTCACCACTCTGGTTGGGGCTCCTTTGATAAGGTACTTTTAGACTAAGAGAATCTTTCCCATAGCACCTCAAAGGGTGGAACCTTCCTCCAGGATTCGTTGCCTTCGGCATTCCTACAGGGCAGTATTCCCTGAGGAACAGGTAGCCAAACAGCCACAATGGTTTGTTCAATAAGTTGCATAAGCACAGATGTTCATGTAACAAGCTGCATAAACACAGCAGTATACTATGTTTTGTAAGCATATTGAAACATTGGTTCTGCACATTGGCCTAACTTTATCCACTTCCTCCCTCCCCCTACCTCAGCCTAATCTCTTAAATTTTATGCTTCCCCCATATGTAATGGAAGAATGCCTTATCCCCGTGTTTCAGACCCTCAGCTATGCTCAGCCCTGGATTTTGTTTTTTCACCCAACTGTTGGTTTCCATATTGTTAACAGTAAATTAGAAAACAATAGTGACAGAAAAATTGAACAAGCCCCCAAAAAAAAAGTAAAATGAAAGATTCAGAATAATTACTGCTTCAAGATGGGTCATTTGAAGGGATATTCAGAACAGTTTTGACAATGAAAGATAGAAAATGGAAAATGAATGAATGGTTCAGAATAATAGAAAATGGAAATTGAATGGTTCAGAATAAACTACTCAAAAAATATGAGTCATTTGAAGATATATATGGAGCAATAAATGAAGGATAAATTGAAAATGAATGGTTGAATGGTATATAGACTGAGAAATGAATTGACTTTGAGAATAAAACAACTGAAATTTACCCTTCTTTTTCTGTATGGGAAGGCAAGCAATATACAGTAGGGCCTGTGTAGCCCTGAGAGACCGCCACAGACACCAACATTTCATGCTCTTATCAAGTGCTTTGTCAATAAAAAGACATTGACTTTGGTGGATCAGGAGCCTACAGCCATAATTAGGGTAGTCAGCAGACAAATAACTTGGCTATGGGGCCTGAGAAACCTGAGGGCTTGAGATCCTGCTGCCAGGGCTAGAAGGGGTACGATAGCATGTATGATACCACGGCTGCAGGGACTCAAGTGCAAGTTACCCCACCTTTAGCAGACCCACCTTCCTTGTCACTGGGCCACCAACCCTTACCCTATGCCTGCCCCATCAGCTGACCTTCCTTCATGCATTTGAACCTCTCTTCCCCATCCACACATCAGCCTTGCCCCCCCCCCCAGAATTGCTGTGCTCTTCATGGAAAGGGTGCTGCCACACACATGCTGTGAGCACACAGCTAGTTTTCAGCTGTAGGAGTCCAGCTACAGGGAGGGTGGAGGGGACCAGCTGCAGAGGGGCCAGATCTAGAGGCACTGACCACATACCTCTCAACTGTCTCTCATAAGGCTAGGTTCATGGCATCCACTCCTTCATTGCATGGTGGCACGTCAATTCATCCCAATTTACCTACTCCATGAGAACTCATGCTGTACTTTTTGCTCCAATGTTAATCCCCCAGTACAAATCATTCCCTGACAATTCAGCCCCAGCACAAATTTAATGTATTAAACTCCAGGGGTGGGTACAATTTGGGAACAAATTGGGCAAATAGATAATTGATACTAGATCTAATAGTATGGCACAAGTTGTTGCAGAGCGGTTTAACTGGAACAGCCTGACATGTAACCTCAGTGGACTCCAGCTGTAACAGATACAGTCTCACCATTATGGCTCAAATGTTCCACCTCTCAATCAAGTAACTAAATAGAGAATAATGGTTATGCAACTGTGTGTTATGGAATTTTTTTAGACACCCGAGGGGTGTGATGACCCATAAACCTCGAGAGCAAAGTTCAAGAGGTTTATGAGGGCATCATACCTCGAGGGTTTGTAAAAAAATTCCACTAACACAGCAGGTGCATAACTTTAATTTTTTTATAATTGCTGGTGCAAGGTAGTGTGACCTAGCAGTGTTTGTTTAAAACAAATCCCCAAATGTAAACAAATTCAAATCCTTTTTTAAAAACCCTGTCCCTTGTAGCAGATAGTTGAGTTTTAGTTATTTGGTTTGTGTTAAAGCTGCCGAGTACAGACTGAGGAGAACGAGTGACTCGGCAGCTTCAGGAGACGAGATTCAAGCGTAAGCGAGTGTTGCCATAGAAACACTCGCTTACACTTGAATGTCATTTTCTAAAGCCACCGATTCATTTGCTCTCTTCAGTCTGTACTTGGCAACTTTAACACAAAAATAAATTACTGAAACTCAGCTATCTGCTACAAGGGATAGGGTTTTTAAAAAAGGATTCGAGATTTTCTGCTTTTTCAGGAATACCGCTCAGTACACTACATTGAAAAGAACCTGAAAGTGGCAGTCGCGAGGACAGTGCAAGTAAGGTGCTTTCTGAATGCCTTAATAACCTGGTTTTACCAGTTATTATGGCATTTGAAATGTGGCTCTGCTCCATGTGTTAAAGGCGGTCACCAGTAATTAAATCATGTGTACTCGTCCAGGTGAGGGAGCTTCTGTTTAGATTTCGATTCTGGATGCAGGGGAGAACCTGTAAAACAAAGGTTACACAGGAGTCACAGAGGAGCCATAGTTCTTAGGGTAAAGTACAGATAAGACCAATAGTAAATAAAAGTATACTTATCTGATAAGCACAGGTCAAAGTTACTTTACTGAGTATTCTGTGTATTACTTGCTCACTGGACGATGCAGTCTCAAATTGTACACTGTGCCTATGATTTGTTTGTTTGTACCAAGTCTTCTCATGTCTGATATTGAAACCTTGTATTCACTGTTCTCAAATGAACCAATGCATCAATCCTGTATATTGTGTCTACTATTGTTGCTTGTATCAAATCTGTTTCATGTGTATTACTGTTACCTTGTACTCCACTGTCACCCTGTGCCATGTGTTATGGCCCAGGTCGTGCCTGAAAATGGTCCCTAGGATCAGTGCACTCACCCGGTTATCAAAGTCATAAATAAATAAATACAAATAAAAGTCCAGTCAGTCCTATGGAAATAAAGGGGAAAATATGTTTGATACATAAAATTGCCATTAATTGGTGAACATTTGTTTTTAATGGCCATTAATGCATTGGTACACCAATACAATAATGTTTAGTGGTAATGAAAAGCTCATTTTGGCCATTTTAATGCCCATTAATGTATTCACACAGCATGAACATAATTTTTATGGCAATGAAAAGCTCATTTTGACAGTTTTAATGGCCATTAATGTACTTACTGACCATAAGGATAGTGTTAATGGCAATGAAACTAGGCTATGCCATTTTAATGGCTATTAAAAGCTTGTTGCTATGTTTTAATGGGTGTGAAAAAGGCCATTAACTGTACATGAAAAACAATTTAATGGACATACAACACCAATTAAATATTTAATGGATGGTGGTAATGGTTAATTAATGCCATGGATGAGTACAGTAATGGTTTTCTCCCTTGAACCACAATAATTAATGGAAATTTAATTGGAGAAAACATGTCCCACTAGACAAGATTTAATGGGGGTAAATTAATGGGTTTGCATGAAAATAATGGAAAATTAATGGATTTTAATGGAATTTTAATGGATTTCAATGTAATAGTGTGGTGTCTAGTGGCACCCCCCACCCTCTGCCCCCCCAGTACTGCAAAATTATTCCCTAGTGTCTTGTGGCACCTCCCATCCTCTGATTATCTGTCTATAAATGTGCTGGTTGACCCTGGTGTCTACTGGCACCCACACCCACCAATCACCCATCCTGGTACATCGTACGCATGCACTGGAATCTAGTGGCACCACCATCCTCTGAGCACCCATCTGGGTGATTTCCAAAGCTTTCTTGGTGACTAGTAGATCCACCCCTGACCTTCCATCCTGTATGGTTCTCTGGATCCCTGTTGTTCAGTAGCACTCATCCATCTCACTGCCCATGTAACCTAGCCTATCCCAGGAAGCCAATGGTATCCTTGTGCCCCTAACCCCAACTGCTGCTCACTTCCTCAGCTGGCCACCATAGGTATTGCCAGTTTTGATAGTGAGCACATGTACACTTGACAAACTAGTTTATGAAATGGTAATCTTTTCAGAGAAATATTTATGACCTCTTTCATGAGAATCACTACATGCAAACAGTTACCAGAAAGAGCAAAATGGGAGCCACAGTGAGTAATAGGACCCCTTCAAAGCATAACAGTTGGAGAGGGATCCACACATCATTTATGGCACCCAACGCAAGCTATAACCACCTGTCTTTCAATGCAGTGTTTAGCCTTACTGCCATAAGGGGATCAAAAACTGCTGGCTGAATGACTCACCTAGAGAAGAATGAGAGTGAGAGAGAGAGAGAGAAAAGAGAAAGAAGGAAGAGCTGACACACAAAAGTAACATTAATACAATTGTGGCCATAAGGCAATTGAAGTCATAAGGCAAGTACTGTAGGAGCTGAAGCCAAAAACACCACCTCTTTACAGATGTATAGCATAACTGTGCATGACATAATAAATTTTGGTGAGAAAACTGGAAAGTGGAAGCAGAACCAATACACACTATAGAATGCTCTGTTGCTACATTGAAATGAATCACATTCTTAATAAACCCTGGATCATTCTGCTCTTCCATTTATCTTTATTTTACTAACTCTACCCCTCTATTATTTCAATTTGTTGCTCCTTGGCCCCCCCTTCACTTTCAAAATTATCCCATCTCCCAATCTTTTCCCCTTAGCTACATTAGAAACATCTCCTGTTCCCTCCTTCTGCATGCATTCATCTCCCACACACAATATTGGATCTGTCTCTACAAAATAAAAAAATTACCTAGCAAGAGCCAATATACTGTAGCTGCAGCTGCGGTCTGGTGGAACACAACACTGCCCTCTACACCCCCCATGTGGGGGGCTGTACCCCCACACCCCCCAAAATTTTAGATTATCAACTCCAGGTCAGAGTTGCTCCAGGAAGCGGGCAGAACACTGGGGGAAAGCATTACTCAAAAACAGACCATTACAGCAACTGTCACCGTAATGGTCTTTTTTCAAGTGTAGCTGTCAGGGTGTCAAGCTGGAGGTGGGCACCACTCATGTATCAATGCCAGCAGGGATCCCCATAGCCTTCCCATGTGTAAGTGCCTGTAGGTAACCCCACAGCCTTCCCATTCATAACTGCCTACAGAGAACCCCACAGCCTTCCCATGTATTGATGTCTGCAGGGGATACACATAACCTTTCCATTTATCAAAATGCTCAGAAGGAATACACACAGTCTTCCCATGTATCAGTACATGCAGGGAACCCCCATAGCCTTCCAATTAATCAGGTATGGGGTACTAGGTATGGCACCTATCAGCAGGGGAGTCCCACAGGGATCAGTGCTTGGTCCTCTGCTGTTCTTGCTCTACATCAATAGTTCTTAGACTTTGTCACAGTGAGCCTCCCCAAATCCATGGAAAAGATTTTGAGCCTCTCCCAAAAACTGAAATAATCTTTGGCCTCTAGAAAATTAAAATAACATACTGTACTGTACTTTGCGCAGTACACCATGAATAAAATGAAACCCCTTTGAGTACTTGGCCCACATTCAGTTCTTTGTCTTATACTGACATGGAACCATTGAAAAAGAGCTCATGTGCTCAAAGGTGTTATCTGAATAACAAATAAATAAAATAAACAAATATTATTATTCATCTTTTTGTAATCCCCCCCAACATGTCAGCCTTCTTGCTCCACTATTTTCATTCTTGAACCACTGTTACCCTTTGTTGCAGTTCCTTTATGGGTCAGACTACTTTCTTTGTTTGCTCTCTATATGAAATGACCTTCCTACATATTTGGCCTCTCCCCCTCCTTCTCTGCTCCTAAGCAACTTCTCGGGGATTACTTTGCTCCTTCCTGCTGTTGCTCTTAGCATTTCTATGCTCAGGCCTTATATGTGGGCTATTCTGCCACCCGTCTACAAATTGATCAATTAACGTCACTCATTATTACTATCGTGCATTGTGTATTTCTTGATTGTTTTTCAGTTACCTTTTGAAATGTATTCACTCCCTAACCTTCCTTGGGTACACCTGAAATGAGCCTTGGCTCCTTCACCTTCCCTTGTCACCTATTAGTAAATAAATACATAAAATTCACCTAATATTATCTTCTTTCAGTTTGCGTCATCTCTTCACAGAAAATATATAAAACTCAAAATTTAAATACAGTACTTTTTCAGACTTGCTTGAGCCTCCCTTGGAACAGGTTGGGGCCTCACCAGGGAGGCTGGCCTCACCATTTGAGAACCTCTGCTCTACATGAATGATCTCCCCAAATTCTGTTCCATTAACACAAGTATTTACTTGTATGTTGATGACACAATTATATACACACAACATAATATTGTGGATTCTGTTATTCATATGCTATGAAAATAGTCTAATAATATTCAGAAAACCCTGCTAGACTTAAAATTACTATTCAATGAGAAGAAATCACAATGATTGATCTTTACTAAAAAGAATTCAACCATACCTGATTTAGTTACAGTATAAAATCCAGCAGTGGCACAGACATCACTAGAGTGTACATGTACAAATACTTAGGGACCAATTCTAGAAGCATCCCTATGCATGTCACAACTTGCAACATACGAGGGGTGCAGTTGCAACAGGGAGCCTGCACTTGATTCTGTATTGGGCAGAGTCCCCGTGGCTAAGTCCCATGACTTGTGCCAACTGCAGAGGTACACCCAAAGGAGGACGTACCTGAATGGTTGGCCTCAAGCCTGTGGGATGGACATGGGAAGGTGCAAGTGCCCCCACAGCCTCAGTCCCCAGCCAGAAAAGCCCAGAAGGGCTGTCAGTACCCTCTGTCCCAATCCCCACTAAAATTAAATAATTAAAAGTCCAGCAGGGCTGTTGGTACCCCCCAGTCCTGATTCCAGCAATAAAGTAATTATATAAAGCTCTGCAGGGCTGTTGGTACCCTCCAGTCCTGATCCCTGCAATATTAAAAGCCTTGTGGGGTTGTTGGTACCCAACCAAATCTCGATCCCCAAACCCCAATTACACTCACAGCCCCGCTCTCCGGTAGTTCTGTTAGTCCAGTAGCACCCCACCCAGCAGTGCCACTCCACCCCACCCCACTCCCCTGACCCTTACCCAGCCAGCAACTGGCACAACCCACTTCTCACTACCATGGCCAGCCACTGACAGAGCTCTTCCATGAGTACATACTATGTACAGTATGTGCTCATTAAAGAGCTTAGTTGGTGGCTGGCCATGGTGATGGGAGGTGGGCTGTGCCAGTTGCTGGCTTGATATGGGTCGGGGGTAGTGGGGTGGTCTAGCACTGCCAGGTGGGGGTCTACTAGACTAACAGGGATACTCGGGATCTACATATTACTGGTGTAATTTTGGGGATCAGGGGGTATGAACTAGCCCTGCTGTGCTTTTTGTGCATTTCAAGGGACTGGGGGGCATGTGCTAGCCCTGCAGGGCTTTTTGTGTATTTTGGGGGATCAGAGGGCATGAGCTAGGCATGCTGGGCTTTTGTGACTTTTGAGGATTGGGGGCATGAGCTAGCCCAGCATGGTATTTTGCATTTCTTTCGGGGGGGGGGGCATGAGCAAGCCCTGAGGGGCTTTCTGCAAATATTGGGGATTGGAGCATTAGGGGCTATATGTGCTTGGGGATGGCCTGGTGGCACAGTGGCACAACCCCCCAGGGCTGTAAAGTACACTTACATGAGCTAATAGTTGGTGTAACTGTACTTTGGCGGATGTCCTCCGGGGGGTGTTCATGATTAGCAAAATTGGTTACTTGGAGGCTGCCCTTCCAGAATAGGGTGCAACTGCTGCCATAAACCCCTAGTACCATGCCACAGGGGGTTTATGGCACAACTGATGGCGTAAGTCCACTGTGGCACAAGCAGCCTACAACATGTTGCAGGCTGCTTTGCAGAATACCGAATGTCGCAACTCTTGGCGTAAACTGCTACTTGCATAATTTTTTATGGTGCAAGTCAATTTACATCAGGTGTAACTCTTTGAGAACTGGGCCCTTAGGTTTTACTTTAGCTGATCAACTAACTTTTAAACCACATGTACAAAAACTATCTGATAAATTATAATGACTTTTGAAGTTTTTTCTACAGAAATAAGACTCATTTCAATTATCCTCTTAAGAAAAAAGTTAGTTCATTATTCCTTTCTGCACTGGACTATGGTGACCGTATATACAGAAATACCACAGAATCAATACTTAGTCTTTTAGATCCACTATACCATAGTGCACTCAGGTTCATAACTGGTCTTTCATATAGAACACACCACTGTCACTTATACTTATATGTAGGTTTATCTTCTCTAACAGACTGTAGAAAGAAGCATTGGTACATTTTTATTTATAGATTTATTGTTAAAGCTCTACCTCCATATTTGTTAAGTGTGTTACAGTTCAGAATGCCTCCTAAACATAGTATCAGATCTGCTAAATATTTATCTTATCACACACCCAGGTAGAGAACTAACTTTGGGGAATTCACATTAGCTGTTACTGTTTCATGTACATGGGTAACAATTCAGAAGAAATGTAACTTAAATTAAATTTAGCAGTGTCAGTGGCTCAGCAGGTTGCACACTCATCTCTGAGGCTGGAAAATCAGAAAGCTGTGGGTTCTCGCTCCACACCAGACACTTGGGTTAAATACCAATATTGACACTGGTGTAGCATGAAGGGGGTGCTCTCCTGCTGAGGTGCTGTCTTTTGGATGAGATGTTAAACCGAGGTCCCATCTGCCTGTTCTGGTGGTAGTTCAGGTTGATGTTAAAGATCCCATGGCACTTATCGAAAAGAGTAGGGGAATTTTTTTATCTTCAAATATTTGAAGAATTTCACTGATGTAATATACAATCAGTACATGTCAAAAATTCATTATTGTCCCACGGATATATTGTGAAACTTCATTCCATAATTAATACATTCTGTATTTCAGAAAATTATATACAGTGAGACTTAAATCATCCATACATCTTTACTCATGGATACTGCAGGCCTACATTTGTTTTGTGCTCCCGAAACAGGATTTGAAAACATACTATTTCAAAACTAGGATTATTTCTTTTAGACTTTCATTTACAAATGCACATGCTTATTTTCATTTCCCACTCCCTTTCAAAGCTATACAGCTTCAATACAGCTGTACTCTCCAATACATACACACTCAGCCTAGGCCCTGTGCATATATATTTTTAACCTGTTGCAGCTTTGGGACAGTGTTGAGTGGGAGTAAGGAAATCTCTTTTGTATGAAAAATCTGTATTTCCTTAGAAATTCTCCCAATAAGGCCCAACAAATTTGTAGATTTCTCTTGTAATACAAACTGGCATATCATTTGCCAGATGACCCATTTAATCACTGCCATCACAACTCTAACGGTGCCTTTATGAAATCTACTCCACTCCTTCCCAAATTGACCATACATTAGTGTTTCATGTGTTATTTTCCTAAACTGGGGTATTTCCCATTCACTGGCTAAAAGGTTCCAAAAATTATTCATATATGCACATTCAAAAAAGAGGTGGGCCATTGTCTCGACTTGTCCAAACATTCATTCTTTAAACAAGTTATTTCTGTCATTCCGTTATGGTGGTGATTACTCCTAACACTTGAATGATCATGGTAGCATAGCCACAAAGTGTCCCTTACATTTGGCGGAACACAGACCTCTACTAGCTGGGAAGTGACATCTGCTACTTTAATATTTTATTTATTTATTAGCTTTTGATGACCAGGTAAGTGCACTAGGCAATAGACCTGCCTATTTTCAGACACGACCCGGGAGAGTAAAAGATACAGTAATTCTGAACAAACTCAGGTACATAAATACAGTCTGATAACATTTACAACAGATACCTCACAGGGATAGACAGGTATTATACATTAAGCTGGACCATCCATGCAGGGATGAGCTAGGCAGGGCAAGACAATCTCAAATATATATGAGGAGTTTGGCAAAACCAGAAGTCTAGGCAGTTAGGACAAGCAAGGTTAGGTACAGTCGCAAGTGCCAAGTGCTGAAAGGTAAGAGAAAAGTGCAGTTTTGAAGGAGGAGTGGGATAAAGGGTACTTCAAACTTGGGAGAAAGGTGTTCCAGGATTTGGGGACAAAATGAGTGAATGATTGCTCACCCATTTTAGTTGAGCAGCATGGGACAGAGAGCAATGGAGAATTTAAGGACCTCAGAGGGTGGGAGTGAAGCACAGGGTTAAACATAGCTCCAAGAGAATTAGGGCGGGCGGTTCTGGTCATGGTGTCAATGAAACAACCCAGTGAGTAGATGTAATGGGATTTGGGAGACAGCAAGTGAAGGGCAGAGTAGAGAAGGCAATGGTGAGTGAGGCACAGGGCAGATAATGCAAACCTACAAATGTTGCTATAAGTGGTGTCCCACTTTCAGAGATTACCAGCAATATCATGGGAAAGGATAGGAAGAGCATACAGCAGCCTCGGGAGTAGGACACCTCTAGCTACAGAGGTCCTGGCTGCAGGAGTTAAGGAGTGGTGCACACGGTAGGCCGCCCTGATCCTCATGTTAATGAATCTGCATACTTTGTTTATGCGAGAGGAGAAATCAAGTGCAGGATGTAGCATCACCCCAAGGTACTTGAAGGAGCCTGTGGTCAGGACAGCTGACCCATTGTGACACAGCACGTGAAACTTGGAGGACAAGGCCTGGACTTTTCTAGAAGACCCAAAGAGCATGGTCTGGGTTTTAGGATGATTGAGGATTAGGGAGTTAAAGGGAGAACCAGGTCTGAAGCTGTTGGAACACTGATGACAGATGATCATTAAGTTCAGAGATGGAATGAGAGGCAGTGTATAGCATTAAGTCGTCAGAATACATGATGGAGCTACAGTGGGGTATGGAAGTAAGGATATCAATGACAACGATAGAGATGAATAGGGGCCCAAGAATGGACCCTTGGGGGATGCTACTGGAGATAGGCGCAGGAGAAGAAAGAACTTTGCAGAAGGAGATGGATTGGGAATGGTTTTCAAGGTAGTTGTTGAACCAGGCTTGGGTAGATTCAGAGGCGCCGAGAGAATACAGCTTATCTAAGAGCAGTGGGTGACTAACCAGTTCAAAAGCTTTGGTTAGGTCTATGAATACTGAACCATTAAGTAGGCCTTTATCCATATTGACCTTAACCTCACTGGTACATAGGGTGAGAGCAGTGGTGGTACTATGTCCAGCCCTTAACCCGTGTTGAACAGGAATTGAAGGTTGAAATTAAGTAGGTGAGCAGAGATCTAGCGGTGGATAAGTTTCACCAGTAACTTGCTGAGTGTAGGAAGTAATGCAATGGGAAGATAGATAGGATTCTGGGGTCTCATTTCTTGAACACAGGAATAGTTCTGGCAGATTTCCAGGCCAAGGGCACTGTAGAGGTGCTGATGGAAAGGTTAAAAAGCAGAGCAACAGCAGTGGCTAAAAGAGGGGTAGCAAGTCTAAGGATCCTGAGTTCCAGTCCATCCAGCCAGACACTGCCATGACAGGGAATGGTTCTTAGTAACCTAATTACCTCCTGATGCATGATGAGGGAGAGCACCAAGGTGCGAGATGCCCCAAGAGGAGCTGGAGCCTGGGGGAGTGGGCAACTTGATGCAGTAGGAGAGGTATGGGGTACCATGGTAAAGAGGGTGTTAAAGGCCTTGGCAATAGTGCAGGGGGTATTGCAAAGGATATCATTGATTAGCATATCATTCAGTGCCTGCAGCTTGTTATTCCCCAGGTTCTCATTAATATGGTTCCAGTATTTCTTCAGGTTAGAGGCAGAGGGGTTTAGGAGTTTACGGTAGGGGTAGAGGTTTCTGGAACACAAGGGGGGGAGGGCCTCGGTACCCAACTAGGGATCTGAGGTTCGAGCAGACTTGATAGACAATAAGGCCCAATCTGCTGGCAAGTAGTATGTTAGTAGGCACTTTTGGCTGCATGAACCTCCTTCTTGCAGGCATTACACAAGGCTCGATACTCCTCAAAATCAGCCATGGGAGAGGAGGATTTCCATTTAGACTGGGGTTTGTCATGATGCTTAAGCTGTTGCAGGAGAGGCTGCTTCAGCCTCTTGGCCACTTTCCCACTGACCCTACTTGTCAAAAATGGAATGTGCATGTTCTGCAAGGCAAGTAAAGTAATGTTACTCAGGAGTGTAAAACATGGGGGCCCAGATATTCAAAAGGGTTGCGCCATGCGCAACAGGGATGCACCAGCGCAAGTCCAAAAATGTGCCATTCTGCGATATTCAGTGGGAGGCAGATGTGCCCCCAAATCACAATGCACAAGATCGCAATTATAATGAATGCATGCGTAACTGAATGGAGAGGCACCATGCATAAATGGCGCAGTGCGATATTCAACAACATGCGTCATGCGCAATAGAGAAGCAAACGGAAGTTGCGCGATAGCGGAAATGATCCAAAATAAAAAGGAATGAGAGGCACAAGAATGCTACAGGTAAGCCACATGTTGGTGAACTGCAGGCAGCCACAAAGGCACACAGAAACTGGGAGCAGGACAGGGCAAGAGTAGGACAGAGCACCTGGAACCACCAGGAACAGGGAAGGTGTGGGGAGCTTATGCCACAGTGCAGGACAAAAGGGGGAAGTGCCACACAGCACTGAGGGCACAGATATTGGGCAGTACAGCCACTACAGGGAGGTGTTCCCAGTGCAGGAGGAGTAGCAGCAAGGACAGTGGGGGGAACAGTGAAACAGCTGCTGGGGGGTTACACAAGCCAGGGACATGGCCAGTGCCACCATCTAGATGGAGGCAGTTATGAGGGGGGTGAGAAGGCAGGCAGCAGGGGGGGTATGGCCATGGAAGGGCCCGTCGGTGGTACACCCCCAACAGGCAGTACCTAGCCCGCACCAGCTTTGAGCTGTACACTGATACTGAGATCGTGGGCTGGTACCGCCTGAACCGGGTGATCCTGAGGTGGCTCTGTGAGCTGTGCAGTGATGTGATGCAGGTACCCACACGACAGAGCCATGCTCTGTCAGTGGAGACCAAAGTGACAGCTGTCATGTGCCTGCTCACCACAGGTACCTTCCAGAGACCAAAAGGGGACATGACTGGCATAACCCAGTCAGACATGTCACGCCTCCTCACCCAGTTCCTCAGCGCACTGCTGCCACATGCTGCGGAGTACATCCATTTCCCCAGCACACCGGCGGAGCACACAGCAAACATACAGGAGTTCCACAGGATAGCATGTATGCCTGGTGTGCTCAAGGCAATAGACTGCACCCATGTGGCCATCCGCACACCACCTGGCCCCGAAGGGGCTGCAGACATGAATCGGAAGGGGTATGCAAGCATCAACTGCCAGGTGGTGTGCGATGCCAGGGGGCGCATAATCAATGTCTGTGCCACGCACTCTGGGGGAGCACATGATGCCTTCATCTGGCACCAGTCCACACTGTGCCACAGGTTCGAGAGTGGGGACATCCCCACAGGCCACCTAGTGGGTGAGTATACAAATCACACAGAAAGACATGGAGCTTGGGAGGGGCATAGTCAGAGGTGACATGGGCATTGGCCTAGATGGCCCATGGCAGTGCAACGCTGATCACCAAACTACACACAGGTGACAGTGGATACCCACTCCATCCCTGGCTACTCACACCATACCGGCGGCCCGTGACCCCATTGCAGCAACGCTACAATGAGGCACATGCCACCACATGCAATGTCATCGAGTGGGTGTTCGGGATGCTGAAGGCACATTTCCATTGCCTGGACACGTCTGGCAGTGCCCTACAGTACAGCCCCTCAAAGGCTTGCAGGCTATTCCTGGCCTGTTGCATCCTGCACAACATGGCCAATGACTGTGGGATAGCCATACAGGTCAAAGAGGGGGACAGCAATGGGGACAATGAGGACGCTGGTGATGATGGTGATGGGCAGCCCCCCCCCCTTGGTCGAAGGGACCCCCGACTGATCCGGATGGCACAGCTGCACCAGGAAACCATCACAGAGGAGCACTGCAACCAACCCAGGTAAGTCATGGGGCCATGTGCAACCACCAGTGGCAAGGGCACAACCCACTAACATGCATGGACAAACCCTAGGGGTGCATGTCATTAAGGGAATTGGCCAAGCATGGAACCGCACACGCCATCAGGGATGGGCAAGGTCTAACATGGCACATGGTCACACACACACACACACACACACACCACAAGACATGCACAAAGGGTAGGAGGCACGCCGACCCCAACCACCACCCCTAGTCACACACATGTCCACAGACCACCACGCCCAGTGCCTGTCATTGTGCATGTGTCAGACTCTGGGCACCATTACACAGTGGTGGACAGCACAACGCAGGCATCATCATGCACACGCCACAACGGACAGCCGCCGGGAGGGTGTACAGATGGAACATGTGTGTGTGTGTGTGTGTGTGTGTGCAGGGCCGTGTACCCCACCCGTGCATTGCACGTTGAACAACACAATGCACACAGGGCAGCATCAGACAGTAGCCATGGTGGGAGACAGGTCAGTCATGCGCCACAGTGCCACGGCCACCACAGATGCATGGGTGGTCCCACCGAGACCCACCAGCAGTGACAGGCTGACCAATGGCCTCATGGGGTGGCACCGACGGTCCCCCAGGAGTTCCACTGCGTGAACACAACCGTGTTCATGCAGGAGTCTGCAGCACACTGAATATGCCTACGCCAGGCATGCTTGGGATGCCCACAGCTGAACCCCGTGTTGACAAGGAGGGTGTTGCACGACGTCGGGAATGGGGGGTGGACATTGCACTGCGCGGTGTCTGCGACGCATGGGCAAATAACTGTGCCCACTGTGGCCATGGCAGCTGTGATTGTCTGTGTCAGCCTGTCAATGGCAGTGGTCACATCCTCCCGCATCTGGTCCATCCCTGCCAGTAGCAGAGCGGTGTCCCTACTGTGCCATTCCTCTGCCTGGTGCAGAGCCACACTGAGTGCATTTACCACCATCACAAGTCGCAACTGCTGATTGACTGATTCTTGGAGTATGCAGGTGTGCTCTTCTAAGAGGTCATCTGCCTGATCGGCATGCTGTCCCTCACGGTGTTCGTGGCCCTGATGGGCAGCACCCCTTGAGGGTGGATGCTGCACACCAGGGTCAGGCCAGGGCATGTCCACAGGCGGTGCACTGATGCTGCCCCCCGACACTGTACACCCATGGCCATTGGCCGACTGCTGACACTGCCCCTCTGTCTGCCACTCTCCAGGGCTCAATGGTGCCATCGCAGTGGCCGCAACAGCCCCACTGTCCTGAATACACACACCAATGCTGCCCCTCTGGTGCAGACAGGCAAGGACTGGGACTGTGATGTCATGCAAGCCTCCACGGCAGCACCACCCACGGCCATGCTCATGATGTCACCTGCTGTGTGGCCATCCTATGGCCCACACATATCACTGTCCATGAACTGAGCTCCATCATCATCAGTGATGGATCTGGCACCAGTCTGAGTCTCAGCATGCTGGCATCCATGGACACTGGCATGCTGGGACATGGGCAGGGCCTCCTCTGCACCTGCTCCACCAACATCAGTCCAGACAGACAGGCGGGCCCACTGTCGCCCTGACCCTCGGATGCCTGTGGAGGTGGATGGGCCCTCCTCTATGTCCATGATATCGCCCTCAGTGGACAAGCCCACCACTGTTGACCCATGTAGATGCTCAGGAGCTGTAAGGGAACACAGTAGCATTAATGTATCTGCCCTACCCTGTCTCCCCCCCCCATTGGCAGACCAGAACCTACCATGCAGTGACGGGCTACCACCCATCTGGAATCCACCACCTGGAACACTTTCGATGGCACAATGCCACATGCTGCCAGCAACCCACTTTTCTTGAGGGGTCAGGCATTGCACGGCCAGCTGCCCCCACTGGTCACAGCCCATGCTGCCCTGATGGCAGCCACCTTGTCCTTAATCCTCTGCCTGTCTGTGCCCATCTTCTTTTTGCACTTCTGCATGGACCACTGGTGGCTGCCATGCAGGTTGACGGCACACACCACCTCTTCCCATGCAGCAGCATGGGCCTGTGGTGTTCCCCGCCGTCCGCTGAGCAGTGGCTCCCGGCTGAGGTAGGCCTTGAACAGGGCATCTGTTCCTACCTTTGTGAAGTTAGGCCTCCTCTTCCTCCCACGTCTCTGTTCTTCTTCCTCCACCTCACGATCGCTCATTCTTCATCCTGTGAGAATGACAGGTGTTACCTGTGACTGTGCAGTCCCATGCATGTCCCACACACCACAGTCCACACTCCCAAACAGCATGCAACTCACCACAATAGACTGCAATTATAGACTATGGACACTGGAGCCCAATGTCGTATTTTTATAGCGCAACGCGTGCTAATGAGGTGAGGTGCAATTATAAGTGGATGCAAATGCAGTATCTGCAGTACTGAATGGCTGATTAGCTGATTTGCATATGCCGGCTGAATATTGCGCTGTTGCGCTTTTCGTAATTGTGTTGAACGTGCTCAGGCAAGGGCACATTTCTGGGACATGCGCAGTGGACACCGAACGGCGCATGCCTGGGGTGATGACGCCAATGACTGCCATGCTGCTGACATGCTGTGCATGGGAGGCAATGCAGGGCATGGCCATCATTGTGCCAGTGGTGCTACTGCGCTATTCACATGTATGGCGCTCTGGCACTGGGGCACCATAGGCACACTGGGTCCACAGCATGGTAGGCTGCTCCAGGAAGTGGCACACAGGTGCCCTACTGCGCCACATGTGGTGAGAACCAATCACGCTGTGGCGGTCCGTGTGCAAAAGACCCCTGACACGGTGCCGACCTTTGCCCCCTAGGTGCCATGCATCTGCAGGGGTGCACCTCTATCGTGCTGTTCGGTGACAGCGTGATGGGGAATGACAGTGCAGTACTGCGCAGCATCTGCACATGGTAAACGTGCACTACAGAGTGCCATTTTGATACCAATACTGTACAGGATGGCAAGGAGAAGGGCGCCCATCTGGATCCAACTTGAACTGGCCAATCTGGTCCAGTTGGTGGAGCCCCATGCCGCTGCCATATTTGGGGAGGCACCCCTGGACAGGGCCAGGAGTCTGGTGTGGGAGGAGGTGGCAGTGGCCCTGGAGGAGGCCACAAGCATGGAGAGGATGGCAGAGCAGTGCAGGCACCACTATGGTGACCTGCAATGCCGGGACCCAGACAGGCTTGCCCACCTGTGGGCACATGCCGGGAGGGGCATAGTACCACGGCCAAGTAGGTGCCCCACCCATACACTGTTAACGTCCATACGGGTATCACGGTGGCATGTGTCTAGCACATGGGGAGACCATCCAGTGTTGGCCGTGGTGGTGGTATCGGAGTGGGGGAGGATGGGTATGGCTGTGTAGAATTGCACACACACTGGGGTGGGAGGACTTTGCTACCAGATTGTACTGATGTTCCTCTCTCCATGTTTGCACCCTAGGCCCAGAGGAGCACCTGCGGGCAAGGGAGTGGAGGCTGCACCAAGATGAACAGCAGGCCAGGAGGGATGCTGGACAAGACAGGCTCAGGGACCAGCCTGATGATGGTGAGTGCCTTACATCCATGATTACTATTGCATGCTGTGTAACAGGGCAGGCAGCGGGGCATGGCCACCATCCATTGACACCACTGCCATGCACGCAACTTGTTACAGTCAGCACTGTCCGGTGGCTCTGCATGTCTTGGAGTGCGTCAATGGTGGTCCATGCGTGCACGGGTACATGGCTGTGCCACTGCCTTCACATCGCATAGCCATGTCACTGAACAGCCACGGTGGTGCTGTGCAGGACTTGGCCAGTGGGTGTGTGTGCAGCAGTCCGCATGACTGTGTGTGCCTGGGTGGGCAGGTCTTGTGGATGCGATCACTGTGGGTGGTCACACACCATCACAGAGGCATGTCCCACAGCCGCATGCCATGCACAGTGGGTGAGCTGCATGGGGTTGTGCATTCACACCTATTGACTCTGCTCCCTTGTCCTAGGTGGACGGCAGCTGCAGGAGATCAGGATGGTGCTGCGGGAGATTCTCCAGGTATCCACGGTGGCACTGGAGATACTTGAATGGTTGGACAGGCTCGGAGTCTGAAGATGTCATGGGGGGAGGAGAAGCCAGAGTGGGGAGCGGGGCTCCCGCTGAGCTTGGAAATGCCCCTGATTTCTCCTACCCCCCAGACACACCCTCACACCTCTCCTTCCCTCTACTGTTTGTTCACCCCTGCCCATTACCCACCCCCACTTGTTTGTGTCCCTCCCCCCAAACCTTTGTAAATACTTGTACATAGTTTTGTTTGCCATTTTTAAATACATTTCCTTTGATGTGTCTACTGTGGTGGTCTCTGATTTGCAGCGGGCTATAGGTGCTCAGCTGCAGTGGTGTGCATGACGTCAGGGGTGGTGCAGTCATGTGCGTGTGTGTGTGTCCGTGGGGAAGTGAGTATGGTGTGGGAGTGGCTATCAGTCACTGTCTGTGGTGTGTGTGTTGTTCCCTGTGCACTGGATGACTGTGTGCAGTGGTCCATGGTGCATGCTCTGTGTCCATGGCACACCTTTCAGACCATCCATGGCCTGTGCAGCTGACACCCTTGCATATCTGTGACATGCATGGTCTGCTGGCATGTCAATGGCATGCAGGACAGCCACTGTTCCTGGCACAATGCCGGGTTGCCTCCTGTCACTGGTGTGGTGCATGTCTGCCTCTGGTGACACTGTGGCCTCCGCTGTTGTTGTCCCACCTCAATGCTGTCGCATGAGTGTGTCCCAGGGGATGTGCACCACTGTCTGTCACTTGTGTTCCAGGCAAATGCTGGTGGTGTACAGCTCCATGGTGCCTGCGCAGGGTGGCTGGCACTCCTGTGCCATGGAGAGGTGCTGGCCATGTGTACACAGTTTCCGTGGCCACACACTGGGGGCTTGGTGGCCCCGCTACTGTGTCCCTGTGTTGGTGTGCCCTTGGGTATGGGTGGGTGTTTGTCCATGCACTGTGTTGAATCCTGTGTGGTGCATGCTTCCATACACCACTGTGGGTGTCTGCGCTGGCTGTTGTGGCCAGTGCTGGGTCAGGGTGTGTCCTTGGGAGGGTGTGCAGGGTGCTGTACCACTGGTGGTGGGGTCCATGCCATGCCCTGTCACATGTGGGGTACCTCGTGTGCCGATGCATGGTCAGTCTCTGAGCTGTACCTTGGGGGGGGACATGCGTGGTGGTACTGTGTATGCAGTCATTGCATCGCTGTGTGATGCCATCTGCTGAGGAGTGCTTGTGGTGGGGCTGCCTTGCATGGTTCTGTGGTGCACAGAGTTGCATTGTCACAGTGGGGGTGGAGGCATGCACGGGGTATCCTGTACTGGTGGATGCTACTCCTGGGCAGGGTGTCTGGGGGTCATGGTTCAGGGTGTGCTCTGTATTGGTGGGATGGTGTGGCATGGGGTTTTCGGCCCTTCTTGTGTGCCGGTCACAGCTTGCCAGGGGGTGTGCAGGGGCACCATGCCCCAGCTGTGGGTTGGTTGCTGGTATCCATGGGCCGGTGGTTATTCTGGCTCTCCACCAGTTGTGCAGTGCATGGAGTGTGGGGGGTGATGTCTGTTCTGCCGTGTGCTCCTCTGCCCATCTGTGGCATGGGTGGTGGGCCCATGCATCCTGTCCCTGCACATTCCTGGTTGCGCTGTTGCAATGCTGCTCTGCTCTTCGGGACATCCCTGGTTGCGCTATAGCACATCTGGACTGCTCCACTGAGCATCCCTTGTTGCACTATGACGCTATGGCACATCTGAACTGCGCAACTGCCCATCCCTGGTTGTGCTATGGTGCAGGTAGTGCAATATTCAGTCGTGTGCCACAGGCACATCTTGACCTGTGCAGTTTTTGAATATCACGCTTCTTGCACATGGGCACAGTCTACTTGCACTTGCTCTTGCTGTTGCACACTTTTTGGGTGCAGTTTGAATATCTGTGCCGGGGAATTTAAAATTTCTGAATATAGAATCTTTTTGTAAACCTCCTTCCTCACAGTATGCCTTATGTCATGTGGGGTAACCTGATATGCTTTTATTATTTTAAACAGCTCTAACAGGTATGAGGCAGATGCAGGAGGAAGATCCCTAAAGGAACCCGTTTTTTGTTTCCCACTTCTGCAAAAAGTAAGTATACCTTGTACTAAAGAGATCCACCCAGATCAACTGTTTGCCCAATATCAGGGGCAGTAAATTGGAATATATAAAGACAGTGAAGAAAAAAACATGGGGTTTAACATATTCAGACCCCTATTCTTTATTGGCCAATACATGACTGATCTCTTTACCGGGTTTAACCTACTGCCCCAGAGTAGTCTAAATGCAAAATTATGTACTTTCGTTACAAGTTTGACAGGTAGTGTGAATATAAGACTTACTAATAGGAACAAGGGGACAATGAAGGTTTTAAACATATAAATTATTTTCTTTTTAGTCATAGGGACAGTGTTCCATCTGTTTATCTTTTCCTTGGCTTTATGTATAGCCTCCTCCCAATTTGTAATTAATGGATCAGTTATCCCAAAAGTAAATCCCAGAATCTGAAGTGACAAAGAGGATATTTGTATTTCTGAAATAGTTCAATCCATTTCTACCTCAGATCCATTTATTGTTATTCCCCCACATTTTTGTTTATTGCTTTTCGACCATGTAATTTCAGAAAAAACAGGAACTACCTCTAGGGCCCTCTCTCCTGATTCCTTATCTGCCACCATAATGGTTACATCCTCAGCATAGACTAAGGCTACTGGGAATTCCTGATGATTTAAGCCTGAAATATGTTTTATCCCTCTTACAAATTCAATTTTTGAAGCAAGGGGTCAATAGCAAATAGGTAAAGCAGAGGACTCAAGGGGCAGCCATGCCTTACACCTCTCAAGATTCAAACATGTCTTCCTACCCTGCCATTCACCACTGGACTTGTTGAAGCACATGTATACAAAATTTGAATACAAGAAAGATACGTGTCATATTCCATATTGTTTTAACACTGCAAAAAGATATTCATGGGGTACTGTGTCAAAAGCTTGAGACTGGTCAATTGTAAGAAGAAAACCAGAAGTTTCATGACAGTGAAATACCTTCCAAATTAATCTAAGATTATCCATCATAGTGCGCTGTGGGATGGCACATGCTTGGGTTGGTGAGGTAACATATTGTGCCACTTTGGCCAATCTGGCACACAGGATTTTGCATAATAGTTTCCAGTCTACATTCATGAGGTTTATAAACCTCTAATTATTTAGTGCGGCCTTATCCCCTTTTTTGTGCAGTAAGATTGAGAGGCTATCTGCCAGAACATCAGGGAAAGGTACTTCCTCCACCTAGATATCATTAAAGATGATAAGTAAGTAATCTAATAGAAGGTCCATTTTTTTTTTGTTATAAATTCTCTGGCTAACACATCTGGGCCCGGAGCCACCATTTTTCACTGCTCTTTTGGAAAATTGCACATATTATCCCTTTGTTCAAGCTGGGAGATCCTACAGATCTGAATAATTACAGACCAATCTCGCTTCTTCTACCATCCAAGCTACTAGAAAAAATTGTCAACTTACAACTGAGGGAGTATTTGAACTGTGAAAATATACTTAGCCCAGTCCAATTGGGGTTCAGACCTAAGCATAGCACCATGTCGGCTCTAGCTAAAGTGTCTAACGACTGGTTAAAAGCCCTGGATAATAAACAGCACATCTACACACTTCCCCTTGACCTTAGCAAAGCCTTTGACATGGTTGGTCACTCCATCCTGCTTGTTACTCTGGGTAGTATTGGTCTAACCCTGCTGCAGTAAAGTGGTTGCACTGCTACCTCACAAATCGAAGTAAATAAATTAAAGCACAAGGGGAACTGTCCCCACTAAAATCTTTGCCCCGAGGTGTCCCACAAGGTTCTCCCTTGGGCCTATCCTCTGCGCACTTTATATTAACCGCATAGATTCTGGCATACTAATAGGAAATGTTTACATTTTCGAGGATGACGCAGTCCTCTATACAACCAATCCCTCTCTAGATCTTGCTTACAAGGACTTACTGCAGGACTTTATCATCCTCCAACATAACCTGCTGAGTCTGAAGCTCTTGCTCAATGCCAAAAAAACTAAAGCCATGATCATCTCCCTGCACTCCTCCCATAATATGGGGACGCCTGGTGACCCCGAGATTATCACCCTCCTTGGTGAACCTCTGGAAATAGTAGATACATTTAAATATCTGGGAGTCTGGTTGGATAACAAACTGTTTCATTGTACACCTAAGTGAGTTAACAAAAAAGTTAAGATAGTGTCTTGGCATGTTTTACCGCATAAGACATCTACTCACTGTCAAAGCTACAGTCACTGCCCCCAGTATGCCCTCCAGAAGCTTGACATACTCTACCATTGCACTTTGAGATTCATACTTGACATGTCCCTGTGGATTCACCACTGCCTGTTGTACCAGGCAATTGATTGGCAGTCCCTCTTCATGAGGAGTCAAATAAATGCCCTCATGTGGCTCTTCTGGGCTATTTCTAACAAACTGCCATCCTAGATCTGAAATCTGTTCAAATGGTCTAAAGGTACATACGGACTACAGAACTCCTTCTTTGTCCTCCTTAAGCAACCATGAATGAGGACACATCATGGCACAACTGCAATCAGCTCCTTCCTACCATCACTTGGAACAATACGCAAAAAGCAATTAAAGTTTCCCTCCTGCCTAGCACCTACATATTCAGGCAGCTGCTTTATCGATGCCTGAAGACTGCATGCAATTGCTTCAGGTAATGAATGGCATATGGACTGAATAGTCCCCTAGCTCCTGGACCTCCCTGGCCTTCTTATTGCCCCTGTCAGCTGGCATTCCTTTTTAGTGTAACTGCTCTCCTCCTAGCTCCCTCCCTCCTTCTCCATGGCAACCCCCCCAGGGGCATCTACCCTAGCAGGGCTGTTCCCCCACTCCCCTCATGTGTCTTTGCACTCTTCTCCTCTCTCTGTCTTCCACTGTGTCTTTGCCATCCTCTCCTCCCTTTGTCCTCCACTGTCTCCTAATTCATATATAATGAACTGCATGTGTATATACTGTATATATATATATAGAGAGAGAGAGAGAGAGAGAGAGACCTCATTATCTAAGTCTTGCTTCAGTTACCTAATGATCTCATACTTCAAAATAGTCTGTTTCAATGTATACTGTGTTATGAAATGATGTTGAATACTGTAAATGAATTAGTCCTCTGTGCCCAGGACCATCTTGCAAATGAGCTTGCTCAACGATGTAACTGCCTGGTTAAATAAAGTTTGATTGATTGAAACAGCTAACTTCAACTCTAGTTTAGTAATTGGTGTTGCTAGAAATTTCTCTCCCCCCCCCCTTTGGTATTCCAAGAATCTGCAGGTCCTTCAAAAAGGCATCCAAGGAGTCAGGGTTAGGGGTGGCTGCCCAAACAGTTTCAGTACATGATGATCAACTATCTGTACTATCTTCTGACCTTAATTTGTATGCTGTCCAGACTCCAATTGGAGTTTAGACATATATTTGGAGTCAATTATTTGGCTGCAACTGTCATAAGGACTCACATGTTGTGCTTTCCCTTGTGTCCCGAACGTCTGCTAAAAGAATTATGTTTGGTCCCTATCATACTGAAATTTACACATTTTAGTTTTAACTGCCTGCATATCAGTGGAAAGGTCTTCCCCTGACTCTGTGGCCTGGGACATTAAAATGTGTAATTGTCTTCTGAGTTTAAGATAATTCATGAATTTTTTGTAGATACATTTTTAGCATTTAGCTACAACAATTGAGTACATCATTTTTTGTGCCTTGCCACCAAAATAAGGAATTATTGTCTAACTCAAATACTGAAATGCGTGCCCTAATTCTTCATGTATCCCCTCCCAGGAATCCTGATCCTCCAGGGAAGAAACATTTTGTCTCCCAACAGTATTAGATTGGGATTTATTTCATCGGCCCCTGAAACTAGCTGTTATCAATCTATGATTGGAGGTCTCTACAGGGATCACCCTAATCAGATTAACAGGCATCCATTTGGGACACAAGAAAGAAATCAATGTTTGTAGATAGTCTCCCTTTAAAAGATCTATGTTCTAAAATTTGACTTTTTTTCTGCAGAAGTCTTTGAGTTTTGCATTTTTATACATCCTGTTTAAAAATTTGTATCATTATATAATATCCATGTACATCCAGTTTTATCTGCTAGTGATCATACACAATTAAGGTCACCCCCTAGTACTACAGACTTCGAGGTATACAAATATGGCTGGACCCTTTTTAATACTTCGGTTCTTTGGTACTTCATTTGAGGATTATAAATGTTAATAAACCTGAAGTCTTGGTCTTTATTTCTAACATTCAGTATAAGAACTCAGCCAGGGAGCAAATCTATTAAATAAGACACTTTAAATCCAGAGGTATTAAACAAAATACCAAGTCCTGCGCAAGATTCTTCACCTAAGGACCAGAAAGATGGGCCACTGAGACATTCTTCGGAAGCAATATATTGTTCTCTAATTGTATGCAGTCTAGTATCTTGCAAAAAGAATACATCCAAACATTGCTCCTTTAAAGTAAAAAAAGTTGTGTGTCTTCTTTTTGGATTATTTATGCTGTTGACATTCAGAGACCCACAAGTAAGTTCCCAGTACATTTTTGTTTAAGTGTTGTTTGGAACAGACCCCTCCATGTCATCCTCCACAGAAGATCTTGTAGTAGTTTTCTTTTTATTTTGTTTTTCTCTTTGATGCTCTTGAGCTCCCAGAGGTTATCTCAGTGTCTGCCATGGTATCTGGCTGTGAAGAAGCAACTGATGACATATCAGAATCTTCCTCCTCTTTAGCCCATTGTTTGCATTTTACCAATAGGGAAAATCTGTTTCTAGTTGGGACTTCAAAATCCCTCGGAGGTTTAGGAGTCACCCCTTCCCTTAGGGCACAGCTATGGGTTAGCTGGCAAGATTTTTGATATTCCCATTTTTACGTTCGCTTGAGCGCATATGCAAGGAACATCTTGGGAGAATGGGACACTTTGGAGGTGTGCCCTTCCCCTGCAATCCCCTGCTCCATTGAGCAGGCGTGGCAGTTCTGCACCAATCGGACGTGGTGCTGTGTATGACAACGTGGTCTTCTCTTCAAAGAAAACCACCGCTGTCACACACAGCACCACGCCACCGCCTAATCTTTTGCTGCTGCTGGGAGCCCACCCAGCGTGGCAAACGTCCCGCTGGCCATCTGCCAACGGGTGCCCAATCCCATTGGCTCCACAGCCCCCAGCTATCCTTCTGCCATGCTGGGAGCTCACCCCAGCGTGGCAAATGTCCCACGTCATCTTTTTTCTTTTTACAAACCTGTAAATTGAAAACGGTCCCACGGGCGCTTTCCCTCCCAGCCCTCCCACAACCCACACCCACCCACCGCGCACCTGCCTCCCCACACCCCTCGCCCCATACTTACCTCCAGAGCTGATGATGATCATCGGGGACCGGGAACATGTCTGCACTCTTCAAAGCCGACCGCGAACTGAGGAAATGCTGTTAAGCTGTATAATGGGCTAGATAGGGGATTTCAACTTTATGCATATCTCAGGCATTTTTTAGAATTTTTGCACCAAATTTTCAACATGGGGTTTTGGGACCCCTTTTCATGAACAATGTCACTGTCATGGTGTTATTCAGGCCCGAAGGGTGATTTCACAGTCACTGCATAAAATCACCCTTCAGGCCCAAATAACACCATGACAGTGACATCATTCATGAGAAGGGGTCCCAAAAAACCCATGTTGAAAATTTGGTGCAAAAATTCCAAAAATTGCCTGTTCTACGAGCGTGCGTTGCGCAGTTCCTACGCAGGCTCGTAAGTTTGCAAATTTTCAATATTTTCACTCCAGATTTTCAACATTGCCATTTTACCACACCTCCTTATGAGCAGTACAGCTGTCATTTTTCATATCCTGCCCAAAACGTGTTTCCGCCCATGTAGCGCACAATGGTGCATTCGGTGTGTGAAATCAATGTATGGGACACATTAAGAAAATCACAGTGACACTGTTCATTAGCAGAGGTCTTAAAATGGCTATGTTGAAAATTTGGTGAAAAAATTCCTAAAATTGACTGTTTTATTAGCATGCGTTACGCAGTTCCTCACGACGCCGCACGCTTGCAAATTTTCAATATTTGCACTCCAATGACTTCCAAATACCTAAACAGCACATAGAAGCAAGCAACATTCGGCATTGACAAATGCTTGTACTCCTTTGTCACTGATTTTTTTAAGCCATGTCCAAGTGCCAAATGCCACTGCAAATACCTGCAAGCGAACGTTCGGCATTGTAAGGGGGAGGTGGCATATTTGAGACTTCTGTGTGAGAAGTCAAATGTAGCACTGGAGCTGGGTCTGTATTAACTTCTGCATTTCTGATCTCCTTCTGTTTTGCTATACCAGAATGGTTTTCATCCATTTCTACTAAAGCATCTCCTTCTGACATAGTGAGGGAATCTGAGGCTAGTGCAGAAGACTGGGTAGAAGCTTTGGCTTGTTGGAGCACCTGTCCAATCCTGTGTTCTTGAGTAACCTGGGTTTGCCTTTCCCTAGCAGAGGCTGCCCTCTGTGCCTCCTCCTCACTGTTTGCTGGGTTGTTATGAGAAGCACAGGGATCAGTTTTTGAATGCGTGGGTCGTGTCATCACATAAACTGCAGCAAACAGGTGTGTGACAATTTATAGTTGAGTGGCCAATCCCTCCACAGAGGGAACACTTATGCTGGTTGCAAGCATTACTGAGGTGAGTGTATGCACTGCACCTGAAACAAGATTTAGGTTGTCCAGCATAAAAATTAAAACCTTGGTCTCTCCCAAGGTAACAGCTTGGAAGATTCTGGATTGTGCCATTAGATTGTGGTGAACAAACTCTAATGTGCCAGCCCCCAGTCCAGATATCCTCAGAGTCCATGATGGGATCTGGTAACCCTAGGACGGTACATTTAGACCTTAACCAGTATAGGATATCTGAAATTGCTACCCCCTCATTTTTAAAGAGCACTGTGATTGCACAGAATGCAGGTTTTGAAAGTGGAATTACTGTGAAGGGAGCCTATTCCTTCATTTGTCTGACCCCCTGGTGTCTCTGCCAGAAGAGTTCCAAACCAGTTGCTGTTTTTAAACTTGCATCAAAGTTCAGCTCCCCGGTGTGTGAATGAGAGCATATATTTCTTGTGCTGAAAAACCCATGCTTTCTTTCAGCAAAGTTCTGCCTACATACATCCTGTCTGGACAGGTGTCTAGGCCCCCTCTATACATTATTCTGATAGTGTTCCATCTTTTTGCTGGTTCTGGGGGGGGGGTGAAGTAACCCAGCAAAAGTCCTTGTATTAGACCCTCTAGTCTGAGTCTCAGGTTTTCTTGTCAGGATTTACTGTCCAAGGTGTGTGTGGTGGGGGGAGAAGAAGGAGGCGCGCCTGTTAGATTGTTTGAACTGTTTTCAGACACAGCAGGTCCACAGTCCATATGTTCAGCAACCTGATGTATTAGAAGCTCTTCTTCCTCTGAGGTATCTCTAGTGGTTGGTATTTGCAGCTGTGGCTTGTTTGTAAGTTCAAGAGAGCAAGGGATTTCTAAAGGATCTTTTTGTAAAGAATCACTTCTTTCAGGGGAGACCCATGGCTGGTTCTTAGAGTGTCTCACCCATCCAGCCTGTTGTAGTGCTTCCCCACAGTAAGCCTTGTAACTGAAAGATTTTGATCATAGTCTGGTATGCTCATATATTACATTTGTTTAGATGTACCAGCATGTTCCCTTTTTCCTCTGAGTGTTGCTGTGCATTTACAGGGTCTTGTTTAGCAACATGTGCCCCTGACTCATTTTCTGTTAGGGTGTTATTTTGCAATCTCCCCGCAGTTTTTGTAATATTATCTGCTCCTGTATTTAAATCTCCCCACCTCCATTTCTTCAGTGAACTCAGTGTCTGTTTGCCTGAACCTTGGGGCACTTTCCTGGATAGCCTCCATTATCTCATCATATGATACAGTTTTAAGATCAATCTTTGCTGTACTTGCAGAAACTGCAGTTTCTGTCAGCATTCATCGACAGTCGGATACACCTCCTGAATCTGCGCTAGCCACCTCTTCCTCTCAAAATCAGCGTTCCTCTGCCTCAAGAAGAACTAGGAGGTAGACCCTCCATTCTTTGTATTTCTCTGCTCTATTGAAGGCTACAGCCTCTGGCATTAAAATGGTATTTAAGGCCAAAATGCTAACAGTGATGGCTATACTTTCTGCACTTGCTGTAGCAATGTCCAAATCCACATTTTGGGCTTCCTCAGTGGGCTAGGTGGGAAGGGAAGTGTGCTCCTCCACCAGAGATGCTATTGCTGGACTGACTCAAAGACCAGACATTCACAGTGCCCCCTAGGGAGAGTAGGGGTATTTTATTGCAAAAAATTCAATATAGTTAATACAAAATAGAATACAAAGGAAAAACAAAAAGAAAATCAGCAATACACACTAGGAAAATCCCATAGAAATCATTGAACAGATAGAAAAGCTGAACAAAAAAGAGGTAAACCCTAGCAGTACAAAGAACCCTGCAAAGTAAGCAGAGAACAGTAAATGATATACATTACTAGATCCTTCAAAACTGTAAAAGGAGCATATTTTGTAAAACAACTTCAATAATACTTATGTGGTCCTATAAACTCCTTTAAGGTTAAGGAAAAAGAAAACAAAAATAAACCGACACCTAAGTCAGTAATGCAGAATATGCCGTAACCCCCTCCACATATTATATACTGTAGCTTTGGGATGGGTTAATGAATCTTTAAGAAAAACTTCCAGGTAAGTGGTGTCTTCACACAGTTTTCCCACAGGTAAATACATTCATTGCTGTTGAAAAACATATTTGCTTCTATGCTGCCATAAATAGAATTTCATCACAGCAAACACCACTTCTAGAGTAGTCCTGCCATATTTAAGCAATCTGCATGTGTAGGCTCCCAAAATAAACTGACTTATAGGTTAAATTCTGAATCCAAGGCAGCATCCATCTATGAGCTAAGAATTTCCATAAGTTAACAGTATAAATGCATTCATATGAAAAATGAGACGTGGACTCCAATGGGGCTAAACATTCTAAATAAGGGCATGTTTTATATTCAATAGGTTTGTGTTTCCAATTTCCCTGCACATTGATCCTCCCATAGGTAAACAGCCATACAGTTTCCCACATCCAGAGCGGTATCCCCTGATTGTTTAACTGGTGGATAGCTATGTGGGTCCAATCTGCAGTGCACTCAGGCAACTCAGGAACAGGGGGCGCTATACTACTTAAAACCAGGCAGTACAACAGTGTTCACTGTGTGGTCAGTATTTGTGTTTTAGTCAGTTTCCAGAGACTAAGTTTCTTCAGTGATGGTTTAAATAGCCCAGGTATACCCATGGAAGGAAACAATCTAGAGGGTTCCATATCCCATTTTTCAAAATAAAAAAATACACACCAAATCCACTCACTACAGAGGGATGAGGTATCTTGTAACCCAATCTGGAGGGTCCCCGCCCAGAACAAAGTATGGAAAAAAAACAGTGGGTGTAGCATGCCAAGACCTCCTTGTTTCCTGTTCAAATAAGTGAACTCACTTTTAATCAGGATCAAGCGACTACCCCACAGCATTTGGAAAAATAAGCTATACAATCTAGTGTCATATTGGGAAGGGATAGGAAAAATCTGTGCCGCACATAAAAGAATGGGGACCAGAAATTGTTTCATCATAAAAATACGCTTAAACTTAGATAACTGCCGACCCTTCCAGTGGGAAACTAAAGCTTCATATCTGGTGAGGAAGCTATCCCAGTTCATGATGGCCACATCCTCTCCTCCAAAGTATACTCTTAAAATTTTGATAGGGTCAGTAACAAACTGAATATCAGCAATCTGTCTCTCAGGTCCTTGCTTACCAATATAGATACCACAGCTTTTCTCAGTATTGATGTGAGCTCCAGATACTGCCGAAAAGGCTGATAATTCTTCTACAGCACGTAGTACACTAAGGTCATCTTTACAAAATAACACTAAATCATCTGCATAAGCCAATGACTTACTTTCAGAGTGTCCATAAGGGTTAAGAAGGCCTCTAATTTCAGGATTATACTAAATGTATCAAATGCAAGCATCCAGAAAGATCACATATAATACCAGGCTCAGGGGGCGGCCTTGTCATAACTCACTTTTCAGTTGGATCCATGAACCTATGTGGCCCGTAATCAGCAGAGCAACAGTCGCTGTACTGTACAAGTGATTAATCCAATTTATCAAAGGGCAAGGGAGGACATAGCCGAACAATAAATGGAACAAAAGAGTATGCGATACTCTGTCGAAGGCCTTACCTCATTCTATAGATAGTAAAAACCCTGCATAGTTATTGTGTCTATGAAATTAAAGACAATCTCTTACAACGTATGAATATTTTTTAATTCATCTCCCCAGGACCAAACAAGTTTGAGAAAAGTGAATCAGGAAGTTAAGGGGTTTCTTCAGCCTATTAAGTAAAATAATCACAACAATTTTCCAGTCAGAATTAAGAAGACAGATGGATCTCCAGTTCTGCAGAGAAGTCCTATCACCTATCTTAAATAGGAACCACAAGAAGCCTATGGAAAATTGACAGTCTGAAGTACACTGCATAGTGATTTCTTGAGATAGTAAAACCAAAAAGGGGGACATTTCTGTCGAAAAAGCTTGATAGAACTCCCCAGGCAATTCATCTCATTCCGGGGAGATGTTTTTTTTCCATCTGAGAAATAGCAAATCCTATGTCTTCTAAGAAAATGGTAACCTGTAATGTGACTGTTCCTCCGGAGATAAGGAGGTGCCCAAACCATCAAGAAAATCTTCCCTTTCTAGGAGGGTCCCAATCTGGGCATTATCAAAGGTCTGGAAATGGTGATCTGTTCTAGATCATTGACTTCAGTACATTCTTTGCCTGACTCTTCTTTGAGTACAGTAAGTGTAGTGGAATTCAATTTAGATTTGCATGCAGCACAGGGATCACCTATGGGCATCTTTGCAGTGCCAAAACTAAGTTCAGCCTTCAGTGCTGCAGCCCGGCCATATTGACAGAGTTTCATCTGCTGTTTGATCTGAGAAATTTGGGTAGAATAGTCCATCCCAAATTTATTCATAGTGGAAAACAGGAGTTGTAGCTGATGCCATAAAGCTAAATATTTTAAAAATTTCCCCGACTGAGTCTTTGCACCCTGTTTCTGTAACCAAGTTCTAATAGCCACTTAAGAATCCTCCTACCATTCACCTACTGAACTGTATAAAATACAAACCAACCAACAGGATTGAGCACTGAGAATATACCCAATTTAACCTGACTGAGGGGGAAGGATGAAACATTGGCTCTCCATCGACTGCAGTAACCAGGGCTAGATTTAACCAGTTCTACAATAGCATGGAGGAGGATTATCTGAGAATTCCCAGGGTACAATACTTAGGTCGTGAACCGTAAGACTTCGGGGAAGAAACAAAAAATATATTTGGGTAGCCAGATTCCCCCTAAAATAAGTTCTTTCAGGGGCTTTCCCCCTTTATCTGGAATGCATCTTGCATACCCACTTTAGCGATACATTGCATGAGGGCATGAGAATCACAATATACCTGTTTACCTGCATTTAACCTGTCAGATATTTCAGCAGTACAACTGAAGTCCCCTCCCAAGAACACTGTTCTGGTAGTGGTCAACTAGGGTTGTATCTGTTTCAGCAGGCCTACCCTATCTGCCTTCACCTAGGGAGCATATACATTTATAAATCTGCAAGGTCTCGTACCCCATAAGCCATCCAAAATAAGTACTCTTCCTGGAATCAAGTCAATAAATCTATGAAGTTTAAAGGCATGACCTGTAAATAAAATTCCCACCCCATTAGCCCTATCAAGACTGAAGGACTAATAGAAAGGCCCCCAGATCCACTCCTTTTTGGACTGTGTAAGATGATAAGAATCAGCCATTCACATTTTCTGAAAGAAAATAATATCAAGATGCATTTGTTCTAAGGCAGAAAAAAATGCAAATCTTTTACTAGTGTTCATAATACTACACACATTAAGGGTGGCAAGATATAACTTATCCATAATGGTCCACCCACAGTCACTAAGAGGGCTCCAATTAAGATGTAACTTTGGTCCCTTCTATATGTTTTTCCTTTTTTTTTTCCTACCATCCAAACTTTCAGGTAAGAGCAATGAGTGAGTGGAAGCATCCGATTCTATGGCTTCATAATCGGAGTCCCCCCAATTCCTAGATTTTGTAAAGACCTCAATCTGTTCATAGTGGGAACTGGGGAGGTTTTAGATGCATGCAGTCTAGCACTTCTCCTGGTTTGTCGTGTAGATCACTCTGTGGGGGGGAGGCATGGTGGTGCAAGAAGCAGTGTCTCCAGTTGGTACATCTTGGGTTACAGTGTTCTGGAGGTCTATAGGAGTCTCAAGAGAGGGGCACGGGAAGTACAGTGGGAACAGAGGGTGTACAGTCTCTTTTCTTACTTTCAGGAGGAGCCGCTAAGGGTGGTTCCTCTATGTTCTCTTCCTGGCATGTGGTGGACGGTTGGGGGGGAGGCTGGACACTGTTCTTCTGAGGCTTCTGCCACCTTGTGTTGTGCATTTTTAATCATAGTGTCCTAGTTGACCCCATCCATTCGGTTGAGGGCAGCCCAAGGGCATTTTTGAAAAACATGCCCCCTAGCATCACATAAATTGCATTTCACAATATTTCTACAAGCAGTGCTTAAGTGATTATATTCCCCACACAGAATACATCACAGTTTATCACAAGTTCTGGCAAGATATGTGCGTTCACTACATTTCTTGCAAGCCTTCAGTTGTCCCACATAAAAGCAAACCCCACAGTCTTTCCCAATAAAAAAAACTGTTAGGGATGTGAATGATTCCATGTTCTGACTGGTGGAGTTTTACTCTGGAATGCCACCCCCCAGTCCAAAATTGCTTTGAGTCAATAGTAGGTTCTGGTGCCCTAAGAACATCACACCATTTCTGTAAACAGTGATGAATGTCACATACGTTGGCCCCTTTAGTGATGAACATCACTGTGATGGTATTTATTAAGGGCTGGGTCAGGGGAATTATCAAAAATGGAGTCCAGAGGGGGCACATTTTACCTGGTTGTATTTGAAGCAAAATTGTTCCAACCCTTCGGCAGAGGTAAAGCTAATGTCAGAATTATCATCACCTGAAATTTGAATCAGTGCATCAACATCTGAAAGAGAAAACTTGAATGAATCCTTGATGAGCATCCAGACCATATATTCCCTGTCAGGGTGCTGCTCCAGTCCTTCCTATATCAGAGACACACTGTGTTTCTGCATGGTTCTGGAGTAGATCTGTCATATAAATCTGAAAACCTTGGTTGCTGGTGGGGGTGTAGATCATTCTCCCTTTGACTCCCCTTCACTAGAACTAGAAGTACTGTGAAACTGTTCAGAGTCCCCTGGGCAATTCTTATTAGAAAGAGTTGAAATGTCCTGAAATATTATGGGGTTTGCAGTTGCTGTGTTTCCAGAGTTTGGATTATGAGATACAGTGAAACCTAATGTCTCCCCACTATCCAGACCTACTGTAGGGACTTGCATGGGACCTGTGTGGGAATCTGTATCACGTTGTTTAGCCACACATTCAGTGGAAACCTTAGTAGGTATAAGCAGAACAGGAGACAGTGGTGTTTCAATAGGTGATACATTCATGTGCACAATACTGGTGTCTGGGGCAGCTGGGGTCTTAGAAGCCGAAAACATAGGTGGCGTGACAATATGAGATACAAGAGGAGAGGTACTCACCCCGCCATTGCCATCAGTAATTACTCTGCCCAATGGCTTCCCTAGCTGAAGGCCTTTTCGGTAAGCTGGTAGACCTGGATTGAGGTGGCTTCCATTTTGTGTAAGAACTGGAAGCTTTCTCCAGTTTTAGTCATTTTATCTCATTCTTAGCCAAATACTTTTTCTTCCTTGGAGAAAAAAAAACATCTGCTAATTCCATTTCTTCAGTCAGTTGTTCCTTTTTCTCAAATATGTTTTGTTCTAAAAGAACCTTCACATTACTCATTTCCAAATGAGAACAATCCATTGCTGTGACTTGTTGAGCCTGAGTCTTTATATCCATGGAGATGCTCGCAATATCAACCATCACAAGAAGCAAATCCATAGTAGATGCATCCATTGCAATGCCTTGTCAAGCTGGGGAGAGAACCTTCTTTCGTTCCTCCACAGCCATTTCTGGCTCCTCCATGACAGGAAATGGTCTGACAGCACCCCCTTCCGTAGAGTAGAAAAATTATCCGGTGTCCTGGCCAAATTTCCCCCATTCCCTAAAAATACCACCAACAGCTTAATCTAGTTCAATGTCAGTTGGTATCCATCTGTATCCCCCTCACCCAGCACGAGGCTGCAAATAGGCAGAATTGTCTAGTCCTCCTTTCCCAGTCAAAAAAAACTAAATCAATAAATTATAAATAAATGTCCTACTGCCAATTACACGATTTAGGGCTTCCCTCACCAGTTTACTATATAATCATTGTGACTGCTTTGGGTGAATTATTGCCAAAATTTAAATGTTGAGGCTATTATTAATTTTCTTTTTATGATGTCTCATGCTTGCATGCCAGCCAACATATTGCATTAGTAGCAGATTTGGAGGTGCGGACTCTGTTGGGCGAATGCAGGGCACACATCAGTAGGTATGTCCGTCATTTTCCAATAAGTCAGCATGCAGGCACCACACCAGGAATATATAATGTGGCAAGCACATCTAAGGAAAGGTCCGCTGCTATAAAAGCAAAGCTTGTCATATGCAATGGCACCTCCTGACGTGCCTTCCATGGTGAAACATTAGAATAAACATGGCGGCACACTGCCTGCCACAATGCCAAGTTGAGGAGTGCCCAATCCCCTGGCTGGCATGCCCTGACCCAGTTTATCTGCCGACGGGGGAGCCCACTCCCTGTCGGCATAATGCACCCCCCACTTGTTTTGTGCCAAGGGGGGTGCCCAATCCCCCTCAGCACTTGCCCTCCCATTGGCATGTGCTAATAAGGGTGCCCAATCCCCCTTTGGCTAGCCTCTCCAAACACTCAGGTGGCATGCTGGAAGCCCACTGCAGCATGCCAAATGCCTGTAAAAAAAAAAAAAGGCCTACAGCATTTTTTTTTAACCTGTAAAAAGAAGAAAACGGTCCCCTGCAGTATGTCCAGCTCTCTGCCCCAACCGCACCCACCCTCTGTGCACCCTGCCTCCCCACAACCCCCTCACTCCATACTTACTTCCAGAGTCTGGCACTATGATCTTCGGCGGACCAGGAACTCGTCTGCATTCTTCAAAGCCAACCGTGAACTGAAGAAATGCCGGTAAGCTGTAAAATGGCATAAATATGGTAACTGTCTTAAACAATTAGCCTTTTCACATTCATAAGAACTGTTCCAGTAGTTTGTACCAGCTGGGCTTGCTTAGTTGCTTTTCTTTCCACCCACTCTCCAGTATCTTATCTCACAGTTCTTCATCCTTCTCCCTTCTACTTTTCTAACTTTCAGCTCTCTCCCCCCCCATCTCCATCTCTTTGACTCTCTCTCTCTCTCCCCATCTCTTTCTCTCACTCTTTCCCTGTACACACACACACACACAAACACATACACACACACACACACTCACACTCTCCCTCTCTCTCTCCCTTTCTCTCCTTTTCTCTCTTCTCCCTCTCACCCCCTCTGTCTCACTTTACCACTTTCGCTCTAACTGTGAAGCAGTGTAATTTCGCTCTTTTGAGCACTGGCCTGTGAATTAGGGGATCACATGTTCAAACATCATACAGGGTGAAATATTTATTGTTAGGCTCCTATAATTTGGTGCTCCAGTCCACACATTTTTTTCAAATTATTTTTATCTCCTGTTCCGCGTGACTTGCCCTCATCTGGGCCTACCCCCACCCCAGCCCCATCACCCAGCATCTCTGGATCTTACCTTCCTGCTCCAGTCTGTCCGCCAGACCACCCAGTTGTAAAAAGGGGTAAAGTAGGACCCTGTCCAAATTAAAATGTTGCATCTTATCCTGGGTAAACAAATTGCAAAAAATGCATTTTGTATTAGTGGTCCTATCCTCAGTTATAAAGAACGAAGGGAGATAAATATGGAAAAGTATTTACATATAACTTAAATTGTCTTTATATAATATACAGTATTTTAAGTTCCCCTGGGTAATATAAAAAGAAACATAGAAGAATAATGACAAGAAAAAAAAGGACTTCCATCTGACCTACCCAGTGGCCCTACAATGTGCTACTCTGACATAGTCTTCCTCTCAGAGTTTTTACTGTCTCCTGACATGGTCTCCTTCCTAATAAACAATGCTCTGTGGAGTCTGGTGTGATGATCTTTGGTGGACTGGGAACACGTCTGCATTCTTCAAAGCCGACCTCGAACTGAAGAAATGCCGGTAAGCTGTATAATGGCATAAATAGGGTAGCTGTCTAAATAATCATCCTTTTCACATTCATAAGAACTGTCCCAGTGCTTTGTACTGGCTGTGCATGCTTAGCTGCTTTTCTATCCACCCACCCTCCAATCTATTATCTCCCAGTTCTTCATCCTTCTCCCTTCTATTTTTCTAACTTCCCGCTCACTTCCCCCTCCCCATCTCCATCTCTTTCTCTCTCTCTCTCTCTCTCTCTCTCCATCTCTTTCTCTCACTCTCACCCTGTACACACACACACACACACACACACACACACACACAAATACACAGACACACTCTCTCTCTCTCTCTCCCTCATTTTCTCTCTTCTCCCTCTCACAGCATCTCTCTCTCTTTACCACTTTCGCTCTAACTGTGAAGCAGTGTAATTTCGCTCTTTTGAGCACAGGCCTGTGACTTAGGGGATCACAGGCTCAAACATCTTACAAAGTGAAATACTTATTGTTAGGCTCCTATAATTTGGTGCTCCAGTCCACACATTTTTTTTGAATTATTTTTATCTCCTGTTCCGCATGACCTGCCATCATCTGGGCCCCCCCAGCCCCATCACCCAGCATCTCTGGGTCTTACCTTCCTGCTCCAGTCTGTCCGCCAGAATACCCAGTTGCAAAAATGGGTAGAGTAGAACCCTGTCCAAATTAAAATTTTGCATCTTATCTGGACTATCCTTGGTAAACAAACTGTAAAAAATGCATTTTGTATTAAGGGTCTTATCCCCAGTTATAAAGAATGAAGGGAGATAAATATGGAAAAGTATTTACATATACCTTAAATCATCTTTATATATTATGCAGTATTTTAAGTTCCCCTAGGTAATATAAAAACTTTAAAGTTATCATCACGTATTTGCAAAATTATCTCTGGAAATAATTGAGAAAACTGACTAGAGAGTTTGAAGAGATGTGAGAAAAGTAATCACACTGTGCTCCAAATGTGAAGGAATACAAAGAAAAGGGTCTTCCCTCCATATAATATTTTTTAAATAAAGGAAATATGGACCTGTTATCTGTAGGCTAAAATCTTGGTTCCTGTGCTTATTATTTATTATAACCCATGTTCTTCATGGGTTTTATGCCCACTTTCAAGTTACTATATTATAAGGTGATACCCATGAAAAGTTCAGAAAAGATACATGGGTGTCAATAAATACCCCTACCAATGAGGTATTCATGGTCATGCCAAAATTGACTGTAAATAGTTGGGCTGTCAGTGGATCCTTTCAGTATCACTGCATGAGAATTTTAAAAATGTAGTTTACATGTATTGAGCAAAAAAGCGGTAAGGAAGACCTTAGTGCACGCACATTCATTTTGTTTCCCTGTGGAATCGAAGTAGCACACAACCGAAAGACATACAGCATCAAATTACCTATGAAATATGTTCTTGTTTATGTGATTGGATGTTTAGCAATTACAGATGCATTTTGGCAAATGGTTTAATTCTTCAGAATACTGTGCCAGTGTTAAGAATTAATTTAGAATTTCATGAGGCACTTAATGCATTATGTTTCAGTAAAACAAAAAGGGTAGTAAGCATACTGAATTATGCTGTGGGATGATGCTTTGTTTTTGCCTGTTTTGTGTTTTTTTAACACATTTTATTTACCGTATTTATTTATTTATTTACTTTGTTAACCAGGTAGGTACACTGATCCAAAGGTCCCATTTCAGGAACGACACGATCATTTCCTAAGCCAGTGCTTTAACAAGGACACCCCACTGCCTCAAGTACTTAATGCCCTCACATGGAACAAAAACGTCTTTCTAACAAGCCAACAAAACCTTCTTATTTTATTTTACTTCACCGGAGAAGCTCATTGAGAGCCCCAGTCATTACTACTTAAAAACAATTTGCTGACATTTAGTTTTTGCCACTAACTGATCCTGCTGCTTTAAGAATTGTAACTTTAGAACACTTACATAGGACTCTGGGTCCTTAGAGTGTCTTCAGTACCTAATTTGAACCCTAGTTTCCATTTGGGCTTAGTGAGGGGAATAATCTAATAAACTCTCTTGACATAGCTTTTGACAGTGAATTTCCATACTTTTAAAAATGTTGTTGTATAATCTGTTAAAACCTAGCATTCTCTTTCATATTGCTAATTCCTGTCCCTAATGCTTACATGTGTTAATGGTACACACATGGCATCATGTTATCAATGTAATACTGTTCCTTTTTAATTTTTTTATTTTTATTTTTTAGTTATACTTTTTGCCCCTTGGGTCACCCGTCTGCCTACCTCATCAAATCAGGCATCCTCCTCAGGCCACCATCTCCAGAGATTCCTCGGCTCCTAGTTTGCGTACCACAGCTACCCCCATGGCTTGCCCCCCATGGAGGGGTGAAGGGGTGCTCTTCCCCTAGCTCTACCCCCCCAGGTCAGGATCCAGTATTGCTGTGTTCCCTCGGCGCTGAAATGGTCCCCACTGGAGACGGCCATCATGCCGCCGTGACTGGTGCCCTATTTTTCTGCTTTCCTTCCTCTGACATCGGTGGCATGCAATGATGCCTAAGATCCTGAGCATACACACTTCTGCACATGCTCTGATCCAGGCATCAGCCCCAGTATGTCCCCATATACTGTATCTTGCCAGTGCTCTTGTGATCACTCCCAGCCACTGCCACGGGCCACCAGAGCACTGATGGCAGCCCTTTCCTCCTCCCCAGAGAAGAAGAGCAGTCCTACAGATACTCAATCCTTCCCCTCCCCTGCCGACCCCCGATGACCCAGGCTCGTTCCCGAACCTGGGTCACCGGCATGGTGCAAGGTGTGGTGTCCAGTGCCTTAACCCTCAGCACCACCAGGCTGACTCGACTGTTCCTTTTTTAACTGTATTGTTAATGTCAAATAATTTGTGAATGTTACCAAGCTAAAAGATACCAGTCATAATGTGTAACAGTGTTATTGTTTGTGATGTAATCCACGTGTAACTGTAGCAATGCAATATTTTACCTGCTTGTCTAATTAATGTTATTGACTTGCTAATGCTGTCAGTACAATGGTAATGTTCTATTACAGTTACCGATCTCAAATATAGAAACATAGAAGAATAATGACAGAAAAAGACAGTTCATCCATCAGACCTACCCAGTGGCCCTACAATGTGCTACTCTGAAATAGTCATCCTCTCACAGTTTTTCTTGTCTCCTGCCATGGTCTCCTTCCTAATAAACACCGCTCTGTTTCGAACATGGATGTTCTACTGTGTTTTTAACCCAGCTATTTTTCCAGCATTGACCACAGTGTTGGGCAGACTATTCTAGCTGTCCACTGCCCACTCTGTGAAAACCCATTTCCTTATATCCTTTTTAATTTCCCTCCTCCCAGCTTGAGATTGTGACCCCTGGTGGATGAACTGCTTTTTTAACATGAACAGCTCTGTGGAGTTCAACCTATTGTACCCTTGTATGTATTTGTATGTTTATATCATATCCCTTCTGTCTTCCAGGGACAGCGTTTCAGTGTGTTAATGTTACAAACATTTCTCAATGTGTTAATATTAGAGGCGGGTGAGGATGGCAAACTTCACAAAGTAACTACACAAAGTTTGGCAACTTCACCAAGCACAAAAGTACCGACTTTATGGAGTTTTCAATGGGTGAAGTGGCACTTTTAGAAAGCGAAGTCATCAAAATTCTTTCACAAGACTTCGCAAAGATTTTCTGGAAAAATGTCACTTTGTGCAGAAGAACTTTAAGTAGTGAAGTACAAAGTTGGTGATATAGCCTGAAATTTCAGAAACTTCACAAAGGGAAAGTTTCACAGCTTCACGGCACATTCACAGGTAAAAGAAGCTTTGCTGTATGGCTTGTTAAATATTAGAAATATATACATTTACGAAAGAAAGACAACCGTCAGCCCACACCGACTTTCCTCTAAATGTTGAAAAACTATAGTACCTTAACTAAAACACCTTAAAATGATAAGAAACACCAAGAACACCTAAAAAAAACTGCAACACTTAGTCTTAAGTTTGATTATTTAGAGAAAAAAGTCTATTACATTGGCTGAGGTTAAATATTGTCCTGCGAAAAATCATGTTTCAGTAAGAAATGTCCCACTTTGGGCTTCTTAAGGGAAAACAATGGAAAAGACACAGCTTTCCTTAGACACTACAGAAACTCTCAATTAGTGCTTTCGGACAGTAACAACTTTTTTTAAATTATTTAAAACCACTACCAACAACTTCCACTTTCTGTTGCTGGCAGCAGCCATTTCATGAGCAGCAGTGAGATTCCTGAGCTCACTGTATGTTAATATGCCTGTTTGATCTCTGCTATTGGTAGGCAGGTCATATTATCATAACGAGAGCTCAGGGTGCTCTCTGCTACTCATGAAATGGTGGCTGCCAGTAATAGAAAGTGAAACCTGAAGGCCACTGTTTAAATCACTAAAAAAGCAATTAGAGGAATTAAAACAAAAAATGTTACCGTCTGAAAGCACTAATCAGGAATGTTTGTCATACCTGGGTAAAGCTGCATCTTTTCCAGTGTTTCCCTTTAAAAGGTGGTAACCCTACACCGAGTTCTTTTTCTTGCACAAAGTTTTGTATGAAAATTCGAAGTTACTATCCTGTCACCCCCTTTTCTTCTAGTTACTATGCTTGTTTAAGCTTGAAGGTAGAGACAGAGTTGACTGACACCACCTATTTTATAACTGTATTCCAAGTATTTACCACTTGTTCTGTGAAGTAGGATTTCCTGGCATTACCCCTTGAATCTTTTTTTACTCGGAAAGACTTTGAGAGGCCCCCTTTGTCATTTAATTCTCGGACATCATGGAGGCTGCATTTGTTCTGCCAATGTTGTACCCTTTCAGTTTTTGAAAACTGTGCTCATGTTTCCCCACAATCCTCTCTTTTCAAAGGAGAACAGTCACAGTTCTCCAAGTTTGTCTTCCAAACCCATGCTTTCCAGGACTTCAGCCATTTTTGTCACTCACTTTCCTTTGTACCTTCTTAATTTTGTTAATATCTTTTCTTAGGCATGGGATCAGAAACATATGCACTACTTGAGATGAGGTTTAACTAACATTTGCCCAAGAGCATTACAAAATATAGAGATCTCCACACAGAGAGCTCCATTATGCACTACGATGCATGCTGTGATTTTATTAGGTTTACTAGCTGCTGCCTAACACTGTTGTCCCCATTTAATGAGGATCCAGCACCACAGGGACAATTTAGCTTATATTTCATATGCTTAAAATGTCATAAAGAAAATCAAATATGAAACTTAGTACTTACTAACTTACAACTTTAACAAATGTCTATGCACAGGTGTGAAATTTTAGGAGAGATTTGCTTAGAGCACTGCCTGTATGTGTAACATGGCAACGCCTTTCTTGAGGTATAACTGATGAAATAAAGCTGTTGTGACTTCTTTATTAAGCATCTTCATCCAGTCTTCTGTTGGGTTGGGCAATGTTTTTTTCTGTTTGTGTGTCCTGTGCTTTACTCATCCCAGGGTGCGCAGTAATCTTGCTACTACCTGCACCTTGGCAAGTCATTGCTTTTACAGAAAAATCCTCCCCATCACTTCTCAGTAGTTCCTCCTAGACCTGACCTTTTTTTTTATAAATAGAATTCCTCACCACATTCCCATCTCAGCACCTCCTCCAAGATGTTAATCATCTATTTTCAATACACAGATTTCCACACTGTTCCTATCTTAGCTGTTTTTCCAGACCCCAACTTTCATTTTTTCAAATAAATAGAAATAATTTCTGCTCCCATCTCAGCAGTCCCTCCCAGACCTGACCCTCTTTTTTTCAAAATAAATGGAAAGACTTCCACTGCCATCCAAGCAGTCCCTCCCAGATTCCAACCCTCTTTTTTAAATACAAAGAAATCCTCTTCACTCCCATCTCAGCAGTCCTTCCTAGATATGGCAATTAAAAAAACATAAACAAATAGAAACCATCCTTGCCCCCATCTCAGCACTCGCTCCTAGACTACAGTTAGAACCAAGTGTTTTTGCCATAAAGCAAGGCAGTGGGGGTGGTGTTGATGCCTTCACATCCTTCTAACCTTCTACCAAGAGGGTCCTCTCTCCCGTCTATTGACAGGTGATGCAGGTGAGAATACAGGGCATCTCATGGAATGGCTGTTATCCCCCATGCCACTAGGAACAACCATACGAGATGAACTGGAAATACTCCTCAATGTGGAAAATACACTCATTTGACTGCTTCTGCAGCTCTGGTCACATCCACCTTGCTTGCAGATCAGAGACATGAACTCACAATCCCCCAAGTAGAATGTTGGCACCTTAACCTCTAGACTGTTTACACACTTCTAAATATAGTTAATGTCAGCCACAGTATAGCAATACTATCTTATTAGCAGCCATTATGGTTCTGACCAGAGTTTGTGCATTGTTGAAGTCCATCTACATTATCTCAACTAAATTCCTAAGCCTTTCAGGGCTCCTTTGCATTTCTTCTACCTCCTATAAGTTGCAGCTGCTTTCACAATTCTGGCAGTATCTGCAAACTTTGACAACCAAACTACTGGTGCCCACTTCCAGATCACTTAAAATATATTGAACAATATTGGTCCCAGTACAAAATCTTGTAGGACTCCATGGGTCTCTTTTTCCATGTGGATACAGTACCATTTATTTTATAACCCTTTGCTTCCTGCCCTGTAACAAGAATGTAATCCACTGCATTACATGATCAGTGATATCTACTGTAGGTTCTCTGTTTTATGAGCTAACCTCCTGTTTGATATAGTGACAAAAACTTGTTGAAGTTTTAATATACATCTGCATAAAGCTTCCGGATGATATTTTCCAAAGAATGCAATGAGACTTATCAGACTTAGTTTACCCTTACTGAATCCTTGCTGTACCAACACAGCTTATGATATTTTCTGTAAGTGTTCAACATTTCTGTTTTTTATGACTGTCTGAAGCAGCTTCCCAGGTACTGATGTTAAATTGACTGACTCATAGTTTCCCACATCATCTATGGAGCCTGTTTGAGTATTGGCACCATACACATCACCCTCTAGTCATCAGGGACATATGCAGTTCTTAAACAGCTAGTAGTGACAAAAAAAGAAATAAAAACAGAGAGAAAATGTTATTAATTTCTGAAGTAGCCAGTTGTTACTTTTTATGTTGGCTCATGCATGCGTGCCAGCCAACATCTTGCAGTAGGAGCAGATTTGGATGTGCAGTCACTGTGGGCAAATGCAGGGCATGCATCAGTAGGTGTGTCCCTCATTCCTCAATAAGCCAGCATGCAGGCGCTGACACCGGCAATACGTAAAGTGTCCACCACGTCTAACAAAAGTGCCACTGCAATGAGAGGCAAGCTCGTCATGCAGCGGCACAATAACATGCCTCCCGATGTGCCTTTACTGGAGAGGTTTTCCAGTAAACATGGTGGCACTGAGTGCCACAGTGCAAAATGCTGACTTCAGGGGTGCCCAATCCCCCTGTTGGCATGCCCCGACCCACTTCATTTGATGAAAGGGGAGCCCACTCCCCATTGACATAATGCCCCCTCCCATTCCAATTGTGTGCTGAGTGGGTGCCCAATCCCCCTTGGCATCATGCAGTCCTACAACAGTCTTTCTTTGCTGACAGGGGGCTCAGTCCCCATCAGCTTTAGTCCCCCCTCCCCAGTTCAATTTTCTGATGGAGGAGACCACGCCTGATTGGCATAATGTCCCCCCAACCCCGATTTGAGCTGTGTGCTGAAGGGGTTCCCAATCCCCCCTTGGCATCATGGGCCCCCCCTTTCTTTGCTGATGGGGGGCCCAATCCCCATTGGCTGTGGTCTACCTCCCCGTAATGCAGGTGGTACACTGGGAGCCCACCCCCCCATGTACCAAGCAACACCTGCAAAAAAAGAAAACCGACCCTCGTTGTCTTTTTTTCCCTCTGTAAAACATGAAAACGGTCTCTTCTGCCCCCCACCCACTGCATGCCCTGCCTCCCCACACCCCCTCACCTCATACTTACCTCCAGAGCCCAACGCAATGATCTTCAGTGGACCAAGAACACATCTGCACTCTTCAAAGCCGACCACGAACAGAAGAAATGCCGGTAAGCTGTATAATGGCATAAACACGTTTTTTTCAACTTTGGTGCATATCTCAGGCATTTTTTTAAACTTTGGCACCAAATTTTCAACATAGGGTTATTGGGACCTCTCCTCATGAATTCAGTCACTGCAAGGCATTATTCAGTTCCAAAAGGTGATTTTTCGGTTACTGCACGGACTCACCTTTTGGGACCAATCAACAAAAACAGTGCCACTGTTCATGAGGTGGGCTCTCAAAAAGCCTATGTTGCAAATTTGGTGAAAAAAATAGAAAAAATGACTGTTTTACAAGCATGTGTTGCGCAGTTTCCATGCACGGTCTTAACTTCATGAATTTGTAATATTTTCACTCCAGATTTTCAACATTGGCATTTTTCCACACCTCCTTATAAACAGTACAGCTGTCATTTTACATATCCTGGCAAAAATGTGTTTTCGCACTTCTGGCACAGAATAGCATGGTCACTGTGAGAAATCCGTTTTATGGACAGATTAAGAAAATTACAGTGACACTGTTCATGAGCAGAGGTTCTAAAATGCCCATGTTGAAAATTTGATTCAAAAAATCCCAAAAATATTTTGGTTATGGATGTGTGTTGTGCAGTTTCTATGCATGCTCATGACTTCACCAATTGTTCATATTTTTACTCCAGATTTTCAACGTTGCCATTTTTTAACACCTCCTCATGAACAATATAGTTGTCATTTTTCACATCTTGCCCAAAATGTTATTTCATGCCTGCATACCTCTCAACCTCTTGCCTCATAAATCAGGGACAAGTCTTAAAAAATTCAGGGCCAAAGACCCAAAATCAGGGACACATCTTAATAATTGGTAATATTCACTCAGAAAGTTGATAAAATAAGGGGATTAGTGTAAGATGCATTTTCTGATGAAGAAGTAGTCTGTAACTTTAATGTTGACATTATTTTATGCTTACAATTCCCACTGTTTAGTCACAAAAATACTAATTTTACAAGGGACAGAGGAAAATTCTGAGCCAAAATCAGGGACGTCCCTGATAATCAGGGACAGTTGAGAGGGTGCGCATGCCTGTGGTGCCAAATGGCATAGTTGCTGTGCAAAACCACCTTTCAGCTAACAAACTGATAGTGCCTCTCTTCATGAGGTGGGGTCACAAAAAGCCTATGTTGATAATTTGGAGTAAAAATATCAACAAACGCCTATGGCATTAGGGTTTCCAACTGTAACACCCCACCCTGTAGAGACTGACAGGTGTCAGGGGTGTGACTTGGGATCATCAGCTGTAATACTCACACCATTCCACCCCCACCTCTACCCTGCAGCCAGTGACCAGCATCAAGATGTTCCTTGGAGTGCTCGGCCCCAAAGATCACCCCATTCTCCTATACTGCACCCACCTCAGTGTATTTCCTTATGGAATGGGGTAACTATAAGGCCAAAAGACCCCAAAGCACACCACGACACTTGTCAGTGTCTACATGGTGAGGTAAGGTAAAATGGCATGAGCATTATGGCTGACAACCCAAAGGCACACCCCAACACCTGTCAGTCTCTGCAGGGTGGGGCTGGGGTTGGCATCAGATCAATACTTCACTGCTATTCCTATTATGCATCTCTAACTCCTGCACTACCAATGCCATGAGACAACATTTGGCATTGACAAATGCTTGTTATATTATGAAACATTATTTTATGTGTGTTCTGTAAAAGTTGTTTTGTATCTGTGTTTGGATGCAATTAAATTAGAATTTTGTTCTCAACTTGTTATCCAATAAATGAATGATGATGCAGGGTTTTAAATAATTGATTAGCAGTTTTTTCTTGGGACAACACTAACTGTACAGAAAGCATTTATATAGGTTTTCTAGAAGTGTTATGTTTGCTAAACACAGTGAGGCTAGTGCTATGCATTTTTACAATGTTTTAGAACTTTTATGAGCAAAACGCTAATCAATTTTTAGAGTTAAATAAAACCCTGTGATGATGATGAATCAGAGTTCAAAGCGATCACTGCACCCTTCCCATTAAATCAGTGTGCACTGGGAACCCCACACCTTACCATGTATCAGTGTCTTCAGGTAAATCTACACCTTCCCATGCATCAGTGTCTGCAGGTAACCCCACAACTTCCTGTGCATCAGTGTTTGCAGATTACACTGCAGTCTTGCCATGTAGCAATGCCTACAGGCAACCCAGACAGCCTTCCCCTGTATCAATGCCCACAGAGAACCTCAAAACGTTCCCATGTATCAATGCCCACAGGGAACATCACAGCCATCCCATCAATGCACGCAGAGAATATCCATTGCCTTTCCATGTATTAATGCCCACAGGGAACCCCACAGCATTTCAGTGCATCAGTCTCCATAGGAAACCCCACAGACAGCCTGTGCATCAACATCCCAAGGGAATCATCACAGCCATTACATGAATCAGTGACTGCAAGGAACCCCATAGCCTTCCCATGTATCAATGCCCAGAGCCTTCACAAGTAACAATGCCCATAGAGAATACCTACTACAATTCCATGTATCGATGCCAGCAGGGAACCCCTCAGCTTTCCCAAGTATCAGTGCTCACACAGATTATTCACAGCCATCCTGTTTATAAAATGTTTGCAGGGAACACCCACAGCTTTTCCATGTATCAATGCCCACAGGGCATCCTATAACCCTCCCAAATATCAATGCTTACAAGGGATGGCCTCAGCCTTCCTATGTCTCAGTGTCCACAGGGAACCCCACAGCCCTCCCATCTGTAACCCCTAGGCGGCACTATTTTAAGGGCTACTATCCCTGCCTGTATTGCCATGCACAAGTTGAGGGTCCTTAGTTCACTAACAAGGTGCCTCCACCCATAGAAATGGTATTGGGGTAGCTGGGCCCCTCTGGTATAGCTCTCTGGGAAGCTATGACACCCCACCAACCCTCCTAGTGGCCTAGTATCTGGTGCAGTAGTAATCTCACAGACAGTATGGAACAGTAATAATATGCAAACACCCTTCACTTTTACCACCAGGGTTGGATCTGCAGCAGTTTCCCTGGAGCTCCCCTGTGAAATAAGGTTAGCAATTCAACAGCACACTCATAACACTGTAACCCAACTAATAATATGCACACTAGCCAGGTTAAACGTGAAGAAAAACAATCAGGTTTATTTAGGGGCAGTGAACAAGTAAGGGGCGTGAATATAGTCAAATCATTAGCAATCTGATTTGAGTCAGGGTTGGCATGCACCTTTAGTCTCAACATGACAGTCACACAACATTGAGTACCCAGGATGGTAAATCTGGCTAGCTAGAGGCATTGCCTGGGGGTGGCCAACATTGCAGCTGATGTTGGGGCTCTTGGTGGAAAGAAAGGCAATTAACATGCAAGATAACCAAATTATTTGTTATCCGAGACGAATAGCTCAGTCCTTTGTAAACCCAAGAAATTGAAACAATTAGATGGTACCACAAATTATTTAAGCACTTGTTGCAGGGAGCTCTTGAGGCTCAGTTAATTCTACAAGACACAAGGAGAGAGCTACATCAGAGGTCAAACTTTGCACCTCACTCTCAGGGGGGAACAGGAGTAGTGGAGAGAGCTGGGGATTAGGCAGTTCTGAGGGTCCAGCCTCATCTACCATATTACACAGGGGGTTTCCTTGAAACAACTGACTCAGTTCATAAGATGGATAATACGCGGCTGCACACTCACTGTCATCAGACTCAGACTGGCAGTCAGTTTCTTTGAGAACATGGCTGAGAGAAGGCCTTGAATCTTTAACAACTGGAGGAGAGTTAACTGTTGCTCTTTAGCTGTAGCATAGATTACAGGCACGGGGTGGGGGTGGGGGCAGTATCTGAGGGTGCAGAATAGATGATGATTTACCCAATTGGTAACAAATGATTTCTGTGCATTGTCTTTATAGCTCATGAGTCATTCTCTGGATGCAGTTTGCAAATTGTCAGGTCCTCCAGCTTTCTGGCAACAATGTATGGGGTGTGATACCACCTGTCAGCTATCTTGTGTTTTCCATGCAGTCCCAAATGTCTTAACAAAACTCCATCTCCAGGTTGCAGTTCTTGGGTCTTGACTCATCTGTCATGCCTTTCTTTGTTTGCTAACTTTCTTTTGGCCACCATGGTGTGGGCTAACTGATAGGCATGGTTTAATTGAGCTTTTAGTTTCTGGACATACTGGAGATAATTTTCTGTTTTGACTCCATCAAGAAACACTCCAAGACAGATGTCTACTGGCAACCTTGCTTCTTGACGAAACATTAAGTGGTAGGGGGAGAACCCAGTTGTGTCACTTTTGGTGAAGTTATAGGCATGAACTAACGTGCTTATCTGCTGACTCCATCTCAGCTTGTCTCTGGGATAAAGTGTGCCCAGCATGTCTAGTAATGTGCAATTGAATTGTTCAGGCTGTGGATCTCCCTGGGGGAGATAAGGTGTAGTCTTGGAATTTTGCACCCCGCAGATCGAGAGCATCTGTTTAATCAGGCGGCTTTCAAAGTCTATCCCCTGATCAGAGTGAATCCACTGTGGGGCACTGTAATGGACAAAGAATTTTTCAATTAAAAGTTTTGCCACTGTGGATGCCTTTTGGTCCTTGGTTGGATATGCCTGGGTGTAGCGAGTAAAATTATCAGTCACTATGATCATGTTACCAATATTCTTTTGATCTGGTTCTAAACACAAAAAGTCAATACACACAAGCTCCATGGGCGCACTGGTAGAAATGTTAACCAAGGGAGCTGTCCTCTGGGGCTGAGCTTTCCTCTGCAAGCAACGGGTAGAAGTTCTAATATGCATCTTGATGTTGGCTCCCATTTTTGGCTAGTAGAAACAAGCACAGGCCAGATCAGCAGTCTGGTCACAACTTAAATGCTCCATCCGGTCATGGAGGGCACATAGAACCACACGTTTAAAAGCTGCAGGTAATACTAGCTGTTGCTTGGTAACTTGATCTTGTTTATTGGTAGTCTCTCTGTAGAGCAATTTGTTGAGCAACTTTAACCTGGGCCCTTCTCTGAACAGCAGAGCAGTTCTGGGATCTGAAAAGTGGAGTTTGGATACATTCCTTCCAGCATGAATGGTGTCCAACACTGGCCTGATCATAGGTTCTTGGATTGAGCCCACTGTACATTGTCAGGAGTAAGTTGAAGCAGGGTGCTGAAATCTAATGCTGCAAGATGGCAGTAGACCACAGGAACACAAGAATCAGGAGGGCCCAGACAGTCCACCAGGCAATCAATGGTCTCAGAGGACTGGTGTTCAACTTTATCAAACTTTTGATAAAGAGCTTTAACAGATTGTTCAGACATTCTTACCCACTCAGAGTTGAGGTCAGGTCTCCTCGAGAGGGTGTCAGCATCAATGTGATTTAAGCCTGGTCAATACTCTATTGACTAGTCATAGGTGCGGAGAGGGCTGATAGCCAATGGTGCCCAGTGGCATCTAATTTTGCTGAGGTTTGAACATAGGTAAGAGGGTTGTTGTAATTTTTGACCAGGATTTTCGCACCATACAGATACTCATGAAATTGATCTACAATGGCCCATTTTAGTGTAAGGCACTCAAGTTTCTGTACAGGGTAGTTCTTATCAGATAGCATTAGGCTCCTACTATCGAACGCCACTGGGCATAGGCCTTCCTCATACTCTTGGTACAGTACAGCGCCAAGTCCCTTTAAGCTGGTATCAGTATAACCTTCAAGGTTCCTAGTCCTGCTTGGAGAGCACCTTGCCCTGGAAGAAGCCAAGCCATCATCTGAAATCAAACAAGCCCTGCTTGGAGGGCACCCTGCCCTGGAGCAAGCTGAGCCATCGTCTGAAATCAAACAAGGTAATTTCGTCAGCTCATGCTCCGTTGAACTGCGCTACACCAAGTTTCAGCAGCCTTTGCCTCAAATTTAAATCTTGGCGCCTTTTTGGACCCAACTCTAAACAAATCCTTACTGAGGAACTGTGCGCCAGTTCTAAACTCTGTTGCTCTACTGCCTAACTAATCTGTAATTTGTAATTGTGCCTGCTCAACAGGCATGCAGGGACCTAACATTTGAACAAACTTTTACCGAGTTAAGTTAATGAAGAGCTGTAGCGAGGTATCGGGCACCAGTTCAAAACTCTGTTTGTCCCCTAGCAGCACTCACTACAGCCCCACTGCCCTGCAGTGTTTGCTATCCGGTTTCCCTGGAGGTACCAGAAGTTTCTGTACTGCTGCTCCATTGAGACTTCTCGGCCATAATTTTTACCCCTGTTCTTAAGTACTCCATCCCGCAGCCACTACCAGGCTGCTCCCCACCCGCCCCCACCACACACACCCTTGGGTGACATTTGTTATATAGTGGTCTTGTAGCCCCACCTATTGTTATGGCCAATGCGTGAGGATTTATTTTAACTATCTCCTCACTTTCTCACTTGCAGCTTATACTACTTTGCCTCTAGAGGGCTTTCATAAACTTGCTTAAATCGTATGTGAATTTCACTTCTTGGTCTGCAATTTTATGTGCAGTCTGCTTTTTCCTACCATAATTTCCTCTGATACTTGCAGTATTTTTTTCCTTATCAAACAGCTATTAGGCTACTATATACCCTATCCTAAGATGGTATACACTTCATCTAACTACAGGGCCCCAAATCTCTGTGCAATCTCTCTATTAGTCTCCATTATCACTCTTCTCATAGGGATGCCTTTGTTAAGATGCCCATCCTCCTGGGACGGCAACTCCTCTCACCCTGATGTTATTTCTTCCAACATGCTTACACTATCTCACCTGCCCCTTGCCACCTTTCCTCAATTTGTCTCAAGCAGGATCACATACCACATTGCTTATACGCTCCATAACTCCCCTCCTCCAAACACCTCCCTGCCCACCCCATTCTTTCATCGTAAACTGTGGTACCTGCTCCTACTATCACTAATGTTAGCATTAGATATTGAACTCAATCCAGGTCCTGCAAATAACATTTCCCACAATGATACTGATTGGAAGGACTTAAAGGGGCTGCGTATTGTTCACCTGAATATCAGGAGTCTTCCCCACAACTTAACTGAATCAGAGGCTTGGGCTTCTCAATATAACCCTGACATCTTGTGTCTGTCCAAAACCTGGCTAAAACCCCACACCCCTGATCACCGTTGCATGTTACCTAACTACAAAATACTCCGGCAAAATAGGGCCACATCTAAGGGTGTTGGTGGTGGTGTCGCAATCCTCTTTAAACCTCACCTATCTCTACACCGTAATGTGTCTCTCACCCTCTCTCACTGTGAAGCTATTCATGCTACCCTACAACTAGGCTCTAAGAAACTGCACATAGTGTGTACCTATAACCCTCCTACTGGTAGCATCGCTGGTCTCAATGAACTACTATCCCAGGTGGACACTGCCATTGGACGTAATGAGGTCCTCCTCATGGGAGGTCTAAATCTTAACTGGATTAGCAAAACTAGTCAGTCCTTCCACACCGTGGTACATGGCCATAATCTCCACCAACTAATCACGGACCCTACAAGGGTCATGGTCCCCCCCCCCCCCGTTCTAGCACACTAATTGATTGGGCCCTTACTAACCGTCTCTACAGTATAGTTTTGGCCAGTACCCTGGCAGAGCGCAATAAGTGATCACTCCCCAATTTTCTGCATCTGAATTCCGCTAGACAACCATCTCCTCCTCCAAAACTCATCACCTTCGTAATCTGGCCAATCTTAATCAGGCTCATTTTTTGTGTGATCTTTCGATGATTGACTGGTCTCCCATCTTTGCCTCCTCAAATGCTCAATCAGTCCTTGACTACTTCCTTGCAAGGTTTGGATGCCTCCAGGAAGTGCATGCTCCCCGAGTCATATGCCGTATATGGGGAACACAAACAAAGTGTCTCACCAAAGATCTTCTTACTCAACTTAGGGCAAGGGACAAAATTTTGCTGCGTTTCAAGGCCTCAGGACTGCAAGCAGATTATAATGACTATAGAGTCCAGAGGAATTCCTGCAAAAGGAATATTCACCTAGCTAAAAGCTCTTTCTGTAAGGACTTATTAATGAAATCTGCTTGTGACTCCAAGAAATTCTGATCCGTTATAAAAACTCTCCTTGGTGCCAAAAAAAGTCCACTACTAATGACATGTTGCTAAATAATGTACATTGTAATAATCTGGTGACCATAGCCAACTCACTAAACTGCCATTTCTCAGACCTATCTAGCTACTCAGCCTCCTTCCCCCCTGGTCCCCCCGCTTCTAGCTCCATGGGCACAAAACTGGCACTATCTCACCCACCGTTCCGGTTTTGGACCATTACCAGAACTGAAGTTCTAAAGCTGTTACTCTCCATCTCTGATAGCACTAGTTCTGGTGCTGATGGATTGGAACCCAGGCTACTGAAAGTTGCTGCTTCTCTTATTGCCTCCCCTTTAACGAAACTTTTTAACTAGTCAATTTGTCACGGCATGGTTCCCAATATCTGGAAGATCGCCAGAATTACTCCCATCCACAAGAAAGGTGATCCTAAAGACATGTCTAATTATCGACCTATTGCCATTCTTTCTGTGCTCAGTAAAATCCTGGAAAAATTTGTGGCAACCCAAATGATAGCATACCTACAGAAACATAACCTCCTCTCAGGTTCCCAGCATGGCTTCCACAAAGGCCACAGTACTACCACTGCCATCCTAAAACTTACGAACGACATCTATGTTGCTATGGAATCCAGTCTTTTGACAGGTGCTGTCTTCATTGACTTAACTAAGGCATTTGATCTGGTAAACATAGAAACATAGACTTTGACAGCAGATAAGGACTGCTAGGCCCATCTAGTCTGCCCATTTCTCTACCTACAGGATAGGCCGCAGATCCTAGTTAATCAACAGCCTATATCTTCCTGCCCCCCACAAGAATTGCCTTATGTCTGTCCCATGCATTCTTGAATTCTCCCACAGTTTTATACCCCACAACTTCCTCAGGAAGGTTGTTCCATGCATCCACTACCCTTTCTGTGAAATAATACTTCCTCACATTGCCCCTGAACCGCCCTCCTTCTATCTTTAAATTGTGTCCCCTTGTTCTTGCAAGTCTCTTTTTCTGAAAGATGCTACCCTCTTGGACTTTGTTGATTCCCTTGAGGTACTTGAAAGTTTCTATCATGTCCCCCCTCTCCCTTCTTTCCTCAAGGGTATACATAGTAAGCTCCTTTAGTCTCTCCTCATACGGCTTCTCTTGCAGACCCTGCACCATTTTAGTTGCCCTCCTCTGGACTGCCTCTATCCTGTCTATGTCCTTGCGGAGATGGGGTCTCCAGAACTGAACACAGTATTCCAGATGGGGTCTCACCAACTGTCTGTACAGAGGGATAACAACTTCCTGTTTCTGCTGCTGATGCCTCTCCCTATACATCCCAGTATACCCCAGCCCTCTCTACTGCCTTCTCACATTGCTTGCTAACCTTAAGGTCATCTGATGATTACCCCCAGGTCCCTTTCCTGTTTTGTTGTTGTTACTACCTCCCCACCGTTGTGTATTCTTCCCTGGGTTCTTGTTTCCCAGGTGCATTATTTGCACTTTTTGCATTGAATCCTAGCATATGTCTGACCATTCCTCCAACCTTGCCAAGTCCCTTTTCATCCTTTCCACGCCTCCTTGTGTATCAACCCTGTTGCAGATCTTTGTGTCATCTGCAAAAGGCATACTTTCCTTCAGTCCCTCTGCAATGTCACTGATGAAGACATTAAAAGGATTGGACCCAATACTGAACCCTCGGTACCCACTGGTAACCGCCTTTCTTCAAGTGGACTCCATTTACAATTACCTTCTGTGTCCTGTTGTCCAGCCAATGTTTTACCAGGCTACCACCCTGGGACCCACTCCCAGGCTGGTTAATTTGACTAATAATCTTTTGTGGACTGTGTCAAATGCCTTGCTAAAGTCTAGGTAGGCCATGTCACAGCCTCTCCCTGGTCTACTACTTTGGTCACCCAGTCAAAGAAATCTATTAGATTCGTCTGACATGACCTTCCCGCTGTGAACCCATGCTGCCTTGGATCCTGTGCTCCACTGACCTCTAGGTACTCAATTATTCTTTCCTTCAGAAGTGACTCCATGACTTTCCCTACCACAGAGTCAGATTGACAGGTCTGTAATTTCCTGCCTCTGTCTTGGTCCCACTTTTGTGAAGGGGAATCACATCCACCTTCCTCCAGTCCTCGGGTACCACACCATCCTCCCATGATTTATTAAAAAGAGTAGCCAGTGGTTTCACTAGTTCCTTCCTTAATTCTTTTAGAATTCTGGGTGAATTCCATCAGGACCCATTGCTTTGTCCACCTTCAGTTTTAGGAGTTCTTGCAGAACCCTTTCTTCTGTGAAAGGACTGGGATCGACCCCCCTATCAAGAGTGCTTCTGTTAATTGGATTAGGCACTTCCCCCTCCTCTTTTGTGAATACTGAGCAGAAATATTCGTTTAGTATTCCTGCTTTTTCACTGTCCCCCTCTGCCCACCCACCGTTCATTCTATTCAGCCTCACTATCCCTCCCTTTGTCTTTCTACGCTTGCTGATGTACCTATAAAAGGTTTTATCCCCCTTCTTAACTGAGTTGGCTATCTTTTCCTCAGTTTGGGCCTTTGCTATTCTGACTTCCCTCCCTGCTTCTTTCTGCCTTAACTGGTACAGCTCTCTGTCCTGCTCCTTCTGTGTTTCCTTATACTTCGGAATGCTATCTTTTCTTCCTGACTTTCTGAGCCACCTCTTGAGAACCATAGTGGCTTTTTCTTTCATTTTGATTTGTTTATTTGCTTCACACAAGGCTTGTTGCCTCTATGATGGCAGTTTTGATAATTCCCCATTGTTGCTCCACACCTCCTTCTAGCCTGTTTGCTAGTGCTTTTCTGAGGCACTCTCCCATCTTGCCAAAGTCAGCCCTCCTAAAGTCCAGTACCCTCACTTTTGTATGGCCTGACTCTGTAGCTGAGTTTAATGTGAACCACACTGTTTGATGGTCAACCATACCCTTCTCCTTACTAAACTCTGCTCCTTTGGTTTCTCCGCCAAAACAGTTGCTTGGTTCAATAGCTACCTATCCAACTAGATGCAGGCTGTAGCTTTTAATTCAGCTTTGTCCAATTTTTCTCCCATACATATGGGAGTTCCCGCAGGCACCATACTTAGCCCATTGCTTTTCTCTATTTTTATAAATCACCTCCCATCATTCGCACCAGCCTGCTCTTCCTTGCTGTATGCAGATGACCTTGTTATTTACCACAGTGGTAGTAATATCATGGATATTGACCACGTCCTAACAGTAGACTTCTCAAACATTCAGTCCTGCCTTATAGAAAACAACCTTGTTCTTAATGCGAGCAAAACCCACTCCATGCTTTTCAGCTCACCAGCTAGACTTAAATCAACTAACAAATCACTTCAAATAATGAATGTCGATGGTTCCCCGGTAGTTAGCACTAGCTCCCTCAGATACCTGGGCATCCTCCTAGATGAATCTCTGGATTTTGACCTCCATATCACAGCCACCTACAAATCAGTTAAAGCTAAAATCAGAGGTGCCTACCGTACTACCTATGCCCTCATGCAATCAGTCAGGCTTGCCATGGCTCAAGGCCTACTGCGCCCGGCCCTGGCTTATGGCACAGTCTCCTACCTAGGGGCATCAAAGACCTCCCTCCACAAATGGAACACCACCTATAATAACATCTGTCACTATGTCTCTGGATCACCATGTTTCAAACATCACTGTCAACTTTATGCTGACCTAAATGGCCCAGCCCTGCTGCCCACCAGCTACAGTCCTATGGCTCCCTAATTGATGGTATAACTAAATCAGGCCTCCCCAAATACCTTGCCTCCTTGCTACACTCCCAGACCCCCTCCTATGATCTCCGATCTAATGACCATGCCCTTCTCTTCATCCCCAGATGCAAGATCACCATGGGTGCACATGCTTTCTCTTACTCAGCCCCCTAAGTACTGGAACTCTATCCCTCAAACTATTCGCCTAGCTCCTACCCATGCTGGTTTCAAGAAACTCCACTGTGAACATCTATTGGCTTCCAGTCCTTGCACATGCTTCCATCCACCTTAGCCCATTCACTCCTTTCACTTTCACCCATGTTCCTCCCTGCACGGTCTTTCTTTCCTCTCACCCTCTTTCACCCTGTTTCCCACCACCCCTTCCTCCTCCCCTTCCTCTTTTACCACTCTATGCTTGAGCCTCACAATGGCACTTACTGTTTTCTGACTTGTTGACACTTGTTTATATGTTTTGACTTTTTTCCTAACTGTACTGTTTATATTGTTTGATATGATCTTACTCTGTATATCATCCAGTTTGCCAATTTGTTGTATTTCAGACCATCCCTTTGTTTACCTTTCCTTGTGCTGCATCACATTGTATTGCTCATGTATTTTCTTCACTTGTATGCTCCTGGGTCGTGCCTGAAAATAGGCATCTCTATGCCTAGCGCACCCACCTGGTTACCAAAAACAAATAAATAAATAAATAAAAAAGGTTGCATTGCTGACCTACAAAGCCCTACATGACGAGGGATCCCATTATCTGCAAGATCTTCTGCACTCCTACTGACCCCCCAACTCCAATCCTCCAACAAGGGATTGCTAGAGATTCCAAGGGTATGCTTAAAGACATCTGGAGCATGAGCTTTTGCCTTTCTGGTTCCTACCCTATGGAATTATTTACCTTGTTGGCTACGAGACAGCCTGACCATTGAGGGTTTTAAGTCTGCTCTCAAAGCACACATCTTTCTTCGGGCATTTCAGGGGGCCTGAATGGGATCATGGAAGTTTTGTTTTTGTTTTGTTTTTATAGTAAATGTATAACTGTATTTAAGTTTATGTTTTATGCTGACTGTAATGTTTTATGAGGTATTAATTGCTTGGATGCCCTGAGCTTTGGAAGGGAGCCTTTTTACAAATAAAACTGATGATGATGATGCAGTACATAACACATAAGGCTTAGTGGGATCTGCATAAGCACAAAAAGGGCATGGGTAAGTTGGTAAATAATGTCATAAAAGATCACCTCACACTCCTGAGTCCACCTTGTTCCAAAGGGTTCGCTTGTTTGAAAGTAGACTTTCTTTTCCTCTTTAATAACACTCCTTTTGTATTTTCAATCCTGAATGAGTTGTATATTTATAATTGTATAATAGTTTTCTTATATCTGTATTTTTTTCTCTGTAAATTGTTGCCTCCTCCTGGTGCGTACCTTTAGACTGACTATACTCCCAATGTATTGTATCTCATTGCTGTATGTATATTCTGCTTCCTTGTACTTCGCTTCTGATTTGCTATGTGTGTTTATTGTTTAAATATTGCTATAATTGCTTGTACCTGCCCCAGGTATACCTTGAAATGAATTGCCTCAATGGTGTTCCACCGGGTAATTAAAGATTTATTGATTGATTGATTGCTTTTCGGTTTGTTGGCGGATAACCCTGAGGTAAGTTGAACAAAGGGCAAATTACTTTAGTATAATCTTTCACGAATCGATGATATTAGCCGCAGAATCCCAAGAATCTTTGCAGCTCCTAAAGATTGTTAGGCTGTGGCCAGGTGGTCAGGGCCTCTACTTTGCTTGGATCTGTTTGAATCCCATCAGATGACACAATGTGGCCAACATATTTTACAGACTGCTGGAAAAACTGACACTTGTAGATAGATAATTTTAACCCCAAATCCTCCAACCAGTCTAGAACCTTAAATTGGTGAGTCACATGTTCCTTGAGTGTCTGGTCAAACACAATAACATCATCTAGGTAGACAAGACATTCTAGTAGATTCATGCCCCCCTCCCCCCCCAGAGCTCGCTGCATCAACTTTTGGAAAGTGGTGGCAGCTCCTGAAATGCCCAGGGGCATGCATAGAAATTCATAAAAAACCAAAAGACAGATGAATGCTGTTTTTTCTCTATCTTCAGGGGCCATCAGGATCTGGTAATACCCACTCTAGAGGTCTATCACAGAAAACCACTGACTCCCATAGAGACAGTCAAGGGCATCCTGGATGCATGGCATAGTGTATTGGTCAGGTGTAATTCTTTGATTCTGAGTGTGGTAGTCCACATACATCCTCACTGAACCATTTTCCTTACAGACTACCATGAGAGGAGAGGCATACAGGCTGAGAGACTCTTGCATAATTCCAGCCACAAGCATCTCGTGGAGGTGGCATCGAACCTTGTCGATGTCTACAGGTGCTAGATGGCAAGATCTCTCACGGAAAGGCCTTTCGTCGTGAAGTCTAAAGTAATGTTTGGCCCCAGTGACACATCTCACATCCCATTCTTTCAAAGAAAACACCTTGCTTCTTTGGGTCAGTTTTAAGCTGATTTTAGCTCCACTCTTCTGGAATGGGGGACTCTCCAAAGTTGAACAGATCAGGAGTCACCTTGTCATTCTCTCGGGTGCATTTTTTGCTAGGCAACACAGCAGTATCTGCACAGTATACAGCAGTCAGGGTGCAGCCTCGATTTACTGGGATATCCTGGTTAGACATGTTTTGGACTTGCACCACTACCCGCCAAGCATAGGCATGAGCTCGGACAGACAGAATACTAGGCTTGACCAACAGTCCCTCAGGCAGTTTCCCCTCTTCTGGGGCATCCAGTATGAGAATCTTATTTTTACCATCTTTTTTAATTTGTACCTCACCACTGATGGTACACTGTGCATTGGGTAGCAATACAAGTGATTCCGGATCTTTCTTCCACACTGCTCCCACCGGTTCATCTTTCTCAACCTCTTTTGTTTGCATCTGTAAATCATATGCTCTGCACACTATGGCCAGAATGCGTAGGGCACTTCCAGTCTGTTATGCTTGTTTCTCTTGACAAACCTGGGTTAGCTCCCGAACATATGAGCGTTAGTGCCATTCAACAATGGGATGCCATCATACATTCCAGTCGGTGGGCACATCAGAGCCAGAGTTTCCACTGGTTCATCCATGCCAGTGACAGCAGTAGGGAAAGATAGCCAAATTCATACATAACCCTGGTAAGGGTAGGATTTGTCACTCAACCCCCACACATGCAGTCCTTCAAGGGGTAGGAGCGGGAGATCAGACAAGTGTTGGTCATACCAGTCTTTAAATATAGTAGTGACCTGTGAGCCACTGTTTAGCACAGCTCGAGTGGAGATACTGTTAACAGTCACTGTGGTTTCCATGGATGGACCCACCATCTCGGACCAATCTGGAGGAGTCTGCTTGGAGGACTGGCCTACAGCAGTTTTGGAGAAGAAAGACTTTCGTGGTGGGCCTGGTTGGGGATTTATATTGCTTTGTCCGACTAAACTGAGTGGCTTGGTAGTGACTCTCCATAGATCTTCGGGAACATCATAAACACGTCGAATGTGCCAGTCTTCTCTGCACTGGTAAAAAAAACACCTTACCTCTGGGGTCAGCAGGACAGGACAGTTCTTCATGAGATTTGTAGTGATCAGGGGCTGGAGTCCTACTTTCTTCTTTTGATTTGGATTTGGGCTCAGCTCCCCCACAGTCCCTCCAGAGGGCAGGTGATCGGGTGGCATAAATAAGATCCTTCATCATGTCTTGCAATTCTCTCATCTCTTCTACCAGGTTGGTGTCAATTCATGGTTCAGCAGCAAGGGCATTGGCTCCCATACTTACAGGTAGGGTCTCACTACTAGGTTCAGTCTTAGTGGGGCAAAGGCCAGGATTTTAACAGACTCAGCTGCAGCTTGCCAGCTGGCTCTCGGTTCTTTCAATTCTTTTAGTAGCTCAATGACTTGTTGTGACTCGGTGTGGTCCTCTTTCTCAATAGGTCTATCGGAGTTCAGGGCAGTTCTCACAACCCCCGCATGTGGTTCCCAGCCATCTTCATCATTTTCAGCCTCCTAAATGTCATTCATCAACCAATAGTATTTAGGAGTGTTAGCTTTTCTGTCTTGAAACTTTAACTTCAACATGAGCACACTTGAATAACAGGCAGACTTAAAGATATGTTCCTGCCTAACATGATTCACTTCACTAGCTGAGATACCCCCTTTACAACGTGCTCTTTGCAAGGCCCATTCTACCTGGGTCACAAAAGCAGACAGTTTTTAATTTTTTCACTGTTTAGCCTATTTAAATTTCCATATCAAATCCCCTCCGGATTTAGTACTGCCAAATATCCCTTCTAAAGTGGATAATTACTCAGCTACAAAGGCCTCCAGGTTAGTGGACCAAAGGACCCGGAAGGCTTCCAGTGCAGGGCCCCTCAAACTTTTCATGAGTCTCTTGTGTTTCTCCCCTTTAGAGCAATGTCACTCTTGAAACAGGGGGGTGGCATAGTTCATTCAAGTTTCCAAATCATCTTCCCCTACAGACATGGGAGCAGCAGCTGAAAACAACCTGAGCCTGTGATAAGAGTCTAGATGCACTGAGGGTATCACAATGGGGGATGTCACAATGGTGGATGCCATAGGGGAAGCTGGGAAGACCAAGGGAGACTGAATGGGGGTAACCTCCTCAGAGTCCTCCAAAGCCTTCCGAAAAATCCTTAACTGTCTGTCCCTCAGCAGATAGAAATCTCAACAATTTGTTCCTAAATCCTTCTACCATTGGGGACCCCTGGGCCAGATGGGTCGCTGTGTAAATGGATGACCCTACTCCCCTTCTGTGATCCCTCTGGCATGATAATGGGGGTACTGTCTCGGGATATATGGGAAGACTGCATGAAATGAGGGCCACCAGAGTCTGGACAAACAGGTCTGAGTCCCACCCACGTACTTCAATCTTCCCTAGGCACTTGACTTTCCCCACAGTTTCTGCTATAGTGTCATTGGTAGTCCCCATGGGGATATCTGGTAGTAATAATGCGTGGCAGGTGTTGACCCCTTCAGCCTCACTCCACCCCATCATGCGATGTACAACCAACTTGTGGAGGGAAATCTTCCACTTGGGTGTAGTAAGAGCCTTCATTTCAAATTTTCCCTTAAACTTTCACTTGACTGAAATGTTACCATTTGCCACTAGAGGGGCACTAATCCCAGCAGTGTCACCAAGATGTAACCCCTAGGTGGCTCTATTCTATGGTCTGCTGTCCCTGCCTGTATGGCTATGCACAGGTTGAGGGGTCTGAATTCATTAACAAGGTGCATCCACCCAGAGAAATGGTATTGGGGTAGCTGGGATGCTCTGGTATAGCCCTCTGGGAAGCTGTGACCCCCACCAACCCCCCCTAGTGGCCTAGTACCTGGTGCAGCAGTAATCTCACAGACAGTATGGAACAGTAATAATACGCACACACCCTTCACACTTACCACCAGGGTTGGATTGGCAGCAGTTTCCTTGGAGATCCCCTGTGAAATAAGGTTAGCAATACAGCAGCATACTCGTAACACTGTAACCCAACTAATAATATGCGCACTAGCCAGGTTAAATGTGAAGAAAGATGAGCAGGTTTATTTAGGGGCAGCGAACAAGGAAAGGGCATGAATCTAGTCAAATGATTAGCAATCTGATTTGATTCAGGGTTGTCATGCACTTTTAGTCCCAATGTGGCAGTCACACAACACTGGGTACCCAGGATGGTAAGTCTGGCTAGCCAGAGGCATTGCTTGGGGGTGCCCAGCATTGCAGCTGATGTTGGGGCCCATGGTGGAAAGAAAAGCAGTTAAACATGTAAAACGACCAAATTATTTGTAATCTGAGCCAGTTGGCTCAGCCCCTTGTAAACCCAATAAATTGAGACAATTAGATGGTACAACAAATGATTTAAGCACTCAATGCAGGGAGCTAACCTAATTTGTACTCACGCTACCAGAATCTACTGCAAGGCAGGCAATATGGAGACCTCGTGGTGATGACAGAGAAGCATGGGGAATCAGGACTGACACAACACACCTCCTCTTCATGGCCTTTCCTCCAGGTGGCCATAACCTGCATGTTGTTGCTGCACAGGGGCTAGATCCATGAGCCGTTCTCTCACCGTGACAGTCTCTGGTGATGGAGTAGCGGCCTAGGTTGAATTGGCAGGGCCTAGGCAGGATGAACAGTCAGGCATGGTTTGTGATCCTCTGCTGGTGAAGCCTCCAGCTGGCGTAACAGGTTCTCATGTGGGTAAGCAGGTCTCAACCCACGTAACACATTCAGCACATTTAAAGGTGATAGGAAACACCTTTTAGTCCTCTATTTGCCCTAAATATGTCCTTTAATTGGTTACCCACTATTCAGATATGTTTTTAACCTTTTTTGTTAAATTAATAATCTAAAGTTGTTGACTTTTTGGTTACCCTGTATACCTCTTTGCTCAGCATTTGCTGTTCTCTGTTTTCCTACTGCCTGACCATACTGTGACATCATAAACACCCATTCAAGGCCATTCAGATGAATAACATGGAATGGGAGTTTCTGATGTCATAGGATGTCTTAGAAATATGAAAATCAAGAGCAGTAGCTGGTGAGGAGAGTGGAACTCAATGTAGATCTGAAGGCACCCCAAAGCTAGATTATTTATTTAACAAAAAAAATCATCAAAAGTGTATCAGAATATATAACAGGCATGGAAAGGAAGATGGAAGGGCAGTTGATGTAAAAATAATTTCCTAACTCCTTTAAACCAACAGCTACCTCAGAATACAGTTCAGATATAGTCCGGTTGCAATTCAGCAGCTTTAATGAGCAAACCTCTTGATCTGAGTATGTCTCGCACACAAGCTGGGTCAATCGTTTCAGGAGCAAGTCTTCTGTCCAGATTGCAAGTAGCCTCAACAAACATCTTCTTTTCTTCTGCCACAGTTCCAGGCTAGAATTGGACAAGTCTGACTTCTGCTATAAGGCAGTCCCAACAGGAGAACGTGGCAGGAAGACAAGTTAGGTCTCTTCCCTGCCTATTCCCCTACACTCCTTCTGAGAGCAGCTGCTTGAAAGCTCAAGCTGTTCACACTTCAGCCTCCAACTCTAACTGTTCCACTGTATCTTGTTGCTCTGGGGATTTCCCTTGTAAATCCAGGCTTGCAGTTGGCTGAAGGAGCTGTCAGTCATAGTTAGGGCTCCCCCTCTAGGCCAAATTGGCACCAACATCAAAACTACAAAAACTACAGTTCTCCTTCCCACAAGACCCCTGGGGCAGGATCCATTTTAGGCCCCTGGAGTCTAATTGGTCCAATTACTGGAAGTCCCAGACCTATCTTGGTGGCTTCCATCCAAATGAATGATCTGCAAATAAAGCAGGCCTGACAAACTTCTCTATTTCTAACATAACAGCATACAAACAATAAATAAGCACAGTTCCTACATAGGCTCCCTCTGATCAAGTAGTGACTGCAGAATGGAGCAAAACAACACTCTGTCTGGCCGGTCACAAGTCCCAAATCATTTGTACCCTGCACAGACCATTTTCTAAACACAGATTAGCTATCCTCTCAAAGGGACAGGTGCGGAGGTTTAGCAGGGCACTCTCACTCAAATACACAGATTTACACCAGGATGGGACTCAAGCCTGACAGTGGGCATTAGGGGCCCAGAAAGACATTAAGGTAAACCCACAAATTGTAGTGGGGTTATACATGTATCAGTGTCTGCAGAGAACCTCACAGTCCCCATGTGTCTCTTGTGTGCAGGGAACCCCAGAGCTCTCCTATGACTCAATATCCATAGGACACCACATCCTCCCATGTATCAGCATCATAGAAACATAGACGCTGTCCAGGGCTCTCTGGACTCGGGTACCTGTGTTATTTGTGAACATTTTGTGCATTGAGATGCTTGGGTTTTTCATCTGGAAGTCCCCAAGATGCTCATGCAAGAGGTCCCAGGAGTCCATGGGCTGAGCCACGCTCACGCGCTTACATGTCTCGTAATGTAAGAATTAGTTGAGCGTTGAGGCATGCTCCACTGATTTCTGTGGCAGTGTTTCAAACTAGAAGCTTTAATGTTTTAGAAGGCAAACTGAAACAAACTACAGCCACCACTCAACTAACAAGGGCCATGTTAGCTGAGCGGTGGCTGTAATTTGTTTCAATTTTCCCTCTAAAACATCAAACATTCTAGTTTAAAACATTGTCCCATAGCTCTACAGATTCTTACATTATGAGACTTGTGAGTGCAAGGGCATAGCTGACATTCATTTCACTAGGGACCCCAAGAAATTTACCAGGGACTCACACTTTTGGGCTTTGGAACCCCCTTTTTTTAAAAGAAAAAAAGGCCCAAACCACCAAACAAAAAATCCTACGGATAGCCCTGGCTGTCGGCCTAAAAGGACCTCCTACCCCACTCAGTCTACCCTAAAGTCCCTACTGTTTCACTGTAGACCCTATTTCATCTTCAGCATTACTATGTCCCCCATCCCTGTTACCAAGGTCCCTCTGTGTCTGTCCCATGCATGTTTGAAACCTGTTGCCATGTTGGTACTCACTACCTCTGCTGGGAGGCTGTTTCAGACATCCACCACCCTCTCGGTGAAGAAATATTTCCTCACATCCCCTCTAAGTCTTCCCCCCTTCCAGCTTCATATTATGACCCCCTGCCCTTGAGCATCTCTTTCAGTGCAAAATGCCACCCTCCTGTACCTTATTTATACCCATGAGGTATTTGAAGGTCTTTATCATGGAAACACGGAGGCACCACTTCACTGAGAGAGTGGTGAATCCCTGGAATGTGCTGCCCAGGGAACTGGTGGCTGCTACTACTGTGGAGGAGTTCAAGAAGGGCTGGGATTAGTGTAGGGGGCGGGTACATCCAGGAGCCCCACTGGGAAACAGGGTCCTTATTGGGAGGGACGGGAGCTACAAACAGTGCCCTACGTAGGCACTGACCATCAAGTAGACTCGATATACCATAGGGCCTATTCTGCTGGCTCCATGGTATGTTAGTATGTTAGCATCATGTCTCCCCTTTCTCTTCTTTCTTCCAGTGAGCACATATTTTAACTCCCTGAATCTTTCCTTGTAGGGCTTCTGTTGCAGACCATGCACCATTTTGGTTGCCTTTTTTTGTACCACCTCCATCCTATCTATGTCCTTCCTGAGATGGGGCCTCCAGAACTGGACACAGTACTCCAGATGTGTCCTCCCACACCCATACCATTGATCTACACAGGGCTAATACTACCGCAGAGAATACCACTCAGTCCCATGTAGCAGCATCTGCAGGGAGCCACACACCATCCCATGCATCAGCAACAGCAGGGCACACCAGACTGTTCTATCAGCATCCACAGAGCACCACACACCAATCCATGTATCTGCATCTGCAGCTCTTTCTGAGAACCCCACAGCAGTTCCATGTACCAGTGTCTCTATGGAACTGCACAGCTGTCTCACATATTAATGAAGGCAACCTGACAGTCCTCCTATGTAACAATGAAAGCAAGCAACCCCAGAACAGTCCCCTAATATCTGTGTCCGCAGGGCACCTCATGGCCCTACCATGTATTAATAAAAGCAAGGAATCCCACAATCCTCCCATGTATCAGTGCTTGCAGGGGTAAACCCTAGCCCTCCCATGCATCAATGAAAGCAGGGAACATGAAGTTCACTCATTTATCAGTATCTACAGGGAGCAAAACAGCCCCCCCATGCATCACTATCTGCAGGGAACCCCACAGCTTCCCACTTATTAGTGTCTACAGGGAACACCACAGCGATCACATGTATCAGTTCCCACACAGAACCCTATAGCCTTCCCATGTATCAGTGTCTGACGGGAAGTCCACAGCCATCCCAAGTATCAGTGTCTGCAAGGAACCCTGAAGCCTTCTTGTGTATCAGTATCTACAGAGAACCCCATAGTCCTCTAGTCTATCACTGTCTGCAGGGATCACCACAGCCCTCCCATGTATTAGTGTCCACAGGGAACTCCACAGCTCTCCAATATATTACTCTCTGTATGGATCAACACAGCTGTCCCATTTATTAGTGTCCACTGGGAACACCACAGCCCTCACATGTATCAGTTCCCACACAGAACCCTGCAGCCTTCCCATGTATCAGTGTCTGAAGGGAACCCTATAGCCATCCCATGTATCAGGGTACACAAGGAACCCTGCAGCCCTCTTATGTATCAGTGTCCACAGGAAATCTCACAGCCCTCCACTCTATCACTGTCTGCATGGATCACCATAGCCCTCCCATGTATTAGTGTCCACAGGGAACTTCACAGCCCTCCAGTATATCACTGTCTGTATGGATCAACACAGCTGTCCCATTTATTAGTGTCCACTGGGAACACCACAGTCCTCACATGTATCAAAGTTTGCAGGGAACCCAACAGCCCTCACATGTATTAGTACACACACAGTACCCTACAGCCTTCCCATGTATCAGTGTTCGCAGGGAACCCCACACCCCTCCTATATTTCATTGTCTACAGGGAACCCCACAGCCATCCCACATATCAGTGTCCACAAGGAACCTTTCAGCCCTCCTATGCATCACTGTCCACAGAGAACCCCACATCCCTCCCATGTATCAGTGTCCAGAGAGAACCCAACAACTTTCCTTTATATCAGTGTCTGCAAGGAACCCCTCAGCACTCCCATGTACCGGTGTACAGAGAGAACCCAACAACCTTCCTATATATCAGTGTCTGCAGGGAACCCCACAGCCCTCCCATGTATCAGTCTCCACAGAGAACCCAACAACCTTCCTATATATCAGTGTCCGTAGAGAACCCAATGGGCTTCCCATGTATCAGTGTCCACAGGAACCACACAGACCTTTCATGTGTCAGTGTCTACAGGAAAGCTAACAACCTCTTCCCTCCAATGTATTTGTAATTGCAGGGAACCCCACACTGTCCTATGTATCAGCATGCACAGGGAACCCCAGACAGTCTAATGTACAAATGGTTGCAGGGAACCCCCCCCAGCCATCCTACATATCAGCATCCACAGGGAACAACACATTGTCCCACGTGTCAGCATCCACATGGAAAACTACACTGTCCAATACAAAAGTGAATAAAGCAAACAGAATACTGTCCCATGTGTCAGTGTCTGCAAGAACTCTGCACCATCCTATTTATCATCATCCACCAATAACCCCACACAATTCCACATATCAGCAGATGATGACACTTCACACCACCCCATGTAGCAGTGACTGACCGGAACACCACAGCAGCCCAAAGTATGAATGCTTGCAGGGAACCTCACGGCCTTCCCATGTGTCAGTGCTGATAGGGAACCCCACACCATCCCATGTGTCAGTGGCTGAAGGGAACCTGACAGCTACAGGTACCACTACAGCCCTTCCATGTAACAGCATTTGCAGGAAACCCCAGTCACTCAATACCATCATTGTCTAAAAGGACCCGACCGGCTCTCCCATATATAAGTGACTGCAGAGAACCCCACACTGTCCATTAACTCAACATCCGAAGGCAACTCCACAACCACCCTATGTATCAGACCACGTGGAACACCACAGTCTCTCTATTTCCCTATCTGTTATATAATCAGTCTCAATTTTCCTCTGCCTGTCACATTGTCCCTCTTGCTCTCTGCCTTCCTGTGAACTAGAACCTGCCTCCAAATGGAACTGGTTCTCAACAAGGATAGTCCCTGTAAATCATGGATGATAAAATATTTGTGGAATGGGATATAGTGAGTTATAATCAGGGGCCCCTAGCTCTCTAGCCCACTTTAGTCCCCATTTCTGTGGCAGGGCTTTTAGGCTTCTGCAGCAGTGTTTGTTCATTCCCACAGCATGTATTTGGCAGTATAGCCTAGAGGTTAGAGTAATGAGCTATGAATCAGCTTGGTACATCCAGCAGACCTGGGTTTGATTCCCACAACCTCCAACTGCATACTGTGTGACTCTGAGTAAGTCACCTAACTACCTCGGTGTTCCTGGTGACAGGGTGCAGTACTGACTCCTGCAGCTGGCTAAAATATGATGTGATATCATCGAGGGCATCACATCACATGGACAGAGGAGGAGTTTCAGGATAAACAAGATGGAGAAGGGAGCTAGGCACTAAGGAAAAACTGTACAATTAAATGTAAAATCATTATGACCAGTGAGTTCTGTGGTGCTACATACAGTCTGTAGCATGATAAAGTTCTGCAGGAAATTCCACGGCTGTAGAATTGCATAATTCTAGGGACCCTGTTTATAGCGCATTTGATATGTGATTGAGCCGTTAGAAATGGACCCCCACAAAATGCTACTCTGATGGCAGTTTTTAAGTATTAAGTTATAGTTGGCCTGCAGCACAGTTCCTATTGGGACAGGTGACCGCATCACAAAAACAGCATGGGCACCCTTGCTGGTTGTCTCCCCTTAGATGCAAAGGACTGAAATGACACAATGCAAATTACACTGTCAGGCTAAGAAACTGGTGGGGGGGCGGCAAAATGTGGGTAAGCTGTACCTATGGCTGACCGTCTACTAGCTGCCGTGTCATAAATGAAGTAGTTTTCCAGGGCTGCCAGCCTAGTACTGTTCCTAGGTGCTAAACCTGACAAAAAAACTGATCTCAAAGTAACTCTAGTCATTTATGAATGGTTTGACCTGTACTGTAACTAAATTGTTCTTTGTATCATTCAGTATCTTACACTGTGAATCTGATCCCAACTGTGGGCGTACACGCCTCCAAGCACACTCTTGGAAATGACAGGTTTGCCATGTCTAGCTTTTTCTCAGTCAAGGATTTACATGCATGTAACATGAGCTACAGCAAAAACACATACAGTATTGTATCCTCAAAACTTAGCCTCAACTGGGGTACAGAAAGGCTCCATTCCAAGGATCTGCCGACTCCGGTACATGCCTTTGTTACCTCTAGGCTTGACTACTGTAATGGTCTTTACTTACGGGTTATGGGAGGGACCCTCTGCAAGCTGCAGTTGGTGCAGAATGCAGCGGTCTGGTTGCTGATGGGTCTGTCTAGGTCCTGTCATGTGATCCCGGCCCTGCATGCTCTGCACAGGCTGCCGCTCAGGTGGAGGATCCTTTTCAAGGTGGGCTTGCTCACCTATAAGGCCCTATATGGGCTGGGTTCTGGCTACCTGTCAGAGCTCCTGACATCTTCAACCTCTGCTCGCTCCCTCCACTCCTCTTCAAGGGCCTCCTGGATGGTCCCAGGGTTTGGCTCAAGACATCTGGTGATTGAGCTTTCAGTGTCTCTGGGCCGACCCTGTCAAACACGTTTCCAGCTGTAGTCCGGTAGGCTCCTTCGATCGGTGTCTTCAAGCAGAAATTAAAGGCACACCTCTTCAGTCTGGCCTATATAGAGTAATCAGTACTATTAGAGAATTTTACTGTTTGAATTCTGATTTTATTTAGTTGTTGTTTATTGAATTTTAATTCATTGTTTTATCTGTTATTCTTTGTTAGGCACCCAGAGCCTCCGGGATTGGGTGCCATAAAAATAAAATTTGCCTTGCCTTTCACCTGGATTATGAGTCCTAGCACCACACAGAGCCCCAACCCCATAGCTCAGACTAGGATTCACCAGGGATCCAATCCCAGAACCCTTGACAGCTGTGGATAGATATTTATTAAATTTCTATTTGGGATTTGCTCTCACCTCAATCATGAATACCACACATAGAACCCCCCAGCCAGGCCAGTCTAGGGTACAGCAGGGATCAATCCTGGGACCTTAAAGCTGTGATCCAATGTTTACATTACATTTATATTTTGGAATTGCTGTCATTTCAATCATGAGCCCCAGCACCACACACACACAGAACCCCACCACCACCAGTCCAAACTGGGGTGCAACAAGGATCAATCCCAGAACCCCCAAAGGCTGTACATCTGAGCTCTACATTACACTTTCATTGGGGATTTGCTCTCACCCCGCTCATGAGCCCCACCCAGTACCACACACACTGACCCCCCGATCACCCCCCAGCCTGAGTTAAAAGGGATTGATTCCTGGAACCCAAAAGGCTGTGGGTCTGAGATCTAGACCCCACCCCCAGCTCAGATTGGGGTAGAGGAAGTGTCAATCCCCAGGACCACCAGGGGCTGTGGATCTGATGTCTACAACATAAGGTAGTCTGTTTATTTCATTTTTATCTGTTCTTACCTCAAACATGAGTCCCAGCACCACACAAATTACCACACAGAAGCAGATGTCAGCGTGGTTTTGGATCACAAACTCCTGGCTAAAGAACGGGTGTCTCCAGTTCCAGTGGCACAATGCCATCATTGGCTCAACACAGGTTGCAGATTTGATCCGGTGCTACTAACCCACCAAGATAACCTTCGCCTCTCAGCCAACACGCAAACAAAATCTTGCAGACAAACTTTCTGGTGTATGTGCGAGGGTGACACATCTGGCCATGCCATTTAAACAGACCATGGCTCATTCACATGCTCGTCTGAGCTTCAGGAGCAGGTGACAGTCCTTTGCCCTCATCTGCACCCATGGGGCACCATAGAACACTGTGCTCTGTGATTGGTTACTTGCCATTCAACCTCTGACTGGCCAGTTCTGTCCCTACCTGCATTGGCTACACTGGATCCTGCCAAAAAGGCATGATCTTTAACCGTAGTATGTCTGCTACAGTCATTGTATCAGAGCCTACTACATTTGCTACATTTTCTCTGTATCTGAGCTTGTTGGACACTTTCTTAGCCTGCTAGATTTTCTTCAGTCTCTGTGCCCTATCTGACTGGCCACTGCTGGAGAGGGCTGTGCACGGGAGGGAGGTGCACCCAGCTCACGGCTTGAGGGAAGGTGAGTGGGACTGGGGGATGGGGCTGCACTGACCTGAGGGAAAGTGGTTGAAGCTTAGGGATATTGGGTGCAGTACAGAAGCATGGCTGAGCAGGTTAACAGCAGGAGCATGGGCAGCATTTCAACTGGAGCAGACCAGCGGTGCAAGTAAACTGACTGTGGGAGCAGCTGTCTGGGAGGAAAATGGCAGTCTCAGTAAGAGTTAGCTAAGAGATCATGGGCAATGTGTTTGAAGTGTCTTTAGCAAACTTCTGCTTTTTTTGTATAATTACTGCTACACCATGAGCCAGTTTCACGAGGGAGACTGACAGCGAGTAGAGGGGTGAGGGCTGCCTGACACTCATCATTTAGCAAATCTGCCCTCCCCCCCAGCTTCTGAGGCACTGCACAATGTATGAAAATACAAATAGAAACTTACCTGAAAACACAAGGTAAAATATTTATTTTTAAGAGGTAGATTTGGCTGTTATTAAGGTGAATGGTAGATACTTAAAGTAATTTTTTTCAAGTAAAATATTAGAGTTTTACCACTGTAAAATGGCTCACAGAAAATGTTTTCCAAATATTCAAGGAGGCACTAATATGTGGATGTACAGCATGCTGGTTGCCAGAAAATGTGCAGATCAGTCTGGTTCCTATATATGAGAGACTGGTTAAGAAGGTGAACAATCTGGCAATGGGGAAGAAATAGACAAGTCACAAACAGGATGATGGACAGAATCCAAAAAGTGGTTCTAAATGGCACATTCTTGGAGGACAAGGCTGTGATGAATGGGGTACCCCAGGAGTTGGTCCTGGAACCACTTCTGTTTAGTATGCATTTCTCTGACACAGAAGAGCATATACTCTCTCCATAGAAGCTCTCTCTAGAGTGCAGTAGCATCACCTACCCTGATCCCACGACAGCTGCCAGCACAAGCCCACAGCTCACTTCCATGGCCAACTGCCATCAAGACAGAGGCCTGCTACTGGAAATATAAATAAGCTGATGTGAAACATTATGAAAGGCGGGACCTACTCTAAGATGCCAGAATAAGCAAGCCAAGTGAAACATATGTAACTATTGTGCAAATACTGTGCAACATTACGGTTTATATCATAATCCACAATCCCATGTGTATGTGTTCTAGTCAAACTCCTTAGCAAGAGTTTTCATGTGTCTCAGTGCTGAATACGTGTCACCTTGCATGATTCAGGATGTCATAAATGTAAGGCAAAACTCACACTACAAATGGAGAAACTCCTGCAGCAAAGGGATTCTAGTAAGCAAAGAATAGAAGCATCTGGGAATAGAAGGCATTGGCAGTAGAGACAACAAACTCCTGCTGTGCCACAAGACCAGGAAAGGCTAACACATAAAGGAAACAATAGGTGTATAAACAAGATCGTGTGACAATCCCCAGAATCATGTGATCACTTGTAATTCTTTCTGGACACCTCTTCCCAAATCAGGAGATACACATACAAATCTCCTGCTTTTTCCATTTACACAGTAGAGGCAGCAGAGAGAAACTCTTTAGAAATGTTGCGAAATATCTGTCCATGTCTGTGGCTACTGCTGTACTGTACAGGTTTTCTTCTGGCTGTCACAAAATGCACAGCACACCTGTTGTCTGCATGCACAGTCTGTTTACCATTCATGTACTCCAGAAACACACAGATACACAATACTATATATATTAGACATATACATCAAATCCAAATCGAATCAAATCATTCTTTATTTGTAAAAAGGTGCCTTTCCAAAACCAAGGCACCTGTACAGCAACTTAACTAAAACACATTACTAAATAAACAATACAAAAAGTAAAAACTAATAAATACAACAGCGGCATTAACAATCACATCACCCTAAACACACTTTAGTGACTCACCTACTACATTAAACACCCCCATTACCTCCTTTATGTGTCCTACCCCATAAGTCACCCAACATAGCTGACATACACATTTCAGTTCATGCCACCCCTATACTTGACACCACACACACAGAATACACCAGTTACCCCAACATCCCATTAGTGTTAACTCACTCACAGTTCTGTCCTTCCGACATCACACCCCTCCATCAGCCCACATGTGCCATGAGTTACCCAGTGACAACCCTCCACCTAACCTCTTCACACCAGACACATGCCAGAAGGTACCTCAGTGACACCCCTCCACATGATCTCTTTACACCTGACATGAGTTATCAGTGAATCCCCCAACCTTTTTACACCCAGCAGGTACCAGAGGAGTTACCCCAGTGCCACCTCTTCACACCAGACGGGAGTTACCCCTCACTGACACCCTTCCATGTAGCCAGTGGTTAAACTGTAAATGTTTAGGTGGAGGAACTCATATCTAGCTATCTAGAGGTGGAGAAACTGACATTTCTAGGTGGAGGAACTCTTGCAGTAGTCAATGGTGAAAGATAACAGAGGTGGTGGAACTATCATACTTTTTTTTTTTTAAGAAGTGGCGGAACTGACTCCTGTGGGCTTCTCCTCAGTTTATTCCGTGCTTATAACCTCTTTACACCCGACACATGCCATGGGTTACCCAACACTCCAGCATAACCTCTTCCACACCCAAGTTATACTAGTTCCCAGTCACACCCATTCACAGAGTATGTTTCCACAACCCTACCCCAATCACACCTATTCACCACCCGCATACCATATGATATACAATACGTATACACATACAATATGATATATGCATATAATTTGAGTTATCACACTGTTCGAATTATCTATTTATTCATTTACATGGGTTAAATCAATGTGCACAATTTACTGTACATAGTTGCTTTCGTATTTATTTTTCTGCTGTTTACAGTTGTAACACGTTTTCAATGCTTTGTATTCTCAAGCATACTCCCCTTTCCTTTCCCCCATGATGCATCTGGAAATTAGCTCATGTTAGTTCAGTATGTTTTTCCTGGTGAAACTTTTAAATAAATAAATACTCCACCACCCTCTTCTATGATATGCTTGATCAGCTCCACCCCCCTACTTTCCTATGATCTGTCCTCTCGCCTTCTATGATCTGCCTGATCAGCCCTCTCCCATTCTTCAATGATTTGTCTTATCACCCCCAGTACAGAAACGGAAGGACAGGAGAACATCAGGATGCAGGATGAGGGAAAGAACAGAAATATGGGTAATGCAAGGGGAAACAAGGCAAGGGAAATTATAGAGAACAACAGTGTAGAACGAGAGAAGTAAACACAGGAAGAGCGAGGTAAAAAGAATGGGGAAAAGGTGGAACAAGCAAATCAGGGGCACAAGACTTGGGGAACAAGGAAGAGGGGAAGAGGTGTCCTGAAAGATGTACTGGGACACTCACTGGAGAAGGGAAAATGGACCAGGTCAAGAACTTGAAGGAAAGACTAGAATGGCAATGCCCCCTTCGGAGGCACATAAAGCATGCAGCCATCTTTTGGATAGGTTGGTGTTGGGCTGCATGCTGTTTTTCACAGCTGCATTTGTGTTTGTACAGCTGTGTCTTGCCCTAAAACAAACTGCATGCAGCCCATATTGCTGCTCTCCTGGACCCATCGGGACCAGAGAACACTTCCAGTACTGTATGACGAGCCGAGAGCACAAAGCAAACCTTGAAGTACACTGAAAATGAGTGTGCTGAGCTGCGGGGTGTGATGATTGAGCAAAGTGGGGGGGGGTGGCTGGTCCCATACACATTAACTATCTCTATAGGAGGCATGCCTTTCATTTTACCTCAGCCCTTTCCCCAAATGCAAATCTGCCACAAGAGAACACACTCAACTGGAGGCAGGTGTACTATCTGCTGGATGAGACAAGGTTGATAGAATGCAATGTGAAAGGTACTACCCACACAGAAGATCAGTGAACTGAAGACTAAAGGCAAAATCCATGCCTTTTTTTCTTGGTCCTTCCCTCCACCCACATCAACTCTTATTCCCCCTGGTATAGTGGTCTAGGGCAGATGCTCAGCTTGGAGGAAGATGATGCTTACATTCAGGGGAGTGTGGTTAGCTAGGATGGTTTCTACCTACAGGAATAAAGGAATGGTAGTATAGCTGTTCGAAGGCTAGCCAGGTGGTGTTCCAGCTGTGAGGGGGGTTATACAGCTGGTTAATGTACAGGAAAGGCAGTATGAGGTGACAGTCCAGGTGTATGGAGGGTTGTTGGTTGTGGGGGATACAGGTTGGGAGGCTGTAGTAGACCAAGAATAGTGCTTGGTTTAGGAGAGAGTGGTCGGGGTATAGGTTCTAGCTGTGTGCAGAGAGGTTGGCATGAAATGGTAAGCTTGTCCGTGGGTGGGATTTGTGGTCTGGAGTGGGGGGGGATAAAGCTACAGAGAGGGTCCACAGAGGGTGATCAGCTTTGTAACAGCCAGTTTGGTGGTGGAAGTTTGGTCCAGTTGTTGGGGTGGTGGAAGATGTGCTCCAGCTGCAGGGAGATTGTCAACAAGGTGGCTGATCCGTAGATTTTAAGGCTCATCTGTGGTGGGTGTTCTAGCTGCACAGGGGGTTGGACAGCTGATCTGTAGACAGGAAGGGTGGTATGGGGTGACAGTGGCTTGCTGGGGGGTGCAGGGGTGTTCTAGCTGTATGCAGAGTGGTAGGCATGGTATGCGAGGCTCGTTCTTGGGTGGGATATGTGGTCTGGAGTGAGGGGCATACAGTTTAGACACTTTGGTGTGGTCCAGGTAGGGTGATCAGATTTGTAAAGGCCAGTTAGGGGGAGGATGTTTGGTCCAGATGCAGGGATGGTGGAGGGGTGTACTCCAGCTGGAGGGAGATTGTCAACAAGGTGGTTAGTCCATTGGTGCTAAGGGTGGTCTATGGGGATTCATCATCTAGGGCAGAGGCTGGTCCAGGGGCTACAGAGTAATATAGTGCAAGCACATTTGTATCTGAACTGATTAACATGTAGTGCTCTCAATCCCTCACATGCACTGCCATCACCATGCAGTGCAGCATGTAGTGCAAAGTGCACTACCACCACAGTGTGGAGCCATGTGCTCGGGCAACACTGCACCATACCACTCACAGTGCCTTCTCTCTGAGGTGCCATGTGTACTGCTGACTATGTGCTGTGCCACACGCTCTGCCAACAACACCCATTGCCACTGTTACTATCCAGAACCATGTGTATTGATATCAATGTGTGTTGCCATATGCAGTGCCCACATGCACTCCCAACACCACAGTGCCACATGCATTGCTGCCATTTCACTTTCCACACAATCACTGCCACAACTGCACTATTCAATGCACAATGCCACCACTGTGTTGTGCCATGAGCACTGTTGTCACTATCCTTTGCCACAGACACTGCTGCCATGGTGCATTGTCATGTGCATTGCCATTACTGTCACTGTGCCATGTGCACTGCCAACACTGCACTATGTCACATGCATTCCTGACTCTACCTTGTGTGACATGCACTTCTGACTCCTTATTTGCTGTTTGTGCTATTTATTTTAATCTGGTTGATCTTGCCATCCCTCCTATCCAAGACTTTCAAAGAAGTGCTTCAAAAGAGTACATCTCAGAACCCTACACGTCTAACATGAGAACTGGGGAATCATCCACGTTAGAGTGTATTGTGAAAATACTGGCTATTAAAAGCAGTTTACTTGCCATATTGGTCCTTGTAAGAACAGATCCAGAAACAAATAGTTTGATATCTTTTACTGGACCAACATACTGTAGATATAACAAATGAAAATAGTGCCTAAGCATTCGGACCAACCAAATCCTTCCTCGGAGCCTCTGAAGGACCATTCTCTTATGATTTGTCTGACCACCCCCCAGTACAGAAATGGAAGGACAGGAGGACATAAGGATGCAGGATGAGGGGAAGAACAGAAATATGGGTAATGCAGGGGGAAACAAGGCAGGAGAAATTGTAGAGCACAACAGTGTAGAAGGAGAGAAGTAAACACAGGAAGAAAAAGGTAGAAAGAAAGGGGAAAAAGTGGAACAAGCAAGTCGGGGGCACAAGACCTGGGGGGAAAAAGGGAGAGGGGAAGTGTCCTGAAAGATGTACTGGGATACTCACTGGAGAAGGGAAAATGGACCGGGTCAAGAACTTGAAGGAAAGACTAGAATGGCAATGCCCCCTTCTGAGGCACGTAATGCATGCTGCCATCTTTTGGATACGTTGGTGTTGGGCTGCATGCTGTTTTTCACAGTTGCACTTGTGTTTGTACAGCTGTGTCTTGCCCTAAAACAAACAGGATGCAGCCCATATTGCTGCTCTCCTGGACCCATCGGGACCAGAGAACACTTCCAGTACTGCATCACGAGCCGAGATCACAAAGCAAACCTTGAAGTACACTGCCAATGAGTGTGTTGAGCTGCGGGCTGTGATGATTGAGCAATGTGGGGGAAGGGGTGGCTGGTCCCATACACACTAACCATCTCTATAGGAGGCATGCCTTTCATTTTACCTCAGCCTTTCCCCAAATGCAAATCAGCCACAAGAGAACACACTCAACTGGAGGCAGGTGTACTATCTGTTGGATGAGACATGGTTGATAGAATGTCCATGTGAAAGGTACTACCCACACAGAAGATCAGTGAACTGAAGACTAAAGGCAAAATCCATGCCTTTTTTTCTTGGTCCCTCCCTCCACCCGCATCAACTCTTATTCCCCCTGGTATAGTGGTCTAGGGCAGATGCTTAGCTTGGTGGAAGATGATGCTCGCCTTCAGGGGAGTGTGGTTAGCTGGTATGGTTTCAACCAACAGGAATAAAGGAATGGTAGTATAGCTGTTCAAAGGGTAGTCAGGTGGTGTTCCAGCTATGGGGGGGGGTTATAAAGCTGGTTAATGTACAGGAAAGGCAGTATGAGGTGACATTCCAGGTGTATGGAGGGTTGTTGGTTGTGGGGTATGCAGGTTGGGGGGCTGTAGTAGACCAGGAATAGTGCTTGGTTTAGGAGAGAGTGGCCAGTGGGGTATGGGTTCTAGCTGTGTGCAGAGAGGTTGGCATGAAATGGTAAGCTTGTCCGTGGGTGGGATTTTTGGTCAGGAGTGGGGGGGGGGATAAAGCTACAGAGAGGGTCTAGAGAGGGTGATAGGCTTTGTAACAGCCAGTTTGGTGGTGGAAGTTTGGTCCAGTTGCAGGGGTGGTGGAAGGTGTGCTCCAGCTGCAGGGAGATTGTCAACAGGGTGGTTGGTCCTTAGATTTTAAGGCTCATCTGTGGTGGATGTTCTATCTGCACAGGGGGTTGGACAGCTGATCTGTGGACAGGAAGGGTGTTATGGGGGGACAATGGCTTGCGGGGGGGTGTAGGGGAGTTCTAGCAGTATGCACAGTGTTAGGCATGGTATGAGAGGCTTGTTCTTGGATGGGATATGTGGTCTGGAGTGAGGGGCATACAGTTCAGACACTTTAGTGTGGTCCAGGTAGGGTGATCAGATTTGTAAAGGCCAGTTTGGGGTAGGATGTTTGGTCCAGTTGCAGGGATGGTGGAGGGGTGTACTCCAGTTGGAGGGAGATTGTCAACAAGGTGATTAGTCCATTGGTGCTAATGGTGGTCTATGGGGATTTGTCATCTAGGGTAGAGACTGGTCCGGGGCTACAGGGTGATATAGTGCAAGCACATTTGTATCTGAACTCATTAACTTGTAGTGCTCTCAATCCCCCACATGCACTGCCATCACCATGCAGTGCAGCATGTAGTGCAAAGTGCACTACCACCACAGTGTGGAGCCATGTGCTTGGGCACCACTGCGCCATACCACTCTCAGTGCCTTCACTCTGAGGAGCCGTGTGTACTGCTGACTATGTGCTGTGCCACACGCTCTGCCAATACCACCCAATGCCACTGTAACCATCCAGAACCATGTGCAGTGACATCACTGTGTGTTGCCATATGCAGTGCCACATGCACTCCCAACACCACAGTGCCACATGCATTGCTGCCATTTCACTTTCCACAATCTCTGCCACAACTGCACTATTCAATGCACAATGCCACCACTGTGTTGTGCCATGAGCACTGTTGTCACTATCCTTTGCCACCAAACACTACTGCCATGGTGCATTGTCATGTGCATTGCCATTACTGTCACTGTGCCACGTGCACTGCCAACACTGCACTATGTCACATGCATTCCTAACTCTACCTTGTGTGACATGCACTTCTGACACCTTATTTGCTGTTTGTGCTATTTATTTTTATCTGGTTGATTTTGCCATCCCTCCTATCCAAGACTTTCAAAGAAGTGCTTCAAAAGAGTACATCTCAGAACCTTAAACGCCTAACATGAGAACTGGGGAATCATCCACGTTAGAGTGTATTGTGAAAATACTGGCTATTAAAAGCAGTTTACTTTCCATATTGGTTCTGGTAAGAAGAGATCCAGAAACAAATGGTTTGATATCTTTTACTGGACCAACATACTGTAGATATAACAAATGAAAACAGTGCCTAAGCTTTCGGACCAACCAAATCCTTCCTCAGAGCCTCTGAAGGACCATTCTCCTATTATATGTCTGATCACCCCCCAGTACAGAAATGGAAGGACAGGAGGACATAAGGATGCAGGATGAGGGGAAGAACAGAAATATGGGTAATGCAGGGGGAAACAAGGCAGGAGAAATTGTAGAGCAGAACAGTGTAGAAGGAGAGAAGTAAACACAGGAAGAACAAGGTAGAAAGAATGGGGAAAAAGTGGAACAAGCAAGTTGGGGACACAAGACTTGGGGAAAAAGGGAGAGGGGAAGTGTCCTGAAAGATGTACTGGGACACTCACTGGAGAAGGGAAAATGAACTGGGTCAAGAACTTGAAGGAAGGACTAGAATGGCCATGCCCCCTTCTGAGGCACGTAATGCATGCTGCCATCTTTTGGAAATGTTGGTGTTGGGCTGCATGCTGTTTTTCACAGCTGCACTTGTGTTTGTACAGCTGTGTCTTGCCCTAAAACAAACTGCATGCAGCCCATATTGCTGCTCTCCTGGACCCATCGGGACCAGAGAACACTTCCAGTACTGCATCATGAGCCGAGAGCACAAAGCAAACCTTGAAGTACACTGCCAATGAGTATGCTGAGCTGCGGGGTGTGATAATTGAGCAAGGTGGGGGATTGGCTGGTCCCATACACACTAACCATCTCTATAGGAGGCTTGCCTTTCATTTTACCTCAGTCCTTTCCCCAAATGCAAATCAGCCACAAGAGAACAGACTCAACTGGAGGCAGGTGTACTATCTGCTGGATGAGACAAGGTTAATAGAATATCCATGTGAAAGGTATTATCCACACAGAAGGTCAGTGAACTGAAGACTAAAGGCAAAATACATGCCTTTTTATCTTGGTCCCTCCCTCCACCCACATCAACTCTTATTCCCCCTGGTATAGTGGTCTAGAGCAGATGCTTAGCTTGGTGGAAGATGATGCTCACCTTCAGGGAAGTGTGGTTAGCTGGGATGGTTTCTACCTACAGGAGTAAAGGAATGGTAGTAGAGTTGTTCAAAGGGTAGCCAGGTGGTGTTCCAGCTATGGGGAGGGGGTTATTTAGCTGGTTAATGTACAGGAAAGGAGTATGATGTGACATTCCAGGTGTATGGAGAGTTGTTGGTTGTGGGGATGCAAGTTGGAGGGCTGTAGTAGACCAGGAATAGTGCTTGGTTTAGGAGAGAGTGGCCAGCGGGGTATGGGTTATAGCTGAGTGCCGAGAGGTTGGCATGAAATGGTAAGCTTGTCCGTGGGTGGGATTTGTGGTCTGGAGTGGGGGGGATAAAGCTACAGAGAGGGTCCAGAGAGGGTGATCAGCTTTGTATCGGCCAGTTTGGTGGTGGAAGTTTGGTCCAGTTGCAGGGGTGGTGGAAGGTGTGGTCCTGCTGCAGGAGATTGTCAACAAGGTGGCTGGTCCATAGATTTTAAGGCTCATCTGTGGTGGGTGTTCTAGCTGCACAGGGGGTTGGACAGCTGATCTGTAGACAGGAAGGGTGGCATGGGGTGACAGTGGCTTGCTGGGGGGTGCAGGGGTGTTCTAGCTGTATGCAGAGTGGTAGGCATGGTATGCGAGGCTTGTTCTTGGGTGGGATATGTGGTCTGGAGTGAGGGGCATACAGTTCAGACACTTTGGTGTGGTCCAGGTAGGGTGATCAGATTTGTAAAGGCCAGTTAGGGGGAGGATGTTTGGTCCAGTTGCAGGGATGGTGGAGGGGTGTACTCCAGCTGGAGGGAGATTGTCAACAAGGTGGTTAGTCCATTAGTGCTATGGGTGGTCTATGGGGATTCATCATCTAGGGCAGAGGCTGGTCCAGGGGCTACAGAGTAATATAGTGCAAGCACATTTGTATCTGAACTGATTAACATGTAGTGCTCTCAATCCCTCACATGCACTGCCATCACCATGCAGTGCAGCATGTAGCGCAAAGTGCACTACCACCACAGTGTGGATCCATGTGCTCGGGCAACACTGCACCATACCACTCACAGTGCCTTATCTCAGAGGTACCGTGTGTACTGCTGACTATGTGCTGTGCCACATGCTCTGCCAACAACACCATTGCCACTGTTACCATCCAGAGCCATGTGTATTGACATCACTGTGTGTTGCCATATGCAGTGCCACATGCACTCCCAACACCACAGTGCCACATGCATTGCTGCCATTTCACTTTCCATAATCACTGCCACAACTGCACTATTCAATGCACAATGCCACCACTGTGTTGTTCCATGAGCACTGTTGTCACTATCCTTTGCCACAAACACTGCTGCCATGGTGCATTGTCATGTACATTGCCATTACTGTCACTGTGCCACGTGCACTGCCAACACTGCACTATGTCACATGCATTCCTGACTCTACCTTGTGTGACATGCACTTTTGACACCTTATTTGCTGTTTTTGCTATTTATTTTTATCTGCTTGATCTTGCCATCCCTCCTATCCAAGACTTTCAAAGAAGTGCTTCAAAAGAGTACATCTCAGAACTTTACACGCCTAACATGAGAACTGGGGAATCATCCACGTTAGAGTGTATTGTGAAAATACTGGCTATTAAAAGCAGTTTACTTGCCATATTGGTCCTTGTAAGAACAGATCCAGAAACAAATAGTTTGATATCTTTTACTGGACCAACATACTGTAGATATAACAAATGAAAATAGTGCCTAAGCGTCGGACCAACCAAATCCTTCCTCGGAGCCTCAAAAGGACCATTCTCATATGATTTGTCTGATCACCCCCCAGTACAGAAATGGAAGGACAGGAGGACATAAGGATGCAGGATGAGGGGAAGAACAGAAATATGGGTAATGCAGGGGGAATCAAGGCAGGGGAAATTGTAGAGCACAACAGTGTAGAAGGAGAGAAGTAAACACAGGAAGAACAAGGTAGAAAGAATGGGGAAAAAGTGGAACAAGCAAGTCGGGGGCACAAGACTTGGGGAAAAAGGGAGAGGGGAAGTGTCCTGAAAGATGTACTGGGACACTCACTGGAGAAGGGAAAATGGACCGGGTCAAGAACTTGAAGGAAAGACTAGAATGGCAATGCCCCCTTCTGAGGCACGTAATGCATGCTGCCATCTTTTGGATATGTTGGTGTTGGGCTGCATGCTGTTTTTCATAGCTGCACTTGTGTTTGTACAGCTGTGTCTTGCCCTAAAACAAACTGCATGCAGCCCATATTGCTGCTCTCCTGGACCCATCGAGACCAGAGAACACTTCCAGTACTGCATCACGAGCCGAGAGCACAAAGCAAACCTTGAAGTACACTGCCAATGAATGTGCTGAGCTGCGGGGTGTGATGATTGAGCAAGGTGAGGGGGTGGCTGGTCCTATACACACTAACCATCTCTATAGGTGGCATGTCTTTCATTTTACCTCAGCCCTTTCCCCAAATGCAAATCAGTCACAAGAGAACAGCCTCAACTGGAGGCAGGTGTACTATCTGCTGGATGAGACAAGGTTGATAGAATGTCCATGTGAAAGGTACTACCCACACAGAAGATCAGTGAACTGAAGACTAAAGGCAAAATCCATGCCTTTTTGTCTTGGTCCTTCCCTCCACCCACATCAACTCTTATTCCCCCTGGTATAGTGGTCTAGGGCAGATGCTTAGCTTGGTGGAAGATGATGCTCACCTTCAGGGGAGTGTGGTTAGCTTGGATGGTTTCTACCTACAGGAATAAAGGAATGGTAGTAGAGTTGTTCAAAGGGTAGCCAGGTGGTGTTCCAGCTATGGGGAGGGGTTATAAAGCTGTTTAATGTACAGGAAAGGCAGTATGAGGTGACATTCCAGGTGTATGGACGGTTGTTGGTTGTGGGGGATGCAGGTTGGATGGCTGTAGTAGACCAGGAATAGTGCATGGTTTAGGAGAGAGTGGCCAGCGGGGTATGGGTTCTACCTGTGTGCAGCGAGGTTGGCATTAAATTGTAAGCTTGTCCATGGGTGGGATTTGTGGTCTGGAGTGGGAGGAATAAAGCTACAGAGTGGGTCCAGAGAGGGTGATCAGCTTTGTAACAGCCAGTTTGGTGGTGGAAGTTTGGTCCAGTTGCAGGGTGGTGGAAGGTGTGCTCCAGCTGTAGGGGAGATTGTCAACAGGGTGGTTGGTCTGTAGATTTTAAGGCTCATCTGTGGTGGGTGTTCTAGCTGCACAGGGGGTTGGACAGATGATCTGTGGACAGGAAGGATGGTATGGGATGACAGTGGCTTGCTGGGGGGTGCAGGGGAGTTCTAGCTGTATGCAGAGGGGTATGCATGGTATGAGAGGCTTGTTCTTGGGTGGGATATGGGGTCTGAAGTGAGGGGCATACAGTTCAGATGCTTTAGTGTGGTCCAGGTAGGGTGATCAGATTTGTAAAGGCCAGTTAGGGGGAGGAGGTTTGGTCCAGTTGCAGGGATGGTGGAGGGGTGTACTCCAGCTGGAGGGAGATTGTCAACAAGGTGGTCCATTGGTGCTAAGGGTGGTCTATGGGGGATTCATCATCTATGGTGGAGGCTGGTCCAGGGGCTACAGGGTGATATAGTGCAAGCACATTTGTATCTGAACTCATTAACTTGTAGTGCTCTCAATCCCCCACATGCACTGCCATCACCATGCAGTGCAGCATGTAGTGCAAAGTGCACTACCACCACAGTGTGGAGCCATATGCTTGGGCACCACTGCACCATACCACTTTCAGTTCCTTCACTCTGAGGAGTCGTGTGTACTGCTGACTATGTGCTGTGCCACACGCTCTGCCAATACCACCCCTTGCCATTTTTACCATCCAGAACCATGTGCATTGACATCACTGTGTGTTGCCATATGCAGTGCCACATGCACTCCCAACACCACAGTGCCACATGCATTGCTGCCATTTCACTTTCCACAATCACTGCCACAACTGCACTATTCAATGCACAATGCCACCACAGTGTTGTGCCATGAGCACTGTTGTCACTATCCTTTGCCACAGACACTGCTGCCATGGTGCATTGTCATGTGCATTGCCATTACTGTCACTGTGCCACATGCACTGCCAACACTGCACTATGTCACATGCATTCCTAACTCTACCTTATGTGACATGCACTTCTGACACCTTATTTGCTGTTTGTGCTATTTATTTTTATCTGGTTGATCTTGCCATCCCGCCTATCCAAGACTTTCAAAGAAGTGCTTCAAAAGAGTACATCTCAGAACCTTACACGCCTGACATGAGAACTGGAGAATCATCCACTTTAGAGTGTATTGTGAAAATACTGGCTATTAAAGCAGTTTACTTGCCATATTGGTCCTTGTAAGAACAGATCCAGAAACAAATGGTTTGATATCTTTCATTGGACCAACATACTGTAGATATAACCAAAGAAAACAGTGCCTAAGCTTTCGGACCAACCAAATCCTTCCTCGGAGCCTCTGAGGAAGGACTTGGCTGGTCCAAAAGCTTAGGCATTGTTTTCTTTTGTTACATCTAGGTTGGTCCAATAAAAGGTATCAAACCATTTGTTTTTGGATCTCTAGCTGTTAAAAAGTAAATTTTAGTGAGTTCCTAATCAGTTTGCCATGCCAAATGTAATTATAGACTACACAGTCTATACTTACCCAAGATATGTCTCCGAGATCTGTAACTCATGGAGTTGAGCTATTAATAGCTAATACTACTAATACCTACAATACAGTCTCCCACAGCTGATACCCTGTTCTGCCATCAGCCAGGGAAGGTAGTGGGATACACCACTAGAGATGCTCATTACAAAATGTCTGACTGGAGGGACGGCAGGATCAACCAGATAAAACAAAATATCACAAAAAAAAAATAAGGGCAAATTTTTTATTTCAGTCTGAAAAGCTTAATCCAGGACTAGACCACTCTGAAAGCCAAGTGTCATCACATCTGGGAGGCATAATCAAGGGGAAGGACTGGCATGGGATTGTCTGTCATGATGGGTACCACAACATGCATGTGTGCTTCTGCCAGAACATACAGCACCCCTAGGGAGAAACCAAAGAGGGGTTGACTGCTTCTGTGTCCCACCAACAAGATGCTGCTCTTATGCCAGACAGGATAATATTTTTCTATGTATTCACTACACAGCACTATAACATACACTGCAAGCTCTTGTGTCTAGGATCAAAAAATGGTATGCAAGACTCTTTTTTTTTCTTTTGTACTTGTCCGGGCTCTCGGCCCCTTTGGGGGATGCTTCATATTTCACCTCTGACTCCTCTACTAGGTCCCCAATGTACCAGGATTCGGCATTGTAGTGCTCGATATCCCTGGGGTGTTTGTATTTTTTCCTCAATGTGTCCTATCCCCTGAGGATGCTGACGTGAAGGACTTGATGTCCAGACTGACAGCATGCGACGCACACCATAGTCAAGCTCCCAGCAGTGCCCTCCCCTCCCCAACTCTGAAGAACCATGTGCCCTACCGCCTATGATTCCACCAGCAGTAGTGCTGCTGCCCAGTAATCCACCCCACCCTGGAGGAGGAGGAGGGCATCTGTTGGGACACTCAATCCTCCTCCCCTCAGCCAACCTCCAATGGCCCAGGCTTGTGCCCGAACCCGGGTTGTCGGCATAGAGCGAGGTGTGGTATACAGTGCCTCAACACTCAGCGCCATTGGGCCAGTGACTTTTTTAATTGTACTTTTTATTCTAGGTACTGTACTCACAGCACACACACTACTATGTTGAGCGTGCCACTTCCAGCTCTGTTTTGCCATTCACAACATGGCGCCATGCTCAGCGTACTGGCGCTAGGCACCATCGAGGGGCGTTACAATTCTAGTCTTTCTTTCAAGTTCTGTGGCAAAAACACCCTGCCATCAAGTATGCCTATCAACCTTTTGTCACTGAAATGATGGACATGGACACTCAAAATGAAGAACAATGAAGGACTCTGACCTTCATAATGAGAGACACATACTAAAACATGGAGATGCAAGTTCAGAACACTGTAGAACCCATTGTCTTGTACAACATTTTCTTTTGATTTAGCATTTTAGAATGCCATTTTCCTTGTTTAAAATCAGTTTTTCAGCTGGGAGATCAAGTGAAGTGCCCAGGATGTCTTCCGGAGTTAGTTACTGTGGTGTGATTTAAACATGGAACGGCCTGGTTACTGTACATAATATCTATGCTTTTCATGTAGCTATTGAACCTCTCTAGAACTTTGTCTCTGGTTGTATTTTCCTTTTTTCCCCTTATACTAACCCCTCTTTTACTTTATTTCTACAAGTCCAACAGGAAGCTGCTCCCCAGTCTGACTGGACACAAACCTTAGCTAGTAACATGACTATATTGGTAGTTCACTAAAGGAAGTAACCAAGTGGACGAAAGGCAACACATGAAACAAGTTGGAGACGGCATTAATTCCCAAGTAATGCCCGCTACAACTTGTAGTACTGTACCAAACCACGAAAATCTTTGTAGCAGCACATTGTAGATAGATAGTACTGCCTTTTACCACCCACCACCCACCCAGTGGACTGTGGAATTCGTACAGAAGCACAAAAATCTTAGCACCGTGATCTCATGAGAAAAAATGCTGGAATCAAACATCACCTTCAAGGTATGTGGAGCAGTCAGAATTGAAGCGTGGGTAGAAGTGAAATTCAGAGACAACTGGAGTGCTCCTCTTGCCCAGCTGACACAAAATACAGCTGATTTAGTTATTAGTTCTAAATGTTTAGAAGTTAATGTAAACAGTACAAGCAAAGCTTAGTGGTTGTGGTAGCAGTTACTGAGCACTAATCAAAATGCAGGAATGTGTGCAAACCAATCCAAGGGTTCAAGGCGGCACCAATGAGTAGAGTGTTGAAATGTAGCACTGCATAATTCTGCAACATTTAGAGAAATATGTACCACCATAAAAAGTAATAAAAGATAGTACAATGTTGTTATTACTGTAAAATATTATATGCCTGTGCTTTTGTTTTCCACAATCACAATATAAATAAATGTTGCAATGTTGATGATGTCTTATAGTAAATCACAGTAAAAAAGTGAATTTCCTAAACCAGTTTTATGTGCATCTTTCATGAATCAACCCTATGTTTAATAATAACTTTTGAGCAGTGCTTGCCATGTTACAAGCGCATTGAGCCACTCCAAAGGAGGCATCTACTGGGGAATTAATGCATGGTTTGGTCATTGTAGGCACTCGCCCCCCCCCAACCATGTATTAATTCCCCAGTAGAAGCCTCCTTTGTCGTGGCTTAATGTTTACATATTAGATAAGTATTGTTCAATGTGCCTGTGCAACTGGTTTCATGCTTGTGTAACGTAGATAAACTTTGGCTGTTCACCTCTCTATCCATGGGATATACTACCCTGTAGTGATGCGAAGGCAAGGAACCCTAGGAGGGGTTCCACCCTTAGTGCAGTGGGGTGATTCCCTTGACTAAAAGTACCTTAGGAAGAAGAACATGGGAGAAAGGCATGCTACTGGAAGAGGAGGGGTGGATTGAGGGTAAGAAAAAATGCTTGTGTGTGGAGTGAGGAGAGCAGCCTTTAAATAGGACAAAGGGGTGTGTGGTCGGTTGCACCACCCCCTTGAACTACAGGCTATAGCCTGCCAATTGAATTTGCCTGTGCAGCTGGTTTTGTGCTTGTGTAATGTAGATAATTTTTGGCTGTTCACCACTATCCATGGGATATACCACCCTGTAGGGGTACAAAGACAAGGAACCCTAGGGGAGGGTTCCACTGCTTGAGGTGTTGTGGGAAGTGATTCCCTTGGCTAAAGGTACCTTAGAAAGAAGCCCAAAAGAGTGTCAAGCAAAGCATACAAGGTAGTGAAACCATATCGGGGTAGAGGACCTGTATGTACTGTAGGTCCGTTGGTAGTATGGGTTCGGTGGTAGCATGGGTCAGTTGGTAGTATTGTTTGAGTAGAGTAGGCAGGAAACAACAGGTGAATAGTGACTTACTCAGAGGTCTGACAGTAAGGTGTGGGGCCTGATTTCCTGAGGAGAGAGAACAGCCAAAGGAAGAAGGGACACTTACAGGATGGCCACCCACTCCATCCAACAGCAGAAACCTACCTAAGTGACCTAGGGATTATTGCTTAAGGCTAACCAAATATTATGACCAGTGGCATGGAGGAGAGAAAAACAACCCTTTTAGGAGGAAATCTCTGGTGATCCAAAGTTCTAGGTCACTTTCCATCCAGGCTTGGGATGTTTTTGATTAGTGATGGCTCTGCTGCTGAAATTTGAAAACCCAATCAAAGGGGGTGGAAACTATTCCAGTTTGGAGGAAGGCTCTCACACTATCCCTCTAACAGGAACACCATGAAGGGTTGTGAGCAAACTCTGTAACACAGCTCCTCCAAGGCAGGAAGAGGAGAGCAATGACTGCTGAGGCACTCTGCTGGCTTACTGATCTAAAAACAAATCAAGTGAACCAGAGGCAGTCATGGGGAGAATAGAGTAGAAGTTGCTTTAGGCAGCTGGTGCCGCAGCTAAAGGATAGCAATATATCCTTCCTTCACAGCTTAGTCAAAATTCGACATCAAGAGGTGAAAATGTGCATCGACTTTCAGATCTAAAGTGCCATCTGAAGTGAAGACATTCCCATTATGGGCCAGGAAGGAAGTACCCCACCAGGATCACACACTCAGTAAGCGGACTAGGGTGCAGACCAAGACCTTAGGCTGCGACCGAGCCGAGCCAATTGATGGGCATGGTCAGCTAATCTCATGTAGCAATGAAGCAGACCATACAAGGCACTGGAAAGGCTATCAGGTACTAATCAGCAAATGAAACACAGTAGGTACAGTACAGGCAGCAATAAGTAGCATGGTAAGCATGTGAAACAATGGAAGTGCTTAGTGTTGGAGACCATACATAGGTCAGACATGTTTTAAAGCAAGGTTCAGTGCAATGGAACCTGGGCCTTTAGCAGTGTGAGGCTATCCAACCAGTCCATGAATTGAAGGCCAAATAAAGGTGACAAACACTCCGAGGAGTTTAGCGGTGGAGGCAGTAGCCAAACTTAATGTAATTAGTCCACATAGGATCACGGCTCCTCAACAAAACCCAGTCCCCCACCATGGGAAAACAAGGAAGCATAGGGGCAGCCTGTGAACCACATGCTGATTTTATGACTGGTTTACAGCAATAGCAGTGAGTTGGGCTGACCTCCAGAGCATAATAAAGCAGGGTGCAAAGTAATCATTCAATCCAATCTTTATTTAACCCGGTGAAACACCATTGAGAAAAAAATTTGTTTACAGAGTGGACCTGAATGAGCAATAAAGTAAAAACAATATGATAATGAGAATTGTACAGTAAAGTAAACACACAAACATTTACACAGGCACAAATGAACAATAGTGTGAATCCAGTTCCTTTGTGAAGACCTTCTGAGTCAATTCCTTTTGTATTTCTCCACAGGCTGTGCAAGGACAGTCCTTACCCCCAAGGTCCTCGCTGGAGCAGGCAACAGCAACACAGCGAATCCCTGTGCAGCAGGTATTTACTTAAACAGCACACTCCTCCTTGGGAAGCTTACAGTGTCACCTGTGTTGCCCGTCAACCCTGCGTCAACTGCCTGCCCCACACATGTATTGGAACTTGTGGTCACATGACCTGGCTTGGGTTTTCTAAGTGCCCATATTCCCATTAGCAAAGTATACTCTTTGGCTACTAAAGGTCACTAGTGAGTAGTAATTGCTACCTATTCTATTTCTCCAAATACTATACTTTGCTTCTCTGCTCCCTAGTGTTATACTCCTATTTTCTTCTTTCATTATTTGTTTCCACCTGACTCAAGGCAGCTTTGAACTCACAACCTTCTACACTAAAGGTAGCTGCTCTACCACTGCACTATTCCTGCAACTCTACTATCCACTATACTTCTGCATCTATTTTACCTTCTGTCCTGTTGCAGAATAGAAGCATGGAGGCTGACACCAGCCTCCCCATCCCATAAACTTGAGAATCTGTCCAGAGCTCTCTCCTCCTCCTCCTCCCCTGAGCTCCCCTGTTGTTGTTGTTTTTTCTTTTTCAAAAAAAAGAAAAAAATTGCAAAGGTAGTTACAAAAGTGATCTTGAGCACCCTACCCCAATTCTCTGCAAGCCCACTTGAAATCTCTGGTCTAAAGCCCCAGTAGTCCCTCTCTCCCAACCCATAACCTCACTTCCCAGACCTGACTATATATGCTGATACCCTCTCCCCTTTTCTCCTTCTCATTTTCCTCCCCACTCCCTCCTTTCCTTCTTCCACTCACCCTAGCATCACTGTCTCTACAACTGCCTACCTTGCAAACCCCTGCACTTTCCCTGCTAGACTTGCTACCTCCTCCTCCCCTTTCTGCATCATATGCCTGTCTGTCTCCCTCTCCACTCCCCCCACATCTCTCCCACCATCTTACGATCGCAGATGTTAAACTTTGCTTCCCTATTCAGGGCTGCCAGACCTTCTCCCAACATTGAGTTTTCAACTTGGAGATATGGGCGCCCTACAACCTATTAATTTCCTCTCCTCACCCTCCTTCTCCTCTCGGGGGACGTCAAATGCAGCCCTGGCACCATAGCTGTATCCACTCTTCTTGGCTCACACAAAGGCCTATCAATAGCCCATATCAACATCAGAAGTCTCCTGCCCAAGACTGATCTACTAACTTGCTGGATAGCTGAGCAAGCTCTGGATATACAGTGAAGCCCACCAGGATGAAGCGCAGTATCACAGGTTTAGTGTATGACAAAAGGGATTAATTCCCATTGAAATTGCACTGTTTGCTGCAGTAACTCTATTGCAGAATTCTTCAGTGCTGTGATTCATCCTGGTGGGCTTCACTGTACTATGCCTAACAGAAATCTGATTCTCTGCTAAAACCGCTGACTCCTTCCTCACTCTCCCAAACTACACTCTACACAGGCAGAACCATGGCAAAGGAGCTGGTGGTGTAGCTATCTACACAAAACAGCTACTCGTGAGCTCAATAACTCACAAAGAAGCTCACCTCAGCTCTCACAAGCTCCTTATGGTTCAACTCTCCCTTCCAGCTTCACCCGCACTCTTCCTAGGTGTGCTCCCCGTTTATCCCACGACTCTCTCATCACCACACTTACCACCATGCCTGGTCTAGCATCCAGAGGGAACTGGTCCTTGTAGGTGATTTCAACTTGGACCGGCTAGTCCCTTCCTCACAAGCTCACACCTCCAAAATCAAGTTCCTTAATCTCACCCAATTGATCAATGAACCCACCCACTACAATCCCCACTCCCAAAACCATTCTTTATTACACTGGATCCTCATCAACCACCCTCACAGAATAACCTCCTCCGGTATCTCTCTAATGCCCTAAGTGACCACTATATTACTTACTGTAGTAGGAAAACACAACTGCCCAAATCTGCCCCCAAGTATATCAACACTTGCTCTCTAAAAATGTTGGACACCAATGCCCTCCTTACCAGTCTATACGAAGCTGACTGGCAACCTGGCTACTCAGCTCCTGATGTTGACATGGCCCTCTCTAGATTCCTACACACCTTTACAAACATCTGAGATGTCCATGCCACTCTGAAAAAGTCCAGGGTCAAGAAGCGGTACCACCCCTGAATCACTGCACCCATCCTCGTCAAATGCAAGGAAAGAGACAAGACTTGGTCATACTTTAAATCCAATCCCAACCCTCAGAGCAGGGAAGCTTTTAAAACCCTACATAATGCCTGCAGTAAGACCATAAGAAAAGCAAAGGCAGACTACTTTAGGTTGCAACTCTCGCATGCTAAGTCCCCTCATTATGTAGAGCACTTACTAGTGTATAGTTCACCTCTAGAGATTGATCACATATCATGTTTTTGCTCTCACTGCTGTATTATATTGACTGTAATTAGCTGCTATTGTTCTGTTGATTAATTCTTTGCATTTTTGTCTTTATTTCCACTGCTCGTTTCTCCCTGGGTCACACCTGGAATCAAGCCTTGGCTCAGTGTGCCTTTCGTTACAAATGTTTAAATAAAAAAATAAAGTTATAAAATACATATCTTTACAACAATTGATAAGGTATTATAGCACACAGGGAGTAGAGAGAAGAAGAAACAAGAAAGCAGTGGAAGGGAAGAGAGAGATATTAGGGTTTGAGGCATTTACAGGTTTCATTTAATAGGTTGCTAAGAAATGCTTCAAAGGTTGATAAAGTGACAATTTGAGAGAGTTTGGGGATTTGAGTAGTATTCCAAGTGGAGGGAAGGGCATGGCTTTAGGAAGAACTGCACTAAGTACTGATAATAGGAATGATGAGTGTGATGCAGGAATATTTTCTCAGGAAGTAGGTTCCTGTGGAGTATACCAGGAGATTGGAGATGTACTGGGGAGCTTGCCTGTTATGGCTCTGTAGGCCCATAGTGCTGGCTTCTCAGTCTCCTTGCATTTTAGGAGTACCAACCAAGTTTGCAATAGGGGAACAGTGGTGGGTGTTGCAGGGGAGTTGGTGATAAATCTGAGGGCTCTGTGTTACAAGGTGTCAAGTTTGGAGAGGGAGGAGATGGGGCAATGTCTGTAGAAAATGTCACCATAGTCAAGGAGGGAAGAAATGTTGATTGCACTAGTCTTATTTTGGCCTTGAAAGTAAGGAGGTGCTTGATCCTTAAAATATCCTAATCTCTGTCTGAGATTGAGCAGCATCCAGCAGCAATTAACTACAGCTTGTAGGCAGCAATTGGAATGAGCATAAAACTGCAGGGAAAGGCAATGCACTGAAAACAGCAACAGTATTTGTTTGGTATAAATTCAGGAAGCAGGATTGAGTTCCATGGACTAGGTTGCTTAGGTTTCTGTGAAGCAGTAAAGGAGCAGTTGTCAGCTAGGCAGCAAAGCTATGAACCAGGTGTAATCAATGAAGGGTAGATAGCATTGGAGAGCCAAAGCAGAGAAGTATCTTCTGAGCTGAAACTCACAGATAAATATTGAAGTTGCACTTGAGGTTTTGCTGAAATCTGGTGAGTAAATGGGAGCCAAAATAACCCAATCTCAGAGTAGCACAATACAAAGGCAACAGGATGTTAGAAAGCGAAAAGCCCCCAAATGAAAAAGCAAATGAAAACTCAAACACAGGATAGGAACAAGCAACACAAGAAGCACAGCAGCCAGAGGCAAGCAATACTAACAAACAGAAGCACACAAAACAGAGTCCAGCGAAACAGAGCAGAGTGTTTGCCAAAACACAGCAAGACCTGGGGGCTAAAGCCCAGCAGGTCTCAAGGAGAAGACAGACTAATAGAGCCTCTGACTGGCAAGGAAAAAATGCTTGTGTGTGAGGAGTAAAGCAGCCCCTAAATAGGCCATTGGGTGCAAGTGGCCAGCTGTACTGCCCCTTGAACTACAGGCTATAGCCTTCCAATTGTATGTGTAATTTTCTCAATTGGACTAGTTTTTCTCCTAAAGAATTATGGATCCTTTGTGACCCCATGTCTATTCTTCTTTTACAAGTATGACTGGATCACCTTGATACCCCAATCACAGGCTCCCAAGGACCCAAGTAAGAGATCTATTATCTATACAACATAGGTATGCTATAATGGTGCAGTCACATCTATGTTTTAGCTGTTCCTGCACCATTTGAATTGCCTATCCAAATGCCCCTTTGCAAATCCTTATGGCCCCTTTGCTTGGCTGGTCCTTGTTGCGCAGAAGGGAGGATGTCAGTCTTCAGTGGGGAGGGGAGCAACAGGAAAGGTCACTGGGTGTGACAACATGCAGGGAGGGTATGGAATTATTGACAGCAGGCATAGGGCTGTGGGATCAGAAAGTGGTTGTGAAAGCATGCATGGGATATGTGGTCATTGGTGTGTGTCACAGAATGCATGAGGTAAGGTGTAAGTGTGTGTAGCAACATGCACAGGGGTTTGGAGAAATACAGTAAGGTGTTACAGCATGCTTGAGATTATGGGGACACTCAGCTTTGTGAGGTGCGACAGAGCATATGGTGTCATGTTGATGGGTGTGGGTGTGAGAGAGTATGTGTAGTTTGTCACAGGGTGTGACATCATGCATGGAGTAAGGGGTTAGTCACTGGGTGTGAAAGCATGCATGGTGTTGGTGCATGTGACAGTCTGCATGTGGTATGAGATTGTGAGGTCATGTCTGTGTATATGATGTTATGGGGTCTGTTGTATGACAATGTGTATGGAATAGGGGGTGGGCCAGTGCAAAAAGCATATGGCGGTATGGAATCATGAGGTGTAACACCATACATGATGGTACTGGTCAGTGAGTATGACACGAGTGTATAATGTTGGTGGGTATGACAGAGTGATTGTGTGTATGTGGTTAGTAGGTGTAACAGCATTTACATAGAATACATGGGTGTCTGGGTTATTGAGATGTGAAAGTGTTCATGGTGTATGGGGTCAGTTGGTGTGACAGGGGATATGGGGTCGGGTGTGATGGAGTGCATTGGATTATGTGGTTGGTGGGTGTGACAGGAAGCATGGGTGTGGGGTCAGTCAGTGGTTGTGAAAGCATGCATGGGTTATGTGGTTGTCCAGGCAGAGGGGTAAGGTTCACTGGGTGGAACAGTGTGCATGGTGTTGTGGGTAACCAACCTCAACCTACTGTAACTACCTTCCAAATACATGGGATTCATGCTGACAACAGCCCCCCCACCCCCATGAAACACAAGGTCTCAAGCACTGACAACCTTCTCATTAAAGAACTGTGCCCCCAACACTTTTGATTAATGGGAAAATATGTACAGATAGACATTAAAACATAATAAAATAGATCATTGTAATATACATATACATATATATATATATATATGTATAGGATCCATGATGGTGAGTGTGATATGGAAAATATTTTCATTCCTCTAGAGTGACCTCTGAATACTCACGAGTGACGAAGCCATGAGTGAGGTTTCGGAGGTCACTGTACAGGACTGAACATATTTCCCATATAACACAAGTGCACATCATGTATCCTATTTATACAATGGGGGCCTCATTGTTGCAAAATGTACAATTTGCGTGGTTTTGCATGGGTTTAGCACAGGTTTGGGGGTGTAATAAGTGGCATTTATTTTAACTCTGCTGATGTTATCAGGATTTATTTCACTGCAGTGAAAATAACTTGTTTTATCTCACTGAAATATGTCTCACCCCCATTGTGTGTGTGTGTGTGTGTGTATATATATATATATATATATATATAATTTTCAGCCCATCGATAATAAAAACCATAAAAATGTATTATCTGATTAAACATCTAAACAATGAATATCAGCAGCAGCTCAATTACTGCAATCACTGCATAACATTAATACATAAAAGGAAAGCTTTAATGTCACAGAAATTTGAGCTTGCCATTATACTGTAAGCTGTGAGAAGTCTTGTAAACATTCCACTATGTACATTAAATCAGTTTATATTAAATAAACGTAACGTTCTAGTACCCAGTATGTAATGGAATTTGCCCTTTAAGGGCAGACCAAGTGTCCTGGTGGACCTCCTCCGCTTTGGAACAGATGGTTTGCTCAGAGGGAGTAGGGGAAGGACTGGGAACCAGGACAAAGGACTGGCAGACAGGAAGGGGAGCCTAAGAAGGGAAGAGGCATGGATAGGAAAAAGTTGAAAATAAGAAGGGCCAAATTGCTTGGTACATAATGTGTTGCACAGAAGATTTCAGCCTCTTTGGCTGAAGTTTTATTGGATCTAAACCAATAGTGCTACAGCACATCAGATTGACTGATTTTGTTTTTCAAATCTGCATCACGGGTTTTCGAGGTGACAGCCTGGGGTAAGTTGGTATATCAAGACAGACTGCAGAAGGTAAAAAATATATATAAAGAGAAGAAACCACATAGCTGTGAGCTGTTAATGTGAGTAGAATGTGGGGCAATGCTTATTGATGGACAGTGGAACAAGCAACTGGACCGTGATGCAGGGACTGGGGCTGCGAACGCTTGACTAGCATGGTTGGTTGCCAGATAGAGAGGGGAGTCATGGCTAAAAGAATGAGATGTGGGCAGAATAGAGCTCATGTTGGGTTCTTTTGGGCTTTTGGGAGCAGAAGTTTGGTGAATGGATGGCGGAACGAGGTTGGGAAGGCAACTGAGCCATGAGGCAGGAATGGGGGGGTGCGAGTGCTTGACTAGCAAGGTTTCTTGAATAAGCAGAGCAGAAGAGGGGAGTTGCAGCTAAGGGAAGAGATGCTGGGCAGAACAGTGCTCGTGGTGGTTTTTTTTTGGCATTTTAATGTTTGCAAGGGACTTGGATGGGATGGAAGGAAACCAAGTCAAGAGAGCAGAGAGAGGCAGGGCAGGACGGAGTTGCTGTTTTTATTTTCTTATGTGTGGGCGAATTGCGTTTTGGAGCGAGACAAAGAAAAGAGTGATTGGGGGAAGGGAGATGGCACCTGGCTAGCCAGGACATAAGGGAGGATACGGACTAGGAGCAAAGGCACAAAATGTGGCAAAAACACAATGCCAGGCCAGCCGCAAGCAAAGGGACGGACATAAAAGGAACAGGACTAGCCTAAAAAATGGAGACCTAGAAGCCACGCGGTTGGGACAGCATCTGACATCACACCATGTGGCTCACTCAAGGGTAGGCTTCAAGGTCATCAGAGGATGAGAAGAAGAAGGGGGGGCAGCAGTGTGGGAATCTGACCACGCAGTGGCGGGAAGGGGAAGGGGAACAGTGGCAGGACAAGGGGCCTAGACAGAGAGGCCACGTGGTGGGGGACAGTGTTTGACATCACACCACATGGCCCACATGAATGAAGACCAAAAGGCTTTGGGGGTGATTGGAATCAGGTTAAGAACCTGGAAGGGGGGTAGCAGCTTAGCCAACAGCAATGGGGTGAATGGACCAGCGGCAGAGGCACTGAATTTGGAGAAGTTTAAAAAAAGAAAAAAGCATTTGTTGCATGGGGTGATGTGGGCCTAGGGGGCTATGGGTTACAGGGTGGTGAGGGAGGGAACAGGAGCACATGGAGGGGGCTTGTGGCCAATAGCCTTCAAGGGGCACAAGTGGAGAGCAGGGCCTAGGCGGGTTAAAAAAAAAAAAAGAGAAGGAGAGGAGAAAAGGTCATAATGGTCTGATTACTAATGAAGGCATCTTGTCAGCTTTTATCCACAGCAGCTGGGGAAAAAAAAATTGTGAGAGAGAATGCCACCAAAGAAGAACAAACCATCAAAAGAAGAGGCATATAAGGTGATCTTTGAGTTGACAGATAAGGCCAACATGATGTGGCAAATGGTGGAGGGGCAGAACTGGGGAGGTCAGGGGAGAAGTGTAAAGCAGAGAAAGGAAAAGTGGGTAAGGGAAAAAGTCCAACTGGGCGGCTGAGCAGCCCTAAGAGACCACAGTCACCATTGGCGGTCCCACCTTGAGTGGTTAGTCCAGTACCACCACAGCCCCTTTTGCCTGATCTGTTAGTACCTCCCTTGGAGCCAGTATTGGTACCGATGCCAGAACCCAGACTGGAACACCCTGCAGTAGTAAACCTCTACCCCTGATGCCACAGTCACTGGTCCCCCCACAAGAAACTGGACCAGTTCAGCCCGGTGACACCAGGACACACAGAGTGGACAGGCCCACAGGTAGTGTATCACGTTCTGTGGGAGACAGTATAAAAGAGTACATTGGTCAAATTATAGCAGCCCTAGGGGCAGGTGGGCTAGGGCAAATGGAAATTGCACTGGCAGAGATTAGGTCAGATAAGGAACCAATAGGGGGAGTAGACAAGTTGGCGGAAGGAACAGGAAAGGGAACGAGGGACATAGGAGCCCCGGGCATGAGGAAAGGGGAACATGTGCCGCTGGCCACAAAGGAGAAGTTATGGAAAGGGGAGTATGTGGACATATTTGCTCTGAACAGTAGAGAGGCAGCAGCAAAGTATGAAGAGACAGAGAATATAGGGAAGAGTGAGATGGCAAGCCCGTGGTCTTATTGGGTAAGAAAGAGGAGGATAAGTTTAGAAAAGGGAAGACATGGGATGGGTGGTTCATGGGATTCACCACATATTCGGCCATTGTGATGGAAAAGAAACCAGAGTTGGGCATCCCACTGATCACATATTCCCTGAGGAGAGCAAAAGGGGGGGTGGGTTGGATATATCATGATGAGTTTTTCCGCCAAAGGATGGCAACGTATGGGGGCATGAGACGGGACACAAAACAGTTAGATTTGTGGACTGATTATGTCTCCGAATAATCCACATAGAAGAAGAGATGGGAAGAAAGGAGGATACTGCTGAAGTGCTGTTGGGGATATAATCAGACATTTTGTTCATGGTCACCATGTCGATTCTGACATGCCTGCTTGAGATGTGGGGGATCTCATCCTGCAACAAGGTGAAGGACTGCATGGACACCAGGGGCCCAGGCGGAGGGAACCCAGGGGATGGGACTCCAGCCCTTTCGAGATGGACTGGGATATATGGGATATAGGGGACAGACATGGAATAGAGGGTTGAGAGGCAAGGGTTATGGGAGTGGGGGGCCCAGTCTTAGTGAGGGGAGTGACAAAGAAAAACAGCCAGGGAGGTTACAGGGGCCAGGGTGGGAGGGCATGGGGAAAGAGAACAATTCCAGATGGCAAAACCCCCCTATTAAAATAGAGGCTTGGGAAAAGTGGCTCAAAGAGCACCTGGATAGAGCGTTGGCAGAAAACATACAGAGGTGGTTTAGAACAGGTTTTCTGCTACAGTGCAAAGGCCCAAGACAAGCAAGGGAGGCGAATAACTTGGGGTCATTCAGAGGAAAGGAGGACATTTTGAGACAGAAAATAAAAAAAGAAAAAGCTGAGGGAGGGTGGAAGGACCATATCCAGTTCTCCCTCTAGACAACATGAGAACTTCTCCCTTGGGTCTGGTCCCCAAAAAACAAAAAGGGGGAGAATCGGGTGATTCACCATCTGTTGTTCCCACAGGGAGACTCTGTTAATGATTTTATTGGGGAAGAGCACAGCAGGGTCACCTATGCCTCATTGGAAGAGGTAGTACAGCTTATTCAGGTGACCCCCCCAATGCCTGTATGGCCAAGACAGATATAGAATCAGCCTTTCGGTTGCTCCCAGTGAGGAGGAGGATTTGGACCCATTGTGTTTTAAAGTAGGGGCCAGTATTATTTTGGCAAGGCCATGCCGATGGGTTGCTCCATCACTTGTGCTACATTTGAAACATTCTGTGCCCACCTGCAATGGATATCCAGCAGAAAACAGGTTACAAGGTGGTTATACACTATTTGGATGATTTCTTGTTAATAGGCAGTAGATGAGTAGAGACAGAAAGGATGTTGGATTTGGTTTCAAGAGCTGTGTGGGGAACTTGGGGTGCCGATAGCTCCGGACAAAACTGAAGGCCCCAGTAGGATTCTGGAGTTTCTAGGGATTGAAATAGATGCACTGGGGGAAGTATTTAGGTTACCAGACAACAAAGTGCAGAAGCTAAGGGAACTGATTCAAGTGCATACTAGCAGAAGGCGGGTACAACTAAGGTAGGTGCAGCAAGTTATGGGACATTTGAATTTTGCTTGCAGGACATTTGGGCAAGAAGGACATTTACAAGGAGACTAGCAGGGTAACAGCAGAAGTAGTAAGTCCACACTACTGGCTTGACATAACAAAAGGGTAAGGAAGATTTCAAGGTGTGGAGGAATTTCTAAGCAACTATAATGGCTGTTCCTTTTGGCAGGAAGAATGGGTTATAACGGATTGGAATTGTATACAGATGTGGCAGGTGGCTAGGAATGGGGATATTTGAGAGGAAAATGGTTTTCAGAGCCATGGCCAGTAGAATGGGTAAGAGAAGGAAGGGTAAAAAGACATCACATAGTTGGAAATCATGCCAATTTTGGCTTGCACCTTGGTATGGGGAGAAGGACTGTGGAATCAGAAGGTTACATTTTGGTGTGACAACAAGGCAGTGGTGGATGTTCTGAAGAACACGGGGGCTAGGTCCGAGACGGTTATGGGAGTATTGAGGCAGCTAGTATTGAGGGGTTTGCAATTGAATATGTCTTTCAGGGCCAGGTACAAAGACAGGATGAAATATCCTAGCTGATAGCCTTTCCCGTCTGCAGCTGGATCAATTCTGGATGCTGCAACCAACAGCAGAGGAGCGGAAAACACTCATTCCAATGAACATCTGTGATTCTGGCAAGAGGGAGCTGAAATGCTGTTTTGCAATTCATGGGCACCACAGATCTTGAGGGCCTATGAAGGGGCATGGTGGGCATTGCAAACATTTAGGGAAATGCACCACATGGAGGTAAGTGGGCCAGTTACGGAAGATCAGTTAGGAACATTCACGGTAGATCAGTAGCAAAAAGGGATGGCTCATGCCACAATGTAGGTGTACTTAGCAGGGATCTGTTTAGTCTGCAGTTTAAAAAAGTGGAAGGATCCTACGAAGTCAATGTTGCTATGGAGAATGATGCAAGGGTGGAGTAGGCTGAAACAAAGGAACAAAGATGGGCGGCAGCCAATAGCAGATCAGTTGTTAGCTAGACTGGGGGGATATTGGCAGCAATTTGTATGTCCAAGGATGAGGCTCAGCTGTTTGAAATGATTTATTTAGTGATGTTCGCTGAGCCTTGCAGTGAGAGAGGCAGTGGGACACAACAGAAAGAAGAGTTAGGTTTGGAATGGGAAATATCAATTGGGGAACACAAGAAATACAACTTATGATTAGGAGGTCCAAGACAGATCAGGAAGGAGGGGTGCATGGTAACCATTAAGGTTCACCCTGATGGGAACTTGTGCCTGGTGAAGGTTTAGGGCTTCGCATGAGGCGCTATAACAAAGATGGGAGGTTATTTGTGCACGGAGACGGAAGAAGGTGACGAGCTACCAGATAACAGCCATATTCAAAAAAGTCATGGAGTGTCTGGGTGAAGAACCAGTTAGTTATTCTTCCCACTCTTTTCAAATAGGGGCTGCTTCAAAATGGGCTGTGGAAGGGGAGGCAGTGACCAGTATGTTGGAAAAGGGATGCTGGTGGTCCGCCAGTTACAAGAGGTACATTCAGTACTTTAAAGGATGGTGATTAACCTGTCATTGTTGTTTGTTTACAGTAACAGAACCCAAAGTGTGTGGGGGGAGGAGAGTTTAAAATAAATAAATAAATAAATAAAAAAGAAGAGGAACGGGGTCGGAAGGAGAATGAACAAGTTACGATGGTTTGAGAGATTAAGATATATTTTGCTTGATTCAATAGGTAAGGAGGATAACAGAAGTATGGATCTCGGGTACTCCTACATTTACTGGGCAGAAAGGAGAATGGAAAAGAAGGCCGGGGGAAAGCAGCTGTACCAAGATGTCAGATAATGTAGGCTAGTATGGCGTGGCTTCAGGGGGATGAAATGGGCACAGTTACTCCTGATGCTGAAAGAGATGAGAAAGTGGCAGCCCACTCCAGATATAATTATTATACAGCTCGGGGATGATGATATTGAGGGGCAGCCGTGGGTGGACATGTATTTGCGGGTTAAGCAGGATCTAAAGAAAATAAGGCAATGGTGGCCGGGGGTGAGCATGGCATGGTTAGATATGATACCAAAGAGGTTATGGAGACACAAAAACAACCATGTAGCAGTGGACAGGGCTAAAAGGAATATGAATAAAAGGGTGGGGACATTGATAAGGAGCATGGGAGGGCATGTAATATTGACAGGGTGGAAGAGTGGGTAGAGGATGTTTACAGAGCAGCGGGGTTCATTTGTCAGACCTAGTGATAGACATGTTTAATATGATGATGATGGACTTTATTGAGGCTTGGAGGAGACAAGAAGGAAGATAGAGGGAAGGAGAGGGGTGAATAGGGAAGACCAGTCATCTAATGCAAGCTGGAGACAGACTATGGGGAAAGAGAGGGGAGGATGGGAAATGATAAAGGAATATGAGGAGGAGGAGGAGGAGGAGAAGAAGCAACAGAAGGAGAGAAAAGCGGTCTCGGTTTTCACCGTTACCTACAAGAAAAAGAGAAGAAGAAGGCACCCAGGTCTTCACCTGGTGAGGTGAGAAGAAGAGGAAGAAGGAGGAGGGGTGATCAGAGATTGATACTTTAATGCAATATAAACAAAAAATTGTGGAAAAGAAATTATGAAAAATGGTGATGGTATTTGTAAATATAAATGTAAAATATAATAAATTAATTGTCAATCTGAGCACAACACACAGTTGTCTTTTGTGGAGGGAAAGGGGGGAATCTGGGACAATGGAGTTTGCCCTCTAAGGGGCAGACCAAGTTGTTCTGGTGGACCTCTCCCCCTTTGGTACAGATGGTTTGCTCAGGGGGGAGGGACAGGGAGCCAGGACAAAGGACTAAAAGACAGGAAGGGTGGGGGGAAGTCTAAGAAGGGAAGAGAGACAGGGATATGAAAAAGGAAAAGTAGGAGGGGCCAAATTGCAGGTTACATAATGCCCTGCACAGAAGATTTCAGCCTCTTTTGCGAAAGTTTTGTTGTCTCCCTCACACCCATCAAAGGGAGAATGGGGAGAGGAGTTTGGGGGGGTGGTATGGCCCGTCAGAGGTGGATGGCAGTTAGTGTCCAGTTGGATGCTGGTGGACTGCCAGAGGTGGATGGCAGCAGAGGGGAAAGGGGAGGGTCGGAATGATAAAGGAATATGAGGGAGAAGAAGAAGCAACAGAAGGAGAGAAAAAGCAGTCTTGGTTTCACCATTGCCTACATAAAAAAAAAGAAGAAGAGGCACTCAAGTTTTCACCTGGGGAGGCAAGAAGAAGAAGAAGAAGAAGAAGGGTGATTAGAGACTGATATTTTAATGCAATATAAACAAAGAATTGTGGAAAAGAAATAATGAAAATGGTGATGGTATTTGTAAATATAAATGTGAAATATAATAAATTAATTTTCAATCTGAGCACAACAACGCACAGTTGTCTGTCTTTTGTGGAGGAAAGGGGGGTCCAGGACAATGCACCAGCATAGGTATTTATGTTTAGCTAGCAGCACTACTGCCACTTTTTGCCACCCACAACATGGGACTACACTAAAATTACTTGCACTAGGCACTGCAGTGCTTCTGGCATTTTTTGCCATTCACAACATGGAGCCATGTTAAACCTACTCTCGCTAGGCACTATCATGGGGTGTTGCCATTGTTGTCTTTCTTTCCAGTTCTGTTTCATGACTCCAAACCCTGAGCAGCAGTGTTTACCACTGCAGAAAACCTCCCCCTAACAGGGTGCTAAGTCACCCCCTCTCCGAAGGCAGGGTAGCTGTACTGTCCCGGCTAAGACCTATCCTGTAGTGTTGTTCCAGTGTGTAGACTTCTCATGGTCCCACTAGCATCATAATGCTGCCTGCTACAGTGATTTTTTTTGTTTTTTTGCATGTTTCCCCACCACCCCCAGTCAATGCTCAGGTGTGTAATGATATCTGCAGTATTTTCTTATCATGAAAGATTTTATTAAGTTTTCAAAACACAAAAGTACAATACAACCATGATGTACATAGACAATACGAGTCATACATAGTTTCTAACAGTAGCAAAATTCATTATACTGTATTGAACCTTCAACTACTCAGAAGTGTAAATATAACTTTAACTGTAATGGAACTGGCTGCATTATTATTGAGAAAACAAAGAAGCATATTGTTTAGAGCTATACAAAGGAAATAAAAAAGTACCAATCCATCAATCAGTCTTTATTTAGCCAGGCAAAACATTGTTGAAAAGAATTAATTTTCAGTATGGACCTGGGCATAGTTACAGTGTTAACAACATTGGAAACAAGCATTTGTCAATGCCGAATGTTTGCTTGCTGGCATTAGCATTGGTAGTGTAGGAGTTACAGAGCTGCATAATAAGAATGGCAGTGAAGTATTGAACTGAAGCCAACCCCACCACCACCCTGTAGATACTGACAGGCATTGAGGTGTGCCTTTAGGTGATCAGGCATAACGGTCATGCCATTTCACCACACCCTACCCTATAGACACCGACAAGTGTCACGGTGTGCCTTAGGGTCTTGCCCATATGTTCACACCATTCCATCAGGAAATACGGTGAGATGGGTACTGTATAGGAAAATGGGATGAACTTTGGGGATGAAGAGTCCAAGGCACACCTCGATGCCTCGCTCTGGCTGCAGGGTGTGGGTAGGGGTGAATGGTATGAGCATTATGGCGACAATCTCAAGTCACACCCCTGATGCCTGTGAGTCTCTACAGGGTGGGGCGTTATGGTCATAAACCCTAATGCCTTAGGCATTCATTGGTATTTTCACTCCAAATTTTCAGCATGGCTTTTTTGTGACCCCCACCTCATGAACTGTGGCTATATCAGTTTGCTAGCCGAAAGCTGATTTTGCACAGCAACTGCGCCATTTGGCACCACATGTGCGAAAACACATTTCAAACAGGATGTGAAAAATGACAGCTGTACTGTTCATGGGGAGGTGTAAAAATGGAAATGTTGAAAATCTGCAGTGAAAATATTAAAAAAAAACTGGTGGAGTAATGAGCATGCATAGAAACTGTGCAAAGCACACCTGTTCTGTAATTAGTTTTTTTTTTATAGCAGATTGTCAACACAGGCATTTTGGGACCTCCACTCATGAACGGTGTCACTGTGATTTTCTTAATCTGTCCCGGACAGTGATTTCCCACAGCGACCACGCATTTCTGCGCTGGAAGTGCGAAAACACATTTCAGCCATCGTGTGAAAAGTGACAGCTGTGCTGTTCATAAGGAAGTTTGGAAAAATGCCAGTGGTGAAAATCTGGATTGAAAATATTATAAATTCATGAACATACGAGGTGCATGGAAACTGTGTAATGCTTGCTCATAACACAGTCATTTTATGGACTTTGTCACCAAATGTTTTAACATAGCCATTTTAAGACCTTTGCTCATGGCGATGTCACTGTGATTTTCTTAATCTGTCCCAAACATTGATTTTGCACACCAACTGCACCACTGTGCGCTACACATGCGGAAACACATTTTGGGTGAGATGTGAAAAATTATAGCTGTACTGCTCATAAGGAGGTGTGATAAAATGGCAATGTTGAAAATCTGGAGGAAAATATAAAAAATTTGTGAACTTATGAGCATGCGTAGGAACTGCACAACACACGCTGGTAAATCAGTCATTTTTGGGAATTTTTTCACCAAATTTTCAACATAGGATTTTTGGGGGCCTACCTCATGAACTGTGACACTGTCATTTCGTAAATCGGTCACGAAAGGTAGTTCTGCACAGTGACCACAAAATCACCTTTTGGGGCCAATTAATGCCATGACAGTGCCAGAATTCATGAAGAGGGGTCCCAAAAACCCCATGTTGAAAATGTGGTGCCAAAATTCCAAAAAATACCTGAGATATGCATCAAAGTTGAAAAAACCCTATTTATTCCATCATGCAGCTTACCGGCACTTCTTCAGTTCGTGGTCGGCTTTGAAGAGTGCAGACGTGTTCCCAGTCCACAGAAGATCATCTGCCAGCTCCAGAGGTAAGTATGGGGTAAGGTGAGGGTGTGTGGAGGTGGATGCGCAGAGGGTGGACGCAGGTTGGGGGGCAAGACAATCAACAAGGGACTGTTTTTTTCTTTTCAGGTGTTTGTTTTCTTTTTAGGAAGGTGACGTGAGACTTGTGTCATGCTGGGGTGGGCTCCCAGCATGGCAGCTGGAAGAATTTTTGGGGTGGTCAGTGGAACTGACAGAGGATTGGGCACCCAGTCAGCCATACAAACATGTGCCATGCTGGGGTGGGCTCCCAGTGTGGCAACTGGAAGTCTGTTTCTTTTTGGGGGGGTTAATTGAGCTGACGGGTGATTGGGCACCCCGTCACCATTCTCACTTATGCCACGCTGGTGTGGGCTCCCAGCATGGCACCTAGAACTCTGAGGGGGGCGCGGAGCCAATGGGGGATTGGGCACCCCTGTCAGCCATACTGTGTGCAGCGGCCGGGGGGGTGATATTCAGAGACACTCAGAGGGTTGGGGAATATTATTACAATACTGATCAGGTGTGGCAACAGACAACTACTGCGTCTACTTTTTCAGTCTCTTTGGGGTTCTGTTTTCCTGCTTTTGTCAATGCCGCTCCTACCCTGAACTCTGACTCAACATTCCAAGGATGGCAATTAGAATTTTTTGGGAAACATTCCAAGGATGTCCTTTTAGTCACTTGCCTCCTCCCGGAAAGATAGCCCTAAGAAAAGTTCACTTCAAACTGAATTTATGTTCCAGGAAGAGAAAGCAGAGATGTATACAAGTGGGATTGCCGGGAATATGCTATTCAACACTATCTTATCACTGCTCACTGAGGCAGTCTCTCCCTTTGAACTGTACGCCACTGCATTTTCAACTGCTGCCATAGACAGCTGCAGCATTCATTGGTGAACTGTGGCCATACTTGCAAGCACACTGACTGAATTGGAAGACAGGGTGCCACACCTACAAAAACTTGAATGATGGCACTATGTTTCTTGCACATGCGTGCAAGCAAACATAAAAATAAGGTATACAATGTAATAAGATAAAATATTGTCCAGCATAAAACAGCATAACATTTGGCAAGGTATACAGGTCAGTTCATACAGCATAAAACAGCATATCATTTAGAATAGTATACAAGCTGGTTCATACAGTGATGGTTACATTCAAGAACAAAACATTAACATCATACATCGTGAAATGATAAGACATCTGCTAGGTTAGCAAGGTAGACCATACAGTAACAGATAATCAGATGACAACAGTATGCACCTAGGCTGAGGGTTAGACAGAAGGAGCTCGAATATGGGAAAGGATGATAGAATGAAGCAAGGAGAGGGAAACAGATAAAGGGGGATGGTAGCGGGAGGGAAGTGAGGAGGAAGGGGATTGCAATATCATTTTAGGTCACAAAGTTGCAAATTTCTGTGGCATCCCAGTGACGAGGGTTTTGAAGGTAGTCAATTTAAGTGGAATGGATATTTGGAGAGTTTTTTGCAACCTGGTCCACAAGGAGGGAAGGGAATAGCTTATGGATGATTTGTCAAACCAAGTTCTAACTTTAGGAATAACTAGGGAAATGTAGGAGAAGCTTCTTAGTGCATAGTTACCAGGACAGCAAATAGGAGGCAGTCAGAAATATATAGGGTAGTTTCTTAATAATTGCTTGGTATGTTCAATTGATTGCATTTCTGTAGTGTCTGAGACTGAGGGAGGTCCAGCCACCTGGAGCATATAAGGAACAGTGATGAGTAGAGTAAGGTGATCCTGTAATGAATCTTAAGGCCCAATGATATAGGATGTCAAGCATTTTTAATGCTGTGTTAGTCCCTTGTCCATAAAGAACACCCCCGTAGTCAAGCAGCTGAAGGAAGGTTAATTGTACAATTCTAGTTCAGTCTTCCAACGTTAGCAAGTGCTTAATATGGAAGAATATGCCAAGCCTGTTTGAACTTTTTGGTTAGTTTTTCCATGTGATCTATAAAGGTCAATTTGTGGTCAATCCACATCCCCATGTACTTGAATTTGGGCACAAATTCGAGAGGTTCATTGAGGAGGGTGGTGATCTGTATTTGTGTGCCCAATAAGGTAGTGTGGGAGGTCTTACAGAAGGGTGAAAAAAGCATAGCCTTCATTTTTTTTTTTAGCATTAAGAAGTAATTTTAGTTGCAATAGGTTTTCTGGAGATGGCTGAACTCAAGTTGAAGGTCCAAACATGTTTTGTCAGCAGAAGATCTGAAATATATAAGATGGTATCATCAGCGAATAGATGAATATTGGCTAATTAGATACCAGCGTGGATGTTATTGATATAAATTGTGAAAAGGAGGGGCCAAGAACTGAGCATAGAGGTACACCTCTTAGTAAGGTTTTCAGTGGGGAGAAGTCTCCTTCAGCTTTGATTTACTGGAAATGGCCAATAAAGTAACAGTCAAACCATTTAAGAGAGACAGTATCAAAACCAATATTGTGTAGAATGTCTAGAAGAAGAGCATGATCCACCGTGTCGAATGCCTTACTTAGAACCAAGAACAAGGCACCCATGTAGAGTTGGGTGTCCAATGCATTCAACCAGTTGTTAGTGACTTTCGCAAGTGCAGATACCGTGTTATGTTGAGGTCTGAAGTCTGACTGTATAGGGATGAGCAGGTTATGAGAGTCTGAATGGTCTCTAATCTGCTAATTAATTCATTTTTCTATCAGTTTCTGCAGTGTGGGAAGCAGAGAGATGGGCCTGTAATTATTAAGATCGGCAGGATCACCTGATTTGAACAGGGGGGTGACATGGGCGGTTTTCCAGATCGCAGATAGAGTACTCTGCGTAAGGGACAGATTGAAGAGGTGAATGACTGGGATAGTTAGTATATGGGAGCTTATTTTTAGGAAATACTGGTCTATAAGATTGGTACCTGCACTTTTTCTGGTATCTAATTTGAGAAGAAAGTCTTCCACCTGCTTCAGTGAGATTGGGCTAAAAGAGAATGAAGGTATGACAATAGAAGGGACAGAGCTGGCCTTGCCCTATCCACATAACTGATTTCGTAGGTTGTTGGCAGGGTACGAGTCGAAGGCCAGACCTGCAGTGGTGAAACAGTTGTTTAACAAATTCAGGCTGTCATGTTTATCTGTGTAGGTTGCATTGCCAGTCATAATTTTGGAAGGAAGGGAGTTGGAAGACCGACGACTCTCAACCTCCTTGATGGTCTTCCAGAATGTGGAGGAGCAATGAGGGGATGTGTCTAGTTTATTATTATAGTAACTAGACTTTGCAGCCCTCATGAGCATTGTACACTGGTTTCTGGTCACTCTGAAGGAAGTCAAGTCGGCAGGAAGTTTAGTCTTCCATGCCTTTTCCACAAGGCATCCCTATGGAGAAGAGCCGATTTAAGGCTGTCTGGAAAACCATGGGCAAGTTTTCTTTGTTCAAATTTTCACAAGTGGAGCATGTCGGTTAATTGTGTCCATAAGAATCTTATGGAATGCATCATTGGCTTCATCAACAGAGGGGCAAGATAAAGATCTTGCCAATTTGCATATTGAAGATCAGATAGGAAGGCAGAAATGTCAAAGTTAGTGCAGTACCTTTTGAATATGTATCTGGAGGTTGAGTTAGGTTTTGGTAGAGACCTTATGCAGGAATAGTACAGTGGTCACTGAGGTCTCTAAAGAAGACACCCACAAGGGAGAACAGTTGCTGTTTGTTTAAGAGTATGATATCAAGCAGTGTACTGCTGGCAGGATTTTTTGTGTTTGGTCGGGTGGGTTCCATAATAACTTGGTGGAGTCCAAAGGCATCACACAATTCCTTGAGGGGTTTTGAGCAGCGAGAGAGCCAATCTAGGTTTAGGTCATCCATGACTATGATCTCTGAGGATGAAGTGTCAAATAATGTGCTCAGGTGATTTAGTATCTTAAGGCCAGCTGATGGGGCCTGTAGCACCCTATTACAACAAGTGATTGAGTTGGGGAGAGTTGTATCTTGATGGAAAGACTCTTAAATTCCTTTGGCTTAGAGGTGGGGTTAATAATAGAGGTGGTGTATCTATCCTGCAGGTAGATAGCAACTCTGCCCCCTCTGGCCTGTCTATCCATTCTGAAGACCTTGTAGGAATGGAAATTTATTTTGGTATCCTGAGTGGAAGGTTTAAGCCAGGACTCAGGGATTACAAGTATATCAGGAGGAGTGGTTCAGCCAGGTGTGGATCAAATCCAATTTTTTTGTGAGACTACAGGCATTAGCATGGAGAATTCTCAACCCCTTTAGATTTGCCAGAACCGAAGGGGCAGAAATAGAGGAGAAGGGGGGGGACCCAGGTTAAGCTCGATGTCTCCCTGAGCAAAGAAAAAAGATCAGTAAGATCTTTTTAATAGCATTCAATAATGATTTCAGCAGTCTAACTTGCCCCTTCTTGTGGATTTGGGAAGAGAGAGTGAAGGACCCTGTAGGTTGAGGTCTAAGACATCCAAAGGATGCAAGGAGGAGCACCCATGCTTTGAAGGAGAGGGAATGCTGAGTGAAGAATGCATGTGGTGGTGGTAGAAAATGATCCGAAAATGGGAGTGTAACATGCATGTAATTGCAAGCCAGGTTTAGGTGGAGGGGTGAGTGAGGTGGCACCAGTAGTTGTCAGGTATAGGAGTTTGCTACAGTTAAGAATTAGGATGGGCAGGCCAGTTATGTGGCAGTAGAAGAGGATGGCATGCTTCATGAAAACTCAGAAGGACCTTACACTGTAGGTCTGCGTAGATCCTGTAGAATCAGAAAGCTGCGTTGTTAAGCCAAGTGTATTCACCAATCGGGAGACCCCTGACAGCCTAAAGTAGCTACCAGTTGGAAGGCCCCTATCGAGTATACAGGGGGCCTATCGGGTGTACAGAGGTGCCTTGGAATAGTGCAATATATATTAGGTAGTCTAGAGAAAGGTTGTGCAATATTATACTGACGCGGTAGCGCCAGTATAGTTAGGGTTCATGTGAGCATGTAATGCTAAAGGTCAATTTTTGCAGGGTAACAACTTTGGACAGGTTTAACAGATCTGCTTGAAATTTAGCATGCTTCATTGGAAAGAATAGATCTATTGATTTCCCAAATTTGGTTTGCATCCCTTGTGTGGTTCGTGAGATACAGAGTGTTCAACAATAAGAGATGTTTATGATTTTAGCTGTTTTTTTTTTTTTGTCAACCTGCGTCTCACAATCAGCTGTAGCTACAGGTATGAACATTTCAGGGTAGAACAATTTGGCCTCACAGATGAGACTTTTGATGGTCTGGAGAAAAAAACATTAATCTGTTCAAAAGTTATTCAATTTTGTTGTATCCATTATTTCCAGTGGGAACAAATATATGTTCCTGGTGGCATATGATTCTAAGTTGGAGTAGAGCTCCATCATAGAATTTTATGCTGAAGTTTAGCAATGAGCATACGAGTCTATGTTGGAGCAGCTGTCGAGCACAGGATTATATGCGGAAGGGTACAGGTGAAGGTCAGCATCTTCACCCGAAAAACGACTGTGGGACACTGGGAAGCCCACCCCAATGTCCCCAAATCTGTTTTAGCCCCTGACAAACAAGAAAAAGACCCTAACATAATTTTTAACTTTGATGCAGAATCCTGCATCCTGCCATTTTGATGCAGATACTGCATTGAAGTACTAGCTTTTGCCAACGTTGGGGTGCCCAATCCCTGGTAGGTATTTATACTGCCCTCCACCACTGTGGCACACTGAGGAGCCCACCCTCAGTGTGCCAAAATAATTCATAGTTTTGATGACACGGAATGTCGACTTCTGTTGTTGGATGTCTCCCCAAGCCCACTTCCATTGCCGATGGGGGTGCCTAATCCCCCTGTCGGCATAATGTATCCCCCCCAGTTCATGTGGCACACTGGGAGCCCACCCCAGTGTGCCCACATTCACTTTTGCTGTTCCTGTAAATAAAGAAAACCATCCTGATGTTTTTTTTTTACACCTGCAATAGAAAAAGGTCCCTCATTATCTCCTCAGTCCCCCTCCCCAAATCCCCACCATCCCACTGAGCACCCAGCTCCCCACACCCCCCCCCCTTACCTATACTTACCTCTGGAAGATGGTAGCAGTGATCTTCTCTGGACCAGAACATGTCTGCATTCTTCAAAGCCCAACTGCAAACCGAGGAATCAAAGTAGGCTTGTATTATGGCTCTCAATTTGCTTTTTAAATTAGGTTGCTATCTTGGCCATTTTTAGGAATTTTTACCCCAAATTTTCAACACAGGGTTCTTGGGACCCCACCTCATAAACACTGTCATTGTCATTTCATTATTCAGTCCTGAAAGGTGATTCCTCAGTCACTACGTGGAATCACCTTTCTGGACCAATTAATGAAATGACAGTGCCAGTGTTCAAGAGGGGAGGTTCCAAAAAGCCCACATTGAAAATTTGGCACAACAATTCCCATGCGTCGGGGTGTGCCTTAGGGTCATGGGCCCTGACTCTCACTCTATTTTCCTATACTATAACATGACAGGTTGCTTACATATGGAATGGGGTGAGCATTAGGGCCCACAACCATAAGGCACACCCCGATGCTTGTTGGTGTGTGCAGGGTGGGGTGGGTGTTGCAATGGTAGGGTTGGGTGGGGCCCATGATCCTAAGGCACACCCCAACGCTTGTTGGTGTGTGGAGGGTGGGGGTGGTGTTGTGATGGTAGTGTTGGGTGGGGGATGGGTACCCATGACCCTAAGTCACACCCCAACGCTCTTTGGTGTGTGGATGGTGGGGGGTGTGATTTTAGTTATATGATTTGGTGGAGGATGGGTATAACAGTTGTAAACCCTAACATTTAATTTACTGACCTGTATCACTTTGCTTGAAGACCTATGTCTAGATCCCTAACTTTCTTTTAAACAAAGTTTTTGTTAATTAATTAAAACAGATAGGTTGACATAGATTGAGTAAGGGTTGATTTTAAATGTATAAATTATTTGAAGGAAATGTGATCATTATGTGACATGTGCAATTAAATCTGTATGACTGTTTTGTATAGTAATGAAAATTTTAACTTGTCCATCAATAAATTCTAAAAACTGAGCTTACAAACATAGCACTCTGTGCATTCTTAGGGAATGTAGAGGGTTATAATCTTGAGAAACAAAGTAAAATACATGAGAGAGTCAAAAAGCAGAAAAATCCGATGTACCTAACAGATAAGAACATAAGGAATACTCTGTTCCTAGAGCATGTAGTAGATCATAAGATAGACATACTGTTATGATTTAGTAATGCTAATTTCTTACATATGGACCCTGGTTGGGCCAGGTAATGGGCCCTGTTGTAGTGCCATGAAATTGGTGGTTGTAACAGGGTACAATTACATTTAAGATAGGGGGTTGCAAGGTGGTGTTCGGGGGACTAAGCAGAGATATGAATTCAGATATGCCCCCCATTTCATGGTGTACATGCTTATTTGGTCCAAAGCCAGCATATGAGAAGTGTTCAAAAACTGCAAGTCTCACCACTACTGAGTGCTAGGTGAGGAGAGATAGAGAGTTGGGAGTCACAATCTCATTAAGATAGCTTGTTTGCTTTCCAATATAACTGTGGCCAGCCATTCCATTGTGTTGCAGGGAGGAGGTCATCTGTCCAGTTTCCTAGCGGCATAACAACTGGGAATGAGGGGAGTGGTGATCCCACCACCTTGTAGCTGTCCTCCAGCACTGAAGACCAATATGGCCCTAGTGCTGAACATTGCCAGATTATATGCAGTAGGTTGGCCTTCTGGGTCTGACACCTCCAGCATCAGGCATGTGGTAAAAGTCCCATTCTGTTCAGTGCATCTGGAGTGTGGTACCACCTTAACTACAGCTTTAGTTGTATGAGTTGCCTTCTCATGTCCCTGTATTTCAGATGGGCATTTTGTAAGCACTGGTCCCAAGTACTGGGAGATGTCCTCCTGAATGTCCTGTCCCACTTGTCTCTGCAGTTATCTGTGGAGTCAAGATGGAAGTCCAGGAGCATGCAGTAAATCTGTCCCATTATTCCCTTTGTTTTCCCAGGTTTGTGCATTGACTCTAGCCATTGTCACCCATATGCTGTGTTCCTAGCTTTCTTAAGCTCCCAGATCACCTCACGGATCTGAAGGTACCTCCAGAAATTGGTTTTGAAGAGGAAGTACAGGCTGCGATGCTGTGGAAAGGACAGCATGTCCTCCAAGTTGGGTAGCCAGAGGTTTGCAATTGTCCTTATCCACTTCTTCAACCAGGAGAGCCATTTAATGGGATTTCCCCCATCTGGATATTGGAGCTATCCCATAGCTGGTACTAATAAAGGGGGGGGGGGCTATGCCGACCAAACCATATGGGTTATGAGTATGCAGGACTGCCAGGCTTTCCACGTTTCCCAGAGCATCGGGGAGGAGGTTGTATTGGGGAGGGTGTTTGCTGCTAATATGTTTCCCAGCCAGGGGACATCTGCTAGGTCAGTCTCAAGCTTGATCCAGTCCAGTGTCAGGCGTGTGGTGGGCATGAACCATCTAATAGCCTGGGCAGTCCTGTATGCTAGGAAGTAGCCTTGAAACCATGGGTGGCCCAGCCCTGCCTTTGGCCAGCGACTCATAGTCTCGCTTTATCAAACTTGCAGGGTTTACCTTCTCATAAGAAATGTGGCCACCAATGTATCCAGTTTTAATAATAACTTAGGGGGCAGCTTAATCGGTAAATTGTTGAAAAGGTAGGCTATCTAGGGAAGCAAGAATTTCTGGAGGGCTTCAACATTTCCCTTTAGGGATAGTCAAAGCCAAAGCTATTTCTGGATCTCAGTTGTAAGATTGTGTAGCATCTGCCAGATCTTTCCAGTGGGTGGTGACAGAGATCACTAAGTAGGAAAAGCCCTGTGGCACGCAGATGACTGGGGTCCCATTAAGGCACTCCTTAATGCAGGCTGGGTTCAACAGAGAAAGGGTGATTTTCTTTTGGTTGACTGTAAGCCCCGATATATTGGCAAACTCCTGTAGTATGCCTAGGATGGGGGGTAGTGATGAGGAAGGGTTAGGCAGTGTAATAAGCAGATCATCTGCATATGTGCTGACTATGTATTGTTTCCCCTTTGCTTCAATGCCCTGGATAGCTCTTGTTGATACCAGCTTTCTGGACAGGGGGTTTCGTACCAACAGAAACAGTAGTGGCAAGAGTGGACACAACTGGCATGTGCCTCTCTGTAGCTCAAAGTGGGTGGAAATGTTCCGGTTGGTTAATATTTTAGCGGAGGGTGTATTATATAGGGTGGCTATCCATGTCCGGAAGTAGGTGCCAAATCCATTGGCCTCAAGGGTGGTATGGAGGTAACCCCACTCCACCGAATCAAAGGCTTTAGAAAAGTCCACAGTCATTGCTGCCATCAGTGTGGTGCCGTGTTGGGCCCTCCACTTGAAATTAAAGACAGTTTGGATGTTGTCTGCTCCTGTTCTTCCTTTGATGAAACCCGACTAGGAAGGGTGTATCAGCTATGGGAGAACTTCCTAAAGTCTGTTGGCCAAAACCTTTACCATGATCTTAGTGCCTACTGAGATCAAGGATATAGTTTGGAAGTTGATACAGTCCAGCAGGTCCACAGATTTTTTTTTGTATTAGGGTAATTATGGCTTCTTTTTGCACTGGGGGTAACATTCCCAGTTCATGGGCCTCTCGCAGTGCATCTGACAATGGGGATGCTATTTCTTCCGAGATTAGTTGGTAGAGATTGGTCATTATGCATTCCACTCCTGGGGCTTTCCATTTCATCAGTTGGTGAAGTGTCCCCTTCAGCTCCTGGAGGGAGATGGGTTCTTCCAGCTTTCAGGACTCTTCAGGGGTTAAGTGTGGAAGGGGGATGATCTTATGAAAGGTTGTGGCTTTTGAACTGGAGAAGCCCCTGTATGTGGGCCTAGAAAGCATAGAGGTTTGGTAAAACTGCCTCATCGTGTTGTTGACCTCTAGGGTCTAGTCACCACCTTCCCATTTGGGGCCTGGAGTGCCTGGAACTGGGAGCTGGCCTTTGCTTCCTTAAGTCGAAGGCTAGGAGTTTGTCACCTTTGTCACCAGATTCCCAGAATCTGTGCTTTGATCTGAGGAGGTGCCACTCAGCTTTCCATTGCAGAATGGTGTTGCTCTTATACTTCAGGCCCATTATGTGGGGACGTGCTGCAATCTCTGGTGCAGAGTTGAGTTTGAACTGTGCCTCAAGGGTGACAAATTCTTGCTGCAGTCTGCTCATCTCCTCTCTACATTTCCTGTTTTGAGTCAATGTGTAGTAGATTTTGTGGCCTCTAAGACAGGCTTTAAAGCCCTCGCACACTGTCCCTGCCCTTACCTCCCCTGTAGCACTGACCTGGAAGAAGGTCTGGGCTTCATTCCCATTCCATGCATAGAATTCCTTATCCTCAAGGAGCAGGGGTTACAACGCCACCTTGGGGTTGATGGTTGGCTCCCACAAGGAGAATGACATGCTCATTGGAGCATGGTCAGATATGACCATTGGTTCAATTCTGACATCTTAGGTCCCTTGGTTGCTGCTCCATCAGCTAGCCAGAAGTTGATGTGGTTCAAGGGTTGTGAATCAGGGAGAAAAAGGTGTAATCTCTTCCTGTGGAGTTGTCTCTTCATCAAACGTCTATCATGCCCCACACTTCCTTCAGAGCTGAAAGGGCCTCTTTTGCCTGGGGTGTGATTCTGGGGCGGGATTGGATTTATCCAGGAAGATATCATCAACCAAATTAAAGTTCCCTCCTATTATGGTGGGGATACTTTCATTCTCTCTTTTTGCCTCAACCAGGGTCTGACTTTTTAATTAATTTGTTTATTATTTATTGAGAGTATTAGAATTACAAACCTTTGAGTCAGGGACTCATTTACAAAGTTTGAGAAGAAATCCTGTTCATCCCTATTGTGGGCATACAAATTCACCATCACTACCTTCACAACTGGGAAGCGAGGTTACCACCCATCATCCTAGCTCGTCCGATTTGGTCTATTCCTCTACCCAGGGCACGTTTTGTTTATTAGTATAGGTACACCTCTCATTTTGGACGAGTGAACTATGCAACACTTTCTACCCACCCTTCTGGAGCCATTGTACCATCCTGGTATTGAGGTGTCTCCTGGAGTAGAGCCAAATCCATCCTCAGAAATTTTAGATGGTGTAGCACCTTGGCTCTTTTGAGCAGGTGGTTGAGGTCCTTAACAGTCCAGGAGACACACGTCCACCCCTATTGCATGACTCCTGGCCAGATGACTCCAAGTTTCCGTGTGTATAGGGAGGGGAAAAACCTGTGCGCTGCAGTTCAATCCTCGGGTGACTGCTGGCTGCCCTGTTTAAGATGCGGTAAAAGGGATAGGTTAATTTATCAAGCAGTAAAAATAGTGGAGAACAGGACCGTACTCTAGCTACTCAAGGCACCGGCCTCAGCAGTTAATACTAGCAATAAATTATCACAGTGAGCGATCAGATATTACCTCATAGAATCATAGAATCTTGTCAGCAGAAAAAGACCCTCAGGCCAATCCAGTCTGCCCTTCCCACCCCATTTATTCAGTCTCCTTTCCTGCAGCCCCCTTCATTGTTCCCAAACTGCCCCTTATGCCTGTCCCATGCCTTCTTAAATTCCGTCATTGTTCTGGCCCCTACCACATCCTCAGGAATCTTTTTCCTTGCCTCCACCACACACTCTTTGAAGAACTGTCCTCTTACATCACCCCTGAATCTCCCCCCCCCCCGTAGTCTCAGACTATGGCCCCTAGTTACTTCACCATCCTTTCTATGGAATAGGCTCCCTGCCTTAACCCTGTTGATCCCCTTGACATATTTGAATATTTTGATCATGTCTCCTCTTTTCCCTACTAGTTTTCAAGGAGTACAGCCCCAGTTCCCTGCATCTCTGCTTGTATGGTTTACTCTGCATACCCTACACCATCTTAGTCACCCTCCTCTGAACTCCTTCCAACCTGTTTTTGTCCTTGCGTAGATGTGGCCTCCAGAACTGGACTCCATACTCCAGGTGCAGCCTTACCATGGCTTTGTAAAGGGGCATCAGTACCTCACTTCACCTGCTAGTGATACCCCTGCCAAGACACGCCAGCATACCATTTGTCTTTCCCACTGCCTGCTATACTGGTTGCCCGTCTTGAGGTTGCTGGATACTATTACTCGTAAGTCCTTCTCTTGCACTGTCACCCTAATGTCTTCCTCTCTAGCGTGTATCTTGCTTCCAGGTTGTTGTGCCCTAGGTGCATCACTGCACACTTTTTGTCATTGAACTTCAACTGCCATGTCTCTGCCCTTCCTTCTAAAGTCCTCAAGTCCTGTCTCATGTCCTCCACCCCTCCACTGAGTCCACCAGATTGCAGAACTTTGTATCATCTGCAAAAAGGCCCTCCTGCCCTTTCAGTCCTTCCTATATGTCCCCTATGTAGATGTTGAAAAGGAGAGGACCCAGTACTGATCCCTGGGGTAACCCACTCATCACCCACCCTGTCCCCGAATAAGCTCCATTTACCACCGCTCTCTGGCTTCTACCTGCCAACTAGTTTTCTACCTACCCGGTTATTTTATCACCCACACCTGTGCTTTCCAACTTGTTCACTAGCCTCCTGTGGGGGACGGTGTCGAATGCCTTGTTGAAATCCAGGTAGGCCACATCCACCGCCCCCCTCCCCCTTGGTTGATTATCTGTGTCGTCCAGTCAAAGAATTCAATTAGGTTTGTCTGGCACAACCTCCCTTTCATAAATCTATGTGTCTGTCATCTAGGAGTCCATTATCCTCCAGGTATTCAATCACCCTCTCCTTAATGAATGCCACCATGACCTCCCCACCACTAAGGTGAGGTTGGCTGGGAGGTGATTTTCTTTCAAATCCCTGCTGTCCCCTTTGCAACAACACCATGTTTGCCTTCTTCCAGTCCTCTGGCACCCTTCCTGAATCCAGGAACAGGTTGAATAGCCTTGTCAACAGGGCAGCCAGCTCATCCCCAACTCCCAGATTACCCTAGGGTGCAGACCATCTGGCCCCATGGCCTTATCCACCCACAGCTTGCCTAATTCTCCCTAACCTCTCAATACTGAATGGACTTGGGTTAATCCCACTGCCCCACCTCCACCTGCCCCTGAGCTGTGGCCCCTGCCCTGATCTTCCACCTTGAAAACTGAGCAAAAGTACTTGTTTAGTTATTTTGCTTTCTTAATGTCCTCTTCAGTTTGAGTTCCTCCCTCTCCCTTTAAGCCTTGCAGTCCCCTGCTTAGACTTCCTTCTGTCCCCCACATATCTAAAAACATTGTTGTTTCCTCTTTTGGAGTGTTTTGCTATTCTCTCCTCGGTCTCCACCTTGGCCCTCCTTATTTCCTTTCCAGCTAGCCTCCTCCTCACCTTATAGGCTTCCTTGTCCTCTTCTTTCAGCTTTTGCTTGTATTTCCTGAAGGCCCTCCTCCTGTCTCCTAACACCCTCGCCACCTCCCTTCTGAACCACAGTAGTCTCCTCCTTCTTGTGCCCTTCCTTACCTGCCTTATGTACAAGTCTGTTGCTTTCTGCACCAGGTTTTTTGAAGCCCCATACCTCTTCCACATCATCTAAACCCTCCATACTCAACAATTCTTTCTTCACCAGCCATCTCATCCTGTCAAAGTCCGCTCTTTTGAAGTCCAGGTTGTTGTCGTTGTGTGTCTCACCTTCCTCTCCGCTCTAACCTTCAACCGAGCCATCTTGTGGTCACTGTTCCCTAGTCCATCTCCCACCTCCACCTCCTCCACACTCTTCCCATTTGATAGGACCATATCAAGCAGGTTTTGGCCCCTTGTTGGGTCCTTGACCAATTACTGCAGGAATGCACCCTGCAGCATCTCCAGAAATCTCCTGCTCCTCACTGAGGTGGCCTCCAGAATGGACCAGTCCATGTCCAGGAGATTTAGGTCCCCTACAAGCAGTGTTTCTCCTTTGAGGGCCATTCTTTCCATTGCTTGCACCAGTTGCCTGTCCTCTTCCTCTCCCTCTCCCTCTCCCTGTGAAGGTGTCCGTATACCACCCTTAGCCTTAGGGGTTCCCCTGTCCCTCTGCTCAGCGTGACCCATAGGAGTTCAATCGCCCTCACCCCCTTCTGCCCCTCCATAGCCTGATATCATCTCTAATATCAGAGCCACCCCTCCTCTTCCGGTCCCCCTGTCCTTCCTAAACAGTCTATACCCAGGGATTGTTGTCTCCCATGTGTGATATTCCATCCACCATGTCTCCGTTACTGCAATTAAGTCCAGTTCCACCTTCTGACGATGGCCTGTAATTCCACCATCTTGATAGTTAAGCTCCTAGCATTTGCTACAAGCCCCATCAACCCACAAGGCCCTCCCCAACCCCTTCCCAAAGGTATGTCAGACCCCAAAATGTCACCCTTATCCTGGGGGTCCACAGCCTTCTATTTATTTGCTGTCCTGAGAGGCTTTACCCTGCCCCCTTTGCTAGTTTAAATTATATGTCTTTTCAATGTCCTTCCCTAATCTACACTTCAGTACAGCTGCACTCTCCCTGTTTAGGTGCTGCCTGTCTAGGCAAAGAGGCTCTCATCCTCCAATGGCCCCTCAGATCCCTACTAGCTCATACCCTATCTGACCACACCATCTGGCTAACCACTCATTAAACTAATTTACCCTTAGCTTCGTATCTGTGCTAGCTCTCTGCACTGGTAACACCTCCGAAAAGACTGGATCAGAAGCACAGACTGCAGCAAAACCTTGAAAGTGCCTTAAATCTTGCCTGAACTTCTATCAGACTGCTCCCTGCCAAGTCATTCATCCTTGGGTGGAAAATCAAATATGGTATTTGGTCCTGGTGCTTACCCCATGATGGGATATGGTGTATCACCTCCAACGCTGTCATATCTGGCAAGCATTCCACCCAGACTGGAATATTTTGTCCCCTTCACTTGATACCTTTAATGATAGAGTCCCACATAATGAATACTTTAGCCATGTCTCCCCCTGTTTGTTCTGCCTTACAGACCCTCTTCTCCGAGTTACTGGTCTCATTCTTACTTCATCCATCCTACTTGGCTCCTCCTCAGGTCCTCCAGCCTCAATTTTCTCGGCTGCTCCTCCCTCTTTCTCCCTGTGGTAGTTACTCTCTGTTATCAATTGCCTTTCTTCATGAGTGCCATCCAGTGAGCTGCATAGCCTAGGGGTGTAGATTTGTGGATTCACTAAAGTGACCAAGACTGTTGAGCGATATAGAGAACAGGTGGTTGCAGTTGCAATCCACCTCAGCCAAGCCGCTCTGACACCAATCAGGGAGATTAGAAACTAACTCAGAGTACTCATTCTGCCTTAGACATCTGTTACTCCTTAGCGGGGTATTCATTTAAGTTGCCTGTCGATACAGGCCATATAGCCGATTGTGGTTATGGGGAGAGTTATGTTACTTAAGTTTGTGAAATCATGCAGGTGTGTTATTACCCCTCTTTGATCTCATTGCCAGTCATGTCACTTCTCAGAGGGGGCATGAGGAGTGGCAGGGGGTTAACCCTGGGGGGGGTATATCAAATCCTCTTTTCACCTACTGCTCATGCTTCTAACTCCTTCTGTGTAAGGGGAGAGATGGGCAGTGGGGTTAGTCGTTATGTTTACCCTGGAGTATGGTGTTGCCCAGACCTGGAGTAAGGGGGTGGCAGACAACAGATATGCTGTGGGGAGGCTCTGCCTCCCTCCTCCCTTCTTGTCGGGGATCGACAAATTTCAAATGTACATGCTAGTCCAAGGACAACTGGCCTAATCAAAAATGGTAGTCCCAGTGCTGTGAGTAGTAGTCCATATTTTAAGGAATTTGTTTTAAAAATTATGTAGCAACAAAGTAAATGGTGTGTGTGTGTGTGTGTGTGTGTGTGTGTGGGGAGGGGGATGCCAGAAGATGTTGGTGCTGACCAAACTGAAAAAAGAGTCTGTTGTTTGTTCTTCTTCATGTTGTCGTCTCAATCCTTTTATGATGCAAATAAATGTAATGCCCCCCCCCAATGTTGTGGCTTACTTTATTGCCCATTCTCCAGTTTCCTCCTGCTCCTGGAGCACCTTCTGACTGCCTCCCATTATGCTCCGATGTTGTCCTTAAGCACCACTGCACTGGCCTGAGGTCCATGTTGTGTGCTCTTGATTTCTCAGGCAGCCCCGTGTTCATTTTCCACCCAAATCTGGTTTAGGGAGCGAGATTGTGAATTGCTGGTGTTGTGTTTGCACTCCGGTGCAGCCAACACTCATGCATGTACTCAAAAGCACTTTGATGTTGTTGACCTCGGTCCAAGGATGGCTTCTCCGGTGGTCCCGATCCCCATAAGGTGCAGGGTGGTGGATGGTGACTTGGGCAGGACCCAAGGAAACTGCTGAATTTGGTAAATAAGGAACGCTATTCATGCTGAGAATCCAGACCTGACTGTATAAATATTAATAAGGTTGTATTAATATTCATGAGCAGGTAGGGTTGCCACCTTTGGATGGGGAAAAAAATGGATCCTAAGCTCCGCCCCTAGCCCCACCCCTTTCCATGACTCATCGTGCATTGTTCCTCCTAGAAGGCCATTTGTTATATCAATAAAAGACAACACTTAAAGCAAGAGTTCAACAAAAATGTTAAGATACCATACTGTACCTGTTAAAGTTACTTTCCTAGGTTCTTCCTAGTCATCCATTTACTTATGTATTTATTTATTTATTGACATTGGTTTACCAAATAAACATACAGAGATAAAAGAAATATCACTTACAGATATGATCTGGGGGGGAGACAAGGGGAATACTGTAAATAGCATACAACAGTATACATGGTATATAATAATACTTAATAAATTGTTTCCTATAATGTGTACTTTATATATTTTTCTGGCTCCATTCCCTGTTCATGTCCACAGTACTATTTCAAAGCCAAAGAAGTGACCATACCTTTTTCTTGAGGAAAAAAAAATAATTTAAAACATTTAAAAATGCCTAATTCTGTTAGAGATGAAAATGTAGACCAGCAAATGAAAATAGACGACAACTGGCTCTGTTACTATTACAAATGGTGGGGGCAGCTGTGCTGCTATGCCACTTTAAGATGTAGTGGAAAAGATGAGGTTAAGTAAGAGCTAATGGTGTTAATGGCTATACTTTACACCACCCAGGCTAACTATTTTCACAAACAAAGGGCTATATTGACAACATAACTTGTTTGTAAGCTGGACAAGCAGCTGAAACAATAAATAATATGACAACATTTGTTTCAAAAGTATGTGAGCACTCAAAATGGCTCAAAAACCTGACCAGCACAGAGCAAAACCAGATTACCTGATAGGGACCTTGAAAACCTGATCACCAGGTAAAAAACCTGACAGGTGGCAACCCTATGAGCAGGTCTGTTCTGTAACTGGGGGTTGTGACTTTTGGCAGCTCCTTCAGGGATAAAATTGTAAACAACTGTAAAGTACTGTGAGCTCTGTACAGGATACAAAAGGGGGCTGCTAAACAAGGGGGAAGTGATTAAAATAAAATCAACTGCTCTGGCTGCTCCAGACTATTAATGTGGAACTCTAATGATCTGTCTGCTGCTCAGGGGACATTGTATTTCAGCAGCAGTGACGGGTTAAGGACTGCAGTGACATATTAAAGAGTGTCAGCATTTATGAGAGCACCATGGTGGCTACTAAACAGTGGCCACAGAGTAAATAAATTTGTGTTAACTGGCTGCTCCAGAACTTTGTTTGTGGGACTATGGTGGACTGCAGGGGGGCTGTGTATACTGGCAGCCATAAATGCAGCACAGCAGTCAATCAGAAAGCCATGGGACTTCAGTGCAAGGATTGTTGGGACAGTACCAGAGACTCTTAGGACTTTACAAAAAGCTTGTATGAAAATGCAGGGCCCTAATTCAGATGCCAAAACAGGAGCCTATCCAGCGTTGAAGGAGGATAATGAATATTCATTTTGGGATTGACAAGTGGATTTAGCCAACCATTCTTTGGACTGACAAGTGGCTCACCAATGGGAGCCCCAGAAGAACTCCATAAAACCCAGGAATTTTCAGGCTGACCTCAGTTCCAGCAGGAGCCCCTCCACAGGGAGGAGGTGGAGGCCCTCTGCTCCAGAAAATGGGCCTATTTCAGATCAGTTTGAACACCTCCACAGGGAAGGGGGCTTCAGCCTCTGCCAGAGAGAAAGAGTGGCTGCCAGCAACAGAAGTCATTAGCCTGGGGTTGCCAGAAATTGTCCTCCAGGGCTAGTAGTTTCTTGCTGCATTAGGAAAATGTGGAAAGAAGCCAGCATCCGCCTGCAGCTGTGAAAAAGTTGCAAGAAATGCTTCTGCCTCAGTAGTGAGCATGCTGAAAAATGCCTGTAACTTCCAGAAAAGGCAAGTGTTCTGACTCTGTCAGTGGGTAAACTTCTACTTAACAGTGCAATCTACGAGATCTGTTGTGGGGCAGAGAAGCCCAGCCAAGTAAAGTTGTGGCTGTCTGTCTGTCTGCACCCTGCATCTAACCAGCGCACAAGAAACGGATGGGCATCTGTTTTCAAGTGACCAAGAAAGGGTCCAATAATTTGTATCTGCTGAAGGTAACTGTTGATAGTACCTACAGGACTGAAGGGAAGTTCCCCAGCCACACAGAACTGTCATGGCAGTGCCTGGGAGGCCAGTAAAAGTTCTGAGAGTCCAAGTTGGAGCTGTTAATGCCAGCAAAGCCACAAGGGATTGTAATGTTGTGGCTATGCTCAAGAGAAGCTGCAGTGTCCAGTTTTATTGCAAAGGAAAATGGTTAGGTGGTAGGGAGCCAGGCCTCAAGCTCTGTCTAGTATCAAGTGCCAAGTGGTGAGAGGCCAAGCCTCAAGCTCTGTCTGATATGGGTAAAGATTCATGCTAAGCTTTTGTTGTCTTGCATGGACTGTGAGAGTCTGGGTCACCCTAGCCTTGGGAAGTACCCTCAGAGAGGCATCTGTGATCAGCATATAAAGGACCATGTTGGCCGTGCTGGCACATGGTTGGAGTAATTATAACTAGAGCAAGCTACTAAACTGTATATATTCTATGTATAAATGTGCTGAATGCAACAAAACAGATTAGATTGGCTTGGTAGACAGCACAGTGAGTGTGCCACCACCTAGGGCACTGCCACATGCGCTTCACCCTAAGGGGTTTAGCTAGATGTGGGGGGTCTGTAGCATGCCGGCCCTGGTCCTGGCCTGGTCTGTACCAATGAGATTGTAAGCCCAGAGGAAAGGGGCACCATCTTCATGCTAGAGATTTCCAGAAAATGCAAGCTTCCAAGACTATTGCTCGGGGGTCATCCTTAGCGCCTGCCTTGACTTGATCCTCAGCTATGCTTCTCAATGTAACCCCCCTACAAATGGCAGTTCCCAAAAAGTCTTCCATGGGCTTGCCTAAATGCCCACTGCCAGGCTGGCATTATGTGTCCTAGCAAGTTAGAAGTGTTTGCATGTGAGTGCCCTGTTAGCCTCCGTGCCTGTCTCTTTAAGAACTGCCTATTTTGTGGTGTATAATTGATCTGGGTAGGGGCCGAGTAGTTGCAGGTTTGAGTTCCGCCTGGGCTGCAGTGTTATCGCTCCATTCTGCCATTACTAATTGCGCAGAGGAAACCCTACAGGGATCTGTGACTGCTAGCTGATTATCTGCTTTAATAGTAAAGATATTGTAGTTTGTCTAACCTGCCTTCTTTTGTAGCACGGACATTTCTGTTAATCACCACCATCTTGGTTCTGGAATGCCTATTGGGATCAATCAGTACGCTTGGGGACCCTAAAATGGAGTCTGTCCCCAGGGGTTTTGTGGGAGTGAATTTCTGTAGGAATTGTAGTTTTTACACTTTGGCATCTACATGGACCTGGAGGGGGAGCCCTTGCTTTGACAGACAGATGGATCAACCAACCAAACCCTTTTGGATCAGAAAGAAGTCCCAGTGCTTCCTGCAGCAGAGTGTCAGTCTGGAGTTAGAGTTAGAACTGAAAAGTGAACAGCTCGAGAGATTTGAGCAGATGCTCCTGTGTAGTAGCACAGGGGAATCGTGAGGACTATGTCTGGCCTGCCTGCTACCACCTTCTCGAGTGAAGAAGTCTGCATTAAAAATTCGGACCTTGTCTGAATCTGCTGTGTAGGGACCAGAATCCTGAATTGTGACAAAGGAAATGCCTGATTTGCCTTGGTGCGATCGGCCTGTTAGGACTTAAAAGTGCCGTAGAGTGTACGGTTTATGAGATACATTGTGAATTGCAATCGGACTGTCATCCGAACTGTGGTATCTACCTTGCTTTTACTATAAGTGTGCTGAATGCTGATAGTGGGTCGCAATTTGGTTCCCCACTGCTTGAATGTGGCATGCTTGCTGGAAGCTGTATCCAGCACTTACAGGACTGTTCCGAACTGTTCACCTGGTCTGGACCTTGACACCTTGGCCCAGACAGCTGCTCACGCCGCAGAGAAACAACTGCAGAAACCGCCTGGGGACTGGATCCTGCTCAACACCAATGAACAGGATCGGCATTATGGTGCTTCGTGTGGGCCCTGCTTCTCCTGGCCATCCAGCACTTCATCCTGAGGTCTCCATTTCATCTATCCTGCATCCTGTACTGGGTAACGTGAGTAAACACCAGCGTAGCTCCCTGCAACAAAGCTCAAATTAAAGTGTGTCAACTGATTTAATTGTTGCTAATCATTTTGGGACTGAGCTATCTGGCTCCAGATTAAAAATTGTGGGTTAAAGTGCATGCATGTTTTCTTTCCATCACCGGGCCCCAACCAGCTGCAATTCTGGCTTACCCCGGGCAACGCTTCAGGCTAGCCATAGTTCCAACCAGGTACCCAGAGTGTGTGTGACTGTGTTGCAGGGACCTTTGAGTGCATGCCTTATAGCCTGAATTATTCAGATCTCAAATCAACCACTAGCTTCTGTTCCTTCCTTGTTACTGCCCTTAAATAAATCAGATCTAAATATTTTTGCATTGAAACTGGTTGTAGTGTGCATCTGTACAAACAGCATTGAAATACTGCTGGTTGCTTTGCTAAATCTTATTTTACACAGGGTCTCAGGGCCAAGCCAGCTGAACCAGCCCTGGTAGTAAGCGCAACAAGTGTGAGGTTAAAACTGCTGTCGAGGGGCAAATTTCAATGATGTATTCTGTGAACCACTTGGGCCACTAGAGGAAAAGAGGGGGGTAACAGTGTCCTGGAGGGCTGTACCCAGGTCAGCTACTATACCACTAACCCTGTCCTCTGGGTGGAGGCACCCATTTCTAGTACCCAGGCCCCTCAATCTGCATCTGGTTAGGCAGGCAGGGGTAGTATCCCTTGGGACAAGGCCACCTGGGGTTACATCAACACCAGATGTGATTTCAAAACTGTGAGTAAGCAGACCCTGGTCTGCCTGTGAAAGAGACTGTAAATAGTTATTTCAGATTCTGCCTGGTTTCAAGGTCTAAAGTCCAAGCAAATCAAGCGAGGGAGCTAACTGTCTTATAGAGTTCAATTTAAAGAATAAAACATAGAAGGAATGCTAAAAGAAAAGAATATTAACTTGATTTTCTTTTAAGGGCCCCAACTCAGCTGCAAAGTTAACAGGCCCGCAACATTTAAGAACAATAGTACTGGGTACCCAGAATAGGTGTTGGAATTGCGGGGTTCTGATACATTCTGGGGCTGTTACGTGTGTGGGCTTCTAACACGTATTCTGCCATCTGATTCAGCTTGCTAGATAGTCAGATCATGTATGTTGAATACATCAGTAGGTCGGTGGGTGGCCAAACATCCCAAAAAGGGGGTTGAAAGTAAAATGCAAACTGATTATTGTGATTTCAGGCAAATCAAAACCAAATGCCAATCCATATCTAAATCAAATGTAGATAGCTGACCTCTACTTCCAGCTCCTCGTTCCTAATCCTCACCTCATGTAAATAAATTGTTGTTTACTGTTTGTTTATACATGTGTTGTCATGAGCATAGTATTAGAGAAAGTCAATCATTAAAAAATGTTTGAAAGGTGGGATTTTGAATTGTGGGTCATGTTTGGGATGGCAGTAAGGTAATATGGGTGGGTAGAGCATCCCAGAGGGTGGTACCAGGTATTATTCATACCCACAAAAAAATCTACTCTGGGTGGATGCACTGTGCATTTATGTTACCATGGGAAAGAACCAGTTTTAAAGTAAAGACCCAGACCCCTCAGCATTGGTGAGGCCAGCTAAGGCAGGGGTAGCGTAGCCCTGAGATACCCATTGCCAGGGTAACATAACATTTATTTAAATATCTCACTGTGTGCGTCTCCTTGACTTATGGGACTAGGGATGGGGAGAGTAGACATACAACACTCTATTAGCTGTGGTTATGCTTCACTAACTTGTTGTGTAAACTGTTCAGCTTAGCAAGTGGCACTGCCCATGGTTGTCCACTGTCCAGTCCTGAAGCCAAAGCCCACAAATTACAGCTTACGGCCCAGTGGCCAAACTCTCACTCACTCCTTTTTCAAATTTTTTTTTAGCAAGTTTTTATTTATTTATTTATTTATTTATTTGCAGTACAATTCATACACCAACAGATTTTAGCAAGCTCACTCCATTCCCAAATCCCAACAACAAACACTTATTTCCTCTAGGTCACTTACATGTGTACCTAAATTAAGTATATTTTCTTTAAGTAAATGTCCACATTACTTTTTTGGGGGTTCCTTTTCCTTTTTTTTCTTTAATATCCTTCTGTCACTTTGTGCAACACTCCTCCTCACCCCAACCTGCCTGGCACCCAAGTGTCCCAGAAACCCACACACAAGGCAAGTCCCACACTGAACTGTCTGTTGCTGCTGTTTATTGGTACAGTTAATGACCACCTAGCCCTCTGGGTGTCGGTCAGATAGGGCTGGTAAAAAACAGTGTTGTTTTTTGAAAATATTGATTGTAGTAATGACAACACACTGACAAGTGACCACACTTTAGTTTGTGTATAGCACAGAGAAAAGATTTTACTTTTTTTAATATGGTTTCTCTTTTCCTCCTCACTCCAATCCAGACTGTCCTTGTGTCCCAGAGAGTATACCTCCACCACCACACACAAAGGCAAGACCACCTTTTGCTGAACTCTGTTAGTGTCGCACTAGTCACTCTGTTTTGGCATAGCTAACAACTACCTGCCTCCCTCCAGGGATGTCAGTCAGCAGACTTGGGTAGGGTACTACTACTAGGCAGCATGGCTGGCTAAGTAAAATCTCTTATTAGTTACATTTTTTCTAAATTGGTACACACTAGTGTGATTACACTTATGTTGTATCATACACTGTCTTGTCTGAGTTTTTTTTTAACGCCATCTGTAACTGTTACTACATTTGTCTCCTCCTCACTCCAAACTGCCAAAGACCCATACACAAATGGCAAATCCGCCAGTCAGGCATCGCACACTCTTGTGGTCAATGTTTATTTATCCTTCTCTCCCTTTGAGTCATCTCTCAACCCAACAACTGCCCCTGCCCAACTGCTCCACACAACACCAATCTCCCTTTCTGATGGACTGTATGCACTCACTTACTACGTAAAGTGCTCTACAGTTTGACTGTGCACACTTCTTTTATTTTATTTGCTACCTCGGAGATCTGCTATTGCTGCTTTTATGTATTGAATATTCCCTTGTTTTAGTGGTTTTTTTTCCAAATATATTTTCCCTTTTTGCAGTCATTCCAGTTTTACTTTCTTTCTGAATGTCAAGTGGCTCAGGGGTCCTCCCTCTGATTTTTTGACTGCAGTAGCTAATTATTTCTCCTTTTTACATTCATTTGCACACTTGCTCAAGGAACGTCTTGTGCTAGTAGCACATTTCAGAGGTGTGTCTGTGTTAGCAAATGCAGGGCATGCTTCAGTAGGTGCATCCCTTATTCCCCAATAAGCCAGCTAGCGCTGACTCTACCATTATGCAAAGTGAACTCAACTTCTAAGAAAAGTGCCAATGCATTCAGAGATAAGCTCATCATGCAGTGGCACTGATAACACATCTCCATGCCTTCCGATGAGCATTTCCCGGTGAATATTTAAATAAACATGGTGGTGGCTGCTGCCGCCATCTGCCTCACACAATCCCCAAAAAGCAGACTTTGGGGGTGCACAATCCCCCTGTCGGCATGTTTAATACCCCACCCACAAGATTCTGTGGCACACTGGGAGCTCACCCAGTGTGCCTCCCCTGTCATTTGAGCTGATCGCCATCGACATGTTCTACCCCGCCCCACCATTTTTGTGTGCCACACTGAGAGCTCACCCAGTGTGGCCAGCATCACCCTCAAAAGTCATAGGGCACACTGGGAGCCACCCAGTGTGTGCAACATTTTCTTACATCTGTAAAGAAAGAAAACTGTCAGCAGTGTTCTTTTTTTTTAATTGCTTGAAACAAAGAAAACAGTCCCTCGCTGTCAGGTTCCCTCCCCCAATCTGCACCCACCCTCTGTGCACCCCAAAAAACCAAAGGGAAGGTGGGACTGGCTATACCATGGGCTAGTTACAACAGTGTTTAATAAAAAACACTTTTTGTTAGTTGTCTCCACAGCTTTCCACAGGAAACAAGAAACATGGCACCGAAATAGAACAGGCCTTCAAAAGAGGAAGCCTACAGGGCTATTGTGGAGCTGGCAGATAAAGTCAACAGAATGTGGTAGTTGATGGAAGGGGAGGAACCAGAGAGAGATCTGGGGAGAAGCAGAAAGCTGGGCAGGGAAAAGGGGTGGAGGGGGAAACGGCCAGCAGAGAGGCCGCACAGCCCATCCAGGGTACAGCCACTGATGGTGGTACCACCCAGAGTGGCCAGCCCAGTACCTCCACAGCCCAATGACCCTGTACCATCAGTACCTCTCCAAGACCAGGTGGTGGTTCCCCCGATGGAGCCCAGACCAGATCCCCTGAGAACAACGGTTCCTCCGCAACCACCATTATTGCAACCAGCCAGTCAACCACAGGGGAGCAATCCAGGGCATCACGAGGACAACAGGTCACAAGGAGTGGACAAGGGCAGAGGTAATGTATCCGTGTCAGTGGGAGAAAGCATAAAAGAATATATAAGCCAAATTATTTTGGCACTCGGGACAGGGGGGTTGGGCCAGATGGAATCAGCACTGGCTGAGATTAGGTCAAATAAGGAAGGAGAGAAAGGGATAGAAAGCGTGGGAAAAGGAACAAGAGAGATAGGAAAGCCAGGCATGAGGATAGGGGAACACATGCCCCTGGCCACAAAAAGAACATATGGAAGGGAGAGCATGTGGATATTTTTGCTCTAATAAGCCGAGAAGTGGCATCAAAATATGAGGAAAAAGAGAATATAGGAAAGAGCGAAATAACAGCAGCAGAAGTTTTGTTGAGTAAGAAAGAGGAGGACAAATTTACTAAAGGGAAGACTTGGGATGGATGGTTTGTAGGGTTTGCCACATATTCAGGGATAGTACTGGAGAGGAAGCCAGAGCTGGGCATTCCACTCATCACATACTCCCTGATAATAAGGCGGGCAAAGAAAAAAGGGGGGTGGGGTGGATATACTATGATGAATTTTTCCGACAAAGGATGGCAATGTACGAGGATATAAGATGGGACACAAATCAATTAGATTTGTGGACTGACTATGTAACTGATCAGTCCACACCGGAAGGAGAGATGGGGAGGAGGGGCATGGTGTTCCACAGGTGTTGTTGGGTTGCAAATAGGGCTGTTTGTTCCTGGCCACAATGCCACTTTTGCCATGCATGCTCCAAATGTGGGGGGAACACACCCAGCAAGCAGATGCAGAATGACATGGGCACAAGGAGCCCACGGGGCAGGTGGGCAAGGTACAGTCAGCATTTTTTTTGAGAAGGGCAAGGGTATAGAGGACAGGCATAGAATGGGGGGAGAGGTAGAGGGCATACAGGTAGGGGGAGTCAGTCTTACTGGCCACCTTGGCCAAGACAATGACAGGGGGAGGGAGTATGGCAGAAAGGAAAAGCAGAGGGCAGGGGATCAATTTCAAGAAGCAAGAATGCCCATCATGATAGAGGTGTGGGGACTGGTAGAAAAATACCCAGAGCTGGCCCACTGGTGCAGCGGTTGATTTCTGCTTGAGACGCCAGCGACCCAGTTCGGGAATGAGCACAGATCGCTGAGGGCCGGCCGAGGGAGAAGGATTGAACATCTTATGGACAGCTCTCCTTCTCTGAGGGAGGGTAGAGGATGGTCCGCACATGCTGGCTCTTAGTGGAGGCTGGGAGTATCACAGGACACGGCCTAATGATAACTGGGGGAGGAGCGACGTCGGCGTATGCTGTGATGTCACTACGCTAATCCCAACAGAAAGGGAAAAGATTGCTCGCTGGTTGCTGGATGATGACTCTCTGCTCCCGAGTGCCTCCAGCACCTACAGGGTCTCCTGCTCCTCAGCAGCATCCCCAGACCCTAGCAGTGAGTGCGCTGGGGTCATTCCCTCCCCTGGTGCCTTCCCCCTCGGAGGAGGGGAACCCGCCCAGTGAAGGGATATGTGGGGATATCCCGGGGATTGGCTGCCATATGGGGACCAGAGGAGGGCTGGGTAAGGACAGCGGAGCTGGAGGGAGCTTGTGGAGCCTGAAGGAGTGGGGACCAGTGAGCACGGGAGGCGGAAAAAAAAAAAAAAAATACCCAGATAAAAAAGTGGCAGAGATGCTCAAGACAGGTTTTAGGACAGGTTTTTCTTACAGTGTGAAGGCCCGAGGCAAGCGAGAGAAGTGAACAACCTGGGCTCAGTTAAAGGGAAGGAAGAAATCTTAAGACAGAAAATAGAGAAGGAAAAGGCAGTTGGTAGAGTGGAAGGGCCATACGATAACCCCCATTGCAGAATATGAGAATTTCTCCTTTGGGTTTGGTTCCCAAAAAGCAGCAAGGGGAATACAGGGTAATTCACAACCTATCATTTCCAGAAGGGGAATCTGTGAATGATTTTATAAGCGAGGAACATAGCAAAGTGACTTATGCCACATTAGAAGAAGCGGTCCAGATCATCCAAGCAATTCCTGATGCTTGGATGGCAAAAACAGGCATAGAGTCTGCTTTCAGATTGCTTCCAGTTAGAAGGGAAGACTGGGACCTGTTGGGGTTAAATTGGGAGGCAGTACTATTTTGACAAAGCAATGCCCATGGATGTGCCATAGCTTGTGCTACGTTTGAGGCATTCAGCACCTGCTTACAATGGATATTTAAAAAAAAAAATGGTTGCAAGACAGTCATTCACTATCGGGATGATTTCCTTTTAATAGGCAGTGGGAGGAGAGAGACAGAAAGAATGTTGGCCAGTTTCCAAGATTTATGCAGAGAATTAGGGGTTCCATTGGCACCGGAAAAAACAGAGGGCTCCAGTAAGGTTTGGGAATTCCTAGGTATTGAAATAGACACCCTGGGTGAAGTTTTTAGGTTGCCACACAAAAAAGTATTGAAGCGGAAGGAACTGATTAAAGTGCATACAAGTAGAAGAAGAGTGCAATTAAAGCAGGTGCAGCAGGTCATGGGACACCTAAACTTTGTGTGCAGGGCAATTGGACCAGGGAGGGATTTCACCAAAAGACTAGGAAGGGCCACAGTGGGAGTAACCAGACTACACCACTGGGTAGACATGACGAAAGGAGTTAGGGAAGATTTCAGGGTGTGGGAGGAGTTCCTCAGCACCTATAATGGCTGTTCCTTTTGGCAGGAGGACTGGGTTTACAACACAGACCTCGATCTCTACACAGATGCAGCAGGGGGCTTAGGTATGGGGAGCTATTTGAGGGGCAGGTGGCCTGCAGAATGGGTGAGGAACGGGAAAGTAAAAGGTATCACACTGTTGGAGATCATGCCCATTTGGGCCTGCACCCTGGTGTGGGGGAAAGAGCTTCGGAATCAGAAGGTGACATTTTGGTGCGACAACAAGGCAGTGGTAGATGTTTTAAACAGAGGGCCAGGTCAGAAATGGTCATGGGGGTCTTGAGACAGTTGGTGTTAAGGGTCTTGAAGTTGAACATGTCATTTAGGGCCAAACACATAGAAGAGGTACACAATATCCTGGCTGACAGCCTTTCCTTCTACAGCTGGATCGTTTCGGAGGCTGGTACCTGCAGCATAGGAAGAAAGACAGACACCCATACCAATGAACATCTGGGACATTGGCAAGATGGAGCAGAACTGTTTTTTTGCAGCTCATGGGCACCACGGACCCTGAGGGCCTATGGAAGGGGCCTGGCAGGTGTTCCAAACATTCAGGGCAACACACCACATTGAGGTAAGTAGGCCATTTATGGAGGAACTGTTAGGGAAATTCACAGTAGAGCAATGGGAGAGAGGAATGGCCCACACCACGATGGGGGTTTATTTAGCAGTGATCAGTTTAGTTTGCAGCCTGAAGGGCTGGGAGGACCCGATGAAGTCAATGTTGATTAGAAGAATGATGCAGGGATGGAGTAGGTTAAAACAGAGAGCCATGGATAGTAGAAGGCCAATAGGGGAGCAGTGGCTTGGGAAACTAAAAGGGTATTACCTGCAATATGCAGATCAAAAGCTGAGGCCCAGCTATTCCACACAATTTATCTGGTAATGTTTGCAGGGGCCATGAGAATAACGGCTGTGGGACATGGCAGTAAGGGATAAAGAAGGGGATTGGAATGGAAAGATATAAGCTGGGGGATGAAAGAGATACAAATCATGATCAAGAGGTCAAAGACGGATCAAAGGGGGCAGGGTTGTACAGTAACCCTGAACATGCATGTGGACAACACAGTGTGCCCAATAAAGGCTTTGTGGGTTTATACCGCAGAGCGTGGGAGTAGGACAGGGAGATTATTTGTGCTTGGAGATGGAAAAAAGGTCACAAGCTATCAAGTCATGGCCATGCTCAAAAAAGGCATGCAGTTCCTGGGGGAGGACCCATGCAATTACTCATCTCATTCCTTATGAATAGGGGCTGCTTCACAGTGGGCAGCAGCAGGTGAGATGGTGACTAACATGTTGGAGAGGGGGTGCTGGCGGCCTACCAGTTACAAAAGATACATTCGAGCACTGCAGTATGGAGACTAATGTATCACCTGTGTTTTGTTTTACAGATACAGAGCCACATTGGAGGGAAGGGGCATAGGGGTAGGGATAGGAAAAGGCAGTTAAGAACATATGTAAGATATCTATTTTGCTTAAATCCTATAGGAAGAGAGGAAGATCATGGAAGTATGGATCTGCAGTCACTCCTACATTTATTGGGTGGAAAAGAGAGCTGAGAAAAAGGCTGGGGGAAAGCAGCTGTACTAGGATGTGAAAAAATGTAGGTTGGTTTGGTATGGCATCCGTGGGATGAGATGGGCACAACTACTTCTTACCCTGAAAGAAAAGAGAGAGTGACGACCAGCTCCAGACCTAATTATCGTACATCTAGGGGGTAATGACATTGGGGGAAGGCCATGGGTGGACACATACATGCAAGTGAAATGGGACTTAGAAAAAATACAGCAGTGGTGGCCAGGGGTATGCCTTACCTGGTCAGACATGATCGCAAGAAGGGTATGGAGACATGAACACAGTCACAGAGTGATAGATAGAGCCAGGAGAAAGATGAATAGAAGAGTAAGAACACTGATAAGGAAAATGGTAGGGCACATAATACTGCGGGGCGTGGAAGAGTGGGTAGAGGATTTCTACAGGTCAGATGGGATGCATCTGTCAGATCTAGCCATAGATATGTTTAATACAGAAACGATGGGTTTTATAGAAGCATGGAGGACATGCAGAAAATGGAAGATAACACACACAAAAAAAAGAGTGAGAAGGAAACTTAAATTGAGGGAAAGCCAGTCATCCAACGCAAGCTGGAGACTGGCTAATGAAAAAAGGGGGGGAAGGAGGGGAGGGAGGAATAAAAAAGGAATAGGATGAAAGAAGAAGAAGCTGAAGGAGAAAAAGCGGTCTCGGTTCTCACCGTTACCTAACAGGAAAAGAGAAGAAGAAGGCACCCAGGTTTTCACCTGGGGGAGCGAGAAGAAGGAGGGATGATCAGAGATTGATATATGGATGCAATAAAAATGCAATGATGAAAGATATAATAATAAAAGATGATGAAATGGAAAATGGAATTGTGATAGATAATAAATTGATTGCCAATCTGAGCACAACAACATACAATGGTCTCTGTCTTTTGAGGGGGAAAAGGGGGGAGTCCGGGACAATGACTATTGGCACCACCAGTAGTCAGACTTTGCCAACATTCTCAACCATCTACCCCATAGAAGGAGCACTCTACTGGATGCTTATTCACCCCTCCCCCAATGACCCTTGGAAGCTCCTGGCTCATTCCAGATTCTGTGTCATCACCACAGCAAGCAGTACTGCTACTGCTTGCACCAGTCTGCTGGCATGATAAATACATTATTAAAATGTGTAAAATCATGACATCACTGAAAATGAGATACTGCATCTCATGTAGTATGTCTTGGTTAACTGTCCTCTTCTTAAAGCCAATTTTAGATTCCTCCCACTAATGCCCATCTATGGCTATCACTCAGTATGCTCGATAACCAGGGTAAAGGCACTATAATCTCTGGTCACTCCTTGTAAGTTGCATATAGCACTAAGGTAAACGCATGTTCACAGTTGCCCAAAAATACTTTTGAGAACTAAATAAAAGTCTCTGTATTATTATGTATCAGATTATCACACAGACTAAGTGGTACATTCATTGTGTAACTGAGAAAAGGGGCATAATTAAAACCAAAACTATATTAATCAATGTGCACTCTTTGATGAGGTGTAAGGAGAAATTTGATTTTAGCTTGTTTAGCAATACATATAAAATTTATTTTCAGCCCATGTTGTAAGTGCAATAACCCACTCCAGGGCGTGTGGTTACTGGGGATTAATCAACACTCTGGGTGCTGTAAGGACACTGAGGCTTCACCCTCATGCCTCACAATGCACCCATGGTGTTGCTTGATCCCCAGTAACCACATACCCTGGTTATTGTTTATTTATGTGCTTTTACTATGTTGCTGCTATTGGTTGGCGTTATTATTAATGTGTTCTGTCTTACACAGTGGCACACAAACAATCAGTTGGCCTGCTGTTTTGACACTTCTGTATTGTGTTCCCTGAAATTGTGTGCAAATGTGTTGAACATTTGAAAAGATATTAAAGTGCCAAGTATGGAATACAGCGATTTAAGATATTTCTTTTTGGTTTTGATACAATAGATGGAATGCTTACCATGTATAACAGACAAGAATTAAAATCTCTGCACAGTTGTACTGGCACAATGTTCATACCCACTATCACACCACAGAAGACTTCACATGGAAGGAGGCCTTTTGTTTCAGCTGTATTACATAACACACCACAGATTATACCAGTAAGCAGTTTAGGACAGGACTGTGATTTTTCATGGTTAGCAAAGATACACCATTAATGAAAAATGTAGGGAATGTTCTGCTTCATATTTGAACTTGTGTCTATGATACAAGACAATTATGATGGCAAATAAATTATCTATGTTTATAATTTTCTGGCTTTTTCATTTTTTTGCCTGTTTGCAACTTTGTAGTCAGAAAAGGTGACAGACACATTTGTTGTTGCAATCATGGATGTGTGCTGATATTGAAATAACTGCGAAGAGGCTACTGGATCTTCACCAGTGAAGTTGTGCTGTGATATAAGCAACAGGTTCTGAGCTTATCAGCCCAACACATTTATTGATATTTTAGACATCATTTGTACTGAACATTTTATTTTCCTCCTACTCTTTCCACAACTTTTATGATGTTGCTAGTTGATTACATAAATGACAAAACATTGCAGGTAAACACTACATGAAACTGCCTCTTAAACAATGAAAATACTGGTCTTCAATGTAATCGGTATTGTGTTTGCATGCATGTTCACTGTTTCTAGACATTAAAAACTGTAATAAAAAATCAATTCACAGTTATCCGTTATAGTGTATAATGCTCCACCTCAAGCCAGTAGATGCCAACATTACGTGGCATTTATACAATGAGATGAGCATGCTTAGCGGGAAACTAAATGCTAAGGATTGTGGGTCCATCAGGATGTGAAGTACAGGTGGATGTCACTGTCCACGTTGAGGTAATACAGTGGCTAATAAAGATGTTGACAGACTCCAGGGGTACTTCATGTAGATGAGGACAGCAGTTTTGCACGCAAGTTACTTACTGACTTTGCATGAGGTGCTGTCACTGGGTGACAGGTGAGAGGAGAAGGACATTGCCCCAGTACCTACCAATCTTGAGTGCATGGAAGTGGTCAGAGGATTGATTCTGACGCAGTATATGTGGGACTGAGGAGGCATGTAGGTGAGTAATGGTCTAAACAGGTGGATGACTTTCAGTAATCAGGAGTGGAGGCACAGTTAGCAGAAATGGATTCAATATTACTTTCAGGATTGTGAAACCTAGCCAATGAGAATATCATAAACAATGGTGGGCAGAGGCCACACATCATGAAGTATGTTAGGGTACAGGAGACTGCTCCTCGATTGAGTTAAGGTGGGTTGCTAATATGCACAGAGCAGGCATCTTTCCCAGTCAGCAACTGTGAATGTTGGGTTGGAAGTGATGCTATACACAGGAGATATCCTGCACATATCCAGGACTGTTGAAAAAAAGCTGATAGTTACAATTACATGTGAGTGAATACATTAGCATATGCTAGGTGTGTGTTGTGAGGTGGAGTGGCTGTTTGATGACATATTTTGGCAATGAGGCAGCACATTGAACCAAGAAGACATGTTCTGAGTACTATGTCTCATATCTCACAGACTGGCCAAGAAATGCCCACTATGCAGGACATTTGCAACAGGTAACCCAGCAGTGCTCCATGGTGATGCAACTTGGAAGAACTTGTTATGCACTGCCCATGGGTCAACCAATTTATATGACTGTGCAGGTACTGTCAATTGGGAACTACAATGACACATTTGTACAGGTACTGTACAATGGGCAGTATGGTTACACAACTGCTCAGGTGCTGCACACTGTTAAATACCCTGTTGTCAACACCATTTTAGGAAAAGTACTGGCACAGCCCACTAGGTGGCACATCTGATGAACTGTCCTGGTGCTGCCCTTGTGGCACCACATCTTAACAACTGCCACGTTACTGACAGCGTCCATGTACTGATCAAAGGACTGAACATGTCGACCAGACAGGAGATGCCGATTGGCATCAAATTTACATTGCCCATTCATTTCTCAACTGGTGCAACAGTTACAGAACAGTGGAACCACTGCCCATTGGTCAGCACAGGTAAACACCGTGTCTCTGCTGCCCAGTGGGCAGCATATTTTCTTTGCACAGCCACTTGTCAATGGGGAGCACACATACAAAAGTGTGCAAATGCTGCCCACTGGGCATCACAGTTAGCATTGTGGTTCTGCTGCCCAGTGAACACACTGTTAACACTATGTATCTGCTGCCCAGTGGGCATCAATGTTAATGATGTGTGTGTGCTGCCCAATGAGCAGCATATCTTCATTGCACAGACACTTGTCAATGGGGAGCACACATATGCAAGTGTGTAAATGCTGCCCACTGGGCATCAAAGTTAACATTGTGTGTCTTGCCCAGTAGACATCACAATTGACATTGAGTGGCTGCTGCAAACTGGATGTCACAGTTAACATTGTGTGTCTGGTGCCAAGTGGACAACGCATTTTTCATTGCTGGCCACTTGTCAAGTGAGGCCACATTAGTTGGACAGGGGATACCCAGTGGGCAACAAATTTACACTGCCAGCCATTTCCCAATAGGCAACAGACTTACACAATTGTCCAGGTACTGCCCACTGGGCAGCACATGTCCAGTGGATACATGTGCTGCTGAGTGGGCAGTACTTGGATAATGCTGTAACTGTGCTCCCCATTGGGGAAATGGCTGGGCATGCGTAAATTTGCTGCCAACTGGGTATCCTCTGTCCAGTCAAAGTGTGCTCCCCATTGACAAGTGGCTGTGCAATGAAAATGTGCTGCCCACTGGGTAGCAGACACACAGTGTTAACAGTGATGCCCAGGAGCTGCAGACTCGCAATGTTAACTGTAATGCCCACTGGGCAGCAGACACAATGTTAACTGTAACTGCCACTGAGCAGCATTTACACTTGCCTGTATGTGTCCCCATTGCCAAGTGGCTGTGCTATGAAAATATTCTGCCCACTGGGCAGCAGACACACAGTGTTAACTGTGATGCCCACTGGACTGCAGCCACACAGTGTTAACCACTAGGCAGCAGATACACAATGCTAACTGTGATGCCCACTGGGCAGCAGACACAGTGTTAACTGTGATGCCCACTGGGCAGCAGACACACAAAGCTAACTGTGATGTCCACTGGGCAGCATGTACACACTTGTGTATGTGTACTCCCCACTGACAAGTTGCTATGCAATGAAAATATGCTGCCCACTGGACATCACCTCTCCAGAGTACATGCACTGCCCAGTGGCAGTACTTTGATAGTACTGTAAATGTGCTCCCCATTGGGAAATGGCTTGGCAGTGTACATTTGCTACCCAGTGGCAGTACCTGGACAGTTGTGTATGTTCCCTATTGGGAAATCAATGGGCAGTGTAAATTTCCTGCCACCAGGCATTACCTGCCCAGCGTCCCTGTGCAGCCCAGTGATCTGTAGGAGTACAGTTCTTACAATGGAGCTGCCCACTGAGAAATGCCCAGAGAGAGATCTGTCATGGTAGTTGACAGTCGGCATCACCTGGGTAATTCTGCAACCACACTGCCCAGTGAGCAGTATCTGTACAGCTGTGTACATGTTCTGCTGAGTTGGAAGTACCCTGACATGCATTTAAATTGGCTGCCCCCTTGGCAGTGCGTTATCAGTTCTGTAAAAGTGGTCTCCCCATTGGGCTGTGCTGGGTTACCTGTTGCCAATCTCCTGTGCAGTGGGCAGTTCTTGGCTAGTCTTTCAGATGTGAGATGCCATGTTCTCTTCCCCCCACACACACATATAAACAAGCCTAGCCTCAATATGCCCATTTGTAGTAAGTTTATTGTATCATCCACCCTGATGGTCTAGTGGTCTCTATTCCAGCCCTGATGTGCCCATTTGTAAGAAGTTTACTATATCATGTACCCTGTTGGTCTAGCAGTTCTGCCACCCCACCCTGACATGCAGTGCCCACCACCCAGCTCCCCCCCAAACAGAAGCATTATCCAGGACTGGCACAACCCTTCTCACACTACCTCAGCTGGCTGCAGCCGTGGACTGAATGGTCACTGAGCATGCACAGTATAATACAGTACATATTCATTGATTGTATTATACAGTATGTGGTCAGTGACCATTCAGTCCAAGGCCAACTGAGGTGGTGTGAGAAGGGCATTGCTAACCGCAGACTTGGGGTTCAGGTTGGGGGAGTGAGGTGGTGGGAACAACATGTCAGAATGGGGGGGGCCAGACCTCTAGACCACCAGGATGGATGATACAATAAATTTGGAGCAAGGTCTGTGTTTTGTGGGGGGTTGTGGAACATTGCCACACAGGCTAAATTCCTCCAGAGGACCTGGCTGGTGTGAGGGTACCTATAAATATGTCCTCTGGGTGAGTTTAGAGAATCCTTTTCAGGCGTAGCAGTTTGAGTCTGCCAGATGCTCCCTAGTACCATGCTGCAGCACATTTTGGGCAAATGGATGGCCCAAACACCATTTAGGGCAAGCAGCCTGCAACTGATGCAGGCTGCCTTTGTAAATTGCTCAGGGAGCAGTGTTTGACACAAGGTGCTACTGTACTTTAAGCAATTCTATATTGGTGCAGGCACACTAGGCCAACCTCAGTGCTTTGAAGATAGAGTCCAGAAGTTTATGCTAACTGTAGCTTTCTATTTCAGATATGCAATATTACCATAATGCCTTTCATGGTAATTAGAAACATAGAAATGTGACAGCAGAAAAGGACACCTTGGCCCATCAAGCTTGTCCCCATTATTTAATGCTACTACAGTCCCCTAACTCACACCCCTCTACTGGCTACTCCCCTGTACTTGTTTCACAACATCTTGAATTCCTTACTGTTTTTCCCCACCACCTCTTCTGGCAGTCTTTTCCTGGGGTCCACTACCATCTCAGTGAAGTAATGCCCTCTCACATTGCCTCTAAACTTACCCCTCTCAAACTTCAAGCTATGGTCCCTAGTTTCAAGACTTACATTCCTTCAAAATAAGCTCCCTTCCCTAGCCTTGTTTATCCCCTTCAAGTACACAAACATCTGAATCATGTCCCCCTCTTCCTCCTAGTTTCCAGCAGATGTAGATGAAGCTCCTTCATCCTCTCCTCATAGGGCTTCTAATGAATGCCATGCACCATTTTGGTCACCCTCATCTCGACTCCCTTCACCCTGTCCATATCCTTGCATAGGTCAGGTTGCCAGAACTGGACTCCAAGGATCGATAAATCCCATTGCCCAACATCATAGGTTACCAGTTTCTGTCGGGCAATCACTTTCACTGCTGCAGGTTGTCCCACGGACAACCAAATTAAAACTGAGACAGTATTTCTTTTCTTCTGTTTTTCTGCTGCTGTTTGGCTCTGTGGCTACTAGAGGTCCTCATTCTGCTCTGTATACTCTTGAGGACTGAAGGGAGAGGGGGATATGATGGAGACATTCAAGTATATCAGTGGGATTTATAGAGTTCAAGAGGGCAGCATTTTTCAGAAAAGGAGATGGGCAAGAGCAAGGGGTCACAATATGAGGCTGGAGGAGGAAGACTGAGGGGCAACATGAGGAAATATTTTTTTCACAGAAATGGTGATGGATGCATGGAACAGCCTCCAGGAGGAGGAGGAGGTTGGGGGGGGCAAAAATGGTTGGCGAATTCAAGAATGTATGGGACAGGCAGAAGGCTACACTAGAGGTAGGAAGGATGAGGTAGGCTGCAGATAAATAGGATCTGGAGTTTATACAGTAGGTAGGGAAATAAGCAGACTAGGTGGACCAGGCAGTCCTTATCTGCAGAGAGATTCTATGTTTCTATGTTTTCCAGAGAGTGCCAGTCTCATGATTGTCAGTCAGGCAAACCACGTGTAGCAGGAAGCACCCACACCATGCCAAGGAGGAGCTCAAGGGAGCCAGAGCACAGAGCCGAAGGAGCGTGCCTGTGGCAAGAGACCTCCTCCCGACCAGCCCACACAGCCAACAAAAGAACAGCACCCCAGTACAACACACAGGACTGACAGGTCAGGTAAATGGTGTGTTGTTGAAGGTTGCCTGTCAGTCCTGGGACTAACGAGGGAGGGTTGGGCAGGCTGAACTGCTGAGACTGCTAGAAGATGCACCAGTAATTTAGTAACTGCCAAGAGGTGCAGACAGCAGATGCATTGCTTGTGTAGTCGGTCAGAGTGCAGGAGTGACTTTGGGGATGAGATATTGTTTGTACACTGCAGGGCTAGGGGTGAACTTGTCCTAGTGCACTCCATTGAAATTCACTGGATTTGAAAAAAAAATTAATACTCTGTGTTTTGTTGGGACAGATGGAACGAAATAGAAGACTGTCAAGGAAGGGGGTGAAAAGCTGTGGACAGCAGGTCACAGGGTGACAGTCTGTGTGTCTGTGTTGATCTAACACACTCAGGATCAGCAATCCTGACAGAAAAAGTATTTAAAAAAGGAGAAGTTAAAAAAAAAAAAAATCAGAAAAAAATTGCTACTGCTGTCACAAAATCGGAGGGAGGACCCTCGAGCCACTTTACATCCAGATAAAAAGTAAAACTGGAATGACTGCAAAAAGGGAAAATATATTTGGGAAAAAACCTCTAAGACAAGAGAATATTCAATACATAATAGCAGTAATAGCAGAGCCCGGGTAACAAATAAAGAAAAGAAATGTGCACAGGTCGAACTGTAGCGTGTGTTACACAGTGAGTGCATACAGTGCATCAGAAAGGGGATTGTTGTGTGGGAAAGTTGAGCAGGGGCAGTTGTTGGGGTGAGAGACAACTCAAAGGGAGAGGATATAAACAATGACCACAAGGGTGTGAATGTGGGTTGGGACCTGACTGGCAGACTTGCCTTTTGTGTGGGGTCTTGGAAAATATATTTGTAAAGCCATGGCTTACTACACTGTTATCCTCTTGTTGGTCAGGGAGTTCCTGGCTGGGGCCAGCTATGTCCTGCCCCCGGGGGGGGCGGGTGATCCTCTAGGCTCAGATTTAAAAGGGGGAAAGATTCCCTGTAAGTGAGTGAGCTGAGGAGCAACATGTAGGGCAAAATGATCTGGGACTTGAAACTCCCAGGCCCAGGAGGTATAGGCCTTATGAGTGTTGATGGCTACAGGGTTTATATTAATTTCCGAAGGGATGGGGGCCAGAAGTGTGGCAACCATGGAGACAGGGGTTCTGAGAGCTAAGCATTGTTGTAGAACAGCAGTTGGAAAAAGGCCCGTTATGGCTGGGTTTGGGAGACCTGGTGCACCAAAGAGAAAGGTATGGCTGTGGGGTTGTCATGGTGGCAGCAGGGCCTCTGGGTTGTGGCAGCTCCAAGAAGGTCGGTAACCCAGTGTGGCATGCTGCTGTGGGACAGTCCTGTGGGTGCATCTCTGGGGATTCATTTTATTGGGCCTGCCGTGCCCATGTCTGGGGCAGGTCCCGTGTTAGACCCACTAATGGAAAGTACACAGAGAAGTGTGACAAAAAAGGTCAGAGCTGTGTCGTCCATTTCCTGTAATAAGATCTGGCATATTTCCTTTGGGTAAGAGGGTTGTGAACTGGCCGGCACAATGGTGTCGAGGATTGAGGCTCTGGACACCATACCTTGTGCCATGCCAGTGGCCTGGGTTCGGGAACGAACCTGAGTTGTCGGGAGTCGGCGGGGGGAGGCGGAGGAGTGGGATTGAGCTGCTGCGAGGCAACTCTCCTTTCCTGGGAGGATGAGGGGTTTCCCACCCTTGGCTGCCAGCAGATGGAGGACAGGTGGCAGTTTGGGCAACCAGGAGCCCAGCGACGTGAAATTAGCGGAAGGGCGAGCTGGTACCGATTGTGCAGGTGCACCTCCATGTGCCACACATCTGTGTGTACTGAGTCCTGGGATTGGGAAGAAAGTGCAAAATTACAAAATGAAAAAAGAAGTTTGTGAACTGGTTGGGGTTACAGGTAAGGTTCAGGGCTGCTGTGGAAATGGATTAAGGCTGCAAATGCCGGTATTAGTTACCTTTGGGAGGTAGGTAAAGCACTTTCCTAGGTGTTGGTTTGGATATGTTATTTGCACCCTTTAAGGTCCTGCTCTTTGAATTGGCTCTGGGTATCTGTGTGGAGTCTGCACCCAGTCTTATTTCTAGAACTGTGTTTTAAAGCACTTGTATCAGCTTGGTACTGCTGTGTATTTTCATGCTATGCCTAACATATTACACTGTCTCTCGGCTCCATGGAGCTGAACAACTTATTAAATTAATTTATTTTAATGTGAGAGGCAAAAATGTGATTTCTTTCTCTGGTTTTCTACTTCTTTCATGCTGAAAGTATTGAATGAACTAACTGATTCCTTCCTCTGAAAAACCTTTTTGGTTTGTTCCCTGACGACCTGGCCTGAATCTGTGGTGAGTGGTAAGCTGAGGTGTGTTCTGGAAGTGTTACATTCTGCACTGTGCTGCTTGAACTGCAACTGAGGTAAGGCCTTGTTGTTTTCTTATATTTGTTTGGCTTTACCTCTCCAGAGGAACTACAGTCCCCCCCCACCACAAGATACCTTCAGAACTCCTAGACAAAAGGAGGGTGGGGGTCTTACATATTGAGAAAAAAACACTAACCGAACTGAATACAGAATAGCAGAGCCCCAAGGTAGCAAATAAAATAAAAGAAGTGTGCACAGTCAAACTGTAGTGTGTGTTACACAGTGAGTGCATACAGTGCATCAGAAAGAGGGATTTGTGTTGTGCGGGGCAGTTGGGCAGGGGCAGTTGTCAGGATGAGAGATGACTCAAAGGGAGAGAAGGATGTCAATAAACATTGACCACAAGGGTGTGTGAGACCTGACTGGTGGACTTGCCATTTGTGTAGGGTCTTTGACAGTTTGGGGTGAGGAGGAGACAAATGTAGTAACAGTTACAGTAGTCAAAAAAAAAACTCAGGCAAAGCGTACAATACAACATAAGTGTAATCACACTGGTGTGTACCAATTTAGAAAAATATAACTAATAAGAGATTTTACTTAGCCAGCCATACTGCCTAGTAGTACCCTACTCCACCCTTACTGACTGACATCCCTATGGGGGGCCAGGTGGTTGTTAGCTGTACCACTACCAAAACACAGTGACTAGTGTAGCACTAACAGAGTTCTGCAAAAGTGAGCCTTTGTGTGTGGTGGTGGGTCTACTCTGTGGGACACAAGACTGTCTGGATTGGAGTGTGGAGGAAAAGATAAACCATATTAAAAATAAAATCTTTTCTCTGTGCTATACACAAACTAAAGTGTGGTCACTTGTCAGTGTGTTGTCACTACCACAATAAATATTTACAAAAAATCAACACTGCCTTTACTAGCCCTAACTGACTGACACCCAGAGGGGCAAGGTGGTCATTAACTGTACCAATACACAGCAGCGACAGACAGTTCAATGTGGGACTTGCCTTGTGTGTGGGTTTCTGGGACATTTGGGTGCAAGGTGGGTTGGGGAGAGGATGAGTGCTGTACAGAGTGACAGCAGGATACTAAAAAAAAAAAGGGAAAAGGAACCAAAAAAAAGTAACGTGAACATTTTCTTTAAGAAAATATACTTCATTTAGATATTATAGATTGAGGGAGCACTCCTGACCAATCAGAGTGTTCCTTTCCTCTGCACGTGAGGTGCTCTTATTCTGTGAAGAGCATCTCATACACAGATGCCCTGGAAATGGGCAGGTTTGGGGGAGTTTTTGAAATATACATATATATATATATATATATATATATATATATATATATATATATATATATGGGCTCTTGCACAATACCGGAGAGACTGGCATCATATATACTTTGACACCCTGTATCTTTAAAAAGTATGACATTTTGTTCATTTTATGTCTCTTCTGTAGCTCTGTGATAAAATATTTAACATACATAACTTAATAATTTTTGGTATTTGTGTATTTTTAATGGACCTTCCAGTGCCTTCTGACCCTCCTAAATAGGGATTGATTTTGTGACATGAATGTGAATGTGGCAAAGAAATGGGGAAAAAAGTATCCACACAAAGCATTTCATAAGCAACTATAGTGCCTTTGGCTCTTAAACCCAATAAATAATCCCTTTGATACTTTGGTATAATGTAAAATAATTTGTACTTTTAGTAATTTACATTTATTATGCCCCCTTATGTTCAGAACGTCTGGTGTCCCTTTTTGCAATGCTTAAATTTTTATATTTCGTTTTTGTTGACCGGGTAAGTGCAGTTTCTCCTGTTTCCATATCGCTAAACATCCAATGTAGCCCCCCATATCAATTCTTTATCTAGTATCCTGTAGTTGTCACCCTGTAGTTTCCAGAAATGTTTTTCTTTTTTATGCAATATTTGAACTTTCATCTACACCGCCTCCCTTGCGTCCGAAATTTATGAATGTAAGGCGCGGTTCTTCTACAAGTCCCAAAAACCAAAAAACGGAAGTGAAGCTGAGCACCCAGTTTTGTCACCATCAGGGGGTACAAATCTGTGAGGATCATGGTTCACAGCCCCTTTCTCTAACCGCTGTTCCACGGTGAATTCATGTTGTCTTCAAGTATTGCGAGGTAGTGAACGTGAGCTTCAGATTCAGCATTTTCGCTCCTGACTGTCAGTTGCCTGCATTTAGGACATCGTAGAACATCGGGGATTTTGTTTTCAACACAAAAGGTAATTACTTTGGTGAAAAAGGGCTTGAAGGGCATAAAGGTGGTGGGAACTGTATGATTAGGGCTGATTAGGCACAGCAAACAATGCTGACTGGCAAGTCCATTTTTGGAAACATCAGCCCATGTTTTGAAAATCTGCAGCAGGTCTCCTGAGTTGTGATTTGCGACTTTTTCGGTTCGCTGCAGAAAACATTGTTTAAAAATCAGGAGCAGGTCTCAGGGTTACAAATTGCAAGTCTGATTTGTGCTCAAACACAATTATAAAAATATTGCAGTCCTTGGTGCAGGGGGAGGGCAAGCTGAATTCAAACTGTTGGCTCCTGTAGCAAACGAATGGGGAGGTTGAGACAGTCTCAGAGTTAAATATCCAGCCAGCCTCTGCAGATTTAAAAGTTACATTTGTTTTGAGTTTTAATAAATATCTATTTAATGACCATGAAGTGCTGTGAAATTGGTGGATTTTTACAGTGAAAAAATGATAGCCCTATGTATGATTAAAGGCATAAAGGTGGTAGCCACAGTATGATTAAATAAATGTAGAAATCCTCCATTTTATTCAGATGATCAAATAAGTTGTCATTGAAATCCGTGGTGCTTGCAGGCATAAGATAAATGGTAAAATAAGTTTAGAAATCCTGTTTTTTGTTGTTGTTTTTTGTTTAGTTTGTGGGGTATTTTGCACACTGTAAATAAAGCCACATCCAGAAGTCCAACATTTGGATTTATTAATCACTGGTGCTTGCATGGCTATAATGTGGGCAGTACTTGATAATAAAATAAATGTACAAATCCTGTGTAGTTTTTTTTTTTAATTAATGGGGTCACATCAGTATAACAGTGGCAGCCTACAGTTCTGAACAAGTTACACATTTACAGTGGCCAATATTTGATAAATAAGGGTCAAATCATGATTTTGTTGTTTGAAGGGGAGGGGGATGAGTTGCAGGGTACAGTATAGTATGTCTGAGAATGGGAAAAAATGAAGAACCTGCAGCATATTTAGTTAAGTGGATGTGATTTGTGGCATGCAAAAAAAGTAAAGCATGTGTGAAACAATTTTAAAAATGAGTCTACATAACTTTTTTGTGGGGGGGGGGGGAGGTCTGGAGCCCCTGGAGCCTGGCAGGAAAATGAATTAAGAAGTAAACTGTAAAGAATGATAATGGAGCATAAAAGGAAATAAAGAACAGTTTGTATATTTATTATAATTTTCTGTTGAAAGATGTAAATAATAAACTTCTGGTGCATCTGAGTAATTCTTTCTTGTGCCATGTGCTCAGGCATGTTCTTTTTTGAAACTCAGCTTTATTAAAATTCAGTGTTCTCGGAGATGCACATATTCCTATGAATGATTTACATGTCAGTGAGACAAGACAGAGATATATAAAAACAATGTTTACTAATCTCCAAATTGCATTTCGCTAGTTGTCTAGTTTTTAGGATATAACATTTGCTATGACAGAAGTATCTGATTTTAAGAATGTCATTAAACTTAGTCTCAGAGAACATTCATCTCAAGTAAAGTCTGGTAAAAAGGAAAAGGAAAATAAGTAAATATAATATGAAAGGCAGGGTTCAACCTTTACCTTTGCACTAGCCAGCAGGGCAAGTTGATTCAAAATTACACTAGCCCGCAGATAATTGCACTAGCCCTTAATTATAATGGTAAATTTTGATCACTTGTATAGGAAACAATGCAAGCAAAGCCAAGAAATACTCTGATTATTGCACATTTATCCTGCTCCCACATTGCTTCCAGCTCCTCAGCAGAAAAGACTGTAATGCCACTACAGTGAGCACCCCCATTGTTTTGTACCATAGCCTCCTCTCTTCCTCTTTCTGCCCCCCGCACCAAACAGAGAGAGGACATCACAACAACAAATGTTCAATCAAGCAGTCCTAGTTCTACACACACAGTAGCTGACATCATCATGAACCTCACCACACTGTCACCTCCACCCACAGGACAATGAACAGAGTCAGGCAGAGATAGCCCCCACCCTATAGTCAACTGGAGACCTGCACTTCTGGAAGTTTCTGTACAGTCTCAAGTGAGCCAGGAGCACATCTAAGATTTCTTTGGGGTGGGTGCTAGACAAACCTAAGGGGCTTGGGAAATAGAAAACTGATATTTTTATTTGTAAAAGCATTGATTTTAATATGCTCTACCCCAACAATAACAGATTTTTCTTTAACATTGTCCTTTCATCAGCCCAGAGGAAAGAGTATACAGACATAATATTATACTATTTCTATTTCTGTATAGGATGATCTATGCACCCCAGGAATGCCTATTTCAAGATTTAAAATTATGTATTTTATCAAGGTTTATTTTTGTACCATATGTGATCCAAAGCTTTGTTTTTAGGCTGAAAGGACATGCTGAGTGGGATACGGGTGGAACTGAATGGATGGTGATGGCTGGCATGGTCCATTTAGAAGAGCAGGGGACCCCCTACACTTGCCAGTAATGGCAGCTATGGATCTATGGATGGTCACTTCAGAGTATGGTCTGCAGTGGTGTCCAGGGAAGAACAGAGTTAAGAGATTTGGAGGGAAGAGGGAAGATATGGTGAGGCTGGTATAAAACCCACCACCTGCAGGGCCCATCCTGTATACTTCTTTGCATTTTGTCACTGAAACGTTGGATACAAACACTCAAAATTTAGTGAAATGAGGGGCACTGGTCTTAATAATATTGGACAAATTGTTAGACATAGACACATTCAGAAACCTGGAACCTAGATACTTAACAGCACTCTACCCTTGATCACACCCTGAACACTAGCTGAAAGTCTTAACAGTGGAGTGATATTGACTCACATTGAGTCTTTTGTGGGACCCCTCTCTTAAACTGCAAGATAATTGCAGCTCTTAATGAGCTGTTAATCACACCTGACCATCTGGAACATTGAGAGAGATTAGCTTGAAGACTAGAGAATGCTAAAGTAGAGACATTTTTAAGTTCACTAACAGCCATGAAAATCTATGCGAGTCAAGATGGGATAGTAGAGAGTTAGCTGCACTAGCCCTGGTCAATTTGCACTAGTGTTTGGGCTAGTAAAACAATGTTAATATCGACCCCTGATCAAAGGCCTCAACATCAGCCTTAACCATTAGGCTGTGCACCATAAGCTATCCCCCCCATCTCTCAATAAAATATATTCATGCAGTCTCATCAAACTGTCTAGGTGTGATTATGTCAGTTTAGTTCATTTTTCAGCTACCCCAAAAGAAACAAAGATCCCACTCTCATTTCTCTTTCTGTAGTAGCCAAGATTCCCATTGCTGCCAACGTTGCTGGTGTTGGTCTTGTCTTAATCTCAGTCTGGCAGTAACAGACTCCATTAGTACCACTCCTTTAACCCTTTTTATCCACTCCCCCAGAGTGGGTGGTGTCGTACTCAGCCAATTGGAGGTAATGCACTTTAGCCCTACTGCCAGCAGCACCAATGCCACCTTTTGGGTATCTCCCTTTAACCGAACAACTGTGGGGGTACCTAGAATCCAGTCCTCAAAGGTGTGTGGGATTGTTACTCCTATGATCTGACTCACTGCTGTCTCCAAATGATTTCAGAAGTTCACTAATTCCAGACAAGCCCAGAAAATGTGCCAGCGGCTCCACTCCCCCCCCACAACCCCTCCAACATGACATGAGGGGTTCCCCCCTGTACAGTGTTGGGTAATCAGAGGCACTCTAAAAAAAGTGAATAAGGCACTTCCAGTAAAATTCATGCTATATCAGCGATGAGGTTACCTTCCAGCCTACCTTCAATCTCTGGTTCCAGTCTGCCTCCCTGAGTGTATTACCTGATGCCCTCTCCCATCATCTCCTGCGTTGTTGTAACGATTCTCCTTTTCCCTCTAGGAGCATCTTATAAAGATATGTCACAAGCTTGATTTTGGCTGATAAGGTTACTATCCCAAATAAGAATTGCTCACATGGTAAGTATGGTCTGGTGAGCCTTAGGAGATGATCTGAAGTATTTATGTAATGTCTAACCTGAATATATCTGAAGAATTCTCTATTGTCCGATCTAAATTTTTCTTTCACCCTCTGGAACATTATACAACAAATGGTTTTGATTAGTTATGTGAACCAGGTGATCCCCCCTCCAGCCCATCTTGCAAACCCTGGGTCTAACATAGGCAGGAGGAAGTCTGGTTAGTACTTAATTAGAGATAGGGGACCCAATCCAACAGGGGTGTTGGTGAGCTTTCTAAATTTTCCCAGAATAAACAATCTTTGTCTCACCCATCTATTCTGGATTTGCCTAACATATATTTGAGACGTTGGGGCACGTGCCAAGGAGTATAGTGGTCTGCCTTCCGGCAAATCATCTTCCGACTCATGCCATCTGAACTCATGTTGTTGCCTAGCCCATGAAAGGACAGAGACCATCTGGGCCACCAGATAGTAATGAAAGAAGTCCGGTAGGGCAAGACCCCCCCTACCAGGAAGACAGAGCATCTGTCTGGCCACTCTAGGCCTCTTCCGCTGCCAAATAAACTTCTGGGTTTCCTTTGTTAGTTTGTTCCAAAATGCTTTGGTAGCTTCAGTGGAGGGATTGAATAGAAAAAGCAGCCTAGGCAGAATGTTCATCTTGAGTATTGAGATGCGACCAATCAAAGATAGGGGCAGAAGGTGCCACCTAACAAATCCAAGCTCGCTCGTCCCAAAGCCGCCCATAGTTAAGGGCAAACAGTGTTGAAAGATTGGTAGAGACCTGAATGCCAAGATAACGAGTTTGGTTCCTGGGGACCAGCTGAATGGAAAGTGATCCCTAAACCTCGAGGGGAGTACCACTTAGCACTATGGTTTCAGATTTTAATGAATTGATTTATAACCTGAAATTTCCCGAAGACTGCAAACCCACATAAGGCCGGGACCGAATGCTCCGGGGAGGACAGAAAGAAAATAGAATCATCGGTGTATAACGAAAGCTTCTGCTCCATCTCCCAGCCCCTGACTCCCAGAATGCCAGGATTTTGTCAGACCTTATTGGCCAGTGGTTCCAGGAATAAGGCGAAAAGGAGTGGCGAAAGAGGTCATCCCTGTCTGGTTCGCCTCTCTAAGGGGGAGAGGAAGGATTTTATTCCATTTATTCTCACCAGGGCTAGGGGTTTGGAGTATAACTGAGAAATGGTGTGTCAGAATTTAGGGCCAAATTTAATCTTTTCCATGGAGGCTTTTAGAAATTTCCAATTCACCCTATCAAATGCTTTTTCTGCATCCATGGATATAGCTATCTGAAAGGCCTGTCTGTTATTTTGGGAGGAGATAATATTAAGCAGTCTCCTAATATTGTCAGAGAGATATTTCCCTGTAATAAATCCGGTCTGGTCCTCATGTACTAAAGAGGCTATATGATTTTGCAACCTCCCAGCTAATAAACCAGTGAATAATTTATAATCCATGTTTAGAAGGGAGATAGGTCTATATGAGCCACAGTCCAGTTTACCTTTACCCTCCTTGTAAATGACTAAAATGTGAGCCAGTCACCCCGAGTCAGGACAGGTTTCCCGCTAGAATCTCCTGGCATGCTGGGAGCAGGAATGGCAGTAGGAGGTCCGCAAGTTTAAAAATACTGTAGAGAACCCGTCTGGTCTGGGAGCCTTGCCATTTTCAACTTTGTGATTTGAGCCAGGAGTCCTGACTGCAAGATGGGGCCATCTAAATGTTCAAGACCTGATTGTAAGAGGACTTTCATCCGGACCTCAGACCCTGAAAAGGAAGCTATCTTTGATCAAACCCGGCACAGGTTCCTGGGAATAGAGCTCTTTAAAAACAGCAAATGTTTGTGTTATCTTCTCTGGGTGTGATTAGCTGTCCAGAGTTAGCTTGATCCCTAATTTTAGACTCCATCTATCTATCTGTTGTTGCCTAAGTGTGGCTGCAAGGATTTTTCCTGCCCTGTTACCCCTCTCATAGTACATCTGTCGAACTGTTCTGTATATATGCCACTATGTGAGCTGTTAGGAGGTTTTCCAAGCTAAACGTTTTTCAGCCAGACATTGCTTTGTTTGTTCATTTAACGATATCTTGTGTATGAACTCCAGTTTCTCCAGTTCTTTCTATTTTCACCCTTCTCTGTGTTCTCACGCTTAATTACTGATGAATGACTCATGATGATGCCCCTAAGGACTGCCTTCAAGGTGTCCCATCTTACAGCGTGGATGTGAGTCCAGCTGGGTTTTCTATCATAGGAGTGGATAGTATCAGCCACCAGATCCTGGAATTCTTGGTCATTGAGAAGACCTACATTCAGTCTCCAATGTGAATTATGGGTCTGGGACAGGAGTTTCAATGCTAGCCTAACCAGGGCATGGTTGGAGAGGGTGTGTGTCATAATCTGGCAAGATGCTACTGTGTCCGTCCACTCCTCTGTGAGGAAAAAGAGATTGATTCTAGTGTAGCAGTTATGTCTTTCAGAATAATGAGAGAAATCTGTTGATTTCCCATTCACCTTTCTTCAGACATCTGCAAGGCCCAGGCTGTGTGTTATTCTGTGTAAGCGATTGCCCTGACAACCCCAAATTCCTCTTGTTGCACCACCCTTTTGTCCAATGATGTGGAAAGAACTGTGTTAAAGTCTCCACCTCACAATGCACAGCTGATCAGTGGTCTGCAATGTATTTAGGAAAACATTTTTAAAAGGTAGCCGCTTCTTTATCGCAGTTGGGGCATATACACATGCAATCGTGCAGGGGTGTCTAGAATCTTCGTCTGCAGTACTATGTACTGGCCTTCTGGGTCTGAGTGGGATGCTATGACCTGAACAGGACAATTCTTACGGATTAAGATGGCTGTGCCTCTCACGGTGGGATGTTCCAGGTAATGTGGAGGCATACACCTGGCCTACCCTGCTACAACATAGATTTTGGTGCTCTATGTCTGTGAGGTGGGTCTCCTGAAGCAAGGCAATGTGGGCTCCCATTCTACTCACCTCTCCCAGGACTCTGGCTCTTTTATAGGGTTATTTAGTCCTCTGACATTGTATGATACGACAATTAAGTCTTCCATAATAGGAATGTTGGGGTGACCATGAAATTAGTCATATGCAGCTTCCCCGCCTCCCCAAACTCCACCCCAGGGAGGCAATGCATGGAGTGCACACATCCTAGACAGTCTTAATAGGAGATAGGTGGTCACACAGCCATAAAACTATTTGGATCAGAACAGATCCAACTAACATTAACAAACTGAAGAAATAAAATAACACAACCAAATGGAAACATTGTACTTCAATTGTGTCACACTTGAACCCTTGCACTGCAGCTGTAAAGTGGCGAGGGAAGTGCAGGATGAAATCTTGTACTGCCATTGCTGTACCCTCCATTGGGGTCTAATTGCAACTGGCGTGGTTACACACGAAGCATATTACAGGCCTCAACAAAGTCAGTCCCCAGGGTCATAGTATAAGTTACAAAGCAGGTGGGACTGGGGACAAGGCGAAGAGGTCACCTCTTAAATGTCCCTTAAATCCTCCCCATCCAACATATTCTCACCCTTCCCAGTATAAGGCATAGTGACCCCTGGGAAAAGGAGAGAGGAAAAATCCAGCAATGTGAAGATAAAGTGAATGATTAAAAATTTCAGATCCCTTCCCCAACCGCCCGCCCCACGGGGCATCCAGCCCCAATGTGACCAACAACCAAACCCAAACGGTCTTCTCAAAGGAAGTGGATCAGGGTCCTTAAAAGCGCTCGCAATGTCCCTTGTGTCTTCCATCAATTGGGAGTCTTGCTTAGTTCATTTTCTTGTGGAGGCCACAGCTTGAAGTCTGGGCCACAGGCTCTGGGCAGTGAGTGCTGTTGTGCCAATAGGTCTTCTGTTCGCCAGGATCCATTGTCTGCAGTCTAGCTCTTTGAGCACATCAGGGGCAATGAGTTCATCGAGCATAATGCCAAGGGAGACTAGATGTTTCTTGGCTTCAGGGGGAGAGTCAAATATTTTTGTTCCGCAGTCCGAAATGATTCGCAGGTGTGCTGGGAAATCCACGCGGGCTTTCAGACCCTTAGCCTTAAGCTCTTTAACAATCGGAAACCATAGCTTTCTCCTTGCCATGGTTATGGGAGCATAATCTGGCTCAATGAATAAACTTTTGTCTCCAAAAATGATTTCTTTTTGAGACCAGGCCTTGCAAAGGATCATCTCTTTCATTCGATAGTCTAAGAAGGCTAATATTACAGACCTGGGCCTGGCTTTGGGATCCTTAGGTGGTGTTGCTAACACGGGATGAGCTCAGATGATGTGTAGGCTTTTATCTTTGTCCAGGTTTAACACTTCCTTGAGCAGGCTTTCAATAAATGTTGGGGTATCTCCCGATTCGGTGTGCTCTGGGAGACCGTGGATCTTCAGATTGGCTCTCCTCGAGCGGTTCTTGAGATCTTCTAATATTTCCAGGAGAAAGAGAGAGTGGTAGTGCAGTTGTAACACTGCACCATTATGCAGATCAAGGGATTCTGACTGCACAGTAAGTGACTCATCAATGTCTTGGAGCCTTTGATCATGTTGTGCCAGCTTTTCTTTGTTTTCAGTGGCCTCTTCTTTAAATGTGTCCATCGAACGTGTCAACTCTCGACAGAGTTGCCTAGAGGTGATAGTGATTTCCTCCTCGTCCTCTGAGGAGCTATCTGCCAAGTCCGGTGCCATGGATTGAGGTGGCCTCGCTGACAGTGGAGCTTTGCTAGTGGTGTGAGCTTGAAGCTCCAGTTTTTGCTGCTTCATCCCGCCCGACGGTCCTGATTTGACTTTCGCGACAGGCCATACTTTTACCGATGTCCCAACTGAGTTTTAAAGCACAAATTGTTGGTTGGGGGATTTTAGCAAGCTTTGAAACCGGGGCTCGGAGCTCTGCTTCAGTGTATCCAATAGCTCGGTGACGTCACCGAAGTCCTACTCAGGCATGTTCTGATGGTGAAATGAGATGTATCTTTCTATTGCAAAGTCTGATTTTTAATGCATTTTAGAGCACATTCTGGTACTTTTGAGTAATTGTTTGGTGCCCATGGTTACCTTCGATGCTAGTGTTTGTTCACATTTTTCTGGCTTTTTTGTAACATTTGGGCTGTATGGTTGCTTCAGTTGATGTTCAGTACATGGAAACTAAAATGGCTGGTTCCTTTGTTCTGAACATAAATTTGGGCCATCTCACAGCTTTAAATGCTGAATTTACATCTCTTTTCCTCAAATGCCTGCAGAGTTCTTATCAGTTTGTCTGTAAGCACATTTTATTGCAAAGTTGTATTTTTTTAATGCATTTTGAAGCAAATTCTGATACTTTTGAGTAATTGTTTGGTGCACCATTTGCTGAAAGTAAGGCCCTGCATGGCATTTTCTGGCAAAAAGAGATGTAATATAAGGTTTTGTAACAGGACTCAGCTCTGGCCTGTAACTGGCTCATGGTTACCTTCGATGCTAGTGTTTTTTCACATTTTTCTGGCTTTTTTTGTAACATTTGGGCTGTATGGTTGCTTCAGTCGATGTTCATTACATGGAAACTAAAATGGCTGGTTTCTTTGTTCTGAACGTAAACTTGGGCCATCTCACAGCTTTAAATGCTGAATTTACATCTCTTTTCCCCAGATGCCTGCATAGTTCTTATAAGTTTGTCTATAAGCACCTTTTTATTGCAAAGTTTTATTTTTTTAATGCATTTCGGAGCACATTCTGGTATTTTTTGAGTAATTGTTTGATGTTCCATTTGCTGAAAGTGAGGCCCTGCATGGCATTTTCTAGCAAAAAGAGATGTAATATAAGGTTTTGTAACAGGGCCCAGCTCTGGCCTGTAACTGGCCCATGGTTACCTTCGATGCTAGTGCTTTTTCACACTTTTTCTGGCTTTTTTGTAACATTTGGGCTGTATGGTTGATGCAGTCAATGTTCAGTACATGGGAAACTAAAAAAGCTAGTTCCTTTGTTCTGAACGTAAACTTGGGCCATCTCACAGCTTTAAATGCTGAATTTACATCTCTTTTCCCCAGATGCCTGCATAGTTCTTACCAGTTTGTCTGTCAGCACCTTTTTAATTTGAAAGTTTGATTTTTTTCTTAATTTCAGAACAAAGGATAATGCTTCTCAGTAATGTGTTGTGTACCATGTGCTGCACGTATGTCCCGGCATAGCTTTCTGTTGGGAATGGGCTGGTAGTAGAGCATTGAGGTTTGAGTAACAAGCTGTTAACTAGCTTGGTACATCCAGCAGACCAAACATGGGTTTGAGTCTCACAACCTCCACCTGCATACTGTGTGACTCTGAGCAAGTCACTTAACTGCCCAGTGCACATAAGTCACCCACAAAAACAGTCACATGTGCCTAGTGGGCATTACCCTGTTACCAAATAAATAAATAATAAAATAATTGTTTGGAACCTGACCCAAGACTGTCTTTTTATGCATGCACGAAAGTGTGCCAGACCATCAAGAAATGTATCACCGTCACCAACACCCCCAAGCACATTTTCATGAATACCTCTCAGCTGCTATGAATTCTGCATAGGCTATGATTTTCACATCAAATTTACCCTGCTCATCACATGTTTACTGATGTTCCTCATAATGTTAGAGCTATTTCTGGACACACAAACTATGAATCATTGAACCAGGTTCATAGAAACATTTATTATCACTATTGGGGCCTCACTATCTGTAGATAGAATATTCTTTAAAATAAGAATGTACTACATATTCTGGCCCTGTGCTATGATTTTGAAGGCCAGTGCTATGATTTTTAATGCTGAGGGGCTGAGAGATATGTTTTCATGTGTAATTTGAAGAGTCATCCAACCTTTATTTATTTGCTTTTGATTACCGGGTAAGCACACTAGACAGCTAAGTGCCTATTTTCAGGTGCGACCCGGGAGGATTACAAGGTACATACAACCAGCAACAACAGGAAGAGTCCAAGTACCATACAAGAACATTAGGCTTAACAATGATTAAAGGGTAACTAACAGGATAACAGACTTCATGCACAACTGATTAATGTTTAGATATCATCATAAGATTCATAATAGATTAATTCGTAGATAACATCATAGTACAGAATAGTACAGACTTTTCAAGAGGGCAGTCAATATAAGGTATGCCATTTCCCTGGGAAGGGGGGCTAGGTGGTTAACGGGAGAAGTACAAAAGTGCAGGACAGAGACCTGGAGAAAGATAGGAATAGATAAGGCAGGGTACCTTACTGGGGCAGGTGGGCAGGGAGTGAGCCCAATCCAAACCTGACAACTATTGTTATATCAGTCGGTTACAGGGGTAGAAGTGCTTTTAAAACTTCGGAGCCATGCCCCCATCAGTATGAAACTGGGAAAAAAGTGAGCCTCAGCTCGTGGACTATGCGGAACAGAGACAGGCAGAGAGAGATTTCCGGAAGCCCCACAGGGAGGCTTTAAAACAGGGATGGGAGGAGGAAGAGCAGATTAAGGCAGGAAGGGAGTAACACACTCTTGGTGCTTAGGTGGTGAAAGCCCGATCACCCACAAGGGTTCAGGTTTTTGGCACCAGGCAGCCCTGCGACTCCCTAGACCTTAAGTGGTAGGTTGAGGTTCCATGTTTAAGGGGTAGGGTGAGGGCAGAGTGGGTAGCCATTCTGACGATGTTGTCGATGAAGGTGCCACGGACAAAGGTGCGGTGGTTTTCCAGGGGGAGCCACTCCAGTTGCGTTTAGAGGTCACAGCAGTGCATGAGGTGAGGGGAAGAGAGCGAAAAGTGGCAAATATTATTGTAAGCAGTGTCCCATTTTGTGACACTAGATTGAGGGACGGGGCAAAGGATACAAGCCCATAACAGAATGTTGGTAGGAGGACCCTGGCTAAGGCCAGTCATGCAGCCAGGGTGAGTCAGCTTTTGCTCTATAAGCAAGTTTCATTTATTTATTCTTTGGTACCTGGATAAAGCCCACTAGGTACAACTGCCTGTTTTCATGTGACCTGGGAGCATTGGAAGGTTAAGTGACTTGCTCACAGTCACAAAGCAATACAAGTGGAGGCTATGGGAATAAAACACAGGTCTGCTAGATGTAACAAGCTCATTCACAGCTCATTACTCTAAACTCTATACAATATTTCCAGCCCCATTCAGACTGAAAGTATTTCTTTACAGGAACTTGGTGTGCTATACAAAAGCATGCTTTGCAGTAAATTGTCCATTTAGCTAAAAGGTACAAGTCACACCTTTTCTCACACCTATTGTTTCAGGCTCAGGGCAGAAAAAATATTTCTGATAGCCTGCCCAACACAGATTAAGTACTTAAAGCAGCATTAAGTATTAACAATAATTTAAATAATTTGTTGAGCAGTTAGGATAAGCCAAAACATCAAGATACATGACTTTCTTCTGTCTTGCTATACCCCTAAGGGGGACATGCATATGACAGTTCTCTACTTGGTGGCACACTACCAGGCTGTCTCCCAGGCCGATCTAATCTGTTTTGTTGCATTCAGCACATTTATACATAGCACATTCATATTAGACATTCTAGTAGCTTGTTGTAGTTACAGTTACTTCAACTATGTGCCAACATGGCCAGCATGGTCCTTTATACATGCTGATCACAGACGCCCTCTCTGGAAGGTACTTTTCCCCAAAGGCTAGGATGACCCAGACTCTCACAGTCCATGCAAGACAACAAAAACTTAGCTTGAATCTTTAGCCACATCAGACAGAGCTTGAGGCTTGGCTCTCTACCACTTGGCACTTGATATTAGATGGAGCATGTATGGCTCCCCACCACTTAATCATTTTACTTGACAATACAACTGGTCACTGCAGCTTCTCTCAAGCTTAGACACAGCATCACAATTCCTTGTGGCTTTTCTGGCATTAGCAGCTCCAACTTGGACTCTCAGAACTTTTACTGGCCTCCCAGGCACTGTCAGGACAGTTCTGTGTGGCTGGGGAACCTCCTTTCAGTCCTGTAGGTACTATCAACAGTCAGATTCAGCACATACTGTATGAATACCTGGACCCTTTCTTGGTCACTTGAAAACAGATGTCCAACCATTTCTTGTGCACTGGTTAGACACAGGGTGCAGACAGACAATCATAACTTTAACTTGGCTGGGCTTCTTTGACCCACTACAGATCTCGCTCTAGCTTGCACTGTTAACTAGAAGGTTGCTCACTCTGACAGATTCAGAAAATTTTCCTTTCTTGAAGTTACAGGCATTCGTCAGCACTCTTACTGCTGAGGCAGAAGCATTTTTTGCAGCTCTCTCACAACTGCAGATGGATGCTGGCTTCTTTTCCACATTTTCCTAATGTGGCAAGGAACTGCTAGACCTGGAGGACAATTTCTGGCAACACCCAGGCTAGTGACTTCTGTTGCTGACAGCCACTCTTCCTCTCTGGCAGAGGCAGAAGCCCCTTCCCCTGTGAAGGGGCTCACACTGAACTGAACTAGGCCCATTTTTCTGGAGCAGAGGGCCTGAGCTCCCTCCCTGTGGAGGGGCTCCCACTCAAACTGAGCTCAGTCTGAAAATCCCTGTGTTTTATGAAGTCATTCTGGGGCTCCCGATTAGCTGAGCCCACTTGTCAGTCCAAAAGCGATAGACTAAATCCACTTGTCAATCCCCAAATGAATATTCATTAGCTTCCTTCGACACAGGATAGGCTCTCTGTTTGGCACCTGAATTAGGTCCTTGCATTTTCCCACGAAGCCTTTGCAAACTCCCAAGAGTTTCTGGTACTATCCAACAATCCTTGCACTGAAGTCCTGGCTTTCTTGTTGACTGCTGTGCTGCAATTATGGCTGCCAGTATACACAGTTCCACAAATAAAGTTCTGGAGCAGCCAATTAACACTTACTTTTTATTCTGTGCCCACTGTTTAGTAGTGACCATGGTACCCTCTTAAATGCTGCCACTCTTAATGTGTCACTGCAGTCCTTAGCCTGTCACTGCTGCTGAAATACAGTGCCCCTGAGCAGCAGATAGGTCTCTCATTAGAGTCCCACATTAGTAGTCTGGAACAGCCAGAACAGTTGTTTTATTTTAATCACTTCCCTTGTTTAGCAGACCCTTTTGCATCCTGTACAGAGCTCACAGTACTTTACAGTTATTTACAGTTTTACCCTGCAGGAGTTGAGCAACTCATAGCACCCAGTGACAGAACAGACCCACTCATGAATATTAATGCAAACTCATCGATATTCTTAGAGTCAGGTCTAAATTCCCAGCATGAACAGCATTCTTCCTGTACAAAATTCAGCGGTTCCTCCAGTCCTATCCAAGTCACTGGTCTCCACTCTGCATCGTACAGGAACTGGGCCCACTGGAAAAGCCATCCTTGGACTGCGATCGTGGTCAGCAACATCAAAGCGCTATTGAGTGCATGCGCAAGCGTCGGCTGCACCGGAGTGCAAACACAACACCAGCTTGCAATCTTGCTCCCTAAACCAGATTTGGCTGAAAATGAGCTCAGGGCTGCCCAGGGAATCAAGGGAACATAACATGGACCTCGGGCCAGTGTGTTGGTGCTTGAGGACAACATCGGAGCACAATGGGAGTCAGCCGGGAGGTGCTCCAGAAACAGGAGCAAACGGGAGAATTGGTAATAAGGTAAGCCCCCCATTTGGGGGGTGCATTACTATTTGCATATCCTACAAGGATTGAGATGACAATATGAAGAAGAACAAGCAACCGACTTTTTTTTTTCAGTGTGGTCAGCATCATCTTCTGCCCCCCACAACACACACACACACCATTTACTTTGTTGTTATGTAATTTAACAAAAACAGTTTCCTTACAATATGGTCTTTCGATCATGGACTACCACTCATAACACTTGGACTACCATTTTGCTAGGCCAGTTTTCCTTGGACTAGAACGTAAATTTGAAATTTGTCGATCCCTGCTGGACCCTTTATCTCTAGATAGGGTCTCACCATGGACAAGTACAGGGGCATCAACACCTCCCGCCTGCTTGTTATACCCCTCCCTATGGATGCCAGCATTCAATTTGCCTTGCTTACCACTTTATTGCACTGTTTGTCTACTTTTAGGTTGTCCATAATGATGATCCCCAGAGCCTTCTCCTGATCTGTTACCACAATCTCCTCATCACCCAGTGCATATGTAGGCGTTCAGGTTATTGTGCCCTATGTATACTATTCTGCACTTCTTGCATTAAATTTCAACTGCAACATTCCACCAACACCTCCAGGTTTTTATGTTCTCCACGTTGTTCTCACCCCCATTCAGCATGTACACCCTATTGCAAATCTTCATATGTCTTCCCTCCTCTGTTTTCTGCCTTCGCTGTAGTATTCTCCACCACATCCTGAACTTGTATGGCACTTTATTTATATTTAGATTGCCCCATTTCACTGTCTTGATGTGTCTCAATAACTCAATAGTTACCGAGTAGTTCAATTCACCTGCCTCTTATCTCATCACTCCTTGATCTACCCTGTGCTTGTACTTTCTCCCTGTCTCCAAACCTGTACAAAGTCAACCACCTTACCCTAAATTACTTTACTGCTGGTTCACACTGCTTGTAATTTGAACTCTTTCAATTGTGTAATGTTGTTCAATGGAAATTGTTTATGTTAATCACAATTACTCTGTACATAATGTATTGTTTTGCTGATTGATAATGTTTGTCCTCTGGCATTGCTTCTGCTATCTACTGTTAATTCTGCAGCCAAAGTCTCTGTATCCTGATGTTGTACTGTCATTATCTACTTTGTAACCTCCTGGGTCATGCCTGAAAATAGTCATCTTTATGGCTAGTGTGCCTACCCAGTTAAAAACTAAATAAATAAAATAAATAGGCCCACCTTCCCCTTCAGACCATCCACAATATCACTGATGTTGGTGTTAAAAAGGATGCACCCCAATACTGACCCCTGGGGCACCCAAGTTGTCACCCTCTCCTCCTCAGAGTGCACACCATTTATTGACACCACCAGGAGGCAGTATACTGCAGTGGGTTAAGGCTCTGAGCTGCAGCTCTGGAGACCTGGGTTTGAATCCCACAACTGCCTAGATGCATACTGTTTGATCCTGAGCAAGTCACTTAACTTCTTGTGCTCCCAGGTCGCATCTGGAAACAAGCTTCAGCTTAGTGTGCTACTCCTGTTTAAACAATGTTCCCTTTCCTCTGGCATCTGTTGCTAAGCCAGTTCTCTCACCCATCTTGTTATGTCTGGCTCTCACCCTAAACTATCCAGCTTATTTACCAGCCGCCCGTGAGGGCGTGGAGTTAAAGGCCCTAATGAAGTCCAGATAGGCCATGTCCACTGCCCCTCCCTGATCAACCACCTTTGTCACCCAGTCAAAAAATGTTATCAGGTTTGTCTGGTATGACCTACTGTCAGTGAACCCATGTTGTCTGTTGCCCTGCAGACCACTGTCCACAAGGTAGCTGACCATTTTTATGTTTGCTTGCACATGCGCAAGAAATATTATGTGACAGCTTAGCAGAGAAGTGGGTTTGGGAGGTGCGGCAGTATGGCATCTAACAGAAGCATTGCATTTGGGGGCCTGGCAGTGGTGCACCAATGGAGGCACAGTGTGCTGATGACACTGGTTTCCAGAAGTTGAACCAAGTTGTAACGTTTTCACCGCAGCAATCACGGGTCACCTCGTCACTGCAGCATCAATGATTCGCTGCAATGAGGAAGTGACCCATCATTGCTGGGCGGAACATTGCTAGTGTAATATTGTTTGTGAACATGGCGGCGCCTTGCCACCCTGTTCATAAACAATATCAACCGGCCCCAGTGCCGAGGAGGTGCCCAATCCCCCTCAGCAGCATGTGCCCCACCTCACAGAAGTGAATTTTTGCTGACAGGGGCCCAATCCCCATCGACATCCATCCTCAGTGCTGAGTTGCTGATGGGGGAACCCAGTCCCCATCGGCAGTATGGTCCCCCTCCCTGTTTGATATGCCGATGGGGGAGCCCACTCCCCGTCGGCATCATCCCCCCCAAAGAGTAACAGGAGAGTACGAGGCGTTGCCCAATCCCCCTCAGCTCTTATGCCCCCCCACTTTTGTACCAACGGGGGTGCCCAATCCTCAGTCAGCTACACCCCCCCCAACCAAATAGCCTGGTGGCATGCTGGGAGCACACCCCAGCGTGCCCAATGCCCCTGCATAGAAAAACTGTCCTGCAATGTTTTCTTTATTTGTTTTACAACCTGTAAAACAAAAACAGTCCCTCGCAGTCTCCCTGGCCCTTCCCCCCACAACCTGCACCCACCCACTGAGCACCCTGTTTCCTCACACCTCACCCCATACTTACCTACGGAGTCTGGTGCGACAATCTTTGGTGGACCAGGAACACGTCTGCACTCTTCAAAGCCTACCGTGAACTGAGGAAATGCCGGTAAGCTGTATAATGGGATAAATAGTTTTTTTTTAAACTTTATTGCATATCTCAGGCATTTTTGAGAATTTTGGCACCAAATTTTCAACATGGGTTTTTTGAGACCCCTCCTCATGAACTCAGTCACTGTCATGGCGTTAGTCAGTCCTGAAAGGTGATTTCATGGTCACTGCGTGGAATCATCTTTTGGGACTGATTAACGGAATGACAGTGATACTGTTCATGAGACAAGCTCTCAAAAAGTGTATGTTGCAAAAGTATATGTTGCAAATTTGGTGGAAAAAATCCCAAAAATGACCATTTTACGGGAGTGCGTTGGGCAGTTACTGTGCATGCTCGGAAGTTCGTGAATTTGCAATAGTTTCAGTCCAGATTTTCAATATTGCCATTTTTTCACACCTCCTTATGAACAGTACACCTGTCATTTTTCACATCCTGGGCAAAATGTGTTTTCGCACTTGCGGCGCTGAATAACGTGGTCGCTGTGGGAAATCTGTGTTTGGGACACATTACAAAAATGACAGTGACACTGTTCATTAGCAGAGGTCCTAAAATGCCTATGTTGAAAGTTTGGTGACAAAAGTCTAAAAAATGACTATGTTAAGAGCGTGCATTGCACAGTTTCCACGCATGCTCGTAACTTCGCACATTTGCATTATTTTCACTCCAGATATTTAGCATTGCCATTTTCCACACCTTCTTATGAACAGTATAGCTGTCATTTTTCACATCCTGGCCAAAATGTTTTTTTGCACTTACGGCACAAAATAGCGCGGTCGCTGTGGGAAATCAGTATTTGGGATGTATGAAGACAATGACAGTGACACTGCTCATTAGCTGAGGTCCTAAAATTCCTATGTTGAAAATTTGGTGACAAAAGTCTATAAAATGACTGTGTTATGAGCGTGCATTGCACAGTGTCCACGCATGCTCATAACTTCGCACATTTACAATATTTTCACTCCAGATTTTCAACATTGCCATTTTTCTGCACCTCCTTATGATCAATGCAGCTGTCATTTTTTGCATCCTGGCCGAAATGTGTGTTTGCACTTCCATCGCAGAATAGCTCGGTCACTGTGAGAAATCAGTGTTCAGGACACATTACAAAACTCACAGTGACACTGTTTATTAGCAGAGGCCCTAAAATGCCTATGTTGAAAATTTGGTGATGAAAGTCCATGAAATGACTGTGTTACAAGCGTGCGTTGCAGTTTCTAGTCATGCTCATAACTTCACACATTTGTAATATGTTCACTGCAGCTTTTCAATATTGCCATTTTTCTGCACTTCCTTTTGAATAGTACAGCTGTAATTTTTCACATCCTGGTCGAAATATGTTTTTGCACTTCTAACGCAGAATAGCGTGGTTGCTGTGGAAAATCAGTGTTCAGGACACATCAAGAACATCACAGTGGCACTGTCCATGAGCAGAGGTCCTACAATGCCTATTATGAAACTTTGGTGATGAACGTCCATAAAATGATTGTGTAATGTGCATGAGTTGCTCAGTTTCCACATACTATATGCTTAGACGTGCAAACACTTTTTATATTCCCAGTACAGCTGTTCAACATTGCCATCTCTTTACACCTCCTGTGGATGGTACAGCTGACATTCTTCACATCCTGCTCGATCTGTGTTTTTGGTTCATGTGACACAGAATGGCACTGTCGCTGTTGGAAATCAATGTTTGGGACACATAGACATAATCACAGTGCCACTCGTCATAGGTAGGCTCTCAAAAGGCCATGTTGAAAATTTGTAGTATAAATACCAATAACGCCTGAGGCGTTAAGGTTTCTAACCTAACGTCCTACCCTGTACAGACTGACAAGCATTGGGGTGTGCCTTTGGACCGCTGACTGTACTGCTCATGCATCCTCCCCACCTCCAGCCACTGACAGGCATCGAGGTGTACCTTCACACCTTCAGCCCAGACTTCACCCCATTCTCCTGTGCTGCACCCATTTCAGCATATGTCTTTATGGAATGCGGTGACTGTAAAGCCAAACACCCTAAGGCACACCTCAACATGTGTCGCTGTCTGCAGAATAGAGTGATGTGACATGGCATGCCCCTCATGGATGACGACCCAAACACTTACCCCAATGCCTGCCCATCCCTACAGGAGAATTGGGGTTGGCGTGAACTTCAATACTTCACTGCCATTCCTATTCTGCATCTGTCTAACTCCTGCATGTCCAATGCTAATACCAGCAAGCAAACATTCGGCATTGATAAATGCTTGTTTCCTTATTGAGTGCATCTATAACCTCACCAGCCACAAACATAAGGATGACCAGATGATAACTTCCCGCCTCCTCCCTACTGCCACTCTTGTATAATGGCACCACATTCACCCTTTTCCAGTCCCTTGGAACCCTTCCTGTGTCCAGTGACACATTAAATAACCTAGTAAATGGTGCTGCCAGTGCTCTAGGATGTAAGGCGTCTGGGCCCATGACTTTATGTGCATTAAGCTTTCCCAATTCCTGCCTTGTCCCGTCTTCTGTGAATGGACTAGAGTCCACCCTCTGCCCTCCTTGCCCTTTCCTTTCAACTCTGGCCCCTTACCCTCCGTTTCCACCATGGAAACTGAACAGAAGTACCTATTCAGCAAGTTCTCCTTGCTGAAGTCGACTTCAACTGGAATGACTCCTTCCCCTCTAAGTCTCACTATCCTCTGCTTTGATTTCCTCCTGTCACTAACATACCTAAACAGCATTTTATCCCCCCTCTTGGCCTCCCTTACTATCCTTTACTCTGTACAGTATCTGCCTTTGCTCTCCTAATTGTATGCCCTGTTACCCTCAGCTTTTGCCTGTATACCTCCCTGTCCTCCATTCTCTGTGTTCTTTTATATGTCTTGACTGCCCTTTTCCTTTCTCCTATTGCCCTTGATACCTCCCTGATGAACCAGAGTGGCCTTTTCCTTCTTTTGCTCTAACTTAATTTCCTAATGCAATGGTCCGTGGCTCTCAATATTACTCCCTTATTTCACCTCCACAGATCCTCCGCGTCCTCCATTCCCCTTATTCCTCCATTTCCTCACTGTGAAGAGCTCCCTGATTTTTACTGAACCACCCATCTGAAGTACTTACTTATTTATTTAAATGTTTTACCAGGAGGGCACACTGAACAACAAGTTGCTCATCGCACGGTGCAACCTTGGGGAGGTTACATAGGTTGTGAAGGATGATCACTGACAATAGTATGTGGGTAGTACAAACAATACAACATTTTAAGATTATGCAACAGTTAGAACACTAGGTATTGTACAATAAACAGTAGTGGAACATTGGTAAATTACAATACATGTCCAAAATCATACAAAGGAACGTATAAACATACAAAACAGTAATAATGCAACAGAACCATAATAGTGCTTGAGTGTACCAGGAGCAGGCTCAAGGTAGCATGCAAGGTCTTGTTGGAGGTAAAAGGATGGGTTTGGTTGTTGCACATGGCTGACCCAGAAGGGCAGGTGGACAAGAGGGAGAGGCAAGTGAATATGAGGGAAGGGGTAGCCATTTCCTGATTCCCCCTTCAGGATGTTGAGAACCCTGCCGGAGGGGTCAGGGGTGGGAAGGCAGAAACTGGTGATAAGTATTTAAGGAGGGTTAAAGCAGGAACATCTGAGGGAGAGGTAATTGTGTATGGCAGAGGTAAGGTAGTAGTTGGAGGAGGAGGAGTGACATATTTCAGGGGGGGATGGAATTCCAGATTTTAGGGAAGTGATGGGAGAAACCAGTCTGATCGATGAGGGTGGGAGGCGAGGCACTGTCAAGGTGCTGGTGTCAATAGATCCTGACAGAGTGGGTGAGGGAGGAGGAGTGAGAGAGAGATAGGAGGGCACTCTGGACCAGAATTTGGGGTCAGGTTGGCACAGTGTGAGATGCATCTGTGAGATACGAACATATAAAGATATGAAATGTGCCAGCAGATAAAGGCCTAGAGGTCTATCAAGTCTGCTCAAATGTGCAGCTAGCACCCCTTATTCTGCAGCTGCCACTCCCTTCCCCTTCATTGACCCTCCCCCTTGTCCTGTCCCATCTCCTTTTGAAGCAGTCCACTGTTCTACTGGATACCACTTCTGCAGGTAACACATTCCACCCAGCCACCACCCTCTCTGTAAAAAAGTGTCTCCTCCTCTCCCTCGTGAACCTTCCTCCCTCCAGTCTCATATCATTGCCCCTGGTGTCCCTCCCTTCCCTTACTTTGAACAGCCCCTCTGTACCTGTCTTGTTTATTCCTTTCATGTACTTAAAGGTTTCAATCATGTCCTCCCGTCCCTCCTCTCCTCCAGTGAGTATATGTTCAACTCCCTCCGCCTCCTCTCATATGATAAGTCCCCCAGCCCCTTGATCATCTTTGTCACCCTGCGCTTCACCCCCTCCAGTAACTTAATGTCCCTCTTCAGATACGGGCATCAGTACTGCACTCAGTACTCCAGGTGCGGTCTAACTAATGACCTATACAGTGGCAGAATCACCTCTTTCCTCCCTCAAGGATATACCCTTTGCAATACAACCCAGCATTTGTTAGCCTTGCAGCTGCCTTCCTACATTGTGCGGAGTTGTTCATTGACCTGTAATGAGCACACCCAGATCCTTCTCCTCCTCTGTCTGGGCTAGCTGCACTCCCCCCAGCTGGTAACCTCTTTGGGTTCTTCATCCCAAATGCAGCACCTTGCACTTTTGCATTAAACCACAGTTGCCAGGTGTCTGACCAGGTTCAAGCTTTGCCAGATCATCCTGCAACCCCTGCCATCCCCTAGGTCATCCACCACCGTGCCTACCTTGGTATCATCAGCAAACAGACTGATCTTGCTCTTGATGTCCCATGATATGTCTGCAATGAATATCCCAAACAACACTGGTCCCAACACCGAGCCCTGTGGAACACCGCTCATTGTACCCTTGGGTGTGAGAGCTCCGCACTCACCAACACCCTCTGTTGCCTTCCTGAGCCAGTTCCCTACCCATCTCACTGAGCTTTGCACCTGCCTGTGCCTACTAACTTACTTCCCAGCCTTTCAAGCGGCACGAGTCAAATGCCTTACTGAAGTTCAGATAGGACTTCACTGCATAGCCCCGTCCAGTTGCCTAGTTACCCAGTTATAGAACTCCACCAGGTTGTATTTGCTGGATCTGCCCCACATGAAGCCATGCTATCTGTTGTCTCTGTAGTCCTTTGGCCTCTGGGATGGCCACCAGCCTCTCATTTAGGATAGTCTCCATTAGCTTACTCCATGATGGATGTGAGGTTCACTGGTCTGTAGTTTCTCGTTCATCCTGGGGCCACTGTGTGGAGGGCACCACATGAGCCATCCTCCAGTCCTGAGGTACACCCCTAAATGTAGTGAGGCATTCAATAGGGTCTGCTAAAGGTCTACAAGGACCTCTGCCAGCTCCTTCAGTACCCTGGGGTGGATGCCATATGGGCCTGGCGCCTTATACACCTCAGGACCTTCAAACCTTCCGAACTCTGCCTTCGCATGTTCCCCATCTGTCACCCCCTCCCCTGTTTTCTGCCATTTCTCCCCCCTTGGGTGTCACCCCTCTTTCTTTAGTAAATACTGAGCAGAAGTGCTCATTTTAGTCGCTTCTGCCTTATCACACCCTGCTTCCACCCAACCCCCCTCCTTCCTAATCCTTACTATGTGGTCCTTACAGCTCCTTTTCTTCCTGATGTACCTAAAGAAGTCCTTCTCCCCCTTTTTAATGTCTTGTGCCAGCCTGAGTTCTGTAGATGCCTTGGCTCCCCTTATTGCCCTTGTCACCTCCTTCAATTCCATCAAGTACTCCTCCCGTCTCCCTCTCCCTGTTTTCTTGTACATCCTAAAGGCAGCTGTTTTCCTCCTTACCTTTTCCATGACATCCTTGCTCAACCAGCTCGGTTTCTTAGCCTAGCCTTCTTGCTCTGGGCCTTGCAGCAGGTTTTTGTTGCCTCCAATATCCCCAGCTTTATGAGTCCCACCTCTGGTTAGTGTCCACACCAGACTAAATTCTGGCCAGGTACCCTTTACCACTTCCCCATCCTCCCAAAGTCAGCCCTCCTGAGTCCCAGCACCTTGTGCCAGATTCCACCCTTCCTTTTCCCATATTCAATGTGAGCTAAACTGATGGTGGTCACACCCCGATAGCGGTTCCTCCACTGTAAGTTCTCTGCAAAGTCCCCATTTGCCAGCACAAGGTCAAGGATATTCCTATACCTGGTTGGTACACTGACCATTTGCAGGGAGCTGTCCTGGAAGGCATCCAGCAGTACCTGCTCCCTACTGTTCCTGGTTGTTGGGGTACTCCAGTCCACTCCTGGCATGTTGAAGTCCCCCACAATCACCACACTACCCTTCTTGCAGGTCCTCCTGATCTGTCCCATTAGTTCCCTGTCTAACTCCTCCATCTGAGATGGCGACCTGTACACCACTCCCATTCTAAGAATCCTATTCTTGCAATCCTGGATTTGCATCCAAAGTGACTCCGTACTACCCCCCCCTTCCTCCATTACAAACTTCAGTCCTTCCTTCACATATAGTGCCACACCCCCTCCTTTCCCAATCACCCATGTCCCTACACGAAATAACCTGTACTCTGGTACAGACAGGTCCCTAGTCATTGTATTGGGTGGCTCCAAGTCCAACAGGAAGCTGCTCCCCAGTCTGACTGGACACAAACCTTAGCTAGTAACATGACTATATTGGTAGTTCACTAAAGGAAGTAACCAAGTGGACGAAAGGCAACACATGAAACAAGTTGGAGACGGCATTAATTCCCAAGTAATGCCCGCTACAACTTGTAGTACTGTACCAAACCACGAAAATCTTTGTAGCAGCACATTGTAGATAGATAGTACTGCCTTTTACCACCCACCACCCACCCAGTGGACTGTGGAATTCGTACAGAAGCACAAAAATCTTAGCACCGTGATCTCATGAGAAAAAATGCTGGAATCAAACATCACCTTCAAGGTATGTGGAGCAGTCAGAATTGAAGCTGGAGAAGTGAAATTCAGAGACAACTGGAGTGCTCCTCTTGCCCAGCTGACACAAAATACAGCTGATTTAGTTATTAGTTCTAAATGTTTAGAAGTTAATGTAAACAGTACAAGCAAAGCTTAGTGGTTGTGGTAGCAGTTACTGAGCACTAATCAAAATGCAGGAATGTGTGCAAACCAATCCAAGGGTTCAAGGCGGCACCAATGAGTAGAGTGTTGAAATGTAGCACTGCATAATTCTGCAACATTTAGAGAAATATGTACCACCGCAAAAGTAATAAAAGATAGTACAATGTTGTTATTACTGTAAAAATATTATATGCCTGTGCTTTTGTTTTCCACAATCACAATATAAATAAATGTTGCAATGTTGATGATGTCTTATAGTAAATCACAGTAAAAAAAAGTGAATTTCCTAAACCAGTTTTTATGTGCATCTTTCATGAATCAACCCTATGTTTAATAATAACTTTTGAGCAGTGCTTGCCATGTTACAAGCGCATTGAGCCACTCCAAAGGAGGCATCTACTGGGGAATTAATGCATGGTTTGGTCATTGTAGGCACTCGCCCCCCCCCAACCATGTATTAATTCCCCAGTAGAAGCCTCCTTTGTCGTGGCTTAATGTTTACATATTAGATAAGTATTGTTCAATGTGCCTGTGCAACTGGTTTCATGCTTGTGTAACGTAGATAAACTTTGGCTGTTCACCTCTCTATCCATGGGATATACTACCCTGTAGTGGTACGAAGGCAAGGAACCCTAGGAGAGGGTTCCACCCCTTGAGGTGCAGTGGGAGTGATTCCCTTGACTAAAGGTACCTTAGGAAGAAGAACATGGGAGAAAGGCATGCTACTGGAAGAGGAGGGGTGGATTGAGGGGTAAGAAAAAATGCTTGTGTGTGGAGTGAGGAGAGCAGCCTTTAAATAGGACAAAGGGGTGTGTGGTCGGTTGCACCACCCCCTTGAACTACAGGCTATAGCCTGCCAATTGAATTTGCCTGTGCAGCTGGTTTTGTGCTTGTGTAATGTAGATAATTTTTGGCTGTTCACCACTATCCATGGGATATACCACCCTGTAGGGGTACAAAGACAAGGAACCCTAGGGGAGGGTTCCACTGCTTGAGGTGTTGTGGGAAGTGATTCCCTTGGCTAAAGGTACCTTAGAAAGAAGCCCAAAAGAGTGTCAAGCAAAGCATACAAGGTAGTGAAACCATATCGGGGTAGAGGACCTGTATGTACTGTAGGTCCGTTGGTAGTATGGGTTCGGTGGTAGCATGGGTCAGTTGGTAGTATTGTTTGAGTAGAGTAGGCAGGAAACAACAGGTGAATAGTGACTTACTCAGAGGTCTGACAGTAAGGTGTGGAGGCCTGATTTCCTGAGGAGAGAGAGAACAGCCAAAGGAGAAGAAGGGACACTTACAGGATGGCCACCCACTCCATCCAACAGCAGAAACCTACCTAAGTGACCTAGGGATTATTGCTTAAGGCTAACCAAATATTATGACCAGTGGCATGGAGGAGAGAAAAACAACCCTTTTAGGAGGAAATCTCTGGTGATCCAAAGTTCTAGGTCACTTTCCATCCAGGCTTGGGATGTTTTTGATTAGTGATGGCTCTGCTGCTGAAATTTGAAAACCCAATCAAAGGGGGTGGAAACTATTCCAGTTTGGAGGAAGGCTCTCACACTATCCCTCTAACAGGAACACCATGAAGGGTTGTGAGCAAACTCTGTAACACAGCTCCTCCAAGGCAGGAAGAGGAGAGCAATGACTGCTGAGGCACTCTGCTGGCTTACTGATCTAAAAACAAATCAAGTGAACCAGAGGCAGTCATGGGGAGAATAGAGTAGAAGTTGCTTTAGGCAGCTGGTGCCGCAGCTAAAGGATAGCAATATATCCTTCCTTCACAGCTTAGTCAAAATTCGACATCAAGAGGTGAAAATGTGCATCGACTTTCAGATCTAAAGTGCCATCTGAAGTGAAGACATTCCCATTATGGGCCAGGAAGGAAGTACCCCACACCAGGATCACACACTCAGTAAGCGGACTAGGGTGCAGACCAAGACCTTAGGCTGCGACCGAGCCCGAGCCCAATTGATGGGCATGGTCAGCTAATCTCATGTAGCAATGAAGCAGACCATACAAGGCACTGGAAAGGCTATCAGGTACTAATCAGCAAATGAAACACAGTAGGTACAGTACAGGCAGCAATAAGTAGCATGGTAAGCATGTGAAACAATGGAAGTGCTTAGTGTTGGAGACCATACATAGGTCAGACATGTTTTAAAGCAAGGTTCAGTGCAATGGAACCTGGGCCTTTAGCAGTGTGAGGCTATCCAACCAGTCCATGAATTGAAGGCCAAATAAAGGTGACAAACACTCCGAGGAGTTTAGCGGTGGAGGCAGTAGCCAAACTTAATGTAATTAGTCCACATAGGATCACGGCTCCTCAACAAAAACCCCAGTCCCCCACCATGGGAAAAACAAGGAAGCATAGGGGCAGCCTGTGAACCACATGCTGATTTTATGACTGGTTTACAGCAATAGCAGTAGTTGGGCTGACCTCCAGAGCATAATAAAGCAGGGTGCAAAAGTAATCATTCAATCCAATCTTTATTTAACCCGGTGAAACACCATTGAGAAAAAAATTTGTTTACAGAGTGGACCTGAATGAGCAATAAAGTAAAAACAATATGATAATGAGAATTGTACAGTAAAGTAAACACACAAACATTTACACAGGCACAAATGAACAATAGTGTGAATCCAGTTCCTTTGTGAAGACCTTCTGAGTCAATTCCTTTTGTATTTCTCCACAGGCTGTGCAAGGACAGTCCTTACCCCCCAAGGTCCCTCGCTGGAGCAGGCAACAGCAACACAGCAGATCCCTGTGCAGCAGGTATTTACTTAAACAGCACACTCCTCCTTGGGGAAGCTTACAGTGTCACCTGTGTTGGCCCGTCAACCCTGCACGTCAACTGCCCTGCCCACACATGTATTGGAACTTGTGGTCACATGACCTGGCTTGAGTTTTCTAAGTGCCCATATTCCCATTAGCAAAGTATACTCTTTGGCTACTAGGAGTCACTAGTGAGTAGTAATTGCTACCTATTCTATTTCTCCAAATACTATACTTTGCTTCTCTGCTCCCTAGTGTTATACTCCTATTTTCTTCTTTCATTATTTGTTTTCCACCTGACTCAAGGCAGCTTTGAACTCACAACCTTCTACACTAAAGGTAGCTGCTCTACCACTGCACTATTCCTGCAACTCTACTATCCACTATACTTCTGCATCTATTTTACCTTCTGTCCTGTTGCAGAATAGAAGCATGGAGGCTGACACCAGCCTCCCCATCCCATAAACTTGAGAATCTGTCCACAGCTCTCTCCTCCTCCTCCTCCCCTGAGCTCCCCTGTTGTTGTTGTTTTTTCTTTTTCAAAAAAAAGAAAAAAATTGCAAAGGTAGTTACAAAAGTGATCTTGAGCACCCTACCCCAATTCTCTGCAAGCCCACTTGAAATCTCTGGTCTAAAGCCCCAGTAGTCCCTCTCTCCCAACCCATAACCTCACTTCCCAGACCTGACTATATATGCTGATACCCTCTCCCCTTTTCTCCTTCTCATTTTCCTCCCCACTCCCTCCTTTCCTTCTTCCACTCACCCTAGCATCACTGTCTCTACAACTGCCTACCTTGCAAACCCCTGCACTTTCCCTGCTAGACTTGCTACCTCCTCCTCCCCTTTCTGCATCATATGCCTGTCTGTCTCCCTCTCCACTCCCCCCACATCTCTCCCACCATCTTACGATCGCAGATGTTAAACTTTGCTTCCCTATTCAGGGCTGCCAGACCTTCTCCCAACATTGAGTTTTCAACTTGGAGATATGGGCGCCCTACAACCTATTAATTTCCTCTCCTCACCCTCCTTCTCCTCTCGGGGGACGTCAAATGCAGCCCTGGCACCATAGCTGTATCCACTCTTCTTGGCTCACACAAAGGCCTATCAATAGCCCATATCAACATCAGAAGTCTCCTGCCCAAGACTGATCTACTAACTTGCTGGATAGCTGAGCAAGCTCTGGATATACAGTGAAGCCCACCAGGATGAAGCGCAGTATCACAGGTTTAGTGTATGACAAAGGGATTAATTCCCATTGAAATTGCACTGTTTGCTGCAGTAACTCTATTGCAGAATTCTTCAGTGCTGTGATTCATCCTGGTGGGCTTCATGTACTATGCCTAACAGAAATCTGATTCTCTGCTAAAACCGCTGACTCCTTCCTCACTCTCCCAAACTACACTCTACACAGGCAGAACCATGGCAAAGGAGCTGGTGGTGTAGCTATCTACACAAAACAGCTACTCGTGAGCTCAATAACTCACAAAGAAGCTCACCTCAGCTCTCACAAGCTCCTTATGGTTCAACTCTCCCTTCCAGCTTCACCCGCACTCTTCCTAGGTGTGCTCCCCGTTTATCCCACGACTCTCTCATCACCACACTTACCACCATGCCTGGTCTAGCATCCAGAGGGGAACTGGTCCTTGTAGGTGATTTCAACTTGGACCGGCTAGTCCCTTCCTCACAAGCTCACACCTCCAAAATCAAGTTCCTTAATCTCACCCAATTGATCAATGAACCCACCCACTACAATCCCCACTCCCAAAACCATTCTTTATTACACTGGATCCTCATCAACCACCCTCACAGAATAACCTCCTCGGTATCTCTAATGCCCTAAGTGACCACTATATTACTTACTGTAGTAGGAAAACACAACTGCCCAAATCTGCCCCAAGTATATCAACACTTGCTCTCTAAAATGTTGGACACCAATGCCCTCCTTACCAGTCTATACAAGCTGACTGGCAACCTATTCTCAGCTCCTGATGTTGACATGGCCCTCTCTAGAATTCCTACACACCTTTACAAACATCTGAGATGTCCATGCCACTCTGAAAAAGTCCAGGGTCAAGAAGCGGTACCACCCTGAATCACTGCACCCATCCTCGTCAAATGCAAGGAAAGAGACAAGACTTGGTCATACTTTAAATCCAATCCCAACCCTCAGAGCAGGAAGCTTTTAAAACCCTACATAATGCCTGCAGTAAGACCATAAGAAAAGCAAAGGCAGACTACTTTAGGTTGCAACTCTCGCATGCTAAGTCCCCTCATTATGTAGAGCACTTACTAGTGTATAGTTCACCTCTAGAGATTGATCACATATCATGTTTTTGCTCTCACTGCTGTATTATATTGACTGTAATTAGCTGCTATTGTTCTGTTGATTAATTCTTTGCATTTTTGTCTTTATTTCCACTGCTCGTTTCTCCCTGGGTCACACCTGGAATCAAGCCTTGGCTCAGTGTGCCTTTCCCGGTTACCAAATGTTTAAATAAAAAAAATAAAGTTATAAAATACATATCTTTACAACAATTGATAAGGTATTATAGCACACAGGGGAGTAGAGAAAAGAAGAAAAAACAAGAAAGCAGTGGAAGGGGGAAGAGAGAGATATTAGGGTTTGAGGCATTTACAGGTTTCATTTAATAGGTTGCTAAGAAATGCTTCAAAGGTTGATAAAGTGACAATTTGAGAGAGTTTGGGGGGATTTGAGGTAGTATTCCAAGTGGAGGGAAGGGCATGGCTTTAGGAAGAACTGCACTAAGTACTGATAATAGGAATGATGAGTGTGATGCAGGAATATTTTCTCAGGAAGTAGGTTCCTGTGGAGTATACCAGGAGATTGGAGATGTACTGGGGGAGCTTGCCTGTTATGGCTCTGTAGGCCCATAGTGCTGCGCTTCTCAGTCTCCTTGCATTTTAGGAGTACCAACCAAGTTTGCAATAGAGGGAACAGTGGTGGGTGTTGCAGGGGGAGTTGGTGATAAATCTGAGGGCTCTGTGTTACAAGGTGTCAAGTTTGGAGAGGGAGGAGATGGGGCAATGTCTGTAGAAAATGTCACCATAGTCAAGGAGGGGAAGAAATGTTGATTGCACTAGTCTTATTTTGGCCTTGAAAGTAAGGAGGTGCTTGATCCTTAAAAATATGCCTAATCTCTGTCTGAGATTGAGCAGCATCCAGCAGCAATTAACTACAGCTTGTAGGGGCAGCAATTGGAATGAGCATAAAACTGCAGGGAAAGGCAATGCACTGAAAACAGCAACAGTATTTGTTTGGTATAAATTCAGGAAGCAGGATTGAGTTCCATGGACTAGGTTGCTTAGGTTTCTGTGAAGCAGTAAAGGAGCAGTTGTCAGCTAGGCAGCAAAGCTATGAACCAGGTGTAATCAATGAAGGGTAGATAGCATTGGAGAGCCAAAGCAGAGAAGTATCTTCTGAGCTGAAACTCACAGATAAATATTGAAGTTGCACTTGAGGTTTTGCTGAAATCTGGTGAGTAAATGGGAGCCAAAATAACCCAATCTCAGAGTAGCACAATACAAAGGCAACAGGATGTTAGAAAGCGAAAAGCCCCCAAATGAAAAAGCAAATGAAAACTCAAACACAGGATAGGAACAAGCAACACAAAGAAGCACAGCAGCCAGAGGCAAGCAATACTAACCAAAGCAGAAGCACACAAAACAGAAGTCCAGCAGAAACAGAGCAGAGTAGTTTGCCAAAACACAGCAAGACCTGGGGGGGGGGGGGCTACAAGCCCCAGCAGGTCTCAAGGGAGAAGACAGACTAATAGAGCCTCTGACTGGCAAGGAAAAAATGCTTGTGTGTGGAGTGAGTAAAGCAGCCCCTAAATAGGCCAAAGGGGGGTGTGGCCAGTTGCACTGCCCCTTGAACTACAGGCTATAGCCTTCCAATTGTATGTGTAATTTTCTCAATTGGACTAGTTTTTCTCCTAAAGAATTATGGATCCTTTGTGACCCCATGTCTATTCTTCTTTTACAAGTATGACTGGATCACCTTGATACCCCAATCACAGGCTCCCAAGGACCCAAGTAAGAGATCTATTATCTATACAACATAGGTATGCTATAATGGTGCAATCACATCTATGTTTAGCTGTTCCTGCACCATTTGAATTGCTATCCAAATGCCCCTTGCAAATCTTATGGCCCCTTTGCTTGGCTGGTCCTTGTTGCGCAGAAGGGAGGATGCAGTCCTCAGTGGGGAGGGAGCAACAGGAAAGGTCACTGGGTGTGACAACATGCAGGAGGGTATGGAATTATTGACAGCAGGCATAGGGCTGTGGGATCAGAAAGTGGTTGTGAAAGCATGCATGGGATATGTGGTCATTGGTGTGTGTCACAGAATGCATGAGGTAAGGTGTAAGTGTGTGTAGCAACATGCACAGGGGTTTGGAGAAATACAGTAAGGTGTTACAGCATGCTTGAGATTATGGGGACACTCAGCTTTGTGAGGTGCGACAGAGCATATGGTGTCATGTTGATGGGTGTGGGTGTGAGAGAGTATGTGTAGTTTGTCACAGGGTGTGACATCATGCATGGAGTAAGGGGTTGGTCACTGGGTGTGAAAGCATGCATGGTGTTGGTGCATGTGACAGTCTGCATGTGGTATGAGATTGTGAGGTCATGTCTTGTATATGATGTTATGGGGTCTGTTGTGTACAATGTGTATGGAATAGGGGTGGTGAGCAGTGCAAAAGCATTGGCGGTATGGAATCATGAGGTGTAACACCATACATGATGGTACTGGTCAGTGAGTATGACACGAGTGTATAATGTTGGTGGGTATGACAGAGTGATTGTGTGTATGTGGTTAGTAGGTGTAACAGCATTTACATAGAATACATGGGTGTCTGGGTTATTGAGATGTGAAAGTGTTCATGGTGTATGGGGTCAGTTGGTGTGACAGGGGATATGGGGTCCGGGTGTGATGGAGTGCATTGGATTATGTGGTTGGTGGGTGTGACAGGAAGCATGGGTGTAGGGGTCAGTCAGTGGTTGTGAAAGCATGCATGGGTTATGTGGTTGTCCAGGCAGAGGGTAAGGTTCACTGGGTGGAACAGTGTGCATGGTGTTGTGGGTAACCAACCTCAACCTACTGTAACTACCTTCCAAATACATGGGATTCATGCTGACAACAGCCCCCCCACCCCCATGAAACACAAGGTCTCAAGCACTGACAACCTTCTCATTAAAGAACTGTGCCCCCAACACTTTTGATTAATGGGAAAAATATGTACAGATAGACATTAAAAACATAATAAAATAGATCATTTGTAATATACATATACATATATATATATATATGTATAGGATCCATGATGGTAGTGTGATATGGAAAATATTTTCATTCCTCTAGAGTGACCTCTGAATACTCCACGGTGGCAGAGCCATGAGTGAGGTTTGAGGTCACTGTACAAGACTGAACATATTTCCCATATAACACAAGTGCACATCATATCCTATTTATACAATGGGGCCTCATTGTTGCAAAATGTACAATTTGCGTGGTTTTGCATGGGTTTAGTACAGGTTTGGGGTGTAATAAGTGGCATTTATTTTAACTCTGCTGATGTTATCAGGATTTATTTCACTGCAGTGAAAATAACTTGTTTTATCTCACTGAAATATGTCTCACCCCCATTGTGTGTGTGTGTGTGTGTGTATATATATATATATATATATATAATTTTCAGCCCATCGATAATAAAACCATAAAATGTATTATCTGATTAAACATCTAAACAATGAATATCAGCAGCAGCTCAATTACTGCAATCACTGCATAACATTAATACATAAAAGGAAAGCTTTAATGTCACAGAAATTTGAGCTTGCCATTATACTGTAAGCTGTGAGAAGTCTTGTAAACATTCCACTATGTACATTAAATCAGTTTATATTAAATAAACGTAACGTTCTAGTACCCAGTATGTAATGGAATTTGCCCTTTAAGGGGCAGACCAAATTGTCCTGGTGGACCTCCCTCCCGCTTTGGAACAGATGGTTTGCTCAGAGGGGAGTAGGGGGAAGGACTGGGAACCAGGACAAAGGACTGGCAGACAGGAAGGGGGGGAGCCTAAGAAGGGAAGAGGCATGGATAGGAAAAAGTGAAAATAAGAAGGGCCAAATTGCTTGGTACATAATGTGTTGCACAGAAGATTTCAGCCTCTTTGGCTGAAGTTTTGTTGGATCTAAACCAATAGTGCTACAGCACATCAGATTGACTGATTTTGTTTTTTCAAATCTGCATCACGGGTTTTTCGAGGTGACAGCCTGGGGTAAGTTGGTATATCAAGACAGACTGCAGAAGGTAAAAAAATATATATATAAGAGAAGAAACCACATAGCTGTGAGAGCTGTTAATGTGAGTAGAATGTGGGGGCAATGCTTATTGATGGACAGTGGAACAAGCAACTGGACCGTGATGCAGGGACTGGGGCTGCGAACGCTTGACTAGCATGGTTGGTTGCCAGATAGAGAGGGGAGTCATGGCTAAAAGAATGAGATGTGGGCAGAATAGAGCTCATGTTGGGTTCTTTTGGGCTTTTGGGAGCAGAAGTTTGGTGAATGGATGGCGGAACGAGGTTGGGAAGGCAACTGAGCCATGAGGCAGGAATGGGGGGGTGCGAGTGCTTGACTAGCAAGGTTTCTTGAATAAGCAGAGCAGAAGAGGGGAGTTGCAGCTAAGGGAAGAGATGCTGGGCAGAACAGTGCTCGTGGTGGTTTTTTTTTGGCATTTTAATGTTTGCAAGGGACTTGATGGGATGAAGGAAACCAAGTCAAGAGAGCAGAGAGAGGCAGGCAGGACGGAGTTGCTGTTTTATTTTCTTATGTGTGGGCGAATTATGCGTTTGGAGCGAGACAAAGAAAAGAGTGATTGGGGGAAGGAGATGGCACCTGGCTAGCCAGGACATAAGGGAGGATACGGACTAGGAGCAAAGGCACAAAATGTGGCAAAAACACAATGCCAGGCCAGCCGCAAGCAAAGGGACGGACATAAAAGGAACAGGACTAGCCTAAAAATGGAGACCTAGAAGCCAGCGGTTGGGACAGCATCTGACATCACACCATGTGGCTCACTCAGGGTAGGCTTCAAGGTCATCAGAGGATGAGAAGAAGAGGGGCAGCAGCGTGTGGAATCTGACCACGCAGTGGCGGGAAGGGGAAGGGGAACAGTGGCAGGACAAGGGGCCTAGACAGAGAGGCCACGTGGTGGGGGACAGTGTTTGACATCACACCACATGGCCCACATGAATGAAGACCAAAAGGCTTTGGGGGTGATTGGAATCAGGTTAAGAACCTGGAAGGGGGGTAGCAGCTTAGCCAACAGCAATGGGGGTGAATGGACCAGCGGCAGAGGCACTGAATTTGGAGAAGTTTAAAAAAAGAAAAAAGCATTTGTTGCATGGGGTGATGTGGGCCTAGGGGGCTATGGGTTACAGGGTGGTGAGGGAGGGAACAGGAGCACATGGAGGGGGCTTGTGGCCAATAGCCTCTCAAGGGCACAAGTGGAGAGCAGGGCCTAGGCGGTTAAAAAAAAAGAGAGAAGGAGAGGAGAAAAGGTCATAATGGTCTGATTACTAATGAAGGCATCTTGTCAGCTTTTATCCACAGCAGCTGGGGAAAAAAAAATTGTGAGAGAGAATGCCACCAAAGAAGAACAAACCATCAAAAGAAGAGGCATATAAGGTGATCTTTGAGTTGACAGATAAGGCCAACATGATGTGGCAAATGGTGGAGGGGCAGAACTGGGGAGGTCAGGGGAGAAGTGTAAAGCAGAGAAAGGAAAAGTGGGTAAGGGAAAAAAGTCCAACTGGGCGGCTGAGCAGCCCTAAGAGACCACAGTCACCATTGGCGGTCCCACCTTGAGTGGTTAGTCCAGTACCACCACAGCCCCTTTTGCCTGATCTGTTAGTACCTCCTTGGAGCCAGTATTGGTACCGATGCCAGAACCCAGACTGGAACACCCTGCAGTAGTAAACCTCTACCCCTGATGCCACAGTCACTGGTCCCCACAAGAAACTGGACCAGTTCAGCCCGTGACACCAGGACACACAGGTGGACAGGCCCACAGGTAGTGTATCACGTTCTGTGGAGACAGTATAAAAGAGTACATTGGTCAAATTATAGCAGCCCTAGGGGCAGGTGGGCTAGGGCAAATGGAAATTGCACTGGCAGAGATTAGGTCAGATAAGGAACCAATAGGGGAGTAGACAAGTTGCGGAAGGAACAGGAAAGGGAACGAGGGACATAGGAGCCCCGGGCATGAGGAAAGGGGAACATGTGCCGCTGGCCACAAAGGAGAAGTTATGGAAAGGGGAGTATGTGGACATATTTGCTCTGAACAGTAGAGAGGCAGCAGCAAAGTATGAAGAGACAGAGAATATAGGGAAGAGTGAGATGGCAGCGGCCGTGGTCTTATTGGGTAAGAAAGAGGAGGATAAGTTTAGAAAAGGGAAGACATGGGATGGGTGGTTCATGGGATTCACCACATATTCGGCCATTGTGATGGAAAAGAAACCAGAGTTGGGCATCCCACTGATCACATATTCCCTGAGGAGAGCAAAAGGGGGGTTGGGTTGGATATATCATGATGAGTTTTTCCGCCAAAGGATGGCAACGTATGGGGGCATGAGACGGGACACAAAACAGTTAGATTTGTGGACTGATTATGTCTCCGAATAATCCACATAGAAGAAGAGATGGGAAGAAAGGGAGGGATACTGCTGAAGTGCTGTTGGGGATATAATCAGACATTTTGTTCATGGTCACCATGTCGATTCTGACATGCCTGCTTGAGATGTGGGGGATCTCATCCTGCAACAAGGTGAAGGACTGCATGGACACCAGGGGCCCAGGCGGAGGGAACCCAGGGATGGGACTCCAGCCCTTCGAGATGGACTGGGATATATGGGATATAGGGACAGACATGGAATAGAGGGTTGAGAGGCATGGGGTGGGAGGGCCCAGTCTTAGTGAGGGAGTGACAAAGAAAACAGCCAGGGAGGTTACTGGGGCCAGGGTGGGAGGGCATGGGGAAAGAGAACAATTCCAGATGGCAAACCCCTATTAAAATAGAGGCTTGGAAAAGTGGCTCAAAGAGCACCTGGATAGAGCGTTGGCAGAAAACATACAGAGTGGTTTGAACAGGTTTTCTGTTCAGTGCAAAGGCCCAAGACAAGCAAGGGAGGCGAATAACTTGGGGTCATTCAGAGGAAAGAGGACATTTTGAGACAGAAAATAAAAAGAAAAGCTGAGGGAGGGTGGAAGGACCATATCCAGTTCTCCTCTAGACAACATGAGAACTTCTCCCTTGGGTCTGGTCCCAAAACAAAAAGGGGAGAATCGGTGATTCACCATCTGTTGTTCCCACAGGGAGACTCTGTTAATGATTTTATTGGGGAAGAGCACAGCAGGGTCACCTATGCCTCATTGGAAGAGGTAGTACAGCTTATTCAGGTGACCCCCCCAATGCCTGTATGGCCAAGACAGATATAGAATCAGCCTTTCGGTTGCTCCCAGTGAGGAGGGAGGATTTGGACCCATTGTGTTTTAAAGTAGGGGGCCAGTATTATTTTGGCAAGGCCATGCCGATGGGTTGCTCCATCACTTGTGCTACATTTGAAACATTCTGTGCCCACCTGCAATGGATATTCCAGCAGAAAACAGGTTACAAGGTGGTTATACACTATTTGGATGATTTCTTGTTAATAGGCAGTAGATGAGTAGAGACAGAAAGGATGTTGGATTTGGTTTCAAGAGCTGTGTGGGGAACTTGGGGTGCCGATAGCTCCGGACAAAACTGAAGGCCCCAGTAGGATTCTGGAGTTTCTAGGGATTGAAATAGATGCACTGGGGGAAGTATTTAGGTTACCAGACAACAAAGTGCAGAAGCTAAGGGAACTGATTCAAGTGCATACTAGCAGAAGGCGGGTACAACTAAGGTAGGTGCAGCAAGTTATGGGACATTTGAATTTTGCTTGCAGGACATTTGGGCAAGGAAGGACATTTACAAGGAGACTAGCAGGGGTAACAGCAGAAGTAGTAAGTCCACACTACTGGCTTGACATAACAAAAGGGGTAAAGGAAGATTTCAAGGTGTGGGAGGAATTTCTAAGCAACTATAATGGCTGTTCCTTTTGGCAGGAAGAATGGGTTATAACACGGATTTGGAATTGTATACAGATGTGGCAGGTGGCTAGGAATGGGGGATATTTGAGAGGAAAATGGTTTTCAGAGCCATGGCCAGTAGAATGGGTAAGAGAAGGAAGGGTAAAAAGACATCACATAGTTGGAAATCATGCCAATTTTGGCTTGCACCTTGGTATGGGGAGAAGGACTGTGGAATCAGAAGGTTACATTTTGGTGTGACAACAAGGCAGTGGTGGATGTTCTGAAGAACACGGGGGCTAGGTCCGAGACGGTTATGGGAGTATTGAGGCAGCTAGTATTGAGGGGTTTGCAATTGAATATGTCTTTCAGGGCCAGGTACAAAGACAGGATGAGAAATATCCTAGCTGATAGCCTTTCCCGTCTGCAGCTGGATCAATTCTGGATGCTGCAACCAACAGCAGAGGAGCGGAAAACACTCATTCCAATGAACATCTGTGATTCTGGCAAGAGGGAGCTGAAATGCTGTTTTGCAATTCATGGGCACCACAGATCTTGAGGGCCTATGAAGGGGCATGGTGGGCATTGCAAACATTTAGGGAAATGCACCACATGGAGGTAAGTGGGCCAGTTACGGAAGATCAGTTAGAACATTCACGGTAGATCAGTAGCAAAAAGGGATGGCTCATGCCACAATGTAGGTGTACTTAGCAGGGATCTGTTTAGTCTGCAGTTTAAAAAAGTGGAAGGATCCTACGAAGTCAATGTTGCTATGGAGAATGATGCAAGGGTGGAGTAGGCTGAAACAAAGGAACAAAGATGGGCGGCAGCCAATAGCAGATCAGTTGTTAGCTAGACTGGGGGGATATTGGCAGCAATTTGTATGTCCAAGGATGAGGCTCAGCTGTTTGAAATGATTTATTTAGTGATGTTCGCAGCGGCCTTGCGAGTGAGAGAGGCAGTGGGACACAACAGAAAGAAGAGTTAGGTTTGGAATGGGGAAATATCAATTGGGGAACACAAGAAATACAACTTATGATTAGGAGGTCCAAGACAGATCAGGAAGGGGAGGGGTGCATGGTAACCATTAAGGTTCACCCTGATGGGAACTTGTGCCTGGTGAAGGCTTTGTGGGCTTACGCCGCAGAGCGCTATAACAAAGATGGGAGGTTATTTGTGCACGGAGACGGGAAGAAGGTGACGAGCTACCAGATAACAGCCATATTCAAAAAAGTCATGGAGTGTCTGGGTGAAGAACCAGTTAGTTATTCTTCCCACTCTTTTCAAATAGGGGCTGCTTCAAAATGGGCTGTGGAAGGGGAGGCAGTGACCAGTATGTTGGAAAAGGGATGCTGGTGGTCCGCCAGTTACAAGAGGTACATTCAGTACTTTAAAGGATGGTGATTAACCTGTCATTGTTGTTTGTTTACAGTAACAGAACCCAAAGTGTGTGGGGGGAGGAGAGTTTAAAATAAATAAATAAATAAATAAAAAAGAAGAGGAACGGGGTCGGAAGGAGAATGAACAAGTTACGATGGTTTGAGAGATTAAGATATATTTTGCTTGATTCAATAGGTAAAGGGAGGATAACAGAAGTATGGATCTACGGGTACTCCTACATTTACTGGGCAGAAAGGAGAATGGAAAAGAAGGCCGGGGGAAAGCAGCTGTACCAAGATGTCAGATAATGTAGGCTAGTATGGCGTGGCTTCAGGGGGATGAAATGGGCACAGTTACTCCTGATGCTGAAAGAGATGAGAAAGTGGCAGCCCACTCAGATATAATTATTATACAGCTCGGGGATGATGATATTGAGGGGCAGCCGTGGGTGGACATGTATTTATGGTTAAGCAGGATCTAAAGAAAATAAGGCAATGGTGGCCGGGGGTGAGCATGGCATGGTTAGATATGATACCAAAGAGGTTATGGAGACACAAAAACAACCATGTAGCAGTGGACAGGGCTAAAAGGAATATGAATAAAAGGGTGGGGACATTGATAAGGAGCATGGGAGGGCATGTAATATTGACAGGGGTGGAAGAGTGGGTAGAGGATGTTTACAGAGCAGCGGGGGTTCATTTGTCAGACCTAGTGATAGACATGTTTAATATGATGATGATGGACTTTATTGAGGCTTGGAGGAGACAAGAAGGAAGATAGAGGGAAGGAGAGGGGGTGAATAGGGGGAAGACCAGTCATCTAATGCAAGCTGGAGACAGACTATGGGGAAAGAGAGGGGGAGGATGGGGAAATGATAAAGGAATATGAGGAGGAGGAGGAGGAGGAGGAGAAGAAGCAACAGAAGGAGAGAAAAGCGGTCTCGGTTTTCACCGTTACCTACAAGAAAAAGAGAAGAAGAAGGCACCCAGGTCTTCACCTGGTGAGGTGAGAAGAAGAGGAAGAAGGAGGAGGGGTGATCAGAGATTGATACTTTAATGCAATATAAACAAAAAATTGTGGAAAAGAAATTATGAAAAATGGTGATGGTATTTGTAAATATAAATGTAAAATATAATAAATTAATTGTCAATCTGAGCACAACACACAGTTGTCTTTTGTGGAGGGAAAGGGGGGAATCTGGGACAATGGAGTTTGCCTTCTAAGGCAGACCAAGTTGTTCTGGTGGACTCTCCCTTGGTACAGATGGTTTGCCTAGGGGAGGGACAGGGAGCCAGACAAAGGACTAAAAGACAGGAAGGGGGGGAAGTCTAAGAAGGAAGAGAGACAGGGATATGAAAAGGAAAAGTAGGAGGGGCCAAATTGCAGGTTACATAATGCCCTGCACAGAAGATTTCAGCCTCTTTTTCGAAAGTTTTGTTGTCTCCCTCACACCCATCAAAGGGAGAATGGGGAGAGGAGTTTGGGGGGGTGGTATGGCCCGTCAGAGGTGGATGGCAGTTAGTGTCCAGTTGGATGCTGGTGGACTGCCAGAGGTGGATGGCAGCAGAGGGGGAAAGGGGGAGGGGTCGGAATGATAAAGGAATATGAGGAGAAGAAGAAGCAACAGAAGGAGAGAAAAGCAGTCTTGGTTTTCACCATTGCCTACATAAAAAAAAAGAAGAAGAAGGCACTCAAGTTTTCACCTGGGGAGGCAAGAAGAAGAAGAAGAAGAAGAAGAAGGGGTGATTAGAGACTGATATTTTAATGCAATATAAACAAAGAATTGTGGAAAAGAAATAATGAAAAATGGTGATGGTATTTGTAAATATAAATGTGAAATATAATAAATTAATTTTCAATCTGAGCACAACAACGCACAGTTGTCTGTCTTTTGTGGAGGAAAGGGGGGGGGGGTCCAGGACAATGCACCAGCATAGGTATTGTTATGTTTAGCACAGCACTACTGCCACTTTTTGCCACCCACAACATGGGACTACACTAAAATTACTTGCACTAGGCACTGCAGTGCTTCTGGCATTTTTTGCCATTCACAACATGGAGCCATGTTAAACCTACTCTCGCTAGGCACTATCATGGGGTGTTGCCATTGTTGTCTTTCTTTCCAGTTCTGTTTCATGACTCCAAACCCTGAGCAGCAGTGTTTACCACTGCAGAAAACCTCCCCCTAACAGGGTGCTAAGTCACCCCCTCTCCGAAGGCAGGGTAGCTGTACTGTCCCGGCTAAGACCTATCCTGTAGTGTTGTTCCAGTGTGTAGACTTCTATGGTCCCACTAGCATCATAATGCTGCCTGCTACAGTGATTTTTTTTGTTTTTTTGCATGTTTCCCCACCACCCCCAGTCAATGCTCAGGTGTGTAATGATATCTGCAGTATTTTCTTATCATGAAAGATTTTATTAAGTTTTCAAAACACAAAAGTACAATACAACCATGATGTACATAGACAATACGAGTCATACATAGTTTCTAACAGTAGCAAAATTCATTATACTGTATTGAACCTTCAACTACTCAGAAGTGTAAATATAACTTTAACTGTAATGGAACTGGCTGCATTATTATTGAGAAAACAAAGAAGCATATTGTTTAGAGCTATACAAAGGAAATAAAAAAGTACCAATCCATCAATCAGTCTTTATTTAGCCAGGCAAAACATTGTTGAAAAGAATTAATTTTCAGTATGGACCTGGGCATAGTTACAGTGTTAACAACATTGGAAACAAGCATTTGTCAATGCCGAATGTTTGCTTGCTGGCATTAGCATTGGTAGTGTAGGAGTTACAGAGCTGCATAATAAGAATGGCAGTGAAGTATTGAACTGAAGCCAACCCCACCACCACCCTGTAGATACTGACAGGCATTGAGGTGTGCCTTTAGGTGATCAGGCATAACGGTCATGCCATTTCACCACACCCTACCCTATAGACACCGACAAGTGTCACGGTGTGCCTTGGGGTCTTTGGCCCTTATGTTCACACCATTCCATCAGGAAATACGGTGAGATGGGTACTGTATAGGAAAATGGGATGAACTTTGGGGATGAAGAGTCCAAGGCACACCTCGATGCCTCGCTCTGGCTGCAGGGTGTGGGTAGGGGTGAATGGTATGAGCATTATGGCGACAATCTCAAGTCACACCCTGATGCCTGTGAGTCTCTACAGGGTGGGGCGTTATGGTCTATAAACCTAATGCCTTAGGCATTCATTGTATTTTCACTCCAAATTTTCAGCATGGCTTTTTTGTGACCCCCACCTCATGAACTGTGGCTATATCAGTTTGCTAGCCGAAAGCTGATTTTGCACAGCAACTGCGCCATTTGGCACCACATGTGCGAAAACACATTTCAAACAGGATGTGAAAAATGACAGCTGTACTGTTCATGGGGAGGTGTAAAAATGGAAATGTTGAAAATCTGCAGTGAAAATATTAAAAAAAAACTGGTGGAGTAATGAGCATGCATAGAAACTGTGCAAAGCACACCTGTTCTGTAATTAGTTTTTTTTTTATAGCAGATTGTCAACACAGGCATTTTGGGACCTCCACTCATGAACGGTGTCACTGTGATTTTCTTAATCTGTCCCGGACAGTGATTTCCCACAGCGACCACGCATTTCTGCGCTGGAAGTGCGAAAACACATTTCAGCCATCGTGTGAAAAGTGACAGCTGTGCTGTTCATAAGGAAGTTTGGAAAAATGCCAGTGGTGAAAATCTGGATTGAAAATATTATAAATTCATGAACATACAAGGGTGCATGGAAACTGTGTAATGCTTGCTCATAACACAGTCATTTTATGGACTTTTGTCACCAAATGTTTTAACATAGCCATTTTAAGACCTTTGCTCATGAGCGATGTCACTGTGATTTTCTTAATCTGTCCCAAACATTGATTTTGCACACCAACTGCACCACTGTGCGCTACACATGCGGAAACACATTTTGGGTGAGATGTGAAAAATTATAGCTGTACTGCTCATAAGGAGGTGTGATAAAATGGCAATGTTGAAAATCTGGAGGAAAATATAAAAAATTTGTGAACTTATGAGCATGCGTAGGAACTGCACAACACGCTGGTAAATCAGTCATTTTTGGAATTTTTCACCAATTTTCAACATAGGATTTTGGGGCCTACCTCATGAACTGTGACACTGTCATTTCAGAACGGTCACGAAAGGTGTTCTGCACAGTGACCACAAAATCACCTTTTGGGCCAATTAATGCCATGACAGTGCCAGAATTCATGAAGAGGGTCCCAAAACCCCATGTTGAAAATGGTGCCAAAATTCCAAAAATACCTGAGATATGCATCAAAGTTGAAAAACCCTATTTATTCCATCATGAAGCTTACCGGCACTTCTTCAGTTCGTGGTCGGCTTTGAAGAGTGCAGACGGTTCCCAGTCCACAGAAGATCATCTCAGCTCAGAGGTAAGTATGGGTGTGAGGGTGTGTGTGGAGGTGGATGCGCAGAGGGTGGACGAGGTTGGGGGCAAGACAATCAACAAGGGACTGTTTTTTCTTTCAGGTGTTTGTTTTCTTTTAGGAAGGTGACGTGAGACTTGTGTCATGTTGGGTGGGCTCCCAGCATGGCAGCTGGAAGAATTTTGGGTGGTCAGTGGAACTGACAGAGGATTGGGCACCCGTCAGCCACTACAACATGTGCCATGCTGGGTGGGCTCCCAGTGTAGCAGCTGGAGATCTGTTTCTTTTGGGGGTTAATTGAGCTGGCGGGTGATTGGGCACCCGTCACCATTCTCACTTATGCCACGCGGTGTGGCCCCAGCATGGCACCTAGAACTCTGAGGGGGCGCGGAGCCAATGGGGATTGGGCAATTCTGTCAGCCATACTGTGTGCAGCGGGCGGGGGTGATATTCAGAGACACTCAGAGGTTGGGGAATATTATTACAATACTGATCAGGTGTGGCAACAGACAACTACTGCGTCTACTTTTCAGTCTCTTTGGGGTTCTGTTTTCCTGCTTTGTCAATGCCGCCCTACCCTGAACTCTGACTCAACATTCCAAGGATGGCAATTAGAATTTTTGGGAAACATTCCAGGATGTCCTTTAGTCACTTGCCTCCTCCCGGAAAGATAGCCCTAAGAAAAGTTCACTTCAAACTGAATTTATGTTCCAGGAAGAGAAAGCAGAGATGTATACAAGTGGGATTGCCGGGAATATGCTATTCAACACTATCTTATCACTGCTCACTGAGGCAGTCTCTCCCTTTGAACTGTACGCCACTGCATTTTCAACTGCTGCCATAGACAGCTGCAGCATTCATTGGTGAACTGTGGCCATACTTTGCAAGCACACTGACTGAATTAGAAAGACAGGGTGCCACACCTACAAAAACTTGAATGATGGCATTCTATGTTTCTTGCACATGCGCAAGCAAACATAAAAATAAGGTATACAATGTAATAAGATAAAATATTGTCCAGCATAAAACAGCATAACATTTGGCAAGGTATACAGGTCAGTTCATACAGCATAAAACAGCATATCATTTAGAATAGTATACAAGCTGGTTCATACAGTGATGGTTACATTCAAGAACAAAACATTAACATCATACATCGGTGAAATGATAAGACATCTGCTAGGTTAGCAAGGTAGACCATACAGTAACAGATAATCAGATGACAACAGTATGCACCTAGGCTGAGGGTTAGACAGAAGGAGCTCGAATATGGGAAAGGATGATAGAATGAAGCAAGGAGAGGGAAACAGATAAAGGGGGATGGTAGCGGAAGGGAAGTGAGGAGGAAGGGGATTGCAATATCATTTTAGGTCACAAAGTTGCAAATTTCTGTGGCATCCCAGTGACGAGGGTTTTGAAGGTAGTCAATTTAAGTGGAATGGATATTTGGAGAGTTTTTTGCAACCTGGTCCACAAGGAGGGAAGGGAATAGCTTATGGATGATTTGTCAAACCAAGTTCTAACTTTAGGAATAACTAGGGAAATGTAGGAGAAGCTTCTTAGTGCATAGTTACCAGGACAGCAAATAGGGAGGCAGTCAGAAATATATAGGGGTAGTTTCTTAATAATTGCTTGGTATGTTCAATTGATTGCATTTCTGTAGTGTCTGAGACTGAGGGAGGTCCAGCCACCTGGAGCATATAAGGAACAGTGATGAGTAGAGTAAGGTGATCCTGTAATGAATCTTAAGGCCCAATGATATAGGATGTCAAGCATTTTTAATGCTGTGTTAGTCCCTTGTCCATAAAGAACACCCCCGTAGTCAAGCAGCTGAAGGAAGGTTAATTGTACAATTCTAGTTCAGTCTTCCAACGTTAGCAAGTGCTTAATATGGAAGAATATGCCAAGCCTGTTTGAACTTTTTGGTTAGTTTTTCCATGTGATCTATAAAGGTCAATTTGTGGTCAATCCACATCCCCATGTACTTGAATTTGGGCACAAATTCGAGAGGTTCATTGAGGAGGGTGGTGATCTGTATTTGTGTGCCCAATAAGGTAGTGTGGGAGGTCTTACAGAAGGGTGAAAAAAGCATAGCCTTCATTTTTTTTTTTTAGCATTAAGAAGTAATTTTAGTTGCAATAGGTTTTTCTGGAGATGGCTGAACTCAAGTTGAAGGTCCAAACATGTTTTGTCAGCAGAAGATCTGGAAATATATAAGATGGTATCATCAGCGAATAGATGAATATTGGCTAATTAGATACCAGCGTGGATGTTATTGATATAAATTGTGAAAAGGAGGGGGCCAAGAACTGAGCATAGAGGTACACCTCTTAGTAAGGTTTTCAGTGGGGAGAAGTCTCCTTCAGCTTTGATTTACTGGAAATGGCCAATAAAGTAACAGTCAAACCATTTAAGAGAGACAGTATCAAAACCAATATTGTGTAGAATGTCTAGAAGAAGAGCATGATCCACCGTGTCGAATGCCTTACTTAGAACCAAGAACAAGGCACCCATGTAGAGTTGGGTGTCCAATGCATTCAACCAGTTGTTAGTGACTTTCGCAAGTGCAGATACCGTGTTATGTTGAGGTCTGAAGTCTGACTGTATAGGGATGAGCAGGTTATGAGAGTCTGAATGGTCTCTAATCTGCTAATTAATTCATTTTTCTATCAGTTTCTGCAGTGTGGGAAGCAGAGAGATGGGCCTGTAATTATTAAGATCGGCAGGATCACCTGATTTGAACAGGGGGGTGACATGGGCGGTTTCCAGATCGCAGATAGAGTACTCTCTGAAGGGACAGATTGAAGAGGTGAATGACTGGGATAGTTAGTATATGGGAGCTTATTTTTAGGAAATACTGGTCTATAAGATTGGTACCTGCACTTTTCTGGTATCTAATTTGAGAAGAAAGTCTTCCACCTGCTTCAGTGAGATTGGGCTAAAAGAGAATGAAGGTATGACAATAGAAGGGACAGAGCTGGCCTTGCCCTATCCACATAACTGATTTCGTAGGTTGTTGGCAGGGTGACGAAAGGGCCAGACCTGCAGTGGTGAAACAGTTGTTTAACAAATTCAGGCTGTCATGTTTATCTGTGTAGGTTGCATTGCCAGTCATAATTTTGGAAGGAAGGGAGTTGGAAGACCGACGACTCTCAACCTCCTTGATGGTCTTCCAGAATGTGGAGGAGCAATGAGGGGATGTGTCTAGTTTATTATTATAGTAACTAGACTTTGCAGCCCTCATGAGCATTGTACACTGGTTTCTGGTCACTCTGAAGGAAGTCAAGTCGGCAGGAAGTTTAGTCTTCCATGCCTTTTTCCACAAGGCATCCCTATGGAGAAGAGCCGATTTAAGGCTGTCTGAAAACCATGGGCAAGTTTTCTTTGTTCAAATTTTCACAAGTGGAGCATGTCGGTTAATTGTGTCCATAAGAATCTTATGGAATGCATCATTGGCTTCATCAACAGAGGGGGCAAGATAAAGATCTTGCCAATTTGCATATTGAAGATCAGATAGGAAGGCAGAAATGTCAAAGTTGCGGCGGTACCTTTTGAATATGTATCTGGAGGTTGAGTTAGGTTTTGGTAGAGACCTTATGCACGGAATAGTACAGTGGTCACTGAGGTCTCTAAAGAAGACACCCACAAGGGAGAACAGTTGCTGTTTGTTTAAGAGTATGATATCAAGCAGTGTACTGCTGGCAGGATTTTTTGTGTTTGGTCGGGTGGGTTCCATAATAACTTGGTGGAGTCCAAAGGCATCACACAATTCCTTGAGGGGTTTTGAGCAGCGAGAGAGCCAATCTAGGTTTAGGTCATCCATGACTATGATCTCTGAGGATGAAGTGTCAAATAATGTGCTCAGGTGATTTAGTATCTTAAGGCCAGCTGATGGGGCCTGTAGCACCCTATTACAACAAGTGATTGAGTTGGGGAGAGTTGTATCTTGATGGAAAGACTCTTAAATTCCTTTGGCTTAGAGGTGGGGTTAATAATAGAGGTGGTGTATCTATCCTGCAGGTAGATAGCAACTCTGCCCCCTCTGGCCTGTCTATCCATTCTGAAGACCTTGTAGGAATGGAAATTTATTTTGGTATCCTGAGTGGAAGGTTTAAGCCAGGACTCAGGGATTACAAGTATATCAGGGGAGGAGTGGTTCAGCCAGGTGTGGATCAAATCCAATTTTTTTGTGAGACTACAGGCATTAGCATGGAGAATTCTCAACCCCTTTAGATTTGCCAGAACCGAAGGGGCAGAAATAGAGGAGAAGGGGGGGGACCCAGGTTAAGCTCGATGTCTCCCTGAGCAAAGAAAAAAGATCAGTAAGATCTTTTTAATAGCATTCAATAATGATTTCAGCAGTCTAACTTGCCCCTTCTTGTGGATTTGGGAAGAGAGAGTGAAGGACCCTGTAGGTTGAGGTCTAAGACATCCAAAGGATGCAAGGAGGAGCACCCATGCTTTGAAGGAGAGGGAATGCTGAGTGAAGAATGCATGTGGTGGTGGTAGAAAATGATCCGAAAATGGGAGTGTAACATGCATGTAATTGCAAGCCAGGTTTAGGTGGGGGGTGAGTGAGGTGGCACCAGTAGTTGTCAGGTATAGGAGTTTGCTACAGTTAAGAATTAGGATGGGCAGGCCAGTTATGTGGCAGTAGAAGAGGATGGCATGCTTCATGAAAACTCAGAAGGACCTTACACTGTAGGTCTGCGAGATCCTGTAGAATCAGAAAGCCGTGTGTTAAGCCAAGTGTATTCACTTAATCGGGAGACCCCTGACAGCCTAAAGTAGTTACCAGTTGGAAGGCCCCATCGAGTATACAGGGGCCTATCGGGTGTACAGAGGTGCCTTGGAATAGTGCAATATATATTAGGTAGTCTAGAGAAAGGTTGGTAATATTATACCGACGCTGTAGCGCCAGTATAGTTAGGGTTCATGAGCATGTAATGCTAAAGGTCAATTTTGCAGGGTAACAACTTTGGACAGGTTTAACAGATCTGCTTGAAATTTAGCATGCTTCATTGGAAAGAATAGATCTATTGATTTCCCAAATTTGGTTTGCATCCCTTGTGTGGTTCGTGAGATACAGAGTGTTCAACAATAAGAGATGTTTATGATTTTAGCTGTTTTTTTTTTTTTGTCAACTCTAGGCTCACAATCAGCTGTAGCTACAGGTATGAACATTTCAGGGTAGAACAATTTGGCCTCACAGATGAGACTTTTGATGGTCTGGAGAAAAAAACATTAATCTGTTCAAAAGTTATTCAATTTTGTTGTATCCATTATTTCCAGTGGGAACAAATATATGTTCCTGGTGGCATATGATTCTAAGTTGGAGTAGAGCTCCATCATAGAATTTTATGCTGAAGTTTAGCAATGAGCATACGAGTCTATGTTGGAGCAGCTGTCGAGCACAGGATTATATGCGGAAGGGTACAGGTGAAGGTCAGCATCTTCACCCCGAAAAACGACTGTGGGACACTGGGAAGCCCACTCCCAATGTCCCCAAATCTGTTTTGTGCCCCTGACAAACAAGAAAAAAGACCCCTAACATAATTTTTAACTTTGATGCAGAATCCTGCATCCTGCCATTTTTGATGCAGAATCCTGCATTGAAGTACTAGCTTTTGCCAACGTTGGGGTGCCCAATCCCTGAGTAGGTATTTATACTGCCCTCCACCACTGTGGCACACTGAGGAGCCCACCCTCAGTGTGCCAAAATAATTCATAGTTTTGATGACACCGGAATGTCGACTTCTGTTGTTGGATGTCTCCCCAAGCCCACTTCCATTGCCGATGGGGGTGCCTAATCCCCCTGTCGGCATAATGTATCCCCCCCAGTTCATGTGGCACACTGGGAGCCCACCCCAGTGTGCCCACATTCACTTTTGCTGTTCCTGTAAATAAAGAAAACCATCCTGATGTTTTTTTTACACCTGCAATAGAAAAAGGTCCCTCATTATCTCCTCAGTCCCTCCCCAAATCCCCACCATCCCACTGAGCACCCAGCTCCCCACACCCCCCTTACCTATACTTACCTCTGGAAGATGGTAGCAGGATCTTCTCTGGACCAGAACATGTCTGCATTCTTCAAAGCCCAACTGCAAACCGAGGAATCAAAGTAGGCTTGTATTATGGCTCTCAATTTGCTTTTTAAATTAGGGTTGCTATCTTGGCCATTTTAGATTTTACCCCAAATTTTCAACACAGGGTTCTTGGGACCACCTCATAAACACTGTCATTGTCATTTCATTATTCAGTCCTGAAAGGTGATTCCTCAGTCACCACGTGGAATCACCTTTCTGGACATTAATGAAATGACAGTGCCAGTGTTCAAGAGGGAGGTTCCAAAGCCCACATTGAAAATTTGGCACAACATTCCTCATAGGCCGGGTGTGCCTTAGGGTCATGGGCCCTGACTCTCACTCTATTTTCCTATACTATAACATGACAGGTTGCTTACATATGGAATGGGGTGAGCATTAGGGCCCACAACCATAAGGCACACCCCGATGCTTGTTGGTGTGTGCAGGGTGGGGGTGGTGTTGCAATGGTAGGGTTGGGTGGGGCCCATGATCCTAAGGCACACCCCAACGCTTGTTGGTGTGTGGAGGGTGGGGGTGGTGTTGTGATGGTAGTGTTGGGTGGGGGATGGGTACCCATGACCCTAAGTCACACCCCAACGCTCTTTGGTGTGTGGATGGTGGGGGGTGTGATTTTAGTTATATGATTTGGTGGAGGATGGGTATAACAGTTGTAAACCCTAACATTTAATTTACTGACCTGTATCACTTTGCTTGAAGACCTATGTCTAGATCCCTAACTTTCTTTTAAACAAAGTTTTTGTTAATTAATTAAAACAGATAGGTTGACATAGATTGAGTAAGGGTTGATTTTAAATGTATAAATTATTTGAAGGAAATGTGATCATTATGTGACATGTGCAATTAAATCTGTATGACTGTTTTGTATAGTAATGAAAATTTTAACTTGTCCATCAATAAATTCTAAAAACTGAGCTTACAAACATAGCACTCTGTGCATTCTTAGGGAATGTAGAGGGTTATAATCTTGAGAAACAAAGTAAAATACATGAGAGAGTCAAAAAAGCAGAAAATCCGATGTACCTAACAGATAAGAACATAAGGAATACTCTGTTCCTAGAGCATGTAGTAGATCATAAGATAGACATACTGTTATGATTTAGTAATGCTAATTTCTTACATATGGACCCTGGTTGGGCCAGGTAATGGGCCCTGTTGTAGTGCCATGAAATTGGTGGTTGTAACAGGGTACAATTACATTTAAGATAGGGGGTTGCAAGGTGGTGTTCGGGGGACTAAGCAGAGATATGAATTCAGATATGCCCCCCATTTCATGGTGTACATGCTTATTTGGTCCAAAGCCAGCATATGAGAAGTGTTCAAAAACTGCAAGTCTCACCACTACTGAGTGCTAGGTGAGGAGAGATAGAGAGTTGGGGAGTCACAATCTCATTAAGATAGCTTGTTTGCTTTCCAATATAACTGTGGCCAGCCATTCCCTTGCGTGTGCAGGGAGGGAGGTCATCTGTCCAGTTTCCCCTAGCGGCATAACAACTGGGAATGAGGGGAGTGGTGATCCCACCACCTTGTAGCTGTCCTCCAGCACTGAAGACCAATATGGCCCTAGTGCTGAACATTGCCAGATTATATGCAGTAGGTTGGCCTTCTGGGTCTGACACCTCCAGCATCAGGCATGTGGTAAAAGTCCCATTCTGTTCAGTGCATCTGGAGTGTGGTACCACCTTAACTACAGCTTTAGTTGTATGAGTTGCCTTCTCATGTCCCTGTATTTCAGATGGGCATTTTGTAAGCACTGGTCCCAAGTACTGGGGGAGATGTCCTCCTGAATGTCCTGTGCCCACTTGTCTCTGCAGTTATCTGTGGAGTCAAGATGGAAGTCCAGGAGCATGCAGTAAATCTGTCCCATTATTCCCTTTGTTTTCCCAGGTTTGTGCATTGACTCTAGCCATTGTCACCCATATGCTGTGTTCCTAGCTTTCTTAAGCTCCCAGATCACCTCACGGATCTGAAGGTACCTCCAGAAATTGGTTTTGAAGAGGAAGTACAGGCTGCGATGTTGTGGAAAGGACAGCATGTCCTCCAAGTTGGGTAGCCAGAGGTTTGCAATTGTCCTTATCCACTTCTTCAACCAGGAGAGCCATTTAATGGGATTTCCATCTGGATATTGGAGCTATCCCATAGCTGGTACTAATAAAGGGGGCTATGCTGACCAAACCATATGGGTTATGAGTATGCAGGACTGCCAGGCTTTCCACGCTTCCCAGAGCATCGGGGAGGAGGTTGTATTGGGGAGGGTGTTTGCTGCTAATATGTTTCCCAGCCAGGGGACATCTGCTAGGTCAGTCTCAAGCTTGATCCAGTCCAGTGTCAGGCGTGTGGTGGGCATGAACCATCTAATAGCCTGGGCAGTCCTGTATGCTAGGAAGTAGCCTTGAAACCATGGGTGGCCCAGCCCTGCCTTTGGCCAGCGTACTCATAGTCTCGCTTTATCAAACTTGCAGGGTTTACCTTCTCATAAGAAATGTGGCCACCAATGTATCCAGTTTTAATAATAACTTAGGGGGCAGCTTAATCGGTAAATTGTTGAAAAGGTAGGCTATCTAGGGAAGCAAGAATTTCTGGAGGGCTTCAACATTTCCCTTTAGGGATAGTCAAAGCCAAAGCTATTTCTGGATCTCAGTTGTAAGATTGTGTCGCATCTGCCAGATCTTTCCAGTGGGTGGTGACAGAGATCACTAAGTAGGAAAAGCCCTGTGTGCGCGAGATGACTGGGGTCCCATTAAGGCACTCCTTAATGCAGGCTGGGTTCAACAGAGAAAGGGTGATTTTCTTTTGGTTGACTGTAAGCCCCGATATATTGGCAAACTCCTGTAGTATGCCTAGGATGGGGGGTAGTGATGAGGAAGGGTTAGGCAGTGTAATAAGCAGATCATCTGCATATGTGCTGACTATGTATTGTTTCCCCTTTGCTTCAATGCCCTGGATAGCTCTTGTTGATACCAGCTTTCTGGACAGGGGGTTTCGTACCAACAGAAACAGTAGTGGCAAGAGTGGACACAACTGGCATGTGCCTCTCTGTAGCTCAAAGTGGGTGGAAATGTTCCGGTTGGTTAATATTTTAGCGGAGGGTGTATTATATAGGGTGGCTATCCATGTCCGAAGTAGGTGCCAAATCCATTGATTCTCAAGGGTGTATGGAGTAACCCCACCCAACCGAATCAAAGGCTTTAGAAAAGTCCACAGTCATTGCTGCCATCAGTGTGGTGCTTGTTGGGCCCTCCACTTGAAATTAAAGACAGTTTGGATGTTGTCTGCTCCTGTTCTTCCTTTGATGAAACCCGACTAGGAAGGGTGTATCAGCTATGGGAGAACTTCCTAAAGTCTGTTGGCCAAAACCTTTACCATGATCTTAGTGCCTACTGAGATCAAGGATATAGTTTGAAGTTGATACAGTCCAGCAGGTCCAGATTTTTTTTTTATTAGGGTAATTATGGCTTCTTTTGCACTGGGGTAACATTCCCAGTTCATGGGCCTCTGAGTGCATCTGACAATGGGGATGCTATTTCTTCCGAGATTAGTTGGTAGAGATTGGTCATTATGCATTCCACTCCTGGGGCTTTCCATTTCATCAGTTGGTGAAGTGTCCCCTTCAGCTCCTGGAGGGAGATGGGTTCTTCCAGCTTTCAGGACTCTTCAGGGGTTAAGTGTGGAAGGGGGATGATCTTATGAAAGGTTGTGGCTTTTGAACTGGGAGAAGCCCCTGTATGTGGGGCCTAGAAAGCATAGAGGGTTTGGTAAAACTGCCTCATCGTGTTGTTGACCTCTAGGGGTCTAGTCACCACCTTCCCATTTGGGGCCTGGAGTGCCTGGAACTGGGAGCTGGCCTTTTGCTTCCTTAAGTCGAAGGCTAGGAGTTTGTCACCTTTGTCACCAGATTCCCAGAATCTGTGCTTTGATCTGAGGAGGTGCCACTCAGCTTTCCATTGCAGAATGGTGTTGCTCTTATACTTCAGGCCCATTATGTGGGGACGTGCTGCAATCTCTGGTGCAGAGTTGAGTTTGAACTGTGCCTCAAGGGTGACAAATTCTTGCTGCAGTCTGCTCATCTCCTCTACATTTCCTGTTTTGAGTCAATGTGTAGTAGATTTTGTGGCCTCTAAGACAGGCTTTAAAGCCCTCGCACACTGTCCCTGCCCTTACCTCCCCTGTAGCACTGACCTGGAAGAAGGTCTGGGCTTCATTCCCATTCCATGCATAGAATTCCTTATCCTCAAGGAGCAGGGGGTTACAACGCCACCTTGGGGTTGATGGTTGGCTCCCCACAAGGAGGAATGACATGCTCATTGGAGCATGGTCAGATATGACCATTGGTTCAATTCTGACATCTTAGGTCCCTTGGGTTGCTGCTCCATCAGCTAGCCAGAAGTTGATGTGGTTCAAAGGGTTGTGAATCAGGGAGAAAAAGGTGTAATCTCTTCCTGTGGAGTTGTCTCTTCATCAAACGTCTATCATGCCCCACACTTCCTTCAGAGCTGAAAGGGCCTCTTTTGCCTGGGGTGTGATTCTGGGGCGGGATTGGATTTATCCAGGAAGATATCATCAACCAAATTAAAGTTCCCTCCTATTATGGTGGGGATACTTTCATTCTCTCTTTTTGCCTCAACCAGGGTCTGACTTTTTAATTAATTTGTTTATTATTTATTGAGAGTATTAGAATTACAAACCTTTGAGTCAGGGACTCATTTACAAAGGTTGCGAGAAGAAATCCTGTTCATCCCTATTGTGGGCATACAAATTCACCATCACTACCTTCACAACTGGGAAAGCGAAATGGGTTACCACCCATCATCCTAGCCTGTCCGATTTGGTCTATTCCTCTACCCAGGGGCACGTTTTGTTTATTAGTATAGGTACACCTCTCATTTTGGACGAGGCCGAACTATGCAACACTTTCTCTACCCACCCCTTCTGGAGCCATTGTACCATCCTGGTATTGAGGTGTGTCTCCTGGAGTAGAGCCAAATCCATCCTCAGAAATTTTAGATGGTGTAGCACCTTGGCTCTTTTGAGCAGGTGGTTGAGGTCCTTAACAGTCCAGGAGACACACGTCCACCCCTATTGCATGACTCCTGGCCAGATGACTCCAAGTTTCCGTGTGTATAGGGAGGGGAAAAACCTGTGCGCTGCAGTTCAATCCTCGGTGACTGCTGGCTGCCCTGTTTAAGATGCGGTAAAAGGGATAGGTTAATTTATCAAGCAGTAAAAATAGTGGAGAACAGGACCGTACTCTAGCTACTCAAGGCACCGGCCTCAGCAGTTAATACTAGCAATAAATTATCACAGTGAGCGATCAGATATTACCTCATAGAATCATAGAATCTTGTCAGCAGAAAAAGACCCTCAGGCCAATCCAGTCTGCCCTTCCCACCCCATTTATTCAGTCTCCTTTCCTGCAGCCCCCTTCATTGTTCCCAAACTGCCCCTTATGCCTGTCCCATGCCTTCTTAAATTCCGTCATTGTTCTGGCCCCTACCACATCCTCAGGAATCTTTTTCCTTGCCTCCACCACACACTCTTTGAAGAACTGTCCTCTTACATCACCCTGAATTTCCCTCCGTAGTCTCAGACTATGGTCCCTAGTTACTTCACCATCCTTTCTATGGAATAGGCTCCTTGCCTTAACCCTGTTGATCCCTTGACATATTTGAATATTTTGATCATGTCTCCTTTTTCCTACTAGTTTTCAAGGAGTACAGCCCCAGTTCCTGCATCTCTGCTTGTATGGTTTACTCTGCATACCCTACACCATCTTAGTCACCCTCCTCTGAACTCCTTCCAACCTGTTTTTGTCCTTGCGTAGATGTGGCCTCAGAACTGGACTCCATACTCCAGGTGCAGCCTTACCATGGCTTTGTAAAGGGCATCAGTACCTCACTTCACCTGCTAGTGATACCCCTGCCAAGACACGCCCAGCATACCATTTGTCTTTCCCACTGCCTGCTATACTGGTTGCCCCGTCTTGAGGTTGCTGGATACTATTACTCGTAAGTCCTTCTCTTGCACTGTCACCCTAATGTCTTCCTCTCTAGCGTGTATCTTGGCTTCCAGGTTGTTGTGCCCTAGGTGCATCACTGCACACTTTGTCATTGAACTTCAACTGCCATGTCTCTGCCCTTCCTTCTAAAGTCCTCAAGTCCTGTCTCATGTCCTCCACCCCTCCGCTGAGTCCACCAGATTGCAGAACTTTGTATCATCTGCAAAAAGGCCCTCCTGCCCTTTCAGTCCTTCCTATATGTCCCCTATGTAGATGTTGAAAAGGAGAGGACCCAGTACTGATCCCTGGGGTAACCCACTCATCACCCACCCTGTCCCCGAATAAGCTCCATTTACCACCGCTCTCTGGCTTCTACCTGCCAACTAGTTTTCTACCTACCCGGTTATTTTATCACCCACACCTGTGCTTTCCAACTTGTTCACTAGCCTCCTGTGGGGACGGTGTCGAATGCCTTGTTGAAATCCAGGTAGGCCACATCCACCGCCCCCTCCCTTGGTTGATTATCTGTGTCGTCCAGTCAAAGAATTCAATTAGGTTTGTCTGGCACAACCTCCCTTTCATAAATCTATGTGTCTGTCATCTAGGAGTCCATTATCCTCCAGGTATTCAATCACCCTCTCCTTAATGAATGCCACCATGACCTTCCCCACCACTAAGGTGAGGTTGGCCGGGAGGTGATTTTCTTTCAAATCCCTGCTGTCCCCTTATGCAACAACACCATGTTTGCCTTCTTCCAGTCCTCTGGCACCCTTCCTGAATCCAGGAACAGGTTGAATAGCCTTGTCAACGGGGCAGCCAGCTCATCCCCCAACTCCCAGATTACCCTAGGGTGCAGACCATCTGGCCCCATGGCCTTATCCACCCACAGCTTGCCTAATTCCTCCCTAACCCTCTCAATACTGAATGGACTTGGGTTAATCCCACTGCCCCACCTCCACCTGCCCCTGAGCTGTGGCCCCCTGCCCTGATCTTCCACCTTGAAAACTGAGCAAAAGTACTTGTTTAGTTATTTTGCTTTCTTAATGTCCTCTTCAGTTTGAGTTCCTCCCTCTCCCTTTAAGCCTTGCAGTCCCCTGCTTAGACTTCCTTCTGTCCCCCACATATCTAAAAACATTGTTGTTTCCTCTTTTGGAGTGTTTTGCTATTCTCTCCTCGGTCTCCACCTTGGCCCTCCTTATTTCCTTTCCAGCTAGCCTCCTCCTCACCTTATAGGCTTCCTTGTCCTCTTCTTTCAGCTTTTGCTTGTATTTCCTGAAGGCCCTCCTCCTGTCTCCTAACACCCTCGCCACCTCCCTTCTGAACCACAGTAGTCTCCTCCTTCTTGTGCCCTTCCTTACCTGCCTTATGTACAAGTCTGTTGCTTTCTGCACCAGGTTTTTTTTGAAGCCCCATACCTCTTCCACATCATCTAAACCCTCCATACTCAACAATTCTTTCTTCACCAGCCATCTCATCCTGTCAAAGTCCGCTCTTTTGAAGTCCAGGTTGTTGTCGTTGTGTGTCTCACCTTCCTCTCCGCTCTAACCTTCAACCGAGCCATCTTGTGGTCACTGTTCCCTAGTCCATCTCCCACCTCCACCTCCTCACACTCTTCCCATTTGATAGGACCATATCAAGCAGGTTTTGCCCTTGTTGGGTCCTTGACCAATTACTGCAGGAATGCACCTGCAGCATCTCCAGAAATCTCCTGCTCCTCACTGGGGTGGCCTCCAGAATGGACCAGTCCATGTCCAGGAGATTTAGGTCCCCTACAAGCAGTGTTTCTCCTTTGAGGGCCATTCTTTCCATTGCTTGCACCAGTTGCCTGTCCTCTTCCTCTCCCTCTCCCTCTCCCTGTGAAGGTGTCCGTATACCACCCTTAGCCTTAGGGGTTCCCCTGTCCCTCTGCTCAGCGTGACCCATAGGAGTTCAATCGCCCTCACCCCCTTCTGCCCCTCCATAGCCCTGATATCATCTCTAATATACGGAGCCACCCCTCCTCCCTTCCGGTCCCCCCTGTCCTTCCTAAACAGTCTATACCCAGGGATTGTTGTCTCCCATGTGTGATATTCCATCCACCATGTCTCCGTTACTGCAATTAAGTCCAGTTCCACCTTCTGTACGATGGCCTGTAATTCCACCATCTTGATAGTTAAGCTCCTAGCATTTGCTACAAGCCCCATCCAACCCACAAGGCCCTCCCCAACCCCCCTTCCCAAAGGTATGTCAGACCCCAAAATGTCACCCTTATCCTGGGGGGGTCCACAGCCTTCTATTTTATTTGCTGTCCTGAGAGGCTTTAACCCTGCCCCCCTTTGCTTAGTTTAAATTATATGTCTTTTCAATGTCCTTCCCTAATCTACACTTCAGTACAGCTGCACTCTCCCTGTTTAGGTGCTGCCTGTCTAGGGCAAAGAGGCTCTCATCCTCCCATATGGCCCCCTCAGATCCCTACTAGCTCATACCCTATCTGACCACACCATCTGGCTAACCACTCATTAAACTAATTTACCCTTAGCTTCGTATCTGTGCTAGCTCTCTGCACTGGTAACACCTCCGAAAAGACTGGATCAGAAGCACAGACTGCAGCAAAACCTTGAAAGTGCCTTAAATCTTGCCTGAACTTCTATCAGACTGCTCCCTGCCAAGTCATTCATCCTTGGGTGGAAAATCAAATATGGTATTTGGTCCTGGTGCTTACCCCATGATGGGATATGGTGTATCACCTCCAACGCTGTCATATCTGGCAAGCATTCCACCCAGACTGGAATATTTTGTCCCCTTCACTTGATACCTTTAATGATAGAGTCCCACATAATGAATACTTTAGCCATGTCTCCCCCTGTTTGTTCTGCCTTACAGACCCTCTTCTCCGAGTTACTGGTCTCATTCTTACTTCATCCATCCTACTTGGCTCCTCCTCAGGTCCTCCAGCCTCAATTTTCTCGGCTGCTCCTCCCTCTTTCTCCCTGTGGTAGTTACTCTCTGTTATCAATTGCCTTTCTTCATGAGTGCCATCCAGTGAGCTGCATAGCCTAGGGGTGTAGATTTGTGGATTCACTAAAGTGACCAAGACTGTTGAGCGATATAGAGAACAGGTGGTTGCAGTTGCAATCCACCTCAGCCAAGCCGCTCTGACACCAATCAGGGAGATTAGAAACTAACTCAGAGTACTCATTCTGCCTTAGACATCTGTTACTCCTTAGCGGGGTATTCATTTAAGTTGCCTGTCGATACAGGCCATATAGCCGATTGTGGTTATGGGGAGAGTTATGTTACTTAAGTTTGTGAAATCATGCAGGTGTGTTATTACCCCTCTTTGATCTCATTGCCAGTCATGTCACTTCTCAGAGGGGCATGAGGAGTGGCAGGGGTTAACCCTGGGGGGTATATCAAATCCTCTTTTTCACCTACTGCTCATGCTTCTAACTCCTTCTTGTAAGGGGAGAGATGGGCAGTGGGGTTAGTCGTTATGTTTACCCTGGAGGTATGGTGTTGCCCAGACCTGGGTAAGGGGTGGCAGACAACAGATATGCTGTGGGAGGCTCTGCCTCCCCTCCTCCCTTCTTGTCGGGGATCGACAAATTTCAAATGTCTGCTAGTCCAAGGACAACTGGCCTAATCAAAATGGTAGTCCCAGTGCTGTGAGTAGTAGTCCATATTTTAAGGAATTTGTTTTAAAAATTATGTAGCAACAAAGTAAATGGTGTGTGTGTGTGTGTGTGTGTGTGTGTGTGGAGAGGGGGATGCCAGAAGATGTTGGTGCTGACCAAACTGAAAAAAGAGTCTGTTGTTTGTTCTTCTTCATGTTGTCGTCTCAATCCTTTTATGATGCAAATAAATGTAATGCCCCCCCCCAATGTTGTGGCTTACTTTATTGCCCATTCTCCAGTTTCCTCCTGCTCCTGGAGCACCTTCTGACTGCCTCCCATTATGCTCCGATGTTGTCCTTAAGCACCACTGCACTGGCCTGAGGTCCATGTTGTGTGCTCTTGATTTCTCAGGCAGCCCGTGTTCATTTTCCACCCAAATCTGGTTTAGGGTGGGATTGTGAATTGCTGGTGTTGTGTTTGCACTCCGTGCAGCCAACACTCATGCATGTACTCAAAAGCACTTTGATGTTGTTGACCTCGGTCCAAGGATGGCTTCTCCGGTGGTCCCGATCCCCATAAGGTGCAGGGTGGTGGATGGTGACTTGGGCAGGACCCAAGGAAACTGCTGAATTTGGTAAATAAGGAACGCTATTCATGCTGAGAATCCAGACCTGACTGTATAAATATTAATAAGGTTGTATTAATATTCATGAGCAGGTAGGGTTGCCACCTTTGGATGGGGAAAAAAATGGATCCTAAGCTCCGCCCCTAGCCCCACCCCTTTCCATGACTCATCGTGCATTGTTCCTCCTAGAAGGCCATTTGTTATATCAATAAAAGACAACACTTAAAGCAAGAGTTCAACAAAAATGTTAAGATACCATACTGTACCTGTTAAAGTTACTTTCCTAGGTTCTTCCTAGTCATCCATTTACTTATGTATTTATTTATTTATTGACATTGGTTTACCAAATAAACATACAGAGATAAAAGAAATATCACTTACAGATATGATCTGGGGAGACAAGGAATACTGTAAATAGCATACAACAGTATACATGGTATATAATAATACTTAATAAATTGTTTCCTATAATGTGTACTTTATATATTTTTCTGGCTCCATTCCCTGTTCATGTCCACAGTACTATTTCAAAGCCAAAGAAGTGACCATACCTTTTTCTTGAGGAAAAAAAAATAATTTAAAACATTTAAAAATGCCTAATTCTGTTAGAGATGAAAATGTAGACCAGCAAATGAAAATAGACGACAACTGGCTCTGTTACTATTACAAATGGTGGGGGCAGCTGTGCTGCTATGCCACTTTAAGATGTAGTGGAAAAGATGAGGTTAAGTAAGAGCTAATGGTGTTAATGGCTATACTTTACACCACCCAGGCTAACTATTTTCACAAACAAAGGGCTATATTGACAACATAACTTGTTTGTAAGCTGGACAAGCAGCTGAAACAATAAATATTATGACAACATTTGTTTCAAAAGTATGTGAGCACTCAAAATGGCTCAAAACCTGACCAGCACAGAGCAAAACCAGATTACCTGATAGGGACCTTGAAAACCTGATCACCAGGTAAAAACCTGACAGGTGGCAACCCTATGAGCAGGTCTGTTCTGTAACTGGGGTTGTGACTTTGGCAGCTCCTTCAGGGATAAAATTGTAAACAACTGTAAAGTACTGTGAGCTCTGTACAGGATACAAAAGGGGGCTGCTAAACAAGGGGGAAGTGATTAAAATAAAATCAACTGCTCTGGCTGCTCCAGACTATTAATGTGGAACTCTAATGATCTGTCTGCTGCTCAGGGGACATTGTATTTCAGCAGCAGTGACGGGTTAAGGACTGCAGTGACATATTAAAGAGTGTCAGCATTTATGAGAGCACCATGGTGGCTACTAAACAGTGGCCACAGAGTAAATAAATTTGTGTTAACTGGCTGCTCCAGAACTTTGTTTGTGGGACTATGGTGGACTGCAGGGGGGCTGTGTATACTGGCAGCCATAAATGCAGCACAGCAGTCAATCAGAAAGCCATGGGACTTCAGTGCAAGGATTGTTGGGACAGTACCAGAGACTCTTAGGACTTTACAAAAGGCTTGTATGAAAAATGCAGGGCCCTAATTCAGATGCCAAAACAGGGAGCCTATCCAGCGTTGAAGGAGGATAATGAATATTCATTTTGGGATTGACAAGTGGATTTAGCCAACCATTCTTTGGACTGACAAGTGGGCTCAGCCAACCGGGAGCCCCAGAAGAACTCCATAAAACCCAGGAATTTTCAGGCTGACCTCAGTTCCAGCAGGAGCCCCTCCACAGGGAGGAGGTGGAGGCCCTCTGCTCCAGAAAATGGGCCTATTTCAGATCAGTTTGAACACCTCCACAGGGAAGGGGGCTTCAGCCTCTGCCAGAGAGAAAGAGTGGCTGCCAGCAACAGAAGTCATTAGCCTGGGGTTGCCAGAAATTGTCCTCCAGGGCTAGTAGTTTCTTGCTGCATTAGGAAAATGTGGAAAGAAGCCAGCATCCGCCTGCAGCTGTGAAAAGTTGCAAGAAATGCTTCTGCCTCAGTAGTGAGCATGCTGAAAAATGCCTGTAACTTCCAGAAAAGGCAAGTGTTCTGACTCTGTCAGTGGGTAAACTTCTACTTAACAGTGCAATCTACGAGATCTGTTTGGGGCAGAGAAGCCCAGCCAAGTAAAGTTGTGGTTGTCTGTCTGTCTGCACCCTGCATCTAACCAGCGACAAGAAACGGATGGGCATCTGTTTCAAGTGACCAAGAAAGGGTCCAATAATTTGTATCTGCTGAAGGTAACTGTTGATAGTACCTACAGGACTGAAGGAAGTTCCCCAGCCACACAGAACTGTCATGGCAGTGCCTGGGAGGCCAGTAAAAGTTCTGAGAGTCCAAGTTGAGCTGTTAATGCCAGCAAAGCCACAAGGGATTGTAATGTTGTGGCTATGCTCAAGAGAAGCTGCAGTGTCCAGTTTTATTGCAAAGGAAAATGGTTAGGTGGTAGGGAGCCAGGCCTCAAGCTCTGTCTAGTATCAAGTGCCAAGTGGTAGAGAGCCAAGCCTCAAGCTCTGTCTGATATGGGTAAAGATTCATGCTAAGCTTTTGTTGTCTTGCATGGACTGTGAGAGTCTGGGTCACCCTAGCCTTGGGGGGAAGTACCCTCCAGAGAGGCATCTGTGATCAGCATGTATAAAGGACCATGTTGGCCGTGCTGGCACATGGTTGGAGTAACTATAACTAGAGCAAGCTACTAAACTGTATATGTGCTATGTATAAATGTGCTGAATGCAACAAAACAGATTAGATTGGCTTGGTAGACAGCCTGGTAGTGTGCCACCACCTAGGGCACTGCCACATGCGCTTCACCCTAAGGGGTTTAGCTAGATGTGGGGGGTCTGTAGCATGCCGGCCCTGGTCCTGGCCTGGTCTGTACCAATGAGATTGTAAGCCCAGAGGAAAGGGGCACCATCTTCATGCTAGAGATTTCCAGAAAATGCAAGCTTCCAAGACTATTGCTCGGGGGTCATCCTTAGCGCCTGCCTTGACTTGATCCTCAGCTATGCTTCTCAATGTAACCCCCCTACAAATGGCAGTTCCCAAAAAGTCTTCCATGGGCTTGCCTAAATGCCCACTGCCAGGCTGGCATTATGTGTCCTAGCAAGTTAGAAGTGTTTGCATGTGAGTGCCCTGTTAGCCTCCGTGCCTGTCTCTTTAAGAACTGCCTATTTTGTGGTGTATAATTGATCTGGGTAGGGGCCGAGTAGTTGCAGGTTTGAGTTCCGCCTGGGCTGCAGTGTTATCGCTCCATTCTGCCATTACTAATTGCGCAGAGGAAACCCTACAGGGATCTGTGACTGCTAGCTGATTATCTGCTTTAATAGTAAAGATATTGTAGTTTGTCTAACCTGCCTTCTTTTGTAGCACGGACATTTCTGTTAATCACCACCATCTTGGTTCTGGAATGCCTATTGGGATCAATCAGTACGCTTGGGGACCCTAAAATGGAGTCTGTCCCCAGGGGTTTTGTGGGAGTGAATTTCTGTAGGAATTGTAGTTTTTACACTTTGGCATCTACATGGACCTGGAGGGGGAGCCCTTGCTTTGACAGACAGATGGATCAACCAACCAAACCCTTTTGGATCAGAAAGAAGTCCCAGTGCTTCCTGCAGCAGAGTGTCAGTCTGGAGTTAGAGTTAGAACTGAAAGAGTGAACAGCTCGAGAGATTTGAGCAGATGCTCCTGTGTAGTAGCACAGGGGAATCGGCGGGAAGGCTATGTCTGGCCTGCCTGCTACCACCTTCTCGAGTGAAGAAGTCTGCATTAAAAATTCGGACCTTGTCTGAATCTGCTGTGCTTGGGACCAGAATCCTGAATTGTGACAAAGGAAATTCGCCTGATTTGCCTTGGTGCGATCGGCCTGTTAGGACTTAAAAGTGCCGCAGAGTGTACGGTTTGCGTAGATACATTGTGAATTGCAATCGGACTGTCATCCGAACTGTGGTATCTACCTTGCTTTTACTATAAGTGTGCTGAATGCTGATAGTGGGTCGCAATTTGGTTCCCCACTGCTTGAATGTGGCATGCTTGCTGGAAGCTGTATCCAGCACTTACAGGACTGTTTCCGAACTGTTCACCTGGTCTGGACCTTGACACCTTGGCCCAGACAGCTGCTCACGCCGCAGAGAAACAACTGACGAGAAACCCGCCTGGGGACTGGATCCCTGCTCAACACCAATGAACAGGATCGGCATTATGGTGCTTCGTGTGGGCCCTGCTTCTCCTGGCCATCCAGCACTTCATCCTGAGGTCTCCATTTCATCTATCCTGCATCCTGTACTGGGTAACGTGAGTAAACACCAGCGTAGCTCCCTGCAACAAAGCTCAAATTAAAGTGTGTCAACTGATTTAATTGTTGTTAATCATTTTGGGACTGAGCTATCTGGCTCCAGATTAAAAATTGTGGGTTAAAGTGCATGCATGTTTTCTTTCCATCACGGGCCCCAACCAGCTGCAATTCTGGCTAACCCCGGGCAACGCTTCAGGCTAGCCATAGTTCCAACCAGGTACCCAGAGTGTGTGTGACTGTGTTGCAGGGACCTTTGAGTGCATGCCTTATAGCCTGAATTATTCAGATCTCAAATCAACCACTAGCTTCTGTTCCTTCCTTGTTACTGCCCCCTTAAATAAATCAGATCTAAATATTTTTGCATTGAAACTGGTTGTAGTGTGCATCTGTACAAACAGCATTGAAATACTGCTGGTTGCTTTGCTAAATCTTATTTTTACACAGGGTCTCCAGGGCCAAGCCAGCTGAACCAGCCCTGGTAGTAAGCGCAACAAGTGTGAGGTTAAAACTGCTGTCAGGGGCAAATTTCAATGATGTATTCTGTGAACCACTTAGGCCACTAGAGGGAAAAGAGGGGGGTAACAGTGTCCTGGAGGGCTGTACCCAGGTCAGCTACTATACCACTAACCCTGTCCTCTGGGTGGAGGCACCCATTTCTAGTACCCAGGCCCCTCAATCTGCATCTGGTTAGGCAGGCAGGGGTAGTATCCCTTGGGACAAGGCCACCTGGGGTTACATCAACACCAGATGTGATTTCAAAATCAGGAGTAAGCAGACCCTGGTCTGCCTGTGAAAGAGACTGTAAATAGTTATTTCAGATTCTGCCTGGTTTCAAGGTCTAAAGTCCAAGCAAATCAAGCGAGGGAGCTAACTGTCTTATAGAGTTCAATTTAAAGAATAAAACATAGAAGGAATGCTAAAAGAAAAGAATATTAACTTGATTTTCTTTTAAGGGCCCCAACTCAGCTGCAAGTTAACAGGCCCGCAACATTTAAGAACAATAGTACTGGGTACCCAGAATAGGTGTTGGAATTATGGGTTCTGATACATTCTGGGGCTGTTACGTGTGGGCTTCTAACACGTATTCTGCCATCTGATTCAGCTTGCTAGATAGTCAGATCATGTATGTTGAATACATCAGTAGGTCGGTGGGTGGCCAAACATCCCAAAAAGGGGGTTGAAAGTAAAATGCAAACTGATTATTGTGATTTCAGGCAAATCAAAACCAAATGCCAATCCATATCTAAATCAAATGTAGATAGCTGACCTCTACTTCCAGCTCCTCGTTCCTAATCCTCACCTCATGTAAATAAATTGTTGTTTACTGTTTGTTTATACATGTGTTGTCATGAGCATAGTATTAGAGAAAGTCAATCATTAAAAATGTTTGAAAGGTGGGATTTTGAATTGTGGGTCATGTTTGGGATGGCAGGTAATATGGGTGTAGAGCATCCCAGAGGGTGGTACCAGGTATTATTCATACCCACAAAAAATCTACTCTGGGTGGATGACTGTGCATTTATGTTACCATGGGAAAGAACCAGTTTTAAAGTAAAGACCCAGACCCCTCAGCATTGGTGAGGCCAGCTAAGGCAGGGGTAGCGTAGCCCTGAGATACCCATTGCCAGGGTAACATAACATTTATTTAAATATCTCACTGTGTGTGTCTCCTTGACTTATGGGACTAGGGATGGGGAGAGTAGACATACAACACTCTATTAGCTGTGGTTATGCTTCACTAACTTGTTGTGTAAACTGTTCAGCTTAGCAAGTGGCACTGCCCATGGTTGTCCACTGTCCAGTCCTGAAGCCAAAGCCCACAAATTACAGCTACGGCCCAGTACAAACTCTCACTCACTCCTTTTTCAAATTTTTTTTAGCAAGTTTTATTTATTTATTTATTTATTTATTTGCAGTACAATTCATACACCAACAGATTTTAGCAAAGCCTACTCCATTCCCAAATCCCAACAACAAACACTTATTTCCTCTAGGTCACTTACATGTGTACCTAAATTAAGTATATTTTCTTTAAGTAAATGTCCACATTACTTTTTTGGGGGTTCCTTTTCCTTTTTTTTCTTTAATATCCTTCTGTCACTTTGTGCAACACTCCTCCTCACCCCAACCTGCCTGGCACCCAAGTGTCCCAGAAACCCACACACAAGGCAAGTCCCACACTGAACTGTCTGTTGCTGCTGTTTATTGGTACAGTTAATGACCACCTAGCCCCTCTGGGTGTCGGTCAGATAGGGCTGGTAAAAAACAGTGTTGTTTTTTTGAAAATATTGATTGTAGTAATGACAACACACTGACAAGTGACCACACTTTAGTTTGTGTATAGCACAGAGAAAAGATTTTACTTTTTTTTAATATGGTTTCTCTTTTCCTCCTCACTCCAATCCAGACTGTCCTTGTGTCCCAGAGAGTATACCTCCACCACCACACACAAAGGCAAGACCACCTTTTGCTGAACTCTGTTAGTGTCGCACTAGTCACTCTGTTTTGGCATAGCTAACAACTACCTGCCTCCCTCCAGGGATGTCAGTCAGCAGACTTGGGTAGGGTACTACTACTAGGCAGCATGGCTGGCTAGGTAAAATCTCTTATTAGTTACATTTTTCTAAATTGGTACACACTAGTGTGATTACACTTTATGTTGTATCATACACTGTCTTGTCTGAGTTTTTTTTAACGCCATCTGTAACTGTTACTACATTTGTCTCCTCCTCACTCCAAACTGCAAAGACCCATACACAAATGGCAAATCCACCAGTCAGGCATCGCACACTTGTGGTCAATGTTTATTTATCCTTCTCTCCTTTGAGTCATCTCTCAACCCAACAACTGCCCCTGCCCAACTGCTCCACACAACACCAATCTCCCTTTCTGATGGACTGTATGCACTCACTTACTACGTGAAAGTGCTCTACAGTTTGACTGTGCACACTTCTTTTATTTTATTTGCTACCTCGAGATCTGCTATTGCTGCTTTTATGTATTGAATATTCCCTTGTTTTAGTGGTTTTTTTTCCAAATATATTTTCCCTTTTTGCAGTCATTCCAGTTTTACTTTCTTTCTGAATGTCAAGTGGCTCAGGGTCCTCCCTCTGATTTTTGACTGCAGTAGCTAATTATTTCTCCTTTTTACATTCATTTGCACACTTGCTCAAGGAGCGTCTTGTGCTAGTAGCACATTTCAGAGGTGTGTCTGTGTTATAAAATGCAGGGCATGCTTCATTAGATTGCATCCCTTATTCCCCAATAAGCAGCTAGCGCTGACTCTACCATTATGCAAAGTGAACTCAACTTCAAGAAAAGTGCCAATGCATTCAGAGATAAGCTCATCATGCAGTGGCACTGATAACACATCTCCATGCCTTCCGATGAGCATTTCCCGGTGAATATTTAAATAAACATGGTGGTGGCTGCTGCCGCATCTGCCTACAATCCCAAAAGCAGACTTTGGGGTGCACAATCCCCCTGTCGGCATGTTTTAATACCCACCCACAGATTCTGTGGCACACTGGGAGCTCACCCCAGTGTGCCTCCCTGTGTTTGGAAGCTGATCGCCATCGACATGTTCCTACCCCCGCCCCACCATTTTTGTGTGCCACACTGAGAGCTCACTCCAGTGTGGCCAACATCACCCCTCCAAAAGTCATGGGGCACACTGGGAGCCACCCCAGTGTGTGCAACATTTTTCTTACATCTGTAAAGAAAGAAAACTGTCAGCAGTGTTCTTTTTTTTTAATTGCTTGAAACAAAGAAAACAGTCCCTCGCTGTCAGGTTCCCTCCCCCAATCTGCACCCACCCTCTGTGCACCCCAAAAAACCAAAGGGAAGGTGGGACTGGCTATACCATGGGCTAGTTACAACAGTGTTTAATAAAAAACTTTTGTTAGTTGTCTCCACAGCTTCCACAGGAAACAAGAAAATGGCACCGAAATAGAACAGGCCTTCAAAAGAGGAAGCCTACAGGGCTATTGTGGAGCTGGCAGATAAAGTCAACAGAATGTGGTAGTGATGGAAGGGGAGGAACCAGAGAGAGATCTGGGGAGAAGCAGAAAGCTGGGCAGGGAAAAGGGTGGAGGGGAAACGGCCAGCAGAGAGGCCGCACAGCCCATCCAGGGCACAGCCACTGATGGTGGTACCACCCAGAGTGGCCAGCCCAGTACTCCACAGCCCAATGACCCTGTACCATCAGTACCTCTCCAAGACCAGGTGGTGGTTCCTCCGATGGAGCCTAGACCAGATCCCCTGAGAACAACGGTTCCTCCAGCAACCACCATTATTGCAACCAGCCAGTCAACCACAGGGAGCAATCCAGGGCATCACGAGGACAACAGGTCACAAGGAGGACAAGGGCAGAGGATGTATCCGGTTCAGTGGAGAAAGCATAAAGAATATATAAGCCAAATTATTTTGGCACTCGGACAGGGGGTTGGCCAGATGGAATCAGCACTGGCTGAGATTAGGTCAAATAAGGAAGGAGAGAAAGGGATAGAAAGCGTGGGAAAAGGAACAAGAGAGATAGGAAAGCCAGGCATGAGGATAGGGGAACACATGCCCCTGGCCACAAAAGAGAACATATGGAAGGGAGAGCATGTGGATATTTTTGCTCTAATAAGCCGAGAAGTGGCATCAAAATATGAGGAAAAAGAGAATATAGGAAAGAGCGAAATAACAGCAGCAGAAGTTTTGTTGAGTAAGAAAGAGGAGGACAAATTTACTAAAGGGAAGACTTGGGATGGATGGTTTGTAGGGTTTGCCACATATTCAGGGATAGTACTGGAGAGGAAGCCAGAGCTGGGCATTCCACTCATCACATACTCCTCTGATAATAAGGCGGCAAAAGAAAAAGGGGTGGGTGATATACTATGTGATGAATTTTTCCGACAAAGGATGGCAATGTACGAGGATATAGATGGGACACAAATCATTAGATTTGTGGACTGACTATGTAACTGATCAGTCCACACCGGAAGGAGAGATGGGGAGGAGGGGCATGGTGTTCCACAGGTGTTGTTGGGTTGCAAATAGGGCTGTTTGTTCCTGGCCACAATGCCACTTTTGCCATGCATGCTCAAATGTGGGGGAACACACCCAGCAAGCAGATGCAGAAATGACATGGGCACAAAGAGCCCACGGGCAGGTGGGCAAGGTACAGTCAGCATTTTTTTGAGAAGGGCAAGGGTATAGAGGACAGGCATAGAATGGGGGGAGAGGTAGAGGGCATACAGGTAGGGGGAGTCAGTCTTACTGGCCACCTTGGCCAAGACAATGACAGGGGGAGGGAGTATGGCAGAAAGGAAAAGCAGAGGGCAGGGGATCAATTTCAAGAAGCAAGAATGCCCATCATGATAGAGGTGTGGGGGGACTGGTTAGAAAAATACCCAGAGCTGGCCCACTGGTGCAGCGGTTGGATTTCTGCTTGTGACGCCAGCGACCCAGTTCGGGAATGAGCACAGATCGCTGGAGGGCCGGCCGAGGGAGAAGGATTGAACATCTTATGGACAGCTCTCCTTCTCTGAGGGGAGGGTAGAGGATGGTCCGGCACATGCTGGCTCTTAGTGGAGGCTGGGAGTATCACAGGACACATGGCCTAATGATAACTGGGGGAGGAGCGGACGTCGGCGTATGCTGTGATGTCACTACGCTAATCCCAACAGAAAAAGGGAAAAAGATTGCTCGCTGGTTGCTGGATGATGACTCTCTGCTCCCCGAGTGCCTCCAGCACCTACCCAGGGTCTCCTGCTCCTCAGCAGCATCCCCAGACCCTAGCAGTGAGTGCGCTGGGGTCATTCCCTCCCCTGGTGCCTTCCCCCTCGGAGGAGGGAGACCCGCCCAGTGAAGGGATATGTGGGGATATCCCGGGGATTGGCTGCCATATGGGGACCAGAGGAGGGCTGGGTAAGGACAGCGGAGCTGGAGGGAGCTTGTGGAGCCTGAAGGAGTGGGGACCAGTGAGCACGGGAGGCGGAAAAAAAAAAAAAAAGAAAAATACCCAGATAAAAAAGTGGCAGAGATGCTCAAGACAGGTTTTAGGACAGGTTTTTCTTACAGTGTGAAGGCCCGAGGCAAGCGAGAGAAGTGAACAACCTGGGCTCAGTTAAAGGGAAGGAAGAAATCTTAAGACAGAAAATAGAGAAGGAAAAGGCAGTTGGTAGAGTGGAAGGGCCATACGATAACCCCCATTGCAGAATATGAGAATTTCTCCTTTGGGTTTGGTTCCCAAAAAGCAGCAAGGGGAATACAGGGTAATTCACAACCTATCATTTCCAGAAGGGGAATCTGTGAATGATTTTATAAGCGAGGAACATAGCAAAGTGACTTATGCCACATTAGAAGAAGCGGTCCAGATCATCCAAGCAATTCCTGATGCTTGGATGGCAAAAACAGGCATAGAGTCTGCTTTCAGATTGCTTCCAGTTAGAAGGGAAGACTGGGACCTGTTGGGGTTTAAAATTGGGAGGCAGTACTATTTTGACAAAGCAATGCCCATGGGATGTGCCATAGCTTGTGCTACGTTTGAGGCATTCAGCACCTGCTTACAATGGATATTTAAAAAAAAAAATGGTTGCAAGACAGTCATTCACTATCGGGATGATTTCCTTTTAATAGGCAGTGGGAGGAGAGAGACAGAAAGAATGTTGGCCAGTTTCCAAGATTTATGCAGAGAATTAGGGGTTCCATTGGCACCGGAAAAAACAGAGGGCTCCAGTAAGGTTTGGGAATTCCTAGGTATTGAAATAGACACCCTGGGTGAAGTTTTTAGGTTGCCACACAAAAAGTATTGAAGCGGAAGGAACTGATTAAAGTGCATACAAGTAGAAGAAGAGTGCAATTAAAGCAGGTGCAGCAGGTCATGGGACACCTCAAACTTTGTGTGCAGGGCAATTGGACCAGGGAGGGATTTCACCAAAAGACTAGGAAGGGCCACAGTGGAGTAACCAGACTACACCACTGGGTAGACATGACGAAAGGAGTTAGGGAAGATTTCAGGGTGTGGGAGGAGTTCCTCAGCACCTATAATGGCTGTTCCTTTGGCAGGAGGACTGGTTTACAACACAGACCTCGATCTCTACACAGATGCAGCAGGGGGCTTAGGTATGGGGAGCTATTTGAGGGGCAGGTGGCCTGCAGAATGGGTGAGGAACGGGAAAGTAAAAGGTATCACACTGTTGGAGATCATGCCCATTTGGGCCTGCACCCTGGTGTGGGGGAAAGAGCTGCGGAATCAGAAGGTGACATTTTGGTGCGACAACAAGGCAGTGGTAGATGTTTTAAACAGAGGGGCCAGGTCAGAAATGGTCATGGGGGTCTTGAGACAGTTGGTGTTAAGGGTCTTGAAGTTGAACATGTCATTTAGGGCCAAACACATAGAAGAGGTACACAATATCCTGGCTGACAGCCTTTCCCTTCTACAGCTGGATCGTTTACGGAGGCTGGTACCTGCAGCATAGGAAAGAAAGACAGACACCCATACCAATGAACATCTGGGACATTGGCAAGATGGAGCAGAACTGTTTTTTTGCAGCTCATGGGCACCACGGACCCTGAGGGCCTATGGAAGGGGCCTGGCAGGTGTTCCAAACATTCAGGGCAACACACCACATTGAGGTAAGTAGGCCATTTATGGAGGAACTGTTAGGGAAATTCAAGTAGAGCAATGGGAGAGGAATGGCCCACACACGATGGGGGTTTATTTAGCAGTGATCAGTTTAGTTTGCAGCCTGAAGGGCTGGGAGGACCCGATGAAGTCAATGTTGATTAGAAGAATGATGCAGGGATGGAGTAGGTTAAAACAGAGAGCCATGGATAGTAGAAGGCCAATAGGGGAGCAGTGGCTTGGGAAACTAAAAGGGGTATTACCTGCAATATGCAGATCAAAAGCTGAGGCCCAGCTATTCCACACAATTTATCTGGTAATGTTTGCAGGGGCCATGAGAGTAAGCAAGGCTGTGGGACATGGCAGTAAGGATAAAGAAGGGGGATTGGAATGGAAAGATATAAGCTGGGGGATGAAAGAGATACAAATCATGATCAAGAGGTCAAAGACGGATCAAAGGGGGCAGGGTTGTACAGTAACCCTGAACATGCATGTGGACAACACAGTGTGCCCAATAAAGGCTTTGTGGGTTTATACCGCAGAGCGTGGGAGTAGGACAGGGAGATTATTTGTGCTTGGAGATGGAAAAAGGTCACAAGCTATCAAGTCATGGCCATGCTCAAAAGGCATGCAGTTCCTGGGGAGGACCCATGCAATTACTCATCTCATTCCTTATGAATAGGGGCTGCTTACAGTGGCAGCAGCAGGTGAGATGGTGACTAACATGTTGGAGAGGGGGTGCTGGCGGCCTACCAGTTACAAAAGATACATTCGAGCACTGCAGTATGGAGACTAATGTATCACCTGTGTTTTGTTTTACAGATACAGAGCCACATTGGAGGGAAGGGGCATAGGGGTAGGGATAGGAAAAGGCAGTTAAGAACATATGTAAGATATCTATTTTGCTTAAATCCTATAGGAAGAGAGGAAGATCATGGAAGTATGGATCTGCAGTCACTCCTACATTTATTGGGTGGAAAAGAGAGCTGAGAAAAAGGCTGGGGGAAAGCAGCTGTACTAGGATGTGAAAAAATGTAGGTTGGTTTGGTATGGCATCCGTGGGATGAGATGGGCACAACTACTTCTTACCCTGAAAGAAAAGAGAGAGTGACGACCAGCTCCAGACCTAATTATCGTACATCTAGGGGGTAATGACATTGGGGGAAGGCCATGGGTGGACACATACATGCAAGTGAAATGGGACTTAGAAAAAATACAGCAGTGGTGGCCAGGGGTATGCCTTACCTGGTCAGACATGATCGCAAGAAGGGTATGGAGACATGAACACAGTCACAGAGTGATAGATAGAGCCAGGAGAAAGATGAATAGAAGAGTAAGAACACTGATAAGGAAAATGGTAGGGCACATAATACTGCGGGGCGTGGAAGAGTGGGTAGAGGATTTCTACAGGTCAGATGGGATGCATCTGTCAGATCTAGCCATAGATATGTTTAATACAGAAACGATGGGTTTTATAGAAGCATGGAGGAGACATGCAGAAAATGGAAGATAACACACACACAAAAAAAAAAAGAGTGAGAAGGAAACTTAAATTGAGGGGAAAGCCAGTCATCCAACGCAAGCTGGAGACTGGCTAATGGGAAAAAGGGGAAGGAGGGGAGGGAGGAATAAAAAAGGAATAGGATGAAAGAAGAAGAAGCTGAAGGAGAAAAGCGGTCCTGGTTCTCACCGTTACCTAACAGGAAAAGAGAAGAAGAAGGCACCCAGGTTTTCACCTGGGGAGCGAGAAGAAGGAGGATGATCAGAGATTGATATATGGATGCAATAAAATGCAATGATGAAAGATATAATAATAAAAGATGATGAAATGGAAAATGGAATTGTGATAGATAATAAATTGATTGCCAATCTGAGCACAACAACATACAATGGTCTCTGTCTTTTGAGGGGGAAAAGGGGGGGGAGTCCGGGACAATGACTATTGGCACCACCAGTAGTCAGACTTTTGCCAACATTCTCACACCATCTACCCCATAGAAGGAGAGCACTCTACTGGATGCTTATTCACCCCTTCCCCCCAATGACCCTTGGAAGCTCCTGGCTCATTCCAGATTCTGTGTCATCACCACAGCAAGCAGTACTGCTACTGCTTGCACCAGTCTGCTGGCATGATAAATACATTATTAAAATGTGTAAAATCATGACATCACTGAAAATGAGATACTGCATCTCATGTAGTATGTCTTGGTTAACTGTCCTCTTCTTAAAGCCAATTTTTAGATTCCACTCCCACTAATGCCCATCTATGGCTATCACTCAGTATGCTCGATAACCAGGGGTAAAGGCACTATAATCTCTGGTCACTCCTTGTAAGTTGCATATAGCACTAAGGTAAACGCATGTTCACAGTTGCCCAAAAAATACTTTTGAGAACTAAATAAAAGTCTCTGTATTATTATGTATCAGATTATCACACAGACTAAGTGGTACATTCATTGTGTAACTGAGAAAAGGGGCATAATTAAAACCAAAACTATATTAATCAATGTGCACTCTTTGATGAGGTGTAAGGAGAAATTTGATTTTAGCTTGTTTAGCAATACATATAAAATTTATTTTCAGCCCATGTTGTAAGTGCAATAACCACTCCAGGGCTGTGGTTACTGAGGATTAATCAACACTCTGGGTGCTGTAAGGACACTGAGGCTTCACCTCATGCCTCACAATGCACCCATGGTGTTGTTGATCTGTAACCACATCCCATAGTTATTGTTTATTTATGTGCTTTTACTATGTTGCTGCTATTGGTTGGCGTTATTATTAATGTGTTCTGTCTTACACAGTGGCACACAAACAATCAGTTGGCCTGCTGTTTTGACACTTCTGTATTGTGTTCCCTGAAATTGTGTGCAAATGTGTTGAACATTTGAAAAGATATTAAAGTGCCAAGTATGGAATACAGCGATTTAAGATATTTCTTTTTGGTTTTGATACAATAGATGGAATGCTTACCATGTATAACAGACAAGAATTAAAATCTCTGCACAGTTGTACTGGCACAATGTTCATACCCACTATCACACCACAGAAGACTTCACATGGAAGGAGGCCTTTTGTTTCAGCTGTATTACATAACACACCACAGATTATACCAGTAAGCAGTTTAGGACAGGACTGTGATTTTCATGGTTAGCAAAGATACACCATTAATGAAAAATGTAGGGAATGTTCTGCTTCATATTTGAACTTGTGTCTATGATACAAGACAATTATGATGGCAAATAAATTATCTATGTTTATAATTTTCTGGCTTTTTCATTTTTTTGCCTGTTTGCAACTTTGTAGTCAGAAAAGGTGACAGACACATTTGTTGTTGCAATCATGGATGTGTGCTGATATTGAAATAACTGCGAAGAGGCTACTGGATCTTCACCCAGTGAAGTTGTGCTGTGATATAAGCAACAGGTTCTGAGCTTATCAGCCCAACACATTTATTGATATTTTAGACATCATTTGTACTGAACATTTTATTTTCCTCCTACTCTTTCCACAACTTTTATGATGTTGCTAGTTGATTACATAAATGACAAAACATTGCAGGTAAACACTACATATGAAACTGCCTCTTAAACAATGAAAATACTGGTCTTCAATGTAATCGGTATTGTGTTTGCATGCATGTTCACTGTTTCTAGACATTAAAAAACTGTAATAAAAAAATCAATTCACAGTTATCCGTTATAGTGTATAATGCTCCACCTCAAGCCAGTAGATGCCAACATTACGTGGCATTTATACAATGAGATGAGCATGCTTAGTGGGAGACTAAATGCTAAGGATTGTGGATCCATCAGAATGTGAAGTAGGGGTGAATGTCACTGTCCACCGTCGAGTAATACAGTGGCTAATTATGGTGTTGACAGACTCCAGGGGTACTTCATGTAGATGAGGACAGCAGTTTTGCACGCAAGTTACTTACTGACTTTGCATGAGGTGCTGTCACTGGGTGACAGGTGAGAGGAGAAGGACATTTGCCCCAGTACCTACCAATCTTGAGTGCATGGGAAGTGGTCAGAGGATTGATTCTGACGCAGTATATGTGGGACTGAGGAGGCATGTAGGTGAGTAATGGTCTAAACAGGTGGATGACTTTCAGTAATCAGGGAGTGGAGGCACAGTTAGCAAGAAATGGATTCAATATTACTTTCAGGATTGTGAAACCTAGCCAATGAGAATATCATAAACAATGGTGGGCAGAGGCCACACATCATGAAGTATGTTAGGGTACAGGAGACTGCTCCTCGATTGAGTTAAGGTGGGTTGCTAATATGCACAGAGCAGGCATCTTTCCCAGTCAGCAACTGTGAATGTTGGGTTGGAAGTGATGCTATACACAGGAGATATCCTGCACATATCCAGGACTGTTGAAAAAAAGCTGATAGTTACAATTACATGTGAGTGAATACATTAGCATATGCTAGGTGTGTGTTGTGAGGTGGAGTGGCTGTTTGATGACATATTTTGGCAATGAGGCAGCACATTGAACCAAGAAGACATGTTCTGAGTACTATGTCTCATATCTCACAGACTGGCCAAGAAATGCCCACTATGCAGGACATTTGCAACAGGTAACCCAGCAGTGCTCCATGGTGATGCAACTTGTGAAGAACTTGTTATGCACTGCCCATGGGTCAGCCAATTTATATGACTGTGCAGGTACTGTCAATTGGGAACTACAATGACACATTTGTACAGGTACTGTACAATGGGCAGTATGGTTACACAACTGCTCAGGTGCTGCACACTGTTAAATGCCCTGTTGTCAACACCATTTTAGGAAAAGTACTGGCACAGCCCACTAGGTGGCACATCTGATGAACTGTCCTGGTGCTGCCCTTGTGGCACCACATCTTAACAACTGCCACGTTACTGACAGCGTCCATGTACTGATCAAAGGACTGAACATGTCGACCAGACAGGAGATGCCGATTGGCATCAAATTTACATTGCCCATTCATTTCTCAACTGGTGCAACAGTTACAGAACAGTGGAACCACTGCCCATTGGTCAGCACAGGTAAACACCGTGTCTCTGCCCAGTGGGCAGCATACTTCTTTGCACAGCCACTTGTCAATGGGGAGCACACATACAAAAGTGTGCAAATGCGCCCACTGGGCATCACAGTTAGCATTGTGGTTCTGCTGCCCAGTGAACACACTGTTAACACTATGTATCTGCTGCCCAGTGGGCATCAATGTTAATGATGTGTGTGTGCTGCCCAATGAGCAGCATATCTTCATTGCACAGACCTTGTCAATGGGAGCACACATATGCAAGTGTGTAAATGCTGCCCACTGGGCATCAAAGTTAACATTGTGTGTCTTGCCCAGTAGACATCACAATTGACATTGAGTGGCTGCTGCAAACTGGATGTCACAGTTAACATTGTGTGTCTGGTGCCAAGTGGACAACATATTTTCATTGCACAGCCACTTGTCAATTGGGAGCCCACATTAGTTGGACAGGGGATACCCAGTGGGCAACAAATTTACACTGCCCAGCCATTTCCCAATAGGCAACAGACTTACACAATTGTCCAGGTACTGCCCACTGGGCAGCACATGTCCAGTGGATACATGCTGCTGAGTGGGCAGTACTTGGATAGTACTGTAACTGTGCTCCCCATTGGGAAATGGCTGGGCAGCGTAAATTTGCTGCCAACTGGGTATCCTCTGTCCAGTCAAAGTGTGCTCCCCATTGACAAGTGGCTGTGCAATGAAAATGTGCTGCCCACTGGGTAGCAGACACACAGTGTTAACAGTGATGCCCAGGGAGCTGCAGACTCGCAATGTTAACTGTAATGCCCACTGGGCAGCAGACACACAATGTTAACTGTAACGCCCACTGAGCAGCATTTACACACTTGTGTATGTGTGCTCCCCATTGCCAAGTGGCTGTGCTATGAAAATATTCTGCCCACTGGGCAGCAGACACACAGTGTTAACTGTGATGCCCACTGGACTGCAGCCACACAGTGTTAACCACTAGGCAGCAGATACACAATGCTAACTGTGATGCCCACTGGGCAGCAGACACAGTGTTAACTGTGATGCCCACTGGGCAGCAGACACACAAAGCTAACTGTGATGTCCACTGGGCAGCATGTACACACTTGTGTATGTGTACTCCCCACTGACAAGTTGCTATGCAATGAAAATATGCTGCCCACTGGACATCACCTCTCCAGAGTACATGCACTGCCCAGTGGCAGTACTTTGATAGTACTGTAAATGTGCTCCCCATTGGGAAATGGCTGGCAGTGTACATTTGCTACCCAGTGGCAGTACCTGGACAGTTGTGTATGTTCCTATTGGGAAATCAATGGGCAGTGTAAATTTCCTGCCACCAGGCATTACCTGCCCAACGTCCTGCAGCCCAGTCTGATCTGGGAGTACAGTTCTTACAATGGAGCTGCCCCTGAAAATGCCCAGAGAGAGATCTGTCATGGTAGTTGACAGTCGGCATCACCTGGCAATTCTGCAACACACTGCCCAGTGAGCAGTATCTGTACAGCTGTGTACATGTTCTGCTGAGTTGGAAGTACCCTGACATGCATTTAAATTGGCTGCCCCCTTGGCAGTGCGTTATCAGTTCTGTAAAAGTGGTCTCCCCATTGGGCTGTGCTGGGTTACCTGTTGCCAATCTCCTGTGCAGTGGGCGGTTCTTGGCTAGTCTTTCAGATGTGAGATGCCATGTTCTCTTCCCCACACACATATAAACAAGCCTAGCCTCAATATGCCCATTTGTAGTAAGTTTATTGTATCATCCACCCTGATGGTCTAGTGGTCTCTATTCCAGCCCTGATGTGCCCATTTGTAAGAAGTTTACTATATCATGTACCCTGTTGGTCTAGCAGTTCTGCCACCCCACCCTGACATGCAGTGCCCACCACCCAGCTCCCCCCAAACAGAAGCATTATCCAGGACTGGCACAACCCTTCTCACACTACCTCAGCTGGCTGCAGCCGTGGACTGAATGGTCACTGAGCATGCACAGTATAATACAGTACATATTCATTGATTGTATTATACAGTATGTGGTCAGTGACCATTCAGTCAAAACCAACTGAGTGGTGTGAAGAAACGTATAACCATGAACTTGGGGTTCAGGTTGGGGGAGTGAGGTGGTGAAACAACATGTCAGAATGGGGGGCCAGACCTCTAGACCACCAGGATGGATGATACAATAAATTTGGAGCAAGGTCTGTGTTTTTGTGGGGGGGGGGGGTTGTGGAACATTGCCACACAGGGCTAAATTCCTCCAGAGGACCTGGCTGGTGTAAGGGTACCTATAAATATGTCCTCTGGGTGAGTTTAGAGAATCCTTTTCAGGGACGTGGCAGTTTGAGTCTGCCAGATGCTCCCTAGTACCATGCTGCAGCACATTTTTGGGCAAATGGATGGCCCAAACACCATTTGGGGCAAGCAGCCTGCAGCTGATGCAGGCTGCCTTTGTAAATTGCTCAGGGAGCAGTGTTTGACACAAGGTGCTACTGTACTTGCGCAATTTATGTTTGGTGCAGGCACACTGCGTCAACCTCAGTGCTTTGAAGATAGAGTCCAGAAAGTTTATGCTAACTGTAGCTTTCTATTTCAGATATGCAATATTACCATAATGCCTTTCATGGTAATTAGAAACATAGAAATGTGACAGCAGAAAAGGACACCTTGGCCCATCAAGCTTGTCCCCCCCCCCCATTATTTAATGCTACTACAGTCCCCTAACTCACACCCCTCTACTGGCTACTCCCCTGTACTTGTTTCACAACATCTTGAATTCCCTTACTGTTTTTTCCCCCACCACCTCTTCTGGCAGTCTTTTCCTGGGGTCCACTACCATCTCAGTGAAGTAATGCCCTCACATTGCCTCTAAACTTACCCCTCTCAAACTTCAAGCTATGGTCCCTAGTTTCAAGACTTACATTCCTTCAAAATAAGCTCCCTTCCCTAGCCTTGTTTATCCCCTTCAAGTACAAACATCTGAATCATGTCCCCCTCTTCCTCCTAGTTTCCAGCAGATGTAGATGAAGCTCCTTCATCCTCTCCTCATAGGGCTTCTAATGAATGCCATGCACCATTTTGGTCACCCTCATCTCGACTCCCTTCACCCTGTCCATATCCTTGCATAGGTCAGGTTGCCAGAACTGGACTCCAAGGATCGATAAATCCCATTGCCCAACATCATAGGTTACCAGTTTCTACTGTCGGGCAATCACTTTCACTGCTGCAGGTTGTCCCACGGACAACCAAATTAAAACTGAGACAGTATTTCTTTTCTTCTGTTTTTCTGCTGCTGTTTGGCTCTGTGGCTACTAGAGGTCCTCATTCTGCTCTGTATACTCTTGAGGACTGAAGGAGAGGGATATGATGGACATTCAAGTATATCAGTGGGATTTATAGAGTTCAAGAGCAGCAGTTTTCAGAAAAGGAGATGGGCAAGAGCAAGGGGTCACAATATGAGGCTGGAGGAGGAAGACTGAGGGGCAACATGAGGAAATATTTTTTTCACAGAAATGGTGATGGATGCATGGAACAGCCTCCAGGAGGAGGAGGAGGTTGGGGGGGGCAAAAATGGTTGGCGAATTCAAGAATGTATGGGACAGGCAGAAGGCTACACTAGAGGTAGGAAGGATGAGGTAGGCTGCAGATAAATAGGATCTGGAGTTTATACAGTAGGTAGGGAAATAAGCAGACTAGGTGGACCAGGCAGTCCTTATCTGCAGAGAGATTCTATGTTTCTATGTTTTCCAGAGAGTGCCAGTCTCATGATTGTCAGTCAGGCAAACCACGTGTAGCAGGAAGCACCCACACCATGCCAAGGAGGAGCTCAAGGGAGCCAGAGCACAGAGCCGAAGGAGCGTGCCTGTGGCAAGAGACCTCCTCCCGACCAGCCCACACAGCCAACAAAAGAACAGCACCCCAGTACAACACACAGGACTGACAGGTCAGGTAATGGAAAGTGTGTTGCTGAAGGTTGCCTGTCAGTCCTGGGACTAACGAGGGAAGGGGTTGGGCAGGCTGAACTGCTGAGACTGCTAGAAGATGCACCAGTAATTTAGTAACTGCCAAGAGGTGCAGACAGCAGATGCATTGCTTGTGTAGTCGGTCAGAGTGCAGGAGTGACTTTGGGGGATGAGATATTGTCTTGTACACTGCAGGGCTAGGGGGTGAACTTGTCCTAGTGCACTCCATTGAAATTCACTGGATTTGAAAAAAAAAATTAATACTCTGTGTTTTGTTGGGACAGATGGAACGAAATAGAAGACTGTCAAGGGAGGGGGTGAAAAGCTGTGGACAGCAGGTCACAGGGTGACAGTCTGTGTGTCTGTGTTGATCTAACACACTCAGAATCAGCAATCCTGACAGAAAAAGTATTTAAAAAAGGAGAAGTTAAAAAAAAAAAAAAATCAGAAAAAAATTGCTACTGCTGTCACAAAATCGGAGGGAGGACCCTCGAGCCACTTTACATCCAGATAAAAAGTAAAACTGGAATGACTGCAAAAAGGGAAAATATATTTGGGAAAAAACCTCTAAGACAAGAGAATATTCAATACATAATAGCAGTAATAGCAGAGCCCCGGGGTAACAAATAAAGAAAAAGAAATGTGCACAGTCGAACTGTAGCGTGTGTTACACAGTGAGTGCATACAGTGCATCAGAAAGGGGGATTGTTGTGTGGGAAAGTTGAGCAGGGGCAGTTGTTGGGGTGAGAGACAACTCAAAGGGAGAGGATATAAACAATGACCACAAGGGTGTGAATGTGTGGGTTGGGACCTGACTGGCAGACTTGCCTTTTGTGTGGGGGTCTTGGAAAATATATTTGTAAAGCCATGGCTTACTACACTGTTGCTCTCTCTTGTTGGTCAGGGTCCTGGCTGGGGCCAGCTATGTCCTGCCCCCGGGGGGGGCGGGTGATGCTCTAGGCTCAGATTTAAAAGGGGGAAAGATTCCCTGTAAGTGAGTGAGCTGAGGAGCAACATGTAGGGCAAAATGATCTGGGACTTGAAACTCCCAGGCCCAGGAGGTATAGGCCTTATGAGTGTTGATTGTTACAGGGTTTATATTAATTTCAAGGATGGGGCCAGGCGTGGCAACCATGGAGACAGGGGTTCTGAGAGCTAAGCATTGTTGTAGAACAGCAGTTGGAAAAAGGCCCGTTATGGCTGGGTTTGGGAGACCTGGTGCACCAAAGAGAATATGGCTGTGGGTTGTCATGGTGGCAGCAGGGCCTCTGGGTTGTGTAGCTCAAGAAGGTCGGTAACCCAGTGTGGCATGCTGCTGTGGGACAGTCCTGTGGGTGCATCTCTGGGGATTCATTTTATTGGGCCTGCCGTGCCCATGTCTGGGGCAGGTCCGTGTTAGACCACTAATGGAAAGTACACAGAAGTGTGACAAAAAGGTCAGAGCTGTGTCGTCCATTTCCTGTAATAAGATCTGGCATATTTCCTTTGGGTAAGAGGGTTGTGAACTGGCCGGCACAATGGTGTCGAGGATTGAGGCTCTGGACACCATACCTTGTGCCATGCCAGTGGCCTGGGTTCGGGAACGAACCTGAGTTGTCGGGAGTCGGCGGGGGGAGGCGGAGGAGTGGGATTGAGCTGCTGCGAGGCAACTCTCCTTTCCTGGGGAGGGATGAGGGGTTTCCCCACCCCTTGGCTGCCAGCAGATGGAGGACAGGTGGCAGTTTGGGCAACAAGGAGCCCAGCGAACAGGGAAATTAGCGGAAGGGCGAGCTGGTACCCATTGTGCAGGTGCACCTCCATGTGCACACACATCTGTGTGTACTGGGGTCCTGGGATTGGGAAGAAAGTGCAAAAATTACAAAATGAAAAAAAAAGAAGTTTGTGAACTGGTTGGGGTTACAGGTAAGGGTTCAGGGCTGCTGTGGAAATGGATTAAGGCTGCAAATGCCCGGTATTAGTTACCTTGGGGAGGTAGGTAAAGCACTTTCCTAGGTGTTGGTTTGGATATGTTATTTGCACCCTTTAAGGTCCTGCTCTTTGAATTGGCTCTGGGTATCTGTGTGGAGTCTGCACCCAGTCTTATTTCTAGAACTGTGTTTTAAAGCACTTGTATCAGCTTGGTACTGCTGTGTATTTTCATGCTATGCCTAACATATTACACTGTCTCTCGGCTCCATGGAGCTGAACAACTTATTAAATTAATTTATTTTAATGTGAGAGGCAAAAATGTGATTTCTTTCTCTGGTTTTCTACTTCTTTCATGCTGAAAGTATTGAATGAACTAACTGATTCCTTCCTCTGAAAAACCTTTTTGGTTTGTTCCCTGACGACCTGGCCTGAATCTGTGGTGAGTGGTAAGCTGAGGTGTGTTCTGGAAGTGTTACATTCTGCACTGTGCTGCTTGAACTGCAACTGAGGTAAGGCCTTGTTGTTTTCTTATATTTGTTTGGCTTTACCTCTCCAGAGGAACTACAGTCCCCCCCCACCACAAGATACCTTCAGAACTCCTAGACAAAAGGAGGGTGGGGGTCTTACATATTGAGAAAAAAACACTAACCGAACTGAATACAGAATAGCAGAGCCCCAAGGTAGCAAATAAAATAAAGAAGTGTGCACAGTCAAACTGTAGTGTGTGTTACACAGTGAGTGCATACAGTGCATCAGAAAGAGGGATTTGTGTTGTGCGGGGCAGTTGGGCAGGGGCAGTTGTCAGGATGAGAGATGACTCAAAGGGAGAGAAGGATGTCAATAAACATTGACCACAAGGGTGTGTGAGACCTGACTGGTGGACTTGCCATTTGTGTAGGGGTCTTTGACAGTTTGGGGTGAGGAGGAGACAAATGTAGTAACAGTTACAGTAGTCAAAAAAAAAAACTCAGGCAAAGCGTACAATACAACATAAGTGTAATCACACTGGTGTGTACCAATTTAGAAAAAATATAACTAATAAGAGATTTTACTTAGCCAGCCATACTGCCTAGTAGTACCCTACTCCACCCTACTGACTGACATCCCTATGGGGGCCAGGTGGTTGTTAGCTGTACCACTACCAAAACACAGTGACTAGTGTAGCACTAACAGAGTTCGGTAAAAAGTGAGCTTCCTTTGTGTGTGGTGGTGGGGGTCTACTCTGTGGGACACAAGACTGTCTGGATTGGAGTGTGGAGGAAAAGATAAACCATATTAAAAAAATAAAATCTTTTCTCTGTGCTATACACAAACTAAAGTGTGGTCACTTGTCAGTGTGTTGTCACTACCACAATAAATATTTACAAAAAAATCAACACTGCCTTTTACTAGCCCTAACTGACTGACACCCAGAGGGGCAAGGTGGTCATTAACTGTACCAATACACAGCAGCGACAGACAGTTCAATGTGGGACTTGCCTTGTGTGTGGGTTTCTGGGACATTTGGGTGCAAGGTGGGTTGGGGAGAGGATGAGTGCTGTACAGAGTGACAGCAGGATACTAAAAAAAAAAAGGGAAAAGGAACCAAAAAAGTAACGTGAACATTTTCTTTAAGAAAATATACTTCATTTAGATATTATAGATTGAGGAGCACTCCTGACCAATCAGAGTGTTCCTTTCCTCTGCGTGAGGTGCTCTTATTCTGTGAAGAGCATCTCATACACAGATGCCCTGGAAATGGGCAGGTTTGGGGAGTTTTTGAAATATACATATATATATATATATATATATATATATATATATATATATATATATATATGGCTCTTGCACAATACCGGAGAGACTGGCATCATATATACTTTGACACCCTGTATCTTTAAAAAAGTATGACATTTTGTTCATTTTATGTCTCTTCTGTAGCTCTGTGATAAAATATTTAACATACATAACTTAATAATTTTTGGTATTTGTGTATTTTTTAATGGACCTTCCAGTGCCTTCTGACCCTCCTAAATAGGGATTGATTTTGTGACATGAATGTGAATGTGGCAAAGAAATGGGGAAAAAAGTATCCACACAAAGCATTTCATAAGCAACTATAGTGCCTTTGGCTCTTAAACCCAATAAATAATCCCTTTGATACTTTGGTATAATGTAAAATAATTTGTACTTTTAGTAATTTACATTTATTATGCCCCCTTATGTTCAGAACGTCTGGTGTCCCTTTTTGCAATGCTTAAATTTTTATATTTCGTTTTTGTTGACCGGGTAAGTGCAGTTTCTCCTGTTTCCATATCGCTAAACATCCAATGTAGCCCCCCATATCAATTCTTTATCTAGTATCCTGTAGTTGTCACCCTGTAGTTTCCAGAAATGTTTTTCTTTTTTATGCAATATTTGAACTTTCATCTACACCGCCTCCCTTGCGTCCGAAATTTATGAATGTGGCGCTGGTTCTTCTACAAGTCCCAAAACCAAAAACGGAAGTGAAGCTGAGCACCCAGTTTTGTCACCATCAGGGGGTACAAATCTGTGAGGATCATGGTTCACAGCCCCTTTCTCTAACCGCTGTTCCACGGTGAATTCATGTTGTCTTCAAGTATTGCGAGGTAGTGAACGTGAGCTTCAGATTCAGCATTTTCGCTCCTGACTGTCAGTTGCCTGCATTTAGGACATCGTAGAACATCGGGGATTTTGTTTTCAACACAAAAGGTAATTACTTTGGTGAAAAAGGGCTTGAAGGGCATAAAGGTGGTGGGAACTGTATGATTAGGGCTGATTAGGCACAGCAAACAATGCTGACTGGCAAGTCCATTTTTGGAAACATCAGCCCATGTTTTGAAAATCTGCAGCAGGTCTCCTGAGTTGTGATTTGCGACTTTTTCGGTTCGCTGCAGAAAACATTGTTTAAAAATCAGGAGCAGGTCTCAGGGTTACAAATTGCAAGTCTGATTTGTGCTCAAACACAATTATAAAAATATTGCAGTCCTTGGTGCAGGGGGAGGGCAAGCTGAATTCAAACTGTTGGCTCCTGTAGCAAACGAATGGGGAGGTTGAGACAGTCTCAGAGTTAAATATCCAGCCAGCCTCTGCAGATTTAAAAGTTACATTTGTTTTGAGTTTTAATAAATATCTATTTAATGACCATGAAGTGCTGTGAAATTGGTGGATTTTACAGTGAAAAATGATAGCCCTATGTATGATTAAAAGGCATAAAGGTGGTAGCCACAGTATGATTAAATAAATGTAGAAATCCTCCATTTTATTCAGATGATCAAATAAGTTGTCATTGAAATCCGTGGTGCTTGCAGGCATAAGATAAATGGTAAAATAAGTTTAGAAATCCTGTTTTTTGTTGTTGTTTTTTGTTTAGTTTGTGGGGTATTTTGCACACTGTAAATAAAGCCACATCCAGAAGTCCAACATTTGGATTTATTAATCACTGGTGCTTGCATGGCTATAATGTGGGCAGTACTTGATAATAAAATAAATGTACAAATCCTGTGTAGTTTTTTTTTTTAATTAATGGGGTCACATCAGTATAACAGTGGCAGCCTACAGTTCTGAACAAAGTTACACATTTACAGTGGCCAATATTTGATAAATAAGGGTCAAATCATGATTTTGTTGTTTGAAGGGAGGGATGAGTTGCAGGGTACAGTATAGTATGTCTGAGAATGGAAAAAATGAAGAACCTGCAGCATATTTAGTTAAGTGGATGTGATTTGTGGCATGCAAAAAAAGTAAAGCATGTGTGAAACAATTTTAAAATGAGTCTACATAACTTTTTGTGGGAGGTCTGGAGCCCCTGGAGCCTGGCAGGAAAATGAATTAAGAAGTAAACTGTAAAGAATGATAATGGAGCATAAAAGGAAATAAAGAACAGTTTGTATATTTATTATAATTTTCTGTTGAAAGATGTAAATAATAAACTTCTGGTGCATCTGAGTAATTCTTTCTTGTGCCATGTGCTCAGGCATGTTCTTTTTTTTGAAACTCAGCTTTATTAAAAATTCAGTGTTCTCGGAGATGCACATATTCCCTATGAATGATTTACATGTCAGTGAGACAAGACAGAGATATATAAAAACAATGTTTACTAATCTCCAAATTGCATTTCGCTAGTTGTCTAGTTTTTAGGATATAACATTTGCTATGACAGAAGTATCTGATTTTAAGAATGTCATTAAACTTAGTCTCAGAGAACATTCATCTCAAGTAAAGTCTGGAAAAAGGAAAAGGAAAATAAGTAAATATAATATGAAAGGCAGGGTTCAACCTTTACCTTTGCACTAGTCTAGCAGGGCAAGTTGATTCAAAATTACACTAGCCCGCAGATAATTGCACTAGCCCTTAATTATAATGGTAAATTTTGATCACTTGTATAGAAACAATGCAAGCAAAGCCAAGAAATACTCTGATTATTGCACATTTATCCTGCTCCCACATTGCTTCCAGCTCCTCAGCAGAAAAGACTGTAATGCCACTACAGTGAGCACCCCCATTGTTTTGTACCATAGCCTCCTCTCTTCCTCTTTCTGCCCCCGCACCAAACAGAGAGAGGACATCACAACAACAAATGTTCAATCAAGCAGTCCTAGTTCCACACACAGTAGCTGACATCATCATGAACCTCACCACACTGTCACCTCCACCCACAGGACAATGAACAGAGTCAGGCAGAGATAGCCCCACCCTATAGTCAACTGGAGACCTGCACTTCTGGAGTTTCTGTACAGTCTCAAGTGAGCCAGGAGCACATCTAAGATTTCTTTGGGGTGGGTGCTAGACAAACCTAAGGGGCTTGGGAAATAGAAAACTGATATTTTTATTTGTAAAAGCATTGATTTTAATATGCTCTACCCAACAATAACAGATTTTTCTTTAACATTGTCCTTTCATCAGCCCAGAGGAAAGAGTATACAGACATAATATTATACTATTTCTATTTCTGTATGGATGATCTATGCACCCAGGAATGCCTATTTCAAGATTTAAAATTATGTATTTTATCAAGGTTTATTTTTGTACCATATGTGATCCAAAGCTTTGTTTTTAGGCTGAAAGGACATGCTGAGTGGGATACAGGGTGGAACTGAATGGATGGTGATGGCTGGCATGGTCCATTTAGAAGAGCAGGGGACCCCACACTTGCCAGTAATGGCAGCTATGGATCTATGGATGGTCACTTCAGAGTATGGTCTGCAGTGGTGTCCAGGGAAGAACAGAGTTAAGAGATTTGGAGGGAAGAGGAAGATATGGTGAGGCTGGTATAAAACCCACCACCTGCAGGGCCCATCCTGTATACTTCTTTGCATTTTGTCACTGAAACGTTGGATACAAACACTCAAAATTTAGTGAAATGAGGGGCACTGGTCTTAATATATTATTGGACAAATTGTTAGACATAGACACATTCAGAAACCTGGAACCTAGATACTTAACAGCACTCTACCCTTGATCACACCCTGAACACTAGCTGAAAGTCTTAACAGTGGAGTGATATTGACTCACATTGAGTCTTTTGTGGGACCCCTCTCTTAAACTGCAAGATAATTGCAGCTCTTAATGAGCTGTTAATCACACCTGACCATCTGGAACATTGAGAGAGATTAGCTTGAAGACTAGAGAATGCTAAAGTAGAGACATTTTTAAGTTCACTAACAGCCATGAAAATCTGTACGAGTCAAGATGGGATAGTAGAGAGTTAGCTGCACTAGCCCTGGTCAATTTGCACTAGTGTTTGGGCTAGTAAAACAATGTTAATATCGACCCCTGATCAAAGGCCTCAACATCAGCCTTAACCATTAGGCTGTGCACCATAAGCTATCCCCCCCATCTCTCAATAAAATATATTCATGCAGTCTCATCAAACTGTCTAGGTGTGATTATGTCAGTTTAGTTCATTTTTCAGCTACCCCAAAAGAAACAAAGATCCCACTCTCATTTCTCTTTCTGTAGTAGCCAAGATTCCCATTGCTGCCAACGTTGCTGGTGTTGGTCTTGTCTTAATCTCAGTCTGGCAGTAACAGACTCCATTAGTACCACTCCTTTAACCCTTTTTATCCACTCCCAGAGTGGGTGGTGTCAGACTCAGCCAATTGGAGTAATGCACTTTAGCTCCTACTGCCAGCAGCACCAATGCCACCCTTTGGGTATCTCCCTTTAACCGAACAACTGTGGGGTACCTAGAATCCAGTCCTCAAAGGTGTGTGGGATTGTTACTCCTATGATCTGACTCACTGCTGTCTCCAAATGATTTCAGAAGTTCACTAATTCCAGACAAGCCCAGAAAATGTGCAGCGGCTCCACCCCCCACAACCCCTCCAACATGACATGAGGGGTTCCCCTGTACAGTGTTGGGTAATCAGAGGCACTCTAAAAAAGTGAATAAGGCACTTCCAGTAAAATTCATGCTATATCAAGCGATGAGGTTACCTTCCAGCCTACCTTCAATCTCTGGTTCCAGTCTGCCTCCCTGAGGTGTATTACCTGATGCCCTCTCCCATCATCTCCTCGTTGTTGTAACGATTCTCCTTTTCCCTCTAGGAGCATCTTATAAAGATATGTCACAAGCTTGATTTTGGCTGATAAGGTTACTATCCCAAATAAGAATTGCTCACATGGTAAGTATGGTCTGGTGAGCCTTAGGAGATGATCTGAAGTATTTATGTAATGTCTAACCTGAATATATCTGAAGAATTCTCTATTGTCCGATCTAAATTTTTCTTTCACCCTCTGGAACATTATACAACAAATGGTTTTGATTAGTTATGTGAACCAGGTGATCCCCCCTCCAGCCCATCTTGCAAACCCTGGGTCTAACATAGGCAGGAGGAAGTCTGGTTAGTACTTAATTAGAGATAGGGGACCCAATCCAACAGGGGTGTTGGTGAGCTTTCTAAATTTTCCCAGAATAAACAATCTTTGTCTCACCCATCTATTCTGGATTTGCCTAACATATATTTGAGACGTTGGGGCACGTGCCAAGGAGTATAGTGGTCTGCCTTCCGGCAAATCATCTTCCGACTCATGCCATCTGAACTCATGTTGTTGCCTAGCCCATGAAAGGACAGAGACCATCTGGGCCACCAGATAGTAATGAAAGAAGTCCGGTAGGGCAAGACCCCCCCCCCTCCTACCAGGGAAGACAGAGCATTCGTCTGGCCACTCTAGGCCTCTTCCGCTGCCAAATAAACTTCTGGGTTTCCTTTGTTAGTTTGTTCCAAAATGCTTTTGGTAGCTTCAGTGGGAGGGATTGGAATAGAAAAAGCAGCCTAGGCAGAATGTTCATCTTGAGTATTGAGATGCGACCAATCAAAGATAGGGGCAGAAGGTGCCACCTAACGAAATCCAAGCTCGCTCAGTCCCAAAGCCGCCCATAGTTAAGGGCAAACAGTGTTGAAAGATTGGTAGAGACCTGAATGCCAAGATAACGAGTTTGGTTCCTGGGGGACCAGCTGAATGGAAAGTGATCCCTAAACCCTCGAGGGGGAGTACCACTTAGCACTATGGTTTCAGATTTTAATGAATTGATTGTATAACCTGAAATTTCCCCGAAAGACTGCAAAACCCCACATAAGGCCGGGACCGAATGCTCCGGGGAGGACAGAAAGAAAATAGAATCATCGGTGTATAACGAAAGCTTCTGCTCCATCTCCCAGCCCCTGACTCCCAGAATGCCAGGATTTTGTCAGACCTTATTGGCCAGTGGTTCCAGGAATAAGGCGAAAGGAGTGGCTAAAGAGGTCATCCCTGTCTGGTTCGCTCTCTAAGGGGAGAGGAAGGATTTTATTCCATTTATTCTCACCAGGGCTAGGGTTTGGAGTATAACTGAGAAATGGTGTGTCAAATTTAGGCCAAATTTAATCTTTTCCATGGAGGCTTTTAGAAATTTCCAATTCACCCTATCAAATGCTTTTTCTGCATCCATGGATATAGCTATCTGAAAGGCCTGTCTGTTATTTTGGGAGGAGATAATATTAAGCAGTCTCCTAATATTGTCAGAGATATTTCCTGTAATAAATCGGTCTGGTCCTCATGTACTAAAGAGGCTATATGATTTTGCAACCTCCCAGCTAATAAACCAGTGAATAATTTATAATCCATGTTTAGAAGGGAGATAGGTCTATATGAGCCACAGTCCAGTTTACCTTTACCCTCCTTGTAAATGACTAAAATGTGAGCCAGTCACCCCGAGTCAGGACAGGTTTCCCCGTCTAGAATCTCCTGGCATGCTGGGAGCAGGAATGGCAGTAGGAGGTCCGCAAAGTTTAAAAAAATACTGTAGAGAACCCGTCTGGTCTGGGAGCCTTGCCATTTTTCAACTTTGTGATTTGAGCCAGGAGTCCTGACTGCAAGATGGGGCCATCTAAATGTTCAAGACCTGATTGTAAGAGGACTTTCATCCGGACCTCAGACCCTCGTAAAAGGAAGCTATCTTTTGATCAAAACCCGGCACAGGTTCCTGGGAATAGAGCTCTTTAAAAAAAACAGCAAATGTTTGTGTTATCTTCTCTGGGTGTGAGATTAGCTGTCCAGAGTTAGCCTGATCCCTAATTTTGAGACTCCATCTATCTATCTGTTGTTGCCTAAGTGTGGCTGCAAGGATTTTTCCTGCCCTGTTACCCCCTCTCATAGTACATCTGCCGAACTGTTCTGTATTATGCCACTATGTGAGCTGTTAGGAGGTTTTCCAAGCCTAAACGTTTTTTCAGCCAGACATTGCTTTGTTTGTTCATTTAACGATATCTTGTGTATGAACTCCAGTTTCTCCAGTTCTTTCTCTATTTTCACCCTTCTCTGTGTTCTACGTTTCTTAATTACTGATGAATGACCTATGATGATGCCCCTAAGGACTGCCTTCAAGGTGTCCCATCTTACAGCGTGGGATGTGAGTCCAGCTGGGTTTTCTCTATCATAGGAGTGGATAGTATCAGCCACCAGATCCTGGAATTCTTGGTCATTGAGAAGACCTACATTCAGTCTCCAATGTGAATTATGGGTCTGGGACAGGAGTTTCAATGCTAGCCTAACCAGGGCATGGTTGGAGAGGGTGTGTGTCATAATCTGGCAAGATGCTACTGTGTGCGTCCACTCCTCTGTGAGGAAAAAGAGATTGATTCTAGTGTAGCAGTTATGTCTTTCAGAATAATGAGAGAAATCTGTTGATTTCCCATTCACCTTTCTTCAGACATCTGCAAGGCCCAGGCTGTGCGTTATTCTGCGTAAGGATTGCCCTGACAACCCCAAATTCCCTCTTGTTGCACCACTCCTTTTGTCCAATGATGTGGAAAGAACTGTGTTAAAGTCTCCACCTACAATGCACAGCTGATCAGTGGTCTGCAATGTATTTAGGAAAACATTTTTTTAAAAAGGTAGCCGCCTCTTTATCGCAGTTGGGGGCATATACACATGCAATCGTGCAGGGGGTGTCTAGAATCTTCGTCTGCAGTACTATGTACTGGCCTTCTGGGTCTGAGTGGGATGCTATGACCTGAACAGGACAATTCTTACGGATTAAGATGGCTGTGCCTCTACGGTGGGGATGTTCCAGGTACGTGGAGGCATACACCTGGCCTACCCTGCTACAACATAGATTTTGGTGCTCTATGTCTGTGAGGTGGGTCTCCTGAAGCAAGGCAATGTGGGCTCCCATTCTACTCACCTCTCCCAGGACTCTGGCTCTTTTTATAGGGTTATTTAGTCCTCTGACATTGTATGATACGACAATTAAGTCTTCCATAATAGGAATGTTGGGGTGACCATGAAATTAGTCATATGCAGCTTCCCCTCGCCTCCCCCAAACTCCACCCCAGGGAGGCAATGCATGGGAGTGCACACATCCTAGACAGTCTTAATAGGAGATAGGTGGTCACACAGCCATAAAACTATTTGGATCGAACAGATCCAACTAACATTTAACAAACTGAAGAAATAAAATAAACGCAACCAAATGGAAACATTGTACTTCAATTGTGTCACACTTGAACCCTTGCACTGCAGCTGTAAAGTGGCGAGGGGAAGTGCAGGATGAAATCCTGTACCGCATTGCTGTACCCCTCCATTGGGGTCTAATTGCAACTGGCGTGGTTACACACGAAGCATATTACAGGCCTCAACAAAGTCAGTCCCCAGGGTCATAGTATAAGTTACAAAGCAGGTGGGACTGGGGACAAGGCGTGAAGGTCACCCTCTTAAATGTCCCTTAAATCCCTCCCCATCCAACATATTCTCACCCTTCCCAGTATAAGGCCATAAGTGACCCCCTGGGAAAAGGAGAGGCAGGAAAAATCCAGCAATGTGAAGATAAAGTGAATGATTAAAAATTTCAGATCCCTTCCCCAACCGCCTGCCCCACGGGGCATCCAGCCCCAATGTGACCAACAACCAAACCCAAACGGTCTTCTCAAAGGAAGTGGATCAGGGTCCTTAAAAGCGCTCGCAATGTCCCTTGTGTCTTCCATCAATTGGGAGTCTTGCTTAGTTCATTTTCTTGTGGAGGCCACAGCTTGAAGTCTGGGCCACAGGCTCTGGGCAGTGAGTGTGCTGTGCCAATAGGTCTCTGTTCGCCAGGGATCCATTGTCTGCAGTCTAGCTCTTTGAGCACATCAGGGCAATGAGTTCATCGAGCATAATGCCAAGGGAGACTAGATGTTTCTTGGCTTCAGGGGAGAGTCAAATATTTTTGTTCCGCAGTCCGAAATGATTCGCAGGTGTGCTGGGAAATCCGCTGGCTTTCAGACCCTTAGCCTTAAGCTCTTTAACAATCGAAACCATAGCTTTCTCCTTGCCATGGTTATAGGAGCATAATCTGGCTCAATGAATAAACTTTTGTCTCAAAAATGATTTCTTTTTGAGACCAGGCCTGCAAAAGGATCATCTCTTTCATTCGATAGTCTAAAAGCTAATATTACAGACCTGGGCCTGGCTTTGGGATCCTTAGGTGGTGTTGCTAACACGGGATGAGCTCAGATGATGTGTAGGCTTTATCTTTGTCCAGGTTTCACTTCCTTGAGCAGGCTTTCAATAAATGTTGGGGTATCTCCGATTCGGTGTGCTCTGGGAGACCGTGGATCTTCAGATTGGCTCTCCTCGAGCGGTTCTGAGATCTTCTAATATTTCCAGGAGAAAGAGAGAGTGGTAGTGCAGTTGTAACACTGCACCATTATGCAGATCAAGGGATTCTGACTGCACAGTAAGTGACTCATCAATGTCTTGGAGCCTTTGATCATGTTGTGCCAGCTTTTCTTTGTTTTCAGTGGCCTCTTCTTTAAATGTGTCCATCGAACGTGTCAACTCTCGACAGAGTTGCCTAGAGGTGATAGTGATTTCCTCCTCGTCCTCTGAGGAGCTATCTGCCAAGTCCGGTGCCATGGATTGAGGTGGCCTCGCTGACAGTGGAGCTTTGCTAGTGGTGTGAGCTTGAAGCTCCAGTTTTTGCTGCTTCATCCCGCCCGACGGTCCTGATTTCGGCTTTCCGCGACAGGCCATACTTTTACCGATGTCCCAACTGAGTTTTAAAAGCACAAATTGTTGGTTGGGGGGGATTTTTAGCAAGCTTTGAAACCCGGGGGCTCGGAGCTCTGCTTCAGTGTATCCGCATAGCTCGGTGACGTCACCGGAAGTCCTACTCAGGCATGTTCTGATGGTGAAATGAGATGTATCTTTCTATTGCAAAGTCTGATTTTTTAATGCATTTTAGAGCACATTCTGGTACTTTTGAGTAATTGTTTGGTGCCCATGGTTACCTTCGATGCTAGTGTTTGTTCACATTTTTCTGGCTTTTTTGTAACATTTGGGCTGTATGGTTGCTTCAGTTGATGTTCAGTACGTGGGAAACTAAAATGGCTGGTTCCTTTGTTCTGAACATAAATTTGGGCCATCTCACAGCTTTAAATGCTGAATTTACATCTCTTTTTCCTCAAATGCCTGCAGAGTTCTTATCAGTTTGTCTGTAAGCACATTTTTATTGCAAAGTTGTATTTTTTTAATGCATTTTGAAGCAAATTCTGATACTTTTGAGTAATTGTTTGGTGCACCATTTGCTGAAAGTAAGGCCCTGCATGGCATTTTCTGGCAAAAAGAGATGTAATATAAGGTTTTGTAACAGGACTCAGCTCTGGCCTGTAACTGGCTCATGGTTACCTTCGATGCTAGTGTTTTTTCACATTTTTCTGGCTTTTTTTGTAACATTTGGGCTGTATGGTTGCTTCAGTCGATGTTCATTACATGGGAAACTAAAATGGCTGGTTTCTTTGTTCTGAACGTAAACTTGGGCCATCTCACAGCTTTAAATGCTGAATTTACATCTCTTTTCCCCAGATGCCTGCATAGTTCTTATAAGTTTGTCTATAAGCACCTTTTTATTGCAAAGTTTTATTTTTTTAATGCATTTCGGAGCACATTCTGGTATTTTTTGAGTAATTGTTTGATGTTCCATTTGCTGAAAGTGAGGCCCTGCATGGCATTTTCTAGCAAAAGAGATGTAATATAAGGTTTTGTAACAGGGCCCAGCTCTGGCCTGTAACTGGCCATAGTTACCTTCGATGCTAGTCTTTTCACACTTTTCTGGCTTTTTGTAACATTTGGGCTGTATGGTTGATGCAGTCAATGTTCAGTACATGGGAAACTAAAAGCTAGTTCCTTTGTTCTGAACGTAAACTTGGGCCATCTCACAGCTTTAAATGCTGAATTTACATCTCTTTTCCCCAGATGCCTGCATAGTTCTTACCAGTTTGTCTGTCAGCACCTTTTTAATTTGAAAGTTTGATTTTTTTCTTAATTTCAGAACAAAGGATAATGCTTCTCAGTAATGTGTTGTGTACCATGTGCTGCACGTATGTCCCGGCATAGCTTTCTGTTGGGAATGGGCTGGTAGTAGAGCATTGAGGTTTGAGTAACAAGCTGTTAACTAGCTTGGTACATCCAGCAGACCAAACATGGGTTTGAGTCTCACAACCTCCACCTGCATACTGTGTGACTCTGAGCAAGTCACTTAACTGCCCAGTGCACATAAGTCACCCACAAAAACAGTCACATGTGCCTAGTGGGCATTACCCTGTTACCAAATAAATAAATAATAAAATAATTGTTTGGAACCTGACCCAAGACTGTCTTTTTATGCATGCACGAAAGTGTGCCAGACCATCAAGAAATGTATCACCGTCACCAACACCCCCAAAGCACATTTTCATGAATACCTCTCAGCTGCTATGAATTCTGCATAGCGCTATGATTTTCACACTCAAATTTACCCCTGCTCATCACATGTTTACTGATGTTCCTCATAATGTTAGAGCTATTTCTGGACACACAAACTATGAATCATTGAACCAGGTTCATAGAAACATTTATTATCACTAATGGGGGCCTCACTATCTGTAGATAGAATATTCTTTAAAATAAGAATGTGCTACATATTCTGGCCCTGTGCTATGATTTTTGAAGGCCAGTGCTATGATTTTTAATGCTGAGGGGCTGAGAGATATGTTTTCATGTGTAATTTGAAGAGTCATCCAACCTTTATTTATTTGCTTTTGATTACCGGGTAAGCACACTAGACAGCTAAGTGCCTATTTTCAGGTGCGACCCGGGAGGATTACAAGGTACATACAACCAGCAACAACAGGAAGAGTCCAAGTACCATACAAGAACATTAGGCTTAACAATGATTAAAGGGTAACTAACAGGATAACAGACTTCATGCACAACTGATTAATGTTTAGATATCATCATAAGATTCATAATAGATTAATTCGGTAGATAACATCATAGTACAGAATAGTACAGACTTTTCAAGAGGGCAGTCAATATAAGGTATGCCATTTCCCTGGGGAGGGGGGCTAGGTGGTTAACGGGAGAAGTACAAAAGTGCAGGACAGAGACCTGGAGAAAGATAGGAATAGATAAGGCAGGGTACCTTACTGGGCAGGTGGGCAGGGGGAGGCCCAATCCAAACCTGACAACTATTGTTATATCAGTCGGTTACAGGGGTAGAAGTGCTTTTAAAACTTGAGACCATGCCCCCATCAGTATGAAACTGGGAAAAAGTGAGCCTCAGCTCGTGGACTATCTCGGAACAGAGACAGGCAGAGAGAGATTTCGGAAGCCCACAGGAGGCTTTAAAACAGGGATGGGAGGAGGAAGAGCAGATTAAGGCAGGAAGGAGTAACACACTCTTGGTGCTTAGGTGGTGAAAGCCCGATCACCCACAAGGGTTCAGGTTTTGGCACCAGGCAGCCCTGCGACTCCTAGACCTTAAGTGTAGGTTGAGGTTCCATGTTTAAGGGGTAGGGTGAGGGCAGGTGGGTAGCCATTCTGGCGATGTTGTCGATGAAGGTGCCACGGACAAAGGTGCGGTGGTTTCCAGGGAGCCACTCCAGTTGCGTTTAGAGGTCACAGCAGTGCATGAGGGTGAGGGGAAGAGCGAAAAGTGGCAAATATTATTGTAAGCAGTGTCCCATTTTGTGACACTAGATTGAGGGACGGGGCAAAGGATACAAGCCCATAACAGAATGTTGGTAGGAGGACCCCCCTGGCTAAGGCCAGTCATGCAGCCAGGGTGAGTCAGCTTTTTGCTCTATAAGCAAGTTTCATTTATTTATTCTTTGGTACCTGGATAAAGCCCACTAGGTACAACTGCCTGTTTTCATGTGTGACCTGGGAGCATTGGGAAGGTTAAGTGACTTGCTCACAGTCACAAAGCAATACAAGTGGAGGCTATGGGAATAAAACACAGGTCTGCTAGATGTAACAAGCTCATTCACAGCTCATTACTCTAAACTCTATACAATATTTCCAGCCCCATTCAGACTGAAAGTATTTCTTTACAGGAACTTGGTGTGCTATACAAAAGCATGCTTTGCAGTAAATTGTCCATTTAGCTAAAAGGTACAAGTCACACCTTTTCTCACACCTATTGTTTCAGGCTCAGGGCAGAAAAAATATTTCTGATAGCCTGCCCAACACAGATTAAGTACTTAAAGCAGCATTAAGTATTAACAATAATTTAAATAATTTGTTGAGCAGTTAGGATAAGCCAAAACATCAAGATACATGACTTTCTTCTGTCTTGCTATACCCCTAAGGGGGACATGCATATGACAGTTCTCTACTTGATGGCACACTACCAGGCTGTCTCCCAGGCCGATCTAATCTGTTTTGTTGCATTCAGCACATTTATACATAGCACATTCATATTAGACATTCTAGTAGCTTGTTGTAGTTACAGTTACTTCAACTATGTGCCAACATGGCCAGCATGGTCCTTTATACATGCTGATCACAGACGCCCTCTCTGGAAGGTACTTTTCCCAAAGGCTAGGATGACCCAGACTCTCACAGTCCATGCAAGACAACAAAAACTTAGCTTGAATCTTTAGCCACATCAGACAGAGCTTGAGGCTTGGCTCTCTACCACTTGGCACTTGATATTAGATGGAGCATGTATGGCTCCCCACCACTTAATCATTTTACTTGACAATACAACTGGTCACTGCAGCTTCTCTCAAGCTTAGACACAGCATCACAATTCCTTGTGGCTTTTCTGGCATTAGCAGCTCCAACTTGGACTCTCAGAACTTTTACTGGCCTCCCAGGCACTGTCAGGACAGTTCTGTGTGGCTGGGGAACCTCCTTTCAGTCCTGTAGGTACTATCAACAGTCAGATTCAGCACATACTGTATGAATACCTGGACCCTTTCTTGGTCACTTGAAAACAGATGTCCAACCATTTCTTGTGCACTGGTTAGACACAGGGTGCAGACAGACAATCATAACTTTAACTTGGCTGGGCTTCTTTGACCCACTACAGATCTCGCTCTAGTTGCACTGTTAACTAGAAGGTTGCTCACTCTGACAGATTCAGAAAATTTTCCTTTCTTGAAGTTACAGGCATTCGTCAGCACTCTTACTGCTGAGGCAGAAGCATTTTTTGCAGCTCTCTCACAACTGCAGATGGATGCTGGCTTCTTTTCCACATTTTCCTAATGTGGCAAGGAACTGCTAGACCTGGAGGACAATTTCTGGCAACACCCAGGCTAGTGACTTCTGTTGCTGACAGCCACTCTTCCTCTCTGGCAGAGGCAGAAGCCCCTCCCTGTGAAGGGGCTCACACTGAACTGACTAGGCCCATTTTCTGGAGCAGAGGGCCTGAGCTCCCTCCCTGTGGAGGGGCTCCCACTCAAACTGAGCTCAGTCTGAAAATCCCTGTGTTTTATGAAGTCATTCTGGGGCTCCCGATTAGCTGAGCCCACTTGTCAGTCCAAAAGCGATAGACTAAATCCACTTGTCAATCCCCAAAATGAATATTCATTAGCTTCCTTCGACACAGGATAGGCTCTCTGTTTTGGCACCTGAATTAGGTCCTTGCATTTTCCCCGCAAGCCTTTTGCAAACTCCCAAGAGTTTCTGGTACTATCCCAACAATCCTTGCACTGAAGTCCTGGCTTTCTTGTTGACTGCTGTGCTGCAATTATGGCTGCCAGTATACACAGTTCCACAAATAAAGTTCTGGAGCAGCCAATTAACACTTACTTTTTTATTCTGTGCCCCACTGTTTAGTAGTGACCATGGTACCCTCTTAAATGCTGCCACTCCTTAATGTGTCACTGCAGTCCTTAGCCTGTCACTGCTGCTGAAATACAGTGCCCCCTGAGCAGCAGATAGGTCTCTCATTAGAGTCCCACATTAGTAGTCTGGAACAGCCAGAACAGTTGTTTTATTTTAATCACTTCCCCCTTGTTTAGCAGACCCCTTTTGCATCCTGTACAGAGCTCACAGTACTTTACAGTTATTTACAGTTTTACCCTGCAGGAGTTGAGCAACTCATAGCACCCAGTGACAGAACAGACCCACTCATGAATATTAATGCAAACTCATCGATATTCTTAGAGTCAGGTCTAAATTCCCAGCATGAACAGCATTCTTCCTGTACAAAATTCAGCGGTTCCTCCAGTCCTATCAAGTCACTGGTCTCACTCTGCATCCACAGGAACTGGGCCCACTGGAAAAGCCATCCTTGGACTGCGATCGTGGTCAGCAACATCAAAGCGCTATTGAGTGCATGCTCAAGCGTCGGCTGCACCGGAGTGCAAACACAACACCAGCTTGCAATCTTGCTCCCTAAACCAGATTTGGCTGAAAATGAGCTCAGGGCTGCCCAGGGAATCAAGGGAACATAACATGGACCTCGGGCCAGTGTGTTGGTGCTTGAGGACAACATCGGAGCACAATGGGAGTCAGCGGGAGGTGCTCCAGAAACAGAGCAAAGCGGGAGAATTTAATAAGGTAAGCCCCCATTTGGGGGTATTACATTTGTTGCATCCTACAAGGATTGAGATGACAATATGAAGAAGAACAAGCAACCGACTTTTTTTTCAGTGTGGTACAGCATCATCTTCTGCCCCCACAAACACACACACACACCATTTACTTTGTTGTTATGTAATTTAACAAAAAACAGTTTCCTTACAATATGGTCTTTCGATCATGGACTACCACTCATAACACTTGGACTACCATTTTTTGCTAGGCCAGTTTTCCTTGGACTAGAACGTAAATTTGAAATTTGTCGATCCCTGCTGGACCCCATACTCTAGATAGGGTCTCACCATGGACAAGTACAGGGGCATCAACACCTCCCGCCTTCTGCTTGTTATACCCCTCCCTATGGATGCCAGCATTCAATTTGCCTTGCTTACCACTTTATTGCACTGTTTGTCTACTTTTAGGTTGTCCATAATGATGATCCCCAGAGCCTTCTCCTGATCTGTTACCACAATCTCCTCATCACCCAGTGCATATGTGGCGTTCAGGTTATTGTGCCCTATGTATACTATTCTGCACTTCTTTGCATTAAATTTCAACTGCCAACATTCCACCAACACCTCCAGGTTTTTTATGTTCTCCCACGTTGTCTCCACCCCATTCAGCATGTACACCCTATTGCAAATCTTCATATTGTCTTCCCTCCCTCTGTTTTCTGCCTTCGCTGTAGTATTCTCCACCACATCCTGAACTTGTATGGCACTTTATTTATATTTAGATTGCCCCATTTCACTGTCTTGATGTGTCTCAATAACTCAATAAGTTACCGAGTAGTTCAATTCACCTGCCTCTTATCTCATCACTCCTTGATCTACCCTGTGCTTGTACTTTCTCCCTGTCTCCAAACCTGTACAAAGTCAACCACCTTACCCTAAATTACTTTACTGCTGGTTCACACTGCTTGTAATTTGAACTCTTTCAATTGTGTAATGTTGTTCAATGGAAATTGTTTATGTTAATCACAATTACTCTGTACATAATGTATTGTTTTGCTGATTGATAATGTTTGTCCTCTGGCATTGCTTCTGCTATCTACTGTTAATTCTGCAGCCAAAGTCTCTGTATCCTGATGTTGTACTGTCATTATCTACTTTGTAACCTCCTGGGTCATGCCTGAAAATAGTCATCTTTATGGCTAGTGTGCCTACCCAGTTAAAAACTAAATAAATAAATAAATAGGCCCACCTTCCTTCAGACCATCCACAATATCACTGATGTTGGTGTTAAAAGGATGCACCCAATACTGACCCTGGGGCACCCAAGTTGTCACCCTCTCCTCCTCAGGTGCACACCATTTATTGACACCACCAGGAGGCAGTATACTGCAGTGGGTTAAGGCTCTGAGCTGCAGCTCTGGAGACCTGGGTTTGAATCCCACAACTGCCTAGAATGCATACTGTTTGATCCTGAGCAAGTCACTTAACTTCTTGTGCTCCCAGGTCGCATCTGGAAACAAGCTTCAGCTTAGTGTGCTACTCCTGTTTAAACAATGTTCCCTTTCCCTCTGGCATCTGTTGCTAAGCCAGTTCTCTACCCATCTTGTTATGTCTGGCCTCACCCCTAAACTATCCAGCTTATTTACCAGCCGCCCGTGAGGGACGGAGTTAAAGGCCCTAATGAAGTCCAGATAGGCCATGTCCACTGCCCCTCCCTGATCAACCACCTTTGTCACCCAGTCAAAAAATGTTATCAGGTTTGTCTGGTATGACCTACTGTCAGTGAACCCATGTTGTCTGTTGCCCTGCAGACCACTGTCCACAAGGTAGCTGACCATTTTTATGTTTGCTTGCACATGCGCAAGAAATATTATGTGACAGCTTAGCAGAGAAGTGGGTTTGGGAGGTGCGGCAGTATGGCATCTAACAGAAGCATTGCATTTGGGGGCCTGGCAGTGGTGCACCAATGGAGGCACAGTGTGCTGATGACACTGGTTTCCAGAAGTTGAACCAAGTTGTAACGTTTTCACCGCAGCAATCACGGGTCACCTCGTCACTGCAGCATCAATGATTCGCTGCAATGAGGAAGTGACCCATCATTGCTGGGTAATTACTAGTGTAATATTGTTTGTAGACATGGCGCCTTGCCACCCTGTTCATAAACAATATCAACAACCCAGTGCGAGGAGGTGCCCAATCCCCTCAGCAGCATGCCCCACCTCACAGAAGTGAATTTTTGCTGACAGGGCCAATCCCCATCGACATCCATCCTCAGTGCTGAGTTGCTGATGGGGGCCAGTCCCATCGGCAGTATGGTCCCCTCCCTGTTTGATATGCCATGGAGCCCTCCCCGGCATCATCCCCCAAGAGTAACAGGAGAGTGAGGGTTGCCAATCCCCCTCAGCTCTTTGCCCCCCACTTTTGTACCAACGGGGTGCCCAATCCTCAGTCAGCTACACCCCCCAACAAAAATAGCCTGGTGGCATGCTGGGAGCACACCCAAGCGTGCCCAATGCCACTGCAGAAAAACTGTCCTGCAATGTTTTCTTTATTTGTTTTACAACCTGTAAAACAAAAACAGTCCCTCGCAGTCTCCCTGGCCCCTCCCCCCACAACCTGCACCCACCCACTGAGCACCCTGTTTCCTCACACCTCACCCCATACTTACCTACGGAGTCTGGTGCGACAATCTTTGGTGGACCAGGAACACGTCTGCACTCTTCAAAGCCTACCGTGAACTGAGGAAATGCCGGTAAGCTGTATAATGGGATAAATAGTTTTTTTTTAAACTTTATTGCATATCTCAGGCATTTTGAGAGTTTTGGCACAAATTTTCAACATGGGTTTTGGGACCCCTCCTCATGAACTCAGTCACTGTCATGGCGTTAGTCAGTCCGAAAGGTGATTTCATGGTCACTCGTGGAATCATCTTTTGGGACTGATTAACGGAATGACAGTGATACTGTTCATGAGACAAGCTCTCAAAAAGTGTATGTTGCAAAAGTATATGTTGCAAATTTGGTGGAAAAAATCCCAAAAATGACCATTTTTCGGGAGTGCGTTGGGCAGTTACTGTGCATGCTCGGAAGTTCGTGAATTTGCAATAGTTTCAGTCCAGATTTTCAATATTGCCATTTTTCCACCTCCTTATGAACAGTACACCTGTCATTTTCCATCCTGGGCAAATGTGTTTCGCTTCCTGACGCTGAATAAGCGTGGTAGCTGTGGGAAATCTGTGTTTGGGACACATTACAAAAATGACAGTGACACTGTTCATTAGCAGAGGTCCTAAAATGCCTATGTTGAAAGTTTGGTGACAAAAGTCTAAAAAATGACTATGTTAAGAGCGTGCATTGCACAGTTTCCACGCATGCTCGTAACATCGCACATTTGCATTATTTTCACTCCAGATATTTAGCATTTCCATTCACCTTCTTATGAACAGTATAGCTGTCATTTTCACATCCTGGCCAAAATGTTTTTGACTTCGGCACAAAATAGCGCGGTCGCTGTGGGAAATCAGTATTTGGGATGTATGAAGACAATGACAGTGACACTGCTCATTAGCTGAGGTCCTAAAATTCCTATGTTGAAAATTTGGTGACAAAAGTCTATAAAATGACTGTGTTATGAGCGTGCATTGCACAGTGTCCACGCATGCTCATAACTTCGCACATTTACAATATTTTCACTCCAGATTTTCAACATTGCCATTTTTCTGCACCTCCTTATGATCAATGCAGCTGTCATTTTTGCATCCTGGCGAAATGTGTTTGCACTTGCCATAAGAATAGCTCGGTCACTGTGAAATCAGTGTTCAGGACACATTACAAAACTCACAGTGACACTGTTTATTAACAGAGGCCTAAAATACCTATGTTGAAAATTTGGTGATGAAAGTCCATGAAATGACTGTGTTACAAGCGTGCGTTGCAGTTTCTAGTCATGCTCATAACTTCACATTTTGTAATATGTTCACTGCAGCTTTCAATATTGCCATTTTCTGCACTTCCTTTTGAATAGTACAGCTGTAATTTTCACATCCTGGTGAAATATGTTTTGCACTTACGTGGTTGCTGTGGAAAATCAGTGTTCAGGACACATCAAGAACATCACAGTGGCACTGTCCATGAGCAGAGGTCCTACAATGCCTATTATGAAACTTTGGTGATGAACGTCCATAAAATGATTGTGTAATGTGCATGAGTTGCTCAGTTTCCACATACTATATGCTTAGACGTGCAAACACTTTTTATATTCCCAGTACAGCTGTTCAACATTGCCATCTCTTTACACCTCCCTGTGGATGGTACAGCTGACATTCTTCACATCCTGCTCGATCTGTGTTTTGGTTCATGTGACACAGAATGGCACTGTCGCTGTTGGAAATCAATGTTTGGGACACATAGACATAATCACAGTGCCACTCGTCATAGGTAGGCTCTCAAAAAGGCCATGTTGAAAATTTGTAGTATAAATACCAACTAACGCCTGAGGCGTTAAGGTTTCTAACCATAACGTCCTACCCTGTACAGACTGACAAGCATTGGGGTGTGCCTTTGGACCGCTGACTGTACTGCTCATGCCATCCTTCCCCCACCTCCAGCCACTGACAGGCATCGAGGTGTACCTTGCACTCTTCAGCCCCAGACTTCACCCCATTCTCCTGTGCTGCACCCATTTCAGCATATGTCTTTATGGAATGCGGTGACTGTAAAGCCAAACACCCTAAGGCACACCTCAACATGTGTCGCTGTCTGCAGAATAGAGTGATGTGACATGGCATGCCCCTCATGGATGACGACACAAACACTTACCCCAATGCCTGCCCATCCCTACAGGAGATTGGGGTTGGCGTGAACTTCAATACTTCACTGCCATTCCTATTCTGCATCTGTCTAACTCCTGCATGTCCAATGCTAATACCAGCAAGCAAACATTGCATTGATAAATGCTTGTTTCCTTATTGAGTGCATCTATAACCTCACCAGCCACAAACATAAGGATGACCAGATGATAACTTCCGCCTCCTCCCTACCGCACTCTTGTATAATGGCACCACATTCACCCTTTCCAGTCCTTGGAACCCTTCCTGTGTCCAGTGACACATTAAATAACCTAGTAAATGGTGCTGCCAGTGCTCTAGGATGTAAGGCGTCTGGGCCCATGACTTTATGTGCATTAAGCTTTCCCAATTCCTGCCTTGTCCCGTCTTCTGTGAATGGACTAGAGTCCACCCTCTGCCCTCCTTGCCCTTTCCTTTCAACTCTGGCCCCTTACCCTCCGTTTCCACCATGGAAACTGAACAGAAGTACCTATTCAGCAAGTTCTCCTTGCTGAAGTCGACTTCAACTGGAATGACTCCTTCCCCTCTAAGTCTCACTATCCTCTGCTTTGATTTCCTCCTGTCACTAACATACCTAAACAGCATTTTATCCCCCCTCTTGGCCTCCCTTACTATCCTTTACTCTGTACAGTATCTGCCTTTGCTCTCTAATTGTATGCCCTGTTACCCTCAGCTTTTGCCTGTATACCTCCCTGTCCTCCATTCTCTGTGTTCTTTTATATGTCTTGACTGCCCTTTTCCTTTCTCCTATTGCCCTTGATACCTCCCTGATGAACCAGAGTGGCCTTTTCCTTCTTTTGCTCTAACTTAATTTCCTAATGCAATGGTCCGTGGCTCTCAATATTACTCCCTTATTTCACCTCCACAGATCCTCCGCATCCTCCAATTCCCCCTTACCCTCCATTTCCTCACTGAAGAGCTCCCTGATTTTTACTGAAATCCACCCATCTGAAGTACTTACTTATTTATTTAAATGTTTTACCAGGAGGGCACACTGAACAACAAGTTGCTCATCGCACGGTGCAACCTTGGGGGAGGGGGTTACATAGGGTTGTGAAGGATGATCACTGACAATAGTATGTGGGTAGTACAAACAATACAACATTTTAAGATTATGCAACAGTTAGAACACTAGGTATTGTACAATAAACAGTAGTGGAACATTGGGTAAATTACAATACATGTCCAAAATCATACAAAGGAACGTATAAACATACAAAACAGTAATAATGCAACAGAACCATAATAGTGCTTGAGTGTACCAGGAGCAGGCTCAAGGTAGTACGCAAGTGCTGTTGGAGTAAAAAGGATGGGTTTGGTTGTGCACATGGCTGACCCAGAAGGGCAGGTGGACAAGAGAGGGGGAGAGGCAAGAAGTGAATATGAGGAGAAGGGGTAGCCATTTCCTGATTCCCCCTTCAGGATGTTGAGAACCCTGCCGGAGGGTCAGGGGTGGGAAGGCAGAAACTGGTGATAAGTATTTAAGGAGGTTAAAGCAGGAACATCTGAGGAGAGGTAATTGTGTATGGCAGAGGTAAGGTAGTAGTTGGAGGAGGAGGAGTGACATATTTCAGGGGGGGATGGAATTCCAGATTTTAGGGAAGTGATGGGAGAAACCAGTCTGATCGATGAGGGTGGAGCGGCGAGGCACTGTCAAGGTGCTGGTGTCAATAGATCTGACAGAGTGGGTGAGGGGAGGAGGAGTGGAGAGAGAGATAGGAGGGGAGCACTCTGGACCAGAATTTGGGGTCAGGTTGGCACAGTGTGAGATGCATCTGTGAGATACGAACATATAAAGATATGAAATGTGCCAGCAGATAAAGGCCTAGAGGTCTATCAAGTCTGCTCAAATGTGCAGCTAGCACCCCTTATTCTGCAGCTGCCACTCCTTCCCCTTCATTGACCTCCCCTTGTCCTGTCCCATCTCCTTTTGAAGCAGTCCACTGTTCTACTGGATACCACTTCTGCAGGTAACACATTCCACCCAGCCACCACCCTCTCTGTAAAAAAGTGTCTCCTCATCTCCCTCGTGAACCTTCCTCCCTCCAGTCTCATATCATTGCCCCTGGTGTCCCTCCCCTCCCTTACTTTGAACAGCCCCTCTGTACCTGTCTTGTTTATTCCTTTCATGTACTTAAAGGTTTCAATCATGTCCTCCCGTCCCTCCTCTCCTCCAGTGAGTATATGTTCAACTCCCTCCGCCTCCTCTCATATGATAAGTCCCCCAGCCCCTTGATCATCTTTGTCACCCTGCGCTTCACCCCCTCCAGTAACTTAATGTCCCTCTTCAGATACGGGCATCAGTACTGCACTCAGTACTCAAGGTGCGGTCTAACTAATGACCTATACAGTGGCAGAATCACCTCTTTCCTCCTCAAGGATATACCCTTTGCAATACAACCCAGCATTTTGTTAGCCTTTGCAGCTGCCTTCCTACATTGTGCCGAGTTGTTCATTGACCCTGTAATGAGCACACCCAGATCCTTCTCCTCCTCTGTCTGGGCTAGCTGCACTCCCCCCAGCTGGTAACTCCTCTTTGGGTTCTTCATCCCAAAATGCAGCACCTTGCACTTTTTGGCATTAAACCACAGTTGCCAGGTGTCTGACCAGGTTTCAAGCTTTGCCAGATCATCCTGCAACCCCTGCCATCCCCCTAGGTCATCCACCACCGCGCCTACCTTGGTATCATCAGCAAACAGACTGATCTTGCTCTTGATGTCCCATGATATGTCTGCAATGAATATCCCAAACAACACTGGTCCCAACACGAGCCCTGGAACACCGCTCGTCACTACCCTTGGTGTGAGGCTCCGCACCCACCAACACCCTCTGTTGCCTTCCCTGAAGCCAGTTCCCTACCCATCTCACCAGCTTTGCACCTGCCCCTGTGCCTACTAACTTACTTCCCAGCCTTCCAAGCGGCACCGAGTCAAATGCCTTACTGAAGTTCAGATACAGGACTTCCACTGCATGGCCCCTGTCCAGTTGCCTAGTTACCCAGTTATAGAACTCCACCAGGTTGTATTTGCTGGATCTGCCCCACATGAAGCCATGCTATCTGCTGTTCTGTAGTCCTTTGGCCTCTAGGATGGCCACCAGCCTCTCATTTAGGATAGTCTCCATTAGCTTACCCATGATGGATGTGAGGCTCACTGGTCTGTAGTTTCCCGGTTCATCCTTGGGGCCACTGTTGTGGAGGGGCACCACATGAGCCATCCTCCAGTCCTGAGGTACACACCCCAAATGTAGTGAGGCATTAAATAGGTCTGCCAAAGGTCCTACAAGGACCTCTGCCAGCTCCTTCAGTACCCTGGGGTGGATGCCATATGGGCCTGGCGCCTTATACACCCTCAGGACCTTCAAACCTTCCCGAACTCTGCCCTACATGATTCCCCATCTGTCACCCCTTCCCCCCTGTTTCTGCCATTTCTCCCCCCCCTTGGGTGTCACCCCCCCTCTTCTCTTTAGTAAATACTGAGCAGAAGTGCTCATTTAGTGCTTCTGCCTTATCACACCTCTTCCACCCAACCCCTCCTTCCTAATCCTTACTATGTGGTCCTTACAGCTCCTTTTCTTCCTGATGTACCTAAGGAAGTCCTTCTCCCCCTTTTTAATGTCTTGTGCCAGCCTGAGTTCTGTAGATGCCTTGGCTCCCCTTATTGCCCTTGTCACCTCCTTCAATTCCATCAAGTACTCCTCCCTGTCCTCCCCTCTCCCTGTTTTCTTGTACATCCTAAAGGCAGCTGTTTTCCTCCTTACCTTTTCCATGACATCCTTGCTCAACCAGCTCGGTTTCTTAGCCCTAGCCTTCTTGCTCTGGGCCTTGCAGCAGGTTTTGGTTGCCTCCAATATCCCCAGCTTTATGAGCTCCCACCTCTGGTTAGTGTCCATACCAGACTAAATTCTGGCCAGGTACCCTTTTACCACTTCCCCCATCCTCCCAAAGTCAGCCCTCCTGAAGTCCAGCACTCTTGTGCCAGATTCCACTCCTTCCTTTCCCATATTCAATGTGAGCCAAACTGAGTGGTGGTCACACCCTGATAGCGGTTCCTCCACTGTAAGTTCTCTCACAAAGTCCCCATTTGCCAGCACAAGGTCAAGGATATTCCTATACCTGGTTGGTACACTGACCATTTGCAGCAGGAAGCTGTCCTGGAAGGCATCCAGCAGTACCTGCTCCCTACTGTTCCTGGTTGTTGGGGTACTCCAGTCCACTCCTGGCATGTTGAAGTCCCCCACAATCACCACACTACCCTTCTTGCAGGTCCTCCTGATCTGTCCCATTAGTTCCCTGTCTAACTCCTCCATCTGAGATGGCGACCTGTACACCACTCCCATTCTAAGAATCCTATTCTTGCAATCCTGGATTTGCATCCAAAGTGACTCCGTACTACCCCCCCCTTCCTCCATTACAAACTTCAGTCCTTCCTTCACATATAGTGCCACACCCCCTCCTTTCCCAATCACCCTGTCCCTACGAAATAACCTGTACTCTGGTACAGACAGGTCCCAGTCATTGTATTGGGTGGCTCATGTTTCTGTGATGGCTGCAATGTCCACCTCTCCCTCTGCCATGAGCACCTGTAACTCTGCAGTTTTCCTCCCAAGGCTCCTACCATTAAGGGTAACCACCTTCCACCCTTTCCCCCCTCCCATCCTGCCCTCCTTTACTAGCATCATCAATAGTACTTGCCATTTGTCCTTTGTCCCTGAAATAGTGGAAGGAAGGTTAGAGAGCAATAGAGTTCATAGTGGTGGGAGCGGGAAGGGGAGTCGAGAGCAAAGCGGCAGAAGGAGTTAAAGAGAGTGTCCAACTTGGTCTGGGAAGATTTGGGAGCAGCACCATAGACTGCATCACAGTAGTCAAAAATGGGGAGTAGCATCTTCTGGACAATTTCATGCCTCACAGTTAGAGGGATGCAACTATGATTCTTGTACAGAGCACCAAGCTTGGGGCACAGTTTCTTCAGGATAGCATCAATATGCACAGAGAAGATGAGGTGCTGGTCCAGCCAACCCCCCAGATATCTAAACGAGGCGGTGTCCTCCAGGATGGTCCTGTCAAGGGCGTGGAAGGTGGGTAGGGATGGAAGCCTGGAGAGTCTCTGCCTGGTGCCAACGGTCATTGAGACTGTCTTCTTGGCATTTAGAAAAAGCTGGTGAGAAGCAAACCAGAGCTGAACATAGTTGAAGTCATGCTGTAAGCTGGTTTCCACAGCAGCAGAGTTTTTGCCAGAACTGTATAAAACAGTATAGTCAGCATACATGTGAATAGATGAGGATGAGCAGGCTGTGGAAAGATCATTAAGGAAAATGGAGAAGAGTAGGGGGCCATGCACTGAGCCCTGAGGGACACCAGTGTTGATGTGGAGTGGAGGGGAGATGGAATCAAGGATTCTCACCGATTGGGTCCTGCCAATGAGGTAGGATTTAAACCAGTTGGTGGCTGATGGAGCAAGGCCAGCTGATGAGAGGGAATTAAGAAGCATGGGATGGGAAATAGTATTCAAAGCTTTGGCTAGGTTGGCAAAGATGGCTGAGGTGATCAGACCATCATCCATCCCTGAAAGGATGGATTCCATAAGCCTGAGGAGGGAGGTAGTTGTTGAGTGTTTTTTCCGGAAACCAGATTGGAAGGGGGTGAAGAAGGAGGAATCGGAGAGGAAGGGTGATAGTTGAGAGAGAACTAAATGATCTTGAAGTCTGGCAAGGGTGGGAAGGAGGAAAATGGGGCGATAGTTGCCAGGAGTGGATGTGTCACCACCCTTGGGGAGAGGAAGGACTACAGCATGTTTCCAGGGTGAGGGTACTTGTGCAGAAATAAAGGAGAGGTTAAGGATTAGGGAGATAGGATAAGCAATTGCAGGAGCAGAAAGGTAGAGAAGTTTAGGATCAAGCTCATCTGGTGAGGAGCCTTTAGAGGGGTTGAGAGATAGGAGGGCACTAAGAGCTTCATCAGAAGAGATAGTAAAAAAGGAAAAAGGGGTAGGGTTAGGCACTGGCTGAGGCAAAAGGCTGAAGTTAGTAGGTTTCAAGGGGAGAGGGAATTTAGAAGAGACATGGCTTACGAGGTGTAGTAGGCATTAAATTAATTGGCTACAGAGCCAGGGTTGGAAACTAGGGAGTTATTTTGAGAACTGGAGGGGTAGGGGAAGGGGGGGAGAGAATAGGACATGAACTACCCTCCAGAATTTAGATGGAGAGTTAATGTTAGTCAGGAATTAGGAGTTGAAATAATCAAAGTACAGCTCCCTTGTGGCGGTTCGACTCACTTCCATCCCTGTCCTTATTCAGACTGTTACTGCCCTATGGTCACTTGACCACAGACTGTTCCCCACTACTACATGTGCTACACTTTTTCCATTTGTCAGACTCAAGTCTAGCGTTACTCCTCCTCTAGTGGGTTCTCTGACCAGTAACTCCCTACTTCAAGCCGATGAAGCTGACAGGATCTCCCAGTTCACATCAGGGAGATTAAAGTCCATCACCAGAACTTCCACCTTGTATGCCATCTTGAGCACCACCTGCATAAATTTCTTGTCTACTTCCTCGCCCTGCATAGGAGGCCTGTAGGTCACACCCAGCATTACAGTTGCACCTAAATGTTTTTCCAACATAATCAACAGGACCTCCACATCCTCTAGTTATTCCTGCCATTCCATTTCCTTTATGTCATCCTTCACACATAGTGCGGCCCTCCGCACTTTCTACCAATCATGTCCTTCCTAAAATATCTATACCCCAGTATAACTACTTCTTATGTCTGGTACTCTGTAAACCAGGTCTCCATTATGGCCATCAAATCCAGTTGATCATCCACAGTCATGGCCTCCAGGTCAACCAATTTGTTACCCATACTTCTGGTATTTGTGGACTTTCCCCTACACCAAATCCCCCCTCCCCTTTTCTATCATTTTCTACTCCCTTCCCCTTCCTGTGGGGGAGTGCTAGTTAGGCAAGGCTCTCTGGTTTTCTCCATCCCCCTTATTCTAGCATTGTACTTCCCCTCTCCTAGGTAAATTCCCCTCCTAAGACCCTATCAATGTAACCTTGTAGTCTTCCTCTCAGTGCTCCAGCTCCACTCTAATTTATGCCATGACCCAGTCCCTTTTCCCTGCTTCAGCTAACTTGGAGTGGAAGAGAGAGGAAGTCTCCACTACAGACAGCTTGTGACATTCCCTCATGATAGGAGTGGAACCACCCAGCTTTAGAGATTGAGAGTCCAGCAGCCTGCAACTTGTCCAGGAAAATAATGTCAAAATCTTTGGCTAAATCAGCAGAAATGGTGGAGGTGACGTGGCCCTGATCCATGCCACACAGGATAGTATTAGTAAGCCAAATGAGAGAGGTGGAGTTGGGCTTCCTAAAGCCAGATTGGGAAGTAGTGAAGGAGGCCAAGTCAAAACTGCTCCCAGGTTTGGTGCAGGTTGTCCCTCCCCCACCCCATATCCTAGAAGACAATCTAAAATCAGTGAGGCAGCAACTCAAAGAAGAGTCTTAGTGGAAGGCTGCTGCCAGAGTGTTTTGGCCCTTCAGTTTGAAGGCCTTCCAGATTTAAAGAGTCCAAAGGTTTTTCTTCCTTCCCAACCTCAAAAAAAAGTTATGTTAGAGCTGGAGGTAAAGAAGTTGATAAGGATACAGGCCATAGAAAAGGTCACTTCCTCAAAGTGGGGAATATGCCTCTTCTTAAAAAGCTGGTGACACGTTCAGGAGAACTTTAATAAAACATGATATTTAGGCACAGTCCAGCTTGTATTTCCCATTAGTTCTGTAATCCTTCTCCCCATTATTGAGTAATAAGGTCATTTGCATGAAAACAGGATATTTGTTCCTGAAGAGTTTATCTATTCCTGCTGCCGTCTCCCTACCTGCAGTCACAGAGCATAGGGCAACAGATTGTAATGTCACAACAGAGAATTATGACTTGCAGTAGGGAGTAAGCTATGGAGGCAGACGAACTCAAAATGAACTCTAAGGGGCAGCAATCATATATTCATGCACATTTCTTTAGTAATATATTACGAGGAGGAGACATTTATAAAATATAAATGTAATGTAAGCAGAGTTATACATATTTATTATGTATTTTAAAGTTTTCTTTGAGGTGTCAGTGGATCTTTAAGGTATTTTCTCACAAGACACAAAAACGTGGGCTGGCAGGTTATTCTGGATTTAATATTCCTGAACAAGTGCATAGAAAAATAAAAAATAAAAATGGTAACACTGGGAACAGTTACACCATCCCTGCAGAAAGGGGAGTAGCTGGAATTACTGGATCTGAAAGATGCATACTTTCATATCCCTTTGAAACACTCCCACAGAAAATACCTACTATTCAGATTAGAAAAAGAGCAGTATCATTTTGGCACACTGCCTGTTGGCTTAACCTCAGCGCCAAAGCTGTTCACAAAGTGCCTAGCAGCATTGTCTGCATCCATGAGAAGAAAGGGAATAACAGTGTATCCTTATCTGGACAACTGGCAAGTCACAGAAAGGACAGACAAGACAAGAGACATATTTCTCCATTTCAATGGTTTGAAATACCATGGAAAGCCTGGGCGTTCTACTACAGATAGGAAAGTCCCAGTGGGAATCCAGCCAAGTGCTGGTCTTTATTTAAACAGAGTTGGACACTACTCTGGGAAAGCATTCTTGCCACAGATAAGAGGGCAGAGCATGTTGTCCTGTGCTAGATCTTACAATCAAGGTGAGACAAGGCCAGCAAAGGACTTTTTGTAGCTTCTAGAGCACATGTCATCAGCAACTGCTGTAGTGCCCTGGGCCTACTTACAGATGAGAGATGTTCAGCTTTAGCAGACACTGACATCAAAAGTGGAGCCACTGAGCCGGCTTGTACCAGTTAGAGTAGGCCTGGTCATTTATCTAGAGCAGTAGAAGGACATGGACAATCTCAAGGTAGGAATCCTTTTACAGAAAGTGTTCAAAACACTCTCTCTGACAACATATGCATCCCTACTAGGATGGGAGGACATCTAAGTGAGCAGGCAGTAAATGGAATCTGGTCTCCACAAGACCAGCAGCAGCACAAAAACCTGCTGGAGCTCAGGGCTGTACATACAAATATACGACTGAGTCAGCAGAAAAAGGCCTTGCTGTCTGTTATGTCTGCTCGAGTTAGCAGACCTCCTAGTATTTATTGTGGGATCAACCCATCACTCCCTGTTGTTAGCTGGCAGGATTCTAGACCTGTTGGCAAAACATGACAGAGAAGCCCAGATATCACAGAGGAAAAAATATTCCAAAAGGTATGCCAATCTACATCGACACCCCTACCCCAAATGACAGTGCCACGACTCTCTGACTCAGAGTTGATTATATTAAGTATGGGGGGAGGTGCGGGAGGCAGAGCCCCCATACATGGGAGGTTCAGTGGCACCCCCATAAGAAGACAAAGTGTCCTTGGATGGATTTATGCTGAGCGCAATTGCGGTTGACGTAAATTAATCGCTGTAATGTTGGTCAAAAAAATATTTGTCGAACTGGCATTGTAGAGCCTTCCAAAACATGTACAAAAACAGTATTCCTGATGGGAGTTCAGAAACTTCTGAACACCACAATGTTGTCATGCAAACTCAGTGAAAAATAGTCTTTCAGACATTGTTATACTATAGATGAGAAAGTGCATTACTAGGTAACAGACTTTCCTGAAGATGCAGAAGAGTGAAATACAGCAGGTCTATTGGTGGACAGGGGTGGGCGTTTAGCACCTAAGACAGATTATTACTTGTTTTGCATGTACACACTGATAAGAGTAAGCTGACTAAGGTTACTTTTCAGTAACGATACAGCAACTAATAAAATATGCTGATCATTGCATCATGGCAAAAATCTGTAGGTGGCACACAAACACTACCAACATAATTATACTGGATAATAGCAAGTATGAGAAAATACAAATGTACCTTATGCTGCAGTAGTGTATGTAATAGCATGCATGAGGGTCTGTAGGGAAGCCATGTCTACACTGTTATCTACTACTTCTTTCCTGCTGATGACTTCTATCTTATATAGAGTACATTGCTGAGATCTCTGAGTTTCTCCTTTTATGTTCTACCTTGCTGTCCCTGAATCATTTGTTTTACCCTTCTCTGGACCTTTTCCATCATGTTGATGCCCTTCTTTATGTAAGGGCACCAGTACTGCACATTATACGCTAAGTGTGGCCATACTGGAGATCTGTACAGTGGCAGAATGACCTCTGTTGTCCTGCTGGTAATACCCTTAACTATGCAGTTCAACATCTGTTTAACTTTGGCTGCTGCTTTTTTGCATCTTACTGAGTGCTTCAGGTTACTTCCAAGTACTTCCCCTCCTCTGTCCTGGTAAGCTGCACACCACCCAGCCTGTATTTAGTCTCTGGGCTCTTCACCCCCAAGTACATTACCTTACTTGTTGGTATTGAATCCTAGTTGTGAAATACCCAACTTTTTCTCTAGTTTAGCCAGGTCCCTTTGAGGTCCTGCCATCCATCCTCAGTGTCTAACCTCCCACTGAGCTTTGTGTTGTCTGCAAATAGGCATATTTTACCTTTTATGGACAAGACTGTTAGCAGCTCCAGAAACTGCTAAGCTCCAGACATTTAATCCAGTCTAACAAAAAAGTTCAAGCTACCATCTTTGTGCTACAATTGCTTTTTCAAGGTTTGAAAAAGCACTTGCAGTGCAAAATGGCAATCAGCTTTTATACTGTGTGCTGCTACTTGTGAGTATAAACTTTACTTATGCTGGAGCAATATATAAATATATTTTAGCATCAAGTACATGACTCTGATAGTCTATGTAGTGTGGCTGGTAGCTCATACTTTTTGTTAGATTGGATATTTCGCCTTTTATACCATCTACAATTATTGCTGATGAAGACCTTAAACAACATCAGATGCAGCACTTAGCCCTGTGGGACCCACTATTGACTGGCCTAGCCTCTAAGAACTCCTCCCAACTATCACCTTCTGACTTCTGCCCTGCTGCTAGTTTCAAACTGATAAAACTAGTTCCCACCCCCAACCCCAGGTCCTCCAGATTCCTGATTAATATCCTGCAGGGACCACAGTCAAAGGCCTTACAGAAATATGGACACTGGGATCTGGATTAAAAAAACATTGGAAAATCCTGCAGCTGTGGGGAAAACTCGGTGCAAGTGGGTTGCCACTTGCAGAACCACAGTTTCTCTTGCAGCTATGCTATTGTCAAAAATGGAGCCAGTTTGTGATTGGCTCCATGATTTCTGGCAGCTTGCAGGTGGTGTTGCCATAGAAATTCCTGCAGCTGTGGTAAAAATGTTATGGCTGGTGGGAACAGCTGTAACATCTTCTGCAGCTGCTGCAGATGAGAATACCAATCTCTGCAGCTGCAGAGATTGAATCCTCAACTGGAGTTGAAGTGTGGGTTAGTTTCAGAACCTTTTGAAAATCTGGCCCAATCAAATAAATCAATAATGTTAGTTTGTCAGGCCTTCCCTGAAGCATACTCATGGTGACTCTCATCCTGGAGTCCATTTTCTTCCAGAAGGCTTACCAATCTTTCTTTCAGTATGTTTTTCATGAGTTTCCCCCTATCGAGTCCAGACTGACTGGTCTGTAGTTACCACGGTTGTCCACCAGCCCACTTTTGTGGAATAGTACTAAATTTGTTGTCCATTAGTCCAGGGACACTTCCCCAGACTCTAGAGAGGTTTTAGGTTCTCCAGAGGACCCACCAGTGTATCTGTCAACTCCCTAAACACCTTCAGATGTTCGCCATCTGGTCCCAAGAATTTGCCTGCCTTCAGAGCCTTCAAGCCCTTACACAATCAATATCAATCTTTCCATCTATCACCATCTACCATTTTGCCCTCTCCATTCTTCCCTTGTCTCCTTAGTGAAGACTAAACAGAAATACTTGTCCAGTACTTCTGCTGTCTCCACATTTCCCTCTACCACCTCCTTCTTATCTCAAACTGACTATGCTATCCTTCATATCCCTCTTCTCCCTGATATACTGGATGAAATCCTTCTCCACTGTTTTCACCCTCTCTGTTAGTTGTACCTTTCTCTTGGCTTTGGCCAGCTGGACTCTTCTGCCTGCCTTCCTTGCCATAGTACAGTACTCCTCTCAATCCTCCTCTTTCTGGGTGCACTTGTACTTCCTGAAGGCTGACCTCTTATACTTCACCACATGGGCTACCTCCCTATTATAGCAGCTTGGCTTTTTGGGTTTAGATTTTTTGCTCTTTAGATTGGCACACATGTTAGTAGCTGCCAACAGCTTCTTCATAATAATTGCCCATTTCTGTCCCACCTCCATCTCCTTCCTGATACCAGCAAGGTGCACTCCCAGAATCTCTCCCATCCTACAGACAACAGCCTTCCTGAAGACAAGAACCCTTGTTTTTGACTTAATACTCTCCCTGACCATGTCCAGTTGAAACCATATGGTGCATTGGTTGCTTCCTGAAGCAGTGACTCCACTTTTACTTCTTGGATGAGTGCACTGTTAGTCAGGAACATGTCCACTATGTACTTCTGTGTCTACAGCACTTCTCAGATCTGGTTCAAAACCAGTCAGTTTTGGTCAGAACAGATAATACCACCACCATGCACTACATAAACAAACAAGGAGGCACCAGATCTCCAAAACTATGCACAGAGGCAATGACAATCTGAAACCTGATATACTAAACTCAGATGTTACCCCTCACCCCTGCCTTTTTACTAAAATGACAGGTGGCATGCTGTTGGCATTGGCAGCAATACCTGGTGGGGACCTGGGTTCGGGGAGGATGAGGTTACCTGGCACAAGGGACCTAGGTTTGGCTACTCTGCACAGGGGCACCCAAGTAAATCCAACTACAGGAAGCAATAACTGTAATGTCCAGTACCAAGATTGGGATTTTTCAGTGTGGGTTTTATTCATAAACTAGCTGAACATAACAAAGCATAGATGGACCTCCAAGGGGCTACGTTTACTGTAAATGCAGATAGAGACTACAAGGCGGTCCACTTAAAGAATGAACCCATTTCTACTGTTGTCTGGCTCTGGACCCACCAGACACTCAGCCCGGACTTGCATGCGCTTTGGATACACAGCCCGACTGGTCTGGCTCCCCTGCCGGCCACTTGACTGATGGTCCACTTAAAGAATGGACCCAATTTACTTGTTGTGGCTCCCCACACACCACTTAGACTCTGCGACTACTTGAGAGATTTGTTTTCTTACTTCCTTCGGACTCCCATCAAACAAGGAAAATATTTTCCCAAGCTGTGGCTTCCCACACCACTTAGAGTCTGCGACTCCTAGAGAGATTTTCCAATTTGCGACCCACGTCTGGGTACCTACCTCATCACTGGCCAGGCACATGAGGCAAGTAGCAATCACAGTAGAAATCCGTAGAGGTGGATCTGGTTACTAAAGATGGGGAGGTGTTCCCACCTCCAGCTCCCACAGCCCATACCCAGCCATTTCTCTGGACAAACAGAAACTTAAACTTTGAAATGTAGATTAAATGGTGGATGACCTGTGGCACTCCCCTCTACAACATTACTTGAAATCCATTCAGACTTTAAATTTTAAACTACTCCATTTGTTTGTCCTAGTACAGTAGGCCTCCCAAATAGTAGTTCACATCCCAGCTTTCTCCATATTTTCCAAACTGAAGAAACATATTGTTTGTCCTCTCAAATAGAGCAAAACACTCACCCTTTCATTGCAGGTGCCACACAGGAGAAGTACCACTTCTTTCACTGTTACCAAACCAGAACAGAAACTGTAAAAAGGCAGCTTTCTTCTGTAGTGGAAATTAGGGACTGCCCTGGAATCCACAGAGGACTTTTCTCCCCAGAGGGAGGGGTCACTGAGACCTGACAGCGGTCCCACCACCTAAAACTGGACACTAACTTCTCTCTAAGGAGGTAAACAGAAAACACTTCCTTCCTGCTTGTAGGTAAACAGAAGACTGACTTTGAAAACTCCCAAAGTTCTAACTCACTTCCTGTGCTGCAGATTCCAATGTGGCTTATGCAGCTGTGACAGTTCTATGGTGATGTCATCTCTCAGTCTCAGCTGTGACTGAGACGGAGTGAGACAGTGTGAAACCCATTTAACTGGAGTTTCACAAGCTGCCTTCCCTGCCTACCACTAGGTCTTACTGGGATTCTAGTAACCCCGGGTAACAAGGGGTTACACAGAAATGACTACTGTACATCTACCAGGAAAGGACAATGTCCTAGCAGATTCACTAAGCAGGATAAGTCAGAGAAACCACAACTCGTGGGTCAGACTGTTAAGGTGATGGGGCGTCTCAGATGTGTACTTGTTTGTCTTATGGGACTATCACAAATTATCACTGTTCTGCTCCAGGCCATCCCACAGTGGGATTCTACCTCAGGATAGTCTTATCTCTGCTGGGAGGGGAAGTTCCTCTGTGCATTCCCCTCATTCCCTTTAATTTACAGATTACTCTAGAAATTGAGGAAAGAGTCAACAACAATGACTCTGGTGCATTAGACTGAATGAGAAAGCCCATGGTTCTCTATCCTATTGTCCCTGTCAGACATGAATCCCAACTTTCTCCATCTCCCTCTCTCTCTCCCCTATAAGTTACAACCTTCTGACTCAGTCTCAGGGTAGAGTAACATTTCCAAATCTCAAAATGCTGAGGCTTGAAGCATGGTTCTTGAAGACCTACAATACTCTAGCATGAACTTGTTAGGCAGTGTATTGAATATTTTGAAAGTTTGAAGGAAGCAGTCCACACAAAAATCCTATTCCTCAAAATGGAAAATATTTTCAATTTGATGCTCGGCTAATGAAGTTTTTCCCTGGAAGCAGATTTACTTGATTGGACTACATAGAGCACCTGCACACAAGTGGTCTGATGTCGTACTTATTGAAGGTTCATCTAGTGGAAGTATCAGTTTCTTGTCTTCAGGGAAGCCAAAACTCTCTATCCTCATGCTCTGTGTTCAAGAGATTATTCAAAGGCTTCCTTCACCAGCAACCTCCAGTTAGGTAGCTTGTTCAACCCTGGAACCTAAACACATACCTGGTGTAACTAGTGTATGCCTCCTTTGAGCCCATGACTTCTGTGGACCTTAGGTTTGTGACATGGAAGACACTCTTCCGCATAGCTATGATCTCTGCCATGAAGCACTGTGCAGAGACCCTAACTACATAATCACACACTGGGACGAAGATGTTCTGAGGACAAACAGGAAATTCATCTCTAATGTAGTGTCACAATTTCATCTTAACCAAACAGCTACTCTTCCTGTGCTTTTTCTATTACATTGTATCCCAGATGAACAAACATTGTACTCTTTTGATGTCAAGAGAGCGCTTGACTAATATCTTGACAGAATAAAAGTTATCAGATCTGATAACAGACAGCTGTTTGTCACATATTGTATGTAAAGGTTGGGAAAGGAACCTGAAGCAAGAAAGACTGTTTCTATGTGGTTGTTCTCTAAAATATAATTCTGCTATGAAAAAGTGAGTAAGAAGCCCACCTTAGGGATAAGATCACATTCCACAATGGACACTGCAGCCTCAGTGGCAGCTTCAAGAAGTATCCATCTGGCAGATATCTGCAGAGCACCTACAATATCAGGAATAGTGTTGTGCAAAATTGACATATTTCACCTGGCGAAATATTTCGTGTAATTCTGCAAATGCGCAAAATTCTTCACCTAGGTGAAATGAAATTTCACCTGTTTTCTTGATTTCATGTAACAGCGAAATTTTACGTAAAATGCCTTGGCAAAATATTTTGTCTGTGCAAAGTGAAATTTCACCTGTTTTCATGATTTCATGTAAATGGTGAAATTTCACTTGAATGAGTTGGTCTGCTAATTCCGCCCATTGATGCTCCAAATTTTGCCTTGTGGTGCAATTTCACTGGCATAACTTTTGATGTTGCCAGAGAAATTTTGCTCCAAAGGAGAAATTTGCAGTGCATTGTGGGGAAATAGTTCAATCATCACATGCAGGTTGTTTACAGCTCATTCTGCTGCATGTTGAGTCAGAGAACAGCCTGTTGTGGTGCGTCAGAGCCAATAAAGCCTTTGAAAACATAGTTAAAATTTGTTTTTGGGAGCTAATTGCTTCAAAATAGAAAGTTTTTTCCTAGTGCTGCTAGGGAACATTTTCTACTTTTGTGGATTTTTGCATAATACTTAGTTTAAATTAGGTTTTACTTTTCTCTTTGTCTTTGAAAGAGTTGCATGGGTTAGGGTTAGGTAGGAGTGTAAATCAGCACAGGCTATTTCTAGCCAAGCAGATTGCTCACAACTTGTTATTTATTTAATGTTATTTCTTATTAATTGTGTTATGTCTTGCCATTTATTTTTCTCTGAAAAGTTTCTCCATCCTATTTGAGAGAGTTCCTGCTGCTGTTAGGCTTTTTTATATGTACCATTCTTCTGCTTTTAGTTATGATTGTGAATTCTAAAGTTTTAAACACACAGAGCTGATCTGTTATTTTATTTGTTTGTGGATAGTTCTGTTTGCTGGAGTGTTAACTTGTGTTACTAAAGCTGTGAAAATCAACAGTTCTCTATTTTTTGTATCTTTACTTAAGTACTTTTACTTGATCACTTGAACTTGTCCATTTACAGTTGCACTGACTAAACTGTTGAATTGCTCCCTCAAATGTTACTGCTAGAGCTTGACTCTGCACATTGCATGGTGTTCCTGTTTTAGCTGACTTACCTTACCCTTTCTCTGTTACAGCATTGTTTGTGTAACATCTGACATGCGCATTATAAAAAGCTATATATTAATATAGTCATTTTCAAGAGATTGCTTGGTGATCCCTCCCATCCAGACCACTACCATATTGTATGGTACTCACCTTTGTTGTGGTTTTATGGTTATCTCTGCCCTTTTATAATAATAATAAAAAAAAAATTGTGGCACTAATTAAGTAATTACACATTACAGTACTTTATTTGTCCAGAGACACAAGTGATCTGTATTTAAAGTCGATCACTTGTGCCCTTTTTCCTTGTGTGTGTGTTTCTTTAATTCCTGTTTGGGGAAAGAAAAAATTACTTTTAATTTTTTAGTAGCATAGGCTACCTACCATATATGGTATTAGTTGTACTCTAAGTGCTGGTACCTGTCCTCGTTGTGTTTGGACTTGTAAGGAAGCCGGTACTGTAGGTGTGATGTCATCACATGTGAGGTGTTAGTCACACAGTTAGTAGTAACACATCCTTTCTTCAAATACTCCCAGAGAAAGGAAAAGCTTTGAAGCAGCAGCCAGCAAAAATGCCTGCTAAGAAGTGGCCCAGTACAGGGGGGAAACCTGGCAGGTGGGATGAGAGAGCTAAGAAGTTTGCTGAAAAAAGTCCAGTTTCAGTTCCAGTTCCCCAAAGAAATGAAAGCACACATATGTCTGCATCAGTGTCTTTTCATGTGGGCCCTGGTGGTGTGGCAAGAACCAGCAAAGGAGTTGTTGGCAGAACTGGGTCTAGCATACCTGTGTCTTACTTTTTTAAGGCTCAGACTGTTGCATCCATGCTTGTGGGGAATGATGACAGTGAGAAGAAGGGAGGCACTGACACCAGCACAGGAAAAGTGGTCCAGGAGGAGGAGGAGGATGATAAGTATGTCAGTGTGACTGTCCTTGTTCCTGCAGGAGTTGGTGATGATAGTGTTCAACAAGAGTCTGATAATCCTGGAGATAGGGATAGTCAACCCCCTTAGATGGCTGTAGAGAAAGAAAAAGATGCGTGCTCCAAGAAGACAGTGATGGGGGGAGGAGGAGGAGGAGGAGGTAGACAAGGACATCTCTATTGGTGGTGATGATGATGACTGGGCTGTTCCCACATGGGAGCCTGAGCAAGAAAGGGTAAAGGATGATGTAGGCCATTTACATACACAGCCCATGGGTTATTCTGTCACCAAGCCTATAACCAAACCTCCAAGCAGTCATGTAACCCCCCCTCAAAAGTCATTTTATTGAAGTGATGACAGCAGCCCAGAAAACACACACTTCAACACCTGTTTCTTAATTATCCCAGTCCCAGAAGCATCTGAAGTGCAGAGGTCAAAAGTCCCTAGTTTGGGACTTTTATGTGCTTGGTCCTGCTGATGAGACCATAGCAATATGTCAACTTTGTCAAGCATGTGTTAGATGAAAAAAGGAAGCCACATAGGCACCGGTGGCCAACATGCCCACCTAAAAAACAAGCACCTGCTGAGATGGCAAGAACACCAGAAGGATGCCAGAGCTGTTGTTGGCAAGTTACATGCAGTAGAGAAAGAGCAGGAGGAGGGAGGGAAGAGTGAATCAGTGGCAGAGGAGGAGGGTGAAAAATCCTTTGATCTATCGAGTAGTAAGCATAGTAGTAGCAGTGTGAGTCCCAGTCCCATGAGTCTGAAATGTACACCACCACACCCACAAGTAACCAAAATAACTGGTTTTATGTGGTCTACACAGCCCCAAGAGTCAAGTGTTACCCTTAAAAGAAAATCATTGTTACCACAAGTACAGCATTCTGTTTGTACAGCCCCAAAGATGCAGCCCACTCTGAAGACCATCCTTTAGCAGCACACAAAGTACCCTCCAATCTTGCTGCTGCACAAGAGTTAAATGCTGCCCCTGCTGAAATGCTGGCCATCAATGTACTGCCATTTGCATTCATTGAGAATGCTGGTTTCCACAGGTTGATGTCCCGTGCCTGTCCCAAATGGCAAGTTCCATCACAAACTTATTTTACTAAGCATGCCATGCCAGAGCTGAACAGTAGAGTTGCTGATTCCATTAGACATGCATTAAAGCATAGTAAATCACAATATATCCATCTTAGCATGGATATGTGGACCAGTGAACAAAAAGGCAGTAAGCACATATCTATGCATAACAGCACACTGGGCAGAGTTGCCTGGTACAGTACTTGATTTTGGGCCTAGCAAAAGATGCATGAAGCAAAATTGTGGTGATAGCAACACACCTGGTATTCATTAGCATGTGACCCTGAGTATGACAAATGTTACAGGTTCTCACACGGCTATGAAAATGCTTAATGTTCTGCTGGATGAGATTGATGGGTGGCTACACTCACAGTCTCTCATAGCAGGATTCATTGCAAGTGATAATGGCTCCAATATAATGAAGTGCATTAGCGATGGTGTTTTTTCAGACTGCCTTACCTGGCACACTGCCTTAATCTTGTTGTTCAGCAGTTTCTCAACCATGCGAACATTAAGGAAACAATTACTGTCGCCCATCGCATCTGTGTCCACTTCATCCATTCTACAAAGGCCAGTGACCATCTAGGTGAACTACTGCACAATAACCATCTGCCTCAGCACCAGATGAAGCTTGATGTTGTTACCAGGTGGAACTCCACACTGTACATGCTTGACCGGCTGTATGAACATTATAAGGCTGTGTCACAATACCTGCTGCTGCACACTACCCGTGACAGTGCTGGAGTGCCCATCACTCTAAAAAAACAGAGCACTGACACCAAATGAATGGGCTAATATTCATTCTCTGTCCATTCGTGCATATTACACAAGCAGTGAGAGGGGACACTGCTTCTATAGGTCAATCCATACCTCTCATAGTGTGCTAAGGCAGACACTAGTTAATGTGCAACACCAGACTGAGGCAAGTGGGGATCATGGCAGTTGTGATCTAATGGATCACATGTTCCATGTGCTGGACACAAATACCCATGTATCTGGCATTTTACAGTCGACTGAATTTGCAATCGCCACCATGCTGAATCTATGCTACAAACATGGCCTACCCTCTATAATTGAAGGAGGTTGTCAGCGAGTACAACAGTTGCCAGAGCACCTCAATAGAATGGTACATGCTGCACACATGAAAAATGCATGCACTGCAACAAAAACAGGTGTTGCTACCTCCACCAGCAGCTCACATGAGACAACCCAACTCGGTAACAGAAAAAGGTATTTTTAAATTAATCCTGTAGTAACAAACAAGGTCCTTTTTAAGATTTAATAATGATTAAGGGGCACTTTTTTTAAAATGGGATAATTTTCAGCCCATAGATATCATTTGAAATGTTAGGATAAGGTATCCCTAATGTTTTAAGCTATAATTAACAAGTTGATATACTCTCAAAAGTTTGCTTGCTGAATAGAGAAATTTGTATTATAAGATTAGTGATTTCAGTGTTTTCTTTTGTTTCTTTTGTTTTTAAAGAAAAATGAAACAAAACAAAATGAAAAGTAATTTTGCAAGCCTGATGGTATTGTTGGTGGGAGTAATATGCTTAATGCAATTTTGTAAATTAGTCATATCTAAATCTACAGACAGCAAATCCGGGATGCCTCTGAATACTTATCAAATAAGCAGAAAGCAATTAAGGACAAAAAATTCAATGAGAGGGAGGAATCCCTTTAATTTGGTTAAACAACAAATTCAGAGCTCTTTTCGGGTAGCCCCCTGTAGAAATGTTCCCTCAACTTATCAGATACTCTTAACATCTCTGGTTCTCTGTGGGGATATCAAAACCAACCCAGGGCCTGAAGATGGGACCATAAAACATGATAGATAATGCCAGAAGCTTAATTAACAAAATGGCTCTCCTCAGGCTTAGGTTGAACTAGAAACCAGATATAGTTATTTTAACTGAAACCTGGTTAAAAAGATATTTCTCAATCTGAAATTGAACTCAGATTTTACTGCTTAGACAAGATCGGGGTCATGGGGCGGGGTTATGATTTACATTAGATACAACTGAGTTCTTCTGAGTAATATATACAGGAAAAATAGAAGGAATTGAATGTTTGCTGTTGAAATTCCATATGATTAATCTTATTGTAGGAGTTGTTTACTCTCCACCAAAGATTAACACTAGGTCTTTTGAAAAAATTTCACATACTATTAGGGGCTGCATAGGTCAAACTGATATGATAATGATGGGTGATTTTAACGCTGCTTGGGGATGCCCGAGAGGTTGGGCTTTGGAAAATTCTATAAAATGTTTAAAGCTGGTGCAGATAATTGATGTTTCTACAAGAAAAGGGAAACTAACAAGTAAAGGTAGTATATTGGACTTGTGTTTTGTATCCCCTGAAATGATTGTAGTAGATAAGAGAGTCAGGGAACCAAATTTGGGGGACCATAATGTAATTAGATGTGTTATAAACTTGGGATTTAAAAAACTTCCAAAAATGAAGACATCGATTGAATATAAAAGAAGTTATGCAAAGTTCAACAACTTATTTTGAAAGCATCTGCAGGGATTACCATGGCATCGAATTTTCCTAATACCTGACCTAAATTTAGCAGTACAGGAGTTTACACATGTTTATTGCAGCATGTGATCAATTTGCACCTTGGAGGAAAGTTAAACAGAAGCAGAATAATCTGCCCTGAGTGACTCCTACCATAAAGAAGTTAATTAGGGTAAAAAATCAACTTTGGAAAAAAGCAAATAGGACCTTGAAAACTGAAGTATGGGATAGTTTTAAAAAAGTAAGAAATAGGGTGATCCACGAAATTAGGAAATCAAAAGCTAAATATTATAAACTAAGGATAAATGAAACAACTGAACCCAAAAAATACTGGTCTTTGATAAAGAGTCTTATAAATCCTGGTAAAAATCAAAAAGAAATAAATTGAGACAAAATGGATCTATCTTTGAAGCTGAAAGAGTGGTGGAAATGTTAAATCAATACTTTATTGAACTTCAGACTTGGATACTGAACTTGAACCTAAAAAGAATAATGTGCAATATACTGACTCAAATATAAAATCTGATAACAACAAAGAAAATCAAATTCCAATGTTTGGGTTTAAAGTAGTGACTATTTCTGAAGTACATAAAATAATAAGTAACTTAAAGATCAATAAGGCTTGTGGTCCTGATGAGACAGAAAATACATTTTTAAAGGAAGCTGTACAAGAAATAGCACCCATTTTGACTGATATTTTCAATTGGAGTTTAAGGGAGGCATTTTTTCTCTCAATATGAAAGCAAGCAAAAATAATTCCTATAGATAAAGGGTGTGACTCTATGGCTACATCTAATTATTGTCCTATAGCACTATTGTCAACTGTCTCAAAAATCTTGGAAGAAATTGTTCATGGACAACTAATGCAGTATTTGGAGAAATATCAGAAAATAACCCCGTTTCAATCGGGTTTTAGACAAGGTAGGTCCACTAATACGGCACTCACGGACTTCCTAGATTTAGTTGCTACTCCCTTAGGGGAGGTCTCGGGTGCGGTATACGAGGACCTATCAAAGGCTTTTGATTTGGTGAATCATTGTACCTTGATCAAAAATTGAAGAGCATGGGAATAGAGGAAGAGACTTGTGGATGGTTTACATCATATTTAGATAAGAGGACTCAGTTTACTATAGGAAATGGTTATACGTCCGGATTGGATTATGTGACCAGGGGAGTACCCCAGGGTTCAATCCTGGGGCCCCTCTTATTCTTGGTTTATTTTGATGACTTACCGAGATTGATAAAAAAATTCACAAGTTAGACTTTACGCAGACGACACAGTTTTTATTGCATCAGGTAAAGATTCTGAAGAAATTGTACAAAAATTACAAGGTGATTTCTTAACAATGCAATATTTTTTTTCTTCACTTGAACTCTTGATAAACAGTAAAAATACACAAACTATGCTTTTTGGTAGTGAGAAGAAAAATCAAGTGTCCTCAAAATTAATAATTAAGACTCTGGAAGGAAATATTCTAGAACAAACATAAGTCTATAAATATTTGAGTATATACATTGATCAAGGTTTAAATTTTGAACGACATATAACAGAATTAATAAAAAAAAATTAAAAACTAGGGGGTATGAGAAGGATTTCAAATTGTCTATCAAATGAAATGCGATTAAATATAGCAAATCAACTTATATTACCAATGATAGATTATGGGAGCCATATTTATAGACATACTTCTAAAAAACAGTTACATCATCTGGATGTTCTTTACAATAAAATAGCAAGATTTGTATTGAATATGACATTGGCACCACCATTGTGATATGTATACAGCACTAGGTTGGAATTCATTACATCAGAAAACTGAGGAAATTGGTTTAACCAGATAAAAGGATTAATTAAAATTCATCACAGTACTACTTGACTAAAACATTAATAAAACCTGATCATGGATTAAATCTGTGGAAACAAGGTACTAGAGATTTCTGGTCCCAAAAATAAAAATGGTTTATGTAATATGACCTTCAATATAAAGATTCTACAAGTTGAACAGACTTCCCCTACCTTGAGACCAAGCTTGTCTTTACAGAATATAAAACTGCAATAAAACACAAATTATGTTTTAGATGTTTGTGTAATAGGTTGTTATATGTTTAAGAGGTTTGACTTATGTCTTGTATCCTTTGATGTAATGTGCATTGAGTGTTATGTATATTCTGAATGATAAGTTTTTGTACATTTTGTGATTATTTAAAAATTTTTATGACACAGGATTGCCTTGTAAATAGGGACTTTTTAAACCCTAATGGCAAATTTCTCTGTATAAATAAAATTTGACTACTACTACTACTACTAAAATGGTCAAGGCACAGCAGAAAACAGCAAGCAATCCCCTTTGGGATGTTCTCTTTCAGGTGTGAGTGGAAGATATGGATGAAAAGGAGGAGGAGACGGAGACAGATGAGGCAGCTGGACTCCGGGCAGCAGAAAGAATGGTGGAGGACTGCATGGGGGACCCAAAGCACCTTGCCATTACTGATGAGCCACTGCTGTACTGGAGCAGCAAAATGATTGACTGGCCAGCACTATCATTGGTTGCTGTGAAATGCCTGAGCTGCCCACCATCCAGTGTCAGTGTGGAATGAGTGTTTAGTGTGGCTGGGGCAATTGTGAGTGACCATAGGACCAGTTTGTCACCCAAGAATGTGTCCATGCTAACATTCATAAAAATGAATGAAAGGCACATTCCACACAACACAGTGATGTCAGTGGTGTTGCCACAGGAACTGTGTCTCAGTGATGAGGATGATGATGATCCCTCGATTAGAGCATCCACCGGCAGTGAGGTGGATGAAGCAGCAATGGTGAGAGAATTCCCCCTTAGTGAGAACTCCAGTCTTGAAAACTGTGAGGGCTGCTTCTTTCATGATGTGGAACTGGAAGCTGTAAAAGGCTTAGTTTACTCTAAAGCCACCCCCCCAATAACTTTCAACTCAGTATGGTGGGGTGTGTTATACCTTATTTTTAGCTATGTACCATTGGATTGGTTATGGTAATGTGTTATCTGCTTGCTGCAGTGTGAATAAATTTCATTTGATCACCCTTTGCCGTAACCCGTTGATTGGTTACCTCACCACCAGTCCCCAAGCCTATATAAAGCAGCAGCAATGTAATTGCCATAACCATAAAGATTTTGCAATTGCATGATTACAGTTATGATGTTTTTCTTCCAAAAATATCTTATTTTCCATGTTGACTATCCACCACATCTTTCAGCAACATATGTTGTCTGTATGTCCTTAAAAGTACCCATGATGGCAAATGCCACACAGATGCCCTCCCCCGACCCTCGACATCACCTGACTTGACACATCGATGCACTTCATCTGCGACTGAAAAAAGGATTTTCTGCCACTTATTATTGCTGACGTGTACAAGAACCCTGTCTCCTAGTACAAGCAGCATATGAATGTAACATGCTAATTCACCAGTTAACACCACAAGTTGAACACATTTTGGGAAATGGTGAATGGTGGCCATCTTAATGATGCAAGTCATTAATTACAAAAGTTATCATGAAGAGGCTTAACAACTTACAACATCAGATTCCCTCAAAAAGCTTACATATGCTACACTACCAGGTTAAGGTTCTTGTACCGAAATTGTGATGGTTCCTGGGGGGGGGGCAGGGCAGGAGAGGGTCTTGCTGTCCTCACTTTGGATTCAATATATTCATGATTACTGCAGCTATGCAACCTCCATTGATTAGAGAAGACATTAGCCCCTCCACCTAATTATTTACTAAACACCATCTCAACCATCTGTTTTTGCATATAGTTCCTTTCTGAATGTGGGTGGCAGTGGTGATTACTCATTAATGGTATGGACACCAGTCCAGTGGCCAACATCACAGTTCAAGCAACACCTCTGTCTTCCACACAACACAGCTCCTGCAAGACCCAAATGGTTGTGGCCTTCAAGATCGGATGAAAACTCAACAGAGGAAAATGACCTAATCAAGACCAAAGATAAGAAAAAAATGACAACTACTCATCAATCTGCATACCTTATTTTGGCAAGCAAGTTGGAAGAAAAGCAGAGAAAAAAATGTATACTTATCATACCCTGTGATGTCATTAAACTGTGGAAATTTCCCCAGGAACATGCTGTGCGGTGCACATGAATCCAGAGCAAGGTCCATGATGAAGCACAGTAGCACTAGCAGGCATTCCCCTTCTCCTATCCGCACTGCATACCTTGAAATAAGATAAAAATAAGAACAAATTCTGAGGATTATTAAAAAGTTCCACTCCTCCCACCACCACCACCAACATCCTCCCCTCCCCCACCACAGAAGACCATAAAAAATGAAGAAATACTTACCTAAGGGACTGTGAAAGTGGAACCATCACACAATTAAATAAATCCCCCAATATGGTTGAGCAGCCAGCTGCAGCAGCAGTGGCAGCAGGATGAAACAAGACTTAACTTTGCTGGAATTCCTGATGTTTGCAAAAGCAAAAAATAACCTAATTACTATCAAACTCAGATATCCAAATGGCAGTAACAGACATACCCCGCTAGTAATGAAAATTCCAATATCTACTGCCTGTGTTGGGAAATGCAGTGTGTTCAAAGATCCATAGAGCTTCTGGGCCCAGCCTGGCATGATGATGTCATCCACAGCACACTGAAAAATAATATAAGAGCAGTACAAGCATATTATAACTCAAGACGCCATAAAACCAACTCACCAACATGCTTATCTCGCACAGGAAAAAAAAATAAAGACAGATACTTACATGTTCAGCAGCAGCAGTATGGACTCTTTGAAGATAATCCACCATCAACCTTCCAGAACAGTAGTTATTGTGGCAACATGGCAAGTAGTAGTCTGAGATAGCAGCAGGCACCAAGGTACAGTGCTCCAAAATGTCATTCACTCCCCACTGCCAGGCAAGCTACTACCACAGAGTCAGTCAGTCAGTCAGTCAGTCAGTCAGTCAGTCAGCACAGCTAGGTAGACAATCAGTACAGCAGCATAGGGAAATGATAATTGTATATTTCTATCTCAATCAATTAAAACAGCAGCAGCAGGAGGTAAGAACTGAAAGTAGCAGCAGCATTTTGCAGGAGAAATTCATTTTCTCTGCATGGATTTGCAGTTGGCACCCCTTTTCCAGTTCTTGAGGTGGTGGCACACCATAAAACATCAGGACTGATTCCACATTTTAGTCTCAATTTGATGTAACATTTTTTGGTAAATATTTCTGGACTTTTAGGTCCTGTTTGGCACCAGCAGCAGTGAGTTTCAGACTGAAATACTTGGTAAACAAGCCCAGAAACAGCTATTTAATGTCTGGGTGGTGCTGGTGGTGGTGGTGGTGGTGGTGGGGGGGCACATCACTTCCTGACTCAGACCATATTTCACTCTCAATTTTATTTCCCATTTCTGGTGTCACATTTCTGGACATGTACAGCCTGTCATGCTCTCACAGAACAGAGATTCTGCATGAGATGACTTGTAAACAGTGGACCAAAGATCATCATTTGGTCCGGGTGTGGTTTGGGTGCCATAAAACATCATGGCTGAAACCAGATTTCTGTCTGAATTTAATGTACCTATTTTTCCTGCAACATTTCAGGACATTTACTGCCTGTGCTGTACTCGTAGAAACAAGATGTGGCCTAAAGCCAATTGTAAACAGTGGCCAGAACAGCATTTTAATGTCTGGTTGTTTGTGGGGCACCATAAAACATCAGGACTGACAGCAGATTTCAGTCTCAATTTGATATAACATTTTTGCGTAAACATTTCTGGACTTGAAGGCCCTGTTTGGCACCAGCAGCAGTGAGTTTCAGGCAGAAATATTTGGCAAACAGGCCCTAAAACAGCTATTTAATGTCTGGGTGGTGGTTGGGGGCACCATAAAACATCATGGCTGAGACCTGATCTCAGTCTGGATTTACTGTAACATTTTTTGGGAAACATTTCTGGACATATGGGCTACGTTAGACAGAGGCAGCACTCTGGCTCTCTCTACATACTCAATGTCATCCTAATTTTTTTCTGTCATATTTCTCATCTTTTCATGCCTACTCTGCACAGCATGGAGGCCAGAGGCTGCTTTAAACTGTGGCCATACAAGAGCATATTTTGCACTGGTGTGGTGAGGGTGAAGTTGGGCACTATAACACCAAGTTAACATTTGTGGCAAGCCATGGGGACACGCGTGTTAAACATAAAACAATTTATATTATGTTTAACTTTGTAATAAAAGTGCTTATTTTTCTGTGACTGTTGTGTACATATTCAGACTGATCCTTGCAAACTGGGGTTGTGTACAGGCCTCCAGATCAGTGGGAAGACATAGACACATTACTGTTAGAAGATACAAAACATGACAGCTAAAGGAGAGGTTCTCATAATGGGAGACTTCAACATGCCAGATACAGATTGGTCGATACCAGCAGGAACATCTGCCAGAACTAGACACGTGGTGGATTCCCTGCAGGAGGAGGGCCTCAAACAACTGCTACAACAACCCACAAAAGACAGGGCTATCCTAGATCTAGTATTGACTAACAGGGAAAGGATCTCAGATCTCCAGGTAGAAGGTCACCTGGGGGCCAGTGACCATCACATGGTATGGCTCAATTTGGCCACTAGAACAAAATCATCCCATTCCAAGACAAAAATATGGGACTTCAGAGGAGCTGACTTTGATAAGATGGCCAACAGAGTTAAGCTAGCCCTACCAAAATAAGTACAGGTGAGGGGGTAAAGGCAAAGTGGGCAAGCATTAAGGATGCAATACTTGAAGCAACATCCCATTGTGCTAGAGAGAAAAGAAAGTACAAAAGAAGAAGAAAACCACTTTTGTTCTCAAAAACAGTAGTAGAAAAGGTCAGAGCCAAAACGCTGGCCTTCAGGAAATATAAGGAAACGTAGTGGGATGAAAATCAGGAGGCATACCAAACTTCCCTAAAGGAAGCAGGGAAGGCAGTAAGGCAGGCAAAGGCCCAAACTGAGGGAACACTAGCACAAACAGTAAAAGAAAGTGACAAGACTTTGTATAGATACATCAGTAAAAGGAGAAAGTTCAGAGGTGGTATTGCTAAAATTAAAGGGGATAAGGGGGCATGTGAGGAGGAGGACCATGTAAAAACATCTATCCTAAATAGATACTTCTGCTCAGTATTTACTAAAGAGAAGATAGGGCATAGCCCACAGCTCAGTGCCACAGACACAGGTGGGAGGGAGGTGTGCACTAGTACATTCAAAAAAGAAAGGGTCCTGCAGGAGCTCGATAAGCAGAGGGTGGACAAGGTAATGGGACCTGATGGCATACATCCCAGGGTACTAAAGGAGCTAAGGGTGGAACTAGCAGAGCCATTATCAGAATTGTTTAGTGAGTCTCTGAGCACAGGAGAGGTCCAGAAGACTGGAGAAGGGCTCATGTGATCCCACTGCCACAAGAGTGGTAGCAGGAGGGAGGACAGGGAACTACAGACCAATCAGTCTTACCTCAGCAGAGGGCAAGATTATGGAGGCACTCCTTAAGGAAAGGATAGTGCAACACCTGGAATCCATAGGAAGCACAGGATCCAAGATAGCATAGGTTTACAAAAGGAAGGTCCTGTCAAACTATTCTCATAGATTTCTTTGACTGGGAATCCAGAGTGGTGGACCAAGGGGGAGTTGCTGATGTCGCCTACCTTGACTTCAACAAAACTTTCGATACTGTTCCACATAGAAGCTTGATTAATAAGCTGGGTAGGCTCAGGGTGGGTCAGAAGTTGGTCAACTGGGTGGCAAACTGGTTGACAGGCAGAAAACAGAGAGTGGTGGTAAACGGTATACAGTCAGTAGAGATGCAAGTCACAAGGGGGGTACCTCAGGGATCAGTCCTGGGGCCAGTCTTCTTCAATATCTTCATCAGTGACATTGCAGATGGACTGGAGGGTAAGGTTTGTCTGTTTGCAGATGACACCAACATCTGCAACAGAGTAGATGATCCAGATAGGGTGGGCAGAATGAGAAGAAATCTGGATAAACTAGCAAAATAGTCTGAAGAGTGGCTACTGGGATTTAATACAAAGAAGTGCAAGATCATGCACAGAGGGAAGAGAAACCCTGAAACCACCTATAGGCTGGGAAGAGAGTTGCTGGCAGTCACAAGGGAAGAAAGAGACTTGGGCATCATCATCACTGATGACCTGAAATCATCCAAGCAGACCACTAAGCAGTAGATAAGGCTGGGGGATGTTGGGGTGTATTAGTAGGGTATCACAATTTGGAAGAGGGAGGTAATACCTCCTGTTTACAAGACACTGGTTAGGCCCCATCTGGAGTACTGCATGCAATACTGGAGGCCACACCTTCACAAGGACATTAATCAAATTGAGGCAGTCCAGAGAAGGGCAACCAAAATGGTGCAGCGACTGCATCAGAAAACATATGAGGACAGATTAACAGAGCTCAATATGTATATCCTAGAGCAAAGGAGGAGAGGTGATATGATTGAAACATTCAAACACTTTAAGGGCATTAACAAGGTGAAACAGTCTAACATGTATCAATATAAGAAAAATAGCAGGACAAGAGGACACAGCATGAGACTAGAGGGAGGCCAATTATGGGGTAATGTGAGGACATTCTTTTTCACAGAAAGGGTGGTGGATGCATGGAATGGCCTACCTCAGGAAGTAATGGATATGAGTACAGTGCAAGGCTTCAAACAGGCATGGGACAGGCATAAGGGAGCAATACAGATGAGTATAAATCAAATCAAATCAATCTTTATTTTTATAGCGCCTTTCAAAAACCAAGGCACTGCACAGATTATAAATACATTAAAACAGAGAATATAAAACTGTTAAAATCAACTTAATACAATTCGATTAGTCTGGAAGGCAAGTGAGAAAAAATTTGTTTGCAACATAGATTTAAGATTAGTGATGGTCAGGCATTCTCTTAACCGACGAGGTAGAGAATTCCACAGGGTCGGTGCTGCAAATTAAAAAGTACGTGCTCCAGATGTTTTATGTTGAACCCTGGGAATCTCTAGCAATCCCTCATTGGTGGATCGGAGAGGACGATTGGAGGAATAGGGAGTCAGGAGATCTTTAAGGCAGTTGGGTCCATGTTTGTGTAGGGTGTTAAAGGTAAGCAAGCCTACCTTATAGGTGATCCACCACTGAATTGGCAGCCAGTGCAGCTCGCGCAGTACAGGAGTAATATGACTGGACCTAGAGATACCTGTCAACAATCTGGCTGCAGCATTCTGCACCAGCTGCAGGTGGTGGATATCAACCACAGACAGCCCTAGGTAGAGGGCATTGCAGTAGTCAAGACGTGTAGTAATGAAGGTGTGGACCATACATAGATAATAGACAATAGATAGGCCATTGACAGAGCAAAGGCCGATGGCACATTCATAAGGTAGAAAAAGAAATGGGCAGACTGGGTGGGCCTTGCGGTCCTCATTTGCTATCAACTTCTCTGTTTCTATGTTTCTATCCTGCACACAGCCAAAACAACTGCCAGCCTACATCACACATAACTTTGGGAAAAAATTTTGTTCATAGGAATATTTTACAAATTGCAATACTTGACTTTTGTGGATAAGAGGAGGAAATACATACAGAAGGACTAACATAAACCAAGTAGAAAGGTACAGTAATTGGGGGTAAAGACTAAAAGTGACTGACAGTAACACATGACAGGGGGTGCATGCAGGGTCAGGTCAGAGACAGGGTATACATATGAAAGAGGAAAGGGAGAGAGCATAAACATTGCATAACACACAAAAAAAACTGGACAACAAAAAGAAACAAAAGGATATAGAAGAAGAATAGGACAGAAAAAAATACATATAATTTTCTTTTTCTGCTTTTTGTTATTTTTAGAGGGTGCAGATGAGGGAAGAGTGACAGTAAGAAAGCAAGAACAGGAGAAAGAAAAGAAAAAAAAATGTTTCTGCCAGTGCTGCGCTGACATTATCTTTTCTGGTCTGGACCGTTACTCTGCACCGGCGCCAGGTATCAACTCTGCCCTACCACCATCACCACGCAGCTCCACCAGGAGTTCAAACATTTATGTGGCTCCTCAAGGAGTTTCCTGAGTTCCCCCCTGACTTCCTGGTGGAAATCGTTAAACTCACGGCACAGATTTTCCACCTCTCTGCGCACTGCTGCCAGGTCTTCTTGGCTCACTGCTGCTGGTGCTGGAACATGAGCAGCTGGGGTGCCTCCAGGTTATGCTACGTCACCACCATGAATCCATGACACCTGTATCTGTGGGGTGAGGGTGATGGGGATCTGCAGCTGCCTGCTGCTGTAGCCACCTACTCAAGGAGTGCCCTGCTGACCACTGGCCTTCCTGCTGCTGGCCCATTTAATCTTCTAACTACTCAGCACCCGGGGCCCCTCTACCTGCTGCTGCCAACTCTTTTGGTTTTTCAGCCACTCTGCAGGGTGGTGGTGCTGTGGATGGCTCCTTTATCCACCAGTGCCCCTTCAAACAGATCTGCTACATAAGTTGCAGATCACCACAGTGTTGTCATTGGCATTTTTTGTGAAGAAACACCATGCAACTGATGACACTTTCTGTTGGGGGGGACCAACAGCTGATGTCCGGGGCCAGTGGCCACATCATGCTCCTGCTCGAGGAGGCTAGGGGTGCATGCTCCAGCTGGGGATGGTATCTGGAGGTGCCTGTTGCTCCTGCCTGGGGTGGGGGCCACATGCTGCTGCTGGACAACAGGAGGATTCTCATCCTGCTGGGTATCATGCTGCTGCTGCTGCTGGAGGGAGGGGGACTCATGCTGCTCCTGGAGGTGGAGACTACATTCTCCTGCTGGGGGGTGGAGGGCACATGCTCCTGATATTCAGGGCACAGACCTAAAGACCCACCTGTCATTACAAATACTGTGTGGGGGTGGTCCAGCTGCCTTCTTCCTAGTCTTCACCTTGTCCCAACCTTTCCCATCCATTGTCCTACACCTCACTTAACTCCGTACTACAAAAAAAAAAAGAGAGAAAGGGGAGAGAGTGAAGGAGTTTTACACACACACATGCATACACGCAAAAATAATCTCAGTGACAGAAAGGAAATAATAAAAACACACACCAGATAGACCAAAGAAAAGAGAACAAATCTATTATTTATTTAAACTAAAGACTGTGTACCACATAGAACAATCTCTCTGCTGCTGCCTGCTTCTCCGAAATCTCCAGCCATGTAGCAAAGGAACTGAATCTGTCACTCCTGCCTGTTTACAGTCATCAATATGAACTGCAAAGAGTAAATCATGTGACAAGCCTAATTTCACCTAATTTTGCCCAATATTAATGCAAGGTGAAATTTATGGTGAAATTTCACCTAATATTAACACTAGGTGAAATTTGCAGCAAAATTACTCAGCAAAATTTCACCACAGCAATCGGCGAAATTTCCCCATAAGAATTTAATTATGTAAAATATTTCGCTGGGCGAAACTGTCGATTTTGACGAGATTTTGCCTGCAAAATTAAATTTCGCAATATCTCTAATCAGGAACACTGTAAACACTTTCACTGAACACTACTGTCTGGACATTATCTCCAGAAGAGATGATAGCTTTGGGACAGAAGTCTTTCAAAACCTTTTTTCCTAAATAGGTTGCAGACTTCCCAGCTCACAAGATACTGCTGTTTAGTGGGCATTTTTACAGCTGCAGTGGGCTGAGCCCTGCAGATGTGCTGGTATGACAATAGAAAAAGGGAGCTCTCCAGATTACTAATGGATTTTACAAAGTTGAAGTTCTCTTAGAATTCCTCTGCTATAGCAGTTTGGCTGTGGTGTCTCCCTGCTCCACACTATTTTTGTTGAAATTGTTTGATTAAGTCATAAATCTCTTCTATATGGAGCATACCAATGACAGGTCAACCTACAGTCACTGGATACGCTCAGTGTACTAACAGCTGTGTTTTGTTATCAGTTCAGGAGCTCTACAGAGTTAGTGTGTGTGTGTGTGTGTGTGTGTGTGTGTGTGTATTGTTACACTCTTAACCCTTTCCCATTATATTAACTTTTCCTAGTCAGCTTGCAAATGGCTGTAAAGCTATATGTTAGCAATTCACATAGGATTTTGAAAAATAGAATTTGATGGCAGATAAGGACCGCTTGGCCCACCTAGTCTGCCCATTTCCCTGCCTAATGGATAAGCTGCAGATCCTAGTTAATCAACAGCCTACTTCCTACTACGCCCCGCAAGAATTGCCTTATGTCTATCCCATGCATTCTTGAATTCCCCCACTGTATTTGACTCGACAACCTCCTCAGGAAGGCTGTTCCATGCATCTACAACCCTCTCTGTGAAGAAATACTTCCTCACATTACCTCTGAGCCATCCCCCCTCTATCTTCAAATTGTGCCCCCTTGTTCTTGCACATCTCTTGGACTTTGTTGATTCCCTTGAGGTATTTGAAAGTTTCTATCATGTCCCCTTTCCTGCTTTTCTTAAGGCTATACATCTTAAGCTCCTTTAGTCTTTCTTCATATGTCTTCTGGTGCAGACCCTGCACCATTTTGATTACCCTCCTCTAGACAGCCTCGATCCTGTCTATGTCTTTGCAGAGATGGGGTCTCCAGTACTGCACACAGTACTCCAGATGTGTTCTTACCAACTGTATGTACAGAGGGACAACAACTTCCTGTTTTTTACTGATGATGCTTTTCCCTATGCATTCAAGTATCTCCCCCCAGCCCTCCTTAAAACCTTCTCACATTGCTTGCCTACCTTTAGGTCATTTCATATGACTACCCCCAGGCCCCTTTCCATTTTTGTTGTTGTCAGTATCTCACCCCCCTTTGTGTACTCTTCCCCTGGGCGTTTGTTTCCCAGGTGCATTACTTTGCACTTCATTGCACTGAATCTAAGCTGCAATACATTTGACCATCCCTCCAACCTTGCGACATCCCTTTTCATCGTTTCCACCTCACCTTGCATATCAACCCTGTTTCAGATCTTTGTGTCACCTGCAAAGAGACATACTTTTCCTTCCAGTCCCTCTGCAATGTCACTTATAAAGACATTAAAAGGACTGGCCCAGTACTGAACCCTTCGGTGCCAACTAGTAACCCCCTTTCTTCACTGTGGACTACATTTACTATTACCCTTTGTGTCCTGTTGTCCAGCCAATGTTTTACCCAGGCTACCACCCTGGTACCCACTCCCAGGCTGGCTAATTTGTTTATTATTCTTTTGTTCGGGACTGTGTCAAATGCCTTATTAAAGTCTAGGTAGGCCATGTCTACAGTCCCTCCCTGGTCTACTACTTTGATCACCCAGTCAAAAAAATCTATTAGATTTGTCTGACATGACCTTCCTGCTGTGAATCCATGCTGCCTTGGGTCCTGGCCCACTGGCCTCTAGGTACTCAACAATTCTTTCCTTCAGAAGTGATTCTATTATTTTCCCTACCACTGAGGTCAAACTGACAGGTCTGTAGTTTTCTGCCTCTGTCTTGCTCCCACTTTTGAGAAAGGGAATCACATCTGCCCTCCTCCAGTCCTCAATAACCACACCATCCTCCCATGATTTATTAAAAAGGGTAGTCAGTGGTGTTACTAGTTCTTCTCTTTGTTCTTTTAGAACTTTGGGGTGAATCCCTTCAGGCCCCACTGCTTTATTCATCTTCAGTTTCAGGAGTTCTTTCAGAATCCTTTCTTCTGTGAAAGGACTAATATCAACCCCCTATCCAGAGTGCTTCTAAAGACTGGATTAGGTATCTTCCTCTGCTCTTCCTTTGTGAATACTGAGCAGAAGTATTCATTCAGTACCCCTGCTTTTTCACTGCCTCTCTCTTCCCAACCACCCTCCTCTTTATTCTGCCTCAGTATCCCTGCCTTAGTCTTTCTTTGCTCCCTAATGTACCTATAAAAGGTTTTTTCCCCTTTCTTAACTGAGTTGGCTATCTTTTCCTCAGTTTGGGCCTTGCTATTCTGACTGCCTCATGCACTTCCTTCTGCTTTAACTGGTACTGTTTGCTGTCCTGCTCCTTCTGTGTTTCCTTATATTTCCTGAATGCTATCTTTTTCTCCCAAACCTTCCCCACTACTTTCTTTGAGAACCATAGTGTTTTTTTCTTTTATTTTGATTTGTTTATTTGCTTCACACAAAGGCTTGTTGCCTCTTTGATGGTGGTGTTGATGTTTCCCCATTGTTATTCCACGCCACCTTCTTGCCTGTTTGTTAGTGCTTTTCAAACACAGTCTCCCATTTTGACAAAATCGGCCCTCCTGAAGTCCAGTACCTTCACTTCTGTATGGCTTGACTCTACAGCTAAGTTTATCATGAACCACACTGCTTGGTGGTCACTTGTTCCCAGATGGCTACCCACTTCTAGATCTGACATCCTCTCTCTGTCCCCATTTGAGAGTACCAAGTCTAAGATTGCTCCCTTCCAAATGGGTTCCAAAGCTAGCTGTCTGAGTCATGCCTCCTGTAGGGCATCAAGAATGGCCTTGCTCTTGGATGTGGCTGCAGCAAAGGTGCACCAATTAACATCTGGCATATTCAGGTCCCCCATCAGCAATATTCCTCTGCCATCCTAAGGATGCCTTCTATCATTTCCTTGTCCATTTCCTCCCCCTGAGATGGGGGGGTCTGTATTCAACCCCTGTGTGGATTGTGGTGCCATTTCCAGTCTCCAGGGTGACCCACAGTGCCGCCTCTCCTCCCTGTTTATCCTTTAGTTCTGTTGCTTTGATCCTTTCCCTTACATAGAGATCTACTCCTCCTTCTCTTCTACCCTCTCTATCCCTCCTGCAGACTGTGTACCCTGGTATGTTCACATCCCAGTCATGGTTATCTGTGTACTATGTTTCTGTGACTGCCATGATATCCAGGCATCCCTCTTCCATCAAGGCCACCAGTTCAGGGAGTTTTTACCTAGACTATGGGCATTGGTACTCATTACCCTTCATTGTTTATTGTCTCCATTTACCCCTACTCTTCTCCCTATCAACTGCTGTATCTTGGTGTTTATCTCACTAACTACCCTGATTTTTTGGGGGGGGGGCTAGGATTTCCCTTCTCCATTTCAGTGCCCCGCCACCTTGGCTAGTTTAAATGCTTGCCAATGAATAATTTAAACCTATCACCTAGGATTCTGGTTCCTTTCCTGTACAGATGCAGACCATTGCTCCAGTATTGGCCTGCATCCCTCCAGGTGGAGCCCCTGTCCCCAAAGAAGCCAAATCCATGAGCTCTGCATCAGTTTTACAACCAGTCATTGAATCCAATGGTGCAGAATACCCTAGCCTCATCCATGCCATAGACAGGCAGCACTTCTGAGAAAGTTGCTGTATGTCCTACTTGTGCAAGGCCCCTGCCCAACACCACAAACTCCTGTTGCACTGTTCTGACCCATTCTCAGCCAGGTCAGTTGTCCCTAGGTGGTTAATGACATCCAGCTCATTCCCCCTTGCAGCAGCAGCAGCTCCCACAATCCTGAGGATTTGTTTCCTGTCCCTCCAAGCCATGGAGCCAGGCAGGTACCTTACCTTCCTTTCTCCTCACTCACCAGTTCTACCCTCCCAACAACTGAGTCCCCCTCCAGGAGTTGTTTTCTTCCTCTGTGGGGTCCTGTGCCACCCTCCCATGGATCTCCATTGTCGAGGTTCCCAGCATCCTCCTTGGTCTCCACTGCAGGTTCCTCCATAGAGGAACCATGCCCTACCAGAGTGGTGAATGAATTGTGGAAAGGCAAAACTGGAGGAATGTGCCTTTGTTCTACCACCCTCACCTTCCCTGAGCCCACCATGGTCCAATCACTCCTTCTTCTTGGCAACCTTTGAGGTAGTGACAGTGGCATGTGTGGTCCCTGGATGGGGGAGCAGGTTTCCTGACTCCTTTTCAGGTCAGCATGGATACGAGAAACCTCCTCCCTCAGACCAGAGAAGTGCCTGCAAATAGGGCAGCAATGCAGTCTCCAGAATGTCTCCTGGAAGACTGCTGCTCCACAGCCAGTGCATTCACTACTCCCCACATGTCTGTCTCCCTTCCTGTTTCAGATGTTTTCTTTTTGTTGTTGTTCTTGTTTTAGTGTGTGCAAGCTTGTGAGTGTCTCTACCCCCATTCAGTGTGCTGTGCCTTTAAGGATATGAACAGGTGTATGTTGTTAGCAATTTTGGGGAAGTGATGTCAGAACCCCTAATATAAAGGAAGTTATGCACCTGGGGCAGGTGGGGCAAGAGGCAGGGTGTGTAGGAGTAAACCTGTGCCTTCCAGAAACAATCAACTACAACTCTGACTCTCCACCCCGGGGAGTGACTTCCTTTCAGACACTTACAGTATATCACAGAGGTTAAGTAACAGGTCTAGTCACAAATGACTGCAAATATCTCCCAGCTAGATTTCCTCCCTGGCAAATAAAAGTTAAACTAAGAAAAGTCAAGCCTAAAAACAGAGAATCAAAACTACTTACTTACACAGGCCCAAAAATTAATAATTCAGTTCAGTGTAGTCTATTAAATTACCTCCTTGATTTAAGGAAGCTGGTGGCTGCTTTCTGTCTCTCTCTCTCAGCAGAGTTTAGAACATGATTTTGTTCCACTGCACTGCCTCCACCCTGTCTATGTTCTTTCTCAGATGGGATCTCCAGAACTGAACAAAGTATTCCAGGTGCGGTCTCATGAGTGTCTTATTCAGGGGCAATATTAACTTCCACTTTCTACTTGTAATACCCCTCCCTGTGCATCCAAGCATCTGGCAAGCCTTTCAAGCTGCCTTATCACACTGCCTAGTTTCTCTTAGGTCCTCTGAGATGATAACTCCCAGGTCACTTCCCTGCTTTGTGACTATTACTACCTCCCCACCTCGGTCATACTTTGCCCCTGGGTTCCTGTGACCTATGTGTATGATTCTGCACTTCTTTGCACTGCATCCCAGCTGCCATTCATTAGACCATTAGTCCATTTTATACAGCCCCTGGAATGACCACCCTATTGCATACCTCTGTATCATCTGCAAAGAGGCATACCTTCCCCTATAGTCCTTCTGTAATGTCCCCAATAAAATAAAGAATTAAAGAGCACTGGCCCCAACACAAACCCCTGCAGCACCCTGCTCATCACATCTCCCTCTTAAGAGTACTCCCTGTTTATCACAGCCCTCTGACTCCTGCCATTCAGCCAGTTCTCCATCCACAGAACCATTTTAAAATCTACCCCAGGGTACACAGTTTGTTTATCAGCCTTCTATGGGGGCTGGTGTCGAAGGCCTTTCTGAAGTCCTGAGAGCCCACATCCACTGCACCTCCCTGGTCCTCTACTTTAGTTACCCATTCATGCCATGAATTAGTACAATGAGTTATTGTAAAACACAGTGTTTATCCTAAATACAATAAAAGTTAGGGTTAGATGTTTAAGTAAATAAATGCCATATAAGGCAGTGTATGTGTGTAAGTGTGTGAGGCAATGCTCTGTGTGTGGACAGTGCACTGCTATGTTATACTGGAATATACAGTATATGCATATATGTGTATATATATTGGTCAGTGTATGTGTATCACAACAATTAGAAAGTACAGTTAGGTTGCTCAGTGGTTAATGCAAAAATTGCTAGTCTACATCCCCCCACTATCTAGATCTGTTTCAGCTTTATACATTTCACTATTTATTTAAATGAGGTGTAAAGTGACAAACCCCACCCTGCAATGTCAATTGGTTCCTGAAGAGAAGAAAACAGTCTCTCGATGTCTTTTCTTTCAATCTGTAAAATTGTGTGTCGAAAACACATTGCTATGTTATACTGGAATATATATGCACATATGTAAGCAATAATACCCTCCAGGGTGGGTGGTATTGGGCAATACCGGACCACTCAGGGGTGTAATGAGGCCCAAAGACACAGGTGGAGGGTCTTATATCCCCTGGACGGTCTGGTATTGCCCATACTGACAACCCTGGTGGATATTATTGTGCTTAGAAAATGGGCACTGTAAAAACAAAATATTTTAATATGAAAAAGTTAATAAAAAATAAATTTAAAATAACTTTTAGAATAAAATAGTTCCTCCAACTGTATTATAATGGTGTCATGGTTACCCTTTCCCACATAGAGGCACACATACAGGCAGAGGTTGTGTGTCACACTTGCTTAGTTTGAAAAAGTTGACTGTCTCATATCCCCCCCTGCACAACACACTAAGACCTACAGTCTGTGATCCATTTGCTTTTTTTCTTACTGGTATTGGTCCATTCCACCCCCACCTCACCCCCTTCGTGTGCTTCTGTGTATTGCCAACAAGCAAGAAAATGACAAAGGCAGGACAGAGACAAGTTACATTTAAATGTTTTAATAAAAAAAGGTGAAGCCGGTATGTTTTTCCCCCTTCCTTTTTCTTTGCAAGCAGGGAAAGCAGTAAGAGCCATGAGAAATGGCAGAGAATATGGATCGGGCAGGAAGATGGAGGCGATGATTAATGGGCTGATTAGTAGGCATTTTTTTTCAGTCCACCCCCCCATATTAATCTGTCCCCTTCTTTGTTTCTGCACCCCATTGATCCAGTTTATTTTTTTAATGTTCTGTCAGTGGAATGAGTGGGGAATGCAGAACTAAAGAAAGATACTGTTGCTGTAGAGAAAGATGAAAATGTGCAGTGCACTATTGCTGCGCCCAATCATGATAAGCTGTGCATGGCTCAAACGTTTGCCTCTCAGGAGGTAGTAGTAGGGTATAATATAGCAAGGCACTTTGCATATATAGGCTTTGTTATTCTGTATATTTTTGTGGGAAGTAAGCACTGACAGTCATGTATGTAAGACAGCTCAGGCAAACAGCACTGCTGGCTTTAGCTGCTGTAAAGAGTCTTGTGAGGCACGGTTTGAAAGCCTGCAATAAGAACTGGTGGTTCTATGAAGCCGATCGCTCTGATGGCTTCCCTTTTGTTTTCTTACTTTTCTTTCTCTATGTGTGGCAACTTTTTATTTTAAATTCTCATAAAATGAAGGCAGACTGGTGTGGGTGGGTATCTTCTGTCATGGGGGACTGCCTCATTTGGTTAACCGGTTTCTAAGAGAAGAAGCTTCATTTTCAGGAGCGGGCATCCAGCTGGAGTAGGAAAGACATTGCTGTTGACAGTCATGGAGTCAGAACCAGGGGACTTGGACAAGAGGTACTGTAACTGAATACAAAAAGAAAAGAATTGTAGCTAGAAATGAGCCTAGCTGAGGTTGTGTGCAGTATGGTCAAGCAGCTGGTACTTAAGTATTGGTGGGGGGCAATATCTCTTGCAATGTGAGAAAAAGAAATGGCGGTGACTTCAAATTAAATTGGGTGTTATTTGCCAATGAGGAGCAGGGTGGGCACAGGGATACTAAGTGGGTGAAGGGGCACTAGGGCTGGTACTTTTAATTTCCTGGGCATCTATTGAAAGTTAATGTATCCCCCTGGCAGGGCTACCAGCCAATCAGAGCCTAGAAAATAAAAAGTCAGTTTTCTAACTGTACTTGTATTAAGCAGTGTGTGTATCACAACAATTAGAAACTGCAATTAGGTTAGGTGGCTCAGTGCTTAGTGCAAAAATTGCTAGTTCACACATTTCTTACTGCACACAATACCGTCATTTTGCAGCTGCATTGTCTCTTGCTAGAGTTTGTTTAGTATTACATCACTATCGGACTCATGCTGTTAGATTAAAATGTTTCTTCTAATGGGTCCAGTAATGAATCAATATAATCCCATCCCCCCAATAGAACATTATCAGGAAAATGTTACTTAATATAATATGGGTTTAAATTATTTTTCTTCTGTTTGAGCATTTAAATATGTTTAAACAGTATGTATTTTAAATATGTATGTTAAAATATGTACAGTATACTTACTTAAAATTTTCAAAAGTTTTATGTCCAACTTATTTTTTGTGATCAGTTTTAAGGGGACTTGAAAGGAAAAATGTGATTAAGTGCCTTAGACTTATATTATAATAATAATAATAATAATAATAATAATAACCTTTATTTGTATAGTGCCTTTCAAAAACCAAGGTGCCTTAACATAGTTAAAATCACAATGTCAACAGTCAAACATCTCAGTGACAGACAATAAAATCAGACTGATAACATCTTTAATTAATCCCCAAAAGCTTGGTTTCACAAATATGTTTTAAATGCTTGCTTGCTTAAACCCCTCCATGGTCGTGCACTCACATAACCAACGAGGTAGAGAATTCCAAAGGGCAGGGGAGACATACATGAATGCCCTCACCCCAGAAGATTTCAAACACATCCTTGGAATCTCTAGCAACCGCTCGTCAGCTGAGCAGAGCAATTGCCCAGGGCAGTGAGTAACCAAGTGCTCTTTCAGATAGTCCAGACTCAGTCTGTGTAGGGCTTTAAAAGTCAGAAGACCGGCTTTAAAGGTGATCCACCACTGAACTGGCAGCCAGTGCAGACCACAAAGCACCAGTGTAACATGACAGGACTGTGATGATCCTGTCAGAAGCCAGGCTGCCACGTTCTGCACCAGCTGCAAGTGACAGATTTCCACCCCTGGTAGCCCTAGATACAGGGAGTTGCAGTAGTCCAAACATGATTTCACAAAGGCATGAATCAGAGTAGGAAGGTCACAGGATGGAACAAGGTGCTTAATCTTGGAGATATTCCTCAGATGGTAAAACGAGGATTTGATGACAGGTGATGCCTGCGAATGCAGGGTCAGCCCTTCATAAGAAATTGCCCCCAGGTTTCGCACCTGCTCAGAGGACAAGAGTGGAACACCCCTGAGAAAAAGTCCATGGGCGAGCCCCCAGCCCCCCATCCTGCGACCTGGATCCACAACCAATACCTCAGTCTTATCAGAGTTCAGCTTCAGTTAACTGGCATCCATCCACTCCTGGGTTTCAGCAAGACAGCTATTAAAGACCGAGACAACCCCATCCTGGTCTGGTGCAAAAGAAAGGTAGAGCTGGGCATCATCAGCATAGCAGTGAAACCTCATCCCATACCTCCTTACAATGTCTCTGAGGGGCAGCAGATACACTGCGAACAACATGGGGGACAGCACTGAACCCTGAGGAACCCCACAAGATAGAGAAACAGGACACCACCCTCTGAGATCCTTCAGTGAGGAACGACGTAAACCACCCAAGGACTGTACCAGATAGTCCACAGATAAACCTCAGATGATCAAGCAGGATCCCATGGTCCACAGTGTCAAATGCTGATAAGAGATCTAGGAGGACCAGAATGGAACAGCTCCTCCTATCTCTAGCCATCAGGAGATCATTGAGCACCTGAACCAGCGCTGTCTCAGTACTATGCCTCTTTCGAAAACTGGACTAGAGAGGTTCATAGATGTCAAGGATGGTCAGATGGTCCTCCAGCTGAGTGTCCACTACTTTCTTAATCACCTTCCTTAAAAAGGGAAGGTTAGAGACAGGTTTGTAGTTTGCAAGGCAGTCTGGGTCCAAAGAAGCTTTCTTCAAGAGTGGTGTCACCACCGCCTCTTTCAGTGAGCTTGGAAACTCACCTGTCTTCAAGGAGCACCAGACTATCTGAGCTAGGATTGGACCGATAGAATCGATACAACCCAAAATCAGGGAAGTAGGTTCCAGGTCCAAACAACAGCATGTAGGGCACACACTCTGGACGATCTGCATGACATCCATGCTGTGGACCCCCTCATTCATCTTCCACTGTTATCAGCCCCACACCCTTCTCCCACCCCTCTACACAATACCCAGTGCTCTACAGCACAGGTAAGTTGTATACTGGAGTGGGGGGTGGGAGGGCGGAGAGTGAGAAGGGTGAGGGATGAATAGCGCATGGCCGTAGGGGCAGGACTCCAACACCTTTTGGTACTCCAGATAACACTCCACAACTATCCAACTGTGAATTACAAAACCACACCCTAAAATAATACAAATAAACTAAAGAACATACAAAATCTTCTAAAAACAATACATATCTTTAAATTCACTCCCCCAAATAATCAGACACAAAACTCATCCTTCTAATACCACATACTCAAAATCTAAAAAAATTCTAAATTAAAGTAACAACCCACAGCCCGAAATTGGAGATTTAGGTAATCTTGGAGTCGTGGGATGTCTGGGACCGATGAGCTAGAGGTGTCTGTGAAAGAGAAGAATGTAAGGTAGTTACGAGAGATGTGAAAGGGTTTTTTTTTCCCTCTCTTTCCTGTTACTCTTTTTCTTTATGGGGAGGAATAAAATATCAATGTTGGATGTAAAGTGACAGGATGGGAGAGGAAGGGGGAGAAGGAAATGTCAATGGATTAATGTATATGGAACATGAGTATGAGTGCTTGGTTGCATAATGAAAATCTAATAAACATATTATGCAAAAAAAAAAAATAACAACCCACAATAAACAAAACAAAAGTAAAACATCAGATAAACACAGTTGGTACAGGCAGACAGGATGGACTGATAGTGCATTTAAAACCAATTAGGAAAGAGTTCTGATTGTCCAAGTCCCAAAGGTCCTCTCACCACCAGCAGGACTGGACATCCCTCTCAGGAGCTCACATCTCCCTGAGCAGACAGATGAAATAGTCGCAGAAATCCTTCCAAATAAAACCAAAGCAGTTCCCAGTCCTCGAGTGCTGTCACTACTCGAGTCTAGGGGAACTATACAATACTCTCACTGTCGGTAAATAAGTAAAACAGGGAAGTCTGGCCATAATTCAGGAGAAAAGGGCAGGATTCCATGATTCCTCCAACAGGCCTCATCAGGATCAGCCACAGCCCTGAGACCCCAGACAGCCTTGACAAAACTAACCTGGCAAACAGCCTCAGGCTGTAGCAGCTATCACAGAACTCCCTGAAAGAACCCACCAACCAATAGGCCCCCCCAGGGAGCTCTAGGGATCAACTCCCACCACTGATTCCCTGTTGGGTAGGAATATAGGTCCCTGTGCTGCCACAGCACTCTGCACAGGCCACCAGGCAGATCAGGGCAACTCCACCTGGTCTTAAATCGAGCTGCTTACGTCCCTCAATCCACCAGGTAATCCCGCTGCAGTTCATCCACAGAACCAGTATATATTTAGGGCCAGTATGCATTATTACCATAGCATTTCCATTTGTCATGTATCAAAATATGCAAATTACAGTTTACCCTGTAATTCCAAAGATGACTGTTTATGTAGTCTTCTGAGCCTATTTCTAGTCTGAGGCAGAAAGAAGGTGTAGTTTGACCGAGAGTGATGATGTTTCAGTATGTAAGTCTGCAGTTTGGTGTGCTTCTGTCAGTGCCCCCACACACACACACAGACATACACTCACACAGTGTTTAAACTGGCAATTCTATGGTGAGGGGAACATTCACTTCTAGATTGGTAGGTGTAGAACTATTGTCATCTGCAGGTGGTGGAACTCTCCTATAGTATTCAGTTAATAAAGATAACAAATGTACAGGAAATCTCAGGCAATACTTAAAGGGGCTGAGAACTGAATATCTGCATATTTGAAATTCAGCACACACTAAGCTGTTCTGAACCCATCATTCACTGCTGTTGCTGACAAGCTAATTATGGCTTGGTGAATTAACAATCTTTCTCCTTTTGGCCTCAATAAAGATAACCTGGTCAGTTTACCTTTAAAAATGACTTTTAAAATACACTCTATATTTTACTGTAGACATCATTTACTCACACAGACTATTTTGTAGTTTTGCATGGGGGGGCAGAGAAAAGAAAAGAAAAACCTTATATCCATGTTCTCTTAATTGTGTGACTGAACATGGCTATTAGTGGGATATAATCAATACAGACAATGTGCAGATTTACTACTGATTATAACAACCTCAAGGAACCAGGAATGCCTAATACTGATTCTATATTAAACTTTTGTACAGTACTCATATTTTGTTCTGGGAGCATTGTCATTAGCATATACAGTACTAATGAGAGTTAAACATAAGTCTAAAGGTAAATATTGGAATCCCCAGCAAACTCATGAAATGGGTGACCAGACTTTTTCAATTAAAAGTGTGTTGAAGGAATTTTTATTCATGCACACGTGGCTGCAGGAACCTAGCAAGCCCAGTTAGTACGCTATTAAACCACTGTGTTCAGAAAAGTGCTGCATGTACACACCATGGCCTACTGTATCACTTTATTGATGCCATATGTGACATTTATAAATACAGCAAGAACCAAATACTCACTGTAAAACTTGAGCAGGTCATGTAACCTCACAATGCTCTACTCCACCCACCCACCTCTAGTGAAAGGTAAATGCAGGACTCCACAGAGCATGAGATGTTGTGCTGAGATTCCCGATGCTTTCTCAGCAAGTATGTTTGACCTCTGTGACTGAAAATATTATATAGTGAAAGTTCATATTTATTTAGTGCCATATGCTGTCATAACTTTAAGAGCTCAGAACTGACTTCATGAATGGGTCTGTGAGTGCCTCCAATATGCCATGCAAAATGTTTTCCTTTTTAGTAAATTGGACAGATCCTATGAGAAAATGAACTACTGCATGTCAACTGAACTGAGAACTTTAGAATTTTAGAACTGTTGGCTTGAGAGATCCCATTATGACTATACATGTATCTGGAATGTGTAGAACTAATCTAGCTTTACAAATAATGATGCCATGATTTATAACTGTTAACCTACTCACATTGGAGAAAAAAATAAAAATTTCAAAACTTTAACGGGCTGTGTTTTTTTATAGCACATGCATCTCTTCCCTTCTATCTCATAATAACAACAATAGTATTTTTTCCTCTGGGTGCATGAGTCGATGACTCTAATGAACTCTTTCATTAGTACACTGTTGTGCAATAGCATAATTATTCTATTGGGTATCATTCAAGTCACAATAAATAGCCGCATCCTTTGATTTATTAGTTTTGCTCAGAAGAATTGCGCTTTAAGAGGTCTTCATGCCACATAACTGAACTTTGTCTTTGGAAGTGAATACATTTCAGTGAGTATATGTTATGTTGTGATTGTATGTTATGCTGGAAAGGTAAAATGTGTAAAGAACATTTATTATAATTTTGTGTTATTCTGTTAACTGGTTAAAGCCCATCGGGCACAAGTTCCATTTGCAGGGGTGATATAGGAGAAATAGGGAGGTTAATTGACTTGCTCAGTATTATACAAAATGCAATTTGAGGTTGTGGAAATAAAACTCAAGTCTGCTGGATATACAGAAGCAAGCTCATTCAAAGCTCATAGCTTTAACCTCTAGGCTATACTGTCAATATACTGAATCACTGTACAGTAAAATAAAAAGCTATTGTTTGGTAGGGAAAATGATGGAATCACTTCTGAAGGAAAGAATTGTTGAGTACCTAGAGGCCAGTGGGGCACAGGATGCAAGGCAGCATGGATTCATGATGGGAAGGTCATGTCAGATGAATCTAATAGATTTCTTTGAATACGTGACCAAAGTAGTAGACCAGGGAGGGGCTGTGGACATGGTCTACCTAGATTTTAGCAAGGCATTTGATACAGTCCCACACAAAAGATTAATACACAAGATAGCCAGCCTTGGCATGGGTCCCAAGATGGTAGCCTGGATAAAAAATTGGCTAGACAACAGGACGCAAAGGGTAGTAGTAAATGGGTACACAGTGAAGAAAGGGGGGGTTACTGGTGGTGTGCACTTGGGGTTCAGTACTAGGACAGTCCTTTAATGACTTTATAAGTGACATTGCAGAGGAACTGGAAGGAAAAGTATGTCTCTTTGCAGATGACACAAAGATCTGCAACAGGGTTGATACACAAGATGGAGTGGAAAGGATGAGAAGGGACTTGCCAAGTTTGGAGGAATGGTCAAATGTATGGCAGCTCAGATTCAATGCAAAGAAGTGCAAGGTAATGCACCTGGGAAACAAAAACCCAGGGGAAGCGTACACAATGGGGAGTGAGATACTGACAACAGTAAAAATAGAAAGGGACATGGGGGTAATTATATCAGATGACCTAAAGGTGGGCAAGCAATGTGAGAAGGCAGTAAGGAAGGCTGGGGGGATACTGGGATGCATAGGAAGAGGCATCAATAGTAGAAAACAGGAAGTTGTTAACCCTCTGTACTGACAGTTGGTGAGACCCCATCTGGAGTACTGTGTGCAGTTCTGGAGACCTCATCTCTGCAAAGACATAGACAGAGTGGAGGCTGTCCAGAGGAGGGCAACCAAAATGGTGCAGGGTCTGCACCAGAAGACATATGAAGAAAGACTAAAGGAGCTTAATATGTATACTCTTGAGGAAAAAAGGGAGAGAGGGGACATGATAGAAACTTTCAAGTACCTCAAGGGAATTAACAAAGTCCTAGAGGTAGCATCATCCAGAAAAGAGATGTGTGAGAACAAGGGGCACAATTTGAAGATAGAGGGGGCGGCTCAGGGGTAATGTGAGGAAATATTTTTTCACAGAGAGGGTGTGGATACATGGAACAGCCTCCCTGAGGAGGTCGTGGAGTCAAGAACAGTGGGGGACATCAAGAATGCATGGGATAGGCATAAGGCAGTCCTAGGGGTGGGTAAGAGGAAGTAAGCTGTTGGTTAACTAGGATCTGCAGCTTATCTGTTAGGTAGGAAAATGGGCAGACTAGGTGGGCCAAGCGGTCCTTATCTGCCGTCAAATTCTATGTTTCTATGTTTCTATGTTTCTATGTTGTTTATCGTTGTAGGATGACATTTATTTAAGAAATTATGACAGGAAAAGTAGCAAAACATACAAACAAAATCCACTACTACAAGCATATATGTTTCTAGAGGATAAAATGAATTTAAAAGTGTAAGCCAATGTACGTTAGCAGTATTCTTTTAAGATGGTATAAACAGTTTGAATAGGAATATGACCAATATTTTACTTAAAAAAATGGCTCTTTTAAGAAGGCTTCAATTTGGTATCACTTTAAAAACTGATTGAACACAGCAATAACTAGTAACAGCTAAGTATAACTAAATATTGCATGCACATACCTAAATATGTAAATGGTTTACCAGTAGAAAATTGCTTAATGATAAGTTGTGCCATGATAAAGTGAAACACTTCATCTCATCTAAATTTAGGAATGCAAATAAAAATATTCTTGAATAGCCCCGATTTTGTGATGTTGGCAGTCCTTAGAAATAACCCCTTCATTTATTTAAAATCAGTGGTAGAAATGAGGTTTCTTGGGGGGTTCTTAGTTCCTGATGTAAAACTATGAGTCTGACTCAGTTTCAGAAGTAAAATGGGGACATATTGTCACTGTGTAACATTTACCCACCAAAAGACATACAATTGAATAAATAGCTTGTTAAAATGCAACATACAGTATGAAGAGGAAATGTATCCCCACTCTCCTGTCAGGTATGTTCAATCCCGTATCTTGTCAAGACCATGCATCCAAAAAAGTGTGTGCTCAAATAATGAATTTTGAGCAACTGTTTTCACAGGATTGTTCTAAAAACGTCTAAGTTTCAATGCAGACCATGTTTTAGATGGATTTAATCTAATAAAGTTTGCTAAAACCCCTTGTAAACTCCTCCAAGTGATTTGCATTCATTTATTTTCACAGCACTGATATATATCCATGATGCTTTTCCTTTCACAGTTTTGATGTGAAACCAGTCAATCCTACATAAAAGGTGGTGGGTTACCCCAATGAATTTTGTCCATTTCCAGAACTGCATAAATTCATAAGTGTGATAATTGTGAAACTGTCTTCAATCACTAATGACCTATATTCAAACATAAGTAAGTATGGTTATTCTGTGATCTATTCCCTTAGTTTTCAGACTTCACCGAGAAGTTAACTTGGTAGAATGTTCAGCTAATTTTAATCACCATTTTCTCTTTGCAAAGTGGACTGTGTGAAGAACATTACTGGATTAAAATATTGCATCTTTAGATTCATAGATTTACTTTTGTCTTACCCAAAATGAAGCAATTTATCATTGTAAGAGTAAGAGCACTACAGATTTATTATCTCTGTGTATGTTTCATTGATAGTCCATGCAGTACTGGACATTTTTTTTTACTGTTTGTTTGTTTGTTCTGTGTACAGTCTCCTTTGCCCTCTCAGACAATGTCCTTTTTTATTCCAATACAGTTTATAATATTCTTGTTTAGGAATTTTAATAAGTTAAACAAAATACTTTATAAAGATTATGCACCTGTTTGTTAGCATCATTCTTAATTGCTTTCAAACATCCTTTATTTTACAATACATATCATTGCTTTAGAGACTAAACTAGGCAAGCAGGCAGAAGACATTGTCCATTTAACTTATTTAGCTATTTATTTTAAATATCTGGTTAGAATGTTTAATGGAATGAGTCATAAGAAACATTAGAGTTTGAGGAACTGAACCTACAACATAACAGTTTTTGCAAGACAGTAAAATAATGAAGTATACCAGATTTGAAATACATCTAGAAATTAAAGGAAATGTCAGATTTTCACATTGGTGGCTTAGTAGTGCATTATGAAATGCATACTGCTTGAACACTGGCTGCTGCTTTACAATTTGATTAATTATTCAATCTGAGTGACTCCACTTGGAAAGAAAGCACTTGAAATAAATGTAAACATACATCACATATATTTAACTGAATTTTTTTACTATGTTTATGGTTTAAAGTAGTGATTATGTTCTGTAAAGAGTGCAAGTAATAAGCAGATGGAAATTATTTAAAAGTAAAATGCTGCCAACATATCTTTATTGCCCATTGAGGTTGTGGAGGTGTTATTTTTATTGAATAGCATTGTGGTTGACTTTCTAGATAAAACAAACTTGGGTACACCTTATATGGTCTTTAACTGAGTAGCATTTATGATGTTTTATTTGCACTCCTATTCACTCATAATTCTCTTTATTCTGACTGCAATGTTAGTATTTAATTTCAATTATTCATATATCATTCTTTATGTAGTTTAGGTTGTCATTTTAGCATTATGATTTTTCTTTTTATATTTATTGCTCTTCTTGCCATCATCTGCTGTTAGTTTGATCTTTTATTGCTCTGTAAAGTGTTTTGGTAATACACTGATATGGAAGATACTATATAAAATGGCTTTTTAATTATTGATTCACTATCTCTGTCAAAAATATTAGACAATGAAGTGATTTAGTATGTCTTTTATGTTCTGCTGAAAGTTATCAAACCACTAACACTTACTTATGGAAAGGAAAAAAGGATAAGTATACTTTGTACAGGTGTTTACACACCTGTACTACTGGATTACCTTAAAATAGCTTCTTGGTACTTTCCCTGAAACAGTTTAGGTACAAAAGTGGATCATCAGACAGTTTTCAAGGTTTTTTTGGGACCCCATCCATCATACATGCAAACATATTGAATAGACATATATATATATATTTATACAACGTATGTTTTGGGATAAATACAAGGATAAAAAATGATATCTAGACTGCCCAGTGAAGATAACATTGTTATCTTCATGTTCCTATACGTCATACATTTATCTCCACGTTCCTATACGTCATCCTGATGAAAGTGAAAGTGTTTCACTTTTCATCAGACACCTGTCTCTCTTTCCTCTGCCCTGTACAAGTAACTCCCAAAAAAAAACACACATCTCTTCCATCTGGTTGATCCTGCTACATCTTAACACAAATAATTAAATTTAAACATATCTGGTTGATCTTCGACTTCTCTTTCACGAGTTGCTGAGTATGCTGCGATCGATGAATCCTATTGAAATTGTTATTGATTATAAGCCTGTGTTGTAATTGTTTCGTACCGTAACGCTTCCTTACGCTGGCTATGGTCAGAAAGGCAGCGACACAGAAGAGCGGTGAGTCGGCAGTTAGAACAGCAGATTTGTGCGCGAGTGTCAGTTGCCATAGCAACGCATGCCCGCATCTTTCGCTCGTTGTTTGAAGCTGCCGACCTACTGCTTCTTCTTACTGTTGTCGGCAGCTTCTTCTGTTAAATATAGCCAGATTGAAAAGCGTTAGTTTTTGAGCAATTTACAGCACAGGCTGTATAATTGAAAGTAACTGAGATTTCAATATTGTTCTGCTCGGTCACCCTACATTTCAATGCGTTCTGATCGGTCAATGGGTGAAAGGAAGTCACAGGATCAACCAGATATGTTTATATTTAATTATTTGTGTTAAGATGTAGGCAGGATCAACCAGATACAGTATGTATTATTCAATGAGTTTACTGCAGCAACATGAAACAATTTTATTTAAGAATATATGTAATCTGCTCTTTTGAGGGAGGGGCTATAGAGAGTTGTATTGGGGTGGTCAGGGCAAGGTTAGCCAGAATCAAGCCACATTTTGGCATAATAATTTTAAAGTAGCAGGATCAACTACATATATATTTTTAAATAACATATGCATCTGTTGTGCTGATAGACATACTGCAGATTTGTGTTGAAACAGCTAACATCTCTATCAGTGCAATGTATTAGTGCACATTTGGAGCTTTTGTTGAATGCAGCCAAAACATACATAGTATAAACCGAATATGACATGGCCGACTGAAGATATCATATTTATCTTCACGAGAGGTTATCGACATCATGATATCTCATGAGTGGCCACTCGTGAGATATCATGATGTCATTGGCTCTTGTGAAGATAAATATGATATCTTCAGTAGGGCCATGTCATATCCTATATATATATATATATATATATATATATATATAATTTATTTTGTGTGTGCATCATTGTGTACAAAACACAGTAATTGCAACATTTTAGACCAAGTTTTATTTTGTAACAGATTTTTTTGGCAAAATGTACACTTGTGCTACAACTTGGCTGCAAATCGTAGACCCATCTTTGAAAATCCAGCTCTAAGTACCTGATTTATATACAGTAGTATTAGTATCAGTAACTAAACAACCCTCCCATTCCTTACTCCCTTAAAAAGTCCCAGGATGCATTTTACCCTTCAAATGAATCATAAAATTATAGCAGTGGATAAGGAGAGGTGGGAGGAATGATGAGGAGAGAAGAGTTATCACCCTTAAATTCAGTTATATTAATGTATATAGATATATACTGTTTTGTTTTTCTTTGCAGTGGGTATTGGGGGAGGTGTTTTTATAAAACTTATTGACTGTGGTCGCCCCAGAAAGGCACATACCAGGGAACTTTGTTACTGGTGTCTGAAACAGATCCCCACCCAGCAATGAGGGAACTATGTATTGTACAGCCCCTGTTTGTACCAGTAGGAAACAAACTATGTATTTTTTTGGCAAGATGTAAAGGGCAGGGTCAGAATATGTCACATTTATCTACATGAGTTGTAAGTACTATCAGTGGATTATCAGTAAATTGTCTAGTTTAAACAATAATACTCAAAATGCTGTGTTTCATATTGGAGTGAGTTAAGAGGCATGATGTGCGGCCCAGTGCCTTGAACCACTGGGAAGTTGCATTATCAACCACTGGAGAAATAAGGTCATCCCAAATTATAACATACATTCAGAAGTGCATCAGTACTATCACAGAATGGACTAAAGTTAGATACAAAATGTGCTTTTCTAGTCTGCTTTTCTAGTCACCATCACAGCATGGACTAATTCATAACTAATCAGTTTGAGGAAGGAGCTTAGCCATTGAATAATATATGTTACTCACCTGTGATCAAAATAATGGACTATCTTCCAAGCCTAATGCAAAACTGAATGGCTATTTGTTTATTTATTTATGTTTTAAACAAGAAAGTACACTTGATAATTTAATGCATGCCTATTTACAGGTCCAACCTGGAGTGGGGAGGTACTAAATGGAACCATAAAACATACACCAATTTCAGAGAGGGAATAGTTAAGTGCGAGAAACATAAAACAAGTGATTCACTAATTTAAGCAAAACTATATTAGCAAATACAGTGGAGGATTTAAATAACTCAAATGTGCCTGATCTGATAACACCTTGTCATCTTGTTTTATGTCTAAAATGTCTTTCATTATGATCTCTAATTAGTTTGCTCAGGACATTTCAATCTATCATCAATAATAGTCATTGCAACAAACTTTGTTAATGCATCAGTTAAGAGTTCCAGTGACAAACACTGGAAAATGTGGAGTTAGGGTTTCCAACCATAACAGCCCACTTCCACACTGCATCCACCAACAGACGTTGGGGTGTGTTTTGTGGTTGTCATCCCTAATGTTTACCTCATTCCATGAGTGAATAAACTGAGATGGGTAAAGCATAGTAGAATGGGGTGAGCATTAGAGCTGACAATCCCAAAGCACACTCCCGGCACCTGTAGCTGCGTGCAGGGAGGGTTGCTAGGGTTTGTAAACCCCAGCACCTCATTTCACAACTTTTGTCACTGGAACCCTAACCGATGCATTAACAAAGTTTTTTTTGCAATGATTTTTTTTACTTTTTGAGATTGTATAATTATAGCCATATTTGCTTGCGGGAGGGCCCTGCAATCCCATCCATTCATAATTTTTGAGAGGCTGTAATTGTCTCTTTATTTTCCTGTGGGGGCACAAGGCCCTCTGGGCCCTGCACTCCCATGCCATAGTGTGCAGCAGCGAAAAATAACTCACTTTGCAATGGTATCCTATAGTAAACACAGGGAAATGTGAAACCTGTGTGTAACTGGATACCAGATCAATATATTTTCATGAAATGAGCCAAAGGCACATTGGTTGTATAAGCCCTTTGTACCCTGAAAATTTCAGAGCAATACTGAAAAACATTTCTTCATAGTGTAGTGACAAAGAAATGACTGTGCAAATCTCACATTACAATGTTATCCTATGGACAATGAAAAAACATTAAACCTACAGGATTTCACAGTAAAGTAATATATTTTCACCTCACCAGCAAAAGGCACATCTGCTGTGCAAGCCCTTTGTACCCAGAACATTTCTGACCAAAATCAACAAACATTTCAGAACTGCAGAGTGACAAAGAAACTGCTATCCTAGAATTCCTTTTCACAAATGTCAAAAAAGAAACCTTGTCTGTGGCTTCTTTTATGCAATTTGTGAAAAAAAGAAAAACCTTTTTTTGCAATTTCATGATTTTTTCCTCCCGTGGTTTGCGACAAAGGATTCCCACATGTTAAAAAAAGACATTTCTAGTTAACTTATCAAAAATATAACCACAGAATCGGATTGCATGGGTCCTGATTAGATAAAGACAACTGCTGTTTTCTACTAAACCCATATATATTTTTTTGTCATTTAATTTTGCTGTCACTGCTAACTGAAAACAAGATGGTGGCAGAATGGAAAAAGATTCTGCATTTGCTGCAAAAGATTCTGCATTTGTGCTTAATTATTTTTTTTGAGCAGAACATCTAAGTGGTACCTCAGGAAAATAATGGAAAACTTTGAAATTAATGACTTTATAACAAATTAATAGTATTTTACCAGATCTTCAAATGACACATCTGTGGCTCAAGATCTTTATACCCTAAACATGTCAGACCAAAATTAGTTTCTGCTCAGCAGCGTGACAAAGAATTTTACCATAAATGGTAATTTTCTAATTTTTTGACATTCCATATCTCTGCATCTACACATCAGACTGGAACTGGACTTGCAGCATCAACAGATATTTAGTCCTTGATGGTGCCTGCAACATGTCATGCAAGTTGCTTGAACAGCTGCAAAGTTATAAAAGTGCAAAATATTGAGTTTATCATAGAAGTGAAGTCTAAACACTAACTATAGGGGTGTTACCATACCCCTTATAATATAGCACTGAACTGTAAACTGCAGTATGCTTAAACAGCAGGAATCCATACCAATCTATGATGCCCTTACATTCAATGGAAATGTTTAACAGTTTGGCTGGCTCAGTGGCATGGAGGGCTGAGGCCCTTTGTGCTTTGCCTCCTGACATATCCTGTTTGGGAACAAACTTGGATTGCTCAGTAACCTGTGGGAAGAGGAAGGACTGAATGCCCTAGGACTGCTCTCCTTCCATAGGGAGGGGGGATGATGTGGCTTGCTGCTTGCCTGTCACCCACTGTAGGCTGGATGGCAGCTCATGTGGAGCCACTAAGAAGGGAAGGGGAACCAACATTCAGATCACTGGCTACATCTCCATGGAGGTGAAGCACATACATTATGGCCATTGCACGTCTGTTGGCACTGGGGAGAAAACGATGGAAAAACACCCTGGCAGCGAAATGAAGCCCAACCTTCATCAGACCTCACACCAGGAACAGGGCACAACCACAGTCCTATGATAGGACAATGCTGAAGGTACTGTAAGTCCTGGGAAAGCCAGGTGACGGGGCTGGGGAGGTCAGTCAGAAGAGGAACAACGGGGCAGAACAGGAGGTTAAAATATATATTTATATGTTTATCAGTTAGAATACTTTTAACCTCCCAGATGGACTTCAGAAATGAATGCCTTGTTTAATAATTCTACATTTTTTTTAAACAAGATAGATCAACTGATACATTGCATCTCATTTTCAGAGGTATCTCTATTACATCCAGTTTTACATCTGGGGGACTGATGGATAGGTTGAACAATTCCATACAGGAAGACAAGGTCTAAGGGGCAATTTGAACCTTTAGTTTGTTTTTTTGCTCCATAACTGGAAGTCTTTACTGCAGTCTTGTTAACAATTTCTTTACCCCAAGTAGCCTAGCAGAAATGTAACATTACATTTGCAGTGCTGATCTGCCTAATTTTAAAGGTGATAAGAAACAATTTTGACATCTCTACAAGGGTTCACCCATATCACTGTGACAGTCATTTTGTCAATGCCGTTATCGGTGAAGGCAATACACCACCTGGCATTACGGCACCAGGCACTGCAGCCTCTGGGACATGTAGCGCCAAAGCGCCATCCAGGGAAAAAGTCTTGTTTGTGGGGGACTTTGACGCCCGCATCACCCGATAATAAATATAACAACCTCCATGGTGGGCATGTCCTGCTGGGAGTAGAAACAGTGTGGGCACAAAGGGCGGCATGACTGAAGGGCGATCTAAAATGAAGATCACCCCTGTCATTGTTGCCCTTGTTGCGGCTCCTTAATTGCTATATATGACCCTTTGTCATTTTAGTGTTTATCGAATATTCTGATCTGTTTTTGACATTTTAGGTTAAATTAATAATGTAATTTTGAACTTGTATAACTACCATCACTCCTTTTCTCCTCAGTAGTTGCTGCTCTCTCTTTTCATACTGCCTGAACATTCCATAAGATCAATAACACCATTTTAGGCCATTCAGATAAATAGCATGGAATACTGTTTATGATGTCATAGAATGTCTTAGAAATATGAAAATAAATGGCAACAGCTGATGAGGGGAGTGGAACTCTATGCATATCTATGGGTACTCCAAAGCTGACTATTTATTTATCAAAAATTGGTCAACACATATCAGAATACATAAGTGGTATGTAAAGGAAGATGAAAGGCAGTTAATTATGTAAAAATAATTCTTATCTTCTTTAAAACTGAGAAAATGAAGTGAAAGGGGTTTAAATTTAATTTTTCTAATCACACCGTATGCAGGTTGATCTGGTAGAATTTGAACAGGCACCTGGGGGATTGAGTTTTTTCACTTTTGTAAAGTAACAATTGAAGCACACCAACTTTACAAAATCTTTGGTCAAAAATCATTGTTTGTTCTTTTTTTATTAATAGTTTATTAACTTTTACAATACACAGCAAGAATAACAAGTATTAATAGGGCTCAAATTATACATGTTACCCAACAGAGCAAGAGCTCTGTAATATGCCAAACTAGGAGTACCCTCATAGCAGAGACAATAAATAAACTCAGCATTAATCCTAACTATAAATGACTGAAAAGCTGTCACGCACTATAAACCTCACATGTTCTTGGCTGTCTGCCCAGAAAGAGAACCATCACTAGACTCCAGGTGCCTTATGGCACAGCAACTACCTACTGCTGTGGGGGGAGTGGTCTGAGAGGTAGGGGAAGGGGAGACAAACCACCCCCACTGAGAGGACTCCTTTGATACTGTTGTATCACCCTCTGAATTCTAGGAGTCCCATATACCTCCATCTACATTACTAGAATATCCCTGGAATGTACAAGGGGAAGCCAAGTATGTCCCATAGGGGTTGCTATCTCCAAAATACCCTAGATCAGCCAGGTCCGGATGAATTTCCTATACTGCCCCTGAGCTATATATGACATGTGTTCATATCCCACATCCAAAAGCATGCCATCTACCAACTGGTCATGAGATGGCATTTCTGCTGTGCAACAGCAGCAAAGAGACAATTTATTGGCTTCCATTATGGCTGTCATAAACCGCCCCTGTTAATAGCTGCTCAAACAGGGCATCCAATGCATGTTCTGCAAGACTAAAAGGGATGCATCGCTGTCCAAGTGTACTTCTAAAACCCATTCCATAGTACAGATCACCTTCCACCAACATTCTGCTAGCTTAGGGAAATCCATAATATATGAAGCAGGGTGCCTACTCCTCTTCCATTGCATATCCAGCATCTTGAATGTGGAAGCCATCTCATTCTGTACAAAACTGCAGGTGTATGGTAAGGTGTCCTGCTCTATCCCTACAGAAACTGTGCCCATCGGTCCATATAGAAGCCCATTCTGCCTTGTTCAGTGCCTGGCCTGACAGCTGTTCCCATCTTTGTTGAAGCCCACCTGTATCCTGGGCCGATACAATTCGTAATTCCTTATAAATGGTTCCCAGTTCTTCCATTTGAACACTTCATTCCATATATAATAATTAATATACTGTATGAAACACACTACCAAGTCATATACTAAATAGCAACAACAATATTACTTTTAAAAATAGGTTAGACCAGTACATGGGTAATAGAAAATATATATTCCACCTTTAAAGAAAACTAAGTCGCGAGTTCACTAAAAGGCAAAATTGTCTATACAAACTAGTATAACACTAAGAACCTATGAACTATGTCCTTAAGGGTAGCAGTCTCAAAGAACTGTCTAACATGGCAGTTTAATAAGTGTCAATGATGGGCAGTGGAGAGATCATACTGATGCTGGAGCTCTAAAAATGAATACAGTACACCAGTGGGAGAAGAAAACAAATTTCCCACTCTCCAGAAGCCCCTCTTTCTCCCACAAAGTCCAGGTAATAGGCAAGCCACCTATTTGAAGCTGGGGATGATGCCAAAGGGGCCTCAGATAGAGAGGGATCTGCCAACTTGAACCCAAATATTTCCTCACCAGTCACCATACATGGGTTGCATATGCCTAGTAGGTAAATACTTTAGGATGGGGCTAAAAGGGGTAAGGCCATCAAAAAATGGAGGGCGATGAGTACCAACTCCCATAGTCTAGGTAACAAGCTCCATGAACTGGTGGCCTTGATGGAAGAGGGATGCCTGGATATTGTGGCAGTCACAGAAACATGGTACAAAGAGAACTATGACTGGGATGTCAACATACCAGGCTACAATCTAGGAGGGTCAGGAGGGTGAAGAGGAGGAGGAGCTCTCTACATGGGAAGGGATCAAGCAACAAGTAAAGGGTAAACAGGAGGTGAGGAGGCACTGTGGGTCACCCAGACCAGAAATGGCATCACAATCTGCACAGGGTTGTATACAGACCCCATCTCAGGGGAGGAAATGGACAAGGAAATGATAGAAGGCATCCTTAGCATGGCAGAAAGAGGGAGATATTGTTGATGGGGGACCTGAATATGCCAGTTGTTAACCGGAGCACCTCCACTGCATCCTTACCAAATTCATCACAATGGCAATAGAGTGGTATAAGAATAGCAATACCATGGTAAGCAGAAAAATCCACAATGGTACTACCCAGTGGTACTCTGGTATCACAGTGGTAGGCAACATATTGATTTTCTTGGGTGCACTGGTAGTGCACTGGCACAATGGTATCCCTATGGCATTTTTTACCCTTTTCTCTCTCTCTATCTCTCTCTCACTCATATACACTGGTAACACAATGGTATCACATAATTTTGAGATTTTTGTCAGTTCTCCCAAACAGTGGCACAATGGTAACACCATGTTAGTAAATTATTTTGACATTTTAGTATTTGGCACCTCTCACAATCGGTGCACCCCTTTTTGTTGACACCCCAATGGCGAAACTGGAAAAAAGACCATTACAGCAAAATTTGTGGTAATAGTCCTTTACCCGTGTTTCACCTTCCCCCAGTGCTCTGCCCCCTCCCCGGACCAACTCTGACCTGGAGTTGGAATCCAAAAACCGGAGGTGCAGGGCAGAGCCCTCTGCATGGGGTGTGAGGCACAGCCCCCACAGAAAACACCCGTTTCAGAGTCGACAGAATACCTGCATCAGTATTGTGCCATTGCTGTGGGGGAGGTCGACATTCTTGCTGATGAGATAACTTGGTGCTTCCCTCACAGTAACCCTGGACTCATGTGGTAGCACTGTGGTATCACTCTTAATCTCATTACATTCAGTACTGTAATGCATTGTTAAGATAAATTACATTATCAACCTCATGGAGGACAGTTAGGAAGTGTTCCCCAGACTCTGCACATTCTCTCCACTCTGCAACCTGCCACTATTTGACACAGAAGTCATTGGTTAACCCTGAGTTAATCAGTAAGTGTCTGATCTATGCAAAGCCCTGGAAGTAGGCACTGCCAAGCACCTTTTGTGTCTGGAAGAGCCTGCACCCAAGGTCTTGATCAAGTTGGAAATCCCACATGACTCCTGGAGAACTAAGGGATTCTGTATCAAATAATAGTAGGTCGTGGAGTGGGGAGAGCACATGAAGTTTGTGGGTCACAGTATTACTACTGACTAATATGCTTCAAATGCTTTTTAGAAAGCAGGAGACACCTGTCCTTATACTGCAAAAAATAATATCTTGAAAAGCTTAATCATCTTATTTCACTAACTAGAAATCTTACAAGTTTAACCCCAAGATTATCTCTAAAGTTTTTTCTTACTAATTAAAAAAACAGCTTACAGAGAAACATAGAAATTATCAGCAGATAAGGACTGCCAGGCCCATCCAGTCTGCCTACAGGCCCTATACATAATATGTTGCCATTGATCCTATGTGATCAATGGCTTTTAATCACTCTCTCTCCTCTCAAGATTCCCTTGTGCCTGTCCTAGGCATGCTTAAACTTCTCCATTGTGCTTGTCCCCACTACCTCTTGTGGCAGACTATTCCATGTGCAACTACCCTTTCTGTGTAGAAAAACTGCCTCACGTTACCTCTTAATCTACTCCCCATTTGACTTCAAATCATGCCCCTTGTTCTAGTACTTTTTATGTTGTCTTGCGCACATGCAAGCAACACATTGTGGTAGCTTGGAATAGCAGGTTTTGGAGGTGCAGTCGTGTTGTGGCCAATGGTGCCACTGGTTTTTCGGGCTGGGATCTGTGGCCTGAATGAAATAGCACACTGTCTATGACAGCAGTGCAAAAGCGTGCCACTAACTTGAAACGATTTTGCGGCTGCAGTGTGGGAGCTACCCCTCATTGCAGAGTGTGCCTTGCCTGGTGTAACATTTTAATAAACATGGTAGTGGCCATTACCGTCTGCCTCTCACAGTCCCCAACAAGCTGATGTCAGGGGTGCTCAATCCCACTGTTGGCATACCCCTTCCCCAGTTCATTTGCTGAAGGGGAGCCCAATCCCCTTCAGCATAATGTCCTTCTAGTTGTTTATGTGTGTGCCAAGGAGGTGCCCAATCACCCTCAGCATCATGCACCCCCCAACACAGACTTGATCTGTGTGCCGATGGAGGGCCCAATCCCCATTGACTTCGGTCCTCCTCGCAACAAAATACAGGTGGCACACTGGGAGCCCACCACAGTGTGCCAAAACATACCTGTAAAAAAAAAATGCCCTGCAATGTCTTTTTGTTTTGCATTTGTAAAAAAGAGAAAATGGTCCCTCATTGTGTCTGGTGCCCCATCCCCAACCCGTATCCACCCTCTGTGAACCCACCTCCCCACACACCCCCTTACCCCATACATACCTCCGGAGCCCATTGCAATGATCTTCAGTGGAGCAGGAATATGTCTGCATGCTTCAAAGCCGACCGTGAACTGAAGAAATGCCGGTAAGCTGTATAATGGCATAAATGGGGGGTTACCTTAGGTGGATTTCTCGGCCATTTTTGTGACTTTTAGCACCAAATTTTCAACATGGGGTTCTTGGGACCCCACCTCATGAACTTAGCCACTGCCATGTCATTATTCGGTCCCGAAAGATGCTTCTGCAATCACTGTGCAGCATCACCTTCTAGGACTGATTAATGAAACAACAGTGTCACCGTTCATGAGGTAGGCTCTCAAACAGCTTATGTTGCAAATCTAGTGAAAAAATTCCCCAAAATGACTGTGTTATGAGTGTGCATTGTGCAGTTCCTATGCACGCTCATAACTGCAAGAATTTTTTATATTTTCACTCCAGATTTTCAACATTGCCATTTCTCCACACTTCCTTATGAACAGTACAGCTGTCATTTTTCATTTCCAGACCAAAATGTGTTTTTGCACATGTCGGGCACAATGGAGGGGTTGCAGCGCAAAATCAATGTTCAGCACAGATTAAGAAAAACACAGTGACAGTGTTCATAAGGAGAGGTCCCAAACAACCCTGGTGAAAAAAGTCTCCAAAATGACTGTGTTACCAAATTGCATTGAGCAGTTTCTATGCATGCTCGTAACTTTGCCAATTTTTAATATTTTTTACTCTACATTTTCAACATTGTCATTTTTGCACACCGCCTGATGAACAGTACAGCTGTCATTTTTCACATCTTACCTGAAACATGTTTTCACACCTGTGGCACACTATGGGTGCAGCTGCTGTGCAAAATCAACATTCGGGACAGATTAGGAAAATCACAGTGCCACTGTTCATGAACAGAGGTCCCAAAATGCCTATGTTGGAAATCTGGTGTAGAAAATCCCCAAAATAATTGCATTATGGGTGTGTGTTGCAAAGTTTGTAAGCACGCTTGTGACTTCACAAATTTTGTTACATTTTCACTCCAGATTTTCAACATTACCATTTTTTTACACCTCCTCATGAACAGTACAGCTGTCATTTTTCACATTCTGTTCAAAATGTGTTTTCGCACCTGTGGTGCCAAATGGCAGTCATTGTGCAAAGTCACTTTTTGGCTAACAAACTGATAGTGTCACTGTTCATGCAGTAGGATCGCAAAAAGCCCATGTTGAAAACTTGGAGTGAAAATATCAAGAAACGCCCAGGGCATTAGGGTTTCCGAACCATAATGCCCTACCATGTAGGGACAGTCAGGTGTCAGGGGTGTGACTTGAGATTGTAGAAAGTAATGCTCATGCCATTCCACCCCCACTCTGCAGCCAGTGACAGGCATCAAGGTGTGCCTTGGACTCTTCGGACCCAAAGTTCACCCCCATTCTCCTATACTGCACCCATTTTTTTTTTTTTTAACCAGAAGAGACACACTAAGCTGAAGCTTGTTTACAGGTGTGACCTGGGAGTGCAAGGAAGTTAAGCGACTTGCTCAGGGTCACACAGTATGCAAGTGGGGGCTGTGGGATTCAAACCCAGGTCTCCAGGTTTGCAGCTCAGAGCCTTAAACCACTGTGCCATACTGCCTCCTTTCCTAATGGAATGTGGTGAGTGTAAAGCCTCAACACCCCAAGGCACACCTCGACACTTGTAGTGTATGTAGGGTAGGGTGAGGTGAAATGGTGTGAGCGTTATAGCTGATGACCCAAAGTCACACACCAATGCCTGTCAGTCTCTGCAGGGTGTGGTGGGGTGGGGTGGGGTTGACATCGGTTCCATACAGTACTTCACTGCCATTCCTATTATGCATCTCTCTAACTCCTGCACTACCAATGCCACAGCCAGCAAGATAGCATTCGGCATTGACGAATGCTTGTTCTACATTGAAAAAGATTCCTCACCTGCACTTTGTTTATGCGCTTCAGGTACTTGAAAGTTTCAGTCATGTCCCCCCACTCTCCACTCTCCTCCAGTGAGTATATATTGTGGTCCCTTAGTCTCTCCTATGTTTTGTGGTGCAAGCAAAACACCATCTTTGTCACCATTCTCTGGATAGTCTCCACATTGTTTAAGTTCTTGTGCTGGTGTGGCCTCCAATACTGCATGCAGTACTTCAGGTGAGGCCTTACTAATCTTTTATACAATGGCATAACCACCCCCTGCAAGTGATAAGCCTGACTATGCACCCCAGCATGCCACTGGCCCTCCCTGCTGCCTTTGTACACTGTTTTGATACCTTACGGTCTTCAGAGATGATAACCCCTAGGTCCCTTTCCTCCTTGGTGACAGTCAAGTCCTCCCTTTACAACCTGTAGCTCTCCCCAGGGTTCCCCTCTACCCATGTGCATTATTTTGCCCTTTTTGTGCATTTAACCTCAGTTGCCACCTCTCTGACCATCTAACAAACTTCTCCAGGTCCCTCTTCATTTTCTGCACCCCTTCTAGAATATTCACCATGTTGTACTGTAGATCTTGGTGTCATCTGCAAAGAAGCAGAGCTTTTCTTCAAGCCTCTCTGCAATGTCACTAATGAAGACATTGAACAGGACTGGCCCCTGTACTGATCCTTGCACACATACCCTGCTGGTCACCCCCATCTCCCCAGATTATCCCCCATTTATCACTATCCTCTGTCTCCTGTCTGTTAACCAGTTGCTAACCCAGTTCACCACCTTGTCTCCCATGCCCAGACTACCCATCTTGTTAACCAACCTTCTATGTGGGACGGCATTGAAGGATTTGCTGAAGTCTAGGTAGATGATGTCTACTGCCCTTCCCTTAATTACTTCCCTAGTCACCCAATCAAAAAAATCTGTCAGATTTATTTGACATGATCTTCCTGCTGAGAATCCATATTATATCAAGGCTTATATCAAGACAAAGTATCATGTTTTATCTTGTCAAGGAAAACAAGCTTATTTCATTGTATATTTTCCTTATTTTAATGATCTTAAATCTGGGTGATTATTCATCTTGGGTGGGATTCATAAAAAAGGGCAAACTGCAGCACAAAGGTTTGTACCATACCTTGTCACTGTGCAGGGAACAAAAATTGATATTCACAATTGGATAGTGCACCACCCTATCCGAATGTGAATAGGTGCAGATGGGGGCAGCACTAACCCTGGAAAACACTGGGAACCTCAGTAGTGCTGCGCCGCCCCACAGTCAGCAATGAGAATGGGTTACCAGCAATAGCACTACATGTTAAGTCCCCTATTTATGAAAGGAGAGATGTAATTGTGCTCATTGTGCATGCAAGACACTAGTGCCCATTAGCATGCCTATTATGAGACCATTTGCATGGCCTGTGGGTGGTTTAGTTCAGCCCCCCACGTGCCCAAGCTCCATGCAGCCGCAGTCCCCCATGGTGTACTGCCACCCTACTCTGATCACTATCCCAGTGTAGAAATGGAATGTTTTTCAATAATGTAGTGCTCCTCTCTCTTCCCCAGTCTCCAGTTGCCGACCCTGTGTTAATAATTGTGATCTTTTCCACATTGTAGTATCCCTCCCCCCTACCGGGTCCCCCGATTGATGACCCTGTATTAATAATAGTGATCTTTTCCATAGTGTAGTGCTTCTCCCTGATCCTCAGTTGCCGAACCTGTATTAATAACAGTGATCTTTTCCATAGTATAGTGTCCCCCCCAGTCTCCAATTGCCAATTCTGTATTAATAATAGTGATCTTTTCCACAATGTAGTGTCCCTCCCACTCTCTTGTCTCTGATTGCTGACCCTGTATTAATAAAAGTAATATTTTCCATAGTGTAGTGGCCCTACCTGGTCCCCGATCATTGACCATGTATTAGTAATAATGATCTTTTCCATAGTGCAGTGACCTTTCTCCCTCCCCAGTTTCCAATCACCATCTGCATGGTGACAAAAAGAGATCCCCGTTAGTCTAATGTTCCTGCTCCCTACCCGCTGTCTGACTGCCATCCCTGTGGTGACAAAAGAGATTGCTATTAGTCCAGTGTTCCACCCCATCCCCATTGTCTGACAGCCATCCCCGTAATAAAAAACACAAAGATTCCCAGTAGTGAAGTGCACCCACCCCCTCCCTGTTGTCTGATCCCCTTCCCAGTTGTAATATAAAACTATTCCTGGTAGTCTAGTGGTCCTTCTCTCCTCCCCCTTGTCTGAGGGTTGACCCCATTGTAAAAATCAGAATCCCTGGTAGTTTAATGGTCCCCCCATCTGGTAAAGGTGTGACCCACCACCTTATTCTCCCCTATCTCATGAGCAGCATTGCCCTCCTATCACCAGTGCATTTGGCTACCGACTGAGCTCTCAATGAACACATACTGTATACAGTACAGCTCAGTGACAGTGATCGACAGCAACCCAACCATCACTTATAAATTCTGGTGCCATCAAATGGCTCACTGTGCAAAGACAAAATACACCCCTACCCCTTCGATCACTTTTTGTTATTTACTATAGAACTGGTAATTGATCTGGGATGCTTTGCTTTTTGCATATACTGTATTGGGTATGTGGGGGAGCACCCTTTGTATTTTATATATAGCCGCATGTATCTGCATTTGTAATTTGATGTTTAACTATTGCTGCACTAGGGTGATTTTTCATCATCATCATCAAATCTTTATTTATTCAGGCGAACATCATTGAGCAAGGCTCATTTACAAGATGGACCTGATAAAGTCAAGGTTCAATAGTTGATACACAACAGATACATCATACACTTATATAAGACAGTTATACATACAGGGGAAAATAACGTTAATAAACACAGTGATGTACAGTAAATTCACATGATAAAAAACGGTTACAGGAAAGTTAAGCTAATAGTTACAGTATGTACAATATATACATGGCATGGCAGACACTCAACATAATGTAATACTAGGATGGTGAAGGTATTACTGGGTGCCATAAGATGGGGCGTCTGTCTGGAAGGAATATGCCATATATGGTTTGGAAGGGAGATTTGTGAGATGACAATGCTAGCTCTAGTGGTAGCAATTGCATTTCTCTCTGAAGAAGACTGTGCAATGCTGTTTAAAGGATGCAAATGGAATGATATTGTACAGTTTTAGGGATTTTTGTAGGGTGTTCCATGCTATAGCTAGAGAATAGCTGATTGCTGCCCTCCCTAGCCTGGTGTTGAATTTGGGCAATTTAAGCAGGATGATGTTGTTGCTTCTTAGGGCATAGGAGCTAGGAGAGGTCTGGGTGAAGCAGTCCAGGATATAGTTTGGAAGTTTTTTTGACAACGCTCTGTAAATCCATAGTGCTGCATTTCTGTTCCTTCTGAGGTGAAGGAAACCCACCCAACTGCAGCACAAAGAGGCAATGATGAGTATTAGATGGCAGATCTGTAATGAACCTTATTGCTGTATGATATAAGGTATCCAACTTGTGATGGTAGGAGATGGGACAGTGACTATAAAGGAAGTCTGCATAGTCAACAACTGATAGAAAATGGTCTGGACTAACCTCATCTTTGAGTCTCTGTTTAGGAAGGGTTTTAATCTATAGAAGGCCAAGCCTTTGAAACTTTTAACAGTTCTTCTAAATGATGAGTGAAGTCAAGTCTGTTGTCAATCCACACACCTAGGTATTTGAAGTTTTCTACATACTCCAGATTTTTTACAAGTATAGTGCATAGCTGGGGGAGAATGATTGGAGAGAATGTGCTGGTGGAGCTTTGATTTGTGAACATCATTGCTTTAGTTTTCTTTGCATTTAACAGAAGCTTTTTCTCGAGTAGCTGATATTGTAGCAAGGAGAATTCTGTTTGTAGGATTTCACCAGCAGCTGCAGATGAAGGGTTGCTGACATACAGAACAGTGTCATCAGCAAAGAGGTGTACAGAGGAATTGGTAAGGGTTGAATCAATGTTATTTATATAAATGGCAAAAAGGATAGGACCCAGAATAGAACCTTGGGGGACTCCTCTTGACAGTGGTTTTAATGGGGATAGGTCACCTTCAGCTTTTACCTGCTGTAACCTACCGGTGAGATAGCATCTGAACCACTTAAGGGAGGATGGATCTAGGCCAATGGAGTACAGGGATGAAAGTAGTAGCTCGTGGTCCACAGTATCGAATGCTTTGCTCAGGTCCAGGATTACTTCACAGACATCATTCTTTTTATCTAATTCGGATTGCCAGTCATTTGTGACCATGGCTAGTGCAGTGATAGTGCTATGCTTGGCCCTGAATCCAGACTGAGTTGGGTTTAGGTTAGCATTGTCAAGATACTCCCTTAACTGATTACTCACTAATTTCTCCAGCATCTTGGATAGCACTGGTAGAATGGAAATGGGCCAGTAATTATTAAGATCCATAGGGTCCCCTGATTTTAGAAGGGGAACCACTTGGGCTGTCTTTCACAGTGTGGGAATAGAGCCAGAGTTTAGGGATAGGTTAAAGAGGTGTGTTAGGGGGACTGCAAGTACATGGTATGCAATCTTTAGAAAGTTGGGGTCCAGAGAGTCTGCCCCTCTGCTTTTTTTGGTATCCAGTTGCCATAATAGATCCTCTATTTGTTTCAACAGTATAGATTTGAAGCTGAAGGAAGAGTCAACTCTCTGATCACCAGTGTAATGGGAGCTTAATTGTTGCCTCAGCAGGTTAGCTGGAGAGGTGTCAAAGGCAAGGCCAGCCGTTGTGAAGTGGTTATTGAAGGCGTCCAGAATTTCCATTTTGCCAGTGATAGGGCCATAACTGTTGTGTAATTGAGTTGGAAGGGGGGTGTTAGCATCCTGCCCCACCATACCCTTGATGGTGCCCCAAAACCTAACAGGATTATGGTAGGAAGAGTGGAGTTCGGCCAAGTAGAAGGCAGCCTTTGCATCCCTAACTTTCTTGGTGCATCTATTCCTGGCTTTCCTAACGATTTATTTATTTATTTAGCTTTTGTTGACCGGGTAAGTGCACTAGACAAATCCTGCCTATTTTCAGGCACGACCCGGGGGAGGGGGATACAGATGAATGCCAACTGACCTTGAACCAGATTAAGCTGTTGGTGGTATTTTTAGTGAATGAGGGAAATTTGGCCAGGACACCGGGGAAATTCCCCTACTCTTTGGAGGGGGAACCTTTGGTGGATGGACGCAATATGGCCACTCCTGCTCAAGCATCGGAGAGTATGGAGGTGGTGGAGACAGGGGAGTGGGCCTCCTCCCCTGCTCCGGTGGAATTAGAGGCTGAAAGTATGGTTACAGTTCTACAGGACGCTTCTTTGCCTATAGAGTTTTCGACTTGAATGAGGAGAATACGATTTGGAATTTCAAGTACTCCTGCCTCGTTTGATACTCAGTTGGAATTGGAAGATGTACTTACTCAAAGCGCCAGCTTCAGGAAGTGCTTTCAGAAGCTGAACACTCGCTAAATCGCAAACTGCAGCTAGTGAGCGAAATTTCGACTGCGTATGGTTTCTCCTGGTGTGACCGTTTCGGCTACCCATACTTCCGGGTCGTGATCGAGTGACGCGGGCACTACAGCTCTGCCATGCCCTTCTACTCCTAGGCAGCAGTCTGTTTCGTCTCTGCAGCCTCCGTTATCTCCTACTTTTTTTTTGGATCCTGTTTCTGAATTTGGAGGTACGACTGAAGTAGCGATGGATCCCCGAAGTCTGGTTCCTTCTGCTGCACCACTTTCAATTAAACGGATGGGTATGACAAATGTGGTGATACATGGCGATGTTCTACAGTCTGACTTAACTAATTTGGTGGTAGGGGGCAGGATAGAGTGTGTGGCTACTGGAAATGCTGACCATGGCCTGTGGACTCCTACTAATACTCCTGTTTCTCCTATGTCCTCTGAACTTGTACATTCTCAAACTGTTTTGCATACAAAACCCATAGGGGCTACTATTGAATCTTCAGGTTGGTCACCTGAGTCTGCCATAGAAGCTGCAGGATGGCTGAAAAATCCCGATGGTAGCTGGGTGCTGAATCCTGCAGATGTTACTGCACAGCGTTATCATTCCCCTGTTAATGCCCCTGTTGCTTCTTGTTCCTCGACTGCTGCTGCCACAGTTTCATTACCTGTACAGCAGATACCTTCCTTGGTCCATTCCGGTTTCTGCACCAGTTGATCCCTCTACTACTATCAGTATAATGCCTGAGACGAAGGTCCCAGATTCTGAGCAGTCTATGGAGGACCCCCCCAATTCAAACTTTCAGACCTTTTTTCTAATAAGGGTGAACCGGCTCCCTGAAAGAATGCAGTGCGATTGCTTTATAAAGGTGGCTTGGAAGATCTGCTTGACAGACTCTATATTGCTAAGGTTTTGCTAAAAGGTTCAATGACATTTTTGTCTGCTGATATCTATGCACTAATTCATTTGGGAAACTCTAATTTTGATGTAAGCTTTAAAACTCCTTCAGGTTTAGAGCGGTTTTGGACTATGTTCCAGATTGTTAAGAACTCTCCTCTCTGGATACCTTTTTTTGCAGTGCCCCTTGTAAACCGTCTGTAAAATTGATTACCATTTTGTTTCGAAATGAAAGGGTTCACATCGAGGACATTATTTTTTGGTTACGTCGGAGATGTGAAGTTTTAGATAAACTAGTACCAATTTTGGATAGTGAGCAGATTTGGAACGGGGGTTGGAAATTAAGGGTTAAATTGTTTGCCTCCAGTAATGGCCCTCAACATTTGCCCAACAGTTTCTTTTTGGGAAGGTATAGAGGAAGTTTGTTTTATGTGGGTCAGCTGAAGTCGTGTTTTAAATTTGGTTCACGTACTCACCTTAATACAGCTTGTGATACCCCTCGATGTTCCCATTGTTTTGAATTTGGGCATTTGGCTACTAAGTGTCTAAATTTGTTTAAATGCAATTTATGTGAACAGACAGGACATGGGTATGCCAAATGTCCTTGGGCATCCCATAATAGGGATGATTGTCCTTCACATGAGGATCTGATTATGGTCGCTCAGCAAACAGGCAGTGTTCCACCTCCACCCCCTTCTCCTGGACATTCACTTCCGCAGTCACCACTCCCTAGTATTTCTTCTCCTTCAGGTGCAAACGTAGGGCTGTGTGCTTCTGTACCAGTGGATGAGCCAGATACAAAGTCTCAGCCTCCCTCGGTGGCAGTTTCCTCTGTAGTCTCCTTACCCACTCAGTCTGCTCTTCCTGTAGCTGATAAGTTGGATGAGATGGAGATGCCTCCTCCTCCATCTCAAGCCCTACCTTTTAAAAAAGTTACCACAAAAAAACAAGACATAGATCAGGGAAGCCAGTTCCGACTCATCAAGTACCTAAGGCCTCTACCAGTGGTGTTTCTTCTGAGTCTTGGAAACAAGGCAATAGCTTTGCTGTTTTGGGATCAAAGGATGACTCTGATGGTAACGACTCAGATCGTTCTTCTAGAGCTTCTGTGGTTACTGACAATTTTTCCGAGGGGGGATGATGGAGACATGATACAGGCGGAGGGTCTTCCTAGATGCTCTCAGTGTAGGTGAGTTTCTAAAGTCCCATGATTATTAGTTTCTATGTATGGGTACTAGTTCTTCTGTAATGTTTCTTTATCTCTATTTTATTCTGGCTTCTTTGACATTTACCTCTATCAATGTTAATAGCATAAAGAGTCATAAAAAGATGGTTATGACTTTGTCCTGTTTGCAACATTTACAAAGTGATGTTATTTGTCTCCAGGATACAAGGTTGAAAACTCTTTGTGAGGTGCAGCGTGCTCGTAACTTATGGTCTGCAGGACCGTCCTTTTAGTCAAATGGGAAACCCTGTGTGATGGGGTGGAGTGTTATTTAAAATTCAGCATTAAAGGTTTCTAGGATGGTGGATATTTGTCCAGGACTGCATTATTGCTTGATCTAAATTTTGGGGTGAAAAATTTCGCCTAATTAATATTTATGCTCCACAGACAAAAGCACTGCGTGTTGCACTTCTAAATGAAATTCATCCCTATTTGTATACTTCACGTTTAATTGTTTGGGCGGGTGACTTTAATTGTGCACTTAGTGTAGTTGATAGGGGTATGAAGACGTCAAAATTATTTTGTGACTCACAAAAGTTGCTGCAAATTTTGGATACTTCTCAACTTAAGGATGCGTATCGCTGTATCCATCCTACTGGTGGTAGGACGTTTTTTAAAAGTACGTTATCTTCAAGGATTGATTTCGTTTTTCTTTCCTCCCCTTTGCAAGTTACCAAAGTTGATTTACGGGTATGGGAATTTTCCGACCACAAGTCTCTCTCGGTAACCTTAACGTGGGATGGTTCTCTGCGATGTAAAAAGAATTTGTGGAGGTTGAATTCCTCATTGTTGTCGGATGAATCTCTCCAACGAGCTTGGAAGTCAGAATTGTATGCTAGGCTTTCAGTTATCGATTTTTACAACGATGTGGCTTCCTGGTGGGATGATTCTAAACAGGATTGGAAATCCTTTTTTCAGAATTATTCTCGTTCTAGAATTAATTCACGATATCTTGAATATTTAAGTCTTAGGGCACAATTACAGAAATTGATCTCTTTAACTGAAACTGAAGGGTGGGATTATAGTTCTCAAATTAGAAAAATAAAACAACAGATGTTGGAATATAAATATGATAGGGCTAGGTCTCTAGACCATGAACACCGTTTTGGTTTGAAGTTACACAAGGGAGCGTTGGATCCCTTCCAAGATTGTAAAGAATGGGTTGGTAAACGTGTTATTAATGAATTGGCGACTGACTCCGGCGACTTAGTAAAGACTCCTACGGCTTTGCTAGAAGTTGTTGGACGTTATTTAAGTAACTTATATCAGAAGGATGATGATGTACAGAGTGGATTGATAGACTTTGACAAGTTACAGATTCCTCAATTGAGTGTTGCAGACAACCAACATCTATTGCAAGATATATCAGACTCAGAAGTGAGGGAAGCTATTTTTTCATTGAATGTGGATTCTACACCTGGTACGGATGGTTTAGGCGTGACCTTTTATCGGACTTTTCAGAAAAGAGTTGGCTCCGCTATTGTCTAAATTGTATAACCTTATGTTGACATCGGCAAGGTTGGCCCCATCGATGAATCAAGCATTGGTTGTCTTCTTTATAAAAGAGGTGCGAAAACTGATTTACATAATTGGAGGACTTCGAGTTTGTTGAATACGGATTTAAAAATTTTGAGCAAAATTTTACTGCGTAGATTAACGGTGGTAGTGGACACGGTGATAAGCCCACATCAATCTTGTTCAATACCGGGTAGAACACAACATGATAACTTATTGTTACTACGTGAGCTTTTTTCCACATCGCAGTCCAGTTTTCTAGAAGGTTATTTGCTTAGTCTTGATCAGGAAAAAGCATTTGATTGTGTTTCCCATGCTTTTCTATTCTTGGTGTTGCACGCTTATGGGGTACCACAAGGTTTTATAGATTGGATACGATTGTTATATCACTCTGCTTATCTTATTCCAAATGTAAATGGCTGGCTTGGTACTCCAGTGGCTGTACAGAGAGGGGTTCAGCAAGATTGTCCTTTAAGTCCGCTGTTGTATGTGTTTTTTATTGATGTATTTATTCGTATGGTTAGTGTTCATGATGGTCTGGCAGGGGTTCGTCTCATAGATAATGTCTTGCCAATCAAAATTCTTGCATATGCAGATGACCTGGTTGTTTGTCTTTCTGAGATTTCGGAAGGGCCGATTATTAGTGCTGAATTGGATTTGTTCTCCAAGGTTTCCGGTTCCAAGATAAATTATGGGAAATGTAGAGGCTTTCCTTTTGGCTCCTCTCCGGTCCCAGACTCTGGTACTATTGCTGGTGTTGTTATTTCTAAGGCTCTGATTTCTATTTTAGGGATTGAATTTAGTGATGGTGATGTGATGTATGCAAATTGGCTTCATAAGCTAACTACTGCCCAGTCGCTATTAGCAAGATGGAGGGGTAAACAAATAGCCAAAAGAAAACGTGTATTACTTATTAAAACTTTGTTGTTACTGATTTTTTTGTATATTAGTTATGTGTTTCCCACTCCGATGTCTCTTTTCACGCCCTTATATAGTATATTTTTTCAAGCCTTTTGGGGGAACAGACTGAATCCAATTAAAAGGGGTTCCACTTATAGAGATATTCGACAGAGTGGTGTTGGTATGGTCCACCCAGTAGCCTCTTTTCTGAGTATTTTCCTTTCTTATAATTTCTGTCCTTTGCTTTGACCGGGTATGAAGGTTTGGTTTCCTTGTGTTAGGTTATGGTTTGCGTTGGGTTTACCATTATGGAAGCATGGCAAATCTTCCGCTTTGGTTAGAATTCCCAGGTTTCCTGGTTATGGTATTGTGGCTTTTCGTCTTTTGTTGAAATGGAAACTTACAGTTTCACATTTGGAAACCATGTCAAGAAAGAAATTATATAATTTAATTGTTTTAGTTGATTTTCCAGATACCTTAACTTTTCCAGATTGTCCTCCACAGTCTCAGGACAGGATTCTAATGCTGCTCTCACATAAACGTCTACCTGATTTTCTATGGGATAGTGTTTGGCTGAGTTCTTATGGTAGATTACCAGTAGGTAGCACGCATAAACATAAGCAATTCAGTGATAGATGATGTACTAGAGACACTTGTGTCTCTTTGATAGAAACACAAGAACACCTTTTTTTAGATTGTCCCTATATAAGACCTTTTTGGGTTTGGTTGGCAAATAGATGGAAAGAACCTTTATTTTCATCGCTTTCCTATAGTACTTTGATGTACGGTACAAATAGGGATGAATGGCCTATGTATCCTGCAGACACTTTATTGTTAATTTTCTTTGTTATTCGTTTTATATTTGGCAATCCAGATGTTTATGGTCTACTCAACAGCGTACTGTTTCCTTTGATGATCTCTTTTTTAATATAACCACTACTATGCAGAATATTTATGCCTCTGATATGAAGACTTATGGTCAAGTGAAATGTTCCCTTTTATGGGTAAATTGTGTCCGATGGCTGAGTCGATTGGGAGAATTCTGTCTATATTGTTTATGTTATGAGGTTGTTTGCTCCTTTTTTGTATGCTCTTGTTTTATTGTTCTTGTTGTGCTGCTTGTCTGGAGTCCTCCTTTCAATAAAAGTTTCCCTACTCTTTTCGATAAGTGCCATGGAATCTTTAACATCCACCTGAACTACCACCAATCCAGGCAGATGGGACCTCAGTTTAACGTCTCATCCGAAAGACGGCACCTCAGAAATGCAGCACCCCTCTCATGCTGCATTACAGTGTCAGTACTGGGATATTAACCCAAGTGCCAGATGTGGGAACTGAACCCACAGCCCTCTGATCTCCTGGCCTCAGAGGCGAGTGTGCTACCTACTGAGCCACTGACACTGCACTACTATTCCTTGCATAATCTTGTTGGTTCATCCAGTTATTTGCATTCTTGGTTTTTCTTGCCATTTTCCAGAGTTTGTCTCTCTCCGGCAGTGCAGCTTTGAGGTCAGCTGTAAACCAACGACAGGATTTGTTTTTTATTCGGATACTAAAGATTGGGGCATGGGTGTTAAGGGCATTTATTATAACGTTATTTAGCACCTGCTGAGCTTTTTCAACAGAATGGGCAAGATAAAACTCTTAGTAAGCTAGACCATGCAAATATCCTTCAATATTGATGTTTTTCTTGGATCCCCTCATAAGAAATTTTGCAGGGCTTGTTGTTATGCTGGTGGATCTTACCCCTGTGATGGAGCAGTGATCACTTATATAGCAGAGAAGCACTCCAGCGTGTGTGAATAGATGTGGTTTATTCACTAGCATGATATCAAGTAGTGTGCTGTTATTACTATTCCTTGCATTAATTCTTGTTGGTTCATTAATTAGCTGTGTGAACCCATATGTATCACAGAATGATACCAGAGGTGCAGCTTCCTGGGTAAGCCAGTTGAAATTCAGGTCACCTAGAATAATGACTTCTTCAGTGCTGGGTTTGAGCAGGTTCTCCAGATGGGATATGTGCTTGTGTTCAGCAGAGGGGGGTCTGTAGCAACCAACTAGCTGAAAAGCTGCTGTATTGGGGAGAGAGACTTTTAGGGATAGGCATTCAAACTCCTTGGGCATAGATGTTGCAGCAATACAGGATACAGCTATACCGGATTTTGCATATATGGCTACTCCACCTCCCTTTGTTTGGTGATCAGCTCTGAATATCTGGTAGTTAGGCAGGTTAACATCCCTGTCTGCTGTGGTGGGTTTGAGCCATGTCTCAGATACCGCAAGAAAGTCTGGCAAGGTATGGGCAACCCAGGCTTGTATCAGTGTGAGTTTTTTCAGCAGACTGCATACATTAATATGCAGGAAACTGAGGCCTTTAATTGAGGTTAGGTCTGATGGAGAGGTGATACATTCAGGGGGTCCAGGGTTGATTTCCATGTTACCAATACAGAGTAATAGAAAGAGCAGGAGTTTCGTGAGGGCTGCCAGTGATAGGGAAAGGGGGCTGTCTTTGGTCCTCCTTCTTTTATTCTGTTGCCACTCTTTTGGGGTGCTCCTAGTGGGTTTAAGAGATTGTGTCGAGACACCAAGTAGCAGTTTGGTGGTTAGGCTTAGGGGGGATCTGTATATCCAGCAGTGGAGCCTTGGTTGAAATACATGTGAGGTGGTATGTGTCTCTTTATGTTGATCACACCACTGTAGTCGATGCAGCAATGGTAGAGCATATGTGAGGGTTTGAGCATCAGAGACTGGGCGGATGGATCACCCTAGTTTGTGTGACAGGGACATCTTCTTTGTGGAACCCCATGGCTGACAGTGAAAGGAGTATCAGAAGTAAACTCCCCATTATGAGAGAGATATTGGTAGTTGGCTATCAGGGAGTAGTGAAGTTGCTGATTGGTTGGATCAGCAAGCCTAAATGCAGCCTGCCACACAGTGAATCAAACAAATGAGCCCACTTATAGCAACCAAAACAGGTTTCAAAATTCCAACAGCCCCAAACAATACCTTGCTAGCCCTTGTAGTAGAAGAAAATAAATAACCTTCTACCAAGTAGAATCCACAAGAAACAATGTAAAACAACAATAAGCTATTGTACTGTAGATCTGATTCTGTCCCTTCTAGTTCCTTCTGAGAAGCCAAAGCACTGAGTTCCAAACTCTGTGATTTCCCTTGTGCTGCTTTCAAAATTAGACAGTTCCAAACTCTGTGACTTCCCATGTGCTGCTTTCAAAATCACAGTTCCAAACTCTGTGACTTCCCTTGTGCTGCTTTCAAAATCAGACAGTTCAAACTCTGTGATTTCCCTTGTGCTGCTTTCAAACACAGATAGTTACAAACTCTGTGACTTCCCTTGTGCTGCTTTCAAAAACAGACAGTTCCAAACTCTGTGACTTCCCTTGTGCTGCTTTCAAAATCAGACAGTTCCAAACTCTCTGCTTTCCTTGTGCTGCTTTCAAAATCAGACAGTTCCAAACTCTGTGACTTCCCTTGTGCTGCTTTCAAAATCAGACAGTTCCAAACTCTGTGACTTCTCTTGTGCTGCTTTCAAAATCAGACAGTTCCAAACTCTGTGACTTCCCTTGTGCTGCTTTCAAAATCAAACAGTTCCAAACTCTGTGATTTCCCTTGTGCTGCTTTCAAAATCAAACAGTTCCAAACTCTGTGATTTCCCTTGTGCTGCTTTCAAAATCAACTTGTACTTGTTTCTTTAAGTCTTCTAAACAAATTCATGGTATCAGCTCTGTAACTCCATCCCCTAATGATGCATCACATTTTCAGACTCGAAGTGCTGCAGTTTAGCAATGTGGCTTTCCCGGACTCAATAAACAGACTTAGTGGCATTAAACCTTTGATCATGTAGTGGGAAGACAAGAGCGATTTAAATGGAGAAGTCCAATATAGTGGTCATAGGGCTGGTGCAGGTGGAGGGACATGGGACATTAGTGGGAAAAGGACAGAGCTGGGAGGGCAGACAGGGAAGTCATAGATCTAGAAGACTAGTATGGTGGTCAAAGGGATTATGTGGGTAAAGGAACATGGTGACATAAGTGGGGAGAGCCAATATGGTTTCCCAGGCATAGTCTATTTGACCAAAAAGGGGACAGGTTGCTAGGAAAAGCTAGTCCTTGAATCCCAATGATGATCCAGATTGAGGAACTTGGAGAATGTAGGTGGTGGAGGCAGATCCAGTGCTCCCAGGGCTGGTCCAAGTGGGTGTACAATGGAAACATAGACATGGGGATGTATAGTTAGGGGATGCTAATCAAGGGGTCTCAAGGATGGTCTGACTGGAAGAAAATTGAGCCCTTAGGTGGGAGAGACAAGTCTGTGGGTCCCAGGGCTGGTCTGGATGGACACTACAGACAAACAAGGCATTACTAGGGGAGGCTAGTGTGCAGGACATGGGACAGCTAGGTGTGGGAGGATCAGGTGGGGGAGAGGAGCTGGATGTTTGGTGCCATGCTGGGGGGGGTGGGTGTTCTAGACACCAGGGATCTGGACCGTGACCTGTGGTACATGGGTAAGATTTCTCATGACTGGTAACTGAATACTCCACTGTGTGACACCAGATCAGTCATTGGTCTGCACCCCATAGCAGATGCTGGTTGCAGATGCTGTAACAGGGACCAGGGATCATTGGCTGGGGTGGGGGTGGTTCTTGGGAGATGGAGGCACTGCTGCAGGTACTGCCTGCAGACTTGTTAGTCAAGTTTAAGATTATTGTAGGAATAATTCTCTTGAGCAGGCTCATTCATAAGGAGGTTCTGATAACATTTAACAGGAACAAGCACAGATAAACAACAAGGTGGAATACATACATAAATCAAGAGGGGTAACTTTGGATACTAAAATGTGTGATAATTACATAACAGTGACAGTGTTCATATGGCAATACCATCTGCAAATAGCAGAATAAAGTGAAACAGACAGCCAACATCTTAAAACAAATGGCATAAAAATAAGTGCAAAGCAGCCTGGGGGCCCAGATAGAGAGGAGAGAAAAGAGGAAGGTGAGGATGAGAAGGTAATAGAGTGGGACAAGGAAGGAATAACAGGGGAAGTTATAGCGGGATACAAGGGTGGTGCAGGGTGCAAGAGAAAAAAGGAAGAGGGATAAAAAAGGAGAAAATGAGACAAAAAGGGTGAGGGGAATCATTTGAGCAGAACAGGGTAAGGTGGTGAAAGCGTAAGAAAGAGGGTAAAGTGCAGGAGATAAGATAAAGAGAAAAGTCGGCCTGGAGATGCTGAGGGTTGAGGTGCTGGATGTCACACCTCAAGCCACACCGGCGACCTGGGTTCAGGAATGAGACCTGGCCATTAACGGTTGGCAGGGGAGAAAGAGGATGAAGCATCTGGAGGACAACACTCTTCTCTCTGCGGAGGGTTCCAGGGACACCCTGGCACTGCAGCAGCCCCCGGTGGAGACCAGAGGCACTGCGCCACTAGGGCTTAAGTAGTGAGTATAGAGCTGCAGCAGACGTAGAGGATGTCATTGCATGTCCATGCTCTGGGGGGGAGGACGGGACAAAAAAAGCCAGAAAACCCCTTCCAGCAGGGTGAGGCAAAGATGACCTTTAGTAGACAAGGCCCACATGCCCAATGCTGGCCACAAGCCCTGACCTTCCCCTCTGGAGACCCTCAGCCTCTCCATAGGGGGTCTGGAGAGCTGGGGTCCTGAAACCAATGTAGCCATTGGGTTGAGCTGTTCAGGCAGGTGGTTTGGTGCTGCAGGCTGAGTGAGGAATGTCTGAGAGATTCTCGGGCCTGGGAGGTGATAAACAGAATCTACAAAAAAAAAAAAAAGATAAAGAGAAAAGGGGGGAGGTAACAAAGAAAAAAAGCATGGGGGCAGTTGGCTAAACAGATCAGGGAGATGGTTGTGAAAGTATAACTGAGGAAGAATTGGAGTAGATAAGGAGGCTAGGGTCCAATGGACATTTATTCAGGTCCCCGCACATACATGTGCATTGCATCCACCTTCACAGTTTGCTCAGCCACAGAATCTGTTAGCACATGCAAACCAGGCTTTTGAACATAGGAAATCTGCTCAAAGCCCAGTTTGTGTGCACAAACCAGCATCTGCACAAGGGAAACCATTTTCCAATTGGGCTCCAGATGTGCACCAATTTTTAGATTAAAACTAGAATTAGCTCAAAAACAGATACAGTACACCCCAAATCTGGAAAAATTAATGCCCCAGCTGTAACTCACATACTGTAGTAAATGCCTACACAGGAATGCTCCTCTTACTGAATGTTACTACTAGAATGGAACCTTTACAGCAGTGGTATTCAGTTTAGGGAAGAGAGGATATTTAATGTTGGGTACATTCTGATTTTCACCAACAACCAGGCTGCCAACAGAATTAGAATGTATAGGAATTCAGAATGTATCAGTCCATGGCACACCAAGGGTTCACTTCTCAGCATCTATTCCCTCTTTTCTTTTATATTCATTCTCCCTCCCTCAGAACTGGGTATTGTTCCACTGAGGCAGCCACTGCTGCCCCATTACTCTTGCCTGCCACTGCTGTACCTCACAACAGCTACTGCAGAGACTAGGTATTCTCGTTTCTTTAAATTTAAGGTTTATACTCCTACTCCCTCAACAGCCCCCTTCCTACCAACCTACCCAACTCCATCACCTGGCTCCTCTGGGACTTAAGTTCTGCCACAAGCCTTGCAGCATGTGCCCAGCTACCGGTGTGGAGCCTGCGAAGGGTTGGTTCTCATCGTGCTGCCGGGGAGATTTTCCACATTTTCTTCCCCTTAAACCCCAGAGCCCAGGCCATTCACAGATGTGCATGTGCTTGGAGGCATGCATGTGCACTCGCACTGAAGACAGCCCCAATCTGCCCAGCTGGCCTAACATCTAGAGCTTAGTCCCACCATGCTCAATGCTACCACCGAACCTCTACTCAGTGGCATCCATGAGCCGGAGAGGCCTACCACCCATACCCTAGAGAGGAGAGCTGCCTAGTGGCCACTCAATCCACTTCCAGCCCTTCCCCACACAGCCAACCCCCGGCATCCCATGCTTGTTCACAAACACACATTACTGGCATGGTGAGAGGCAAGGCATCCAGCTCCTTGGCCCTCAATGCCACTGAGCCAGCTCAAGACAAGGTATTCTGATGACATCCCTGAAACCTGACCCTCTCCAGTGTGGTTCAACTAGTTGGCCCTTAAACAGGATCCATAAGAATGTTGGCCACCGAGGTGGACATGAAGGGCTACCAATGGAGCAGCTTAGGGCTGGTTTGCTGCTATTGGCGGCCCTTGTCCACCCCCCAAAAAAATACTCCATGTCCCTCCCTCCCTTAGATGGGAGTACACTGATGATGTAATGCTTAAGCCTGTGTAGGGGGGCCCCAATGTTGAAAGGTCTGGCCAGTCAACCCTAATGGAGTCGCTGCTGCAGTGAGAGAAAACTCTGTCCCCTCCCACAGTCCGAGACAGCTCTTTTATTTATTTTTATTTATTTATGACTTTGTTAAATGGGTAGGTACACAGATCCCAGGGACCATTTAAAGGCACGACCCGGGACACATAAGGTGGCACAGAGTAGAAACATCAGTATAACAAGAACATAACAAGAGCAGGTAATACATAGAGAAAGGTTACAGTTATTACATTTGGTACAAAGCAAAATAAGGCTCATGGTGGTACAGTTTCAGTAAATAAGAGAACCTATTTGACCCTACCCCTGGAATCTATGGTGGGGGGGGGCTAGTCCTTAAAGCAGTGGCAGGTGGATGCCAACAGGAGCCAGTCTTTCAGGTGAGACTTGAACTGCCGGTGAGTGTTTATGGTGCGCAATTCAGAGGACAGCTTGCTCCATAGTGTGGGGGCTGCTACAGACAGGGCTCTAGCACCCATGTTCATGGCTACCGTGGAGATTTTCTGGGAGGGGATACTGGAGGAGCGTAGGTAGCGGTGTGAGGTTTGGACGGTGAGAAGAGGAGTAAGAGGGGATTTCTGGCCAATACGAATGACAGAATCAGTAAAACTGTACAGTGCAATGTCAAAGCGGGCTTGTAGTGGGAGCCAACCCAGTGTAGTGTAGCGTGTACAGTGGTGTGTGGAGAAAGGGACCAGTAGGGAGAAGCAGTAGGCACTGTTGTGTGCTACTGATAGTTTTGCAATGGTGGATGCGAAGGTCCTGGAGTAGATGGGAGAGTAGTAGTCCAGGATAGGTAGCAGGTTTCCCTGGATGATGGCATGGCTGGCCTCAAGGGTAAGGTATTGCAGGTATCTGTAGGCAGCCCCTAGGTTTTTGGTGAAATCTTAGAACCAGGGAGTTTATGTGCTCTGTAAAGGAAAGGGAGGGGTCAAGCACAATCAATCAGTCAATCAACTCTTTATTTAACCAGGTGAACATTGTTGAGCAAAGCTCATTTTCAAGATGGACCTGGACAATGAACAATAAACATTATAGGACACAAAGATTATAGCAATACCAACCGACAAAAATTGAGCTGGTGACAATGCAAATAACAATATAACAGTACAATAAACAAGAAAGGAAAGGGCATTATATACAAAGGGTATAAACAATTCCATAGTTGTAGACAATAAATTACATGGTAAACCAGGTGGAGACCAAGAGACAGAATAAGCAGATCCATGTATTAGAAGAAGGAAGGTTGGAAATGCAAAAGGGAGGGAAAGGGGAATGGGAGAAGTAAGGGAAGGGAGAACACAATGGAATGAGAGACCAGAGGATAGGGGCCTTAGTGTGCATAAGTTGATAGATATAATATTGATTAGATATTTGAAATGGTTGATGTCCTCTAGGGCATGGTCATCAGGGGATGTGATGATTAGGGGTGGGTTAGATTTGCATTACGCTAAGACGGGCTTAGATCGAACAACATTGTTTTTATTTTTTTGGCATTGACCAGAAGGAGGTTGTCAGAGAACCAGCTGTGGGCTGTGGTGTAGCTTTGTGAGAGGGCTGCAGAGATGAGCATAGGAGACTTTCCACTGGAGAAGAGCACAAGGTTGTCAGCATAAAGGACTGAGTGACAGTTGAGACTATCCACTGGAAGGGAGTTAATTAATAAGGAGAAAAGGAGGGGTCCCAGAATAGAGCCTTGAGAGACCCCAGTAGAGACAATCAGGATGGGCGAGCGGGCCAGGCCAATGCACACAAACTGGGAGCACCCTATAAAGTAGCTTCCAACCAGGTGGTGACCTCCAGAGAGCAGCCAAGATGATGCAATATGGAGAGGAGGAGCGAGTGATTGACCAGGTTGAAGGCTTTGGAGAGGTCAATGAAAACTGTGCCAGTTTAATTTCTGCAGTCCATGTCTGTGAGGATGTGGTCAGTTAGGAGTGCAAGGGCAGTGGTGGTGGAGTGATTCTTGTGGAAGCCATGTTGTTGACTACATAGTAGGTCATATTTACCTATGTAGTCAGCAAGCTGGTGGTGGATGACATTTTCCAGTAGCTTGCTTAGTAGAGATTAGGCGATAGTTGTCTGTGGATTGTGGGTCCACAGCTTTATGAATGGGAATGATCTTTGCAGTTTTCCATGTATTGGCATGGAGGAAGTGGTCAGGGCAAGAATGAAAATGAACGTTAGGGGGTGATGATGGCAGGGGAGATAAGTCTAAGTAAGACAGGGGATAACCTGTCTGCTCCAGGAGAGCTGTGGTTTGGGAGGCTTTTTAGGAGTTTAGCTATGTAAGCATTTGAGAGTATTTTAAGAAGAAAAAGGGGGGCAGTAAATGTTTTGAGGTAGGCCCGGTGGGTGATGTCATGGGGGCATGCAGGGGAACAGGGTTTTTTTGCAGGTCATTTGGGAGTTGGCTCAGGTACATAGTGAGGTCAGAGAATTTGTCATTGAGGGCCTTGGCCACTTCTTGGGGATCAGCAATGAGGCCAACAGTAGTGTGTAGCTGTGAGACAGGCTTACTGGGAGAGGGGGTCAGTAGTGAGCCAATGGATGCCCAGAATTGTTTAGGGTCCCCGAGGTTAGTTTGCTGGAAATTACGAAAATGTGTCTGTTTGACAGCTTTGCCTAGGTGTTTGCAAAGGTTCCTCCAATGCCTGTAATCATCTCATAGGGTAGGGGATGGGGATGCTTTAAAGGTTGAACAGGCACAGTCCTGGTCTTTCATGAGAGTAAGGAGTTCTTTCGTGACCCATAGTGAGTAGCCACCCCTCACCCTTCTGGTGGTGCCTAGAAAATGCTTGTCCTGTAGAGTCAGGAGAGTTTGAGTGAGCATGAATGATGCTTGGGTCAGATTTGATTTTGAGAAAACAGCAGACCAGTCCAGTGCCCATGCCTCAGAGAGGACGGGGGTGTTTGGGCTTCTGAAATTATGGAAAGACAGGTATTTGGGCTGGGGCCATTTAAGTCTGGATGGCCAGAGAAGTTACGTAGGGGAGTGATTACTAATGCAGTCAGCCATGGTAGCAGCATGCAGGATAGAATCCTTCTGGTTAGTTACAGTCGAATCCAGGAGTGTCTGTGTGCCCTAGGGAGGATTCTGCCTTGTGGGAAGGTTAATGATTTGGGCCAGGTTGTATTGTTTTAGGAGGAAGGCACAGTCAGGCTGGTGGGAATTGAGCCAGTTTAGATTGATGTCACCAAAGAGAACTGAGTCTCTGTGTGGGGATATAGAGCCCAGGCAAGAGAAGAAGCCATTTAGACCCTTGGTTCTGGCTGAAGGGGGATTGTAGCAGCACCCAGTGCAGAGTTTTTTGCTAGTTCCCAGGGTGAGTTCGGTGAGGAGCCATTCACTTGGAGGGGGTGGATCAGAGTGGATAACTATATTGGCTGATAGGGGTTCTTTGATGAATAGAGCTACTCCACCCCTTTTTTATTTTTGCCAGGTCTATCCAGGATGTGGGAGGAGTACCCAGATAGTTTGTAGGTGGCATCAGTAATGTGAGGTTTTAACCATGTCTCAGAGCTTCCCAGTATGTGGGGTTTGTATAGCTCAACTCATGCTTCCAGGTCCTGGTATTTGAAGGGGAGACTGCTTACGATTATATAGGCGATTTTTAGCCCTGGGGCATTTGTCCAGGTGCTATCGGAGGGGGTATGTGGGAATTAGGGGGGACAGAGTTGCTCTCTATGTCTCCTTCATGGAGTAGGAATGATAGTAGGGATAGGAATGGGATGCAGGTGCAGGAGGGAATGGCAATAGAGCAGGATATGGAGGCCAGGAAGTGACCGAGTAAGTGATGTTCCGTGTTTAAGAGGAAGGAGAGGGTGATGTGACCTGGGTAGGAGAGTTCCCATGATGGGAGAAGTGTAGGGTGTACTAGGGTGGAGCAGGATTCTGAGAGGTAGGCAAGGTAGATTTGGTCCTGGGCCAGTGCTGAGGCACATACATACATCAGCACCATGGCACGTGCTAAGGAGATCGAAGCTTTAAGGGAGAGCTGGAGATCAACAAAGGAGGTGAGGAGAGGAATATCTTTAAGCTCCACAGCTGTAGTACTGGGATCCAGTGGGGGCAGGATGGAGTAGGGAAGGGCAGAGCTTAAATGTATTTAAAGGTGGCTTGGGAGGGGAAGGGGGATGAGCCAAATAATTTGGCAGCAGAAGTAGCTGCCATGGAGGCCGGGACCATGTATAGGCTGTACCTGACACTTGTTTACAGGGGGCCAGTGGTAGCAGGCTCCTTGGCACGGAGAGAGGTGCAGAGTGGTGTCCAGGCATGCAGTAGGCGAACCGCAGATGGTGGTAGGTAGCCCAGTGGGCTACAAGGACACCTGCTGGAAGAAGGACAGGACAGGGATTAATAGCACTCTGAAGTGGTGGGAGTGAAAATAAAATTAGCACACAGACAAAAAAGCTGCAGTTTATTAAAAGAGGGCCAAATCGGGGGGGATGGGAAGCAGACAGCAAGGCACCAGCTCTGTAACTGAGATTTGTAAAACAAGTGGGTCACAGTCAGGGGGCAAAACAAAGGGAGAAATTAAATTGGTAGCTACATTGGATTAAAATATAACAAATCAACAGGCTATGGAGACTTTCAGCAAAGAAATCCGGAACTGTAAATCCTGTACTCTAATAAACTTAGACACAGTGACTGAGGTAGCAGGTTTAGCACAATATAAAAAAAAACGACTGTAAGCAGTAGCACAGGGAAAATCTTCAGGGTGAAAGCTGTGTGGAACAACTTGGTGTACTGAAACTGAAAATTGGTGATTGCAGGGAGACAGGATCCCCATAAGTGCAGGGTTTCAGCTACTGCTGTAGGAAGGAGAATAAAAACAAATATATTTCTTTGCCAGTTCCAGAATGGAGGCAGCCCAAATTAATACACTGGCTTAATATCTAAGAGCTGAGTCCAATATCGGGAGAGCAAAAAGCCAGCGCACCAAGCAACCAATCAAGATGCTCCTGTTCAGGAGCAACCAGTGAGGACTTTTCCAGGGAAAGGATCTGATTTTCAAAAAATTCAGCAGCAGAAGCAGCAGCCGTGGAGGCCTGGCTGTGTATAGGCCGTATCTGATCCTTGTTTCCAGGGGGCCAGTGGCAGCAGACTCCTTGGCACCGAGAGAGGTGCAGAGTGGTGTCCAGGCATGAAGGAGGCCAACCGTAGATGGCGGTAGGTAGCCCAGTGGGCTACAAGGACACCTGTTGCTTGTTTCCAGGGGTCCGGTGGCAGCAGGCTTCTTGGCACAAAAAGAGCCACAGAATGTTGCCCAGGCATGCAGGAGGTGAACCGCAGATGGCAGTAGGTAGCCCAGGGGGCTACAAGTACACCTGATGCTTGTTTTGAGGGGGCCGGTGGCAGCAGGCTCCTTGGTGCCGGAAGAGGTGCAGAGTGATGTCTAGGTGTTCAGGAGGTGAACTGTGGATGGCGATAGGTAGCCCAGTGGGCTACAAGGACAGCCTACAGCACTATGGTTTCACCAGCTCACTACGGTTGGCAGGTTAAGAGAGAACACTGCCCATTGGTTGTTCATATGTGTGTGTGTTCCAATGGTGCCTCTGAGCCAGCAAGAGCAAATACCTTTTTTTTGCAGTGTCTCTCTGTAGACCATCCAACATTTAACGGAAGAAAATAAATACACTGGGTAAAAGAGTGTCTTATTGGGGGTGGATTGTGTTGTGACTCCTCTCCCGCTTTAAAACCCGCTCCACTCTATCAAAAGTTGCCTGAATCTCAGTAAGTAAAGTGCCACATATTCTGACCAGATTTAAATTGCAAATGCCTTACTGAACTTGGATCCCATTCACAGGCTGCAGTGCACACAGGACCCCAACCTCAACATGACAGGCATTCCAATTAATATAGTTCTCCATCTTCTTGGCTGCAGCAACCACCACTGCTCCCACGCTGCCATCGTCATTCTATACCTGGTCTCAGTATACCACCGGGGCATGTAGTCTTCAAACTGGAGCTTTGAAATGTACTACTTCTAATGACAGTATATGGCACGCCCCCCAGCTGCTCCCTATATGGAAAGTTATACAGAGACAGCCGCAGGTGGTTGTGGGTGTGCCTCAACAGCGCAAAATGCGGGTAGGTTGGAGGCAGGATCAACCAGATACGAGGGAGCTAATTCATTATTCGCAAGGTAAAAAAATGATTACTTTTGCAGAACAGCTAATCGGGCCATGCCTTACACCCAGGCATGGCCTGATTCTTCATGGAATTCCCTTTAAATCTTATAGGTGGCTGAAAATTGTACACACCGACAACTAGTCAGGATCTGGTACCACTGTAAAAGTCAGTATTGTAGTGGCCAAAACAGTACAGTTGGAGAGTATGTCTACAAATCATTTTTTCCTCTGTTTTGTCTATTGCTATAAGGTATAAAAAGTAAAAAAAAAAAAACATACTTCCCTCCCTTAAAGAATAGGAGGGCAACAGTAAACAGACTTAATACTGTACAGTTAAATGTTACTAGGGGATTTGATGCTGCTTTAAAAAAGGTTAGAATGAGGCACAAAACACACCTCTCCAAGTTAGCTTGAAATGTAAATAAAAGTTTCCATCCAGCATGTAACTGTAACAGCTACAAGCTGCTTGTTCCCTAGGGCAAACTCATGCAAAGCTGGGAACCAGCACTGCGGAACTGGGACAGGGGTCAACAGGTTATACTCCATAAAGCCCCTTTGATAGGAATAAAGAAATCATGCACACAAACATGTAAATGCCTTGCTTCTTAAGAAACTTACAGACCTAAATAGAAGGGATCTGTACTGGTGTACCTTTTTTTTTATTTCTATTAAATATCAACAAATCCCTACCCCTGCTGTGCAAAAGTCAGTTCCTGCAATATGCCCCAGGAAGTGAGAGAAAGAGATTACAGTTGCAAACAGCTGGGCTGTGAAACTTTTCATGAGACCAGTATGGCTGTTTTGGAAAGAGCAGGTACTGTTAATTATTTTCTATATTACCATGTACTATTACTGATTCTTAATGTGCCTGTTTATTTAGATGTGCTTTGCTCATTCTTCTTACTTTTGCAGGCTTTGTATGCAGCATGGGATGAAATTACAGATTGGTTAACATCAGCAAGCTGAAATGGGATACCCAGAAGCACAAACAGGTACAGGTTGTGGGGGGAGGAAGTATTTGAAAAGTGGGGTTGTAAATGTAAATGTGATTGGTTTGTTGGAGCAGTTGGTGGGGATACTGTGAGGGCTTTCTGTGTACTATCTGCTTACTTCTTTGCCCCTACTGTTTCTCTTTCTTCAGTCCCTCTCAAAATTGGCATGTCTGTCACAAAGGGCTGGAAATTTGAAACAAAATAATGCTGCACAGACAATGTATTACAGTCTAAGTCTCCTTCTGAGAATGCTTTTCTCCTTAAGCAAAAATGTTGCAGTTTTTTTTAAGCTAAAAACTACTTTGAAGATTAAGAGTTTTTAAGCCTGCAGTCCCTGATTTGTTAGACTAGAAATGTTTGGTATGGGGGGGGGTTAAACTCTTAATAGTGTTAGGGGACACTCGCTATGCTACATATTGCGTGTTGGCTGTAGGTGCTGGTGTTTCTGTGTGCTTGTAGTACTGTTAGGGCTGATTTCTGTGCTGGGGATACAGCAAGTGTTTGATTATTGGGTGCTGACTAGCTGGGGGGGCTGATGGAAAGTTTGTATCTCGTGCTGATGTTAACACTTTCGGCTACTCTAGATTCCATCTTGTGGGTCCTACCACCATGTACTGTCTGGGGAGTGGTTACAGTTTATGCTGCAGGTGTCATGGCAGATGGGAAACTGTTTGGTCATTGGGAATACCATTGCAATTGGTGTCATAACTGTATTTCCCTCTCACAAGTGTATGAATATTTTTTTTACTTTTTGTGCTATGTCCCTTACCAATAATTTAGACTTTTATTTTATATCCCTCACAAAACTTACCAATAATTCAGACTTTTTTAATGTCCCTCACAAAAGTTTAGTACCAGTTTAGATTTTTTTTTTCCAAGGGCTGCACCCCCCTCCCCCCCGTAAATAAATATAACCTACTTGGAAGTTGCACACTATTTGGTGGAAAAAAATGTCAAGTGGACATTTACTGTGCAGTTGCAATCGCAGAGATTTTATTTAGGCTGTTAGAACTGATCCCGTTCCTATTATAATCCTACCTACCTTCCTGCCTACAGTCCACTACCCTACCCACTATGCAAAATGAGCATATCTGCTCAAACATGCTCTGCATCTAACCCTTATTGTCTAATCTAGTACATGAGTATCTGAGAGGTGCGTGAGTAGTCTCAAGCGGTGCTCTTAAGCAGCATGAGACTCTCATTTGCCTTACCACTTCCACTGTAAGGTGTCCACCATGACACCTGCAGCAGAAAGGGCAAGCAAGCCCTGTCGGGATTTTATAATAGTTTTGATAGTAGTAGGACAGATGGAGAGGTTGGCGATGGTGGTTTGGGGATGATCTACTTGTTAGGGAATGCAGACAGGGAAAGGATGTGGTGGAGGGATTAGAAGGAAAAAAGAATGAGTGTTCCAGCAGTGGATGTAGGCTAGGAGAGACCTTGAGGGAACAGGCTGCAAAATGAGGTGGGGAGTTGGACAGCAAACATATAGGGGGTGGTCAGTACCAGTTGATCCAGCTATACAAACATATAAACATACAAATAAGAAGAGAACGGTTTTTTCCAGGCTTCAGTAAAACATTATTTGATATGATATTTGTAGTACAGAACTTTAATCATACTTTTTCAGTAGTACTAACCATGAAACCAGATATCATTTTCAACATCAACATTTCATGAATTATCCATCACTTTCAAGAAGGCATCTTGAGAAAACAATGGTTATGTTGTGAAACGTTGATGTCAGGGGGGTGCTACTATTTATTCATGGTTTGCTGTGTACCTACTTGTGGAAAAGTTTGTATTAAAGTTTTGTACTTTTCTAAATATCGTATCCAAACAAAGAGTTTTTTTACTGAAGCCCTGGAAGAGTAGCCATCCTTTTCTTGTTTTGTTGTGTTCTTCACCTGATGGCTCCTTCATAAATGCTCTGATGCCATGAGCTTGTATTATGTAAAACATAAAAATACCCAGCAGAAAAGGCTTGCAGGTCTATCAAGTCTGCCTGAGTGTGCAGCTCGCAGTTTACTACTACTGCGGCTGCCCCTCCATCCTTGTATGTCCTTACCCTGGCCCTGCCTGTATCCCATCCCCACTTAAAGCTATCCACTATCCTTTTTTAACCCCTCTGGTAGTGCATTCTATCTTGCCATCACTCTGTCTGTGAAGTAGTGTATCCTCATCTCCCTCCTGAAACTCCTCGCTTCCAACTTCAGACTGTGCCCCCTAGCTATGTATCCAAGTAGCACCTACTATTCCCTTAGTCCAGTAGAAAGCTATTTAAACCTAATCTTCACTTTGAAAGGTAACATTGTACATTTTGGGGAAGAGCTGCCCCATTGACTAAATTCTAGATATGCCCCTGGTGATCAGCAATGCAGAAAAGTACCACAAGTCTGTGTGCAAAATTTTCTTTATTTGGTGCAGAACAATTCACCACCACTTGCAGCTCAGGTAAGACACCTCTACCGGTTTCATGGGACTTCTGTGTTATCACCCTCCTCATGACACAGTAATCTCGATAACCTGTTGAGGTGTCTTATCTGAGCTGCGGGTGGTTGTACATTGATTTGCACCTAATAAAGCCAGTTTTGCACAAAGAATTGTGCTGGTGTTTTCTGTTCCTGAGACATGTATGTTACATTGGGCACATTGTGCTGTGAAGCTGAGATTGCTGGCCCTTTGTGTGCAGAAATGTATCCTAGTACCTGTTACTCAACTGAGTAAGCTAGCTGAGTTTTTGAATGCTCATACAGTGTGCCCCTTCATGGCATCCACAATGGGATTTATGCCAGCTACTATGGAGTGACTGTTGGGGATAATAGCATAGAGGGCCACTTCCACTATTGGGGTTAGCCCTAAAGCCAGCACAATGGGTGTGCAACACCAGAGGGGGAAAATGAGAAAGTGCCTTCAAGTAATCCAGACTCTTCAGTACCCCAGTTATATTTCAGTGGTGCTCCCCTGGTTCAGATTTGGGGAAATCACCTTTTGGCTAACTCGGTTGCTGTCTCTCACAGCTTGCCGACTTTTTTAAGGTAATGGAAGCTGTAGTATGGCAAAAGCATGCACACATTCTGGGAGAGGAGTGGCAGTCTCTACCTCATAATGTCATGCAAGATGCAGACTGCTCTGCCCTCCCCAGTCATGTGCTATGTGTTACCAAGGGAGAGAGATTGCTGCATACAAAAAGAAAGGAAGAATAGATGTGCATAATACCACAGTGTAGTAACATCCTGAAAATGGCAAGTTACAAAAATCCAAATGCTTTAATTCATTCAAGGCAGGTTAGACTACAGGCCCGCATCAATTGTGCACATGGTCTTCTTGGAACTTTAATGAAGCAGGTGTACTGTGGGATGGTGAAGACTTAGTCACATGGGAAACTGTGGGGCATTGGTGGGTTTGGAGGTGTCCTTGGCTTCTGGCACACAGTGCCAGGGAACCAACCTATTTAAATTAACAAATTAAAAGATTGTGTCAAGGGTGGAAAATAATTGCATTGCGGAGAGGGTGGATGACCTAAGGACTTAGCTTAGGCTACCTGTGGGACTTTCTGGGTTTTTCCTTTTAGGCCTAAACATGGAGTCCTGAGTATCTGCAGGGGCTTTTCTACCCTCCCAGTTACCTTGTAGTGCTGTGCTGCTGGAGATTTCTGATGTTTCTGTATTTTCAGCCTTCCCGTCTCCTAGCAGCTGTAGTTACCATCAGAGATACTACTATGTCATGATACATTCATGCATTGATGTAGTGACTCTCTGATCAAGTGGCTGTATTTCTCTGGGTGGTGCTGGTGATTGCTCAGGAAATTAAAACATTTTAATGGAGACTTCCCATCTCTTCTGTGTAGAAGCAGAGTGCCAGGGTGTTGAGATTTAGGCATGTTTGGCCAAACCACTGCCATGTGTTTGGGGGTTGGTGGTGTAGCATTAACCAGCATTGAACTGCTGGGAGGTTGGAAACAGTGAGCACCTTGACCTCAGTCTATCCTATGCGGAGTGTGTGTGTGGGGGGGGTGAAGTGCTGTGCGCCATAGTGCTGAGTTGTACTTTCCATATGCAAAAACAAATTGGCCGATGGTGAGTGCATGAGGAAAATGGTCTACAGCAAGATGTGTGACCAGCAATTGCGTTGCACACCTTGTTGGTAGATAAGCATGTTGGCCCCATTGTCAGAGGGGTTTGACCCTGCACCCCCTTTAAAGACAAATAAACATCCGTCTGCCTGCACACAAGGGGGAGGACCTCGTTAGGGCCCCAGGTTAATGTCCATCCACAGTTGCTGCTGCACTGAAGTGCTGACCACCCAGACTGCATTCTCCCATAGTGCCTTGCCTACATTCCCTTGCACCAAGTCCCATGCCCACGTGATGGTACATGCCTGCCATGCAGGGTCTGGCTCCCCTCATATCTACCCTTAACAGGCTTTTAAAAAAAATAATGTGTGATATAATTAAAAAAAAAAGTGTGGGCTTCTTAGCCCGCTATCTTGGGGCCACAATAGCCACTCTGCTAAAATAAAAAAAATTAATGCAGCCTATACAGTTTGGGAAGGGATTGTAATAGTGGTGAACTGCCAGTCAGCAAATCTCTTAACACTTCCTTGTCTGCCTGCTCCACCCTTTCGCTCCCCCTTTTGTGATGTGGTACCAGAGAGAGCGAGGGGGATGCACCCTATACAAGTTTATGGGGATGATTTCCAGAACAATTTTACATAACTTTGAAGTACCATTTATTTATTTATTAGCTTTTGGTAACTGGGTAAATGCACTAGGCAACAGTCCTGCCTATTTTCAGGCACGACCCGGGAGAGTACAACAAAATAATACAGTGATGACAACAGCACAATACAGTAAAAATCAATACAGTCACAACAGTATGGGAGGAACACATAAGATATAAGCAGCTAAACAGTACACAATATGCTGTAACAACTAGATGAAATAAGATATAAATAGCTAAACAGCACAATATGATATAATAAACAAAAACTATCTGCAACAAGATAGGTAACGCTTGGATGTCCTCAAAACAGAAGAATTAGGGAGAAGACACACAGTTAGTTACAGTTACAGATTCCAAGTGCATAGAGGTGAGAGAACAGTGACCGCTTAAAGGAGTGGTGGGAGGGGGGAGAGTTTAACCTGGGTGGGAAGTGAGTTCCAGAAATTAGGGGTAAAATGAGCAAAGGCCTGTTCACCCATTCTAGTAGCACACGGCCGGACTGATAGCATGGGGACAGATGAGGACCTGAGCGAGCGGACACATGTGATAGGGGTAAGCAAGTCCCTCAGGGTGGACGGGCAAGAGGGTCTATTGAGTGAGTCAATAAAGCAACCTAGGGAGTAAGAACGAAGGTCTTTGGGAGATAGCCAATGTAGGCCAGAGTAGAGCCAGCAGTGATGCGTCAGTCGGGGGGAAAGATAAGGCGAACCTACGTATATTGTTGTAGGAAGTGTCCCATTTGCTGAGCACACTAGTATTGATATTGAACAGAACAGGGAGGGCATAACAATCATTTGTCAATGCTGAATGTTTGCTTACTGGTATTAGCATTGGAAATGCATGAGTTAGATGCAGAATTGGAATGGCAGTGAAGTACTGAACTTCATGCCAACCCTACCGCTATCCTGCAGAGATGGACAGGCATTGGGGTAAGTGTTTGGGTCATCACCCAAGACGGTCATGCCATGTCACCTCACCCTATTCTGCAGACACTGACATGTATTGAGGTGTGTCTTAGGGTGTTTAGCTTTACAGTCACCCCATTCCATAAGGACATATGGTGAAATGGGTGCAGCATAAGAGAATGGGGTGAAGTCTGGGGCTGAAGAGTCCAAGGTACATCTCGATGCCTGTCAGTGGCTGGGGGTGAGGTGGGATGGCATGAGCAGTACAGTCAGCAATCCAAAGGCACACCCCGATGCCTGTCAGTCTGTACAGGGTAGGAAGTTATGGTTAGAAGTCCTAATGCCTTATGGGGTAGAATTAACCTGATAAAAATGAATGCTTTTCCCTGTCTTTTTTATCCACTTAATTTGTTAAATTTATGGCTGCCTCTATCATGGTTTAAAAAGACACACAGTCTTTTTATTGACTTTATTTGGACCAATAAGAAACCACGGCTAGCTTTTCATAAGCTGGCTGCCTCTAAACCTCATGGAGGCCTCCGTCTACCACATGTAGGTCATTATTACTGGGCCAGTCATGCCAGTAAATACCTTAGATGGTTAATTCCAGATGAAGCTCCAAATATGCTTCCCTATACCCCAATTTGGCTCAAGATAGAATTGGCTTAAATAAAACAGAATTGCCTCGCTCCTTCCATACTTTTATATACGAAGGTTAAATTACTTCCCAAACCATTATGCAACACCCCAATAGCCACTTCTACTAAAGTGCATTCTCAGTTATGTGCTTTCCTGAAGTATGAGTACTCCTGGAACTTGACACAACCTTTATTTGGCAATCCCAGTCTCAAGATAGATGGCAAGGTGCTTTTTCCTTCTTGGCTACCATGCTTTAAGGATTGTCGTCTTTCATATTTTACACATACAGGAGATGGTTCTTGGTTATCTTCCACCAAAATTATTGCCAAAGCAGGTATTCCAAATGCTAACACATTTAACATTTTCCATTTATGCCACCTATTGGTGAAAACTTTGGAAGAAGTCCCCTTGCCCACATTAGGCTTAAAATTTCAAACCAAGATGGTCCCCCTAGCTGGCTTCCCTCATGTCATGTCCAAGATATTTAATATCTTGCTTGACTGGCAGTACCCAGAATACTTTGGTCCATCCAGTTACTGGTCTTCTCTTTTCCCTGAGGAAAACATTAAGTGGCCTCTTCTATGGCAGGATTGCCATAAGTATATTACTCAAGATAAGCTTTGTATTACCCAATTTTGTATATTACACAATCTATACTATACGCCACAACAATTAGCCAGATATGTGATTGCCCCTTCCTCCACCTGTTTGAGATGCTTACAAGGTGAAGGCAATCTATTACATATTTTCTGGTCCTGTCCTAAGACAGTGGACCTTTATTAAACAACAAGTAGACCCCCTTTTGGATATTAATGACTTATTTTCCCCAAAAATTTGTGTATTGGGGGATTTTTCAGAGATCCCAGTCCAAGCTCATAAATTCTATATGACTTTAATCTCATATTCTTTCAAAAAGTTAGTTTTGAAATATTGGAAGGACACTGAGGTGATCTCATATACTGAATGGTTGAGGGAATTACTTGCTAACCTGAGAACTGAAAGATCAATTGCAAGCCTTTGTAGCAATACTTCTAAGTCTGAAAAACTTTGGTCCCTCTTCCAAGCTATGTATTCCCTACAACACTCCTTGGCACAAACCTACTTTTTTGGGGAGGGAAAATTATGCCGACAGGGAGTGGGCTCCCCGTTGGCAAATTAAACTTGGATGGGGGACATTATGCCAATGGGAAGTGGGCTCCCCATCAACAAATCAAACTGGGATGGGGACTGAAGCCAACAGGGACTGGGGCCCTCGTAGGCAAACAAAGATTGTTTTGGGGGGGAGCATGCTGCTGAGGGGATTGGGCACCCCCTCGGCAGTGGTGGCTGAATAATATTGTTTGTGAACATGGCAGTAAGCCGCCATGTTCACAAACAGTATTACACTAGGTAACGTTCTGTCCTGCAGTGACGGGTCACTCCCTCATTGCAGCGGAATGGCTGATGCTGAAATGACGAGGTAGCCCCTGATTGCCACAGTGAAAATGTTTGTACTTGACGGCACTTTTGGAGACCAGTGTCATCGGCACACTGTGCCTCCGTTGGTCCACCAGTGCCAAGCCCCCAAATGCAGTACCTCCATTGACTGCCACAGTGCCGCACCTCCACACCCTGCTTCTCTCCTAAGCTGTCACATAATGTTTCTTGCACATACACACAAGCAAACATAAAAATGAAAGATATCGCTCAACTAATTGGTTCCCAATTAGTTGAGTGATGGCTTTAATTTTTATCCAAAGGTACTTCAAAGTTATGTAAAATTGCTCTGAAAATCAGCCCCATAGACTTGTATGGGGCACGTCCCCATGCTCTCTCTGGTACCATGTCACAAAAAGGGGGTTTGAGGGGCAGAGCAGGCAGACAAGGAGGTTGGAAGGGGTTGGCTGGCTGACAGTTCAGCCAGCATTACGATCCTTTCCCAAACTGTATAGGCTGCATTAAAAAATGTTATTTTAGCACAAAGGGGCTATCACTGCCCCAAGGTAGCTGGGCAATGAAGCCTTGCCAGATGATGGCCGCTCCTCTTCCTCATACTATGCTGGTCTCCTCAGCACACCCTCTCCTCCATCTCATGTGAATGCAGCATCCCTGGAGGCACCATATACCTGATTTCTCCCCCCCCCGGAGGGTCCCTTTCACTAGGGTTAGTGCTGGATCCCCACCCAAGGGTGTGGGGCACATGAGGCCATGAACAATGGTAGTAGAGGCAGTGGAAGTGAGACTGTGAGCACAGGGCTCTGAATTAGGTTTTACAGCTTCTAGCCAGCGGGGCTAGTGATTGGGGAAAATCCACTACCCCCACAGACTTTTCCACTTGCCTAGCTGACGTATTTAGTGAAATGTTACCTTCATCAATATAAGCCTGTAGGGATAGTTTAAATAAAGTCTTATTAGCCCGATACAGTATACCAACATTTGACTAGTGGGATTGTACCAGTTTTGACCCCGACACAAAGGAGTGGCAAGGCGGGGGCCTGAAGGATCCCCCCCAAAAAAGGTTTAAATGTGTTAGTTATAGGCTATCTCAGTAGCCCAGAGGCATTGCACATGTGGACAACCTGAATTTGAGAGCCTGAGTCTCTGCTTGTTGTCAGCCTGATTAGGGATGATTTGCCTTCCAACTCCTATAGTAACCCCCCATAGTGGCCTTTAGGCCAATCAGATTCATGGGGCAGCCAAAGGTTGCAGGAAGACAGGTGAAGGGGAGGTTGCAGTGAGTGTTGGATGTGCATTTAGCATGGCTGGGAGGATGAGGATTTTGTGCTGGCAGTATTGAAAATGGGGGGGTTACATCAGCTGGGTGGGTTAGCTCTGCACTGGGACAACTAGGCCAGTCCTCCTGCAAGGCAGCTTTTAGTCAGTTTCTTTGTCATTAGCGGAGTGTGGGCCAGTAAGAATATTTTGGAAGGGATGGTTTAATCATCTGACTGGGTCAGAGAACATGACTGGGGGTTATGAGTGGGTGGGTAGAAAGGGAAATTACTGCAGGAAGCTTCTGCTTTTTTTGGTTTCATTATGTTATCCTCTAGCACTATATCTCTGTTGCTTTTGCCTTGACTTTAAAGAGCAACTCTACAATTCAGCACATGCTTTAAATGAGATATCTTGGCTATTTACAATTTACTAGAAAATACATTTTTCCATCTTCAGTGTTCCTATCTCATATTTACAGCACATCTTGGCAGTCCATCTGAAAAGTCTGTGTAGTCAACATTTGCTTCTCCCCTGTTAACCTCATAGTGCCTTGAATTGTATACCTACAAACTGAATCTGGAGTAATCTAGGGTTTCCAGACTCCAAGTTAGGCTTCCAGCAGACCCCATCTGTCCAAATAGACCTGATTTCTATTGGTTAACATGGCTATCTGTTTTTCAAGTTGTATTGCTAATAAAGCCTCTCTGTGCCATTCTAACACTGATGGCAATGCCTTATCTTTCCAGTGTCACATAATAACTAATTTAGCCACTGCTGAAATAAGTGCTATATGGGTTTTCCTGTGTTTAATAGTTCCTGGGGGAAGCTATTAAGAAGACAAATTTCAGGGGTGAATAAAGATTGTAAACCTAACAATGGATCTAATGTGTTTGAATACCATGCCAAAATGATGGTGCTTTAGAACAGGTCCATAATAAATATGGTATAGGTCACCCAGGGATTAGTTAGATCTTTGACACAGAGGAGATGGAAGCCTTCCCATTTTTAAACAGTCTATCGGGGGAAAAATATAGTGTATGCATCACATTGAATTGCACCAACTAAAGTCTGTCCTGTTTAATAAATTTTTATAAATTGCACCAGATACAGCGCCAGTCTGATACTTCCATGGATAAATTTATTTTATTTATTTTAGTCTTTGGTAACCGTGTAAAGCCCAATTGGCACACATGCCTGTTTTCAGCGGTGACCTGGGAGCACTAGGCGATTAAGTGACTTGCTCAGAGTCACACAGTATGCAAGTGGAGGTTGTGAGAATCAAATTCAGGTCTGGTATGCTGGATGTTTCAAGCTCATTCACACCTGGATCCTCTAACCTCTAGGCTATACTGCCAGCCCATAACTTATTCACCCAGTAATAGCAGACGCCTTTAGGTAGGCACTGATCAAGGGTTTGCATTTCCTTATATACCATAGATATTGCATGTGGTTGGTTTGCCACCAGTAATGCTGAATATAACTTGATAGTAGGGGAAGGAATATGAGCAGTTTTTCCAAGGAAAGACAAGATAACCTGTCAAGTTTGTCAGTATTTAAAAGGGTTTGCATTCTTAATATTAAAGTCACGGCAAAATTGTGAGAGGGGAAGGATTTTACCTCCAGGATCCAGGTCATCCAGTTTCAAATTATGCAAAGGAGCCCAAAAACAAGAGGAAATGGGGGCCTGAGCAATTTGAAAGTTTGGGTTACCGGTTAGGGATTGTTCTAATGATTTGTACCAATTAACATTCCATCCTGGAATTCCATTGTACCTGGAATAACACCTTAAGGGACCAACCAATTGGTGTATTTTTAAGGGCCTTTGGTAATAACCAAGAAGGGAAGTATAATAGTGCAGTCAGATTACAATGATAAGTTTCTGCCCAAACTGTCTCAATGTCTAACCAAAGGGGTTTGAGGGAACCAGGAATCCTTTGGGCAGGTGTCAAAATCCAGTGGATGAGTTTTCTTATATGTGTAGCACAGTAGTAGGTAAAAAAGGAAGGAAGAGAAAGGCTTTCTTGCAGCTTCGGTTTGGTAAGCTAGAAATATGTTCATCAAACCTTCTTTCCTTTCCATAAATACTGATTAATTAAAGTTTGCAACTTGGCAAACCAATGTTTTGGAAGAAAAATGCCCAACATATTTAGAAGGTAAAAAATGCTAGGTAAAACATTCATTTTAATGGTAGCCATTCTACCCCACAGTGAGAATGGTAATGAGACCCATCTTGCCAAATCTGTCTTGAGAGTTGCCATTAAAATGAACAAATATTCTTTTATTATAAGTGGGATTTCTCTAAAAATTTTAAGCCTAAGTATGTTAATGACTTTGATTCCCAGACCAACTCTGTTCCCTCAACATCGAGGGGTACGGCTTTCCTATTCATGGGGAAAACTTTCATTTTAGAAGGGTTGAGCTTGTAAAAAGACATTTTAGAAAAAAGGCCAATTTCTCTAGGTAGTGCAGGAACACCAGTGGCCTGATTTTCTTGGTGTAATAGTACTGTAGGTCATCTGCATAAGCAGAAATAAGATGACAATAGGTACCAACCTGTATACCTTGAAGGCCCAGTGAAGAGATTAATTTCCTGATGAAGAGTTCTAAATATATATTGAAAAGTAGAGGGGATAGGGGACAGCCTTGTCTGGTGCCGCGTTGCAGTGGGAGGGAATCAGATAAAAGACCATTGCACCAGACACAGGCTTTGGGTGCATTATAAAGGAGTTGTACCCAATTAATAAAACTAGTAGGGAGACTGAGTCTATCCAGGACCATAAATAAAAAAATCCCAGGAGACTTGGTCAAATGCCTTTTCGGCATCTAGAGAAATTAAAACAGTAGGTATAGCTGATTGATTAGACAGTGAGAGTAAGTGTTAGTAAATGGCAGATATGGTCACAGGAACATCTACCAGTCATAAACCCGATTTGTTCAGGGCCAACTAAAATACTCATGAGGGGACTTAACCTGTTGGCAAGGACTTTTGCTAATATTTTAACATCGGTATTTAGATGTGATATAGGATGGTAATTTTCTGGATGTTGGGGATCTCTATAAGGTTTAGGTATAAGGGTAATAATAGCTTCTTGGAAATGTTGCTCTGAGAATCCATTAAGAAACCAGTAGTTAATATATTTCAGTCAAGAAAGGGGCCAAGTCTGCAGACCATCAGGGCCTGGTGATTTATCTAGCGGGAGTTGATGGATTGCATTTTCAACTTCCATGACTTGAATTGGTATACCCAAGGGAGCTGCCATATCAGGAGGAAGTTTTGGGAGATCAATTAGGTCTAAATAAGTATTTATGTATTTCTGAGTAACAATGTTCTCTCTAGGAACAGAGTATAGTTCCTGGAAATATGACTTGAAAATAGCCACAATTTGTTGAGGGAGGGTGGGTGGTTATGGGACTAGTGCTAGATGTTTGTAAACTAGGTATACAACGGTTCATTTCTGCTTGTTTAATTCGGATAGTGAGCAATTTGCCTGCCCTTTCACCTGACTCTAAATATTTAAGTTTGGTTCTCGTCAGTGCCAATTCTGCTTTCTGAGACAGAAGATCATAAAATTGGGCATTTAAAGTACATAATTTAGCCCAGTCCTCCGCAAGGGAGATGCGACTAATGTTTCTTTCAGTGGATTTAATATCAAGGAGCAACCCATCAATTTTAGATTTAAACTGCCGGGCTCTTTTGGAAGCAAGGTGGATACATTCACCACACAACGGACATTTGAGGGCTACCCATACAATATCAAGTCTTGCAATTGAACCTTTGTTGGTTTTGAGAAATTGGGAAACAAAGTCCTCAATCTGCAAGAGGGTAGTTGGAGATTTGAGTAATTGATCATTTAGGTGCCACAAAGAGCTCCTTCATATGCCAAGGCCTAACAGGCAAGAAAGGGAGACAGGCGAATGATCTGAGATTACTCGAGCATGTATTTGGCTGTCAGTTATTCCAGGGAGGAGAAAGGAGCTAATCAAAAAATAATCAAGCCTGGAACAGGTGCGGTGGGGAGAAGAAAAGAACGTGTAAGATTTTTCCGTGGGGTGTAATATTCTCCATATAACCACCAGCCCCGCTCCATTCATGAGGTCTTTCAGGGCCCTTTGAGTGGGGAAAGTACAACTCTTTTGGTATCAGACCGGTCTAGTTGCAGATGTGGTGTTAAGTTCCAGCCGCCCCCCCCCCCCAAGAATATGGCCTCATGTGTAAAAGAGGTAATCAAATTAAGAAGGTGTAAGAAAAAGGGGGTGAATCAATGTTAGGGCTATAAATAGACCCTAGCAGGACCGATTTGGACTGACGTTTACCATGAAATAAGATGTATCTGCTTTTTATGTCCCATATTTCTATGACTAATAGAAAAGGGACTGTCTTAGCAATTAGGATGGCAACCCCTCCATGGATAGTGGAGATTCCTGCACCATAAGCTTGCCCTACCCAATTCCTACAGAGGAGAGAAGTATCTTCTCTCCTGAGATGCGTCTCCTGTAGGCATGCAACTCCAACATGAAGATGGGATAGGTGTTTCAAAAAAACTTGTCGCTTGCACCTGTCTTTGGCACCTCAGATATTCCAGGTTGTAATATTATATAGACCCCTCATTATGATATAATAGCATGAGATAATACCAAGGGAAATCAGTCTGAAAGGGTTTGCTTCAAGTAAATAACAATTAACCAGCTATAGAGTAAAAAAAAGAAAATTTGGCCCGTTCCCCCCCTTTAATTACATTACTAATTTTCTCCAGTTAATTATTAACCCCATGATTTATCTTCAAATTGCAAGTAAAAAATATTAAGCAAGTACCCCCAGTTCTACCAACCATGCTAACTAAATATATTGCCAGGTGATGTGAACTTGCACCCCTGTGATACAACATTCCCTGTTCCCTATTCCCCTACATTCCCCCCCTGGAACTAGTAGTACAATAATTAGAATTATTAAGTGCACGAGTTGTGGAGGTTGAAAATAATTATGCAATGCTCCATTCCAGAATAAACATTGCTTAATGGTGCCACTAATGACATCGGGTATAAAACCAAAACATATGCATGATGTACAACATCCTTGACTTACCACAGGGTGGTGCAAGTAGAATCAAAAAGGCTAGAAAAATGAAAAGGAGTGTGAAACTGCTATTACTTTCATAGCTAGATGATCTAAACAATGCATTCAGTTAAATTGAAAACGACCATTAAATAGCCCATAAACATCCTCATATGGAGGGCAACAAAAAGTTTTGAAGTCCATCGAGGGGCTAGAATTGGCATGCAAAGTCCTATTACACAAATATATAAGTGGGAACAAATAGCGTAAAATAAACTAATGATGGTCCCAGATCATATCTCATCAATTGGATATAAGTTGGTAAATAATCCAGCCTTAACCCAAAGACAGTAAAAGCTCTCCAATGTGCTGGGGCATAGTGGAAATCTGCATGGGAAGAAAGTCCCTGTCTCCAACTGGTCTCAAACGTCTACCGCGACTGGTAGAAAGCTCCTGAATGACACTCAGATCTCAAAACTCTGCCAAACCAGCAGGTCAGTGGGTCAACTTAATTACCAAAGAGGCAGCCCAGTCATTTAAATAGATCAGGTAATAGCTTCCTTAGCTCAAGTTGTGCTTGTTCCTGCGTTTCAAAGGCATGCCGCTGTTCATTGATTCTCACCTGCAGAAGGGCCCGGTATCAAACCCGAAACTACTTCAGAGCTACAATTACTTTAGATACAAGGGGGTGTATCTACTGTCTCTCATTCTAACTGGACTGAGGTGTCTGGTATTTTCTGGCCTCCCATTGCACCTCTTGTAGGGGTTTTAATTTGCCAAAATGTGCTGCTTGTCAACAAAATTCAGCAATTTAAAAAATTAGTGGACTATGAGGTGAACCAGGGGTGGTGATCAGTCAGTAGGCCATGTAAGCTCTCTCAATGGTATAGGTAGTGCCATTTGGTGAAGGTCCAGCTATCTTTTCACAAAGTTTTTTGTAGAAAAAGGATCGGGGAATTGCCTTCTTCCCTTTCGGGGATCCCGAGAATAAGCAGGTTATTTCGTCGGCTTCTGCCCTCAAGATCCTCAAGTTTCTCCTCCATTTTTTTTAAGCCTTTTCACCACATTCCAACAATCCAATTCAGTTTTATCTTGCCTCTTTTCCAGAGAAATAAGACATGCCTCTGAGTCAGAAACTTGTATTGCCAAAGAGTCCATCGAGGAGTGCACTAGATGTAGTTCTTCGGACATGGCCTCAATGGAGCTCTGGAGCGGTTGGATTATCTCCAGGAAGCATTCCTCTGTGAGGACCGATGACCCTGCTGAAGATCTTCTGCTAGTGGCTGGCTGCTGTTTAGGCCACTTTGCGACCTTGTCTTTCTCCAGCATAGGGGGAGGTGACTGCTGCGGAGGTGCCTCACGCATATATGCCCATATTCTAGGATTTTTCTCTCTACACTGTCAAAATAGGTAGAACTCCTTCCCAAGTAGAAATCGAGTTAGAAAGTTTGGTTTGCAAGGAAATACCCAGGAGGGATGCAGAGCATTGAGAGCTAGTGGTTGCTCATTAGGCTGCCATCACGTGATCTCATCTTGTTTAATTCTGACTACTATAATCTCTCCCTTAGAACGTCTGGTCCCTTTGCATCTCCAACCTTCTGTGCTTTCCTTTAGGTCCTACTAGATTACGCCAAACCCAAGACAACAACCCAACTCTGGGTGCTGTGACTCTGGCAGAGCAGATACTCATATTCAGAAGTCAAAATTGAAAGTTTGTAAACACTAGCCCACAGGACTAGTGAATGGGGAAAATCCCTGTAGACTTTTCCACTGGCCCAGTTGGTGAACTTACCTAAGTGTTATCTTCTTCAGCACAAGACTGCAGGGCTAGCCAAAGGAAAATCTTAATAATTGTATACAAAATCTACCAGCATTCTCTAGTGCAACGGTGCCAATTTTGACCCCTTAAAGCAGGTGGAGCTAGTGTCCTGTGCCAAGGAAGGAGGTGGGGCTATTGTCAGAGGCTGTGTGGGGGCAGTGGCTAGTTTCTGAAGATGGAAGGTACTAGTGATTGGGGCAGTGGATGATGGGTCAGAAGAGGTCAGGGAGGCTGTGGAGAGAGGAAGGGGGGCTCATGTCAGGGCCCATGGAGGGAGAATGTAGAAGAAAGGGTGTATGTGCACCTCAGGTGTCTGAGTAAGTTGTGTCCAAGATGGCATTGCAGGGAAGGTGTGCAGCAAGGATATGGGTGATTCTCAAATGGCTATGGAGGAAGGGGTGTGGCTTCTGGGAGTTGGGTGGGGCATGAGTGAGGTGATATCCACAGAGTTAAGAAACTGGGGTACCTAGAGAGGAAGGAGAGCTCAGAGGGACTGTGGTAAAGGGATGGGGGGTTGGTGTGGCTGGGTTGTATCAGGAAGTGGCGATGAAATTATTGACTGCAATTGGGGAAGCCAGAAAAGTGTTTGGGACTGTGGAGGGTGTACATTCAAGTGAGGGTTACTGTCTTGGGGGGCTGTAAGTGGAAACATACAAGTGTCAGGTGCTGTGGAGGGAAGGGTATTGTCAGAGGGCTCTGTCGATGGGGGGCTAGTGTGGGTTAGAGGAAGGAAGTGTGGCTAGTGTCCGAGCTGCAGGCTGGCTAGTGAGCTATTTTCAAATAAATAGTTCACTGTACAGATTGGGAGTACACAAAGTCCCATTTATTCGCAGAAAAAAAATTGTTTTGATAAAGCACTTGAAGTGTCTTCCCAGTTTTTATTATTATTTATTGAAAAGTATCTGTTTTAACATGATTTGATACTCCAAGCTGTTCAATGACAAATCCCTGCCTGGGGTTACATCAGCTGCATCTTAGGAACGTGTCACTAAAAGCTCAATGATGCTTGTCACTTTAGCCAGTTGGTCCCATTGTGTACATAGACCAGTGGCCTGAGGGTCACATTGAGCCATTCAAGTCAGTTAAACAATTTATTCATACATACATATGAACATACTGTATGAAGGTGCCAGCAGGATAGACCTACCAGTCTATCAAAGTCTGCTCGATTGCACAGCTAGCTCCCTAGCAGGCAGCTGCCCCTCCACCCAAACCCCTTAACCTCCCATTCTTGTTCTTCTTGCCCACCCTTACCTACCCCCTGTACCCTGTCCCAAGCGTTCTTAAAGCCTTCCATATTTTTGCATGATATCACTCCTTCTGGTAGTGCATTCCACCTTGCAACTACCTTCTCTGTGAAGTAATGCCTCCTCATTTCCCTCCTGAAACTCCCCCCTCTATTCTTAGCTCATCCCCCTAGTCTCCCTCCTTAGTTTCAACACCCCCTCTGCACCCCACTTTGTTGACACCCTTCAGGTACTTGAATATTTCAATCAAGTCCCCCCCTCCTGCCTCTCTTCCACTGCGTACATATTCAGTTCCATTAGCCTCATCTCATAATCCATTCCCTCAATCCCCTGAATCATTGTCATCGCCCTTTGCTGCACTCCTTCCAGCAGCTTGATGTCCCGGCTCTGGTACAGCCTCCAGAACTGCACACAGTACTCCAAGTGAAGCCTAACCAGAGCCCCGTAGAGAGGCAAAATCACATCCCTGTGCCCGGACATGAATCCACATGCTTTGCACCCTAGCATCCTGTTTACTTTTGGTGCTGCCCTCCAGCAATGGGCAGAATTGTTCATGCTTGATGTTATCAATACCCCAGGTCCTTTTCTCCTCAGTGCTACCCAGCTTGATCACCCCTAGCCAGTATTCTCTCCTTGGGTTCCTTACCCCAAAATGTAACACCTTGCATTTTGTTGCATTGAACCCCAGCTGCCAGTTCCCTTACCATTCCTCAAACCTTGTCAAGTCCCTCTGTAGTTGCACTCATCCCTATTCATCATCTACTACTGCACCCATTTTGGTGTCATCAGCAAACTGGCTAATACTGCTCACCACCCCCTGCGCAATAACTGAGATGATAACCTGAACAGCACTGGGCCCAGCACCAAGCCCTGCAGCACCCCACTCATCACAGATCTAGGCTCCAAGACCCCCACCACCACCACAGTCTGCAGCCTACCCCTTAGCCAGTTTGAGATCCAACATGACATCATCCCCATTCCGACCCCGGATAACTTCACTCCTAGTCTCCCATTGGGCACTGAATCAAAGGCCTTGCTGAAATCCAGGTATAACACATCCACAGCATGACCCCCATCCAACTCCCTCATCATCCAGTCATAGAACTGTATAAGATTGGTCTGGCAGGATCTCCCTGAAATTAACCTGTGCTGCCTCCTGTCCTGCAGGTTGTTACCCTCCAGAAGTGTCACCAGCCTGTCCCTTAGTATCATCTCCATCAGCTTTCCCACCATGGACATCAGACTGACTGGCCTATAGTTCTCTGGCTTATCCCTTAGACCGGTTTTATGTAACGGTACCACATGGGCCATCCTCCAGTCCTGAGGCACCTCCCCCATTTCCAGGGAGGTGATGAACAGGTCCGCCAGTGGTTCCGCTAGAACCTCTGCCATCTCATGCAGCACCCTGGGTGGATACCATCTGGCCCCAGTGCTTTATTCACCTTCAGTGCCCTTAGCCCTTCCAAGACTCTGCTACCCCCTATCCTGCCATCCATTAACTCACACACCCCCATCCCCCCCAACCAGGCTGGTATTGGATCACCCTCTTTCCTTGTGAAAACTGAGCAGAAGTACTCATTCAGTGCTTCCACTTGTTCCTTTCCCTTTTCTACCCACTCCTTCCCCCTTTTTATCCTCACTATACTGTCCCTGCACTTCCTTTTCTCCCTGATGTATCTAAAAAAGTATTTCTTCCCTCCTTCAATTCCCTGTGCTAATCTGAGTTCCCTAGTGGTTTCGCACCCCTTACCCTCTTGATCACCTCCTTGGACCATTTTGTGTACTCCCTGTCCTCTCCCTTCCCCATCCATCTGAACCTGCAGTACGCCTCTCTTTTTGCTCTCATCCAATATATCACCTCCTTGTTCTGCCTGCATGGTCTCTTTGCCCTATTCTTCTTACTCTGTAGCCTGGTGCATGTTTCCATTGCCTCTATGATTTCTTGCTTTATTATGTCCAACTTCTGTGCTGTCCCCATCCCCCGCTTTATTCTTTTGAGTCTTCCCTTCAGCAATTCCCCCATTTTCTCGAAGTTTGCCTTCCTGAAATCCACTACTTTTGTTGCAGATCTCTCTGGCTCCCTGCTCATTGTGATATTAAACCACATTGTTAGATGATTGCTGTCAGCTAATGGATCCTCCACCCTTATGTCCCTCACTGCCTCACTGTTAGATAGTGCCAGGTTTGGTGTGTTCCCCAGTCTTATGGGTTTGGCAACCAGCTGTGTCAGGAATCCCTCCTGGAATGCATCCAAGAGGACCTGTTCCCTGGCACTGGAGGTGACTGGCACAGTCCAGTCCACCCCATCAGGTTGAAATCCCCCACTATGTCTACCTTCCTCCTCCTACATACCTTACTGATTTGTTCCACCAGTTCCCAGTCCCTTTCCATTGTCTGGGATTGTAACCTATACACCTCCCCAAACCTCAACTTCCTTCCCCTGGAGTCCAGGAGCTATAACCACATTGCCTCCATATCCCTCTCTTCCTTTTTGTCCCTTGTACATTTGCTCCCCTCCCGCATGTTGATAGCCACTCCTCCCTTCCCCATGGTCCTTTCTGTATAGTCCGAACCCTGGGATTGCCAGGTTCCAGTTTCGGTGCTCTGTGGCCCACGTTTCTGTGATGGCCGTGATGTCCACCCTACCTGCAGCCAAGAGTGCCTGAAGCTCTGCCGCCTTGTTACCAAGGCTTCTGTCATTTACCAAGACCATCCTCCATCCTGTCACCCATCCCTCTTTTTCCAGATCTCCCACCCCACCCTGCCCTTCTGGACTAAATGAGGTACTTTCTTACTAGCTTGGGGTAGGGTCACCTGGTCCCTGGGTAGCTTACCCATAGTCTGACCCCCACCACCCCCCAGCTAGTTTAAATTCACTTTATTGCCCTATACTCCTGTAGCTTCTGCTTTAATATCCCTTTCCCTCCTGACTTAGGTGCAGCCTATATATAAACTTGTTAGCAGGTTTAATGCTGACTTGCAGTGGGGTAGACATCAGAGAAACTTGGACTGATGTGTACATCAAGGTCTGACTAGACTACGCACTGTTAGAAGAGGTGGACGGGCATGAAAACGTGAAAAATAGCAACTGACAGGCCAGAATGATGCCCCCAGTTTCTGCAGGCTCTATATTCTTTGAGAAGTACCATACTGCTAGCAACATCACCCACCATCCATGGGACTAAGCTTTGACCTTCAGTACAGCCACAGATTCCTTCCATGGGGGGCAGGAGGAGAAGGGTAATCATCCCCATCCCCCCTTCCAGAAACTATAATCTGCCATGGTAACCCCCCATACCCCAACCCCAACAGTGAAACAATTTAACAGCCCTACTGACTGGTAGGCTTATAGACAGTTAATGAATCAGTACACTAAGGAACTTAGAAGAGTTAAACAGGAGTATTTTAAGGGAAAATTACATTTGAATTATAGAACAAATCCAAAGCAGTTCTGGGGTTTTTTATCTGACCTAATGGGAATAAAAATAAACAACAAATAATGAGGATTGAGTGCAAAGGAAAATCTATACCTGTTAGTTCAGAAGTTAATAATGTAGGGGTGCAGGCTCAAAATCATAGTTTAGGGATAGGGATTGATTTAATTAAGAAGGGTGGGGGTGATGAGCAAATGGTAGATGGATGAGAGAGGTTTCCTTTTGGCCATATATTGGTGGATGATACATAGATACATAGATACATAGACAGTGCCAGCAGATAAGGGCCTATGGCCCAACCAGTCTGCCCATTTGAGCTTGTAAGTTCAGTTTATGTTTTCCTAGAAGTCTGTTGCCCCTTACCCCTGACCTCCAGAATTCCTTTATGTCTATCCCATGCATTCTTAAATCCTGTGATAGTTTCAGCCCCCACCACTCTCAGGCAGGGTGTGTTCCACTGTCCACCACCCGCTCTGTGAAGAAATTCTGCCTCATGTTTCCTCTGAATCGTCCTCCTCCAACTTCATCCCATGCCCTAGTCCTGGAACATCTTTTCACTTACAATTAATGTGTTCCTGCACCCTGTTCCTCCCTGTAAGATACTTGTATGTCTCTTTATCATATCCCTCTTCCATCCTCTCCAGGGAGTACATGTTCAGTTCCTTCAATCTGTCTTCATAGGACTTGTGATGCAATCCATGCACCATCTTTGTTGCCCTCCTCTGAACCTTCTCTACCCTGTTTATATCCTTATGTAGGTATGGTCTCCAGAAGTGTACACTGTACTCCAGGTGGGGCCACACTAGCGTCTTGTATAGCGGAATTATGACCTCTCTTTTCCTGCTGGTGATGCCCCTGCCTATACATCCCAGCATCCTATTTGCTTTACCTGCTGCCTTGTCACACTGTTTCCCTACCTAGAGGTCATCAGAGATGATAACCCCAAGATCCCTTTCCTGCTTGGTGCATGCTATATCCTCACCCCCCAACTGATATATTGTGCCAGGGTTTTTGTGCCCCATATACACTATCTTGCACTTCTTTGCATTGAATTTCAATTGCCAAACCCCTGACCAGGATGAGGTTAGAACTAAATTGTTATGGTTAGATGTCTCAAAGGCAAAGGGCTTAGACGATATCCCTAATAATTTATTGAAATTTGCTGCCCCATGTATAGCATTCCCATTGACTTATTTGTTTAATTATTCTTTTGCAACAAATAGTTATCCGGAGGGTTGGAAGGTAGCAAAAATTATTCCAATTTATAAGGGGGGTTCGAGGAAGGATATTAGTAATTTTAGACCTATTTCTTTGCTTTCACAGGTTTCCAAAATAATGGAAAAATTAGTAGCTAGACAATTGAAAGATTACCTAGAAGGGGGAAATTTGTTGAATGAGTATCAGTCTGGATTTCAATCTAAACACAGTACCCAGTCTGCTTTAATAAAAGTGACAGGGGATATCCAGATGAGTCTGGACAGGAGGAACTCTGTTGGGGCCATTTTTATTGACTTGTCAAAAGCTTTTGACACCATAAATCATGATGTCCTCCTATCCAGGCTCAGGGATTTGGGTATAATAGGTTCAGAACAAAAATGGTTTAGTTCTTATCTTACAAATAGGGAACACATGGCAGAAATTGGTGAATTTAAATCTACAGTACTTCTGATTAAGGTAGGGGTACCCCAAGGCTGTATCTTGGGTCCCCTACTTTTTAATATTTATATAAATGGCCTAAAATTTAGTGATTCTGATGTTAGATACATATATATGCTGACGATACATTGATATATGTGTTGGGGAGTTCCCTCGAAGGCATTACTATAAAGTTGCAATCAGCTTTTTTTGAACTGCAAACATTTTTTGATACTTTGAATTTAATTATAAATGTAAGGAAAACACAGGTGGTCCATTTTGGGGGTTCTCCTATGTTATGCCCACCCCTAGATATTAAAACTAAGAAGGGGAGAAAGTTCAACAAGTTACAAGCTACAAATACTTGGGTATGTGGCTGGATTGTAGGTCAAATTGGGATAAGCATTTAGAGAGTTTGATGAGTAGCCTCAGCAGGAAATGGGGAATGCTCTGCAAACTAAAGTACTATACAACTAAAGAAACTTGATGCAGGATTGTAGAAACCATGATCCTGCCAGTACTTGATTGTGAGTATTAGATGAATGGGGGGCCTTGAGGGAGGAGCTGGCTAAGCTGGATGTGATGTACAATAGGCTTACCCACTTCATCCTCGATGCCCCCAGAAACACACATCATTGTGATCTATATAGGGCATTAGATTGGTGGTGTTTGGATGATAAGAGAAATTTCCATTTGGCAAATTGTATGGGAAAAATAGGGGGAATGATGTTACCTAGGTATATTCTGGATATGTTTGTTGTAAGAGAATTAAGAGGGGTCTTGCGATCTTCAAGGGGTATACAATATGTTATTCCAAAATGTAATCTAGGGGTGGGTAGAGCTTCTCTTTTAAGTAGGGAATCTAAGATTTGGAATGATTTACCATTGGAAATGAGATAAGCTGAAGAGGTTTTTAACTCTGGGGTGTCAAAAAATTGGTTTGAGAAATTTAAACATAGTCCAAAACAATGTTGTCAATGAATTAGTTAGGGTGCAACCTTTGTATAATAAGCTTTATTATTGAGCTATGGTTAGGTGTGTTATAAAATAAAATAGTAAGGTGATTCATGATATAGCTTATATACTATGAAATAGGCATCATGTTGTTGGAATTAAGGATATTCTCTGTATTTCTATAATTTTAAATTGTTAAACATTCCCTGTATAAAGTTTTTGATAACTGATTTTGGTATTTGTCTTTTCAGACTCACTATATTGTTGTGATGTAACTACCTATGTGTTTGTTAGGTACGTTATATGTTTTAAAATTTAAAATTTGTAATGTATGTTTGTAAATCTGTAATGTATGTTTTGTAAATGGACCTCCTTAGAAATGTGTTTTTAACTCAATGGAGTTTATCCTATATTCTTGTTCATTTTCTATGAATTTGAATACAATTTTACGAACAAACAAACCCACCAAGACTCTTTACCAGTTTGGTGGGATGGAGTTCTATCAATTGTGCTGGGAGTATAACAGTTGGGGACTGATATTCAAATGTTTACTCAAGTGCAGATCCTAGTTTGCCTGTGCAAAACTAAATGCATGCAGAAATCCAATGAGCAATGGACCTCTTGGTGACTAGTTTGCCTTTTCCCACTTCTTCATAGGTCAGGAATATCTGAGCACTGTCCTGCCTGTGGCTGTTTGTGTGGTGCAGGTAGCAGCTGATAGCTCTCTTAACATTTAGGACATGCAGGCCATGTTCACTCAAAGTGGAATGGTCAGTGATAAAGAATGGCAGTGTCATGGACTGAATGAGGTGGAAGTCAGACACCATCTTAGGAAGAACTTCTTGTTAGTTCTAAGGACAGCCTTGTCCTTATGGAATGCAGTGTAGTCAGGCTCTATGGATAAAGCCTGGAGCTCATTAATCCTCCTGTCAGAGGTAATCACCACCAGGAACACCATTTCTCAGGTAACATACTTAAGATCTACAAAGGACATGTGCTTGTAATGAGGCTGCATGAGCTGGGCAATGCATATATTAAGGTCCAATACTGCTGTGGGATCCCTTTGCAGGGATGGAGGTGCAGGAGCAGGACCCCCTTGAAAAACTCCAGCAGATTTATGTGTAGCAATGACTCCTGCTTGAGCCATGTACCGTGAGCAGTTTGCTCCCCCAGATCTGATCCCCTATCCTAAAAGAGAGGTATCTGTGGGTAGCACCAACAAGGGATTTACCTGCCCTATTTTTGACTATGGGGATGTAGTCTACAGTGCAGCTCCCAAATTCTCCCTAACCAGACTGGATACTATACCTTTTACCACTCTTCCTGCTGTTTTTCCCAGGACTGTCTTCCTAGTATCCACAATTGTCTCCTCTACCAGTCCCTGTCCCTCCTAACCCTGCAGGAAAGGAGGCAAGTGCACTGTGCTAGTCTGGCAGCTAAATACGGGTCACAGTCCCTGCCTGTTTATCTCTTTGCTGTTCCCCCCCTCCCTCCCATTCCATCAGGTACTTCGACTTCTGGTCCTTAGCGGTCCCTCACATGCCCACTTCTGCAGGCCAAGCTTGCTTCTCCTATTGGCTGCCTAAATTATGAAACTCTTTCCCCTCTATCATTTGCCATACTCCTTCCCCTTCTTATCTCAACACTTTCCTTAATGACCACTTCTGCACATCTTGCTCCTGCGCCTACCCTTCTAGATGCTGCACTATTTTCTTGCACTCACTTACCTGCTTAAACAAGGCTACCTGATACAATGTCGACTTGGCAGCTTAATGCCGGTATCCTGCTGTACTACTGTAGTTGCTGCATCTCATCGCTATTGTTATGTTTTACATTGTATTGTAATGTACTGTATTTAGTGTTCTGAATTGCACTGTTTGTTTTTGTATGGTTCCACCTGCTGTACTACTTGCTGCTATTTTTACTTGTACTATGTAGTCTACTCATGTATTTCCCAATATTCCTCCTCCCCAGGACACATCTGGAAATGAGCAGTTGTCTGCTCAGTATGCTTTCCTGGTAAGTCTTTTAAATAAATAAATGGTACATCATGTCTGAGCTTGTTCCTCTCCTGCCACCACTGTAGTTCCTGAAGTAGCATACCTGTGACTGGCACCAATTTTGACAATGAATCTCTCTTTTGATGCCAGTGTGACATGAGATGAAACTGAATGTCTCTCATTTGAAACCTGGCCCTTGACACTGTTGCTGTTGAAGCTGTTATGTGGCCCAGCAATTGTAGAAAATGCCTTGCTGACCTAAGGATATGCAGTTTGAAGGAGCTGGCTAGCTGCACTAGGCTATCCACTCTTCCCTGTGGATGAAATGCCCTGTCCCTTACAGTGTCCTACTTGGCTCCTATGAACTAGAGGAGCTGAACTGGCTCCAGCACTAGACTTCTCCAAGTTTACTAGGAACCCTAAGGATTTCAGAATATCCAGTATGACTGCCAGAGCATCCCTGACCTAATGAGAAGATTGACCTATGACTTTCCAGTCATCCAGGTAGGTGAACACTGCCACCACTTGCCTTCTTAAGTGTGCTATGACCACAGCCAAGCACTTGGCCCTGAACTGATAATGGCCTCATGCAATCTGAATCTGAGATATTTTCTGTGGGATTGCCTGATGGGAATGTGGAAATAATCATTCTTTAGGTCCAGAGATGCTAACCAATCTCTCTGCCTTTAATATTGGAAGGATGGTTAACAGAGTCACCATCTTGAACTTTGGTTTTGACAAGTGTCTGTTTAGCTGTGTGAGATCCAGTATGGGTCACCACTCCTCAGTTTTCTTTATTGTGAGGAAGTATCTTGAGTACAGGCCTTTTCATCTTTGTGCCCAGGAAACTGGCTCTACTGCCCTTTGTGACAGAAGATTGGATACTTCCTTCTTTATCAAAGCTGTTTCTGATGGGGGTAGAGGATCTGAAGGCCCTTGCCCTCAGCCTTGACATGAACTTAAAACTGAGAGCAAGATTCTGGTCCTCTACCTCCAGGTCTCACTTGTCTTGTGGTGATATTTTGCCATTCCTGGAGATAGCTGAACAGCCTGCCCCATACTGGGGTTGGGGAGGTGACCCGAGTAGACACCTCAGGGTATCTGCTTGGTTTTAGCTACTGCCTGTACTGTGGCAAGCAGAGAAAAGAATCTGACTTGTGCTACCAGCAGAGGTGGTATTACCAGTGAACGACCACTGTCTGCACGGTATCACAATGGTTACAATGGTATCACAATGGAATTGAAACAAATCCACTGTGATACCATTTATGAAACCCACAATGGTAATACACTGGAAAGTGCAGTGGTAGAGCATGTAAAGAAAAAGTATTACAATGGTATTCTGAAGAAATTTTTATAAGGGCAGCCACATCCAAGGGCAGGGTCATTCTCGATGCCCTACAGGGGCTTACCTTGTACTGCTACTGTTGGAACCCACTCAGGAGGGAGCAATCTTAGACCTGGTACTCTCAAATGGGGATGGAGAGAGGATCTCAGATCTAGAAGTGGGTAGCCATCTGGGAACAAGTGACCACCGAACAGTGTGATTCACAATAAACACAGCCACAGAGTCAAGCCATAAAAAGTGAGGGTACTGGACTTTAGGAGGGCTGACTTTATCAAAATGGGAGAGTGCCTCAGAAAGGCACTAGTGAACAGGCAAGAAGGAGGTGGTGGGGGAACAATGGGGAAACATCAAAACTGCCATCACAGAGACAACAAGCCTTTGTGTGAAGCAAATAAACTAATCAGAATGAAAGAAAAAGCCACTATGGTTCTCAAAAGAGTTGGTCAGGAAGGTTAGGGAGAAAAAGATAGCATTCAGGAAGCAAAAGGAAACACAGAAGGAGCAGGACAGAGAACTGTACCAGTTAAAGCAGAAGGAAGTGGGGAAGGCAGTTGGAATAGCAAACATCCAAACTGAGGAAAAGATAGCCAACTCAGTTAGGAAGGGGGATAAAACCTTTTATAGGTATTTTAGGGAGCGAAGAAAGACAAAGGGAGTGGTTGTGAGGCTGAATAAAGGGTACGGTTGGAGGGCAGAGAATGACAGTGAAAAAGCAGGGATTCTGTATGAATGCTTCTGCTCTGTATTCACAAAAGAAGAGGAGGGGGAGCTACTTAATCCAATCAATAGAAGCACTCTGTATAGGGGGTGTCTATCCCAGTCCTTTCACAGAAGAAAGGGTTCTGAAAGCACTCCTAAACTGAAGGTGGACAAAGCAATGGGGCCTGATGGGATTCACCCCAGAATTCTAAAAGAACTAAGGGGAGAACTATTGACACCACTGACTACCCTTTTTAACAAATCATGGGAGGATGGTGTAGTACCTAAGTACTGGAGGAAGGTGATGTGATTCCCCTTCACAAAAGTGGGAGCAAAGCAGAGGCAAGAAACTATAGATCTGGAAGTTTAACCACAGTCGTAGGGAAAATGATGGAATGACTTCTGAAAGAAAGAATTGTTGTGAACCTAGAGGCCAGCGGTGCACAGGACTGAAGGCAGCATGGATTCACAGCTGAAAGGCCATGTCAGATGAATCTAATAGATTTCTTTGACTGGGTGACCAAAGTAGTAGACCAGGGAGGAACTGTGGACATGGCCTACCTAGACGTTAGCAAGGCATTTGACACAGTCCCACACAAAAGATTAACCAACAAATTAACCAGCCACAGAGTGGATCCCAGGGTGCTAGCCTGGGTAAAAAACTGACTGGTCAACAGGACGCAGAGGGTAATAGTAAACAGAGTCCACTCCGAAGAAAGGGGGGTTACTGGCGAGGTACCACAGTGTTCAGTACTGGGTCCAGTCCTTTTAATGTCTTTATAAGAGACATTGCAGAGGAACTGGAAGTAAAAGTAGGCCTCTTTGCAGATGACACAAAATTCTGCAACAGGGTTGATACACAGGGAGGAGTGGAAAGGATGAGAAGGGACTTAATTGGTAAGGTTGGAGGAATGGTCAAAAGTATGGCAGCTTAGATTCAATGCAAAGAAGTGCAAAGTAATGCACCTGGGAAACAAAAACCCAAGGGAAGAGTACACAATGGGGGGAGGGGTATTAACAACAACACAAATGGAAAGGGATCTGGGATAGTCATATCAGATGACCTAAATATAAGCAAGCAATGTGAGAAGGCAGTAAGGATGGGTGGGGGAATACTGGGATGTATAGGGAGAGGCATCACCAGTAGAAAAGAGGAAGGTGTCATCCCTCTGCACAGGCAGTTGGTGAGATCCCATCTGGAGTACTGTGTGCAGTTCTGAAGACCCCCATCTCCTCCATGACATAGACAGGATGGAGACAGTTCAGAGGAAGGCAACTAAAATGGTGCAGTGTCTGCAAGAGAAGCCATATGAAGGGAGACCAAAGGAGCTTAATATGTATACCCTTGAGGAAAGGAGGGAGAGGGGAGACATGATAGAAACTTTCAAGTACCTCAAGGGAATCAACAAAGTCCAAGAGGGCACTACCTTTCAGAAAAAGAGATGTGCAAGAACAAGGGTACACAATTTGAAGGCAGAAGGCAGATGGCTCAGGGGCAATGTGAGGAAGAATTGTTTCACAGAGAGGGTGGTGGACACATGGAATGGCCTTCCTGAGGAGGTTTTTGGGTCAAAAACAGTGTGGGAATTCAAGAATGCATGGGACAGACTTAAGGCAATTCTGTTGGGGGGTAGGAAGACGTAGGCTGTTGGTTAACTAAGACCTGCAGCTTATCCAATATGTAGGGAAATGGTCAGACTAGGTGGGCCAAGCAGTGCTTATCTGCCATTCAAAGTCTGTGTTTCTATTTTTCAATGTTTCGTTAAGGTCATTCGCCCCCTTAAAATAAGCTTGTTAGCTCCAGTAAGATTCCAGTTTGCTTTCACTTTCAACCACTGAATTGTGGTTTTCCATTTCCCAGAGTGGAGCCACAACCAAATCTGATGCAGCTCTGCACTTACATTGTTACCTAAAAACCAGGGAGAAGCAAATCCCCCTTTTCTGTATGGTACCATCAGCCTCACTACTGAAATGCAGGGTTTTTCCCCCTCCAAGTAAAAAGACAAAGTGGCCGGTAGTTGATGCTACCAGGAATCAGGTAAACACAGAAGGAAATAGTGGATAACATACAGAAAGCCAGGTAAGAATGTCATCTGAATAGCCATATTTCCTCATTAATGACAGACAAAGATGTTGCCATCTCAGAATGTCCTCTTTAAGTTTAGACAAGGTTGTAGATTTAAAAGGGCCAATCTGTAACAGAGGAGGATTGTAGATCCCTAGGTTCTTAATAGAACCTGAAGACCATTGCAAACCAGATACTGGTAAAGGCTCGCTGGAAATTCTAGAACCCATAGGCAGGAGTTCAGTTTTTTCCCAATTGTTAAACAACCCTGATAATGCAACAAAACAGTCTAACAACTGAATCAATTGGGGCAGTGATGTGGGAATCTGTCTTGATGTTAAGACATCATCAGTGAATAACGTTGTTTTGTAAACCCTCGAACCAACTTAATAATAATAATACATTTATTTATAAAGCGCAATATCAAGAAACTATCAGCGTAGTTCAGATTATAAAACAAGCATCCACAGATAAATAAGACAGTTAAAATGAGTTAAATATACAGTTATAAGTACTAAAAATCAGGAAAAGCACATTCAAATAAAAATGTTTTTAATGAAATTTTGAAGCTCTCCGCTGTCTGACACTCTCGTACCCGACGAGGTAGAGAATTCAACAGGATGGGAGCAGAAAATGCAAAAGCCCGAGCCCCCAAGGTCTTCAAGTGCATCCTGGGAATCTCTATCAGTCCTTCACTGGTTGAGCGGAATGGTTTGAGGGGGCAGTAGGGTTCAGAAGCACTTGTAGGTAACTCAGACCCAAACCGTGTAGGGCCCTGAAAGTCAGCAAGCCAACTTTAAAGGTGATCCACCACTGAACAAGCAGACAGTGCAGAGCACGCAGCACAGGTGAAATCGACTTGACCCAGATAATAACCTGGCCGCCACATTCTGCACTAGCTGCAGGTGGTGGATATCAACCCCTGGAAGCCCTTGGTATAGAGAGTTACAGTAGTCAAGATGTGAGGTCATGAAAGTGTGGACCAAAGTTGAAAGATCATCAGACAGAACAAGGTGCTTAATCTGGGTGATGTTCCTCAGATGATAGAAAGAGGATTTGACCATGGCCGACACCTGAGAATGAAGTGTCAGCCCAACGTCAAATATCACCACCAGATTCCGCACCTGTTCAGAGGTCCAGAGCTGGGAGCCCCAAGCCAAAGTCCGGATGGCCGCCCAGCAACTGGCCCCCCTATCTGGTGGCCTGGGTCCACGACTAACACCTCCGTCTTTTCGGGATTCAACTTCAACCAACTGGAATTCATCCAGTTTTGGATTTCGGCAAGACAGAAAAAAATGAGTGCATTATCCTGGTCGGGCACAAAGGACAGGTAGAGCTGTGTATCAGCTGCAAAGCAGTGAAAACTCAGTCTGTACCATCTTGCAGTGTCTCCCAATGGAAGCATATACACCGTTAACAACATGGGGGACAACACAGACCCCTGAGGGACCCGACAAGGCAGGGAGTAGGTGTCAGAGGAAAAAAACCCTGATACTACCCTCTGCAACTTGTCAGTGAGGAAGGAGTGAAACCATCTGAGCACTGTACCCGACAGGCCACAAATGAACTGCAGGTGATCAAGAAGTACGCCATGGTCCATGGTGTCAAAAGCTGAAGAGAGATCCAGAAGGACCCCGATGGAACGGCAGTTCTGGTCTTGAGCATCAGGAGATCATTGAGTACCCAAACCAGAGCAGTCTCAGTACTGTGTCTCTTACAGAAACCAGACTGGAGAGGATCATAGAGTGCATGGATGGTAAGATGGTTCTCCAACTGTTGTGTGACAATTTTCTCAATAACCTTCCCTATAAAGGGAAGGTTAGAGATAGGTCTGTAGTTTGCAGGAGAATCTGGATCAAGAGATGGATTCTTGAGAAAAGGAGTAACCACAGCCTCCTTCAGAGAGCTAGGAAACTCTCCCGACTCCAATGAACACCAGATTAAGTCCACTAAGACCGGGTCAATCACATCTATGCACCCTATTAAAAGGTGAGTACGGCCAGGGTGTAAACTACAGTAAACTGGGCACATACTCTGGAGAAGCTGCATGATATCCTCGATCAACGGTCAGTAAAAATTGGCCCAACAAAATAGTGGATCTGTGGATACCCACTATATCCTGGAATGCCCTAATTTTTGGGTCCAGAGGCTCTACAGCCAACAAGAAAGGGACTGGGGAAAGGGGGCATCCATGCCTATTTCCCTGACCCATCTGAAAAGCAGGAGACAGCCTTCCATTAGTCAAAACAGATACCTTGGGATTAGAATAAATTACCTTAATCCAACAAGAAAAGTAGGGTCTGAATCCAAATCTCTGCAATACTTCTTCCAAATAGGACCATTCCATGGAGTCAAATACCTTTTCCGTGTCCAGGGCTTCCTCAGTTGACATGTCTGGAGTGGCTCCTGCAACACAGAAAAGGTCTGTCAAAAGGCGGATATGGTCTGCTCCGTCCCTCCACCCCTGATAAACCCAGCTTGATCCGAGTAGATCAAAGTGGAGATAACCTTGGTCAGCCTATTGGCCAACACTTTAGCTAGCACCTGTTAGTCAGCATTGAGTATGGAAACTGGGCAATAACTTCCACTTTGATATCATAGCTTCACCCATTGTGCTCAGTAATTCCCCCTTTTTCCAAGTAGATTCAACCACTTTCACCAACAAAGGACAGATCAAGTCCCCCACAGCCCTGTCGAACTCAACAGGGAAGCCATCTGGGCCAGGGCTTTTCCTTTCTTGCAGCTTCCCCAGAGCCCTCCTGATCTTCTCAGATTTGATAGGGGCCTTGAGAATCTTTTTTCTGGTCTGCCTGTAACTCAGGAAGAATAATATCCAAGACTCCCTTACCCACTGCTCTTTTAGATGTGTACAGCTGGGAATACAAATTGAAAAAGGCCTTATTGATCCCCTCTTAGTCCATTATAACCAAGGCCCCTAGAATTCTGCGGCCGCAGAATTTTGCGCAGAACTTGCAATCTCATCAGAACTTCTGTGGTGCCACAGAATTCACTCTTCTTGGTGATTTTTTATTAATATTTCTGTTTATCCATAGAATCGGGTTCCTTTCCCCTCTTTTTATATCCAAAACCCCCCATATGCTCAGAAGAAAAAATTACTCACCATAGTAATCTTCTTTCTTCCCAGTGATGCTCAGATATTCATAACTTTGTGCAGTCAGCCTGGTGGGTTGGACTGCCCGGAGAGATGGGACACATGCAAATGATGGAATTCTTTGCACGTGAGCATCTTTCAAATACTGTCTCTGCCAATTGTAGATATGTAAGAAGCCTGGAAGTCAGGCAACATGAAAAAATCCGACAACTAATTAATTAAAACTTTTTTTTTTTTTTTTTTTAGGATTAGCCTAATAAAACAACTTACTTCAAAAAAACTCCAAGGGAGGGACTATATACAGTATATATATAATAATGGTGTTCACCAGACAGTGAGAAGAAACTATTAAGAGAGATAGAAAACTCTGTTAAAATCTGTCTAGCATAGAGAAGTGTACCCAGAAGGGTATGGCTATGTGGCACTAGCATGCGGAATGCAGAGGCTAAAGTTCTGGAAGGGGAGGATTGGAGGAAGTTATGAATATCCGAGCATCACTGGGAAGAAAAAAGATTACTATGGTAAGTAATTTTTCTTCTATCCCCAGTAATGCTCAGAATATTCATAACTTTGTGCAGACTACCAAGCAGTACTCCCTGGCGGTGGGCACAGAACTTATTTTGGAAACAGACTTTGCAGGACTGCTGTGCCAAACCTGGCATCACTTCTGGACAAAATATCCAAGTTATAATGTTTTGTAAAGGTGTGTACTGATTTCCAAGTAGCTGCTTTACAAATGTCCAATAATGGCACCTCCCTAACAGCTGCAATAGTGGCAGCTGTTCCTCTTGTTGAGTGAGCCCTTAGCCCAGCTGGGGACTCCCTACCTGCTTTAGTGTAGCAGAATTGAATACACTGGACAATCCACCAAGAAATGGATCTTTTTGAGTCTGGTTTGACCATTCCGACATCCCCAATTGTAAGGAAAAGTTGTTTCTTGTCCTGCCTATGGCCTTTAGTAGCTGTCATGTAGTAGCTGAGAGCTCTTTTCACATCCAGACTGTGGAGCCTTCTTTCACCAGAGCTTGTCTGGTTTGTGAAGAAGACAGGCAGAGTGATTGATTGGTTCAGATGGAAACCTGAAACTACCTTGGGGAGGAATTGTCTGTTTGTTCTGAGGACTACCTTATCCCTGTGGAAGGAAATGTAGTCCTGCTCAACACAGAGAGCCTGAAGCTCACTGATTCTTCTTGCTGAGGTAATTGCTACCAGGAAAACTGTTTTCCAGGTAACATACTTTAAATGGGCTGTAGCCATGGGCTCAAAAGGAGCCCTCATCAATCTGGCTATACATACATTAAGATCCTAAGTGGGCACTGGTGGCCTGTGAGGAGGGTGCAAATGCATCAGGCCTTTAAAAAATCTTTTGAAAATGGGGTCTGATGCTACAGACACCTTTGTCCTAGCAGAAAAGTATGCAGATACTGCTGCAAGGTGAACTCTTAAAGAACTGGGTTGCAGACCTTGTGAATGTAAGTAAATCAGATAATCCAACACCACTGAGACCCCTGCATCATTTGGGGTGAAGTTTCTACCACGGCACCAGAAAGAGAATCTTTTCCACTTATAACAGAATAAGTTTTCTTAGTGGAAGGCTTCCTATAACCTTTCAAGATGTTTTATACAGCTCCAGAAAGGTTCAAGCCTGCAAACTGTAATTCCTCAAGAGCCATGCCTTGAGCTGGAGGTACATGAAATTTGGGAACAGCAATGTTCCCTGATTGGAGGTTAGAAGAATTGTGCCTGAGAGGCAAGCTTATTGGCTTGCTCACTGACATGGAGAGCAGAAGAGAGTACCATGGCTGCCTGGGCCAATCTGGAGCTATCACTATCAGAGAAGCTGAGAGGGATCTGAGCTTCAGCAGTACCCTGAAAACTAGAGGAAAAGGGGGAATGGCATAGAGAAACTTCCTGACCAATCCAGTACCAAAGTGTCCAGAGGGACTGTGCCCTGGGCTGGTGGTCTGCAACAATACTGAGGCAACTGGTGGTTCTGGTGGGATGCAAACAAGTCTATCTCTGGAATGCCCCACTTGCTGAAAATTACCTGCACCACCTGCTTGTTCAGTGTCCATTCTTGATGGGACTGATTGATCCGACTCAGTGTGTCTGCCAAGATATTGTCCTTTCCTGGCAGATGGATGGCTTGCAGGGACATCTTTAGAGAATATGCCAGAGTCCAAATTCTCATGGCTTCTATGCATAGGGGACCTGATCTGGTGCCACCCTGCTTGTTTATGTAATACATAGTGGTGGTATTGTCCGTTCTGACTTGTACCACCTTGCCCATTACCAGTGTAAAGAAAACTTTTAGTGCTAGTCGCACTGTTCTGAGTTCCAGCAAATTTATATGCTGGAGGGACTCTGCCCCTGACCAGGTACCCTGAGTCGTATGCTCCCCTAGATGGGCACCCCAGCCCAGGAGGGATGCATCTGTTGTGAGGACTAGTGAAGGATCCTCCTTCTGGAAGGGGACTCCCTGCCTTAGGTTGGATTCCTTTTTCCACCACAAGAGGGCTTGTAACAGAGGCCTTGTCACTGGAATGAGTTTTGAAAAGGGATCTTTTTTTTTACTCCAATGATTCCTGAGGTGAAACTGGATGACTCTCATGTGAAACCGGGAACCCTGCACTGTGTCTTTGGATGCAGCCATATGACCCAAGAGCTGCAGCAATTTCCTGGCTGTTTTTTCACTGTGCAACTTGAAGGAGTTTGCTATGGCCTGAAGGCTTTGCACCCTGTCTAGTGGTAAAAAGGCCCTGGCCTGTAGAGTACTGATCTCTGCCCCTATGAACTGTAAAGTCTGTGTAGGGGTGAAGACAGATTTTTTCTGGTTTACTATGAAACCCAAGGACTCCAAAAGATCCTGTGTGAGCTTTTGAGAGGTTGTGACTTGTTCTGGTGATTTGCCCACCACCAGCCAGTCGTCCAGGTATGGGAAGACAGTCACTCCCTGTCTTCGAAGAAATGCCACCACAGCTGCTAGGCATTTTGCAAACACCCTTGGTGCCGAGGAAAGGCCGAAGGGCAGGGTTGAAAATTGATAATGACCTGATGGGAGTCTGAATCTGAGATATTTCCTGAAAGATTATTTTATGGGGATGTGGAAATAAGCGTCCTGTAAGTCCAGAGATGCCAGCCAGTCCCCTTTTTGGATTGTTGGCAGAATCCGAGCCAAAGTGACCATTTGAACTTTGGCTTTTTCAGGTACTTGTTTAAAGCTCTGAGATCCAAAACTGGCCACCACTCCCCATTTTTCTTTGTTGTTAGGAAGTATCTGGAGTAAAAACCTCTTCCTCTCAGGGTTGCAGGGACTAGTTCCACTGCTTTGAGCTGAAGCAGCTTCTGAACCTCTGCCTCTAGCAATGAGATTTGTGCTAGGGGTGGGGAGGTAGAAACCCTGGGTTTTTTTTGAGGAAGAAATTTGAACTGCAGAGACAGACCTTTTCCCACTACCTCCAACACCCACTTGCCTGTGGTGATGGTTGACCAGAAGGGGAGGAAATGGGACAGTCTGCCTCCAACAGGTAGGAAGGAGGTGGCCTGCATCTCGGGGGTTCTGTTTAGGCTGGGGTTGAGGTTGTGGCTGAGCCCCTCGCCTAGAGCCCCTTCTACCCCTACCCCTTGAGTAGTCCTGTGGGGGGTACTGATGGTATTGGGGCATGGCCACTGGCTGGAAAAAGGGTCTTGACAAGAAGGAATGACCCCTAGCCCCTCTTCCATAGGGACTGGTGGATGAAGAAGCTCTGTCTCTAGCAGAGTTACTTCTATAAGTAGCCTTATATTCATCCACCTTTTTCAGATAGGCCACTGTGGACTCCCCAAAAACCGCATTTCCTTCTAATGGGAAATCCAGGGCCTTTGACTGGGTATCCTGAGTGAGGTTTGTAGCCCTAAGCCAAGCAAACATCCTCTGAGCCACTGTATTAGCCATCCATCTGGCTGCAGTGTCATTTAGATCAGCAGCCATTTGGAACTGGTACTTGGCTGCCTCTAGCCCAAACCTGGCAGTTTCAGCCAGGTCATCTGACAAGGGTGAGGTGGCCTTCATGGACATTGCCAGTACCGACTGCCACAGGGATTTCCAATACTGGGCAGCATAAGCTTGAAAAGTAGCCTGTCTCATGGCCAATGAGGCTGACAAATACCCCTTTTTGGCCATGCTGTCCAATTTTCTGGATTCCTTGTCCGGTGGGTGTGAGGACAGAGGGACTTTAGCTTTATCACAGGCAGCTTGATGTATAACCCCTTGATGATCAGGATAGGAGAAGAGGAAGTCAGCTCCCTCCCTGTCCAGCTGGTATTTTTTATCTATTCGCTTGTCAATTGGAGGAATAGAATTTGGAGTCTGCAGAAGCTTCATAGCATCCTTCTTGAAGAATTTATATACTGGGAGGAGGAGGAGGGCCTTTGTGGGTGTTAAACCCATCATACTGAGGTACTCAGTCTCCTCCTCATCTTCCGCGCTTGTTCTGTTGTGGCAATATCCAGAGCATCTGCCATTTTCCTTACGAAAGAAAAATGGGAGGAAAAATCCTCAGACACTCTGGGAGGTGAGCCAAATTCCTGCTCAGGGGACACCTCTAGTGGGATAGGTTCGTCCTCCTCATAAGGCTTCTCATCCTCTTTGAAATAATGTTGCTCCGGAGCAGGGGGCAATACAGTAGGAGCAACCTGAGGACCCTGGGAAGGGGCAGGAGGCTGAGGGATGATGCTCTACAGAGCCTGAATAATTTTAAATGCCTGAGCTATGCCCTGAGCTGAAGGCATCACAGGCTGCTGCGCAGAAGTCCCTGGTTTAGCAGGAGAGGGTTCTGCATGCTTGAGCTTCTTTAATTTCTTTAAGGGAACTGGAGAGTCAGACAGTTCTTTCCCTCTTTTTGCCCCTTTTTCGCCCGTATCAGGGGGCAGGGGTAGTAGCACTTGTTACTTCAACCACAACAGACTGGGGTGTCAGCTGGTCAGAGCCTGAGGGACCCCTAGGAAAGTTTTTATTACGCCTTTCAAGGTGCTTTTCAACAGTTTTTTCTGGGAATGTTTTACATATCTCACATTCCTGGTCCAAATTTTCAAAACCCAGACAAGCTACACATAAAGTGTGCTTGTCTGCCATGGCAAACACATCTCCACACTTTAAACAGTTTTTAAAACCGGGCTTCCTGGTTCTCTTCTTAGGTTTCTCAGTCATGGTGAAAGATAAAGTGAAAAACCCCAACCGCTAAATGCCAAATGCTACTGTGGTTATTTAAACAGCTTAAAAAGGGTTTTCCTCTTTTTTTTTTGCGGTCAGTTCCGGAACCGATGGAACCGAGAAAGGAGATGAAATATGAACCGGTTCAGTGGTTCTGTAACCGATAAAAAGCGGTTACAACTAAAGTTTTTAAGGACCAAAATTTAGCTATAATGAATAGGTTCTTTAGTTAGAGAACCAAAATAAAGTTAAAACTAACTCGGATCCCTCACGGTTATGCCGAACCGCGAGGAACCGAGAAAACAACTATTTAAACAATAATAAACTAAACGTAAACCAACAATTAATAGAGGCAGTAAAAGAAACTAAATATACTTATGGTTTTTGATTTTTTCTTTCTTCTTCACGCGAAAGAGGGTGACACAGACTCCGAACGACCAGACTTTCAGGCGGAGAGAAAAATCTGAAGGGCTTAGAACACTACAGTTGGTAGAGGCAGTATTTGAAAGATGCTCACATGCAAAGAATTCCATCATTTGCATGTGTTCCATCTCTTCGGGCAGTCCAACCCACCAGGCTGACTGCACAAAGTTATGAATATTCTGAGCATTACTGGTATTAGAATGTGATGTTATCATTGCTATAACATCATTGCTTAGCTAATGAAATGGCTGTCACTTATCTACCACAGCTCCCACTGCCAGAGACTGTGGCACGGCACATAAGGCATGGTGATATTTGCTCAACCTGCACTACAGCCTAATACAATTTTCAATCTTACATTATTGCACTAGGGCCAACATAAAATCTTGTCAATAGCACAGATCTGTAAAGTCCATACCTCACTTTGTACAAACTTATTTGTGCCTTTAAGGTATAGAGATGCCATCTGATATGAATAACTGGTAAAATGAATTTAACTGTCATTTTTAAGAAAAATTAAATAATTATGCCCAGAAAAGTGGAATATAATAATGTGTAGACCTGTTGAAAGAATAGACTTGTTACATAATTGCACTGTACACATTTTTGCCAGGGTTATTGATTACATATTGTCACTGGTTGATAGAATCACCGAAAGGTTATGGAGGAATGTTGTGTGCAGGGACAGCTGTTGGGCCAGATGGTAGCATGCTGTGTTTCCATGCTGGCAACTCAGGTTCAGAGATTAGCTCTGGGAACTGGTTGAACAGCACAAGGATTGGTGGAACACATCACTGCTCGGAGTCTGGGAAGGTATGGTGCAGTGTTCTGTTACACGGTGGACACATTGCGATGTGCTGGAGAGCGCTATCTCACGATCAGTTCACATGCATGTCATGGCCTGATGGTGTTACGTAGTGTGTCAGGGGAAGCAGGTTGACGGGAAAAATGAGTTTTGCAATAACTCCTTTATTCCGTTTATTCCATTTCCAATGGGATCTGTATGAATGAGGATGCAGATTCATGGAAACAAAAAAAAATATATATATATTATATATGTACAGTATATATATATATATACACACACACACACACACACATACAGTATCTCTGTCTCACTACACACACACACACACACACACACACACACACACATTTGTATGTATGTTACAGATTGCATACAAATATATTAGCGATACACAGTGGGAACCTCATGAGTGGTGTAGAAAGCACATACAAATATATAAGTGATAGACAGTAGAGACCTTATTAGTGGGATAGATAACATGCATATAGAAATACCTTATTTCTCACATAAGGTCCCCACTGCATATGTCATTTATGCAATAGGCTAGGACCTTAAGAGAGAGACATTTGTTTTGCTTTTTTAGGCATAAAATTATTTCTATAAGTCTGTTAATTTTTGAACTGGTGTTACTGTGCATTCCACCATCTTGATTGCTATAACCACTGCCATGAAAGTGAAGTCAGGATAACAAGCTGAAGCTCTGATGTGGTAGTTTGTTAGTGCCGCAGAACTTCCGCAGCAATTACAAAACACCGCCTCAGAAGTTCTGCGGCAAATGGTAGTCTTGCCGCAGAACTTGGTCCCACCGTGCCACAGAAAAGTAGGGGCCTTGATTATAATTGTCCTGCTATCAGACACCAGGGATGATCCTCAATGTCTCTATCTTTAAACAAGACCTTAAGCTTTGTTTTACCGCCACTTTGTACCCCCTTATAATGATTATGTGTGAGACTTAGTACTGCACTGTGCTGCTGCTGCTATTTCCTAGATGGCCTCCTCTTCCCAGTTGCCTGCTTGGTATCATCCAGTTTTGTGTGGGCCACTAGACCAGTAGCCCAGAGAACTCTCCCCCCCTCCATATCACTGTGCTGCTGTGAATCCCTACTATCCCTCCTTGGTCATGAAGAGTCAGCTACTGGCAGCCTTAATTTAATTTCCTTTTGTATCTAATTGCCCTGATCTGTTTTTATCTAATCACCACAACCATAAATCCTGCCATGGCTCCAGCCGTTGTCCAGCCCATCAGTCCTTCTACACTAATTAATAAAGTGAGTCTCTGAGTGTGAGTGAGATGGCCGCTGGCCAGGTCAAGCAACACCATTGCCAATACTGGATTAGACTTAACCATTCTCTGCTGTGCTGGTGGCATGGTGTACTGATGGTCAGGGTGGTAGACACAGGATTTGGTGCATGTTTGCCTCCCCATTTCCCAGAGCACCAGGATATTTTTACTTGTAGTTGGACTTGATGATTACTGGAGTGGCCAGCCCTGAAATCAGATGCTGCTGGTGCTGTGTGCTTTCTTCTTACAAGATGGGGAGAAGTCATTGTAACTCCAGCTGTGACAGGGTCGGTGATAGGTCAACAGCAGTGGGGAGGTGGAAAGTTGTGGACCCACCTTAGGTTGAGAGATGGTGAGGATAATTGGAGCTGCTAGATCATTTTGCAACCAATGTGACCATGACTGGAGGACCACCAGAAGAAGCAAAGACAGGACAACCAAGGCCAGCTAACAAAAGTTACAGGAGGATAGAGAGACTCAGTGGATGGGGACAAAAGCTTGGGGGAATGGGGAGGTAAGAAGCAAGTGGACACGAATTACACAATTTCATGTACTGGGATGGGGCAGGTTTTATTTTGCACTTGGCTGCAGGATTGGAAATTCTAATTCCATTTCAATTTCTGATTCCATTTGGACTATGATTGGAACTGAATTGGAATTAATTCAGAATTAGAATTTCTGAAATTCCACTGGACCCAAATGCAATGATTCCAGAAATCTATGCTCTCTTAATATATAGTATCAGGATGCTACATACCAGGTTAAGAAGGACTGCTGGTAATATGACCTTCTCAGAGGTCCTCCTAGTGATCACATGAGTGATGCAAGGAATCTGAAAATGTCTACTAATTTAACAACTAGTTAAAGAAGTGGTGCAAAGAAGAAGGGCTTTGCTGCCTGGGGTGGGTGTGTGGGAGGTGAGATTTTTTTAAGGGATAAGTCCAATTTATACTAAATGGCCTCCACTTGAATAAACAGGAGACAAAGGCAATGGGGCAGAGGTGTAAAGTGTTCATTTCAGGGTGTTTATACTAGCTAGTGAGCTGGGTCTAAAAGCAGCCCTAATGGGAAATCATGTGAGGGAGACCTAGCTAACTAGGCTGAGTAGACTTAAAGTGGCAATGAAGTTCACCAGGGAGGAGAAATCATAGCAGCTGGAGAGGGTGGTAAAGAATACAAAAGGCACAAGGAGTAAAAAAGCAAGGACTGTCACTGGACAGGGTAAAGGAGATTTTGAAGGGAGGTCTGCATGATTTTTAGAGCCTCTGGAATAAAGTGAGAGACCACCAGGTTGTGGCAGCAGAAGGTAAGCCAGGTATCAATATCAAAAATGAGGGTTAAATCCAACCATGACTGGGACCTTATGGTTCCCAGCTATGATATGTTGAACAGAGGGAAGGAAGGAAGGAAGGAATGAAGGAATGTAGGAAGGAAGGAAGGAAGGAAGGAAGGAAGGAAGGAAGGAAGGAAGGAAGGAAGGAAGGAACAATCTTGCCAAGATACAATGTTTTGATTTCAGTAGATTTAGGCATGTATCTATTTTAGGCTGCATTTATTCTAGGTAGCCTATCTGAGATACAGCATCTCGATTTCAGCAGGATCCTACTTTTACTCATTTTATGGGAATACCATGTTTAACAGTGATAACCTGCTGCACATCATGATTTCAGTGTGGTCCAAGTTTTACTCATTTTTTTATTTAAAAAATTATCAACTGAGAAGGATTACAGTAATTTCCGTATGTAACCCTGATGGGGAGGATGGTTACCAAGAGGGGACAGATAACAGAAGCAGCCAATGTAAATCAAGGAGGAGGAAAATGGAACAGTATATAAGTCATTTAAAATGTGCAGAAGTATGTACTGTGGAAAGTCCAGCTGAATTAAAACATCTTATTTTCTAAGTGGTCCTGCTTTAACCCATTTTAACCTGTGTTTACTGTAGCTAGCCCAACTAAAGTGCAATAGTTAATTTTCTTTGGGATTTCATAGAAACATTTAAACAGACAAAGGCAGTGGAAAAAGACAAATGGACCATCCAGTCTGCCATAATTCCCTATTTTGCCCAGGGACCTACTGTCCCTCCAGGGTCCTAGCCCACCCCATCCTCCCACCCATTAACCTCCCAGTTACTGCCACCCCTAGCAGTCACTATACCTTTCATTCTGTCCCAACCATGCTTGAAAGCACCAACTGTTATAGTGCCCAATGCATTGGCTGGTAGACTGTTCTGGGGCTCCACCACACTTACTGTAAAATTATTCATCATTTCCCTCCTGATCCTCCCACCTTTAAATGTCCACTCACATCTACGTGACCTCGAGCTGGTATTCAAGCTAAAAAGTTCCCTGCAGTTCACCTTGTTAACTGCTTTTAGGAACTTGAAGATCTGTCATATCTTCATGCTTCATTCTGGTCTTCAGTGAATACATGTTCAGTGCCTTGAGGCGCTCCTCATAGACCCTGCTCTCTTGGCCCTAAATCATTTTTGTTACCCTACACTGTACTGTCTCCAGCCTATCTCTATCCTTCCTGAGGTGAGGACTACAGAACGTGGTGCAGTACTCTTGGTATGGCATCACCTAGGATCTGTATGGGGAAGTATAACCTCTTCCCTTCTGCTATCAATACCCCTCCTGATATATCCCAGCATTTTGTTTACCTTGTTGTATGCATATTGTACTGACTTGTTTGTTTGAGGGAATCATTGATGATAACTCTAAGGACCCATTCCTCAGCTGTAGTGCTGACTCTCACCCCACCTATTCAGTACTCTGTCCTTAAATTCTTGTTCCCTAGGTGTGTTCTTTGCATCTTTTGGCATTAGATTTCAACTGCTGAATCCTAAACCACCTCTTCAGATTTTGTAAGTCACTCTGCATTTCCATAATTCCTTCATTGCCATCCACCCTCCCACAGAGCTTGGTGTCATCTGCAAAGAAACACAACCTGCCACGTATTCCCTCATTAATGTCACTGATAAACATATTGATAAATATATTGAAGAGTACTGAATCCAGGACAGAGCTCTGTGGTACCCTGCTCATGATCTCCCTCTCTTCTGATTTGATCTTGACGACCACAAACCTCTGCTGCTTCCCCCTTTAGCCAGTTGCCTACCCATTTTACTATGGCCTTAGATAACCCAGATTCTCCATCTTCTTTAACAAGTATCTATGAGGCACTGAGTTAAAAGCCTTTATGAACTTGCAGTAGAGCAAATACACAGTGTGGCTTCTATCCAATTGCCTCATCACCCAGTCAAAGAAAACTATCAGGTTAGTCTTGACAAGATCTCCCTGCCACAGATCTTTGCTTTTTACTAACTGGAGACCATTGCCCTCCAAGTAGTCCACAAGGTACTGTTTGATCAGTCATTCCATCAGCTTCCCTAAAATAGAAGTAAGACTGTCTATAGTTCCCTTCTTGTTCCCCGTACCACCCCTGTCATGAAGTGGAACTATGTCTGCAACCCTACAATCCTCCAGAACAACCCATCCTTAGTGAGCTGTTGACTAGACTAACCAAGGGCTTAACCAGTTTTTCTGCTAATTCCCTGATTAATTTTGGATGCAACTCTTCTGGTCCTGGAGATCTTATCTATATTTAGAGCTGACAGCACTTATAGGTCTCAAGCAAGTAGCTACTTCTGTCACTTTCTCAGAAGTACTACCTGCGAGAGGCAAGGGAGAGCATAGGAGTGCATGCACCAGGAACTTTAACTCATGGTTGAAGAACTGGTGCTGTGAGGAAGGGTTTGGATTCATTGGTGACTGGGGACCCACCTGGAGGGATGGAGGTTTGTTGAAGCCTGACAGCCTGCATCCATCCTGGAGGGGAATCCAAGCACTCAATGATAAGTTTAAATGCTACATTGACAAGCATTTAAACTAGCAAAGGTGGCAGGCCAGCAAGGAGGGTACCTACTTGCTCACCCCCCACAGCTAGCAGTGGAACCAGTGAACCAGAGGAGTGGGCTATCCCTGCAAAGCAGTGTGCAAAAGATGGAGATTAGTGCCCAAGAGGTGGATAGGCAGAAAAGGGTCAAAATTCAGCAGAAGGACAGACAGCAAGGAGAACCAGGGATAAAGGACAACCAAGGAAGGGGCTGGAGTAGAACAGTGAAACAGTCTAGGGAGGTAAAATCATGGAAAGCCATGTGTGTAAATGCCAGGAGCCTTAGCAACAAGATGGAAGATCTGGAGGCTGTCATGGTGCAGTCAGACCTGGACATTGTGGCCATCAGTGAAACCTGGTGTAATGATAACCATGACTGGGAGATGGCCATACCTGGCTACAACATATTCAGAAGAGACAGAGCAGGCAGGGGAGGAGAGGAGTGGCACTGTATGTGAAAAATTACATAAGGGCCACAGAGATCCAGGAGGAACAAAATGGGGAGAGATACTGTGGTTAAGCTGGAAAGGAAAATGGGAACAGCCATCCACACAGGTGTGGTCTATAGATCACCAGCCCAGGAGGAAGAAACAGATAGGAGTTGATGCTAGCCATCCAAAGGATGGCAGACAAGGGTGAGGTAGTACTGGTTGGAGACTCAATATGCCAGACGTGGACTGGAGCATCCCAGCAGCAGCATCAACTAGGAGCAGATTTATCCTGGACTCCCTTCAGGTTGCCTTCCTCAAGCAACTGGTCATGGAACCAACTCGGCAGAAGGCAATACCGGACCTTGTACTCACAAACAGGGACAGTGTGATGGGGGTAACAGTGGGGGAGCACCTGGCGAACAGTGTCCACCAGTCATTGTGGTTTGAAATCACAGAAAGAGCAGAATCAAACCACACAAAAACACGTATCCTGGATTTTAGGGGGGCAGACTTTGGGAAAATGGGGAGATACTTGAAAGAGGCATTAAGGGGAATGGGACAGGAATCAGGGGTTGAGGAACAGTGGGCAGTATTTAAAATGGGGATTACAAGAACAACAGAATTATGCATTAAGCAAGTTAGCAAAAGGAAAAGGAAGAGGAGACCATTATGGTTTTCCAAAGAGGTAGCAAAGAAAGTGAAAGCCAAAAAGATTGCATTCAGGCAATACAAAAAGACACAGGCAGAAGGGGATAGGGAGAAGTACCAGGAGAAGCAAAGGAAGGCAGGGAGGCTGTAAGGAAAGCCAAAGCTCAGACAGAAGAACACATTGCAAAATCAGTGGGTAGAGGGACAAAACCTTTACAGGTACATAAGTGAAAAAAGAAAGTCAAAGGAGGGATAGTGAGACTGAAGGGGGAGGATGGGGGCCTCGTGGAGGATGACAACAGTAAAGCTGACATATTGAACAGGTATTTCTGCTCAGTCTTTACTGAGGAAGAGGAGGGTAATGGGTCTGAAGGAGTACAAGGGTGAGAATGGTGCAGAAATGGACACGAGTCCCTTTACACGAGAAAGAGTCCTGAAGGAACTGGAAGCAATAAGAGTTGATAAAGAATCGGGCCAGATGGGTGCACCCCAGGGTCCTTAAAGAACTAAGAGAGGTGGTGGCTGAACTCTGGCTATCCTGTTTAGCCGATCACTGGAAACAGGGAGGTACCCAAACACTGGAGGACAGCAGATGTAGTCCCCTTATACAAAAGCGGGAACAAAGAGGAAGCAGGGAACTACAGACCAGTCAGCCTCACCTCAGTGATGGGAAGATCATGGAAGCACTACTGAAGGGGAGATTGGTGGAACATGTGGTTGTCAATGGACTACAGGACCCAAGGCAGCATGGTTTCACCAGGGGAGGTCATGTCAGACCAACCTCATTGAATTTTTTGACTGGGTGACTAGAGAGGTGGATCAGGGGAGGGCAGTGGACATGGCCTATCTGGACTTCAGCAAGGCCTTTGACACTATGCCACATAGAAGACTATTACACAAACTGGAGAATATGGGTGTGGGCAGGACAATAGTGTGGTGGGTAGCTAACTGGCTGGGTGGCAGGACACAGAGGGTGGTGGTAAATGGCTGTCACTCCACAGAGGGAAGAGTGACCAGTGGGGTACCACTGGGATCAGTGCTGGGACGGTCCTATTCAACATCTTCATCAGTGACATTGCACAGGACCTAGAAGGCACAATTTCATTGTTCGCTGATGACACAAAGCTCTGTAACAGAGTAGACACACCAGAGGGTGTAGACAGAATGAGAAGGGACCTGCAGAAACTTGAAGAATGGTCAGGGGTTTGGCAGCTGAAATTCAATGCAAAGAAGTGCAACATAATGCATATGGGGCACAAAAACCCTGGCACAATATATCAGTTGGGGGGTGAGGATATAGCATGCACCGAGCAAGAAAGGGATCTTGGGGTTATCATCTCTGATGACCTCAAGGTAGGGAAACAGTGTGACAAGGCAGCAGGTAAACAAATAGGATGCTGGGATGTATAGGCAGGGGCATCACCAGCAGGAAAAGGGAGGTCATAATTCCGCTATACAAGACACTAGTGAGGCCCCACCTGGAGTACAGTGTACAGTTCTGGAGACCATACCTATGTAAGGACATAGACAGGGTAGAGAAGGTTCAGAGGAGGGCAACAAAGATGGTGCCTGGATTGCATCACAAGTCCTATGAGGACAGATTGAAGGAACTGAACATGTACTCCCTGGAGGAGAGGAGGGAGAGAGGGGATATGATAGAGACATACAAGTATCTCACAGGGAGGAACAGGGTGCAGGAATACACTATTTTTAAGCGAAAAAGATGTTCCAGGACTAGAGGGCATGGGATGAAGTTGGAGGGAGGACGATTCAAAGGAAACATGAGGAAGAATTTCTTCACAGAACGGGTGGTGGTCAAGTGGAACACCCTGCCAGAGGAAGTGGTGGGGGCTGAAACAATCACAGGATTTAAGAATGCTTGGATTAGACATAAAGGAATTCTGGAGGTCAGGGGTAAGGGGCAACAGACTTCTAGGGAAACATAAACTGAACTTACAAGCTCAAATGGGCAGACTGGGTGGGCCATAGGCCCTTATCTGCCTACACTGTCTATGTATCTATGTATCTATGTATATCAGTTGTAAATATTGGCTGTGTCCTCTCTGGGACCCCATTAATGGCAAATTCTGATTCCACTCTCTGGCAATGGTCCAATCTTTTCCCTAGTGAAAACTGAACAAATGTAATCATTAAAGAGCAGTTTTTTATGCAGCAACACCCTGCCTCCCCAATCTACTCAGTAGCTTATCCTTCAGAAAAATTATCCTTATGCAAAGTGTAATTTTCTGCTGCCTGAATTTCTTGTAAAATCACTTGGGGGCCCCTGACCTACAGACAAAATGGACCTACTTCCTATGTTTGAGGCACGCCCCCACACTTGCATGTTTAATGATGTCAGTACTGGAATAGCACAGGGGCATGCTTCATAGACTATAATGGGGGCAGTTTTGATGTGCTTTTTTAAATACTTTTGAGTGTCAGTTTTGCGAAAGGAAGGCCACCACTCAACTTAGAAGGTCCTTGTTAGTTGAGTGGTGGCCTTCCTTTCTCAAGACCTGCACTTAAAAGTATTTAAAAAGCATGTCAAAACTGCCCCATAATAGTCTGAGGAGCATGGCCCTGTGCTGTTCCAGTACTGACATCAATAAGCGCGCCAGCACGAGAGCATGCCTCCAACATACCTTAGGAAGAAGGGGTGTTTTAGATGTCAGTTCCGGGAGTGTTTCTAATGAGTGATTTTATAAGAAATTCAGGCAGCAGTTAATTACTTTTTGAATAAGGATGATTTTTTGCAAAGGTAAGCTAACGAATAGCTTGGGGGGAGAAGTTACTGCATAAAACCCTGCTCTTTAAGGATGGCTGCCTTTTGCCCATCATTCTCTGTCACTTGTTCTGTTAGCCTTACAATTTCTTCTTTTTTGTTTTAATCCCCAATATATTGGAAGAGCTGCTTTTCTCCACTCTTTGCACCCTCTGCGATATGCATCTCCATTTCTGCTTTTGCCTCTGTAACCACCCTCTTTGCCTCTCAATTTTTCAGTAAATATTCTCCCCATTCTCCTTCTGCTTTTCATTATATTTGTAAAAGGTCTTTTTCTTGGCCCTCTCCACTTCCCTGACTCATACGAGAATAACGGTCTCTTGAACCTGCTGTTTTTGGTACCATGCTCACACGTAACTTATGGCCCTCTTTATTGCCCTCTCTGCTATGTTATTGACCCTTACTAACTATCCCTGAACATTTCCTTTTGCCTTTTTAAGTCCACCCTTCTAAAATCAAGGACTTCAGCCTTCAATTGGAATTTTTCATATGCAAGTGCCAGGCTCAACCAAACAGAGTTACTCTCGCTGGTCCCCAGTGGCTCCCCTATTTTCACAGTTACAACCTCCTCTGAGTTGTTGAGCACCACTTTGAGAACTATATTCTGCCTGGTGGGTTCCTTCAGTAGCCACTAGATAGTCTTAGAAGGCATTCAGTGAGGCCTGACTTCTGGTGCTCCTGGCTATAGGAACATTCCAGTTCATGTCCGGCAGGTTAGATAACCCACCACCACCACTACTTCCCCTTTATTACCCCCTACCAAGTTCTTTCCTGACCTTTGTCTCTCTCTCTCTCTCTCTCCTCCCCTTGCACTAGAGGTCTATAGATCACCTCCAATTGCAGTTTCTTGCCTGAGGCTGCCCTGAGTTGCACCCACAGTAAGTCTGTCACCCCATAATTACCCCTTATACACCCATCTTCCACCACTTCTCTGCCATCCCTGAAAAAGGGCTACTGCTCCACTAATACCTGTTCTTCTATACCTCTTGAACATTGTGAACCCAGGGACAATCAGGTCCCAGTCATTATTTTACAAAGTCCATGTTTATGTGATAGCCACAATGTCCACCTTATGACCAACTAATGCAACTGAAAATCACCAATTCTGTTACCCAGAATCCTGGTGTTAATGCATATTCCCTTCGGTCAGACCCCTGATCCTACATTGCTACTACCCTTGTGTTTTCTTTGTTCTCTCATCTTCTTGTTTTTCTTGGTGTTTGTTCACTTTGTGTTCTCCCCACTGATGTCCTCACATCTAGTCCATTTAGGGCCACAGCTCTCTTTGTACAGTACCTACTGTGCTGCTACAAGTCCCAAGATGAAGGAGAGTATTAGCCTAGGATCCCTCCTCTCCTCCACTGGAATTGTTCCCTAGTCCCAGTTCCCTCCCCCGCAATCAGTTTAAATGACTAATATAGATGTCAAACATCTGCCTCAGTGTGCAGGCTCTCTCTCATGTCAGGTGAAGTCCATTACCACTGAAGAGTCTCATGTTCCCAGAAGTCCCCACAAACCCCCTCAAAGGGATACCACTTCTTCTGATACCATCCCTTAAGCCATTTGTTAAACTCCTATGTTACATCACTCCTTATCGTATCATACTTCTCCTTGCTCCCCCACACAGGGAGGACTTTGGAAAAGGTCAGGGAGGCTGAGTGTGAGCCAGTCTGTCCCCCAGTCTATGAAAGTTCCTCTTCACCCTCTCCACTGACTAGTTCACCAGATTATTGATACCGAGGTGTACCAGCACCCCCAGCTCTCCTTATCATCCTCCATATCCAGCCAAATCTTGGAAGGCTGATGCACTCAAAAGGCATTGGACATTCTCCCTCCTGTCCAGCCACACCACCCTCTCGTATCTCCTAATCATTAAGTCCCCAACCACTAAAACTCTCCTGGAAGACTTGCTCCACATGGGTACCAGGATGCTCTCTTGACCTTTCCCATTGGCTGACTCTGAGCTCTTCCCCAAAGGAGTCAGGTACCTGGGCCTCCTCTAGGAGTGTGAAGCAGTTCATCGTCTGAATGGTAATGGGCTGGACAACTTCCTTTTGTCTACCTCTGAACCCTTTCCCCCTTCCCAGCACTCTCCATGCCCCGTGTTCTGATTTTTCCCATTATTAGATTATATTAGATTAGATTTAACCAAGATATCCTAGCCCAAGTGAGCTGGATTCATAGAGTAGATACATATAGTAGAATTCGACAGCAGAAATAGACCAACTGGCCTATAGTCAACCTGTACACTTATCTGAAGCTGTTCCAGCCTGTGCTGGGTGAAAGCTATCCAGTATCTCTAGTGTTGCTTGGCACCCCATTCCTGAGAATATCTTCCCATCCCCTCTACCAACAGGTTGTAGTATTACCTTGTGTGCCTCTCTCATGTTTGAACCTATAGTATTTATGAACTTTAAGTAGACTATCTCACTGGAAAATCTATTCCACTCATCCAGTATAACCTTATTCATCAGAATGTGCTGGGCGACAGTACAAATGTTTGGATAAATGGGGTTTTGTGTAAGTGAGAGCTCTTGACAATGTAGTTTATTACATTGGGAGACATACCACAGTTTTGGATAACTGAGAGTTTTGGTTATTTGAGAGGTATGAAGGCAATTGGGGGTAATTGGGGCTTTACTGTATTCCCACGTGTGCTCCATCCACATTTGAAACTACAGTACAACATTCACAAACATGAAGTGGATTATCTCCCTGGACAATCTAGTTCACTCATCCACCGACCTCTTCATAAAGAAAAACTGCTTCATGGCCCCCTTGACACCCCTTCCCCATTAATTTACTTGCATGGCTTCTCATCACAATCCCTTTGTCACATGTCTCTACTTTCTCGTCTGGCCACCAGAGCTTTCATGTTGAGGCTCCCTAGCTTCTCTTATGATGACCTTCCCTGCTATCTCTATCATTTTTGTGTAACACATACAAACAGAAGAGAAAACAAGTAAGTTCCTCAGCTGGGACTTGAACCCAGGCCACCTGGAATACTGTTCGGGTTGAGCTACCAGCTGCTTCACCAAGGCAACTGGAAACTGGGCCATCCCAGAGCACAAACTCCTTCTCCAAAGCACAACCTGGTGCTCCATAGATAATTATGTTTTCAATCAGAAGAGTGTGGAGTGCATATTTATGGAAAACATAAAAAAACAGAAGAGAGAAAGTAAGTGCCTCAGCTGAGACTTGAACCCATGACATCTGGAATACCATTCCATTGGCGCTACCAGCTGCGCCACCAAGGCAACTGGAAACGGGATCATCCCGGAGCGCATTATTCTTTTTCTTATGCACATCCTGGTGCTGCACAGATAATTACATTTCCGTGTATTCCAGGCAGCCTTGGAGAAAGACTAATGTGCCACGGGACTGCCCAGTGGTGTCCAGTTGCCTTGGTGGCACAGCTTGCAGCACAACTGGAAAAGTATTCCAGGCAGCCTGGGTTCAATTCCCAGCTGAGGAACTTACTCCTTTGTCTCTTCTGTTTGTATGTATTCCATAAATATGCACAATGCATAATGCACTGTTTTTACTGAAAATATAATTATCATTTTTGTGTTGCTACTCTGGCCAGACTCCAGAGGCCAGATATTCAAAAAGACACAAACTGCAGCACTAAAATATGCACTGCAACTTGCACTTGCCCTGATGCCCAAAGATACTGTTTTCAGTGGAATAGCACATAAGTGCTACTCAACAGAATTTAGGGCCATGACAGTCCAGCACTAAGCCACTTAGCACTGGGCTGACATGGCTCTCAAAATAGGGCACAACAATGAGTTGAACCCATGCTAATTTTCTGATATTGAGATGGACCCATGCAAATGATCCCTTTGGGCATGAAAGGTGCTAAGGGGCCATTTCCATGCCCATTACAGGCTCATTTGCATGGGGAGTGAGGCAGGATTATGTGGTGCTGCCCCACCCCCCTCCCATTGCCTGATCCCAGAGAGCTATCCTTGATGATAGTGGTCCTCCCCCACCAACTGCTAGCCTGATGTTAAAAATGAAAAGTTCCCTGGTGTCCAGTGGTCCCTCTCCCCACCTATCATCGGCCCAGTGTTTTGAAATAAACTTTCCCAGGTGTCCAGTGTTCTCCCCTGACAAGCACCAGCCCTATGTTAAACATTAAACTTTCCCTCCTGCTAGTGCCCCCCCACCAATCACCAACCAAATGTTAAACATTAAACTTTCCCTGGTGTCCAGTGGTCCATCTTCACATCTGCACCCATGCCCGATGTTTCAGTAGTTACTCCCTGGTGTCCAGTGGTCCCCCCATCCTGATCCCATGTATACTACAATAATTCCATTGCCTGGTGTCCAGTGTTTCCCCCATCTTGATTTCCTGTGTACTAATGTGAAACCATTCCCTTTTGTCTAGCAGACCCCTATCCCTATCACCTATATAATAATGTAATGTCATTCCCTGGTGTTTAGCTCTTGGGGGGGCACCACTGGATATCTTGAACTACTATACTGGGGGTCAGGAGGTCAATGCCATTCCTCCACTGACCACTAGGGTTGTGCGGGAGTAAGTCACATTTAAGGTTGGTAGTATCTGCACCCTACAAGGGAACCATGCAAAATGGCCTTGCACGGTGCACATACTCATATTGAACTGCATCAGTATCCAGGTCCCTGCCCCTTCATTTACATTGCACCACCCTCCAGCTATTGCCTGGGTGCAAACCCAGTTTGCCTGCACTAACCAGGCTTTTGAATACTGGGCATCTGGGCAAAGGCAGGTTTGCACATGCAAACAAGGCTTTGAGCCCAGGCAAACATTTGAATATCTGGCCCCAGGTGGTGCATGCTAGTGAGGATTACACAATTGCACACTATCTTGTACCTTAACTCATACTGTATGACTTAGCAGATATGCAACATATTATTTTCAGTAGGGCCCTGCATCCATCACCTAGGATAGCAAATCTGAAAAGCAAGATGTACAGTATGCGAATTACACCAAGCAACCTTAAAAATGGGACTGTTACAGTGTTCAGAGCTGACTTACTAGGAAAGCTAACTTTTTCATAGCAAATCATAATCTTTTTTTCCCCTGCTGGATTATAATACCATTCTCTTTTTCTACTTTGTCCAACAGGAAAATATCTTGATTCAACACTCTTTCCAATTGAACAGGGTATTTTGCTCTTATAAAATGGCAAGAAAAAATGTATTAAACTTCATTGGCCTGAAGTTGTCACCTCACCATGATTGAACAGGGTATTTCACTCTTATAAAATGGCAACATAAAAATCTAAAAAACTTCTTTGTCCACAAGGGGTCACATGGCCATGCATTAAATCTCTATAAACACATGGTCAGGTGCTAAATCTCATTTCCATACCCCAAAAACCTACTCATTGAAACATGTCACTGCACCCCCAAAATCAAAATAAAAAAGCCAATAGCTGCCATCTTGAAAATCTTACGCATTACTACCATGATATTTTAGTTTTAATATTCTATATATCTCTGTGCTTCTGATGGGGATATTCCCTGACTCAGTGCCTTCATGCTCATCATCGACATCCTCCAACAGCTGCTCGGAACCAAGGCTCGTGACTTGCCCCCCCCCCCATTGCAGTACCCCTGAAGGAGAGAGCAAGATCAACGAAGTTCAATCCTGGTCTGCAGTGGCATGCAACATGGAGTTGGCGGCCTTCATGCTGCGCTGCTGCACAAGGTTTTCCCCTTGTGTTAGGCTCCCAAAGCGTGGTTGTGCAATGATGTCAGCACACGGACATGCATGCTTCTGCATATGCCTGCAGATGTCCACCAATGCTGCTGCCTTCCCTCTGCTGTGTGGTCCTGGCTTGATGTACTCCCAGTCTCCACCCAGTGTCATCTACATGCTAGGTGCCACCAAGCATCCCGTTCCAGAGGTGGAGAGCATTCCCTGTGATGCTTATCCCACCACCCCCTGCCCAGCCCTCTGATGCTCCGGGCTCATTCATGAACCCAGGTCGCCAGAGTCGCAAGTGCTAGTAGATTGGACCATACAATCTTTCTAACAACAAACTACACTCCCAGACTCACAACACATTACAAAACATGTCCCATAAGTTAAATGAACAATTTGACCTCTTGAGTGCACAAACATATTTCTCTGGTCTGTGTACAAAAACAAATCACTTTTTTTCTTGTTTCCCCATTAAACACAGGGCACTTCCAGAACACACCTCCCTGTAAACAAATTCTAGCTAGAGCTGATAGGGCTTTGATGAGCTACTGAATGACCAAAGTTACAAATGTGCATAGAAATTTTGCAACGCCTGGGTGTAACTTGACCATTTTTTGTAGGTATTGCACCAAATTTTCAACACGGCCTTTTTGGGACCCCTCCTCATGAAGAGTGCCAGTGTGATTCGGACACTCTCTTCAACTCCTTCTGCTGCTTTGCCCTTTATACTCCCTCTCACACCCACCACTGTGACCTCTATTGAGACCTTTTGGAAACACTTTTGGTTATTGAGACCTTTCCTTTCCCTGCCTTACAAATAGACGCCTCTCACACTGCGCTAAATTCACTGCTAACACTTGCTAGTTGAACTCCCTTCCTACCTCTCCCCTTCATTTATAACACCCCCTCCTCCTTCCCACTCCCTCAGAGCTACCGATACTCGCACACTAACTGTTCCCCACCGCTCCACCCTCTCCCGCTAGTCTGGGTGCTCTCACCATTTACCTAAAATATGGAACTTGCTACCTTCCCAAATCTGATACTTCTCCTCCCTCTATTTCATCAACACTGCCTTCTCCAACTATCTTGCACCTTACTGTTCCTGTTATGACCAGCCTTAATTTCCTTTGTCTTGCTTCTGCCCCCTTCAGAACTTTACCAATGCCTCTATCGACTCTACAGCCTCTACTGACCATAGCCCCTCCTAGGTGCTAGTTTTCATGCATTTCTCCCTTCCCCATCTCTCTCCCCCTTTTTCTCTAGCCTGCACACTCCACTAGCAGGGTTTTCATCATCCTGAAGGGGTCCTATAGTGCCTAGGCGTGCCAACTTTTCTTCCCCCTTGCAGTGTTCATTGCATCCTGAAGGGTTCTCTTTTTGGGTCAGGCCTTATTTCCTCTCCTTGGTGTTAATCACTCTTACTTCCTCTCTCTCTCTCTCCCTCCCTCTCTAATCCCTACTCCAGTCCCCTGTCCATTTGCAGGGTTCTCCACATCCTGAAGGGGTCTCTCCAGGACACAACTCTGCACTATTTGTCATCTCATCCTCTCTCTTTCCTTCACCACTTATTTCACGATTGCACTTGTACGCTTATTACCACTGTTCTTATTAATTGTTCTCACAAATTACATATGTATTCAAAACTGTTCGGAACAACTGCCTTAATTAATTGTATGCTGTGTTGATCTTTGTAACTTGAATGTAAAATGTCTCATTCCTATTGTACCACTTCCCCCCAGGTTGCTCTGGGAGATGAGCAACCTGTTGCTCAGTGTGCCTTCCTAGTAAAACATTTCAATAAATAAATGAATAAATGTGTTAATTTTTTTACTTGTTCTGTATTAATGTATCTAAATTAATTGAGGGGGAGAATGTTTAACCTTTTTTATGTTTGTTTATAAATGCATTTTTTATTACAATCATTCACCTTGCACTTTTTGCATCTTCCTTTCCTCACACAGATAAAAGTTTTTTGAGGCCCCTGCCTCTTTCGTCTGCAGATGGCAGAACCACTGTTGATACCATTCTTTGCTCTAAGGATATGTCCACTGTTATATAGCAAGCAACATGGCAATTTATAAAAGTATGTAATAACCTCTGACACTAAAATGTTTTTGTATTGTAGGTGGCAGTTTTAATGCATTAGGACAGCCATGGGCAAACCAAAGCTTCTTATTTGTATAAATGTAGCTGTGCCTATATTGTTGGAGAATTTATCAGGCACGGCACTGATTTTCCTGACAACATGTACAAACTGGTATTGTATTATATATAATTACATAGATATTTAACACATATTGATTTTTATGTATAGTTATTTGTGGTAAAGTTTATAGATGTCATGATAGATCAAAGTATTGAAAGCAGGATGGACTTCCGGTGACGTCACCAAACCATGTGGCGGTAATAACTCAGAGTTCCGTTTACCACACAAGTCAAAGTTAATATTTTTGTAGTATCCCAATGAGTTGTAAACTTCCAAACATACTGGTTCATTTCCCCAACAATGGAAAACAGATCAAAGGGCACGATTGGGCCTTAAACAGCAGAAATTAGACTTAGCCCCAAGGTGTCAGACCAAGGATGCACCACTGACCAGGCCTTCAGAAATAACTGAGAGGGGTCCAGAAAGCAATTCAGAAGAGAGTGAGGAGGCGTTCACTATTACCTCAATGCAGCTGTGCAAAGAGCTGCGGTGCCTCACTCAGACTCTGGACATCATGAAAGCAGACATAACAGACAATAAAGCAAAAATCCAAGAGCATACTAAACAAATTCAGCAATCGAGGAGCACCTTACTTCTTGCTCAGAGGCCTCAGATCTCCAAATTGGCATGATTATACAACTACACAACTGTTAACAGTTCCTTCTGAACAGGATTGAAGTCTTAGAGAATCACTCACGGAGAATTAATCTCTGATTGCATGGTCTGCTGGAACAAACTGAAAGTAATAATGTTCCCGAATTTGTTGAAAGTTTGTTAAAGGAGGTCATGAATTTAGATAAAGACATGCGGCTAAATATTATCAGAGCTCACCATGCCTTCATGGTGCCACCAAAAGACCCTAAAGCTAGATTCCGCTCCCTAATCATAGCTTTTCTGGACTTCAGAACCAAAGAGATGGTCTTGAGGAAAGCTTGGTCTAAGGGGGAGATTATATTTGGAGATACAAAACTGTTTATTGAGCCAGATTACACACCTTCAATGATGGCTAGGTGCAAGCTTTGGTTTCCAGTGGTAAAGGCACTTCCTGAGCAAGGGTCTACAAGTGAGGGTAGATTTTCTAGCCAGACTAAGAATTACTTCAGACAAGGGAACAAAGCTCTTTGACTCAGTCCCCGAGGCTAAAAAATACCTGGCTTCTTTAGACATTGCTATAGATGAGTTGATCAACCCCTATCTCATTAAGGACTTGGAGAGAAGACAGTGGTAGCCAGTGGGAACATCCTTGAATTACCAGTGCTTCACTGGTGGGCCTAGACCTATACCCACTTCCAATCCCTGGTCTAAGTTACAGGACTTCGAAAAGTGCGCTGATGAGGAAACCTTTGAAGAAACCTCCTCGTACAATACTTGATTCAGATGCTGGGCAAGTAATACCTCTTGGTCAGCTGCCAGAGTTTCTTTTGATAAGGGACATTTATTTCCTGAGTCAGATTAACTGGATGTTTAGTTAACTTGTTTTTGCAGATTGTTCCCTACTCTGGCTGACTTTGTTAAAACTGTATGGAGACTTGAAGAAGGGGGTGATAACACATCTTGCTCTCCTCTGGTTATACTGTGGGAGGTTTGCTCCTGCAGCTCCCCCATAGCCCTCTCAGCCCTTACAATATCTGTGACATTGGGAAGGGTTTTGGGTGGAGTGTTTGAATGTTTCCCTTACTCCCTCTAAATGAAAGGTCTGACAGCCAGAGGGGGTTCAAAGGGATAATTTCAGCACAGGCAAGGGGGGATTTGTGGCTCCGCTATCAGTGGGAGCACGGGGGACTCCTGTCCTATTAATATGCAGTGGAAGAACTGACTCGGGGAGATAGGACATACATCATATGGCATAAGTGACTCCACAAGAGCTGCACAGGGTCCAGCATGTGTTAGCTTTGTAGCATGGTGCAGGATCTAATCCCACACATCCCACCACAACGATTCATCTGAAGTGTGGGGGGCACAATGTGGCACCTTTGAAGCAATGTTGTTGGGTTTGTTTGTATACGACTCAAGTTAAACCGGTTTTGTCTTGTGGTTATAGTTACGTTACATTGATTAGTTTATTTGTTTGGCTGTGCACTTCTTCCTCTCCTAAAGGTCCTGGGGGCTCTCAACTGGCTTGGTTGCTGGGGGAACCAGGGGGGTGCTTTCTATGATGCAGAGGCACCCATGATGGAAAAATGGGAGACCTTATGGTATTGCCTTATAACATCAGAGAGCTTAATAGCCCAATAAAAAGAGCTAGGCTTTTGCAAGAAATGGGTAGAGCAGAGACACAGGTTTTACTGCTACAAAAAATCCATCTCACTGAGAAAGAGCACCAGAAATTACGTAGAAGATGGGTTGGTTCGGTGTATGCCTCCTCTTATGTGGCTCACCCCCACCAAAGAGGCACTGCAATTTTAGTACACAGGACCTGCCCCTTGCAGGTGAAATCAGTGACTTCTGACCTGGAAGAGTGATTCGTTGTGATCCAGGGTTCCTATATGGACACCCCATGTATCTTGGCAAGTTTATATGCTCTGAATGATGAAAGGGAAGATACTGACAACTATGGAAAGCCTCTGCATCATAGGGGGGATACTTTAATACAATCCTCTGCCCAATGGTGAAAAAAGGGGTGGGGCACCTAGGTCTGAGGTGGAGGTGGCAGAAACTACTTTGAACAGGATCTGTGTCAACCTAGGGCTGGTAGAGGCATGGAGAGAGACTAATGGGGATAAGTGAGATTATATACATTATTCGGACAGACGTAAATGTTATTCAAGAATAGATTGTGTTTTTCTTTCAAAACAGTTGTTGCACTCTGTAAAGTCCTGCCATATTCTACAGCATACTTTATCAAACCATGCCCCCCTGCATCTGAAACTGGAGTTGGACCTTCTTTCTGTAACTGCCATTGGAGGCTTAATGTGGGACTCTTATATGACCAGGAGTTTAAGGACCTGTTAGATTCCACGATTACCTCATATACTCAGGATACCCCCCCTCCCCCAAACTGACATCTCATTCAATTTGTTGGGATGCCCTGAAGGCTGTCCTTGGGGGAGTGATAATTGCCTTTTCCACTAAGGTAAAGAAAAGTCAGGCACAGAGGAGAAGGCAGTTAGAGTCTGAAATAGATGACTTAGAATTCCAACATAAAATCTCACTAGTTGAAACAGTATAGCATCAGTTACAGGAAAGGAAACAAGCTCTGGAGAGACTTATTTCTTCTCAGTTAGAGGCAAGTTATAAGAGGATTAAACAGAACTACTATGAAAACAGTAACAGAGCTGGCAAATTGCTAGCCGCTACACTGCGACAGCAACAAGCCTGTAGGTTGGTACTCCAGCTAAGAGATAATGAGACAGATAGTCAGGTAGTCAGCTGACCAGAGAAAATTATAGAACTCTTTTCAAAATATTATAAATCCCTTTATTTTCAGGAACTAGTAGCCTGTTCAAACCAGAAAACTATTTCCTTCTTTGAAGGTCTAGTGATCCAGGAGCTATCACAAAAGGAGAGGGAGGAATTAGATAGAGAGATTACCTTACAGGAGCTTAAATCCCAAGTAGTTACCCTTAAAAACAATAAAGCTCCTGGACCAGATGGATTTCCATCAGTTTTTTAAAACATTTTCGAACCTTCTGTTGCCCCTTCTGCTCACAGTTTGTAAGGAAGTGATGGGGGCGGCCTACCCCAGAGTCTTGGTAGCTTGCCCATATATCAGTTATACATAAACAAGGAAAAAACACCTTGAGTGTAGGTCATATAGGCCTATATCACTACTAAATGTTGACCTCAAACTGTTTACAGGTTTATTGGCCAGGAGATTACAGACCTGTGTCACATCCTTAGTACACACTGACCAGACAGGGTTCATTACAGGAAGGTTCATACCTGATAATATCTGCCAGCTACTAAACATTGTTTCCTCCCAGAGTTTACAAGAACCCCTTCAATTGGCAATCTCCATGGATGCAGAAAAAGCATTTGACAGGGTTAATTGACACTTTCTCAAAGCATCCATGAAAAAATTAAATTCGGCTCTACATTTTTACAATCTATTTTCCAGTTGTACCAAAATCCCGGAGCATTGGTCAAAGTGAATGGTATAAGTTCCCCCTTTTACCTTTTGACCAGGGGCACTAGACAGGGGTGCTCTCTGTCCCCCTTACTTTTTGCTTTATGTTTGGAGCCCCTAGCCTCAAAGGTCAGACAAAGTCAGAAGGTGAAGGGTATAATGGTGGGCAGTCTCGAACAGAAAATTTCCCTATATGCCGATGACACCATTTTCTTTTTGTCATCCCCAGAGAGTTCAGTTCCCTCCTTGGTGTGGTTGTTGGGGTCCTTCGGTGAGATCTTGGGATATAAGATTAATTTCTCTAAATCTGAGGCTTTGCCACCTGTCTGCCCTCTAACCCACTTACGTCTCCTCCCTGTTTTTACTACCCACTTTGTAGTTTAGCTTCCTTCTTCCAAATAATAGTGACCACCCTGTTTGTTTGTTTGAGTTAACCACACCTCCCCTGCCTGCCCCTACTTAATCCACCTCCTTTCCTCTCCCCCTCAGGTGTGTCGTGCCCACCTGGGGCTCGCACCTCATCGCCAGAGGAAAAGCTACAAGCCAGTCCTGGGAAGCAACCCACAATTCTGCTACTGCAAATTAGCAGACCCTGAGGCTTTCTTTCCCTGTTGAAACTGCTGCCCGGGATCCTCCGAACTCTAATTCGTTGAAGAGACCAGAAATCTACAGAAATTGCCAAAAGCTGTATACCCCCTCAAGTACGTTGGTGTTTGGCGTCTTTGGACATTCTGAATTTTCAGCACCAGCACTCTGATTGGAGGATCTCAGCCTCACTGACTTCTTTCTGCTGGTCTCCATTTTACCTTGCTTCATTAGAGACATTTACCAGTGCTGCTGACCCTGGGGCTATCCTTTTTTGTAAAGCAAGAATTTAATTTTTTTTTTTTTTTTTGTCTCATTTGCAAATGATACTACATAGCCACTAGAGGGCTACAACAGCTGTCTTTTCTGTTAAAGAGGAAACACATTATATTTTCTTCTTCCTCTTCTGCTCTAGTGGACCTGGAATACCTCTCTTTCTGAGGACCATCCCTGAGTTTTTCTGCCTGTTTCTCAGGCCTAACCATGCTCATCCTCTAAAGCTGCAAGACTTGAATGCCTGTCCCCACTCCCATTCTGTACTGGTGGAGCAGGGCCAGAAACAGAAACGAAAGCTACAGACCAATCTTGCCACACCAGATTGCAGCCTTGAACTACCTCACCTGCAAAGAGTTGCTCCACAGGTATGTTCAGTGCCAAAACCGCTTCTCAGCCAACAAAAGGATTTTGAACTTATGACACCTGATCGCCGATTGGTCTAGGCTTCTAGTGACTTTTACTGCTGGCTGTTGTGACTTTTAGATCTACCATGGGAAGTTACAGCTGGTTCCTTGGTGTGTCACTAGTTTTACTAGTGCTCAGCTCAATTCTTCAGAACATTCATCACTCCCTAAAGTGGAATGACCCTTGCACTTCTCCCTGTTCTGCATCCAACAGCTCCTTTCAGGTAGCCATTCTGGACTATTGGGCTTCTCAGCTGTCTCCACCAGGGAGTGGGACATCTCCTGAGATGCATCTGCAGATTACTCCCCCATCCAGACTCAAGACTTCCTACTGATGGCAAATTCCTGTCAGGACACTAGTGGCTGCAACACTAGGCCAATATAACATCAGGAGTGGGTACAGGCCTACTCTTCAACACCGCCACCCCTATCACCCAAAAAATAGTGTTTACAAATTACAGTTCACAGCCTTAAAAAGAATCCTGCTTCTTTTACTAATGTGCTCAGGCAATGTCAAACTCAACCCAGGACCATTAGACACCCTAGCTTCTCCATCAGACCTGGCATATTTCAAAGGAATGTCTTTTATGCATCTTAATGCATGTAGTTTGCTGAAAAAGTTCACCCTTATCCAGGCTTGGGTAAGCCACACCCTACCTGATTCCTGGTGATCACTGAGACCTGGCTTAGGCCAGCCACCCCAGGCAATGGAATCAATAGCCCAAATTATTTACTCTTCTGAGTGGATAGGCAATCAAGAGGAGGTGGGGTGGCAATTTATGTAAGGGACAAATACTCAGCCACATGCATAGATGCATCATCCTCCCCCAAAGAATTTGAGTGCTTGACCCTAAAGATTGAACTTTCTCCTTCCAGTACACTCTGTGTAATAGGCTGCTACAGGCCCCCTTCTGCCGGGCCTCATCTCCTGTCTCACCTCAGTTCCGTACTGGGGCTCAGTTCCTGGGAAACCATTATTCTTGGTGACCTGAACTACGATTGGCTATCAAGTGCATCAGCTCCCTTGAAATCCTTTTGTGACTCTTTAGGGCTGGTGCAACTCATTGGCGAGCCTACTCGCCCAAGTAAAAAGAACCTTAACAACAGCTCCCTCTTAGATGTAATTTTGGTTAGCAAGCCACATCTGTTCTCTCATGTTGGAACATTTTTCTCAGACATTAGTGATCATTATATAATCACCACTATTAGATCTATGCACAACCCACAGTTTGTGGCAAAGTTCTCTATCAAGAAGTGCAAATGCAACTTCGATTTGTTTGCATACGTCCACAACTTGAAACATTCACCGCGATGGCACAAATTCTTCCTAGCCAAAATGGTTAACAGGGCATATACTATTTTTTACAATATTTTAAGTGAGGCTTTAAATAAGCATGCACCCTTGGTTAAGGTGCGGGTCAGTGGCAGCACCTGCCATTGGTTCTTGCCTGAGCTCAAAGCTTCCCTGTTAGAAAGGGATACTTTATGGAAAAAAGGCTGAAGAAGCAAAAACGACTCGGATTGGTGTCTTTTTAAGATAGTATGTAACAAGTGCACCAAGTTGGGCAGAGCAGCCAAGGCTGCCTACTATCATTCGAAGCTAGTCTCTGCCTCAAGAAATCCTTCAAAGCTCTGGAAAATATTAAAAGACATGTCGGGACTCACACCTGGTAATTCCATTCCAGCAAGAATTAAGTCTGGTGGCAGCGTTATCTCTAACCGATTGGAGATATTGGAAGCCCTCGATAACCATTTTACAACGGCAGGGCTAGCATTTGATACTTCCCCTGCTAATGACCTCCGCACATCTCAGGGACCACCAACACATGAGTTCCCCCCAACCGAGGAGGCCTTCTCCCTCCTGCCTGTCTCTCTAAAAGAGGTGGAACACCTACTGCTGCAACTGGATACCAGGAAGGGAGCAGACTCCGACTTCATAGAGCCATACTATCTGAAATGTGCCTACCATGTGCTTGCAGTGCCAATCACCCATCTATTCAACATGTCACTTTCCCAGGGTAGCCTCCCCTCTTAATGGGAAATAGTCCATGTCATCTCTCTATTAAAAGTAGATGACCCCTGCAATCTAAATAATTACAGTCCGATCTCCCTCCTCCCTATCATGTCTAAATTACTAGAAAAAATAGTGTGTGACCAGCTAGGGGCATACTTAGAATTCAGAAGCCTATTAAACCTGGTTCAGTCTGGATTCAGACCAAAGCACAGCACCATAACAGCCCTAGCTAAGGTGACCAAAGATTGGCTCCTAGACCTTGACAACAAGAAGCATGTCTGTGCTGTTTTCTTGGATCTTAGTAAGGCATTCGACACAGTCGATCACAGCCTGCTTCTTTCCTCCCTAAACACCTTAGGCCTGGACCATAAATCTGTGTGCTGGTTTGCAGACTACCACGGAGAATGGAAACAGCAGGTTAAAGCTGAAGGTGATCTTTCTCCATTAAAACCCATGCTGAGGGGCATGCCCCAGGGTGCTATCCTTGATCCCCTCCTCTTTGCAGTCTACATTAACAACATCAATGACCCCATCAAAAAAGCCAGCATCCACTTATTCATGGACGACACTGTACTGTGCTTGAGTCATCCCATGCCGGAAGCAGCCTGCGAAGACCTCCAAGCTGAATTTAACCTTCTGCAATACCAGCTCATAAACAAAAAGCTTTTGCTCAATGCAAAAGACAAAAGCCATGCTCTTCTCCCCTTCCTTGCATGCGGCAATTCCTGCTGGAGGGGAGTTATCCCACAAATTACCACTGTTCTTGGAGAAACACTAGAGTATGTAGCTAAATTCAAATATCTAGGAGTTTGGCTCAATCATAAACTTTCCTTCGCCGACCATCTTGAAGAACTACAGAAGAAACTAAGGCAAAGATTAGGACTATTCTACAGAATTAACCACCTGCTCACAAAGGAGGCCAAGATTCAACTGGTTCAAGCTACCTTCCTATCTTTAATAGAGTATGTGGAGCTGCTCTACAGCCACTGCACTGCCTCTGCACTGGCTAAGTTGGACACGCTCTACCACAGAGCTATCAGGTTCATTACTGGCCTTCCATTTTCCACACACTACTGCTCCCTGTACTCATCATTAGGCTGGACTTCCCTTCACTATAGAAGGAATAGAAATGCCACCCTATGGGCCTTCAGAGTGGTGACCAACAAGTTCCCCTCATATGTCTCAAATTGTATTTCCCGGAGTGTGTTAGGCACCTATGCTCTAAGGAGCTATTCCCTAATTGCCCTCCAAGTTCCAAGGGTCAACACTCGTTTCAGCAAAGCTGCTCAAAGCTTCTTTCTACCTGCATTGTGGAATGGTTTACAAATGAACTTGAAGCTGAGCTTCCCTGTTAGCCTGAATATATTCAAGCAGCTCTATGATCGCTACATGAAAGCACCTTGCAAATGTTTTCCTCACCTCTAGCCCACTAATTCCACAACTCCCCCTTTCCATCCTAATGCTCACCATGTTTCTACCCTTGGCTCTCACTCTTTCCCTATTAACTCTTCCTGCTGCACCCACCCTTCCCTGTCTGCTCCAGCCTAGCTAAAGTCCCACCCCATCCATAGCAGTGTCCCAATTATCTATCCCTCCTCCGTCATTATCATAATAAACAAGTACATGACAGCCATCGTCATCTTCTGTGATTTTAGCCCAATTTTTCCCCCAGTCATCAGTAATATATCCCTCCTCTTCTTTACCCCTCTAATCTGCCACCCCATACACGGCCTCTTTCCCCTATATGTGTAGTTGCTGTCTGTCTCACTCAAAAGATCTCTGCTTATAACCCCTGTATGCCTATGGTTGATTGTACATCTGCTGACTTCTTCATTTGTAAAATAATGCTGGTTTTTTATTTATTTATTTATTTCAACCTTGTACTGTACTGTATACACTGCATATACTTTTTCTTCCTTGTATATTATTGCTTTTTGTATAGCTGCTTCTGTACAGTACCTTGACGTATTCATGACCAGGTCCACCTTGCAAATGAGCCTTGCTCAATGGTGCCCACCTGGATAAATAAAGATTTTGATTGATTGATTGAGGCTTTTGTACTCAGTGGAAAATTAGACCACAAATTCAAAGATAACTTCCCTTTAAAATGGGCCCTCAGAAAACAAATTAGATATTTATGTATACAGATAAACACAGACTTATCTAAGCTATTTTCAATAAATTACAATACGTTATGGGAAGCTATCAAACAAGATATTGCCAGATAGAGACTTCTCCCCCTAAATCTGGTGGGGAGGATAGCAGTTATAAAAATGAACATCCTTCCCCATATTTTATTTTTATTTCAATGTTTCCCTTTAAGACTTTCACACGCCTTCTTAAACAGGTTAAACACATGCATATTTCAATTTGTGTGGAAGTGTAAGAAACCTAGGGTTGCCAACAGAGTACTTTTCTTCCCCAAGGAGGAGGGGGGACTTGCCGTGCCAAATTTCAATTTGTATTATTTGGCAGTCCAGATGTGCCCGGTGCTTTCTTGGCCTAAACAGCAGGTAACATCTGTCTGGTATGATCTGGAGAATTAGTGGGGGGTAGACCCCGTTTCACATTAGCCCTGACCCGGTGACCCCAGAGTATGTTAAAAAAATTCCAAATGAATGGGTCTGACATGGACTCTACATTCTGTCTAAGGTAAAGAAACTAACGGTGACCCCAGAAGGAGTTGATCCATTGTCACTGATTAGACATAAGCCTGAATTCTTTCCACCTTAATTAGATCATGGATTTGCTAGATAGGAAGCACATGGAGTAACAAGGTTTGCTCAGTTTAGTTGAGAGTGATAGATGCATCTCCTTCCAGAGGGCTAAGGAGAATTTCAGATGGAATAATTCTGAATTCCTTAGATATATGCAAATCAGACATTTTATTAACTTGACTGATCATCTTTGGGGCCTTACGAGACCCATTTTGATGTGGGAGGAATTCCTGTATAGCAAGGTACATAAGCGGTGGGTGATAGATACATATCTAGTATACACAACTTTCTGCTGAGAGCAGGTGGCAGCTCTTTGCATGCCTACAAGGTAGCTTGGTAACAAGAATCAAAAAAGAGTATCAGTACAGAAGATTGGAACTGTAGGCCAAAGTTTGGTTGGAGGGTAACTGCAGCCCCAGCCTGGTGAGAGTTTTTTTTTGAAGTCATTAGTCAGATACTTCCAGGTCCTACCATAACACAACACTATTCCATCTCTCATTCAGCATTCTGTTAGAGACATTGTGGGGGACTGTGGACCACTGGCATGTGTTCTGGGGTTGCCTCCGGTTAGAAGATTTCTGGAGGGCACTTCACGCCACAGTCCATAAGATCACAGGGATTCTCCTCCCACTGGAGTTTACAGAATGGGTCCTGGGAATCCTCATGGCAACACACTTAAAAGGAGACTCATGTAGAGTAATACTTACATTCATTGCAGTTGGGCTAAAGTGTATCACAGCTAGGTGGCTCCAGCCAGAGGTGTCCACAATACAGGAATGGGTGGGCAGGATGAAGGAGGTCCTCATTATAGAGGCACTGATGGCAAAGATTAGACGTCAGCATGATAGATATGTACAGAGGTAGTAAGGATGGGAATCTTGGCTACTTGATGATTCTGGGGAGACTTTGCCCTCCTGCTAGGGAAGTTATGCCATTTGGTAAATCCTAGTACACAGACCTCTCGACCTGCCTATCCTGGGTCCATAATTGAACTTGAGGTGAAAGGTCAGGCCAAATCACAGATTCCTTTGGGTAGAAGTAAGTTAAAGTTTCTCTGACTACAAATAGCCTAGCAAAGTTAGCCTCACTCTATTGTTTGCACTCTGTATGCAATGTCTTTTGGTTCTATCTTGCTTTTTGGAAGGGGGGGGAGGTTCAGCGCACAGCCAATGTTATGTTCAGTGCTAAGGTTTTGTTTGTCACCTGTCCCACAAAGAGTTAATATACCTACAGTCTGAATATCTTGGGCAATCTGCCATTGTAAGGGCAGACACCCAGCCACAGCGTATATGTAAATTTTGTGTTACCTGATTGAATGGCTGATTTTCTTTCTCTCACCCTGTATCAAGTGTTGAGATTCATTCATTCATACCTGCATGTACTGCTGTAGGGAGATTGCATTTAATAAAGCTGAGTTTAAAAAAAAGTATTGAAAGCAGGAGAGAATGGTTTGATAAGCTATTTATTAAGTACCATGAATATTCACCATCTCTGTTATTGTCATTTTTAAAAATTATCCTACCTCCCATGATGATCTGATGTTTTGTTAACATCAGAAGTAGGCAGCAAAAATAGGAACCCTCATCCATACTTTGGCCACTTCTCCTGAAGAAGAGTTAGATGAAGAGCTGGGGCTCATCAGATAGGTCTTGCTGGACAGCTGAGTTTGTGAAAATATGGCAAGTATTAATTATATTTCTACATTTTTTGCACTATGGAGCATTATTTGCAGAAAGTAAAACAAGTTGCATACTTTTACCATAAGCAACAGGAGTGTTTTGTGTGTGTGTGTATGTTGTACAGACAAAATTTACAATAGCACCCAGTTTAAAGGGACATTGTCAACCCCCACAGGTCTCAATGTCTCCCTAGTTTAAATTTTTTTTTTTTTATGATTGCCAACATTCTGTAAAGATTGCTGATGTAGCTGGTAGTTTGATTCTGATTCATTTTTTCTTTAAAAAAGTGAAAAACAGACTGCCCACAATACTGGTGTTACCACACAAAAACAGTGTTGTTTACATTCCTTGATCAGCTCCAGCTGTATCTTTCCTGGACTAAGGAATAGACACAACACAGGCTATCCACTCATGATGCAGTAAGAGGAAATGAGCCTGTTGAATCATGAGTGACTGCACTGTTTGGTATGTTTCTAATTCTCAGGAAGTATGCAGTAAGAACATATCCAGGATTGTAAACAAAACAAGTTTTTTTTTTATAAATATATATTAGCATGCATTTCAGTTCTACTAAACAAGGAGACAGGCAAAACAAACAGCAACATCAAAAAATTTTAGAGAAGGTAAGCAATCGAAAAATGTAGGTTTTTAACTAGAAATAATATGATGAAAAACAGGTTGACAGTGTCCCTTTAAGTGAAAATGCATCCACATTTTTTGTCCCACTACTCCTTTCCATCTGCTCACACACTGCCTTAAGAACAGGTAAAGATTTGCCCATAAGCTCACCATGGCAACAATATATTACAAGTGTGACATAAAAGTAACATTCCATACAGGTAATTAGTGATATGTGTATGTGCCTCCACCTAACCCTGCCATCCCATGTATATCCATATAGAGATTGTACATAACTGCTCACATACAATTATTTGCAAAAAACTGCATTAATTCACCAGTTAGGGTTCAGATTAAAGTGTTAAAGGCAGGAAAATGTGGCATTAGAGTTTCCAACCCTTATTCCCCACCCCAAGCAGCAAAAGGAAAGAAAATTATAGTTTTCACTGCCTTAACTCATGGCAAATCAAGGGTGGGGTCTCCCTTGGGATTCTCGACCTTAACACTCACCCCATTATGTTGTAGTGTTCAAACATACAGAACTGTGCATCCCTACATGTAAATGAAAACTTGCAAGCCCTGCCTGAAAAACACAGATCACATCTGACCATATTTGGTGATTGAATGGGGTGAATATTAGGGTTGAGAACCCCAACGAAGACCTCACCCTGATTCATCAAGAGTCAGGGCACTGGAAACCATATTTATGTTTCCTTTTAATGCTTGGCATGAGGGTATGGATTTAGGGTTGGAAACCCAAATACCACATTTTCCTACTTTTATTGCTTTAATCTGAACCCTAAGTGGTGCATTAAGACAGTTTTTTGCAAAGAATGTACTTACTTTTTGAGATAGTAGAATTGTATCTTCCCTCCTGCATGTCCCTTCAGACCTGTGTGAACACATGCATCTGGTTGAGAATTTTCATTTTTAAATGTTTATGTTTTTCATAAGCCTATTTTCAGCTGATATTTCATAGGGACTTAGTGCTGTAGTACTCATTTGTTTTCAGTTGATATTTTGTAGTGACTTAGTGTTGTAGTACTCATTGTGAGCTTTCTTCTCATATACTGTATACAGTAGGTTGTTGCTTACAGTAACTCCAAAGACTGATGGAGTTACAGCTTGTTAAATATCCAGAGTTATCACTTGGGGGATTTTCATTTTTTTTTTATTCTAACATTATAATTATGTTTTCATATGGCCCCTGATTTTTTTGAGGGTGGGGGGGATCATGTGTTAGTCTTGTAGTAGTCATTGACACCTTTTTTCTATACATATATTGTCCCTTAAAGGGAAACTAATGTAGGATTAAATTTATAAATATTGTTACCAGTGGAAATCTGCTGTACATAAGCTACTGACCAAACTCATAACAATTTTAGGGCCAGAATTATAACCCATTCAGTTGCTTCTCCCTTTATTGCTGCAGGCATCCATTTTCTAAATCACACACACAGGAAATGACATCACATGAAGGGAAAAAACACATATAGCCGATACATTTTTTAACCAGAAGAGGCACACAAAGCTGAAACTTGAGTCCAGGCGCCACCAGAGAGCCCAAGAAAGTTAAGTGACTTGCTCAGGGTCACACAGTAATGCAAGTGGGGACTGTGGGATTCTAACCCAGATCTCCAGGTTTGCAGCTCAGAGCCTTAAACCTCTGTGCTATACTGCATCCTTAGAAGAAAAGAAAAGAAATGTTTTTACCCAGTCCCTGGGGATGTGAACTTGTCTTTAATCCTGAAGGAGTTTGGCCTCTTGATGAGCTGTCACAACCAGCCACTTAATAATTTAATGATTGCACCTGGGAGCATCAGGGAAGTGAACCAGGGCTTTCCCTGGCAAATACAATGTAAAACTGGGTAAAAACAGGACCTCACTCTAAATGAGATGTTATGTCTTGTTTTGGTAATACTGGGTAAATAATTGGTAAAAATGCGCTGAAGGAGGGCCCCCACTGTAATCAAGATGTTGCATATCTGCTGGTTGAGCCTGTGTAAGCAAACTGTTAAAACAGGTAAAAGTACAAGATATTACTTACCAGTCTCTGGTGAGATCATACCTGGAGTATTGTGCACAACTCTGGAATCCACTCCTAACGATGGAGAGGGATTACCTGCAGTCTGTCTAGCGGAGGGATTAAAAATAATCCAGGGACTGAAGGGAAAATCATATGAGAAGAGGCCAGTAAGCCTCAGCATGTACACACTGGAAGCTGGAATGGAAAGGTGGGACATGATAAAGATATATAAATACTTGTGGGTATTAGCAGGGTAAACATAGGTGAACTGTTCACAATGAAAGCGGGCCTGTAACAAGGAGTCTCACATAAAAACTGATAGAGGGAAGCTTCAGGAAGGACATAAAATAATTGTTCTTTATGAAAAATCTAGTGGAAGAGTGGAACAGATTGCCCAATAAGGTGTTCCACTCAAAGTCAGTGACTGGATTCAGTAGAACAAGGGGAAGGGTTTTGTTGGAAGGGGATGTCAAAAAAATACTAGGGTACTGGATAATAATTCTGGGCCAGTGCAGGCCTGACACGACTTCAGGTACTGTACTGGGTAGGCTTACTGGTAGACTAGATTGGCTATTGGATCTCTTTCTGTTATAACATTGTATGTGTCTACTCTATGTATGTAGCTTACTTGGGCTGGGACAGCTTCAGTAAATACCGTCTAAAAACTGGAAAAGCATAACCTCATAGAAATCAGAACATTGCACCTCATTTGGGCAATCCAGAGAAAATACATTTTAATGAGTAAAAGCAAGACCCCACTGGAAATAAAATATATATCGGGTGGTCTATCCATAGTAATTACTTTTTCAAATTCTGAATGGCTGCTATATTGTCTCCATTTCCTCTACCTGTATTCATATATGTGCCACTTTCTCCTGTTTGTTCTCCTTTGTTAATCATCCCACGGGTCACACCTGAAAATAAATCCTGGCTAAGTGTGCCTCTCCCAGTCAACAAATTTTAAGTAAAACAATGGTAACTACAGGACCATGCAATAATAAAGATACAGCTTCACAGCTCAGTTATTATTAGTAAACATAGTATAAAATGAGCAAAAGCAGAACCACACTAAAAATGAGATGCTACATCTCAGATGGACCAACCAGAGTAAGTACACCCCAAAATAAATAAAATCAAGACCCTTCTAAAAGTTAGGCATTGTTTCCTTGTGGGGCCACCCAGGTTGCATTGTAGAACTGGAAAAAGCAGGACCCTGCTGAAAAAATGCATCTCAGTCAGGCTATGCATGTTAAATGCAATGTTTTAATATGTAAAAGTAGAACCTCCTATGAAACCAAAATACAGCATTTCAGCTAAGCTTTCTTGGAAAAATACACCATAGAAATGGTTGAATGCAGGATCCTAGCAAAAATGACATATTGCCTTCCACCTGGGCTGGACTATATGTGTAAAAATGAGTAAAATAAATACTTCACTATTAATGATATATTTTATGTCAGCTGGTCTGTTCTTTGGAAGTACAGTATAAAAAGGGTGAAACCAGGACCCCACTGAAAAGAAATGGTTGACTCACACATGGGCTATTCTGGGTAAATATACTGGAAAGCTGTTAAAATTCCTACTCTACTGAAAATATTGCTGTCTGCTGAGCTAAGATGGATAAAGTCAGTGTAAAAAATGGGTAGAAGCAGGAACTCACTCAAAAAGAAATACTGCATCTCACCTGGAGAGGCACCATTGGGTAAATGCAATGTAGAAATGGGAGATAGCCTTTTACAGTAGATCACAGCATGGCAGCACAACTGCTTGTCATCCAGACTGCCCAGTTTCATGTACTGAGTATGGGATGGCTGGCACTGACTGGGAAGGTGGGTTCTGGCATTTGTCTCTGGCACATTCTACATCATGGAGGGGAAGGCATATCATTCTGTTTTATGACTGCATCTGGAAAAGATATGTTATGCTAGAAGAATGAAATGATCCTATTAGGGTAACTTCATATTTGCATGCACCTCCTTGACTGATGAGTGATATGGAGGTGCCTCACACCCAGAGTGGGTCCAGGGTGGAAGTCCCAAAGGTAAGGTGAGGCTCATCAATGATTGACAGCCTGATAGGCACTTTGCCAGATGATTAATCACTTCACACCTTGGGGAGGGATAAGAGAGAACGCTGATGTGCCTGCCATGAATTGCAGTAGCTTTAGATGTTCCCATGCTTGTTTTGCAATATGAAACATATTGTCATGTTCAGATAAAAAAGCTTATTTTCTAGCCATATATGTACTGCTTAGTGCTTAAAATATGACTAACTCTTGCATGCACAAGTCCATGTCACTTCAAAGCTACCTTGATCAGATATGTATTCTCCTCAGGAATGTGCAGAGGTATCAGGTGGGTGGAGCTTAGGATGAGCTATGAGGTAACAAATTTGGGCCTAGTGATATCACATTTTGATTGCAACATAGACTAATGAATAAGGCAAACTGGGTAGCTTAGATACAGTCAACCAAGCATGTATAGCCCTAAGTGACAGAAGCTGAAAGCCTACCAATGTAAACTGGAACTATAGCTCCTCCCCCTACAAAAAAAGCAAAATGGATGGCCGTTTCCTTGCTTTATTAATTTAGTTTAAAAACACAGAAATAAACATCAATATAATAATAGGCATATCACAGTATCATTTCATTGAAGAAATTAAAGCAAGAGATAATGTTAAAAGTATCTGTATGCACAAAGTCCCCTTGTCGAAGCACATATTCGGAATGCATACTTAACTGCTGTGCTGTCTGTGCCCAACAACCACAAAATGAATACCTTACCAGCAAGCAAAAATGGTTGCGTAGGCCAGTGCTTGTTTTTTTCAGTCTGGAACATCAAGACTTAAATTCATAGCACTCACTCACAAGAGCACAGGATGCACAGAACCATAATTTCATGTCCCCAAATAACTGTATTGCTGTTAAATGTATTTATTATTTATTTATTTAAAGTTGATAACTGGGAAAGGCACACTGAGCTGGAGCTTGTTTCCATTTGCAACACAGGAGAGTGGGGTACAGGAGAATAACTGCAAGAAAAAATAGACAATAATTCAAGTCAAGTGGTTACAATAGAGGCAAACTACTACAGATTATTGTAACAAGAATAATATAACATATACCATAAATACAATGAAGGATATATGTGTGGTTTAAAGCTATACAAACTTTGCTATATATGCAAGGCAGTCGGATTGTACAGAAACAGAAGAGCTATGCGGAGAACCATGGTTGACTTTAAATGTGAGGTATCATTTAATGTAAGTATGGATACAACGTTGGGCAGGAAGGGGGTTGGCTAAGAAGGGGAGTGTTACTGGAATAGGGTCTGCTTGAGGTGGGGAGGGGTTGAAGCTGGAAGGGAGTGGACGGGTTAATGACAGGAAGAAGTGGTAGAGTGGCAGGTTGGAGAGGGTGAGGCAAGTGCAGGGTGGAGGGATACGTTTTGTTAGATGCTTGAGTGCAGGGAGAGCGAACTAGTCATGAAGGGTTGGGGTAGCTGGTTCCAGAGGTGGGGGGATGGGATGAGAAAGCACAGAGGCCTGATGAAGACCATTTGTAGGGAATGGAGAAGATGTGAGGGTAGTAGGAGCACAGGAAGAAGGATGGTACAGGGGCAGGTGTGAGGGTGAAGGTGAGGTAAGGGGGGAGGAGGTGATCAAACCAGTACTTGGCAATGAAGGTAAGGGAGTGGATGCACCTTTTTTGTGAGAAGGGTGGTTTACGTATGCCGACACAACAACAATGTTGTCAACGTTCGACATAGCGGCATCCCCAGTGTCAATGGGTGAAATTTCACCCGTCAGACATTGGTCTGTTTTTCCATCAGGGGGCTGCACCCCCCCAACCCCCATGTGGGGGCCCATCCCACTGTGCCTCCCTTCTATTATGTTAACTCTACAAGTCAGGAGTTAACTCGAAGGGTGGTGAAAGTCAGTGAAAGGGCAACATTTCGCCAGTGGGTCCCCTATAGTGACATTTTTGAAACTTATCAAAAATTTCACTATGGGGGATTTCGTCGATGGGGTTTCACCCTTCTGTTGGCATACCAGAGGGGGTGAAGGCTTAAAGAGGTGAAAAGAGATCAGTGGTGAATCTGAAATTGGAGTTGGTAGCGAAGCAGCAGAAGAAGTGGAGGAAGGTGTCTAGATAGGAGTGGGTGGTGGAGGGTGCAGAAGCATAGATAATATTGTCATAGTTGAACAGAGGGAGGATGGTCTTGGAGAGCAGGATATGGTGGAGGTGGGGGGGGTCTTTATTCCGATGGAGCACTCCGAGTTTGGGGTGAAGCTTTGCACACATAAAGTTGATATGGATGGAGTAATTGAGGTGTCACTCATGCCAAAAGCCCAGGTATTTATAGGAGGAGACAGAGTCAAGGGTGGAGCCATCCAAGGTGTAGAAGGAGAGGCAGGGGTGAAGCTTAGCCAGCTTATTCTTTTTGTGCTTGAATATACTTTATTGAAATTTTTCAAAATGCATAATATCACAAAAGATAACATCACAACAGCAACAATTCAACAATTTGCACCAAACAAATTAGAAACAAAAACAAAGATCCACCCACCTCCTCCCTCCCATTCCATTCCCAATGCGCTATTCCGGATCCCCAAAAATACATTAAAGAGAGGAATGTCCATAGCTGAATTTTTACCGACTTCGACCCAATGATGGAAACAAAAAAAAGGTGGTGCAGGTAATTATCAAAATTCTACCGATGCAAAAAAGTCAAAAGGTCCTACCAACAAGCCTGGAACCTGGTGTAATTGCCTTAGAGCTTGGCAACTGCTTCCTCAGCATTCAAGGCAGGGAGACACTCACGTTCCCATTCTGAGTAGGAAGGAGACCAGTCTCCAAGCCAATGATGGGCTATGAGTAACTTGGTTACCAAGGATAGGAGAGCCATATAGTGCTTATTTTTGGGCATAGGAATTCCAGAATAATCTCCTAATAGACAAACATCTGGGCTAAAGTAATTATGCCCCTAAAAAGGGGAGAATTTAGTTTGCACTAAGGACCACAATGTTTTGGCTGGAGGACTTAATCATAGTTTGTGATATACAGTGACCTTAACTCCTGGAGAGTGGATACAATCTGGAGAGGACAGTCCTCCCCTTCTATACAATTTAAATGGATTAAGGTACAAGGCATGTAAGATATTGAATTGCAACAACCTTAAGTGGTCCTGTTGGACATATTTATATATATTGTCCCACAGGACAGACCAGTCAGAATTTGACCTGTTTTCTCCTCAGTGTATTCTGCCAGTAGCATGCTGATGGTGAGACCATGTTGCAGGCATGGTTGGTCAGATATTTTTAAATTAATGAAATGGCTTTTCTTTGATAGGCTTTTTCTATCAGGGACTAAAAAAGAGTTGTGGCTCGGCATGACCAAGGGGAAGGTCCTAAAAAGGATTTGATGCAGTGAGCAACTTGGAGATACTGAAAATAAGAGATCCTAGTGGTTCCCAGGTGCTGACATAGCTAATTAAAAGAAATAACCTTATGCCCAGGGACTAGGTCAGACAGATGCAGTCCAGATAAAGTGGTTCAGTGGGGCAATGAAAGCTATTTACCTGCAATGTGGATATTTAAATTGTGAAGTAGGGGTTTTGCTAAGCCTGTAAAGGCAGGGGACTTAAAAAGTCTACAAAGTTGAATCTGTGCTCTTACACTCCACCCTATCGGAGTGTCCCTCATCTCAACAGGTAATGATGAGAAGGGCAGATATAGCAGGTAAGGCAGAGAGAACTGAAACTGATAAGCCCAGGAGAGCTCTATCTTTAACCAGTCAGGCAAGGACTCCTCGTCCCCCACACAAGCTCCCCATTTGAAATATTTGGCACCTTGTAGGGCTAAGTAAAATAGATAGAAGTCCAGTAACTGTAATCTTCACAATTGCTGTGGTCTGCATAATTTGGCGTATGCCCAGCCAAAGAAATGAACAGAAGGATTGCAGTTTGGAAAACCACCCTTTTGAGAGGAAAACATTGAGGACTCCTAAAGGGTAAAGGAGTTTGGGTAGGACATACATTTTAATTAGATTGACTCTTCCCAGATGGAAAGTGGGAGATGGTGCCATTGTGCCAATTCTTAACCTATTTGCTTGACAATGGGGTCCAAATTTAATGTTTTTAATCTGGAAAGCTCTTTGGTTAATTTGATGCCCAAGTACTGCAGGGCAGAAGTTTCCCATTGCAAACCTAGCTGGAGGAAAATTTGTTTGATGCACGAAGGAGACAGTGGATAAAGAAACTTTTTTTTTCATGTTTAGCTTATGACTTGAAAAAGAACTAAAATGGGAAATAATGGACAGAACTTCAGATAATGAATGTGTCCAGTCCTCTAAATGTAACAAAATGTTATCTGTAAAGGCTGACACCTTGTAAGAGTTGGTGCCCACTGTGATTCCATGAATGGAGCTTAGCCAGCTTATAGGGGTCCCATATTTTTTTATTTTATTAAACTCTAGGATTACAAATACCTTTGAGCAGGAACTACTCGTTTACAAAGGCTCTACATCAAAGGATGTAGGGTAACATACATACAAAGGTTAATAATGGTTACAGACTTAAAAACACAAAGATGTCTAAGCATTTATTATACAGGCAAGTAAACTGGATTGCATTGCTTTTCTGGGGGGCATGAAATATATTCTGGGGGACTTAAAAAATGTTGATACCATTCATACTGTGCTGCTGTGAATACTATGAATTCATTTATCTTTTCTTTGCTGCTTTTTCTTTAAACAACACCATACTCTGTATCAGATTTGTTGTCTGCTGTCTGTATCTGGAATAAAAATATTCCTGATTTCTGACAGGTCCCTGGATGGCAAAACTACAAGTCGCAGGCTGCTCAGCTACCAGAGGGATATACCATTTTTCCCATGCGGCACAAGCCTACATTAAGTCTGATAAAATTAGTTGGATGAGACAGCAGATAAAAAATGTTCCTGCTTGCATGTTACTGGCTACTGAGACTACAAACTATGGTTTACTCGGCTGCTGGAGGGATGTGACCCCTCTCCCAAAAAAAGCATATAAGACTCATACACGACTGACATAACTTGTTTTTTATTGTGCTACAATAGAAAAATGCATAGTACAGGTATTCCATGAAGGTAAATGGCTAGTGGCTAGTGAGACTACAAGCTATGGGCTGCTCAGCTGCCAAAACTTTATACCCTTTTCCTTAAAAAGATTTAAAACATGGCACAAGCCTGTACTAGAAATTTGGCGAAGTAAAAGTGCGCTGGTGAAGTTTGCTCGAAGTGCCAAAAATACATACTTCATGGAGCTTCACAAAGCTTCCCCAGATCTGGGAGCTTAAACTTCACTTGAAGCGCAAAGTTTTTGCCACAATGTGTGGAATTTTGCTGTGAAGGGTTATTTTTGCTGGAGAAATTCTGCACTTTGTGGTGAATTTCCACACTTCATGATCTGTAAATTTTGCGAATTTGTGCTTTGCAAATTGTCCAATATTCACAAATTAATTTGCTGAGTGAATTTTGTTAACTTCATACATCTCCAGTCTGTAACAAGTCTGGCAATTGAAACTATAAGCTATGAGCTGCTCAACTAATATAAGGCTATATAGTACCCTTTCTTCTAAAAATGGTGTATAAGAGTAATGAAAGTGTGGTGCAATTTATTTTGTCATTGGGCTACAGATTATTTTTTTAAATTAACATCAATGGTGATGGTGGCAGACATTATCCAGTATCTGAATCTACAACCTTAACTACAGTTGAGAACAACACATTTCTGAGGTATCTTAAACCATGTTAAAAATAAAAAAGCAGCACTAAAGGTCCTATTCACGAATGCCTATGTGCCACGTTAGGGCAGCGTGTAGGCAGTCCTACACCAAAATGCCACATGGTGGTGCCCTATGCACCCCTGGTGGCATACACTAAAGGCATGCTGGCACCTTTCAAGACTGATCCCCATGCCAGTCGCATAGCTGTGCACTGGGGCTGGGAAGGGGTGTGCCTGGGGTGTCAGCCACTTGTGTGCTGCACTGGCATGGGTATTCTACATGAGGAGGGACCACACCATAAGACACTACATGCCACCCAAAGGTTGATGGTGTGGTGTGGTGTGGTGGTAACAGGCACCCCCCTACACACATGGCTGCCACAGCCCACTGGGCTACCTGGAAGGGTGGTGGGTGGACCTTCAGGCAAACACCCATTATCTGTTCCAGGTGATCAGTACACCATTCCAGGGTCCCCAGCCCCAGTTCATAAGGGTTCCAGAAAGGGGAACAAGGGCAGTTATCCTACTGGATGCCAACCTGTGGCCTGCACTCTGCCCTTGCACTGCCAGTCCTCAGTCATGCAACTTTGCCCCAGGTGGGGGAATGGTGGCATGGACAGGTGAATGGCAGTTGTGAATGCACCAGTGGTTACACGCATTTTGCACATAAGTCCTGCCTCTTTGTGAATCAAGCCCTATAAGTGTAGGGTGGCACTGTTCAGGCTCTCAGTGAAAGACTGGGTCTTGGTTCACGATATCCTTAGTAATGTTATGCCCCATACTATAGATAAAGCTACAGATCCAGAGACTGAATAATGGCAGTCACAGCTGATGTTGGTTGTAAAAATAGGTGATTACAATATGCAATGACAAAATATATCTATTCATTTTCAGTGCACGGAAGGTTGTTTATGTAGAAGTCCAGTCTGCTTATTCAACTATGACATCAGCTAATCACAGTAGCCATGAAGATTTGGAATTCTTCCTGATTGGTTTCCCTGGACCTCATGACTGGCAATACTGGCTCTCTATTCTTTTCTCAGTTATATTTTTATTGACATTGTTTGGCAATCTAACTGTACTCTTAATTATAGCAACAGAACAAAGTCTCCATGAACCCATGTACATTTTTATTTCCATTTTAGCTGCTGTAGATTTAATCCCAAGTGTTGCTCTTCTACCTAAGCTGTTAGTATTATTATGGTTGGATTCAAAAGTGATGCAATTTAATACTTGCTTTGTACAAATGTTCTTTATTCAGCTTTCAGCAGTTATGGAATCATCTGTGTTACTACTAATGGCTTATGATCGTTATATTGCAGTGTGCCAACCACTGAGATATTCAACTATTGTAACACGTGCATTTATATTAAAAGCAAGCCTACTAGTTCTAACTAGATGTCTTGGTTTTGTATTACCTATACCTGTACTTGCTAGGATGTTGCCATATTGTGGTACAAGTACTGTTCATAATGCTTATTGTGAATACGTTGCTGTCATTGATGCTGCATGTGCCCATACAGTCATAAGTGATATGTATCTGTTTATTTTACTCATTTTTGTGGGAGTACCTGATGCAGTTTTAATTGGATTATCATATAGTATGATTATGAGAGCTGCATTAAAACAGAGATCAAGGGAAGCACGTCAAAAAACATTTAACACATGCAGCTCTCATTTGTTTGTAATTTTTCTTTTCTATATAACTGGAACATTGTCATTAATAGCATATTTTTCTAAAAACCTGGTTCCAGAATACACACGTGTGTTGTTTTCAATCATGTACATTATTATCCCTCCAACACTAAATCCACTGATATATGGTATAAAAACAAAAGAGATTTGGCAGACCATAATGAAACATTTAAGAAATATTAAAAATAATGTCAATAGGTGGTGGTCAAGTTTATTAAAGAAATGTAATTAATTTTTTGAAGAAAGAAAACCTTTATTTGTAGAAAAGCGGCTGATGAGACTCTTCAGTGACATCACCAGAATTCACAATTGTTGTAAATCTGACTGATGCTCACCAACATTTCAGCAAGCATTTGTCAGCAAAAAGTATTTTAAAATATGCATGATTGGTTGAATTATGTGTCCATATGATTTGAATATCTAGCTTTATATTGTATGCAAAATCATTGCCTTTGGAAATGTTTCAATTTTTTGAAAATAATTGTTTCATATTTTTGTAATGTTTTACACTGTTTACAATCCATTAAAATAAATTATTACAGTATATTTCCTTCCTTCCTTCCTACATCCAGTTTAATCTGCATTATTTTACCGCCACAACTTAAAGTGAATTCCCCATAGATTTTACAATGCTGTTCAGAGAGAATAAATGTTCAGCTTTGTGAACCTAAACTTCAGATTTCCCATTTGCAGATATTTCACAGAATTCCACTGTTATTCTGTGTCAGATCTGCCTCTGCATTGACCTAAACAGACAGAAGAAAAAGACGTCTTCAAAATAAGCTGCTCCTCCAGCTTCACAGTGTGACCTCCCTCTGCTATTCATACCATTTCAATTCCTTCTTTCTCTGTGCTCCATGGTAAGTCCTCTGCTTGGCTGGCTATTTGTTTGGGAAGCTTAGCAGTGCTACTGCAATAAATTCACAGATTTTGTCAGCAGATAAGCACTGTCAGGCCCATCCAGTCTGCCCATTTACACTAGCTCACAAAGTGACCATTGACTTTTATTGGTCATTGGCTTAGCTTTTTCTTCCTATCTCTAGTATTCCTTTGTTTCTGTCCCATGCATGTTTAAAACCCACCACAGTACAAGCTGCCACCACCTCCTGGATCAGGCTATTTCATGCACACACCACCCTTCCCATGAAGAAGAACTTCCTAATATTTCCCATTATGCAGCCACCCTTCAATCTAATGTTGTGTCCTCTTTTCCTGGCACTATGGTTGAGCTGAAATATGTTGTCCCCTTCCACTTTGTTTATGCCCTTGAGGTATTTAAATGTTTCTATCATGTCGCCTCTCTCCCTACCTCCTCTGTTCCAGCATGTATAACATTTACAAATGTTATGCACCACCTGCATTTATGAATGTGCCATTTTTGTTCTTGTACTTTTTCTATAGGCTTCCTAGCTCTCATCCAGCAAACCTCTCCATCTGCTCCTACTTTTTCCCCTCTGCATGGAAAGCTCTTCTACACATCACACCTCACATGTTCTTGCATTTCCCCCCCATTCTTTGAGTTATTCTCCCACTCATCATTTCAAACTCCTGCTACACCATTATTTTTCCTTCTAGGTTTAATTTATTGTTCCCTGTTGTAAGGCATTGCCCTTACCAACACTGTAGTTTTTGCATCTGCGCTGGTTGTCTAGATGAACTACTATACATAATCATACATTATCCCCTGATGCCCCACCAGGAATGAATCACCCTACAACTTCTGACTTTGGATGCTCGCTGGCAATATTTATTTAAAAGGCACACGTTACATTCTTTACATCTCATTATATCATAGAAACACACAGTACATTATACAATCAGACATATCAGTCTATTGTGGACCTATCAGTCCAGATCTTCCTCCTTGCTCATCTTCTTTCATCGCTTCTTCTTCTGTTTTGGATGCTCTTCGGGGTCTGGACACTCTGATCTGGCTCCCCCTCCATCACCAGAACCAGGTACCAGACTCTTACCTGGACTCCCCTCCTTGCTAGGTGTGAACATGTTGATCTGCCCCCTAGCTCTATCCCCTCCCTCCATTTACTCCCATGCCTGGGTTCCTTTGTCCCCAGCACATGGTGCCCACCCCCTCTTCCTGCCCCCCTTTTTCCCCTGCTCCCACCCCCTTTCTCCCTTCATCCACTGACGGGGTTCCACCTAGCCCCTGGCCCACCAGCTGCCCTCTGCAGCTCACCTGGCCCCAATCTGGGCCACACACACTGAGGAAACCTTCCTTCTTTTGTCACTTTTTACTGTGTGCTTCTCTACCTTTTCCAATTTCACTTCTACCTCAGGGCAGGTGGGTGAGAAATTCAAATCAGCAAGAAAAGAGGGCTCTTCAGGGACTGCCTGACCTTATAAAGCCCCTAAGGACCCCAGCTCAGGATCCTTACATGCCCCTCCACCCTGCCAATGGCCAGCGAGCTCCTTTGCCCTGTCATATGTCCCTCCTTGGCCCCTCCCTCTTTGTGATGTCACTACCCTAGCCCTTCCCCCCTTACCTCCATCTTATGATTTCTGGCTGGGTCCCTGTGACAAAATGTCTTGCCCTTTATAGGTAAGGTTGATTGTCCCCTGATTCCACAGCAGGAGTGAATCACCCTACAACTTCTGACTTTGGATGCTAGCTGGCCATATTTATTTAAAAGGCACATGTTACATTCTTTACATCTCATTGTATCATAGAAACACACAGTACATCTTACAATCGGACATATCAGTCTATTTAGACATATCAGTCTATTGTGGACCTATCAGTCCAGGTCTTCAAACTTGCCCATCTTCTCTCATCACTCCTTCTTCTGTTTTGGATGCTCTTTGGGATAGGTACAGTCTGATCTGGCTCCCTCTCCATCACCAGAACCAGGTACCAGACTCTTACCTGGACTCCCTTCCCTGCTAGGTATAAATATGGTGATCTGCCCCCTAGCTTTATCCACTCCCTTCATTTACTCCCACACCTGGGTTCCTTTGCCCCAGCACATGGTGCCTACTCCATCCCTTCTTCCTGCCCCCCCTTTTTCCCCTGCTCCCACCCCTTTTCTACTGACCCATCTCCAGCTTGTGATGGAAGATGGGGATCTCCCCTTGCGGTCTAGTATCTCAGGACTTTCTTATTAATTGTCACCACCAGGTCTCCCAATGGCCAAAGGAACAGGCACATGCCAAATTCTGACAGGGGCACCCCATCTGCTGTGTACACCCATGCCTGCTTGTATAATATTTCTCAGTGCTGGATGTGAGCTTCCTCCATTTCTATCACTGCCCTGGCTACCTTCCTGTTGAGTCACTTCCACACCAGTTCCACTGCTTTAACCCCTTATGCCCCCCCACACCTGTCGGGATTTGACCTCTGACCAGCCGAGCACTATGCCTGGCCACCAGCTCTTCATCTTCTCCAGGTCTTCCACCATATCCTTTTCCAGGGTACCCCATGGTACTCCACCCAGGTCATTTCCCCCAAGTGAATAATAATACAGTTTGGCCTGGGCCACTACACCCACAACTCCTCCAGCAGGGGCAGGAGCTGGTTCCACCTCATGCCCTTGATGCCTTTCCACCGAACTCTTGTTTGCTCCACTTCTGGGTGAAACTGCGTTCCTCTCCTCGTGGCAGCCACCTCTCAACTTCTCCGCCCAATAGATGAATGGGTGCCCCACAATCCAGACCTGTTACTTGGAGCCCTCTGTGGAAAAGAAAGGAACAATGGTTATCCATCAACACCTCACATACCTTTTGTAACAGTTGGATTTCCAACACCCCATCCGCTGTACCTCCTCTGCCGACTCTCCCCTTGCTACCGCCTCAGATGCTGCCCCTATCCTAAAAGAGTGCGAGGCATACACCTTGAGATCCTCACCCATGAATGCAAGCACCTTCTTGAGGACAGCCCCTACCTGGTAACTTGTCACTTGGGATCCATCTCCATGTTGGAACCATGCCCCTTTTCTGCGTCTTCAGTGTGCCCCAGCCCCTCTGGTCAGTTTTGTACCTAGTAAGTCAAATGCTCACCTCGTCATTCCCCCATGTGACATCCTTGAGCTGTAGTGCCTGAGAGGACATCCCCCGTTTTACCACCTTCATGTCACCAACCCTGAATGCCCCTTCAGCCATGATGGAAAAAAATGGCTTTGAACAGGCAGGCCTCTTTGGCTGAAGAGCACACTTGCTCCAGGGCCCTTATCACCTTTCAGAGCAGCGGTCCCATTATGGGCAGTCTCCTGTCCTGTCTGTAACCCTGCCCTCTTTGCCAGCCCATCACCATCCTCCAGACAGCTCTCCCTCCTGTTGCATCCTCCCACCCTCGGTTGATGCATGCCCAACTAATACCTGCCAGTTGGACCACCATGGTGGCATGGGCAATGCCTGTCTCCCTCCTTTCTATGTTATATTGCATCACCTGCTCTTCCTGCACTGGCTCACCCGACTCCCAACCCTGCTGGGTCCTGAATTCTTGGAATCCTGCCCAGGCCACTTCATAAGCTATCAGGGTACTGTCCATCCAGACCCCCTATAGAGGGCCCTGGCCTTCTCCCTCCCTTCAAATTTCCATATCTGTCCGGCACCCTGGTCTGGGATGTTGCTGCTCCTGGAGCTAGCTCCCGGAACCTCTTCATCTGGAAACAGGAAAGACAGTCAGCGACCTCATTTTTAAGCCCCTTGATATGCTGCACCCTGAATGTTGGGTTCAACTGCAGACCCAATAGCACCATGTGCCTCAGAACTTGCCCCACTGACACTGTGTTCCCACTCTGCCTGTTGATGACCTCCACCACTCCCTTGTGGTCACACCATAACATGATCCATTTTCTTCTCATCTGGTCCCCCCATACCTCCATTGCCACCCAAATGGGAAAAATCTCCAGGAAGGTGATGTCCTTGATGATTCCCCATTCTGACCACTGCGACTGCCATGGCTCTGACATCCAATCACCCTTAAAATATGCTCCCATTCCTAGAACCCCTGAGGCATCTGTATACAACTCGAGGTCTGCATTGTGTACCCAGTCATCCTGTCAGAACATCACCCCATTATATGCCCCCATAAATTCCTCCCACACTTTCAGGTCCTTCCTGACTCCTTTGCTGATGTCTACCCTGTGGTGGGGCTGTTTTACCTTCCCTGTGGCCCTCCCCAATCACCTAGTAAAAGCTCTACCTGGGCTAATGGCCTTGCAGGTGAAATTAAGGTGCCCCAGTAATTGCTGCATGCATACCAGTGGCACCCTCCTCCTCACCCCAAATTGTGCCAGCAGGCTCTGCAACCATGTTACCTTGTCCCCTGGTAACCAAAAACACCCCTGCTCTGTATCCACCTCAATCCCTAGGAGCTACTGTCCTTCTTTCATCCCCTGCACCAGGGGGATCCCTATGACCTTGCACATGTCCTGGAAGTCCCAGAGCACACCATGGGTTTCAGCCAGGGTGGCCCCAATCAAAAGGAAGTCATCCAAATAATGGACCACCCTCTTGTGCCCATAATGGGACCCGAACACCCATTCCACCCAAGAGCTGAAAGCCTCAAATGTTGACCACACTAAAGAGCATCCCATGGGCATGGCCTTATTGAAGTACCAACCACCATCAAACTGGAAACCGATTAGATACCAGTACTCAGGCCACATTGGCAAGAGGCGGAACGCAGACTCGATGTCTGTCTTGGCCAGCTGTGCTCCTTCCACCGCCCTGATCAGCATGACCACCTGGTCCAGAGATGAGTAGGAAACTGTGCTCAGGTGCTTCGGGATCCCCTCATTGACCAACTCTGTTTGGGTAAGAGAGGTGATGAATGAGCCGTCCATGCTTCCACCACCCCGAGTACCATGGGCGTGCAGGCAAGCTCATAGCCCCACTGCCCGACTGCCATCATCCGCCTAGTTCCATCCAGAGTTGGGGTTAAAATACCCTCTTGGCAACCCCCGCCTCATCCTCTGCCTAACCTCCGACCCCCTGAAAGGGCTGTTCCTGGCCCTGCTGTCCCCTTTGCTGGAAGGTACTGTCCCCCCATACCTTGCAGGCCATTGCCATGTGCATCTCCCCGCATCTGGAGCAAACATGCCAGAACTTGCAGCTGGGCCAGGTGAACGACACCCTGTTGCAAGCCTATCAGGTTTTCACCCTTGGGCCTGCATGGTTCTCATCACCTGGTCGACCCCCAGACCCACCGCCAGTCCAAATAGGGTCCGCACCCATAACTCTGAGTGGGTCTAGTCCCACCTCCAGTTCCTTTTTGCCACCATCTGTTTCTGAAAGGCCTCATCATACTTCAACCATCCCAAAACCAATCTTCACCTTATATACATCCCTAATGATTGCCGTATAAGTCAAGAGTGGTATGGCCAACTCCTGCTGTTTTTCCAACACCAACGCACTGTAGGTCAGAAAATCAGCTTCCCCTTGTACTTTGCCTCCTTGGCCCTATGTCCTACTACCACCAGAGCGACTGCCATTTCCGATCTGACCACCGATTCCTTCTGCTCCTACCTTTTTGCCATTTCTTTGTCCACTAGGCCAAAAATATCCATGTATTCGCCCTTCCAAATTTTTCCTTCAGGGAATGTGGTTTGTGGTCCCCCAGGGTGTAACCTGGTGGTCCATCCTGCAACGTCTGGCTCCCAGCTGGCTTGCTCACCCCGCTGTCCCCAATCTGCCGCCCTTTGATGACTTGAAGGGCCTGCTCCATCTTTTTCACCCCCTCATCCCCCATGTGCCCTAGGAGGCCCTCCAAATACTCCACTTCAGTCTCAGCCCCAGCCCACTGCAGTGCTGGTGGAGTTTGTGTCGCATCTGGAATGGGAGCTGCGGCCTGGTTGGGTTCTGCTCCCCTGGGCTTCTTGTTTGGCCTCCGTCCCCCAACTCCCCCATCTCTATCTTTGCTTTTTTTCTGGGCCTCCTCCTCCATCTACTTTCTCTTTGCTGCCTCGATCAGTTTGGTCATTTGGCTCATCAGCCTCGCTGCCTGCTCCATCATCTTGGTGCTGGAGGCTGGTGTTTTCTTGGGAGCCACCTTTTCCTATTAGAATATGCACCAAACAACAGTAATTATCACTGCCCCACTGTCTCCTCTACTCGTTCCTTCCTGGCGAACCCCAAGAAGCCCCTCACCTCTGCCCTGAGGCATGTTCATTGGCCCTCCTGGGCTGGCTGCACAGGCCCCGCCCATGGAAATTTGCCACTGCTCTACATGCTACCCATGTACTGTGGGTGACCCCTCACCCTGGCAGCCTCCCTTGTTCCCAAAGGACTCCCTTTGTCAGAAGGCTCACCATGCTGTGGGCTAACCCACAGACACCAGGTCCAGCATCACCCCATAGAGGGCTGACCCTCGCTGCCCCACCTGGGAACACATCCAGCATCCAGGCCTGCTCCATCATGCCCAAGGCTCATGTCACATGGGCCATGCTTCCCTAGTGGCTTGCATCCATCCACACACCGCTCCGCTCAACTTCCATCTCGCCCCCACCTTGGGCCACCAAACCTGCACAGGCCTGACCATGTATGCAGTGAAGTGCCACCTTCTGCCCCTGCACCAGTGTCAGATCCTCTTGAGGCCTTTTCCTCCCCTGTGTCCTTAGGCTTCCCCCCCAATGCAGCCTGCGTCATCACCTCTGCTGCTTGCAGTGAAACGTAGGCCCCTTAGCCCATGCCGTTTGTGCCTCCTTCCTTTGTGGTGCCCTGCCTATGCAGGCCTTTCCCCTTACCCTGCTGGCTTCCAGCTGGCTGTGCCATGTGGTCCATGACACCTGAGAACCAGTCACCCACAGCAGTCCCCTAGGCTGTGCCACATGGTCTCCATCATCCCCAGCCTTCCTGCAGCCATGATGCCTCCGTGCCTTCTCCCAGCTGCTCCATGGCCTGCACAAACCCCCACTATGAACAACTCAGCCAAAACCCACTGGCCCTATGGTCCCGCTGCCTCTCCAAGCTCATGCCATTACAACAGGTGCTCCAGCATCTGAGACAGCAAACTGCCACCAACTCCTCCATTATTTCCTTTTCTTTTGTTGTTTGAGCCTTGCTATCTTCCACCTCACCTTGCCACAAAACACATCAGCAGTGCATGGCCAGGAGCATGCTGCCCATCACTCTTGATGCAGCCCTGCCTTGGCCTGCTACCCCAGCATCTCTTTAGCCACATTCTGCACCATAAGCTTAAAGCCAACTTCTTTCTATTTTGGGGCCCTTGGGCCAGTGAGAGTCAAGCATGCAGCTCATTGCTCCCTAACCAGATTGCCCAGAAACCCACTCCAACGTTTGCCACATATTACCACCCACACCAAGAAGCCACAGCTTCCTCAGCACTGCAAAATATGGACTGTAGCAACACACATTGTAAAATAAACCTTGCAGCATTAAACATGAAACTGCTGCCAGCATTTTACCAAACCACAGAAATAAACTTAAACACATGTATTCAACATTTTTAAACCATGGAATGCAACCACTCTTTAAAACAGCCCAGCAAACAAACATTGCAAAATAAACATTGCAGAATTAAACATGAAAACACTGCCATCATTTTACCTATCTATAGAAATAAACTTAAGCAAATGTTTTCAGCATTTTAAAAACCACAGAATACAACCACTCTTTAAAAAAAAAACAGCCCACCAATGCTGGGACACCTGAGGCATAGAGGCCTAGTTTTTCCATGTGGTGCCTTTCCTCACTTAATTGCCAACAATGTGCTGATAGGAATTCAGTTCAAATCAGCAAGAAAAGAGGGCTCTCCACGGGCTGCCTGACCTTATAAAGCCCCTAAGGACCCCAGCTCAGGACCCCTACAAGCCCTCCCTCCAGCCAATGGTCAGCCAGCTCCCTTACCATGCAATATGACCCTCCTTGGCCCTGCCCCCCTTTGTGATGTTACTACCCTAGACCCCACCCCTCCCCTTACCTCCATCTTATGATGTCTGGCTAGGTCCCTGGGACAAAATGTCTTGCCCTTTATAGGCAAGCTTGATTAGTGTATTTTCTACAAATTGTAGCACATCAAACTCACTACTGCAGTACATGAATGCTGCTGATAACTTTGTGCTGTCCTTTTTGTGCATCATTTCTGGTTTCATATATGTTACCACTTATATATCTCTCTTTGCACACCTCATTGTATCAAGTTTATTACACCCTGCCTTCTTTTGCACATCACTTCTGGCTTTGTCTTGCATCACGATATGTACTTTATTGCACTATGTGTGTTTATGTTCCCCTTTATCTTTTCCCTAAGATGTATTTGGAAAATAGCTGTTTATAGCTCAGAATGCTCTTATGGTGAAGTTGTTTAAATAAATAAATATGTTATAGAATTCACACTTTCTGTGTAATACTGCAAACTGTTTCTTGTCTAAATTCCCATTTCTATGGTTCATTTGATGAATGTTTTCAGATTTCTAACTAGTTGCAATCAAGAAAAGAGTTGGCTTGTGCCAACAAGAATGGTCTTGTAATGTTAATGAGCAATTGACACCTTTAGGGAAACTTTTACAAACATAATATTTAGACAACATATAACTTACAATTGAAATATATCCTATAGTAGCCATCCCCTTGTTTTTTTATCATTACAGATATCAGCAGGTGCACTAAGTAACTCATATTTAGAGTTTGTCTACACTTGCTTTGCATTCCACATTTATAGTCATAATCCAATTTGTGACATCACAATCTTCCGCCAAAGAAGTGTGATTTTAAACGTAAAGGCTTGTGACTCCAGGTATGAGTGAAAAACTTTCCCGGGACCAGAGTGGATGAAGGCTAAGGAATTAAAGGCCTGTTTACATGCCATTCTCCTTAGTAAGAAAGAACATGTGACAGAAAAATACAGAACTCATTAAAAATATAAAATGAGCTGAGTCTAATTAATATATTTTAAAAGTTTTCCCAGATAAGTAGTTGTTTTTGATTTTGTATGTAGCAAGAAAGTTATTTATTAATTTTATGGCCACCATCTCTTATATTGTATTTTTACCTCCCTTAGGGCATTAAGGAAGGGGGAAAAATACTTTTGTAGATACCTCAGGAAAAAATTAAGTGCAGAGACAACATAGTGAGGATATGGAAGAGTGGGAATTCGGTGGAAAAGTGAGCGCAGCAAGCAGAAGCACTGAATGAATACTTTTGTTCCTTGATCACACAAGAGAAGCGTGGTCCACTACCTCCATGGACAGGGAAGGTGGGGACAGGGGAAGGGGATGACAGACAGATGGATTGAGAAAAATAGAGTGTTAGAGGGTCTGAGAGCACTGAGGGTGGACAAGGCACCACGTACTGATGGCATTCACCCCAGGGTGCTGAGGGAGATGGCGGAGGTTTTGGTCAGGCCACTGGCAGACCTGTTCAGCACCTTCCTGCACATGTGTTTTGAGCCCCAGGACTGGAGGGTGGCTCATGTGGTGCCCATTCACAAGAGAGGCCCACGGGACACACTGGAAAACTACTGACCTGTCAGTCTCATGTTCATATTGGGTAAACTTATGTAAGCGATACTGAAAGAGAGAATGGTGGGATTTCTGGAGGGAAATGAATTGCAGAATGGGCAGCAGCATAGGTTCATCTTGGGAAGGGCTTGTCAGACCAGTCTAGTAGAATATTAGGACTGGGTTACAAGAGAGCTGGATAAGGATGATGCTGTGGATGTCCTATACTTGGACTATAGCAAGGCCTTCAATTAAGTGCCTCATGGGTGGCTGGGGGGAACTGACTTCTGTAGGGGTGGGGAGAAACTGGCAAACTGGATAGGGAACTGTCTAAGAGGGAGGATGCAAAGGGTGGTGGTGGGGAAGAACTCTCAGCACCTAGGCCAGTGATAGTGGAGTACCTCAGGGCTCCATGCTGGATCCAGTGCTGTTTGGGCTATTCAATTCAGATTTCTCACATGAAGTTGAGAGCAGCTTTAGTCTGTTCACAGATGCTACTAAAATGGGATGGTAGATGATGAAGTGGACAGGTGGAAACAACTATAAGGGGACCTAACCAAACTGGAGGAGTGGTCATAGATGTGGCAGCTGGGCTTCAATGTGAAGAAATGCAAGGTTATGCACTTTTGTGCAAATAACCCAAATAAGAACTGCTGGTTGGGTGAGGTGAGGCTGGGGGACACTGAGGAAGAGAATGACCTTGGGGTGTTGATAACAGGGAGCATGAACAATTCTGCCCAATGCAGGAAAGCTGCAGCTAAGTCCAACATGATGTTGGGGTCTATTGCAAGGGGATTCTCATCCAGTCATAGGGATGTGATCCTGCTCCTCTGCAGGTCATTGGCCAGGCCGTACTTGGAGTACTTTGTGCAGTACTGGCATCTGTATCTGATGAAGGACTTTAAACTGGTGGAGGGGGTGCAGCAAATGGTGACAAAAATGTTATGGTGATGGAGGGCAAAGCCTATGAGGACAGGCTATGTGAGCTGAATATGTACACCCTGGAAGAGAGGAGGGAAGTTTAAAAGGACATGGGACAGAGAATGAGGGAGGGTGTGGGTGAATAATGCTGAGAACTGGGGGAAAAGTGCTGAGAACATCCTGAAGATGGGGGAGGGGGTTGAGGCAGTTGCAATCTACTAGACTACCAGGAAATTGCAGATCCTTATGTATTTTATTATGGTGGGAGGGCCGCTAGGCTACCAGGGATATCAACAACTATAATAATTTTATACAGATCGGGGGGGCACTAGACTTCCTGGGATATAGAAAGGCAATATTTATAAAATACACATGGGGGGGGCCACTAGACTACCAGGGATTACACATCATGATCTATTTTATCATGATCGGAGGAGTGCTAGACTACCAGGGATATGAACAACTATAATAATTTTATACAGATTGGGGGGCCACTAGACTACCAGGGATATAGAACAGCAATATTTATTAAATACACATTGGGGGCCATTAGACTACTAGGGAATAACAGATCATAATCTTTTTTATCATGATAGGGGGGCCATTAGACTACCAGGGATATTCAAAACATAATTTTTTTTTATTCAGATGGGGCAGAATGAAGCCCCCTGAGTAAAACCCACCCTTGTTTAACATTCTAGGGCACTCCTGGGCTGAGAAAATACATTTTTAAGCTTGGCCATCTCGTCCCTCACTCTTTGTTCATGACCGAGCAATTTCTTTGATCGCGAGCCTGCAAATTCTTTGATAGCAAGATTCTTTGATCTTGATCATGCATTGTGAATGAGGGACGAGATGGCCAGATTAAAAAATCAATTTTCTCAGCCCAGGGGTATGCTAAGAAGACAAATGAGGGTGAGTTTTACTCAGGGGGTTTCATTCTGATGAACCATGGTGGTGGTTTACTGCAATTCTTTGAATTTTTTAAATTAGAATAGTTTTTATTCTTTGGTCATGACCCTGCAAATTCTTTGATCACGAGATTCTTTGATTGCAATCGTGCATTGTGAGTAGGGAACGAGATGGCCAGATTAAAAAAAACAATTTTCTCAGCCCAGAGGTACCCTAGGAAGTCAAATGAGGGTGGGTTTTGCTCAGGGGGCATCATTCTGTTGAACCATGGCAGTGGTTTGCCGCAATTACTACCATTTTTTATTTATTTATTTAGTTTTTGTTGACCGGGTAAGTGCACTAGACAAATCCCGCCTATTTTCTGGCATGACCCGGGGAAGGGGGATACAGATGAATGCCAATGGACATTGAACCAGATTAAGCTGTAGGTGGTATTTTTAGTGAATGAGAGAAATTTGGCCAGGACACTGGGGAAATTCCCCTACTCTGTAGACGGGTGGTGCAGTCCATCTGTCTGCAGAGATGGCTGAGCTCACTTCAGAGCTGGATGCTGAAGGAGAAGGAAGTGTTGTTGGAGAGGATGCGGTTCTTCTCCTTGCGCACACTCAGAGTGCTTCCAACATTACAGCAGACGCTCTGGAGAGCACCAGGGTGGACGATTTTCATTTGTCTGCAACCCTGCTTATGGATGAAGCAAGTATGTCTTCAATAGCCTCACATGTACCTCCTTCACAAATGCTGGAGGACAAACGCATTTATCATCAACAGCAACTGCTTCTTTTAGAGGCAGAATTTAATAGAAAGCAACTGGCTATGCACATGGAAAAGAAATGGAAAAGAAGTCCAGAAACTGCCTTTTCTTCCTCAGCTTTGTCAAAAATGTTTGCAGCTGATACAGTTTTACCAGAAGTTGATACTCATACTGAAAAGGAAGCGTACACAGTTCCGGGAGATTCAGGATGGTCACCGGAGCGAGCTTTGAGAGATGCCGGATGGCGTCAGGTAGCAACCGGAGAATGGAGTGCAGACTCAGTTATGGACACAGACTTTACTTTGATGGACCTTTCACCTCAGGAGAATACCACAGTTTTTTTGGCAGCAAGGAACGTTACACCGGAGCCTCAGGAGAGGCCTACCATAGAGACGGACGACCAGATCACAGGTAAAGTGGTTTTAAACTCTGATATTCCCCTTCCTTCAAATGTGCCTAGTGAATCACTGGGATGTTCAGCTTCAACAAATCCTCCAGAGAACATTGTACATATTGAGTCTGAGCAATCTCTCTCACAGGAGCATTAGGCCCAGAAACAGGATGCTGCGCAATGTCCTTCTTATGCAGACTTATTTAGAAAACTGATCGAATTGGCAAAATGACATAATGCTATACAACTCAGGTATTTGGGGGGTATGGATCCTGCCCCAGATAGATACTTTGTGGGACGCGCTTTACTTAAACAATCTTTGGGTTTCATGCCTTCTGAAGTCTATGCATTGATTCATGCCCTGGGAGAACTCTCTTTTGACATTAGCTTTCGGACTCCTGAACTTCTAGAACATTTTTGGATAAAGCATATGACTGTTAAAACCAATCCTTTATGGATGCCTTTTCAAGTTATCCCTTTAACAAAATAACCATTTAGAGTCTTCACTATCTTATTTAGAAATGAGGGAGTGAATATTTCAGATATTCTTTATTGGTTAGAAAAATATTGTGAGCTACATGGTACCCCTGATCCTATTTTGGATGCAGAGGGTTTCTGGAATGGGGGATGGAAAGTGAAAATAGTTACACCAATCTGCAGAGGGTTTAGAGCATTTACCAAATTGCTTTTACATAGGTAGGGATAAGGGATTTATCTTTTATCCAGGACAAACTAAACAATGTTTTAAATGTGGTTCTTCCAGACATCTCAGTTCCACTTGCACCATTCAACAATGCACATATTGTGGGGATACAGGCCATGTCAGTGTCCACTGTGTAAATACCCCAAAGTGTAACCTTTGTGATGAAAGTGGTCACAATTTTTTGGAATGCCCATGGGCTGCACATAATACTGGGGAGGCGGACTATGGTATACAAGATTTTTATATACATAGAGCTACCAAACCTGCAACTTCTTTTTCATCTGAACCTCAGCCACAAAGGACATGACAGGGACATACCATACATCATTCTCCAAATGACCATACCCCTTTTGAATGTTCTAAGACTGGAACAAAGATTCCATTTTTCCAAGAGGAAAATATAGAGGTACTTGCACCCCAGTCTTCCACGCCTCACACAGGTCCCCTTACTAAAGAGGTTATGCCCCCCCTCCTCCTTCCTCTTTGGTGATCCCAGTCTCCTCTGTTTCCATCCACAAGGAGGTTCCTGTTTCTCTTAATCCCTTACAACACTCGTCACAAATGGTATTGGGGGTGCCTGTGATTGATAATAGGTACTCAGTGTTATCTGTAGAAAATGATGAGACAGATCGAGATTCTGATTCAGCTTCCTTAGCCTCTTCCCAACTGGAGCTTGTTTTAGATCTGATATGGGCATTAATGTATCTAGTAAGGTGAAGAAAAAAAAGTGGTTTCAAACCCAAACAAGGGACTAGGAAAAGTACAAGATTGTCTCAAACTACTAAATGATTGAATGTTTCCTTTAAAGGATTGTGTTAGCTATGATTTAACAATAGCTAGCCTTAATACAAACAGTATCCGTTCAGAGGTACGTATGTTAGCTACTTTTGATTTATTTTCTACATTTAAATATGATATAATATTTTTTCAGGGTATCAGACTGTATTCTTTACATGATTTTTCTAAAGCCACTGATGCGTGGATATGGGGTCCGAGCTATTGGTCAGGAGGAGAGGACCTTTGTTCAGGACTAGGGATTTGTTTTACTACCCCACATGTAACAATTACACATATAGTGAATATTTTTCCTGGTCATGCTCTATTATTAGATGTTACTTTAGCTTCCATTGATTTTCAGTTGATTAACATTTACGGTCCACAATCCAAAACTGGCAGGATTTCTTTATTAAAACAAATTCGGCCTTTTCTTTTTACTAGTAGAAATGTTTTATTTAGTGGTGATTTTAACATTAACTGCACTATTCAGGATAGACACTTTTCTACTTCAAAGGTCTATTGTGATTCTAATTTTTTGAATTCTTTACTTAACCAGTCTGGTTTAAATGATGTATATTCTTCTCAACACAAGGTCCCTCATACTTTTTCCAAGGCAAAAAATCTTCTCGTATTGATTACTTGTTTGTTTCTTCTTCTTTACAAACTAGGGAACCAAATGTCTCATTAGTAGTCACAATGGATCATGTACTTCTTAGTGTTATTCTCTCAAATTGTCACAAAACCTCTAGAGGATCAGGATACTGGAAATTAAATTTGTCTCTGTTAAATATTCCAGAAGTTAAAGAAGGATTCCAAGCCACTATCATGGCTAGAAAATCAGTATTTTTTTATATGATAGTAAACAATTATGGTGGGAAGACACAAAACAAGAATGTCAGAGTTTTTTTCAAACAATAAAAAGATTATTGGGTAGACATAAAACACAGGAATACTCCATACTTAGAAAATCATTTCTCATGTTTCAAGACCATATTATGAAAGGTCTTGCATATGATGATCAAGAATTTCAGATTTTAAAAGATACACTGACAAAATTTCAATATGATCGTATGTCTTCTCTAAGGCAGGAACAGAGGTTTGGAATTAGTGGTACTAGAGCACACACTAATCCTTTTGATTTTTGTAATGCTTCCAGACAAAGAAAAGACATAACGAATCTAAAAACACCTTCAGGAAAAGTGATATATGAAAAAAATGATATTTTGGAGGAAGTTGACAGACAGCTTAAATCTTTGTTTACTACAGACTTCTGGCTTACAGATTCCCGTATACAGGACTGGGTGACTTTGTGTCCCCTTAAAACAGTCCCTGGTTACCTGATTTCAAGTCTAATAAAACCTAGTTCAGCACAAGAAGTAAGAGATATAATTATTCATTCTCCCATAGGTAAAAACACCAGGTTCTGATGGTTTACCAAACGAATTATATAAACTTTTGGTACCTTGGCTGATAGATAAATTAGTCTGTCTTTTTTTGAGTAGTTTAAATACTAACCTATTACCTTCTAGTATGTATGTTGGATTGGTAATATCACTATATAAACATGGTGATAGGGATTGTTTAAACAACTGGAGACCAATCACCCTATTAAACAGTGATTATAAAATATTTACTAAAATTCTTAGTAATTGTTTATCCCTTTGTCTAGATGCTATAATTCAGCCTACACAATTTTGTTCAGTACCAGATAGATCAATATAGGATGGTCTTATTTTATTAAGAGAAATTTTCTCTAGAGGTTTTTCAGGTGAACTTATGGGTTTTATCCCTAGTTTGGACCAGAAACAAGCTTTTGATAGTGTCTCACATCATTATCTATGGACCTGTCTTAGCCATATGAATTTTCCATCATCCTTTATAGGGTGGTTGAAAACATGTTATACTGCAGCTCTAGCAATACCTTTTGTGAATGGATGGGTAGGAAATCCAGTATTAGTTACTAGAGGAGTTCGACAAGGATGCCCTTTAAGTCCTCTGCTCTATATTTTATCTCTAGAACCCCTTCTTACTCACATTAATGTTGCTGACTCTATCAGGGGTTTATCATTTGATAGTACATGTCCAGAAATTAAAACAGTTGCTTATGCTGATGAATTTTGTCTTACTTTGGCAGATCTCCCATCGTGCCATGCTACTACGGCCTTGCTGATGGCATATGTGGAGGGCTCAGGATCTCAAATAAATCTATCAAAGAGTAAGTACTTTCCCTTAATGTGGATCCTATGATAGTTATAGATTCTCCGAACATTCCGGTATGTACAGGTCCAGGTAAAATTTTAGGAATCTTTTGGGGCATGGAAGATCCGGCAAAATATAATTGGGATCTTCATATACTAGCTGCTCAATCAAAAGTTTCAACTTGGAATAAATGGAGGATGTAAAAAAAAAGAGGGTTTTTATGGTCAAGACCTTTTTTATTAAGTATGTTTTTATATATAGGGGTAGTTTTTCCCCCACCAGCATCCTTAGATACAGTTCTTTATGGCTTATTTTTCTCTGCCATATGGGGAAGTAGATTGAATCCTATTAAAAGGGGGATCTTATATCAGGATTTTCAGTTAGGAGGGATTAGAATGGTAAATCCCATTGTGTTCTTTTTTTCTTTGTAACTAAGAATATTTGTCCTTTGTTACATAAAGTTAGGAAAGTTTGGGAGTATTGGGCGTGGGATACTGTCTCCATATGGATCTTAAAATGGGAATCCTCCAAATGCATCCCCAAACAAACATCTTTAAAGGGACTTCCTGAGTATTTTAAATCTTGTTTTTCAAAATTAAAAGTTTATGGAGTTTTAAGGATTCATTTAGAAACATATCAAAGAAAAACATTGTATGTGAATGTAACCCCTTGTTACCTGGGGTTACTAGAATCCCAGTAAGACCTAGTGGTAGGCAGGGAAGGCAGCTTGTGAAACTCCAGCTAAATGGGTTTCACACTGTCTCACTCTGTTCTCAGTCTCAGCTGAGACTGAGAGATGACATCACCATAGAACTGTCGCAGCTGCATAAGCCACATTGGAATCTGCAGCAGAGGGAGTTAGATAGAACTTTGGGAGTTTTCAAAGTGAGTCTTCTGTTTGTTTTGAAGAAGAAAGAAGTCTCCTGCTTGCCTGCCAGCAGGGAGGAAGTGTCTTTTGTTTACCTTCTGTGTGAAAAGGTCAGTCTCCAGTTTCAAGTGGTGGAGACTGCTGTCCAGGTCTCAGTGCCCCCTCCCTCCGGGGGGGAAGTAAAGTATCCCTCTGTGGATTCCAGGAGCAACCCCCTAATGTCTGCTAGAGGAAGAAAGCTGCCTTTTTTACAGTTTCTGTTTTGGTCTGACAAGTGGAAGAAGTTGTACTTCACCTGTGGGGCACCTGTAACGAAAGGGTGCAGAATTAGAGACTGAACCTAAAGTTGAAGTTTTGGATGCTGGATCTCAGAAAGAAAGTTTGGATAAAGCATCAATAGACCCCTGGGTGGGGGGGCCTAGCCCAAGTCTCTTAGGTGAAGATGAGATGTGGGAGGCCTTTGAATGGGAGGTGTCGACCTCCGTGCCTAGTGATGAATGGATAGTCTCAGGGGTGAGAACGACTGCTCACTCCTGGGCTCAGATCCTCAGTGAAGAGAAAGATGAGGGGGAATCTATGTGGCCTTGTGAGAAAGGAACGGGTACACAGCCTCAAGATCTTGCCTCGGAGAAATGTGTTGAAGAAGGTGGCGATGCCACTGCCCTGGCTTTACAAGAGGAAGAAGTCAGGGATCCACTTTAAATTTCTTTGAGAATGCGAAGCTGGCAGAACCAGGACTGGCCACCCTCAAGCCAGGCCAGCAGTCTCAGATTGACCAAAGCAAGTAAAGAGGAGAGACTGGTTTGTAGAAAGGCAAATGAGATCTATGGTATGACCTTTCCTACCTTTTCTCGGAGAGTCTGGGAGGAGATTGAGGACTGCAGGAAATCCTGGATCTGGGATGAAGCAATGAAAAATGTGCATCCTGGGGCCAACCAACATGTAAAGAATAGACTGTTCCATGAATAGTATACTCAGTGGAAGAGAGGCAGGACACTGTTTATGGACAGAGTGAGAAAAGTGGATGGAGAGGGACGTGAAATCTCCCACTGTGTGAATTATGTGCACCCAGACGGGGTAATAATTCAAGCCCCTGACCCCCAGTACTATTGACCTCAGTGCAAGGACCTCCCAGCAATTAAGCCTGTGCCTACAAAATGGAGAGCTGAGCAGTGGTAGTCAATACTGCCACACCAGACTGTGAAGTGCCCTTATTGATCCACCAATATGAATAACCAAGGACTCAGGTGCTCCACATTCATCAGTCTACAGTGTACTGTCCTGTTCAGCAACCATCTACTGGCCCACCAGATGACTTCAGATCCAGAGAGGACACCAGCCCAGCTGTTTCCTGTTCATCGCCTGGTAATTGGATGACGTCGGACCAGCTGTTTTTCTTTTTGTTCCTGTTCTAAGGTTCCTTCTCCATTGATGACAGCCCAGCTGTTTCCAGATGTGCCCTCCTGTGGTTCCCGGAAGATGTCCGCCCAGCTGTATTAGAAGAAATGCTGCCAGGGTGAGTCTTCGGCCATGGACCAGGTTTGTACAGATTCTTGTACTACAAATGGCTGGTAAGTCCGAAACCTTTTTCTATCTTTATGACATTGCAGTACACACCCTACACTACAGACTTCAAAAATGTGTGAACTGTCTGCAAAGACTCTCCCATTCAGGACTTTGGCCTTTTAGAACTGTGCTTCATGGGGCTCTGGCCCAGGAGAGACTCTTTATTGGACTAGCCTTCGGGCCTTAAGGTCACTAGTTGGGACTTTTAGGGCACTCCATCCCCCCAAATGTGTATTGTAAATAATGTCATTGCTGTATTCTAATGTAAATACTGTTTTTTTTCTACCTTTTTCTAAAAAAATCTTTTTGGGATTGTTCAGTGTTTTGTATGGTAAGGGTTTTATATAGACTGTGTATGCAGATTAGAAGTGTGTGTGTTTTGTCTTTCTTTTTCTTATAGGTGTTCTTGGGAAGACAGAAGAGAAGACAAGAAGAGAAGGAGGGGCTCATCGGAGTTCCTCATCAGTGCTTTATTGTGTAGAAATCTAAAGTACTGTGTTGTCATTGTTATGGTTGTTACTGTATTAACCCTTTCCTTCCACAGGTGTGGTTGTGGGGGTAGGGAGGAGGCAGTAAATTGGTATTTTAATGGTGTGGTTGCAGGTTGCCCAAGGTCGGGGAAGTCCCTGGGTTGTTTTTGTTTTGGAATGTTATGTTAGAGGCAGATAGGTTTTCCCTAGAGGGTTAGGGGGGATGGTCAGGCTGTGGCCCTGACCTGCAGTAGGGACCGCAGTGCTGATCTATCAGGGCTATGCTCTGGATGGTTCTACCAGAGCCACTAGGTGTCCATAGTAAGTGGATAGTGTAGAGGCTGATATGTCAGCTACAGGCCTCTAGGACCTTAGTGTTGCCTGCCTGTGCTTGCACATGGTAGGAGGGGGCCTGATCACCCCCCTCCGCAGGTAGCACATAGGGTGAGATGGCCTAAGGCTGGGTGCATAATGACTGGGGACAGTCATTTTCCTGGTCAAGGGCAAGTGTAACCCCTTGTTACCCGGGGTTACTAGAATCCCAATAAGACCTAGTGGTAGGCAGGGAAGGCAGCTTGTGAAACTCCAGTTAAATGGGTTTCACACTGTCTCACTCTGTTCTCAGTCTCAGCTGACACTGAGAGGTGACATCACCATAGAACTGTTGCAGCTGCATAAGCCACATTGGAATCTGCAGCAGAGGGAGTGAGATAGAACGTTGGGAGTTTTCAAAGTGAGTCTTCTGTTTGTTTTGAAGAAGAAGGAAGTCTCCTGCTTGCCTGCCAGCAGGGAGGAAGTGTCTTTTGTTTACCTTCTGCGTGAGAAGGTCAGTCTCCAGTTTCAAGTGGTGGAGACTGCTGTCCAGGTCTCAGTGCCGCCTCCCTCCAGGGGGGGAAAGTAAAGTATCCATCTGTGGATTCCAGGGGCAACCCCCTAATGTCTGCTAAAGGAAGAAAGCTGCCTTTTTTACAGTTTCTGTTTTGGTCTGACAAGTGGAAGAAGTTGTACTTTGCCTGTGGGGCAACTGCAACGAAAGGGTGAGTGTTTTGCTCTAATTTGAGAGGGCAAACCATGTGTATCTTCAGTTTGGAAAATGTGAAGAAGTATGGGATTTGGACTACTATTTGGGAGGCCTGTAGTACTAGGACAAACAAATGGAGTAGTGTCAAAATCTAAAGTCTGTATGAATTCAAGTAATATTGTAGAGGGGGTGCTACAGTCCATCCACCGTTTAATCTACATTTTGAAATTTTAGTTTCTGTTTGTCCAGAGAAATGGCCAGGTATGGGCTGTGGGAGCTGGAGGTGGGAACACCCCCATTTTTAGTAACCAGGTCCACCTCTACGGATTTCTGCTGTGATTGCAACTTGCCTCATGCACCTGGCCAGTGATGAGGTAGGTACCCAGACGTGGGTCGCAAATTGGAAAATCTCTCTCGGAGTCACAGACTCTAAGTGGTGTGGGGAGCCACAATTTGGGAAAAGAATTCTCCTTGTGTAATGGGAGTCAGAAGAAGTAAAGAAAAAATCTCTCTAGGGGTCTCAGACTCTAAGTGGTGTGGGGAGCCACAACAAGTAAATTGGGTTCATTATTTAAATGGACCATCAGTCAAGTGGCCAGCAGGGGAGCCGGTTGGGTTGGGCTGTGTATCTAAAGCGCATGCAAGTCCGGACTGTGTGCCTGGTGGGTCCAGAGCCTGAAAACAGTAGAAATGGGTTCATTCTTTAAGTGGACCACCTTGTTAGTCTCTAATCTGCATTATCAGTATACATAGCCCCATGGGGGTCCAGCTATGCTTTGTTGTGTTCAGCTAGTTATGAATAAAAGCCATACTGAAAAATCCCAATCCTGGTTCTGGACATTACAGTTATTGCTTCCTGTAGTTGGATTTACTTGGGTGCCCCTGTGCAGAGTAGCCAAACCTAGGTCCCCTTGTGCCAGGTAACCTCATCCTCCCCGAACCCAGGTCCCCACCAGGTATTTCTGCCAAAGCCAACAGCATGACACCTGTCATTATAGTAAAAAGGCAGGGGTGAGGGGTTACATGAAGATTATGGAGACATTTTTAATTCCACCTATATTTACAGAATATTCTTTGCCACAACTTTCCCAAATTAGTAGCATGTTGACGTCTAAAAGAATCCCAGCATACATGTGGGATGTAGTTTGGCTTACAGTACATTTAAAATTGAATGTTAAAGGGAATTTAAAGCATAAGGGTGTTACAGATAGAGGTTGCCCAAGAAGATCCTTATGTAATGCTACATTAGAGACTGTTCAACATCTGTTTTTTGACTGTCCATATGTGGTGGAATTTTGGTCATATATTATACATAATTGGTCAGAATTCCCTTTACACACATTAACGGCTGAAGTATTATTTTTTTTTGTATTTTGCCTCACTCATGGATTAAATATTTTCCTGATACAATTCATGTTATTCTGTCATGCATTAAATATCACATTTGGCAGGCATGTTGTGCGTGGTCCTTGCAAAAACAATACCTGACCCCAATTCAGTTATTTTGGAAAGTACAAAATACAATTATAAAAATTAAACGTGTAGAACAACTCCATTTTTCGGAAGTTCAGTTTCAAAAATATTGGAAACATTTAAATTGGTTAGATAAAGGGTAAACTAAAGGGTACTGCTTTTAAAGTCCAATGTTTTCCACTCTTTTTGGTTATTGTATATTAAGAGACATAGTTATGATTTTATGTATTACTTTTCTGGTACAAATGTTTACATTCCATACTTTTCTAGTTAGGATAGAGAAAGTAGGTTACTTTGTTTTCCTTCTCTATTTCAGGGTTGCTATGTGAATTTATAATTCTTTCAGCTTCATATGTATAATTTTTTTCTTAATTTTTTCCTTTTAAGATCATGTATGATGTACTGTTTTTGATTTCCTGGTATATTATTTTGTTTGTTTTTTATGTAGTATAAAATGATGCTGTAATACTTCTTTCTGTTTTTTTTTTCTTTCCCTTTTATGGTTGTGTATGATGTCATATTGATTTATTTATATTTTGTTATGATTTTGTTCAGACTTCAATAATAAATTTCTACTCTTTTAGTGTAAATAAAGTTATGATTTAATTTAGGTCCTAAATATTTCTTTGAAAGTAAACTAGAAAAGGTATGACTGAAATACTTATTTGATTTCTCTTATGATTTGAATAATTTTTGTGTGAGTTAACATAGTTTTGTATTTATTTGGTTTTGAAGATATAAGGAAAAAAAAAGATTCCTCTATTTTTTTAGTGGGGGAGTGGTCTAGTTACTATATTTTCATTTATGTATAGAATAGCATGTGTGACATAATGCTGCTTTATGATATTGCCTTATTCATATTTCCTTTCTTACGATTTTGTATGATGTAAATACTGTTTTGTTTATGTTCTTTTAAGTTATGAATAAAAAATTCCCCTACTCTTGTCAGTAGGGGGAGCCCAAGCGCTGTGCTGATGGCAGAGCAGACTGAGCTAGTGATGGAGGTGGATGTGTCTGAAGAGCTGACTGAGATTTTGGATGTGGAAAAATTGTGGTAGCAACAGAGCAATTTTGTGAAACCACTAGATTTATGCAGGATAATTCTTCAACTCATCTGGATAATCACGATATGGTGAAGGATGTTACCAGAGAAAACCTACATCATGCTGTTACTGATAATCCACAGTCAAAAATGATTTGGGCCTCTGCAGAGCCCCCTAGTAGTAGTTTGGATGATCCAGGGAAAAGTTGTTCTACTGAGAGTGCTGCAAGTCATGTGCAGCAACCGGGAGATGCTAACACCATGTCTGAACAGGCGAAAGACATTTCAGTGACACAACAAGTCCAAATTTGGATTAAAAATACACTGTGCAGTATTTTTGGAGTGACTGGTCAGCCAATGAAGCCTTGAGTTCATCTGGTTGGAAATGGGACGAAAAAGGAAAATGGGTTTCTGACCCCGATTGGAATGAGAACATTTTGTTTGGGCCTACAACAGAACATGAAAGGTCTGCAGCACAAACCCTGAGCTCAGGTAAAACTGTTTCTGATAAAAATGATCCTATAAAAGTTACTGCACAGATTTTAGATGATGACACCCAGGCCTCTACAGTGCCTGGCCCATCAGGGGGTAGGGGGGATGTGAAGACAAGTTGCACTAATATTGTATATTTTACTGCTGAGCAAGAACAATCTAAATCTCAAGATAATAATAATGATATGCCAAAAAAACTCCCATGTCAGAACTTTTTAAGAATAAACTCGAGCAGGCCCCTAGAAGAAATGCTGTCAGGTTAAGGTATAGAGGAGAGCTACCAGAGCACCCAGACAGGTACTACTGTATGTTGCAAAACACCTATTGATGGGATCCATGAAATTCATGCCAGCAGAGGTTTATGCTCTAATTCATATATCAGGGGAAGATACTTTTGATGTTAGCTTTAAAACTAACATCAGCCTCAAGAGATTCTGGGAAAAGTATAATAACCTTAAGCAGACACCTCTTTGGACACCCTTTTATGCTATTCCCCTTACTAAACCCCAGATAAGATATATTTCCATCATGTTCAGAAATGAAGGAGTGAATGTTAGTGATATATATCACTGGTTGCAGAAATGATGCGATATTCTGGGACCCCCAGAGGCAATTTTGGATGGGAGGGTGGAGATTTAAAATAAAATTATTCCAAGACAATTCAGAAATTATCCACCTCCCCAATAGCTTCTTCTTAGGCAAGGACAGGGTGTTTGTTTTTATGGGGGACAGCCTAGGGCCTGTTATAAATGTGGGGCTAAGACTCATCTGAAAAGTGCCTGTGATATGCTCAAATGCTCCTTATGTGGGGGATATGGCCACTCCACTGATCTATGTGACAATATATTCCAGTGCAACCTTTGTGCTGATAAAGATCACGCCTTTCACCAGTGTCCTTGGGCTAAAAGAAACATAACTGAGGGGTGGGACCAAGATGACCTGATCGATAGAGCCCAGGAGAAAAGAAGCCACTTCTTTCATGAAACTGCTGGCAGGGATAAATCTCAGAATGCTGCACCTCAAGAAAATACCCCTGGGAGGCTGTTACTGACACCTGCAACTGCCTGCACCCTCCTAGAAATGCAAAAAATGGGAGACCCATGATAATCAAGAACGAGAGAGATGTCCCAGTTCTCTAGGGATAGGAAAGCAAGTATTAGTATGCCACCCCCCTTTGAAGTTGCTAAAGCCAGGAGATTTACTAGGGTGTCTGCTAGACAGCATCCCCTCCCTGCCCCTACCCCCTCAGGATGGAAAATCATTTTCCCCCTTTACAAGTAGACACGGGAGAATCTGAGCTAGAGTCTGATGCATTACATAGGTCTGATATAATCATGGAAGAGGAGGAAAGTAAGATTATGGAACTGGCTAAGGAAAGGAAAGGTAAAAAAGGTAAAAAAAAGGAAAGCTAAAGCTCGTCATGAAGAAGGCTCCTGAATATAAGGAGTTTGTGCCAAACATGCTTTTTATGTACATAATGCATGGCCTCTATTCATGTTGCTTCCCTTAATATCTGTAGTTTGAAACACTACAAAAAGCAATTATCTGTATTAGCCTATTTGTGACAACTTGCTGTAGACATCATCTTCGTCCAAGAAACTAAGCTATCCTCCATTGTTGATGTAAATCAGGTTAAGAGCAGTCAGACATGGGGTCCTTCCTTTTGGACCTTTGGCACAGATACTGCTGATGGAATATGAATTTTCTTTAAAACCCCTAATTTCAGAGTATCTAGACTTATTGATATACATCCTGGGAGGGCTCTGGTCATAGACTACACGTACAAAAAAGTTGCTTTTCGCCTTATTAATCTTTATACCCCCCAGACCAAATCTGCTAGAATTGATCTTTTTGAGGAAATAAAACCTTCTTTAAACACACAGAAGAACATTATATGGGAAGGGGACTTTAATTGCAGTTTGGATCTGAAATATGCAGGTGACATAATCAAAAAGGTATATTGTGACACACATGCCTTAAAACAAATCATGCTGGATACAGGATTATCAGATACATATAGAACTCTGAGGAAAAATGATGTAGGGGCAACCTATTTCAGACACATCTATGCTGCACGCATTGATTACATTCTAGTGTCTAAATATGTAAAACCCTATAAAATAGAAGTTAAGACCACAGAATTCTCTGATCATTGTATATTATTAGGATCTCTAAGTCTAGCAACAGTACCCCCAACGATTTATTCCCATATACACAGATGGAGGCTGAACATCTCCTTATTGGAATCAACTGAATGTCAGAAACAGGTGGAAGTTATTTTTGGTGCCAGAATCTTGACCCTGTGTCTTTATGATAATCTTTGGGACTGGTGGACAGATACAAAAAAATATTTAAAATCTCTATTTTTATCATTCGGTAAACATTCTGCAAATTCAAGCTATATTAAATATTTAGATTATAGAAATAATTTATACAGACTTATGTCTTTCCCACCAAAGGACCACATGAAATATAAAATGCAAATTTTGGGAAATAAAAAAGCAAATGAAAATCTATCAATATGATAGAGCAAAATCATTGGACATGGAAATGAGATTTTGCACAAATAATCAACCAGCTTCGGATCCCTACAAGGCATGCAAATAACGGCTGGATAAAATCATTATGGAAGGTTTACTTACATCAGACAATCGGCTGATAGACACCAATCTAGGAATGCCTTCATTAGTGCAACAAAACTTATACGAAAATTTTTTCCCAAAACCCCTTAAAAAAGGGTAGTGTACATAATTTTTTAACTGCACCAATTCCCCATTTGAGCCATTTAGCTGGTGAGGCATTGGTAGATCCAGTTACCTCTGAAGAAGTTTGTGGGGTAATTAAAAAGTTAAAGAAAGGAACCTCACCAGGAATAGATGGTCTCTCTAATGACTTCTATAAAAAATATTAACCTTTTTTTGAGTTCTGTACTGGCAAATATTTTTAATTTTATGTTACTGTCAGAATTTAAGTGTACAGATGTTAGTACAGCTCTCATATGCTACATATTTAAAAAGGGGGATAAGAAGACACTATCTAACTGGAGACCCATCAGCATCCTTAATAGTGACTATAAGATTTTGGCAAAAATTCTGAACAATAGATTAATAACAGTAGCGGAAACTTTAATTGATACGGCCCAGACATGCGCAATCCCTGAACATAAGATCCAACATAATCTCTTTATTTTACGAGAGCTCTGTGAAGCCTGTACATCTCAAAATCTTAAAGGTTTTATAGTTGCAGTAGATCAGTCTAAAGCATTTGAGTGAGTTGAGTACCATTTTCTATTTAATGTACTAGAGACATATGGGATCCCAAAAACATTTGTGGATTGGATAAAAATATTATATTTTAATGCTAATATTATTCCAACAGTTAATGGTTTATTTGGTGGGGATGTTCCTTTTTTAAAAGGAGTACAGCAGGGCTGTCTGCTAAGCCCCTTACTTTATACCTTTGCTCTAGACCCAGTCATCTGACAGATAAAGTGGGATAAACAAATTATAGGTCTAGCTCCTCATCAGACTTTAACTCCAGGGAAAGTAACTGCTTATGCAGACAATGTTACTCTCTTTGTTCAAAACATCAGCTCCATAGAAAAGGCAATCAGTACCTTTCATGCCTGTGCACAGTTCTCTGGTGCTAAATTGAATAAAGACAAAAACACTATTATAGCCCTGAATAAGCCAACCACTAAGATCAGAGATGTAAGTGGAATCAGCATCTCCACTGTGCCCCCAAAAATTTAGGTATATGGGTAGGTCCGGGTGATATGGCCACCTATAATTGGGAAAAACAAATCAATTGGAAAACATGGAAGTTTGGAAAGAAAAAGTGTGTACAAATTATCAAGAAATTTATTATTCCTATTTTTCTATATGTCAGTTATATTTATGCCCTCCCGGTATACTTGGACACTAGACTTTTTAGTATTTTCTTCCAGATGTTCTGGGGCAGCAGATTCAATCCAGTTAAGAGGGACATTACTTACCTCCCACAGAGGAAAGGGAGGCTTAATATGATAAATCCAGTGGTATTTTTTCATTCCATTTTTTTATACAGTACCTTTAAATGTGCTTGGGAGACAAACGGGTCACTTTGGCAATCTTGGATACAGTGGGCCCTACAGAAATATTTTATAAAATGGGTTGATACCCCCCCTAAACTGTTGTCACAATTTACAGTTCTGACCTATGCTGGTCCTTCAGTTAAAAAATTACACCAATGGAAAACAGAGAAACAGACACTGATGGTCTTAAATAGGAAAGGTTTCTATTTACACAGAGTTCACAATGTATAGCAAGTGGCTTTAATTTTCCCTGAATGTACCCATGCCAAAATGAACTGGGCCTTAAATAAACTTAATGACAGCAGAATCCCCGTTAAGGTATGGGACATTGTCTGGTTATGCTCACAGGGAAAGTTAGGTGTGAGAGGTAATCTAAAACACAAACCCATAGCTGAATGGTATTGTTCTAAATTAACGTGTCTGAACATAGAAGAAAGTATTTTTCATTTTTTCTTTGATTGTCCTTCTAGCAATCAGGTGTGGGCAGATCTGGCCAATAGGTGGAAACTGCCCTTTTTTTCAAGAGTCTCGTATGCTACTTTAATATTTGGAGATTACTCTGGTGTTTGGAGAATCTTTCACAAAAGTACTCTACATGTACTTTTCGCTGCCATTCAATACTTTTTATGGCAAGCATGCTGTCAGTATGTTCTGCAACAGCAACAAGCTTCAAACAGTGTGTTAATTATGCAGATAGAAGCTGAAATGATTAGAGTAAAAGAACTTGATACACAGAGATTTACGCCAGATAAAGTGGCTCATTTATGGAGACACTTCAAAATGTCCACTTAACAGAATATTTAGCCTTAGTTTTAGTATGCTAGTTTAAATACAGAGTAATGTGCGGGATCCCCTTTGTTAGGTTTTTTTTCCTTTTTTTCTCTCTGATATGAAACGTTTAATACCTTTTATGATCATGATGTATACCTTCTATGCAATGTTTCTTATTTTTTTGTGTTTTCTGCCTTTGTACAATTTCTGGTATGATATATGAATACTGTGATGTAATGTTTATGTTTCTTAATAAAAATTCCTCATCTCTCCTGTAGGTGGACGGGCTGTCTTGCTGTGAGATGGCCTCTGTGGGAGAGACTTCAGAGGATAAGGTCACTGGTTTAGTAGTGGTGAAGGCCTCACTGCTAGCTGAGCAACAATCTTTGGATAAATTGAATAATAATCTGGATACTGATGGAGAAGACATATTTCACAAGGCTAGTTCTATGCCAGATTTTTTTTATCAATTGAAAACGTTTCCTCTAAGAAGAATAACAGAGCTATGGATGGAATGAGTACCTTTACAGCTGACAATCAAGCCGAGGTTCATTTGACTCCTGAGGGAACGTCATACTCAAACCAGAGTGCTGAGTTAATTGGGGCTGCAGCTATTTCACCTGACAGTCCGAGCGAACAAACTGACAGTAACTATGAGGAAGTGGCTAAAAAGAAGCTTCTCCCACCAGAGGGTGAATGGTTGTTTACAAAAAATGATACTGTTTCAAATAATGACTGTGTTAAGGCTGGCAGCTCTTTCGCTAGTGAGTGCCAAAAGCCTGTTGCAATGCCAAAAAACGGCATGAGCAGTAACAAGAAAGGTTCTTCCCCACTAGCGCATAATAATGTCAACCCTGCTTCCAGCCGTCAATTTCAAAGTTTACCTTTTATGAGGCAGGTGCACCTGACTAAAGAAGCAGGGTTTGTTTTCCATCCTCCGGTGAAGTGGGGATCTGAATCTGTTGAGTCCACCCAGATAGCATATCAAACTGATGTAACCATTCAAGAGAGTGTGACAGAATTTAGTTTTCGGAAGCCGCTGACTCCTCAAGCGTTACCTGTAATTACAGAAGCTGCTAAAATTTCAGTACGAGAGCATCAAGCAACAAATCAAAATATTGCAGCAGCTCATACGGTGTTTACTACCAAAGTGCAGGCCCCATTATTAGCAAGGGAGCATGACGAGAAATGATCACCTCAGAAGGTGCCCCAAGATGCAGGCTGGGGAAAATCTGCCTCAGGGGTTTGGACCCCTGACACTGCATGGGATGCTTCCTTTAATTTTCAAGCAGATTCCCCTGAGTGGAAACCTAGATTTATGCAATATCATTCAAAGGGGAACAATGAGGCTGGGCCAACCTCGGTAGAAAAAAAAGCAAACCTAGTAGCAAATACACCTGTATAGCCTATCAAAGTACAACCAGCCATGCAAGCAAAATCTTTCACTACTCCTCAGAATGAAGCAAGCAAGGATGAGCAATGTTCTTCAGCCAATTCAAACAAACCCTTATTGTCTGAACTTTTTTCTCATGCAAAATGTGAAGCAGCACCTCGGTGAAATGCTGTTCACATTTGCTACAAGGGAGGTCTGGAGGAAAGGCCTGATAGATGTTATGTAGGGAAATGTCTTATAAAAGAGTCTTTACATTTTTCTCCTAGAGATGTGTTTGCATTCATTAATATTTCTGGGGAGGATCACTTTGACATAAGTTTTCAGACAGCTTATGCTTTAGACTTATTCTGGGAAAGATACGGGCAAGTTAAATTTTCTCCCACATGGACCACCTTATTAGTAATTCCACTAACTAAACCACTAATAACAAGCATTTGTCAATGCCGAATGTTGTCATGCTGGCATTGGTAGTGCAGTGCGGGAAAACATTTTGGACAGGATGTGAAAAATGACAGCTGTACAGTTCATAAGGAGGTGTAAAAAAATGCCAGTGTTGTGTGTGTGGCAGGTAAATATAGCAAATTTGCGAAGTTACAAGGGTGCGTGGGAAATGTACAGCACACTCTTAGAACGCAGTCATTTTATGGGCGTTCGGCACCAAATTTTCAACATAGGCATTTTAGCACCTCTGCTCATGTACAGAGTCACTGTTATTTCCTCAAACTGTCCCAAAAAGTGGTTTCGCACAGTGACTGCGCTATTCTGCACCGTACGTGCGAAAATACATTTTGGGCTGGATATGTGAAATGACAGCTGCACTGTTCATCAAGAGGTGTCTAAAAATTTCAATGGTGAAAATCCAGAGTAAAAATATTACAAATGCATGACGTTACGAGCATGCGTGGAATCTGCCAATGTACACTCCTAACACAGTAATTTTATGGAGCATCATCACAAAATTTTCAACATAGGCATTGTAGGACCTCTACTCATGAACTGGGTCACTGTCATTTTCATAATCTGGCCCGAACACTGATTTCCCACAGCAACTGTACTATTGAGTGCAGGAAGTGCGGAAACATATTTTGGGCAGGAGTTGGAAAATGACAGCTATACTGTTCTCAAGGACGTATAAAAAAATGACAATGTTGAAAATCTGGTGTGAAAATATTGCAAATTCACGAAGTTATGAGCCTGCTCAACAAGTGCACAATGCACGCTCATAAAACAGTCATTTTTTGGATTTTTTTCCACCAAATTTACAACATAGGCTTTTTGAGAGGCCACCTCATGAACACTGGCACTGTCATTTTGTTAATCGGTCCCAAAAGGTGATTTCGTGCAGTGACTGTGAAATCACCTTTTGAGGCTGATTAACACCATGACAGTGATAGAATTCATGAAGAGGGGTCCCAAAAACCCCATGTTGAAAATTTGGTGCCAAAATTCCAAAAACTGCCTGAGATATGCAGCAAAGTTGAAAAAATCTATTCATTCCATTATACAGCTTACCGGCATTTCCTCAGTTCGGGGTCGGCATTGAAGAGAGCAGACATGTGTCCACTGAAGATTGTCGCACTAGACTCTGGAGGTAAGTATGGGGTGAGGGGGGTGAGGGGAGGCAGGGTGTACAGTGGGCAGGTGTGGGTCTTAGGAGGGGGGCTGGGAGAGCTCCGAGGGACCGTTTCCTTCTTTGCAGGGAAAAAAAAAACCCAAAAAAACCAGGGAACAGTTTTTCTGTTTAACAGGTGCTTTGGCATGCTGGGGTGGGCTCCCAGTGTGCCATCTGTGTGTGTTGGAGGGGTGGGTGCATTAGCTAATGGGGGATTGGGCACCCCCATCGGCAAACAAGAAAAGGGGGGGAGCTGCAGGAGCCGAGAGGGATTGGGCACCCCCTCGGCTATAGGAAATGGAAAGGGGATGACATTATGCCAAAGGGGAGTGGGATAACCCATCAGCAACATTCAAGAAGAAGGAAGGAGGATACATGCTGATGGGGCTTGGGCACCCTGCCAGCAAGAGAAACTGTTGGGGGTGTGCATGATGCTGAGAGTTGGGCACCCCTCAACAAACAAAAAAAGGGATGGGCATTACACATGATGCCACTGGGGATTAGGCACCCCTGTCGGCACACAATAAAGGAAGGGGAGTTTGCACATAACAGTGGCAGTTACTGCCACCATGTTGCCTGCACTTAGGAAGAGGCATGCTGTGGTCACACTGCATGAGAGATTCAATCTCATTGCAGCGGACCTTTTCATTGATCTCATCACCTCATTAGCCAGGCAGGGTGTTGGTCCCTGCTGCTGGCTGATTGGGGAATGCAGGACGCACCTACTGGTGCATGCCCTGCATTTGCTGAACAGCGACCGCACCTCCAAAGCTGCACTGTCCCAAGATGTTGGCTGTGCAAGTGTGCCAACATTAAAAATGCTACTGTAATGTTTAGGAATGAGGGGGTCTATGTGGAAGACATAACATACTGGTTGTCCCAAAAGTGTGAAATTCAAAGTGATCCTGAACCCATTTTGGATTCAGAACAATTCTGGACAGGGGGGTAGAAGTATAAGGTTAAATTAAGACAATCAGACACAGGGATTGAGCATATCCCTAATGCTTTCCTGTTGGGCAGAGATCGAGGGGTATGTTTTTACAGTGGTCAACCTTGACCTTTTTACAAATGTGGGCCAAAATCTCATCTTTCTAGCATTTGTGACCAACCCAGGAGTGATAACTGCAGGGAAGTGGGTCATGTGACCATGCAATGTGCCAACCACACCCAATGTGACCCGTGTGAAGAATATGGCCATGCTTTTAAATAGTGTCCTTGGGCAACAAGAAATAAAGCCTCTTGTGGGAGTACTGACTTATTGATCCAGCAAGCCCAAGATGCCATGGCTAACCAGGCAGAGACATCATTAGGTAAGTCCATAACTTCTCCTTCTCAAGATTCAGAAGTTGTAACTTTTAAAAAAGTAGCCCCCCCACCCCCTTTCACAAAAGGAACCCACAGGAATAGTCAAAATGGAAAAAGGGGATACAGAGCAGTTTCAGCCAATGTGTTACAGAGACCCAGAGGATACAGACATTTTGGGTATAGAGAGTACCTCACTGTCCCCCTTACCACCTATAAGATCAAGCAGACACCTTAAAGTAACTGCTGTATCTCACACTGAGACAATAGAATCTCCGGATTCCTATGCTGCTTTATTCACCACTTGGGGTGACTCGGAAATGGAGGTAGGAGATTCAAACTTTCAAAAATCTTTTCAGGAAAACATAGGCGGTCCAATAGAGGACTATAAATAAAAGAAAAAAAAAGGAGGAAAAAATAAAATGAACCTAACATGGAACAAATTTAATGGCAGTAAACATATGGGGTATATTGAACACACATAGTATATTAAATAATGTAAGGAGACAAGTGTTTTTTCAGTTCCTTCATGGCAATAACATTGCAGTAAGCTTCATGTAGAAAACATGGATGTTTGCACTGGAGCAAATAGCATCTTTTCAAAGGGATTGGTCATGGGGTTCATCTTGTTGGTCTTTCAGAAGAGATTGTGTGGATGGGACTGGGATACTATTCAATTCTTTCCATTTTGCATAAAAAAAAATAATAGATTTAATATCTGGCAGAGTCCTAATAATAGATGAGATTTGGCATTCCATGAATTGTAGATTTATTAACACTTATAATCCACAAACCAAGGCTTTTAGAACAGAATATATGAAGGCAATCCAACCCTATTTGGTATCCTCGCTCAATAATTTTTGGGGTGGAGATTTTAACTGCAGTCTAAATACAAAGGGAATGTTGAAAAAGAAAGTTTATTGTGACTCAAACTGTTTGGAATCTATCATAAAAATAGGAGATTTATTTAATTGTAATTGCTTATTAACCTCTGGTCCTAGTTGTACCTTTTTCAAAGGGAAAGTAGGGTCAACACGTGATTATTTATTCACATCAAAAGCAGTCACAGTGGAAAAGTTTAAAACTGCTCCAGTCTAATTTTCTGATCACCAGCTTGTTCAGGTTGAAATTGGGGTTTCGCCCTTTAAGCTATACAAGAAAACTAGATGGAAATTGAGCACTTCCATTCTCAGACAAGCACTAGTAAAAAATTCAATTTTTTATACCCAGACCTAGGAACCTGGTGGTTGGAAACCAAAAATGACTGTAGTAACTGGTTTAAAAAATATGGAATTCGACAGAGGAATTCAAACTTCCTTTCTTATTTAAAACTTGGAACTCGGTTACAGCATCTCATTACAATCGCAAATTCATCTAGATTAGACTTTTCAACTCAAATTGACAATATTAAAGCTCAAATGAAAGATCTCCAATATAATAGAACCAGAACTCTTCAGGCACTTTTAACTAATCATTCAAAGAAAACTGTTGTTGGAGACCCATTTGAATTATACAAAAAAATCAAAGAGTCTACAGCCATGGAATACTTAGATTGTTATAAGATTAGAGTGGATGATGAAACTGTTATTAACTGTATTATTGAAACCCATTTTAATAATCTACAACTGGAAAATTATCCATCTACTACAGGAATAAGAGAATATCTGCACCCCCCCACACACACACTCTTAGATTCCCAGGATATTAAAGCCATGATAGTACCATTTTCTTGTAAAGAAATAGAAATGGTCATTCATAATTTAAAAGACAATATCACTCCAGGTTTAGATGGCATATCCAACTTATTTTATAAAACCTTTCAGTCAGAAATCACTCCTTGTTTAAATTTAGTATTTCAGTTTTTCACGTTAGGTAAATCAATTCTGGTTGCATTTGCAGAAGGCCTTACGATATATATTTTCAAATCAGGAGAAAGGGGTGACATCAGAAACTGGAGACCCATCACAATTTTAAACTCGGATTATAAGATTTTTACTACTTTGTTAAATAATAGACTAAAAAATATGACAAATAAGGTGATTTCACTTCTACAATTTTGTGGCCTTCCAGATAGGGGGATACAATCTGCCATAACAATTATAAGAGACTTAATTGAGTTCTTATCTTTAGAAGGTAGATCAGGTTGCTTACTTTTGATAGATTTAGAGAAAGCGTTTGATAGGGTAAATCACTTGTATTTGTTTCTGGTATTGGAATTTTTCGGGATTCCCTGTCCATTAGTAATGATCATAAAATCATTATATGAGTCTGCTAGAGTTTACCCAGTGATAAAGGGAACAATAACAAATGGTATTGAAATCAGAACAGGGGTATGTCAAGGCTGTCCTATTAGCCCCTTGTTGTAAATTCTTTCACTTGAACCCTTGATAAGAGCATTAGCTATTTCACCGAAATGGGAAGAGTTAAAAATGCCACAGTCCAATACTCAGTTGGTGGTGCAGGCTTATGCAGATGACGTTTGTCTCTTTTTTAACAAACATGAGCATATGGAAGAATTTTTTAAAGAATTCTAATTATTTTCATTAAGCTCTTATACCAAATTAAATAAATCAAAATCTAGAGGGTTAATGATGGGGATTAGAAATCAATCATTTATTAATCATAAGAACATCAGGATATCAGAAGAACATCTCTCCATCTTGGGTATTCAGTTTGGGCCTCAAAATCTTCCAGAAGATAACTGGAACCGTGTGTTGAAAAATGTTGAAATAAAAGTGGCTAGATGGAAACAGTTTACATTTTCAAAACAAAAAAGAATTCACATTCTCAAACAATTTATAATACCTGGTTTACAATATGTAGCACTTATCTTTCCTTTACCTTCTCAATATGAGACAAGGCTATATAGTTGTTGCTTCCAAATGTTATGGGGAAATAGATTAAATCCGGTTAGGAGATGCTACACTTACTTAACAAAAGAGAAGGGTGGGTTAGGAATGATAGATCCTATCATTTTCTGCCATGTTCTCTTTTTTACTCACACAATCAAACGGAGCTTACTACATCCAGAAAGTTGTGATAGGTTATGGATTGGGAACACTCTAAGACGATACATGAAAGCTTGGCTCATTAGTGCTCCAAAATTAACCCACATATTCACGTACCATTATATTTCAGACTAGCAGCACAGAAGCTATATAAATGGCAGGTCACAAAGCTACAAATTAGTACTAATTCCATGAAATCACTCTATAAATCTATTATGACCCAAACCTATCCCACAAATCCCAGTTTTAAGAATTGCCCCATTACTATGAATAGTAGGATAATAGATCAACTAAACAATCCCAGACTTCCAGAATATATATGGGAAACACAGTGGCTTATTATGTATGGCTGGTTAAACATAAGGGCCCAGATATTCAGACAGCTCCAGGCTGTGGTGCATGCCTGGGCGCTGCGCAGGTACTTTGGGCGCTATTCAATGGAGCTGCACCATGGCTCAGCATCGTTGAATATCGCACTCTGGCCACCCACAGTGCACATGGCACAGTGGCACTGCACCAGCACAAGTGGCCAGAGTGGAGCAGGGAATTCGCTAGCACAAGATCTGTTGCACTATGAGCAACAACCACAATATTCAAAAGTGCACATGCAAATGGGACCATAATGTATGCAAGGTGAAAATGGGGCCATTTGCATGTCATTATTGCCCCATTTGGATGCAGGTGCACTGATTCCCAGTGACTTGCACCTGGCGCCCTACCAGGCAGTAGCTGTTGGGGACCAACATCCCCTGCACAGCGTGGCAATGCACCCCTCTGCCCAATTGTGGGCATATGTAGAGTTCAATAAAGACCTATATCCCTGGTGGTCCAGTGGACTGCTGTCAGCCCAATCGTGGGCTCAGGTCTGAAAAGTTACACGTCCTATATCCCTGGTGGTCCAGTGGATCACTCTCAGCCTGATCATGGGCATTTGTATGAAAAACAGATAAAGTCCTATATCCCTGGTGATACAGTGGACGGCCTGCAGTCCGATCGTGGGCTCAGGTATAAAAAGCTACATTATATATCCCTGGTGGTCCAGTGGACCGCTCACAGCCTAATTGCGGGCTCAGGTATAAAAAGTTGCACGTCCTATATCCCTGGTGGTCCAGTGGACTGCTCGCAGCCCAATTGTGGGCATTTGTATGAAAAACAGATAAAGTCCTATATCCCTGGTGGTCCAGTGGACCGCTTGCAGCCTGATCGTGGGCTCAGGTATAAAAAGCTACATGTCCTTTATCCCTGGTGGTCCAGCGGACCACTCACAGTCTGATCTCAGGCTCAGGTATAAAAAGTTACACATCCTATATCCCAGATGGTCCAGTGGACCCCTTGCAGCCCGATCGTGGGCATTTTTATGAAAAACAAACAAAGTCCTATATCCCTGGTGGTCCAGTGGACCGCTCGCTGCCTGATCTTGGGCTCAGGTATAAAAAGCTACACGTCCTATATCCCTGGTGGTCCAGTGGACCACTCGCAGCCCAATCGCGGGCTTTTGTATGAATAATATTAAGTCCAATATCCCTGGTGGTCCAATGGTGCCCCCTTCCCCACCACCCATTGATCCCACGTCCCTCTCCCCAGTCAGTGGCGGGTGGCAGCACCCTGCCTGCCTTCCCTCTGCCTGCCGACTGACACCGTGGGTAGGGCTGTACACCCATTGGTCCACAGTGTGAGCCAATGGGCATACATGTGCCGTACTACACATTCAGATATGTGAATGGATCCATTCACATATCTGGAATGTGTATAGTGATAGCTCTGAGCTATGCCCATTGGCTCAGGCTGTGGACCAATGGGCATACAGCCCTACCCATGGTGGCAGTTGGTTGGGTGGTGGGGCTGCAGGCAGGTGGGGTGGAGACTACCACCCACCACTGACCAGGGGAGAGGGGTGGTGGGGCCCAGTGGGTGGGTGGGGAGGGGTTACCACTGGACCTGGGGATTTTGGACTTAATATTTTCACACAAGTGCCGATCGAAGGCTCGAGCAGTCCACTGGACCACCAGAGATATAGGACTTTATCTGTTTTTCATGCAAATGTCACGATCAGGCTGCGAGGCGTCCACTGGACCACCTGAGATAGGGACTTTATCTGTTTTCCTTGCAAATGCCCTTGATCGGCTGGTGTTGCGTGGACCACAGGCCTAGGGACGTGTAACATTTTATACCTGAGCCCGCCGAGGCTGCGAGTGGTCCACTGGACCACCAGGGATAAAGGACTTTATCTGTTTTTCATGCAAATGCCTGCAATTGGGCTGTGAGCAGTCCACTGGACTACCAGGGATATAGGGCGTGTAATTTTTTATACCTAAGCCCGTGATCGGGCAGTGAGCAGTCCACTGGACCACCAGGGATATAGGACATGAATTTATTTTTACTGAAGCCCACGATCGGGCTGTGAGCAGTCCACTGGACCACCAGAGATTTAGGATGTGATTTATTTATACAGATTCCCATGATCAGGCATGGGGGCGCCGCCACAGAGGTGCAACCGGAACTCGGGTGGCCACCCACAGGTGGCAGCTGCTGTGTTGCATCTTGCAATACAACAACTACCTGTGGGTGTGGCCGAGTTGTTCCTTTTTGGGGGCTCACCTGTGTGCAGCACAAGTAGGGGTTGCCATGCATGGATTCAGCACATCCCGGACTGAATATCGGGATGTGCGGTGTATCATGTAGACCCCCCCCACCCTGCATACATTACTGGTGCACTCCGGTGCATCAGGATTTGTGCCAGGCACAATCCCCGTTTGAATATTGCACTGGGGTGCATCAGTGGGTTGCACATGGACATCCCTTTTGAATATCTGGGTCATAGGGGTACAGCTAAATATAAGGACAAATGAAGAAAGAAACTGCCCATATCCAGAGTGTATAAATCAGGAAGAAACTATGGAACATTTCTTTTTATATTGTTCTTTTGTTAAACCTTTATGGATCTATGCAGCAAAAAAATGGAATTTGCAATGGTTATCAAAGATAAATTATGACATTTTAGTAATTGGTACAGTAACACCTAATTTAAATGCTTATGATTATAGAACATTGCTGATCTTTTTTGCATGTTTACAGTTTTGCTTATGGCAGGTGAGATGCCAATGGGTAATTTATCAAAAGAAAGTTACGTATGAAGGGTTTTGTCAATATGTAATGAATGAATTACAAAAAGTATATTTAAAAGATAAGCAACTTCATAATGTAGACAGAGTTAAAATATGGTGGAAGGGTTTTTCTTATGTGATTAAATATAAATAGATAATTTCGTAAGGGAGGTAGGTAACCCATGTGTGTTAAGAAATTTCTTGTTTGGATTCCTTTGTTTTTTCTTTTTTCCTTTTTCAGTACTGTATGTTCTATATTCATGTTTTTTCTTTGTATTTTGTTACTTATGCATTATTGTGAATAAAAACACCCCTACTCTTTTTGATAAGTGCCATGGAATCTTTAACATTCACCTGAACTACCACCAATCCAGGCAGATGGGGCCTTGGTTTAACGTCTCATCCAAAAGATGATTTATATTGATTTATAGCATTTTGAATTCTTTGTTCATGAGCCCGCAAATTCTTTGATCATGAGCCTGCAAATTCTTTGATAATGAGATTCTTTGATCGCCATCTTTGATTGTGAGGAGGGGGACAAGATGGGCAGATTTTTTTATAATGGAATATATAGGGAAATTTTACCAATCTTTAAGATTTAATATCTTCGAAACAGTTTGGTCTTTTAACTTGAAATTTGGTGGGTGTTTACGGCATGTCCTGTAGATGTGAATTATGGTGTTTATGTGTCAGAGAAAATTTATTTTATGGAGATATTGTGTGACACACTTTACGTGCTGCGGACAGTGTTTTGGATTGTGCTGGTGGCTTGAAATTGATAGGGTGTCTAGCCTTAGTGTCATGGATGTAGTTTTCAGTTGTTGTGTGTGTGTGTTAAATGTCAACAGGTGTGGAACTGTGCCACTCTGATGAATGAAAATTTCAGATTTTGACTTGTTATATCTCGGACATGGTTTGGTCTTTTTACTTGAAATTTGGAGGGTGTTGATGGCATGTCCTGTAGATGTTAATTGCGATGTTTGCTTGACAGACAATATATTTTTTGTGGAGATATTGCGTGGTGCAGTTTATGTTTTGTGGACAGCATTTTCTATTGTTCTACTGGAGTAACATTTGTTTGGTGGCTGGCCTTGCTGTTGTCGATGTACTTCTTAGTTATTGGGTGTGTAATGGGGCCCGACACTTGCAAGTTGATGGGAGGGGCCCCGCACTCCCAACAATTTGAGTAACTTTCTACTTTTCTATTCTTTCTTAAAAAGTAAGGAAATTCTATGCAAAACACTTTGTTAATGCATCAGTTAGGGTTCTTCTTCAGCAAAACAAGTAAAGAAATTCGATATTAGGGTTTCCACCCCTTGCACCCCACCCCCAGCCTGCCCCCACCAAGAGGCATCAGGGTGTGCGTTGGGGTCATTGGCCCTAAGTCTCACCCTATTCTCCCACACTGCACCATCTCAGCTTGTTTACACATGGGATGGGATGAGAGTTAGAGCCGACGACCTCAATGCTCACCACAGTGCTTGTTGGAGGAAGTGGGCTGGGGGTGGGTGCAAGGGGTGGGAACCCTAAAATCAAATTTCCTCACTTTTTAAGTTGTAGAAGAACCCTAACTGATGCATTAACAAAGTTTTTCCATAGAATATATATATACTGCATATATATATATATATATATATATATATATATATATATATACATATACAATGGGGTGAGAGCAATATGAGTAGGATAACTTCAGGTATTTCCACTGCAGTGAATTAACTTATGAAGACATCACCGGAGTTAAAATAACTTACAAATATACCTACTCTGGTGATGTCATCACTCACTCACTCACTCCAGCCTGCATACTAAATTGAACTTCTCCACAAATCTGTTTCTCACTGCTACTAGCAAGTAACTCAGTTAACACTGCAAAGGACATTCAGCTGTTTCCAATAGTGTGTGTAAAACTCCCAACCCATTACTATGCTACTGTTATTTTCAAGAAAGCTTGCATTATAAATAACAGTGCATCACAGTTTCTGTTTATCACTGCTACAGTACTTGCAAGTAACTCAACATTGCAAAGGACATTCAGCTATTTCACATAGTGTGTGTAAAACTCCTAGCCCATGACTATGCTACAGTCATTTTCAAGAAAACCTGTATTCTAAATCACAGTGCATCACAGTTTGTTTCTCACTGCTTGCTGACACTAACTCAATTAGCACTGCCAAACATATTCACTTGTTTCTCACAGAGTTTGTAATGCTCCCAGCCCATTCAGAAACACTTACACACACTAGGAACACACACAAACAGTGCTCTCAGTGTAGCCTACAGATTAGAGTAATGAGTTTTGAGCAAGCTTGCTACATCCAGCACTCCAAACCTGGGTTTGATTCTTACAAACTCCACTTCCACACTGTGTGACTCAGACAAGTCACTTAAGTGCCTAATGCTCCCAAGTCATCTCTAAAAATGTTCCCAATTACCAAACACTAAAATGATAAAGACCACCTTACCTCACACCACACAGGTGTCCCAGGTTTGGGAACGGAGGACTGGTAGGGGATGGTGAGGACTGAGCATCTGGAGGACTGCTCTCCTCTCCTGGGGTGGGGGTGGGGTGGGGTGGGTTGGGTGGGAAGTTTGGCTCAGTGAGTGTCCCTCGGTGGAGATTGGGGGGTGTTACAGCAGGGACAAGAAAAGCATGAACATGCATGCCATACAGATGATGGTGGCCTGCCTCCCTTTCATCTCTGAACAATAATGCCTCCAGGCTGCATTTCCACACCCTGCTGAAGCTGCAAGGGAGTGCTTCATGCACTCCAATCTCTCCTCCCAATGGCTCTGATGGGATATGGGAGAGCCTCAGCTGGCAAAAGGATATGACTGGGACAATGGGGGTGTTGGAGCAGCTGGATGGTGGACCAATTGGAGGAGGCAACAGCAGGATCTGGCCGCCTGAAGGAAAAGATGACAGCAGGTGCATAGGAGGAGATACAAACACAAAATGCAAAAAATGAAAAAGACAGAGTACACAGAAACAGGAAGAGGATGCAAAAACACATAACATTTCTGAAGCTCCTACCCCATTGTATAAATAGCACACATGATGTGCAGATTGTGGAATATGGAAAATATTTTCACTCCTGCAGAGTGAGCTGTGCATTCTCACTCATGCCTTTGGCACTGGTGAGAATACAGAGCTCAGAATATTTTCCATATTCCACTCCTGCCCATCATGTATTCCATATATATATATATATATATATCTTTGTATGTATCTAGCTATATAATATACATATATCAGCCCAGTAGTGACGGTATAATTAGGGTTGCAAGGTCACTTCTATGTTAAACCTCCAAGTCTGCACTTTAATAACTTTACAGGGAGGCAGTATAGCACAGTGGTCTAAGGCTCTGAGCTGCAAATCTGGTGACATCCAGCAGACCAGACCTGGGTTTGAATCCCACAGCTTCCACTTGCATACTGTGTGACCCTGAGCAAGTCACTTAACCTCCTTGTGCTCCCAGGTCACTCCTGTAAAAAAGCTTTCAGCTTAGTGTGTTATACCTGGTTAAACAACCAAATAATAAAAAAAACAACCATTTGTCCAATATGCCTAAAATGTGTAATGCTCAACTGCCTACCACAGATCTCTGGATTGAAAGTTTCGTTCTGGTCAGATGTACAGTTGCAGAACCATGGGGCATTCAAAATGTGAAAAATCATGCTTTTTGAGCATTTTTCAGTAAGCCATAATGGACTGAAGAATGCATTTGAGTGGCTTGTCTATATGTAGCCTGGATTGAACTGGTGCCTTTTGAAGATTTGGTGAAAAAATATTGCTCCATTCAAAAGTTATTCAATTTTTTCATGTCCCATTACATCCTATGGGAAAATTTATATGTGCATTGCAAAAACTTTCGCAATTACATTTTTGTTGTCGAGCTCCCTGAAATTATTTTCATGCTGCCGCCATCTTGTTTTCAGTTAGCGAGAGAGAAAAAACACTGAAACTCAAAATATAATGCCCTTTGGTAAACTCCAAAAGCTGGGTTTACCTAATCAGGCCCTGAGGAACATGACCCTGACATTAGTTTTTTAGTAGGTGGTTCACAAATATGTTTTTTAAACTTTTGCTGTTTTTTAATCGTGGCAACATTTTTTATTGCTGTGAAAACAATCGCGCTCTGGAAAAAAAATAACCACAGCAACATTTTTGTGTGCACGGCAACATTCCCATTATAGAGATAGGAGTGTCACAAAAATATTAAAGTAATCGTAGTAACACTGCTCGAAAACATTTTGCTAAGTGTTATTTTCTTTGTCACTTCACTGTGCCAAAGTGGATTGTGCTATTGGCCTGAAATTCTCAGGGTAGCAAGCCCTACTGCCACAGATGTGAATTTTGGTGGTTTGGTATGAAAACATTGAACAGGCCCATAGTTACAGCATTCCTAAGTTGAGAAAGTTTCACATAGGCTAAAACTGCAGTGCCCGTGATGCCTTTTGGTGCCTGCATCTTGAAAATGGTTCAAGATATGGATTTTTCGTAACAAAAATTCTTAATCCCTCTGTTTAGGGACTAAGTAGAGAAGTAGGTTGCAAAACCATTAATACCATGAATTTAGATTTTTTTTCCTACCTTGTATGGTTATTGAGATATCTGGAAATTAGTATTCCATTTGCTGATTTTCTTGTCCATAGGCCACTATTATGCCCTCAGAGTTAGCACTCACAACATTGTTTGATGCCAGTATCTCAGAAACTATGCAAGATATGGAATTGGTCAATTTATGTCATGTGAATGTCTCACTGTCATTATAACAATGACACTTGATTTTTTTTCCTAGCTGCTACAGTTCCTGAGATATTGGCAAATTTGTGTTACAAGCTTCCTTGCCCTATAGGTCTGCTGTATGGCTCTGCAGCTATGTGTAAGTGGGAGTGCAGGGCCCAGAGGGCCCACACTTCCACAGACACATATCATTATGCACAAATGGGGAGCTTGCTGGGAGCGCCCTCAGGCCCTGAGCTCCCAGCAACATATACAATTTACTATTTATATTGCACTTTTTCAAAAAGAAAGGACATTCTTTGCAAAAAATTTTGTTAATGCATCAGTTAGGGTTGTTTCCAGAGAAACAAAAGTCTGGAAATTCACACACTAACAGATGTTGTGTTGTGCCATGGGGTTATCAGTACTAACTCTCATCCCATTATCCTATACTGTCAGTTTGCTTGCACATGGAATGGGGTGAGAGTTGAGCCTGGTGGCCCCATGGCACACCCTGACATATTTTGGTGTGTGGAGGATGGGGGCTTGAGGGTGGGGTAGTACCCCTAATGTTGAAGTTCACACTTTTGTTTCTGTGAAACAACCTTAACTGATGCAAATTTTATATATATATATATATATATATATAGAGGAAAACTCCATTTAAAGCAGTTAGTTACTAGTGACAGTGAGGATTACTGTTAGGGTTGAAACTCCTGGATTTTCGCCACTTTCATCAGTATTAGTGCGATTGGATCAGCCAGCCCCTAACTCTCACCCCATGACATGTGTAAAGCAGCAGAAGTATAGGAGAATGGTGAGAGTTCAGACCCACGATCCCAATGCACACCCCAATGCCGTTGGGGTGGGCGGGGTCCAAGGATTTTTCAACCCTAACAGTGAATTTCCTCACTTTTGTCGCTGTGGAACAACCCTAACTAATGCATTAAATGGAGTTTTTTGCTTCTAATTTCCCTTCCTTTTGAGAATGATAACGAAAAATAGTGAATGTAATGCAGCGGCGGGACCGGGCCCCGCGCTTCCGCCACATGATGTCTTGTGACATACTAACAGAGACAGCAATGCAAACAGAAATGCTGACAGTGGTGCACATGGTAACACAAGTGTGAATGAGAACAGAAAGGGTAATGCACATGGTGGAGTAGACAGGAAAGGTCTGCCACGTGATGTGTTTTCACATAGTAACGTGGTGCCTGCAAACAGAAATGTCAATGGGCATGGTGATGTAAAGTGAAATAGAAAGATAAACAGTGCTGTAGACAGAAATGGCAAAAAATAACAGAAACGCAAGCGCAAATGAAAATGCAAAGGATAACGCACATGGTGGCGCAGACGTCAACGGTAAGTGAAACGGGTACGGAACTGCAAGCGGAAAGGGCAACAGTAACAGTAATGTAAGCTCACAGGCTGGTTTTCCCCCAAACCTGCATAGAGAAAGACAGGGAGTACAAATAATGTATGCATAATAATGAGTATCGGCGCGAGAAAATGAGAACTTGGAATACTAAATACGTTATATCTCAGGAACCGTAAGACGTAGGAAAAAAAATTAAAAGTCATATTATTTACAACTGTCCTGGCAAATTTGGTACTTAGCCCCCAATTAGGGGCTAAGAGTTTTTCCGACGAAAAGTCCTTATCTCGCACCGTTTCCGAGATACGGGCCCTGAAAGGCGCGACGAATGCCATAATGTTATCCTATAACAAAAAAAGAAAAGTTCGGAGCGCCATAACTTTCCCTCCCTGTAATGTTTTTTCACCAAACTACTGAAAGGCACATCTGTGGGCTGTTGGCTGTCTTCCTCCAAATTTCAGGAAAAAAGACAAAACCGTTATTTTGCAGCAGGGATCCAAAGGATTTCTGTAATGCGTCAAGCGCCAATGTTATCCTATGGGAAAAATGTCAACTTTGGAGTGCCGTAACTTTTCCGCCGTGTAATATTTTTTAACCAAACCACTGAAAGGCACATGCGTGGGTTGTTGGCTGTCTTCCCTCCAAATTTCAGGAAAAAAGACCAAACCGTTATTTTGCAGCAGGGATCCAAAGGATTTCTGTAATGCATCGGGCGCCGTAATGTTATCCTATGAGAAAAACTGTCAACTTTGGAGTGCCGTAACTTTGCTGCTGTGTAATATTTTTTCAATACAACACTGAAAGGCACATCTGTGAACTGTCGGCTCTGTTTCCTCCAAATTTCAGCCCAAAACTCCCAATGGTTCTTTTGCAGCGCAGTGCCAAAGAATCGCTGTTACTTTCCCACAGATGGAAAACTACTGTCGCAATTGGAGAAAGCCTCAGAAATTCGATAATTTCTCGTGAGCACAAAGTAATTTGTGAAGTACTTTTTTCCAGAAATTTGAAAACATATTTCTGGGGTCTTTACCACAAAATAAAGACATGGCAAGCATCCTCAGGGTCCGACTAGGTGAATACAAAAAGAATTAGAGTTGCTAGACGGTCCTAAATTTAAATGCCAACCATTTTTCTGATCACCAACTGAAAACAAATGGCTGATTTGCAAAAGTAATAGGCCCATTTGGTGAAAGTAAAATGCATTTTGAAAGTGTTGAACTTTTGTTAACTTTTCCTATTGACTTATAATGGAAACTGTTTTTGAATAACTTTTAACCGCTTAATATTTTTCATGAAATCTCGAAAAGCACATCGGGACCCTGGGCTGTTCCCTGAAGATTATGAGGCCAGTCGCCAAGAAACCGATGACCTGTAGGCTACCCGAGAATTCCAGAAAAAGCATAAACGTAGCATAGATCACGCTTAATAACCCACAGCTGTATATCCGAACAGTATGAAACTTGTCAGATCCCAAGGCCTATGGTACTTGATCGTGTATTCCAAATTTCAGCCAAATCCGTTAAACGGTTGCAAAGTTATTAAGGTGCAAATTTTTGGGGTTTAACATAGAAATGGCTCCTCAACCCTAACTATATATATATTCATATTAGAGGCAAAAAACTCCATTTAATGCATTAGTTAGGGTTGTTCCACAGCGACAAAAGTGAGGAAATTCACTGTTAGGGTTGAAAACCCTAACTCCGAATTCACCCCCCCAGCACCACACACACACAGACACACACACAGATTCAAGTATGGGAGAGGACCAAGTCAACACAACCAATGACAGACATCCAGCAGCAGGTGACAGAAATAATAAACAATTGTCTAAATGTACTACGAAGACAACCTCCACCCACCTGACCAGCAGTACTGCATGCTCAGTAGAGATCAACAGCAAAACTGAGGCCATGTACACCAAACGCACACATCCCTGATTGCAGCTGCACAACGTACCACACTTAGTAGTTGCATGGTCTTACCTACTGATGTCCCACACCACACCAACAACTGGTACTGTGCTGTTATTCAATATAAATGCTGAAGGTATGATGACAGTTGTATAAAGGTTTTACATCTAGTGAGTATACATTAATTAAGAGAAGCACATAAATTAACTACAAGACACTAGCATGCTCAAAATAAAAGTAGTGATACATTTAGTAGGTGATTTACATAGTAGTACATTTACTGCAATGGTTTACTCAACATAGAGAGGCTGATGTAAACGTATGGAAAAGCATTGCCTGTTCAACGCTGTGAAATTGCAGTATGCCAGTATCACATGCATTCTTACTTATGAAGGTGTACTGCTGATGTACATACATAGACCTTCAGTGTGTTTCTAATACTAAAGATGCAGTAAGTATTCTTTGTAAGAAACATTGTAATTGCATGGATCAGGCCAAGCAACTTCTAAATATCATAGCACTACTGAGCCAACAATGATGTACCTGCATCGGAGATGTATATAGGATAGATTTTCCTGTAGGCACTTACTGAGTATGTTGTACCTGATAAAGACAACTCTCATTGCATCTGTGATGACTAACTTATTCAAATAGTAATACATTTACTATTGTTGCAATGAGTGATCTATGCCACTTATGGACACAGTGTGATTTTTTTAACAGTTGTTTCATACCAGGGTATGCTCACTGTTTGGGTTTGGCCACTACTTCTGTCACTGATGCTAATCAAAGTGATAACTATGTTAATTGTGGTACAACAGGAATCAAGTAGGTATGGTGTAGATATAAACAGAATGTCTTTAGTATTGATTTAACTCACAATGGGGTAAGTGTACTAGGACAGCAGGGTTATCCTCTATCACTGACTGTCAGTTATAATCTCACTTAGGGTTTGTGATGATAATGATCAGGTTACACTGTTCATCTCTTGAGTTCATATTCACAGCCATTCTCCAGTAACTAGACAGTGTATGGTGTAACTGGGTGGGACACTGTGTTGCAAAGCTGCTGCAGTGCCTCAGCAGAGGGAGATGTGATCTACTCATAAAGACAACTACAATAAGGCATGACCAACAGTTATGTTAAATGGTCTGTTAATCACCCTGTAGGGGTTTAATGTTGAATGAGGTATAGCCGAGTGCCGGCATGTCGCTTAGACAGTGATAAACTGACCATTAACATAATTACCTGGGAGTGGCTTATTGCTATCATAATAAACTGTTTTTAAACAACATTAAACCATGTTCATCATATGGTTAGGCTCTACATGTATGTTAATAAAACTCAAACATAAGGCTGTTAACAATGTTTACAGTCAATTAGAAAGCTGCATTTCTCAAACCCTTGTTATAATCAGAGATATTATACCTGTAAAACTTCTTGGTTTTGCTGAACTCTATTGGCTCAGGTGGCCCACCACAAGTGGTGTGGTCAGGTGTGGGGCATCGGGTAGGTAAGGCCATCGCAACTACTAAGTGTGTGGTATGTGTGCAGCTGCAATCAGGGATGTGTACGCTTATGGTTACATGGCCTCAGTTTTGCTGTTGATCTCCACTGAGCATGGCAGTACCTGGTTAGGTGGGTGGGGATGTCTCAGTAATACATTTAGACAATTGTTTGTTATTTCTGTCACCTGCTGGATGTCTGTCATTGGTTGTGTTGACTTGGTCCTCCCCATACTTGAATGTGTGTGTGTGTCTGTGTGTGTGGTGCTGGGGGTGACTGGAGTTAGGGTTTTCAACCCTAACAGCGAATTTCCTCACTTTGTCACCGTAACAACCTAACTAATGCATTAAATGGAGTTTTTGCCTCTAATGTCCCTTCTTTTGAGAATGATTTTTGAGAAATAGTGAATGTAATGTGGTCGGGAGCATGGGGCCCAGCAGGGTCCAAGGCCCCGCCACATGATGTCTTGTGGAATAGTAACAGGAGCAGCAATGCAAACAGAAATGCTACAGTGGCACACATGGTAACACAAGTGCTAATGAGAACAGAAAGGGTAACGGCATATGGTGGCATAGACGGATCGGGTGTGTGCCACGTGATGTCCTGTCACATAGTAATGTGGTGTCTGTAAATGGAAATGTCACTGGGCATGGTGGACGCAAAGTGAAACAGAAAGAGAAACAGTACGGTACACACAAATGGCAAAAGTAACAGAAACGCAGGCGCAAATGAAACGCAGATGATGACGGACGTGGGTGGTATTGGGGTGCATTGGAATCATCAGCCCTAACTCTCACCCCATGTGACATGTGGTAAAGCAGCAGAAGTATAGGAGAATGGGGTGAGAGTTAGGATCCATGATCCCAATGCACACCCCATCGCCGGCTGGGGTGGTGGAGGTACAAGGGGTTTTTCAACCCTATCAGATAATTTCTCACTTTGTCGCTGTGGAAAACCCTAACCAATGCATTAATGGAGTTTTTACCTAATTTCCCTCTTCTTTTGAGAATGATAACGAGAAATAGTGAACACGTAGTTGTGGAGCACGGGGCTCCACCGCATAAGGGCCCCGCGCTCCCACCACATGATGTCTTGTGGCATACTAACAGGGACAGCAACGCAAACAGAAATGCTAACAGTGGCGCAAATGGTAACACAAGCACGAATGAGAACAGAAAGGGTAACGCACATGGTGGCGTAGACGGGAATGGTCTGCCACGTGATGTGTTGTCACATAGTAACATGGTGCCTGCAAACAGAAATGTCAATGGGCATGGTGACGTAAAGCGAAACAGAAAGATAAACAGTACTGGTAGACAGAATGGCAAAAATAACACAAGCGCAAATGAAAACGTAGAAAGGATAACGCACATGGCGCAGACGTCAACGGCGATACATCGGAAAATGGAACCGCAAGCGGAAAGGGCAACAGTAACAGTAATGTAAGCGCACAGGCTGGTTTTCCCAAACCCGCATATAGAGAAAGACAGTGAGTACAAATAATGTATGCATAATAATGAGTATCGTGAGAGAAATGAGATCTTGAATACTAAATACATTATATCTCAGGAACCGACGTATTTTCGAGAAAAAAATTTAAAGTCATATTATTTACAACTGTCCTGGCTAATTTGATATTTAGCCCCATTAGCGGGCCAAGAAGTTTGGTCAAAAGTCGATCTCGACCGCTTGAGATACGGCCCTGAAAGCAAAAGCGGCGACGTCAGTAATGTTATCCTGTATGGGAAAAAAAAGAAAAGTTCGAGTGCCATAACTTGCTTCCTGTAATGTTTTTTCACCAACCACTGAAAGGTACATCTGTGGGCTGTTATTGCCTTCCTCCAAATTTCTGTGAAAAGACAAAACCGTTATTTTGCAGCAGGGATCCAAAGGATTTGCTATGCGGGAAGCCGTAATGTTATCCCATGGAAACCATCAACTTTGGAGTGCCGTAACTCTGTCAAATGTAATATTTTCACCAAACTACTGAAAGGCACATCTGTGGGCTGTTGGCTGTCTTCCTCCAAATTTCAGGAAAAGACCAAACCGTTATTTTGCAGCAGGGATCCAAAGGATTTCTGTAATGCCTCACGCCGTAATGTTATCCCATGGAAAACTGTCAACTTTGAGTGCCAGAATTTTGCCACTGTGTAATATTTTTTCAATAATATTGAATAGTACATTCAGGAGTTGTCGGCCCGTTCCTCCAAATTTCAGCGCCCACAACCTGCCAATGGTTCTTTTGCGCCGCAGTGCCAAATAATGCTTGTCACTGTCCCACAGATGGAAAATTACTGTCGCACCTATAAAGCTGTGTTCAACACTTCGTGAGCACGGTGCACTTCATGAAGCATTTTTCCAAAAATTTGAAAAAACATATTTCGGGGTGTTTTACCACAGAAATAGATATGGCAAGCATCCTCAGGGTCCTGTTCTAGGTGAATACAAAAGAACTAGGTTGCTAGAGGGTCCCAATTTAAATGCCAACCATTTTTCTGCTGATTACCAACTGAAAACAAAATGGTTGATTTGCAAATGCATGGAGGCCCATTTGTATGGTATAAATGCATTTTATGAAAAGTGTTGAACTTCTTTTGTTAACTTTTCCTTTGACTTATAATGGAAACTGTTTTTGAATAACTTTTGAACCATTTAATATTTTTCACGAAATCTTGAAAGGCACATTGGGGATCCCGGCACACATTCTCTGAAGATTTCAGACCGTCACGCAGCCAGACGACCTGTAGGCGCCAATTACAGAATCAGAAAAGCGAAATGCCGCAGACAGATCATGCCTTTAATAACTCGCAGCTGTATATTTGACTATCATAAAATCTGCAGATCCCAAGGCCTATGGTTCTTGGATCGGTTATTCAATTTCCAGCCAAATCTGTCATACAGTTGCAAAAGCGTTAAGGTGCAAAGTTTCAGTTTAATATAGAAGTCGTGGCTCTCGAACCCTAACTATGGTAGCATACCGTGTTACCATAATATATATATATATATTCGCAAAACCCGTTTAATCCATCAGTTAGTTGTTCCACAGTGATAAAGTGAGGAAATTTGTTGGGTTGAAAACCTCATCTCCGAATTCTCCCCACACCACACACACACAGAGACACACACAGATCTGTATGGGAGGACCAAGTAACGCAACCAATGATAGACATCCAGCAGCAGGTGACAGAAATAATAAACAATTGTCTAAATGTACTAGATATCCCACCCACCTGATCAGGTACTGTATGCCTGTGGAGATCAGTAAAACTGAGGCCATGTACACTAAACGTAATATCCCTGATTGCAGCTGCACACAACGATCACTTAGTAGTTGCAGGGCTTACTGATGCTATGAATATCCTGTCTTTTCTGAACTATCACCAGCATATTGCATGATTTATAGTTGAAGAATAGTGGCATACATAAAAAATGTTCAATATCAGAAATATTTCAACCTTGTGGTTGTATTTATTGTTATTCACAGTAAATAGTCAACTTAATCATATTGTCTTAATTATTTTATTAATTGTAATTTGCTTGTCATTCCATGTAGTAGTTTTAAAAGTGTCTTACCCTTTGTTTGTGAGCACATATGTTAATAAAAAGATGTTACAACTAAAAGATAATATGAGATATGGGCACCATTAGTTCATCTACGAACAAATGGATATGTTACTATAGTAACTTGAGATTTGATAGAGGCCTATTACCAATTGAGGTGGTATCAATCATGTGAATAGCTGTGGAAGAGGTTGTCTACTGAATACATAAATTTATTGTAAGTATGGCAACACAGATTTCACCGTTGTACTAGTAACGACATACCTATCTCTATCATCATACACATATTATTCCATATAATTAGTTGTCTGAAACAACGCGTCTCAAATATGTAATGTAGCATTGTCACATCTAACTTACTTCTATGAGAATCCCAATTTCATGCCACAATAGTGTGTTATAGGTTTCACCAAATGAGAAAATCATAGTTACATTAATCTTCTAAACTATTTCAAGAAACATCTGATCACAATACACCCAAATAAGAGAGTATAAATAATTTTTTTACTATAAAATATATTTTATATAAAATCATAAACAAAATATATTTCTTCATATAAAAATAAAAACATATTAACAAAAAATATTAGAACAGGAAAAAAATAATTGAAATGTGCATTGCATCATACACAGTCATAAATTATGAAAAACATTGTAACATAAATATAAATATTTTTAAAGTGGTTAGAACTCCCATTTACAACAGTGGTTCACTGCTGGTTATTCCCTGGACTTCTTAGTGGTCACAACCTAGAAAGGGATTGGGGACAATTATGAATGGGGATGAAATCCTGGGTGTTTCTGCAATTTGTTTTCAGTTTATATGTTGCTTTCCAGGGAAAATGCAGCATATCACCCTTATTATAGTGAGGATTTACTTGGGCAAATCTCTTACGATTAAGGAGCCTCAGGGTTTTTTCCCCCTTATTTAGGTTAAGCCTCCTTTTGAAGTACTGCCTCGATTAAGTTACAAGAAGCTGGTTGTTGGGGGAAGGAAGAAGCTGCTTGTGGAAAGGTACATCACGTACCAAAAAGATACACAGACGGGGGGGGGGATATGTTTGTTCATTTTGCGACTCAAGTACTAAGTAAATGTGTTAAATGTTGGGGATTTATCACAGGGATTTGCGGTACATGTCCTGGTGGAAGGAGGATGTGGGGGGAAGAGGGTTTTCCAGCTTGGCACTGTGAGGTCATAATTAGGAGTAAGATGTTTTGCAGACTGTCATACCTAATACTTTTCAATGCTGGTTTTAGCAATGGCTGGAATTAAAAAGGTCCTTTCATGGCATATCCGAGGGACCAGAAATAAGGTCAAAAGGTACCAAGTCTTAAAGCACATTCATTTATTAAGGGGAGATATCTTTCTGCTTCAAGAAACACGCCTTTTGGAGACAGAGGAATGTACTTCACAGACAATATGTGTGGCAAGTTTTCAATGCTGGGGACAGCACCCAGAGTAGAGGGTATCCATCCTGGTTGCACTAAGGAACCTCCATTTGATGAGAACAAGTCCTTGGTGACCCAAATGGAAGATACATTTTTGTGAAAGTATTTTTTGACAGAACAACAGTAGTGTTAGGGAGACTATATGCCCTTAACGCTGGCACCCCCAATTTTTTACAGAACTCCAGCAGGTATTAGGTCCCTTCACAACCCTTTTAATTATAATCAGGGGGGATTGGAATCTTCCTTTCTCCCTAGACGTAGACAAGTCTGACTCTAGAAGGAAGGGCCTTTGCCCTGCACAGAGATCCATCAGGGAGCTGGTGGACCATTTGGGACTATAATAATAATAGTAATCTTTATTTTTATGATGCCTTTCAAATGCCAAGGTGCCATACAAATAAAAAAAAATAAATAAAAATAAAAATCATAAAATCAAACATCAGAAAATCATCATTAATCAATTAATCATTCACTATATGTCTGCTGCCACAAAAATGTCTTTAGGGCTAGCTTAAAACCCTCCACCGTTGTGCACTCCTGTAACCAATGAGGTAGAGAATTCCAAAGTGTGGGGGCCATGAACATAAATGTTCTGGACCCTGAATATTTCAAATGTACCTTAGGGATCTCTAGCAATCCTTCAATGGCTGAGTGGAGCAATCGCCAGGGGCAATAAGGGACCAGGAGCTCTTTCAGGTATTCCGACCCCTGTCCATGTAGAGCTTTAAAAGTCAGCAAGCCAACTTTAAAGGTGATCAGCCACTATACTGGCAGCCAGTGCAGTTCGCACAGCACCAGCATAATATGACAGGACCGAGATTAACCGTCAAAGCCTGGCTGCCACGTTCTGCACCAGCTGCAGGCGGAGGATTTCCAACTCTGGAAGTCCTAGATATAAGGAGTTGCAATAATCTAAGCATGAGGACACAAAGGCATGGACCAGGACAGGAAGGTCACTGGATGGAACCAGATGTTTAACCCTGGAGATATTCCTTAGATGATAAAAGGAAGATTTGACAACAGCTGACACCTGCGAATGCAGGGTCAACCCTTCATCAAAAATTACCTCCAGGTTTCACACCTGGTCAGAGGTCGGGAGAGAGAGACACCCCGAAGAACAAGTCTGGAGGGTGACCCACCCCGCAAACCCCCATCCAGTGACCAGTGTCCACAACCAACACCTGTCTTTCTGGAGTTCAACTTCAGCCAGCTCGAATCCATCCTCTCCTGGATTTCTTTGAGACAGCTATTAAAGACCGAGAGAGCTCTATCTTGATTGGGCGTAAAAGAAAGGTAGAGCTGGGTATCATCAGCATAGCAATGAAACCTCAGCTCATACCTTCTTACAATGTCTCCAAGGGGGAGCATGTACACCGAGAACAACATGAATGACAATACAGAGCCCTCAGGGACCCCACATGACAGAGAAACTGGGCCTGATGAAAACACCCCAGATACCACTCTCTGAGTTCTTCCCATGAGGAATGATGTAAACCACCTGAGGACTGTTCCCAACAGTCCCCAGATGCACCTCAGATGGCTAAGTAACACCCCATGGTCCACAGTGTCAAACGCTGATGAGAGATCCAGAAGAACCAAGATGGAACGGCTCTTCTGATCTCTAGCCATCAGGAGATCATTGAGCACCCAAACCAGCACTGTCTCTGTACTATGTCACTTTTGAAAACTGGAATGGAGAGACTCATAGATGTTATGGATGGTCAGATGGTCATCCAGTTGTGCTGCCACTACTTTCTCGATCACCTTCCTAAAAGGGAAGGTTAGAGACTGGTCTACAGCTGGCATGGCAGTTTGGGTCTAAAGTAGCTTTCTTCAAAAGCAGTATCACTACCGCCTCTTTCAGAGAACTAGGAAACTCTTCAGATTCCAAGAATCATCAAACTATCTGCACTAGGACCAGAATGATAACATCAATACAACAAAAAATCAGGAAAGTTGGTCCAGGATCCAAACTACAGCATGTAGGGTGCATACCCTGGATGATCCGCATGACATCCATGAACTCCGGGTGGCTTAAGGTACACCAGGAAAACCAAGGAGCAGTGAACTCAAGCTGATCTAATGCAATGGCCATAGAGTATGCTGGTTGGAGCACTGCCCTGATGTCAGCCACTTTAGAAGCAAAGAATTGAGCAAGATCTTCACACTCTATTTGTGAAAATGCTTTCCGAACTTGAAGACTGGCTGGGTTGTACAGTCTGTCCACAGTTCAGAACAGCTGATCTGGTTGATTCTGAGCTACCACAATCTCCCTGGACAGGAACTCTGTCTTTCTACTGGTGATTGAGGAACGATAGACTTGATAATGGCCCATCAATCTGAGGTGGTCGGCATCAAGGGCAGATTTCCATCAGCAATGCTGTAGCCTACGTTCTAGTCACCGCATCTCCCTCAAAACCCCATCAAACCATGGGGATAGAGGGTGAAGGGAGAGAGGACAAACACAGACTGGAACAATAGAGTCCAGAGCCATTGAGAAGGCTGTATTATAGGCCAACATGAGGGTTTCTGGGTCACTGCTTGCCACTGAGAAGGACTATAGGTCAAGCACTGCTGCTAGGCTATGAGGACTTATATCTCATAAAGGCGGTACCTGACCATCACCACAGGGGAGGCCTATGAAGGAGGGTGCTAAAACTAAACCCCATGGTGTAATGATCGGACCACCCAACTGGTTCCACCCCAAGTCAGAGGCTTTGATCCCTAGGAGGAAGACTAAGTCAAGAGAGTGTCCGTGTTAATGAGTAGCAGTGGTAACCACCTGTGTGAGGCCCAGAGATGTCATCAGCTGGAGGAAGTGTTGTCAAATTGTGAGAGTTCATCATTGAGCCAAGCATTAAAGTCACCCAGAACCATCAGTCTGGGTGACTCAAGCACTCATGTCAATGACCAAGTCTGCCACTTCCTGAAGAATCGCTTCTCATCACTGGGTGGGACGGTAGATGAGGCGATTCAACAACCTACACCTGCTACTATGGTACACTCAAATGACTCCATTTCCTCAACTAGTACATTTGTGAGGTTAGTTCGGTCTTAAAATATGAACCGCAACACACCCATGATCTAATCAAGGGAGCGGTGTATCACCGAGTACACGGCTGGAGTTAAAGCCTCCAAAATAAGGCCAGAATTTTCATCCAGCCAGGTCTTGGTGATGCAAGCCAGGTCCACTGTTTCAACAAGATCCACTATGTGATCCATGGTGGGTCCTTCACCCCAATCTGAAGGAGTTCACCTTCTGTAGTGGTGGGCAAAGTGGGCTCAATCCACTCTGCAAAGCAATTTGCAAAGCAAAGGCGGATTTGCGGAGTGTTACACAACACAAAGTGGAGTACTTCTCGTTATAATGAGGAATGCGAAGTTCATTAGAAACAGTGACTTGAGTTACTCTGCCTCCCAGACCACTACTCTTCCAATTTTAAGGCAAAGGACATTGCTGGCAGTGCACTTCACCTCACTTTGCCTTGTTTTTGAGCTCAAAGGTGAATTGTGCAGTGATTAATGGGATTTCAGGTCCAATGGGCTCTATATTGATCTGCACAGCCTAGGTGGGTAGGAATGAGTAGGAGACAGTGTGCTTTCATAGCTGTCTCTAATAGGAATCTTGTAAAGCTGTTCAAAAAGCATTTTTGCTTTTTGGGGCTCCATCTTTAGTTCATCGATTGTAGGAAACCCTCCTGTACTCATATCATCGAGTGTTTTTGTTTGTGCGTGGATTTTGAATGTTAATTTACAACATTGAGTGTGTGTGGTGAAAGACAGTGAAAGTGTGCTGTGGGGGAGGGGCATATCTGTGGTGTAGGTAGATTTAAGATGGAGAAATAGTGATTTCTTTGTTTTTTGGTTATATTTTTGTTATATAACTGACTGTGTTAATGTACACATAGTAATATTGTCAGTAATAGTACAAATTTTCTTGCTGTTTGTTCTGTGGATGTGGTGCAGCAGTTCATAAGGTCAGGTTGTTTAAATTACAAATTTACATTAACGTGGCATAGTACTCTGAACTTTTTCATTTGCGTCTCATTCCTTGTTCAGCATTATACACAAACTGTTCTGTGTTGTGTGTGAGTGTGTGTGCAGTGTTGTGTGCAACAAATAATACACCTTTTATTGTGACACAAACTAGTGTAATTGCAACTAAGCGCAGCAGTGTGAACCTGCTATCAACTGCAGCTGCCTGATTTTGTACTGCGATCGTGTTCTCTGTTCTTAGATTTGCTGCTTGTAGTGCCGTAAACATCAGCACTGTCTGTATTCAGTGCTCCCCTCACCCCCACATTCAAAAGGTATTTTTTACCAGACTGGATTGTTTTTGTGACCCCATCAGCACCACTGGTTACTGAAGTTGTTTTAATTCTGTGACAGTCTCAGAGTAGTCTCTTATCTGTTGCTGAAGCCGCAGTTGTTTATTTGGCTTCACATCCAGCCAGCATCCCTGCAATCAGAAAGTGAATGTTTCAAAATCTGCATTTGGTAATAATATTTGTGGTTGAGCCCCCCAAATGCCTGCAAAGAGTCATGCAAGCAAAGTTGTTTCTTGCCATGGCAATGTTGGCAGTAAGATGGTCTGTGGGCATGGTAGTAGTAAATAGACATAGAAATGCATTGTTGATGGGAGGAAAGGTATTTCTCCTGCAGTGTTTTTTACAGCCCAATCAGTAGCTTCACTCATAGTTGGAGGAAATGATGTTTTCCCAGCCGGTGGTGTTAGTGTTACTGGAGGTGGAGGTAGTATTAGTATTGTTGCGTCAAGTTCTAATTTCGACCAGTGTACCATATCCAAACAATATTGAGTGTGAAGTAGTGCAAGTGAGTGGCAGCGCAGATGATGTCATGCTTCCCAGTAACATCCCAATAACTGAACCTGAGGATTCTGATCATCATGTCAATGATGGCATACAATGTGATATTCCGTCACCGTGACACTTAACATCAGCATTTTCCATGCAGTGATTCACAGTGTGGTGAAAAAATATCAAGTGATGGTGGTGTAGATGCTGATGATGAATGTGATGATGATGACGATGTTGCTATTGTTGCAACATGCAGTCCACATGCTAGCATCCAAGCAGGTGATGTGGATGTGTGTGATGTTGATGAATATGATAATGATGTAATTGACCCCATTTGGGAACCAGAGAAAAAGAAATTCAAAGTGGCTGTGTCTCAGTCTGTTTGCAGGAATACCCCCCCCCCATAAAACATGATTTACCACTTTTAGTTGATGATGATGATGATGATGATGATGAAGACCCTGTAATCAAAATGATGGGTAGTAGTGATGATCGGTTGCAGTCCAGGTGTGCAGTGCCAGAAACATCACATGCCCCCCCCCCACTTCAGTGCTTAAAATAACAGACTTAAGTAAGCCACATCATCATGGACATGTTAAAAGCAGATCATCACACTCCCTTGTTTGGGATTTTTTTGTTCAAGATGCAAATGATGATTCAGTTGCAATCTGCCAGGTTTGCCATGTGCGTGTGAGTCGAGGTAAAAAGGGGAGCCATCTGGGGACAGGAGGACAGCATACGCATCTTAAGAATAGCCACTTGGTTCTGTCGACCCAGCACAAGCTGGCAGCTAATACCACAATGAGGCATTCACCCATGCCACCGGCAACCACAGCCAGCATGTTATCCTCTTACATGACTGTTAAGCCCAGTACAAAATTAAACATCTGCAGTAGTGCGGTAATAAGAGCAGAGGATTACTACAGACATGATGAGGTGGAGGACCACAATGACTGAAATGTTGTCCAGTGGTGGTGAGAGTAGCAGTTTTTGTGGTAGTGGTGGTGGTGAATGCAGTATGTCTAGTGCAAGTGGTACATCAACCCCAGTTGGCAAATATGGAAAAATAACATAATTTCTGGGTTTGTCATCATCACCTGTGCAACCGTCTTCATCAAATGTCCACACTCCACCCCCTGCCAATGCCATTCATCACAGAGCACAACCATTTGTGACCAACAACACACCATGTGTAAAACGTTTAAGTCAGCCCATGTTACAGAGTGTTTTTGGGCATAAGCTGAAATACCCCAATCATACAGTCACGTGAACTTAATGCTGCAGTAATGGAAATGCTGGCAATTGATCTTTTGCCCTTCTCCTCTGTGGAGAATTCTGGGTTCTGGCAGTTTGCTGCATGTGCCTGTCCAAAATGGAAAGTCCCATCCAGGACATACTTTTCTACCCATGCTGTCCCCAAGTTGTTCCGCACTGTGTCCAACTCAGTAAGACATGCCCTTCAACATTCCTCCTCTCCATTCATCCATTTAAGTAAGGTTATGTGGACAAGTGGCAACACAGCGGGAAATTCATATCTGTGTATAACTGCACACTGGGCGCAGGTGCCGGGGGTTGTCTGTGATGTTGGTAGTGTGAATAATCAGTGCAGTAAGATGGATTGTCGCGGTAGCAGTCTTCCTGGAATTCACCAGCATGCTACGATTGCTATGCGCATTATGATCTGTTCACACACTGGTGCGAACATGTTGGACATGGTACTGACTGAAACTGACAGATGGCTAAACCCTCTGTCCCTGAGAGCTGGGTTCATAGCAAGTGACAATGGGTCAAATGTGGTGAAATGCAACACTAATGGTGTTTTTTTTCATGTTCCATGCATGGCCCACTGTTTAAATCTTGTGGTTCAGGAGTTTATGCAGCACCCTGTTATAAAGGAAATGCTGACCATTGCACAACATTTCTGCTCTCACTTTTCAAGATCTGGAAAGGCCCATGACCAACTGTGGCAGTTGTAGATACAAAACAGCCTGCCTCAGCACTGCTTGAAGCTGGAAGTTGTCACCCATGGAACTCCACATTATACATGGCAGAAGGTTGTATGAACAATACAAAGCCAGCTCAGAATATCTTGTAATGTACAGTAGCCATGACAGTTCCGAGACCTCCATGTCTATGACGACTGAACAGTGTCCCTCATGGACTCTGTAATAACAATTTTATGACCTTTTGAACATGCCACACAGGCAGTGAGTGGCGTGTCTTCCTCCATTAACCAATCAATTCCACTGCTGCAGGTGCTGAGGCAGACATTGGTGAATGTACAACATAGTCTTGATGTTGCCGGAGACGGTGGTAGCAGTATGTTGCTGCAACACATGCTGGCAGTATTCGATCAGAATCGTCATGTTGTGAGCATTCAGCATAGTGACAACTTTGCCATAACAACAATGCTGGACTCATGATACAAACGTGGAATTGCATCAGTACTTGAGGGAGGGCCTGAACAGGTAAAAAGTATCAGTGGTCAACTGGTGCGCTTGGTTCATGGGGCACAGAAGTCTCGTGCCAAGGTCAGCAAACCTCAGCAGCATAATCTGGCTGAAGGTGTTCCTGGAGGACCATCAAGCATATCCTGCAAGGGGAAGAGGACTGTAGTTCCTGGTGGTCTGTCATCCAAAGTGGGTGGCATCAACCTGCTTTGGGAGGCTTTGTCCCAAGGGGTATTTGTGAAATAAATGATTTGGGAGAACAGGATGATGCATCAACAGTTGGACTTAGTGCAGCACAGAGAATGGTTGAGTCATATTTGTCTGATAACAGGCATCTGACAATAAGTGAAGATCCTCTTTTGTACAGGATTGGAAAGGTCAGTGAATGGCCAGAGCAGACTGCAGTGGCACTGAAGTACCTCACATGCCCACCCTCCAGTGTAAGAGTTGAGAAGGTATTCAGCTCAGCAGGTGCAATAGTCAGGGATCGTCAGACAAACCAGTCTCCTGCAAATGTTATTTTGCTAACATTCTCTAAAATGAATGAGAGGCACATACCAGCACAGACTGCATTCTCTGTATTCATACCCCAGCCTAGTCATGGTGGTCTTGTTGATGTGGAAATGGAGCATCCTGGTGTCACTGGCAGTGGCTGCCTGAAATGGCCCACCACTGACGTAGATGATGACACAATGGAGAAAGAATTTCCCAGTGGTCAAACTTCAGACATCAGTGACTGTGAGGGCAGTTTTCTTTATGAGGATGATGATGTGGTTAATGTTGGCAGGTTTTAACTGCAGTATTTAAAAGGCGGTGTGCCTCCCCCAGACCATCACCACTGGGACTGGTGTTATCCAAGTCTGCCACCATGAGTCTGTCTGCCCCCTAGACCACCACAACTGGGACTGATGTTATCCAAGTCTGCTACCATGAGTCTGTCTGCCCCCCAGATCACCTTCACCACCACTGGGACTGATGTTATCCAGTGCAACCATGAGTCTGTCTGCCCCCTGGACCACCACCACCACTGGGACTGATGTTATCCAAGTCTGCCACCATGAGTCTGTTTACCCCCCGGATCACCTTCACCACCACCTGGACTGATGTTTTCCACTGCCACCTCTGCCACCATGAGTCTGTCTGCCCCCCAGACCACCACCACCAGGACTGATGTTATCCAAGTCTGCCACCATGAGTCTGTCTGCCCCCTGGACCACCACCACCAGGACTGATGTTATCCAAGTCTGCCCCATGAGTCTGTCTGCCCCCCATGGACCACTACCACCACCAGTTTCTTAATATTTAAACTTAAAGTGAGTATGTGTTCTCAAGTTTGTTATGCTTCTTCACTTCCTTTAGTTGTATGTTTTGTTTTCTGTAGCTTTTAAGAGCCGCAATGGTAAAACACATACAGTACTCTTCCTTTGTTTCTTTTACAGGGTAACAAAAAAAAGGATCCATCGCTAAAACTCGTTGGGAATGATGCTGTAGCTGTACCGTACAGAGAAGAACCAATGTAATATCCATGTGAAAACCATTCTGGTAAGTATGAAGATTTTATTTCATCCTTTTCATTGTTTTGTAAAGACTGCAGCAAATATTCGCATAACAGGTTGTGTTAGTTGATGAGATGTGTCTTTGAAATGTAACTTGACTTTAGGGATTGAGATTTGAGAACCAGGGAGGACACATAACAATTAAGTTATAAGAAGTCATTAATTTATTTTTTAGGTAACTTCCAGATGCTTTGTTGTTCTGACAAAGTGGCCTAATCCAAACAAATTCTTCAACATCAGCCCCCCCCCCGCGGGCCCACATGCAACATGCAGAAGTCGTTTCATTAGATGACCCTAACCATCACACCAGACTCGAAATGGATGCAGATGAAATCTGTGAAGAAGTAGAAAATAAGAAACCATTACAGACAAACCTCAAATATGCTTCCCCTACCCAAAAAAAAAAGAAATAAAAATACTTACCTTCATGTGCTTGACAGTTATCCATTGCAAATTTCTGTGCAAAAAGTTCTAATTGAGCACTGGAATGTGCACACCATCAGTATCTGTGACCTGTGATACAGAACAATACCATGAGTACATGTCCATGTCAACCCCCCTCACCTACAAACTACAGAAATATATATCTGTATATATCAACTCACCAAGGCTATAAGTGTACAGACAAAGGGCACCCTTCCATCCAGTTGAGATGATCACATTGCATTTGCTCGAATCGCAGCACACATTGGACCAGCAACAGTTCTCTCATGGTTATCATTTTAGGGGCACTGTACGCATGAGTGACTGCGCAATAAATGCTGGGGCACTTTGCATGTGCTGAAACAATCCAATTTCACTTTGTTACCACTTGTCAATTTTCTGCACACAAGGAGGAAGCATTCTGGGCCTGCAGAAAAAAATCTGGGACTCTGCCACTTTTATGAGCATGACTGAGTGCACCATTAATTCTGAGGGACTTTGTATGTACTAAAACAATCCCATTTCACTTTATTACCACTTGTCAATTTTCTACACACAAGGAGGATGCATTCTGAGCCTGCAGAAAAAAATCTGGGGACTCTGTGCAACCTTTATGCGCATGACTGAGTGCGCCATTAATTCTGGGGTCTTTGTGCTGAAACAGTCTCATTTCACTGTGTAACCACTTGTCAATTTCTGCACACAGAAGGATGCATTGTGGGCCTACAGAAAAAATCTGGGGACTCTGTGCTACTTTGTGTGCATGACTGAGTGCGCCACTAATTCTGGGGTACTTTGTATGTACAGAAACAGTCTCATTTCACTGTGTAACCACTTGTCAATTTTCTGCACATAAGGAGGATGCATTCTGGGCTTGCAGAAAAAATCTGGGGACTCTGTGCCACTTTTATGCACATGACTGAGTGTGCCATTAATTCTGGGGGACTTTGTATGTGCTGAAACAATCCCATTTCACTTTGTTACCACTTGTCAATTTTCTGCACACAAGGAGGATGCATTCTGGGCCTGCAGAAAAATCTGGGGACTCTCGCCCACTTTTATGCGCATGACTAGTGCACCATTAATTCTGGGGGACTTTGTATGTGCTGAAACAGTTTCATTTCCTTGTGTAACCACTTGTCAGTTCTCTGCACACAAGCAGGATGCATTTGGACCTGCAGAAAAATCTGGGACCCTGTGCCACTTTTGTGTGTCATGTGATTGTTGCTGTGAGCTCATGATGTCATACGGAAATTTTTATAATTAAAGCAGCATTGCAAGAATGTCCTCACAGTTCTGAACTGTGCTTTTTATGCTACTTTACATTGCCACAGCCACCACTACCTACCTCCGAGTCGTGACTTGAATACTTCGATTCTTTTCACAATTTATGTCTGCTTTACTTACTTGACTACTTTTTCATGTATGAAAAAAAATGAGCACATCTTCAATATTGTTTAGACCAGCTTTGTATTTATTTGCAGCTGCTTTTCAATAACTATTATTCCATGGTGTCATAAAACACTGCCAGAAGCATAACTGTTAATTAACAACAGAAGTGATATATAACAACTACTTAATGTGATGGAGAAAAGCAGAGGAAACAATGACAAAGACCTGGTCAGCACCAGTTTTAAATGAATGCTCCTTTCATTATTTCACACATGAAAAAAAGGTGTACAGCAGACTCAGCTACTGCAAATTATTGTATCATTCCAGTCAGTCAGGATGTAAGTAAAGGAAGTTGTAACATAGCATTAAAAAACATAGATCAGAGTTGTCAACAAATTATTGCACTGCTGCTTTACAGACATTCATCAATTTACATAGTTATGGTGATGCACATAAACTAGTATGTGGGGTCATTACTACCACTGAAATATTTCTTGCTCCACAGAGTGCAATATATTTCTGTGAAACCATCCATAATTTCATTACAGTGAGTCAAGTGACAGAGGAATTGCCAATCAGAAAAGCCACCCACATTCTGCCATCCTTTCTCAGAAACATTAGGACGTGATGCCAGGGGGGAGCACAGGTGCATGCTCCACTATAGTGAATGTCCAGCAGCTATCCCAACCAATGTTTCCTTATGTTATAAGGTTCACTCTGTGGTGAAATGTGGGCTGTTTCCACTAACAAGGCTCTTCTTACTGGAAACGTGGCCACACATTTCACCACAAACTGACTATTATAACATAAAGAAACATTCAGAAACCTGCCAGACAGTCAGATATTCACTGTAAGGAGCACGCACACGTGCTGTCCCTGCCATCACATCCTAACATTGCTGAGAAGGGAGGCAGAATGTGAGCAGATTTTCAGAATGGGAATTGCTCTGTCACGTGACACACTAATGAAATTATGTCTGGTTTTCACAAAAATGTATTGCACTATGTGGTGCAAGAAAGATTCTGCTGGAAGGGAAAATGTGCATGATTAAACAATAACAAACAAAAAACAGACAAAAAAAGTACAACACAGTAGTGGGGTGGGGTCAGGGGTGGGTGTGGGTGTGGGGGCAGAAAACAATCCCCTGACTTACTGTGGCAGTGAGATGCCATAGTGGTCCAGCAGCAGGTGCAGCGTTGAAAGTATTTGCTGCTGCTGTGCTTCCACTCTGTTAACCTGCTGCTCTAAAGCACTGAACTACTCATTATTTTCCTTGAGCACTGCCCACACCAGGCCGATATCAGACTGGCTTGCAGGGACTGTGGTGGGGTCCACTGCAATGGGGAATCCAGGTAGTGGGGCTGGTGGTGGACAGGGTGGTGCTAGTGGCTGTGGTGGTGGTGGTGGTGGAGCAGCTGCTGTAGTGGCCCTCATCCTCCTGCTGTGGTGGTGACTCCTGCGAGGTACATCTCCCACTACAGCAACACCTGGCCCCTTCCATGGCAGCCTGCCACTCTGCCCTGTGGTGGTTCAGTATGTGGGTGCGCTGGCCACTGGTACCCAAATGTGTCCCAGGGGGACACGGTGCACCAGCACACCATACACATGGCACTCCACCAATGTGCTGTCTCCCCCCACACAATTAAAAAACTCCCACACTGGGGAGCTGCGAGGGGGGACCAGACACAGTCATCACATGTCAGGCACAAGTCCCACCACCACCTACAATTGCCAGGACCACCTCCTGTGGCTGTGGAGGTGGTGGAGGGGGTGCTGCTGGAGCCCCAACAGCTGCTGCTAGTGGTGGTGGTGGTGATAGTGGTGGTAGTGGTGGATAAGGTGGAAGTGCAGCAGCCACCAGTGGTACTGGTGCTGCTGCTGCTGCTCCTGTTGCTTCAGCAGGGGAAGCAACACCAGCCAGGAGTCTGGAGTGGTCCAACATCACATGACCACCCCACCCCCAATGGGTCTGCACTCTTCTCCCAACGCACCCACGGGCCAGCGACTCACCTTCTCCTACATGACCTTCCATCCTCTGAGTCCACGGGATGACACACACACAGACAGTGGACACACACACACACACCACAACACACACACACACACACGCATTCAGTCACACACACAAAACAAAACTTATACAAAAATTCACTAACAAAAAAACACTAATACAATACAAAACTAAATAAAATAGCTTTTAAAAAGCTGTTTGTTCTGGAGTTCTGGCACTAAAAAGAAATGAAAGTCAAGCAAACTCCTCTCCTCTCATAATTTTGCTTTCTCCCTCTACAAATGCAAAGGAGAAAGTGAGACTGCTTCTCTGACTCACTTCCTTCCTGACTGGCTAAAGCATGTGACTTACGGTACTGCAAGCCATGTGGTGTGCCTATTTTCTTCTCACTTCACCTTACTTCATGTTAAGGCATAATGAGAATGTGAAGTGGTAATAATAACACAAAGTGAGCACTTTACAGGGTCCACTTCGCGTTGTGCTCTGTGACGTGAAGTGCCCACTTCACGTCCACTTCACGGGCAGATTACTAATTCGCTGCATCTCTACCTTCAAGTCAGGAGTCCATGGATCTTCATCCAGGATTGATTATTTCCTAATTAGCCATACCTTGCTAGGAGGGGTTTTAGGCTGTACAATAGACCCTGGTGTGATCTCCGATCACTCTATAGTGCAGTGTTCCTTATCGTTCTCAGCAGATACATCCAAAGAGTCATATGGAAATTGAATAATCAGCTTCTTAAAGAGGAAACAATTGTAGAACACATTAACCAGAAAATTAAATCCTACACTGAAGTTAATTTAAATTTCACAAAAAGACCCGACCTAGAATGGGGGGCCTTAAAATGTGTATTACGGGGAGCATTTATTAAAGTAACCTCTTACAGGAAAAGCATGAGAGACCAAAAAGCCCTCTCCCTTTTGACAAAGATTCATAGCCTGGAGTCCTCTCTGTCCCCACCACTACAAAGTCCAACCAGACTTGTCTGCTAGGGATCAGGGACCAATATAGGACATTATTGAGATAAAGGGCAGAATATGCAATCTTAAAAATGGGCATGAAATACTTAGATCATGGAGAGAAAGCCAGGCATCTCCTTGCTTTATGGCTTAAGAAGGTAGAATCTTCTAGATTAGTCCAAAGTATTAGGTCCCAATCAAGTGACTCCCTTCACCTTATCCCAAAGAAAATTACTGGGGAGTTTGCAAAGTATTACAAGGACCTTTATAGTCCCATGAGTAACTTCCCAGGGAGTAGTGTGGTTCAGAAATATCTTGACACTCTCCGCCTTCCCTCACACACTCAAGCACAACAAGAAGCATTGATAGCCTCTTTCTCCAAGACAGAGATATCGGCTACCATAACTCTCTTGTAGCTGATAAGGCCCTGGGCCCAATGGTTCTCTTCCAATGTTTATAAGGTGTTTAGCAAGCTAATGACTCCCTAGTTAACCTGATTATTTGAATGGATATTAAATGTCAACCCTCTGGACAAAACATTATTGGAGGCATTAACCATTGTACTACATAAACCAGAAAAGGACCCAGAAAGTGTAAGTAGCTATAGACCCATCTCATTTTTAAATTGCGATGTCAAAATATTAGTGAAATTGCTTGCTAGTAGACTCAAATTAGTATTGCCTCACATCATTCATCCAGATCAGGTGGGTTTTATGGAAGGCAGACACTCTGCAGACCACTTCCGCAAACTGGCACATGTCTTCTCTGCATCCAGGAATCCAGTATTCCGGCTGGACTGCTTTGTCTAGATAGAGAAGACATTTGACAGAGTCAAATGACAATTTCTATTTTTAACCATGTACAAATTTTGCTTCCTCAAAATTTGTTAATTGATCTCTCTCTTTATCAAAATCCCCATGCCCGAATTTACTGTAACAGGGTGTTCTCAGATCTTTTCCCTTTGCATTCTGGCACCAGATAAGGATGCCCTTAGTCCCCTCTCCTGTTTAACATACATCTTGAATCATTGTTGTCTAAATTGCAAAATCATGGGGATGTACAGGGTATTAAGGTACGAGATCAGACATTCAAGCTCTCAGCATATGCAGATGATGTTCTTCTCCATTTAGTACACCCAGGACAGTCTTTTCTGGTGGCTTTCTCTATCATTGAAGAGGATGGAGCTGTCTCCAATTATAAAGTTAACCTGGTGAAAAACATGGTTTTCCCTTAGAACTATGACCTCACCAAGCATGACATAGAACCATTAGGGGTACAGTGGAGCCCAAAGATTCTAAAGTACTGTTGACTATTTCTGTCTAGGAATGAGTCCTCGATGAGGAAACTGAATCTAGACCCCTCCTTACTTCTTATCATCCAGCAAGATCTCAACAGGTGGCAATCTCTCCCAATATCACTCTGTGGGCACATCAATGTAATAAAAATGAACATTTGCCCAGGGTCTTCTACCCCTAAGTATGAAAAATTTGTGGATCCCTTTGGTGTGGTTTAAGATGATGCATGCTATAATCTCCTCCTTTATCTGGCTTGGTAAATGACCCAGGAGAGCTACAATAAGATTGCAGCTTCCACAACACATGGTGGTCTGGCGCCCACATTTTGGCCTGTATTTTGGACCAGCCAGGCATCCAAATATTTGAGATGGCTACCCCAGGATGAGACTCCATCCTGTCCCTATGTGCTAGAGTTGTTGGTTCTAGAAAGAGGGCTGATATCAGGTGCAAACATATCCCCAGAAGCAATGTTGTAAATATCAGCCAAGGCCTTGCCTACCAATTTGGCTAGGCCCTCTAGTTTCTCCTCTATCAGGATACACACACAACTATGTGCCTTTTAAAGTATAATAACACTAAAGATCCTATAGGCCGATGGTTGGAAATCCAAATCTGAAAATAGAGGGTAGGTTTATTTTCACACTTTGGCTCCCTCAACTCAAAGAATCTAGAGCAAAGGCATTTTTTCCAGAAGGGTCCTGTATGTCTTAAAGCTCTATTATGGATCATTACAAGTTAAACACAACTCAGATCTTTAAAATCTTCTAACTATGGCAGCTTTTAGTTCAATTTTCTGGGAATCTGAACAGGGAAGATGATATGAGTGACTGGTTTGGCTCTCTGGTTAATTTATGTGGCAAATCCCATGCTATTTCAATGGTGTACTCCTCATTTCAGAATAGATCACTTGATGCCCACTATAGGAATCCTCGGTTCTGGCCTGAACAATTACCTGTCTCATAAAATAGATGGGACATTATTTGGAAGGATATATACAAATACATTTCCCAATACAGATTGAGACTTACCCAGTATCAGATCTTAAATGACATATACTGGACCCCAGTTAAACTTCAGAAATTGTGGAAGGCCCTCATCACTTTATGTAATAGGTGTCAGCAACAGGAGGGTACCCTTAAACATATTTTCTGGGACTGTGCTACAATCAAAGCCTTATGGGAATTGATCAAGATCAAGTGAGATCCTTGCTGGGCATCAAGGAGTTGTTCACACCTGAGATCTGTTTACTCTGATATTTCTCCCAGATACCTGTGCTTCTATGTAGATACCACATGGCCATGGTTTCACTAACCATGAAAAAATTGGTACTATGCCATTGGTTGGATGGGCATAGAATCACATACTTTGAATGGCTCCGGGAGCTATTATTCAATCTTCAAGCTGAACAACTTAGAGCTAGCCATTGGGGGAACCCTGCCCTAGTACAAAATAATTTGGGAAGGCTTCCATATCTTGTATCAGTCCCAGATGGGAGGACCTTTGGGTTGAATCTCCTGGCAACCACCCTGATTGGTCTAATTTCTATTTTCACTCCTATCAACCCATTTTAAGTTGTATGCTTTAAGGTACAATTATAACACTGGTAATAGTAGTCTCTGTTTTGTGATGACAAGCTGGGGGGGTTGGGGTGGGAGTGTGGGTCTGACATGTTACAGTTTGTGTCATGTACTCACATGTATCTAATGATGCCATGTTAAGACCCATTATTGGAAAATTTAATAAAGTTAAATTAAAAAAAATAGAACAGACAGCAACAGCAACCAATAACAGCACACAACCACACATCAATCACCCCAACAGCATATACACATGCACAAATTCATAAGATTGACAGCCACAAATATTCCATTCAGAAAACTACACAACACCCATGGAAAGGAGCAAAAACAGAAAATAACACTTAAAGAACCTAACAGAATGGCACAAAACAGGCAAAATAACACAAGTAAATGACAAAAAAGCCTATTGTATAAATTGAACACATGATGTGCAGATCATGTGATATGTGAAATATCTTCACTCATAAACAGTGACCTCTGTATACTTTCACTCATGGCTCTGTTATGCTCTGCCACTCGTGAGAATCCAAAGGTCACTGTTCACTCACAAAGATACTTCACATATCATTCACCTCCCATCATGTATTATATATATATATATATATATATATATATATATATATATATATGGCAAAAATCCATTTAATGCATTAGTTAGGTGGTTCCACAGCAACAAAAGTGAGGAAATTCAGTGTTAGGGTTGAAAAACCCTCTTGGACCCCTGTCCACCCCAACTGGCATTGGGGTGTGCATTGGGGTCATCAGCCCTTTCTCTCACCCCATCACATGTGTAAAGCTGCAGAAGTATAGGAGAATGGGGTGAGAGTTAGGACTGACAACCCCAATGCACACCCCAATACCCAGTTGGGGGTGATGGGGTCAGGGGTGTTCAACCCTAACACAATTTCCTCACTTTTGTCACTGTGGAACAACCCTAACTAATGCATTAAATGGATTTTTTGCCATATATATATATTTTTTTGCCTCTAATTTCCCTTCTTTTTGAGAATTATAGCAAGAAATAGCGAATGTAATGCAGCGGCAGGAGCGCGGAGCCCTTTGAGCCCCGCTCTCCCGCCATGTGATGTCTTGTGGCATAGTAAAAGGAACAGCAATGCAAACAGAAGTGCTAAAAGTGGCACACATGGTAACGCAAGCACGAATGAGAACAGAAAGGGTAACTCACATGGCGGCGTAGACGGGAACGGTCTGCTACGTTGATGTGTTATCACATAGTAACATGGTGCCTGCAAATGGAAATGTCAATGGGCATGATGACGCAAAGTAAAACAGAAAGAGAAACAGTACTGTACACACAAATGGCAAAAATAACAGAAGCATAGCGCAAATGAAAGCATAAAGAATAACACACATGATGGCTCGACAACAATGGTAAGTGAAACAGTACGGAACCACAAGCGGAAAGGGCAACAGTAACAGTAATGTAAGCGCACCAGCTGGTTTTCCCCAAAACCTGCATAGAGAAAGACAGTGAGTACAAAGAATGCATACGTAATAATGGGTATCGGAGCAGAAAATGAAGACTTGGAATACTAAATAGGTTATATCTCAGGAACCGTACGACGTTGAAAAAAAATTTAAAAGTCATATGATTTACAACTGTCCTGGCTAGTTTTATACTTAGCCCCCAATAGGGGGCTAAGTATTTTTCTGATGAAAATCCATATCTCGCACCGCTTTCTCGAGAAATGGGCCCTGAAAGGCATGGCGAACGCCGTATCGTTATCCTATGGGAAAAAGAGAAGTTCGGAGCACCATAACTTTGCCTCCCTGTAATATTTGTTCACCAAACCACTGAAAGGCACATCTGTGGGCTGTTGGCTGTCTTCCCTCCAAATTTCAGGAAAAAAGACCAAACCGTTATTTTGCAGCAGGGTGCCAAAGGATTCCTGTAATGCGTCGGGCACTGTAATGTTATCCTATGGGAAAAACTGTCAACTTTGGAGTGCCGTAACTTTGACGCCGTGTAATATCAGTAGGTAAGGCCATGCAACTACTAAGTGTGGTACGTTGTGTGCAGCTGCAATCAGGGATGTGTACATTTGGTGTACATGTCCTCAGTTTTGCTGTTGATCTCCACTGAGCATGCAGTACCTGGTCAGGTGGGTGGGGATGTCTTGTAGTACATTTAGACAATTTTTTCTTATTTCTGTCACCTGCTGCTGGTTGTCTGTCATTGGTCGTGTTGCCTTGGTCCTCCCCCGTACTTGCATGTGTGTGTGTGTCTGTGTGTGTGTGTGTGTGGTGCTGGGGGTGAATTCGGAGTTAGGGTTTTCAACCCTAACACCGAATTTCCTCACTTTTGTCACTGTGGAACAACCCTAACTGATGCATTAAACAGAGTTTTTTGCTATGAATTTCCCTTCTTTTTGAGAATGGTAAGTATAAGTAGTAAATACAGACATGGCACTGCAGTCACACAATGGCAACAAATCATTCACTGTATGAATGCAGATGTGGTACCATGGACCCTTTTACTCCCTACGGTCTCATAAAATCATTTGTTATATCTATACTCCTACAAGCCATATAGTGACAGTATCTGATTTGGCATATACATGTGGTGGTAGAGGGACAGGTCCTTCAAGATGTACAGTATCACTGCATGATCACCTGCATGACTACAGTGCTGCTACTGCCTAATCTTCTGCCGTCAGACTCCCACCACATAATCTGGTGTATGAGTACAGTGGTAATATAGAAATAGTTTACATACCCCACAGTGCCAGCTAATCATTAACATTATACATTTGTAGTGCAAGTACACACCTTTGGGATGCTGTTAAAGAACCACACTATTTAATGTATGAATACTATATATGTTATCAAACACTAGAAAATATTGAACACCATACTGCTAAACTGTACTAATATGGTAAATAAGAGATTAGCATACGGCTGTTACAAATCCTGCACTGTTTAACAGAATATCAACAGTTACACCCTTGTAATAGAATCAGTATAGGAAAGACTTTCTAATGAATCATGTTTTTCATAGATGCTATGGATAAAGGTTAAATGAAACACAAGAAACGTTTTGTTAAAGAAAATATTCTATTTTTTTATCTTTCAATATACAAATATATAAAAAATCACATGTTATACAAAAAATAAAATTTCTGTTTCATACCAAAAATAAATTATCATTCTTAAATAAAAAAATAAGAAAATGATAAATTATATTTTTACAAAAATAATTAGAAAAATAAATATGTTGATGAAATTATTATTTTCTAAACATTTCAAATAAACATGATTATTATTAATACAACTATTAAACTATATACAAACAACAGACTCTCCATGATCAAGAGAGGTGTGGCGCTGCTCGAGGCAGCACAGTCCAGAAGTTGGACAATATGTGGAGGCACACCAAAGTGGAAGCTGTTGCGACAAAGCAGAGGGGAGACACACATGAAGCTGTGAGGCTGGTTATTGTGTCTGTCCTTCAGTTGTTGCTGGTGCAGGTGAAGCAGTGGTACTGGACACACTGACACCTGCTACTGTAATCCACAGGCTCGAGCAATTTGATCATTGCCTGCTGCGCTGCGAAGAGGACAACAATTTCTCTGCCCCTCCTGCAGCGGAGCAGTTTCTTCTTTAATAGAATCTATTTTCTGCTCGAGCCTGCGGACACAGCAGCAGTGTACAGTGCATGTCCTCGCGGTGTTCTTCTGTAAAGATACAAATAAAATAGCAATTAAATATAGTAATAAATATACCATTTTGTTCTTCTGTTGTATCTAATGATTATATTATCTTTTCCTTTCATATATCATACGCAGAGATAGATCACTGTTACTAGGGATATTGATTTAAGTAGTCATTCTTAAAACTTACTGTTCTTACTCAATATATTATATGAGTCACATATGATGCACCATTACTCAATTAGTACTGTAAATATTAACAATTGTCAATGTAATATATTTATATTATACATTATACATAACCTTATGCATCACAGTTTTGATTCATACAATTGTTGCTAACTATCTATAGCACAGTAAGATATTGATCAAACTAATGTCATTTAGAGTCTTAAAGTCTGTGCAACTACCATAATATAGATGTACTGTTTTTGTTAAGTATTTCTTATTTGAACATTTCTGCTGTGCACCCTGACACAGTCACAGTTACATCAGGTAGTACACATTAATAAATGTTAATAACAATGGTTTGTCTTACATAGGAACAAGTTAAAAACAGTGTTGTACTGTAACTTTTACTACCAAGATTGAACAATGATCTTCTACTGATATTAAAATACTGGGATAGTTATTCAAACTGCGCCATTCTGTGGTGCAAGCCCTTGCACTAGTAAAAAAAAGTTGTGCAGATGTGTAGCAAGGACGATATTGTACGGAGTTGCAATACTGAGTATTTTCTTTGAATATTGACCCATCTCTATAGCCACTGTTCATAGCACTGTGTAACTTGCAGCATCACAAATGGTCAGAGTGGACCATTCAGTAGCAATGGCACAGTTTCCATTGCATCATGTGCAAACCTGCGATATTGAAAAGGTGACATGTAAATGAGGCCATGATTTATGTAAGGCACAGCAGAGGCCATTTGCATGTAATTATGACCCCATTTGCATGGGATTATCATGCAGTTGCGAAGACCCCCGACAACTTGCACCTTGCACCCTGGTAGGCAGCAGCCATCAGGGAGCGACACCCCCTGCAGCCTGATCGCGGTCATAAGATTAGTAAACACCCCGAGCATCCCAATGGGGGGCATAACGTCAGTAAACCCCACCCACAGCAGCCTAATGATGTGCATAAGATTATTCCCCCCAACCAGCCGAATCACGTGCACAACATCAGTAACCCTCCAAGCAGCTCAACCACGTGCATTAAGTTATTTACCCCTTTCCGATAGTGACCATAACTTCAACCCCCCACCAAAGACCAATATCCCTGGTGTTCCACTGTACCGCAAAGCCTGATCATGGGCATAACATCAACCCCTAATGTACAATATCACTGGTGATGTAGTGTCCCCACCCACCCACAGACACCACCATCCGCTCCCCCATCAGCCAGTGGGCAGCACACCCCACATCTGCCACCATCCCACCCACTGACTAACAGCTTGGTAGGGCTGCATGCCCATTGGTTCAGGACAACAGCCAATGGGCGTGCAGACCATACCGTACAAGTCAGTCCGTACAAATGAATCATTCATTCACATATCTCAACTGCCTTGCACGGTATTGGCTGCATGCCCATTGGCTATTGCCCTGATCCAATGGAGTTACAAGTTACTGGTACACATCACAGAACACATGATCGTCACTAAGCCTACAATGATATTTAGAGAAACAGTATTCCAAACAGTACTAATTATTCTAAATTCAACAACCATATAGTTAAGCGATATCACACCAAACGGTATTGGTGATGACATTATTTGCCCATGTAGTGTAGTGTTGTTTGGCAACAAGGCACACGGAAATGCCGTAAACACAGCATCTGCGGAGAATCCTACCACTACCAACATTCTCAAGTGGCACAGTGGAATTGTACACTAGCCTGTTTTTTGGGTAAGATAGAAAGAACTAAGTAAATAGAAAAACGCAGTAAGTTTATGCAATGTTACTGTGGTACTTCTTGCATTTTTTCACAGTTTAATAATGGTAACAAGTGTTTTAGAGATACACGTGTTTACCACATCTTCTGATGTCCTGATTGCAGTTTTAACAATCGCAGAGCTGTGCAGACAGACAATTACATCAGAAGAGTCACACTTCATTTTTATGGGCATAATCTAATAGGAGATAACTGTTAATTTCAATGTACTAATCAATACATTGCAAGTATATACTTCTTATTTCATACTTACGCTCTACAGTACCAATCTCCTCCTCCTTCACCTGCACCAGTGGTGTAACCACACTTCCCGTAGACACTATAAAAAAATATCAAAATTGTATGTAATGATGATAATTGAAATATATCAATATTTAACAAAACTCTTACTGTATTACATAAAGATCACATACTACACTAGTATCATCCAAGTATATGTTTAAATTCTAAATAGCTAAAGTACAGCATTATAAACATAGCACTCTGAAAACCCAAAACACATAAAGGTTGCAATATTCGTACTGCAACACAAAGCAGTGCAATCCTTGTTGTAACAGTACTGAGTGTTTCACAAAGTTCAACACAGCAAAAATGCTGCAGTGCTGTAACCTGTTCACTACAACTAAATGTGCACTCTCACCAGCTCCATCATGCATTGCACAGTGGAACTGTGGCACTGTAAGTCAACAGACAATAGTATATCAGCTACACAGCACCAGTGGTATATTACTATGCACACAAACTATAATATTCAGGAATGGACACCCACATATCAACATAGTACATGTGAACTACAAATGTTAACATTGCTGTGTTAATGTGGAGCACTTAGTATACAAGCAAGGCAATTAACAGTTAACTGTGTGTGATCACCTGTATGGCTGCAGTGCTGCTACTGTTTACCCTGCCATAGTGAGCACTTTATAGTGATTGCCATGACCTTTAACTTCAATGTACCCCATAACCGAATTACATCCTCTCAACATAAAAATGTTCCTTTGTACAGCACTGCAGGCAACCACATCACCTGATCAGACTCTTACTATAAGAAATTTTCCCTGTCAGTCAAGTACTATCAACTATTCACCTCATCGCACAGTTACTGTCTGGAAATATCTATACTGATGCAGTGAAGCAAAACCTATCACTCACTCATGGTATTTTATGATATATATAACTGCGATATCCAGCTGATGCCCACCCCATGACCAAATGCAAACTTACCATGCTATATTTAAACATAGAAGTTCACTGGAATCTTATCACAACCTTATTGTGACACGGAATTGAAAAATGAAAATGCTTCTTGAGCCAGTGGTTGCATTTAGGTAAATTACAGCAAATACAATCAGCCACTACACTGCTTGATAGTCATACACACCTAGCAACCCTATCACTGTGTCCTGACAACCTGCCCACTCACTCAGTCACCAGCAGATAACAGCTTAGCACCTGGAGAGAAGTACACAGCCAACAACTGATAGCATTGACTTTGGCTCTACTCTAATCTATACACAACATGAACAGTGACTGTTCACACTGTAGTCTATTACACTGTCCTAATATGTGTGTGTGTGGGGGGGCAGGTATCATGGCAACACAGAATAGTACCAGAAATCACATTTATTCAGAGGGACCATGTCATCTCTAGCGCTGTGTAATATAGCAGCTTACCTGAATTTGAGCAGTCATTGTTTTTTTGTTTGTGTTTAAACTTTACTGTGTGTTACAGCAGTAATGCAAATGAAGTAATCACAAGCACTATGATATTCTTTCCATGACCTATTAAATGTCAAAATACCATTGTTTCTGCTGCAGCATTCTTTTGTCAGTTTGACATTACTCATCATACATTGCCTGGTCTCTAATTGTTCAGTGTTGGGATTTTCCCATGATCTTAATCTGTAGAACATCACAGGTCTAATCTGAACCTCACTGTAAAGCTGTACATGAAGTTTTGCTTGATGCTGTACTACATGATCAGCTTCATTGTTGAATCTTCTTTTAACAAAACAGATTTTGTCTTACACACAAACATCTTTACAATGATATTTCTTATTCTGAATACCAATGAAACCTTGGATAATAGGAAGAATGGCCTCCAGGGTGTGTGTTTTTTTGGGTAGCATCATGCCTCAGGTGTTGGAGCCGCCTGGCCTGTGGCCTTTTGCCCAACCACTTGAGGCGTGACATAATCCCACCACAACAAACACACTGTTCAATTATTGCTTAATTATAGCCACAGAAAATACTTGTTAACTCTTTCCTCATTTATAAAAAGGCTTACTTATACCATACCCAAGAAGTACTCATAGGTAATATTAAACATTATGAAAACAGCCGCATTCTTACCATCTGGCTCCACAAAAAATCACACTTTCAGAGTCAGACTCCGCAGCCTCCACAGCTTCAGCCCGTGCTGGTACTACCTCGGCAACAGGTGGGGAGCACCTCTGACAATCTGTTAAATTTACATAAAAAAGGGTATTTAGTTACTGTATTATTTTAATCATCAATTATGTAGAAACACTTAAATATTAATAATTGACATATTTCTACTATTTAACATGTTCCTTTATCAACTATTTCCCAGTCATCATACAGACATGTAAAATGTCACATGTGTTATCATAAATAATACAAGCAAACAAATTATTCACATTATTCACATTTTCATCAGTTCAGCAGTGTAATAAATATAATGACCATTGCTGTTTAACATAATACTACTCTATATTCAGTATACACATCCATATAACAATAGTTAGGGATATATACACTAATACATGATATACAGCTGATAAGCATTGTTACATCACGGCAAGTGATTCATGCAGTGTCAGTTAACCTTGATAGCACATCACAAAACAGTAACAGTTAACCTAGAAACCAGTGCACATGATGACGCTATGGTTGTCACCTGTACCATTTAACATTCTTCTTTTTTTGTACCAGTATAGTGCCTCTACTCCCCCACTCACCAAGTGCAATCCCCGAGCCTCAGACCCACTTTTTGTAAGGATTGAACCAGTTTTGTTCTTGTGTCCCACCACCAATCATGCTTTCTAACCCATGTAGGCACATAAATGAATGAACACCCTCTACTTGTACTGGTACCGCCCCATCCAGTAATCATGATCATAATCCTACATTGTCATGCTAACAATAAAATATACCTGCTGTTCCAGTAGAACAGTCAACCCCACCGCTGCAATTTCAAACACATCAGCATCAGAAAGTAATGTTTAACTGGTGAAATAGTACTCTCTCAGCCCCCAAACCACAAAACGTTACTCAAAGCACTCAAATATCATAGCAATATCTAGTGTTTTAGTACCCCAAAACCAGAAGTGCAGTGTCCATCCTCCAATACACACAGTAAGAACAGGTCTGACCAGCAGGCCAGTTCTCCTCTCACCATCAGAACTGGCTAGCTACTGCAGTAGCAGTAATGCATACCACATTCATCAGACAGCTGTAGTGCTCAGAAGAGTCCTGACCTGTTTGCCACCGATCTATCAATGTTCTACACAGGAAGATGACCATCACAGATCTGAGCAGGGACAGCCACCACTACAGCAACAAATGTTCCTGTCATTGTGTGACTACTGAGAGTTTGCAATGATGCCTTGGGTGGGTGTACACATCACTAAGGCACCCAGAAAATCATTTAAGTAAGTGTATACAGGGATCGAACATTACAGTTGCTGTGTGAGCAAACCACCAAAACACAGCCTAACATAAACACAGCTACATTCGGTGTATACTGGTTGCAGAATGTGTCATACACCACAACACAACTACTATTATCATGAAAATATTGATACTTTACTTACATTGTGTAGCATGCTCCCCAGCTTGTGGATTTCCAGCCACCTCCCACAGCTCATAACCGAGGCAGTACCAACACGTGTCCTGGTCTGGTATCTCCTCCCTCTGCTTGAGTTGGTAGAATCATTGCCGCAACAGCTACCACTTCTTCTTACACTGGAGTGGTGTCTTGTTTCACACTTTTAAAACTGCATACAAATAATTGTGTATGCACCTCACATATTGTCCAACTTACGGTTAGTGCTATGCATGAGGATGCGCGCACTGCGGGGGCCTCTACTGCCTCGAGCAGCGACACACCTCTCTGAAGCTCCAGATTCTCATGACTCTGAAAAAAAAACACACAAATCATAGTACTTATTGCCATGTTCTCTGAAATATTTGACTTTCTGTTCTATTAAGTTAACCTACTTGAATTTTTACAGCTGTTTCTTATTAATTTTTCATCATTATCAGAAATCTTTACATGCATACAGAAAAAATACTCTCAAAATAACATTTAAGCATTCTGTTAAGTAAAAGTCAGTGTAGTGCACATATAAAAATTTTGAAAACTTACGATCGTCCATAATAACTGGACAACATACACTCATGAAACAGCCATTTTTATGCATTTTGTCACCAATTTTTCAACATAGCCATTTTCAGACCACTGCTCATGCAGATTGTCACTGTGATTTTCTTCATGTGTCCCATACAGTGATGTCACACAACAACTGCACCAGGGGAAGAACCATGCATAAACTGCACAGCCTGATATTCACTGAGGCTCTGCATAGTTGTGCAGTGCAACCACAACCTGCGCCTGCACAACGAGCAACAAAAAAGGAGTAAGTCGAAGGCCACCCACAGCTGAGCTGTCACATTGCAGAGCACAACACAGCAGTTGCCACCTGTGGGTGGCCATCCACTATTCCCTGTGCCCATGATGCAGCCCAATCAGGGGCATAATAGTAATACCCCGACTGGGCCAATCACTCAAAACAGTAACCCCCACCCCCACTAGCTCGATCACGGACAAAACAATAGTAATCCCCACCCCCACTAGCCCAATCAGGGCAAAACAGTAGTAATCCCCACCCCCAACTAGCCCAATCACAAGCGAAACAGTAGCAATCCCCACCACCCCACTAGCCAGATTGCGGGCATAACAGAGTTCAGCCTCTCCCAAGACCAAGATCCCTGGTGGTACACTGGACCGCGAAGCCCGATCATGGATATTAGAGTCAAGCCCCAACCCCAGGTCCAAGTACCCTGCTGATCTAGTGCCCAACACCCCACCCACCCATGGAGCTCCACCACCCCACCAGCCGGCAGGTGGCAGCACCCCATTCATCTGCTGTCCTGCTGCCGGCTGACTGACTGCTCAGTAGGGCTAGACGCATATTGGTTCAGAGCAACAGCCAATGGGCATGCAGCCTATACCGTACAAGGCAGTGCAGATATGTGAATAAATTCATTCACATATCTGCACTGCCTTGTACGGTATCGGTTGCACGCCCATTGGCTCTTGCTGTGAACCAATGGATGTGCAGCCCTACCGAACACTCAGTCAGCGGGTGATGGGACAGCAGACTGGTCAGGTGCTCCCGCACACTGTCTGATGGGGATGGGGAGTGGGGTGGTCGGGCTCCATGGGTAGGTGGGGTGGGGCCACTAGATCACCAGGGTACTTGGACCTGGGGGGGGTTGACTGTAATGCCAGCGATCGCACTTTGCAGTCCAGCAAACCACCAACAATATTGGTCTTGGGTGGAGGTTGAACTGTTTTCTGACCACAATCGGCTACTAGGGGTGGGAATTACTACTTTTGACCACAATCAGTTAGTGAGGTGGGTATCACCACAGTTTGCCCATAATCAGGCCAGTCATGGGGGGGTGACTACAGTATTGTCCACTTTTGGGCCAGCCTGGGGGGATTACTACAGTTTTTTCCATGGTCAGACCAGTCGGGGAAGGGGATTACTACTGTTTTTCCTGCAGTTGGGCCAATCAGCAGGGGTTACCACTGTTTTCCCCACAATGGGGCTACGGGGTGCATCGGTCCCTGATGGCTGCTGCCTGTCAGGGTGGCAGGCGCAAGTCATTCGTGATCAGTGCACCTGCATGGTAATGGCATGCAAATGGTACCATAAATAGATGCAAATGGCCCCCCTTGCACCTTGCACCTTGCATGAATTATGGGCCCATTTGCATGTCACCTTTTGAATATCGTAAATGTGCACATGGCGCAATGGAACTAGTGCCACCACATCTTGAATCATCACTCTGACCACTTGTAATGGCACAAGTTCACTGCACCACACACAGTGTGTGGTGGTTGTGATATTCAAAGGAGTTGCTCAATAGTGCAACTCCATTGAATATCACCCCAGCCACACCCAAGCAGAACTTTTCAGCAGCACGAAGCTTTGCAGTACAGAATGGCGCAGTTTGAATATCCAGCCCTACATTTTCAAAATATGCTTTTTGAGAGCACACCTTATGAACACTGGCAGTGTCATTCTGTTAATCAGTGCAGAAAAGTGATTTCAGGCAGTAACTGCAAAACCCACCTTTGGGGCCAATTAACAGCATGACAGTGCAAAATTCATGACCACCGGGGGAGATAGTGGAGCTGACAGGGGATTGTCTTGACTACACTCTGTTGCACTCCTGCTGCAATTTTTCCACTGTTCTTCCACACCTTGGAGTGGTCTGAATAATCCCAACTCATCTTTTACATCTGTTGAGTGATGTTTACACCTGTTCTATTTTTTGACTGACATTTCTTGGTTCTGAAAAGAACCTTTGTTTGCACTTAGTTATTTGTTCATGCAGTCTGACATTCTTAGAGGACTTTGAGGATTACATCTCGAAGGTCTGCCAGGAAATGGTAATTGCCAGCATGCGAGAAGTGCACACCATCTGGTAGGTATAGCCAATCATAACAATACTTAATTTTGGGGTGACATATAGTGTACATTCCATGCATGCATAGAAAAGCAGATATTTGTATGTTTACTTTTCTGAGCTCTGTCAATCAGATACATATGATGTTCTGCTTGCTAGACCTTACGCTCTGTAATATCGGAAAAAATGATAATACAGGCAGGCAGCATGCTCATAATAGAAGCAAGGTCCAATTTTGCTTCTGTAACTAAATCTACCCAGCATTTTGTGCCCAAATCATTGCCTCTGAGATGAATTAGCAGTATGTCAGGATGAGGCTGAGTTCTCAAAAGTCTGTGCATAGTTGGAATAAGATGTTCCCATCTTATGCCACCCCGCCCAAACCATCTTACATAGCAATCTCGGAGCTGCAGGTCCCTCCCAAAATTACTATTAACAGCATACTCAGCTGCTCGTCACAAAACTGCTTCCAACTATCCACAAAGTCGTTTTGCAATGTTCTGCCATTCTAAGTTTAAACATTCAGAACTGTACAGAGACCTACAAAGAAAGTCAGTGTTCACCCTGAAGTGAGCAGGCAGTACTGAAAATAAAACTGATATTTTCCCTCCTTATTTCAAGCTAGTTTCAGTGGGCTGAGACATAACACACAAATCAAAAATAAACATTCCCTGCTGCTCTGGCTTCATTAACCAATCTACGTAATGCAGTCACTATACTAGACTTCTGTTTCAGCTAAAATCTGCAAACATTGAGAAGTGGGAAAAATGCATCCTTTTCATAGACAGTTTTAAACAATTACAACAGCAGAAACATGTCTGATTGGTTACATCTTCTGTTATGGGTCCACGTGCAGCTTCCTATCTCCCTCTATTAGCAGCTGTATCTGTACAAGTTAGTACTACAATGCTATCTGACTTTAAACTGTTTTTTCTAAATAATACAGCATATTAGATAATAACAAGTTACATAATCAAATTCAGCATTGAAAAATGTTTTGATTAATAGTATTTACATGCTGGTAACATTTTTATCATACTATAAAAATGATTTATAAAATATACTGTACTTACAGTTTTGCAACTGCTCTGTCTCAGTTAGAACTAAGATGGCTGCTGTTGACTTCTTCTTCAGTGTTGTCTGTCTCTGATTGGTTGTCTGACATGGCCTGACAAATCTTGCATTACATTAGTAGGACCACCTGTCAGTCAAACACACTCAAATCTGATTTGATAATGAATGTACTTGGCACTCCCAAGTTCTACATTTGCGACACTGTTGAATGCACGGAAGCAATTTGCGACACTTTCACACTGCAACACTATTTTTTTGCGACACTGTCGAATGCATGACAGTAAAATTTGCGAAAGTGTCGAACTTTGACAGTACTACACATCATACTGTCAAATGCACGACAGTATAATTTGCAACACTGTCGAATGCACAAAAGTACAATTTGCGACACTTTCGTGCATTCGACAGTAAATTCCCAAAACTGTCTATTATTGCCACAATTTCACCCTTTATGGCAAAAATATCAAATTTTAAATAATAAATACATTTATTTATTTTTATTTAGCTTTTGTTGACCGGGTAAGTGCACTAGACAAATCCTGCCTATTTTCAGGCACGACCCGGGTGGACGGGGATACAGATGAATGCCAACTGACCTTGAACCAGATTAAGCTGTTGTCATGTTGTTAAACATGTATGTCCTGTGTAGGTATTTCAAATGCAGTGTACAGAAAATCTTGAACATTTTCAAAATTACAAGCGTGTGTACGGACTGTGCAACACACAGTTGTTGAACACTCATTTGTAGGAATTTTTCCACCACATTTTCAACATAGCCAATTTGAGACCTCTGCTGATGCACATTGTCACTGTGATTTTCTTTATGCATCCCAAACATTGATTTTGCACACCAACTGCACCATTGTGCGCTACATGGACGGAAACACATTTTGCGCAAGATGTGAAAAATGACAGCTGTACTGCCCATAAGGAGGTGTGGTAAAATGACAATGTTGAAAATCTGCAGATAAAATATTGAAAATCCGCAAACTTACGAGCGTGCGTAGGAAGTGTTGCAATGCAGGCTCATAAAACAGTCATTTTTAGAAATTTTTTAACCAACTTTTCAACAAAGTCATTTTAAGACCTCTGCTCATGAACAGTGTAACTGTCATTTTCTTAATGTATCTCATACAGTGATTTCACACACCGACTGCGCCATTGTGCGCTACATGGACGGAAACACGTTTTGCCCAACATGTGAAAATGACACCTGTACTGCTCATAAAGAGGTGTGGTAAAAAGACAATGTTGCAAAGCTAAACTGGAAATATTGATAATGCACAATCTTATGAGCATGTGTAGCAACTGCACTATGCACATTCATAAAACAGTAACCTTAAGTAATTTTTGAACCAATTTTTTAACATACTTAACTCACAATTATGTCAATGCACACTGTTATAAGAAATGTACAGAGGCATATTCTAACACTGTTTTTTCTTCTTTGTCTCTCATACAAGTGCCTGATACTTCTCTAAGATTGCTTACTGCCACTGTGAAGTATAATAGCAAAACATGCCAACTAAATACAGACATAGATGTGTTTCAAAACAAGAGAGGTATAATAGTACTACACTGTTGTATAAGGGCAACAAACAAAACAGTAAAGTCACACCACAAAATGAACATGGACTTTACTGCAACAGTGACACCTACAGCAAGTCACTGCACACCTAAACTAAATTCTTTAACAGAAAAGAAAAAAGGTATACCGTCACAAATATTGTGTAGATCTCAGAGACGAAACACAACTATTTTGAATGTAACCATCAAGAAACATTCAAAACAACGCCGTAAACTCACAACTGCTGATTTACAACTGAGAAAGAGAAAGTATTTCCGTTCACTAGCAGGTAAAGCTAACATCTAAAGACTTATCACTGCTGTGCTGAGACACACCCGCAAAAAGACTAAGAGTCACCTGTCTCTGATGAAGTTACGTCTCAAAGTGCGAACTTTCGTCAACAGAGCAGTGTTTGTACTACAGCGCTTGTGGCGTAAGATGTGTCATGTGCTTGAACAATTCAGGAAAGTTGTATATGCCATAAAAAAAGGCTTCAACAGTATCCTTGTTTGACTGTTGACAACTTCTGTCATGTTTTCACAGGACAGTGGATGCACACACAGCACTCAGAGGTATATTTTTGGGAAGAGTCTTATCATTCCCTAACAAAAGAACACAAGTTCACCATTGATGAGTATGGCAAACTAGTAAATGTCCTCAGTATCTCTGATGACAATCAATTGGATAGTGGTGATGACTGTGATCCAACCACAGTCTTCAATAAACGGCACTGTCTGGCATGGTCATGTGATGATACCTGCAACCTTAGGCAATCATCATTTGAAAAAGTAGAACAGTTTGTGAACCTATTTGTAATAACAGATCGCAAAGACAGACATAATCTGTTTACAAAAATTGACCATTGTAAAATCCGGCCACATACTGGACTCATGAGTCACTCACTTGCATGTCTCGATAGTGGTGTTTGTGATAGTATTTTTCACAACTTGCAGATGCTTGCAGTGCATCAAACAGACATGCAAAACTTTGTCTACAGAGTATATGAAGTACAGCAAGCTGTACATCAGTACAGTTGTTTAAATGACTTATTGGAATCAGATGACATGCAGGGTGCCATCACATCCTAAAAACTGCAACACATTACTTCTGTACCAGAAACAACAATTTTTCAGTGTAACACTTCTACAGAAAAATCTGTTTCAGTGTTAGAAACTGACATTTTGAGACAGTACAGCAAAGAAATTGCTAAGTTTGAGGTTGCAAAGTCTCAGAAATTTGACTCTGTATGTGTGTCATGCAACCGTTTGTGTTACACAAAACAAACAGTCAGTCAGCCTAGAAACCTTGTCACCATACAATGACATGTGGTTCCGTCTGGCAGCATTCTTGTTGCTGAAATCTGACTTTCACTTACAAGACACCATTGTGCTATGCAAACACTGTTTTTGCAAACTAAAGTCTAACTCTTTGCCAGCAAGGTCAATGCTGAATAACATGGAAACAGATGTTACACCAAGTGAGATTTCAACATTAAATATGTTTGAACGCATTCTAATTCAGACAATGAAACAATTCCAAATGATTCTACGTCTGAACACAAAGACACGGAACATTCCACAGAAAGAGCTTGTTAGATCTCTAAAGGGTTCCGTGATGTATCTACCACTTCCTCTACAGGAAAATGTTCAAGCAATCTCAAGTGAAAATAGCTTGGTGATTCTTGTAAATGGTGTGCCAACAAAGGCCAAGGTCATCTGGCAAGATGTTGTCAATGTGCAAAAGGTAAAGCTTGCTCTTACTTATTTAAAAAGTAACAATCCGTTTTATACAGACCTTGACATAGATCAGATGGCCAGTATCTCTGTGCAACATGATCTATTAGAAAAAAGTAAGCCAATCATTGAGAAGGTCAGTGTACAGACAAGTGACAATGTGTATGAACAGTACACAATTCACCCACTACATGGCAGAGATCCATTAGGAGACAACATTGATCTCTATCAAATGAAACAGGTAGAAGGTGAGCCTGTCAGCATTTGGAAGGCAACACTAGAAGCACGCTGTTTCCCAGATCTATTTCCAAAAGGGTCAGGTGGATGCCTAGATGAAATAGAAGTACGTGTACAGGGTGCTGAGTACCGCACTAGCCGTGTCCTCAGCAAAGATGGCAAATTCAGACGTAACATAGAGTACCTGTTCCATCTCCTCTGGGAGAGTGAACTTAGCATTCTGTCTGCATCTATAGCACCATTCATCTAACAAGTCCACTAGATGGAATAACAGCTGCTCAATTTATTGAGAAATTAAAACAGAAAGATGAAAATGTGCAAGTGAATCTGTCTTCCATACTTTCAAGTCTTCGTGGCACCAAAAAATATTGGTATCGCAGACACTCTGAAGTGATGACAATGCTGCGAGAGTATGGTGCAGCCACGTGGTTTGTCACACTTAGTTGTGTTGAATATGCCTGGGACAAGCTCGTTGAACTGTTGAAGTGGGCAAATTCTGATGTCGATGGCATCTCATCAATGTCAGTTGGAGAAATGTGTTCACTTGATCCTGTGTCTGTCACAAGACATTTTCACAAGCGGTTCCATGACATTCTGACTTTCATTTTGTCAAAGGACAATCCTCCTCTAGGCATTGTGGAACATTACTTTTGGAGGACAGAATATCAAGCACGAGGTGCCCCTCATGTCCATATGTTATTGTGGATCAAGGATGCTCCACGCATTGGTGAACATGAAGCAGCAGAAGTACTAGCATTCATCAAAAAATATATCACTTGTCACATTCCAGACAAGTATGACAGTCCTACACTATGGAAGTTGGTACAAAAGTTCCAGTGACATATTTGCGCAAAATATTGCCAGCAGTAGATAAGAACAAATCTAATTGGTACACACGCGATGCCGCTTTGGATTTCTAGATGAGTTTGTCAGGATGGTGCCATGAATGACCTATTCTCAGCAATGCGGACACCACTGAAAGCAAAATCAACCAAGAGGTATATGAGTTACCCAGAGATGAAAAAAGAGTGTACATCAATGACTATTAACTCTTCTCCTAATGTGGCAAGCAAACATAGATGTTCAGTTTTAGCTGATAACTCACTGGCCCTGGTTCGGTACATCACTTCGTACATAACCAAACATGAACAGACTAGCTTGCAAGATCTTTGGGAAGATATTCCCAGTTCAAGCAAAAGCCTGACATCTCAGCTCTGGTCATTGGGTTTGAAGACTCTTTCACACAGAGAATGTGGAGCTTATGAAGCCAGTGACTGGTTAATGGGTACACATCTGTAGGGGAAGTCTGATGCTGTACGTCTTCTCGGTGTAAACTACAAAGAGAAATGGAAACGTGTACTGACTCCTCATGCTGAAATTGAGGAGCTCGCTGCTAATACACCTTCTTCAAAAAATTTCTTGAAGAATAACCTGATAGACACATACTACCCACGTAGACACAACGACATGAATGATATGTGTCTCTTTCAGGTGGCTAAGTGGTATGACTACAAGACAGATGTAGCACCTGACTCAACACGCCAGATTTACAAGGTCAATGGAGTAGATGGCTGTCTCATAAAGAGGCACAAGCCATGGCTCATAGACCACTGTAAACTGCATCTAGGGACATCAGAGAGCAGAGAACATTACTACTTTGCTCTCCTATTCCTATTTAGACCCTGGAGGAGTGAGTCTGAATTAAAAGGTGACTGTGACACATTCGAAGAACAGTTCAATCTCACTTATGAGACTTTCCAAACTGAATACTCACAGACATATATACACAGACTAGAAGCTGAGAAAGAATAGCTTGAGAAGGCAGAGAAGTAGCTTCAGGAAGACACTCCAGTTAGTTCACAAGACAAACTTGATCCAGAAGGACAAGGTGTTCTAGGTGAGCCTCTGCCCTTAAATGCCCCAGAAGTGTTAATGTCAGAAATTGAGACAGCCGTGGAACATGGCACACACTCCATGGTCAATCCAGCTGACTTAAGAGAAAGACTAAATCAGCTGCAGCATACAGTTCACTCTCAAGTAGTTGAAGCTGTCCAACATGAGATACTATATGAAACAAAACAATGTGACTGTACTGACTACAAGCCACTACTAATGTTTGTTAGCGGTTCAGCTGGCACAGGAAAGAGTTTTCTCATTGAAGCCATCACTGTAGAAGTACGGAGCATGACAGGATCTTCAATGTCTGTTGCTGTAACAGCTCCCACAGGACTAGCAGCATACAACATTGGTGGAGTTACATCACACCGTCTCTTTATGTTGCCAGTGGAACATGGAAAAACTGTAGAGTATCGTAAACTGTCATTTGAGGTTGCACCTCAGCTCCGTTCCATGTTCGCAAAGATGAAGTTACTCATCATTGACAAAATCAGCATGGTCTCCAATGTCATGCTTGCCTGTATTCATCTCGTCTACAGCAGATTTTAGGTACTGACGTGGCAAAAGTATACTTGTGTTGGGACACCTTTTACAGCTTGCACCAGTCAATGCAGAGCATGTAATTTACAACTCTAACTACCAAACAAGCTAAGAATATCCTCGGTTGCATTGCAGGCTATAACATATGGGAATTATTTACCTATGTTGAGTTGTCTGAGAACATGCACCAAAGTGGTGATCTAGCTTACAAATCACTTTTAGATGAAGCTAGTACAGGTTCTCTATCACCAGAACATGTTTGTATGTTAAATGATCAGAGAATCACAGTAGATACTGCATGCCTAGAAACAGCATGTCATGTCTTCAGCGATATATACTCTACTGGCAGACATATAGCGTGTCTTATAGCCACGACTAAAGAAATTCACTGAATTCAACAATCTAATGCTGCAGAGAGAAAACCAGAGGTTGTAACTCTTGCCTGTAGTTGATACAGTTGATGGCGTTATTCTTAGTTGAAAACTAGTAGCAAAAGATGACTGAGCGACTAAGTGAACTGAAGTCAGATGTTTCATGCACAGCTGGCCTAGAAGCTGTTCTCACGTTGTAAGAATGCACGTATCATGCTGCGGCGTAATCTAGATGTAGAACGAGGCATGTAGCGTGCCATGAGAAACATCACTGACTTTGTCTACAATGTCCAGAAGACATATATCGAGATGCTTGTAGTTCACTTTGACAACATGGAACACTCTGTACACATAGACCAAACCTGCGTAAAATTCCAGGTTTTTAAGGATATCTATGTAAACAGGAAATAGTTTCCATTATGTGTTGCATATGCTGTCTCCATCCACAAATCTCAGGGATTGAGTTTGGATTCAGCAATGGTAGACATAGGAACAGACATTTTCAAGGATGGCATGAGCTACATGGCACTTTCACGTGTACGCAGCCTTTCTGGGTTGTATATTATTACTATAGCACCTCAGAAAATACGAGCTGACAAGCGATGTATTCTTGAGTACAACAGGTTACATACTCTACATCAGCCACAAATGTCTTTAATACCACTGCCTACATATCTGTCTGTCTCACACAATTCAGTCACAGCTACAGGTATCAACAAACAGCAACAAGCTTCCAGAAGTGATTCAACAAAAAAGAGTTCAACAAAGGTCACAACTTCAAGTAAACATTCACAGCCAGCAATTCGTCAGAAATCAGTTGGTGTAGCTGCTGCACCAGTCTTTGACAACAGCACCAGAGTAAACTGCTATGCTAACTCAGCTATGCAAGTTTTTCAACACATGCCACACTTTGTGCAGGCAATATCTGCTTCACAAGACATTCCCTTATCAAACACTTTGAAGCAGGTTATCAACATGACTTCTTACCAGTGTAACAATGTACAGTCACTAACACCACTACAACAGGTGTTAGCTACATATGTTGGATGTAGTACATTTGCTGCAAACATACAGCAAGACACTACTGAGTTTATGATGGCTGTCATAAACAACCTGGATGAAGACGGCACCCCAATGCAGCAGTACTTCACAGTAACATATGTAACAAAATACGTATGTGTTTCATGTGGCCATTCACAGCGCAAAACCACAGAAGACATGCTGTGGATTACTCTCTTTGTCCCTCAAACCAAAAGTGTCAAATTTCGACAGCTATTTACCAATGCTGAATAGTCATGCCTGTGCATGCTGTGGAGCAGATGCACTCAGTCCATACATCTCAGGAGTTCATCTCAATATCTATTGCTTATCTTGCACATATTTGACTCCAACGGCTCAGAGTTGATACTCTATCACAGATTACACAGCTGGTAGAATAGTCTTCAACCAATCAGTGTTTGATACTCACAGTATAATCTATCACCATGGCCAATCCATGCATTCTGGCCATTACACTCCTTACTAAGGTGCAGAAGTGGATGGGTAGGTGGCGACTCTACAAGCACTTCTAAACAGAGACTTGCCACGACCCTTAAAATTGCATATCTTCTAATATTGAAGAACTATGATAACCTTCACATTTCAGAAGAATAGGACAAAACATGTTGCATTTCTAACATGACTACTTTGTCCCAGAAACATTCATACCTCATTACTATCTTGTATAACGTGCGACTCGGAATAAAACATAACATTTCAACAAAATGCTACTCTGACAGAGACATTCCATACTCTGGAACATGTAAGATCTTGTGTGGATCAGTGACTACATGAAAATTGTTGTAGTTGCTTCAATCGGTGCCAACAATATTCACAGTCACTAGAGAAACCATGATTACATGTCTATCAAAGATTGTACATCTAAAAACTGAGGCCTTACTGCTGTCCTCCTCTGTACATATCTTTAATTATTCATGAATCAACTCATACATAACAACAAATTGATATGAATTATAAAGTGTTACTCTTTGCAAACAAAGAGAACTTCTCAGTTACCATCGTAAATAACTGAGCAACACTTCTACCATTCACCAAACATTCCACTCTGTCACAAGTTGTCTATCAACACTTCAGTTTGTCTATTGACTCCTGACATATAGACAACAACATCATTCACTCACCATGCAACAGTGTAGAACTATCCCACCTTCATGCATAATACTAGTACTGTACATACAGTATGTAAAAATAACTACCTTTATTGATAATGCAAGAAGCTCGATTATGCAACTGTAAATAATAACCAATTGCAGAATATTATTTACTGACTTTTACATGTGTTTGTAATTACTTGTACATAATATAAAGATTTGTATTCAGGTGTACATAGTTAATAACTACTTTAATATTTGTACTAAAAGTACAGCCTAACACTAAAGTACAACTGATATTCAACATATTATTCATTACTATACTAACTACATCTAATTAACCATAAGTTTGTAAAAAATGCATATCGTGCACAGTCTTAGTATTTACAAGTTAAGAATTTACATAGAAGCTAATGTAGGAATATAAACTATGTCATTTGTTCATGTAAGAATATTCTATTTTCTCAACTTGTCACATAAATAATTCTAACGTATGTAAAAAATATTGACAATTGTAAATCAGACACTGTTACTGATCACAACACACTGCATACCTGTTCCTGACAACATTTATGATCGCCTCAATTGAGGGGTCGGGTGGGAATTTTCCATTTGCGCCTATTCAGTGACATATAATTAAATAACACCAATCAAATGTCACAGAACTAACCTTTTTTTATATTGTATTACTTAGACATTCAGCATATGTTTTTTTTGCCCACCCAGGAACAGCCAATTAGCAGTCACACAATAACAACAAAACACTTGTGTATCATGTGTTAATCACATTACAACCTACTGACATTGCTCTTATTTACATACACACTAGTAATGCACTACACATAATTACGACATACAACCATTTTACTAAAACGTTACATTTTCTAACAAACTCTCTTCCACGTTCAATAGAAAATATATAATGAAGCGCCACAGCTTCAGCTAGACTATTAAATTCCAGGTCAAATGTCAGAAAGTACTTCCTCACATAAAGAGTAGTGAGTATGAAACATCACTAGAAACACACAACACCTGATTGGTTACTATAATATCACATACTTACTCCAATCCATATTATACAGTTTTATTATTCTTACACATTTACATATATGACGAATGATTATACACATACAAAGATTGTATTGGGAGACGGCTTCTGTTAACTAAATTTCAGTCTTGATTGGCCCTTTCTCCATTTGACAAATTGGCAATAATTTTTAAACCATAACCACCTGTGTCTCTTTACTTAAAATATACCATTATGACATAAAAATGAGTGTCTGACTTAAGCATACAAATCAATGTTAACTAATAGTGCTACAACTATACCTTCATCAATTTGTTTGGTGCCTATGATGTACAGTCAGTATCACAGCATATGCAATGATGTGGCACATTACATGTCACATTTGACATAATTCCTAACAGTGTAAAACACTCAGCAATGTACTTAGTTTTCTGTGCCTATACAGTCATTATCACTGTACCAAGGTGCAGCACATCAGCACCCAACAGTACACAGCTGTGACTATACACTTAGGATGCTGTCACTACTATGTGTGCCAATCCCCATCTTTATTTATTTATTATTTATTATAAAACAGTCTGAGAACGTGATTAACAGACCATTAACATAACCCCTTGTCATGCCTTATTATAAAAACAGTCTCAGAAATTGAGCTTTCTGATCGGCTGCAAACATTCAAAAAGCCTTATGTAAATCTTTTATTGACATACATGAAGAGGTTAACCATTTCCTGAACAAGCTTTAACAGTGTAAAAAACATTTTTATTATAATAGCAATAAGGCATTACCAACGGTAATGATAATGGTCAGTTCATCACCCTATAGGGCATATGGCACTCAGCTACACCTCGTACAGTACACCCCTTGAAGCTGATTAGCAGACCATTAACATAACCCTGCATCATGTGTTATTGCTTAATTGAATTTTGATAACCGGGTAGGTCCACAGGGCCCCGGACATCCCTTTTTCAGGGGTGACCCGGGAAGCAAACAGTAGATGGAACAGAACACAATGGTACATATACAAGCTGAGGGTATACAGTATGCTTCAGTTTACAAATCCATCTGTATTGTCATCTGCATCTACAATTACAATGTACTACCTAATTTTTTCTGCCATTGGGTGCTCCACTGCCCACCTGACCCTGCTGGTGATGTCTTGTGTCATAGTAACAACAACAGCAACACAAACAGAAGTTCTAACAGTGGCGCACATGGTAACACAAGCACAAATGAGAACAGAAAGGGTAACACACACGGTGGCATAGACAGGAATGGTCTGCCATGTGATGTGTTCAATTGAGCTTCTAATTGGCTGCAAACATCCTAACAGCCTTATGTTACTCTTTTATTACCATACATGAAGAACTTAACGATATACTGACAAGGTTTAACACTGTTTAAAACATGTTTCATTATAATAGCAATAAGTCACTCCCAAGAATTATGTTAATGGTCAGTTAATCACCCTGTAGGGATATGTAGCACTCGCTCACACCTCGTGCCACACTACACCCCTACAACGTGATTAACAGACCATTAAAATAACCCCTTCTCATGCCTTATTACTTAATTATAAAAGGGTCTCAGAAATTGAGGTTTCTGATTGGCTCCCACCACATGATGTCTTGTGGCATAGTAACAGGAACAGCAATGCAAACAGAAGCACAAACAGTGGCGCACATGGTAGCATGAAAGTGCAAATGAGAACAGAAAGGGTAACACACACGGTGGCATAGGCGGAAATGGTCCGCCCGTGATGTGTTGTCACATAGTAACATGGTGCCTGCAAACGGAAATTTAAATGGGCATGGTGGCGCTAAGTAAAACAGAAAGAGAAACAGTACTGTTGACACAAATGGCAAAAAATAACAGAAACGCAAGCGCAAATTAAAATGCAAAGGATAACGCACATGGTGGCGCAGACGTCAACAGTAAGTGAAACAGGTACATAACTGCAAGCGGAAAGTGCAACAGTAACAGTAATGTAAGCACATAGGCTGGTTTTCCCCAAAACCTGCATAGAGAAAGACAGTGAGTACAAATAATGTATGCATAATAATGAGTATCGGAGCACAAAATGAGAACTTGGAATACTAAATAGGTTATATCTCAGGAACCGTATGACGTAGAAAAACAATTTAAAAGTCATATGATTTAAAACTGTCCTGGCTAATTTTGTAGTTAGCCCCTATTTTTCTGACAAAAAGTCCGTATCTCGCACCGTTTCCGAGATACGGGTCCTGAAAGGCGCGGCGAACGCCATAATGTTATCCTATGGGACAAAAGAAGTTCAGACTGCCATAACTTTGCCTCCCTGTAATATTTTTTCACCAAACCACTGAAAGCCACATCTGTGGGCTGTTGGCTGTCTTCCCTCCAAATTTCAGGAAAAAAGACTAAACCGTTATTTTGCAGCAGGGTGCCAAAGAATTCCTGTAATGCGTCGGGCGCCGTAATGTTATCCTATGGGAAAAACCATCAACTTTGGAGTGCTGTAACTTTGCCGCCGTGTAATAATTTTTCAGTACAACACTGAAAGGCACATCTGTGAGATGTCATCTGCATTCCCTTCAAATTTCAGCCCAAAACGCACAACCGTTCTTTTGCAGCAGAGTGCCAAACAATTACTGTTATTTTGGGCATAGTGTCGCAATGTAGTGTCGCAATTTGCGAAAGCTTTCGCAAATAATTTGCTACACTTTCGTGGGTGCAACACTATTTTGTGAAAGTACTTTTTCCAGAAATCTGAAAAACATATTTCTGGGGTATTTTACCCCAAAATAAAGACATGGCTAGCATCCTCAGGGCCCGACTAGGTGAATACAAAAAGAATTAGGTTGCTAGAGGGTCCCAAATTTAAATGCCAAGCATTTTTTCTGATCACTAACTGAAAACAAGATGGTGGATTTGCGACAGTAACGCGGCCATTTGTGACAGTAAAAAGTGCATTTGCGACACTGTTGAACTTTTTGTTAACTTTTCCCATTGACTTATAATGGGAAATTGTTTTTTGAATAACTTTTGAACCATTTAATATTTTTTCACCAAATCTTTGAAAGGCACATCGGGGACCCTGGCTGCACATTCCCTGAAGATTTTGGGCCAGTCGCGCAAACCGTACGACCTGTAGGTGCGACCATAGAATTCCAGAAAAAGCATAAATGTGCATGCAGATCAAGCTTAACTCCACAGCCTTATATCTTACTGGTATGAAACTTGATAGATCCCAAGGTCTATGGTTCTTGATTATGTATTCCAAATTTCAGGCAAATCTGTCAAACGGTTGTAAAGTTATTAAGGTGCAGAATTTGGGGGTTTAACATAGAAATGGCTCCTCAACCCTAACTATGGTAGCACTACTGTGCTACATATATATATATATATATATATATATATATATATATATATATATATATATATATATATATATAGTAGCACGTAGTGCTACCATAGTTAGGGTTGAGTAACTCTTTTAAGGTTAAATGATGAAACTTTGCACCTTAATAACTTTTCCACCATTCAACGGATTTGCCTGAAATTTGGCAGGCTCAGGGCATAACCATAGATCATGGGATGTTGTAACTTTTGTACCAGTCAGATGTACGGCTGTGGAGTTATTAAGCAACATCCGTGCATGCAATTACAATTTTTTGCGCATTCTTTGCTCGCGTCTACAGGTCACACGGTATGTTTGACTTGTCCAAAAACATCAAGGAACATACAGCCAGGGTCCCTGATGTGCCTTTTGAAGATTTCATGAAAAATATTAAACGGTTAAAAAGTTATTCAACAAACAAGTTCCCATTATAAGTCAATAGGAAAAGTTATCAAAAAGTTTGAAAGTGTCACAAATGCACTTTTTAGTGTTGCAAATGGCACTGATAGTGTCGTCAATCTGCCATTTTGTTTTCAGTTACTGATCACAGAAATACTTGGCATTTAAAATTGGGACCATCTAGGGACATCATTTTTTTTTGCGTTTACCTATTCGAGCCCCGAGGATGCTAGCCATGTCTTTATTTTGGGGATAAACACCTCAGAAATATGTTTTTCAAATTTCTGGGAAAAGTAGTGTTGCACTTGTGACACTTTTGCAAATTTTTGTGAAAAGTGTCGGAAATTGTGACACTACTTTTCAGACTATGGCCAAAATAACAGGAATTCTTTTGCCATCCTGCTGCTGCAAAAAAAGGTTTGGTCTTTGGGCTGAATTTGAGGGAAGGCAGCCAACATCTCACAGATGTGCCTTTTGGTGGTTTAGTGAAAAAATATGGCACAGAAGCAAAGTTACAGCACTCTGAAGTTGACTTTTTCCCCAAAGACTAACCTGGTAGTGTCTGCCACGCCTTTCAGGACTCGATATTAGAAACAGTGCAAGATACAGAATTTTGTTGCAACAATAGGGCTACAATTCAATGAAAACCTAGGCAGGAAACTCAAGAACCATGTGAAATTTAAATTTTTTCTCGTCTTACAGTTACTGAGATATTAATATTTTAGTATTACAACTGCTCATTTTCTGCTCCAAGGCCCATTATTATGCATACATTCTTTGTTTTCACTGTGTTTCTCAATGGAGCTTTTGGGGAAAAATACGGTGTGCGCTTCAGTTACTGTTACGCTTAGGTTTTACACTTGCATTTCTCTGCCAGTTTGTGTTAACATTCCAGTGTACACCACCATGTGTGTCACCCTTTGCGTTTCTGTTTGCGTTAGCGTTAGCGTTAGTGTTACCATTTGTGTCTCCACTACTGTTTGTCTTTTGCTTAGCGTCACCGTGCGCAATACAATTTCTCTTGGCGGCTGCCCTTCCATTTTTTTTGCGTTTGTCTTTCATTTTGCGTCATCGTTGTTCTTACCATTACCATTTGCATTTCCAGTTGCGTTCCCGTGCCCATGTGCATTATGGTTTGCGTTTCCATACACTTTTATGTTTGCGTTTGTGTTTCTGTTTTCTTTGGCGTTATTGTTGCTGTTACCATTACCATTTGCATTTACAATTGCAGTACTGTCACAGTGTGTGTTACAGTTTGTTTTTCCATATGCATTTGTGTTTACATTTCCATTTCTCTTTCCTTTCATGGTATTGTTGCTGTTACAGTTATCATTTGCGTTTACAATAGTGGTACCGTGAACGTGCATGTTACCAGTTGCGTTTCTGTATGCACTTGTGTCTCTGTTTGCATCACTGTTCACGTTGGTGTCACTTTGCACCTGCATTTCAATCAACGCTTGCTTTACAATTTCCATTTGTTTCACCATGTGCATAACGATTACCCCTTGCATTTGCGTTGCTGTTACCGTTACTATATCACAAAAAAATCACGTGGTGGGAGCATTCCATTCACTATTTATAGTCCTCATTCTCAAAAAAAAGGGAAATTAGAGAAAAACTCCATTTAATGCATCAGTTAGGGTTGTTCCATAGTGAAAAGTGAGAGAATTTGGTGTTGGTTGAAAACCCCTTGCACACCCTCAGCCGCTTCCCACCAGCCGGAGTGTGCGTTGTTCATCGGTCCTAACTCTCACCCCATTCTCCTATGCCTCAGCTTGTTCAAGCATGGATAGGGTGAGAGTTAGGTCTGACGCACCCCAATGCACACCCGATGCCAGTTGGGGTGTTGAAGGTGTGTGTGCGTTTCAACCCCAATACAGAATTTTCACGTTTGTCTCTGGGGAACAACCCTAACTGACGATTATGGGTAGGAGTTGGATATGGAAAATATTCTCTCCTGCACTGCAGAGTGAGCTCTGGATACTCACAATGCAATGGCATGAGTGAGAGTATCAAGATCTCACTCTGCAGGGCTGAGAATATTTTCCATATCCACAATCTGCACATCATGTGTGCAATTTATAAACAGGGGTTCCAGAATGTGGTTTTTTTTTTTTTTTTTTACTTTATTTTGTGGAACAGACAAAGAAGACAGAGGACAAAAGGAGAATTCTGCTAAAATAAAGCTGAAACACTGTCTTGCTATTTGGGATGAAGCAGGCTGTTTTCCTTGGTAGCTGAGGTATTTGTGGATGTGAAATGTTTTGCTCTCGTTTGACTTTTTTTTTCCAGTGAGAAACTCAGGCTGTTGTGTGCTTGCATTGGGGCTTTGATAGAGTGCACAAGATGGAAGGGAATGATGGATTTGCAGGTGCAGGTGTGACAGGTGAGCTGCATTCTTGTACTTAACTTCATTAAAGTAGTTCCAGCTCTTAGGCAGAATCTGAGTGTGGCTGGGTGACATCACCACAACTGAAATAAAGCAACTGATGATGCAGGCACTTTTGGTATTAATGTCAAGAAAAATCACAGTGTCTACATCATCAGTCATTTATTTGATCAGTCACTTATTTGGCAGTGAGAATACATGGCTTTATTCATGAAAATAAATCCTCACCCCTATTGTATATGTGTGTGTGTGTGTATATATTACAGTGGCACGGTAGTGCCTCTATAGTTAGGGTTGAGTACCCCATTTAGGTTAAACTCTGAAATTTGGCAGCATAATAACTTTGCCACTGTATAATGGATTAGCCTGAAATTGGCATATGAAACCGGTACTAGAGATTTGTGGATCTGCCAAGTTTTTTAATGGTCGCATATACAGTTGTGGAGTTACATAGCACTGAGAATGTGGTAATTATGCAGTTTTGCTCAGTCTTTGCTCAAGCTACAGGTCACACAATCTGCACAACCAGTCTGAATCATTCAGGAAACATGCAGCCAGGGTCCCCGATGTGCATTTTGAAGATTTTGTAGAAAATACTAAATGGTTCAAGGTTTTCAAAAAGTTTCCCATTATGGTCAATGGGAAAAGTTAACAAAAAGTGTTGCAAATGCAGTTTTTAGTGTTACAAATGACCTCAGCAGTATTGCAAATCTGCCATCTTGTTTTCAGTTGGTGGTCACAGATATGCTTGGCATTTGAATTTGGGATCCTTTAGGGAAACAATTCTTGCTGTGTTCACCTAGGCGAGTCATGAGGGTGCTAGCCATGTCTTTTTTTAAGGGTTATACACCCCAGAAATATGCTTTTGAAATTTTTGTAAACAGTAGTGTCACAAAGTAGTGTTGCACATTTAACACTTTCGTGATTTGTTTTGCAAAAGTGTTGCAAATCACAACACTACTTTGCGACACTATGCCCAAAAGAATATAAAATATTTGCCACCATGCTACAAAAGAACAGTTTGATCTTTTGGGCTGGAATTTGGAGAGAAGAAATCCAAGATCCCACATATTTGCCTTTTGGTGGTTTGGTGACAAAATATTAGAGGGCTGCAACGTTATGTTACTCCAAATTAGACAAGTTTTCCCATAGGCTAACATTACTGCATCCACTGCACCTTTCAGGGGCCACTTCTCAAAAATACTTCGAGATATGGACTTTTCATCAGAAAATTGCTTTGCCCCCCACTAGGTGGCTAAGTGTAAAACTAGCCAGGAAAGTCATAAATAATGTGACATTTTTTTCTACGTCATACGGTTCCTGAGATATAAGCAATTTAGTATTCCAAGTGTTCATTTTGTACTCCGAGGTCCATCATTATGCATACATTCTTTGTATTCACTGTGCTTCTGAATGCACCTTTTGGGGAAAAACAAGGTGTGCTTTTCACTTACTGTTACAGTCAGCATTTCCACTTGCATTTCAGTTACCGTTTGCATTAGTGTTTCTGTTTACTTCACCATGTGCATTACCCTTTGTGTTTGCATTACTGTTGCCATTTGCATTTCCATTACCATTTTTATTTGTGTTTCCTTTTGCATCACTGTGTGCATTACCATTTGCATTTGCATACACACTTCCATTTGCGTTTGCGTTTCCATTTCTGTTTCCTTTGGCGTCATCGTTGGTGTTACTGTAAGCATTAGCATTTCCAATTGCATTACCATTACCATGCAAGTTATGATTTGCATTTGCATATGCGCTTGCAATTGTGCTTCCATTTCTTTTACTGTTCCCTTTGCCGTCATCGTTGGTGTTACCGTAACAGTTTCCATTTCCAGTTGCGTTACAGTTACTGTTTGCATGTTCGTTACCATTTGCATTTCTGTTAGCAGTAGCATTTGCATTTTCTGTAGTGTTGTCAATTGCATTGCTGTTTCCTTTTATTTTTAGATTCAAATTTTATTGAAAGTTTTCCAAGTAGTTTGACATTTTAACAAAAATGATTACAATAGCAAAATCTGACACCAAATACAAGAAAGCTTACAAACAGGGAAAAACAATATTTCACCTATCCCAACCCTCCACCCTCCCTTCTATATATGCCTAAATTTAAGAACAATTACAACTTTACCTATCTCTTCTCCCTCACTAGGTGCCAGTAAAACTTATATCCTGTTCTCTACCACCTATTAAACATTGGGTGGGGAGCCAGGATCTATATGTAACATATAATATAGAAGCTGGTTCTAAGTACTCTACAACCATGACAAAGTTGTTCCATTATATTGTGTACAAGACATGCAAAATTTCCCACATTTTCTTGAAGAGTTCCGTTCTGTTTGAGAGACTAGCTGTCATTATTTCCATTCTTAGGTTATGCAGGAGTTCCTGCAACCATTATTGATATGAAACCAAGAGGGAATCCTTCCAGTGTTTTAACAAAACTTTTTTAACTGACATAGCCATTAAAGTAATATGGAAGTTCCTATTCATAACTGGAAAGCCTGTAAAATCACCAAACTACTCTGCCCAGCAGCAGAGCCTGAACATGGGGATTGCCAGAGCCTGTAAGAGGTAAAGTGTCCTGCACTACAGCCTGACTGTTGTGTAGCACTTCCCGCCCAACCAGGGTCAGCGCTTCATTTATTGCTGCTGGCAGGTCACGTGATGTGACACGTGACTTACCCCTCTTTTTACTAAGTGTCCACTTTCCCATTTGCAGCTTATAGACACCAACCACAAGGGGTTACTGTACTTTCCACTCTAGCTCCTCTTTCAACTCTCCACCCCTTCCTAGCAACTGTTTGCAAACCTACCCACTAGAGGTCCCTGCAGTTCCCTTTGAATCCTTTCTGCTTTCTACTTTCCTTGCTCCTCCCATCAGCCTACCACTAACCACCCGACAGCCTCAAACCTGATACACTTTTTTTCCAAAGTCTACTGCCTAATCACTAAGCCAATGAACCAGGCCAACATTGTCCTCTACTTTCAACTCTTAACCCTACCTCCTCCTTTTCTGAATTAAAAACTTTCACACTCTGTCCCTAAGCTGTCCTCAAACCCCAGTACCCTTGCCATCAGAGTCAGCAGCTCTACCTCTTAACCACTTTGTCTACCTAGTGTATTCCTACTTTCTAGGCCTTTTAGTCTCTTACCCCCCACCTGCCAAAATATAAAGTTTTACCACTTCTCTTGCTACCTTTGCAGGCTTTGAACCCTGTACCTCACTGTCTAAGTCAGCAGTTATACCACTCAGCTAGCACACCTGTTTATTATTTATGCAGGATTTCAAACTCTAAAAAACACTCTAACCCTCAGCCACTGCTAAATTGTTATCTGATTGTATCTGCAGACCTTGAGCCCAGCCCCCTGCTGCTATAGCCACTGTCTGGGGTTCTTCCTGCTACCCTGGGCAAGTTGTGAACCTAGTGTCCTGTGCACCTCAGGCACCAGCTCTGCCACTGTACCAAAGTGGCAACTACACTTAGAGGTGACCTCTCACAACTGTCTCTCCCTCTATCATCCTAGTTCCCCCATTATTTCTTCACTTTAGCTCTCCCACCCTTACCAACTATGCATGTGCACCTCCTGCCCACCTGCCTCTCCCTTCTTCTCCTCCTCCTCCTCCTTTTGCCTTCCACTAACCCTATTGTCCCTGTTAACCCTCAGCCTCACTACTCCAGTGTTCCTACCTACCCTCCTGTCCTCCCCTCTTCCTATACCACTGCTCCTCCCCCTCCCTCCTCCTCCACACACCCCATATTCTCCTCTCCACCTCACCCCCATCCAGACATTACCTTTCCTCCCTCCCTGCTCCCTTGGGCATCTGATCACACAAGCCTTCTCTGCCTGTGCTGCCCTACCCACCCCCTGTGCTACAAAACCCCTTTCACATCCTATCACTCCGGCGCAAACTCTCCATCTGCCACCCTCTGACCAGAGCAGTTCTCTCCTTCTACTCCTGACAGGAAACATACATCCCAACCCAGACCCTGCCCCTCCCACCCACCCACTTGGCCCACTGGTCCCAAATAGCCTCCATGAACATATGCAGCCTGCTGAAAAATTTGACACCCTACAGTGCTGGGCCATGGCTCATCAACCAGACATCATAGCCTGGTTGAAACCTGGCTGTCCAAATCCACCCCTGACTCATTTGTCTCCTCCCAGGCTATACCTTATACTGGGAGGACCGTAAGCAAACGAGGGGGAGGCTGTGCAATCTACACTAGGGACACAATACTTGGACATGCACTCCCCACCCCTGCCCTTGTAAATGGGGCCCAGGCTCTTACCCTCAAACTCACCCCAGACCCCTCTAGAGGCCCTCTCTATCTCACCACGGCCTACGTTCCCGCTAAGAACCAGCACCCGGCCCTGGTATCTTTAACTGACTATCTGGCCTCCCTCCACCATAAGGCGGAACAAATCCTAGTTGGGGACCTTAACGTAAATTGGCTCAGCACCTCCTCTTCTGTGATCAGAGACTCATTTGCCGCCCAAGACCTGATGCAACTCGTCACCCAGCCCACGAGAATAAACCCTAAGAGAGGAACCAGCACCCTTCTGGATGTTATTATAACCAACTGACCCCAAAAATCCAAACATCCAGGTCCTACCAGACTCCTTAAGTGGCCACTCCTTTCCTATTTCATTGGGCAGTCCCCAATCCCAAACCCAAAGCCCAGACCACCCTCTGCAGGCACCTCTGCCCTGGTGGGCTACAAAAACTTAAACTATTCCTCACCCAGATAAACTGGTCCCCTATTCATCATACAACCGACATTGACACTGCCCTCGCCTTCTTCACACACACCTTCAACATGGCCTGTGATCTCTTTGCACCCTTCACCAAAATCCGGTCCAAAAAGCAGAATGCACCCTGGGTTAGCCCTGCCCTTCTACAATTACTAAGAAATCGGGATAACCTCTGGCACCTTGCCACTGAAACGGGTCAGCTGTCTGATAGGCAGGCTTACAATGCAGCCCAGAATAAGTGCTCTTGGGCCATCCGGGAAGCCAAGGCCGACCATTACCAGGCCACCCCTTACCTCCTCCTGGGGCTCGGCGCGACTTTCTGGGATAATATTAAACAACTAAACAGAAATTACGTCCCCTGCCCCATCCCAGCTCACTAGCAATGGCACTACCACCACCCGAGCATGCCACCATAGCTAACTGGCTCAACACGCTTTCACTGACCTTAGCTCAGTCCTCCTAGTAATTTCTTTGACCCTCCCCAATCAACCTCCCCTGTCCTCCAGCACCCCAGCTTCCACCTCGCCAAGATTTCTGCCCAGGAAGCCAGACCCATCCTAATCAAAGCTTTGAATAGCAACAGCCCGGCAGTGACTCACTGGACCCCAGTATCCTCAGGCTGGTGCTAGATGAAGATCCTTGCCCCACACCAGCCTAATTAACGATCGCTCTGCCTGGGACAATTTCCCATGGCTTGGAAAACAACCATAATCACACCCATTCATAAAGGGTGACACAGGTCATCGACCAACAACTACCGCCAATCTCCATCTCCCCCTTCTAAAGCCCTGAGAAAGTGGTGGCCATTCAAATCACTGATTACCTGGCTAAGCATAACATCCATGCCCAGAGCAACATGGCTTCCATGCTGGTCACAGTACCAGCACTGCCTAATTGAATTCTCCAACTACCACCTCCTCCTTGGTACACAACTCCCTAGCACAGTGCAGTGTTCATCAGCCTCTCAAAGGCTTTTGACACCATCTCCCATCCTCTTCTGCTGAATGCTCTCTGCCACACTGGTCTCTCAGCTGGCCCCTAGCATGGTGCACAAGCTATCTAGCTGCTCGATCACAGTGTGTTAAAATCAATGGGATACTCTCTGATACCCATCCCATTCACTCTGGGGTCCCCCAAGGCTACATCCTGGGCCCCCTTCTCTTCTCACTCTATCTGAACACCCTGCCCACTGCATGCCCTGGCAAAATTCTCCTGTATGCAGATGACGCTGTCCTTTCTGCCACCCACTGCAATCCCATCTCCCTTCAGGACACCCTGCAGCAGTCTTTCAATAATGCAGAAGCTTGGTTTACGGAGCGCAGACTCGTCATCAATCTTAAAAAAACCAAAGCTATGATCTTTTTCCACCCCCAAAACAAAGCTAGCAGCCACCCACTCTATATCCTTCCTAGTACCAAACAGCCACTGGAACAAGTCTGCTCCTACAAATACCTTGGGGTTACCTTCGACTCAGCCCTCACATTTCACAACCACATTGATGCCCTATCATCTGCCACTAACACACGGCTTGGCATCCTCCTCCGACATAGAACCTGCCTTCCCCCAAATGCACTCTGGCTCGCTGTTACGTCCTCCATTTTGTCCCTTGTAGACTATGGTCTACCAGTCTATGGTGCTGCTGACACAACTGCACTCAAAAAAATTCACTTAACCCTTAATAAAGCCTGCAGATTGATTACTGGTGCCCCCAGGCTCAGCACACACCTGTCAGCTGTATGACGAGGCTAAACTCCTTACCCTGGATAAACAGCTCTGATATCAAACCTGCCTCCTCACAAAAAAAACCCTACTCGGGCTCTCCCCCTTGGGGTAACGGCATCCATCCACAAGATCCCACCCACTATTGCAACACGGTCATCCAACAAGACCACTCTAATGGTCCCCAGATCAAGAACCAGCTGTGGCCAGAGGTCCTTCTGCTACAGAGCCCCATCCTGGTTTAACTCTCTCCCTGCCCCCATCACCAATGCCACCACCATCTCCAAGTTCAAAACCACCCTTCGAAACCAACTCCTCAACACTCATAGCAGCTCCTGTCTCTGAAAGTAGCCTCCACCTCGACTTCTCATGACAACGCCCACCGGGCGGCTCTCCACCTAGCCATCCCCACGACCACTTCCCGGTACACTGTACCTATGTCTAACCTAGCCAGTGCCAGCTGTTTCATTGTATACCTATTAGATTGCTCAATTGTTGATACCAACTTGTGTAACACCTGTTCTCAATTACATGTACCCTGTAACCTAAATGTATTTTGTCTGACCTCAGTGTGACGTGGCGCGTCTGTTGAACGTCTATTGTTTTGCAAACCTATGCTATGTAACCGAAAACCTATGCTATGTAACCTAAAACTCTATGTATGTCTTTAATGTGATGAGGTACCTTTGGAAATGAGCCTCTGGCTCAAAGGTTGTAAACTGATTTCACAAATAAATAAATAAATAAATAAGCTTCAGGCATAAAGTCATCTAGTAGGCCCAAAAAAGGGTCTGTCTTAGTTTTGATTAATCTCCAAAGTGGGGCAATTTTTGGAAATTTGCAAAACATATGACATAGTGTACCTAGATCACGATTGCATCTATTGCATTGGGGTGTAGTAACTCTGCCCATCTTGAACAATTTACTTGGGGTTAAATACATATCATTTAGAATATGCATTGCATTAGATGCAATCTGTCTTGTGTGATTAGTTTATGACAGGCCTCCCACAATTTGGATCCATTTGGAACAAGGTTAGAATATAGATCATTCCAGTATGCAGAAACCTGTACTGCCTTAGGAAATAGACAAGGATAGAGGAGACTTTAAAGAGGGGAGACAGCGTGTGGGGCTGAGGCCAATATCCTGCTTGTTTGTAACCAGTCATCAGGGTAAAATGAAATATTGGAGGGAGGCAGTTACCAAGAACTGTATCAACATGTGATGAAGTTGAAACATTTGATACACTCTTCCTTTGGGTAATTTAAAGGAAGTGAGAAGGAAGAAATATCCTTCCATTCTTGGTTTGAGTACATAAATCCTTTACCTGATACTGCTGTAAGTGGGGATCCACTTGACCGGTATTGTTTTCCACCTAGCTTGAAGTTAGGGTTTTAGAGAATAGGTTGGGAAAGATCTTGTAAGTTGTTAAATCTTAATGCAGTGCAGAGTTGGTTATGTATATGCACTGATTGTCTCAGAGGGTTTGTCCTTAATACAGCAGGTAGATTCTTGAATCTAAGGCAGATTAGGACTGAAGGGTCTATTTCTGCTGTTCTCGCTAACTCTCGTGCGATAGTAACCCAGGGATGTGTTAAGATGGAGGGATTTTGGGTGCTAGGGAGTGATGACCATTGAAGGTATTTATGTAATTCACTTGCCCAATAATATATACTATAATGGGGAAGTGTTAAACCACCTGGGTGTTTAGGAGTTGCTAGTTTGTGATAAGTGCATCGTGGCATTTTGCCTTTCCATAGAATCTCTGATAGACTACTATGGAGGTTATTGAACCATGCTTTGGGTAGCCACAAATTTAACATATTGAGGGGGTTATAAATACGGGGAAGAATATTCATTTTGACTATATTCACCAGATCCCATAACATTAATGGTAGGTCCTTCCAACAATTTAAATCTGGTTTTATGGATCTAAGTAAATCATTCAAATTTAGCTTCCACATTTGAGATTCTTTTGTTGATATGTGGATTCCAAGATATTTAATTGTTTTGGGAGCCCATTTAAGTTCCAGTTCTAGTACATCTGATCTTAACAATTTGGGATTTGATTTTTTGGGGATTAATTTGTAATTTGATATCAAACTATATTCCTGTATAATTCTTAGCAGTTCCTGTATGGATGGTTTGATTTGTGAGATGTGAAGCAAAATAATGTCCACAACACAGATATTTTTGGAAAGGGTGGCTCCTAACTGTATACCAGGAGCTGACTGGATAGCTACTATGAGGGTTCTAAATATAGATTAAATAAAAGAGCTGATAGGGGACATCCTTGTCTTGTGTCAGCTTCCAACCGGAAGCTGGACAATAGAGTACCATTACAGTAGACCTTGGCCGTGGGATGTGAGTAAAAGACTTTTATCCATGAGATGAATTGCATGGGGAATCCAAACCTATACAGCGTTCGAAATGAAAATTGCCAGTAGACCCTGTCAAAAGCTTTCTCCACATCTAGGGAAACCAATGCCATCACCTGCAAGGAATCTCTAGATACAGAGAAAATATGTGAAAGTAACCAGAGATGATCGACTGAGGAGCTGCCCCGCATAAAGCCTACTTAAGCAGGGGTAATAAGATCCAGAAGCACCTTTTATACCCTTTGAGCCAATAATTTTATTAAGATTTTAAGATCCGTGTTTAGAAGGGCTATAGGTCGCTAATTAGCCATTTGGGCTGGGTCTTTATCCAGTTTTGGAATGACTATTATAGTGGCTTCTAGGAAATTGGGGTCTATTTTGGTATTATTTAACATCGAGGTGAATACTACTAAGAGCCAGGGAGCTAATTGATGTGCAAATGTTTTATAGATGTTTGAGGAAAAACCATCAGGGCCTGGTGCTTTGTCTGTGGGAAGATTGTTTATGACTTGAATTATCTCCGCTTCTGTAAAAGGCATGGTCAAACCATCTATTTTATCCTGTGTTAAAGTGTGTAGTGGTAATCTTTCTAAAAAAGAATCAACAACTTGTTGAGAAGGACGATTTGTCATACAGGTATATAATGTTTTGGAGTAATTCTGAAATGCTATGTTAATATCCTTGGCTCAAGTTATTGGGGAGGAAGGGCAGTATTATTACAGTAATCCATTTGAGACCTCTATTTTTCAGGTGGAGAGCTAAAAGTTTCCCTGCTTTTCACCTTGTTCCATATAAGTGGCCTTGTTTTCAGTATTGCCCATTCTGCCTGTTCTCTGAGTAATTCTTGGTACTTGCCTTGAATTTTAATAGGTGCTTCCTTATCAGCATTGGGGGTCTGTCTAGAAAGACTTTTTTTCCTTTTCCTTAATTTGGTTCAGGAGATTCTTACACTCCAGAGTTACCGAGCATTTTTGATGGAGGCCATCTTTATAATTTCTCCCTGAAGGTAACATTTTAATGCTCCCAATTCCATTGGAGGGGAAAGTGTGGTACCCCAGTTCTCTCTTTTAAATGATTCTAAGGCATTTAATATATTGTCAGAACTTTTTTTTTTATTTAAGAGCTAATTGTTGGACCTCCATTGTTTATCTTTTCCCCAGTTTAAAGAAACAGAGAAGGTGCATGTTACCATGGAATGATCCAATCATGTACCTGATTCTATTTGACTTTCCATCAGTCCTTGAAACAAGGATTTACTCAACCAGAAATAGTCAAGCCATGAGGCTGTATCATGAACTGCTGAGTGGAAAGTATATTCCCGTGTCATAGGATGCAATGTCCTCCATGGGTCATAGAGTCCTAAATGATCTACAAGGTCTCTCTAGGCCCTTTGTCTTGGTGAAAGTCCCCAGCCTTTCAAGCTGAAAGATTTATCCAGGTTAGGGTCAAAGATAACATTCCAATCTCCACCTAGAAACATTGGAATGTGCAAAAATGGAGTGAGAGTGGAGAGGAGTTCCATAAAGAATGACAGGGAATGCAAGTTTGGCCCATAAATACTACCTATTAACATTTGATAGTTATAAATTGTACCCAACACCAGAACTTATCCACCGTTTTTGTCTCTAATACATTGATGACAGTTAAAAGGACATGCCTTTGTGAACATAATAGCTGTCCCTTTACGATTACAGGAGTCCCCGGCAGTGAAAACTTGGCCAATTTGCTGTCTTCTAAATAGAGTCTCCTCCCTATCTGATAGATGGGTTTCTTGTAAAAGTATTATGTTTCAACTTGTATTTTTTAGATGCTTAAATAATCTCATACGCTTGGAGGGATGTCTTGCACCTTTGACATTCCAAGTACAAAACTTAAAAGACAGTGACATATTTTACTGTTATAGAGCTACTATTCCATAACCATAAAAGATTAGATGGCGTCTGCCTCCTGTTATAAACCAGTTGTCCCAAACAAGATCCTCAGAATTTCCCCATAAAGACCTTTGTAAACCCTTAAACATTCCCCCTCATTACCCTCCCACTATGAAGACTAACCACTGAACACCACATCAAGCCAACAAAGTTTAAGAAGAAAACTTGAATGCTATCTCTTATATTCATAACATAGTCCCTTAAACTAGAACTAACTGCCCCCCCTTAAATTGGCCCATGATGATCAGCAAACAACAGGTTCTACCCCATCTGCCCACCCATGTTAACTATAATAAAGAACAATAATAGTAAATACTCCAGATGTCATGAGTTAACATTACTCTATTATTTCCTACTTATTGAAACTGTAGTCTCTACAGTCTCAAGCGGCATTTGTATTATTTATTTGAAATGCCCCCCCCCAAACATGACTTTAAAATTAAATCTAACCTTAACTAATAATTAAACCAAAACCTTTATAAAATCCAAAATGCGAGCAGCGTCGCCAATGCCGTGTACCATCATTGCATGCTAATATTAGATTAACAAAACTGAGCTGAGCGCCCTCCAGAGAAGAAATAAGTCCATCACTTGATAAGGCTGATAACTGTTAATTGAGAGTGCTTACTGTCCATACAGGATCAAGCTATCTGTATGGAGTAGGTATGTACTCCGTAAGAAATCCTTCTGCTGGAGATGTCCCTCAAACGAATAATTTACAATCGTACTGCTATCCAAGCATTGTCATTCCCCGTGAACTGGGTGTATTGATTGTGTAACCAGAGAAAACTTAAAGGAGTAGAGGAATGAGAAAATTCGGGAAATGGATGTGTAGTGACAGACCTTTTGAGTAATCATATACTCAGCATGAAATCTTGCAACAGGATATCAGTTTCCTCCCACTTGGGGTCATGTAGTAGAAGAAAACACTCTTCAGAACTGGGATAGAATGACTTTGTATGCCAACTGGTAGACAAAAAATAAAAGCTTCTCACAGTCTGTTCATGTCCTTACTTGTTTCCAACTGATATATTCCCTGTAAGTAAACTGGCTCTTCTCAGCGGTCTATGAACAATTCAAGGAGTTTCTTAGGTGGGCTAGTGCAGAATCCAATTCCTCAAGGGAGGACAGGTACCTTCCAGATGCACTTGCATTTTCATTGGGTAAACCATGCAGAATTTTACTCCCGCTGCCAAGCATTTTGATGCAATAGGATGAAATAAAGCACGGCATTGCCGAATTGTTGCAGGGAGATCTTGAGTAACACAATACTTTTTCCTCCCTACAGAACATCTTGTAACTCACATAGCTTCTGTAAGACGTGTTGTTTTTCCAGAAAATTATGGAATCGACAGATCAATGGTCTAGCGGGCATTGGCAACGCCATGGGCCTAAGGGCATAGTAGCTCACTCTAATGTGTATGTGGGCCAAACAGAGAAGACCCTGCTACTTTTAGAAATAATTTCTGCAAACAGCAAGGCATCTGGACCTTCCTCCCTCTCAGGAATGCCTATGACTACTACATTGTTCCTTATGCTCTTCCCTCTAAATCTTCAATTTTGCTTTCTAGCTTTTTAATAGTTTGGCGATTAACTTTTGTGTCACTCTCTCATTCCTCAGTCCACTTCTCCAATGAGAAAATGTGGGTCTCATAGTCTGAAGTGCATCTATTATTATCCTCCAAAGCTTCTGATAAAAATTTCACTTCTGATACCAGTGAGTGGACCTCTTCCTAGAATGGTTGAAACTCTGAAAGAAATTGGTCCAGGGTAAGCAATTTCGAATTGGGTTGTGTTGTGGAGAAGGGTGAGGTGCCTGAGTGGCCTGTTGAAGTGGTCTGCACCTGAGGTTTCTTTGGCTGTTTCTCGGGAGTTACTGGTGGCGTATGCTTAGGTAGCACTTGCCACATTTCCAAGTCCATTTTGAACTCTCCTTCATTCGTAAAGATATCTGCTTTCTCTTGTCTGGTTAAGAATTAAGTAGGTGACTTTTCCTGAAGAAATTAGATGAAATTTGGAGTAATTTAACAGATGGGCAAGAGGAGCCCTGGTGGATTGCAACCTATATCGTCGGCTTCATCACATGACCCTCCGTTACTGTTTCCTTCTGCATCACTGTTGCTGTTACCCTTTGCATTTCTGTTTGCGTACCCAATTTTCATTTCACGCGGTCATACAGTTTTTGTGCAGCGAAGTGACAAAAAATCACATGGTGGGACCCGCACTCCCACCACCACATTCCATTCACTATTTATACTGCACATTCTCAAAAAGAAGGGAAATTCATGGCAAAAACTCCATTTAATGCATCACTTATGGTTGTTCCACAGTGACAAAAGCTAGGAAATTGGGTGTTGGGGTTGAAAACCCTAACTGTGTATTCCCCCGCCACCACTACACATGCACACACACACATACACATATACATGCAAGTAGGGGAATGACCAAGGCAACACAACCAATCACACACAACAACCAGCAGGTAACAGGAATAACATACAACTATGTAAACTATGAAACCACACACCCATGCTCCCATCGGGAAGTCGCATTGGGTCGTCACTAATAATTCTCATCCTGGACATTCCAGGCACCGCTAAACACATACTGTATCACTACAGACAACTGGCCATCTTGGGCTACATGCTGCCTACAACACATAACACACACTACACATATGGTAGTTTGGGGTTCACAAGATCCAAAACAGGAGTTTACATAATCCCTGAAATACTTTCGAAAATCACTTTTGTAAATGCGAAAATGTCGTGCTTTGACACTTCCATGTTTGCTAAAGTATTTTGTGAAAGTATGATCCTAATGACTGCACATCTTTGACATCATCCTGCAAGCAAATGGCTGGGTCCTTTGCAGGATGGCAAGACCTAGTCCCACAATGTGCTTTTCCTGATATTGTTATAAAATACTTAAGGATTACAAAGTTACACTGTTCCAAAATTGAACAGTTTGTCATAGACTAACATTGCAGCACCCATAATGCCTTTCGCTACAAAAGTCAAGCCGACTTGGTGACTTTGATTGGGCGACAGGTAGCTAAGCTCCCATTTGGTGCACCTCCTTAGACTGAGAAACCAAGCAGCTGTATGACTTTTTGGAGCCTCAACCGTTTTCTTAGCGTGTCGCTAACTGAGGCTAAATAATGTGAGAGAGTCAGCCTGTTTTCCTATTTTTAAATGCATGTACTTTTGGCTACAATTTGAATTTTGCTTAAGTAGTCTTATACTGACACATTACTTATAGCTTAAAAGCACTCTAACCTGAGATAGTATGTGTTGGTAGGTGCCTGTCTCCTGTAACCCATTGCTCTCCAAGTGACTACAGTCCTGTTTTTGCTTCTCTGTGTTTTCTGCTACTTCTCCACTGCCCAGGGTCTCTGGGAGCCTGCCTTCCTACTCCTTCAAATTACACTCATCTGGCACCATTCTACTGATCCCCACTTGCCATCCCCTAACTCCTGCACTATGCTAACTCTCAGCAGACAGTCCCCCAGCCATTGTTCTCACTAACTACTCTTAAACCTCCTTCCTCTGTCTCTCAAACCTCTCCCTCTCCTACCTCAAATTGCAAATTTTTCCCTTTGTCCAGCGAACGCACCCCCACCCCTTCCTCAAGCTCCCATCTGCCTCTACCTATCTTTTGTTCCAAACTTAATCTGCCCTTTTATCTAACGCTGTTTTTCCTCTCTTCCTCACAGATTGCTACCTTGCCCTGATCAGCACCTCCAGACACCTGCGGCATCTTCAGCTGCTACCGCTGAGCCCTTGGGCCATTTCAAGCTGCCCTCCTGGTTCTGTTACCCAGCCCAACCTCCCAGGTACTGCTGCCAGAACTCCCGGAGATACCCAGCTTTCAGCAGCTCCCTCATTGGTTCGCCTGCTGACTTTGTGATTCCTGATTGGGCTGGCAGGTAGACCCTAAGCTCCCAATTGGTGTGCCTCCTTAGACCGAGAAAACCAAGCTGCTGTACAGCTTTTGGAGCCCTAAACCAGATCGCTTTAGCAGTCACTAACTGAGGCTTAAATAAGTGTAGAGTTAGCCTGTTTTTGTCCCTCTCCCACCACCCTCTCCAGGTCACCTATTAAATACACTACTTGCCCAGCCCATAATACTTACTCTACTACTATTGGTACCTAGCTTCTTCTCCCTGACTATCACCCCCCGTCAGCTGCTATACATCCACCCCTTTTCCTCCAATGAACCACTGGCATTATTTTGTGCCTTCTGTGCTCTATCAACCATGGCACATACAGCAAGGAACCTACTCCTTATCTCCTCCTTCCTATTCTGCATACCCCCTATGATTCCTCTACTAATTTGCTATCCTACTTCTCCCCCTCAAATTGCTGAACTAACTCATCCTACCCAAGTCCCCCTCACTGCCACTTTATCCCTTCCAGCCACTACCTGGACCTTCTATCCAATGAGCCCCCATCCGCTCTACATCTATGCCTGCTTTTTGTCGACTATCCACCAAATTACCTCCCGCACTTCCAATGTTGGCTACCCCAATTCACCTCCAAAGAGGCACTCTCCCAAATCAAGATGTTTTTACATATGTTCTCACCACTTAACCATTGTCTTACTGCTCCTTGCTGTGGGGGACATACACCCAAACCCTGGCCAAGTGCCTTTAATTTCAATGTCTCACCCCCCTGTCAAGGCTACCACTATTAACCTGACCAGCTCCCTACCCCGGGGCTATGATTACTCCACCTCAACATTCATAGCCTAGCCCCAAAGCTTGATTTTCTCCAGGTCCTAGCCATGCAACACCCCCCCCCAATATTATCATCCTGTCAGAGACCTCACTAAACCCTAACCTTCTAGACCCATCCATTGCCATCCCAGGTTTTAATGTCACTCAGCAAGACCGACCCACCCATGGAGGCAGAGTGGCTATCTATACTAACTCAGACCTGCACTTTTCTATCACGCTTGCAAAATCAGAGCCCAAAGACTATGAATTGCTCATGCTAAAACTGTCCCTGCTCTTCTCTCTCTCCCTATCTATGTGGCTGGTATCTACTGCTGCCCTGGCACCCTAGCCGCAAAAGTCACTGACCTCTAACCCACCTAGTCTCCCTAGCCCCTTCGGTGAACTCTCTATATCATGGTGGATGTAAATCACAACTGGCCATCCCCCCTTTCAACAAAGCTCACTGAGATTACAGCCCTCAATCTAACCCAAACCGTGTCTGTGGCTCAGTAGGTAACACACCTCTGAGGCCAGGAGATCAGAGGGCTGTGGGTTCAGTTCCACACCTGGCACTTAAGTTAATATCCCAGTACTGACACTGTAGTGCAGCATGAAAGGGGTGCTGCACTTCTGAGGTGCTGTCTTTCAGATGAGATGTTAAACCGAGGTCCCATCTGCCTGGATTGGTGGTAGTTCAGGTGGATGTTAAAGACCCCATAACACTTATCAAAAAGAGTAGGGGAATTTTCCCAGTGTCCTGGCCGAATTTCCCTCATTCACTAAAAATACCACCAACGGCTTCATCTGGTTCAAGGTCCGTTGGCATTCCTCTGTATCTCCCTCCCCCAGGTCATGCCTGAAAATAGGCAAGATTTGTCTGGTGCACTTACCCAGTCAACAAAAACTAACTAAATAAATAAAAAAATTAAAACCATCTCCAAACCAACACGCTCAAACCCCATGACTGGTAATCACTCCCTACTTGACTGGGCTCTTACCTCTCACCCCCACCATGTCATCAGCTCCAGTCCAATTCCAGACTCTATAAGTGACCATCACATCACCTACCTAGTCCACAAAATCCATCGGACTAAATCCCCCCAAAAAATTCTACTACAAAGGTCATACAAATCACTAAATTGCTAACCCAGGAGAAGAGTATACAATAGCAGAGGAGGTACTAACAACAACAAAAATGGAAAGGGGCCTAGGGGTAGTCAAATCAGATGACCTAAAGGTGGGTAAGCAATGTGAGAAGCCAGTAAGGAGAGCCAGGGGGATACTGGGATGCACAGCAAGGGGCATCACAAGTAGAAAAAGGGAAGTGGCTATCCCTCTATACAGACAGTTGGTGAGACCCCATCTGGAGTACTGTGTGCAGTTTTGGAGACCTCATCTATGCAAGGACATAGACAGGATGAAAGCAGTCCAGAGGAGGGCAACTAAAATGGTGCAAGGTCTGCAGCAGAAACCATATAAAGAGAGACTGAGAGAGCATAATATGTATACCCTTGATGAAAGGAGGGATGGGGGACATGATAGAAACTTTCAAGTACCTCAAGGGAATCAACAAAGTCCAGGAATGTAGCATCTTTCAGAAAAAGAGATGTGTAAGAACAAGGGGGCACAATTTAAAGATAATGGGGAGATGGCTCAGGGGTAATGTGAGGAAATTTTTTTTCATGGAGAGAGTGGTGGATACATGGAACCACCTTCCTGGGGAGGTCATTGGGTCTAAAACAGTGGGGGAATTCAAACATGCATGGGACAGACATAAGGCAGTTATAGTGGGGGTCGCAGGAAGTAGGCTGTTGGTTAACTAGAATCTGTAGCTTGTCCAGTAGGTAGGGAAATGGGCAGACTGGGTGGGCCAAGTGGTCCTTATCTGAAGTCAAAGTCTATGTTTCTAAACCTTGCCCCCCTCCTGGAAGACCTAGCTCACTCTAACTGGGACTTTCTCCTTAGTACTAATAACATGGATGAAGCCCTTATACATTTCTGAAATATGTTCCTCAGCGTCTGGGACAAACATGCCCCTCTGCGTCGCATTAGGGTCCGAGAGTCTCATCTCCCCTGGATCTCCCTTGAGCTAATTGCATGACAAAATGCCCATGACAAGGCATGGCGAATGTACAAATCTACATCCTCCCATGTGACAATATCTCCTACCGCATGCTCTAAAACAAGTGCACCAAGGCCACTGGTTTGGCCAAGGCCGAATGTTTTAACAACACCCTAAACATCAACCTCAGTAGGACATCTAAATTCTGGAAAGTTATCAACTCCCTTTTCTCCCCTCCATCTACAAATCCTACCCCTCATCTACTCACACAAGGGACTCTCCTCACAGATCCCTTCTCAGTCACCTCTGAATTCAACACCTACTTCACCACTTGTGCTACAACCCTCCTTACCTCTCTTCCAAAAATAACCTCACCCTCTTGACAAACTGAAACCATTAAACCACCCGGCCAGAACTTCTTCACATTCAAACACATTGCTCCCACCAAACCTTAGATGCCCTACTCATCCTGAACCCCAAAAAGGGTAAATCACCTGATGGGTTAAACACCAAACTCCACTTCCTATCTGCCCATGCGTCTGCATCTCTCCTCACTGCCCTCCTAAGCCTCTCATTTGCCTCTGAATCAATTCCCAAGGAGTGGAAGCATGCCACAGTTATTCCACCACCAAAAGGTGGTGACCCCACTGCAGCGGCAAATTTCTGACCCATCTCCCTGCTCCCCACCCTCGCGTAGCTGCATGAGCACCTCGTACTCTCACAACTCTCTCACTTCCTCTCTGAATCTAACTTCCTCAGGCCTTTCCAGTCTGGATTTAGAAAAAAACACTCTACCACCAGCCACCTTCCTATTAAGACTCACAGATTCCATCCTTTCAGGAATGAACAAAGGCCAAACTACATCAGCCATCTTCGTTGACTTAGTTAAAGCTTTCGACATAGTATCCCACCCTCTATTACTAGCTTGCCTATCCACTGCTGGGTTATCCGCATTGGCCTCTAACTGGTTCAGAGCCTACCTGCAAGATAGAGCCCAGTCTGTAAAAATATCTGATTCCACCTCACCCCACTCCCTATCATCACTGATGTTCCTCAGGGCTCAGTTCTTGGCCCCTTCTCTTTTCCATCCTGCTAAATGGCCTGCCAAAAACCTGCTCTGCTACCTCAATACATATGTATGTGGATGACACTGTTCTCTTTACATCTGGCCAGACCCAAGAAGAAGTCACTTCCACTCTCCAGGCTGATTTCAACAAGGTACAGCTCTGGTTTAACCCCCACCAACCCCCACCAACTCTCCCTTAATGCCAAGAAGACAGTCTCCAATACTTTTGGCTCTAGGCAGAGACTATCTAAACTCTCCTCACAACCGATTTTCCACACCTCGATGGAACAATCCTAGAGGACATGCCTCCTTTAGGTACCTAGGAGTCTGGCTTGACTGTTGCCTGTCATTCTCCATCCATGCGGATCATGCCCAAAGCTTGGCGCCTCTATAGAAATCTCAGCTGTCTCCCACTACCGGTGAGATGCAAAATTGCTCAGAAAATGATACTACCTTCCTTTGACTACTGCAACATAGTCTACAGCTCAGCCCCAAAGTCCACCCTATCCAGACTGGACCCCCCTTTTCAATGCTTTCTGCCATTTTGCTCTAGATGCCCCCCTCGTACCACCACTGTGAGCTTTACCACTCACTGGCCCTCCCATCCCTGAGCAACTGGCAGCTACTTCACAGTATTAAATTTGCTTCCAAATTCTGGCTTAGTTTCCTTCCTCCCTACCTCACTTCCTCCCTTTCCTCCCCACCAACCCTCTCTCATGCCCTTAGGTCTGCTGACTCATGGCTATTGGTAATCCCTACCGGTGGACCTCTGCAGGCCAATTGGCCTTCTTCTACTATCTCCCTAAGATGTGGAATGACCTTTCGGCCCAAATCCGCCACTCCTTCTCTAGGCATTCTATATCCTCTGCCCTCATTAACTACTATGGTAAAAACTGTCCTTGCCCCGACCCCCTTCCCCTCCTGCTACTACCCCATTATTGTCTCCTCCATCTTCTTAGGCAGCCTGACCAGTGGCTATAGCAATGTACCTCACATGCTGGCATGAAATTTCTACCAACCTTTGCACTTGCCCATTACTGCACTTCTGTTCAGCTCCCAGTCAGTTGATCTCCCATAGTCTATGACTGTCATCTATGGTTGTGTATCATAATCCCATGCCAAACCCACCCACCCTGTTATCAATCACTCCCTAAGCAACAAGTACTAGCTGATAGTGCTGTGAAACTCAGAATTCATTTCAGTGTAATCTTTGTATGCACACATGTATGTATTTATGTCTGTAAACTATGCATGATATGCCACTTTCCCTATATGTATCTGACACGCTGTAATCCTGTATGTAAGCAATGTATGCTAACTCACCCTTACTCCAAGACCTAAATGTATAATTCAATGTAATGTATCATGTACACTCAATGTTATGTATCATGGACTCCAATGTATAACTCTATGTAATGTATCATGTACTCTGCTCTGTATCCCTCCCCCCAGGTTGCACTGTGAGATGAGCATCTTATTGCTCAGTGTGCCCTTCCTGGTGAAACATTTCAATAAATAAATAAAATAAAAATACAAAAGTAAAGGTATTGGATTTCAGGAGGGCTGACTTTGGCAAGATGGGAGAATGCCTTAGAAAAGCACTAGCAAACAGGCTAGAAGGAGGGGTGAATCAACAATGGGGAAACATCAAAACTGCCATCACAGAGGTAATAAGTCTTTGTGTGAAGCAAATAAACAAATACAAATGAAAGAAAAAGTCACTCTGGTTCTCAAAAGATAGCATTTAGAAAGTATAAGGAAACACAGAAGGAGCAGGACAGAGAACTGTACCAGTTAAAGCAGAAGGAAGCAGGGAGGGAAGTCAGAATAGCAAAGGCCCAAACTGAGGAAAAGGTAGCTAACTCGGTTAAGAAGGGGATAAAACCTTTATAGGGACATCAGGGAGTTTAGAAAGACAAAAGGAGGAATAGTGAGGCTGAATAGAAAGGATGGTGGGTGGGCAGAGGGACAGTGAAAAGCAGAGATACTGAATGAATACTTCTGCTCAGTATTAACAAAAGAGGAAGAGGGGAGTTGCTTAACCAAATTAACAGAAGTACTCTGGATAGGGGGTCTATCGCAGTCGTTTCACAGAAGAAAGAATTTGAAGGAACTCCTAAAACTGAAGATGGACAAAGCAATGGGGCCTGATGGAATTCACCCCAGAATTCTAAAAGAATTAAGGGAGAACTAGACACCACTGACTACCCTTTTAACAAATCATAGGAGGATGGTGTGGTACCTGAGGATTGGAGGAAGGCAGATGTGATCCCCACACAAAAGTGGTAGCAAGACAGAGGCAGGAAACAATAGACCTGTCAGTTTGACCTCTGTGATAGGGAAAGTGATGGAATCACTTCTGAGGGAAAGAAATGTTGAGTACCTAAAGGCTAGTGGTGCACAGGACCCAAGGCAACATGGGTTCACAATGGGAAGATCATGTCAGATGAATCTAATTGATTTCTTTGACTGGGTGACCAAAGTAGTAGACCAGGGAAGGGCTGTGGACATGGCCTACCTAGATTTTAGCAAGGCATTTTACACAGTCCAACACAAAAGAGTAATAATCAAATTAACCAGCTTGGGAGTGGGTCCCAGGGTGGTAGCTTGGGTAAAACATTGGCTGAACAACAGGACTTAGAAGGTAATTGTAAATGAAGAAAGAGGGGTTACTAGTGGGGTACCGCAGGGTTCATTACTGGGTCCAGTCCTTTTTAATGTCTTTATAAGTGACACTGCAGAGGAACTAAAAGGAAAAGTATGCCTCTTTGCAGATGACACAAAGATCTGCAACAGAGTTGATACTCAAGGAGGCGTGGAAAGGATCAGAAGGGACTTGGCAAGGTTTGAGGAATGGTCAGAAGTATGGCATCTTGGATTCAATGCAAAGAGGTGCAACATAATGCACCTGGGAAACAAAAGCCAGGGAAGATTACACAATGGGGGAGAAAATAACAACAAAATGGAAAGGGACCGAAGTAATCATATCAGATGACCCTATGGTTAACAAGCAATGGAGAAGGCAGTAGGGAGGGCTGGGGGATACTGGGATGTATAGGGAGAGGCATCACCAGCAGGAAACAGGAAGTTGTTATCCTTCTGTACAAACAGTTGGTGAGACCCCATCTGGAGTACTGCATCCAGTTCTGATACTCCTATCTCCGCAAGGACATAGACAGGATGGAGGCAGTCCAGAGGAGGGCAACTAAAATGGTGCAGGGTCTGCAAGAAAAGCCATATGAGGAGACACAGAAGGAGCTTAATATGCATACCCTTGAGGAAAGGAGGGAGAGGGGGGACATGATAGAAACCTTTAAGTTCCTCAGTGGAATCAACAAAGTCTAAGAGGGTAGCATCTTTCAGAAAAAGAGATGTGCAAGAACAAAGGGACACAACTTAAAGATATAGGGGGACGGCTCAGAGGCAATGTGGAGGAAGTATTTTTTCTCAGAGAGAGACATGTAACAGCCTTCCTGAGGAGGTTGTGGGGTCTAAAACTGTAGGACAATTCAAGAATGCATGGGACAGACATAAGGCAATTCTTGTGGGGGAAGGAAGAAATAGGCTGTTGGTTAACTAGGATCTGCAGCTTATCATGTAGGTAGGGAAATGGACAGACTAGGTGGTCCAAGCAGTCCTTATCTGCCATCAAAGTCTATGTTTCTATGTTTCGCCAGCCATTTGTTGAAAACAAAGCGAGGTACACCATTTTTGCTACTGCCAGCTTGGTTCAGCTTTATGAGAACTAATCTCAAAGAACAACTTTGTAAATAATCTATGATATCTCAGGTTGGATTTCTCCACTTCCTACAGTAATACAGGTATACACTTCCTGCTGGATGTGTGTTGCCTATGTCCTTCCCCTACTTGCATGTATATGTGTGTGTGTATGCGTGTGTGTGGTGGGGCTGGGGGGGTTTGCACAGTTAGGGTTTTCAACCCAACAAAGAATTTCCTCGCTTTTGTTGCTGTGAAACAACCCTAAATGATGCATGAAACTGAGATTTTTGCATGAATATATATATATATATATATATATATATATATATATATATATAAAATGGCAGCTATTTTGAACCAGCTGCTGGAGGTTTTATAGCGATGTTGACTTGTATTAAATGATAGGGAAAATGTGACTGCTTCTTCAAGGCATGTTTGTGGTTTGTCGCTTTTGTATACCTTGTAGTTTTTCACTGGGCATTTTATTTTATTTTCTTTGTTGCTGTGCGCACGGGGTTTAATTCTGCAAATGTCCTTAAGGTTTAGCCCTGTTCTAGTTTTTGTATACCTTTCTCTGCTAAACTGAAGATATTCTTTGTTTTGGGTATTTGTTTTTAGGGTGATGTCTCTCCATTTTAAGTCTCTGACTTTGCATTTCCTCATAGTCTGAACTATACTATGCAGATCATCCACATTGTATTTATTAGGACTATGGTGGAAATGGAACTAGCAGTTGTTTCTGGTAGATGGTCACTATTATGTTGTCTGTGAGTTCATCAGCTGCATATTCTCTACATCCTTGGCCTTGGTCTTTAGGGTGTTTTTATTTTGCTGCCAGCACTTGTCTTGTTTTGTTTCTAATTTTAAATAGGTTGACAAACATACTGGATATTCTTCTTGTTCTTTGGAATCTATGCTCTAGAAATGAGACCATAGTGTCAGAGGCTTGTAGGGAGTGTTGTACATTGTGGTTGTTTCTATGAAGTACTGTATTTTGCCGGGATTGTATTTAATTCTTCAGGTGGGATTTTTTCAAGGTCTCTGTGTTCTCTGTATTTTACTGCTAGGTAGCACTGTATCATTGCCACATCAGTACTACTTTTTTTGGGGGGGTTGTCAGTCACCATATAGTATGAAGTGTTGCCATTAGTGTGTTTGATGGTTCTGTTTTGCAACAAACCATTAAAAAGTCAATATATGTTTTACACATGATAATGGGATTTTTCTTAGGAAATAATTTAACATAACATTCTCATGGTAGAAATACTTTTTCTGAACTATATCTGAACAGGTTGTAATACAACCATTGAACAAGTAGTCAGTATCTACAAAGAAAGACAGGTTCTGGATATAAGACACAGGTTACAAGTTAAAAAATTTCAAAATGGCAATTGAAATAGTATCAAATTAAACAATAAAAAGAAATGTCCTCTGGTGACGGAGCCGAGAATGGATGGCAAAAGAAAGAGAAATTTGTCAGTTGGAACACTTTTCATCAAGTTATTAAAATAATGATTCAATTCACTGGTCCAGTTACTTAATATTTAAGTAAAACAGCCAACAAAGACAGTAAATGTAGTTGTCTCAGACTTGACATTGCTCATAGACACCTCAGAACCCCAGGCAGGGTTAGAGCAGATACAACTGATATGATATGCAGACAAGGGGGTAGATGCACACATGAGAACATGGTACCAGGCCTCCCTCCAAGGCTATACTATGTGGGAGGTTAGGGGTTGAACCCTCCCCCAAATTTGGATTAGCACAATTAGAAAGAAACAGAGCACACATAAATATTGTCTTGACATGACTTCTCTGCATAACTCCACCCCAAAATGACAGTCTCGATATGAACCTGCCTCCCTCTTCCTAGATTCAGTACCCCAGGACCATTACATGAACATTATGGCATTTGGACAAAGTGACAACAAGGAGACAGAAGTGCACAAGCCCCATGAGGGGTTACCAAGGAGGTCATATGCCCATGAGAACATGGTGTCATGTCTCCTCTCCCCAGTTTCAACACCCCAAGACTGTACTATGGAGAATATGGCAACTGGACAATGTGATACAAGGGGGAAGAAGAACAAAAACTCCAAGAGAGATTACCCAGGGGACATATGCACATGAGAACAGGGTGTCATGCCACCCTCTCCCTTGTTTCAACACCCCAGGTCTGTGACATGGAGAATATGGCAATTGGACATTGTGACAACAAGGGGGTACAGGCACACAAGCCCCAAGTGAGGTAATGCAGGGGACATACGCATATCAGTACACTGATGCCATACTCCCTCTCCATAAGTGTATGTTTGGACATTGGGCTTATGTTGAGAGGGCACAGTTTAACAAAGTTGCTATACCATGTAAGCACATCTGGGTGTTCATTTCTGAACTGGTAACCTTAACCACGTAGGACACCAAACTACTGCAGATGCTTACAGTTGAAAGTTTGTTGAAAGATTCGGGAAGATGGGAGGAGGTGCTTCATCCCATGCCTCCTCCTCCTCCTCACACTGACTTCTTTTTCTTTCCCTTCTCCCATCCTTGTGAAGCAGGCCACAGCCTAAGCTTTTTATGAGCTAGGAGTTTTCTGTGCATGCAGGTACATTTACTAGCAGCACGGAAGCGCTAACAACAGGCTGCTGCTGCATGCCCAATGTATCCTCCTGCTGCTGCCACCAATAAGCCCTCCAACAATGCCCACACAATATTCAAGGGCTCAAGGAGGCCCCACTAAACCCCCAGGAGGATATTAATGTATTTAAAGGAATGTTTGTCCCATCTCCTAGGGAGCCAGCCCACTAGACCACCAAGGCATAATTGTACACAGTGGCTCCCCAAAGGGTATTTCTAGCCCACACAACCACCAATGCCACTCCTAATTTAGAGAAAAGGGCTCTTAGTCATCACTAGCCACCTGGGCTACTAAATAAATTACTGGCCACTCAGCCACCATTATGGGCAAAGGGGTTTTTAGCTGAGTCCCCTTCCTCAAACCACACTCCATTTATTCTGCTTTTGCTCATCTTACATCTTTTTCTTCTTAACTAACCTATTTTGTCTTCTATTTCTACAGGTCTGATAGGACATGGACTCCAACCCCATCAGATAAGTACATATTGTTTTCTCTCCTGTCATTTCTGCCCTTTTTAACCCCATTAAGAACTGCAAATCCCTTGTGACTCCCTTGTCTCTTCTTTTACAGGTGCAGTGGACTTCTCCCCAGGACTACCCCAAAGGCACCCTGCACTCAGGCAAGTTCCTCTCGTTTACCTTTATTTTGGTGGGATTACTGTAACGGGGCAGCTGCGCTTGTTACAAACTTTCCTTTTGTAAAATTATCTGCTCTTTTAAGCTGGACATGAATCAGATGATGTTCCTTTTAAATGGCAAATGCATCTGTTCTACTTAATTCTATGTCTCTTGTGTGTTCCTTTTCATCATCTTTTCCTTATGATGTGGTGGCAGTGGCACAAAATTTTGTTTAAATAAAGTATTTGCCCAGGATAGCCCAACTCTCATTTTAATGTAAGAAGGGTGTTCTTTCCTCTTAACAATAGTTAGCATTGGGCAGTTAGGTACATAGTTTAGGGGCCACAGAGAAAGTGGCACATAGGATTTGAACTTTAGCCTCTTGGCTAACTGTCATGCAGTATATCTGCCCCCCAAAAAATAATTAAAAGTATATCAGTGATCAAAACGTAATTGCTTTGGCAATGAGAGAGCCACTCCTGGACATTTACAAGGGTTAGGTGAGAGCTACCCTTGTTTCAGATTTTGAAGATCCTGTAAAATAATAGTTTAACATACTTTGGTTAATTTAACTGTTGTTTCAGTGAGAGGGCCACTTTTGGACATCTTCAAGGGTTGGGCGAGAGCTACCATTGGTACAGACTTTTAAGGCCCTGTAAAAGAACAGTTAATATATTTTTGATCTCAAATAAGTTATTTAGAGTGTGCTTGTTTTTAATCTTAGTTTTTGTCTGCTGATTTTGGAAGTTTTAATCAGGGTTGGGTGGGATAGTTTCTTTGTTTTTATTTTGAGTTATTTTTGTTTTGGGTGGGTTATTGTGGGTTTATAGTGTGTGTGTGTGTGTGTGTGTGTGTGTGTGTGGTGTAAGTGAGTAATTTGAATTATTAAGATGGTTTAGAAATATGCTGGGGTTTGTAGCCTGTAAGGCGCAGCTACTCTGGCGTTGACCTCTGGGGACTCCGTCCTTTCAAGCTTCCAGTACTATCATCAGAAGCCTACTTTAGATGTAGAGCTTTAGGGATAGCAGTGGGGAGGGGCCCGCGGGTGTCCCTGAGTGGCTGCCGTGAGTCTGGGATTTGGGTGGTAGTTGAGGAGATGCCCTTAGCTAAATGGGGACTTAAACGGGAGAGTCCCTGTCTAGTTCCCATACCCAAAGGCTCCACCATAGAAGGTGGACAGATGACTGGTCCAGCTGCTTTACCTCATCCTACTCAGGCTGTGATGTGCAATGCCAGATCGATAAGGAACAAGGCTGCTATAATGGTGGAACTTGATATCCTCTGTCGATCTGACTTGCATCACAGAAACCTGGCTGGATGAAAATGCTTCCCCAACTTTGGAGGCTGCAGTACCAGCCAGATTCTCTGTGATACACAACCCAAGGAAGGATTGTAGGGGTTGGGGGGTGGCCATTTGTTTTAAATCCAGCTTGACCTCACAGTGCTGCTCTATGGCTCTATAGGGTCCTATAGGGTTATATTGTGCCCCTGCCACCCCAGCAACTACCATTATAGACCTCCTGGCCTCTCTTAAAGATATGGCTGTTGCTGGAGAGCTCTACATCCTCAGGACTTTAATTACAACTGGCTAGATAAAAGCTGCTCAAAACTAAGCAGCAAGATCAAAGCCCTTAACCTCTCACAACAGACTGAGGAACCCACCTGCCTCAACCCTAAATCCCCAAACCACTCCATCCTGGACTGGGCTCTTACAACACACCCACACAGGATCACTAAAGCTGGCCTCCTACCAGATTCACTGAGCGACCACCATATGATCAATGTGATCAGAAAGGTGCACAGACCTACAAATCACCTCCCACCTAGGACACTCCACACACATTCATACAATTCTCTCTGCCTCACCTCCCTACTCAAATGACCTCTCCTCTGCCGACTGGTCATTCATCAAACTGGCTCTACCATTGATCATGCTTTTGACATGCTCAGAAATCAAATTCTTGCAGTCTGGGACTATCGTGCCCCCTGAGAAACAAAAGGGTAAGGGAAACCCATCTCCCCTGGGTCTCTGCCAACATTATTTCCGATATCACGCAAGAGACCAGGCCTGAAAAATAAAGGAAAACAGGTACCCTTTGAATCCCTGCAACATTACTGCATTCTCCATAACAACTGTACTAAAGCCATAAGGCAGGCTAAAAAGAACTTCTTCTGAGCGGCCCTCTCCTCCAATCTTAATCACCCATCCAATTTCTGGAAATCTATTAAAACCTTGCTCACTCCCCTTTACAGCCACCAACCCCTACCCTAACCTTTCAGGGCAGAAATGTATCTGAGCCAGTGAAGTTGCCACTACTTTCAATCACTTTTTACCAACTGTGCTAAACCTCTACTAACAAATCCACAAATCATCTCACCCACACCAAAACCCCATGCACCCCTGCACTCCCGCCACCAAATTCTCCTTCCGATCAGTTTCCACTGCAGAAGTCCTAGCCGCCCCTACATTCCCTAGACCCCAATAAAGGAAAATGCCCACTAGAATTGGATGCCAAACTCCTATACCTATCTGCCCTGCCATTGCAGCTCCCCAACAGATTTCCTAAACCGCCCTTCTCCTCAGCACAAATTCCAACAGCTTAGAAGGAGGCAATAGCCATCCGCTGCACAAGGTGGCAACCCATCTGAGCCCAGAAACTACCACCCTATCTCCTCCTCCCCACTCTGGCCAAGCCACAGAAAAAATAGCCCTCTCTCAACTCACACGATTCCTGAGACTACCTCCTTTCACCCCCTACCAGTCAGGCTTTCGCAAATCACACTCCATCATTACTGCACTGCTAAGACTCACTAATGATATTGCCTCAGGCATGAATAAAGGGTTCTTCACCTCGGCCATATTCATTGACCTAGCAAAGGCATCTGATACCGTCTCCCACCCCAAACTCATCTCAAAACTGCATGATGAAGGCCTTTCTGATCTAGCCACCAGGTGGTTCCAAGCCTACCTATCTAGCAGGAAACAAGCAATAAAAATTGGCCCTCAAGTATCCCCCTCGCTCCCAGTCACTATGGGGGTCCCCCAGGGCTCTGTCCTGGGCCCCCTTCTCTTTTCCATATTTCTAAATAACCTCCAACTGACCTGCCCAAACTCAGCTATTCAAATGTACACTGATGATACCATTCTGTATGCCTCCAGCCCCTCAAATGAGGTTCTAAACTCTGCCCTACAGCAGGATTTTGATGCCGTCCAAACCTGACTTAGTTCCAACCAACTTGTCCTAAACGCTAAGAAAACTGCATCCATAACTTTCGGCACACAGCCCAGACTCTCCAGACTAGCTGCTCCACCCACTTTTCATACGCTGGATGGAGCCACCTTGGAATCATGCACCTCCTTTAGGTACCTGGGTGTATGGCTTGATCGCCACTTGGACTTCTCCATCCACATTGACTCCCTCCAGAAAAAACTACACCCTAAACTAGGAGCACTTTACCGCAACAAAGGATGCCTAACTACCTCGGACAGGAGAGCTACTACACAAAATGATTCTCCCAATCTTTGACTATGGAGACGTGGTCTACTGTGCAGCCCTCCATCCACCCTGGCCAACTTGTACCCCTTTTTCACCCTTCTGTCGGCTTATCCTAGAATGCCCCCTACCACCCACCACTGCACCTATATAACGCCTTAGCTCTCCCATCGCTGCACTCCAGGTGCCAGCTTCACTGCGCTTAATCTCTAGCAAAGCACTGGTCTAACTCCCTCACCACATATCTCAGTTCTGCCCTGTTAACTCAACCTACCCCGCCTACTTTAGAGGCACTGACCCAAACTTCTACAACCTTTCATGCACACCTCAAAGGGCCAATCAGCTTTCAAATAGAGACTGCCCAAACTCTGGAATGACCTCCCGGCAGAAATCTACCCCAAGGACCTTGAAAACTCTCCTTCAGGCCCACTTCTCAGACATATGTAACTGCAACCTGCAGACCAGATCTGATGTTAAGAAGCATCAAAATGTGCCATAAATGGAGCAATTATCCAAATAACTGAATATTATTGTGTTTTCCCTATGTTCACTGTCTGTAATGTACTACAGTCATAGACCCCAATGATTGTTATAGCAACTCATGTTCTCTGCACTAAACTTGTAATCTAAATAACAAATGCATAAGTCCAGCCTGTAACATCTCTGAACCTGATGTTTCACCCCTTTATGTACCTATTTGCACCTGTTGTATGTACCATTATGTACCGGTTGCAGGCAACATTTGCCTATGAACCTTTGTATTTTAAAGTATGTAACTCCAGGTCACATCTGGAAACGAGTGGATTCCCACTCAGTATGCTTATCTGGTAAATCTCTTAAATAAATAAATAAGTAGGGTCCTTTGAATGTGTGGCTGCCAGAGGGGTTATGGGTGTGGGTTTCAGTGTCCTTCTGCTCTATTGCCCCCCCCCAGATAGCAATGGGGATTTTTGAGGGAGTTTGAGGAGCTCATCATGGGCCTAATGTTGGAGTCCCAGGAGGTTGATCCTGGGGGATTTCAATGCCTGGGTAGATGGGGGGCTGTCAAAATTTGGTAAAGATCTTTTTGAGAGCATGGGGGCACTGGGCCTGACACAAAAGATAATGACACCGATGCACTCGGGTGGCCATACATTGGATATGTTTTTTTCTGTTGAGTTAGATATTATGGATCTTAGTGTTGATCCGGTGGTTTGGTCAAATCATAGCACCATGGGGTTCATGTTTAGGGCCCCCCAGATAGTCCTGCCCCTATGGAGATGGTTCAGTACCAGTCTTTAAGGGGGGTTTCCTCAGAGGACCTTTTGTCGGTGCTGGACCTATTGAGTGTTGGGGCAGCTTGTGTGATTGGGTCAGAGGAGGCAGAAGAGGCCTATAATGGGGCGGTTGGTGTGGCCTTTGACTCAATCGCACTCTCATGTGTCCAACCCTGATCTACTCATTGGAGATCTCCCTTGTATGATGAGAATCTCAGAGGTTTAAAGACAAGGGATCGGAGGTTAGAGAGGCATTGGAGGAGATCTGGTTTGGTGGAGGACAAATTGGCCCTGAGGTCACATTATGTGGACTATCAGGGGCAATCTCCTGTAGAAAGGCAGAATTTCTTTCTGAGGAGATTGCTGCAGCAAAAAACAGACCGGATCAGCTCTTCCACACAGTGGACAGACTTTTACATCCTGTCTGTCTGTGTGTCAGAGGGGTAAGTTCGAGTGCAAGGTGTGAGGAGCTGGCTCTGCTTGTGACAAGGTGTCCTCCATCAGGGCTGAGTTCTCCTCGAATGTCTCTCAAAAGGGCTGCAGGGTCTGGCCTGAGTTGAGTCAGAGCACTCCTCCTGTGTGGGATGAGTTTGAGCTGATTGGGGTTAGGGAGGTGGTAGAGATAATCTCTAAGATGCTCAAACCTATTGTGATTTAGATAAAGGTCCAACTTGCCTTTTGGTGGAATGTTTGGACCTGATTGGTCCTGTGGATTGCTGGGGTAGTTGGGAGTTCTTGGAGTGGGATCTTCATTCAGCCTTGAAAGAGGCTTTGGTTTGACCTCTTGAGAAAAATATCTTGGACTTGGACTGCCTCAGCAACTACAGACCTGTTTCGAACCTCCCATTTTTAAGGAAGGTTGTAGAAAAGGTGGTGGCCGCAGCTGGAGAGACATCTCGCTGTTTCCTCCATCTATGATCCTTTCCAGTCTGGGTTCTGAGTGGGGAATAGTACAGAGAAGGCCCTAGTGAGGGTGCTAATGGCCTCCTGACGGTGAGGGATAGAAGGGACTGTACCATCTTGGTCCTCCTAGACCTCTCTGCAGCATTCACACCATGGACCATGAAGTGCTACTTGACCGATCATGGTTCTGGTGTGGCCTGTCTGGAAATGTTATCAACTGGTTTATGTCATACCTGACAGACAGAGTGCAGAGAGTAACCATGCGAATTTTCTTATCAAACCTAAAGCATCTGGGCTGTGGTGTTCCCCAGGGGTCAGTTTTGTCACCTCTGTTGATCCCGGTGTATATGCTGCCACTGGGGGACATTATCAGGCAGTACAGGCTGGGTTTCTGCTGCTATGCAGATGACACACAGCTGTATCTGTCCTGTGTTCCCAATAGCCAGGTGTCTGACTCTGTATTTAACAGCTGTCTTGAGGAAATCCAGACATGGATGACTCAAAATTGGCTTAAACTAAACCCAGACAAGACTGAGGTACAGGTGGTGGAGTCGGGTCATTTGGATGGGGGGGTATGACATTACCCCCTGAACTTGTGTTGGGGGGTGTGCCTTTAGCCATTTCTAAGTAGGTGAAGAATTTGGGCATAATCCTGGATGGTGGTCTAACACTGGAAGCACAGGTGTTGGCCTTGGTGAGAACAGGTTTTATCACCTCAGGAATATTGCCTGAATTCGAGCCCTGATCCCGCCCGATGACCTGCCCACACTGGTACATGCTTTTGTCACTTCCAGGTTAGACTACTGCAATACCCTGTACCTAGGGATATCTGGAGGCAACCTCTGCAGACGGTAGCTGGTGCAGAACGTGGCAGCAAGACTATTGTTGGGGGTAGAAAGTGGTGAATATATCATCCCATTGTTGCATGAACTGCACTGGCTGCCAGTGTGGTGGAGGATTGACATCAAGATAGGGCTATTAACCTAGAAATCCCTGCACTTGAGGGGCCCAGTCTATCTGCAAGAGCTCATCATGCCTACCGCCCGGTCTGGGCTCTCTGTTCTGCCGGGGATGGCCTCCTTGGAGTTCCCAGGGCTAGGTTGCAGCATTCTGATGATCAGGCATTTGCAGCCACTGCACCTATCCTGTGGAACTCCTTGCCTGGTTATTTTAGGGAGGCTGCCATGGTGGATGTCTTTAAGAAGGGTGTCAAATCATATTTATTCAATCAGGCTTTTAACTGAAGAGGTTTTTAAAATAGTATATTTATGATGGTTAATTAAGCTGTTGTTTTAGGTATAATGTGTATATTGTTATAGTTAGTTTTCAAACTGTATTAATGTATGGTAAATGCTATATGTCTTATATTGTACAGCACCCAGAGTCTTTGGAGATAAATAAAAAATCTAATCTAATCTATGGCTACATGGTCTGCCCATTTAATGTATACAGTCTATTGCTCCCATAAATTGTGAATGAATATGAACCTTGTATGGTTTGCTAAAATGCTACTGGTCAAGTGCATAATAAGCCAGCAGCCGAGGCTGCTGGGAACTGTAGCCCTGCCCCACCCGTACAAGGAATACTAATAGTGAGATTTTGCATTGACACATGCTTGGTTTAAATTAAGCCCTTTTGTTATATGCAGTGCAATAATGAAGTGACTTATAATATGAGTTTTATAGTCACACATTAGGCTATCCAGCAAGGTTTGAGCTAGTGTAGATGTGGCATCTGTTTGACTATCATAGATATGACATCTTTGTAGTATTCATTAAATTTGATATTTAATTCTAAGTTATTCATATTTTCTAAAATAATGCCCTACTAATAAAAGGTGCATAGATCAATCAGTTTATAAAATGGATCTTCATACATCATTTTTTTCACCATAGGAGTTATTAGAATTTTTTTTTTATTCTCACAGAGGATCTTCCAGTGGAACAAGCAGTGCATCTTGTACGCTTAAGATTGGCAAACCTAATTAGTGTTAGCCTTTACTATACATATTTTCATACTATTGTTGCTTTAAAGGAGATGGGAACTAAAATACGAATTTACATGGTCCATCATTGCTATCCCAGTCATCTGTGACTTTAGTGAGGCAATGTGTAATTGCAAAGTGCCTATAAATCATATTTTTTCAAGTTTTGAAGTGACCAGCTTCTGTCAGTGATCCTGATCGAGATTGTCATTTCTGTTTTTTCCTGCTGTTTCTGCATGCCTAGCTGCATGTTGTTACATCACACACAGTGTACACAAAGCTCTAGATGTAGGCAGTAGCATGGAAGATGGAAGCATTCACAGAAGATGCCGTGAATTTCGAGTGGTTCTGCTGATGCCAGAACTAATGTTCATTACAGGATTGGAAGAATCAGTCAGCCCTATATGTTTGAGCCTGCTCCTCATAACACCAGACACAGAAGTGCTGAGACCAGTATAAATTTATTCACAGATATGCTGACTGTTAGCAGTAACCAGGAAGTCCAAGCTGTAACTGACTGCTGGTGTGTTGATGTTAGGACTTGTAGTAACTTAATTTTTACTTTATTTTTGTTTGTTTGATTATTGCTTCTCTTAGTCATTTACTGGCAATGGCTTTGTGTGTGTTGTGAGGGTTGGGGGGTTGAGGGACGATGCCAAGCGCTGAGCTACAGGTTTCCAGCTTAACGTTTTCTGGCAGAACTGATGTCGATCAGTTCTCCCCAAGAAATATTCTTCCAATTAATGTCAGTTGCTATGTACATGTTAGCTATCTTGATATGCTTGGGAGATATGTGAAACACGGGTCATCACTTAACTCAGACTGGAGGCTATAGCAGTGCTTGTATGTCTTACCTGAGCTTCTGGGCAAATTCAAGCAAGCCTTCTTATTGCCTACCATAGCGTTAGCACACTTACTATCCCTACCCCATAGTTTCTCACCATCAACCCTAACATTCTTTCCTGAGTGGTGCAATTAAAAAAATAATATGTAAATGCAAATGGTATTCCAGTGGCACTCACATGATCCAATGCCTAGCAGTAGCTCAGGTTTATGAAAGTAGTCAGTAGACATAAGCTCAAATACTCTTGTGACATGTCTGCTGCTCTCCTTGCTTCAGGACTGGTAGCACTCCCACTGTGCTAGCATCACAGCAAAGTTTTTGGCCCAGTCCTCCATTCATATCACCTCTGTTCTATCTGCCCCTACCATCCCGGTGTATGCACTTAGGAATAATGACTCAATGTCCCTGTCTGTGCCGCTCATGTCCACCACAGCAGGTCAGTCAGCATTTAAATATCATATGCCTAAACTATGGAACTCCCTTCTGTGGATATTCATCATGCCCTCTAGTCAGCACATCAACTCCCTTCTCAAAGAACATTTCTCCTCCACCTACACACATGTACCCATGGTAGTTTTGCACCTGGGCCTTGCCTACCCATTACGCAACTTCAAATCGGCATTGTAACAATGTTTGTATTTATATTATGTATCTGAATATTTTATTGCTGTATGCCTCGCTCAACTGCCTGCTGTACTGCACTATACATTGTAAGAGTTTTGTTCTAAGGTCTTCTGGACTTTGTAATTTTGAATGTATTCTTCTTTCCCCATACCCCAGGACACATCTGAAATCAAACAGTAGTCTGCTCAGCATGCCTTCCTGCTTAACTTTTAAATAAATAAATAATGTGCTCCTGTCTACTACTGCATGTTGTCATTAGAACATGAGCACTAGACATTTAATTATGTTTTGTGTGTCCTACAGTTAGACTGGAGAGAGTGGGGACACACCAGAATCTATGGCAGGACCTAGGTCAATCAGTACTAGGTTTTCTGTATTGAACATGGATGCAGTTTTGTGCTACTACAGCAATGTTCTCACATTAACTGAGCAGTGCCTGAATGCATCTGTTGTGTCTGATGCTCTTAAAATTACAGAATAATAGTAAATGTATTGTATATGAACTTGCACCCTTATCTCCAGACTTTTAAATGTCATTCAGTTATGGGACCAATGGTTTGACAGATTCATACTGAAATCGATCAGATATTGACTCAAACTGTCCCATTCATAGTCCAATAATAGCACTTTCTATTTGCAATCATTTATAGAACATAAAACTAGAGTAACCTTCAAATGCTGAAATACATAGAGGAAGCTAAAACACAAACATTAAATGAAAAAAAAAATAACCGATGGCTTCAATTAAACAGGTGATGAAGTTAAAAAATCAACAGTTAATTTTCTCAGATGGAAGAATGTGAATCAAGGAGTTGTTGATGTCACTAAACAAAACTTTCAGCTCAAGCAGCAATCACGGTCCTAAGAAAGAAACAGGAGAGAGCTATCATATTTGAACTGACCCAGAACCAATGCAGAATGAGGTAGAACAAACAAATTATGTATAAAATCAAAGCTAGAAATGTTAAGGAAACAACTGCATGACAACCATGAGTGCTAGGCTCAAATTGAAGGACCAGGAAGTAACAGCAAAAAATAAACATGTCTAGCCTCTCATCAGGGCAAAATCCCTGCAGCTACAGACCTCCCACCAGGTGACCCCCTAGAAACTAAAAAGGAGGTATGGGCTAGAGAAGACCAATGTCGCCAGCTCCAAACGGATTGCAGTTAACAGAGGGGTCCTTCCGAATGGCTGGGCTGAGAAGAGACAGTGAGTATGTGAGAGAGAGGAAAGGAGGCAGCTGAGTTGGGCTCTCAAGGAGGAATGAGAAAATGGAAAGAAACAGAATGGAGAAGGAGGATAGAAGAAATCCCAGCCATTTGGACTGACTTGTTGTCAAGGGCAGAAGATTTCCATCTCTACCATAGAGAAAGAAGTGGATATGAAGGCAATATTTCTAAGAGAGAATTTCTTTTGAGAAACCTATAGAGAGAACTGAACTGTATCTTATTGAATTTTCTCTCCAAAAGCCTCGTATCTATTTTATTTCTTGCCCTTGTGTAATATACCTTTTCCCTTTACTTCTGTACCCTAGAACATTAAGATTTTTCTGTTAATATGGTTTTTAATTTTAATTTTTAAAGAAAGGGAGTTTGATTCCTTTTTGTGCCATATGCAGATGAGGTCATCTGACCTTGGCATATATAAATGTCAGATGCCACCTCTCTGAGAGAATCCACCTCGGCTGCTAAACAAACTCTCGTTTTTTCTTTCTATGAGATATATCTTTAGGCTAATCTTTTCTGTATGTTAATACTGCCTCAGTTTGTGCAGTTTAGCTGTTTATCTGTTGTTTATCTAGCCCGTAAAATTTTCTTTTATGAGCCACCAGAATTGTTGACAAAGCAGCTTGCCTAATTAAAAGCAGGTGGTCTAACTTTTATTCTGAGATTCTATTGAACCATTGGAAGATGTGGCATTTACTTTGCTACTAAGTGTTTTTACACAAGGACAGGAGTAAGTGAGATTGTTTTAGGCCTCAATTAGGGAAAGTTTCTCCTTTTCTTTTCTTTATAGAGCACTCTGTATAAGTTTATACCTTTGAGGGTTCACATGCCTGAAATTACTTTGACTATCCTTTGTTTCATTTGTAGTGAGGATCACCACAACCCTGTTGTATACTAACCAATTGGTGAGTTGAGTTGGAGAAATGTTTACCTTAATCCTCCATTAAAGGACTCACTGTGGAACTTCACAGTACTGGTGCTGTGGAGTAGCTCTAAACCCAGCTTTTCAGGAACAAAAGAAGGGAGGTAACAAGGCACGTAACAAGACTGGTAAATTTAGGTGCCGTTTTAGAATTATAGAATTTTAAGGCACTTTATTTGAACCCCAGAGTTTGGAACTGTTTTTCTCTATTCCCATCTGCTTGCAAGGATCACAGAATCATAAGAAGAGTGAAAAGTGAAGTTTTTTTTCCTTTGGGCTGAGAATATTTTTGCAAGAATATAGTCAAGTTAAGACAAAGAACAGACAAAAGACTTTGACCCTGGGTTCCTTTTGCTTTGCCCTGCTTGAGCTCTATATATTAGAATCTAAAATTGTTACTTGAATTTAGTTTTCTGTATTAAGGCACAGGTAGTTTGGATTTTGCACTTGTACATTCTTATTGTTGTATCCTCCACTGTAGCCTATTTTGATTGTTGCTGAGGCAGAGCTTTTTTGTTGAATCAGGTGACTAATAAAAATACTTCCCTCATTTATTATCTCTGTCAGAGTAAGGATACAGTCAGTACAAGAAACAATATATTCCATTTTTTGAGGCTTTCTCCTGTGCTTATTTTAATTTGTTATTCCTTACTAGATGGTGCAAACTAGAAGTGGGAGAGTGGCTGTGAAGAAGGGAGAGAGAGATACAATGGTAATAAATCAAAGGAAGAAAAATAGTAAACCAAGATACAAAGAAATTAACGAGAGAAATTCTAAGTGGACTAACATTGAAGATCCTTTGCAATTTAAACTCACTGAAATGTGGGTATAGGGACTCCACACCTTGGTGCTCCTGTGTTACATCATAATAATTACTAGTACTCTAGCAGTTAGCCCCATCTAGCTACAGAGAAGGAAATGAGGAAGAAAAGAATATTATGTATATCACAAATGTAGCTAGCAAGGCAAAGTTAATTCCTCTAATGGAAGGAATCTCATTAGATTCTTATGGCTGGGCTCTTATAAATCTTTCCAGCCTTATCTTCCATCAGATCATTCCCTCCATGAAAGGCATAATGATACTAGTCTAGAAACATATGACCCATATAGCAGTGACAGCAGAGACAACTGTCAGTTTTTCTCTGAAGGACCCTCATTAGATGTAGGTCCACTGGATGATTCCCCTATTAAAAGACATACCCTGAGGTCACCAAACTTAATAGATCAAAGGGACAGAAATTATAGAAAAGAAAAATCTTCTAATACAGTGGCAAATGAGGATGAAATGAAACTGATTACACAGATTTTAAGTAAGGTCATAGAAGGCCTGAAAAATTAGAGAAAAAACAAGGTGAACCTGGTAGCTGTAATGAGAACATAAACTCTAGAAATAACAGAGATCCCGTTATAGGAATAATATACAGTAGGTCCAAGATTTGATCTAGAATACTTTACTGGAGAAGGTGACTTTGCCTCTTCCAGCTCCTGTCTAAACAACTTCTTGAAATTATTAAAAGTCCTTACTTTGCTAACATAGTAAAATCTCATCGGACTTAAGGATGAGATGGGTAACATCAGAAATTGCCAGCTTTATAAAAGGGCAATATTGGATAATCTTAACCAGAAATATTATCATATAGAAGCAGATCAATCCTGTTATTTTAATGAGAATATCAAGGGGACTAAAATGAGACTCTGAGAGAGAACAAGTCCACTCAGGTGAACATACCCCCACCATTTGATAAAAATCTGCCCTGTGTATTCCACTTGGTTCAAAATAAGGAAGGAAAAGATAAAAGTAAAGAGTAAATATGTAACTATAGAACCTAAAATAAATCATCAGGGAGCCAAAAAATTAAAGAAACACAAAAACAAGTGTGATAAAGGAAAACAGAAAGAGGATACAATGTGGGAGATTTCATCTGAACATATCCAGGGCAAGGAGAAATCAAATAGGTAGGAGGAAGGGATCTAGAAGTAAAAGCATGAGAGAAGATATACACGGTTCCTAAGGACAGGAAGAGATCAGAAGATAGAAATAAGATTGGAGAAAACAGAACAGTGCACAAAAGCATGGAGACTAGGTCACTGGGAGCTGTCGGGTAGGTTGAGACCAGCCAAAAGCCACCCAGCACCAGTTCACTGGAGGAGAAGTTAGGAAAGAACTACTGAAAACAAAACAAATCAAACATCACACATTCTGTTTTTGATTTAGGAGGGGCAGAAATGGAATATCTCATAGAAATCTATGGGTGTAATAGCTTGCAAGAAGAAACAGGAGAAAATTTGAAAAGATTAGTACTGCACATTTTACATCTGAAAAACCTTGAAACAAAACTACACGTTGTAAGACCTATAAATAGGGATACGAGACTATGTTTTACTTTATACCAAGTTAGTTCTAGTGGTAGATACAATTTGGGATCAATATATTTTAAAACATATGGACATTATACTGAAGCCAGCACAAATTGTACCTACACAAGATAATCTGGAAACATTAGTTAGAGAAAATATGGAAGAAAGAGTATCTGAAAATGACAATAGTTGTGGAAACAGATTGGGACCTGCATATCAGGTAAACACACAATGGAATACATGGGAAAATAATACCATAACCATGTTCAGATGGGAGACTAAGGAATAAGACACCCTAAGACGTATCAAACATGAAATCATAGTTTGTGCGTAATCAATAGAATTTAAGATTCATAAATGATATAATAGCACCTCACAGATAGGCATCACCTTTAAGAATGAAATTACAGTAAAAATATATTAAAACAAGCAACGATCTTGGACGGGTGGGCTTCACATTTTGTCCCCAGAAGACTGGAATTATCAAGTACAAAAAAAATATCTGCATCAAAAATACTTTAAATGACACTTATATTAAAGAAAATATAAATTCAAACAGGGTGGAGAATACTGTCCAGTGAATCTCAAAAAATAACATTAAAAAGATGTCGCTGTGGACAATAACATACTAAAAATATTATCTTGGAATATAGAGGGGATTCATTTAAAAATAGCTGACCCCAAAGTAATCAGGTTCTTGGAGACTTTTGACATCATATGCCTACAAGAAACTTCCCCAAGATTGCCTGGCTTCTATAACGTAATAAAACCAGCTATAAGAACAAAATGTTTTGATAGAAAGATGGGAGGTGTTTCTGTTTATCTAAAAACAGACACACTTTAAAATTAATGGAGAATATGACACACCTGATAATATTTTGGCTCTCTCAGTAGAAGAAGTGAATAGACATAATAGACTATAGTTAATACTTATCTTTCACCTTCCAAGGACACAGATAAACTATTAAAACTCAACTCTATATTAAGTGACATCATGAGCAGGGAATCTGATGTGCCATTGATACTCCTAGGGTATTTTAATGTGAGAATACCAGCTAACTCCAATGAGACAGATTATCTACCTGTTTTGTCAGAACTTAATCCTAGGATCAGTAACACTAGATCAGCCCTGGACTTGAGGCCAAATAAAAGAGGTAAATTGTTAGCACTCTCTTTAACTAACAAATATTTCTTGTTGTTGAATGGCAGATTGCCAGGAGATAGCCTGGGGGAATTAACATATAATGGGCCACAAGATTCATCTATTATAGTTCTGATATGGGGTAATCTTGAAGCCATTAAAGTAATACAAGATTTTGAAATTATAAATAGAATAGAATTGTCACATAATCCTGTGAGCTTAAAAATCCAAATGGATAAAACAACTAGAGAAAGACCTAAAATATATATTAGGAGGGATTGTAATAATAAATCAAAAAAAGGATACAATGGGCTCTGAATACTATACAATATTTTGATAACTTTCTGAAAGATCCAATGATGGCAAACCTTAGACTATCTATTATTGAAGAAACTAACTTTAACTTATCCTTACATAAATGGTATTAAATAAATACTCTAATTAAACCACATTGCGTAATAAATAAGATAGCTACCAAAAAAACTACAGGTAAAAACTGGTTCAATTCTAGATGCAGAAAATCAAAAAAAAGCATTAATCAGAGTTTTGAGAATTTATAAACATAAACAATCAACTAATAACAAAACAATTTCTATTAATATTATTGAAAAAAGAAAGAAAGAAGTATAAACAAATTCTGGATCAAGAAAGACAATCCTATACTAAGGTAATGTGGGACAAACTAAAAATGCAGTAGCAAATAGTGATAATAAGAGATTTTGGAGAATATAGCCAGGGCTATAATACATATTCTAAAAAATTGAAGCACGTATCCTTCCAAATATCTGGGAAGTTTCTGATTTATATTTCTCACAGAAGAAGATCAAATAAATCAAGATACCCCTTCCATATATGGTAATCTCAATTATCCAACTTCCCTATCTATCTCTTTAGAAGAAATAAGATATGCTATACTACGGAAAAAGCCAACAAAGCCCCAGGACCAGACAAAATCATAGGCTATCTGTATAAACACTATATTGATTGGTGGGCTCCCATATTACATCAGATATTTAATATTAGTGTGCAAGGACATGATATACCTAACAGCCGGCAAGGAAGCATAATTTTTCCTATATATAAAAAAGCTGATTCAAAATAATCCCAAAATGTATAGACCAATCCATCTTATTGATATTACTCAAAAAATCTTTACAAGAATAATACTAGGGAGACTAAATGACTGGGTGGAGGATGAGTCTATCTTGCACAAGTCTCAAAATGGTTTCAGAAAATTAGGATTGACTGTTCAGCACTGTTATATGCTGAAACATTTATCATGGTAATATGTACATATTAAAAAAGGAAAACTGTTGCTTACAGACTTTTCCTCTGCTTTGATAGTATAAGGAGATTTATTCTTTGGGACAAGTTATATAACCTGGCATATGCCCAGATTTGCTTAAATATTAATTAGGCTCCATAACTGTACTTGGGCCAAAGTACAGTATGATCATTGAGGAACACAACAGCACCATTTCGTACAAATCTAGGGTACGCAAGGCTGTCTCTAGCACCAATACTATTTAACATTTACATAAATGAGATACTTATACAATTTCAGAACCCAGATTTTCATGCTTCCAAGCAGGAAATACCAGGATCGATTGCCTGGCATATGCCGACAACCTGGTCCTGGTATCAACCTCAAAACTGGGTTTACAAAGAAAACTTGATTGTTTGTATGATCAATGTACTAAACATAAGCTGAAATGAACATGACTAAAACCAAATTATTAACTTTGGTAATAATAGTAGAAAGAAATGTGCTACATGGATAAATAAAGAAAAAGTTGACCAGGTTGAACATTGTGATTACCTGGGAGTCAGATTCTCAGAGAACCTTAAATGGAAAGATCACGTATCTCAGATCAGTAATAAAATTAAACGGCATTTAATGCATTTAGAATTGTTAATGCCAAAACAGGTCGGAGTTCAGTAAAGGGAGTTTTTATTTATTTAGCTTTGTTAACCAGATAAGTACACTAGACAATCACATTCCTATTTTCAGGTACGACCCAGGAGAGTACAGGAAATCAAAGAACATACAGAGTACAATTTGAAGCAAGTAGGGCAGATACACAGATGTCAGGAGAAGCATAACATACATAGTAAGATACCTCAGGTTACGACAGTAATCATAGTCAATGTGCTAAGGTACAGCATCACTGACACAACTTCACCAGCAATATATATACAGATACATACAAAATTTACACATTTGCAAGATACATGGAATGAATACACTCAAGTATACTGGGCAGAGGACCAGATTAATCAGGGAGGGTTAAGACAGTCACATACTGATGAGAGCTTCAAGTGGTTCCTCAGGGAGGTGGTTAGGCCCGACTGTGGGGAGATCCGGACTGGGACAGGAAAGAAGTTCCACAGTCTAGGGGCACATGACGCAAAGTCCCTGTCCCCTATTTTGGTATGAGTAGGAGGGACCATAAAGATAGCAGGGCCCAGTGACCTTAGGGGGTAAGTAGTGGGAGCTGCTGGCACAAGGAGCTATGCCAGTCCAGGGGGTGCCAGTACCCAGTACCTTACCCGTGAAACTGCCCACAACAAAATTCAAATAATTGGGTGGGGAGAGCCAGTTGAGCTTACTATACAGATCACAGTGGTGAGTGAGACAAGGGACTCCAAGAGCAAAATGGGAGATGTTACTATAGGCAAAAGGTCCATCTAGAGAGGTGGATCTTGGAGATATTGGCAAACAAAAGAGCCCATAACAGAGAGAGATGGTGGAAACACCCTCTAACCAGTGCTAAGCAAGCAGGTTATTCTTTGCCTTGTAAGCCAGACCCACTTTCAGTTAACAGCTCTACACATATTTTGGATATGCTGACCAAGATCGAGCTGAGGGTCAAGTGTCACCCCAAGGTATTTGATGGAATCAGTGGTGAGAACAGGAGTGCCATCAATACCCGAGATGCACATAGGAACAGAGGAGGCCTTTAACTTGGCCAGGGAACCAAACTGCATGGCCTGGGTCTTTTTAAGATTTAGGACCAGCTTGTGGGATGATATCCAGGAATGGACACTCCTGAAACCTTCACTAAGTTGGTGGTTAATGACCCCAATATCCTTTGAATGAGTGAGGATAACAAGGTCATCAACATACAGTATAGCCCTGCAGGAGGCCGCCAAGGAGGGAAGGTCATTGATGAAGATGGAAAAAAGCAGGGGCCCAAGGACTGACCCCTAGGGGACCCCTGATGACACAGGGTGGCATCTGAGAGCACCTTACTATATTTAGTCAGTTGCTGCATTCCATGAAAGTAGTTGGAGAACCAACTCAGGGCCGGAGGGATAAGCCCAAAGACCTAAGTTGAGAGCATAGCAAGGCATGATGAACATGGTCAAAGGCTTTAGAGAGATCAATAAAGATGGCCCAGAGACTCTGCCCTGGTCCATAGCAGCCCTGATCCCAATGACAGAGAAACAGAGCTGAGGTGGTGATGTGCCTTTTCAAAACCCATGCTGTGAGGAGACAGAAGCTCATGAGCCTGGATATAATCCAAGAGTTGTCCCATCACAACTTTCTCAAGGAGCTTGCTGATGGCAGACAGAATGGCAATCGGACAATAGTTGTCAAGGATATTGGGGTTGCCTTGGCAGGCACAGGGACAACCTGTGCCACCTTCCACAGGTCTGGGATAACCCAAAGACTAAGGATAGGTTGAAAATATGGGCCACAGTGGAGGCAATGTAGGTAGCAACAAGGCAGAGAAGCTTTGTTCCATGCCATCAAGGCTAGCACTAGAAAAGGTGAGAGACCAGTTAGCAATCTCTGCATTTCTTTACCGTCACTGCCTTGAGATATAATGGAGGATGGGGAAGATGCCATTTGAGGCAGAGGGACTTGGATAGGACTACCATGACCAGTGGAGGATAATAATGAGGTGAACGCAGACAGGTCCGAGAAGTAAGCATTGAATGCATTTGGGATGGTTAGCAGATTATTACAGCTAGCACCATCAATGAGCATGTCCTGAGCCTCACAGGAGGAGGAGCCACTAACTATGTTTTTAATATTCCTCCAGAAGTTCCTGGGGTCCTTAGCTTAGGTCTGCAAAGCAGCTTTACAGAAGTCACTTTTGGCAACCCTGATAGCTTTTTGCACTCATTCCTGAGCCTTCTGTAATGTTGGAATATGGTCTGGTCCACTGAGACCTTGAAACTGGCCCAACATTTATCTCTAGACCTCATGAGAGCAAGGAGGCTCCCATGCAACCATTTTGTGACAGCCTCCCTTAACCTCCATCTGACAAGGGGGGAATGCTTGTCCTGTAACATTCCAAAGATACTACTGAAGTGACAGACTGCCGAGGAAGTATTCTGGGCATCCATCACCGAAGACCAGTCAAGGAACATGAGATCCTCCTGGAAATTGTGAATGAATAAGAACCTTGTATGGTTTGCTAAAACTGCTACTGGTCAAGTGCATGTAAATAAGCCAGCAGCCGAGGCTGCTGGGAACTGTAGCCCTGCCCCACCCGGTACAAGGAATACTAATAGTGAGATTTTGGCATTGACACATGCTTGGTTTAAATTAAGCCCTTTTGTTATATGCAGTGCAATAATGAAGTGACTTATAATATGAGTTTTATAGTCACACATTAGGCTATCCAGCAAGGTTTGAGCTAGTGTAGATGTGGCATCTGTTTGGACTATCATAGATATGACATCTTTGTAGTATGTCATTAAATTTGATATTTAATTCTAAGTTATTCATATTTTCTAAAATAATGCCCCTACTAATAAAAGGTGCATAGATCAATCAGTTTATAAAATGGATCTTCATACATCATTTTTTTGCACCATAGGAGTTATTAGAATTTTTTTTTTATTCTCACAGAGGATCTTCCAGTGGAACAAGCAGTGCATCTTGTACGCTTAAGATTGGCAAACCTAATTAGTGTTAGCCTTTACTATACATATTTTCATACTATTGTTGCTTTAAAGGAGATGGGAACTAAAATACGAATTTACATGGTCCATCATTGCTATCCCAGTCATCTGTGACTTTAGTGAGGCAATGTGTAATTGCAAAGTGCCTATAAATCATATTTTTTCAAGTTTTGAAGTGACCAGCTTCTGTCAGTGATCCTGATCGAGATTGTCATTTCTGTTTTTTCTTGCTGTTTCTGCATGCCTAGCTGCATGTTGTTACATCACACACAGTGTACACAAAGCTCTAGATGTAGGCAGTAGCATGGAAGATGGAAGCATTCACAGAAGATGCCGGTGAATTCTCGAGCGGTTCTGCTGATGCCAGAACTAATGTTCATTACAGGATTGGAAGAATCAGTCAGCCCTATATGTTTGAGCCTGCTCCTCATAACACCAGACACAGAAGTGCTGAGACCAGTATAAATTTATTCACAGATATGCTGACTGTTAGCAGTAACCAGGAAGTCCAAGCTGTAACTGACTGCTGGTGTGTTGATGTTAGGACTTGTAGTAACTTAATTTTTTACTTTATTTTTTGTTTGTTTGATTATTGAAGCTTCTCTTTAGTCATTTACTGGCAATGGCTTTGTGTGTGTTGTGAGGGTTGGGGGGGTTGAGGGACGATGCCAAGCGCTGAGCTACAGGTTTCCAGCTTAACGTTCTCTGGCAGAACTGATGTGCGATCAGTTCTCCCAAGAAATATTCTTCCAATTAATGTCAGTTGCTATGTACATGTTAGCTATCTTGATATGCTTGGGAGATATGTGAAACACGGGTCATCACTTAACTCAGACTGGAGGCTATAGCAGTGCTTGTATGTCTTACCTGAGCTTCTGGGCAAATTCAAGCAAGCCTTCTTATTGCCTACCATAGCGTTAGCACACTTACTATCCCTACCCATAGTTTCTCACCATCAACCTAACATTCTTTCCTGAGTGGTGCAATTAAAAAATAATATGTAAATGCAAATGGTATTCCAGTGGCACTCCATGATCCAATGCCTCAGCAGTAGCTCAGGTTTATGAAAGTAGTCAGTAGACATAAGCTCAAATACTCTTGTGACATGTCTGCTGCTCTCCTTGCTTCAGGACTGGTAGCACTCCCACTGTGCTAGCATCACAGCAAAGTTTTTGGCCCAGTCCCTCCATTCATATCTTACCTCTGTTCTATCTGCCCCTACCATCCAGTGTATGCACTTAGGAATAATGACTAATGTCTCCTGTCTGTGCCGCTCATGTCCACCACAGCAGGTCAGTCAGCATTTAAATATCATATGCCTAAACTATGGAACTCCTTCTTGTGGATATTCATCATGCCTCTCTAGTCAGCACATCAACTCCCTTCTCAAAGCACATTTCTCCTCCACCTGCACATGTACCCATGTTAGCTCTTGCACCTGGGCCTTGCCTACTCCATTACGCAACTTCAAATCAGCACTGTAAAATGTTTGTATTTATATTATGTATCTGAATATTTTATTGCTGTATGCCTCGCTCAACTGCCTGCTGTACTGCACTATACATTGTAAGAGTTTTGTTCTAAGGTCTTCTGGACTTTGTAATTATGAATGTATTCTTCCTTTCCCCATACCCCAGGACACATCTGAAATCAAACAGTAGTCTGCTCAGCATGCCTTCCTGCTTAACTTTTAAATAAATAAATAAATGTGCTCCTGTCTACTACTGCATGTTGTCATTAGAACATGAGCACTAGACATTTAATTATGTTTTGTGTGTCCTACAGTTAGACTGGAGAGAATGGGGACACACCAGAATCTATGGCAGGACCTAGGTCAATCAGTACTAGGTTTTCTGTATTGAACATGGATGCAGTTTTGTGTGCTACTAAGCAGCAATGTTCTCACATTAACTGAGCAGTGCCTGAATGCATATGTTGTGTCTGATGCTCTTAAAATTACAGAATAATAGTAAATGTACTGTATATGAACTTGCACCCTTATCTCCAGACTTTTAAAATGTCATTCAGTTATGGGACCAATGGTTTGACAGATTCATACTGAAATCGATCAGATATTGACTCAAACTGTCCCATTCATAGTCCAATAATAGCACTTTCTATTTGCAATCATTTATAGAACATAAAACTAGAGTAACCTTCAAATGCTGAAATACATAGAGGAAGCTAAAACACAAACATTAAATGAAAAAAAAAATAACCGATGGCTTCAATTAAACAGGTGATGAAGTTAAAAAATCAACAGTTAATTTTCTCAGATGGAAGAATGTGAATCAAGGAGTTGTTGATGTCACTAAACAAAACTTTCAGCTCAAGCAGCAATCACGGTCCTAAGAAAGAAACAGGAGAGAGCTATCATATTTGAACTGACCCAGAACCAATGCAGAATGAGGTAGAACAAACAAATTATGTATAAAATCAAAGCTAGAAATGTTAAGGAAACAACTGCATGACAACCATGAGTGCTAGGCTCAAATTGAAGGACCAGGAAGTAACAGCAAAAATAAACATGTCTAGCCTCTCATCAGGGCAAAATCCCTGCAGCTAGAGCCTCCCATCAGGTGACCCCTAGAAACTAAAAAGGAGGTATGGGCTGAGAAGACCAATGTCGCCAGCTCCAAATGGATTGCAGTTAACAGAGGGTCCTTCCAGATGGCTGGGCTGAGAAGAGACAGTGAGTATGTGAGAGAGAGGAAAGGAGGCAGCTGGAGTTGGGCTCTCAAGGAGGAATGAGAAAATGGAAAGAAACAGAATGGAGAAGGAGGATAGAAGAAATCCCAGCCATTTGGACTGACTTGTTGTCAAGGGCAGAAGATTTCCATCTCTACCATAGAGAAAGAAGTGGATATGAAGGCAATATTTCTAAGAGAATTTCTTTTGAGAAACCTATAGAAGAACTGAACTGTATCTTATTGAATTTTCTCCAAAAGCCTCGTATCTATTTTATTTCTTGCCCTTGTGTAATATACCTTTTCCCTTTACTTCTGTACCCTAGAACATTAAGATTTTTCTGTTAATATGGTTTTTAATTTTAATTTTTAAAGAAAGGGAGTTTGATTCCTTTTTGTGCCATATGCAGATGAGGTCATCTGACCTTGGCATATATAAATGTCAGATGCCACCTCTCTGAGAGAATCCACCTTGGCTGCTAAACAAACTCTCGTTTTTTTCTTTCTACGAGATATATCTTTAGGCTAATCTTTTCTGTATGTTAATACTGCCTCAGTTTGTGCAGTTTAGCTGTTTATCTGTTGTTTATCTAGCCCGGTAAAATTTTCTTTTATGAGCCACCAGAATTGTTGACAAAGCAGCTTGCCTAATTAAAAGCAGGTGGTCTAACTTTTATTCTGAGATTCTATTGAACAATTGGAAGATGTGGCATTTACTTTGCTACTAAGTGTTTTTACACAAGGGACAGCAGTAGCGAGATTGTTTTAGGCCTCAATTAGGGAAAGTGTTCTCCTTTTCTTTTCTTTATAGAGCACTCTGTATAAGTTTATACCTTTGAGGGTTCACATGCCTGAAATTACTTTGGCTATCCTTTGTTTCATTTGTAGTGAGGATCACAGCAACCCTGTTGTATACTAACCAATTGGTGAGTTGAGCTGGAGAAATGTTTACCTTAATCCTCCATTAAAGGACTCGACTGTGGAACTTCACAGTACTGGTGCTGTGGAGTAGCTCTAAACCCAGCTTTTCAGGAACAAAAGAAGGGAGGTAACAAGGCACGTAACAAGACTGGTAAATTTAGGTGCCGTTTTTAGAATTATAGAATTTTAAGGCACTTTATTTGAACCCCAGAGTTTGAAACTGCTTTTCTCTATTCCCATCTGCTTGCAAGGATCACATAATCATAAGAAGAGTGAAAAGTGAAGTTTTTTTTTCCTTTGGACTGAGAATATTTCTGCAAGAATATAATCAAGTTAAGACAAAGAACAGACAAAAGACTTTGACCCCTTGGTTCCTTTTGCTTTGCCCTGCTTGAGCTCTATGTATTAGAATCTAAAATTGTTACTTGAATTTAGTTTCTCTGTATTAAGGGCACAGGTAGTTTGGATTTTGCACTTGTACATTCTTATTGTTGTATCCTCCACTGTAGCCTATTTTGATTGTTACTGAGGCAGAGCTTTTTTTTGTTGAATCAGGTGACTAATAAAAATATTTCCCTCATTTATTATCTCTGTTGGAGTAAGGATACAGTCAGTACAAGAAATAATATATTCCAGTTTTTTGAGGCTCTCTCCTGTGCTTATTTTAATTTGTTATTCCTTACTAGATGGTCAAACTAGAGGTGGGAGAGTGGCTGTGAAGAAGGGAGAGAGATACAATGGTAATAAATCAAAGGAAGAAAAATAGTAAACCAAGATATAAAGACATTAATGAGAGAAATTCTAAGTGGACTAACATTAAAGATCCTTTGCAATTTAAACTCACAGAAATGTGGCATAGGGACTCCACACCTTTGGTGCTCCCTGTGTTACATCATAATAATTATGCAAGTACTCCTAGCAAGTTTGCCCCATCTAGCTACGGAGAAGGAAATGAGGAAGAAAAGAATATTAGTGTATATCGTCAAAGTGTAGCTAGCAAGGCAAAGTCAATTCCTTTAATGGAAGGAATCTCATTAGATTCTTATGGCTGGGCCTCTTATAAATCTTTCCAGCCTTATATTCCATCAGATCATCCCCTCCATGAAAGGCATAATGATACTAGTCTAGAAACATATGACCCATATAGCAGTGACTGCAGAGCCAACTGTCAGTTTTTCTCTGAAGGACCCTCATCAGATGTAGGTCCACTGGATGATTCCCCTATTAAAAGACATACCCTGAGGTCACCAAACTTAATAGATCAAAGGGACAGAAATGATAGAAAAGAAAAATCTTCTAATACAGTGGCAAATGAGGATGAAATGAAACTGATTACACAGATTTTAAGTAAGGTCATAGAAGGCCTGAAAAAATTAGAGAAAAAAACAAGGTGAACCTGGTAGCTGTAATGAGAACATAAACTCTAGAAATAACAGAGATCCCCGTTATAGGAATAATATACAGTAGGTCCAAGATTTGATCTAGAATACTTTACTGGAGAAGGTGACTTTGCCTCTTCCAGCTGCCTGTCTAAACAACTTCTTGAAATTATTAAAAGTCCTTACTTTGCTAACATAGTAGTTCTGAAAAATCTCATCGGACTTAAGGATGAGATGGGTAACATCAGAAATTGCCAGCTTTATAAAAGGGCAATATTGGATAATCTTAACCAGAAATATTATCATATAGAAGCAGATCAATCCTGTTATTTTAATGAGAATATCAAGGGGACTAAAATGAGACTCTGAGAGAGAACAAGTCCACTCAGGTGAACATACCCCACCATTTGATAAAAATCTGCCTGTGTATTCCACTTGGTTCAAAATAAGGAAGGAAAAGATAAAAGTAAAGAGTAAATATGTAACTATAGAACCTAAAATAAATCATCAGGGAGCCAAAAAATTAAAGAAACACAAAAACAAGTGTGATAAAGGAAAACAGAAAGAGGATACAATGTGGGAGATTTCATCTGAACATATCCAGGGCAAGGAGAAATCAAATAGGTAGGAGTGAAGGGATCTAGAAGTAAAAGCATGAGAGAAGATATACACGGTTCCTAAGGACAGGAAGAGATCAGAAGATAGAAATAAGATTGGAGAAAACAGAACAGTGCACAAAAGCATGGAGACTAGGTCACTGGGAGCTGTCGGGTAGGTTGAGACCAGCCAAAAGCCACCCAGCACCAGTTCACTGGAGGAGAAGTTAGGGAAAGAACTACTGGAAAACAAAAACAAATCAAACATCACACATTCGTTTTTTGATTTAGGAGGGGCAGAAATGGAATATCTCATAGAAATCTATGGGTGTAATAGCTTGCAAGAAGAAACAGGAGAAAATTTGAAAAGATTAGTACTGCACATTTTACATCTGAAAAACCTTGAAACAAAACTACACGTTGTAAGACCTATAAATAGGGATCACGTAGACTATGTTTTACTTTATACCAAGTTAGGTTCAGTGGTAGATACAATTTGGGATCAATACGATATTTTAAAACATATGGACATTATACTGAAGCCAGCACAAATTGTACCTACACAAGATAATCTGGAAACATTAGTTAGAGAAAAATATGGAAGAAAGAGTATCTGAAAATGACAATAGTTGTGGAAACAGATTGGGACCTGCATATCAGGTAAACACACAATGGAATACATGGGAAAATAATACCATAACCATGTTCAGATGGGAGACTAAGGAATAAGACACCCTAAGACGTATCAAACATGAAATCATAGTTTGTGCGTAATCAATAGAATTTAAGATTCATAAATGATATAATAGCACCTCACAGATAGGCATCACCTTTAAGAATGAAATTACAGTACAAAATATATTAAAACAAGCAACGATCTTGGACGGGGTGGGGCTTCACATTTTGTCCCCAGAAGACTGGAATTATCAAGTACAAAAAAAAAAATATCTGCATCAAAAATACTTTAAATGACACTTATATTAAAGAAAATATAAATTCAAACAGGGTGGAGAATACTGTCCAGTGAATCTCAAAAAATAACATTAAAAAGATGTCGCTGTGGACAATAACATACTAAAAATATTATCTTGGAATATAGAGGGGATTCATTTAAAAATAGCTGACCCCAAAGTAATCAGGTTCTTGGAGACTTTTGACATCATATGCCTACAAGAAACTTCCCCAAGATTGCCTGGCTTCTATAACGTAATAAAACCAGCTATAAGAACAAAATGTTTTGATAGAAAGATGGGAGGTGTTTCTGTTTATCTAAAAACAGACACACTTTAAAATTAATGGAGAATATGACACACCTGATAATATTTTGGCTCTCTCAGTAGAAGAAGTGAATAGACATAATAGACTATAGTTAATACTTATCTTTCACCTTCCAAGGACACAGATAAACTATTAAAACTCAACTCTATATTAAGTGACATCATGAGCAGGGAATCTGATGTGCCATTGATACTCCTAGGGTATTTTAATGTGAGAATACCAGCTAACTCCAATGAGACAGATTATCTACCTGTTTTGTCAGAACTTAATCCTAGGATCAGTAACACTAGATCAGCCCTGGACTTGAGGCCAAATAAAAGAGTAAATTGTTAGCACTCTCTTTAACTAACAAATATTTCTTGTTGTTGAATGGCAGATTGCCAGGAGATAGCCTGGGGAATTAACATATAATGGGCCACAAGATTCATCTATTATAGTTCTGATATGGGGTAATCTTGAAGCCATTAAAGTAATACAAGATTTTGAAATTATAAATAGAATAGAATTGTCACATAATCCTGTGAGCTTAAAAATCCAAATGGATAAAACAACTAGAGAAAGACCTAAAATATATATTAGGAGGGATTGTAATAATAAATCAAAAAAGGATACAATGGGCTCTGAATACTATACAATATTTTGATAACTTTCTGAAAGATCCAATGATGGCAAACCTTAGACTATCTATTATTGAAGAAACTAACTTTAACTTATCCTTACATAAATGGTATTAAATAAATACTCTAATTAAACCACATGCGTAATAAATAAGATAGCTACCAAAAACTACAGGTAAAACTGGTTCAATTCTAGATGCAGAAAATCAAAAAAGCATTAATCAGAGTTTTGAGAATTTATAAACATAAACAATCAACTAATAACAAAACAATTTCTATTAATATTATTGAAAAAAGAAAGAAAGAAGTATAAACAAATTCTGGATCAAGAAAGACAATCCTATACTAAGGTAATGTGGGACAAACTAAAAAATGCAGTAGCAAATAGTGATAATAAGAGATTTTGGAGAATAGCAAGCCAGGGCTATAATACATATTCTACAAAAATTGAAGCACGTATCCTTCCAAATATCTGGGAAGCCCACTTTTCTGATTTATATTTCTCTACAGAAGAAGATCAAATAAATCAAGATACCCCTTCCATATATGGTAATCTCAATTATCCAACTTCCCTATCTATCTCTTTAGAAGAAATAAGATATGCTATACTACGGAAAAAAGCCAACAAAGCCCCAGGACCAGACAAAATCATAGGCTATCTGTATAAACACTATATTGATTGGTGGGCTCCCATATTACATCAGATATTTAATATTAGTGTGCAAGGACATGATATACCTAACAGCAAGGAAGCATAATTTTTCCTATATATAAAAAGCTGATTCAAAATAATCCCAAAATGTATAGACCAATCCATCTTATTGATATTACTCAAAAAATCTTTACAAGAATAATACTAGGGAGACTAAATGACTGGGTGGAGGATGAGTCTATCTTGCACAAGTCTCAAAATGGTTTCAGAAAATTAGGATTGACTGTTCAGCACTGTTATATGCTGAAACATTTATCATGGTAATATGTACATATTAAAAAAGGAAAACTGTTGCTTCATAGACTTTTCCTCTGCTTTCGATAGTATAAGGAGATTTATTCTTTGGGACAAGTTATATAACCTGGGCATATGCCCAGATTTGCTTAAAATATTAATTAGGCTCCATAACTGTACTTGGGCCAAAGTACAGTATGATCATTGAGGGAACACAACAGCACCATTTCGTACAAATCTAGGGGTACGTCAAGGCTGTCTCCTAGCACCAATACTATTTAACATTTACATAAATGAGATACTTATACAATTTCAGAACCCAGATTTTCATGCTTCCAAAGCAGGAAATACCAGGATCGATTGCCTGGCATATGCCGACAACCTGGTCCTGGTATCAACCTCAAAACTGGGTTTACAAAGAAAACTTGATTGTTTGTATGATCAATGTACTAAACATAAGCTGAAAATGAACATGACTAAAACCAAATTATTAACTTTTGGTAATAATAGTAGAAAGAAATGTGCTACATGGATAAATAAAGAAAAAGTTGACCAGGTTGAACATTGTGATTACCTGGGAGTCAGATTCTCAGAGAACCTTAAATGGAAAGATCACGTATCTCAGATCAGTAATAAAATTAAAACGGCATTTAATGCATTTAGAATTGTTAATGCCAAAACAGGTCGGAGTTCAGTAAAGGGAGTTTTTTATTTATTTAGCTTTTGTTAACCAGATAAGTACACTAGACAATCACATTCCTATTTTCAGGTACGACCCAGGAGAGTACAGGAAATCAAAGAACATACAGAGTACAATTTGAAGCAAGTAGGGCAGATACACAGATGTCAGGAGAAGCATAACATACATAGTAAGATACCTCAGGTTACGACAGTAATCATAGTCAATGTGCTAAGGTACAGCATCACTGACACAACTTCACCAGCAATATATATACAGATACATACAAAATTTACACATTTGCAAGATACATGGAATGAATACACTCAAGTATACTGGGCAGAGGACCAGATTAATCAGGGAGGGTTAAGACAGTCACATACTGATGAGAGCTTCAAGTGGTTCCTCAGGGAGGTGGTTAGGCCCGACTGTGGGGAGATCCGGACTGGGACAGGAAAGAAGTTCCACAGTCTAGGGGCACATGACGCAAAGTCCCTGTCCCTATTTTGGTATGAGTAGGAGGGACCATAAAGATAGCAGGGCCCAGTGACCTTAGGGGTAAGTAGTGGGAGCTGCTGGCACAAGGAGCTATGCCAGTCCAGGGGTGCCAGTACCAGTACCTTACCGTGAAACTGCCCACAACAAAATTCAAATAATTGGGTGGGGAGAGCCAGTTGAGCTTACTATACAGATCACAGTGGTGAGTGAGACAAGGGACTCCAAGAGCAAAATGGGAGATGTTACTATAGGCAAAAGGTCCATCTAGAGAGGTGGATCTTGGAGATATTGGCAAACAAAAGGAGCCCATAACAGAGAGAGATGGTGGAAACACCCCTCTAACCAGTGCTAAGCAAGCAGGTTATTCTTTGCCTTGTAAGCCAGACCCAATTTCAAGTTAACAGCTCTACACATATTTTGGATATGCTGACCAAGATCGAGCTGAGGGTCAAGTGTCACCCCAAGGTATTTGATGGAATCAGTGGTGAGAACAGGAGTGCCATCAATACCCGAGATGCACATAGGAACAGAGGAGGCCTTTAACTTGGCCAGGGAACCAAACTGCATGGCCTGGGTCTTTTAAGATTTAGGACCAGCTTGTAGGATGATATCCAGGAATGGACACTCCTGAAACCTTCACTAGTTGGTGGTTAATGACCCCAATATCCTTTGAATGAGTGAGGATAACAAGGTCATCAACATACAGTATAGCCCTGCAGGAGGCCGCCAAGGAGGGAAGGTCATTGATGAAGATGGAAAAAAGCAGGGGCCCAAGGACTGACCCCTAGGGGACCCCTGATGACACAGGGGTGGCATCTGAGAGCACCTTACTATATTTAGTCAGTTGCTGCATTCCATGAAAGTAGTTGGAGAACCAACTCAGGGCCGGAGGGGATAAGCCCAAAGACCTAAGTTGAGAGCATAGCAAGGCATGATGAACATGGTCAAAGGCTTTAGAGAGATCAATAAAGATGGCCCAGAGACTCTGCCCTGGTCCATAGCAGCCCTGATCCCAGAAGTGACAGAGAACAGAGCTGAGGTGGTGATGTGCCCTTTTCAAAACCCATGCTGTGAGGGAGACAGAAGCTCATGAGCCTGGATATAATCCAAGAGTTGTCCCATCACAACTTTCTCAAGGAGCTTGCTGATGGCAGACAGAATGGCAATCGGACAATAGTTGTCAAGGATATTGGGGTTGCCTTGCTTGAGCACAGGGACAACCTGTGCCACCTTCCACAGGTCTGGGATAACCCAAAAGACTAAGGATAGGTTGAAAATATGGGCCACAGTGGAGGCAATGTAGGTAGCAACAAGGCAGAGAAGCTTTGGTTCCATGCCATCAAGGCTAGCACTAGAAAAGGGTGAGAGACCAGTTAGCAATCTCTGCATTTCTTTTACCGTCACTGCCTTGAGATATAATGGAGGATGGGGGGAAGATGCCATTTGAGGCAGAGGGACTTGGATAGGACTACCATGACCAGTGGAGGATAATAATGAGGTGAACGCAGACAGGTCCGAGAAGTAAGCATTGAATGCATTTGGGATGGTTAGCAGATTATTACAGCTAGCACCATCAATGAGCATGTCCTGAGCCTCACAGGAGGAGGAGCCACTAACTATGTTTTTAATATTCCTCCAGAAGTTCCTGGGGTCCTTAGCTTAGGTCTGCAAAGCAGCTTTACAGAAGTCACTTTTTGGCAACCCTGATAGCTTTTGCACCTCATTCCTGAGCCTTCTGTAATGTTGGAATATGGTCTGGTCCACTGAGACCTTGAAACTGGCCCAACATTTATCTCTAGACCTCATGAGAGCAAGGAGGCTCCCATGCAACCATTTTGTGACAGCCTCCCTTAACCTCCATCTGACAAGGGGGGAATGCTTGTCCTGTAACATTCCAAAGATACTACTGAAGTGACAGACTGCCGAGGAAGTATTCTGGGCATCCATCACCGAAGACCAGTCAAGGAACATGAGATCCTCCTGGAAAGTCCCCGGGTCAAACCTGGAGAAGTCCCTGACCTGGATGATTTTGGAAGGGATCTTGTGGGCGGAGATCTTCCATATGCTGTATACATGGTCAGAGATGGAGTCTGGGAGGGTACCTGAGGAGCTAATCTGCTCAGGCCTGTTGGTCAGGACCCAGTCCAGGAGAGAGTTGTTACCACCTAGGGACAACCATCTGGTGGGCTCCTGAATGAGTTGGGACATTGAGAAGCCAGCTAGCAGAGTTTCATACTGCTTGACATTGCCTCCAAGCCAGTTTAGGTTGAGATCCCCTAGGATTATTACCTCATCATTTCCTGTCCTGGAACCAACAGATTCAAGTAGGGAGGATAAGCCCAGTACACTACCCATGGGGGATTATAGGTACATATAATGTGCAGTTTCTTTGCATTCCCAAGTAGCAGAACAATGTGCAACAGCTCACATGAAGACTGCTCTGACTGAGGGCAGGTCAGCACTGACAAGTTAAGGGGGCTCCTGTAGTAAACAAGAATACCACCCCCCCTCTTTTTTTCCTGGATGATCCTGCCTGAGGAAGTCAAAGCTGGGAAGCACACAAGCAGAGTCTGGGATTGAGGGTTTAAGCCAAGATTCAGTTATCCCTAGGATGCCAGGCTTGTAGTGGGTGACCCAGGCAAGAAGTTCAGCCATGTTGGGCAGAAGGCTACGGACATAAAGATGAGCTATTTTCAGCCCATTCTCTGACTGCCAGCCCACAGGAGAGGAGAGGGCTTGACATGTAGGACCCGGGTTCAACTCTACATCCCCTGCCAGGATGAGTGTCACCAGTAGGAGCCAGAGGAAATGCCTCAGAGGGGGAGTGCCAGCCTTAATGGATGTCCTGCAGCCAATGCGCCTGACCACTTTGATAGGGTACAGGAAGTACTGCAGGTTAAGGCAGTAGATGGGCCAGGGAGTCTGTCTGTCCATGGTGGCTATTAGGTTAGAAAAAGTTAAGTCCCTCTCATCAAGTAATCCTGGTGAGAACCTGAGTTGCCCCATGTGGGGAGCACAGTCCAGAGTGATAATAGGGAGGAACAATACCATCAGCAGCCCTATGGTGAGGGCATTAGAGATGGGGACTGACACAGCCCCCCTCATGGATGCTTCAGGGCCCCCATAGCTCTAAATGTACACTGGAGTCAGACTTAAATACAACCGGGGCCCAGGAGAAATAAGGGCGATAGGGGTGACCAGACCCCCCAGGCTACCTGGAGGGCACTAAGGAGCAGTCAAAAAGGACTTTTAGACCTGCAGCCATCACTCCCACCAGGAGCAGAGTACCACTGGGTAGCCTATTTCACACTTGTAGCCCAGCACAGTAATTTTCATGCAAGCAGCCCATGGTAAAGCAGCGAGACAAGGGCAGACAATAAGATAAACACATGTCACCAATGGCTAGTGACTACTATTGACTACAACTTGATAGATCACAGCTGACTGCAGAGAAAGATCTGCTATAAAGATCTGTACCACTCAGAGGATTAGACAACACCCCCACAGTAGGTATGGAAGAGAAGGGGGAAAAAGGCAGCAGCACAATACAAGTAGTCCTCTAGAGTTGTGAGGACAGAATTAATCCCTCCCAAATTTGTTCCCCACAGGGCACAGACAGTAGGACCAGCCAATCACCCACTCTAAGCATAGCACAACCCCCAGGTGGGTGTGGCTTAAGCCAATTTAATGGGAAGAGGAACGGGAGGGTGGGCGGAAATTTTCAATCCTCAGGCAGTGAGCAAGCCAGTGAGTCCTTTGTGCCTAACGTCCCACACTGCGCCTTTTCCTTCACAACGAATCTCCTGCTGTGCAGCAGGGGTACAGTCCAGCTTACAATCTCCACACCAGCGGCAAGATAATCGTGGGGGGGCCCACCAGGCAAAGGCCGCACTCACTACTCCACACACACATGCAACACAGGGCAAACAAGGTAGTAGAGGCCAAAATAAAATCGAAGTCTGTTGTATGAAGCAGAAATCTGTGATTATACCAGACTGAATAATATAGAGGAAATTTTGAACAAGATAAACAGATACATCTTAATGGTTCTGCAGTCAGTCCCGATGGTGGTACTAAATCTTCTAATAGGACAATATCCTATAAGTACACTAGTGACAGAGAGACAAATAACTGCTACTATTAAAATACTGCTTCTTGAAGAAACAAGGTTACCAAGACAGTGTTTCGAGGAAGAACTTGAATATTTTTCTTTGGGCTCTAAGCTACCATTGATTAACATAATTAAGAATGTACTCTTTCCCCATGGCCATGGCCACATCCTTTGGGATGTTTCTATATGTCCATGGGATGAAATAGTCAACCTTATTAAGAACAGGTTCCGAGATATAGAAAAAATAATCATGAAAGAAACATTAGCAAATTTGAAATCATTTAGATGGTACAAACAAATAAAATTAGAACATGGGTTAGAGCCATATTTACTTAAAATATTGCATCCAACAAAAAGAAGAGAAATAACTAGGTTTAGATTCAAAATTTATAAAGTTAATTTCACTCATTGGCCCGGATATTCAGAAGGGTTGCTCATGTGCCCTGGCATGATATTCAAACAGGGATTTGCCCGGCACAAATCCCAATGCACCGGAGTGCATCTGTAATGTATGTAGCCCAGGTAGGGTTCGTGCCCATGCTTACTCTGCACATCCTGATATTCAACCTGGGATGTGCTGAGCCCATGCATGCGCAACTCCTACTTGAGCTGCACCCACAGGTGAGCTGCCATATTGCAGGGTGCAAAACAGCAGCTGCCACCTGTGGGTGGCCACCCGAGCTCCTGCTGCACCTCCGTGGTGGTGCCCCCCCATGCCCGATCACAGGCATATGTAGTAATACAAACGTCCAATATCCTTGGTGGTCTGGTGGACCCCTTGCAGCCTGATCACGGGCATATGTTTAACTAATCATCCAATATCCCTGGTGATACAGTGGACTGCTTGCAGCCCGATCATGGGAATATGTTTAACTAATTGTCTAATATCCCTGGTGGTCCAGTGGACCACTCGCAGCCCAGTCACTGGCTTAAGTGTTAAACACATTCGTCCAATATCCCTGGTTGTCCAGTGGTACCTCTCTCCCCACTTGTCCACTGTGCCCCACTGCCCCACTCCCCCCCAGTCAGCAGTGGGCAGCAGCATCACAGCCACCTGCCGCCATGCCACCCACCAACTGACAGTGTATGGTAGGGCTATACGCCACTGACCGGGGGGGTAGCAGGGCGGTGGGCTCAGTGGGCGGTGGGGAGGGGTACCACTGGACCCTCAGGGATATTGAGGAATGTGTTTACATTAAGCCTCGCGATTGGACTGTGAGCGGTCCACTGGACCACCAGGGATATTGGATGATTAGTTAAACATATGCCCACGATCGGGCTGCAAGTGGTCCACTGGACCACCAGGGATATTGGATGATTGTGTTTTATACTTAAGCCCGTAATCGGGTTGCAAGTGGTCAACTGGACCTCCAGGGATATTGGACAATTGTGTTTTATACTTAAGCCCGCGAGCGGGCTGCAAGCGGTTAACTGGACCACCAGGGATATTGGATGATTATGTTTTATACTTAAGCCCGCGATCGGGCTGCAAGCGGTCCACTGGACCACCAGGGATATTGGACGATTGTGTTTTATACTTAAGCCTGCGATCAGGCTGCAAGTGGTCCACTGGATCACCAGGGATGTTGGACGGTTATCTAACTCTACATATGCCCATGATCGGGCAGTGGGGAACATTGCCGTGCTGTGCAGTGGGCATCGGTCCGCAATGGCTGCTGCCTAGCAGGGCGCCAGGCGCAAGCCGCCAGGGATCTGCGCACCTGCATGCAAATGGGGCCATAATGACATGCAAATGACCCCATTTGCACCTTGCATACATTATGGCTCCATTTGCATGTACACTTTTGAATATCACATTTGTTGCGCATAGTGCAATGGAACTTGTGCTAGCGCAACCCCCTGCTCCACTCTGGCCACTTGCACTGGCACAGTGCCTCTGCGCTATGCACACTGCAGGTGACCAGGATGCGTTATTCAACAATGCTGTGTCATGGCGCAGCACCGTTGAATATCATTCTGTCACTGCCCCGTGCAGTCAAGTTGCACTGCACCCAGGCTTGCGCCACAGCCTGGTGCAGTCTGAAAATCTGGGCCCTTATAGGCAAAAGAAGCCAAATGTAAATTCCCCTTTTTGTAAATGTGGCTTGTCTCTGGAAGACAGTGTTAAACATATCATCTTGATATGCTCTTTACTTAAACTCCAGAGGGAAAAATGGCTGGGTGACATTATGGCTGGTCTCGACCTCTGACCAGAAGCTATGATATTGTGGGCCAGATATTCAAAACTTTGCACCGGGCAAAAACTGTTTGTGCAGGGTTAGTGTGAGATTAGACCTGGTTTGCTATATTCAAAGGGCCAATTAGCACTTGCAAACTGCATTAGCGCTAGGCAAAATCGTAATGTATGCAAGGGGCAAACTGAGGGTGTGCGTACATGAATACAGGTGCAATGCTATATTCAGTGAGTAGCACTGCTGAAAGTGGTTTTGTGTGACTTAGCGCAACACTTATCATGGTGCACATTACCGCCCAGGAAAAGGTAGTTTTAAACCTGGGCAATCAGCTTTGTGCAGTGTTTGCGCGGCTCTGTGAGACCCATACAAATAAATATGATACATAGACAAAGCCAGATATAGAGGAAACATGCTGCTCACTGATGGCATCACAATGATGCCATCATCTGCCACCAGTCCCAGCCATGCCAGGCAGTAAGTGGTGACCCTGCCACCAGTGGACAGCATGGCAGTGTTGCCATACAGCACACACCTGCGGACCACTCTTCTGTGGACACCAACAGATGCCAGCATACACAAGCAGCACTGTGGGCATGGAGGATGTTGAGGGGAGAGTGTATGGGTGGCCAGGCTGTGCCACAGACCAAGTGTGGCCACAAGACTGGGACACATCATGCAGTGCACATGGGCCAGTATTGGGAATACCCCAACACCAGTGTGCTTTTCTGATAATATATGTCCTCCGGCCACATACCTCACAGCTGTACAACTGCCACAACACACAAATCCAGACATATATATATGTCACTGTGAGCATCCCAAGCCAGAGGTGCAGCATCTGTGGGTCACACGTGATTATTGATATCTCATGTCCTTTTGCACAAATGATTTGATATGTATTTGTATATGTTTTCTCGCTTTTGACACAGCACAAATTGTTGTGTTATCTATGTAACCTTTTTTGTACTGTACCTAATTGACATGGAACCTTTGTAAAAGAGCCTCTGGCTCAAAGGTAGTAATTCCTAGAACAATAAACTAAACTAAACTAAACACAACAGCATAACAGTAATGTCCACTGTCAGTAAATGCCTGCATGTTGGCCTGTCACTGTGTATAGTGCAGTCATCAGAACTGCCCTACACACCACAGGCAGTGCTGTGTCCACACACTACTGGCCCCCTTGCTACTGTAGTGTCTGCTGTGTACTGTAGCATGACCTACAGTGTGACAGTTGCATGCAGCACCACCACCATCTGTGCCTATGCTGTGTTGTCCCAGTACAGCTGCAGGCAGCAGTGCATGTGAAAGTACAGTGTTCAAAACTGTATAATGTTCCCTGACTGCACAGTGCTAACACGTTTGCGTGGGTTTAGTGCAGGGCTAAACCGTTGGCTCTGTGCAAACTGCATGCAAATCAGGGCATAATGAGATGCTAATCTGTATGTTTGCCCAGAGACTACCTACGTAGGCTCATTTGCATGTCACTTTTGAATATGGCAAAGTTTAGAGCTGGGCAAACGTGTTTGCACCAGGCTAATGGTTTAGCCCTGTGCTAAACCCACGCAAACATGTTATCGCTGCGCAAACAGTTTGGGGAATATTATACAGTTTTGAACACTGTACTTTCACATGCACTGCTGCCTGTAGCTGTACTGGGTCCACACATTTGCTGGAACACACCTTGGCCACATAGTTCACCTCTACCTACCTTCACGTCACTGTGCACTGTGCTGCTGTTGTGGTTTGCAATTCCTGGTTGCTATATTCAGAGCTGTCTTATTCAAGGGCTAAGTTTGCCCTGCACTCCCAGACCAGTTTGCCTGGCCTCATTCCCATGCTATATTCAGAAGCTGTTTGCCCCGGGCTGCTCCTTTTGAATATAGCTTGCTTTGTGCTCTGGCTAAGTTTGCCCACCGGGCAGTATTAATTTAGCCCCTGGGTAAAGTTTGAATATCTGGCCCTGTATTTCTTAAATACAAAGGAATCATATGTTATGGAGAAGGTTGCTGCCTTCCTAAAAAACGTACACCTATGAGGATGGGTAATGCAAATGGTTACTGTCTAGGCATATTGCCTAATATTGGATACCACCTGATGGGGCTAGGATGAAAATAATTATCTAATGCACTGTAAGCTGGATAATTACAAAATTAAATAGTGTAACATTACTCCAGGATCTTATATTGAATATAGCCATCTTCCTTCACTTGTAATATGTGGAAGTGCTTTTTACCATTATTGCTTTTATTCATTGATATTTTAAATACATGGACATGTATTTATGAAAATTGTACTTCTTTTTGTAATAGTTTTTTAACTGAACAAATAAAAAAGTTGATTGCACTGCATGACTATTTGCTAATCAATACAAAATGACAATAAGGAGCCACTTTTGTATGATGATTTTACAAAATCATGTATATTTATGACTATTTACCAATTTCCTGACTTATGTACATGCAAATCTACAGTAAAGGTTTCTGCATGGGTTGCTATTGTGGTAAACAAAGTAGGCATTATACAGTGAGCCTGCATCAACTGCCATTCTAGCTTTATTTGGTGTAGTACACAAATGTTTTAAAACACTAACACAGAAAATACTTATCTTGTGGGTTTGCAAATAATTATGATTTATAAAAATCAGCTCTATGTGTATCATGATACTGAGTTAATTAGCATTTATGCATTCATCTATCTGATTAAAGTCTGCTCCTTTTTTGATGTGCTATTTATGCACATTTTGATGTTTTTCAACTGTCTTGAATGTATTGCGTGTATAAAATGGGAACACTAGGTGAGCACTGCTGCTTCTTGGCAAAGCACACTTGCTCAAATAATTGAGGCATTTGTGGCTGGGTTGCTGTTTGTTCACCTCATAGCAGATTAAAGATGTACAGCATCCCATAATTTGCTATGAGCGCAGTTAATTTTTGATTTTCTCATAGAATTCAGTTATGAAAGATGCAAAGTGATTCTTTGAACTTTCCTGTTTGTTTTCTCCTACATGAGAAGGTAAGGTAAGTGTTGTTCAATATATTTAATGTGGTTTTCAACTTCGTTGCAAACTTTGCCATTTTTTGCATATTTTTACACCAAATGTTCAACATGGTCTTTTTGAGAACCCATCTCTTGAACAATGTCAGTGGGATTATGCAGCTCTGGCCCAACAGGAGATTTTGTGGTTGCTTGGTGAATTCACTTTTCAGACTGGATTTAAAAATGTTATCTACCCTTGTTCATGAGGTGGGGTCATAAAAAGATTTTTTATATTTTTTTTTATTTTATTGAACTCTGGGATTACAAATACCCTTGAGCAGGAACTGCTCATTTACAAAGGTTCCATGTCAAAGGATGTAGAGTAACATACATACAATGGTCAACAATGGTTACAGTCTTAAAACACAAAGATGTCTAAGCATTTATTATACAACCAAAAATGGAGAGAGACAATGTAAGCCAGCTTCAGACAAGTTTCAGGGTGATCACTATATAGTTAGTAAAGAGTAGGATGGAGTCAGGAAAAAGTAGTCAGGCTAAAGGGCTATTGTTGGTGGGTAGAGGTTGGTGGTAAAGTGTGAGGTGCATGAGCTGGAAGGCCCCATATCTGAAAGTGCCATTGGAGAGGGGAAAGGGTGGATGAGGCAGTGTGGTGTGGGGGGGGTAAGGGGTGAGAGTGAGGGAAACTGGTGCCAAAAAAGTGGAACTCTAAGAGAGGTTACAGATCACCTTCAACTAGGGTAAATTGAGGAGGCAGTTACTTCGGAGAGGCAGTCATATTAAGTGGTAGAGGCGAGGAATAGTCAGAGTTGGCTTTTAAAGGGACCAAGCATCACAGTTGTAAGTGTTTATTTGTTAAGGGTATTGTACCACTGAGGAGCCCTGTGCATGAATGGCCTCTGACCCATTGTGGTCTGGCATCTGGGGACCTGAAAGGTTTGATATAGAGCACTGCATGTAAGCTGGGTGCTGCTGTTGGCAGTAAGGAGCTTTGCCACTCCTGATGGCATGAGCCAAGGGAGAACTGTTTTGTTTAACAAGCAGATCTGGTATTGTATTCTACTAAGGAGTGGTAGCCATCTGGCCTGGGTGTACAGGTCACAGGTATGTGTTAGGTGGGCAGCACCCATTAGAAGCCTACAGGCCTTGTTGAGTGTCACTAATATCTACCGGAGGGCAGTAGGGGAAGCAGAACCATAGATGACTAGACTGTAGTCAACGATGGAGGTGACAGAACTGTAGATGGCTAGTCTAAGGGCATCAGTGGTCATGCAGTGTTTGTGCTTGTGAAGCAGGCCAATCCGTATGTTGGTGGACTTAGCTACATTGCAAATGTGCCATGTGTAAGAAAGGGAACTGTCCAAGGTGATGCCGAGATATTTAAACTCAGGAACATAGTCAACTGAAGTCCCCATGTGGTTCTTGATGGTGAGGAACAGAGATTTATACTTGCTCTGTGCATTGCAGAATGTCATGACCTTAGTTTTGCTGTAGTTCAGGATTAGTTTATGTGATCTAAACCACTCTTCAACATGCCTGAAATCACACTGCAACTGACTCTCAAGTTGTTTAGAGTATTGGTTGCTAGTAAACAGTACTGCATCGTCCGCATAGAGTAATATTCTCTGTTGGCAGATGCTAGGGAGACTGTTCAGGAAGAGAGAAAAGAGTAATAGCCCCAGTATAGACCCCTGCAGGACACCTGAGAGGGCTGTTTTTACATCAGAGGTGATGCTAGCAATCTTAACATGTTGGACCCTTCCCCCGAGTTATTTAGCAAACCAGGGCAGTGCATCCTTGGACAGTCTGAGAGTGGTCAGTTGCCTGAGTAGGAGTGGGTGGTTAACAGTATCAAAGACCTTTGTCAGGTCAATGAATACTGCCCCCCCACAGATTCCTTGGTCGAGGGTGTCATGGGTGAATCTGGTGAATTCCAACAGTGCCGTGGTGGTACTATGCCCTTTTTTTTGGAAGCCATGCTGTTCTGGGCACTGGATTTCATATTTGTCCAGGAACTCGACAAGCTGGTCCAAGACATTTCATTCCAGAGCTTTAGATAAGGGTGGGAAGGATGGAGATGGGCCTGTGGTTAGTGTGCTGTGACTTGTCTCCACTTTTCTGTACAGGTGTGATAGTTGCCTGTTTCCAGAGTGATGGGAATTGACCCAGTCTTAGGGAAAGGTTGAAAATCTTTGTCAGCAGTTCAAGGATTTCATCTAGAACTAGTACAAATAACTTCAGGTTGAGTGAGTCACCACTGTGTTCAGTTTTGTGGATCACCTTGCATATACAGTTTAGGTTCTGGCTAAGTGCATCGGGATCTCTTTGAAAAAGAACTGTATAGCTGTGTGTACTTGGGATGCAGTGTCAAAGGGGGAATTGGTGGTGGGGGTGTTGAAGAAATCAGGTGGAAGGACACTGCCAAGTTTGGAGAATGCATTGTTGAATGTATTGGAGATGGTACCTAGGTCTAGTGTAGGTGTTCCATCAATGTTAGTATCCTTGCCTGTGAGGTCCTTGAAGTTATTCCAGATTTTTTTTCCATCATCCCAGGAGTTGGAGTGTGCTTCCCTAAAATATTTGCTTTTAGCCTTCCATATAGCTCGGGTACAGACTTTTCTTGTAGATCTGTATTTTTGAATGTCCCCTTGCGCTGATGTGGCTTGAGCACAGTGCCAGAGGTGGTCCCTTTGTTTAAGTGGTGCTACAATCTCGGAGTTTATCCATGGGTTAGACCAGATTTAATCTTCATCTTTTTAAGTGGTGCATGGATATCACAGGCTGCCATAAAGTGGCTGATGAACAGTTCCAAGGCTTTGTTTGTATCATTGAATGAGTCAATTATCGACCAGTCCAGCCTGCTTGGATCTGATTTTAGCAGTTGAAGGTGCCCCTGCTTGAGTACCTTGGTGTGTATTATTTTATAAGATCTTGTTGAAAATTTGGAGTCAAAATATATACAGTAAAAAAATGGCAAAGTTATGTGCATTCTTTGAAATGTTGCTATGATTTCTCATAAGCTTGGGAATTTAAAATATTTTGACCTCAGATTTTTAACACTGTCATTGTTTTACATTACCTCATGAACATGATAGCTGTCATTTTTCAAATCCTTCCAAAACTGTCTTTTCACACCTATGATGTGGAAAGATGTTGTGAAGATGTGGAATCATGTTTTGGTATGGATTTGAAAATTTTAAGTATCAAGTGCAAAAGGTGCGGTAATGAGAAGCCTATACTGACAGTTTGATTGCTGTCGTCCTACAAATGTAAGTGGGCCCTGTGCTTCCAAAGCAACATACTGTACATATACATATCTATGGTGAGAAGGGAGCACAAGGCCCAGAGGACCCAGCGCTCAAACGGGCAAATATGGATACAATTGCACTGTCTCAAAAAGCATGAATGGATGGGAGCACAGGCAAATAAAGATACAATTATATTACAGCAATCTCAAAAAGTAAGGAGATTATTTGCAAAAAAACTGCATTTATGCAATATTTGGGTTCAGGATAACATCACAAAAGTAGGGAATATGGTTTTAGGGTTTCCAACACTAAAATCCCACCTCCTCCCCTCAAACAAATCAGGGATGCAGCTTTCCTTAGAGTTGTCAGTTCTAAAGTTCAAACCATTAGGTGTGTATTCTTTTGGAGTCAATAGAAATGGGTGAACTTTAGGGTTGACAACACCAAGGAAGACTGCACTCCTGATTTGTTTGAGGAGTTGGGGAGATTTTAGGGTTGGAAACCCTAAAACCATATTTCTCTACTTTTGTGGCATTATTCTGAACCATGAATGTTGCATTAATGCAGTTTTTAAAGATATATATATATATATATATATTAGAGGCAAAACTCCGTTTAATGCATTAGTTAGGTTGTTCTACAGCCACAAAAGTGAGGAAATTCGCTGTTAGGGTTGAAAACCCCTTTGGACCCCCACCCACCCCCAACCGGCATTTGGGTGTGCATTGGGATCATCAGCCCTAACTCTCACCCTATGACATGTGTAAAAGCAGCAGAAGTAGGAGAATGGGGTGAGAGTTAGACCACCTATCCCAATGCACACCCCAATGCCGGTTGGGGTCCAAGGGGTTTTAAACCTAACATCGAATTCTCACTTTTGTCACTGTGGAACAACCCTAACTAATGCATTAAACAGAGATTTTTGCCTCTAATTCCTCTTCTTTGAGAATGATAACGAGAAATAGTGAATGTAATGCAGCTGAGGGCTCAGCGCCCCCGCCACATGATGTCTTGTGGCATACTAACAGGGACAGCAATGCAAACAGAATGCTAACAGTGGCACACATGGTAACACACGCAAATGAGAACAGGAAAGGGTAACGCACATGGTGGCACAGACGGAACGGTCTGCCACGTGATGTGTTGTCACATAATAACATGGTGCCTGCAAACAGTAAATGTCAATGGGCATGGTGACGAAAGTGAAACAGAAAAAAAACAGTATTGTAACAGAAATGGCAAAAACAGCAGAAAGCATAGCGCAAATGAAAACGTAAAGGATAACGCATAATGGTGGTGCAGACGCCAACGTAGTGAAACGGGTACGGAACCGGTAAGCAGAAAGGGCAACAGTAACAATACTGGATGACAGGCTGGTTTTCCCCAAAACCTGCATAGAGAAAGACAGTGAGTACAAATAATGTATGCATAATAATGAGTATCAGCGCAGAAAATGAGAACTTGGAATACTAAATACGTTATATCTCAGGAACCGTACAACGTAGAAAAAAAATTTAAAAGTCATATTATTTGCAACTGTCCTGGCTAATTTGGTACTTAGCCCCTAATAGGGTTAAGAGATTCTTCTGACAAAAGTCCCTGATCTCACACCGCTTCCTAGATGCGGCCCTGAAAGGCAAGTAACGCCGTAGTGTTATCCTATGGGAAAAAAGAAAAGTTCAGAGCACCATAACTTTGCCTCCCTGTAATGTTTTTCACAAACCACTGAAAGGCACATTCTGTGGCTGTTGTTTGTCTTCCTCCAAATTTCAGGAAAAAAGACCAAACCGTTATTTTGCAGCAGGGATCCAAAGGATTTCTATAATCACGTCGAGCGCGTAATATTATCCTATGGGAAAAAATGTCAAATTTGGAGTGCTGTAACTTTGCCGCCATGTAATATTTTTTCAACACAACACTGAAAGGCACATCTGTGAGATGTCGGCTCCGTTCCTCCAATTTCCAGCCCAAAACTCCCAATGGTTCTTTTTCAGCGCAGTGCCAAAGAATCGCTGTCACTTTCCACAGATGGAAAACTACTTCACATTTGAAAGCTTTGTAAAAGTTTGACACTTTCGTGAGCAGAAAGTAATTTGCGAAAGCTTTTTTTCCAGAAATTTGGAAAACATATTTCTGGGATGTTTTACCACAAAATAAAGACATGGCAAGCATCCTCAGGGTCCGACTAGGTGAATACAAAAAGAATTAGGTTGCTAGAGGGTCCCAAATTTAAATGCCAGCCATTTCTATGATCACCAACTGAAAACAAAATGGCTGATTTGCAAAAGTAACAGGCCCATTTGCGAAAGTAAAAATGCATTTGCGACACTGTCGAACTTTTTGTTAACTTTTCCCATTATAATGTGAAACTGTTTTTTGAATAACTTTTTAACCGTTTAATATTTTTTCATGAAATCTTCAAAAGGCACATCGGGGAACCTGGCAGCACGTTCCCTGAAGATTTTGGGCCGGTCGTGCAAACCGTGCATGACCTGTATGCGCATATCGTAGAATTCCAGAAAAGCGAAATGCTAGACAGATCACGCTTTAATAACTCCATAGCCATACATCTGACTGGTACAAAACTTGGCAGATCCCAAGGCCTATGGTTCTTGATCATGTATTTCAAATTTCAGGCAAATCCGTCAAACTGTTGCAAAGTTATTAGGTGCATAGTAGTTTGGGGTTTACATAATGGCTCCTCAATCTAACTATAGTGGCACTACCATGTCACTATAATATATTATGGTAGCACGGTAGTGCTACCATAGTTAGGGTTGAGGAGCCATTTCTATGTTAAACCCCAAAACTTTGCACCTTGACAGGCCAACATGCAGGCATTTACTGACAGTGGACATTACTGTTATGCTGTTGTGTTTAGTTTAGTTTAGTTTATTGTTCTAGGAATTGCAACTTTGCACGGTTCAAAAGTTATTCAAAAAACAGTTTCCCATTATAAGTCAATGGGAAAAGTTAACTAAAAGTTCGACAGTGTTGCATGCATTTTTACTTTCGCAAATGGGCCTGTTACTTTCGCAAATCCGCCATTTTGTTTTCAGTTGGTGATCAGAAAAATGGTTGGTATTTAAATTTGAGACCATCTAGCAACGTAATTCTTTTGTATTCACCTAGTCGGCCCTGAGGATGCTTGCCATGTCTTTATTTTGTGATAAAACACCCCAGAAATATATTTTCAAATTCTGAAAGTACTTTGAAATTACTTTCGTGCTTCATGAAAGTAGTCGAACTTTTTATTAAAGTCATAAATTACGGTTGTAATTTTCTAGTCTGTGGAAAATGACAGCAATTCTTTTGGCACCGTACTGCAAAATACTGCTTGGAGTTTTGGGGCTGAAATTTTGAGGGAACGCATGACATCTCTCTGCAGAAATGCCTTCAGTGTTATATTGAAAAATATTACATGGCAGTAGTGTTACTAGATCTCCAAAGTTGACAGTTTTCCTATAGGAAAACATTACTGCTCTCGACTATAAACTAGAAATCATTTGAGCCCCGGTGCAAAATAACGGTTTGGTCTTTTTGCTGACATTTGAGTAAAGATTGTCAACAACCCACAGATGTGCTTTCAGTGTTTGGTGAAAAACATTACAGGGAGGTAGTTATGGCACTCTGAACTTTTCTTTTTCCCATAGGATTGCATTACGCCTGGTGTTCACGAAGATTTCAGGGCCCGTATCTCAGAAACGTGTGAGATAATGGATCTTTCGCCGGAAAATTTCTTAGTCTCAACTGGGGCTAAGATTCAAATTAGCCAGGACAGTGTAAATAATATGACTTTTAAATTTTTTTTCATCGTATATTTACTGATATAATGTATTTAGTGTTCCAAGATCTCATTTTCTGTGCCGATACTCATTATTATGCATACATTCTTTGTACTCACTGTCTTTCTCTATGCAGGTTTTGGGGAAAACCAGCCTGTGCGCTACATTACTGTTAGTGTTTGCCCTTTCCGCTTATGGTTACGCACCTGTTTCACTTCACGTTGACGCCTGCGCCACCATGTGCGTTTATCCCTTGAGCTTTACTTGAGTTTGTGTTTCTGTTATTTTTGCCATTTCTGTGTACTGTATTGTTTATCTTTCTTGACATTTCTGTTTGCAGGCACCATGTTACTATGTGTGATAACACATCACGTGGCAGGCCCTCCCGCCTCACGCCACCATTTGCATTGTCTTTCTGTTTTCATTCGCTTGTGTTATCATGTGCGCCACTGTTAGCATGTCTGTTTATGCTGTTCCTGTTAGTGCCATAAGATATGTGTGGAGTGCGGGCCTTAGGTCTCACGGCCCCGGCCGCTGCATTATATCACTATTTCTCTTATTACTCAAAAGAAGGGAAATTAGAGGCAAAACTCTGTTTAATGCATTAGGGTTATTCCACTGTTACAAAATGAGGAAATTGTTAGGGTTGCAACCCCTGCACCCACCGCCACCTCATTGGTATTGGGGTGCATTGGATTATGTCCAACTCTCACCCCATTCTATTGTACTTGCTGCTTTTTACATGTCATGGGTGAGAGTCAGCTGATCATCCCAATGCACACCTCACTACCATGCGGCCATCCTTTGCTTTCATTTTCGCTTGTGTTTCTGAGTATTTTTTGCCATTTGTGTGTACTGCACTGTTTCGCTTGTTTCACTTTGTGTCACCATGCCCATTGACATTTCAATTTACAGGCACCACGTTACTTTGTGGACAAGATATCACGCGGCACACCATTCCAGTCTACACCATATGTCATTACCTTCTGTTCCATTCTTGTGTTACCATGTGTGCCACTGTTATCATTTCTGTTTGCTTGTTGCTCCTGTTACTATGCCACAATACATCGTGTGGTGGGAGGTTATATTACTATTTTTCAATACACTCAAAAAGAAGGAAATTAGAGACAAAACTCCATTTAATGCATTTAGGTTGTTCCAGAGTGACAAAAGGAGGAAATTCGCTGATAGAGTTGAAACCAACTCCGAGTTCCCTCCCCCAGCACCACACACACACAGACACACACATGGGTGTGCTGTGGCACGAGGTCATGGTACATGTCTCATAGGGTGATTGACTGACCATTGGCCAAATTCTGGGAGGACTTATCGCTATAATAATGAAGCATGTTTTAAACAGTTGTAAACCTTGTTCAGTAACGTCATCTCTTCATTTATGGAATAAAAGATTAACATAAGGTTGAGATGTTTGCAGCCAATGAGAAATGTCATTTTGTCTAACCTGAAGTTACATATAGTAGGATGAATGGTATATGTATAGTCACAGTTGTGACCTGTTGGGTGCTGATGTGCACCTGGTATAGTAGTAATGACTGCATAGGTACAGGAAAGTAAGTACATTGTTATTTTTACACTGTTAGGAATTTGTCAATGACATGTAATGTCCTACATCGTTGTATATGCTGTGATTTCCAGGAGGATCTCATGTTCCTTGACTGGTCTTCGGTGATGGATGCCCAGAATACTTCCTCGGCAGTCTGTCACTTCAGTAGTATCTTTGGAATGTTACAGGACAAGCATTCCCCCTTGTCAGATGGAGGTTAAGGGAGGCTGTCACAAAATGGTTGCATGGGAGCCTCCTTGCTCTCATGAGGTCTAGAGATAAATGTTGGGCCAGTTTCAAGGTCTCAGTGGACCAGACCATATTCCAACATTACAGAAGGCTCAGGAATGAGTGCAAAAAGCTATCAGGGTTGCCAAAAGTGACTTCTGTAAAGCTGCTTTGCAGACCTAAGCTAAGGACCCCAGGAACTTCTGGAGGAATATTAAAAACATAGTTAGTGGCTCCTCCTCCTGTGAGGCTCAGGACATGCTCATTGATGGTGCTAGCTGTAATAATCTGCTAACCATCCCAAATGCATTCAATGCTTACTTCTCGGACCTGTCTCGTTCACCTCATTATTATCCTCCACTGGTCATGGTAGTCCTATCCAAGTCCCTCTGCCTCAAATGGCATCTTCCCCATCCTCCATTATATCTCAAGGCAGTGACGGTAAAGAAATGCAGAGATTGCTAACTGGTCTCTCACCTTTTCTAGTGCTAGCCTTGATGGCATGGAACAAAGCTTCTCTGCCTTGTTGCTACCTACATTGCCTCCACTGTGGCCCATATTTTCAACCTATCCTTAGTCTTTGGGTTATCCCAGACCTGTGGAAGGTGGCACAGGTTGTCCCTGTGCCTGCCAAGGCAACCCCAATATCCTTGACAACTATTGTCCGATTGCCATTCTGTCTGCCATCAGCAAGCTCCTTGAGAAAGTTGTGATGGGACAACTCTTGGATTATATCCAGGCTCATGAGCTTCTGTCTCCTCACAGCATGGGTTTTGAAAAGGCACATCACCACCTCAGCTCTGTTTCTCTGTCATTGGGATCAGGGCTGCTATGGACCAGGGCAGAGTCTCTGGGCCATCTTTATTGATCTCTCTAAAGCCTTTGACCATGTTCATCATGCCTTGCTATGCTCTCAACTTAGGTCTTTGGGCTTATCCCTCCGGCCCTGAGTTGGTTCTCCAACTACTTTCATGGAATGCAGCAACTGACTAAATATAGTAAGGTGCTCTCAGATGCCACCCTGTGTCATCAGGGGTCCCCTAGGGTCAGTCCTTGGGCCCCTGCTTTTTTCCATCTTCATCAATGACCTTCCCTCCTTGGCGGCCTCCTGCAGGGCTATACTGTATGTTGATGACCTTGTTATCCTCACTCATTCAAAGGATATTGGGGTCATTAACCACCAACTTAGTGAAGGTTTCAGGAGTGTCCATTCCTGGATATCATCCCACAAGCTGGTCCTAAATCTTAAAAAGACCCAGGCCATGCAGTTTGGTTCCCTGGCCAAGTTAAAGGCCTCCTCTGTTCCTATGTGCATCTCGGGTATTGATGGCACTCCTGTTCTCACCACTGATTCCATCAAATACCTTGGGGTGACACTTGACCCTCAGCTCGATCTTGGTCAGCATATCCAAAATATGTGTAGAGCTGTTAACTGAAATTGGGTCTGGCTTACAAGGCAAAGAATAACCTGCTTGCTTAGCACTGGTTAGAGGGTGTTTCCACCATCTCTCTCTGTTATGGGCTCCTTTTGTTTGCCAATATCTCCAAGATCCACCTCTCTAGATGGACCTTTTGCCTATAGTAACATCTCCCATTTTGCTCTTGGAGTCCCTTGTCTCACTCACCACTGTGATCTGTATAGTAAGCTCAACTGGCTCTCCCCACCCAATTATTTGAATTTTGTTGTGGGCAGTTTCACGGGTAAGGTACTGGGTACTGGCACCCCCTGGACTGGCATAGCTCCTTGTGCCAGCAGCTCCCACTACTTACCCCCTAAGGTCACTGGGCCCTGCTATCTTTATGGTCCCTCCTACTCATACCAAAATAGGGGACAGGGACTTTGCGTCATGTGCCCCTAGACTGTGGAACTTCTTTCCTGTCCCAGTCCGGATCTCCCCACAGTCGGGCCTAACCACCTCCCTGAGGAACCACTTGAAGCTCTCATCAGTATGTGACTGTCTTAACCCTCCCTGATTAATCTGGTCCTCTGCCCAGTATACTTGAGTGTATTCATTCCATGTATCTTGCAAATGTGTAAATTTTGTATGTATCTGTATATATATTGCTGGTGAAGTTGTGTCAGTGATGCTGTACCTTAGCACATTGACTATGATTACTGTCGTAACCTGAGGTATCTTACTATGTATGTTATGCTTCTCCTGACATCTGTGTATCTGCCCTACTTGCTTCAAATTGTACTCTGTATGTTCTTTGATTTCCTGTACTCTCCTGGGTCGTACCTGAAAATAGGAATGTGATTGTCTAGTGTACTTATCTGGTTAACAAAGCTAAATAAATAAAAACTCCCTTTACTGAACTCCGACCTGTTTTGGCATTAACAATTCTAAATGCATTAAATGCCGTTTAATTTTATTACTGATCTGAGATACGTGATCTTTCCATTTAAGGTTCTCTGAGAATCTGACTCCCAGGTAATCACAATGTTCAACCTGGTCAACTTTTTCTTTATTTATCCATGTAGCACATTTCTTTCTACTATTATTACCAAAGTTAATAATTTGGTTTTAGTCATGTTCATTTCAGCTTATGTTTAGTACATTGATCATACAAACAATCAAGTTTTCTTTGTAAACCCAGTTTTGAGGTTGATACCAGGACCAGGTTGTCGGCATATGCCAGGCAATCGATCCTGGTATTTCCTGCTTGGAAGCATGAAAATCTGGGTTCTGAAATTGTATAAGTATCTCATTTATGTAAATGTTAAATAGTATTGGTGCTAGAGACAGCCTTGCGTACCCTAGATTTGTACGAAATGGTGCTGTTGTGTTCCTCAATGATCATACTGTACTTTGGCCCAAGTACAGTTATGGAGCCTAATTAATATTTAAGCAAATCTGGGCATATGCCAGGTTATATAACTTGTCCCAAAGAATAAATCTCCTTATACTATCAAAGCAGAGGAAAAGTCTGTAAGCAACAGTTTTCCTTTTTTAATATGTACATATTACCATGATAAATGTTTCAGCATATAACAGTGCTGAACAGTCAATCCTAATTTTCTGAAACCATTTTGAGACTTGTGCAAGATAGACTCATCCTCCACCCAGTCATTTAGTCTCCTAGTATTATTCTTGTAAAGATTTTTGAGTAATATCAATAAGATGGATTGGTCTATACATTTTGGGATTATTTTGAATCAGCTTTTTATATATAGGAAAAATTATGCTTCCTTGCGGCTGTTAGGTATATCATGTCCTTGCACACTAATATTAAATATCTGATGTAATATGGGAGCCCACCAATCAATATAGTGTTTATACAGATAGCCTATGATTTTGTCTGGTCCTGGGGCTTTGTTGGCTTTTTCCGTAGTATAGCATATCTTATTTCTTCTAAAGAGATAGATAGGGAAGTTGGATAATTGAGATTACCATATATGGAAGGGGTATCTTGATTTATTTGATCTTCTTCTGTGAGAAATATAAATCAGAAACTTCCCAGATATTTGGAAGGATACGTGCTTCAATTTTTTAGAATATGTATTATAGCCCTGGCTATATTCTCCAAAATCTCTTATTATCACTATTTGCTACTGCATTTTTAGTTTGTCCCACATTACCTTAGTATAGGATTGTCTTTCTTGATCCAGAATTTGTTTATACTTCTTTCTTTCTTTTTTCAATAATATTAATAGAAATTGTTTTGTTATTAGTTGATTGTTTATGTTTATAAATTCTCAAAACTCTGATTAATGCTTTTTTTTGATTTTCTGCATCTAGAATTGAACCAGTTTTTACCTGTAGTTTTTTTGGTAGCTATCTTATTTATTACGCAATGTGGTTTAATTAGAGTATTTATTTAATACCATTTATGTAAGGATAAGTTAAAGTTAGTTTCTTCAATAATAGATAGTCTAAGGTTTGCCATCATTGGATCTTTCAGAAAGTTATCAAAATATTGTATAGTATTCAGAGCCCATTGTATCCTTTTTTGATTTATTATTACAATCCCTCCTAATATATATTTTAGGTCTTTCTCTAGTTGTTTTATCCATTTGGATTTTTAAGCTCACAGGATTATGTGACAATTCTATTCTATTTATAATTTCAAAATCTTGTATTACTTTAATGGCTTCAAGATTACCCCATATCAGAACTATAATAGATGAATCTTGTGGCCCATTATATGTTAATTCCCCCAGGCTATCTCCTGGCAATCTGCCATTCAACAACAAGAAATATTTGTTAGTTAAAGAGAGTGCTAACAATTTACCTCTTTTATTTGGCCTCAAGTCCAGGGCTGATCTAGTGTTACTGATCCTAGGATTAAGTTCTGACAAAACAGGTAGATAATCTGTCTCATTGGAGTTAGCTGGTATTCTCACATTAAAATACCCTAGGAGTATCAATGGCACATCAGATTCCCTGCTCATGATGTCACTTAATATAGAGTTGAGTTTTAATAGTTTATCTGTGTCCTTGGAAGGTGAAAGATAAGTATTAACTATAGTCTATTATGTCTATTCACTTCTTCTACTGAGAGAGCCAAAATATTATCAGGTGTGTCATATTCTCCATTAATTTTAAAGTGTGTCTGTTTTTAGATAAACAGAAACACCTCCCATCTTTCTATCAAAACATTTTGTTCTTATAGCTGGTTTTATTACGTTATAGAAGCCAGGCAATCTTGGGGAAGTTTCTTGTAGGCATATGATGTCAAAAGTCTCCAAGAACCTGATTACTTTGGGGTCAGCTATTTTTAAATGAATCCCCTCTATATTCCAAGATAATATTTTTAGTATGTTATTGTCCACAGCGACATCTTTTTAATGTTATTTTTTGAGATTCACTGGACAGTATTCTCCACCCTGTTTGAATTTATATTTTCTTTAATATAAGTGTCATTTAAAGTATTTTTGATGCAGATATTTTTTTTTTTGTACTTGATAATTCCAGTCTTCTGGGGACAAAATGTGAAGCCCACCCGTCCAAGATCGTTGCTTGTTTTAATATATTTTTACTGTAATTTCATTCTTAAAGGTGATGCCTATCTGTGAGGTGCTATTATATCATTTATGAATCTTAAATTCTATTGATTACGCACAAACTATGATTTCATGTTTGATACGTCTTAGGGTGTCTTATTCCTTAGTCTCCCATCTGAACATGGTTATGGTATTATTTTCCCATGTATTCCATTGTGTGTTTACCTGATATGCAGGTCCCAATCTGTTTCCACAACTATTGTCATTTTCAGATACTCTTTCTTCCATATTTTTCTCTAACTAATGTTTCCAGATTATCTTGTGTAGGTACAATTTGTGCTGGCTTCAGTATAATGTCCATATGTTTTAAAATATATTGATCCCAAATTGTATCTACCACTAGAACTAACTTGGTATAAAGTAAAACATAGTCTCGTATCCCTATTTATAGGTCTTACAACGTGTAGTTTTGTTTCAAGGTTTTTCAGATGTAAAATGTGCAGTACTAATCTTTTCAAATTTTCTCCTGTTTCTTCTTGCAAGCTATTACACCCATAGATTTCTATGAGATATTCCATTTCTGCCCCTCCTAAATCAAAAAACGAATGTGTGATGTTTGATTTGTTTTGTTTTCAGTAGTTCTTTCCTAACTTCTCCTCCAGTGAACTGGTGCTGGGTGGCTTTTGGCTGGTCTCAACCTACCCGACAGCTCCCAGTGACCTAGTCTCCATGCTTTTGTGCACTGTTCTGTTTTCTCCAATCTTATTTCTATCTTCTGATCTCTTCCTGTCCTTAGGAACCGTGTATATCTTCTCTCATGCTTTTACTTCTAGATCCCTTCCTCCTACCTATTTGATTTCTCCTTGCCCTGGATATGTTCAGATGAAATCTCCCACATTGTATCCTCTTTCTGTTTTCCTTTATCACACTTGTTTTTGTGTTTCTTTAATTTTTTGGCTCCCTGATGATTTATTTTAGGTTCTATAGTTACATATTTACTCTTTACTTTTATCTTTTCCTTCCTTATTTTGAACCAAGTGGAATACACAGGGCAGATTTTTATCAAATGGTGGGGGTATGTTCACCTGAGTGGACTTGTTCTCTCTCAGAGTCTCATTTTTAGTCCCCTTGATATTCTCATTAAAATAACAGGATTGATCTGCTTCTATATGATAATATTTCTGGTTAAGATTATCCAATATTGCCCTTTTATAAAGCTGGCAATTTCTGATGTTACCCATCTCATCCTTAAGTCCGATGAGATTTTCAGAACTACTATATTGTAAAGTAAGGACTTTTAATAATTTCAAAAGTTGTTTAGACAGGCAGCTGGAAGAGCAAAGTCACCTTCTCCAGTAAAGTATTCTAGATCAAATCTTGGACCTACTGTATATTATTCCTATAACAGGGATCTCTGTTATTTCTAGAGTTTATGTTCTCATTACAGCTACCAGGTTCACCTTGTTTTTTCTCTAATTTTTCAGGCCTTCTATGACCTTACTTAAAATCTGTGTAATCAGTTTCATTTCATCCTCATTTGCCACTGTATTAGAAGATTTTCTTTTCTATCATTTCTGTCCCTTTGATCTATTAAGTTTGGTGACCTCAGGGTATGTCTTTTAATAGGGGAATCATCCAGTGGACCTACATCTGATGAGGTCCTTCAGAGAAAAACTGACAGTTGGCTCTGCAGTCACTGCTATATGGGTCATATGTTTCTAGACTAGTATCATTATGCCTTTCATGGAGGATGATCTGATGGAATATAAGGCTGGAAAGATTTATAAGAGGCCCAGCCATAAGAATCTAATGAGATTCCTTCCATTAAAGGAATTGACTTTGCCTTTATAGCTACACTTTGACTATATACACTAATATTCTTTTCTTCCTCATTTCCTTCTCCGTAGCTAGATGGGGCAAACTTGCTAGGAGTACTTGCATAATTATTATGATGTAACACAGGGAGCACCAAAGGTGTGGAGTCCCTATGCCACATTTCTGTGAGTTTAAATTGCAAAGGATCTTTAATGTTAGTCCACTTAGAATTTCTCTCATTAATGTCTTTATATCTTGGTTTACTATTTTTCTTCCTTTGATTTATTACCATTGTATCTCTCTCTCCCTTCTTCACAGCCACTCTCCCACCTCTAGTTTGTACCATCTAGTAAGGAATAACAAATTAAAATAAGCACAGGAGAGAGCCTCAAAAAACTGGAATATATTATTTCTTGTACTGACTGTATCCTTACTCCAACAGAGATAATAAATGAGGGAAATATTTTTATTAGTCACCTGATTCAACAAAAAAAAGCTCTGCCTCAGTAACAATCAAAATAGGCTACAGTGGAGGATACAACAATAAGAATGTACAAGTGCAAAATCCAAACTACCTGTGCCCATAATACAGAAAACTAAATTCAAGTAACAATTTTAGATTCTAATACATAGAGCTCAAGCAGGGCAAAGCAAAAGGAACCAAGGGGTCAAAGTCTTTTGTCTGTTCTTTGTCTTAACTTGATTATATTCTTGCAGAAATATTCTCAGTCCAAAGGAAAAAAAACTTCACTTTTCACTCTTCTTATGATTATATGATCCTTGCAAGCAGATGGGAATAGAGAAAAGCAGTTTCAAACTCTGGGGTTCAAATAAAGTGCCTTAAAATTCTATAATTCAAAAAGCGGCACCTAAATTTACCAGTCTTGTTCGTGCCTTGTTACCTCCCTTCTTTTGTTCCTGAAAAGCTGGGTTTAGAGCTACTCCACAGCACCAGTACTGTGAAGTTCCACAGTCGAGTCCTTTAATGGAGGATTAAGGTAAACATTTCTCCAGCTCAACTCACCAATTGGTTAGTATACAACAGGGTTGCTGTGATCCTCACTACAAATGAAACAAAGGATAGCCAAAGTAATTTCAGGCATGTGAACCCTCAAAGGTATAAACTTATACAGAGTGCTCTATAAAGAAAAGAAAAGGAGAACACTTTCCCTAATTGAGGCCTAAAAACAATCTCGCTTACTGCTGTCCCTTGTGTAAAAACACTTAGTAGCAAAGTAAATGCCACATCTTCCAATTGTTCAATAGAATCTCAGAATAAAAAGTTAGACCACCTGCTTTTAATTAGGCAAGCTGCTTTGTCAACAATTCTGGTGGCTCATAAAAGAAAATTTTACCGGGCTAGATAAACAACAGATAAACAGCTAAACTGCACAAACTGAGGCAGTATTAACATACAGAAAAGATTAGCCTAAAGATATATCTCATAGAAAGAAAAACGAGAGTTTGTTTAGCAGCCAAGGTGGATTCTCTCAGAGAGGTGGCATCTGACATTTATATATGCCAAGGTCAGATGACCTCATCTGCATATGGCACAAAAGGAATCAAACTCCCTTTCTTTAAAAATTAAAATTAAAACCATATTAACAGAAAATCTTAATGTTCTAGGGTACAGAAGTAAAGGGAAAAGGTATATTACACAAGGGCAAGAAATAAAATAGATACGAGGCTTTTGGAGAGAAAATTCAATAAGATACAGTTCAGTTCTCTCTATAGGTTTCTCAAAAGAAATTCTCTCTTAGAAATATTGCCTTCATATCCACTTCTTTCTCTATGGTAGAGATGGAAATCTTCTGCCCCTTGACAACAAGTCAGTCCAAATGGCTGGGATTTCTTCTATCCTCCTTCTCCATTCTGTTTCTTTCCATTTTTCTCATTCCTCCTTGAGAGCCCAACTCCAGCTGCCTCCTTTCCTCTCTCTCACATACTCACTGTCTCTTCTCAGCCCAGCCATTCGGAAGGACCCCTCTGTTAACTGCAATCCGTTTGGAGCTGGCGACATTGGTCTTCTCTAGCCCATACCTCCTTTTTAGTTTCTAGGGGGTCACCTGGTGGGAGGTCTGTAGCTGCAGGGATTTTGCCCTGATGAGAGGCTAGACATGTTTATTTTTTGCTGTTACTTCCTGGTCCTTCAATTTGAGCTACTCATGGTTGTCATGCAGTTGTTTCCTTAACATTTCTAGCTTTGATTTTATACATAATTTGTTTGTTCTACCTCATTCTGCATTGGTTCTGGGTCAGTTCAAATATGATAGCTCTCTCCTGTTTCTTTCTTAGGACCGTGATTGCTGCTTGAGCTGAAAGTTTTGTTTAGTGACATCAACAACTCCTTGATTCACATTCTTCCATCTGAGAAAATTAACTGTTGATTTTTTAACTTCATCACCTGTTTAATTGAAGCCATCGGTTATTTTTTTTTTCATTTAATGTTTGTGTTTTAGCTTCCTCTATGTATTTCAGCATTTGAAGGTTACTCTAGTTTTATGTTCTATAAATGATTGCAAATAGAAAGTGCTATTATGGACTATGAATGGGACAGTTTGAGTCAATATCTGATCGATTTCAGTATGAATCTGTCAAACCATTGGTCCCATAACTGAATGACATTTTAAAAGTCTGGAGATAAGGGTGCAAGTTCATATACAGTACATTTACTATTATTCTGTAATTTTAAGAGCATCAGACACAACATATGCATTCAGGCACTGCTCAGTTAATGTGAGAACATTGCTGCTTAGTAGCACACAAAACTGCATCCATGTTCAATACAGAAAACCTAGTACTGATTGACCTAGGTCCCTGCCATAGATTCTGGTGTGTCCCCACTCTCTCCAGTCTAACTGTAGGACACACAAAACATAATTAAATGTCTAGTGCTCATGTTCTAATGACAACATGCAGTAGTAGACAGGAGCACATTTATTTATTTATTTAAAAGTTAAGCAGGAAGGCATGCTGAGCAGACTACTGTTTGATTTCAGATGTGTCCTGGGGTATGGGGGAAAAGAAGAATACATTCAAAATTACAAAGTCCAGAAGACCTTAGAACAAAACTCTTACAATGTATAGTGCAGTACAGCAGGCAGTTGAGCGAGGCATACAGCAATAAAATATTCAGATACATAATATAAATACAAACATTGTTACAATGCCGATTTGAAGTTGCGTAATGGAGTAGGCAAGGCCCAGGTGCAAGAGCTACCATGGGTACATGTGTAGGTGGAGGAGAAATGTTCTTTGAGAAGGGAGTTGATGTGCTGACTAGAGGAGGCATGATGAATATCCACAAGAAGGGAGTTCCATAGTTTAGGCATATGATATTTAAATGCTGACTGACCTGCTGTGGTGGACATGAGCGGCACAGACAGGAGACATTAGTCATTATTCCTAAGTGCATACACCGGGATGGTAGGGGCAGATAGAACAGAGGTGATATGAATGGAGGGACTGGGCCAAAAACTTTGCTGTGATGCTAGCACAGTGGGAGTGCTACCAGTCCTGAAGCAAGGAGAGCAGCAGACATGTCACAAGAGTATTTGAGCTTATGTCTACTGACTACTTTCATAAACCTGAGCTACTGCTAGGCATTGGATCATGTGAGTGCCACTGGAATACCATTTGCATTTACATATTATTTTTTTAATTGCACCACTCAGGAAAGAATGTTAGGGTTGATGGTGAGAAACTATGGGGTAGGGATAGTAAGTGTGCTAACGCTATGGTAGGCAATAAGAAGGCTTGCTTGAATTTGCCCAGAAGCTCAGGTAAGACATACAAGCACTGCTATAGCCTCCAGTCTGAGTTAAGTGATGACCCGTGTTTCACATATCTCCCAAGCATATCAAGATAGCTAACATGTACATAGCAACTGACATTAATTGGAAGAATATTTCTTGGGGAGAACTGATCGCACATCAGTTCTGCCAGAGAACGTTAAGCTGGAAACCTGTAGCTCAGCGCTTGGCATCGTCCCTCAACCCCCCCAACCCTCACAACACACACAAAGCCATTGCCAGTAAATGACTAAAGAGAAGCTTCAATAATCAAACAAACAAAAAATAAAGTAAAAAATTAAGTTACTACAAGTCCTAACATCAACACACCAGCAGTCAGTTACAGCTTGGACTTCCTGGTTACTGCTAACAGTCAGCATATCTGTGAATAAATTTATACTGGTCTCAGCACTTCTGTGTCTGGTGTTATGAGAGCAGGCTCAAACATATAGGGCTGACTGATTCTTCCAATCCTGTAATGAACATTAGTTCTGGCATCAGCAGAACGCTCGAGAATTCACCGGCATCTTCTGTGAATGCTTCCATCTTCCATGCTACTGCCTACATCTAGAGCTTTGTGTACACTGTGTGTGATGTAACAACATGCAGCTAGGCATGCAGAAACAACAAGAAAAACAGAAATGACAATCTCGATCAGGATCACTGACAGAAGCTGGTCACTTCAAAACTTGAAAAAATATGATTTATAGGCACTTTGCAATTACACATTGCCTCACTAAAGTCACAGATGACTGGGATAGCAATGATGGACCATGTAAATTCGTATTTTAGTTCCCATCTCCTTTAAAGCAACAATAGTATGAAAATATGTATAGTAAAGGCTAACACTAATTAGGTTTGCCAATCTTAAGCGTACAAGATGCACTGCTTGTTCCACTGGAAGATCCTCTGTGAGAATAAAAAAAAAATTCTAATAACTCCTATGGTGCAAAAAAATGATGTATGAAGATCCATTTTATAAACTGATTGATCTATCACCTTTTTATTAGTAGGGCATTATTTTAGAAAATATGAATAACTTAGAATTAAATATCAAATTTAATGACATACTACAAAGATGTCATATCTATGATAGTCAAACAGATGCCACATCTACACTAGCTCAAACCTTGCTGGATAGCCTAATGTGTGACTATAAAACTCATATTATAAGTCACTTCATTATTGCACTGCATATAACAAAAGGGCTTAATTTAAACCAAGCATGTGTCAATGCCAAAATCTCACTATTAGTATTCCTTGTACCGGGTGGGGCAGGGCTACAGTTCCCAGCAGCCTCGGCTGCTGGCTTATTTACATGCACTTGACCAGTAGCATTTTTAGCAAACCATACAAGGTTCATATTCATTCACAATTTATGGGAGCAATAGACTGTATACATTAAATGGGCAGACCATGTAGCCATAGATTAGATTAGATTTTTTATTTATCTCCAAAGACTCTGGGTGCTGTACAATATAAGACATATAGCATTTACCATACATTAATACAGTTTGAAAACTAACTATAACAATATACACATTATACCTAAAACAACAGCTAATTAACCATCATAAATATACTATTTTAAAAACCTCTTCAGTTAAAAGCCTGATTGAATAAATATGATTTGACACCCTTCTTAAAGACATCCACCATGGCAGCCTCCCTAAAATAACCAGGCAAGGAGTTCCACAGGATAGGTGCAGTGGCTGCAAATGCCTGATCATCAGAATGCTGCAACCTAGCCCTGGGAACTCCAAGGAGGCCATCCCCGGCAGAACAGAGAGCCCAGACCGGGCGGTAGGCATGATGAGCTCTTGCAGATAGACTGGGCCCCTCAAGTGCAGGGATTTCTAGGTTAATAGCCCTATCTTGATGTCAATCCTCCACCACACTGGCAGCCAGTGCAGTTCATGCAACAATGGGATGATATATTCACCACTTTCTACCCCAACAATAGTCTTGCTGCCGTTCTGCACGCTACCGTCTGCAGAGGTTGCCTCCAGATATCCCTAGGTACAGGGTATTGCAGTAGTCTAACCTGGAAGTGACAAAAGCATGTACCAGTGTGGGCAGGTCATCGGGCGGGATCAGGGCTCGAATTCAGGCAATATTCCTGAGGTGATAAAACCTGTTCTCACCAAGGCCAACACCTGTGCTTCCAGTGTTAGACCACCATCCAGGATTATGCCCAAATTCTTCACCTACTTAGAAATGGCTAAAGGCACCCCCAACACAAGTTCAGGGGTAATGTCATACCCCATCCAAATGACCCGACTCCACCACCTGTACCTCAGTCTTGTCTGGGTTTAGTTTAAGCCAATTTTGAGTCATCCATGTCTGGATTTCCTCAAGACAGCTGTTAAATACAGAGTCAGACACCTGGCTATTGGGAACACAGGACAGATACAGCTGTGTGTCATCTGCATAGCAGCAGAAACCCAGCCTGTACTGCCTGATAATGTCCCCCAGTGGCAGCATATACACCGGGATCAACAGAGGTGACAAAACTGACCCCTGCGGAACACCACAGCCCAGATGCTTTAGGTTTGATAAGAAAATTCGCATGGTTACTCTCTGCACTCTGTCTGTCAGGTATGACATAAACCAGTTGATAACATTTCCAGACAGGCCACACCAGAACCGCAGTCGGTCAAGTAGCACTTCATGGTCCATGGTGTCGAATGCTGCAGAGAGGTCTAGGAGGACCAAGATGGTACAGTCCCTTCTATCCCCTCACCGTCAGGAGGCCATTAAGCACCCTCACTAGGGCCTTCTCTGTACTATTCCCCACTCAGAACCCAGACTGGAAAGGATCATAGATGGAGGAAGCAGCGAGATGTCTCTCCAGCTGAGCGGCCACCACCTTTTCTACAACCTTCCTTAAAAATGGGAGGTTCGAAACAGGTCTGTAGTTGCTGAGGCAGTCCAAGTCCAAAGATATTTTTCTCAAGAGAGGTCAAACCAAAGCCTCTTTCAAGGCTGAATGAAAGATCCCACTCCCTAAAGAACTCCCAACTACCCCAGCAATCACAGGACCAATCAGGTCCAAACATTCCACCAAAAGGCAAGTTGGACCTTTATCTAAATCACAATAGGTTTGACGCATCTTAGAGATTATCTCTACCACCTCCCTAACCCCAATCAGCTCAAACTCATCCCACACAGGAGGAGTGCTCTGACTCAACTCAGGCCAGACCCTGCAGCCCTTTTGAGAGACATTCGAGGAGAACTCAGCCCTGATGGAGGACACCTTGTCACAAGCAGAGCCAGCTCCTCACACCTTGCACTCGAACTTACCCCTCTGACACACAGACAGACAGGATGTAAAAGTCTGTCCACTGTGTGGAAGAGCTGATCCGGTCTGTTTTTTGCTGCAGCAATCTCCTCAGAAAGAAATTCTGCCTTTCTACAGGAGATTGCCCTGATAATCCATAATGTGACCTCAGGGCCAATTTGTCCTCCACCAAACCAGATCTCCTCCAATGCCTCTCTAACCTCCGATCCCTTGTCTTTAAACCTCTGAGATTCTCATCATACAAGGGAGATCTCCAATGAGTAGATCAGGGTTGGACACATGAGAGTGCGATTGAGTCAAAGGCCACACCAACCGCCCCATTATAGGCCTCTTCTGCCTCCTCTGACCCAATCACACAAGCTGCCCCAACACTCAATAGGTCCAGCACCGACAAAAGGTCCTCTGAGGAAACCCCCCTTAAAGACTGGTACTGAACCATCTCCATAGGGGCAGGACTATCTGGGGGGCCCTAAACATGAACCCCATGGTGCTATGATTTGACCAAACCACGGATCAACACTAAGATCCATAATATCTAACTCAACAGAAAAAACATATCCAATGTATGGCCACCCGATGCATCGGTGTCATTATCTTTTGTGTCAGGCCCAGTGCCCCATGCTCTCAAAAGATCTTTACCAAATTTTGACAGCCCCCATCTACCCAGGCATTGAAATCCCCAGGATCAACCTCCTGGGACTCCAACATTAGGCCCATGATGGGCTCCTCAAACTCCCTCAAAATCCCCATTGCTATCTGGGGGCAATGAAGCAGAAGGACACTGAAACCCACACCCATAACCCCTCTGGCAGCCACACATTCAAAGGACCCTACTTATTTATTTATTTAAGAGATTTACCAGATAAGCATACTGGTGGGAATCACTCGTTTCCAGATATGACCTGGAGTTACATACTTTAAAATACAAGGTTCATAGGCAAATGTTGCCTGCACAGTACATAATAGTACATACAACAGGTGCAAATAGGTACATAAAGGGTGAAACATCAGGTTCAGAGATGTTACAGGCTGGACTTATGCATTTGTTATTTAGATTACAAGTTTAGTGCAGAGAACATGAGTTGCTATAACAATCATTGGGGTCTATGACTGTAGTACATTACAGACAGTGAACATAGGGAAAACACAATAATATTCAGTTATTTGGATAATTGCTCCATTTATGGCACATTTTGATGCTTCTTAACATCAGATCTGGTCTGCAGGTTGCAGTTACATATGTCTGAGAAGTGGGCCTGAAGGAGAGTTTTCAAGGTCCTTGGGGTAGATTTCTGCCGGGAGGTCATTCCAGAGTTTGGGCAGTCTCTATTTGAAAGCTGATTGGCCCTTTGAGGTGTGCATGAAAGGGATTTGTAGAAGTTTTGGGTCAGTGCCTCGCAAGAAGTAGGCCGGGGTAGGTTGAGTTAACAGGGCAGAACTGAGATATGTGGTGAGGGAGTTAGACCAGTGCTTTGCTACGAGATTAGCGCAGTGAAGCTGGCACCTGGAGTGCAGCGATGGGAGAGCTAAGGCGTTATATAGGTCGCAGTGGTGGGTGGTAGGGGGGGCATTCTAGGATAAGCCGACAGAAGGAGTGAAAAAGGGGGTACAAGTTGGCCAGGGTGGATGGAGGGGCTGCACAGTAGACCACGTCTCCATAGTCAAAGATTGGGAGAATCATTTTGTGTAGTAGCTCTCTCCTGTCCGAGGTAGTTAGGCATCCTTTGTTGCGGTAAAGTGCTCCTAGTTTAGGGTGTAGTTTTTTCTGGAGGGAGTCAATGTGGATGGAGAAGTCCAAGTGGCGATCAAGCCATACACCCAGGTACCTAAAGGAGGTGCATGATTCCAAGGTGGCTCCATCCAGCGTATGAAAAGTGGGTGGAGCAGCTAGTCTGGAGAGTCTGGGCTGTGTGCCGGAAGTTATGGATGCAGTTTTCTTAGCGTTTAGGACAAGTTGGTTGGAACTAAGTCAGGTTTGGACGACATCAAAAATCCTGCTGTGGGCAGAGTTTAGAACCTCATTTGAGGGCTGGAGGCATACAGAATGGTATCATCAGTGTACATTTGAATAGCTGAGTTTGGGCAGGTCAGTTGGAGTTATTTAGAAATATGGAAAGAGAGGGCCCAGGACAGAGCCTGGGGACCCCATAGTGACTGGGAGCAGGGGGATACTTGAGGCCAATTTTTGTGCTTGTTTCTGCTAGATAGGTAGGCTTGGAACCACCTGGTGGCTAGATCAGAAAGGCCTTCATCATGCAGTTTTGAGATGAGTTTGGGGTGGGAGGCGGTATCAGATGCCTTTGCTAGGTCAATGAATATGGCCGGGGTGAAGAACCCTTTATTCATGCCTGAGGCAATATCATTAGTGAGTCTTAGCAGTGCAGTAATGATGGAGTGTGATTTGCGAAAGCCTGACTGGTAGGGGGTGAAAAAGGAGGTAGTCTCAAGGAATCGTGTGAGTTGAGAGAGGGCTATTTTTTTCTGTAGCTTGGCCAGAGTGGGGAGGAGGGAGATAGGGTGGTAGTTTCTGGGCTCAGATGGGTTGCCACCTTGTGGCAGCGGGATGGCTATTGCCTCCTTCTAAGCTGTTGGAATTTGTGCTGAGGAGAAGGAGCGGTTTAGGAAATCTGTTAGGGGAGCTGCAATGGCAGGGGCAGATAGGTATAGGAGTTTGGCATCCAATTCTAGTGGGCATTTTCCTTTATTGGGGTCTAGGGAATGTAGGGCGGCTAGGACTTCTGCAGTGGAAACTGATCGGAAGGAGAATTTGGTGGCGGGGGGAGTGCAGGGGGTTCGCATGGGGTTTTGGTGTGGGTGAGATGATTTGTGGATTTGTTAGTAGAGGTTTAGCACAGTTGGTAAAAAAGTGATTGAAAGTAGTGGCAACTTCACTTGGCTCAGATACATTTCTGCCCTGAAAGGTTAGGGTAGGGGTTGGTGGCTGTAAAGGGGGAGTGAGCAAGGTTTTAATAGATTTCCAGAAATTGGATGGGTGATTAAGATTGGAGGAGAGGGCCGCTCAGAAGAAGTTCTTTTTAGCCTGCCTTATGGCTTTGGTACAGTTGTTATGGAGGGTACGGTAATGTTGCAGGGATTCAAGGGTACCTGTTTTCCTTTGTTTTTTCCAGGCCTGGTCTCTTGCGTGATATCAGGAAATAATGTTGGCAGAGACCCAGGGGAGATGGGTTTCCCTTACCCTTTTGTTTCTCAGGGGGGCACGATAGTCCCAGACTGCAAGAATTTGATTTCTGAGCATGTCAAAAGCATGATCAATGGTAGGCGCCAGTTTGATGAATGACCAGTCGGCAGAGGAGAGGTCATTTAGTAGGGAGGTGAGGCAGAGAGAATTGTATGAATGTGTGTGGAGTGTCCTAGGTGGGAGGTGATTTGTAGGTCTGTGCACCTTTCTGATCACATTGATCATATGGTGGTCGCTCAGTGAATCTGGTAGGAGGCCAGCTTTAGTGATCCTGTGTGGGTGTGTTGTAAGAGCCCAGTCCAGGATGGAGTGGTTTGGGGATTTAGGGTTGAGGCAGGTGGGTTCCTCAGTCTGTTGTGAGAGGTTAAGGGCTTTGATCTTGCTGCTTAGTTTTGAGCAGCTTTTATCTAGCCAGTTGTAATTAAAGTCCTGAGGATGTAGAGCTCTCCAGCAACAGCCATATCTTTAAGAGAGGCCAGGAGGTCTATAATGGTAGTTGCTGGGGTGGCAGGGGCACAATATAACCCTATAGGACCCTATAGGAGCCATAGGCAGCACTGTGAGGGTCAAGCTGGATTTAAAACAAATGGCCACCCCCCCACCCCTACAATCCTTCCTTGGGTTGTGTATCACAGAGAATCTGGCTGGTACTGCAGCCTCCAAAGTTGGGGAAGCATTTTCATCCAGCCAGGTTTCTGTGATGCAAGTCAGATCGACAGAGGATATCAAGTTCCACCATTATAGCAGCCTTGTTCCTTATCGATCTGGCATTGCACATCACAGCCTGAGTAGGATGAGGTAAAGCAGCTGGACCAGTCATCTGTCCACCTTCTATGGTGGAGCCTTTGGGTATGGGAACTAGACAGGGCTCTCCCCGTTTAAGTCCCCATTTCGCCTAAGGGCATCTCCTCAACTTTACCACCCAAATCCCAGACTCACCGGCAGCCACTCAGGGGACACCCCGGCGGGCCCCTCCCCACTGCTATCCCTAAAGCTCTACATCTAAAGTAGGCTTCTGATGATAGTACTGGAAGCTTGAAAGGACGGAGTCCCCAGAGGTCAACGCCAGAGTAGCTGCGCCTTACAGGCTACAAACCCCAGCATATTTCTAAACCATCTTAATAATTCAAATTACTCACTCACCACACACACACACACACACACACACACACCTATAAACCCACAATAACCACCAAAACAAAAATAACTCAAAATAAAAACAAGAAACTATCCACCAACCCTGATTAAAACTTCCAAAATCAGCAGACAAAAACTAAGATTAAAACAAGCACACTCTAAATAACTTATTTGATCAAAATATATTAACTGTTCTTTTACAGGGCCTTAAAAGTCTGTACCAATGGTAGCTCTCTCAACCCTTGAAGATGTCCAAAAGTGGCCCTCTCACTGAAACAACAGTTAAATTAACCAAAGTATGTTAAACTATTATTTTACAGGATCTTCAAAATCTGAAACAAGGGTAGCTCTCACCTAACCCTTGTAAATGTCCAGGAGTGGCTCTCTCATTGCCAAAGCAATTACGTTTTGATCACTGATATACTTTTAATTATTTTTTGGGGGGCAGATATACTGCATGACAGTTAGCCAAGAGGCTAAAGTTCAAATCCTATGTGCCACTTTCTGTGTGGCCCTACATAAGAGCCTTAACTGCCCAATGCTAACTATTGTTAAGAGGAAAGAACACCCTTCTTACATTAAAATGAGAAGTTGGGCTATCCTGGGCAAATACTTTATTTAAACAAAAATTTTGTGCCACTGCCACCACATCATAAGGAAAAGATGATGAAAAGGAACACACAAGAGACATAGAATTAAGTAGAACAGATGCATTTGCCATTTAAAAGGAACATCATCTGATTCATGTCCAGCTTAAAAGAGCAGATAATTTTACAAAAGGAAAGTTTGTAACAAGCGCAGCTGCCCCGTTACAGTAATCCCAACAAAATAAAGGTAAACGAGAGGAACTTGCCTGAGTGCAGGGTGCCTTTGGGGTAGTCCTGGGGAGAAGTCCACTGCACCTGTAAAAGAAGAGACAAGGGAGTCACAAGGGATTTGCAGTTCTTAATGGGGTTAAAAAGGGCAGAAATGACAGGAGAGAAAACAATATGTACTTATCTGATGGGGTTGGAGTCCATGTCCTATCAGACCTGTAGAAATAGAAGACAAAATAGGTTAGTTAAGAAGAAAAAGATGTAAGATGAGCAAAAGCAGAATAAATGGAGTGTGGTTTGAGGAAGGGGACTCAGCTAAAAACCCCTTTGCCCATAATGGTGGCTGAGTGGCCAGTAATTTATTTAGTAGCCCAGGTGGCTAGTGATGACTAGAAGCCCTTTTTCTCTAAATTAGGAGTGGCATTGGTGGTTGTGTGGGCTAAGAAATACCCTTTGGGGAGCCACTGTGTACAATTATGCCTTGGTGGTCTAGTGGGCTGGCTCCCTAGGAGATGGGACAAACATTCCTTTAAATACATTAATATCCTCCCTGGGGGTTTAGTGGGGCCTCCTTGAGCCCTTGAATATTGTGTGGGCATTGTTGGAGGGCTTATTGGTGGCAGCAGCAGGAGGATACATTGGGCATGCAGCAGCAGCCTGTTGTTAGCGCTTCCGTGCTGCTAGTAAATGTACCTGCATGCACAGAAAACTCCTAGCTCATAAAAGCTTAGGCTGTGGCCTGCTTCACAAGGATGGGAGAAGGGAAAGAAAAAGAAGTCAGTGTGAGGAGGAGGAGGCATGGGATGAAGCACCTCCTCCCATCTTCCCGAATCTTTCAACAAACTTTCAACTGTAAGCATCTGCAGTAGTTTGGTGTCCTACGTGGTTAAGGTTACCAGTTCAGAAATGAACACCCAGATGTGCTTACATGGTATAGCAACTTTGTTAAACTGTGCCCTCTCAACATAAGCCCAATGTCCAAACATACACTTATGGAGAGGGAGTATGGCACCAGTGTACTGATATGCGTATGTCCCCTGCATTACCTCACTTGGGGCTTGTGTGCCTGTACCCCCTTGTTGTCACAATGTCCAATTGCCATATTCTCCATGTCACAGACCTGGGGTGTTGAAACAAGGGAGAGGGTGGCATGACACCCTGTTCTCATGTGCATATGTCCCCTGGGTAATCTCTCTTGGAGTTTTTGTTCTTCTTCCCCCTTGTATCACATTGTCCAGTTGCCATATTCTCCATAGTACAGTCTTGGGGTGTTGAAACTGGGGAGAGGGAGACATGACACCATGTTCTCATGGGCATATGACCTCCTTGGTAACCCCTCATGGGGCTTGTGCACTTCTGTCTCCTTGTTGTCACTTTGTCCAAATGCCATAATGTTCATGTAATGGTCCTGGGGTACTGAATCTAGGAAGAGGGAGGCAGGTTCATATCGAGACTGTCATTTTGGGGTGGAGTTATGCAGAGAAGTCATGTCAAGACAATATTTATGTGTGCTCTGTTTCTTTCTAATTGTGCTAATCCAAATTTGGGGAGAGTTCAACCCTAACCTCCCATAGTATAGCCTTGGAAGGCCTGGTACCATGTTCTCATGTGTGCATCTACCCCCTTGTCTGCATATCATATCAGTTGTATCTGCTCTAACCCTGCCTGGGGTTCTGAGGTGTCTATGAGCAATGTCAAGTCTGAGACAACTACATTTACTGTCTTTGTTGGCTGTTTTACTTAAATATTAAGTAACTGGACCAGTGAATTGAATCATTATTTTAATAACTTGATAGAAAAGTGTTCCAACTGACAAATTTCTCTTTCTTTTGCCATCCATTCTCGGCTCCGTCACCAGAGGACATTTCTTTTTATTGTTTAATTTGATACTATTTCAATTGCCATTTTTGAAATTTTTTTTAACTTGTAACCTGTGTCTTATATCCAGAACCTGTCTTTCTTTGTAGATACTGACTACTTGTTCAATGGTTGTATTACAACCTGTTCAGATATAGTTCAGAAAAAGTATTTCTACCATGAGAATGTTATGTTAAATTATTTCCTAAGAAAAATCCCATTATCATGTGTAAAACATATATTGACTTTTTAATGGTTTGTTGCAAAACAGAACCATCAAACACACTAATGGCAACACTTCATACTATATGGTGCTGACAACCCCCCCAAAAAAAGTAGTACTGATGTGGCAATGATACAGTGCTACCTAGCAGTAAAATACAGAGAACACAGAGACCTTGAAAAAATCCCACCTGAAGAATTAAATACAATCCCGGCAAAATACAGTACTTCATAGAAACAACCACAATGTACAACACTCCCTACAAGCCTCTGACACTATGGTCTCATTTCTAGAGCATAGATTCCAAAGAACAAGAAGAATATCCAGTATGTTTGTCAACCTATTTAAAATTCGAGAAACAAAACAAGACAAGTGCTGGCAGCAAAAAATAAAAAAACACCTAAAAGACCAAGGCAAAGGATGTAGAGAATATGCAGCTGATGAACTCACAGACAACATAATAGTGACCATCTACCAGAAACAACTGCTAGTTCCATTTTCACCATAGTCCCTATTAAATACAATGTGGATGATCTGCATAGTATAGTTCAGACTATGAGGAAATGCCAAGGTCAGAGACTTAAAATGGAGAGACATCACCCTTAAAACAAATACCCAAAACAAAGAATATCTTCAGTTTAGCAGAGAAAGGTATACAAAAACTAGAACAGGGCTAAACCTTAAGGACATTTGCAGAATTAAACCCTGTGCGCACAGCAACAAAGAAAATAAAATAAAATGCCCAGTGAAAAACTACAAGGTATACAAAAGCGACAAACCACAAACATGCCTTGAAGAAGCAGTCACATTTCCCTATCATTTAATACAAGTCAACATAGCTATAAAACCTCCAGCAGCTGGTTCAAAATAGCTGCCATTTATATATATATATATATATATATATATATATATATATATATATATTCATGGCAAAAATCTCAGTTTCATGCATCATTTAGGTTGTTTCACAGCAACAAAAGCGAGAAATTCTTTGTTGGGTTGAAAACCCTAACTGTACAAACCCCCAGCCCACCACACACACGCATACACACACAATATACATACAAGTAGGGGAAGGACATAGGCAACACACATCCAGCAGGAAGTGTATACCTGTATTACTGTAGGAAGTGGAGAAATCCAACCTGAGATATCATAGATTATTTACAAAGTTGTTCTTTGAGATTAGTTCTCATAAAGCTGAACCAAGCTGGCAGTAGCAAAAATGGTGTACCTCGCTTTGTTTTCAACAAATGGCTGGCGAAACATAGAAACATAGACTTTGATGGCAGATAAGGACTGCTTGGACCACCTAGTCTGTCCATTTCCCTACCTACATGATAAGCTGCAGATCCTAGTTAACCAACAGCCTATTTCTTCCTTCCCCCACAAGAATTGCCTTATGTCTGTCCCATGCATTCTTGAATTGTCCTACAGTTTTAGACCCCACAACCTCCTCAGGAAGGCTGTTACATGTCTCCTCTCTGAGAAAAAAATACTTCCTCACATTGCCTCTGAGCCGTCCCCCCTATATCTTTAAGTTGTGTCCCTTTGTTCTTGCACATCTCTTTTTCTGAAAGATGCTACCCTCTTAGACTTTGTTGATTCCACTGAGGAACTTAAAGGTTTCTATCATGTCCCCCCTCTCCCTCCTTTCCTCAAGGGTATGCATATTAAGCTCCTTCTGTGTCTCCTCATATGGCTTTTCTTGCAGACCCTGCACCATTTTAGTTGCCCTCCTCTGGACTGCCTCCATCCTGTCTATGTCCTTGCGGAGATAGGGGTATCCAGAACTGGATGCAGTACTCCAGATGGGGTCTCACCAACTGTTTGTACAGAAGGATAACAACTTCCTGTTTTCTGCTGGTGATGCCTCTCCCTATACATCCCAGTATCCCCCCAGCCCTCCCTACTGCCTTCTCACATTGCTTGTTAACCATAGGGTCATCTGATATGATTACTTCCGGGTCCCTTTCCATTTTTGTTGTTGTTACTACTCCCCCCCCCCCATTGTGTAATCTTCCCCTGGCTTTTTGTTTCCCAGGTGCATTATGTTGCACCTCTTTGCATTGAATCCAAGATGCCATACTTCTGACCATTCCTCAAACCTTGCCAAGTCCCTTCTGATCCTTTCCACGCCTCCTTGAGTATCAACTCTGTTGCAGATCTTTGTGTCATCTGCAAGAGGCATACTTTCTTTTAGTTCCTCTGCAGTGTCACTTATAAAGACATTAAAAAGGACTGGACCCAGTAATGAACCCTGCGGTACCCCACTAGTAACCCCTCTTTCTTCATTTACAATTACCTTCTAAGTCCTGTTGTTCAGCCAATGTTTTACCCAAGCTACCACCCTGGGACCCACTCCCAAGCTGGTTAATTTGATTATTACTCTTTTGTGTTGGACTGTGTAAAATGCCTTGCTAAAATCTAGGTAGGCCATGTCCACAGCCCCTCCCTTGTCTACTACTTTGGTCACCCAGTCAAAGAAATCAATTAGATTCATCTGACATGATCTTCCCATTGTGAACCCATGTTGCCTTGGGTCCTGTGCACCACTAGCCTTTAGGTACTCAACATTTCTTTCCCTCAGAAGTGATTCCATCACTTTCCCTATCACAGAGGTCAAACTGACAGGTCTATTGTTTCCTGCCTCTGTCTTGCTACCACTTTTGTGTAGGGGGGATCACATCTGCCTTCCTCCAATCCTCAGGTACCACACCATCCTCCTATGATTTGTTAAAAAGGGTAGTCAGTGGTGTCACTAGTTCTCCCCTTAATTCTTTTAGAATTCTGGGGTGAATTCCATCAGGCCCCATTGCTTTGTCCATCTTCAGTTTTAGGAGTTCCTTCAGAATTCTTTCTTCTGTGAAACGACTGCGATAGACCCCCCTATCCAGAGTACTTCTGTTAATTTGGTTAAGCAACTCCCCCTCTTCCTCTTTTGTTAATACTGAGCAGAAGTATTCATTCAGTATCTCTGCTTTTTCACTGTCCCCTCTCTGCCCACCCACCATCCTTTCTATTCAGCCTCACTATTCCTCCTTTTGTCTTTCTAAACTCCCTGATGTCCCTATAAAAGGTTTTATCCCCCTTCTTAACCGAGTTGGCTACCTTTTCCTCAGTTTGGGCCTTTGCTATTCTGACTTCCCTCCCTGCTTCCTTCTGCTTTAACTGGTACAGTTCTCTGTCCTGCTCCTTCTGTGTTTCCTTATACTTTCTAAATGCTATCTTTTGAGAACCAGAGTGACTTTTTCTTTCATTTGTATTTGTTTATTTGCTTCACACAAAGACTTATTACCTCTGTGATGGCAGTTTGATGTTTCCCCATTGTTGATTCACCCCTCCTTCTAGCCTGTTTGCTAGTGCTTTTCTAAGGCATTCTCCCATCTTGCCAAAGTCAGCCCTCCTGAAATCCAATACCTTTACTTTTGTATTTTATTTTATTTATTTATTGAAATGTTTCACCAGGAAGGGCACACTGAGCAATAAGATGCTCATCTCACAGTGCAACCTGGGGGGAGGGATACAGAGCAGAGTACATGATACATTACATAGAGTTATACATTGGAGTCCATGATACATAACATTGAGTGTACATGATACATTACATTGAATTATACATTTAGGTCTTGGAGTAAGGGTGAGTTAGCATACATTGCTTACATACAGGATTACAGCGTGTCAGATACATATAGGGAAAGTGGCATATCATGCATAGTTTACAGACATAAATACATACATGTGTGCATACAAAGATTACACTGAAATGAATTCTGAGTTTCACAGCACTATCAGCTAGTACTTGTTGCTTAGGGAGTGATTGATAACAGGGTGGGTGGGTTTGGCATGGGATTATGATACACAACCATAGATGACAGTCATAGACTATGGGAGATCAACTGACTGGGAGCTGAACAGAAGTGCAGTAATGGGCAAGTGCAAAGGTTGGTAGAAATTTCATGCCAGCATGTGAGGTACATTGCTATAGCCACTGGTCAGGCTGCCTAAGAAGATGGAGGAGACAATAATGGGGTAGTAGCAGGAGGGGAAGGGGGTCGGGGCAAGGACAGTTTTTACCATAGTAGTTAATGAGGGCAGAGGATATAGAATGCCTAGAGAAGGAGTGGCGGATTTGGGCCGAAAGGTCATTCCACATCTTAGGGAGATAGTAGAAGAAGGCCAATTGGCCTGCAGAGGTCCACCGGTAGGGATTACCAATAGCCATGAGTCAGCAGACCTAAGGGCATGAGAGAGGGTTGGTGGGGAGGAAAGGGAGGAAGTGAGGTAGGGAGGAAGGAAACTAAGCCAGAATTTGGAAGCAAATTTAATACTGTGAAGTAGCTGCCAGTTGCTCAGGGATGGGAGGGCCAGTGAGTGGTAAAGCTCACAGTGGTGGTACGAGGGGGGCATCTAGAGCAAAATGGCAGAAAGCATTGAAAAGGGGGGTCCAGTCTGGATAGGGTGGACTTTGGGGCTGAGCTGTAGACTATGTTGCAGTAGTCAAAGGAAGGTAGTATCATTTTCTGAGCAATTTTGCATCTCACCGGTAGTGGGAGACAGCTGAGATTTCTATAGAGAGCGCCAAGCTTTGGGCGCAGTCCGCATGGATGGAGAATGACAGGCAACAGTCAAGCCAGACTCCTAGGTACCTAAAGGAGGGCATGTCCTCTAGGATTGTTCCATCGAGGGTGTGGAAAATCGGTTGTGAGGAGAGTTTAGATAGTCTCTGCCTAGAGCCAAAAGTATTGGAGACTGTCTTCTTGGCATTAAGGGAGAGTTGGTGGGGGTTGGTGGGGGTTAAACCAGAGCTGTACCTTGTTGAAATCAGCCTGGAGAGTGGAAGTGACTTCTTCTTGGGTCTGGCCAGATGTAAAGAGAACAGTGTCATCCACATACATATGTATTGAGGTAGCAGAGCAGGTTTTTGGCAGGCCATTTAGCAGGATGGAAAAGAGAAGGGGGCCAAGAACTGAGCCCTGAGGAACATCAGTGATGATAGGGAGTGGGAGTGAGGTGGAATCAGATATTTTTACAGACTGGGCTCTATCTTGCAGGTAGGCTCTGAACCAGTTAGAGGCCAATGCGGATAACCCAGCAGTGGATAGGCAAGCTAGTAATAGAGGGTGGGATACTATGTCGAAAGCTTTAACTAAGTCAACGAAGATGGCTGATGTAGTTTGGCCTTTGTTCATTCCTGAAAGGATGGAATCTGTGAGTCTTAATAGGAAGGTGGCTGGTGGTAGAGTGTTTTTTTCTAAATCCAGACTGGAAAGGCCTGAGGAAGTTAGATTCAGAGAGGAAGTGAGAGAGTTGTGAGAGTGCGAGGTGCTCATGCAGCTCTCAGCGAGGGGAGCAGGGAGATGGGTCAGAAAATTGCTCGCGCAGTGGGGTCACCACCTTGGTGGTGGAATAACTGTGGCATGCTTCCACTCCTTGGGAATTGATTCAGAGGCAAATGAGAGGCTTAGGAGGGCAGTGAGGAGAGATGCAGACGCATGGGCAGATAGGAAGTGGAGTTTGGTGTTTAACCCATCAGGTGATTTACCCTTTTTGGGGTTCAGGATGAGTAGGGCATCTAAGGTTTGGTGGAGACAATGTGTTTGAATGTGAAGAAGTTCTGGCCGGGTGGTTTAATGGTTTCAGTTTGTCAAGAGGGTGAGGTTATTTTTGGAAGAGAGGTAAGGAGGGTTGTAGCACAAGTGGTGAAGTAGGTGTTGAATTCAGAGTGACTGAGAAGGGATCTGTGAGGAGGTCCCTTGTGTGAGTAGATGAGGGGTAGGATTTGTAGATGGAGGAGAAAGGGAGTTGATAACTTTCCAGAATTTAGATGTCCTACTGAGGTTGATGTTTAGGGTGTTGTTAAAACATTCGGCCTTGGCCAAACCAGTGGCCTTGGTGCACTTGTTTTAGAGCATGCGGTAGGAGATATTGTCACATGGGAGGATGTAGATTTGACATTCTGCCATGCCTTGTCATGGCATTTTGTCATGCAATTAGCTCAAGGGAGATCCAGGGAGATGAGACTCTCGGACCCTAATGCGACGCAGAGGGGCATGTTTGTCCCAGACGCTGAGGAACATATTTCAGAAATGTATAAGGGCTTCATCCATGTTATTAGTACTAAGGAGAAAGTCCCAGTTAGAGTGAGCTAGGTCTTCCAGGAGGGGGGCAAGGTTTAGAAACATAGACTTTGACTTCAGATAAGGACCACTTGGCCCACCAGTCTGCCCATTTCCTACCTACTGGACAAGCTACAGATTCTAGTTAACCAACAGCCTACTCCTCGACCCCCACTATAACTGCCCTTATGTCTGTCCATGCATGTTTGAATTCCCCACTGTTTTAGACCCAATGACCTCCCAGGAAGGTGGTTCCATGTATCCACCACTCTCTCCATGAAAAAAATTTCCTCACATTACCCCTGAGCCATCTCCCCATTATCTTAAATAGTGCCCTTGTTCTTACATCTCTTTTCTGAAAGATGCTACATTCCTGGACTTTGTTGATTCCCTTGAGGTACTTGAAAGTTTCTATCATGTCCCCCATCCCTCCTTTCATCAAGGGTATACATATTATGCTCTCTCAGTCTCTCTTTATATGGTTTCTGCTGCAGACCTTGCACCATTTTAGTTGCCCTCCTCTGGACTGCTTTCATCCTGTCTATGTCCTTGCATAGATGAGGTCTCCAAAACTGCACACAGTACTCCAGATGGGGTCTCACCAACTGTCTGTATAGAGGGATAGCCACTTCCCTTTTTCTACTTGTGATGCCCCTTGCTGTGCATCCCAGTATCCCCTGGCTCTCCTTACTGGCTTCTCACATTGCTTACCCACCTTTAGGTCATCTGATTTGACTACCCCTAGGCCCCTTTCCATTTTTGTTGTTGTTAGTACCTCCTCTGCTATTGTATACTCTTCTCCTGGGTTGCAATTTAGTGATTTGTATGACCTTTGTAGTAGAATTTTTTGGGGGGATTTAGTCCGATGGATTTTGTGGACTAGGTAGGTGATGTGATGGTCACTTATAGAGTCTGGAATTGGACTGGAGCTGATGACATGGTGGGGGTGAGAGGTAAGAGCCCAGTCAAGTAGGGAGTGATTACCAGTCATGGGGTTTGAGCGTGTTGGTTTGGAGATGGTTTTTATTTTTTTATTTATTTAGTTAGTTTTTGTTGACTGGGTAAGTGCACCAGACAAATCTTGCCTATTTTCAGGCATGACCTGGGGGAGGGAGATACAGAGGAATGCCAACGGACCTTGAACCAGATGAAGCCGTTGGTGGTATTTTTAGTGAATGAGGGAAATTCGGCCAGGACACTGGGAAAATTCCCCTACTCTTTTTGATAAGTGTTATGGGGTCTTTAACATCCACCTGAACTACCACCAATCCAGGCAGATGGGACCTCGGTTTAACATCTCATCTGAAAGACAGCACCTCAGAAGTGCAGCACCCCTTTCATGCTGCACTACAGTGTCAGTACTGGGATATTAACCCAAGTGCCAGGTGTGGGAACTGAACCCACAGCCCTCTGATCTCCTGGCCTCAGAGGCGAGTGTGTTACCTACTGAGCCACAGACACGGTTTGGGTTAGATTGAGGGCTGTAATCTCAGAGTGAGCTTTGTTGAAAGGGAGGGAGATGGCCAGTTGTGATTTACATCCACCATGATATAGAGTTCACCCGAAGGGGCTAGGGAGGCTAGGTGGGTTAGGAGGTCAGTGACTTTTGCGGCTAGGGTGCCAGGGCAGCAGTAGATACCAGCCACATAGATAGGGAGAGAGAGAAGAGCAGGGACAGTTTTAGCATGAGCAATTCATAGTCTTTGGGCTCTGATTTTGCAAGCGTGATAGAAAAGTGCAGGTCTGAGTTAGTATAGATAGCACTCTGCCTCCATGGGTGGGTCGGTCTTGCTGAGTGACATTAAAACCTGGGATGGCAATGGATGGGTCTAGAAGGTTGGGGTTTAGTGGGTCTCTGACAGGATGATAATATGGGGGGTGTTGCATGGCTGGGACCTGGAAAATCAAGCTTTGGGGCTGAGGCTATGAATGTTGAGGTGGAGTAATCCTATAGCCCGGGGTAGGAGCTGGTCAGGTTAATAGTGGTAGCCTTGACAGGGGTGAGACATTGAAATTAAAGGCACTGGGCAGGGGTTTGGGTGTCTGTCCCCGGCAGCAAGAAGCAGGCAATGGTTATGGGTGAGAAACATGTAAAAACATCTTGATTTGGGTGAGTGCCTCTTTGAGGTGAATTGGGGTAGCCAACATTGGAAGTGCGGGAGGTAATTTGGTGGATAGTCGACAAAAGCAGGCATAGATGTAGGCGGATGGGGCTCATTGGATAGAAGGTCCAGGTAGTGGCTGGAAGGGATAAAGTGGCAGTGAGGGGACTTGGGTAGGATGAGTTAGTTCAGCAATTTGAGGAAGTAGGATAGCAAATTAGTAGAGGAATCATAGGGGTATGCAGAATAGGAAGGAGGAGATAAGGAGTAGGTTCCTTGCTGTATGTGCCATGGTTGATAGAGCACAGAAGGCACAAAATAATGCCAGTGGTTCATTGGAGGAAAGGGGTGGATGTATAGCAGCTGACGGGGTGATAGTCAGGGAGAAGAAGCTAGAGTACCAATAGTAGTAGAGTAAGTATTATGGGCTGGGCAAGTAGTGTATTTAATAGGTGACCTGGGAGGGGGTGGTGGGGGAGGGACAAAAACAGGCTAACTCTACACTTATTTAAGCCTCAGTTAGTGACTGCTAAAGCGATCTGGTTTTAGGGCTCCAAAAAGCTGTACAGCAGCTTGGTTTTCTCAGTCTAAGGAGGCACAAAAATTGGGAGCTTAGGTCTACCTGCCAGCCCAATCAGGAATCACAAAGTCAGCAGGCGAACCAATGAGGGAGCTGCTGAAAGCTGGGTATCTCCGGGAGTTCTGGCAGCAGTACCTGGGAGGTTGGGCTGGGTAACAGAACCAGGAGGGCAGCTTGAAATGGTCCTAGGGCTCAGCGGCAGCAACTGAAGATGCGCCAGTGTCTAGAGTCACGATCGGACTGAGGTAGCAATCTGTGAGGAAGAGAGGAAAAACAGCGTTAGATAAAAGGGCAGATTAAGTTTGGAACAAAAGATAGGTAGAGGCAGATGGGAGCTTGAGGAAGGGGTGGGGGTGCGTTTGCTGGACAAAGGGAAAAATTTGCAATTTGAGGTAGGAGAGGGAGAGGTTTAGAGAGACAGAGGAAGGAGGTTTAAGAGTAGTTAGTGAGAACAATGGCTGGGGGACTGTCTGCTGAGAGTTAGCATAGTGCAGGAGTTAGGGGATGGAGCAAGTGGGGGATCAGTAGAATGGTGCCAGATGAGTGTAATTTGAAGGAGTAGGAAGGCAGGCTCCCAGAGACCCTGGGCAGTGGAGAAGTAGCAGAAAACACAGAGAAGCAAAAACAGGACTGTAGTCACTTGGAGAGCAATGGGTTACAGAGACAGGCACACTACCAACACATGCTTATCTCAGGTTAGAGTGCTTTTAAGCTATAAGTAATGTGTCAGTATAAGACTACTTAAGCAAAATTCAAATTGTAGCCAAAAGTACATGCATTTAAAAAATAGGAAAACAGGCTGACTCTCTCACTTATTTAGCCTCAGTTAGCGACCGCTAAAGAAAACGGTTGAGAGCTCAAAAAGTCATACAGCTGCTTGGTTTCTCTAGTCTAAGGAGGTGCACCAAATGGGAGCTTAGGGCTACCCGCCGGCCCAATCAAAGTCACCAAGTCGGCTTGACTTTGTAGCGAAAGGCATTATGGGTGCTGCAATGTTAGTCTATGACAAACTGTTCAATTTTGGAACAGTGTAACTTTGTAATCCTTAAGTATTTTATAACAATATCAGGAAAAAGCACATTGTGGGACCAGGTCTTGCCATCCTGCAAAGGACCCAGCCATTTGCTTGCAGGATGATGTCAAAGATGTGCAGTCATTAGGATCATACTTTCACAAAATACTTTAGCAAACATGGAAGTGTCAAAGCACGACATTTTCGCATTTACAAAAGTGATTTTCGGAAGTATTTCAGGGATTATGTAAACTCCTGTTTTGGATCTTGTGAACCCCAAACTACCATATGTGTAGTGTGTGTTATGTGTTGTAGGCAGCATGTAGCCCAAGATGGCCAGTTGTCTGTAGTGATACAGTATGTGTTTAGCGGTGCCTGGAATGTCCAGGATGGGAGTTAGTAGTGACGACCCCATGGCAGCCCAATGGGAGCATGGGTGTGTGGTTTTATGGTTTACATACTGTAGCTGTATGTTATTCTTGTTACCTGCTGGTTGTTGTGTGTGATTGGTTGTGTTGCCTTGGTCATTCCCCTACTTGCATGTATATGTGTATGTGTGTGTGTGCATGTGTAGTGGTGGTGGGGAATACACAGTTAGGGTTTTCAACCCCAACACCCAATTTCTAGCTTTTGTCACTGTGGAACAACCATAAGTGATGCATTAAATGGAGTTTTGCCATGAATTTCCTTCTTTTTGAGAATGTGCAGTATAAATAGTGAATGGAATGTGGTGGTGGGAGTGCTGAGTCCCACCATGTGATTTTTCTGTCTCGCTGCACAAAACTGTATGACCGGTGAAATGAAAATTGGGCACGCAAACAGAAATGCAAAGGGTAACAGCAACAGTGATGCAGAAGGAAACAGTAACGGAGGGTCATGTGATGAAGCCGACGATATAGGTTGCAATCCACCAGGGCTCCTCTTGCCCATCTGTTAAATTACTCCAAATTTCATCTAATTTCTTCAGGAAAAGTCACCTACTTAATTCTTAACCAGACAAGAGAAAGCAGATATCTTTACGAATGAAGGAGAGTTCAAAATGGACTTGGAAATGTGGCAAGTGCTACCTAAGCATACGCCACCAGTAACTCCAGAAACAGCCAAAGAAACCTCAGGTGCAGACCACTCAACAGGCCACCCAGGCACCTCACCTTCTCCACACATAACCCAATCCGAAATTGCTTACCCTGGACCAATTTCTTTCAGAGTTTCAACCATTCTAGGAAGAGGTCCACTCACTGGTATCAAGTGAAATTTTATCAGAAGCTTTGGAGGATAATAATAGATGCACTTCAGACTATGAGACCCACATTTTCTCATTGGAGAAGTGGACTGAGGAATGAGAGAGTGACACAAAAGTTAATCGCCAAACTATTAAAAAGCTAGAAAGCAAAATTGAAGATTTAGAGGGGAAGAGCATAAGGAACAATGTAGTAGTCATAGGCATTCCCGAGAGGGAGGAAGGTCCAGATGCCTTGCTGTTTCTGCAGAAATTATTTCTAAAAGTAGCAGGGTCTTCTCTGTTTGGGCCCACATACACATTAGAGTGAGCTTACCATGCCCTTAGGCCCATGGCGGCTGCCAATGCCCCGCCTAGACCATTGATCTGTCGATTCCATAATTTTCTGGAAAAACAACACGTCTTACAGAAGCTATGTGAGTTACAAGATGTTCTGTAGGAGGGAAAAAGTATTCGTGTTACTCAAGATCTCCCTGCAACAATTCGGCAATGCCGTGCTTTATTTCATCCTATTGCATCAAAATGCTTGGCAGCGGGAGTAAAATTCTGCATGGTTTACCCAATGAAAATGCAAGTGCATCTGGAAGGTACCTGTCCTCCCTTGAGGAATTGGATTCTGCACTAGCCCACCTAAGAAACTCCTTGAATTGTTCATAGACCGCTGAGAAGAGCCAGTTTACTTACAGGGAATATATCAGTTGGAAACAAGTAAGGACATGAACAGACTGTGAGAAGCTTTTATTTTTGTCTACCAGTTGGCATACAAAGTCATTCTATCCCAGTTCTGAAGAGTGTTTTCTTCTACTATGACCCCAAGTGGGAGGAAACTGATATCCTGTTGCAAGATTTCATGCTGAGTATATGATTACTCAAAAGGTCTGTCACTACACATCCATTTCCCGAATTTTCTCATTCCTCTACTCCTTTAAGTTTTCTCTGGTTACACAATCAATACACCCAGTTCACGGGGAATGACAATGCTTGGATAGCAGTACGATTGTAAATTATTCGTTTGAGGGACATCTCCAGCAGAAGGATTTCTTACGGAGTACATACCTACTCCATACAGATAGCTTGATCCTGTATGGACAGTAAGCACTCTCAATTAACAGTTATCAGCCTTATCAAGTGATGGACTTATTTCTTCTCTGAGGCGCTCAGCTCAGTTTTGTTAATCTAATATTAGCATGCAATGATGGTACACGGCATTGGCGCTGCTCGCATTTTGGATTTTATAAAGGTTTTGGTTTAATTATTAGTTAAGGTTAGATTTAATTTTAAAGTCATGTTTGGGGGCATTTCAAATAAATAATACAAATGCCGCTTGAGACTGTAGAGACTACAGTTTCAATAAGTAGGAAATAATAGAGTAATGTTAACTCATGACATCTGGAGTATTTACTATTATTGTTCTTTATTATAGTTAACATGGGTGGGCAGATGGGGTAGAACCTGTTGTTTGCTGATCATCATGGGCCAATTTAAGGGGGGGCAGTTAGTTCTAGTTTAAGGGACTATGTTATGAATATAAGAGATAGCATTCAAGTTTTCTTCTTAAACTTTGTTGGCTTGATGTGGTGTTCAGTGGTTAGTCTTCATAGTGGGAGGGTAATGAGGGGAATGTTTAAGGGTTTACAAAGGTCTTTATGGGGAAATTCTGAGGATCTTGTTTGGGACAACTGGTTTATAACAGGAGGCAGACGCCATCTAATCTTTTATGGTTATGGAATAGTAGCTCTATAACAGTAAAATATGTCACTGTCTTTTAAGTTTTGTACTTGGAATGTCAAAGGTGCAAGACATCCCTCCAAGCGTATGAGATTATTTAAGCATCTAAAAAATACAAGTTGAAACATAATACTTTTACAAGAAACCCATCTATCAGATAGGAGGAGACTCTATTAGAAGACAGCAAATTGGCCAAGTTTTCACTGCCGGGGACTCCTGTAATCGTAAAGGGACAGCTATTATGTTCACAAAGGCATGTCCTTTAACTGTCATCAATGTATTAGAGACAAAAACGGTGGATAAGTTCTGGTGTTGGGTACAATTTATAACTATCAAATGTTAATAGGTAGTATTTATGGGCCAAACTTGCATTCCCTGTCATTCTTTATGGAACTCCTCTCCACTCTCACTCCATTTTTGCACATTCCAATGTTTCTAGGTGGAGATTGGAATGTTATCTTTGACCCTAACCTGGATAAATCTTTCAGCTTGAAAGGCTGGGGACTTTCACCAAGACAAAGGGCCTAGAGAGACCTTGTAGATCATTTAGGACTCTATGACCCATGGAGGACATTGCATCCTATGACACGGGAATATACTTTCCACTCAGCAGTTCATGATACAGCCTCATGGCTTGACTATTTCTGGTTGAGTAAATCCTTGTTTCAAGGACTGATGGAAAGTCAAATAGAATCAGGTACATGATTGGATCATTCCATGGTAACATGCACCTTCTCTGTTTCTTTAAACTGGGAAAAGATAAACAATGGAGGTCCAACAATTAGCTCTTAAAAAAAAAAGTTCTGACAATATATTAAATGCCTTAGAATCATTTAAAGAGAGAACTGGGGTACCACTTTCCCTCCAATGGAATTGGAGCATTAAAATGTTACCTTCAGGGAGAAATTATAAAGATGGCCTCCATCAAAAATGTCGTAACTCTGGAGTGTAAGAATCTCCTGAACCAAATTAAGGAAAAAGAAAAAAAGTCTTTCTAGACAGACCCCCAATGCTGATAAGGAAGCACCTATTAAAATTCAAGGCAAGTACCAAGAATTACTCAGAGAACAGGCAGAATGGGCAATACTGAAAACAAGGCCACTTATATGGAACAAGGTGAAAAAGCAGGGAAACTTTTAGCTCTCCACCTGAAAAAAATAGAGGTCTCAAAATGGATTACTGTAATAAATAACGGCCCTTCCCTCCCCCCAATAACTTGAGCCAAGGATATTAACATAGCATTTCAGAATTACTCCAAAACATTATATACCTGTATGACAAATCGTCCTTCTCAACAAGTTGTTGATTCTTTTTTAGAAAGATTACCACTACACACTTTAACACAGGATAAAATAGATGGTTTGACCATGCCTTTTACAGAAGCGGAGATAATTCAAGTCATAAACAATCTTCCCACAGACAAAGCACCAGGCCCTGATGGTTTTTCCTCAAACATCTATAAAACATTTGCACATCAATTAGCTCCCTGGCTCTTAGTAGTATTCACCTCGATGTTAAATAATACCAAAATAGACCCCAATTTCCTGAAGCCACTATAATAGTCATTCCAAAACTGGATAAAGCACCCAAATATGGCTAATTAGCGACCTATAGCCCTTCTAAACACGGATCTTAAAATCTTAATAAAATTATTGGCTCAAAGGTATAAAAGGTGCTTCTGGATCTTATTACCCTGCTTAAGTAGGCTTTATGCGGGCAGCTCCTCAGTCGATCATCTCTGGTTACTTTCACATATTTTCTCTGTATCTAGAGATTCCTTGCAGGTGATGGCATTGGTTTCCCTAGATGTGGAGAAAGCTTTTGACAGGGTCTACTGGCAATTTTCATTTCGAACGCTGTATAGGTTTGGATTCCCCATGCAATTCATCTCATGGATAAAAGTCTTTTACTCACATCCCACGGCCAAGGTCTACTGTAATGGTACTCTATTGTCCAGCTTCCCGTTGGAAGCTGACACAAGACAAGGATGTCCCCTATCAGCTCTTTTATTTAATCTATATTTAGAACCCCTCATAGTAGCTATCCAGTCAGCTCCTGGTATACAGTTAGGATCCACCCTTTCCAAAATATCTGTGTTGTGGACATTATTTTGCTTCACATCTCACAAATCAAACCATCCATACAGGAACTGCTAAGAATTATACAGGAATATAGTTTGATATCAAATTACAAATTAATCCCCAAAAAATCAAATCCCAAATTGTTAAGATCAGATGTACTAGAACTGGAACTTAAATGGGCTCCCAAAACAATTAAATATCTTGGAATCCACATATCAACAAAAGAATCTCAAATGTGGAAGCTAAATTTGAATGATTTACTTAGATCCATAAAACCAGATTTAAATTGTTGGAAGGACCTACCATTAATGTTATGGGATCTGGTGAATATAGTCAAAATGAATATTCTTCCCCGTATTTATTACCCCCTCAATATGTTAAATTTGTGGCTACCCAAAGCATGGTTCAATAACCTCCATAGTAGTCTATCAGAGATTCTATGGAAAGGCAAAATGCCACGATGCACTTATCACAAACTAGCAACTCCTAAACACCCAGGTGGTTTAACACTTCCCCATTATAGTATATATTATTGGGCAAGTGAATTACATAAATACCTTCAATGGTCATCACTCCCTAGCACCAAAATCCCTCCATCTTAACACATCCCTGGTTACTATCAACGAGAGTTAGCGAGAACAGCAGAAATAGACCCTTCAGTCCTAATCTGCCTTAGATTCAAGAATCTACCTGCTGTATTAAGGACAAACCCTCTGAGACAATCAGTGCATATACATAACCAACTCTGCACTGCATTAAGATTTAACAACTTACAAGATCTTTCCCAACCTATTCTCTAAAACCCTAACTTCAAGCTAGGTGGAAAAACAATACCGGTCAAGTGGATCCCCCACTTACAGCAGTATCAGGTAAAGGATTTATGTACTTCAAACCAAGAATGGAAGGATATTTCTGCCCTTCTCACTTCCTTTAAATTACCCAAAGGAAGAGTGTATCAAATGTTTCAACTTCATCACATGTTGATACAGTTCTTTGGTAACTGCCCTCCCTCCAATATTTCATTTTACCCTGATGACTGGTTACAAACAAGCAGGATATTGGCCTCAGCCCCACACGCTGTCTCCCCTCTTTAAAGTCTCCTCTATCCTTGTCTATTTCCTAAGGCAGTACAGGTTTCTGCATACTGGAATGATCTATATTCTAACCTTGTTCCAAATGGATCCAAATTGTGGGAGGCCTGTCATAAACTAATCACACAAGACAGATTGCATCTAATGCAATGCATATTCTAAATGATATGTATTTAACCTCAAATAAATTGTTCAAGATGGGCAGAGTTACTACACCAATGCAATAGATGCAATCGTGATCTAGGTACACTATGTCATATGTTTTGCAAATTTCCAAAATTGCCCCACTTGGAGATTAATCAAAACTAAGACAGACCTTTTTGGGCCTACTAGATGACTTTATGCCTGAAGCTTATTTATTTATTTATTTATTTGTGAAATCAGTTTACAACCTTTGAGCCAGAGGCTCATTTCCAAAGTACCTCATCACATTAAAGACATACATAGAGTTTTAGGTTACATAGCATGGGTTTTGGTTACATAGCATAGGTTTGCAAAACAATAGGCGTTCAACAGGCCGCCACGTCACACTGAGGTCAGACAAAATACATTTAGGTTACAGGGTACATGTAATTGAGAACAGGTGTTACAAGTTGGTATCAACAATTGAGCAATCTAATAGGTATACAATGAAACAGCTGGCACTGGCTAGATGACATAGGTACAGTGTACGGGAAGTGGTCGGGGGATGGCTAGGTGGAGAGCCGCCCGGTGGGCGTTGTCATGAGAAGTCGAGGTGGAGGCTACTTTCAGAGACAGGAGCTGCTATGAGTGTTGAGGAGTTGGTTTCAAGGTGGTTTGAACTTGGAGATGGTGGTGGCATTGGTGATGGGGCAGGGAAGAGTTAAACCAGGATGGGGCTCTGTAGCAGAAGGACCTCTGGCCACAGCTGGTTCTTGATCTGGGGACCATTAGAGTGGTCTTGTTGGATGACCGTGTTGCAATAGTGGGTGGGATCTTGTGGATGGATGCCGTTACCCCAAGGGGAGAGCCAGTAGGGTTTTTTTGTGAGGAGGCAGGTTTGATATCAGAGCTGTTTATCCAGGTAAGGAGTTTAGCCTCGTCATACAGCTGACAGGTGTGTGTGAGCCTAGAACACCAGTAATCAATCTGCAGGCTTTATTAAGGGTTAAGTGAATTTTTGAGTGCAGTTGTGTCAGCAGCACCATAGACTGGTAGACCATAGTCTACAAGGGACAAAAATGGAGGACTAACAGCGAGCCAGAGTGCATTTGGGGAAGGCAGGTTCTATATGAGGAGGATGCCAAGCCGTGTGTTAGTGGCAGATGAGAGGCATCAATGTGGTTGTGAAATGTGAGGCTGAGTCGAAGTAACCCCAAGGTATTTGTAGAGCAGACTTGTTCCAGTGGCTGTTTGGTACTAGGAAGGATATAGAGTGGGTGGCTGCTAGCTTTGTTTTGGGGGTGGAAAAGATCATAGCTTTGGTTTTTAAGATTGATGAGAGTCTGCGCTCAGTAAACCAAGCTTCTGCATTATTGAAAGACTGCTGCAGGGGTCCTGAAGGGAGATGGGATTGCAGTGGGTGGCAGAAAGGACAGCGTCATCTGCATACAGGAGAATTTTGCCAGGGCATGCAGTGGGCAGGGTGTTCAGATAGAGTGAGAAGAGAAGGGGCCCAGGATGTAGCCTGGGGACCCCAGAGTGAATGGGATGGGTATCGAGAGTATCCCATTGATTTTAACACACTGTGATCGAGCAGCTAGATAGCTTGTGCACCATGCTAGGGGCCAGCTGAGAGACCAGTGTGGCAGAGAGCATTCAGCAGAAGAGATGGGAGATGGTGTGAAAGCCTTTGGAGAGGCTGATGAACACTGCACCAGCTAGGGAGCTGGTATCCAAGGAGGAGTGTAGTAGTTGGAGAATTCAATTAGGCAGTGCTGGTACTGTGACCAGCATGGAAGCCATGTTGCTCTGGGCATAGGATGTTATGCTTAGCCAGGTAATCAGTGATTTGAATGGCCACCACTTTCTCAGGGCTTTAGAAGGGGGAGATGGAGATTGGCGGTAGTTGTTGGTCGATGACCTGTCACCCTTTATGAATAATGTGTGATTATGGCTGTTTTCCAAGCCAGCGGAAATTGTCCCAGGCAGAGCGATCGTTAATTAGGCTGGTGGTGGGGCAAGGATTCTCATCTAGCACCAGCCTGAGGATACTGGGGTCCAGTGAGTCACTGCCGGGGCTGTTGCTATTCAAAGCTTTGATTAGGATGGGTCTGGCTTCCTGGGCAGAAATCTTGCGCAGGTGGAAGCTGGGGTGCTGGAGGACAGGGGGAGGTTGATTGGGGGGAAGGTCAAAGAAATTACTAGGGAGGACTGAGCTAAGGTCAGTGAAAGCGGTGTTGAGCCAGTTAGCTATGGTGGCATGCTCGGTGGTGGTAGTGCCATTGCTAGTGAGCTGGGATGGGGCAGGGGAGCGTAATTTCTGTTTAGTTGTTTAATATTATCCCAGAAAGTCCGGGCCGAGCCCCAGGAGGAGGTAAGGGTGGCCTGGTAATGGTCGGCCTTGGCTTCCCGGATGGCCCAAGAGCACTTATTCTGGGCTGCATTGTAAGCCTGCCTATCAGACAGCTGACCGTTTCCAGTGGCAAGGTGCCAGAGGTTATCCGATTTCTTAGTAATTGTAGAAGGGCAGGGCTAACCCAGGGTGCATTCTGCTTTTTGGACCGGATTTTGGTGAAGGGTGCAAAGAGATCACAGGCCATGTTGAAGGTGTGTGTGAAGAAGGCGAGGGCAGTGTCAATGTCGGTTGAATGATGAATAGGGGACCAGTTTATCTGGGTGAGGAATAGTTTAAGTTTTTGTAGCCCACCAGGGCAGAGGTGCCTGCAGAGGGTGGTCTGGGCTTTGGGTTTGGGATTGGGGACTGCCCAATGAAATAGGAAAGGGGAGTGGCCACTTAAGGAGTCTGGTAGGACCTGGATGTTTTGGATTTTTTGGGGTCAGTTGGTTATAATAACATCCAGAAGGGTGCTGGTTCCTCTCTTAGGGTTTATTCTCGTGGGCTGGGTGACGAGTTGCATCAGGTCTTGGGCGGCAAATGAGTCTCTGATCACAGAAGAGGAGGTGCTGAGCCAATTTACGTTAAGGTCCCCAACTAGGATTTGTTCCGCCTTATGGTGGAGGGAGGCCAGATAGTCAGTTAAAGATACCAGGGCCGGGTGCTGGTTCTTAGCGGAACGTAGGCCGTGGTGAGATAGAGAGGGCCTCTAGAGGGGTCTGGGGTGAGTTTGAGGGTAAGAGCCTGGGCCCCATTTACAAGGGCAGGGGTGGGGAGTGCATGTCCAAGTATTGTGTCCCTAGTGTAGATTGCACAGCCTCCCCCTCGTTTGCCTACTGGGTCCTCCCAGTATAAGGTATAGCCTGGGAGGGAGACAAATGAGTCAGGGGTGGATTTGGACAGCCAGGTTTCAACCAGGGCTATGATGTCTGGTTGATGAGCCATGGCCCAGCACTGTAGGGTGTCAAATTTTTCAGCAGGCTGCATATGTTCATGGAGGCTATTTGGAGACCAGTGGGCCAAGTGGGTGGGTGGGAGGGGCAGGGTCTGGGTTGGGATGTATGTTTCCTGTCAGGAGTAGAAGGAGAAGAACTGCTCTGGTCAGAGGGTGGCAGATGGAGAGTTTATGCCGGGAGTGATAGGATGTGAAAGGGGTTTCCGTAGCACAGGGGTGGGTGGGCAGCACAGGCAGAGAAGGCTTGTGTGATCAGATGCCCAAGGGAGCAGGGAGGAGGAAGGTAATGTCTGGATGGGGTGAGGTGGAGAGGAGAATATGGGTGTGTGGAGGAGGAGGAGGGGGAGGAGCAGTGGTATAGGAAGAGGGAGGACAGGAGGTGTAGGTAGGAACACTGGAGTAGTGAGGCTGAGGTTAACAGGGACAATGAGGTTAGTGGAAGGCAAAGGAGGAGGAGGAGGAGAAGAGGAGGCAGGTGGGCAGGAGGTGCACATGCATAGTTAGTAAGGGTGGGAGGCTAAAGTGAAGAAATAATGGGGAACTAGGATGATAGAGGGAGAGACAGTTGTGAGAGGTCACCTCTAAGTGTAGTTGCCACTTTGGTACAGTTGGCAGACTGGTGCCTGAGTGCACAGGACACTAGGTTCACAACTTGCCCAGGGTAGCAGGAAGAACCCCAGACAGTGGCTATAGCAGCAGGGGGCTGGGCTCAAGGTCTGCAGATACAATCAGATAACAATTTAGCAGTGGCTGAGGGTTAGAGTGTTTTTTAGAGTTTGAAATCCTGCATAAATAATAAACAGGTGTGCTAGCTGAGTGGTATAACTGCTGACTTAGACAGTGAGGGTACAGGGTTCAAAGCCTGCAAAGGTAGCAAGAGAGAAGTGGTAAAACTTTATATTTTGGCAGGTGGGGGGGTAAGAGACTAAAAGGCCTAGAAAGTAGGAATACACTAGGTAGACAAAGTGGTTAAGAGGTAGAGCTGCTGACTCTGATGGCAAGGGTACTGGGTTTGAGGACAGCTTAGGGACAGAGTGTAGAAAGGTTTTTAATTCAGAAAAGGAGGGAGGTAGGGTTAAGAGTTTGAAAGTAGAGGACAATGTTGGCCTGGTTCATTGGCTTAGTGATTAGGCAGTAGACTTTGGAAAAAAAGTGTATCAGGTTTGAGGCTGTCGGGTGGTTAGTGGTAGGCTGATGGGAGGAGCAAGGAAAGTAGAAAGCAGAAAGGATTCAAAGGGAACTGCAGGGACCTCTAGTGGGTAGGTTTGCAAACAGTTGCTAGGAAGGGGTGGAGAGTTGAAAGAGGAGCTAGAGTGGAAAGTACAGTAACCCTTGTGGTTGGTGTCTATAAGCTGCAAATGGGAAAGTGGACACTTAGTAAAAGAGGGTAAGTCACGTGTCACATCACGTGACCTGCCAACAACAATAAATGAGCGCTGACCTGGTTGGGCGGGAAGTGCTACACAACAGTCAGGCTGTAGTGCAGGACACTCTACCTCTTACAGGCTCTGGCAATCCCCATGTTCAGGCTCTGCTGCTGGGCAGAGTAGTTTGGTGATTTTACAGGCTTTCCAGTTATGAATAGGAACTCCATATTACTTTAATGGCTATGTCAGTTAAAAAGTTTTGTTAAAACACGGAAGGATTCCTCTTGGTTTCATATCAATAATGGTTGCAGGAACTCCTGCATAACCTAAGAATGGAAATAATGACAGCTAGTCTCTCAAACAGAACGGAACTCTTCAAGAAAATGTGGGAAATTTTGCATGTCTTGTACACAATATAATGGAACAACTTTGTCATGGTTGTAGAGTACTTAGAACCAGCTTCTATATTATATGTTACATATAGATCCTGGCTCCCCCACCCAATGTTTAATAGGTGGTAGAGAGAACAGGATATAAGTTTTACTTGGCACCTAGTGAGGGAGAAGAGGATAGGTAAAGTTGTAATTGTTCTTAAATTTAGGCATATATAGAAGGGAGGGTGGAGGGTTGGGATAGGTGAAATATTGTTTTTCCCTGTTTGTAAGCTTTCTTGTATTTGGTGTCAGATTTTGCTATTGTAATCATTTTTGTTAAAAATGTCAAACTACTTGGAAAACTTTCAATAAAATTTGAATCTAAAAATAAAAGGAAACAGCAATGCAATTGACAACACTACAGAAAATGCAAATGCTACTGCTAACAGAAATGCAAATGGTAACGAACATGCAAACAGTAACTGTAACGCAACTGGAAATGGAAACTGTTACGGTAACACCAACGATGACGGCAAAGGGAACAGTAAAAGAAATGGAAGCACAATTGCAAGCGCATATGCAAATGCAAATCATAACTTGCATGGTAAAGTAATGCAATTGGAAATGCTAACGCTTACAGTAACACCAACGATGACGCCAAAGGAAACAGAAATGGAACGCAAACGCAAATGGAAGTGTGTATGCAAATGCAAATGGTAATGCACACAGTGATGCAAAAAAAACACAAATAAAATGGTAATGGAAATGCAAATGGCAACAGTAATGCAAACACAAAGGGTAATGCACATGAAGTAAACAGAAACACTAATGCAAGCGGTAACTGAAATGCAAGTGAAATGCTGACTGTAACAGTAAGTGAAAAGCACACCTTGTTTTTCCCAAAGGTGCATTCAGAAGCACAGTGAATACAAAGAATGTATGCATAATGATGGACCTCGGGTACAAAATGAACACTTGGAATACTAAATTGCTTATATCTCAGGAACCGACATGTATGAAAAAAAATGTCACATTATTTATGACTTTCCTGGCTAGGTTTTACACTTAGCCACCTAGTGGGGCAAAGCAATTTCTGATGAAAAGTCCATATCTCGAAGTATTTTTGAGAAGTGGCCCTGAAAGGTGCAGTGGATGCAGTAATGTTAGCCTATGGGAAAACTTGTCTAATTTGGAGTAACATAACGTTGCAGCCCTCTAATATTTTGTCACCAAACCACCAAAAGGCAAATATGTGGGATCTTGGATTTCTTCTCTCCAAATTCCAGCCCAAAAGATCAAACTGTTCTTTTGTAGCATGGTGGCAAATATTTTATATTCTTTTGGGCATAGTGTCGCAAAGTAGTGTTGTGATTTGCAACACTTTTGCAAAACAAATCACGAAAGTGTTAAATGTGCAACACTACTTTGTGACACTACTGTTTACAAAAATTTCAAAAGCATATTTCTGGGGTGTATAACCCCTAAAAAAGACATGGCTAGCACCCTCATGACTCGCCTAGGTGAACACAGCAAGAATTGTTTCCCTAAAGGATCCCAAATTCAAATGCCAAGCATATCTGTGACCACCAACTGAAAACAAGATGGCAGATTTGCAATACTGCTGAGGTCATTTGTAACACTAAAACTGCATTGCAACACTTTTGTTAACTTTTCCCATTGACCATAATGGGAAACTTTTTTTTTGAAAACCTTTTGAACCATTTAGTATTTTTTCACAAAATCTTCAAAATGCACATCGGGGACCCTGGCTGCATGTTTCCTGAATGATTCAGACTGGTTGTGCAGATTGTGTGACCTGTAGGCTTGAGCAAAGACTGAGCAAAACTGCATAATTACCACATTCTCCAGTGCTATGTAACTCCACAACTGTATATGCGACCATTAAAAAACTTGGCAGATCCACAAATCTCTAGTACCGGTTTACGTATGCCAAATTTCAGGCTAATCCATTATACAGTGGCAAAGTTATTATGCTGCCAAATTTCAGAGTTTAACCTTAAATGGGGTACTCAACCCTAACTATAGAGGCACTACCGTGCCACTGTAATATATACACACACACACACATATACAATAGGGGTGAGGATTTATTTTCATGAATAAAGCCATGTATTCTCACTGCCAAATAAGTGACTGATCAAATAAATGACTGATGATGTAGACACTGTGATTTTTCTTGACATTAATACCAAAAGTGCCTGCATCATCAGTTGCTTATTTCAGTTGTGAGTGATGTCACCCAGCCACACTCAGATTCTGCCTAAGAGCTGGAACTACTTTAATGAAGTTAAGTACAAGAATGCAGCTCACCTGTCACACCTGCACCTGCAAATCCATCATTCCCTTCCATCTTGTGCACTCTATCAAAGCCCCAATGCAAGCACACAACAGCCTGAGTTTCTCACTGGAAAAAAAAAGTCAAACGAGAGCAAAACATTTCACATCCACAAATACCTCAGCTACCAAGGAAAACAGCCTGCTTCATCCCAAATAGCAAGACAGTGTTTCAGCTTATTTTAGCAGAATTCTCCTTTTTTGTCCTCTGTCTTCTTTGTCTGTTCCACAAAATAAAGTAAAAAAAAAAAAAAAGGAAAAAACCACATTCTGGAACCCCCTGTTTTATAAATTGCACACATGATGTGCAGATTGTGGGATATGGAAAATATTCTCAGCCCTGCAGAGTGAGATCTTGATACTCTCACTCATGCCATTGGCATTTGTGAGTATCCAGAGCTCACTCTGCAGTGCAGGAGAGAGAATATTTTCCATATCCAACTCCTGCCCATAATGCGTCAGTTAGGGTTGTTCCCCAGAGACAAACGTGAGGAAATTCTGTATTAGGGTTGAAACCCCACTTGCACACCTTCAGCCCACCCCCCCAACTGGCATCGGGTGTGCATTGGGGTCGTCAGACCTAACTCTCACCCTATCCATGCTTGAACAAGCTGAGGCATAGGAGAATGGGGTGAGAGTTAGGACCGAACAACGCACACTCCGGATGGCTGGAGGGCGGCTGAGGTGTGCAAGGGGTTTTCAACCAACACCAAATTCTCTCACTTTTCACTATGGAACAACCCTAACTGATGCATTAAATGGAGTTTTTTCCTCTAATTTCCCTTTTTTTTGAGAATGAGGACTATAAATAGTGAATGGAATGCTCCCACCACGTGATTTTTTTGTGATATAGTAACGGTAACAGCAACGCAAATGCAAGGGGTAATCGTTATGCACATGGTGAAACAAATGGAAATTGTAAAGCAAGCGTTGATTGAAATGCAGGTGCAAAGTGACACCAACGTGAACAGTGATGCAAACAGAGACACAAGTGCATACAGAAGCGCAACTGGTAACATGCGCGTTCCACGGTACCACTATTGTAACGCATAAATGATAACTGTAACAGCAACAATACCATGAAAGGAAAGAGAAATGGAAATGTAAACACAAATGCATATGGAAAAACAAACTGTAACACACACTGTGACAGTACTGCAATTGTAAATGCAAATGGTAATGGTAACAGCAACAATAACGCCAAAGAAAACAGAAACACAAACGTAAAACATAAAAGTGATAGGAAACGCAAACCATAATGCACATGGGCACGGGAACGCAACTGGAAATGCAAATGGTAATGGTAAGAACAACGATGACGCAGAAATGAAAGACAAAGCATAAAAAAATGGAAGGGCAGCCGTCAAGAGAAATTATGTCATCGCGTGACGCTAAGCAAAAGACAAACAGTAGTGGAGACACAATGGTAAACACTAACGCTTAACGCTAACGCAAACAGAAACGCAAAGGGTGACACACATGGTGGTGTACACTGGAATGTTAACACAAACTGGCAGAGAAATGCAAGTGTAAAACCTAAGCGTAACAGTAACTGAAGCGCACACCGTATTTTTCCCCAAAAGCTCCATTGAGAAACACAGTGAAAACAAAGAATGTATGCATAATAATGGGCCTTGGAGCAGAAAATGAGCAGTTGTAATACTAAAATATTAATATCTCAGTAACTGTAAGACGTAGAAAAAAAAATTTAAATTTCACATGGTTCTTGAGTTTCCTGCCTAGGTTTTCATTGAATGTGTAGCCCTATTGTTGCAACAAAAATTCTGTATCTTGCACTGTTTCTAATATACGAGTCCTGAAAGGCGTGGCAGACACTACCAGGTTAGTCTTTGGGGAAAAAAGTCAACTTCAGAGTGCTGTAACTTTGCTTCTGTGCCATATTTTTTTCACTAAACCACCAAAAGGCACATCTGTGAGATGTTGGCTGCCTTCCCTCCAAATTCCAGCCCAAAAGACCAAACCTTTTTTTTTTGCAGCAGCAGGATGGCAAAGAATTCCTGTTATTTTGGCCATAGTCTAGAAAAGTAGTGTCACAATTTCCGACACTTTTCACAAAAATTTGCAAAAGTGTCACAAGTGCAACACTACTTTTCCCAGAAATTTGAAAAACATATTTCTGAGGTGTTTATCCCCAAAATAAAGACATGGCTAGCATCCTCGGGGCTCGAATAGGTAAACGCAAAAAAAAATGATGTCCCTAGATGGTCCCAATTTTAAATGCCAAGTATTTCTGTGATCAGTAACTGAAAACAAAATGGCAGATTGACGACACTATCAGTGCCATTTGCAACACTAAAAAGTGCATTTGTGACACTTTCAAACTTTTTGATAACTTTTCCTATTGACTTATAATGGGAACTTGTTTGTTGAATAACTTTTTAACCGTTTAATATTTTTCATGAAATCTTCAAAAGGCACATCAGGGACCCTGGCTGTATGTTCCTTGATGTTTTTGGACAAGTCAAACATACGTGTGACCTGTAGCGAGAGCAAAGAATGTAAGTATAGTGCATGCACGGATGTTGCTAATAACTCCACAGCCGTACATCTGACTGGTACAAAAGTTACAACATCCACATGATCTATGGTTATGCCCTGAGCCTGCCAAATTTCAGGCAAATCCGTTGAATGGTGGAAAAGTTATTAAGGTGCAAAGTTTCATCATTTAACCTTAAAAGAGTTACTCACCCTAACTATGGTAGCACTACGTGCTACTATATATATATATATATATATATATATATATATATATATATATATATATATATATATATATATATAGTAGCACAGTAGTGCTACCATAGTTAGGATTGAGGCCATTTCTATGTTAAACCCCAAATTCTGCACCTTAATAACTTTACAACCGTTTGACAGATTTGCCTGAAATTTGGAATACATAATCAAGAACCATAGACCTTGGGATCTATCAAGTTTCATACCAGTAAGATATAAGGCTGTGGAGTTAGCTTGATCTGCATGCACATTTATGCTTTTCTCGGGAATTCTGTAAATTGCACCACCACAAATAAATACGTTCTTGTGACTGGCCCAAAATCTTCAGGGAATGTGCAGCCAGGGTCCCGATGTGCCTTTCAAAGATTTGGTGAAAAAATATTAAATGGTTCAAAAGTTATTCAAAAACAATTTCCCATTATAAGTCAATGGGAAAAGTTAACAAAAGAGTTCAACAGTGTATAAATGCACTTTTACTGTCACAAATGGCGCGTTACTGTCGCAAATCCACCATCTTGTTTTCAGTTAGTGATCAGAAAAATGCTTGGCATTTAAATTTGGGACCCTCTAGCAACCTAATTCTTTTGTATTCACCTAGTCGGGCCCTGAGGATGCTAGCCATGTCTTTATTTTGGGGTAAAATACCCCAGAAATATGATTTTCAGATTTCTGGAAAAAGTACTTTCACAAAATAGTGTTGCACCCACGAAAGTGTAGCAAATTATTTGCGAAAGCTTTCGCAAATTGCGACACTACATTTGCGACACTATGCCCAAAATAACAGTAATTGTTTGGCACTCTGCTGCAAAAGAACGGTTGTGCGTTTTGGGCTGAAATTTGGAGGGAATGCAGATGACATCTCACAGATGTGCCTTTCAGTGTTGTACTGAAAAATTATTACACGGCGGCAAAGTTACAGCACTCCAAAGTTGATGGTTTTTCCCATAGGATAACATTACGGCGCCCGACACATTACAGGAATTCTTTGGCACCCTGCTGCAAAATAACGGTTTAGTCTTTTTTCCTGAAATTTGGAGGGAAGACAGCCAACAGCCCACAGATGTGGCTTTCAGTGGTTTGGTGAAAAATATTACAGGGAGGCAAGTTATGGCAGTCTGAACTTCTCTTTTGTCCCATAGGATAACATTATGGGCGTTACCGCGCCTTTCCAGGACCGTATCTACGAAGCAGTGCGAGAATCACGGACTTTTTGTCAGAAAAATAGGGGCTAACTACAAAATTAGCCAGGACAGTTTTAAATCATATGACTTTTAAATTGTTTTTCTACGTCGTACGGTTCCTGAGATATAACCTATTTAGTATTCCAAGTTCTCATTTTGTGCTCCGATACTCATTATTATGCATACATTATTTGTACTCACTGTCTTTCTCTATGCAGGTTTTGGGGAAAACCAGCCTATGTGCTTACATTACTGTTACTGTTGCACTTTCCGCTTGCAGTTATGTACCTGTTTCACTTACTGTTGACGTCTGCGCCACCATGTGCGTTATCCTTTGCATTTTAATTTGCGCTTGCGTTTCTGTTATTTTTTGCCATTTGTGTCAACAGTACTGTTTCTCTTTCTGTTTTACTTAGCGCCACCATGCCCATTTAAATTTCCGTTTGCAGGCACCATGTTACTATGTGACAACACATCACGTGGCGGACCATTCCCGTCTATGCCACCGTGTGTGTTACCCTTTCTGTTCTCATTTGCACTTGCGTTACCATGTGCGCCACTGTTTGTGCTTCTGTTTGCATTGCTGTTCCTGTTACTATGCCACAAGACATCATGTGGTGGGAGCCAATCAGAAACCTCAATTTCTGAGACCCTTTTTATAATTAAGTAATAAGGCATGAGAAGGGGTTATTTTAATGGTCTGTTAATCACGTTGTAGGGGTGTAGTGTGGCACGAGGTGTGAGCGAGTGCTACATATCCCTTCAGGGTGATTAACTGACCATTAACATAATTCTTGGGAGTGACTTATTGCTATTATAATGAAACATGTTTTTAAACAGTGTTAAACCTTGTTCAGTATATCGTTAAGTTCTTCATGTATGGTAATAAAAGAGTAACATAAGGCTGTTAGGATGTTTGCAGCCAATTAGAAAGCTCAATTGAACACATCACATGGCAGACCATTCCCGTCTATGCCACCGTGTGTGTTACCCTTTCTGTTCTCATTTGTGCTTGTGTTACCATGTGCGCCACTGTTAGAACTTCTGTTTGTGTTGCTGTTGTTGTTACTATGACACAAGACATCACCAGCAGGGTCAGGTGGGCAGTGGAGCACCCAATGGCAGAAAAAAATTAGGTAGTACATTGTAATTGTAGATGCAGATGACAATACAGATGGATTTGTAAACTGAAATACGTATACCCTCAGCTTGTATATGTACCATTGTGTTCTGTTCCATCTACTGTTTGCTTCCGGGTCACCCCTGAAAAGGGATGTCCGGGGCCCTATGAACCTACCGGTTATCAAAATTCAATTAAGCAATAACACATGATGCAGGTTATGTTAATGGTCTGCTAATCAGCTTCAAGGGGTGTACTGTACGAGGTGTAGCTGAGTGCCATATATATAGGGTGATGAGACAGCCATTATCATTACCGTTGGTAATGCCTTTATTGCTATTATAATAAAATGTTTTTACACTGTTAAAGCTTGTTCAGGAAATGGTTAACCTCTTCATGTATGTCAATAAAAGATTTACATAAGGCTTTTTGAATGTTTGCAGCCGATCAGAAAGCTCAATTTCTGAGACTGTTTTTATAATAAGGCATGACAAGGGGTTATGTTAATGGTCTGTTAATCACGTTCTCAGACTGTTTTTATAATAAATAATAAATAAATAAAGATGGGGAATTTAAGTACACATAGTAGTGACAGCATCCTAAGTGTATAGTCACAGCTGTGTACTGTTGGGTGCTGATGTGCGGCACCTTGGTACAGTGATAATGACTGTATAGGCACAGGAAAACTAAGTACATTGCTGAGTGTTTTACACTGTTAGGAATTATGTCAAATGTGACATGTAATGTGCCACATCATTGCATATGCTGTGATACTGACTGTACATCATAGGCACCAAACAAATTGATGAAGGTATAGTTGTAGCACTATTAGTTAACATTGATTTGTATGCTTAAGTCAGACACACTCATTTTTATGTCATAATGGTATTTTAAGTAAAGAGTCGACACAGGTGGTTATGGTTTTAAAAAAATTATTGCCAATTTGTCAAATGGAGAAAAGGGCCAATCAAGACTGAAATTTAGTTAACAGAAGCCGTCTCCCAATACAATCTTTGTATGTGTGTAATCATTGCTCGTCATATATGTAAATGTGTAAGAATAATAAAAACTGTATAATATGGATTGGAGTAAGTATGTGATATTATAGTAAACTAATCAGGTGTTGTGTGTTTCTAGTGATGTTTCACTACTCACTACTCTTTATGTGAGGAAGTACTTTCTGACATTTGACCTGGAATTCTAATAGTCTAGCTGAAGCTGTGGCGCTTCATTATATATTTTCTATTGAACGTGAAGAGAGTTTGTTAGAAAATGTAACGTTTTAGTAAAATGGTTGTATGTCGTAATTATGTGTAGTGCATTACTAGTGTGGTATGTAAATAAGGCAATGTCAGTAGGTTGTAAAGTGTGATTACACACATGATACACAAGTGTTTTGTTGTTATTGTGTGACTGCTAATGTGGCTGTTCCTGGGGTGGGCAAAAAAAACATATGCTGAATGTCTAAGTAATACAATATAAAAAAAGGTTAGTTCTGTGACATTTGATTGGTGTTATTTATTATATGTCACTGAATAGGCGCAAATGGAAGAATTCCACCGACCCCTCAATTGGGCGATCATAAATGTTGTCAGGAACAGGTATGCAGTGTGTTGTGATCAGTAACAGTGTCTGATTTACAATTGTCAATATTTTTTACATACGTTAGAATTATTTATGTGACAAGTTGAGAAAATAGAATATTCTTACATGAACAAATGACATAGTTTATATTCCTACATTAGCTTCTATGTAAATTCTTAACTTGTAAATACTAAGACTGTGCACGATATGCATTTTTTTACAAACTTATGGTTAATTAGATGTAGTTAGTATAGTAATGAATAATATGTTGAACATTCAGTTGTACTTTAGTGTTAGGCTAGTACTTTTAGTACAAATATTAAAGTAGTTATTAACTATGTACACCTGAATACAAATCTTTATATTATGTACAAGTAATTACAAACACATGTAAAAGTCAGTAAATAATATTCTGCAATTGGTTATTATTTACAGTTGCATAATCGAGCTTCTTGCATTATCAATAAAGGTAGTTATTTTACATACTGTATGTACAGTACTAGTATTATGCATGAAGGTGGGATAGTTCTACACTGTTGCATGGTGAGTGAATGATGTTGTTGTCTATATGTCAGGAGTCAATAGACAAACTGAAGTGTTGATAGACAACTTGTGACAGAGTGGAATGTTTGGTGAATGGTAGAAGTGTTGCTCAGTTATTTACGATGGTAACTGAGAAGTTCTCTTTGTTTGCAAGGTAACACTTATAATTCATATCAATTTGTTGTTATGTAGGGTTGATTCATGAATAATTAAAGATATGTACAGAGGAGGACAGCAGTAAGGCCTCAGTTTTTAGATGTACAATCTTTGATAGACATGTAATCATGGTTTCTCTAGTGACTGTGAATATTGTTGGCACCGATTGAAGCAACTACAACAATTTTCATGTAGTCACTGATCCACACAAGATCTTACATGTTCCAGAGTATGGAATGTCTCTGTCAGAGTAGCATTTTGTTGAAATGTTATGTTTTATTCCGAGTCGTACGTTATACAAGATAGTAATGAGGTATGAATGTTTCTGGGACAAAGTAGTCATGTTAGAAATGCAACATGTTTTGTCCTATTCTTCTGAAATGTGAAGGTTATCATAGTTCTTCAATATTAGAAGATATGCAATTTTTAAGGGTCGTGGCAGTCTCTGTTTAGAAGTGCTTGTAGAGTCGTCACACTCTACCCATCCACTTCTGCACCTTAGTAAGGAGGTGTAATGGCCAGAATGCATGGATTGGCCATGGTGATAGATTATACTGTGAGTATCAAACACTGATTGGTTGAAGACTATTCTACCAGCTGTGTAATCTGTGATAGGAGTATCAACTCTGAGCCCGTTGGAGTCAAATATGTGCAAGATAAGCAACAGATATTGAGATGAACTCCTGAGATGTATGGACTGAGTGCATCTGCCTCCACAGCATGCACAGGCATGACTACATTCAGCATTGGTAAATAGCTGTCGAAATTTGACACTTTTGGTTTGAGGGACAAAGAGAGTAATCCACAGCATGTCTTCTGTGGTTTTGCGCTGTGAATGGCCACATGAAACACATACGTATTTTGTTACATATGTTACTGTGAAGTACTGCTGCATTGGGGTGCCGTCTTCATCCAGGTTGTTTATGACAGCCATCATAAACTCAGTAGTGTCTTGCTGTATGTTTGCAGCAAATGTACTACATCCAACATATGTAGCTAACACCTGTTGTAGTGGTGTTAGTGACTGTACATTGTTACACTGGTAAGAAGTCATGTTGATAACCTGCTTCAAAGTGTTTGATAAGGGAATGTCTTGTGAAGCAGATATTGCCTGCACAAAGTGTGGCATGTGTTGAAAAACTTGCATAGCTGAGTTAGCATAGCAGTTTACTCTGGTGCTGTTGTCAAAGACTGGTGCAGCAGCTACACCAACTGATTTCTGACGAATTGCTGGCTGTGAATGTTTACTTGAAGTTGTGACCTTTGTTGAACTCTTTTTTGTTGAATCACTTCTGGAAGCTTGTTGCTGTTTGTTGATACCTGTAGCTGTGACTGAATTGTGTGAGACAGACAGATATGTAGGCAGTGGTATTAAAGACATTTGTGGCTGATGTAGAGTATGTAACCTGTTGTACTCAAGAATACATCGCTGTCAGCTCGTATTTTCTGAGGTGCTATAGTAATAATATACAACCCAGAAAGGCTTGACACGTGAAAGTGCCATGTAGCTCATGCCATCCTTGAAAATGTCTCGTTCCTATGTCACCATTGCAGAATCCAAACTCAATCCCTGAGATTTGTGGATGGAGACAGCATATGCAACACATAATGGAAACTATTTCCTGTTTACATAGATATCCTTAAAAACCTGGAATTTTACGCAGGTTTGGTCTATGTGTACAGAGTGTTCCATGTTGTCAAAGTGAACTACAAGCATCTCGATATATGTCTTCTGGACATTGTAGACAAAGTCAGTGATGTTTCTCATGGCACCGTTTACCATGCCTCGTTCTACATCTAGATTACGTCGCAGCATGATACGTGCATTCTTACAAACTGTGAGAACAGCTTCTAGGCCAGCTGTGCATGAAACATCTGACTTCAGTTCACTTAGTCGTTCAGTCATCTTTGCTACTAGTTTTCAACTAAGAATAACGCCATCAACTGTATCAACCACAGGCAGAGTTACAACCTCTTGGTTTTCTCTCTGCAGCATTAGATTGTTGAATTCAGTGAATTTCTTTAGTCGTGGCATAAGACACGCTATATGTCTGCCAGTAGAGTATATATCGCTGAAGACATGACATGCTGTTTCTAGGCATGCAGTATCTACTGTGATTCTCTGATCATTTAACATACAAACATGTTCTGGTGATAGAGAACCTGTACTAGCTTCATCTAAAAGTGATTTGTAAGCTAGATCACCACTTTGGTGCATGTTCTCAGACAACTCAACATAGGTAAATAATTCCCATATGTTATAGCCTGCAATGCAACCGAGGATATTCTTAGCTTGTTTGGTAGTTAGAGTTGTAAATTACATGCTCTGCATTGACTGGTGCAAGCTGTAAAAGGTGTCCCAACACAAGTATACTTTTGCCACGTCAGTACCTAAAATCTGCTGTAGACGTAGATGAATACAGGCAAGCATGACATTGGAGACCATGCTGATTTTGTCAATGATGAGTAACTTCATCTTTGCGAACATGGAACGGAGCTGAGGTGCAACCTCAAATGACAGTTTACGATACTCTACAGTTTTTCCATGTTCCACTGGCAACATAAAGAGACGGTGTGATGTAACTCCACCAATGTTGTATGCTGCTAGTCCTGTGGGAGCTGTTACAGCAACAGACATTGAAGATCCTGTCATGCTCCGTACTTCTACAGTGATGGCTTCAATGAGAAAACTCTTTCCTGTGCCAGCTGAACCGCTAACAAACATTAGTAGTGGCTTGTAGTCAGTACAGTCACATTGTTTTGTTTCATATAGTATCTCATGTTGGACAGCTTCAACTACTTGAGAGTGAACTGTATGCTGCAGCTGATTTAGTCTTTCTCTTAAGTCAGCTGGATTGACCATGGAGTGTGCCATGTTCACGGCTGTCTCAATTTCTGACATTAACACTTCTGGGGCATTTAAGGGCAGAGGCTCACCTAGAACACCTTGTCCTTCTGGATCAAGTTTGTCTTGTGAACTAACTGGAGTGTCTTCCTGAAGCTACTTCTCTGCCTTCTCAAGCTATTCTTTCTCAGCTTCTAGTCTGTGTATATATGTCTGTGAGTATTCAGTTTGGAAAGTCTCATAAGTGAGATTGAACTGTTCTTCGAATGTGTCACAGTCACCTTTTAATTCAGACTCACTCCTCCAGGGTCTAAATAGGAATAGGAGAGCAAAGTAGTAATGTTCTCTGCTCTCTGATGTCCCTAGATGCAGTTTACAGTGGTCTATGAGCCATGGCTTGTGCCTCTTTATGAGACAGCCATCTACTCCATTGACCTTGTAAATCTGGCGTGTTGAGTCAGGTGCTACATCTGTCTTGTATTCATACCATAGCCACCTGAAAGAGACACATATCATTCATGTCGTTGTGTCTACGTGGGTAGTAGTGTCTATCAGGTTATTCTTCAAGAAATTTTTGAAGAAGGTGTATTACAGTGAGCCCTCAATTTCAGCATGAGGAGTCAGTACAGCTTTCCATTTCTCTTGTAGTTTACACCGAGAAGACGACAGCATCAGACTTCCCTGCACAGATGTGTACCCATTAACCAGTCACTGGCTCATAAGCTCCACATTCTCTGTGTGAAAGAGTCTTCAAACCCAATGACCAGAGCTGAGATGTCAGGCTTTGCTTGAACTGGAATATCTTCCAAAGATCTTGCAAGCTAGTCTGTTCATGTTTGGTTATGCTAAAGTGATGTACCGAACCAGGGCCAGTGAGTTATCAGCTACAAACTGAACATCTATGTTTGCTTGCCACATTAGGAGAGAGTTGGGTTGTAGTCATTGATGTACACCTCTTTTTCATCTCTGGGTAACTCATATACCTCTTGGTTGATTTTGCCTTCAAGTGGTGTCGCATTGCTGAGAATAGGTCATTCATGGCACCATCCTGACAAACTCATCTAGGAAATCCAAAGCGGCATCGTGTGTACCAATTAGATTTGTTCTTTACTACTCGCTGGCAATATTTTGCGTAAATATGTCACTGGAACTTTTGTACCAACTTCCATAGTGTAGGACTGTCATACTTGTCTGGAATGTGACAAGTGATATATTTTTTGATGAATGCTAGTACTTCTGCTGCTTCATGTTCACCAATGCGTGGAGCATCCTTGATCCACAATAACATATGGACATGAGGGGCACCTCGTGCTTGATATTCTGTCCTCCAAAAGTAATGTTCCACAATGCCTAGAGGAGGATTGTCCTTTGACAAAATGAAAGTCAGAATGTCATGGAACCGCTTGTGAAAATGTCTTGTGACAGACACAGGATCAAGTGACACATTTCTCCAACTGACATTGATGAGATGCCATCGACATCAGAATTTGCCACTTCAACAGTTCAACGAGCTTGTCCCAGGCATATTCAACACAACTAAGTGTGACAAACCACGTGGCTGCACCATACTCTCGCAGCATTGTCATCACTTCAGAGTGTCTGCGATACCAATATTTTTTGGTGCCACGAAGACTTGAAAGTATGGAAGACAGATTCACTTGCACATTTTCATCTTTCTGTTTTAATTTCTCAATAAATTGAGCAGCTGTTATTCCATCTAGTGGACTTGTTAGATGAATGGTATGTGCTATAGATGCAGACAGAATGCTAAGTTCACTCTCCCAGAGGAGATGGAACAGGTACTCTATGTTACGTCTGAATTTGCCATCTTTGCTGAGGACACGGCTAGTGCGGTACTCAGCACCCTGTACACGTACTTCTATTTCATCTAGGCATCCACCTGACCCTTTTGGAAATAGATCTGGGAAACAGCGTGCTTCTAGTGTTGCCTTCCAAATGCTGACAGGCTCACCTTCTACCTGTTTCATTTGATAGAGATCAATGTTGTCTCCTAATGGATCTCTGCCATGTAGGGGGTGAAGTGTGTACTGTTCATACACATTGTCACTTGTCTGTACACTGACCTTCTCAATGATTGGCTTACTTTTTCTAATAGATCATGTTGCACAGAGATACTGGCCATCTGATCTATGTCAAGGTCTGTATAAAACGGTTGTTACTTTTAAATAAGTAAGAGCAAGCTTTACCTTTGCACATTGACAACATCTTGCCAGATGACCTTGGCCTTTGTTGGCACACCATTTACAAGAATCACCGAGCTATTTTCACTTGAGATTGCTTGAACATTTTCCTGTAGAGGAAGTGGTAGATACATCACGGAACCCTTTAGAGATCTAACAAGCTCTTTCTGTGGAATGTTCCGTGTCTTTGTGTTCAGACGTAGAATCATTTGGAATTGTTTCATTGTCTGAATTAGAATGCGTTCAAACATATTTAATGTTGAAATCTCACTTGGTGTAACATCTGTTTCCATGTTATTCAGCATTGACCTTGCTGGCAAAGAGTTAGACTTTAGTTTGCAAAAACAGTGTTTGCATAGCACAATGGTGTCTTGTAAGTGAAAGTCAGATTTCAGCAACAAGAATGCCAGACGGAACCACATGTCATTGTATGGTGACAAGGTTTCTAGGCTGACTGACTGTTTGTTTTGTGTAACACAAACGGTTGCATGACACACATACAGAGTCAAATTTCTGAGACTTTGCAACCTCAAACTTAGCAATTTCTTTGCTGTACTGTCTCAAAATGTCAGTTTCTAACACTGAAACAGATTTTTCTGTAGAAGTGTTACACTGAAAAATTGTTGTTTCTGGTACAGAAGTAATGTGTTGCAGTTTTTTAGGAATGTGATGGCACCCTGCATGTCATCTGATTCCAATAAGTCATTTAAACAACTGTACTGATGTACAGCTTGCTGTACTTCATATACTCTGTAGACAAAGTTTTGCATGTCTGTTTGATGCACTGCAAGCATCTGCAAGTTGTGAAAAATACTATCACAAACACCACTATCGAGACATGCAAGTGAGTGACTCATGAGTCCAGTATGTGGCCGGATTTTACAATGGTCAATTTTTGTAAACAGATTATGTCTGTCTTTGCGATCTGTTATTACAAATAGGTTCACAAACTGTTCTACTTTTCAAATGATGATTGCCTAAGGTTGCAGGTATCATCCATGACCATGCCAGACAGTGCCGTTATTGAAGACTGTGGTTGGATCACAGTCATCACCACTATCCAATTGATTGTCATCAGAGATACTGCGGACATTTACTAGTTTGCCATACTCATCAATGGTGAACTTGTGTTCTTTTGTTAGGGAATGATAAGACTCTTCCCAAAAATATACCTCTGAGTGCTGTGTGTGCATCCACTGTCCTGTGAAAACATGACAGAAGTTGTCAACAGTCAAACAAGGATACTGTTGAAGCTTTTTTTATGGCATATACAACTTTCCTGAATTGTTCAAGCACATGACACATCTTACGCCACAAGCGCTGTAGTACAAACACTGCTCTGTTGACGAAAGTTCGCACTTTGAGACGTAACTTCATCAGAGACAGGTGACTCTTAGTCTTTTTGCGGGTGTGTCTCAGCACAGCAGTGATAAGTCTTTAGATGTTAGCTTTACCTGCTAGTGAACGGAAATACTTTCTCTTTCTCAGTTGTAAATCAGCAGTTGTGAGTTTACGGCGTTGTTTTGAATGTTTCTTGATGGTTACATTCAAAATAGTTGTGTTTCGTCTCTGAGATCTACACAATATTTGTGACGGTATACCTTTTTTCTTTTCTGTTAAAGAATTTAGTTTAGGTGTGCAGTGACTTGCTGTAGGTGTCACTGTTGCAGTAAAGTCCATGTTCATTTTGTGGTGTGACTTTACTGTTTTGTTTGTTGCCCTATACAACAGTGTAGTACTATTATACCTCTCTTGTTTTGAAACACATCTATGTCTGTATTTAGTTGGCATGTTTTGCTATTATACTTCACAGTGGCAGTAAGCAATCTTAGAAAGTATCAGGCACTTGTATGAGAGAGACAAAGAAGAAAAAACAGTGTTAGAATATGCCTCTGTACATTTCTTATAACAGTGTGCATTGACATAATTGTGAGTTAAGTATGTTAAAAATTGGTTCAAAATTACTTAAGGTTACTGTTTTATGAATGTGCATAGCAGTTGCTACACATGCTCATAAGATTGTGCATTATCAATATTTCCAGTTTAGCTTTGCAACATTGTCTTTTTACCACACCTCTTTATGAGCAGTACAGGTGTCATTTTCACATGTTGGGCAAAACGTGTTTCCGTCCATGTAGCGCACAATGGCGCAGTCGGTGTGTGAAATCACTGTATGAGATACATTAAGAAAATGACAGTTACACTGTTCATGAGCAGAGGTCTTAAAATGACTTTGTTGAAAAGTTGGTTAAAAAATTTCTAAAAATGACTGTTTTATGAGCCTGCATTGCAACACTTCCTACGCACGCTCGTAAGTTTGTGGATTTTCAATATTTTATCTGCAGATTTTCAACATTGTCATTTTACCACACCTCCTTATGGAGCATACGTTGGTTTTTCACATCTGCGCAAAATGTGTTTCGCTCATGTAGCGCACAATGGTGCAGTTGGAGTGCAAAATCAATGTTTGGGATGCATAAAGAAAATCACAGTGACAATGTGCATCAGCAGAGGTCTCAAATTGGCTATGTTGAAAATGTGGTGGAAAAATTCCTACAAATGAGTGTTCAACAACTGTGTGTTGCACAGTCCGTACACACGCTTGTAATTTTGAAAATGTTCAAGATTTTCTGTACACTGCATTTGAAATACCTACACAGGACATACATGTTTAACAACATGACAACAGCTTAATCTGGTTCAAGGTCAGTTGGCATTCATCTGTATCCCCGTCCACCCGGGTCGTGCCTGAAAATAGGCAGGATTTGTCTAGTGCACTTACCCGGTCAACAAAAGCTAAATAAAAATAAATAAATGTATTTATTATTTAAAATTTGATATTTTTGCCATAAAGGGTGAAATTGTGGCAATAATAGACAGTTTTGGGAATTTACTGTCGAATGCACGAAAGTGTCGCAAATTGTACTTTTGTGCATTCGACAGTGTTGCAAATTATACTGTCGTGCATTTGACAGTATGATGTGTAGTACTGTCAAAGTTCGACACTTTCGCAAATTTTACTGTCATGCATTCGACAGTGTCGCAAAAAAATAGTGTTGCAGTGTGAAAGTGTCGCAAATTGCTTCCGTGCATTCAACAGTGTCGCAAATGTAGAACTTGGGAGTGCCAAGTACATTCATTATCAAATCAGATTTGAGTGTGTTTGACTGACAGGTGGTCCTACTAATGTAATGCAAGATTTGTCAGGCCATGTCAGACAACCAATCAGAGACAGACAACACTGAAGAAGAAGTCAACAGCAGCCATCTTAGTTCTAACTGAGACAGAGCAGTTGCATAACTGTAAGTACAGTATATTTTATAAATCATTTTTATAGTATGATAAAAAATGTTACCAGCATGTAAATACTATTAATCAAAACATTTTCAATGCTGAATTTGATTATGTAACTTGTTATTATCTAATATGCTGTATTATTTAGAAAAAACAGTTTAAAGTCAGATAGCATTGTAGTACTAACTTGTACAGATACAGCTGCTAATAGAGGGAGATAGGAAGCTGCACGTGGACCCATAACAGAATATGTAACCAATCAGACATGTTTCTGCTGTTGTAATTGTTTAAAACTGTCTATGAAAAGGATGCATTTTCCCACTTCTCAATGTTTGCAGATTTTAGCTGAAACAGAAGTCTAGTATAGTGACTGCATTCGTAGATTGGTTAATGAAGCCAGAGCAGCAGGGAATGTTTATTTTTGATTTGTGTGTTATGTCTCAGCCCACTGAAACTAGCTTGAAATAAGGAGGGAAAATATCAGTTTTATTTTCAGTACTGCCTGCTCACTTCAGGGTGAACACTGACTTTCTTTGTAGGTCTCTGTACAGTTCTGAATGTTTAAACTTAGAATGGCAGAACATTGCAAAACGACTTTGTGGATAGTTGGAAGCAGTTTTGTGAGACGAGCAGCTGAGTATGCTGTTAATAGTAATTTTGGGAGGGACCTGCAGCTCCGAGATTGCTATGTAAGATGGTTTGGGCGGGGTGGCATAAGATGGGAACATCTTATTCCAACTATGCACAGACTTTTGAGAACTCAGCCTCATCCTGACATACTGCTAATTCATCTCAGAGGCAATGATTTGGGCACAAAATGCTGGGTAGATTTAGTTACAGAAGCAAAATTGGACCTTGCTTCTATTATGAGCATGCTGCCTGCCTGTATTATCATTTTTTCCGATATTACAGAGCGTAAGGTCTAGCAAGCAGAACATCATATGTATCTGATTGACAGAGCTCACAGAAAAGTAAACATACAAATATCTGCTTTTCTATGCATGCATGGAATGTACACTATATGTCACCCCAAAATTAAGTATTGTTATGATTGGCTATACCTACCAGATGGTGTGCACTTCTCGCATGCTGGCAATTACCATTTCCTGGCAGACCTTCGAGATGTAATCCTCAAAGTCCTCTAAGAATGTCAGACTGCATGAACAAATAACCTAGTGCAAACAAAGGTTCTTTTCAGAACCAAGAAATGTCAGTCAAAAATAGAACAGGGTGTAAACATCACTCAACAGATGTAAAAGATGAGTTGGGATTATTCAGACCACTCCAAGGTGTGGAAGAACAGTGGAAAAATTGCAGCAGGAGTGCAACAGAGTGTAGTCAAGACAATCCCTGTCAGCTCCACTATCTCCCCGGTGGTCATGAATTTTTGCACTGTCATGCTGTTAATTGGCCCCAAAGGTGGGTTTTGCAGTTACTGCCTGAAATCACTTTTCTGCACTGATTAACAGAATGACACTGCCAGTGTTCATAAGGTGTGCTCTCAAAAAGCATATTTTGAAAATGTAGGGCTGGATATTCAAACTGCGCCATTCTGTGCTGCAAGCACTTGTGCTGCTGAAAAAGTTCTGCTGGGGTGTGGCTGGGGTGATATTCAATGGAGTTGCACTATTGAGCAACTCCTTTGAATATCACAACCACCACAGCCACTGTGCGTGGTGCAGTGGAACTTGTGCCATTACAAGTGGTCAGAGTGGATGATTCAAGATGTGGTGGCACTAGTTCCATTGCGCCATGTGCACATTTACGATATTCAAAAGGTGACATGCAAATGGGCCCATAATTCATGCAAGGTGCAAGGTGCAAGGGGGGCCATTTGCATCTATTTATGGTACCATTTGCATGCCATTACCATGCAGGTGCACTGATCTGAATGACTTGCACCGCGCCCACCCTGACACAGGCAGCAGCCATCAGGGACCGATGCACCCCGTAGCCCCATTGTGGGGAACAGTGGTAACCCCTGCTGATTGGCCCAACTGCAGGAAAAACAGTAGTAATCCCCCTTCCCGACTGGTCTGACCATGGAAAAAACTGTAGTAATCCCCCCAGGCTGGCCCAAAAGTGGACAATACTGTAGTCACCCCCCCATGACTGGCCTGATTATGGGCAAAACTGTGGTGATACCCACCCTCACTAACCCGATTGTGGTCAAAACAGTAGTAATCCCCACCCCCTAGTAGCCCGATTGTGGTCAGAAAACAGTTCAACCTCCACCCAAGACCAATATTGTTGGTGGTTTGCTGGACTGCAAAGTGCGATCGCTGGCATTACAGTCAACCCCCCCCAGGTCCAAGTACCCTGGTGATCTAGTGGCCCCCCACCCCACCTACCCATGGAGCCCGACCACCCCACTCCCCATCCCCATCAGACAGTGTGCGGGAGCACCTGCCAGTCTGCTGTCCCATCACCCGCTGACTGAGTGTTCGGTAGGGCTGCATCACATTGGTTCACAGCAAGAGCCAATGGGCGTGCAACCGATACAGTAAGGCGGTGCAGATATGCGAATGAATTTATTCACATATCTGCACTGCTTATATGACTCAAACTCATGCCCATTGGCTGTTGCTCTGAACCAATATCGTCTAACCCTACTGAGCGAGTCAGTCAGCCGGCAGCAGGACAGCAGATGAATGGGGTGCTGCCACCTGCCGGCTGGTGGGGTGGTGGAGCTCCATGGGTGGGTGGGGTGTTGGGCACTAGATCAGCAGGGTACTTGGACCTGGGGTGGGCTTGACTCTAATATCCATGATCGGGTCGCGGTCCAGTGTACCACCAGGGATCTTGGTCTTGGGGAGAGGCTGAACTCTGTTATGCCCGCAATCTGGCTAGTGGGGTGGTGGGGATTGCTACTGTTTCGCCTGTGATTGGGCTAGTTGGGGGTGGGGATTACTACTGTTTTGCCCATGATTGGGCTAGTGGGGGGTGGGGATTACTATTGTTTTGTCCGTGATCGAGCTAGTGGGGGGTGGGGGTTACTACTGTTTTGAGTGTGATTGGCCCAGTCGGGGGGGTATTACTATTATGCCCTGATTGGGCTGCATCATGGGCACAGGGAATAAGTGGATGGCCACCCACAGGTGGCAACTGCTGTGTTGTGCTCTGCAATGTGACAGCTCAGCTGTGGGTGGCCCTCGACTTACTCCTTTTTTTTGGGTTGCTCAAAGTTGTGCAGGCGCAGGTTGTGTGTTGCACCTGCACAACTATGCAGACCCTCAGTGAATATCAGGCTGTGCAGTTTATGCATGGTTCCTCCCCTGGTGCAGTTGTTGTGTGACATCACTGTATGGGACACATGAAGAAAATCACAGTGACAATCTGCATGAGCAGTGGTCTGAAAATGGCTATGTTGAAAAATTGGTGACAAAATGCATAAAAATGGCTGTTTCATGAGTGTATGTTGTCCAGTTATTATGGACGATCGTAAGTTTTCAAAATTTTATATTGCACTACACTGACTTTTACTTAACAGAATGCTTACATGTTATTTTGAGAGTATTTTTTCTGTATGCATGTAAAGATTTCTGATAATGATGAAAAATTAATAAGAAACAGCTGTAAAAATTCAAGTAGGTTAACTTAATAGAACAGAAAGTCAAATATTTCAGAGAACATGGCAATAAGTACTATGATTTGTGTGTTTTTTTTTCAGAGTCATGAGAATCTGGAGCTTCAGAGAGGTGTGTGCGCTGCTCGAGGCAGTACAGGCCCCCGCAGTGCGCGCATCCTCATGCATAGCACTAACCGTAAGTTGGACAATATGTGGAGGTGCATACACAATTATTTGTATGCAGTTTTAAAAGTGTGAAACAAGACACCACTCCAGTGTAAGAAGAAGTGGTAGCTGTTGCGGCAATGATTCTACCAACTCAAGCAGAGGGAGGAGATACCAGACCAGGACACGTGTTGGTACTGCCTCGGTTATGAGCTGTGGGAGGTGGCTGGAAATCCACAAGCTGGGGAGCATGCTACACAATGTAAGTAAAGTATCAATATTTTCATGATAATAGTAGTTGTGTTGTGGTGTATGACACATTCTGCAACCAGTATACACCGAATGTAGCTGTGTTTATGTTAGGCTGTGTTTTGGTGGTTTGCTCACACAGCAACTGTAATGTTCGATCCCTGTATACACTTACTTAAATGATTTTCTTGGTGTCTTAGTGATGTGTACACCCACCCAAGGCATGATTGCAAACTCTCAGTAGTCACACAATGACAGGAACATTTGTTGCTGTAGTGGTGGCTGTCCCTGCTCAGATCTGTGATGGTCATCTTCCTGTGTAGAACATTGATAGATCGGTGGCAAACAGGTCAGGACTCTTCTGAACACTACAGCTGTCTGATGAATGTGGCATGCATTACTGCTACTGCAGTCGCTAGCCAGTTCTGATGGTGAGAAGAGAACTGGCCTGCTGGTCAGACCTGTTCTTACTGTGTGTATTGGAGGATGGACACTGCACTTCAGGTTTTGGGGTACTAAAACACTAGATATTGCTATGATATTTGAGTGCTTTGAGTAACGTTTTGTGGTTTGGGGGCTGAGAGAGTACTATTTCACCAGTTAAACATTACTTTCTGATGCTGATGTGTTTGAAATTGCAGCGGTGGGGTTGACTGTTCTACTGGAACAGCAGGTATATTTTATTGTTAGCATGACAATGTAGGATTATGATCATGATTACTGGATGGGGCCGTACCAGTACAAGTAGAGGGTGTTCATTCATTTATGTGCCTACATGGGTTAGAAAGCATGATTGGTGGTGGGACACAAGAACAAAACTGGTTCAATCCTTACAAAAAGTGGGTCTGAGGCTCGGGGATTGCACTTGGTGAGTGGGGGAGTAGAGGCACTATACTGGTACAAAAAAAGAAGAATGTTAAATGGTACAGGTGACAACCATAGCGTCATCATGTGCACTGGTTTCTAGGTTAACTGTTACTGTTTTGTGATGTGCTATCAAGGTTAACTGACACTGCATGAATCACTTGCCGTGATGTAACAATGCTTATCAGCTGTATATCATGTATTAGTGTATATATCCTAACTATTGTTATATGGATGTGTATACTGAATATAGAGTAGTATTATGTTAAACAGCAATGGTCTATTATATTTATTACACTGCTGAACTGATGAAAATGTGAATAATGTGAATAATTTGTTTGCTTGTATTATTTATGATAACATGTGACATTTTACATGTCTGTATGATGACTGGAAATAGTTGATAAAGGAACATGTTAAATAGTAGAAATATGTCAATTATTAATATTTAAGTGTTTCTACATAATTGATGATTAAAATAATACAGTAACTAAATACCCTTTTTTATGTAAATTTAACAGATTGTCAGAGGTGCTCCCCACCTGTTGCCGAGGTAGTACCAGCACGGGCTGAAGCTGTGGAGGCTGCGGAGTCTGACTCTGAAAGTGTGATTTTTGTGGAGCCAGATGGTAAGAATGCGGCTGTTTTCATAATGTTTAATATTACCTATGAGTACTTCTTGGGTATGGTATAAGTAAGCCTTTTTTATAAATGAGGAACAGAGAGTTAACAAGTATTTTCTGTGGCTATAATTAAGCAATAATGTGAACAGTGTGTTTGTTGTGGTGGGATTATGTCACGCCTCAAGTGGTTGGGCAAAAGGCCACAGGCCAGGCGGCTCCAACACCTGAGGCATGATGCTACCCAAAAAAACACACACCCTGGAGGCCATTCTTCCTATTATCCAAGGTTTCATTGGTATTCAGAATAAGAAATATCATTGTAAAGATGTTTGTGTGTAAGACAAAATCTGTTTTGTTAAAAGAAGATTCAACAATGAAGCTGATCATGTAGTACAGCATCAAGCAAAACTTCATGTACAGCTTTACAGTGAGGTTCAGATTAGACCTGTGATGTTCTACAGATTAAGATCATGGGAAAATCCCAACACTGAACAATTAGAGACCAGGCAATGTATGATGAGTAATGTCAAACTGACAAAAGAATGCTGCAGCAGAAACAATGGTATTTTGACATTTAATAGGTCATGGGAAAGAATATCATAGTGCTTGTGATTACTTCATTTGCATTACTGCTGTAACACACAGTAAAGTTTAAACACAAACAAAAAAACAATGACTGCTCAAATTCAGGTAAGCTGCTATATTACACAGCGCTAGAGATGACATGGTCCCTCTGAATAAATGTGATTTCTGGTACTATTCTGTGTTGCCATGATACCTGCCCCCCCACACACACACATATTAGGACAGTGTAATAGATACAGTGTGAACAGTCACTGTTCATGTTGTGTATAGATTAGAGTAGAGCCAAAGTCAATGCTATCAGTTGTTGGCTGTGTACTTCTTTCCAGGTGCTAAGCTGTTATCTGCTGGTGACTGAGTGAGTGGGCAGGTTGTCAGGACACAGTGATAGGGTTGCTAGGTGTGTATGACTATCAAGCAGTGTAGTGGCTGATTGTATTTGCTGTAATTTACCTAAATGCAACCACTGGCTCAAGAAGCATTTTCATTTTTCAATTCCGTGTCACAATAAGGTTGTGATAAGATTCCAGTGAACTTCTATGTTTAAATATAGCATGGTAAGTTTGCATTTGGTCATGGGTGGGCATCAGCTGGATATCGTGATTATATATATCATAAAATACCATGAGTGAGTGATAGGTTTTGCTTCACTGCATCAGTATAGATATTTCCAGACAGTAACTGTGTGATTAGGTGAATAGTTGATAGTACTTGACTGACAGGAAAATTTCTTATAGTAAGAAGTCTGATCAGGTGATGTGGTTGCCTGCAGTGCTGTACAAAGGAACATTTTTATGTTGAGAGGATGTAATTCGGTTATGGGGTACATTGAAGTTAAAGGTCATGGCAATCACTATAAAGTGCTCACTATGGCAGGGTAAACAGTAGCAGCACTGCAGCCATACAGGTGATCACACACAGTTAACTGTTAATTGCCTTGCTTGTATACTAAGTGCTCCACATTGACACAGCAATGTTAACATTTGTAGTTCACATGTACTATGTTGATATGTGGGTGTCCATTCCTGAATATTATAGTTTGTGTGCATAGTAATATACCACTGGTGCTGTGTAGCTGATATACTATTGTCTGTTGACTTACAGTGCCACAGTTCCACTGTGCAATGCATGATGGAGCTGGTGAGAGTGCACATTTAGTTGTAGTGAACAGGTTACAGCACTGCAGCATTTTTTGCTGTGTTGAACTTTGTGAAACACTCAGTACTGTTACAACAAGGATTGCACTGCTTTGTGTTGCAGTACGAATATTGCAGCCTTTATGTGTTTTGCGGTTTTCAGAGTGCTATGTTTATAATGCTGTACTTTAGCTATTTAGAATTTAAACATATACTTGGATGATACTAGTGTAGTATGTGATCTTTATGTAATACAGTAAGAGTTTTGTTAAATATTGATATATTTCAATTATCATCATTACATACAATTTTGATATTTTTTTATAGTGTCTACGGGAAGTGTGGTTACACCACTGGTGCAGGTGAAGGAGGAGGAGATTGGTACTGTAGGCGTAAGTATGAAATAAAAGTATATACTTGCAATGTATTGATTAGTACATTGAAATTAACAGTTATCTCCTATTAGATTATGCCCATAAAATGAAGTGTGACTCTTCTGATGTAATTGTCTGTCTGCACAGCTCTGCGATTGTTAAAACTGCAATCAGGACATCAGAAGATGTGGTAAACACGTGTATCTCTAAAACACTTGTTACCATTATTAAACTGTGAAAAAATGCAAGAAGTACCACAGTAACATTGCATAAACTTACTGCGTTTTTCTATTTACTTAGTTCTTTCTATCTTACCCAAAAAACAGGCTAGTGTACAATTCCACTGTGCCACTTGAGAATGTTGGTAGTGGTAGGATTCTCCATGAATGCTGTGTTTACGGCATTTCTTGTGCCTTGTTGCCAAACAACACTACACTACATGGGCAAATAATGTCATCACCAATACCGTTTGGTGTGATATCGCTTAACTATATGGTTGTTGAATTTAGAATAATTAGTACTGTTTGGAATACTGTTTCTCTAAATATCATTGTAGGCTTAGTGACGATCATGTGTTCTTGATGTGTACCAGTAACTTGTAACTCCATTGGATCAGGGCAATAGCCAATGGGCATGCAGCCAATACCGTGCAAGGCAGTTGAGATATGTGAATGAATGATTCATTTATACGGACTGACTTATGCGGTAAGTCTACGCCCATTGGCTGTCTACTGAACAAGCATGCAACCCTACCAAGCTGTTAGTCAGTGGGTGGGATGGTGGCAGATGTGTGGGTGCTGCTGCCCACTGGCTGATGGGGGGCGGGATGGTGGTGTCTGTGGGTGGGGGGGACACTACATCACCAGTGATATTGTACATTAGGGGGGTTGATGTTATGCCCATGATCAGGCTTTGCGGTACAGTGGAACACCAGGGATATTGGTCTTTGGTGGGGGGTTGAAGTTATGGTCACTATCGGAAAGGGGTAAATAACTTAATGCACGTGGTTGAGCTGCTTGGAGGGTTACTGATGTTGTGCACGTGATTGGCTGGTTGGGAAATAATCTTATGCACATCATTAGGCTGCTGTGGGTGGGGTTTACTGACGTTATGCCCCCATTGGGATGCTCGGTGTTTACTAATCTTATGACCGCGATCAGGCTGTAGGTGTCGCTTCCCTGATGGCTGCTGCCTACCAGGGTGCAAGGTGCAAGTTGTCGGGGTTCATGCCAACTGCATGATAATCCCATGCAATGGGGTCATAATTACATGCAAATGGCTCTGCTGTGCCTTACATAAATCATGGCCTCATTTACATGTCACCTTTTTCAATATCGAGTTTGCACATGATGCAATGGAAACTGTGCCATTGCTACTGAATGGTCCACTCTGACCATTTGTGATGCTACAAGTTACACAGTGCTATGAACAGTGGCTAGAGATGGGTCAATATTCAAAGAAAATACTCAATATTGCAACTCCGTACAATATCGTCCTTGCTACACATCTGCACAACTTTTTTACTAGTGCAAGGGCTTGCACCACAGAATGGCGCAGTTTGAATAACTATCCCATATTTTAATATCAGTAGAAGATCATTGTTCAATCTTGGTAGTAAAAGTTACAGTACAACACTGTTTTTAACTTGTTCCTATGTAAGACAAACCATTGTTATTAACATTTATTAATGTGTACTACCTGATGTAACTGTGACTGTGTCAGGGTGCACAGCAGAAATGTTCAAATAAGAAATACTTAACAAAACAAGTACATCTATATTATGGTAGTTGCACAGACTTTAAGACTCTAAATGACATTAGTTTGATCAATATCTTACTGTGCTATAGATAGTTAGCAACAATTGTATGAATCAAAACTGTGATGCATAAGGTTATGTATAATGTATAATATAAATATATTACATTGACAATTGTTAATATTTACAGTACTAATTGAGTAATGGTGCATCATATGTGACTCATATAATATATTGAGTAAGAACAGTAAGTTTTAAGAATGACTACTTAAATCAATATCCCTAGTAACAGTGATCTATCTCTGCGTATGATATATGAAAGGAAAAGATAATATAATCATTAGATACAACAGAAGAACAAAATGGTATATTTATTACTATATATTAATTGCTATTTTATTTGTATCTTTACAGAAGAACACCGCGAGGAGACATGCACTGTACACTGCTGCTGTGTCCGCGCAGGCTCGAGCAGAAAATAGATTCTATTAAAGAAGAAACTGCTCCGCTGCAGGAGGGGCAAGAGAAATTGTTGTCCCTCTTCGCAGCGCAGCAGGCAATGATCAAATTGCTGCTCGAGCCTGTGGACACAGTAGCAGGTGTCAGTGTGTCCAGTACCACTGCTTCACCTGCACCAGCAACAACTGAAGGACAGACACAATAACCAGCCTCCACAGCTTCATGTGTGTCTCCCCCCTCTGCTTTGCCGCAACAGCTTCCACTTTGGTGTGCCTCCCACATATTGTCCAACTTCTGGACTGTGCTGCCTCGAGCAGCGCCACACCTCTCTTGATCATGGAGAGTCTGTTGTTTGTATATAGTTTAATAGTTGTATTAATAATAATCATGTTTATTTGAAATGTTTAGAAAATAATAATTTCATCAACATATTTATTTTTCTAATTATTTTTGTAAAATATAATTTATCATTTTCTTATTTTTATTTAAGAATGATAATTTATTTTGGTATGAAAGAAATTTTATTTTTGTATAACATGTGATTTTTATATATTTGTATATTGAAAGATAAAAATAGAATATTTTCTTTAACAAAACGTTTCTTGTGTTTCATTTAACCTTTATCCATAGCATCTATGAAAAACATGATTCATTAGAAAGTCTTTCCTATACTGATTCTATTACAAGGGTGTAACTGTTGATATTCTGTTAAACAGTGCAGGATTTGTAACAGCCGTATGCTAATCTCTTATTTACCATATTAGTACAGTTTAGCAATATGGTGTTCAATATTTTCTAGTGTTTGATAACATATAGTATTCATACATTAAATAGTGTGGTTCTTTAACAGCATCCCAAAGGTGTGTACTTGCACTACAAATGTATAATGTTAATGATTAGCTGGCACTGTGGGGTATGTAAACTATTTCTATATTACCACTGTACTCATACACCAGATTATGTGGTGGGAGTCTGACGGCAGAAGATTAGGCAGTAGCAGCACTGTAGTCATGCAGGTGATCATGCAGTGATACTGTACATCTTGAAGGACCTGTCCCTCTACCACCACATGTATATGCCAAATCAGATACTGTCACTATATGGCTTGTAGGAGTATAGATATAACAAATGATTTTATGAGACCGTAGGAGCAAAAGGGTCCATGGTACCACATCTGCATTCATACAGTGAATGATTTGTTGCCATTGTGTGACTGCAGTGCCATGTCTGTATTTACTACTTATACTTACCATTCTCAAAAAGAAGGGAAATTCATAGCAAAAAACTCAGTTTAATGCATCAGTTAGGGTTGTTCGACAGTGACAAAAGTGAGGAAATTCGGTGTTAGGGTTGAAAACCCTAACTCCGAATTCACACACCCCCAGCACCACACACACACACACAGACACACAAACACATGCAAGTACAGGGGAGGACCAAGGCAACACGACCAATGACAGACAACCAGCAGCAGGTGACAGAAATAAGAAAAAATTGTCTAAATGTACTACAAGACATCCCCACCCACCTGACCAGGTACTGCATGCTCAGTGGAGATCAACAGCAAAACTGAGGACATGTACACCAAATGTACACATCCCTGATTGCAGCTGCACACAACGTACCACACTTAGTAGTTGCATGGCCTTACCTACTGATATTACACGGCGTCAAAGTTACGGCACTCCAAAGTTGACAGTTTTTCCCATAGGATAACATTACAGTGCCCGACGCATTACAGGAATCCTTTGGCACCCTGCTGCAAAATAACGGTTTGGTCTTTTTTCCTGAAATTTGGAGGGAAGACAGCCAACAGCCCACAGATGTGCCTTTCAGTGGTTTGGTGAACAAATATTACAGGGAGGCAAAGTTATGGTGCTCCGAACTTCTCTTTTTTCCCGTAGGATAACATTACGGCGTTCGCCATGCCTTTCAGGGCCCATTTCTCGGAAACGGTGCGAGATACGGACTTTTCATCAGAAAAATACTTAGCCCCCTATTGGGGGCTAAGTATAAAACTAGCCAGGACAGTTGTAAATCATATGACTTTTAAATTTTTTTTCTACGTCGTACGGTTCCTGAGATATAACCTATTTAGTATTCCAAGTCTTCATTTTCTGCTCCGATACCCATTATTACGTATGCATTCTTTGTACTCACTGTCTTTCTCTATGCAGGTTTTGGGGAAAACCAGCTGGTGCGCTTACATTACTGTTACTGTTGCCCTTTCCGCTTGTGGTTCCGTACCTGTTTCACTTACCATTGTTGTCTGAGCCATCATGTGTGTTATTCTTTGCGTTTTCATTTGCGCTTGCGTTTCTGTTATTTTTTGCCATTTGTGTGTACAGTACTGTTTCTCTTTCTGTTTTACTTTGCGTCATCATGCCCATTGACATTTCCATTTGCAGGCACCATGTTACTATGTGATAACACATCAACGTAGCAGACCGTTCCGTCTCGCCCGCCATGTGAGTTACCCTTTCTGTTCTCATTCGTACTTTGCGTACCATGTGTGCCACTTTTAGCACTTCTGTTTGCATTGCTGTTCCTTTTACTATGCCACAAGACATCACATGGCGGGAGAGCGGGCTCAAGGGCTCCGGCTCCTGCCGTCTTTATCCATTCGCTATTTCTTGCTATAATTCTCAAAGAAGGAAATTAGAGGCAAAAAATATATATATATGGCAAAAAATCCATTTAATGCATTAGTTAGGGTTGTTCCACAGTGACAAAAGTGAGGAAATTCGGTGTTAGGGTTGAAAACCCCTTGACCCCCATACCCCCAACTGGTATTGGGGTGTGCATTGGGTTGTCAGTCCTAACTCTCACCCCATTCTCCTATACTTCTGCAGCTTTACACATGTGATGGGGTGAGAGAAAGGGCTGATGACCCCAATGCACACCCCAATGCCAGTTGTGGGCGGACAGGGGTCCAAGAGGGTTTTTCAACCCTAACACTGAATTTCCTCACTTTTGTTGCTGTGGAACCACCTAACTAATGCATTAAATGGATTTTTGCCATATATATATATATATATATATATATATATATATATATATATAATACATGATGGGCAGGTGAATGATATGTGAAGTATCTTTGTGAGTGAACAGTGACCTTTGGATTCTCACAGTGGCAGAGCATAACAGAGCCATGGTGAAAGTATACAGAGGTCACTGTTTATGAGTGAAGATATTTCACATATCACATGATCTGCACATCATGTGTTCAATTTATACAATAGGCTTTTGTCATTTACTTGTGTTATTTTGCCTGTTTTGTGCCATTCTGTTAGGTTCTTTAAGTGTTATTTTCTGTTTTTGCTCCTTTCCATGGGTGTTGTGTAGTTTTCTGAATGGAATATTTGTGGCTGTCAATCTTATGAATTTGTGCATGTGTATATGCTGTTGGGGTGATTGATGTGTGGTTGTGTGCTGTTATTGGTTGCTGTTGCTGTCTGTTCTATTTTTAATTTAACTTTATTAAATTTTCCAATAATGGGTCTTAACATGGCATCATTAGATACATGTAGTACATGACACAAACTGTAACATATCAGACCCACACTCCCACCCCACCCCCAGCTTGTCATCCACAAACAGAGACTACTATTACCAGTGTTATAATTGTACCTTAAAGCATACAACTTAAAATGGGTTGATAGGAGTGAAAATAGAAATTAGACCAATCAGGGTGGTTGCCAGGAGATTCAACCCAAAGGTCCTCCCATCTGGGACTGATACAAGATATGGAAGCCTTCCCAAATTATTTTGTACTAGGGCAGGGTTCCCCCAATGGCTAGCTCTAAGTTGTTCAGCTTGAAGATTGAATAATAGCTCCCGGAGCCATTCAAAGTATGTGATTCTATGCCCATCCAACCAATGGCATAGTACCAATTTTTTCATGGTTAGTGAAACCATGGCCATGTGGTATCTACATAGAAGCACAGGTATCTGGGAGAAATATCAGAGTAAACAGATCTCAGGTGTGAACAACTCCTTGATGCCCAGCAAGGGATCTACCCTGATCTTGATCAATTCCCATAAGGCTTTGATTGTAGCACAGTCCCAGAAAATATGTTTAAGGGTACCCTCCTGTTGCTGACACCTATTACATAAAGTGATGAGGGCCTTCCACAATTTCTGAAGTTTAACTGGGGTCCAGTATATGTCATTTAAGATCTGATACTGGGTAAGTCTCAATCTGTATTGGGAAATGTATTTGTATATATCCTTCCAAATAATGTCCCATCTATTTTATGAGACAGGTAATTGTTCAGGCCAGAACCGAGGATTCCTATAGTGGGCATCAAGTGATCTATTCTGAAATGAGGAGTACACCATTGAAATAGCATGGGATTTGCCACATAAATTAACCAGAGAGCCAAACCAGTCACTCATATCATCTTCCTGTTCAGATTCCCAGAAAATTGAACTAAAAGCTGCCATAGTTAGAAGATTTTAAAGATCTGAGTTGTGTTTAACTTGTAATGATCCATAATAGAGCTTTAAGACATACAGGACCCTTCTGGAAAAAATGCCTTTGCTCTAGATTCTTTGAGTTGAGGGAGCCAAAGTGTGAAAATAAACCTACCCTCTATTTTCAGATTTGGATTTCCAACCATCGGCTGCATAGGATCTTTAGTGTTATTATACTTTAAAAAGGCACATAGTTGTGTGTGTATCCTGATAGAGGAGAAACTAGAGGGCCTAGCCAAATTGGTAGGCAAGGCCTTGGCTGATATTTACAACATTGCTTCTGGGGATATGTTTGCACCTGATATCAGCCCTCTTTCTAGAACCAACAACTCTAGCACATAGGGACAGGATGGAGTCTCATCCTGGGGGGTAAGCCATCTCAAATATTTGGATGCCTGGCTGGTCCAAAAATACAGGCCAAAATGTGGGCGCTTCAGACCACCATGTGTTGTGGAAGCCGCAATCTTATTGTAGCTCTCCTGGGTCATTTACCAAGCCAGATAAAGGAGGAGATTATAGCATGCATCATCTTAAACCACACCAAAGGGATCCACAAATTTTTCATACTTAGGGGGTAGAAGACCCTGGGCAAAATGTTCATTTTTATTACATTGATGTGCCCACAGAGTGATATTGGGAGAGATTGCCACCTGTTGAGATCTTGCTGGATGATAAGAAGTAAGGAGGGGTCTAGATTCAGTTTCCTCATCGAGGACTCATTCCTAGACAGAAATAGTCAACAGTACTTTAGAATCTTTGGGCTCCACTGTACCCCTAATGGTTCTATGTCATGCTTGGTGAGGTCATAGTTCTAAGGGAAAACCATGTTTTTCACCAGGTTAACTTTATAATTGGAGACAGCTCCATCCTCTTCAATGATAGAGAAAGCCACCAGAAAAGACTGTCCTGGGTGTACTAAATGGAGAAGAACATCATCTGCATATGCTGAGAGCTTGAATGTCTGATCTCGTACCTTAATACCCTGTACATCCCCATGATTTTGCAATTTAGACAACAATGATTCAAGATGTATGTTAAACAGGAGAGGGGACTAAGGGCATCCTTATCTGGTGCCAGAATGCAAAGGGAAAAGATCTGAGAACACCCTGTTACAGTAAATTCGGGCATGGGGATTTTGATAAAGAGAGGAGACCCAATTAACAAATTTTGGAGGGAAGCAAAATTTGTACATGGTTAAAAATAGAAATTGTCATTTGACCCTGTCAAATGTCTTCTCTGCATCTAGACAAAGCAGTCCAGCCGGAATACTGGATTCCCTGGATGCAGAGAAGACATGTGCCAGTTTGTGGAAGTGGTCTGCAGAGTGTCTGCCTTCCATGAAACCCACCTGATCTGGATGAATGATGTGAGGCAATACTAATTTGAGTCTACTAGCAAGCAATTTCACTAATATTTTGACATCGCAATTTAAAAATGAGATGGGTCTATAGCTACTTACACTTTCTGGGTCCTTTTCTGGTTTATGTAGTACAATGGTTAATGCCTCCAATAAATTTTTGTCCAGAGGGTTGACATTTAATATCCATTCAAATAATCAGGTTAATCAGGGAGTTATTAGCTTGCTAAACACCTTATAAACATTGGAAGAGAACCCATTGGGCCCAGGGGCCTTATCAGCTACAAGAGAAGTTATGGTAGCCGATATCTCTGTCTTGGAGAAAGAGGCTATCAATGCTTCTTGTTGTGCTTGAGTGTGTGAGGGAAGGCGGAGAGTGTCAAGATATTTCTGAACCACACTACTCCCTGGGAAGTTACTCATGGGACTATAAAGGTCCTTGTAATACTTTGCAAACTCCCCAGTAATTTTCTTTGGGATAAGGTGAAGGAGTCACTTGATTGGGACCTAATACTTTGGACTAATCTAGAAGATTCTACCTTCTAAGCCATAAAAGCAAGGAGATGCCTGGCTTTCTCTCCATGATCTAAGTATTTCATGCCCATTTTAAGATTGCATATTCTGCCCTTTATCTCAATAATGTCCTATATTGGTCCCTGATCCTAGCAGACAAGTCTGGTTGGACTTTGTAGTGGTGGGGACAGAGAGGACTCCAGGCTATGAATCTTTGTCAAAGGGAGAGGGCTTTTGGTCTCTCATGCTTTTCCTGTAAGAGGTTACTTTAATAAATGCTCCCAGTAATACACATTTAAGGCCCCCATTCTAGGTCGGGTCTTTTGTGAAATTTAAATTAACTTCAGTGTAGGATTTAATTTTCTGGTTAATGTGTTCTAAATTGTTTCCTCTTTGAAGCTGATTATTCAATTTCCATATGACTCTTTGGATGTATCTGCTGAGAACGATAAGGAACACTGCACTATAGAGTGATCGGAGATCACACCAGGTCTATTGTACAGCCTAAAACCCTCCTAGCAAGGTATGGCTAATTAGAAATAATCAATCCTGGATGAAGATCCATGGACTCCTGACTTGAAGGTAGAGATGCAGCGAATTAGTAATCTGCCCGTGAAGTGGACGTGAAGTGGGCACTTCACGCCACAGAGCACAACGCTAAGTGGACCCTGTAAAGTGCTCACTTTGTGTTATTATTACCACTTCACATTCTCATTATGCCTTAACATGAAGTAAGGTGAAGTGAGAAGAAAATAGGCACACCACATGGCTTGCAGTACCGTAAGTCACATGCTTTAGCCAGTCAGGAAGGAAGTGAGTCAGAGAAGCAGTCTCACTTTCTCCTTGCATTTGTAGAGGGAGAAAGCAAAATTATGAGAGGAGAGGAGTTTGCTTGACTTTCATTTCTTTTTAGTGCCAGAACCCAGAACAAACAGCTTTTTTAAAAGCTATTTTATTTAGTTTTTGTATTGTATTAGTGTTTTTTTGTTAGTGAATTTTTTGTATAAGTTTTGTTTTGTGTGTGTGACTGAATGCGTGTGTGTGTGTGTGTGTGTGTGTGCGTGTGTGTGTGTGTGTCCACTGTCTGTGTGTGTGTCATCCCGTGGACTCAAGAGGATGGAAGGTCATGTAGGAGAAGGTGAGTCGCTGGCCCGTGGGTGCGTTAGGAGGGGAAGAGTGCAGACCCATTGGGGGTGGGGTGGTCATGTGATGTTGGACCACCAGACTCCTGGCTGGTGTTGCTTCCCTGCTGAAGCAACAGGAGCAGCAGCAGCCACCAGTACCACTGGTGGCTGCTGCACTTCCTATCCACCACTACCACCACTATCACCACCACCACCACTAGCAGCAGCTGTTGGGGCTCCAGCAGCACCCCCTCCACCACCTCCACAGCCACAGGAGGTGGTCCTGGCAATTGTAGGTGGTGGTGGGACTTGTGCCTGACATGTGATGACTGTGTCTGGTCCCCCCTCGCAGCTCCCCAGTGTGGGAGTTTTTTAATTGTGTGGGGGGAGACAGCACATTGGTGGAGTGCCATGTGTATGGTGTGCTGGTGCACCGTGTCCCCCTGGGACACATTTGGGTACCAGTGGCCAGCGCACCCACATACTGAACCACCACAGGGCAGAGTGGCAGGCTGCCATGGAAGGGCCAGGTGTTGCTGTAGTGGGAGATGTACCTGCAGGAGTCACCACCACAGCAGGAGGATGAGGGCCACTACAGCAGCTGCTCCACCACCACCACCACCACAGCCACTAGCACCACCCTGTCCACCACCAGCCCCACTACCTGGATTCCCCATTGCAGTGGACCCCACCACAGTCCCTGCAAGCCAGTCTGATATCGGCCTGGTGTGGGCAGTGCTCAAGGAAAATAATGAGTAGTTCAGTGCTTTAGAGCAGCAGGTTAACAGAGTGGAAGCACAGCAGCAGCAAATACTTTCAACGCTGCACCTGCTGCTGGACCACTATGGCATCTCACTGCCACAGTAAGTCAGGGATTGTTTTCGCCCCCACACCCACACCCACCCCTGACCCCACCCCACTACTGTGTTGTACTTTTTGTCTGTTTTTGTTTGTTATTGTTTAATCATGCACATTTCCCTTCAGCAGAATCTTTCTTGCACCACATAGTGCAATACATTTTTGTGAAAACCAGACATAATTTCATTAGTGTGTCACGTGACAGAGCAATTCCATTCTGAAAATCTGCTCACATTCTGCCTCCCTTCTCAGCAATGTTAGGATGTGATGGCAGGGACAGCACGTGCGTGTCTTACAGTGAATATCTGACTGTCTGGCAGGTTTCTGAATGTTTCTTTATGTTATAATAGTCAGTTTGTGGTGAGAATGTGTGGCCACGTTTCCAGTAAGAAGAGCCTTGTTAGTGGAAACAGCCCACATTTCACCACAGAATGAACTTATAACATAAAGGAAACATTGGTTGGGATAGCTTCCAGACATTCACTATAGTGGAGCATGCACCTGCGCTCCCCCTGGCATCACGTCCTAATGTTTCTGAGAAAGGATGGCAGAATGTGGGTGGCTTTTCTGATTGGCAATTCCTCTGTCACTTGACTCACTGTAATGAAATTATGGATGGTTTCACAGAAATATATTGCACTCTGTGGAGCAAGAAATATTTCAGTGGTAGTAATGACCCCACATACTAGTTTATGTGCATCACCATAACTATGTAAATTGATGAATGTCTGTAAAGCAGCAGTGCAATAATTTGTTGACAACTCTGATCTATGTTTTTTAATGCTATGTTACAACTTCCTTTACTTACATCCTGACTGACTGGAATGATACAATAATTTGCAGTAGCTGAGTCTGCTGTACACCTTTTTTCATGTGTGAAATAATGAAAGGAGCATTCATTTAAAACTGGTGCTGACCAGGTCTTTGTCATTGTTTCCTCTGCTTTTCTCCATCACATTAAGTAGTTGTTATATATCACTTCTGTTGTTAATTAACAGTTATGCTTCTGGCAGTGTTTTATGACACCATGGAATAATAGTTATTGAAAAGCAGCTGCAAATAAATACAAAGCTGGTCTAAACAATATTGGAAGATGTGCTCATTTTTTTTCATACATGAAAAAAGTAGTCAAGTAAGTAAAGCAGACATAAATTGTGAAAAGAATCGTAGCATTCAAGTCACGACTCGGAGGTAGGTAGTGGTGGCTGTGGCAATGTAAAGTAGCATAAAAAAGCACAGTTCAGAACTGTGAGGACATTCTTGCAATGCTGCTTTAATTATAAAAATTTCCGTATGACATCATGAGCTCACAGCAACAATCACATGACACACAAAAGTGGCACAGGGTCCCCAGATTTTTTCTGCAGGTCCAAAATGCATCCTGCTTGTGTGCAGAGAACTGACAAGTGGTTACACAAGGAAATGAAACTGTTTCAGCACATACAAAGTCCCCCAGAATTAATGGTGCACTCAGTCATGCGCATAAAAGTGGCGCAGAGTCCCCAGATTTTTTCTGCAGGCCCAGAATGCATCCTCCTTGTGTGCAGAAAATTGACAAGTGGTAACAAAGTGAAATGGGATTGTTTCAGCACATACAAAGTCCCCCAGAATTAATGGCACACTCAGTCATGTGCATAAAAGTGGCACAGAGTCCCCAGATTTTTTCTGCAAGCCCAGAATGCATCCTCCTTATGTGCAGAAAATTGACAAGTGGTTACACAGTGAAATGAGACTGTTTCTGTACATACAAAGTACCCCAGAATTAGTGGCGCACTCAGTCATGCACACAAAAGTAGCACAGAGTCCCCAGATTTTTTCTGTAGGCCCACAATGCATCCTTCTTGTGTGCAGAAAATTGACAAGTGGTTACACAGTGAAATGAGACTGTTTCAGCACAAAGACCCCAGAATTAATGGCGCACTCAGTCATGCGCATAAAGGTTGCACAGAGTCCCCAGATTTTTTTCTGCAGGCTCAGAATGCATCCTCCTTGTGTGTAGAAAATTGACAAGTGGTAATAAAGTGAAATGGGATTGTTTTAGTACATACAAAGTCCCTCAGAATTAATGGTGCACTCAGTCATGCTCATAAAAGTGGCAGAGTCCCCAGATTTTTTTCTGCAGGCCCAGAATGCTTCCTCCTTGTGTGCAGAAAATTGACAAGTGGTAACAAAGTGAAATTGGATTGTTTCAGCACATGCAAAGTGCCCCAGCATTTATTGCGCAGTCACTCATGCGTACAGTGCCCCTAAAATGATAACCATGAGAGCTGTTGCTGGTCCAATGTGTGCTGCGATTCGAGCAAATGCAATGTGATCATCTCAACTGGATGGAAGGGTGCCCTTTGTCTGTACACTTATAGCCTTGGTGAGTTGATATATACAGATATATATTTCTGTAGTTTGTAGGTGAGGGGTTGACATGGACATGTACTCATGGTATTGTTCTGTATCACAGGTCACAGATACTGATGGTGTGCACATTCCAGTGCTCAATTAGAACTTTTTGCACAGAAATTTGCAATGGATAACTGTCAAGCACATGAAGGTAAGTATTTTTATTTCTTTTTTTTTTGGGTAGGGGAAGCATATTTGAGGTTTGTCTGTAATGGTTTCTTATTTTCTTACTTCTTCACAGATTTCATCTGCATCCATTTCGAGTCTGGTGTGATGGTTAGGGTCATCTAATGAAACGACTTCTGCATGTTGCATGTGGGCCCGCGGGGTGGGGGCTGATGTTGAAGAATTTGTTTGGATTAGGCCACTTTGTCAGAACAACAAAGCATCTGGAAGTTACCTAAAAAATAAATTAATGACTTCTTATAACTTAATTGTTATGTGTCCTCCCTGGTTCTCAAATCTCAATCCCTAAAGTCAAGTTACATTTCAAAGACACATCTCGTCAACTAACACAACCTGTTGCGTGCAATATTTGCTGCAGTCTTTACAAAACAATGAAAAGGATGAAATAAAATCTTCATACTTACCAGAATGGTTTTCACATGGATATTACATTGGTTCTTCTCTGTACGGTACAGCTACAGCATCATTCCCAACGAGTTTTAGCGATGGATCCTTTTTTTTGTTACCCTGTAAAAGAAACAAAGGAAGAGTACTGTATGTGTTTTACCATTCGGCTCTTAAAAGCTACAGAAAACAAAACATACAACTAAAGGAAGTGAAGAAGCATAACAAACTTGAGAACACATACTCACTTTAAGTTTAAATATTAAGAAACTGGTGGTGGTAGTGGTCCATGGGGGGCAGACAGACTCATGGGGCAGACTTGGATAACATCAGTCCTGGTGGTGGTGGTCCAGGGGGCAGACAGACTCATGGTGGCAGACTTGGATAACATCAGTCCTGGTGGTGGTGGTCTGGGGGGCAGACAGACTCATGGTGGCAGAGGTGGCAGTGGAAAACATCAGTCCAGGTGGTGGTGAAGGTGATCCGGGGGGTAAACAGACTCATGGTGGCAGACTTGGATAACATCAGTCCCAGTGGTGGTGGTGGTCCAGGGGGCAGACAGACTCATGGTTGCACTGGATAACATCAGTCCCAGTGGTGGTGAAGGTGATCTGGGGGGCAGACAGACTCATGGTAGCAGACTTGGATAACATCAGTCCCAGTTGTGGTGGTCTAGGGGGCAGACAGACTCATGGTGGCAGACTTGGATAACACCAGTCCCAGTGGTGATGGTCTGGGGGAGGCACACCGCCTTTTAAATACTGCAGTTAAAACCTGCCAACATTAACCACATCATCATCCTCATAAAGAAAACTGCCCTCACAGTCACTGATGTCTGAAGTTTGACCACTGGGAAATTCTTTCTCCATTGTGTCATCATCTACGTCAGTGGTGGGCCATTTCAGGCAGCCACTGCCAGTGACACCAGGATGCTCCATTTCCACATCAACAAGACCACCATGACTAGGCTGGGGTATGAATACAGAGAATGCAGTCTGTGCTGGTATGTGCCTCTCATTCATTTTAGAGAATGTTAGCAAAATAACATTTGCAGGAGACTGGTTTGTCTGACGATCCTGACTATTGCACCTGCTGAGCTGAATACCTTCTCAACTCTTACACTGGAGGGTGGGCATGTGAGGTACTTCAGTGCCACTGCAGTCTGCTCTGGCCATTCACTGACCTTTCCAATCCTGTACAAAAGAGGATCTTCACTTATTGTCAGATGCCTGTTATCAGACAAATATGACTCAACCATTCTCTGTGCTGCACTAAGTCCAACTGTTGATGCATCATCCTGTTCTCCCAAATCATTTATTTCACAAATACCCCTTGGGACAAAGCCTCCCAAAGCAGGTTGATGCCACCCACTTTGGATGACAGACCACCAGGAACTACAGTCCTCTTCCCCTTGCAGGATATGCTTGATGGTCCTCCAGGAACACCTTCAGCCAGATTATGCTGCTGAGGTTTGCTGACCTTGGCACCGAGACTTCTGTGCCCCATGAACCAAGCGCACCAGTTGACCACTGATACTTTTTACCTGTTCAGGCCCTCCCTCAAGTACTGATGCAATTCCACGTTTGTATCATGAGTCCAGCATTGTTGTTATGGCAAAGTTGTCACTATGCTGAATGCTCACAACATGACGATTCTGATCGAATACTGCCAGCATGTGTTGCAGCAACATACTGCTACCACCGTCTCCGGCAACATCAAGACTATGTTGTACATTCACCAATGTCTGCCTCAGCACCTGCAGCAGTGGAATTGATTGGTTAATGGAGGAAGACACGCCACTCACTGCCTGTGTGGCATGTTCAAAAGGTCATAAAATTGTTATTACAGAGTCCATGAGGTGACACTGTTCAGTCGTCATAGACATGGAGGTCTCGGAACTGTCATGGCTACTGTACATTACAAGATATTCTGAGCTGGCTTTGTATTGTTCATACAACCTCTCTGCCATGTATAATGTGGAGTTCCATGGGGTGACAACTTCCAGCTTCAAGCAGTGCTGAGGCAGGCTGTTTTGTATCTACAACTGCCACAGTTGGTCATGGGCCTTTCCAGATCTTGAAAAGTGAGAGCAGAAATGTTGTGCAATGGTCAGCATTTCCTTTATAACAGGGTGCTGCATAAACTCCTGAACCACAAGATTTAAACAGTGGGCCATGCATGGAACATGAAAAAAAACACCATTAGTGTTGCATTTCACCACATTTGACCCATTGTCACTTGCTATGAACCCAGCTCTCAGGGACAGAGGGTTTAGCCATCTGTCAGTTTCAGTCAGTACCATGTCCAACATGTTCGCACCAGTGTGTGAACAGATCATAATGCGCATAGCAATCGTAGCATGCTGGTGAATTCCAGGAAGACTGCTACCGCGACAATCCATCTTACTGCACTGATTATTCACACTACCAACATCACAGACAACCCCCGGCACCTGCGCCCAGTGTGCAGTTATACACAGATATGAATTTCCCGCTGTGTTGCCACTTGTCCACATAACCTTACTTAAATGGATGAATGGAGAGGAGGAATGTTGAAGGGCATGTCTTACTGAGTTGGACACAGTGCGGAACAACTTGGGGACAGCATGGTAGAAAAGTATGTCCTGGATGGGACTTTCCATTTTGGACAGGCACATGCAGCAAACTGCCAGAACCCAGAATTCTCCACAGAGGAGAAGGGCAAAAGATCAATTGCCAGCATTTCCATTACTGCAGCATTAAGTTCACGTGACACTGTATGATTGGGGGGTATTTCAGCTTATGCCCAAAACACTCTGTAACATGGGCTGACTTAAACGTTTTACACATGGTGTGTTGTTGGTCACAAATGGTTGTGCTCTGTGATGAATGGCATTGGCAGGGGGTGGAGTGTGGACATTTGATGAAGACGGTTGCACAGGTGATGATGACAAACCCAGAAATTATGTTATTTTTCCATATTTGCCAACTGGGGTTGATGTACCACTTGCACTAGACATACTGCATTCCCACCACCACTACCACAAAAACTGCTACTCTCACCACCACTGGACAACATTTCAGTCATTGTGGTCCTCCACCTCATCATGTCTGTAGTAATCCTCTGCTCTTATTACCGCACTACTGCAGATGTTTAATTTTGTACTGGGCTTAACAGTCATGTAAGAGGATAACATGCTGGCTGTGGTTGCCGGTGGCATGGGTGAATGCCTCATTGTGGTATTAGCTGCCAGCTTGTGCTGGGTCGACAGAACCAAGTGGCTATTCTTAAGATGCGTATGCTGTCCTCCTGTCCCCAGATGGCTCCCTTTTTTACCTCGACTCACACGCACATGGCAAACCTGGCAGATTGCAACTGAATCATCATTTGCATCTTGAACAAAAAAATCCCAAACAAGGAGTGTGATGATCTGCTTTTAACATGTCCATGATGATGTGGCTTACTTAAGTCTGTTATTTTAAGCACTGAAGTGGGGGCATGTGATGTTTCTGGCACTGCACACCTGGACTGCAACCGATCATCACTACTACCCATCATTTTGATTACAGGGTCTTCATCATCATCATCATCATCATCATCAACTAAGTGGTAAATCATGTTTTATGGGGGGTATTCCTGCAAACAGACTGAGACACAGCCACTTTGAATTTCTTTTTCTCTGGTTCCCAAATGGGGTCAATTACATCATTATCATATTCATCAACATCACACACATCCACATCACCTGCTTGGATGCTAGCATGTGGACTGCATGTTGCAACAATAGCAACATCGTCATCATCATCACATTCATCATCAGCATCTACACCACCATCACTTGATATTTTTTTCACCACACTGTGAATCACTGCATGGAAAATGCGTGATGTTAAGTGTCACGGTGGACGGAATATCACATTGTATGCCATCATTGACATGATGATCAGAATCCTCAGGTTCAGTTATTGGGATGTTACTGGGAAGCATGACATCATCTGCGCTGCCACTCACTTGCACTACTTCACACTCAATATTGTTTGGATATGGTACACTGGTCGAAATTAGAACTTGACGCAACAATACTAATACTACCTCCACCTCCAGTAACACTAACACCACCGGCTGGGAAAACATCATTTCCTCCAACTATGAGTGAAGCTACTGATTGGGCTGTAAAAACACTGCAGGAGAAATACCTTTCCTCCCATCAACAATGCATTTCTATGTCTATTTACTACTACCATGCCCACAGACCATCTTACTGCCAACATTGCCATGGCAAGAAACAACTTTGCTTGCATGACTCTTTGCAGGCATTTGGGGGGCTCAACCACAAATATTATTACCAAATGCAGATTTTGAAACATTCACTTTCTGATTGCAGGGATGCTGGCTGGATGTGAAGCCAAATAAACAACTGCGGCTTCAGCAACAGATAAGAGACTACTCTGAGACTGTCACAGAATTAAAACAACTTCAGTAACCAGTGGTGCTGATGGGGTCACAAAACAATCCAGTCTGGTAAAAATACCTTTTGAATGTGGGGTGAGGGAGCACTGAATACAGACAGTGCTGATGTTTACGGCACTACAAGCAGCAAATCTAAGAACAGAGAACACGATCGCAGTACAAAATCAGGCAGCTGCAGTTGATAGCAGGTTCACACTGCTGCGCTTAGTTGCAATTACACTAGTTTGTGTCACAATAAAAGGTGTATTATTTGTTGCACACAACACTGCACACACACACACACAACACAGAACAGTTTGTGTATAATGCTGAACAAGGAATGAGCGCTAAATGAAAAGTTCAGAGTACTATGCCACGTTAATGTAAATTTGTAATTTAAACAACCTGACCTTATGAACTGCTGCACCACATCCACAGAACAAACAGCAAGAAAATTTGTACTATTACTGACAATATTACTATGTGTACATTAACACAGTCAGTTATATAACAAAAATATAACCAAAAAACAAAGAAATCACTATTTCTCCATCTTAAATCTACCTACACCACAGATATGCCCCTCCCCCACAGCACACTTTCACTGTCTTTCACCACACACACTCAATGTTGTAAATTAACATTCAAAATCCACGCACAAACAAAAACACTCGATGATATGAGTACAGGAGGGTTTCCTACAATCGATGAACTAAAGATGGAGCCCCCAAAAAAGCAAAAATGCTTTTTGAACAGCTTTTACAAGATTCCTATTAGAGACAGCTATGAAAGCACACTGTCTCCTACTCATTCCTACCCACCTAGGCTGTGCAGATCAATATAGAGCCCATTGGACCTGAAATCCCATTAATCACTGCACAATTCACCTTTGGAGCTCAAAAACAAGGCAAAGTGAGGTGAAGTGCACTGCCAGCAATGTCCTTTTGCCTTAAAATTGGAAGAGTAGTGGCCCGGGGAAGGGCAGAGTAACTCGAAGTCACTGTTTCTAATGAACTTCGCATTCCTCATTATAACGAGAAGTACTCCACTTTGTGTTGTGTAACACTCCGCAAATCCGCCTTTGCTTTGCAAATTGCTTTGCAGAGTGGATTGAGCCCACTTTGCCCACCACTACAGAAGGTGAACTCCTTCAGATTGGGGTGAAGGACCCACCATGGATCACATAGTGGATCTTGTTGAAACAGTGGACCTGGCTTGCATCACCAAGACCTGGCTGGATGAAAATTCTGGCCTCATTTTGGAGGCTTTAACTCCAGCCGTGTACTCGGTGATACACCGCTCCCTTGATTAGATCGCGGGTGTGTTGCGGTCTATATTTTAAGACCGAACTTAACCTCACAAATGTACTAGTTGAGGAAATGGAGTCATTTGAGTGTACCATAGTAGCAGGTGTAGGTTGTTGAATCGCCTCATCTACCGTCCACCCAGTGATGAGAAGCGATTCCTTCAGGAAGTGGCAGACTTGGTCATTGACATGGCGTTTGAGTCACCCAGACTGATGGTTCTGGGTGACTTTAATGCTTGGCTCAATGATGAACTCTCACAATTTGGACAACACTTCCTCCAGCTGATGACATCTCTGGGCCTCACACAGGTGGTTACCACTGCTACTCATTAACACGGACACTCTCTTGACTTAGTCTTCCTCCTAGGGATCAAAGCCTCTGACTTGGGGGTGGAACCAGTTGGGTGGTCCGATCATTACACCATGGGGTTTAGTTTTAGCACCCTCCCTTCATAGGCCTCCCCCTGTGGTGATGGTCAGGTACCGCTCTTTATGAGATATAAGTCCTCATAGCCTAGCAGCAGTGCTTGACCTATAGTCCTTCTCAGTGGCAAGCAGTGACCCAGAAACCCTCATGTTGGCCTATAATACAGCCTTCTCAATGGCTCTGGACTCTATTGTTCCAGTCTGTGTTTGTCCTCTCTCCCTTCACCCTCTATCCCCATGGTTTGATGGGGTTTTGAGGGAGATGCGGTGACTAGAACGTAGGCTACAGCATTGCTGATGGAAATCTGCCCTTGATGCCGACCACCTCAGATTGATGGGCCATTATCAAGTCTATCGTTCCTCAATCACCAGTAGAAAGACAGAGTTCCTGTCCAGGGAGATTGTGGTAGCTCAGAATCAACCAGATCAGCTGTTCTGAACTGTGGACAGACTGTACAACCCAGCCAGTCTTCAAGTTCGGAAAGCATTTTCACAAATAGAGTGTGAAGATCTTGCTCAATTCTTTGCTTCTAAAGTGGCTGACATCAGGGCAGTGCTCCAACCAGCATACTCTATGGCCATTGCATTAGATCAGCTTGAGTTCACTGCTCCTTGGTTTTCCTGGTGTACCTTAAGCCACCCGGAGTTCATGGATGTCATGCGGATCATCCAGGGTATGCACCCTACATGCTGTAGTTTGGATCCTGGACCAACTTTCCTGATTTTTTGTTGTATTGATGTTATCATTCTGGTCCTAGTGCAGATAGTTTGATGATTCTTGGAATCTGAAGAGTTTCCTAGTTCTCTGAAAGAGGCGGTAGTGATACTGCTTTTGAAGAAAGCTACTTTAGACCCAAACTGCCATGCCAGCTGTAGACCAGTCTCTAACCTTCCCTTTTTAGGGAAGGTGATCGAGAAAGTAGTGGCAGCACAACTGGATGACCATCTGACCATCCATAACATCTATGAGTCTCTCCATTCCAGTTTTCAAAAGTGACATAGTACAGAGACAGTGCTGGTTTGGGTGCTCAATGATCTCCTGATGGCTAGAGATCAGAAGAGCCGTTCCATCTTGGTTCTTCTGGATCTCTCATCAGCGCTTGACACTGTAGACCATGGGGTGTTACTTAGCCATCTGAGGTGTATCTGTGGACCGTTGGAACAGTCCCCAGGTGGTTTACATCATTCCTCATGGGAAGAACTCAGAGAGTGGTATCTGGGTGTTTTCATCAGGCCCAGTTTCTCTGTCATGTGGGGTCCCTGAGGGCTCTGTATTGTCATTCATGTTGTTCTCGGTGTACATGCTCCCCCTGGAGACATTGTAAGAAGGTATGAGCTGAGGTTTCATTGCTATGCTGATGATACCCAGCTCTACCTTTCTTTACTCCCAATCAAGATAGAGCTCTCTCGGTCTTTAATAGCTGTCTCAAAGAAATCCAGGAGAGGATGGATTCGAGCTGGCTGAAGTTGAACTCCAGAAAGACAGGTGTTGGTTGTGGACACTGGTCACTGGATGGGGGTTTGCGGGTGGGTCACCCTCCAGACTTGTTCTTCGGGTGTCTCTCTCTCGACCTCTGACCAGGTGTGAAACCTGGGGTAATTTTGATGAAGGGTTGACCCTGCATTCGCAGGTGTCAGCTGTTGTCAAATCTTCCTTTTATCATCTAAGGAATATCTCCAGGGTTAAACATCTGGTTCCATCCAGTGACCTTCCTGTCCTGGTCCATGCCTTTGTGTCCTCATGCTTAGATTATTGCAACTCCTTATATCTAGGACTTCCAGAGTTGGAAATCCTCCGCCTGCAGCTGGTGCAGAACGTGGCAGCCAGGCTTCTGACGGGTTAATCTCGGTCCTGTCATATTATGCTGGTGCTGTGCGAACTGCACTGGCTGCCAGTATAGTGGCTGATCACCTTTAAAGTTGGCTTGCTGACTTTTAAAGCTCTACATGGACAGGGGTCGGAATACCTGAAAGAGCTCCTGGTCCATTATTGTCCCTGGTGATCACTCCACTCAGCCAGTGAGGGATTGCTTGAGATCCCTAAGGTATGTCTGAAATATTTGGGGCCAGATCAATTTATGTTCATGGCTCCCCACACTTTGGAATTTCACCTCATTGGTTACAGGAGTGCACAACGGTGGAGGGTTTTAAGCTAGCCCTAAAGACATTTTTGTGGCAGCAGACATATAGTGAATGATTAATTGATTAATGATGATTTTCTGATGTTTGATTTTATGATTTTTATTTTATTTATTTTTTTTTGTATGGCACCTTGGCATTTGAAAGGCATCATAAAAATAAAGATTACTATTATTATTATAGTCCCAAATGGTCCACCAGCTCCTGATGGATCTCTGTGCAGGGCAAAGGCCCTTCCTTCTAGAGTCAGACTTGTCTACGTCTAGGGAGAAAGGAAGATTCCAATCCCCCCTGATTATAATTAAAAGGGTTGTGAAGGGACCTAATACCTGCTGGAGTTCTGTAAAAAAATGGGGGTGCCAGCGTTAAGGGCATATAGTCTCCCTAACACTACTGTTGTTCTGTCAAAAAATACTTTCACAAAAATGTATCTTCCATTTGGGTCACCAAGGACTTGTTCTCATAAAATGGAGGTTCCTAGTGCAACCAGGATGGATACCCCTCTACTCTGGGTGCTGTCCCCAGCATTGAAAACTTGCCACACATATTGTCTGTGAAGTACATTCCCCTCTGTCTCCAAAAGGCGTGTTTCTTGAAGCAGAAAGATATCTCCCCCTTAATAAATGAATGTGCTTTAAGACTTGGTACCTTTTGACCTTATTTCTGGTCCCTCGGATATGCCATGAAAGGACCTTTTTAATTCCAGCCATTGCTAAAACCAGCATTGAAAAGTATTAGGTATGACAGTCTGCAAAACATCTTACTCCTAATTATGACCTCACAGTGCCAAGCTAGAAAACTCTCTTCCCCACATCCACCTTCCACCAGGACATGTACCCCAAATCCCTCTGATAAATCCCCAACATTTAACACACTTACTCAATACTTGAGTCACAAAATGAACAAACATATCCCCCTGCCTGTGTATCTTTTGGTACGTGATGTACCTTTCCACAAGCAGCTTTCTTCCCTCCCCCAACAACCAGCTTCTTGTAACTTAATCGAGGCAGTACTTCAAAAGGAGGCTTAACCTAAATAAGGGGGAAAAAACCCTGAGGCTCCTTAATCGTAAGAGATTTGCCCAAGTAAATCCTCACTATAATAAGGGTGATATGCTGCATTTTCCCTGGAAAGCAACATATAAACTGAAAACAAATTGCAGAAACACCCAGGATTTCATCCCCATTCATAATTGTCCCCAATCCCTTTCTAGGTTGTGACCACTAAGAAGTCCAGGGAATAACCAGCAGTGAACCACTGTTGTAAATGGGAGTTCTAACCAAGCGGTCCTCAGTTAAACAGATGTGCAGAAAACTTGCTTGGAGAGTCCCTGGGGTGTAACAGCTTCCTTCTAGGCACATCAGTCACAGCCTGACCCCATTGGGTCCGGATTCTCAACCAAAACATAATCCTGGGTAAATTAAAGACAAATCTTCACCCTCCAGAAAGGGGGTCTTTCCAAAAATGCTCTTTTGAGCTCAAGTCAAAAGTTAAAATAATGTGTTATGACATTTTGCTTCAGGCTGTGAGCCCAACAGATTGTATGCCATGCTTCCTCTGAGACAGCCCCTTAAACAACCTCTGGTAATAAAAGAAAAGCAGTTCAGGACCAGTAAGGAACCCGTCCTGGCAGATTAAAATGTTCACAAGGCATCCTCCACAACAAGCCATTGAACATTTCCATCATTCATGAAGTATAGATGATCACAGTTTGGTGGACAAAAATCAAAAGCCCTTTTTGCTGAGTAGATAACTGCAGAGACCTACCTCTATGGCCCAACTGGCACCTCAGCAGTTTTTAAACAGGTCAGGGAGTGACTCTTTAAGGGATTCTTCAGCTGTTTTTGTAACATCAAAAGTCAACCAGGACCCTTTTAGCAGGGCTTGAAAGTGGGCAGGGTATCCCATTCTAAACCTGATATTGGCTGCTAGTAGTTTAGTTACAATGGTGTGGTAGGAGGCCCTCTTTTGCCTGACTGAGAATGGGAGATCCTGAGCCAAGCGGAGCACCATTCCTTCCCACCAAACTTCTTTAAGTTCCTTGACTTTGGCCATGACATACTGTTTTTCCTAAAAATTAAGGAATTTGAATATAAAGGTGTGCTGGGGAGCATCCAGGGGAGGCATGGGCCTTAATACTCTATGGGCCTGTTCGATTGTGTATGATGTGTCAAAAGGCGTCGACACAGCCAATTTTACCAATAGTTTCTGTACAAATAACACAGGGTCCACATCTTCCTTCTTTTCAGGAAGCCCAATTATGATTGCATTATTTCTCAGGCTCCTGCCTTCTAGGTCTTCCACCTTTGTCTCCAACTTGGGTATGCAGGTTCTTGCGGCAGCCATGGCTGGGTCTAGAGCAGTGATCTTTTTCTCCACTGAGATGATCCTTACTTCATTATCGCCAGTGTAGCGAGAAAAGTCTTCTAATGCCCCAGATAAACTTTTGAATTCTGTAACCAGAGAGTGCAGTTCCTCTCAGAAGGGACGAAATTCACCCCAAAACAGCTCCAAAGTTAGAGAAGTCTGTTGCTGGTGGGCCATGTCCTACGACTGAGATGCACCTGCCTATGCCTTTGTTTTCTTGCTCACCTTCTCGGGTGTGTGGAGGTGTATGGTGTGGCAGAGCTGCTCTCATTTATGCCTCCATTCTTAAGAATCGGGTTCCAATTTTCACTGCACACTATTCTTGGAAGCTTCTACTGTAAACATTCACATAGCTGGCCTGTCTTGTATGGTATGCGTGGGTACGCCTACTGGCCTTTTCTGAACCAATGGGCATGCAGCCCTACCAAACTGTCAGTCAGCGGAGTCGGGGTGGCAGGCAGGGGGTGCTGCCACCTGCCATCTGATGGGGAGTGGGGTGGGGCTCCCTGGGCGGGTGGGGTAGGGGCCACTAGATCACCAGGGATGACATACTTGGGGATACAGATGCATCCCATGATCAGGCTACTCTAGGTCCACTGGACCACCAGGGATATTGGACATTGGGGGAGGTCTGATGCCCATGATCGGACTACTGGGGGTGGGGGTGCATTCATGCCGCGATCGGCTACTCGGGGTGCATTCATGCCCATGGATCGGGCTACTCAGGGGTTGGAGGCCGTTATGCCCGTGATCGTGCTATTGGGGAGGAACATCATATTATGCCTGGGGTCAGGCTAAGGGGGGGAACTATTATGCCTGCAATTGGGCTGCAGGGGGCATCGGTCCCCGACGCCTGCTGCCTGGCAGGGTGCCAGGTGCAAGTCATCGGGGATCGGCACACCTGCATGCTAATGGCATGCAAATGGGGCTGTAGTTAGATGCAAATGTTCCCTTGTGCACCTTGCATAAATTATGGCCCCATTTGCATGTCATCTTTTGAATATCGCAGGTGCTGTGCATGGCGCAATGGAACTTGCACCACTGCATCTGAATGCTCCACTCTGACCACTTGCAGTGGCACAGTTCCACTGCGGCATGCACAGTGGGTTTGGCCAGGGGGCAATATTCAAAGAAGTTGCTCAATAGTGCAACTCCGCTGAATATCACTCACACTCCCTGCGCAATTTTTTGAGCAGCGCAGGGGCTTGCGCCACAGAATGGCGCAGTTTGAATATCTGGGCCAGTATGTATAAACAGCATTTATCATCACTGTGCTAGCCTCACCCTGTATTTCTTTCACTTTGTTACAAATACATGGTTTTATCAGTAGAAAACATGCCTCACTCCTATTGTATAAATGTATACTGTATATATGCATGTATATATAATATATGTATTCATTGTAAAAAAAAAAAAAACTTTGTTAATGCACCATTAGGGTTGAAGTGTAAAAAGTAGGGAGATGTGATCTTAGAGTTCACAGGCATAAGACCCTGCCCCCATCCTTGACTTCCAAACCAAATACTCTACCCTAACCCTCAACTTCGAACCCTAAGGCCCACCTCCACCCTGCATGCAGGAACAGGTGTGAGGGGTATGCCTTGGAGTTACGAATCCTAATGCTTACCCCATTGTTTTATTATGTACCCATGTCAGGTTAACTGTTGAAGTGGGGTGAGTATTAGGGTTCAGAACCCCAAGGCACCCCCCTTATATCTGTTCCTGCATGCAGGGTAGAGGTGGGCCTTAGGGTTGAAAGCCAAGGGTGAGGGTGGGGTGTTCAGGTTGGAAGCCAAGAGTGGGGGCAGGGTCTTATGCTTGGGAACCCTAAGATCACATTTCCCTACTTTTTATGCTTCAGCCCTACTGGTGCATTAACAAAGGTGTTTGCAGTTCATTTCCTTACTTTTTCAGGTAGTATAATAGTATCCTTATTTTACAATGTGAGTGCAAGGTCCTTTGGACCCTGCAGTCCCATCCCTCCATTGAGACAGTACATCAGTATCCTTGAGACACTATAACAGTATCATTATTTTACAGTGGGAGCGCAAGGTCCCATCCCTCCATTGAAAGAGTATAACAGCATCCTTATGTTACAGTGGGAGCACAGAACTATCCAGACCCTGCATTTCCATTTGTGCAAATTACATAACTTGTGCAAGATACCGCTGTATTTTGTGCAAATTGTGTAATTTGCACAAAATGCAACAGTATCTTGTGAAAGTTATGTAACTTGTGCAAATTACAACTTTTATGCCAGACAGTGTCTTGTGCAAGTTATGTACCGTCACTTGTGAAAATTACAACTTTCCTGCCTGTCAAATAAATTTCCCCATAGGAAATAATGGGAAATTAAAAGCTTAATAACTTTTGAAAGGATTAATTTTGTTTCACCAAACATTCAGAAGGTAAATCTGTGATGCAAAGGCTTTCTACCTTGAAAACTTCAAACCACTACCTAAAGCTATTTCTGAGATACGGATGGACAAAGAAATGTTAAAAAAAACCCTGGTAAATATTAGGATTTGTTGATGCTCTGTATCTCAAAAACTGCAAAACCAAGTCCCACAACATTTGGCACATCAGGAGACCTTCCTCTTGAGATTGGTTATGCAAACTTTTGTGTAACTCCGTGAAACAGTTCCAAAGTTATTACGGTTCAAGATTTGGGATTAACATGTTGTATTTTGTCAAAATTACATAGTTTGCGCAAAATACAACAGTATCTTATGCAAGTTTTGTAACTTGCGCAAATTACAACTTTTGTGCCTGACAGTGTCTTGCACAAGTTATGTAAGTTGTGCAAATTACAACTTTTGTGACTGACATATACATTTTCCCATAGGAAATAAAGGGAAATTAAATGTTTAATAACTTTTGAACAGATTAATATGTTTGTACCAAACCTTCAAAAGGCACATCTGTGATGCAAAGGCTTTCTACCATGAAAATGTCATATCACTACCTAAAGCCATTTCTGAAATACAGGTGGACAAAGAAATGTAAAAAAAAAACATGGTAAATGTAGGATTGTTTGATGTTCTGTATCTCACAAATCACAAATCTGATTCACACGAAATTTGTCACATCTGGAGACATACACCCAGAGATTATGCATGCCAAATGTCATGCAAAATCATTGAAGGGTTGCAAAGTTATTAAGGTACAAAAAATGAATAATTAGATGACAGTGTACAAAAAGTATTTTCACTTTCATTATGCATATAAATGTTCCCATAGGAAATAATTGGAAATTAAAAATTTAATAACTTTAGAACATATTACTATTTTTACACTAATCCTTCAAAAGGTGCATCTGTGACTCAAATGCTTTCTACCCTGAAATTATCAAACCATAACATAAAGACATTTCTAAGACACAGGTGGGCAAGGAAATATAAAAAAACCTGGAAATTGTAGGATCTTATTGACAGTTTCCATTTCCCAAACCACAACACGGATTTGTTCAAAATTCTGCACATCAAGGGATGTATCACTGGAGATTACGCATGCCACATTTCATGCAACTCCATTTAGGGGTTATAAAGTTATTGAGGTTCAAAATGTGGGGCTTAACATGGAAGTTTGCACTCAACCCTAATATACAGGCACTACTTGCCAGTATAATATATATATATATATATATATATATATATATATATATATATATATATATATATATATATATATATACTATAGAACTGTTTATCCTTGCAAGTTATATTATGCGCAAGGCAGTAACCAGCTACAACTGCACAAATTTAATTTCATGCTTTGCAGGTAGCACCTAATTTATGCCCATTCAAAATATGTAAATTAGTGCCATTTTATTTTAGTGTGAATATAGCTATTTTACATCAAATATAACCTGCTCTACAGTAGATATATTATGGTAGCACGGTAGTGCTACCATAGTTAGGGTTGAGGAGCCATTTACATGTTAAACCCCAAATTTTGTACCTTAATAACTTTGCAACTGTTTGACAGATTTGCCTGAAATTAGGAATTCATGATCAAGTCTCACACACCTTGGGATCTGCCAAGTTTTGTACCAGTCGGATACACTGCTGCGGAGTTATTAAGCGTGATCTGTGTGTGCATTTACGCTTTTTCTGGAATTCTACGGTTGTGCCTACAGGTCACACGGTTTGCGCGTCCAGCCCAAAATCTTCAGGAAACATGTGGCCAGGGTCCCTTATGTGCCTTTTAAAGATTTCATGAAAAAATATTAAACTGTTCAAAAGTTATGGCAGTCCGAACTTCTGTTTTTTCCCCATAGGATAACATTATGGCATTCGCCGCACCTTTGAGGGCCCATATCTTGAAAACGGTGCGAGATACGGAGCTTTTGTCGAAAAATTATAGCCCCCATGATTAGCTAGGAAAGTGATAATACATATGACTTTTACATTTTTTTTCTATGTCGTACGGTTAATGAGATATAAGCAATTTACTATTACAACTACTGATTTTTGTGTTCCGAGAGTCATTATTTTGCATACATTCTTTCTACTCACTGTCTTTCTCTATACAGCTTTTGGGGAAAACCAACCTGTGTGCTTACATTACTCTTACCATTACTGTTTCTGCTTGCGGTTCCGTACCCGTTTCACTTATCGTATACGTTTACGCCACCATATGCGTTACCCTTTGCATTTTCATTTGTGGTTGCGTTTCCATTGTTTTTAACATTTCTGTCTACAGTACTGTTCTTCTTTCTGTTTTGCTTTGCGTCACCATGTGCATTACGATTTGCTTTTGCGGGCACAATGTTACAATGCGGCAAGACATCACCCCCGAGCTCCCGCCGCTGCATTACATTCACTATTTCTCATTATCATTCTCAAAATGAAGGGAAATTAGAGGCAAAAAACTCAGTTTAATGCATCAGTTAGGGTTGTTCCACAGCGACAAGAGTGAGGAAATTTTATGTTAGGGTTGAAACCCCCTTTGCACCCCTCCAGCCCACCCCCCCAACTGGAATTGGGCTGTGCAATGGGGTCATCGGTCCTGTCACCCCATTCTCCTATTCCTCAGCTTCTTTCCACATGTGATGGGGTGACACTTAGGGTCAGTGACCCCAATGTGCACCCCGATTCCAGTTGGGGGGTGGGCTGATGGGAGTAAAGGGGTTTCAACAGCCCAACATCAATTCCTCACTTTTGTCACTGTGAACAACCCTAACTGATGCATTAAACAGAGTTTTTGCCATATATATATATATATATATATATATATATATATATAGTCTGGTGTGCTGGATTTATCAAGCTTGTTCAAAACAATGTTTCTGAATGGGCTGGGAGTGTTACACACAGTATGAGAAACAGGTGAATGTGTTTGGCAATGCTAATTAAGTCAGTTTCAGCAAGCAGTGAGGAACAGTTACTGTGAGACACTGTGATTTAGATTGCAGGTTTTCTTGAACTTAAAACAACATTATAATGGGCTGGAAGTTTTACAAACCCTGTGGGAAATGACTAATTATACAACAGCACCCTAAAAAGCTGGCTCCTGATTGGCTACCTAGCAGGATTTACAACGTGTCAATCCTGCTAGTACCCAACAGGAAATGTGCCAGCTGCACCCCGTGTCCCATACCATCTCAAAATCCCTCTGACGGCAAATATCAAAGCCATCTGCTGCCATCTTCCACAGGTCACTACCGATCATGCTAAATTAAAAAAAAAAAAAAGGAATGCTGCTTTGATGTGATTGATGAAACGGAGCTAGAGGAAATATTTTTAAACATTTGAAGCATGATTCCATGAGAAAGAACATCTCAAAACATTCCTCACAACTTTCTTGATACTTCAGCTAGAGCATTCGAGCAGCTAGCCTCTGCGACTCCTTCAGAACCTGCACCAATACCAAACACTGTCATCAACCCCGCCTACAAGAAACACCCTCGGCTCTGCTCCTCCAGTGACAACAGGCCTCACACTTCCTGAAATGAAGAAAAAACAAAGACACATTACTGTAAGTGAGCAACCATTTCAAAACTTAGAAAAAGGAAAAAATGAAGCCACCATAAGAAAGCAAACTAAGAGGGCAGTTAAAGTGTTTTTTGACTGGTGTGCACAAAAAGACATAAATATAGATATAAAAACAATTCCCATTGAACAACTCAACACCACGTTAAGAAGTTTCTATGCCACAGTGAGAAACACTGCCGGTGAACAATATGTTTTAGCCAGTTACATTGGATTAAGATCAGGACTCAACCATTTGGCTCGATATTCAACTGAACTTTGCCAGAAGAGGAAATGTTGGCATAAGAAACCTCACCATTAACTCATTTGAATTAAAGTACACTCCAGACAGCAGAAAATACATAACAAAATCCTTTAATGAAGATACAAAAAAAATTAAGTAATTCATGACCCCACACATCAACTAACCAGGGGTTGCATGCTAGAAATCCCAGAAGACCCACTTTATCCAGTTAAAAGCTTCTTGCAATGTATCTGTAAACTTCCTCCAGACCCTCCAGCTTTCTTTTGTGACCCCAAAAATACACAGGAGCACAACTTACACACCCAAAATATCTGGTACATGCGTGAACCCATGGGTGTTAATTATTTAGGAAAAATGCTTCCAATGATATGTCAACAAGCTGGACTAGACACTCACTACATGAATCATTTTCTCAGAGCCATGGCTGTGACTCTCTTATCTGCTGCAGGAATGTAAGCCAGTGAAATAATGAACATCAAGGGACACGAAAACTAAGCATCATTGCACAGTTATTGGAGACCAAACATATCCAACTGTGACCCATGGCCCCTCCATACTATCTGGCAAAAATGCAGAAACCATAAAAAAAGCAGAATCCAAAACAAAGAAAAATGAGAAGCAATATCTTTTCCCACAATACACAAATGCTCCTTCCACCAGCAAACAGTACTATACAGAAACATCAACTTCTGAAGCAGTCTATCCTGAAGACAACCCAGTACACCCAAACTACTTCACCCAAAAGGAATACATCCAAATGCAGCAATCTACAGCAGCATCTCTTCAAACTGCAGTCTACTGTATCGCAAACAATACTATCGCAAACCTCAACAGAAAAATCTTCCACTTCTGAGATCTCTCCAATCCACGAAACAGAACACCCCAATGATATACCTGCTCCACAAATGAAGTACATCCAAACAGAACAACTCAATGATGAGATCATTCTCCATCTCGAAGACCTTGTAACACTGCAGAATCAGCTCCAACCCAGTCATCACACAACGTAGCACAAAATACTACAGTGCAAAAGACCCCTACAGCCTCACAGCAGTCTGTACATTGCCCATCGCTAAGCGACTTAATCAATTATGGCACCATCAACTTCTATGGACTGCCACATCCATAACCAGCACCTCAAAGGTAATAAAAATCCTAATACCAGCACAACAAAAACATCCACAGTATTCTAAAACGCTCTCATATATTTTTCAGGCATTCCAGTTATCTACACTACAGAAGGACCCTCCACAATCAACAACCAGAAGAAAACCAGAAAAACATCTCACTGAACACAGAGAAGACATCGATCAGGTAAGTTACAACAAAAACAAACTTTAAGCAAAAAAACTGTTCTGGACTATGTTAAAAAAAGTTACAAAACTGTAACTCTTACAACTTTATAAGTACAGTAGAACTACATCAAACTTCATTCTGTTATACAAAAATAAAATATTGTTGCTCTTCCTTCCTCCTATAAATAGTTAAACCTGCAAAAGTTTCATTCTATGTAAGTAAAAATGTTACCTCTGTTTGCTACTTGTTTACACAGCAAAAAAAAAAAATAGTTTCACAAAATGAAAAAAGCCTTCCACACCATACAGTACGATCAGGAACTATTTTTTTCCTTCACATGTCTATTTACCCTTGGGTGCTGTATTGCTGGAATCAATAAAACCTATAATAAAAATATGTAATTTAAAAAAATCTAAATTGTATAATAGTAATATCCCACTCAATGCTGTGGGTGATGCCAGGATTTAACCATGGGTGGTGTGTTGCTAGTCCTTCAGATCTGCTTCAGGATCGATCAACACACCACCCATGAGTAAATCCTGGCATCACCCACAGCATCTTATGGTATATTGCTTAAATGGTCTTTGCAATGTTAAGTGAATTACTTGCAAGTAGCAGTGAGAAACAGAAAGTGTGAGGCATTGTTATTTAGAATGTAGGATTTTTTGAAAATGTAGTAATGGGTTAGGAGTTTTACAACACTGTGGAAAATAGCTGAATGCCCTTTGAATGTTAATTAATTTACTTGCAAGTAGCAGTGAGAAACAGATTTGTAAAGAAGTTCAATTTAGTATGCAGGATGGAGTGAGTGAGTGAGTGAGTGAGTGGTGACATCAGCAGAGTATGTATATTTGTCAGATATCATACTCCAGTGATATAATTGTCAGATATCACACTCCAGTGGAAATAACCTAGTTTATCACATTGATAATGCTTCACCCCATTGTATAAATATATGTGTGTGTGTGTATGTGTGTGTATATATATATATATATATATATATATATATATATATATATATATATATATATATATATGAAAGGGTAGGAAACATTATGTCTGCTGATTGGTTTAATCACATCACATGACCATGCACATATCAGAGCATGTCTACACCTACACTTTCACGCCCTTGAAAAGCAATTTTGCCATTTTAAAAAATAGATAACCCACTCTAGGGTGTGTGGTCATGCTCTGATACACACACACCTTGGGTGGTTGATGCACTTGTCCTGTGGCCTCATGCATAACAATGCACACCAAGGGGTGTGTATATCACAGCATGACAGCACACCTTAGAGTGGGTTATTTATTACAGATAGATAGATAGAATGACAGACAGCCAAACACCTACAGAGAAACACCTCACAAACCACTCAGCATGCAAACATCTGGTCCAGAAGCTCAACAACACAGTAGTACCCCCCAGAAATAATGTAAGGTAAGGCCACAAGAGCACAGACAGCATTAATGACTACTGCAAATTAAATGATAACAAAAATATCTTCTATACTCCACAATCAGTCCTACTAACCAACCAACAACATCTTACCACAGCACCTCAAGCAACATAACAACATCCAGCAACTTCACCAGCAGACCACAAAGCAGCCTAGAAAGCTATTTCACCAGTCCTGTCTTCAATGCAAAGCACATAACAATACAAATAAATCTAGGTAAGTAAACACCACCTGACAAACAACTCACAAAACCCATAATAAAATTGCTAACCACTTCACACGCACCTCTGCCCACAGATGAAATAAGCCACAAAAAAAGAAGAGTCTATATAACAGAAGACAACAACAGTGGCTGTGATTGAATCAGAAAAGTAAAACAAACCAAAACAAAAAAGTGAAAAAGAAATATCTTTAAAAATGTCACTAGAGAATACACACACACATGCAAGCATGTGCACACACACACACACACACACTCTCCCAAATGCACTCACACCTTCCCAAACCCACATACAGAACAACAAAATTAACATGCATACTTAATCTGTTTCTCTTTTCTCCCACCAGTTACCCTGGAAACAGAGAAAACCAGCTTAGACAAACAGCAATGGAACCATAACAAGCAGAGACCAGACCAGAAAAACAACCGCTATCAGAAACAGTTGAACATTTAAACCTAATGAAGTAATACAGTTGGGCATTTGTTTTAATGATTTTCACATAAGAAGTTAAGCTTTTCAAAACAATTGAATAATTGTTTCTATGGTTTTTAAAAGTAACAGTTCAAACATATTTACCCTGCATAAAGCAACCTGACAAAGTTAAAGTTTGACTGTTTGTCTGTGATTGGTCATGTTGCCTTGGTCCTCCCCCCTACTTGCATATGTGTGTGTGTGTGTGTGTGTGTGTGTGTGTGTGTGTGTGTGTGTGTGAGCTGGGGGGTGGGGGGAATGCAGTGTTAGGGTTTTCAACCATAACACTGAATTTCCTCACTTTTGTCACTGTGGAACAACCCTAACTGATGCATTTAACTCATTCAGTCCCATAGCCATCATATGGCATCGGAAACTGCCCATTACTGAACCCAACCCAAAATGGCCACCGGGAAAGAATGAGTTAACAGAGTTTTTTTTTTTTGCCATGAATTTCCTGTCTTTCTGAGAAATCATAATCTCATGCTATTTTTTATATGTTGATGAGAGTGTGCCTCCCTTTTTGCAGTACAGTATGACCAAAATATAGATAACTGCATCAGAATATTTACTTGTCTTATGCTCTTCATCCTGCAACAGTTCATGTGCTACACCTTTCACATGAAAATTAAGTCATAAATAAATGGAATAGGACAGTAATATGGGCACCACATGTACCAATAGTACATGTACTCTGCTAAGTAGAAAATATGCACAGATGAACCTCTTGCACTTTCTTTCTATGCAGCAATATAGCAAGGCCAGTATTCATATCACCACTGTAACTTAATACATAATAAAAGACACAACACAGGTAGGAAAGGCTTAAAAAAGATTTATTGCCTAATTAATAGTTGATTAAAAATGCCTAATTAAAAGTCCAATTGGTACACAAAATCAGTCTCATAAAACAATATTTAAAAAGTATTACATCAAAGTTTAAAATAGATGTAAAACAGTCTGACAGGTACTTCATGAGTAAGTTGTGACAGTAACACAGAACACATGAACACAACTACCATGATAGTCTCTGTGCACTGCTTACATGCATCATACAATGATGATGTTATTGTCATTGTGTGACTGATAGTGTGAATGTTTCTGGGGTGGGCGAAAAACCAGATACCGATTGTTTAAATAATAGCAGCACACACACATAATGGTATCTAACAGAAGATACATAGGTAAGCTATTATAAAATATTTAATTGGAATATATTTATGTGTAGACATACATATATATATATATATATATATATATATACACACATACAAATACATGCAAAGACATAGAGATCTATGGGTGCATTTGGAAAATTCCCACCTGATTCCTCAAAAGAGGCGATCGAGAAATATTATCAGGAACATAAAAAGCAGCTGTTATCAGTGAAAGTGTCAGATTACCAATAGTGCACAATTTTACACATACATTTGATTAACTTCTTACACAAACCAAAATTAGATAGCATATGGTAACAGGTACTATATACATCAGTGAAAACCATCTAAGTTATAATCAACATTCATAATGAAATAATGAAGTATCTACATCACTAAAAACTTTTAGTTAATAATAAGCAATGGTTGTGGTCAATGCTATAAATATAACATTAGTTATCTACAATTCAGAAAATGTTACCTCTTGGTCATCAACAAATATGCACCACAATACACTATATTACTGTTAATGATACCTGTATGAAATTACTATAAACTGGAAAAGTTCTAGTAAATATCAATATTACATTAATAAATATTTTAAGAATATGTTTAAATACGTGTGAATCAAATACTGTTAACTAAATACTCAACATTGTTCAATACATTCAGTTACATAGCAATTTATACAAGTGCTTAAAAGCTAACAGTACTGACTTTAATAAAATAATGTTTTAACAATCATATATACACATGTACAACACAGATGTACGTTAAGAAAACAGGCATAGTACTACACTGTTGCAGTACAATATGGATGTATTGAGTGAAGATGCAAACAGACAAAAAAAACCACAAGCCACACCTAATCATACTCAACATACCACAGAGTGATGCGTATTTCAGAGTACAGTACTCTTAAGTAAAGGTAAGAAGAGCAAGTAAAAAAACAGTGTTCAATTGTGCTAACGCAGAAGTGGCAAAAACAAAACCAGGATATTTTTTACTCATGAAATATCCAAATCATATCATGATGCAGGTAAGTCATTAAAAAGACATACATTACACAGTTTTTTTCATGCACATGGACAAGTATTGTACCTTGGTAGAGGCACACAGTTGGCAAATGTGCCAAGTAGTACTTGTTATGGCTGCATATGATATACTCAGAAGAAAAGACAATAACAGAAGAGGATGACCAGATAGGTATAACTGTTTTGCCATTTTAAAATCTTTCTTTGACATCTAAGTGTGGCTTCTCTAGTGACTGCAAAGACAGTTGGTGCTGATTGAAGACCGCTGCAACTATTTTCACTGTGTCACTGATCAATGCAACAATCTTATAAGTCAGATGAAGTAAACATATGCAGTAAACCATGTGATGTGTTAACAGTGTAATCTTGAATGCAGATTGACATAAAAAAAATCTTAATCTAACAGAACTCACTCTGTAACAAGATGCATGAAGATCGTAGTTGTTCTTCAAAATCACCACATATGCAATTTTTAAGTGTCACGGTAGTCTCTGTTTGAAAGTGCTTATTGAGTCATTGCATTCAACCCAGCCAGTTCTGTACCTCAGCAAACAAGTGTAATGTCCAGAACATACAGACTGGCCATAGTGGTAGATCACAGCCTGAGTGTCAAACACTGCTTGGTTAAATACATTTCTACCAGCTGTGAAATCTGTGATAGGTGTGTTAACTCTGAGCCCATTAGAGTCAAATCTATACAATACAAGCATAAGATATTGAGATGAAGTCCAGAGATGTATGGACTGAGTACATATACTTCCACACCTTACATACAAGTGACCACTTTCAGCATTGGTAAACAGCTGCTGGAACTTGACACTTTGAGTTTGACGCTCAAACAGAGGAACCCAAAGCATGTCTTCAGTGGTTTCTCACGCTAAATGACCACATGACACACATACATATCTGGTAATATATGACACAGTGAAGTACTGACGCATTGGAATCCCCTCTTCTTCCAAGCTGTTTATGATGGCCATCATAAACTCACTGGCATCCTGCTGCATGCTAGCAGCAAATGTACTGCATCCATCATATGTACCTATGACCTGCCGTAGAGGTGTCAGTGACTGCACATTGTTTGATTGATCAGAAGCCATGTTGACAACTTCCTTCAATGCCTTTGATAAGGGAGTGTCTTGTGAAGCTGATATTGCCTGCACAAAGTGTGTCATGTGGAGAAAAGCTTGCAAAGCTGAATTAGCATAGCAGTTTACTCTAGTACTGTTATCAAACACTGGGAAAACAGCCATACCAAGTGATTTCTGAGCAACAGCTAGTTCTGCATCTGTATTTGACATTCTGACCTTCTTAGTATTCTGCTCAGTTGATTTAGTTGTGGCAGCTCGTTTTCTCTTGTTTCCAGGTGAAGCTGTGACTGTGGGATGTGAGACAACGACATATGTAGGTAGTGCTATTAGAGACATCTGTGGCTGATACAGAGTACATAATCTGTTGTACTCAACAATACAACGCTTGTCAGCGTGTATCTTCTGAGGTGCGAGTGTTATGATATGCAACCCAGAAAGACTGTGGACGCTTGAAAGTGCGACGTAGCTCATGCCATCTTTGAAAATGTCTGTCCCTATGTCCACCATTACTGAATCCAAACTCAAGTCCTGAGACTTGTGAATTGAAACAGCATATGCAACACATATTGGGAACTGTTTCTTGTTAATGTAGATATCCTTAAATACCTGGAACTTAACACAGGTATAAGCAATCTGCACAGACTGTTCCATGTTGCCAAAGTGGACAAAATGTGTCTCACATAAACAACTTCTGAACATTGTAAATGAAGTCTATGATGTGACCCATGGCACCATTTACCGTGTCATGCTCAACATCAAGATTACGCCGTAGCATGACATGTGCATTCTTACAAACTGTAAGAACAGCTTCCAGGCCAGCTGTGTGTGAAACTTCTGACTTCAGTTCAGAGAGTCATTCAGTCATCTTCGCTACCTGCTTCCAACTTAGAATGACACCATCAACTGTATCAACAGCATGCAGTATGAGAATTTCTTGATTCTCTCCCTGCAACATAACACTGTTGAACTCAGCACATTTCTTAAATCGTGGCATAAGACACACAATCCGTGTGCCCCTGGAGTACACATCACTGGAAACATCACATAATGTTTCTATGGATGTAGTATCCATTCTGATTCTTCAACCATGTAACACTGAAAGATGTTCTGGTGACAAAGAACCTGTACGAGCTTGATCCAACAGTGTCTTGTAAGCCAGATCACCAATCTGCCACATGTTCTGACACAACTCGACATAGGTAAATAACTCCCACAAGTTAAAACCTCTAATGCAGCCTAGTGTATTCTTAGCCTGCTTGACAGTCAGAGCTGCAAAGACATGTTCCATATTAACTGGTGCAAGTTGTAAAAGGTCTCCAAATACAATAATGCTTTTACCACCAAATGCATCTCCATAGTCAGTCCCCAAAATCTCCTGTAGACATAGGTGTATACAGGCAAGCATCATTAGAGACCATGCTAATCTCATCAATAATGAGTAACTTCATCTTAGTAAACACAGAATGAAGCTGAGATGCAATATCAAATGACAGCTTATGATACTCTCCTGCGTTGCCATGCTCCACTGGCAACAGGAAGAGATGGTGTAATGTAACTCCACCAGTGTTGTATGCAGCCAGTCCAGTGGGAGCACTAACAGCAACAGACATTGATGAGCCTTTCTGTTTCTGTATTTCAGCCATAATGGCCTCTTTAAGGAATCTCTTTCCTGTACGTGCTGAGCCAGTAACAAACATCAGTAGTGGCTTGTGGTCAAGACAGTCACATTTCTTCTGTTCATGTATTATACCATGCTGGACAGCATCAGGAACTGCAGAGTGCACCACACATTGCTGCTCATTGACACTCTCTTTCTCAATTCTGCTGGGTCAACACTGAAGTGTGTGCCATGTTCCATAGCACTCTCCACTTCTGACATGAGTACTTCTGGGGCATTCAGAGGCAAAGATTCTCCAAGGGTGCCTTCTCCTTCCAGATCAAGATTGTCCTGTGAACTAACAGGAGTGTCCTCTTCAAGTTGTTTCTGTGCTTTTTCAAGCTGCTCCTTCTCAGTGTCTTGTCTCTATATGTATGTGTCTGAGTATTCAGTTTTAAATGCCTCATAACTGTGATTGAATTCTTCCTCGAATGTATCACAGTCATCTTTTAATTCAGACTCATTCCTCCAGGGTTTAAATAAGAATAACAGAGCAAAGTAGTAATGCTCTCTGCTCTCAGATGTGCCTAGATACAATTTGTAGTGGTCAATGAGCCAAGGCTTATGTCTCTTAATGAGACAGCTGTCCACTCCTTTGACCTTGTAAATGTCACGTGTGCAATCTTGTAGTCATACCACTTAGCCACCTCAAATAAACACATTCAATCCATGTCTTCATGTCTACAGGGGTAGTATGTGTCAATGAAGTTATTCTTCAAGATATGTCTTGAAGAGGGTCTCTTGAGAGCTAGTTCCTCAATCTCAACATGAGGAATAAGTACACATTTGCACTTCCCTTTGTAGTTTACACTGAGAAAGCGTACACATCAGATTTACCGCACAAATGTGTACTGATCAAGCGATCGCTGGCCCCATAAGAACCTACATTCTCTGTGTGATAGGGTCTTCAATCCCAGTGCAAACAACAGCACCGTTTTCACGCTTTTTGTTTTTTGAGCAAACAAAATATACAAAAGTTATGGTTACATCTATAGTTAACAATATATGTAAAGCATCACGGAGTCATCTATTTAAGTACTAGGATTATGGTTCATTGTATAGCATTCCAATCACACAGTGAATATTCAAGAAATTCATGGTGCACAAATTACAACACCACTGACTAAGTCTATTCATGTTACAATTGGGACCTGGCAAGGCTGGATTACATTTGTGCATTTATACAGACCAAAACTAGTGAGGGACCTCTATTCCCCTCATTGGCATTACATGTTGCTGCAGAGATTTCATCCCTGATTATGCAGAAATTCCAGCCCTATTGTACAGGCTGCTCAAGAAGAATACAATCTGGCTGTGGACGGAAGAACACACTCAGGCATTGACAATGTTAAAAATGGCTTTGGCAAAGGCCCCTGTACTAGCCATCCCAGATTACTGCAAGCCATTTCATTACATACTGCAGTTAGAAGTGCTTCATTGTCTGCTGTACTCACACAAGTTTGTCATGAGAAAGAAAGACCAATTGCTTACATTTCTAAGTTGATTACTGAAGTGGAAAGGAGATACACCCTGTGTAAAAAACATCTATTTGCTGTGTTTCTGGCAATCAAAGCATTCATATTTATTGTGGCAGAAAGTAAAATGGTTATGTTTTGAGCACATACACCACTCAAAGTTTTGATGTCTTCTCACATCAAAGATGAAGTGATGTCTATCATCAGACTAGCCAGACAGATGCTACTGCTGTAGATCATGGACACTAAAGTCTAGCATGTAAAGGAGTATTCACTGCTAACCAATGGCCTGCTGCTAGATGGGCTTCCCCATGAATGCCCATACTCAGCCTTGGTTCAGCATTCCCCCTCTCCTTTCATGGAAGGCTGTCTTACTAGCCTCAATGAGCAGGGTGTGATGCCCTCATCCTTTAACATCTATGTGGATGGCTCATCCATGTATGTAGAAGGTAAGAATAAAACTAGTTTTGCAGTATTCGATCCCACTAATGCTATGCCTCCACTGGTCTACTCTTGTAAAATTCAGTCAGCTCAATTTGCTGAGCTAGCAGCAGTTACTTGTGCCTTGCAAATGTCAACAAAAATGCCATTAAAGAGTTGTGTGTACAGATTTGCACTGGGTCTGTTTAGCCCTTACTGCTTTCCTACCAGTATGGAAGACTATTGGATTTGTTATATCAGATGGTAAGCCTTTATATTATGCTGCTGTTTTAGCTGCACTTTGGGAAACAGTTATAGCAATGAACTTTGAAAATGTTAAAATTAAAATGATTAAGAACAAAGCACACTGAAAGGGAGTTTCAGTTGCAGAACAAAATGCAATGGCAGACTTTCAAGCAAAGCAAGCAGCCAAGGAAGGGGCCCCTCTGTGGGAACCTCATGCCCTCCCTCCCAATTTTGAGAACATACCAAAGACTAAGCATGCAAAAACAGGCTGATTTGATTCAGCTGCAAATCTATGACACTGCACTGCCTGATTTACTAAACTGTAAATTTAATGGGGGTCTTAGTCAGAATCGCTCAGGTCCTCTAGTCTGGCAGGGTCCTGATATGCCACACTTATTGTGTATTGCCCCACATGGGGTTCAGAAAGAAATGCTGTGCCTTGCACATGACACTAGAGGTCATGGTGATGCTCCCTCCACACTGTAACATTTGCTTTCTTTTGTTTGGTGGCCAGGTGTTAAATATGATGTCACACAATACTGCACAAATTATATTCATTGTGCTTGCCACAATCCCACAGGCAAAGCAAAGTGACGCCAGCTGGCCTTGCCTAATATTAAAGGTCCATGGGGACATATTCGAATGAATTACACAGAGGGCCTGCCTAGGACCTCTAGGGTGCACACTGCTGTTCTGCTTATTATTGAACAATTTTCTAAATGGACTAAAGCTTTTCCAGTGCATAGTATGACAGCCCAGACTACTGCTATGCTATTAGTGAAACAAGTGTCTTCTAAGTGGGGAATGACTACCTTAATTGATTCTGACTAAGGGTCACATTTCAAAGGTAAAGTAATGCAACAAGTGATACAAGCAAAGGGCAATGGTGAAACATTTCACATCCTGTATCACCCACTGCCCTCAGGTCAGGTTAAAAGAACAAACATGATACTTAAAAGCAGTTTGAAAAAAATGTTCAAGCAGTCTCAAAAAGACGGTATGAACAGTTACCTTTAATTTTAATGATGATGAGAGACACAGACAATTTTCTTAATGCAGTAAAGCTACTGCAGATACAATTTAGATCCAGATGGAAATAAGAAAGGAAGAGTGTGCTTCCACTAGGACTAGAACCCAGAACCTTAGCATTCCATGCTATGCAATAACCATCTGAGCTATGGGAGACTCAGTGATTAGCAGACATTTGTGTTTTCCAATAAGGCACATACATTAATTTCTGGTGTTGGTGAACCAGCAACTTAGGCATATGACAGTGACACACACAATTTTCTTAATACAGTAAAGCCTAACAGTGCTTCATCCTTGGATTTACAAATTGCCGGTGGTACCCTTCTAATCTGGCTAGCCACTGATCTGCTATGGTCACGACCATCCTTGGACCTTTGCTTCAACCTATTCCACCCTTGCATCATTCTCTGTATCAGCATTGACTTTGTAGGGTCCTTCCACTTTTTCAGGCTACAAACTAAGTTGATCCATGCTAGGTACACCCCCATCATGGTGTGGCCCATCCCTTTTTGCCATTGATCCACTGTAAACTTTCCTAACTTCTCCTCAGTAAGTGGCCCACTTACCTCCATGTGGTGTGCTTCCCTGAATGTTTGCAATGCCCGCCATGCCCCTTCATAGGCCCTCAATGTCTGTGGTGCCCATGGAGTTGTGAAACAGCATTTTGGCTCCTCTTGCCAACATCCCAGATGTTCATTGGTATGGGCATTTTCTGTTCTCTGCTGCTGGTGCCAGCATCTGAACTGATCCAGCTGCAGACAGGAAAGGCTGTCAGCTAGGATATTTTTCACCCTTCTATGTGCCTGACCTAAATGACATATTCAACTGCAAACCTCTTAATACTAGCTGTCTCAAAACCGCATAACTGTCCCAGATCTAGCTCCCTGTTGTTCAGAACCTCCACCACTGCCTTGTTGTCACACCAAAATGTAACTTTCTGGTTCCCTAATTCCTCTCCCCACACCATGGTGCATGCTCAAATAGGCATGATTTCTAACAGTGTGATGTCTTTACCCTTCTGTCTCTCACCCATTCTGCAGGCCATGGCTCTGAGAGCCATTTTCCTCTCAAATTTCCCCCCATTTCTAAACCCCCTGCCACATCCGTATATAATTCCAAATCCAAGTGTTATAAATCCATTCCTCCTGCCAAAAGGAATGACCATTATAGTTGCTAAGGAATTCCTCCCATACTTGAAATCTTCCTTTACCCCTTTTGTTATATCCACCCAGTGGTGTGGTCTTTACTCCTGCTGTGGCCCTTGCTAGCCACCTAGTGAATGTCCTTCCTGGCCTGATTGCCTCACAAGCAAAATTCAAATGCCCCATTACCTGTTGCCCCTGTCTCAACTGCACCTGCCTCCTGCTTGTATGTACCTGAATCAGCTCCCTTAGCTTCTGCACTTTGCTGTCTGGTAACCTAAACACTTCTCTCAGTGCATCTATCTCAATCCCCAGAAATTCCAGAACCTTACTGGGGTCTTCTGTTTTTTCTGGTGCCAATGGTACCCCGAGCTCTCCACATAGCTCTTGAAAACTAGCCAGCATCCTCTCTGCCTGCCTGCATCAGCTGCCTATTAACAGGAAGTCATCCAGGTAGTGAATGATTGTCTTGCAACCTGTTTTATCCTTAAATATCCACTGCAGACAGGTACTGAATGCTTCGAATGTAGCACAAGCTACGGAACAACCCATAGGCATAGCCTTGTCAAAATAATACTGGTCCCCTACTTTAAAACCCAATAGGTCCCAATCCTCCCTTATAACTTTGAGCAAACAAAAGGCTGACTCTATATCTGTCTTGGCCATCCATGCATCAGGGGTCACTCTGATAATCTGTATGGCCTCTTCCAATGTGGTATAGGTGACCTTGCTGTGCTCTTCCCTATAAAATCATTAACTGAGTCCCTTCTGGGAATGATAGATGGTGAATCACCCTGTATTCTCCCTTTTGCTTTTTGGGAACCAAACCCACTGGGGAAATTCTCATGTTGCATAAGGGGGGGGGCTGGATATGGCCCTTCCACCCTACCTGCTGCCTTTTCCTTCTCTATTTTTTTGTCTTGAATAATAATAATAATAATAACAATAATAAATTTTATTTCTAAAGCGCCTTTCCAATTTCAAGGTGCTGTACAAAGATTATAAAACACAAATAAAACACAGATAAAACACAAATAAAAACATCAATCTCATAATGATACATCACAATCACTGGTCTAAAAAGGCAGACTGATACAAGTGAGTTTTTAAATCCCTCTTGAACTCCTCCATGGAGGTGCACAACCGCAACTGACGGGGTAGAGAATTCCAAAGAGTGGGAGCAGCATAAGAAAAAGCTCTACAACCAGATGAATTTAGGCTCACTCTTGGAATCTCTAGCAACCCCTCATCGGCTGAGTGGAGTACTTTGCCAGGGCAGTAAGAAACCAGGAGATCTTTCAGATAGGCTGGACCCTGATCATGTAGGGCTTTGAAAGTCAATAAACAGACTTTAAAGGTGATCCGCCACCTAACAGGAAGCCAGTGCAGATTGCGCAGCACCGGGGAGATGTGGCAAGACCTTCTTGTCCCAGTCAAAACCTGTGTTGCTGCACTCTGCACTAACTGGAGGCGGCGGATTTCAACCCCAGACAGCCCAAAATACAGGGCATTGCAGTAGTCCAAGTGAGAGGACACAAAGGCGTGGACCAACATTGGTAATGAGTCAGGCGGAACAAGGTGTTTCACTCTAGCGATATTCCTAAGGTGGTAGAAGGAAGTTTTGACGACCACTGACACTTGTGACTGTAGTGTCAGCCTGTCATCTAAAATAACCCCTAGGTTACACACCCATTCAGAGGTTGGGAGTGATACACCTCCAAGAAAAATTCCTGAGGGTGCACCAACAGGCGACCTCTCTGTCCGACAACCCGGATCTACAACCAAAACCTCAGTCTTTTCTGAGTTCAACTTCAGCCAACTAGAGTCCATCCAATCCTGGATTTCTTTCAGGCAGTTATTAAACACCGAGAGAGCTCCATCCTGGTCAGGGGAAAAAGACAGGTATAGCTGGGCATCATCAGCATAGCAATGAAACCTCAGCTTATACCGTCTTATAATGTCTCTGAAGGGCAGCATACACATCACAAATAACATGGGAGATAGCACAGAACCCTGAGGCACCCCACACAACAAAGAAATTGGGCCAGAGGAAAAAATCCCCAACACAACTCTTTGTGATCTCCCAGTGAGGAATGAGGTGAACGATCCAAGGACGGTTCCCGATATTCCACAGATCTGACTCAGGCATGCTAACAACACCATGTGATCCACGGTGTCAAAAGCTGAAGAGAGATCAAGAAGAACTAGAATATAATGTCTCTTCTGGTCTCTCACCCTCAAGAGATCATTAAGCACCTGAACCAGCGCAGTCTTGGTGCTATGTCATTTACGAAAACTGGATTTGAAGGGTTCATATATGTCATGGATGGTTAAATGGTTCTCCAATTAGATCGCCACTACTTTCTCAATCACCTTCCCAATGAAGGGTAGGTTAGAGATGGGTCTGTAGTTTGCAAAACAATCTGGGTCCAAGGTAGCTTTCTTCAAGAGCAGTGTCACCACCGCTTCTTTCAGGGAGCTAGGAAACTCACCCAAGTCCAGGTAGCACCAGACTATTTGCACAAGGATTGGACTGATGATGTCACAACAGTCCAATATTAGGGGAGTCAGTCCAGGATCCAAACTACAGCTCATAGGGTGCATACCATGGATAATCCTCATGACATCAATGAAATCAGGTCTGCTGAAGGAACACCACGAAAACTGAGGCACTGTGAACCCACACTGTTCAACCGCATCCCCCTTAGAAGCCACAGGATGCAGATTCGCCCTGATATCGGCCACCTTATTAGTGAAGAAGCGAGCAAGCTCCTCGCACTTTAATTGCGAAAAAGCTCTCCAAACTTGTAGACAAGCTAGACTGCTCAGCCTGTCCACAGTTCGAAACAGCTGAGCCGATCGGTTCCTAGCAGCAGCAATCTCCCTGGACAGGAATTCTGCCTTCTTATGGGAGATTGCAGATTGATAGACAGAGTAAGGTCCATCAATTTAGGCGGTCGGTATCACTGGCGGATCTGCACCTCACTAGCGTTCAAACTTTGCCCTGTCTCCGCATCTCTCAATGTCCCATCAAACCAGGCACCTTAGGATGAAGGGAGAGGGGCATACACAAACAGGAGCAATAGTATCCAAAGCCAAGTAACCGCCCCTATTATAGGCTGTCACAGGTCTCTGGACTACTGCTAACCAACACGGGGACGCAGGTCAAGAACTGCCGCAAGGCCTTGGGGAGAAATATCCCGAAAGGGCGGTATCTCGTCATCTCCACAGGGGTAGGCCTTCTCAGGGGGAAATAAAATTGAACCCCATGGTGCAGTGGTCTGACCATATGACTGGTTCCACTCCCAAATCAGTAATATCAATCCCTAGGAGAAAGACTAAGTCCAATGAATGTCCAGATTTATGGGTAACAGTGGAAACTACCTGTGTAAAGCCCAAAGATATCATTAACTGGAGGAAGTGATTAGCAAATTGTGAGAGTTCATCATCGACCCAGGCATTAAAGTCACCCAGAACCATCAGTCTGGGTGACTCCAACAACATGTCAACGATGAAGTCTGCCACTTCCTGTAAGAACCGTTTCCCATCACCTGGTGGACGGTAGATGAGTACGATTCGGACGCCCACACCCGCTACCACTGTACACTCAAAGGACTCAGTCCCCCCCACAACTACACTCATGAGGTCCAATTCAGTCTTAAAACAGACTGCACCCCCCACCATTGGTCCAATCTCGGCGGTGTATCACCGATACCGGCCGAGTCATGGCTTCAATGTGGGGCCTGAGTTTTCCATCCAGCCAGGTCTCAGTGATGCAAGCCAAGTCCACCGGACCAACAAGATCAGCAATAATGCCAGTCTTGTTTCTGATGGATCTAGCATTGCATAACACCGCCCGGGTTGAACGAACCTCGGAGGCTGTCAAGCCCATCTGCCTACCAAATTCTGTAGTGCCCTTGGGTATGGACACCAGACAGGGCAAACCACGGTCTGGATTCCATTTCACCCCAAGGCACCTTCTAGGTCTCACTACCCGGATACGAAGGCCCCTCTCATCCATCCCCCCTGGTTCATCACCCCCCACCTTCCCCCCTCTCCTTCGAGCAATTCCCAATGCTCTACAGTGCTGGTATGTATCAAAGTGGAGAGGGGAGGATAGAAAGGGCGGAGGGCGTGAAGCAAGGAGGGTGAATAGCATGCCGCCATGGGGATTATGGGCCGACACATGCCACAATGATACAACTAAACCAAAACAATAATAAAATAAAAACTTAAACTAAATAAATCCCAAAATAATCTAATTAAACATAAATCCTAAACGCAAACCAAAATTTTAAAAGAAACTCAAATAATTCAAACATAAAAATACAAAACACATCCCCCCCCAGTTCTCTCACAACCAGGGATAGAGGCAAATAATAAAATAAACTAATAAGGGGTTCATACTTAACCAATAAAATCACACAGTATCTAATCTGCACAGATTCTTGAAAAGGCAGGAAAAAAGCTCACGACTAAGTGGGAAGGATAATAGTCAGGTATTTCAGTTATTCCCAGAAACGGTAAAACACAATATCCCTGCACAACCTCTCACGAAGGCAGGTTTAAAATAAAATAATAAAAAGCAGATTAACCAGGCACTCTCACTACCTGGAAAATTTGGAATAGAAGGCTCGAATCAGACTACCTCTCACATAGAAGTTGGAGCCCTAGATAGTATTAACAAAATAAAATACATTTTCACTGTTTCTAAAATGAATCACAGTCTGACCGTAACCAGTATCCAAAACTTTGTCCGGGTGAATCTTCTTATGGATCTTCAAAAAGTTGTCAATTATGCAGAGAATAAGATTGTCAGTCACCAGAAACGCTGGCAGGGGTCCAAGAGATTTGACCCAGGAGAGCCACTACCAAGAATACTCTCCTGCTGTAGCTTCGGTCCTAAATAAGAAATGGCCCACTGGCCAATTCCTCAAAAAGACCTCAAAGCCGAGGCTAAACCAAATGGCTCCCCACCGCAAACCCGCACTCCTGCCCAATGAGAGAGCCGGCCGGTAGCAACCCAGGAAAGAACAGACCACCCGCTTCCATGCCAACAAACAATCAACAGTTAACTCCAGATGCCCAGGATAGATCCAGAATCACAGTCTCCACAACCCCAGAATAATGAAAAGGGCCTGCAGTTCCTCGCCTACCAGATTATAAACCCTCGGCAGCAAGAAGCGTAGAGCAATTCCCAATAGTCAGAGGTTACCAAATGGCTTCTTCAGAGTACTTGCTCTGTGAGGATCACCAACAATCCAGGACTTTGTCTAAAAGAAAGCGCCCTCTTCTGACGTCCGTCCCAGACAGAGTCCAAAAAGTCAAACAGACAGAAAACAATCCCAAAACTTTCCCGTGAACTCAGAATTAACAACGTCCCGCAAAGTGTCCCATAAAATGTTCCACTTGTCCAAAATTCAGTGTAAGGCCAAACAATTATGATGCACACATTCTGAAAAGAACTCAACAGCAGACGGCAGCGGCAATGGCAACCGCACATACACGCACTCACACTCGTGCGATCGGCTTGCCCAGCATAGCGGCCTCACATGACAATCTGCTCCTGTGTAACCACACAATGTCCTCCTTTCCTCTAAATGACCCCAGGTTTCTAGCCTCTCTTGTCTTTCTTGGCCCTTTTTTTACTGCAACGGGAAACCTGTTCTGAAACCTACAGTATATTTACGGATTCTGCTACACCGATATCTGGGTACTATCTTAGCCACTTCTCCCATGCCTCTATCTTGATGGGGGTTCTTGCATCCTGAAATTGTTCTCTTCCCCCCTCCCCCCCCGTCTGAAACCCCCCACCACGGCCAAGTCTTATTCATCCTTCTCCTCAGTAAGCCTGGCCCCACCTACCCCCATATCCACTGCTTCTCGAATATCTATGCTACGCCTGCCCCCTATAACCCTGCCCTTCTCGAAAGGACTGCTGGCCTGATCCCCACCCTCCTCCTGCCTGGGCCTCTTATGTTCATGTGGTCCTGCATCTAGTCGCAGGATGGATCCCCCCACATGTTGAACATGAGTGCTGAAACCGGCATTGGGGCCATGAATAAAATGCCGTTATATCCCCAACAACACTTCTGGGGTACCCCCTCTTTTTCCTATTTCCCCCTCTGGTGTGTGGATTGATCAGTTACATAGTCCATCCATAAACCCAACTGCTTTGTGTCCCACCTCACATCCCCATATGTTGTCATCCTTTGGGGAAAAAACTCGTCATAATATATCCACCCTACTCCCCCTTTAGCCTTTGCCCATCGTATGATCAAAGAATACATAATAAGTGGGATACCCAACTCAGGTTTCTTTTCCATCACTGTGGCTGAGTATGTGGCGAAACCTATGAACCACCCATCCCACATCTTTCCTTTTGTAAACTTGTCCTCCTCTTCTTCTTTCCCAATAAAATCACTGCCGCCACCATCTCGCTCTTCCCAATATTCTCTGTCTCCTCATATTTGGCTGCCGACTTCCTACTGAATAAAGCAAAAATGTCCACGTACTCCCCTTTCCATGTTTTCTCCTTCATGGCCTGCAGCATGTGTTCCTCTGTTCTCATACCCGGGGCTTCTATCTCCCTTGTTACTTTTCCTACCCCTTCTGTTACCTTTTCCACCTCCCCTGTCTTTTCTTTATCTGACCTAATCTCAGACAGTGCGGTTTCCATCTGTCCTAATTCCCCATATACTGAATGGCGCAATAATTTGCCCTGTGTATTCTTTTATACTCTCCCCCACGGAACCTGATACACTACCCGTCAACCTGTCAGCCCCATGTGGCCTGTTGTCGTCGAGCTGCACTGGTCCGGTTTCTTGTGGTGGGACAACTGGTTGAGGTATTGGCCACAGCAGAAGCACTGTGGTCAGGGGGTCCAGACTGGGTTCTGGTGGCGTGCCACCACTTGCTCAAGGGGACGTACTAACCATTCCAGTACACAGGGTTGCAGTGGTACTAGAATGACCGCTCAAGGATGAACCACCAGTGGTGGCTGTGGCCTTTTTGGACTGCATGGCCTCCCCATCGGTCATTTCCCACCAACCCTTTTCCTTTTCCCGCTTTCCATTTCTCTCCAGACCTCCCCGGTTCCTCCCTTTCAACCATTTGCCACATCCTGTTGGCCTTCTCTTCCAACTCCACGATTGCCTTGTAGGCATCCTCCTTTGATGGCCTGTTCCTCTTTGGTGCCATCTTCTCTTGCTTTCCTGTATAAAAGCTGAGAACAAAACTGACAAAGTGTCCTCATTAATGACCAATCATGCTTTATACATCATGGCCTTGTCTTGTCCTCTTTACTAGAAAAACAATTCCCCGCTGTCCCTCCCCCCCCTTCCAATTCAGCTGTCCTTTTCCCTTGTATTCCGATGCTGCTGTCTTGGCTTACAATCATTTGCTCTGCTTTTTTTTTTTTTTAACTTTAGGCTTTACTTTAAAATTTGCATTCCCCATTCGTCTTTTCCTGCCCTTCGTAACTCGTCTAGACTTATGCAGGCCAACACCTTGCAAAGCCTTTTTTTTTTACATAGGCCTAGCCTTCTGCATTTCTTACCTCCCCATATCCACTTGCCTTCATTACACCAACATGCCTCAGACCCTACCTGCACTGTTTACCACCTTTCATTCTGCCTCCAGCTAAACTAGCCCTAGTATCCTTGTTAAAACCTCTGCTTGGCCTAGCTTTTCCCCACAGGAGCTGCTTTGCCAGAATACTGAGTCTGACATCACACCGTATGGCCTGGTGTTCTCTAGGCCCTACTAGCAGACTAGTAACTCCCCCCTTCTGCTTCCAATGTGTTCCAATCTCCATGCCTTTCTTTTTTCGATTTTTTTTTAAACCCTTATTCGAGTCTCCTCCCTCAATGGATATGTACTCGCTTCAGGGGCTAGGCCTGCCATTGGCGCCCCCATCTGACTAGGCCTCTCGCTCAGTTGTCACCCCACCATGATAAATGGCGCCTGACATCTCTCCGTGTGGCCTCCTATTCCTTACTTGTCACCAGTAATCAACTCAATAAAAATGGCATCTGACCTCACACCACGTGGCCTAGCTAGGCCATTCTTGCCCCCAGCAACCATCTTGCCGAAAAACAGCATCTGACCTCACACCGCGTGGCCTCACTAGGCCTTCTTGCCACAAGCAGACAAAAAACGGCGTCTAACGCACACCACGTGGCCTCCCTAGGCCTGTCGTATCACAAGCCATCACCTCATGAAAAATGACGTCTGACTTCACCCTGTGTGGCCTCAGTCGCTAGGCCCTTCTGCAGACTAGAAAAAAAAAAACTTTCACTACCAGCATTGTCCGCACCATTTTTCCCCACATAATGCTCGTTTTCTCCCATTTCAGAGAACTCTCAACTGAGTTTTCACTCCTAGCTCATCTCTCCCCATTCTCTACGGCTCTTCCCCATCTTAGGCGCCAATTCCCCCAACTGCTCTTTACTTCAATCTGCCCAAGCAAACCAATTCAGCGCCTCTTCACTTTCTTTTCTTTTGGACCCCTGCTGTCTGGTTCCAGTGATGTCAGGACAAAAAAACACACACAAAATCACCCACTTTCTTGTTTTTTTTTTTGTTTGTGTTTTTTAATCTAAAGTCGCAATATCGCGCTTGCCCAAACATTGCTTGCCTTATCCTACTACACACAGATCTCTTTTAACACAATTTTTTCCTTACCTTCACTAAGCTCTCCTAGTGCACAAACCTTCGCACACTGCTGCTTTGAACTAAAAAAACACCAACTCCGAAGTAATCCAATCTGATGTGCTGCAGTTCAATCGATGTTCACACCAATAAAACTTAGCAAAAGAGGCTGAACAACCTCTGTGCTGTCCCTTATGTACCTCACTTAGGTTCATCCCCTTCCTGTCTCGCTCTACCCCTTTTTTCTGGCTCCCTGTCCCTCCCCCTGCCTTCCCCCCTCACCATCTAAGCAAACCATCTTATACTTAAGGGAAGGGTCCACCAGGACAACTTGGTCTGTCCCTTAAAGTGCAAACTCCATTGTACAAAGCAATATAAACCCCAAAGGAGCTCAGAAACTGTTGGCACTGGCAGTACACAAATTTTGTTTTTACGAACATACAAACATATGAATGCGCCAGCAGAAACAGACCACCCAGTCAATCTAAGCCTGCTCGAGTGTGCAGCTAGCACCCCCTAGTTTGCAGCTGCCCCACCCCCTTCCCTTTGTCTTCCCACTGCCATCCCACCTCTCCCACCCTCTCTCTGCCCTGTTCCCTTTCCCATGCCCTTTTGAAGCTGTTCACAGATTTACATGACACGACCCATTCTGGTAGTGCATTCCATTATGTTACCACCCTCTCTGTGAAATAGTGTCTCTCATTTCCCTCCTAAATCTTCTCCCCTCTATTCTTGGCCCATGCCCCCTGGTGTCCCTCCCCCTCCTTAGCTTAAAGACCCCATCTACCTCATCCTTATTGATTGCCCTCAGATATTTGATTGTCTCTATCATGTCCCCACATCCCTTCTATCCTCCAGAGTGTACATATTCAGGTATCCCAGCCTGCTCTCATAGTCTGTCCCCTCCATTCCACATATCACCTTTGTTGCCCTCCTCTGCACCCCCTGCAGTAGCCTGATATCATGCTTTAGGCATGGCCTCCAAAACTGCACAGAGTACTCTAAGTGCAGCCTTACCAGTGACCTGTAGAGGGGCAAGATCACCTCTCTTTGCCCGGATGAAAAAACCCTCACTATGCACCCCAGCATTTTGTTTGCTTTTGCTGCCACTCTCCTGCATGGGACAGTGTTGTTCATGGTCCCTGTTATCATTACCCCTAGGTCCTTCTCCTCCTCAGTGATCCCCAGCTTAACCCCCCAGACAGTATTCTTTCCTTGGGTTCTTCACCCCAAAGTACATAACCTTACACTTCTTTGCATTGAACCTCAGCTGCCACCTCTCTGACCACTCCTCTAGCTTGCATTGGTTCCCTGCAGCTGCTTCCATCCCTCCTCTCCATCCACCGCTACTCCAATTTTGGTGTTGTCAGTGAACAAACTTACCTTGCTCACCACCCCAGGTGCAATGTCTGATAAGAAAAGCCCAAATAATTCTGGCCCCAACACAGAGCCCTGTGGCACCCCATTCATCACCAGCCTTGGAGTTGAGAGATCCCCTCTCACCACCACCCGTTGCAGCCTCCCACTCAGCCAGCTTGTAAACCAGGTCATCATTTTTTCCCCTTCCCCTATGCCAGTTAGCTTCCCCCCAAGCTGCCTGTGAGGCACAGAATTGAATACCTTGCTGAAGTCCAAGTAAAGAACATCCACCTGATGACTTTTATCAAGCTCACCTGTCACCCAGTCATAATACTGTAGCAGGTTAGTTTGACAAAACTTCTCTGAAACAAACCCATACTGCCTCACATCCTGGAGGCCATGGTCCTCCAGGTACAACACCAGTCTTTCCTTTAGTATCATTTCTATGAGCTTTTACACTATGGAGGTGAGACTTACAGGATGATAATTACCTGGTTCATCCCTTGGTCTGCTCTTGTGTAATTGTACTACATGTGCCATCCTCCAGTCCAGTGGCACACATCCTGACTCCAGTGAGGTGCTGTATAGATCTTCCAGTGGCTTCACCAACAGCTCCGCCATCTCCCTCAGCACCCTGGGGCAGATATCATCTGGCCCTGGTGCCTTGTCAACTTTCAGTGCCCTCAGTCCCTCTAGGACTCTACATGCCTCAGGTCTTCCATATGTCGCCTCCTCTCCACCTCTCCACATCCTCCCAGCGCATGGTGGTAGCGGTCCCCCTTTTTCTTCCATGAGTACTGAGCAAAAGTATTCATTCAGTGCTTCTGCCTGCTCCTTTCCCTTTTCCGTTCACTCCCCTCCCCGTTTTATCCTCACTATTGTTTCCTTGCACTTCCTTTTCTCCCTGATGTATCTGAAAAAGTATTTCCCCCCCCCTCCCATTAATTTCCTGTGCTAATCTCAGTTCCCTCTGGGCCTTGGCTTCTTTCACTTTTCTGGTCACCTCCCTGGACCATCTTGCATACTGCTCCCTGTTCACTTCCTTCCCCATCCTCCTATTCCTCTGGTGCACCTCTCGTTTTGCTTGCATCACCTCCACTACCTTACTGTTCAACCAGCATGATTTTCTTGCTCTGCTTCTCTTACTCTATGTCTTGGTGCAGGTTTCTGTTACCTCTGTAATCAGCCATTTAATAATATTTCATTTCTGCTCTTCATCAATCTCCTGCCTTATGCCCTCCAGTTCCCCTTTCAGTACTTCCTGCATCCTCCCAAATTCCACCCCCTTAAGTTTATCACCCAAGTAACTGATTTCTGTGGCTCCCCACACATCGTGATATTAAACCACACCATTTGGTGATTACTGTTGGCTAGTGGGTCCTCCACTTTATTTCTCTTACTGCCTCCTTATTCGACAATACCATATCTAAAGTGTTCTTTAGTCTGGTAGGTACACTAACCAACTGTGTTAGGAGACCCTCCTGGATTGCGTCCAGGAGCACTTGCTCCCTAACACTGGAGGTAACCAGAATGCTCTAGTCAACCCCAGCAAGTTGAAATCCCCCATGATAACAGCCTTCTTTTTTCTACATACCTTTCTGATTTGTCACACTAATTCCTTGTCAAGCTCCTCAGACTGAGATGGCAGCCTGTATACAACCCTAAACCTCAGTTTCCTACCCCTTGAGTCTTGGTGCTGCAGCCAGATTGCCTCTCTTCTCCTTTCTTCCCCCTCATCCCTTGTGCATTTGATCCCATCCCTCACATAAACTGCCACTCCACCCCACCACCCCTCCCCTCCTTACAGTCATTCCTGCATAATTTGTATCCTGGGATTGCCATATCCCAGTCCCAGTGCTCAGTTGCCCATGTTTCTGTGACAGCTGCAATATCCACCCTCCACACTGCTAAGAGTGCCTGTAGCTCAGCCGATTTGTTGCATACGCGTCTTGCATTCAGCGAGACCAACCTTCATTCTGCCCCCTTCCCTTCACTGGACTCAATTTCCTCCCTTCTACTCCCTCCTTTTTTGGCCACCCCAAGTCCTTCCCTGCTAGCCTGGGATGCAGGCTGTGACTCCACTCTATCAGATCTCTGCATACCTGCTGTTCACTTGCCACCCCTCCATCTAGTTTAAATTCACCTTTGTGGCAATATGCCTCCCCAGTCTTTGCTTTAATACCTCCTTCCCCTCCCTTCTCAGGTGCAACCTATCCCTTGCAGATTGTTATTATCCCAAGTACTGCCCCAGTTGCCCACAACCCCATAGCCCTTAGTTCGACACCATTCTAGAACCATGGGTTCAACTCCCTAAACTTCTTCTTTCTCACTGTGCTTGCACAGGGTACTGGGAGCACTTCGGAGAAGGCCACAGACTCCCCACTCTCCTCACACAACCTTCCCACTTCCTCAATCCTCTCCCTTGTTATCTCCACCATTTCCCCCACTAGGTCATTTGTCCCCACATGAACCGTAATGTGTGGTTTCCTCCTACAGTAGCAGCCACAGACACTGCCAGCTATATCCCAAAATTTCTGTGATATTTCCAGATATATCTAATGCTTTCTCCATTTCTGCAGTAGGCAGCAGAAAGAAACTCTTTAGAAATTTTGCAAAATATCTGGAAATAGCTGGCAATGTCTGTGGCTACTACTGTACCACTCCTTATGCACCTTAGGATTGCCTGTCCTGCCTTGTCTGCCTTTAATCCCAGTATGTACTCCATGCATATCTGACTGTGTCGCTCCCCCTTGTTGCCCCATCTGATCCCTTGAGTATGGAGACCCCCAACACCAGTACACCTCCCTCCTCTTTCATTGTACCCATCGCCACCCTCCCCACCCAGGTACTCCTTTATGGGGCCACTCAAGACAGTGCTTTTACCATTGCTGCAGTGTCTTCCCCCTGCCCCTCTCAATTGAGACCCCTCCTCCTGTTTAACTGACAATCTGCCTCTTCCTCTCCCTCCTTACCTCTCCAAGTATTATCCCTCCCCCTGCCACACCATGCTCAATCTCTCCACTAGTAATGCCCCCACTCCCTCCTCTTTGTGAGTACCAGCCCTTGTGCAATCTCCTCCTATGTCATCTTTCCCATGTGTTGCTAGTACAGCAAATATGTTTCCTACCCCCTTTGCCTTACTATGTGTTTTCTCCTCCCTCCTGCCTACTGCTGCACCTCTTTTTCTCAGTCCTATTACAGTTCATCCTTCATCAGCTGGCTTCCTGTCTACTTTTCCCCCTGCCCCTGACACCTCCATTGACCCACTGTTCCTTCTCTGGGGTACCCCCACAATACTCTCAGATGTCATCCCTCCTACCAACACAATCCTCCCCTCATCCCTCAACCTCCCCAGTTCCCTGCCAAGCCACTGAACTTTTTCTTCAAGCCTTCTTAGCCTGTGGCATATTGGGCACCCTCCCAGCTTCCACAGTATGTTCATCCACATTGCTTCCCCACAACCATTGCACCCTACAATCCTACCCATGGCCCACACTACCTATACAGCCTATCCACACTGACTCTCCATACAGCAAGTAGAATTAACTAATCCTAGCCCAGCCTCTAACAGAAATTGTAATCCCAAATGCCCTTGCATGCAGGATAAGACAGCCAACTACAGTACTAACTGGAAACCACAATCCTAGTCATAAGGTCTATAGACCTACTCATACATTTTATATATTTATATATCTTTATAAATTAGCTCATATGGCTGTTCCTTGTTTTCTCCTTCCTGAGCTGCTCTGAGGGATCAGGTCAGTTTGCAACTCCCCAAGTTCCTCCCTCACAGCCTTCAAACCCAACCCCCAGTGGTATTTCAGTATTCACTCCAGCCACAGAAGCCTTTAAGCTAAATTCCACTTTAAGCTGAATTAAAAAACATATCAAAACTTACAAGAATCCTCTGCACATTAACTCTCTCAACAGCAAGTAGAATTAACTAATCCTTGTCTCCTGTAGTTTTAAAAACAATAGCAAAACTTACAAAAATCTTCTCCACAACATGCAGAATTAACCAGACCTTATCTCCATATTGGGACAAGATTAGAGTTCACATCCCCATGGACTGGGTAGAAGCATTTTTGTTTAATTTCATCTGCCTTTCAGGAAGGCAGTATAGTGCAATGGTTTAAGGCTCTGAGCTGCAAACCTGTAGACCTGGGTTTGAATCCCACAGTCCCCACTTACATTACTGTATGACCCTGAGCAAGTCACTTAGCTTTCTTGTGCTCTCATGTCACACCTGAACTCAAGCTTCATCTTAGTATGCCTCTCCTGTTTAAAATATGTGTTTCCCTGATGTGATGTCATTTCCTGTGACTGTGATTTAGAAAATGGATGCCTGCAGCTATAAAGGGAAGGGAGACTGTATAATTATGGCCCTAAAAGTGTTACAGGTTTGGTCAATAGCTTATATAAAGCAGATTTCCATTGGTAACAATATTGATTAATTTAATCCTAGATGGACGTTTCCCTTTAAGTTTGGGTATGTTTTTTCTCCAAAAGAGTGTGCACTTGGAAATGTTGTGCTACCAGAAACAACTAAATTATTATAGAATCCAAGTTTTGAGTACACACTAACTGAAAAATAGGGATGCCAGTCAGTGAGTCTTAATTTCGCATCATAAAAAATATTTTTATTTTTCTTAACACCAGGACAGACCTCCATCCTGCCTGATGCATTTCAGACACTGCTGTCTTTTATCAAAGGCTAAGGATGGTTATATTTACACCACATTTAAATATCTTAAAACAGTAGCATTGACATGACATCATACTCTTTCTCAACTTTGATTCAAAGTAATTAAAAAATCTTGTTAGTGCCAGAAACTGCACACTAGTAATAAATTGATTTACCATATAATGCATAACTCTCCATAAATGTCTCACACCAAAAATGCACATAGTGACATCCCAAAACCTAATAATAAAATTAAAAAATATATGAACATTAAGGCATATATATTGTACAATGGGGAAGGGGGAGGGAAAGGGGACAGTAAAGGAAAGGAGAGGTGGGGGGAAGAAAACAAAAGGAATATGAAGGAATTAAGGAAAAGGGGAGGAGAGGGAAAATAAATAAAAAAGGAAAAGGATTTACTACTATTTATACTCCTCTATAACTTCAAAAACCATTAACAGGATCTTATAAAATGTTCTCGTTGACACATATTAGTAAATTTTTTCCTAATATGGAGGAATCATGAAACTCATAGACAATATACAGTAAATTAAAATTATGGGTCCAGTCAGTTCATTATCAAAACAGATTCTATTTTCTTTTTAAATATGGTTGAACATCCAGTTGAATATTCAAACCTGGTTTTGCATTCGCTGTAAATGTAATAATCCAGAAATTCTTCTTAGCAGCATAAGATTGTCTTAATCACCTCCCCTCAGATTCTTATTTACTTTATCTATTGCTACAAAAGAGAAAGCATGGGCCTGGCCATCCCTTGCACTATTGACATAAGCAGCTGTGGCATATGTGGGGTAATTTCTATCAATGGCTCTTTTATGTTCACCGACACTCACTTTAAAGCCTCAACTCATCTTTCCTACATAGAAAGCTTGACATTGACATGTGGCAAGGTAAATCACCCCCTCCATATTACACATCACACATTGTCTAATCTGATAATACTTCTCAATGTTACAACATTTGGGTGTGTGTGTTGGGGTGTTTTCAACTTGTTCAGGTCAAAATGTTGAACAAGCCTTCATTTGTGAACTCTGGCATTAAGATAGATCATTTAATAAGTTGTCAGTTGAAGTCACATTTAATGAGTTTTTGTGATTGAGTAGGAGGGCATCTTTGGAAACAGCAATACAACACTGCAGAGTGTGTTGTTGAAGGATAACAACATACCTCAGTTGAATTTTGAGTCATGTGGTATCATTAAGCGCTTTCAACCACCTATGAAGTGCCATATCCTACAACACAGCATACCATGAGTGTCATATGCTGATTACAACAGAGGTCCAAATAACAAAAAAAATTTAAAAAATAATGAAAAAATGGGATAAAACAGTGTTTTAATACTAATTTGTAATTTTAAAATGCACCATTACACAACAGAGAAATAGCCCTGTAACTTTTCACAAGTAGAATGTACCTGGAATGTATAGATGACACACAATACAAAATATCACAATTATCCATAATTTCAGTGGTGAAATTCCCACAACACAGAGACACACACACACACACACAGAGTTAAGTATATTTGTGACATGGTAAGCAGCAGACATTTTCTTATAAAGCTGGTATTGATAGAAAGGTGAGCTGAGGGGCCATGATCACCAAGGGAACATAAGAAATTTAACTTTTGAATAGTTTGCTGGATTTTTAAACCTCCGGTTTTCAGATTATTTGGTGCACAAGGCTTGCAGCATTCTCCCAACCTGCGTTTTGGATTTTCAATCCAGTGTGTCAAAAGCTGCAAGTTAAACCAGCTTTCCCTTGTCTAGAACAAGGCATTCAGGGGACCCTTTTTATGGGGTGTGTGCCAAATATTTGGTGCAAGGTGCCTTAAGCTGTTGTAACTGTGAAACTCTGGAAAATCAAGTGCAGTTGTGGCAAAGGCTTTTGACATAGCTGCAGCAAAAATAGCTTTGATGCCAATCCTTCGTCAGTCTTTCAAAATCTAGCCCAATATTTCATTATATGTGTAACAAAGGTGTCTTAAAAATAAGGAACATGCATCTTTCTTTCTTTCTTTCTTTCTTTCTTTCTTTCTTTCTTTCTTTCTTTCTTTCTTTCTTTCTTTCTTTCTTTTTCTCTTTCCCAATATGACTATTTTCACTGCGAAATGGTGGCAGCCCTATTAGTGATGGCAATCAGGATTACGTAAAGTTACTCATGTATTCTGCTATATACAGTACATGATTTGTCCAATTTCAAAACCACTGACTGAACTTGTTCCAGTTGAACATCTGAGAGTGTTTACAGGTGGGTCACAGAACTTAACAGTATTTATTCAAACAGGAAGCAGAAAAAGTTCAACCAATTACATAACTGACAATAAATGATAATAGATTGATTTTATCAGAAAATATTGTTGAGTACTGGTATCCTAATGTATTGACTAGTAGTGAGAATTGTTTATTTAGGAGGGTGGTAAAGGTGCAGTTTTCTTTTGGAGAAAGATCTAACCATGCACAGTATTATAATATGGTGCAATAACCTTTATTAAAAAATAATTTTCATACTGGAGTATAACAAGGAGTTTATAGATACAAGAATAAAGGAATTAGAAATAAAAGAAAAAAAAATAAAGCAGAAGTAAATTTTAAGGGACACCTAAACCATCTTATTTCACATTTTGTGTATTATTTTTTAAATGACTCCATAGGCTTGTAAAGGAAAGTCTGTTGTTTATATTTATACTGGGGAAGATGGAAGGCTTGATACCTTTTATTGGACCAACAAGTGTCTTGTACAAAGATGGAATTATACACAAGCTTTCGGGGCCACACAGGTCCCTTCTTCAGGTGAATAGCAAAACTGAGCAACATAAGCAGTATTTATATCCACTGTGGAGCAATTAAAAATCGGGAAGTGAAGTAGGAAGGTGATAAAGGGGACTAGAGATGAAAAGTCTAAGATGTAAAATAAAAACATGAGAAGAAATGGGGAGGGGCTAAGTAGGAACAGGTCAGTAGGGGATGAAAGGAAGCTAAAGGGAAGACAAGAGCACACAGATAGGATCTGAGATCTGAGATCAGAGGCTGGCTGTAAGGGTAGACTAGGCAGGACATGCCTAAGAGATGCAAGGAAGTCAAGAAATTAGGAGAAACAAAAGAACAAAGGCCTAGATAAACAGAGTGTGAGGTAGATTAAACAGAGGTGTGAAAACAAGAGAGATTGGGTGGAACTGAGCTAAAGACTTAATAGGAGAGGCAGGGAGGATGTGAGGTACAGGTAAAAAAAGCAGATCAGGCAGAACTCAGAGAAATAAAAAAAAATAATAAGAGAAATACAGAACCAAAGTGTGATAAATAATGACATGACTTAGTACACAATAAAAAAGAATTACTGTTTACCATAGTGTGTCATGAAACTAATGTCCCAATTCAGTCCAGAAATGTAATATTTAAATTGTTTAATATATTTCAATTCCCATGTCCTTCAGTCCTGTGTGCTTCTAAAGTTGCCTCTTAGTATCAAGACAGATAAATCCAAGAGAGAGTGATTTATTTGTGAAAAATGGTTTCCTACTGGAGTGCTGATAATCTGGTTTACTATTGTGTGATTGTGGTGATTCATCCTGGTTTTCAGTGGTTGGCTAGTTTCCCCAATATAGCAACCATTTGTGCACTTCTTGCATTTAATTAGGTAAACCACATTGCTGGACTGACATGTGTATGATCCATACATTTGTATTATGTTGTTCTGGCTTGTCTTAATTGTGGCCTGTGTGCAGAAGTGGGTGCAGGTCCCACTTTGGTTCTGTATTTCTCTTATTACTTTTTTTCTTTCTCTGAGTTCTGCCTGATATGCCTTTTTTACCTGTACCTCACATCTTCCCTGCCTTTCCTACTAACTCTTTAGCTCAGTCGCACCCACTCCCTCTTGTTTTCACACCTCTGTTTATACTACCTCACACTCTGTTTATCTAGGCCTTTGTTCTTTTGTTTCTCCTAATTTCTTGATTCCCTTGTATCTCTGAGGCATCTTCTGACTATTCTACCATTACAGCCAGCCTCTAATCTCAGATACTATCTGCATGCTTTTGTCTTCCCTTTAGCTTCCTTTCATCTCCTACTGACCTGTTCCTACTTAGCCCCCTTCCCATTTCTTCTCATGTTTTTATATTGCATCTTATACTTTTATCTGTAATCCCCTTTATCACCTCTCTATTTCACTTCCTGATTTGTAATTGCTCCACAATGGATATAAATACTGCTTATGTTGCTCAGTTTTGCTATTCACCTGAAGAAGGGACCTGTGTGGCCCTGAAAGCTTGTGTATAATTCCATCTTTTTACATGACACTTGTTGGTCCAATTAAAGGTATCAAACCTTCCATCTTCTCCTGTTTTGCAAGGACTAATATGGCTGGAATCTCTCGCTATATTTATACTGAAACTGCATTTATTAAAGTAGGATGAATGCAATTTCATAGAATTTGAAAATTGTAAATACAGTGGGGCTGATTCTCAAAGCACCCCTTTGCATGTCGCAAGTTGTGACATACAAGGGATGCCGTTGTACCAGGGACCCTGCACCCAGTTCTGTAACAGGCAGGGTTCCTGCAGCATAGTCTCATGACTTGTGTCAACCCTACCAGTATGCCAAATGGAGAGCATACCTGAATTGGTGGCCACAAGCCTGCAACATTGAATGTGGAAGGGTACAAGCACCCCCCATGCCTGATCCTCACTTTGTAATATGGGATAAGCCCCACAGGGCTATTGGCACACCATGCTCCATAACCCCCATGCCCCCATCCATAATAACATGTATTTTAAAGCCCTTGTGGGCTACTCACCCCTCAAGCCCTGATCCCCAGTAATACAAAATGTTACAGCCCCATAGGGCATTTCTAAGCCCCACAGGGATATCTGATCACCCCAGACCTGATCCCCAATGTAATTATCTAAATCAGCCCTAGTGGGCTAGCAGCCCCCCTCAGCCCCCATCTCAAACCCTGTCCCCGCACCCTGAAAGATTATCATGTCAGTCTTACAAAAACATTAACACATTTCATAGTCCCTTTTAGCCCTGGAAGTCTAGTGACCCCACACCCAGAAGAGCCAGATCACCCCACTCCCACCATGACCTGTACCCAACCAGAGACTGGTACAGCCCAACCCTAACCACTGTGGCCAACCACTGGCTGAGCGCTGTATAAGTACATACTACTGTAAATAGTATGCACTCAGTGAATATCAGCAGCTGTCGTTTACTGAGTGTATACTATTTACAGTAGTATGCACTCATAGAGAGCTCAGTCAGTGGCTGGCCACAGTGGTGAGAGGTGATCTGTGCCAGTCTCTGGCTGGGTACAGGTGAAGGGGAGTGGGTGGTCTGGCACTACTGGGTGAGGGGCCACAGAAAGCATTAAAAAATTCTCCTGGCACCATTGTTCTAGTCACCTGGGTTGTCAGAGTGTCAAAAATCTTGTCAGCACTCTGACTGTGCGATAACAGTGATCACCTTTAGGCATTTGCCATTATCACATAGACCCGGGCTTGAGGGGCTGCTAGTCCACCAGGGCTGATTTAGATAATTCCATTGTGGATTGGGCTGGGGGGGTTAGATAACCCTGTGGGGCTTGGAAATCATTTATTCTTTGAGATTGAGACTTGGGAGTCTGATAGCCCTGCAGGGCTGTAACACCCTGTATTACTGGGGATCGGGACTTGGGGGGACCATAGCCCATCCAGGGATTTACCATTATTTGTTATTGGGGATTGGGGATGGGGGGCTGCCTGCCTATGGGGATCTGTTGGGGTCACATTGGCACCATCCCCAGTGGACAGCAAAGTAATTTACACCAGCTCATAGCTAGTATAAATGTTCTTTGACAGATATCCTTGAGGGTTTGTGTCAGAGTCCCAGTTTAGTAGATGAAGCAGTGACCCTTTCAGAATAGGGCACAGCAGCTGCTGTAAACCCCCTTGCACCATGTCACAGTCACAGGTTTGGTGCAACCATGGTGTAAGTCAACTTTGGTGTAAGCAGCCTGCATGTTGCTGCAGGCTGCTTTCCAGAATCCTGCATGTCGTAACTAATGGCACAAAGTGCTACTTGTGACATTCCTATTGGCACAAGTCACTTTGCGCCATGCTTAAGATTTTGAGAATAGGCCCCAGCCTCTCCTGATTCAAAACTCCTGCTCTAAGAATCTTAAAATGGTTGCCTTGATTATGTCAATGAAGAGTAAGATGTCCAGCTGTGCAAATATATTCTAGCTTTACTAACCATATTCAAAAACAAATAACTATAAAATGAAAAATGATAGCTTGGTACAGTGAACACCCAAGTCATTCAGCACAAAAATATCTACAAAACGAGTGATGTTTCATGGTGACACCTTTTCATTTTTTTTAATTAGCAAAAAAAAAGGGACGAGAAAATTATATATTTTTTTTACTTTTTCAACAAACAAATGCAAATAACTTTGATCAAGTCAATCTGCACAGGAACAAAACATATCAACAATATATCCTGTAGGGAAGTAGCATATTTTATCTATGCCATACCTCCAAAAAAGTGAAACAAATTGAATTTCCTTCCATTTTTTCTGTTTATAAAAAATCTAAAAGTTATTGATAAATGAAACACTAATCATATTGTTAATATTTCTGTGGTGAGAAATGTTTGTGCTCAATGTACTGTGCTTCCATATTTCATTTTAATGCTATTTACATTAGTATGTTGCCAACAAAAACAGAATTTTCTGCTGTTTTTTGCTAATTATATAAAAAAATTAAAAGGTATATATAAATGAAAAACCACTCATTCTGTAGATATGTTTGTGCTGAACAGATATTGTTCTCACAGTACCATTCTGTCATTTTTTGTTTTAAAGTTATTTGCATTTGTTTGTTGAAAAGTGAAAAATAAAGAATTTTCTGCAGTTTTTTTTTTGGGGTAATTAAAAAACTGCTAAAGTAACACAACTCATTTTGTAGATATATTTGTGCTGAACAACATTCATGCTCATAGTACCATGCTATCATTTTTCATTTTAAAGTTTTTCACATCTGAATATGGATCCAGTGTAGTAGGTGTAATGGACTTACATTCTGGGTAACCTAATACAAGGAGATGGCACAACATTTTGCAGATACTGTCATTCATTCATCAAGCTCCTTATCAGTAACATAAAGTATTTTTTCCTTGTAATTCAATAGTCCATTTTCTGTATCATTTGTGCATCTATATTTATATGCTGTCTTCTTTAACTTGGTAGCTTAGTAACTTGATAAACAGTAGATAGAAGGGGATGTTAGCCCAGTGTGAGTGTCTACTACATTGTGTGATGAATCATACTGGAAGGGGCCTTATATATTTATCAAGTTCTTTCTTGAATACTTCAAACGTTGGTAAATCAACAAGATTTTGTGGAAAGAAGTTCCATATTCTAATGGCCCTGATTGCAAAATAATTTCCCTCTCTTTTTGTTGTTGCCCTCAGAGTTTTAGTTGCTTGTTATGACATCTTAGGTTAGCTGACCTTTCCCTAAAGGTCATAGTGCATTGTGTGGCAATTTCTTGGCCACTCAGTATTTGGAATAGTTGTAATATATAATAGGTTCTGTTTCTTAGTTCTAGAGTGAGAAAATTTAATTCTGCTAACCTTTGGTTGTATGATTTATTTTTTTTAGCCTTGGGATCAGCTTTGTTGCCCTTCTCTGGATGCCTTCTATTAAATTAATGCCCCGCCTTAAGTAAGGTGACCAGAAGGAGGACCCATAGTATATGTGTAGTCTCACATAACACCTGTACAGTAAAATAATAGTCTCCATTCCTAGTTACAAAAGCCCAATTATTGATATGGATTATTCAATTGGCATTCTGGGTTCTTTTCCTGCAATGAATATGTGGACTGAAAGTATTGTCTCTTTCAATTCCTACGTGTCTTTCATTTCATACTGACTGTAAGGGGATCCTTTCTAAGACATAAGATTTTCTTAAGCTGTGTCTGCATAGATGTAATACTGTACATTTTTTGAGATAAACTCCACTTTGTTGTTGGATGCCCAATGTTTTGAATTACTTTAAGGTTCTTCATGAGGGATTGGTATTTTTCATCACTGTCTAATTCACAACATATTTTAGTGTCATCTGCAAATATTAATATATGATTATTTACCCCTGCATGTAGCTCTCCTATAAAGTTAGCAAACAGGATGGATCCCAGAACAGAACCATGTGGAACACCACTGATCACAGAAAAAACATCAAAGGGCTCACACTCGGATGGGGTGCTCTTGGTAAAACAATACTTTTACAACTTCATAACCAGGCACTCACCACCACCATTGAACACTGACACTGCAGTAAAAATAAAAGGTTTTTCATTTTAAAATAACATGCCTGATGCATTTCTGGTCTAAATTACCCTTTCTGGAAGACTGAAAGACACATAATGACAGACACTAATATATACAAATATCACTGTGATGTCACATTAATGGATTTTTAAAACAGCCAATGACCACTCACAGAGTTCAATTACATACTCTTAAACAGATCACCCTATTATGTCTTAAAGACACAGAAAAGGGTGGGATCTTTAACAGAAAGTCTTTCAGAGTACGTGGACCATTTTTAATGCCCTTTGTAGCTGAGTTACCATCTTACTTAAGGGATACAAAAGATGTTTTAAACTTAATAGCTAATCATCATTGTGAGGCCCCTTTACTTTTAGTTACACTTGATATGGAATCACTTTACTCCAATGTTCCCCATGAGGGAGCCCTAGATGCAGTGTCATATTTTTTGAATCAAGGCTCCCCCACAGCTTACCCCAATAGAATTCTTACTAAAATTGTTGGCATTTGTTCTCAAATTTAATGTCTTCACTTTTGATAAAGCCATATACAGGCAAATAATTAAAGGCACTTTGAAGGGGGCAATTTGTGCTCCCTCAGTGGCCAACTTATTTGTTGGCTTATGGGAGCAACAGAGTGTTCTGGATGTGTCAAAAAATCCTTTCCATAAGCATATTTTCTTATGGAGGAGGTTTATTGATGATGTGTTGCTATTCTCGACAGGAACTGAACAGGAGTTGCATGATTTCATCATGTACTTGCACTCTACCAATGAAAATTTGAGATTCCCATATACTGCTAGTAAAGAGAAAATTGCCTTCCTAGATATTCAGATTTTGCAAAATACTGATGGAAATCTAAGTTCTGATATGTATAGAAAGAGTGTGGATGGGAATACTGTTTTAGTAGCTTCTAGCTCTCATCCCTCCCACACTGTGGCCTGCATTCCAAAGGGAGAATGTCTAGGGGTACTAAAAGAAATTGTAGCACTGATGAGTACTTTCAGAGAAGTACAGATACCCTGGAAAAATGACAGGTGGAGAAAGGGTATAGCAGCAGCACCATTAAACAAACTTGAACTAATATAGAAACTCTGGATAGGAACACTTTGTTGCAAACTAAACATAAGGAGGTTAAAAACCAGGGGAGGATGAATGTAGTGACAACTTACTCTACACATGAATCTGCTTTTTCCAACATCATCTCCAAGCATTGGAGTGCATTAGCAGATGAGGAAAATTTGCAAACTGTTGCAGCAACCCCCCTAGATTTTCTTTTAAGAAGGCTAGTAGCCTTAAAGATAGTTTGGTACATTGTTATTTTATAGACAGAAGAGATAATCAGACATGGTTTACTAGACCTGTTGGATGTGTTAAATGTCAGAAATTCATGTACTGAAATGTCATTCTGACTAGCAAAACTTTTATGTCATGCAAAAATAGCAGGATCTTCACCATTAGACAGATGATGAACTGTAATACTATGAGTGTTTTTAATTTGGCTTCCTGCTCTTGCAGAGCTTTCAATGAGGGGAAGATGGAGTGGAGTTTTAAAGTAAGGGTGGGGGAGCATCAGAGGGCAATTGCTAACAAGGATGTGACATATGCAACAGCTGTGCATGTTGTGGCACATATGCAACGTGTTCATGAGCATATATTCAGGTATACAGCCATAGGAAAAGTGTGTCCCAATCCCACAGGGGTAGACTACAGAAACTTCATTTTGAGAAGGGAAATGTTTTAGAGTATTAAATTAAAGGCTAAAGTTAGCTCAGGTTTGAACTATGGTATTGATATTAAACCATTTCTGATTAATAGGAAATGAGAGCAAAGCCCTTATTTGTTAGTGCAAAAGGACAGGTTTGTGCCCCCCCACCTTCTGTCTGAATTGTAGCTTTTCTGTGTCTTTGAGACATAATATGGTGATCTGCTTAAGTGTATGTAATTGAACTCTGTGAGTGGTCATTGGCTGTTTTAAAAATTCATTAATGTGACATCGCAGTGATATTTGTATATAAATGTTTTTCATTATGTGTCTTTTAGCCTTTCAGAAAGGGTCATTGAGACCAGGAACACATCAGTCATGTTATTTTAAAATGAAAAAAAAAAAAAACTTTTATTCATACTGCAGCTTCAGTGTTCATTGGTGGTGGTGAGTACCTGGTTATGAAGTTGTATAAAGCACCACTGATCACTGGTCATTCGGAAGACAGTCTACTATGTGCTGCATTCTTCCACTGAGCCAGGATTTGACCCATTTAACTAGGTTTAGACTATACCCCATGTATTTAAATTTAAGTATGAATCAGAGGGCAGGACAGTGTCAAACACTTTCTTGAAGTCCCAGAAAAAAAATCCCATCCACATGCAAGTTATCATCTAGGCTAGCAGCAAGCTTCTCATAAAAGGCAATCAGATTTGTTATACAGGACCATACATGAATAAAGCCATGATGTGTGAGGTCCTCTAATCCCTTGGAAGTAGATTTGTTTTCAAATTTGGCTTTTAAAAGTTTCTGTGTCAGTTTACCAGGTACTGATTTTAGGCTTATGTGTCTATAGTTACAGGGTGATGTCCTGCTCCCTTTTTATGGCTGCAATGGGCAGAGCCCTGCAGACATTTTTTGATCAAAAAAGGACTCACCCCCTGATTAAAGAACAATTTAGGAGTTGCATCACAGTCATGTCTATGGTCCATGAAGCACTCCGCTGTCTCAACTCATGCTTTGCATAGCACTATTTTAACCCAGCAGTTCCAAACACATGCACATGCATGGTGGAGGTCATATTTACCCTGTTTGTTCACCTCCACTGTGGTTCAATTTCTTGATGCTGGATGAGTCACTGTACAGCCACATATAGTGTTTGTCCCTCTAAAGAGAGACCAGAGCAGCAGAGATGTGGAACCACTTGCAGCCATACTGAGAATGTGTGAACTGGCAAACAGCACATGCACAGTGGTGTGCATTCATTTTTTTGCCACTATAACAGCAGATCAGGAGCTCCGCTGGTGCTCCCGGACCCCAAGATTGCTTAGATAGAGTCCAGAAACATGAGGGCTATGGAGAAGAAGCCACAAAAGTACAGTATTTATTTAAAGGGTGCCATTGGCTGCTATGGGACTGAAATTATAAGTAATAATGACCTGCTCGTGAATATTAACAAATCTTGCCTGCCTTCTGCTCATTGGTGCTCTTTAAACTAATACTTTCACAGCTTTTCCACTGTAGCCTTCATGTCTCTAGACCTCAAATGACTGACCTCTGCATCCTAGAGCACTGGGGACGCTCCTGATGTGCCTCTGTTATGGAGAGAAAGTGGATTTGTGGCACCATTTACATGCGACCCACCACCTTGCACATTCTCAGTGCATCTGCAAATGGTTCAGTGTCCCGGCTTCTCTGGCCATCTTTAGAAGGGCAAACATTATCTGGGACAAAATGGAGACTAAGGCAGCATCTTGAACTCAGGCCAAAATGGCAGTGACTGAATGGACCAAACGGGACCTCCACAAGCTCATCTGCAGCCATTCCAGCTCTGGCCAGATTGTGTTTATGATCCGAAATCTCTGCTGCTTTTTTCCAGTTAGTCAGTACTAGTTCCATTTTAGGACACTTGTTGAATAATATCATACTGTAAATGGGGTGCATAATGATGTTGCAAGCTCTTTTAGAAATCTTGGATATATACCATCAAAACCTGGTGATGAATTAGGATTGATTATTGTTAATGCTGCCAAAACTTCCTCCTCTAAAAAAAATTGCATATTGGTCTGGGTCAGCACTACCATCTAAGAAGGCATGTAAGGCAAGAAAGAATAACATTAAGTAAAATAAAGTCAAACTAACATTAAAACCTTGTTTCATAAATAGCAAAGTAAATAAAATGTAACTACCAAGTGCTTCACAGACATGAAACATCCTGCATATTGGCCAATGGCATTGGTGACAGGTTTAGCAGGAGTAGTATTGTCTAGGCAATTAGGAAGGCAAACTGTACAATATTTTCAATGTATAAATAGTATTGACAGCTCTACAGAGATTGGAAATGTGAGCAATGAATGTGAACTCAGATTTTATAATAAAAACCAAACAATGACTGCAGTAGAAATACTGTATGAACACAATAAGATGGCAACATGTGGATGATAATCAAGAGCTATTAAAAAATACAAGAAGAAAAAATGGGCAAGAAAAAGAAGTTACACTTTATTTCAAGTGTCTGTTTCATGTAACTAATTAATTACATGAAGCAGGGTAATTACATTATAGTTACATGTGTGTTGCATGCAACAACATTGAAATTGCAATACAGTTACAGTGTAGTTCAGTGACTTTTAATGTGTTACTAGAAGGGGTTATACTTTAAGTGTGGGTTTTAAATCAAACAAAATGTAAAGCAGAGCATTGTCAGCATAAAACTGATAGCATCTTGTTTCAGAAATAGAGTAATTTTTTTAAAGTGATCATTTAGGGATAGCAATTATTTAGATGCATTTTAATTTACTTTAAAATGTTGCATGATTCAGTCATCACCATTTGATAAAAAATCATAATCTTTCTAAAATGTTTAATTACAGCCCATCGAATCTCATTGGTTCTTACACCATATATTATTGGATTTACTGTTGGAGGAATACCAATGCACAAGACTGAAAGCACACACGTGTATATGAAGGAACCCTGTCTTCAAATGTATATGTTATTAAAGATAATGTACCTGTTACATAAAAAACTAAAATCACAAATGAGAACTGCAGGTGCTAAATACTTTTTGGCGTGCTTTGCTTGATCTCAGTTTTACTGCAGCCTTGACAATCACGTAATATGATAATACAATCAATATTGTATCAGGGGTTCCCACTACAAAAAAGTATAGAGAACTGATATGTATTACTTATAAAATAATTCTCATATGCAGTTTTAATTACAGATTTATAATCACAATAAGAATTGAGATCAGTTCTTATACCACAGTATGACAATGTTCTAGCAAGTAAAGGTAAGGGCAATTTACAACAAAAACTTCTAATTAAAGCTATTAGGCTTCCTTTAAATATAAATGCATTTGTTACAAGAGATGAATAAATCAGTGGTTTGCACACTGCAATATAGCGATCATAGGCCATTAACAATAACATGGATGATTCCGTGACTACAGAAAAACTAATAATGAACATTTGCACGAAGCAGACATAACAATTATACTTATTAAATCAAACCATAATACCAGTAATAGCTTGGGCAGGAGAAAGATAGCTAGCACAAGATCTACAGCTGCTAAGACTGAAATAAATATGTACATGGGTTTATGGAGACTTTGTTCTATTCTGATAATGATCAACATTGTTACATTTCCAAAAAATGTAAATACAAGCAAAATGGAGAAAGCAGTTGAAATCCAGTGTTGCTTGTTTTGTAGTCCAGGAAAACCAATGAGGATAAATTCAGAAGTTTCACTGCAGTTGCCATAGTTTGATGACATAGTAGGATAGATAGATTAAGCTAAATATTTAAAATATCTTCATTGCTCTGAAAATGAAAACAAATAACTTGTCATTATTTTAGCATGAGTTTTTTTTTAACCAATACCAGTGTCAACATTAAATACCAATGATCTGGAACATTTTACTTATAAAGATTCATAAACCTAGTTGACATACTATACTATATCTTGGCCTGATTTAATACCATACCAAGGGGAGATAACAATTTTCATTTTGTGTGGGGGACAACTCCAACTCAGTTTCTCTGAGGAAACCATTTTAGATTCAAGTTCTGTTATGTTGTTGACCCTGATGCAGGCCCCAAGCCTGGGACATCAGATGCAGATACCAGCATGGAGGGCTCACAGTATCCCCATTGATTCTTTCTCTGGGAGGTGACTTGAATGTTGTACCACTCGTATAGCAGCAACTTGTGGTTTATTTGAAGGAGATTCTATTGGCGATATGGATAACCACACATTCTAAGGCAATCTCCAACCAAGGAAAAGTGTGAGAAAGAACACCTAGAGTGTTATGGGTGGAGAAAAGGTCACATAAAAGTGTACCTTTGGAAGGAGCATTATGGGAGAGAGCATACCATCACGCAAATCTGTAGGTACAACAATGGAATGGTCCCTGTAAGCACAAGGCTTGGTAATCCTGTTTCCCAACTCAGACTAAGCTGTGCGTGGCAGTTAAAAATGGGACATCTATTTGGCAAAAAGTAATAGCTGGGAGCCAAGCTAACTAGATGGAGGATCCACTAAGGATATATTTATTTATTTATTTATTATACTATCAGTTTGCAACCTTTGAACCAGAGGCTCATTTACAAAGGTACCTCATCTCAGAGAGGACAAACAGTGTTACATAATTACAGAGAACCATAGAACAGTGAGACATATAATAATAATACAGTAGTTTCCATACAATTAGCTGATTAGAACATTTCTAGGTTGCACACTGAGTACATGCTGTGACAAGTGGGGGGAAGCCAAGGGATGGGGTGGTGAGACGGGAGTTCGGGCTGATGGGCTATGTCTGTAGTTGATAGTAGCTGAGGCCTGTTAGAGACAGATGCAGTAGCTGAAGCCTGTTAAAGGTAGAAGCTGCAGCATGTTAGAGACAGGTGCAGCTATGGGAGCTAAACAGTGGGTTCCGAAGGGTGGTTTTGAAGTGGCAATTTTGGAAGCAGTGGAGAGGGATGCAGGGAGAGAGTTAAACCAAGATGGGGCTCTGCAACAGAAGGACCTTTGCACCCTAGTGGTCCTGGTTCTAGGCACCCGAAGGGCAGTTCAGTTGGGACAGTGGACAGGGTAGGTTGGATGGAGGTAGTCACCCCATTTGGGGTAATCCCAAGCAGAATCTTCTTAGTTAGAAGGCAGGTTTGGTAGTGGAGTCATTCATCAAGGGTAAGGAGATTGGACATGTAGTAGAGTTGACATGTGTGGGTGAGCCTGGGGGCACAAGTCATTAGTCTGCATGCCTTGTTTAGGGTGAGGTGAATCTTGTTGAGGGCAGTGGTGTCAGCAGCACCATAAACTGGTAGGCCATAATCCACAAGGAATAGTACCAAGGATGTAACGGCAAGTTGGAGGGCATCAGGGGGAGGCAGTCCTTGTGGCAGTAGAGGATGCCAAGGCGTGTGTTGGTGGTGGACGCAAGGGCATTAATGTGGGCATGAAAAGTGAGGGCTGAGTTGAAAGTGACTTATAGGAGTAGATGTGTTCAAGCCTTTGTTGGGTGCTGGGGAGGATGCTGAGTGGACTGTTGCAAGCTTTGTTTTGGGGGTGAGTGAAGAGCATTGACTTGCTTTTTTTGTGATTAATGATGAGTCTTCACTCCCTAAACCAGGTTTCGGCCTCCTGGAAGGAGTGTTGGAGAGTGTCCTGGAGGAAGGTAGGATTTCAGTGGGAGACAAAAATGACGACAACATCGGCGTACATGAGGATTTTGCTGGAGAAAGCATTGGGCAGGTTGTTTAGATGTAGGCTGAATAGTAGAGGGAAGAGGAAAGAGCCCTGGGGTACATCAGAGTGGATGGGATGGGTTTCCAAGAGAGTCCCATTGATTTTGACACACTGAGAATGAGCTGTTAGATAGCTTGAGCACCAGGAGAGGGGGCCAGCTCAGAAACCAATGTGATGGAGGGCATCTAGTAGCAGAGGGTGGGAGACAGTGTAGAAGGCCTTAGACAGGTCAACGTACACTCCTCCAGTGAGGGAGCTGGAGTCCAGGGTGGTGTGCAGGAAATTGGAAAACTTCAATAATGCAGTGCCAGTGCTGTGACCAGCATGGAATGTCATGCTAAGCCAGGTATTCATTGAGTTGATTAGCCTCCACTTTTTCTAGTGCTTTGGAGGGGGGGGATAGAGATTGGACAGTAGTTGCTGGGGGTGGACCTGTCACCCCCTTTGTGAATAGGCATGACTATGGTAGCCTTCCATACAGAGGGAAATTGCCCCAGTCAGAGGGGCTGGTTAAGTAGACCAGTGAGCGGGACAAGGATGTCATCCAGGACCAGCTGGAGTATTTTGGGGTCCAGGGAGTCACTGCTAGGGCTGTTGCTTTTTAAGATTTTTAGCAGGAGAGGTTTGGCTTCCTGGGCAGATACTTTGTGAAAGTGGAACCAGGGTCATTGAGGGACTGGTGGTGGTAGGCTGGGGGGTAGTATCAAAGAAGTTACTAGGGAGGACAGAGCCTAGGTCAGGAAAGGAGGAGTTGAAGCAGTTGGTAATGCAAGCTGGGTTGGTAGTGGTAGAGCCATCAATAGTGAGAAGGGATGGGGGGAGTAGAACTTCCTATTTAACATTTTAATCTTGTCCCGGAAGGTCCAGGCATACCCCCAAAAGGAGGAGAGGGTGGTCTGGTAGTGGTCTGCCTTGGCTTTACAGATGGACCATGTGCACTTGTTCCATGTGGCATTGTAGGCCTGTCTGTCAGCAGGTCGGCCAGATTCATTGGCACTGTGCCAGCTGTTGCCCCTATCTCTGAGCATTTGGAGGAGGGCAGGAGTAATCCAAGCCTTGCTTAGTTTTTTGGAATGGATTTTGGTGAGAGGAACAAAGAAGTCACAGGTCCTGTTAAAGGCTTGTGAGAAGAGGTTGATTTCACCATCAATGTCGGGTGCTTGGTGGATGGGGGACAAATTAAACTGAGTGAGATACTGTTTGAGTTTAATCAACCCACCAGGGTGAAGGCACCTCTGGAGAGTGGTCTGGGTGACAGGTTTGTGGGTGGGGGCAGACCAGAGGAATATGACAGGGGAGTGGTCACTTAAGGAGTCGAGGAGGACTTGAATGTCCTGAATTTTTTTGGGAAGGCTAGTGATAATGACGTCCAGGAGGGTGCTGGTTCCTCTAGCAGGGTTAATTCTAGTGGGCTGGGAGACAAGTTGTGTCAGGTCTTGGGCAGCAAAAGAGTCTTTTATCTGGGAAGTGATAGGACTGAGCCAGTTCATGTTGAGGTCCCCCACCAGGACTTGTTCAGCCTTGTGGGGGAGGGTGGAGAGAAAATCCACAAGATACATTATCACTGGGTTCTGGTTCCTTGGGGGTACATAGGAGGTTGTTAGATAGAGCGGGCCCCTGGAGGGGTTTGGGGTGAGTTTTAGGCTAAGGGCTTGGGCACAAATTGTCAAGCATGGGGGAGCACATAGCCAACGATGTTGTCATGAGTGTAAATCACACAACCAGCCCCGCGTTTACTCGCATGATCCTCTCGGTATAGAGTGTAGCCTGGGAGGGAGACAAGGGAATCAGGTGTGGATTTGGACAGCCGGGTTTCTACTAGGGCTATGATATCTGGTTTATGTAGCATGACCCAACACTGAAGGGCATCAAATTGTTTCAGCAGGCTGCATACATTCATAGAGGCAATGCGGAGACCAGTGGCCCTTGTAGGTGGAGTGGTGGGGGCAAGGTCTGGGCTGGGGTGGATATTACTGGAAAGAAGTAATAGAAAGACCAAGGTTCTGACCATGGGGTGGCAGGGGGTCAACTTTTTGGGGATATGTTGGTATGAGGGAGAGGCCATAGAGAAATCAGAGATGGGCAGGATTTGGACTATCAGAAAGCCAAGGAGGAGGTGGATCCATGGGGAGCTGAGGTAGGCAGTGGAGGGGGGCAGCTATGGGGTGGATGCTGGTGTCCAGGGTCCATGGGCAATGTGGGCGGGGTGAGCGAGCCTAGAAGGAAGTGTTGGTATAGTCCTAGCTGGGTTGAGGGGGAGGTCTGGTTGACAGGGGGAAAGCCCTATCATGGCTATGAGTGGGAGACATTTGAGGAGGAGATAAACAAACATGGTGTGTATGATAGTGGTAGAGCAGATGGTATTAGTACCTAGGTAGCCCTTCAGAGAGGGTGGATACCACTTTGGAGTAATGGACTTTGGTGAGTAGGATCCAGGGTTCAAGACCCCTGTTGGGCAGGTGGTCTAGGGCCTATGGTGAGATGGAGATCTAGAGGTTTGGTGGTCTGGAGAGGGGTGGGTTAGAGGCAGTTTAGGGGGTGGAAATAATGACTCCTAGTGGTCACTCAGGGTTGGGGCCTGGCCTGGGAGCAGGTCCAAGGAGTGGGGGCGGAATTGTGGGCAGGGTCAGTCAGGGAGTTGGGCAGGGCAAGAGTGGTGTGGGTAGTGCAGCAGTGTAAGTGAGGGAGAGGAGTAGTGGAGGAGGATAGAGTGGTTCCCAGGTTGAAGGAGGAGGCAGAGGAGATCATGGAGGGAGGGAGGGAGATAGATGCACAGGCAGGATATCCCTCTAATGGTTAACAGGTATAACCTGCAAATGGGAAAGTGGGGACTTAGATTTAGAACCAGCAGGAAGTATATATATATATATATATATATATATATATATATATATATATGTAAAATAGATAACCCACTCTAAGGTGTGTGGTTTGCACTCTGATATCGCACCTTGGTGTGCATCAACCACCCAAGGTGTGCGTATATCAGAGCACAACCACACATCCTAGCATGGGTTATCTATCTAATAAAATGGTAAAATTGTTTTGGAGGAGGGTGAAAGGGCAGGTGTGCGGTCACACTCTGATATACGCACGGTTATGTGATGTGTTTCAGCCAATCAGCTAGGATCATTTTTCCTACCCATTTTATACATACATATATATATATATATATATATACATACATACAGTATATATATAATGGTAGCATGGTAGTGCTACCATAGTTATGGTTGAGTAGCACTTTTAAGGTTAAAGGGTGAAACTTTGCACCTTAATAACTTTGCCACCATTCAACGGATTCACCTGGCTGGCACGGGGGAACACTATAGATCTTGGGATCTGCCAACTTTCATACTGGTTGGATATACGGCTGCAGAGTTATTAAGCGATTATGTTTTTTTGTGAATTCTTTGCTTATGCCTACAGGTCGCACTGTTTTCGTGACAATTCCAAAAACTTCAGGGAACGTGCAGCCCAAGGTCCCCGATGTGCTTTTTGAAGAGTTTGTGAAAAAATATTAAACGGTTCAAAAGTTATTCAAAAAACAAGTTCCCATTATAAGTCAATGGGAAAAGTTAAAAAATTTTAAAGTGTCTCAAATGCACTTTTAGTGTTGCAAATGTCCCTAGTATTGTCCAAATCCGCTATCTTGTTTTCAGTTACTGATCAGAACAATGCTTGGCAATAAAATTAAAAACTGGCATCGGGGTGTGCGTTGGGATTGTCGGTCCTAACTCTCGCTCCATTCTCCTGTACCTCAGCTTGTTTACACATGTGATGGGGTGAGAGTTAGGGATGACGATCCCAATGCACACCCCGATGCTGGATGGGGGGGGCAGGCTGGCATGCAAAGGGGGCTTTCAACCCTAACACTGAATTTCCTCACCTTTGTTGCTGTGGAACTACCCTAACTGATGCATTAAATAGAGTTTTTTGTTATGAAAAAACAACAACAAATATATATATATATATATATACACACACACACACACACACACACACACCTATACTGCACCACCTCAGCTTGTTTACACATGGGATGGGGTGAGAGTTAGGGCTAATGACCCCAACGCACAGCCCGGTGCCTGCTGGTGAGGCCAGGGTGGGGTGGGGCAAGGGGGAAACCCTAATGTCGAATGTCCTCACTTTTTTCACTGTACAATAACCCTAACTGATGCATTAACAATGTTTTTTGCATAGAATATATATTAGTGCATCAATTAGGGTTCATAGTACTGAGACAAAGCATGGAAATGTGTTATTAGGGTTACCACCCCTACCACCCCTTCCACCCCCCCAACCTCCACACACCAACAGGCCTAACTCTCACTCCATTTCATGTGTAAACAAGTTGAGGTGGTACAGTATAGGGAAATGGGGTGATAGTTAGGCTCAATGCCCCCAGTGCACACCCTGATGCCTGTTGGTGTGTGGAGGGTGTGAGGGTGGGGGTGGGCTGTAACCCTAACACCACATTTCCATGCTTTTGCCACTGTGCTATGAACCCTATCTGATGCAGTAACAGAGTTTTTTGCAATGAATTTCCCTTCTTTTTGAGAAAGTGTAATGTAACTGGTAAGTGGTATGTGTTAGTGGGAGTGAGGGCCCTCCGGCCACTGTGCTCCCCTCATATTGCCAACATTTTGCATAATGGTTTGTGTTTGTTGGAGCGTGGCCCCTCTGAGCCCTGCATTCACACTTATACATAACTACGGAGCCATACAGCCACCTTATAGGGCAAGGAATCCTTGTAACACTAATTTGTCAATATCTCAGAAACCGTCACAGCTGTGAAAAAAATCCAAGTGCTGTTGTAAACAGCACAGCATAACCTCCACACAAGAAACATCAAACAAACCTGTATCTCACATCATTTACAAGATATCGGCACTGAAATATGCTGAAAAGGCACCCTTGGAAACCTTGTGACCCTAATCTGCCAATATCTCTGTAAACATAGGAAGTAGGAAAACTATTCTTCTGCTGGTGTAATGTTTGATTCCCCAACTTGTTTATGCAGCTTAGTTCACCCAAAGGTGAACTAAGCTGTGTTTAGTGGAAACTCGTATCTCGCTTCATTTTCGAGATACGGGTGCCGAAAGGCATCACAGACACTGCAATGTTATCCTGTAGGAAATTTCTCATCTTGGGAATGCTGTCACTTTGGGTCCATTGAATGTTTTGGCACCAAACCACAAAAAGGCACATCTGTGGAACCAGGGCTTGGCACCCTGCAAATTTCAGCACAAAAGCCCCAACAGTTTTGTTGCAGAGGGATGGCAAAAATTTGCAGTTTTTGGGCAGAGAACTTTCACAAATTGCCAAAGTTTTGCAAAAAACAGCACAACACTTTCGTGTTTGCCAAAGTGTCATGGCTATTTCTTTCACAATTTGTGAAAGTACTGGGAGGCTGATTTTAAAAACAGCATTTCTGGGGGGTTTTACCCACCAAGAAAGATAGCGCTGGCATGCTTAGGAACCGACTAGGTAAACCCAACAGTCAGTGTTTACCTAGGGAACCCCAAATTTAAATGCCAGGCATTTTTCTCTCTCACTAACTGAAAACAAGATGGCAGCCATACAAAAGTAAAAGGGCTATTTGCAAAAGGAAAATGTACTGGCGACAGCTTTAGTGAGACACACATATTTTTTTCCCTTTGACTATAATGGGAAATTTGTGTTTTGAATAACTTTTGAATGGTTTAATATTTTTTCACTAAATCTTCGAAAGGTACATCAGTGACCCAGATTACATCTTCCCTTAAGATATTAGACCAAATGGACAAATTGTGCAGGCTGTGGGTACAAGCAAAGAAATGTGCAAAAAGTCAGTTTTTTGTGTTTTTGGGTGTTCTATAGCTCCGCAACCATACATCCGAATATGACGCAACTTGACAGATCCAGAGATCTGTTGTACCAGACCATGCAGGCAAACATTCAGGCAAATCTGTTGTATAGTGACAAAGTTATTAAGGTATAAAATTTGAGGTTTAACATTAAAGTGCTTACTCAGCCCTAACTCTACTGGTGCTAACGCGTCGATATAATATATCTATCCATAAATATATATATATATATATATATATATATGTATATATATATATAGATATAGATATTTACATGGGCTCTTGCACAATACTGGAGAGACTGGCATCATGTATACTTCGACACCCTGTAACTTTTTAAAAAAGTATGACGTTTTGTTCATTTTATGTCTCTTCTGTAGCTGTATGATAAAATATTTAATATACATAACTTAATAATTTTTGGTAATTGTGTATTTTTTTAATGGACCTTCCAGTGCCTTCTGACCCTCCTAAACAGGGCTTCATTTTGTGACATGAATGTGAATGTGGCAAAGAAATGGAAAAAAAGTATCCACACAAAGCATTTCATAAACAACTATAGTGCCTTTGGCTCTTAAACCCAATAAATAATCCCTTTGATACCTTGGTATAATGTAAAATAATTTGTACTTTTAGTAATTTACATTTATTATGCCCCCTTATGTTCAGAACGTCTGATGTCCCTTTTTGCACTGCTTAAATACAATGCTTTCTACTGTTTCCATATCGCTAAACGTCCAATGTAGCCCCCATATGGATTCTTTATCTAGTATCCTGTATTTGCCACCCTGTAGTTTCCAGATATTTTTTTCCTTTTTATGCAATATTTGAACTTTCATCTACACCGCCTCCCTTGCATCTAAAATTTATGAACATAAGGTGCGGTTCTTCTACAAGTCCCAAAAGCCGAATAACGGAAATGAAGCTGAGCACCCAGTTTTGTCACCATCAGGGAGTATAAATCTGTGGGGATCGTGGGTCAGAGCCCCCTTTCTCTAACCACTGTTCCACGGTGAATTCTTGTCATCTTCCAGTATTGCGAGGCAGTGAACGTGAGCTTGAGATTCAGCATTTGCACTCCAGACTGTCAGTTGCCTGCATTTAGGACAATCGTAGAACATCGGGGATTTTGTTTTCAACGCAAAAAGGTAATTACTTTGGTGAAAAAGGGCATGAAGGGCGTAAAGGTGGTGGGCACTGTATGATTAGGGCTGATTAGGCACAGCAAACAATGTTGACTGGCAAGTCCATTTCTGGAAGCATCAGTCAATGTTTTGAAAATCTGCAGCAGGTCTCCTGAGTTGTGATTTGTTACTTTTTCGTCTCACTGCAGAAAACTTTGTTTAAAGATCAGGAGCAGGTCTCAGGGTTACAAATTGCAAGTCTGATTTGTGCTCAAACACAATTATAAAAATATTGCAGTCCTTGGTGCAGGGGGAGGGCAGGCTGAATTCAAACTGTTGGCTCCCATAGCAAATGAATGGGGAGGTTGAGACAGTCTCAGAGTTAAATATCCAGCCAGCCTCTGCAGATTTAAAAGTTACATTTGTTTTGAGTTTTAATACACATCTATTTAATGACTGTGAAGTACTGTGAAATTGGTGGATTTTTACAGTGAAAAAATGACAGCCCTATGTATGATTAAAGGCATAAAGGTGGTAGCCACAGTGTGATTAAATAAATGTAGAAATCCTCAGTTTTATCTAGATGATCAAATAAGTTGTCATTGAAATTTGTGGTGCTTGCAGGCATAAGATAAATGATAAAATAAGTTTAGAAATCCTGTTTTTTGTTTTTGTATTTTGTTTAGTTTGTGGGGTATTTTGCACACTGTAAATAAAGCCACATCCAGAAGTCCAACATTTGGATTTATAAATCACTGGTGCTTGCATGGCTATAATGTGGGCAGTACTTGAGAATAAAATAAATGTACAAATCCTGTGTAGTTTTTTTTTTTAATTAATGGGGTCACATCAGTATAACAGTGGCAGCCTACAGTTCTGAACAAGTTACACATTTACAGTGGCCAATATTTGATAAATAAGGGTCAAATCATGATTTTGTTGTTTGAAGGGGAAGGGGATGAGTTGCAGGGTACAGTATAGTATGTCTGAGAATGGGAAAAAAATGAAGAACCTGCAGCATGTTTACCCAAGTGGGAGTGATTTGTGGCATGCAAAAAAAGTAAAGCATGTGGGAAATAATTTTAAAAATGAGTCTACATAGCTTTTTTTTTGGGGGGGGGGGAGTCTGGAGCCCCTGGAGCCTGGCAGGAAAATGAATTAAGAAGTAAACTGTAAAGAATGATAATGGAGCATAAAAGGAAATAAAGAACAGTTTGTATATTTATTATAATTTTCTGTTGAAAGATGTAAATAATAAACTTCTGGTGCATCTGAGTAATTCTTTCTTGTGCCATGTGCTCAGGCATGTTCTTTTTTTTGAAACTCAGCTTTATTAAAAATTCAGTGTTCTCAGAGATACACATATTCCCTATGAATGGTTTACATGTCAGTGATACAAGACAGAGGTATATAAAAACAATGTGTAACTGATCTCCAAATTGCATTTTGCTAGCTATCTAGTTTTTAGGATATTAAATTTGCTATGACAGAAGTATCTGAGTTTAAGAATGTCATTAAACTTAGTCTCAGGGAACATTCATCTCAAGCAAAGTCTGGTAAAAAGGAAAAGGAAAAGAAGTAAATATAACATCAAAGGCAGGGGTCAACCTTAACTTTTTTTTGCACTAGCCAGCAGGGAAATTGGTTAAAAATTGCAGTAGCCTGCAGATGGTTGCACTAGCCCTTAATTATAATGGTAAATTTTGATCACTTTATATAGGAAATAATGCAAGCAATGCTAAGAAATACTTTGATTATTGCACATTTATCCTGCTCCCATATTGCTTCCAGCTCCCCAGCAGAATAAAAACTGTAATGCCATTACAGTGAGCCCCCCCATTGTTTTTTACCACAGCCTCCTCTCTTCCTCTTTCTGCCCCCCCACACCAAACTGAGAAAGGATGTCACAACAACAAACGTTCAATCAAGCAGTCCTAGCTCTGCACACACAGTAGCTGACATCATCATGCACCTCACCACACTGTTACCTCCACCCACAGGGCAATGAACAGAGTCAGGCAGAAAAAGGTACTTTCAGCCCCCACCATATAGTCAACTGGAGACCTGCACTTCTGAAAGTTTTTGTACAGTCTCAAGTGAGCCAAGAGGAAATCTAAGATTTCTTTGGAGTGGGGGCTAAACAAACCTAAGGGGCCTGGGAAATTGAAAACTGCCATTTTTATTTGTAAAAGCATTGATTTTAATATGTTCTACCCCAACAGTAACACATTTTTCTTTAACATTGTCCTTTCATTAGCCCAGGGGAAACAGTACACAGGCATAATGCTATACTATTTCTATTTCTGTATAGGATGATCTATGCACCCCAGGAACGCCTATTTCAAGATTTCAAATTATGTATTTTATCAAGGTTTATTTTTGTACCATATGTGATCCAAAGATTTGTTTTTAGGCTGAAAGGACATGCTGAGTGGGATAAGTGTGGAACTGTATGGCTGGTGATGGCTGGCATGGTCCATTTAGAAGAGCAGGGGAACCCCTACACTTGCCAGTAATGGCAGCTATGGATCTATGGATGGTCACTTAAGAGTATGGTCTGCAGTAGTGTCCAGGGAAGGAACAGAGTGAAGAGATTTGGAGGGAAGAGGGAAGTTATGGTGAGGCTGGGATAAAACCCACCACCTGCAGCGCCGATATTGTATACCTCTTTGCATTTTGTCACCAAAATGTTGGATACAAACACTCAAAATTTAGTGAAATGAGGGGCACTGGTCTTAATAATAGTGGACAAATTGTTAGACATAGACACATTCAGATAACTGGAACCTAGTGACTTAACAGCACTCTACCCTTGATCACACCCTGAATACTAGCTGAAAGTCTTAACATTGGAGTGATAATGACTCACATTGAGTCTTTTGTGGGATCCCTCTCTTAAACTGCCAGATAATTGCAACTCTTAATGAGCTGTTGATAACACCTGGCCATCTGGAACATTGAGAGAAATTAGCATGAAGACTAGAGAATGCTAAAGTAGACTCATTTTTAACTTCACTAACAGCCATAAAAATCTACACTAGTCAAGATGGGCTAGTAGAGAGTTAGCTGCACTAGCCCTGGTCAATTTGCACTAGTGTTTGGGCTAGTAAAACAATGTTAAGATCGACCACTGATCAAGGGCCTCAACATCTGCCTTAACCATTAGGCTGTGCACCATAAGCTATCCCACCCATCTCTCAATAAAACATATTCATGCAGTCTCATCAAACTGTCTAGGTGTGATTATATCAATTTAGTTCATTTTTCAGCTACCCCAAAAGAAACAAAGATCCCACTGTCATTCCTCTTTCTGTAGTAGCCAAGATTCCCATTGCTGCAAACGTTGCTGGTGTTGGTCTTGTCTTAATCTCAGTCTGGCCATAACAGACTCCATTAGTACCACTCCTTTAACCCTTTTTATCCACTCCCCCAGAGTGGCGGTGTCATACTCAGCCAATTGGAGGTAATGCACTTTAGCCCTACCGCCAGCAGCACCAATGCCACCTTTTGGGTATCTCCCTTTAACCGTACAACTGTGGGGGTACCTAGAATCCAGTCCTCAAAGGTACATGGGATTGTTACTCCTATGATCTGACTTACTGCTGTCTCCAAATGATTTCAGAAGTTCACTAATTCTGGACAAGCCCAGAAAATGTGCCAGTGGCTCCCCTTCCTCCACAGCCCCTCCAATATGACATGAGGGGTTCCCTCCCTGTATAGTGTTGGGTAATCAGAGGCACTCTAAAAAAGTGAATAAGGCACTTCCAGTGAAATTCATGCCATATCAGCAATGAGGTTACCTTCCAGCCTACCCTCAATCTCCAATTCCAGTCTGCCTTCCTGAGTGTATTACCCGATTCCCTCTCCCATTGTCTCCTGTGTTGTTGTAATGATTCCCCTTTTCCCTCTAGGAGCATCTTATAAAGATATGTCACAAGCTTGATTTTGGCCGATATGGTTACTATCCCAAATAAGAATTGCTCACATGGTGAGTATGGTCTGGTGAGCTTTACGAGATGATCTGAAGTATTTATGTAATGTCTAACTTGAATATATCTGAAGAGGTCTCTATTGTCCCATCTAAATTTTTCTTTCGCCCTCTGGAATGTTATACAACAAATGTTTTCGATTAATTGAGTGAACCGGGTTAACCCCCCTCCAGCCCATCTTGCAAACCCCAGGTCTAACATAGGTGGGAGGAAGTCTGGTTAGTACTTAATTAGGGATAGGGAACCCAATCCAACAGTGGTGTTGGTGAGCTTTCTAAATTTTCTCAGAATAAACAATCCTTGTCTCACCCATCTATTCTGGATTTGCCTAACATATATTTGAGACATCAGGGCAAGTACCAAGGTGTATAATGGTCTGCCTTCCGGCAAGTCATCTTCCAACTCATGCCATCTGGACTCATGTCATTGCCTAGCCCATGAAAGGACAGAGACCATCTGGGCTGCCAGACAGTAATGAAAGAAGTCTGGTAGGGTAAGGCCCCCCTCCTCCCGGGGAAGAAAGAGCATTTGTCAGGCAACTCTAGGCCTCTTCCACTGCCAAATAAACTTCTGGGTTTCCTTTGTTAGTTTGTTCCAAAATTCTGTTGGTAGCTTCAGTGGGAGGGATTGGAATAAGAAAAGCAGCCTAGAAAGAATGTTCATCTTGAGTATTGAAATGTGACTGATCAAAGATAGGGGCAGAAGGTGCCACATAGCCAAATCCTGGCTCAACAAGTCCCAAAGCCACCCATAGTTAAGGGCAAACAGTCTTGAAAGATTGGTAGAGACCTGAATGCCAAGATAATGAGTTTGGTTCCTGGGGGCCCAGCTGAATAGAAAGTGATCCCTTAACCCTCGAAGGGGAGTATCACCTAGTACTATGGTTTCAGATTTTAATGAGTTGATTTTCTCACCTGAAATTTCCACAAAAGACTGCAAAACCCCACATAATTCTGGGACCAAATGCTCTGGGGAGGACAGAAAGAAAATAGAATCATTGGTGTATAACGAAAGCTTCTGCTCCATCTCCCAGCCCATGACTCCTAGAATGCCTGGATTTTGTCGGAACTTTTTGGCCAGTGGTTCCAGGAATAAGCTGAAAAGGAGTGGCAAAAGAGGGCATCCCTGTCTGGTTCCCCTCTCTAAGGGGAAGAGGGAAGAGCTTATTCCATTTATTCTCACCAGGGCTAGGGGTTTGGAGTAGAATTGAGAAATGGTGTAACAGAATTTAGGGCCAAATTTCATCTTTTCCATGGAGGCTTTTAGAAATTTCCAATTCACCCTATCAAATGTTTTTTCTGCATCCATGGACATAGCTATCTGAAAGGCCTGTCTGTTATTTTGGGAGGAGATAATATTGAGCAGTCTCCTAATATTGTCAGAGAGATATCTCCCTGTAATAAATCTGGTCTGTTCTTCATGTACTAAAGAGAATATATGATTTTGCAACCTCCCAGCTAATAAACCAGTGAATAATTTATAATCCATGTTTAGGAGGGAGATAGGTCTATATGAGCCACAGTCCAGTTTATCTTTACCCTCCTTGTAAATGACTGAAATGTGAACCAGTCGCCACAAGTCAGGATAGGTTCCCCCATCTAGAATCTCCTGGCATGCAGAGATCAGGAATGGCAGTAGGAGGTCTACAAATTAAAAAAAAAAACTCTGTAGAGAACCCGTCTGGCCCGGGAGCCTTGCCATTTTTCAACTTTGCAAGATGGGGTCATCTAAATGTTCAAGACCTGATTATGAGAGGACTTTCATCCTCAGACCCTCGTAAAAGGAAGTTACCTTTTGGTCAAAATCTGGCACAGGTTCCTGGGAATAGAGCTCTTTATAAAAGGCAGCAAATTTTTTAGACGTTATCTTCTCTGAGTGAGAGATTAGCTGTTCAGGGTTAGCCTGATCCCTAATTCTGAGAATCTGTCTATCTAACTGTTGTTGCCTAAGTGGCTGCAAGGACTTTTCCTGCCCTGTTACCCCCCACCGCATAGTACATCTGCTGAACTCTCCTGTATGATGCCACTATGTGAGCTGTTAGGAGGTTTTCCAAGGCTAAACGTTTTTCAGCCAGACATTGCTTTGTTTGTTCATTTAATGATATCTTGTGTATGAACTCCAGTTCCTCCAGTTATTTCTCTATTTCCACCCTTCTCTGTGTTCTACGTTTCTTAATTACTGATGAATGACCTATGATGATGCCCCTAAGGACCACCTTCAAGGCATCCCATCTTACAGCGTGGGATGTGAGTCCAGCGGGTTTTCTCTATCGTAGGAGTGGATAGTATCAGCCACCAGATCCTGGAATTCTTTGTCATTGAGAAGACCTACATTGTGAATTATGGGTCTGGGGCAGGAGTTTCAATGCTAGCCTGGTTGGAGAGAGTGTGTGTCATAATCTGGCAAGATGCTATTGTGTGCGTCCACTCCTCTGTGAGGAAAAAGAGATCGATTCTAGTGTAGCAGTTATGTCTTTCAGAATAATGAGAGAAATCTGTTGATTTCCCATTCACCTTTCTCCAGACATCTGCAAGGCCCAGGCTCTGTGTTATTCTGCGTAATCATTGCCCTGCCAACCCCAATTTCCCTCTTACTGCACCACCCCTTTTGTCCAATGAGGTGGAAAGAACTGTGTTAAAGTCTCCGCCTACAATGCACAGCTGATCAGTCGTCTGCAACGTATTTAGGAAAATTTTTTTAAACAGGTAGCTACCTCTTTATCGCATTTGGGGGCATATACACATGCAATCATGCAGGGGGTGTCTAGAATCTGCATCTGTAGTACTATGTACTTCTGGGTCTGGGTGGAAGGCTATGACCCGGACAGGACAATTCTTATGGATTAAGATGGCTGTGCCTCTACGGTGGGGATGTTCCAGGTATGTGGAGGCATACACCTGGCCTACCCAGCTACGACATAGCTTTTGGTGCTCTATGTCTGTGAGGTGGGTCTCCTGAAGCAAGGCAATGTGGGCTCCCATTCTACTCACCTCTCCCAGCACTCTGGCTCTTTTTATAGGGTTATTTAGTCCTCTGACATTGTATGATATGACAATTAAGTCTTCCATAATAGGAATGTTGGGGTGACCATGAAATTAGTTATATGCAGCTTCCCCTCACCTCCCCCATACTCCACCCCAGGGAGACAACGCATGGGAGGGCACATAGCCCAGACAGTCTTAATAGGAGATAGGTGGTCACACAGCCATAAAACTATTCGGATCAAACAGATCCAACTAACATTTAACAAATTGAAGAAATACAACAAACACAACCAAATGGAAACATTGTACTTCAATAGTGTCACACTTGAACCCTCGCACTGCAGCTGTAAAGTGGCGAGGGGAAGTGCAGTATGAAATCCTGTACTGTGTTGCCATACCTCTCCATCGGGGTCCAACTGCAACTTTCGTGGTTGCACACGATGCATAATACAGCCCTCAACAAAGTGAATCCCCTGGGTCATAGCATAAACTGCAAAGCGGGTGGGACTGGGGACAAGGAGTGAAGGTTACCCTCTTAAATGCTCCTTAAATCCCCCCCCTGTCCAACATATTCTCACCCTCCCCAGTACAAGGCCATAAGTGACCCCGGAGAAAAGGAGAGGCCAGGAAAAATCCAGCAATGTGAAGATAAAGTGAATGATTAAAAATGTCAGATCTCTTCCCCTACCCCCCACCCCACGGGGCATCCAGCCCCAATGTGACCAACAACCAAACCCAAATAGTCTTCTCAAAGGAAGTGGATCAGCATCCTTAGAAGAGCTCACAATGTCCCTTGTGTCTTCCATCAATCGGGAGTCTTGCCTAGTTCATTTTTCTTGTTGAGGCCACAGCTTGAATTCTGGGCCACAGGCTATGGGCAGTGAGTGCTGTTGTGCCGATAGGTCTTCTGTTCACTGGGATCCATTGTCTGCAGTCTAGCTCTTTGAGCACATCAGGGGCAATGAGTTCATTGAGCATAATGCCCAAGGAGGCTAGATGTTTCTTGGCTTCAGGGGACGAGTGAAATATTTTCGTCCCGAAGTCCGAAATGATTTGCAGGTGTGCTGGGAATTCCATTTGGGCTTTCAGATCCTTAGCCTTAAGCTCTTTAACAACTGGAAATCATAGCTTTCTCCTTGCCATGGTTATGGGAGCGTAATCTGGCTCAAAGACCTTTTGTCTCCAAAAATGATTGCTTTTTGAGACCAGGCCTTGCGAAGAATCATCTCTTTCGTTCGATAGTCTAAGAAGACTAATATTACAGACCTGGGCCTGGCTTTGGGATCCTTAGGTGGCACTGCTAATGCGTGGTGAGCCCAGATGATGTGTAGGCTTTTATCTTTGACCAAGTTTAACACTTCCTTGAGCAGGCTTTCAATAAATGTCAGGGTATCTCCCGATTCGGTGTGCTCTGGGAGACTGTGGATCCTCAGATTGGCTCTCCTCGAGCGGTTCTCGAGATCTAATTTTTCCAGGAGAAAGAGAGAGCTGTCATGCAGTTGTAACACTGCACCATTATGTAGAGCAAGGGTTTCCAACAGCACAGTAAATGACTCTTCAATATCTTGGAGCCTTTGATCATGTTGTGCCAACTTTTCTTTGTATTCAGTGGCCTCTTCTCTAAATGTGTTCATTGAATGTGTCAACTCTCGACAGAGTTTCCTAGGGGGATCGTGATTTCCTCCTCGTCTTCCGAGGAGCTATCCACCAAGTCTGGTGCTGTGGATTAAGGTGGCCTCACTGACAGTGGAGATTTGCTAGTGGTGCGAGCTTGTAGCTTCAGTTTTTGCTGCTTCATTCCACCCAACGGTCCTGACTTTGACTTTTCACGACTGGCCATACTTTTACCAATGTTCCAACTGTGTTTTAAAAGCACAAATTGTTGGCTGGGGGGGGGTTAACAAGCTTTGAAACCAGGGGGCTCAGAGATCTGCTTCAATGCATCCACATAGCTTGGTGACGTCACCGGAAGTCCTGCTCAGGCATGTTCTGATGGTGAAAAGAGATGTATCTTTCTATTGCAGTTTGATTTTTTAATGCATTTTAGAGCACATTCTGGTACTTTTGAGTAATTGTTTGGTGCCCATGGTTACATTCAATGCTAGTGTTTTTTCACATTTTTCTGGCTCTTTGTTACATTTGGGCTGTATGGTTGCTTCAGTCAATGTTCAGTACATGGGAAACTAAAATGGCTGGTTCTTTTGTTCTGAACATAAACTTGGGCCATCTCACAGCTTTAAATGCTGAATTTACATGTATTTTCCCTAGATGACTGCAGAATTCTTACCAGTTTGTCTGTAAGCACCTTTTCATTGCAAAGTTAAATTTTTTAATGCATTTCAGAGCACATTCTGGTACTTTTGAGTAACTGTTTGGTGTACCATTTGCTGAAAGTGAGGCCCTGCATGGTATTTTCTGGAAAAAAGGGATGTAATATAAGGTTTTGTAACAGGGCCCAGCTCTGGCCTGTAACTGGCCTATGGTTACCTTCGATGCCAGTGTTTTTTCACATTTTTCTTGCTTTTTTATAACATTTGGGCTGTATGGTTGCTTCAGTCACTGTTCAGTACACGGGAAGCTGAAATGGCTGGTTCCTTTGTTCTGAACGTAAATTTGGGCCATCTCACAGCTTTAAAGGATGAATTTATATCTCTTTTCCCCAGATGCCTGCAGAGTTCTTACCAGTTTGTCTGTAAGCACCTTTTTATTGCAAAGTTGGATTTTTTAATGCATTTCAGAGCACATTCTGGTACTTTTCAGTAATTGTTTGGTATGCAATTTGATGAAAGTGAGGCCCTGCATGGCATTTTCTAGCAAAAAGGGATGTAATATAAGGTTTTGTAACAGGGCACAGCTCTGGCCTGTAACTGGCCCATGGTTACCTTCAATGCTAGTATTTTTTCACATTTTTTCTGGCTTTTTTGTAACATTTTATTTTATTTTATTTTATTGAAATCTAGGATTACAAATACCTTTGAGCAGGAACTGCTCATTTACAAAGGTTCCATGTCGAAGGAATGGGGGGTACACATACATATAAAGGTCAACATAATAATACATAGTTACACAATAAAAAGAAGTAAGAGACTGAGGCTTAGGAAATTCCAATAATTCAAAATGTGCCAAATGTTAGGTAGCATGACATACCAGCCAAGGGCAATCTTAGAAATAAGCACTGCAGGTGAGAGGGAAGGGGGTATGCAGGCAGGAAGGCCATTATCGGAGGGTAGATGGTGATGGTAAGAGCTCTAAAGTGGAGGATAAAAGTCAGAAAATGCCCAAGGGGAAGGAGAGAGGCAAGGGGTAGGCAGGTAGAAGGGCAAGGGGGGAGGTAGCTTGTCAAGACTGAAGTGGAGGCAGTGGCGGTGGGCCCTTGATTAGGTGAGGTAGTCACAATGACTAGTTGAAATGAGATGAAGTCAGAGTTGTCTCTTAAAAGGGCCAAGAGCAGCAGTAGTAAGAGTTTCTTTGTTGAGAGTATTGTACCACTGTGGTGCTCTGTGGGCAAAGGCCCTCTGGCCCATGGTAGTCCGGCATCTGGGGACAAGGAAGGTTAGTTGTTGTGAACTTCTAGTTCGCTGGGTGCTGTGGTGGTCAATGAGAAGCTTTTCAATGCTCGGGTGCATGATCCTGAGGAGGACTTTTTTGGCTAAGAGGCAGGTTTGATACTGTATCCGGCTGATGAGAGGAAGCCATCCTGCCTGAGTGTACAGGTCACAAGTGTGTGTAAGTCGGTCAGCCCCAGTTAGCAGGCTGCATACTTTGTTGAGTGCAACTGTAATTCTGTGGAGGGCAGAGGCGGAGGCAGAGCCATAAATTGCTAGCCCGTAATCAATGATGGCAATGACAGAGCTGTTGATAGTCAACCTGAGAGTGTCAGGAGTCATGCAGTGTTTGTGCCTGTAGAGCAGGCCTATACAGATGTTGGTGGCTTTGGCAACAGAATCTATGTGCCGATGGTAGGAGAGTGAGCTGTCCAATGTGACACCTAGGTATTTAAAATCAGGAACGTGTTCAAGTAAGGTCCCTGTTTGGTTTAGGATGGTGAGGTCATGGAATTTGTACTTGCTCCTGGTATCATAGAAGGTCATAACCTTTGTTTTGCTGTAGTTCATGACCAGTTTTTGTGACTTGAACCTTTCTTCGATGCGCTTGAATTCAAGCTGTAATTGTTTCTCAAGGAGCTCTGCATTTTGGTGGTTGGTGAACATGACTGCATCATCAGTGTAGAGCAGTAATTTCTGGTGGCAGACACTGGGAAAGTCATTGAGGAAGAGGCTGATGAGTAGTGGCCCCAGGATGGACCTCTGTGGGACCCCTTAAAGGACTGGCTTTTCTTCCGAGGTGACACCGGCAATCCTATGCCACTGGACCCTCTCCCCAAGGTAGCTTGAAAACCAGAGCAGTGCTTCATTGGAGAGCCCAATGTTTGATAATTGCTTGAGTAGGAGCGGGTGGTTCACAGTATCAAAGGCTTTCATAAGGCTGATGAATACTGCCCCTACACAGTTTCCTTGATCGAGCATGGTATGAATGAAGCCCGTGAATTCTAATAGTGCAGTGGTGGTAATGTGCCCTTTTCAGAAACCACGTTGCTCAGGACACTGGATGTCGTATTTTTCCAGTTACTTGACTAGCTGGTCTGAGGCGATGCACTCCAGGGACTTAGACAATGGAGGGAGGATGGAGATAGGTCTGTAGTTGGAATGCAGTGATTTGTCTCCACTTTTGTGTACCGGTGTGATGGTCGCCTGTTTCCAGTGAGATGGGAACTGGGACATCCTTATTGAAATATTGAGGACCTTTGTCAGGGGTTCAAGGACTTCTTCAAAGACAAGTGCTAACAACTTCAGGTCAAGGGAGTCACCGCTGTAGCCTGCATTGTGAATGGTCTTCTGAATATAGGTTCTGGCTTCATGCACTGGGATCTCCTTGAAGTAGAATTGTGGGAAAGGGTGTAGGAGAGGAGTAGTTGCAGGAGTGTTACTACCAGAGGGGGCATCAAAGAAGTTAGAAGGAAGGATACTATCCAAGTTGGAGAATGCATTGTTAAAGGTGTTGGTGATTGTGTACAGGTCAGATATTGGTGTTCCATTTATGTTGAGCATGGTGGGTGGTGACTTAGGGTCCTTGCCTGTAAGGTCTTTCAAGTTACTCCAAAAATGTTTTCCATCACCCCAGGAGTTGGAGAGAGCTTCCTTGAAGTATTTGCTTTTGGTGGGCCTAACTGCCCGGGTGCACTAATTTCTGGCTGCTTTATACTTATGAATACCCCCAGGTTTGGATGTTGCAATGGTACAGTGCCAGAAATGATCCCTATGTTTGAGTAAAGTGATTAGATTGGGGGTTATCCAAGGGTTAGCTCTGCCCCTGACCTTCAGCTTTTTGAGAGGTGCAAAGATATTGCAGGCTGCAGTGAAGTGGCTGATAAAAAGGTCTAAGGCTTGGTTTACATCAATGGCAGAGTTGATTGGTGTCCAGTCCAGGTGGCTTAGGTGTGTCTTTAGTAGCTCAAGATACCCCTGCTTTAACACCCTGGTGTGGATTATTTTAGGAGGGGGCTTAATGAATTTGTTTGTCCAGGTACATGTGACTGGTGAGTGGTCACTGATCCCATCAGGGAGCACTGAGACTTTTGAGATTCATTCAGGGTGATTAGTAAGGATCCAGTCCAGAAGTGTGTTCAACCCTGTCCTATAGTTGCATCTGGTGGGGGTGGTAACAAGCTGGGTGAGGTTCTGTGACATAACAGCATCCTTGCAGTTTCGGGCTTCCAGCGATAGCCAATTTATGTTGAAGTCGCCTAGTACTACGAGTTCAGAGTTATGGTGTAATCCCTGTAGGCTTTCCAATATGCTCATAAATCCATTGGGCTGATCTTTAGGGAGTAGGTACACAGAGGCAATGGTGTGCTCCTTGTTGTGCACCCTGAGTAGAACTTTAATAGCAAGAACCTGTGAGGGTGGTTTAGGGCTTGAGAACGGGAAGACTTGACCCAGATAGGAATTCCGCAGGTAGATGGAACAGCCTCCACCTCGTTTGGAAACCCTGTCCTGCCTGAATATAGAGTATCCAGGGATGGTGACTGCAACGTCTGGTATCTTGGGGTTAAGCCATGTTTCGACAACAGAGAGTACTTAAGGGCTATGTTGCTGGACGCAGGTTTGCACGATGTCAAGTTTGTTAAGGAGGCTGCAGGCATTTGGGCTGTATGGTTACTTCAGTCAGTGTTCAGTACATGGAAAACTAAAATTGCTGGTTCCTTTGTTCTGAACGTAAACTTGGGCCATCTCACAGCTTTAAATGCTGAATTTACATCTCTTTTCTCCAGATGCCTGCATAGTTCTTACCAGTTTGTCTGTAAGCACCTTTCTAATTTGAAAGTTTGATTTTTTTCTTAATTTCAGAACAAAGGATGATGCTTCTCAGTAATGTGTTGTGTACCATGTGCTGCACATAAGTCGTGGCATAGCTTTCTGTTGGGAATGGGCTGGTAGTATAGCATAGAGGTTTGAGTAACAAGCTGTGAATGAGCTTGGTACATCCGGAAGACCAAACATGGGTTTGATTCTCACAACCTCCACTTGCATACTGTGTGACGCTGAGCAAGTCACTTAACTGCCCAGTGCTCCCAGGTCACACATGTAAACAGTCACATGTACCTAGTGGATATTTCCCTGTTACCAAATAAATAAATAAATAATAAAATAATTGTTTGGAACCTGACCCATGACTGTCTTTTTATGCGTGCATGAAAGTGTGCCAGACCATCAAGAAATGTATCACTGTCACCAACACCCGCAAAGCACATTTTCATGAATACCTCTCAGCTGCTATGAATTCCGCATAGCGCTATGATTTTCACACTCAGGTTTACCCTTGCTCATCACATGTTTACTGATGTTCCTCATAATGTTAGAGCTATTTCTGGACACACAAACTATGAATCACTGAACCAGGTTCATAGAAACATTTATTATCACTATTAGGGGCCTCACTATCTGTAGATAGAATATTCTTTAAAATAAGAATGTACTACACATTCTGGCCCTGTGCTATGATTTTTGAAGGCCAGTACTATGATTTTTAATGCTGAGAGGTTGAGAGATATTTTTTCATGTGTAATTTGAAGAGTCATCCAAACTCATCCAACCTTTATTTGTTTATTTATTTATTTGCTTTTGATTACCGGAAAAGCACACTAGACAGCTAAGTGCCTATTTTCAGGTGCGACCCAGGAGGATTACAAGGTACATACAATCAGCAACAACAGAAAGAGTCCAAGTACCATACAAGAACATTAGGCATAACAATGATTAAAGGGTAACTAACAGGATAACAGACTTCATGCACAACTGATTAATGTTTAGATATCATCATAAGATTCATAATAGATTAATTTGGTGGATAACATCATAGCACAGAATAGCACAGAATAGTGCAGACTTTTCAACAGGGCAGTCAGTATAAGGTATGCCATTTGCCTGGGTGGGGGAGGCTAGGTGGTTAACTGGAGAAGTACAAAAGTGCAGGAGAGAGATCTGGAGAAAGATAGGATAGATAAGGCAGGGTACCTCACTGGGCAGGTGGGCAGGGAGTGAACCCAGTCCAAAACTGACACCTATTGTTATATCAGCCGGTTACAGGGGTTTAAGTGCTTTTAAAATGCTGGAGCTATGCCTCCATCAGTATGAAATAGGGAGAAAAGTGAGCCTCAGCAGATGGACTATGTGGCACAGAGACAGGCAGAGGCAGATTTCAGGAAGCCCCACATGGAGGCTTTAAAACAGGGATGGGAGGAGGAGAAGTGGATTAGGGCAGGAAGGGAGCTCCACACTCTTGGCGCATAGGCGGTGAAAGCCAATCACCCACAAGGGTGCGGGTTCTTGGAACCAGGCCGTCCTGCGACTCCCTAGACCTTAAGTGGTAGGTTGGGGTTCCATGTTTAAGGGGTAGGGTGAGGGCAGAGGGGGTAGCCGTTCTGACTATGTTGTTGATGAAGTTGCTGAGGACAAAGGTGCGGTGCTTTTCTGGGGGAAGCCACTCCAGTTGCATGTAAAGATCACAGCTGTGCATGAGGCGAGGGGCCGAGATCGCAAAGTGGCAAATATTATTACAAGCAGTGTCCCATTTTGTGAGACTAGATTTAGGGACAGGGGCAAAGGATACAAACCCATAGCAGAGCATTGGTAGGAGGAACCCCCGGCTAAGGCCAGTCATGCAGCCGGGGTGAGGCAGCTTTTTGTTCTATAAGCAAGTTTCATTTATTTATTCTTTGGTACCTGGATAAAGCCCACCAGGCCCAACTGCCTGTTTTCATGTGTGACCTGGGAGCATTGGGAAGGTTAAGTGACTTGCTCACAGTCACAAAGCAATGCAAGTGGAGACTATGTGAATAAAACACAGGTCTGCTGGATGTAGCAAGTTCATTCACAGCTCATTACTCTAAACTCTACACAATATTTCCAGCCCCATTCAGCCTGAAAGTATTTCTTGACAGGAACTTGGTGTGCTATTCAAAAGCATGCTTTGCAGTTAATTGTCCATTTAGCTAAATGGTACAAGTCACACCTTTTCTCACACCTATTGTTTCAGGCTCAGGGCAAAAAAAATGTTTCTCATAGCCTGCCCAACACAGATTAAGTACTTACAGCAGCATTAAGTCTTAATAATTTAAATAATTTGTTGAGCAGTTAGGGGAAGCCAAAACATCAAGATACATGATTTTCTTTTTGCTTTATTTCACTCTTAAGGCAAGAAAAATGATTTTTAGGTTCTTAAAAGTTGCTGATCTTTTGCCATGTCAACAATCATGGATGTAAGCAAATCAAAGTGGTGTGCTGCTAGTCTGCAGAAACATGTGCAGGCAACACTGTGACATATTTGCATTTTAAATGGAAGCTAAAAGAAATTAAGTGACTTGTTCAGGGTCACACAGAATGCAAGCATGGGCTGATGGGATTCAAACCAAGGCCTCAAGGTTTAAAAACATAGAAACTGATGGCAGATAAGGACCACCAGGCCCATCCAGTCTGCCTGTATACCCTATAATTAATTAGTTGCCACTGGCCCTTTTGGTCTACTGCTGCTACCTCTCCTTCCCCACTCTTGGGATCCCTCATATTGATCCTATGCTTGTTTATATCCCCTAATTATGTTTGCCCCCAGCACCTCCTGGGGCAGGTCATTCTAAGCATCCACCACCCTTTCCATGAAAAAGTACTTCCTCATGTCCCTCAATCAATCCCTTCCAGTCTCATGTCATGCCCTCTTGATTTTTTGAGCAGCTTCAGTTCTGAAAGATGCTGCCCTCCTGTACCTTATTATTTCTCTTGAGGTACTTGAAGGTCTCTATCTTGTCTCCCCTCTCCTTCCTCTCCTCTCCTCCAGGGTGTACATATTGAGTTCCTGTAGTCCCACCTCATATGACATGTGATACAGTCCCTGCACCATTTTGGTTGCCCTTCTCTGGACTGTCTCAATTTGGTTAATGTTCTTGTGAAGGTGTGTCCTCCAGTACTGCATGCAATACTCCCGATGGGGCCTAACCAGTGTCTTGTAAAGAAGAATTATTACCTCCCTCTTCAGACTTGTGATATCCCTTCTAATACACCCCAACATCCCCCTAGCCTTACCTACTGCTTTAGTGGTCTACTTGGATGATTTCAGGCCATTGGTGATGAAGATGCCCAAGTCTCTTTCTTCCTTTGTGACTGCCAGCAAATCTCCTCCCAGCCTGTAGGTGGCGTCAGGGTTTCTCTTCCCTATGTGCATGATCCCACAGTTCATCTGGCTCCTTATGTGTATTCCGAATTTCTGTAGCTTTGATATTTTCATTGATATAAAGGGACACTCCACTTCCCCTTTCTGCACCTCGGTCTCTTCTGAACAGTACATAGCCAGGTACAGAAGTCTCCCAAGTGTGGTTACTGGTAAACCATGTCTCACTAATGGCTACTATGTCCAGTTTAGCCTCTGTCATTATTGCCTGCTGATCTGGGATCTTGTTTCCCAGACTGCGAGTATTTGTGTTCATGATTTTCCATGGGCCAGATTTCAGTGTGTTAGTTGTTGGGTGAGGTCTGACATTTCCCCTGTGCATCGTATGGGAAGCCTGACCTTTTTCCTTACCTGATGATGCAAATGAACTACAAACATGCTGAACTCCTGCTTGACCACTAGCTGAGGGGAGGGGTGTTCATCCCATTCAACATATGCAGTGCTGCACCCCTCTCCCTCATTTGCTAGTTTAAATATTCTGCAAAGATGTCAAATTTCTGCCCCAATGCACTGACTCCCTGCTGTCCTTAGCATGAACGATACTGTATTATGGTCACTTGTGCCTATTTAGGGATGACACCATGAAGAGCATGATCCCTAATATGGTGCTCACCAACTCAACCATGGTTGGTGTTGTTTGTGAAGGGGCCATGAGGGAACAGTTAACATAACACAGTTTTGTGAGAAATGGTCACTTCGTCCCTATTCCTTAGTTATCCAGTCTGCAGGTAACCAGATTTATTACGACCACTGTGTAGTCTAATACCACCTGGAACCGCACTAGTCAGCATGATTAGTTGTCTTTTGTGGTGATTGAGTGGGACTGCTTACACAGGCCCTCTACTTTAGCAGTTGTCTCTTATGTCCCTGTTAGTGTCTTGTGGTCACAGAAAGGTCTGGATAAATAGTACACCTTGTCTGGTACTATTTGTCATTGTTGATATAGGATGATATGTTTAATGGATAGATCCATTGTTTTTTTTTACTCCAGTATCATCCAACTTTTCCCAGTACAGAGTTGCACAAAACATACCTCCATACAGGGTGCTTGCTAGACTGCATCTGGAAGCCTGTGTACAGTTGGAAAATAGTCTAGAAAAATATGGAGACCTGAAACTGCCCAGGGCCATTATGTTAAGCTTTTTTCCTGCTGGCACAGTTGGACTGATTATGCAGGCCGTCTGCTCTGGCGATGTCACTTGCAGCCCTGATACTGTCTTGTGGTCACAGGAAGGTCTATGGATTCACAGAACTGCTTGCAACTTGAGTACCATGCAAGGTTGGAAGCCCATATATGAAAAAAGACAGAGAAACACTGACATCTTTATGGAGGCTGGAAACTCAAGTAAATGTATAAATTCACTGATGAGTATTAGAGTGGGGAAAATTATAATTTTTTACAGTTGTAGTCTGGAATCTGGATCAAGGCAGGCATTTAGCCAACTAGATGAGCCTGGTGTCTTGTTCTTTCCATTTCATTTTTCATTTAGTGCTCCCTTGATTATGTCAACATACTTGACATGTTGGAGAATTCTGTTTCCAAAAAAAGTACAACCTGTAAATCCTTCTTCTGGATCTTGTGTTTCTGTAAATTTTAGATGGGATTCCTGAGAAACAACCTGAGACAGCATCAACCACGGCATGATGTTGTTGTATCCACATCTTGCTGTGGCAGTGGTGGTGAGACTGCTTGCTTGAATTCAGTGAATACAACAGGTGGTCGAAAGGCACAACCAAGATCGCATAAAGAGTACATGAGAGAGTACCATGCAAGAATGAAAAATTATCCTGTAAAATACAAAGCTTATCGTGAGAGAGAAATGGATAGGGTGAAACAGTATCAAATGTCAATGCCTGAAGAGACCAAAGTACAGTACAGGGATAAAGACAGGCTTCGGATGCAAAGGTATAGACAAATTAAAATGGCAAGTCAAGTACCTGATGGCACAGAAAAGAAGAAATGTACAAGAGCGGAAGCAGAGAAGATGAGAGCATTATGGAGGGGAAAATAAAAAGAATCGGACAGCAAAAATGACAGCTCAAAAAAGAAGGCGGATTAATGAATGCAGCTGGTTTCTGTATGCTCAGAAGAAATGTGCCAGACTGCAAACTATCACTGTGGAATCAAATGCACACAACTCGGATGCAGCTGAAATGCAGTATAACATCATGGCCTCAGATGCTTCCCCTTTGGCTAACCCACAAATAGACAGTCCACAATCAAGGATACCACAGACTCCATTTAACAGTGATGCTGCAAAAAGAAAAGCCATCTCGCGATCACTAAAAGCAATGCCTAAAAGCCCAAATAAATTTGCTGACATTTTCTCTGCAATGCTACTAAAGTCAACACCACGAAAGCACAAAGCTATTAAGGCAAAATCTATATTAATGCTATCAAAAAAGAAACAATTGGATTTCCTTGAGGAAACAAGCTTGAAAGTCACGTTGGAAACAATTAAACACTCAAGACAAAAAGATTACATTCAAATCCGTCAACTGCTGCACAAGTCACTGTTGGTGAAGAAAAAGTTCAGAAAATTAGACTTACACAGAGAACTTGGATTTAGCTGGAAATTTATGTGTGCGTACCCTGTATATAGCGATGACTACATTGAAAGGCGAAAGAAGAGGAACGATGCTTTGCCAGAATCAATAATTCAGAAGATACAGGACTTCTACCAACGTGGGGATGTCTCTCGAGAACTGCGCATTGTGAAAATAATTGGGAAAAAAACAACTTTTGCCAAAGAAGGCACTGGAATCATCAGTCCTAACTACATATGAGCAGTTCAAGGAAGAAAGCCCAAATGTACAAATTAGTTACAGTAAATTTGTAAAACTTCACCCTAAAAATGTTTGGTCATGTTCAGACATAAGCTTTTGTAGTACCTATACGAGTACTGCCTGAACATAGACCTTAAACTGAACAGCATTGCTTTACAATGTGGACAGTTAAAAATACCAGACAGTGCCATCAAGCACAAGTATGAGGCTTCAACCCTTACAATGTGCTGCAGAGTTGGTGAATTTCACAATAAAAGATGCATCGACAGGGAATGCTTGTAATGTGGCACCAAAGGCATAGAGACAAAACTGATGTCACTTTTAAATGAACATGTGACCTCTGCAGACCTGGAGAAAATGGCAAAATGAGGATGTCACCATGAGAAATGAGGGGAAAGTGACACATTCAAAGCAAATGAGAATGCAAAATAAGACTGGAGTCATCAGAGACCTAATAAAAGAACTGCAAGAAGAGCTGGAGCCACATGCTAAGCACTTAGCAAATGTAAAGTTGCAGTCAGAACAATGTGATGCTATTAGGAAAAAAAATGTACCAAATAACTGGGTAGTTTTCTGTCTGGACTTTGGAGAAAACTGTATTGCCACTACCAAGACAAAGATCAGAGTGCACACTGGGCATACAACCAAGCTACAATTCATCCAGTTGTGGCCTATTATAGATGCCCTAAACCAAACTGTGGCATAAACATGCATAGCACACTTATTTTTATTACTGATGGCCAAAAGCATGACTTCCATGCTGTTCACCACTTTACAAATATGGCAACCAAATATCTGAAAGAACAGGGGTTTGCCATGGTTAAGCAAATTCATTTTTCTGATGGGGCACTAACACAGTACAAGAGCAAGGGCAACTTTGCTGATGCATCATTTGGTGAGGTGGATTGTGGTGTCTCCACTGAAAAACACTTCCTTGGCAGTCGGCATGGCAAAGGACCATGTGATGGAGAAATGGGCATCTTGAAAAAGAGTGCATTACTCATTGTAAAATCAAGAAAAGCCATCATTGACAATGCCTTTGAATTATACCAATATGGCAAAAAGCACCTTATATGTCCCAAAAATGAGGAAGATCATGTGCATGTGACACACAGTTTCTTTTTCATCAAGGAGGACAAAATAAACAGGTGAAGACTTGCTAGAACAAATGTAAAATCATTGCCAAACACATGATTGGTACACTGTGTGAAAGGAATAGATCCATATATCGTATCTGCTAAAGAGAGAAGCTGCTTCTGCTGATCATGTGTTACAAATGAAGGACAGTGCCCTAATGCATTATTCACAGGAGATTGGAGAACCTTTTCTTTGAAATATGGGACAGAGGTGACTCCAATACCTTTGACACAGTCTCCAACACCACCAACAGCAACACTACAGTTAAGGTTGCCATCAACAACAACATGGTCTCCAGCTCCACCACAGTCAAGGTCTCCATCTCTACCACCACCATCACCAGCTTCAATGCATGAAAGGTCTCCTTATGCACCACTACCAGCATCAGTGCAGGACAGGTCTCCTTCTCCACCAACATCATCAGTGCAGGAAAGGTCTCCCTTTACACCACCAGCAACACCACAGGAGTGGTCTACTTCTCCACCACAACCAGATTCACTGCAAGAAAGGTCTACTTCTCCACCACCTCCAGCAGCATCAACAGAGGGAAGGTCTCCATCTCTACCACCACCAGTATCATCACCTCAGGCAATGTCTCCATCTCCATCACCACCACCAGTACTGCAGGCAAGGTCTCCATCTCAGCCACCACCAGTATCATCACCTCAGGCAATGTCTCCATCTCCATCACCACCACCACCAGTGCTGCAGGCAAGGTCTCCATCTCCACCACCACCAGTATCATCACCTCAGGCAATGTCTCCATCTCCATCACCACCACCACCAGTGCTGCAGGCAAGGTCTCCATCTCAGCCACCATCACTACCATTAGCAAGGTCTCCACCATCAAAGGACACATCACCTTCAGTGTAAGTACCCATGTGATTAACATTTTGTTGTAGCCACCTTCTGGCCTCATCACCTTATCCGTACAGTTTCTGGTGTGCAAGACAGTACACAATGCTAAAGTAATAATGTGACTTACTGGAGGAGATGGGTGCTTTAATCTCTGGATACGTGTTCATGCATGCATTCATGTGTGTGCTACTGCATGTACACAATGAGAATAAAACCTCCTTCATGCCAAATACCTGAACATATCACCCATATCCACTACAGTGGCAGTTAATTTGGGAGTCACTTACAAGCTATTTGAATGTCCTTATATAGTGTCTTACCATTGGATGAATTCTAGCTATTTAGATTATGGAATAGGGTATAGCATTCCCCATTATTTGCCCCTCCCCCAAAGATTTCAGGTGTCTTGACAATCAAAATGCTCAAGCGGATGATTTATTCATTTTACACTTTTTGCAGTGCTCTCCAGGAAGGTTATTTTGTGGCTGTCCTGTTCCAGGCTGGGCGAAAGAATATGGCCTACATATACTTGGCAGAGGTTGTTTCATCCATGGATGAGGAAGTAACTGTAAAATAACTGGTCAGGAACAGAAACTGTATTTACCAGTGTCCAGATGAAGACATGGCTGAATACTCTACCCAGCCAATCACAGACATTGTTTTCAAATTTACTGAACCTTCTCAGACAAAGTACAGTAAAGAATTGCACTTTGCTCCAGATGGATTTGACAAAATAAGAAATGCCTTTGCTGGCCTTCAAGAACTTTTTAAATGATTTTCCCTAAACCCTTAGCTGTGTCTTGTGCCTAAAACATGGCAATCATTTTATCACAGCAATATTCTCATGTTTATGGTTATTCACTTAGTACATTAGATTCCATCACTCTTTTTCTGTGTTTGGGATGAGCTGGTATGAGAAAGGATGAGACATACCAGGCGTGATTAAATACCTTGTACATAGTGTAATCAAGTGTAAATATTTTTTTATAAGTAGCTTAATTGTCTGTGTGTGTCAGTATTACATTTTTTTTATGAAGAAGTACTAGTTAGCAGTAATGTGTATGGTGAGACAGTATCACTGTGATATTGTGGTGTCCCTGTAACGTACATTAACTCTGAAAAAAAACTGTTAAAAAATAAAATTTATTTTTTTAACCATGAGATGCAGAGTTGGCTGGCTTAAATACTAACGTGTAGAAAACTGCACAGCATGGTTGCTCAGGGCTATCAAAAATATTCAGGTCACAACTAAACTGTTACATTACAAAGTTTAGCATACTATGGTGTCCTATGATAGATGGTTTTGTAAGACCACTCCCAGAATGAATAGCAAAGAAACAATGAAAGAGCCATACTACAGCCCATAAATAGAAGCAGAAGTCATGGCACTATAAAAAAATATTTTATTTATGTAATCATAAATTAAACAAGTAGGACTCCATGTTACCAATGTAAGAGTTTTCATATTCAAACTTTCAATACATTTTTCCATAACTTACACTTCATGAACTATCTTTACATTTGGGATAACGACAGTAGCATATGTATGCATCATAACAGAGACATAATCGTGAGAACCAAACAGAGTTTTTTTTTACCTAGGTAGTCACACTATGCCTCTCCAGTAGCAGATTTGTGCCTATAAATATATATATAATTGCATCGCTCTCGATCAATAATATATTAATATGTCCCACATCGCCACTCGCTGCTGAAAGAGTGGTTTCACTTGCCTTCAGCTTGAGCCAGAACAGCTCAGCTACATTTCGCTGTTCTCACTCAGCTGAAGTCACGTGAAACCACTCATTTTTAGAAATAAGTGGATCCAGGGGAAGTATTAACAAATACAATTGTAAGTGACTGAGAGGAAATAAGTGTTCATTGTTGGGAGTGGAATGAGCTTGCTAAAAATCTGTTGGTGTACGAATTCTACTGCAAAAAAAATGAAAAACACTTTTTAAAAAAATAAATTGAAAAAGGAGTGAAAGAGAGTTGGGCCACTGCGTCGGGTGCTGTAATTTGTGATCTTTGGCCCCAGGAATGGAGACTGGGCAACTGGGCACTGCCACTTGCTGAGCTGAATAGTTTACACAATAACAAGTTAGTGGAGCATAAACACAGCTAACAGTGTGTTGTATGTCTGCTCTCCCACATCCCTAATCCCATAAGTCAAGGAGATACACACAGTGAGATATTTAAATAAACTTTATATAACCCTGGCGCCGGGTATCTCAGGGCTACGCTACCCCTACCTTAGCTGGCCACACCAATATTGAAGGGCCTGGGTCCATGCTTTACTTTAAAACTGGTTCTTTCCCATGATAAAATAAATGCACAGTGCATCCGCCCAGAGTATGCTTTTTTTGTGGGCATCAATAATATCTGGTACCACCCTCTGGGATGCTGTGCCCACCCACATTACCATACTGCCATCCCAAACATGACCCACAATTCAAAACCCCACCTTTCAAACATTTTTTAATGATTGACTCCCTCTAATACTATGCTTATGACAACAGATGTATGAACAAACAGTAAACAACAATTTATTTGCATAGGGTGAGGGTTGGAAGTAGAGGTCAGCTATCTACAATTGATTTAGATTTGGATTGACATTTGGTTTTGATTTGCCTGAAATCACAATAATCAGTTTGTATTTTACTTTTAAGCCCCTTTTTGGGATGTTTGGCCACCTACCGACCTACTGATGTATTCAACATATTTGATCTATCTAGCTAGTTGCATCAGATGGCAGAATACATATTAGATGCCCACACACATATCAGCCGCAGAATGTATCAGAACCCCACAATTCCAACATCTATTCTGGGTAACCAGTACTATTGTTCTTAAATGTTGTGGGCCTGTTAACTTGGCCCTTAGAAGAAAATCAAGTTAGTATTCTTTTCCTTTAGCATGCCTTCCATGTTTTATTCTTTAAACTGAACTCTACAAGACAGTTAGTTCCCTCACTTGATTGTCTTGGGTTTTATAATAACCGTTTACAGATCCTTTCATAGGCAGACCAGGGTCTGCTTACTCATGGTTTTGAAGTCACATTTCATGTTGAGAAGCAATGCTGAGGATCAAGGCAGGAGCTAAGGATGACCCCTGGGCAACAGGCTTGGAAGCTTGCATTTTCTGGAAACCTCTAGCATGAAGATGGTGCCCTTCTCTCTGGGCTTACAGTCTCATTTGGTACAGACCAGGCCAGGACCAGGGCATGCACACATCAGACCCCCACGACTGGCTATACCCCTAAGGGGGACATGCATATGGCAGTCCTCTACATGGTGGCACACTACCAGGCTGTCTCCCAGGCCGATCTAATCTGTTTTGTTGCATTCAGCACATTTATACATAGCACATTTATATTAGACATTCTAGTAGCTTGTTGTAGTTACAGTTACTTCAACTATGTGCCAACATGGCCAGCATGGTCCTTTATACATGCTGATCACAGACGCCCTCTCTGGAAGGTACTTTTCCTCTAAGGCTAGGGTGACCCAGACTCTCACAGTCCATGCAAGACAGCAAAAACTTAGCTTGAATCTTTAACCACATCAGACAGAGCTTGAGGCTTTGCTCTCTACTGCTTGGCACTTGATATTAGATGGAGCGTGTATGGCTCCCCACCACTTAACCATTTTACTTGACATTACAATTGGTCACTGCAGCTTCTCTCAAGCTTACTTACAGCATTATAATCCCTTGTGGCTTTTCTGGCATTAGCAGCTCCAACTTGGAATCTCAGAACTTTAACTGACCTCCCAGGCACTGCCAGGACAGTTCTGTGTGGCTGGGGAACCTCCTTTCAGTCTATTAGGTACTATCAGCAGTCAGCTTCAACACATACTGTATGAATTACTGGACCCTTTCTTGGTCACTTGAAAACAGATGTCCACCCATTTCTTGTGCAGTGGTTAGACACAAGGTACAGACAGACAATCATAACTTTAACTTGACTGGGCTTTTTTGACCCACAACAGATCTCGCTTTAGCTTGCCTGTTAACTAGAAGTTTGCTCACTCTGACAGATTCAGAAAATTTTCCTTTCTTGAAGTTACAGGCATTTGTCAGCACTCTTATTGCTGAGGCAGGAGCAATTTTTGCAGCTCTCTCACAACTGCAGACGGATACTGGCTTCTTTTCCCCATTTTCCTAATGTGGCAAGGAACTGCTAGACCCGGAGGACAATTTCTGGCAACCCCCAGGCTAATGACTTCTGTTGATGGCAGCCACTCATCCTCTCTGGCAGAGGCAGAAGCCCCCTCCCCTGTGGAGGGGCTCAAACTGAACTGAACTAGGACTATTTTTCTGGAGCAGAGGGCCTGAGCTCCCTTCCTGTGGAGGGACTCCCGCTGGAACTGATCTCAGTCTGAAAATCCCTGTGTTTTATGGAGTCATTCTGGGGCTCCCGATTAGCTGAGCCCACTTGTCAGTCCAAAAGCAATTGACTAAATCCACTTGTCAATCCCCAAAATGAATATTCATTAGCCTCCTTCGACACTGGATAGGATCTCTGTTTTGGCACCTGAATTAGGTTCCTGCATTTTCCCTGCAAGCCTTTTGCAAACTCCCAAGAGTTTCTGGTACTATCCCAACAATCCTTGCACTGAAGTCCTGGCTTTCTTGTTGACCGCTGTGCTGCAATTATGGCTGCCAGTATACCCAGTTCTCTGCAGTCCACCACAGTCCCACAAATAAAGTCCTGAAGCAGCCAGTCAACACATACATTTTTATTCTGTGCCCCACTGTTTAGTAGTGAACACAGTGCCCTCTTAAATGCTGCTGCTCCTTAATGTGTCACTGCAGTCCCTAGCCTGTCACTGTTGCTGAAATACAGTACCCCCTGAGCAGCAGATAAGCTTCTCATTAGAGTCCCACAATAGTAGTCTGGAGCAGCCAGAACAGTTGTTTTATTTTAATCACTTCTCCCTTGTTTGACAGACCCCTTTTGTATCCTGTACAGAGCTCACAGTACTTTACAGTTATTTACAGTTTTATCCCTGCAGGAGCTGCCGAAACTCGCAACCCCCAGTGACAGAACAGACCTGCTCATGAATATTAATGCAAACTCATCAATATTCTTAGTCAGGTCTGAATTCCTAGCATGAACAGCATTCTTCATTTACAATATTCGGCAGTTCCTCTGGTCCTAGCCAAGTCACTGGCCTCCACTCTGCACCGTACAGGAACTGGGCCCACTGGAAAAGCCATCCTTGGAATGCGATCATGGTCAGCAACATCAAAGCTCTATTGAGTGCATGCGGAAGCGTCGGCTGCACCGGAGTGCAAACACAACACCAGCGGCTTGTGATCTTGCTCCCTAAACCCGATTTGGGCTGAAAATGAACCCAGAGCTGCCCAGGGAATCAAGGGAACACAACATGGACCTCGGGCCAGTGCGGTGGTGCTTGAGGACAACATCGGAGCACAATGGGAGGCAGTCAGGAGGTGATCCAGGAACAGGAGCAAACGGGAGAATGGGTAATAAGGTAAGTCCCCCATCTGGGGGGAGCATTACATTTATTTACATCTTTCAAGGATTGAGATGACAATATGAAGAAGAACAAGCAACAGACTTTTTTCCAGTGTGGTCAGCAGCAGCATCTACTGGCAACCCCCCACACACACAAACATGCACACACCATTTACTTTGTTGCTATGTAATTTAACAAAAAAAAATTTCCTTACAATATGGCCATTCGATCATGGACTACCACTCATAACACTTGGTCTACCATTTTTTGCTAGGCCTGTTGTCCTTGGACTAGACTGTAAATTTGAAATTTGTCAATCCCTGCTGGACCCCATACTCTAGATAGGGTCTCACCATGGACAAGTAGAGGGGCATCAACACTTCCCTCCTTCTGCTTGTTATACCCCTCCCTATGTATGCCAGTATTCAACTTGCCTTGCTTACTGCTTTATTGCACTGTTTATCTACTTTTAGGTTGTCCATAATGATGATCCCCAGAGCCTTCTCCTGATCTGTTACCACAATTTCCTCATCACCCAGTGCATATGTGGCTTTCAGGTTATTGTGCCCTATGTGTACTATTCTGCACTTCTTTGCATTAAATTTCAACTGTCAACATTCCAACCACACGTCCAGGTTTTTTTATGTTCTCCCACATTGTCTCTACTCCATCCAGCATTTACACCCTATTGCAAATCTTCATATTGTCTCCCCCTTCCTCTCTTTTCTGCCTTCACTGTAGTATTCTCCACCACCATCCAGAACTTGTATGGAACTTTATTCATATTCAGGTTGACCCTTTTCACTGTCTTGATGTGTCTCACTAAGTTGCCGAGTAGTTCAATTCACCCGCCTCTTGTCTCATCGCTCCTTGATCTACCCTGTGCTTGCACTTTCTTCCTGTCTCCAAAGTCCTGTACAAAGTCAACCACCTTCCTCAAATTACTTTTACTGCTGGTTCACACTGCTTCTGTAATTTGAACTCTTTCAATTGTGTAATATTGTTCAATGGAAATTGTTTATGTTAATCTACAATTACCTGTACATAATGTATTGTTTTGTTGATTGATAGTGTTTGTCCTCTGGCATTGTTTCTGCTATCTACTGTTAATTCTGCACCCAAGTCTCTGTATCCTGATATTATACTGTCATTATCTACCTTGTAACCTTCTGGGTCGTGCCTGAAAATAATCATCTTTATGGCTAGTGTGTCTACCCAGTTAAAAACTAAATAAATAAAATAAATAGGCCTACCTTCCCCTTCAGACCTTCCACAATATCACTGATGTAGGTGTTAAAAAGGATGCGCCCCTATACTGACCCCTGGGGCACCCTGCTTGTCACCCTCTCCTCCCCAGAGTGCACACCATTTACCAACACCACCAAGAGGCAGTATAGTGCAGTGGGTTAAGGCTCTGAGCTGCAGATCTGGAGACCTGGGTTTGAATCCCACAACTGCCTAGACGCATACTGTGTAATTCCGAGCAAGTCACTTAACTTCTTGTGCTCCCAGGTCACATCTGGAAACAAGTTTCAGCTTAGTGTGCTACTCCTGTTTAAACAATGTTGCCTTTCACTCTGGCATCTATTGCTAAGCCAGTTCTGTACCCATCTTGTTATGTTTGGCCCCACCCCTAAACTATCCAACTTATTTACCAGCCGCCAGTGAGGGACGAGGTTAAAGGCCTTAATGATGTCCAGATAGGCCATATCCACCACCCCTCCCTGATCAACCACCTTTGTCACCCAGTCGAAAAATTCTATCAGGTTTGTCTGGTATGACCTACTGTCAGTGAACCCATGTTGCCTGTTGCCCTGCAGACCACTGTCCACAAGGTAGTTGACCATTTTTATGTTTGCTTGCACATGCGCAAAAAACATTATGTGACAGCTTAGGAGAGAAGCTGATTTGGGAGGCGTGGCAGTGTGGCATCCAACAGAAACATTGCATTTGGGGGCCTGGCCATGGTGCACCAATGAAGGCACAGTGTGCTGATGACACTAGCTTCCAGAAGTTGCACCAAGTTGTAATGTTTTCACCGGAGCAATCACGGGTCACCTCGTCACCACAGCATCAGCGATTTGCTGCAATGAGGGAGCGACTCGTCATTGCTGGGCAGAACATTGCTAGTGTAATATTGTTTGCAAACATGGTGGGTCCTTGGCGCCCTGTTCACAAACAATATCAAATGGCCCCAGTGCCAAGGGGGTGCCCAATCCCCCTTGGCAGCATGTGCTCCTCCCCAAAGAAGTGTGTTTTTGCTGAAGGGGGCCCCAATCCCCATCAGCACCCATCCCTGGTGATGAGTTGCCAATGGGAAACCCAGTCCCCATTGGAAGTATGGTCCTCCCTGTTTGATGTGCCGATGGGGAGCCCACTTCCTGCTGGCACTCATCCTCCCAAGAGTAATAATGGAGAGTATGAGGTTGTGCCTAATCCCCCATGGCTCTTGCACCCCCCGCTTTTGTACCGATAGGGGTGCCCAGTCCTCTGTCGGCTACACCCCACCAACAAATATAGTATGGTGGCACGCTGGGAGCCCACCCCAGCATGCCCAATGCCCTTGCAAAGGAAAAACTGTCCCGTGATGGGTTATTTGTGTTTTACAACCTGTAAAACAAAAACAGTCCCTCTCAGTCTCCCTGCCCCTCCCTCACAACCCAAGCCCCACCCACTGTGCACTCGCTGCTCCACACCCTCACTCCATACTTACCTACGGAGTCCGACGTGATGATCTTCGAGGGACCGGGAACATGACTGCACTCTTTAAAGCTGACCACAAACTGAGGAACTGCCGGTAAGCTGTAAATGGGATAAATAGGGTTTTTTCAACTTTATTGCATATCTCAGGCATTTTTTGGAATTTTGGCACCAAATTTTCAACATGGGTTTTTTGGGACTCCTCCTCATGAATTCAGTCACCATCATGGCATTAATCAGTCCCAAAAGGTGATTTTGCAGTCACTGTGCAGAATCACCTTTCGAAACTGATTAACAGAATGACAGTGATACTGTTCATGAGGTGAGCTCTCAAAAAGTGTATGTTGCAAAAGTGTATGTTGCAAATTTGGTGGAAAAAAATCCAAAAATGACTGTTTTACAAACGTGCATTGGGCAGTTGCTGTGCACACTCGTAAGTTCATGAATTTGCAATATTTTCAGTCCAGATTTTCAATGTTGTCATTTTTCCACACCTCCTTATGAACAGTACACCTGTCAATTTTCACATCCTGTGGAAAATGTGTTTTCACACTTGCGGCGTAGAATAGCACGGTCGCTGTGGGAAATCTGTGTTTGGAACACATTACAAAAATGACAGTAACACTGTTCATTAGCAGAGGTCCCAAAATGCCTATGTTGAAAATTTGGTGACAAAAGTCTACAAAATGACTATGTTACGAGCGTGCGTTACGCAGCTTCCATCCATGCTCATAACTTCGCACATTTGCAATATTTTCACTCCAGATTTTTAGCATTGCCATTTTTTCATACCTCCTTATGAACAATATAGCTGCCATTTTTCACATCCTGGCTGAAATGTGTTTTCACACTTCCTTTTTTTTTTCATTAACAAATTTTATTAATTTTTAAAAACACAACAAAACAAACACGAACACACAATAACATGAGAATGGATCCAACAGATCATTGTACATAACATAAAAATAAGGTTTTTCATGTACAGGAGCCATTCTCCTACCCTCCTCCTCCCCCACCTACTCCAAACCCAAACAGATACCCACCCCCCTCCCGGCAACACAGCCTCGCCACTCAGTTATGTGAATCCAGTTAATCTGTAAAGGACACATCACAAATATACACAGTGGACATATTAAAGGGAGAACAATGTATGTAATGATTCCCATTTCTTCTTGTATCTCTCAGGTTTGTTATTTAAGACTGGTGATAGTTTTCTCTGTCCTCAAATTGGCAAGTAGCTCACTAAGCCATTCAGAATAGGCAATGTCATCACTGTCTTTCCAGTGCCTTAAGATTGTCTTCTTGGCTGTCATGGAGATAAGAGCCATGTGATAACGTCTAACAGATATATTGATTTTACTATAATCACCTATTATACACATTTCAGGAGTGAATAAATCATTCAGCCCTAATAAAGGGTCCGTATGTCGTTGAATATTGGCCCACAGAGCTGTAGCTTTAGGGCATGTCCAGAAAATATGATATATAAAGCCCTCTTCCTTACGACATTGGGTACAGGACGGGGTAGCTAGGAGCCCAAATTTGAATAGTTTTTGTGGTGTATAATATAGGTTATGCAGTATATGAAATTGAGTAAGACGTAGTCTATCTTGTGATACATATTTGCGACAATTCTTCCATAAAGTTTCCCAATGTAATTCCTGAGTGGGGAAAAAGGAGGTCCAGAAATCTGACGGAGCGAAACACTTGGGATACGCCCAGTTATATAACATTTTATAGGCTCTAGAAACCGTCTTTTGTGCACCCATTAGGGTACACAATTCGTTCCTAAAAGCTATTGGGTTTAGTTGAGGGGAGGACATTCCAAAAACCTTTACAATAAGATGTCTTAATTGGTACATTTTAAAAATATAAGTAACAGGCAGCTTCCAATTGGATATTATCTTGGCAGAAGATAAACACGTATGTTCCTTTGAAATTAATGAGGCGAGGGATAAATCCTTAATAGGTGTTAGCCAAGTGGTGCAAAGTAAATTATTTGTTTATCTTTAGGTTGGGGTTACCCTCAATTGGTTGGGTTAAATCCCGTGTATAGTTATATTTGAGAAAGTTACACAACTGTGAGTGAACTTTGACAGAAATTGCTATTGGTGTAACTTTTAACTGAGCCGGCAAAGAGCTAGTCTTAATATAAAAGAGTGCTGCCTGAGTTAGCCCATGAGCAGCCATAAGAGAAAATTCAATTTTAAGACAAAGAGGAGAAAATGAGGATGAGAAGATTTCTTCTCTAGGTGTAAGCCATCGCAGATATTTGGAGATGTGTTCGGCCTAGTAGTAGAAAGTACAATGAGGAAGATGTAAATCTCCTTTGTCTTTAGAAGTGGCTAACTTGTAATATGCCATTCTAGGTTGCTTATTACCCCATATAAACTTGGTAATCATTTCATGAACTTTACTGAACCAGGAAAGGTAACCAAATATTAAGTAAATTAAGGGGATAGAAAAGCCTTGGAAAGACATTCATCTTAATTAAGTTAATTCTACCCCACAAAGAAATAGGAAGTTTAGACCATCTTCCAAGATCCGTGTCAATAATTCTAAGTAAGGAATCTAAATTCAGCTTCTGCATAAGAGCAGTATTTCTAGAAATAGTAATACCCAAATATTTTAAAGTGTCCTGAGCCCAGGAAAGACCAAAGGCCATAACGGAACTTTGAAGAACCTTATAATTGAGGGGAAATATAACAGTCTTTTCTACATTTAACTTATAATTGGATAAAAGACTGTATTCTCCAATGAGAGTGAGCATAGGAGGGATCGACCTTTCTGGGTCGGATAGTTGTAAAAGAAGATCATCAGCATAGGCTGAGACCTTGATTTGCTGATCGAGAACCGTTATACCTTTGATCTGTGAGCACCCCATTAGATGGCAAATCAAAGGCTCTAAGTATAAGTTAAAAAGTAGGGGAGATAGAGGGCACCCTTGCCTGGTACCAGATTCTAATGAAAAAAGTGTTGACATCTCACCATTTACCCTGATTCTAGCAGAGGGGCCATTATATAAAGCCCTTATCCAGTGCTGAAATTCAAGAGGGAAATTATAAGCCTTCAGCGTACCAAACAGGAAGTTCCAATTAACCCTGTTGAAAGCTTTCTCTGCATCCAGAGAAACAAGCACTGCCGGGACATGTGCATCTGTTGAAACAGATAGAACATGCGATAACGTTCGAAGGTGATCCACAGAAGAGCATCCCTTCATGAAGCGTACTTACGTCCAATAAGAAACGGTAACACCCCATTAAGATGTGTAGCTATTAATTTAGTCAAAATTTTTATATCCTGATTTAATAGTGAGATAGGACGATAACTGGAAGTTAACTCTGGGTTATGCCCAGTTTTAGGTAGTACCACAATTAAGGTCTCAAACAATGTGGAGTCCACCTCGGCTCCCGTTAAAATGTGTTGAAATAGTGTTTGTAATAGGGGGGCAAGCTGTCTCTGGAATTGCTTATAAAAATTGGAAGAGAACCCATCTGGGCCTGGGAATTTATCAGAAGGTAGACTGTCAATTGTCCTAGCTATTTCATCCGAAGAAATTGGGATTGTTATAACTGTTGTTGTGAGTTGGACAGGGTTGGTAAATTAGCCAACTCTAGGTAAAAATCCACTTCATGAGTGGAAGGCGGTTTCAACATCAAACTGTATAAATTGGAATAATAGGTCTTAAATTCTGAAACTATATCCACTGGGGAGGTTTTCAGTGTGCCATCTGTCTGAGATAAAATAGAGGAAATGTACCTAGCAGATTCCTGTTGTTTAAGTCTGAGTGCTAAAAGCCGTCCTGCTTTTCCCCCTTGATTCATATAAGAGGCCTTAGTCTTCTGAATGGCAAATTCCACCTTTTCTCTTAGAATTTCTAAATAACTATCTTTTAATTTAGATAATTTGGTTCTCACTTCTTCCGATGAAGAAGGAGTCACTTGTGCCTCCAACAGGCGTATTTGTTTAAGCAGGGCGGTTAATTCCTGTTCCCTTTTCTTTTTCCTTTGAGAGGAGAGGCTGATCAATTCCCCTCTCATATACACTTTAAAAGCACACCATAACAAATCAGATCTAGATATAGACCCCATATTAAATTCTATATACTGCTCAATATGTTTACTGATAATACTGATCATTGCCTTATCTTTCAACAGCTGGTTATTTAGCTTCCATTGTGTCGATCTAACCAGCGTAGGAGCTATGGACAATTGGCAAGTCACCAATGAGTGATCGGAGGGAGGACCAGGCTGAATAGACGCTTCAAAAACTCCAGCCAATAGAGTTTTAGAAATAAATATATAGTCTATTCGTGAAGATGTCTTATGCACAGGGGAGGTGAAAGTATAACCCCTGTCGGTGGGATTAAGAACTCGCCATACATCACATAGGCCCAAGTTGTCTATAAATTCTCGGAAGGCCCATTGCGCTGGTGAGAGCCTTCTATGTTGTCCCGATGTATGATCCATCATAGGGTCAAATACTATATTCATATCGCCACCCAGGATCATGGGTAGTGATAAAAACGGAGTTAAAACATTCACCAGTTGCATAAAAAACCCAGGAGAATCACTGTTAGGACCATACATACTTCCCAGTATCAATTCCATAGAATATAAACGACAGTGAATAAATACATATCTGCCCTGAGGATCATTAAGTACTTGAATCAGCGTAAAGGGAATCTTTCTAGAAATCAGTATTAGGACCCCACAACTTTGGGTTGTACCTCCAGAGGAGAAAACATGACTTATTTGTTGTCTCCGCATATGGACAGCCTCTGAATCTAATAAATGAGATTCCTGAACAAAAACAATTTCGGTAGATGTTTAAGGACTTTATATTGTCTCAATTGTTGTCTAAGTCCTTTCACATTCCATGAGGCAAACTTCAATGAGCTAATCATAATACTACCTGAGCAATAGAACAGAAAGTGTGTGGAAGTGTCTTACTGATCCACTGTCTAACTCTAACCAATAGCATTTGTCTCACTGTGTTGCAAGACCCCCCTCTCCATCCCCCAACCCTCCTCCCTCCTTTCCTCCTTATAATTCCATACAACCCTACACTAGGAACATGTACATGTAACCCCTCCAACCTCCCATCTGCCCCTTACTATTATGGCCCCAGCCAGCAGCTAACTAAACGGCAACAATCCCGTCCAGCCATCCTCTCCCACATACCTTAATTTAGGACCCAGACTCAGGCTTACTATCTTTAACAATCAAATGCCTATTGTGAAAATTCTAACCTATTACTGCTATAGACCCCTTCAAAAGAAAGTTAGTTAAGGGTTAAACCTTTGAACCTCTAAGGTGAATGAGCAGGCTTTCAATGTGATGAGACCCAAAATGAATTAAACAAAGGATAAAATAAAGTAAAATAAAACCTAGCTAAAACGATAGTGGCTTCATACAAATGTACCAGAATTCCCAAGTCCGACCTTAATTGTACTCCTACAACCTCATCCTATGCCACTTTTATCTAACATCTCTTTGGAGCCTTTAACATTGCTTGCTAAGTCACATATGCTTGAAATACTACAATTTTCAGATGAAAAATCAAGTCTCTAGTGCCGTCTATACATACAGTGCTCCGATAGTTATGGGAGTCCCCATAGACCAGTCTGCAGTTCCCTCTTGTGGACAGAAACGGAAATTGCACATATCTCCCTTCTTTTTAATCTTCGCCCAGACGGCAAATCAAGTTCCTTTGTTCTGATCATAACAAGGGCGTTGGCCACAAGGGCTACAAAGGCCCCAGTACACAATTAAACTGCAAAAAAGGCCACATACTTACGAGCGAGCAAATAGGACTACCGCTCTTTTCTAGCTCCGAGCATCCATTTCAAACAACAAATGAAAGTTCACTCATAAGACAGACATGATTTTTAAAGTTTCCAGCATTCTTGGCACCCTTTTCTTCCCGGGCATTTCAGCAATCTCGAAAAAATTCTGGAAATGCACTTTTTAAGTCCGTTGCCGCCGACTCCGCATCTTCAAAGGTGGTCCAGCTTCCATGTACAAGAACTTGAAATCTTGCCGGATAGCCCATTCGAAACTTAATTCCGGCAGCAATTAATTTAATCACCAATTGGTGAAATGAGCTCTTCTTTGCCTTACTGATAATGGCAAATCCTGGGCCACCCGAACCTTTGTTTCAGCCCATCGAATTTCTTGCAGCCCTTTAACTTTTATTATAAAATGCTGATGTTCCTGATAATTTAGAAATCTGAAAATAAATGTATGAGGAGGGGACCCCAGAGGTGGAGGTGGACGGAGGGCTTGGTGGGCACGCTCAATGACATATTTGTCCCCAAAGGGAGAGGAACCAGCTACAGATTCAACAAACTTTTGGGCAAAGCCAATGGCATCCGGACCTTCCTCCTTCTCTGGCAGCCCAATTAAAACTGCATTATTTCACTGACTCCTGCCCTCCAAATCTTCAACTTTACTTTCCATGCTCTTAATTGTTTGTCGGATGGAGGTTAAGTCTGTTTCCATTTTCTGTTGCTTTTTCTCGGTAGACAACAAGTGGGCTTCATTGTCCGAAGTGCGGGATGCCACATCCTCTAGAGCTTGAGCCATAGATTTCATTTCTTTAGAAATCGATCGGAGCTCCGATCGGAAAGGTTTAAATTCCTCTAGTAATCGGGATAAGGTGAGTGGTTCCGTATCGGGATCGCCAGGAATAGGACTTGCCGAGCTGGCCATTCCGGTGGACCTTGACTTCTTAGCGGCCTTTTCTGGGGTTGATGGCAGCATGTGTTTAAGCGCCGATTTCTTCATTCCTTCTGTCATCCGCTAAGAACTCCTGCGGTATCCAGAAAGGGAAAGTGTTCCGATGTGCAAAAAAGCCAAATACCTTTACATAGAGCAGGTTTTGGGGTTATTTTGACCGAAATAGGTGGTCAGATGGCTGGAGCAATCTCGAGAAGCTGCTATCCAGTAAGCTGCATCATGTGGTCTCCGTGTTTTCACACTTCCAGCGCAGAATGGCACAGTTGCTGTGGGAAATCAGTGTTCAGGAAACATGAATAAAATCACAGTTACACTGTTCATTAGCAGAGGTCCTAAAATGCCTATGTTGAAAATATGGTGATGAAAGTCCATGAAATGACTGTATTATGAGCGTGTATTGCACAGTTTCCACGCATGCTCATAACTTTGCACATTTGTAATATGTTCCAGATTTTCAACATTGACATTTTTCCAGCCCTCCTTATGAACAGTGCAGCTCTCATTTTTCACATCCTGGCCGAAATGTATTTTTGCACCTGCAGCACAGAGCAGCACGGTCGCTGTGGGAAATCAGTGGTGGGGGCACATTAAGAAAATCACAGTGACACTGTTCATTAGCAGAGGCCATAAAATGCCTATATTGAGAATTTGGTGATGAAACTCCATAAAATGACTGGGTTACAAGCGTGCATTGTAGTTTCCAGTCATGCTCATAACTTAGCACATTTGTAATATGTTCACTCCAGCTTTTCAATATTGCCATTTTTCTGCACCTCCTTATGAACAGTACATCTGTCATTTTTCACATCCTGGTTGAAATATGATTTTGCACTTCTAGCACAGAATAGCGTGGTTGCTGTGGCAAATCAGTGTTCAGGACACATCAAGCACATCACAGTGACACTGTTCATGAGCAGAGGTCCTTAAATGCCTATTTTGAAACTTTGGCGATGAACATCCATAAAATGACAGTGTAATGCGCATGTGTTGCGCAGTTTCCACATTCTATATGCTCGGATGTGCAAGCACTTTTTATATTCCCAGTACAGCTGTTCAACATTGACATCTCTTTACACCTCCCTGTGAATGGTACAGCTGACATTCTTCACATCCTGACCGATCTGTGTTTTTGTTCATGTGGCACAGAATGGCACTGTCGCTGTTGGAAATCAATGTTAGGGACACATAGACATAATCACAGTGCCACTCTTCATAGGTAGGCTCACAAAAAGGCCATGTTGAAAATTTGTAGTATAAATACCAACAAACGCCTGAGGCGTTACGGTTCCTAACCATAATGTCCTACCCTGTAGAGACTGACAGGCATTGGGGTGTGCCTTTGCATTGCTGACTGTACTGCTCATGCCATCCCTCCCTCACCTCCAGCCACTGACAGGCATCGAGGTGAACCTTGCACTCTTCAGCCCCAGACTTCACCCCATTCTCTTATGCTGCACCCATTTCAGTACATGTCCTTATGGAATGTGGTGACTGTAAAGCCAGACACCCTAAGATGCACCTCAATACGTGTCGCTGTCTGTAGAATAGAGTGACATGACATGGCATGACCCTCATGGATGATGACTCAAACACTTACCCCAATGCCCGTCCATCTCTACAGGATGGAGTTGGGGTTGGCATGAACTTCAATACTTCACTGCCATTCCTATTCTGCATCTGTCTAGCTCCTGCATGTCCAATACTAATACCAGCAAGAAAACATTCGGCATTGACAAATGCTTGTTTCCTTTCTGAGTGCATCTATAACCTTACCAGCCACAAATATAAGGATGACTAGATGATAACCTCCCACCTTCTCCCTACTGTCACTGTTGTATAGTGGCACCACATTAACCCTTTTCCAGTCCCTTGGAACCCTTCCTGTGTCCAGTGACACAATAAATAGCCTAGTAAATGGTGCTGCCAGTGCTCTAGGATGTAAGGGATCCAGGCCCATGACTTTATGTGCATTCAACTTTCCCAATTCCTGCCTTATCCTGTCTTCTGTGAATGGACTAGAGTCCACCCTCTGCCCTCCTGCCCCTTACTTTCAACTCTGGCCTCTTAACCTCCGTTTCCACCACGAAAACTGAACAGAAGTACCTATTCAGCAAGTTCTCCTTGCTGAAGTCGACTTCAACTGGAATGACTCCCTTCCCTCTAAGTCTCACTATCCCCTGCTTTGATTTCCTCCTCTCACTAACATACCTAAATAGCATCTTATTCCCCCCCTTGGCCTCCCTTACTATCCTTTACTATGTACAGTATCTGCCTTTGCTTTCCTAATTATGTGTCCTGTCATCCTCAGCTTTTGCCTGTATACCTCCCTGTCCTCCATTCTCTGTGTTCTTTTATATGTCTTGAATGCCCTTTTCCTTTCTCTTATTGCCCTTGATTCCTCCCTGATCAACCAAAGTGACCTTTTCCTTCTTTTGCTCTAACTTAATTTCCTAATGCAATGGTCCATGGCTCTCAATATTACTACCTTATTTAACCTCCACAGATCCTACACATTCTCCAATTCCCTCTTAACCTCATTTCCTCACTGAAGATCTCCCTGATTTTTACTGAAATCTGCCCATCTGAAGTACTTATTTATTTATTTAAGTGTTTCACCAAGATGGCACACTGAACAACAAGTTGATCATCCCACGGTGCAACTTTGGGGGAAGGGGTTACATTGGGTTGTGAAGGATGATCAGTTACAATAGTATGTGGATAGTACAAACAATACAACATTGTAAGATTATGCAAGGTATTGTACAATAAACAGTAGTGGAACATTGTGTAAATTACAATACATGTCCAAAATCATACAAAGGAACATATAAGCAGACAAAACAGTAATAATGCAAAAGAACCATTATAGTGCATGCGTATACCTGGAGCAGGTTTGAGGTAGTACGCAAGTGCTGTAGGAATAAAAAGGATGGGTTTGGTTGTGCACACGGCTGACCCAGAAGGGCAGGTGGACAAGAGAGGGGGATAGGCAAGAAGTGAATGTGAGGAGAAGGGTAGCCATTTCCTGATTCCCCTTCAGGATGTTGAGAATCCTGCGGGGGGTCCAGAGGTGGGAAAGAGCAGAAACTGGTGATAGGTATTTAAGGATGGTTAAAACAGGAACAGCAGAGGGAGAGGTAATTGTGTAGGGCAGAGGTAAGGGAGTAGTTGAAGGAGGAGTGACGTATTTTGGGGGGATGGAATTCCAGATTTTAGGGAAGTGATGGGAGAAACCAGTTTGATTGATGAGGGTGAAATGGTGAGGGACTGTCAAGGTGCTGGCGTCATTAGATCTGAGAGAGTAGGTGAGGGAAGGAGTAGTGGAGAGAGAGAGAGAGAGGATGAGAGATAGGAGGGGAGTACTCCGAACCAGAATTTGGAAGTTAGTTTGGCACAGTGTGAGATGCGTCTGTGAGATAGTGGAAGGAAGGTTAGAGAGCAATAGAGTTCATAGTGGTGGAAGCAGGAAGGGGAGTCGAGAGCAAAGCGGCAGAAGGAATTAAAGAGAGTGTCCAACTTGGTCAGGGAAGATTTGGGAGTAGCACCATAGACTGCGTCACAGTAGTCAAAAATGGGGAGTATCATCTTCTAGACAATTTCACACCTCCCAGTCAGCAGGACACAACTACAATTCTTGTACAGAGCACCAAGCTTGGGGCACAGTTTCTTCAGGATAGCATCGATATGCACAGAGAAGTTGAGGTGCTCATCCAGCCCAAACCCCAGATATCTAAATGAGGAGGTGTCCTCCAGGATGGTCCTGTCAAGGGTGTGGAAGGGGGGTAGGGACGGAAGCCTGGAGAGTCTCTGCCTGGTGCCAAAGGTCACTGAGACTGTCTTCTTAGCATTTAGAAAAGCTGGTGAGAAGCAAACCAGAGCTGAACTTGGTTGAAGTCATGCTGTAAGCTGGTTTCCACAGCAGCAGAGTTTTTGGCGGAACTGTATAAAATAGTATAGTCAGCATACATGTGAATAGATGAGGATGAGTAGGCTGTGGAAAGATCATTAAGGAAAATGGAGAAGAGTAGGGGACCTCGCACTAAGCCCTGAGGAACAACAGTGTTGATGTGGAGTGGAGGGGAGATGGAATCAAGGATTCTCACTGATTGGGTCCTGCCATTGAGGTGGGATTTAAACCAGTTGGTGGCTGACGGTGCAAGGCCAGCTGAGGAGAGGGAATCAAGAAGCATGGGATGGGAAATAGTATTGAAAGCTTTGGCCAGGTCAGCAAAGATTGCGGAGGTGATCAGACCATTGTCCATCCCTGAAAGGATGGAGTCCATAAGCCTGAGGAGGGAGGTCGTTGTTGAGTGTTTTTTCTGGAAACCAGATTGGAAGGGGGTGAAGAAGTAGGAATCGGAGAGGAACAGTGATAGTTGAGAGAGAACTAAATGTTCCTGAAGTTTGGCAAGGATGGGAAGGAGGAAAATGGGGCGATAGTTGCCAGGAGTGGATGTGTCACCACCCTTGGGGAGAGGAAGGACTACAGCATGTTTCCAGGATGAGGGTATTTGTGCAGAAATAAAGGAGAGGTAAAGGATTAGGGAGATAGGATAAGCAATTGCAGGAGCATAAAGGTAGAGAAGTTAAGGATCAAGCTCATCTGGTGAGGAGCATTAGAGGGGTTGAGGGATAGAAGGGAACTAAGAGCTTCATCAAAGGAGATAGTAAAAAAGGAAAAAGGGGTAGGGGTAGGCACTGGATGAGGCAAAAGGCTGAAGTTAGTAGGTGGCAAGGGGAGAGGTAATTTAGAAGAGACGTGGTGCAGGAGGTGTTGTAGGCATCAAATTAATTGGCTACGGAGCCAGGGTTGGAAACTAGGGAGTTATTTATTTTGAGAACTGGAGAGGTAGGGGAGGGGGGGATGAGAATAGGGCATGAACTACCTTCTAGAATTTAGATGGAGAGTTAATGTTAGTCAGCAATGAGGAGTTGAAATAATCAGACTAAGTACAGCTCCCTTGTGGTGGTTCAACTCACTTTTATCCCTGTCCTTATTCAGACTGTTACTGCCCTATGGTCACTTGACCACAGACTGTTCCCCATTTCTACATGTGCTACACTTTCTCCATTTGTCAGAACCAAGTCTAGTGTTACTCCTCCTCTATTGGGTTCTCTGATCAGTAACTTCCTACTTCATGCCGATGAAGCTGACGGGATCTCCCAGTCCATATCAGGGAGATTAAAGTCCCGCACCAGAACTTCCACCTTGTGTGCCATCCTGAGCACCACTTGCATCAATTTCTTGTCGACTTCCTCGCCCTGCATAGGAGGCCTGTAGATCACACCCAGCGTTATAGTCGCACCTAAATGTTTTTCCAACATAATTAACAGGACCTCCACATCCCCTAGTTCTTCCTCCCATTCCGTCTCCTTTATGTCATCCTTCACGCATAGTGCGACTCTCCCTCCCTTCTACCAATCATGTCCTTCCTAAAATGTCTACACCCCAGGATAACTACTTCTCATGTCCGGTGCTCTGTAAACCAGGTCTCCATTATGGCCATCAAATCCAAGTGATCATCCACCATCATGGCCTCCAGGTCAACCAATTTGTTACTCATACTTCTGATATTTGTGGACTTTCCCCTACACCAAATCCCCCCTCCCCTTTTCTATAATTTTCTACTCCCTGCTCCTTCCTGTGGGGGAGTGCTAGTTAGGCAAGGCTCTCTGGTTTTCTCCATCCCCCTTATTCTAGCCTTGTACTTTCCTTCTCCTAGTTTAAATCCCCTCCTAAGACCCTATCAGTGTAACCTTGTAGTCTTCCCCTCAGTGCTCCAGCTCCACTCTCATTTATAAAATGACCCAGTCCCTTTTCCCTGCTCCAGCTAACTGGGAGTGGAAGAGAGAGAGGAAGTCTCCAGTACAGACAGCTTGTGACATTCCCTCATGATAGGAGTGGAACCACTCAGCTTAAGAGATTGAGAGTCCAGCAGCCTGTAACTTGTCCAGGAAAATAATGTCAAAATCTTTGTCTAAATCAGCAGAAATGGTGGTGGTGACAAGGCCCTGATCCATGCCACACAGGATAGTATTGTTGAAAGTGGCCAATGGCCAAAGTTTAGTGGCCAAGGTTTTAGAGACCAGTGACAAAACTTTTATCAACAACATATAATTGGCTAACCAAAAGGTTGAGGAGATAGAAAGGTGTAAAATGGCTAGTGTAAGGCTGAAAATGAGTAATGAATAACTAAATGAGGCCAACATATAAGTTAATATGGCTAGCTAGTCAATGGCTGCAAGTGGCTAAGTAAATGAATGATACCACCATATCAGTTAATGTGCATGCATGTGTAAGACTTTAAAAGGTTAATGGTTGAAATGAAGAAAATGAAATAATTCAGGAAGCACAAAGCAGAGGTCTAACTTGGAATTGCCCTATTCAGTAGAAAATGTTGTGTGCCAAAACATGTCTTTTTAAAAGGTTACAGCTAAGATAAGAATGCAACTGCTAGTAACCATGACTGGCCTTGATGATTGAGTTCTCCAGTTTGGCCACTGTCTGGTTTTTTATCTGTAAGCTGAGTATTTTTAAAACAGTCACATCCCCCTGCATGTTTTCTGTATCCTGAAGTAAGTATTGTTGATAAATAAAAAAACCCTGATTACTTGTTTTTCCATTTAAGAATTACCGTATGTCTCGGCAAAGTGTCAAAGGTATCTTTTGGCCAATGTATTTTTGAACCTGAGTCTTATGACTTGTTGAATGACATATTGTCTGTGTTTAAATCTGCTGTCATAGTTTTTGGGAAATTCCAGCCTTGACTTTTTTTCTAAGCTTGCTACACATAAATATGGGACCTATGGTTATGTCCAGCATCCCTTCGAGAAGACACAGTCTCAGACAGTCTGCAGTCTGAGACTATCCATAGATTGCTCGGGGGATCCAGAGATATATGGTTTCATGTGTCTCTGAAATTCTGTAGCCCTGTAATGCAAATATTACTAGCTGTCTAGATTGCATGTTAGAAACACCCCCAATGGACTGTTCCGTGGACTGTTTCATTGGCTGTAAGATTAAATTGTATCACGTACACTCGCGTAGTAGCAGACTACCTGATGCCTAGAAATTATAAACTATCTCAATAAATTACAACTAATTTGGCAAAGAAATAGTGTGGTGGCTTTATTGAATTACTGAGAATTACCAACCAGGAACCTGTATAATTGGATCCATTTTACAGTATTATTAAGCCAAAGGAGAGAGGTGGAGTTGGACTTCCTAAAGTCAGATTGGAAAGGAATGAAGGACACCAAGTCAAGACTGCTCCTGGGTTTGGTGCAGGTTGCCCCTCCCCACCCCATATCCTAGAAGATGATCTAAAATCAGTGAGGCAGCAACACAAGGAAGAGTCTTAGGGAAGACTGCTGCCAGAGTGTTTTGGCCCTTCAGTTTAAAGGCATTCCAGAACTAAAGAGTCCAAAGGTTTTTCCTCCTGCCCAACCTGAGAAAAAAATTATATTAGAGCTGGAGGTAGAGAATTTGATAAGAATAAAGGCCATAGAAAATGTCACTCCCTCAAAGTGGGGAACATGCCTCTTCTTAAAGAGCTGGTGACACGTTCAGGAGAACTTTAATAAAACATGATATTTAGGCACAGTCCAGCTTGTATTTCCATTAGTTCTGTAATCTTCCTCCCCATTACTGAGTAGTGAGGTCATTTGCATGAAAACAGGATATTTGCTCCAGAAGAGTTTATCTATTCCTGCTGCTTTCTCCCTACCTGCAGTCACAGAGCATAGGGCAACAGATTGTAATTACACAACAGAGGATTATGACTTGAAGAAGGGAGTAAGCTATGGAGGCAGATGAACTCAAAATGAACTCTAAGGGACAACAATCATACTGTATATTCATGCACATTTCTTTAGTAATATATTTTGAGGAGGAGAAATCTATAAAATATAAATGGAATGCAAGCAGAATTGTACATATTTATTATGTCTTTTAACATTTTCTTTGAGGTGCCAGTGGCTCTTTAAGGTATAGTACACAAAAAGCTGCAGCACACACAAGTCCCAATAATAATAAGATCCGGAGCATACAAAATGAAAATGCCTTTATTGCACCAATAAAACCGCTTGACACATTTCGGACACAGGTCCTTTGTGTGTGCTTCAGCTTTTTGTGTACTAGAATTTGTTCAGCTGAAAGCACCACACTTGCCTTGTGCGTGGTTCGTATGCTATGCTCTTTAAGGTATTTTCTCACAAGAAACAAAAATGGGGACTGGCAGCTTATTCTGGATGTAATATTCCTGAACAAGTGCATAGAAAAATAAAAAAATAAAAATGGTAACACTGGGAACAGTTACACCATCCCTGCAGAAAGGGGAGTAGCTGGAATTACTGGATATGAAAGATGCATATTTTTATATCCATTTGAAACACTCCCACAGAAAATACCTATGATTCAGATTAGAAAAAGAGCAATATCAGTTTGGCACACTGTCTGTTGGCTTAACCTCAGCTCCAGAGCTGTTTACAAAGTGCTTAGCAGCAGTGTCTGCATCCATGAGAAGAAAAGGAATAACAGTGTATCCTTACCTGGACAACTGGCAAGTCACAGGAAGGACAGACAGGACAAGAGACATACTTCTCCATTTCAATGGTGAGAAACACGATGGAAAGCCTGGGCATTCTGTTACAGATAGGAAGGTCCCAGTGGGAATTTAGACAAGTGCTGGTCTTTATTGAAACACAGTTGGACACTACTCAGGGGAAATCATTCTTGCCACAGATAAGAGAGCAGAGCATGTTGTCCTGTGCTAGATCTTACAATCAAGGTGAGACAAGGCCAGCAAAGGACTTTTTGTAGCTTCTAGAGCACGTCTTCAGCAACTGCTGTAGTGCCCTGGGACTACTTACAGATGAGAGTTGTTCAGCTTTAGCAGGCACTGACATCAAAAGTGGAGCCACTGAGCCAGCTTGTACCACTTATAGCAGGCCTGGTCATTGCTGTAGAGCAGTGGAAGGACATGGGACATCTCAAGGAAGGAATCATTTTACAGAAAGTGTTCAAAACACCCACTCTGACAACAGATGCATCCCTACTAAAGAAACATAGAAACATAAAATTTGACGGCAGATAAGGACTGCTTGGCCCACCCAGTCTGCCCATTTCCCTACCTAATGGATAAGCTGCAGATCCTAGTTAACCAGAAGCCTACTTCTTCCAACTCCGACCACCCAGAATTGCCTTATGACTGTCCCATGCATGCTTGAATTGCACCATTCTTTTTGACTCCACAACCTCCTCCAGCAGGTCGTTCCATGCATCCACAACCCTCTCTGTGAAAAAATACTTCCTTAAATTACCTCTGAGCCACGCACCCATCTTCAAATTGTGCCTCCTTGTTCTTGCACACCTCTTTTTTTGAAAGATGCTACCCTCTTGGACTTTGTTGATTCCCTTGAGGTACTTGAAAGTTTCTATCATGTCCCACCTCTCCCTCCTTTCCTCGAGGCTATACATATTAAGCTCGTTAAGTCTCTCTTCATATGTCTTCTGGTGCAGACCCTGCACCATTTTAGTTGACCTCCTCTGGACAGCTTCCATCCTGTCTATGTCTTTGTGGAGATTGGGTCTTCAGAACTGCACACAGTACTCCAGATGGGGTCTCACCAACTGTCTGTACAGAGGGATAATAACTTCCTGTTTTCTACTGGTGATGCCTCTCCCTATGCATCCCAGTATCCCCCCAGCCCTCCTTGCTGCCCTCTCACATTGCTTTCCACCTTTAGATCATCTGATATGACTACCCCCAGGTCCCTTTCCATTTTTGTTGTTGTTAGTATCTCACCCCTCATTGTGTACTCTTCCCCTGGGTGTTTGTTTCCCAGGTGCATTACATTGCACTTCTTAGCATTGAATCTAATCTGCCATACATTTGACCATTCCTCTAACCTTGCCAAGTCCCTTCTCATCCTTTCCACCCCACCTTGTGCTTCAACTCTGTTGCAGATCTTTGTGTCATCTGCAAAGAGACATACTTTCCTTCTAGTCCCTCTGCAATGTCGCTTATAAAGACATTGAAGAGACCGTCCTAATACTGAACCCTGCAGTACCCTACTAGTAACCCCTCTTCTTCAGAGTGGACTCCATTTACTATTACTCTCTGTGTCCTATTCTCCAGCCAATTCTTTACCCAGGCTGTCATCTTGGGACCCACTCCCAGGCTGGCTAACTTGTATATTAATCTTTGTGTGGGACTGTGTCAAATGCCTTGCTAAAGTCTAGGTAGGCCATGTCCACAGCCCCTCCCTGATCTACTACTTTGGTCACCCAGTCAAAGAAATCTATCTGATTTGTCTAGCATGACCTTCCCACTGTGAATCCATGCTGCCTTGGGTCCTGCGCCCCTCTGGCCTCTAGATACTCGAAAATTCTTTCCTTCAGAAGTGATTCCATCATTTTCCTACCACTGAGGTTAAACTAACAGGTCTGTAGTTTCCTGCTTCTGCCTTGCTCCCACTTTTGTGAAGGGGAATCACATCTGGCGTCCTCCAGTCCTCAGGTACCACCCCATCCTCCCATGATTTGATAAAGAGGGTAGTCAGTGGTGTCACAAGTTCTACCCTTAGTTCTTTTAGAATTCTGGGATGAATCCCATCAGGCCCCATTGCTTTGTCCACCTTCAGTTTTAAGAGTTCTTTCAGAATCCTTTGTTCTGTAAATGGGCTGGTATCAACTTCTGTATCCAGCGTGTTTCTACTGTTTGTTTTAGGTACCTCCCCCTCTTCTTTTGTAAATACTGAGCAAAAATATTTGTTTAGTATCTCTGCCTTTTCACAGTCACCCTCTGCCCACCCTCCCCCCCTTTATTAAGCCTCACTGACCCTCCCTTGGTCTTCCTTCGCTCCCTGATGTATCTATAAAAGATTTTATCCCCCTTCTTAACTGAGTTGGCTATCTTTTCCTTGGTTTGGGCCTTTGCTGTTCTGACTGCCTTCCCAGCTTCCTTTTGCTTTAACTGATGCAGTTCTCTGTCCTGCTCCTTCTGTGATTCCTTGTACTTCCTGAATGCTTTCTTTTTCTCTTGAACCTTCACTGCCACTTCCTTTGAGAACCATAGTGGTTTCTTGCATTGTTTCATTTTGTTTATTGCTTCACACAAAGGCTTGTTACCTCTGTGATGGCAGTTTTATTATTCCCCATTGTTCTTCCATCCCTCCTTCCTGCCCATTTGCTAGTCGTTCATAGGCACCATTTTAGCAAAGTCAGCCCTCCTAAAGTCCAGTGCTTTTGCCTTTGTATGGCTTGACTCTATTGCAGTGTTTATTGTGAACCATACTGTTCAATGGTCGCTAGTTCCCAGATAGCTACCCACTTCTACATCTGTGATCCTCTCTTCATCTCCATTTGAGAGAACCAGGTCTAAGATTGCTCCCTCTCGATTGGGCTCCAATACTAGTTGTCTAAGGCATGCCCCCTGTAGGGCATCTAGAATAACCCCACTCTTTGAAGTGGCTGCTGCAACTGCACTCCAGTTAACATCTGGCACATTCAGATCACCCATACTAGGATGGGGAGGACATCTAAGTGAGCAGGCAGTAAATGGAATCTGGTCTCCACAAGACCAGCAGCAGCACATAAACCTGCTGGAGCTCAGGGCTGTACATACAAATATATGACTGAATCAGCAGAAAACGGCCTTGCTGTCTGTTATGTCTGCTCAAGTTAGCAGACCTCCTACTATTTATTGTGGGATCTACCCACCACTCCCTGTTGTTAGCTGGCAGGATTCTAGACCTGTTGGCAAAACATGACACAGAAGCCCAGATATCACAGAGGAAAACGTATTCCAGAAGGTATGCCAATCAACATCGACACCCCTACCCCAAACGACAGTACCACGACTCTCTGACTCAGAGTTGATTATATAAAGTATCAGGGGGAGGTGCGGGAGGCAGAGCCCCCTACATGGGAGGTTTGGGGGCACCCCCCCAGAAGAAGACAAAGTTTTCTTGGATGGATTTATGCTGACCGCAACTGCGGTTGACATAAATTCATTGCTGTAACATAGGTCAACAAAATATCTGTTGAACTGGTGTTGTAGAGCCTTCCAAAACATGTAGAAAAACAGCATTCCTGCTGGGAGTTCAGAAACTTCTGAACATCACAATGTTGTCATGCAAACTCAGTGAAAAATAGTCTTTCAGACATGGTTATACTATAGATAAGAAAATGCATTACTAGGTAACAGACTTTCCTGAAGATGCAGAAGAGTGAAACACAGCAAGTCTATTGGTGGACAGGGGTGAGCAGTTAACACCTAAGACAGATTATTACTTGTTTTGCACATACACACTAAGAGTAAGCTGACTAAGGTTACTTTTCTGTAACGATACAGCAGTTCATAAAATATGCTGATCATTGCATCATGGCAAAAATCTGTAGGTGGCACACAAACACTGCCAACATAATTATACTGGATAATAGCAAGTAAGAAAAAATACAAATGTATCTTATGCTGCAGTAGTGTATGTAATAGCATGCATGAGGGTCTGTAGGGCATCCATGTCTACACTGTTATCTACTTCTCCTTTCCTGCTGATGACTTATATCTTACAGAGAGTACATTGCTGAGATCTCTGAGTTTTTCCTTATATGTTCTACCTTGCTGTCCCTGAATCATTTGTTTTACCCTTCTCGGGACCTTTTCCAGCATGTTGATTCCCTTCTTTATGTAAGGGCACCAGTACTGCAAATTATACACTAAGTGTGACCATACTAGAGATCTGTACAGTGGCAGAATGACCTCTGTTGTCCTGCTGGTAATACCCTTAACTATGCAGTTCAACATCTGTTCAACTTTGGCTGCTGCTTTCTTGCATCTTACTGAGTGCTTCAGGTTACTTCCAAGTACTTCCCCTTCCCTGACCTGGTAAGCTGCACACCACCCAGCCTGTATTTAGTCTCTGGGCTCTTCACCCCCAAGCTAATTACCTTGCTTGTTGGTACTGAATCCTAGTTGTGAAATACCCAACTTTTTTTCTAGCTTAGCCAGGTCCCCTTTGAGGTCCTACCATCCCTCCTCAGTGTCTAACCTCCCTCTGAACTTTCTGTTGTCAGCAAACGGGCATATTTTACCTTTTATGGACAAGACTGTTAGCAGCTCCAGAAACTGCTAAGCTCCAGACATTTAATCCAGTCTAACAAAAATGTCCAAGCATCCAAGCTACCATCTTTGTGCTACAAGTGCTTTTTAAAGGCTTGAAAAAGCATTTGCAGTGCAAAATGGCTATCAGCTTTTATACTGTGTGCTGCTACCTGTGAGAATTAACTTTACTTATACTGGAGCTATATATAAATATATTTTAGCATCAATTACATGACTCTGATAGTCTATGTGGTGTGGCTGGAAGCTCATACTTTTTGTTAGATTGGGTATTTCACCTTTTATACCATCTACATTATTGCTGATGAAGACCGTAAACAACACAAGATACAGCACTGAGCCCTGTGGGACCCACTATTGACTGGCCTAGCCTCTAAGAACTCCTCCCAACTATCACCTTCTGACTTCTGCCCTGCTGCTAGTTTCAAACTGATATAACTAGTTCCCGGCCCCAACCCCAGGTCCTCCAGATTCCTGATTAATATCCTGCAGGGACCACGGTCACAGGCCTTACAGAAATCTGGACACTGGGATCTGGATTAAAAAAACATTGGAAAATCCTGCAGCTGTGGGAAAAACTCAGTGCAAGTGGGTTGCCACTTGCAGAACCACAGTTTCTCTTGCAGCTATGCTATTGTCAAAAGTGGAGCCATTTTACGATTGGCTCCATGTTTTCTGGCAGCTTGCAGGTGGTGTTGCCATAGAAATTCCTGCAGCTGTGGTAAAAATGTTATGGTTGGTGGGAACAGCTGTAACATCTTCTGCAGCTGCTGCAGATGAGAATACCAATCTCTGCAGCTGCAGAGATTTAATCCTCAACTGGAGTTGAGGTGTGGGACTTAGTTTCAGAACCTTTTGAGAATCTGGCCCAATCAAATAAATCAATCATTTTAGTTTGTCAGGACCTCCCTGAAGCATACTCATGGTGACTGTCATCCTGGAGTCCATTTTCTTCCAGAAGGTTTGCCAGTCTTTCTTTCAGTATGTTTTTCATGAGTTTCCCCCTATCGAGTCCAGACTGACTGGTCTACAGTTACCACGGTGGACCACCAGCCCACTTTTGTGGAATGGTACTAAATTTATTGTCCACTAGTACAGCGACACTTCCCCAGACTCTAGAGAGGTTTTAGGTTCTCTAGAGGACCCACCAGCATATCTGCCAACTCTCTAAACACCTTCAGATGTTCACCATCTGGTCCCAAGAATTTGCCTGCCTTCAGAGCCTTCAAGCCCTTACACAATCAATGTCAATCTTTCCATCTGTCACCATCTACCATTTTGCCCCCCAATTCTTTCCTTGTCTCCTTAGTGAAGACTAAACAGAAATACTTGTCAAGTACTTCTATTGTCTCCACATTTCCCTCTACGACCTCTTTCTTATATCAAATTGACTATGCTATCCTTCATATCCCTCTTATCCCTGATATGCTGGATGAAATCCTTCTCCACTGTTTCCACCCTCTCTGTTAGTTGTACCTTTCTCTTAGCTTTGGCCAGCTGTACTCTTCTGCCTGCCTTCCTTGCCATAGTACAGTACTTCTCTCAATCCTCCTCTTTTTGGGTGTGCGTGTACTTCACGAAGGCTGACCTCTTATACTTCACCACACGGGCTACCTCCCTATTATACCAGCTTGGCTTTTTGGGTTTAGATTTTCTTTGCTCTTTAGATTAGCAAACATGTTAGTAGCTGCCAACAGCTTCTTCATAATTATTGCCCATTTCTGTCCCACCTCCATCTCCTTCCTGATATCAGCAAGATGCACTCCCAGAATCTCTCCCATCCTACAGACAACAGCCCTCCTGAAGTCAAGAACACTTGTTTTTGTCTTAATACTCTCCCTGACCATGTCCAGTTGAAACCACACAGTGCATTGGTTGCTTCCTGAAGCAGTGACTCCACATTTACTTCTTGGATGAGTGCACTGTTAGTCAGGAACATGTCCACTATGTACTCCTGTGTCTATAGCACTTCTCAGATCTGGTTCAAAACCAGTCAGTTCTGGTCAGAACAGACAATACCACCACCATGCACTACATTAACAAATAATGTGGCACCAGATCTCCAAAATTATGCACAGATGCAATGAAGATCTGAAACCTGATATACTGAACACATAAATAACTGCTGTATATCTACCAGGAAAGAACAATGTCCTAGCAGTTTCATTAAGCAGGATAAGTCAGAGAAACCACAACTGGTGGGTCAGACTCTATTAATGTGATGAAGTGTATCAGACGTGTACTTGTTTGTCTCATGGGACCATCACAAATTATCACTGTTCTGCTCCAGGCCATCCCACAGTGGGATTCTACCTCAGGATAGTCTTCATCTCTGCTGGGAGGGGAAGTTCCTCTGTGCATTCCGCTCATTCTCTTTAATTTACAGATCACTATGGAAATTGAGGAAAGAGTCAACAACAATGACTCTGGTGCATTAGACTGAATGAGAAAGCCCGTGGTTCTCTGTCCTATTGTCCCTGTCAGACAGGAATCCCAACTCTCTCCACCTCCCTCTCTCTCTTCCCTATAAGTTACAACCTTTTCACTCAGTCTCAGGGTAGAGTAACATTTCCAAATCTCAGAATGCTGAGGCTTGAAGCATGGTTCTTAAAGACCTACAATACTCTAGCATGAACTTGTTATGCAGTGTATTGAATATTTTGAAAGTTTGAAGGATGCAGTCCACATGAAAATCCTATTCCTCAAAATGGAAAATATTTTCAATGTGATGCTCAGCTAATGAAGTTTTTCCCTGAAGCAGATTTTCTTGATTGGACTACATAGAGCACCTGCACACAAGTGGTCTGATGTCGTACTTATTGAATGTTCATCTAGTGGAAGTATCAGTTTACTGCCTTCAGGGAAGCCAAAAATCTCTATCCTCATGCTCTGTGTTCAAAAGATTCTTCAAAGGCCTCCTTCACCAGCAACCCCCAGTTAGGTAATTTGTTCCACCCTGGAACCTAAACACATACTTGATGTAACTAGTGTATGCCTCCTTTGAGCCCATGACCTCTGTGGACCTCAGGTTTGTGACATGGAAGACACTCTTCCTCATAGCTATGATCTCTGCCATGAAGCACTGTGCAGAGACTCTAACTACATTATCACACACTAGGACAAAGATGTCCTGAAGACAAACAGGAAATTTATCTCTAATGTAGTGTCACAATTTCATCTTACCCAAACAGCTACTCTTCCTGTGCTTTTTCTATTACATTGTATCCCAGATGAACAAACATTGTACTCTTTGGATGTCAAGAGAGCCCTTGGTTACTATCTTGACAGAATGAAAGTTATCAGATCTGACAACAGACAGCTGTTTGTCACATATTGTATGTAAAGGTTGGGAAAGATCCTGAAGCAAGAAAGACTGTTTCTATGTGGTTGTTCCCTAAACTGCAATTCTGCTATGAAAAATTGAGTAAGAAGCCCACCTTAGGGATAAGAGCACATTCCACAAGGCACACTGCAGCCTCAGTGGCAGTTTCAAGAAGTATCCATCTGGCAGATATCTGCAGAGCACCTACAATATCAGGAATAGTGTTGTGCAAACTTGAAATATTTCACCTGGCAAAGTATTTCGTGTAATTCTGCAATTGCGTAAAATTCTTTGCCTAGGTGAAATAAAATTTCACCTGTTTTCTTGATTTCATGTCACAGCGAAATTTTACATAAAATGCCTTTGCAAAATATTTTGCTCATGCAAATCGAAATTTCACCTGTTTTCACGATTTCATGTAAATGGCGAAATTTCACTTGAAAGCGTTGGTCTGCTAATTCCGCCCATTGATGCTCCAAATTTTGCTTTGTGGCACAATTTCACTGGCATAACTTTTGATTTTGCCAGAGAAATTTTGCTCCAAAGGTGAAATTTGCAGTGCATTGTGGGGAAATAGGTCAATCATCACATGTAGCTTGTTTACAGCTCATTCTGCTGCGTGTTTAGTCAGAGAACAGCCTGTTGTGGTGCATCAGAGCCAATAAAGCCTTTGAAAACATAGTTAAAATTTGTTTTTGGGAGCTAACTTCTGCAAAATATAAAGTTTTTTCCTAGTGCTGCTAGGGAACATTTGCTACTTTTGTGGATTTTTGCATAATACTTAGTTTAAATTAGGTTTTACTTTTCTCTCTGTCTTTGAAAGAGTTGCATGGGTTAGGGTTAGGTAGGAGTGTAAAGCAGCACAGGCTATTTCTAGCAAAACAGAATACTCACAAATTGTTATTTATTTACTGTTATTTCTTATTAATTTTGTTATATCTTGCCATTTATTTTTCTCTGAAAAGTTTCTCCATCCTATTTGAGAGAGTTCCTGCCTCTGTTAGCCTTCTACCATTCTTCCGCTTTTAGTTATGATTGTGAATTCTAAAGTTTGAAACACACAGAGCTGATCTGTTATTTTATTTATTTGTGGATAGTTCTGTTTGCTGGAGTGTTAACTTGTGTTACTAAAGCTGTGAAAATCAACAGTTCTATATTTTTTTGTATCTTTACTTAAGTACTTTTACTTGATCACTTGAACTTGTCCATTTATTTTTTACAGTTACACTGCATGGTTGAATTGCTCCCCCAAATGTTATTGCTAGAGCTTGACTCTGCACATTGCACAGTGTTCCTGTTTTAGCTGACTTACCTTACCCTTTCTCTGTTACAGCATTGTTTGTGTAACACCTGACGTGCACATTATAAAAAACTATATATTAATATAGTTATTTTCAAGAGATTGCTTGATGATCCCTCCCATCCAGACCACTACCATATTGTATGGTACTCACCTTTGTTGAGGTTTTATGGTTGTCTCTGCCCTTTTATAATAATTAAAAAAAACTGTGGTACTAACTAAGCAATAACACATTACAGTACTTTATTTATCCAGAGACACAGGTGATCTGTATTTAAAGTCGGTCACTTGTTCCCTTTTTCCTTGTGTGTGTTTCTTTAATTCCTGTTTGGGGAAAGAAAAAAAAGTACTTTTTTGTTTTTTTCAGTAGAATAGGCTACCTTCCATATATGGTATTAGCTGTACTCTAACTGCTGGTACCTATCCTGATATGTGTTTGGACTTGTAAGGAAGCCAGTACTGTAGGTGTGATGTCATCACATGTGAGGTGTTAGTCACACAGTAGTAATACATCATTTCTTCAAATACTCCCAGAGAAAGGAAAAGCTTTGAAGCAGTAGCCAGCAAAAATGCCTGCTAAGAAGTGGTCCAGTACAGGGGGGAAACCTGGCAGGTGGGATGAGGCAGCTAAGAAGTCTGCTGAAAAAAGACCAATTTCAGATCCAGTTCCCCAAAGAAGTGAAAGCACACATGTCTGCATCAGTGTCTTTTGATGTGGGCACTGGTGGTGAGGCAGGAACCAGCAAAGGAGTTGTTGGCAGAACTGGGTCTAATATACCTGTGTCTTACTTTTTTAAGGCTCAAACTGTTGTATCCATGCTTGTGGAGGATGATGAGAGTGAGAAGAAGGGAGGCACTGACACCAGCACAGGAACAGTGGTCCAGGAGGAGGGTGATAAGTCTATCAGTGTGACTGTCCATGTTCCTGCAGGAGTTGGTGATGAAAGTGTTCAACAAGAATCTGATAATCCTGGAGATAGGGATAGTCAACCCCCTGAGATGGTTGTAGAGAAAGAAAAAGATGCGGTGCTCCAAGAAGACAGTGATGGGGGGAGGAGGAGGAGGAAGACAAGGACATCATCTCTATTGGTGGTGATGATGATGACTGGGCTGATCCCACATGGGAGCCTGAGCAAGAAAGAGTCACTTGTAATGAAGGCCATTTACATGCACAGCCCATGGGTCAGTCTGTCAACAAGCCTATAAGCAAACCTCCAAGCAGTCATGTAACCCCCCTCTCAAAATTCATTTTATTGAAGTGATGACAGCAGCCCAGAAAACACACACTTAAGCACCTGTTTCTGAATTATCCCAGTCCCAGAAGCATCTGAAGTCCAGAGGTCAAAAGTCCCTAGTTTGGGACTTTTATGTGCTTGATCCTGCTGATGAGACCATAGCAATATGTCAACTTTGTCAAGTCCATGTTAGTCAGGGGAAAAAGGGAAGCCACATAGGCACCAGTGGCCTACACGCCCACCTGAAAAACAAGCACCTGCTGAGAAGGATACCAGAGCTGTTGGTGGCAAGTTACATGCAGTAGAGAAAGAGCAGGAGGAGGGAAGGAAGAGTGAATCAGTGGCAGAGGAGGAGGGTGAAAAATCCTTTGCTCTGTTGAGTAGTGGGCATAGTAGTGGCAGTGCGAGTCCCAGTCCCATGAGTCTGAAATGTACACCACCACACCCACAAGTAACCAAAATAACTGGTTTCATGTAGTCTACACAGCCCCAAGAGTCAAGTGTTATTCTTAAAAGAAAATCATTGCTACCACAAGTACAGCATTCTGTTTGGACAGCCCCAAAGATGCAACCTACTCTGAAGACCATCCTTGAGCAGCACACAAAGTACCCCCCCAGTCTTGCTGCTGCACAAGAGTTAAATGCTGCCACTGCTGAAATGCTGACCATCGATGTATTGCCATTCTCATTCATAGTGAATGCTGGTTTCCACAGGTTGATGTCCAGTGCCTGTCCCAAATGGCAAGTTCTATCACATCACAAACTTATTTTACTAAGCATGCCAAGCAAGAGCTGAACAATAGAGTTGCTGATTCCATTAGACATGCATTAAAGCATAGTAAATCACAATATATCCATCTTAGCATGGATATGTGGACCAGTGAACAAAAGTGCAGCAAGCACGTATCTATGCATAACAGCACACTGGGCAGAGTTGCCTGGGGCACTACTTGATTGTGGGCCTGGCAAAAGATGCATGAAGCAAAACTGTGGTGGTAACAACACACCTGGTATTCAGCAGCATGTGACCCTGAGTATGACAAGTGTTACAGGTTCTCACACGGCTGTGGAAATGCTTAATGTTCTGCTGGATGAGATTGAAGGGTGGCTACACACACAGTCACTCATAGCAGGATTCATCACAAGTGATAATGGCTCCAATATAGTGAATTGCATTAGCAATGGTGTTTTTTTAAGACTTCCCTGCCTGGCACATTGCCTTAATTTTGTTGTTCAGCAGTTTCTCAACCATGCGAACATTAAGGAAACAGTTACTGTCGCCCATCACATCTGTGTCCACTTCGTCCATTCTCCAAAGGCCAGTGACCATCTAGGTGAGCTACTGCACAATAACCATCTGCCTCAGCATCAGATGAAGCTTGATGTTGTCACCAGGTGGAACTCCACACTGTACATGCTTGACCGGCTGTATGAACATTATAAGGCTGTGTCACAATACCTGCTGCTGCACACTACCCGTGACAGTGCCGGAGTGCCTATCACTCTAAAAAAACAGAGCAGTGACACCAAATGAATGGGCTAATATGCATTCTCTGTCCATTTGAGCATGCTACACAGGCAGTGATTGGGGACACTGCTTCTATAGGTCAATCCATACCCCTCATAGTGTGCTAAGGCAGACACTAGTTAATGTGCGACACCAGACAGAGTCAAGTAGGGACATGACAGTTGTGATCTAATGGATCACAAGCTCCATGTGCTGGACACAAATACCCATGTATCTGGTATTTTGCAGTCTGCTGACTTTGCAATCGCCAGCATGCTGGATCCATGCTACAAATGTCGCCTGCCTTCTATAATTGAAGGAGGTCATCAATGAGTACAACAGTTGACAGAGCACCTCATTAGAATGGTACATGCTGCACACATGAAAAATGCATGCACTGCAGCAAAAACAGGTGTTGCTACCACCACCAGCGGCTCACACATGAGACAACCCAATCAGAGAAAGTGGTCAAGGCACAGCAGAAAACAGCAAGCAATCCCGTTTGGGATGTTCTCTTTCAGGTGGAAGTGGAAGATATGGAGGAAAAGGAGGAGGAGGAGACAGATGAGGCAGCTGGACTCTGGCCAGCAGAACAAATGGTGGAGGCCTACATGGGGGGTCCCAAAGCACCTTGCCATTGCTGACGAGCCACTGCTGTACTGGAGCAGCAAAATGACTGACTAGCCAGCACTATCATTGGTTGTTGTGAAATACCTGAGCTGCCCACCATCCAGTGTCAGTGAGGAATGAGTGTTTAGTGTGGCTGGGGCAATTGTGAGTGACCATAGGACCAGTTTGTCACCCAAGAATATGTCCATGCTAACATACATCAAAATGAATGAAGGCACATGCTACACAACACAGTGATGTCATTGGTGTTGCCACAGGAACTGTGTCTCGGTGATGACAATGATGATGATCCCTTGATTACGGCATCCACCAGCAGTGAGGTGGATGAAGCAGCAATGGTGAGAGAATTCCCACCTGGTGAGAACTCCAGTCTTCAAGACTGTGAGGGCTGCTTCTTGCATGATGTGGAACTGGAAGCTGAAAAAGGCTTAGTTTACTCTAAAGCCACCCCCCTAATAACTTTCATCTCAGAATGGTGGGGTGTGTTATACCTTATTTTTAGCTATGTAGCATTGGATTGGTTATGGTAATGTGTTATCTGCTTGCTGCAGTGTGTATAAATTTCTTTTGATCACCCTTTGTCGTAACCCGTTGATTGGTCACCGCACCACCAGTCCCCAAGCCTATATAAAGCAGCAGCAATGTAATTACCATAACCATAAAGATCTTGCAATTGCATGATTACAGTTATGATGTTTTTCCTTCCAAAAATATCTTACTTTTCATGTTGACTATCCACCCCATCTTACAGCAAGATATGTTATCTTGATGTCCTTAAAAGTGCCCATGATGGCAAATACCACACACATGCCCTCCCCCCGACCCTCATCATCACCTGACTTGACACATCCATACACTTCATCTGCGACTGAAAAAAATATTTTTTGCCACTTAGTATTGCTGACGTGTACAAGAACCCTGTATCTTAGTACAAGTAGCACATGAATGTAACATGCTAATTCACCAGTTAACACCACAAGTCAACACATTTTGGGAAATGGTGAATGGTGGCCATCTTAACGATGCAAGTCATTAATTACAAAAGTTATCATGAAGAGGCTAACAACTTACAACATCAGATTACCCCAAAAAGCTTACTTATGCTACACTACCAGGTTAAGGTTCTCGTACTGGAACTGTGATGGTTCCCAGGGGGGGGCAAGGCAGGGGGAGGGTCTTGCTGTCCTCACTTTGGACTCAATATATTTATGATTACTGCAGCTATGCAACCTCCATTGATTAGACAAGACATTAGCCCCTCCACCTAACCATTTACTAAACACCATCTCAACCATCTGTTTCTGTATATAGTTCCTCCCTGTATGTGGGTGGCAGTGGCGATTACTCATTAATGGTATGGACACCAGTCCAGTGGCCAACATTACAGTTCAAGCAACACTCCTGTCTTCCACACAACACAGCTCCTGTAGTACCGGAATGGATGTGTCCTTCAAGACATGATGAAACCTTAACAGAGGAAAATGACCTAAGCAAGACCAAAAATAAGAAAAAAAATGACAAATACTCATCAATCTGCATACCTGGTTTTAGCAAGCAAGTTGAAAGAACAAGCAGAAAAAAAAATGTATACATATCATACCCTGTGATGTCATTAAACTGTGGGAAATTTTCCCCAGGAACATGCTGTGCAGTGCACATGAATCCAGAGCAAGGTCCTTGATGAAGCACAGTAGCACTATCAGGCATTCCCCTTCCCCTATCAGCAATGCATATCTTGAAATAAGATAAAAATAAGAACAAATTCTGAGGATTGTTAAAACATTCCACTCCTCCAACCACCACCATCTTCCCCTCCCCCCTCCACAGAAGACTGTAACAAATGAAGAAATACTTACCTAAGGAGCTGTGAAAGTGGAACCATCGCACAATTAAATAAATCCCCCCAATCTGGTTGAGCAGCCAGCAGGCAGCGGCAGCAGGATGAAACAAGACTTAACTTTGCCTGAATTCCTGATGTTTACAAAAGCAAAAAATAACCTAATTACTATCAAACTCAGACATCCAAATGGCAGTAACAGACATACCCCATTAGTAATGAAAATTCCAATACTTACCAGCTGTGTTTGGGAAATGCAGTGTGTTTAAAGATTCATAGCGCTCCCCGACCTGGCCTGGCATGATGATGTCATCCACAGCACACTGAAAAATAATATAAGAGCAGTACAAGCATATTAAACCTCAAGACGCCATAATACCAACTCACCAACACCCTTATCTCGTACAGGAAAAAAAAAATAAAGACAGATACTTACATGTTCAGCTGCAGCAGTATGGACTCTTTGAAGATAATCCACCATCAACCTTCCAGAACAGTAGATATTGTGGCAACTTGGCAAGTAGTAGTCAGAGACAGCAGCAGGCACCAAGGTACAGTGCCCCAAAATGTCATTCACTCCACACCACCAGACAAGCTACTACCACAGAGTCAGTCAGCACAGCTAGGTAGACAATCAGTACAGCAGCATAGGAAAATGATAATTGTATATTTCCATATCAATCAATTAAAACAACAGCAGCAGGAGGTAAGAACTGCAAGTAGCAGCAGCATTTTGCAGGAGGAAATTCATTTTCGCTGCATGGGTTTGCAGTTGGTACCCCTTTTCCAGTCCTTGAGGTGGTGGCACACCATAAAACATCAGGGCTGATTCCACATTTCAGTCTCAATTTGATGTAACATTTTTTGGTAAATATTTCTGGACTTTTAGGTCCTGTTTGGCACCAGCAGCAGTGAGTTTCAGGCTGAAATACTTGGTAAACAAGCCCAGAAACAGCTATTTAATGTTGGGGTGGTGGTGGGGCACATCACCTCCTGACTCAGACCGTAGTTCACTCTCAGTTTTATCTCCAATTTCTGGTGTCACATTTCTGGACATGTACAGCCTGTCATGCTCTCACAGAACAGAGATTCAGCATGAGATGACTTGTGAACAGTGGACCAAAGACCATCATTTGGTCTGGGTGGTGGTTTGGGTGCCATAAAACATCATGGCTGAGACCAGATTTCTGTCTGAATTTAATTTACCATTTTTCCTGCAATATTTCTGGACATTTACTGCCTGTGCTGCACTCGCAGAAACAAGATGTGGCCTAAAGCCAATTGTAAACAGTGGCCAAAACAGCATTTTAATCTCTGGTTGTTTGTGGGGCACCATAAAACATCAGGACTGACAGCAGCTTTCAGTCTCAATTTGATATAACATTTTTTGGTAAACATTTCTGGACTTGTAGGCCCTGTTTGGCACCAGCAGCAGTGAGTTTCAGGCAGAAATATTTGGCAAACAGGCCCTAAAACAGCTATTTAATGTCTGGGTGGTGGTGGGGGCACCATAAAACATCATGGCTAAGACCTGATCTCAGTCTTGATTTACTGTAACATTTTTTGGGAAACATTTCTGGACATATGGGCCATGTTAGACAGTGGCAACACTCTGTCTTACTCTACATACTCAGTGTCGTCCTAATTTTTTTCTGTCATATTTCTCGTCTTTTCATGCCTACTCTGCACAGCATGGAGGCCAGAGGCTGCGTTAAACTGTGGCCACACAAGAGCATATTTTGCACTGGTTGGTGAGGGTGAAGTTGGGCACTATAACACCAAGTTAACATTTGTGGCAAGCCATGGGGACACGCGTGTTAAACATAAAAACAATTTATATTATGTTTAACTTTGCAATAAAAGTGCTTATTTTTCTATGACTGTTGTGTACATATTCAGACCGATCCTTACGAACTGGGGTTGAGTGCAGGCCTCCAGATCAGTGGAAGGACATAGACACATTATTGTTAGAAGATACAAAACATGACAACTAAAGGGGAGTTTCTGATAATGGGAGACTTCAACATGCCAGAAACAGATTGGTCAATACCAGCAGGAACACCTGCCAGAACTAGACACGTGGTGGATTCCCTGTTGGAGGAGGGCCTCAAACAACTGGTACAACAACCCACAAGAGACAGGGCTATTCTAGATCTAGTACTGACTAAGAGGGAAAGGATCTCAGATCTCCAGGTAGAAGGTCACCTGGGGCCAGTGACCATCACATGGCATGGTTCAGTTTGGCCACTAGAACTAAATCATCCCATTCCAAGGCAAAAATATGGGACTTCAGAGGAGCCGACTTTGATAAGATGGCTAACAGAGTTAAGCTATCACTGGCAAAAAAAAATACAGGTGAGAGAGTAAAAGCAAAGTGGGCAAGCATTAAGGTTGCAATACTTGAAGCAACATCCCATGATGTTAGAGAGAAAAGGAAGTACAAAAGAAGAAGGAAACCACTTTTGTTCTCAAAAACAGTAGTAGAAAAGGCCAGAGCCAAAAGACTTGCCTTCAGGAAATAGAAGGGAACGTAGTGGGATGAAGATCAGAAGGCATACCAAACTTCCCTGAGGGAAGCTAGGAAGGCAGTATGGCAGGCAAAGTCCCAAACCGAGGAACTACTAGCACAAACAGTAAAAGAAAGTGACAAGACTTTGTACAGATACATTAGTAAAAGGAGAAAGTCCAGAGGTCGTATTGCTAAAATCAAAGGGGATAAGGGGGCGTGTGAGGAGGAGGAGGAGGACCATGTAAAAGCATCTATCCTAAATAGATACTTCTGCTCAGTATTTACTGAAGAGAAGATAGGGCACGGCTCACAGCACAGCACCGCGGACACAGGTGGGAAGGAGGTGTGCACTAGTACATTCACAAAAGAAAGGGCCCTACAGGAGCTTGATAAGCAGAGGGTGGACAAGGCAATGGGACCTGATGGCATACATCCCAGGGTACTAAAGAAGCTAAGGGTGGAACTAGCAGAGCCATTATCAGAATTGTTTAGTGAGTCTCTGAGCACAGGAAAGGTCCCAGAAGACTGGAGAATGGCTCATGTGATCCCGCTCCACAAGAGTGGTAGCAGGGTGGCGACAGGGAACTACAGACCAATCAGTCTTATCTCAGCAGAGGGCAAGATTATGGAGGCACTCCTTAAGGAAAAGATAGTGCAACACCTGGAATCCATGGGAGCACAGGATCCAAGATAGCATAGGTTTACAAAAGGAAGGTCCTGTCAAACTATTCTCATAGATTTTTTTGACTGGGAATCCAGAGTGGTGGACCAAGGGGGAGCTGTTGATGTTGCCTACCTTGACTTCAGCAAAACCTTCGATACTGTTCCATATAGAAGCTTGATTAATAAGCTGGGTAGGCTCAGAGTGGGTCAGAAGTTGGTCAACTGGGTGGCAAACTGGTTGACAGGCAGAAAACAGAGAGTGGTGGTAAATGGTATACAGTCAGTAGAGCTGCAAGTCACAAGTGGGGTACCTCAGGGATCAGTTCTGGGGCCAGTTGTCTTCAGTATCTTCATCATTGACATTGCAGATAGACTGGAGGGTAAGGTTTGTCTATTTGCAGATGACACCAAGATCTGCACAGAGTAAATGATCCGGATGGGGTGGGCAGAATGAGAAGAGATCTGGATAAACTAGCAAAATGGTCAGAAGAGATGTAACTGGGGTTTAATACAAAGAAGTTCAAGATCATGCACATAGGGAAAAGAAACCCTGAAACCACCTATAGGCTAAGAGGGAAGTTGCTGGCAGTCACAAGGGAAGAAAGAGACTTGGGCATCATCATCACTGATGACCTAAAATCATCCAAGCAGACCACTAAGCATTAGGTAAGGCTAGGGGATGTTGGGGTGTATTAGTAGGGTATCACAATTTGAAAGAGGGAGATAATAATTCTTCTTTAAAGATACTGGTTAGAATCCATCTGGAGTATTGCGTGCAATACTGAAGGCCACACCTTCACAAGGACATTAACAAAATTGAGGCAGTCCAGAGAAGGGCAACCAAAATGGTGCAGGGACTGCATCAGAAAACATATGAGGACAGATTAACGGAGCTCAATATGTATATTCTAGAGCAAAGGAGGGAGAGAGGTGATATGATCGAAACATTCAAACACCTTAAGGGCATTAACAAGGTGAAACAGTCTAACATGTTTCAATATAAGAAAAATAGCAGGACAAGAGGACACAGCATGAGATTAGAGGGAGGCCAATTATGGGGTAATGTGAGGACATTCTTTTTCACAGAAAGGGTGGTAGATGCATGGAATGGTCTACCTCAGGAAGTGGTGGATATGAGTACAGTGCAGGGCTTCAAATAGGCATGGGATAGGCATAAGGGAGCAATACAGATGAATATGAATCAAATCAAATCAATCTTTATTTTTATAGCCCCTTTCAAAAACCAAGGCACTGCACAGATTATAAATACATTAAAACAGAGAATATAGTACTGTTAAAATCAAATTACTACAATTCAATTAGTCTGGGAAGGCCAGTGAGAACAAATATGTTTTCAACCCTAGATTTAAGAATAGTGATGGTCAGGCATTCTCTTAACCGACGAGGCAGAGAATTCCACAGGGTTGGTGCTACAAATTAAAAAGTACATGCTCCAGATGTTTTATGACAAACCCTGGGAATCTCTAGCAATCCCTCATCGGTGGATCGGAGAGGGTGATTTGGGGAGTAGGGAGTCAGGAGATCTTTAAGGTAGTTGGGTCCCTGTTCGTGTAGGACATTAAAGGTAAACAAACCAAACTTATAGGAGATCCACCACTGAATTGGCAGCCAGTGCAGTTCGCGCAGTACAGGAGTAATATGACTGGACCCAGAGATACCAGTCAACAATCTGGCTGCAGCGTTCTGCACCAGCTGCAGGGGGTGGATATCAACCACAGACAGCCCTAGGTAGAGGGCATTGCAGTAGTCAAGACAGGTAGTAATGAAGGCGTGAACCATACATACAGTAAATAATAGATAATAGATAGCCCATTGACAGAGCAAAGTCCTATGGCACATTCATAAGGTAGAAAAAGAAATGGGCAGAGTAGATGGGCCTTGCGGTCCTTATTTGCCATCAACTTCTATGTTTCTATGTTTCTATCCTGCACACAGCCAAAACAACTGACAGCCTCATCACACTTAGCTTTGGGAAAAAATTTTGTTCATAGGAACATTTTACAAATTACAATACTTGACTTTTGTGGATAAGCAGAGGAAATACATACAGAAGGATGAACATAAACCAAGTAGAAAGGCATAGTAATTGGGGGTAAAGACTAAAAGTGACTGACAGTAACACGAGAGGGGGTGCAGGTCAAAGACAGGGTATACATATGAAAGAGGAAAGGGAGAGAGCATAAACATTGCATAACACACAAAAAACTGGACAACAAAAAGAAACAAAAGGATATAGAAGAAGAAAAGGACAGAAAAAATATATATAATTTTCTTTTTTTGCTTTTTTTAATTTTAGAGGGTGCAGATGAGGGAAGACTGACAGTAAGAAAGCAAGGACAGGAGAAAGAAAAGAAAAAAAAATGTTGCTGCCAGTGCTGCGCTGACATTATCTTTTCTGGTCTGGACCGTTACTCTGCACTGGCGCCAGGTATCAATTCTGCCCTACTACCACCACCATCACACAGCTCCACCAGGAGTTCAAACATTTATGTTTCTCCTTAAGGAGTTTCCAGAATTCCCCCCTGACTTCCTGGTGGAAATCGTTAAACTCATGGCACAGACCTCCCACCTCTCTGTACACTGATGCCAGGTCTTCTTGGTTCACTGCTGCTGGTGCTGGAATATGAGCAGCTAGGGTGAATGCAGGCTATGCTATGTCACCACCACGAATCCATGACACCTGTATCTGTGGGGTGAGGGTGATGGGGGATCTGCAGCTGCCTCCTGCTGCTGTAGCCACCTACTCAAGTGATGCCCCTGCTGACCACTGGCCCCTTCCTACTGCTGTCCCCATTTAACTTCTAACTGCTCAGCACCCAGGGCCCCTCTACCTGCTACTGCAAACTCATTTTGTTTTTCAGCCACTCTGCAGGGTGGTGATGCTGTGGATGGCTCCTTTATCCACCAGTGCCCCTTCAAACAGATCTGCTACATAAGCTGCAGATCACCACTGTGTTGTCATTGACATTTGTTCTGAAGAAACACCACGCAGCTGATGACACTTTCTGTGGGGGGGGGGAGCCAACAGCTGATGTCCCGGGGCCAGTGGCCACATCATGCTCCTGCTCGAGGGAGGCTAGGGGGCGCATGCTCCAGCTGGAGGGGAAGGTATCTGGAGGTGCCTGTTGCTGCTGCCTGGGGGCGGGGGCCACATGCTGCTGCTGGACAACAGGAGGATTCTCATCCTGCTGGGTATCATGTGCTGCAGCTGCTGCTGGGAGGGGCGAGAGCTCATGCTGCTCCTGAGGAGTGGGGGCTACATTCTCCTGCTGGGGGGTGAGGGGGCACATGCTCCTGCTGTTCGGGGAACAGACCTAAAGACCCACCTGTCAATGGGAATACTGGGTGGGGTGGTCCAGCTGCCTTCTTCCCAGTCTCCACCTTGTCCCAACCTTTTCCATCCATTTTCCTACACCTCACCTAAATCCTTGCTATAAAAAAAAGAGAGAGAGAGAAAGGGGAGAGAGTGAGGGAGTTTTACACACACACACACACACACACAGACAAAAAAAAAATAATGTCAGTGACAGAAAGGTAATAATAAACACACACACCAGACAGACCAAAGAAAAGAGAACAACTCTATTATTTATTTAAACTAAAGACTGTGTACCACACAGAACAATCTCTCTGCTGCTGCTGCCTGCTTCTCCAAAATCTCCAGCCATGTAGCAAAGGAACTGAATCTGTCACTTCCTGCCTGTTTACAGTGATCAATGTGAACTGCAAAGAGTAAATCGTGTGACAAGCCCAATTTCACCTAATTTTGCCCAATATTAATGCAAGGTGAAATTTATGGCGAAATTTCGCCTAATATTAACATGAGGTGAAATTTACGGAAAAATTACTCAGCGAAATTTCACCTCAGCAATTGCCGAAATTTCACCATAAGCATTTAATTATGTAAAATATTTCTCTGGGCAAAACTGGCGATTTTGATGAGACTTCACCTGCTAAATTAAATTTTGCAATATCTCTAATCAGGAGCACTGTAAACACTTTCACTGAACACTACTGTCTGGGCATTATCTCCAGAAGAGATGATAGATTTGGGACAGAAGTCTTTCAAAACCTTTTTTCCTAAATTGGTTGCAGACTTCCCAGCTCACAAGACACTGCTGTTTAGTGGGCATTTTTACGGCTGCAGTGGGCCGAGCTCTGCAGATGTGCTGGTATGACAATAGAAAAAGGGAGCTCTCCAGATTACTAATGGATTTTACAAAGTTGAAGTTCTCTTAGAATTCCTCTGCTATAGCAGTTTGGCTCTGGTGTCTCCCTGCTCCACACTATTTTTGTTGAAATTGTTTGATTAAGTCATAAATCTCTTCTCTACGGAGCATACCAATGACAGGTCAATTTACAGTCACTGGATACGCTCAGTGTGCTAACAGCTGTGTTTTGTTATCAGTTCAGGAGATCTACACGAGTTAGTGGGTGTGTGTGTGTGTATGTGTGTGTGCATCACTTTGTTAACCCTTTCCCATAATATTAACCTTTTCCTAGTCAGCTTGCAAATGGCTGTAATGCTATATGTAAGCAATTCACATAGGATTTTGAAACATAGAATTTGATGGCAGATAAGGACCTCTTGGCCCACCTAGTCTGCCCATTTTCCTGCCTAAAGGATAAGCTGCAGATCCTAGTTAACCAACAGCCTACTTCCTACTACCCCCCGCAAGAATTGCCTTACGTCTGTCCCATGCATTCTTGAACTCCCCAACTGTTTTTGACTCTACAACCTCCTCAGGAAGGCTGTTCCATGCATCTACAACCCTTTCTATGAAGAAATACTTCCTCACATTACCTCTGAGACATCCACCCTCTGTCTTCAAATTGCGCCCCCTTTTTCTTGCACATCTCTTGGACTTTGTTGATTCCCTTGAGGTATTTGAAAGTTTCTATCATGTCCCCCTTTTCCCTCCTTTCCTCGATGCTTTACATTTTAAGCTCCTTTAGTCTTTCTTCATAAGTCTTCTGGTGCAGACCCTGCACTATTTTGGTTACCCTCTTCTGGACAGCCTTGATCCTGTCTATGTCTTTGCAGAGATGGGGTCTCCAGAACTCCACACAGTACTCCAGATGTGGTCTTACCAACTGTATGTACAGAGGGACAACTTCCTGTTTTCTACTGGTGATGCCTCTCCCTATGCATCTAAGTATCCCCCGAGCATCCTTACTACCTTCTCACATTGCTTGCCCACCTTTAGGTCATCTCATATGACTACCCCCAGGCCTCTTTCCATTTTTGTTGTTGTCAGTATCTCACCCCCTTTGTGTACTCTTCCCCGGGGTGCTTGTTTCCCAGGTGCATTACTTTGCACTTCATTGCATTGACTCTAAGCTGTGATACATTTGACCACCCCTCCAACCTTGTCAAGTCCCTTATTTATCCTTTCCACCTCACCTTGCATATCAACCCTGTTGCAGATCTTTGTGTCATCTGCAAAGAGACATACTTTTCCTTCCAGTCCCTCTGCGATGTCACTTATAAAGACATTAAAAAGGACTGGCCCCAGTACTGAACCCTTCAGTGCCACACTAGTAACCCCCCTTTTTTCACTGTGGACTACATTTACTATTACGCTTTGTGTCCTGTTGTCCAGCCAATGTTTTACCCAGGCTACCACCCTGGTACCCATTCCCAGGCTGGCTAATTTGTTTATTATTCTTTTTTGCGGGACTGTGTCAAATGGCTTATTAAAGTCTAGGTAGGCAATGTCTACAGTCCCTCCTTGGTCTACTACTTTGATCACCCAGTCAAAGAAATCTATCAGATTTGTCTGACATGACCTTCCTGCTGTGAATCCATGCTGCCTTGGGTCCTGTGCCCCACTGACCTCTAGGTACGCAACAATTCTTTCCTTCAGAAGTGATTCCATTATTTTTCCTACCACTGAGGTCAAACTGACAGGTCTGTAGTTTTCTGCCTCTGTCTTGCTCCCACTTTTGTGAAAGGGAAGCACATCTGCCCTCCTCCAGTCCTCTGGTACCACACCATCCTTCCATGATTTATTAAAAAGGGTAGTCAGTGGTGTACTAGTATTACTAGTAACTGGTGTTACTCTTAGTTCTTTTAGAAGTCTGGGGTGAATCCCATCAGGCCCCACTGCTTTATTCATCTTCAGATTCAGAAGTTCTTTCAGAACCCTTTCTTCTGTGAAAGGACTAATATCAATCCCCCCTATCCAGAGTGCTTCTAATGACTGGATTAGGTATCTACCCCTGCTCTTCCTTTGTGAATACTGAACAGAAGTATTCATTCAGTACCCCTGCTTTTCACCGTCTCTCTCTTCCCAACCACCCTCCTCTTTATTCTGCCTCAGTATCCCTGCTTTAGTCTTTCTTTGCTCCCTAATGTACCTATAAAAGTTTTTTTCCCCCTTTCTTAACTGAGTTGGCTATCTTTTCCTCAGTTTGGGCCTTGCTATTCTGACTGCCTTCCATGCTTCCTTCTGCTTTAACCAGTGCTGTTCTCTGTCCTGCTCCTTCTGTGTTTCCTTATACTTCCTGAATGCTATCTTTTTCTCCCTAACCTTCCCTGCCACTTGTTTTGAGAACCATAGTGTTTTTTTCTTTCATTTTGATTTGTTTATTTTCTTCACACAAAAGCTTGTTGCCTCTGTGATGGTGGTTTTGACATTTCCCCATTGTTACTTCACCCCATCTTCTTGCCTGTTTGCTAGTGCTTTTCTAAGGCAGTCTCCCATTTTGACAAAATCAGCCCTCCTGATGTCCAGTACCTTCAGTTTTGTATGGCTTGACTCTACAGCTAAGTTTATCATGAACCACACTGCTTGGTGGTCACTTGTTCTCAGATGGCTACCCACTTCTTGATCTGCGATCCTCTCTCTGTCCCCATGTGAGAGTACCAAGTCTAAGATTGCTCCCTCCCAAATGGGTTCCAAAACTAGCTGTCTGAGTCATGCCTCCTGTAGGGCATTGAGAATGGCCCTGGTCTTGGATGTGGCTGCAGCAAAGGTGCACCAATTAACATCTGGCATATCCAGGTCCCCCATCAGCAATATTCCTCTGCCATCCTAAGGATGCCTTCTATCATTTCCTTGTCCATTTCCTCCCCCTGAGATGGGGTCTGTATTCAACCCCTGTGTGGATTGTGGTGCCATTTCCAGTCTCCAGGGTGACCCACAGTGCCACCTCTTCTCCCTGTATATCCTTTAGTTCTTTTGCTTTGATCCCTTCCCTTACATAGAGAGCTACTCCTCCTCCTCTTCTACCCCCCATTCCTCCTGCGGATTGTGTACCCTGGTATGTTGACATCCCAGTCATGGTTCTCTGTGTACTATGTTTCTGTGTCTGCCACAATATCCAGGCTTCCCTCTTCCATCAAGGCCACCAGTTCAGGGAGTTTTTACCTAGACTATGGGCATTGGTACTCATTACCCTCCATTTTTTATGGTCTCCATTTACCTCTGCACTTCTTCCTATCAACTGCTCTATCTTGGTGTTTATCTCACTAACTACCTTGATTGTTTTGGGGGGGGCTAGGATTTCCCTTCTCCTTTTCAGTGCCTCCCCCCATGGTTAGTTTAAATGCTTGCCAATGAATAATTTAAACCTATCGCCTAGGACCCTGGTTCCAATCCTGGATACATGCAGACAATCGCTCCAGTATAGGCCTGCATCCCTCCAGGTGGAGCCCCAGTCCCCAATGAAGCCAAATCCATGAGCTCTGCATCAGTTTTTCGACCAGTCATTGAATCCCATGGTGCAGAGTACCCTAGTCTCATCCATGCCATAGACAGGTAGCACTTCTGAGAAAGTTACTGTGTGTCCTACTTGTGCAAGGCCCCTGCCCAACTCCAAAAACTCCTGTTGCACTGTTCTGATCCCATTCTCAGCTAGGTCAGTTGTCCCTAGGTGGTTAATGACATCCAGCTCATTCCCTCTTGCAGCTGCTCCCACAATCCTGAGGTTTCATTTCCTGTCCCTCCAAGCCATGGAGCTGGGCAGGCACCTTACCTTCCTTTCCCCTCACTCCCCAGTTCTACCCCCCTAATAATTGAGTCCCCCACCAGAAGTTGTTTTCTTCCCCTGTGGGGTCCTGTGCCACCCTCCCATGGGTCTCCATTGTGGAGGTTCCCAGCATCCTCCTTGGTCTCCATTGCAGGCTCCTCCATAGAGGAACCATGCCCTACCAGAGTGGTGAATGAATTGTGGAGAGGCAAAATTAGAGGGATGCACCTCTGATCCACCACCCTCACCCTTCCTGAGCCCACCATGGTCAAACCACTCCTCTTTCTTGGCAAACTTTGAGGTAGTGACAGTGGCCTGTCTGGTCACTGGATGGGGGAGCAGGTTTCCCGAGTCCTTTTCAGGTCAGCATGGAGATGAGAAACCTCCTCTCTCAGACCAGATAAGTGCCTGCAAATAGGGCAGCAATGCAGTCTCCAGAATGTCTCCTGGAAGACTGCTGCTTCACAGCCAGTGCATTCACCATTCCACACATATCTGTCTCCCTTACTGTTTCAGATGTTTTATTTTTGTTGTTGTTCTTGTTTTAGTGCGTGCAAGCTTGTGAGTGTCTCTACCCCCTATTCAGTGTGCTGTGCCTTTAAGGATATCAACAGGTGTATGTTGTTAGCAATTTTGGGGAAGTGATGTCAGAACCCCTAATATAAAGGAAGTTATGCACTTTGGGCAGGTGGGGCAAGTGGCAGGGTGGGTAGGAGTAAACCTGTGCCCTCCAGAAACAATCAACTACAACTCTGACCCTCCACCCCAGGGAGTGCCTTCCTTTCAGACACCAATATCACAGAGGTTAAGTAACAGGTCTAGTCACAAATGACTGCAAATATTTCCCAGCTAGATTTTTTCCCTGGCAAGTAAAAGTTTAACTAAGAAAACTCAGTCCTAAAAACAGAGAATCAAAACTACTTACTTACACAGGCCCAAAAATTAATAATTCAATTCAGTGTAGTCTATTAAATTACCTCCTTGATTTGAGGAAGCTGGTGGCTGCTTTCTCTCTCTCTCTCTCTCTCTCTCTCTCTCTCTCTCAGCAGAGTTTAGAACATGATTTAGTTTCACTGCACTGCCTCCACCCTGTCTATGTTCTTTCTCAGAAGGGATCTCCAGAACTGAACACAGTATTCCAGGTGTGGTCTCACTAGTGTCTTATTCAGGGGCAATATTAACTTCCACTTTCTACTCGTAATACCCCTCCCTATGCATCCAAGCATCTGGCAAGCTTTTCCAGCAGCCTTTTCACACTGCCTAGTTTCTCTTAGGTCCTCTGAGATGATAATTTCCAGGTCACTTCCCTGCTTTGTGACTATCACTACCGCCCCACCTAGTTCATACTTTGCCCCTGGGTTCCTGTGACCTATGTCCATGATTCTGCACTTCTTTGCATTGCATCCCAGCTGCCATTCTTCAGACAATTACTCCATTTTATACAGTCCCTGGAATGACCACCCTATTGCATACCTTTGTATCATCTGCAAGTAAGCTCACCTTCCTCTATAGTCCTTCTGCAATGTCCCCAATAAAATAAAAAATTAAAGAGCCCCAACACCAGCCCCTGCGGCACCCTGCTCATCACTTCTCCTCTTAAGACTACTCCCTGTTTATCACAGCCCTCTGACTCCTGCCATTCAGCCAGTTCTGCATCCACAGAACCATTTAAAAATCCACCCCAGGGTACACAGTTTGTTTATCAGCCTTCTGTGGGCTGGTGTCAAAGGCCTTTCTGAAGTCCAGACAGCCCACATCCACTGCACCTCCCTGGTCCTCTACTTTTGTTACCGATTCATGCCATGGATTAATACAATGAGTTATTTGCAAAACACAGTGTTTATCCTAAATACAATAACAATTTGGGTTAGATGTATAAGTAAATAAATGCCATATAAGGTAGTGTATGTACGTGTGTTAGTGTGTGTGGCAATGCTCTGTGTGTAGACAGTGCACTGTTATGTTATTCTGGATTATACAGTATATGCATATACTGTATGTGTATATGTACTGGTCAGTGTATATGTATCACAACAATTAGAAAGTGCAGTTAGGTTACTCAATGGTTAATGCAAAAAGTGCTAGTCTACATCCCCCACTATCTAGATAAGTTTCAGCCTTATGCATTTCACTATTTATTTAAATGAGGTGTATAGTGACAAGCCCCATCCTGCAATGTCAATTGGTTCCTGAAGAGAAGAAAACAGTCTCTCAATGCCTTTTCTTTCAATCTATAACATTGTGTGTTGAAATATAATTACATATACTGGAATATATGTAAGCAATAATACCCTCCTGGGTGGGTGGTATTGGCAATACCAGACCACTTAGGGGTGTAATGAGGCCCAAAGACACAGGCGGAGGGTCTTATATCCCCTGGAAGGTCTGGTATTGCCCATACTGACCACCCTGGAGGGTATTATTTTGCTTAGAAAATGGGCACTGTAAAAAAAATTATTTTAATATGAAAAAGTTAATAAAAAATAAATTTAAAATAACTTTTAGAATAAAAAATTCCTCCATCTGTATTATAATGGCGTCATGGTTACCATTTCCCACACAGAGGCACACATACAGTCAGAGGTTGTGTGTCACACTTGCTTAGTTTGAAAAGGTTGACTGTCTCAACCCCCCCCCCACACAACACACCAAGACCTACAGGTTGTGATCCATTTGCTTTTTTTCTTACTGGTACTGGTCCATTCCACCCCCACCTCACCCCCTTCGTGTGCTTCTGTGTATTGCCAACAAGCAAGAAAATGGTAAAGGTAGGACAGAGACAAGTTACATTTACAGTGGCGTGAAAAAGTATTTGCCCCCTTCCTGATTTTCTCTATTATTGCATATTTGTCACACTGGATGTTTTCAGGTCTTTAGAGAAAATGTAATATTAGATAAAGGGAACCTGAGTGAACAAATAACACTTGTTTTTTTTTTTAATTTCACTTATTTAATGAAAAAAAGTTAACCAACACCAACTGGCACTGTGTGAAAAAGTAATTGCCCCCTTACACTTAATAACTGGTTATGCCACATTTAGCTGCAATGACTGCAACCAAACACTTCCTATAATTCAATATCAGTCTTCACATCGCTGTGGAGGAATATTAACCCACTCTTCCTCGCAGAACTGCTTTAATTCAGTAACATTTGATAGGTTTTCGAGCATGAACTGCTCGTTTCAGGTCCTGCCATAGCATCTCTATTGGGTTTAAGTCTGGACTTTGACTAAGCCACTCCAAAACTTTAATTTTACTTCTTTTTAGCCATTCTGATGTGGACTTGCTTTTGTGTTTTGGATCATTGTCTTGCTGCATGACCAACTACGCTTCAGCTTCAGCTGCGGAAGGATGACTGGACATTCTCCTTAAGAATTTTCTGGTACAGAGCAGAATTCATGGTTCCTTTAATTATGGCAAGTCATCCAGGTCCTTAGGCAACAAGCATCCCCACACCATCACACTACCACCACCATGTTTGACTGTTGGTATGGTGTTCTTACTGTGGAATGCTGTGTTTGCTTTACGCGAGACATTATGGGATCCATGTTGTCCAAAAGTTCCACTTTGGACTCATCTGTCCATAGAACATTTTCCCAAAAGGCTTGTGGATCATCCAGGTGCTTCTTGGCAAATGAGAGATGAGCATTTATGTTCTTCTTGGTTAGCAGTGGTTTCCCCTTGCTACTCTCACATGAAGCCCATTTTGCCCAGTCTCTTTCTGATTGTGAAGTCACGAACACTGACCTTAGCTGAGGCAAGAGAAGCCTGCAGTTCTTTGGATGTTGTTTGGGATCCTTTGAGACTTCTTGGATGATTTTACACTCGCCCTTGGAGTAATTTTGTGCAGCCGCCCTCCTGGGAAGGTTCACTACTGTTCCAAGTGTTCTCCATTTGGAGATTATGGCTCTCACTGTGGTTCGATGGAGTCCCAGAGCCTTAGAAATAGCTTTGTAACCCTTTCCAGACTGATAGAGGGCAACAAATTTTTCTGATCTTTTCAGGAACTTCCTTTGATCATGGCATAATGTGCTTGTTGAATCTTTGTGCTGGCAACGTGACTCTGATGGTAAGGGCCAAAATAAGTGAGGTTTATATTGAGCAGGGCTGGCTGTAATCAAGCCTGGCTGTGTTCAATCAGCTGACTCTAATTATCCCTTTAATTGGGTTGATTTAACTAGGGGGCAATTACTTTTTCACACAGTGCCAGTTGGTGTTGGTTAACTTTTTTCATTAAATAAATGAAATAAGTAAAAAAAAAAAAGTGTTATTTGTTCACTCAGGTTCCCTTTATCTAATATTATATTTTGTCTAAAGACCTGAAAACATCCAGTGTGACAAATATGCAATAATTGAGAAAATCAGGAAGGGGGCAAATACTTTTTCACGCCACTGTAAATGTTTTAATAAAAAAATGTGAAGCCGGTATGTTTTCCTCCTTTGCTTTTCTTTGCTAGCAGGGAAAGCAGTGAGATCCATGAGAAATCGCAGAGAATATGGATCGGGCAGGAAGATGGAAGTGATGAGTAACGGGCTGATTAGTACGCATTTTTTTTTCAGTCCACCCCCCCATATTAATCTGTCCCCTTCTTTGTTTCTGCACCCCATTGATCCAGTTTATTATTTTAATGTCCTGTCAGTGGAATGAGTGGGGAATGCAGAACTAAAGAAAGATACTTTTGATGTAGAGAAAGATGAAAATGTGTAGTGCCACTACTGCTGCGCCCAATCGTGATAAGCTGTGCATGGCTCAAATGTTTGCCTCTCGGGAAGTAGTAGTAGGGTATAATGTAGCAAAGCACTTTGCATTTATAGGTTTTGTTATTCTGTATATTTTTGTGGGAAGTAAGCACTGACAGTCATGTATGTAAGACAGCTCAGGCAAACAGCACTTCTGGCTTTAGCCTGCTGTAAAGAGTCTTGTGATGCATGGTTTGAAAGCCTGCAATGAGAACAGGTGGTTATGTGAAGTCAATCGCTCTGATGGCTTCCCTTTTGTTTTCCTACTTTTCTTTCTCTATGTGTGGCAACTTTTTATTTTACATTTTCATAAAACAAAGGCAAACTGGTGTGGATGGGTATCTTCTGTCATGGGGGTGTGCTTCATTCAGTTAACCAGTTTCTATGACAAGTAGCTTCATTTTCAGGAGCGGGCATCCAGCTGGAGTAGGAAAGAAAGACATTGCTGTTGACAGTCATGGAGTTAGAATCAGGGGACTTGGACAAGAGGTACTGTAACTGAATACAAAAAGGAAAGAATTGTAGCTAGAAATGAGCCTAGCTGAGGTTGTGTGCAGTATGGTCAGGCAGCTGGTACTTAAGTATTAGAGGGGGGCAATATCTCTGGCAATGTGAGAGAAAGAAATGGTGATTTCAAATTAAATTGGGTATTTTTTGCCAATGAGGAGCAGGGTGGGCACAGGGATACTAAATGGGTGAAGGGGCACTAGGGCTGGTACTTTTAATTTCCTGGGCATCTATTGAAAGTTAATGTACCCCCCAGCAGAGGCACCAGCCAATCAGAGCCTAGAAAATAAAAAGCCCATTTTCTAAGTGTACATGTATTAAGCAGTGTGTGTGTATCACAACAATTAGAAACTGCAGTTAGGTTAGGTGGCTCAGTGCTTAGTGCAAAAATTGTTAATTCACATATTTCTCACGGCACACAATACCATTATTTTGCAGCTGCATTGTCTCTTGCTAGAGTTTGTTGAGTATTACATCACTATTGGTCTCATGCTGTTAGATTAAAATGTTTCTTCTAATGGGTCCAGTAATGAGTCAATATAATCCCATCCCTCCCCCCCTTAGAACATTATCAGGAAAATGTTACTTAATATAATATGGGTTTAAATTATTTTTCTTCTATTTGAGCATTAAAACATGTTTAAACAGTATATATTTTAAATATGCATGTTAAAATATGTACAGTTTAGTTACTTAAAATTTTCAGAAGTTTTATGACCAACTTATTTTTTGTGATCAGTTTTAAGGGGACGTGAAAGAAAAAAATGTGATTAAGTGCCTTAGACGTATATAATAATAATAATAATAATAATAATAACCTTTATTTGTATGGTGCCTTTCCAAAACCAAGGTGCCTTAACATAGTTAAAATCACAATGTCGACAGTCAAACATCTCAGTGACAGAAAATAAAATCACACTGATAACATCTTTAATTAATCCCCAAAAGCTTGGTTCCACAAATACGTTTTTAATGCTTGCTTAAATCCCTCCACGGTCGTGCACTCACATAACCAATGGGGTAGAGAATTCAAAAGGGCAGGGGAGGCATATATGAATGCCCTCACCCAAGAAGATTTCAAACACACCCTTGGAATCTCTAGCAACTCCTCATCAGCTGAGCGGAGCAATCTCCGAGTGCAGTGAGGAACCAAGAGCTCTTTCAGATAGTTCAGGCTCAGTCTGTGTAGGGCTTTAAAAGTCAGATGACTGAATTTAAGGGTGATCCACTACTGAACTGGCAGTCATTGCAGACCACAAATCACCAGCGTAACATGTCAGGACTGTGATGATCCTGTCAGAAGCTGGGCTGCAGCATTCTGCACCAGCTACAAGTGATGGATTTCCACCCCTGGTAGCCCTAGATACAGGGAGTTGCAGTAGTCCAAACACGATTTCACAAAGGCATAAATCAGAGTAGGAAGGTCACCAGATGGAACAAGGTGCTTAATCTAGGAGATATTCCTCAGATGCTAAAACAAGGATTTGATGACAGCTGACACCTGTGAATGCAGGGTCAGCCCTTCATCAAAAATTACCCCCAGGTTCTGCACCTGCTCAGAGGATATGAGTGGGACGCCCCTGAGAAAAAGTCCATAGGGCGATCCCCCACCCAGCCCCCTCTATCCTGTGACCTGGATCCACAACCAATACCTCAGTCTTATCAGAGGTCAGCTTCAGCCAACTGGCATCCATCCACTCCTATATTTCAGTGCGACAGCTATTAAAGACTGAGACAGCTCCATCCTGGTCTGGTGCAAAAGAAAGGAAGAGCCAGGTATCATCAGCATAGCAGTGAAACCTCATCCCATTCCTCTTTACAATGTCTTCAAGGGGCAGCAGATACACTGTGAACAACATAGGGGAAGGCACTGAACCCTGAGGAACCCCACAAGATAGAGAAACTGGACACCACCCTCTAAGATCCTCCAGTGAGGAACGATGTAAACCACCCAAGGACTGTACCAGATAGTAAACAGATAAACCTCAGATGATCAAGCAGGACACCATGATCCACAGTGTCAAATGCTGATGAGAGATCTAGGAGGACCAGAATGGAATGGCTCCTCCTATCTCTAGCCATCAGCAGATCATTGAGCATCCAAACCAGGGCTGTCTCAGTAGTATGCCTCTTTTGAAAACTGGACTGGAGAGGTTCATAGATGTCATGGATGGTCAAATGGTCCTCCAGCTGAGTGGCCACTACTTTCTCAATCACCTTCCCTAAAAAGGGAAAGTTAGAGATAAGTTTGTAGTTTGCAAGGCAGTCTGGGTCCAAAGAAGCTTTCTTCAAGAGTGGTGTCACCACCACCTCTTTCAGTGAGCTTGGAAACTCACCTGTCTCCAAGGAGCACCAGACTATCTGAGCTAGAATCAGACTGATGGAATCGATACAATCCAAAATCAGGGAAGTAGTCCCCAGGTCCAAACAGCAGCATGTAGGGTGCACACTCTGGACGATCCACATGACATCCATGCAGTGGACACCTGCATTCATCCTCCACTGTTCTCATCCCCACGACCTCCTCCCACTCCTCTGCACAATACCCAGTGCTCGACAGCACAGGTAAGTTGTATACTGGAGTGGGGGGTGGGAGGGCCGAGAGTGTGAAGGGCGAGGGATGAATAGCACATGACTGTAGGGGCAGGACTCCAACAAATTTTGGTACTCCAGCTAACACTCCACAGCTATCCAACTGTGAATTACAAAACCACACCCTAAAATAATACAAATAAACTAAAGAACATACAAAATTTTCTAAAAACAATACATATCTTTAAATTCACTTCCCAAATAATCAGACACAAAACTCTTCTTTCTAATACCACGTACTCAAAATCTAAAAAAATTCTAAATTAAAATAATACCTCCCAATAAACAAAACAAAAGTAAAACATCAAATAAACACAGTTGGTACAGGCAGACAGGATGGATTGATAGTGCATTTAAAATCAACTAGGAAAGAATTCTGATTGTCCAAGTCCCAAAGGTCCTCTCACCACCAGCAGGATTGGGCATCCCTCTTAGGATCTCACACCTCCCTTAGCAGACAGATGAAATAGTCTCAGAAATCCTTCCGAATAAAACCAAAGCAGTCCCCAGGCCTCAAATACTATCACTACTCAAGTCTAGGGGAACTATACAACACTCTCACTGTTGATTAATAAGTAAAACAGGGCAGTCTGTCCATAATTCAGGAGAAAAGGGCAGGATTCCATGATTCCTCCAACAGGCCTCTTCAGGATCAGCTACAGCCCTGAGACCCCAGACAGCCCTGACAAAACTAACCTGGCAAACAGCCTCAGGCTGTAGCAGCTATCGTGGAACTCCCCAAAAGAACCCACCAACTGAGAGGCCCCCCCAGGGAGCTCTAGGGATCAACTCTTGCCACTGATTCCCCTGTGGGTAGGAACATAGGTCCCTGTGCTGCCACAGTACTCCACACAGGCCACCAAGCAGATCAGGGCAACTCCACCTGGTCTCAAATCGAGCTGCTGGTGTCCCTAAATCCACCAGGTAATCCCGCTGCAGTTCATCTGCAGAACCAGCATATATTTAGGGCCAGTATGCATCATTACCATAGCGTTTCCATTTGTCATGTAACAAAACATGCAAATTACAGTTTACCCTGTAATTCCAAAGATGACTGTTTATGTAGTCTTCTGAGCCTATTTCTAGTCTGGGGCAGAAAGGAAGTGTAGTTTGACCGAGAGTGATGATGTTTCAGTATGAAAGTCTGCAGTTTGGTGTGCTTCTGTCAGTGCCCCCCACACACACACACACTCATACAGTGTTTAAATTGGCAATTCTAAGGTGAGGGGAATATTCACTTCTAGATTGGTAGGTGTAGAACTACTGTCATCTGCAGGTGGTGGAACTCTCCTATAGTATTCAGTTAATAAAGATAACACATGTACAGGAAATCTCAGGCAATATTTAAAGGGGTGGAGAACTGAATATCTGCATACTTGAAATTCAGCACACACTAAGCTGTTCTGAACCCATCATTCACAGCTGTTGCTGAGAAGCTAATTATGGCTTGGTGAATTAACAATCTCTCTCCTTTTGGCCTCAATAAAGGTAGCCTGGTCAGTTTACCTTTAAAAATGACTTTTAAAATACACTCTATACTTTACTGTAGGCATCATTTACTCACACAGGCCAGTTTGTAGTTTTGTATGGGGGGCAGAGAAAAGAAAAGAAAAACCTTATTATCCATGTTCTCTTAAATCTGCAATTGCACATAGCTATTAGTGTGATATAATCAATACAATGTGCAGATTTACTACTGATTATAACAGCCTTAAGGAACCAGGAATGCCTAATACTGATTCTTATATTAAACTTATGTACAGTATTAGTATTTTGATCTTGGAGCATTACCATTAGCATATACAGTACTAATGAGAGTTAAACATATGTCTAAAGGTCATATTGGAATTCCCAGCAAACTCATGAAATGTGTGACTAGACTTTTTCAATTAAAAGTGTGCTGAAGGAATTTTTATTCATGCACACATGGCTGCAGGAACCTAGCAAGCCCAGTTCATACACTATTAAACCACTGTGTTCAGAAAAGTGCTGCATGTACACACCATGGCCTACTGTATCACTTTATTGATGCCATATGTGACATTTATAAATAGAGCAAGAATCAAATACTCACTGTAAAACTTGAGCAGGTCATGTAACCTCACAATGCTCTACTCCACCCACCCACCTCTAGTGAAAGGTAGATGCAGGACCCCACAGAGCATGAGATGTTGTGCTGAGATTTCTGATGCTCTGTCAGCAAGTATGTTTGACCTCTGTGACTGAAAATATTATATAGTGAAAGTTCTTATTTATTTGGTGCCATATGCTGTCATAACTTTAAGAGCTCAGAACTGACTTCATGAATGGGTCTGTGAGTGCCTCCAATATGCTGTGCAAAATGCTTTCCTTTTTAATAACTTGGACAGACCCTATGAGAAAATAAACTACTGTATGTCAACTGAACTGAGAACTTTAGAATTTTAGATCTGTTAGCTTGAGAGATCCCATTATGACTATACATGTATCTGGAATGTGTAGAACTATTCTAGCTTTACAAATATTGATGCCATGATTTATAACTTGTAACCTACTCACATTGGATAAAAAAATTAAAATGTCAAACCTTTAATGGGTTGTGTTTTTTATAGCACATGCATCTCTACCCTTCTGTCTCATAATAACAACAATAGTATTTTTTCCTTTGGGTGCATGAGTCGATGGATCTAATGAACACTTTCATTAGTACACTGTTGTGCAATAGCATAATTATTCCATTGGGTATCATTCAAGTCACAATAAATAGCCGCATCCTTTGATTTATTAGTTTTGCTCAGAAGAATTGCGCTTTAAGAGGTCTTCATGCCACATAATTGAACTTTGTCTTTGGAAGTGAGTGCATTTCAGTGAGTATATGTTATGTTATGACTGTATGTTAAGCTGGAAAGGTAAAATGTGTAAAGAACTTTTATTGTAATTTTTTGTTATTCTGTTAACTGGTTAAAGCCCATTGGGCACACGTTCAATTTACAGGGGTGATATAGGAGAACTAGGAAGGTTAACTGACTCGCTCAGTATTATACAAAATGCAATTTGAGGTTGTGGAAATAAAACTCAAGTCTGCTGGATATACAGTAGCAAGCTAATTCAAAGCTCATGGCTTCAATCTCCAGGCTATACTGCCAATATACAGAATTACTGTACAGTAAAATAAAAAGCTATTGTTTGTTTATTGATGTAGGATGACATTTATTTGAGAAATTATGACAGGAAAAGTAGCAAAACATACAAACAAAATCCACTACTACAATCATATACATTTCTAGAGGATAAAATGAATTTAAAAGTGTAAGCCAATGTATGTTAGCAGTATTCTTTTTAAAATGGTATAAACTGTTTGAATAGGAATATCACCAACATTTTACTTAAAAAAAATGGATCTTTTAAAAAGGCTTCAATTTGGTATCACTTTAAAAACTGATTGAACACAGCAATAACTAGCAACTGCTAAGCATAACTAAATATTGCATGCACACACCTAAAGATGTAAATAGTATACCAGTAGAAAATTGCTTAATGATAAGTTGTGCTATGATAAAGTGAAACACTTAATCTCATCTAAATTTAGGAATGCAAATAAAAATATTCTTGAATAACCCAGATTTTGTGATGTTGGCAATGCTTAGAAATAACCCCTTTATTTATATAAAATCAGTGGTAGAAATAAGGTTACTTGGGGGGTTCTCAGTTCCTGAAGTAAAATTGTGAGCCTGACTCAGTTTCAGAAGTAAAATGGGGACATATTGCCACTGTGTAACATTTACCCACCAAAAGGCATAAAACTGAATAAATAGCTTGTTAAAATGCAACATACAGTATGAAGAGGAAATGTAACCCCACTCTCCTGTCAGGTATGTTCAATCCCGTATCTTGACAAGACCACGCATCCAAAAAAAGTGTGTGTTCAAATAATGAATTTTGGGCAACTGTTTTCACAGGATTGTTCTAAAAACGTCCAAGTTTCAATGCAGACAATGTTTAAGAAGGATTTAATCTAATAAAGTTTGCTAAAACCCCTTGTAAATTCCTCCAAGAGATTTTTATTCATTTATTTTCACAGCACTGATATACATCCATGATGCTTTTCCTTTCACAGTTTTGATGTGAAACCATTCAATCCCACATAAAAGGTGGTGGGTTATTCCAGTGAATTTTGTCCATTTCCAGAACTGCATAAATTCATAAGTGTGATAATTGTGAAACTGTCTTCAATCACTAATGATCTATAATCAAATATAAGTAAGTATGGTGATTCTGTGATATTTTCCCTTAGTTTTAAGACTTCACCGAGAAGTTAAGATAGTGGAATGTTCAGCTAATTGTAATCACCATTTTTCTCTTTGCAAAGTGGATAGTGTGAAGAACATTACTGGATTAAAATATTTCATCTTTAGATACGTAGATTTACTTTTGTCTTACCCAAAATGAAACAATTTATCATTGTAGGAGTAAGATCACTACAGATTTATTATCTCTGTGTATGTTACATTGATAGTCCATGCAGTACTGGAAATTGTTTTACTGTTTGTTTGTTTTGTTCTGTGTACAGTCTCCTTAGCCCTCTCAGATGATGTCCTTTTTTATTCCAATACAGTTTATAATATTCTTGTTTAGGATTTTTAATAAGTTAAAAAAAATACATTTTAAAGATTGCGCCCCTGTTTGTTAGCATCATTCTTAATTGCGTTCAAACATCCTTTATTTTACAATACATATCATAGCTTTAGAGACTAAACTAGGCAAGCAGGCACAAGACATTGTCCATTTAACTTATTTAGCTATTTATTTTAAATATCTGGTTAGAAGGTTTAATGGAATGAGTCAAAAGAAACATTAGAGTCTGAGGAACTGAACCTACAACATAACAGTTTTTGCAAGAGAGCAAAATAATGAAGTATACTAGATTTGAAATACATCTAGAAATTAAAGCAAATGTCAGATTTTCACATTGGGGGCTTAGTAGTGCATTACGAAATGCATACTGCTTGAACACTGGCTGCTGCTCTACGGTTTGATTAATTATTCAATCTGAGTGACTCCACTTGGAAAGAAAACACTTGAAATAAATGTAAACATATATCACATATATGTAACTGTATATTTTAACTATGTATATGGTTTAACGTAGCGATTATGTTTTGTAATGATTGCAAGTAATAAGCAAATGGAAATTATTTAAAAGTAAAATGCTGTCAACATATCTTTATTGCCCATTGAGGTTAGGGAGGTGTTATTTTTATCGAATAGCATCATGATTGACTTTCTAGATAAAACAAACTTGTGTACACCTTATATGGTCTTTAACTGAGTAGCATTTATGATGTTTTATTTGTACTCCTATTCTCTCATAATTCTCTTTATTCTGACTGTAATATTAGTATTTAATTTTAATTATTCATATATCATTCTTTATGTAGTTTCATTTGTAATTTTAGCATTAAGATTTTTCTTTTTATATTTATTGCTCTTCTTGCCATCATCTGCTATTAGTTTGATCTTTTATTGCTCGGTAAAGTGTTTTGGTAATACACTGATATGGAAGATACTATATAAAATGTCTTTTTATTTTATTGATTCACTATCTCTGTCAAAAATATTAGACATGAAGTGATTGAGTATGTCTTTTATGTTCTGCTGAAAGTGATCAAACTACTAACACTTACTTATGGAAAAGAAGAAAGGAAAAGTATACTTTGTACAGGTGTTTACATGCCTGCACTACTGGAATACCTTAAAATAGCTTCTTGGTACTTTCCCTGAAACAGTTTAGGTACAAAAGTGGATAATCAGACAGTTTTCAAGTTTTTTTGGGACCCCATCCATCATACAAGCAAACATATTGAATAGACATATATAAAATTGTATTTTTGTGTGCATCAATGTGTACAAAAAGCAGCAATTGCAATATTTTAGACCAAGTGTTATGTTGTAACAGATTTTTTTGCAAAATGTAGACCCACCTTTGAAAATCCAGCTCTAAGTACCTGATTTAGATACAGTGCTGTTATTATCAGTAATAAGATAATCCTCCTATTCCTTATTCCGTTAAAAAGTCCCAGGATGCATTTTGCCTTTCAATTGAATCATAGTATTATAGCAGTGGATAAGGAGAGGTGGGAGGAATGATGAGGAGAGAAGAGTTATCACTCTGAAATTCAGTTATCTTAATGCATATAGATATACTGTTTTGTTTTTTTCTTTGTAGTGGGTATTGGGGGAGGGTGTTTTTATAAACATCTTGACTGTGGTCTCCCCAGAAAGGCACACACCAGGGAACTTTGCTATTGGCTTCTGAAACAGATCCCCAGCCCAGTAATGAGGGAACTAGGTATTGTACAGCCCCTGTTTGTACCTGTAGGAAACAATTATGTACTTTTTTGGCAAGATTTAAAGGGTAGGGTCACAATATGCCATATTTATCTACATGATTTGGAAGTACCATCAGTGGCTTATAAGTAAATTGTCAAGTTTAAGCAATAATACTCACAATGTTGTGTTTCATACAGTAGTGTTAGTATCAGTAATAAGACAACCCTCCCATTCCTTACTCCCTTAAAAAGTCCCAGGATACATTTTGCCCTTCAATTGAATCATAGTATTATAGCAGTGGATAAGGAGAGGTGGGAGGAATGATGAGGAGAGAAGGGTTATCACCCTTAAATTCAGTTATATTAATGTGTATATATATATATATATATATATATATATATATATATATATATATATACACACATATATACACTGTTTTGTTTTTTTCTTTGCAGTGGGTATTGGGGGAGGGTGTTTTTATAAAACTTCTTGACTGTGATCTCCCCAGAACGGCACATACCAGGGAACTTTGTTATTTGTGTTTGAAACAGATCCCCAGCCCAGCAATGAGAGAACTATGTATTGTACAGCCCCTGTTTGTACCAGTAGGAAAAAAATGTACTTTTGTGGCAAGATTTAAATGACAGGGTCACAATATGTCATATTTATCTACATGATTTGGAAGTACTATCAGTAGATTATCAGTAAATTGTCTAGTTTAAACAATAATACTCAAAATGTTGTGTTTCATACTGGAGTGTGTTAAGAGGCATGATGTGTGGACCAGTGCTTTGAACCACTGGGAAGTTGCATTATCAACCACTGGAGAAATCAGGTTATCCCAAATTATAACATACATTCAGAAGTACATGAGTGCTATCACAAAATGGACTAAAGTTATATACAAAATGTGCTTTTCTAGTCTGCTTTTCTAGTCATCATCATAGTGTGGACTAATTCATAACTAATCAAGTTTGAGGAAGGAGCTTAGCCATTGAATAATATATGTTAATCACCTGCGATCAAAATAATGGACTATCTTCCAAGCCTAATGCAAAACCGAATGGCTATTTATTTATTTATTTATGTTTTAAACAAGTAAGTGTACTTCAACATTTAATGCATGCCTATTTACAGGTCCAAACTGGAGGGGGAGGTACAAAATGGAAGCATAAAACATATACCAATTCCAGAGAGGGAATAGTTAAGTGTGAGAAACATAAAACAAGTGATTCACTATTTTAAGCAAAACTATATTAACAAATACAGCGGAGGATTTAAAGAACTCAAATGTTCCTGTTCTGATAACACCTTGTCAACTTGTCATATGTCTAAAATGTCTTTCATTATGATGATGATCCCTAATTTGTTTGCTCAGAACATTTCAATCTATCATCAGTAATATTCATTGCAAAAAACTTTGCTAATGCATCAGTTAGAGTTCCAGTGACAAACATTGGAAAATGTGGTGTTAGGGTTTCCAACCCTCGCAGCTCACTTCCACACTGCATCCACCAACAGATGTTGGGGTGTGTTTTGGGGTTGTCATCCCTAATGTTTACCCCATTCCATGAGTGAATAAACTGAGATGGGTAAAGTATAGTAGAATGGGGTGAGCATTAAAGCTGACAATCCCAAGGCACACTCCCAGCACCTGTAGCTGCATGCAGGAAGGGGTGCTAGGATTTGTAAACCCCAGCACCACATTTCACAACATTTGTCACTGGAACCCCACTGATGCATTAACAAAGCTTTTTTTGCAATGATTTTTTTACTTTTTGAGATTGTGTAATTATAGCCATATTTGCTTGTGGGAGGGCCCTGCAATCCCATCTGTTCATAATTTTTAAGAGGTTGTAATTGTCTCTTTATTTTCCTGTGGGGGAACAAGGCCATCTGGGCCCTGCACTCCCATCCCATAGTGTGCAGCACCAAAAAATAACTCACATTACAATGGTATCCTATAGTAAACACAGGAAAATGTGAAACCTGTGAGTAACTGGATACCAGATCAATATATTTTCATGAAACGAGCCAAAGGCACATTGGTTGTATAAGCCCTTTGTACCCTGAAAATTTCAGAGCAATACTGAAAAACATTTCTTCATAGTATAGTGACAAAGAAATGACTGTGCAAATCTCACATTACAATGTTATCCTATGGGCAATGAAAAAACATTAAACCTACAGGATTTCACAGTAAAGTAATATATTTTCACCTCACCAGCAAAAGGCACATTTGTTGGGCAAGCCCTTTGTACCCTGAACATTTCTGACCAAAATCAACAAACATTTCAGAACTGCGGAGTGACAAAGAAACTGTTATCCTAGAATTCCTTTTCACAAACGTTGAAAAAGAAAGCTTGTCTGTGGCTTCTTTTTTGCAATTTGTTAAAAAAAGAAAATCCTTTTTTGCAATTTCATGTTTTTTTCCCCCATGGTTTGCGACAAAGGATTCCCACATGTTAAAAAAATACATTTCTAGTTAACTTATGAAAAATCTAACCCCAGAATCAGATTGCATGGGTCCTGATTAGATAAAGACAACTGCTGTTGTCTACTAAACCCATATATTTTTTTTTGTCATTTAATTTTGTTGTCACCGCTAACTGAAAACAAGATGGTGACAGCATGGAAAAAGATTCTGCATTTGCAGCAAAAGATTCTGCATTTGTGCTAAAAAAATTTTTTTTGAGCAGAACATCTTAGTGGTCCCTCAGGAAAATAATGGAACACTTTGAAATTAATGACTTTATAACAAATTAATAGTATTTCACCAAATCTTCAAATAACACATATGTGGCTCAAGATCTTTATACCCTAAACATGTCAGACCATATTAGTTTCTGCTCAGCAGCATGACAAAGAATTTTACCACAAATGATAATTTTCAAATTTTTTGACACTCCATATCTCTGCACCCACAGATCAGACTGGAATCAGACTTGCAACATCAACAGATATTTAGTCCTGATGGTGCCTGCAACATGTCATGCAAGTTGCTTGAACAGCTGCAAAGTTATAAAAGTGCAAAATATTGAGTTTATCATAGAAGTGAAGTCTGAACTCTAACTATAGGGGTGTTACTATACTCCTTATAATACAGCACTGAACCGTAAACTGCAGTATGCTTAAAAAGCAGGAATCCATACCAATCTATGATGCCCTTACATTCAATGGAAATGTTTAACAGTTTGGCTGGCTCAGTGGCATGGAGGGCTGAGGCCCTTTGCACTTTGCCTCCTGACAGATCCCATTTGGGAACAAACTTGGATTGCTCAGTGACCTGTGGGAAGAGGAAGGACAGAGTGCCCTAGGAGTGCTCTCCTTCCATGGGGGGGGGGTGATGTGGCTTGCTGCTTGCCTGTCACCCAGTGGAGGCTGGATGGAAGCTCATGTGGAGCCATTAAGAAGGGAAGGGGACCCAACATTCAGATCACCTGCTACATCTCTATGGAGGTGGAGCATGTTCATTATGGCCATTGCACGTCTATTGGCACTGGGGAGAGAATGGTGGAAAAACACCCTGGCAGCGAAATGAAGCCCAACCTTCAGCAGACCTCTCACCAGGAACAGGCACAACCACAGTCCTATGATAAGACAATGCTGAAGGTACTGTAAGTCCTGGGAAAGCCAGGTGATGGGGCTGGGGAGGTCAGTTGGAAGAGGAACAACAGTGCAGAACAGGAGATTAAAATATATATATATATATATATATATATATATATATATATATATATATATATATATATATGTTTATCAGTTAGAATACTTTTAACCTCCCTGATGGACTTCAGCAATGAATGCCTTGTTTATTAATTCTACAATTTTTTTTTAACAGGATAGATCAACTGATACACTGCATCTCATTTTTAGTGGTATCTCTATTACATCCAGTTTTACATCTGGGGGACTGATACACAGGCTGAACAATTTCATGCAGGAACTCAAGGTCTAAGGGACAATTTGAACCTTTAGTTTGTTTTTTTGCTCCCTAACTGGAAGTCTTTACTGCAGTCTTGTTAATTTCTTTACCCCAAGTAGCCTAGCAGAAATGTAACATTACATTTGCAGTGCTGATCTGCCTAATTTTAAAGGTGATAAGAAACAATTTTGACACCTCTACAAGGGTTCACCCATATCACTGTGACAGTCATTTTGTCAATGCCATTATCGGTGAAGGCAATACACCACCTGGCATTACGGCACCAAGCATTGCATCCTCTGGGACGTGTAGCGCCAAAGCACCATCCAGGGAAAAAGTCCAGTTTTGTGGGGGACTCTGACCCCCCGCATCCCCCGAAAATGAATATAACAACATCTGTGGGGGGCATGTCCCGCTGGGGGTAGAAACAGTGTGGGCACAAAGGGCAGCATGACTGAGGGGCGATCTAAAATCAAGATCATCCCTGTCATTGTTGCCCTTGTTGCGGCTCCCTAATTGCTCTACATGTCCCCTTGTTGTCCTTTTAGTGTCTATCCAATATTCTGATCTGTTTTTGACATTTTAGGTTAAATTAATAATGTAATTTTGATATTTGTATAACAACCATTAATCCTTTTCTCCTCAGTCGTTGCTGCTCTCTCTTTTCATATACTGACTGAACATTCCATAACATGAATAACACCATTTTAGGCCATTCAGATAAATAGCATGGAATACTGCTATTGATGTCATAGAATGTCTTAGAAATATGAAAAGAAAGAGCCGCAGCTGATGAGGGGAGTGGAACTCTATGCATATCTATGGGTACCCCAAAGCCGGATTATTTATTTATCGAAAATTGGTCAACACGTATCAGAATACGTAACTGGTATGTAAAGGAAGATAAAAGCGCAGTTAATTATGTAAAAATAATTTTGTATCTTCTTTAAAACTGCAAAAATGAAGTGAAAGGGGTTTAAATGTGATTTTTCTAATCACGCCATATGCAGGTTGATCTGGTAGAATTTGAATAGGCACCTGGGAGATTGAGGTTTTTTACTTTTGTAAATTAACAATTGAAGCACACCGACTTTACAAAATCTTTGGTCAAAAATCATTGTTTGTTCTTTTTTTATTAATTGTTTATTAACTTTTACAATACACAGCAAGAATAACAAGTATCAATAGAGCTCAAATTATACATGTTACCCAACAGAGCAAGAGCTCTGTAATATGCCAGACTAGGAGTACCCTCATAACAAAGACAATAAACAAACTCAGCATTAATCCTAACTATAAATGACTTAAAAGCTGTCACACACTATAAACCTCATGTGTTATTGGGTGCCTGCCCAGAAAGAGAACCATCACTAGACTCCAGGTGCCTTATGGCACAGCAACTACCTACTGCTGTGGGGGGAGTGGTCTGAGAGGTAGGGGGAGGAGAAACAAGCCACCCCCACTGAAAGGACTCCTTTGATACTGTTGTATCACCCTCTGAATTCTAGGAGTCCCATATACCTCCTTCTACATTACTAGAATATCCCTGGAATGTACAAGGGGAAGCCAAGTATGTCCCATAGGGGTTGCTATCCCCAAAATACCCTACAAGATCAGCCAAGTCTGGATAAATTTCCTATACTGCCCCTGAGCTATATATGACATGTGTTCATATCCTGCATCCAAAAGCTTGCCATCTACCAACTGCTCATGAGATGGCATTTCTGCTGTGCACCAGCGGCCAAGAGACAATTTATTGGCTTCCATTATGTCTGTCATAAACCACCCCTGTTAATAGCTGCTCAAACAGGGCATCCTATGCATGTTCTGCAAGACTAAAAGGGATGCATCACTGTCCAAGTGTACTTCTAAAACCCATTCCATAGTACAGATCACCTTCCACCAACATTCTGCTAGCTTAGGGAAATCCATAATATATGAAGCAGGGTGCCTACTCCTCTTCCATTGCATATCCAGCATCTTGAATGTGGAAGCCATCTCATTCTGTACAAAACTGCAGGTGTATGGTAAGGTGTCCTGCTCTATCCCTACAGAAACTGTGCCCATCGGTCCATATAGAAGCCCATTCTGCCGTGTTCAGTGCCTGGTCTGACAGCTGTTCCCATCTTTGTTGAAGCCCACCTGTATCCGTGACTGGTGCAATTTGTAATTCTTTATAAATGGTTCCCAGTTTGGGGGGAGCTTTAATATCTTCCATTTGAACACTTCATCCCATACATAATTATTAATATACAGTATGGAACACACTACCAAGTCATATACTAAATAGCAACAACAATATTACTTTAAAAATAGGTTAGACCAGTACATGGGTAATAGAAAATATATGTTCCACCTTTAAAGAAAACTAAGTCGCGAGTTCACTAAAAGGCAAAATTGTCTATACAAACTAGTATAACACTAAGAACCTATGAACTATGTCCTTAAGGGTAGCAGTCTCAAAGAACTGTCTAACATGGCAGTTTAATAAGTGTCAAAACTGGAGGCAGCACTATTGATGGGCAGTGGAGAGATCATACTGATGCTGGAGCTTCAAAAATGAATGCAGTACACCAGTGGGAGAAGAAAACAAATTTCCCACTCTCCAGATGCCCCTCTTTCTCCCACAAAGTTTAGGTAATAGGCAAACCACCTATTTGAAGCTAGGGATGATGCCAAAGGGGCCTCAGATAGAGAGGGATCTGCCAACTTGAAGGCAAATATTTCCTCACCAGTCGCCATACATGGGTGGCATATGCCTGGGTAGGTAAATACTTCAGGATGGGGCTAAAATGGGTAAGGCCATAAAAAAATGGAGGTCAATGAGTACCAACTCCCATAGTCTAGGTAACAAACTCCATGAATTGGTGGCCTTGATGGAAGAGGGATGCCTGGATATTGTGGCAGTCACAGAAACACAGTACAAAGAGAACTATGACTGGGATGTCAACATACCAGGCTACACAATCTACAGGAGGGTCAGAGAGGGAAGAAAAGGAGGAGGAGGAGCTCTCTACGTAAGGGAAGGGATCCAAGCAACAGAACTAAAGGGTAAACAGGGAGGTGAGGAGGCACTGTGGGTCACCCAGACCAGAAATGGCATCACAATCTGCACAGGGATTGTATACTGACCCCCATCTCAGGGGGGAGGAAATGGATAAGGAAATGATAGGAGGCATCCTTAGCATGGCAGAAAAGGGGAGATATTGTTGATGGGGGACCTGAATATGCAAGTTGTTAACTGGAGCACCTCCACTGCATCCTTACTGAATTCATCACAATTTCAATACAGTGGTATACGAATAGCAATACCATGGTAAGCAGAAAAATCCACAATGGTACTACCCAGTGGTACTCTGATATCACAGTGGTAGGCAACATATTGATTTTCTTTGGTGCACTGGTAGTGCACTGGCACAATGGTATCCCTATGGCATTTTTTACCCTTTTCTCTCTCTCTCTCTCTCTCTCACTCATATACACTGGTAATACAATGGCATCGCATAATTTTGAGATTTTTGTCAGTTCTCCCAAACAGTGGCACAATGGTAGCACCATGGTAGTACATTATTTTGACATTTTAGTATTTGGCACCCCTCACAATCGGTGCACCTCTTTTCATTGACACCCCTATGGCGAAACTGGAAAAAAGACCATTACAGCAACATTCCTGGCAATTGTCCTTTTCCCATGTTTCACCTTCCCCCAGTGTTCTGCCCCCTTCCCAGACCAACTCTGACCTGGAGTTGGAATCCAAAAGGCCGGAGAGTGCGGGGGGGGGAAGAGCCCCCTGCATGGGGGGTGTGGGGGCACAGCCCCCCACAGAAAACACCCGTTTCAGAGGTGATACAATACCTGCATCTGTATTGTGCCATGGCGGTGGGGGAGGTCGACATTCTTGCTGACGAGATAACTTGATGCTTCCCTCACAGTAACCATGGACTCATGTGGTAGCACTGTGGTATCACTCTTAATCTCATTACATTCAGTACTGTAATGCATTGTTAAGATAATTTACATTATCAACCTCATGGAGGACAGTTAGGAAGTGTTCCCCAGACTCTGCACATTCTCTCCACTCTGCAACCTGCCACTATTTGACACAAAAGTCATCGGTTACCCCCGAGTTAATCAGTAGGTGTCTGATCTATGCAGAGCCCTGGAAGTAGGCACTGCCAATCACCTTTTGTGTCTTGGAAGAGCCTGCACCCAAGGTCTTGATTAAGTTGGAAATCCCATATGACTCCTGGAGAACTAAGGGATTCCGTAGCTAACAGTAGGTCGTGGAGCGGGGAGACCACATGGAGTCTGTGGGTCACAGTATTACTACTGACTAATATGCTTCAAATGCTTTTTAGAAAGCAGGAGACACCTGTCCTTATACTGCAAAAATAATATATTGACAAGCTTAATCATCTTATTTCACTAATTAGAAATCTTACAAGTTTAACCCCAAGATTATTTCTAAAGTTTTTTCTTACTAATTAAGAAAACAGCTTACACAGAAACATAGAAATTATCAGCAGATAAGGACTGCCAGGCCCATGCAGTCTGCCTACAGGCCCTATACATTATATGTTGCCATTGACCCTATGTGATCAATGACTTTTAATCACTCTCTCTCCTCTCAAGATTCCCTTGTGCCTGTACTAGGCATGCTTAAACTTCTCCATTGTGCTTGTCCCCACTACCTCTTGTGGCAGACTATTCCATGAACAACTACCCTTTCTGTGTGGAAAAACTGCCTCACATTACCTCTTAATCTCCTCCCCATTCGACTTCATATCATGCCCCTTGTTCTAGTACTTTTTATGTTTTCTTGCACACGTGCAAGCAACACATTGTGGTAGCTTGGAATGGCAGGTTTTGGAGGTGCAGTCATGTTGTGGCCAATGGTGCCACTGTGTTTTTGGGCTGGGCTCTGTGGCCCAAATGAAATAGCACACTGTCTATGACAGCAGTGCAAAAGCGTGCCACTAACTTGAGACGATTTTGAGGCTGCAGTGAGGGAGCTCCCCCTCACTGCAGAGTGTGCCTTGCCTGGTATGACAGTTTAATAAACATGGTCATGGCTGTTACTGTCTGCCTCTCACAGTCCCCAACAAGCCGATGTCAGGGGTGTTCAATCCCCCTGTTGGCATACCCCCTTCCCAGTTCATTTGCTGAAGGGGAGCCCAATCCCCTTCGGCATAATGTCCTCCTAGCTGTTTTATGTGTGTGCCAAGGAGGTGCTCAATACCCCTCAGCATCATGCACCCCCCAACAGTGACATGTTTTGTGTGCCAACAGAGGGCACAGTCCCCATTGACTTCAGTCCTCCTTGCAACAAAATACAGGTGGCACACTGGGAGCCCACCACAGTGTGCCAAAACATACCTGTAAAAAAAAAATGCCCTGCAATGTCTTTTTGTTTTTGCATTTGTAAAAATAGAAAATGGTCCCTTGTTGTGTCCAGTGCCCCTTCCCTAACCCGTACCCACCCTCTGTGAACTCACCTCCCCACACATCACCTCACCCCAGAGGAGCAGGAATATGTCTGCATGCTTCAAAGCCAACCGTGAACTGAAGAAATGCTGGTAAGTTGTATAATGGCATAAATGGGGGGGTCATATTAGGTGGCTATCTCAGCCATTTTTGTGACTTTTAGCACCAAATTTTCAACATGGGGTTCTTGGGACCCCTCCTCATGAACTTAGTCACTGCCATATCATTATTTGGTCCCAAAAGATGATTCTGCAATCACTGCACAGACTCACCTTCTGGGACTGATTAACGAAACAACAGTGTCACCGTTCATAAGGTAGGCTCCCAAACAGCTTATGTTGCAAATCTGGTAAAAAATTCCCCAAAATGACTGTGTTATGAGCGTGCATTGTGCAGTTCCTATGCACGCTCATAACTACAAGAATTTTTTATATTTTCACTCCAGATTTTCAACATTGCCATTTCTCCACACCTCCTTATGAACAGTACAGCTGTCATTTTTCATATCTGGCCCTAAATGTGTTTTTGCACATGTGGGGCACAATGGAGGGGTTGCCGTGCAAAATCCATGTTCAGGACAGATTAAGAAAAACACAGAGATGGAGTTCATAAGGAGAGGTCCCAAACAACTCATGTTACAAATCTGGTGAAAAAAGTCTCCAAAATGACTGTGTTACCAAATTGCATTGAGCAGTTTCTATGCACGCTCATAACTTTGCCAATTTTTTATATTTTTTGACTCCACATTTTCAACATTGTCATTTTTGTGCACTGCCTGATGAACAGTACAGCTGTCATTTTTCACATCTTGCCTGAAACATGTGTTCACACCTGTGGCACACAATGGGTGCAGCTGCTGTGCAAAATCAACATTCGGGACAGATTAGGAAAATCACAGTGCCACTGTTCATGAGCAGAGGTCCTAAAATGCCTATGTTGGAAATCAGGTGTAGAAAATCCCCAAAATAATTGCATTATGGGTGTGTGTTGCAAAGTTTGTATGCACGCTCATAACTTTACATATTTTGTTACATTTTCACTTCAGATTTTCAACATTATCATTTTTTTACACCTCCTCATGATCAGTACAGTTGTCATTTTTCACATCCTGTTCAAAATGTGTTTTCGCACCTGTGGTGCCAAATGGCACAGTCATTGTGCAAAGTCACTTTTTGGCTAACAAGCTGATAGTGTCACTGTTCTTGTGGTGGGGTCACAAAAAGCCCATGTTGAAAACTTGGAGTGAAAACATCAAGAAATGCCCAGGGCATTAGGGATTCTGAACCATAATGCCCTACCCTGTAGGGACAGTCAGGTGTCAGGGGTGTGACTTGAGAATGTCAACAGTAATGCTCATGCCATTCCACCCCCACCCTGCAGCCAGTGACAAGCATCAAGGTATGCCTTGGACTCTTCGGACCCAAAGTTCACCCCCATTCTCCTATACTGTGCCCATTTTTTTTTTAACCAGGAGAGACACACTAAGCTGAAGCTTGTTTACAAGTGTGACCTGGGAGCACAAGGAAGTTAAGTGACTTGCTCAGGGTCACACAGTATGCAAGTGGGGGCTGTGGGATTCAAACCCAGGTCTCCAGATTTACAGCTCAGAGCCTTAAACCACTGTGCCATACTGCCTCCTTTCCTTATGGAATGTGGTGAGTGTAAAGCCCCAACACCCCAAGGCACATCTCGACACTTTAGTGTCTGCAGGGTAGGGTGAGGTGAAATGGTGTGAGCGTTATAGCCGATGATCCAAAGTCACACACCAGTGCCTATCAGTCTCTGCAGGGTGCGGTGGGGTGGGGTGGGGTTGACATCAGTTCCATACAGTACTTCACTGCCATTCCTATTATGCATCTCTCTAACTCCTGCACTACCAATGCCATAGCCAGCAAGATAACATTCGGCATTGATGAATGCTTGTTCTACATTGAAAAAGGTTCCCCACCTGCACTTTGTTTATGCGCTTCAGGTACTTCAAAGTTTCAGTCATGTCCCCCCACTCTCCACTCTCCTCCAGTGAGTATATATTGTGGTCCCTTCATCTCTCCTATGTTTTGTGGTGCAAGCAAAGCACCATCTTTGTCACCATTCTCTGGATAGTCTCCACATTGTTTAAGTTCTTGTGCAGGTGTGGCCTCCAATACTGCATGCAGTACTTCAGGTGAGGCCTTACCAATGTTTCATACAATGGCATAACCACCCCCTGCATGTGATAACCCTGCCTATGCACCCCAGCATGCCACTGGCCCTCCCTGTTTCCTTTGTACACTGTTTTGATACCTTACGTTCTTCAGAGATGATAACCCCTAGGTTCCTTTCCTCCTTGGTGACAGTCAAGTTCTCCCTTTTCAACATGTAGCTCTCCCCAGGGTTCCCCTCTACCCATATGCATTATTTTGCCCTTTTTGTGCATTTAACCTCAGTTGCCACCTCTCTGACCATCTAACAAACTTCTCCAGGCCCCTCTTCATTTTCTGCAGCCCTTCTAGAATATTCACCATGTTGTAGATCTTGGTGTCATCTGCAAAGAAGCAGACCTTTCCTTCAAGCCTCTCTGCAATGTCACTAATGAAGACATTGAACAGGACTGGCCCCTGTACTGATCCCTGCACACATACCCCGCTGGTCACCCCCATCTCCCCAGATTGTCCCCCATTTACCACCATCCTCTGTCTCCTGTCTGTTAACCAGTTGCTAACCCAGTTCACCACCTTGTCTCCGATGTCCAGACTACCCATCTTGTTAACCAGCCTTCTATGTGGGACGGCGTTGAAGGCTTTGCTGAAGTCTAGGTAGACGATGTCTACTGTCCCTCCCTTATTTACTTCTTTAGTCACCCAATAAAAAAAATCTGTCAGATTTGTTTGACATGATCTTCCTGCTGAGAATCCATGTTATATCAAGGCTTATATCAAGACAAAGTATCATGTTTTATTTTGTCAAGGAAAACAAGCTTATTTCATTGTATATTTTCCTTATTTTAATGATCTTTAATCTCAGTGATTAAACATCTTGGGTGGGATTCACAAAAAAAGGCAAACTACAGCACAAAGGTTTGTACCATACTTTGTCACTGTGCAGGGACCAAAAATTTATATTCACAGTTGGATAGTGTACCACCCTATCTGAATGTGAATAGGTGCAGATGGGGCCAGCACTAACCCTGTAAAACACTGGGAACCTCAGTAGCGCTGCACCCCACAGTCAGCAATGAGAATGGGTTGCCAGCAATAGCGCTATATGTTATGTCCCCTATTCATGAAAGGAGAGATGTAATTGTGCTTCTTGGGCATGCAAGACACTAGTGCCCATTAGCATGCCTGTTATGAGTCCATTTGCATGGCCTGTGGGTGGCTTAGTTCATCCCCCCATGTGCCCAAGCTCCATGCAGCTGCAGTCCCAAATGGTGTACTGCTACCCTACTCTGATCACTATCCTGGTGTAGAAGTTGAATGTTTTTCAATAGTGTAGTGCTCCTCTATCTTCCCCAGTCTCCAGTTGTCGACCCTGTATTAATAAATTGATCTTTTCCACAGTGTACTATCCCTCCCCCCCTACCGGGTCCCCGATCGACGACCCTGTATTAATAATAGTGATCTTTTCCATAGTGTAGTGACCCTCCCTGATCCTCAGTTGCTGATCCTGTATTAATAACAGTGATCTTTTCCATAGTATAGTGCCCCCCCGGTCCCCGACTGCCAATTCTGTATTAATAATAGTGATCTTTTCCACAGTGTAGTGGCCCTCCCTGGTCTCTGATCGCTGACCCTGTATTAATAATAGTGATCTTTTCCATAATGTAGTGTCCCTCCCACTCTCTGGTCTCTGATTGCTAACCCTGTATTAATAAAAGTAATCTTTTCCATAGTGTAGTAGCCTTACCTGGTCCCCGATCATCGACCATGTATTAGTAATAATGATCTTTTCCATAGTGCAGTGACCTTTCTCCCTCCCCAGTTTCCAATCGCCATCTGCATGGTGACAAAAAGAGATCCCTATTAGTCTAATGTTTCCGCTCCCTACCCGCTGTCTAACTGCCATCCCCGTGGTGACAAAAGAGATTGCTATTAGTCCAGTGCTCCCTCCCCATCCCCACTTTCTGACAGCCATCCCCGTAATAAAAAACACAAAGATCCCACTAGTGAAGTGCACCCACCCCCTCCCTGTTGTCTGATCCCCATCCCAGTTGTAATATGAAACTATTCCTGGTACTCTAGTGGTCCTTCTCCCCTTCCCCTTGTCTGAGGGTTGATTCTGTTGTAAAAATCAGAATCCCTGGTAGTTTAATGGTCCCCCCTTCTGGTAAAGGTGTGACCCATCACCTTATTCTCCCCTAGCTGGTGAGCAACACAGCCCTCCTCTCACCAGTGCAACTGGCTACCGACTGAGCTCTCCGTGAACACATACTGTATACACTACAGCTCAGTGACAGTGATTGACAGCAACCCATCCATCACTTATAAATACTGGTACCATCAAATGGCTCACTGTGCAAAGACAAAATACACCCCTTCCCCCTTCCATCACTTTTTGTTATTTACTATAAAACTGGAAATTGATTTGGGATGCTTTGATTTTTGCATATACTGTATTGGGTATGTGGGGGGAACACCTTTTGTATTTTATATATAGCCACATGTATCTGTGTTTGTAGTTTGATGTTTAACTATTGCTCCACTAGGGTGATTTTTGTACTTGTTTCTTTAAGTCTTCTAAACAAATTCATGGTATCAGCTTTGTAACTCCGTCCCCTAATGATGCATCACATTTTCAGATGTGAAGTGCTGCAGTGTAGCAATGTGGCTTTCCCCGGACTCAATAAACAGACTTAGTGGCATTAAACCTTTGATCATGTAGTGGGAAGACAAGAGGGATTTAAATGGAGAAGTCCAATATAGTGGTCATTGGGCTGGTGCAGGTGGAGGGACATGGGACATTGGTAAGAAAAGGGCAGGGCTGGGTGGGCAGGCAGGGAAGTCATAGATATGGAAGACTAGTATGGTGGTCAAAGGGATTATGTGGGTAAAGGAACATGGTGACATAAGTAGGGACAGCCTATATGGTTTCCCAGGCATAGTCTAGCTGGGCAAAAAGGGGACAGGTTGCTAGGAAAAGCTAGTCCTTGAATCCCAATGATGACCCAGATTGAGGAACATGGAGAACGTAGGTGGTAGAGGCAGATCCAGTTCTCCCAGGGCTGGTCCAAGTGGATGTACAATGGAAACATGGGAGACATGGGAGGCCATTCCAGTCTTCCCAGGACTGGTCCCTTTGGGGTTACCATGGGTCATAGGTGAGGCAGGCAAGCCCAGCAGTCCCAGGGCTGGTTCAGGGTGGGTACAGAAAGAAATAGGTGTGGAAGGCTGGTCTGGGTTTCAATTGCTGGTCAGGGTAGACAAAGAGGGGATGTATAGTTAGGGGATGCTAGTCAAGGGGTCTCAAGAATGGTCTGACTGGAAGAAAATTGAGCCCTTAGGTGGGAGAAACAAGTCTGTGGGTCCCAGGGCTGGTCTGGGTGGACACTGCAGACAAACAAGGCATTACTAGGGGAGGCAAGTGTGCGGGACATGGGACAGCTAGATGTGGGAGGATCAGGTGGGGTAGAGGAGCTGGATGTTTGGTGCCATGCTGGGGGGGTTGGGGATCTAGACACCAATGATCTGGACCACAACCTGTGGTACATGGAGTAAGATTTCTCATGACTGGTAACTGAATACTCCACTGTGTGACACCAGATCAGTCATTGGTCTGCACCCCATAGCAGGTGCTGGTTGCAGATGCTGAAACAGGGACCAGGGTTCATTGGCTGGGGTTGGGGTGGTTCTTGGGAGATGGAGGCACTGCTACAGGTACTGCCTGCAGACTTGTTAGTCAAGTTTAAGATTATTGTAGGATTAACTCTTTTCAGCAGGCTCATTCATAAGGAGGTCCTGATAACATTTAACAGGAATAAGCACAGATACACATCAAGGTGGAATACGTTCATAAATCAAGAAGGGTAACATTGGATTCTAAAATGTGTGATAATTGTGTGACCCCATCTCTGCAAAGACATAGACAGAGTGGAGGCTGTCCAGAGGAGGGCAACCAAAATGGTGCAGGGTCTGCACCAGAAGACATACGAAGAAAGACTAAAGGAGCTTAATATGTATACCCTTGAGAAAAGGAGGGAGAGAGGGGACATGATAGAAACTTTCAAGTATCTCAAGGGAATCAACAAAGTCCAAGAGGGTGACATCTTTCAGAAAAAGAGATGTGCAAGAACAAGGGGGCACAATTTGAAGATAGAGGGGGGATGGCTCAGAGGTAATGTGAGGAAGTATTTTTTCACAGAGAGGGTTGTGGATGCATGGAACAGCCTCCCTGAGGAGGTCATGGAGTCAAGAACAGTGGGGGAATTCAAGAATGCATGGGACAGACATAAGGCAGTCCTAGTGGGGGGGTAGGATGAAGTAAGCTGTTGGTTAATTAGGATCTGCAGCTTATCTGTTAGGCAGAAAAATGGGCAGACTAGGTGGGCCAAGCGGTCCTTATCTGGCATCAAATTCGATGTTTCTATAACAGTGACAGCGTTTATATGGCAATACCATCTGCAAGTAGCAGAATAAAGAGAAACAGACAGCCAACATCTTAAAACAAAAGGCATAAAAATAAGTGCAAAGCAGCCTGGGGGCCCAGATAGAGAGGAGAGAAAAGAGGAACGTGAGGATGAGAAGGTAATAGATAATAGAGTGGGACAAGGAAGGGAAAACAGGGGAAGTTATAGCAGGATACAAGGGTGGTGCAGGGTGCAAGAGAAAAAAGGAAGAGGGATAAAAAGGGGAAAATGAGAGAAAAAGGGTGAGGGGAATCATTTGAGTAGAACAGGGGAAGGCGGTGAAAGTGTAAGAAAGAGGTTGAAGTGGAGGAGATAAAATAAAGAGAAAAGCCAGCCTGGTGGTGCTGAGGGTTGAGGCACTGGATGCCACACCTCAAGCCACGCTGGCGACCTGGGTTCAGGAATGATCCCAGGCTGTTAGGGGTTGGCAGGGGAGAGAGAGGATGGAGCATCCAGAGGACAGCTCTCTTCCCTCTGTGGAGGGTTCCAGGGACACCCCGGCACTGCAGCGGCCCCTGGTGGAGACCGGAGGCACTGTGCCACTAGGGCTCAAGTAGTGGGTACAGAGCTGCAGCAGATGTAGAGGATGTCATTGCATGCACATGCTTTGGGGGGTAGGAAGGGGACAAAAAAAGCCAGAAAACCCCTTCCAGCTGGGAGAGGAGAAGACAACCTTTAGTAGCCAAGGCCCACATGCCCAATGCTGGCCACAAGCCCTGACTTTCCCCCTGGGGACCCTCAGCCTCTCCAAAGGGGGGTCTGGAGAGCTGGGGTCCTGAAACCAAAGTAGCCATTGGGTTGAGCTGTTCAGGCAGGTGGTTTGGTGCTGCAGGCTGAGTGAGGAATGTCTGAGAGATGCTCTGGCCTGGGAGGTGATAAAGAGAATCTACAAAAAAAAAAAAAGATAAAGAGAAAAGGGGGGAGGTAACAAAGAAAAAAAGCATGGGGGCAGTCGGCTAAACAGATCAGGAAGATGGTAGTGAAAGTGTAACTGAGAAAAAATTGGAGTAGATAAGGAGCCTATGGTCCAATGGACAAATGTATTCAGTTTCCTGCACGTAAATGTGCATTGCATTCCCCTTCACAGTTTGCTCAGCCACAGACTCTGTCTGCACATGCAAACCAGGCTTTTGAACATAGGAAATCTGCTCAAAGCCCAGTTTGTGTCCAGAAACCAGCATTTGCACAAAGGAAATCATTTGCACACTGGGCTCAAGATGTGCACCAGTTTTTAGATTAAAACTGGAATTAACTCAAAAACAGATACAGTACATCACAAATCTGGAATAATTAATGCCCCAGCTGTAAATCACATACTGTAGTAAATGCCTACACAGGAATGCCCCCCTTACTGAATGTTATTGCTAGAATGGAACCTTTACAGCAGTGGTATTCAGTTTAGAGAAGAGAGGATATTTAATGTTGGGTACATTCTGATTTTCACCAACAACCAGGCTGCCCACATAATTAGAATGTATAGGATGTCAGAATGTATCAGTCCGTGGCACACCAAGGGTTCACTTTTCAGCATTTATTCCCTCTTTTCTTTTATATTCATTCTCCCTCCCTCAGAACTGGGTATTGTTCCACTGAGGCAGCCACTACTGCCCCATTACTCTTGCCTGCCACTGCTCTACCTCACAACAGCTACTGCAGAGACTAGGTATTCTCTTTTTTTTAAATTTAAGGTTTATACTCCTACTCCCTCAACTGCCCCCTTCCTACCAACCCAACCAACTCCATCACCTGGCTCCTCTGGAACTTGCATTCTGCCACAAGCCTTGCAGCATGTGCCCAACTACCAGTGTGGAGCCTGTGAAGGGTTGGTTCTCATCGTGCTGCAGGGGGAATTTTCCACATTTTCTTCCCATTAAACCCCAGAGCCCAGGCCATCCACAGATGTGCATGTGCTTTGAGGCATGTATGCGCACTCGCACTGAAGACAGCCCCAATCTGCCCAGCTGGCCTAACATCTAGAGCTTAGTCCCACCATGCTCAACACTACCACCGAACCTCTACTCAGTGGCAGCCAAGAGCCGGAGAGGCCTACCACTCATACCCTGGAGAGGAGAGCTGCCTAGTGGCCGCTCAATACACTTCCAGCCCTTCCCCGCACAGCCAACCCCCGGCGTCCCATGCTTGTTCACAAACACACATTGCTGGCATGGTGAGAGGCAAGGCATCCAACCCCTCGGCCCTCAATGCCACTGGGCCAGCTCAAGACAAGGTATTCTGATGACATCCCTGAAACCTGACCCTCTCCAGTGTGATTCAACTAGTTGGCCCTTGAACAGGGTCCACAAGAATGTTGGCCACCGAGGTGGACATGAAGGGCAACCAATGAAGCAGCTTAAGGCTGGTTTGCTGCTATTGGCAGCCCTTGTCCCCCCCCAAAAAAATACTCCATGTCCCTCCCTCCCTTAGATGGGAGTACACTGATGATGTAATGCTTAAGCCTGTGTAGGGGGGCCCCAATGTTGAAAGGTCTGGCCAGTCAACCCTAATGGAGTCACTGCTGCAGTGGGAGAAAACTCTGTCCCCTCCCACAGTCTGAGATATCTCTTTTATCTATTTTTTTTTTATTTATGACTTTGTAAACTGGGTAGATGCACAGATCCCAGGGACCATTTTCAGGCATGACCTGGGCCACATAAGGCGGCACAGAGCAGAAACATCAACATAACAAGAACATAAAAAAAGCAGGTAATACATAGAGAAAGGTTACAGTTATTACATTAGGGGCAAGATATTCAAAAGAGTTGAGCCATGCACAATAGGGTTGCGCCTGCGCAAGTCTGAATTTGTGCCATTCTGTGATATTCAGCAGGAGGCAGCTGAGCCCTCTAAATCATGCTGAGTGACAGCGCAATGATAATGAAGGCATGCACAACCGAAGGGGGGAGGAACCATGCATAAATGGCACAGTGTGATATTCAAAGACTTACGCAATGTGCAACAGTGGAGCAAGTGGAAGTTGCGCCATAGCAGAAATGAGCCAAAATAAAAAGGAGCAAGGAAGAGGTGCAAGAATGCTACAGGGAAGCCACATGTGTCAGAGACAGCGGTACAGACAGGGCAAGTGGCAGAAACAGGACAGGCCAGGGAAAAGCCACAGTAACAGACAGGCACAGGGAAGGTGTGGGGAGCCACACAGCTCAGAGGCCAGCAGAGGCAGGTGTACCCGGCGCAGGGGAGAAAGCAGCCAGGATAGCGGGGGGGAATACAGTAACAGCTGCCAGGGGGGGCAAACACAAGCTAGGGACATGGCCAGTGCCACCTTCCACATGGAGGCCATAATGAGGGGGGTGAGAAGGCGGGAGGCAGGGGGACGTTGCCGTGGAAGGGCCCGTCAGCGGTATGCCCCCCAACAGGCAATACCGAGCCCACACCAGCTTTGAGCTGTACACTGATACTGAGATTGTGGGCCAGTACCATCTGAACAGGGCAATACTGAGGCGGCTCTGTGAGCTGTGCAGTGATATGATGCAGGCACCCACACGACAGAGTCATTCCCTGTCAGTGGAGACCAAGGTAACAGCCTGCACGTGCTTGCTCGCCATGGGTACCTTCCAGAGACCAGTTAGGGACACCACAGGCATAACCCAGTCAGCCACGTCATGCCACCTCACCCAATTCCTCAGCGCACTGCTGCCACATGCTGAGGAGTACATCCTTTTCCCCAGCACAGCGGCGGAGCGCACAGCAAACATAGAGGAGTTCCACAGGGTAGCACATATGCCTGGTGATCTAGGGGCAATAGACTGCACCCATGTGGCCATACACACACCACCTGGCCATGAGGGGGCAGCATACATGAATCGCAAGGGCTATGCCAGCATCAACTGCCAGGTGGTGTGTGATGCCAGGGGGTGCATCATCAATGTCTGTGCCATGCACCATGGGGGAGCACACAATTCATTCATCTGGCACCATTCAGCACTGTGCCACAGATTCAAGAGAGGGGACATCCCCACTGGACACCTAGTGGGTGAGTATGCAAACCAAATGGACAAATATAAGGCCTGAGGGGCATGGCCAGAGGTGCCATGGGTAGTGGCCTACATGGCTTGGGAAGGGCGATGCTGCTCACCAAACTAACCTCCACCCTCTACACACAGGTGACAATGGATATCCACTCCGTCTCTGGCTGCTCACACCCTACCGGCGGCCTACGACCCCATCACAGCAATGCTACAATGAGGCACATGCCACCACATGCAATGTCATCGAGCGGATGTTCGGGATGCTGAAGGCACGTTTCCATTGCCTGGACACCTCTGGCAGTGCCCTACAGTACAGCCCCTCAAAGGCCTATGGGATATTCCTGGCCTGTTGCATCCTGCACAACATGGCCAACGAATGTGGGATAGCCGTACAGGTCGAAGAAGGGGACAGCGATGGGGACACCGATGATGATGATAATGGGCAGCCCCCCCTTGGCCGATGGGACCCCCAACTGCTCCGGCTGGCACAGCTGCACTGTGAGACCATCACGGAGGAGCACTTCAGCCAACCCAGGTAAGTCATGGGGCCATGCGCAACTAGCAGTGGCCAAGGCACAACCCACAATCACACAGAAACCCACACTGGGGGGGTGCATGCCATCGAGGGAAGTGGCAGGGCACAGAGGCACACACACAGCCAGGGATGGGTGAGAATTAACATGCCACGCCATAGGACACACACGCACAACGCAACAAACGTGCACAGAGGCCAGAAGGCACACCGACCCAGAATGCACACCTTAGCAACACACATGTCCACAGGCCACCACGCCCACTGCCTGTCCACGTGCATGTGTCAGATGCTGGGCACCATTGCACTTTGGTGTACAGTGCAATGCAGGCATCATCATGCACACATATCTGCAGACAGCAGCTGGGAGGGTATGCAGGTGGACTGTGTGTCTGTGTGCAGGGCCATGTACCCACCCATGCACTGCCCACTGAAACACACAATGCACACAGGGCAGCACCAGACAGTAGCCGTGCTGGGAGACAGGTCAGTCTCGCGACACAATGCCATGGCCACCACAGATGCGTGGGTGGCCCCACCGAGACCCACCAGCACTGGCAGGCTGACCACTGGCCTCATGGGGTGGCACCGATGGTCCCCCAGGGGTTCCACTGCATGAACGTGACCATGCCTGCGCAGGGGTCTGCAGCACACTGAACATGACTGCACCAGGAGTGCTCGGGATGCCCACAGCTGAACCCGGCATCGACAAGGTGGGAGTCGTACGACGCCGGGAATGGGGGATGGAGAGTGCATTGCGTGGTGTGCGCGATGCATGTGTACCTGATTGTGTGCCCGTTCTGGCCATGACAGCAATGAACGCCTGTGCATGCCTGTCAATGGCAGCGGTCACATCCTCCCGCAAACGGTCCATCTGTGCCAGGATCCATTCGGTGTCCCTGCTGTGATGCTCCTCTGCCCATTCCAGAGCCACACACAGTGCTTCAACGGACATCGCAAGCTGCATCTGCTGCTGGACTGATGCTCGCAGTAGGCGGGTGTGCTCATCCAAGAGGTCATCAGCCTCATCGGCATCCTGTCCCTCAGGGTGCGCAAGGGCCTGATGTTCAGCACCCCTTGATGGTGGGTGCTGCGCACCAGGACCAGGTCTGGGCATGTCCACAGGTGGTGCACAGACACCGCCACTGAACCCTGTACCACCAGGCCCCATGGGCGACTGCTAATGCTGCCCCTCCGGCTGCCGCACACCAGGGCTCAGTGGTGCCACCACAGTGGCTGCAACAGTCCCACTGTCCTGAACAGACACCAGTGCTACCCCACTGGTGCTGACAGGCACAGCCTGGGACTGTGCTGACATGCAGGCCCCCACGGCAGCACAAGCCACAGCCATGGGCACGAACTGCCCTGCTGTGTGTCCATCCTGTGGCACACACGTGTCGCTGCCCATGATGGTCGTGTCATCATCACTGGTGCCAGACTCTGCCCTGGCCACAGCCACAGCGTGCTGGCATCCATGAACACCAGCACGCTTGGACACAGGCAGGGCTTCCCCCACACCTGTCTCAACAACATCAGTGTGGACAGCCAAGCGGCCCCACTGTCGTACAGATCCACACATACCTGTGGAGGTGGATGGTCCCACCTCCGACTCCATCCAACTGTCCGCAGTGGACAGGCCCACAACCGCTGACCCATGCAGATGCTCAGGATCTGTAAGGGAAAGCAAAGTCGCGTTACTGCGTGTGACCTACCCACCCCCGGACAGACCATGACTTACCATGCAGAGATGGGCCACCACCCGCCTGGAAGCACCACCCGGAACTCCCTCTATGGCACTTCGGTGCATGCTTTCAGCAAGCTTCTCCTCTGCTGGGGTGAGCTGTACCACCTCCGGCTGTCCCCCACCTGTTGCAGCACGTGCCGCCCTGATGGCAGCCGCCTTCTCCTTTACCCTCCTCCTGTCTGTACCCATCTTCTTCTTACACTCCTGCATGGAGTGCTGGTTGCTGCCATGCAGGTTCACAGCATGTGCCACCTCCTCCTATGCAGCAGCAAGAGTCTGAGTGGTGCCCCACCGTCCACTGAGCAGTGGCTCCTGATCCAGGTAAGCCTCAAAAAGGCCTCGGTTTCGGCCTTGGTAAAATTCGGCCTCTTCCTCCTCCCACCACTGTTGTCCTCCTCTCCAAGAATGTGCTCAGTCATTATATAGCCTGTAAGAATGGCAGTTGTTACCTGTGACTGTGCAGTCCCATGCATGTCCCTGAATCCACAGTCCACACTCCCACACAGCATGCAACTCACCAATAAACTGCAGTTACCGACTATGGCCACTGCAGCACATTGTCACACCTTTATAGCGCAATCCATGCAAATGAGGTGAGGAGCAACTTTAATTAGATGCAAATTGCAGTGCTGCACCATTGAATGGCTGATCTGATGATTTGCATATGATGGCTGAATATCGCGCTGTTGTGCTTTGCGCAATTGTGTTGAATGTGCTGAGCTGATGGCGCAGCTCTGTGGCATGCGTAGTACACCTCACTGCGCATGCCCAGGTTGCTGACACAGGCGTCTGCCTCGCTGATGACTGCTGTGCATGGTAGGCAATGCAGGGCATGACCACCATTGTGCTAGTGGCGCTATAGCGAAGGTTACTACATGGCTCTGTGGCAATGGGCCTTCATAGGCGCAATGGCACAACTGCCCGATAGTCCGCTGTGGCACTGGCACACAGGTAGCCAATCACACTACACACATTGTCGTCCAATGGCGCTGTGCGTGGCCTTGTGCCAGGGACCCTTGACCCTGTGCCCAACTTTTGCCCCCTTGGCACCATGCTTCAGACATAGGTGCATCTCTATCGCGCTGTTCGGTAACAGCATGATAGGGAATGGCAGTGCTGTACTGTGCAGCATCTGCATGTGGGGTACCATGCTGCAGAGTGCCATATTGCCTACTATTGCAAATGCAATGGCATGGAGAAGGGCTGCTCCCTGGTCTGCCATTGAATTAGCTAATCTGGTGGCCACAGTCGAGCCACACCATGGGCTTCTCTTTGGGGAGGCCCCCCTGGATAGGGAAAGGTCCCAGGTGTGGCAAAACGTGGCCACACCCCTCGAGGCAGTGACAGGTAGGGACAGGGCAGCGGAGCAGTGCAGGCACCGATATGGTGACCTGCAAAGGAGGGAGCAGGAGCTACTGGCCAGACTGCGGTCACGTGCCAGGAGGGGCATGGTACCACATCCAGGTAGGGGTTCCGTCAACACACTGTTATCGTCCATATGTGTCACATTGTTGTTTGTGTCCAGCACATGGGAAGGGACCGTATGGGGTTGGCCGTGGCGGTGTTCACAGGGTGTGGGTTGGGTGGGTCTGGCTGGGTGGGGGAGCATACTCCTTGGGGCAGGGGGACTTTGCTTCAGGACTGCACTGATGTTCTTCTCTCCTTTTTGTCCCCACAGGCCTGGACGAAGTACGCCGTATGCGTGTGGAGTGGAGGGTGGTGGAAGCCACAGCCAGGTAGGCCGAGAGTCAACAACGGCCACCCGACCAGCCCGCTGAGGGTGAGTGACAGAATCCATTATTAATATTGCATGCTGTGTGACAAGGTGGGCAGCGGGGCATGGCCACCATTCATTGACATCACTGCCATGCATGCCACTGGTTACAGTCAACACTGTCCAGTGGCAATGCATGTCTGGGTGTGCGTCACTGGTGGTGCATGCATGCACCAGGTGCATGGCTGTACCACTGCCTTTGCACCACATAGCCATGTCACTAGACGGCCTCGGTGGTGCTGTGCGTGACTTGGCTGGTGGGTGTGTGCAGCATTCCGCATGGCTGTATGTGCCTGGGTGGGCAGGTCCTGTGGACGTGATCACTGCGGCTGGTCACACACCATCACAGTGGTATGTCCCATGGCCATATGCCATGCACAGTGGGCGGGCTGTATGGGTTGTGCATTCACACCTGTTGACTGTGCTTCCTTGTCCTAGGTGTGAGACATCTGTGGGACATCAGCGACACCCTGCAGGAGCTCCTCACCCTGGCACGGGAGACAGTGTCAATCCTGAGACGTATTGATGAGTCGGGTGTCCTTCGGAGGCACAGAGCAAGGGGAAGCCAGAGCCTGGACAAGCGTGGGAGAGAATAGTCCCTTGATCCCTGAGCTCCCATCTCCCCCTTGACCCACCCTCACACCCCTCCTATCCCATCCCATTTGTCCACCCCTTCCCTACCCACCCCCCACCTTTTGTGTCCCCCCAAAAAAATGTATATAGTTGTTGTTCATGTAAATAGTTGATTTCTCTAATTTTATAATACATATTACTCTTCTATGAATACCATGGCGGTCTCTGATTTGCAGCAGGCTATAGGTGCTTAGCTGCAGTGGTGTGCATGGCATCAGGGGTGGTGCAGTCATGGGTTTGTGTGTGTGTGTCCGTGTGGAGGTGTCTATGGTGTGGGGGTAGATATCAGTCAGTGTCTGTGTTGTGTGTTGTTCCCCGTGCACTGGATGACTGTGTGCAGTGGTCCATGTTGTGTGCTCTGTGTCCATGGTGCACCCATCGGCCCATCCATGGCCTGTGCAGCTGACACACATGCCTGTCTGTGACCTGCATGATCTGCTGGCATGTCAGTGGTGGCATTCCATGCAGGGCAGACACTGTACCCATCACTTTGCTGGGTTGCCCATGTCACTGGTGTGGTGCATGCATGGCTCAGGTGGCACTGTGGGCAACACGGTCATTGTCCCACCTCCATGCAGTGGCTTGTGTGTGTTGCAGGGGATGTGCCCCACTGTCTGTGGCTTGTGCTCCGGGTGACACATGGTGGGGTATTGGTCTGTGGTGCATGTGCAGGGTGGTTGACACTCCAGTGCCATGGTGAACTGCAGGTTGTGTGTTCATGGCTTACATGGGCCCACAATGGGGGCTTGTTTGCCCCACTACTGCGTCCCTGTGTTGTTGTGCCCTTGGGTATGGGTAGGTGTCTGTCCAGACCCTGTGTAGCATCTGGTGTGGTGCATGTTTCCATGCACCACTGTGGGTGTCTGTGCTGGCTGTTGTGGCCAGTGGTGGGCCAGAGTGTGTTACCGGAATATTGTGTGGAGCACTGTACCACTGGGGGAGGTGTCAACTACACGACCATCCAATATTGGATCACTCTTGTGACAATGCATGGTCGGTCTCTCAGCAGTACCTCAGGGGACTGTGCGTGGTGGCACTTTGTCTGCCATTGTTGCATTGACATGTGCTGCAACCTGCTGATGGGTGCTCATGGTGGGGCTGGCTTGCATGGTTCTGTGGTGCACAGGGTTGCATTGACACTGTGGGGGTGGTGGCATGCATGGGTATTCCTGCAGTGGTGGTCACTGCTCATGGGGGGGTGTCTGGGGGTCACAGTGCAGGGTGTGCTGTGCACTGGGGGGATGGTGTGGCACAGGGTGGTCCGCTCTCCTTGTGTGCCAGTCATAGCTTGCCAGTAGGTGTGATGGGGTACCATGACCAGGCTGTGGGTAGGTTGCTTGTCTCCACGGACCAGTGGTTATTCCAGCCCTCCCCTGGTTGTGCAGTACTTGGGGTGTGGGGGGGCAATGTCTGATCTGCTGTGTGTTCCTGTGCCCATCAGTGGCATGTGTGGTGGGTCCCTACCTCCCTGATTGTGCAATTACATTGCTCTGCAGCTGGGGGGCTCCCTGCTTGTGCTATAGCACCTCTGGACTGCTCAGCTGAACATCCCTGGTTGCGCTATAGCGCATCATATCTGCTCAGCTTCCCCTCCCTAGTTGCGTTATGGTGCAGGTTATGCGATATTCAGACGTTGGCTGTAGGGCAATTTGGCCTGCTCCTTTTTTGAATATCGCGTCTGTTGCGCATAGGGCGCAATAGACTTGTGCTTGCTCCTGCTATTGCGCACTCTTTGGGTGCAGTTTGAATATCTGGGCCTTGGTACAGTTTCAGTAAATAAGAGAACCTATTTGACCCTACCCCTGGAATCTATGGTGGGGGGAGGCTAGTCCTTAAAGCAGTGGCAGGTGGATGCCAACAGGATCCAGTCTTTGAGGTGAGACTTCAACTGCCGGTGAGTGTTTATGGTACACAGTTCAGTGGACAGCTTGTTCCATAGTGTGGGGGCTGCTACAGACAGGGCTCTAGCACCCATGTTCATGTCTACCATGGGGATTTTCAGGGGGGGATACTAGAGGAGCATAGGTAGCGGTGTGAGGTTTGGACAGTGAGAAGGGGAGCAAGAGGGGATTTCTGGCCAATACAAATGGCGGAATCAATAAAACTGTACAGTGCAATGTCAAAGCGGGCTTGTAGTGGGAGCCACCCCAGTGTAGTGTAGAGTGTACAGTGGTGTGTGGAGAAAGGGGCCAGCAGGGAGAAGTGGTAGGCACTGTTGTATGCTACTGATAGTTTTGCAGTGGTGGATGCGAAGGTCCTGAAATAGATGGGAGAGAAGTAGTCCAGGATAGGTAGCAGGTTTCCCTAAATGATGGCATGACTGGCCTCAAGGGTAAGGTATTGCCGGTATCTGTAGGCAGCCCTTGGTTTTTGGTGAAATCTTAGAACCAGGGAGTTTATGTGCTCTGTAAAGGAAAGGTAGGGGAGGGGTCAAGCACAATCAATCAATCAGTCAGTCAATCAATCATATCTTTATTTAACCAAGTGAACATTGTTGAGCGAAGCTCATTTTCAAGATGGACCTGGACAATGAACAATAAACATTATAGGACACAAAGATTATAGCAATACCAGCCGACAAAAACTGAGCTAGTAACAACGCAAATAACAATATGATAACAGTACAATAAACAAGAAAGGAAAGGGCATTATATACAAAGGGTATAAACAATTCCATAGTTGTAGACAATAAATTACATAGTAAACCAGGTGGAGATCAAGGGTCAGAATAAGCAGATCCATGTATTAGAAGAAGGAAGGTTGAAAATGCAGAAGGGAGGGAAAGGGGAACGGGAGAAGTAAGGGAAGGGAGAACACAATGGAATGACAAGCCACAGGGATGGGGGTCTTAGTGTGCATAAGTTGATAGATATAATATTGATTAGATATTTGAATTGTTTGATGTCCTCTAGGGCATGGTCATCAGGGGACGTGATGATTAGGGGTGGGTTAGATTTGCATTTCGCTAAGACGGGCTTAGATCAAACAACATTGTTTTTATTTTTTTGGCATTGACCAGAAGGAGGTTGTCAGAGAACCGGCTGTGGTGTAGTTTTGTGAGAGGGCTGCAGAGATGAGCGTTGGAGATTTTCCACTGGAGAAGAGCACAAGGTTGTCAGCATAAAGGACTGAGTGACAGTTGAGACTATCTGCTGGAAGGGAGTTAATTAATAAGGAGAAAAGAATGGGTCCCAGGAAAGAGCCTTGGGGGACCGCAGTAGAGACAGGCAGGATGGGCGACTGGGACGGGCCAATGCACACAAACTGGGAGCACCCTATAAGGTAGCTTCCAACCAGGTGGTGACCTCCAGGGAGTAGCCAAGATGATGCAATTTGGAGAGGAGGAGCGACTGATTGACCAGGTCGAAGGCTTTGGAGAGGTCAACAAAAACTGTGCCAGTTTAATTTCTGCAGTCCATGCTTGTGAGGATGTGGTCAGTTAGGAGTGCAAGGGCAGTGGTGGTGGAGTGATTCTTGTGGAAGCCATGTTGTTGGCTACACAGTAGGTCATATTCGCCTATGTAGTCAGCAAGCTGGTGGTGGATGATATTTTCCACTAGCTTGCTTAGTAGAGATCGGGCAGTAGTTGTCTGTGGATTGTGGGTTCCCAGCTTTATGAATGGGAATGATCTTCACAGTTTTCCATGTATCGGGCATGGAGGAAGTGGTCAGGGCGAGGTTGAAAATGAACGTTAGGGAGGCGATGATGGCAGGGGAGATAAGTCTAAGGAAGACAGAGGATAACCTGTCTGCTCCAGGGGAGCTGTGGTTTGGGAGGCTCTTTAAGAGTTTAGCTATGTCAGCATTTGAGAGTATTTTGGAGAAAAAGGGGGTTAGTGGAGGTTGAGAGGTAGGCCCGGTGGGTGATGTCATGGGGGCGTGCAAGGGAACAGGGTTTTTTTGCAGGTCATTTGGAAGTTTGCTCAGGTACATAGTGAGATCAGAGAATTTGTCATTGAGGGCCTTGGCCACTTCTTGGGGACCAGTAATGAGGTCAGCAGTAGTGTGTAGCAATGAGACAGGCTTACTAGGGGATGGGGTCAGTAGTGAGCCAATGGATGCCCAGAATTGTTTAGGGTCCCCGAGGTTAGTTTGCTGGAGATTATGAAAATGTGTCTGTTTGAGAGCTTTGCCTAGGTGTTTGCAAAGGTTTCTCCCCTGCCTGTAATCATCTCATAGGGTAGGGGATGGGGATGCTTTATAGGTTGATGAGGCACGGTCCCTGTCTTTCATGAGGGTAAGGAGTTATTTTGTGACCCATCGCGAGTAGCCACCGCTCACCCTTTTGGTGGTGTCTGGAAAATGCTTGTCCTGTAGAGTCAGGAGAGTTTGAGTGAGCATGAATGATGCTTGGGTCGGATTTGATTTTGAGAAAACAGCAGACCAGTCCAGTGCCCATGCCTCAGAGAGGACGGCAGTGTTTGGGCTTCTGAAATTATGGAAAGACAGGTATTTGGGCAGGGGCCGTATAAGTTTGGATGACCAGAAGTTACGTAGGGGAGTGATTGCTAATGCAGTCAGCCATGGTAGCAGCATGCAGGACAGAATCCTTCTGGTTAGTTACAATCCAATCCAGGAGTGTCTGTGTGCCCTTGGGAGGATTCTGCCTTGTGGGAAGGTTAATGATTTGGGCCAGGTTGTATTGTTTTAGGAGGGAGGCACAGTCACGCTGGTGGGAACTGAGCCAGTTTAGATTGATATCACCAAAGAGAACTGAGTCTATCTGTGGGGATATGGAGCCCAGGCAAGAGAGGAAGCCATTTAGACCCTTGGTTCTGGCTGTAAGGGGATTGTAACAGCACCCAATGTCAAGTTTTCTGCTAGTACCCAGGCTGAGTTAGGTGAGGAGCCATTCACTTGGAGAGGTTGGCTCGGAGCGAATAACTATGTTGGCTGATAAGGGTTCCTTGATGAATAGAGCTACTCCACCCCCTTTTTTTTCCCCCCAGGTCTATCCAGGCCGTGGGAGGAGTACCCAGGTAGTTTGTAGGTGGCATCAGCAATGTGAGGTTTTAGCCATGTCTCAGAGATTCCCAGTATGTGGGGTTTGTATAGCTCAACTCATGCTTCCAGGTCCTGGTATTTGGAAGGGAGATTACATACGATTATATAGGCGATTTTTAGCCCTGGGGCATTTGTCCAGGTGCTATTGAAGGGGGTATGTGGGAATTAGGGGGGACAGAGTTGCTGTCAATGTCTCCTGCATGGAGTAGGAACGATAGTAGGGATAGGAATGGGATGCAGGTGCAAGAGGGAATGGCAATAGAGCAGGATATGGAGGCCAGGAAGTGACCGAGTAAGTGATGTTCTGTGTTTAAGAGGAAGGAGAGGGTGATGTGACCTGGGTAGGAGAGTTCCCATGACAGGAGAAGTGTAGGGTCTACTAGGGTGGAGCAGGATTCTGAGAGGTAGGCAAGGTACATTTGGTCCTGGGCCAGTGCTGAGGCACATACATACATACATCAGCATCAGGGCACATGCTAAGGAGATCACAAACAATGAGAGCTGGGGCAGGTTCAGGTCTAGTAGGCATGAGCAGTGCTGGGTGAGAACAGCAGACCAGTGAGGAAGCTTTAAGAGAGAGAGCTGGAGATCAACAAAGGAGGTTGGGAGAGGAATAGATTTAAGCTCCAGAGCTGTAGTACTGGGAGCCAATGGGGCAGGATGGGGTAGGGGAGGGCGGAGCTTAAATGTATTTAAAGATGGCTTGGGAGGGGAAGGGGGGTGAGCCAAATAATTTGGCAGCAGAAGTAGCAGCCATGGAGGCCGGGACCGTGCATAGGCTGTACCTGATACTTGTTTACAGGGGGCCAGTGGCAGCAGGCTCCTTGGCACCGAGAGAGGTGCAGAGTGGTGTCCAGGCATGCAGTAGGCGAACCGCAGATGGTGGTAGGTAGCCCAGTGGGCTACAAGGACACCTGTTGGAAGAAGGACAGGACAGGGATTAATAGCACTCAGAAGTAGTGGGAGTTAAAATTAAATGAGCACACAGACAAAAAAGATGTAATTTGTTAAAAGAAGGCCAAATCAGGGGGGTGGAAAGCAGACAGCAAGGCACCAGCTCTGTAACTGAGATTTGTAAAACAAGTGGGTCACAGTCAGGGGCAAAACAAAGGGAGAAATGAAATTGGTAGCTACATTGGATTAAAATATAACAAATCAACAGGCTATGGAGACTTTCAGGAAAGAAATCTGGAACTGTAAATCCTGTACTCTAATAAACTTAGACACCAGTGACTGAGGTAGCAGATTTAGCACAATATAAAAAAAATGACTGTAAGAAGTAGCACTGGGAAAATCTGCAGGGGGGAAGCTGTGTGGAACAACTTGGTGTACTGAAACTGAAAATTGGTGATTGCAGGGAGACAGGATCCCCATAAGTGCAGGAATTCAGCCGCGCTGCAGGAGGGAGAAAAAAAAACAAACATATTTCTTTGCCAGTTCCAGAATGGAGGCAGCCCAAATTAATACACTGGCTTAATATCTAAGAGCTGAGTCTGGTATCAGGAGAGCAAAAAGCCAGTGTGCCAAGCAACCAATCAGGATGCTCCTGTTCAGGAGCAACCAGTGAGGACTTTTCCAGGGTAAAGATCTGATTTTCAAAAAATTCAGCAGCAGAAGCAGCAACCATGGAGGCCGGGCTGTGTACAGGCCGTACCTGAGCCTTGTTTCCAGGGGGCCAGTGGCGGCAGGCTCCTTGGTGCCAAGAGAGGCACAGAGTGGTGTCCAGGTGTGCAGGAGGTGAATTGCGGATGGTGGTAGGTAGCCCAGTGGGCTACAAGGACGCCTGATGAAAGAAGGACAGGACAGAGATTAATAGCACTCTAAAGTGGTGGAAGTGAAAATAAAATTAGCACACAGAGAAAACAGCTGATATTTATTAAAAGAGGGCCCAATCAGGGGGTTGGAAGCAGACAGCAAGGCGCTCACTCTGTAACTGAGATTTGTAAAACAAGTGGGTTACAGTTGGGGGGGGCAAAACAAAGGGAGAAATTAAATTGGTAGCTGCACTGGATTAAAATAAAACAAATCCGCAGGCTATGGAGACTTTCAGAAAAGAAATCCTGAACTCTACATCCTGTACTCTAATAAACTTAGACACAGCGACTACGGTAGCAGGTTTAACACAATACAAAAAATGACTGTAAGCAGTAGCACTGGGAAAATCTGCAGAGGGGAAGCTGTGTGGAACAACTTGGTGCACGGAAATTGAAAATCAGTGCTTGCAGGGAGACAGGATCCACATAAGTGCAAGGTTTCAGCTGCGCTGTAGGAGGGAGAATAAAAACAAATATCTTTCTTTGCCAGTTCCAGAATGGAGGCAGCCCAAATTAATTCATTGGCTTAATATCTAAGAGCTGAGTCCAGTATCGGCAGGGCAAAATGCCAGTCTGCCAGGCAGCCAATCAGGATGCTCCTGTTCAGGAGCAACCAGTGAGGACTTTTCCAGGGAAAGGATCCGATTTTCGATAAATTCAGCAGCAGAAGCAGCAGCCGTGGAGGCCGGGGCTGTGTATAGGCCGTACCTGATCCTTGTTTCCAGCAGGCCAGTGGCAGCAGGCTCCTTGGCACTGAGAGAGGTGCAGAGTGGTGTCCAGGCATGCAGGAGGCTAACCGTAGATGGCAGTAGGTAGCCCAAGGGGCTACAAGGACACCTGATGCTTCTTTCCAGGGGGCCCGTGGCAGCAGGCTCCTTGATGCCGGGAGAGGTACAGAGTGGTGTCTTGGTGTGCAGGAGGTGAACTGCGGATGGTGATAAGTAGTCTAGTGTGCTACAAGGACAGCCTACAGCACCATGGTTTCACCAGCTCACTACGGTTGGCAGGTTAAGAGAGAACATTGCTCATTGGTTGCTCATATGTGTGTGTGTTCCAATGTGGCCTCTGAGCCAGCTAGGGCAAATATCTTTTTTTTGCAGTGTCTCTCTGTAGACCATCCAACATTTGATAGAAGAAAATAAATACAGTGGGTAAAAGAGTGTCTTATTGGGGGTGGATTGTGTTGTGACTCCTCTCCCACTTTGAAACCCCCTCCACTCCATCAAAAGTTGCCTGAATCTCAGTAAGTGCCACATATTCTGACCAGATTTAAATTGCAAATGCCCTACCGAACTTGGATCCCATTCACAGGCTACAGTGAACACAGGACCCCAATCTCAGCATGCCAGGCATTCCAATTAATACAGCTCTCCATCTTTTTGGCCGCAGCAACCAGCACCGCTACCACGCTGCCATCATCATTCTATACGTGGTCTCAGTATACCACCAAGGCATGTAGTCTTCAAACTGGAGCTTTGAAATATACCACTTCCAATGACAGTATATGGCATGCCCCCCGGTTGCACCCTATATGAAAAGTCATACAGAGACAGCTGCAGGTGGTTGTGTGCGTGCCGTAACAGCGCAAAATGCCAGAAGGTTGGAGTCAGGATCAACCAGATACGAGGGAGCTAATTAATCATTCGCAAGGTGAAAAAATTATTACTTTTGCAGAACAGCTAATTGGGCCATGCCTTATACCCAGACATGGCCTGATTCTTCATGGAATTCCCTTTAAATCTTATAGGTGGTTGAAAATTTTACACACCGACAACTAGTCAGGATCAGGTACCACTGTAAGAAAGTCAGTATTGCAGTGGCCAAAACAGTACAGTTGGAGGGTATGTCTACAAACCATTTTTTTCCTCTGTTTTGTCTATTGCTGCAAGGTATAAAAAGTAAAAAAAAAAAACATACTTCCCTCCCTTAAAGAATAGGAGGGGAATAGTAAACATACTTAATACAGTACAGTTAAATGTCACTAGGGGATCTGATGCTGTTTTAAAAAAGGTTAGAATAAGGCACAAAACACACCTCTCCAAGTTAGCTTGGAATGTAAATAAAACTTTCCATCCAGCATGTAACTGTACCAGCTACAAGCTGCTTGTTCCCTAGGGCAAACTCATGCAAAGCTGGGAACCAGCACTGCGGAGCTGGGACAGGGGTCAACAGGTTATACTCCATAAAGCCCCTTTGATAAGAATAAAGAAATCATGCACACAAACATGTAAATGCCTTGCTTCTTAAGAAACATACAGACCTAAATAGAAGGGATCTGCACTGGTGTACATTTTTTTTTCATTTCTATTAAATATCAACAAATCCCTACCCCTGCTCTGCAATAGTCAGTTCCTGCAATATGCCCCAGGAAGTGTGAGAAAGAGGTTACAATGGCAAACAGCTGGGCTGTGCAACTTTTCATGAGACCAGCATGGCTGTTTTGGAAAGAGCAGGTACTGTTAATTCTTTTCTATATTACTATGTACTATTACTGATCCTTAATGTGCCTATTTATTTAGATGTGCTTTGCTCATTCTTTTTACTTTTGCAGGCTTTGTATGCAGCATGGGAGGAAATTACAGATTGGTTAACATCAACAAGCTGAAATGGGATACCCAGAAGCACAAACAGGTACAAGTTGTGGGGGTGAAGTATTTGAAAAGTGGGGTTGTAAATGTAAATTTGATTGGTTTGTTGGAGCACTTGGTGGGGATGCTGTGAGGGCTTTCTGTGTACTGTCTGCTTACTTCTTTGCCCCTATTGTTTCTCTTTCTTCAGTCCCTCTCAAAACTGGCATGTCTGTCACAAAGGACTGGAGATTTGAAACAAAATAATGCTGCACATACAACGTATTACAATCTAAGTCTCCTTCAGAAAGTGCTTTTCTCCTAAGCAAAAATGTTGCAGTTTTTTTTAAGCTAAACTACTTTGAAGATTAAGAGTTTTTAAGCTTGCAGACTCCGATTTGTTAGACTAGAAATGTTTTGTATGGGGAGGGGCAGTTAAACTCTTAATAGTGTTAGGGGACACTCTCTATGCTACATATTGGGTGTTGGCTGTAGGTGCTGGTGTTTCTGTGTGCTTGTGGGACTGTTAGGGCTGATTTCTGTGCTGGGGATACAGCAAATGTTTGATTATTGGGTGCTGACTAGTTGGGGGGCTGATGGAAAGTTTGTATCTCATGCTGATGTTAACACTTTCAGCTACTCTAGATTCTATCTTGTGGGTCCTACCACCATGTACTGTCTGGGGAGTGGTTACAGTTTATGCTGCAGGTGTCATGGCAGATGGGAAACTGTTTGGTCATTGGGAATACCATTGCAATTGGTGCCATAACTGTATTTCCCTCACACGAGTGTATGAATAATTTTGTTTATTTTTTGTGCTATGTCCCTTTCCAATAATTTATACTTTTATTTTACGTCCCTCACAAAAGTTACCAATAATTTAGACTTTTTTAATGACCCTCACTAAAGTTTAGTACCAGTTTAAATTTTTTTTTTCCAAGGCTGCACCCCCGTAAATAAGTATAACCTACTTGGAAATTGCACAGTATTTGGTGGAAAAATATCAAGTGGACATTTACTGTGCAGTTGCGAATGCAGAGATTTTATTTATTCAAAACTGCCGAATATGGAAGGCTGTTAGAATTGATCCCATTCCTATTATAATCCTACCTACCTGACTGCCTACAGTCCACTACCCTACCCACTATGCAAAATGAGCATATCTGCTCAAACATGCTCTGCCTCTAGCCCTTATTGTCTAATCTAGTACGTGGATATCTGAGAGGTGCGTGAGTAGTCTCAAGCGGTGCTCTTAAGCAGCATGAGACTGTCATTTGCCTTACCACTTCCACTGTAAGGTGTCCACCATGACACCTGCAGCAGAAAGGGCAAGCAAGCCCTGTAGGGATTTAATAATAGTTTTAATAGTAGAAGGACAGATGGGGAGGTTGGCGATGGTGGTTTGGGGATGATCTATTTGTTAGGGAATGCAGATGGGGAAAGGATGCGGTGGAGGGATTAGAAGGAAAAAAGAATGAGTGTTCCAGCAGTGGGATGTAGGCTGGGAGAGACCTTGAGGGAACAGACTGCAAAATGAGGTGGGGAGTTGGACAGCAAACATATAGGGGTGGTCAGTACCAGTTGATCCAGCTATACAAACATGTAAACATACAAAATAAGAAGAGAACGGCTACTCTTCCAGGGCTTCAGTAAAAAAAACACTTCATTTGGATACGATATTTAGAAAAGTACAGAACTTTAATACAAACTTTTCCACAAGTAGGTACACAGCAAACCATGAATAAATAGTAGCACCACCCCCCCAACATCAACATTTCATGAATTAACCATCGCTTTCTCAAGAAGGCATCTTGAGAAAGCGATGGCTATGTCGTGAAACGTTGATGTCAGGGGGGTGCTACTAATTGTTCATGGTTTGCTGAGTACCTACTTCAGGAAAAGTTTGTATTAAAGTTTTGTACTTTTAACAATCGATCCAAACAGTTTTTACTGAAGCCCTGGAAGAGTAGCCATCCTTTTCTTTGTTTTGTTGTGTTCTTCACCTGATGGCTCCTTCATAAATGCTCTGATGCCATGAGCTTGTATTATGTAAAACATACAAAATACCCAGCAGAAAAGGCTTGCAGGTCCATCAAGTCTGCTTGAGTGTGCAGTTCGCAGTTTACTACTACTGCGGCTGCCCCCCCCCACCCTTGTATGTACTTACCCTGGCCCTGCCTGTATCCCACCCCCACTTAAAGCTATCCACTATCCTTTTTTAACTCCTCTGGTAGTGTATTTTATCCTGCCACCACTCTCTCTGTGAAGTAGTGTATCCTCATCTCCCTCCTGAAACTCTCCTCTTCCAGCTTCAGACTGTGCCCCCTAGCTATGTATCCAAGTAGCACCCACTATTTCCTTAGTCCAGTAGAAAGCTATTTAAACCTAATCTTCACTTTGAAAGGTAACATTGTACATTTTGGGGAAGAGCTGCCCCATTGACTAAATTCTAGATATGCCCCTGGTGATCAGCATTGCTGAAAAGTACCACAAGTCTGTGTGCAAAATTTGCTTTATTTGGTGCAGAACGATTCACCACTACTTGCAGCTCAGGTAAGACACCTCTACCGGTTTCATGGGACTACTGTGTTATCACCCTCCTCATGACACAGTAATCTCGACAACCTGTTGAGGTGTCTTTCCAAGCCATGGTGGTTGTACATTGTTTTGCACCTAATAAAGCCAGTTTTGCACAAAGAATTGTGCTGGTGTTTTCTGTTCCTGAGACATGTATGTTACATTGGGCACATTGTGCTGTGAAGCTGACATTGCTGGCCCTTTGTGTGTAGAAAGGTAGGCTAGCACCTGTTACTCAACTGAGTAAGCTAGCTGAGTTTTTGAATGTTCATGCAATGTGCCCCTTCATGGCATCCACAATGGGATTTATCCCAGCTACTATGGAGTGACTGTTGGGGATAATAGCATAGAGGGCCACTTCCACTATTGGAGTTAGCCCTAAAGCCAGCACAATGGGTGTGCAACACCAGAGAGGGAAAAATGAGAAAGTGCCTTCAAGTAATCCGGACTCTTCAGTACCTCAGTTATATTTCAGTGGTGCTCCCCTGGTTCAGATTTGAGGAAATCACCTTTTGGCTAACTCGGTTGCTGTCTCTCACAGCTTGTCAACTTTTTTAAGGTAATGGAAGCTGCAGTGTGGCAAAAGCATGCACACATTCTGGGAGAGGAGTGGCAGTGTCTTCCTCAAAACGTCATGCAAGATGCAAACTGCTCTGCCCTCCCCAGTCATGTGCTATGTGTTACCAAGGGAGAGAGATTGCTGCATACAGAAAGAAAGGAAGAATAGATGTGCAGAATAGCACAGTGTAGTAACATCTTGAAAATGGCAAGTTGCAAAAATCCAAATGCTTTAATTCATTCAAGGCAGGTTAGACTACAGGCCCGCATCATTGGGCGCATGGTCTTCTTGGAACTTTAATGGAGCAGGTGTACTGTGGGATGTTGAAGACTTAGTTACATGGGAAACTGTGGGGCATTGGTGGGTTTGGAGGTGTCCTTGGCTTCTGGCACACAGTGCCAGGGAACCAACCTATTTAAATTAACAAATAAAAAGATTGTGTCACAGGTTGGAAAATAATTGCATTGCGGAGAGGGTGGATGACCTAAGGATTTAGCTTAGGCTACCTGGGGGACTTTCTGGGTTTTTCATTTTTAGGCCTAAACATGGAGTCCTGAGTATCTGCATGGGCTTTCCTACCCTCCCAGTTACCTTGTAGTGCTGTGCAGCTGGAGATTTGATGTTTCTGTATTTTCAGCCTTCCCGTCTCCTAGCAGCTATAGTCACCATCAGAGATACTACTATTTCATGATACATTCATGCATTGATGTAGTGACTCTCTGATCAAGTGGCTGTATTTCTCTGGGTGGTGCTGGTGATTGCTCAAGAAATTAAAACATTTTAATGGAGACTTTACATCTCTTCTGTGTAGCAGCAGAGTGCCATGGTGTTGAGATTTAGGCATGTTTGGCCAAACCACAGTCATGTGTTTGGGAGTTGGTGGGGTAGCATGAACCAGCATTGAACTGCTGGGAGGTTGGAAACAGTGAGCACCTCGACCTCAGTCTATCCTATGTGGAGTGTGTGGGGGGGGGGGAGTGAAGTGCTGCGTGCCATAGTGCTGAGTTGTACTTTCCATATGCAAAAACAAATTGGCCGATGGTGAGTGCATGAGGAAAATGGTCTACAGCAAGATGTGTGACCAGCATTTGCGTTGCACACCTTGCTGGTAGATCAGCATGTTGGCCCCATTGTCAGAGGGCTTTGACCCTGCACCATCTTTAAAGACAAATAAACATCCCTCAGCCTGCACACTAGGGGGAGGACCTCGTTAGGGCCCCAGGTTCCTGTCCATCCACAGTTGCCGCTGCACTGAAGTCCTGACCACCCAGATTGCATTCTCCCATAGTGCCTTGCCTACATTAACTCGACCCAAGTCCCATGCCCACTTGATGGTATATGCCTGCCAAGCAGGGTCTGGCTCCTCTCATATCTACCCTTAACAGGCTTTTAAAAAAAATAATGTGTGATGTAATTAAAAAAAAAAGTTTGGGCTTCATAGCCCACTATCTTGGGGCCACAATAGCCACTCTGCTAAAATAAAAAAAAAAATTAATGCAGCCTATACAGTTTGGGAAGGGATTGTAATAGTGGCGAACTGCCAGTCAGACAATCTCTTAACACTTCCTTGTCTGCCTGCTCCACCCTTTCGCTACCCCTTTTGTGATGTGGTACTAGAGAGAGCGCGGGGATGCACCCCATACAAGCCTATGGGGATGATTTCCTGAACAATTTTACATAACGTTGAAGTACCTTTTATTTATTTATTTATTTATTTATTTATTAGCTTTTGGTAACCGGGTAAGTGCACTAGGCAACAGTCCTGCCTATTTTCAGGCACGACCTGGGAGAGTACAACAAAATAATACAGTGATGACATCAGCACAATACAGTAAAAATCAATACAATCACAACAGTATGGGAGGAACACATAAGATATAAGCAGCTAAACAGTACACAATATGCTGTAAAAACTAGATGAAATAAGATATACAGTAAATAGCTAAACAGTACAAAATATGATATAACAAACAAAATCTAGATGCAACAAGATAGGTAACGCCTGGATGTCCTCAAAACAGAAGAATTAGGGAGGAGACACACAGTTAGTTACAGTTACAGATTCCAAGTGCATAAAGGTGAGAGAACAGTGACCGCTTAAAGGAGTGGTGGGAGGGGGAGAGTTTAACCTGGGTGGGAAGTGAGTTCCAGAAATTAGGGGCAAAATGAGCAAAGGCCTGTTCACCCATTCTAGTAGCACACAGCCGGACTGATAGCATGGGGAAAGATGAGGACCTGAGCGACCGGACACGTGTGATGGGGTAAGCAAGTTCCTCAGGAAGGACGGGCTAGGGGGTCTAGTGAGTGAGTCAATAAAGCAACCTAGGGAGTAAGAACGAAGGTCTTTAGGAGATAGCCAGTGTAGGCCGGAGTAGAGCCAGCAGTGATGCGTCAGTTTGGGGGGGCAGATAAAGCGAACCTACATATATTGTTGTAGGAAGTGTACCATTTGCTGAGCACACTAGTATTGATATTGAACAGAACAGGGAGGGCATAACAATCATTTGTCAATGCTGAATGTTTGCTTACTGGTGTTAGCATTGGAAATGCAGGAGTTAGACAGATGCAGAATAGGAATGGCAATGAAGTACTGAACTTTATGCCAACCCTACCGCTGTCCTGTAGAGATGGACAGACATTGGGATAAGTGTTTGGGTCATCACCCAAGACGGTCATGCCATGTCACCTCACCCTATTCTGCAGACACTGACATGTATTGAGGTGTTTTGGGGAGTTTGGCTTTACAGTCACCCCATTCCATAAGGACATATGGTGAAATGGGTGCAGCATATGAGAATGGGGTGAAGTCTGGGGCTGAAGCGTCCAAGGTACAACTCAATGGCTGTCAGTGGCTGGGGGTGAGGGTGGAATGGCATGAGCAGTACAGTCGGCAATCCAAAGGCACACCCCGATGCCTGTCAGTCTGTACAGGGTAGGACGTTATGGTTAGAAGCCCTAATGCCTTATGAGGTAGAATTAACCTGATAAAAATGAATGCTTTTCCCTGTCTTTTTTATCCACTTAATTTGTTACATTTATGGCTGTCTCTATCATGGTTTAAAAAGATACACAGTCTTTTTATTGACTTTATTTGGGCCAATAAGAAACCACGGCTAGCTTTTCTTAAGCTGGCTTCCTCTAAACCCCTTGGGGGCCTCCATCTACCACATGTAGGTCATTATTACTGGGCCAGTCATACCAGTAAATACCTTAGATGGTTAATTCCAGATGAAGCTCCAAATATGCTTCCTTATACCCCAATTTGGCTCAAGATAGAATTGGCTTAAATAAAACAGAATTCCCTCTCCCCTTCCACACTTTTATATATGAAGGTTAAATTACTTCCCAAACCATTATGCAACATCCCAATAGCCACTTCTATTAAAGTGCATTCTCAGTTATGTGCTTTTCTGAAGTATGAGTACTCCTGGGACTTGACACAACTTTTATTTGGCAATCCCAGTCTCAAGATAGATGGCAAGGTGCTTTTTCCTTCTTGGCTCCCATGCTTTAAGGATTGTCATCTTTCATATTTTACACATACAGGAGATGGTTCTTGGTTATCTTCCACCAAAATTATTGCCAAAGCAGGTATTCCAAATGCTAACACATTTAACATTTTCCATTTATGCCACCTGTTGGTGAAAATGTTGGAAGAAGTCCCTTGCCCACATTAGGCTTAAAATTTCAAACCAAGATGGTCCCCCTAGCTGGCTTCCCACATGTCATGTCCAAGATATTTAATCTCTTGCTTGACTGGCAGTACCCAGAATACTTTGGTCCATCCAGTTACTGGTCTTCTCTTTTCCCTGAGGAAAACATTAAGTGGTCTCTTCTATGGCAGGATTGCCATAAGTATATTACTCAAAATAAGCTTCATATTACCCAGTTTTATATATTACACAATCTATACTATACGCCCCAAAAATTAGCCAGATATGTGATTGCCCCTTCCTCCACCGGTTTGAGATGCTTACAAGGTGAAGGCAATCTATTACATATTTTCTGGTCCTGTCCTAAGTCAATCCCTCTGTGGACCTTTATTAAACAACAAGTAGACCCCCTTTTGGATATTAATGACTTATTTTCTCCAAAAATTTGTGTATTGGGGGAATTTTCAGAGATCCCAGTCTGAGCTCATAAATTCTATATGGCTTTAATCTCGTCTTTCAAAAAGTTAGTTTTGAAACATTGGAAGGACACTGAGGTGATCTCCTATACTGAATGGTTGAGGGAACTACTGGCTAACCTGAGAACTGAAAGATCGATTGCAAGCCTTTGTAGCAATACTTCTAAGTTTGAAAAACTTTGGGCCCTCTTCCAAGCTATGTATTCCCTACAACAGTCCTTGGCACAAACCTACTCTTTTTTGGGAGGGAACATTATGCCGACGGGGAGTGGGCTCCCAGTTGGCAAATTAAACTTGGATGGGGGACATTATGCCGATGGGGAGTGGGCTCCCCCATCGACAAATCAAACTGGGATGGGGACTGAAGCCAACAGGGAATGGGGCCCCCATCGGCAAACAAAGACTGTTTTGGGGGGGAGCATGCTGCTGAGGGGGATTGGGCACCCCCTCAGCAGTGGCGGCTGAATAATACTGTTTGTGAACATGGCAGTAAGCTGCCATGTTCACAAACAGTATTACACTAGGTAACGTTCCATCCTGCAATGACGGGTCACTCCCTCATTGCAGCGGAATGGCTGATGCTGCAATGCCGAGGCAGCCCCTGATTGCTACAGTGAAAATGTTTGTACTTGATGGCACTTTTGGAGACCAGTGTCATTGGCAAACTGTGCCTCCAGTGGCCCAACAGTGCTAAGCTCCCAAATGCAGTGCCTCCGTTGACTGCCACAGTGCCGCACCTCCACACCCCACTTCTCTCCTAAGCTGTCACATAATGTTTCTTGCGCATACGCACAAGCAAACATGAAAATGAAAGCCACCACTCAACTAATTGATTCCCAGTTAGTTGAGCGATGGCTTTCATTTTTATCCAAAGGTACTTCAAAGTTATGTAAAATTGCTCTGAAAATTAGCCCCATAGACTTGTATGGGGCACGTCCCCATGTTCTCTGTGATACCATGTCACAAAAAGGGGGAGTGAGGGGCAGAGCAGGCAGACATGGAGGCGGGAAGGGGTTGGCTGGCTGATAGTTCGGCCAGCATTACGATCCCTTCCCAAACTGTATAGGCTGCATTAAAAAATGTTATTTTAGCACAAATGGGCTATCGCTACCCCAAGGTAGCTGGGCTATGAAGCCTTGCCGGATGACGGCCGTGCCTCCTCCTCATACCATGCTGGTCTCCTCAGTGCACCTCCTCCTCCATCTCATGTGAATGCAGCATCCCTGGAGGCACCGTATCCCTGATTTCTCCCCCCCGGAGGGCCCCTTCCACTAGTGTTAGTGCTGGATCCCCACCCTGGGGTGTGGTGCACATGAGGCCATGACCAGTGGTAGGAGAGGCAGTGGAAGTGAGACGCTGAGCACAGGGCTCAAAATTAAGTTTTGCATCCTCTAGCCAGTGGGGCTAGTGATTGGGGAAATTCCACTACCCCCACAGACTTTACAACATGCCTAGCTGATGTATTTAGTGAAATGTTACCTTTTATCAATATAAGCCTGTAGGGATAGTTTAAATAAAGTCTTATTAGCCAGACACAGCATACCAGCATTTGACTAGCAGGCTTGTACCAGTTTTGACCCCGACACAAAGGAATGGCAAGGCGGGGGCTGGAGGATTCCCCCCAGAAAAGGTTTAAATGTGTTAGTTATAGGCTACCTCAGTAGCCCAGAGGTATTGCACATGTGGGCAACCTGAATTTGACAGCCTGAGCCTCTGCTTGTTGGCAGCCTGGTGAAGGTTGATTTGCCTTCCAACTCCTATAGTAACCCCACATAGTGGCCTTTAGGCCAATCAGATTCATGGGGGAGCCAAAGGTTGCAGGAAGATAGGTGAAGGGGAGGTTGCAGTAAGTGTTGGATTTGCGTTTGGCGTGGCTGGGAGGATGAGGATTTTGTGTTGGCAGTATTGAAAATGGGGGGCTACATCAGCTGGGTGGGGTTAGCTCTGCACTGGGACAACTAGGCCAGTCCTCCTGCAAGGAAGCTTTTACTCAGTTTCTTTGTCATTAGCGGAGTGTAGGCCAGTAAGAATATTTTGGAAGGGATGGTTTGATCATCTGACTGGGTCAGAGAACATGACTGGGGGTTATGAGTGGGTGGGTAGAAAGGGAAATTACTGCAGGAAGCTGCTGCTTTTTTTTGTTTCATTATGTTATCCTCTAGCACTATATCTCTGTTGCTTTTGCCTTGACTTTAAGGAGTAACTCTACAATTTAGCACATGCTTTAAAGAAAATGTCTTGGCTATTTACAATTTACTTGAGAATACATTTTTTCATCTTCGGTGTTCCTTTCCAAGATTTACAGTACATCTTGGCAGTCCATCTGAAAAGTCTGTGTAGTCAACATTTGCTTCTCCCCTGTTAACCTCATAGTGCCTTGAATTGTATACACACAAACTGAATCTGGAGTAATCTAGGGTTTCCAGACTCTAAGTAAGGCTTCCAGCGGACCCATCTGTCCCAATAGACCTGATTTCTATTGGTTAACATGGCTATATTTTTTTCAAGTTGTAGTGCTAATAAAGCCTCTCTGTGCCATTCTAACACTGATGGCAATGCCTTGTATTTCCAGTGTCGCATAATAACTAATTTAGCCACTGCTGAAGTAAGTGCTATATGGTCTTTCCTGTGTTTAATAGTTCCTGGGAGGAAGCTATTAAGAAGACAAATTTCAGGGGTGAATAAAGATTGCAAACCTAACAATGGATCTAATGTGTTTAAATACTATGCCAAAATGATGATGCTTTAGAACAGGTCCATAATAAATATGGTATAGGTCACCCATGGATTCGTTAGATCTTTGACACAGAGGAGATGGAAGCCTTCCCATTTTTAAACAGTCAATCGGGGGAAAAATATAGTTTATGCATCACATTGAATTGCAGCAACTAAAGTCTGTCCTGTTTAGTAAATTTATATAAATTGCACCAGATACAGCGCCAGACTGATACATCCATGGATAAATTTATTTTATTTATTTTAGTCTTTGGTAACCGCATAAGGCCCAATAGGCACACATGCCTGTTTTCAGTGGTGATCTGGGAGCACTGGGCGTTTAAGTGACTTGCTCAGAGTCACACAGTATGCAAGAGGAGGTTGTGAGAATCAAACTCAGGTCTGGTCTGCTGGATGTTTCAAGCTCATTCACACCTGGTTCCTCTAACCTCTAGGCTATACTGCCAGCCCATAACTCATTCACTCAGTAATAGCAGACACCTTTAGGTAGGCACTGATCAAGGGTTTGGAATTCCTTATATACCATAGATATTGCAAGGGGTTGGTTTGCCACCAGTAATGCTGGATATAACTCAATAGTAGGGGAAGGAATATGAGCAGTTTTGCCAAGGAAAGACAAGATAACCTGTTGAGTTTGTCAGTATTGAAAAAGGGTTTGCATTCTTAATATTAAAGTCATGGCAAAATTGTGAGAGGGGAAGGATTTTACCTCCAGGAGCCAGGTCATCCAGTTTCAAATTATGCAAAGGAGCCCAAAAATGAGAGGAAATGGGGGCTTGAGCAATTTGAAAGTTTGGGTTACTGGTTAGGGGTTGTTGTAATGATTTGTACCAATTAACACTCCAACCTGGAATTCCATTGCACCTGGAATAACACCTTAAGGGACCAACCAATTGGTGTATTTTTAAGAGCCTTTGGTAATAACCAAAGAGGGGAGTACAATAATGCAGTCAGATTACAATGATAAGTTTCTGCCCAAACTATCTCAGTGTCTAACCAAAGGGGTTTGAGGGAACCAGGAATCCTTTGGACAGGTGTAAAAATCCAGTGGATGAGTTTGCTTATATGTGTAGCACAGTAGTAGGTAAAAAAGAAAAGAAGAGAAAGGCCTTATTGCAGCTTTGGTGTGGTAAGCTTGAAATATGTTAATTGAACCTTCTTTCCTTTCCATAAGTACTGATTAATTAAAGTTTGCAACTTGGCAAACCAACATTTTGGAAGAAAAATGGCCAACATATTTAGAGGGTAAAAAATGCGAGGTAAAACATTCATTTTAATGGTAGCCATTCTATCCCACAGTCAGATTGATAATGAGACCCATCTTGCCAAATCTGTCTTGAGAGTTGACATTAAAATGAAGAAATGTTCTTTTATTATAAGTGGGATTTCTCTAAAAGTTTTAAGCCTAAGTATGTTAAGAACTTTGATTCCCAGACCAACTCTGTTCCCTCAGTATCGGGGGGGGGGGGTATAGCTTTTCTATTCATGGGGAAAACTTTCGTTTTAGAAGGGTTGAGCTTGTAAAAAGATACTTTGGAAAAAAGGCCAATTTCTCTAAGTAGTGCCAGAACACCAGTGGCCTGATTTTCTAGGTGTAATAGTACTGTAGGTCATCTGCATAAGCAGAAATAAGATGACAAGAGGTACCAACCTGTATACCTTGAAGGCCCAGCGAAGAGATTAATTTCCTGATGAAGGGTTCTAAATATATATTGAAAAGTAGAGGGGATAGGGGACAGCCTTGTCTGGTGCCGTGTTGCAGTGGGAGGGAATCAGATAAAAGAACATTGCACCAGACACAGGCTGTGGGTGCATTATAAAGGAGTTGTACCCAATTAATAAAACCAGTAGGGAAACTGAGTCTATCCAGGTCCATAAATTAAAAATCCAAGGAGACGCGGTCAAATGCATTTTCGGCATCTAGAGAAATTAAAACAGTAGGTATATCTGATTGATTAGACAGTGATAGTAAGTGTAGTAAATGGTTGATATGGTCACAGGAACATCTACCAGTCATAAACCCGACTTGTTCAGGGCCAACTAAAATACTCATGAGGGGACTTAACCTGTTGGAAAGGTCTTTTGCTAATATTTTAACATCGGTATTTAGAAGTGATATAGGATGGTAATTTTCTGGACGTTGGGGATCTCTATCAGGTTTAGGTATAAGGGTAATAATGGCTTCTTGGAAATGTTGCTCTGAGAATCCATTAAGAAACCAGTAGTTATATATTTCAGTCAAGAAAGGGGCCAAGTCTGCATAACAAGACTTAAACAAGTTATTTGTAAAACCATCAGGGCCTGGTGATTTATCTAGCGGGAGTTGACGGATTGCATTTTCAACTTCCATGACTTGAATTGGTATACCCAAGGGAGCTGCCATATCAGGAGGAAGTTTCGGGAGATCAATTAGGTCTAAATAAGTATTTATGTCTTTCTGAGTTACAATGTCCTCTCTAGGAACAGAGTATAGTTCCTGGAAATATGACTTGAAAATAGCTAAAATTTGTTGAGGGTGGGTGGTTATGGGACCAGTGCTAGATGTTTGTAAACTAAGTATACAATGGTTCATTTCTGCTTGTTTAATTCGGATAGCGAACAATTTGCCTGCCCTTTCACCTGACTCTAAATATTTAAGTTTGGTTCTCTTCAGTGCCAATTCCCCTTTCTGAGACAGAAGATCATAAAATTGGGCATTTAAAGTACATAATTTAGCCCAGTCCTCCGCAAGGGAGATGCGACTAATATTTCTTTCGGTGGATTTACTATCAAGGAGCAACCCATCAAGTTTAGATTTAAACTGTCGGGCTCTTTTGGAAGCAAGGTGGATACATTCACCACACAATGGACATTTGAGGGCCACCCATACACTATCAAGTCTTGCAACTGAACCTTTGTTGGTTTTGAGAAATTGGGAAACAAAGTCCTTTACCTGCAAGAGGGTAGTTGGAGATTTGAGTTATTGATCATTTAGGCACCACAAAGAGCTCCTTCATGTGCCAGGGCCTAACATGCAAGATAGGAAGACAGGCAACTGATCTGAGATTATTCGAGCATGTATTTGGCTGTCAGTTATTCCACGGAGGAGAAAGGAGCTAATCAAAAAATAATCAAGCCTGGAATAGGTGCGGTGGGGAGAAGAAAAGAACGTTTAAGATTCTTCTGTGGGGTGTAATATTCTCCATATATCCACCAGCCCCGCTCCATTCATAAGGTCTTTCAGGGCCCTATGAGTTGGGGAAAGTACAACTCTTTTGGCATCAGACCGGTCTAGTTGCAGATGTGGTGTTAAGTTCCAGTCCCCCCCCCCCCCGGAATATGACCTCATGTATAAAAGAGGTAATCAAATTAAGAAGGTGTAAGAAAAAAGGGGGTGAATCGATGTTAGGGCCTTAAATAGACCCTAGCAGGACCAGTTTGGACTGTCATTTACCATGTAATAAGATGTATCTGTCTTTTACGTCCCATATTTCTGGGACTAATAGATAAGGGACTGTCTTAGCAATTAGGATGGCAACCCCTCCATGGCTAGTGGAGATTCCTGCACCATAAGCTTGCCTACCCAATTCCTACAGAGGAGAGAAGTATCTTCTCTCCTGAGATGCGTCATCTGTAGGCATGCAACTCCCACATGAAGGTTGGATAGGTGTCTCAAAATAACTTGTCGTTTGTACCTGTCTTTGGCACCACAGATATTCCAGGTTGCAATATTATATAGTCCCCCCATTATGATATAATAGCATGAGATAATACCAAGGGAAATCAGTCTGAAAGGGTTTGCTTCAAGTAAATAACAATTAACCAGCTATAGAGTAAAAAAAGATAATTTAGCCCATTCCCCCCCTTTAATTACATTACTAATTTTCCCCATCTAATTATTAACCTCGCGATTTATCTTCAAATCACAAGTAAAAAATATTAAGCAAGTACCCCCAGTTCTACCAACCGTGCTAACTAAATATACTGCCAGGTGATGTGAACATTCCCTGCTCCCTATTCCCCAACATTCCCCCCCAGAACTAGTAGTACAATAATTAGCATTATTAAGTCCACGAGTTGTGGAGGTTGAAAATAATTATGCAATGCTGTATTCAAGAATAAACATTGCTTAATGGTGCCATTAATGACATCGGGTACAAAACCAAAACATATGCATGATGTACAACATCCTTGACTTACCACAGGGTGGCGCAAGTAGAATCAAATAGGCTAGAAAGATGAAAAGGAGTGTGAAATAGCTATTACTTTCATAGCTAGATGATCTAAACAATTCATTCAGTTGAATTGAAAATTACCATTAAATAGCCCATAAACATCCTCATATGGAGGGCAACAAAAAGTTTTGAACTCCATCGAGGGGCTAGAATTGGCATACAAAGTCCTATTACACAAATATATAAGTGGGAATAAATAGCATGAAATAAATGAATGAAGGTCCCAGATCATATCTCATCAATTGGATATAAGTTGGCAAATAATCCAGTCTTAACCCCAAAGACAGTAAAAGCTCTCCAATGCGCTGGGCATAGTGGAAATCTGCATGGGAAGAAAGTCCCTGTCTCCAACTGGTCTCAAACGTCTACCGCGACCGGTAGAAAGCTCCCAAATGACACTCATATCTCAAAACTCAACCAAACCAGCAGGTCAATGGGTCCACTTAATTACCAAAGAGGTAGCCCAGTCATTTAAATAGATCAGGTAATAGCTTCTTTAGTTCAAGTTGTACTGTTCCTGCATTTCAAAGGCATGCCGCTGTTCATTGATTCTCACCTGCAGAAGGGCCGTGTATCGAACCCGAAACTACTTCCGAGCTACAATTAATTTAGATTCGAGGGGGTGCATCTACTGTCTCCTCATTTTAACTGACTGAGGTAGGTCTTGGGTATTTTCTGGCCCTCCCATTGCACCTCTTGTAGGGTTTCAATTTGGGCCAAAATGTGCTGCTTGTCAAGAAAGTTCAGCAATTTAAAAATTAGTGGACTAGGAGGTGAGCCAGGGGGTGGCATCAGTCGTAGCACTCTGTAAGCTCTCTCTCAGTGGTATAGGTAGTGCCATTTGGTGAAGGTCCGGCTATCTTTTCACAAAGTTTTTGTACCAAAAGGATCGGGGAATTGCCTTCCTCCTTTTCGGGGATCCCGAGAATAAGCAGGTTATTTCGTCGGCTTCTGCTCTCAAGATCCTCAAGTTTCTCCTCCATTTTTTTAAGCCTTTCGCCACATTCCAACAATCCAATTCGGTTTTATCTTGCCTCTTTTCCAGAGAAATAAGACGTGCCTCTGAGTCGGAAACTTGTATTGCCAAAGAGTCCATCGAGGAGTGCACTAGATGTAGTTCTTCGGACATGGCCGCAATGGATCTCTGGAGCGGTTGCAATATCTCCAGGAAGCATTCCTCTGTGAGGACCAGTGACCCCTGGCTGCTGTTTTGGCCACTTTGCGACCTTGTCTTTCTCCAGCATAGGGGGAGGTGACTGCTGCGGAGGTGCCTCACGCATATATGCCTCCATATCTCTAGGATTTTTCTCTCTCTCTACACTGTCAAAATAGGTAGAACTCCTTCCCAAGTAGAAATAGAGTTAGAAAGTTTGGTTTGCAAGGGAAATACCCAGGAGGGATGCAGAGCATTAGGAGCTAGCGGTTGCTCATTTGGCTGCCATCACGTGATCTCATCTTGTTTAATTCTGACTACTATAATCTCTCCCTTAGAACGTCTGGTCCTTTGCATCTCCGCAACCTTCTCTGTGCTTTCCTTTTAGGTCCTACTAGATTACGCCAAACCCAAGACAACCCAACTCTGGGTGCTGTGACTCTGGCAGAGCAGATACTTCATATTCAGAAGTCAAAATTTAGTTTTGTAAACACTAGCCCACAGGACTAGTGAATGAGGAATATACCCATAGACTTTTCCACTGGCCCAGTTAGTGAACTTACCTAAGTGTTATCTTCTTCAGCACAAGACTGCAGGACTAGCCAAAGGAAAGTCTTAATAATTGTTTACAAAATCTACCAGCATTCACTAGTGCAATGGTGCCAATTTTGACCACTGTAAAGCAGGTGGAGCTAGTGTCCTGTGCCAAGGAAGGAGGTGGGGCTATTTTCAGAGGCTGTGTGGGGGGCAGTGGCTAGTTTCTGGAGATGGAAGGTACTAGTGATTGGGGCTGTGGATGATGGGTCAGCAGAGGTCAGGGGGGCTGTGGAGAGAGAGGGAGGGAGCTAATGTCAGGGCCCATGGAGGGATAAAGTAGAAGAAAGGGTGTATGTGTGCCTCAGGTGTCTGAGTAAGTTGTGTCCAAGATGGCTTTGCAGGGAAGGTGTGCAGCAAGGATATGGGTGATTCTCAAATGGCTATGGAGGAAGGGATGTGGCTTCATTGAGTCGGGTGGGGCATGAGTGAGGTGATATCCACAGAGTTTAGTAACTGCGGTACCTAGAGAGGATGGGGCGCTCAGAGGGACTGTGGTAAAGGGATGGGGGGTTGGTGTGGTAGGGTTGTATCAGGAAGTGGAGATGGGATTATTGTCTGCAATCGGGGAAGCCAGAGAAGTGTTTGGAACTGTGGAGGGTGTACATTCAAGAGGGTTATTGTCAGGGGGTCTATAAGTGGAAACATGCAAGTGTCAGGTGCTGTGGAGGGAAGAGGCTATTGTCAGAGTGCCCTGTTGATGGGGGGGGCTAGTGTATGGGTTAGAGGAAGGAAGTGTGGCTAGTGTCCGGGCTGCAGGCTGGCTAGTGAGCTATTTTCAAATAAATAGTTCACTGTACAGATTAGGAGTACACAAAGTCCCATGTATTCGCAGAGAAAAAAAAATTGTTTTAATAAAGCACTTGAAGTGTCTTCCCAGTTTTTATTATTATTTATTGAAAAGTATCTGTTTTTAACATGATTTGATACTCCGAGTCGTTCAGTGACAAATCCCTGGCTGGGGTTACATCAGCTGCATCTTAGGAATGTGTCACTAAAAGCTCAATGATGCTTGTCACTTTAGCCAGTTGGTCCCATTGGGTACATATACCAGTGGCCTGAGGGTCACATTGAGGCATTCAAGTTAAACAATGTATACATACATATGAACATATGAAGGTGCCAGCAGGACAGACCTACCGGTCTATCAAAGTCTGCTCGATTGTACAGCTAGCTCCCTAGCAGGAAGCTGCCCCTCCACCCAAACCCCTTAACCTCCCATTGTTGTTCTTCTCGCCCACCCTTACCCACCCCTGTACCCTGTCCCAAACGTTCTTAAAGCTAGCCATATTTTTGCATGATATCACTCCTTCTGGTAGTGCATTCCACCTTGCAACTACCGTCTCTGTGAAGTAATGCCTCCTCATCTCCCTCCTGAATCTCCCCCTTCTATTCTTAGCTCATCGCCCCAGTCTCCCTCCTGCTCCTTAGTTTCAACACCCCCTATGCCCCCCCCTTTGTTGGCACCCTTCAGGTACTTGAATGTTTCAGTCAAGTCCCCCACTCCTGCCTCTCTTCCACTGCATACATATTCAGTTCCATTAGCCTTATCTCATAATCCATTCCCTCAATCCCCTGAATCATCCTCATCGCCCTTGCTTCACTCCTTCCAGCAGCTTGATGTCCTGGCTCTGGTACGGCCTCCAGAACTGCACACAGTACTCCAAGTGAGGCCTAACCAGAGCCCTGTAGAGAGGCAAAATCACCGCCCTGTGCCCGGACATGAATCCACATGCTTTTCACCCTAGCATCCTGTTTGCTTTTGGTGCTGCCCTCCAGCATTGGGCAGAATTGTTCATGCTTGATGTTATCAATACCCCCAGGTCCTTTTCTCCTCAGTGCTCCCCAGCTTGATCACCCCTAGGCAGTATTCTCTCCTTGGGTTCCTTGCCCCAAAATGTAACACCTTGCATTTTGTTGTATTGAACCCCAGCTGCCAGTTCCCTTACCATTCCTCCAACCTTGTCAAGTCCCTCTGTAGTTGCACTCATCTCTCTTCATCTTGTACTCCTGCACCCATTTTGGTGTCATCGGCCAACTGGCTAATACTGCTCACCACCCTCTGTGCAATATCTGAGATGAATAACCTAAACAGCACCGCGCCCAGCACCAAGCCCTGCAGCACCCCGCTCATCACAGATCTAGGCTCTAAGACCCCCACCACCACCACCACACTCTCCAGCCTACCCCTTAGCCAGTTTGAGATCCAACATGCCTTCATACCCACTCCCACCTTGGATAACTTCACCCCTAGTCTCCCATTGGGCACTGAATCAAAGACCTTGCTGAAATCCAGGTATAGCACATCCACAGCATGACCCCCATCCAACTCCCTCATCACCCATTCATAGTACTGTATAAGATTGGTCTGACAGGATCTCCCTGAAATGAACCCATGCTGCCTCCGGTCCTGCAGGTTGTTGCCCTCCAGAAATGCCACCAGTCTGTCCCTTAGTATCATCTCCATCAGCTTTCCCACTATGGACATCAAACTGACTGGCCTATAGTTCTCTGGCTTGTCCCTTAGACCGGTTTTATGTAACGGTACCACATGGGCCATCCTCCGGTCCTGAGGCACCTCCCCCATTTCCAGGGAGGTGCTGAACAGGTCCGCCAGTGGTTCCGCTAGAACCTCTGCCATCTCATGCAGCATCCTGGGGTGGATACCATCTAGTCCCAGTGCTTTATTCACCTTCAGTGCCCTCAGCCCTTCCAAGACTCTGCTACCCTCTATCCTACCATCCATTAACTCGCACACCCCCATCCACCCCAACCAGGCTGTGAACACTGAGCAGAAGTACTCATTCAGTGCTTCCACTTGTTCCTTTCCCTTTTCTACCCACTCCTTCCCCCTTTTTATCCTCACTATACTGTCCCTGCACTTCGTTTTCTCCCTGATGTATCTAAAAAAGTTGTTCTTCCCTCCTTCAATTTCCTGTGCTAATCTGAGTTCTCTAGTGGTTTTCGCACCCTTTACCCTCTTGATCACCTCCTTGGACCATTTTGTGTACTCCCTGTCCTCTCCCTTCCCCATCCCTCTGTACCTCCAGTATGCCTCTCTTATTGCTCTCATCCTCTCTATCACCTCCTTGTTCTGCCTGCATGGTTTCTTTGCCCTATTCTTCTTACTCTGTAGCCTGGTGCATGTTTCCATTGCCTCTGTGATTTCTTGCTTTATTATGTCCAACTTCTGTGCTGTCCCCATTCCCCGCTTTATTCTTTTGAGTCTCCCCTTCAGCAATTCCCCCATATTCTCAAAGTTCGCCTTTCTGAAATCCATTGCTTTTGTTGCAGATCTCTCTGGCTCCCTGCTCATTGTGATGTTAAACCACATTGTTAGATGATTGCTGTCAGCTAATGGATCCTCCACCTTTATGTCCCTCACTGCCTCATTGTTAGATAGTGCCAGGTCTAGTGTGTTCCCTTGTCTTATGGGTTTGACAACCAGCTGTGTCAGGAATCCCTCCTGGAATGCATCCAAGAGGACCAGCTCCCTGGCATTGGAGGTGACCGGCACAGTCCAGTCCACCCCATCAGGTTGAAATCTCCCACTATGTCTACCTTCCTCCTCCTACATACCTTACTGATTTGTTCCACCAATTCCCTGCCCATTTCCATTGCCTGGGATTGTAACCTATACACCACCTCAAACCTCAGCTTCCTTCCCCTGGAATCCAGGAGCTGTAACCACATTGCCTCCATATCCCTCTCTTCCTTTTTGTCCCTTGTACATTTGCTCCCCTCCTGCATGTTGATAGCCACCCCTCCCTTCCCCATGGTCCTTTCTGTATAGTCTGAACCCTGGGATTGCCAGGTTCCAGTTTCAGTGCTCTGTGGCCCACATTTCTGTGATGGCCGCAATGTCTACCCTCCCTGCAGCCAAGAGTGCCTGAAGCTCTGACGCCTTGTTAGCTAGGCTTCTCTCATTCACCAAGACCACCCTCCATTCTGTCACCCATCCCTCCTTTTCCAGATCTCCCTCCCCACCCTGCCCCTTCTGTACTAAATCTGCAAGTACTTTCTTACTAGCTTGGGGGTAGGTCACCCGGTCCTTGGGTACCTTACCCATAGTCTGACCCCCACCCCCAGCTAGCTTAAATTCACTTTTATTGCCCTATACTCCTGAAGCTTCTGCTTTAATACCCCATTTCCCTCCTGACTTAGGTGCAGCCTACATATAAACTTGTTAGCAGGTTTAATGCTCACTTGCATTGGGGTAGACATCAGAGAAACTTGGACTGATGTGTACATTGAGGTCTGACTAGACTACGTACTGTTAGAAGAGGTGGACGGGCATGAAAATGTGAAAAATAGCAACTGACAGTCCAGAATGATGCCCCCAGTTTCTACAGGCTCTATATTCTTTGAGAAGTACCATACTGCTAGCAACATCACCCACCATCCTAGGGACTAAGCTTTGACCTTCAGTACAGCCACAGATTCCTTCCATGGGGGGCAGGAGGGGAAGGGTAATCATCCCCATCCCCCCTTCCAGAAACTCTCATCTACCATGGTAACCCCCCATACCCCAACCCCAACAATGAAACGATTTAACAGCCCTACTGACTGGTAGGCTTATAGACACTTAAGGAATCAGTACACTAGGGAACTTAGAAGAGTTAAACAGGAGTATTTTAAGGGAAAATTACATTTGAATTATACAACAAATCCAAAGCAGTTGTGGGGTATTGTATCTGACCTAATGGAAATAAAAATAAACAACAAATAATGAGGATTGAGTACAAAGGAAAATCTATACCTGTTAGTTCAGAAGTAGCTGATATGTTAATATTTTTTTTAATAATGTAGGGTGCAAGCTCAAAATCATAGTTTAGGGATAGGGATTGATTTGATTAAGAAGGGTGGGGGAGAGGAGCAAATGGTAAATGGATGGAAGAGGTTTTCTTTTGGCCATATATTGGTGGATGAGGTTAGAAATGAATTGTTATGGTTAGATGTCTCAAAGGCAAAGGACTTAGATGATATCCCTAATAATTTATTGAAATTTGCTGCCCCATGTATAGCATTCCCATTGACTTATTTGTTTAATTATTCTTTTGCAACAAATAGTTATCTGGAGGGTTGGAATGTAGCCAAAAATATTCCAGTTTATAAGGGGGTTCGATGAAGGATATTAGTAATTTTAGACCTATTTCTTTGCTTTCACAGGTTTCCAAAATAATGGAAAAGTTGGTAGCTAGACAATTGAAAGATTACTTAGAAGGGTTCAATTTTTTGAATGAGTATCAGTGTGGATTTCGATCTAAACACAGTACCCAGTCTGCTTTAATAAAAGTGACAGGGGATATCCAAATGAGCCTGGACAGGAGGAACTCTGTTGGAGCCATTTTTATTGACTTGTTGGGGAGTTCCCTCGAAGGCATTACTATAAAGTCGCAATCAGCTTTTTTTGAACTGCAAACATATTTTGATACTTTGAATTTAATCATAAATGAAAAGAAAACACAGGTGGTCCATTGTGGGGGTTCTCCTACTTTATGCCCACCCCTAGATATTAAAACTAAGAAGGGGGAAAAAGTTCAACAAGTTACAAGCTACAAATACTTGAGTATGTGGCAGGATTGTAGGTCAAAATGGGATAAGAATTCAGAGAGTTTGATGAGTAGCCTCAGTAGGAAACTGGGAATGCTCTACAAACTAAAGTACTGTACAACCAAAGAAACTCGATGCAGGATTGTGGAAACCATGATCCTTCCAGTACTTGATTATGGGGATTAGATGTATGGGGGGCCTTGAGGGTGGAGCTGGCTAAGCTGGATGTGATGTACAATAGGTTTACCCACTTCATCCTTGATGCCCCCAGAAACACACCTCATTGTGCTCTATATAGGGTATTAGATTGGTGGTGTTTGGATGATACGAGAAATTTCCATTTGGTAAATTGTATGGGGAAAATAGGGGGAATGATGTTACCTAGGTATATTCTGGATATGTTTGTTGTAAGAAAATTAAGAGAGGGTTTGCAGTCTTCAAGGGGTATACAATATGTTATTCCAAAATGTAATCTAGGGGTGGGTAGAGCTTCTGTTTTAAGTAGGGAATCTAAGATTTGGAATGATTTACCATTGGAAATGAGATAAGCCGAAGAGCTTTTTAACTCTGGGGTGTCAAAAAATTGGTTTGAGAAATTTAAACATAGTCCAAAACAATGTTGTCAATAAATTAGTTAGGGTGCAACCTTTGTATAATAAGCTTTATTATTGAGCTATGGTTAAGGTGTGTTATAAAATAAAATAGTAAGGCAATTCTTGATATAGCTTATATACTGTGAAATAGGCATCATGTTGTTGGAATTAAGGATATTCTCTGTATTTCTATAATTTTAAATTGTTAAACTTTCCCTGTATAAGGTTTTTGATAACTGATTTTGGTGTTTGTCTTTTCAGACTCACTATATTGCTGTGATGTAACTACCTATGTGTTTGTTAGGTACGTTATGTTTTAAAATGTAAAATTTGTAATGTATGTTTGTAAATCTGTACTTTATGTTTTGTAAATGAACCTCTTTGGAAATAAGTTTTTAACTCAATGGAGTTTATCCTATATTCTTGTTCATTTTCTATGAATTTGAATACAATTTTGCAAACAAACAAACCCACCAAGACTCTTTACCAGTTTGGTGGTCTGGAGTTCTGTCAATTGTGCAGGGAGTATAACAGCTGGGGACTGATATTCAAATGTTTACTCAGGTGCAGATCCTAGTTTGCTTGTGCAAAACTAAATGCAGGCAGAAATCCAGTGAGCAATGGACCTTTTGGTGACTGGTTTGCCTTTTCTCACTTCTTCATAGGTCAGTAAGAGCTGAGCATTGTCCTACCTGTGCCTGTTTGTGTGGTGCAGGTAGCAGCTGATAGCTCTCTTAACATTTAGGCAATGCAGGCCACATTCCCTCAAAGTGGAATGGTCAGTGATAAAGAATGGCATTATCATGGACTGATTGATGTGGAAGTCAGATACCATCTTACGAAGAAACTTCTTGTTAGTTCTAAGGACAGCCTTGTGCTTATTGAATGCAGTGTAGTCAGGTCTGTGGATAAAGCCTGGAGCTCATTAATTCTCCTGTCATAGGTAATTGCCACCAGGAACACTGTTTCTCAGGTAACATACTTAAGATCTGCCAAGGACATGTGCTTGTAAGGAGGCTGCATGAGCTGGGCAATGCATTTATTAAGGTCCAATACTGGCATGGGATCCCTATGCAGGGATGAAGGTGCAGGTGCAGGACCCCCTTGAAAAACCCCAGCAGATTTATGTGTAGCAATGACTCCTGCTTGAGCAGTTTGCTCCCCCAGATCTGATCCCCCAACCTAAAAGAGTGGTATCTGTGGGTAGCACCAACAAGGGATTTACCTCCCCTATGGGGATGTATTCTACAGTGCCACTCCCAAATTCTCCCTAACCAGACTGGATACCTTTTACCACTCCTCCTGCTGTTTTTCCCAGGACTGTCTTCCTAGTATCCACCATTGTCTCCTCTATCAGGCCCTGTCCCTCCTAACCCTACAGGAAAGGAGGCAAGTGCACTGTGCTAGTCTGGCAGCTAAATACGGGTCACAGTCCCTGCCTGTTTATCTCTTTGCTGATCCCTCCCCCTCCCTCCCATTCCCTCAGGTACTTCGAGTCCTGATCCTTAGCGGTTCCTCACATGTCCACTTCTGCAGGCCAAGCTTTCTTCTCCTATCGGCTGCCTAAATTATGAAACTCTTTCCCCTCTATCATTTGCCATACTCCTTCCCCTTCTTATCTCATCACTTTCCTTAATGACCACTTCCGCACATCTTGCTCCTACGTCTACCCTTCTAGATGCTGTACTATTTTCTTGCACTCACTTACCCGCTTAAACAAGGCTACCTGACACAATGTCAACTTGGCAGCTTAATGCTGGTATCCTGCTGTACTACTGTAGTTGCTGCATCTCATCGCTCTTGTTATGTTTTACATTGTATTGTAATGTACTGTATCTAGTGTTCTAAATTGCACTGTTTCTTTTTGTATGGTACCACTTGCTGTACTACCTGCTGCTCTTTTTACTTGCACTATATTGCCTACTCATGTATTTCCCAATATTCCTCTCCCCCAGGACGCATCTGGAAATGAGCAATTGTCAGCTCAGTATGCTTTTCTGGTAAGTCTTTTAAATAAATAAATGGCACATCATGTCTGAGGTTGTTCCTCTCCTGCCACCACTGTAGTTCCTGAAGGAGCATACCTGTGACTGGCACCAATTTTGACAATGAATCTTTTTTTTGATGCCAGTGTGACATGAGATGAAACTGAATGTCACTCATTTGAAACCTGGCCCTTGACACTGTTGCTGTTGAAGCTGCTATGTGGCCCAGCAATTCTAGAAAATGCTTTGCTGACCTAAGGATATACAGTTTTGAAGGAGCTGGCTAGCTGCACTAGGCTATCTGTTCTTCACTGTGGAAGAAATGCCCTGCCGCTTACAGTGTCCAACTCGGCTCCTATGAACTAGAACTGAACTGGCTCTAGCACTAGACTTCTCCAAGTTTACTAGGAACCCTAAGGATTGCAGAGTATCCTGTATGACTGCCAGAGCATCCCTGACCTGATGAGAAGATTGACCTATGACTTTCCAGCCATCCAGGTAGGTGAACACTGCCACCCCTTGCCTTTTTAAGTGTGCTATGACCACAGCCAAGCACTTGGAGTGGAGGTCAGTCTGAAAGGCATTGCCCTGAACTGATAATGGCCTGATGCAATCTGAATCTGAGATATTTTCTGTGGGATTGCCTGATGGGAATGTAGAAATATTCATTCTTTAGGTCCAGAGATGCTAACCAATCTCTGCCTTTAATGTTGGAAGGATGGTTGACAGAGTCACCATCTTGAACTTTGGTTTTGACAAATGTCTGTTTAGTTGTGTGAGATCCAGTATGGGTCACCACTCCTCAGTTTTCTTTATTGTGAGGAAGTATCTTGAGTACAGGCCTTTTTGCCTTTGTGCCCAGGGAACTGGCTCTATTGCCCTTTGTGACAGAAGGTTGGATACTTCCTTCTTTATCAAAGCTGTTTCTGATGGGGGTAGAGGGTCTGAAGACCCTTGCCCTCAGCCTTGACATGAACTTAAAACTGAGAGCAAGATTCTGGTCCTTTACCTCCAGGTCCCACTTGTTTTGTGGTGATAGTTTGCCATTCCTGGAGATAGCTGGACAGCCTGCCCCCTACTGGGGTTGGGGAGGTGACCCGAGTAGACAGCTCAGGGTATCTGCTTGGTTTTAGCTACTGCCTGTACTGAGGCAAGCAGAGTAAAAAATCTGACTTGTGCGGGAAGTGGAACTTTGGTCACAGTGGTTTGAAAATCAAGCTTGAGCCTAGCATTTCACTATTTGCATAGGTTCTATTAACCATTTTGGCTCCAGGACAGTCCTATGGTGCGACCATACTGCATTTGTCAGAATACAGAAAGATTCCCTGGGGTTTGAAGGCAGAATTATGCAAATTGGTGGGGGGGGGTGCAGTCTGATAGTCACCGTATTTGCTCCATGCAAGGGCACTTTTCATGGTCCCCTAGCATGGAGAAAATACTGCAGACCTAACCCTCATCTGAATCTGGCACAGACCTAGCAGTTCCCGGTGGTAGTGCGTTGATGCCCCCATCCCAAGATAGTACTTCTTGGTGGCAAGTGGTGCCCACTTTCTCTGAACCCAGTCTTGTTAATGAAGGATATAACTCTGCCGTTCAGTGGTTCCTTCCTTCCACCTGATTCCAGTCCCATTATAGGAAGATATATCCCTGTCGACCAGTGGTGCCCCTCTGAACCCAGTCCCATTAAAGGAGGATATATCCCTGACATCCAGTAGAAACTTCCCCCCACGTGATCTCCATCAGTGTAGGAACACAGTTACCATGGTGTCCAGTGGTACCTCCCCACACCTGATCTCTATCACAGGAATGACCCTCAGTTTTCCTGTGCCCCCCACTTGACAGCCACACTGCCCTTAGTATGGCAGTAGCAAAGAAGTACTGTCCCTCTAAGAAAACCCCATTCCAGGAACAGTGCCATCCCCCCAGCCTATACCCACTTAGTAGCTAGTGGTTCTCCTGTCACGCACAGCACCTACACCCAACCTCCAGTCCCCCCTAACAGTCCATCAGTGCCATGGTCCAACGACTGAGAGTGGCACAGCCCACCTTACACAACTGCAGCCACTGGCATCTATCTGTATAAGGGAGTGTGGCTGATTTATAAAGCAAGGTAATATGCCTTGCTGTATTCATAGGTTGCCCTCCCTGATATAGATAGACAATGGGGGGCCATGGTTATGTAAGGTGGGCTGTGTCACTTGCTGTCATTGAACTGTGGCATCAATGGACAGGTAGGGAGACCAGAGGATGGGTGTCAATGCCAAGGGTTGGAGGGCAGCCACTAGCCACCAATTGAGTATACTGTAGGTTGGGGGGGGGTTGCTCATGGTTCAGGACAGGGCTTTGTTGGGGCATCAGGACTTCTTTGCTCCTGCTATGCCAAGGGCAGTATGATTGTAAGGAGAGAGCATTGGTAAACCGGGAGGTGGGGACTTTCCCAGGATAGGGATTGGATTGGGTGTAGGGAGGGATCACTGGACACCAGGGAAATTGTTTTCCTACATGGACTGGGATTGGGAGTGGGAGTGACCACTGGATGCCAGGATGTATCTTTCTTGAATGGGACTGTGATTGGGTAGGGGAGAGATCACTGGACATCAGGGGTATAGCTGTCTTAAACGGTACTGGGTTTTGAGGGAGGGAATATGTCACTATTCTCAGAGGCAGCTCACTGGGTTGGGGCAGTTGGGGGGGCTGTGCTGGGAAAAGCAGTTACTCTCCCCATGCAAATGAGCTTATAATGGGAATGCAAATGACCCCTTAGTGCCTTGCATGCCCAATAAACTAATTTGGATGGGGACTTTTGAAAAGTGCAGATTTTTCCAAGATGCAAACCATTGTAGGGCCCAGTTTCAGCGGTGCTCTTGAGTAGCACTCAGTGGCTTAGTGCCTGGACACAGTGTCCCTATATTCAGAGGGATAGGGCAATGCACTATCCCTCTGAATAGAAAGTAGCAGTTTTGTGCACCTGCGGAATTGCAAAGCACAGCGCAAATGTTCTTGCTCCACTTTGGGCATTTTTAAATATTGGGCCTCTGGTGTCTTCATTCTGTCCTGTGTTGGTTGATGGGTGGAGCAGCATGGCCCGCACCCCAGACAGAGATCAACGCTAGGGACACTGAATCCTCCCTATCACGATGGCCCCTGAGTGACCAGTCTATTCTAACACCAAAGTCGTAGGTGTGGTACTGTTACAATATCCTGCTACCCACCCACACAACTCACTTTATTTTTTCAACCTCTACAAGTACTTCCCAACAGATCTAGCTGATCAGTATTTTTCTTATTCATACTGACCCATTTCCTCTTTTATATTTACAGCTCTGACAGGACATTGACCAGGTGAAGGAGGACACTGACCATATGTATTAGATAAGTATTGTTTTTTGGTTACCCTACGTTGTTTACAGTAGTTGGTTCATAAAAAAAATTGTAGATCCTTTGTGACCCCATTTGCTGTCCTTGTTTTACAGGTACGACTGTCTGTTTTTTTGAGATCCCTTATTCCCGGCTCTACAGGAACCAAGTCAGAGATTTGTTATCTGTGCTAGGATGTAAACCTGTAAAAGTTCAACCCCAAGTGTTATGATACTAGGCTTTCACTTGTTGAGTGGTTGGTGATGTAGGGTTTAAAATATCTCCACTATTTTGTTACGATTCCACTATCACAAAAGGAAGGAGTTTTGCTGCATAAAAACTACACTACTGCAGACATTGGGGTGCAAGAATGCAAAGTGTAGAAAGTGCACAAATAAAAACATTAGGGGTTTGAGTCTGATCTTGTTGGATGTGCCTTAATTATTATTTTGGATTACTCTGCCAGCAGGTTTTCTCATGCAATGTGGTCAGTATGCTACCAGTGCACACGCAGGCCATTGTGATACCATGCTGCATGGCCATTTTGTTACTACCAGCAAAAGGTATGAAATGAGACCATTGAATTTCCACTGCAGGTGCACCGATTGTGCTACCACTGACACGTAGTACTACAGTGGTCATAATGGTAGCACAATGGAATTGAAACAAATCCCTTGTGATACCAATTGCAGTGGTATCACAGTGGTATTTGCCATTGTGCTACCACTGCACAAGTGTTTGCCACTGTTTTACCACTGTGTGTTGATGGTATCATGGTAGGCACAATGGTGTCACACTGGAATTGGAACAAAACCACTGTGATACCAACAAACTGTGGTATCACAATGGTGCACATTTTTACCACTGTGGTACCAGCAGAGGTGGTATTACCAGTGAACGACCACTGTCTGCATGGTATCATAATGGTTACAATGGTATCACAATGGAATTGAAACAAATCCACTGTGATACCATTTATGAAACCCACAATGGTAATACACTGGAAAGTGCAGTGGTAGTACAGTGGTAAAGAAAAAGTATTACAATGGTATTCTGAAGAAATTTTTGCAAAGGCAGCCACATCCAAGAGCAGGGTCATTCTCGATGCCCACAGGGGCTTGCCTTGGACAGCTACTGTTGGAATCCACTCAGGAGGGAGCAATCTTAGACCTGGTACTCTCAAATGGGGATGGAGAGAGGATCTCAGATCTAGAAGTGGGTAGCCATCTGGAAACAAGTGACCACCAAACAGTGTGGTTCACAATAAACACAGCCACAGAGTCAACCCTTACAAAAGTGAGGGTACTGGACTTTAGGAGGGCTGACTTTGTCAAAATGGGAGAGTGCCTCAGAAAGGCACTAGAGAACAGGCAAGAAAGAGGTGGTGGAGGTACAATGGGGAAACATCAAAACTGCCATCACAGAGACAACAAGCCTTTGTGGAAAGCAAATAAACAAATCAAAATGAAAGAAAAAAACACTATGGTTCTGAAAAGAGTTGGTTGGGAAGGTTAGGGAGAAAAAGATAGCATTCAGGAAGCAAAAGGAATCACAGAAGGAACAGGACAGAGAACTGTACCAGTTAAAGCAGAAGGATTGGGGGAGGCAGTTGGAATAGCAAACGTCCAAACTCAGGAAAAGATAGCCAATTCAGTTAGGAAGAGGGATAAAACCTTTTATAGGTACATTAGGGAGTGAAGAAAGACAAAGGGAGGGGCTGTGAAGCTGAATGAAGGGTACAGTTGGAGGGCAGAGAATGACAGTGAAAAAGCAGGGATTCTCAATGAATACTTCTGCTCTGTATTCACAAAAGAAGAGGAGGGGGAGCTACCTAATCCAATCTATAGAAGCACTCTGGATAGGGGAGTTGATCCCAGTCCTTTCACAGAAGAAAGGGTTCTGAAAGCACTCCTAAACTGAAGGTGGACAAAGCAATGGAGCCTGATGGGATTCACCCCAGAATTCTAAAAGAACTAAGGGGAGAACTATTGACACCACTGACTACTCTTTTTAACAAATCATGGGAGGATGGTGTGGTACCTAAGGACTGGAGGAAGGTGTTGTGATTCCCCTTCACAAAAGTGGGAGCAAAGCAGAGGCAAGAAACTATAGATCTGGAAGCTTGACCACAGTGGTAGGGAACATGATGGAATGACTTCTGAAAGAAAGAACTGTTGAGTACCTAGAGGCCAGCGGGGCACAGGACAGAAGGCAGCATGGATTCACAGCTGAAAGGCCATGTCAGATGAATCTAATAGATTTCTTTGACTGGGTGACCAAAGTAGTAGACCAGGGAGGAGCTGTGGACATGGCCTACCTAGACGTTAGCAAGGCATCTGACACAGTCCCACACAAAAGATTAATAAACAAATTAGCCAGCCAGGGAGTGGGTCCCAGGGTGGTAGCCTGGGTAAAAAACTGACTGGACAACAGGACACAGAGGGTAATAGTAAACGGAGTCCACTCAGAAGAAAGGGGGGTTACTGGAGAGGTACCACAGGGTTCTGTACTGGGTCCTTTTAATGTCTTTATAAGAGACATTGCAGAGGAATTGGAAGTAAAAAGTATGCCTCTTTGCAGATGACACAAAATTCTGCAACAGGGTTGATACACAAGGAGGGGTGGAAAGGATGAGAAGGGACTTAATTGGTAAGGCTGGAGGAATGGTCAAAAGTATGGCAGCTTAGATTCAATGCAAAGAAGTGCAGAGTAATGCACCTGGGAAACAAAAACCAAGGGGAAGAGTATACAGTGGGGAGGGAGGGTATTAACAACAACACAAATGGAAAGGGACCTGGGGAAGTCATATCAGATGACCTAAACATAAGCAAGCAATGTGAGAAGGCAGTAAGGATGGGTGGGGGAATACTGGGCTGTATAGGGAGAAGCATCACCAGTAGAAAACAGGAAGTTGTTATCCCTCTGCACAGGCAGTTGGTGAGATCCCATCTGGAGTACTGTGTGAAGTTCTGAAGACCCCATCTCCTCAATGACATAGACTGGATGGAGGCAGTCCAGAGGAAGGCAACTAAAATGGTGCAGGATCTGCAAGAGAAGCCATATGAAGGGAGACTAAAGGAGCTTAATATGTATACCCTTGAGGAAAGGTGGGAGAGGGGAGACATGATAGAAACTTTCAAGTACCTCAAGGGAATCAAAGTCCAAGAGGGTAGCACCTTTCAGAAAAAGAGATGTGCAAGAACAAGGGGACACAATTTGAAGACAAAAGGCGGATGGCTCAGGGGCAATGTGAGGAAGAATTGTTTCACAGAGAGGGTGGTGGACACATGTAATGGCCTTCCTGAGGCGGTTGTGGGGTCATAAACAGTGCAGGAATTCAAGAATGCATGGGACAGACTTAAGGCAATTCTGTTGGGGGATAGGAAGACATAGGCTGTTGGTTAACTAGGACCTGCAGCTTATCCAATATGTAGGGAAATGGGCAGACTAGGTGGGCCAAGCAGTCCTTATCTGCCATTCAAAGTTTATGTTTCTATTTTTTGATGTTTCGTCAAGGCCATTCGCCCCCCTTAAAATAAGCGCAGGAGCTCCAGTAAGATTCCAGTTTGCTTTCAGTTCCAACCACTGAATTGTGGTTTTCCATTTTCCAAAGTGGAGCCACAAACAAATCTGATGCAGCTCTGCACTTATATTGTTACCTAAAAACCAGGGAGAAGCAAATCCCCCTTTTCTGTATGGTGCCATCAGCCTCACCACTGAAATGCAGGGTTTTGGCCCCTCCCAGTAAAAATACAAAGTGGCCAGTAGTTGTTGCCACCAGGAATCGGGTATGCACAGAATGAAATAGTGGATAACATACAAAAAGCCAGGTAAGAAAGTCATCTGAATAGCTTATATTTTTCCCCACAATGACAGACAAAGATGTTGCCATCTCAGAATATCATCTTTAAGTTTAGACAAGGGTTGCAGATTTAAAACGGGCCAATCTGTAACAGAGGAGGATTTGTAGATCCCTAGGTTCTTAATAGAACTCGAAGACCATTGCAAACCAGATACTGGTAAATGCTCACTGGAAATTCTAGAACCCATAGGCAGGAGTTCAGTTTTTTTCCCAATTGTTACACAACCCTGATAATGCAGTGAAAGAGTCTAACAACTGAATCAGTTGGGGCAATAATGTGGGAATCTGTCTTGATGTTAAGACATCATCAGTGAATAACGTTGTTTTGTAAACCCTTGAACCAACTTAATAATAATAAATTTATTTATAAAGCGCAATATCAAGAAACTATCAGCGCTGTTCAGATTATAAAACAAGCATCCACAGATAAATAAGACAGTTAAAATGAGTTAAATATACAGTTATAACTACTAAAAGTCAGGAAAAGCACATTCAAATAAAAATGTTTTTAATTAAATTTTGAAGCTCTCCACTGTCTGACACTCTCGTACCCGATGAGGTAGAGAATTCCACAGGGAAGGAGCAGCAAATGCAAAAGTCTGAGCCTCCGAGGTCTTCCAGTGCACCCTGGGAATCTCCATCAGACCTTCATTGGTTGAGCGGAATGGTTTGACAGGGCAGTAGGGACTCAGAAGCACTTGTAGGTAACTCGGACCCAAACCGTGTAGGGCTCTGAAAGTCAGCAAGCCAACTTTAAAGGTGATCCGCCACTGAACAGGCAGCCAGTGCAGAGCGCGTAGCACAGGTGAAATTGACTTGACCCAGGCAATACCCTAGCCACCGCATTCTGCACTAGCTGCAAGTGGTGGATATTAACCCCTGGAAGCCCTTGGTGTAGAGAGTTACAGTAGTCAAGATGCGAGGTCACGAAAGCGTGGACCAAAGTTGAAAGACCATCAGACAGAACAAGGTGCTTAATCCGGGTGATGTTCCTCAGATGATAGAAAGAGGATTTGACCATGGCCGACACCCGAGAATGAAGTGTCAGCCCATCATCAAATATCACCCCCAGATTCCGCACCTGTTCAGCGGTCCAGAGCTGGGAGCCCCAAGCCAAAGTCTGGATGGCCGCCCAGCAACTGACCCCCCTGTCTGGTGGCCTGGGTCCACGACTAACACCTCCGTCTTTTCGGGACTCTACTTCAACCAACTGGAATTTATCCAGTTTTGGATTTCGGCAAGACAGAAAAACTGAGTGCATTATCCTGGTTGGGCACAAAGGACAGGTACAGCTGTGTATCATCTGCAAAGCAGTGAAAATTCAGCCTGTACCATCTTGCAATGTCTCCCAATGGAAGTATATACACCGTGAACAACATGGGGGACAACACAGACCCCTGAGGGACTCCACAAGGCAGGGAGTAGGTGTCAGAGGAAAACAAAACCCTGATACTACCCTCTGCAACCTGTCAGTGAGGAAGGAGTGAAACCATCTGAGGACTGTACCCGACAGGCCACAAATTAACTGCAGGCGATCAAGAAGTACCCCATGGCCCATGGTGTCAAAAGCTGAAGAGAGATCCAGAAGAACCAAGATGAAATGGCAGTTCTGGTCTCTAGCCATCAGGAGATCATTGAGTACCCTAACCAGAGCAGTCTCAGTACTGTGTCTCTTACAGAAACCAGACTGGAGAGGATCATAGAGCGCATGGATGGTAAGATGGTTCTCCAACTGTTTTGCGGCAACTTTCTCAATAACTTTCCCTATAAAGGGAAGGTTAGAGATAGGTCTGTAGTTTGCAGGAGAATCTGGATCAAGAGATGGATTCTTGAGAAAAGGGGTAACCACAGCCACCTTCAGAGAGCTAGGAAGCCCCAATGAACACCAGATTAAGTCCACTAAGACCGGGCCGATCACATCTATGCAACCTATTAAAAGGTGAGTATGGCCAGGGTCAAAACTACAGTAAACTGGGCGCATACTCTGGAGAAGCCGCATGATATCCTCGATCAACGGTCAGTAAAAATTGGCCCAACAAAATAGTTGATCTGTGGATACCCACTATATCCTGGAATGCCCTAATTTTTGGGGCCAGAGGCTCTACAGCCAACAGAAAGGGGCTGGGGAAAGGGAGCATCCTTGCCTAGTTCCCTGACCCATCTGAAAAGCAGGAGACAGCCTTCCAATAGTCAAAACAGATACCTTGGGATTAGAATAAATTACCTTAATCCAACAAGAAAAGTAGGGTCTGAATCCAAATCTCTGCAATACTTCTGCCAAATAGGACCATTCCATGGAGTCAAATACCTTTTCCATGTCCAGGGCCTCCTCAGCTGACATGTCTGGAGTGGCTCCCGCAACACAGAAAAGGTCTGTCAAAAGGCAGATATGGTCTGCTCTGTCCCTCCACCCCTGATAAACCCGGCTTGATCCGAGTAGATCAAAGTGGAGATAACTTTGGTCAGCCTATTGGCCAACACTTTAGCTAGCACCTTTTAGTCAGCATTGAGTATGGAAACTGGGCAGTAACTTCCACCTTGATAGGGGTCCTTCCCTTTCTGGGGTAGGATTGATATCACAGCTTCACCCATTGCGCTCAGTAATTCCCCCCTTTCCAAGTAGATTCAACCACTTTCACCAACAAAGGACAGATCAAGTCCCCCACAGCCCTGTAAAACTCAACAGGAAGCATCTGGGCCAGGGCTTTTCCTTCCTTGCAGCTGCCCCAGAGTCCTCCTGATCTTCTCAGATTTGATAGGGGCCTCGAGGATTTCTTTCTTGTCTGCCTCTAACTCAGAAAGAATAATATCCAAGTCTCCCTTCCCCACTGCTCTTTTAGATGTGTACAGCTGGGAATAAAAATTGAAAAAGGCCTTATTGATCCCCTCTTAGTCCATTATAACTGTCCTGTTATCAGACACCAGGAATGATCCTCGAGGTCTCTAGCTTTAAGCAAGACCTTAAACTTTCTCCTTCTGCCACTTTGTACCCCCTTATGATGAATGTGTGTGAGACTTAGTACTGCACTGTGCTGCTGCTGCTGCTATTTCCAAATGTCCTCTTCTTCCCAGTTGCCTGGCTGGTATCATCCAGTTTTGTGTGGCTACTAGACCAGTAGCCCAGAGAAGTCTCCCCCCCTCCATATCACTGTGCTGCTATGAATCCCTACTATCCCTCCTTGGTCATGAAGAGTCAGCTACTGGCAGCTTTAATTTAATTTCCTTTTGTATCTAATTGCCCTGACCTGTTTTTATCTAATCACCACAGCCATAAATCCTGCCATGACTGCAGCCATTGTCCAGCCCATCAGTTCTTCTACACTAATTAACAAAGTGAGTCTCTGAGTGTGAGCAAGATGGCCACAGGCCAGGTCAACCAACACCATTACCAATACCGGATTAGACTTAACCATTCTCTGTTGTGCTGGGGGCATGGTGTACTGATGGTCAGGGTGGTAGACACAGGATTTGGTGCATGTTTGCCTCCCCATTTCCCAGAGCACCAGGATATTTTTACTTGTAGTAGGACTTGATGATTACTGGAGCGGCCTGCCCTGAAATCAGATGCTGCTGGTGCTGTGTGCTCTCTTCTCACACGATGGGGAGAAGTCATTGTAACTCCAGCTGTGACAGGGTCAGTGATGGTGATGGATCAACAGTAGTGGGGAGGTGGAAAGTTGTGGACTGACCTTGGGTCGAAAGATGGTGAGGATAATTGGAGCTGCTAGATCATTGTGCAACCAATGTGACCATGACTGGAGGACCACCAGAAGAAGCAAAGACAGAACAACTAAGGCCGGCTAACAAAAGTTACAGGAGGATAGAGAGACTCAGTGGATGGGGACAAAAGTGTGGGGGAATGGGGAGGTAAGAAGCAAGGTGGACACGAATTACACAATTTCATGTACTGGGATGAGGGCAGGTTTTATTTTGCACTTGGCTGCATGATTGGAAATTCTAATTCCATTTCAATTTCTGATTCCATTTGGATTATGACTGGAACTGAATTGGAATTAATTCAGAAATAGAATTTCTGAAATTCCACTGGACCCAAATGCAATGATTCCAGGAAATCCAGGTTCTCTTAATATATAGTATCAGGATGCTACATAGCAGGTTAAGAAGGACTGCTGATAATATGACCTTCTCAGAGGTCCTCCTAGTGATCACGTGAGTGATGCAAGGAATCTGAAAATGTCTACTAATTTAACTAGTTAGAGCAGTGGTGCAAAGAAGAAAGGCTTTGCTGCCTGGGCTGGGTGTGCGGGAGGTGAGATTTATTTTAAGGGATAAGTCCAATTTATACTAAATGGTCTCCACCTGAATAAAAAGGAGACAAAGGCAATGGGGCAAAGGTGTAAAGTGTTCATTTCGGGGTGTTTATACTAGCTATTGAGCTGGGTCTAAAAGCAGCCCTAATGGGAAATCATGTAAGGGAGACCTAGCTAACTAGGCTGGGTAGACTGATAAAGTGGCAGTGAAGTTCACCAGGGAGGAGAAATCATAGCAGCTGTGGAGGGTGGTAAAGAATACAAAAGGCACATGGAGTAAAAAAGCAAGGACTGTCACTGAACAGGGTAAAGGATATTTTGAAGGGTGGTCTGCATGATTTTTAGAGCCTCTGGAATAAAATGAGAGACCACCAGGTTGTGGCAGCAGAAGGTAAGCCAGGAATCAATATCAAAAATGAGAGTTAAATCCAACCATGACTGGGACCTTATGGTTCCCATCTATGATATGTTGAAGGAAGGAAGGAAGGAAAGGAAAGGAACAATCTTGAATACAATGTTTGATTTCAGTAGATTTCGGCATGCAACCATTTTAGGTTGCAATTTCTCTAGGTAGCCTATCTGAGATATAGCATCTCAATTTCAGCTGGATCCTACTTTTACTCATTTTATGGGAATACCATGTTTACCAGTGATAACCAGCTGCATATCTTAATTTCAGTGTGGTCCCAAGTTTCACTCATATTTTTTATTTAAAATATTATCAACTGAGAAAAACACACTCTTCAAGGATTCATTTCCATATGTAACCCTGATGGGGAGGATGGTTACCAAGAGGGGACAGATAACAGAAGCAGCCAATGTAAATCAAGAAGGAGGAAAAGTCAACAGTATATAAGTCATTTAAAATGTGCAGAAGTATGTACTGTAGAAAGCCCAGCTGAATTAAAATGTTATTTTCTAAAAGGTCCTGCTTTAACCCATTTTAAACTGTGTTTACTGTAGCTAGCCCAACTAAGGTGCAATAGCTAACTTTCTTTGGGATTTCATAGAAACATTTAAACAGACAATGGCAGTGTAAAAAGACAAATGGACCATCCAGTCTGACAGAATTCCCTATTTAGTCCAGGGACCTACTGTCCCTCCAGGGTCCTAGCCCACCCCAACCTCCTGCCCATTAACCTCCGAGTTACTGCCACCCCTAACAGCCACTATACATTTCATTCTGTCCCAACCTTGCTTGAAAGCACCAACTATTATAGTGCCCAATGCATTGGCTGGTAGACTGTTCTGGTGCTCCACCACACTTTCTGTAAAATTATTCATCATTTCCCCTTCTGATCCTCCCACCTTTAAACGTCCACTCACATCTACGTGACCTCGAGCTGGTATTCAAGCTAAAAAGTTCACTGCAGTTCACCTTGTTAACTGCTTTTAGGAACTTGAAGATCTCTGTCATTTCTTCATGCTCCATTCTGGTCTTCAGTGAATACATGTTCAGTGCCTTGAGGCACTCCTCGTAGACCCTGCCCTCTTGACCTTAAATCATTTTCGTTACCCTACACTGTACTGTCTCCAGTCTATCCCTATCCTTCCTGAGGTGAGGACTACAGAACTTGGTGCAGTACTCCTGGTACGGCATCACCTAGGATCTGTATGGGAGAAGTATAACCTCTTCGCTTCTGCTATCAATACCCCTCCTGATATATCCCAGCATTTTGTTCACTTTATTGTATGCTTATTGCACTGACTTGTTTGTTTGAGGGAATCATTGATGATAACTCCAAGGTCCCGTTCCTCAGCTGTAGTGCTAAGTCTCACCCCACCTATCCAGTACTCTATCCTTGGATTCTTGTTCCCTAGGTGTGTTCTTTGCATTTTTTGGCACTGGATTTCAACTGCTGAATCCTAGACCACCTTTTCAGATTTTGTAAGTCACTCTGCATTTCCATAATTACTTCACGGCTATCCACCCTCCCACAGAGCTTGGTGTCATCTGCGAAGAGACACAACCTGCTACGTATTCCCTCATTAATGTCACTGATAAATATATTGAAGAGTACTGAATCCAGGACAGAGCTCTGTGGTACCCTGCTCATGATCTCCCTCTCTTCTGATTTGATCTTGACAACCACAAACCTCTGCTGCCTCCCACTTTAGCCAGTTGCTTACCGAGTTTACTATGGACTTAGTTGACCCAGATTCTCCATCTTCTTCAACAAGTATCTGTGAGGAACTGAATCAAAAGCCTTTCTGAACTTGCAGTAGAGCAAATACACAGTGTGGCTCCTATCCAATTGCCTCATCACCCAGTCAAAGAAAACTATCAGGTTAGTCTTGACAAGATCTCCCTGCCACAAATCTTTGCTTTTTACTAACTGGAGACCATTGCCCTCCAAGTAGTTCAGAAGGTACTATTTGACCAGTGATTCCATTAGCTTCCCTAAAATAGAAGTAAGACTGACAGGTCTATAGTTCCCTTCTTGTTCCTCGTACCACCCCTGTCATGAAGTGGAACTATGTCTGCAACCCTACTATCCTCCAGAACAACCCCTGTCCTTAATGAGCTGTTGAATATACTAATTAAGGGCTTAGCCAGTTTTTATGCTAATTCCCTGATTAATTTTGGATGCAACTCATCTGGTCCTGGGGGTTTTGTCTATATTTAGGACTGACAGCACTTATATCAGTTGTAAAAATTGGCTGTGTCCTCTCTGGGACCCCATTAATGGCAAATTCTGATTCCACTCTCTGGCAATGATCCAATCTTTTCCCTAGTGAAAAGTGAACAAATGTAATCATTAAAGAGCAGTTTTTTATGCAGCAACCCCCTGCCCCCCCAACCTACTCAGTAGCTTATCCTTCAGAAAAATTATCCTTATGCAAAGTGTAATTTTCTGCTGCCTGAATTTCTTGTAAAATCACTGGAGGGCTCCCTGACCTACAGACAAAATGGACCTACTTCCTATGTTTGAGGCCGCCCCCACTGCATGTTTAATGATGTCAGTACTGGAATAGCACAGGGGCATGCTTCATAGACTGTAATGGGGGCAATTCTGTTGTGCTTTTTAAATACTTCGGTGTCAGTTTTGCAAAGGAGAGGCCACCACTCAACTAACAAAGGTCCTTGTTGGTTGGTAGTACTTCCTTCAAAACCTGCACTTAAAAGTATTTAAAAGCATGTCAAACTGCCCCCATTATAGTCTGAGGAGCATGGCCGTCTGTGCTGTTCCAGTACTGACATCAATAAGCGTGCCAGCACAAGAGCATGCCTCCAACATACCTTAGGAAGAAGGGGTGTTTTGGCTGTCTGTTCAGGGAGTGTTTCTAATGAGTCCTTTTACAAGAAATTCAGGCAGCAGTAAATTACACTTTGAGTAAGGATGATTTTTTACAAAGGTAAGCTAACGAATAGCTTGGGGGGAGAAGTTACTGCATAAAATCCTGCTCTTTAAGGGTGGCTGCCTTTTGCCCATCATTCTCTGTCACTTGTTCTGTTAGCCTTACAATTACTCCTCCTTTTTTTGTTTTAATCACCAATATATTGGAAGAACTGCTTTTCTCCACTCTTTGCACCCTCTGCGATATGCATCTCCATTTCTGCTTTTGCCTCCGTAACCACTCTCTTTGCCTCTCAATTTTTTCAGTAAATATTCTCCCCATTCTCCTTCTGCTTTTCATTATATTTGTAAAAGGTCTTTTTCTTGGCCCTCTCCACTTCCCTGACTCATGCGAGATTAATGGTCTCTTGAACCTGCTCTTTTTGGTTACCATGATCACACATAACTTATGGCCCTCTTTATTGCCCTCCCAGCTATGTTGTTGACCCTTACTAACTATCCCTGAACAGTTCTCTTTGCATGTTTAAGTCCACCCTTCTAAAATCAAGGACTTCAGCCTTCGATTGGAATTTTTCATATGCAAGTGCCAGGCTGAACCAAAATGAGTTACTGTCGCTGGTCCCCAGTGGCTCCCCTATTTTCACAGTTCCAACCACCTCTGAGTTGTTGAGCACCACTTCGAGAACTATATTCTGCCTGGCGGGTTCCTTCAGTAGCCACTAGATAGTCTTACAGGCATTCAGTGAGCCAGACTTCTGGTGCTCCTGGCCGTAAGAACATCCCAGTCTATGTCTGGCAAGTTAGATAATCCACCACCACCACTACTTCCCCTTTATCACTCCCTACCAAGTTCTTTCCTGACATTTGTCTCTCTCCTCCCCTTGCTCCAGAGGTCTATAGATCACCTCCAATTGCAGTTTCTTGCCTGAAGCTGCCATGAATTGCACCTACATTAAGTCTGTTACCCCATAATTGACCCTTATACACCCATCTTCCACCACTTCTCTGCCATCCCTGTAAAAGGACTACTGCTCCACTAATACCTGTTCTTCTATACCTCCTGAACATTGTCTATCCAGGGACAATCAGGTCCTAGCCATTATTTTACAAAGTCCATGTTTCTGTGATAGCCACAAGGTCTACCTTATGGCCAACTATTGCACCTGAAACTCACCAATTCTGTTATCCAGAATCCTGGTGTTAATGCATATTCCCTTCGGTCAGACCCCTGATCCTACTTTGCTACTACCCTTGTGTTTTCTTTGTTCCCTCATCTTCTTGTTTTTCTTGGTGTTTGTTCACTTTGTGTTCTCCCCACTGATGCCCTCACATCTAGTCCATTTAGGGCCACAGCTCTCTTTGTACAGTACCTACTGTGCTGCTACAAGTCCCAAGATGAAGGAGAGTATTAGCTTAGGATCCCCTTCCTCTCCTCTCCTCCACTGGCATTGTTCCCCTAGTCCCAGTTCCCCCTCCCCCATAATCAGTTTAAATGACTAATATAGATGTCAAACGTCTGCCTCAGTGTGCAGGCTCTCTCTCATGTCAGGTGAAGTCCATTACCACTGAAGAGTCTCATGTTCCCAGAAGTCCCCGCAATCCCCCTCAAAGTGATACCACTTCTTCTGACACCATCCCTTAAGCCATTCATTAAACTCCTATGCTACATCACTCCTTATCGTATCATACTTCTCCTTGCTCCCCCACACAGGGAGGACTTTGGAAAAGGTCAGGGAGGCTGAGTGTGCTGCCAGTCTGTCCCCCAGTCTATGAAAGTGCCTCTTCACCCTCTCCACTGACTAGTTCTCCAGATCATTGATACTGAGGTGTACCAGCACCCCCAGCTCTCCTTATCATCCTCCATATCCAGCCAAATCTTGGAAGGCTGATGCACTCAAAAGGCATTGGACATTCTTCCTCCCGTCCAGCCACACCACCCTCTCATATCTCCTAATCATTAAGTCCCCAACCATTAAAACTCTCCTGGAAGACTTGCTCCCCATGGGTACCATGATGCTCTCTTGACCTTTCCCATTGGCTGAATCTGAGCTCTTCCCCAAAGGAGTCAGGTACCTGGGCCTCCTCTAGGAGTGTGAAATAGTTCATCGTCTGAATGGTAATGGGCTGGACAACTTCCTTTTGGCTACCACTGAACCCCTTCCCCCTTCCCAGCACTCTCCATGCCCCATGTTCTGATTTTTCCCATTATTAGATTATATTAGATTAGATTTAACCAAGATATCCTAGCCCAAGTGAACTGGATTCATAGAGTAGATACATATAGTAGAATTTGACAGCAGAAAAAGACCAACTGGCCTATAGTCTACCTGTACACCGATCTGAATCTGTTCCAGCCTGTACTGGGTGAAAGCTATCCAGTATCTCTATTGTTGTTTGGCACCCCATTCCTGAGAATACCTCCCCATCCCCTCTACGAACAGGTTGTAGTACTACCTTGTGTGCCTTTCTCATGTTTGAACCTATAGTATTTATGAACTTTAAGTAGACTATCTCACTGGAAACTCTATTCCACTCATCCAGTATAACCTCATTCATCAGAATGTGCTGGGCGACAGTACAAATGTTTGGATAAATGGGGTTTTGTGTAAGTGAGAGCACTTGACAATGTAGTTTATTACATTGGGAGACATACCACAGTTTTGGATAACTGAGACTTTTGGTTATTTGAGAGGTATGAAGGCAATTGGGGGTAATTGGGGCTTTACTGTATTCCCACATGTGCTCCATCCACATTTGAAACTACAGTACAGCATTCACAAACATGAAATGGATTATCTCCCTGGACAATCTAGTTCACTCATCCACCAACCTCTTCATAAAGAAAAACTGCTTCATGGCCCTCTTGACACCCCACCACCCCATTAATTTACTTCTATGGCTTCTCATCATGATCCCTTCATCACATGTCTCCACTTTCTCGTCTGGCCACCAGAGTTTTCATGTTGAGGCTCCCTAGTTTCTTTTATGATGACCTTCCCTGCTATCTCAATCATTTTTGTGTAACACATACAAACAGAAGAGAAAACAAATAAGTGCCTCAGCTGGGACTTGAACCCATGCCACCTGGAATACAGTTCAGGTTGAGCTACCAGCTGCTTCACCAAGGCAACTGGAAACTGGGCCATCTGAGAGCACAAACTCCTTCTCCAAAGCACAACCTGGTGCTCCATAGATAATTATGTTTTCAATCAGAAGAGTGTGGTGTGCATATTTATGGAAAACATAAAAAACGGAAGAGAGAAAGTAAGTGCCTCAGCTGAGACTTGAACCCAGGCCATCTGGAATACCATTCCATTGGTGCTAACAGCTGTGCTACAAAGGCAACTGGAAACGGGATCATCCCGGAGCACATTATTCTTTTTCTTATGCACATCCTGGTGCTGCACAGATAATTACATTTCCGTGTATTCCAGGCAGCCTTGGAGAAAGACTAATGTGCCACGGGACTGCCCAGTGGTGTCCAGTTGCCTTGGTGGCACAGCTTGCAGCACAACTGGAAAAGTATTCCAGGCAGCCTGGGTTCAATTCCCAGCTGAGGAACTTACTCCTTTGTCTTTTCTGTTTGTATGTATTCCATAAATATGCACAATGCATAATGCACTGTTTTTACTGAAAATATAATTATCATTTTTGTGTTGCTACTCTGGCCAGACTCCAGGAGCCAGATATTCAAAAAGACACAAACTGCAGCACTAAAATATGCACTGCACTTTGCACTTGCCCTGATGCCCAAAGATACTGTTTTCAGTGGAATAGCACATAAGTGCTACTCAACAGAATTTAAGGCCATGACAGTCCAGCACTAAACAACTTAGCACTGGGCTGACTTGGCTCCTGAAATAGGGCACAACAATGAGTTGAACACATGCTAATTTTCTGATATTGAAATGGATCCATGCAAATGATCCCATTGGGCATGAAAGGTGCTAAGGGGCATTTCCATGCCCATTATAGGCTCATTTGCATGGGGTGTGAGGCAGAATTATGCGGTGCTGCCCCACCCCTCCCATTGCCTGATCCCAGAGAGCTATCCTTGATGATAGTGGTCCTCCCCCACCAACTGCTAGCCTGATGTTAAAAATGAAAAGTTCCCTGGTGTCCAGTGGTCCCTCTCTCCACCGATCATCGGCCCAGTGTTTTGAAATAAACTTTCCTGGGTGTCCAGTGTTCTCCCCTGACAATCTCCAGCCCTATGTTAAACATTAAACTTTCCCTGCTGCTAGTGCCCCCCCCCCACCAATCACCAACCAAATGTTAAACATTAAAGTTTCCCTGGTGTCCAGTGGTCCATCTGCACCCATGCCCGATGTTTCAGTAGTTATTCCCTGGTGTCAAGTGGTCTCTCCCCCTACCCGCACCCATGCCCATTGTTTCACTAGTTATTCCCTGGTGTCCAATGGTCCCCCCCCATCCTGATCCCATGTATACAACAATAATTCCATTGCCTGGTGTCCAGTGTTTCCCCCATCCTGATTTCCTGTGTACTAATGTGAAACCATTCCCTGGTGTCTAGCAGACCCCTATCCCTATCCCCGATCCCCTATATAATAATGTAATGCCATTCCCTGTTGTTTAGCTCTGGGGGGGGCACCACTGGATATCTTGAACTACTATACTGGGGGTCCGGGGGGTCAATGCACTTCCTCCACTGACCACTAGGGTTGTGTGAGAGTAAGTCACATTTAAGGTTGGCAGTATCTGCACCCTACAAGGGGACCATGCAAAATTGCCTTGCACAGCGCACATACTTGTATTGAACTGCATCAATATTCAGGTCCCTGCCCCATCATTTACATTGCACCACCCTCCAGCTATTGCCTGGGTGCAAACCCTGTTTGCCTGCACTAACCAGGCTTTTGAATATTGGGCATCTGTATAAAGGCAGGTTTGCACATGCAAACTAGGCTTTGAACCCGGGCAAACATTTGAATGTTTGGCCCCAGGTGGTGCATGCTGGTGAGGATTACACAATTGCACACTATCTTGTGCCTTAACCCATACTGTATGACCTAGCAGATATGTAACATATTATTTTCAGGAGGGCCCTGCATCCATTACCTAGGATAGAAAATCTGAAAAGCAAGATGTACAGTATGCGAATTACACCAAGCAACCTTAAAAATGGAACTGTTACAGTGTTCAGAGCTGACTTACTAGGAAAGCTAACTTTTTCATAGCAAATCATAATCTTTTTTCCCCTGCTGGATTATAGTACCATTCTCTTTTCTACTTTGTCCAACAGGAAAATATCTTGATTCAACACTCTTTCCAATTGAAGAGGGTATTTTGCTCTTATAAAATGGCAATAAAAAATCTATTAAACTTCATTGGCCTGAAGATGTCACCTCACCATGATTGAACAGGGTATTTTGCTCTTATAAAATGGCAAAAAAAAAATCTAGAAACTTCATTGGCCACGAGAGGTCACATGGCCATGCATTAGATCTCTATAAACACATGGTTAGGTGGTAAATCTCATTTCCATACCCCAAAAACTTACTTATTGAAACACGTCACTGCACCCCCAAAATGAAAATAAAAAAGCCAATAGCTGCTATCTTGAAAATCTTACACATTACTACCATGATATTTTAGTTTTAATTTGCAATAATTTTTTATATACTATATATCTCTGTGCCTCTAATGGGGATATTCCCTGACTCAGTGCCTTCATACTCATCACCGACATCACCCAACAGCTGCTTGGAACCAAGGCCTGTGACTTGCCCCCCCCCCGCAGTACCTCTGAAGGGGAGACCAAGATCAACAAAGTTCAATCCTGGTCTGCAGTGGCATTCAACATGGAGTTGGAGGCCTTCATGCTGCGCTGCTGCACAAGGATTTCCCCTTGTGTTTGGCTCCCAAGGCGTGGTTGTGCAATGACGTCAGCACATGGACATGCATGCTTCTGCATATGCCTGCAGATGTCCACCAGTGCTACTGCCTTCCCTTTGCTGTGTGGTCCTGGCTTGATGTACTCCCAGTTTCCACCCAGTGTCATCCACGTGCCGGGTACCACCAAGCATCCCGTTCCAGTGGTGGAGAGCATTCACTGTGATGCTTATCCCACCACCCCCTGCCCAGCCCTCTGATGCTCTGGGCTCATTCATGAACCCAGGTTGCCAGAGTCGTAAGAGGTAGCGCTACTGCCATGCTAGCAGATTGGCCAATACAATCTTTTTTTTTTATTATTAATTTCGCTTTATTAAGACATCAATGTTACATGAGTATTTGTGGTCTTTATCAGACCCAGGTACATATACAGTAGGGAGTCCAACATTAGACTACAAGTAGAAAGCATTGATGAACAACGAAGAAGTAGATATTGGCATAAGCAAGTAACTTATACACTTAATAAAACCTTTTATTTTAAGGCCAATACAATCTTTCTAACAACAGACTACACTCCCAGACTCACAACACATTACAAAACATGCCCCATAAGTTTAATGAACAATTTGACCTCTTGAGTGCTCAAACATATTTCTCTGGTCTCTGTACAAAAACAAATCACTTTTTTTCTTGTTTCCCCATTAAACACAGGGCACTTCCAGAACACACCTCCCTGTAAACAAATTCTAGCTAGAGCTGATAGGGCTGTGACGAGCTACCAAATGAGCAAAGTTACAAATGTGCATAGAAATTATGCAACGCCCGGGTGTAACTTGACCATTTTTTATAGGTACTGCACCAAATTTTCAACATGGCCTTTTTGGGACCCCTCCTCATGAAGAGTGCCAGTGTCATTTGGACACTCTCTTCAACTCCTTCTACCACTTTGCCCTTGATACTCCCTCTCACACCCACCACTGTGACCTCTATTGAGACCTTTTGGAAACACTTTTGGTTATTGAGACCTTTCCTTTCCCTGCCTTACAAATAGATGCCTCTCACACTGCGCTAAATTCACTGCTAACACTGGCTAGTTGAACTCCCTTCCTACCTCTCCCCTTCATTTATAACACCCCCTCCTCCTTCCCACTCCCTCAGAGCTACCGATACTCGCACACTAACTGTTCCCCACCGCTCCACCCTCTCCCGCTAGTCTGGGTGCTCTCACCATTTACCTAAAATATGGAACTTGCTACCTTCCCAAATCTGATACTTCGCCTTCCTCTATTTCATCAACACTGCCTTCTCCAACTATCTTGCACCTTACTGTTCCTGTTATGACCCACCTTAATTTCCTTTGTCTTGCTCCTGCCCCCTTCAGAACTTACCCAATGCCTCTATAGACTCTACAGCTTCTACTGACCCTAGCCCCTCCTAGGTGCTAGTTCTCATGCCTTTCTCCCTTCCCCATCTCTCTCCCCCTTTTTCTCTAGCCTGCACACTCCACTAGCAGGGTTCTCATCATCCTGAAGGGGTCCTATAGTGCCTAGGCATGCCACCTTTTCTTCCCCCATCTACCTATCCTTGGCCATCCAGGTCCCCTTGCAGGGTCCTCAGCAGCCTTGTGTGTTCCTTGGATCAAGCCTCATCCCCTCCCAGATGTTATTTCTCATTCCCTCCCTTTCACTGTCACTCTATAATTACCACGCCTAACTGCTGGAGAGTTTACAATCGCCTGAACTTCCCTTCCCCTTTGCAGTGTTCATCGCATTCTGAAGGGTTCTCTTTTTGGGTCAGGCCTTATTTCCCCTCCTAGGTGTTAATCACACTTTCTCTCTCTCTCTCTCTCTCTCTCTCTCTCATCCCTACTCCAGTCCCCTGTCCCTTTGCAGGGTTATCCACATCCTGAAGGGGTCTCTCCGGGACACAACTTTGCACTATCTGTCATCTCATCCTCTCTCTCCTTCACCCCTTATTTCACGATAGCACTTGTACATTTATTATCATTGTACTTATTAATTGTTCTCACAAATTACATATGTATTCAACACTGTTCTTAACAACTGCCTTAATTAATTGTATGTTGTGTTGATCTTTGTAACTCAAATGTAAAATGTCTCATTCCTATTGTGCCACTTCCCCCCAGGTTGCTCTGGGAGATGAGCAACCTGTTGCTCAGTGTGCCTTCCTAGTAAAACATTTCAATAAATAAATGAATAAATGTGTTAATTTTTTACTTGTTCTGTATTAATAAATCTAAATTAATTGAAGGGGAGAAAGTTTAACCTTTTTTATGTTTGTTTATAAATGCATTTTTTATTACAATCATTCACCTTGCACTTTTTGCATCTTCCCTTCCACACACAGATAAAGGTTTTTTGAGGCCCCTGCCTCTTTTGTCTGCAGATGGCAGAACCATTGTTGCTACCATTCTTTGCTCTAAGGATATGTCCACTGTTATATAGCAAGCAACATGGCAATTTATAAAAGTATGCAATAACCTCTGACACTAAAATGTTTTTGTATTGTAGGTGGCAGTTTTAATGTATTAGGACAGCCATGGGCAAACCAAAGCTTCTTATTTGTGTAAATGTTGCTGTGCCTATATTGTTGGAGAATTTATCAGGCACGGCACTGATTTTCCTGACAACATGTACAAACTGGTATTGTATTATGTAAGATTACATAGATATTTAACACATATTGATTTTTATGTATAGTTATTTGTGGTAAAGTTTATAGATGTCAGTGACAGATCAAAGTATTGAAAGCAGGATGGACTTCCGGTGATATCACCAAACCATGCGGCAGTAATAACTCAGAGCTCTGTTTACCCCACGAGTCAAAGTTAATATTTTTGTAGTATCCCAGTGAGTTGTAAACTTCCAAACATACCGGTTCATTTCCCCAACAATGGAGAACAGATCAAAGGCATGATTGGGAGTCAGTGGAGGCCTTAAACAGCAGAAATTAGACTTAGCCCCAAGGAGTCGGACCAAGGATGCACCACTGACCAGGCCTTCAGAAATTACTGAGAAGGGTCCAGAAAGCAATTCAGAAGACAGTGAGGAGGAGTTCACTATCACCTCAAGGCAGCTATGCAAAGAGCTGCGGTGCCTCACTCAGACTCTGGACACCATGAAAGCAGACATAACAGACAATAAAGCAAAAATCCAAGAGCATACTAAATAAATTCAACAATCGAGGAGCACCTTACTTCTTGCTCAGAGGCCTCGGATTTCCAAATTGGCATGATTCTACAACTACACGACTGTTCATGGTTCCTTCTGAACAGGATTGAAGTCTTAGAGAATCACTCGTGGAGAATTAATCTCTGATTGCACGGTCTGCCGGAGCAAACTGAAAGTGATAATGTTCCTGAATTTGTTGAAGGTTTGTTGAAGGAGGTCATGAATTTAGATAAAGACATGCGGCTAAATATTATCAGAGCTCACCGTGCCTTCATGGTGCCATTAAAAGACTCTAAAGCTAGACCCCGCTCCCTAATCATAGCTTTTCTGGACTTCAGAACCAAGGAGATGGTCTTGAAGAAAGCTTGGTCTAAGGGGGAGATTATATTTGGAGATACAAAACTGTTTATTGAGCCAGATTACACACCCTCAACGATGGCTAGGTGCAAGCTTTGGTTTCCAGTGGTAAAGGCACTTCGGAGCAAGGGTCTACAAGCGAGGGTAGATTTTCTAGCCAGACTATGAATTACTTCAGACAAGGGAACTAAGCTCTTTGACTCAGTCCCCGAGGCTGAAAAATACCTGGCTTCTTTAGACATTGCTATAGACGAGTTGATCAACCCCTCTCTCATTAAGGACCTGGAGAGAAGACAGTGGTAGCCAGTGGGAACATCCTTGAATTACCGGTGCTTCACTGGTGGGCCTAGACCGATACCCACTTCCAATCCCTGGTCTAAGTTACAGGAACTGACCGCAAAACATAATGAAAAACAAAGCGCTTCTACTAGCATGCCTCATGGGGACTTCGAAAAGTGCGCTGATAAGGAAACCTTTGAAGAAACCTCCTCGCACAATACTTGATTCAGTTGCTGGGCAAGTAATACCTCTTGGTCAGCTGCCAGAGTTTCTTTTGATAAGGGACATTTATTTCCCAAGTCAGATTAATTGGAAGTTTAGCTAACTTGTTTTTGCAGATTGTTCCTTACTCTGGCTGACTTTGTTAAAACTGTATGGAGACTTGAAGAAGGGGGGTGATAACACATCTTGCTCTCCTCTGGTTATACTGTGGGAGATTAGCTCCTGGAGCTCCCCCGTAGCCCTCTTAGCCCTTACAATATCTGTGACATTGGAAAGGGTTTTGGGTGGAGTGTTTGAATGTTTCCCTTACTCCCTCTAAATGAAAGGTCTGACAGCAAGAGGGGGTTCAAAGGGATAATTTCAGCACAAGCAAAGGGGGGATTTGCAGCTCTGCTATCAGTGGGGGCATGGGGAACTCCTGGCCTATTAATATGCAGTGGAAGAACTGACTCATGGGGAGATAGGATATACACTGTATGGCACAAGTGACTCCACAAGAGCTGCACAGGGTCCAGCATGTGTTAGCTTTGTGGCATGGTGCGGGATCTAATCCCACACATCCCACTACAACAATTCATCCCAAGTGTGGGGGGCACAATGTGGCACCTTTGAAGCAATGTTGTTGGGTTTGTTTGTATACAACTCAAGTTAAACCGGTTTTGTCTTGTGGTTATAGTTACATTACATTGACTAGTTTATTTGTTTGGCTGTGCACTTCTCCCTCTCCTAAAGGTCCTGGGGGCCCTCAACTGGCTTGGTTGCTGGGGGAGCCGGGGGTGCCTTCTATGATGCAGAGGCACCCGTGATGGAAAAATGAGAGACCTTATGGTATTGATTTATAACATCAGAGAGCTTAATAGCCTGATAAAAAGAGCTAGGCTTTTGCAAGAAATGGGTAGAGCAGGGACACAGGTTTTATTGCTACAAAATATCCATCTCACTGAGAAAGAGCACCAGAAATTACATAGAAGATGGGTTGGTTCGGTGTATGCCTCCTCTTATGTGGCTCACCACCACCAAAGAGGCACTGCAATTTTAGTACACAAGACCTGCCCCTTGCAGGTGGAATCAGTGACTTCTGACCTGGAAGGGTGATTCGTTGTGATCCAGGGTTCCTATATGGACACCCCATGTATCTTGGCAAGTTTATATGCTCCGAATGATGAAAGGGAAGTGGCCATTTTCTTTAAACAATTCTTCTCCCAGATAGTGACAACTATGGAAAGCCTCTGCATCATAGGGGGAGACTTTAATACAATCCTTTGCCCAATGGTGGAAAAAAGGGATGGAGCACCAAGGGCTGAGGTGGGGATGGCAGAAACTACTTTGAACAGGATCATTGTCAACCAAGGGCTGGTAGAGGCATGGAGAGAGACTGATGGGGATAAGCGAGATTATATACATTATTCGGACAGACATAAATGTTATTCTAGAATAGATTGTTTTTTTCTTTCAAAAGAGTGGTAGCACTCTGTAAAGTCCTGCTATATTCTACAGCATACTTTGTCCGACCATGTCCCCTTCTATCTGAAACTGGAGTTGGGCCCTTCTTTCTGTAACTCCCATTGGAGGCTTAATGTGGGACTCTTAAATGACCAGGAGTTTAAGGACCTGATATACTCCATGATTACCTCATATACTCAGGATACCCACCCCCCAAGCTGACATCTCATGTAATTCGTTGGGATGCCCTGAAGGCTGTCCTTGGGGGAGTGATAATTGCCTTTGCCACTAAGGTAAAGAAAAGTCAGGTGCAGAGGAGAAGGCAGAGTCTGAAATAGATGACTTAGAATTCCAACATAAAATCTCACTAGTTGAAACAGTATGGCATCAGTTACAGGAAAGGAAACAAGCTCTGGAGAGACTTCTTTCTTCTCAGTTAGAGGCAAGTTAAGAGAATTAAACCAAACTACTATGAAAACAGTAACAGAGCTGGCAAATTGCTAGCCGCTACACTGTGACAGCAACAAGCCAGTAGGTTGGTACTCCAGCTAAGAGATAATGAGACAGATGGGCAGGTAGTCAGCTGACCAGAGAAAATTATAGAACTCTTTTCAAAATATCATAAATCCCTTTATTTTCAGGAACTAGTAGCCTGTTCAAACCAGAAAACGCTTTCCTTCTTTGAAGCTCTAGTGATCCAGGAGCTATCACAAGGAAGAGGGAGGAATTAGATAGAGAGATTACCTTACAGGAGTAAGGTATCTTCGTGTCTGGACTACTGCAATGCCCTTTACTTTGGGCTTTCTGGGGTTGAAATCCGTCGCCTACAGCTGGTGCAGAACGCTGCAGCCTGGGTATTGACTGGGACAAGTAGGTCCTGTCATATCACTCCCGTGCTGCGTGAACTGCACTGGCTTCCTATGTGTGCGGATCACCTTTAAAGTCATTTTATTGACTTTCAAAGCCCTTCACGATCAGGCTCCAGCCTATCTGAAAGACCTCCTGGTCCCTTACTGCCCTGACCGATCACTCCGCTCGGCCGACATGGGGTTGTTAGAGATCCCAAGAGTGAGTCTAAAATCCTCTGGCAGCAGAGCGTTTTCACATGCTGCACCCACTCTTTGGAACTCTCTACCATGCCGGTTACGGCAGTGCACCTCCATAGAGTTATTCAAGAAAGATTTGAAAACATATTTATGGAATATGGCCTTCTCAGATAACTAAGTCATTTTATTAATGTTTGGATTTTATTATAAATATGTTATTTTGATGATATGCTGATTTTTTTTTTTATGGATGTTTTATGATTTTTATTTAGAGCTTTGAATTGTTTTTAAAACTGTTCAGCACCTTGATATATTGAAAGGTGCTATACAAATAAAATTATTATTATTATTAAATCCCAAATCGTTACCCTTAAAAACAATAAATCTCCTGGACCGGATGGATTTCCATCAGTTTTTTAAAACATTTTCGGGCCTTCTGTTGCCCGTTCTGCTCCCAGTTTGGAATTGATGGGGGGGGGGCTACTCCGCACTCTTGGCAGCTTGCCCATATGTCAGTTATACATAAACAAGGAAAAGACCCCTTGTGTGTGGGTCATATAGGCCTATATCACTACTAAATGTTGACCTCAAACTGTTTACAGGTTTATTAGCCAGCAGATTACAGACCTGTGTCACGTGATTAGTACACACTGACCAGACAGGGTTCATTACAGGAAGGTTCCTACCTGATAATATCAGCCAGCTACTAAACATTGTTTCCTCCCAGAGTTTATAAGAACCCCCTTCAAATGGCTATCTTTATGGATGCAGAAAAAGCATTTGACAGAGTTAATTGGAACTTTTTCAAAGCATCCATGGAAAAAATGAAATTCGGCCCTACATTTTTACAGTCTATTTCCCAGTTGTACCAAAATCCCAGAGCTTTGGTCAAAGTGAATGGTATAAGTTCCCCCTTTTACCCTTTGACCAGGGGCACTAGACAGGGGTGCTCTCTATCCCCCTTACTTTTTGCTTTATGTTTGGAGCCCCAAGCCACAAAAGTCAGACAGAGTCAGAAGGCGAAGGGTATAATGGTGGGCAGTCTCGAACAGAAGATTTCCCTATATGCTAATGACACCATTTTCTTTTTCTCATCCCCAGAGAGTTCATTTCCCTCCTTGGTGTGGTTGTTGGGGTCATTTGGTGAGTTCTCGGGATATAAGATTTAATTTCTCTAAATCTGAGGCTTTGCCACCTGTCTGACCTCTAACCCACTTACGTCTCGTCCCTGTTTTTACTACCCACTTTGTAGTTTAGCCTCCTTCTTCCAAATAATAGTGACCACTCTGTTTCTTTGTTTGAGTTAACCGCACCTCCCCTGCCTGCCCCTACTTAATTCATCTCCTTTGCTCTCCCCCTCAGGTGTGTCATGCCCACCTGGGGCTCGCACCTCACCGCCAGAGGAAAAGCTACAAGCCAGTCCTGGGAAGCAACCCACGATTCTGCTATTGCAAATTAGCAGACCCTGAGGCTTTCTTCCCCTGTTGAAACTGCTGCCCAGGATCCTCCGAACTCCAGTTCATTGCAGGACCCAGAAATCTACAGAAATAGCCAAAACCTGTATACCCCCTCAGGTACGTTGGTATTTAGCACCTTTGAACATTCTGAATTTTCAGTGCCAACACTCTGATTGGAGGATCTCAGCCTCACTGACTTCTTCCTGCTGGTCTCCATTTTACCTTGCTTCATTAGAGATATTTTTCAGTGCTGCTGACCCTGGGGCTATCCTGTTTTGTAAAGCAAGAATTTCATTTTTTTTTTTGTCTACTTTCTCATTTGCAAATTATACTACATAGCCACTAGAGGGCTACAACAGCTGTCTTTTCTGTTTAAAGAGGAAACACATTATATTTCTACTTCCTCTTGAGCTCCAGTGGACCTGGGATACCTCTCTTTCTGAGGACCATCCCCAGGGTTTTTCTGCCTGTTTCTCAGGCCGAACCATGCTCATCCTCTAAAGCTGCAAGACTTGAACACCTGTCCCCACTCCCATTCTGTACTGGTGGAGCAAGGCCAGAAACAGAAACAAAAGTGACAGACCAATCTTGCCACACAAGATTGCAGCCTTGAGCCACCTCACTGGCTCACCTGCAAAGAGTTGCTCCACAGGTGCGTTCAGCGCCAAAATCGCTTCTCAGCCAACAAAAGGATTTTGAACTTATGACACCTGATCGCTGATTGGTCTAGGCTTCTAGTGACTTTTACTGCTGGCTGTTGTGACATTTAGATCTACCATGGGAAGTTACAGCTGGTTCCTTGGTGTGTCACTAGCTTTACTAACGCTAAGCTCAATTCTTCAGAACCCTCATCCCTGTTTAAAGTGGAATAACCCTTGCACTTCTCCCTGTCCTGCATCCAACAGCTCCTTTCTGGTAGACATTCTGGGCTATTGGGCTTCTCAGCTGTCTCTGCCAGGGAGTGGGACATCTCCCGAGCTGCCTCTGCAGATTACTTCCCCATCCAGACTCAAGACTTCCTACTCAAGGCAAATTTCTGTCAGGACACCAGTGGCTGCAACACTAGGCCAATATAACACCAGGAGTGGGTACAGGCCTACCCTTCAACACCGCCACCCCATCGCCCAAAAAATAGTGTTTACAAATTACAGTTCACTGTCTTAAAAAGAATCCTGCTTCTTTTAGTAATGTGCTCAGGCAATGTCAAACTCAACCCAGGCAGGGCCGGCTTTAGGGTTTTGGGGGCCCCCAGCAGAATTAGAGAAGTCACGGGGCCTCTCTTCTTGGCCCACCTTTAGCCCATGTGTTTTACTGTAGCCCATAAGTGCAAGATTTTATTTGTGGCGATACTATAGGCAGGGAAAATGGGCAGACTAGGTGGGCCAAGCAGTAGTTATCTGCCTGCAAATTTTATATTTCTTTGTTTCTATGTATAGCTTTAGTATGAGCAGTAGTATTTTAAAAAAAATGTTTTAGGAGGACACAGCAGTTTCAGTTATTTTGGCTATTCTTCCCATCCCATCCATTGCTGCCTATCCACCTCATATTGACTGGATCATAGCTTGTTGAGGTATTTCAAGACAAAACCATAAGGATCTGCACAGTCCTTTACTGATGTTTTAAGATATTAAGATAAAAAAATGTTTAAGAATGAATAAGGTAAACTTCTCTGATTGGGAGGCCCCCATGAGCAGGGGCTCCCAGCAACTGCAGGGTTCGCTGGTGCCTAAAACCGGCTATGAACCCAGGACCATTAGACACCCTTGCTTCTCCATCAGACCTGGCAGGTTTCAAAGGAATGTCTTTGATGCACCTTGATGCATGTAGTTTGCTGAAAAAATTCACCCTTACCCAGGCTTGGGTGAGCCACACCCTACCTGATGTCCTAGTGATTACTGAGACCTGGCTTAGGCCAGCCACCCCAGACAATGAAATCAATAGCCCAAATTATTTACTCTTCTGAGCGGATAGGCAATCAAGAGGAGGTGGGGTGGCAATTTATGTAAGGGACAAATACTCAGCCACATGCATAGATGCATCATCCTCCCCAAAAGAATTTGAGTGCTTAACCCTAAAGATCAAACTTTCTGCTTCCAGTGCACTCTGTGTAATAGGTTGCTACAGGCCCCATTCTGCAGGGCCTCATCTCCTGTCTCACCTCAGTTCCGTACTGGGGCTCAGTTCCTTTGAAACCATTATTCTTGGTGACCTGAACTATGATTGGCTATCAAGTGCATCAGCTCCCTTGAAATCCTTTTGTGACACTCTAGGGCTGGTGCAACTCATTGGAGAGCCTACTCGCCCAAGTAAAAAGAACCTTAACAACAGCTCCCTCTTAGATGTAATTTTGGTTAGCAAGCCACATCTGTTCTCTCATGTTGGAACATTTTTCTCAGACATTAGTGATCATTGTATAATCACCACCATTAGATCCGTGCACAACCCACAGTTTGTGGCAAAGTTCTCTATCAAGAGGTGCAAATGCAACTTCGATTTGTTTGCATATGTCCATGACTTGAAACATTGACCGCGATGGCAGGAATTCTTCCTAGCCAAAACGGTTAACAGGGCATAAACTATTTTTTACGATATTTTAAGTGAGGCTTTAAATAAGCATGCACCCGTGGTTAAGGTACACGTCAGGGGCAGCACCTGCCATTGGTTCTCGCCTGAGCTCAAAGCTTTCCTGTTAGAAAGGGATACTTTATGGAAAAAAGCCCGAAGAAGCAAAAATGACTTGGATTGGTGTCTTTTTAAGACAGCATGTAACAAGTGCACCAAGTTGGTCAGAGTAGCCAAGGCTGCCTACTATCGTTCGAAGCTAGCCTCTGCCTCAAGAAATCCTTCAAAGCTCTGGAAAATATTAAAAGACATGTCTGGACACACACCTGGTAATTCCATTCCAGCAAAAATTAAGTCTGGTGGCAGCGTTATCTCTAACTGATCGGAGATATTGGAAGCCCTCGATAACCATTTTGCAATGGCAGGGCTAGCATTTGATACTTCCCCTGCCAATGACCTCCGCACAGTTCAGGGCCCACCAACCCATGAGTTTCCCCCTACCGAGGAGGCCTTCTCCCTCCTGGCTGTCTCTCTAAAAGTGGTGGAATACCTACTGCTGCAACTGGATACCAGGAAGGGAGCAGGCTCCGACTTCATAGAGCCATACTATCTGAAATGTGCCTACCATGTGCTTGCAGTGCCAATCACCCACCTATTCAACATGTCACTTTTCCCTCTCAATGGAAAATAGCCCATGTCATCCCTCTATTAAAAGTAGGTAACACCTGTGATCTAAATAATTACAGACCGATCTCCCTGCTCCCTATCATGTCTAAATTACTAAAAAAAATAGTGTGTGGCCAGCTATGGGTATACTTAGAATCCAGAAGCCTATTAAACCTGGTTCAGTCTGGATTCAGAACAAAGCACAGCACCATAACAGCCCTAGCTAAGGTGACCAATGATTGGCTCCTAGACCTTGACAACAAGGAGCATGTCTGTGCTGTTTTCTTGGGTCTTAGTAAGGCATTCGACACAGTCAATAACAGCCTGCTTCTTTCCTCCCTAAACACCTTAGGCCTGGACCATAAATCTATCTGCTGGATTGCAGACTACCACAGAGAACAGAAACAGCAGGTTAAAGCTGAAGGTGATTTTTCTCCATTAAAACCTATGCTGAGGGGCGTACCCCAGGGCTCTATCCTTGGTACCCTCCTCTTTGCAGTCTACATTAACAACATCAATGACCCCATCAAAAAAGCCAGCATCCCCTTATTCACGGATGACACCGTACTGTGCTTGAGTCGTCCCATGCCGGAAGCAGCCTGTGAAGACCTCCAAGCTGAATTTAACCTTCTACAATACCAGCTCGTAAACAAAAAGCTTTTGCTCAATGCAAAAAAGATAAAAGCTGTGCTCTTCTCCCCCTCCTTGCATGTGGCAGTTCCTGCTGGAGGGGGGCTATCTCACAAATTACCACTGTTCTTGGAGAAACACTAGAGTATGTAGCTAAATTCAAATATCTAGGAGTTTGGCTCAATCATAAACTTTCCTTCACCTACCATCTCGAAGAACCACAGAAGAAACTAAGGCAAAGATTAGGACTATTCTACAGAATTAACCACCTGCTCACAAAGAAGGCCAAGGTTCGACTGGTTCAAGCTAACTTCCTATCTTTAATAGAGTGTGTGGACCTGCTCTACAGCCACAGCACTGCCTCTGCACTGGTTAAGTTGGACACCCTCTACCACAGAGCTATCAGGTTCATTACTGGCCTTCCATTTACCACACACCACTGCTCCCTGTACTCATTGTTAGGCTGGACTTCCTTTCACTATAGAAGGAATAGAAATGCCGACCTATGGGCCCTCAGAGCAGTGACCAACAAGCTCCCCTCATATGTCTCAGATTGTATTTCTCAAAGTGTATTACGCACCTGTGCTCTGAGGAGCTATTCCCTAATTGCCCTCCAAGTTCCAAGGGTCAACACTCATTTCAGCAAAGCTGCTCTAAGCTTCTCTCTACCCACATTGTGGAACAGTTTACAAAGGAACTTGAAGCTGAGCTTCCCTGTTAGCCTGAATTTCTTCAAGGCTCTCTACAATCGCTACATGAAAGCACCTTGCAAATGTTTTCCTCACATCTAGCCCACTAATTCCACAACTCCCTCTTTCCATCCTGCCACTCACCATGTTTCTACCCTTGGCTGTCACTCTTTCCCTATTAACTCTTCCTGCTGCACCCACCCTTCCCTGTCCACTCCAGCCTGGCTAAAGTCCTTCCCCATCCATAGCAGTGTCCCAATTATCTACCACTCCTCCGTCATTATCATAAACAAGTACATGCCAGCCATTGTCATTTTCTGTGGTTTTAGCCCAATTTTTTCCACAGTCGTCGGTAATATATCCCTCCTCTTCTTTACCTTTCTAATCTGCCACCCCATACACGGCCTCTTTCCCCTATATGTGTAGTTGCTGGCTGCCTCACTCAAAAGATCTCTGCTTATAACCCCTGTATGCCTATGGTTGATTGTACATCTGCTGACTTCTTCATTTGTAAAATAATGCTGTTTTTTTTATTATTTATTTATTTCAATCTTGTACTGTACTGTATACACTGCATATACTTTTTCTTCCTTGTATATTATTGCTTTTTGTCTACCTACTTCTGTACAGTACTTTGATGTATTCATGGCCAGGTCCACCTTGCAAATGAGCCTTGCTCAATGGTCCGCCTGGATAAATAAAGATTTTGATTAATTGATCAAGGCTGTCGTACTCAGTGGAAAATTAGACCACAAATTCAAAGATAACTTCCCTTTAAAATAGGCCCTCAAAAAACAAATTAGATATTTAGGTATACAGATAAACAAATACTTATCTAAGCTATTTTCAGTAATTTACAATAAGTTATAGGAAGCTATCAAACAAGACTTTGCCAGATAGCGACTTCTCCCCCTAAATCTGGTGATGAGGATAGCAGTTATAAAAATGAACATCCTTCCTCATATTTTATTTTTATTTCAATGTCTCCATTTAAGACTTTCACATGCCTTCTTAAACAGGCTAAACAAAGGCATATTTCAATTTGTGTGGAAGTGTAAGAAACCTAGGGTTGCCAACAGAGTACTTTTCCTCCCCGGGGGGGGGGGACTTGCTGTGCCGAATTTCAATTTGTATTATTTGGCAGTCCAGATGTGCCCAGTGCTTTCTTGGACTAAACAGCAGGTAACATCTGTCTGGTATGATCTAGAGAATGAATTAGCTGGGGGGGGTAGACCCAGTTTCACATTAGCCCTGATCCCGGTGACCCCAGAGTATGCTAAAAAAATTCCGAATGAATGGGTCCGACATGAACTCTACATTCTCTCTAAGGTAAAGAAACTAACGGTGACCCCAGAAGGAGCTGGTCCATTGCCACTGATTAGACATGAGCCTGAATTCTTTCCTCCTTAATTAGATCAGGGATTTGCTCAATAGGAAGCACATGGAGTAACAAGGTTTGCTCAGTTTAGTTGAAAGTGATAAATGCATCTCCTTCCAGAGGGCTAAGGAGAAATTCAGATGGAATAATTCCAAATTCCTTAAATACATGCAAATCAGACATTTTATTAACTCGACTGATCATCTTTGGGGCCTTACGAGACCCATTTCAATGTGGGAGGAATTCCTGTATAGCACGGTACATGTAGCGGTGGGTGATAGATACATATCTAGTATACACAAATTTCTGCTGAGAGCAGGTGGCAACTCTCTGCATGCCTACAAGGTAGCTTGGTAACAAGAATCAAAAAAGAGTATCAGTACAGAAGATTGGAACTGTAGGCTAAAGTTTGGTTGGAGGGTAACTGCAGCCCCAGCCTGGAGAGAGTTTTTTTTGAAGTCTTTAGTCAGATACTTCCAGGTCTCTACCATAACACAACACTACTCCATCTCTCATTTAGCATTATGTTGGAGACAATGTGGGGGACTGTGGACCACTGGCATGTGTTCTGGGGTTGACTCCGGTTAGAAGATTTCTGGAGGGCACTTCGGACCACAGTCCATAAGATCACAGGGATTCTCCTCCCATTGGAGTTTACAGAATGGGTCCTGGGAATCCCCATGGCAACACACTTAAAAGGAGACTCACATAGGGTAATACTTACATTCATTGCAGTTGGGCTAAAGTGTATCACAGTTAGGTGGCTCGGGTCAGAGATGCCCACAATACAGGAATGGGTGGGCAGAATGAAGGAGGTCCTTTTTATAGAGGCACTGGCAAAGATTAGACTTCAGCATGATAGATATGTACAGAGGTAGTAAGGATGCGAATCTTGGCTACTTGCCGATTCTGGGGAAACTTTGCCCCCCTGCTATGGAAGTTATGCCATTTGGTAAATCCTAGCACTCTGACCTCCTGACCTTCCTATCCTGGGGCCATAATTGAACTTGAGGTGAAAGGCCAGGCCAAATCACAGATTCCTTTGGGGAGAAGTAAGTTGGTGTTTCTCTGACTACAAATAGCCTAGTAAAGTTAGCCTCACTCTATTGTTTGCACTCTGTATGCAATGTCTTTTGGTTCTATCTTGCTTTTTGGAAGAGGGGGGGAGGTTCAGTGCACAGCCAATCTTATGATCAAGGCTAAGGTTTTGTTTGTCACTTGTCCCACAAACAGCTAATATATCTACAGTCTGAATATTTTGAGTAATCTGACGTTGTAAGGGTGGACACCCAGCCACAAAGTATATGTAAATTTTTTGATACCCTGATTGAATGGTTGATTTTCTTTCGCTCACCCTGTATTAAGTGTTGAGATTCATTCATTTATTCCTGCATGTACTGCTGTGGAGAGGCTGCATTGAATAAAGTGAGTTTAAAAAAAAAAAAAGTATTGAAAGCAGGAGAGAATGGTTTGATAAGCTATATATTAAGTACCATGGATATTCACCATTTCTTCTGTTGTCATTTTTAAAAATGTTCCTACCTCCCATGATGATCTGATGTTTTGTTAATATCAGAAGTAGGCAGCAAAAAAAGGAACTCCCCTCCATACTTTGGCCATGTCCCCTGAAGAAGGGTTAGATGAAGAGCTGGGGCTCATCAGGCAGATCTTGCTGGACAGCTGAGTTTGTGAAAACATGGCAAGTGTCAATTATATTTCTACATTTTTTGCACTATGGAGCATTATTTGCAGAAAGTAAAACCGGTCGCATACTTTTACCATGAGCAACAGGAGTGTTTTGTGTGTGTGTATGTTGTACAGACAAAATTTACAATAGCGCTGAGTTTAAAGGGACACTGTCAACCCCCTCAGGTCTCAAAGAGTCCCTAGTTTAAAAAAAAAAAAACTCTTTTTATGATTGCCAACATTCTGTAAAGATTGCTGATGTAGCTGGTAGTTTGATTCTGATTCATTTTTTATTTAAAAAAGTGAAAAACAGACTGCCCACATTACTGGTGTTACCACACAAAAACAGGGTTGTTTATATTACTTGATCAGCTCCAGCTGCATCTTTCCTGGACTAGGGAATACACACAACACAGGCTATCCACTCATGATGCAGTGGGAGGAAATGAGCCTATTGAATCATGAGTGACTGCACTGTTTGGGAGTGTTTCTAATTCTCAGGAAATATGCAGTAAGAACATATCCAGGATTGTAAACGAAACAAGTTTTTTTTTATAAATATACAGTACATTAGCATGCATTTCAGTTCTACTAAACAAGGAGACAGGCAAAACAAACAGCAACATCAAAAAATTTTAGAGAAGGCAAGCAATCAAAAAATGTAGGTTTTTAACTAGAAATAATATGATGAAAAACAGGTTGACAGTGTCCCTTTAAGTGAAAATACATCCACATTTTTTGTCCCACTATTCCTTTCCCTCTGCTCACACACTGCCTTAAGAACAGGTAAAGGTTTGCCCATAAGCTCACCATGGCAACAATATATTACAAATTTGACATAAAAGTAACATTCCATACAGGTAATTAGTGATATGTGTATGTGCCTCCACCTAACCCTGCCATCTCATGTATATCCCTATAGAGATTGCACATAACTGCTCACATACAATTATTTGCAATAAACTGCATTAATTCACCAGTTAGGGTTCAGATTAAAGTGATAAAGGCAGGGAAATGTGGCATTTGAGCTTCCAACCCTTATTACCCACTCCAAGCAGCAACAGGAAAAAAATATATAGTTTTCACTACCCTAACTCTTGGCAAATCAAGGGTGGGGTCTCCCTTGGGGTTCTTGACCTTAACACTCACCCCATTGTGTTGTAGTGTTCAAACATACAGAACTGTGTATCCCTACATTTAAATGACAACCTGTAAGCCCTGCCTGAAAAACACAGATCACATCTGACCATATTTGGTGATTGAATGGGGTGAATATTAGGGCTGAGAACCCCAACGAAGACCTCACCCTGATTCGTCAAGAGTCAGGGCACTGGAAACCATATTTATGTTTCCTTTTAATGCTTGGCATGAGGATAGGGATTTAGGGTTGGAAACCCAAGCACCATATTTTCCTACTTTTATTTCTTTAATGTGAACCCTAAGTGGTGCATTAAGACAGTTTTCTGCAAAGAATGTACTTACTTTTTGAGATAGTAGAATTGTACCTTCCCTCACACATGTCCCTTCAGACCTGTGTGAACACATGCATCTGGTTGAGAATTTTCATTTTTAAATGTTTATGTTTTTCATAAGTCTATTTTCAGTTGATATTTCATAGAGACTTAGTGTTGTAGTACTCATTTGTTTTCAGTTGATATTTTGTAGTGACTTAGTGTTGTAGTACTCATTGTGAGCTTTCTTCTGATATACTGTATACAGTAGGTTGTCCCTTACAGCAACTCCAAAGACTGATGGAGTTACAGCTTATTAAATATCCAAAGTTATCACTTAGGGGATTTTCATTTTTTTTTATTCTTACATTACAATTATGTTTTCATATGGCCCCTGTTTTTTTTGGGGGGGGGTGGGAGGATCATGTGTTAGTCTTGTAGTAGTTATTGACCCCTTTTTACTATACATATATTGTCCCATAAAGGTAAACTAACGTAGGATTAAATTTATAAATATTGTTACCAATGGAAATCTGCTGTACATAAGCTACTGACCAAACCCATAACACTTTTAGAGCCAGAATTATAACCCATTCAGTTGCTCCTCCCTTTATAACTGGAGCCATCCATTTTCTAAATCACAGGCACAGGAAATGACATCACATCAAGGGAAAAAACACATTTAGCCGATACATTTTTTAATCAGAAGAGGCACACAGAGCTGAAGCTTGAGTCCAGGTGCCACCAGAGAGCCCAAGAAAGTTAAGTGTCTTGCTCAGGGTCACACAGTAATGCAAGTGGGGACTGTGGGATTCAAACCCAGATCTCTAGGTTTGCAGCTCATAGCCTTAAACATCTGTGCTATACTGCCTCCTTAGAAGAAAAGAAATGTTCTTACCCAGTCCCTGGGGATGTGAACTTGTCTTTAATCCTGAAGGAGTTTGGCCTTTTGATGAGCTGTCACAACCAGCCACTTAATAATTTAATGATTGCACCTGGGAGAATCAAGGAAGTGAACCAGGGCTTTCCCTGGCAAATACAATGTAAAACTGGGTAAAAACAGGACCTCACTCTAAATGAGATGTTATGTCTTGGTTTGGTAATACTGGGTAAATAAATTGTAAAAATATGTTGAAGGAGAGCCCCCACTGAAATCAAGATGTTGCATATCTGCTGGTTGAGCCTGTGTAAGCAAACTGTTAAAATAGGTGAAAGTACAAGATATTACTTACCAGTCTCCGGTGAGATCATACCTGGAGTATTGTGCACAACTCTGGAATCCACTCCTAAAGATGGAGAGGGATTACCTGCAGTCTGTCTAGTGGAGGGATTAAAAATAATCCAGGGGCTGAAGGGAAAATCATATGAGAAGAGGCCAGTAAGCCACAGCATGTACACACTGGAAGCTGGAATGGAAAGGTGGGACATGATAAAGATATATAAATACTTGTGGGTATTAGCAGGGTAAACATAGGTGAACTGTTCACAATGAAAGTGGGCCTGTAACAAGGAGTCTCACATAAAAACTGATAGAGGGAAGTTTCAAGAAGGACATAAAATAATTGTTCTTTATGAACAATCTGGAGGAAGAGTGGAACGGATTGCACAATAAGGTGCTCCACTCAAAGTCAGTGACTAGATTCAGTAGAACAAGGGGAAGAGTTTTGTTGGAAGGGGATGTCAAAAAAATACTAGGGTACTGAATAATAATTCTGGGTCAGTTCAGGCCTGACACGACTTCAGGTACTGTACTGGGTAGGCTTACTGGTAGACTAGGTTGGCTATTGGATCTCTTTCTGTTATAAAATTCTGTGTGTCTACTCTATGTACATAGCATATTTGGGCTGGGACAGCTTCAGTAAATACCGTCTAAAAACTGGAAAAGCATAACCTCACAGAAATCAAAACATTGCACCTCATTTGGGCAATCCAGAGAAAATACATTTTAATGAGTAAAAGCAAGACCCCACTGGAAATAAAATATATATCAGGTGGTCTATCCATAGTAATTACTTTTTCAAATTCTGAATGGCTGCTATATTGTTCCCATTTCCTCTACCTGTATTCATATATGTGCCACTTTCTCCTGTCTGTTCTCCTTTGTTAATCATCCCACAGGTCACACCTGAAAATAAATCCTGGCCAAGTGTGCCTCTCCCAGTCAACAAATTTTAAGTAAAACAATGGTAACTACAGGACCATGCAATAATAAAGATACAGCTTCACAGCTCAGTTATTATTGGTAAACACAGTATAAAATGAGCAAAAGCAGGATCACACTAAAAATGAGATGCTACATCTCAGATGGACTAACCAGAGTAAATACACCCAAAAATAGATAAAATCAAGACCTTTCTAAAAGTTAGGCATTGTTTCCTTGTGGGGCCACCCAGGTTGCATTGTAGAACTGGAAAAAGCGGGACCTTGCTGAAAAAAAATGCATCTCAGTCAGGCCATGCATGTTAAATGCAATGTTTTAATATGTAAAAGTAGAACCTCCTATGAAACCAAAATACAGCATTTCAGCTAAGCTTTCTTGGAAAAATACACCATAGAAATGGTTGAATGCAGGATCCTAGCAAAAATGACATATTGCATTCCACCTGGGCAGGACTATATGTGTAAAAATGGGTAAAATAAATATTTTACTATTAATTATATATTTTATGTCAGCTGGTCTGTCCTTTGGAAGTACAGTATAAAAAGGGTGAAACCAGGACCCCACTGAAAAGAAATGGTTAACTCACACATGGGCTATTCTGGGAAAATGTACTGGAAAGCTGTTAAAAATCCTACTCTACTGAAAATATTACTTTCTGCTGAGCTAAGATGGATAAAGTCAGTGTAAAAATAGGTAGAAGTAGGAACTCACTCAAAAAGAAATATTGTATCTTACCTGGAAAGACACCATTGGGTAAATGCAATGTAGAAATGGGAGATAGCCTTTTACAGTAGATCACAGCATGGCAGCGCAACTGCTTGTCATCCAGACAGACCAATTTTATGTACTGAGTATGGGATGGCTGGCACTGACTGGGAAGATGGGTTCTAGCATTTGTCTCTGGTACCTTCTACCTCATGGAGGGAAGGCATCTCATTCTGTTTCATGACTGCATCTGGAAACGATATGTCATGCTAGAAGAATGAAATGATCCTATTAGGGTAACTTCATATTTGCATGCTCCTCCTTGACTGATGAGTGATATGGAGGTGTCTCACACCCAGAGCGGGTCCAGCATGGAAGTCCCAAAGGTAAGGTGAGGCTCATCAGTGACTGACAGCCTGATAGGTACTTTGCCAGATGATTAATCACTTCACACCTTGGGGAGGGATAAGAGAGGATGCTGATGTGCCAGCCATGAATTGCAGTAGCTTTAGATGTCCCATGCTTGTTTTTCAATATGAAACATATTGTCATGTTCAGATAAAAAAGCTTATTTTCTAGCCATATATGTACCGCTCAGTGCTTAAAATATGCCTAACTCTTGCATGCACAAGTCCATGTCAATTCAAAGCTACCTTGATCAGATATGTATTCTCCTCAGGAATGTGCAGAGGTATCATGTGGGTGGAGCTTAGGATGAGCTATGAGGTAAACAACATGGGCCTTGTAAAATCACATTTTGATTGAAACATAGCAATAAACTAATGAATAAGGCAAATTGGGTAGCTTAGATACAGTCAACCAAGCATGTATAGCCCTAAGTGACAGAAGCTGAAAGCCTACCAATGTAAACTGGAACTATAGCTTACCACCCCCCCCCAAAAAAAAAGTAAAATGGATGGCCCTTTCCTTGCTTTATTAATTTAGTTTAAAAACACAGAAATAAACATCAGTATCATAATAGGCATATTTCAATATCATTTCATTGGAGAAATTAAAGCGATACTTTTAACATTATCTGTATGCACAAAGTCCCCTTGTCATAGCACATATTCAGAATGCATACTTAACTGCTGTGCTGTCTGTGCCCAACAACCACAAAATCTTACCAGCAAGCAAAAATGGTTGCGTAGGCCAATGCTTGTTTTTTTTAGTCCGGAACATCAAGAATTAAATTCATAGCACCCACTTACAAGAGCACAGGATGCACAGAACCAGAATTTCATGTCCACAAATAACTTTATTGCTGTTAAATTTATTTATTATTTATTTATTTAAAGTTGATAACTGGGAAAGGCACACTGAGCTGGGACTTGTTTCCAGGTGCAACACGGGAGAACGGGGTACAGGAGAAAGCATACAAGAAAAAATAGATAATGATTCAAGTCAAGTGGTAACAATAGAGGCAAACTACTGCAGATTATTGTAACAAGAACAATATAACATATACCATATATACAATGAAGGATATACGTGTGGTTTAAAACTATACAAACTTTGCTATATATACAGGGCAGTCGGATTGTACAGAAACAGAACTACAGTGGCGTGAAAAAGTATTTGGCCCCTTCCTGATTTTCTCTATTATTGCATATTTGTCACACTGGATGTTTTCAGGTCTTTAGACAAAATGTAATATTAGATAAAGGGAACCTGAGTGAACAAATAACACTTGTTTTTTTTTTTTATTTCACTTATTTAATGAAAAAAAGTTAACCAACACCAATTGGCACTGTGTGAAAAAGTAATTGCCCCCTTACACTTAATAACTGGTTCACCACATTTAGCTGCAATGACTGCAACCAAACACTTCCTATAATTCAATATCAGTCTTTCACATCGCTGTGGAGGAATTTTAACCCACTCTTCCTCATAGAACTGCTTTAATTCAGTAACATTTGGTAGGCTTCGAGCATGAACTGCTCGTTTCAGGTCCTGCCACAGCATCTCTATTGGGTTTAAGTCTGGACTTTGACTAGGCCACTCTAAAACATTAATTTTACTTCTTTTTAGCCATTCTGATGTGGACTTGCTTTTGTGTTTTGGATCATTGTCTTGCTGCATGACCCAACTACGCTTCAGCTTCAGCTGACGGAAGGATGACTGGATATTCTCCTTAAGAATTTTCTGGTACAGAGCAGAATTCATGGTTCCTTTAATTATGGCAAGTCATCCAGGTCCTTAGGCAGCAAAGCATCCCACACCATCACACTACCACCACCATGTTTGACTGTTGGTATGGTGTTCTTACTGTGGAATGCTGTGTTTGCTTTAGCGAGACATCATGGGATCCATGTTGTCCAAAAGGTTCCACTTTGGACTCATATGTCCATAGAACATTTTCCCAAAAGGCTGTGGATCATCCAGGTGCTTCTTGGCAAATGAGAGATGAGCATTTATGTTCTTCTTGGTTAGCAGTGGTTTCCCATTGCTACTCTCACATGAAGCCCATTTTGCCCAGTCTCTTTCTGATTGTGGAGTCATGAACACTGACCGTAGCTGAGGCAAGAGAAGCCTGCAGTTCTTTGGATGTTGTTTTAGGATCCTTTGAGACTTCTTGGATGATTTTACACTGCGCCCTTGGAGTAATTTTGGCAGGCCGCACTCCTGGGAAGGTCACTACTGTTCCAAGTGTTCTCCATTTGGAGATTATGGCTCTCACTGTGGTTCGATGGAGTCCCAGAGCCTTAGAAATAGCTTTGTAACCCTTTCCAGACTGATAGAGGGCAACAAAATGTTTTTCTGATCTTTCAGGAACTTCCTTTGATCAAGGCATAGTGCTTGTTGAATCTTTGAGCTGGCAATGTGACTCTGATGGTAAGGCCAAAATAAGTGAGGTTTATATTGAGCAGGGCTGGCTGTAATCAAGCCTGGCTGTGTTCAATCAGCTGACTCTAATTATCCCTTTAATTGGGTTGATTTAACTAGGGGCAATTACTTTTCACACAGTGCCAGTTGGTGTTGGTTAACTTTTTTCATTAAATAAATGAAATAAGTAAAAAAAAAAAAGTGTTATTTGTCCACTCAGGTTCCCTTTATCTAATATTATATTTTGTCTAAAGACCTGAAAACATCCAGTGTTACAAATATACAATAATAGAGAAAATCAGGAAGGGGGCAAATACTTTTTCACGCCACTGTATGTGGAGAACCATAGTTGACTTTAAATGGGAGGTATCATTTAATGTAAGTATGGATACAACGTTGGGCAGGAGGGGGGTTGGCTAAGGAGGGGAGTGTTATTGGAATAGGGTCTGCTTGAGGTGGGGAGGGGCTGAGGGTGGAAGGGAGTGGAAGGGTTAATGAGAGGAAGAAGTGGTAGAGTGGCAGGTTGGAGAGGGTGAGGCAAGTGCAGGGTGAAGGGACAAGTTTTGTTAGATGCTTGAATGCAGGGAGAGTGGACTAGTCATGAAGGGTTGGGGTAGCTGGTTCCAGAGGTGGGGGGATGGGATGAGAAAGCACAGAGGCCTGATGAGGACCATTTGTAGGGAATGGAGAAGATGTGAGGGTAGTAGGAGCACAGGAAGAAGGATGGTGCAGGGGCAGGTGTGAGGGTGAAGGTGAGGTAAGGGGGGAGGAGGTGATCAAACCAGTACTTGGCAATGAAGGTAAGGGAGTGGATGTGCCTTTTGTGTGAAAAGGGTGGTTTACCTATGCCGACGCAACAACAATGTTGTCAACGTTCAACATAGCGGCATCCCCAATGTCAACGGGTGAAATTTCACCCATCAGACATTGGTCTCTTTTTCCATCAGGGGGCTGCACCCCCTAACCCCCATGTGAGTGGAGCTGTCCCCACTGTGCCCCCTTCTATTGATTGTTAACTCCAAGTCGGAGTTAACTCTAGGGTGGGTGAAAGTCGGAGAAAGGGCAAAATTTCGCCAGCAGGTCCCCCACAGTGACATTTTTGAAACGTATCAAAAATTTCACTGTTGGGGATTTCACTGATGGGGTTTCACCCTTCCGTCGGCATACCAGAGGGGTGAAGGTTTAAAGAGGTGAGAAGAGAGCAGTGGTGAGTCTGAAATGGGCAGTTTATAGCGAAGCAGCAGAAGGAGTGGAGGAGGGTGTCTACAGGGGAGTGGGTGGTGGAGGGTGCAGAAGCTAAGATAATATTGTCATAGTTGAACAGAGGGAGGATGGTCTTGGAGAGCAGGATATGGTGGAGGTGAGGGGGGAAGAAGTCTTTATTCTGATGGAGCACTCCAAGTTTGGGGCTAAGCTTTGCACACATAAAGTTGAGATGGATGGAGTAGTCGAGGTGTCACTCACGCCAAAAGCCCAGGTATTTCTAGGAGGAGACAGAGTCAGGGGTGGAGCCATCCAAGGTGGAGAAGAAGAGGCAGGGGTGAAACTTAGCCAGCTTATTTTTTTTTTTTTTGCGCTTGAATATGCTTTATTGAAATTTTTCAAAATGCATAATATCAAAAAAGATAACATCACAACAGCAACAATTCATCAATTTGCACCAAACAAATCAGAAATGAAAACAAAGATCTACCCACCTCCTCCCTCCCAGTCCATTCTCAATGCACTATTCCAGACCCCCAAAAATACACTAAAGCGAGGAATGTCGATAGCTGAATTTTTACCGACTTTGACCCAATAATGGAAACAAAAAAAGGTGGTGCGGGTAATTATCAGAATTATACCAATGCAAAAAAGTCAAAAGGTCCTACCAACAAGCCTGGAACCTGGTGTAATTGCCATAGAGCTTGGCAACTGCTTTCTCAGCATTCAAGGCAATGAGACACTCGCATTCCCATTCTGAGTAGGAAGGAGACCAGTCTCCAAGCCAGTGATGGGCTATGAGTAACTTGGTTACCAAGGATAGGAGAGCCATATAGTGCTTATTTTTGGGCATAGGAATTCCAGAATAATCTCCTAATAGACAAACATCTGGGCTAAAGCAATTATGCTCCAAAAAAGGGGAGAATTTAGTTTGCACTAAGGACTACAATGTTTTGGCAGGAGGACATAATCATAGTTTGTGAAACAGAGTGACCTTAACTCCTGGAGAGTGGATACAATCTGGAGAGAAGAGTTTCCCCCCTTCTATACAATTTATATGGTTTAAGGTACAAGGCATGTAAGATATTGAATTGCAACAACCTTAAGTGGTCCTGTTGGACATATTTATATATATTGTCCACAGGACAGACCGGTCAGAATTTGACCTGTTTTCTCCACAGAGTATTCTGCCAGTAGCATGCTGATGGTGAGACCATGTTGCAGGCATGGTTGGTCAGATATTTGTATATTAGTGAAATGGCTTTTCTCTGATAGGCCTTTTCTATCAGCGACTGAAAAAGAGTTGTGGCTTGGCATGACCAAGGGGAAGAGCCTAAAAAGGATTTGACACAGTGAGCAACTTTTGGAGATACTGAAAATAAGAGATCCTAGCAGTTCCCAGGTGCTGACGTAGCTGATTAAATGAAATAACCTTATGCCCAGGGACTAGGTCAGACAGATGCAGTCCAGATAAAGTGGTCCAGTGGGGCAATGAAAGCTATTTACCTGCAATGTGGATATTTAAATTGTGAAGTAGGAGTTATACTAAGTCTGTAAAGGCAGGGGACTTAAAAAGTCTACAAAGTTGAATCTGTGCTGTTACACTCCACCCTATCAGAGTGTCCCTCATCTAAACAGGTAATGATGAGAAGGGCAGATATAGTAGGAAAGGCAAAGAGAACTGAAACTGATGAGCCCAGGAGAGCTCTATCTTTAACCAGTCGGGTGAGGACTCCTTGACTGCCACACAAGCTCCCTATTTGAAATATTTGGCACCTTGTAGAGCTAAGTAAAATAGATAGAAGTCCAGTAACTGTAATCTTCACAATTGTTGTGGTCTGCATAATTTGGTGTATGCCCAGCCAAAGAAATGAACAGAAGGATTGCAGTTTGGAAAACCACCCTTTTGAGAGGAAAATATTTAGGACTCCTAAAGGGTAAAGGAGTTTGGGTAGGACGTACATTTTAATTAGATTGACTCTTCCCCAGAGGGATAGTGGGAGATGGTGCCATTGTGCCAATTCTTCACCTGTTTGCTTGACAATGGGGTCCAAATTTAATGTTTTTAATCTGGAGAGCTCTTTGGTTAATTTGATGCCCAAGTACTGCAGGGCAGAAGTTTCCCATTGCAAACCAAGCTGGAGGCAAATTTGTTTGATGCACGATGGAGACAGTGGATAAAGAAACTTTTTTTTTTCATGTTTAGCTTATAACTTTAAAAAGAACTAAAGTGGGAAATAATAGACAGAACTTCATATAATAAATGTGTCCAGTCTGCTAAATGTAAAAAAAATGTCATCTGTAAAGGCTGACACCTTGTAAGAGTTGGTGCCCACTGTTATTCCCTGAATGGCGCTTAGCCAGCTTATGGGGGTCCCATATTTCTTTTTATTTTATTAAACTCTAGGATTACAAATACCTTTGAGCATGAACTACTCATTTACAAAGGCTCTACATCAAAGGATGTAGGGTAACATACTTACAAAGGTCAACAATGGTTACAGTCTTAAAAACACAAATGTCAGCATTTATTATACAGGCAAATAAACTGGATTGCATTGCTTTTTTGGGGGGGCATGAAATATCTTCTGGGGGACATAAAAAAGGCTGATGCCATTCATACTGTGCTGCTATGAATACTATGAATTCCTTTCTCTTTTCTTTGCTGCTTTTTCTTTAAGCAACACCATACTCTGTATCAGATTTGTTGTCTGCTGTCTGTATCTGGAATTAAAATATTCCTGATTTCTGACAGGTCCCTGGTTAGTAAAACTACAAGTCACAGGCTGCTCAGCTACCAGAGGGATATACCATTTTCCCCTTGCGGCACAAGCCTACATTAAGTCTGATAAAATTAGTTGGATGAGACAGCAGATAAAAAATGTTTCTGCTGGCATGTTGTTGGCTACTGAGTCTACAAACTATGGTTTACTCAGCTGCTGGAGGGATGTGACCCCTCTCCCAAAAAAGGCATATAAGACTCATACAAGACTGACAGAACTTGTTTTTTATCGTGCTACAATAGAAAAATGCATAGTATTCCATGAAGGTAAATGGCTAGGGGCTAGTGAGACTACAAGCTATTGGCTGCTCAGCTGCCAAAACTTTATTCCCTCTTCCTTATCCCTTGCTGTGCCAAGGACTGATATATCAGTCCAGAATTCCTATACTTTCTAATTCTGTCAGCAGCCTAAGGGTTAAAACGATTTAAAACATGGCTCAAGCCTGTACTAGAAATTTGATGTAGTAAAAGTTTGCTGGTGAAGTTTGCTCAAAGTGCCAAAAATATGTACTTCACGGAGCTTCACAAAGCTTCCCCAAACCTAGGAACTTACACTTCACTTGAAGCGCAAAGTTGTTGCCACAATGTGTGGAATTGTGCTGTGAAGGGTGATTTTTGCTGGAGAAATTCTGCACTTTGTGGTGAATTTCCACACTTCATGATCTGTAAATTTTTCGAATTTGTGCTTTGCAGATTGTCCAATATTCACAAATTAATTTGCTGAGTGAATTTTGCTAACTTCATACATCTCCAGTCTGTAACAAGTCTGGCAATTGAAACTAGAAGCTATGAGCTTCTCAACTAATATAAGGCTATATAGTACCCTTTCTTCTAAAAATGGTGTACAAGAGTAATGAAAGTGTGGTGCAATTTATTTTTTTGTTGGCAACAGATTATTTTTTTTAAATTAACATCAGTGGTAATGGTGACAGACATTATTCAGTATCTGAATCTACAACCTTAACTACAGTTGAGGACAACACATTTCTGGTATCTTAAACATGGTATCTTAAACCATGTTAAAAAAAAAAAAACAGCACTAAAGGCCCTATTCACGAATGCCTATGTGCCACGTTAGGGCAGTGTGTAGGCAGTCCTACACCAAAATGCCACATGATGGTGCCCTATGCACCCCTGGTGGTATACACTAAAGGCATGCTGGCACCTTTCAAGAGTGATCCCCATGTCGATAGCATAGCTCTGCACTGGGGCTGGAAAGGGGTGTGCCTGGGGGTGTCTGCCACTTGTGTGCTGCACTGGCATGGGTATTCTATATGAGGAGGGACCACACCATAAGACACTACATGCCCCATAAAGGTTGATGGTGTGGTGTGGTGGTAACAGGCCCCCCCCGCACACGGCTGCCACAGCCCACTTGGCTACCTGGGAGGGTGGTGGGTGGCCATTCAGGCAAACACCCATTATCTGTTCCAGGTGATCAGCACACCATTCCAGGGTCCCCAGCCCCAGTTCATGAGGGATCCAGAAAGGGGAACAAGGGCAGTTATCCTACTGGATGCCAACCTGTGGCCTGCACTCTGCCCCTGCACTGCCAGTCCTCAGTCATGCAGCTTCACCCCAGGTGGGAAAACAATGGCATGTACAGGTGAATAGCAGTTGTGAATGCACCAGTGGTTACACACATTTTGCACATAAGTCCTGCCTGTTCGTGAATCAAGCCCTATACATGTAGGGTAGCACTGTTCAGGCTCTCAGTGCAAGACTGGGTCTTGGCTCATGATATCCTTAGTAATGTTCTGCCCCATACTATAGATAAAGCTACAGATCCAGAGACTGAATAATGGCAGTCACTGCTGATGTTGGTTATAAAAATAGGTGATTACAATATGCAATGATAAATTATATCTATTCATTTTCAGTGCATGGAAGGTTATTTATGTAGAAGTCCAGTCTGCTTATTCAACTATGACATCAGCCAATCACAGTAGCCATGAAGATTTGGAATTCATCCTGGTTGGTTTTCCTGGACCTCATGACTGGCAATACTGGCTCTCTATTCCTTTCTCAGTTATATTTTTATTGACATTGTTTGGCAATCTAACTGTACTCTTAATTATAGCAACAGAACAAAGTCTCCATGAACCCATGTACATTTTTATTTCCATTTTAGCTGCTGTAGATTTAATCCCAAGTGTTGCTCTTCTACCTAAGCTGTTAGTAATATTATGGTTGGATTCAAAAGTGATGCAGTTTGATACTTGCTTTGTACAAATGTTCTTTATTCATTTTTCAGCAGTTATGGAATCATCTGTGTTACTACTAATGGCTTACGATCGTTATATTGCAGTGTGCCAACCACTGAGATATTCAACTATTGTAACACATGCATTTATATTAAAAACAAGCCTACTAGTTCTAACTAGATGTCTTGGTTTTGTATTACCTATACCTGTACTTGCTAGGATGTTGCCATATTGTGGTACAAGTACTGTTCATAATGCTTTTTGTGAATATGTTGCTGTCATTGATGCTGCCTGTGCCCATACAGTCATAAGTGATATGTATCTGTTTATTTTACTCATTTTTGTGGGAGTACCTGATGCAGTTTTAATTGGTTTATCATATAGTATGATTATGAGAGCTGCATTAAAACAGAGATCAAGGGAAGCACGTCAAAAAACATTTAACACATGCAGCTCTCATTTGTCTGTAATTTTTCTTTTCTATATAACTGGAACATTGTCATTATTAACATATTTTTCTAAAAACAAGGTTCCAGAATACACACGTGTGTTGTTTTCAGTCTTGTACATTATTATTCCTCCAACACTAAATCCACTGATATATGGTATAAAAACAAAAGAGATTTGGCAGACCATAATAAAACATTTAAGAAATATTAAAAATAATTTCAATAGGTGGTGGTCAAGTTTATTAAAGAAATGTAATTAATTTTTAGAAGAATGTAGAACAGACATTTACAACTTTTTAAGTTTGTTTTATTCACTAGTACAAACATCAAAACCTTTATTTGTGGAAAAGCGGCTGATGTTATTCTTCAGGGACATCACCAGAATTCATAATTGTAAATTTGACTGATGCTCACCAACATTTCAGCAAGCATTTATCTGCAAAAAGTATTTTAAAATATGCATGATTGGTTGAATTATGTGTGCATATTATTTGAATATCTAGCTTTATATTGTACGCAAAATCATTGCCTTTGGAAATGTTTCCATTTTTTGAAAATAATTGTTTCATATTTTTGTAATGTTTTACACTGTTTACAATCCATTAAAATAAATTACTACAGTGTATTTCCTTCCTTCCTTCCTTCCTACATCCAGTTTAATCCATATTATTTTACTGCCACAACTTAAAGTGAATTCCCTGTAGATTTTACAATGCTGTTCAGAGAGAATAAATGTTCAGCTTTGTGAACCTAAACTTCAGATTCCCCATTTGCAGATATTTCACAGAATTCCACTCTTTTATTCGGTGTCAGATCTGCCTCTCCATTGACCTAACCAGACAGAAGAAAAAGACGTCCTCAAAATAAGCTGCTCCTCCAGCTTCACAGTGTGACCTCCCTCTGCTATTCATACCATTTCATTTTCTTCTTTCTCTGTGCTCCATGGTAAGGCCTCTGCTTGGCAGGCTATTTGTTTGGGAAGCTTAGCAGTGCTACTGCAATAAATTCACAGATTTTGTCAGCAGATAAGAACTGCCAGGCCCATCCAGTCTGCCCATTTACACTAGCTCACAAAGCGACCAGTGACTCTTATTGGTCATTGGCTTAGGTTTTTCTTCCTGTCTCTAGTATTCCTTTGTTTCTGTCCCATGCATGTTTAAAACCCACCACAGTACAAGCTGCCACCACCTCCTGGGGCAGGCTATTCCATGCATCCACCACCCTCTCCATGAAGAAGAGCTTCTTAATAATTCCCATTATGCGGCCACCCTTCAATCTAATGTTGTGTCCTCTTGCCCTGGCACTATGGTTGAGCTGAAATATGTTGTCCCCTTCCACTTTGTTTATGCGCTTGAGGTACTTGAATGTTTCTATCAAGTCGCCTCTCTTCCTCCCTCCCTCCTCTGTTCCAGCGTGTACAACATTTACAAATGTTATGCACCTGCATTTATGAATGTGCCATTTTTCTTCTTGTACTTTTTCTATAGGCTTCCCAGCTGTCATCCAGCAAACCTCTCCATCTGCTCCTACTTTTTCCCCTCTGCATGGAAAGCTCTTCTACATATCACAACTCACATGTTCTTGCATTTGCACCCCCATTCTTTGAGTTTTTCTCCCACTCATCTCCTCAAACTCCTGCTACACCATTATTTTTCCTTCTAGGTCTAATTTATTGTTCCCTGTTGTAAGGCATTGCCCTTACCAACACTGTAGTTTTTGAATCTGTACTGGTTGTCCAGATTAACTACTATACATGATCATACATTGTCCCCTGATTCCCCACCAGGAATGAATCACCCTATAACTTCTGACTCTGGATGCTCGCTGGCAATATTTATTTAAAAGGCACACGTTACATTCTTTACATCTCATTGTATCATAGAAACACACAGTACATCTTACAATCAGACATATCAGTCTATTATGGACCTATCAGTCCAGGTCTTCCTCCTTGCCCATCTTCTCTCATCGCTCCTTCTGTTCTGGATGCTCTTCAGGATCCAGACACTCTGATCCAGCTCCCCCTCCATCACTAGAACCAGGTATCAGACTCTTACCTGGACTTCCCTCCCCGCTAGGTACGAATATGGTGATCTGCCCCCTAGCTCTATCCCCTCCCTCCATTTACTCCCACACCTGGGTTCCTTTGCCCTCAGCATGTGGTGCCTACCCCCCTCTTCCTGCCCCTCCTTTTTTTCCCCCTGCTCCCATCCCCTTTCCACTGACCCATCTCCAGCTTGTGATGGAAGATGGGGATCTCCCCTTGCGGGCTAGTATCTCAGGACTTTCTTATTAATTGTCACCACCAGGTCTTCCAATGGCCTAAGGAACAGGCACATGCCAAATTCTGACAGGTGCACCCCATCTGCCTGCTTATGTGATATTTCATAGTGCTGGATGTGTACTTCCCCCATCTCTATCACCGCCCTGGCTACTTTCCTGTTGAGGTGCTTCCACACCAGTTCCACTGCTTTGACCCCTTATGCCTCCCCCACACCAGTCAGGATGTGACCTCTGACCAGCCGAGCACTATGCCTGGCCACCAGCTCTTCATCTTCTCCAGGTCTTCCACCATGTCCTTTTCCATTGTACCCCATGGTACTCCACCCAGGTCATTTCTCCCAAGTGAATAATAATGCAGCTTGGCCTGGGCCACCACACCCACAACTCCTCCAGCAGGGGCAGGAGCTGGGTCCACCTCATGCCCTTGATGCCTTTCTACCGAACTCTTGTTTGCTGCACTTCCAGGTGCAACTGTGTTCCTCTCCTTGTGGCAGCCACCTCTCAACCTCTCCACCCAATAGATGAATGAGTGCCCCACAGTCCAGACCTGTTACTTGGAGCCCTCTATGGAAAGAAATGAACAAGGGTTATCCATCAACACCTCACATACCTTTTGTAACTGTTAGATTTCCAACACCCCATCCACTTTACTCTGTACATCTGCTGACTCTCCCCTTGCTGCCGCCTCAGATGCTGCCCCTATCCTAAAAGAGTGTGGGGCATACACCTTGGGATACTCACACATGAATGCGACTACCTTCTTGAGGATAGCCCCTACCTGGTAACTCGTCACTGGGGATCCATCTCTATGTTGGAACCATGCCCCCTTTCCTGTGTCACCAATGTGCCCCAGCCCCTCTGGTCAGTTTTAGACCTAGGAAGTCAAATGCTCACCTCGTCATTCCCCCATGTGACATCCTTGAGCTGCAGTGCCCGAGTGGACATCCCCCATTTTCCCACCTCCACGTCACCAACCCTGAATGCCCCTTTGGCCATGATGGAGAAAATGGCCAAAGGGGCCTCTTTGGCTGAAGAACACACTTGCTTCAGGGCCCTTATCACACTTTGAGAGCAGTGGTCCCATTATGGGTAGTCTCCTGTCCTGTCTGTAACCCTGCCCTCTTTGCCAGCCCATCACCATCCTCCAGACAACTCTCCCTCCTGTTGCATCCACCCACCCTCGGTCGATGCACACCCAACTAATGCCCACCAGTTGGACCACCATGGTGGCATGGGGGATGCCTGCCTCCCACCTTTCTATGTTATATTGCATCACCTGCTCTTCCTGCACTGGCTCGCCCATCTCCCAACCCTGCTGGGCCCTGAATTCTTGGAAACCTGCCCAGGCCCCTTCATATGCTATCATGGTACTGTCCACCCAGACCTCCTATAGAGGGCCCTGGCTTTCTCCCTCCAATTTTCCATACCTGTCCAGCACCCTGGTCTGGGATGTTGCTACTCTTGGAGCTAGCTCCCGGAACCTTTCCATCTGGAAACAGGAAAGACAGTCAGCGACCTCATTTTTAAGCACCTTGATATGCTGCACCCTGAATGTTAGGTTCAGCTGCAGCCCCAACAGCACCATGTGCCTCAGAACTTGCCCCACTGATACTGTGTTCCCACTCTGCCTGTTGATGACCCCCACCACTCCTTTCTGGTCACACCATAACATGATCCATTTTCTTCTCATCTGGTCCCCCCATACCTCCATTGCCACCCAAATGGGAAAAATCTCCAGGAAGACGATGTCCTTGATGGGTCCCCATTCTGACCACTGTGTCTGCCATGGCTCTGACTTCTAATCATCTTTAAAATATGATCCCATTCCCAGCACCCCTGAGGCATCTGTATACAACTCAAGATCTGCGTTGTGTACCCAGTCATCCTGCCAGAACATCACCCCATTATATGCCTCCATAAATTCCTCCCACACTTTCAGGTCCTCCCCGACTCCTTTGCTGATGTCTACCCTGTGGTGGGGCTGTTTTTCCTTCCCCATGGCCCCCCCCAATCACCTAGTAAAGGCTTTACCCAGGCTAATGGCCTTGCAGGTGAAATTAAGGTGCCCCAGTAGTTGCTGCACGCATACCAGTGGCACCCTCACCCTCACCCCAAATTGTGCCAGCAGGCTCCGCAACCATTTTACCTTGTCCCCTGGTAACCAAAAACACCCCGCTCGGGGGGGGGGACTTGTAAGCTGCAGACTATGTACCTCATTGTCATGCTGTATATGTTCTGTATTCACTTTTCTAATGACCTAGAAATATGCTTGTCATATGTTACCAGCTTACTCTTAATCAAGTAACATAATAAAGTATATTAAAAAAAAAAAAAAAAACAGCCCGCTCTGTATCCACCTCAATCCTTAGGAACTCCAATGTGTGAGCCAGTCCTTCTTTCTTCCCCTCCGCTAGGGGGATCCCTATGACCTTGCACATGTCCTGGAAGTCCCAGAGCACACCACGGGTTTCAGACAGGGTAGCCCCAATCAAAATGAAGTCATCCAAATAATGGACCACCCTCTTGTGCCCATAATGGGACCCGAACACCCATTCCACCCAAGAGCTGAAAGCCTCAAATGTTGACCACGCTACAGAGCATCCCATGGGCATGGCCTTATCGAAGTACCAACCACCATTGAACTAGAAACCGAGTAGATCCCAGTCCTCAAGCCACACTGGCAAGAGGCAGAATGCAGACTCGATATCTGTCTTGGCCAGCCGTGCTCCTTCCACTGCCCTGATCAGCATGACTGCCTGGTTCAGAGATGTGTAGAAAACTGCTCAGGTGCTCCGGGATCCCCTCATTGACCAACTCTGTTTGGATAAGAGTGGTGATGGATGAGCCATCCATACATCCACCACTCTGAATACTATGGGCGTGCAGGCAAGCTCATAGCCCCACTGCCTGACTGCCATCATCCGCCTAATTTCATCTAGAGTTGGGGTTAAATCACCCTTGGCCACCCCCGCCTCATCATCTTCCTGACCCCTGACCCCCAGAAAGGGCTGCTCCTGGCCCTGCTTTCCCCTTTACTGGAAGGTATTGTCCCCCCCATACCTTGCAGGCCATTGTCGTGTGCATCTCCCCGCATCTGGAGCAAACATGCCGGAACTTACAGCTAGGCCAGGTACACCACACCCTGTTGCAAGCCCATCAGGTTTTCACCCCCAGGCCTGTGTGATTCTCCTCTCCTGGTTGACCCCCGGACCCACCGCCAGTCCAAATAGGGTCTGCACCTATAACTCTCAGTGGGTACAGTCCCACCTCAGGTCCCCTTTTGCCGCCATCTGTTTCTGAAAGGCTTCATCATACTTCAACCATCCAAAACTAATCTTCACCTTATAAACATCCCTAATGATCACCGTATAAGTCAAGATTGGTATGGCCAACTCCTGCTGTTTCTCCAACACCAATGCACTGTAGGTCATAAAATCAGCTTCCCCTTGTACTTCGCCTCCTTGGCCCTATGTCCCACTACCACCACAGTGACCACCATTTCCTTCTGATCCTACCTTTTTGCCATTTCTTTGTCCACTAGGCCAAAAATATCCACATATTCGCCCTTCCAAATTTCTCCTTCAGGGAAATTGGTACTTGGTCCCCCAGGGTGAAACCTGGTGGTCCATCATGCAACTTCTGGCTCGCTTTCCCCACTGCCCCCAATCTGCCCCCACTTTGATGACTTGCAGGGCCTGGTCCATTTTTTTCACCCCCTCATCCCCCATGTCCCCCAGAAGGCCCTCCAAATACTCCTTCAAATTCCCCTCATTGTTGATGTCCACTCCAGTCTGAGCCCCAGCCCGATGCGATGCTGGTGGCATTGGTGTCGCATCTGGAATGGGAGCTGGGGCCTGACTGGGTTCTGCTCCCCTGGGCTTTTTGTTTGGTCTCTGTCCCCCAACTCCCCCATCTCTATCTTGCTTTTTTCCTGGGCCTCCTCCTCTGTCTCCTTTCTCTTGGCCACCTCCATCAGTTTTGTCATATGGCTTATCAGCCTCACTGCCTGCTCCATCATCTTGGCACTGGAGGCTGGTGTTTTCTTGGGAGCCATCTTTTTCTATTGGAATATGCACAAAACAACAGTGATTATCACAGCCCCACTGTCTCCTCCACTCATTCCTTCCCAGCGAACACTGAGATGCCCCACCTCTGCCCTGAGGCATGTCCATTGGCTCTCCTGGGCTGGCTGCACAGGCTCCGCCCATGGAAATTTGCTGCTGCTCCACTTGCCACCCATGTACTGTGGGTGTTCCCTCACTCTGGCAGCCTCCCTTGTTCCCGGAGGCCCTTCTTTGTCAGAAGGCCCACCATGCTGTGGGCTAACCCACAGACACCAGGCCCAGCATCGCCCCATAGAGGGCTGACCCTTGCTGCCCCACCTGGGCACACATACGGCATCCAGGCCTGCTCCACCATGCCCAAAGCTCCTGTCACATGGGCCATGTTTCCCTAGTGGCTTGCATCCATCCACACACTGCTCCGCTCAACTTCCATCTCGCCCCTCCTTGGGCCACCAAACCTGCACAGGCCTGACCATGTGTGCAGCAAAGTGCCACCTTCTGCCCCCTGTACTAGTGTCAGATCCTCTTGAAGCCTTTTCCTCCCTTGTGCCCTTAGGCTTCCCACCCAATGCAGCCCGCATCATCACCTCTACTGCTTGCAGTGAAACATAGGCCCCTTAGCCCATGCCGTGTGTGCCTCCTTCCTTTGTGGTGCACTGCCTATGCAGGCCTTCCCCCTTACCCTGTTGGCTTCCAGCCGGCCATGCCACATGGTCCATAACACCTGAGAACCAGTCACCCACAGCAGTCCCCTAGGCTGTGCCGCATGTTCTCCATTGTCCCCGGCCTTCCTGCAGTCATGATGCCTCCATGCCTTCTCCCAGCTGCTCCTTGGCCTTCACAAACCCCCATGATGCACAGCTCAGCCAGAACCCGCTGCCTCCCCCAAGCTCGCACCATTACAACAGGTGCCCCAGCATCTGAGACAGCAAACTGCCACCAGCTCCTCCATTATTTCCTTTTCTTTTGTTGTTTGAGCCTTGCTATCTTCCACCTCACCTAGCCACAAAACATACCAGCAGCACATGACCAGGAGTACACTGCCTATCACTCATGATGCAGCCCTGCCTGGGCCTGCCACCCCAGCATCCTTTTAGCCACATTCTGCACCATAAGCTAGAAGCCAACTTCTTTCTATTTTGGGGCCCTTGGGCCAGCGAAAGCCTAGCATGCAGCTCATTGCTCCCAAACCAGATTGCCCAGAATCCCACTCCAATGCTTGCCGAATATTACCACCCACACCAAGAGGCCACAGCTTCCTCAGCACTGCAAAGTATGGACTGTAGAAACACACATTGTGGAATAAACCTTGCAGCATTAAACATGAAACTGCTGCCAGAATTTTACCAATCCACAGAAATAAACTTAAACAAACATTTTCAGTATTTTAAAAACCACAGAATGCAACCACTCTTTAAAAAAAGCAGCCCACCAATGCTGGGACACCTGGGGCCTAGATGCCTAGTTTTCCCATGTGGTGCCTTACCTCACAGAATTGTCAGCAATGTGCTGATAGGAGTTCAGTTCAAATCAGCAAGAAAAGAGGGCTCTCCAGAGGCTGCCTGACCTTTTAAATCCCCTAAGGACCCCAGCTCAGGAACCCTACAATCCTCTCCCTCCAGCCAATGGCCAGTGAGCTCCCTTACCCTGCCATATGACCCTCCTTGGACCCTCCCCCTTTGTGATTTTACTAACCTAACCCCACCCCCTTCCCCTTACCTCCATCTTATGATGTCTGGCTGGTTCCCTGGGACAAAATGTCTTGCCCTTTATAGGCAAGCTTGATTAGTGTATTTTCTACATACTGTAGCACATCAAACTCACTGCTGCAGTACATGAATGCTACTGATTACTTTGTGCTGTCCTTTTTGTGCATAATTTCTGGTTTTATATATTTTACCACTTATATATCTATCTGTTTTTGCACACCTCATTGTATCAAGTTTATTACATCCTGCCTTCTTTTGCACATCACTTCTGGTTTTGTCTTGCTTCACTATATGTACTTTATTGCACTATTTGTGTTTTTGTTCCCCTTTATCTTTTCCCTAGGATATATTTGGAAAATAGCTGTTTACAGCTCAGAATGCTGTTCTAGTAAAGTTGTTTAAATAAATAAATATGTTCTAGAAGTCACACTTTCTGTGTAATACTGCAAACTGTTTATTGTCTAAATTCCCATTGTTATGGCTCATTTGATGAATATTTTCACATTTCTCACTAGTTGCAATCAAGAAAAGAGTTGGCTTGTGCCAGCAAGAATGATCTTGTAATGTTAATGAGCAATTCACACCTTTAGAAAAACTTTTAGAAACATAATATTTAGACAACATATAACTTAAAATTGAAATATATCCTATAGTAGCCTTCCCCTTGTTTTTTTTATTATTACAGATATCAGCAGGTACACTAAGTAATTCATCTTTAGAGTTTGTCTATCCTTGCTTTGCATTCCACATTTATAGTCATAATCCAATTTGTGACATCACAATCTTCTGCCAAAGATGTGTGATTTTAAAAGTAAAGGCTTGTGACTCCAGGTATGAATGAAAAAGCTTCCAAGGACCAGAGTAGATGAAGGCTAAGGAATTGAAGGCCTTTTTACGTGCCATTCTCCTTAGTAAGAAAGAACATGTGACAGAAAAATACAGAACTCATTAAAAATATAAAATGAGCTGAGTCTAATTAATATATTTTAAAACTTTTCCCAGATAAGTAGTTGTTCTTGATTTTGTATATAGCAAGGAAGTTATTTGTTAATTTTATGACCACCATCTCTTATATTGTATTTTTACCTCCCTTAGGGCATTAAGGAAGGGGAAAAATATTTTTTTAGATACCTCAGGAAAAAATAAGTGCAGAAACAACATAGTGAGGATTAGGAGGAGTGGGGATTGGGTGGAAAAGTGAGTGGAACAAGCAGAAACACTGAATAAATACTTTTGTTCCTTGATCACACAAGAGAAGCGTGGTCCACTACCTCCATGGACAGGGAAGGTGGGGTCATAGGGAGGGGATGACAGAGAAATGGATTGAGAAGAATAGAGTGTTAGAGGGTCTGAGAGCACTGAGGGTGGACAAGGCACTAGGTACTGATGGTATTCACCCCAGGGTGCTGAGGGAGATGGCAGAGGTTTTGGTCAGACCACTGGCAGACCTGTTCAGCATCTTCCTGGGCATGTGTTTTGTGCCCCAGGACTGGAGGGTGGCCCATGTGGTGCCCATTCACGAGAGACACCCACGGGACAAACTGTAAAACTACTGACCTGTCAGTCTCATGTTCATATTTGGTAAACCTATGTAGGTGATACTGAAAGAGAGACTGGTGGGATTTCTGGAGGGAAATGAATTCCAGGATGGGCAGCAGCATGAGTTCAGCTTGGGGAGGGCTTGTCAGACCAGTCTAGTAGAATATTAGGACTGGGTTACAAGAGAGCTGGATAAGGATGACGCTGTGGATGTCCTATACTTGGACTATAGCAAGGCCTTTGATTCAGTGCCTCATTGGTGGCTGGGGGGGGACTGACTTCTATAGGGGTGGGAGAGAAACTGGCAAACTGGATAGGGAACTGGCTGAGGGGGAGGCAGCAAAAGGTGGTGGTCGGGGAGAACTTTCAGCACCTAGGCCAGTGATGAGTGGAGTACATCAGGGCTCCATGCTGGGTCCAGTGCTGTTTGGGCTATTCATTTCAGATTTCTCACATGGAGTTGGGAGCAGGTTTAGTCTGTTCACAGATGATACTAAAATGGGGGGGTAGATGATGAAGTGGACAGGTGGAAACAACTATAAGGGGACCTAACCAAACTGGGGGAGTGGTCATAGAGGTGGCAGCTGGGCTTCAATGTGAAGAAATGCAAGGTTATGCACTTTAGTGCAAATAACCCAAATAAGGGCTATTGGTTGGGTGAGGTGAGGCTAGGGGATACTGAGGAAGAGAAGAACCTTGGGGAGTTGATAACAGGGAGCATTAACAATTCTGCCCAATGAAGGAAAGCTGCAGCTAAGGCCAACATGATGTTGGGGTCTATTGCAAGGGGATTCTCATCCAGTCATAGGGATGTGATCCTGCCCCTCTACAGGTCATTGGTCAGGCTGCACTTGGAGTACTTTATGCAGTACTGGCATCTGTATCTTAAGAAGGACTTTAAACTGGTGGAGGTGGTGCAGCAAATGGTGACAAAAATGTTATGGGGATGCAGGGCAAAGCCTCCGAGGACAGGCTATGTGAGTTGAATATGTACACTCTGGAAGAGAGGAGGGAAGTTTTAAAAGGACATGGGACAGGGAATGAGGGAGGGTGTGGGTGAATAATGCTGAGAACTGGGGGAATAGTGCTGAGAACATCCTGATGATGGGGGGGTTGGGGCAGCTGCAATCTAGGGCTGCAAGCTGCACAGTTGAGCAGACTTTGATAGACCATGAGGTCTGTTTCTGCTGTTCATATGTTTCATATGTATGGTGTTTTAGAATACAGTGCTGGACCCATCCATTCCCACCTTGATTGAAATACTATAGTATTCTTTTTTCTCCCTGTACTGGATTGTAAAGCACATTGGTATAGAATTGTCCCTCCTCAGATATACACACATACTGCACCACATGTTATTAATAAGTTCTGAATAGAAGTTTAGTAGACAAAACAACAGTTGAAAGTGGAAACTGGGATCATAACTTGCACCTTTTTTTAGTGCCAGGTGTTGATGGATCTGCAAATCTACAAGTGGCAGTGCATCAGAAATGTAGACTGTTGCTAATCTGAAGAACAGAGCTATGGAGCAGTTGGGACAAAAGGATCCACAAGGAATATCAGAATGCAACAACAAAAATAATACATATATAATTAACAGCAAATGCTGAAAAAAAGATTGCCTGTCCTTAAAGTCAGCAACCTTCTTAAAATGAATCCTCTTTGTAGCCATTCATTCATTATTTGTCATAGTTTAAAATGTTTATTTATTACATTTTGTTAATCAGGTACATTCATGAAGATTAAAAGTCCCTTTTTAGGAGTGACCCAAAATTAATTACATAGAGAACACTATAGAATATCACAGAGAGTCACAACGTTAGAACATATCTGTCTACCTATGTATCTATCTATCTATCTATCGATCTCTCTCTCTCTCTCTCTCTATATATATATATATAACTTTATCTCTCTCTCTCATTCTATACATATATATATATATATATATATATATATATATATATTATAGTGGTGCAGTTGCACCATTATAGTTAGGGTTCAGCGGTCACTTCTATGTTAAACTCAAAAGGTTGTGCGTTAATAACTTTGGACCCATTCAATGGATTTACCTGAAATTTGGTATGCATGGTGGGGCATGGTCGATCTCTTGATCTGCCCAACTGCATTTTGGTCAGACTTATGGTCTTTCCGTATGAAAATGCTGAAAAATGAAAAATTATCCATTTTTGGAAGCAGCTCTTGGGATTTTGGACGTGGACCTGCATGGCTGTTGTGTGGTGTGCCACTCTGCAAGATGGCTAGTTTGAAAGAGCTTTGGTGGTTGAACATGCAGCTTTTCATTTGGTGAAAAAACATTAAGGCATTCAAAAGTTATGACAATTTAAAGTTCCCATTATAAGTCAATGGGAAAATTTATATGTAGGTTTTGTGAACGAAAAATGGGGTTCTGGCCATCTCGTCCCACCTGGCGATCAACGAATTTTCAGCCTCACGGTTCAAGAATCTTTGTCCCCGAGAATTTCTAAAAATTCTTTGATATCAAGGTCCACCATCTTGTTTTTAATTTTTCGATCTAAAAAAACACAAATATCTCGGCTCAGGAGTCACTTCTGAAGTAAAACTTGGATGGGTTTTACTCAAGGGACTCCGATCTATTGAGCCATGCCTTTAGTTTGATCCAAATCGGTCAAAAAATAGAGTACTGGGCTTTTAAAATCTTAATTCATGGCTCACTAACGATCTTTGATCATGAGCCTGCAAATTCTTTGATCGCGAGATTCTTTGATCGCTGTCATGCATCGTGAAAGAGGGACGAGATGGCCAAATTAAAAAATATATTTTCTCAGCCCATGGGTGCCCTAGAAAGTTAAATGAGGGTGGGTGTTTCTCAGGGAGCTTCATTCTGCCCCATCTGAATAAAAAATATCATGTTTTGAATATCCCTGGTAGTCTAGTGCACCCCCAATCGTGATAAAATAGATAACAATGTGTAATTCCCTGGTAGTCTAGTGTCCCCCCATGTGTATTTTATAAATATTGCCTTTCTACATCCCTGGTAGTCTAGTGACCCCCCCGATCTGTATAAAATTATTATAGTTGTTAATATTCCTGGTAGTCTAGCTGCCCCCCATCATAATAAAATACATAAGGATCTGCAATTTCCTGGTAGTCTAATGGCCCCCCACCCAGCCATGCCAGCCCACTCAGCACCTGCGCCGTTGACGTCACACTCACAGTTGCCAGCTGACCGTGACATGGTTATTCACCACCCCTGTGTATGAGGCACCAGAACACTTGCGCATGCCTCGTTCCATTAGTGCTGCCAATACACCAGTCGGTGGCTGGCTGTGAAGTGAGAGGTGGCTGCCAGCTGCCAGCTGGGGAAGGCTGGGGGTGCTGCAGGCTGGAACTAGCTGGGGTGAGGGGTAGCCACTAGACTACCAGGAAATTTCAGATCCTTAAGTATTTTATGATGATGGGGGACCACTAGACTACCAGGGATATCAACATCTATAATAATTTTATACAGATCAGGGGGCCCACTAGACTTCCAGGGATATAGAAAGGCAATATTTATTAAATACACATTGGGGGTCCACTAGACTACCAGGGAATTACACATTGTAATCTATTTTATCATGATCGGGGTATGAACAACTGTAATAATTTTATACAGATCAGGGGGCCACTAGACTACCAGGGATCTAGAACAGCAATATTTATTAAATACACATTGGGGGGGCCACTAGACTACCAGGGAATAACAGATCATAATCTATTTTATCATGCTGGGGGGCCCATTAGACTACCAGAGATATTCAAAACATGATTCATTTTTATTCAGATGGGGCAGAATGAAGCCCCCTGAGTAAAACCCACCCTCATTTAACTTTCTAGAGCACCCCTGGGCTGAGAAAATACATTTTTAAACTTGGTTATCTCGTCCCTCACTCTTTGTTCACGACCGAGCAATTTCTTTGATCGCAAGCCTGCAAATTCTTTGATCGCGATCATGCATTGTGAATGAGGGACAAGATGGCTAGATTAAAAAATCAATCTTCTCAGCCCAGGGGTGTGCTAGGAAGACAAATGAGGGTGGGTTTTAATCAGGGGGTTTCATTCTGGTAAACCATGGTGGTGGTTTATTGCAATTCTTTGAATTTTTTAAATTAGAATAGTTTATATTCTTTGGTCATGACCCTGCAAATTCTTTGATGGCGAGCATGCAAATTCTTTGATCACAATTGTGCATTGCAAGTGAGGGACAGGATGGCCAGATTAAAAAATCAATTTTTTCAGCCCAGGGGTACCCTAGGAAGTCAAATGAGGGTGGGTTTTGCTTAGGGGGCATCGTTCTGTTGAACCATGGCAGTGGTTTACCACAATTACACTCAATTTTGTATTTATTTATTTAGTTTTTGTTGACCGGGTAAGTGCACTAGACAAATCCTGCCTATTTTCAGGCACAACCCGGGTGAGGGGGATACAGATGAATGCCAACAGACCTTGAACCAGATTAAGCTGTTGGTGGTATTTTTAGTGAATGAGAGAAATTTGGCCAGGACACCGGGGAAATTCCCCTACTCTCCTGTTGGTGGACAGGCTGTCTTGCTGTGAGATGGCCACTGTGGGAGAGACTTCAGAGGAGAAGGTCACTGGTTTAGTAGTGGGGAAGGTCTCACTGCTAGCTGAACAACAATCTTTGGATAAATCGAGTAATAATCTGGATACTGAGGGAGAAGACATATTTCATGAGGCTAGTTCTATGCCAGATATGTTTTTACCAATTGAAAACGTTTCCTCTAAGAAGAATAACACAGCTATGGATGGAAGGAGTAGCTTTACAGCTGACAATCAAGCCAAGGTTCATTTGACTCCTGAGGGAACATCATACTCAAACCAGAGTGCTGAGTTAATTGGGGCTGCAGCTATTTCATCTGACAATCCAAGCAAACAAACTGACAGCAACTATAAGGAAGTGGCTAAAAAGAAGCTTCTCCCACCAGAGGGTGAATGGTTGTTTACAAAAAATTATACTGTTTCAAATAATGACTGTGTTAAGGCTGGCAGCTCTTTCGCTAAGTTTAGCGAGTGCCAAAAGCCTGTTGTAATGCTGAAAAACAGCATGAGCAGTGACAAGCGCATAATAATATCAACCCTGCTTCCAGACGTCACTTTCAGAGTTTACCTTTTATGGGGCAGATGCACCTGACTAAAGAAGCAGGGTTTGTTTTCCATCCTCCGGTGAAGCAGGGATCTGAATCAGTTGAGTCCACCCAGATAACATATCAAACTGATGTAAACATTCAAGAGGGTGTGACAGAATTTAGTTTTCAGAAGCCGCTGGCTCCACAAGCATTACCTGTAATTACAGAAGCGGCAAAACTTTCAGTATGAGAGCATCAAGCAACAAATCAAAATATTGCACCAGCTCATACAGTGTTTACTACCAAAGTGCAGGCCCCATTAATCTCAAGGGAGCATGATGAGAACTGGTCACCTCAGAAGGCGCTCCAAAAAGCAGGCTGGGGAAAATCTGCCTCAGGGGTTTGCACCTCTGACACTGCATGTGATGCTTCCTTTAATTATCAAGCAGATTCCCCTGAGTGGAAACCTAGATTTATGCAATATCATTTGAAGGGGAACAATGAGGCTGGGTCAACCTTGGTAGAAAAAAAAGCAAGCCTTGCAGCAAATACACCTGTACAGCCTACCAAAGTACAACCGGCCATGCAAGCAAAATATTTCACTACTCCTCAGAATGAAGCAAGGAAGCAAGGATGAGCAGCGTTCTTCAGCCAATTCAAACAAATCGTTATTGTCTGAACTTTTTTCTCATGCAAAACGTGAAGCAGCACCTCGGTGAAATGCTGTTTGCATTCGCTGCAAGGGAGGTCTGTAGGAAAGGCCTGAAAAACATTATGTAGGGAAATGTCTTAAAAAAGAGTCATTACATTTTTCTCCTAGAGATGTGTTTGCGTTCATTAATATTTCTTGGGAAGATAACTTTGACATAAGTTTTTGGACAGCTTATGCCTTAGACCTATTCTGGGAAAGATATGTGCAAGTTAAATTTTCTCCAACATGGACCCCCTTTTTAGTAATTTCACTAACTAAACCACTAAAACAAAATGCTACTGTAATGTTTAGGAATGAGGGGGTCCATGTGGAAGACATAACATACTGGTTGTCCCAAAAGTGTGAAATTCAAGTGATCCTGAACCCATTTTGGATTCAGAACAGTTCTGGACAGGGTGTTGGAAGTATAGTGTTAAATTAAGACAATCAGACACAGGGATTGAGCATATCCCTAATGCTTTCCAGTTGGGCAGAGATCAAGGGGTATGTTTTTACAGTGGGCAACCTAGAGCCTGTTACAAATGTGGGACAAAATCTCATCTTTCTAGCGTTTGTGACCAACCCAGGTGTGATAACTGTGGGGAAGTGGGTCATGTGACCATGCAATGTGCCAACCACACCAAATGTGACCTGTGTGAAGAATATGGGCATGCTTTTAAAGAGTGTACTTGGGCAGCAAGAAATAAAGCCTCTTGTGGGAGTACTGACTTATTGATCCAGCAAGCCCAAGATGCCATGGCTAAACAGGCAGACACATCATTAGATAAGCCCCTAACTTTCCCTTCTCAAGATTCAGAAGTTGTAACTTTGAAAAAAGTAGCCCCCCCTCCTGTCCACCCTTCACAAGAGGAACCCCCAGTAGTAGTCAAAATAAAAAAAAGGGGATACAAAGCAGTTAGAGCCAGTGTGTTACAAAGACCCAGAGGATGCAGAAGTTTTGGGTATACAGAGTACCTCACTGCCCCCCTTACCCCCTAGAATATCGAGCAGACACCTTAAAATAACTGCTGTACCTCACATCGAGTCAATAGAATCTCCGAATTCCTATGCTGCTTTATTCACCACTTGGGGTGACTCGGAAATGGAGGTAGGAGATTAAGACTCAAAAATCTATTCAGGAAAACATAGGTGCTCCAATAGAGTACTATAAAGAAAAGAAAAAATAAAAGGAGAAAAAAATAACATGAACCTAACATGGAACAAATTTAATGGCAGTAAACAAATGGGGTACATTGAACACACATAGTATATTAAATAATGTAAGGAGACAAGTGTTCTTTCAGATCCTTCATGACAATAACATTGCAGTAAGCTTCATGCAGAAAACATGGATGTTTGCACTGGAGCAAATAGCCTTTTTTCAAAGGGATTGGCCATGGGGTCCATCATACTGGTCTTTCGGAAGAGCTTGTGTGGAGGGGATTGGGATACTATTCAATTCTTTCCATTTTGTATTAAAAAAAATTAATAGATTTAATACCTGGCAGAGTCCTAATAATAGATGGGATTTGGCATTCCATGAATTGTAGATTTATTAACATTTATAATCTGCAAACCAAGGCTTTTAGAAAAGAATATATGAAAGCAATCCAACCCTATTTGGTATCCTCACTCAATATTTTTTGGGGCGGAGATTTTAATTGCAGTCTAAATACAAAGGGAATGTCAAAAAAGAAAGTTTACTGTGGCTCAAACTGTTTGGAATCTATCATAAAAATAGGAGATTTAGTTAATTGTAATCGCTTATTAACCTCTGGTCCTAGTTGTACCTTTTTTAAAGGGAAAGTAGGGTCAACAATTGATTATTTATTTACATCAAAAGCAGTCACAGTGGGTAAGTTTAAAACTGTTCCAGTCAAATTTTCTGATCACTTGCTTGTTCAGGTTGAAATTGAGGTTTCGCCCTTTAAGCTATACAAGAAAACTAGATGGAAGTTAAGCACTTCCATTCTCAGAGAGGCACTAGTAAAAAAATTCAATATTACTTATTCTTAAAGCTATATTGTCAGTGGCATTTTTATACCCAGACCTAGGAACCTGGTGGATGGAAACCAAAAATGACTCTAGTAACTGGTTTAAAAAATATGGAATTCGACAGAGGAATTCAAACTTCCTTTCTTATTTAGAACTTAGAACTCAGTTACAGCATCTCATTACAATAATAAATTCATCTAGTTTAGACTTTTCAACTCAAATTGACAATATTAAAGCTCAGATGAAAGACCTCCAATACAACAGAACCAGAACTCTTCAGGCACTTTTAACTAATCATTCAAAGAAAACTGTTTTTGGAGACCTGTTTGAATTATGTAAAAAAAAATCAAAGACTCTACAGCCATGGAATACTTCGATTGTAATAAGATTAGAGTGGATGATGAAACTGCTATTAACTCTATTATTGAAACCCATTTTAATAATCTACAACCGGAAAATGATCCATCTACTATAGAAATAAGCAAATATCTGCCCCCCCCCTTACTCTTAGATTCTCAGGATATTAAAACCATGACAGTACCATTTTCTTGTAAAGAAATAGAAATGGTCATTCGTAATTTAAAAGATAATATCACTCCAGGTTTGGATGGCCTATCCAACTTATTTTATAAAACCTTTCAGTCAGAAATCACTTCTTGTTTAAATTTAGTATTTCAGTTTTTTATGTTAGGCAAATCAATTCCAGCTGCATTTGCAGAAGGCCTTATGATACATATTTTCAAATCAGGAGAAAGGGGTGACATCAGAAACTGGAGACCCATCACAATTTTAAACTCAGATTATAACATTTTTACTACTTTGTTAAATAATAGACTAAAAAATATGGCAAATAAGGTGATTTCGACTCTACAATTTTGCAGCCTTCCGGATAGGTGGATACAATTGGCCTTAACAATTTAAAGAGACTTAATTGAGTCCTTATCTTTAGAAGGTAGATCAGGTTGCTTACTTTCGAAAGATTTAGAGAAAGCATTTGATATGTTAAATCACTTGTATTTGTTTCTGGTATTGGAATTTTTCGGGATTCCCTGTCCATTAATAATGATCATAAAATTATTATATGAGTCTACTAAAGTTTACCCAGTGATAAAGGGAACAATAACAAATGATATTGAAATCAGAACCGGGGTACATCAAGGCTGTCCTGTTAGCCCCTTGTTGTAAATTTTTTCACTTGAACCCTTAATAAGAGCATTAGCTATTTCACTGAAATGATAAGGGTTAAAAATGCCACAGTCCAATACTCAGTTGGTGGTGCAGGCCTAAGCAGATGACGTTTGTCTCTTTTTTAACAAACATGAGCATATGGAAGAATTTTTAAAGAATTCTAATTATTTTCATTAATCTCCAATGCTAAATTAAATAAATCAAAATCTAGAGGGTTAATGATGGGGATTAGAAATCAATCAGTTATTAATCACATTAACATCAGGATATCAGAAGAACCTCTCTCCATCCTGGGTATTCAGTTTGAGCCTCAAAATCTTCCGGAAGATAACTGGGACCGTGTGTTGAAAAATGTTGAAATAAAAGTGGCTAGATGGAAACAGTTTAAATTTTCAAAACAAAAAGAATTCACATTCTCAAACAATATATAATGCCTTGTTTACAATATGTAGCACTTATCTTTCCTTTACCTTCTCAATATGAGACAAGGCTATATAGTTGTTGTTTTCAAATGTTATGGGGAAATAGATTAAATCCGGTTAGGAGATGCTACACTTACTTAGCAAAAGAGGAGGGTGGATTAGGAATGATAGATCCTATCATTTTCTGCCATGTTCTCTTGTTTACTCACACAATCAAACAGAGCTTATTACCTCCAGAGAGTCGTGATAGGTTATGGATTGGGAACACTCCACGGCGATACATGAAATCTTGGCTCATTAGTGCTCCAAAAATTAACCCACATATTCACATACCATTATATTTCAGACCAGCAGCACAGAAGTTATATAAATGGCAGGTCACAAAACTACGTATTAGTGCTAATTCCATGAAATCACTCTATAAATCTATTATGACCCAAACCGATCCCACAAATCCCAGTTTTAAGACTTGCCCCACAACTATGAATTGTAAGATACTAGATCAACTACACAATCACTGACTTCCAGAATATATGTGGGAAACAGAGTGGCTTATTATGCATGGCCAGTTAAATATAAGGGCCCGGATATTCAGACTGCACCAGGCTGTGGCGCAAGCCTAGGTGCAGCGCAACTTGGCTGCACAGGGGCGTTGACTGGGTGATATTCAACGGAGCTGCGCCAAGGCAGAGCATCGTTGAATATTGCACTCTGGCCATCCGCAGTGTGCATGGTGCAGTGGCACTGCACGCAAGTAGCCAGTGTGGAGCAGGGGGATGTGCTAGCACAAGTTCCATTGCGCTATGCGCAACAACCATGATATTCAAAAGCACACATGCAAATGGGGCCATAATGTATGCAAGGTGCAAATGGGCCATTTGCATGTCATTATGACCTCATTTGCATGCCGGTGCAGCAATCCCCAGCAGCTTGCACATGGCGCCCTGCCAGGCAGCAGCCGTCGGGGACCAACGTCCTCTGTACAGCACAGCTATTCGCCCCTCTGCCCGATCACGGGCATATGTAGAGTTCAATAAAGCCCTATATACCTGGTGGTCCAGTGGACTGCTCGCAGCCTGATCGTGGGCTCAGGTATAAAAAGTTACACGTCCTATATCGTTGGTGGTCCAGTGGACTGCTCGCAGCCTGATCATGGGTTCAGGTATAAAAAGTTACATGTCCTATATCCCTGGTGGTCTAGTGGACTGCTCGCAGCCCGATGGCAGGTTCCGGTATAAAAAGCTACATGTCCTATATCCCTGATGGTCCAGTGGACCGCTCGTAGCCCGATCACGGGTTCAGGTATAAAATGTTACATGTCCTACATTCCTGGTGGTCCAGTGGACTGCTTGCAGCCTGATCATGGGCATTTATATGAAAAACAGATAAAGTCGTATATCTCTGGTGGTCCAGTGGAACGCTCACAGCCCGATGGCAGGCTCAGGTATAAGAAGCTACATGTCCTATATCCCTGGTGGTCCATTGGACTGCTCGCATCCTGATCATGGGCATTTGTATGAAAAATATTAAGTCCAATATCCCTGGTGGTCCACTGGTAGCCCTCTCCCCACTTGCCCACTGAGCCCCACCACCACGTTCCCCCCAGTCAGCGGCGGGTGGCAGCACCCACTCACATGCCCTATTCTACTGACTGACACCGTGGAAATGGGCTGTACACCCATTGGTCCACAGCATGAACCAATGGGCGTGCAGCCCGTACTATACTACACATTCAGATGGTTCATATATCTGGAATATGTAGTATAATCTGAGATGCATGCCAGTGGCTCCGCTTTGGACCAATGAAGCGTCACAACCCACCTACAGTAGTCGGCTGGCAGCAGGGTGGCAGGCAGGTGGGTGCTGCCGCCCGCCACTGACCGGGGGGAGTGGGGTGGTGGGGCTCAGTGGGTGAGTGGGGAAGGGGTACCACTGGACCACCAGGGATATTGGACAAGTAGCTTTTTATACCTGAGCCTGCCATCAGGCTGTGACCGGTCCACTGGACCACCAGGGATATAGGACTTTTTCTGTTTTTCATACAAATGCCTACAGTCGGGCTGCGAGTGGTCCACTGGACCACCAGGGATATAGGACGTTTAGCTTTTTATACCTGAGCCCATGATCGGGCTGCGAGCGGTCCACTGGACCACCAGGGATATAGGACTTTATCTGTTTTTCATACAAATGCCCATGATTGGGTTGCAAGCAGTCCACTGGACCATCAGGGATATAGGACGTATAATGTTTTATACCTAAGCCTATGATCAGGCTGCGAGCGGTCCACTGGACCACCAGGGATATAGGACTTTATCTGTTTTTTTATACAAATGTCCACGATCGGGCTGTGAGCGGTCCACTGGACGACCAGGGATATAGGACATGTAACTTTTTATACCTAAGCCTGTGATCGGGCTGTGAGCAGTCCACTGGACCACCAGGGATTTAGGATGTGATTTATTTACACAGATGCCCGCGATCGGGCATGGGGGGGAGCTGCCACAGAGATGCAACCGGAGCTCGGGTGGCTACCCACTGGTGGCAGCTGCTGTGTTGCACCCTGCAATACAGCAGCTCACCTGTGATTGGCCAGCCATTGTTCCTTTTTTTTGGCTCACCTGTGTGCAGCACAAGTAGGGGTTGCACATGAATGGACTCAACACATCCCTGGCTGAATATCGGGATGTGTGGTGTATGCATGGGCATGCCCCCCCCACCTGCAACGCATACATTACTGGTGCACTCCGGTGCATCAGGATTTGTGCCAGGCACAATCCCCATTTGAATATCGCACTGGGGTGCTTCAGTGGGTTGAGCATGGCGCAACACTGTTGCACCATATGCAACCCTTTTGAATATCTGGGCCAAGGGGTACAGCTAAATATAAAGCAAAGGAAGAAAGAAACTGCCCATATCCAGAGTGTATAAATCAGGAACAAACTATGGAACATTTCTTTCTGTATATTGTTCTTTTGTTAAACCTTTATGGATCTATGCAGCAAAAAAATGGAATTTGCAATAGTTATCGAAGATAAATTATGACGTTTTAGTAATTGGTATACTACCACCTAATTTAAATACTTATGATTATAGAACATTGATGGTCTTTTTTGCATGTTTACTGTTTTGCTTACGGCAGGTGAGATGCCAACGGATAATTTATCAAAAGAAAGTTACGTATGAAGGGTTTTATCAATATGTAATGAATGAATTACAGAAAGTATATTTAAAAGATAAGCATCTTTATAATGTAGACAAAGTTAAAATATGGTGGAAGGGTTTTTCTCATATGATTAAATATAAATAGATAATTTCGAAAGGGAGATACAGTAGGTAACCCCTGTGTGTTTAAATATTTCTTGTTTGGATTCCTTTGTTTTTTCTTTTTCCCCTTTTTCTGTACTGTATGTTCTATATTCATGTCTTTTCTTTGTATTCTGTTACTTATGCATTATTGTAAATAAAAACACCCTACTCTTTTTGATAAGTGCCATGGGATCTTTAACATCCACCTGAACTACCACCAATCTAGGCAGATGGGACCTCGGTTTAACGTCTCATCCAAAAGATGATTTATATTGATTTATAGCATTTTTAATTCTTTGTTTGTGAGCCTGCAAATTCTTTGATCACGAGCCTGCAAATTCTTTGATAGTGAGATTCTTTAATCGCCATCTTTGATCATGAGGAGGGGGACAAGACGGCCAGAATTTTTTATAATGGAATAGATCAGGAAATGTTACCAATCTCTAAGATTGAATATCTCGGAAACAGTTTGGTCTTTTTACTTGAAATTTGGAGGGTGTTTTTGGCACGTCCTGTAGATATGAATTATGTGTATATTATGGAGATATTGCGTGATACACTTTACATGCTGTGGACAGTGTTTTGGAATGTGCTGGTGGCTTGAAATTGATAGGGTGCCTAGCCTTTGTGTCATGGATGTAGTTTTCAGTTGTGTGTGTGTGTTAAATGTCAACAGGTGTGGAACTGTGCCACTCTGATGAATGAAAATTTCAAATTTTGACATGTTATATCTCGGACATGGTTTGGTCTTTTTATTTGAAATTTGGAGGGTGTTGTCAGCATGTCCTGTAGATGTGAATTGTGATGTTTACTTGTCAGACAATATATTTTTTGTGGAGATATTGTGTGACGCAGTTTATGTTTTGTGGACAGCATTTTCTATTGTTCTACTAGATTAACATTTTTTTGGTGGCTGACCTTGCTGTTGTTAATGTACTTCTTAGTTATTGGGTGTGTAATGGGGCCCAACACTTACAAGTTGGTGGGAGGGGCCCCGTGCTCCCAACAATTTGCGTAACTTTCTACTTTTCTATTCTTTCTTAAAAAGTAAGGAAATTCTATGCAAAACACTTCAATAATGCATCAGTTAGGGTTCTTCTTCAGTGAAACAAGTAAAGAAATTTGATTTTAGGATTCCCACCCCTTGCACCCCACCCCCAGCCTGCCCCCACCAAGAGGCATCAGGGTGTGCATTGGGGTCATTGGCCCTAACTCTCACCCCATTCTCCTACACTGCACCACCTCAGCTTGTTTACACATGGGATGGGATGAGAGTTAGGGACAATAACCTCAATGCACAACCTAATGCCTGTTGGTGGGGTGGCTGGGGTGGGGTGCAAGGGTGGAACCCTAAAATCGAATTTCCTCACTTTTGTTGTAGAAGAACCATAACTGATGCATTGATAATGTTTTTGTGTAATATATATATATATATATATATATATATATACATACACACACACACATATACATACAATGGGGTGAGAGCAATATGAGTGGGATAACTTCAGTTATTTCCACTGCAGTGAAATAACTTATGATGACATCACCGGAGTTAAAATAAGTTACAAATATATCTACTCTGGTGATGTCATCACTCACTCACTCCAGCCTCCATACTAAATTGAACTTCTCCACAAATCTGTTTCTCACTGCTACTAGCAAGCAACTCAGTTAACACTGCAAAGGACATTCAGCTGTTTCCAATAGTGTGTGTAAAACTCCCAACCCATTACTATGCTACTGTTATTTTCAAGAAAGCTTGCATTCTAAATAACAGTGCCTCACAGTTTCTGTTTATCACTGCTACAGTACTTGCAAGTAACTCAACATTACAAAGGACATTCAGCTATTTCGCAGTGTGTGTAAAACTCCCAGCCCATGACTATGCTACAGTCATTTTCAAGAAAACCTGTATTCTAAATCACAGTGCCACATAGTTTGTTTCTCACTGCTTGCTGTCACTAACTCAGTTAGCACTGCCAAACACATTCACTTGTTTCTCATTGTGTTTGTAACACTCCCAGCCCATTCAGAAACACTTACACACACTAGGAACACACATAAACAGTGCTCTCAGTATAGCCTACAGATTAGAGTAATGAGTTTTGAGCAAGCTTGCTACATGCAGCACACTAAACCTAGGTTTGATTCTTACAAACTCCACTTCCACACTGTGTGACTCAGACAGGTCACTTAAGTGCCTAATGCTCCCAAGTCATCACTAAAAACTTACCCAGTTACCAAACAGTAAAATGAAAAAGACCACCTTACCTCACACCATGCCGGTGACCCGGACTTGGGAACGGAGGGCTGGCAGGGGAAGGAGAGGATTGAGCATCTGGAGGACTGCTGTCCTCTGCTGGGTGGGTTGGGTGGAAGCTTCGCCTGTAGTGTCTCGGTGGAGACACAGGGGTGTTACAAGAGCAGGGGACAAGAAAAGCATGAACATGCATGCCATCCGGATGACGGCGGCCTGCCTCCCTGCATCTCCCAACCATAATGCCTCCAGGCTGCATTTCCACACCCCGCTGAAGCTGCAAGGGAGTGCTTCATGCACTCCAATCTCTCCTCCCAATGGCTCCAGCAGGATATGGGAGAGCCCCGGCCAGCAAAAGGATATGACTGGGACAACAGGGGTGTTGGAGCAGCTGGATGGTGGATCAATTGGAGAAGGCAACAGCAGGATCTGGCCACCCGAAGGAGAGGATGACAGCTGGTGTGTAGGAGAAGATACAAACACATGATGCAAAAAATGAAAAAGACAGCGTACACAGAACAAAAAAAATAACACTTCTGAAGCTCCTACTCTATTGTATAAATAGCACACATGATGTGCAGATTGTGGAATACGGAAAATATTTTCACTCCTGCAGAGTGAGCTGTGCATTCTCACTCATGCCTTCAGCACTCATGAGAATACAGAGCTCAGTCTGCAAGATTAAGAATACTTTCCATATTCCACTCCTGCCCATCATGTATCCTATATATATATATATATATATATATATATATACAGTATATATAGATTCACATATATATATATATATATATATATATTCCTATGTATCTATCTATCTTTCTATGTATCTATCTATATAATAGATATATATATATATATATATATATATATATATATATATATATATATATCGGCCTGGTAGTGACAGTATAGTTAGGGTTGCAAGGTCACTTCTATGTTAAACCTCAAAGTTTGCACTTTAATAACTTTGCATCCATTTGTCCAATATGTCTGAAATGTGCATTGCTTAACTGCCTACCACGGATCTCTAAATCTGGAAAGTTTCGTTCTGGTCAGATGTACAGTTGCAGAACCGTGGGGCATTCAAAATGTGAAAAATCACACTTTTTTGAGCATTTTTCAGTAAGCCATAATGGACTGAAGAATATATTTGAGTGGCTTCAAATTTGTTTGCCTACATGTGGCCTTGGTTGAACTGGTGCCTTTTGAAGATTTGGTGAAAAAAATATTGCTCCTTTCAAAAATTATTCAATTTTTTCATGTCCCATTATATTCTGTGGGAAAATATATATGTGCATTGTGAAAACTTTCGCAATTGCATTTTTATTGTCGAGCTCCCTGAAATTATTTTCATGCTGCCGCCATCTTGTTTTCAGTTAGCGAGAGAGAGAAAATGCTGAAACTCAAAAAGTAATGCCCTTTGGTAAACTCCAAAAGCTGTGTTTACCTAATCGAGCCCTGAGGAACATGACCCTGACATTAGTTTTTTAGTAGGTGGTTCACAAATATGTTTTTTAAACTTTTGCTGTTTTTTAATCATGGCAACATTTTTTGTTGCTGCAAAAACAATCGCGGTCAGGAAAAAAAATAACCACAGCAACATTTTTGTTTGCACGACAACATTCCCATTATAGAGATAGGAGTGTCACGAAAATATTAAAGTAATCGTAGTAACACTGCTCAAACACATTTTGCTATATGCTGTTTTCTTTGTCACTTCACTGTGCCAAAGTGGATTGTGCTATTGGCCTGAAATTTTCAGGGTGGCAAGCCCTACTCGCACAGATGTACCTTTTGGTGGTTTGATATGAAAACATTGAACAGGCCAATAGTTACAGCATTCCTAAGTTGAGAAAGTTTCCCATAGGATACAACTGCAGTGCACGTGATGCCTTTCGGTGCCTGTATCTTGAAAATGGTTCGAGATATGGATTTTTCATCACAAAAATTCTTAATCCCCCCTTTTCAGGAACTAAGTACAGAAGTAGGTTGCAAAACCATTAATACCATGAATTTAGATTTTTTTTCCTACCTTGTATGGTTATTGAGATATCTGGAAATTAGTATTCCAATTGCTGATTTTCATGTCCATAGGCCACTATTATGCCCTCAGAGTTAGCACTCACAGCATTGTTTGATGCCAATATCTCAGAAACGATGTAAGATATGGATTTGGTCGATTAATGTCACGTAGACATCTCACTGTTATTATTACAATGACACTTGATTTTTTTTCCTAGCTGCTATGGTTCCTGAGATATTGGCAAATTTGTGTTACAAGCTTCCTTACCCTATAGGTCTGCTGTATGCTCTGCAGCTATGTGTAAGTGGGAGTGCAGGGCTTGGAGGGCCCGCACTTCCACAGACACATATCATTATTCACAAATGGGCAGCTTGCTGGTAGCGCCCTCAGGCCCTCCGCTCCCAGCAACACATACCATTTACTATTTATATTGCACTTTTTCAAAAAGAAAGGACTTTCTTTGAAAAGAAGTTTGTTAATGCATCAGTTAGGGTTGTTTCCACAGCAACAAAAGTGTGGAAATTCACACACTAACAAATGTCGAGGTGTGCCAGGGGGTTGTCAGTACTAACTCTTACGCCATTATCCTATACTGTAGCATGTCAGCTTGTTTACACATGGAATGGGGTGAGAGTTGAGCCTGATGGCCCCATGGCACACCCTGACATCTTTTGGTGTGTGGAGGATGGGGGCATAAGAGTGGGGTGGTGGGGTAGTACCCCTAACATTGAAGTGCCACACTTTTGTTTCTGTGGAAACAACCCTAACTGATGCAAATAATATATATACTGTACATATATATATATATATATATATATACATATTTACAAAAAATTGCATTAATGCAACATTTATGGTTCAGAATAATGCCACAAAAGTAGAGAAATGTGGTTTTAGGGTTTCCAACCCTTAAATCACCCCAACTCCTCAAACAAATCAGGAGTGTAGTCTTCCTTGGTGTTGTCAACCCTAAAGTTCACCCATTTCTATTGACTCCAAAAGAATACACACCTAATGGGGTGAACTTTAAAACTGACAACTCTAAGGAAAGCTGCACCCCTGATTTATTTGAGGGGAGGAGGTGGGATTTTAGTGTTGGAAACCCTAAAACCATAGTAGCTACTTTTGTGGCTTTATTCTGAACCCAAATATTGCATTAATGCAGTTTTTTGCAAGGAATCTCCTTACTTTTTGAGATCCCTGTAATATAATTGTATCTTTATTTGCCTGTGCTCCCAACATTCATTGTTTTTGAGACAGTGCAATTGTATCCATGTTGCCTGTCTGAGTACAAGGTCCTCTGGACCTTGTGCTCCCTTCCCTCCATAGATGTGTATATGTATGTTGCTGTGGAAGCACAGGGCCCACTTACATTTGTAGGATGACAGCAACCAAACTGTCAGTATAGGCTTCTCATTACTGCACCTTATGCACATGACACTGAAAATTTTCAAATCCACATCAAAACATGATTCCACATCTTTACAACATCTTTCCACACCACAGGTGTGAAAAGACAGTTTTGGCAGGATTTGAAAAATGACAGCTGTCATGTTCGTGAGGTAATGTAAAACAATGACAATGTTAAAAATTTGAGGTCAAAATATTTTAAATTCCCAAGCTTATGAGAAATCATAGAAACATTTCAAAGAATGCACATAACTTTGCCATTTTTATATATCTTGACTCCAAATTTTCAACATGCTCTTATTAAATAATACACACCAGGGTACTCAAGCAGGGGCAACTTCAGCTGCTAAAATGACATAAAAGCAGGCTGGACTGGTGGATAATTGAATCATTCAATGATACAAACAAAGCCTTGGAACTGTTCATCTTCCAGTTTATGGCAGCCTGTGATATCCATGCACCACTTAAAAAGATGAAGATTAAAGGCAGGTCTAACCCATGGATAAACTCTGAGATTGTAGCATGGCTTAAACAAAGGAACCACCTCTGGCACTGTGCTCAAGCCACATCAGTGCAAGGGGACATTCAAAAATACAAATCTACAAGAAAAGGCTGTGCCTGAGCTATACGGAAGGCTAAAAGCAAATATTTTAGGGAGGCACACTCCAACTCCAGGGGTGATGGGAAAAAATCTGGAATATCTTGAAGGACCTCACAGGCAAGGATACTAAGGCCCCACCCACCATGCTCAACATTGATGGAACACCTACACTAGACCTAGGTACCATCACCAATACATTCAACAATGCGTTCTCCAAACTTGGCAGTGTCCTTCCACCGTATTTCTTCAAGACCCCCACCACCAATTCCCCCTTTGACAATGCATTCCAAGTACACACAGCTCCACAGTTCTTTTTCAAAGAGATCCCAGTGACCTTAGCCAGAACCTATATATGCAAGGCCATCCGCAAAACTGGCTACAGTGGTGACTCACTCGACCTGAAGTTGCTTGTACTAGTTCTAGATGAAATCCTTGAACCGCTGACAAAGATCTTCAACCTTTTCTTAAGATTGGGTCAATTCCCATCACTCTGGAAACAGGCAACTATCACACCTGTACAGAAAAGTGGAGACAAGTCGCAGCACACCAACTACATGTCCATCTCCATCCCCCCCCCCTTATCTAAAGCTCTGGAATTAATTGTCTTGGACCAGCTTGTTGAGTTCCAGGACAAATATGAAATCCAGTGCCCAGAACAGCATGGCTTCCAAAATAAATAGGGCATAGTACCACCACGGCACTGTTGGAATTTACTGGATTCATCCATGACACCCTTGACCAAGGAATCTGTGGGGGGGGGGCAGTATTCATTGACCTGACAAAGGCCTTTGATACTGTTAACCACCCCCTCCTACTCAGGCAACTGACCACTCTCGGGCTGTCCAAGGATGCACTGCCCTGGTTTGCTAAATAACTCGGGGGAAGGGTCCAACATGTTAAGATTGCAGCATCACCTCTGATGTAAAACAGCCCTCTCAGGTGTCCTGCAGGGGTCTATACTGGGGCTTTTACTCTTTTCTCTCTTCCTGAACAGTCTCCTTAGCATCTGCCAACAGAGAATGTTACTCTATGCGTACGATGCAGTACTGTTTACTAGCAACCAAGATAATAAACAACTTGAGAGTCAGTTGCAGTGTGATTTCAGGCATGTTGAAGAGTGGTTTAGATCACATAAACCCATCCTGAACTAAAGCAAAACTAAGGTCATGACATTCTGCAACGCACAGAGCAAGCATAAACCTCTGTCCCTCACCATCAAGAACCATGTGGGGACTTCACTTGGACATGTTCCTGAGTTTAAATATCTCAGCATCAACTTGGACAGCTCCCTTTCTTACACGTGGCACATTGGCAATGTAGCTAAGGCCACCAACATACGGATCAGTCTGCTCCACAAGCACAAACACTGCATGACCACTGATTCCCTTAGACTGGCCATCTACAGCTCTGTCACCTTGATCATTGACTACAGTCTAGTCATCTATGGTTCTACTTCCCCTACTGCCCTCCGGAGGATATTGATGACACTCACAAGGCCTGTGGGCTTCTGTCCTGCCCTCCTAACACACACCTGTGACCAGTACGCCCAGGCTGGATGGCTACCACTCCTTAGTAGAATACAATACCAGATTTGCTTGTTAAACAAAAAAGTTCTCCCTGGGCTCATGCCATCAGGAGTGGCAAAGCTCCTTCCTGCCAATAGCAGCACCTAGCTTACATGCAGTGCTCTATATCAAACCTTCCAGGTCCCCAGATGCCTGACCACAATGGGTCAGAGGTCATTCATGCACAGGGCTCCTCAGTGGTACAATACTCTTAACAAATAAACACTTACAACTGTGATGCTTGGTCCCTTTAACAGGCAACTCCGACTATTCCTCACCTCTACCACTTAATGTGACTGCCTCTCCTAAGTAACTGCCTCCTCATTTTACCCTAGTTGAAGGTGATCTGTAACCTCTCTTAGAGTTCCACTTTTTTAGCACAAGTTACCCCCCACTCTCACCCTTTACCCCCCCCACACCACACTGCCTCACCGACCCCTTCCCCTATCCAATGGCACTTTCAGATATGGGGCCTTCCAACTCATGCACCTCACACTTTTGCCACCAACCTCTACCAACTGACACTGGCCCTTTAGCCTGCCTACTTTTTCCTGACTCCATCCTACCCTTTACTAACTATATAGTGATCACCCTGAAACTTGTCTGAAGCTGGCTTACTTTGTCTTTCTCCATTTTTGGCTGTATAATAAATGCTTAGACAGCTTTGTGTTTTAAGACTGTAACCATTGTTGACCATTGTATGTATGTTACCCTACATTCTTTGACATGGAACCTTTGTAAATGAGCAGTACCTGCTCAAAGGTATTTGTAATCCCAGAGTTTAATAAAATTAAAAAAAATTAAAAATCTTCTTATGGCCCCACCTCATAAAAAAGGGTAGAGAAAATGTTCAAATACAGTCTGAAAAGTGAATTCACCAAGCAACCACAAAATCTCCTTTAGGGCCAGAGTTGCATAATTCCACTGACATTGTTCAAGAGATGGGCTCTCAAAAAGGCCATGTTGAACATTTGGTGTAAAAATATGCAAAAATGGCAAAGTTTGCAACAAAGTTGAAAACCACATTAAATATATTGAACACTTACCTTACCTTCTCATGTAGGAGAAAACAAACAGGAACGCTCAAAGAATCACTTTGCATCTATTATAACAAAATTCTATGAGAAAATTGAAAATTAACTGCACTCATAGCAAATTATGGGATGCTCTACATCTTTAATCTGCTATGAGGTGAACAAACAGCAACCCAGCCACAAATGCCTCAATTATTTGAGCAAGTGTGCTTTGTCAAGAAGCTGCAGTGCTCACATAGTGTTCCCATTTTATACAAGCAATACATTCAAAACAGTTGAAAAACATAAAAATGTGCATAAATAGCACATCAAAAAAAGAGCAGACTTTAATCAGATACATGAATGCATAAATGCTAATTAACTCAGTACCATGATACACATAGAGCTGTTTTTTATAAATCATAAACATTTACAAACCCACAAGATAAGTATTTTCTGTGTTAGTGTTTTAAGACATATGTGTACTACACCAAATAAAGCTAGAATGGTAAATGATACTGGCACACTGTATAATGCCTGCTTTGTTTACTACAATAGCGAACCGTGCAGAAACCTTTACTGTAGATTTGCATGTACATAAGTCAGGAAAGTGGTAAATATTCATAAAAGTATGCATGATTTTGTAAAATCATCATACAAAAGTGGCTCCTTATTGTGCCAAATATTAAATGGGACTTGAATAAATATTAAAGGTGATAGGAAATGTCATTTTGTATTGATTTGCAAATAGTCATATAGTTCAATCAACTTTTTTATTTGTTCAGTTAAAAAATTATTACAAAAAGAAGATGAAGTACAATTTTCATAAATACATGTCGATATATTTAAAATATCAATGAATAAAAGCAATAATGGTAAAAAGCACTTCCACATATTACAAGTAAAGGAAGATGGCTATATTCAATATAAGATCCTGGATTAATGTTACACTATTTAATTTTGTAATTATCCAGCTTACAGTGCATTATATAATTATTTTCATCCTAGCCCCATCAGGTGGTATCCAGTATTAGACAATATGCCTAAACAGTAACCATTTACATTACCCATCTTCACAGATGTACTGTTTTTAGGAAGACAGCAACCTTCTCCATAACATATAATTCCTTTGTATTTAAGAAATACAGGACCAGATATTTAAAACTTTGCCTTGGGGCTAAATTAACACTGCCCAGTGGGCAAACTTAACCTGGAGCACAAATCAAGCTATATTCAAAAGGAGTAGCCCGGGGCAAACAGCTTCTAAATATAGTATGGGAATGAGGCCAGGCAAACTGAGCTGGGAGTGCAGGGCAAACTTATCCCTGGAATAAGACAGCTCTGAATATAGCAACCAGGAAGTGCAAACCACAACAGCAACACAGTGCACTGTGACGTGAAGGTAGGTAGAGGTGAAGTATGTGGCCAATGTGTGTGCCGGCAAATGTGAGGACCCAGTACAGCTGCAGGCAGCAGCACATGTGAAAGTACAGTGTTCAAAACTGTATAATATTCCCTGAACTGTTTGCACAGCGATAATATGTTTCCATGGGTTTAGAGCAGGGCTAAACCATTAGCCCGGTGCAAACACATTTGCCCAGCACTAAACTTTGCCATATTCAAAAGTGACATGCAAATGAGCCTACTTAGGTAGTCTCTGGGCAAACATTAAGGTCAGCATCTCATTGTGCCCTGATTTGCATGCAGCTTGCACAGGGCTAATGGTTTAGCCCTGCGCTAAACCTGCGAAAACATGTTAGTGCTGCACAAACAGTTCAGGGAATATTATACAGTTTTGAACACTGTACTTTCACATGCGCTGATACCCGCAGCTGTACTGGGACAACACAGCATAGGCACAGATGGTGGTGGTGCTGCATGCAACTGTCACACTGTAGGTCATGCTACAGCATACAGCAGATACCACAGTAGCAATGGGGCCAGTAGTGTATGGACACAGCACTGCCTATGGTGTGTAGGGCAGTGCTGATGACTGCACTATACACAGTGACAGGCCCAACATGCAGGCATTTACTGACAGTGGACTTTACTGTTAAGCTGTTGTGTCACCCACAGATGCTGCACATCGGCATGGATGATAACAGTGACATATACACATGTCTGGCTTTGTGTGCTGTGGCAGTTGTACAGCTGTGTGGTATGTGGATGGGGGGGCATATATTATCAGAAATGCACACTGGTGGGGGTATTCCCAATACTGGCCCATGTGCACTGCATGATGTGTCCCAGCCTTGTGGCCACACCTGGTCTGTGGCACAGCCTGGCCACCCATACACTGTCCTCTCAACATCCTCCATGCCCACAGTGCTGCATGTGTATGCTGGCATTTTTTTGGTATCCACAGAAGAGTGGACCACATGTGTGCGCTATATGGCCACACTGCCATGCTGTCCACTGGCAGCAGGTTCACCACTTACTGCCTGGCATGGCTGGAACTGGTGGCAGATGATGGCATCATTGTGATGCCATCAGTGAGCAGCATGTTTCCTCTATGTCTGGCTTTGTCTATGTGTCATATTTATTTGTAAGGGTCGCACAAAGCTGCGCAAACGGAGCAAAGCTGACTGCCCAGGGTTAAGACTACCTTTTCCTGGGCGGTAATGTGCACCATGATAAGTGTTGCACTAAGTCACGCAAAACCACTTTGTACAGCACTAGTCACTGAATATAACATTGCACCTGTATTTATGTACACACACACCCTCAGTTTGCCCCTTGCATACATTATGATTTTGCCTGGCGCTAATGCAGTTTGCGAGCGCTATTTGGCCCTTTGATATATATAGCAAACCAGCGCTAATTCCATGCTAAATCTGCACTAACAGTTTTTGCCTGGTGAAAAGTTTTGAATATCTGGCCCACAATATCATAGCTTCTGGTGGGAGGTCAAGACCAGCTATAATGTCACCCAACCATTTTTCCCTCTGGAGTTTAAGTATAGGGAATATCAAGATGATATGTTTAACATCATCTTCCAGAGCCAAGCCACATTCACAGAAAGGTGAATTTACATTTGGTTTCTTTTTCCTATAAGGGCCTGGATACTCAGACTGTGCCAGGCTGTGGCGCAAGCCTGGGCACAGTGCAACTTGGCTGTGCAGGGGTGTTGACGGTGATATTCAACGGAGCTGTGCCATGGCACATCATCGTTGAATATCACACCTTGGCCACCCGCAGTGCGCATTGAGCAGTGGCACTGCACCAGCGCAAGTGGCCAGAGTGGAGCAGGGGAACGCACTAGTGCAAGTTCCATTGCGCTATGTGCAACAACTGCGATATTCAAAAGTGTACATGCAAATGGGGCCATAATGTATGCCAAGTGCAAATGGGGCCATTTGCATGTCATTATGGCCCCATTTGCATGTAAGTGCACCAATCCCCGGTGACTTGTGCCTGGCACCCTGCTAGGCAGCAGCCATCGGGGACCAACGCCCCCTGCACAGCATGGCAATATTCCCCACTGCCCAATCACAGGCATATGTAGAGTTAGATAATCATCCAATATCTCTGGTGGTCCAGTGGACCGCTCGCAGTCCTATCACGGGCATAAGTAATAATGACAGAGTTCCAATATCCCTGGTGGTCCAGTGGACCGCTTGCAGCCCGATCGCGGGCTTAAGTATAAAACACAAACGTCCAATATCCCTGGTGGTCCAGTTGACTGCTTGCAGCCTGATCATGGGCTTAAGTATAAAAACAATCGTCCAATATCTGTGGTGGCTCAGTGGGACGCTTACAGCCCAATCGCGGGCATATGTTTAACTAATCATCCAATATCCCTGGAGGTCCAGTGGTACCCCCCCATCCCCACCTGCCCACTGAGCCCCACCACCCCGTTCCACCCGGTCAGTGGTGGGTGGCAGCACCCCAGCCACCTGCCACCCTGCTGCTCACTGACTGACAGCATACAGTGAGGCTGTATGCCCATTGGTCCACAGTGTGTGCCAATGGGCGTGCAGCCCGTACCATACTACACAGTCCAGATATGTGAATGGATACCAATGGACATACAGTCATACCGTATGCTGTCAGTCAGCAGGCAGTGTAGTGGCAGGCGGGTGGGGTGCTGCCGCCCACTGCTGACTGGGGGGGAGTGGGGCAGTGGGGCTCAGTGGGTGGGTGGGGAGGGGGTACCACTGGACCACCAGGGATATTGGATGAATGTGTTTAATACTTAAGCCCGTGATCAGGCTGAAAGCATTCCACTGGACCACCAGGGATATTGGATGATTAGTTAAACATGTGCCCATGATCGGGCTGCAAGCAGTCCACCAGACTACCAGGGACATTGAACATTTGTATTACTACATATGCCCGTGATCAGGCATGGGGGGCACCGCCACAGAGTTGCAGCCGGAGCTCAGGTCGTCACACAGAGGTGGCAGCTGCCATGTTGTGCCCTGCAATATGGCAGCTCACCTGTGGGTGGCCAGCCCTTGTTCCTTTTTTTTTTTTGGATCACCTGTGTGCAGTGCAAGAAGGGGTTGCACATGCATGGGCTCAGCACATCCTGGGCTGAATATCAGGATGTGCAGAGTATGCATGAGCACGCCCCCTACCTGCGCCGCATTCATTACTGATGCACTCTGGTGCATCGGGATTTGTGCCAGGCACAATCCCCATTTGAATATCATGCCAGGGCACATCAGTGGGTTGCGCATGGCACAACAGTGTTGAGCCATGCGCAACCCTTCTGAATATCTGGGCGAATTAGTGTTTAAATTTTGAATCTAAACCTAGTTATTTCACTTCTTTTTGTTGGATCCAATATTTTAAGTAAATATGGCTCTAACCCATGTTCTAATTTTATTTGTTTGTACCATCTAATGTTTCTTTCATGATTATTTTTTCCATGTCTCAGAACCTGTTCTTAATAAGGTTCACTATTTCATCCCATGGACATATAAAAACAGGTGGGATTTTAGTGTTGGAAACCCTAAAACCATATTCGCTACATTTGTGGCTTTATTCTGAACCCAAATATTGCATTAATGCAGATTTTTGCAAGGAATCTCCTTACTTTTTGAGATCCCTGTAATATAATTGTATCTATATTTGCCTGTGCTCCCAACATTCATTGTTTTTGAGACAGTGCAATTGTATCCGTAGTTGCCTGTCTGAGTACAAGGTCCTCTGGACCTTGTGCTCCCTTCCCTCCATAGATGTGTATATGTGTGTTGCTGTGGAAGCACAGGGCCCACTTACATTTGTAGGATGACAGCAACCAAACTGTCAGTATAGGCTTCTCATTACTGCACCTTATGTACATGATACTTAAAATTTTCAAATCCACATCAAAACATGATTCCACATCTTTACAACATCTTTCCACACTACAGGTGTGAAAAGACAGTTTTGGCAGGATTTGAAAAATGTCAGCTGTCATGTTCGTAAGGTAATGTAAAACAATGACAATGTTAAAAATTTGAGGTCAAAATATTTTAAATTCCCAAGCTTATGAGAAATCATAGAAACATTTCAAAGAATGCACATAACTTTGCCATTTTTATATATCTTGACTCCAAATTTTCAACATGATCTTAATAAATAATACACACCAGGGTACTCAAGCAGGGGCACCTTCAGCTGCTAAAATGACATAAAAGCAGGCTGGACTGGTGGATAATTTAATCATTCAAGGATACAAACAAAGTCTTGGAACTGTTCATCAGCCGCTTTATGGCAGCCTGTGATATCCATGCACCACTTAAAAAGATGAAGATTAAAGGCAGGTCTAACCCATGGATAAACTCTGAGATTGTAGCACAGCTTAAACAAAGGAACCACCTCTGGCACTGTGCTCAAGCCACATCAACGCAAGGGGACATTCAAAAATACAAATCTACAAGAAAAGGCTGTGCCTGAGCTATACGGAAGGCTAAAAGCAAATATTTAAGGGAGGCACACTCCAACTCCAGGGGTGATGGGAAAAAATCTGGAATATCTTGAAGGACCTCACAGGCAAGAATACTAAGGCCCCACCCACCATGCTCAACATTGATGGAACACCTACACTAGACCTAGGTACCATCACCAATACATTCAACAATGCGTTCTCCAAACTTGGCAGTGTCCTTCCACCGTATTTCTTCAAGACCCCCACCACCAATTCCCCCTTTGACAATGCATTCCAAGTACACACAGCTCCACAGTTCTTTTTCAAAGAGATCCCAGTGACCTTAGCCAGAACCTATATATGCAAGGCCATCCGCAAAACTGGCTACAGTGGTGACTCACTCGACCTGAAGTTGCTTGTACTAGTTCTAGATGAAATCCTTGAACCGCTGACAAAGATCTTCAACCTTTTCTTAAGATTGGGTCAATTCCCATCACTCTATAAACAGGCAACTATCACACCTGTACAGAAAAGTGGAGACAAGTCGCAGCACACCAACTACATGTCCATCTCCATCCCCCCCCCTTATCTAAAGCTCTGGAATTAATTGTCTTGGACCAGCTTGTTGAGTTCCAGGACAAATATGAAATCCAGTGCCCAGAACAGCATGGCTTCCAAAATAAATAGGGCATAGTACCACCACGGCACTGTTGGAATTTACTGGATTCATCCATGACACCCTTGACCAAGGAATCTGTGGGGGGGGGGCAGTATTCATTGACCTGACAAAGGCCTTTGATACTGTTAACCACCCCCTCCTACTCAGGCAACTGACCACTCTCGGGCTGTCCAAGGATGCACTGCCCTGGTCTGCTAGATACCTCGGGGGAAGGGTCCAACGTGTTAGGATTGCTGGCATCACCTCTGTTGTAAAAACAGTCCTCTCAGGAGTCCCACAGGGGTCTATGCTGGGGCTATTACTCTTTTCTCTCTTCCTGAACAGTCTCCCTAGCATCTGCCAACAGAGAATGTTACTCTATGCGTACGATGCAGTACTGTTTACTGGCAACCAAGATAATAAACAACTTGAGAGTCAGTTGCAGTGTGATTTCAGGCATGTTGAAGAGTGGTTTAGATCACATAAACCCATCCTGAACTACAGCAAAACTAAGGTCATGACATTCTGCAACGCACGGAGCAAGCATAAACCTCTGTCCCTCACCATCAAGAACCATGTGGGACTTCACTTGGACATGTTCCTGAGTTTAAATATCTCAGCATCAACTTGGACAGCTCCCTTTCTTACATCGGTACATTGGCAATGTAAGCTAAGGCCACCAACATACGGATCAGCCTGCTCCACAAGCACAAACACTGCATGACCACTGATTCCCTTAGACTGGCCATCTACAGCTCTGTCACCTCGATCATTGACTACAGTCTAGTCATCTATGGTTCTACTTCCCCTACTGCCCTCCGGAGGATATTGATGACACTCACAAGGCCTGTGGGCTTCTGTCCTGCCCTCCTAACACACACCTGTGACCTGTACGCCCAGGCTGGATGGCTACCACTCCTTAGTAGAATACAATACCAGATTTGCTTGTTAAACAAAAAAGTTCTCCCTGGGCTCATGCCATCAGGAGTGGCAAAGCTCCTTTCTGCCAATAGCAGCACCTAGCTTACATGCAGTGCTCTATATCAAACCTTCCAGGTCCCCAGATGCCTGACCACAATAGGTCAGAGGTCATTCATGCACAGGGCTCCTCAGTGGTACAATACTCTTAACAAATAAACACTTACAACTGTGATGCTTGGTCCCTTTAACAGGCAACTCCGACTATTCCTCGCCTCTACCACTTAATGTGACTGCCTTTCCTAAGTAACTGCCTCCTCATTTTACCCTAGTTGAAGGTGATCTGTAACCTCTCTTGGAGTTCCACTTTTTTGGCACAAGTTACCCCCCACTCTCACCCTTTACCCCCCCCACACCACACTGCCTCACCGACCCCTTCCCCTATCCAATGGCACTTTCAGATATGGGTCCTTCCAACTCATGCACCTCACACTTTTGCCACCAACCTCTACCCACTGACAATGGCCCTTTAGCCTGCCTACTTTTTCCTGACTCCATCCTACCCTTTACTAACTATATAGTGATCACCCTGAAACTTGTCTGAAGCTGGCTTACTTTGTCTTTCTCCATTTTTGGCTGTATAATAAATGCTTAGACAGCTTTGTGTTTTAAGACTGTAACCATTGTTGACCATTGTATGTATGTTACCCTACATTCTTTGACATGGAACCTTTGTAAATGAGCAGTACCTGCTCAAAGGTATTTGTAATCCCAGAGTTTAATAAAATAAAAAAAAAAAAAAAATCTTCTTATGACCCCACCTCATAAAAAAGGGTAGAGAAAATGTTCAAATACAGTCTGAAAAGTGAATTCACCAAGCAACCACAAAATCTCCTTTAGGGCCAGAGTTGCATAATTCCACTGACATTGTTCAAGAGATGAGCTCTCAAAAAGGCCATGTTGAACATTTGGTGTAAAAATATGCAAAAATGGCAAAGTTTGCAACAAAGTTGAAAACCACATTAAATATATTGAACACTTACCTCACCTTCTCATGTAGGAGAAAACAAACAGGAATGCTCAAAGAATCACTTTGCATCTATTATAACAAAATTCTATGAGAAAATTGAAAATTAACTGCACTCATAGCAAATTATGGGATGCTCTACATCTTTAATCTTCTATGAGGTGAACAAACAGCAACCCAGCCACAAATGCCTCAATTATTTGAGCAAGTGTGCTTTGTCAAGAAGCTGCAGTGCTTACCTAGTCTTCCCATTTTATACAAGCAATACATTCAAAACAGTTGAAAAACATAAAAATGTGCATAAATAGCACATCAAAAAAGGAGCAGACTTTAATCAGATACATGAATGCATAAATGCTAATTAACTCAGTACCATGATACACATAGAGCTGTTTTTTATAAATCATAAACATTTACAAACCCACAAGATAAATATTTTCTGTGTTAGTGTTTTAAGACATATGTGTACTACACCAAATAAAGCTAGAATGGTAAATGATACTGGCACACTGTGTAATGCCTACTTTGTTTACTACAATAGCAAACTGTGCAGAAACCTTTACTGTAGATTTGCATGTACATAAGTCAGGAAAGTGGTAAATATTCATAAAAGTATGCATGATTTTGTAACATCATCATACAAAAGTGGCTCCTTATTGTGCCAAATATTAAATGGGACTTGAATAAATATTAAAGGTGATAGGAAATGTCATTTTGTATTGATTTGCAAATAGCCATACAGTTCAATCAACTTTTTTATTTGTTCAGTTAAAAAATTATTACAAAAAGAAGATGAAGTACAATTTTCATAAATACATGTCGATATATTTAAAATATCAATGAATAAAAGCAATAATGGTAAAAGCACTTCACATATTACAAGTAAAGGAAGATGGCTATATTCAATATAAGATCCTGGATTAATGTTACACTATTTAATTTTGTAATTATCCAGCTTACAGTGCATTATATAATTATTTTCATCCTAGCCCCATCAGGTGGTATCCAGTATTAGGCAATATGCCTAAACAGTAACCATTTACATTACCCATCTTCACAGATTACTGTTTTTAGGAAGACAGCAACCTTCTCCATAACATATAATTCCTTTGTATTTAAGAAATACAGGACCAGATATTTAAAACTTTGCCTTGGGGCTAAATTAACACTGCCCAGTGGGCAAACTTAACCTGGAGCACAAAGCAAGCTATATTCAAAAGGAGTAGCCCGGGGCAAACAGCTTCTAAATATAGTATGGGAATGAGGCCAGGCAAACTGAGCTGGGAGTGCAGGGCAAACTTATCCCTGGAATAAGACAGCTCTGAATATAGCAGCCAGGAAGTGCAAACCACAACAGCAACACAGTGCACAGCAATGTGAAGGTAAGTAGAGGTGAAGTATGTGGCCAATGTGTGTGCTGGCAAATGTGAGGACCCAGTCCAGCTGCAGGCAGCAGCGCATGTAAAAGTACAGTGTTCAAAACTGTATAATATTCCCCGAACTGTTTGCGCAGCGATAATATGTTTCCATGGGTTTAGCGCAGGGCTAAACCATTAGCCCGGTGCAAACACATTTGCCCAGCACTAAACTTTGCCATATTCAAAAGTGACATTCAAATGAGCCTACTTAGGTAGTCTCTGGGCAAACATTCAGATCAGCATCTCATTGTGCCCTGATTTGCATGCAGCTTGCACAGGGCTAATGGTTTAGCCCTGCGCTAAACCTGCGCAAACATGTTAGTGCTGCGCAAACAGTTCATGGACTATTATACAGTTTTGAAAACTGTACTTTCACATGCGCTGATACCCGCAGCTGTACTGGGACAACACAGCATAGGCACAGATGGTGGTGGTGCTGCATGCAACTGTCACACTGTAGGTCATGCTACAGTGCACAGCAGATACCACAGTAGCAATGGGGCCAGTAGTGTATGGACACAGCACTGCCTATGGTGTGTAGGGCAGTGCTGATGACTGCACTATACACAGTGACATGCCCAACATGCAGGCATTTACTGACAGTGGACATTACTGTTAAGCTGTTGTGTCACCCACAGATGCTGCACATCTGGCATGGGATGCTCACAGTGACATATACATGTCTGGCTTTGTGTGCTGTGGCAGTTGTACAGCTGTGTGGTATGTGGCCGGGGGGGCATACATTATCAGAAATGCACACTGGTGGGGGTATTCCCAATAATGGCCCATGTGCACTGCATGATGTATCCCAGCCTTGTGGCCACACCTGGTCTGTGGCACAGCCTGGCCACCCATACACTCTCCTCTCAACATCCTCCATGCCCACAGTGCTGCATGTGTATGCTGGCATCTGTTGGTATCCACAGAAGAGTGGTCCACAGGTGTGAGCTATATGGCCACACTGCCATGCTGTCCACTGGCGGCAGGTTCACCACTTGCTGCCTGGCATGGCTGGAACTGGTGGCAGATGATGGCATCATTGTGATGCCATCAGTGAGCAGCATGTTTCCTCTATGTCTGGCTTTGTCTATGTGTCATATTTATTTGTAAGGGTCGCACAAAGCTGTGCAAACACAGAGCAAAGCTGACTGCCCAGGGTTAAGACTACCTTTTCCTGGGCGGTAATGTGCACCATGATAAGTGTTGCGCTAAGTCGCGCAAAACCACTTTGTACAGCACTAGTCACTGAATATAGCATTGCACCTGTATTCATGTACACACACCCTCAGTTTGCCCCTTGCATACATTATGATTTTTCCTGGCGCTAATGCAGTTTGAGAGCGCTATTTGGCCCTTTGATATATATATAGCAAACCAGCGCTAATTCCATGCTAAATCTGCACTAACAGTTTTTGCCTGGTGCAAAGTTTTGAATATCTGGCCCACAATATCATTGCTTCTGGTGGGAGGTCAAGACCAGCTATAATGTCACCCAACCATTTTTCCCTCTGGAGTTTAAGTAAAGGGCATATCAAGATGATATGTTTAACATCATCTTCCAGAGCCAAGCCACATTTACAGAAAGGTGAATTTACATTTGGTTTCTTTTTCCTATAAGGGCCCGGATACTCAGACTGTGCCAGGCTGTGGCGCAAGCCTGGGCACAGTGCAACTTGGCTGTGCAGGGGTGTTGACAGGGTGATATTCAACGGAGCTGTGCCATGGCACATCATCATTGAATATCACACCTTGGCCACCTGCAGTGCGCATTGCACAGTGGCACTGCACCAGCGCAAGTGGCCAGTGTGGAGCATACAGCCATACCATATGCTGTCAGTTGGCAGGCAGTGTGGTGGCAGGTGGGTGGGTGCTGCCACCACACTGCTGACTGGGGAGTGGGGCAGTGGGGCTCCAGTGGGTGGGTGGGGAGGGTACCACTGGACCACCAGGGATATTGGACGAATGTGTTTAATACTTAAGCCCGTAATCAGGCTGCGAGCATTCCACTGGACCACCAGGGATATTGGACGATTAGTTAAACATGTGCCCATGATCGAGCTGCAAGCAGTCCACCAGAACACCAGGGACATTGAACATTTGTATTACTACATATGCCCATGATCAGGCATGGGGGGCACCACCACGGAGTTGCAGCCGGAGCTCAGGTCGTCACACAGAGGTGGCAGCTGCCGTGTTGTGCCCTGCAATATGACAGCTCACCTGTGGGTGGCCAGCCCTTGCTCCTTTTTTTTTTTTGGCTCATCTGTGTGCAGTGCAGGAAGGGGTTGCACATGCATGGGCTCAGCACATCCTGGGCTGAATATCAGGATGTGCAGAGTATGCATGAGCACGCCCCCTACCTGCGCCGCAGACATTACTGATGCACTCTGGTGCATCCGAGTTTGTGCCAGGCACAATCCCCATTTGAATATCATGCCGGGCACATCAGTGGGTTGATGAGACAACAGTGTTACGCCATGCAACCCTTCTGAATATTCAATGAATCTATAGTGTTTAAATTTTGAATCTAAACCTAGTTATTGCTCTTCTTTTTGTTGGATCCAATATTTTAAGTAAATATGGCTCTAACCCATGTTCTAATTTTATTTGTTTGTACCATCTAATGTTTCTTTCATGATTATTTTTTCTATTTCTCAGAACCTGTTCTTAATAAGGTTCACTATTTCATCCCATGGACATATAAAAACATCCCAAAGGATGTGGCCATGGCCATGGGGAAAGAGTACATTCTTAATTATGTTAATCGATGGTAGCTTAAAGCCCAAAGAGAAATATTCAAGTTATTCCTCAAAACACTGTCTTGGTAACCCTGTTTCTTCTAGAAGCAGTATTTTAATAATACCAATTATTTGTCTCTCTGTCACTAGTGTACTTTTAGGATATTATCCTATTTCAAGATTTAGTACCACCATCAGGACTGACTGCAGAACCATTAAGATGTATCTGTTTATTTTGTTCAAAATTACCTCTAAATTATTCAGTCTGGTATCATCCCAGATTTCTACTGCATACAACAGACTTGATTTTATTTGGGCCTCTACTACCTTTAACACTCCCTTTACTGAACTCTGACCTGTTTTGGCATTAACAATTCTAAATGCATTAAATGATGTTTTTATTTTATTACTGATCTGAGCTACATGATCTTTCCATTTAAGGTTCTCTGAGAATCTGACTCCCAGGTAATCATAATGTTCAATCTGGTCAGCTTTTTCTTTTTTTATCCATGTAGCACATTTCTTTCTACTATTAGTACCAAAAATTAATAATTTGGTTTTAGTCATGTTCATTTTCAGCTTGTGTTTAGTACATTGATCATACAAACAATCAAGTTTTCTTTGTAAACCCAGTTTTGAGGTTGATACCAGGACCAGGTCATCGGCATACTCCAGGCAATCAATCCTGGTATTTCCTACTTTGGGAGCATGAAAATCTGGGTTCTGAATTTGTATAAGTATCTCATTTATGTAAATGTTAAATAGTATTGCTGCCAGGAGACAGCCCTGACGTTCCCCTAGATTTGTACAAAATGGTGCTGTTGTGTTCCCTCGATGATCATGCTGTACTTTGGCCAAAGTATGGTTATGGAGCCTAATTAACGTATTAAGCAAATCTGGGCATATGCCCAGGTTATATAACTTGTCCCAAAGAATAAATCTACTTATACTATCGAAAGTGGAGGAAAAGTCTATGACACAACAGTTTTCCTTTTTTAATGTGTACATATTACCATGCCAAGTGTTTCAGCACATAACAGTGCTGAACAGTCAGTCTTAATTTTCCAAAACCATTCTGAGACTTGTGCAAGATAGACTCATTCTCCACCCAGTCATTTAGTCTCCCTAGTATTATTCTTGAAAAGATTTTTTGAGCAATATTAATAAGACTGATTGGTCTATACATTTTGGGATTATTTGGATCATCTTTTTTATATATGAGATAAATTATGCTTCCTTGCCAGCTGTTAGGTATATCATGTCCTTGCACAATAATATTAAATATCTGATGTAATATGGGAGCCCACCAATCAATATAGTGTTTATACAGATAGCTTATGATTTTGTCTGGCCCTGGGGCTTTGTTGGCTTTTGTCCGTAGTATAGCATATCTTATTTCTTCTAAAGAGATAGACAGGGAAGTTGCATAATTGAGATTACCATATATGGAAAGGGTCTCTTGATTTATTTGATCTTCTTCTGTAGAGAAATATAAATCAGAAAAGTGGGCTTCCCAGATATTTGGAAGGAAATGTGCTTCGATTTTTGTAGAATATGTATTGTAGCCTTGGCTTGCTATTCTCCAAAATCTCTTATTATCCTTATTTGTTACTACATTTTTTAGTTTTTCCCACATTACCTTAGTATAGGATTGTCTTTCTTGAGCCAGAATTGTTGTATACTACTTTCTTTCTTCATTAATATTAATAGAAATTGTTTTGTTATTAGTAGATTGTTTACATTTATAAATTCTCAAAACTCTAGTTAATGCTTTTTTTGATTTTCTGCATCTAGAATTGAACCAATTTTTAACTGTAGTTTTTTTGGTAGCTATCTTATTTATTACACAATGTGGTTTAATTAGAGTATTTATTTAATACCATTTATGTAAGGATAAGTTAAAGTCAGTTTCTTCAATAATAGATAGTCTAAGGTTTGTCATCATTGGATCTTTCAGAAAGTTATCAAAATACTGTATAGTATTCAGAGCCCATTGTATCCTTTTTTTGATTTATTATTTCAATCCCCTTCCTAATATATCTTTCAGGTCTTTCTGTAGTTGTTTTATCCATTTGGATTTTTAAGCTCACAGGATTATGTGCCGATTCTATTCTATTTATAATTTCAAAATCTTGTATTATTTTAATGGCTTCAAGATTACTCCATATCAGATCTGTAATAGATGAACCTTGTTGCCCATTATATGTTAATTCCCAATGGCTATCTCCTTGCAATCTGACATTCAACAACAAGAAATATTTGTTAGTTAAAGAGAGTGCTAACAATTTACCTCTTTTATTTGGCCTCAAGTCCTGGGCTGATCTAGTGTTACTGATCCTAGGATTAAGTTCTGACAAAATAGGTAGATAATCAGTCTCATTGGAGTTAGCTGGTATTCTCACATTAAAATATCCTAGGAGTGTCAATGGCATATCAGATTCCTTGGTCATGATGTCACTTAATATAGAGTTGAGTTTTAATAGGAGTTTATCTGTGTCCTTGGAAGGTGATAGATAAGTATTAACTATAGTCAGTCTATTATGTCTATTCACTTCTTCTACTGAGAGAGCCAAAATATCATCAGGTGTGTCATATTCTCTATTAATTTTAAAGTTTAAGTCTGCTTTTAGATAAACAGAAACACCTCCCGTCTTTCTACCAAAACCTTTTGTTCTGATAGCTGGTTTTACTATGTTATAGTAACCAGGAAATCTTGGGGATTCTTCTACTGTTGCCCAAGTTTTTTGTAGGCATATGATGTTAAAAGTCTCCAAGAACCTGATTACTTCGGGGTCAGCTATTTTTAAATGAATCCCCTCTATATTTCAAGATAATATTTTTAGTATGTTATTGTCCACAGTGATATCCTTTTTGATGTTAATTTTTGAGAGTCACTGGACAGTATTCTCCACCCTGTTTGAATTTATATTTTCTTTAATATAAGTGTCATTTAAAGTATTTTTGTTGCAGGTATTATTTTTTGTACTTGATAAATCCAGTCTTCTGAGGACAAAATGTGAAGCCCCACTCCATCCAAGATCATTGCTTGTTTTAATATATTTTGAACTGTAATTTAATTCTTAAAGGTGATGTCTATCTGTGAGATGCTATTATATCATTTATGAATCTTAATAAATTCTATTGATTTCTGTGAAATATTCATTCCAACAAGTCTAGTGAGACAAACTGTGATTTCATGTTTGATATGTCTTAGGGTGTCTTATTCCTTAGTCTCCCATCCAAACACGGTTATGGTATTATTTTCCCATGTATTTCATTGTGTGTTTACCTGATATGCAGGTCCCAATCTGTTTTTACAGCTATTGTTATTTTCAGATACTCTTTCTTCCATATTTTTCTCTAACTCTAATGTTTCCAGATGATCTTGTGTAGGTACAATTTGTGCTGGCATCAATATAATGTTCATATGTTTTAAAATATCTTACTGATGCCAAATTGTATTTACCACTGAACCTAACTTGGTATAAAGTAAAACACAGTCTACATGATCCCTATTTGGAGGTCTTACAATGTTTAGTTTTGTTTCCATGTTTTTCGCATGTAAAATGTGCAGTAGTAATCTTTTTAAATTTTCTCCTGTTTCTTCTTGCAAGCTATTAATCCCATAGATTTCTATGAGATATTCCATTTCTATCCCTTCTAAATCAAAAAACTTATGTGTGATGTTTGGTTTGTTTTTGTTTTCCAATAGTTCTTTCCCTAACTTATCCTCCAGTGAACGGGTGCTGGGTGGCTTCTGGCTGGTCCTGACCTCCCTGACTGCTCCCAGTGACCTAGTTTCCATGCTTTCTTGCACTGTTCTGTTTTCTCCAATCTTATTTCTATCTTCTGATCTCTTCCTATCCTTAGGAACCATGTATATCTTCTCTCATTCTTTTACCTCTAGAGGCCTTCTCTCCTCCCTATTTTATTTTTCCTTGCCCTGGATATGTTTAGATGAAGTCTCACATGTTTTATCCTCTTTCTGTTTTCCTTTACCACACTTGATTTTGTGTTTCTTTAATTTTTTGGCTCCCTGATTATTTCTTTTAGGTCCTATAGTTACATATTTACTCTTTACCTTCCTTATTTTGACCCAAGTTGCATACACAGGGAAGATTTTTTATCAAATAGTGGGGGTAAGTTCACCTGAGTGGACTTGCTCCCTCTTAGAGTCTTATTTTTAGTCTCTTTGATATTCTCATTCAAATAACAGGATTGATCTGCTTCTATTTGAAACTTTTTCTGGTTAAGATTATCCAATATTACCCTGTTATAAAATAGGCAATTTCTGATGTTACCCATCTCATCCTTAATTGTGATGAGATTTCCCAGAACTACTATGTTAGCAAAGTAAGGACTTTAAATAATTTCAAGAAGTTGTTTAGACAGGGAGCTGGAAGAGGCAAAGTCACCTTCCCCAGTAAAGTATTCTTGATCAAATCTTGGACCTATATTATGCCGATAACAGGGATCTCTGTTATTTCTAGAGTTTATGTTCTCATTACAGCTACCAGGTTCACCTTGTTTTTGCTCTAAAATTTTCAGGCCTTCTATGACCTTACTTAAATTCTATGTAATTAGTTTCATTTCATCCTCATTCACCACTGCATTAAAAGATTTTTCTTTTCTATAATTTCTGTCCCTTTGATCTATTATGTTTGGTGACCTCAGGGTATGTCTTTTAATAGGGGAGTCATCCAGTGGACTTACATCTAATAAGGGTCCTTCAGAGAAAAACTGACAGTTGTCTCTGCTGTCACTGCTATAAGGGTCATATGTTTCTAGACTAGTATCATTATGCCTTTCATGGAGGGAATGATCTGATGGAAGATAAGGCTGGAAAGATTTATAAGAGGCACAGCCATAAGAATCTAATGAGATTCCTTCCATTAGAGGAATCAACTTTGCCTTGCTAGCTACACTTTGACTATATACACTAATATTCATTTCTTCCTCATTTCCTTCTCTGTAGCTAGACGGGGCTAACTCACTAGGAGTACTTGTGTAATTATTATGATGTAACACAGGGAGCACCAGAGGTGTGGAGTCCCTATGCCACATTTCAGTGAGTTTAAATTGCAAAGGATCTTCAATGTTAGTCCACTTAGAATTTATCTCATTAATTCCTTTGTAACTTGGTTTACTATTTTTCTTCCTTTGATTTATTACCATTGTATCTCTCTCTCCCTTCTTCACAGCCACTCTCCCACTTCTAGTTTGCACCATCTAGTTAGGAATAACAAATTAAAATAAGCACAGGAGAGAGCCTCAAAAAATGGAATATATTGTTTCTTGTACTGACTGTATCCTTACTCTGACAGAGATAATAAATAAGGGGAGTATTTGTATTAGTCACCTGATTCAACAAAAAAAAGCTCTGCCTCAGCAACAATCAAAGTAGGCTACAGTGGAGGATACAACAATAAGAATGTACAAGTGCAAAATCCAAACCACCTGTGCCATTAATACAGAAAAACTAAGTTCAAGTACCAGTTTTAGATTCTAATATATAGAGCTCAAGCAAGGCAAAGCAAAAGGAACCCAGGGGTCAAAGTCTTTTGTCTGCTCTTCGTCTTAACTTAACTATACTCTTGCAAACATAGTCTCAGTCCAAAGGGAAAAAAAACTTCACTTTTCACTCTTCTTATGATTCTGTGATCCTTGCAAGCAGATGGGAATAGAGAAAAACAGTACCAAACTCTGAGGTTCAAATAAAGTGCCTTAAAATTCAATAATTCTAAAAATGGCACCTACATTTACCAGTTTTGTTAAGTGCCTTGTTACCTCCCTTCTTTTGTTCCTGAAAAGCTGGGTTTAGAGCTACTCCACAGCACCAGTACTGTGAAGATCCACAGTTGAGTCCTTTTATGGAGGATTAAGGTAAACATTTCTCCAACTCCACTCACCAATTGGTTAGTATACAACAGGGTTGTGGTGATCCACACTACAAATGAAACAAATGATAGTCAAAGTAATTTCAGGCATGTGAACCCTCAAGGGTATAAACTTATACAGAGTGCTATATAAAGAAAAGAAAAGGAGAAAATTTTCCCTAATTGAGGCCTAAAAACAATCTCACTTACTCCTGTCCCTTGTGTAAAAACACTTATTAGCACAGTAAAAGCCACATCTTCCAATGGTTCAGTAGAATCTCAGAATAAAAATTAATGGCCACCTACTTCTAATTAGGCAAGCCACTTTGTCAACGACTCCAGTGGCTCATAAAAGACAATTTTACTGGGCTAGATAAACAACAGATAAACAGCTAAAGTGCACAAAGTGAGGCAGTATTAACATACAGAAAAGATTAGCCTAAAGATATCTCTCATAGAAAGAAGGAGTCGAGAGTTTGTTTAGCAGCCGAGGTGGATTATCTCAGAGAAGTGGCATCTGACATTTATATATGCCAAGGTCAGATGACCTCATCTGCATATGGCACAAAAAGGAATCAAACTCCCTTTCTTTAAAAATTAAAATTAAAAACCATATTAACAGAAAAATCTTAACGTGCTAAGGTACAGAAGTAAAGGGAGAAGGCATATTACACAAGCGGAAGAAATAAAATAGATATGAGGCTTTTGGAGAGAAAATTCAATAAGGTACAGTTCAGCTGTCTCTATAGATTTATCAAAAGAATTCTCTCTGAGAAATCTCCCCTTCATAACCACTTCTCTCTCTAAGGTAGAGGTAGAAATATTATGCCCCTTGACAACAGGTCAGTCCAAATGCCAGGGTTTTCTTCTATCCTCTTTCTCCATTCCATTTCTTTCCATTCTCCTCTTTCCTCCTCGAGAACCAAATTCCAGCCACCTCCTTCCCTCTCTCTCACATGCTCACTGTCTCTTCTCAGCCCAGCCTTTCTGAAGGGCCCCTCTGTTAACGGCAATCCATTTGGAGCTGGCAGAATTGGTCTTCTCCAGCCCAAACCTCATTTTTAGTTTCTAGGGGGTCACCTGATGGGAGGTCCGTAGCTGCAGGGATCTTGTCCAGATGAGAGGCTAGACCTGTTTATTTTTTGCTGTTACTTCCTGGTCCTTCCATTTGAGCCTAGCACTCATGGTTGTCATGCAGTTGTTTCCTTAACATTTCTAGCGTTGATTTTATGCATAATTTGCTTGTTCTACCTTATTCTGCATTAATTTTGGGTCAGTTCAAATATGATAGCTCTTTCCTGTGTCTTTCTTAGGACTGTGACTGCTACTTGAGCTGTAAGTTTTGTTTAGTGTCATCAACAACTCTTTGATTCACATTCTTCCATCTGAGAAAATTAACTGTTGATTTTTTAACTTCGTCTCCTGTTTAATTGAAGCCATCGGTTATATTTTTTTCATTTAATGTTTGTGTTTTAGCTTATTCTATGTATTTCAGCATTTGAAGGTTACTCTAGTTTAATGTTCTGTAAATGATAACAAACAGAAAGTGCTATTATTGGACTATGAATGTGACAGTTTGAGTCGGCATCTGCTTGATTTCAGTATGAAACTGTCAAACCATCGATCCCATAACTGAATGACAATTTCAAAGTCTGGAGATAAGGGTGCAAGTTCATATACAATACATTTACTATTATTCTGTAATTTTAAGAGCATCAGACACAACAGATGCATTCAGGCACTGCTCAGTTAATGTGAGAACATTGCTGCTCATTAACACACAAAACTGCATCCAAGTTCAATACAAAAAACCTAGTACTGATTGACCTAGGTCCCTGCCATAGATTCTGGTGTGTCCCCATTCTCTCCAGTCTAACTGTAGGACACACAAAACATAATTAAATGTCTAGTGCTCATGGTCTAATGACAACATGCAGTAGTAGACAGGAGCACATTTATTTATTTATTTAAAAGTTTAAGCAGGAAGGCATGCTGTGCAGACTACTGTTTGATTTCAGATGCGTCCTGGGGTACGGAGGAAAGGAGGAATACATTCATAATTACAAAGTCCAGAAGTCCATAGAGCAAAAATCTTACAATGTATTGTGCACTACAGCAGGCAGTTGAGCTAGCCATACAACAATAAAATATTCAGATACATAATATAAATACAAACATTACAGTGCTGATTTGAAGTTGCGTAATGGAGTAGGCAAGGCCCAGGTGCAAGAGCTAACATAAGTACATGTGCAGGTGGAGGAGAAATGTGCTTTGAGAAGGGAGTTGATGTGCTGACTGAGGGATGCATGATGAATATCCACAGGAAGGGAGTTCCATAGTTTGGGCATATGATATTTAAATGCTGACTGACCAGCTGTGGTGGACATGAGTGGCACAGACAGGAGACATGAGTCATTATTTGTAAGTGCATACACTGGGACAGTAGGGGCAGATAGAACAGAGGCAAGATATGAAGGGAAGGACTGGTCCCAAAACATTGCTGTGATGCTAGCACAGTGGGAATGCCACCAGTCTTGAAGCAAGGAGAGCAGCAGACATGTCACAAGAGTATTTGAGCTTATGTCTACTGACTACTTTCATGAACCTGAGCTACTGCTGGGTATTGGATCATGTGAGTGCCACTGGAATACCATTTGCATTTACATATAATTTTTTAAATTGAGCCACTCAGGAAAGAATGTTAGGGTTGATGGTGAGAAACTAGGTGGTAGGGATAGTAGGTGTGCTAACACTATGGTAGGCAACAAGGAGACTTGCTTGAATTTGCCCAGAAGCTCAAGTAAAACATACAAGCACTGCTATAGCCTCCAGTCTGAGTTAAGTGATGACCTGTGTTTCATGTATCTCCCAAGTATATCAAGATAGCTAACATGTACATAGCAACTGACATTAATTGAAAGAATATTTCTTGGGGAGAACTGATCGCACATCTGTTCTGCCAATGAACGCTAAGCTGAAACCCTGTAGGACAGCACTTGGCATCGTCCATCAAACCGCCCCAACCCCCACAACACACACAAAGCTATTGGCAGTAAATGACTAAAGAGAAGCTTCAATAAACAAACAAAAAACAAATAAAGTAAAAAAGTAAGTTATTACAAGTGCTTACATTAACACACCACTAGTCAGTTACAGCTTGGACTTCCTGGTAACCACTAACAGTCTGCCCATCTGTGAATAAATTTATACAGGTCTCAGCAGTTCTGTGCCCGGTGTTATGAGGAGCAGGCTGAAACATATAGGGCTGACTAATTCTTCCAGCCCTGTAATAAACATTAGTTCTGGCATCAGCAGAACCACTCAAGAATTCACCGGCATCTTCTGTGAATTCTTCCATCTTCCATGCTACTGCCTACATCTAGGGCTTTGTGTAAACTGTATGTGATGTAACAACATGCAGCCAGGCACGCAGAAACAGCAAAAAAAAAAAAACAGGAATTGCAGTCTCGATCAGAATCACTGACAGAAGCTGGTCACTTCAAAACTTGAAAAAATATGATTTATAGGCACTTTGCAATTACACATTGCCTCACTAAAGTCACAGATGGCTAGGATAGCAATGATGGTCCATGTAAATTCATATTTCAGTTCTCATCTCCTTTAAAGCAACAATAGTGTGAAAATATGTATAGTAAAGGCTAATACTAATTAGGTTTGCAGATCTTAAGCATACAGGATGAGCTGCTTGTTCCACTGGAAGATCCTTTGTGAAAAAAAAAAAAAAATCTAATAACCCCTATGGTGCAAAAAATGATATATGAAGATCCATTTTATAAACTGATTGATCTATGCACCTTTTATTAGTATGGACATTATGTTAGAAAATATTAATAACTTAGAATGAAATATCAAATTTAATGACATGCTACAAATATGTCATATCTATGATAGTCCAACAGATGCCACATTTACATTAGCTCAAACCTTGCTGGATAGCCTAATGTGTGATTCTATAAAACTCGTATTATAAATCACTTCATTATTGCACTGCATAGAACAAAATGGCTTAATTTAAACCAAGCATTTGTCAATGCCAAAATCTCATCATTGGTGTTGCTTGTACTAGGTGGGGCAGTGCTACAGTTCCCAGCAGCCTCGGCTGCTGGTTTATTTACATGCACTTGACCAGTAGCAATTTTAGCAAACCATACAAGGTTCTTATTCATTCACAATTTGTGGAAGCAATATACTGTATACATTAGATGGGCAGACCATGTAGCCTTAGATTAGATTAGGTATTTTATTTATCTCCAAAGACTCTGGGTGCTGTACAATATAAGACATATAGCATTTACCATACATTAATACAGTTTGAAAACTAACTATAACAATATGCACAATATACCTAAAACAACAGCTTAATTAACCAGCATAAATATACTATTTTAAAAACCTCTTCAGTTAAAAGCCTGATTGAATAAATATAATTTGACACCCTTCTTAAAGGCATCCACCATGGCAGCCTCCCTAGGATAACCAGGCAAGGAGTTCTAATAATAATAATAATAATCATCTTTATTTTTAATGTGCCTTTCAAAAATCAAGGCTCAGAACAGATTATAAAATCACATCAAAATAAAACATTACAATACTAACCAATAAATAAATCACATCAAACATCATGATAAAACAATAAAATCAAACCAGATCAACATCTTCCCCAAAAGCCTTAATCCATAGAAAGGATTTTAATGCTTGTTTAAAACCACCCGTCGCACACTCTCCAATCCAATGTGGTAGAGAATTCCAGAGGGTCGGAGCCACGAACATAAAAGCCTGGGTGCCTGAAGATTTTAGAACAACTCTTGGAATCTCTAGCAACCCCTTGTTGGCCGAACGGAGCGGTCACTCCCGGAGATAGGGAACCAGGAACTCTTTCAGGTAGTCAGGGCCCAAACTGTACAGGGCTTTATAAGCCAGCAAGCTGACTTTAAAGGTGATCCACCACTGAACCAGCAGCCAGTGCAGTCTACGCAGCACCAGTGTAACACAGGAAGAATGAGGCATCCTAGTTAATAACCGGGCTGCAGAGTTCTGCACCAGCTGCAAGCAGTGGATATCAACCACTGGAAGCCCAAAGTAAAGAGAATTGCAGTAGTCCAAATGCGAGGTCACAAAGGTATGGATCAATGTAGGTAGGTCCCCGGATGGAACAAGGTGCTTGATCCTAGCGATGTTCCTAAGATGGTAAAAGGAGACTTTAACGACGGCCGACACTTGAGCACGTAGTGTCTGCTGATCATCAAGAATCACCCCTAGGTTCCGTACCTGTTCAGAGATAGGGAGCTCAAAATCCTCCAGGAATAAACCTAAGGGACGATTTGTCCCCCAACCCCTGATCCGGTGACCAGGATCCATGACTAACACCTCCATCTTCCCGGAATTCAACTTTAGTCAGCTGGACCTCATCCAACCTTGGATTTTGCCAAGGCAGTTATTAAACACCAAGAGTGCTCCATTCTGGTCAGGTGCAAAAGACAGGTAGGGCTGGGTATCACTGGCATAACAATGAAACTCCAGCCCATACCATCTTACAATGTCTCCGAGGGGAAGCATGTACACCGCAAACAACATGGGGACAGGACTGAGCCCTGGGGCACCCCACAAGACAGAGAGATAGGATCAGAGGAAAACACCCCTGATACCACTCTCTGAGTTCTACTGCTGAGGAAAGAAGTAAACCATCTGAGGACCAAGCCTGAAAGCCCACAGATGATTCTCAGGCACTCAAGCAGAACCCCATGGTCTACGGTGTCAAATGCTGATGACAGATCCAAAAACACCAAAATGGACCATTTTTTCTGGTCTCTCACCATCAAGAGATCATTGAGCACCCAAACCAATGCAGTCTCAGTGCTGTGCCTCTTTTGAAAACCTGATTGTAGAGGATCGTAGATGCTATGGATGGTCAAGTGGTTGTCTAACTGAGTAGCCACTACTTTCTCAATTTCCTTACCAACAAAGGGAAGGTTTGAGATAGGCCTGTAGTTACCGAGGGAGTCAGGGTCCAAAGAAGCCTTCTTCAACACTGGTGTCACCACTGCCTCCTTCAGGGAGCAAGGATATTCACCAGAGTCTAAGGAGCACCAGACTATCCTCGCCAGAACCAGGATGATAATCTCCCCACAGCCCATAATCAAGGCTGTGGGGCTGGATCTAAACTACAGCATGTAGTGCACATACCCTGGCCAATCCTCATAACATCTTCGATTTCCGGCCTTTTGAAGAGACTCCAGGAAAAGAGAGGGAATGCGACCGGGGCCTGGTCCACAGCCGTTCCCATAGAGAGTGTTGCGTGGGTCTCCGCCCTGATGTCATCCACCTTATCTGCAAAGAACCGAGCAAGCTCCTCACACTGGGATTGCGAAAAAGCTCTATAAACCTGCAGACAGACTGGGTTGCACAGTCTGTCTACAGTTTGAAAAAGCTGGGCCGGTCGGTTCTGAGCAGCGGCAATTTCCCCGGACAGGAATACTGCCTTCTTACGGGCAATTGCTGACTGATAGAGTTGGTAATGCTCTAGCAGTCTAAGATGGTCAGCATCTAAGCCAGATTTCTGCCAACACCTCACTAACCTGCGTCCAAGTCATCGCATCTCCCTCAAGTCCCCATCATACCATGGGGACCGAGGGCGAAGGGAGAGAGGACGCACATGGATGGAAGCAGTAGAATCCAGAGCACTGGTAATGGCCTTATTATAGGCCAGAACCAAAGCCTCTGGATTCGAGCTTATCACAGGAAATTCTGATAGGTCAAGTACTGCAGTTAGACCATTGAGAGTCACATCCCATAAAGGGCGGTACTTGACCATCTCCACAGGGGTAGGTCTATGCAAGGGGGTGCTAAAATTGAATCTCACAGTGTGATGGTCAGACCATACGACAGGTTCCACCCCCACACCAGAGGCTTCCATACCCAGGAGGAAAACCAGATCAAGGGAATGGCCACATTTATGAGTGGCAGAGGTAACAACCTGTGAGAGGCCCAATGAATTCATCAATTGGAGGAAGTGCTGTCCAAATTGTGAGAGTTCATCGTCGATCTAGGCATTGAAGTCGCCCAGCACCATCAACCTGGGAGACTCCAATACCAGGTCTACGACGAAGTCCGCCACTTCCTTAAGGAATGGCTTCTCGAACCTGGGTGGACGGTAGATGAGAGCCAGTCTATAGCCTCCACCTGCCACTACAGCACATTCGAATAATCTGGTCTCCTCAACTGGAACACTGGTGAGACCCAATTTGGTCTTAAAACAGACCGCAACACCCCCAACCCTGTTGTCCAATCTCGGGCGGTGTATCATGGAATACCCGGCCGGAACTGCCGCCTCAAGAACGGGGCCAGCATTACCATCCAGCCAGGTTTCGGTGATGCAAGCCAGATCTGCTGTACCCACCAACTCCGCCACAATGGCAGTCTTGTTTACAACAGATCTGGCATTGCATAAAACTGCCCGAGTTGGACAGAATCCCTGGGATCCCCCAACCACCTGCCCACCATTACTAGTGGCAGTGCCCTTGGGTATGGGGATCAGACAAGGAAACCCATGTTCTGACCTCCATTTCACCCCAGGGCATCTTCTGAGCCTAACGATCCCGATTCGAGCACTCCACTCATCCATCCTCCACTGTTCAGGCCCCCCACCTCACCCCCTCCTCCTACAGGCAATTCCCAAGGCCCTACAATGTTGGAAAATAGAAAACAGTAAAGGAGGGGGAAAAAGGGGTGGAGGGCACAAAGAGTGGAGGATGAATAGCGCACGATGGGGGGGTGGGATAATAATACATATCCCCGTCCTTCAACATGGAATAAGACAATAGAGTCCTACTCTCGCAGAAGTTAACAAAAAACAAATCCCCCCCAAAAATTTAGAAAACATGATTTTCCAAACAAAATTAAAACAGCATAAACCAAAATACAAAACTCAAACCCAATTAATCCATATTTCTCAGAATCGAACCTACTTTCCGGAAAATAAACAAAACAAAAATAAAACCCAAAAATAAACAGAAAATAATAATAAAATGAAGTAAATGATAAATGAAGACGGGGGTCCCTCCTCTCACAAGGAAATCTCGTCATAATACAAATAACATCAATATAAAAAAGAAAACAAGAAAAAATAAAGAAAACCCCACAAAATAAAACAATATAAGTTGGCAAAGAAAACAGGCACTCCCACTATGAGCTTACTTAGCCTCCAGGCACTCTCACTACTCAAAAAATAAAAACAACATAAACCACCCCCAAAATAATAAAATAAAAATAAAAATTTGTGGGTAGGCAGGGACTCACACTCCCCACAGACTCACAATAGCCAAGCACTCTCACTGCACGGACAAAATATTTTGGTCCAGAGAGAAGGTTCCAGTCAGAGAAAACATCGTATACAACTATAAAAATAATCCAAACCAGGGATCCATCTGCAGTCTCCTCGATGAGTTAATTAGATCTATAAAACCCTCAGTACTTATACTCTCAAATCCATATGCTTGAATCCAAAAAATGAGGAATATCAAGCAGTCCAAGCAAAACAGTCAGGGGTGGACTAGATGACAGATAGAAAACCTCTTCATGAGCAATCAAGATACCAGTCACTCCCCACTCACAGCTGGAAAACATTTCTCAGTCCAAGCCATTGAAGCTGATAGCAGTAAAACTTAACAGTTCCTTGAAACTGCGGCCGCTCAGGTCAGAATTAACCCCACAGACCACACTGGCCAGGGGGTACCCCACAACCCTCACCCCCAGGGCCAGAGCCCCAGAGACAGGGCAGTACAATGACCACCCAGGCACTGCAGGCCCCCCCAGGGCAGACAGAGGCCCAACCCTCCGGCTGGTCACTGACTAGCCCCCTCAACATCTGGTAGCAGGGACTGGGGGGGTTCCCTCTCCATGGCAGTCCTAGGTCTTGACCCAGCCCAAAGTCTTTCAAACCTGCAGATTCAGTCAATAACTTCTAAAACCAACACCTAAAGAAGAGCCAGTCTTAATACCAAACTTTCCCAGGCAACCAGGCTCCAACAAAAAGGGGGAAACACGTCCTGATGACTGGTTTCCGACACTCAAACAGTCCCAGGCAGGTTATCTCCCACAAACCTTGAACAGGATAGTAAAGCAATCTCCAAAACATCAATAACGATGCAGCGGTTCCAATTACTCCACAGTCCGGTAATATTCCAACCCAGTAAGTCAACAATCACACAGAGATGACTGAGTGGCTCCAGACATCGATAAGGTTGCGAATAATCCGCGAGTGTTCCAATAAGATCACTGCCCGTTAAATCCTCAATCACACAGGGCAAACAAAACCAATTTTTACTCCAGTTAGCCAAACTCCAAGAGAAATCGCGTTAAAACTCAATGGCTGGCATTCGTGGCTATGAGTATCTCCACGGTAAAAACAAAGGGGAGACTTCTGAATCCAGTCCCAAAAGTCCAGATCCCCGAACAAAATACATAATAAAATGATAATGCAAGACTTAAGTAAACTAAAGCCGACTAAAAAAACAAGTAAAACAAAATAACAGTTCTACGAGAGTAATGATTCAATGCAGACCCACACCGGTCACCATCTTGATGATTTGTGTGTATCTACAGGGTAGGTGCAGCGGCTGCAAATGCCCGATCATCAGAATGCTGCAGCCTAACCCTGGGAAGTCCAAGAAGGCCATCCCCGGCAGAACGGAGAGCCCAGGCTGGGCGGTAGGCACGAGGAGCTCTTGCAGATAGACTGTGCCCCTCAAGTGCAGGGATTTCTAGGTTAACAGCCCTATCTTGAAAAAATCCTCCAAAACACTGGCAGCCAATGCAGTTCGCGCAACGCTGGGGTGATATGTTCACCACTTTTTAACCCCGACAATAGTCTTGCTGCCACGTTCTGCATCAGCTGCAGTCTGCGGAGGTTGCCTCCAGATACCCCTAGGTACAGGGCATTGTAGTAGTCTAACCTGGAAGTGACAAAAGCATGTACCAGTGTGGGCAAGTCATCGGGAGGGATCAGGGCTCGAATTCGGGCAATATTCCTGAGTTGATAAAACCTGGTTCTCACCAAGGCAGACACCTGTGCTTCCAGTGTCAGGCCACCTTCCAGGATTATGCCCAAATTCTTCACCTGCTTAGAGAAGGCTAAAGGCACACCCTCCCAAAACAAGTTCAGGGGGTAATGTCATACCCCCCGTCCCAATGATCCAATTCCACCACCAGTACCTCAGTCTTGTCTGGGTTTACTTTAAGCCAATTTTGAGTCATCCATTTCTGGATTTCCTCAAGACAGCTGTTAAATACAGAGTCAGCCACCTTGCTGTTGGGAGCACAGGACAGATGCAGCTGTGTGTCATCTGCATAGCAGTGGAAACCCAGCCCTTACTGCCTGATAATGTCCCCCCAGTGGCAGCATATACACCATGATCATCAGAGGTGACAAAACTGACCCCTGCGGAACACCACAGCCCAGAGGCTTTGGTTTGATGAGAAAATTCCCATGGTTACTCTCTGCACTCTGTCTGTCAGGTATGACCTAAACCAATTGATAAAATTTCCGGACAGGCCACACCAGACCCGCAGTCGGTCAAGTAGCACTTCATGGTCCACGGTGTTGAACGCTGCAGAGAGGTCAAGGAGGACCAAGATGGCACGGTCCCTTCTATCCCTCACCATCAGGAGGCCATTAAGCACCCTCACCATGGCTGTCTCTGTACTATTCCCCACTCTGAACCCAGACTGGAAAGGCTGATAGGTGGAGGAAGCAGTGAGATGTCTCTCCAGCTGAATGGCCACCACCTTTTCTACAACCTTCCCTAAAAATTGGAGGTTCGAAACAGGTCTGTAGTTGCTGAGGCAGTCCGAGTCCAAAGATGTTTTTTTCAAGAGAGGTCTAACCAAAGCCTCTTTCAAGGCTGAAGGAAAGATCCCACTCCCTAAAGAACTCCCAACTACCCCAGCAATCACAGGACCAATCAGGACCAACCATTCCACCAAAAGGCAAGTTAGACCTGGATCTAAATCACAATAGGTTGGCCACAGCTTAGAGATTATCTCTACCACCTCCCCAACCCCAATCAGCTCAAACTCATCCCACACAGGGGGAATGCTCTGACTCAACTCAGGCCAGACCCTGCAGCCCTTTTGAGAGATGTTCAAGGAGACCTCAGCCCTGATGGAGGACACCTTGTCACTGACAAACAGAGCCAGTTCCTCACACCTTGCTCTCGAACTTACTCCTCTGACACACGGACAGGCAGGATGTAAAAGTCTGTCCACTGTGTGGAAGAGCTGAGCCGGTCTGTTTCTCGCTGTAGCAATCTCCTCAGAAAGAAATTCCACCTTTCTACAGGAGATTACCCCCCTGATAGTCCACATAATGTGACCTCAGGGCCAATTTGTCCTCCACCAAACCAGATCTCCTCCAACACCTCTCTAACCTCTGACCCCTAGTCTTTAAACCTCTGAGATTTTTATCATCCCAGGGAGATCTCCAACGAGTAGATCAGGGTCAGACACATGAGAGTGCGAGTGAGTCAAAGGCCACATCAACCACCCCATTATAGGCCACTACTGCCTCCTCTGACCGGATCGCACAAGCTGCCCCAACACTCAATAGGTCCAGCACCGCCAAACGGTCCTCTGGGGAAACCCCCCTTAAAGACCAGTACTGAACCATCTCCTTAGGAGCAGGACTATCTGTGGGGGGCCCTAAACATGAACCCCCCACGGTGCTATGATCTGACCAAACCACCGGATCAACACTAAGGTCCATAATATCTAACTCAACAGAAAAAAACAGATCCAATGTATGGCCACCCGAGTGCGTCACTGTCATTACCTTTTGTGTCAGGCCCAGTGCCCCCATGCTCTCAAGAAGATCTTTACCAAATTTTGACAGCCCCCCATCTACCCAGGCATTGAAATCCTCCAGGATCAACTACCTGGGGACTCCAACGATAGGTCCGCGATGAGCTCCTCAAACTCCCTCAAAAAATCCCCATTGCTACCTGGGGGGGGCAATAGAGCAGAAGGACACTGAGGCCCACACCCATACCCCGTCAGGCAGCCACACATTCGAAGGACCCTATAGAACCCTAGGCAGCACCATGAGGTTCAAGCTGGATTTAAAACAAATGGCCACCCCCCACCCCTACGATCCTTCCTCGGGCTGTGTATCACAGAGTATCTGGCTGGTACTGCAGCATCCAAAGTTGGGGCAGCATTTTCATCCAGCAAGGTCTCTGTGATGCAAGCCAGATTGACAGAGGATATCAAGTCCCACGATTGTAGCAGTCTTGTTCCTTATCGATCTGGCATTGCACATCACAGCCCGAGTAGAATGAGGTAAAGCAGCTGGACCAGTCATCTGTCCACCCTCTATGGTGGAGCTCTCGGGTATGGGGACTAGACAGGGATCTCCTCGTTCAAGTCCCCATTTCACCCCAGGGCATCTCCTTGACTTTACCACCCAAATCCCAGACTCACCGGCAGCCACTCAGGGGACATCCTGCCGTGCCCCCCATGCTATCCCTAAAGCTCTACATCTAAAGTAGGCTTCTGATGATAGCACTCAAAGCTCGAAGGGAAGGAGTCCCCGGAGGTCAACACCTGAGTAGCTGCACCTTACGGGCCCCAAACCCCAGCACATTTCTAAACCCTCTTAATAATTCAAATTACTCAGTTACCACACACACACACACACACTCCCACACACACACACACACTATAAACCTACAATAACCCACCCAAAACAAAAAAAAAATCAAAACAAAAACCAAAAAACTATCCCTCCCAACCCTGATTAAAAACCCCAAAATCAGCAGACAAAAACTAAGATAAAAACAAACACACTCTAAATAACTTATTTGAGATCAAAAATATATTAACTGTTCTTTTACAGGGCCTTCAAAGTCTGTACCAAGGGTAACTGTCGCCCAACCCTTGAAGATGTCCAAAAGTGGCCCTCTCACTGCCACAACAGTTAAATTAACCAGAGTATGTTAAACTATTATTTTACAGAATCTTCAAAATCTGAAATAAGGGTAGCTCTCCTCTAACCCTTGTAAATGTCCAGAAGTGGCTCTCTCACTGCCACAGCAGTTAAATTTTGATCACTGATATACTTTTATTTTTTTTTTGTGCGGATATACCGCATGACAGTTAGCCAAGAGGCCAAAGTTCAAATCCTATGTGCCACTTTCTGTGTGGCCCTACACAAGTCACTTAACTGTCCAATGCTAACTATTGTTAAGAGGAAAGAACACCCTTTTTACATTAAAATGAGAAGTTGGGCTATCCTGGGCAAATACTTTATTTAAACAAAAGTGTTGTGCCACTGCCACCACATCATAAGGAAAAGATGATGAAAATGAATACACAAGAGACATAGAATTAAGTAGCACAGATGCATTTGCCATTTAAAAGGAACATCATCTGATCCATGTCCAACTTAAAAGAGCAGATAATTTTACAAAAGGAAAGTCTGTAACTAGCGCAGCTGCCCCGTTACAGTAATCCCACCAAAATAAAGGTAAAAGAGGAACTTGCCTGAGTGCTGGGTGCCTTCAGGATAGTCCTGGGGAGATGTCCACTGCACCTGTAAAAGAAGAGACAAGGGGGGTCACAAATGATCTGCAGTTCTTAATGGGGTTAAAAAGGGCAGAAATGACAGGAGAGAAATAAAATTATACTTATCTGATGGGGTTGGAGTCCATGTCCTATCAGACCTGTAGAAATAGAAGACAAAATAGGTTAGTTAAGAGAAAAACATGTAAGATGAGTAAAAGCAGAATAAAGGGAGTGTGGTTTGAGGAAGGGGACTCAGGTAAAAAACCCTTTGCCCATAATGGTGGCTGAGTGGCCAGTAATTTATTTAGTAGCCCAAGTGGCTAGTGATGGCTTGAAGCCCTTTTTGTCTAAATTAGGCGTGGCATTGGTTGTTGTGTGGGCTAAGAAATGCCCTGGGAGGAGCCACTGTGTAAAATTATGCCTTGGTGGTCTAGTGGGCTAGCTCCCTAGGAGATGGGGCAAACATTCCTTTAAATACATTCATATCCTCCCTGGGGGTCTAGTGGGGCCTCCCTGAGCCCTTGAATATTGTGTGGGCATTGTTGGAGGGCTTATTGGTGGCAGCAGCAAGAGGATATGTTGGGGATGCAGCAGCAGCCTGTTGCTAGAGCTTCCGTGCTGCTAGTAAAGGTGCCTGCATGCACAGAAAACTCCTAGCCCATACAAAGCTTAGGCTGTGGCCTGCTTCACAAGGATGGGAGAAGAGAAAGAAAAAGAAGTCAGTGTAAGGTGGAGGAGGCATGGGATGAAGCACCTCCTCCCATCTTCCCGAATCTTTCAACAAACTTTCAACTGTGAGCATCTGCAGTAGTTTGGTGTGCTATCTGGTTAAGGTGACCAGTTCAGAAATGAACACCCAGATGTGCTTGTAGGGTATAGCAACTTTGTTAAACTGTGCACTCCCAATATCAACTCAATGTCCAAACATAAACTTATGGAGCGGGAGTATGGCACCAGTGTATTGATATGCATATGTCCCCTGCATTACCTCACTTGGGGCTTGTGTGCCTGTACCCTCTTGTTGTCACAGTGTCCAGTTGCCATATTCTCCATGTCACAGACCTGGGGTGTTGAAACAAGGGAGAGGGTGGCATGGCACCCTGTTCTCATGTGCATATGTCCCCTGGGTAATCTCTGTTGGAGTTTTTGGTTTTCTGCCCCCTTGTATCACATTGTCCAGTTGCCATATTCTCCATAGTACAGTCTTGGGGTGTTGAAACTGGGGAGAGGAAGACATGATACCATGTTCTCATGGGCATATGACCTCCTTGGTAACCCCTCATGGGGCTTATGCACTTCTGTCTCCTTGTTGTCATATTGTCCAATTGCCATAATGTTCATGTAATGGTCCTGGGGTGCTGAATCTAGGAAGAGGGAGGCAGGTTCATATCGAGACTGTCATTTTGGGGTGGGGTTATGCAGAGAAGTCATGTCAAGACAACATTTATGTGTGCTCTGTTTCTTTCCATTTGTGCTAATCCAAAGTTGAGGGAAGGTTCAACCCCTAACCTCCCACTTAGTATAGCCTTGGAGGGAGGCCTGGTACCATGTTCTCATGTGTGCATCTACCCCCTTGTCTGCATATCATATCAGTTGTATCTGTTCTAACCCTGCCTGGAGTTCTGAGGTGTCTATGAGCAATGTCATGTCTGAGACAACTACATTTACTGTCTTTGTTGGCTGCTTTACTTAAATATTAAGCAACTGGACCAGTGAAATGAATCATTATTTTAATAACTTGATAGAAAGGTGTTCCAACTGATGAATTTCTCTTTCTTTTGCCATCCATTCTCAGCTCCATCACCAGAGGGCATTTCTTTTTATTGTTTAATTTGGTACTATTTCAATTGCCATTTCTGAAATATTTGTTTAACTTGTAACCTGTGTCTTATATCCAGAACATGTCTTTCTTTGTACATACTGACTACTTGTTCAATGGTTGTATTACAATTTGTTCAGATATAGTTCAGAAAAAGCATTTCTACCATGAGTATGTTATGCTAAATTATTTCCTAAGAAAAATCCCATTATCATGTGTAAAACATGTATTAACTTCTTAATGGTGTCTTGCAAAATAGAACCATCAAACACACTAATGACAACATTTCATACTTTATGGTGACTGACAACCCAAAAAAAAGTAGTACTGATGTGGCAATGATACAGTGCTACCTAGCAGAAAAATACAGAGAACACAGAGACCTTGAAAAAATCCCACCTGAAGAATTAAATACAATCCCGGCAAAATACAGTACTTCATAGAAACAACCACAATGGACAACACTCCCTACAGGCCTCTGACACTATGGTCTCATTTCCAGAGCATAGATTCCAAAGAACAAGAAGAATATCCAGTATGTTTGTCAACCTATTTAAAATTCGAGAAACAAAACAAGACAAGTGCTGGCAGCAAAAAATAAAAAAACACCTAAAAGACCAAGGCAAAGGATGTAGAGAATATGCAGCTGATGAACTCACAGACAGCATAATAGTGACCATCTACCAGAAACAACTGCTAGTTCCATTTTCACCATAGTCCCTATTAAATACAATGTGGATGATCTGCATAGAATACTTCAGACTATGAGGAAATACTAAGGCCAGAGACTTAAAATGGAGAGACATCACCCTAAAAACAAATACCCAAAACAAAGAATATTTTGAGATTAGCAGAGAGAGGTATATGAATTCTATTTTCCCTATCAATTAATACAAATCAACATCGCTACAATACCTCCAGCAGCTGGTTCAAAACAAGTCCATGGGAATGAACAAAATAGCTGCCATTTTATATATATATATATACATACATATATATACAGTGTATATATGTATATATATATATATTATAAGCAAAAAACTCAGTTTAATGCATTAGTTAGGGTTGTTCCACAGCGACAAAAGTGAGAAATTCAGTGTTAGGGTTTAAAACCCCCTTGGACCCCTGCCCACCACCCCAACCCGGCATGGGGTATGCATTGGGGTCGTCAACCTAACTCTCACCCGTCACATGTGTAAAAGCAGCAAGTATAGGAGAATGGGGTGAGTTGGGACCGATGACCCAGTGTGCACCCCAATGCCGGTTGGGGTGAGTGTAGAGGTCAGGTTTTAACTAACACCGAATTCCTCACGTTGTCGCTGTGGAATAACCTAACTAATGCATTAAATGAGGTTTTGCCTCTATTCCCTTCTTTTGAGAATGATAACTAGAAATAATGAATGTAATGCAGCGGCGGGAGCGCGGGGCCCTCTGGGCCCTGTGCTCCCACCACGTGATGTCTTGTGGCATAGTAACAGGAACAGCAATGCAAACAGAAGCGCTAACAGTGGCACACATGGTAATGCAAGTGTGAATGAGAACAGAAAGGGTAACGCACACGGTGGCGTAGACAGGAAGTCTGCCACGAATGTGTTGTCACATAGTAACATGGTGCCTGCAAACGGAAATGTCAATGGGCATGGTGACACAAGTGAAACAGAAAGAGAAACAGTACTGTAGACACAAATGGCAAAAAATAACAGAAACGCAAGCGCAAATGAAAACTCAAAGGATAACGCACATGGTGGCGTAGACGTCAACGGTAAGTGAAACGGGTACAGAACTGCAAGCGGAAAGGGCAACGGTAACAGTAAAGTAAGTGCACAGGCTGGTTTTCCCCAAAACCTGCATAGAGAAAGACAGTGAGTACAAAGAATGTATGCATAATGATGGCTATCGGAGCAGAAAATGAGGACTTGGAATACTAAATAGGTTATATCTCAGGAACCGTACGATGTAGAAAAAAAATGTAAACATCATATGATTTACGACTCTCCTGGCTAGTTTTGTGTTTAGCCCTGGGGGATAAGTATTTTTCAGACGAAAAGTCCGTATCTCGCACCGTTTCCGAGATACGGGCCCTGAAAGGCGCAGCGAATGCCGTAATGTTATCCTATGGGGAAAAAAAGAAGTTCAGAGCACCATAACTTTGCCTCCGTGCAATATTTTTTCACCAAACTACTGAAATGCACATCTGTGCACTGTTGGCTGTTTTCCCTCCAAATTTCAGGAAAACAGACCAAACCGTTGTTTTGCAGCATGGTGCCAAAGGATTCCTGTACTGCGTCTGGCGCCGTAATGTTATCCTATGGGAAAAAATGTCAAATTTGGAGTGCTGTAACTTTGCCACCATGTAATATTTTTTCAACAAAACACTGTAAGGCACATCTGTGAGATGTCAGCTGCATTCCCTCCATATTTCAGCCCAAAACTCCCAACCGTTCTTTTGTAACGCAGTGCCAAAGAATTGCTGTCATTTTCCCACAGACTAGAAAACTACTGTCGCAATTTGCAGCTTTCACAAAAATTTGCGACACTTTACGTGAAACCGAAAGTACTTTGCAATACTTTTTCCAGAAATTTGAAAACATATTTCTGGGTGTTTTACCCAAAATAAAGACATGGCTAGCATCCTCAGGGTCCGACTAGGTGAATACAAAAAGAATTAGGTTGCTAGAGGGTCCCAAATTTAAATGCCAACCATTTTTCTGATCACCAACTGAAAACAAAATGGCCGATTTGCGAAAGTAACAGGCCCATTTGCGAAAGTAAAAATGCATTTGTGACACTGTCAAACTTTTTGTTAACTTTTCCCATTGACTTATAATGGGAAATTGTTTTTTGAATAACTTTTGAACCGTTTAATATTTTTTCACCAAATCTTTGAAAGACACATCGGGGACCCTGCCGCACATTCCCTGAAGATTTTGGGCCGGTCACACAAACTGTACGATGTGTAGGCGCGACCGTAGAATTCCAGAAAAAGCGTAAATGCACACACAGATCACGCTTAATAACTCTGCAGGCGTATATCCGACTGGTACAAAACTTGGCAGATCCCAAGGCCTATAGTTCTTGATTGTGTATTCCAAATTTCAGGCAAATCCATCAAATGGTTAAAAAGTTATTAAGGTGCAAAATTTTGGGGTTTAACATAGAAATGGCTCCTCAACCCTAACTATGGTATACAGAATATATATATATATATATATATATATATATATATATATATATATATGTATATATATATAATGGCAAAAAAACTGTTTCATTCATCAGTTAGGGTTGTTTCACAGCAAAAAGAGCGAGGAAATTTGGTGTTAGGATTGAAAACCCTAACTGAGCAAACACCCCCACCCCCACCTCACACACACACACACACACACACACACACACACACACATACATGCAAGTAGGGGAAGGACCAAGGCAACACAACCAATCACACACATCCAGCAGGATGTGTATACCTGTGTTACTGTAGGAAGTGGAGAAATCCAACTTGAGATATCATAGATTATTTACAAAGTTGTTCTTCGAGATTAGTTCACATAAAGGTGAACCAAGCTGGCAGTAGCAAAAATGGTGTACCTCGCTTTGTTTTCAACAAATGGCTAGCGAAACATAGAAACATAGACTTTGATGGCAGATAAGGACTGCTTGGACCACCTAGTCTGCCCATTTCCCTACCTACAGGATAAGATACAGATCCTAGTTAACCAACAGCCTATTTCTTCCTACCCCCCCACAAGAATTGCCTTATGTCTGTCCCATGCATTCTTGAATTATCCCACAGTTTTAGACCCCTCAACCTCCTCAGGAAGGCTGTTCCATGCATCCATCACCCTCTCTGTGGAAAAAAAAATACTTCCTCACATTGCCTCTGAGCCGTCCCCCCTATATCTTTAAGTTGTGTCCCCTTGTTCTTGCACATCTCTTTTTCTGAAAGATGCTACCCTCTTACAAATTGTTGATTCCACTGAGGTACTTAAAGGTTTCTATCATGTCCCCCCTCTTCCCTCCTTTCCTCAAGGGTATACATATTAAGCTCCTTCAGTCTCTCCTCTTATGGCTTCTCTTGCAGACCCTGTACCATTTTAGTTGCCCTCCTCTGGACTGCCTCCATCCTGTCTATGTCCTTGCGGACATGGGGGTCTCCAGAACTGGATGCAGTACTCCAGATGGGGTCTCACCAACTGTCTGTACAGAAGGATAACAACTTCCTGTTTTCTGCTGGTGATGCCTCTCCCTATACATCCCAGTATCCCCCCAGCCCTCTCTACTGCCTTCTCACATTGCTTGCTAACCATAAGGTCATCTGATATGATTACTCCCAGGTCCCTTTCCATTTTTGTTGTTGTTACTATTACCCCCATTGTGTAATATTCCCCTGGGTTTTTGTTTCCCAGGTGCATTATATTGCACTTCTTTGCATTGAATCCAAGCTGCCATACTTTTGACCATTCCTCAAACCTTGCCAAGTCCCTTCTGATCCTTTCCATGCCTCCTGAGTATCAACCTTGTTGCACATCTTTGTGTCATCTGCAAAGAGGCATACTTTTCCTTCCAGTCCCTCTGCAATGTCACTTATAAAGACATTAAAAAGGACTGGACCCAGTACTGAACCCTGTGTACCCACCTAGTAACCCCTCTTTCTTCATTTACAATTACCTTCTGTGTCCTGTTGTCCAGCCAATGTTTTACCCAGGCTACCACCCTGGGACCCACTCCCAGGCTGGTTAATTTGATTATTACTCTTTTGTGTGGGACTGTGTCAAATGCCTTGCTAAATTCTAGGTAGGCCATGTCCACAGCCCCTCCCTGGTCTACTACTTTGGTCACCCAGTCAAAGGAATCAATTAGATTCATCTGATATGACCTTCCCACTGTAAACCCATGTTGCATTGGGTCCTGTGCACACTGGTCTCTAGGTACTCAACAATTCTTTCCTTCAGAAGTGATTCCATCCCTTTCCCTATCATAGAGGTCAAACTGACAGGTCTGTTGTTTCCTGCCTCTGTCTTGCTACCACTTTTGTGAAGGGGAATCACATCCGCCTTCCTCCAATCCTCAGGTACCACACCATCCTCCCATTATTTGTTAAAAAGGGTTGTCAGTGATGTCACTAGTTCTCCACTTAATTCGTTTAGAATTCTGAGGTGAATTTCATCAGGCCCCATTGCTTTGTCCACCTTCAGTTTTAGGAGTTCTTTCAGAACTCTTTCTTCTGTGAAAGGACTGGGATTGACCCCCTGTCCACAGTGCTTCTGTTAATTGGGTTAGGCAACTCCTCCTCCTCCTCCTCTTTTGTGAATACTGAGCAGAAGTATTCATTCACTGTCTCTGCTTTTTAACTGTCTCTCTCTGCCCACCCACCGTCATTTCTATTCAGCATCACTATTCCTCCTTTTGTCTTTCTAAACTCCCTGATGTACCTATAAAAGGTTTTATCCCCCTTCTTAACCGAGTTGGCTATCTTTTCCTCAGTTTGGACCTTTGCTCTTCTGACTTCCCTCCCAGCTTCCTTCTGCCTTAGCTGGTACAGTTCTCTGTCCTGCTCCTTCTGTGTTTCCTTATACTTTCTAAATGCTATCTTTTTCTCCCTAACCTTCCCCGCCACCGCTTTTGAGAACCAGAGTGCCTTTTTCTTTCATTTTGATTTGTTTATTTGCTTCACACAAAGACTTGTTGCCTCTGTGATGGCAGTTTTGATGTTTTGCCATTGTTGCTTTACCCCTCCTTCTAACCTGCTTGCTAGTGCTTTTCTAAGGCACTCTCCCATCTTGCCAAAGTCAGCCCTCCTGAAGTCCAGTACCCTCACTTTTGTATTTTTATTTTATTTATTTATTGAAATGTTTCACCAGGAAGGACACACTAAGCAATAAGATGCTCGTCTCATGGTGCAACCTGGGGAGGGGGATACAGAACAGAGTACATGATACATTACATAGAGTTACACATAGGAGTCCATGATACATAACATTGAGTGTACATGATACATTACATTGAATTACACATTTAGGTCTTGGAGTAAGGGTGAGTTAGCATACATTGCTTACATACAGGATTATGGAGTGTCAGATACATATAGGTAAAGAGTGGCATATCATGCATAGTTCACAGACATAAATACATACATGTGTGCTTACAAAGATTACACTGAAATGAATTCTGAGTTTCACAGCACTGTCAGCTAGTACTTGTTGCCTAGGGAGTGATTGATAACAGGGTGGGTGGGTATGGCATGGGATTATGATATGCAACCATAGATGACAATCATAGACTATGGGAGATCAATTGACTGGGAGCTGAACAGAAGTGCAGTAATGGGCAAGTGCAAAGGTTAGTAGAAATCTCATGCCAGCATGCAAGGTACATTGCTATAGCTGCTGGTCAGGCTGCATAAGAAGATGGAGGAGATGATAAGGGGAGTAGTAGCAGGAGGGAGGTCAGGGGCAAGGACAGTTTTTAGCATAGTAGTTAATGAGGGCAGAGGATGTAGAATGCCTAGAGGAGGAGTGGCGGATTTGGGCCAGAAGGTCATTCCACTTCTTAGGGAGATAGTAGGAGAAGGTCAATTGCTCTGCAGGGTCTGCCGGTGAGGGATTACCAATAGCCTGGAGTCAGTAGACCTAAGGGCATGAGAGGGGGTTGGTGGGTAGGAAAGGGAGGAAGTGTGGTAGGGAGGAAGGAAACGAAGCCAGAAGTTGAAAGCAAATTTAATACTGTGAAGTAGCTGCTGGTTGCTCAGGGATGGGAGGGCCAGTGAGTGGTAAAGCTCACAGTGGTGGGTACGAGGAGGGGCATCTAGAGCAAAATGGCAGAAAGCATTGAAAAGGGGGTCCAGTTTGGATAGGGTGGACTTTGGGGCCAAGCTGTAGACTATGTCGCAGTAGTCAAAGGAAGGTAGTATCATTTTCTGAACAATTTCATGTCTCACTGGTAGTGGGAGACAGCTGCGATTTCTATAGAGAGCGCCAAGCTTTGGGTGTAGTTTTTTATGAATAGCATCCACATGGATGGAGAATGACAGGTGATGGTCAAGCCAGACTCCTAGGTACCTAAAGGAGGGCACGTCCTCTGGGATTGTTCCATCGAGGGTGTGGAAAATCGGTTGAGAGGTGAATCTGGATAGTCTCTGCCTAGAGCTGAAAGTCATGGAGACTGTCTTCTTGACATTGAGGGAGAGTTGGTGGGGGTTAAACCAGAGCTGTACCTTGTTGAAGTCAGCCTGGAGAGTGGAAGTGACTTCTTCTTGGGTCCGGTCGGATGTAAAGAGGACAGTGTCATCCACATACATATGTATTGAGGTAGTAGAGCAGGTTTTTGGCAGGCCATTTAGCAGGATGGAAAAGAGAAGGAGGCTAAGAACTGAGCTCTGAGGAACACCAGTGATGATAGGGAGTGGGGGTGAGGTGGAATCAGCTATATTTACAGACTGGGTTATATCTTGCAGGTAGGCACTGAACCAGCTAGATGCCAATGCGGATAACCCAGCAGCGGATAGGCAAGCTAGTAATAGAGGGTGGGATACTATGTTGAAAGCTTTAGCTAAGTCGACGAAGATGGCTGATGTAATTTGGCCTTTGTCAATCCCCGAAAGGATGGAATCTGTGAGTCTTAATAGGGAGGTGCTGGTAGAGTGTTTTTTTCTAAATCCAGACTGGAAAGGAGTGAGAAAGTTAGATTCAGAGAGGAAGTGAAAGAGTTGTGAGAGTACGAGGTGCTCCTGCAGCTTCACGAGGGCAGGGAGCAGGGAGATAGGTCAGAAATTTGCTGCTGCGATGGGGTCACCACCTTTTGGTAGTGGAATAACTGTGGCATGCTTCCACTCCTTGGGAATTGATTCAGAGGCAAATGAGAGGCTTAGGAGGGTGACGAGGGGAGATGCGGTGGCATGGGCAGATAGGAAGAGGAGCTTGGTGTTTAACCCATCAGGTGATTTACCCTTTTTGGGGTTCAGGGTGAGTAGGACATCTAAGGTTCGGATGGAGCAATGTGTTTGAATGTGAAGAAGTTCTGGCCGGGTGGTTTAAGGGTTTCAGTTTGTGAAGAAGGTGAGGTTATTTTTGGAAGAGAGGCAAGGAGGGTTGTAGCACAAGTGGTGAAGTAGGTGTTGAATTTGGAGGCAACTGAGAGGGGATCTGTGAGGAGAGTCCCTTGTGTGAGTAGATGAGGGGTGGGATTTGTAGATGGAGGGGAGAAAAGGGAGTTGATAACTTTCCAGAATTTAGATGGCCTACTGAGGTTGACGTTTAGGATGTTGTTAAAACATTCAGCCTTTGCCAAATGAGTGGCCTTGGTGCACTTGTTTTGGAGCATGCGGTAGGAGATATTGTCACATGGGAGAAGTGTAGATTTGTACATTTGCCATGCCTTGTCCCAGGCATTTTGGCACACAATTAGCTCAGGGGAGATCCAGGGAAGATGAGACCCTCGGACCCTAACGCGACGCAGGGGGCATGTCTGTCCCAGATGCTGAGGAAGGTATTTTGGAAATGTGTAAGGGCTTCATCCATGTTATTAGTACTAAGGAGAAAGTCCCAGTTAGAGTGAGCTAGGTCTTCCAGGAGGAGGGCGAGGTTTAGTGATTTGTATGACCTTTGTAGTAGAATTTGGGGGGGGATTTAGTCAGATGGATTTTGCGGACTAGGTAGGTGATGTGATGGTCACTTATAGTGTCTGGAATTAGGCCGGAGCTGATGACCCAGTGGGGGTGAGAGGTGAGAACCCGGTCAAGTAGGGAGTGATTGCCAGTCTTGGGGTTTGAGCATGTTGGTTCAGAGATGGTTTGGGTTAGATTGAGGGCTGTAATCCTGGAGTGAGCTTTGTTGAAAGCGGGGGATGGCCAGTTGTGATTTACATCCCCCATGATAGAGAGTTTACCCGAAGGGGCTAGGGAGACTAGGTGGGTTAGGAGGTCAGTGACTGTTGCAGCCGGGGTGCCAGGGCAGCAGTAGATACCAGCCACATAGATAGGGAGTGAGAAGGGTAGGGACAGTTTTAGCATGAGCAGTTCATTGGCTTTGGGCTCTGATTTAGCAAGCGTGATAGAAAAGTGCAGGTCTGAGTTAGTATAGATAGCCACTCCACCTCCACAGGTGGGTCGGTCTTGCCGAGTGATGTTAAAACCTGGGATGGCAATGGCTGGGTCTAGAAGGTTAGGGTTTAGCGAGGTCTCTGACAGGATGATAATATCAGGGGCATGTTGCATGGCTAGGACCTGGGGAAAATCAAGCTTAGGGGCTAGGCTATGAATGTTGAGGTGGAGTAATCGTAGCCCCCAGGGTAGGGAGCTCGTCGGGTTAATAGTGGTGGCCTTGACAGGGGTGAGACATTGTAATTGAAGGTGCTGGGCAGGGGTTTGTGTGTCTGTCCCCGGCAGCAAGAAGCAGTAAGGCAATGGTTAAGTGGTGAGAAAACATGTAAAAACATCTTGATTTGGGTGAGTGCCTCTTTGGAGGTGAATTGGGGCAACCAGTATTGGAAGCACGGGAGGTAATTTGGTGGATAATTGACAAAAAGCAGGCATAGATGTAGAGCGAGGGGGGCTCATTGGATAGAAGGTCCAGGTAGTGGCTGGAAGGGATAAAGTGGCAGTGAGGGGGATGTGGGTAGGATGAGTTAGTTCAGCAGTTTGAGGGGGAGGACTAGGGTAGCAAGTTAGTAGAGGAATCATAGGGGGTATGCAGAATAGGAAAGAGGAGATAAGGAGTAAGTTACTTGCTGCCTGTGCCATGCTTGATAGAGCACAGGAGGCAAAAAATAATGCCAGTGGTTCATCGGAGGAAAGAGGGGTGGATGTATAGCAGCTGACGGGGGTGATAGTCAGGGAGAAGAAGCTAGGTACCAATAATAGTAGAGTAAGTATTAGGGGTGGGGCAAGTAGTGTATTTAATAGGTGGCCTGGGAGAGGGTGGTGGGAGAGGGACAAAAACAGGCTGACTCTATGCTTATTTAAGCCTCAGTTAGCGACTGCTAAAGCAATCCAGTTGTAGGGTTCCAAAAAGCCTTACAGCAGCTTGGTTTTCTCGGTCTAAGGAGGCACACCAATCGGGAGCTTAGGTCTACCCGCCAGCCCAATCAGGAGTCGCCAAGTCGGCAGGCGAACCAATAAGGGAGCTGCTGAAAGCTGGGCATCTCAGGCAGTTCTGGCAGCAGTACCTGGGAGGTTGGACTGGGTAACAGAACCCGGAGGGCAGCTTGAAATGGTCCTAGGGCTCAGCGGCAGCAGCTGAAGATGCCGCCAGTGTCTAGAGTCACCGATCGGGCTGCGGTAGCAATCTGCGAGGAAGAAAGGAAAAACAGCGTTAGATAAAAGGGCAGATTAAGTTTGGAACAAAAGATAGGTGGGGAAGATGGAAGCTTGAGGAGGGGGTGGGGGTGCGAATCCTGTACAAAGGGAAAAATTAGCAATTTGAGGTAGGAGAGGAAGAGGTTTAGAGAGACAGAGGAAGGAGGTTTAAGAGTAGTTAGAGAGAATAATAGCTGGGGGGAGGGGGGCTGTCTGCCAAGAGTTAGCTTAATGCAGGAGTTAGGAGATGGAGCAAGTGGGGGATCAGGAGAATGGTGCCAAATGAACATAAAGTGAAGGAGTAGGAAGGCAGGCTCCCAGAGACCCTGGCCAGTGAAGAAGTAGCAGAAAACACAGAGAAGCAAAAACAGGACTGTAGTCACTTGGAGAGCAATGGGGTTACAGAGACAGTACACTACAACCAACACATACTATCTCAGGTTAGAGCGCTTTTAAGCTATAAGTAATGTGTCAGTATAAGACTACTTAGAGCAAAATTGAAATTGTAGCCTAAAGTACATGCATTTAAAAATAGGAAAAACAGGCTGACTCTATGCTTATTTAAGCCTCAGTTAGCGACCGTTAAAGTAAACTGATTGTAGGGCTCCAAAAAGCCATACAGCAGCTTGGTTTTCTCAGTCTAAGGAGGTGCACCAAACAGAAGCTTAAGGCTACCCACTGGCCCAATCAAAGTCACCAAGTCGGCTTGACTCTGTAGCGAAAGGCATCATGGGTTCTGCAATGTTAGTCTACGGCAAACTGTTCAAATTTGGAACAGTGTAACTTTGTAATCCTTAAGTATTTTAGCACAATAGCAGGAAAAAGCACATCTATGGGACCAGGTCTTGCCATCCTGCAAATTTGAGACCAAAGGACCCAACCATTTGCTTGCAGGATGATGGCAAAGATGTGCAGTCATTAGGAGCATACTGTCACAAAATACTTTCGTAAATACGGAAGTGTCAAAGCATGACACTTTCACATTTGCAAAAGTGATTTTCGAAAGTATTTCAGGGATTGTGCAAAATCCTGTTTTGGATCTTGTGAACCCAAAAATACCATATGTGTAGTGTGTGTTATGTGTTGTTGGCAGCGTGTGGCCCAATACGTCCAGTTGTCTGTAGTGATATGTGTTTAATGGTGCATGGAATGTCCAGGATGGGAGTTAGTAGTGACGACCCCATGCGACAGCCCAATGGGAGCATGGGTGTGTGGTTTTATGGTTTACATACTGCAGCTGTATGTTATTCTTGTTACCTGCTGGTGGTTGTGTGTGATTGGTTGTGTTGCCTTGGTCATTCCCCTACTTGCATGTATATGTGTGTGTGTGTGTGTGTGTGTGTGTGGTGGTGGTGGGGGGAATGCACAGCTAGGGTTTTCAACCCCAACACCGAATTCCTCACTTTTGTCACTGTGGAACATCCCTAACTGATGCATTAAATGGAGTTTTTGCCATGAATTTCACTTCTTTTTGTGAATGTGCAGTATAAATAATGAATGGAATGTGGTGGTGGGAGCGCGGAGCCCACCATGTGATTTTTTTGTCACTTCGCTGCACAAAAACTGTATGACTGAGTAAAATGAAAATTGGGTATGCAAACAGAAATGGAAATGGCAACGGCAATGGTAACACAGAAGAAAACAGTAATGGAGGGTCACGTGATGAATTCGACGGTATAGTTTGCAATCCACTAGAGCTCCGCTCACCTGTCTGTTAAATTACTCCAAATTTCAGCTAATTTCTTCAGGAAAAGTCACCTACTTAGTTCTTAACCAGACAAGAGAAAGCAGATATCTTTATGAATGAAGGAGAGTTCGAAATGGACTTGGAAATGCGGCAAACGCTACCTAACCATACGCCACCAGTAACTCCCGAGAAACAGCCAAAGAAACCTCAGGCACAGACCACTTCAACAGGCCACTCAGGCACCTCATCCTCCTCCAAAACACAACCCAATTAGAATTTGCTTACCCTGGACCAATTTCTTTCAGAGTTTCAACCGTTCCGGGAAGAGGTCTGCTCACTGGTATCAGAAGTGAAATCTTTATCAGAAGCTTTGGAGGAGATGCACTTTGGACTATGAGACCTGCATTTTCTCATTGGAGAAGTGGACTGAGAAATCAGAGAGTGCCACAACAGCTAATCACCAAACTATTAAAAAACTAGAAAGCAAAATTGAAGATTTAGAGGGGAAGAGCAGAAGGAACAATGTAGTAGGGTTCATAGGCATTCCGCAGAGGGAGGAAGGTCCGGATGCCTTGCTGTTTCTGTAGAAATTATTTCTAAAAGTAGCAGGGTCTTCTCCGTTTGGGTCCACATACAAATTAGAGTAAGCCTACTGTGCCCTTAGGCCCATGCCAGCTCCCAATGTCCCCCCAGACATTGATCTGTCGATTCCTTAATTTTCTGGAAAAACAACATGTCTTACAGAAGCTACTACCATGTAACAACTGCCATGAGCTTCTGAAGAAAGACTGGTTGGTCTTAAAGCTAGAGCACTTTATTCTTGTTGTTACATCTATGTTGGTCCATTAAAAGGTATCAAATCATTTGCTTCTGGATCTATTCTTGCAAGGACCAATACGGCAACTACTAAATCTAGATTACAGAAGCTACGTGAGTTACAAGATGTTCTGTGGGAGGGAAAAAATATTCGTGTTACTCAAGATCTCCCTGCAAAAATTCGACAACGCCATGCTTTATTTCATCCTATTGTATCAAAATGCTTGGCTGCAGGAGTAAAATTCTGCATGGTTTACCCAGTGAAAATGCAAGTGCATCTGGACGGTACCTGGTCCTCCTTTGAGGAATTGGATTCTGCACTAGCCCACCTAGGGCAGAAATGCCCCGAATTTTTCACAGACTGCTGAGAAGACCCAGTTTACTCAGAGGGAAGATATCAGTTGGAAACAAGTAAGGACATGAACAGACTGTGAGAAGCTTTTATTTTTTTGTCTACCAGTTGGCATACAAAGTCATTCTACCCTGGTTCTGAAGAGTGTTTTCCTCTACTCCATGACCCCAAGTGGGAGGAAACTGATATCCTGTTGCAAGATTTCATGCTGAGTATATGATTACTCAAAAGGTCTGTCACTACACATCCATTTCCCGTATTGCCTCACTCCCCTACTCCTTTAAGTTTCCCCTGGTTACACAGTCAATACATCCAGTTCACGGGAATGACAATGCTTGGATAGCAAGCAGTACGATTGTAAATTATTCATTTGGGGGACACCTCCAGCAGGATTTCTTATGGAGTACATACCTACTCCATACAGATAGCTTGATCCTGTAAGGACAGTAAGCACTCTCAATTAACAGTTATCAGCCTTATGAAGTGATGGACTTATTTCTTCTCTAGAAGGCACTCAGCTCAGTTTTGTTAATCTAATATTAGCATGTAATGATGGTACACGGCATTGGCGATGCTGCATGCATTTTGGATTTTATAAAGGTTTTGGTTTAATTATTAGTTAAGGTTAGATTTAATTTTAAAGTCATGTTTGGGGCGCATTTCAAATAAGTAATACAAATGCTGCTTGAGTCTGTGGAGACTAACAGTTTCAATAAGTAGGAAATTATAGAGTAATGTTAACTCACGAAATCTGGATTATTTACTATTATTGTTCTTTATTATACTTAACATGGGTGGGCAGATGGGGGGAATCTGCTGTTTGCTGATCACTACGGGCCAATTTAAGGGGGGGAGGTTAGTTCTAGTTTAAGGAACTATGTTACGAATATAAGAGATAGCATTCAAGTTCTCTTCTTAAACTTTGTTAGCTTGATGTGGTGTTCAGGGGTTAGTCTTCATAGCGAGATGGTAATGAGGGGTATGTTTAAGGGTTTAAAAAGGGCTTTATGGGGAAATTCTGAGGATCTTGTTTGGGACAACTGGTTTATAATAGGGGCTAGGTACCATCTAATCTTTTATAGAGTATACATAAGCTGGTTATGGAATAGTAGCTCTTTAACAGTAAAATATGTCACTGTCTTTTAAGTTTTGTACTTGGGATGTCAAAGGTGCAAGACATCCCTCCAAGTGTATGAGATTATTTAAGCATCTAAAAAATACAAGTTGTAATGTAATACTTTTAAAAGAAACCCATCTATTAGATAGGGAGGAGACTCTATTTAGAATACAGCAAATTGGCCAAGTTTTCACTGCCGGGGACTCCTGTAATAGTAAAGGGACAGCTATTTTGTTCACAAGGGCATTTCCTTTTAACTGTCATCAATGTATTAGAGACAAAAATGGTAGATATGTTCTGGTGTTGGGTACAATTTATGACTATCGAATGTTAATAGGTAGTATTTATGGGCCAAATTTGCACTCCCTGTCATTCTTAATGGCACTCCTCTCCATGCTCACTCCGTTTTTGCACATTCCAATGTGGCTAGGTGGAGACTGGAATGTTACCTTTGACCCTAACCTGGATAAATCTGTCAGCTCAAAAGGCTGGGGGCTTTCACCATGACAAAGGGCCTGGAGAGACCTTGTAGATCATTTAAGACTCTGTGACCCATGGATGACGTTGCATTCTATGACACTGGAATATACTTTCCACTCAGCAGTTCACGATATAGCCTCATGGCTTGACTTTTTCTGGCTGAGTAAATCCTTGTTTCAAGGACTGATGGAAAGTCAAATAGAACCAGGTAGGGGATTGGATCACTCCATGGTAACTTGCTCCTTCTTTGTTTCTTTAAACTGGGGAAAAGATAAACAACGGAGGTTTAACAATTAACTCTTAAATAAAAAAAACATTTTCCAACAATATATTAAATGCCTCAGAATCATTTAAAAGAGAGAACTGGAGTACCATACTTTCCCCTCCAATGGAATTGGGAGCATTAAAATGTTACCTTCGGGGAGAAATTATAAAGATGGCCGCCATCAAAAACGCTCGGTAACTCTGGAGTGTAAGAATCTCCTGAACCAAATTAGGGAAAAAGAAAAAAAAAGTCTTTCTAGACAGACCCCCATTGCTGATAATGAAGCACTTATTAAAATTCAAGACAAGTACCAAGAATTACAGGTACTCAGAGATCAGGCAGAATGTGCAATACTGAAAACAAAGGCCACTTATATGGAACAAGGTGAAAAAGCAGGGAAACTTTTAGCTCTCCACCTGAAAAAATAGAGGCCTCAAAATGGATTACTGTAATAAATAATGGCCCTTACCTCCCCCCAATAACTTGAGCCAAGGATATTAAAATAGCATTTCAGAATTACTACAAAACATTATATACCTGTATGATAAATTGTTCTTCTCAACAAGTTGTTGATTCTTTTTTAGAGGGACTACCACTCCACACTTTAACACAGGATCAAATAGATGGTTTGACCACACCTTTTACAGAAGCAGAGATAATTCAAGTCATAAACAATCTTCCCACAGACAAAGCACCAGGCCCTGATGGTTTTTCCTTGAACTTCTACAAAATATTTACACATCTATTAGCTCCCTGGCTCTTAGTAGTATTCACCTCAATGTTAAATGATACCAAACTAGACCCCAATTTCCTAGAAGCCACTATAATAGTCATTCCAAAACTGGATAAAGATTCAGTCCAAATTGCTAATTACTGACCTATATTCCTTCTAAACACAGATCTTAAAATCTTAACAAAATTTTTGGCTCAAAGGGTAGAAAAGATGCTTCTGTATCTTATTACCCCTGCTTAAGTAGGCTTTATGTGGGGCAGATCCTCAGTCGATCATCTCCGGTTACTTTCACATATTTTCTTTGTATCTAAAGATTCCTCACAGGCGAATGCATTGGTTTCTCTAGATGTGGAGAAAGCTTTTGACAGGGTCTACTGGCAGTTTTTATTTCAAACCCTGTATAGGTTTGGATTCCCCATGCAATTTATCTCATGGATAAAAGTCTTATACTCGCATATCACAGCCAAGGTCTACTGTAATGGCACTCTATTGTCCAGCTTCCCGTTGGAAGTTGGCACAAGACAAGGATGTCCCCAATCACCTCTTTTATTTAATCTATATTTAGAACCCCTCATAGTAGCTATCCAGTCAGCTCCTGGTATACATGGTATACAGTTACGATCCACCCTTTCCAAAATATCTGTGTATGTAGTTGATATTTTGCTTCACATCTCCCAAATCAAACCATCAATACAGGAACCGCTAAAAATTATACAGGAATACAGTTTGATATCAAATTACAAATTAAACCCAGAAAAATCAATAGTTTGTCCTCTTAATCCCAAAGTGTTAAGATCAAATGTACTAGAACTGGAACTTAAATGGGATCCCAAAACAATTAAATATCTTGGAATCTACCTATCAACAAAAGAATCTCAAATGTGGAAGCTAAATTTGAGTGATTTACTTAGATCCATAAAGCAGGAGTTAAATCATTGGAAGGACCTACCAATAACGTTATGGGGTCTGGTGAATATTGTCAAAATGAATGTTCTTCCCCCATATTTTTTGCCCCCTCAATATGTTAAATTTGTGGCTACCCAAAGCATGGTTCAAGAACCTCCATAGTAGTCTATCAGAGATTCTATGTAAAGGCAAAACTCCACGATGTGCTTATCACAAACTAACAGCTCCTAAACACCCAGGTGGTTTAAAACTTCCCCATTTTAATATATATTATTGGGCAAGCGAATTAAGTAAATACCTTCAATGGTCATCACTCCCTAGCACCCAAAATCCCTCCATCTTCACACCTCCCTGGGTTACTATCACACGAGTGTTAGCGAGAACAGCAGGAATAGACCTATCAGTCCTAATCTGCCTTAGGTTCAAGAATCTACCTGCTGTATTATAAGGATAAACCCTCTGGGGCAAACAGTGCATATACATAACCAACGCTGCACTGCATTAAGATATAATAACTCACAAGATCTTTCCCAACCAATTCTCCAAAACCCTAACTTCAAGCTAGGTGGAAAAACAATACCGGTCAAGTGGATCCCCCACTTAGAGCAGTATCACGTAAAGGATTTCTGTACTTCAAACCAAGAATGGAGGATATTCCTGCCCTTTTCAATTCCTTTAAATTACCCAAACTAAGAGCGTATCAAATATTTCAACTTCATCACATGTTGATACAGTTCTTTGGTAACAGCCCTCCCTCCAATATTTCATTTTACCCTGATGACTGGTTACAAACCAGCAGGATATTGGCCTCAGCCCCACATGCTGTCTCCTCTCTTTATAGTCTCCTCTATCCTTGTCTATTTCCTAAGGTAGAATGGGTTTCTGCATACTGGAATGATCTATATCCTAACCTTGTTCCAAATGGATCCAAATTGTGGGAGGCCTGTCATAAACTAATCACACAAGACAGATTGCATCTAATGCAAATGCATATTCTAAATGATATGTGTTTATCCCCAAGTAAATTGTTCAAGATGGGCAGAGTTGCTATACCCCAATGCAATAGATGCAATGGCGATCTAGGTACACTATGTCATATGTTTTGGGAATGTCCAAACATTGCCCCACTTTGTAGATTAATCAGAACTAAGGCAGACCCTTTGTTGGGCCTACAAGATTACTTTATGCCTGAAGTTTGTCTACTAGGTGATTTTACAGGCTTTCCGGTTATGAATAGGAACTTCATTATTACTTTAATGCCTATGTCAGTTAAAAAAAGTTTTGTTAAAACACTGGAAGGATTCCCTCTTGCTTTTGTATCAAGAATGGTTGAAAGAACTCCTGCATAACCTAAGAATGGAAATAATGATAGCAAGTCTCTCAAACAGAATGGAACTCTTCAAGAAAAGGTGGGAAATTTTGCATGTCTTGTACACAATATAATGGAACAACTTTGTCATGGTTGTAGAGTACCTAGAACCAGCTTCTACATAATCATGATTGTTATGTTACATATAGATCTTGGATCCCCCACCCAGTGTTTAATGGGTGGTAGAGAGAACAGGATATAAGTTTTACTTGGCATCTAGTTGGGGGGCAGGGGATAGGGAAAGCTGTAATTGTTCTTAAATTTAGGCATATATAGAAGGGAGGGGGAGGGTTGAGGTAGGTGAAATATTGTTTTTCCCTGTTTGTAAGCTTTCCTATATTTGGTGTCAGATTTTGCTCTTGTAATCATTTTTGTTAAAAATGTCAAACTACTTGGAAAACTTTCAATGACATTTGAATTTAAAAATAAAAGGAAACAGTAATGCAATTGACAACACTACAGAAAATGCAAATGCTATGGCTAACAGAAATGCAAACAGTAACGAAAATGCAAACAGTAACTGTAACACAATTGGAAATGGAAACAGTTATGGTAACACCAAAGATGACGGCAAAGGGAACAGTAAAAGAAATGGAAGCATAATTGCAAGTGCGTATGAAAATGCAAATTGTAACAAGCATGGTAACGGTAGTGCAATTGGAAATGCTAATGCTTACAGTAACACCAACGATGATGCCAAAGGAAACAGAAATGGAAACACAAATGGAAGTGCATATGCAAATGCAAATGGTAATGCACACGGTGATGCAAAAGGAAACACAAATAAAAATGGTAATGGAAATGCAAATGGCAACAGTAATGCAAACGCAAAGGGTAATGCTCACGGTGACGTAAATGGAAACACTAATGCAAATGGTAACGGAAATGCAAGTGGAAACACTGACTGTAAAAGTAAGTGAAAATCACACCTTGTTTTTCCCCAAAAAGTGCATTCAGAAGCACAGCGAATACAAAGAATGCACGCATGATGATGGGCCTCGGAGCAGAAAATAAACACTTGGAATACTAAATTGCTTATATCTCAGGATCCATACTATGTAGTACCAAAATTTAAATGTCATATTATTTATGACTTTCCTGGCTAGTTTTGCACTTAGCCATCTAGTGGGGGGCTAAGCATTTTTCTGATGAAAAGTCCGTATCTCGAAGTGTTTTTGAGATACGGGCCCTTAAAGGCGCAGTGGACACAGTAATGTTAGCCTACAGGAAAAATTGTCAAATTCAAAGTGACATAACTTTGCAGCCCTCTAATATTTTGTCACCAAACCACAAAAAGACATATCTGTGGAATCTTGGCTTTCTTACCTCCAAATTCCAGCCCAAAAGATCAAACCGTTCTTTTACAGCAGGGTGGCAAAGATTTCATATTCTTTTGGGCATAGTGTCGCAAAGTAGTGTTGTGATTTGTGACACTTTAACAAAACAAATCACAAAAGTGTTGACTGTGCAACACTACTTTGTGATACTACTGTTTACAAAAATTTCAAAAGCATATTTCTGGGGTGTTTAACCCTTAAAAAAAGATATGGTGAGCACCCTCAGGACTCTCCTAGGTGAACACAGCAATAATTGTTTCCCTAAAGGATCCCAAATTCAAATGCCAAGCATTTCTATGACCACCAACTGAAAACAAGATGGCAGATTTGTAATACTATTGGGGTAATTTGTGACACTGAAAACTGCATTTGCAACATTGTCCAACTTTTCATTAACTTTTCCCATTGACCATAATGAGAAACTTGTTTTTTGAATACCTTTTGAACTGTTTAATATTTTTTCACGAAATCTTCAAAATGCACATTGAGGACCCTGGCTGCATGTTTCCTGAATGATTCAGACTGGTCGTGCAGACTGTGCGACCTGTAGGCATGAGCACAGAATGCGCAAAAATGCGTAATTACCACATTCTCCGGTGCTATGTAGCTCCGCAATTGTATATCCAACCATTACGAAACTTTGCAGATCCACAGATCTATAGAACTGCTCTGTGTGTGCCAAATTTCAGGCAAATCCATCATGTGGTGGCAAAGTTATTAAGCTGCCAAATTTCAGAGTTTAACCTTAAATGGGGTACTCAGCTCTAACTATACTGGCACTACTATGCCACTATAATATATATATATATGTATATATATATATATATATATATATATATATATATATATATATATATATATATATATATATATACACACACACATATACAATGGGATGAGGATTTACTGTGAATAAAACCATTTATTCTCACTGCCAAATAAGTGACTGATCAAATAAATGACTGATGATGTAGGCACTGTGATTTTTCTTGACATTAATACCAACGGTGTCTGCATCATCAGTTGATTTATTTCAGTTGTGGTGATGTCATCCAGCCACACTCAGATTCTGCCTAAGAGTTGGAACTGCTTTAATGAAGTTAAGTACAAGAATGCAGCTCACCTGTCACACCTGCACCTACAAATCCCTCATTCCCTTTTGTCTTGTGCATGCTATCAAAGCCCCAATGCAAGCACACAGAAGCCTGAGTTTCACACTGGAAAAAAAAGTCAAAAGAGAGGAAAACATTTCACATCCACAAATACCTCAGCTACCAAGGAAAACAGCCTGCTTCATCCCAAATGGCAAGACAGGTTTTCAGCTTGTTTTAGCAGAATTCTCCTTTTTTGTCCTCTGTCTTCTTTGTCTGTTCCACAAGATAAATAAAAATGAAAAAAAAAAATTAAAAACACACATTCTGGAAACCCCTGTTGTATAAATTGCACACATGAAGTGCAGATCATGGGATATGGAAAATATTCTCAGCCCTGCAGAGTGAGATCTGGATACTCTCATTCATGCCATCAGCACTCATGAGTATCCAGAGCTCACTCTGCAGTGCAGGAGAGAGAATATTTTCATATCCCACTCCTGCCCATCATGTATCCCATATGTGTGTGTGTATATATATATATATATATACACATTAGAGGCAAAAAACTCTGTTTAATGCATTAGTTAGGGTTATTCCACAGTGACAAATATGAGGAAATTCGGTGTTAGGGTTGAAAACCCCCTTGCACACCTCAGCCCACCCCCAACCAGCATTGGGGTGTGCGTTGGGGTCATCAGCCCTAACTCTCACCCTATCACATGCTTGAACAAGCTGAGGCATAGGAGAATGAAGTGAGAGTTAGGACTGATGACCCCAACACACACCCTGATGCCGGTTGGGGGGTGGGCTGAGGGTACGCAAGGGGAGTTTTCAACCCTAACACTGAATTTCCTCACTTTTGTCACTGTGAAACAACCCTAACTGATGCATTAAAAGGATTTTTTGCCTCTAATAGTGAATGGAATGCTCCCACCATGTGATTTTTTGTGACATAGTAACAGTAACAGCAACACAAATGCAAAGGGTGATCATTACACACATGGTGACACAAATGTAAATTATAAAGCTAGCGTTAATTGAAATGCAGGTGTAAAGTGACACTAACATGAACAGTGATGCAAACAGAGACACAGGCGCATACAGAAACGCAACTGGTAATGCACATTGTCATGGTCCTGCTATTGTAAATGCAAATGATAACTGTAACAGCAACAATACCATGAAAGGAAAGAGAAATGGAAATGTAAACACAAAAGCACATGGAAACACAAACTGTAACACACATGGTGATGGTACCACAATTGTAAACACAAATGGTAATGGTAACAGCAACAATAACACCAAAGAAAACAGAAATGCAAATGTAAATATAAACATGTATGGAAACGCAAACTGTAATGCACATGGGCATGGGAACGCAATTAGAAATGCAAATGGTATCAGTAAGAACAATGATGACGCAAAACAAAAGACAAATGCGAATGAAAATGGAAGGGCAGCCACCAACAGAAATGGTAATGCACATGGTTATGCTAAGCAAAAGACAAACAGAAACAGTAGTGGAGACACAAATGGTAACAGTAATGCTAATGCAAACAGAAATGCAAAGGGTAACACATATGGTGGTGTAGACGGGAACACTAACGCAAACGGGCAGAGAAACACAAGTGTAAAGCCTAAGTGTAACAGTAACTGGAGCACACACCGTATTTTTCCCCAAAAGCTCCATTGAGAAACACGGAGAAAACAAAGAATGTATGCTTAGTAATGGAGCAGAAAATAAGTAGTTGTAATACTAAAATGGTAATATCTCAGTAAACGTACGACATAGAAAAAAAATTGAAATTTAACATGATTCTTGAGTTTCCTGCCTAGGTTTTCATTGAATGTGTATCCCTATTGTCGCAACAAAAATTGTGTATCTCACACCGTTTCCAAGATACGAGCCCCAAAAGGCATGGCAGACACTACCATGTTAGTCAATGGGAAAAAAGTCAACTTCAGAGTACTGTAACTTTGCTTCCGTACAATATTGTTTCACCAAACCATGAAAGGGCTCATCTGTGGGATGCTGACTGCCTTCCCTCCAAATTTCATCCCAAAAGACCAAACCGTGTTTTTGCAGCAGGGTGGCAAAGAATTCCTGTCATTTTGGCCATAGTCTAGAAAAGTAGTGTTGTGATTTACAACACTTTTCACAAAAATTTGCAAAAGTGTCTCAAGTGTAACACTCCTTTGTGACATTACTTTTCCCAGAAATAAAGACTATTATTATTATTATTATTATTATTATTATTATTATTATAGTCCCAGATGGTCCACCAGCTCTCTGATGGATCTCTGTGTAGGGGAAAGGCCCTTCCTTCTTGGGTCAGACTTGTCTACATCTGGGGGGAAAGGAAGACTCCAATCTCCCTGATTATAATCGAAAGGGTTGTGAAGGGACCTAATACCTGCACGAGTTCTGTAAAAAAAATGAGGGTGCCAGCGTTAAGGCCATAAACTCTCCCTAACACTACTGTTGTTCTGTCCAAAAATCCTTTCACAAAAATGTATCTTCCATTTGGGTCACCGAGGACCTGTTCACATAAAAAGAAGGTTCCTTGTGCAACCAGGATGGCTACCTCTCTACTCTGGGTGCTGTCCCCAGCATTGAAAACTTGCCACATATATTGTCTGCAAAGTAGATTCCCCTCTGTCTCCAAAAGGTGTGTTTCTTGAAGCAGAGAGATATCTCCCCTTAATAAACGAATGTGCTTTAAGGCTTGGTATCTCTTGACCTTATTTCTGGCCTCTCGGATATCCCATGAAAGGACCTTTTTAATTCCAGCCATTGCTAAAACCAACACTGAAAAGTATGAGGTATGACAGTCTGCAAAACATCTTACTCCAAATTATGACCCCACAGTGCCAAGCTGGAAAACCCTTTTCCCCACATCCACCTTCCACCAGGACATTTACCCCAAATCCCTCTGATAAATCCCCAACATTTAACACACTTACTCAGTACTTGAGTCGCAAAATGAACAAACATATCCCCCCTTCCCCCATCTGTGTATCTTTTTGGTACGTAATGTACCTTCCCACAAGCAGCTTTCTTCCTCCCCCCCATCAACCAGCTTCTTGTAACTTAATCGAGGCAGTACTTCAAAAGGAGGCTATAACCGAAATAAGGGGGAAAAAAACCCTGAGGCTCCTGAACCGTAAGAGCTTTGCCCAAGAAAATCCTCACTATAATCAGGGTGATATGCTGCATTTTCATTGGAAAGCAACATATAAACTGAAAACAAATTGCAGAAACACTCAGGATTTCGTCCCCATTCATAATTGTTCCCAGTCCCTTTCTAGGTTGTGACCACTAGGAAGTCCAGGGAATAACCAGCAGTGAACCACTGTTGTAAATGGGAGTCCTAACCAAGCGGTCCTCAGTTAAACAGCTGTGCAGAAAACTTGCTTGGAGAGTCCCTGGGGGTGTAACAGCTTCCTTCTAGGCACATCAGTCACAGCCTGACCCCATTGGGTCCGGATTCTCAACCAAAACATAATCCTGGGTACACTAAATACAAATCTTCACCCTCCAGGCTGGGGGTCTTCCAAAAAATGCTCTTCTGAGCTCAAGTCAAAAGTTAAAATAATGTGTTATGAAGTTTTGCTTCAGACTGTGAGCCCAACAGATTGTAGGCCATGCTTCCTCTGAGACAGCCCCTTAAACAACCGCTGGTAATAAAAGAAAAAGCAGTTGAGGACCAGTAAGGAACCTGTCTTGGCAGATTAAAATGTTGACAAGACATCCTCCACAACAATCCATTGAACATTTCCATCATTCATCAAGTATAGATGATCACAGTTTAGTGGACAAAAATCAAAAGCCCTTTTTGCTGAGTAGATAACTGCAGAGACCTACCTCCATGGCCCAAAGGGCACCTCAGCGGTTTTTAAACAGGTCAGGGAGTGACTCTTTAAGGGATTCTTCAGCTGTTTTTGGAACGTCAAAAGTCAACCAGGACCCTTTTAGCAGGACTTGAAAGTCGGCAGGGTATCCCATTCTAAACCTGATGTTGGCTGCTAGTAGTTTAGTTATGATAGTGTGGTAGGAGGCCCTCTTTTGAATGACCGAGAATGGGAGATCCTGAGCCAAGCGGAGCACCATTCTTTCCCAACAAACTTCTATAAGTTCCTTGACTTTGGCCATGACATACTGTTTTTCCTAAATATTAAGGAATTTGAATATAAAGGTGTGCGGGGGAGCATCCGGAGGAGGCATGGGCCTTAATGTCTTTGGGCCAGTTTGACTATGTATGATGTGTCAAAAGGCATCAACCCAGCCAATTTTACCAATTGTTTCTGTACAAATAACACAGGGTCCGCATCTTCCTTATTTTCAGGAAGCCCAATTATGATTGCATTATTACTCCGGCTCCTGCCTTCTAGGTCTTCCACCTTTGCCTCCAACTTGGCTATGCAGGTTCTTGTGGCAGCCATGGCTGGGTCTAAAGCAATGATATTTTTCTCCACTGAGACAATCCTTGCTTCATTATCGCCAGTGCAGCAAGAAAGGTCTTCCAATGCCCCAGATAAACTTTTGAAGTCTGTAGCCAGTGACTGTAGTTCCTCTCAGAAGGGACGGAATTCACCCAAAAACAGCTCCAAAGTTAGAGTAGTCTTAGAGTTCACAGGCATAAGACCCTGCCCCCATCCTTGGCTTCCAAATCAAACACTCCACCCTCACCCTCAACTTCCAGCGCTAAGGTCCACCTCCACCCTGCATGGAGGAACAGCTGTGAAGGGTATGCCTTTGGGTTGCAAATCCTAATGCTCACCCCATTTTTTTATTCTGTACCCATGTCAGGTTAATAACTGTTGAAGTGGGGTGAGCATTAGGGTTCAGAACCCCAAGGCACACCCCTCACATCTTTTCCTGCATGCAGGGAAGAGGTGGGCCTTAGTGTTGGAAGCCAAGGGTGTGGGTGGGGTGTTCAGGTTGGAAGCCAAGAGTGGGGGGTAGGGTCTTATGCTTGGTCTTATGCTTGGGAACTCTAAGATCGCATTTCCCTACTTTTTATGCTTCAACCCTAATGGTGCATTAACGAAGGTTTTTGCAATTCATTTCCTTACTTTTTCAGGTAGTATAATAGTATCCTTATTTTACAGTGGGAGCGCAAGGTCCCATCCCTCCAGTGAAAGAGTATAACAGCATCTTTATGTTACAGTGGGAGCACAAGACCATTTGGACCCTGCATTTCCATTTGTGCAAATTACATAACTTGTGCAAGATACTGCTGTATTTTGTGCAAATTGTGTAATTTGCACAAAATACAACAGTGTCTTGCGAAAGTTATGTAACTTGTGCAAATTACAACTTTTATGCCTGACAGTGTCTTGTGCAAGTTATGGGCAGTCACTTGTGCAAATTACAACTTTCCTGCCTGTCAAATACATTTCCCAATAGGAATAATGGGAAATTAAAAACATAATAACTTTTGAAAGGATTAATATTGTTTCACCAAATCTTTAGAAGGCAAATCTGTGAGGCAAAGGATTTCTACCTTGAAAATTTCAAACCACTACCTAAAGCCATTTCTGATATACAGATGGACAAAGAAATGTAAAAAAAAAACCCTGGTAAATATAGGATTTGTTGATGCTCTGTATCTCAAAAACCGCAAAAACGATTCACACAACATTTGGCACATCAGGAGACCTTTCCCTCGTGAGTGCTTATGTGAGGTGCATCTGTGACTCAAATGCTTTTGACCCTGAAATTATCAAACCATAACATAAAGGCATTTCTAAGACACAGGTGGACAAAGAAATGTAAAAAAAAACTGGCAAATTCAGGATCTTGTTGACAGTTTCCATTTCCCAAACCACAAAACGGATTTGTTCAAAATTCTGTACATCAAGGGATGTACCCCTGGAGATTATTCTTGCCACATTTCATGCAAATCCATTGAGGAGTTCTAAACTTATTGAGGTTCAAAATGTGGGGCTTAACATGGAAGTTTGCACTCAACCCTAACAGACAGGCGCTCCTGTGCCAGCATAATATATAACATAGGTAATATAGGTTGTACTGAGCATATAAAGACGTTAGTCCATTTTGCTCGCCATAAATTACAGATAGCCCTGAATGCCTTTATTGATAAGAAAATTATCAAGGTTTGTTTTAAACTTTATCAAGGTTTTGCTTTTTACAACTATGCTAGGTAATGTGTTTCAGATCTCTGTCACTCTGACACTAAACCAACATTTTCTTTTTTCTGTAGTAAGTTTATCCTTAAACAATTGAAAGCGGTGAGCTCTAGTATTATGTGGCTGGATCCTTAATATCAAGCCCAATTGTTCCCAAATTTGTGCATCAGTTAGGGCCTTATAGAGCAGGCACATGTCACCCCTCAGTCTCCGGTACTCTTGTGTAAACATATCCAACTGTTGTAGTCTTTGTTCATCATTTAGACCTCTGACTTCACTAATGTTTCTAGTTGCCCTTCTCTGCACCCTCTCAAGGGCTTTAATATCCCCCTTATTACCAGGTGCCCACAACTGGGTGCAATACTCCATGTGGGGACGTACCAAAGTGTTACAGAGTGGAACAAGAACCTCCTTGTCCCTAGTCTTGATATGTCTATGTATGCAATGGAGTATGCTGCTTGCCTTTATAACAACCTGGCTATAGTGCATTTTGAAATTAAGGTCATTACTGACTCTTATACCCAGATCTTTTTCATCCATGACAACTTTAAGTGCCGTGCCTTCCAATGTATACCTGAATTTTTTATTTTGTTTGCCCATGTGCATAACAGTACTTTTGTCAAGGTTAAAATTTGATTTCTTATTATGAGCCCATAGTTCTAAATCAATGAGGGCCTCTTGAAAGATGTCACTGTCCTCTTGGTTATTTACAGGATAACCTAAGCGAGTATCATCAGCGAATTTATCTAGCCATACCCCAGAATGTGTATTCATTGAGGAAATATATAAATTAAACAAACAGGGGCCTAAGACTGAGCCCTGTGGGATTCCGCTGGTGACATCTACCCACCCTGAGGATTTACCCCTAATACACACTCACTGGCCTCTCCCATACAACCATGACTGGACTCATTTAACTATATGTGTATTAAGGTCTTGATCAATTAGAGCGTTAACCAATTCGATATGTGGGACTTTGTCAAAAGCCTTGGCGAAGTCAAGGAAGACAACATCTACAGAATGTCCCTCATCCAGGGTACTACTGACTTTACTATAAAATTCCAACAGGTTGGTTTGGCAGAACCTCCCCTTGGTGAATCCATGTTGTTTATAATCTATGGCTCCATTCAAGCTCATAAAATTGCTGATATAATCTTTTATAATACCCTCTAGGATCTTACCCAGCACAGAAGTGAGGCTAATAGGCCTGTAATTCTCCACCTCCTGCCTTGATCCCTTTTTGTAAATGGATGTAACCATAGCCTGTCTCCAGTCCATAGGGACTTCACCTTTTTCTAAAGATTTCTGAAAGAGATAAGTGACTGGGCTAGCTAAAAGATCTGTGAGTTCCCTGATCAACCTGGGGTATATGCCGTCAGGCCCTTGTGCTTTATTTTGATTAATTTTGCTAAGTGTATTAGCTACATTGGCTACATCAAGTTTAAAAATAGGATCTGAGCAGTCTTTGTTGCCTATATCATTATTTGGAGGTACACCCTTGTTGAAGACAGAGGAGAAGTTAAATATTATACCGTTCCGCCATCTCAGTAAGGTCTGTTATTAGAGTACCATCAGTTGCTTTTATTGGGCCAATGTTGATATTTTGGCCCTTTTTATTATTTCTGTATAAATAGAATGTTTTGTAATTGTCCTTAACCCTAGTGGCCAATTTGAAGTCATAGTTACCTTTAGCTGAGGCAATGTTATGCTTCACATTTTTTAAGCATTTTTTGTAGTACACTCAGGCTAATTTTTCCCCACTATGTTTTGCTTTTTTGAATGCTTTATTCTTTTTGTTAATTAATTTTTTTATCTCAGAGGTCATCCATGGGGGTAGGGATTTTTTTGTCCCATTATATTTGTTTTCTTGTGGTACATACTTCAAAACTAAAGTATGTATTTTTTCATTTAGCTTGTCCCACATCTCAGAAACTGTTAGACTGGCAAAATCAGATTCCCAATTCCATCCTGCTAAATCCTTCCTTATTTGATCATAATCGGCTGAATCTAGTGGCAGCGCTACACTGGGGCACACCAGGGCACGTGCCCTGGTGAAAAAATGCTGTGCCCCAGTTCGTGCCCCGGTGCTCCAGCTAGTCTCCGTTGCCATTCTCATCTAGTGTGCACCACATACAGTGTGTGAGCTCTAAAACTTTTTTGTTGCATCTGCCACGGACATCCTCCTATCAAGCCATGACTCCCTCGAGCATAATTTGAAAACTCGCACTGCACAGGTTCGGGGGGGGCACACATTATCATGGAGCTAAGCTAGGCTTTCCAGATTCAGGAAGCAGCCAATGAGGGAACTGAAAAAGAAGTAAAGGGAAGTAGGGGACCAATCTAGAAAGAGGAAATCCAAAGAGAGATAACATGAGCCAATGAAAGCTCTGATTCAAATGCCAATCAGGATGCCCACTGAGTGTTTGTTCTGGGAATAAAGAAGCATGGACACAAGACCAGTTTATCTTTATTTGCCAAGAAGACTAGTGTTGTGATTTGGAATCTTCCCTCCTTGCTTCATTTGCTGACATGCCACCTGCCTGATCTGGAGTTTACCCACCGATTTTTTTTTTTTTGAGTCTTGAGACAATCAGCTCTCTGCCACCGAGTTACTGACCCGGATTCCCACTGTTATGGTGGGCCAGATCTGAGCGGAGGAGCCATAGACAAGACTAGGAGTCATCAAGGCCAACCCCAACCATCTCCTTCCAGGCTCTATGCAAACTGCATTTGCAGTCCAGACCTCAACAACTGCTGCCCCAACAATCGAACCGAGACCTTTCCTATCCTGCACCAGTTGCATCATGTACCGTACTGGTAAGGAGAGAGGGTGCATTTTTTTTACAGTTGTTGTTTGGTTTGGGGAAGCCAGGGGCTGCTGCTTGACTGAAAGGGGGTTGGGGAGACTAGAGTTTAACTTACAATAACTAAAGTGTACTGAGATGTTTGGATGGCTGGCTTGGGGAAGGAAAGGGGGAAGTGGACGTTAACTTGTGCTGTGCTGTTGTGTTGTATTTTTTGAGGAGATATATTTTTTTACAGCTGATTGGGGAAGCCAGGGGTTTGAAAAGAGTTTGTACTGGGAGAGAGTTTAACTGTATAACTAACTAAAGAAGTGTCCAGAGATGTTTGGATGTCTGACTTGGGAAGGGGGGCTGTGCTGTGCTGTTGTATTTGTGTGCTGGCTGCTGGGTGGGGGTGGGTTGGGGAGCTGGGGTGTTGCTGTTGCCTGATGTAATGGAGCAGTTGGTGTTGCATGGGGGAGACTTGGAGCCCTCTGATGTGGTTTTGTGCTTTGGCCTGTGATTTTAAAAATGAAACTACTGTGTTCTGTTTGTGGAGTTGAGAGGAGGGTTGAAATGGCCTGATAACTGTCTGGCTGTGGGAAAGCTATATATATATATTTTTTTTTACCTCTCCTGCACCTCTACTGAGCCTGGTTCACTCTCTGCATACCTCACGTACTGGAAAGGATGGAGAAAGGGGGCATTTTTTTACAGTTGTTGTTTGGGGAAGCCAGGAGTTTGAAAGGTGGTGGGAGAGAAACTGTAAAACTAAAGTGTCCTGATGTTTGGATGGCTGACTTGGGAGGGGGGCTGTTCTATTTTGTGGGTTGGGGGGGTTGCGGTTTCCTAGTGTAATGTGACAGTTGGTGTTGCATGGGGGGAGACTTGGAGCCCTCTGATCTGGGTTTGTGCTTTTACCTGAGGTTTTAAAAATGGAACTCCTGTGTTCTGTTTTTTGAGTGAGGGGAGGGATGAAATGGCCTGATGGCTGGCTGGCTGCTGGGAGAGCTTCATTTTTTTGGGTGTGTGTGCAGGAATATACACACAATTTAAATTCTGGTTTCTATAGGTGCCCTGGCTGCCAACTGTGGTGCCCACCCAGTGCCCTGGTAACCAACAGAAGCTGGAGCCGCCACTGGCTGAATCATATTTAAAAATTGTTGTGTCATCTTTAATTTCCCCAGGGGATCCCACACACTGAAAACTTACTATAAAATGGTCACTAGAACCCAAAGGTGGCAGTACCCCACAATTTTGAATATGATTATTTAAATTGCTTAATACTAGATCCAAAATGTGGTTGTTCCTAGTATTACAGGCACATATTGTTCTAAGCCTGCCAAGTTAAATGTGTCTAGGTAACTAGTTTCTATAGTGGTTTTAGCTCTTTGTGTAACCCAGTTGATACCAGGGAGATTCATGTCACCTAGTAGTATAGCATCCTTAGCTGAAGCTATTTGTGTCATAAAATCTAACAAAATAGTATCCTCATTGTTTTTAATAGATGGTGGCCTATACACAAGACCCAGATTAATAGCTTTTGCATGTGGAGGGGTCAGTTTAATCCACAGAGCTTCAGATTCTGGCCAATTGGATGTATCTACATGTTCAGAGGGAATACAATTGGAGATATATAATGCTATACCCCCACCTTTAGTTTGAGATCTATCTTTATTATAAAGTATATAACCAGTAATATACTTGTCTCAGGTGTCCCCTGCTTGCCACCAGGTTTCAACAATGGCACAAACATGAATTGTATTGTCATGCATTAATAACTGGAGCTCATCATGCTTATTTCTTAAACTTCTGGCATTAATTAATAAGAAATTCTATTTGGAGTTTGGGGTCTTGCTTGTCTGTGTGATCCTACACTTCTGGTCCCCCCTCATCTCCCTGCTGATGTAGATTAAACGATCCTCTACTGTCTTTCTAAGTTGTTGTGCCAGTAAGCATTTTCCCAGATTATTTAAGTGTAGTCCATCGCGAGCATATAAGTGGAAGCTCTGAAATTCCTGCCAATTGTCAATAAAAACATGCCCCTCTCTGAAACACCAACTTTTAAGCCATCCATTTAATCTCTGTAATTCCCTAGTTAGTGCAATCATTGCCCTTGGAACAGGGAGCAACCCAGAGATTAAAATATCACACCCTCGGTTCTTCAAGGACAACCCTACCGACTCAAAAGCTCGCTGGATGTCTAAAAGGCCTCTTTTCCCAACATCATTAACTCCTATATGTAAAATTGTGACAGGTAATACTGTATTGTCTAAAAGTCCCGGTAAGAGCTGCTTGATGTCACCTATGCCAGCCCCTGGTAATACACTAACTGAGGTGTATTCGTTCCTGTTTTTACACAGAGCATGGTCTGCATATTGCAAGATAGAATACCCTATGTATAAAATGTCATCAGGAGTTGGGGATATAGGAGTAATATTGTGCTCATTTGTTTGTTCAGGGCCCTGTGTGCATTGGTGAACCTGATCTAAAACCTCAGGATTAGTGTAGATGTGTGACGTTTCATTTGGATCAATATTTACAACAGATGACAAATATATACTGTAGAACTGTTTATCCTTGTGCAAGTTATATTTAGCACAAGGCACTAACCAGATACAACTGAACAAATTTAATTTCACGCTTTGCAGTTAGCACCTCATTTATGCCCATTCAAAATATGTAAATTAGTGCCATTTTATTTTAGTGCAATTATCACTTAAGCGAATATAGCTATAATTATTTTACATCAAATATAACCTGCTCTACAGTAGATATATATATATTATATATATATATATATATATATATATATATATATATATGTATATATATATATTAGAGGCAAAAAACTCCATTTAATGCATTAGTTAGGGTTGTTCCACAGCGACAAAAGTGAGGAAATTTGCTGTTAGGGTTGAAAACACTAACTACGAATTCACCCCCAGCACCACACACACACAGACACACACACATTCAAGTATGGGGGAGGACCAAGTCAACACAACCAATGACAGACATCCAGCAGCAGGTGACAGAAATAACAAACAATTGTCTAAATGTACTACGAGACATCCCCACACACCTGACCAGGTACTGCATGCTCAGTGCAGATCAACAGCAAAACTGAGGCCATGTACACCAAACGTACACAACCCTGATTGCAGCTGCACACAACGTACCACACTTAGTAGTTGCATGGCCTTATCTACCGATGCCCCACACCAGACCACACCACTTGTGGTGGGCCACCTGAGCAATAGAGTTCAGCAAAACCAAGGAGTTGTACAGGTATAATATCTCTGATTATAACAAGGGTTTGAGAAATGCAGCTTTCTAATTGACTGTAAACACTGTAACAGCCTTATGTTTAGTTTTTATTAACATACATGTAGAGCCTAACCATATGATGAACATGGTTTAATGTTGTTTAAAACAGTTTTATTATGCAGCATAAGCCACTCCAGGTATTATGTTAATGGTCAGTTTATCACTGTCTAGTGACATGTGGCACTCGGCCATGCCTCCTTCAACATTAAACCCCTACAGGGTGATTAACAGACCATTTTACATAACTGTTGGTCATGCCTTATTGCTTAATTGTCTTTAAGGAGTAGATACTCTCCCTCTGCTAGGCACTGCAGCAGCTTTGCAACACAGTGTCCCACCCAGTTACACCATACACGGTCTAGTTACTGGAGAAAGGCTGTGAATACGAACTCATGAAGATGAACAGTGTAACTTGATCATTACAGTCATCGAAACCTAGTGTGATTATAACTGACAGAGTCAGTGATAGAGGATAACCCTGCTGTCCTAGTACACTTACCCCATTGTGAGTTAAATCAATACTAAAAGACATTCTGTTTATATCTACACCATACCTACTTGATTCCTGTTGCAGCACATTAATATAGTTATCACTTTGATAGCATCAGTGACAGAAGTGTGGCAAACCCAAACAGTAGGCATACAGCCTGAGTATGAAACAACTGTTAAAAAATCACACTGTGTCCATAAGTGGCATAGATCACTCATTGCAACAATTGTAAATGTATTACTATTTGAATAAGTTAGTCATCACAGATGCAATGAGATTGTCTTTATCAGGTACAACATACTCAGTAAGTGCCTCAGGAAAATCTATCCTATATACATCTCCGATACAGGTACATCATTGTTGGCTCAGTAGTGCTATGATATTTAGAAGTTGCTTGGCCTGATCCATGCAATTACAATGTTTCTTACAAAGAATACTTACTGCATCTTTAGTATTGAAACACACTGAAGGTCTATGTATGTACATCAGCAGTACACCTTCATCAGTAAGAATGCATGTGATACTGGCAGTACCAATTTCATAGCGTTGAACAGGCAATGCTTTTATATATGTTTACATCAGCCTCTCTATGTTGAGTAAACCATTGCTGTAAATGTACTACTACGTAGATCACCTACTAAATGTATCACTACTTTTATCTTGAGCATGCTAGTGTCTTGTAGTTAATTTATGTGCTTCTCTTAATTAATGTATACTCACTAGTGTTAAAATCTTTCTACAACTATCATCATGCACCTTCAGCATTTATATTGAATAACGCACAGCACCAGTTGTGGTGTGGTGGTGGGCATCGGTAGAAGGGGCCATGCAACCGCCATGTGGCACGCTGTGTGCAGCTGCAACCGTGGGATGTGTACGCTTGGTGTACATGGCCTCAGTTTTGCTGTTGATCTCCACTGAGCATGCAGTACCTGGTCAGGTAGGTGGGGATGTCTCGTAGTACATTTAGACAATTGTTTGTTATTTCTGTCACCTGCTGCTGTGTCTGTCATTGGTTGTGTTGACTTGGTCCTCCCCATACTTGAATGTGTGTGTGTCTGTGTGTGTGGTGTTGGGGTGAATTGGAGTTAGGGATTTCAACCCTAACAGCGAATTTCCTCACTTTTGTCGCTGTGGAACAACCCTAACTAATGCATTAAACAGAGTTTTTTCCTCTAATTTCCCTTCTTTGAGAATGATAACGAGAAATAGTGAATGTAATGCTGCAGCGGGAGCGCATGAGGCCCAAAGTTTACACTCAGCATGATCTTGTGGCATAGTAACAGGAGCAGCAACGCAAACAGAAATGCTAACAGTGGCACACATGGTAACACAAGCGCTAATGAGAACAGAAAGGGTAACGAACACTGTGGCGTAGACGGGAACGGTGTGCCATGTGATGTCTTGTCACATAGTAACATGGTGCCTGTAAATGGAAATGTCAAGAGAAACAGTACTGTAGACACAAATGGCAAAAAATAACAGAAACGCAAGTGCAAATGAAAACACAAAGGATAACGCACATAGGGCCTGGCTCGGCACATAATCGTATAGCAGGGAGCGCGGGGCCCAAAGGGCCCCACACTCCCATCACATGATGTCTTGTGGCATAGTAACAGGAACAGCAATGCCAACAGAAGCACTAACAGTGGTGCACAAGGTAACACAAGCGCGAATGAGAACAGAAAGGATAATGGACACGGTGGCATAGACGGGAATGGTGTGCCACGTGATGTCTTGTCACATAGTAACATGGTGCCTGTAAATGGAAATGTTAATGGGCATGGTGATGCAAAGTGAATCAGAAAGAGAAACAGTACAGTAGACACAAATGGCAAAAAAGTAACAGAAACGCAAGCGCAAATGAAAACGCAAAGGATGACACATGGGGTGGCATTAGTGCATTGGGATCGTCAGCCCTAACTCTCACCCCATGACATGTGAAAGCAGCAGAAGTATAGGAGAATGGGGTGAGGTTAGGACCCATGATCCCAATGCACACCCCAATGCCGGTTGGGGGGTGGCGGGGTCCAAAGGGGTTTTCAACCCTAACAGCGAATTCCTCACTTTCTCACTGTGGAACAACCCTAACTAATGCATTAAATGGAGTTTTTGCCTCAATTTCCTTCTTTTGGGAATGATAACAAGAAATAGTGAATGTATCAGCAGCGGGGCGCTGGCCTCAGTCTCCAAGGCCCCCGCCACATGATGTCTTGTGGCATACTAACAGGGACAGCAACGCAAACAGAAATGCTAACAGTGGCGCACATGGTAACACAAGCGCGAATGAGAACAGAAAGGGTAACGCACATGGTGGCGTACACGGGAACGGTCTGCCACGTGATGTGTTGTCACATAGTAACATGGTGCCTGCAAACAGAAATGTCATTGGGCATGGTGACGTAAAGTGAAACAGAAAGATAAACAGTACTGTAGACAGAAATGGCAAAAAATAACAGAAACACAAGCGCAAATGAAAACGCGCAGCGATAACATTGATGGTGGCGCAGACGCCAACGTAAGTGAAATGGTACAGAACTTAAGCGAAAGGGCAACAGTAACAGTAATGGCGCACAGGCTGGTTTTCCAAAACCCGCATAGAGAAAGACAGTGAGTACAAATAATGGGCTGCATAATAATGAGTATCGGTGCAGAAAATGAGATCTTGAATACTAAATACATTATATCTCAGGAACCGTATGCGTGAGAAAAAATTTAAAAGTCATATTATTTACAACTGTCCTGGTTAATTTGTATCTTAGCCCTGTTAGGGGCTAAGAAGTATTCTGATCGAAAGTCCGTGATCTCGCACTGCTCATAGATACGGGCCCTGAAAGGCGCCACACCAGCATTGTTATCCTATGGGAAAAGAAAGTTCGAGCACCTATAACTTTGCCTCCCTGTAATGTTTTATCACCAAACCACTGAAAGGCACATCTGTGGGCTGTTGGCTGTCTTCCCACCAAATTTCAGGAAAAAGACCAAACCGTTATTTTGCAGCAGGGATCCAAAGGATTTCTGTAATGTCGGGCGCCGTAATGTTATCCTATGGGAAAAACCATCAACTTTGGAGTGCCGAAACTTTGCCGCTGTGAGACATTTTTTCACCAAACTACTGAAAGGCACATCTGCATGCTGTTGGCTGTCGTCCCTCCAAATTTCAGGAAAAAAGACCAAACCGTTATTTTGCAGCAGGGTGCCAAAGGATTTCTGTAATGCGTCGGGCGCCGTAATGTTATCCTATGGGAAAAACTGTCAAATTTGGACTGCCGTAACTTTGCTGGCTTGTAATATTTCTTCAATACAACACTGAAAGGCAAACCTGTGAGATGTTGGCTCCGATCCCTCCAAATTTCAGCTCAAAACTCCCAACGGTTCTTTTGCAGCACAGTGCCAAAAAATTGCTGTCATTTTCCCACAGACTAGAAAACTACTGTAGCTATTTGCAAAGCTTTCGCAAAATTTGTGACACTTTCGTGAGCATGAAAGTACTTTATGAAGTACTTTTTCCAGAAATTTGAAAACATATTTTGGGTGTTTTACCACAAAATAAAGACATGGCAAGCATCCTCAGGGCCCGACTAGGTGAATACAAAAAATTAGTGTTAAAGGGTCCCAAATTTCAATGCCAACCATTTTTCTGATCACCAACTGAAAACAAAATGGTCGATTTGCGAAAGTAACAGGCCCATTTGCTAAAGTAAAATGTATTTGATGAAGTGTTGAACTTTTTGTTAACTTTTCCATTGACTTATAATGGAAACTGTTTTTGAATAACTTTGAACTGTTTAATATTTTTTCACGAAATCTCGAAAGGCATATCAGGGACCCTGGCCACACGTTCCCTGGAAGATTTTGGGCCAGTCACATAAACCGGATGACCTGTAGGTAACTAATTACAGAATTTCAGAAAAGCGAAACGCGACAGATCACACCATTAACTCCGCAGCTGCATATCCAACCAGTACAAAACTTGGCAGATCCCAAGGCCTATGGTTCTTTATAATAAATTCCAAATTTCAGGCAACCATCAAATGGTTGCAAAGTTATTAAGGTGCAAACTTTGGGGTTTAAATATAGAAATGGCTCAACTCCTAACTATGGTAGCACTACATTGTGCTACCATAATATATATATATATATATATATATATATATATATATATATATATATATATATATAAGAGGCAAAAATCAATTTCATGTACTTAGGCTTGTTTCACACTGACAAAAGTGAGGAAATTCGTGTTAGGGTTGAGAGCCTCTGCTCCTCATGCCACACCTTCAACCGCATCAGGGTGCACATTAGAGACAGTGATCCCAACTCTCACCCCATTATCCCACACCTTGCTTTACACGTGTGATGGGGTGAGAGTTATGGCTGACAACCCTAATGCATACCCAAATGCCGGTTGGGGATGGGCAAGGGGGCCAACCCAATCATCGAATTTCCTCACTTTTGTCAGTGTGAAACAACCCAAACTAATGCATTAAATGGAGTTTTTTTTGCCTCTAATTTCCTCTTTTGAGAATGATAATGAGAAGATAATTAAACAGTGGCTGAAGAGTGGGACCTTTGGCCCCGTGACTCGCCACATGATGTCTTGTCACATAGTAACATTGTGCCCGCAAATGCAAATAGTAATGAGTATGGGATGCAAAGCAAAACAGAAAGAGAAACAGTGTAGACAGAAATGACAAAATGCAAAGTGTTTAAAATGAAAACACAAAGGGCAATTTACATGTGGCGAGACGTGAACGGTAAGTGAAACAGAGAATGAACCACAGCAAAACAGCAACAGTAATAGTAATGTAAGACGGACTGGACTTACTCCTAAAAGCTGCATAAAGAAAGACAGTGAGTACAAAGAATCGGCATAATAATGGTTCTCGGAGCAGAAATGAGGAGTTGGAATACTAAATTGTTTATATCTCAGGAACCGTAGGACGTTGAAAAAAGAATTAAAAGTCATATGATTTATGACTTGCCTGGCTAGTTTTGTATAAGCATTTTACCACCAAAAAGTCCATATCTCACACCGTTTCCAAGATACAGGCCCTGAAAGGTGCAGCAAATTCCTTAATGTTATCCTATGGGAAGAAAAGAGAAGTTCAGAGTGCCATAACTTTGGCTCCCTGAAATATTTTTTCCCCAAACTACAAAAGGGCACATCTGTGGGTGTTGCCTGTGTTCCCTCCAAATTTCAGCCCAAAAGACCAAACTGTTATTTTGCAGCAGGGAGCCACAGGATTCCTGTAATGAGTAAGATGCCATAATGTTATCCTATGGGAAAAAGCACCAAAGTTGGAGTGCTGTAACTTTGCAGTGATGTAATATTTTTTCAACAAAACAGTGAAAAGCACATCTGTGAGATGTCGTCTGTGTTCCTTCCAAATTGCAGGCCAAAACACCAAACTTTTCTTTTGCAACAGGGTGCCAAAGAATTGCTGTCATTTTCCCACAGCCTAGAAAAGTATTGTTGAAGCTCATAAAGTCAAGAATTATTAGACACTGTCGCAAGTACATAGTACTTATGAAGTACTTTTCCAGAAATTTGAAAAACATATTTCTGGGGTGTTTTACCCCAAACTAAAGATATGGCTAGCATCCTCCGGGTCTGACTAGGTGAATACAAAAATAATTAGGTTGCTAGAGGGTCCCAATTTTAAATGCCAAGCTTTTTTCTGATCGCTAACTGAAAACAAAATTGCAGATTTGCAACAGTAAAGGGCAATTTGTGAAAGTAAAAACTGCATTTTCGACACTGTCAAACTTTTTGTTAACTTTTCCCATTAACTTATAATGAGAACTTGTTTTTTGAATAACTTTTGAGCTGTTAAATATTTTTTCATGAAATCTTCAAAAGGCACATAGAGGACCCTGGCCGCATGCTCCCTGAAGATTTCAGACTGGTCGCACAAACCATGCGACCTGTAGGTGTGACCATAAAATTTCAGAAAAGCGTCAATGCAGGCACAGATCATGCTTAATAACTCCACAGCCATGGTAAGTGACTGGTACAAACTTAGCAGATCTCAAGGTGTATGGGTCTTAATTAGTGCATCTCCAAATTTCAGTAAATCCGTCAACAGTTGAAGTTATTATGGTGCAGCATTTTAGGGTTCAAATGTAAATGGCTCTCCAATCTTAACTACAGTGGTATTATGTTACTATATTACACATATATATATATATATATATATATATATATATATATATTAGAGGAAAACTCTGTTTAATGCATTAGTTAGGCTGTTCCATTGCTTAAGGTGGGAAATTGTTAGGGGAGTCTCTTGATCCTTTTCCCACCCTCAATCGCATTGGGCATTGGGCTCACAGCCTAACTCACCCAGACATGTGTAGCAGCAGGATATAGAGAATGAGAGTTAGACCATTTATCCCAGCGCACCCCAATGCTGGTTGGGGTGTGGGTCCAGGGGTTTTCAACTAACAGCGAATTTCTCTTTTGTTGCTGTGAACAACCCTAATTAATGCATTAAATGGAGTTTTTTTTGCTCTAATTTCTTCTTTGAGAATGACAATGAGAAAAAGGAATGTATCGTAGTAACGGAGCGTAAATTCGGACCCCAGTCACCGCCCATGAATAATGCATTGGCGGAGCGCTGGGGCCTTGCTCCCCGCCACATGATGTTGAGGATACAGGGCAGCAACGCAGAAATGCGGTGGCTATAGTAATTTAAGCACGGTTGAGAACAGGTGGTAATACGGTGGCATAGACGGAATGGTTCGCCAATTTACGTATTGCAGGCAACATGCTGTGGAGCCTGCAAACAGAAATGTCACCGGCATGGTGTAAAAGCGAAACAGTAAGATAAACAGTACTGTAGACAGAAATGGCAAAATAACGTGTTGCAATGAAGCGTAATCATAACGCATATGGTGGTGCAGACAATGGTGGGAACTAGCACGATCTGCACAGAAAGGGCACAGTAATAGTAATGTTACAGCTGGTTTACCCAAAACCTGCATTAGAAAGACAGTGAGTACAATGATGCAAATAATATATCGCGCAGAAATGAGATCTTGAATACTAAATGCATTATATCTCAGAACTGATGACAGAAAAATTTAAAAGTTATTATTTATAACTGTTCTGGTAATTTGAATCTTAGCCCATCAGTGCTAAGAAATTTTCCGTTTAAAGTCCCAGATTCGGACTGCTTCCGATACGGCCTGAAATGCGCGGAACGCTGAATGTTATCCTAAGGGAAAAAGAAAGTTCGGAGGGCTATAACTTTGCCTCCTCTAATGTTTTTCTACCAAACCACCGAAAGGCACATTCAGCTGCTGGCCTCCTCCAAATTTGAGAAAAGACCAAACTGTTATGGCAGGGCCCAATGATTTCATAAGTGTTGTTCGGAATGTTATCCTATGTAAAATCGTTAATTTTGAGTTCCATTTGTCCCTTAATGATATTTTTCACCAACCATTGAAAGGCACATTTGTGTACTGTTGGCTTTCCAAATTTCAGGAAAAGACAAACCAAGTATTTTGCAGCAGTGTGTCGTGATTCTCAATGCTCGGCGTCAATGTTATCCTGGGAAAACTGTCAACTTTGAGGCTATAATTTGTCATGTAATATTTTTCAATACACTGAAAGTACATCTGTGAGATGTATGCCCCTAAATTTCAGGTCAAACTTCAGAACGGTTATTTTGCAGTGCAGTGTGCCAGATCTGCTGTCATTTTCCCACAGACTAGAAAATTATCAGAAATAATTTACAAGTCATAAAATTTCATACACTTAGAGTACTCCAAAGTAATTTATGAAGTACTTTTCCAGAAATTTGAAAACATATTTCTGGGTGTTTACCACAAACAAAGACATGGCAGCATCCCAGGGTCACTAGGTATAAAAAATTAGTTGTAGAGGGTCCAAATTTAAATGCCAAACCATTTTCTGATCACCAACTGAAAACAAATGGCCGATTTGCAAAAGTAACAGGCCCACGGCGGTACAAAATATCGCTAAAGTTTTGAACTTTTTATTAACTTTTCCTATTAACTTATAATGGAACTGTTTTGAATAACTTCAACTGTTTAATATTTTCATGAAATCTTTGAGGCAACATCGGGACCCTGGCTGCATGTTCCCTTGAAGATTTTGGGCTATCACACAAACTGTATGACCTGTAGGAAAATGACCATTGCATTCGTGAGGCCAACCAAGATCACACTTAATAACCCACAGCCATCGGGAATTAGCATAAACTTTCAGATCCCAAGGCCTGGTGACTTGATCATAAATTCAAATTTCAGGCAACTTTAAATGGCTGTAAAGTTATTAAGGTGCAAAGTTTTGGGTTTAATATAGAAATGGCTCCTCAGTTCATCTATGGTAGTAATTCACCGCATACCATAATGCGTATATATATTAGAGGCAAACCCAGTTTATGCATTAGTTAGGTTGTTCCACAGCAAAAGGAGGAAATTCGCTGTAGGGTGAAACCCACCTCCCACCCCCCCCAGCACACACACAGACACACACACACACACATTCAAGTATGGGAGACCAATACACCAATGACAATATCCAGCAGTAGGTGACAGAAACAAACAATTGTCTAAATGTACTATTGACATCCCACCCACCTGATCAGGTACTGCATGCTCAGAGATCAACAGCAAACTGAGGCCATGTACATCAAACGTACACATCCTGATTGCAGCTGCACACAACGTACTATACTAGTAGTTGCATGGCTCCTTTTATGCCCCACACCACACCATAACTGGTACTGTGCCATTAGTCAATATAAATGCTAAGGTGATGACAGTTAGAAAGGTTTTAACACTAGTATAATACATTAATTAAGAGAAGCACATAATTAACCATAACACACCAGCATACCAAGGCAAAGTAGTGTGTATTAGTAGGATTTCCAGTAGTACATTTACTGGAAATGTTTACTCAAGAGAGGCTGATGTGTTGCATGGAAAGTATTGACTGCCCAATGCTCCAACCAGACCGCCAGTATCGATGCATTCTTACTGATGAAGGTACTGCTCATGCATGCATAGACCTTCAGTGTTTCAATACTAAAGATGCAGTAAGTATCTTTAAGAAACATTGGTATGATAGCTACAACTTCTAAATGGTAGCACCATTGAGCCAATGACGCATCGTATCGGAGATGTATATGTAGATTTTCTGGGCACTCTTAGTATGTTAGCATAATGACAACTTTATTGTATCTGTGATTTAATTTATTCAAATAGTAATATTTACTATTGTTGCAATGAATGATCTCGCCACTCGGACAGTGTAATTTTTTAAACAGTTGTTTCATACTCAGGCTGTATGCCTGGTGTTTGGGTTTATTACACTTCTGTTACTGATGCTATCAAAGTGATAACTATGTTAATTGTGGTACAACAGAAATCAAGTAGGTGGTGATATAAACAAATGTCTTTAGTATTGATTAACCTACAATGGGGTATGTATTAGACAGCAGGGGTTATTCTGTCACGATCATTGGGGTTATAATCACACTAAGGTTCGGACATTGTACTGATCAAGCACTGTTCATCTTCATGAGTCTGCGTCACAGTCATTCCGTAACTAGAGTGTGTGGTGTATCTCTGTGGGACATCAGGCAAAGCTGCTACAGTGTCTAGCAGAGGGAAACCATTACCCACAGAGACCATGAATATGCATGACCAATAGTTATATAAATGGTCTCAATCACCCTGTGGGGTTTAATGTTGAATGAGGCATAATGGCGCTACGTCGCTATATATGATAAACTGACTAATAACATAATACCTGGGAGTGGCTTACTGCTATCATAATAAAACTGTTTTTAAACAACATTAACCATGTTCATCATATGGTTAGGCTCTACATGTTGTTGTTAGTGAAACATATACAGCAGGTTTAAGTCAATTAGAAAGCTGCATTTCAAACCCTTGTTATAACAGAGATATACCTGTACAACCCTTGTTTTGCTGAACCTATTGTTCAGGTGGCCCACCACATGTGGTCTGGTCTGTGTGGAGACGAGGTAAGCCGTGCACCACCAAGTGTGGCACTGTGCAGCTGCAATCAGGGATGTGTACGCTATGTACATGCGGCCTCAGTTTTTGCTGTTGTTGACTCCACTGAGCAGAAAAACGGTCAGGTGGGTGGGGGTCTCAGAGTACATGACAATTGTTTGTTATTTTGTCACTGCTGCTGGATGTCTGTTGTGTTGATTTGTCCTCTCCACTATGTGTGTGTGTGTGTGTCTGTGTGTGTGGGTTACTCATTATTAAAAAACATCTAAATAAATTCAAAGTCACTGCCATTTTTTTCTGTCATTAGTGAGAGAGATATTGGCTCATTAATGACAAGCTGTCTCAAAAGACACTGCCCCCACCACACACACACACACACACACTGTCACTGTTCCTCAACAGCTTTTGTCAGGCAAATTCTATTTCGGTGCAGAACTGTAAATATATTAATTTAATAAATTGAGGGACTTTATGAACTTAAATGCAAACATTTTACAGTGTTGTGGGCTTTAATTTAAAAATTAGATTAAGTGTACAGCAGTTTTCCTATTCTTTCAACATTTAGAGAAGCAATGTAACACATTTTGGGGAACAAACAGACCAGACGTGTGTGAGACAGAGTGTTGAGGCACACAGGTACCCAGCTCTCCATGTTCGTCCTGCAATACCGCAGCTCACTTGTGGTTGGCACTGAAATTGATCCTTTTTTTCTCAATCTTCTGCAGGCACAGCTTTGGGGTTGCGCTTGCACAACTCTGCTGAGCTTGACTCGATATCTGGCATGGCTTTGCATCGCATCTTATATTAGTGACTTATTTATTTAAAGTACTTGATCTGTGCTGAGATCTTGAAACACGGGTAAAAGCTGTCCAGTTTAAAAGTATCGTTAAACTTATCATGATAGTAACGCATGAAAATAATTTTATAATACTGCTACTATACAAGGTACTTTAATTTCACTGAATACATGACTACACATTATAGGCAGACATGGTGAAGTAAACATTCTCACACTTGATGAGGATGTATTTCCACTCTATGGCATAATAGTGTAAATAATGCTAAAGTATGATATACAGAATAGTTCTGAGTAGTGAAAAGAAAATCTAAGAGTAGCACTATAAGCCACAGCTAACTATACATTTTTTTTATGTTGTGAGCTTATTAGATAATATAGATAGTCAAGTATGACAGAGACAAATTCGATATTTAAGCAATTTATCCTCCGGGAGTGGTACACTGGAGGTTTAACACGGCTGGTGTGATTCGTCACGAGTCGCAGCGAGTGACTGAGTCACCAGTGGTGTTAAATCCTCCAGTGTAAACACACACACTCAGGAGGATAAATTCTTATAATACAATGCAGAATGTTGTTTTTTTATGTTTTTTAACTGCGTTCTAACTCACTGAGGTCCCTACAGTTCGAAAGAGGAGGTCATTTAGCTAAAAAATGTCTATGGTGTTTTAGTGAACTGGCAACGGGACAAAGCGCAGCAGTTTTGTTTGAAGTGAATGTGACCGGATTAGCACGGTATGAGGTTGGCTGGCACTTCTTCCACTGGGTACACTGGAGGATTCATCACGGTGGTCATTGTGCCAGCCAACCACTCAGGATGCAGGATTCTGCATATTGGATTTACCACATTGTATAATGAATAGTGTTGCATCATAGTTTAAAGTATTATCATTACTTTAAAATGAATGCATTTCTGATGTTGTATTAGATAAGAAATATTTGAAGGAAATAGTTTACAGTTGTAATTGTTGAATTTGTGTTATATATTCACCATAACTGTTTTTCTTTATCTTTGTAAGGTGCTGGCGACTGCGAGATGCACAGGCCATTACGCTGCTACAGCCAGCTCACATGCGGGTTGAGTCTGCAGAAGGAGAGCAGCTGGCATCCTTGAGAGGCTGGACAAAATCCAGTCTCTCTTGGATGCAACAAGCAGACTGTGAACCCCGTCCTTGAGCAGGTCGTAAGCAGTAAGATGATGGTGCTGTTGCACATAACAGTGCTTCACCACCAGCTACCAACTGTTCCCAGCTTCCCTGGGTGAGACTACAATCCCTTCATAGAGGAATCGGTGTCATCTCCCGATGGTGCAACAGCTTCTACTTCTTTGCGCCTCCAAATTGCATCCAGCTTACAGCCTGGATTGCCTGATGCAGTGCACACACACCCTCTCATAAGTCTTGGACTGTATAAAAATACATAGAAAATATTTTTTATGTTTTTATAAATATTTAAAAAAGATTTTTGTATTTATTTATAAAATTTGTATGAAGTAATACACACTTTTTTGGTGTATGTATATATTCTTTTTATAAAAATCTATTTTTATGTATAAAAAATATATTTTGTTTATCATTTTATATTGACAATATTTTTATACTAAATAACTACAACTATACTCTCTTGTGTTTGGTGTCTTATTCATATTCAAGAGATAAAGTGTGACATTAACGCATTCAACATTTTGGGACAATTGTCATAACCATATCATATTAACATTGTGTATATGTGACGGTATTGTTATCCATAATATAAAAGATAGTTAATAGAAAGGTTCATGAAATTTTCAAGGGGTGGAGGAGGCCAGACAGTAAAGAGTAGGCCATATGCCCAGCCAATATCTCTTATAGTCATGTTAGCTCCTTCATAACAATTCCTATACAGCTGAGTTTTAAAGCATCTTTGATTTAGGACAAATAAGGACAAGGGGACCTCTATTCCAAGGGCCCACCAGTCTCTATGTGACAAATGCCTCCTTCTATTAGTATTATAGTTTAATGGACAAGATATTCAAAAGGGTTGCAACATGTGTAAAAGGGTAGTGCCTGTGCAAGTGAAGACTTGCTCCATTCTGCAATATTCAGCAGGAGGCAGTTCCACCACAGAAGACATGCTGAGTAACAGTGCAATGCAAATCAATGCATAATGAACTGCAGGGGGATGAACCATGGACTAAGTGCACAGCCTGACATTCAGCAAGGCTGTGTAGAGTTGTGAAGCAGCAACCTGGAACCTGCGCCTGCACAACTTTCCAGGCCAAAAAATGCTCAAGTCAACAATCATGCACAGGTAAACTGCTGAATTGCATGGGACAACACAACGCATGACAGCTGTCGCTATTTAAACCACTCCATGTCCCGTCGTGCAGCCTAATCATAGGTCAAAGAGTGACAATTCCCAACATACCACCCCACCACTGGGCCTATTGTAGGCAACAGCAGAAATGTTCCTCCCGGGAAGCCTGACCACAGGCTGCTCTAGTTTAAAACAGCCCTCCTGTGAATACATACCTAGTGGTCCAGTGTACTGAGAAGCTGATTTCAAGGTGTATCAGTGTGAAACACAACCCGCCCTCCTGCCGAACATAGCCCTGGTGGTGTAGTGGACTGAAAGTCCCATTCACGAGATGTAAACAGTAAAGCTGACCCCCGAACATAAGCCTGGTGGTCTAGTGGAGCAAAACTCCCGTTCCTGGGATGTAAGCAGTAAACCCCCTCTGAACATACCCTGGTGGTGCAGTGCACCGAAACTCCCGTTCTTGGGATGTAAGCAGTAAACCCCCCCCGGAACATAGCTCTGGTGGTCTAGTATATGTATTCAGTACAAAAAACCTCTTCCACTGCTGTTCACATGATTGATGGTACGACCTCAGTTGATAGTGGAAGCACTCTTTTAAATCTCAAGTTACTATATGTAGCATATCCATTTGTTTAGTACATGAACTAATAGTGTCCATCTCATGTCATATTGTCTTTTAGTTATGCACATTTTTAAAGTTACATATGTGATCACAAACAAAATGATTAAGACACTTTAACATTAAAACTACTACATGGAACAAGAATGACAAGTGACAATTAATAAAGTAATTAAGAGAATGACAGTGCAACCACAACAGTAGAAATATTTCTGATACTGAAACATTGTTTTATATGTATGTGCACTATTCTTAGGACTATAAATCATGTAGTATGCTGAGTGATACTTCTCAAAAAGACAGGATATTCATGGCAAAAAACTCCATTTAATGCATCAGTTAGGGTTGTTCCACAGCGACAAAAGTGAGGAAATTCGCTTGTTAGGGTTGAAAACCCTAACTCCATTCCCCCAGCACCACACAGACACAGACACACACACACACATTCAAGTATGGGGAAGACCAAGTCAACACAACCAATGACAGACATCCACCAGCAGGTGACAGAAATAACAAACAATTGTCTAAATGTACTACGAGACATCCCACCACCTGACCAGGTACTGCATGCTCAGTGGAGATCAACAGCAAAACTGAGGCCATGTACACCAAACGTACACATCCCTGATTGCAGCTGCACACAACGTACCACACTTAGTAGTTGCATGGCCTTACCTACCTACCTATCCATAGTCAGTCCCCAAAATCTCCTGTAGACATAGGTGTATACAGGCAAGCATCATTAGAGACCATGCTAATCTCATCAATAATGAGTAACTTCATCTTAGTAAACATAGAATGAAGCTAAAATGCAACATCAAATGACAGCTTATGATACTCTCCTGCTTTGCCATGCTCCACTGGCAACATGAAGAGATGGTGTAATATAACCCCACCGATGTTGTATGCAGCCAGTTCAGTGGGAGCACTAACAGCAACACTAACAGCAACAGACATTGATGAGCCTGTCAGTTTCCATATCTCAGCCGTAATGACCTCTATAAGGAATCTCTTTCCTGTACCTGCTGAACCACTAACAAACATCAGTAGTGGCTTGTGGTCAAGATTGTCACATTTCTTCTGTTCATGTAGTATCCCATGCCAGACAGCATCAGTAACTGCAGAGTGCACCACACATTGCAGCTTATTGAGACTCTCTCTCTCTCAATTCTGCTGGGTCAATACTGCAGTGTGTGCCATGTTCCATAGCACTCTCCACTGCCAACATGAGTACTTCTGGGGCATTCAGAGGCAGAGGTTCTCCAAGGATTCCTTCTCCTTCCAGATCAAGATTGTCCTGTGAACTAACAGGAGTGTCCTCTTCAAGTTGTTTCTGTGCTTTTTCAAGTGTCTGAATATTCAGTTTTGAATGTCTCATAACTGTGATTGAATTCTTCCTCGAATGTATCACAGACACCTTTTAATTCAGACTCATTCCTCCAGGGTTTAAATAAGAATAACAGAGCAAAGTAGTAAAGCTCTCTGCTCTCAGATGTGCCTAGATGCAATTTGTAGTGGTCAATGAGCCAAGGCTTATGTCTCTTAACGAAACAGCCACCCACTCCTTTGACCTTGTAAATGTCATGTGTGCAATCAGGTGAGACATCCATCTTGTAGTCATACCACTTTGCCACCTCAAATAAACATATTCAATCCATGTCTTTGAGTCTACGGGGCTAGTATGTGTCAATGAGGTTATTCTTCAAGAAATGTCTTGAAGAGGGTCTCTTGAGAGCCAGTTCCTCAATCTTAACATGAGAAATAAGTACACATTTGTGCTTCCCTTTGTAGTTTACACTGAGAAAGCACACAGTGTCAGATTTATCGTACAAATGTGTACCAATCAAGCAATCGCCAGCCTCATAGAACCACATTTTCTGTGTGATAGGGTCTTCAATACCAATGACCACAACTGAGATATCAGTAACTTGCTAGAAATTGCAATATCTTCCCAAAGATCTTGCAAGCTAGTATGTTCATGTTTGGTGATGTATGAAGTGAAGAACTGAACCAGAGCCAACGAGTTGTCAGCCACAAAGTGAACATCTCTGTTTGTTTGCCACATTAGAAGAAGAGTGGGGTTGTAGTCATTGATGTACACCTCATTCTCATCTCTGGGAAACTCATATACCCTCTTGGTTGATTTTGCCTTCAAGTGGTGTCACATAGCCGGAAACTGTTCGATTATGCAACCATCCTGATAGACATACCTGGGAAATCCAAGGCGACATCTTGTGTACCAATCAGATTTGTTCTTCATTACCCAGTGGCAGTATTTCACACAAATATGGCATTGGAAATTCTGTACCAACTTCCACAGTGTAGGACTGTCATATTTGTCCAGTATGCGGCAAGTGATGTATTGCTTAATGAATGCTAGCACTTCTGTTGCTTCATGTTCACCTATGCATGGGGCATCCTTGATCCACAGTAACATATGAATATGAGGAGCACCTCGTGCCTGATATTCTGTTCTCCAGAAGTAATGCTCCACAATACCAAGAGGCGGATTGTTCTTTGACAAAATTAAAGTCAGAATATCATGGAATCTCTTGTGAAAATGTCTAGTCACAGACACTGGGTCAAGTGAGCACATTTCTCTGAGACTCATTGATGAAATGCCCTCTACTTCACAGTTTGCCCACTTCAAGAGTTCAATGACCTCCTCTCAGGTATACTCGGCACAGCTGAGTGTGACAAACCATGTGGCTGTGCCATACTCTTGCAGCATAGTCATCACCTCAGAATGTCTGCGATACCAGTATTCCTTGATGCCACGTAGACTTGACAGAGTGGAAGACAAATTGACTTGCACATTTTCATCCTTTTGTTTTAATTTCTGCAAAAACTGTGCAGCAGTTATTCCATCAGGTGGAGGTGTGAGCCAAATAGTATGTGCAATAGACGCAGACAGTATACTAAGCTCACTTTCCGAGAGGAGATGAAACAGATACTCCAGTGCCTTGCACACACACTTCTCTTTCATCTAGGCATCCACTTCACCCTTTTGGGAATAAATCTGGAAAACAACGTGCTTCCAGTGTTGCCTCCCAAATGCTGACAGGCTCACCTTCCACCTGTTTCATTTGGTACAGATCAATGTTATTCCCTACTGGATCTCTGCCATGCAGTGGGTGTATTGTGTACTGTTCATACACATTATCATTTGTCTCTACACTGACCTTCTCAATCATTGGTTTTGTAGTATCCAACACATTATGTTCAACAGACATGCTAGTCATGCGATCAATGTCAAGGTCTGCATAAAAGGGATTGTTGCTCTTCAAGTAAGTAAGAGCAAGCTTCACCTTCTGTACATTGAAAACATCCTGCCAAATGATCTTTGACTTTGTTGGAACACCGTTGACAAAAATCACCAAAGTGTTCTTAGTGGAGAGTGCCTCTAAATTTTCCTGCAGAGGAAGTGGGAGATACCTAACAGAATCCTTAAGAGACCTAATGAGTTCTTTTTGTGGAATGTTCAGACGTCGAATAGTTTGAAATGGTTTCATAGTCTGAATAAGAATCCATTCAAACATATTCAATGTGGCAATCTCAGCAGGCATACCATGTGCCTCCATATTGTTCAACAGTGTCCTTGGTGGCAGGATGTTAGCCTTTACGTTGGAGAAACAGTGCTTGTACATCACGATGATTGGGTCTAACAGGAAGTCACACTTTAACAGCAGAAATGCTGACAGTCAAAACCACATGTCATTCTGCGGTGACAAGGCCTCCAGGTTCGCTATGACTGTTTTTTTGTAACACAGCCGATCATGACACAGATAGAGAATCAAATTATTATGTCTTTGCCAACTCAAATTTGGCAATGGATTTCCCAAACTGCTTGAGAATATCAGTTTCTAAGACAGAGACAGAATTTCCATCAGCAATTGATGACTGATTAATCACAGTATCTGTGACACTGCTGACACATCGCAGCTGTTTCAGAAATGTCATGGCACCATGCATGTCACCAGACTGCAGTAACTCATTCAGACAAGTATACTGCGCAATGACTCGTCGCACCTCATAGACCCTATACACAAAGTTTTGCATGCCTGATTGGTGCACTCCCAGCATCCGCATGTGGTGAAATATACTGTCGCAAACACCAGTATCTAGGCATGTAAGCGAATGACCCATAAGTCCAGAATGTGGATGGATCTCACAAAGATCTATAGTCTCAAAGAGTTTGTCTGTCTTTATGATCAGTAATGACAAACAGGTTGATAAAGTGCTTGACTTTGTCAAATGACGAGTGCCTTCAGTTGCAAGTCACATCACACATCCATGACAGACAGTGACACTTACGAGGCTGAACAGTTGCCTCACACTAATCATCTGACTCCATTGTAGTGTCATCACACACACTCAGCACATTACACAGTTTTCCGGACTCATCAATGCAGAAGTTGCTGTCCTTTTTCTGTGAATAATATGACTCCTCCCAGAAATGCGTCTCTGAGTACTGTGTGTGCAGCCAGCTACTTGTGAAAAGTCACAGAAATTGTGTTGGTTCAAGACAGAATAGCGTTGTAGCCTCATCTTAATCTCATACACAACTTTCCTGAACTGCATAAGTACACGTGCCATCTTACACCACAAATGCTGAAGAACAAATACTGCTCTATTAAGAAATGTATGGACTCTGAGATGCAATTTCATCAAAGACAGATGAGTCTTCAGTTTTTTACGCTCATGTCTCATCACAGCAGCAATAAGTCTACCAATCTTAGTTTTAGAAGCTAATGATCGAAAATACTTTTGCTTCCTCAGATGAGCATCAGCAGCCATGCCTTTATGCTGCTGCTTAGTATGCTTCTTTATGCTTGCCTTTGCAACATTAGTGTTCTGTCTGAAAGATTTCCACAACTGTTGCTGGGCTCTGCATTTTTGCCTTGCAGTTGAGCAAGCATGTATTGTTTCTGAGGAGTGTGCAACCTGTGAAGTCACTGCTTGAGTGGAATGCTGATTCAGTTTATGTCTTGATGTACCATGTGTGGTTTTTGGACCAATCTTAAGCAACAGTGAACTACTATGGTACCTGTTTCATCTCTGCATAGAACTGTGTCTCTGTTTGGAAGGCATCTTTCTTCTCTGGAAATTCACAGCAGTGTGGGACAATGTTACATAAGTATCAGACACCTGTATAAGAAATAGAGAAAAACAAATATTTAGCAATCATACATCTCTGTGTACTTGTGATTGTTTGAACTAGCCTATGAAAAAGTAGTATTTTCCCACCTAGAAACCTTCCAGCATTTCTGGTTGACAGGAGCTGCAGCCATTCAGTGTAGTCGTAGTGCATGCAACTACTGTATTGGTTTACCATAAGAAAGCATTAACCAATTACTTTGTAAATTACTGTGTTTTGGGATAGCCCATCCAAAGCAATGTTGAAGGAGAAAGGAAAATTTCAGTTTCATATTCAGTAGTGACTAGACACTGCAGGACAAACACTGATTTTTTTGGTAGCTCTCTGTCCACTTGTCAGTTTAAAACCTCAGAATGGCAGAAAAAAGCAAATGGACTGTGTGGGCCATGGCAGCAGCATAGTACAACAAGCTTCAGATTATGTTCAGAGGAGTCATTTTGGCAAAGACATGCAGCTTCCAAATTGCTCTGTTAAGTGGTTTGGCAGAGGAGGCATGAGGTGGGAACATCTCATGCCAACAATGCACAGACTACTGAGCACTCAAGCTCATCTGGACATACTGCTGATTCATCTCGGAGGCAATGATTTAGGCACCAAACGATGGGTAGATTTATTGTCAGAAGCAAAATTGGACCTTGCTTCTATTATGGGTATGTTACCTGCCTGTAAGATCATATTTTCAGATATTACAGCGTGTAGGGTCTGGCAAGCTGAACAGCACATGTATCTGCTTGACAGAGCACGAAGAAAGGTAAACATACAAATATCTGAATATCTGCGCATGTCTGGTATGCACACCATACGTCACCCTGAAATTAACTATTGTAATGATTGGCTATACCTACCAGATGGTGTGCACTTCTCTCATGCTGGCAATTGCCTGTTCCTGGGAGACTTTCGAGATGGAATACTCACAGTACTCTAAAAATATCAGACTGTTAAAATATATATCTTTAAAGAAAAAGCTCTTTTAAGAGCCACAAAACCTTGGTCAAAAAATTGAAATGCTGCATACATAACACACACAATACAAACACATGCAATCTCAGTTTCACAGTACAACATAAACTTAGATGCATGAACATATTGAGAATTGTGACATGCATACAGCTTCTGTTAGCAAGATGTAGTATTAATGTCTAGGTATGTGGTTCGAGTATGCCCATACAGCACAGTTCAAACATGACATCACAGAGGTGTTCATTATGTGATGTAATGTAAGCATCACTGTTGTCATATGGCATTACTTCTTATCACAACTGTACAATCATGATAATGATGGTGCCTGCACATGTGTAGTCAAAAAGCTGAACAGAACACAAGCACACACAATTAACAATATACCACATTAATGTACTATTGTCTGTCTCTCTATTCATTGTAGCTGAAGAAGAAAATGTGACTGTGGAGTCTGAGGGTGGTGTGCTGCCTGGTCAGCTCAGAGGAAAGGAAATGCAAAGGTGCTGATGCACAGCACCAACAGGAAGCTGGATGTTATGGGGAGGTGCATAAACAGCCATCTTCACATCTGTTTCAAGGTGAAAATAAGAACTCACAGATGTGTAAGGGGAAGTGGAAGCTGCTGCGCCAGTGGTTCTACGTACTTAAGAACTGTGGGGAGATACTGGAGAATGATGCTGCCTGATACTACCTTGTGTACGAGATGTGGGAGGCTGCTGGCAAGCCTGCTGTGGGGGAGCGCCTACAACACTGTGAGTATAGAAGCCATTTCTTAATCAGCACAATATGTATTTAAGCAATAATGACTGACAAGGTGTGTGTTGTGCTGGGATAACATCACGCCTCAGGTGGTTGGGTACGAGGCCACAGGCCGAGTGCATCCAATACCTGAGGCGTGATGTTATTCCAGCACAATACACACCCTGGAGGGCATTATTGCATTAATACAATGGCTAGTTGTAATACAGAATTTAAAAAATAATGTTAAAGAATGTTTTTGTTAGTGTGGAAGAATATTTTTGTTCCTTAAGAGAAGATGCAAAAAAAAGAGTATATCCTAGAGGTCATCTACAGGTTCACAGTGAGGCTGAGACTAGACCTACGCTGTTGTGCTGGGATAACATCACAAGTGCAGTCCCAGACTGCCCAATCAGACACCAGGATTCTTTTTTGCCATTCTATAATACACTTTTAAGAATGTTGTTTAGTTAAATTTTGGCACACTATCAGTTCTTTATAGTATCACCATTGTATAACAGAGGTACATACAGAATAGACCATGTCTGTAGTACATCTACCCTGAATATAAATTTAGTTGCACTATCAGGTATTGCATAGTATTAGCACCGTATAACAGAGAAAAGTACAGAAGACACCATGGCTGTAGTAAATTGACCTTCAGAAATGTACGCAGGAACAATAAGCAATTCTGAGTGAACATGGAAAAAAATGTGCTGCAAAAGATTAGTGATAGATATATTACTGTACATGTTCTTAAAATAGTAGATACAAAAGACTACAGTCACTATTTTGTTTTATTGCCTATTATGATGTGCTCAATAAATGCCTGTTTCATGTTCTGTACCTGATGAGACCTTATAATCCTTTTTCTGTTAAGACACACAGTAGTACACAAGCATAGACACAGAAAATAAAACTGTAGACAAGACAATTCTTAAGGAGCAGAGAATACTAGCATTTTTGAAACAAATCTTTATTAAATAACTGGAGAGATACATACCACACTCAAGAAATATATTTATTATCTTTAATTCACAGGATGTCACAGGAGCTCCCCACCACACGTGGAGACGGTACCAGCACAGGCTGTGGCTGCGGAGGCCGAACAGTCTGACTCTGACAGTGTCATCTTTGTCGAGTCAGAAGGTAAGACAATCCTATTGAAATTATTTGAATGGCTGTTCTGGGTAGTTGGTGGGCATGCCATGGGTGATCCTTTGTAAGTACTCAGTCTCCTAACTTGTTTACACCTGAATCACAGAAGTATACCGTTTATGTCCATTAGTTTAGTTTCAGTGTGTCTCATCAGTCAGTATGCAGTGACTGATGCAGTAGGAATAGGGTGGTCCATTGACTGGTTGAGACTGTGCTACTCCTAACTCTGCAAAGTTGTGTGCAACTGCAATAACGGAGGTATACCATTGATCTCCATGACTGAAGTTTTGCTGTGGCTATCTACTAAGTATGCAGTACCTGCTCGGGGGGGAAGAGTCATAGGCTGGCTGAATCCAGGGAATGCCTAATAGTTCAAACGTGTATGCACCTGCAATCTGGCTGCTGTGAGATTGATGTGTAAGGCTGTAGTTTTTCTGTGACTCTCCACTCAGGATGCAGAACCTCCTTGTGGGGTGGGCATAGCCTGGCTGACCCCATACAACTCCTAACTGTGCAAACTTGTGTAGACCTGCAATCAGCAAGGTGTACTGGTGATGTCCATGGCTGTAGTTTTGCTGTGGCTCTCCACTCAGGACACAGTACCTGTTCAGTGGTGAGGGGTCATAGCCTGGCTGACTCTGGGGAACTCCTAACTGTGCAAACATGTGTACCATTGATGCCCATGACAGTAGTTTTGCTGTGGCTCTACAGTCAGGCTGCAGTACCTGTTTTTTTTGGGGGGGATTGCCTGCCTCAGGACATCCAACTGCTTAGTCTCTTAACATGTGTACACCAGAAATGAGGGAGGTGTACCGTTGATGTGAATGGCTGTAGTTTTGCTGTAGTTCTCCACTCACAATGCAGTACCTGGTGTGGGAGAGGGGGAGGCATTACCTGGCTGAGGCAGTGTAACTCCTGTCTTAATTTGTGTGCACCTGGTATCAGAGTGGTGTACCATTGATGTCCATGACCTCAGTTTTCCTGTCGCTCTCCTCTCAGGATGCAGTACCTGGTCTATGTGGGCGGGGGGAGCAACCATTTGCTGTCTGAGTCCGTGCAACTCCTAACTGTGTTAACCTGTGTATACCTGTAATCAGGGAGGTGTACCGCTAATCTCCACAGCTTTGTTTCCCTGTGGCTCTCCACTAAGGATGCAGTACATGGTCTGGGGTTGGGGGGGCATTGCCTGGCTGAGGCTGTGAAACTCCTAACTGTCCTAACTTGTGTACACCTGCAATCAGGGAGACACACCATTGATGTCCATGCCTTTACTTTTTGCTATGGTTCTCCACAGAGCATGTAGTTACTGCTCTGAGGTGGGGGGGTCATTACCTGGGTTTATCTGTACAACTCCTCAGTGTCCTAACTTGTGTGCAGCTGGCAACATGAAGATATACTGATGATATGTATGCCTTCTGTTGGACTGTACCTCTGCACTCAGCAAACAGCACATGTTCTGGGGTTGTATGAGAAGTAGTGAAAGACTATTGCCTAGCTCAGCCTGTGTAACTCCTCAGTGTTGTCTCTTCTATTCAGCTGTAATCAATGGTGTATACCATTGATGTCCATGGCTGTATTTGTAATATGGCTGTGTACTCATGTTCTAGCACCTCATCGGGTGGGTGTGATTACATTGCCTGTCTGAGACCGTACAACAACTCAGTCTCCTATCTTGTATACATCTGCTATAAGAGACATATATAATTAATGTTCACGCCTGTATTTCAGCAGTGGTTATGTACTCAGGATGTAGTACATAATTTGTTTTAACATGGATTTAATCTCACAACTACAAGTTATCAGCAGGCACACTATTAACTGTAGCACATTGTGGCATCCAGAAATTATAACATATGAATAGATATGAATATCACGACTGACCTCATGCCCCCTGCTCTTGTGATGCTGCCCCCCCAACAGCATCAGATGCACATGCCACGCTGAGAAATCACCCTACCAGGATTCCCACTGTAAAACTTCCATGGGGCAAAGAACTTTCAGATACCGCGCCCCCAATTGGCTTAACTCACTGCCCATACAAGTGCTCCTGGCTCCTACCCTGGGACTGTTCAAATCCTTTCTCTGTACCAATATTTTGTGTGACTTCACCTGTGACCGCACCTGACTTACCCATGACCAAAAAAAAAAGCCATGACAATTTACCCACTTGGTCCTGCTGCTATAGTGCCTGTCCCTGGTTTCGGTCTTACCCGAGCCTCAGACTAGCTGACACTCACTGGGCTGTGCTGCAGTCATAAATACTTCTCTACAATAACTACTGTACTGCATGATTGCCCCTGTAGTTACTGTATTTATCGTATTGTTCCACTGTTCTGCATTGTCTATGACTGTTGTAATTATCCTGTACCATATCCACCTGTTCTACTTTACCATGTATCATTAGTAAGGTGTGACATTTCCCACACCGCTATTTATACTGTGATGTCTGTACACTGTATGCTCTGTATTGTTTTCTATGACGTGGAGCCTTTGTAAAGGAGTATCTGACTCAAAGGTATTAATTACAATTGTATTCAATAAACAAATAAATAAAAAACAATAACAGTGTTGTTGTCCATGAACATATTGACATGATCTGTATTAAGCAATCTATTTATGTATTCTCTAGTGGTCGGGGAGACTGTTGCCACAGGAGCTGAAAAGCAGATGACCCAGAAGCCTAACACCAGTGCTGAATGTAAGTGTTGTAACAGAAATACATACAGTTGTCGGAAACTGCTAAACAGACCATTAACACATTTTATGCCCTAGTCTACGTTTTCTCAATCAGGGAGCGGTATCGTTGATGTCCATGGCCTTTGTTTTCCTGTGGGTCTACACTGAGCATGTAGTACCTGGTATGCGGGGGGAGACATTGTCTGCCTGAGGCCATGCAACTCCTAACTGTCCAAACTTGTGTGCATCTGCAATCAGGGAGGTATACTGTTGATGTCCATGGCCTCGGTTTTGCTGTGGGTCTCCACTCAGGATGCAGTACATGGTCTGGGTGGGAGGGCATTGCCTGGCTTACACGGTGCAACTCCTAACTGTCCTAATTTATGTGTTCCTGCAACCAGGGAGGTGTACTGTTGATGTCCATGGGCTTTGTTTTCCTCTGCCTCTCCACTCAGGATGCAGTACCTGGTCTGGGGTGGGGCATCACCTGGCTGAGGCCATGCAACTCCTAACTGCCCTAACTTGTGTGTACCTGAAATCAGGGAGGTGTACCATTGATGTCCATGGCCTCAGTTTTGCTATGGGTCTCCACTGCAGATGCAGTACCTGGACTGGGGGGGCATTGCCTGGCTGACGCCGTGTAACTCCTAACTGTCCTAACTTGTGTGTTCCTGCAATCAGGGAGGTATACCATTGATATCTACAGCCTTTGTTTTATTGTGGCTCTCCACTCAGGGTGCACTAACTGGTATGCTGGGGGGGGCATTGTCTGGCTGAGGACATGCAATTCCTAAGTGTCCTAACTTGATCTGCAATCAGGGAGGTGTTCCATTGATGTCCATGGCCTCAGTTTTGCTGTGAGCTCCACTCAGGATGCAGAACCTGGTCTGGGGGAGCATTGCCTGGCTGACACTGTGCAGTTCCTAACTGTCCTAACTTGTGTGTTCCTGCAATCAGGGAGGTATACTGTTAATGTCCATAGCCTTTATTTTCCTGTGACTATCCACTCAGGATGCAGTACCTGGTATGTTGGAGGGGGGCATCATCTGCCTGAGACCGTGCAACTTCTAACTGTCCTAACTTGTGTGCACCTGCAATCAGGGAGGTATACACTTGATGTCCATGGTCTCAGTTTTGATGTCGGTCTCCACTCGGGATGTGGTACCTGGTCTGGGGGGGGATTGCCTGGCTGATGCCATACAACTCCTAAGTGTCCTAACTTGTGTGTTCCTGCAACCAGTGAGGTGTACCGTTGATGTCCATGGGCTTTATTTTCCTGTGCCTCTCCACTCAGGATGCAGTACCTGGTCTGGGGGGGCATTGGCTGGCTGAGGCTGTGCAACTCTTAACTGTCCTATCTTGTGTACACCTGCAATCAGGAAGATATACCATTGATGTCCATGGCCTCAGTTTTGCTGTGGGTCTCCACTCAGGATGCAGTACCTGGTCTGGGGGGCATTGCCTGGCTGATGCAGTGCAACTCCTAACTGTCCTAACTTGTGTGTTTCTGCAATCAGAGACATGTACCATTGATGTCTATAGCCTTTATTTTCCTGTGGCTCTCCACTCAGGATGCACTACCTGGTATGCGGGGGAGGTGGCATTGTCTGGCTGAGGCCGTGCAACTTCTAACTGTCCTAACTTGTGTGTGTCTGCAATCAGGGAGGTATACCAAAAAACATAGAATTTGATGGCAGGTAAGGACTGCTTGGTCCACCTAGTCTGCCTATTTCCCTACCTGATGGATAGCTGCAGATTCTAGTTAATCAACAGCTTACTTCCTCCTACCACCCACAAGAATTGCCTTATGCCTGTCCCATGCATTCTTGAATTCTCCCACTGTTCCTGACTCCACAACCTCCTCAGGAAAGCTGTTCCATGCATCCACAACCCTCTCTGTGAAAAAATTATTTCTAACATTACCTCTGAGCCGTGACCCCTCTATCTTCAAATTGTGCCCCCTTTTTCTTGCACATCTCTTCTTCTGAAAGATACTACCCTCTTGTACTTTGTTAATTCCCTTGAGATACTTGAAAGTTTCTATCATGTCCACCATCTCCCTCCTTTCCTCAAGGGTATACATATTAAGCCACTTAATCTTTCCTTGTATGTCTTCTGGTGCAGACCTTGCACCATTTTGGTTGCCCTCCTCTGAACAGCCTCCACTCTGTCTATATCTTTGAGGAGATGGGGTCTCCAGAATTACATGCAGTACTCCAGATGGGGTCTCACTAACTGTCTGTACAGAGGGCTAACAACTTCCTGTTTTCTACTGTTGATGCCTCTCCCTATGCATCCCAGTATCCCCCCAGCCCTCCTTACTGCCTTCTCACATTGCTTGCCCACCTTTAGGTCATCTGATATAATTACTCCTAGGTCTCTTTCAATTTTTGTTGTTATTAACTCACCCCCCACTGTGTACTCTTCCCCTGGCTTTTTGTTTCCCAGATGCATTACCTTGCACTTCTTTGCATTGAATCTGAGCTGCCACATATTTAACCATTCCTCCAACCTTGCCAAGTCCCTTTTCATTCTTTCCACCCCACCTTGTGTATCAACCCTGATTCAGATCTTTGTGTCATCTGCAAAGAGACATACCTTTCCATCCAGGTGCTCTCCAATGTCACTTATAAAGACATTAAAGAAGACCTGTCCCAGTAAAGAACCCTGTGGTACCCCGCTAGTTACCCATCTGTCTTCACTGTGGACTCCGTTTACTATTACCCTCTGTGTCCTGTTGTCCAGACATTTTTTTATCCAGGCTACCACCTTGGGACCCACTCCAAGGCTGGCTAACTTGTATATTAATTAGTTGTGTGAGACTGTATTAAATGCCTTTCTAAAGTCTAGGTAGGCCATATCCACAGCCCCTCCCTGGTCTACTACTTTGGTCACCCAGTCAAAGAAATCTATTAGGTTCATCTGACATGACCTTCCTCCTGTGAAACCATGCTGCCTTAGGTCCTGTGACCCACTGGCCTCTAGGTACTCAACAATTCTTTCCTTCAGAAGTGATTCCATCATTTTCCTTACCACTAAAGTCAAACTAATTGGTCTGTAGTTTCCTCCCTCTGCCCTGCTTCCACTTTTGTGAAGCAGAATCACATTTGCCCTCCTCCAGTCCTCAGGTACCACTCCATCCTCCCATGATTAGTTAAAGAGAGTAGTCAGTGGTGTTACTAGTTCTACCCTTATCTCTTTTAGAATTCTTGGGTGAATCCCATCTGGCCCCATTGCTTTGCCCACCCTCAGTCTGAAGAGTTCTTTCAAAACCATTTATTCTGTGAATGGACTGGTATCGACCCCCCTATTCAGAGTTTCTTCCTTGCTTGGTTTAGGTACCTCCCCTTCCTCTTCTGTTTTGAATACGGAGCAGAAATATTCATTCAGTATCCCTGCTTATTCACTGTCACCCTCTGCCCACATTCCCTTCCCTTTATTAAGTCTCTGTATCTCTGCCTTGGTCTTTCTTCACTCCATAATGTACCTATAAAAGGTCTTATCCCCATTCTTACCTAGTATGCGGGGGGGTATTATCTAGATGAGGCCGTGCAACTCCTAACTGTCCTAACTTGTCTGCATCTGCAATCAGGGAAGTATAAAGTTGATGTCCATGGCCTCAGTATTGCTGTGGATCTCCAGTCAGGATGCAGTACTTGGTCTGGGGGTGGCATTTCATGGCTAATGCCATGCAACTCCAAACTGTCCTAACATGTGTGTTCCTGCAATCAGGGAGGTGTACCATTGATGTCCATAGCCTTTGTTTTCCTCTTGCTCTCCAGTCAGGATGCAGTACCTGGTATGCAGGGGGGGCATTGTCTGGCTGTTCTAACTTGTGTGCATCTGCAATCAGAGAGGTATACCGTTGATGTCCATGGCCTCAGTTTTGCTGTGGGTCTCCACTCGGGATGCAGTACCTGGTCTGGGGGGACATTGGCTGGCTGAGCCTGTGCAGCTCCTAACTGCCCTAACTTTTGTGTTCCTGCAACCAGGTAGGTGTACTGTTGATGTCCATGGACTTTCTTTTCCTGTGACTCTCCACTCAGGATGCACTATCTGGTCTGTTGGGGGTGCATTTTAGTGGTGGTAGTGCCATGCACCTGCAATCAGGGAGGATGCCCTTCCTGGTATGTGGGGGCATTGTCTTGCTGAGGCCATGCAACTCCTAACTGTCCTTACTTGTGTGCATCTTCAATCAGGGAGGTATACCGTTGATGTCCATGGCCTCAGTTTTGCTGTGGGTCTCCACTCAGGATGCAGCACCTGGTCTGGGGGGGCATTGTCTGGCTGATGCCGTGCAACTCCGAACTGTCCAAACTTGTGTGTTCCTGCAACCAGGGTGGTATACTATTGATGTCCATGAACTTTGTTTTCCTGTGACTCTCCACTCAGGATGCACTACCTGGTCTGTGGGGGGGCATTGTAGTGGTGGGAGCACGGACCCTTCGGGCCCTGCGCTCTCAACACATGATTTTTTTACACGTAAGAATGGTAACTGCGACACAAATGCAAGTGCAAATAGTTACACATTCAGTCACAGAAATGCAAATGGTAACAGTAATGCAAAGGCAAGCGCAAATTAAAATGCACAGGGTAACGCACATGGTGACATAGACAGGAACGCTAATGGAGACAGTTACAGAAACACAAGTGGGAATGCTAAGTATGACAGTAACTGAAGTACACACCTTTTTTTCGCTAACAGCTGCATAAAGAAATACACATAATACAAAGAATGTATGCATGATAATGGGGCTCAGACTAGAAAATGAGCACTTGGAATACTAAAATGCTTATATCTCAGGAACCAAATGATGTAGAAAAAAAATTGAATTTTCATATGATTCATGACTTTCCTGGCTAGGATTGCACTTTAGCAAAAGTCCATATCTTGAAGCATTTCCAAGATATGGGCCCTGAAAGGCACAGTGGATGCCACAATGTTAGTCTATTGGGAAAAGCATCAACTTCATAGCATCGTAACTTTGCATCCTTGCAATATTTTGTCACCAAACCACCAAAAGGCACATCTGTGGGATGTTGACATTTTTCCCTCCAAATTTCAGCCCAAAAGACCAAACCAATGTTTTGCAGAAGGATGACAAAAAACTCCTGTTATTTTCCCCATAGTGTCGAATAGTAGTGTCGCAAAATATGACAATTTTGCAAAATAAATCACTAAAGTGTCATAGGTTCAACACTTCTTCATGACACTACTTGTCCCAAAAATTTCAAAAACATATTTCTGGGGTGTTTAACCTAAAAATAAAGACATGCCTAGCATCTTCAGGGCTTGACAAAAGTGAGGAAATTAAATGTTAGGGTTGAGCCCCTAACCCCTACATACCCCACACCCCCATCCTCCACAGACTGACAGATGTGCCATGGGTCTTGAAGCATAACTCTCACCCCATTTGTCCTTTACTATAGCATGTCAACCTGCTTACATATGGAATGGGGTGAGAGTTGTGCCACATGACTGCATGGCACACCCCAGTGTCTGTCAGTTTGTGAAGGATGGCAGTGCTGGGTGTGGGGGGGTTAGGGGCTCAACCCTAAAATTTAATTTCCTCACTTTTGTCACTTTAACCCTAACTGATGCATTAAATGCAGTTTTTTGCCATGCGAAAAATAAATAGAAAAAATGTGTATATAATATATATATATATATATATATATATATATATATATATATATATATATATATATATATATATATATATATATATTATATACATATACATTTTTCTATATATATATATGAGGCAAAAACTCCATTTAATGCATTAGTTAGGGTTATTCCTAGCGACAAAAGTGAGGAAATTCACTGTTGGTTGAAAACCCCCTTGGACCCCGCCCACCCCAACCGGCATTGAAGTGCGCATTGGGATCGTCAGCCCTAACTCTCACCTCATGACATGTGTAAAGCAGCAGAAGTATAGGAGAATGGGGTGAGAGTTGGGACCCAATCCCAATGCACACCTCAATGCCAGTTGGGGGGGGTCCAAGGGGGTTTTCAACCCTAACAGCGAATTCCTCACTTTTGTTGCTGTGGAACAACCCTAACTAATGCATTAAATGGAGTTTTTGCCTAATTTCCTTCTTTTGAGAATGATAATGAGAAATAGTGAATGTAATGCAGCAGCGGAGCAGGGGCCCAAAAGGCCTTCCCTTACATAATGATTGCAGGAGCCGCGGGGCCCGCCACATGATGTGTTGTGGCATACTAACAGGGACAGCAACGCAAACAGAAATGCTAACAGTGGTGCACATGGTAACACAAGCACGACTGAGAACAGAAAGGGTAACGCACATAGTGGCGTAGACGGGAATGGTCTGCCACGTGATGTGTTGTCACATAGTAACATGGTGCCTGCAAACAGAAATGTCAATGGGCATGGTGATGTAAAGTGAAACAGTAAGATAAACAGTACTGTAGACAGAAATGGCAAAAAATAACAGAAACGCAAGCGCAAATGAAAACGCAAAGGATAACGCACATGGTGGCGCAGACGTCAATGGTAAGTAAAACGGTACGGATCCACAAGCGGAAAGGGCAACAGTAACAGTAATGTAAGCGACAGGCTGGTTTTCCCAAAACCTGCATTGAGAAAGACAGTGAGTACAAATAATGTATGCAAAATAATGAGTATCGGCGCAGAAAATGAGATCTTGGAATACTAAATACATTATATCTCAGGAACCGTATGACGTAGAGAAAAAATTTAAAAGTCATATTATTTACAACTGTCCTGGCTAATTCAAATCTTAGCCCCATTAGAGGACTAAGAAATTTTCTGACGAAAAGTCTGTATCTCACACCGTTTCCGAGATATGGGCCCTGAAAGGCGCGGCGAATGCCGATTAGTTATCCTATGGGAAAAAAAGAAAAGTTAGAGCGCCATAACTTTGCCTCCCTGTAATGTTTTTTCACCAAACTACTGAAAGGCACATCTGTGGGCTGTTGGCTGTCTTCCCTCCAAATTTCAGGAAAAAAGACCAAACCGTTATTTTGCAGCAGGGCTCCAAATGATTTCTGTTAAGTGTCGGGCGCCGTAATGTTATCCTATGAGAAAAACCGTCAATTTTGGAGTGCCATAACTTTTCTGCCATGTGATATTTTTTCACCAAACTACGGAAAAGCACATCTGTGTACTGTTGGCTGTCTTCCCTTCAAATTTCAGGAAAAAAGACCAAACCGTTATTTTGTAGCAGGGTGCCAAAGGATTCCTGTAATGCTTCGGGCGCCGTAATGTTATCCTATGGGAAAAACTGTCAACTTTGGAGTGCCATAATTTTGCCGCGTGTAATATTTTTTCAATACAACACTGAAGGGCACATCTGTGAGATGTCAGCTGCGTTCCCTCCAAATTTCAGCCCAAAACTCCCAATGGTTATTTTGCAGTGCAGTGCCAAAGAATTGCTGTCATTTTCCCACAGACTAGAAAATTACTGTCGCAATTTACGAAAGCTTTCGGAAAAAAGTTCGACACTTTCATGAGCACGAAAGTAATTTGCTAAAGTACTTTTTCCAGAAATTTGAAAAACATATTTCTGGGGTGTTTTACCACAAAATAAAGACATGGCAAGCATCCTCAGGGCCCGAATAGCTAAATACAAAAAAAATTACGTTGCTAGAGGGTCTCAAATTTAAATGCCAACCATTTTTCTGATCACCAACTGAAAACAAAATGGCAGATTTGTGAAAGTAACAGGCCCATTTGCGAAAGTAAAAATGCATTTGCGACACTGTCGAACTTTTTAACTTTTTCCCATTGACTTATAATGGGAAACTGTTTTTTGAATAACTTTTGAACCGTTTAATATTTTTTCACCAAATCTTCAAAAGGCACATTGGGGACCCTGCCTGCATGTTCCCTGAAGATTTTGGGCCGGTCACACAAACCGTACGACCTGTACGTGCAACCACAGAATTCCAGAAAAGCGTAAATGCGCGCACAGATCATGCTTAATAACTCCGCAACCATATATCCGATCAGTACAAAACCTGGCAGATCCCAAGGCCTATGGGTCTTGATCATACATTCCAAATTTCAGGCAAATCTATCAAACAGTTGCAAAGTTATTAAGGTGTAAAATTTTGGGTTTAACATGGAAATGGCTCCTCAACCCTAACTATGGTAGCACTACTGTGCTACCATTATATATATATATATATATATATATATATATATATATATATATATATATATATATATTCATGGCAAAAAGCTCCATTGAATGCATCAGTTAGGGTTGTTTCACAGTGACAAAAGTGAGGAAATTTGGTGTTAGGGTTAAAAGCCCCCCTTGAGAGATCACGTGATGCACTCACCCTAAGAAGACGTGTGGCTGCTCTACTCCCTCTCTGATGCTCCTAAAAACTCTTAATTTAGTATCTTCTATATAACAAAACTCTCTGCTGATCAAACATCGTAGCACTCTACAGCTTGGAGATACTTGTGACTGTCATTTATCTGGGGTAAAAATCTTCAAAGCTCCAATGGAAGTGGAAATGCGCCAGGGCCTCCCTGCTCATACACCTCCTCAAACGCCGGATAGAATGGCTAAGCATGCAAAAACTCAGGCTGCATCTACTAGTAAAAATGCAACGCCAGCTAACAGCCCTGCACCATTAACAGAAGACAGATTTCTTGCTGAAATGGAACTGATCAAACAAGCCCTTCTGGAGTTTGCATCAGAGCTTAAAAGTATGAAGACAGATTTAAAAGAAACAAATACAAAGATCTTCGATGTTGCAGAAAGAACTACTTCATTGGAAGGCTGACAGTCTCATCTAAATCCTGAAATAGTGGCACTCAGTCAGAAAGTGAACAAAGTAGAAGCTAAACTCGAAGACCTCGAGGGTCGGAATAGGAGAAATAATTTAGTTATATTTGGTTTGCCTGAAGAAGCCGAAGGATCTTCCACAGTCCTTTTTACACAAAAGCTTTTGTTAAAAGTTGCTGGCCCTTCGCCGCATTCTACCACCTATCATGTGGAATGGGCTTACAGATTGCTAAAGCCCAGACCACCCATCGGAGCCAAACCCAGACCATTTATTGTCTGACTGGTAAGCTTTATAGACCTCCAGCATATTTTGTTTAAAGTTAAAGAATTACAGAAAATAAAATAAGAAGAGACCCCCCCCTGAGAATTTTGCAAGATGTACCAGTAGCCACCAGGCAAAAATGAGCTGAATACCACTCATCAGTAACCAAGCTGATAGCCACTGAAATTAAATTTAAAATGATATACCCTGCCAAGTTATCGATCGAATATCAGGGAAGCTGGAGATTGTTCGAAAATGCAGAACAAGCTGCAGAAACCCTAGCTATTATGTTCCCTGATTTATTTGCTCACCGTTGATCCTGCAACCTCAAACGTCTGGTATGAAGAGGCTTTGTCACTGTAAAATAACTTTACCAGAGATTTGCAGATGTTTTGTTTAAGGTCTGGGTGCATTTTCAAATTACTGGAGAGGCTAACTGACAAGATGGTGAATAAGTCTGTTTTCCCTGTGTTGTATTTGTTTTAGTGAGCAGAAACTGCCTAGTCTCGGTCCTTAAGGGAATAATTACATGGCGGCTGGACTCCAATGCAAATGAGCTTGCCTATATGGTTCACTACTTTTGCTCTCCTGTTTGGCATTCAACGCGGCAGATTTAATTCAAATCGGTAGCTGTGGAGTGAAAACTGAATGGTGTTCTTCTTCATGACTGCTGTGCTGCTTGAACATGCGAAAGTACGTGCAGATCTCTCCGTAGCTACGAGAACATTACGGCTAGCGCATCATAGAAGATCGGACTCAGTAAGAAAGCAACAGCTGACCAGTTTCTGCATATGGTGCTGATTATGAGATACAGTCTTAGGTCTGGACCCATGACTATGCAAGTTTTTCCTCTGTTTCCTTTTTTTTTAGATCTTCGAGTAGATCGGGCACGCTAAGTCCTAATATATAACTTACTACTAAATCCTTAATGTCTCTTATAGAAGGCTACAAGATATATTACCTTCCCATTTCCTGCTTTCCTTCTTCCCTTCCTCCCTGAATAGTCCCTCTTCATCCCCATTTTTTCTTTTTTTTTACATAGATATGTGTCTTGGAAAGGTCAATGTTATGTAAGTGAAGAATAGAAATGTTGCATGTGTCAGCTTTTAAGTTGAAATTATTATATGCTGCATGGAGGTGTGGATCATTCTCATGCTGTTTTACCTGATACAGTCCACCCCTGGAGTTTAAACGGGGATTATGATGTTGTGATGCTGTTTTTTTTTTTCTGGGAGGGCTGGGGAGGGGGTAGAGTCATGCTGCAGCATCGGGGTGAAAGCAGACATGTCTTTACATTTGGGGAAGGAGCCCCCACTTTCGACTCCATGGTTGGGGTCAAGATTTCCTCTTTCTTTATTTTTGTTGCAGGGGGCTCAGGGGGTTGTTACCTTGGGTTTTTTCAAGAGGAAATGTGACACTGAGTGGGGGGGATTTAAAAGACATGAAAGGGATGGGGACTGTCATAGGTAATTAGGTCATCTTGTTTACTCTCCTCTCAATTTCTTATACTCGTGTACACAAGGACATAATTTTTACGGATGCTCAATTAAAATGATGGGATACAATTTCTGTTCATGTAACATCAGAGGGGCTCAGACACCAGCTAAGAGAATGGAAATTTTATTGCACCTTCACAGTCTTCAAGCAGATATAGTTTTTCTACAGGAGACACATCTCCTGCCTACTCAAACTAATTTTTTTCATAGATGTTGGGTAGGACAGGTTTTTGGCTCAGGTCTGAACTCCTGACAAAGGGGGACTGCTATACTTATTGCACAAAAGATACCATTTCATCTATTACAAGAGGTGTCTGATCCTGAAAGTAATTATATTATTATTAGGGTGGTCTTCGCACAATCAGATATGATTCTAGGATCCATCTACGGCCCTAACTCAGAGGACCCTGATTTTTTTATGAACTTAATGACAATACTAGCCACATGGTGAATGTTACCAATGTCCTGGGGAGAGAGTGGAATCAAGTCCTATCAAATAAATTAGACAGATCAGGTTACCCTAGACTTTCCCTGTCACTAGGGCAGAAAGCTTTGCATGAGTTAATGCATTCACTAGGCCTCACAGATCCCTGGAGAATAAGCTACCCAAAGAAGGAATTCTCATTCCACTCCCTCCCACATCATTCATTTTCGCATTTAGATTATTTCCTGATAAGTGTAGAACATCTCCATGGGGTGGTATCAGTTTTTATTCCTCTAAGGTTTTTTCTGATCATCATGTGGCACAGTTGTTATTAAATGTTGCACCTAATGTTCATAAGAATAAATTATGGAAAATGAATAACCATCTCCTAAAATCTGAAGATACTACCCGACACTTACAATCTTTTATTTCAAACTTCATGGAATATAACTCCCCATCTACATCTAAAATGGATATTTTATGGCGCACCTTAAAATGTGCTTTAAGAGGATAACTGATACTTATCACATCGAAACATAAAAAAACAACAAAATCAGAGCCTTACCTCCTTATTTAACCAGATCACAATAGCTGAAGCCAACTTATCAGCCTCATCCCCGGAAGAGGATTGGGAACCAGCAGAATCCTTGCAGGCACAATATAATTTATTGCTAGTCGAAGAAGACAAATTTCATATGCTTAGGTCTAAAATATCTTATTTTGACCAAGGAGAGAGAACTGGGAAGTTCCTGGCCCTACGGCTTTGGTCCCAAACATCAGATAGAATTATTACCTCCATTTACTCTCCAACAGGTAATAGTCTCACCTCCCTCATGGACATTAGTAAAGCTTTTCAAGACTATTATAACTGTTTATATACACCGCCAACCTATTCCTTTTCTCAGCAAGTGCTAGATTCCTTTGTGACAGATATTAATCTTCCAACACTTTCCGAACCCCAAATTCTCACTTTAAAGGCCCCTATAATAATTAAAGAAATATTTGATGCCATTGAGTCACTCCCTTTAGATAAAGCACCTGGCCCAGATGGTTTCTCCTCAAACTTTTATAAAACATTTAAAAACATAATAGCACCTATTCTCCTGAACACCTTCCAATACCTTTATGTAAATGGCATATCTGACTTCTCCCTTACCCAGGCCACTATAGTAGTCCTTCCCAAACCAGGTAAAGACCCTCTACTCATCTCTAACTGCAGACCCATCTTTCTTATTAATGTGGACTTAAAAATCCTCACCAAGATCATGGTGTTAAGACTGCACTGAGTCTGGGACTCACTGATTAATCCTGAACAGATGGGCTTTGTTAAAGGCCGTCTTTCCGCTGACCTTCTCAGGAAAATGACCTACCTCTTTTCTGTGTCCAAGGATTCCCTCACATCTGCTGTTTTGGTGTCCTTGGATGCAGAAAAAGCTTTCAATAGGGTGTCATGGGATTATCTCTTTCACTACTCCCTAAATACGGTATCCCCCAGGAATTTATAAATTGGGTTAAAATACTCTATTCTTCCCCCTCTGCAAGAGTCCAGTTTAATAGTGTGCTTTCCACTCCTTTTTTTTTAAAACAAGGGACGCAGTAGGGTTTTCCCCTATCACCTTACTTATTTAATCTCTTTCTAGAGCCCCTTATAAGGAAACTGAACTCTTCCCCATTAATCTCTGGCATTAAGATAGGAGACACGGAATACAAACTCTCCGCATATGCGGATGATATCCTATTACATATATCATCCCCTTCACAATCTCTCCTGGCAGCATTCACAATAATTTTTCAGTTTGGCTCCCTCTCTAATTATAAATTGAATCTGGAGAAAATATAAGTCTTTTCCCATAATAAATATTCACAGAAGGTGGAAGTTGTAAACCTGGGTTTACAATGGCAAAAGGATAAACTTAAATACCTGGGAATTAATCTCCACTCCTCCCCCCCCCAAGTGATGAAGAGACTTAACCTTGATACCCTTGTTAATACTCTAAAGGAAGATATCAAACGCTGGTCCCAATTACCCTTGTCCCTGTGGGGCAGAATGAGTATAATAAAAATGAATATTCTACCCCTTATACTATACCCATTGCAAATATACAATTGGGCCTTGTCGAATTCTTGGTTTCTGCAATTACAGAAAATAGTTAATTCCTTTTTATGGGCAGGTAAAAAGTCTAGACATAGTTATAGTAAGCTTACACATCAAAAAATGGATGGTGGCTTACAGGCCCCAAATTTTTATCTATATTATTTAGCGATACACTTAACAAGGATGAGGTATTAGTTAATTTCCCCTAGCTCCTTTCCCAATTCTTATTATCACCCTCTCTGGTTAGATATAGAGCACACCTTATGTTTAGCACATGAGGTAAATCCCAGGGCCCTCCCTTTCCTCACTAAGAAGAATCTTCCCAATAAATTAAAAGACTCCCCGATGGGTTCCATGCTTGAAGCACAATGACAATTTAATACTCTTCTTAAGACAGTTGGCCATAAGGATTTAACACAACCCCTTTTTAATAACCCTAACTTTTTAATCTTGGGTAAACTTCTTAAAGCTACTTCATTTTGGCCTGACATGGGAGTTGAGAAGATTGAGAACTTTGTTATCAATCATAAATTGATGCTGTTCCAGGAAGCCAGCACTCTTTATAAGTGGTCCCCAGTATATGTATTTAAATACCTGCAGGTTTCCCATATGCTAATGAAGTACTTTGGTACAGGGCTTTGGTCTAACACTCTGTCATCTATGCTAGGTCCATATATTAAATCTCTTCTGACTTCCCATTTAATAGTATATGCATATACCTTCTTGCAGACCATGCTGGCCCAGTAAGAAAACCATAGATCTTATTGGTGGGACCAATCATTTCCAACATCCACGTATTCTAGATGTTGGCCGAGAATCTAGAAACATCTATATAGATACACTAAATGGGAAAGACATAGATTTATGCAGTTTAAAATCAATCATAATCTATTTTACACCCTGGTTAAACTTCACCAGATAGGTGCCCTGACCTCTGAGCTCTGTACCAGGTGCACAAAGTTTCCAGAAGACTTGCTGCACATGTTGTGGACATGTTAGAGAGTTTCCCCATTCTGGAACAGCACCAAATCCCACTTGGACCCATTATTGTTTCTCTCAGATAAGTTTAATCTGGAGATTTGTATTCTAGGAGATGATGCTACTCTTCAGGGCCAATCTCAACGATCACATACAGCATTAATCTCAGCATGTGCCAAAAAAATATTACTCCAGCATTGGAGAGATGCAGTTTCCCCTTCTTATACTGAATGGTGTTAAGAAATAATTATACAGGCAGAGCAAGTTGTAGCAGGGATGTCTAATAATCTGGAAAAATTCAAACAAATTTGGGATCCCCAATTAAGCTTGTTGATTCAGCCTGAATAGGGAAAATTTAACATTAGAGACCCTTTGTATCCTGTGATAGTTTAAGAGATCGTGAGGTGTAATATATAATGTATGAAGGCAGTATTACCTATTGGTCAGACGGGTGAGTTAGAGAGGTACAGGTATCTGCTTATCTTGTTGTTCCTTATACAGCTAGCAATAATTTAAAAGAGGTAAATTCTTCTTTATGTAAATGCTTGTAATGTAAACAAAATACAATATATGTTAGATGCCTGTAAACATTGTGGAGAAAAACTTAATAAAATATATTTAATAAAAAAAAGCCCCCAGCCCAACCCCAACCAGCATCAGGGTAAGCACGGGGTCATTGGCCCTAACTCTCACCCCATCACATGTGTAAAGCAGCAGAAGTATAGGAGAATGGGGTGAGAGTTAGGATCCGACGACCCCTAATGCACACCCCAATGCTGGTGGGGGTGCGCCATGGGTCCAAGGGGTTTTCAACCCTAACACTGAATCCCTCACTTTTGTCACTGTGGAACAACCTAACTAATGCATTAAACAGAGTTTTTGCCTCTAATTTCCTTCTTTTTGAGAATGATAACAAGTAATGAATATAATGCAGAGTGAGGCATGGGGCCCAGTAACAGGAACAGCAAGCATGAAACAGAAGTGCTAACAGTGGCACTCATGGCAACACAAGTGTGAATGACAACAGGAAGAGATACATGTACCTGCGGTGGCGTGAGCGAGGAGCAGTCCGCCATGTGATGTCTTGTCACATAGTGACACGGTGCCCAAAGCGGAAATGTCAATGGGCATAATGACGTAAAGCAAAACAAAAAGACAAACAGTACTGTAGACAGAAATGGCAAAAAAATAACAGAAATGCAAGCGAAATGAAAACGCAAGGGATAACCACATGTGGTGGCATAGACGTGAATGGTAAGTGAAACGGTACTGAAATCCGCAAGCGGAAATGGCAACGGTAACAGTAATGTAGGTGCACAGGCTGGTTTTCCCCAAAAGCTACATAGAGAAAGACAGTGAGTATAAAGAATGTATGCATAATAATGGGTCTTGGAGCAGAAAATGAGGAGTTGGAATGCTAAATAGCGTATATCTCAGGAACCGTACGACGTAGGAAAAAATTTTAAAAGTCATATGATTTATGATTTTCCTGGCTAGTTTTGTACTTAGGGCTAACCATTTTTCTGATGAAAAGTCCGTATCTTGCACCGTTTCCGAGACACGGGCCCTGAAAGACGCGGCCAACGCCGAAATGTTATCCTATGGGGAAAAAAGAGAAGTTCAGAGTGCCATAACTTTGCCTCCCTGTAATATTTTTTCACCAAACCACTGAAAGGCACATCTGTGGGATGTTGGCTGTGTTTCCTGCAAATTTCAGTCCAAAAGACCAAACCGTTATTTTGCAGCAAGGTGCCAAAGGATTCCTGTCATGCGTCGGGTGCCGTAATGTTATCCTATGGGAAAAAACGTCAATTTTGGACTGCCGTAACTTTGCCGCCATGTAATATTTTTTCAATGAAACATGGAAAGGCACATCTGTGAGATGTCGGCTGCGTTCCCTCCAAATTTCTGCCCAAAACTCCCAACCGTTCTTTTGCAGCGTAGTGCCAAATAATTACTGTTATTTTGGGCATAGTGTTGCAAAGTAGTGTCGTGATTTGCGAAAGCTTTTGCAAAAATTTGCAACACTTTCATGAGTTCGACACTACTTTGCGAAAGTACTTTTTTCAGAAATCTGAAAAACATATTTCTGGGGTGTCTTACCCCAAAATAAAGACATGGCTAGCATCCTCAGGGCCCGACTAGGTGAATACAAAAAGAATTAGGTTGCTAGAGGGTCGCAATTTTAAATGGCAAGCATTTTTCTGATCACTAACTGAAAACAAAATGGCGGATTTGCAACACTAACAGGGCCATTTGTGACACTAAAAAGTGCATTTGCGACACTGTCAAACTTTTTGTTAACTTTTCCCATTGACTTATAATGGGAAATTGTTTTTTGAATAACTTTTGAACCGTTTAATATTTTTTCACCAAATCTTCGAAAGGCACATTCAGGACCCCAGCTGCATGTTCTCTGAAGATTTTGTGCCAGTTTCACAAACCGTGTGACCTGTACGTGCGACCGTAGAATTTCAGAAAAAGCGTAAATGCGCGCACAGATCACACTTAATAACTCCGCAGCCGTGTATCCGACTGGTACGAAACTTGGCAAGTCCCAAGGCCTATGGCTCTTGATTGTGTATTCCAAATTTCAGGAAAAGCTGCCAAATGGTTTCAAAGTTATTAAGGTGCAAATTTTGGGGTTTAGCATAGAAATGGCTCCTCAACCCTAACTGTGGTAGCACTACCGTGCTACCATAATATATATATATGTATATAAATATATATATATATATATATATATATATATATATATTAAGGCAAAAACTCCATTTAATGCATTAGTTAGGTTGTTCCACAGAGACAAAAGTGAGGAAATTCGCTGTTAGGGTTGAAAACCCTAACTCCAAGTCACCCCCAGCACCACACACACACAGACACACACACACAAAAGTAGTGGGGAGGACCAAGTCAACACAACCAATGACAGACATCCAGCAGCAGGTGACAGAAATAACAAACAATTGTCTAAATGTACTACGAGACATCCCCACCCACCTGACCAGGTACTGCATGCTCAGTGGAGATCAACAGCAAAACTGAGGCCATGTACACCAAACGTACACATCCCTGATTGCAGCTGCACACAACGTACCACACTTAGTAGTTGCATGGCCTTACCTACCGATGCCCCACACCAGACCACACCACTTGTGGTGGGCCACCTGAGCAATAGAGTTCAGCAAAACCAAGGAGTTGTACAGGTATAATATCTCTGATTATAACAAGGGTTTGAAATGCAGCTTTCTAATTGACTGTAAACATTGTAACAGCCTTATGTTTAGTTTTTATTAACATACATGTAGAGCCTAACCATATGATGAACATGGTTTAATGTTGTTTAAAAACAGTTTTATTATGATAGCAATAAGCCACTCCCAGGTATTATGTTAATGGTCAGTTTATCACTGTCTAGCGACATGTGGCACTCGGCTATGCCTCATTCAACATTAAACCCCTACAGGGTGATTAACAGACCATTTAACATAACTGTTGGTCATGCCTTATTGCTTAATTGTCTTTATAGTAGATACTCTCCCTCTGCTAGGCACTGCAGCAGCTTTGCAACACAGTGTCCACCCAGTTACACCATACACTGTCTAGTTACTGGAGAATGGCTGTGAATATGAACTCATGAAGATGAACAGTGTAACTTGATCATTACAGTCATCGAAACCCTAGTGTGATTATAACTGACAGAGTCAGTGATGAGGATAACCCCTGCTGTCCTAGTACACTTACCCCATTGTGAGTTAAATCAATACTAAAGACATTCTGTTTATATCTACACCATACCTACTTGATTCCTGTTGTACCACAATTAACATAGTTATCACTTTGATAGCATCAGTGACAGAAGTGTGGCAAACCCAAACAGTAGGCATACAGCCTGAGTATGAAACAACTGTTAAAAATCACACTGTGTCCATAAGTGGCATAGATCACTCATTGCAACAATAGTAAATGTATTACTATTTGAATAAGTTAGTCATCACAGATGCAATGAGATTGTCTTTATCAGGTACAACATACTCAGTAAGTGCCTACAGGAAAATCTATCCTATATACATCTCCGATACAGGTACATCATTGTTGGCTCAGTAGTGCTATGATATTTAGAAGTTGCTTGGCCTGATCCATGCAATTACAATGTTTCTTACAAAGAATACTTACTGCATCTTTAGTATTGAAACACACTGAAGGTCTATATGTACATCAGCAGTACACCTTCATCAGTAAGAATGCATGTGATACTGGCAGTACCAATTTCACAGCGTTGAACAGGCAATGCTTTTCCATAATTTACATCAGCCTCTCTATGTTGAGTAAACCATTGCAGTAAATGTACTACTATGTAAATCACCTACTAAATGTATCACTACTTTTATCTTGAGCATGCTAGTGTCTTGTAGTTAATTTATGTGCTTCTCTTAATTAATGTATACTCACTAGTGTTAAAACCTTTCTACAACTGTCATCATGCACCTTCAGCATTTATATTGAATAAGCACAGTACCAGTTGTGGTGTGGTGTGGGGCATCGGTAGGTAAGGCCATGCAACTACTAAGTGTGGTACGTTGTGTGCAGCTGCAATCAGGGATGTGTACGTTTGGTGTACATGGCCTCAGTTTTGCTGTTGATCTCCACTGAGCATGCAGTACCTGGTCAGGTGGGTGGGGATGTCTCGTAGTACATTTAGACAATTGTTTGTTATTTCTGTCACCTGCTGCTGGATGTCTGTCATTGGTTGTGTTGACTTGGTCCTCCCCCATACTTGAATGTGTGTGTGTGTCTGTGTGTGTGTGGTGCTGGGGGGGTGAATTCCGAGTTAGGGTTTTCAACCCTAACAGTGAATTTCCTCACTTTTGTCACTGTGGAACAACCCTAACTAATGCATTAAATGGAGTTTTTTGCCTCTAATTATATTATATATATATATATATATATATATATATATATATATATATATTTGAGGCAAAAACTCTTTATATGCAACTGTTATTGTTGGTCCACAGTGACAAAAGTAAGGAAATTCATTGTTAGGGTTGAAAACCCCCTTGGACCCCGGATCCAACCTCCCCAACCGGCATCGGGGTGTGAACTGGGGTCATCAGCCCTAACTCTAACCCTATCACATGTGTAAAGTAGCAGAGGTATAGGAGAATGGGGTGAGAGTTAGGACCGACAACCCCAACGCGCACCCCGATGCCAGTCAGGGGGGTGGACTGCAGGATCCAAGGGGGGGGGTTTCAACCCTAACACCAAATTTCCTCACTTTTGTCGCTGTAGAACAACCCTAACTGATGCATTAAATAGAGCTTTTTGTTTCTAATTTTCCTTCTTTTTGAGAATGATGGTGAGAAATAATGAATTTAATGTGGCTCCCGCCATGTGATGTCTTGTGACATAGTAACAGGAACAGGAACGCAAACAGAAGTGCGAACAGTGGCACATATGGTGACGCAAATGTAAATGGTAAAGGAAACATTAATAGAAACTCAAGCACAAAGTGACGCCGAAGTGAACAGTGACACAAATGGACATTGAAGCACATACACAAATGCAACTGGTAATGTGAACAGTGGTGGCAGTGGTATTTTAAATGGAAATATTAAGTGTCACAGCAAAAAGAACGCAAAAGGGAACAGAAACAGAAAAGAGAATGCAAGTGCACACATAAATGCAAACGTAACACGCACAGGCAAGGTACCACAATTGTAAATGCAAATGGTAAAAGTTAACATGAAGAATAACGCCAAAGGAAACAGAAATGGAAACAGGAAAAGATCTGTGTACAGAAACACAAACCGAAACACAAATGGGCATAGTACCACAATTGTAAACGGAAATGGTAATGGTAACATCAACAATAACAGCAAAGAAAACAGAAGCACAAAAGAAAATGCATGTGCATGTGGAAACACAAACCGAAATGTGCACTGGCACAGTAACACAATTGTAAACGCAAATGGTAACAGTAACAGCAAGGAAGACGCAAAATGAAAGAGAAATGGAAACGCAAATGAAAGGGCTGCCATAAACGCAAATGGCAATGCGCACAGTGACACAAACAAAAGCACAAAGAGAAACAGTAGTGGAAATGCAAATGGTAACAGTAACGAAAACACAAGCGTGAATGATGACACAAAGGGTAACGCACATGGTGGTGTACACGGGAACGGTAATGCAAACGGAGACATAAACGCAAGTGGAAACAGTATCTGTAACAGTAACGGAAGTGCATACCCTAGTTTTGCCAAACAGGTGCATACAGAAACAGAGTGTGTGCAAAGAATGTATGCATTGTAATGGGGATTGAAACTTAAAACGAGAGTTGGAAGTACTTAATTGCTAATATCTCAGCAACCATACGACGTAGAGAAAAAATTTAAATTTAACAAAAATCATGATTTTCCTGGGTAGGATTTTGCACAACAAAAATTCCATATCTTGCACCATTTTCGAGATACGAGCCCCGAAAAACGTGACAGACGCCACCATGTTAGTGTATGGGAAAAAATGTCAACTTCGGAGTTCTGTGACTTGGGAGCTGTGGAATAGTTTTTCACCAAACCACCAAAAGGCACATCTGTGCGATGTTGGCTGCCTTCCTTCCAAATTTCTTCTCAAAAGACCAAACCGTTCTTTTGCAGAAGGGTAGCAAGGAATTCCTGTCATTTTGGCCAAGTCTGAAAAAGTAGTGTCGCAATGGCGAAAGCAAACCGTAAAATTTTGCAAAAAGTGTTGCAGTGCAACACTACTTTGACATACTATTTCAAAAATTGAAAACATATTTCTAGGGTAGTTTAACCCCAAAATAAAAGACGTGGCTAGCATTCTGAGAGTCAGACTAGGTGGACACAAAAATAATTGTTTTCCTAGAGAGTCGCAATTTTAAATACCAAGCATTTTTCATATTACCAACTGAAAACGAAATCGTGGATTTGCACCACTACTAGGGCCATTTGCAATGCTAAAAAGTGCATTTGCGAAAGTGTTGAACTTTTGTTAACTTTTCCCTTTGACTTATAATGGGAACTTGTTTTTTGAATAACTTTTGAACCGTTTAATATTTTTTCACAAAATCTTCAAAATGCACATCGGGGACCCCGGTCGCACATTCCCTGAAGTTTTCGGACCGGTCACGTCCCTGATGTGCCTTTTGAAGATTTTGTGAAAAAATATTAAACGGTTCAAAAGTTATTCAAAAAACAATTTCCCATTATAAGTCAATAGGAAAAGTTAAAAAGTTTGACAGTGTCACAAATGCAGTTTTTACTTTCGCAAATGGCCCATTTACTGTCGCAAATCTGCCATTTTGTTTTCAGTTGGTCATCAGAAAATGCTTGGCATTAAAATTTGGGACCCTCTTGCACCTAATTATTTTGTATTCACCTAGTCGGACCCTGAGCATGCTAGGCATGTCTTTATTTTAGGTTAAAACACCCTGAAATATGTTTTTCAAATTTCTGGAAAAAGTACTTTCGCAAAGTACTTTCGTATTTGCTACACTGTCGAATGAATTTGAGAAAGCTTTCGCAAAGTTCGACAGTACTTTTCCAGGCTGTGGGAAAATGACAGCAATTCTTTGCCACCCTGATGCAAAAGAACAGTTTGGTCTTTTGGGCTGAAATTTGGAGGGTATGAAGCCAGCATCTCACAGACGTGAATTTCACTATTTTGGTGAAAAAATATTACAGGTTGGCAAAGTTACAGCACTCCAAAATTGACACTTTTTCCCATAGGATAACATTACGGCGCCTGATGCATTACAGGAATCCTTTGCCGCCCTGCTACAAAATAACAGTTTGGTCTTTTGGGCTGAAATTTGGAAGGAAGAAAGCCAATATCCCACAGATGTGCCTTTCAGTGGTTTGGTGAAATAATATTTCAGGGAGTCAAAGTTATGGCACTCCGAACTTCTCTTTTTTTCCCGTAGGATAACATTATGGCGTTCGCTGCGCCTTTCAGGACCCGTATCTTGGAAACAGTGCAAGATACGGACTTTTCATTGGGGGCTAAGTGCAAAACTAGCCAGGAAATTCATAAATCATATGACTTTAAAAAAATTTTCTACGTCGTACGGTTCCTGAGATATAAGCAATTTAGTATTCCAACTCCTCATTTTCTGCACCGAGACCCATTATTATACATACATTCTTTGTACTTACTGTCTTTCCCTATGCAGCTTTTGGGGAAATGCAGCCTGTGTCCTAACATTACTGTTACCCTTACTGCTTCTGCTTGCAGTTCTGTAACCGTTTCACTTACTGTTCCCTTCTACTGCACCATGTGAGTTACCCTTCGCATTTTCATTTGCACTTGTGTTTGCGTTGCTTTAACTATTTGTGTCTACAGTACTGTTTATCTTTCTGTTTCACTTTGCGTCACCATGCGCATTACCATTTGTGTTTGCTAGCACTGTGTTACTATGTGACAAGACATCACGTGGCGCTCCTGCCGCCACATTACATTCACTATTTCTCATTATCCTTCTCAAAAAGAAGGGAGAGCAAAAAATCCATTTAATGCATTAGTTAGGATTGTTCACCAGCAACAAAGTAGGAAATTCAATGTAAGTAAGCCCCTTGAGCCTTTCCGCCCACACCCCCAACCGCATGCGCTTGGGATTGTTGGTCTAACTCTCACCCATTCTCCTATACCTCTGCTTCTTCACACATCTGATGGGGTGAGTTATAGCTAACAACACCAACGCACCCGATGCAGGTTGAGGAATGGCAAAAATCAGAAACTTCAGCTACTAATTTCCTCGCTTTTGTCACTGGGGAACAACCCCTAACTAATGCATTAAAGTGATTTTTTTGCCATATATATATATATATATATATAAATTCTTTGCAAAAACTTTGTTCATGAATCAGTTAGGGTTGATAACACACCGATAAAAGTGTGGAAATTCAATGTTAGGTTTACCACCCCTACCACCCCACCCCCTACCAACAGGCATCAGTGTGTGTATTGGGGTCATTGGTCTAACTCTTACCCCATTTCATGTGTAAAGAAGCTGAGGTGGTGCAGTATAGAAGAATGGGGTGAGAGTTATGCACGACAACCCTAGCGCACACCCTGATGCCTGTTGGTGGGGGTGGGGTGGGATGGTAGGAGTAGTAACCCTGATATTGAATTTCCACACTTTTGTTGGTGTGGTATCATCTCTAACTGATGCATTAGTGAATTTTTGCAAAGAATTTCCTTTTTTTAAAAGTGTAATGTAAGTAGTAATAGAAATGGGCATCTTGGTGGGAGCGTGGGGCCCTTCAGGCACCACGCTCCCACCAAACTGTGCAAGTGTGCCAAATGGTATGTGTGTTTCTGGGAATGCAGGCTCTCCAGGCCCTGCACTCCCACTTACAGTTAAGTATGGTGCCATATAGCAGTTGTATAAAGCAAGGAGGCCTAGTTACAGTAATTTTCCCATATCTTGTGAACCATATGCACCACGAAGCAAAGTAAAGTGTCATTGTAATCATGACAGTGAGTAGTTTTCACAGCAATGTAGTGACTGAGCATGTGTCGCCCATCATTTGCCTGTTACGAGCACCAAAAGTTATATGAGTGTTAACTTTGAAGCCATAACAATCATCAAAGTGGACAAAAAGTGCACGTGGAATAGTAATTCACAAATATCTCAGGAACCGTACATGGCAGGCAAAAAATTAAAATTTCAGGGTTTTCATGGGTATCTAAGCTAGTTCTGTACTAACTGCAAGGAGGAGTGGTCTTCAGGGATGGGGCAAAACATTGAAGGCAGTCATTCCTTTTTTAGAACAAAAAGATAACACTGCAACACTACAGGATGAGAACTGAATTATGGCCCTGGGTCTCACAGGCTGCCACATGCAGGTACTCTAGACACTGTACCTCAGGAGTGGCTCAGCCAGACACCACACTGGCAGCCTGCTTAACACTTCCTCAATTCACCATACAGCGACAGGGGTAGTGAGTATTTCTGATTGCTGTAAAACCCCTGTTGTTGTATTGCCTTTAGCACTTTCTACAGCATGGTAAGCCATGCGCTGTTTTGACAGCACTAAATTGATCCGGTACCAACAGATCCTGCATAGAACCACTAAAACAGTAAATGGTTTGCAATCCTGAGTTATGAGGATAGGTTGAGCAGTCTGAATCTTCATTTATTAGAATACCGGCACATGAGAGAAGATTTGAGCATGGTTTTCTGAGCAATTAGTAATGCAGATTTGTGGGATAATTCAGGCCTGTAGTTAACTATGTGCTCGTATGCCACTAGGTCACATGTGCTGCAGCTTAAGGGAAATGTAAACTGTACCCATAAAACAGCGGTTTCGGTCTCTGAGTGGGTGGACTCACTATGGAACAAACTCCCACTGGAGATATTGGGTAGTACTTTTATTTACCTTTGAATAGTTGATACACCAGTAGGGATAAGCTCATGAAGTAGAACAATAAATTAATTTAAAACAAAGCTAGAGAAGTACTGTTCTGAGAACAAAACTACTGGGTACTCATTAAGTGTCCTGAGCATACAAGGACAATTTTGTCCATTTTATCTCATAACTAACCTATGAACCTATAGCAGTAAAAGCAAAACCTGACAGTTTTTCTTACACTGTAATGTGTGTGTGTGTTTGTGTATGTGTGTGCGTCCCTGTGTGTGTGTGTGTGTGTGTGTGTGTTGGGGAAAGTAGAGAGAGAAAAGTCATGGGAGAGCATCAAAAAGTGTATTTTCAGATTGATCAAGCCAGTAGAGAGAGAAAAGACAGAATTTAAGGTTTTCAGAGTAGAAAGTGATGCAGTCGAAACAGAGTAAGTCAAATGTTATATGGAATATTTCTGTTTATACACCAGATCTTTGCCATTTAAAATTTGGCATGCCATAAACATTCCCTGCAAGCATAAACCTTCATTTTGTTTATCTTTTATTCTGCAAGATAATGCTTTTCTGAAAGCTGTTAAATTAGTCAGCTGGTCCAGGATGGACTTGCTATTCCAATCTTTGCATGGAAAGGTTTGTTTCAGTTTGGTCAAATTGTTTGTCATCCTTCCCATTTTAGTGTGTAATGTTTAGCATGTCATGAACAATCCTTGCATACAATAACCATTCTTTTCCTGTATAGACCTACAAACTGCTGTGTGACCCACACTCTCTGTCTGGTCACTAACCTGGAGATGTAATCCACCATTATGATCACATATTAATATTGTGGTTAAGTAAAAACCACAAATTAACACTGTAGCGAAGCAGAAAACTACGGCATGCTGTATGCCTTCAGTCAGCAGGTAGGTCCCCGAAACCTGTCCTGCCAACTTACAGTCAAACTGCTAGGTCATAGTTAAGATGCACTTACACAGAAAAACAAAGGTGCACTATGAACCTTCAATCAGCAGATAGGCTCACACACCTTTTCGGCCAACTGATAGTTTCATCTGCACTTAGTATTTGTCCCTTCAGTTAGCTGTGGGACTCTCACGCCTCTATCCACCGATGTACAATACTGTTAGTAGTTAGGTTGTGATATTTTCCTACCCCAATGCTGTTTTGTGCTCTCTTTAATTACCTCTTGTACTGGTGTGCCAATGTAAATGTATACATATTTCTAGGTATGTACCTTGGTGGTGTGTTCTGAAGCGATAAAGAGACAGCATAAAATGAACATAAAAAGCATTATTACAGCTATGCCAAATAACAGGGAAAGGCATAATGTGTACCCTTCCCAAGACAACAGAGGCAGCTCCCTAATCTCAACATGGGCTCTGTGACAATGAGACCCCGAAACGTATCCTATATACATATTGTAAAAAAACAAAAACAAGGTGCTGCATCAGCATGTGGTCTAAAAGCAAAACACAATGGTTTTATTAAATGCACGCTGAAAATAGAAAATAGAGTTAAAAATCTACGTTTCGACCTTAGGTCTTCTTCAGAAAATATCTAAAAGAGAAAAAAAAAACTACACTACACTAACTTGTTTTTTTTTTTCTCTTTTAGATATTTCCTGAAGAAGACCAAGGTCGAAACATAGATTTTTAACTCTATTTTCTATTTTCAGTGTGCATTTAATATAACCATTTTGTTTTCCTATATACATCGTTTTTTTTCCCTCATAGCTAGTAACTTATCGATCTGCAAAAGCATGACTATTTAGAGTTAGACTCTGGATGCTGTGTCATCAGAGCTGCATACTGTGACGTACTGTTATTCTGTAGGTGCTAGACGAGACATCTCTCAATTTGTCATATGCAGCTGGCTTATCAGTTTTCTAATCTTGTAGAAAAGTACATGATTTCCCTGTCTCCCATCTGAACACATTTACATATGGCAGAAATATATTATTCCCTGTAGTCAGTCATTTGCATATTGCAAAGTTAGCAGAAAAGCACTGGTCAGTAAATCCTTACTAATATATAGTAGCGTGTACATAAATGGTCACTCAGCAATTCTAAAAGGGACTTAGCACTAGTAAACTAGTAACTGTAACAATGGATTTCACTACAACCTAACACATAGAAGCAATCTAACCTATCAGTAATACTTAAACACAGTAGAAATGCTTAAAAATAAGATAGCTCCATAAGCATATGCTAACAGCCACAAGAAGCACTCTGCATCAGAGAAAGATATTATAGCCCAGTCAGGTCATCCATACATCCTGGTCCATCACAGAGACATGCAGATGCTGATACCTGTTTCTGGTGGCCACTGTCAATTGTCCTCTCTTGTGATAATGACTGCTATCTTCCTTTTTTATTCAGATGTATTCGTCACCCCTACTACTAGAGATCAAGGCCTCTCACACTAATCCCTACCTTACATGTCCCTTCCAACTTCCCCACTGCAACTCAGTGCCTTTGTCTCTAGCATTGCCTCTTCCATCCTCCTCAGCTGCTTCCTTCTCTCCATGTGCCATCTTGTTGCATTCAAGTGCAACTGTCACTCAAGGCTGTCTGTGTATCTCTTGAGAGTGATGACCTCCACAAAGTGATATTCTTTATACAGCTTTGACATTGTATGAAGTTTGCTTATATCCCAGTGTCCTGGATCTAGCCTTTGCTTCTCCCCAAGGTATTCTCTAGCTGCTGGCCCCTCCCCCTTTTCCCCAAGGGCACAGCCAATTTCCATTCCAGATTGGCAGCATGCCTTTCCAAAGCAGAATTCAGATTGCAGTTGCTTTATTTATTTATTAAAACATCAGTTTACAACCTTTGAGTCAGAGGCTCATTTGCAAAGGTACCTCATCACAGAGAAAACAAAACAATAATAACAGGCATATACCTCTCAAATAGTCCTAAACACAGTCCTTGTCATTGCCAGTTGTGTGCTGTTTAACATGGTCAATTAAATTCTTATCTTGGAACATGAATTATTCTAGAGCTTCTGGAAACAGTTATTACTCATTTGTTTCACTCACGTACAGAAAATGGACACTAGCTTTGGATTAGCAAAAGAGGCAGGCCTTGTTAGGCTGTGGAGCATTTCACACCCCAAATGCATTGAGTGTGCTGTTGTGACAGCGATGCTGTAACAGCAACACAATTACAGTGACACAACTATAGTGACTGCACTGTCAGTGAGCTGTTTGTGTGGCTGACAGGAGTATTAGTTTGTCCAAAGTGGTGGATGCCTGATTTAGTGGGACTTGAGGGTCAACAGGTGGGTTGTGTAAGGGAGACACGTTTTTTATCTAGGCTGGGCTGTGGGAGCATTCTGGTTGTGGAGTCGAAGTTGTGGGATCTGCTGTATTAATTTTTTCCATGATATGCACAACATAGAGTTTGTTATATGAATATATGGGAGGATGCATGGGGTGAAGCTCCCAGAGTGGGGGTTGGGCAGAGCCCCCCCCCCATGTTTATAGTTCAACTGTGGTGTTTGTTTTGTCAGTGTTACATTCCCATTATTTATTACTGTGCTGGTGTTTTGATGAGGTCAGTTGTCAGTGCAGCAGCTGTAGTGGCGATGCTGTCGATGCAGAGTCTGTAAGTATTTCTTATGTCAAACAGACTTGGTGGAACCAATGCATGGTGTGTTGGCAGGAAGATAAAACACACAATATAAATGAATGAACAATTCAGCTAAGTTCATTCTTTTTCTCTTCTAGATATAATTTTTAAGCCCTCTTGGGACTTAGTGCTGGGATTCCAGCTTAGTCCTGTGACTTGCACTTGAGAGTTACAATGCCTAAAAGGTTTTCTGTCACACACAACTACTGCATATTGTGCCATTTTGGGGCCCACTTGCATCACAACAGCACTTCTGTGACACAAGCTGTTATAAAGCAATACATTTTTAACAAGTCTATCAAAACCTTTGAAAAACACATTCACACATTTTGATGCAAGTGGCATGACACAGGCTTTACATAACATAATGACTTGTGTCTTTGTCATGCCATTTGACAATCTTGCTCCTTTAATAATTTTTGTATATGCTTTTTGAGCAAACAAAATATATAAAAGTTATTGTTACATCTATAAGTTAACAATATATGTAAAGCATTACGGGAGCCATCTATTTCAGTACTAGGATTATAGCTCAGGGTATAGCATTCCAATCACACAGTGAATATTCAAGAAATTCATGGTGTCCAATCACACAGTGAATATTCAAGAAATTCAAGGTGCACAAATTACACCACCACTGCCTAAGCCTATTCATGTTACAATTGGGACCTGGCAAGGTTGGATTACATTTGTGCATTTATACAGACCAAAAAATAGTGAGGGACCTCTGTGTTCCCTCATTGACATTACATGTTTCTGCAGAGATTTCATCCCTTATTATTCAGAAACTCCAGCTCTATTGTACAGGCTGCTCAAGAAGAATACAGTCTGACTGTGGATGGAAGAACACACTCAGGCATTGACAATGTTAAAAACAGCTTTGTCAAAGGCCCCTGTACTAGCCATCCCAGATTACAGCAAGCCATTTCATTACATACTGCAGTTAGAAGTGTTTCATTGTCTGCTATACTCACACAAGTTTGCCATGAAAAAGAAAGACCAATTGCTTACATTTCTAAGTTGATGACTGAAGTGGAAAGGAGATTCACCCTATGTAAAAAAATCTGTTGGCTGTGTTTCTGGCAATCAAAGCATTCAGATTTATTGTGGCAGAAAGTAAAATGGTTTTGTTTTCTGCACATACACCACTCAAACTTTTGATGTCTTCTCACATCAAAGATGAAGCGATGTCTAGCAGTAGACTAGCCAGACAGACGTTACTGCTGTAGATCATGGACACTGAAGACTAGAAGGTAAAGGAGTATTCACTGCTAACCAATGGCCTGCTGCTAGATGGGCTTCCCCATGAATGCCCATACTCAGCTTTGGTTCAGCATTCCCCCTCTCCTTTCATGGAAGGCTGTCTTACTAGCCTTCATGAGCAGGGTGTGGTTACTTCATCCTTTGCCATCTATGTGGATGGCTCATCCATGTATGAAGAAGGTAAGAATAAAACTGGTTTTGCAGTATTCAATCCCACTAATGCTATGCCTCCACTGGTCTATTCTTATAAAATTCAGTCAGCTCAGTTTGCTGAGCTAGCAGCAGTTACTTGTGCCTTGCAAATTTCAACAAAAATGCCATTAAAGAGTTATGTATACAGATTTTCACTGGGTCTGTTTAGCCCTTACTGCTTTTCTACCAGTATGGAAGACTAATGGATTTGTTATATCATATGGTAAGCCTTTACATTTATTTTATTTATTTATTTATTAAATTTTGGTGACCGGGTATTTATTTATTTGTTTATTTATTTATTTATTTATTTATTTAGTTAAACATCAGTTTAGAAACCTTTGAGCCAGAGGCTCATTTACAAAGGTACCTCATCACAAAGAGGACATCAGAACAGTAGTACAAGGGACACAGTACTTACAAACAAAAAAGTTACAGTTCAATTACAATTTTGTTACAATAGAATACAATCTCCAGCGAAGCAAAGATAAAAGGTGCAAAACTTATGGTCGGGGAGAGCTGGTGGGGTAGAAGGGAGGGAGATAGGGAGGAGGAATTAGTAGGGAAAGGAAGGGGGCGCTCAGTGAGCATTGTCAAACAGAGTATATATATATATATATATATATATATATATATATATATATTTTTTTTTTTTTTTTTTTTTCTGAGCCACAAAGGTCCCTTTTCAGGGGCAACCCGGGATAACAATACAAGTTAAAGAATGAACAAGGACATAAGGAACATTTGAGGCATTGTGAGTTACATCATGAGGTGGTTACAGTAAAGAAAAATAGTGGATACAGGCATGATTACAGGCATGGTAAAAGAAAAGCAGTGGATGCAGGCATGGCTTTCAGGCATGGTAAAAGAAAAGCAGTGGATGCAGGCATCAGTACAGGCATGGTTATCATCATGACATATAAGCAATTGGTAGTACTTTGCATATAGTTTATTCAGGGGTTACACGTGGTCTCTGGCAAGCAGTCTGTATAAGGCAGGTAGTAGGAAGGTTAAGCTAGGAGACGGGAGTTGGAGAGGAGGGGAGTACCTTAGGAGCTTTAAGTGCCATGACAGTGGCATGCGCTTGAGGTCAGCAGATGGGACTTAAGCCTGGTGTGGAAGTTCATGAGTGAGGAGGAGGCCTGGACATGGGGAGGGAGCTTGTTCCATTGGCAGGCTGTTTGGGAGGAAAAGGATCTTCCACCAGCATTTGTCCATACCTTAGGAACTTCTAATAGCATCCTATCTGAGGTCCTTATGCTGCTGTTTTAGCTGCACTGTGGGAAACAGGTATAGCAATGAACTTTGAAAATGTTAAAATTAAAATGATTAAGGACAATTCACACTGAAAGGGAGGTTCTGTTGCAGAACAAAATGCAATGGCAGACTTTCAAGCAAAGCAAGCAGCCAAGGAAGGGGCCCCTTTGTGGGAACCTTATGCCTTCCCTCCCAATTTTGAGAACATACCAAAGGTTAAGCATGCAAAAACAGGCTGATTTGATTCAGCTGCAAAACTATGACACTACACTGCCTGCTTTTCTAAACTGTAAATTTAATGGGGTCTTAGATTCTCTCAGGTCCTCTAGTCTGGCAGGTTCCTGATATGCCACACCTATTTGTATCGCCCCACATGGGGTTCAAAAAGAAATACTGTGCCTTGCACATGACATAGAGGTCATGGTGATGCTCCCTCCACACTGCAACATTTGATTACTTATGTTTGGTGGCCAGATGTTAAAGATAATGTCACACAATACTGCACAAATTGTATTCATTGTGCTTGCCACAATCCCACAGGCAAAGCAAAGTGACGCCAGCTGGCCTTGCCTAATATTAAAGGTCCATGGGAAAAAATTCAAATGAATTACACAGAGGGCCTGCCTAGGACCTCTAGGGAGCACACTGCTGTTCTGCTTATTATTGAACAATTTTCTAAATGGACTAAAGCTTTTCCAGTGCATAGTATGACAGCCCAGGCTACTGCTATGCTATTAGTGAAACAAGTGTCTTCTAAGTGGGGTATGACTACCCTAATTGATTTTGATTAAGGGTCACATTTCAAAGGTAAAGTGATTCAACAAGCGATACAAGCAAAGGGCATTGATGAAACGTTTCACATCCCATATCACCCACAGCCCTCAGGTCAGGTTAAAAGAACAAACATGATACTGAAAAGCAGTTTGAAAAAATGTTCATGCAGTCTTGAAAAGATGGGGATGAACAGTTACCTTTAATTTTAATGATGATGAGAGACACAGAAAATGTTCTTAATGCAGTAAAGCTACTGCAATACAATTTTAAATCCAAATGGAAATAAGGAAGGAAAAGTATGCCTTCCACTAGGACTAGAACCCAGAACCTTAGCATTCCATGCTATGCTATAACCATATGAGCTATGGGAGACTCAGTGATTAGCAGACATTTGTGTTTTCCAATAAGGCACATACATTCATTTCTGGTGTTGCGTAACCAGCAACTTAGGCATCTGACAGTGACACAGACAATTTTCTTAATACAGTAAAGCCATAACAGTGCTTCATCCTTGGATTTACAAATTGCTGGTAGTATCCCCTCTAATCTGGCTAGCCACTGATTTGCTATTGGCCACTGACCATCCTTGGGCCTTTGCTTCAACCTATTCCACCCTTGCATCATTCTCTGTATCAGCATTGACTTTGAAGGGTCCTTCCACTTTTTCAGGCTACAAACTAAGCTGATCCCTGCTAGGTACACCCCCATTATGGTTTGGGCTGTCTCTTTTTGCCATTGATTCACTGTAAACTTTCCTAACTGCTCCTCAGTAAGTGGCCTACTTACCTCCATGTGGTGTGCTTCCCTGAATGTTTGTAATGCCCCTTCATAGGCCCTCTAGGTCCGTAGTGCCAATGAGTTGTGAAACAGCATTTCGGCTCCCTCTTGCCAACGTCCCAGATGTTCATTGGTATGGGTGTTTTCTGCTCCTCTGCTGCTGGTGCCAGCATCTGGAACCAATCCAGCTGCAGATGGGAAAGGCTGTCAGCTAGGATATTTTTCACACCTTCTATGTGTCTGGTCCTGAATGACATATTCAACTGCAAACCTCTTAATACTAGCTGTCTCAAAACCCAGATAACTACCTCAGATCTAGCTCCCCTGTTGTTCAGAACCTCCACCATTGCCTTGTTGTCACACCAAAATGTAACCTTCTGGTTCTGTAAATCATTTCCCCACACCATGGTGCATGCCCAAATAGGCATGATTTCTAACAGTGTGATGTCCTTTACCCTTCCGTCTCTTACCCATTCTGCAGGCCATGACTCTGAGAACCATTTTCCTCTCAAATATCCCCCCATTCCTAAACCCCCTGCCGCATCCGTATTCAATTCCAAATCCAAATGTTATAAATCCATTGCTCCAGCCAAAAGGAATGACCATTATAGTTGCTAAGGAATTCCTCCCATACTTGAAATCTTCCTTTACCCCTTTTGTTATATCCACCCAGTGGTGTGGTCTTGCTACTCCTGCCATGGCCCTTGCTAGCCTCCTAGTAAATGTCCTTCCTGGCCCGATTGTCCTGCAAGCAAAATTCGAATGCCCCATTACCTGTTGCCCCGTCTCAACTGCACCTACTCCCTGCTCATATGTACCTGAATCAGCTCCCTTAGCTTCTGCACTTTGCTGTCTGGTAACCTAAATACTTCTCTCAGTGCGTCTATCTCAATCCCCAGAAATTCTAGAACCTTACTGGAATTTTCTGTTTTTTCTGGTGCCAGTGGTACCCCGAGCTCTCCACACAGCTCTTGAAAACTAGCCAGCATTCTCTCTGCCTCCCTGCATCAGCTGCCTATTAACAGGAAGTCATCCAGGTAGTGTATGACTGTCTTGTAACCTGTTTTCTCCTTAAATATCCACTGCAGGCAGGTGCTGAATGCTTCAAATGTAGCACAAGCTATGGAACAACCCATAGGCATAGCCTTGTCAAAATAATACTGGTCCCTACTTTAAAAACCCAATAGGTCCCAATCCTCCTTATAATTAGAAGCAACAGAAAGGCTGACTCTATATCTGTCTTGGCCATCCATGCATCAGGGGTCACGCTGATAATCTGTACGGCCTCTTCCAATGTGGCATAGGTGACCCTGCTGTGCTCTTCTCCTATACAATCATTAACTGAGTCCCCTTCTGGGCATGATAGATGGTGAATCACCCTGTAGTCTCCCTTTTGCTTTCTGGGAACCAAACCCAGTGGGGAAATTCTCATGTTGTGTAGGGGGGGCTGGATATGGCCCTTCCACCCTACCTGCCACCTTTTCTTCCTCTATTTTTTGTCTTAAAATGTCCTCCTTTCCTCTGACTGACTCCAGGTTGCTAGTCTCCATTGCATTTCTTGGCCCTTTGTACTGCAACAGGAAGCCTGTTCTGAAACTTACAGTATGTTTATGGATTTTGCTACACCGCTATCTGGGTACTGTCTTAGCCACTTCTCCCATGCCTCTATCCTGATGGGGTTTCTTGCATCCTGAAATTGTTCTCTTTTCCCCTTCCCCTCTGTCTGAAACCCCCCACCCCCGGCCAAGTCTTGTTCGTTCTTCTCCTCAGTAAACTTGCCCCCCCACCCCGTATCCTCTGCTTCTCGAACATCTATGCCACTGCCTGCCCCCATAACCCCTGCCCTCTCGAAGGACTGCTGGCCTGATCCCCACCCTCCTCCTGCCTGGGCCTCTTCTGGCCATGTGGTCCTGCATCTGAGTCGCAGGATGGATCCCCCACATCTTGAACATGCGTGCTGGAAACGGCATTGGGGCCATGATAAAATAGCCTGTTATATCCCCAATAACACTTCTGGGGTACCCCCTCTTTTTCCTATTTCCCCCTCTGGTGTGGATTGATCAGTTACATAGTCTGTCCATGAATCCAACTGCTTTGTGTCCCACCTCACATCCCCATATGTCGTCATCCTTTGGCGAAAAAACTCATCATAATATATCTTCCCCACTCCCCCTTTAGCCTTTGCCTGTTGTATGATCAAGGAATACATAATAAGTGGGATACCCAACTCAGGTTTCTTTTCCATCTCCATGCCTGAGTATGTGGCAAAACCTATGAACCACCCATCCCACATCTTTCCTTTTGTAAACTTGTCCTCTTCTTCTTTCCCAATAAAATCACTGCCGCCACCATCTCGCTCTTCCCAATATTCTTTGTCTCCTCATATTTGGCTGCCAACTCCCTACTCACTAAAGCAAAAATGTCCACGTACTCCCCTTTCCATGTTTTCTCCTTCATGGTCAGCAGCACATGTTCCTCTATTCTCATACGCTGGGCTCCTATCTCCCTTGTTCCTTTTCCTACCCCTTTCGTTACCTTTTCCACCTCCCCTGTCTTTTCTTTACCTGACCTAATCTCTGCCAGTGCAGTTTCCATCTGTCCTAATTCCCCCTGTCCTGAATGCCACAATAATTTTCCCTGTGTACACTTTTATACTTTCCGCCATGGAACCTGATACACTACCCGTGGACCTGTCAGCTCCATGTGGCCTGTTGTCATCGAGCTGCACTGGTCCTGTTTCTTGTGGTGGGACAACTGGTTGAGGCATTGGCCACAGCAGAACCACTGTGGTCAGGGGGTCCAGTCTGGGTTCCTGTGGCAGCACCACCACCTGCTCCAGGGGAAGTACTAACCATTCTGGTACACAGGGTTGCGGTGGTACTAGAATGACTGCTCGAGGAGGAACCGCCAGTGGTGGCTGTGGCCTTTTTGGATTGCATGGCCTCCCCATCGGTCATTTCCCATCACCCCCTTTTCCTTTTCCCACTTTCCATTTCTCTCCAGACCTCCCTGGTTCCTCCCCTTCAACCATCTGCCACATCCTGTTGGCCTTCTCTGCCAACTCCACGATTGCCTTGTAGGCATCCTCCTTTGATGGCCTGTTCCTGTTTGGTGCCATCTTATCTTGCTTTCCTCTATAAAAGCTGAGAACAAAACTGACAAAGTGTCCTCATTAATGACCAATCATGCTTTATGTATCATGGCCTTGTGTTGTCCTCTTTATTAGAAAAACAATTCCCCGCCATCCCCCTCCCCCTTCCAGTTTGGCTGTCCTTGTCCTTTGTATTCCGATACTGCCCTGGCTAACAATCATTTGCTCCATTTTTTTTTTTTTAACTTTAGGCTTTACTTTAAAATTTGTATTCCCCATTCGCCTTTTCCTGCCCTTCATAACTTGTCTAGACTTATGCAGGCCAACACCTTGCAAAGCCTTTTTTTTTATGTATAGGCCCAATCTTCTGTATTCCTTACCCCTCATATCCACTTGCCTTCATTATGCCAACATGCCTCAGACCCTACCCGCACTGTTTACCACCTTCCTTTCTGCCCCCAGCTAAACTAGCCCTAGTATCCTTGTTAAAACCTCTGCTTGGCCTAGCCTTTCCCCACAGGAGCTGCCTTGCCAGAAAGCTGTGTCTGACATCATGCCATATGGCCTGGTGTTCTCTAGGCCCTACTAGCAGGCTAGTAACCCCCCCTTCTGCTTCCAATGTGTTCCAATCTCCATGCCTTTCTTTTGTCTATTTTTTTTTAAACCCTTATGTGAGTCTCCCCCCCCAATGGATATGTACTCACTGCGGGGGCTAGACCTGCCATTGGCCCCCCCATCTGACTAGGCTTCTCTCTCAGTAGTCACCCCACCATGATAAATGGTGCTTGACATCTCTCCGTGTGGTCTCCTGGCCTTACTTGCCTCCAGTAATCATCTCACTGAAAACAGCATCTGACCTCACCACGTGGCCCTAGCTAGGCCATTCTTGCCCCAACAACCATCTTGCCGAAAAACTGTGTCTGACCTCACACCACATGGCCTCACTAGGCCTTCTTGCCACAAGCAGACCATCTTGCTGAAAAATGACATCTGACATCACACCACGTGGCCTTCTTAGGCCTGTCATGTCACAAGCCACCACCTCATGAAAAATGGCGTCTGACTTCACCCTGTGTGGCATCAGTCATTAGGCCTTTCTGCAGACTAGAAAAAAAAAAACTTTCACTACCAGCGTTTTCCACAACATTTTTACCCCCACATAATGCTCATTTTCTCCCATTTCAGAGCACTCTCAACTGAGTTTGCACTCCTAGCTCATCTCTCCTCATTCTCTATGGCTCTTCCCCATCTTAGGTGTCAATTCCCCTGACTGCTCTTTACTTCAATCTGCCCAAGCAAACCAAATCAGTGCCTCTTCGCTTTCTGTTCTTTTGGACCCCTGCTTTCTAGTTCCAGTGATGTCAGGAGAAAAAAACACACACAAAATCACCTGCTTTCTTGTTTTTTTTTTTATTTGTTTTTTAGTCTGAAGTCACAATATCGCGCTTGCCCAAACATTGCTTGGCTTATCCTACCACACACAGATCACTCTTAACACATTTTTTTCTTACCTTCACTAAGCTCTCTTAGTGCACAAACCTTAGCACACTGCTGCTTTGAACTAAAAAAACACCAACTCTGAAGTAATCCAATCTAATGTGCTGCAGTTCAATCGATGTTCACACCAATAAAACTTCAGCAAAAGAGGCTGAACAACCTCTGTGCTATCCCTTATGTACCTCACTTAGGCTCCTCCCCTTCCTGTCTCTCTCCCCTTTTTTTTGCTGGCTCCCTGTCCCTCCCCCTGCCTTCCCCCCCTTGCCATCTAAGCAAACTATCTTATACTTAAGGAAGGGTCCATCAGGATAACTTGGTCTGTCCCTTAAAGGGCAAACTCCATTGTACAAAGCAATATAAACCCCAAAGGAGCTCAGAAACTGTTGGCACTGGCAGTACACAACTTTTGTTTATACGAACATACAAACATACGAATGTACCAGCAGAAACAGACCATCTAGTCTGTCTAAGCCTGCTCGAGTGTACAGCTAGCACCCCTAGTTTGCAGCTGCCTCATCCCCTCCCCTTTGTCTTCCCACTGCCACTCCACCTCCCCCACCCTCACTCTGCTCTGTTCCCTTTCCCATGCTCTTTTGAAGCTATTCACAGATTTACATGACACCATCCATTCTGGCTGTGCGTTCCATTTTGCTACCACTGTCTCTATGAAATAGTGTCTCTCATTTCCCTCCTAAATCTTCCCCACTGTATTCTTGGCCCATGCCCCTGGTGTCCCTCCACCTCCTTAGCTTAAACACCACATCTACCCCATCCTTATTGATTCCCCTCACATAATTGAATGTCTCTATCATTTCCCCCAGTCCCTTCTATCCTCCAGAGTGTTCATATTCAGGTCTCCCAGCCTGTTGTCATAGTCTGCCCCCTTCATTCCACATATCACCTTTGTTGCCCTCCTCTGCACCTCAGCAGTAACCTGATATCACGCTTTTGATATGGCCTCCAAAACTGCACAGACTACTCTCAATGTGGCCTTACCAGTGACCTGTAGAGGGGCAAGATCACCTCTCTTTGCCTGGATGAAAACCACCTCACTATGCACCCCAGCATTTTGTTTGCTTTTGCAGCCACTCTACTGCACTAGACAGTGTTGTTCATGGTCCCTGTTATCATTACCTCTAGGTCCTTCTCCTCCTCAGTGATCCCCAGCTTAACCCCCCAGACAGTATTCTGTCCTTGGGTTCTTCACCCCAAAGTGCATAACCTTACACTTCTTTGCATTGAACCCCAGCTGCCACCTCTCTGACCACTCCTCTAGCTTGCTTTGGTTCCCCTGCAGCTGCTTCCATCCCTCCCCTCCATCCACCACTGCTCCAATTTTGGTGTTGTCAGTGAACAGACTTACCTTGCTCACCACCCTGTGTGCAATGTCTGATATGAAGAGCCCAAACAATACTGGCCCCAACACAGAGCCCTGTGGCACCCCACTCATCACCAGCCTTGGAGTTGAGAGCTCCCCTCTCACCACCACCTGTTGCAGCCTCCCACTCAGCCAGCTTGTAATCCAGTTCATCATTTTTGCCCCTACCCCTACACCAGTTAGCTTCCCCCAAGCTGCCGACCATGAGGCACAGAATCGAAAGCCTTGCTGAAGTCCAAGTAAAGAACATCCACCGCATGACCCTTATCCAGCTCACCTGTCACCCAGTCATAATATTGTATCAGGTTGGTTTGACAAGACTTCCCTGAAACAAACCCATGCTGCCTCACATCCTGGAGGCCATTGTCCTCCAGGTACAACACCAGTCTTTCCTTTAGTATTATTTCCATGAGTTTGCACACTATGGAGGTGAGACTTACTGGGCGATAATTACCTGAGTTCATCCCTTGGTCTGCTCTTGTGTAATGGTACTACATGTGCCATCCTCCAGTCAGTGGCACACATCCGACTCCAGTGAGGTGCTGTACAGATCTGCCAGTGGCTCCGCCAACAGCTCCGCCATCTCCCTCAGCACCCTGGGGTGGATACCATCTGGCCCTGGTGCCTTGTCTACCTTCAGTGCCCTCAGTCCCTCTAGGACACTATTGCCTCAATTCTTCCATCTGTCACCTCTCCCCTGTCCCCACCCTCCCAGCCCATGGTGGTAGTGGTCCCCTTTTCTTCCATGAACACTGAGCAAAGTATTCATTCAGTGCTTCTGCCTGCTCCTTCCCCTTTTCTGTCCACTCCCCACTCCTTTTTATCCTCACTATTGTCTCCTTGCACTTTTCTCCCTGATGTATCTGAAAAAGTATTCCCCCTCCCCGTTAATTTCCTATGCTTATCTCAGTTCCCTCTGGGCCTTGGCTTCTTTCACTTTTGTGGTCACCTACCTGGACCATCTTGCATACTCCATCCTGTTCACTTCCTTCCCCGTCCTCCTATACCTCCAGTGCACCTCTCATTTTTCTTGCATCACCTCCACTACCTCTCTGTTCAACCAGCATGATTTTCTTGCTCTGCTTCTCTTACTCTGCGTCTTGGCGCAGGCTTCTGTGACCTCTATAATCACCCATTAAATAATATCCCATTTCTGCTCTGCATCAATCTCCTGCCTTATGCCCTCTAGTTTCCCTTTCAGTGCTTCCTGAATCCTCCCAAAATCCACTCTCTGAAGTTTATCACCCAAGTAACTGATTTCTCTGGCTAGCCGTACATCGTGATATTAAACCACACCATTTGGTGATCACTGTCGGCTAGTGGGTCCTCCACTTTATTTCCCTTACTGCCTCCTCATTTGACAATGCCAGATCTAAAGTGTTCTTTAGGGTTGTGGGTACACTAACCAACTGTGTTAGGAGACCCTCCTGGATCGCATCTAGGAGCACTTGCTCCCTAGCACTGGAGGTGACCGGAATGCTCCAGTCAAACCCCAGCAAGTTGAAATCCCCCATCATAACAACCTTCACTTTTCTACATACCTTTCTGATTTGTCCCACTGATTCCCTGTCAAGCTCCTCACACTGGGACAGTGGCCTGTATACCACCCTAAACCTCAGTTTCCTACCCCTTGAGTCTTGGAGCTGCAGCCACATTGCCTCTGTTCTCCTTTCTTCCCCCTCATCCCTTGTGCATTTTATTCCATCCCTCACATAAACTACCACCCTACCCCACCACCCCTCCCCTCCCTACGGTCATTCCTGTATAATTTGTATCCTGGGATTGCCATATCCCAGTCCCGGTGCTCAGCTGCCTATGTTTCTGTGACAGCTGCAATATCCACCCTCCACACTGCTAAGAGTGCCTGTAGCTCAGATGATTTGTTGCATAAGCTTCTTGCATTCAGCAAGACCACTCTTCATTCTGCCCCCTTCCCTTCACTGGCCTCCATTTCCTCCCTTCTACTCCATCCTTTTTTGGCTGCCCCAAGTTCTTCCCTGCTAGCCTGGGGTGTAGGCTGTGACTCCACTCTATCAGATCCCTGCATACCTGCTGTTCACTTGCCACCCATCCATCTAGTTTAAATTCACCTTTGTTGCAATATACCTCCCCAGTCTTTGTTTTAATACCTCCTTCCCCTTCCCACTCAGGTGCAGCCTATCCCTTGCAGATTGTTATTATCCCAAGTACTGCCCCAGCTGCCCACAACCCCACACCCCTTAGTTTGACACCGTTCTACCAAACGTGGGTTCAACTTCCTAAACTTCTCCTTTCTCACTGTGCTTGCACAGGGTACTGGGAGCACCTCGTAGAAGGCCACAGACTCCTCAGTCTCCTCACACAACCTTCCCACTTCCTCAGTCCTCTCCCTTGTTATCTCCACCATTTTCCCTGCTAGGTCATTTGTCCCCACATGTACCACAATGTGTGGTTTCCTCCTACCGTAGCAGCCACAGACACTGCCAGCTATATCCCAAAATTTCTGTGATATTTCCAGATATATCTAGTGTTTTCTCCATTTCTACATAAGGGGCAGCAGAGAGACTTCTTTAGAAATTTCACAAAATATCTGGAAATAGCTGGCAATGTCTGTGGCTACTACTGTACCACTCCTTATGCACCTTAAGATTGTCTGTCTTGCCTTGTCTGCCTTTAATCCCGTTATGGACTCCATGCATATCTGACTGTGTCTCTCCCCCTTGCTGCCTCATCTGGTCCCCTTGATTATTGAGACTCCTAACACTAGTACACCTCCATCCTCTTTCCTTGTGCCCATTGCCACCATCCCCACCCAGGTACTCATTTATGGGGCTACTAAAGACAGTGCTTTTATCATGTGCTGCAGTGTCTTCCCCCTGCCCCTCTCAATTGAGACCCCTCCCCCTCCTCCTGTTTGACTGCCAATCTCCCTCTCCCTCCTCACCTCTCTGAGTATTATATCTCCCCATGCCACACCATGCTCAATCTCTCTACTAGTAATGTCCCTCACTTCCTCCTCTTTGTGACTACCAGCCCTTGTGCAATCTCCTCCTGTGTCCACTTTCCCATGTGTTGCTAGTACAGCAAACATGTTTCCTACACCTTTGCCTTACTATGTGTTTTCTCCTCCCTCCTGCCTACTGCTGCTCCTCTTTTTCTCAGTCCTACTACAGTTCACCTTTCATCAGCTGGCTTCCTGTCTACTTTGCCCCCTGACCCTGACCCCTCCATTAACCCACTGTTCCTTCTCTGTGGTACCCCCACAATACTCTTAGATGTCATCCCTCCTACCAACACAATCCTCCTCTCATCCCTCAACCTCCCCAAGTCCCTGCCAAGCCACTGAACTTTTTCTTCAAGCCTTCTTAGCCTGTGGCATATTGGTCATCCTCCCAGCCTCCACAGTATGTTCATCCACATTGTTGCCCCACAACCATTGCATCCTACAATCCTACCCATGGTCCACAATACCTATACAGCCTCTCCACACTAACTTTCCATACAGCAAGTAGAATTAACTAATCCTAGCCCAGCCTCTAACATAAATTTTAATCCCAAATGCCCTTGCACACAGGATAAGACAGCCAACTACAGTACTAACTGAAAACCACAATCCTACTCATAAGGACTATAGTCATACTTACTCATAAGTTTTATATATCTTTAAAAATTAGCTCATATGGCTGTTCCTTGTTTTCTCATTTCTGACCTGCTCTGAGGAATCAGGTCAGTTTGCAGCTCCCCAAGCTCCTCCCTTACAGCCTTCAAACCCAACCCCCAGTGGTATTTCAGTATTCACTCCAGCCACAGAAGCCTTTAAGCTAAATTTCACTTTAAGCTAAATTAATATATATATATATATATATATATATATATATATATATATATATATATATCAAAACATACAAGAATCCTCTACACATTAACTCTCTCAACAGCAAGTAGAATTAACTAATCCTTCTCTCATGTAGTTTAAAAAAAACAATAGCAAAACTTACAGAACTCTTCTCCACAACAAGCAGACTTAACCAGTCCTTCTCTCCATAGTGGAACAAGATTAGAGTCAACATCCCAATGGACTGGGTAAAAGCATTTTTTGTTTCATTTCCTCTGCCTTTCAGGAAAGCAGTATAGTACAATGGTTTAAGACTCTGAGCTACAAACCAGGAGACCTGGGTTTGAATCCCACAGTCCACACTTGCATTACTATATGACCCTGAGCAAGTAACTTAGCTTTCTTGTGCTCTCATGTCACACCTGAACTCAAACTTCAGTTTAGCAAGTCTTTCCTGGTTAAAATATGTATCGACTAAATGTGTTTCCCTGATGTGATGTCATTTCCTGTGCCTGTGATTTAGAAAATAGATGCCAGCAGCTATAAAGGGAGGGGAAACTGTATAATTCTGGCCCTAAAAGTGTTATGGATTTGGTCAATAGCTTATGTAAAGCAGATTTCCATTGGTAACAATATTGATTCATTTAATCGTAGATGGACGTTTCCCTTTAAGTTTAGGTATGTTTTTTCTCCACAAGAGTCTGCACTTGGAAATGTGGTGCTACCAGAAACAACTAAATTATTGTAGAATCCAAGTTTTGAGCACACACTAACCAAAAAATAGGGATGCCAATCAGTGAGTCTTAATTTCTCATCATAAAAATATTTTTTTTCTTAACACCAGGACAGACCTCCATCCTGCCTGACACATTTTAGACACTGCTGTCTTTTATCAAAGGCTAAGAATGGTTATATTTACACCACATTTAAATATCTTAAAACAGTAGGCATTGAGATGACATCATACTCTTTCTCAACTTGGATTGCTTCTCAAATTAATTAAAAATTCATGTTAGTGCCAGAAACTGCACACTAGTAATAAATTGATTTACCATATATTGCATAACTCTCCATAAATATCTCACACCAAAAAACTCCAAAAAATACCCATAGTGACATCCCAAAATCTAATAATAAAATTAAAAAATATATGAACTTAAGGCATATATACTGTACAATGGGGAAGGGGGAAGGAAAGGGAACAGTAAGGAACAGGACAGGTGGGTGGAAGAAAGCAAACAGAATATGAAAGAATTAAGGAAAAAGGGGAGGAGAGGGAAAATAAATAAAAAAGGAAAAGGATTTACTACTATTTATACTCCTCTATAACTTCAAAAAGCATTATCAGGATCTTAAAAATGTTTCTCGTCGACATACATTAGCACATTTTTATCCCAATATGGAGGAATCATGAAACTCATAGACAGTATAAATTAAAATTACGGGTCCAGTCAGTTCATTATCAAAACAAATTATATTTTCTATTTTAATATGGTCGAACATCTAGTTGAATATTCAAACCTGGTTTTGCATTCACTGTTAGCGTAATAATCCAGAAATTCTTCTTATCAGCATAAGATTGTCATAATCGCCTCCCCTCGGATTCTTATTTACTTTATCTTTTGCTTAAAAGAGAAAGCATGGGTCTGGCCATCCCTTGCACTATTGACATAAGCAGCTGTGGTATATGTGGGGTCATTTCTATCTATGGCACTTTTATGTTCTCCGACACTCACTTTAAAGCATTGACTCATCTTTCCTATATAGAAAGCTTGACATTGACATGTGGGAAGGTAAATCACCCCCTCCATATTACACATCACACATTGTCTAATCTGATAATACTTCTCAATGTTACAACATTTGGGTGTGTGTGTGTTGGGGTGTTTTCAACTTGTTTGGGTCAAAATGTTAAACAAGCCTTCATTTGTGAACTCTGGCATTAAAATAGGTCATTTAAAAAGTTGCCAGTTGAACTCACATTTAATGAGTTTGTGTGATTGATTAGGAGGGTATCATTGGAGACAGCAATACAACACTGCAGAGTGTGTTGTTGAAGGATAGCAACATACCTCAGTTGAATTTTGAGTCATGTGGTATCATTAAGTGCTTTCAACCACCTATGAAGTGCTATATCCTACATTATAAAATGGGTAAGAAATATCATGTATCCTGATTGGCTGAAAGGGTTTGGAATCCAGTGGTATAAGGAGTAACAACCACTGGGTTGAGAACCCTTTTGGCCAACAATGCAGAGTCCACCTTGAAATAAATGCTTTTTCCACATTCTGATGTGGAATGTTCATCCTTCATATTTGTAAAGCATAAGAGTTAGGCAAACTGGTAAGTGGCAGTACAAAAAAAAACCCACCAAATATCTGAGCTCATAACATAAATGAATAAAAAATGGCAAGACAAAGTAATCAAACCTCAGTAGCAATGGTTTCTTGATCACTGACCTTTTTCTAAGTACACCTGCAGTGTTCGTCTATGTAGGCTGTACATCCAGCTGTTCACAGTAGGTGTAGAACCATAGAATGCAATCTCAGCATACAACAACCATCCCACAAGCTCACTGTACGCTCGCCTACCCTTCTCCCAAAAAACTGGCAAATCATTGCTGCCGCGTCCCCCCCATCCATAACATAACTGGAAAAGTGAATCACCATTCAAAATAATAATAAAAAAATTCTCCAATGCGATCATTTGGCAAAAGTCTGTTCAGGCCACAGATCCATCGGGTGGTAGTTACATCATCATACAACGTAATGACCGTTTACCCTCCACCCCCAAAAAAAGTTAAAGAAGTAGCGACTGCTACGATCATGGAGGGAATTAAAAAATTGTAAATGTAAAAATCAAATGCGAAACTATAGCGAATCTCAGTGGTCACAATAAAGCATTAACACTAACTGAAGCAGTAAAAAAAAAAGGAAAATAAATAAAGGTTGTAACATGACAGTTTCTCGAGACAAATTAGAATGCTACAACGGCAAATGATTTTAAAATAGCCTCACAGACAAAAAGTTGAAACATTCAACCACCCAATAGACTTAATAGGTGAAAAGGTAAGATAAAAGCACTGTTACTGTCACGTATCCACAGAGTTTACAAAGCAGTTGACGTAAAAGAACAAAAAGTCATCAGTTAGCTAGGGATAAATGGGTAAACGTGTAATAGCAATGGTAACTGACAACATTACTGAATAGTAATTGTGAAACTGTATTAATATGCTGCAGTTCAGGAGACCTGGGTTTAAATCCCACATTTGCCGACGGGGGTGCCCAATCCCCTGTCAGTTTCACTGCCCCCCCAAAATATTCATATGCCATGCTGGGAGCCCACTCCAGCAAGGCAAAAACTTCCTTAGCCAATGGGGGTGCCCAAATCCCCTGTCGACTTCACTATCCCCCCCCAAAGCTGCCTGGTGCCATGCTGGGAGCCCACCCCAGCATGGCAAAAGTCCCTTGTGTGTAAATAAATGTAAAAAAAACCTGAAACAAAAAAAACCTTCCCTCATAGATTCTTTGGCCCCTTCCCCAACCTGCACCCACCCTCTGCGTACTCACCTCCCCAGACCCCCACCTCACCCCACGTCAACCCATACTTACCTCTGGAGCCCAGTTTGACGATCTTTAGTGGACCAGGAACATGTCTGCACTCTTCAAAGACGACTGTGAACTGAAGAAATGCCAGTAAGCTGTATAATGGCATAAATGGATTATTTTCAACTTTAGTGCATATCTCAGCCATTTCTGGGAATTTTCTCACCAAATGTTTGGGGCCACACCTCATGAACTGTGTCACTGTTATTTTGTTACTCAGTCCCGAAAGGTGGTTCCACAGTCACTGTGTGGAACCACCTTTCCAGAATGTTTAACAAAATGACAGTGTCACAGTTCATGAGGTAGGCTCCCAAAAATCCTATGTTGAAAATTTGGTGAAAATATTCCCCAAAAAGACTGTTTTACGAGTGTGCGTTATGCAGTTCCTACGAACGCTCATAACTCCGAGCATTTTAAATATTTTCATTCTAGATTTTCAGTATTGTCATTTTACCATACCTCCTTATGAACAGTGCAACTGTCATTTTTCATATCTCACCCGAAATGTGTTTTTGCACATGTAGCGCACAATGGCGCGGTCAGTGTGCGAAATCAATGTTCCGGACAGATAAATAAAAACACTGTGACACTGTTCATGTACAGTGGTCTTAAACTGGCTATGTTGAAAATTTGGGAAAAATACTCCCCAAAACGACTGTTTTACGAGTGTGCATTGCGCAGTTCCTACACACACTCGTAACTTCGAGCATTTTTTAATATTTTCATTCTAGATTTTCAGTATTGTCATTTTACCACACCTCCTTATGAACAGTGCAACTGTCATTTTTCATATCTCACCCGAAATGTGTTTTCGCACATGTAGCGCACAATGGCGCGGTCAGTGTGCGAAATCAATGTTCCGGACAGATAAATAAAAACACTGTGACACTGTTCATGTACAGTGGTCTTAAACTGGCTATGTTGAAAATTTGGGAAAAATACTCCCTAAAACGACTGTTTTATGAGTGTGCATTGCGCAGTTCCTACACACACTCGTAACTCCGAGCATTTTTTAATATTTTTACTCGAGATTTTCAGTATTGCCATCTCACCACACCTCCTTATGAACAGTACAACTGTCATTTTTCACATCTCACCTGAAATGTGTTTTCACACACGTAGCACACAATGACATGGTTGGTGTGTGAAATCAATGTTCAGGACAGATTAAGAAAATCACATTATACTGTTCATGAGCAAAGGTCTTAAACTGGCTATGTTGAAAATTTGGTGACAAACGCCCATAAAATGACTGTGTTACGAGCATGCATTGTGTCAGATATGGCAAACCCCCCCCAAAAAAATAAAAAAAATTAAAGGTAAAATGTGCTGCAGAACTGCTGCAGAAATTGATGTTGAGTGATGCAGAAGTTCCGCAGCAAATGAGAACCCTGCTGCAGAACTTTGATCCAATGTGCTGCAGAAAAATCGGGGCCCTGCCCACAACCCTCACATGTACACTGTGTGATCCTGATTTAATAACTGAACTTCCCTGTGTTCCCAGGTAGTACCTGTGAGAAAGTTACCAGTCAGTGTGGCTTACCTCTTGAAAAAATATAGAACACAGAATAGAGAATTCATAAAACAGTAAGAATAGTCAAAAATCAAAGTAATAGAATGAACAAAAAATAGCAATTAACAGCAACCTTTGAAAGCAACAGTCTACTTGTTCTAATTGATTGATGATTTGTATTTTACTATTGTTTACCATTTATCCCCAATAGGTTAAAATCGGCAACCATGTCAAACGTTCCTGAATTATACTTCTCACTACTGCAACATCCTAGAATACAAGAAATACTACAGCAAGCAGAAGACAAAACAGATGATACAAGTGCCACCGCGCAAATGTTGAAATGAGAAATGAAGCAACAGCAATCCCTGTAGATGTCAAAGTTATACTGCAAGTAGAGAAAGACAGTGGAGAGACACCAACAACACTACACCCTCCACCAGTGAAACAGTTGAAACCACAAAAGAAAAATCCAGCGGATCTGTAAGTAAGCATCTCACACTAACTGATAATCAAACGACAGCCATAGAGAAACTTAAAGATGAGCGCAACACAGTTAAAACCACAAACTAGGCTCATCAGATTTTCTTGAGTTGGGTGTCAAAATGTGAAATAGCAATGGATTTGAAAACTATCCTAATTAGTGATTTGAATACCGTACTTTGAAAATTCTATGCTGAAGTTTGCAACAGTACCGGTGAACAGTACTCCATCTCTAGCTACCTTGGGCTTCGGGCAGGTCTCAACAGACTACTGAACAGTCCTGACATGAGGCGCTGTGTTAACATCATAACAGATAACCTTTTCACCACTGCGAACAATTTCTTTCTTGCAGTAGCCAAGCAGTACAGAAGAGAGAAAAAGGACGTGACCACTCACTACCCACCACTATCAGATGTTGACCTGCACCAACTGACGACTTCTTCAATACTGTCACCATCAACACCATGAGGGCTTGTTCAGAAAGTATGGGTTGATGTACAGTTACACATGGCTCGTAGAGGGAGAGAGGGACAAAGGGACCTACGTCCAGAGAAGTTCAGAATAGATAAAGATGAAAATGGTATTGCGTATGTCAGCCTCAAATACAACGAAGCAACAAAAAACCACAAAAGTCACACTGATGGCAACTGAGACCAGTATAGCGGCTTCATATACGCTTCACCAGATGACTCACTCTGCCCAGTGAACTCATTTAAACTGTATCTGTCCAAGCTACCACCAGGGGCACAAGCTTTCTACCTTCACCCACTATGTGCAAACCAGGAGTACCTAAATAGCAGTCCGATCTGGTATTCCAAGGAACCCATGGGTGTGAACTACCTCTCAGGCATGATGCCCCGATTGAGTAAGGACTATAATCTAAGTCAAAGATACATAAACCACTCAATTAGAGCCACCACAGTTTGTCTACTATCAACTGCAGGACTGCAAGCACGAGAAATAATGGCAGTAAGAGGACACAGATCCGAAGCAAGCTTGAGAAGTTACTGGAGTGCCTCTGCTGAAGATTGCAAAAAGTGGAGTGAAATCCTAGCACAAACCACAGAAGAAAACCAAACAACAGAATCTTCAACCAAAATACACACGTTAGACCCTTCAATCAAGAAACGAAAACCAGAACCAGAAATAGAGTCAACCACCAGCACATTTGAGCCACCATTCAGAGAAACAACAGTATTAGAAAACATGCCATTTAACCTCATGAACCCAATATTCCGTGGTAAAGTGCAATTCATAAACTACAACAAGTAGACTGTTGTTTGCTAATGTTGTTGGTAATTGCTATTTTTTACCATTCAAAAAAGTTTACCAAGGGACTATTTTATCTCAATGTTTCAATTAATTCTCTATCCTGTATTTAACTAAATGTTACAAAGTTTTCAAAATTTAAACACCTTGTCAGTGTTCTTTTTATATAGTTACTTCCCATTTTATAAGTGCAATAAGACACTTAAGGGTGGTGGTTGGTATGTGATAACCGCACACCTAGGTGCAGAAGGACACTTGGCCTTCGGCCTTGTGACTCATCATGCACCTAGGGGTGTGGTTAGTACATAACAACCACCACCCTGTTCTGTCTTATTGCTTACACATAGCATACCATACAGTGTCATATGCTGATTACAACAGAGGTCCAAATAAAAAAAAACAATGAAAAAAATGGGTTAAAGCAGTGTTTTAATACTAATTTGTAATTTTTAAATGCACCATTACACAACAGAGAAATAGCCCTGTAACTTTTCACAAGTAGAATGTATCTGGAATCCATAAATGACACACAATACCAAATATCACAATTATCCATAATTTCAGTGGTGAAATTCCCACAACCCAAGAGAACATAAGAAATTAAACTTTTGAATAGTTTGCCGGATTTTCAAATCTCCGGTTTTCAGAATTTTTGGTGCACAAGGCTTGCAGCATTCTCCTAACCTACGTTTGGATTTTCTATCCAGTGTGTCAAATGCTGAAAGTTAAACCAGCTTTCCCTTGTCTAGAACAAGGCATTCAGGAGACCCTTTTTATGGGGTGTGTGCCAAATATTTGGTGCAAGGTGCCTTAAGCTGTTGTAACTGTGAAACACTGGAAAATCAAGTGCAGTTGTGGCAAAGGCTTTTGACATAGCTGCAACAAAAATAGCTTTGATGCAAATCCTTCATCAGTCTTTCAAAATCCAGCCCAGTATTTCTTTATATGTGTAATAAGGGTGTCTTAAAAATAAGGAGCATGTATCTTTCTTTCTTTCTTTCTTTCTTCTTTCTTTCTTTCTTTCTTTCTTTCTTTCTTTCATAGAGGTAGATTAAACAGAGCTGTGAAAACAAGAGGGAGTGGGTGAAACTGAGCTAAAGAGTTAATAAGAGAGGCAGGGAGGATGTGAGGTACAGGTAAAAAAAAAAGCAGATCAGGCAGAACTCAGAGAAAGACAAAAAAGTAATAAGAGAAATACAGAACCAACGTGTGATAAATAATGACATGACTTAGTACATAATAAAAAAGAATTACTGTTTACCATAGTGTGTCGTGAAACCGATGTCCTGATTCAGTCCAGAAATGTCATATTTAAATTGTTTAATATATTTCAATTCCCATGTCCTTCTGTCCTGTGTGTTTCTAAAGTTGCCTCTTAGTATCAAGACAGATAAATCCAAGATAGAGAGTGATCTGTTTGTGAAAAATGGTTTACTATTGGAGTGTTGATAATCTGGTTTACTATTGCGTGACGGTGGTGATTCATCCTGGTTTTCAGTGGTTGGCTAGTTTCCCCAATATAGCAACCATTTGTGCACTTCTTGCATTGAATAAGGTAAACCACATTGCTGGATTGACATGTGTAGGATCCATACATTTGTATTATGTTTTTCTGGCTTGTCTTAATGGTGGCCTGTGTGCATATGTGGGTACAGGTCCCACTTTGGTTCTGTATTTCTCTTATTATTATTTTTTTTCTTTCTTTCTCTGAGTTCTGTCTGATCTGCCTTTTTTACCTGTACCTCACATCCTCCCTGCCACTCCTAGTAACTCTTTAGCTCAGTCACACCCACTTCCTCTTGTTTTCACACCTCTGTTTATACTACCTCACACTCTGTTTATCTAGGCCTTTGTTCTTTTGTTTCTCCTAATTTCTTGATTTCCTTGCATCTGTTAGGCATCTTTTGACTATTCTAACCTTACAGCCAGCCTCTGATCTCAGATGCTATCTGCATGCTCTTGTCTTCCCTTTAGCTTCCTTTCATCTCCTACTGATCTGTTCCTACTTAGCCCCCTCCCCATTTCTTCTCATGTTTTTATATTGCATCTTATACTTTTATCTCTAGTCCCCTTTATCACCTTTCTACTTCACTTCCTGATTTGTAATTGCTCCACAATGAATATAAATACTGCTAATATTGCTCAGTTTTGCTATTCACTTGAAGAAGGGACCTGTGTGGCCCTGAAAGCTTGTGTATAATTCCATCTTTTTACATGACACTTGTTGGTCCAATAAAAGGTATCAAACCTTCCATCTTCTCCTGTTTTGCAAGGACCAATATGGCTGGAATATCTTTATGTTTATACTGAAACTGCATTTATTAAAGTAGGATAAATGCAATTTCATAGCATTTGAAAATTGTAAATGTAGTGGGGCTGATTTTCAAAGCACCCTTATGCATGTCGCAAGTTGTGACATACAAGGGATGCCATTGCACCAGGGACCCTGCACCCAGTTCTGTATCAGGCAGGGTTCCCGCAGCTAAGTCTCATGACTTGTGTCAACCCTACCAGTATGCCAAATGGAGAGCATACCTGAATTGGTTGCCACAAGCCTGCAGCATTGAATGTGGAAGGGCACAAGCACCCCCCATGCCCGATCTTCACTGTACAATATGGGATAAACCCCGCAGGGCTATTGGCACACCATGCTCCATAACCCTCATGCCTCCATCCCCAATAACATGTATTTTAAAGCCCCTGTGGGCTACTTGCCCCCCTCAAGCCCTGATCCCCAGTAATACAAAATGTTACAGCCCCACAGGGCATTTGCAAGCCCCACAGGGATATCTGATCCCCACAGCCCTGATCCCCAATATAATTATCTAAATCAGCCCTGGTGGGCTAGCAGCCCCCCTCAGCCCCAATCTCAAGCCCCTTCCCCACACCCTGAAAGAGTATCATGTCAGTCATACAAAAACATTAACACATTTCATGTTCCCTTTTAGCCCTGGAAGTCTAGTGACCCCACACCCAGAAGTGCCAGATCACACCACTCCCACCTTGACCTGTACCCAGCCAGAGACTGGCACAGCCCACCCTAACCACCGTGGTCAACCACTGACTGAGCTCTGTATAAGCACATACTACTGTAAATAGTATGCACTCAGTGAATATCAGCAGCTGTCATTTACTGAGTGATACTATTTACAGTAGTATTACTCTACAGAGCTTTCAGTGATGCTCTACAGAGCCAGTCAGTGGCTGGCCACAGTGGTGAGAGGTGGATCTGTGCCAGTCTCTGGCTGGGTACAGGTGAAGAAGGGAGGGGTGGTCTGGCACTACTGGGTGAGGGAACCACAGAAAGCATTAAAAAACTCTCCTGGTGCCATTATTCTGTTTGCCGGGGTTGTCAGAGTGCCAAAAAAATCTTTTCAGTACTCTGACTGTGCGATAATGGTGATCACCTTCAGGCGTTCACCATTATCACATAGACCCGGGCTTGGGGAGCTGCTAGTCCACCAGGGCTGATTTAGATAATTTTATTGGGGATTGGGTTGGGGGGGTCAGATAACCCTGTGGGGCTTGGAAATCAGTTTATTCTTGGGGATCGAGACTTGGGAGTCTGATAGTCCTGCAGGGCTGTAACACCCTGTATTACTGGGGATGGGGACTTGGGGGGACCATAGCCCATCCGGGGATTCACTATTATTTGTTATTGAGGATCTGGGGCTGCCTGCCTATGGGGGATCTGTTGGGGTCACATTGGTGCCATCTCCAGTGGACGGCAAAGTAATTTACACCAGCTCATAGCTAGTATAAATGTTCTTTGACAGATATCCTTGGGGATTTGTTTCAGAATTCTAGTTTAGGGGATGTGGCAGTGACCCTTTCAGAATAGGGCACAGCAGCTGCTGTAAACCCCCTTGCACCATGTCACAGTCATAGGTTTGGCGCAACCATGTTGTAAGTCAACTTTGGTGCAAGCAGCCTGCATGTTGTTGCAGGCTGCTTTCCAGAATTCTGCATGTTGCAACTAATGGCGCAAAGTTCTGCTTGCGACATTCCTATTGGCTCAAGTCACTTTGTGCCATGCTTAAGACTTTGAGAATAGGCCCCAGACTCTTCTGATTCAAAACTCCTGCTATAAGAATCTTAAAATGGTTGTCTTGATTATTTCAATGAAGAGAAAGATGCCCAGCTGTGCAAATATATTATAGCTTTACTAACCATATTCAAAAACAAATAACTATAAAATGAAAAATGATAGCATGGTACAGTGAACACCAAAGTCATTCAGCAGAAACATATTTACAAAATGAGTGGTGTTTCATGGAAACACCTCTTCATTTTATTTAATTAGCAAAAAAAAGGGAAGTGAAAATTATATTTTTTTTTACTTTTTCAACAAACAAATGCAAATAACTTTGATCAAGTCAGTCTGCACAGGAACAAAACATATCAACAATATATCCTGTAGGGAAGTAGCATATTTCATATATGCCATACCTCCAAAAAATTGAAACTAATTGAATTTCTTTACATTTTTCCTGTTTATAAAAAATCTAAAAGTTAGGATAAATGAAACACTAATCATCCTGTTAATATTTTTGTGGTGAGACATGTTTGTGCTCAATGTACTGTGCTTCCATATTTCATTTTAATGCTATTTGCATTAGTATGTTGCCAACAAAAACATAATTTTCTGCTGTTTTTTGATAATTATATAAAACAATTAAAAGTTATATAAAATGAAAAACCACTCATTCTGTAGATATGTTTGTGCTGAACAGATATTGTTCTCACAGTACCATTCTGTCATTTTTTGTTTTAAAGTTATTTGCATTTGTTGGCTGAAAAATGAAAAATAAAGACTTTTCTGCTGATTTTTTTATTTATGATAATTAAAAAACTCCTAAAGTAACACCACTCATTTTGGAGATATATTTGTGCTGAACAACTTCCATACTCATAGTACCATGCTATCATTTTTCATTTTAAAGTTATTCACATCTGAATATGGATCCAGTGTAGTAGGTGTAATGGACTTACATTCTGGGTAACCTAATACAAGGAGATGGCACAACATTTTGCAGATATTGACATTCTTTCATCAAGCTCCTTACCAGTAGCATAAGGCATTCTTTCCTTGTAATTCAATGGTCCATTTTCTGTATAATTTTTGCATCTATATTTATATGCTGTCTTCTTTAACTTGGTAGCTTAGTAACTTATTAAACAGTAGATAGAAGGGGATGTTAGCCCAGTGTGTCTACTACATTTTTTGATGAATCAGACTGGAAGGGGCCCTATATATTTATCAGGTTCTTTCTTGAATACTTCAAAAGTTGGTCAATCAACAAGATTTTGTGGAAAGAAGTTTCATATTGTAATGGCCCTGATTGCAAAATAATTTCCCTCTCTTTCTGTTGTTGTCCTCAGAGTTTTAGTTTGCTTGTAATGACATCTTAGGTTAGCTGACCTTTCCCTAAAGGCTGTAGCGCATTGTATGGCAATTTCTTGGCCACTCAGTATATGGAATAGTTGTAATATATAACTGCTTCTGTTTCTTAGTTCTAAAGTGAGTAAGTATAATTCTACTAACCTTTGGTTGTATTTATTTTTTTTTAGCCTTGGGATCAGCTTTGTTGCCCTTCTCTGGACGCCTTCTAATAAATTAATGCCCTGCCTTAAGTAAGGTGACCAGAAGGAAGATGTCTTACTAATTCATGATCGTGTTACTAGATATTAAGGCCTATAAGTAAGATTGTCCAGATATATAGAAAAGATAACAGGGCAACCTATACCCACTTGATTTTACACATAGTCTTACATAACACCTGTACAGTTAAATAATAGTCTCTGTTCCTAGTTACAAAAGCCCTCTTAATGAAATGGATTATTCTGTTGGCATTCTGAGTTCTCTTCCTACAATGAATATGCAGACTGAAGGTATTGTCTGTTTCAATTCCTATGTGTCATTCATCTGATACTGACTGTAAGAGGACACTTTTTAACACATAAGACTTTCTTAAGCTATGTCTGCCTAGATGTAATACTGTACATTTTTTGAGATAAACTCCACTTTGTTGTTGGATGCCCAATGTTTTGAATTACTTAAAGGTTCTTCACGAGGGATTGGTATTTTTCATCACTGTCTAATTCACAACAAATTTTAGTGTCATCTGCAAATATTAATATATGATTATTTACCCCTGCATGTAGCTCTCCTAGAAAGTTAGCAGACAGGATTGATCCCAGAACAGAACCATGTTAAACACCACTGATCATAGAAAAAACATCAAAGGGCTCACATTCGGATAGGGTGCACTTGGTAAAACAATACTTTTACAACTTCAGAACCAGGCACTCACCACCACCATTGAACACTGACACTGCAGTATAAATAAAAGGTTTTTTTTTATTTTAAAATAACATACCTGATGCATTTCTGGTATCTATGACCCTTTTTGGAAGGCTGAAAGACACATAATGACAAACATTAATACTGTATATAGAAATATCTCTGTGATGTCACATTAATGAATTTTTAAAACAGCAAATGACTACTCACAGAGTTCAATTACATACACTTAAACAGATCACCCTATTATGTCTTAAAGACACAGAAAAGGGTGCGATCTTTAACAGAAAGTCTTTCACAGTATGTGGACCATTTTTTAATGTCCTTTGTAGCTGAGTTACCATCTTACTTGAGGTATACAAAAGATGTTTTAAACTTAATAGCTAATCATCATTGTGAGGTCCCTTTACTTTTAGTTACACTTGATATAGAATCACTTTACTCCAATGCTCCCCATGAGGGAGCCCTAGATGCGGTGTTATATTTTTTGAATCAAGGCTCCCTCACAGCTTTACCCCGATAGAATTCTTACTAAAATTGTTGGAATTTGTTCTCAAATTTAATGTCTTCACTTTTGATAAAGCCATATACAGGCAAATTAAAGGCACCGTGATGGGGGCAATTTGTGCTCCCTCAATGGCCAACTTATATGTTGGCTTATGGGAGCAACAGAGTGTTCTGGATGTGTCAAAAAATCCTTTCCATAAGCATATTTTCTTATGGAGGAGGTTTATTGATGATGTGTTACTATTCTTGACATGAACTGAACAGGAGTTGCATGATTTCATCAGGTACTTGCACTCTACCAAAGAAAATTTGAGATTCCCATATACTGCTAGTAAAGATAAAATTGCCTTCCTAGATATTCAGATTTTGCAAAATACTGATGGAGATCTAAGTTCTGATATGTATAGAAAGAGTGTTGATGGGAATACTGTTTTGGTAGCTTCTAGCTCTCATCCCTCCCACACTGTGGCCAGCATTCCAAATGGAAAATGTCTAGGGGCACTAAAAGAAATTGTAGCACTGATGTGTACTTTCAGAGAAGTACAGATACCCTGAAAAAATGACAGGTGGAGAAAGGGTATAGCAGCAGCAACATTAAACTTACTCAAACTAATATAGCAACTCTGGATAGGAACACTCTGTTGCAAACTAAACCTAAGGAGGTTAAAAACCAGGGGAGGATGAATGTAGTGACAACATACTCTACACATGCATCTGCTTTTTCCAACATCATCTCCAGGCATTGGAGTGTGTTAGCAGCTGAGGAAAATTTGCAAACTGTTGCAGCAACCCCCCTAGATTTTCTTTTAAGAAGGCTAGTAGCCTTTAGGATAGTTTGGTACATTGTTATTTTATAGACAGAAGAGATAATCAGACATGGTTTACTAGACCTGTTGGACGTCTTAAATGTCAGAAATGCATGTACTGTAATGTCGTTCTGACTAGCAAAACTTTTATGTCATTCAACAATAGCAGGATCTTCACCATTAGAGATGAACTGTAATACTGTGAGTGTTTTCAATTTGGCTTCCTGCTGTTGCAGAGCTTTCAATGTGGGGAAGATGGAGTGGAGTTTTAAAGTGAGGATGGGGGAGCATCAGAGGGCAATTGCTAACAAGGATGTGACATATGAAACACCTGCACATGTTGTGGCACATATGCAACATGCTCATGAGCATATATTCAGGTATACAGCCATTGGAAAAGTGTGCCGCAGTCCCATAGGGGGAGACTACAGAAACTTCATTTTGAGAAGAGAAATGTTTTAGATTATTAAATTAAAGGCTAAAGTTAGCTCAGGCTTGAACTATGGTATTGATATTAAATCATTTCTGATTAATAGGAAATGAGGGCAAAGCCCTTATTTGTTAGTGAACATGGACAGGTTTGTGCCCCCCCACCTTCTGTCTGAATTTTAGCTTTTCTGTGTCTTTAAGACATAATAGGGTGATCTGTTTAAGTGTATGTAATTGGACTCTGTGAGTGTTCATTGGCTGTTTTAAAAATTCATTAATGTGACATCACAGTGATATTTGTATATATGAATGTTTTTCATAATGTGTCTTTTAGCCTTTGAGAAATGGTCATTAAGACCAGAAACACATCAGTCATGTTATTTTAAAATAAAAAAAAAATTAAAACTTTAATTCATACTGCAGCTTCAGTGTTCATTGGTGGTGGTGAGCGCCTGGTTATGAAGTTGTAAAAAACATCACTGATCACCGGTCATTCGGTAAACAGTCTACTACTTGCTGCATTCTTCCACTGAGCCAGAATTTGACCCATTTAACTAGGTTTAGACTATACCCCATGTATTTAGGTTTAAGTATGAATCAGAGGGCAGGACAGTGTCAAACACTTTCTTGAAGTCTCCCCCAAAAAATCCCATCCACAGGCAAGTTATCATCTAGGCTAGCAGCGAGCTTCTCATAAAAGGCAATCTGATTTGTGGTACAGGACCATACATGAATAAAGCCATGATGTGTGAGGTCCTCTAATCCCTTGGAAGTAGATTTGTTTTCAAATTTGGCTTTTAAAAGTGTCTGTGTCAGTTTACCAGGTACTGATTTTAGGCTTATTTGTCTATAGTTAGAGGGTGATGTCCTGCTCCCTTTTTATGGCTGCCATGGGCAGAGCCTTGCAGACATTTTTTGATCAAAAAAGGACTCACCCCCTAATTAAAGAACAATTTAGGAGTTGCATCACAGTATTTGCAAAATACTGATGGAGATCTAAGTTCTGATATGTATAGAAAGAGTGTTGATGGGAATACTGTTTTGGTAGCTTCTAGCTCTCATCCCTCCCACACTGTGGCCAGCATTCCAAATGGAAAATGTCTAGGGGCACTAAAAGAAATTGTAGCACTGATGTGTACCTGTCCTGTACCACAAATCAGATTGCCTTTTATGAGAAGCTCGCTGCTAGCCTAGATGATAACTTGCCTGTGGATGGGATTTTTTGAGGGGGTCCATGAAGCACTCCGCTGTCTCAATTCATGCTTTGCATAGCATTATTTTTAACCCGATAGTTCCCAACACATGTGCATGTATGGTAGAGGTTATATTTGCCCTGTTTGTTCACCTCCACTGTGGTTCAATTTCTTGATGCTGAATGAGTCTCTGTCCAGCCACACATGGTGTTTGTCCCTCTAAAGAGGGGGCCAGAGCAGCAGAGATGTGGAACCACTTGCAGCCATTCTGAGCATGTGTGAACTGGCAATCAGCACATGCACAGTGGGGCGCATTCATTTTCTTGCCACTATAACAGCAGATCAGGAGCTCCACTGGTGCTCCTGGACCCAAAGATTGCTTAGATAGAGTCCAGAAACATGAGGGCTATGGTGAAGAAGCCACAAAAGTACAGTATTTATTTAAAGAGTGCCATTGACTGCTATGGGACTGAAATTATACATAATAATGACCTGCTTATGAATACTAACAAAGCCTGCCTGCCTTCTGCTCATTGGTTCTCTTTAAACTAATACTTTCACAGCTTTTCCACTGTAGCCCTCATGTCTCTAGACCCCAAATGACTGACCTCTGCATCCTAGAGCACCAGGGAAGCTCCTGATGTGCCTCTATCATGGAGAGAAAATTGATTTGTGCCATCATTTATGTGCGGACCACCACCTTGCACATTCTCAGTGCAGCTGCAAATGGTTCAGTGTCCCTGCTTCTCTGGCCCTGTTTGGAAGGGCAAACATTATCTGGGACTAGATGGAGACTCAGGCAGCATCTCAAACTCAGGCCAAAATGGCAGTGACCGAACAGACCAAACGGGACCTCCGCAAGCTCATCTGCAGCCATACCAGCTCTGGCCAGATCGTGTTTATGTTCTGAAGTCACTGTTTCTTGTTTCCAGTTAGTCAGTACTAGTTCCATTTTAGGACACTTGTTGAATAATATCTTACTGTAAATGGGGTGCATAATGATGTTGCGAGCTCTTTTAGAAATCTTGGATATATACACCATAAAGCCAGGTGATGAATTAGAATTGATGATTGTTAATACAGCCAAAACTTCCTTCTTTAAAAAAATTGCATATTGGTCTGGGTCAGCACTACCATCTAAGAAGGCATGTAAAGCAAGAAAGAATAACATTAAGTAAAATAAAGTCAAACTAACATTAAAACCTTGTTTCATAAATAGCAAAGTAAATAAAATTAAACTACCAAGTGCTTCACAGACATGAAACGTCCTGCATATCGGCCAATGGCATTGATGAGAGGTTTAGTAGTAGTAGTATTGTCTAGGCAGTTAGGAAGGCAAACTGCACAATATTTTCAATGTATAAATAGTATTGACAGCTCTACAGAGATTAGAAACGTGAGCAATGAAGGTGAACTCAGATTTTATAATAAAAACCAAACAATAACTACAGTGGAAATACTGTATGAACACAGTAAGATGGCAACATTTGGGTGGTAATCAAGAGTTATTAAAAAATACAAGAAGAGAAAATGGGCAAGAGAAAGAAGTTATGCTTTATTTTAAGTGTCTTTTTCAATGTAACTAATTAATTACATGCAGCAGGGTAATTACACTGTAGTTACATGTGTGTTGCATGCAACAACATTGAAATTGCAATACAGTTACAGTGTAGTTCAGTGACTCAGAGTATTACTGAAAGGGGTTATACTTTAAGTGTCAGTTTTAAATCAAACAAAATGTAAAGCAGAGCATTGTCAGCATAAAACTGATGGCATTTTGTTTCAGAAATAGAGTAATTTTTTAAAGTGATCATTTAGGGATAACAGTTATTTAGATGCATTTTAATTTACTTTAAAATGTTGCATGATTCAGTCATCACCATTTGATAAAAAATCATAATCTTTCTAAAATGTTTAATTACAACCCATCGAATCTCATTGGTTCTTACACCATATATTATTGGGTTTACTGTTGGAGGAATACCAATGCACAAGACTGAAAGCAACACATGTGTATATGAAGGAACCCTGTCTTCAAATGTATATGTTACTAAAGATAATGTACCTGTTACATAAAAAACTAAAATCACAAACAAATGAGAACTACAGGTGCTAAATACTTTTTGGTGTGCTTTGCTTGATCTCAGTTTTACTGCAGCCTTGACAATCATGTAATATGATAATACAATCAATATTGTGTCGGGGGCTCCCACTAGAAAAAGTATAGAGAACTGATATGTATTACTTATAACAGAATTCGCATATGCAGTTTTAATTACAGATTTATAATCACAGTAAGAATTGAGAACAATTCTTGTACCACAGTCTGACAATGTTCTAGCAAGTATAGGTAAGTGCAATATAAAACAAAAACTTCTAATTAAAGCTATTAGGCTTCCTCTAAATATAAATGCATTTGTTACAAGAGATGAATACCTCAGTGGTTTGCACACTGCAATATAGCAATCATCAGCCATTAACAGTAACATGGATGATTCCACGACTACAGAAAAACTAATAATGAACATTTGCACAAAGCACACATTAAAATGTATACTTTTTAAATCAAACCATAATACCAGTAATAGCTTAGGCAGGAGAAAGATAGCTAGCACAAGATCTACAGCTGCTAAGATTAAAATAAATATGTGCATGGGTTTATGGAGACTTTGTTCTATTCTGATAATGATCAACATTGTTATATTTCCAAAAAATGTAAATACAAGCAAAATGGAGAAAGGAATTGAAATCCAGTGTTGCTTGTCTTGTAGTCCAGGAAAACCAATGAGGATAAATTCTGAAGCTTCACTGCAGTTGCCATAGTTTGATGACATAGTAGGATAGGTAGATTAAGCTAAATATTTAAAATATCTTCATTGCTCTGAAAATGAAAACAACTAGCTTGTCATTATTTTAGCATGAGTTTTTTAAACCAATACCAGTGGCAACATTAAATACCAATGATCTGGAACATTTTACTTATAAAGATTCAGAAACCTAGTTGACATACTACACTATATCTTGACCTGAATTAATACTTGTTACCATACCAAGGGGAGATAACAATTTTCATTTTGTGTGGGGGACAACTCCAAATCCAACTCAGTTTCTCTGAGGAAACCATTTTAGATTCAGGTTCTGTTATGTTGTTGACCCTGATGCAGAGCCCCAAGCCTGGGACATCAGATGCAGATGCCAGCATGGAGGGCTCACAGTAGCCCCATTGATTCTTTCTCTGGGAGGTGACTTGAATGTTGTACCACTCATATAGCAGCAACTTGTGGTTTATTTGAAGGAGATTCTACTGGCGATATGGATAATCACACATTCTCAGGCAACCTCCAACCAAGGAAAGGTGTGAGAAAGAACACCTAGAGTGTTATGGGTGGAGAAAAGGTCACATAAAAGTGTACCTTTGGAAGGAGCATGAAGGAGGAGAGTGTACCATCATACAAATCTGTAGGTACAGCAATGGAATGGACCCTGCAAGCACATGGCTTGGTAATCCTGTTTCCCACCTCAGAGTATGCTGTGCATGGCAGTTAAAAATGGGACATCTGTTTGACAAAAAGCAATAGCTGGGAGCCAAGCTAACTGGATGGAGGATCCACTAAGGATATATATATATATATTTATTTATTTATTTATTTATTATAACATTGATTTACAACCTTTGAGTCAGAGGCTCATTTACAAAGGTACCTCATCACAGAGAGGACAAACAGTGTTACATAATTACAGAATACTGTAGAACAGCGAGACATATAATAATACAGTAGTTTCCATACAATTAGTTGATTTGAACATTTATAGTTTGCACACTGAGTACATGCTGTGAGAAGCGGGGGAGGAGGCCAAGGGATGGCGGGTGAGATGGGAGTTCGGCCCGATGGGCTATGTCTGTAGGTGATAGTAGCTGAGGCCTGTTAGAGACAGATGCAGTAGCTGAGGCCTGTTAGAGGTAGAAGCTGCAGCATATTAGAGACAGGTGCAGCTATGGCAGCTAAACAGTTGGTTCCTAAGGGTGGTTTTGAAGGTGGCAATTTTGGGTGCAGTGGAAAGGCATGCAGAGAGAGAGTTAAACCAAGATGGGGATCTGCAAAAGAAGGACCTTTGCGCCCTAGTGGTCCTGGTTCTAGGGACCTGAACAGCAGTTTTGTCTGCAGTTCAGTTGGGACAGTGGACATGATAGGTTGGATGGAGGTAGTCACCCCAGGTGGAGCAATCCCAAGCAGAATCTTCTTAGTTAGAAGGCAGGTTTGGTAGTGGAGTTATTCATCAAGGGTAATGAGATTGGACATGTCGTAGAGTTGACATGTGTGCGTGAGCCTGGGGGCACCGGTCATTAGTCTGCAGGCCTTGTTTAGGGTGAGGCGAATCTTGTTGAGGGCAGTGGTGTCAGCTACACCATAAACTGGTATGCCATAATCCACAAGGAATAGCACCGAGGATGTAACAGCAAGTTGAAGGGCATCGGGGGGGAGGCAGTCCTTGTGGCAGTAGAAGATGCCAAGGCGGGTGTTGGTGGTGGATGCAAGGGCATTAATGTGGGAGTGAAAGATGAGGGCTGAGTTGAAAGTGACTACAAGGTATTTGTAGGAGTAGACGTGTTAAAGCCTTTGTTGGGTGCTGGGGAGGATGCTGAGTGGGCTGTTGCAAACTTTGTTTTGGGGGTGAGTGAAGAGAATTGACTTGCTTTTTTTGTGAATAATGATGAGTCTGCACTCCCTAAGCCAGGTTTCAGCCTCCTGGAAGGAGTGTTGGAGAGTGTCCTGGAGGGAGCTAGGATTTCGGTGGGAGGCAAAAATGATGGCAACATCGGCATACATGGGGATGTTGCTGGAGAAAGCACTGGGCAGAGTGTTTAGATATAGGCTAAATAGTAGAGGGCCCAGGAAAGAGCCCTGGGGTACGCCAGAGTGGATGGGATGGGTTTCCAAGAGAGTCCCATTGATTTTGACACACTGGGAATGAGCTGTTAGATAGCTTGAGCACCAGGTGAGGGGGCCAGCTCAGAAAGCAATGTGGTGGAGGGCATCTAGTAGCAGAGGGTGGGAGACAGTGTAGAAGGCCTTAGACAGGTCAACATACACTGCTCCAGCGAGGGAGCTGGAGTCCAGGGTGGTGTGCAGGAAATTGGAAAACTCCAATAATGCAGTGCCAGTGCTGTGACCAGCATGGAATGTCATGCTTAGCCAGGTATTCATTGAGTTGATTAGCCCCCACTTTTTCTAGTGCTTTGGAGGGGGGGATGGAGATTGGACGGTAGTTGCTGGGGGTGGACCTGTCACCCCCTTTGTGAATAGACATGACTATTGCAGTCTTCCATACAGAAGGGAACTGCCCCAGTCAGATGGACCAGTTAAGTAGACCGGTGAGCGGGACAAGGATGTCATCCAGGACCAGCCAGAATATTTTGGGGTCCAGGGAGTTACTGCTAGGACTGTTGCTTTTTAAGGCTTTTAGCAGGAGAGGTTTGGCTTCCTGGGCACATACTTTGTGAAGGTGGAACCAGGGTCATTGAGGGACTGGTGGTGGTAGGTTGGGGGTAGTATCGAAGAAGTTACTAGAGAGGACAGAGCTAAGGTCAGGAAAGGAGGAGTTGAGGCAGTTGGCAATGCAAGCTGGGTCGGTAGTGGTAGAGCCATCAATAGTGAGAAGGGATGGGGGAGAGTGGAACTTCCCATTTAACATTTTAATCCTGTCTCAGAAGGTCCAGGCATACCCCCAAGAGGAGGAGAGGGTGGTCTGGTAGTGGTCTGCCTTGGCCTTACAGATGGACCATGTGCACTTGTTCCATGTGGCATTGTAGGCCTGTCTGTCAGCAGGTCGGCCAGATTCATTGGCATGGTGCCAGCTGTTGTCCCTATCTCTGAGCATTTGGAGTAGCGCAGGAGTAATCCAAATCTTGCTTAGTTTTTTGGAATGAATTTTGGTAGGAGGAGCAAAGAGATAACAGGCCCTGTTAAAGGATTGTGAGAAGATGTTGACGGCATCCAACAATGTCAGGTGCTTGGTGGATGGGGGACAAATTAAACTGAGTGAGATACTGTTTGAGTTTAATCAACCCACCAGGGTGAAGGCACCTGTGGAGAGTGGTCTGGGTGACAGGTTTGTGGGTGGGGGCAGACCAGAGGAATATGACATGGGAGTGGTCACTTAAGAAGTCGGGGAGGACTTGAATGTCCTGAATTTTTGGGGGGAGGTAAATGATAATGACGTCCAGGAGGGTGCTGGTTCCTCTAGCAGGGTTAATTCTGGTGGGCTGGGAGACAAGTTGTGTCAGGTCTTGGGCAGCAAAAGAGTCTTTTATCAGGGAAGTGATAGGACTGAGCCAGTTCATGTTGAGGTCCCCCACCAGGACTTGTTCAGCCTTGTGGGGGAAGGTGGAGAGATAATCCACCAGACACATTATCACTGGGTTCTGATTCCTTGGGGGTACGTGGGAGGTTGTGAGATAGAGTGGGCCCCTGGAGGTTTGGGGTGAGTTTTAAAATGAGGGCTTGGGCATCATTGACAAGCAGGAAGCTTACATAGCCAACAATGTATACTAGTGTAAATCACACAACCAGCCCTGCGTTTACTCACGATCCTCTGGTATAGAGTGTAGCCTGGGGGAGACAAGGGAATCAGGGTGGACTTGGACAGCCAGGTTTCAACTAGGGCTATGATATCTGGTTGATGGAGCATGACCCAACACTGAAGGGCATCAAATTGTTTCAGCAGGCTGCATACATTCATAGAGGCGATGTGGAGACCAGTGGTCCTTGTAGGTGGAGTGGTGGGGGCAAGGCCTAGGTTGGGGTGGATATTATTGGAGAGAAGTAATAGAAAGACCAAGGTTCTGACCATGGGGTGGCAGGGGTTCAACTTTTTGAGGATATGTTGGCATGAGGGAGAGGCCATAGAGAAATGAGAGATGGGCAGGGTTTGGAGGGTCAGAAAGGCAAGGAGGAGGTGGATCCATGGGGAGCTGAGGTAGGCAGTGGAGGGGGGCAGCTAGGATGTGGGTGCTGGGGTCCAGGGTTCATGGGCAGTGTGGGGTGAGCGAGCCTAGAAGGAAGTGTTGGTATAGTCCCAGCTGGGTTGAGGGGAGGTCTGGTTGACAGGGGGAAGGCCCTATCATGGCTATGAGTGGGAGACATTTGAGGAGGAGATAAACAAACATGGTGTGTATGATAGTGGTGGAGCAGATGGTATTAGTACCTAGGTAACCCTTCAGAGAGGATGGATACCACTTTGGAGTAGTGGACTTTGGTGCGTAGGGTCCAGGGTTCAAGACCCCTGTTGGGCAGGTGGTCAAGGGCCTATGGTGAGATGGGGATCTAGAGGCTTGGTGGTCTGGAGAGGGGTGGGTTAGAAGCAGTTTAGGGGGTAGAAATAATGACTCCTATTGGTCACTGAGGGTTGGGGCCTGGCCAGGGAGCAGGTCCAAGGAGTGGGGGGAGATTGTAGGGAGGGTCAGTTATGGAGTTGGGCAGGGCGAGAGTGGTGTGGGCAGTGCAGCGGTGTAAGTGAGGGAAAGGAGTAGTGGAGGAGGATAGAGGGATTCGCAGGTTGAAGTAGGAGGCAGTGGAGATCATGGAGGGAGATAGAGGGACAGGCAGGATATCCCTCTAATGGTTAACAGGTATAACCTGCAAATGGGAAAGTGGGGACTTAGATTTAGAACCAGCTGGAAGTATATATATAATAGATAACCCACTCTAAGGTGTGTGGTTGCACTCTGATATACACACACCTTGGTGTGCATCAACCACCCAAGGTGTGCGTATATCAGAGCACAACCACACATCCTAGAGTGGGTTATCTATCTAATAAAATAGTAAAATTGTTTTGGAGGAGGGTGAAAGGGCAGGTGTGTGGTCACGCTCTGATATACGCACGGTTATGTGATGTGTTTCAGCCAACCAGCCAGGATAATTTTTCCCACCCATTATATATATATATATATATATATATATATACTTATATTTTATATATATATATATATATATATACTGTATATATGTGTAATGGTAGCATGGTAGTGCTACCATAGTTATGACTGAGTAGCACTTTTAAGGTTAAAGGGTGAAACTTTGCACCTTAATAACTTTGCCATCATTCAATGGATTCACCTGGCTGGCATGGGGGAATACCATAGATCTTGGGATCTGCCAACTTTCATACTGGTAGGAAATACGGCTAAGTGATTATGTTTTTTTGTGAATTCTTTGCTCATGCCTACAAGTCACACTGTTTTTGCGACCATTCCAAAAACTTCAGGGAACGTGCGGCCCCAGGTCCCCAATGTGCCTTTTGAAGATTTTGTGAAAAAATATTAAGCGGTTCAAAAGTTATTCAAAAAAACAAGTTCCCATTATAAGTCAATGGGAAAAGTTAACAAAAAGTTTGAAAGTGTGTCAAATGCACTTTTAGTGTCACAAATGCCCCTAGTAGTGTCCAAATCCGCCATTTTGTTTTCAGTTACTGATCAGAACAATGCTTGGCATTAAAATTAAAAACCGGCATCAGGGTGTGCATTGGGGTCATCGGTCCTAACTCTCGCCCCATTCTCCTATACCTCAGCTTGTTTACACATGTGATGGGGTGAGTTAGGGCGGATGATCCCAATTCACACCCCGATGCCGGTTGGGGGGGCAGGCTGGGGGGTGCAAAGGGGGCTTTCAACCCTAACACTGAATTTCCTCACTTTTGTCGCTGTGGAACCAGTCTAACTGATGCATTAAATAGAGTTTTTGTCATAAAAAAAAATATATATTTATATATATATACACCTATACTGCACCACCTCAGCTTGTTTACATATGGGATGGGGTGAGAGTTAGGGCCAATGACCCCATCACACAGCCCGATGCCTATTGGTGAAGCCAGGGTGGGGGTGGGTCATGAAGGGGTGGGAACCCTAATGTCGAATTTCCTCACTTTTTTCACTGTACAATAACCCTAATTGATGCATTAACAAAGTTTTTTTTTAATAGAATATATATTAGTGCATCAGTTAGGGTTCATAGTACAGAGACAAAGCATGGAAATGTGGTATTAGTGTTACCACCCCTACCACCCCCCCCACCCTCCACACACCAACAGGCCTAATTCTCACTCCATTCCATGTATAAACAAGTTGAAGTGGTACAGTACAGGAAAATGGGGTGATAGTTAGGCTCAATGGTCCCAATGCACACCTTGATGCCTGTTGGTGTGGAGGGTGTGGGGTGGGGGTGGGCTGTAACCCTAACACCACAATTCCATGCTTTTGCCACTGTGCTATGAACCCTATATGATGCAGTAACAGAGTTTTTTGCAATTAATTCCCCTTCTTTTTGAGAAAGTGTAATGTATTTTTTTGAAATTTAAGTTTATTATTTTCAAAAGTAATACAACCAGAACCATGATGCTTAAGAAACAGACCAATAAACCTAAATCAGACCAACACCCCCCCTCCCCACTATAAATATAGTAAATAACAGGCATACTTGAAAGTAAAAACAGCATAACATATCTATCTATCAGTCAAAAAGCCAGAGAGTAGATACCCTCACCCCTCCCCCTCCCAGGGTGCACCCGCTAAAAGCATAAATTACAGCTTCTAGAGTCTGGATATCCACACTTACTAAACAACCTATTTAATAACCTGACCAATAGTCCTAGTTATAATAAAGGAGACATATCTAAATCACATTAAAACCTTATATTAAGATAACATCAATTATGCTACATAGTATGAGGGTCCAGGGATCAGGCCACTAGCCTTATCATTAAGGTAGGTAAAAGACTGGAGCTTGCCCATCTTTTATAAAATAAGTCCATACGGTTCTTATAACTGGCAATCAAATTTTCGGACTGGAGATACAACATCAACTCCTTTAACCAATCCGCAAAGGATAGAACTAATTGGTCTTTCCAGTGTCTTAAAACCAGCTTTTTGACTGCCATAGATATCAGGGCCATATGGTACTTACGCTCCACACTATCTATCAGAGAAAAATCACCAAGTACACAAATTCCTGGAGAGAAAAACCTGCTCAGACCCAGAAGGGGATCTAGATTATCCCGAATCAAAGACCACAGCGGGGCAACTTTAGCACACTCCCAGAAAACATGAATCAAGGTGCCTTCACCTTGCGAGCATCGGAAACACAGTGGAGCAGAAATCAGCTTACGTTGAAAGAGAGCTTGACGGGTGTAGTATAAGTTATTAACAATATTATATTGCACTAAACGAAACCTATCCTGGGTGTGATATCTATGCAGATTAGGCCAAAAGTTCTCCACAATGGTACTTCATCAGGAGAAGATAAGTCCAGATCGAGGACCACCAACCTCCTCCCCAAGTTAAAAGTCAAAAGGTAGGAGTAAATCTGTGAAATGGAATGGGGCTGGGATGCCAGCATAATAATGTTGGAGAGAAAGAGGTGTACCACAGACGGTTTAAACACCGATCCAAACTTACTACTCACCAGGTGCAAGCTGAAACACCTTGAAAGTCTCTCTGCTTGGGATATCAAATCTGGCTAAGATATCACTTGATGCGAAAAGAGAAGCTTGGCTAAACAAATGTTCAACCCTGGAATCTTTAAGTTGTGGGAGCCAATTTGATCCTACCCACTAATCTCCTAAAGTAATATTGGGATTGAGAATAATCGGCTGTCCTAAATCTGTATGATTAGAGATCCGGAAAAACCTAAGACATTGGGCCCACACCTTAAGAGAAACTGCCACTGTGTTATCAGAAATCAATTGTGAGAGTATTTTCGGAGTAAGATAAGGTAAGGTGGTTATGTCAAATTTAAGCTCGGAAAGGAAGCCGATTCTAATTGAAGCCATATTGGGAAGAGTTCTCAGGATTCTTGAGAGAACCACCTTCCCAATTTGGACAAGGGCTGCCCAATAATATAGCTGAAAATTCGGAAGTCTTAAGCCTCATCTTTCTTTAGGAAGCGATAGGGAGCCATAAGAGCAACGTACCCCTTTCCCTTTCCAAATAAAAGTGGAAAACAGACTATAGAGCTTTTGGAAAAAGGAAAGAAGAAGCCAGAGGTTGGTAAGATTCAGTGGGTAAAAAATTCGGGGAAGAACATTCATCTTAATGATACTAATTCTACCCATCAAGGAAATAGGAAGGGATGCCCAGTGCTGCAAATCTTGACTAATCGAGTCTCTGATCTTGATTAAATTTAGTTTCTTGAGCAAAAACGGGTCAGTGGAGAAGTAGATCCCCAGATACTTAAGTGAACTGGAAGTCCATCTCATTCCAAAGGGAAGAAACCCACTCTTAAAAGTATAATTATTTAAGGGAAAGATCTCACACTTCGATGTGTTTAACTTATAGCCAGAAAAGGAGCTAAACTGCCTAATAATATCCAGAGCTGCTTCTAAAGATGCTACCGGGTCAGACAGGTGTAACAGAACATCATCTGCATCATGAAAGAACTAGCTCCCTACCTAAGAGCCTGACCCCCCCTCACCCGAGAGGAAGACTTAAGTTTTATCAGTAGAGGTTCCAAGTATAAGTTAAACAATAAAGGAGAAAGGGGGCAACCTTGTCTAGTGCTGGCAAGAAGACTGAAAGAGGGGGATAAAACCCCATTGCAGTAGATTTTTGCAGAGGGGCACTTATAAAGTACCTGTATCAGGTTCAGAAAGGAGGTCGGGAAGCCCATTTCTTCCATGACGGTCCATAAAAAGGACCAATCGACCCGATCAAATGCTTTCTCAGCATCTAAAGAAACTAATACAATTGGGTCTGAAACGGAACGGGCATGTTGCGAGATATGCGATAAGGTCCTCAGATGATCAGCCGCTGATCTCCCTGGAACAAAACCTGCCTGTTCAGGGCTGAAAAGCTCCGTCCAAATCTTTTTAATCCTCTCAGCAAGTATTTTGGCTAGTATCTTAATATCATAGTTCTGAAGAGAAATAGGACGGTAGCTAGCCGGATCAGAAGGTTCTTTATCTACTTTAGGAATTAACACTATAGTGGCCTCGAACAAAGCCGGGTCAAGTTCCAATGCGACCTGGAAATAGTTATATAATTTAAGCAAGATAGGAGTTAAGTCTTTAGAGAAGACTTTGTAAAAATTCACTGGGAATCCATCTGGGCCCGGTGCTTTGTCCGGGGCCAGGGAAGCAATAGTGCTCTGGATCTCCTCAGCTGAGATAGGAGCCAATAAACTCGCCTGTTGGGATTCCAGTATACTCGGAAGATCAATTCCTCTTATATAATTTCTGACATCTGCTATCGAATGGGATGTTGAGGGGACTATAAAGACTGGAATAGTATTCCCTAAAGACCGAGCAATCTCTGGTGAAGAGACAATAGTTCCGGATGAAGAGACCAGAGAAGGAATAATCCTCCAGACCTTCAAGCATGCGGAGGCATAGAGCCAATAATTTCCCGGTTTCTCACTGAGATCAATATACTTAGCCTGGGTTTTCACCAGATAATACTCTATCTTTTCTTTCAGGAGGTCCAGTATTCATTCTTAACTGATAGGAGCTCCTTAAGATCGAAACCGAAGAAGTTAATGAATACCTACCTTCCACCTCCTAATCCTACCCACCAACTCTAACAACCTAGCCAGTCGTGCCTTCTTCCTAAGGGAAGCCATCTTAATAAAGTCACCCCTAAGATAGCACTTTAACGCTCCCCATATCATATCCACTCTAGGGGTAGAGTCCATATTGTCTGCCAAAAAAAGGGATATTCTAGAACTGATCTCCGAAACACAATGTCGGTCCTTTAATAGTTGAGTATTTAATCTCCACTTGGAGTCTCAAGAATAGTCAGGACTTAGAGAGAGGTGCAACCAAACCAGAGCATGATCTGACACAATGATCGGTTCTATACCAGATAAAGATACACTCGGGAGAAAAGAGAGACTAACTAATATCATATCAAGTCTTGATTTAGTGCCGTGTGACTGGGATTGAAAGAAAAGGCCCGACAAGAAGGATTGTGTCATACGGATCACCTAGACCTAACAATGAGACCATTTCACAGAGGGGTTTTGTGCCGAGGAGGGTGTATGCCTATCCTGGGGCTCTCTATCTAACCACGAGGGAAGAGTACATTCCAGTCCCTCCTAACACATATTGAGTTGGCAAAAAAACGGCCAATTTATCTGTCAACATCATGAAAAATTCAGGATTACCTCCCACCGTCCATACACTGAACCCAGAACTACACTCTCTCTGTTTAAGCTACCCTTAACTAGAATGAATCTCCTTCCGGTCTGAGCAAACCAGGTCCTTGGTAAATAAAACGTGCCTTTTAACTAGAATCGCCACCCTTTACTAAATGAGAATTCCCAGCAAGATAAACTTGAGAAAACCCAGACTGAGAGAGCAAATTGGCCTCATCCCGGCCTAAATGTGTTTCCTGCAAAAAAAGGATGTCCGTGCAGAGCAGGGAACAGTGATTGAAAACCTGCAAACGTTTAACCCGATCCCTGAGCCCTCTCACATTCCAGGACACTATTTTAACTATACTCATAGCCATTTTAAAATTATTTCGCAGTAATTAGATATCCAGATAGAATACTTCCAACAGATTATAGCAGGGCGCACCTCCCATATAATAAGTCCGAGACCCCGTTGTATGACTCCCTCCCACCGTCCCCCCTTACAAAGAAACCCCAGACCCCATCGGAAGTTACATGGAACATCAATTTTATAACCCCCATACCCACCCCAATCCATACTCTAAAACTAAATAACAAACAAGCAAGGCCCCCCAAGCAAGACAACAGAACCGCCTATGACCAAGGTCAGAAAAATCTCCCCCAAAACACCCCACAACATAAACCCAGCAAGAACTATGTACAAATGGGGGTCCGTATAGTCGTGGTCCCAAATACAACCTTTTATTTCGGGCTACGAACCCCCCAAATCCCCATGCGAATCTCCAATCCCCCAGAGCCAAAAACCAGCAACCATATACTATCAAGACCCAAGACTCCCTCAGTGAAATTATAACCCCGGCAACTACCCACCAACAATTGTTACAGATCAGCCCAGGGCAGAGATTAGCAACCCCCCCACCGCACAGCTCGCGATCCCACATCCAGCTCGAAGATTCGCCAAATCCCCCCCCCCAGCTGCCCCCAAGTCCCCGCCCCCCACATACCAATAGACAGAAAGGCTGAAGTACACCAAAGAGAGAAAGTAAGGGGGAGGAGAAAGACAGAGACATAAAAAGGAGAAGCCCCAAATATAGAAAGCCCCTTAGGACTCATCGACTCAGGCGGTCCCACCATATTTCCATTCCCTTCACCTCAATGAAATGAATGAGCCACCTACCCATATCAGCTTCAGTCGAGAATTGGGAGGACAGTCCCAACCCACATCACTCCAACAAGAGGCAAAGGGGGAGGCTCACCGAAGATTCACTATAGTGGTTGCCATTTCCGAGGGACCCTAATTGCCGTCGGACCTTAAATGTTTCGCCCTCCAGGAAGTTCCCTCCCGGAAACTACCACCAGAAAAAATGTTCCGCCGTCCGGCACATGAGCTTCAAATAAAAAAAAAAAAAAAGACGGGACCAATAGCGCAGATCTAGGCCCAAACCCAAACCGCCCACCGCATCCCCGTCCCAGCAGCCAGACCACCAGAAAGACCCAAGAGGAAGAGCCAGGACAACCAGACCAGACAGAGAAAAACACCACCACGAGACACAGCACAAAGGTACGTGACAAGGAGGGTGGGCAAGCGTGAGACAGAAGGTCAGGGGGGGGTCGCCACAACAGTCACCAGGGATATACACAGACACCATCTATAGGAACATTTAACATCTCAAACAAACATTAACAGCATCTAAAAAGTCCAACATATTTTCTTCATCCGGATCCCTTAAACAGATCAGGCAGTCTGCTAGTAAGGTCCTTGTAAGCTGCTTCTGGGGTGTTAAAACTTGTAGCTGAGCCTCCAACAGTTACTTTCAGGGTGGCAGGATATATCATCTTAAACGGGATTGCTGCTGTGATGAGTTTTTGGACGATTTGGTGGTATGCTGCTCTTTTTTCCCGAATCTCTTTGGGAAGGTCCTGGGCAATCCGGATCCTCGAAACACCCCACAGGATTTCTTTAAGCTCCCGACCCTTCAGGAACACATGCTGCCTTTCCAGGTAGCTTAAAAATTTAATAATGATCGGACGTGGGGGGAGCCAGCTGCAGGTCGATGGCGCAGCGAACGGTGGGCCCTTTCAAGATGGTAGGAGCCATTTATAGGAGATGGGCCTACTATTTTAACAAAGAACCTCTGCAGGAAAGCCATAAGGTCTGGGCCTTCTTCTAACTCCGGGAGGCCAATTATTAGCAGGTTATTTCGGTGATTTCGCCCCTCTAGGTCTTCAGTTTTGAGTTGGAGCCTCTTCACCTGCTGCCTTAATTCTGTTATCTCTGTTTCAGCTCTAGATCTCCATTTTCAACAGAGGCGACCTTTACCTCCACATCTGAAACTTTTTGTAACATCAGAGAGTAGCTTGCAGAAGATTTGAGCTCTCCTGTTAATTCCACAAGAAGCTCCTTCACAGGGCCAAGCTCCTGGAGGAATTTATCCTCCGATAAAGGCGTAGGCTGTACTGCTTTCACCTCCATGGTCCGGCCTAACTAGGGCCTGATTCCTCTGCTTTTTTGCGGCCTTCTCAGGAGATGCTGGAGGGGTATGCTTGGTGAGGGCCTGTTTCAAATCCACCTCCATCGCGACCCAGCTAGGGCTTAAGATTCCAACACAAGGCACCTTATCGATGATGGAGTGTTAAGAGGCTTGCTATTTAAGTAATTTCCTCAAAAAACCCGGTCAAAATGCACTTTAAATTGCAGATTAGGCGGCCAGAGGGGGGAGCTCAGGATCTCAGCTGCTGCTCAGATGGATGCCATCACGTGACTCCGAGAAAGTGTAATGTAACTGGCAAGTGGTATGTGTTAGTGGGAGTGAGGGCCCTCCAGCCACTGCGCTCCCCTCATATTGCCAAAATGTTGCATTATGGTTTGTGTATGTGGGAGCGTGGGCCCTCTGAGCCCTGCATTCCCACTTATACATAACTACGGAGCCATACAGCCACCCTATAGGGCAAGGAATCCTTGTAATACTAGTTTGTCAATGTCTCAGAAACCGTCACAGCTGTGAAAAAAATTCAAGTGCTGTTGTAAACAGCACAGCATAACCTCCACACAAGAAACATCAAACAAATCTGTATCTCACATCATTTACAAGATATCGGCACTGAAATACGCTGAAAAGGCACACTTGGAAACCTTGTGACCCTAATCTGCCAATATCTCTGTAAACATAGGAAGTAGGAAAACTATTCTACTGCTGGTGTAATGTTTGATTCCCCAACTTGTTTATGCAGCTTAGTTCACCCAAAGGTGAACTAAGCTGTGTTTAGCAAAAACTCGTATTTCACTTCATTTTTGAGATACGGGTGCCGAAAGGCATCACAGACACTGCAATGTTATCCTGTGGGAAATTTCTCATCTTAGGAATGCTGTAACTTTGGGTCCATTGAATGTTTAGGCACCAAACCACTAAAAGGCACATCTGTGAAACCAGGGCTTGGCACCCTGTAAATTTCAGCACAAAAGCCCCAACAGTTTTGTGCAGAGGGATGGCAAAGATTTGCGGTTTTTGTGCAGAGAACTTTCGAAAATCGCCAAAGTTTTGCGAAAAACAGCACAACACTTTTGTGTTTGCCAAAGTGTCATGGCCATTTCTTTAACAATTGGTGAAAGTACTGGGGCACTGATTTTAAAAACAGCATTTCTGGGGGTTTTACCCACCAAGAAAGATAGGGCTGGCATGCTTAGGGCCCGGCTAGGTAAACCCAACAGTCAGTGTTTACCTAGGGAATCCCAAATTTAAATGCCAGGCATTTTTCTCTCTCGCTAACTGAAAACAAGATGGATGCCATACAAAAATAAAAGGGTTATTTGTAAAAGGAAAATGTACTGGTGGCAGCTTTAGAGACACATATATTTTTTTCCCCATTGACTATAATGGGAAATTTGTGTTTTGAATAACTTTTGAATGGTTTAATATTTTTTCACCAAATCTTCGAAAGGCACATCAGTGACCCAGATTACATCTTCCCTTAAGATATTAGACCAAATGGACAAATTGTGCAGGCTGTGGGTACAAGCAAAGAAATGTGCACAAAGTCATTTTTTTGCATTTTTGGGTGTTCTGTAGCTTCGCAACCATACATCCGACTACAATGCAGCTTGCCAGATCCAGAGATCTGTGGTACCAGACCATGCATGCAAACATTTGGGAAAATCTGTTGTATAGTGACAAAGTCATTAAGGTATAAAATTTGAGGTTTAACATTAAAGTGCTTACTCAGCCCTAACTCTACTGGTGCTAACGCGCCAGTATAATATATGTATATGTATATGTATATAATTGCACGGCTCTCGATCAATAATATATTAATATGTTCCACATCGCCACTCATTGCTGAAAAAGAGTGGTTTCACTTGCCTTCAGCTTGAGCCAGAACATTTCAGCTTTGCTTTGCTGTTCTCACTCAGCTAAAGTCATGTGAAACCACTCATTTTCAGAAATGAGTAGATCCAGGGTAAGTATTAACAAATACAATTGTAAGTCACCGAGAGGAAATAAGTGTTCGTTGTTGGGACTTGGGAGTGGAGTGAGCTTGCTAAAAAACTGTTGATGTACAAATTCTACTGCAAAAAAAATTAAAAACATGTTTTAAAAAAGTAAATTGAAAAAGGAGTGAAAGAGATTTGGGCCACTGGGCCGGGTGCTGTAATTTGTGATCTTTGTCCCCAGAAATGCAGAGTGGGCAACTGGGCACTGACACTTGCTGAGCTGAACAGTTTACACAATAACAAGTTAGTGGAGCATACATACAGCTAACAGTGTGTTGTATGTCTGCTCTCCCACATCTCTAATCCCAAAAGTCAAGGAGATGCACACAGTGAGATATTTAAATAAACTTTATATAACCCTGGCACCGGGTATCTCAGGGCTACGCTACCCCTGTCTTAGCTGGCCACACCAATGTTGAGGGGCCTGGGTCCTTGCTTTACTTTAAAACTGGTTCTTTCCCATGGTAACATAAATGCACAGTGCATCTACCCAGAGTATACTTTTTTTGTGGGCATGAATAATAGCTGGTACCACCATCGGGGATGCTGTGCCCACCCACATTACCATACTGCCATTCCAAACATGACCCAAAATTAAAACCCCCGCTTTTCAAAAAAAAATTTTAATGATTGACTCTCTCTTATACTATGCTCATGACAACAGATGTATGAACAAACAGTAAACAACAATTTATTTACGTGGGGTGAGGGTTAGGAACGGGGAGTTGGAAGTAGAAGTCAGCTGTCTACAATTGATTTAGATTTGGATTGACATTTGGTTTTGATTTGCCTGAAATCACAATAACCAGTTTGCATTTTACTTCCAAGCCCCTTTTTGGGATGTTTGGCCACCCACTCACCTACTGATGTATTCAAGATATTTGATCTATCTAGTTAGCTGCATCAGATGGCAGAATACGTATTAGATGCCCACACACATATCAGCCCCAGAATGTATCAGAACCCCACAATTCCAACACCTATTCTGGGTACCCAGTACTATTCTTCTTAAATGTTGTGGGCCTGTTAACTCTGCAGCTGAATTGGGGACCTTAGAAGAAAATCAAGTCAGTATTCTTTTCCTTTAGCAGTCCTTCCATGTTTTATTCTTTAAACTGAACTCTACAAGACAGTTAGCTCTCTCGCTTGATTGTCTTGGGCTTTATACACTGAAACTGGGCAGAACTTAAAATAATAACCGTTTACAGACCCTTTCATAGGCAGACCAGGGTCTACTTACTCATGGTTTTGAAGTCACATTTAGTGTTGAGAAGCATTGCAGAGGATCAAGGCCGGAGCTGAGGATGACCCTAGGGCAACAGGCTTGGAAGCTTGCATTTTTTGGAAACCTCTAGCATGAAGATGGTGCCCCTTCTCTCTGGGCTTACAGTCTCATTTGGTACAGACCAGGCCAGGACCAGGGCATGCACACATCAGACCCCCCACATTTGGCTATACCCTTAAGGGGGATATGCATATGACAGTTCTGTATGTGGCGGCACACTACCAGGCTGTCTCCCAGGCCGATCTAATCTGTTTTGTTGCATTCAGCACATTTATACATAGCACATTCATATTAGACATTCTAGTAGCTTGTTATAGTTACAGTTACTTCAACTATGTGCAGACACGGCCAGCACGGTCCTTTATACATGCTGATCACAGAAGCCCTCTCTGGAAGGTGCTTTTCCCCTAAGGCTGGGGTGACCCAGACTCTCACAGTCCATGCAAGACAACAAAAACTTAGCTAGAATCTTTAACCACATCAGACAGAGCTTGAGGCTTGGCTCTCTACCACTTGGCACTTGGTATTAGATGGAGCTTGTATGGCTCCCCACCACTTAACCATTTTAGTTGACAATACAACTGGTCACTCCAGCTTCTCTCAAGCTTAGACACAGCATTACAATCCCTTGTGGCTTTTCTGGCATTAGCAGCTCCAACTTGGACTCTTAGAACTTTTACTGGCCTCCCAGGCACTGTCGGAACAGTTCTGTGTGGCTGGGGAACCTCCTTTCAGTCCTGTAGGTACTATCAACAGTCAGATTCAGCACATACTGTATGAATTACTGGACCCTTTCTTGGTCACTTGAAAACAGATGTCCACCCATTTCTTGTGCACTGGGTAGACACAGGGTGCAGACAGACAATCATAACTTTAACTTGGCTGGGTTTCTTTGACCCACAACAGATCTCACTGTAGCTTGCACTGTTAACTAGAAGTTTACTCACTCTGACAGATTCAGAAAATTTTCCTTTCTTGAAGTTACAGTCATTCGTCAGCACTCATACTGCTGAGGCAGATGCATTTTTTGCAGCTCTCTCACAACTGCAGACAGATGCTGTCTTCTTTTCCACATTTTCCTAATGTGGCAAGGAACTGCTAGTCCAGGAGGACAATTTCTGGCAACCCCCAGGCTAATGACTTCTGTTGCTGGCAGCCACTCTTCCTCTCTGGCAGAGGGAGAAGCCCCTTCCCCTGTGGAGGTGCTCACACTGAACAGAACTAGGCCCATTTTTCTGGAGCAGAGGGCCTGAGCTCCCTCCCTCCCTGTGGAGGGACTCCCGCTGGAACTGAGCTCAGTCTGAAAATCCCTGTGTCTTATGGAGTCTTTCTAGGGCTCCCGATTAGCTGAGCCCACTTGTCAGTCCAAAAGCGATTGACTAAATCCACTTGTCAATCCCCAAAATAAATATTTATTAGCCTCCTTCGACACTGGATAGGCTCTCTGTTTTGGCATCTGAATTAGGTCCCTGCATTTTCCCCGCAAACCTTTTGCAAACTCCGAAGAGTTTCTGCTACTATCCCAACAATCCTTGCACTGAAGTCTTGGCTTTCTTGTTGACTGCTGTGCTGCAATTATGACTACCAGTATACACAGTCCCCTGCAGTCCACCACAGTCCCTCAAATAAAGTTCTGGAGCAGCCAGTTAACACATACTTTTTTATTCTGTGCCCCACTGTTTAGTAGTGACCATGGTGTCCTCTTAAATGCTGCCACTCCTTAATGTGTCACTGCAGTCCTTAGCCTGTCACTGCTGCTGAAATACAGTGCCCCCTTAGCAGCAGGTAGGCCTCTCATTAGAGTCCCACATTAGTAGTCTGGAACAGCCAGAATAGTTGTTTTATTTTAATCACTTCCCCCTTGTTTAGCAGACCCCTTTTGTATCCTGTACAGAGCTCACAGTACTTTACAGTTATTTACAGTTTTGTCCCTGCAGGAGCTGCCGAAACTCGCAACCCCCAGTGACAGAACAGACCCGCTCATGAATATTAATGCAAATTCATCAATATTCTTAGTCAGGTCTGAATTCCTAGCATGAACAGCATTCTTCATTTACAATAGTTGGCAGTTCCTCTGGTCCATCCAAGTCACTGGCCTCCACTCTGCACCGTACAGGAACTTGACCCACTGGAAAAGCCATCCTTGGACTGCGATCATGGTCAGCAACATCAAAGCGCTATTGAGTGCATGCACAAGCGTCGGCTGCACCGGGGTGCAAACACAACATCAGCATCTTGTGATCTTGCTCACTAAACCTGAGTTGGGATGAAAATGAACCCAGGGCTGCCCAGGGAATCAAGGGAACACAACATGGACCTCGGACCAGTGCAGTGGTGCTTGAGGACAACATCAGAGCACAGTAGGAGGCAGTCAGGAGGTGCTCCAGGAACAGGAGCAAATGGGAGAATGGGTAATAAGGTAAGGCCCCCATTTGGAGGGGGCATTACATTTATTTGCATCGTACAAGGATTGAGAAGACAATATGAAGAAGAACAAGCAACCGACTTTTTTTCAGTGTGGTCAGCAGCAGCATCTTCTGGCACCCCCCTTCCCCCACAAACACACACACACCACTTACTTTGTTGCTAAGTAATTTAACAAAAAATAATTTCCTTAGAATATGGCCTTTCGATCATGGACTACCACTCATATCACTTGGACTACCATTTTTTGCTAGGCCAGTTGGCCTTGGACTAGAACGTAAATTTGAAATTTGTCGATCCCTGCTGGACCCCATATTCTAGATAGGGTCTCACCATGGACAAGTAGAGGGGCATCAACACCTCCCTCCTTCTGCTTGTTATACCCCTCCCTATGCATGCCAGCATTCAATTTACCTTGCTTACCACTTTATTGCACTGTTTGTCTACTTTTAGGTTGTCCATAATGATGATCCCCAGAGCCTTCTCCTGATCTGTTACCACAATCTCCTCATCACCCAGTGCATATGTGGCTTTCAGGTTATTGTGCCCTATGTGTACTATTCTGCACTTCTTTGCATTAAATTTTAACTGCCAACATTCCAACCACACATCCAGGTTTTTTATGTTCTCCCACATTGTCTCTACCCCATCCAGCATGTACACCCTATTGCAAATTGTCATATTGTCTGCCCTCCCTCTGTTTTCTGCCTTCACTGTAGTATTCTCCACCACCATCCAGAACTTGTATGGCACTTTATTCATATTTATGTTGCCCCTTTTCACTGTCTTGATGTGTCTCAATAAGTTGCCGAGTAGTTCAATTCACCCGCCTCTTATCTCATCGCTCCTTGATCTACCCTGTGCTTGCACTTTCTCCCTGTCTCCAAACCCATACAAAGTCAACCACCTTACCCTAAATTACTTTACTGCTGGTTCACACTGCTTGTAATTTGAACTCTTTCAATTGTGTAATGTTGTTCAATGGAAATTATTTATGTTAATCACAATTTCTCTGTACATAATGTATTGTTTTGCCGATTGATAATGTTTGTCCTCTGGCATTGTTTCTGCTATCTACTGTTATTTCTGCACCCAAAGTCTCTGTATCCTAACGTTGTACTGTTATTATCTACTTTGTAACCTCCTGGGTCATGCCTGAAAATAGTCATCTTTATGGCTAGTGCGCCTACCCAGTTAAAAACTAAATAAATAAAATAAATAGGCCCACCTTCCCCTTCAGACCTTCCACAATATCACTGATGTAGGTGTTAAAAAGGATGCACCTGAATACTGACCCCTGGGGCACCCAACTTGTCACCCTCTCCTCCCCAGAGTGCACACCATTTACCGACACCACCAGGAGGCAGTATAGTGCAGTGGGTTAAGGCTCTGAGCTGCAGATCTGGAGACCTGGGTTTGAATCCCACAGCTGCCTAGATGCATACTGTGTGATCCTGAGCCAGTCACTTAACTTCTTGTGCTCCCAGGTCGCATCTGGAAACAGGTTTCAGCTTAGTGTGCTACTCTTGTTTAAACAATGTTCCCTTTCCCTCTGGCATCTGTTGCTAAGCCAGTTCTCTACCCATCTTGTTATGTTTGGCCCCACCCGTAAACTATCCGACACCACCAGGAGGCAGTATAGTGCAGTGGGTTAAGGCGGTATGTGTGCTGCCTGAGCTATGTCTGTGAACTGTGGCAGTTTGTGAACTGCACTGTGTTTTTAGTACTGCGTTTTAGTTTAGTATTGCAGTCACTGTCATTTTATCTGATTTATTTTATGATTTAACTGTTTTTTAATAATTTTCTCAAATTTTGTCTGAATGCCTTAAGTTTGGTCGCGTATTTCGTTTGACCGACGGCCCCAAGAAATTATAGCGTCTCACTATTGTTGTTCGAGTTTTTGCTGTTGGATATTTTTAAACGCCTAACTGCGATGATGCTTTGCTGTAATTTTGAGTAACTGAAGACAGAACAGTTATCCTAGTGGTGCTGAATGGACTATCGATCGTCTGGAAAGGATTATTGATTGTTGATTGCTGGAGTCTGGTGATCTGACTTCAGTTGGACTGCCGAAGAACAACGTGGGCTGAGAGAAGAGCGGTTATACTGCTGGAAGCCTATCCAAGTTCACTGAGAGGGATTTCCTGCTGTTTTTGGTGACTGGTTAGCCAGACCGGCTTGTCCTGAGGTGGGTTTTTGGTCTGGGAGGCTCCTCTGTGGGGGCTGGGGGTGTTGACTGGAGGGTGGACATCTGCCTAGTTCCCTGGAACTACCGCATGCTGCCTGTTTTGAGCCGGGCAGCTCCGGTGGTTCAGGTGGAGGTGTCTCCTTTTTGACTATTTGTCTGCCTGGGGGTAGGTTGGGGTTGACAGAAAGACCGTGGTTTTGCTCCTTCAGGATTGATCCTGACCTGCTATGAAGATAGCAGTACGTGAATTGCAGCAAGCCTTTTCTATTTTTTCTTTTATATTCCTGAATCGTGCAACTCGGACTGGGTAGTGAGAGTGCCCTGGATTTCTCAACCTGCATTATTGGATTATAGTTGAGGAAAGTATTTATGATTGGGTCTATGATTTTGGAGTGTGAGAGACTCTAAGGCCAAAATAATTGAATCAAGTGAGAGTTGATTCTGTTCTCATTTAAGACTTAAAAGGGAAGAGACTCTGGGGACTGGTTTTTTTTTGGACTTTTGAAACTTTGATTCTATTACTATTTGTTAGATGATTTTGTTTTAAGTTTTTAGTTTAGATTTTTAATTTTAAATTGTTAGTTATTATTGAATTAGTTTTATTGTTTTTTGGGGTTATTTTGGGTTGGTTGTTAATTTGTTTTTCCTTTTGTATATAATATTGTTTTGTTCTGACTCCACCCTTTGTGAGAGAGACTGAAGGAGTGATTTATTTGGTATTTATAGGTTTATTTTTGTTTATTATTTTGTGTTCTTTGTTGTATTAAAATGTGTTGGGGAGGTTTTACGATGGTTGGGCGTTATTCCTCCACCAGACTCATGGAATTACATCCCTTTGAATGCCCTCCATTGCCATCTGACATCTATCTTAGGTGTCGTAAGTTGGGCATTCTTAGAAAAAATAGGCGAAGGTGGAGAGCTGGGCCTGTTGGGGGATTGGAAAGGGGTGGGCGGATTGGGGTTTTGGGGTCCAGGAGACACCCTGGGGTGAAATGGGGTCAGGATAGGGGCTACCCCTGTCTTGTTCCCATACCCAAGGGTTCTGATGTTGATCGACAGGTGCCGAGATCTTCCTCGACAACTCATCCTGCCTTGGCGGTGTTGTGCAATGCCAGAGCTATGAAAAACAAGACAGTTTTATAGCTGATCTTGTTGGGTCATCTGATCTGGCTTGCATCTCTGAGACCTGGCTGGATGAAAATCCAGGCCCTATATTGGCCTCGGCAGTTCCAGCTGGGTTCCCAGTGATACACCTTCAAAGGCTGGATCGTAGGGGCGGGGGTGTGGCCATTATGTTTAAGTCTGAGCTGGGCCTTGTGGATGTGCCATTAGGAATTACCAGATCCTTTGAATATATCCTGGGAGAGGGTGTAGGCTGCGGGATTCTCCTCGTTTACCGTTCACCAGGTGATGGTGGTGAGTTCCTGCAGGAGATAGCAGACTTCATCGTCGACTTAGTTTTGAGGTTCCCCAGACTGATTGTTCTGGGTGACTTCAATGCTTGGGTTGATGATGAACTCTCGCATTTTGGTCAAAATCTCCTCCAGCTAATGGTAATGCTGGGCCTAACACAGGTGGTTACCTCCTCGACCATGTAAGGGGTCATTCATTGGATCTGATATTTCTTTTGGGTGTGGAGATCACTGATTTGGGGGTGGAACCAGTCAGTTGGTCTGACCATCACACCATAAGGTTCAGTTTCAGGGCCCCCCTCAATTCAGTGTGCCCCATGGAGATGGTTCCGTACCGCCCTTTAAGGAGTGTTAACCCCAGTGACCTAATGGTGGTACTGGATCTATCAGGTTTGTCGGGTGAATGCATGAGTCCAGATGATCTTGTACAAGCCTATAATAAGGCTGTGGGAGATGCTCTGGACAAAATCGCTCCTGTTCGTGTTCGGCCTCTCACCCTCTGTCCAAGGAGCCCCTGGTTTGATGTCTCCTTGAGGGAGTTGAGGCAAGTTGGCCAAAGGTTGGAGAGAGTTTGGCGGAAGTCCGGCAATGATGCTGACAGGCTTAGGTTGATGGCACATTATGATTTCTATCAATCAGAAACCACCCGTAAGAAGGCAGAATTCCTGTCCAGGGAGATTTCTGCTGCACAGAACCGACTGGCTCAGCTTTTTCAGACTGTGGACAGATTGTGCAATCCAGTCTGTCTCCAGCCTAAAGAAGCTTTTTCTCAGCTAAGATGCGAGGAGTTTGCTCGGTTCTTTGCGGATAAGGTTGCCAACATCAGATCTGGTATCGGTCTAACCTCTCCTTTGGGGGACTGCCGTGATCGGTGGGAAGTGGCATGTGCTCAGTCTGTCTGGTCAGACTTTTGCCGACTGGAGGTCAGTGACATTGTAAAGATCATCCAGACATTGCGTCCAACTAGTTGTAGTTTGGATCCAGGCCCTAGACCCCTTTTAGTAGGATGTGTAGAAGCTATCTGCCCAATCCTTGCTGACATTGTCTGGAAGTCCTTGGAGAGGGGGTCTTTCCCGACACCCTCAAGGAGGCGGTCGTTCGACCACTCCTTAAAAAATCCTCCTTGGATCCAGATTGTCTAGCTAACTACCGGCCTATCTCTAACCTGCCATTTGTTGGTAAGGTTTTTGAAAAGGCAGTTGCACTGCAACTGGATGATCATCTTATGACTCACAATGTCTATGATACTCTCCAGTCTGGTTTTAGGAAGAAGCATAGCATAGAGACTGCCCTTGTCTGGGTATTGAGTGATCTCCTAATGGCTAGAGATCAAAAGGCATGTACCATTCTGGTCCTTCTTGATCTCTCTGCTGCATTTGACACTGTAGACCATGGTGTGCTATTGGACTGCCTGCATTTTTATTGTGGGCTGTCTGGTACAGTCCTCAAGTGGTTTCATTCTTACCTCACAGGCAGGTCTCAGAGAGTGGCCACTGGAATATATTGCTCTGGCGCTCACTCCCTGCCTTGTGGGGTACCGCAGGGTTCCATTTTGGCTCCCATGTTGTTTGCAGTGTATATGCTGCCATTGGAAGAAATCATCAGGCTATACAATCTGGGTTTTCACTAATATGCAGATGATACCCAGTTGTATCTGTCCTTTCTCCCCGGTCAGGGTGATGCACTCTCTGTGCTAAACAACTGCCTTGCTGAAATCAGAATTTGGATGAGTTCCAGCTGGCTAAGACTGAATCCGGATAAGACTGAGGTACTGGTAGTGGACCCAGGTCGCCTGGGGGTGGGTTTGGGAGTTGGGCAACCCTCAGGTTTGTTACTTGGTGGTACACCGCTCCCTACCTCTGATCAGGTGCAAAATCTGGGCATTATTTTTGATGAGGGGCTGACCTTAAAATCTCAGGTATCAGTTGTCTTCAAAATCTCTTTTTTCCATCTGAGGAATATCGCCCGGGTGAAACACCTGGTTCCGTCGGACAATCTTCCAACATTGGTCCATGCCTTTGCACTACCTATCTTGACTACTGCAATTCCCTTTACCTAGGGCTACTTGGGGTTGATATCCGCCACCTGCAGCTAGTGCAGAATGCAGCGGCTAGGCTGTTGACTGGGACATCTAGGACCAGTCATATTACACCCATGCTCCGCGAACTGCACTGGCTGCCTGTTAGGTGGCAGATCACCTTTAAGTTTGGTTTACTAACCTTTAAAGCCCTACATGACCAGGGACCCAGTTACCTGAAAGATCTCCTGATTCCCTACTGCCCCCTCCGCCCTCTCTGTTCTGCCAGTGAGGGATTGCTGGAGATTCCCAGGGTGTGACTGAAAACATCAGGATCACAAGCTTTTGCTTTTTCAGCACCAACCCTGTGGAATTATCTACTTTGTTGGTTGAGAGAATGCCCAACCATCGATAGTTTTAAAGTTGGTTTAAAAACATATTTATTTAATTTAGATTTTATTTAAATACAGTTGTTGTACTATAATGCTGTTTTAACTTATTTATGTTCATGTTTTATGTGCAGCTCCTTGGTTCTGAAAGGCGCTATATAAAGTTGATTTAATTTGATTTGATCCAACTTATTTACCAGCCGTCTGTGAGGGACGGAGTTAAAGGCCTTAATGAAGTCCAGATAGGCCACACGTCCACCAACCCTCCCTGATCAACCACCTTTGTGACCCAGTCGAAAATAATTCTGTCAGGTTTGTCTGGTACGACCTACTGTCAGTGAACCCATGTTGCCTGTTGCCCTGCAGACCACTGTCTACAAGGTAGTTGACCATTTTTATGTTTGCTTGCGAATGCGCAAAAAACATTATGTGACAGCCTAGGAGAGAAGCGGGTTTGGGAGGTGTGGCAGTGTGGCATCCAACAGAAGCATTGCATTTTGGGGCCTGGCCGTGGTGCACCAATGGAGGCACAGTGTGCTGATGACACTGGCTTCCAGAAGTTGCACCAAGTTGTGACATTTTCACCACAGTAATCATGGGTCACCTCATCATTGCAGCATCAGCGATTTTCTGCAATGAGGGAGTGACCCATCATTGCTGGGCTGAACATTGCTAGTGTGTAATATTGTTTGTGAACATGCCGGCACCTTGCTGCCCTGTTCACAAACAATATCAAATGGGCCCAGTGCCGAGGTGGTGCCCAATCCCCCTTGGCATCAAATGCCCCTCCCCACAGAAGTGTGTTTTTGCTGACGGGGCCCCATTCCCCGTTGGCATCTATCCCTGATGCTGAGTTGCCAATGGGGAACCCAGTCACCATCGGAAGTATGGTCCCCTTCCCTGTTTGATGTGCTGATGGGGGAGCCCACTCCCCATCGGCATCATCCCCCCTAAAGAGTAATGAGAGATTACGAGGTGGTGCCCAATCCCCCTCAGCTCTTGTGTCCCCCACTTTTATACTGATGGGGGTGCCCAATCCCCCATCGGCTACAACCCACCAACAAAAATAGTCTGGTGGCACACTGGGAGCCCACCCCAGCATGCCCAATGCCCCTGCAAAGGACAAAACTGTCCCACTATTTTTTGTTTATGTTTTACATCCTGTAAAACAAAAACAGTCCCTCACAGTCTCCCAGGTCCCTCGCCCCACAACCCGCGCCCACCCACTTCGCACCCTGCCTCCCACACCTCACCCAATACTTACCTCGAGTCCAGCGCGATGATCTTCGGTGGACCGGGAACACATCTGCACTCTTCAAAGCCGACCGCAAACTGAGGAAATGTCAGTTAGCTGTATAATGGGATAAATAGGTTTTTTTTCAACTTTATTGCATATCTCAGGAATTTTTTGGAATTTTGACACCAAATTTTCAACATAGGGTTTTTAGGACCCCCTCCTCATGAATTCAGTCACTGTCATGTTGTTAATATGTCCCAAAAGGTGATTTTGTGGTCACTGAGCTGAATCAACTTTCAGGACCAATTAATGGAATGACAGTGATACTGTTCATGAGGTGAGCTCTCAAAAAGTGTATGTTGCAAAAGTGTATGTTGCAAATTTGGCTAAAAAAATCCAAAAAATGACTGCTTTATGAGCATGCATTGGCAGTTGCTGCGCACACTCATAAGTTTGCGAATTTGCAATATTTTCAGTCCAGATTTTCAATATTGCCATTTTTCTGCACCTCCTTATGAACAGTACACCTGTCATTTTTCACATCCTGTGCAAAATGTGTTTTTGCTCTTGCGGCGCAGAATAGCATGGTCGCTGCGGGAAATCTGTGTTTGGGACACATTATGAAAATGACAGTGAGACTGTTCATTAGCAAAGGTTCTAAAATGCCTATGTTGAAAATTTGGTGACAAAAGTCTATAAAATGACTATGTTACCAGCGTGCGATGCACAGTTTCCACGTATGCTTGTAACTTCGCACATTTGCAATATTTTCACTCCAGATTTTTAGCATTGCCATTTTTCCACACCTCCTTATGAACAGTACAGCTGTCATTTTTCACATCCTGGTCGAAATGTGTTTTTGCACTTCCGGCACAGAATAGCACAGTCGCTGTGAGAAATCAGTGTTCGGGACACATTACAAAACTCACAGTGACACAGTTAATTAGCAGAGGCCCTAAAATGCCTATGTTGAAAATCTGGTGATGAAAGTCCATGAAATGACTGTGTTATGAGCGTGCATTGCACAGTTTCTATGCATGATCATAACTTCGCACATTTGTAATATGATCTAGATTTCCAACATTGACATTTTTCCGGCCCTCCTTATGAACAGTGCAGCTGTCATTCTTCACATCCTGGCCGAAATGTATTTTTGCACCTGCAGTGCAGAGCAGCGCTGTCACTGTGGGAAATCAGTGGTGGGGACACATTAAGAAAATCACAGTGACACTGTTCATTAGCAGAGGCCGTGAAATGCTTATATTGAGAATTTGGTGATGAAACTCCATAAAATGACTGTGTTACGAGTGTGTGTTGTAGTTTCTAGTCATGCTCATAACTTCACACATTTGTAATATGTTCACTCCAGCTTTTCAATATTGCCATTTTTCTGCACTTCTTTATGAACAGTACAGCTGTCATTTTTCACATCCTGGTCGAAATATGTTGTTGCACTTCTAGCGCAGAATAGCGTGGTTGCTGTGGGAAATCAGTGTTCAAGACACATCAAGAACATCACAGTGACACTGTTCATGAGCAGTGGTCCTACAATGCCTATTTTGAAACTTTGGTGATGAGCGTCCATAAAATGACTGTGTAATGCGCATGCGTTGTGCAGTTTCCACATACTATATGTTCAGACGTGCAAGCAATTTTTATATTCCCAGTACAGCTGTTCAACATTGTCATCTCTTTGCACCTCCCTGTGGAAGGTACAGCTGTCATTCTTCACATCCTACCCGATCTGTGTTTTTGTTCATGTGGTGCAGAATGGCACTGTCGCTGTTGGAAATCAATGTTCAGGACACATAGACATAATCACAGTGCCACTCTTCATAGGTAGGCTCACAAAAAGGTCATGTTGAAAATTTGTAGTATAAATTGTAGGGTTGGAGCTGAAGTAAATACTGAATTAAATACTTCTAAACTACAAGATGTAATAGATGATATAGCCACATGGTCTAAAAAATATAAATTGGCACTAAACCTAGATAAATGCTTTATTATGCATTTGGGAATTAGAAACCCTAAATTACCCTACTAAATGGGAATTGTTCCGCTCAAAATAACATATGAGGAAAGGGATTTGGGTATAATAGTTTCTGATAATATGACATTTTCATCTCACTGCCAAAATATGGCCCAGAAAGGAAACAGTATCCTGAATTGCATATTGAGAAATATATCATCTAGAAGTAGGGGGGGTCATTCTGCCCTTGTATGTATCCCTTGTGAGACCAATTATGGAGTATGGAGTGCAGGTGTGGTCACCATTTAAAAAACAGGATATTTCCCTGTTGGAGGGAGTGCAGAGGAGGGCAACAAGAGCCGTTTGTGGTATGCAGGGTAGAGACTATAGGACCAGATTGAGAGATTTGAATTTGTACTCCTTGGAGGAAAGTAGAAAGCGAGGAGACATGTGCTTGGTATACAGAGCTTGGCAAAACAGTGATTTGTGGGATGTTACAGGGTTAACATTTAATAGTTGTACATATAAAACTAGGTCCCACCCAATGCAATTAACAGCATCTAAATGTAATAAAGTGAGAACTACATGGTGGTTTAACCAAAGGGTGGTACATGCATGGAATGCACTCCCTTTGGAGATTGTGGCAAGTAGATCTATGGCCGAGTTTAAATCAATGTGGGACTGGAATATGTATTAGAATAGTAATTAGATAACCATGGCGAGCATATAGGATGAAAGTCCATTTAGCTCAGTATCTTCCTATGAATCCTATGAATCCTATGAACACCTGAGGCTTTATGGACCCTAACCATAACATCCTACCCTGTACAGACTGACAGGCACTGGGGTGTGCCTTTGCATTGCCGACTGTACTACTCATGCCATCCCTCCCCCACCTCCAGCCACTGACAGGCATCGAGGTGTACCTTGCATTCTTCAGCCCCAGACTTCACTCCATTCTCCTATGCTGCACCCATTTCAGCATATATCCTTATGGAATGTGGTGACTGTAAAGTCAAGCACCCTAAGGTGCACCTCAACACGTGTCACTGTCTGCAGAATAGAGTGACATGACATGGCATGCTCCTCATGGATGACGCCCCAAACACTTACCCCAATGCCTGTCCATCTCTACAGGATGGAGTAGAGGTTGGCGTGAACTTCAATACTTCGCTGCCATTCCTATTCTGCATCTGTCTAGCTCCTGCATGTCTAATGCTAATACCAGCAAGCAAACATTCGGCATTGACAAATGCTTGTTTCCTTTCTGAGTGCATCTATAACCTTACCAGACACAAACATAAGGATGACAGGATGATAACTTCCTGCCTCCTCCCTACTGCCACTCTTGTATAGTGGCACCACATTCACCCTTTTCCAGTCCCTTGGAACCCTTCCTGTGTCCAGTGACACATTAAATAACCTAGTAAATGGTGCTGCCAGTTCTCTAGGATGAAAGGCATCCAGGCCCATGACTTTAAGTGACTTCAACTTTCCCAATTCCTGCCTTATCCTGTCTTCTGTGAATGGACTAGAGTCCACCCTCTGCCCTCCTTGCCCTTTTCTTTCAACTCTGGCCCCTTACCCTCCATTTCCACCATGAAAACTGAACAGAAGTACCTATTCAGCAAGTTCTCCTTGTTGAAGTTGACTTCAACTGGAATGACTCCCTTCCCTTAAAGTCTCTATCCCCTGCTTTGATTTCCTCCTCTCACTAACATATCTAAATAGCATTTTATCCCCCCCTTGGCCTCCCTTACTATCCTTTACTCTGTACAGTATCTGTCTTTGCTCTCCTAATTGTATGCCCTGTCACCCTCAGCTTTTGCCTGTATACCTCCCTGTCCTCCATTCTCTGTGTTCTTTTATATGTCTTGAATGCCCTTTTCCTTTCTCCTATTGCCCTTGATACCTCCCTGATGAACCAGAGTGGCCTTTTCCTTCTTTTGCTCTAACTTAATTTCGTAATGCAATGGTCCGTGGCTCTCAATATTACTCCCTTATTTAACCTCCACAGATCCTCCACATCCTCCAATTCCCCCTTACCCTCCATTTCCTCACTGAAGATCTCCCTGAATTTTACTGCAATCCGCCCATCTGAAGTACTTATTTATTTATTTAAATGTTTCACCAAGAGGGCACTCTGAACAACAAGTTTGCTTATCGCATGGTGCAACTTAGGAGGAGGGGGTTACATAGAGTTGTGAAGGATGATCAGTTACAATAGTATGTGGGCAGTACAAACAATATAACATTGTAAGATTATGCAACAGTTGGAACACAAGGTATTGTACAATAAACAGTAGTGGAACATTGGGTAAATTGCAATACATGTCCAAAATCATACAAAGGAACATATAAACATACAAAATAGTAATAATGCAACAGAACCATTATAGTGCATGTGTGTACCAGGAGCAGGCTCAAGGTAGTACGCAAGTGCTGTTGGAGTAAAAAGGATGAGTTTGGTTGTGCACACGGCTGACCCAGAAGGGCAGGTGGACAAAAGAGGGGGAGAGGCAAGAAGTGAATATGAGGAGAAGGGGTAGCCATTTCCTGATTCCCCCTTCAGGATGTTGAGAGCCCTGCCGGGGGGTCAGGGGTGGGAAGGCAGAAACTGGTGATAGATATTTAAGGAGGGTTAAAGCAGGAACAGCTGAGGGCGAGGTAATTGTGTAGGGCAGAGGTAAGGGAGTAGTTGGAGGAGGAGTGACGTATTTCAGAGGGGATGGAATTCCAGATTTTAGGGAAGTGATGGGAGAAACCAGTCTGATCGATGAGGGTGGAGCAGTGAGGGACTGTCAAGGTGCTGGCATCATTAGATCTGAGAGAGTGGGTGAGGGAAGGAGGAGTGGAGAGAGATAGGATGAGATATAGAAGGGGAGCACTCCGAACCAGAATCTGGAGGTTAGTTTGGCACAGTGTAAGATGCATCTGTGAGATAGTGGAAGGAAGGTTAGAGAGCAATAGAGTTCATAGTGGTGGGAGCGGGAAGGGGAATCGAGAGCAAAGCGGCAGAAGGAGTTAAAGAGACTGTCCAACTTAGTCAAAGAAGATCTGGGAGCAGCTCCATAGACTGCGTCACAGTAGTCAGAAATGGGGAGTATCATCTTCTGGATAATTTCACACCTCGCAGTCAGCGGGATGCAACTACGATTCTTGTACAGAGCATCAAGCTTGGGGCACAGTTTCTTCAGGATAGCATCAATATGCACAAAGAAGCTGAGATGCTGGTCCAGCCCAACCCCCAGATATCTAAATGAGGCAGTGTCCTCCTGTCAAGGGTGTGGAAGGTGGGTAGGGACGGAAGCCTGGAGAGTCTCTGCCTGGTGCCAAAGGTCATTGAGACTATCTTCTTGGCATTTAGAAAAAGCTGGTGAGAAGCAAACCAGAGCTGAACTTGGTTGAAGTCATGCTGTAAGCTGGTTTCCACAGCAGCAGAGTTTTTGCCTGAACTATATAAAACAGTATAGTCAACATACATGTGAATAGATGAGTCTGAGCAGGCTGTGGAAAGATCATTAAGGAAAATGGAGAAGAATAGAGGACCTTGCACTAAGCCCTGGGGGGCACCAGTGTTGATGTGGAGTGGAGGGGAGATGGAATCAAGGATTCTCACCAATTGGGTCCTGCCAATGAGGTAGGATTTAAACCAGTTGGTGGCTGACGGAGCAAGGCCAGCTGAAGAGAAGGAATCAAGAAGCATGGAATGGGAAATGGTATTGGAAGCTTTGGCTTCGTTGGCAAAGATGGCTGAGGTGATCAGGCCATCGTCCATCCCTGAAAGGATGGAGTCCGTAAGCCTGAGGAGGGAGGACATTGTTGAGTGTTTATTCTGGAAACCAGATTGGAAGGGGGTGAAAGAAGGAGGAATCAGAGAGGAAGGGTGATAGTTGAGAAAGAACTAAATGTTCCTGAAGTTTGGCAAGGGTGGGAAGGAAGAAAATGGGTCAATAGCTGCCTGGAGTGGATGTGTCACCACCCTGGGGGAGAGGAAGGACTACAGCATATTTCCAGGATGAGGGTACTTGTGCAGAAATAAAGGAGAGGTTAAGGATTAGGCAGATAGGATAGGCAATTGCAGGAGCAGAAAGGTAGAGAAGTTTAGGATCAAGATCATCTGGTGAGAAGCCTTTAGAGGGGTTGAGGGATAGAAGGGCACTAAGAGCTTCATCAGAGGACATAGTAAAAAAGGAAAAAGAGGTAGGGGTAGGGACTGGCTGAGGTGAAAGGCTGAAGTTAGTAGGTGGCAAAGGGAGAGGGAATTTAGAAGAGACGTGGCGCATGAGATGTAGTAGGCATTACATTAATTGGCTACTGAGCCAGGGTTGGAAACTAGGGAGTTATTTATTTTGAGAACTGGAGGGGGTAGAGGGAGAGGGGGGTGAGAATAGGGCATGAACTGCCCTTCAGAATTTAGATGGAGAGTTAATGTTAGTCAGGAATGAGGAGTTGAAATAATCAGACTAAGTACAGCTCCCTTGTGGCAGTTTGACTCACATCCATCCCTGTCCTTATTCAGACTGTTACTGCCCTATGGTCACTTGACCACAGACTGTTCCCCACTACTACATGTGCTACACTTTCTCCATTTGTCAGAACTAAGTCTAGCGTTACTCCTCCTCTAGTGGGTTCTCTGACCAGCAACTCCCTACTTCATGCCGATGAAGCTGACGGGATCTCCCAGTCCACATCAGAGAGATTAAAATCCCTCACCAGAATTTCCACCTTGTATGCCATCCTGAGCACCACCTGCATCAATTTCTTGTCTACTTCCTCGCCCTGCATAGGAGGCCTGTAGATCACACCCAGCATTACAGTTGCACCTAAATGTTTTTCCAACATAATCAACAGGACCGCCACATCCCCTAGTTCTTCTTTCCATTCTGTCTCCTTTATGTCATCCTTCATACATAGTGCGACCCTTCCCCCTTTCTATCAATCATGTCCTTCCTAAAATGTCTATACCCCAGGATAACTACTTCTCATGTCTGGTGCTCTGCAAACCAGGTCTCCATTATGGCCATCGAATCCAGGTGATCATCCACCATCATGGCCTCCAGGTCAACCAATTTGTTACCCATACTTCTGGCATTTGTGAACTTTCTCCTACACCAAATCCCCCCTTCCCTTTTCTATCACTTTCTGCTACCTGCCCCTTCCTGTGGGGGAGTGCTAGTCAGGTAAGGCTCTTTGGTTTTCTCCATCCCCCTTATTCTAGCCTTGTACTTCCCCTCTCCTAGTTTAAATCCCCTCCTAAGACCCTATCAATGTAACCTTGTAGTCTTCCCCTCAGTGCTCCAGCTCCACTCTCATTTATGGCATGCCCCAGTCCCTTTTCCCTGCTCCAGCTAACTGGGAGTGGAAGAGAGAGAGGAAGTCTCCAGTACAGACAGCTTGTGACATTCCCTCATGATAGGAGTGGAACCACTCATAAGAGATTGAGAATCCAGCAGCCTGTAACTTATCCAGGAAAATAATATCAAAATCTTTGGCTAAATCAGCAGAAATGGTGGAGGTAACAAGGCCCTGATCCATGCCACACAGGATAGTATTAGTAAGCCAAAGGAGAGAGGTGGAGTTGGACTTCCTAAAGCCAGATTGGAAAGGAATGAAGGAAGCCAAGTCAAGACTGCTCCCGGGTTTGGTGCAGGTTGCCCCTCCCCCCAACCCCATAACCTAGAAGACAATCTAAAATCAGTGAGGCAGCAACACAAGGAAGAGTCTTAGTGGAAGGCTGCTGCCAGAGTGTTTTGGCCCTTCAGTTTAAAGGCCTTCCAGAACTAAAGAGTCCAAAGATTTTTCCTCCTCCCCAACCTCAGAAAAAAGTTTTGTTAGAGCTGGAGGTAAAGAAGTTGATAAGGATAAAGGCCATAGAAAATGTCACTCCCATAAAGTGGGGAAAATGCCTCTTCTTAAAGAGCTGGTGACACGTTCAGGAGAACTTTAACAAAACATGATATTTAGGCACAGTCCAGCTTGTATTTCCCATTAGTTCTGTAATCCTTCTCCCCATTATTGAGTAGTGAGGTCATTTGCATGAAAACAGGATATTTGCTCCTGAAGAGTTCATCTATTCCTGCTGCTTTCTCCCTACCCGCAGACACAGAGCATAGGGCAACAGATTGTAATGTCACAACAGAGGATTATGACTTGAAGTAAGGAGTAAGCTATGGAGTCAGATGACCTCAAAATGAACTCTAAGGGACAACACTCATATATTCATGCACATTTCTTTAGTAATATATTATGAAGAGGAGAAATCTATAAAATATAAATGGAATGCAAGCAGATTTATTCCTATTTATTATGCCTTTTAAAGTTTTCTTTGAGGTGTCAGTGGCTCTTTAAGGTATTTTATCACAAGAAACAAAATGGGGGCTGGCAGCTTATTCTGGATTTAATGTTCCTGAACAAGTGCATAGAAAAATAAAAAAAAATAAAAATGGTAACACTGGGAACAGTTATACCACCCCTGAAGAAAGGGGAGAAGCTGGAATTACTGGATCTGAAAGATGTATACTTCATATCCACTTGAAACACTCCCACAGAAAATACCTACGATTCAGATTAGAATAAGAGCAGTATCAGTTTGGCACACTGCCTGTTGGCTTAATCTTGGCTCCAAAGCTGTTCACAAAGTGCCTAGCAGCAGTGTCTGCATCCATGAGAAGAAAGAGAATAACAGTGTATTCTTACCTGGACAACTGGCAAGTCACAGGAAGGACAGACAGGACAAGAGACACACTTCTCCATTTCAATGGTGAGAAACACCATGGAACGCCTGGGCGTTCTACTACAGATAGAAAAGTCCCAGTGGGAATCCAGCCAAGTGCTGGTCTTTATTGAAACAGAGTTGGACACTACTCAGGGAAAGCATTCTTGCCACAGATAAGAGAGCAGAGCATGTTATCCTGTGCTAGATCTTACAATCAAGGTGAGACAAGGCCAGCAAGGGATTTTCTGTAACTTCTAGAGCATGTGTCATCAGCAACTGCTGTAGTGCCCTGAGCCTACTTACAGATGAGAGATGTTCAGCTTTAGCAGGCACTGACATCAAAAGTGGAGCCACTGAGCCAGCTTGTACCAGTTATAGCACGCCTGGTCATTGCTCTAGAGCAGTGGAAGGACATGGACAATCTCAAGGAAGGAATCCTTTTACAGAAAGTGTTCAAAACACTCACTCTGACAACAGATGCATCCCTACTAGGATGGGGAGGACATCTAAGTGAGCAGGCAGTAAATGGAGTCTGGTCTCCACAAGACCAGCAGCAGCACAAAAACCTGCTGGAGCTCAGGGCTGTACATACAAATATATTACTGAATCAGCAGAAAAAGGCTTTGCTGTCTGTTATGTCTGCTCGAGTTAGCAGACCTCCTAGTATTTATTGTGGGATCTACCCACCACTCCCTGTTGTAAGCTGGCAGGATTCTAGCCCTGTTGGTAAAGCATGACACAGAAGCCCAGATATCACAGAGGAAAACTTATTCCAAAAGGTATGCCAACCAACATCGACACCCCTACCCCAAATGACAGTACCACGACTCTCTGACTCAGAGTTGATTATATTAAGTATGGGGAGGAGGTGCGGGAGGCAGAGCCCCTACATGGGAGGTTCAGGGACACCCCCCCCCCAGAAGAAGACAGTGTTCTTTGATGGATTTATGCTGACCGCAATTGCGGTTGACATAAATTCATCACTGTAATGTTGGTCAACAAAATATTTGTCGAACTGGCATTGTAGAGCCTTCCAAAACGTGTAGAAAAACAGCATTCCTGCTGGGAGTTCAGAAACTTCCGAACATCACGATGTTGTCATGCAAACTCAGTGCAAAATAGTCTTTCAGACATCGTTATACTACAGATAAGAAAGTGCATTACTAGGTAACAGACTTCCCTGAAAATGCAGAAGAGTGAAATACAGCAAGTCTATTGGTGGACAGGAGTAGGCAGTTAGCACCTAAGACAGATTATTACTTGTTTTGCACATACACACTGATAAGAGTAAGCTGACTAAGGTTACTTTTCAGTAACGATACAGCAATTCATAAAATATGCTGATCATTGCATCATGGCAAAAATCTGTAGGTGGCACACAAACACTACCAACATACAGTAATTATACTGGATAATAGCAAGTATGAGAAAATACAAATATACCTTATGCTGTAGTAGTGTATGTAATAGCATGCATGAGGGCCTGTAGGGCATCCATGTCTACACTGTTATCTACTACTCCTCTCCTGCTGCTGACTTCGATCTTACAGAGAGTACATTGCTGAGATCTCTGAGTTTCTCCTTATATGTTCTACCTTGCTGTCCCTGAATCATTTGTTTTACCCTTCTCTGGACCTTTTCCAGCATGTTGATGCTCTTCTTTATGTAAAGGCACCAATACTGCACATTATACACTAAGTGAGGCCATACTAGAGATCTGTACAGTGGCAGAATGACCTCTGTTGTCCTGCTGGTAATACCCTTAACTATGCAGTTCAACATCTGTTTAACTTTGGCTGCTGCTTTCTTGCATCTTACTGAGTGCTTCAGGTTACTCCCAAGTACTTCCCCTTCCCTGACCTGGTAAGCTGCACATCACCCAGCCTACATTTAGTCTATGGGCTCTTCATCCCCAAGTTCATTACCTTATTTGCTGGTACTGAATCCTAGTTGTGAAATAACCAACTTTTTCTCTAGCTTAGCCAGGTCCCCTTTGAGGTCCTGCCACCCCTCCTCAGTGTCTAACCTCCCACTGAGCTTTGTGTTGTCTGCAAACAGGCATATTTTACCTTTTATGGACAAGACTGTTAGCAGCTCGAGAAACTGCTAAGCTCCAGACATTTAATCCAGTCTAACAAAAATGTCCAAGCATCCAAGCTACCATCTTTGTGTTACAAGTACTTTTTTAAGGCTTGAAAAAGCATTTGAAGTACAAAATGGCTATCAGCTTGTATACTGTGTGCTGCTACCTGTGAGTATAACCTTTACTTATGCTGGAGCAATATATAAATATATTTTAGCATCAATTACATGACTCTGATAGTCTGTGTGGTGTGGCTGGAAGCTCATACTTTTTGTTAGATGGGATATTTCACCTTTTATACCATCTACATTATTGCTGATGAAGACCTTAAACAACACCAGATGCAGCACTGAGCCCCGTGGGACCCACTATTGACTGGCCTAGCCTCTGAGAACTCTTCCCAACTATCACCTTCTGACTTCTGCCCTGCTGCTAGTTTCAAATTGATATAACTGGCCCCCCCCCCCAACCCCAACCCCAGGTCCTCCAGATTCCTGATTAATATCCTGCAGGGACCACAGCCAAAGGCCTTACAGAAATCTGGACACTGGGATCTGGATTAAAAAAAACATTGGAAAATCCTGCAACTGTGGGGAAAACTCGATGCATGTGGGTTGCCACTTGCAGAACTACAGTTTCTCTTGCAGCTATGCTATTGTCAAAAGTGGAGCCAGTTTATGATTGGCTCCATGATTTCTGGCAGCTTCCAGGCGGTGTTGCAATAGAAATTCCTGCAGCTGTGGTAAAAATGTTATGACTGGTAGGAACAGCTGTAACATCTTCTGCAGCTGCTGCTGATGAGAATACCAATCTCTGCAGCTGCAGAGATTTAATCCTCAACTGGAGTTGAGGTGTGGGACTTAGTTTCAGAACCTTTTGAGAATCTGGCCCAATCAAATAAATCAATAATGTTAGTTTGTCAGGACCTCCCTGAAGCATACTCATGGTGACTCTCATCCTGGAGTCCATTTTCTTCCAGAAGGCTTACCAATCTTTCTTTCAGTATGTTTTTCATGAGTTTCCCCCTATTGAGTCCAGACTGACTGGTCTGCAGTTACCACTGTTGTCCACCAGCCCACTTTAGTGGAATGGTACTAAATTTAATGTTCACTAGTCCAGTGGCACTTCCCCAGACTCTAGAGAGGTTTTAGGTTCTCTAGAGGACCCGACAACATATCTGCCAACTCCCTAAATACCTTCAGATGTTCGCCATCTGGTCCCAAGAATTGGCCTGCCTTCAGAGCCTTCAAGCCCATACACAATCAATATCAATCTTTTCATCTATCACCATCTACCATTTTGCCCTACCCCCATTCTTCCCTTGTCTTCTTAGTGAAGACTAAACAGAAATACTTGTCAAGCACTTCTGCTGTCTCTACATTTCCCTCTACCACCTCCTTCTTATCTCAAACTGACTGTGCTATCCTTCATATCCCTCTTCTCCCTGATATACTGGATGAAATTCTTCTCCACTGTTTTCACCCTCTCTGTTAGTTGTACCTTTCTCTTGGTTTTGGCCAGCTGGACTCTTCTGCCTGCCTTCCTTGCCATAGTACAGTACTCCTCTCAATACTCCTCTTTCTGGGTGTGCGTGTACTTCCTGAAGGCTGACCTCTTACATAGAAACATAGACTTTGATGGCAGATAAGGACCGCTTGGCCCATCTAGTCTGCCCATTTCCCTACCTACAGGATAGGCTGCAGATCCTAGTTAACCAACAGCCTATTTCTTCCTACCCCCCACAAGAATTGCTTTATGTCTGTCCCATGCATTTTTGAATTCTCCCACAGTTTTAGACCCCACAACCTCCTCAGGAAGGCTGTTCCATGCATCCACTACCCTCTCTGTGAAATAATACTTCCTCACATTGCCCCTGAACCGTCCCCCTTCTATCTTTAAATTGTGTCCCCTTGTTCTTGCACATCTCTTTTTCTGAAAGATGCTATTTCACTTATACTTCACCACATGGGCTACCTCCCTATTATATCAGCTTGGCTTTTTGGGTTTAGATTTTTTTTGCTCTTTAGATTGGCACACGTGTTAGTAGCTGCCAACAGCTTCTTCATAATTATTGCCCATTTCTGTCCCACCTCCATCTCCTTCCTGATATCAGCAAGGTGCACTCCTAGAATCTCTCCCATCCTACAGACAACAGCCCTCCTGAAGTCAAGAACCCTTGTTTTTGTCTTATAGTCTCCCTAACCATGTCCAGTTGAAACCACACAGTGCATTGGTTGCTTCCTGAAGCAGTGACTCCACTTTCACTTATTGGATGAGTGCACTGTTAGTCAGGAACATGTCCACTATGTACTCCTGTGTCTACAGCACTTCTCAGATCTGGTTCAAAACCATTCAAGTTTTGGCCAGAACAGATAATACCACCACCATGCACTACATAAACAAATAAGGTGGCACCAGATCTCCAAAACTATGCACAGAGGCAATGAAGATCTGAAACCTGATATACTAAACACATAAATAACTGCTGTACATCTACCAGGAAAGGACAATGTCCTAGCAGATTCACTAAGCATGATAAGTCAGAGAAACCACAGCTGGTGGGTCAGACTCTATTAATGTGATGGGACATATCAGATGTGTACTTGTTTGTCTCATGGGACCATCACAAATTATCACTGTTCTGCTCCAGACCATCCCACAGTGGGATTCTACCTCAGGATAGTCTTCATCTCTGCTGGGAGGAGAAGTTTCTCTGTGCATTCCCCTCATTCCCTTTAATTTACAGATTACTCTGGAAATTGAGGAAAGAGTCAACAACAATGACTCTGGTGCATTAGACTGAATGAGAAAGCCCATGGTTCTCTGTCCTATTGTCCCTGTCAGACAGGAATCCCAACTCTCTCCATCTCCCTCTCTCTCTTCCCTAAAAGTTACAACCTTCTCACTCAGTCTCAGGGTAGAGTAACATTTCCAAATCTCAGAATGCTGAGGCTTGAAGCATGGTTCTTGAAGACCTACAATACTCTAGCATGAACTTGTTATGCAGCGTATTGAATATTTTGAAAGTTTGAAGGAAGCAGTCCACACGAAAATCCTATTCCTCAAAATTGAAAATATTTTCAATTTGATGCTCAGCTAATGAAGTTTTTCCTGGGAAGAAGATTTACTTGATTGGACTACATAGACCACCTGCACACAAGTGGTCTGATGTCATACTAATTGAATGTTCATCTAGTGGAAGTATCAGTTTCCTGTCTTCAGGGAAACCAAAAATCTCTATCCTCATTCTTTGTGTTCAAGAAATTCTTCAAAGGCCTCCTTCACCAGCAACCCCCAGTTAGGTAACTTGTTCCACCCTGGAACCTAAACACATACCTGGTGTAACTAGTGTATGCCTCCTTTGAGCCCATGACCTCTGTGGACCTCAGGTTTGTGACATGCAAGACACTCTTCCTCATAGCTATGATCTCTGCCATGTAGCACTGTGCAGAGACCCTAACTACATCATCACACACTGGGACAAAGATGTTCTGAGAACAAACAAGAAATTCATCTCTAATGTAGTGTCACAATTTCATCTTAACCAAACAGCTACTCTTCCTGTGCTTTTTCTATTACATTGTATCCCAGATGAACAAACATTGTACTCTTTGGATGTCGAGAGAGCACTTGGCTAATATCTTGACAGAATAAAAGTTATCAGGTCTGATAACAGACAGCTGTTTATCACATACTGTATGTAAAGGTTGGGAAAGGAACCTGAAGCAAGAAAGACTGTTTCTCTGTGGTTGTTTTCTAAAATATAATTCTGCTATGAAAAAGTGAGTAAGAAGCCCGCCTTAGGGATAAGAGCATATTCCACAATGGACACTGCAGCCTCAGTGGCAGCTTCAAGAAGTATCCATCTGGCAGATATCTGCAGAGCACCTACAATATCAGGAATAGTGTTGTGCAAAATTGAAAAATTTCACCTGGTGAAATATTTAGTATAACTCTGCAATTGTGCAAAATTCTTCGCCTAAGTGAAATTTCACCTGCTTTCTTGATTTCACGTCACAGTGAAATTTTATGTAAAATGCCTTTGCAAAATATTTCGCCCATGCAAAGTGAAATTTCACCTGTTTTCATTATTTCGCGTATATTTCGAAATTTCACTTGAATGTGTTGGTCTGCTAATTCTGCCCATTGATGCTCCAGATTTTGCCTTGTGGCACAATTTCACTGGCATAACTTTTGGTTTTGCCATAGAAATTTTGCTCCAAAGGAGAAACTTGCAGTGCATTGTGGGGAAATAGTTCAATCATTACATGCAGCTTGTTTATAGCTCATTCTTCTGTGTGTTGAGTCAAGGAACAGTCTGTTGTGGTGCATCAGAGCCAATAAAGCCTTTGAAAACATACTTAAAATTTGTTTTTGGGAGCTAATTGCTGCAAAATATAAAGTTTTTTCCTAATGCTGCTAGGGAACATTTTCTACTTTTGTGGATTTTTGCATTATACTTAGTTTAAATTAGGTTCTACTTTTCTCTCTGTCTTTGAAAGAGTTGCATGGGTTAGGGTTAGGTAGGAGTGTAAAGCAGCACAGGCTATTTCTAGCCAAGCAGATTGTTCACAAATTGTTATTTATTTAATGTTATTTCTTATTAATTTTGCTATATCTTACCATTTATTTTTCTCTGAAAAGTTTATCCGTCCTATTTGAGAGTTCCCTCCACTGTTAGCCTTTGTTATACAGTGGCGTGAAAAAGTATTTGCCCCCTTCCTGATTTTCTCTATTATTGCATATTTGTCACACTGGATGTTTTCAGGTCTTTAGAGAAAATGTAATATTAGATAAAGGGAACCTGAGTGAACAAATAACACTTGTTTTTTTTTTTAATTTCACTTATTTAATGAAAAAAAGTTAACCAACACCAACTGGCACTGTGTGAAAAAGTAATTGCCCCCTTACACTTAATAACTGGTTATGCCACATTTAGCTGCAATGACTGCAACCAAACACTTCCTATAATTCAATATCAGTCTTTCACATCGCTGTGGAGGAATTTTAACCCTCTTCCTACATGAAATGCTTTAATTCAGTAACATTTGGTAGGTTTCGAGCATGAACTGCTCGTTTCAGGTCCTGCCACAAGCATCTCTATTGGGTTTAAGTCTGGACTTTGACTAGGCCACTCCAAAACTTTAATTTTACTTCTTTTTAACCATTCTGATGTGGACTTGCTTTGCGTTTTGGATCATTGTCTTGCTGCATGACCCAACTCGTTTCAGCTTCAGCTGACGGAAGGATGACTGGACATTCTCCTTAAGAATTTTCTGGTACAGAGCAGAATTCATGGTTCCTTTAATTATGGCAATCATCCAGGTCCTTAGGCAGCAAAGCATCCCACACCATCACACTACCACCACCATGTTTGACTGTTGGTATGGTGTTCTTACTGTGGAATGCTGCGTTTGCTTTACACGAGACATTATAGGATCCATGTTGTCCAAAAGTTCCACTTTGGACTCATCTGTCCATAGAACATTTTACCAAAAGGCTTGTGGATCATCCAGGTGCTTCTTGGCAAATGAGAGACGAGCATTTATGTTCATCTTAGTTAGCAGTGGTTTCCGCCTTGCTACTCTCATGAAGCCCATTTTGCCCAGTCTCTTTCTGATTATGGAGTCATGAACACTGACCTTAGCTGAGGCAAGAGAAGTCTGCAGTTCTTTGGATGTTGTTTTAGGATCCTTTGAGACTTCTTGGATGATTTACACTGCGCCCTTGGAGTAATTTTGGCGAGCCGCACTCCTGGGAAGGTTCACTACTGTTCCAAGTGTTCTCCATTTGGAGATTATGGCTCACTGTGGTTCGATGGAGTCCCAGAGCCTTAGAAATAGCTTTGTAACCCTTTCCAGACCGATAGAGGGCAACAAATTTTTTTTCTGATCTTTTCAGGAACTTCCTTTGATCATGGCATAATGTGCTTGTTGAATCTTTGTGCTGGCAACGTGACTCTGATGGTAAGGGCCAAAATACGTTGAGGTTTATATTGAGCAGGGCTGGCTGTAATCAAGCCTGGCTGTGTTCAATCAATGACTCTAATTATCCTTTAATTGGGTTGATTTAACTAGGGGCAATTACTTTTCACACAGTGCCAGTTGGTGTTGGTTAACTTTTTCATTAAATAAATGAAATAAGTAAAAAAAAAAAGTGTTATTTGTTCACTCAGGTTCCCTTTATCTAATATTATATTTTGTCTAAAGACCTGAAAACATCCAGTGTGACAAATATGCAATAATAGAGAAAATCAGGAAGGGGGCAAATACTTTTTCACGCCACTGTATATGCCATTCTTCTGCTTGTAGTTATGATTGTGAATTCTAAAGTTTTAAGCGCACAGAGCTGATCTGTTATTTTATTTGTTTGTGGTTAGTTCTGTTTGCTGGAATGTTAACTTGTGTTACTAAAGCTCTGAAAATCAACAGTTCTATTTTTTTGGTATCTTTACTTAAGTACTTTTACTTGATCACTTGAACTTGTCCATTTATTTTTTACAGTTATACTGCATTGTTGAATTGCTCCCCCAAATGTTATTGCTAGAGCTTGATCTGCACATTGCACGGTGTTCTTGTTTTAGCTGACTTACCTTACCCTTTCTCTGTTACAGCATTGTTTGTGTAACACCTGACGTGCGCATTATAAAAAACTATATATTAATATAGTCATTTTCAAGAGATTGCTTGGTGATCCCTCCCATCCAGACCACTACCATATTGTGTAGTACTTACCTTTGTTGTGGTTTTATGGTTGTCTCTGCCCTTTTATAATAATAAAAAAAAAATTGTGGTACTAACTAAGTAATAACACATTACAGTACTTTATTTGTCCAGAGACACAGGTGATCTGTATTTAAAGATGGTCACTTGTGCCCTTTTTCCTTGTGTGTGTTTCTTTAATTCCTGTTTGAGGAAAGAAAAACATTACTTTTTGGTTTTTAGAAGAATGGGCTACCTACCATATACAGTATTAGTTGTACTCTAAGTGCTGGTACCTGTCCTCATTGTGTTTGGACTTGTAAGGAAGCCAGTGCTGTAGGTGTGATGTCATTACATGTGAGGTGTTAGTCACACAGTTAGTAGTATTACATCCTTTCTTCAAATACTCTCAGAGAAAGGAAAAGCTTTGAAGGAGCAGCCAGCAAAAATGTCTTGTAAGAAGTGGCCCAGTACAGGGGGAAAACCTGGCAGGTGGGATGAGGGAGCTAAGAAGTCTGCTGAAAAAAGTCCAGTTTCAGTTCCAGTTTCCCAAAGAAGTGAAAGCACACATATGTCTGCATCAGTGTCTTTTGACGTGGGCCCTGGTGGTGTGACAGGAACCAGTAAAGGAGTTGTTGGCAGAACTGGGTCTAGCATACCTGTGTCTTACTTTTTTAAGGCTCAAACTGTTGCATCCATGCTTGTGGGGGATGATGACAGTGAGGAGAAGGGAGTCACTGACACCAGCACAGGAAAAGTGGTCCAGGAGGAGGGTGATAAGTCTGTCAGTGTGACTCTCCATGTTCCTGCAGGAGTTGGTGATGATAGTGTTCAACAAGAGTCTGATAATCCTGGAGAAGGGATAATCAAACCCCTGAGATGGTGGTAGAGAAAGAAAAAGATGCTGTGCTCCAAGAAGACAGTGATAGGGAGGAGGAGGAGGAGGAGGAGGAAGACAAGGACAACATCTCTATTGGTGGTGATGATGATGACTGGGCTGATCTCACATGGGAGCCTGAGCAAGAAAGGGTCAAGGGTGATGTAGGCCATTTACATGCACAGCTCATGAGTCAGTCTGTCACCAAGCCTATAAGCAAACCTCAAAGAAGTCATGTAATCCCCCCCTCTCAAAAGTTGTACCTCTCCACAATTCCTATGCCATTCTGGCAAAGTGAGGTTCCTCTATGGAGGCACCCGCAGTGGAGACCAAGGAGGATGCTGGGAACCTCCACAAAGGAGACCCACAGGAGGGTGGCAGGGGATCCCACAGGGGAAGGAAACAACTCCTGGTGGGGGACTCCATTGTGGAAGGTAGAACTGGGGAGGAAGGGGAGAGGAGGTAAGTGCCTGCCTGGCACCATGGCTTGGAGGGACAGGGAGCGAATCCTCAGGATTGCCAGAGCAGCTGCACAGAGAGGGAGCTGGATATCATTGTCCACCTAGGGACAAATGACCTGGCTAAGAAAGGGATTAGAGAAGTACAGGAAGAGTTTGTGGAATTGGGGAGGGGCCTTAGACAAGTAGCATGCATGGTAACCTTCTTGGAGGTGCTGCCCATCTATGGCGTAGGAGAGGCAAGGGTGTTCCGCACCATGGGATGCAATCCGTGGTTGAAAAACTAGTGTGGAGCTCAGGGATTTGGCTTCATTGGGGACTGGGGGTCCACCTGGAGTGATGCAAGCCTATACTGGCATGATGGGCTGCATCTGTCCAGGAGGGAACCAGGATCAAGGAGTGGTTACGTGCTCCATTGGCAAGCATTTAAACCAGCCAAGAGAGCACTGGAAAGGGCAAAATCCTAGCCCCAAAAATCACAGTAGTAAGTCGCGGTAAACACCAACATAGAGGTGTCGATAGGGAGAAGGGCAGGGGTAAATGGAGAAAGTGACAAAGGCAAGAAGGACAGGGATGGGGCAAAAAGGAGTAAGGCCATCAGGAAATGGAGGGTAATGAGTACCAATGCCTGTAGTCTGGGAAAAAAGCTCCCTGAGCTGGCGGCCTTGATGGAAAAGGGATGTCTGAATATCATAGCAGTCACAGAAACATGGTACACAGAGAACCACAACTGGGATGTTAACATACCAGGGTACATAACCTACAGGAGAGACAGGCAGGGGAGAAGAGGGGGAGGAGTAGCTCTCTATGTAAAGGAAGGGATAAAACAACTGAACAAAAGAGTAAACAGGGAGGAGAGGGCACTGTGGGTCACTTGAGACTGAAAGAGCACCACATCTGCACAGGGTTGTGTCACACCCCACATGTCAGGAGAGGGAATGGACAAGGATATGATAGGAGGCATTCTTAGAATGGCAGAGAAAGGGGAGATACTGTTGATAGGAGACCTGAACATGCCAGATGTTAACTGAAGCACACTTGCTGCAGCCACATCCAAGAGCAGGGCCATTCTTGATGCCCTTCAGGTGGCAGGTCTCAGACAGCTAGTTTCAGAACCCACTCATGAGGGAGCAATCTTAGACCTTGTACTCTCAAACGGGGGCAGTGTGAGGATCTCAGATCTAGAAGTGGGTTGCCATCTGGGAACAAGTGACCATCAAACAGTGTGGTTCACGTTAAACACAGCTACAGAGTCAAGCCATACAAAAGTGAGGGTACTGGACTTCAGGAGGGCTGACTTTGGCAAGATGGGAGAGTGCCTCAGAAAAGCACTAGCAAACAGGCTAGAAGGAGGTGTGGTGCAACAATGGGGAATCATCAAAACTGCCATCACAGAGGCCAACAAGCCTTTGTGTGAAGCAAATAAACAAATCAAAATGAAAGAAAAAGCCATTATGGTTCTCAAAAGAGGTGGCTGTGAAAGTCAGGAAGAAAAAGATAGCATTCTGGAAGTATAAGGAAACACAGAAGGAGCAGGACAGAGAGCTGTACCAGTTAAGGCAGAAAGAAAGCAGGGAGGGAAGTAAGGATAGCAAAGGCCCAAACTGAGAAAAAGATAGCCAACTCAGTTAAGAAGGGGGATAAAACCTTTTATATGTACATCAGTGAGCATAGAAAGACAAAGGGAGAGATAGTGAGGCTGAATAGAATGAATGGTGGGTGGGCAGAGGGGGACAGTGAAAAAGCAGGTATATTGAATGAAAATTTCAGCTCAGTATTCACAAAAGAGGAGGGGGAAGTGCCTAATCCAATTAACAGAAGCACTCTTGATAGGGGGGTCGATCCCAGTCCTTTCACAGAAGAAACAGTTCTACAAGAACTCCTAAAACTGAAGGTGGACAAAGCAATGGGGCCTGATGGAATTCATCCCAGAATTCTAAAAGAATTAAGGGGGGAACTAGTGAAACCACTGGCTACTCTTTTTAATAAATCATGGGAGGATGATTGGTACCGAGAACTGGAGGAAGGCAGATGTGATTCCCCTTCACAAAGTGGGACCAAGACAGAGGCAGGAAACTACAGACCTGCCAGTCTGACCTATGTGGTAGAAAGTAATGGAGTCACTTCTGAAGGAAAGAATAGTTGAGTATCTAGAGGCCAGTGGGGCACAGGACCCAAGAGCAGCATGGGTTCACAGTGGGAAGGTCATGTCAGATGAATTTAATAGATTTCTTTGACTGGGTGACCAAAGTAGTAGACCAGGAGGGCTGTGGACATGGCCTACCTAGACTTTTAGCAAGGCATTTGACACAGTCCACACAAAAGATTAATAGTTAAATTAACCAGCCTGGGGTGAGGTCCCAGGGTGGTAGCCTCGGTAAACAGTGGCTGGACAACAGGACACAGAAGGTAATTGTAAATGGAGTCCACTCTGAAGAAAGAGGGGTTACTAGTGGGGTACCACAGGGTTCAGTATTGGGTCCAGTCCTTTTTAATGTCTTCATAAGTGATATTGCAGAGGGACTGGAAAGAAAAGTATGCCTCTTTGCAGATGACACAAAGATCTGCAACAGGGCTGATACACAAGAAGGCACGGAAAGGATGAGAAGGGACTTGGCAAGGTTGGAGGAATGGTCAGAAGTATGGCAGCTAGGATTCCAATGCAAAAAGTGCAAAATAATGCACCTGGGAAACAAGAACCCAGGGGAAGAATACACAATGGGGGAGGTAGTAACAACAACAAAAAGAAAGGGACCTGGAAGTAATCATGTCAGATGACCTTAAGGTTAGCAAGCAATGAGAAAAGGCAGTAGGGAGGGCTGGGGGTATACTGGGATGCATAGGAAAGGCATCAGCAGCAGAAAACAGGAGGTTGTTATCCCTCTGTACAGACTGTTGGTGAGACCCCATCTGGAGTACTGTGTCCAGTTCTGGAGACCCCATCTCCACAAGGACATAGACAGGATAGAGGCAGTCCAGAGGAGGGCAACTAAAATGGTGCAGGGTCTGCAAGAGAAGCCATATGAGGAGAGACTAAAGGAGCTTAATATGTATACCCTTGAGGAATGAAGGAAGAGAGGGGGGGACATGATAGAAACTTTTAAGTACCTCAGTGGAATCAACAAAGTCCAAGAGGGTAGCATCTTTCAGAAAAAGAGACTTGCAAGAACAAGGGGACACAATTTAAAGATTGGGGGGGGGTCAGGGGCAATATGAAGAAGTATTGTTTCACAGAGAAGGTAGTGGATGCATGGAACAGCCTTCCTGAGGAGGTTGTGGGGTCTAAAACTGTGGGAGAATTCAAGAATGCTTGGGACAGACATAAGGCAATTCTTGTGGGGGTAGGAAGAAATAGGCTGTTGGTTAACTAGGATCTGCGGCCTATCCTGTAGGTAGGGAAAGGGGCAGACTAGATGGGCCAAGCAGTCCTTATCTGCCGTTATAGTCTATGTTTCTATGTTTCTAATTGATGTGATGACAGCAGCCCAGAAAACACACTCTAAACACCTGTTTCTGAATCATCCCAGTCCCAGAAGCATCTGAAGTCAAGAGGTCAAAAGTCCCTAGTTTGGGACTTTATGTGTTTGGTCCTGCTGATGAGACCATAGCAACATGGCAACTTTGTCAAGCACATGTTAGTCGGGGGAAAAAGAGAAGCCACATAGACACCGGTGGCCAACATGCCCATCTGAAAAACAAGCACCTGCTGAGATGGCAACAACACCAGAAGGATGCCAGAGCTGTTGGTGGCAAGTTACATGCAGTAGAGAAAGCGCAGAAGGAGGGAGGGAAGAGTGAATCAGTGGTGGAGGAGGGTGAAAAATCCTTTGCTCTATCGAGTAGTGGGCATAGTGGTGGCAGTGCGAGTCCCAGTCCCATGAGTCTGAAATGTGCACCACCACACCCACAAGTAACCAAAATAACTGGTTTCATGTGGTCTACATAGCCCCAAGAATCAAGTGTTATCCCTAAAAGAAAATGATTGCTACCACAAGTACAGCATTCTGTTTGGAAAGCCCCAAAGATTCAGCCCACTCTGAAGACCATCCTTTAGCGGCACACAAAGTACCCCCCAATCTTGCTGCTGCACAAGAGTTAAATGCTGCCCCTGCTGAAGTACTGGCCATCAATGTGCTGCCATTTGCATTCATAGAGAATGTTGGTTTCCGAAGGTTGATGTCCCGTGCCTGTCCCAAATCGCAAGTTCCATTGCAAACTTATTTTACTAAGCATGCCATGCCAGAGCTGAAAAGTAGAGTTGCTGATTCCATTAGACATGCATCAAAGCATAGTAAATCACAATATATCCATCTTAGCATGGATATGTGGACCAGTGAACAAAAAGGCAGCAAGCTTGTATCTATGCATAACAGCACACTGGGCAGAGTTGCCTGGGGCAGTACTTGATTGTGGGCCTAGCAAAAGATGTGTGAAGCAAAATTGTGGTGGTAGCAACACACCTGGTATTCAGCAGCATGTGACCCTGAGTATGACAAGTGTTACAGGTTCTCACACGGTTGTGAAAATGCTTAATGTTCTGTTGGACGAGATTGATGGGTGGCTACACACAGTCACTCATAGCAGGATTCATCGAAAGCGATAATGGCTCCAATATAGTGAAGTGCATTAGCGATGGTGTTTTTTTCAGACTGCCCTGCCTGACATACTGCCCTAATCTTGTTGTTCAGCAGTTTCTCAACCATGTGAACATTAAGGAAACAGTTACTGTCACCCATCACATCTGTGTCCACTTCATCCATTCTGCAAAGGCCAGTGACCATCTAGGTGAGCTACTGCACAATAACCATCTGCCTCAGCACCAGATGAAGCTTGATGTTGTCACCAAGTGGAACGCCACACTGTACATGCTTGACCTGCTGTTTGAACATTATAGGGCTGTGTCACAATACCTGCTGCTGCACACTACCCGTGACAGTGCTGGAGTGCCCATCACTCTAAAAGAACAGAGCAGTGACACCAAATGAATGGGCTAATATGCATTCTCTGTCCATTCGAGCATGCTACACAGGCAGTGATTGGGGACACTGCTTCTATAGGTCAATCCATACCCCTCATAGTGTGCTAAGGCAGACACTAGTTAATGTGTGACACCAGACAGAGGCAAGTGGGGATCATGGCAGTTGTGATCTAATGGATCACATGCTCTATGTGCTGGATACAAATACCCATGTATCAGGCATTTTACGGTCAGCTGACTTTGCAATCACCTCCATGCTGGATCCATGCTACAAATGTCACCTGCTCTCTATAATTGATGGAGGTATTAGAGAGAACAACAGTTGACAGACCACCTCATTAGAATGGTACATGCTGCACACATGAAAAATGCATGCACTGCAGCAAAAACAGGTGTTACTACCACCACCAGTGGCTCACATGAGACAACCCAATCAGAGAAAATGGTCAAGACACAGCAGAAAACAGCAAGCAATCCCGTTTGGGATGTTCTCTTTCAGATGGAAGTGGAAGATATGAAGGAAAAGGAAGAGGAGGAAACAGATGAGGCAGCTGGACTCTGGGCAGCAGAACAAATGGTGGAGGCCTACATAGGGGACTCAAAGCACCTTACCATTGCTGATGAGCCACTGCTGTACTGGAGCAGCAAAATGACTGACTGGCCAGCACTATCACTGGTTGTTGTGAAATACTTGAGCTGCCCACCATCCAGTGTCAGTGTGCAATGAGTGTTTAGTGTGGCTGGGGCAATTGTGAGTGGCCATAGGACCAGTTTGTCACCCAAGAATATGTCCATGCTAACATTCATCAAAATGAATGAAAGGCACATACCACACAACACAATGATGTCAGTGGTGTTGCCACAGGAACTGTGTCTCGGTGATGACGATGATGATGATCCCTTGATTAGGGCATCCACCAGCAGTGAGGTGGATGAAGCAGCAATGGTGAGAGAATTCCCACCTGGTGAGAACCCCAGTCTCGAAGACTGTGAGGGCTGCTTCTTGGATGATGTGGAACTGGAAGCTGAAAAAGGTGTAGTTTACTCTAAAGCCACCCCCCTAATAACTTTCAGCTCAGTATGGTGGGGTGTGTTATACCTTATTTTTAGCAATGTACCATTGAATTGGTTATGGTAATGTGATATCTGCTTGCTGCAGTGTGTATAAATTTCATTTGATCACCCTTTGCCATAACCCATTGATTGGATACCTCACCACCAGTCCCCAAGCCTATAAAAAGCAGCAGTTATGTAATTACCATAACCGTAAAGATTTTGCAATTACATGATTACAGTTATAATGTTTTTCTTCCAAAAATATCTTACTTTTCATGTTGACTTTCCACGCCATCTTACAGCAAGATATGTTGTCTGGATGTCCTTAAAAGTGCCCATGATGGTAAATTCCACACATACCCCTCCCCGACCCTCGTCATCACCTGACTTGACACATCCATGCACTTCATATGCGACTGCAAAAAAGATTTTCTGCCACTTAGTATTTGCTGACGTGTACAAGAACCCTGTCTCCTAGTACAAGTAGCATATGAATGCAACATGCTAATTCACCAGCTAACATCTCAAGTTGAACACATTTTGGGAAATGGTGAATGGTGGCCATCTTAATGATGCAAGTCATTAATTACAAAAGTTATCATGAAGAGGCTTAACAACTTACAACATCAGATTCCCCCAAAAATCTTACTTATGCTACACTACCAGGTTAAGGTTCTTGTACCGAAACTGTGATGGTTCCCATGGGGGCAGGGCAGGGGGAGGGTCTTGCTGTCCTCACTTTGGATTCAATATATTCATGATTACTGCAGCTATGCAACCTCCATTGATTAGACAAGACATTAGCCCCTCCACCTAATTATTTACTAAACTCCATCTCAACCATCTGTTTCCGCATATAGTTCCTCCCTGTAAATGGGTGGCAGTGGTGATTACTCATTAAAGGTATGGACACCAGTCCAGTGGTCAGCATCACAGTTCAAGCAACACCCCTGTCTTCCACAAAACACAGCTCCTGCTGGACCGGAATGGATGTGGCCTTCAAGATACGACGAAACCTCAAAAGAGGAAAATGACCTAAGCAAGACCAAAAATAAGAAAAAAATGACAAATACTCATCAATCTACATACCTGGTTTTAGCAAGCAAGTTGGAAGAACAAGCAGAGAAAAAAATGTATACTTATCATACCCCGTAATGTCATTAAACTGTGGAAAGTTTCTCCAGGAACATGCTCTGTGGTGCACATAAATCCAGAGCAAGGTCCATGATGAAGCACAGTAGCGCTAGCAGGCATTCCCCTTCCCCAATCAGCACTGCATACCTCGAATTAAGATAAAAATAAGAACAAATTCTGAGGATTGTTAAAACATTCCACTCCTCCAACCACCACCACCAACATCCTCCCCTTCCCCACCACTTAACACCATAAAAAATGAAGAAATACTTACCTAAGGGACTGTGAAAGTGGAACCATCTCACAATTAAATAAATCCCTCTGATCTGGTTGAGCAGCCAGCAGCAGCAGTGGCAGCAGGATGAAGCAAGACTTAACTTTGCCAGAATTCCTGATGTTTACAAAAGCAAAAAATAACCTAATTACTGTACTATCAAACTCAGACATCCAAATGGCAGTAACAGACATACCCCACTAGTAATGAATATTCCAATACTTACCCCCCGTGTTGGGAAATGCAGTGTGTTCAAAGATCCAAAGAGCTCCCGGGCCCGGCCTGGCATGATAATGTCATCCACAGCGCACTGAAAAATAATATAAAAGCAGTACAAGCATATTATCACTCAAGACACCATAAATCCAACTCACTGACACCCTTATCTCATACATGAAAAAAAAAATAAAGACAGATACTTACATGTTCAGCAGCAGCAGTATGGACTCTTTGAAGATAATCCACCATCAACCTTCCAGAACAGTAGTTATTGTGGCAACTTGGCAAGTAGTAGTCAGAGACAGCAGCAGGTACAGTGCCCCAAAATGTCATTCACTTCCCACCACCAGGCAAGCTACTACCACAGAGTCAATCAGTCAGCACAGTTAGGTAGACAATCAGTACAGCAGCATAGGGAAATGATAATTGTATATTTCTATCTCAGTCAATTAAAACAGCAGCAGCAGGAGGTAAGAACTGCAAGTAGCAGCAGCATTTTGCAGGAGGAATTCATTTTTGCTGCATGGGTTTGCAGTTGGCACCCCTTTTCTGGTCCTTGAGGTGGTGGCACACCATAAAACATCAGGACTGATTCCACATTTCAGTCTCAATTTGATGTAAATTTTTTTGGTAAATATTTCTGGACTTTTAGGTCCTGTTTGGCACCAGCAGCAGTGAGTTTCAGGCTGCAATACTTAGTAAACAAGCCCAGAAACAGCTATTTAATGTTGGGGTGGTGCTGGTGGTGGTGGTGGGGGGTGGGGCACATCACATCCTGACTCAGACCATATTTCATTCTCAATTTTTATCTCCCATTTCTGATGTCAGATTTCTGGACATGTACAGCCTGTCATGCTCTCACAGAACAGAGATTCAGCATGAGATGACTTGTGAACAGTGGACCAAAGACCATCATTTGGTCTGGGTGGTGGTTTGGGTGCCATAAAACATCATGGCTGAGACCAGATTTCTGTCTGAATTTAAGGTACCATTTGTCCTGTAACATTTCTGGACATTTACTGCCTGTGCTGCACTCGCAGAAACAAGATGTGGCCTAAAAACAATTGTAAACAGTGGACCAGTGACCATTGTTTGGTCCGGGTGTGGTTTGGGTGCCATAAAACATCATGGCTGAGACCAGATTTCTGTCTGAATTTAATTTACCATTTTTCCTGCAACATTTCTGGACATTCACTTCCTGCGCTATACTCGCTGAAACAAGATGTGGCCTAAAGCCAATTGTAAACAGTGGCCAAAACAGCATTTTAATGTCTGGTTGTTGGTGGGGCACCATACAACATCAGGACTGACAGCAGATTTCAGTCTCAATTTGATATAACATTTTTTGGTAAACATTTCTGGACTTGTAGGCCCTGTTTGGCACCAGCAGCAGTGAGTTTCAGGCAGAAATATTTGGCAAACAGGCCCTAAAACAGCTATTTAATGCCTGGGTGGTGGTGGGAGCACCATAAAACATCATGGATGAGACCTGATCTCAGTCTGGATTTACTGTAACATTTTTTGGGAAACATTTCTGGACACATGGGCCATGTTAGACAGTGGCAACACTCTGTCTCAATCTACATACTCAATGTCATCCTAATTTCTTTCTGTCATATTTCTGGTCTTTACATACCTACTCTGCACAGCATGGAGGCCAGAGGCTGCATTAAACTGTGGCCATACAAGAGCATATTTTGCACCAGGTGGTGACGGTGTGGTTGGGCACTATAACACCAAGTTACCATTTGTGGCAAGCCATGGGGATACGCGTGTTAGCATAAAAACAATTTATATTGTGTTTAACTTTGCAATAAAAGTGCTTATTTTTCTATGACTGTTGTGTACATATTCAGACTGATCCTTATGAACTGGGGTTGTGTACAAGCCTCCAGATCAGTGGGAGGACATAAACACATTACTGTTAGAAGATATAAAACATGACAGCTAAAGAGGAGGTTCTGATAATGGGAGACTTCAACGTGCCAGATATAGATTGGTCAATGCCAGCTGGAACATCTGCCAGAACTAGACACGTGGTGGCTTCCCTGCAGGAGGAGGTCCTCAAATAACTGGTACAACAACTCACAAGAGACAGGGCTATCCTAGATCTAGTACTGACTAACAGGGAAAGGATCTCAGATCTCCAGGTAGAAGGTCACCTGGGGGCCAGTGACCATCACATGGTATGGTTCAATTTGGCCACTAGAACTAAATCATCCCATTCCAAGGCAAAAATATGGGACTTCAGAGGAGCTGACTTTGATAAGATGGCCAACAGAGTTAAGCTAGCCCTGGCAAAAAAATACAGGTGAGGGAGTAAAGGCAAAGTGGGCAAGCATTAAGGATGCAATACTTGAAGCAACATCCCATAATGTTAGAGAGAAAAGGAACTACAAAAGAAGAAGGAAACCACTTTTATTCTCAAAAACAGTAGTAGAAAAGGTAGGAGCCAAAAGGCTGGCCTTCAGGAAATATAAGGGAACGTAGTGAGATGAAGATCGGGAGGCATACCAAACTTCCCCAAGGGAAGCAGGGAAGGCAATAAGGCAGGCAAAGCCCCAAACCAAGGAAAAACTAGCACAAACAGTAAAAGAAAGTGACAAGACTTTGTATAGATACATTAGTAAAATGAGAAAGTCCAGAGGTGGTATTGCTAAAATCAAAGGGGATAAGGGGGCGTCTGAGGAGGAGAACCATGCAAAAGCATCTATCCTAAATAGATACTTCTGCTCAGTATTTACTGAAGAAAAGATAGGGCACGGCCCACAGCTCAGCACCACAGACACGGGTGGGAGGGAGGAGGTGTGCACTAGTCCCTTCACAAAAGAAAGGGTCCTACAGGAGCTTGATAAGCAGAGGGTGGACAAGGCAATGGGACCTGATGGCATCCATCCCAGGGTACTAAAGAAGCTAAGGATGGAACTAGAAGAGCCATTATCAGAATTGTTTAGTGAGTCTCTGAACACAGGAGAGATCCCAGAAGACTGGGGAAGGGCTCATGTGATCCCTCTCCACAAGAGTGGTAGCAGGGAGGAGGCAGAGTACTACAGACCATTCAGTCTTACCTCAGTAGTAGGCAAGATTATGGAGGCACTCCTTAAGGAAAGGATAGTGCAACACCTGGAATCCATAGGAGCACAGGATCCAAGATAGCATGGGTTTACAAAAGGAAGGTCCTTTCAAACTATTTTCATAGATTTCTTTGACTGGGAATCCAGAGTGGTGGACCAAGGGGGAGCTGTTGATGTCGCCTACCTTGACTTCAACAAAACTTTCGATACTGTTCCACATAGAAGCTTGATTAATAAGCTGGGTAGGCTCAGGGTGGGTCAGAAGTTGGTCAACTGGGTGGCAAACTGTTTGACAGGCAGAAAACAGAGAGTGGTGGTAAACAGTATACAGTTAGTAGAGATGCAAGTCACAAGTGGGGTACCCCAGGGATCAGTTCTGGGGCCAGTCTTCTTCAATATCTTCATCATTGACATTACAGATGGACTGGAGGGTAAGGTTTGTCTGTTTGCAGATGACACCAACATCTGCAACAGAGTAAATGATCCAGATGGGGTGGGCAGAATGAGAAGAGATCTGGATAAACTAGCAAAATGGTCGGAAGAGTGGCAACTTGGGTTTAATGCAAAGAAGTGCAAGATCATGCACATAGGGAAGAGAAACCCTGAAACCACATATAGGCTGGAAGGGGAGTTGCTGGCAGTCACAAGGGAAGAAAGAGACGTGGGCATCATCATCACTGATGACCTGAAATCATCCAAGCAGACCACTAAGCAGTAGGTAAGGCTAGGGGGATGTTGGGGTGTATTAATAGGGTATCACAATTTGGAAGATGGAGGTAATAATTCCTCTTTACAAGACACTGGTTAGACCCCATCTGGAGTACTGCATGCACTACTGGAGGCCACACCTTCACAAGGACATTAACCAAATTGAGGCAGTCCGGAAAAGGGCAACCAAAATGGTGCAGGGACTGCATCAGAAAACATATGAGGACAGATTAACGGAGCTCAAAATGTATATTCTAGAGCAAAGGAGGGGGAGAGGTGATATGATCGAAACATTCAAACACCTTAAGGGCATTAACAAGGTGAAACAATCTAACATGTTTCAATATAAGAAAAATAGCAGGACAAGAAGACAAAGCATGAGATTACAGGAGGCCTATTATCGGGTAATGTGAGGACATTCTTTTTCACAGAAAGAGTGGTGGATGCATGGAATGGTCTACCTCAGGAAGTGGTGGATATGAGCACAGTGCAGGGCTTCAAACAGGCATGGGATAGGCATAAGGGAGCAATACAGATGAATATGAATCAGATCAAATCAATCTTTATTTTTATAGTGCCTTTCAAAAACCAAGGCGCTACACAGATTATAAATACATTAAAACAGAGAATATAGAACTGTTAAAATCAACTTAATAATTGAATTAGTCTGGGAAGGCCAGTAAGAACAAATATGTTTTCAACATAGATTTAAGATTAGTGATGGTCAGGCATTCTCTTAACCGACGAGGTAGAGAATTCCTCAGGCTCGCTGCTGCAAATTAAAAAGCACGAGCTCCAGATGTTTTATGATGAACCCTGGGAATCTCTAGCAATCCCTCACTGGTGGATCGGAGAGGGAGATTGGGGAGTAGGGAGTCAGGAGATCTTTAAGGTAGTTGGGTCCCTGTTGGTGTAGGGCATTAAAGGTAAGCAAGCCTACCTTATAGGTGATCCACCACTGAATTGGCTGCCAGTGCAGCTCTCACAGTACAGGAGTAATATAAATGGACCTAGAGAAACCAGTCAACAATCTGGCTGCAGCATTCTGCACCAGCTGCAGGTGGTGGATATCAACCACAGACAGCCCTAGGTAGAGGGCATTGCAGTAGTCAAGATGGGCAGTAATGAAGGCGTGGACCATACATAGATAATAGATAGGCCATTGACAGAGCAAAGGCAAATGGCACATTCATAAGGTAGAAAAAGAAATGGGCAGACTGGATGGGCCTTGTGGTCCTAATTTGCCATCAACTTCTATGTTTCTATCCTGCACACAGCCAAAACAACTGCCAGCCTACATCACACATAGCTTTGGGAAAAAATGTTGTTCATAGAAACATTTTACAAATTACAATACTTGACTTTTGTGGATAAGAGGAGGAAATACATACAGAAGGACTAACATAAACCAAGTAGAAAGGTACAGTAATTGGGGGTTAAGATTAAAAGTGACTGACAGTAACACATGACAGGGGGTGCATGCAGGGTCAGGTCAGAGACAGGGTATACATATGAAAGAGGAAAGGGAGAGAGCATAAACATTGCATAACACACAAAAAACTGGACAACAAAAAGAAACAAAAGGATATAGAAGAAGAAGAGGACAGAAAAAAAATATATATATACACGTATATAATTTTTTTTTTTTGATTTTTGTTATTTTTAGAGGGTGCAGATGAGGGAAGAGTGACAGTAAGAAAGCAAGGACAGGAGAAAGAAAAGAAAAAAAAATGTTGCTGCCAGTGCTGCACTGACATTATCTTTTCTGGTCTGGACCGTTACTCTGCACCAGCACCAGGTATCAAGTCTGCCCTACCACCACCACCATCACGCAGCTCCACCAGGAGTTCAAACATTTATGTTACTCCTCAAGGAGTTTCCAGAGGTCCCCCCTGACTTCCTTGTGGAAATCGTTAAACTCACAGCACAGAGCTCCCACCTTTCTACGTACTGATGCCAGGTTTTCTTGGCTCACTGCTGCTGGTGCTGTAATATGAGCAGCTGGGGTGCCTGCAGGCTATGCTATGTCACCACCATGAATCCATCACACCTGTATCTGTGGGGTGAGGGTGATGAGGGATCTGCAGCTGCCTCCTGCTGCTGTAGCCACCTACTCAAGTAGTGCCACTGCTGACCACTGGCCCCTTCCTGCTGCTGGCCCCATTTAACTTCTAACTGCTAAACACCCGGGGCCCCTCTACCTGCTACTGCCAACTCTTTTTGTTTTCAGCCACTCTGCAGGGTGGTGGTGCTGTGGATGGCTCCTTTATCCACCAGTGCTCCTTCAAACAGATGTGCTACGTAAGTTGCAGATCACCACAGTGTTGTCATTGACATTTGTTCTGAAGAAACACCACGCAGCTGATGACACTTTCTGGGAGGGGGGAGCCAACAGCTGATGTCCCGGGGCCAGTGGCCACATCATGCTCCTGCTCGAGGGAGGCTAGGGGGTGCATGCTCCAGCTGGGGGGGAGGGTATCTGGAGGTGCCTGTTGCTGCTGCCTGGGGGCGGGGGCCACATGATGCTGCTGGACAACAGGAGGATTCTCATCCTGCTGGGTATCATGCTGCTGTTGCTGCTGCTGCTGGGAGGGGGTGAGGGGCTCATGCTGCTCCTGGAGAGTGGGGACTACATTCTCCTGCTAGGGGGTGGAGGGCACATGCTCCTGCTGTTCGGGGAACAGACCTAAAGACCCACCTGTCAATGTGAAAACTGGGTGGGGGTGGTCCAGCTGCCTTCTTCCCAGTGTCCACCTTGTTCCAACCTTTCCTATCCTTTTTTCTGCACCTCACCTAAATCCTTACTATAAAAAAAAGAGAGAGAAAGAGGAGAGAGTGAAGGAGTTTTACACACACACACACACACACACACATAATCTCATTGACAGAAAGGAAATAATAAACACACACACCAGACAAACTAAATAAAAGAGAACAACTCTATTTATTTAAGCTAAAGACTGTGTACCACACAGAACAATCTCTCTGTTGCTGCCTGCTTCTCCAAAATCTCCAGGCATGTAGCAAAGGAACTGAATCTGTCACTTCCTGCCTGTTTACAGTCATCAATGTGAACTGTAAAGAGTAAATCATGTGACAAGCCCAATTTTACCTAATTTTGCCCAGTATTAATGCAAGGTGAAATTTATGGCGAAATTTCACCTAATATTAACACGAGGTGAAATTTACGGCAAAATTACTCAGCGAAATTTCACCACAGCAATTGGTGAAATTTCACCATAAGCATTTAATTATGTAAACTATTTCACTGGGTGAAACTGGCAATTTTGATGAGATTTCACCTGCAAAATTAAATTTTGCAATATCTCTAATCAGGAACACTGTAAACACTTTCACTGAACACTACTGTCTGGACATTATCTCCAGAAGAGATGATAGGTTTGGGACAGAAGTCTTTCAAAACCTTTTTTCCTAAATAGGTTGCAGACTTCCCAGCTCACAAACTACTGCTATTTAGTGGGCATTTTTATGGCTGCAGTGGGCTGAGCCCTGCAGATGTGCTGGTGTGACAGTAGAAAAGGGAGATCTCCAGATTACTAATGGATTTTACAAAGTTGAAGTTCTGTTAGAATTCCTCTGCTATAGCAGTTTGGCTGTGGTGTCTACCTGCTCTATACTATTTTTGTTGAAATTGTTTGATTAAGTCATAAATCTCTTCTATATGGAGCATACCAATGCCAGGTCAATCTACAATCACTGGATACGCTCAGTGTACTAACAGCTGTGTTTTGTTATCAGTTCAGGATATCTACAAGAGTGTGTGTGTGTGTGTGTGTGTGTGTAAAACACTTTGTTAACCCTTTCCCATTATATTAACCTTTTTCTATTCTGCTTGCAAATGGATGTAATGCTATATGTTAGCAAATCACATAGGATTTTGAAACATAGAATTTGATGGCAGATAAGGATCACTTGGCCCACCTAGTCTGCCCATTTCCCTGCCTAACGGATAAACTGCAGATCCTAGTTAACCAACAGCCTACTTCCTACTACCACCCTCAAGAATTGCGTTGTCTGTCCCATGCATTCTTGAACTCACCCACTGTTTTTGACTCTACAACTTCCTCAGGAAGGCTGTTCCATGCATCTACAACCCTCTATGTGAAGAAATGCTTCCTCACATTACCTCTGAGCCGTCTGCCCTCTATCTTCAAGTTGTGTCCCCTTGTTCTTGCACATCTCTTGGACTTTGTTGATTCCCATGAGGTATTTGAAAGTTTCTATCATGTCCCCCTTTTCCCTGCTTTTCTTGAGGCTATACATCTTAAGCTCCTTTAGTCTTTCTTCATATGTCTTCTGGTGCAGACTCTGCACCATTTTAGTTACCCTCCTCTGGACAGCCTCGATCCTGTCTATGTCTTTGCAGAGATGGGGTCTCCAGAACTGCACAAAGTACTCCAGATGTGGTCTTACCAACTGTATGTACAGAGGGACAACAGCTACCTGTTTTCTACTGGTGATGCCTCTCCCTATGCATCCAAGTATCCCCCGAGCTTTCCTTACTACCTTCTCACATTGCTTGCCCAACTTTAGGTCATTTCATATGACTACCCCCAGGTCCCTTTCCACTTTTGTTGTTGTCAATATCTCACCCCCTTTGTGTACTCTTCCCCTGGGTGTTTGTTTCCCAGGTGCATTACTTTGCACTTCTTTGTGTTGAATCTAAGTTGTGACACATTTGACCATCCCTCCAACCTTGCCAAGTCCCTTTTCATCCTTTCCACCTCACCTTGCATATCAACCCTGTTGCTTTGTGTCATCTGAAAAGAGACATACTTTTCCTTCCAGTCCCTTTGCAATGTCACTTATAAAGACATTAAAAAGGACAGGCCTCAGTACTGAACCCTTCAGTGCCCCACTAGTAACCCCCCTTTCTTCATTGTGGACTCCATTTACTACTACCTTTTGTGTCCTGTTGTCCAGCCAATGTTTTACCCAGGCTACCCCCCCGGGTACCCACTCCCAGGCTGGCTAATTTGTTTATTATTCTTTTTTACGGGACTGTGTCAAATGCCTTATTAAAGTCTAGGTAGGCCATGTCTACAGTCCCTCCCTGGTCTACTACTTTGATCACCCAGTCAAAGAAATCTATTAGATTTGTCTGACATGACCTTCCTGCTGTAAATCCATGCTGCCTTGGGTCCTGTGCCCCACTGGCCTCTAGGTACTCAACAATTCCTTCCTTCATTTTCCCTACCACTGAGAATATACTATTTCTAGCATCAAACTTGCCATTTTTTTCAGTTTTTTAAATTTGTTTGTATTGTCATTCTGAGCCCTGAGATCACAAGTCACCTGACCAGGAAGAGTTGAAACTGTAGTTCCTCAGCATAGTCTTGAGAGTTACAGTTTTCAAGTACTGTGTTTATTTTAAACTTCAAAGGTAAAACCTTACTGGGGCTTGCATAGAAAAGTGCCTGTTACAGCATAAACTATTTTACTGCATTTAAAAATGTGATTTAAATTGCAAGGGAATTTGTGATCCCATCTTTAACTTCTGGGTCATATTACAGTTAAAAGCAGCCCTCCTGCAAGCAGAGCGAGTGAGAGCAGGTTGCGCATGGAGACACGCGCAAAGACACGTGCATCGGCACATGTTACACATGTTAAGCATTGTAAAGCATTCTTCTGGGGCAAGATTTAAAGATCATATAAAATCAGTAAATTAGTAATCCTGTGTAGAGAAGATAGTTTGCATGATAAACGGACTAAACACCACCGGATTATATTCTGAGGTAAAATTTTGATCGCAAACTTTAGTTGGCTTATTGTTTGGAAATAAAAATGGAGAAAAACATAATTTTTGAAGGTAAAGCAGGGACTCAGTGCATTGAATGTGATATGTACCTGTTTTCAGATATACCTATAATTGACTTCCATTTTACCTGCTTAAAGTGTAAACAGAATGCAGAAATGAGTATTGAACTATCTTTATTTAGCACAAGGTTAAAGGCCCTAGAAATCAGCCAACAGAAATGAATAACAAAAATGGTTAATGAAGAATGTGACAACTTATCCTGTGAAAATGAGACAATGAATACAAAAGTAAACAACATAGCACTACAACAACAAATTGCCCAGCCATTACCCACCATAACTATTCAAAATAGCAATACATCAAAAAAAAGACCTAGAGATATGGACATTCAAGATAACCTATAAAATGAATGGTATGAGGTCCAAACTAGAAGATCCCTAATAAAAAAGAAAGGCAGGAAAGCTGAATGCTTTACTATACCACTATTGAATAGTTTTGACCCACTGATTAACTAATAGATGGGGATATCATACCACAAACTGAATCAATTCAGATACAAGAAAATACATCAAACAAGGAATGTTCCAAAAAACAGAAAGTGACAATGGCACCCAAATCAGCAGACAAAGCACAAATGAATGTAGGAACACACACTCCCGAAAACCCCTCTTCTAATAATGTTATGATTAATACAGAGATAACAGCTTCATTAGCTATACATCCATTATTGGGAAGCCAATCAAAACCAAATAATGAACAGGAATTACCAGCAATTGATATGGAATCAAATATAGATCAAAACCCACCGGAACAAATATTCATTCTAGGTGACTCAATAATAAAGTACACAGATAGATACACAACAAGAGGAAATAAAGAAAATGTAACTAGTTGTAGTTATAGTGTTGCATTGATAAAAGACATAACAAAAGAGATTCTAGGGATACTGAAAAATGTGAGTGGGAAGAAAACTGTTGTACTACACGTCGGAACAAATAACATCGGAAAGCAAGATGCACAAGAAATTATTTCTGATATGGAAAATGCTATTAAATGTATCCAAGAGCATGATGCAACTCCCATTATTTCTGAAATTTTACCAGTACCTAGGGCAAGCCACTCTAGAACTAGAAATATTAAATCATTTAAATACTGGCTACACAGGTGGTGTTTAACAAATAATATCGTTTGCATTAAAACTTGGGAGAAATTTGAGAACAAAAATGAGGTATATGGTTATGATGGGTTACATCTAAACAAACATGGTTCAAGACTGCTGGGGTGTAATATTTACGATGCAATTAATGTTTCAAAAAAACTAATAGGAAGGGGGAACAGGGGATACCATTTTGAGAATAGATTAGAGATTCAAAACCCAAAACCAACTAAACAAATATACAAGAAAGTGAGTAAACGTATGTTGAAAACCGGTCTAAATTTTCTACTGACAAATGCAAGGAGTCTACATGGTGCAAAAATGACCGAATTTCAATATATTTTAAATAATGAGGAAATAGATATAGCCGCTGTAACTGAAACATGGTGGAACGATAACTCTGAGTGGTGTAACAATATATCAGGATATACAACATATTTCAAAAATAGAAAGGATAAAAAAGGAGGAGGTGTGGCATTATTTGTTAAAGAAAACATAAAATCAAAACAAACCGTGGATGTAATTAATAGTACATTAAGTGAAATTATATGGGTAGAAATATTATGTGACAATACTCTGAAACTACTGATTGGTCTATGTTACAGGCCACCTGACTCTAACTTTACAATAAACCAGGATATAATAAATAATATAAATGATAAGTCAAATTATAATGAAATAATTCTAATGGGGGACTTTAACTTTCCAGGAATAAATTGGAATGAAAACATTGACAGTAACAATATTGAAACTCTGTTTGTGAATACATGTACAACAAATGGATTGTACCAAGTAATAAATCAGCCCACCCGCAACAATAATATTTTGGACCTAGTACTGACAGACATGCCTGATAAAATAACTAATATAATAGTTAAACCTCCATTACTATGTAGTGACCATGCAATAATTACCTTTAATAACTCTACATGTTTTAAACCAGTTTTGGGTAAAACAGTAGTTAAAGATTATAACAGAGCAAATTTTGTTAAGATTAAACATATTCTATAAGAGTGGAAATGGGACAACAACATAGATTGCAGTAGTAACGCATTATGGAACAAAATCAAAAATTAAATTATAAACTTAGAAAATAAATATATGCCAAATAGAACCTTATACAATAAAAGAGGCAAAATTCCACCTTGGATGACCCCAGCTATAACAAATTTAATTAAACAAAAATGTAGACTGTATAGAGCAATGATAAGAGACAGTAATGATTACAATATCTGGAATTACAAGATCTCACAAAAAAAATGTAAACACAAAATTAGAATGGTGAAAAAAATGAAACAAAGCGTGCATACATTAAAGATGGTGGAAAACGTTTTTATTCCTACATAAGTAATAAAAAATCAAACTCTAGAAATATAGGTCCACTGGTGATAGATAATAGTGAAGCATCACTTCAAGATAGTACAGATGAATTCAACAAATACTTTTGTTCAGTTTTCAATACTAAAACATATCCATCAATAGTCAATAAAATTCCAAAAGATACTTTAAATGAGATAACTAAAAAAGAGATTTTGGACATCCTAAACAAACTAAACACAAATAAATCACCTGGTCCAGACAAGTTACATCCTAGGTTATTGAAGGAAATTAAAGAATGGATAATTAACCCACTACATAAACTTTTTAACATGTCACTAAATACAGAGCATGTCCCAATGGACTAGAAAACTGCAATTGTCACACCAATTTTTAAAAAGGGAAATCGATCACAAATTTCAAATGATAGACCCATTAGTTTAACAAGTATAGTAGGTAAAATGTTCTAAACAATATTAAAAACTAGGATTGAAAGTTACCTAAAAGTAAAAGGATTAGAAGACAAATCCCAACATGGTTTTCAAAAAAACAGATCCTGTCTAACAAGTAACATGTTTTTCTATGAACACATAAGTAAATGTACAGATGATAATGAAGCTATATACGTAATTTATCTTGACCTATGTAAAGCATTTGATAAAGTGCCACATAGATTATTAATAGATAAAATGGACAAACTTGGTATTGACAATCGGATCACAAATTGGGTAACTGATTGGCTAAAAAATCGTACTCAATGTGTTCGTATAAAAGGTCATGTATCAGGCATGAGATTGGTGACGAGTGGGGTGCCTCAGGGATCGGTCTTGGGACCGATTCTGTTTAACATATTTATATCAGATATGACATCAAATTTAAACAGTTTAGCCATAAAATTTGCTGATGACACTAAACTAACAGCCCAGGTAGATACTAAAGAAGATTACCAAGAACTCGTAAATGACTTAAAAAAAATAAAATTATGGGCTGTAAAAAAACAAATGACATTCAGCAATGAGAAATGCGTTGCTATGCATTTTAGAAAAAATAATTTGCATCATGGTTACACATTAAAAGGACAAATAATAAAACCTGTAAATCAACAAAATGACTTAGGTATTATAAAAGACTCGGATCTAAAATTTCATGCACATTACAATAACATCATTAATAAAACAAACAGGCTAATAGGATGCATAAAAAGAAGCTTTACATCCAGAAATAGAAAATGCATTATTCCACTCTATAGGGCCTATGTGAGGCCTCAATTGAATTACTGCTCCCCCTTGTGGAATCCATACCTGAGAAGGGATGTAAATAGAATGGAGGAGGTGCAGCAGAGGGTTACCAAAATGGTGGAATACATATCGACCATGAGCTATGAACAAAGATTGGACGAATTGAAGATGTAATCCCTGGAGCAGAGAAGAATAAGAAGAGATGTACTTTTTATGCATAAATTATGTGGGGGGAAGAGTTACTAACACTATTAAATATATCTTATAATAAACATAATTGTAATTTAAGAAGCCACAGATATCAATTATCTCTAACATACCCAAAAAATAATAAAAAGAGATCCTTTTTTACCCAGAGAATAATAACCTTGTGGAACTCATTACCTAATTCCTTGTTTGATAATAGAGATCACAAAATCTTTAAGCATAAACTCGATTCAATCCTGTTAAAATAAACATGGAAATTATCAGCTTGGCCGGAGACATACCAAAATGGGCCTCGACTTTCTGTATGTCTATACCTCCTAGTATAACTGCTAGTATAACTGAGGTCAAACTGACAGGTCTGTAGTTTTCTGCCTCTGTCTTGCTCCCACTTTTGTGAAAGGGAATGACATTTGCCCTCCTCCAGTCCTCAGGTACCACACTGTCCTCCCATGATTTATTAAAAAGGGTAGTCAGTGGTGTTACTAGTTCTTGTCTTTGTTCTTTTAGAAGTCTGGGGTGAATCCCATCAGGTCCCACTGCTTTATTCATCTTCAGTTTCAGGAGTTCTTTCAGAACCCTTTCTTCTGTGAAAGGACTAATATCAACCCCCCCTATCCAGAGTGCTTCTAATGACTGGATTAGGTATCTCCCCCTGCTCCTCCTTTGTGAATACTGAACAGAGGTATTAATTCAGTACCCCTGCTTTTTCACTGTCTCTCTCTTCCCATCTACCCTCCTCTTTATTCTGCCTCAGTATCTCTGCCTTAGTCTTTCTTTGCTCCCTAATGTACCTATAAAAGGTTTTTTCCCCTTTCTTAACTGAGTTGGCTATCTTTTCCTCAGTTTGGGCCTTGCTATTCTGACTGCCTTCCATGCTTCCTTCTGCTTTAACTGGTACTGTTCTCTGTCTTGCTCCTTCTGTGTTTCCTTATACTTCCTGAATGCAATCTTTTTTCTCCCTAACCTTCAACGCCACTTCTTTTGAGAACTATAATGTTTTTTTCTTTCATTTTGATTTGTTTATTTGCTTCACACAAAGGCTTGTTGCCTCTGTGATGGTGGTTTTGACGTTTCCCCATTGTTACTCCACCCCACCTTCTTGCCTGTTTGCTAGTGCTTTTCTAAGGCATTCTCCCATGTTGACAAAATCAGCCCTCCTGAAGTCCAGTACCTTCACTTTTGTATGATTTTACTCAATAGCTAAGTTTATCATGAACCACACTGTTTGGTGGTCACTTGTTCCCAGATGGCTACTCACTTCTAAATCTAAGATCCTCTCTCTGTCCCCATTTGAAAGTACGAAGTCTAAGATTGCTCCCTCCCAAATGGGTTCCAAAATTAGCTGTCTGAGGCATGCCTCCTGTAGGGCATCAAGAATGGCCCTGCTCTTATAAGTGGCTGCAACAAAGGTGCACCAATTAACATCTGGCATATTCAGATCCCCCATCAGCAATATTCCTCTGCCATCCTAAGGATGCCTTCTATCATTTCCTTGTCCATTTCTTCCCCCTGAGACGGGGGTCTGTATTCAACCCCTGTGTGGATTGTGGTGCCATTTCCAGTCTCTAGGGTGACTCACAGTGCCACCTCTCCTCCCTGTTTATCCTTTAGTTCTGTTGCTTTGATCCCTTCCCTTGCATAGAGAGCTACTCCTCCTCTTCTTCTACCCTCCCTATCCCTCCTGCAGATTGTGTACCCTGGTATGTTGACATCCCAGTCATGGTTCTGTGTGTACTATGTTTCTGTGACTGCCACGATATCCAGGCATCCCTCTTCCACCAAGGCTACCAGTTCAGAGAGTTTTTATTTAGACTGTGGGCAGTGGTACTCATTACCCTCCATTTTTAATGGTCTCCATTTATCCCTGCTCTTCTCCCTATCATCTGCTCTATCTTGGTGTTTATCTCACTAACTACCCTGATTTTTTTTTGGGGGGGCTAGGATTTCCCTTTTCCTTATCAGTGCCTCCCCCCTTGGCTAGTTTAAATGCTTGCCAATGAATAATTGAAACCTATCACCTAGGATCCTGGTTCCAATCCTGGATAGATGCAGACCATCACTCCAGTATAGGCCTGCATCCCTCCAGGTGGAGCCCCAGTCCCCAATGAAATGAAATCCATGAGCTCTGCACCTGTTTTTTAACCAGTCATTGAATCCCATGGTGCAGAGTACCCTAGCCACATCCATGCCATAGACAGGTAGCACTTCTGAGAAAGTTACTGTGTGTCCTACTTGTGCAAGGCCCCTGCTCAACTCCACAAACTCCTGTTGCACTGTTCTTATCCCATTCTCAGCCAGGTCAGTTGTCCCTAGGTGGTTAATGACATCCAGCTCATTCCCCCTTGCAACTGCTCCCACAATCCTGAGGATTCATTTCCTGTCCCTCCAAGCCATGGAGCTGGGCAGGCACTTTACTTTCCTTTCCCCTCATTCCCCTGTTCTACCCCCCTAACAATTGAGTCCCCCACAAGGAGTTGTTTTCTTCCCCTGTGGGGTCCTGTGCCACCCTCCTGTGGGTCTCCATTGTGGAAGTTCCCAGCATCCTCCTTGGTCTCCATTGCAGGTACCTCCATAGAGGAACCATGCCCCACCAAAGTGGTGAATGAATTATGGAGAGGCACAACTGGAGGGATGCACCACTGTTCCACGACCCTCACCCTCCCTGAGCCCACCATGGTCAAACCACTCCTCTTTCTTGGCAACCTTTGAGGTAGTGACAGTGGCTTGTGTGGTCCCTGGATGGGGGAGCAGATTTCCTGAGTCATTTTCAGGTCAGCATGGAGACAAGAAACCTCCTCCCTCAGACCAGAGAAGTGACTGCAAGCAGGGCAGCAACACAGTCTCCAGAATGTCTCTTGGAAGACTGCTGCTCCACAGCCAGTGCACTCACCACTCCCCACATGTCTGTCTCCCTTCCTGTTTCAGATGTTTTCTTTTTGTTGTTGTTCTTGTTTTAGTATGTGCAAGCTTATGAGTGTCTCTACCCCATATTCAGTGTGCTGTGCCTTTAAGGATATGAACAGGTGCATGTTGTTAGCAATTTTTGGGAAGTGATGTCAGAACCCCTAATATAAAGGAAGTTATGCACTTGGGCAGGTGGGGTGAGGGGCAGGGTGAGTAGCAGTAAACTTGTGCCCTCCAGAAACAATCAAATACAACTCTGTCCCTCCACCCCTGGGAGTGCCTTCCTTTCAGACACCAATATCACAGAGGTTTAGTAACAGGTCTAGTCACAAATGACTGCAAATATCTGCCAGCTAGATTTCCTCCCTGGCAAATAAAAGTTAAACTAAGAAAAGACAAGCCTAAAAACAGAGAATCAAAACTACTTACTTACACAGGCCCAAAAATTAATAATTCAATTCAGTGTAGTCAATTAAATTACCTCCTTGATTTAAGGAAGCTGGTGGCTGCTTTCTCTCTCTCCTCTCTCTCTCAGCAGAGTTTAGAACATGATTTAGTTCCACTGCACTGCCTCCTCCCTGTCTATGTTCTTTCTCAGATGGGATCTCCAGAACTGAACACAGTATTCCAGGTATGGTCTCATGAGTGTCTTATTCAGGAGCAATATTAACTTCCACTTTCTACTCGTAATACCCCTCCTTATGCATCCAAGCATCTGGCAAGCCTTTCCAGCTGCCTTATCACTCTGCCTAGTTCCTCTTAGGTCCTCTGAGATGATAATTTCCAGGTCTCTTCCCTGCCTTGTGACTATCACTACCTCCCCACCTAGTTCATACTTTGCCCCTGGGTTCCTGTGACCTATGTGCATGATTCTGCACTTCTTTGCATTGCATCCCAGCTGCCATTCTTCAGACCATTACTTCATTTCATTCAGCCCCTGGAATGGCCACCCTATTGCATACCTTTGTATCATCTACAAATAGGCATACCATCCCCTATAGTCCTTCTGCAATACCCCCAATAAAATAAAAAATTAAAGAGCACTGGCCCGAACACCAGCCCCAGTGGCACCCTGCTCATCACCTCTACTGCTTAAGAGTACTCCCTGTTTATCACAGCCCTCTGACTCATGCCATTCAGCCAGTTCTCCATCCACAGAACCATTTTAAAATCCACCCCAGGGTACACAGTTTGTTTATCAGCCTTCTATAGGGCTGGTGTCGAAGGCCTTTCTGAAGTCCAGACAGTCCACATTCACTGCACCTCCCTGGTCCTCTACTTTTGTTACCCATTTATGCCATGGATTAGTACAATGAGTTATTGCAAAACACAGTGTTTATCTGAAATACAATACAAGTTAGGGTTAGATGTTTAAGTAAATAAATGCCATATAAGGCAGTGTATGTGTGTTAGTGTGTTTGGCAATGCTCTGTGTGTAGACAGTGCACTGCTATGTTATTCTGGAATATACAGTATATGCATATATGTGTATATGTATTGGTCAGTGTATGTGTATCACAACAATTAGAAAGTACAGTTTAGGTTACTCAGTGGTTAATGCAAAAATTGCTAGTCTACATCCCCCTGCTATCTAGATCAGTTTCAGCCTTATGCATTTCACTATTTATTTAAACGAGGTGTATAGTGACAATCCCCACCCTGCAATGTCAATTGGTTCCTGAAGAGAAGAAAACAGTCTCTCAATGTATTTTCTTTCAATCTGTAAAACAGTGTGTTGAAAACACATTGCTATGTTATACAGGAATATATGTAAGCAATAATACCCTTCAGGGTGGGTGGTATTGGGCAATACCGGACCACCCAGGGGTGTAATGAGGCCCAAAGACACAGGCAGAGGGTCTTATATCCCCTGGAAGGTCTGGTATTTCCCATACTGACCACCCTGGAGGGTATTATTGTACTTAGAAAATGGACACTATAAAAAAAATATATTTTAATACGAAAAAGTTAATAAAAATAAGTTTAAAATAACTTTTAGAATAAAATAGTTCCTCCATCTGTATTATAATGGTGTCATGGTTACCCTTTCCCACACAGAGGCACACATACAGGTAGAGGTTGTGTGTCACACTTGCTTAGTTTGAAAAGGTTGACTGTCTCACCCCCCCCCACACACAACACACTAAGACCTACAGGCTGTGATCCATTTGCTTTTTTTCTTACTGGTATTGGTCCATTCCAACCCCACCTCACCCCCTTCGTGTGCTTCTGTGTATTGCCAACAAGCAAGAAAATGACAAAGGCAGGACAGAGACAAGTTACATTTAAATGTTTTAATAAAAAAAGGTGAAGCCGGTATGTTTTTCCCCCTTTCTTTTTCTTTGCGAGCAGGGAAAGCAGTAAGAGCCATGAGAAATGGCAGAGAATATGGATCGGGCAGGAAGATGGAGGTGATGAGTAACGGGCTGATTAGTAGGCATTTTTTTTTCGGTCCACCCCCCCATATTAATCTGTCCCCTTCTTTGTTTCTGCACCCCATTGATCCAGTTTATTTTTTTAATGTCCTGTCAGTGGAATGAGTGGGGAATGCAGAACTAAAGAAAGATACTGTTGCTGTAGAGAAAGATGAAAATGTGTACTGCAACTATTGCTGTGCCCAATCGTGATAAGCTATGCATGGCTCAAACGTTTGCCTCTCAGGAGGTAGTAGTAGGGTACAATGTAGCAAGGCACTGTGCATATATAGGTTTTGTTATTCTGTATATTTTTGTGGGAAGTAAGCACTGACAGTCATGTATGTAAGACAGCTCAGGCAAACAGCACTGCTGGCTTTAGCTGCTATAAAGAGTCTTGTGTTGCAAGGTTTGAAAGCCTGCAATGAGAATGGGTGGTTCTGTGAAGTCGATTGCTCTGATGGCTTCCCTTTTCTTTTCCTACTTTTCTTTCTCTATGTGTGGCAACTTTTTATTTTAAATTCTCTTAAAAAGAAGGCAGACTGGTGTGGGTGGGTATCTTCTGTCACGAGGGGGGGGCTGCCTCATTCGGTTAACCAGTTTCTATGAGAAGTAGCTTCATTTTCAGGAGCGGGCATCCAGCTGGAGTAGGAAAGAAAGACATTGCTGTTGGCAGTCATGGAGTCAGAATCAGGGGACTTGGACAAGAGATACTGTAACTGAATACAAAAAGAAAAGAATTGTAGCTAGAAATGAGCCTATCTGAGGTTGTGTGCAGTATGGTCAGGCAGCTTGTACTTAAGTATTGGAGGCAATATCTCTATGATGTGAAAAAGAAATGGTGGTGACTTCAAATTAAATTGGGTGTTTTTTGCCAATGAGGAGCAGGGTGGGCACAGGGATACTAAGTGGGTGAAGGGGCACTAGGACTGGTACTTTTAATTTCCTGGGGATCTATTGAAAGTTAATGTACCCCCCTGGCAGGGGTACCAGCCAATCAGAGCCAAGAAAATAAAAAGCCCATTTTCTAAGTGTACATGTATTAAGTAGTGTGTGTGTGTGTGTGTGTGTGTGTGTGTATCACAACAATTAGAAACTGCAGTTAGGTTAGGTGGCTCAGTGCTTAGTACAAAAATTGCTAGTTTACACATTTCTCACTGCACACAATACCATTATTTTGCAGGTGCATTGTCTCTTGCTAGAGTTTGTTTAGTATTACATCACTATTGGACTCATGCTGTTAGATTAAAATGTTGCTTCTAATGGGTCCAGTAATGAATCAATATAATCCCATCTTTACCCCCCTTAGAACATTATCAGGAAAATGTTACTTTATATAATATGGGTTTAAATTATTTTTCTTTTGTTTGAGCATTTAAACATGTTTAAACAGTATATCTTTTAAATATGCATGTTAAAATATGTACAGATTAGTTACTTAAAATTTTCAAAAGGTTTATGTCCAACTTATTTTTTGTGATCAGTTTTAAGGGGACATGAAAGGAAAAATGTGTTTAAGTGCCTTAGACATATATAATAATAATAATAACCTTTATTTGTATGGTGCCTTTCAAAAACCAAGGTACTTTAACATAGTTAAAATCACAATGTCAACAGTCAAACATCTCAGTGACAGACAATAAAATCACACTGATAACATCTATAATCCCCAAAAGCTTGGTTCCACAAATACATTTTTAATGCATGCTTAAACCCCTCCACGGTCATGCACTCACATAACTGACAGGGTAGAGAATTCCAAAGGGCAGGGGAGGCATACATGAATGCCCTCACCCAAGAAGATTTTAAACACACCCTTGGAATCTCTATCAACCCCTCATCAGCTGATCGGAGCAATCGCCCGGGGCAGTGAGGAACCAAGAGCTCTTTCAGATAGTCCAGGCTCAGTCCATGTAGGGCTTTAAAAGTCAGAAGACTGACTTTAAAGGTGATCCACCACTGAACTGGCAGCCAATGCAGACCACAAAGCACCAGCGTAACATGACAGGTCCATGATGATCCTGTCAGAAGCTGGGCTGCCGCGTTCTGCACCAGTGGCAAGCAACAGATTTCCACCCCTGGTAGCCCTAGATACAGGGAGTTGCAGTAGTCCAAACAGGAATGTCACCAGATGGAACAAGGTGCTTAATCTTGGAGATATTCCTCAGATGGTAAAATGAGGATTTGATGACAGCTGACACGTGTGAATGCAGGGTCAGCCCTTCATCAAAAATGACCCCCAGGTTCCGCACCTGCTCAGAGGAGAAGAGTGGGAAGCCCCTGAGAAAAAGTCCATAGGGTGAGCCCCCAACCAGCCCCCTCTATCATGTGACCTGGATCCACAACCAATACCTCAGTCTTATCAGAGTTCAGCTTCAGCCAACTGGCATTCATCCACTCCTGGATTTTAGTGAGACAGCTATTAAAGACAGAGACATCTCCATCCTGCTCTGGTGCAAAAGAAAGGAAAAGCTGGGTATCATCAGCATAGCAGTGAAACCTCATCCCATACTTCCTTACAGTGTCTCTGAGGGGCAGCAGATACACTGCGAACAACATGGGGGACAGCACTGAACCCTGAGGAACCCCACAAGATAGAGAAACTGGACATCACCCTCTGAGATCTTCCAGTGAGGAACGATGTAAACCACCCAAGGACTCATCCCTCCAGTTGTACCTCTCCACAATTCCTATGCCATTCTGGCAAAGTGTGGTTCATCTATGGAGGCACCCGCAGTGGAGACCAAGGAGGATGCTGGGAACCTCCACAAAGGAGACCCACAGGAGGGTGGCAGAGGACCCTGCAGGGGAAGAAAACAACTCCTGGTAGGGGACTCCATTGTTAGGAAGGTAGAACTGGGGGAGGAAGGGGAGAGGAGGTAAGGTGCCTGCCTGGTGCCATGGCTTGGAGGGACAGGAGCGAATCCTCAGGATTGCCAGAGCAGCTGCACAGGGGAAGGAGCTGGATGTCATTGTCCACCTAGGGACAAATGACCTGGCTAAGAAAGGGGATAGAGAAGTGCAGGAAGAGTTTGTGGAATTGGGGAAGGCCTTAGTCAAGTAGCACACATGGTAACCTTCTCGGAGGTGCTGCCCATCTATGGCATAGGAGAGGCTAGGGTGTTCCACACCATGGGATTCAATCAGTGGTTGAAAAACTGGTGTGGTGCCTCAAGGGATTTGGCTTCATTGGGGACTGGGGTCCACCTGAGTGATGCAAGCCTATACTGGCATGATGGGCTGCATCTGTCCGGAAGGGGAACCAGGATCCAAGGTGATAGGTTTAAATGCTTCATTGGCAAGCTTTTAAACTAGCCAAGGGGGAAGGCACTGGAAAGGAGCAGGGAAATCCTAGCCCCCCCAAATAATCATGGTAGTAAGTGTGGCAAACACCAACATAGAGGTGTCGATAGGGAGAAGGGTAGGGGTATATGGAGAAAGTGACAAAAGCAAGAAGGACAGGGATGGGGCAAAAGGGAGTAAGGCCATCAGCAAATGGAGGGTAATGAGTACCAATGCCCGTAGTCTGGGCAACAAGCTCCCTGAGCTGGTGGCCTTGATGGAAGAAGGATGCCTGGATATTGTAGCAGTCACAGAAACATGGTACACAGAGAACCATGACTGGGATGTTAACATACCAGGGTACATAACCTACAGGAGAGACAGGCAGGGGAGAAGAGGGGGAGGAGTAGCTCTGTATGTAAAGGAAGGGATAAAAGCAACTGAACAAAAGAGTAAACAGGGAAGAGAGGAGGTACTGTGGGTCACCTTGGAGACTGGAAAGGGCACCACAATCCACACAGGGGTTGTGTACAGACCCCCATGTCAGGGGGAGGGAATGGACAAGGATATGATAGAAGGCATTCTTAGAATGGCAGAGAAAGGGGAGATACTGTTGATGGGAGACCTGAATATGCCTGATGTTAACTGGAGCACATTTGCTGCAGCCACATCCAAGAGCAGGGCCATTCTTGATGCCCTACAGGTGGCAGGCATTAGACAGCTAGTTTCGGAACCCACTCATGAGGGAGCAATCTTAGACCTCGTACTCTCAAACGGGGGCAGTGTGAGGATCTCAGATCTAGAAGTGGGTTGCCATCTGGGGACAAGTGACCATCAAACAGTGTGGTTCATGTTAAACTCAGCTGCACAGTCAAGCCATACAAAAGTGAGGGTACTGGACTTTAGGAGGGCTGACTTTGGCAAGATGGGAGAGTGCCTCAGAAAAGCACTAGCAAACAGGCTAGAAGGAGGTGTGGAGCAACAATGTGGAATCATCAAAACTGCCATCACAGAGGCAACAAGCCTTTGTGTGAAGCAAACAAACAAATCAAAATGAAAGAAAAAGCCACTATGGTTCTCAAAAGAGGTGGCTGTGAAAGTCAGGGAGAAAAAGATAGCATTCCAGAAGTATAAGGAAACACAGAAGGAGCAGGACAGAGAGCTGTACCAGTTAAGGCAGAAGGAAGCAGGAGGAAGTCAGAATAGCAAAGGCCCAAACTGAGGAAAAGATAGCCAACTCATTTAAGAAGGGGGATAAAACCTTTTATAGGTACATCAGTGAGCGTAGAAAGACAAAGGGAGGGATAGTGAGATTGAATAGAATAAACGGTGGGTGGGCAGAGGGGGACAGTGAAAAAGCAGAGATACTGAATGAATATTTCTGCTCAGTATTCACAAAAGAGGAGGGGGAAGTGCCTAATCTTTTTAACAGAAGCACTTTTGATAGGGGGGTCGATCCCATTCCATTCACAGAAGAAAGGGTTCTGCAAGAACTCCTAAAACTGAAGGTGGACAAAGCAATGGGTCCTGATGGAATTCACCCCAGAATTCTAAAAGAATTAAGGGAGGAACTAGTGAAACCACTGGCTACTCTTTTTAAAAAATCATGGGAGGATGGTGTGGTACCCGAGGACTGGAGGAAGGCGGATGTGATTCCCCTTCACAAAAGTGGGACCAAGACAGAGGCAGGAAACTACAGACCTGTCAGTCTGACCTCTGTGGTAGGGAAAGTGATGGAGTCACTTTTGAAGGAAAGAATAGTTGAGTACCTAGAGGCCAGTGGGGCACAGGACCCAAGGCAGCATGGGTTCACAGCGGGAAGGTCATGTCAGACGAATGTAATAGATTTCTTTGACTGGGTGACCAAAGTAGTAGACCAGGGAGGGGCTGTGGACATGTCCTACCTAGACTTTAGCAAGGCATTTGACACAGTCCCACACAAAAGATTAATAGTCAAATTAACCAGCCTGGGAGTGGGTCCCAGGGTGGTAGCCTGGGTAAAACATTGGCTGCACAACAGGACACAGAAGGTAATTGTAAATGGAGTCCACTCTGAAGAAAGAGGGTTACTAGTGGGCACCACAGGGTTCAATATTGGGTCCAGTCCTTTTAATGTCTTCATCAGTGACATTGCAGAGGGACTGGAAGGAAAAGATGCCTTTTGCAGATGACACAAAGATCTGCAACAGGGTTGATACACAAGGAGGCATGGAAAGGATGAAAAGGACTTGGCAAGGTTAGAGGAATGGTCAGAAGTATGGCAGCAAGGATTCAATGCAAAGGAGTGCAAAATAATGCACCTGGGAAACAAGAACCCAGTGGAAGAATACACAATGGGTGGGGAGGTAGTAACAACAACAAAACAGGAAAGGGACCTGGGGGTAATCATATCAGATGACCTTAAGGTTAGCAAGCAATGTAAGAAGGCAGTAGGGAGGGCTGGGGGTATACTGGGATGTATAGGGAGAGGCATCACCAGCAGAAAACAGTAAGTTGTAGTCCCTCTGTACAGAGAGTTGGTGAGACCTCATCTGGAGTACTGTGTGCAGTTCTGGAGACCCCATCTCCACAAGGACATAGACAGGATAGAGGTAGTCCAGAGGAGGGCAACTAAAATGGTGCAGGTTCTGCAAGAGCAGCCATATGAGGAGAGAGTAAAGGAGCTTAATATGTATACCCTTGAGGAAAGAAGGGAGAGGGGGGACATGATAGAAACTTTTAAGTACCTCAGTGGAATCAACAAAGTCCAAGAGGGTAGCATCTTTCAGAAAAAGAGACTTGCAAGAACAAGGGGACACAATTTAAAGACAGAAGGAGGGCAGTTCAGGGGCAATGTGAGGAAGTATTATTTCACAGAGAGGGTAGTGGATGCATGGAACAGCCTTCCTGAGGAGGTTGTGGGGTCTAAAACTGTGGGAGAATTCAAGAATGCATGGGACAGACATAAGGCAATTCTTGTGGGGGGTAGGAAGAAATAGGCTGTTGGTTAACTATAATCTGCGGCCTATCCTGTAGGTAGGGAAATGGGCAGACTAGATGGGCCAAGCGGTCCTTATCTGCCATCAAAGTCTATGTTTCTATGTTTTCCAGATAGTCCACAGATGAACCTCAGATGATCAAGCAGGACCCCATGGTCCACAGTGTCAAATGCTGATGAGAGATCTAGGAGGACCAGAATGAACGGCTCTTCCTATATCTAGCCAGCAGGAGATCATTGAACATCTGAACCAGGGCTTTCTCAGTACTATGCCTCTTTCGAAAACTGGACTGGAGAGGTTCGTAGATGTCATGGATGGTCAAATGGTCCTCCAGCTGAGTGGCCACTACTTTCTCAATCACCTTGTTAAAAAAAGGAAGGTTAGAGATAGGTTTGTAGTTTGCAATGCAGTCTGGGTCCAAAGAAGCTTTCTTCAAGAGTGGTGTCACCACCACCTCTTTCAGTGAGCTTGGAAACTCACCTCTCTCCAAAGAGCACCAGACTATCTGAGCTAGAATTGGACCAATAGAATTGATACAACCCAAAATCAGGGAAGTAGGCCCCGGGTCCAAACAGCAGCATGTAGGGTGCACATTCTGGACAATCTGCATGACATTCATGCGGTGGATCCCCTCATTCATCCTCCACTGTTCTCAGACCCACATCCTCCTCCCACTCCTCTGCACAATACCCAGTGCTCTACAGTGCAGGTAAGTTGTGTACTGGAGTGGGGGGTGGGAAGGCAGAGAATGTGAAGGGCGAGGGTTGAATAGCGCATGACCATAGGGGCAGGACTCCAACACATTTTGGTACTCCAGATAACACTTCATAACTATCCAACTGTAAATTACAAAACCACACTCTAAAATAATACAAATAAACTAAAGAACATACAAAATCTTCTAAAAACAATACATATTTTTAAATTCACTCCTTCAAATAATCAGACAGATAACTCATCTTTCTAACACCACATACTCAAAATCTAAAAAATTCTAAATTAAAATAATAACCCACAATAAACAAAACAAAAGTAAAACATCAAATAAACACAGTTGGTACAGGAAGACAGGATGGACTGATAGTGCATTTAAAACCAACCAGGAAAGAGTTCTGATTGTCCAAGCCCCAAAGGTCCTCTCACCACCAGCAGGATTGGGCAGCCCTCTCAGGAGCTCACACCTCCCTGAACAGACAGATGAAATAGTCTCAGAAATCCTTCTAAATAAAACTAAAGCAGTCCCCAGTCCTCGAGTACTATCACTACTCGAGTCTAGGGGAACTATACAATACTCTCACTGTTGATAAGTAAGTAAAACAGGGCAGTCTGACCATAATTCAGGAGAAAAGGGCAGGATGCCATGATTCCTCTAACAGGCCTCTTCAGGATCAGCCACAGCCCTGAGACCCCAGACAGCCCTGACAAAACTAACCTGGCAAACTGCCTCAGGCTGTAGCAGCTATTGCTGAACTCCCTGAAAGAACCCACCAACCGACAGGCCCCCCCCAGTGAGCTCTAGGGATCAAGTCCTGCCACTGATTCCCTGGTAGGTAGGAACATAGGTCCCCATGCTGCCACAGAACACTGCACAGGCCACCAGGCAGATCAGGGCAACTCCATCTGTTCTCAAATTGAGCTGCTGGTGTCCCTAAATCAACCAGGGTAATCCCGCTGCAGTTCATCCACAGAACCAGTATATATTTAGGGCCAGTATGCATCATTACCATAGCGTTTCCATTTGTCATGTATCAGAACATGCAAATTACAGTTTACCCTGTAATTCCAAAGATGACTGTTTATGTAGTCTTCTGAGCCTATTTCTAGTCTGGGGCAGAAAGGAAGTGTAGTTTGATCGAGAGTGATGATGTTTCAGTATGTAAGTCTGCAGTTTGGTGTGCTTCTGTCAGTGCCCCACACACACACACACACACACACACACACACACACTCACTCACACAATGTTTAAATTGACAATTCTAAGGTGAGGGGAGCATTCACTTCTAGATTGATAGGTGTAGAACTACTGTCATCTGCAGGCGGTGGAACTCTCCTACAGTATTCAGTTAATAAAGATAACAAATGTACAGGAAATCTCAGGCAATATTTAAAGGGGCGGATTACTGAATATCTGCATACTTGAAATTCAGCACACACTCAGGCCCCATCCACACTACACCGCTTGTGCCCAGTAATGGATGCAATCCATTACGGCAGCGGAACGGTGCAGTGCATCCACACCTCGGTGGTGTCCGTTACGGGACCGGTACCGTCGGTCCACACATCGGGATCCGGGCGACCATTACAGTGGCGCCTGATCCCACAATGCAGCTTGCATTGCACTTTGTGCCCTGCAGGGGACCGTTACTGGTAGTCCACACTACCGCCGGTAATGGTACCAGGGCGGGACCATTTTCATAACTGTTGTTGAAACCACCTCACATGTGGTTTCAACAACGGTCATGAAAACGCCTTCTGTAACATTACAGGTGTAAACGCATGCCGTTACCGATGCAGTTTACACCCTCTGTAACATTACAGAAGGGTTTTCAGGCTGCAGTGTGGACAGGGCCCAAGCTGTTCTGAACCCATCATTCACAGCTGTTGCTGACAAGCTGATTATGGCTTGGTGAATTAACAATCTCTCTCCTTTTGGCCTCAATAAAGGTAACCTGGTCAGTTTACCTTTAAAAATTACTTTAAAAATACACTCTGTGCTTTACTGTAGGCATCATTTACTCACACAGACTAGTTTGTAGTTTTGCATGGGGGGCAAAGAAAAGAAGAGAAAAAGCTTATTATCTATGTTCTCTTACTTGTGTGATTGCACATGGTTATTAGTGGGATACAATCAATACAGACAATGTGCATATTCACTACTGATTATAACAACCTCAAGGAACCAAGAATGCCAGACACTGATTCTATATTAAATTTATGTACAGTACTAGTATTTTGATCTTGGAGCATTACCTTTAGCATATACAGTACTAATGAGAGTTAAACATATGTCTAAAGGTCATATTGGAATCCCCAGCAAACTCATGAAATGCGTGACCAGACTTTTTAAATTAAAAGTGTGCTGAAGGAATTTGTATTCATGCACACATGGCTGCAGGACCCTAGCAAGCCCAGTTAGTACACTATTAAACCACTGCGTTCAGAAACGTTCTGCATGTACACACCATGGCCTACTGTATCACTTTATTGATGCCATGTGTGACATTTGGAAATAGAGAAAGAACCAAATACTCACTGTAAAACTTGAGCAGGTCATGTAACCTCACAATGCTCTACTGCAACCGCCCACCTCTAGTGAAAGGTAGATGCAGGACCCCACAGAGCATGAGATGTTGTGCTGAGATATCTAATGCTCTGTCAGCAAGTATATTTGACCTCTGTGACTGAACATATATAGTGAAAGTTCATATTTATTTAGTGCCATATGCTGTCATAACTTTAAGAGCTCAGAACTGACCTCATGAATGGGTCTGTGAGTGCCTCCAATATGCTGTGCAAAATGTTTTCCTTTTTAGTAAATTGGGCAGATCCTATGAGAAAATGAATTACTGTATGTCAACTGAACTGAGAACTTTAATATTTTAGAACTGTTAGCTTGAGAGATCCCATTATGGCTATACATGTATCTGGAATGCGTAGAACTAATCAAGCTTTACAAATAATGATGCCATGATTTATAACTGTTAACCTACTCGCATTGGAGAAAAAAATAAAAATGTCAAACCTTTAATGGGTTGTGTTTTTTTTATAGCACATGCAGCTCTACCCTTCTATCTCATAATAATAACAACAATAGTATTTTTTCCTTTGGGTGCATGAGTCGATGGATCTAATGAACTCTTTCATTAGTACACCATTGAGCAATAGCATAATTATACTATTGGGTTTCATTCAAGTCTCAATAAATAGCCACATCCTTTGATTTATTAGTTTTGCTCAGAAGAATTGCACTTTAAGAGGTCTTCATGTCACATAATTGAACTTTGTCTTTGGAAGTGAGTGCATTTCAGTGAGTATATGTTATGTTATTATTGTATGTTATGTTGGAAAGATAAAATGTGTAAATAACTTTTATTATAATTTTTTTGTTATTCTTTTAACTGGTTAAAGCCCATTGGGCACACATTCCATTTACAGGGGTGATATAGGTGAACTAGGGAAGTTAATTGACTTGTTCAGTATTGTACAAAATGCAGTTTGCAGTTGTGGGAATAAAACTCAAGTCTGCTGGATATACAGTAGCAAGCTCATTCAAAGCTCATGGCTTTAACCTCTAGGCTATACTGCCAATATACAGAATTACTGTACAGCAAAATAAAAAAGCTATTATTTGTTTATTGATGCAGGATGACATTTATTTAAGAAGATATGACAGGAAAAGTAGCAAAACATACAGACAAAATCCACTACTATGAACATATATGGTTTTAGAGGATACAATGAATTTAAAAGTGTAAGCCAACGTATGTTGGCAGTATTCTTTTTTAAGATGGTATAAACTGTTTGAATAGGAATATGACCACCATCTTACTTAAAAAAAATAATGACTCTTTTAAGAAGGCTTCAATTTGGTATCACTTTAAAAACTGATTGAACACAGCAATAACTAGTAACAGCTAAGCGTAACTAAATATTGCATGCACATACATAGATATGTACCTAGTATACCAGTAGAAAATTGCTTAATAAGTTGTGCCATGATAAAGTGAAACACTTCATCTCATCTAAATTTAGGAATGCAAATAAAAATATTCTTGAATATCCCAGATTTTGTGATGTTGGCAATGCTTAGAAATAACCCCTTCATTGATATAAAATCAGTGGTAGAAATAAGGTTACTTGGGGGGGGGGGTTCTCAGATCCTGAAGTAAAATTGTGAGCCTGACTCAGTTTCAGAAGTAAAATGGGGACACATTGCCATTGTGTAACATTTACCCACCTAAAGGCATAAAACTGAATAAATAGCTTGTTAAATGCAACATACAGCATGAAGAGGAAATTTATCCCCACTCTCCTGTCAGATATGTTCAATTCCATATCTTGTCAAGATCATGCATCCCAAAAAAGTGCGTACTCAAATAATGAATTTTGGGCAACTGTTTTCACAGGATTGTTCTTAAAACATCCAAGTTTCAATGCAGACCATGTTTTAGAAGGATTTAATCTAATAAAGTTTGCTAAAACCCCTTGTAAATTCCTCCATGTGATTTTACTCATTTATTTTCACAGCACTGACATATGACCATGATGCTTTTCCTTTCACAGTTTTGATGTGAAACCAGTCAATCCTACATAAAAGGTGATAGATTACCCCAGTGAATTTTGTACATTTCCAGAACAGCATAAATTCATAAGTGTGATAATTGTGATACTGTCTTCAATTACTAATGATCTATATTCAAACATAAGTAAATATGATTATTCTGTGATCTTTTCACTTAGTTTTAAGACTTCACCGAGAACTTAACTGAGTGGAATGTTTAGCTAATTTTAATCACCATTTTCTCTTTGCCAAGTGGATAGTGTGAAGAACATTACTGGATTAAAATATTGCATCTTTAGATACGTAGATTTACTTTTGTTTTACCCAAAATGAAACAATTTATCATTGTAGGAGTAAGATCACTACATATTTATTATCTCTGTGTATATTAAATTTGTAGTCCATGCAGTACTGGAATATTTTTTACTGTTTGTTTGTTTTGTTCTGTGTACAGTCTCCTTTGCCCTCTCAGACGATGTCTTTTTTTATTCCAATACAGTTTATAATATTCTTGTTTAAGATTGTTAATAGTTTAAACAAAATACCTGCTAAAGATTATGCCCCTGTTTGTAAGCATCATTCTTAATTGTTTTCAAACATCCTTTATTTTACAATATATATCATAGCTTTAGAGATTAAACTAGGCAAGCAGGCAGAAGACATTGCCCATTGAACTTATTTAGCTGTTTATTTTAAATATCTGGTTAGAAGGTTTAATGGTATGAGTCACAAGAAACATTAGAGTCTGAGGAACTGAACCTACAACATAAGTTTTTGCAAGAGAGCAAAATGATGAAGTATACCAGATTTGAAATACATCTAGAAATTAAAGCAAATGTCAGATTTTCACATTGGGGGTTTAGTAGTGCATTATGAAATGCATACTACTTGAACACTGGCTGCTGCTTTACTGTTTGATTAATTATTCAATCTGAGTGATTCCACTTGGAAAGAAAACACTTGAAATAAATGTAAACATGCATCACATATATTTAACTGGATTATTTTTTACTATGTTTATGGTTTAAAGTAGCGATTGTGTTTTGTAAAGAGTGAAAGTATTAAGCAAATGGAAATTATTTAAAAGTAAAATGCTGCCAACATATCTTTATTGCCCATTGAGGTTAGGGAGGAGTTATTTTTATCAAATAGCATCATGATTGACTTTCTAGATAAAACAAACTTGTGTACACCTTATATGGTCTTTAACTGAGTAGCATTGATGATGTTTTATTTGCACTCCTATTCACTCATAATTCTCTTTATTCTGACTGCAATATTAGTATTTAATTTCAATTATTCATATATAATTCTTTACGTAGTTCAGGTTGTCATTTTAGCATTAAGATTTTTCTTTTTATATTTATTGCTCTTCTTGCCATCATCTGCTGTTAGTTTGATTTTTTATTGCTCTGTAAAGTGTTTTGGTAATACACTGATATGGAAGATACTATAAAAAATGGCTTTTTATTTTATTGATTCACTATCTCTATCAAAAATATTAGACAATGAAGTGATTTAGTATGTCTTTTATGTTCTGCTGAAAGTTATCAAAATACTAACACTTACTTATGGAAAAGAAGAAAGGATAAGTATTCTTTGTACAGGTGTTTACACACCTGCACAACTGGATTACCTTAAAATAGCTTCTTGGTACTTTCCCTAAAACAGTTTAGGTATAAAAGTGGATCATCAGACAGTTTTCAAGGTTTTTTGGGGGACTCCATCCATCATACAAGCAAACATATTGAATATATATACACACATATATAATTTTGTTTTTGTGTGTGCATCATTGTGCACAAAAAGCAGAAATTGCAACATTTTAGACCAAGTTTTATGTTGTAACAGATTTTTTGGCAAAATGTACACTTGTGCTACAACTTGGCTGCAAATCACAGACCCACCTTTGAAAATACAGCTCTAAGTACCTGATTTATATACAGTAGTGTTAGTATCAGTAATAAGACAACCCTACCATTCCTTACTCCCTTAAAAAGTCCCAGGATGCATTTTGCCCTTCAATTGAATCATAGTAGTATAGCAGTGGATAAGGAAAGGTGGGAGGAATGATGAGGAGAGAAGAGTTATCACCCTGAAATTCAGTTATCTTAATGTATATAGATATATTGTTTTGTTTTTTTCTTTGTAGTGGGTATTGGGGGAAGGTGTTTTTATGAAGCATCTTGACAGTGGTCTCCCCAGAAAGGCACATACCAGGGAACTTTGCTATTGGCTTTTGAAACAGATCCCCAGCCCAGCAATGAGGGGACTATGTATTGTATAGCCCCTGTTTGTACCTGTAGGAAAAAAAGATGTACTTTTTTGGCAAGATTTAAAGGATAGGGTCACAATATGCCATATTTATCTAAATGATTTGAAAGTACTATCAGTGGATTATCAGTAAATTGTCTAGTTTAAACAGTAATACTCAAAATGTTGTGTTTCATACTGGAGTGTGTTAAGAGGCATGATCTGTGGCCCAGTGCCTTGAATGACTGGGAAGTTGCATTATCAACCACTGGAGAAATGAGGTCATCCCAAATTATAGCATACATTCAGAAGTGCATCACTACTATCACAAAATGGACTAAAGTTGGATACAACATTTTTCTAGTCATCATCACAGCATGGACTAATTCGTAACTAATCAAGTTTGAGGAAGGAGCTTAGCCACTGAATAATATATGTTAATCATCTATGATCAAAATAATGGACTATCTTCCAAGCCTAATGCAATAGCGATCAGCTATTTGTTTATTCATTTATGTTTTAAACAAGTAAGTACACTAGATAATTTAATGCATGCCTATTTACAGGTCCAACCTGGAGGGGGGAGGTACAAAACAGAAGCATAAAACATATACCAATTCCAGAGAGGGAATAGTTAAGTGTGAGAAACATAAAACAAGTGATTCACTAATTTAAGCAAAACTGCATTAGAAAATACAGTGGAGGATTTAAAGAACTCTAATGTGCCTGTTCTGATAACACCTTGTCAACTTGTCATATGTCTAAAATGTCTTTCATTATGATGATGATCCCTAATTTGTTTGCTCAGAACATTTCAATCTATCATGAATAATATTCATTGCAAAAAACTTTGTTAATGCATCAGTTAGTGTTCCAGTAACAGACATTGGAAAATGTGATGTTAGGGTTTCCAACCCTCACAGCCCACTTCCACACTGCATCCACCAACAGACATCGGGGTGTGTTTTAGGGTTGTCATCCCTAATGTTTACCCCATTCAATGAGTGAATAAACTGAGATGGGTAAAGTATAGTAGAATGGGGTGAACATTAGAGATGACAATCCCAAGGCACACTCCCAGCACATATAGCTGTGTGCAGGGAGGGGTGCTAGGGTTTGTAAACCCCAGCACCACACTTCACAACTTTTGTCACTGGAACCCTAATTGATGCATTAACAAAGTTTTTTGCAATGAATTTTTTTACTTTTTGAGATTGTATAATTATAGCCATATTTCCTTGTGGGAGGGCCCTGCAATCCCCTCCATTCACAATTCTTGAGAGGTTGTAATTGTCTCTTTGTTTTCTTGTGGGGGCACAAGGCCCTCTGGGCCCTGCACTCCCATCCCATAGTGTGCAGCACCAAAAAATAACTCACATTGCAATGATAACCTATAGAAAACACAGGAAAATATGAAACCTGTGTGTAACTGGATACCAGAACAATATATTTTCATGAAACGAGCCAAAGGCACATAGGTTGCACAAGCCCTTTGTACCCTTAAAATTTTAGAGCAATACTGAAAAACATTTCTTCATAGTGTAGTGACAAAGAAATGATTGTGCAAATCTTGCATTACAATATTATCCTATCGGCAATGAAAAAACATTAACCCTACAGGATTCTACAGTAGAGTAATATATTTTCACCACACCAGCAAAAGGCACATCTGCTGGGCAAGCCCTTTGTACCCTGAACATTTCTGACCAAAATCAACAAACATTTCAGAACTGCCAAGTGACAAAGAAACTGCTATCCTAGAATTCCTTTTCACAAATGTCAAAAAAGAAACCTTGTCTGTGGCTTCTTTTTTGCAATTTGTGAAAAAAAGAAAATCCTTTTTTGCAATTTCATGTTTTTTTCCCCCATGGTTTGCGACAAAGGATTCCCACATGTTAAAAAAATACATTTCTAGTTAACTTTTCAAAAATCTAACCACAGAATTGGATTGCATGGGTCCTAATTAGATAAAGACAACTGCTGTTGTCTACTAAACCCTTGTATTTTTTTTGTCATTTAATTTTGTTGTCACTGCTAACTGAAAAAAGATGGTGGCAGCATGGAAAAAGAGTCTGCATTTGCAGCAAAAGATTCTGCATTTGTGCTAAAAAAAAAAATTTTTGAGCAGAACATCTAAGTGGCCTCTCGAGAAAATAATGGAAAACTTTGAAATTAATGACTTTATAACAAATTAATAGTATTTCACCAGATCTTCAAATGACACATATGTGGCTCAAGATCTTTATACCCTAAACATGTCAGACCAAAATTAGTTTCTGCTCAGCAGCGTGACAAAGAATTTTACCACAAATGGTAATTTTCAAATTTTTTGACAGTCCATATCTCTGCACCCACAGATCAGAATGGAACTAAGACTTGCAACATCAACAGATATTTAGTCCCTGATGGCGCCTGCAACATGTCATGCAAGTTGCTTGAACAGTTGCAAAGTTATAAAAGTGCAAAATATTGAGCTTATCATAGAAGTGAAGTCTGAACACTAACTATAGGGGTGTTACTATAATCCTTATAATACAGCACTGAACTGTAAACTGCAGTATCCTTAAAAAGCAGGAATCCATACCAATCTATAATGCCCTTACATTCAGTGGCAATGTTCATCAGTTTGGCTGGCCCAGTGGCACAGAGGGCTGAGGCCCTTTGCACTTTGCCTCATGCCAGATCCTGTCTGGTAACAAACTTGGATTGCTCAGTTACCTGTGTGAAAAGGAAGGACTGAGTGCCCTAGGACTGCTCTCCTTCTGTGAGGGGGGGGTGATATGGCTTGTTGCTTGCCTGTCACCCAGTGTAGGCTGGAAGGCAACTCATGTGGAGCCACTAAGAAGGGAAGGGGACCCAACATTCAGATCACCTGCTACGTTTCCATGGAGGTGGAGCATGTACATTACGGCCATTGCACGTCTGTTGGCACTGGAGAGAAAACAATGGAAAAATACCCTGGCAGCGAAATGAAGCCCAACCTTCAGCAGATCCCACACCAGGAACAGGGCACAACTACAGTCCTATGATAGGACAACGTTGAAGGTACTGTAAGTCCTGGGAAAGCCAGGTGATGGGGCTGGGGAGGTCAGTTGGAAGAGGAACAACAGGGCAGAACAGGAGGTTAAAATATATATATATATATATGTTTATGAGTTAGAATACTTTTAACTTCAGAGATGGACTTCAGCAATGAATGCCTTGTTTATTAATTCTGCATTTTTTTTTAAACAGGATAGATCAACCGATACATTGCATCTCATTTTTAGTGGTATGTCTATTACATCCAGTTTTACATCTGGGGGACTGATGCATAGGCTGAACAATTCCATACAGGAAGACAAGGACTAAGAAGATATTTGAACCTTTAGTTTTTTTTTTCACTCCCTAACTGGAAGTCTTTACTGCAGTCTTGTGAACAATTTTTTTAACCCAAGAAGCCTAGCTGAAATGTAGCAATACATTTGCAGTACTGATCTGCCTGATTTTAAAGGTGATAAGAAACAATTATTACACCTCTACAAGGGTTCACCCATATCACTGTGACAGTCATTTTGTCAATACCGATATCGGTGAAGGCAATACACCACCTGACATTATGGCACCAGGCATTGTGGCCTCTGGGACGTGTAGTGCCAAAGCACCACCCAAGGAATAAGTCCAGTTTTGTGGGGGACTTTGACCCCCACATCCCCCGAAAATAAATATTACAACCTCCATGGTGGGGATGTCATGCTGGGGGTAGAAACAGTGTGGGCACAAAGAGCGGCATGACTGAGGGGCGATCTAAAATCAAGATCTCCCCTGTCATTGTTGCCCTTGTTGCAGATCCCTAATTGCTGTACATATCCCCTTGTTGTCCTTTTAGTGTCTATCCAATATTCTGATCTGTTTTTGACATTTTAGGTTAAATTAATAATGTAATTTTGATACTTGTATAACTACCATCAATCCTTTTCTCCTCAGTAGTTGCTGCTCTCTCTTTTCATACTGCCTGAACATTCCATTCCATCAATAACACCATTTTAGGCCATTCAGATAAATAGCATGGAATACTGTTATTGATTTCATAGAATGTCTTAGAAATATGAAAACAAATATCAGCAGCTGATGAGGGGAGTGGAACTCTATGCATATCTATGGGTACCCCAAAGCTAGATAATTTATTTATTGAAAATTGGTCAACACATATCAGAATACATAACTGGTATGTACAAGAAGATGAAAGGGCAGTTAATTATGTAAAAAACAATTTCTTATCGTCTTTAAAACTGAGAAAATGAAGTGAACAGGGTTTAAATTTAATTTTTCTAATCACGCCGTATGCAGCTTGATCTGGTAGAATTTGAACAGGCACCTGGGAGATTGAGGTTTTTTACTTTTGTAAATTAACCATTGAAGCACACCAACTTTACAAAATCTTTGGTCAAAAATCATTGTTTGTTCTTTTTTTATTAATAGTTTATTAACTTTTACAATACACATCAAGAATAACAAGTATTAATAGAGCTCAAATTATACATGTTACCCAACAGAGCAAGAGCTCTGTAATATGCTAGACTAGGAGTACCTTCATAACAGAGACAATAAACAAACTCAGCATTAATCCTAACTATAAATGACTGAAAATCTCACACACTACAAACCTCTTGTGTTCTTGGGTGTCTGTCCAGAAAGACAACCATCACTAGACTCCAGGTGTGTTATGGCACAGAAACTACCGACTGCTGTGGAGGGAGTGGTCTGAGAGGTAGGGGGAGGGTAGACAAGCCACTCCCACTGAAAGAACTCCTTTGATACTGTTGTATCACCCTCTGAATTCTAGGAGTCCCATATACCTCCTTCTACATTACTAGAATATCCCTGGAATGTACAAGGGGAAGCCAAGTATGTCCCATAGGGGTTGCTATCCCCAAAATACCCTAGAAGATCAGCCAGGTCCGGATGAATTTCCTATACTGCCCCTGAGTGATATATGACATGTGTTCATATCCCACATCCAAAAGCATGCCATCTACCAGTGGGTCATGAGATGGCATTTCTGCTGTGCACCAGCAGCAAAGAGACAATTTATTGGCTTCCATTATGGCTGTAATAAACCACCCCTGCTAAGAGCTGCTCAAACAGGGCATCCTATGCATGTTCTGCAAGACTAAAAGGGATGCATCACTGTCCAAGTGTACTCCTAAAACCCATTCCATAGTACAGATCACCTCCCGCCACCATTCTGCTAGCCTAGGGAAATCCATAATATATGAAGCAGCTTGCCTACTCCCCTTCCATTGCATATCCAACATCTTGGATGTGGAAGCCATCTCATTCTGCACAAAACTGCAGGTGTATGCTACCAAAACGTCAATATTTTTAACTGCATAAGGTACCCTGCGCTATCCCTATAGAAACTGTGCCAATTGGTCCATGTAGCAGCCCATTCTGCCTTGTTCAGTGCCTGGCCTGACAGCCGTTCCCATCTTTGTTGAAGCCCACCTGTATCTGGGGCCGATACAATTCGTAATTCCTTATAAATGGTTCCCAGTTTGGGGAGAGTTTTAATATCTTCCATTCGAACACACAGGGAGGTGAGGAGGCACTGTGGGTCACCCAGACCAGAATGGCATCACAATCTGCACAGGGGGTGTATACAGACCCTCATCGCAGGGGGAGGAAATGGACAAGGAAATGATAGAAGGCATCCTTAGCATGGCAGAAAAGGGAAGATATTGTTGATGGGGGACCTGGATATGCCAGTTGTTAACTGGAGCATCTCCACTGCATCCTTACCAAATTCATCACAATGGCAATACAGTGGTATAAGAATGGCAATAACATGGTAAGCAGAAAAATCCACAATGGTACTACCCAGTGGTACTCTGGTATCATAGTGGTAGGCAACATATTGATTTTCTTCGGTGCACTGGTAGTGCACTGGCACAATGGTATCCCTATGGCATTTTTCTCTCTCTCTCTCTCTCTCTCTCTCTCTCTCTCTCATTCATATACACTGGTAATACAATGGTATCACTTAATTTTGAGATTTTTGTCAATTCTCCCAAACAGTGGCACAATGGTAGCACCATGGTAGTACATTATTTTGACATTTTAGTATTTGGCACCTCTCACAATCAGTGCACCCCTTTTCATTGACACCCTGATGGTGAAACTAGAAAAGACAATTACAGCAACATTCATGGTAATAGTCCTTTTTTATGTTTCATTCCCCATGTCTGCCCTCCTGGACCAGCTCCGACCTGAGTTGGAATCCAAAAGTCCGAGGGTGCAGGGGAAGACCCCCCACATGGGGGGTGAGGGGGCACAGCCCCCCACAGAAAACACCCATTTCAGAGGTGACATAATACCTGCATTGGTATTGTGCCATTGCTGTGGGGGAGGTCGACATTCTTGCTGACAAGATACTGTAACTTGTTGCTTCCCTCACAGTAACCATGGACTCATGTAGTAGCACTGTGGTATCACTCTTAATCTCATTACATTCAGTACTGTAATGCACTGTTAAGATAAATTACATCATCAACCTCATGGAGGACAGTTAGGAAGTGTTCCCCAGACTCTGCACATTCTCTCCACTCTGCAACCTGCCACTATTTGACACAGAAGTTATTGGTTACCCCCGAGTTAATCAGTAAGTGCCTGATCTATGCAGAGCCCTGGAAGTAGGCACTGCCAAACACCTTTTGTGTCTGGAAGAGCCTGCACCCAAGGTCTTGATTAAGTTGGACATCCCCAAATGACTCCTGGAGAACTAAGGGATTCCATAGCTAACAGTAGGTCGTGGAGTGGGGAGAGCACATGGAGTCTGTGGATCACAGTATTACTACTGACTAGTATGCTTCAAGTGCTTTTTAGAAAGCAGAAGACACTAGTCCTTACACTGCAAAAAATTATATCTTGACAAGCTTAATCATCTTATTTCACTAACTAGAATTCTTACATGTTTAACCCCAAGATTATCTCTAAAGTTTTTTCTTACTAATTAAGAAAACATTGCTTACACAGAAACATAGAAATTATCGTCAGATAAGGACTGCCAGGCCCATTCAGTCTGCCTACAGGCCCTATACATTGTATGTTGCCACTGACCCTATGTGATCAATGGCTTTTAATTACTCCCTCTCCTCTCAAGATTCCCTTGTGCCTGTCCTAGGCATGCTTAAACTTCTCCATTGTGCTTGCCCCAACTACCTCTTGTGGCAGACTATTCCATGCGTCAACTACCCTTTCTGTGTAGAAAAACTGCCTCACATTACCTCTTAATCTAGTCCCCATTCAACTTCATATCATGCCCCTTGTTCTAGTACTTTTTATGTTGTCTTGTGCACATGCAAGCAACACATTGTTGTAGCTTGTAATAGCAGGTTTTGGAGGTGCAGTCGTGTTGTGGCCAATGGCACCACTGCTTTCTCGGGCTGGGCTCTGTGGCCCGAATTAAATAGCACACTGTCTATAACAGCAGTGCAAAAGCGTGCCACTAACTTGAAACGATTTTGTGGCTGCATTGAGGGAGCACCCCCTCATTGCAGGGCGTGCCTTGCCTGGTGTAACATTTTAATAAACATGGTGGTGGCTGTTGCCATCTGCCTCTCACAGTCCCCATCAAGCCGATGTCAGGGGTGCTCAATCCCCCTGTTGGCATACCCCCTCCCCAGTTCATTTGACGAAGGAGAGCCCAATCCCCTTCGGCATAATGTCCTCCTAGTTGTTTTATATGTGTGCCAAGGAGGTGCCCAATCCCCCTCAGCATCATGCGCCCCCAACACAGACACATTTTGTGTGCCGATGGACAGCCCAATTCCCATCGACTTTAGTCCCCCTCGCAACAAAATGCAGGTGGCACACTGGGAGCCCACCACAGTATGCCAAAACATACCTGTAAAAAAAAATGCCCTGCAATGTATTTTTGTTTTTGCATTTGTAAACAGAGAAAATGGTCCCTCGTTGTGTCCAGTGTCTCCCCAACCCACACCCACCCTTTGTGAACCCACCTCCCCAAACACTTCCTCACCCCATACATACCTCCAGAGCCCTGTGCAATGATCTTCAGTGGAGCAGGAATATGTCTGCATGCTTCAAAGCCGACCGTGAACTGAAAAAATGCTGGTAAGCTGTATAATGGCATAAATGGGGGGTGGGGGTCATCTTAGCTGGATATCTCGGCCATTTTTGTGACTTTTAGCACCAAAGTTTCAGAATGGGGTTCTTGGGACCCCACCTCATGAACTTATTCACTACCATGTCGTTATTCATTCCCAAAAGATGATTTTGCAATCACTGCACAGAATCACCTTCTGGGACTGATTAATGAAACAACAGTGTCACCGTTCATGAGGTGGTCTCCCGAAAAAATTATGTTGCAAATCTGGTAAAAAAATTCCCCAAAATGACTGTATTATGAGTGTGCATTGTGCAGTTACTATATGCACGCTCCTAACCACAAGAATTTGTTATATTTTCACTCCAGATTTGCAACATTGTCATTTCTCCACACCTCCTTATGAACAGTACAGCTATCATTTTTCATATCCGGCCCAAAATGTGTTTTTGCACATGTGGGGCATAATGGAGGGGTTGCTGTGCAAAATCAGTGTTCAAGACAGATTAAGAAAATCACAGTGACAGTGTTCATAAGGAGAGGTCCCAAACAACCCATGTTGCAAATCTGGTGAAAAAAGTCTCCAAAATGACTGTGTTACCAAATTGCATTGAACAGTTTCTATGCACTCTCATAACTTCACCAATTTTTTATATATTTTACTCCACATTTTCAACATTGTCATTTTTGCACACCGCCTGATGAACAGTACAGCTGTTATTTTTCACATCTTGCCTGAAACATGTTTTCACACCAGTGGCACAATTCGCTGTGCAAAATCAATGTTTAGGACAGATTAGGAAAATCACAGTGCCACTGTTCATGAGCAGAGGTCCCAAAATCCCTATGTTGAAAATCTAGTGTAGAAAATCCCCCAAATAATTGCATTATGGGTGTGTGTTGCAAAGTTCGTATGCACGCTCATGACTTCTCCAATTTTGTTACATTTTTACTGTAGATTTTCAACATTATCATTTTTATACACCTCCTCATGAACAGTACAGCTGTCATTTTTCACATCCTGTTCAAAATGTGTTTTCACACCTGTGGTGCCAAATGGCATAGTCGTTGTGCAAAATCACTTTTTGGCTAACAAACTGATAGTGTCACTGTTCATGTGGTGGGGTTACAAAAAGCCCATGTTGAGAACTTGGAGTGAAAATATCAAGAACCGCCCAGGGCGTTAGGCTCTCCGAACCATAATGCCCTACTCTGTAGGGACAGTCAGGTGTCAGAGGTGTGACTTGAGATTGTCGACTGCAATGCTCACGCCATTCCACCCCCACCCTGCAGCCAGTGACAGGCATCAAGGAGTGCCTTCGACTCTTCGGACCCAAAGTTCACCCCCATTCTCCTATACTGCACCCATTTTTTTTTTTAACCAGGAGAGACACACTAAGCTGAAACTTGTTTACAGGTGTGACCTGGAAGCACAAGGAAGTTAAGTGACTTGCTTAGGGTCAAACAGTATGCAAGTGGGAGCTGTGGGATTCAAACTCAGGTCTCCAGGTTTGCAGCTCAGAGCCTTAAACCACTGCACCATACTGCCTCCTTTCCTTATGGAATGTGGACAGTGTAAAGCCCCAACATCCCAAGGCACACCTCTACACTTGTAGTGTCTGCAGGGTAGGGTGAGGTGAAATGGTGTGAGCGTTATAGCCGATGACCCAAAGTCACACCCCAATGCCTGTCAGTCTCTGCAGGGTGTGGTGGGGTGGGGTGGGGTTGACACTGGTTCCATACAGTACTTCACTGCCATTCCTATTATGCATCTCTCTAACTCCTGCACTACCAATGCCACTGCCAGCGAGACAATATTTGGCATTGATGAATGCTTGTTCTACATTGAAAAGTCCCCCACCTGCACTTTGTTTATGCACTTCAGGTACTTGAAAGTTTCAGTCATGTCCCCCCACACTCCACTTTCCTCCAGTGAGTATATATTGTGGTACCTTAGTATTTTCTATGCTTTGTGGTGCAAGCAAGCACCATCTTTGTCACCATTCTCTGGTAGTCTCCACATTGTTTAAGTTCTTGTGCAGGTGTGGCCTCCAATACTGCATGCAGTACTTCAGGTGAGGCCTTACTAATGTTTTATACAATGGCATAACCAACCCCCACAAGTGACAACCCTGCCTATGCACCCCAGCATGCCACTGGCCCTCCTGCTGCCTTTGAACACTGTTTGATACCTTACGGTCTTCAGAGATGATAACCCCTAGGCCCCTTTCCTCCTTGGTGACAGTCAAGTTCTCCCTTTCCAAACTGTAGCTCTCCCCAGGGTTACCCTCTACCCATGTGCATTATTTTGCCCTTTTTGTGCATTTAACCTCAGTTGCCACCTCTCTGACCATCTAACAAACTTCTCCAGGTCCCTCTTCATTTTCTGCACCCCTTCTAGAATATTCACCATGTTGTAGATCTTGGTGTCATCTGCAAAGAAGCAGAGCTTTCCTTCAAGCCTCTCTGCAATGTCACTAATGAAGACATTGAACTGGACTGGTCCCTGTACTGATCCCTGCACACATACCCCACTGGTCACCCCCATCTCCCCAGATTGTCCCCATTTATCACTATCCTCTGTCTCCTGTCTGTTAACCAGTTGCTAACCCAGTTCACCACCTTGTCTCCCATGCCCAGACTACTCATCTTGTTAACCAACCTTCTATGTGGGACAGTGTTGAAGGCTTTACTGAATTCTAGGTAGGTGATGTCTACTGCCCCTCCCTTAATTACTTCCCTAGTCACCCAATCAAAAAAATCTATCAGATTCATTTGACATGATCTTCCTGCTGAGAATCCATGTTATATCAAGGCTTACATCAAGACAAAGTATCATGTTATATCTTCTCAAGGAAAACAAGCTTATTTCATTGTATATTTTCCTTATTTTAATAATCTTTAATCTCGGTGATTAAACATCTTGGGTGGGATTCACAAAAAAGGGCAAACTGCAGCACAAAGGTTTGTACCATACCTTGTCACTGTGCAGGGACCAAAAATTGATATTCACAATTGAATAGTGCACCACCCTATCTGAATGTGAATAGGTGCAGATGGAGGCAGCACTAACCCTGGAAAATACTGGGAACCTCAGTAACGCTGCACCCCACAGTCAGCCATGAGAATGGATTGCCAGCAATAGCGCTTACATGTTAAGTCCCTTTTCATGAAAGGAGAGATGTAATTGTGCTCATTGGCATGCAAGACACTGAATACCCATTAGCATGCCTATTATGAGACCATTGCATGGGCTGTGGGTGGTTTAGTTCAGTCCCCCACATGCCCACGCTCCATGCAGCTACAGTCCCCATGGTGTACTGCCACCCTATTCTGATCACTATCCTGGTGTAGAAATTAAATGTTTTTCAATAGAGTAGTGCTCTCTATCTTCCCCAGTCTCCAGTTGTCGACCCTGTATTAATAAATTGATCTTTTCCACAGTGTACTATCCCTCCCCTACCGGGTCCCGATCAACGACCCTGTATTAATAATAGTGATCTTTTCCATAGTGTAGTGACCTCCCTGATCCTCAGTTGCTGATCCTGTATTAATAATGATCTTTTCCATTGTATAGTGCCCCCCCCGTCCCCGATTGCCAATTCTGTTTTAATAATAGTGATCTTTTCCACAGCATAGTGGCCCTCCCTGGTCTCTGATTGCCGACCCTGTATTAATAATAGTGATCTTTTCCATAATGTGGTGTCCCTCCCACTCCCTGGTCACTGATTGCTGACCCTGTATTAATAAATGTAATATTTTCCATAGTGTAGTGGCCCTACCTGGTCCCCGATCATTTACCATGTATTAGTAATAATGATGTTTTCCATAGTGCAGTGGCCCTTCTCCTTCCCTCCCCAGTTTCCAATCACCATCTGCATGGTGACAAAAAGAGATCCCTGTTAGTCTAATGTTCCCTCTCTCTACCCGCTGTCTGACTGCCATCCCCGTGGCGACAAAAGTGATTGCTATTAGTCCAGTGCTCCCTCACCATCCCCATTGTCTGACAGCCATCCCCGTAATAAAAAAAAACAAAGATCACCAGTAGTGCAGTGCACCCACCCCCCCTCCTTGTTGTCTGATCCCCATCCCAGTTGTGATATAAAACTATCCCTGGTAGTCTAGTGGTCTTTCTCCCCTCCTTCTTGTCTGAGGGTTGACCTCGTTGTAAAAATCAGAATCCCTGTTAGTTTAATGATCCCCCACATCTGGTAAAGGTGTGACCCACCACCTTATTCTCCCCTAGCTGGTGAGCAGCACAGCCCTCCTCTCACCAGTGCTACTGGTTACCGACTGAGCTCTCAATGAACACATACTGTATACAGTACAGCTTAGTGACAGTGATTGACAGCAACCCAACCATCGCTTATAAATACTGGTGCCATCAAATGGCTCACTGTGCAAAGACAAAATACACCCCTTCCCCCTTCCATCACTTTTTGTTATTTACTATAGAACTGGCAATTGATCTGGGATGCATTGCTTTTTGCATATACTGTATTGAGTATGTGGGGGAGCACCATTTGTATTTTATGTATAGCCACATGTGTTTGCGTTTGTAGTTTGATGTTTAACTATTGCTGCACTAGGGTGATTTTTGTACTTGTTTCTTTATGTCTTCTAAATAAATTCATGGTATCAGCTCTGTAACTCTGTCCCCTAATTATGCATCACATTTTCAGAGGTGAAGTGCTGCAGTTTAGCAATGTGGCTTTCCCGGACTCAATAAACAGACTTGGTGGCATTAAACCTTTGATCATGTAGTGGGAAGACAAGAGGGATTTAAATGGAGAAGTCCAATATAGTGGTAATAGGGCTGGTGCAGGTGGAGGGACATGGGACATTGGGGGGAAAAGGGCAGGGCTGGGTGGGCAGGCAGGGAAGTCATAGATGTGGAAGACTAGTATGGTGGTCAAAGGGATTATGTGGTAAAGGAACATGGTGACATAAGTAGGGACAGCCAATATGGTTTCCCAGGCATAGTCTAGGTGGGCAAAAAGGGGACAAGTTGCTAGGAAAAGCTAGTCCTTGAATCCCAACGATGATCCAGATTGAGGGATATGGAGAATGTAGGTGGTGGAGGCAGATCCAGTGCTCCCAGGGCTGGTCCAAGTGGGTGTACAATGGAAATATAGACATGGGAGGCCATTCCAGTCTTCCCAGGACTGGTCTCTTTGGGGTTACTATGGGTCATAGGTGAGGCAGGCAAGCCCAGCAGTCCCAGGGCTGGTTCAGGGTGGGTACAGAAAGAAATAGGTGTAGAAGGCTGGTCTGGGTTCCAATTGCTGGTCAGGGTGGACAAAGAGGGGATGTATAGTTAGGGGATGCTAGTCAAGGGGTCTCAGGGATGGTCTGACTGGAAGGAAATTGAGCCCTTAGGTGGGAGAGACAAGTCTGTGGGTCCCAGGGCTGGTCTGGGTGGACACTTCAGACAAAAAAGGCATTACTAGGGGAGGCTAGTGTGTGGGACATGGGACTGCTTGGTGTGGAAGGATCAGGTGGGGGAGAGGAGCTGAATGTTTGGTGTCATGCTGGGGGGGCAGGGGCTCTAGACACCAGGTACCTGGACCGTGACCTGTGGTACTTGCGGTAAGATTTCTCATGATTGGTAACTGAATACTCCACTGTGTGACACCAGATCAGTCACTGGTCTGCACACCATAGCAGGTGCTGGTTGCAGATGTTGTAACAGGGACCAGGGATCATTGGCTGGGGTTGGGGTGATTCTTGGGAGATGGAGGCACTGCTACAGGTACTGCCTGCAGACTTGTTAGTCAAGTTTAAGATCATTGTTGGAATAACTCTCTTGAGCAGGCTCATTCATAAGGAGGTCCTGATAACAGTTAACAGGAACAAGCACAGATAAGCATCAAGGTGGAATACGTACATAAATCAAGAGAGGTAACATTGGATACTAAAATGTGTGCTAATTACATAACAGTGACAGCGTTTATATGGCAATACCATCTGCAAGTAGCAGAATAAAGAGAAACAGACAGTCGACATCTTAAAACAAAAGGCATAAAAATAAGTGCAAAGTAGCCTGGGGGCCCAGATAGAGAGGAGAGAAAAGAGGAAGGTGAGGATAAGAAGGTAATAGAGTGGGACAAGGAAGGGATAACAGGGGAAGTTATAGTGGGATACAAGGGTGGTGCAGGGTGCAAGAGAAAAAAGGAAGAGGGATAAATAGGGGAAAATGAGAGAAAAAGGGTGAGGGGAATCATTGGAGCAGAACAGGGTAAGGTGGTGAAAGCGTAAGAAAGAGGGTAAAGTGCAGGAGATAAGATAAAGAGAAAAGTCGGCCTGGAGATGCTGAGGGTTGAGGTGCTGGATGTCACACCTCAAGCCACACGAACCTGGGTTCAGGAATGAGACCTGGCCATTAGGGTTGGCAGGGAGAAGAGGATGAAGCATCTGGAGGACAACCTCCTCTCTCACGGAGGGTTCTAGGGACAGCCTGGCACTGCAGCAGCCCCCGGTGGAGACCGGAGGCACTGCACCGCTAGGGCTCAAGAAGTGGGTATAGAGCTGTAGCAGACATAGAGGATGTCATTGCATGTCCAGGCTCTGGGGGGGAGGGCAGGACAAAAAAAGCCAGAAAACCTCTTCCAGCCAGGTGAGGTGATGACAACCTTTAGTAGCCAAGGCCCACATGCCCAGTGCCAGCCACAAGCCCTGACTCTCCCCCCTGGGGACCCTCAGCCTCTCCAAAGGGTGGTCTGGAGAGCTGGGGTCCTGAAACCAATGTAGCCATTGGGTTGAGTGGTTCAGGCAGGTGGTTAGGTGCTGCAGGCTGAGTGAGGAATGTCTGAGAGAAGCCCTGGCCTGGGAGGTGATAAACAGAATCTACAAAAAAAAAAAAAAAAAAAGAAAGAGAAAAGGGGGGAGGTAGCAAAGAAAAAAGGGTGGGGCAGTCAGCTAAACAGATCAGGGAGATGGTAGTCAAAGTGTAACAGAGGAAGAATTGGAGTAGATAAGGAGGCTAGGGTCCAATGGACAAATGTATTCGGGTCCCCGCACATACATGTACATTGCATTCCCCTTCACAGTTTGCTCAGCCACAGACTGTTTGCACATGCAAACCAGGCTTTTGAACATAGGAAATCTTCTCAAAGCCCAGTTTGTGTGCACAAACCTACATCTGCACAAGGGAAATTATTAGCACACTGGGCTCCAGATGTGAACCAGTTTTTAAATTAAAACTGGAATTAACTCAAAAACAGATACAGTACACCCCAAATCTGGAACAATTAATTCCCCAGCTGTAACTCAGATACTGTAGTAAATGCCTACACAGGAATGCTCCCCTTACAGGATGTTACTACTAGAATGGAACCTTTACAGCAGTGGTATTCAGTTTAGGGAAGAGAGGATATTTAATGTTGGGTACATTCTGATTTTCACCAACAACCAGGCTGGCAACAGAATTAGAATGTATAGGAATTCAGACTGTATCAGTCCATGGCACACCAAGGGTTCACTTCTCATCATCTATTCCCTCTTTTCTTTTATATTCTTTCTCCCTACCTCAGAACTGGGTATTGTTACACTGAGGCAGCCACTGCAGCCCCATTACTCTTGCCTGCCACTGCTCTACCTCACAACAGCTACTGCAGAGACTAGGTATTCTCTTTTTTAAAATTTAAGGTTTATGCTCCTACTCCCTCAGCAGCCTCCTTTCTACCAACCCATCCAACTCCATTACCTGGCTCCTCTGGGACTTACGTTCTGCCACAAGCCTTGCAGCATGTGCCCAGCTACAGATGTGGAGCCTGCAAAGGGTTGGTTCTCATCATGCTGTTGGGAGGATTTTCCACATTTCCTTCCCCTTAAATCCCAGAGCCCAGTCCATTCACAGATGTGCATGTGCATGGAGGCATGCATGTACACTGGCACTGAAGACAGCCCTGATCTGCCCAGCTGGCCTAACATCTAGAGCTTAGTCCCACCATGCTCAATGCTACCACCGAACCTCTACTCAGTGGCATCCGCCAGGCCGGAGAGGCCTACCACCCATACCCTGGAGAGGAGAGCTGCCTAGTGGCCGCACAATCCACTCCCAGCCCTTCCCTCGCACAGCCAACCCCAACGCCCCATGCTTGTTCACAAACACACATTGCTGGCGTGATGAGAGGCAAGGCATCCAACCCCTCGGCCCTCAATGCTACTGGGCAAGCTCAAGACAAGGTATTTTGATGACATCCCTGAAACCTGACCCCCCTCCAGTATGGTTCAACTAGTTGGCCCTTGAACTGGGTCCACAAGAATGTTGGCCACCGAGGTGGACATGAAGGGCTACCAACGGAGCAACTTAGGGCTGGTTTGCTGCTATTGATGGCCCTTGTACCCCTCAAAAAAATACTCCCTGTCCCTCCCTCCCTTAGATGGGAGTACACTGATGATGTAATGCTTAAGCCTGTGTAGGGGGGCCCCAATGTTGAAAGGTCTGGCCAGTCAACCCTAATGGAGTTGCTGCTGCAGTAGGAGAAAACTCTGTCCCCTCCCACAGTCTGAGACAGCTCTTTTATTTTTTTTTATTTTTTTATGACTTTGTTAACTGGGTAGGTGCACTGATCCCAGTGACCATTTTCAGGCAAGACCCGGGCCACATAAGGTGGCACAGAGTAGAAACATCAGTATAACAAGAACATAACAAGAGCAGGTAATACATAGTGAAAGGTCACAGTTGTTCCATTTGGTGATACATGGTGGCTGTAGTTGAGGGACAACAAATAACAAAGCAAAGTAAGGCTCATGATGGTACACTTTCAGTAAATAAGAGAACCTATTTGACACTACCCCTGGAACCTATGGTGGGGGGGGCTAGTCCTTAAAGCAGTGGCAGGTGGATGCCAACAGGAGCCAGTTTTTGAGGTGAGACTTGAACTGCCGGTGAGTGTTTATGGTACGCAGTTCAGTGGACAGCTTGTTCCATAGTGTGGAGGCTGCTACAGACAGGGCTCTAGCACCCATGTTCATGGCTACCGTGGGGATTTCCAGGGAAGGGATACTGGAGTAGCGTAGGTAGCAGTGTGAGGTTTGGACAGTGAGAACGGGAGCAAGAGGGGATTTCTGGCCAATACGAATGGCAGAATCAATAAAACTGCACAGTGCAAGGTCAAAGCGGGCTTGTAGTGGGAGCCACCCCAGTGTAGTGTAGAGTGTACAGTGGTGTGTGGAGAAAGGGGCCAGCAGGGAGAAGTGGTAGGCACTGTTGTATGCTACTAATAGTTTTGCCATGGTGGATGCGGAGGTCCTGGAGTAGATGGGAGAGTAGTAGCCCAGGATAGGTAGCAGGTTTCCCTGGATGATGGCATGGCTGGCCTCAAGGGTAAGGTATTGCCAGTATCTGTAGGCAGCCCCTAGTTTTTGGTGAAATCTTAGAATCAGGGAGTTTATGTGCTCTGTAAAGGAAAGGGAGGGGTCAAGCACAATCAATCAATCAATCAATCAAATCTTTATTTAACCAGGTGAACATCATTGAGCGAAGCTCATTTTCAAGATGGACTTGGACAATGAACAATAAACATTATAGAACACAAAGATTACAGTAATACCAGCTGACGAAAATTGAGCTGGTGACAACGCAAATAACAATATGATAACAGTACAATAAACAAGAAAGGAAAGAGCATCATATCCAAAGGGTATAAACAATTCCATAACTGTAGACAATGAATTACATAGTAAACCAGGTGGAGACCAAGGGTCAGAATAAGCAGATCCATGTATTAGAAGAAGGAAGGTTGGAAATGCAGAAGGGAGGGAAAGGGGAATGGGAGAAGTAAGGGAAGGGAGAACACAATGGAATGAGAGGCCACAGGGATAGGGGCCTTAGTGTTCAGAAGTTGATAGATATAATATTGATTAGATATTTGAAATGTTTGATGTTCTCTAGGGAATGGTCATCAGGGGACGTTATGATTAGGGGTGGGTTAGATTTGCATTTCGCTAAGAAGGGCTTAGATCAAACAACATTGTTTTTGATTTTTTGGCATTGACCAGAAGGAGGTTGTCAGAGAACTAGCTGTGGTGCAGTTTTGTGAGTGGGCTGCAGAGATGAGCATAGGAGACTTTCCACTGGAGAAGAGCACAAAGTTGTCAGCATAAAGGATTGAGTGACTGTTGAGACTATCCGCTGGAAGGGTGTTAATTAATAAGGAGAAAAGGAGGGGTCCCAGGATAGAGCCTTGGGGGACCCCAGTAGAGACAGGCAGGATGGGCGAGCGGGCCAGGCCAATGCACACAAACTAGGAGCACCCTATAAGGTAGCTTCCAACCAGGTGGTGACCTCCAGAGAGCAGCCAAGATGATGCAGTTTGGAGAGGATGAGTGAGTGATTGACCAAGTTGAAGGCTTTGGAGAGGTCAACGAAAACTGTGCCAGTTTAATTTCCGCAGTCCATGTCTGTGAGGATGTGTCAGTTAGGAGTGCAAGGGCAGTGGCGGTGGAGTGATTCTTGTGGAAGCTATATTGTTGACTACATAGTAGGTCATATTTACCTATGTAGTCAGCAAGCTGGTGGTGGATGACATTTTCCAGTAGCTTGCTTAGTAGAGATCGGGCGATAATTGTCTGTGGATTGTGGGTCCCCAGCTTTATGAATGGGAATGATCTTTGCAGTTTTCCATGTATCGGCATGGAGGAAGTGGTCAGGGTGAGGCTGAAAATGAATGTTAGGGGGCGTGATGGCAGGAAGATAAGTTTAAGGAAGACAGGGATAATCCTGTCTGGCTCCAGGGAGCTGTGGTTTTGGACGCTCTTAGGAGTTTAGCTATGTCAGCATTTGAGAGTATTTTGAAGAAAAAGGGGGCAGTGGAGGTTGAGAGGTAGGCCCGGTGGATGATGTCGTTAGGGTGTGCAGGCGAACAGGGTTTTTTTGCAGGTCATTTGGGAGTTTGCTCAGGTACATAGTGAGATCAGAGAATTTGTCATTGAGGGCCTTGGCCTCTTCTTGGGGATCAGTAATGAGGCCAGCAGTAGTGTGTAGCTGTGACACAGGCTTACTTGGGGGGGCTTAGTAGTGAGCCAATGGATGCCCAGAATTGTTTAGGGTCCCCGAGGTTAGTTTGCAGGAGATTACGAAAATGTGTCTGTTTGAGAGCTTTGGCGAGGTGTTTGCAAAGGTTCCTCCAATGCCTGTAATCATCTCATAGGGTAGGGGATGAGGATGCTTTATAGGTTGACCAGGCACAATCCCTGTCTTTAATGAGGGTAAGGAGTTCTTTTGTGACCCATTGCGAGTAGCCACCCCTCACCCTTCTGGTGGCATCTGGAAAATTCTTGTCCTGTAGAGTCAGGAGAGCTTGAGTGAGCATGCATGATGCCTGGGTCAGATTTGATTTTGAGAAAACAGCAGACCAGTTCAGTGCCCATGCCTCAGGGAGGACGGGGGTGTTTGGGCTTCTGAAATTATGGAAAGACAGGCATTTGGGCAGGGGCTGTTTAAGTTTGGATGACCAGAGAAGTTACGTAGAGGAGTGATTACTAATGCAGTCAGCCATGGTAGCAGCATGCAGGACAGAATTCTCCCGGTTAGTTACAATCCAATCCAGGAGTGTCTGTGTGCCCTTGTGAGGATTCTGCCTTGTGGGAAGGTTAATGGGGCCAGGTTGTATTGTTTTAGGAGGGAGACACAGTCAGGCTGGTGGGAACTGAGCCAGTTTAGATTGATATCACCAAAGAGAACTGAGTCTCTATGTGGGGATATGGAGCCCAGGCAAGAGAGGAAGCCATTTAGACCCTTGGTTCTGGCTGTAGGGGGATTGTAACAGCACCCAGTGTAGAGTTTTTTGCTAGTTCTCAGGGTGAGTTCGGTGAGGAGCCATTCACTTGAAGAGGTTGGGTCAGAGCGGATAACTATGTTGGCTGATAGGGGTTCCTTGATGAATAGACCTAATCCACCCCCTATTTCTTTTTTGCCAGGTCTATCCAGGCCATGGGAGGAGTACCCAGGTAGTTTGTAGATGGCATCAGTAATGTGAGGTTTTAGCCATGTCTCAGAGACTCCCAGTATGTGGTAACAAACTGATAGTGTCACTGTTCATGTGGTGGGGTTACAAAAGCCCATGTTGAGAACTTGGAGGAAAATATCAAGAACCGCCCAGGCGCTAGGCTCTCTGAACCATAATGCCCTACTCTGTGAGGGACAGTCAGGTGTCAGAGGTGTGACTTGAGATTGTCGACTGCAATGCTCACGCCATTCCACCCCCACCCTGCAGCCAGTGACAGGCATCAAGGAGTGCCTTCTAATTCTTCGGACCCAAAGTTCACCCCATTCTCCTATACTGCACCCATTTTTTTTTTAACCAGGAGAGACACACTAAGTTGAAACTTGTTTACTGGTGTGACCTGAAGCACAAGGAAGTTAAGTGACTTGCTTAGGGTCAAACAGCATGCAAGTGGGAGCTGTGGGATTCAAACTCAGGTCTCCAGGTTTGCAGCTCAGAGCCTTAAACCACTGCACCATACTGCCTCCTTTCCTTATGGAATGTGGACAGTGTAAAGCCCCAACATCCCAAGGCACACCTCTACACTTGTAGTGTCTGCAGGGTAGGGTGAGGTGAAATGGTGTGAGCGTTATAGCCGATGACCCAAAGTCACACCCCAATGCCTGTCAGTCTCTGCAGGGTGTGGTGGGTGGGTGGGTTGACACTGGTTCCATACAGTACTTCACTGCCATTCCTATTATGCATCTTCTAATCCTCTGCACTACCAATGCCACTGCCAGCTTAGACAATATTTGGCATTGATGAATGCTTGTTCTACATTGAAAAGTCCCCACCTGCACTTTGTTTATGCACTTCAGGTACTTGAAAGTTTCAGTCATGTCCTCCACACCCACTTCTCTCCCAGTGAGTATATATTGTGGTACCTTAGTATTTTCTATGCTTTGTGGTGCAAGCAAGCACCATCTTTGTCACCATTCTCTGGTAGTCTCCACATTGTTTAAGTTCTGTGCAGGTGTGGCCTCCAATACTGCATGCAGTACTTCAGGTGAGGCCTTACTAATGTTTTATACAATGGCATAACCAACCCCCCAAGTGACAACCCTGCCTATGCACCCCAGCATGCTACTGGCCCTCCCTGCTGCCTTTGAACACTGTTTTGATACCTTACGGTCTTCAGAGATGATAACCCCTAGGCCCCTTTCTCCTTGGTGACAGTCAAGTTCTCCTTTCCAAACTGTAGCTCTCCCTGGGTTACCCTCACCCATGTGCATTATTTTGCCTTTTGTGCATTTAACCTCAGTTGCCACCTCTCTGACCATCTAACAAACTTCTCCAGGTCCCTCTTCATTTTCTGCACCCTTCTAGAATATTCACCATGTTGTAGATCTTGGTGTCATCTGCAAAGAAGCAGAGCTTTCCTTCAAGCTCTCTGCAATGTCACTAATGAAGACATTGAACTGGACTGGTCCCTGTACTGATCCCTGCACACATACCCCACTGGTCACCCCATCTCCCCAGATTGTCCCCATTTATCACTATCTCTGTCTCCTGTCTGTTAACCAGTTACAACCCAGTTCACCACCTTGTCTCCCATGCCCAGACTACTCATCTTGTTAACCAACCTTCTATGTGGGACAGTGTTGAAGGCTTTTACTGAATTCTAGGTAGGTGATGTCTACTGCCCCTCCCTTAATTACTTCCCTAGTCACCCAATCAAAAATCTATCAGATTCATTTGACATGATCTTCCTGCTGAGAATCCATGTTATATCAAGGCTTACATCAAGACAAAGTATCATGTTATATCTTCTCAAGGAAAACAAGCTTATTTCATTGTATATTTTCCTTATTTTAATAATCTTTAATCTCGTGATTAAACATCTTGGGTGGATTCACAAAAGGCAAACTGCAGCACAAAGGTTTGTACCATACCTTGTCACTGTGGGGACCAAAAATTGATATTCACAATTGAATAGTGCACCACCCTATCTGAATGTGAATAGGTGCAGATGGAGGCAGCACTAACCCTGGAAAATACTGGGAACCCCAGTAACGCTGCACCCTACAGTCAGCCATGAGAATGGATTGCCAGCAATAGCGCTTACATGTTAAGTCCCTTTTCATGAAAGGAGAGATGTAATTGTGCTCATTGGGCATGCAAGACACTGAATACCCATTAGCATGCCTATTATGAGACCATTTGCATGGGCTGTGGTTGGTTTAGTTCAGTCCCCACATGCCCACGCTCCATGCAGCTACAGTCCCCATGGTGTACTGCCACCCTATTCTGATCACTATCCCGTGTAGAAATTAAATGTTTTTCAATAGAGTAGTGCTCCTTTCTTCCCCAGTTGTCAACTCTGTATAAATAATTGTGATATTTTCCACAGTGTAGTAACCTCCCTACCTGGTCCCTGATCAACGACCCTGTATTAATAATAGTGATCTTTTCCATTGTGTAATTCCTCCCTGATCCTCAGTTGCCGATTCTGTATTAATAACAGTGATCTTTTCCATTGTATAGTGCCCCCGTCCCCATTGCCAATTCTGTTTTAATAATAGTGATCTTTCCACAGCATAGTGGCCTCCTGGTCTCTGATTGCCGACCCTGTATTAATAATAGTGATCTTTTCCATAATGTGGTGTCCTCCCACTCCTGGTCACTGATTGCTGACCCTGTATTAATAAATGTAATATTTTCCATAGTGTAGTGGCCCTACCTGGTCCCTCGATCATTTACCATGTATTAGTAATAATGATGTTTTCCATAGTGCAGTGGCCTTCTCCTCCCTCCCAGTTTCCAATCACCATCTGCATGGTGACAAAAAGAGATCCCTGTTAGTCTAATGTTCTCCTCTCTACCCGCTGTCTGACTGCCATCCCGTGGCGACAAAAGTGATTGCTATTAGTCCAGTGCTCCCTCACCATCCCCATTGTCTGACAGCCATCCCCGTAATAAAAAAACAAAGATCACCAGTAGTGCAGTGCACCCACCCCTCCTTGTTGTCTGATCCCCATCCCAGTTGTGATAAAACTATCCCTGGTAGTCTAGTGGTCTTTCTCCCTCCTTCTTGTCTGAGGGTTGACCTCGTTGTAAAATCTGAATCCTGTTAGTTTAATGATCCCCACATCTGGTAAGGTGTGACCCACCACCTTATTCTCCCTAGCTGGTGAGCAGCACAGCCCTCCTCTCACCAGTGCTACTGGTTACCACTGAGCTCTCAATGAACACATACTGTATACAGTACAGCTTAGTGACAGTGATTGACAGCAACCCAACCATCGCTTATAAATACTGGTGCCATCAAATGGCTCACTGTGCAAAGACAAAATACACCCTTCCCCTTCCATCACTTTTGTTATTTACTATAGAACTGGCAATTGATCTGGGATGCATTGCTTTTGCATATACTGTATTGAGTATGTGGGGAGCACCATTTGTATTTTATGTATAGCCACATGTGTTTATGCTTGTAGTTTGATGTTTAACTATTGCTGCACTAGGGTGATTTTTGTACTTGTTTCTTATGTCTTCTAAATAAATTCATGGTATCAGCTCTGTAACTCTGTCCCCAATTATGCATCACATTTTCAGAGGTGAAGTGCTGCAGTTTAGCAATGTGGCTTTCCCGGACTCAATAAACAGACTTGGTGGCATTAAACCTTTGATCATTAGTGAAGACAAGAGGATTTAAATGGAGAAGTCCAATATAGTGGTAATAGGGCTGGTGCAGGTGGAGGGACATGGACATTGTGGAAAAGGGCAGGGCTGGGTGGGCAGGCAGGGAAGTCATAGATGTGGAAGACTAGTATGGTGGTCAAAGGGATTATGTGGTAAAGGAACATGGTGACATAAGTAGGGACAGCCAATATGGTTTCCCAGGCATAGTCTAGGTGGGCAAAAGGGGACAAGTTGCTAGGAAAAGCTAGTCCTTGAATCCCAACGATGATCCAGATTGAGGGATATGGAGGAATGTAGGTGGTGGAGGCAGATCCAGTGCTCCCAGGGCTGGTCCAAGTGGGTGTACAATGGAAATATAGACATGGAGGCCATTCCAGTCTTCCCAGGACTGGTCTCTTTGGGGTTACTATGGGTCATAGGTGAGGCAGGCAAGCCCAGCAGTCCCAGGGCTGGTTCTAGGTGGGTACAGAAAGAATTAGGTAGAAGGCTGGTCTGGGTTCCATCTGCTGGTCAGGGTGGACAAAGAGGGATGTATAGTTAGGGATGCTAGTCAAGGGTCTCAGGGATGGTCTGACTGGAAGGAAATTGAGCCCTAGGTGGGAGAGACAAGTCTGTGGGTCCCAGGGCTGGTCTGGGTGGACACTTCAGACAAAAAGGCATTACTAGGGAGGCTAGTGTGGGACATGGGACTGCTTGGTGTGGAAGGATCAGGTGGGGAGAGGAGCTGAATGTTTGGTGTCATGCTGGGGGCAGGGCTCTAGACACCAGGTACCTGGACCGTGACCTGTGGTACTTGGTAAGATTTCTGCATGATTGGTAACTGAATACTCCACTGTGTGACACCAGATCAGTCACTGGTCTGCACACCATAGCAGGTGCTGGTTGCAGATGTTGTAACAGGGACCAGGGATCATTGGCTGGGTGGGGTGATTCTTGGGAGATGGAGGCACTGCTGCAGGTACTGCCTGCAGACTTGTTAGTCAAGTTTAAGATTATTGTTGAATAACTCTCTGAGCAGGCTCATTCATAAGGAGGTCCTGATAACAGTTAACAGGAACAAGCACAGATAAGCATCAAGGTGGAATACGTACATAAATCAAGAGAGGTAACATTGGATACTAAAATGTGTGCTAATTACATAACAGTGACAGCGTTTATATGGCAATACCATCTGCAAGTAGCAGAATAAAGAGAAACAGACAGCTCGACATCTTAAACAAAAGGCATAAAAATAAGTGCAAAGTAGCCTGGGGCCCAGATAGAGAGGAGAGAGAAAAGGAAGGTGAGGATAAGAAGGTAATAGAGTGGGACAAGGGAAGGATAACAGGGAAGTTATAGTGGGATACAAGGGTGGTGAGGGTGCAGAGAAAAAAGGAAGAGGGATAAATAGGAGAAAATGAGACAAAAGGGGAGGGGAATCATTGGAGCAGAACAGGGAAGGTGGTGAAAGTGTAAAAAGAGGATGAAGTGGAGGAGATAAGATACAGAGAAAAGCCAGCCTGGTGGTGCTGAGGGCTGAGGCACTGATGCCACCTCACGCCATGCCGAGACCTTGGTTCAGGAATGAGCCCAGGCTGTCAGGGGTTGGCAGGGAGAGAGAGGATGGAGCATCCGGAGGACAGCCTCCTCTCTCCACGGAGAGTTCTAGGGACAGCCTGGCACTGGCAGCAGCCTCGGTGGAGACCGGAGGCACTGCACCGCTAGGGCTCAAGAAGTGGGTAGAGCTGTAGCAGACATAGAGGATGTCATTGCATGTCCAGGCTCTGGGGAGGGCAGGACAAAAAAGCCAGAAAACCTCTTCCAGCCAGGTGAGGTGATGACAACCTTTAGTAGCCAAGGCCCACATGCCCAGTGCCAGCCACAAGCCCTGACTCTCTGGGACCCTCAGCCTCCAAAGGGTGGTCTGGAGAGCTGGGGTCCTGAAACCAATGTAGCCATTGGGTTGAGTGGTTCAGGCAGGTGGTTAGGTGCTGCAGGCTGAGTGAGGAATGTCTGAGAGAAGCCCTGGCCTGGGAGGTGATAAACAGAATCTACAAAAAAAAAAAAAAAAAAAAGAAAAGGGGAGGTAGCAAAGAAAAAGGGTGGGGCAGTCAGCTAAACAGATCAGGAGATGGTAGTCAAAGTGTAACAGAGGAAGAATTGGAGTAGATAAGGAGGCTAGGGTCCAATGGACAAATGTATTCGGTCCCCGACATACATGTACATTGCATTCCCTTCACAGTTTGCTCAGCCACAGACTGTTTGCACATGCAAACCAGGCTTTTGAACATAGGAAATCTTCTCAAAGCCCAGTTTGTGTGCACAAACCAACATCTGCACAAGGAAATTATTAGCACACTGGGCTCAGATGTGAACCAGTTTTAAATTAAAACTGGAATTAACTCAAAACAGATACAGTACACCCCAAATCTGAATAATTAATTCTAGCTGTAACTCAGATACTGTAGTAAATGCCTACACAGGAATGCTCCCCTTACAGGATGTTACTACTAGAATGGAACCTTTACAGCAGTGGTATTCAGTTTAGGAAGAGAGGATATTTAATGTTGGGTACATTCTGATTTTCACCAACAACCAGGCTGGCAACAGAATTAGAATGTATAGGAATTCAGACTGTATCAGTCCATGGCACACCAAGGGTTCACTTCTCATCATCTATTCCCTCTTTTCTTTATATTCTTTCTCCCTACCTCAGAACTGGGTATTGTTACACTGAGGCAGCCACTGCAGCCCCATTACTTTTGCCTGCCACTGCTCTACCTCACAACAGCTACTGCAGAGACTAGGTATTCTCTTTTAAAATTTAAGGTTTATGCTCCTACCCTCAGCAGCCTCCTTCTACCAACCCATCCAACTCCATTACCTGGCTCCTCTGGGACTTACGTTCTGCCACAAGCCTTGCAGCATGTGCCCAGCTACAGATGTGGAGCCTGCAAAGGGTTGGTTCTCATCATGCTGTTGGGAGGATTTTCCACATTCTTCCCCTTAAATCCCAGAGCCCAGTCCATTCACAGATGTGCATGTGCATGGAGGCATCGTACACTGGCACTGAAGACAGCCCTGATCGGCCCAGCCAGCCTAACATCTACAGCTTAGTCCCACCATGCTCAACACTACCACCGAACCTCTACTAAGTGGCAGCCAAGAGCCGGAGAGGCCTACCACCCATACCCTGAGAGGAGAGCTGCCTAGTGCCAGCACAATCCACTCCCAGCCCTTCCTCGCACAGCCAACCCCAACGTCCCATGCTTGTTCACAAACACACATTGCTGGCGTGATGAGAGGCAAGGCATCCAACCCTCGGCCCCTCAATGCTACTGGGCAAGCTCAAGACAAGGTATTTTGATGACATCCTGAAACCTGACCCTCCAGTATGGTTCAACTAGTTGGCCCCTGAACTGGGTCCATAAGAATGTTGGCCACCGAGGTGGACATGAAGGGCTACCAACGGAGCAACTTAGGGCTGGTTTGCTGCTATTGATGGCCCTTGTACCCCCAAAAAATACTCCATGTCCCTCCCTCCCTTAGATGGGAGTACACTGATGATGTAATGCTTAAGCCTGTGTAGGGGGGCCCCAATGTTGAAAGGTCTGGCCAGTCAACCCTAATGGAGTGCTGCTGCAGTAGGGAAAACTCTGTCCCTCCCACAGTCTGAGACAGCTCTTTATTTTTTTTTTATTTTTATGACTTTGTTAACTGGGTAGGTCACTGATCCCAGTGACCATTTTCAGGTAAGACCTGGGCCACATAAGGTGGCACAGAGAGAAACATCAGTATAACAAGAACATAACAAGAGCAGGTAATACATAGTGAAAGGTCACAGTTGTTCCATTTGGTGATACATGGTGGCTGTAGTTGAGGGACAACAACAACAAAGCAAAGTAAGGCTCATGATGGTACACTTCAGTAAATAAGAGAACCTATTTGACACTACCCTGGAACCTATGGTGGGGGGCTAGTCCTTAAAGCAGTGGCAGGTGGATGCCAACAGGAGCCAGTTTTGAGGTGAGACTTGAACTGCCGGTGAGTGTTTATGGTACACAGTTCAGTGGACAGCTTGTTCCATAGTGTGGGGCTGCTACAGACAGGGCTCTAGCACCCATGTTCATGTCTACCATGGGGATTTCAGGGAGGGATACTGGAGTAGCGAGGTAGCAGTGTGAGGTTTGGACAGTGAGAACGGAGCAAGAGGGGATTTCCACAATACGAATGGCAGAATCAATAAACTGCACAGTGCAATGTCAAGCGGGCTTGTAGTGGGAGCCACCCCAGTGTAGTGTAGAGTGTACAGTGGTGTGTGGAGAAAGGGCCAGCAGGGAGAAGTGGTAGGCACTGTTGTATGCTACTAATAGTTTTGCCATGGTGGATGCGGAGGTCCTGGAGTAGATGGGAGAGTAGTAGCCAGGATAGGTAGCAGGTTTCCTGGATGATGGCATGGCTGGCCTCAAGGGTAAGGTATTGCCAGTATCTGTAGGCAGCCCTTAGTTTTTGTGAAATCTTAGAACTCAGGGAGTTTATGTGCTCTGTAAAGGAAAGGGAGGGTCAAGCACAATCAATCAATCAATCAATCAAATCTTTATTTAACCAGGTGAACATCATTGAGCAAAGCTCATTTTCAAGATGGACTTGGACAATGAACAATAAACATTATAGAACACAAAGATTACAGTAATACCAGCTGACAAAAATTGAGCTGGTGACAACGCAAATAACAATATGATAACAGTACAATAAACAAGAAAGGAAAGAGCATATATCCAAAGGGTATAAACAATTCCATAGTTGTAGACAATGAATTACATAGTAAACCAGGTGGAGACCAAGGGTCAGAATAAGCAGATCCATGTATTAGAAGAAGGAAGGTTGGAAATGCAGAAGGGAGGGAAAGGGAATGGAGAAGTAAGGAAGGAGAACACAATGGAATGAGAGGCCACAGGGATAGGGCCTTAGTGTTCAGAAGTTGATAGATAATATTGATTAGATATTTGAAATGTTTGATGTCCTCTAGGAATGGTCATCAGGGACGTATGATTAGGTGGGTTAGATTTGCATTACGCTAAGACGGGCTTAGATCAAACAACATTGTTTTTTTTTTGGCATTGACCAGAAGGAGGTTGTCAGAGAACCAGCTGTGGTGTAGTTTTGTGAGAGGGCTGCAGAGATGAGCATAGGAGACTTTCCACTGGAGAAGAGCACAAGGTTGTCAGCATAAAGGACTGAGTGACAGTTGAGACTATCCGCTGGAAGGAGTTAATTAATAAGGAGAAAAGAATGGGTCCCAGGAAAGAGCCTTGGGGACCGTAGTAGAGACAGGCAGGATGGGCGACTGGGACGGGCCAATGCACACAAACTGGGAGCACCCTATAAGGTAGCTTCCAACCAGGTGGTGACCTCCAGGAGCAGCCAAGATGATGCAGTTTGGAGAGGATGAGTGAGTGATTGACCAGGTTGAAGGCTTTGGAGAGGTCACGAAAACTGTGCCAGTTTAATTTCTCGCAGTCCATGTCTGTGAGGATGTGTCAGTTAGAGTGCAAGGGCAGTGGTGGTGGAGTGATTCTTGTGGAAGCTATGTTGTTGACTACATAGTAGGTCATATTACCTATGTAGTCAGCAAGCTGGTGGTGATGACATTTTCCAGTAGCTTGCTTAGTAGAGATTGGGCATAGTTGTCTGTGGATTGTGGGTCCCCAGCTTTATGAATGGGAATGATCTTTGCAGTTTTCCATGTATCGGCATGGAGGAAGTGGTCAGGGTGAGGTTGAAAATGAATGTTAGGGGGCGTGATGGCAGGGAAGATAAGTTTAAGGAAGACAGGGGATAATCCGTCTGGTCCAGGGGAGCTGTGGTTTTGGGCGCTCTTTGGAGTTTAGCTATGTCAGCATTTGAGAGTATTTTGAAGAAAAAGGGGGAGTGGAGGTTGAGAGGTAGGCCCGGTGGATGATGTCGTTAGGGTGTGCAGGCGAACAGGGTTTTTTGCAGGTCATTTGGGAGTTTGCTCAGGTACATAGTGAGATCAGAGAATTTGTCATTGAGGGCCTTGGCCACTTCTTGGGGATCAGTAATGAGGCCAGCAGTAGTGTGTAGTGAGACAGGCTTACTGGGAGGGGTCAGTAGTGAGCCAATGGATGCCCAGAATTGTTTAGGTCCCCGAGGTTAGTTTGCTGGAGATTATGAAAATGTGTCTGTTGAGAGCTTTGGCGAGGTGTTTGCAAAGGTTCCTCCAATGCCTGTAATCATCTCATAGGGTAGGGATGAGGATGCTTTATAGGTTGACCAGGCACAATCCCTGTCTTTAATGAGGGTAAGGAGTTCTTTGTGACCCATTGCAGTAGCCACCCCTCACCCTTCTGGTGGCATCTGGAAAATGCTTGTCCTGTAGAGTCAGGAGAGCTTGAGTGAGCATGAATGATGCTTGGGTCAGATTTGATTTTGAGAAAACAGCAGACCAGTCCAGTGCCCATGCCTCAGAGAGGACGGGTGTTTGGGCTTCTGAAATTATGGAAAGACAGGCATTTGGGCAGGGGCTGTTTAAGTTTGGATGACCAGAGAGTTACGTAGAGGAGTGATTACTAATGCAGTCAGCCATGGTAGCAGCATGCAGGACAGAATCCTTCTGGTTAGTTACAATCCAATCCAGGAGTGTCTGTGTGCCCTTGGGAGGATTCTGCCTTGTGGGAAGGTTAATGATTTGGGCCAGGTTGTATTGTTTTAGGAGGGAGGACAGTCACGCTGGTGGGAACTGAGCCAGTTTAGATTGATATCACCAAAGAGAACTGAGTCTCTGTGGGGATATGGAGCCCAGGCAAGAGAGGAAGCCATTTAGACCCTGGTTCTGGCTGTAGGGGGATTGTAACAGCACCCAGTGAGAGTTTTTGCTAGTTCCCAGGGTGAGTTCGGTGAGGAGCCATTCACTTGGAGAGGTTGGCTCGAGCGAATAACTATGTTGGCTGATAAGGGTTCCTTGATGAATAGAGCTACTCCACCCTTTTTTTTCCCCAGGTCTATCCAGGCCGTGGGAGGAGTACCCAGGTAGTTTGTAGGTGGCATCAGTAATGTGAGGTTTTAGCCATGTCTCAGAGATTCCAGTATGGGGTTTGTATAGCTCAACTCATGCTTCCAGGTCCTGGTATTTGAGGAGATTACATACGATTATATAGGGGATTTTAGCCCTGGGGCATTTGTCCAGGTGCTATTGAAGGGGTATGGGAATTAGGGGGACAGAGTTGCTGTCAATGTCTCCTGCATGGAGTAGGAACGATAGTAGGGATAGGAATGGGATGCAGGTGCAAGAGGGAATGGCAATAGAGCAGGATATGGAGGCCAGGAAGTGACCGAGTAAGTGATGTTCTGTGTTTAAGAGGAAGGAGAGGGTGATGTGACCTGGTAGGAGAGTTCCTATGACAGGAGAAGTGTAGGGTGTACTAGGTGGAGCAGGATTCTGAGAGGTAGGTAAGGTACATTTGGTCCTGGGCCAGTGCTGAGGCACATACATACATACATCAGCATCAGGGCACATGCTAGGAGATCACAAACAATGAGAGCTGGGGCAGGTTCAGGTCTAAGTAGGCATGAGCAGTGCTGGGTGAGAACAGCAGACCAGTGAGGAAGCTTTAAGAGAGAGCTGAGATCAACAAAGGAGGTTGGGAGAGGAATAGCTTTAAGCTCCAGAGCTCTAGTACTGGGAGCCAATGGGGCAGGATGGGGTAGGGGAGGGCGGAGCTTAAATGTATTTAAAGGTGGCTTGGGAAGGAAGGGTGTGAACCAAATAATTTGGCAGCAGCAGTAGCAGCTATGGAGGCCGGGACAGTGTATAGGCTGTACCTGATACTTGTTTACAGGGGGCCAGTGGCAGCAGGCCCTTGGCACCGAGAGGTGCAGAGGTGTCCAGGCATGCAGTAGGCGAACCGCAGATGGTGGTAGGTAGCCCAGTGGGCAACAAGGACACCTTAGAAGAAGGACAGGACAGGGATTAATAGCACTCTGAAGTGGTGGGAGTGAAAATAAAATTAGCACACAGACAAAAGAGCTGCAATTTATTAAAACAGGCCAAATCAGGGGGTGGAAAGCAGACAGCAAGGCACCAGCTCTGTAACTGAGATTTGTAAAACAAGTGGGTCACAGTCAGGGGCAAAACAAAGGAGAAATTAAATTGGTAGCTACATTGGATTAAAATATAACAAATCAACAGGCTATGGAGACTTTCAGAAAGAAATCTGAACTGTAATCCTGTACTCTAATAAACTTAGACACCAGTGACTGAGGTAGCAGATTTAGCACAATATAAAAAAAATGACTGTAAGAAGTAGCACTGGGAAAATCTGCAGGGGGAAGCTGTGTGACAACTTGGTACTGAAACTGAAAATTGGTGATTGCAGGGAGAGGATCCCTGTTAAGTGCAGGGTTTCAGCCACTGTAGAGAGGAGAATAAAACAAATATATTTCTGCCAGTTCCAGAACAGAGGCAGCCAAATTAATACACTGGCTTATTATCTAAGAGCTGAGTCTGGCATCGCGAGAGCAAAAAGCCAGTGTGCTAAGCAACCTTTCAGGATGCTCCTGTTCAGGAGCAACCAGTGAGGACTTTCCAGGGTAAAGATCTGATTTTCAAAAATCAGCAGCAGAAGCAGCAACCATGGAGGCCGGGCTGTGTACAGGCCGTACTCTGAGCCTTTGTTTCCAGGGGCCAGTGGCGGCAGGCTCCTTGGTGCCAAGAGAGGCACAGAGTGGTGTCCAGGTGTGCAGGAGGTGAATTATGGATGGTGGTAGTTAGCCCAGTGGACAACAAGGATGCCTGATGAAAGAGGGGCAGGACAGGGATTAATAGCACTCTAAAGTGGTGGAAGTGAAACAAAATTAGCACACAGAGAAAACAGCTGATATTTATTAAAAGAGGGCCAATCAGGGGTGGGAAAGCAGGCAGCAAGGCCTACTCTGTAACTGAGATTTGTAAACAGAGTGGGTTACAGTAGGGGCAAACAAAGGAGAAATTAAACTGGTAGCTGCAGTGGATTAAAATAAAACAAATCAGCAGGCTATGGAGACATTCAGAAAAGAAATCCTGAACTCTACATCTTGTACTCTAATAAACATAGACACAGCGACTATGGTAGCAGGTTTAACACAATACAAAATGACTGTAAGCAGTAGCACAGGGAAAACTCTGCAGAGGGGAAGCTGTGTGAACAACTTGGTGAACGGAAATTGAAAATCAGTGCTTGCAGGGAGACAGGATCCACATAAGTGTAAGGTTTCAGCTGCGCTTGTAGGAGGGAGAATAAAACAAATATCTTTCTTTGCCAGTTCCAGAATGGAGGCAGCCCAAATTAATTCATTGGCTTAATATCTAAGAGCTGAGTCCAGTATCGGAGGGCAAATGCCAGTCTGCCAGGCAGCCAATCAGGATGCTCCTGTTCAGGAGCAACCAGTGAGGACTTTTCCAGGAAAGGATCCGATTTTGAAAATTCAGCAGCAGAAGCAGCAGCCATGGAGGCCAGGGCTGTGTATAGGCCATACCTGAAGCTTGTTTCCAGGGGCCAGTGGCAGCAGGTTCCTTGGCGTCAAGAGAGGCACAAAGTGGTGTCCGTGTGCAGGAGACAAACTGGGATGGCGGCAGGTAGCCCATGGGCTACAAGAAGCCTGATGAAAGAGGGACATGACAAGGATTAATAGCACTCTGAAGTGGTGGGAGTGAAAATAAAATTAGCACACTGACAAAGAGCTGCAATTTACCAAACGATGGTCAAATCGGGGGCAGGAAGAGGACAGCTAGGCGCCAGCTCTGTAACTGAGATTTGTAAAACAAGGAGTCACAGTCGGGGGTTGAAACAAAGGCTTAAATTAAATTGATAGCTGCACTGGATTAAAATACAAACAAATCAGCAGGCTATGGTGACTTTCACAAATAAGACACAATAACTGAGGTAGTAGGTTTAACACAATACAAAAAATGACTGTAAGCAGTAGCACAGGAAAATCTGCAGAAGGGAAGCTGTGTGGAACAACTTGACGACTGAAACTGAAAATCGGTGCTTGAAGGAGACAGGATCCACATAAGTGTAAGGTTTCAGCTGCGCCTGTAGGAGGGAGAATGAAAACAAATATATTTCTTTGCCAGTTCCAGAATGGAGGCAGCCCACATTAATTCACTGACTTAATATCCAAGAGCTGAGTCCAGTATCGGCAGGGCAAAAAGCCAGTCTGCCTGGCAGCTAATCAGGAGCTCCTGCTCAGGAGCAACCAGTGAGGACTTTTCCAGGAAAGGATCCGATTTTCAAAAATTCGGCAGCAGAAGCAGCAGCCATGGAGGCCAGGGGTTGTGTATAGGCCGTACCTGATGCCTTGTTTCCAGGGGCCAGTGGCAGCAGGCTCCTTGGCACTAGAGAGGCACAGAATGGTGCCTAGGCATGCAGGAGGTGAACTGCAGATGGCAGTAGGTAGCCCAGGGGCTACAAGGACACCTGATGCTGCTTTCCAAGGGGGTGGCAGCAGGCTCCTTGGCACCGGAGTGGTCAGAGTAGTGTCTAGGTGTGCAGGAGGTGAACCGCTGGATGGCGGTAGGTAGCCCAGTGGGCTACAAGGACAGCTTACAGCACTATGGTTTCACCAGCTCACTGCAGTTGGCAGGTTAAGACAGAACATTGCTCATTGGTTGCTCATATGTGTGTGCTCCAATGGTTCCTCTGAGCCAGCTAGGGCAAATACCTTTTTTTGCAGTCTCTCTGTAGACCATCTAACATTTGATGGAAGAAAATAAATACACTGGGTAAAAGAGTGTCTTATTGGGGGTGGATCGTGTCATGACTCCTCCCACTTTAAAACCCACTCCACTCCATCAAAAGTTGCCTGAATCTCAGTAAGTAAGTGCCACATATTCTGACCAGATTTAAATTATGAACGCTCACCGAACTTGGATCCCATTCACAGGCTGCAATGTACACAGGACCCCAAGCTCAACATGCCAGGCATTCCAATTAATACAGCTCTCCATCTTGTTGGCTGCAGCAACCACCACCGCTCCTACACTGCCATTGTTGTTCTATACCTGGTCTCAGTATACCACCAGGGCATGTAGTCTTCAAACTGGAGCTTTGAAATGTACCACTTCAATGACATTATATGGCATGCCCCAGCTGCTCCCTATATGAAAAGTCATACTGAGACAGCTGGGCAGGTATAATAGTACGTAGAACAGCCAAAAATGCTGGTGGGTTGGAAGCAGGATCAATCAGATACAAGGGAGCTAATTAATCATTCGCAAGGTAAAAAAATGATTACTTTTGCAGAAAGCTATTCTGGCCATGCCTTATACCCAGGCATGGCCTGATTCTTCATGGAATTCCCTTTAAATCTTATAGGTGGCTGAAAATTGTACCCACCGACAACTAGTCAGGATCTGGTACCATTGTAAGAAAGTCAGTATTGTAGTGGCTAAAACAGTACAGTTGAGGGTATGTCTACAAACCATTTTTTTCCTCTGTTTTGTCTATTGCTACAAGGTATAAAAAGTAAAAAAAACATACTTCCTCCCTAAAGAATAGGAGGGCAGCAGTAAACAGACTTAATACAGCAGTTAAATGTTACTAGGGATTTGATGCTGCTTTAAAAAGGTTAGAATAGGGCACAAACACACCTCTCCAAGTTAGCTTGGAATGTAAATAAAACTTTCCATCCAGCATGTAACTGTACCAGCTACAAACTACTCATTCCCTAGGGCAAACTCATGCAAAACTGGGACACAGCACTGCAGAGCTGGGACAGGGGTGAACAGGTTATACTACATAAAGCCCCTTTGATAAGAATAAAGAAATCATGCACACAAATATGTAAATGCCTTGTTTCTTAAGAAACCTACAGACCTGAATAGAAGGGATCCGCACTGGTATACATTTTTTTATTTATATTGAATATTAACAAATCCTACCCCTGCTCTCCAATAGTCAGTTCCTGCAATATGCCCCAGGAAGTGAGAGAAAGAGGTTACAGTTGCAAACAGCTGGGCTGTACAACTTTTCATGAGACCAGCATGGCTGTTTTGGAAAGCAGGTACTGTTAATTCATTTCTATATTACTATGTACTATTACTGATTCTTAATGTGTTTATTTATTTAGATGTGCTTGCTCATTCTTCTTACTTTGCAGGCTTTGTATGCAGCATGGGAGGAAATTACAGATTGATTAACATCAACAAACTGAAATGGGATCTCCAGAAGCACAAACAGGTACAGGTTGTGGGGTGGGGAGAAGTATTTGAAAAGTGGGGTTGTAAATGTAAATGTGATTGGTTTGTTGAGCAGTTGCTGGGGATGCTGTGAGGGCTTTCTGTGTACTGTCTGCTTACTTCTTTGCCCCTATTGTTTCTCTTTCTTCAGTCCCTCTCAAAATTGGCATGTCTGTCACAAAGGACTGGAGATTTGAAACAAAATAATGCTGCACAGACAATGTATAAAATGCTTTTCCCTAAGCAAAAATGTTGCAGTTTTTTAAGCTAAAACTATTTTGAAGAAAGAGTTTTTAAGCCTGCAGACCCTGATTTGTTAGACTAGAAATGTCTGGTATGGGGAAGGGAGCAGTTAAACTCTTATTAGTGTTAGGAGGCACTTCTATGCTACATATTGGGTGTTGTCTGTAGGTGCTGGTGTTTCTGTGTGCTTGTAGGACTGTTAGGGCTGATTCCTGTGCTGGGGATACAGCAAGTGTTTGATTATTGGGTGCTGACTAGTTGGGGGGCTGTTGGAAAGTTTGTACCTTGTGCTGATGTTAACACTTTTGGCTACTCTAGATTCTATCGTGTGGGTCCTACCACCATACTCTCCAGGAATTGGTTACAGTTTATGCTGCAGGTGTCATGGCAGATGGGAAACTGTTTGGTCATTGGAATACCATTGCAATTGGTGCCATAACTGTATTTCCCTCACACAAGTGTACAAACAATTTTTAACTTTCTGTGCTATGTCCCTTACTAATAATTTAGACTTTTATTTTATGTCTCTCTCACAAAAGTTACCAATAATTCAGGACTTTTTTATGTCCCTCACAAAAGTTTAGTACCAGTTTAGATTTTTTTTCCAGGGCTGCACCCTCCCCACCATAAATAAATATAACCTACTTGGAAGTTGCACAGTATTTGGTGGAAAAAAATGTCAAGTGGACATTTACTGTGCAGTTGCAATCACAGAGATTTTATTTATTCAAAACTGCGAATGTGGAAGGCTGTAAGAATTGATCCCGTCTCCTATTATAATCCTACCTACCTGCCTGCCTACAGTCCACTACCCTACCCACTATGCAAAATGAGCATATCTGCTCAAACATGCTCTGCATCTAACCCTTATCGTCTAATCTAGTACGTGGATATCTGAGCAGTTCGTGAGTAGTCTCAAGCGGTGCTCTTAGCAGCATGAGACTCTCATTTGCCTTACCACTTCCACTGTAAAGTGTCTGCCATGACTCCTGTAGGATTTAATAATAGTTTTAATAGTAGAAGGACAGATGGGGAGGTTGGCGATGGTGGTTTGGGGATGATCTACTTGTTAGGGAATGCAGAAGGGGAAAGGATGTGGTGGAGGGATTAGAAGGAAAAAGAATGAGTGTTCCAGCAGTGGGATGTAGGCTGGGAGAGACCTTGAGGAACAGGCTACAAAATGAGGTGGGAGTTGGACAGCAAACATATAAGGGGTGGTCAGTACCATTGATCCAGCTATACAAACATGTAAACATACAAAATAAGAAAAGGACAGTTATTCTTCCAGGGCGCCAGTAAAAAACACTTCTTTTGATCGATATTTGAGTAGTATAAAACTTTAATACAACTTTGATATAGTAGACATTAGCAACCATGAAATAGGTATTCTCGACATCAACGCTTGGCGACACTACTGGCCGCTTTCAAGCAAAGACATCTTGAGAAAGCGGTCGGTTATGTCGTGAAATGTTGATGTGAGGGGGTGCTACATATTTATTCATGGTTTCCATGTACCTACTTTGTGGAAAAGTTTGTATTAAAGTTTGTACTTTTCTAAATATATCCAAACACATTTTTTTTTTTTTTTTTACTGAAGCCCTGAAGAGTAGTCATCCTTTTGGAGACCAGTGTCATCGGCACACTATGCCTCCATTGGTACACCAGTGCCAAGCCCCCAAATGCAGTGCCTCAGTTGGCTGCCACAGTGCCACACCTCCTCACACCACTTCTCTCCTAGCTGTCACATAATGTTTCTTTACATGCGCATAAGCAAACATTAAAGTTGGTTCCTCAATTAGTTGAGCGATGGCTTTCCTTTATCCAAAGGTACTTCAAAGTTATGTAAAATTGCTCTGAAAATCAGCCCCATTGACTTGTATGGGAGCACGTCCCATGCTCTTTCTGGTACCATGTCACAAAACGGGAAGTGAGGGGCAGAGCAGGCAGACAAGGAGGTGGGAAGCGATTGGCTGGCTCACAGTTCAGCCAGCATTACGATCCTTCCCAAACTGTATAGGCTGCATTAAAAATTTTATTTTAGCACAAAGGGATATTGCTGCCTCAAGGTAGCTGGGCTATGAAGCCTTGCCAGATGAAGGCCACTCCTCCTCATACCATGCTGGTCTCCTCAGCACACCTCCCCTCCTCCATCTCATGTGAATGCAGCATCCCTGGAGGCACCATATCTCTGATTTCTCCCCACCCCACAGAGGGTCCCTTCCAGTAGGGTTAGTGCTGGATCCCCACCCTGGGGTGTGGGGCACATGAGGCCATGACCAATGGTAGGAGGGAGTGGAAGTGAGACAGTGAGCACTGGGCTCAAAATTAAGTTTGCAGCTTCTAGCCAGCAGGGCTAGTGATTGGGAAAATCCACTACCCCTGCAGACTGTTCCCTTGCCTAGCTGATGTATTTAGTGAAATGTTACCTTCATCAATATAAGCCTGTAGGGATAGTTTAAATAAAGTCTTACTAGCCCGACACAGTATACCAGCATTTGACTAGTGCGCTTGTACCAGTTTTGACCCCGACACAAAGGAGTGGCAAAGCTAGGGCCTGGAGAAGCCCCCAAAAAGGGTTTAAATGTGTTAGTTATAGGCTACCTCAGTAGCCCAGAGGCATTGCACATGTGGGCAACCTGAATTTGAGAGCCTGAGTCTCTACTTGTTGGCAGCCTGCTGAGGATGATTTGCCTTCCAACTCCTATAGTGACTCCCCATAGTGGTCTTTAGGCCAATCAGATTCATGGGGAGTCAAAGGTTGCAGGAAGATAGGTGAAGGGGAGATTGCTGTGAGTGTTGGATGTGCATTTGACGTGGCAGGGAGGATGAGGATTTTGTGTTGGCAGTATTAAAATTTGGGAGGGGCTTCATCAGCTGGGTGGGTTTAGTTCTGGACTGGGACAACTAGGCCAGTCCTCCTGCAAGGCAGCTTTTAGTCAGTTTCTTTGTCATTCACGGAGTGTGGGTCAGTAAAAATATTTTGAAGGGATGGTTTGATCATCTGATTGGGTCAGAGAACATAACTGGGGTTTATGGGTGGGTGGGTAGAAAGGGAAATTACTGCAGGAAGCTGCTGATTTTTTTGTTTCATTATGTTATCCTCTAGCACTATATCTCTTGCTTTTGCCTTGACTTTAAAGAGCAACTCTACAATTCAGCACATGCTTTAAATAAGATGTCTTGGCTATTTACAATTTACTAGAGAATACATTTTTCATCTTCAGTGTTCCTTTCCAAGATTTACAGTACATCTTGGCAGTCCATCTGAAAAGTCTGTGTAGTCAACATTTGCTTCTCCCCTGTTAACCTCATGGTGCCTTTGAATTTGTAGTGCTCACCATGACAGCCAGTGATATCACAAACAGCAACTGTGTGGTTAGCAGTGGACAGTAAGATACATTTTGAATGACTTAATGAAAAAAGTGCTGCGTTACCTACAATATTTAGTAGACCAATAGTGTAGGAAAGTAAAACAAAAAATAACTCGAAAACAAAATTAAAACACAATTGGTGTAAATGCAGTATTATATTTTTTATTATAAAGGGATTTGCTCTTTTTAACCATCTTTTTCACTTCTATGCTGTATTGTACCCTTTGTATCTCTCTGCTCCCTGTCTCTACCTACTCTACTATAAGTGCCTCACAACTACCTATTTTACCTTTATTTCCACAGGTATGACCAGGTGTTGGTTGTCTACCTTTCAGATAAGTATCTTGTTTTTTTTTTTTTGTTTTATTTAATATGCTTTATTCAAGTTTAGTCACAGTACAATACATCCGTGGATACCTTGTAAAGACTGAAGAAGCAGTACACATGAATAAAACAATATTTGTGGACACTAGTCCTCAATCTAACATTGCCAAGGTGAAATTAATACAATACTACCTCATAACCCACCCTTACAATTGATCTCTCCCACAAACAGTCCCTGTGCCAAAATAAAGAAATCATATGAATATTAATGAGCTATGTATACACACAAACTGAATCTGAATAAGTAAGGCTTCCAGCGGACCCATCTGTCCAAATAGACCTGATTTATGTTGGTTAGCGTGGCTATATGTTTTCAAGTTGTAGTGCTAATAAAGCCTCTCTGTGCCATTCTAACACTGATGGCAATGCTTTGTCTTTCAGTGTTGCATAATAACTAATTTAGCCACTGCTGAAATAAGTGCTAGATGGGCTTTCCTGCATTTAATAGTTCCTGGGGAAGCTATTAAGAAGACAAATTTCAGGGGTGAATAATGATTGCAAACTTAACAATGGATCTAATGTGTTTGAATACTATGCAAAAATGATGATGCTTTGGAACAGGTCCATAATAAATATGGTAAAGGTCACCGGGGATTCGTTAGGTCTTAGATACAGGAGGAGATGGAAGCCTTCCATTTTTAAACAGTCTTATTGGGGGAAAATATAGTTTATGCATCACATTGAATTGCACCAACTAAAGTCTGTCCTGTTTAATAAATTTATATAAATTGCACCAGATACAGTGCCAGACTGATACTTCCATGGATAAATATATTTTAGTCTTTGGTAACCGTGTAAGGCCCACTAGGCACACATGCCTGTTTTCAGGGGTGACCTGGGAGCACTGGGCAATTAAGTGACTTGCTCAGAGTCACACAGTATTCAAGTGGAGGTTGTGAGAATCAAACTCAGGTCTGGTCTGCTGGATGTATCAAGCTCATTCACATCTGGCTCCTCTAACCTCTGGACTATACTGCCAGCCCATAACTTATTCACCCAGTAATAGCAGACACCTTCAGGTAGGCACTGATCAAGGGTTTGCAATTCCTTATGTACCATAGATATTGCATGGGGTTGGTTTACCACCAGTAATGCTTGATATAACTCGATAGTAGGGGAAGGAATATGAGCAGTTTTGCCAAGGAAAGACAAGATAACCTGCCAAGTTTGTCAGTATTTAAAAGGGTTTGCATTCTTAATATTAAAGTCATGGCAAAATTGTGAGAGGGAAGGATTTTTACCTCCAGGAGCCAGGTCATCCAGTTTCAAATTATGCAAAGGGAGCCCAAAACAAGAGGAAATGGGGGCCTGAGCAATTTGAAAGTTTGGGTTACCAGTTAGGGTTGTTCTAATGATTTGTACCAATTAACATTCCAACCTGTAATTCCATTACACCTGGAATAACACCTTAAGGGACCAACCAATTGGTGTATTTTAAGAGCCTTTAGTAATAACCAAGGAAGGTAGTACAATAATGCAGTCAGATTACAATGCTAAGTTTCTGCCCAAACTATCTCAATGTCCAACCAAAGGGTTTGAGGAACCAGGAATCCTTTGGACAGGTGTCAAAATCCAGTGGATGAGTTTGGTTATATGTGTAGCACAGTAGTACGTAGAAAGGAAGGAAGAGAAAGGTGTTCTTGCAGCTTCGTGTGGTAAGCTTGAAATATGCTCGTCGAACCTTCTTTCCTTTCCAGAAATACTGATTAATTTTATTTATTTATTTATTTAGATTTTGGTAACTGGGTAGCCTACTGAGACCAGAGATCCCTTTTCGGGGCGACCTGGAATTAGTTACAGAAAAGACACATAATAGCATTATTTACATTAGTTACAATAGTTACACATATATACATTAGCAACAGTTTACAGGGTAGAATCAGGATCACATTCAGACTCTTATAAGCAATACATGATGTCACGTTACACACCAGTTAGTAGGGAATTGAGATAACAACTGAAAATTGACATTGTTGTTTTGGAGATACATCCAGGACGAAGGGAGGTTCAAGGCAGTGACGGAAGTGAGACCTGGACTAGGAGTTAACGGTTGCAGCCACGGAGGCTGAGGATTGAGGAGATATAGTTTGAGTCCAGTCTTGAACTGGTTAAGGTGGGTGAGTCAATCAAGCTGGCTGGTAGGGAGTTCCATAGGTGGGAGGCAGCATATGAAGAAGCATTTGCCTTGGTTGGAGCGTATCCGAGGGATGTCCAGGGGTGATTTGCAGAGGATTGCAGGGTCTGCATTGTACTTTGGGAGAGAGTAGTCCACTAAGATGGGGAGGGGACCAAGGTAGAGAATTTAAAGGCAAGGTAGGTGACGTGGTAGGCTAGTTTGTGCCGAAGAGTGGGCCAGCTCAGTTCCTTAAGTGCCTCACAGTGATGCCTCCAGGAGAGGAGTTTGTGGTAGAAGCGAGCCACTCGGTTATAGAGTATGGTAAGTTTATTGAGTTCCATCTCATGGAGGAACTGCAATAGAGGAGCCCCATATAGGATGGAGGGAGAAGATTGCAGCAGGAATTGCTTGATGTGCAACACAGGATAGGGAGTTCCCAGACAGTAGAGGAGGCCAAGCTTTTGGTGGATGGACCGGGTTATGAAGTCGATATGGGGTCTGTAGGTCATCTCTTGGTCAAGATGGATCCCAAGGAATTTGAAACTGGTCATGACCTTAACTCTTTTCCTTGGTTAGTGCTGCTCTGGAGCAGCTCACTTCTGTCAGAGCCTAGACATCTTGAACCAAACAGTACGGCTTTGGTTTTTCTTTGTTGAGGTTCAAGGAGTTTGAGGAGAACCAGGCCTCAAGAGTTGAGAGACTGTCCTGCAGTTTTGTGGAAATGACACTAGGTTGGGGTCACTGCAGTATATGACAGTGTCATCCACATACAGAATGAGTTTGCTGAGGGTGCAGTTTCCCTCAATATTATTGAGGAAGAGTGAAAAGAGCAGGGGCCCAGGATTGAGCCCTGGGGCATCCCAGCAGTAACAGGTCTGGGTCCAGACTGTGTACCCTCCAGCGGACTTTTGGGTATGGTCATTCAGATAGCTCTCGAACCATGAAAGTGAGTGGTCATCCAGTCCCTAGGAGCAAGAGTTTGGAGAGAAGGAGATTATGACTGACAAGGTCAAAGGCCTTGGATAGGTCAATGAAGAGGGTGCCCGTTGGGGAGCCTTGGTCCATAGAGGCAAGGATGTCCGCCAGAGCCGGATGAGAGCAGTGTCGGTACCATGGCCCTTCCTGAAACCAGTGCACATCAGCCATGAGAAGGTGCTGCTCTAGGTAGACCTGTAGCTGGTTAGAAACTAGTCTTTCCTGAATTTTCCCAAGGGGACTGAGAAGGAGCTTGGTCTTTAGTTTCCCAATTTGTCTTGGGGCCCACTTTTGTAGACAGGGACGATGGTCACTACCTTCCACATTGTTGGGACTATTCCTCCTGCGACCTATTTATGAGGAGTGTGACAGGGTGGACGATAGCCGGGGTAGCAGCCCTCAGTAGGTGAGGTTCAAGCTGGTCATGGCCCAGGGAGGAAGTAGGGTTAATTTTGTGTAGGAGAGGTAGTACCTCAGACTGATTGGCCAGCTTTAAGTGGAATTGAGGCCAAGGGTGCACCCATGCCTCTCTAGAGTAAAGGGCCGGCCTGTGGAGGACAGAGAGGAGGCCAATTTGAGATAGAGAAGGAGGCACAGAAGGCCTCAGCAACTACGGATGGAACATTGGTCAGTGAGTCCCCTACCAGATGGAGTCCGTTTGACTACTTGTGGAACCCTTGAGGAGTCACGTTTTGGCCCTGAATTTTTTGGGGTCACGTAGGTGCACCTTGTTTGGAGGTCATTTAAGTACTGAAATTTGTCCTTTTCGAAGATTTTTACACTGATTTCTCAGTTCTCTGTACTTCTCCCAGTCTGATGAGTTGCCAGAAGATTTGTAGGTACCCCATGCTCTGTCGGAGGAGCATGGTATGCTTGAGCTTCGGGCTCAGCCATTTATAGCATTTCCCTGTACCCTGAACTTTTTTATTGGGGCATGCATATTAGATGCAGACAAGAAGGCCTGGATGAAATATTCAAGTGCCTCGTCAAGTGTGAGGAGAGAGGCGATGGGGGCCCAGTCAATTTTCTTCAGGTCAGAGCAGAAATCGGCTGGTGCAAACCTGCTGTAATTCCTCGCTTCAATGACCTTAACGGTAATTTTGGAGGCTTGTTGGACCAGATGCAGAAGATAGGCGAGTGGTCATTCGAGGAGTCAGGCGTAATCCTGCTGACAGAATATGGCCGGGCAGGAGGCGAGGATCCAGTCAATGAGAGTGGTTACCAGTCTTGGGGTTATGTCTTGTGGGAAGGTCAATGACCTGTGAAAATGGACAGCCAAGTAGTGGGTTCTTAGTAGAGGAGTTGAGTAGGGATGGCCAGTGGAGATTGGAAATCCTTGAGGAGTATGGCCTCCCCATGGAGTAGTCCTCAAGGTGATTTGTTAGGATTCCAAAGAGGAGGCGGAAGTTTGGGGTGAGAGGTAGACACCCCTATGGTAAGGGGTTTGGTGTTACCAGGAGAATTTTACAAATAGTGTTTCAGATAGGGATCCACTTTGAGAGGAAATCCAGCTCCGAGGCTTGCAGGGCAGTGCTAATGTAAATAATAACCCCTCCTCCCTTTTTCCTTAGCTGTCTTTTCTGAAGAGTAAGGTAGCCCACTAGGTCCACTTCAGTGGGAGGATCTGTGGTTTGAGCCAGATTTCTGTCACGGCTAGTACATCGGGCTGATAGAGTGCAGCCCATGCCTCAAGGTCATGGAATTTGTGCCTTAGACTGCCAATGTTCATGTGAGCAACTTTGAGCCCTTTGAGGTCAGCCCACAAGGGTTTAAGGGTTGTTGATGGTGAGATTTGGGAGAAGAGACCTGGATTAGGTTTTATATCCCCAAGGACTAGCAGAGTCCTGCCCAGGTGACCAGGAGGTAAGTAGGGAGGGGTAGGGTCCACTGCCCATCACTCCCCTAGGGTGAGAAGCCTGGGTACCACTCCATGCATCTGGTGTGGGTCCTGGCAGGATTAGGTTTAAATGAGGCCCATATGGAGGATCATGTTGTCCTTAATAGCTGGGTGGAGTCCCTTAAGAAAAGGCGCAACTACAAGCTAAAACCAGCAGATAGCTTGGTTCAGGCTGTGTCCCCAGTTGGGAGACAAAGGATAAGATACTAGTTAGATTAGATGGAGAAAGAGGAAAGTATTAGGCAGCAACAGTATATATTTGTGAGGAGAGCTTCTCTAGGATAGTTAATTATCCCATAAATGACAGGGAGCCTCTAGAGAAGCTGTATAACTTACTGATGGCAAAGTGAGCTGAATGGTATATATATGTGAGGAGAGACTTCTCTAGGAATAGTTAAGTATCCCAAAATGACAGAGGCCCTTGTGGAGAAGCTGTATAACTTGCAGATGTAAAGTGAGCTGATAGGTATTTTAGCTCACGTGACCATCTGGCAATATAAATTGGAATGCTGAACAAGAGTGGTGGTGGTGGTGGGGCAGGCCGAGCCTCCAGCAGCAGCCATGCAGCAGCCAGCCAGTCTCTTTTGAGCGAGCGATGAGGGCAGCTTTGCAGGCCTCCGGACTCCTGATAAGCCCCTTTCCATGATTCCAAATTGCAGTTTAATCAACGGCCCTCATTGGATTTTACTTTTTACCTTTCTCATTTCTGCCGCAGCGGGGCAGGGGAGAACAGGAGCAGAGGCCCTCACGACCTCTCAGGCGGTCCCCGGACCTGCAAGATGAAAGAGTGGAGGTGAGCTCAGGGTTTAATTAGTAGGAAGGAGGGGAGGGTGGAAGCCTACTGCAGTAGCAATAATTAAAACAATCAGCAGCTCACAGAAAACAGTTTTAACAACATTTAAGGCACTCTGCAGATATTCCAATAAAAGGCACTTTGCTTGCTTTAGAAACGATTGACTAGAAATTGTCCGTAGCCCACAATTGAACAAATAAGTAGCGAGGCAACATGGCCCTACATTGAACAGATTTACAACATTTAAGGCACTCTGCTGCACTCATCTGACCAGTCAAAGATGCACTGCAGCATGACCAGCTGCCTACCAACACACACTCACATGCTAGTGACCCCCAACTGAATAATTAAAGCTTGCAATTTGGCAAACCAACATTTTGGAAGAAAAATGCCCAACATATTTAGAGGGTAAAGAATGCAGGTAAAACATTCATTTTAACGGTAGCCATTCTACCCCACAGTGAGACTGGTAATGAAACCCATCTTGCCAAATCTGTCTTGAGATTTTCCATTAAAAGAAGAAATGTTCTTTTATTATAAGTGGGATTTCTAAAAGTTTTAAACCTAAGTATGTTAAGGACTTTGATTCCCAGACCAACTCTGTTCCCTCAATATCGGGGTACTGCTTTCCAATTCATGGGAAAACTTTCGTTTTAGAAGGGTTGAGCTTGTAAAAGATACTTTGGAAAAAATGGCAATTTTCTAAGTAGTGCAGGAACACCAGCGACCGATTTTCTAGGCGTAATAGTACTGTAGCAGGATTTATTTAACTCTAAAAATTGATTAGCTTTGCTCATAAAAGTGCTAAATCTTTGTGAAAATGCATAACTCTTGCCTCACTGTGTTTAACAAACACAGCACTTCTAGAAAATCTATATAAATACTTGCTGTACAGTTAGTATAGTCCCAAGAAAAAACTGCTAATCAATTATTTAAAACCATGTGTAGGTCATCTGCATGAGAAGAAATAAGATGACAAGAGGCACCAATCTGTATACCTTGAAGGCCCAGTGAAGAGATTAATTTCTGATGAAGGTTCTAAATATATATTGAAAAGTAGAGGAGATGAGGACAGCCTTGTCTGGTGCCGTGTTGCAGTGGGAGGGAATTAGATAAAGACCACTGCACCAGACACAGGCTGTGGGTGCATTATAAAGGAGTTGTACCCAATTAATAAAACTAGTAGGGAAACCGAGGTCTTTCCAGGACCATAAATAAAAATCCCAGGAGACTCGGTCAAATGCCTTTTCAGCATTCAGAGAAATTAAAACAGTAGGTATATCTGATTGATTAGACAGTGAGAGTAAGTGTAGTAAATGGTGAATATGGTCACAGGAACATCTACCAGTCATAAACTTGACTTGTTCAGGGCCAACTAAAATACTCATGAGGGGACTTAACCTGTTGGCAAGGACTTTTGCTAATATTTTAACATTGGTATTTAGAAGTTATATAGGATGGTAATTTTCTGGAAGTTGGGGATCTCTATCAGGTTTAGGTATAAGGGTAATAATAGCTTCTTGAAATGTTGCTCTGAGAATCCATTAAGAAACCAGTAGTTATATATTCAGTCAAGAAAGGGCCAAGTCTGCAGACCATCAGTGCCGGTGATTTATCAAGTGGGAGTTGACAGATTGCATTTTCAACTTCCATGACTTGATTTGGTATACAAGGAGCTGCCACATCAGGAGGAAGTTTCGGGAGATCAATTAGGTCTAAATAAGTATTTATATCTTTCTGAGTAACAATGTCCTCTCTAGGAACAGATCATAGTTCCTGGAAATATGACTTGAAAATAGTCGTAATTTGTTGAGGGTGGGTGGTTATGGGACCAGTGCTAGATGTTTGTAAACTAGGTATACAATGGTTCATTTCTGCTTGTTTAATTCAGATAGTGAGCAATTTGCCTGCCTTTTATCTGACTCTAAATATTTAAGTTTGGTTCTCTTCAGTGCCAATTCTGCTTTCTGAGACAGAAGATCATAAATTGGGCATTTAAAATACATGATTTGGTCCAGTCCTCAGCAAGGGAGAGAAGCGTTAATGTTTCTTTCGTGGATTTAATATCAAGGAGCAACCCATCAATTTTAGATTTAAACTGTCTGGCACTTTTGGAAGCAAGGTGGATATATTCACCACACAGCGGACATTTGAGGGCCGCCCATGATATCAAGTCTTGCAACTGAACCTTTGTTGGTTTTGAGGAATGGAAACAAAGTCCTTAACCTGCAAGAGGGTAGTTGGAGATTTGAGTAATTGATCATTTAGAGTGCCACAAAGAGCCCCTTCATATACTAGGGCCCTAACAGGCAAGCAAGGGAGGCAGGCGAGTGATCTGAGATTACCGAGCATGTATTTGGCTGTCAGTTATTCCAGGGAGGAGAAAGGAGCTAATCAAAAATAATCAAGCCTGGAACAGGAGTGGTGAGGAGAAGAAAAATGTGTAAGATTTTTCTGTGGGGTGTAATATTCTCCATATTTCCACCAGCTCTGCTCCATTCATAAGGTCTTTCAGGGCCCCTTTGAGCGGGAAAGACAACTCTTTGGCATCAGACCAGTCTAGTTGCAGATGTGGTGTTAAGTTCCAGTCCCCCAGGAATATGGCCTCATGTGTAAAAGAGGTAATCAAATTAAGAAGGTATAAGAAAAAAGGTGAATCGATGTTAGGGCCAGAAATAGACCCTAGTAGGACCGGTTTGGACTGACATTTACCATGTAATAAGATGAATCTGCTTTTACGTCCCATATTCTGGGACTAATATAAAAGGGACTGTCTTAGCAATTAGGATGGCAACTCCTCCATGGCTAGTGGAGATCCCTGCACCATAAGCTTCCCTACCCAATTCCTACAGAGGAAAGAAGTATCTTCTCTCCTGAGATGCGTCTCCTGTAGGCATGTAACTCCCACATGAAGGTGGGGTAGGTGTCTCAGAATAACTTGTCATCTGCACCTGTCTTTGGCACCCTCAGATATTCCAGGTTGTAATATTATATGGACCCCCCATTATGGTATAATTGCATGAGATAATACCAAAGGAAATCAGTCCGAAAGGTTTGCTTCAAGCAAATAACAATTAACCAGCTATAGAGTAAAAAAGAAAATTTGGCCAGTTCCCCTTCAATTACATTACTAATTTTCCCCATCTAATTATTATCCCTACAATTTATCTTCAAATCGTAAGTAAAAATATTAAGTAAGTACCCCAGTTCTACCAACCGTACTAACTAAATATACTGCCAGGTGGTGTGAACTTGCACCCTGTGATACAACATTCACTGCTCCCTATTCCCCAACACCCCACCCCGAACAAGTAGTACAATAATTAGCATTATTAAGTCCATGAGTTGTGGAGATTGAAAATAATTATGCAATGCTCCATTCAAGAATAAACATTGCTTAATGGTGCCACTAATGACAGCGGGTATAAAACCAAAACATATGCATGATGTACAACATCCATGACTTACCACAGGGTGGCGCAAGTAGAATCAAATAGGCTAGAAAAATGAAAAGAGTGTGAAATAGCTATTACTTTCACAGCTAGATGATCTAAACAATTCATTCAATTGAATTGAAAACGACCATTAAATAGCCCATAAACATTCTCATATGGAGGGCAACAAAAGTTTTTAAGTCCATCGAGGGCTAGAATTGGCATGCAAAGTCCTATTACACAAATATATAAGTGGGAACAAATAGAGTGAAATAAACTAATGAAGGTCCCAGATCATATCTCATCAATTGGATATAAGTTGGTAAATAATCCAATCTTAACCCCTAAAGACAGTAAAGCTCTCCAATGCGCTGGGCATAGTGGAAATCTGCATGGAAGAAAGTCCCTGTCTCCAACTGGTCTCAAACGTATACTGCTACTGGTAGAAAGCTCCCAAATGATACTCAGATCTCAAAACTCTGCCAAACCAGCAGGTCAACAGGTCCACTTAATTACCAAAGAGGCAGCCCAGTCATTTAAATAGATCAGGTAATAGCTTTAACTCAAGTTGTGCTTGTTCCTGCATTACAAAGACATGCCGCTGATCATTGATTCTCACCTGCAGAATGGCCGGGTATCAAACCCGAAACTGCTTCCGAGCTACAATTAATTTAGATACGAGGGAGTGCATCTACTGTCTCCTCATTCTAACTGACTGAGGTAGGTATTGGGTATTTTCCAGCCCTCCATTGCACCTCTTGTAGGGTTTTAATTTGGGCCAAAATGTGCTGCTTGTCAACAAAATTCAGCAATTTAAAAATTAGTGGACTAGGAGGTGAAACAGGGGTGGCATCAATCGTAGCTCTCATAAGCTCTCTCAATGGTATAGGTAGTGCCATTTGGTGAAGGTCCAGCTATCTTTTCACAATGTTTTGTAGAAAAGAATCGGGAATTGCCTTCTTCCCTTTCAGGATCCCGGAATAAGCAGGTTTTTTCATTGGCTTCTGCCCTCAAGATCCTCAAGTTTCTCCTCCATTTTGTGAGCCTTTCACCACATTCCAACAATTCAATTCAGTTTTATCTTGCCTCTTTCCAGAGAAATATAGAGCGTGCCTCCCGAGTCAGAAACTCGTCATGCCAAGAGTCCATCGAGAGTGCACTAGATGTAGTTCTTCTGACATGGCCGCAATAGAGTTCTGGAGCGGTTGCATTATCTCCAGGAAGCATTTCTCTGTGGGGACCGATGACCCTGCTGAAGATTTGCTGCTAGTGGCCGGCTGCTGTTTAGGCCACTTTGCAACCTTTGTCTTTCTCTGGCATAGGAGGAGGTGACTGCTGGGAGGTGCTTTACACATACAGTACGCCCATATCTCTAGGATTTTCTCTCTCTAGGCTGTCAAAATAGGTAGAACTTCTTCCCAAGTAGAAATTGAGTTAGAAAGTTTGGTTTGCAAGGAAATACCCAGGAGGGATGCAGAGCATTAGAGCTAGCTGTTGCTCATTAGGCTGCCAATACGTGATCTCATCTTGTTTAATTCTGACTCCTATAATCTCTCCCTTAAACGTCTGGTCCTTTGCATCTCCACAACCTTCTCTGTGCTTTCCTTTTAGGTCCTACCAGATTACCCCATACCCAAGACAACCCAACTCTGGGTACTGTGACTTTGGCAGAGCAGGTAATTCATATTCAGAAGTCAAAATTGAGTTTTGCAAACACTCAGCCCACAGGACTCAGTGAATGGGGAAAATCCTTAGACTTTTCCACTGGCCCAGTTGGTGAACTTACCAGTGTTATCTTCACCAGCACAAGACTGCAGGGCTAGCCAAAGGAAAATCGTAATAATTGTATACAAAATCTACCAGCATTCTGCTAGTGCAATGGTGCCAATTTTGACCCCAGTAAAGCAGGTGGAGCTAGCATGCTGTGCCAAGGAAGGAGGTGGGGCTATTGTCGGGACTGTGGAGGGCAGAAGCTAGTTTCTGGAGATGGAAGGTACTAGTGATTGGGGCTGTGGATGATGGGTCAGCAGAGGTCAGGGGGCTGTGGAGGGAGGAAGGCGGGCTAATGTCAGGGCCCATGGAGGGAGAATGAAGAAAAAGGGTGTATATGCACCTCAGGTGTCTGAGTAAGTTGTGTCCAAGATGGCTTTGCAGGAAGGTGTGCAGCAAGGATATGGGTGATTCTCAAATAGCTATGGAGGAAGGGGTGGCTTCTGGGAGTCGGGGGCATGTGTGAGGTGTTATCCACAGAGTTTAGAAACTGGGGTACCTAGAGAGGAAGGGTGCTCAGAGGGACTGTGGTAAAGGGATGGAGGGTTGGTGTGGCTGGGTTGTATCAGGAAGTGGAGATGGGATTATTGCCCGATCGGGAAGCAGAGAAGTGCTTGGGACTGTGGAGGGTGTACATTCAAGAGGGCTACTGTTGGAGGGGCTGTAAGTGGAAAACATACAGGTGTCGGGTGCTGTGAGGGAAGGGGCTATTGTCAGAGGGCTCTGTCGATGTGGGGCTAGTGTATGGGGTTAGAGGAAGGAAGTGTGTATAGTGTCTGATCTGCAGGCTGGCTAACAAACTATTTTTAAATAAATAGCTCACTATACAGATTGGGAGTACACAAGTCCCATTTATTCGAAGAAAAATTGTTTTGATAAAGCACTTGAAGTGTCTTCCCAGTTTTTATTATTATTTATTGAAAGTATCTGTTTTAACATGATTTGATACTTGAGCTGTTCAGTGACAAATCCCTGGCTGGCGACATCAGCTGCATCTTAGAATGTGTCATTAAATGCTCAGTGATGCTCATCACTTTAGCCAGTTGGTCCCATTGTGTACATATGCCAGTGGCCTGAGGATCGCATTGAGACATTCAAGTCAGTTAAACAATTTATACACATACGAACATATGAAGGTGCCAGCAGGACAGACCTACCAGTCTCATCAAAGTCTGCTCGATTGTACAGCTAGCTTCCCAGCAGGCAGCTGCCCCTCCACCCAAACCCTTAACCTCCCATTGTTGTTCTTTTGCCCACCCTTACCCACCCCTGTACCCTGTTCCAAGCGTTCTTAATGCCAGCCATATTTTTGCATGATATCACTCCTTCTGGTAGTGCATTCCACCTTGCAACTACCTTCACTGTGATGTAATGCTCCTCATCTCCCTCCTGAATCTCCCTCCTCTATTCTTAGCTCATCCACCCAGTCTCCTCCTGCTCCTTAGTTTCAACACACCCTCTGCCCCCTCTTTGTTGACACCCTTCAGGTACTTGAATGTTTCAATCAAGTCCCCCTCCTGCCTCTCTTCCACTGCATATGTATTCACTTACATTTCCTCATCTCATAATCCATTCCCTCAATCCCCTGAATCATCCTCATCACCCTTGCTGCACTCCTTCCAGCAGCTTGATGTCCCGACTCTGGTGTACGCCTCCAGAACTGCACACAGTACCTAAGTGAAGCATAACCACAGCTTAGAGAGGCAAAATCACCTCCTGTGCTCGGACATGAATCCACACTTTGAACCCTAGCATCCTGTTTGCTTTTGCTGCCGCCCTCCTGCATTGCTCAGAATTGTTCATGCTTGATGTTATCAATACCCCAGGTCCTTTTGTCTCCAGTGCTACCCAACTTGATCACCCCTAGCCAGTATTCTTTCTTTAGTTCCTTGCCCCAAAATGTAACACCTTGCATTTTGTTGCATTGAACCCAGCTGCCAGTTCCTTATCATTCTTCCAACCTTGTCAAGTCCCTCTGTAGTTGCACTCAGCCCTCTTCATTATCTACTACTGCACCCATTTTGGTGTCATCTGCGAACTGGCTAATACTGCTCACCACCTCCTGTGCAATATCTGAGATGAATAACTGAACAGCACGGGCCCAGCACCAAGCCCTGCAGCACCCTGCTCATCACAGATCTAGGCTTCAAGCCCCCACCACCACCAACACACTCTCCAACCTACCCCTTAGCCAGTTTGAGATCCAACATGCCATCATACCCACTCCCACCCCGGATAACTTCACCCCTAGTCTCCCATTGGGCACTGAATCAAAGGCCTTGCTAAAATCCAGGTATAGCACATCCACAGCATGACCCCCATCCAACTTCCTCATCACCCAGTCACAGTACTGTATAAGACTGGTCTGGCAGGATCTCCTGAAATGAACCCATGCTGCCTTCTGTCCTGCAGGTTGTTGCCCTCCAGAAATGCCACCAGCCTGTCCCTTAGTATCATCTCCATCAGCTTTCCCACTATGGACATCAGACTGACTGGCCTATAGTTCTCTGGCTTGTCCTTAGACCGGTTTTATGTAATGGTACCACATGGGCCATCCTCCAGTCCTGAGGCACCTCCCCATTTCCAGGGAGGTGCTGAACAGGTCCTCCAGTGGTTCCACTAGAACCTCTGCCATCTCATGCAGCACCCTGGGATGGATACTATCTGGCCCCATGCTTATTCACCTTCAGTGCCCTTAGCGCTCCAAGACTCTGCTACCTCTATCCTACCGTCCATTAACTCACACACCCCATCCCCCGACCAGGCTGGTATTGGATCCTCTTTCCTTGTGAACACTGAGCAGAAGTACTCATTCAGTGCTTCCACTAGTTGCTTTCCCTTTTCTACCCACTCCTTGCCCCTTTTTATCCTCACTATACTGTCCCTGCACTTCCTTTCTCCCTGACGATCTAAAAAGTATTCTTCCTCCTTTAATTCCCTTGTGCTAATCTGAGTTCCCTAGTGGTTTTCGCACTTTACCCTCTTGATCACCTCCCTGGACCATTTGTGTACTCCCTCGTCCTCTCCCTTCCCCATCCATCTGAACCTCCAGTACGCCTCTCTGTTTTGCTCTCATCCCTCTATCACCTCTTTGTTCTACCTGCATGGTCTCTTTGCCCTATTCTTCTTACTCTGTAGCCTGGTGCATGTTTCCATCAACTCTATGATTTCTTACTTTATTATGTCCAACTTCTGTGCTGTCCCCATCCCCGCTTATTCTTTTGAGTCTCCTTCAGCAATTCCACTATTTCTCAGTTTGTCTTCCTGAAATCCACCACTTTTGTTGCAGATCTCCGCTCCCTGCTCATTGTGATGTTAAACCACACTGTTAGATGATCACTGTCAGCCAATGTATCCTCCACCCTTATGTCCCTCACTGCCTCACTGTTAGATAGTGCCAGGTGTGGCATGTTCCCAAATCTTGTGGGTTTGGCAACCAGCTGTGTCAGGAATCCCTCCTGGAATGCATCCAAGAGGACCCGCCCCTGGCACTGAGGTGACCGGCACAGTCCAGTCCACCCATCAGGTTGAAATCTCTCACTATGTCTACCTTCCTCCTCCTACATACCCTACTGATTTGTTTCACCAGTTCCCTGTCCCTTTCCATTGTCTGGGATTGTAATCCTACACCACCCTAAACCTCAACTTCCTTCCCCTGGAGTCCAGGAGCTGTAACTACATTGCCTCCATATCCTTCTCTTCCTTTGTCCCTTGTACATTTGCCCTCTCCGCATGTTGACAGCCACCCTCCCTTCCCCATGGTCCTTTCTCTATAGTCTGAACCCTGGGATTGCCAGGTTCCAGTTTTGGTGCTCTGTGGCCCATGCTTCTGTGATGGCCATGATGTCCACCTCCCTGCAGCCAAGAGTGCCTGAAGCTCTGCCGCCTTGTTACCAAGGCTTCTCCCATTCACCAAGACCACCCTCCATCCTGTCACCCATCCTCCTTTTCCAGATCTCCCTCACCACCCTGCCCCTTCTGGACTAAATCTGCAAGTACTTTCTTACTAGCTTGAGGGTAGGGTCACCTGGTCCCTGGGTACCTTACCCATAGTCTGACCCCCACCCGCCAAGCTAGTTTAAATTCACTTTTATTGCTCTACACTCCTGTAGCTCTTTTAATACCCCTTTCCCTCCTGACTTAGGTGCAGCCTATATATAAACTTGTTAGCAGGTTTAATGCTGACTTACAGTTGGGTAGACATCAGAGAAACTTGGACTGATGTACATCGAGGTCTGACTAGACTACACACTGTTAGAAGAGGTGGATGGGCATGAAAATGTGAAAAATAGCAACTGACAGGCCATAATGATGCCCCCAGTTTCTGCAGGCTCTATATTCTTTGGAGAAGTACCATACTGCTAGCAACATCACCCACCATCCCAGGAACTAAGCTTGATCTTCAGTACAGCCACAGATTCCTTCCATGGGGGGCAGGAGGGAAGGGTAATCATCCCCATCCCCCTTCCAGAAACTCTCATCTGCCATGGTAACCCCCATACCCTAACCCCAACAGTGAAATGATGTAACAGCCCTACTGACTGGTAGGCTTATAGACAGTTAAGGAATCAGTACACTAAGGAACTTAGAAGAGTTAAAAGGAGTATTTTAAGGGAAATTACTTGAATTATCAACAAATCCAAAGCAGTTCTGGGGTATTGTATCTGACCTAATGGAAATAAAAATAAACAACAAATAATGAGGATTAAGTGCAAAGAAAATCTATACCTGTTAGTTCAGAAGTAGCTAATATGTTTAATAATTTTTTAATAATGTAGGGGTGCAGGCTCCAAATCATAGTTTAGGATAGGGATTGATTTAACTAAGATGGTGGGGGTGATGAGCAAATGTAAATGAAGGGAAGAGGTTTTCTTTTGGCCATATTTGGTGGATGAGGTTAGAAACTGAATTGTTATGGTTAGACGTCTCAAAGGCAAAGGGCTTAGATAATATCCTTAATAATTTATTAAAATTTGTTGCCACATGTATAACATTCCCATTGACTTATTTGTTTAATTACTCTTGCAACAAATAGTTATCCAGAGGGTTAGAAGGTAACAAAGTTATTCCAGTTTATAAGGGGTGTTCGAGGAAGGATATTAGTAATTTAGACCTATTTCTTTGCTTTTACAGGTTTCCAAAATAATGGAAAAGTTAGTAGCTAGACAATTGAAAGATTACTAAGGGGGCATTTTGTTGAATGAATATCAGTCTGGATTTCGATCTAAACACAGTACCCAGTCTGCTTTATTAAAAGTGACAGGGATATCCAGATGAGCCTGGACAGGAGGAACTCTGTTGGGGCCATTTTATTGACTTGTCAAAAGCTTTTGACACCCTAAATCATGATGTCCTCCTGTCCAGGCTCAGGAATTTGGGTATAATAGGTTCAGAACAAAAATGATTTAGTTGTTATCTTACAAATAGGGAACAAATGGTAGAAATTGGTGAATTTAAATCACAGTACTTCGATTAAGGTGGGTAATTCTAAGGCTCTATCTTGGATCCCCTACTTTTTTAATATTTATTTAAATGGCCTAAAATTTAGTGATTCCAATGTTAGATATCATATCGAAGGCATTACTATAAAGTTGCAATCAGCTTTTTTGAACTGCAAACATTTTTGATACTTTGAATTTAATTATAAATGTAAAGAAAACACAGGTGGTTAATGTTGGTTCTCCTACTCTATGCCCTTTACTAGATATGAAAACAAAGAAAGGGGAGAAAGTTCGAAGTTACAAGTTACAAATACTTGGGTAAGGGCTGGATTGTAGGTCAAATGGGATAAGAATTTAGAGAGTTTGATGAGTAGCCTCAGTAGGAAACTGGGAATGCTCTACAAACTAAAAATACTATACAACTCAAGAAACCCAATGCAGGACTGTCCATGATCCTGCCAGTACTTGATTATGGGGATTAGATGTATGGGGCCTCGAGGGTGGAGCTGGCTGAGCTGGATGTCATGTACAATAGGCTTGCCCACTTCATCCTCGATGCCCCCAGAAACGCACGTATCATTGTGATCTATATAGGCATTAGATTGGTGGTGTTTGGATGATAGGAGAAATTTCCATTTGGTAAATTGTATGGGAAAAATAGGGAATGATATTACCTAGGTATATTCTGGATATGTTTGTTGTAAGAGAATTAAGAGAGGCTTATGATCTTCAAGGGTATACAATATGTTATTCCAAAATGTAATCTAGGGGTGGGTAAAGCTTCTGTTTTAAGTAGGAGATCTAAGATTTGGAATGATTTACCATTGGAAATGAGATAAACTGCAGTGGTTTTTAACTCTGGGTGTCAAAACATTGGCTTGAGAAATTTAAACATAGTCCAAAACAATGTTGTCAATGAATTAGTTAGGGTGCAACCTTTGTATAATAAGCTTTATTATTTCAGCTATGGTTAAGGTGTGTTATAAAATAAAATAGTAAGGTAATTTAACATAGCTTATATACTGAAATAGGCATCATGTTGTTGGAATTAAGGATACTCTCTGTATTTCTATAAGTTTAAATAGTTAAAATTTCCTGTATAAGGTTTTTGATAACTGATTTTGGTGTTTGTCTTTTCGGACTTGCTATACTGTTGTGATATAACTACCTATGTGTTTGTTAGGTACGTTATATGTTTTAAAATGTAAAATTTGTAATGCAGGATTGTAAATCTGTAATGTATGTTTTGTAAATGGACCTCCTTGGAAATGAGTTTTTAACTCAATGGAGTTTATCCTATATTCTTGTTCATTTTCTATTAATTTGAATACAATTTTACAAACAAACAAACCACCAAGATTCTTTACCAGTTTGGTGGTCTGAGTTCTGTCAATTGTGCAGGGAGTATAACAGCTGGGGACTGATATTCAAATGTTTACTCAGGTGCAGATCCTAGTTTGCCTGTGCAAAACTAAATGCAGTCAGAAATCCAGCGAGCAGTGGACCTTTTGGTGACTGGATTGTCTTTTCCACTTCTTCATAGGTCAGGAAGAGCTGAGACTGTCTTGCCTGTGGCTGTTTGTGTGGTGCAGGTAGCAGCTGATAGCTCTCTTAACATTTAGGCCATGCAGGCCATGTTCACTCAAAGTGGAATGGTCAGTGATAAAGAATGGCATTATCATGGACTGATTGATGTGGAAGTCAGACACCATCTTAGGAAGCAACTTCTTGTTAGTCCTAAGGATAGCCTTGTCCTTATTGAATGCAGTGTAGTCAGGCTCTATGGATAAAGCCTGAGCTCATTAATCCTCCTGTCAGAGGTAATTGCCACCAGGAACACCATTTCTCCAGGTAACATACTTAAGATCTGCCAAGGACATGTGCTTGTAAGGAAGCTGAATGAGCTGGGCAATGGCTATATTAAGGTCCAATACTGGCGTGGCCTCTATGCAGGGATGAAGGTGCAGGTGCAGGACCCCTTGAAAACTCCAGCAGATTTATGTGTAGCAATGACTCCTGCTTGAGCCATGCTCGTGAGCAGTTTGTTCCTCAGATCTGATCCCCATCCCAAAAGAGAGGTATCTGTGGGTAGCACCAACAAGGGATTTACCTGCCTTATTTTCGACTATGGGGATGTAGTCTACAGTGCCGCCTCCAAATTCTCCCTAACCAGACTGGATACCTTTACCAATCCTCCTGCTGTTTTTCCCAGGACTGTCTTCCTAGTATCCACCATTGTCTCCTCTACCAGTCCCTGTCCCTCCTAACCCTGCAGGAAAGGAGGCAAGTGCACTGTGCTAGTCTGGCAGCTAAACCCATCTCTTTAAGTGGTGTAACAGGCTGTGCTTTGAAACAACTGAGAAGCTGCATGGGATATACTATATTGGATTAGAAATCTACATCTGATCTCTCCTTACTTACATCTGAGGGAAGTTTTCCTTACTTTACAGTCTTACATTGGGATTGTTTTGTGTTTAATTTCATTTTAAATCAGGAAGGGTTTTCAAAACTACTTATCTTGTGAGCAATTTCAGAAGGGTTGAAATAACTGCATATTTGTTTTCCTTTGTGGCTATCTGGACTGTCTGCTAGTATTTTGACAGTTTACATTAATTTAGTTTGAAATAAAATAGTTGGAAATATCTACTGGTAGTAGCTGTGTACTTGGAATAGCAAAGGCTGCAGTTTGTAATTTGATGCCAGACACAGCCTCAGGTGGTGGAAATTGTCTTCACTAGTCAAGGAGACCCTGCATCATAGCCAATTGTTTTGGGTGGATGAATATTCTAGCATTGATCAATTACTATCAACTACTGGTGTGATCCTGTTTCAGACAGAGCCCATCTCTTCAAGTGGTATAACAGGCTGTGCTTTGGAAACAGCTGAGAAGCTGCATGGGATATACTATATTGGATTAGAAATCTACAACTGATCTCTTACTTACATCTGAGGAAGTTTTCCTTACTTTACAGTCTTTACATTGGGATTGTTTTGTGTTTAATTTCATTTTTAAATCAGGAAGGGTTTTCAAAACTACTTTTCTTGTGAGCAATTTCAGAAGGGTTGAAATAACTGCATATTTGATTTTCTCTTTGTATTATCTGGACTGTCTGCTGTATTTTGTCAGTTTACATTAATTTAGTTGGAAATAAAATAGTTGGACATATCTTACTGGTAGTAGCTGTGTACTTTGAATAGCTAAGGCTGCAGTTTGTAATTTGATGCCAGACACAGCCTCAGGTGGTGGAAATTGTCTTCACTAGTCAGGAGACCCTGCATCATAGCCAATTGTTTTGGGTGGATGAATATTCTAGCATTGATCAATTACTATCAACTACTGGTGTGATCCTGTTTCAGACAGAAGCCCATCTCTTCAGTGGTATAACAGGCTGTGCTTTAAGGAAACAGCGAAGCTGCATGGGATATACTACTTATTGATTAGAAATCTACAACTGATCTCTTACTTACATCTGAGGGAAGTTTTTCTTACTTTTACAATCTACATTGGGATTGTTTTGTGTTTAATTTCATTTTTAAATCAGGAGGGGGTTTTCAAAACTACTAACAGCTAATATTCTTAAAGTGAAACTACCTCTGGCTGGAAGCTGCAGTACTGAACATAGGATTTGGTAAGAAAGCCAGTTGCCTACAACAGAGGGAGGTGAACCTTACAATTGTCTATGGTTTGTAGCAGATATTCTGCAGGTGGAGGCTACTGTCTAACTGAAAGGTGAAATAAGGAACTTAGAATTATCAGGAAAAGACAGTCTTTCAAGCAACAGAGGAGGTGGATCTACTTTATGTTTGTTACAATTTTAAGATTTTCAGTGCAGGAAGAGTTTAAAGGACAGCTGACTTATTTTTCGCCGACTGCTTTCAAAGCACAAACTACCAGGCTGTTTTAGGGCTGGGGAGGTTTACCTGTGTCTGACTTGATGTCTGGATTTTTCTCTCTGTTCGATTAGCAGGGTATTTTCTCTGTCAAATTGTTGTAAAGGGCATCTTGCTGACAGGAAGGCACTCATCGTAGCAGTGGGTCAGAGCTTTTAGCTGATTGTTTTGTGAGCGACAGTTTAGGCCCAATCCTTCCCACCCACCTCTGGAAACAGTTCCTTTATACCTGGGGTTCTGACATCATTTCCTCAAGAGTGCAAGGTGCATCACTGTCATATCCTCTCTAGCACACTGCACTGACAATATAAGTATACACATTGTATAATATATATATTTTATATAACACGCCAGTCACACACACAAACACACACAAAAAAGAAAGTAGATAAACATGTGGGGGTAGTGCAATGTAATGGCTGTGGGGCAGCTTCCGGGAGTCTTTCTGGAGGCTGAGATGCTGCTCTATTTGGAGACAACTCTCTGCCTTGAGGAGGAAGTTGCCCTGTCTTCAGGCCACACTGACAGTAGAAAGGAACCTTCCCCAGGCCACACGATGGTCGGTAGGAAGGAACCTCCCACATCCAGGGAGCACCAGAGCTACCATCACTACCTCAGAGGTTGTGAAGAAAGCACAGCAGTTGGACCACAGTGGGCACAGGGAGGGTGAGGATGGTGGAACAGAGGCACACTCCAGTCAGTTGTTCCGAATTCACACCATACCATTCTGGGGAGCATAGCCCCCTATGGATGCACCTCACAGAGGAGATGGATGACAACTGTCACAAGGGAGGCCCACAGGAAGGAGGCAGAGAGGACACCACAGGGAAAGGAAGCAGCTCCTGGTGGGGACTCAATTATTAGGGAATAGAACTGGGGAAGCAGGGAAACTGAAGCAAGGTGCCTGCCTGGTGCCATTTCTGAGGGACAGGAAGCTGATCCTCAGGATCATGAGACCAGCTGCACGGAGTTCGAGCTGGACGTCATTGTCCACCTAGGACAAATGACTTGGCTCATCATGAGATTAGAGCAGTGCAGAAGGACTTTGTAGAATTGGGGAGGGGCCTCAAGACAAATAGCACACACAGTATCCTTCTCTCAGAGGTGCTGCCTGTCATGGCATGAGTGAGGCGAGTGGTACTGCACCATGCAGCTTAAAATGAATGGTTGAAGAAATGGTGTGGAGCACAGGGGTTTGGTTTCATTGGGGACTGGGGTTCCACCTGAGGACACCAGCCTATACTGGCAGGATGGTTCTGCATCTGTCCAGGAAGAGAACAAGTCTTTTGAGCAATCGGTTTAAATACTCATTGGCAAGCTTTTAAACTAGTCAAGGGGAGGCACTAACAAGCAGTAGAAAATCCCAGCCTCCTTACAAAACAGGGTACTAAATGAGAAAAAGACCCGAGGTAGAAAGGTCAGTGGGGATGCTGCAACAGAAGGTAAACCATCAAGAAATGGAAAGCAATGAGTACCAATGCCTGTAGTCTGAGTAACAAGCTTCCTGAATTAGTGGCCTTGATGGAGGAGGAACAACTGGATATCATGGCAGACACAGAAACATGGTACACACAAAACCAAGACTGGGACATAAACATATCAGGATACACTATCTACAGGAGGGACAGGGAGGGTAAAAGAGGAGGAGGAGTAGTTTTACATAAGGGAAGGAATCAAAGCAACAGAACAAAAGGGAAAACAGGGAGGAGAAGAAGCACTGTGGGTAAATTTGGAGACTGGCAATGGCACCACAACCGCACAGGGTGGTTAGACACAGACCTTCTCTCGGGGAGGAAATGTACAAGAAAATGATAGAGAGTATACTTAGAATGGCAGAAAAGGAGATATTGTTGATGGGTGATCTGAATATGCCAGATGTTAACTGGAGTGCTGCTGCAACAGCCACTCAAGAGTGGGCTATTCTAGATGCCCCACAGGGGGCATGCCTTAGACCACTCGAGAGGAAGCAATCTTAGACCTGGTTCTCTCAAATGGAGATGAAGAGGGATCACAGATGTAGAAGTGGTAGCTCTATCTGGGAACTAGTGACCATCGAACAGTATGGTTCATAATAAACACAGTAATAGAGTCGATTCACACAAAGGCAAAAGTATTGACTTTAGGAAGGCTGACTTTGCTAAAATGGGTGAGTGCCTAAGGAATGCACTAGCAAATGGGCAGGAAGGAGGGTGGAAGAACAATGGGGAATAATAAAACTGCCATCACAGAGGTAACAAGCCTTTGTGAAGCAAAGAAACAAATGAAACGATGTAAGAAACCACTATGGTTCTCAAAGGAAGTAGCAGTGAAGGTTCAAGGAAAAGGAAAGCATTCAGGAAGTACAAGGAATCACAGAAGGAGCAGGACAGAGAACTGTATCAGTTAAAGCAAAAGGAAGCTGGGAAGGCAGTCAGAACAGCAAAGGCCCAAACTGAGGAAAAGATAGCCAACTCAGTTAAGAAGGGGATAAAACCTTTATAGTTACATCAGGGAGCGAAGGAAGACCAAGGAGGGATAGTAGGCTTAATAAAGGGGAGAGGGTGGGCAGAGGGTGACTGTGAAAAGGCAGAGATACTAAACAAATATTTTTGGTCAATATTTACAAAGCAAGAGGAGGTACCAAAACAAACAGTAGAGACACTTGGATACAGAAGTTGATACCAGCCCATTTACAGAAGAAAGGGTTCTGAAATAACTCTTAAAACTGAAGGTGGACAAAGCGATGGGGCCTGATGGGATTCATCCAGAATTCTAAAAGAACTGAGGTGGAACTAGTGTCACCACTGACTACCCCTTCAACAAATCATGGGAGGATGGGGTGGTACCCGAGGACTGGAGGAGGGCAGATGTGATTCTCCTTCACAAAAGTGGGAGCAAGGCTGGATGCAGGAAACTACAGACCGGTTAGTTTAACCTCAGTAGGGAAAATAATGGAATCACTTCTGAAGGAAAGAATTGTCGAGTATCTAGAGGCTAGAGGGCACAGGACCCAAAGCAACATGGATTCACAGCGGAAGGTCATGCCAGACAAATCTGATAGATTTCTTGACTGAGTGTCCAAGTAGTAGATCAGGGAGGGCTGTGACATGGCTCTACCTAGACTTAGCAAGGCATTTGACACAGTCCCACACAAAGATTATATATAAGTTAGCCAGCCTGGGAGTGGGTCCCAAGATGACAGCCTGGGTAAAGAATTGGCTGGAGAATAGGACACAGAGAGTAATAGTAAATGGAGTCCACTCTGAAGAAAGGGGTTACTAGTTAAAATTGTAGGGTTCAGTATTAGATCGGGTCCTCTTCAATGTCTTATAAGGACATTGCAGAGGGACTGGAAGAAAAGTATGTCTCTTTGCAGATGACACAAAGATCTGCAACAGAGTTGATGCACAAGGTGGGGTGGAAAGGATGAGAAGGACTTGGCAAGGTTAGAGGAATGGTCAAATGTATGGCAGCTTAGATTCAATGCTAAGAAGTGCAAGGTAATGCACCTGGGAAACAAAAAACCCTGGGGAAGAGTACAATGGGGTGAGATACTAACAACAACAAAATGGAAAGGGACCTGGGGTAGTCATATCAGATGACCTAAAGGGGGCAAACAATGTGAGAGGGCAGCAAGGAGGACTGGGGAGATACTGGGATGCATAGGAGAGGCATCACCAGTAGAAACAGGAAGTTATCATCCCTCTGTACAGACAGCTGATCAGACCCCTTCTGGAGTACTGCATGCAGTTCTGGAGACCCAATTCCGCAAAGACATAGACAGGATGGAAGCTGTCCAGAGAAGGGCAACTAAAATGGTACAGGGTCTGCACCAGAAGACATATGAAGAGAGACTAAGGAGCTTAATATGTATAGTCTCGAGAAAAGGAGAGGGGGGGACATGATAGAAACTTTCAGGCACCTCAAGGAATCAACAAAGTCCAAGAGGGTAGCATCTTTCAAAAAGAGGTGCAAGAACAAGAGGGCATAATTTGAAGATGGGGGTGGCTCTAGGTAATTTGGTAAGTATTTTTTCACTGAGAGGGTTGTGGATGCATGGACCGAACCTTCTGGAGGAGGTTGTGAGTCAAAAACAGTGGTGGAATTCAAGCATGCATGGGACAGTCATAAGGCAATTCTAGGGGGGGGTAGGAAGAAGTAGGCTGTTGGTTAACTAGAATCTGCAGCTTATCCATTCGGTAGGAAATGGGCAGACTGTGTGGGCCAAGCGGTCCTTATCAGCTGTCAAATTCTGTTCTTGTTTCTATAAATACGGGTCACAGTCCCTGCCTGTTTATCTCTTTGCTGTTCCCTACCCTCCCTCCCATTTCCTCAGGTACTTGACCCTGGTCCTATGTCCTCGCGTGTCCGCCTTCTGCAGGCCAGGCTTGCTTCTCCTATCGGCTGCCTAAATTATGAACTCTTTCCTCTATCATTCGCCATACTCCTTCCCTTCTTATCTCAACACTTTCCTTAATGACCACTTCTGCACATCTTGCTCCTGCGCCTACCCTTCTAGATGCTGTACTATTTTCTTGCACTCACTTACCTCGCTTAAACAAGGCTACCTGACACAATGTCAACTTGGCAGCTTAATACTGGTATCCTGCTGTACTACTGTAGTTGCTGCACCTCATCGCTATTATTATGTTTTACATTTTATTGTAATGTACTGTATCTAGTGTTCTGAATTGCACTATTTAGTTTTGTATGGTACCACTTGCTGTTCTACTTGCTGCTCTTTTACTTGCACTATATTGTCTACTCATGGATTTCCCATATTCTCTCCCCCAGGATGCATCTGGAAATGAGCAGTTGTCTGCTCAGTATGCTTTCTGGTAAGTCTTTTAAATAAATAAATGGTACATCATGTCTGAGGTTGTTCCTCTCCTGCCACCACTGTTGTTCCTGAAGGAGCATACCCTGTGACTGGCACCAATTTTGACAATGAATCTCTTTGATGCCAGTGTGACATGAGATGAAACTGAATGTCTCTCATTTGAAACCTGGCCCTTGACACTGTTGTTGTTGAAGTTGCTAGTGGCCCAGCAATTGAAGAAAATGCCTTGCTGACCTAAGCATATGCAGTTTGAAGGAGCTGGCTAGCTGCACTAGGCTATCCACTCTTCCTGTGGAAGAAATGCCCTGCCCCTCACAGTGTCGTACTCGCCCTATGAACTAGAGGAGCTGAACTGGCTCCAGCACTAGACTTCCAAGTTTACTAGGAACTCTAAGTGATTGCAGAGTATCCTGTATGACTGCCAGAGCATCCCTGACCCGATGAGAAGATTGACCTATGACTTTCCAGTCATCCAGGTAGGTCAACACTGCCACCCCTTGCCTTCTTAAGTGTTCTATGACCACAGCCAAGCACTTGGGGTGGAGGTCAGTCTGAAGGGCATTGTCCTGAACTGATAATGGCCTGACGAATCTGAATCTGAGATATTTTCTGTGGGATTGCCTGATGGGAATGTGAAATAAGCATTCTTTAGGTCCAGAGATGCTAACCAATCTCTGCCTTTATTGTTGGAAGGATGGTTGACAGAGTCACCATCTTGAACTTTGGTTTTGACAATGTCTGTTTAGTTGTGTGACATCCAGTATGGGTCACCACCTCAGTTTTCTTTATTGTGAGGAAGTATCTTGAGTACAGGCCTTTCACCTTTGTGCCCAGGGAACTGGCTCTACTGCCCTTTGTGACAGAAGGTTGATACTCCTTCTTTATCAAAGCTGTTTCTGATGGGGGTAGAGGGTCTGAAGACCCTGCCCTCAGCCTTGACAGGAACTTAAAACTGAGAACAAGATTCTGGTCCCTCACCTTCAGGTGCCACTTGTCTTGTGGTGATATTTCACCATTCCTGGAGATAGCTGGACAGCCTGCCCTTACTGGGGTTGGGAAGGTGACCTGGTAGACACCTCAGGGTATCTGCTTGGTTTTAGCTACTGCCTGTACTGAGGCAAGCAGAGAAAGAATCTGACTTGTGTAGGAAGTGCAACTCGGTCCCAGTGGTTTGAAAATTGAGCTGAGCCCACATTTCACTATTTGCATAGGTTCTATTAACAATTTTGGCTCCAGGACAGTCCTGTGGTGCACCATACTGCATTTGTTGAATACATAAAGATTCCTGGGGTTTGAAGGCAGAATTATGCAAATTGGGTGGGGACTGTAAATTGATCAGTCATTCAGATTTGCTCCATGCAGGGCACTTTGCATGGTCCTCAGCATGGAGAAAATACTGCAGACCCAACCGTCATCTAAAAACCTCATCTGAATTTGCACAGACTACAGCGTTGCCGTGTAGTAGCGCTGATGCCCCATCCCAAGATAGTATTGGTGGGGGTGGTGCCCACTTCTCTGAACCCAGTCTTGTTAATGAAGATATAACTCTGCCGCTCAGTGGTTCCTCCTTCAACCTGATTCCAACCCCATTATAGGAAGATATATCTCTGTCAACCATTGGTGCCTCTCCTTTGAACCTCAGTCCCATTAAAGGAGGATATATCCTGACATCCAGTGGAAACTTCCACCTGATCTCCATCAATGTAGGAACACAGTTACTGTGGTGTCCGGTGGTACCTCCCCACACCTGATCCCTATCCTGGAATGACCTCAGTTGTTGCAGTGCCTCCCCAACAGCCACACTGTCTAGTATAGCAGTAGCAAAGAAGTACTGCCCTCTAAGAAAGCCCCATTCCAGGAGCAGTGCCATCGCCCCAGCCCATACCCACTTAGTAGCTAGTGGCCTCCTCTCACTCACAGCACCTACTCCCACCCTCCAGTCCCCTAACAGTCCATCAGTGCCATGGTCCAACGACTGAGAGTGGCACAGCCCATCTACACAACTGCAGCCACCGCATCTATCTATATAAGGAGTGTGGCTTATTTATAAGGCATGGTAATGTGCCTTGCTCTATTCATAGGTTGTCCTACCTGATACAGATAGACAATGGGAGGCTGTGGTCATGTAAAGTGGGCTGTGTCACTTGCCAGTCATTGAACTGTGGCATCAATGGACAGGTAGGGAGACCAGAGAGATGGGTGCGTCAATGCCAAGGGTTGGAAGGGGGCCACTAGCCACCAACTGAGTATACTGTAGGTTGGGGGTTGCTCATGGTTCAGGACAGGGTTTTGTTGGGGCATCAGGACTCTTCTAATTCTGCTATGCCAAGGGCAGTGTGACTGTAAGGAGAGCATTGGTAAACTGGGGGCGGGTGGTTCTAGGATGGGGATTGGATTGGGTGGGGAGGACTACTGGACACCAGGGAAATTGTTTTCGCACATGTACTGGGATTGGGAGGGAGGACTACTGGATGCCAGGATGTATCTTTCTTGAATGGGACTGTGATTGAGTGGGGAGAGATCACTGGACACCAGGTATAGCTGTCTTAAATGGTACTGGGTTTTGAGGGGGTATGTCACTATTCTCAGAGACAGTTCACTGATTGGGGCAGTTGGGGGGTGTAAAGGCAAAGCAGTCTCACTCCCCATGCAAATGAGCTCATAATGGGAATGCAAATGACCCTTAGTGTCTTGCATGCCCAATAAACTCATTTGTGTGGGGACTTTTGAAAAGTGCAGATTTTTCCAAGATGCAAACCATTGTAGGGCCCAGTTTCAGGGTGCTTTTGGGTAGCACTCAGTGGCTTAGTGCCTGGACATTAGTGTCCCTATATTCAGAGATGGTGCCATGCGCTATTCCTCTGAATACAGAGTAGCAGTTTTGTGCACTCTGGTATCGCAGCACAGCTCAAATGTTCTCGCCCACTTTGGGCATTTTAAATATTGGGCCTCTGGTGTCTTCATTCTGTCTTGTGTTGGTCAACGGGTGGAGCAGCATGGCCCCCACCCCACACAGAGATCAACACTAGGGACACTGAATCCTCCCTACCACGATGGCCCTGAGTGACCAGTCTATTCTAACACCAAAGTCTGAGGTGTGGAACTGTTACAATATCCTGCCACCCACCCACACAACCTACTTTATTTTTCAACCTCTAAGTACTTCCCAACTGATCTAGCTGATCAGTATTTTATTATCATACTGACCCATTTCCTCTTTATATTTACAGCTCTGACAGGACATTGACCAGGTGTAGGAGGACACTGATCATACTGTATTAGATAAGCATTGGTTTTGTTTACCTTACCTTGTTTACAGTAGTTGGTTCATAAAGAACTATAGATCCTTTGTGACCCCATTTGCTGTCCTTGTTTTACAGGTACAACTGTCTGTTCTTTTTGAGATCCTTATTCTCGGCTCCACAGGAACCAAGTAAGAGACCTCTTATCTGTGCTAGGATGTTAACCTGTAAAAGTTTAACCCCAAGTGTTATGATATTAGGCTTTCACTTGTTGAGTGGTTGGTGATGTAGGTTTAAAATATCTCCACTATCTTGTTACAATTCCACTATCATAAAGGAAGGGTTTGCTACACAAAACTACACTACTACAGACATTGGGGTGCAAGAATGCAAAGTGTAGAAAGTACACAAATAAAAACATTAGGGTCTGAGTCTGATCTTGTTGGATGTGCCTTAATTATTATTTTGGATTACTCGCCAGCAGATTTTCCCCGCAATGTGGTCAGTATGCTACCAGCGCATTGCAGGCAGCATTGTGATACCATGCTGCATGACCATTTTGTTACTACCAGCAAAAGGTATGGAATTAGACCATTGTATTACCACTGCGGGTGCACCCATTGTGCTACCACTGACACGTGGTACCACAGTGATCCCAATGGTAGCACAATGGAATTGAAACAAATCCATTGTGATACAAATTGCAATGATATCACAGGGTATTTTGCCATTGTGCTACCACTGCACAAGTTTTGCCACTGTTCTACCACTGTGTGTTGATGGTATCACAGTAGACACAGTGGTGTCACTGGAATTGGAACAAAACTACTGTGATACCAACAAACTGTGGTATCACAATGGTGCACATTGTTACCACTGTGGTACCAGCAGAGGGGTATTACCAGTGAATGACCACTGTCTGCATGGTATCACAATGGTTACAATGGTATCACAATGGAATTGAAACAAATCCACTGTGATACCATTTATGAAACCCACAATGGTAATACACTGGAAAGTGCAGTGGTAGTAAGTGGTAAAGAAAAAGTATTATAATGGTATTCCGAAGAAATTTTTATAGGCAGCCACATCCAAGAGCAGGGTTATTCTCGATGCCCTACAGGGGCTTGCCTTGGCAGTTACTGTTGAACCCACTCAGGAGGGAGCAATCTTAGACCTGGTACTCTCAACTGGGGACGGAGAGAGGATCTCAGATCTAGAAGTGGGTAGCCATCTGGGAACAAGTGACCACCAAACAGTGTGGTTCACAATAAACACAGCTAAAGAGTCAAGCCACAAAAGTGAGGGTACTGGACTTTGGAGGGCTGACTTTGTCAAAGTGGGAGAGTGCCTCAGAAAGGCACTAGTGAACAGGCAAGAAGGAGGTATGGATGAACAATGGGAAACATCAAAACTGACATCACAGAGACAACAAGCCTTTTGTGTGAAGCAAATACACAAATCAAATGAAATAAAAGCCACTGTGGTTCTCAAAAGAGTTGGTCGGGAAGGTTAGGGAGAAAAGATAGCATTCAGGAAGCAAAAGAAAACAGAAGAAGCAGGACAGAGAACTGTACCAGTTAAAGCAGAAGGAAGCGGGAAGGCAGATGGAATAGCAAACGTCCAAACTGAGGAAAAGATAGCCAACTCAGTTAGGAAGGATAAAACATTTTATAGGTACATTAGGGAGCGAAGAAAGACAAAGGAGGGGTTGTGAGGCTGAATAAATGGTACAGTTGAAGGGCAGAGAATGGCAGTGAAAAACAGGGATTCTCAATGAATACTTCTCAGTATTCACAAAAGAAGAGGAGGAGAAGCTACCTAATCCAATCTATAGAAGCACTCTGGATGGGGGGTCGATCCCAGTCCTTTCACAGAAGAAAGGGTTCTGAAACTCTTAAACTGAAGGTGTACAAAGCAATGGGGCCTGATGGGATTCACCCCAGAATTCTAAAAGAACTAAGGGATAACTATTGACACCACTGACTACCCTTTTAACAAATCATGGGAGGATGGTGGTACCTAAGGACTGGAGGAAGGTGATGTGATTCCCCTTCACGAAAGTGGGAGCAAAGCAGAAGCAAGAAACTATAGATCTGGAAGCTTGACCACAGTGGTAGGGAACATGATGGAATGACTTCTGAAAGAATGAACTGTTGAGTACCTAGAGGACAGCGGGCACAGGACAGAAGGCAGCATGGATTCACAGCTGAAAGGCCATGTCAGATGAATCTAATAGATTTCTTTGACTGGTGACCAAAGTAGTAGACCAGGGAGGAGCTGTGGACATGGCCTACCTAGACGTTACAAGGCATTTGACACAGTCCCACACAAAAGATTAATTAAAAATTAGCCAGCCAGGAGTGGATCCCAGGGTGGTATCCTTGGTAAAAACTGACTGGACAACAGGACTCAGTGGGTAATAGTAAGCGGAGTCACTCCGAAGAAAGGGTTACTGGCGGTACCGCAGGGCTCAGTACTGGGTCCAGTGCTTTTAATGTCTTTATAAGAGACATTGTGGAGGAACTGGAAGTAAAAGTATGCCTCTTTGCAGATGACACAAAGATCTGCAAAAGGGAGATGCACAAGGAGGGGTGGAAAGGATGACAAGGACTTAATTGGTAAGGTTGGAGGAATGGTCAAAAGTATGGCAGCTTAGACTCAATGCAAAGAAGTGCAAAGTAATGCACCTGGGAAACAAAACCAAGGGAAGAGTACACAATGGGAGGGAGGGTATTAACAACAACACAAATGGAAAGGGACCTGGGGTAGTCATATCAGATGACCTAAACATAAGCAAGCAATGTGAGAAGGCAGTAAGGATGGGTGGGGAATACTGGGCTGTATAGGGAGAAGCATCACCAGTAGAAAACAGGAAGTTGTTATACCTCTGCACAGGCAGTTGGTGAGATCCCATCTGGAGTACTGTGTGCAGTTCTGAGACCCCACCTCCTCAATGACATAGACAGGATGGAGGCCGTCCAGAGGAAGGCAACTAAAATGGTGCAGGGTCTGCAAGAGAAGCCATATGAAGGAGAATAGGAGCTTAATATGTATACCCTTGAGGAAAGGAGGAGAGGGGAGACATGATAGAAACTTTCAAGTACCTCAAGGGAATCAACAAAGTCCAAGAGGGTAGCACCTTTCAGAAAAAGAGATGTGCAAGAACAAGGGGACACAATTTGAAGACAGAAGGTGGATGGCTCAAGGGCAATGTGAGGAAGAATTTTTTCACAGAGAGGGTGGTGGACACCATGGAATGGCCTTCCTGAGGAGGTTGTGGGGTCAAAAACAGTGTGGGAATTCAAGAATGCATGGGACAGACTTAAGGCAATTCTGTTGTGGGGTAAGAAGAAGTAGGCTGTTGGTTAACTAGGACCTGCAGCTTATCCAGTATGTAGGGAAATGGGCAGACTAGGTGGGCCAAGCAGTTCTTATCTGCCATTCAAAGTCTATGTTTCTATTTTAGATGTTTCACCAAGGCCATTCGCCTCTTAAAATAAGCTCGGAGCCCCAGTAAGATTCCAGTTTGCTTTCAGTTCCAACCACTGAATTGTGGTTTTCCATTTCCCAGAGTGGAGCCACAACCAAATCTGATGCAGCTCTGCACTTATGTTGTTACCTAAAACCAGGGAGAAGCAACCTCTTTTCTGTATGGTGCCTTGAGCCTCACCACTGAAATGCAGGGTTTTGCCCCTCCAGTAAAAAGACAAAGTGGCAGGTAGTTGTTGCCACCAGGAATCAGGTCTACACAGAAGGAAATCATGGATAACATACAGAAAGCCGGTAAGAACGTCATCTGAACAGCCTATATTTCACCCCACAATGACAGACAAAGATGTTGCCATCTCAGAATGTCCCTTTAAGTTTAGACAAGGGTTGTAGATTTAAAAGGGCCAATCTGTAACAGAGGAGGGTATGTAGATCCCTAGGTTCTTAATAGAACCTCAAGACCATTGCAAACCAGATACTGGTAAAGGCTCGCTGGAAATTCTAGAACCCATAGGCAGGAGTTCAGTTTTTTCCCAATTGTTAAACAACCCTGATAATGCAACGAAAGAGTCTAACAACTGAATCAATTGGGGCAGTGATGTGGGAAGCTGTCTTGATGTTAAGACATCATCAGTGAATAACATTGTTTTGTAAACCCTCAACCAACTTAATAATAATAATAATACATTTATTTATAAAGTGCAATATCAAGAAACTATCAGCGCTGTTCAGTTTATAAAACAAGCATCCAGAGATAAATAAGACAGTTAAAATGAGTTAAATATACAGTTATAACTACTAAAATCAGGAAAAGCACATTCAAATAAAAATGTTTTAATGAAATTTTGAAGCTCTCCGCTGTTCGACACTCTGCATCTGACGAGGTAGAGAATTCAACAGGATGGGAGCAGAAAATGCAAAGCCCGAGCCCCCAAGGTCTTCAAGTGCATCCTGGGAATCTCTATCAGTCCTTCATTGGTTGAGCGGAACAGTTTGATGGGGCAGTAGGGACTCAGAAGCACTTGTAGGTAACTCGGACCCAAACCGTGTAGGGCTCTGAAAGTCAACAAGCCAACTTTAAAGGTGATCCACCACTGAAAAGGCAGCCAGTGCAGAGCACACAGCACAGGTGAAATCGACTTGACCCAGACAATAACCTGGCCGCCACATTCTGCACTAGCTGCAGGTGGTGGATATCAACCCTGGAAGCCCTTGCTATAGAAAGTTAAAGTAGTCAAGATGCGAGGTCACGAAACGTGGACCAAAGTTGAAAGATCATCAGACAGAACAAGGTGCTTAATCCGGGTGATGTTCCTCAGAAGATAGAAAGAGGATGGACCATGGCTGACACCTGAGAATGAAGTGTCAGCCCATCGTCAAATATCACCCCAGATTCTGCACCCATTCAGAGGTCTGGAGCTGGGATCCCCAAGCCAAAGTCCAGATGGCCGCCCAGCAACTGACCTCCCATCTGGTGGCCTGGGTCCACAACTAACACCTCTGTCTTTTCAGGATTCAACTTCAACCAACTGGAATTCATCCAGTTTTGGATTTCGCAAGACAGAAAAACTGAGTACACTATCCTGGTCGGGCTCAAAGGACAGGTACAGCTGTGTATCATCTGCAAAGCAGTGAAAACTCAGTCTGTACCATCTTGCAATGTCTCCCAATGGAAGCATATACACCGTGAACAACATGGGGACAACACAGACCCTGAGGGACCCCCACAAGGCAGGGAGTAGGCGCCAGAGGAAAAAAACCTGATACTACCCTCTGCAACCTGTCAGTGAGGAAGGAGTGAAACCATCTGAGGACTGTACCTGACAGGCCACAAATGAACTTCAGGCTATCAAGAAGTACCCATGGTCCACGGTGTCAAAAGCTGAAGAGAGATCCAGAAGGACCAAGATGGAACGGCAGTTCTGGTCTCTAGTCATCAGGAGATCATTGAGTACCCGAACAGAGCAGTCTCAGTACTATGTCTCTTATAGAAACCAGACTGGAGAGGATCATAGAGCACATGGATGGTAAGATGTTTCTCCAACTGTTGTGCGACAACTTTCAATAACCTTCCTATAAAGGGAAGGTTAGAGATAGGTCTGTAGTTGCAGGAGAATCTTGGTCAAGAGATGGATTCTTGAGAAAAGGGTAACCACAGCCTCCTTCAGAGAGCTAGGAAACTCCCTGACTCAATGAACACCAGATTAAGTCCAGTAAGACCGGCCAATCACATCTATGCACCCTATTAAAAGGTGAGTACAGCCAGGGTCTAAACTACAGTAAGTTGGGCGCATACTCTGGAGAAGCCGCATGATATCCTCGATCAACGGTCAGTAAAAATTGGCCCAACAAAATAGTGGATCTGTGGATACCCACTATATCCTGGAATTCCCTAATTTTGTGCCAGAGGCTCTACAGGCAACAAGAAAGGGGCTGGGAAGGGGCATCCTTGCCTAGTTCCCCGACCCATCTGAAAAGCAGGAGACAGTCTTCCATTAGTCAAAACAGACACCTTGGGATTAGAATAAATGACCTTAATCAACAAGAAAAGTAGGGTCTGAATCCAAATCTCTGCAATACTTCTGCCAGATAGGACCATTCCATGGAGTCAAATACCTTTTCCATGTCCAGGGCCTCCTCAGCTGACATGTCTGGAGTGGCTCCTACACAGAAAAGGTCTGCCAAAAGGAACATGGTCTGCTCTGTCCCCTCCGCCCCTGATAAACCCGGCTTGATCCGAGTAGATCAAAGTGGAGATAACCTTGGTCAGCCTATTGGCCAACACTTTAGCTAGCACCTTTAGTCAGCATTGAGTATGGAAACTGGGCAGTAACTTCCACTTTGATAGGGTCCTTCCCTTTTTGGGTAAGATTGATATCACAGCTTCACCCATTGTGCTCAGTAATTCCCTCTTTCAAATAGATTCAACCGCTTTCACCAACAAAGGACAGATCAAGTCCACACAGCCCTGTAGAACTCAACAGGGAAGCCATCTGGGCCAGGGCTTTTCCTTCCTTGCAGCTGTCCTAGAGCCCTCCTGATCTTCTCAGATTTGATAGGGCCTCAAGAATATCTTTCTGGTCTGCCTGTAACTCAGGAAGAATAATATCCAAGTCTCCCTTACCCACTGCTCTTTTAGATGTGTACAGCTGGGAATAAAAATTGAAAAGGCCTTATTGATCCCTCTTAGTCCATTATAGCTGTCCTGTTATCAGACACCAGGAATGATCCTCGAGGTCTCTAGCTTTAAGCAAGACCTTACGCTTTCTCCTTCGCCACTTTGTACCCTGATGATGAATGTGTGAGACTTAGTACTGCACTGTGCTGCTGTCTATTTCCAAATGGCCTCCTCTTCCCAGTTGCCTGGTTGGTATCATCCAGTTTGTGTGGGCTACTAGACCAGTAGCCCAGAGAAGTCTTCCCCTCCATATCACTGTGCTGCTGTGAATCTCTACTATCCCTCCTTGGTCATGAAGAGTCAGCTACTGGCAGCCTTAATTTAATTTCCTTTTATCTAATTGGCCTGACCTGTTTTTATCTAGTCACCACAACCATAAATCCTGCCATGGCTCCAGCCATTGTCCAGCCCATCAGTCCTTCTACACTAATTAACAAAGTGAGTCTCTGAGTCTGAGTGAGATGGCCACTGGCCAGGTCAACCAACACCATTACCAATACTGGATTAGACTTATCCATTCTCTGTTGTGCTGGGGGTATGGTGTACTGATGGTCAGGGTGGTAGACACAGGATTTGCTGCATGTTTGCCTCCTCATTTCCCAGAGCACCAGGATATTTTTACTTGTAGTAGGACTTGATGATTACTGGAGCGGCCTGCCCTGAAATCAGATGCTGCTGGTGCTGTGTGCCCTCTTCTCACAAGATGGGGAGAAGTCATTGTAACTCCAGCTGTGACAGGGTCGGTGATGGTGATGGGTCAACAGCAGTGGGGAGGTGGAAAGTTGTGAGCTGACCTTGGGTTGAGAGATGGTGAGGATAATTGAGCTGCTAGATCATTGTGCAACCAATGTGACCATGACTGGAGGACCACCAGAAGAAGCAAAGACAGGACAACTAAGGTCAGCTAACAAAAGTTACAGGAGAATGAGAGACTCAGTGGATGGGGACAAAAGTGTGGGGAATGGGGAGGTGAAGCAAGGTGGATACAATTTACACAATTTCATGTACTGGAATGAGGGCAGGCTTTATTTTGCACTTGGCTGCAGGATTGGAAATTCTAATTCCATTTCAATTTCTGATTCCATTTGGAATATGATTGGAACTAAATTGGAATTAATTCAAATTAGAATTTCTAAAATCCACTCAACCCAAATGCAATGATTCCAGAAATCCAGGTTCTCTTAATATATAGTATCAGGATGCTACATACCAGGTTAAGAAGGACTGCTGGTAATATGACCTTCTCAGAGGTCCTCCTAGTGATCACGTGAGTGATGCAAGGAATTTGAAAATGTCTACTAGTTTAACAACTAGTTAAAGAAATGGTGCAAAGAAGAAAGGCTTTGCTGCCTGGGCTGAGTGTGTGGGAGGTGAAATTTTTAAGGATAAGTCCAATTTATACTAAATGGCCTCCACTTGAATAAAAAGGAGACAAAGGCAATGGGCAGAGGTTTAAAGTGTTCATTTCAGGGTGTTTAAACTAGCTAGTGAGCTGGGTCTAAAAGCAGCCCTAATGGGAAGTCATGTGAGGAGGCCTCCAGAGGAAGTGACGTGTTCAAATATTCACTGTATCGTGTTATTTCAGTGTTACAGTAGCAGTGTACACTTCCTGCACACTTCATTTCATAATGCATTCCATCAGTGTTTAATCAGTGCATCTTCAGGTCTCTTTTGGTGTACATGCAGTGCTGATACAGTGTGTGCGAATTATGTTAATTAGCACTGTAATCACACTGCAAAAGTACTGCAATTAGCAGTGTTTGTCATCAACATTGCCTGAAGCAGTGTTCTGTCAGCAACACTGCCTTAAGCAGTTTTGCACTGCTTTTTCAGTGTGTCGAATTATGTTAATTAGCACTGTAATCACACTGCAAAAGTACTGCAATTAGCAGTAAGTTTTCAACACTGCCTGAAGCAGTGTTGCATTGCTTTTTCAGTGTGTGCTAATTATGTTAATTAGCACTGAATCAACACCTGTAGTGCACTCAGTGTGCAGTGTGATTTTGGTAGCACTCCTGTCAGCAGTGTTGTAGTTCTGTTTCAGTGTATTAGGCTGCATTCAGGATGGCCTCGATAAAATTCAAAAAAAACAAAACAGTATTCATCTGCAAGTATCTGCAACCTCAGCAGAGGAAGCTTTGCTTAAGGGTTCCTGAGTGAGAAAGTCGTCTGTGAATTTCAAAGAAGATGGAGATCTTGGGAGCTATGTCTTTAGGAGGTACTAAAGTCTGTTACCCCATGTTTGACTCAACGTCACAAGGAAGGGGTGGACATTTAGGTAAAGAAATGACCAACAATCGTTCTGGTTTGCAGAAAATGGTATGGAGCCTCACTGATATGCAGGTACTCGCCAGTATTTCCAGGTTTATCTTCAAAAGGAGCAGAAAGCCTCTTCGGACTGGAGCACATGACGGTGTGGAAAATTATTTTCGTATCAAAGGGCTGTTCGAGTGAAGAGTGTGTGTGTGTGTGTGTGTGTGTGTCTATATATACATACATATATATCTATCTATAATGAGATTATCAATCACATTGGACAAACACCATTAGGTGAACTGTGCGTATATCGAGTGCAACCACACACCTGCACTTTTACTCCCTCCAAAACAATTTTGCCATTTTATAAGATAGATAACCCACTGTGTAGTGTGTGGAGTGCAGTGATATACACACGGCTTGGGTGGTTGATGCATTGGCCTGCGGCCTCATGGGCAACAATACATCAAGGTGTAAGTGGTATCAGAGCATGACCGCACACCCTACAGTGGGTTATCTTCACACACACACACACATATATGAGACAGTACTTGTTGCAAAACAAAACACTACATTAATGCAGGCATTAGAATGCAAAGTACACAAAGCAAGAAAATGAAAAACAGGGTTTGAGCCTCACAGTCTTGGCAAATTGGTTGTGGTGGTGTTCCTGGAGTTCCCAACCTTGATGCCCATCCCATACCCCAAGCCCATAGCCTCCTTTCTAAACCACAAGGTACAGTTCCAACCCAGTGCCTCCCATAGTAGCCATTCGTACCTGTAAAACAAGAACAGCAATGGGCTCACAAAGGATCCGCAAGCTGTCTATGAACTATTATATGACAAACAATGTAGGGTAAACAAAAACAATACTTATCTGATACATATGGTCAGTGTCCTCCTACTCCCAGTCAATGTCCTGTCAGACCTGTAGATATAAAAGGAAAATGGGTCAATATAAAATAACAATACTGATCAGCTGGGTCAGTTGGGAAGGTTCTATGAGGTTAAAATAAAAAAGTGGGTTGGGGAGATACCAGACCTGACCACACCATCAACCTGGCTTTTAAAATGGACTCGGTCACTCTGGGGATGTCATGGTTGGGGAGAGGAGAACTCCTTGCCCGTGCCTCTAGAACTGATCTTTTGGGGGTAGGTCGTCATGTTGCTCCACACATCAACCAACACAGGGTAGGATAAAAACACCAAGGAACAGATATTCAAGGCACAATGAATGCTTCCCTGGTGGTGTAGTGGATCCTTCCTTTTCCCAATCTGCCTGCAGAATACAAAGGAACACGGTATGTGATGGCAGAAAGGGACCGCAAGCCCACCTAGTCTGCCCATTGCCTAGATATCCACTAGGCCTTTTCTGTAGTCCCCATGCCAGTTGCCCTCTGTGCTTATCCCATGCCCTCGTGAACCCTCCACCATTTCCCTCAGCAGCCAATTCCAGTTGTCCACCACCCTCTCATTGAAGAAGTACTTCCTAATCCTTCCTCTAAGTCCCCCCAACCGATTTGGAATTTCCAACTACCATCCATTGCACACTGCAGCAGGCCAACTGTGACCATCTCTAGCAGATATCACCAAACACAACCAGTCCCAGAACTCCCTTCAGCCGGCAACAGGCAATAGAAGTTCCAATAGCCTGCAGTGCACATTTGAGCCTACACAATCTCTTATCAGATGTTTTCCACTTCTGCTCTTCTCCAGAGGATAAGTCAGTCCGTGGCAGAACTTAGTTCAGGGAGTTCAGTGGGGCCAGTAAACCAAAGATGAGAGCCTATATAAACTCTTATCATGCACTGTAGGACAATCTCCCACAGCAAAGGATTCCAGGATCTGCTGCAAATGAAGCTGTCAGTGCAGAATCCAGCAAAACCAGTCATCATAATCCACTACACTACAGCACACAGCAGGCAAACCAAAATGTTTCCACATGCAAAGTGCACATTGGCACCAGATCCACACTTATGTGGGACCCTTGACACAAGCCAGCCAGTGGATATTGTGGTAAGGAGGGACAAAACCTTTTACATGCAGGTACATCAGGGAGAAAAGGAAGGCAGGGGAGATATTGAGTGTCAGAAATGGGTGGATGGAGGAGGGTAAAAGATGACAGCCAAAAGCAGAAATACTGAACAAATACTTCTGTTCGGTTTTTACAAAGGAAGGGGCAGGAAATGGGCCAGTATTAATAAGGATGGAGAGATCATAGAAAGGACACAGCTCCTTTGCAAAAGAAAGGATCCTCATGGAACTGGCAGCAATAAGGCTATGGGCCAGACAGATGCACCCTGGGCACTGAGGGAGCTAAGGAGGTGTTAGTAGGACCTCCGACTACCCTGTCTTTGTAAACTGGTGACATGCCCAGGGATTGGAGAAGGGCTGATGTGGTCCCACTATACAAAAGTGTTAACAGGGAGGATGCAGGAACTACATACTGGTCAGCCTGACCACAACAGTGGGAAAAGTAATGGAAATACTGCTGAAGGAAAGAATAGTGGAGCACCTGGTTGTCAATGGTCTATAGGGAAGTGGGGGAAGGGAACATTGTTTAACCAGGAGTAGCACACTAAGCTGAAGCTTGTTTCCAGATGCAACCTGGAGCACAAGGAAGTTAAGTAACTTGCTCAGAATCACACAGTATGCACTTAGACGGCTGTTGGATTCAAACCCAGGTCTCCAGATCTGTAGCTCAGAGCCTTTACCCAATGTGCTATACTGCCTCCAGGACCCAAGGCAGTTTGGTTTATGGGAGACAGGTTGTGCCTGACAAACTTAACTGAGATTTTTGACTGGGTAACAAGGAAGGTGGATGGAGGAGGATGTGGCCTACCCAGATTTCAGCAATGCCTTTGACTCTTTGCCACATAGAAGGCTGGTAAATGAGCTGGAAGGCTTAGGGTGGAACAGAAAATAACAAGGTGGGTGGAGAACTGGTTCAAAGACTGAAACCAGAGGGTGGTGATAAGGCAAATGGGGTGCATTCCAGGGTGGCAGTGGTGTGCCCCAGGGGTTGGTGCTGGACCCATCCTTTTTTAATATCTATAGCAATGATTAGCTCAGTTCCAATCAGGGAGGAGCTGTTCTTTCCAGACTGGGGTTTGTCGCTGGAAGTGGTCTGGGCAGGCATTCTGGGGCTGCATGACAGTGGGAGAGGATGGGATCACACTGATCCAAGGAAGCTCTTGTTGGTGGGGGACAGGCCTTGCATACCGGGTCCCCGCCGGCCACAACTTTGCAAGCCAGCGACTCAGGAATGAGGCGGCCAATCAGTGAATAAAGCGCGAACCTTTGACTGTGTGACTGGGCCATAAAAGGCAAATAGTCCAGCCGCAATCAGAGAGAGAGAACTGTTCTTTGTTCTACACCACCCACCCTGGCCCGACCTCTATTAAATGGTCTGTGAGGGCGGAGCCTTGGAGGAGGACAAGTCTAGATTGGGTGAACTGGAACACTAGGAAGCTGGATTGTTCTTGATTGGGGAAAAGATTCCTGTACACTGTGATGCTTGGGCATCACTGACTACTACCAGGAAGGGCATAATGAAGCATACTGTATAAATGACTGTGTATGTCAACTACATCTGAGGAGTAGGCAAACTGTGTGTGAATCGATTACTGCTAGGGCCTCTGAGCTGGCTAGTGTTGTGATGGGCTAATTTTGCTTGTGAACCGTCTACTGCTAGGGCTAGAAAACTGAGCTACTGTCAAGAAGAGGGAAAATTGCTGTAGTGCAACACTGACTGAATTATTTCTGTTAGGGGCCGCATTGCTCACCTAAAATGAGGTAGACTTGGGTGGCAAGCGGGCACCTTCGGTAGAGTGATTGGGTGAACAGGGTGCAGGGCAGCAATAATATTAAATTGGGTAAGGAGGTTCAGAGGTGCCCATGTGTTTTCAGTTGGCAGGTCTTAGGGAGGAAGTAGGGGATCAGAAGGCAGCTGGAAGGCGGGAGGGTGGGGAGGAAAGGTGTGGAAAGGACCTCATGAGAGTACATGAGGCCAATATGGCATAACCCAGGAACAGGTAGACAAGGATCATATGGTTACTCAGGAGGGGTGGGGCACTGAAACAAGCAATGTCGAAATCACTTCATAGGGGTGGCTGACCAGAAGGAGGGGACAGGAGAGAGAGCAAGTCAGGGGCAAGCATCCACTTACTAATCTATTTGCCTTGCTATGTCACGGGAGATGAGGTGGAGAGGCTGGGGGAGGAGTGGAGCAGGCAGACAGAGAGGGTTTGGTCAGTAAGCTGGGGGAGATGGGGCAGGAGAGAGCCAGATCCACAGAAGGGAGGGTGGGAAGAGACATTAGTCTTGGTGGTAGGGAGGTGGGGAGGAAGGGGAGTGCAGAGTGAAGCCAGAGTGGGAGGAGGGAGGACTAGGGTCGGGCAAGCATCCAGGTTAGGAAGTCAACCAAGGATAAGAATACTCTAGACAGGCCAGCTTCAGGGTAGAAGAAATCAGATGAGGTGGAGAGGAGGGGAGGAAGACTGGGGGTAGGGAGAAACACAGCAGATGGGGTAAAGGATGCAGAACTTGGGGGAGGCAAGGAGGAAGCAGTAGAAGGGAGCCTGGGTGGGGATCTGAGGATACCAGCCCAGAAAGAGTCCACGGAGATCTGGGTGGGGGCAATCTGTGCTACCCAGGAGGTTGGGGACAAGGACCAAGTTGGGAGCTACAGGTAGAAGAATGAGCATGGTAGGGCAAGCACAGGCTTGGCAGTCCCAAGCTGAGGGGACAAGAGAAGTAAGCTGGGGGTTGATGACAGAAGGAAGAGCCTGGATGGAATCTAACGGGCCAGTAAAGTGGGGGAAGGTGATCCTGCTGGGTGACTCCTTGACCTGGGGCATCCAGTAGGAGGGTGGGGAGGGAAAAAGCAGCCCAGTCAAGGCTAAATGTATCCCATGCCTAGCCATACACAAGGCCAAGTTCCAGCTATACTGATAGCATTGAATACGGGGTTCCCCAGACGAAACATCTGGGAAACAAATGACTTAGAGGGGAACAGTGAACTAGAAATCCAGGCAAGATTCCGGAACTGGCCAGGGTTTACCACTCTATAGAAGTGCAATCTCCTTCTTTGAGATTCTGCCAGTACCTAGGGTGTCCAGGAGACCAAACATAAACTTACAGGTGTGAACCAGTGGCTCAGGGACTGGCGCAGGGACAGAAGGGTATAGGCTGGTGAGGACTGGGGGATACATGGGAGGACAAGGGTTATATGTCAGGATAGGCTACACCTCAACTTGGAGGGGTAGGAGATCTTGAAACTAAATCTTGTCAGATTCATAGTCGAGAGGTGGAGTTTAAACTTGCAGAGGGAGGTTAAGTAAAGAGAGAGCTCCAGGAGGGCTGCTCGGGGTCCAGGTCCAGGGCATGAAATTAAGGCAGGTAACTGCATCTAAATCCATCCAGAGCTGTGCAAGAAAGGGCATCTAGGGACTGCTGAGGGTCGAGATGACTGGAGAAGGAGAGGGTCAGGATGGAGGACAGCCCTGATCAATGCTAGGAGCATGGGCAACAAAATGCCCAAGCTCCAGGCGATGCTGGTTGAGGATCAGTGGATGTGGCAGCAATTACTGAGACATGGGCCACTCAGAAAATGACTGGGACCTAAATTTGGTGGGCTACAAAATATTCAGGAAGGATAGAGGAGAGGAAGAGGAGGAGGGTGTAGCGCTGATAGTTAAAAATGACATAGCGGTTAGTGGAGTGGAGGAGGCTGTGGAGGGTGGAGGAGATCTGGATAACCCTACAAATGAGAGGAGGTAAAGATTGAAAAGGGGTGGTTACAGAACCCCAATGATGGAAGAGGCCCTGGAGGATAAACTAGTTGAGGACATCAAGGGCATTGTGACCGTGGAAAGAGTATAGTGGTGATCATGGGTGACCTTAATATGCTGGGGACAGACTGGGAAACTATGGCATCCTCTGTGGCCAGGAACAGAGACTGATGGATATGTTCCAATATGCCTTCCTGGTCCAGCAGGTGGGGAACCTACTGGGAGAAGCGGATACTGGATTGTGTCCTAGCAGACAGTGACCAGATAAAGGGCCTGGAGGTGTGCAGCCGCTGGCAGGTGGTGATCACACTACAGTCTGGTTTCTGCTGTATCGGGGGAGGATAACCATTCTAATACAGTAGTAGTGGACTTCAGGAGCGGACTTGTGGGCATGGGCAGGATTCTACAGTGGAGCTTGGACAATATTAGGCGGATATGGATGCTGGCAGCTTGTGGGAGGCCATTAAGAAGGGGGTGCAGGAGACTACTAACTCCTGTACAAAGGTAAGGCGTAAGCATGGTAGAGCCAACAAGCGCGTTGGTGGACCAGGAGGTGCAGGAGGCAGTGAGGATAAAGGCTGCCTATGCATGTTTTAAGCACTCTGGGGGATAGGAAAAGGGGTATGAGTTGATGGCTGGAAGGGTCACTGCAGTGGTGAGGGAGCCAAGGTGAGGAGGAGCAAAACCTGGCTAGGGATATCAGAAGGGGAAAGGATTCTATAGATACACAAGGAAGAAGAAAGGGAGAGCACAGATCAGCATGATTAGGACTGAGGAGGATGGACTCAGGAGGCTGGGGAAATCAGGCAGAGGTGCTAAATGAGTACTTTGCCTTGATATTTATGGAGGAGGTAGGGGATCCCTCCAGCCCAATGGGAAGGAAGGGAGCCAGCAGAGTCGAGAGGTCAGATGGAGTTGAGAGGACTGAAAGAAGTTGGGGTACAGGCTGGGCCAAGTCTAGAAGGGGTGGGTGGTTAAATGAGGGGTGGGCTGGGAGGAGGGAGAAATCACAGTGGACAGGGTGAAGGAGGCCCTTCGGACACTAAAACTGATAAGACACTGGGGCCAGATTGGTTGCATCAGAGGATTATGAAGGAATTGGCCGATGAGCTAGCAGCACCACTGGCAGCACTCTAACACACCTCTGCTGAGAGGATGGGTGCTTCAAGACTGGAGGGTGGCTCATGTGGTGCCTATCCACAAATGAGGGTGTCTAGAGAGAGATGGGAATTATAGGCCTGTCAGCCTAATGTCTGTGGTGGGCAAAGTAATGGAGGGCATTATCAAGGATAGGCTCAGGAGGTAGCTGGAAAGGTTGGGGCAACTGGATGACAAACATTATGGTTTCATCCGGGGACATCTTGTTAGACCAACCCCATAGATTTTTATGACTGGGACCCTGGACCGGCATAGACCGGAGGACGTCCTATACCTGGATTTCAGTAAGGCATTTGATTTGGTACCCCAAAATGGCTGCTATTAAAGCTGGGGCGGGAGGACAGTTGCTCAGATTGGGGGTGAGGTGAGAGGACAGTTGCTCAGATGGGTAGAAAATTGGCTAACAGGGCGAATACAGAGGGTAGTGGTGGTGTCTCCTCCTCCATGAAGGTCACCAGTGGGGTCCCCAAGGATCGGTACTGGGGCTACTCCTGTTCAATGCCTATGTCTTTGATATGGGAGGGCGGTTAAGAGTAGGATGAGTCTCTTGTGGATTACTTAAAACTGGGAGCATTGGCGGACGGGGATGAGCGAGAGAGACAGTCCAGAGCGACCTGGATACCCTGGAGGGGTGGTCAAGGAGGTGAGTGTGTGAGGGCGCAGGTTTGTGGGCAATCAACAACTTGACACCATAGCAGTATGATATATGTTCAGAATTTTATTCATTAACAGAAAAGTTCTTCATTTTAGCAGAAGGTATTTTCTTTGGATAATCATCTATAGTGCTCCAAACAGGCTGAAAAGAGTCATTCTACAGCAAGCTTCTTCATCTGTTAACAGTGCTTTCCAAGCCTCAGTTACATTTTAACCCATAGGAATTGAACCTGCATCTTTAACCTTCCATTTGAGACCAGAGTATACATATAGTCTTACTCCTCAGAGCACTTTGCATAAGCATTTTAATAGCAGTTCCTGGAGTTCACCTCCAGACCCACAAGCAATCTAAACTAACTGAACCATAAGTTCCACCTTTATACCCAGAGGGGACATGTGACCTTAAAACTCCACCCCAACCTGTGGTCTTTAACTATATTTCTTTTATGCACTACATTTTTATTTTATTTAATGTAGTAATGCCCCTTTAAATTCATGTACAAACTTACTCTCTAACTCAAAAAAAAATCAGGAAAAGCACATTCAAATAAAAATGTTTTAATGAAATTTTGAAGCTCTCCGCTGTCTGACACTCTGTACTTGACAGGGTAGAGAATTCAACAGGATGGGAGCAGAAAATGCAAAGCCCGAGCCCCAAGGTCTTCAAGTGCATCCTGGAATCTCTATCAGTCCTTCATTGGTTGAGCGGAACAGTTTGATGGGGCAGTAGGGACTCAGAAGCACTTGTAGGTAACTCGGACCCAAACCGTGTAGGGCTCTGAAAGTCAACAAGCCAACTTTAAAGGTGATCCACCACTGAAAAGGCAGCCAGTGCAGAGCGCACAGCACAGGTGAAATCGACTTGATCCAGACAATAACCTGGCCACCACATTCTGCACTAGCTGCAGGTGGTGGATATCAACCCTGGAAGCCCTTGCTATAGAAAGTTAAAGTAGTCAAGATGCGAGGTCACGAAAGCGTGGACCAAAGTTGAAAGATCATCAGACAGAACAAGGTGCTTAATCCGGTGATGTTCCTCAGAAGATAGAAAGAGATTTGACCATGGCTGACACCTGAGATGAAGTGTCAGCCCATCGTCAAATATCACCCCAGATTCTGCACCCATTCAGAGGTCTGGAGCTGGGATCCCAAGCCAAAGTCCAGATGGCCGCCCAGCAACTGACCTCCCCATCTGGTGGCCTGGGTCCACAACTAACACCTCTGTCTTTTCAGGATTCAACTTCAACCAACTGGAATTCATCCAGTTTTGGATTTCGCAAGACAGAAAAACTGAGTACACTATCCTGGTCGGGCTCAAAGGACAGGTACAGCTGTGTATCATCTGCAAAGCAGTGAAAACTCAGTCTGTACCATCTTGCAATGTCTCCCAATGGAAGCATATACACCGTGAACAACATGGGGACAACACAGACCCTGAGGGACCCCACAAGGCAGGGAGTAGGCGCCAGAGGAAAAAAAACCTGATACTACCCTCTGCAACCTGTCAGTGAGGAAGGAGCGAAACCATCTGAGGACTGTACCTGACAGGCCACAAATGAACTTCAGGCTATCAAGAAGTACCCCATGGTCCACGGTGTCAAAAGCTGAAGAGAGATCCAGAAGGACCAAGATGGAACGCAGTTCTGGTCTCTAGTCATCAGGAGATCATTGAGTACCGAACCAGAGCAGTCTCAGTACTATGTCTCTTATAGAAACCAGACTGGAGGATCATAGAGCACATGGATGGTAAGATGTTTCTCCAACTGTTGTGCGACAACTTTTCAATAACCTTCCTATAAAGGAAGGTTAGAGATAGGTCTGTAGTTTGCAGGAGAATCTGGGTCAAGAGATGGATTCTTGAAGGGGTAACCACAGCCTCCTTCAGAGAGCTAGGAAACTCCCCGACTCAATGAACACCAGATTAAGTCCAGTAAGACCGGCCAATCACATCTATGCACCCTATTAAAAGGTGAGTACAGCCAGGGTCTAAACTACAGTAAGTTGGGCGCATACTCTGGAGAAGCCGCATGATATCCTCGATCAACGGTCAGTAAAATTGGCCCAACAAAATAGTGGATCTGTGGATACCCACTATATCCTGAATTCCCTAATTTTTGTGCCAGAGGCTCTACAGGCAACAAGAAGGGGCTGGGGAAAGGGGCATCCTTGCCTAGTTCCCGACCCATCTGAAAAGCAGGAGACAGTCTTCCATTAGTCAAAACAGACACCTTGGGATTAGAATAAATGACCTAATCAACAAGAAAAGTAGGGTCTGAATCCAAATCTCTGCAATACTTCTGCCAGATAGGACCATTCCATGGAGTCAAATACCTTTTCCATGTCCAGGGCCTCCTCAGCTGACATGTCTGGAGTGGCTCCTAACACAGAAAAGGTCTGCCAAAAGCGAACATGGTCTGCTCCGTCCCTCCGCCCCTGATAAACCCGGCTTGATCCGAGTAGATCAAAGTGGAGATAACCTTGGTCAGCCTATTGGCCAACACTTTAGCTAGCACTTTTAGTCAGCATTGAGTATGGAAACTGGGCAGTAACTTCCACTTTGATAGGGTCCTTCCCTTTTTGGGTAAGATTGATATCACAGCTCACCCATTGTGCTCAGTAATTCCCTCTTTCCAAATAGATTCAACCGCTTTCACCAACAAAGGACAGATCAAGTCCCACACAGCCCTGTAGAACTCAACAGGGAAGCCATCTGGCCAGGGCTTTTCCTTCCTTGCAGCTGTCCTAGAGCCCTCCTGATCTTCTCAGATTTGATAGGGCCTCAAGAATATCTTTCTGGTCTGCCTGTAACTCAGGAAGAATAATATCCAAGTCTCCTTACCCACTGCTCTTTTAGATGTGTACAGCTGGGAATAAAAATTGAAAAGGCCTTATTGATCCCTCTTAGTCCATTATAGCTGTCCTGTTATCAGACACCAGGAATGATCCTCGAGGTCTCTAGCTTTAAGCAAGACTACGCTTTCTCCTTCGGCCACTTTGTACCCCTGATGATGAATGTGTGTGAGACTTAGTACTGCACTGTGCTGCTGCTGCTATTTCCAAATGGCCTCCTCTTCCCAGTTGCCTGGTTGGTATCATCCAGTTTTGTGTGGGCTACTAGACCAGTAGCCAGAGAAGTCTTCCCCTCCATATCACTGTGCTGCTGTGAATCTCTACTATCCCTCCTTGGTCATGAAGAGTCAGCTACTGGCAGCCTTAATTTAATTTCCTTTTATCTAATTGGCCTGACCTGTTTTTATCTAGTCACCACAACCATAAATCCTGCCATGGCTCCAGCCATTGTCCAGCCCATCAGTCCTTCTACACTAATTAACAAAGTGAGTCTCTGAGTCTGAGTGAGATGGCCACTGGCCAGGTCAACCAACACCATTACCAATACTGGATTAGACTTATCCATTCTCTGTTGTGCTGGGGGTATGGTGTACTGATGGTCAGGGTGGTAGACACAGGATTTGCTGCATGTTTGCCTCCTCATTTCCCAGAGCACCAGGATATTTTTACTTGTAGTAGGACTTGATGATTACTGGAGCGGCCTGCCCTGAAATCAGATGCTGCTGGTGCTGTGTGCCCTCTTCTCACAAGATGGGGAGAAGTCATTGTAACTCCAGCTGTGACAGGGTCGTGATGGTGATGGGTCAACAGCAGTGGGAGGTGGAAAGTTGTGAGCTGACCTTGGGTTGAGAGATGGTGAGGATAATGGAGCTGCTAGATCATTGTGCAACCAATGTGACCATGACTGGAGGACCACCAGAAGAAGCAAAGCAGGACAACTAAGGTCAGCTAACAAAAGTTACAGGAGAATGAGAGACTCAGTGGATGGGGACAAAAGTGTGGGGGAATGGGGAGGTAAGAAGCAAGGTGGATACAATTTACACAATTTCATGTACTGGAATGAGGGCAGGTTTATTTTGCACTTGGCTGCAGGATTGGAAATTCTAATTCCATTTCAATTTCTGATTCCATTTGGAATATGATTGGAACTAAATTGGAATTAATTCAGAATTAGAATTTCTGAAACCCACTCAACCCAAATGCAATGATTCCAGGAAATCCAGGTTCTCTTATATATATAGTATCAGGATGCTACATACCAGGTTAAGAAGGACTGCTGGTAATATGACCTTCTCAGAGGTCCTCCTAGTGATCACGTGAGTGATGCAAGGAATTTGAAAATGTCTACTAGTTTAACAACTAGTTAAAGAAATGGTGCAAAGAAGAAAGGCTTTGCTGCCTGGGCTGGTGTGTGGGAGGTGAAATTTTAAGGGATAAGTCCAATTTATACTAAATGGCCTCCACTTGAATAAAAAGGAGACAAAGGCAATGGGGCAGAGGTTTAAAGTGTTCATTTCAGGGTGTTTAAACTAGCTAGTGAGCTGGGTCTAAAAGCAGCCCTAATGGGAAGTCATGTGAGGAGGCCTCCCAGAGGGAAGTGACGTGTTCAAATATTCACTGTATCGTGTTATTTCAGTGTTACAGTAGCAGTGTACACTTCCTGCACACTTCATTTCATAATGCATTCCATCAGTGTTTAATCAGTGCATCTTCAGGTCTCTTTTGGTGTACATGCAGTGCTGATACAGTGTGCAATTATGTTAATTAGCACTGTAATCACACTGCAAAAGTACTGCAATTAGCAGTGTTTTGTCATCAACATTGCCTGAAGCAGTGTTCTGTCAGCAACACTGCCTAAGCAGTTTTGCACTGCTTTTTCAGTGTGTGAATTATGTTAATTAGCACTGTAATCACACTGCAAAGTACTGCAATTGCAGTGTTTTCAACACTGCCTGAAGCAGTGTTGCATTGCTTTTTCAGTGTGCGAATTATGTTAATTAGCACTGAATCAACACCTGTAGTGCACTTCAGTGTGCAGTGTGATTTTGGTAGCACTCCTGTCAGCAGTGTTGTAGTTCTGTTTCAGTGTATTAGGCTGCATTCAGGATGGCCTCGTAAAATTCAACAAAAACAAAACAGTATTCATCTGCAAGTATCTGCAACCTCAGCAGAGGAAGCTTTGCTTAAGGGTTCCTGAGTGAGAAAGTCGTCTGTGAATTTCAAAGAAGATGGAGATCTTGGGAGCTATGTCTTTAGGAGGTACTAAAGTCTGTTACCCCATGTTTGACTCAACGTCACAAGGAAGGGGTGGACATTTAGGTAAAGAAATGACCAACAATCGTTCTGGTTTGCAGAAAATGGTATGGAGCCTCACTGATATGCAGGTACTCGCCAGTATTTCCAGTTTATCTTCAAAAGGAGCAGAAAGCCTCTTCGGACTGGGAGCACATGCACGGTGTGGAAAATTATTTTCGGTATCAAAGGGCTGTTCGAGTGAAGAGTGTGTGTGTGTGTGTGTGTGTGTGTGTGTGTCTATATATACATACATATATATATTCTATCTATAATGGGATTATCAATCACATTGGACAAACACCATTAGGTGACTGTGCGTATATCGGTGCAACCACACACCTGCACTTTCTCCCCTCCAAAACAATTTTGCCATTTTATAAGATAGATAACCCACTGTGTAGTGTGTGGAAGTGCAGTGATATACACACGGCTTGGGGGTTGATGCATTCGGCCTGCGGCCCCATGGGCAACAATACACACCATGTGTGTGTGTATCAGAGCATGACCGCACACCCTACAGTGGGTTATCTATTACACACACACACACATATATATGAGACAGTACTTGTTGCAAAACAAAACACTACATTAATGCAGGCATTAGAATGCAAAGTACACAAAGCAAGAAAATGAAAAACAGGGTTTGAGCCTCACGAGTCTTGGCAAATTGGTTGTGTGGTGTTCCCTGGAGTTCCCAACCTTGATGCCCATCCCATACTCCCAAGCCCATAGCCTCCTTTCTAAACCACAAGGTACAGTTCCAACCCAGTGCCTCCCATAGTAGCCATTCGTACCTGTAAAACAAGAACAGCAATGGGCTCACAAAGGATCCACAGCTCGTTATGAACTATTATATGACAAACAATGTAGGGTAAACAAAAACAATACTTATCTGATACATATGGTCAGTGTCCTCCTACTCCCAGTCAATGTCCTGTCAGACCTGTAGATATAAAAGGAAAATGGGTCAATATAAAAATAACAATACTGATCAGCTGGGTCAGTTGGGAAGGTTCTGTAGAGGTTAAAATAAAAAAGTGGGTTGGGGGAGATACCAGACCTGTACCACACCATCAACCTGGCTTTTAAAATGGACTCGGTCACTCTGGGGATGTCATGGTTGGGGAGAGGAGAACTCCTTGCCCGTGCCTCTAGAACTGATCTTTTGGGGGTAGGTCGTCATGTTGCTCCACACATCAACCAACACAGGGTAGGATAAAAACACCAAGGAACAGATATTCAAGGCACAATGAATGCTTCCCTGGTGGTGTAGTGGATCCTTCCCTTTTCCCAATCTGCCTGCAGAATACAAAGGAACACAGGTATGTGATGGCAGAAAGGGACCGCAAGCCCACCTAGTCTGCCCATTTCGCCTAGATATCCACTAGGCCTTTTCTGTAGTCCCCCATGCCAGTTGCCTCTGTGCTTATCCCATGCCCTCGTGAACCCTCCACCATTTCCCTCAGCAGCCAATTCCAGTTGTCCACCACCCTCTCAGTGAAGAAGTACTTCCTAATCCTTCCTCTAAGTCCCCCCAACCGATTTGAATTTCCAACTACCATCCATTGCACACTGCAGCAGGCCAACTGTGACCATCTCTAGCAGATATACGCAAACACAACCAGTCCCAGAACTCCCTTCAGCCGGCAACAGGCAATAGAAGTTCCAATAGCCTGCAGTGCACATTTGAGCCTACACAATCTCTTATCAGATGTTTTCCACTTCTGCTCTTCTCCAGAGGATAAGTCAGTCCGTGGCAGAACTTAGTTCAGGGAGTTCAGTGGGGCCAGTAAACCAAAGATGAGAGCCTATATAAACTCTTATCATGCACTGTAGGACAATCTCCCACACAAGGATTCCAGGATCTGCTGCAAATGAAGCTGTCAGTGCAGAATCCAGCAAAACCAGTCATCATAATCCACTACACTACAGCACACAGCAGGCAAACCAAAATGTTTCCACATGCAAAGTGCACATTGGCACCAGATCCACACTTATGTGGGACCCTTGACACAAGCCAGCCAGTGGATATTGTGGTAAGGAGGGACAAAACCTTTTACATGCAGGTACATCAGGGAGAAAAGGAAGGCAAGGGAGATATTGAGTGTCTGAAATGGGTGGATGGAGGGAGGGTAAAAGATGACAGCAAAAGCAGAAATACTGAACAAATACTTCTGTTCGGTTTTACAAAGGAAGGGGCAGGAAATGGGCCAGTATTAATAAGGATGGAGAGATCATAGAAAGGACACAGCTCCTTTGCAAAAGAAAGGATCCTCATGGAACTGGCAGCAATAAGGCTATGGGCCAGACAGATGCACCCCTGGGCACTGAGGGAGCTAAGGGAGGTGTTAGTAGGACCTCCGACTACCCTGTCTTTGTAAACTGGTGACATGCCCAGGGATTGGAGAAGGGCTGATGTGGTCCCACTATACAAAAGTGTTAACAGGGAGGATGCAGGAACTACATACTGGTCAGCCTGACCACAACAGTGGGAAAAGTAATGGAAATACTGCTGAAGGAAAGAATAGTGGAGCACCTGGTTGTCAATGGTCTATAGGGGAAGTGGGGGAAGGAACATTGTTTAACCAGGGTAGCACACTAAGCTGAAGCTTGTTTCCAGATGCAACCTGGAGCACAAGGAAGTTAAGTAACTTGCTCAGAATCACACAGTATGCACTTAGACGGCTGTTGGATTCAAACCCAGGTCTCCAGATCTGTAGCTCAGAGCCTTTACCAATGTGCTATACTGCCTCCAGGACCCAAGGCAGTTTGGTTTTATGGGAGACAGGTTGTGCCTGACAAACTTAACTGAGATTTTTGACTGGGTAACAAGGAAGGTGGATGGAGGAGGATGTGGCCTACCCAGATTTCAGCAATGCCTTTGACTCTTTGCCACATAGAAGGCTGGTAAATGAGCTGGAAGGCTTAGGGTGGAACAGAAAATAACAAGGTGGGTGGAGAACTGGTTCAAAGACTGAAACCAGAGGGTGGTGATAAGGCAAATGGGGTGCATTCCAGGGTGGCAGTGGTGTGCCCCAGGGGTTGGTGCTGGACCCATCCTTTTTAATATCTATAGCAATGATTAGCTCAGTTCCAATCAGGGAGGAGAGCTGTTCTTTCCAGACTGGGGTTTGTCGCTGGAAGTGGTCTGGGCAGGCATTCTGGGGCTGCATCGGCAGTGGGAGAGGATGGGATCACACTGATCTACAAGGAAGCTCTTGTTGGTGGGGGACAGGCCTTGCATACCGGGTCCCCATCGGCCACAACTTTGCAAGCCAGCGACTCAGGAATGAGCGGCCAATCAGTGAATAAGGCGCGAACCTTTGACTGTGTGACTGGGCCATAAAAGGCAAATAGTCCAGCCGCAATCAGAGAGGAGAACTGTTCTTTGTTCTACACCACCCACCCTGGCCCGACCTCTATTAAATGGTCTGTGAGGGCGGAGCCTTGGAGGAGGACAAGTCTAGATTGGGTGAACTGGAACACTAGGAAGCTGGATTGTTCTTGATTGGGGAAAAGATTCCTGTACACTGTGATGCTTGGGCATCACTGACTACTAGGAAGAGGGCATAATGAAGCATACTGTATAAATGACTGTGTATGTCAACTACATCTGAGGAGTAGGCAAACTGTGTGTGAATCGATTACTGCTAGGGCCTCTGAGCTGGCTAGTGTTGTGATGGGCTAATTTTGCTTGTGAACGTCTACTGCTAGGGCTAGAAAACTGGCTACTGTCAAGAAAGAGGGAAAATTGCTGTAGTGCAACACTGACTGAATTATTTCTGTTAGAGGGCCGCATTGCTCACCTAAAATGAGGGTAGACTTCGGGTGGCTAAAGCTGGCACCTTCGGTAGAGTGATTGGGTGAACAGGGTGCAGGGCAGCAATAATATTAAATTGGGTAAGGAGGTTCAGAGGGTGCCCCATGTGTTTTCAGTTGGCAGGTCTTAGGGAGGAAGTAGGGGATCAGAAGGCAGCTGGAAGGCGGGAGGGTGGGGAGGAAAGGTGTGGAAAGGACCTCATGAGAGTACATGAGGCCAGTATGGCATAACCCAGGGAACAGGTAGACAAAGATCATATGGTTACTCAGGAGGGGTGGGGCCAGAAACAAGCAATGTGAGAAATCACTTCATAGGGAGGTGGCTGACCAGAAGGAGGGGACAGGAGAGAGCAAGTCAGGGGCAAGCATCACACTTACTAATCTATTTGCCTTGCTATATACGGGAGATGAGGTGGAGAGGCTGGCGGGAGGTGGAGCAGGCAGACAGAGGTTTGGTCAGTAAGCTGGGGAGATGGGGCAGGAGAGAGCCAGATCCACAGAGAGGAGGGTGGGAAGAGACATTAGTCTTGGTGGTAGGAGGTGGGGAGGAAGGGGAGTGCAGAGTGAAGCCAGAGTGGGAGGAGGAGGACTAGGGTCGGGCAAGCATCCAGGTTAGGAAGTCAACCAAGGATAAGGAATACTCTAGACAGGCCAGCTTCAGGGTAGAAGAAATCAGATGAGGTGGAGAGGAGGGGAGGAAGACTGGGGTAGGGAGAAACACAGCAGATGGGGTAAGGATGCAGAACTTGGGGGAGGCAAGGAGGGAAGCAGTAGAAGGGAGCCTGGGTGGGGATCTGAGGATACCAGCCCAGAAAGAGTCCACGGAGATCTGGGTGGGAGGCAATCTAAGCTACCCAGGAGGTTGGGGACAAGGACCAAGTTGGGAGCTACAGGTAGAAGAATGAGCATGGTAGGGCAAGCACAGCCAGATCCCAGGCTGAGGGACAAGAGAAGTAAGCTGGGGTTGATGACAGAAGGAAGAGCCTGGATGGAATCTAACGGGCCAGTAAAGTGGGGGAAGGTGATCCTGCTGGGTGACTCCTTGACCTGGGGCATCCAGTAGGAGGGGTGGGGAGGGAAAAAGCAGCCCAGTCAAGGCTAAATGTATCCCATGCCTAGCCATACACAAGGCCAAGTTCCAGCTATACTCGATAGCATTGAATGCGGGTTCCCAGACGAAACATCTGGGAACAAATGACTTAGAGGGGAACAGTGAACTAGAAATCCAGGCAAGATTCGGAACTGGCCAGGGTTTACCACTCTATAGAAGTGCAATCTCCTTCTTTGAGATTCTGCCAGTACCTAGGGTGTCCAGGAGACCAAACATAAACTTACAGGTGTGAACCAGTGGCTCAGGGACTGGCGCAGGGCAGAAGGGTATAGGCTGGTGAGGACTGGGGGATACATGGGAGGACAAGGGTTATATGTCAGGATAGGCTACACCTCAACTTGGAGGGGTAGGAGATCTTGAAACAAATCTTGTCAGATCTGACAGTCGAGAGGTGAGTTTAAACTTGCAGAGGGGAGGTTAAGTAAAAGTAGCTCCAGGAGGGCTGCTCGAGGGTCCAGGTCCAGGGCATGAAATTAAGGCAGGTAACTGCATCTAAACCATCCAGAGCTGTGCAAGAAAGGGCATCTAGGGACTGCTGAGGGTCGAGATGACTGGAGAAGGAGAGGGGTCAGGATGGAGGACAGCCTGATCAATGCTGGAGCATGGGCAACAAAATGCCCAAGCTCCAGGCGATGCTGGTTGAGGATCAGTGGATGTGGCAGCAATTACTGAGACATGGGCCACTCAGAAAATGACTGGGACCTAAATTTGGTGGGCTACAAAATATTCAGGAAGGATAGAGGAGGAAGAGGAGGAGGGTGTGGCGCTGATAGTTAAAAATGACATAGCGGTTATGGAGTGGAGGAGGCTGTGGAGGGTGGAGGAGATCTGGATAACCCTACAAATGAGAGGAGGTAAAGATTGAAAATGGGGTGGTTTAGAACCCCCAATGATGGAAGAGGCCCTGGAGGATAAACTAGTTGAGGACATCAAGGGCATTGTGACCGTGGAAAGAGTATAGTGGTGATCATGGGTGACCTTAATATGCTGGGGACAGACTGAAAACTATGGCATCCTCTGTGCCAGGAACAGAGACTGATGGATATGTTCCAATATGCCTTCCTGGTCCAGCAGGTGGGGAACCTACTAGGAGAAGCGGATACTGGATTGTGTCCTAGCAGACAGTGACCAGATAAAGGGCCTGGAGGTGTGCAGCCCGCTGGCAGGTGGTGATCACACTACAGTCTGGTTTCTGCTGTATCGGGGGAGGATAACCATTCTAATACAGTAGTAGTGGACTTCAGGGAACGGACTTCGTGGGCATGGGCAGGATTCTACAGTGGAGCTTGGACAATATTAGGCCGGATATGGATGCTGGCAGCTTGTGGGAGGCCATTAAGAAGGGGGTGCAGGGAGACTACTAACTCCTGTACAAGGTAAGGCGTAAGCATGGTAGAGCCAACAAGCCGCGTTGGGTGGACCAGGAGGTGCAGGAGGCAGTGAGGATAAAGGCTGCCTATGCATGTTTTAAGCACTCTGGGGGATAGGAAAAGGGGTAAGGAGTTGATGGCTGGAAGGGTCACTGCAGTGGTGAGGGGAGCCAAGGTGAGGAGGAGCAAAACCTGGCTAGGGATATCCGAAGGGGAAAGGATTCTATAGATACACAAGGAAGAAGAAGGAGAGAGCACAGATCAGCATGATTAGGACTGAGGAGGATGGACTCAGGAGGCTGGGGAAATCAGGCAGAGGTGCTAAATGAGTACTTTGCCTTGATATTTATGGAGGAGGTAGGGGATCCCTCCAGCCCAATGGGAAGGAAGGGAGCCAGCAGAGTCGAGAGGTCAGATGGAGTTGAGAGGACTGAAAGAAGTTGGGGTACAGGCTGGGCCAAGTCTAGAAGGGGTGGGTGGTTAAATGAGGGTGGGCTGGGAGGAGGAGAAATCACAGTGGACAGGGTGAAGGAGGCCCTTGGACACTAAAACTGATAAGACACTGGGGCCAGATTGGTTGCATCAGAGGATTATGAAGGAATTGGCCGATGGCAGCAGCACCACTGGCAGCACTCCTAACACACCTCTGCTGAGAGGATGGGTGCTTCAAGACTGGAGGGTGGCTCATGTGGTGCCTATCCACAAATGAGGGTGTCTAGAGAGGATGGGGAATTATAGGCCTGTCAGCCTAATGTCTGTGGTGGGCAAAGTAATGGAGGGCATTATCAAGGATAGGCTCAGGAGGTAGCTGGAAAGGTTGGGGCAACTGGATGACAAACATTATGGTTTCATCCCGGGACATCTTGTTAGACCAACCCCATAGATTTTTATGACTGGGACCCTGGACCGGCATAGACCGGAGGACGTCCTATACCTGGATTTCAGTAAGGCATTTGATTTGGTACCCCAAAATGGGCTGATATTAAAGCTGGGGCGGAGGACAGTTGCTCAGATTGGGGGGTGAGGGTGAGAGGACAGTTGCTCAGATGGGTAGAAAATTGGCTAACAAGGCGAATACAGAGGGTAGTGGTGGGTAGTCTCTCCTCCATGAAGGTCACCAGTGGGGTCCCCAGGATCAGTCTGAGGCTACTCCTGTTCAATGCCTATGTCTTTGATATGGGAGGGCGGTTAAGAGTAGGATGAGTCTCTTTGTGGATTACTTAAAACTGGGAGCATTGGCAGACGGGGATGAAGCGAGGAGACAGTCCAGAGCGACCTGGATACCCTGGAGGGTGGTCAAGGAGGTGAGTGTCGTAGGGCGAGGTTTAGTGGGCAATCAACTTGACACCATAGCAGTATGATATATGTTCAGAATTTTATTCATTAACAGAAAAGTTCTTCATTTTAGCAGAAGGTATTTTCTTTGGATAATCATCTATAGTGCTCCAAACAGGCTGAAAAGAGTCATTCTACAGCAAGCTTCTTCATCTGTTAACAGTGCTTTCCAAGCCTCAGTTACATTTTGACCCATAGAATTGAACCTGCATCTTTAACCTTCCATTTGGAGACCAGAGTATACATACAGTCTTACTCCTCAGAGCACTTTAGCATAAGCATTTTAATAGCAGTTCCTGGAGTTCACCTCCAGACCCACAAGCAATCTAAACTAACTGAACCATAAGTTCCACCTTTATACCCAGAAGGGACAGGTGACCTTAAACTCCACCCCAACCTATGGTCTTTAACTATATTTCTTTTATTCTACATATCTATTTTATTTAAAGTAGTGATACCCCTTTAAATTGATAGAATAACATACTCTCTAACTCAGAAGTAATTTATCTCTTTTCTAAATGTTTTTAACTCCATTTCTAGGACAAAGGAAGCACCACCTTTTCAATAATATTTAGTAATGCAAAGGTTGGCGGCCAGCTCTTAAGAGGTGTGCAAGAAACAGAGAAAGTAGAAGCAGGACGTCCCTCAAAGCCAGCAGTACAGCAGAAACACAAAACCCTCGCTTTACAAAACACAGAACCAACAGAACAATCCTCTTTTCCACCTCCAGGAGGTATGTATAGCCAGTTCCATCATTTTTTTAAAAAGCGATTCTGTTTATAGAGCCAGGATGCGGCAAAATGCCGTCACGACAGTCGCACGATGGCGGTAGAGATTTACCGGTGCACTGTCCTTTTCCAACTCGACGTACCTCCAAGAAACAGCCGTAAATTGCAAACACTTAACAGAATGAGCCCAACAGGGCTAAAAGTAAAGAACCAAAATGGCTTTTTTCTGAAATTTACATGCCTAAAGGCATAACAATATCAACGAAGACGGGGACGCCTACAAGAGCCTTATTTAAAGGGAAAGCTCTGCCCTAAATAAAGAAAGCATTTTCAAGCGCTATATTAGTGGCTAAACTAGCCAAATAGTACAAGGACATAACTAACTGCACAAAGAAAGGGAAAACAATTTTACCAGCTCCAAATTCGACTGGGGGTTCTCCCTTATTACCCTTAAAAAATATAACTCTTTCTCTCTTAAAGGGAGAGCTTCTAAATACTCCAATACAAAAGAAAACAAACATCTAGTCCCATATTTTATTTTTTAAATCTCACAGAGCCACTCTGTGACATTCCTCCCAAGAGGGCAACCATATCTTTGGTTGTCCTATTTCAGTAAAGCTCTTTAACTTAGAAGAGCAAAGGGTGGAACCTACAGAGCCCTGGCCCACCACACCGTAGAAGCTCTACTGACTCAGTATTATTTACCCTAGGGCTTACACTAGATACCCTAAATCCATAGTCTGTATTTCGAACTATAACCCAGATTTAATTTCTAAGTACTGTCTAGTATGGCCAGCTTTCTAAATAATCTGTATCACTCTAAGATGTCATATCTAACTCATTTTATGCAAATTTGTTTTCTTTACCTACATCGACCTTACCACGAATCTATGTACTGAAATGTGGAGCGTTAAAATTGTTTGAAAATTGTTTTCATGCTACATATGTAAGGTATGTTTCAAATCAGCAGGTCTATTCTCTATTACTGACCCTATTGGTAACAATATAACAACAGTCAAAAAACATTTTAACAATCACCTATACAGTAAATAACATCTCTTCAGCAAACAGGCTATTACTTTCTCTATCTCAAAACAAAATACAATAAAGACAAATGCAACATAAGCGAAATATAAATGAACTAAAAACATAATAAAGACAGCTGCAGGTGGCCAACCCAACAACCGTCACAAAATTATTAATAGAAAGCGCATAGCACTGAAGCTTTAAGATGTTTACACATTTATTTAGATGTATTCCTTCGAGTTACCTGGGTACAGGATAAGGTAACCCCACAGTACTCCTCCATATATTTTGTGTACCCAATTGTTTTCCTTAAGTGTTTTCCTCCCCAACTGTCTCACTCTTTATTCAGACAGTTATTCCATAATATAATCATTCCAAATTCTCAATATATCCTCATAATATCATTAACACTTTTATTCTTCTCAGTAAAGGATCAGAATTGTACTATCGAGGTTAGAATACCCCAAGCTGTCCTAGTCTAGTACAAATATATATTTTTTTTTCAACTAGTCCCTCTTAATTAATAACTCCTTCATTACTCTGAATACCAGACACATACTGGGATTCAAGTATTTGTCAGAAACCACTTAGGTACATACACAGCATACAGGGGCTATTCTTCTAGTCCCTCACCCACTGTATAATCCTTTAAAGAACCTACCAAAGCAGCAGTACCCATTGTGTCCAATTGCCATTCTTATTATATTATTATTAAGGGCACCTAAGCCGGATACCCCTTTCTTACTGTATAGAACTATGAGCTTCTACCATCTGCAGCCCATACCCTTTTTAATCACCCTCCCTTTTTCCAGGAGCCAATTATTATATTTGTTTCCCTTCTGAGATGTATTCCTATCAATTTGCCATGCCTGTTTATTCTGAATGTCTGCCACTCTCCTTAAATAAAAAGACACCTGACTATACATTCCAGGCCAATAAAAAATGAGGAATAAGCAGCCCCAAAAGTTCCTCATGATTCACATATTTGGTGTTAGTACATAGGTATCTAGCAGATCCTGTCTGTATTTACTAGGTACCACCACCCTGGCATCTACCTGTTTAGTATGGGGATTTGGTCTCATGTGGTATAATACATTGTTATTTACTTAGTACCACCATAACTGTTTTTTTCACATCTACACCTATTTTCTCCCTATCCAGGATAACAGAGTTAACTAGCTGATAGATTTCAGGATCCTCAGCCTGTATAGTTTTCCAGCTAGCAGCAGGGATATCAAAACATTTTGATTTTAACATTATCACATGTCACTAAACAAGTCCCTTCAGCAACTACTGCCTCTTCTGTTCTGTGCATCCTTCACCCCAGATACCAAAACAGTCTCACCTGGGGACTTGTCTGATGTGATTCGTCCATCATCCCCATCTTCTCCGACCCAATACATTCCCTGGAACATGGGTAGCACAGGAAGCTGGTCCTCCACAGAGTCCACATAATCCTATAGGACATCTTTCCAGCCCTCTTCATAGGCCTTTGATATACCAAATTGTCCCTCATTACTGTCAATTGGCTTAACACCTCCTGGTACCTTTGTTCTGCTTCTTTCCACCGACTCTCCGCCTCCATCCAGTGATTAAATAACCATTGTATCACCTCCATCCGATCCTCTGGTCACTCTTCTGGTCAAACAAAGTTTCACAGTGGCTCCTCATTTTCATTTAACTTGTTCAAACAAGGCCTCACCACCTATCCCAGGATCATCACTCAATTGGCTCGTCCATGAAACAAAGTACTCTCACCAATAACCAAGAGAGGGTTAGCTCAAAGCATCATCTTGCTAGCGCGCCCACCATAGACCTTATGCAGATCACTAACATCCCACTTGACACCAGTGTCGAGGGGCGAGGTTTATGTGGGCAATCAAGCAACTTGACACCATAGCAGTATGATATATGTTCAGAATTTTATTCATTAACAGAAAAGTTCTTCATTTTAGCAGAAGGTATTTTCTTTGGATAATCATCTATAGTGCTCCAAACAGGCTGAAAAGAGTCTTCTACAGCAAGCTTCTTCATCTATTAACAGTGCTTTCCAAGCCTCAGTTACACATTTTAACCCATAGGAATTGAACCTGCATCTTTAACCTTCCATTTGGAGACCAGAGTATACATACAGTCTTACTCCTCAGAGCACTTTGCATAAGCATTTTAATAGCAGTTCCTGGAGGTGAGTGCGTGTATGTGCGGTTGCCATTGCCGCTGCCGTCTGCTGTGAGTTCTTTTCAGAATGTGTGCATCATAATTGTTTGGCCTTACACTGAATTTTGGACAAGTGGAACATTTTATGGGACACTTTGCGGGACGTTGTTAATTCTGAGTTCACGGGAAAGTTTTGGGATTGTTTTCTGTCTGTTTGACTTTTTGGACTCTGTCTGGGACGGACGTCAGAAGAGGAGCGCTTTCTTTTAGACAAAGTCCTGGATTGTTGGTGATCCTCACAGAGCAAGTACTCTGAAGAAGCCATTTGGTAACCTCTGACTATTGGGAATTGCTCTCGCTTCTTGCTGCCGAGGGTTTATAATCTGGTAGGCGAGGAACTGCAGGCCCTTTTCATTATTCTGGGGTTGTGGAGACTGTGATTCTGGATCTATCCTGGGCATCTGGAGTTAACTGTTGATTGTTTGTTGGCATGGAAGCGGGTGGTCTGTTCTTTCCTGGGTTGCTACACGGCCGGCTCTCTCATTGGGCAGGAGTCGGGGTTTTGCCGGTGGGGAGCCATTTGGCTTAGCCTCGGGCTTTGAGGTCTTTGAGGAATTGGCCAGTGGGCCATTTCTTATTTAGGACCGAAGCTACAGCAGGAGAGTATTCTTGGTAGTGGCTCTCCTGGGTCAAATCTCTTGGACCCCTGCCAGCGTTTCTGGTGACTGACAATCTTATTCTCTGCATAATTGACAACTTTTTGAAGATCCATAAGAAGATTCACCGGACAAAGTTTTGGATACTGGTTACGGTCAGACTGTGATTCATTTTAGAAACAGTGAAAATGTATTTTATTTTGTTAATACTATCTAGGGCTCCAACTTCTATGTGAGAGGTAGTCTGATTCGAGCCTTCTATTCCAAATTTTCCAGGTAGGAGTGCCTGGTTAATCTGCTTTTATTATTTTATTTTAAACCTGCCTTCGTGAGAGGTTGTGCAGGGATATTGTGTTTTACCGTTTCTGGGAATAACTGAAATACCTGACTATTATCCTTCCCACTTAGTCGTGAGCTTTTTTCCTGCCTTTTCAAGAATCTGTGCAGATTAGATACTGTGTGATTTTATTGGTTAAGTATGAACCCCTTATTAGTTTATTTTATTATTTGCCTCTATCCCTGGTTGTGAGAGAACTGGGGGGGGATGTGTTTTGTATTTTTATGTTTGAATTATTTGAGTTTCTTTTAAAATTTTGGTTTGCGTTTAGGATTTATGTTTAATTAGATTATTTTGGGATTTATTTAGTTTAAGTTTTTATTTTATTATTGTTTTGGTTTAGTTGTATCATTGTGGCATGTGTCGGCCCATAATCCCCATGGCGGCATGCTATTCACCCTCCTTGCTTCACGCCCTCCGCCCTTTCTATCCTCCCCTCTCCACTTTGATACATACCAGCACTGTAGAGCATTGGGAATTGCTCGAAGGAGAGGGGGGAAGGTGGGGGGTGATGAACCAGGGGGGATGGATGAGAGGGGCCTTCGTATCCGGGTAGTGAGACCTAGAAGGTGCCTTGGGGTGAAATGGAATCCAGACCGTGGTTTGCCCTGTCTGGTGTCCATACCCAAGGGCACTACAGAATTTGGTAGGCAGATGGGCTTGACAGCCTCCGAGGTTCGTTCAACCCGGGCGGTGTTATGCAATGCTAGATCCATCAGAAACAAGACTGGCATTATTGCTGATCTTGTTGGTCCGGTGGACTTGGCTTGCATCACTGAGACCTGGCTGGATGAAAACTCAGGCCCCACATTGGAAGCCATGACTCCGGCCGGGTACTCGGTGATACACCGCCCGAGATTGGACCACACGGGTGGGGGGGGTGCAGTCTGTTTTAAGACTGAATTGGACCTCATGAGTGTAGTTGTGGGGGGGACTGAGTCCTTTGAGTGTACAGTGGTAGCGGGTGTGGGCGTTCCAATCGTACTCATCTACCGTCCACCAGGTGATGGGAAACGGTTCTTACAGGAAGTGGCAGACTTCATCGTTGACATGTTGTTGGAGTCACCCAGACTGATGGTTCTGGGTGACTTTAATGCCTGGGTCGATGATGAACTCTCACAATTTGGTAATCACTTCCTCCAGTTAATGATATCTTTGGGCTTTACACAGGTAGTTTCCACTGTTACCCATAAATCTGGACATTCATTGGACTTAGTCTTTCTCCTAGGGATTGATATTACTGATTTGGGAGTGGAACCAGTCATATGGTCAGACCACTGCACCATGGGGTTCAATTTTATTTCCCCCCTGAGAAGGCCTACCCCTGTGGAGATGACGAGATACCGCCCTTTACGGGATATTTCTCCCCAAGGCCTTGCGGCAGTTCTTGACCGCTCGTCCCCCGTGTTGGTTAGCAGTAGTCCAGAGACCTTGGTGACAGCCTATAATAGGGCGGTTACTTCGGCTTTGGATACTATTGCTCCTGTTTGTGTATGCCCCCTCTCCCTTCATCCTAAGGTGCCCTGGTTTGATGGGACATTGAGGGAGATGCGGAGACAGGGGCAAAGTTTAGAACGCTGTAGGTGCAGATCCGCCAGTGATACCGACCGCCTTAAATTGATGGACCATTACTCTGTCTATCAATCTGCAATCTCCCATAAGAAGGCAGAATTCCTGTCCAGGGAGATTGCTGCTGCTAGGAACCGATCGGCTCAGCTGTTTCGAACTGTGGACAGGCTGAGCAGTCTAGCTTGTCTACAAGTTTGGAGAGCTTTTTCGCAATTAAAGTGCGAGGAGCTTGCTCGCTTCTTCACTAATAAGGTGGCCGATATCAGGGCGAATCTGCATCCTGTGGCTTCTAAGGGGGATGCGGTTGAACAGTGTGGGTTCACAGTGCCTCAGTTTTCGTGGTGTTCCTTCAGCAGACCTGATTTCATTGATGTCATGAGGATTATCCATGGTATGCACCCTATGAGCTGTAGTTTGGATCCTGGACTGACTCCCCTAATATTGGACTGTTGTGACATCATCAGTCCAATCCTTGTGCAAATAGTCTGGTGCTACCTGGACTTGGGTGAGTTTCCTAGCTCCCTGAAAGAAGCGGTGGTGACACTGCTCTTGAAGAAAGCTACCTTGGACCCAGATTGTTTTGCAAACTACAGACCCATCTCTAACCTACCCTTCATTGGGAAGGTGATTGAGAAAGTAGTGGCGATCTAATTGGAGAACCATTTAACCATCCATGACATATATGAACCCTTCAAATCCAGTTTTCGTAAATGACATAGCACCAAGACTGCGCTGGTTCAGGTGCTTAATGATCTCTTGAGGGTGAGAGACCAGAAGAGACATTATATTCTAGTTCTTCTTGATCTCTCTTCAGCTTTTGACACCGTGGATCACATGGTGTTGTTAGCATGCCTGAGTCAGATCTGTGGAATATCGGGAACCGTCCTTGGATCGTTCACCTCATTCCTCACTGGGAGATCACAAAGAGTTGTGTTGGGGATTTTTTCCTCTGGCCCAATTTCTTTGTTGTGTGGGGTGCCTCAGGGTTCTGTGCTATCTCCCATGTTATTTGTGATGTGTATGCTGCCTTCAGAGACATTATAAGACGGTATAAGCTGAGGTTTCATTGCTATGCTGATGATGCCAGCTATACCTGTCTTTTCCCCTGACCAGGATGGAGCTCTCTCGGTGTTTAATAACTGCCTGAAAGAAATCCAGGATTGGATGGACTCTAGTTGGCTGAAGTTGAACTCAGAAAAGACTGAGGTTTTGGTTGTGGATCCGGGTTGTCGGACAGAGAGGTCGCCTGTTGGTGCACCCTCAGGAATTTTTCTTGGAGGTGTATCACTCCCAACCTCTGAATGGGTGTGTAACCTAGGGGTTATTTTAGATGACAGGCTGACACTACAGTCACAAGTGTCAGTGGTCGTCAAAACTTCCTTCTACCACCTTAGGAATATCGCTAGAGTGAAACACCTTGTTCCGCCTGACTCATTACCAATGTTGGTCCACGCCTTTGTGTCCTCTCACTTGGACTACTGCAATGCCCTGTATTTTGGGCTGTCTGGGGTTGAAATCCGCCGCCTCCAGTTAGTGCAGAGTGCAGCAACACAGGTTTTGACTGGGACAAGAAGGTCTTGCCACATCTCCCCGGTGCTGCGCAATCTGCACTGGCTTCCTGTTAGGTGGCGGATCACCTTTAAAGTCTGTTTATTGACTTTCAAAGCCCTACATGATCAGGGTCCAGCCTATCTGAAAGATCTCCTGGTTTCTTACTGCCCTGGCAAAGTACTCCACTCAGCCGATGAGGGGTTGCTAGAGATTCCAAGAGTGAGCCTAAATTCATCTGGTTGTAGAGCTTTTTCTTATGCTGCTCCCACTCTTTGGAATTCTCTACCCGTCAGTTGCGTTGTGCACCTCCATGGAGGAGTTCAAGAGGATTTAAAACTCACTTGTATCAGTCTGCCTTTTTAGACCAGTGATTGTGATGTATCATTATGAGATTGATGTTTTTATTTGTGTTTTATCTGTGTTTTATTTGTGTTTTATAATCTTTGTACAGCACCTTGAAATTGGAAAGGCGCTTTAGAAATAAAATTTATTATTGTTATTATTATTATTATTATTCAAGACAAAAAAATAGAGAAGGAAAAGGCAGCAGGTAGGGTGGAAGGGCCATATCCAGCCCCCCCCCTTATGCAACATGAGAATTTCCCCAGTGGGTTTGGTTCCCAAAAAGCAAAAGGGAGAATACAGGGTGATTCACCATCTATCATTCCCAGAAGGGGACTCAGTTAATGATTTTATAGGAGAAGAGCACAGCAAGGTCACCTATGCCACATTGGAAGAGGCCATACAGATTATCAGAGTGACCCCTGATGCATGGATGGCCAAGACAGATATAGAGTCAGCCTTTTGTTTGCTCAAAGTTATAAGGGAGGATTGGGACCTATTGGGTTTTAAAGTAGGGGACCAGTATTATTTTGACAAGGCTATGCCTATGGGTTGTTCCGTAGCTTGTGCTACATTCGAAGCATTCAGTACCTGTCTGCAGTGGATATTTAAGGATAAAACAGGTTGCAAGACAATCATTCACTACCTGGATGACTTCCTGTTAATAGGCAGCTGATGCAGGCAGGCAGAAGGATGCTGGCTAGTTTTCAAGAGCTATGTGGAGAGCTCGGGGTACCATTGGCACCAGAAAACAGAAGACCCCAGTAAGGTTCTGGAATTTCTGGGGATTGAGATAGATGCACTGAGAGAAGTGTTTAGGTTACCAGACAGCAAAGTGCAGAAGCTAAGGGAGCTGATTCAGGTACATACAAGCAGGAGGCAGGTGCAGTTGAGACAGGGGCAACAGGTAATGGGGCATTTGAATTTTGCTTGTGAGGCAATCAGGCCAGGAAGGACATTCACTAGGTGGCTAGCAAGGGCCACAGCAGGAGTAGCAAGACCACACCACTGGGTGGATATAACAAAAGGGGTAAAGGAAGATTTCAAGTATGGGAGGAATTCCTTAGCAACTATAATGGTCATTCCTTTTGGCAGGAGGAATGGATTTATAACACTTGGATTTGGAATTATATACGGATGTGGCAGGGGGTTTAGAAATGGGGGGAAATTTGAGAGGAAAATGGCTCTCAGAGCCATGGCCTGCAGAATGGGTGAGAGACAGAAGGGTAAAGACATCACACTGTTAGAAATCATGCCTATTTGAGCATGCACCATGGTGTGGGGAGAGGAATTAGGGAACCAGAAAGTTACATTTTGGTGTGACAACAAGGCAGTGGTGGAGGTTCTGAACAACAGGGGAGCTAGATCTGGGACAGTTATGCGGGTTTTGAGACAGCTAGTATTAAGAGGTTTGCAGTTGAATATGTCATTTAGGGTCAGGCACATAGAAGGGGTGAAAAATATCCTAGCTGACAGCCTTTCCTGTCTGCAGCTGGATCAGTTCCAGATGCTGGCACCAGCAGCAGAGGAACAGAAAATGCCCATACCAATGAACATCTGGGATGTTGGCAAGAGGGAGCCAAAATGCTGTTTCACAACTCATGGGCACCACAGACATTGAGGGCCTATGAAGGGGCATGGCGGGCATTGCAAACATTCAGGGAAGCACACCACATGGAGGTAAGTGGGCCACTTACTGAGGAGAAGTTAGGAAAGTTTACAGTGGATCAATGGCAAAAAGGGATGGGCCACACCATGATGGGGGTGTACCTAGCATGGATCAACTTAGTTTGTAGCCTGAAAAAGTGGAAGGACCCTACAAAGTCAATGCTGATACAGAGAATGATGCAAGGGTGGAATAGGTTGAAGCAAAGGTCCAAGGATGGCTGGCGGCCCATAGCAGATCAGTGGCTAGCCAGATTAGAAGGGTACCACCGGCAATTTGTAAATCCAAGGATGAAGCACTGTTAGGCTTTACTGTATTAAGAAAATTGTGTGTGTCACTGTCATATGCCTAAGTTGCTGGTTACGCAACACCAGAAATTAATGTATGTGCCTTATTGGAAAACACAAATGTCTGCTAATCACTGAGTCTCCCATAGCTCAGATGGTTATTGCATAGCATGGAATGCTAAGGTTCTGGGTTCTAGTCCTAGTGGAAGGCACACTCTTCCTTTCTTATTTCCATCTGGATCTAAATTGTATCGCAGTAGCTTTACTGCATTAAGAAAATTGTCTGTGTCTCTCATCATCATTAAAATTAAAGGTAACTGTTCATACCCGTCTTTTTGAGACTGCTTGAACATTTTTTTCAAACTGCTTTTAAGTATCATGTTTGTTCTTTTAACCTGACCTGAGGGCAGTGGGTGATACAGGATGTGAAATGTTTCACCATTGCCCTTTGCTTGTATCACTTGTTGCATTACTTTACCTTTGAAATGTGACCCTTAGTCAGAATCAATTAAGGTAGTCATTCCCCACTTAGAAGACACTTGTTTCACTAATAGCATAGCAGTAGTCTGGGCTGTCATACTATGCACTGGAAAAGCTTTAGTCCATTTAGAAAATTGTTCAATAATAAGCAGAACAGCAGTGTACTCCTAGAGGTCTAAAGGCAGGCCCTCTGTGTAATTCATTCGAATATGTCCCCATGGACCTTTAATATTAGGCAAGGCCAGCTGGCTCACTTTGCTTTGCCTGTGGGATTGTAGCAAGCACAATGAATATAATTTGTGCAGTATTGTGTGACATCATATTTAACACCTGGCCACCAAACAAAAGAAAGCAAATGTTACAGTGTGGAGAAGCATCACCATGACCTCTAGTGTCATGTGCAAGGCACAACATTTCTTTCTGAACCCCATGTGGGGCAATACACAATAAGTGTGGCATATCAGGACCCTGCCAGACTAGAGGACCTGAGCATTCTGACTAAGACCCCCATTAAATTTACAGTTTAGTAAATCAGGCAGTGCAGTGTCATAGATTTGCAGCTGAATCAAATCAGCCTGTTTTGCATGCTTAGTCTTTGGTATGTTCTCAAAATTGGGAGGGAGGGCATGAGGTTCCTCACAGGGGCCCTTCCTTGGCTGCTTGCTTTGCTTGAAAGTCTGCCATTGCATTTTGTTCTGCAACTGAAACTCCCTTTCAGTGTGCTTTGTTCTTAATCATTTTAATTTTAACATTTTCAAAGTTCATTGCTATAACTGTTTCCCAAAGTGCAGCTAAAACAGCAGCATAATATAAAGGCTTACCATCTGATATAACAAATCCAATAGTCTTCCATACTGGTAGGAAAGCAGTAAGGGCTAAACAGACCCAGTGCAAATCTGTACACACAACTCTTTAATGGCATTTTTGTTGACATTTGCAAGGCACAAGTAACTGCTGCTAGCTCAGCAAATTGAGCTGACTGAATTTTACAAGAGTAGACCAGTGGAGGCATAGCATTAGTGGGATCGAATACTGCAAAACTAGTTTTATTCTTACCTTCTACATACATGGATGAGCCATCCACATAGATGTTAAAGGATGAGGGCATCACACCCTGCTCATTGAGGCTAGTAAGACAGCCTTCCATGAAAGGAGAGAGGGAATGCTGAACCAAGGCTGAGTATGGGCATTCATAGGGAAGCTCATCTAGCAGCAGGCCATTGGTTAGCAGTGAATACTCCTTTACCTGCTAGATTTCAGTGTCCATGATCTACAGCAGTAGCATCTGTCTGGCTAGTCTGATGATAGACATCACTTCATCTTTGATGTGAGAAGACATCAAAACTTTGAGTGGTGTATGTGCTCAAAACATAACCATTTTACTTTCTGCCACAATAAATATGAATGCTTTGATTGCCAGAAACACAGCAAATAGATGTTTTTTACACAGGGTGTATCTCCTTTCCACTTCAGTAATCAACTTAGAAATGTAAGCAATTGGTCTTTCTTTCTCATGACAAACTTGTGTGAGTACAGCAGACAATGAAGCACTTCTAACTGCAGTATGTAATGAAATGGCTTGCAGTAATCTGGGATGGCTAGTACAGGGGCCTTTGCCAAAGCCATTTTTAACATTGTCAATGCCTGAGTGTGTTCTTCCGTCCACAGCCAGATTGTATTCTTCTTGAGCAGCCTGTACAATAGGGCTGGAATTTCTGCATAATCAGGGATGAAATCTCTGCAGCAACATGTAATGCCAATGAGGGAACATAGAGGTCCCTCACTAGTTTTTGGTCTGTATAAATGCACAAATGTAATCCAGCCTTGCCAGGTCCCAATTGTAACATGAATAGACTTAGTCAGTGGTGTTGTAATTTGTGCACCATGAATTTCTTGAATATTCACTGTGTGATTGGAATGCTATACAATGAACCATAATCCTAGTACTTAAATAGATGACTCCCGTGATGCTTTACATATATTGTTAACTTATAGATGTAACCATAACTTTTGTATATTTTGTTTGCTCAAAAAACAAAAAAGCGTGAGAAAACGGTGCTGTTGTTTGCACTGGGATTGAAGACCCTATCACACAGAGAATGTAGTTCTTATGAGGCCAGCGATCGCTTGATCAGTACACATTTGTACGGTAAATCTGATGCTGTACGCTTTCTCAGTGTAAACTACAAAGGGAAGTGCAAATGTGTACTTATTCCTCATGTTGAGATTGAGGAACTAGCTCTCAAGAGACCCTCTTCAAGACATATCTTGAAGAATAACTTCATTGACACATACTACCCCTGTAGACATGAAGACATGGATTGAATGTGTTTATTTGAGGTGGCTAAGTGGTATGACTACAAGATTGCACACGTGACATTTACAAGGTCAAAGGAGTGGACAGCTGTCTCATTAAGAGACATAAGCCTTGGCTCATTGACCACTACAAATTGTATCTAGGCACATCTGAGAGCAGAGAGCATTACTACTTTGCTCTGTTATTCTTATTTAAACCCTGGAGGAATGAGTCTTCAGCTGCTTACCCAGCCAGCCACCCTCCTACATCTGGACCAGCCTCCAGCTACATTCTATACAACCTCCATGTAGCTGGAACACACCCCAAACCTCCACTCTAACAGACCACATATCTGAAGCTGTCCCTCAAGCCCTGGACCAGCAGTCCCCCACCTAACCACTTAACCTACAGCTAGATCCACCAGAAGTCCCATACCAGCCTCACCATCCAACCACCTACCCTGCAGCTGGACCTCACTTCCAACCTTGAACTAGCCCCACCACCATCACCAGCCACCCTCCCTGCTGCTGGCTCACTCTTTCATGCCCTGGACTAGCCTCCCCCAGCAGACAATCCTCCCTGCAGCTGGACCCCTGGGTTCATTCCCACCCACAGACCAGCCTCCCTCCCCTCTGCAGGTTGAGTAACCTCCCCAGAGCTGGACACCCTTTCCAAAAGCTGGACACACCCACCATCCACAGCAGAACCTCCCTACACCTAGAACCCCCCCAATCACCCTTCCTCAACCATGGACTCCATACTTCTCAACATAGTATTAAAAATATATATATATATATATATATATATATATATATATATATATATAACACTAACATATTGCATTTGCAGTGTCCAGTGGCTCAGCAGGTAGCACACTCGCCTCCGAGGCTGGGAGATCAGAAGGCAGTGGGTTCTATTCCCATTCCAGGCACTTATGTTAATATCCCAATACTGATGCTGTAGTGCAGCATGAGGGGGATGGCTGCACTCCTGAGGCACTGTCTTTCAGATGAGATGTTAAACCAAAGGTCCCATTGGCCTGTTCTGGTGGTAGTTCAGGTGGATGTTAAAGATCCCATGGCACTTCTCGAAAAAAGAAGGGAAATTTTCTCCGGTGCACTGGCCATATTCCCCCCCATTCACTAAAAATACCACCAACAGCTTAATCTGGTTCAAGGTCAGTTGGCTTTCATCTGTATTCCTCTCCCTCCGGGTCGTGCCTGAAAATAGGCAAGAATCTGTCTAGTGCACTTAGCCAGTCAACAAAAATGAAATAAAGTAAACATAAAATATAAATTAATGCAGTCTTCGCAAAAAGAAAAAAATAAATAAATACACTGATCCCCAGATTACAAAATGGATTTGCAACTTTTCATCTAGACAATAACTTAACAAAAAAACAGTTCCCCACAAACACACTCAAATATCTGAAGTAAATAATTCTTCCTTTAGGGTAACTCCAGATTTTCTCAAATTAAAAAGTTGTAATCTTTTCTCTATGCATTCTAGATTTGCTCAGTTATACAATCTTCCTGCTGTTCATTCTCCTGCCTCCACCACCACCAACACTACTTTAGAGTAACTAAATCAGCAAAAATTCCATAAATAACAAGTAATCAAGAGGCACAATGCATCCTAAACACTTTGAAGTGGGGTGGATTGAAAATAAATGTGTATTTCAAAGTTTAGCCAAGAGTTCAAAGAAGAAAAATGTTTTCAAGACAAAACGTGAAAGTGAAACTTGCACAGCATTTCATTTTGAAAAAAAACACCTGAGTGATAATTCCTTTACTGTATTTAACATTTCAAGGAGTTAAAAGATGTACTTTTTAAACATAAGCTCTTACCTTAACTTGTAAATCTTAGCTGTAGGAAACCTCAGTTATTCAAAATGGAACCACAAGACACTTCGTACAGTTTCATCACACTGGACACAGACAGGAAGAGGGCTGGGAAATGTAGGACTCTGACTGAGTAGACTTATGGAGATGAAGGTTAGAATAGACTTTTAAAGGGACACTGCCAACTTTTTTGCACCATATTATTTCAGGTAAAAATCCACATTTTATTGCTTACCTTCTGTAAAATTCATTACTGTTGCTGGTTGTTTTATCTGTCTCCTTGCTTAGTAGAACTGAAATAATGCGCGTAATGTACCCAGCCTTGATTAGCTAATTTAAATCCTAAAACTACTCCACTGACTGTAATCTTCATTTATGATTCAGTTGTATTAAAAAATGTACTTTTAAGAGCATTGCAGATCTATTTCTAATCCTCATTTAGCAATAACACTCTTGAACAACTAGTCTGCTGAAATACTTAGAATTTAGTATTCTTAGCGGTTGTATTTTGAATGATGATTAAAGATTATTAAAAATGCTAAAATTAGTCTTTGAAGGCAAAATTAATGAATGCTTTATTACTTAATTTAGTTTTACTTCAGTGAGAGTTCCCAAAGTACAGCCCTTTGGGCCTGCTACTCCATAACCACTCACATTGAACGTGCCTACCGAGATGACCCACCCAGCTGACAACCATATCAACATCCCAACAAGACTCTCCCAAGCTGTGTACCTTGCCTGCAGCTAGTCCACCTACAAGCTCAAAACCAGCCTCTCCCCCATCAGCTATCACCCACCCTGTAGCTGGCTGCTCCAGGCCATCCTTCCTACCCTCAGACAAGTCCCCTGCAGATGGAGATCCCCAGACCTGCCTTCCCACCTCAGTAGACCACCTCCCTGCAGCTGGACCAACCTCCAGTCTCACAAACAAAGCACCCTCGTAAAACTGGACCAGCACCCTCTAGATAACAACTCTTTCTGCAGCTGGACCCACCCAGACTACCCATCTTGCCCAGACTACCAGTTGCCCATCCACCACTGACCACTCTGCTTGCACATAAAAACCCTGCCCTGCTAGGTACCTTTTATAATCCCAGACTTATTAGTCTGACATGGTGCATCCCACATGACAACAACCCAACAGCCAGCAGCCCAACACACAGTAGCCTGACCTGGGACGGTGCCTGACACACTGTCAGGCCAGAGGAAGTCAGGATGCTGTGCTTATTCTATTAGTGGATTCTCACAGACACATGAAGCACCCGATCCTGACCTATGCCACCCATCCCAGGACCTGAGACACTACTGAACTGCACGGACAATGTGAAAACACCCACCCCCTATGTGGTGCACCCTCCGAGGACACACTGACCTGATCACAGACCCCCTGGTAAGGATGACTGTCTCACCATCCATGGGAAAGGGATGAAACAAATAACCGTGCATGCCCCAGTGTGTTGAGCAGCCATCCCAAGCAGCATGTTGGATTACCCATGCATCCCTGCATGCATGATTATGTCAGCTGACAGCCAGTCAGCTGGGGAATACATGAAGGAATTGGAATACCATGCCTGCTGGTTGGTGCATGCATGACATTGCAGGCACACAGCAGAGCGGCACAGCGAGAACATGGATAGCTGCACCAGGAAAAGGTCCACAGCAACACTACATGTGGATGACAGGACACAGAGCAGCATGCCATCGCACCAATCTTGCAATGTGTGCATGTGGCCGTGTCATGCTAGCCCACTATGGGCCTGCAGTAACCACACAGAAAAAAGTCTGGAGGTGTTTGGGGGCTGTGCCACAGGAGCCCACTGTGGCATGAAGGCTGCCAGGTGTGTTGTGGGGGGTTCCACAAGGGCCCATTGTGGGAATGCTGTTACCACACAGTTGCACAGCTGGAAGGATTGGTGGGCACTCACACAGCTTCAGACCTGTGCAATGTGTGGCACACATGAACAGCTGAAAGGATTTTGGGGGGACTCACACAGAGTCAGGCCTGTGCGACATCTGACACACAGTGCAGATGTGGCGGTGTGCAGTGGGCTGAACGGATACCCAACAGTGTTGTGATGAGACATCACCACCAGGTTGAGGTGCATGTTAAATGTGGGGTGAAACTTTATTCAGCAGTAGGAGGCCACAGTGGCAACCTGGTGGCTGTGCATGATGTGTACTGTGGTGTACAACTGTCAGGTGCCAAGTCACCATGGAAACCCTACAGGGTGGTGTTGGGTGCCATGCCACAGGAGAAACTTCAGCAGCTCCTTGTCCTTGGATGCTAGTACCATCCTTATCCACTCCTCATAGCTCTTCTTGGGTGGTGTCCATGGCAGTCCACAACAAATGCCTTCCCTAGTGACATAGGTCCATAGCATTCCCTGTGAGTTCTGCTAGCATGTCATGACCCCTTCATGCACCTTCCCGAGCAGGGCATGGAGATGGCAGTGCCAGGTCTCGACATTGTTTTGGGTCCATGGTATACCTCGCTCATTGAAATCTGCAACCAACCACAGCTGAGTGGGAACATGGGGTCGTGTCTCGTAGGCACCTTGGTCACCCTTCTGTACAGCCATATCCTGCCCAGCACATGTATCTGCTCAAAACAATAGAAGAGTGTGGTGGCATTGGGTGGAATGGTTGACTTCAGGAGGCTGAATGCTGCTGGAATGTCCTGTGCCAGGAGATGGGCGAGTGCCACGAGTTCATGGATCTTCAGGCTGAAGTCTGGGTCACTTCTGTATTATGGTGCAAGGCCAAAGCTCTGGACCTTCCGCCACACAATCTGCCCAAAGTGGAACAGGCATCCCTTGTTTATGGCTTGTGGAAATTCCATCTTACAGGCATTGATGGCAGCCTGCTCCAAAGTCAGATGATGATCGTAGGTGGTTTGAGGGTGCAGGACTGTATATTGGCATATTTATTCAGCTCCTGGAACAAGGTGCAGTAACATTGCAGGCTCTTTGTCATCATCAGTGTACACACCAATGACATAATGAGGTTGTTAGGGCCCATCCCCATGGGTGCATAGATGGTGTACAATGAGTGAACAGGTGTGGCACAATCCTGAATGTACCATCCATCATCCAGAAGGGTGCCTGTGCTAGGTACCTGATGTTGTCCTCTGTGGTGAGTAGAAGGACCTGGTGGGTGGTGCTGCTGGTGATCCTGCTGTACCATGGCCATCCAGTCACCGTCTGTAGCTGCTTGGGGATAGTGAGGTCAGCCAGTGTCACTGGTTCTGGTGAGAGGTCCTTGCGGCGGGTCCTGTTCACAGTCTGCAGCAGGGCCCTCTTGCTTGGTAACTGTTGCCACAGCTCAGTGGTCATTGCAGTTGCCTCACTCTGCAGTAGCTATGCGGGGCTAGCCATGGTGCTGTGTGCCTTCTACTTGATGCCAGCCAACACCTGTGCTGGTAGAGCATCTGTCACCTCCAGAGCATGACTGTGCTCATTCTTTTTCTTTAGGTGGTGCTGGCCATCCTGGAGAAGTGTGATAGCCTGGCCGAGGCAGGACTTGGACTTATGGTGCTGGCAGCACCATTAAACTGTCTCAGGCTGTCGCGGTGGTGCTGAGGGTTGAGGCACTGGATGCCATACCTTGTGCCATGCCAGTGACCCGGGTTCAGGATTGAGCCTGGGCCATCGGGGGTTGGCAGGGGAGGACTGGGATCGAACATCCATAGACTGCTTTCCCAGTCCTGGGGTGGGCTGGGAATTTCACTGTGCTGTAGCAGCCCCTGGGGATGCCCAGGGGCACTACTAGTGTCAGTGACACTAGATGGGGGTATGGCAGATGTGGGCATGTTGCTCCTGGGACGTCATTGCATGTCCATGCTACTGGGACCAATTGAAGGGAAAATGGCTGGGCATGACCTTGCAGCTTGATGTGCTGCTCTGAGCCCTGGAGGACTTTGGTGAGTCCTGTTGAGGAGGGTTCGGGGCTGTCCTGGCTGGTAGAGGCAGAGGGGGAGCCCTCCAGCAAGATGGCATGATGGCCATCCCTGATCCTCCTGGGTGCAGTTTGAGCTACCCAGCTCTCCAGGTGGGTGGAGCTGGTTGCTGGATGCCCCAAGCTGGAGTGTGTGCTGCAGCAGGTGAAAAATATGGTATGTTAAAAAAACAGTACACTGTCTCATTGCAGGGCCATTCATGGACCAGGAGGTAGCCATTCACATTTAGCTTGGACTTTCCCTTCCTGGATGGTACCACCTCACAGATTGTCCATGTTGTTGGGGTTGCAGTTGAGCACCCTGGCCCCTCCATGGCTTCCACGCTGTCCTCCACTGTGTCAGAGGACTGTGCAACATGACCGGCTTTGGTTCCAGCTCAGGCAATCAGGTTTGATTGCACTTTATTTGCACATCACACTCCATGGGCCACACCTGCAGCAGCTGCTACTTGTCTGTGGGTGGTTTGTACCAGTACTGCAGTGCCACTGTCTGCCCACAGTACCAGTGCTTCAAGGCTGTGCTGTGCACCATGGTCACATTCAAGTTCTGTGTCCACAGTGTCCTGTGCCCTTATCAGCTACTGTGCTGCAGTGGGGCTATGCTCCATGGTACACTTCCCTGCTGTCCAGCATGCAGGGATGCAGGGGTCCCTGTGTGTTGTGCACTCTCTCACAGGTCAGTGTCCACCTACCTAAGCTGGGCTTTACACCCCCCAGCATTGGCATACATAGTTCCCATGCATGCCTTCATGAGTCCATGTCTGTCCGCTGCCCCCATGCATCATTTTCCGATGCCTACCTGTTCTCTATGTTCTCTTCAGCTGTAGTTCCCTGACCTGAGACTTCTCCGGTAAATGACCTATTGTAGCCCTCACTGTGCTCTTTCCTACGGGGCTTGCATTTTCTGCCCCTGTGCTGGTTTGTTTGTCAGAGTTTCAGTTCACCTGCTTTGTTTACTTACCACTCTCCCTGCATCTGAAATGGGCCCTACCCAACCAACCACTGTTCCTGCAGCTGAACCACCCTTTCGGCCCCTGGAGAAACCTTCCCCAAGGAAAGCACTGTCCATGGACCATTTCACAGTTACAAGGAGGAGGAAGAGGCCCCAGCTGAGTAAAGGAAGCAACTGCTGGTGGGGACTTAATTAGAGGATAGACTTGCGAACACAGTGGGGTAAAGGGAGAGGAGGTGAAGTACCTGAGAGGTACTTTGGCTTGGAGGATGGGAGCAGATACAGTGGATCATTAGGCAGCAGGAGATGAGAGGGAGCTAGATGTCATTGTCCACCTGGGGACAAATGACCTAGCAAGGGATGGGGTGGGGTAGTGCAGGGAAATTTCAGGGATAGTGGGAGGGTTCTCAAGCATGCATGGTGGATTTTGCCAAAAGGTTGCCTATATACATCTTGGGAGAAGATAGGACTCTCCACACAGCTTTCAACAGTTGGTTAAAGTCGTGGTGCAGGGTGGGGCTCTTCAGTGTCTTCATAAGTGAAATTGCAGAAGAAATGAATGGGAAGGTATGTCTTTTCGCAGATGCCACCCAAACCTGTTATAGGGTTGACACTCAGGAGGGTGTGGAGAAAGGGTTCACCCATGCTGGTGTGACAGCCATGTTGCTGATGCTGATTACAGCACAGGCCACATTACAGCACCAGGCAAAACATATCCTGGGAGTTACACCACCAAAGAGCCCTCCTGGGAAACAGTCTCCATTGGGCCCCTTCCCCTAATTATCCCACAGGTCCAGGTTCTTAATTTACCTGTTCTCCAGTCCTATCCCATCCTACAATCACCCCGCAGGTATACAGTAGATTGTTACTATCCCTGATGTTCAGTGGTTTCCATTTATTTATTTACTCATTCATTTGTTTACTGAGTAGGTGCACTGGTCCGAGAACCATTTTCAGGCATGACCTGGGCCATTGAGGATGGCACAAGAATAAAAGCAAGTACACAGGAGGCTGGGACAAGGCATACAATAGATAGTAGTAAAAATATACAGGATATTTATATGAAGATATATATAAACTTGCAGCACAATGGATAAATAACATTTATGACAATAGCAGGTACAGTGGTAGCCAAGTTGTAATACAAATTAGGCATGATCTGAGATGAGTAAAGGAAGTGTAGGTATGGACCAAGAAGGAAAAGGAGGGAAGGGTAGTAGAGGCCTGATAATAAGTTGGGAGGGCAGGAGCAAGTAGTGGAGGACAGAAGGTGAGATCCAAGGAGAGTGGAAGAGTCCTGGAGAGTCAGTGGTGCTTAAGTGGAGTGGGCAGGTTATTCCAAAGGAAAGGGGCTGCAGATGAGAATGCACATTTACCCATACGGTGGAGACTAGGGGCACTCAAGCATGGGGCCAGCAGTGAGGTAGAGCTCTAGAACAAACACTTTTGGTCAAAGAAGGTGGGATTGTGGAGAGGTAGCTTGGTTTTGGATGGCCTTATTAACTGTGCTGGCCAGGAGATAGGTCTGTTGGACTGATGGGGGAAGCCAGCCCAGGGCCTGATAGAGTGAGCAGTGGCGTGTTGAGTGAAAGTCCTTGTCCTCTGTATATCCAAAGTCCCCACCATGACCCAGTTAGTTCTTACAGCATATACTACCCTCTGGTCCCCAGCCTTACTATATATTTGACACCCTTTCACATTTGGCACAGACCATCCTCTCAGCTCCTTGATCAGGCACAACATGGATGATTGTTCACAATCATGTGCTAACTGTACATAGCTGTTTATACAATTGGCACATGAGAGCAAAACTGGCGTTCTGTCCTCAGTTGGTCACAGAGGTTAGCAGAGTGTCTGTGCCAATTGCCACTGTGGGGAGAGTGCATAAACATATGGTGGGGGCCATGAATGGTGTGAGTGGTGGGACTGGGTGGGCAGGTAGTTATTGGCAGTTTCCAATGTATGGAATGGACAGCAGCACCACTGAACACCAAGAGAAGTGTGATATTACTGATGGTGGGAGCTCAAAGGGGTAGTGGTAGGAGGCAGAGGTGATACTACCTGGTTTAGGGAGGCAACATCTTTTAGAGCCATTTACCAACTGGTCAGAGACTCACTAATTATGCTATTCAAGATATCATTTTGTGATCCTACCCTGTTTTTGGGGTGCAAAGTGTTGTTTGAGAGTCACCTACCCATTTAGCGATCGCAAATGCTCTTTGAATGTTCTGGTCTATGTGAACAATAACAGTCCATTACCAGTAAGATAAAGACAAGTGAACAAATACAAATATGGAACTGAGAGCTGTTCTCCATGAGATTGATAATGTAAGTTATCTTAACAATGCGTTAGAGTACAGAGTATGATGAGATTAATACTGGTACCACTGTGCTACCACATGAGTCTAGGGTTGCTGTGAGAGGTACCAAATACTGAAATGTCAAAATAATGCAGTACCATTGTGCTACCAGTGTACCAGTATTTGTGGGAGCTGACAAAAATCTCAAAATTTCGTGATACTATTGTATTACCAGTGTATGTGTGAGAGACAGAGAAAATAGTAAAAAATGCCATAGGGATACCATTCTGCCAGTGCACTACCAATGCACAGAAGAAAATCTATATATCACCTACCACTGTGATACCAGAGTACCACTGGGTAGTACTATTGTGGATTTTTCAGCTGACCACAGTATTGCCATTGCTATACCACTGTAATGCCATTGTGACAAATTCAGTAAGGGTAACCAGATTGCTGAGATAATGCAGTGCTAAAGAAGTGTGATAAACATTATAAAGTGTTGTGAGTACTACTGCAGTGTGCAGCAAAAATTTGTGAAGGAAATACAGTGCTAAAGAAGTGTGCATGAAAATCTAATAATTATTTGTAGTGCTCTTACAGTGTGCATCAAAACATAAGAAAGATTGAGCAGTGGTACAACAGTGTAGCAGAAAGTCAGTGCAGTGTATTAACAGTGCACTGATGAAAAGCAGTGCTTTGTCAGTCTGGACTGAAATAACACTGAAATAAGACTGAAGATGGAAGTGTACACTCCACTTCCCTCTGGGCTAGCTAACTAGGCTGGGTAGACTGTTAAAGTGGCAGTGAAGTTCACCAGGGAGGAGAAATCATAGCAGCTGGGGAGGGTGGTAAAGAATACAAAAGGCACAAGGAGTAAAAAAGCAAGGACTGTCACTGGACAGGATAAAGGAGATTCTGAAGGGTGGTCTGCATAATTTTTAGAGCCTCTGGAATAAAATGAGAGACCACCAGGTTGTGGCAGCAGAAGGTTAGCCAGGTATCAATATCAACAAGCATTTGTCAATGCCGAATGTTGGCTTGCTGGCATTGGCATTGGTAGTGCAGGAGTTAGACAGATGCATCATAGGAATGGCAGTGAAGTATTGAACTGATGCAGACCCACCCCCACCCTGCAGAGAGTGACAAGCAGTAGGGTGTCCCTTTGGGTGTTTGGTAGTGCAGTGCGGGAAAACATGTTGGGCAGGATGTGAAAAATGACAGCTGCACAGTTCATAAGGAGGTGGAAAAAAATGGCAGTGTTGAAAATGTGGCATGTAAATATACCAAATTTTCGAAGCTACTAGGGTGCGTGGGGAATATGCAATGCACGCTTGCAACACTACCATTTTATGGGTGTTCAGCACCAAATTTTCAACATAGGCATTTTAGCACCTCTGCTCATGTACAGTGTTACTGTTATTTCCTCAAAGTGTCCCAAGAAGTGATTTAGCACAGCGACCACGCTATTCTGCGCCGGAAGTGCAAAAACACATTTTGGGCACGATATGTCAAATGACAGCTGTACTGTTCATCAAGAGGTGTGGAAAAATGGCAATGGTGAAAATTCGGACTGAAAATATCACAAATGCTCAACGGTACAAGCGTGCGTGCAATCTGCCAACGCATGCTCGTAACACAGTTATTTTATGGAGTATCATCACCAGATTTTCAACATAGGAATTTTAGGTCCTCTGCTCATGAACTGTATCACTGTCATTTTCATAATCTGGCCCAAACACTGATTTCCCACAGCGACTACGCTATTGTGCACCAGAAGTGCAGAAACACATTTCGGGCAGGATGTGGAAAATGACAGCTATACTGTTCACAAGGAGGTGTACAAAAATGACAATGCTGAAAATCCGGCAGTAAAATATTGTGAATGCAGAAGGTTATGAGCCTGCGTAGCAACTGCGCAATGCATGCTCGTAAAACAGGCATTTGTTGGATTGCTTCCATCAAATTTGGAACTTAGGCTTTTAAAGAGGGCACCTCATGAACACCGCCACTGTCATTTCATTAATGGGCCCCGAAAGGTGATTTCGCACAGTGACTGCGAAATCACCTTTCGAGGCCGATAAACGCCATTACAGTGACAGAATTCATGAGGAGGGGCCCCAAAAGCCCCATGTTGAAAATTTGGTGCAAAAAGTCCAATAAATGGCTGAGATATGCAACAAAGTTGAAACAACCCTATTCACTCCATTATACAGCTTACCGGCATTTCCTCAGTTCACGGTCGGCTTTGAAGAGTGCAGATGTGTTCCTGGTCCACTGAAGATCGTCGACTGGACTCGGAGTAAGTAAGTATGGTGGGGGGTGAGGGGAGGCAGGGTGCACAGTCGGTGGGTGCGGGTGGGGGGCGGACCTGAGACTACGAGGGACTGTTTTCGTATTCTAGGTACAGAAAACGTCATGGGACAGTTTTGGCACGCTGGGGTGGGCTCCCAGCATGCCACCTAAGTGGGTTTGGGAGGTTAGTAGCCGAGAGGTTGGGCACCCCCACGGCAAACAAAGTCGGGCGCGTGGCGAGGATTGGGCACCCCTCGGCATTCAACAGTTGGGGGTGATGCCAGCGGGGTGGGTTCACCCATCGGCGTGTCACACAAGGGACGCTTCACCTGCCATCGCGGGGCTAAGCCCATGTTTCTTGAAATGTTTGCCTTGCAAAAGCACACGCGGGAGGTGTGTCTTTATGCCGCTGCATGACGAGCTTGTCTCTGATTGCAGCGGCACTTTGTTTAGAAGTTTTGTCCACTTTCCATAATGTTGGTGTCAGCGCTAGCATGCTGGCTTATTGGGGAATGAGGGACACACCTACTGATGCGTGCCGTGCAATCGCCCAACAGCAGCCGTGCCTCCAAATCTCCACTCTCCCAATATGTTGACCTGCGCGCAAGCGCGGCAAGTCAACATAAAAATGAGGGTTAAATCCAACCATGACTGGGACCTTATGGTTCCCAGCTATGATATGTTGAAGGAAGGAAGGAAGGAAGGAAGGATGGAAGGAAGGAAGGAAGGAACAATCTTGCTAAGATACAATGTTTTGATTTCAGTAGATTTCGGCATGCACCCATTTTAGGCTGCATTTTCTCTAGGTAGCCTATCTGAGATACAGCATCTCGATTTCAGCAGGATCCTACTTTTACTCATTTTATGGGAATACCATGTTTACCAGTGATAACCAGCTGCACATCTTAATTTCAGTGTGGTCCAAGTTTTACTCATTTTTTTATTTAAAAAATTATCAAATGAGAAAAACACACTATTCAAGGATTCATTTCCATATGTAACCCTGATGGGGAGGATGGTTACCAAGAGGGGACAGATAACAGAAGCAGCCAATGTAAATCAAGGAAGAGGAAAATGGAACAGTATATAAGTAATTTAAAATGTGCAGAAGTATGTACTGTAGAAAGTCCAGCTGAATTAAAATATCTTATTTTCTAAGAGGTCCTGCTCTAACCCATTTTAAACTGTGTTTACTGTAGCTAGCCCAACTAAAGTGCAATAGTTAATTTTCTTTGGGATTTCATAGAAACATTTAAACAGACAATGGCAGTGGAAAAAGACAAATGGACCATCCAGTCTGACAGAATTCCCTGTTTAGCCCAGGGACCTACTGTCCCTTCAGGGTCCTAGCCCACCCCATCCTCCCGCCCTTTAACCTCCCAGTTACTGCCACCCCTATCAGCCACTATACCTTTCATCTGTCCCAACCGTGCTTGAAAGCACCAACTGTTATAGTGCCCACTGTATTGGCTGGTAGACTGTTCTGGGGCTCCACCACACTTTCTGTAAAATTATTCATCGTTTCCCCTCCTGATACTCCCACCTTTAAATGTCCACTCACATCTACGTGACCGTGAGCTGGTATTCAAGCTAAAAAGTCCCCTGCAGTTCACCTTGTTAACTGCTTTTAGGAACTTGAAGATCTGTCATTTCTTCATGCTCCATTCTGGTCTTCAGTGAATATATGTTCAGTGCCTTGAGGTGCTCCTTGTAGACCCTGTCCTCTTGGCCCTAAATCATATTCGTTACCCTACACTGTACTGTCTCCAGCATATCCCTATCCTTCCTGAGGTGAGGACTACAGAACTTGGTGCAGTACTCCTGACATGGCATCACCTAGGATCTGTATGGGAGAAGTATAACCTCTTCCCTTCTGCTATCAATACCCCTCCTGATATATCCCAGCATTTTGTTCACTTTGTTGTATGCTTATTGCACTGACTTGTTTATTTGAGGGAATCATTGATGATAACTCCAAGATCCCGTTCCTCAGCTGTAGTGCTAACTCTCACCCCACCTAGCCAGTACTCTGTCCTTGGATTCTTTTTCCCTAGGTGTGTTCTTTGCATTTTTTGGCATTGGATTTCAACTGCTGAATCCTAGACTACCTCTTCAGATTTTGTAAGTCACTGCATTTCCATAATTCCTTCATTGCTATCAACCCTCCCACAGAGCTTGGTGTCCTCTGCGAAGAGACACAACCTGCTACGCATTCCCTCATTAATGTCACTGATAAATATATTGAAGAGTACTGAATCCAGGACAGAGCTCTGTGGTACCCTGCTCATGATCTCCCTCTCTTCTGATTTGATCTTGATGACCACAAACCTCTGCTGCCTTCCCCTTTAGCCAGTTGCCCACCCAGTTTACTATGGCCTTAGTTGACCCAGATTCTCCATCTTCTTCAACAAGTATCTATGAGGCACTGAGTCAAAAGCCTTTCTGAATTTGCAGTAGAGCAAATACACAGTGTGGCTCCTATCCAATTGCCTCGTCACCCAATCAAAGAAAACTATCAGGTTAGTCTGACAAGATCTCCCTGCCACAAATCTTTGCTTTTTACTAACTGGAGGCCATTGCCCTCCAAGTAGTTCACAAGGTACTGTTTGATCAGTGATTCGATCAGCTTCCCTAAAATAGAAGTAAGACTGACAGGTCTATAGTTCCCTTCTTGTTCCCCGTACCACCCCTGTCATGAAGTGGAACTATGTCTGCAACCCTACAATCCTCCAGAACAACCGCTGTCCTTAGTGAGCTGTTGAATGGTCTAACCAATGGCTTAGCTAGTTTTTCTGCTAATTCCCTGAGTAATTTTGGATGCAACTCATCTGGTCCTGGGGGTCTTATCTATATTTAGGGCTGACAGCACTTAAATCAGTTGTAAATATTGGCTGGGTCCTCTCTGGGACCCCATTAATGGCAAATTCTGATTCCACTCTCTGGCAATGGTCCAATCTTCTCCCTAGTGAAAACTGAACAAATGTAATCATTAAAGAGCAGTTTTTTATGCAGCACACCCCCCCCCAACCTACTCAGTAGCTTATCCTTCAGAAAAATTATCCTTATGCAAAGTGTAATTTTCTACTGCCTGAATTTCTTGTAAAATCACTTGGGGGGTTCTCTGACATACAGACAAAATGGACCTACTTCCTATGTTTAAGCATGCCGCCACACTTGCACGTTTTATGATGTCAGTACTGGAATAGCACAGGGGCATGCTACATAGACTGTAATGGGGGCAGTTTTGATGTGCTTTTTTAAATACTTTTGAGTGTCAGTTTTGAAGAGGAAGGCCACCACTCAACTATCAAGGTCCTTGTTAGTTGAGCGGTGGCCTTCCTTTCTCAAAACCTGCACTTAAAAGTATTTAAAAAGCATGTCAAAACTGCCCCCATTATAGTCTAAGGAGCATGGCCCTGTGCTGTTCCAGTACTGACATCAATAAGCGTGCCAGCATGGGAGCATGCCTCCAACATACCGTAGGAAGAAGGGGTGTTTTGGCTATCGGTTCGGGGAGTGTTTCTAATGAGAGATTTTACAAGAAATTCAGGCAGCAGTAAATTACACTTTGAATAAGGATGATTTTTTGCAAAGGTAAGCTAACGAATACCTTGGGGGGAGAAGTTACTGCATAAAATCCTGATCTTTAAGGATGGCAGCCTTTTGCCCATCATTCTCTGTCACTTGTTCTGTTAGCCTTACAATTTCTCCTCCTTTTTTGTTTTAATCACCAATATATTGGAAGAACTGCTTTTCTCCACTCTTTGCACCCTCTGCGATATGCATCTCCATTTCTGCTTTTGCCTCCGTAACCACCCTCTTTGCCTCCCAATTTTTTCAGTAAATATTCTCTCCATTCTCCTTCTGCTTTTCATTATATTTGTAAAAGGCCTTTTTCTTGGCTCTCTCCACTTCCCTAACTCATGCGAGAATAATGGTCTCTTGAACCTGCTCTTTTTTTTTACCATGCTCACACATAACTTATGGCCCTCTTGATTGCCCCCCCCAGGTATGTTGTTGACCCTGACTAACTATCCCTGAACAGTTACCTTTGCCTATTTAAGTCCACCCTTCTAAAATCAAGGACTTCAGCCTTAATTGGAATTTTTCATATGCAAGTGCCAGGCTGAACCAAACAGAGTTACTGTCGCTGGTCCACAGTGGCTCCCCTATTTTCACAGTTCCAACCACCTCTGAGTTGTTGAGCACCACTTCGAGAACTATATTCTGCCTGGCGGGTTCCTTCAGTAGCCACTAGATAGTCTTAGAAGGCATTCAGTGAGGCCTAACTTCTGGTGCTCCTGGCCATAGGAACATCCCAGTTCATGTCCGGCAGGTTAGATAACCCACCATCACCAATATTTCCCCTTTATCACTCCCTACCAAGTTCTTTCCTGACATCTGTCTCTCTCTCCTCCCCTTGTTCCAAAGGTCTATTGATCACCTCCAATTGCAGTTTCTTGCCTGAGGCTGCCGTGAGTTGCACCCACAGCAAGCTGTCACCCCATTATTACCTTTATGCACCCATCTTCCACCACTTCTCTGCCATCCCTGAAAAAAAGGCTACTGCTCCACCAATACCTGTTCTTCTATACCTCCTGAACATTGTCTACCCAGGGACAATTAGGTCCTAGTCATTATTTTACAAAGTCCATGTTTCTGTTATAGCCACAAGGTCCACCTTATGGCCAACTATTTGCACCTGAAACTCACCAATTCTGTTACCCAGAATCCTGGTGTTAATGCATATTCCCTTCGGTCAGACCCCTGATCCTACTTTGCTACTACCCTTGTGTTTTCTTTGTTCCCTCATCTTCTTGTTTTTCTTGGTGTTTGTTCACTTTGTGTTCTCCCCACTGATGCCCTCACATCTAGTCCATTTAGGGCCACAGCTCTCTTTGTACAGTACCTACTGTGCTGCTACAAGTCCCAAGATGAAGGAGAGTATTAGCTTAGAATCCCCTTCCTCTCTTCCACTGGAATTGTTCCCCTAGTCCCAGTTTCCCCCGCAATCAGTTTAAATTACTAATATAGATGTCAAACATCTGCCTCAGTGTGCAGGCTCTCTCTCATGTCAGGTGAAGTCCATTACCACTGAAGAGTCTCATGTTCCCAGAAGTCCCCGCAATCCCCCTCAAAGTGATACCACTTCTTCTGACACCATCCCTTAAGCCATTCATTAAACTCCTATGCTACATCACTCCTTATCCTATCATACTTCTCCTTGCTCCCCCACACAGGCAGGACTTTGGAAAAGGTCAGGGAGGCTGAGTGTGCTGCCAGTCTGTCCCCCAGTCTATGAAGTGCCTCTTCACCCTCTCCACTGACTAGTTCACCAGATTATTGATACGAAGGTGTACCAGCACCCCCAGCTCTCCTTACCATCCTCCATATCCAGCCAAATCTTGGAAGGCTGATGAACTCAAAAGGCATTGGACATTCTCCCTCCCATCCAGCCACACCACCCTCTCGTATCTCCTAATAATTAAGTCCCCAACCACTAAAACTATCCTGGAAGACTTGCTCCCCATGGGTACCATGATGCTCTCTTGACCTTTCCCATTGGCTGACTCTGAGCTCTTCCCCAAAGGAGTCAGGTACCTGGGCCTCCTCTAGGAGAGTGAAGCAGTTCATCGTCTGAATGGTAATGGGCTGGACAACTTCCTTTTGGCTACCTCTGAACCCCTTCCCCCTTCCACTCTCCATGCCCCATGTTCTGATTTTTCCCATTTTTAGATTATATTAGATTAGATTTAACCAAGATATCCTAGCCCAAGTGAGCTGGATTCATAGAGTAGATACATACAGTAGAATTTGACAGCAGAAAAAGACCAACTGGCCTATAGTCTACCTGTACACCTATCTAAAGCTGTTCCAGCCTGTACTGGGTGAAAGCTATCCAGTACCTCTAGTATTGTTTGACACCCCATTCCTGAGAATACCTCCTCATCCCCTCAGCCAACAGGTTGTAGTTTTACCTTGTGTGCCTCTCTCATGTTTGAACCTATAGTATTTATGAACTTTAAGTAGACTATCTCAATGGAAAATCTATTCCACTCATCCAGTATAACCTCATTTATCAGAATGTGCTGGGTGACAGTACGAATGTTTGGATAAATGGGGTTTTGTGTAAGTGAGAGCAGTTGACAATGTAGTTTATTACATTGGGAGACATCCCACAGTTTTGGATAACTGAGAGTCTTGGTTATTTGAGCGGTATGAAGGCAATTGGGGGTAGTTGGGGCTTTACTGTATTCCCACATGTGCACCATCCACATTTGAAACTACAGTACAGCATTCATAAACATGAAGTGGATTATCTCCCTGGATAATCTTGTTCACTCATCCACCGACCTCTTCATAAAGAAAAAACTGCTTCATGACCCCCTTGCGCCCCCCCCCAATTAATTTACTTGCATGGCTTCTCATCACAATCCCTTTGTCACATGTCTCCACTTTCTTGTCTGGCCACCAGAGCTTTCATGTTGAGGCCTCCTAGCCTCTCTTATGATGACCTTCCCTGCTATCTTGATCATTTTCGTGTAACTCATACAAACTGAAGAGAAAACAAATAAGTGCCTCAGCTGGGACTTGAACCCAGGCCACCTGGAATACTGTTCAGGTTGAGCTACCAGCTGCTTCACCAAGGCAACTGGAAACTGAGCCATCCCAGAGCACAAACTCTTTCTCCAAAGCACAACCTGGTGCTCCATAGATAATTATGTTTTCAATCAGAAGAGTGTGGTGTGCATATTTATGGAAAACATATAAAATGTAAGAGAGAAAGAAGTAAGTGCCTCAGCTGAGACTAGAACCCAGGCCATCTGGAATACCATTCCATTGGCACTACCAGCTGCACCACCAAGGCAACTGAAATGGGATCATCCCGGAGCACATTATTTTCCTGAGTCAGATTAACTGGAAGTTTAGCTAACTTGTTTTTGCAGATTGTTCCCTACTCTGGCAGAGTTTGTTAAAACTGTATGGAGACTTGAAGAAGAGGGAGGGGAATAACACATCTTGCTCTCCTCTGGTTATGCTGAGGGAGGTTAGCTCCTGGAGCTCCCCCATAGCCCTCTCAGTCCTTACAATATCTGTGACATTGGGAAGGGTTTTGGGTGGAGTGTTTGAATGTTTCCCTTACTCCCTCTAAATGAAAGGTCTGACAGCCAGAGGGGGTTCAAAGTGATAATTTCAGCACAGGCAAGGTGGGGATTTGGCAGCTCCACTATCAGCAGGGGCACGATGAACTACCAGCCTATTAATATGCAGTGGAAGAACTGACTCGTGGGGAGATAGGACATACACCGTATGGCACAAGTCACTCCACAAGAGCTGCACAGGGTCCAGCATGTGTTGGCTTTGTGGCATGGTGCGGGATCTAATCCCACACATCCCACCACAAGGATTCATCCTAAGTGTGGGGGGCACAATGTGGCACCTTTGAAGCAATGTCGTTGGGTTTGTTTGTATACTACTCAAGTTAAACCAGTTTTGTCTTGTGGTTATAGTTACGTTACATTGACTAGTTTATTTGTTTGCTATGAGCTTCTTCCTCTCCTAAAGGTCCTGGGGGCCCTCAACTGGCTTGGTTGCTGGGGGAGCTGGGGGGGTGCTTCTATGATGCAGAGGCACCCGTGATGGAAAAATGGGAGACCTTATGGTATTGACTTATAACATCAGAGGGCTTAATAGCCCGATAAAAAGAGCTAGGCTTTTGCAAGAAATGGGTAGAGCAGGGACACAGATTTTACTGCTACAAAAAACCCATCTCACTGAGAATGAGCACCAGAAATTACATAGAAGATGGGTTGGCTCGGTGTATGCCTCCTCTTATGTGGCTCACCCCCACCAAAGAGGTACTGCAATTTTAGTACACAGGACCTGCCCCTTGCAGATGAAATCATGACTTCTGACCCAGAAGGGTGATTCGTTGTGATCCAGGGTTCCAATATGGACACCCCATGTATCTTGGCAACTTGGGACTTGGCAAGGTTAGAGGAATGGTCAAATGTATGGCAGCTTAGATTCAATGCTAAGAAGTGCAAGGTAATGCACCTGGGAAACAAAAAACCCAGGGGAAGAGTACACAATGGAGGGTGAGATACTAACAACAACAAAAATGGAAAGGGACCTGGGGGTAGTCATATCAGATTACCTAAAGGTGGGAAAGCAATGTGAGAGGGCAGCAAGGAGGGCTGGAGGGATACTGGGATGCATAGGGAGAGGCATCACCAGCAGAAAACAGGAAGTTATTATCCCTCTGTACAGACAGTTGGTGAGACCCCATCTGGAGTACTGCGTGCAGTTCTGGAGACCCAATCTCCTCAAGGATATAGACAGGATGGAGGCTGTCCAGAGGAGGGCAACTAAAATGGTGCAGAGCCTGCACCGGAAGACATATGAAGAGAGACTTAAGGAGCTGAATATGTATAGCCTCGAGGAAAGGAGAGAGAGGGGGGACATGATAGAAACTTTCAAGTATCTCAAGGGAATCAACAAAGTCCAAGAGGGTAGCATCTTTCAAAAAAAGAGGTGTGCAAGAACAAGGGGCACAATGTGAAGATAGAAGGGCGGCTCAGAGGTAATTTAAGGAAGTATTATTTCACAGAGAGGTTGTGGATGCATGGAATGGCCTTCTGGAGGTTGTGGAGTCAAAACAGTGGTGGAATTCAAGCATGTGTGGGACAGTCATAAGGCAATTCTAGGGGGTGGGGGTAGGAAGAAGTAGGCTGATGGTTAACTAGGATCTGCAGCTTATCCAATAGGTAGGGAAATGGGCAGACTGGGTGGGCCAAGCGGTCCTTATCTGCTGTCAAAATCTATGTTTCTATGTTTCTTGACAAGTTTATATGCTCCGAATGATGAAAGGGAAGTGGCCATTTTCTTTAAACAATTCTTCTTCCAGATACTCACAACTATGGAAAACCTCTACATCATAGAGGGGAGACTTTAATACAATCCTCTACCAAGTGGTGGAAAAAAGGGGTGGGGCACCTACGGCTGAGGTGGGAGTGGCAGAAACTACTTTGAACAGGATCTGTGCCAACCTAGGGCAGGTAGAGGCATGGAGAGAGACTAATCGGAATAAGCGAGATTATATACATTATTCGGACGGACATAAATGTTATTCTAGAATAGACTGTGTTTTTCTTTCAAAAGAGTGGTTGCACTCTGTAAAGTCCTGCCATATTCTACAACATACTTTGTCAGACCATGCCTCCCTCCATCTGAAACTGAAGTTGGGCCCTTCTTTCTGTAACTCCCATTGGAGGCTTAATGTGGGACTCTTTAATAACCAGGAGTTTAAGGACCTGATAGACTCCACGATTACCTCATATACTCAGGATATCCCCCTCCAAGCTGACATCTCATGCAATTCATTGGGACACCCTTAGGGGAGTGATAATTGCCTTTGCCGCTAAGGTAAAGAAAAGTCAGGTGCAGAGAAGAAGGCAGTTAGAGTCTGAAATAGATGACTTAGAATTCCAATATAAAATCTCACTAGTTGAAACAGTATGGCATCAGTTACAGGAAAGGAAACAAGCTCTGGAGAGACTTCTTTCTTCTCAGTTAGAGGCAAGTTATGAGAGGATTAAACAAAACCACTATGAAAACAGTAACAGAGTTGGCAAATTGCTAGCTGCTACACTGCGACAGCAACAAGCCAGTAGGTTGGTACTCCAGCTAAGAGATAATGAGACAGATGGGCAGGTAGTCAGCTGACCAGAGAAAATTATAGAACTCTTTTCAAAATATTATAAATCCCTTTATTTTCAGGAACTAGTAGCCTGTTCAAACCAGAAAACTTTTTCCTTCTTTGAAGGTCTAGTGATCAAGGAGCTATCACAAGGGAGAGGGAGGAATTAGATAGAGAGATTACCTTACAGGAGCTTAAATCCCAAGTAGTTACCCTTAAAAACAATAAAGCTCCTGGACCGGATGGATTTCCATCTGTCTTTTAAATATCACTTTCTCTCAGTGCAGTTTAACCCCTGCAAGGTATACATATTTTTAAATCAAGGATGGAAATGAGAAAGGAAAAGTGTGGCCTACTGGGATTCGAACCTCAGATCTGAGGTTCGAATCCCAGTAGGCCACACTTTTCCTTTCTCATTTCCATCCTTGATTTAAACATCTGTCTTTTAAAACATTTTCAGATCTTCTGTTGACCTTTCTGCTCCCAGTTTGTAAGGAAGTGAAGGAGGGGGGCTAACCCAGAGTCTTGGTAGCTGCCCATAAATCAGTTATACATAAACAAGGAAAAGACCCCTTGAGTATGGGTCATATAGGCCTATATCACTACTAAATGTTGACCTCAAACTGTTTACAGGTTCATTCGCCAGGAGATTACAGACCTGTGTCACACCCTTAGTACACACTGACCAGACAGGATTCATTACAGGAAGGTTCCTACCTGATAATATCCACCAGCTACTAAACATTGTTTCTTCCCAGAGTTTCCAAGAACCCTTTCAATTGGCTATCTGCATGGATGCAGAAAAAGCATTTGACAGGGTTAATTGGCACTTTCTCAAAGCATCCATGGAAAAAATTAAATTCGGCCCTAAATGTTTACAATCTATTTCCCAGTTGTTCCAAAATCCCAGAGCATTGCTCAAAGTGAATGGTATAAGTTGCCCCTTTTTCCCTTTGACCAGGGGCACTAGACAGGGGTGCTCTCTGTCCCCCTTACTTTTTGCTTTATGTTTGGAGCCCCTAACCACAAAAGTCAGACAAAGTCAGAAGGTGAAGGGTATAATGGTGGGCAGTCTCGAACAAAAAATTTCCCTATATGCCGATGACACCATTTTCTTTTTGTCATCCCCAGAGAGTTCAGTCCCCTCCTTGGTGTGGTTGTTGGGGTCATTCAGTGAGATCTCGGGATATAAGATTTAATTTCTCTAAATCTGAGGCTTTGCCACCTCTCTGCCCTCTAACTCACTTGCGTCTCCTCCCTGTTTCTATTACCCACTTTGTAGTTTAGCCTCCTTCTTCAAAATAATAGTGATCACCCTGTTTCTTTGTTTGAGTTAACCACACCTCCCCTGCCTGCCCCTACTTAATCCATCTCCTTTCCTCTCCCCTTCAGGTGTGTCATGCCCACCTGGGGCTCACACCTCTCCACCAGAGGAAAAGCTACAAGCCTGTCCTGGGAAGCAACCCACAATTCTGCTACTGCAAATTAGCAGACCCTGAGGCTTTCTTCCCCTGTTGAAACTGCTGCCCGGAATCCTCCAAACTCCAGTTCATTGCAAGGCCCAGAAATCTTCAGAAACAGCCAAAGCTGTATACCCCCTCGGGTACATTGGTATTTGGCGCCTTTGGACATTCTGAATTTTCAGCACCAACACTCTGATTGGAGGATCTCAGCCTCACTGACTTCTTCCTGCTTGTCTCCATTTTACCTTGCTTCATTAGAGATGTTTATCAGTGCTGCTGACCCTGGGACTATCCTTTTTTGTAAAGCAAGAATTTCATTTTTTATTTTTTTTTGTCTACTTTCTCATTTGCAAATTATACTACATAGCCACTAGAGGGCTACAACAGCTGTCTTTTCTGTTAAAGAGGAAACACATTATATTTTCTACTTCCTCTTCTGCTCTAGTGGACCTGGGATACCTCTCTTTCTGAGGACCATCCCCGGGGTTTTTCTACCTGTTTCTCAGGCCGGACCATTCTCATCCTCTAAAGCTGTAAGACTTGAACGCCTGTCCCCACTCCCATTCTGTACTGGTGGAGCAGGGCTAAAAACAGAAATGAAAGCTACAGACCAATCTTGCCACACCAGATTGCAGCCTTGAACCACCTCACTGGCTCACCTGCAAAGAGTTGCTCCACAGGTATGTTCAGCTCCAAAACCGCTTCTCAGCCAACAAAAGGATTTTGAACTTATGACACCTGATTGCCGATTGGTCTAGGCTTCTAGTGACTTTTACTGCTGGCTGTTGTGACATTTAGGTCTACCATGGGAAGTTATAGCTGGTTCTTCGGTGTGTCATTAGCTTTATTAGCTCTCAGCTCATTTCTTCAGAACCCTCATCCCTCCCTAAAGTGGAATGACCCTTGCGCTTCTCCCTGGCCTGCATCCAACAGCTCCTTTCAGGTAGCCATTCTGGACTATTGGGCTTCTCAGCTGTCTCTGCCAGGGAGTGGGACATCTCCCGAGCTGCCTCTGCAGATTACTCCCCCATCCAGACTCGAGACTTCCTACTCATGGCAAATTCCTGCCAGGACACTAGTGGCTGCAACACTAGGCCAATATAACACCAGGAGTGGGTACAGGCCTACTCTTCAACACTGCCTCCCCTATCGCCCAAAAAATAGTGTTTACAAATTACAGTTCACTGCCTTAAAAATAATTCTGCTTCTTTTACTAATGTGCTCAGGCAATGTCGAACTCAACCCAGAACCATTAGACACCCTTGCTTCTCCATCAGACCTGGCAGGTTTCAAAGGAATGTCTTTTATGCATCTTAATGCATGTAGTTTGCTGAAAAAATTCACCCTTATCGAGGCTTGGGTGAGCCACACCCTACCTGATGTCCTAGTGATCACTGAGACCTGGCTTAGGCCAGCCACCCCAGACAATGAAATCAATATCCCAAATTATTTACTCTTCTGAGAGGACAGGCAATCAAGAAGAGGTGGGGTGGCAATTTATGTAAGGGACAAATACTCAGCCGCATGCATAGATGCATCATCCTCCCCCAAAGAATTTGAGTGCTTGACCCTAAAGATCAAACTTTCTCCTTCCAGTGCACTCTGTATAATAGGATGCTACAGGGCCCCTTCTGCTGGGCTTCATCTCCTGTCTCACCTCAGTTCCGTACTGGGGCTCAGTTCCTTGGAAACCATTATTCTTGGTGACCTGAACTACGATTGGCTATCAAGTGCATCAGCTCCCTTGAAATCCTTTTGTGACACTCTAGGGCTGGTGCAACTCATTGTCGTGCCTACTCACCCAAGTAAAAAGAACCTTAACAACAGCTCCCTCTTAGATGTAATTTTGGTTAGCAAGCCACATCTGTTTTCTCATGTTGGAACATTTTTCTCAGACATTAGCGATCGTTGTATAATCACCACCATTAGATCAATGCACAACCCACAGTTTGTGGCAAAGTTCTCTATCAAGAGGTGCAAACGCAACTTCAATTTGTTTGCATAAGTCCATGACTTGAAACATTCACCACGATGGCAGGAATTCTTCCTAGCCAAAACGGTTAACAGGGCATATACTATTTTTTACGATATTTTAAGTGAGGCTTTAAATAAGCATGCACCCTTGCTTAAGGTGCGGGTCAGGAGCAGCACCTGCCATTGGTTCTCACCTGAGCTCAAAGCTTCCCTGTTAGAAAGGGCTACTTTATGGAAAAAAGCCCGAAGAAGCAAGAACGACTCGGATTGGTGTTTTTTTAAGGTAGCACGTAACAAGTGCACCAAGTTGGTCAGAGCAGCCAAGGCTGCCTACTATCGTTCAGAGCTAGCCTCTGCCTCAAGAAATCCTTCAAAGCTCTAGAAAACATTAAAAGACATGTCTGGACACACACTTGGTAATTCCATTCCAGCAAAAATTAAGTCCAGTGGCAGCATTATCTCTAACCGATCGGAGATATTGGAAGCCCTCGATAACCATTTTGCAATGGCAGGGCTAGCATTTGATACTTCCCATGCCAATGACCTCTGCACAACTCAGGGCCCACTAACCCATGAGCCCCCCTACCGAGGGCCCTTCTCCCTCCTGCCTGTCTCTCTAAAAGAGGTGGAAGACCTACTGCTGCAACTGGATACCAGGTAGGGAGCAGGCTCAGACGTCATAGAGCCATACTATCTGAAATGTGCCCGCCACATGCTTTCAGTGCCAATCACCCACCTATTCAACATGTCACTCTCCCAGGGTAGCCTCCCCCTCAATGGAAAATAGCCCATGTCATACCTCTATTAAAAGCAGGTCACCCCCTGTGATCTAAATAATTACAGACCGATCTCCCTCCTCCCTATCATATCTAAATTACTAGAAAAAAATAGTGTATGGCCAGCTAGGGGTATACTTAGAATCCAGAAGCCTATTAAACCCGGTTCAGTCTGGATTCAGAGCAAAGCACAGCACCATAACAGCTCTAGCTAAAGTGACCAATGATTGGCTCCTAGACCTTGACAACAAGAAGCATTCTGTGCTGTTTTCTTGGATCTTAGTAAGGCATTCAACACAGTCAATCACAGCCTGCTTCTTTCCTCCCTAAGCACCTTAGACATGGACCATAAATCTATGTGCTGGTTTGCAGACTACCACGGAGAACAGAAACAGTCAGCAGGTAAAAGCTGAAGGTGATCTTTCTCCATTAAAACCTATGCTGAGGGGTGTGCCATAGGGCTCTATCCTTGGTCCCCTCCTCTTTGCAGTCTACATTGACAACATCAATGACCCCATCAAAAAAGCCAACATCCACTTATTCGCAGACGACACTGTACTGTACTTGAATCATCTCATGCAGCCTGCGAAGACCTCCAAGCTGAATTTAACCTTCTACAATACCAGCTCATAAACAAAAAGCTTTTGCTCAATGCAAAACAGACAAAAGCCATGCTCTTCTCCCCCTCCTTGCATGCGGCTATTCCTGCTGGAGGGGGGTATCACAAATGGCCACTGTTCTTGGAGAAACACTAGAGTATGTAGCTAAATTCATATATCTAGGAGTTTGGCTCGATCATAAACTTTCCTTCACCGACCATCTCGAAGAACTACAGAAGAAACTAAGGCAAAGATTAGGACTATTCTACAGAATTAACCACCTGCTCACAAAGGAGGCCAAGATTCAACTGGTTCAAGGTACCTTCCTATCTTTAATAGATTATGCAGACCTGCTCTACAGCCACTGCATGGCCTCTGCACTAGCTAAGTTGGACACCCTCTACCATAGAGCTATCAGGTTCATTACTGACCTTTCATTTTCAGCACACCACTGCTCCCTGTACTCATCGTTAGGCTGGACTTCCCTTCACTATAGAAGGAATAGAAACGCCACCCTATGGGCCTTCAGAGAGGTGATCAACAAGCTCCTCTCATATGTCTCAGATTGTATTCCCTGGAGTGTGTTAGGCACCTACGCTCGAAGGAGCTATTCCCTAATTGCCCTCCAAGTTCCAAGGGTCAACACTCATTTTGGCAAAGCTGCTCTAAGCTTCTTTCTACCCACATTGTGGAACAGTTTACAAAGGAACTTGAAGCTGAGCATCCCTGTTAGCCTGAATATCTTCAAGGCGTTCTACGATCGCTACATGAAAGCACCTTGCAAATGATTTCCTCACCGCTAGCCCACTAATTCCACTACTCCCCCTTTCCATCCTGATGCTCACCATGTCTCTACCCCTGGCTGTCACTCTTTCCCTATTAACTCTTCCTGCTGCACCCACCCTTCCCTGTCCACTCCAGCCTGGCTAAAGTCCCAACCCATCCATAGCAGTGTCCCAATTATCTACCCCTCCTCCATCATTATCATAATAAACAAGTACATGACAGTCATCGTCACTTTCTGTGGTTTTAGCCCAATTTTTCCCCCAGTCATCGGTAATATATCCCTCCTCTTCTTTACCGCTCTAATCTGCCACCCCATACATGGCCTCTTTCCCCTATATGTGTAGTTGCTGGCTGCCTCACTCAAAAGACCTCTGCTTATAACCCCTGTATGCCTATGATTGATTGTACATCTGCTGACTTCTTCAATTGTAAAATAATGATTTTTTATTATTATTTATTTATTTCAACCTTGTACTGTACTGCATACACTGTATATACTTTTTCTTCCTTGTATATTATTGCTTTTTGTATACCTGCTTCTGTACAGTACTTTGATGTATTCATGACCAGGTCCACCTTCCAAATGAGCCTTGCTCAATGGTGCCCACCTGGATAAATAAAGATTTTGATTGATTGATTGAGGATCTCATACTCAGTAGAAAATTAGACCACAAATTCAAAGATAACTTCCCTTTAAAATGGGCCCTCAAAAAACAAATTAGTTATTTCAGTATACAGATAAACACAGACTTATCTAACCTATTTTCAATAAATTACAATAAGTTATGGGAAGCTATCAAACAAGAATAAAAGAATAAAAATTAAAAAAATAAAAAATAAAAGATATTGCCAGATAGAGACTTCTCCCCCTAAATCTGGTGGGGAGGAGAGCAGTTATAAAAATGAACATCCTTCCCCATATTTTATTTTTATTTCAATGTCTCCCTTTAAGACTTTCACACGCCTTCTGGAACAGGCTAAACAAAGGCATATTTCAATTTGTGTGGAAGTATAAGAAACCAATGGTTGCCAAGAGAGTACTTTTCCTCCCCAAGGAGGAGGGGGACTTGCTGTGCCGAATTTCAATTTGTATAATTTGGCAGTCCAGATGTGCCCGGTGCTTTCTTGGCCTAAACAGCAGGTGACATCTGTCTGGTATGACCTGGAGAATGAATTAGCGGGGGGGCTAGACCCCATTTCACATTAGCCCTGACCCCGGTGACCCCTGAGTATGTTAAAAAAAATTCCGAATGAATGGGTCCGACATGAACTCTACATTCTCTCTAAGGTAAAGAAACTAACAGTGACCCCAGAAGGAGTCGGTCCATTGTCACTGATTAGACATGAGCCTGAATTCTTTCCCCCTTAATTAGATCAGGGATTTGCTAGATAGGAAGCACATGGAGTAACAAGGTTTGCTCAGTTTAGTTGAGAGTGACAGATGCATCTCCTTCCAGAGGGCTAAGGAGAAATTCAGATGGAATAATTCTGAATTCCTTAGATACATGCAAATCAGACATTTTATTAACTTGACTGATCACCTTTGGGATCTTACGAGACCCATTTTGATGTGGGAGGAATTCCTATATAGCACGGTACATATAGCGGTGGGTGATAGATACATATCTAGTATACTCAAATTTCTGCTGAGAGCAGGCAGCAACTCTCTGCATGCATACAAGGTAGCTTGGTAACAAGAATCAAAAAAGAGTATCAGTACAGAAGATTGGAACTGTAGGCTAAAGTTTGGTTGGAGGGTAATTGCAGCCCCAGCCTGGAGAGAGTTTTTTTTTAAATCTTTAGTCAGATACTTCCAGGTCCCTACCATAACACAACACTACTACATCTCTCATTCATCATTCTGTTGGAGACAATGTGGGGGGACTGTGGACCACTGACATGTGTTCTGGGATTGCCTCCGGTTAGAAGATTTCTGGAGGGCACTTCAGGCTGCAGACCATCAGATCACAGGGATTCTCCTCCCACTGGAGTTTACAAAATGGGTCCTGGGAATCCCCATGGCAACACACTTAAAAGGAGACTCATGTAGGGTAATACTTACATTCATTGCAGTTGGGCTAAAGTGTATCACTGCTAGGTGGCTCTAGCCAGAGGTGCCCACAATACAGGAATGGGTGGGCAGGATGAAGGAGGTCCTCTTTATAAAGGCACTGATGGCAAAGATTAGACTTCAGCATGATAGATATGTACAGAGGTAGTAAGGATGTGAATCCTGGCTACTTGCCGATTCTGGGGAGACTTTGCCCCCCTGCTAGGGAAGTTATGTCATTTGGTAAATCCTAGCACACAGACCTCTCAACCTGCCTATCCTGGGACTATAATTGAACTTGAGGTGAAAGGCCAGGCCAAATCACAGATTCCTTTAGAGAGAAATAAGTCAAAGTTTTTCTGACTACAAATAGCCTAGTAAAGTTAGCTTCACTCTATTGTTTGTACTCTGTATGCAATGTCTTTTGGTTCTATCTTGCTTTTTGGAAGAGGGAGGTTCAAAACACAGCCAATGTTATGTTCAAGGCTAAGGTTTTGTTTGTCACCTGTCCCACAAAGAGTTAATATATCTACATTCTGAATATCTTGGGTAATCTGCCGACGTAAGGGTGGACACCCAGCCACAGAGTATGTGTAAATTTTGTGATACCCTGATTGAATGGTTGATTTTCTTTCTCTCACCCTGTATTAAGTGTTGAGATTCATTCATTCATACCTGCATGTACTGCTGTAGAGAGATTGCATTGAATAAAGCTGAGTTTAAAAACAAAGTATTGAAAACAGGAGAGAATGATTTGATAAGCTATATATTAAGTACCATGAATATTCACCATCTCTTCTATTGTCATTTTTAAAAATTATCCTACCTCCCATGATGATCTGATGTTTTTTTAATGTCAGAAGTAGGCAGCAAAAAAAGTAACCCCCCTCCATACTTTGGCCATGTCCCCTGAAGAAAAGTTATACGAAGAGCTGGGGCTCATCAGGTAGGTCTTGCTGGACAGGTGAGTTTGTGAAAACGTGGCAAGTATCAATTGTATTTCTACGTTTTTTGCACTATGGAGCATTATTTGCAGAAAGTAAAATGGGTCGCATACTTTTACCATGAGCAACAGGAGTGTTTTGTGTGCGTGTGTATGTTGTACAGACAAAATTTACAATAGTGCCCAGTTTAAAGGAACACTGTCAACCACCTCAGGTCTCAAACAGTCCCTAGTTTAAAAAAACAACACATTTTTTATGATTGCCAACATTCTGTAAAGATTGCTGATGTAGCTGGTAGTTTGATTTTGATTATTTTTCTTTAAAAAAGTGAAAAACAGACTGTCCACAATACTGGTGTTACCACACAAAAACAGGGTTGTTTACATTCCTTGATCAGCTCCAGCTGCATCTTTCCTGGACTAGGGAATACACACAACACAGGCTATCCACTCATGGTGCAGTAAGAGGAAATTAGCCTATTGAGTCATGAGTGACTGCACTGTTTGGTGCATTTCTAATTCTCAGGAAGTATGCAGTAAGAACATATCCAGGATTGTAAACAAAACAAGTTTTTTTTTTCATAAATATATATTAGCATGCATTTCAGTTCTACTAAACAAGGAGACAGACAAAACAAACAGCAACATCCAAAAATTTTAAAGAAGGTAAGCAATCAAAAAATGTAGGTTTTTAACTATAAATAATATGATGAAAAACAGATTGACAGTGTCCCTTTAAGTGAAAATGCATCCAAATGTTTTGTCCCACTACTCCTTTCCCTCTGCTCACACACTGCCTTAAGAACAGGTAAAGATTTGCCCATAAGATCACCATGGCAACAACATATTACAAATTTGACATAAAAGTAACATTCCATACAGGTAATTAGTGATATGTGTATGTGCCTCCACCTAATCCTGCCATCTCATGTATATCCTTATAGAGATTGTACGTAACTGCTCACATACAATTATTTGCAATAAACTGCATTAATTCACCAGTTAGGGTTCAGATTAAAGTGTTAAAGGCAGGGAAATGTGGCATTAGAGCTTCCAACCCTTATTCTCCACCCCAAGCAGCAAAAGGAAAGAAATATATAGTTTTCACTGCCCTAACTCTTAGCAAATCAAGGGTGGGGTCTGCCTTGGGGTTCTCGACCTTAACACTCACCCCATTGAGTAGTGTTCAAACATACAGAACTGTGTATCCCTACATGTAAATGACAACCTGTAAGCACTGCCTGAAAAACACAGCTCACATCTGACCATATTTGATGATTGAATGGGTGAATATTAGGGTTGAGAACCCCAACGAAGACCTCACCCTGATTCACCAAGAGTCAGGGCACTGGAAACTATATTTAAGTTTCCTTTTAATGCTTGGCATGAGGGTAGGGATTTAGGGTTGGAAACCCAAGCACCATATTTTCCTTCTTTTATTGCTTTAATCTGAACCCTAAGTGGTGCATTAAGACAGTTTTTTGCAAACAATGTACTTACTTTTTGAGATAGTAGAATTGTATCTTCCCTCACACATGTCCCTTCAGACCTGTGTGAACACATGCATCTGGTTGAGAATTTTCATTTTTAAATGTTTATGTTTTTCATAAGTCTATTTTCAGTTGATATTTCATAGGGACTTAGTGTGTAGTACACATTTGTTTTCAGTTGATATTTTGTAGTCACTTAGTGTTGTAGTACTCATTGTGAGCTTTCTTCTGATATACTGTATACAGTAGGTTGTCGCTACAGTAACTCCAAAGACTGAAGGAGTTACAGCTTGTTAAATATCCAAAGTTATCACTTGGGGATTGTCATTTTTTTTATTCTTACATTATAATTATGCTTTCATATGGCCCTTGATTTTTTTTTGGGCGGTGGGGGATCATGTGTTAGTCTTGTAGTACTCATTGACACCTTTTTTCTATACATACATTGTCCCTTAAAGGGAAACTAACATAGGATTACATTTATAAATATTGTTACCAATGGAAATCTGTACATAAGCTACTGACCAAGCCATAACACTTTTAGGGCCAGAATTATAACCCATTCAGTTGCTTCTCCCTTTATAACTGCAGGCATCCATTTTCTAAATCACAGGCACAGGAAATGACATCACATCAGGGGAAAAAACACATATAGCTGATACATTTTTAACCAGGAGAGGCACACAAAGCTGAAGCTTGAGTCCAGATGCCACCAGAGAGCCCAAGAAAGTTAAGTGACTTGCTCAAGGTCACACAGTAATGCAAGTGGGGACTGTGGGATTCAAACCCATATCTCCAGATTTGCAGGTCAGAGCCTTAAACCACTGTGCTATACTGCCTCCTTAAAAGAAAAGAAAAGAAATGTTTTTAACCAGTCCCTGGGGATATGAACTTGTCATTAATCCTGAAGGAGTTTGGCCTCTTGATGAGCTGTCACAACCAGCCACTTAATAATTTAATGATTGCACCTGGGAGCATCAGAGAAGTGAACCAGGGCTTTCCCTGGCAAATACAATGTAAAACTGGGTAAAAACAGGACCTCACTCTAAATGAGATGTTACGTCTTGTTTTGGTAATACTGGGTAAATAAATTGTAAAAATGTGTTGAAGGAGGGCCCCCACTGAAATCAAGATGTTGCGTATCTGCTGGTTGAGCCTGTGTAATCAAACTGTTAAAATAGGTAAAAGTACAAGATATTACTTACCAGTCTATGGTGAGATCAAAACTGGAGTATTGTGCACAACTCTGGAATCCATTCCTAAAGATGGAGAGGGATTACCTGCAGTCTGTCTAGCGGAGGGATTAAAAGTAATCCGGGCTGAAGGAAAATCATATGAGAAGAGGCCAGTGAGCCTCAGCATGTACACTGGAAGCTGGAATGGAAAGGTGGGACATGATTAAGATATATAAATACTTGTGGGTATTAGCAGGGTAAACATAGGTGAACTGTTCACAATGAAAGCAGGCCTGTAACAAGGAGTCTCACATAAAAACTGATAGAGGAAGTTTCAAGAAGGACATAAGATAGTTGTTCTTTATGAAAATCTGGAGGAAGAGTGGATCAGATTGCACAATAAGGTGTTCCACTCAAAGTCAGTGACTGGATTCAGTAGAACAAGGGGAAGAGTTTTGTTGGAAGGGGATGTCAAAAAAATAGTAGGGTACTGGATAATAATTCTGGGCCAGTGCAGGCCTGACGTGACTTTAGGTACTGTACTGGGTAGGCACACTGGTAGACTAGATTGGCTATTGGATCTCTTTCTGTTATAACATTCTATGTGTCTACTCTACGTATAGCTTACTTGGGCTGGGACAGCTTCAGTAAATACCATCTAAAAACTGGAAAAGCATAACCTCGTAGAAATCAAAACATTGCACCTCATTTGGGCAATCCAGAGAAAATACATTTTAATGAGTAAAAGCAAGATCCCACCGGAAATAAAATATATCTCAGGTGGTCTATCCATAGTAATTGCTTTTTCAAATTCTGAACGGCTGCTATATTGTTCCCATTTCCTCTACCTGTATTCATATATGTGCCACTTTCTCCTGTCTGTTCTCCTTTGTTAATCATCCCACAGGTCACCCCTGAAAATAAATCCTGGCTAAGTGTGCCTCTCCCAGTCAACAAATTTTAAGTAAAACAATGGTAACTACAGGACCATGCAATAATAAAGATACAGCATCACAGCTCAGTTATTATTAGTAAACATAGTATAAAATGAGCAAAAGCAGGACCACACTAAAAATGAGATGCTACATCTCAGTTGGAACAACCAGAGTAAGTACACCCCAAAATAGATAAATCAAGACCCTTCTAAAAGTTAGGCATTATTTCCTTGTGGGGCCACCCAGGCTGCATTGTAGAACTGGAAAAAGCAGGACCCTGCTGAAAAAATGCATCTCAGTCAGGCTATGCATGTTAAATGCAATGTTTTAATATGTAAAAGTAGAACCTCTATGAAACCAAAATACAGCATTTCAGCTAAGCTTTCTTGAAAAATACACCATAGAAATGGTTGAATGCAGGATTCTAGCAAAAAATGACATATTGCATTCCACCTGGGCTGGACTATACGTGTAAAATGGGTAAAATAAATACTTTACTATTAATGATATATTTTATGTCAGCTGGTCTGTCCTTTGGAAGTACAGTATAAAAGGGTGAAACCAGGACCCCACTGAAAAGAAATGGTTGACTCACACATGGGCTATTCTGGGTAAATGTACTGAAAGCTGTTAAAATTCCTACTCTACTGAAAATATTACTGTCTGCTGAGCTAAGATGGATAAAGTCAGTGTAAAATGGGTAGAAGTAGGAACTCACTCAAAAGAAATACTGCATCTCACCTGGAGAGGCACCATTTGGTAAATGCAATGTAGAAATGGGAGAAAGCCTTTTAGATCACAGCATGGCAGTACAACTGCTTGTCATCATCCAGACAGCCCAATTTCATGTACTGAGTATGGGATGGCTGGCACTGACTGGGAAGGTGAGTTCTGTCATTTGTCTCTGGCACCTTCTACCTCATGGAGGGAAGGCATATCATTCTGTTTTATGACTGCATCTGGAAAAGATATGTCATGCTAGAAGAATGAAATGATCCTATTAGGGTAACTTCATATTTGCATGCACCTCCTTGACTGATGAGTGATATGGAGGTGTCTCACACCCAGAGCGGGTCCAGGGTGGAAGTCCCAAAGGTAAGGTGAGGCTCATCAATGATTGACAGCATGATAGGCACTTTGCCAGATGATTAATCACTTCACACCTTGGGGAGGGATAAGTGAGGATGCTGATGTGCCTGCCATGAATTGCAGTTCTGATTTTCAGAGTAGTAGCTTTAGATGTTCCCATGCTTGTTTTCAATATGAAACATATTGTCACTGTTCAGATAAAAAGCTTATTTTCTAGTCATATATGTACTGCTAGTGCTTAAAATATGACTAACTCTTGCATGCACAAGTCCATGTCACTTCAAAGCTACCTTGATCAGATATGTATTCTCCTCAGAAATGTGCAGAGGTATCAGGTGGGTGGAGCTTAGGATGAGCTATGAGGTAAAACATTTGGGCCTAGTGATATCACATTTTGATTGCAACATAGACTAATGAATAAGGCAAACTGGGTAGCTTAGATACAGTCAACCAAGCATGTATAGCCCTAAGTGACAGAAGCTGAAAGTCTACCAATGTAAACTGGAACTATAGCCCAGCCCCCCCCCCAAAAAAAAGCAAAATGGATGGCCTTTTCCTTGCTTTATTAATTTTGTTTAAAAACACAGAAATAAACATCAATATCATAATAGGCATATTTCAATATCATTTCATTGGAGAAATTAAAGAAAGAGATAATGTTAAAAGTATTTGTATGCACAAAGTCCCCTTGTCATAGCACATATTCAGAATGCATACTTAACTGCTGTGCTGTCTGTGCCCAACAACCACAAAATGAATACCTTACCAGCAAGCAAAAAATGGTCGCATAGGCCAGTGCTTGTTTTTTTTAGTCTGGAACATCAAGACTTAAATTCATAGCACTCACTCACAAGAGCACAGGTAGCACAGAACCAGAATTTCATGTCCCCAAATAACTTTATTGCTGTAAAATTTATTCATTATTTATTTATTTAAAGTTGATAACTGGGAAAGGCACACTGAGCTGGGGCTTGTTTCCAGGTGCAACGGGAGAGCGGAGTACAGGAGAATAAATACAAGAAAAAATAGACAATAATTCAAGTCAAGTGGTAACAACAGAGGCAAACTACTACAGATTATTGTAACAAGAACAATATAACATATAACATATATACAATGAAGGCTATAAGTGTGATTTAAAGCTATACAAACTTTGCTATATATACAAGGCAGTTGGATTGTACAGAAACAGAAGAACTATGCAGAGAACCATGGTTGACTTTAAATGGGAGGTATCATTTAATGTAAGTATGGATACAACATTGGGCAGGAGGGGGGTTGGCTAAGGAGGGGAGTGTTACTGGAATAGGGTCTGCTGGAGGTGGGGAGGGGTTGAGGATGGAAGGGAGTGAGGGGTTAATGAGAGGAAGAAGTGGTAGAGTGGCAGGTTGGAGAGGGTGAGGCAAGTGCAGGGTGGAGGGATAAGTTTTGTTAGATGCTTGAGTGCATGGAGAGCAGACTAGTCATGAAGAGTTGGGGTAGCTGGTTCCAGAGGTGGGAGGATGGGATGAGAAAGCACAGAGCCTGATGAGGACCATTTCTAGGGAATGGAGAAGATGTGAGGGTAGTAGGAGCACAGGCAGAAGGATGGTGCGGGGGCAGGAGTGAGGGTGAAGGTGAGGTAGGGGGAGGAGGTGGTCAAACCAGTACTTGGCAATGAAGATAAGGGAGTGGATGTGCCTTTTGTGTGAGAAGGGTGGTTTACCTATGCCAACGCAACAATGTTGTCAACATTCAACATACTGGCATTCCCAATGTTGATGGGTGAAATTTCACCCATCAGACATTGGTCTGTTTTTCTATCAGGGCTGCACCCACCAACCCCCATGTGGGGGTTGTCCCACTGTGCCCCTTCTGTTGATTGTTCTCAAAGTTGGAGTTAACTCTCAAGGGTGGGTGAAAGTCGGAGAAAAGGGAAACACTAGCGGGTTCTCCACCACAGTGACGTTTTTTGAAACTTATCAAAATTTCCACAGTGGGGATTTGCTGATAGGTTTCACCCTTCCCACAGCATACCAGAGGGTGAAGGTTTAAAAGGCTAGAGAGAGAAGTGGTGAATCTGAAATGGAGAGTTGGTAGTGAAGCAGCAGAAGGAGTGGAGGAGGGTGTCTAGATGGGAGAGGGTGGTGGAGGGTGCAGAAGCATAGATAATATTGTCATAGTTGAACAGAGGGAGGATGGTCTTGGAGAGCAGGATATGGTGGAGGTGAGGGAGGAAGGAGTCTTTATTCCGATGGAGCACTCCAAGTTTGGGGCAAAGCTTTGCACACATAAAGTTGATATGGATGGAGTAGTTGAGGTGTCACTCATGCCAAATGCCCAGGTATTTATAGGAGGAGACAGAGTCAAGGGTGGAGCCATCCAAGGTGGAGAAGGAGAGGTGGGGTGAAGCTTAGCCAGCTTATTTTATTTTTGTGCTTGAATATACTTTATTGAAATTTTTCAAAATGCATAATATCAAAAAAAATAACATCACAACAGCAACAATTCAACAATTTGCACCAAACAAATCAGAAACAAAAAACAAAGATCCACCCACCTCCTCCCTCCCATTCCATTCCCAATGCGCTATTCCAGACCCCAAAAAATACACTAAAGAGAGGAATGTTCATAGCTGAATTTTTATTGACTTTGGCCCAATAATGGAAACAAAAAAATGGTGGTGCATTTAATTATCAGAATTCTACCAATGCAAAAAGTCAAAGGTCCTACCAACAAGCCTGGAACCTGGTGTAATTGCCATAGAGCTTGGCAACTGCTTTTCAGCATTCAAGGCAGTGAGACACTCACGTTCCCATTCTGAGTAGGAAGGAGACCAGTCCCCAAGTCAATGATGGGCTATAAGTAACTTGGTTACCAAGGATAGGAGAGCCATATAGTGTTTATTTTTGGGCATAGGAATTCCAGAATAATCTCCTAATAGACAAACATCTGGGCTAAAGTAATTATGCCCCAAAAAAGGGGAGAATTTAGTTTTCACTAAGGACCACAATGTTTTGGCCGGAGGACATAATCATAGTTTGTGACATAGAGTCACTGTAACTCCTGGAGAGTGGATACAATCTGGAGAGGAGAGTTTCCCCCTTCTATACAATTTATATGGATTAAGGTACAAGGCACGTAAGATATTGAATTGCAACAACCTTAAGTGGTCCTGTTGGATGTATTTATTAAGCAATTATAAAATGGCTCGATGTTATAGAAAATAAAAATAAAAATGTTTTTAGTAGATTTTTGGTGAGGCAATATATCTTTGTTTCTGAAAAAAAAAAGGTCATGCTCCATAAAATCAACACAGTGATGTTATTGTGTAATATCATCACTGTCTCAGGCACACACTGACCAATCAGAGTCCAGAAAATTTTCTTGCCATTGTATAATATATATTGTCCCAGGACAGACCCATCAGAATTTGACCTGTTTTCTCCCCAGAGTATTCTGCCAGTAGCATGCTGATGGTGAGACCATGTTGCAGGCATGGTTGGTCAGATATTTATAAATTAGTGAAATGGCTTTTCTCTGATAGGCCTTTTTCTATCAGGGACTGAAAAAGAGTTGTGGCTCAGCATGACCAAGGGGAAGATCCTAAAAAGGATTTGATGCAGTGAGCAACTTGGAGATACTGAAAATAAGAGATCCTAGTGGTTCCCAGGTGCTGACGTAGCTGATTAAAAGAAATAACCTTCTGCCCAGGGACTAGGTCAGACAGATGCAGTCCAGATAAGGTGGTCCAGTGGGGCAATGAAAGTGATTTACCTGCAATGTGGATATTTAAATTGTGAAGTAGGGGTTATACTAAGTCTGTAAAGGCAGGGGACTTAAAAAGTCTACAAAGTTGAATCTGTGCTCTTACACTCCACCCTATCAGAGTGTCCCTCATCTTAACTGGTAATGATGAAAAGGGCAGATATAGTAGGGAAGGCAGACAGAACTGAAACTGATGAGCCCAGGAGAGCTCTATCTTTAACCAGTCGGTCGAGGACTCCTCGACCCCCACACAAGCTCCCCATTTGAAATATTTGGCACCTTGTAGGGCTAAGCAAAATAGATAGAAGTCCAGTAACTGTAATCTTCACAATTGCTGTGGTCTGCATAATTTGGTGTATGCCCAGCCAAAGAAATGAACAGAAGGACTGCAGCTTGGAAAACCACCCTTTTGATAGGAAAACATTGAGGACTCCTAAAGGGTAAAGGAGTTTGGGTAGGACAAACATTTTAATTAGAGTGACTCTTCCCCAGAGAGATAGTGGGAGATGGTGCCATTGTGCCAGTTCTTCACCTATTTGCTTGACAATGGGGTCCACATTGAATGTTTTTAATCTGGAGAGCTCTTTGGTTAATTTGATGCCCAAGTACTGCAGGGCAAAAGTTTCCCATTGCAAACCCAGCTGGAGGCAAATTTGTTTGATGCATGAAGGAGACCGTGGATAAAGAAACTTTTTTTTTCATGTTTAGCTTATAACTGAAAAAGAACTAAAGTGGGAAATAATAGACAGAACTTCAGATAATGAATGTGTCCAGTCCGCTACATGTAACAAAATGTCATCTGTAAAGGCTGACACCTTGTAAGAGTTGGTGGCCACTGTGATTCCATGATGAGCTTAGCCAGCTTATAGGGTCCCATATTTTTTTATTTGATTAAACTCTAGTATTACAAATACCTTTGAGAAGAACTACTCATTTACAAAGGCTCTACATCAAAGGATGTAGGGTAACATACATACAAAGGTCAACAATGGTTACAGTCTTAAAAACACAATGATGTCTAAGCATTTATTATACAGACAAATAAACTGGATTGCATTGCTTTTTGGGGGGGGCATGAAATATCTTTTGGGGGACTTAAAAATGTTGATGCCATTCATACTGTGCTGCTGTGAATACTATGAATTCCTTTCTCTTTTCTTTGCTGCTTTTTCTTTAAGCAATACCATACTCTGTATTAGATTTGTTGTCTGCTGTCTGTATCTGGAATAAAAATATTCCTGATTTCTGACAGGTCCTTGGTTAGCAAAACTACAAGTCACAGGCTGCTCAGCTACCAGAGGGATATACCATTTTTCCCATGCAGCACAAGCCTACATTAAGTCTGATAAAATTAGTTGGATGAGACAGCAGATAAAAAATGTTTTTGCTTGCATGTTGCTGGCTACTGAGACTACAAACTATGGTTTACTCAGCTGCTGGAGGGATGTGACCCGTCTGCCAAAAAAGGCATCTAAGACTCACACAAGACTGACATAACTTGTTTTTTATTGTGCTACAATAGAAAAATGCATAGTATTCCATGAAGGTAAATGGCTCGTGGCTAGTGAGACTACAAGCTATGGGCTGCTCAGCTGCCAAAACTTTATACCATCTTCCTTAACCCTTGCTGTGCCAAGGACTGATACATCAGTCCAGAATTCCGATACTTTCTAATTTTGTTAGCAGCCTAAGGGTTAAAAAGATTTAAAACATGGCACAAGCCTGTACTAGAAATTTGACAAAGTAAAAGTTCGCTTGTAAAGTTTGCTCAAAGTGCCAAAAATACGTACTTCATGGAGATTCACAAAGCTTCCTCAGACCTGGGAACTTTTCACTTGAAGTGCAGAGTTTTTGCCACATTGTGTGGAATTTTGCTGTGAAGGGTGATATTTGCTGGAGAAATTCTACACTTTGTGGTGAATTTCCGCACTTCATAATCTGTAACTTTTGCAAATTTGTGCTTTGCAAATTGTCCTATATTCACAAATTAATTAGCTGAGTGAATTTTGTGAACTTCATACATCACCAGTCTGTAACAAGTCTGGCAATTGAAACTAGAAGCTATGAGCTGCTCAACTAATATAAGGCTACATAGTACCCTTTCTTCTAAAAATAGTGCATAAAAGTAATGAAAGTGTGGTGCAATTTATTTTTTCATTGGGCTACAGATTTTTTTTTAAATTAACATCAATGGTGATGGTGACAGACATTATCCAGTATCTGACTCTACAACCTTAACTACAGTTGAGGACAACACATTTCTGAGGTATCTTAAACCATTTTAAAAAAACAAAAAAAACAGCACTAAAGGCCCTATTTATGAATGCCTATGTGCCACGTTAGGGCAGTGTGTAGGCAGTCCTACACCAGAATGACACATGGTGGTGCCCTATGCACCCCTGGTGGCATACACTAAAGGCATGCTGGCACCTTTCAAGAGTGATCCCCATGCCGATTGCATAGCTCTGCACTGGGGCTGGAAAGGGGTGTGCCTGAGGGTGTCTGCCACTTGTGTGCTTCACTGGCATGGGTATTCTACATGAGGAGGGACCACACCATAAGACACTACAAGCACCACAAAGGTTGATGGTGTGGTGTGGTGGTAACAGGCACCCCCCCTGCACATGGCTGCCACAGCCTACTGGGCTACCTGGGAGGGTGGTGGGTGGCCATTCAGGCAAACACCCATTATCTGTTCCAGGTGATCAGCACACCATCCCAGGGTCCCCAGCCCCAGTTCATAAGGGATCCAGAAAGGGGAACAAGGGCAGTTATCCTACTGGATGCCAACCTGTGGCCTGCACTCTGCCCCTGCACTGCCAGTCCTCAGTCATGCAGCTTACGGGTGGGAAACAGTGGCATGGACAGGTGAATGGCAGTTGTGACTGCACCAGTGGTTACACGCATTTTGCACATAACTCCTGCCTGTTTGTGACTCAAGCCCTCTAAGTGTAGGGTGGCACTGTTCAGGTTCTCAGTGCAAGACTGGGTCTTGGTTCACAATATCCTTAGTAATGTTATGCCCCATACTATAGATAAAGCTACAGATCCGAGACTGAATAATGGCAGTCACTGCTGATGTTGGTTGTAAAAATAGCTGATAACAATATGCAATGACAAATTATATCTATTCATTTTCAGTGCACGGAAGGTTGTTTATGTAGAAGTCCAGTCTGCTTATTCAACTATGACATCAGTCAATCACAGTAGCCATGAAGATTTGGAATTCATCCTGATTGGTTTTCCTGGACCTCATGACTGGCAGTACTGGCTCTCTATTCCTTTCTCAGTTATATTTTTATTGACATTGTTTGGCAATCTAACTGTACTCTTAATTATAGCAACAGAACAAAGTCTCCATGAACCCATGTACATTTTTATTTCCATTTTAGCTTCTATAGATTTAATCCCAAGTGTTGCTCTTCTACCTAAGGTGTTAGTAATATTATGGTTGGATTCAAAAGTGATGCAGTTTGATACTTGCTTTGTACAAATGTTCTTTATTCATTTTTCAGTAGTTATGGAATCATCTGTGTTACTACTAATGGCTTACGATCGTTATATTGCAGTGTGCCAACCACTGAGATATTCAACTATTGTAACACATGCATTTATATTAAAAGCAAGCCTACTAGTTCTAACTAGATGTCTTGGTTTTGTATTACTTATGCCTGTACTTGCTAGGATGTTGCCATATTGTGGTACAAGTACTGTTTATAATGCTTTTTGTGAATATGTTGCTGTCATTGATGCTGCATGTGCCCATACAGTCATAAGTGATATGTATCCGTTTATTTTACTCATTTTTGTGGGAGTACCTGATGCAGTTTTAATTGGATTATCATATAGTATGATTGTGAAAGCTGCATTAAAGCAGAGATCAAGGGAAGCACGTCAAAAAACATTTAACACATGCAGCTCTCATTTGTTTGTAATTTTACTTTTCTATATAACTGGAACATTGTCATTATTAACATATTTTTTTAAAAACAAGGTTCCAGAATACACACGTGTGTTGTTTTCAGTCATGTACATTATTATCCCTCCAACACTAAACCCACTGATATATGGTATAAAACTAAAAGAGATTTGGCAGACCATAATAAAACATTTAAGAAATATTAAAAATAATTTCAATAGGTGGTGGTAAAGTTTATTAATGAAATGTAATTAATTTTTAGAAGAATGTAGAACAGACATTTACAACTTTTTAAGTTTGTTTATTCACTAATACAAACATCAAAACCTTTATTTGTGGAAAAGCGGCTGATGTGATTCTTCAGTGACATCACCAGAATTCACAATTGTTGTAAATTTGACTGATGCTCACCAACATTTCAGCAAGCATTTGACTGCAAAAAGTATTTTAAAATATGCATGATTGGTTGAATTATGTGTGCATATGATTTGAATATCTAGCTTTATATTGTATGCAAAATCATTGCCTTTGGAAATGTTTCCATTTTTTGAAAATAATTGTTTCATATTTTTGTAACGTTTTACACTGTTTACAATCCATTAAAATAAATTACTACAGTGTATTTCCTCCTTCCTTCCTTCCTATATCCTGTTTAATCCATATTATTTTACCACCACTTCTTGTAGTGAATTCCCCACAGATTTTACAATGCTGTTCAGAGAGAATAAATGTTCATCTTTGTGAACCTAAACTTCAGATTTCCCATTTGCAGATATTTCCAGAATTCCACTCTGTTATTCTGTTTCAGATCTGCCTCTGCATTCCCTAAACATACAGAATAAAAGACATCCTCAAAATAAGCTGCTCCTCAAGCTTCACAGTGTGACCTCCCTCTGCTATTCATACCATTTCAATTCCTTCTTTCTCTGTGATCCATGGTAAGGCCTTTGCTTGGCAGGCTGTTTGTTTGGGAAGCTTAGCAGTGCTACTGCTATAAATTCACAGATTTTGTCAGCATATAAGGACTGCCAGGCCCATCCAGTCTACCCATTTACACTAGCTCACAAAGCAACCAGTGACTCTTATTGGTCATTGGATTAGCTTTTTCTTCCTGTCTCTAGTATTCCTTTGTTTCTGTCCCATGCATGTTTAAAACCCACCACAGTACAAGCTGCCACCACCTCCTGGGGCAGGCTAGTCTATGCATCCACCACCCTTTCCATGAAGAAGAACTTCCTAATATTTCCCATTATGCGGCCACCCTTCAATCTAATGTGTCCTCTTGTCCTGGCACTTTGGTTGAGCTGAAATATGTTGTCCTCTTCCACTTTGTTTATGCCCTTGAGGTACTTGAATGTTTCTATAATGTCACCTCTCTCCCTCCCTCCTCTGTTCCAGCGTGTACAATATTTACAAATGTTATGCACCTGCCATTTTTGTTCTTGTACTTTTTCTATAGGCTTCCCAGCTCTCATCCAGCAAACCTCTCCATCTGCTCCTACTTTTTCCCCTCTGCATGGAAAGCTCTTCTACATATCACACCTCACATGTTCTTGCATTTGCACCCCCATTCTTTGAGTTATTCTCCCACTCATCTCCTCAAACTCTTGCTACACCATTATTTTTCCTTCTAGGTCTAATTTATTGTTCCCTGTTGTAAGGCATTGCCCTTACCAACACTGTAGTTTTTGAATCTGTGCTGGTTGTCCAGATGAACTACTATACATAATCATACATTGTCCCCTGATTTCCCACCAGGAATGAATCACCCTACAACTTCTGACTTTGGATGCTCGCTGGCAATATTTATTTAAAAGGCACACATTACATTCTTTACATCTCATTAGGAGCCTTAGCAACAAGATAGAAGATCTGGAGGCTGTCATGGTGCAGTCAGACCTGGACATTGTGGCCATCACTGAAGCCTGGTGTAATAATAACCACGACTGGGAGATGGCCATACCTGGCTACAACATATTCAGAAGAGACAGGGCAGGTAGGAAGGGAGGAGGAGTGGCACTGTATAAGAAAAATGACATAAGGGCCACAGAGATACAGGAGGAACAAAATGGGAGAGAGATACTGTGGATTAAGCTGGAAAGGAAAATGGAGCCAGCCAGCCACACAGGTGTGGTCTATAGACCACCAGCCCAGGAGAAAGAAACAGATAGGGAGCTGATGCTAGCCATCCAAAGGATGGCAGACAAAATGAGAGTAGTACTGGTTGGAGACTTCAATATTCCAGACGTGGACTGGAGCATCCCAGCAGCATCAACTAGAAGCAGATTTATCCTGGACTCCTTCAGGTGCCTTCCTCAAGCAACTGGTCATGGAACCAACTCGGCAGAAGGCAATACTGGACCTTGTGCTGCTTACAAACAGGGACAGTGTGATGGGGGTAACAGTGGGGAGCACCTGGGAACAGTGACCACCAGTCATTGTGGTTTGAAATCACAGAAAGAGCAGAACCAAACTACACAAAACATATATCCTGGATTTTAGGGGCAGACTTTGGAAAAATGGGAGATACTTGAAGAGACATTAAGGGGAATGGGGCAGGAATCAGGAGTTGAGGAACAGTGGGCAGTATTTAAAATGGGGATTACAAGAGCAACAGAATTATGCATTAAGCAGGTTAGCAAAAGGAAAAGGAAGAGGAGACCATTATAGTTTTCCAAAGAGGTAGCAAAGAAAGTAAAGTCAAAAGATTGCATTCAGGCAATACAAAAAGACACAGGCAGAAGGGATAGGAGAAGTACCAGGAGAAGCAAATGGAGGCAGGGAGGTCAGTAAGGGAAGCCAAAGCTCAGACAGAAGAACACATTGCAAAATCAGTGGATGGAGGGGACAAAACCTTTTACAGGTACATAAGTGAAAAAAGAAAGGTAAAGGGAGGGGTAGTGAGACTGAAGGGAGATGGGAGCTGCATGGAGGATGACAACAGTAAAGCTGACATATTTAACAGGTATTTCTGCTCAGTCTTTACTGAGGGAGAGGAGGTATTGGGTCTGAAGGGAGTACAAGGGGTGAGAATGGTGCAGAAATGGACACAAGTCCCTTTACATGAGAAAGGGTCCTGAAGGAACTGGAAGTAATAAGAGTTGATAAAGCAATGGACACATGGGGTGCAGCCCAGGATCCTGAAGAACTAAGAGAGGTGGTGGCTGAACCTCTGGCTGTCCTGTTTAGCCAATCACTGGAAACAGGGGAGGTACCCAAAGACTGGAGGACAGCAGATGTAGTCCCCTTATACAAAAGTGGGAACAAAGAGGAAGCGGGGAACTACAGACCAGTCAGCCTCACCTCGGTAGTGGGGAAGATCATGAAAGCACAACTGAAGGAGAGATTGGTGGAACATCTGGTTGTCAGTGGACTACAGGACCCAAGGCAGCATGGTTTCACCAGGGGAGGTCATGTCAGACCAACCTTGTTGAATTTTTTGACTGGGTGACTAGGGAGGTGGATCAGGGGAAGGCAGTGGACATGGCCTATCTGGACTTCAGCAAGGCCTTTGACACTGTGCCACATAGAAGACTAATACACAAACTGGGGAATATGGGTGTGGGCAGGACAGTAGTGTGGTGGGTAGGTAACTGGCTTGGGGCAGGACACAGAGGGTGGTGATAACTGACTGTCACTCCACAGAGGAAGAGTGACCAGTAGGGTACCACAGGATCAGTGCTGGGACCGTCCTATTCAACATCTTCATCAGTGACATTGCACAGGACCTAGAAGGCAGAATTTCACTGTTCGCTGATGACACAAAGCTCTGTAACAGAGTAGACACACCAGAGGGTGTAGACAGAATGAAAAGGGACCTGCAGAAACTTGAAGAATGGTCAGGGGTTTGGCAGTTGAAATTCAATGCAAAGAAGTGCAAGATAATGCATATGGGGCATACAAACCCTGGCACAATCTATCAGTTGGGGGGTGAGGATATAGCATGCACCAAGCAGGAAAGAGATCTTGGGGTTAGCATCTCTGATGACCTCAAGGTAGGGAAACAGTGTGACAAGGCAGCAGGTAAAGCAAATAGGATGCTGGGATGTATAGGCAGGGGCATCACCAGTAGGAAAAGGGAGGTCATAATTCCACTATACAAGACACTAGTGAGGCCCCACCTGGAGTACAGTGTACAGTTCTGGATACCTTACCTATGTAAGGACATAGGGTAGAGAAGGTTCAGAGGAGGGCAACAAAGATGGTACATGGATTGGATCACAAGTCCTATGAGGAGAGGTTGAAGGAACTGAATATGTACTCCCTGGAGGAGAAGAGGGAGAAAGGGGATATGATAGAGACATACAAGTATCTTACAGGGAGGAACAGGGTGCAAGAATACACTATTTTTAAGTGAAAAAGATGTTCCAGAACTAGAAGGCATGGGATGAAGTTGGAGGAGGGCGATTCAGAGGAAACGTGAGGAAGAATTTCTTCACAGAACAGGTGGTGGACAAGTGAACACCCTGCCAGAAGAAGTGGTGGGGGCTGAAACAATCACGGGATTTAAGAATGCATGGGATAGACATAAAGGAATTCTGGAGGTCAGGGGAAAGGGGCAACAGACTTCTAGGAAAACATAAACTGAACTTACAAGCTCAAATGGGCAGACTGGGTGGGCCATAGGCCCTTATCTGTCGACACTGTCTATGTATCTATGCATCATAGAAACACACAGTGCATTATACAATCAGACATATCAGTATATTGTGGACCTATCAGTCCAGGTCTTCCTCCTTGCTTATCTTCTCTCATCGCTCCTCCTTCTGTTTTGGATGCTCTTCGGGGTCTGGACACTCTGATCTGGCTCCCTCTCCATCACCAGAAACAGGTTCCAGACTCTTATCTGGACTCCCCTCCTCGCTAGATGTGAACATGGTGATCTGCCCCCTAGCTATATCCTCCTCCATTTACTCCCCATACCTGGATTCCTTTGTCCCCACGTGGTGCCTAACCCCACTCCCTACCCCCCTTTTCCCCTGCTCCACCCCTTCTCCCTTCATCCACTGGCTGGGCTCCACCTAGCCCACCGGCCCACCAGCTTGCCTCTGCAGCTCACCTGGCCCCCTTCTGTGCCACACACAGAGGAAACCTTCCTTCCTTCTTTTGCCACCCTTTACTGTGTGCTTCTCTCCCTTTTCCAAAACCACTCCGACCTCAGGGCAGGTGGGTGGGAAATTCAAATCAGCAAGAAAAGAGGGCTCTCCAGGGGTTGCCTGACCTTATAAAGTCCCTAAGGACCCCAGCTCAGGACTCTTACAAGCTTCTCCCCCCGGCCCAATGGCCAGCGAGCTCCCTTACCCTGTCATATGTCCCTCCTTGGCCCCTCCCCTTTGTGATTTCACTACCCTAGCCCCTGCCCCCTTACCTCCATCTTATGATTTCTGGCTGGGCCCCTGGGACAAAATGGCTTGCCCTTCATAGGCAAGCTTGATTGTCCCCTGATTCCACACCAGGAATGAATCACACTACAACTTGTTCTGACTTTGGATGCTCGCTGGCAGTATTTATTTAAAAGGCACATGTTACATTCTTTACAACTCATTGTATCATAGAAACACACAGTACATCTTACAATCAGTCTATTTAGACATATCAGTCTATTGTGGACCTATCATTCCAGGTCTTCCTCCTTGCCCATCTTCTCTCATCACTCCTTCTTCTATTTTGGATGCTCTTCGGGATCCGTACACTCTGATCCGGCTCCCCCTACATCACCAGAACCAGGATAATCGGCCCCCCTCTAATCTCATGCTGTGTCCTCTTGTCCTGCTATTTTTCTTATGTTTTAACAAGGTGAAAGAGTCTAACATGTTTAAATATAAGAAAAATAGCAGGACAAGAAGACACAGCATGAGATTAGAGGGGGGCCGATTAAGGGGGAATGTGAGGAAATTCTTTTTCACAGAAAGGGTGGTGGATGCATGGAATGGCTTACCACAAGAAGTGGTGGCTATGAATACAGTGCAGGGCTTCAAACAGGCATGGGATAGGCATAAGGGAGCAATACAAATGACTATGAATAGATAGGCCACTGACAGAGCAAAGGCCGATGGCACATTTATAAGGTAGAAAAACAAATGGGCAGACTGGATGGGCCTTGCGGTCCTTATCTGCCATCAACTTCTATGTTTCTATGTTACCAGACTCTTACCTGGACTCCCCGCTAGGTATGAATATGGTGATCTGCCTCCTAGCTCTATCCCCTACCTCCATTTACTCCCACCCTGGGTTCCTTTGCCCCCAGCACCTGGTGCCTACCCCCCACCCCCTTCCTGCCCCCCCTTTTTCCCCTGCTCCACCCCTTTCCACTGACCCATCTCCAGCTTGTGATGAAAGATGGGGATCTCCCCTTGCAGGCTAGTATCTCAGGAATTTCTTATTAATTGGCACCACCAGGTCTCCCAATGGCCTAAGGAACAGGCACATGCCAAATTCCGACAGGTGCACCCCATCTGCTCTGTACACCTCTGCCTGCTTATATGATATTTCTCAGTCCTGGATGTGTACTTCCCCCATCTCTATCACTGCCCTGGCTACCTTCCTGTTGAGGCGCTTCCACACCAGTTCCACTGCTTTGACCCCTTATGCCCCCCCACACCCGTCGGGATGTGACCTCTGACCAGCCGAGCACTACGCCTGGCCACCAGCTCTTCACCTTCTCCAGGTCCTCCACCATGTCCTTTTCCAGGATATCCCATGGTACTCCACCCAGGTCATTTCCCCAAGTGAATAATAATGCAGTTTGGCCTGGGCCACCACACCCACAACTCTTCCAGCAAGGGCAGGAGCTGGGTCCACCTCATGCCATTGATGCCTTTCCACCGAACTCTTGTTTGCTCCACTTCTGGGTGCAACTGCGTTCCTCTCCTCATGGCAGCCACCTCTTAACCTCTCCACCCAATAGATGAACGAGTGCCCCACAATCCAAACCTGTTACTTGGAGCCCTCTGTGGAAAGAAAGTAACAAGGGTTATCCATCAACACCTCACATACCTTTTGTAACAGTTGGATTTCCAACAGCCCATCCGCTGTGCCCCCCTCTGTCGACTTTCCCCTTGCTGCTGCCTCAGATGTTGCCCCTATCCTAAAAGAGTGTGGGCATACACCTGGGATACCACATGAATGCGACTACCTCTTGGAGGATAGCCCCTACCTGGTAACTCTCGTCACTGGGGATCCATCTCATGTTGAACCATGCCCCTTCCTGCGTTACCAATGTGCCCCGGCCCCTCTGGTCAGTTTTGGAACTAGGAAGTCAAATGCTCACCTCGTCATTCCCCCATGTGACATTCTTGAGCTGTAGTGCCCAAGGGGACATCCTCTGTTTTACCACCTCCATGTCACCAACCCTGAATGCCCCTTTGTCCATGATAGAGAAAATGGCCTTGAACAGGCAGGCCTCTTTTGCTGAAGAGCACACTTGCTCCAGGGCCCTTATCACCTTGAGAGTAGCGGTCCCATTATGGGCAGTCTCCTGTCCTGTCTGTAACCCTGCCCTCTTTGCCTGCCTATCACCATCCTCCAGACAGCTCTCTCTTCTGTTGCATCCGCCCATCCTCGGTCGATGCATGCCCAACTAATACCCGCCAGTTGGACCACCATGGTGGCATGGGCGATGCCTGCCTCCCACCTTTCTATGTTATATTGCATCACCTAATCTTCCTGCACTGGCTCGCCCATCTCTCAACCCTGCTGGGCCCTGAATTCTTGGAAACCTGCCCAGGACCCTTCATGAGCTATCAGGGTACTGTCCACCCAGACCCCCTATAGAGGGCCCCTGGCCTTCTCCCTCCAATTTTCCATACCTGTCCGGCACCCTGGTCTGGGATGTTGCTGCTCCTGGAGCTAGCTTCCAGAACGTCTCCATCTGGAAACAGGAAAGACAGTCAGCGACCTCATTTTTAAGCCCCCTGCTATGGTGCACCCTGAATGTCAGGTTCAGCTGCAGCCACAACAGCACCATGTGCCTCAGAACTTGCCCCTCTAGTACTGTGTTCCCACTCTGCCTGTTGATGACCTCCACCACTCCCTTGTGGTCACACCATAGCATGATCCATTTTCTTCTCATCTGGTCCCCCCATACCTCCATTACCACCCAAATGGGAAAAATCTCCAGGAAGGTGATGTCCTTGATGATTCTCCATTCTGACCACTGCGTCTGCCATGGGTCTGACATCCAATTGCCCATTCCCAGCACCCCTGAGGCATCTGTCTACAACTCGAGGTCTGCATTGTGTACCCAGTCATCCTGCCAGAACATCACCCCATTATATGCCCCCATAAATTCCTCCCACACCTTCAGGTTCTCCCCGACTCCTTTGCTGATGTCTACCCTGTGGTGGAACTGCTTTACCTTCCCCATAGCCTTCCCAAGTGACCTAGTAAAAACTCTATCCAGGCTAATGGCCTTGCAGGTGAAATTAATGTGCCCCAGTAGTTGCTGCACACATACCAGTGGTACCTCCTCCTCACCCCAAATTGTGCCAGCAGGCTCTGCAATCATGTTACCTTGTCCTCTGGTAACCAAAAACACCCCTGCTTTGTATCCACCTCAATCCCTAGGAACTCCGATGTGTGAGCAAGTCCTTCTTTCTTTCCCTCCACCAGGGGGATCCCTATGACCTTGCACATGTCCTGGAAGTCCCAGAGCACACCACGGGTTTCAGCCAGGGTGTCCCCAATCAAAAGGAAGTCTTTCAAATAATGGACCACCCTCTTGTGCCCATAATGGGACCCGAACACCCATTCCACCCAAGAGTTGAAAGCCTCAGATGTTGACCACACTACAGAGCATCCCACAGGCATGGCCTTATCGAAGTACCAACCACCATCAAACTGGAAACCGAGTAGATCCCAGTCCTCAGGCCACACTGGCAAGAGGTGGAATGCAGACTCGATGTCTGTCTTGGCCAGCCATGCACCTTCCACAGCCCTGATCAGCATGACTGCCTGGTCCAGAGATGTGTAGGAAACTGTGCTCAGGTGCTCCAGGATCCCCTCATTGAACAGCTCTGTTTGGGTAAGAGGATGACCCGTCCATGCATCCACTACCCCGAGTACTATGGGCGTGCAGGCAAACTCTTAGCCCCACCGTCCGACTGCCATCATCTGCCTATTTCCATCCAGAGTTGGGGTTAAAACACCCTTGGCCACCCCCACTTCATCCTCTGCCTGACCCCCGACCCCCCAAAGGGCTGCTCCTGGCCCTGCTGTCCCCTTTGCTGGAAGATATTTCCCCCCCATACTTTGCAGGCCATTGCCATGTGCTTCTCTCCGCATCTGGAGCAAACATGCCGGAACTTGCAGCTGGGCCAGGTGCACGACACCTTGTTGCAAGCCCATCAGGTTTTCACCCCATGGCTTGCATGGTTCTCCTCATCTGATTGACCCCCAGACCCAGCACCAGTCCAAATAGGGTCTGCACCCATAACTCTGAGTGGGTTCAGTCCCACCTCAGGTCCCCTTTTGCCGCCATCTGTTTCTGAAAAGCCTCATCATACTTCAACCATCAAAAACCAATCTTCACCTTATATACATCCCTAATGATCACTGTATAAGTCAAGAGTGGTATGGCCAACTCCTGCTGCTTCTCCAACACCAATGCACTGTAGATCAGAAAATCAGCTTCCCTTTGTACTTCGCCTCCTTGGCCCTATGTCCCACTACCACCAGAGAGACCGCCATTTCCGACCTGACCACCGATTCCTTCTGTTCCTACTTTTTTGCCATTTCTTTGTCCACTAGGCCAAAAATATCCATGTATTCGCCCTTCCAAATTTTTCCTTCAGGGAATGTGGTATGTGGTCCCCCAGGATGAAATCTGGTGGTCTATCATGCAACTTCTGGCTCCCAGCTGGCTTGCTAGCCCCGCTGTCCACAATCTGCCCCCCCTTTGATGATTTGCAGGGCCTGCTCCATCTTTTTCACCCCCTCTTCCCCATGTCCTCCAGGAGGCCCTCCAAATACTACTTCAACTTCCCTCATTGCTCAGCCCCAGCCTGCTACGGTGCTGGTGGCGTTGGTGTCGCATCTGGAATGGGAGCTGGGGCCTGGCTGGGTTCTGCTCCCCTGGGCTTCTTGTTTGGCCTCCATCCCCCAACTCCCCCATCTCTATCTTTGCTTTTTTTCTGGGTCTCCTCCTCCGTCTCCTTTCTCTTGGCCGCCACCATCAGTTTGGTCATTTGGCTCATCAGCCTCGTTGCCTGCTCCATCATCTTGGCACTGGAGGCTGGTGTTTTCTTCGGAGCCATCTTTTCCTATTAGAATATGCACCAAACATCATTGCTGCCCCACTGTCTCCTCCACTCATTCCTTCCCGGCAAACCCGAGATGCCCCCTCCACTGCCCTGAGGCATGTTCATTGGCTCTCCTGGGTTGGCTGCACAGGCCCTGCCCATGGAAATTTGCAACTGCTCCACTTGCCACCCGTGTACTGTGGGTGCCCCCTCACCCTGGCAGCCTCCCTTGTTCCCAGAGGCCCCCCTTTTGTCAGAAGGCCCACCATGATGTGGGCTAACCCGCAGACACCAGGCCCAGCATTGCCCCATAGAGGGCTGACCCTCACTGCCCCACCGGGGCACACATCCAGCATCCGGGCCTGCTCCATCATGCCCAAAGCTCCTGTCATATGGGCCATGCTTCCTTAGTGGCTTGCATCAGTCCACATGCCACTCTGCTCAACTTCCGTCTCACCCTCGCCTTGGGCGACCAAACCTGCACAGGCCTGACCACGTGTGCAGCGAAGTGCCACCTTCTTCCCCCTGCACCAGTGTCAGATCCTCTTGAGGCCTTTTACTCCCCTGTGTCCCTAGGCTCCCCCCAATGCAGCCTGTGTCATCACCTCTGCTGCTTGCAGTGAAATGTAGGCCCCTTAGCCCATTCCATGTATGCCTCCTTCCTTTGTGGTGCCCTGCTTATACAGGTCTTCCCCCTTACCCTGCTGGCTTCCAGCCGGCCATGCCTCGGGGTCCATGACACCTGAGAACCAGTCGCCCATAGCAGTCCCATAGGCTGTGCCGCATGTTCTCCATCGTCCCCAGCCTTCCTGCGGCCATGATGCCTCCATGCCTTCTCCCAGCTGCTCCATGGCCTGCACAAACCCCCATGATGCACAGCTCAGCCAAAACCCACCGGCCCTATGGTCCCGTTGCCTCCCCATGCTCATGCCATTACACTAGGTGCCCCAGCATCTGAGACAGCAAACTGCCACCAGATCCTCCATTATTTCCTTTTCTTTTGTTGTTTGAGGCTTGCTATCTTCCACCTCACCTTGCCACAAAACACACCAGCAGCAGCTGGCCAGGAGCACTCTGCCTATCACTCTTGATGCAGCCCTGCCTGGGCTTGCCATCCCAGCATCCCTTTAGCCACATTCTGCACCATAAGCTAGAAGACAACTTCTTTCTATTTTGGGGCCCTTGGGCCAGTGAAAGCCAAGCATGCAGCTCATTGCTCCCTAACCAGATTGCCCAGAAACCCACTTCAATGCTTGCCGCATATTATCACCCACACCAAGAGGCCACAGCTTCCTCAGAACTCCAAAATATGGACTATAGCAACACACATTGTGAAATAAACCTTGCAGCATTAAACAAGTGTAACCCCTAGATGGTGCTATCCCAGGGGCTACTACCCCTGCCTGATTTGCCACTAACAGGTTGAGGGGCCTGGATCCAATGGCGGGTGCCTCCACCCAGAGGTCAGGGTTTGCAATAGTTAAACTTACTTGGTCACGGCCCTCTGGGACACTGCAATCCCCTTTCTTCCCACTAGTGGCCCACAAAATATCAGAAATTACCTTCACAGTATACACTTACCCCCAGGACTAGTTCCGGCACTGGGACCTCCTGTGAAATAAGATACAGTGCAACAATCACAGTACAAGTGCTTTAACATGAGACAAATACCTCAGCAGTATAACTTTGCCAAAACAAGCAGCTCTGATTTATTTAGGGGGATATAACAAGGACAGGGGAAATCAGGTTAATTAGCTTATCACTTTACTATCTACCTATGGCTCTGGCACAGGCCTATCCCTACCAGTTACTGTCCCCAGTACCCAAGCCCTAGTGGCTAGTCCAAACCGTGGCAGCTGGTAGGGGCCCTTTCACACAGTGAAAAGAAAAATTAGTTTAAACAGTCAACGGTACAGTGATTCCATTTGGATTTAATGTGGCAATTCAACAGGGAGCGACCCTGAATTAGTACACGACTTCCAAACAAGATAGGTCCTTCAGCATCAGCAGGGCTACTCTTGAGCTCCACGAGACTCTTCACACATTTATATGGTAAAAAAGTACTTTATACCAGGCAGGCTGCTTCTCTATCCCGATCGCAATTACTGCACAATACCGGGAGAACACAGCAGATTCAGTTCCTGACAGACCAGAGTGCAATTCAACAATTTCTCCAGTCTTCTGAAGGTGAGCCTGGTTTACTCTTCAGAGATCCTTTGATTCTTTTCACAGGACGGATTCAGTCCTAACAAGCAGTTACACAAGCTGCAGACCAGAACTCTGGGCCTTACACCGTTTTTTGACTGAAACTGTGCACTGAAGGAGCAGGGGTTTCTTTTCCCTTCACTGCCAGATCTAAACTGGAAACTCCAACAGACAAAACAGGCACTTCCTTTGAGTTCCTCCCAGTTCTTGACTGGATTGGCTGTCACTCACAATCAGACTGCTGCTGTTGAATTCAAGGTAGCGAAGTCTAAACTACATCTCCCAGAGTCACTGCCCATACAATCCTCTTGTGGCTGGCTCAGACATGAGTCAAGTTCTGAGGATTCGTCAAGGCACCATTTAGAGCTAGCTTACCCCACACTGATTGGGTCCAGTTCAGCAGTTCAAAACCAGAATGGGAAACTAGGCAGACACAGTTCTGACTGCAAAGAGCAGGTTAGACAAACTGTAATTTCATTATTACTGTAAAATGATTTCTGGCAAACAGTTACATCTTTCAGATAGGTTCCCTTTACTCCTAGTGACTGCAAAATGGAGTGAATTGGCAGCAGCTCAGTGGTACTCAAACAGAAGCACACAGTCCCCCCCATACAAACTAATTATGTCTGCAAGCAGACAGCTCTTAAAGAGACAGTACCAGAGGCTCTAAAACACTCACTGATAAATGAAACGCTAAACACCATTCAGGCTTGGAGCATTCAAGCAAGGTCCTGGAAGTCTTTTGGGAACCCCCATTTGCAAGGGGGTTACACCCTTCCTGGCCTGGGAAAGCTTGACGTCCGCGTCAAGCAAGTACCCCCATAAGTTTCAACTGCAACCATATACATTTGCATTAGGCTCACACATGTAATCATCAGTCAATACATCATTTTACCAAGAACACATTTCTGAAACATTGCAGTACATCACTCTTTACAATATTACACACACATTGTACCATAACTCAAGTTATTACCTCTTGTACATGAAACCTGAGAGAGGGCCCTTCCTATCAGTTACCTTGAGGGCTGGGCAGGGCAAGGGCACCATATAGAAAGGCAACACAAGTAAATTGGAGTTAGCACTGATGCTCAGTTTGGGCAATGAGCTCAGGGACACATACACTCCTTTATGGAAAACATTGAGACAAGTCCACAGGCCTCCCAAGTGAATCATAACTGAGGTGCACCACAGGCTTTACAGCTTGACCAGTCTTTCTAGGGGAACTGTTACAGTCTCTGCACTCTGAGCCTCATTTTCAGCATTGTCCTCACTTGTCAGGGAGTCTCCTGGGGGTAGAGAGGCTAGAACTTGGGCACTTTCAGCTCCAGGAGTTACAGTTTCTGAGTCCACAACATTTGGCTCACATGGAGCTTTCGGACACTGGCAGTGGACTGTCAGGGCACTCAAAATACTCTTCTTGTTAAGATGTATCACCAGTCTGCCCCAATCTATCATTTTCCTCCCTAAGCTCAAACAGTTCAACCATGCACAGTGATTCCATTTCATCTGATCTGATACTTTGCACTTCACTTTCTGGGAGCATTGGCTCAGGGATGAAGCTGAAGCTTAGACAGTCCAGAAGGCCCAGCTTTGTCTCAGTATTGACTAGGGATTGCCCGAAACAATTGACTCAGTTCGTAAGAAGGATAGTATTCAAAGTCACTCTCACTTTCTTCTGATATGGACTGACAGTCATGCTCAACTGGGACTTGTGCGGGGAACACTTTAACTCTGCTTCTGTGAGGTGCAGACTTCCTTGATCTTTTCTTAGCAGCAGCTCTAGTCACTGATCCAGAGGGGCATCTTCTGGGGGCTCAGACTCAATCAGGATTTGTCCAATGGGCAGTAAATGATTTCTATGCATTGTTTTACATCTTTTGAATTGTTCTCAGGCCTTACTTTGTATACTGGCAGATCATCTAGTTTGCCCACTACAATGTGAGGAGATGGTGCCATCTGTCAGCAATCTTGTGTTTGCCATACAGTCCCAGATTTCTTAGCAATACCGATCTCCCTCCTGGGTTCCTGTGCTTTCACCTTTTTATCATACCGTTCTTTGTTGGCCAGATTTCTTTTGGCAGCCATGGTTTGAGCCAGTTAGTGCATGAGTTAGCTGGGCCTTTAGCTTTTGCACATACTGTAAATAGTTGTCAGCTTGAACCCCATCAGGAGAGACCCAAAACACACATCTACTGGTAGTCGAGCTTCTCTTCCAAACATCAGGTGGTAGGGGGAGAACCCAGTGGCATCACTTTTGGTGCAGTTATAAGCATGTACCAGGGTGCTAATTTGTTGGCTCCATCTAGGCTTGTCCTTTGGGTGCAGAGTGCCTAGCATATCTAGCAAAGTGCAGTTGAAACGTTCAGGCTGGGGGTGGTAAGGAGTGGTTCTGGACTTTTGCACTCCCCACAGAGAAAGCATCTCTTTGATCAGACGACTCTCAAAGTCTCCCTTGATCAGAATGGATTCTTTTGGAGCCCCATAGTGAACAAAAGTTTTCTACAAGTACTTTGGCCACAGTGGATGCTTTCTGGTCTTTGTTGGGAAAGCTTGGGCATATCTCGTGAAATGGTCAGTGACCACCAGCACATTACTGATATTTCTTTGATCTGTCTCCAAACTCATAAAATCAATACAGACCAACTCCATGGGTGCACTGGTGGTGATGTTAGTAAGGGGGCAGCCCTCTGGGGCAAAGCTTTCCTCTGTAAGCAGCGACCACAAGTTCGAATGTGTTTGCTCACATCAGCCCACATCTTAGGCCAATAGAATCTGGATCTCACCAAGTCAAGTGTTCTGTCTATACAAGGTGCCCCATGTGGTTGTGCAAGGACCTCAGTACTGAGTCTCGAAAGGCAGTGGCAGCACTAGTTGTTGTTTGTCTACTTGTCCCCTCTGTCTACTGTTTCTCAGTATAACAGTTTATTGATCAGTTTCAACTTAGGACCTTCTTTGTATAACAGTGCAGTTCTCAAATCAGTGGGCGTAATTTGGACACATCTTTTCCTGCATAGAGGGCTTCTAAAGCTGCTTTGATCATGGGATGTGCAGGATTGAGCCAGCCGAATACTGTCATTGTCCAGCTGAGGCAGTGCACCAATGTCTATTGCAGAAAAGTGGCAATAAGCAGCAGGTATGCAATTCTCAGAGGGTCCCAAGCAATCCACCATGCAGTCCACTGCGTCCGTGGACATTGTTCCTCCCTGTCAAACTTCCGGCAGAGTGCCCGAATGTCAGGTTCTGCCAGTGGACCCAATCATTCTAGGGAACAGGCCTCCGGGAGAGAGCATCAGCATCTATGTGGTTCAGACCTGCTTGGTATTACGAGCATAGTCATATAGATAATCGAAAGCCACCTATGGCCTGTGGCATCCAACTTAGCTGAGGTCTGCACATAGGTCAAAGGATTATTGTCAGTTTTACTAGTATTTTAGCCCCATACAAGTACTCATGGAATTGGTCAACAATAGCCACTTCAAAGCTAGGAACTCTAACTATGTACAGGATAGTTCTTTTGGATGGGGTCAGGCTTCTACTGGCAAAGGCCACTGGTCTCAAGCCATTCTCGTGCTCTTGGTACAACACAGCCCCCAACCCTTGCAAGCTAGCATCAGTGTGCAGGGCGTAAGGTTTTCTTGGATCGGCATAGGCCAGCACTGGAGCATGGGTAAGGTTGATATATGATCTCATGAAAAGCAGTCTCACAATCAGAGTCAGCGGGCCCCAAATACTTCACTCGGATGAAAATACACTCTTTCAGTCTTGAGGGCGCTGACTTTTGGTATTTTGTGGGTTGGGGGATACCCTTGAGTAAGGGTTAAGTAAAGGGCGGATCACTCTTGAATAGTCCTTGATGAGCGCCGATAATAACCACAGAATCCAGGAATCTTTGCAGTTCTTTTAGATTTTTGGGCTGTGGCCAGGTGGTCAAGGCCTCAACTTTACTTGTGGTCGTCCTATTCCCTCGGTGGATACTATGTCCCACATACTTTACTGATGTTTGAAAGAATTGACACTTATCAATGGACAGTTTAAGGCCAAAGTCCTCAGTCGGTCCAATACCTTAAATAATCTGCTCTCATGTTCCTCCAGTGAGCTGCCAAACACAATAACATCATCTAGGTATACCAGGCATTCTAGTAAGTTCATGTCCCCCACTGCACGCTCCATCAATCGTTGAAAAGTGGCTGGGGCACCTGAAATCCCTTGAGGCATCCTCATGAATTCATAGAAGCCAAGCGGACAGATAAAGGCTGTCTTCTCACGGTCCTCTGGGGCCATCGGGATCTGGTAGTACCCACTGCGGAGATCAACACAGAGAACCACTTGCTCCCGTTTAGGCAGTCCAAAGCATCCTGAATGCGGGGCATTGTGTACTGATCAGGGATAGTCGCCGGTTTAAGGTGTGATAATCACACATCCTTACTGTCCCATTCTTTTCCTCACTACCACAATGGGGGAAGCATAAGGGCTTCTGGATTCTTGTATTACACCAGCAGCTAACATCTCTTGCAGATGCGTCTCACATCATCTATGTCAGCAGGTGCCAGGCATCGAGACCTCTCACGAAATGGTCTTTCGTCATGCAGCGGATATTGTGCTCAGCTCCTTGCATGCATCCTATGTCCCATTCCTTTAAAGAAAACACCTGGTCTCTCTGGGCAAGCTTCTCACTGATCCTCACTTTCCATTCAGCTGAGCAGGGAGCGCGCGAAATCAAACAAGTCAGGCGTTACTCTGTCATTCTTCCTCGAACTCTTGCTGCTGGGTAGCACTGCAGTGTCTGCACAATGCACATTAGCCAGGATGCAACCTCTATTTACTCAAATGTCTCTTTCAGACACATTATGAACTTGGACCATTACCCTTCTGGCATAAGCATGGGCTCTAGCGGGCAAAATACTAGGCTTGACCAGCAGTCCCTCTGGCAATTTTCCATTGCCTGGTGCATCAACATTAATATTTTATTCTTAACATCCTTTCTGATCACGGATCTCTCCTGTAAGGTACACTGGTCATTTGGCGCCAGGATCAGAGACTCAGGATCCTTCTTCCATACAATTCCGACCGGTTCCTCTGGTTCTATTTTTCAGCATCTCTCTGTGCCTCATATGCCTTCTTAATTAAAGCTGGAACTCTTAAAGCTCTACTAGTTTTTGACCCCTGTTTTCCATAACACAACTGTGCCAGCCTTCCGAACATATGAGCATTTGTTCCAATCAACAAAGGGACACCATCATACAGTCCAGTGGGGGGACACACTAGGCTAGAGTCTCTACTTGTTCAGCCACTCCAGCCACGGAGGTGGGAAAGACAGCCAAATTCGGATATACCGGAATAGGGTGAGCCTTCTCACTTAACCCCCATACATGCAGTCCTTCTAATGGTTGTAAGGGTACGTCTGACAAATGCTTCTGATACCAATCCTGGAACATAATTGTCACTTGGGAGCCACTGTCTAATACAGCTCTTGTAGACTCTCCATTCACCTTTACAGTGGTCTCCATGGAGGACCCACTATTCTGGACCAGTCTGGAGGCGATAGTGGGGGCCTGGAGCAGCTGACCTTGCCACAAAGGACGTGAGTTAGCATTTTGGTGCCCTCACTGGGATCATTTTGTGCACCTCTTAACCACTGATTTGTTCTCGAAGCTCTCCTTGTAGCCTATATGCAACTTTGTCAGTGTCTTTTGGGGACCAGCATTCCCTTTTCATGTGCCCATCCTTCCCACAATTATAGCAAAACATACTTTCTGAGTCTTGAGCTGGCGAGGCACCACACTGGGAGCCAGGGCGGGGTATTACTAACTGGAAACCTTGGTGCCATCTCTGTCTGCTGTGATAAGCATTTGGAGACATATCATCAGTTTCTCCACTTCCATGGTCAAGGAATTGAGTTTGGAGCTGTTATCAGCAGGAGATACATGGGTGGGTACCCCACCCCTAGCAGAATGCAGTCGGATATAGGTCAGGGCCCGTACTTGCAGGCATGGCCTTCATAAAGGCACTTTTTGAATTCCGGATCTCTCTCAACAGTTCACCCCATTGTGGCATATCTTTTTCTTTGTCAGAGCACTCATTGACTGCCAACCTCTGCCCTGAACTTCACTTGATGGGCCACCCTCAGTCACTCGGGTCATAGCCGCAGCTATTGGTGCAGGTCCTCCAGGTCGCCTTTTCTCAACTCCTCGAATTTCTCTCATTAACTCATCATAGGAGGGTGGGGATTCCAGTCGAGTTGCCAAGGCGTAACTGAAGCAACAGCAGTTCTGAGAGGGGGCAGACTTAAGGATCCTGTCCAGCCTGGTTCGGTCCAGTTCAATCGCTGGCAAACTACCCTTTCTGAGGCATTCTTGAAACAATTTTTCCAGCCGAGATACATACATAGACAACAACTCCCTTGGTACTGTTGTGCATTTCTTACTTTCACCATAGATCCTCATCAGAATCTGGGCTCCCATACACATTCTCCAAGGCCTCAAGATAGGCCTATGCAGTCACTTCAGGGTTACTGGCCCGTTTGCTTACGGATGGTAGCCAGGGCAGGACCTCTGAGGCTCTCACTAACCCTCTTTAGCTTTTGGCTTCGAGCATTGCCATTCTAGCACTAGGGGGCAACATAGTCTATCCAGGTCTCCCAGTCATCCTCCCTTGGGGGTGGGGAGGGTGCCAGAGAAGATCCTCAACCTTGGTAGAGTCGTGACTAATGGCAGGTGCAGAAATAGGAGTCTGCATTGGTTCAGCCACCATTACAGGTACTGGAGCGGGAGAGGGTGTTGGGGGAGGAACACCCCCAGGTGGCAAGAATAGTTTCTTCAAGTCCTCCACAGTTTTCCCTTCCCCCAGCAACCATTTAGCAAATTTCTCCTCAAAAGTTTCAGACAGTGGTGGGGGCTCATTCCCCACCAGGTCTTTACTGTACTTAGTTATCACTCTCCAGGCAGTGAGGGCTCCCTCTGGGGTAATGGTCTGTGGCACTTTGGAGCTATCTATGGGATCCTTAAACTCTACTAGGGCCAGGAAAGTGTGGGTGAGCAGATTAGCATGCCGACCCACCACCACAGGGTTTTGTAAACCTTCCACCTTGGAAAGTACTCCCTGTACAGTGTCCGTATTGATACCCAGGGGGATGTCCAGGATAAGCATAGCATTTTGGGGGTCAATCTCCTCCCCAGTACACCCTCCACCAGCCGGTGCACAGCCACTTCTGCCAGGTACCCATTTTTTTCTTAACAGTGGTTCATAAATATGGCCACTAGAGGACACACAATCCCAGCGGTGAGCCTCCAAGATGTAACCCCTAGATGGTGCTATCCCAGGGGCTACTACCCCTGCCTGATTTGCCACTAACAGGTTGAGGGGCCTGGATCCAATGGCGGGTGCCTCCACCCAGAGGTCAGGGTTTGCAATAGTTAAACTGACTTGGTTACAGCCCTCTGGGACACTGCAACCCCCCTTTCTTCCCACTAGTGGCCCACACAATATATCAGAATTACCTTCACAGTATACACTTACCCCCAGGACTAGTTCCGGCACTGGGACCTCCTGTGAAATAAGATACAGTGCAACAATCACAGTACAGTACTTTAACATAAACAAATACCTCAGCAGTATAACTTTGCTGAAACAAGCAGCTCTGATTTATTTGGGGGATATAACAAGGACGAGGAAATCAGGTTAATTAGCTTATCACTTTACTATCTACCTATGGCTCTGTGCAGGCCTATCCCTACCAGTTACTGTCCCTGGGTACCCAAGCCCTAGTGGCTAGTCAAACCGTGGCAGCTGGTAGGACCCTTTCACACAGTGAAAAGAAAATTAGTTTAAACAGTCAGCAGTACAGTGATTCCATTTGGATTTAATGTGGCAATTCAACAGGAGGCGACCTGAATTAGTACTCATGACTTCCAAACAAGATAGGGTCCTTCAACGTCAGCAGGACTACTCTTGAGCTCCATGAGACTCTTCACACATTTATATGGTAAAAAAAGAAAGTACTATACCAGGCAGGCTGCTTCTCTATTCCGATCGCAATTACTGCACAATACCCGGGAGAACACACAGCAGATTCAGTTCCTGACAGACCGGTGCAATTCAACAATTTCTCCAGTCTTCTACAGGGTGAACCTGGTTTCTACTCTTCAGAGATCCTTTGATTCTTTTCACAGGACGGATTCAGTCCTAACAAGCAGTTACACAAGCTGCAGACCAGAACTCTGGGCCTTACACACGTTTTTTGACTGAAACTGTGCACTGAAGGAGCACAGGGTTTCTTTTCCCTTCACTGCCAGATCTAAACTGAAACTCCAACAGACAAAACCAGGCACTTCCTTTGAGTTCCTCCCAGTTCTTGACTGGATTGGCTGTCACTCACAATAGACTGCTGCTGTTGGTCCAAAAAGGCGCCGAAGTCTAAACTACATCTCCCAGAGTCACTGCCCATACAATCCTCTTGTGGCTGGCTCAGATTATGAGTCCAAGTTCTGATTCGTCCAAGGCACCATTTTAGAGCTAGCTTACCCCACACTGATTGGTCCAGTTCAGCAGTTCAAAACCAGAATGGGGAACTAGGCAGACACAGTTCTGACTGCAAAGAAAGCAGGTTAGACAAACTGTAATTTCATTATTACTGTAAATGATTTCTGGCAAACAGTTACATCTTTCAGATAGGTTCCCTTTGCACTCCTAGTGACTGCAAAAATGGAGTGAATTGGCAGCAGCTCAAGTGGTACTCAAACAGAGAAGCACACAGTCCCCCATACAAACTAATTATGTCTGCAAGCAGACAGCTCTTAAAGAGACAGTACCAGAGGCTCTAAAAACACTCACTGATAAATGGCTTAAACGCCAAACACCATTCAGGCTTGGAGCATTCAAGCAAGGTCCTGGAAGTCTTTTGGGAACCCCCATTTGCAGGGGGTTACACAAGAAACTGCTGTCAGCATTTTACCAATCCACAGAAATAATCTTAAACACATTTAGTCAACATTTTTAAACTACAGAAGGCAACCACTCTTTAAAACAGCCCACCAAACAAACATTGCGAAATAAACACTACAGAATTAAACATGAAAACACTGCTAGCATTTTACCAATTCACAGAAATAGACTTAAACAAACATTTTCAACGTTTTTAAACCACAGAATGCAACCACTCTTTAAAACAACCCATCAAACAAACATTGTGAAATAAACATTGCAGAATTAAACATGAAAACAAAACACTGGCAGCATTTTACCAATCCACAGAAATAAACTCAAACAAATGGTTGCAGCATTTTAAAAACCACAGAATGCAACCACTCTTTAAAAAAAACAGCCCACCAATGCTGGGACACCTGAGGCCTAGAGGCCTAGTTTTCCTATGTGGTGCCTTACCTCACAGAATTGTCAGCAATGTGCTGATAGGAGTTCAGTTCAAATCAGCAGAAAAGAGGGCTCTCCAGAGCTGCCTGACCTTTTAAATCCCCTAAGGACCCCAGCTCAGGAACCCTACAATCCTCTCCCTCCAGCCAATGGCCAGTGAGCTCCCTTACCCTGCCATATGACCCTCCTTGGACCCTCCCCCTTTGTGATTTTACTACCCTAACCCCACCCCCTCCCCCTTACCTCCATCTTATGACGTCTGGCTGGGTCCCTGGAACAAAATGTCTTGCCCTTTATAGGCAAGCTTGATTAGTGTATTTTCTACATACTGTAGCACATCAACTCACTGCTGCAGTACATGAATGTTGCTGATTACTTTGTGCTGTCCTTTTTGTGCATCATTTCTGGTTTTATATATTTTACCACTTATATATCTCTTTTTGCACACCTCATTGTATCAAGTTTATTACATCCTGCCTTCTTTTCCACATCACTTCTGGTATTGTCTTGCATCACGATATGTACTTTATTGCACTATTTGTGTTTATGTGCCCTTTATCTTTTCCCTAGGATGTATTTGGAAAATAGCTCTTTATAACTCAGAATGCTCTTCTGGTGAAGTTGTTTAAATAAATAAATATGTTATAGAATTCACACTTTCTATGTAATACTGCAAACTGTTTCTTGTCTAAATTCCCATTTTTATGGCTCATTTGATGAATATTTTCAGATTTCTAACTAGTTGCAATCAAGAAAAGAGTTGGCTTGTGCCAACAAGAATGGTCTTGTAATGTTAATGAACAATTAACACCTTAAGGGAAACTTTTAGAAACATAATATTTAGACAACATATAACTTAAAATTGAAATATATCCTATAGTAGCCTTCCCTTGTTTTTTATTATTACAGATATCAGCAGGTACACTAAGTAATTCATCTTTAGAGTTTGTCTACTCTTGCTTTGCATTCCACATTTATAGTCATAATCCAATTTGTGACATCACAATCTTCTGCCAAAGAAGTGTGGTTTTAAAAGTAAAGGCTTGTGACTTCAGGTATGAGTGAAAAAGCTTCCAGGGACCAGAGTAGATGAAGGCTAAGGAACTAAAGGCCCGTTTACATGCCATTCTCCTTAGAAAGAAAGAAAGAACATGTGACAGAAAAATACAGAACTCATCGAAAGTATAAAATGAGCTGAGTCTAATTAATATATTTTAAAAGTTTTCCCAGATAAGTAGTTGTTCTTGATTTTGTATATAGCAAGGAAGTTATTTGTTAATTTTATGGCCACCATCTCTTATATTGTATTTTTACCTCCCTTAGGGCATTAAGGAAGGGGAAAAATACTTTTTTCGATACCTCAGGAAACAATTAAGTGCAGAGACAACATAGTGAGGATAAGGAGGAGTGGAGATTGGGTGGAAAAGTGAGCGGAACAAGCAGAAGCACTGAATGAATACTTTTGTTCCTTGATCACACAAGAGAAGCATGGTCCACTACCTCCATGGACAGGGGAGGTGGGGTCAGGGGGAGGGGATGACAGACAGATGGATTGAGAAGAATAGAGTGTTAGAGGGTCTGAGATCACTGAGGGTGGACAAGGCACCAGGTACTGATGGTATTCACCCCAGGATGCTGAGGGAGATGGCACAGGTTTTGGTCAGGCCACTGGCAGGCCTGTTCAGCATCTTCCTGGACATGTGTTTTGTGCCCCAGCACTGGAGGGTGGCTCACGTGGTGTCCATTCACAAGAGAGGCCCACGGGACAAACTGGGAAACTACTGGCCTGTCAGTCTCACATTCATATTGGGTAAACTTATGTAGGTGATACTGAAAGAGAGACTGGTGTGATTTCTGGAGGGAAATGATTTCCAGGATGGGCAGCAGCATGGGTTCATCTTGGGGAGGGCTTGTCAGACCAGTCTAGTAGAATATTAGGACTGGGTTACAAGAGAGCTGGATAAGGATGGCGCTGTGGATGTCCTATACTTGGACTATAGCAAGGCCTTTGATTCAGTGCCTCATTGGTGGCTGGGGGACTGACTTCTATAGGGGTGGGAGAGAAACTGGCAAACTGGATAGGGAACTGGCTGAGGGGGAGGCAGCAAAGGGTGGTGGTGGGGGAGAACTCTCAGCACCTAGGCCAGTAATGACTGGAGTACCTCAGGGCTCCATGCTGGGTCCAGTGCTGTTTGGGCTATTCATTTCAGATTTCTCACATGGAGGTGGGAGCAGGTTTAGTCTGTTCACAGATGATACTAAAATGGGGTGGTAGATGATGAAGTGGACAGGTGGAAACAACTATTAGGGGACATAACCAAACTGGAGGAATGGTCATAGAGGTGGCAGCTGGGCTTCAATGTGAAGAAATGCAAGGTTATGCACTTCGGTGCAAATAACCCAAATAAGGACTATTGGTTGGGAGAGGTGAGGCTAGGGGACACTGAGGAAGAGAAGGACCTTGGGGTGTTGATAACAGGGAGCATGAACAATTCTGCCCAATGCAGGAAAGCTGCAACTAAGGCTAACACGTTGTTGGGGTCTATTGCAAGGGGATTCTCATCCAGTCATAGGATGTGATCCTGCCCCTCTACAGGTCATTGGTCAGGCCACACTTGGTGTACTTTGTGCAGTACTGGCATCTGTATCTGAAGAAGACATTAAACTGGTGGAGGAGTGCAGCAAATGGTGACAAAAATGTTATGGGGATGGAGGCAAAGTGAACAAGGACAGGCTATGTGAGCTGAATATGTACACCCTGGAAGAGAGGAGGGAAGTTTTAAAAGGACTTGGGACAGGGAACGAGGGATGGTGTGGGTGAATAATGCTGAGAACTGGGGGAATAGTGCTGAGAACATCCTGAAGATGGGGGAAGGGGTTGGGGCAGCTGCAATCTAGGGGTGCAAGCTGCACACTTGAGCAGACTTTGATAGACCATGAGGTTTGTTTCTGCTGTTCATATGTTTCATATGTATTGTGTTTTAGAATACAGTGCAGGACCTGTCCATTCCCACCGTGATTTAAATACTATAGTATTCCTTTCTCTCCCTGTACTGGATTGTAAAGGACACTGGGATGCAATCTTCCCTCCTCAGATATACACACATACTGCACCACATGTTATCAATAAGTTCTGAATAGAAGTTTAGTAGACAAAACAACAGTTGAAAGTGGAAACTGGGATCATAACTTGCACCTATTTTTAATGTCAGGTGTGGATGGACCTGCAAATCTACAAGTGGCAGTGCATCAGAAATGTAGACTGTTGCTAATCTGATGGACAAAGCTATGGAGCAGTTGGTACAGGAGGGTCCACAAGGAGTATCAGAATGCAACAACAAAAACAATACATATTTAATTAACAGCAAAAGCTGAAAAAAAGATTGCCTGTCCTTAAAGTCAGCAACCTTCTTAAAATGAATCTTCTTAGTAGCCATTCATTCATTATTTGTCATAGTCTAAAACATTTATTTATTAAATTTTGTTAATCAGGTACATTTATGAAGATTAAAAGTCCCTTTTTAGGAGTGACCCAAAATTAAGTACATAGAGAACATTATAGAATATCACAGAGAGTCACAACGTTAGAACATATCTATCTATCTATCTATCTATCTATCTATCTATCTATCTATCTATCTATCTATCTATCTATCTATCTATCTATCTATCTCTCTCTCTCTATATGTATATATATATACTGTATATATATATATCTATATCTTATCTCTCTCTCTCTCTCTCTCTATATATATATATATATATATATATTATAGTAAGTAGTAGTCGCACCACTATACAGTAGTTAGGGTTCAGCGGTCACTTCTCTGTTAAACTCAAAAAGTTGTGCTTAATAACTTTGGACCCATTCAATGGATTTGCCTGAAATTTGGTGTGCAAGGTGGGGCATGGTAGATCTCTTGATCTGCCAAACTGCGTTTCAGTCAGACTAGCAGTCTTTGCATAAAAAAACACTGAAAAATGCAAAATTATCCATTTTTGGAGGCAGTGTTTGGGATTGTGGACCTGTCCTGCATGGCCGTTGTGTGGTGTGCCACTCTGTGAGATGGCTACTTTGAAAGAGCTTTGGTGGCTGAACATGCAGCTTTTCATTTGGTGAAAAGACATTCAAAGGTTATGACAATTTTAAGTTCCCATTATAAGTCAATGGGAAAATGTATATGTATGTTTTGTGAACAAAGAATGGAGTTCTGGCCATCTCATCCTGCCTGGCGATTAATGAATTTGCAGCCTCATGGTTCAAGAATCTTTGTCCCCAAGAATTTTAAAAATTATTTGATCTCAAGATCTGCCATCTTGTTTTTAATTTTCTGATCTGAAAAAATACAAATATCTCGGCTCAGGGGTCACTTCTGATGTAAAACGTGGATGGGTTTTACTCAGGGGACTCCGATCTATCGAGCCATGCCTTGGTTTGATCCAAATCAGTGAAAAAATAGAGTTCTGGGTTTTAAAATCTTAATTCGTGGCTCGCTAACGGTCTTTGATCACGAGGCTGCAAATTCTTTGATTGCAAGATTCTTTGATCGCTATCATGCATCGCGAGCGAGGGACAAGATGGCCAAATTTAAAAATGTATTTTCTCAGCCCAGGGGGCCCTAGAAAGTTAAATGAGGGTGGACTTTTCTCAGGGGGCTTCGTTCTGCCCCATCTGAATAAAAAATATGATGTTTTGAATATCCCTGGTAGTCTAGTGCCCCACCCCCGATCATGATAAAATAGATAATGATGTGTAATTCCCTGGTAGTCTAGTGGCCCCCCCAATGTGTATTTTATAAATATTGCCTTTCTACATCCCTGGTAGTCTATTGCCCCGATCTGTATACAATTATTATAGTTGTTGATATCCCTGGTAGTCTAGCAGCCCCATCATAATAAAATACATAAGGATCTGCAATTTCCTGGTAGTCTAGTGGCCCCACCCCCACCTAGCCATACCAGCCCACCCAGCACCCCCACCCTTCCCCTAGCCAGCGACACAGCTCAGCCCACCTCTCACCGGCCAGCCACCAACACTGTGTATATTGTGAGGCATGCAGTAAAGGCACTCAGAAATAATTTATGTGTGCCTCTTTCCATTAGTGCTAGCACACACACAGTCAGCAGCTGGCTGTGGAGGTGAGGTGGGCAGTGCCAGTCGCTGGCAGGTGGGGGTGCTGTGTGGGCTGGCATGGCTAGGTGGGGAGTGGGGGCCACTAGACTACCAGGAAATTGCAGATACTTATGTATTTTATTATGATGGGGGAGGCCACTAGACCCCAGGGATATCAACAATTATAATAATTTTATACAGATCAGAGGGGCCACTAGACTTCCAGGGATATAGAAAGGCAATATTTATAAAATACACTTTGGGGAACCACTAGACTACCAGGGAATTACACATCGTAATCTATTTTATCATGATTGGGGGGTGCTAGACTACCAGGGATATGAACAACTATAATAATTTTATACAGCTCGGAGGGCCACTAGACTACCAGGGATATAGAACAGTAATATTTATTAAATACACATTGGGGTGGCCACTAGACTACCAGGGAATAACAGATCGTAATCTATTTTATCATGATGGAGGGCCCATTAGACTACCAGGGATATTCAAAACATGATTTTTTCTATTCAGATGGGGCAGAATGAAGCCCCAGAGTAAAACCCACCCTCATTTAACTTTCTAGGGCACCCCTGGGCTGAGAAAATACATTTTTAAGCTTGGCCATCTTGTCCCTCACTCTTTGTTCACGAAAAAGCAATTTCTTTGATTGCGAGCCTGCAAATTCTTTGATCGTGATCATGCATTGCGAACTAGGGATGAGATGGCCATATTAAAAATCAATTTTCTCAGCCCAGGGGTGTGCTAGGAAGATAAATGAGGGTGGGTTTTACTCAGGGGGCTTTGTTCTGATGAACCATGGCAGTGGTTTACCGCAATTACTTCAAATTTTTATTTATTTATTTAGTTTTTGTTGACCAGGTAAGTGCACTAGACAATCCTACCTATTTTCAGGCACTACCTGGGGAAGGGGGATACAGATGAATGTCAACAGACCTTGAACCAGATTAAGTTGTTGGTGGTATTTTTAGTAAATGAGGGAAATTTAGCCTGGGCACAGGGGAAATTCCCTACTCTCCTGTAGGTGGATGGGCTGTCTTGCTGTGAGATGGCCACTGTAAGAGAGACTTCAGAGGAGAAGGTCACTGGTTTAGTAGTGGGGAAGGCCTCACTGCTAGCTGAGCAACAATCTTTGGATAAATCGAGTAATAATCTGGATACTGATGGAGAAGACGTATTTCATGAGGCTAGTTCTATGCCAGATATTTTTTTACCAATTGAAAATGTTTCCCCTAAGAAGAATAACAGAGTTATGGATGGAATGAGTACCTTTACAGCTGACAATTAAGCCGAGGTTCGTGGCTCAGTGTCGGTGGCTCAGTAGGTAGCACACTCGCCTCTGAGGCCGGGAGATCAGAGGGCTGTGGGTTCGGTTCCCACATCTGGCACTTGGGTTAATATCCCAGTACTGACACTGTAATGCAGCATGAGAGGGGTGCTGCACTTCTGAGGTGCCGTCTTTCGGATGAGACGTTAAACCGAGGTCCCATCTGCCTGGATTGGTGGTAGTTCAGGTGGATGTTAAAGATCCCATGGCACTTATCGAAAAGAGTAGGGGAATTTCCCCGGTGTCCTGGCCAAATTTCCCTCATTCACTAAAAATACCACCAACAGCTTAATCTGGTTCAAGGTCAGTTGGCATTCATCTGTATCCCCTTCCCCTGGGTCGTGCCTGAAAATAGGCAGGATTTGTCTAGTGCACTTACCCGGTCAACAAAAACTAAATAAATAAATAAATAACGTTCATTCGTCTCCTGAGGAAACGTCATACTCAAACCAGAGTGCTGAGTTAATGGGGGTGGCAGCTGTTTCACCTGACAGTCCAAGTGAGCAAACTGACAGCAACTATGAGGAAGTGGCTAAAAAGAAGCTTCTCCTGCCAGAGGGTGAATGGTTGTTTACAAAAAATGATACTGTTTCAAATAATGACTGTGTTAAGGCTGGCAGCTCTTTCACTAAGTTTAGCGAGTGCCAAAAGCCTATTGCAATGCCGAAAAACGGTATGAGCAGTGACAAGAAAGGTTCTTTCTCACTAGCGCATAATAGTGTCAACCCTGCTTCCAGCCATCACTTTTGGAATTTATCTTATATGGGGCAGGTGCACCTGACTAAAGAAGCAGGGTTTGTTTTTCATCCTCCGGTGAAGCAGAGATCTGAATCTGTTGCATCCACCCAGATAACATATCAAACTGACGTAAACATTCAAGAGGGTGTAACAGAATTTAGTTTTCAGAAGCTGCTGGCTCCACAAGCATTACCTGTAATTACAGAAGCTGCTAAAATTTCAGTACAAGAGCATCAGGCAACAAATTAAAATATTGCAGCAGCTCATACAGTGTTTACTACCAAAGTGCAGGTCCCACTAATCGCAAGGGAGCATGACGAGAACTGTTCACCTCAGAAGGCGCTCCAAGAAGCAGGCTGGGGAAAATCTGCCTCAGGGGTTTGGACCCCTGACACTGCATGGGATGCATCCTTTAATTTTCAAGCAGATTCCCCTGAGTGGAAACCTAGATTTATGCAATATCATTCGAAGGGGAACAATGAGACTGGGCCAACCTCGGTAGAAAAAAAAAGCAAGCCTTGTATCAAATGCACCTGTACAGCCTACCAAAGTACAACCAGCCATGCAAGCAAAATCTTTCACTACTTCTCAGAATGAAGCAATCAAGAATGAGCAATGTTCTTCAGCCAATTCAAACAAACCCTTATTGTATGAACTTTTTTCTCATGCAAACGTGAAGCAGCACCTCGGTGAAATGCTGTTAGCATTCACTACAAGGGAGGTCTGGAGGAAAGGCCTGATAGACATTATGTAGGGAAATGTCTTATAAAAGAGTCATTACATTTTTCTCCTAGAGATGTGTTTGCCTTCATTAATATTTCTGGGGAGGATAACTTTGACATAAGTTTTTGGACTGCTTATGCTTTAGACCTATTCTGGGAAAGATATGGGCAAGTTAAATTTTCTCCCACATAGACCCCCTTTTTAGTAATTTCACTAACCAAACCACTAATAAAAATGCTACTGTAATGTTTAGGAATGAGGGGGTCCATGTGGAAGACATAACATACAGGTTGTCCCAAAAGTGTGAAATTCAAAGTGATCCTGAACCCATTTTGGATTCGGAACGATTCTGGACAGGGGGTTGGAAGTATAAGGTTAAATTAAGACAATCAGACACAGGGATTGAGCATATCCCTAATGCTTTCCTGTTGGGAAGAGATTGAGGGGTTTGTTTTTACAGTGGTCAACCTAGAGCTTGTTACAAATGTAGGAGAAAATCTCATCTTTCTAGCATTTGTGACCAACCCAGGTGTGATAATTGCGGGGAAGTGGGTCATATGACCATGCAATGTGCCAACCACACCAAATGTGACCTGTGTGAAGAATATGGGCATGCTTTTAAAAAGTGTCCTTGGACAGCAAGAAATAAAGCCTCTTGTGGGAGTACTGACTTATTGATCCAGCAAGCCCAAGATGCCATGGCTAAACAGACAGACACATCATTAGAAAAGCCCATAACTTCCCCTTCTCAAGATTCAGAAGTTGTAACTTTGAAAAAAGTAGCCCCTCCCCCTTCACAAGAGGAACCCACAGGAATAGTCAAAATAGAAAAAGGGGATACAGAGTAGTTTGAGCCAGTGTGTTACGAAGACCCAGAGGATACAGAAGTTTTGGGTATAGAGAGTACCTCACTGTCCCCCTTACCCCCTTGAAGATCAAGCAGACACCTTAAAGCAACTGCTGTACCTCACACAGAGTCAATAGAATCTCTAAATTCCTATGCTGCTTTATTAACCACTTGGGGTGACTCAGAAATGGAGGTAGGAGATTCAGACTCTCAGAAATCTATTCAGGAAAACATAGGTGCTCCAATAGAGGACTATAAAGAAAAGAAAAAAAAGAAGGAAAAAAATAACATGAACCTAACATGGAACAAATTTAATGGCAGTAAGCATATGAGGTACATTGAACACACATAGTATATTAAATAATGTAAGGAGACAAGTGTTTTTTCAGTTCCTTCATGACTATAACATTGTAGTAAGTTTCGTGCAGAAAACATGGATGTTTGCACTGGAGCAAATAGCCTCTTTTCAAAGGGATTGGCCATGGGGTCTATCTTATTGGTCTTTCGGAAGAGATTGTGTGGATTGGATTGGGATACTATTCAATTCTTTCCATTTTGTATTAAAAAAAATTAATAGATTTAATACCTGGCAGAGTCCTAATAATAGATGGGATTTGGCATTCCATGAATTGTAGATTTATTAACATTTATAATCCGCAAACCAAGGCTTTCAGAACAGAATATATGAAAGCAGTCCAACCCTATTTGGTATCCTCGCTCAATATTTTTTGGGGCGGAGATTTTAATTGCAGTCTAAATACAAAGGGAATGTCGAAAAAGAAAGTTTATTGTGACTCAAACTGTTTGGAATCTATCATAAAATTAGGAGATTTATTTAATTGTAATCGCTTATTAACCTCTGGTCCTAGTTGTACCTTTTTTAAAGGGAAAGTAGGGTCAATAATTGATTATTTATTCACATCAAAAACAGTCACAGTGGACAAGTTTAAAACTGTTCCAGTCAAATTTTCTGAATCACCTGCTTGTTCAGGTTGAAATTGGGTTTCACCCTTTAAGCTATACAAGAAAACTAGATGGAAATTGAGCACTTCCATTCTCAGAGAGGCACTAGTAAAGCAATTAATATTACTTATTCTTAAAGCTAGATTGTCAGTGGCATTGTTATACTCACACCTAGGAACCTGGTGGATAGAAATCAATAATGGCTGTAGTAACTGGTTTAAAAAATATGGAATTTGACAGAGGAATTCAAACTTCCTTTCTTATTTAAAACTTAGAACTCAGTTACAGCATCTTATTACAATAGCACATTCACCTAGATTAGACTTTTCAACTCAAATTGACAATATTAAAGCTCAGATGAAAGACCTCCAATACAATAGAACCAGAACTCTTCAGGCACTTTTAACTAATCATTCAAAGAAAACTGTTGTTGAAGACCCATTTGAATTATGTGAAAAAATCAAAGAGTCTGCAGCCATGGAATACTTAGACTGTAATAAGATTAGAGTGGATGATGAAACTGCTATTAACTCTATTACTGAAACCCATTTTAATAATCTACAACTGGAAAATTATCCATCTACTATAGAAATAAGAGAGTATCTGTCCCCCCCCCCCCCTTACTCTTAGATTCTCAGGATATTAAAGCCATGATAGTACCATTTTCTTGTAAAGAAATAGAAACGGTCATTCATAATTTAAAAGACAATATCACTCCAGGTTTGGACGGCCTATCCAACTTATTTTATAAAACCTTTCAGTCAGAAATCACTTCTTGTTTAAATTTAGTATTTCCATTTTTTATGTTAGGTAAATCAATTCTGGCTGCATTTGCAGAAGGCCTTATGATACATATTTTCAAATCAGGAGAAAGGGGTGACATCAGAAACTGGAGACCCATCAACATTTTAAACTTGGATTATAACATTTTTACTACTTTGTTAAATAATAGACTAAAAAATATGGCAAATAAGGTGATTTTGCCTCTACAATTTTGCGGCCTTCCAGATAGGCAGCTACAATCGGCCTTAACAATTATAAGAGACTTAACTGAGTCCTTATCTTTAGAAGGTAGATCAGGTTGCTTACTTTCGATAGATTTAGAGAAACCATTTGATAGGGTAAATCACTTGTATTTGTTTCTGGTATTGGAATTTTTCAGGATTCCCTGTCCATTAATAAAGATCATAAAATCATTATATGAGTCTGCTAAAGTTTACCCAGTGATAAAGGGAACAATAACAAATAGTATTGAAATCAGAACAGGGGCATGTCAAGGCTGTCCTCTTAGCCCCTTGTTGTAAATTTTTTCACTTGAACCTTAATAAGAGCACTAGCTATTTCACCGAAATGGGAAGGGTTAAAAATTCCCAGTCCAATACTCAGTTGGTGGTGCAGACATATGCAGATGATGTTTGTCTCTTTTTTAACAAACATGAGCATATGGAAGAATTTTTTAAAGAATTCTGATTATTTTCATTAATCTCCAATGCCAAATTAAATAAATCAAAATCTAGAGAGTTAATGAGGGGGATTAGAAATCAATCATTTATTAATCATAATAACATCAGGATATCAGAAGAACCTCTCTCCATCCTGGGTATTCAGTTTGGGCCTCAAAATCTTCTGGAAGATAACTGGGATTGTGTGTTGAAAAATGTTGAAATGAAAGTGGCTAGATGGAAACAGTTTACATTTTCAAAACAAAAATTAATTCACATTCTCAAACAATTTATAATGCCTTGTTTACAATATGTAGCACTTATCTTTCCTTTACCGTCTCAATATGAAACAAAGCTATATAGTTGTTGTTTCCAAATGTTATGGGGAAATAAATTAAACCTGGTTAGGAGATGCTACACTTACTTAACAAAAGAGAAGGGCAGGTTAGGAATGATAGATCCCATCATTTCCTGTCATGTTTCTTTTACTCACACAATCAAATGGAGCTTACTACATCCAGACAGTCGTGATAGGTTATGGATTGGGAACACTCTAGGGCAATACATGAAAGCTTGGCTCATTAGTGCTCCAAAATTAACCCACATATTCACGTACCATTATATTTTAGACCAGCAGCACAGAAGCTATATAAATGTCAGGTCACAAAACTACAAATTAGTGCTAATTCCATGAAATCACTCTATAAATCTGTTATGACCCAAACCTATCCCACAAATCCCAGTTTTAAGAATTGCCCCACAACTATGAATAGTAGGATACTAGATCAACTAAACAATCCCAGACTTCCAGAATATATGTGGGAAACACAGTGGCTTATTATGTATGGCCAGTTAAACATAACGGCCTGATATTCAGACTGTACCAGGCTGTGGAGCAAGCCTGGGTGCAGCACAACTTGGCTGCACAGGGGCATTTACTGGGTGATATTCAATGGAGCACAGCATCATTGAATATCACACTCTGGCCACCCGCAGTGCACATGGTGCAGTGGCACTGCGCCAGCACAAGTGGCCAGAGTGGAGCAGGGAGATACGCTAGCGTAAGTTCCATTGTGCTATGTGCAACAACCATGATATTCAAAAGTGCACATACAAATGGGGCCATAATGTATGCAAGGCGCAAATGAGGCCATTTGCATGTCATTATATTTGTTGCATTCCAGGCCCTGTCCCGGCGACTTGCACCTGGCACCCCTGCCGGAGCAGCAGCAGTCGGGGACTGACCCCCTGCACAGCCCAGCAATGCACCCCTATGCGCATTCGCGGGCATATGTAGAACTCAATAAAGTCCTATATCCCTGGTGGTCCAGTGAACTGCTCGCAGCCCAATTGCAGGCATTTGTATGAAAAACAGATAAAGTCCTATATCCCTGGTGGTCCAGTGGACTGCTCACAGCCTGATCGCAGTCATTTGTATGAAAAACAGATAAAGTCCTATATCCCTGGTGGTCCAGTGGAAAACTCGCAGCCCAATCACAGGCTCAGGTATAAAAAACTACACATCATAGATGACACAAAGATCTGCAACAGGGTTGATACACAAGATGGAGTGGAAAGGATGAGAAGGTACTTGGCAAGGTTGGAGGAATGCTCAAATGTATGGCAGCTCAGATTCAATGCAAAGAAGTGCAAGGTAATGCACATGGGAAACAAAAACCCAGGGGAAGAGTACACAATGGGGGGTGAGATACTGACAACAGTAAAAATGAAAAGGGACCTGGGGGTAATTATATCAGATGACCTAAAGGTGGGCAAGCAATGTGAGAAAGCAGTAAGGAAGGCTGGGGGGATACTGGGATGCATAGGATGAGGCATCAATAGTAGAAAACAGGAAGTTGTCATCCCTCTGTACAGACATTTGGAGAGACCCCATCTGGAGTACTGTGTGCAGTTCTGGAGACCCTATCTCCACAAAGACATAGGCAGAGTGAAGGCTGTCCAGAGGAGGGCAACCAAAATGGTGCAGGGTCTGCACCAGAAGACATACTAAGAAAGACTAAAGAAGCTTAATATGTATACCCTTGAGGAAAGAAGGGAGAGAGGGGACATGATAGAAACTTTCAAGTACCTCAAGGGAATCAACAAAGTCCAAGAGGGTGGCATCTTTCAGAAAAAGAGATGTGCCAGAACAAGGGGGCACAATTTGAAGATAGAGGGGGGACAGCTCAGAGGTAATGTGAGGAAGTATTTTTTCACGGAGAGGGTTGTGGATGCATGGAACAGCCTCCCTGAGGAGGTCGTGGAGTCAAGAACAGTGGGGGAATTCAAGAATGCATGGGACAGACATAAGGCAGTCCTAGTGGAGGGGTAGGAGTAAGTAAGCTGTCGGTTAACTAGGATCTGCAGCTTATCTGTTAGGTAGGAAAATGGGCAGACTAGGTGGGACAAGAGGTCCTTATCTGCCATCAAATTCTATGTTTCTATATTTCTATGTCATATATCCCTGGTGGTCCAGTGGACCACTCGCAGCCCGATCGCGGGCTCAGGTATAAAAAGTTACATGTCCTGTATCCCTGGTGGTCCAGCGAACTGCTCGCAGCCTGATCACAGGCATTTGTATGAAAAATATTAAGTCCAATATCCTGGTGGTCCTGTGGTACCCCCTCCCACCCACCCACTGGGCCCCACCACCCGGCTCCCGGGTCCAGGCGGGCGGCAGCACCCACCTGCCTGCCACCCGCACGCCAACGGCGTCAGGTAGGGGCTGTATGCCCATTGGTCCACAGTGTGAGCCAATGGGCCTACAGCCCTACCTATGGTGTCAGTCGGCAGGTGGTAGGATGGCAGGTGGGTGGGGTGCTGCCACCCACCACTGACCAGGGGGGAGCCAGGTGGTGGGGCTCAGTGGCAGATGGGGAGGGGGTTACCACTGGACCATCAGGGATATTGGACTTAATATATTTCATACAAATGCCCATGATTGGGCTGCGAGTGGTCCACTAGATCACCAGGGATGTAGAATGTGTAGCTTTTAATACCTGAGCCCATGATTGGGCTGCGAGCGGTCCACTGGACCACCAGGGATATAGGACTTTGTCTGTTTTACATACAAATGCCCATGATCAGTCTGCGACCAGTCCACTGGACCACCAGGGATATAGGACGTGTAACTTTTTATACCTAAGACCGAGATCGGGCTGTGAGCATTCCACTGGACCACCAGGGATATAGGGCATGAATTTATTTTTACTGAAGCCCGCGATTGGGCTGCGAGCGGTCCACTGGACCCCCAGGGATTTAGGACATGATTTATTTACACAGATGCCCATGATCGGGCATGGGGGTGACGCCACAGAGGTGCAACCGAGCCTCAGTGGCCACCACAGGGTGGCATTATGCAGTTGCACCCTGCACATGGCAGCTCACCTGTGGGTGGCCAGCCGTTGCTCCTTTTTTTTTTGGCTCACCTGTGTGCAGCGCAAGTAGGGATTGAACATGCATGGACTCAGCACATCCCGTGCTGAATATCGGGATGTGTGGTGTATGCATGGGCATGCCCCCCTACCTGCGCCGCATACATTACTGATGTGCCAGAAACAATCCACGTTTGAATATCGTGCCGGGGCGCATCATTGGGTTGTGCATGGCACAACACTGTTGCGCCATGCACAACCCTTTTGAATATCTGGGCAAAGGGGTACAGCTAAATATAAAGCAAAGGAAGAAAGAAACTGCCCATATCCAGAGTGTATAAATCAGGAAGAAACTATGGAACATCTCTTTCTATATTGTTCTTTTGTTAAACCTTTATGGATCTATGCAGCAAAAAAATGGGATTTGCAATGGTTATCGAAGATAAATTATGACATTTTAGTAATTGGTATAGTACCACCTAATTTAAATGCTTATGATTATAAAACATTGATTGTCTTTTTTGCATTTTTATGGTTTTGCTTATGGCAGGTGAGATGCCAATGGCTAATTTATCAAAAGAAAGTTATGTATGAAGGGTTTTGTCAATATGTAATAAATGAATTACAGAAAGTATGTTTAAAAGATAAGCAACTTTATAATGTAGACAAAGTTAAAACGTGGTGGAAGGGCTTTTCTCATATGATTAAAAATAAATAGATAATTTCGTAAGGGAGGTAGGTAACCCCTGTGTGTTAAGAAATTTCTTGTTTGGATTCCTTTGTTTTTCCTTTTTCCCTTTTTCAGTACTGTATGTTCTATATTCATGTTTTTTCTTTGTATTCTGTTACTTATGCATTATTGTAAATAAAAACACCCCTACTCTTTTCGATAAGTGCCATGGGCTCTTTAACATCCACCTGAACTACCACCAATCCAGGCAGATGGGACCTCGGTTTAACGTCTCATCCAAAAGATGATTTATATTGATTTATAGCATTTTTAATTCTTTGTTCATGAGCCTGCAATTTTGATCATGAGCCTGCAAATTCTTTGATAGTGAGATTCTTTAATCATGAGGAGGGGGACAAGATGGCCAGATTTTTTTAATAATGGAATAGATAGGAAAATTTTACCAATCTTTAAGATTGAATATCTCGGAAACGGTTTGGTCTTTGTACTTGAAATTTGGAGTATGTTTACGGCATGTCCTGTAGATGTGAATTATGGTGTTTATGTGTCAGAGAACATTCATTTTATGGAAATATTGTGTGACACACTTTACGTGCTGTGGACAGTGTTTTGGATTGTGCTGGTGGCTTGAAATTGATAGGGTGCCTAGTATTAGTGTCATGGATGTGGTTTTCAGTTGTTGTGTGTGTTAAATGTCAACAGGTGTGGAACTGTACCACTCTGATGAATGAAAATTTCAAATTTTGACATGTTATATCTCAGACATGGTTTGGTCTTTTTACTTGAAATTTGGAGGGTGTTGACAGCATGTCCTGTAAATGTTAATTGTGATGTTTACTTGTCAGACAATATATTTTTTGTGCAGATATTGCATGGCGCAGTTTATGTTTTGTGGACAGCATTTTCTATTGTTCTACTAGATTAACATTTGTTTGGTGGCTGGCCTTGCTGTTGTCAATGTACTTAGTCATTGGGTGTGTAATGGGGCCCGACGCTTACAAGTTCGTGGGAGGGGCCCCACGCTCCCAACAATTTGTGCAACTTTCTAATTTTCTGATCTTTCATAAAAAGTAAGGAAATTCTATGCAAAACACTTTGTTAAGGCATCAGTTAGTGTTCTTCTTCAGTGAAACAAGTAAAGAAATTCGATTTTAGGTTTCCCACCCCTTGCATCACACCCCCAGCCTGCCCCCACCAAGAGGCATCCGGGTGTGCATTAGGGTTGTTGGTCCTAACTCTCACCCCATTCTCCTACCTCTGCTTCTTTACACATGTGATGGGGTGAGAGTTATATTGCTTTAACCTAATGCACACCCTGATGCCAGTTGGGAGCGGGGCCAAGGGGGCTTTCAACCCTAACACTGAATTTCTCACTTTTGTCGGTATGGAACAACACTACCTAATGCATTAAATGGATTTTTGCCTCTAATATATATATATATATATGTATATATATATATATATATATATATATATATACACATATATATATATATATATATCTTCCTATGTATCTAGCTATATAATATATATATATATATATTGGCCTGGTAGTGATGGTATAGTTAGGGCTGCAAGGTCACTTCTATGTTAAACCTCAAAGTTTGCACTTTAATAACTTTGCAGCCATTTGTCCAATATGCCTGAAATGTGGAATGGTCAACTGCCTACCACAGATCTCTGGATCTGGAAAGTTTCATTCTGGTCAGATGTACAGTTGCAGAACCATGGGGCATTCAAAATGTGAAAAATCACTCTTTTTTGAACATTTTTCAGTAAACCATAATGGACTGAAGAATGCATTTGAGTGGCTTCAAATTTGTTTGCCTACATGTGGCCTGGGTTGAACTGGTGCCTTTTGAAGATTTGGTGAAAAAATATTGCTCCATTCAAAAGTTATTAAATGTTTTCATGTTCCATTATATCCTATGGGAAAATTTAAATGTGCATTGTGAAAACCGTCGCAATTGCATTTTTGTTTTTGAGCTCCCTGAAATTATTTTCATGCTGCCGCCATCTTGTTTTCAGTTAGCGAGAGAGAAAAAATGCTGAAACTCAAAAAATAATGCCCTTTGGTAAACACCAAAAGTTATGTTTACATAATCGAGCCCTGAGGAACATGACCCTGACATTCATTTTTTAGTAGGTGGTTCGCAAATATGTTTTTTAAACTTTTGCTGTTTTTTAATCGTGGCAACATTTTCTGTTGCTGTGAAAACAATCGTGCTCAGGAAAAAAAATAACCATAGCAACATTTTTGTGTGCATGACAACATTACCATTATAGAGATAGGAGTGTCACGAAAATATTAAAGTAATCGTAGTAACACTGCTCCAACACATTTTACTATGTGTTGTTTTCCTTGTCACTTCACTGTGCCAAAGTGGATTGTACTGTTGGCGTGAAATTTTCAAGTTGGCAAGCCCTACTCCTACAGATGTGCCTTTTGGTGGTTTGGTATGAAAACATTGAACAGGCCCATAGTTACAGCATTCCTAAGTTGAGAAAGTTTCCCATAGGATAAAACTGCAGTGCCTGTGATGCCTTTCGGTGCCCGTATCTTGAAAATGGTTCCAGATATGGATTTTTTGTCACAAAAATTCTTAATCCCCCTGTTCAGGGACTAAGTACAGAAGTAGATTGCAAAACCATTAATACCATGAATTTAGATTTTTTTTCCTACCTTGTATGGTTATTGAGATATCTGGAAATTAGTATTCCGGTTTCTGATTTTCATGTTCATAGGCCTCTATTATGAGATCAGAGTTAGCACTCACAGCATTGTTTGATGCCAATATCTCAGAAATGATGCAAGATATGGATTTGGTCGATTTATGTCACGTCAACGTCTCGCTGTCATTATTACAATGACACTTTAGCTTTTTTCCTAGCTGCTACGGTTCCTGAGATATTGGCAAATTTGTGTTACCCTATAGGTCTGCTGTATGGCTCTGCAGCTATGTGTAAGTGGCAGTGAGGGCCTGCGCTTCCACAGACACATCATTATGCTCAAATGGGCAGCTTGCTGGGAGCGCCCTCAGACCCTGCACTCTCAGCAATACATACCACTTACTATTTATATTGCACTTTTCCAAAAAAAAAGGACATTCTTTGCAAAAAACTTTGTTAATGCATCAGTTAGGGTTGTTTCCACTGCAACAATAGTGTGGAAATTCACACACTGACAGATGTCGGGGTGTGTCATGGGGTTGTCAGTACTGTCACCCCATTATCCTATACTGTAGCATGTCAGCTTGCTTACACATGGAATGGGGTGAGAGTTGGGCCTGATGGCCCCATGGCACACCCCGACGTCTTTTGGTGTGTGGAGAATGTGGGCGTGAGGGTGGGGTGGTGGGGTAGTACCCCTAACATTGAAGTTCCACACTTCTGTTTCTGTGGAAACCACCCTAACTGATGCAAATAATATATATATCTTCACAAAAAACTGCATTCATGCAACATTTATGGTTCAGGATAATGCCACAAAAGTAGAGAAATGTGGTTTTAGGGTTTCTAACCCTAAAATCCCCCAACTCCTCAAACAAATCAGGAGTGCAGTCTTCCTTGGTGTTGTCAACCCTAAAGTTCACCCATTTCTATTGTCTCCAAAAGAATACACACCTAATGGGGTGAACTTTAGAACTGACAACTCTAAGGAAAGTTGCACCCCTGATTTGTTTGACAGGAGGAGGTGGGATTTTAGTGTTGGAAACCCTAAAACCATATTCCCTACTTTTGTGGCTTTATCCTGAACCTAAATATTGCATTAATTGAGTTTTTTGCAAAGAATCTCCTTACTTTGTGAGATCCCTGTAATATAATTGTGTCTTTATTTGCCTGTGCTCCCATCCATTCATGCTTTTTGAGACAGTGCAATTGTATCCGTATTTGCCTGTTTGATCGCAAGGTCCTCTGGGTCTTGTGCTCCCTTCCCTCCATAGATGTGTATATGTATGTTGCTGTGGAAACACAGGGCCCACTTACATTTGTAGGACGACAGCAACCAAACTGTCAGTATAAGCTTCTCATTACCACACTTTATGTACCTGATACTTACAATTTTTAAATCCATACCAAAACATGATTCCACATCTTTACAACATCTTTCCACACCATAGGTGTGAAAAGACAGTTTTGGCAAGATTTGAAAAATGACAGCTGTCATGTTCATAAGGTAATGTAAAACAACGACAATGTTAAAAATTTGAGGTCAAAATATTTTAAATTCCCAAGCTTATGAGAAATCATAGCAACATTTCAAAGAATGCACAAAACTTTGGCATTTTTATATATTTTGGCTCCAAATTTTCAACATGATCTTATAAAATAATACACACCAGGGTACTCAAGCAGGGGCACCTTCAGCTGCTAAAATCACATCTAAGCAGGCTGGACTGGTCAATAATTGACTCATTCAATGATACAAACAAAGCCTTGGAACTGTTCATGAGCCGCTTTAATGGCAGTCTGTGATATCCATGCACCGCTTAAAAAGATGAAGATGAAATGCAGGTCTAACCCATGGATAAACTCCAAGATTGTAGCACCACTTAAACAAAGGGACCACCTCTGGCACTGTGCTCAAGCCACATCAGCGCAAGGGGACATTCAAAAATACAAATCTACAAGAAAAGCCTGTACCCGAGCTATACGGAAGGCTAAAAGCAAATATTTTAGGGAGGCACAATCCAACTCCTGGGGTGATGGGAAAAAAATCTGGAATAACTTGAAGGACCTCACAGGCAAGGATACTAAGGCACCACCCACCATGCTCAACATTGATGGAACACCTACACTAGACCTAGGTACCATCTCCAATACATTCAACAATGTGTTCTCCAAACTTGGCAGTGTCCTTCCACCTGATTTCTTCAACATCCCACCACCAATTCCCCCTTTGACACTGCATCCCAAGTACACACAGCTCCATAGTTATTTTTCAAAGAGATTCCAATGCACTTAGCCAGAACCTGTATATGCAAGGCCATCTGCAAAACTGGCTGCAGTGGTGACTCACTTGACCTGAAGTTGCTTGTACTAGTTCTAGATGAAATCCTTGAACCACTGACAAAGATCTTCAACCTTTTCCTAAGACTGGGTCAATTCCCATCACTCTGGAAACAGGCCACTATCACACATGTACAGAAAAGTGGAGACAAGTCACAGCACACCAACTACAGACCCATCTCCATCCTCCCCCCTTATCTAAAGCTCTGGAATGAATTGTCTTGGACCAGCTTGTTGAGTTCTTGGACAAATATGAAATCCACTGCTCAGAACAGCATGGCTTCCAAAAGAAAGGGCATAGTACCACCACGGCACTGTTGGAATTTACCAGATTCATCCATGACACCCTCGACCAAGGAATTTGTGGGGGGGGCAGTATTCATTGACCTGACAAAGGTCTTGATACTGTTAACCACCCACTCCTACTCAGGCAACTGACCACTCTCGGGGTCTCCAAGGATGCATTGCCCTGGTTTGCTAGATACCTCGGGGGAAAGGTCCAACGTGTTAGGATTGCTGGCATCACCTCTGATGTAAAAACAGTCCTCTCAGGTGTCCCACAGGGGTCTATACTGGAGCTATTACTCTTTTCTCTCTTCCTGAACAGTCTCCCTAGCATCTGCTTATAGAGAATATTACTCTATGCAGATGATGCAGTACTGTTTACTAGCAAACAAGACTCTAAACAACTTGAGAGTCAGTTTCAGTGTGATTTCAGGCATGTTGAAGAGTGGTTTACCTGTAGGTCACATAAACTCATCCTGAACTACAGCAAAATTAAGGTCATAACATTCTGCAACGCACAAAGCAAGTATAAACCTCTGTTCCTCACCATCAAGAACCACATGGGGACTTCACTTGAACATATTCCTGAGTTTAAATATCTTGGCATCACCTTGGACAGTTCCATTTCTTACACGTGGCACATTGGCATTGTAGCTAAGGCCACCAACATACGGATCAGCCTGCTCCACAAGCACAAACACTGCATGACAGGCCATCTACAGCTCTGTCACCTCCATCGTTGACTACAGTCTAGTCATCTATGGCTCTGCTTCCCCTACTGCCCTCTGGAGGATATTGGTGACACTCAACAAGGCCTGTAGGCTTCTAATGAGTGCTGCCCACCTAACATACACCTGTGACCTGTACGCCCAGGCCAGGATGGCTACCACTCCTTAGTAGAATACAATACCAGATCTGCTTGTTAAACAAAAAAGTTCTCCCTGGGCTCATGCCATCAGGAGTGGCAAGCTCCTTACTGCTAACAGCAGCACCCAGCTTACATGCAGTGCTCTACATCAAACCTTCCAGGTCCCCAGATGCCGGACCAAAATGGGTCAGTGGTCGTTGATGCACAGGGCTCTTCAGTGGTACAATACCCTTAACAAATAAACACTTACAACTGAGATGCTTGGTCCCTTTAAAAGGCAACTCCGACTATTCCTCACCTCTACCACTTAATGTGACTGCATCTCCTAAGTAACTGCCTCCTCATTTTACCCTAGTTGAAGGTGATCTGTAACCTCTCTTAGAGTTCCACTTTTTTGGCACCAGTTTTCCCCACTCTCACCCCTTACCCCCCCTACACCACACTGCCTCACCCACTCCTTCCCCTCTCCAATGGCACTTTTAGATATGGGGCCTTCCAGCTCATGCACCTTACACTTTTGCCACCAACCTCTACCCACTGACAATGGCCCTTTAGCCTGCCTACTTTTTCCTGACTCCATCCTACCCTTTACTAACTACATAGTGATCACCCTGAAACTTGTCTGAAGCTGGCTTACATTGTCTCTCTCCATTTTTGGCTATATAATAAGTGCTTAGATATCTTTGTATTTTAAGACTGTAACCATTGTTGACCTTTATATGTATGTTACCCTACATCCTTTGACATGGAATCTTTGTAAATGAGCAGTTCCTGCTCAAAAGTATTTGTAATCCCAGAGTTTAATAAAATAAAAAAATAAAAATCTTCTTATGAACCCACCTCATGAACAAGGGTAGAGGAAATTTTCAAATCCAGTCTGAAAAGTGAATTCACCAAGCAACCACAAAATCTCCTTTTGGGCAAGAGTTGCATAATTCCACTGACGTTGTTCAAGAGATGGTCTCTCAAAAAGGCCATGTTGAACATTTGGTGTAGAAATATGCAAAAATGGCAAAGTTTGCAACAAAGTTGAAAACACATTAAATATATTGAACAACACTTACCTTAAATTCTCATGTAGGAGAAAACAAACAGAAAAGCTCAAAGAATCACTTTACATCTTTTATAACTGAATTCTATGAGAAAATTGAAAATTAACTGCGCTCATAACAAATTATGGGATGCTCTACATCTTTAATCTGCTATGAGGTGAACAAACAGCAACCCAGCAACAAATGCCTCAATTGTTTGAGCAAGTGTGCTTTGTCAAGAAGCTACAGTGCTCACCTAGTGTTCCCATTTTATACAAGCAATACATTCAAAACAGTTGAAAAACATAAAAATGTGCATAAATAGCACATCAAAAAGGAGCAAACTTTAATGAGATAGATGAATGCATAAATGCTAATTAACTTAGTACCATGATACACGTAGAGCTGATTTTTATAAATCATAAACATTTGCAAACCCGCTAGAATGGCAAATGATACTGGCACACTGTATAATGCCTACTTTGTTTACCACAATAGCAAACCATGCAGAAACCTTTACTGTAGATTTGCATGTACATAAGTCAGGAAAGTGGTAAATAGTCATATATATATACATGATTTTGTAAAATCATCATACAAAAGTGGCTCTTTATTGTGCCAAATATTAAATGGGACTTGAATAAATATTAAAGGTGATAGAAATGTCATTTTGAATTGATTTGCAAATAGTCATGCAGTTCAATCAACTTTTTTATTTGTTCAGCTAAAAAACTATTACAAAAAGAAGATGAGTACAATTTTCATAAATACATGTCCATATATTTAAAATATCAATAATGGTAAAAAGCACTTCCACATATTAAAAGTAAAGGAAGATAGCTATATTCAATATAAGATCCTGGATTAATGTTACACTATTTAATTTTGTAATTATCCAGTTTACAGTGCATTATATAATTATTTTCATCCTAGCCCCATCAGGTGATATGATATCTAATATTAGGCAATATGACTAAACAGTAACCATTTACATTACCCATCTTCACAGATGTACTGTTTTTAGGAAGGCAGCAACCTTCTCCATAACATATTCCTTTGTATTTAAGAAATACAGGGCCAGATATTTAAAACTTTGCCCCGGGGCTAAATTAACACTGCCCAGTGGGCAAACTTAGCCCGGAGCACAAAGCAAGCTATATGCAAAAGCATTAGCCTGGGGCAAACAGCTTCTGAATATAGCATGCGAATGAGGCCAGACAAACTGGGCTGGGAGTGCAGGGCAAACTTAGTCCTGGAATAAGACAGCTCTGAATATAGCAACCAGGAGTGCAAACCACAACAGCAACACAGTGCTCAGCGATGTGAGAGTAGGTAGAGGTGAACTATATGGCCAATGTGTGTGCCAGCAAATGTGTGGACCCAGCACAGCTGCAGGCAGCAGCGCATGTGAAAGCACAGTGTTCAGAACTGTATAATATTCCCTGAACTGTTTGCCCAGTGATAACATGTTTGCATGGATTTAGTGCAGGGCTAAATTGTTAGCCCGGTGCAAACACATTTGCCCAGTGCTAAACTTTGCCATATTCAAAAGTGACATGTGAATGAGCCTACTTAGGTAGTCTCTGGGCAAACATCCAGATCAGCATCTCATTATGCCGTGATTTGCATGCAGTTTGCACAGGGCTAACGGTTTAGCCCTGCGCTAAACCCCACCAAACATATTAGCGCTGTGCAAACAGTTCAGGGAATATTATACAGTTTTGAACACTGTACTTTCACATGTGCTGCTGCCTGCAGCTGTACTGGGACAACACAGCATAGGCACAGATTGTGGTCGTGCTGCATGCAACTGTCACACTGTAGGTCCTGCTACAGTACATAGCAGACACTACAGTAGCAAGGGGGCCAGTAGTGTGTGGACACAGCACTGCCTACGGTGTGGAGGGCAGTGCTGATGACTGCACTATACACAGTGACAGGCCCAACATGCAGGTGTTTACTGACAGTGGACATTACTGTTACTCTGTTGTGTCACCCACAGATGCTGCACCTCTGACATGGGATGCTCACAGTGACATATACATGTCTGGCTTTGTGTGCTGTGGCAGTTGTACAGCTGTGCAGTATGTGGCCGGGGGGGGGCATATATTATCAGAAAGGCACACTGATGTTGGGCTATTCCCAATACTGGCCCATGTGCACTGCATGATGTGTCCCAGCCCTGTGGCCACACCTGGTCTGTGGCACAGCCTCGCCACCCATACACTCTCCCTCAACATCCTCCATGCCTACAGTGCTGCATGTGTATGCTGGCATCTGCTGGTGTCCACAGAAGAGTGGTCCACAGGTGTGTGCTGTATGGCCACACTGTCATGCTGTCCACTGGCTGCAGGGTCACCACTTACTGCCTGGCATGGCTGGGACTGGTGGCAGATGATGGCATCATTGTGATGCCATCAGTGAGCAGCATGTTTCCTCTATGTCTGGCTTTGTCTGTGTGTCATATTTATTTGTAAGGGTCGCACAAAGCTGTGCAAACACAGAGCAAAGCTGACTGCCTAGGGTTCAGACTACCTTTTCCTGGGCAGTAATGTGCACCATGATAAGTGTCATGCTAAGTCGCGCAAAACCACTTTGCGCAGCACTAGTCACTGAATATAGCATTGCGCCTGTATTCATGTACACACACCCTCAGTTTGCCCCTTGCATACATTATGATTTTGCCTGGCGCTAATGCAGTTTGCACGCACTATGTGGCCCTTTGATATATATAGCAAACCAGCGCTAATTCCATGCTAAACCTGCACAAACAGTTTTTGCCCAGAGCAAAGTTTTGAATTTCTGGCCCACAATATCATAGCTTCTGGTGCGAGGTCAAGACCAGCTATAATGTCACCCGACCATTTTTCCCTCCGAAGTTTATGTAAAGGGCATATCAAGATGATATGTTTAACATCGACTTCCAGAGCAAAGCCACATTTACAAAAAGGTGAATTTACATTTGGTTTCTTTTGCCTATAAGGACCCGGATATTCAGACTGCGCCAGGCTGTGGCGCAAGCCTGGGCATAGCGCAACTTGGCTGCGCAGGGGCGCTGACAGGGTGATATTCAACGGAGCTGTGCCATGGCACAGCATAGTTGAATATCGCACCCTGGCCAACCGCAGTGCACATTGCGCAGTGGCACTGCACCAGCGCAAGTGGCCAGAGTAGAGCAGGGGGATGCGCTAGCACAAGTTCCGTTGCACTATGCACAACAACCGCGATATTCAAAAGTGTACATGCAAATGGGGCCATAATGTATGCAAGGTGAAAATGGGGCCATTTGCATGTCATTATGGCCCTATTTGCATGTAGGTGCACCAATCCCCAGTGGCTTGCACCTGGCGCCCTGCTAGGCAGCCGCCGTTGGGGACTGATGCCCCCTGCACAGCGTGGCAATGTTCCCCACTGCCCGATCGCAGGCATATGTAGAGTTAGATAATCGTCCAAGATCCCTGGTGGTCCAGTGGACCACTTGCAGCCCAATTGCGGGCTTAAGTATAAAACACTATCATCCAATATCCCTGGTGGTCCAGTGGGCCGCTTGCAGCCCAATCGAGGGGTTAAGTATAAAACACAATCACCCAATATCCCTGGTGGTCCAGTGGATTACTTACAGCCAGAATATGGGCTAAAGTATAAAATACAATCGTCCAATATCCCTGGTGGCCCAGTGGACCACTTGCAGCCCGATCGCAGACATATGTTTAACTAATCGCCCAATATCCCTGGTGGTCCAGTGGACCACTCGCAGCCCGATCACGGGTTTAAGTATTAAACACATTCATCCAATATCCCTGGTGGTCCAGTGGTACCCCCCTCCCCACCTGCCCACTGAGCCCCACCGCCCCGCTCCCTCAGCAGAGGGTGGCAGCACCCTGCCCACCTGCCGCACCGCTGCCCACTGACTGACAGCGTATGGTAGGGCTGTATGCCCATTGGTCCACAGTGTGAGTCAATGGGCATGCAGCCCATCCCGTACTACATAGTCCAGATATGTGATGTATACCAATAGACATACAGCCCTACTGTACGCTGTCAGTCAGCAGGTGGTGTGGCAGCAGGCAGATGGGGTGCTTCTGCCACTGCTGACTTGGGGGTGGAAGTGGGGCGGGTCTTGATGTGACAGGTGGGAGGGGGTACCACTGGGCCACCAGGATATTGAATGATGTGTTAATAGCAAGCCCATGATCAGGCTGTGAGCGTTTCACTGGACCACCAGGATATTGGGCGATTGGCAGCTTATGCCGCGATCAGGCTGCAACGTCCACTGGATCACCAGGGATATTGAATGATTAGTTAAACATATGCCTGCGATCGGGCTGCAAGTAGTCCACTGCACCACCAGGGATATTGGACATTTGTATTACTACATATGCCTGCGATCAGGCATGAAGGGGTGCCACCATGGAGTTGCAGCCAGAGCTTGGGTGTCCACACACAGTTGGCAGCTGCCGTGTTGCACCTCGCAATATGGAAGCTCACCTGTGGGTGGCCAGCCATTGTTCCTTTTTTTTTTGGCTCACCTGTGTGCAGTGCAAGTAGGGGTTGCACATGCATGGGCTCAGCACATCCTGGGCTGAATATCGGGATGTGCAGAGTATGCATGGGCACGCCCCCCTACCTGCGCCGCATACATTACTGATGCACTCTGGCGCATCGGGATTTGTGCCAGGCACAATCCCTGTTTGAATATCGTGCTGGGGCACATCAATGGGTTGCGCATGGTGCAACAGTGTTGCGTCATGCACAACCCTTCTGAATATCTGGGCCAATGAGTGTATACATTTTGAATCTAAACCTAGTTATTGCTCTTCTTTTTGTTGGATCCAATATTTTAAGTAAATATGCCTCTAACCCATGTTCTAATTTTATTTGTTTGTACCATCTAAATGATTTCAAATTTGCTAATGTTTCTTTCATGATTATTTTTTCTATATCTCGGAACCTGTTCTTAATAAGGTTCACTATTTCGTCCCATGGATGTACAAAAACATCCCAAAGGATGTGGCCATGGCCATGGGGAAAGAGTAAATTCTTAATTATGTTAATCGATGGTAGCTTAAAGCCCAAAGAGAAATATTCAAGTTATTCCTCAAAACACTGTCTTGGTAACCTTGTTTCTTCAAGAAGCAGTATTTTAATAATAGCAATTATTTGTCTCTCTGTCACTAGTGTACTTATAGGATATTGTCCTATTTCAAGATTTAGTACCACTTTTGGGACTGACTGCAGAACCATTAAGATGTATCTGTTTATTTTGTTCAAAATTACCTCTAAATTATTCAGTCTGGTATCATCCCAGATTTCTACTGCATACCACAGACTTGATTTTATTTTGGCCTCTACTACCTTTAAAACTCCGTTTACTGAACTCTGACCTGTTTTGGTGTTAACAATTCTAAATGTATTAAATGTGGTTTTATTACTGATCTGAGCTACATGATCTTTCCATTTAAGGTTCTCCGAGAATCTGACTCCCAGGTAATCATAATGTTCAACTTGGTCAACGTTTTCTTTATTTATCCATGTAGCACATTTCTTTCTACTATTAGTACCAAAAATTAATAATCTGGTTTTAGTCATGTACATTTTCAGCTTATGTTTAGTACATTGATCATACAAACAATCAAGTTTTCTTTGTAAATCCAGTTTTGAGGTTAATACCAGGACCAGGTCATCGGCATACACCAGGCAATCAATCCTGGTATCTCCTACTTTGGGAGCATGAAAATCTGGATTCTGAAGTTGTATAAGTATCTCATTTATGTAAATGTTAAATAGTATTGGTGCCAGGAGACAGCCTTGACGTTCCCCTAGATTTGTATGAAATGGTGCTGTTGTGTTCCCTCGATGATCATACTGTACTTTGGCCCAAGTATGGTTAAGGAGCCCAATTAATATATTAAGCAAATCTGCACATATGCCCAGGTTATATAACTTGTCCCAAAGAATAAATCTACTTATACTATAGAAAGTGGAGGAAAAGTCTATGAAGCAACAGTTTTCCTTTTTTAATATGTACATATTACTATGTCAAGTGTTTCAGCATACAACAGTGTTGAACAGTCGATCTTAATTTTCTGAAACCATTCTGAGACTCATGCAAGATAGACTCATCCTCCACCCAGTCATTTAGTCTCCATAGTATTATTCTTGTAAAGATTTTTTGAGTAATATCAATAAAACTGATTGGTCTATACATTTTGGGATTATTTGGATCATCTTTTTTATATATGGGATAAATTATGCTTCCTTGCCAGCTGTTAGGTATATCATGTCCTTGCACAATAATATTAAATATCTGATGTAATATGGGAACCCACCAATCAGTATAGAGTTTATACAGATAGCCTATGATTTTGTCCGGTCCTGGGGCTTTGTTGGCTTTCATCCGTAGTACAGCATATCTTATTTCTTCTAAAGAGATAGATAGGGAAGTTGGATAATTGAGATTACCATATATGGAAGGGGTCTCTTGATTTATTTGATCTACTTCTGTAGAGAAATATAAATCAGAAAAGTGGGCTTCCCAGATATTTGGAAGGATATGTGCTTCGATTTTTGTTGAATATGTATTATAGCCTTGGCTTGCTATTCTGTAAAATCTCTTATTATCCTTATTTGTTACTGCATTTTTTAGTTTTTCTCACATTACCTTAGTATAGGATTGTCTTTCTTGATCCAGAATTTTTGTATACTTCTTTCTTTCTTCATTAATATTAATAGAAATTGTTTTGTTATTAGTAGATTGTTTACGTTTATAAATTCTCAAAACTCTAGTTAATGCTTTTTTTGATTTTCTGCATCTAGAATTGAACCAGTTTTTACCTGTAGTTTTTTTGGTAGCTATCTTATTTATTACACAATTTGGTTTAATTAGAGTACTTAATACCATTTATGTAAGGATAAGTTAAAGTTAGTTTCTTCAATAATAGATAGTCTAAGGTTTGCCATCATTGGATCTTTCAGAAAGTTATCAAAATATTGTATAGTATTCAGAGCCCATTGTATCCTTTTTTTGATTTATTATTTCAATCCCCTCCCTAATATATCTTTCAGGTCTTTCTCTAGTTGTTTTATCCATTTGGATTTTTAAGCTCACAGGATTATGTGCCGATTCTATTCTATTTATAATTTCAAAATCTTGTATTATTTTAATGGCTTCAAGATTACCCCATATCAGATCTATTATAGATGAACCTTGTGGCCCATTATATGTTAATTCCCCCTGGCTATCTTCTTGCAACCTGCCATTCAACAACAAGAAATATTTGTTAGTTAAAGAGAGTGCTAACAATTTACCTCTTTTATTTGGCCTCAAGTCCCGGGCTGATCTTGTGTTACTAATCCTAGGATTAAGTTCTGATAAAATAGGTAGATAATCTGTCTCATTGGAGTTAGCTGGTATTCTCACATTAAAATATCCTAGGAGTATCAATGGCGAATCAGATTCCCTGCTCATGATGTCACTTAATATACAGTTGAGTTTAGAAAGAGTTTATCTGTGTCCTTGGAAGGTGATAGATAAGTATTAACTATAGTTAGTCTATTATGTCTATTCACTTCTTCTACTGAGAGAGCCAAAATATCATCAGGTGTGTCATATTCTATATTAATTGTAAAGTTTAAGTCTGTTTTTAGATAAACAGAAACACCTACCATCTTTCTACCAAAACCTTTTATTCAGATAGCTGGTTTTACTATGTTATAGTAGCCAGGCAATCTTGAGGATTCTTCTACTGTTGCCCAAGTTTTGTATAGGCATATGATGTCAAAAGTCTCCAAGAACCTGATTACTTCAGGGTCAGCTATTTTTAAATGAATGCCCTCTATATTCCAATATAATATTTTTAGTATGTTATTGTCCACAGTGACATCTTTTTGATGTTAATTTTTGAGAGTCACTGGACAGTATCCTCCACTCTGTTTGAATTTATATTTTCTTTAATATTAGTGTCATTTAAAGTATTTTTGTTGCAGGTATTTTTTTTCTACTTGATAATTCCAGTCTTCTGGGGACAAAATGTGAAGCCCAACCCCGGCCAAGACCATTGCTTGTTTTAATATATTTTGTACTGTAATTTAATTCTTAAAGGTGATGTCTGTCTGTGAGGTGCTATTATATCATTTATGAATCTTAATAAATTATATTGATTTCTGTGAAATATTCATTCCAACAAGTCTAGAGAAACAAACTGTGATTTCATGTTTGATATGTCTTAGGATGTTGTATTCCTTAGTCTCCCAACCAAACATGGTTATGGTATTATTTTCCCATGTATTTCATTGTGTGTTTACCTGATATGCAGATCCCAATCTGTTTTTACAACTATTGTTATTTTCAGATACTCTTTCTTCCATATTTTTCTCTAACTCTAATGTTTCCAGATTATCTTTTGTAGGTACAATTTGTGCTTGCATCAATGTAATGTTCTTATGTTTTAAAATATCTTATTGATCCTAAATTGTATCTACTACTGAACCTAACTTGGTATAAAGTAAAACACAGTCTACAGGATCCCTATTTGGAGGTCTTACAACATGTAGTTTTGTTTCCATGTTTTCCACATTTAAAATGTGCAGTACTAATCTTTTTAAATTCTCTCCTGTTTCTTCTTGCAAGCTATTAATCACATAGATTTCTATGAGATATTCCATTTCTATCCCTTCTAAATCAAAAAACTTATTTGTGATGTTTGGTTTGTTTTTGTTTTCCAATAGTTCTTTCCCTAACTTCTCCTCCAGTGAACGGGTGCTGGGTAGCTTCTAGCTGGTCCCGACCTCCCCGACAGCTCCCAGTGACCTAGTTTCCATGCTTTCTTACACTGTTCTGTTTTTTCCAATCTTATTTCTGTCTTCTGATCTCTTCCTATCCATAGGAACCATGTATATCTTCTCTCATCCTTTTACTTCTAGATCCCTTCTATCCTCCCTATTTGATTTGTCCTTGCCCTGGATATGTTTAGATGAAGTCTCCCATGTTTTATCCTCTTTCTGTTTTCCTTTATCACACTTGTTTTTGTGTTTCTTTAATTTTTTGGCTCCCTGATGATTTCTTTTAGGTCCTATAGTTACATATTTACTCTTTACTTTATCTTTACCTTCCTTATTTTGACCCAAGTTGCATACGTAGGGCAGATTTTTATCAAATGGTGTGGGTAAGTTCACCTGAGTGGACTTGTACTCTCTCAGAGTATCATTTTTAGTCTCCTTGATATTCTCATTAAAATAACAGGATTGATCTGCTTCTATATGATAAGCTTTCTGGTTAAGATTATCCAATATTGTCCTGTTAAAAAATAGGCAATTTCTGATGTTACCAATCTCATCCTTAATTGCGCTGAGATTTCCCAGAACTACTATGTTAGCAAAGTAAGGGCTTTTAATAATTTCAAGAAGTTGTTTAGACAGGGAGCTGGAAGAAGCAAAGTCACCTTCACCAGTAAAGTATTCTTGATCAAATCTTGGACCTATATTATTCCTATAACAGGGATCTCTGTTATTTATAGAGTTTATGTTCTCATTACAGCTACCAGGTTCACCTTGTTTTTTTCTCTAAATTTCTCAGGCCTTCTATGACCTTACTTAAATTCTGTGTAGTCAGTTTCATTTCATCCTCATTCGCCACTACATTAGAAGATTTTTTTTCTATAATTTCTGTCCCTTTGATCTATTATGTTTGGTGACCTCAGGGTGTGTCCTTTAATAGGGGAATCATCCAGTGGATCTACATCTAATGAGGGTCCTTCAGAGAAAAACTGACAGTTGTCTCTGCTGTCACTGCTATATGGGTCATATGTTTCTAGACTAGTAACATTATGCCTTTCACGGAGGGAATCATTTGATGGAAGATAAGGCTGGAAAGAGTTATAAGAGGCCCAGCCATAAGAATCTAATTAGATTCCTTCCATTAGAGGAATCAACTTTGCCTTGCTAGCTACACTTTGACTATATAAACTAATATTCTTTTCTTCCTCATTTCCTTCTCTGTAGCTAGATGGGGTTAACTCACTAGGAGTACTTGTGTAATTATTATGATGTAACACAGGAGCACCAAGGGTGTGGAGTCCCTATGCCACATTTCAGTGAGTTTAAATTGCAAAGGATCTTCAATGTTAGTCCACTTAGAATTTCTCTTGTTAATTTCTTTGTATCTTGGTTTACTATTTTTCTTCCTTTGATTTATTACCATTGTATCTCTCTCTCCCTTCTTCACAGCCACTCTCCCACTTCTAGTTTGCACCATCTAGTAAGGAATAACAAATTAAAATAAGCACAGGAGAAAGCCTCAAAAAATGGAATATATTGTTTCTTGTACTGACTGTATCCTTACTCTGACTGAGATAATAAATAAGGGGAGTATTAGTCACCTGATTCAACAAAAAAAAAAGCTCTGCCTCAGCAACAATCAAAATAGGCTACAGTGGAGGATACAACAATAAGAATGTACAAGTGCAAAATCCAAACTACCTGAGCCCTTAATACAGAAAAACTAAATTCAAGTAACAATTTTAGATTCTAATATATAGAGCTCAAGCAGGGCAAAGCAAAAGGAACCCAGGGGTCAAAGTCTTTTGTCTGTTCTTTGTCTTAACTTGACTATATTCTTGCAAAAATATTCTCAGCCCAAAGGAAAAAAACTTCACTTTTCACTCTTCTTATGATTCTGTGATCCTTGCAAGCACATGGGAATAGAGAAAAACAGTTCCAAACTTTGGGGTTGAAATAAAGTGTCTTAAAATTTTATAATTCTAAAAACGGCACCTAAATTTACCAGTTTTGTTAAGTGCCTTGCTACCTTCCTTCTTTTGTTCCTGAAAAGCTGAGTTTAGAGCTACTCCACAGCACCAGTACTTTGAAGTTCCACAGTCGAGTCCTTTTATAGAGGATTAAGGTAAACATTTCTCCAACTCCACTCACTAATTGGTTAGTATACAACAGGGTTGTGGTGATCCTCACTACAAATGAAACAAAAGATAGTCAAAGTAATTTCAGGCATGTGAACCCTCAAGGGTATAAACTTATACAGAGTGCTCTATAAAGAAAAGAAAAGGAGAAACCTTTCCCTAATTGAGGCCTAAAAACAATCTCACTTACTCCTGTCCCTTGTGTAAAAACACTTAGTACCGTAAAAGCCACATCTTCCAGTGGTTCAATAGAATCTCAGAATAAAACGTTAGGCCACCTGCTTCTAATTAGGCAAGCCACTTTGTCAACAACTCCGGTGGCTCATAAAAGACAATTTTACTGGGCTAGATAAACAACAGATAAACAGCTAAACTGCACAAACTTAGGCAGTATTAACATACATAAAAGATTAGCCTAAAGATATCTCTCATAGAAAAAAGGAAATGAGAGTTTGTTTAGCAGCCGAGGTGGATTCTCTCAGAGAGGTGGCATCTGACATTTATATATGCCAAGGTCAGATGACCTAATCTGCATATGACACAAAAAGGAATCAAACTCTTTTTCTTTAAAAATTAAAATTAAAAACCATATTAACAGAAAAATCTTAATGTGCTAGGGTACAGAAGTAAAGGGAGAAGGTATACCACACAAGGGGAAGAAATAAAATACATACGAGTCTTTTGGAGAGAAAATTCAATAAGATACAGTTCAGCTTTCTCTATAGGTTTCTCAAAAGATATTCTCTTTTAGAAATCGCCCCTTCATGTCCACTTCTCTCTCTCTCTAAGGTAGAGGTAGAAATATTATGCCCCTTGACAACAAGTCAGTCCAAATGCCAGGGTTTTCTTCCATCCTCCTTCTCCATTCCATTTCTTTCCATTCTCCTATTTCCTCCTCGAGAACCCAATTCCAGCCACCTCCTTCCCTCTCTCTCACATGCTCACTGTCTCTCCTCAGCCCAGCCTTTCCGAAGGGCCCCTCTGTTAACTGCAATCCATTTGGAGCTGGCGGCACTGGCCTTCTCCAGCCCAAACCTCCTTTTTAGTTTCTAGGGGGTTACCTGGTGGGATGTCCATAGCTGCAAGGATCTTGCCCAGATGAGAGGCTAGACCTGTTTATTATTTGCTGTTACTTCCTGGTCCTTCCATTTGAGCCTAGCACTCATGATTGTCATGCAGTTGTTTCCTTAACATTTCTAGCTTTGATTTTATACATAATCTGTTTGTTCTATCTCATTCTGCATTGATTCTGGGTCAGTTCAAATATGATAGCTCTCTCCTGTTTCTTTCTTAGGACCGTGACTGCTGCTTGAGCTGTAAGTTTTGTTTAGTGACATCAACATCTGCTTGATTCACATTCTTCCATCTGAGAAAATTAACTGTTGATTGTTTAACACCGTCACCTGTTTAATTGAAGCCATCAGTTATTTTTTTTCATTTAATGTTTGTGTTTTAGCTTATTTTATGTATTTCAGCATTTGAAGGTTACTGTAGTTTTATGTTCTGTAAATGATTGCAAACATAAAGTGCTATTATTGGACTATGAATGTGACAGTTTGAGTTGGCATCTGCTTGATTTCAGTATGAAACTGTCAAACCATCGGTCGCATAAATGAATGACAATTTAAAAGTCTGGAGATGAGGGTGCCAGTTCATATACAATACATTTACTATTATTCTGTAATTTTAAGAGCATCAGACACAACAGATGCATTCAGGCACTGCTCAGTTAATGTGAGAACATTGCTGCTCATTAGCACGCAAAACTGCATCCAAGTTCAATACAAAAAAACCTAGTACTGATTGACCTAGGTCCTTCCCATAGAGTCTGGTGTGTCCCCATTCTCTCCAATCTAACTGTAGGACACACAAAACATAATTAAATGTCTAGTGCTCATGGTCTAATGACAACATGCAGCTGTAGACAGGAGCACATTTATTTATTTATTTAAAAGTTTAAGCAGGAAGGCATGCTGAGCAGACTACTGTTTGATTTCAGATGTGTCCCGGGGTATGGGGGAAAGGAGGAATACATTCATAATTACAAAGTCCAGAAGACCTTAGAGCAAAAATCTTCAATGTATAGTGCAGTACAGCAGGCAGTTGAGCGAGGCATATAACAATAAAATAGTCAGATACGTAATATAAATACAAACATTACAGTACCGATTTGAAGTTGTGTAATGGAGTAAGCAAGACCCAGGTGCAAGAGCTAACATGGGTACATGTGCAGGTGGAGGAGAAATGTGCTTTGGGAAGGGAGTTGATATGCTGATTAGGGGAGGCATGATGAATATCCACAGGAAGGGAGTTCTATAGTTTAGGCTTACGATATTTAAATGCTGACTGACCTGCTGTGGTGGACACGAGTGGCACAGACAGAACACATGAGTCATTATTCCTAAGTGCATACACTGGGATGCTAGGAGCAGATAGAACAAAGGCAACATATAAAGGGAGGGACTGGGCCCAAAACTTTGCTGTGATGCTAGCACAGTGGGAGTGCTGCCAATCCTGAAGCAAGGAGAGCAGCAGACATGTCACAAGAGTATTTGAGCTTATATCTACTGACTACTTTCATAAACCTGAGCTACTGCTGGGCACTGGATCATGTGAGTGCCACTGGAATGCCATTTGCATTTACGTATTGGTTTTTTAATTGAGCCACTCAGGAAAGAATGTTAGGGTTGATGGTGAGAAACTAGTCGGTAGGGATAGTAAGTGTGCTAACACTATGGTAGGCAACAAGGAGGCTTGCTTGTATTTGCTCAGAAGCTCAGGTAAGACATACAAGCACTGCCATAGCCTCCAGTCTGGGTTAAGTGATGACCCGTGTTTCACGTATCTCCCAAGTATATCAAGATAGCTAACATGTACATAGCAACTGACATTAATTGAAAGAATATTTCTTGGGGAAAACTTATCGCACATCAGTTCTGCCAGTGAATGCTAAGCTGGAAACCTGTAGCTCAACGCTTGGCATCATCCATCAACCCCCCCAACCCCCACAACACACACAAAGCTATTGGCGGTAAATGACTGAAGAGAAGCTTCAATAATCAAACAAACAAAAAAAAGTACAAAAGTAAGTTACTACAAGTCCTTACATCAACACACCACCTGTCAGTTACAGCTTGGACTTCCTGGTTACTGCTAACAGTCTGCCTATCTGTGAATAAATTTATACTGGTCTCAGCAGTTCTGTGCCCGGTGTTATGAGGAGCAGGCTCAAACATAAAGGGCTGAATAATTCTTCCAGCCCTGTAATAAACATTAGTTCTGGCATTGGCAGAACCAATCGAGAATTCACCGGCATCTTCTGTGAATTCTTCCATCTTCCATGCTACTGCCTACATCTAGAGCTTTGTGTACACTGTGTGTGATGTAACAACATGCAGCTGGGCATGCAGAAACACCAAAAAAAAAAACAGAAATGGCAGTCTTGATCAGGATCACTGACAGAAGCTGGTCACTTTGAAACTTGAAAAAATATGATTTATAGGCACTTTGCAATTACACATTGCCTCACTAAAGTCACAGATGACTGGGATAGCAACGATGGACCCTATAAATTTGTATTTCAGTTCCCATCTCCTTTAAAACAACAATAGTGTGAAAATATGTATAGTAAAGGCTAACACTAATTAGGTTTGCAAATCTTAAGCATACAAAATGAGCTGTTTGTTCCACTGGAAGATCCTCTATGAGAATAAAAAAAAATTCTAATAACCCCTATGGTGCAAAAATGATATATGAAGATCCATTTTATAAACTGATTGATCTATGCACTTTTATTAGTAGAGACATTATTTTAGAAAATATTAATAACTTATAATTAAATATCAAATTTAATGACATACTACAAAGATGTCATAGCTATGATAGTCCAACAGATGCCACATTTACATTAGCTCAAACCTTGCTGGATAGCCTAATGTGTGATTCTATAAAACTCATATTATAAATCACTTCATTATTGCACTGCATATAACAAAAGGGCTTAATTTAAACCAAGCATTTGTCAATGTCAAAATCTCGCTGTTGGTATTGCTGGTACTGGGTGGGACAGGGCTACAGTTTCCAGCAACCTCGGCTGCTGGCTTATTTACATGCACTTGACCAGTAGCAGTTTTAGTAAACCATACAAGGTTCTTATTCATTCACAATTTATGGGAGCAATATACTGTATACATTAGATGGGCAGGTCATGTAACCATAGATTAGATTAGATTAGATATGTTATTTATCTCCAAAGACTCTGGGTGCTGTACAATATAAGACATATAGCATTTACCATACATTAATATAGTTTGCAAACTAACTATAACAATATACACAATATACACAATGGTCCGGATATTCAAAAGGGTTGCGCTATGCACAATAGGGTTGCGCCAGCGCAAGTCCGGAAATGTGCCATTCTGCGATATTCAGCACGAGGCAGTTGTGCCACTGAAAACATGCTGGGCAACAGCGCGTAAAATGAAGGCATGCGCAGCTGAAGGGTGGATCCATGCATAAAGGCGCAATGCGATATTCAAAACTGCGCAATGCGCAACAGTGGATCAGCTGGAAGGTGCGCATGCGGCTGAAATGAGCAAAATAAAACGCTCAAGGAAGAGGTGCAAGAACCCGACAGGAATGCTGCAAGGGCAGCAAGGGAGAGTAGGCCACAGCAGCAGCTGAGGGAGTAGGCAGGACATAACAGTGGCAGCTGGGCGTGTGGGGCCACAGAGTACGGAGGCCAGTCAGTGTACCCGGTGCAGTGGAGGTGAAGTCAGGACTGCAGGAACAGAACAACAACAGCTGGGGGACACAGGCCGGGAGATAGACAGTGCCACCTTCCACATGGAAGCTGTAGTGAGGGTGAGAAGGCATGCTGCAGGGGGTGGCCGTGGAAGGGTCAGCCGGTCGCCCCACAGGCAGTACTGTGCCGCATCAGCTTTGAGCTGTATTCGGATGATGAGATTGTGGGCGTTACCACCTGAACAGGGCAATACTGAGGCGGCTCTGTGAGGCTGCAGTGATGTGATGTAGGCACCCTCGCATGATCCCAGCTCTGTCAGTGGAGACAAGGTAACAGCCTGCATGTGCCTGCTCACCACAGGTACCTTTCAGAGGCCAACAGGAGACACCACAGGCATAACACAGTTGGCCACATCATGCATCCTCACCCAATTCCTCAGCGCACTGCTGCCACATGCTGCGGAGTACATCCATTTCCCCAGCACCGCGGCAGAGCGTACAGCAAACATGCAGGAGTTCCACAGGGTAGCACATATGCCTGGCATGCTAGGGGTGATAGACTGCACCCATGTGGCTATTCACATACACCTGGCTGATGAGGCCACATATCACAACGGAAGGGTTCTCTAGTGTCAACTGCCAGGTGGTGTGTGATGCCAGTGGGCGCATCATCAATGTCTGTGCCACACACCCTGGCGGGCATGATTCATTCATATGGTCCAATCTGCACTGTGCCATCAATTCGAGTGGGGACATCCCCACAGAACATCTAGTGGGTGAGTATGCATGTAGGAGTGGCAAAGTTGGGAAAGGGTGGAAAGCCACAGGTGCCACAGGTAGTGGCACACAGAGCTAGGGCAATATGGACCTGAACATGAGACTACTCTCCATTATCTCCACACAGGTGACAGTGGATACCACTCTGTCCCTGGCTGCTCACACCTACCGGCGCCTCGCGGCCCCATCGCAGCAATGCTTCAATGAGGCACATGCCACCACATGCAACATCATCGAGTGGGTGTTTGCGATGCTGAAGGCATGATTCCGATGCCTAGACACCTGCGGCGGTGCCCTACAGTACAGCCCCTCAAAGGCCTGTGGGATATTCCTGGCCTGTTGTACCCTGCACAACATGGCCAAAGACTGTGGGATGGGGATGCCGGTGACGCCGGTGATGATGGGGATGAGCAGCCCTCCCTTGGACGGCGTGACCCCCGACTGATCCGGCAGGCCCAGCGCACCGGAGCACCATCACAGAAGAGGCATTCGCGCAAACAGGTAAGTCATTGGGCCATGTGCAACAACACTGTCTAGGCGCAACCCACATACACACAGGGTAACACACCAGGGGTGCACGACGGCAAGGGGAGTGGAAGGGTACAAGTGCACAAACACACCATCAGGGAGGGGTGAATAGTTACATGCTACATGGACACACACACACACACACACACCAGGCACACAGTGCACAGGGGCAGTTGCACAGTAGAGCAGGAACAGACATGTCAAACACACAGATCCACAGACCACCCCCACCACCTGTACTGTCCATGTACGTGTGTCAGATGCTGAGCACCCTTGCACCTTGGTGTACAGTACAATGCAGGCATCATCCTCATGCACACGCACCTGTGGACAGCAGTCGGGTGGGTGTGCAGGTGGTCCGTGTGTCGGCGTGTTGGGCAGGGCATCCACAGGTGCAGTGCCCAGCAAGACACACATTGCACACAGGGCAGCACCAGACAGGGCCTGCACTAGGAGACAGGTCAGTCAGGTGGCACTGAGCCATGGCCACCATGGATGCATGGGCGGCCCCGCCGTGACCCAGCCACACTGGCAGGCTGAGCATGGGCCACATGGGGTGGCACCGATGGATCACCAGGGGTCCCACTGTGCGAGCGTGACCTTGTCCGCACAGGGGTCTGCAGCATGCCAAACATACCTGCACCAGCGGTGCTTGGGATGCCCACAGCAGAACCCGGCATCGACAGGCTGGGTGTCACATGACACCGGGAACAGGGAGTGGAGAGCGTACTGCGTGGGGTGCGTGGTACAGGGGCACTTGACTGGGTGCCCAATGTGGCCACGACAGCGACCAATACCTGGGTCATCCTGTCTATGGCTGCGGTCACATCCAGCCACATTTGGACCATCTCTGCCAGGATCATTGCATTGTCCCTGCTGTACTGCTCCACAGCCACACACAGTGCCTCCATGGACATTGCAACCCGCATCTGCTGCTGTACTGATGCCCGCAGCAGGCGGGTGTGCTCGTCAAATGGGTCGTCTGCCAAATCAGTAACCTGTCCCCCAGGGGATGGAAGGGCCTGATGCTCAATGCCCCTTGAGGGTGGGTGCTGTTCACCAGGACCAGGTATGGGAATGTTAACAGGCGGTGTGCATATGCCACCACTGAACCCTGTACCCCCAGACCCGGTGGGTGACTGCAGCTGCTGCCCCTCTGCCTGCTGTGCCCAAGGGACCAGTCCTTCCAATGCTGTGTCCGCATCAGTGCCAGGGACTTGCACAGCCACCAGTGCTTCCCCACCGGTGCTGACAGGCACAGCCTGGGACTTTGCTGACGTGCTGGCACACACGTTGGAACCCGCTAGGTCCATGGGCACGGGCTGTTCCACTGTATGTCCATTCTGTGACACACGCGTGTCACTGCCCATAGCGGCCATTGCATCATCAATGGTGCAGGTTCATGCCACAGCCACAGCGTGCTGGCATGCTTGCATGCCAGAATGCTGGGACACAGGAAGGGCACCCCCCACACCTGACTCACCGACATCGGAGCTGGCAGCCAGGTGTGCACACTGGTGCAATGCACGCTGTCTACCAGCAGAGGTGGATGGACCCTCCTCCAACTCTGGCTGCACGTCCACAGTGCATGGGCCCACCACCACTGTCTTCTGCAGGTGCACAGGATCTGTAACAGAAAGTGAGAACAAGTTAGTGCATGGGATCATCCATCCCCCCACCCCCCACCATGTCATACTGTGCAGTGATGGGCTTCCACCTGTCTGGAAGCTACCACCTGGAATGCCCTCAATGGCACTGCGCTGCATGGATGCAGCAAGATGGTCCTCCACCGGGGTCAGCTGTGCCACCTCTGGCTGGCCCCCACCTGTGGCAGCGCGTGCCGCCCTGAGTGCTGCCACCTTCTCCTTAACCCATCTCCTGTCTGTCCCCACCTTTTTCTTACATTCCTGCACGGAGCGCTGGTGGCTTCCATGCAGGTTCACAGTGTGAGCTACCCCTCCCATGCAGCAGCATGGGCCTGAGGGGTGCCCCGCTGTCCACTGAGTAGTGGCTCCTCATCCAGGTAGGCTTCATAGAGTGCCTCTGTTTCCGCCTTTGTGAAGTTGGGCCTCCTCTTCCACCCACCATCTTCCTTCTCACCCAGTCCTTGCTCGGCCATGTCAGGGTCTGTATGGGTGGAAGAGGACACCTGTGACTGTGCAGTTCACAGCAATTTCCCATGACCATGGTCCATAACATCACACAGCATGCAACCCACCTATCACCTGCAGTAACCAAATGTGGCCACTGCAGATCACTGTCACATTTATAGCGCAATGCATGCAAATCAGGAGTGGATCAACTTTAATGGGATGCAAATCACGCTGCTGCGCCTTTGAATGGCTGATAAGCTGATTTGCATATGACGGCTGAATATCGTGCTGTTGAGCCTTGCGCAATACGGTTGGGCCGGCTGAACCGATGGCGCAGTTCTGTGACTGCGTAGTACACATCACCGCATATGCCCAGGTACCTTACGCAGGCATCTGCTGCGCTGATTACATGCTGTGCGCGGTCAGCTATTCATGACACGGCCACCATTGTGCCAGTGGTGCTACAGCGCTGGTCACCACATGGCGCTGTGGCACAACTGCGCAATAGTCCACTGTGGCACTGGCATGCAGGTGACCACTCGTGCTGGACGTGTAGACATCCGATGGCGCTGTGCGTGGCCTTGCACCACAGACATGACCTTGTGCCCCGACCTTTGCCCCCTTGGCGCTGTATGTCTGGCATGTGTGCAGCTCTATCACGCTGTTCAGTAACAGTGCGATATGGACCAATGGCACTGCCTGAACAGCGCGATAGGAACAGACAGGGTTGTATTGCGCAACATTTCCACATGGGTCTGCCGCGCTGCAGAGCGCCATATTGCCTACTATCAAGTTGCTAGCATGGTACGCAGAAGAGCTCCCCAGTGGAGTAGCTTGGAGGTGGCCAACCTAGTGGCTGTGGTTGAGCCTCACTATGGCCACTGTTTGGGGGGGAACCCCTAGACTTGGCCCGCACCCAAGTGTGGCAGCAGGTGGCCACTGCGCTGGAGCAGGTCACAGGGCGGCGCAGGACAGCACAGCAGTGCAAGCACCGCTACAGTGACCTGTGCAGGAGGGAGCAGGCACTGCTGGCACGCCTCAGGTCCCGTGCCAGGAGGGGCATTGTGCCTAGGCCAGGTGGGTGACCCATCTATGCACCTGTATTGTCCGCAGGGGTATGACTGTGTATTGGGGCCAGAGCATGGGGAAGGGTTGTTCCATGGTTGGCTGTGTCAGTGTTTGCAGGTGTGTGATGCATGGGTCTGGCTGTGTGATGCATGGGTCTGGCTGTGTGGGCAGGCACACTCATTGGTGCAGGGGTCTGTCTGCATTTGGATCTCACTAATGTGCTTCTCAACATTTGTTTCCCACAAGCATGGAGTAGCGGAGGAGGGCCCAGGCTGAGTCGCACAGGGGTGCTGCAGGGGTGGCTGGCAGAGGAGGCGGTGGTATGGGCCCGCTACAGCAGCAGCAGCATCTGCAGCAGCAGCCGCCACAGCAGCAGCAGCAGCGGCTGGATGAGGGTGAGTGTCATTACATCATGGATGCTATTGCGTCCAATGGGGGGGATGGGGCATGGCCACCATCCATGGATAACACTGCCGTGCCGTCGTGTGACAGTAAGCACTGTCCAGTGGCACTGCATGTCTGTGAGTGCGTCACTGGTGGTCCATGCATGCACTGGGCACATGGCTGTGGCACTACCTTCCCACCACGTAGACATGTCACTGTACTGCCTTGGTTGTGCTGTGCTGGGCATGGGGGGGTGTGTCATGGCACACATGGCTGTTGCTCTCTGGTTGGGCTTGGCCCATGCATGGTCACTGTGTGTGTATGCAGTCCATCACAGGGGCAGGGCACTTGGCTGTATGCCATGCATACTGGGTGGGCTTCAGGGTTGTGTACAGTCCTAGCCATTGATTCTGTTCCCTTGCCCTAGGTGTATGGATCCTGTGCAGGATAGAGCAGGCCATCCACCGCCTGATGGAGGTGTCGCAAGAGACGCTCAGCATACTCAGGGAGATGAATCGGAGGGTGTGCGGCGCGGAGGAGCCACAGGATCCGGGCGATCCTGCAGATCTGCAGCCTGGGGACAGTAGCTGCCCACATCTACACCTTACCCTTCCCTCACACCCTGCCTTCCTCACCAAGTTCTTCACCCCTACCTCACACCCACCCATACCTTGTACCTGTACCCCCACCCCTGTATTGTATATACATGTATATAGTGTTATTGTTGTTCCTGTTGTTGTTGTTCTTCTGTTTTTCATTGAATATATATATCTATTTTGTTATGAATACTGTGGTGATCTCTGATTTGCAGCTGGCTGTCGGTGCTCAGTTGCAGTGGTGTGCATGGCATCTGGTGTGGTGTGGTCCTGGGATTGTGTGTGTGTCTGCATGGGGGGGTGTCCCTGGTGTGGTGGTGGCTGTCAACCGGTCTGGCCGTGTGCTGCCCCACTCCACTGTGGGCTCCTGGTGGGTCTGGCTTGTATGGTTATGTGGTACACACAGTTGCATTGTGCCAGGTGGGGGGGCATGGTGGTTCCGGCAGTGCCAGTCACACTCACTGCTCATGGGTGGTGTCTTGGGGTTCCAGGGCATAGTGTGCTGTGCACAGTGGGGGCTGTGGTACACCTGGGTTGTCCGGCCCTTTGTGTCAGTATTTGCTTGCCAGTGGGTGTGCTGGGGCGCCATGGTCCTGCTGTGCTTTGTAGGCTTGTCCCCATGGGCCAGTGGATTTTCCGTCCCTCCACCGGTGATGCTGTGCTTCGGGTGTGGGGGTGTGTTGTTAGTTCTACACTGTGTTCCTGTACCCATCTGTGGCATGGGTGGTGGGCTCCTGCCTACTTCCCTGGTTGTGCAGTTCCATTGCTCTGCTGCTGGGGGGGGCTCCCTGCTTACGCTATGGTGCATCTCGACTGTTCAGCTGGGCTGGACTTGTTGCACTATGGCGCGACATATGTGCTCAGCTTCCCCTACCTGGTTGCGCTATGGCGCAGGTTGTGCGATATTCAGACATTGGCTGGTTGCGCTATTTGACTTGCTCCACGTTTGAATATCGCGTCGGTTGCACATGTGCGCAATTGACTTGTGCTTGCTCCTGCTGTTGCGCACATTTTGGGTGCAGTTTGAATATCTGGCCCAATATACCTAAAACAACAGCTTAATTAACCATCATCAATATACTATTTTAAAAACCTCTTCAGTTAAAAGCCTGATTGAATAAATATGATTTGACACCCTTCATAAAGGCATCCACCATGGCAGTCTCCCTAAGATAACCAGGCAAGGAGTTCCACAGGGTAGGGGCAGCAGCTGCAAATGCCCGATCATTGAAATGCTGCAACCTTACCCTGGAAACTCCAAGGAGGCCATCCCTGGCAGAACAGAGAGCCCAGGTCGGGTGGTAGGCATGAAGAGCTCTTGCAGATAGACTGGGCCCCTCAAGTGCAGGGATTTCTAGGTTAACAGCCCTATCTTGAAGACAATCCTCCACTGCACTGGCAGCCAGTGCAGTTCGCGCAATGCTGGGGTGATATGTTCACCACTTTTAACCCCCAACAATAGTCTTGCTGCCATGTTCTGCACCAGCTGCAGTCTGCGGAGGTTGCCTCCAGATATCCCTTGGTACAGGGCATTGCAGTCGTCTAACCTGGAAGTGACAAAAGCATGTACCAGTGTGGGCAGGTCATTGGGCGGGATCAGGGCTTGAATTCAGGCAATATTCCTGAGGTGATAAAACCCAGTTCTCACCAAGGCTGTCACCTGTGCTTCCATGGGCCACCATCCAGAATTATGCCCAAATTCTTCACCTGCTTAGAGAGGGCAAAAGGCACACCACCCCAACACAAGTTCAGGGGGTAATGTCATAACGCCCCTTCATCCCAATGACCCAACTCCACCACCAGTACTTCAGTCTTCTCTGGGTTTAGTTTAAGCCAATTTTGAGTCATCCATGTCTGGATTTCCTCAAGACGGCTGTTAAATATAGAGTCAGACACCTGGCTATTGGGAGCATAGGACAGATTCAGCTGTGTGCCATCTGCATAGCAGTGGAAACCCAGCCCGTACTGCCTGATAATTTCCCCCAGTGGCAGCATATACACCGTGATCAACAGAGGTGACAAAACTGACCCCTGCGGAACACCACAGCTCAGAGGCTTCGGGTTTGATGAGAAAATTCCCATGGTTACCCACTGCACTCTGTCTGTTAGGTATGACCTAAACCAGTTGATAACATTTCCGGACAGGCCACACCAGAACCGCAGTCGGTCAAGTAGCACTTCATGGTCCACAGTGTCAAATGCTGCAGAGAGGTCTAGGAAGACCCGTTACAGTAATCCCACCAAAATAAAGGTAAAAGAGAGGAACTTGCCTGAGTGCAGGGTGCCTTCGGTGTAGTCCTGGGGAGATGTCCACCGCACCTGTAAAAGAAGAGACAAGGGGGTCACAAAAGATCTGCAGTTCTTAATGGGGTTAAAAAGGGCAGAAATGACAGGAGAGAAATACAATTATACTTATCTGATGGGGGCTGGAGTCCATGTCCTATCAGACCTGTAGAAATAGAAGACAAAATAGGTTAGGTAAGAAGAAAAAGATGTAAGATGCATTATGCATTAAGCAGGTTAGCAAGAAGAAAAGGAAGAGGAGACCATTATGGTTTTCCAAAGAGGTTGCAAAGAAAGTGAAAGCCAAAAAGATTGCATTCAGGGAATACAAAAAGACACAGGCAGAAGGGGATAGGGAGAAGTACCAGGAGAAGCAAAGGGAGGCAGGGAGGTCAGTAAGGGAGGTCAGTAAGGGAAGCCAAAGCTCAGACAGACATTGCAAAATCAGTTGGTAGAGTGGACAAAACCTTTTACAGGTACATAAGTGAAAAAAGAAAGACAAAGGGAGGGATAGTGAGACTGAAGGGGGAGGATGGGGGCCGCATGGAGGATGACAACAGTAAAGCTGACATATTGAACAGGTATTTCTGCTCAGTCTTTACTGAGGAAGAGGAGAGTAATGGGTCTGAAGGGAGTACAAGGGATGAGAATGGTGCAGAAATGGACACTAGTCCCTTTACATGAGAAAGGGTCCTGAAGGAACTGGAAGTAATAAAGTTGATAAACAATGGGGCCAGATGGGGTGCACCCCAGGGACCTTAAAGAACTAAGAGAGGTGGTGGCTGAACCTCTGGCTATCCTGTTTAGCCGATCACTGGAAACAGGAGGTACCCAAAGACTGGAGGATAGCAGATGTAGTCCCCTTATACAAAAGTGGGAACAAAGAGGAAGCGGGGAACTACAGACCAGTCAGCCTCACCTCGGTAGTAGGGAAGATCATGGAAGCACTACTGAAGGAGAGATTGGTGGAACATCTGGTTGTCAATGGACTACAGGACCCAGGACAGCATGGTTTCACCAGGGGGAGGTCATGTCAGTCCAACCTCGTTGAATTTTTTGACTGGGTGACTAGGGAGGTGGATCAGATGAGTGCAGTGGACATGGCCTATCTGGACTTCAGCAAGGCCTTTGACACTGTGCTACATAGGAGACTGTTACACAAACTGGGGAATATGGGTGTGGGCAGGACAGTAGTGTGGTGGGTAGGTAACTGGCTGGGGGGCAGGACACAGAGGGTGGTGGTAAATGGCTGTCATTCCACAGAGGGAGGAGTGACCAGTGGGGTACCACAGGGATCAGTGCTGGGACCGGTCCTATTCAACATCTTCATCAGTGACATTGCGTAGGACCTAGAAGGCAGAATTTCACTGTTCGCTGATGACACAGAGCTCTGTAACAGAGTAGACACACCAGAGGGTGTAAACAGAATGAGAATGGACCTGCAGAAACTTGAAGAATGGTCAGGGATTTGGCAGTTGAAATTCAATGCAAAGAAGTGCAAGATAATGCATATGGTGCACAAAAACCCTGGCACACTAAATCAGTTGGGGGGTGAGGATATAGCATGCACCAATCAGGAAAGGGATCTTGGGGTTATCATCTCTGATGACCTCAAGGTAGGAAACAGTGTGACAAGGCAGCAGGTAAAGCAAATAGGGATGCTGGGATGCATAGGCAGGGGCATCACCAGCAGGAAAAAGGAGGTCATAATTCCACTATACAAGACACTAGTGAGGCCCCACCTGGAGTACAGTGTACAGTTCTGGAGACCTTACCTAAATAAGGACATAGACAGGGTAGAGAAGGTTCAGAGGAGGGCAACAAAGATGGGGCATGGATTACATCACAAGTCCTATGAGGACAGGTTGAAGGAACTGAACATGTACTCCCTGGAGGAGAGGAGGGAGAGAGGAGATACGATAGAGACATACAAGTATCTTACAGGAAGGAACAGGGTGCAGGAATACACTATTTTTAAGTGAAAAAGATGTTCCAGGACTAGAGAGCATGGGATGAAGTTGGAGGGAGGATGATTCAGAGGAAACATGGGGAAGAATTTCTTCACAGAAGGGGTGGTGGACAAGTGGAACACCCTGCCAGAGGAAGTGGTGGGGGCTGAAACAATCACGGGATTTAAGAATGCATGGGATAGACATAAAGGAATTCTGAACATCAGGGGTAAGGGGCAACAGACTTCTAGGAAAACATAAACTGAGCTTACAAGCTCAAATGGGCAGACTGGGTGGGCCATAGGCCCTTATCTGCCGACACTGTCTATGTCTAAGATGAGCAAATGCAGAATAAAAGGAGTGTGGTTTGGGGAACGGGACTCAGGTAAAAACCCCTTTGCCCATAATGGTGACTGAGTGGCCAGTAATTTATTTAGTAGCCCAGGTGGCTAGTGATGGCTAGAAGCCCTTTTTGTCTAAATTAGGAGTGGCATTGGTGGTTGTGTGGGCTAAGAAATACCCTGGGGGGAGCCACTGTGTACAATTATGCTTTGGTGGTCTAGTGGACTAGCTCCCTAGGAGATGTGGCAAACATTCCTTTAAATACATTAATATCCTCCTTGGGGGTCTAGTGGGGCCTCCCTGAGCCCTTGAATATTGTGTGGGCATTGTTGGAGGGCTTATTGGTGGCAGCAGCAGGAGGATACGTTGGGGATGCAGTAGCAGCCTGTTGCTAGCACTTCCGTGCTGCTAGTAAATGTGCCTGCATGCACAGAAAACTCCTAGCCCATACAAAGCTTAGGCTGTGGCCTGCTTCACAAGGATGGGAGAAGAGAAAGAAAAAGAAGTCAGTGTGAGGAGGAAGAGGCATGGGATGAAGCACCTCCTCCCATCTTCCCGAATCTTTCAACAGACTTTCAACTGTGAGCATCTGCAGTAGTCTGGTGTGCTATTTGGTTAAGGTGACCAGTTCAGAAATGAACACCCAGATGTGCTTATAGGGTATAGCAACTTTGTTAAACTGTGCCCTCCCAACATCAGCCCAATGTCCAAACATAAACTTATGGAAAGGGAGTATGGCACCAGTGTATTAATATGCATATGTCCCCTGCATTACCTCACTTGGGGCTTGTGTGCCTCTACCACCTTGTTGTCATAATGTCCAATTGCCATATTCTCCATGTCACAGACCTGGGGTGTTGAAACAAGGGAGAGGGTGGCATGGAACCCTGTTCTCATGTCTATATGTCCCCTGGGTAATCTCTCTTGGAGTTTTTGTTCTTCTGCCCACTTGTATCACATTGTCCAGTTGCCATATTCTCCATAGTACAGTCTTGGGGTGTTGATACTGGGGAGAAGGAGAAATGATACCATGTTCTCATGGGCATATGACCTCCTTGGTAACCCCTCATGGGGCTTGTGCACTTCTGTCCTCTTGTTGTCACATTGTCCAGTTGCCATAATGTTCATGTAATGGTCCTGAGGTGCTGAATCTAGGAAGAGGGAGGCAGGTTCGTATCGAGACTGTCATTTGGTGGTGTGGGGGTTATGCAGAGAAGTCATGTCAAGACAACGTTTATGTGTGCTCTGTTTCTTTCTAATTGTGCTAATCCAAATTTGGGGAAGGGTTCAACCCCTGACCTCCCACTTAGTATAGCCTTGGAGGAGGCCTGGTACCATGTTCTCATGTGTGCATCTACCCCCTTGTCTGCATATCATATCAGTTGTATCTGCTCTAACCCTGCCTGGGGTTCTGAGGTGTCTATGAGTAATGTCATGTCTGAGACAACAACATTTACTGTCTTTTTTAGCTGCTTTACTTAAATATTAATTAACTGGATCAGTGAATTGAATCATTATTTTAATAACTTGATAGAAAGGTGTTATAACTGATGAATTTCTCTTTCTTATGTAATCCATTTGCAGCTCCATCACCACAGGGCATTTCTTTTAATTGTTTAATTTGGTACTATTTCAATTGCCATTTTTGAAATATTTTTTTAACTTGTAACCTGTGTCTCATATCCAGAACATGTCTTTCTTTGTACATACTGACTACTTGTTCAATGTTTGTATTGCAACCTGTTCAGATATAGGTCAGAAAAAGTATTTCTACCATGAGTGTTATGTTAAATTATTTCCTAAGAAATATCCCATTATCATGTGTAAAACATGTATTGACTTCTTAATGGTTTCTTGCAAAATAGAACCATCAAACACACTAATGACAACACTTCATACTATATGGTGACTGACAACCAAAAAACAAACTAGTACTGATGTGGCAGTGATACAGCACTACCTAGCAGAAAAATACAGAGAAAACAGAGACCTTGAAAAAATCCCACCTGAAGAATTAAATACAATCCTGGCAAAATACAGTACTTCATAGAAACAACCAAAACGGACAACACTCCCTACAAGCCTCTGACACTATGGTCTCATTTCTAGAGCATAGATTCCAAAGAACAAGAAGAATATCCAGTATGTTTGTCCACCTATTTAAAATTCGAGAAACAAAACAAGACAAGTGCTGGCAGCAAAAAAACAAAACAAAAAAAAACACCTAAAAGACCAAGGCAAAGGATGTAGAGAATATGCAGCTGATGAACTCACAGACAACATAATAGTGACCATCTACCAGAAACAACTGCTAGTTCCATTTTCACCATAGTCCCTATTAAATACAATGTGGATGATCTGCATAGTATAGTTCAGACTATGAGGAAATGCCAAGGTCAGAGACTTAAAATGGAGAGACATCACCTTAAAAACAAATACCCAAAACAAAGAATATCTTCAGTTTAGCAGAGAAAGGTATACAAAAACTAGAACAGGGCTAAACCTTAACAACATTTGCAGAATTAAACCCTGTGCACACAGCAACAAATAAAATAAAATAAAATGCCCAATGAAAAACTACAAGGTATACAAATGCCACAAACAACAAACATGCCTAGAAGAAGCAGTCACATTTTCCCTATCAATTAATACAAATCAACATCGCTACAAAACCTCCAGCAGCTGGTTCAAAACAAGTCCATGGGAATGAACAAAATAGCTGCCATTTTATTTATTTATATATATATATATATATATATCATGGCAAAAAACTCAGTTTCATGCATCAGTTAGGGTTGTTTCACAACAACAAGAGTGAGGAAATTCGGTGTTAGGGTTGAAAACCCTAACTGAGCAAACCCCCCCACCCCAACCACACACACACACATACATGCAAGTAGGGGAAGGACCAATGCAACACAACCAATCACACACATCCAGCAGGAGGTGTATACCTGTGCTACTGTAGGAAGTGGAGAAATCCAACTTGAGATATCATAGATTATTTACAAAGTTGTTCTTTGAGATTAGTTCTCATAAAGCTGAACCAAGCTGGCAGTAGCAAAATGGTGTACCTCGCTTTGTTTTCAACAAATGGCTGGCAGATATAGAAACATAGACTTTGATAGCAGATAAGGACTGCTTGGACCACCTAGTCTGTCCATTTCCCTACCTACATGATAAGCTGCAGATCCTAGTTAACCAACAGCCTATTTCTTCCTACCCCCACAAAATTGCCTTATGTCTGTCCCATGCATTCTTGAATTATCCTACAGTTTTAGACCCCACAACCTCCTCAGGAAGGCTGTTGCATGTCCACCACCCTCTCTGTGAAAAAATACTTCCTCCATTGCCTCTGAGCCATCCCCTATATCTTTAAGTTGGTCCTCTTGTTCTTGCACATCTCTTTTTCTGAAAGATGCTACCCTCTTAGACTTTGTTGATTCCACTGAGGAACTTAAAGGTTTCTATCATGTCCCCCCTCTCCCTCCTTTCCTCAAGGGTATACATATTAAGCTCCTTCTGTGTCTCCTCATATGGCTTTTCTTGCAGACCCTGCACCATTTTAGTTGCCCTCCTCTGGACTGCCTCCATCCTGTCTATGTCCTTGCGGAGATGGGGGTATCCAGAACTGGATGCAGTACTCCAGATGGGGTCTCACCAACTGTTTGTACAGAAGGATAACAACTTCCTGTTTTCTGCTGGTGATGCCTCTCCCTATACATCCCAGTATCCCCCAGCCCTCCCTACTGCCTTCTCACATTGCTTGCTAACCATAAGGTCATCTGATATGATTACCCCCAGGTCCCTTTCCAATTTTGTTGTTGTTACTACTCCCCCCACTGTGTAATCTTCCCCTGGGTTTTTGTTTCCCAGGTGCATTATGTTGCACTTCTTTGCATTGAATCCAAGCTGCCATACTTCTGACCATTCCTCAAACCTTGCCAAGTCCCTTCTGATCCTTTCCACGCCTCCTTGAGTATCAACCCTGTTGCAGATCTTTGTGTCATCTGCAAAGAGGCATACATTTCCTTCCAGTCCCTCTGCAATGTCACTTACAAAGACATTAAAAAGGACTGGACCCAGTAGTGAACCCTGCGGTACCTCACTAGTAACCCTTATTCTTCATTTACAATTACCTTCTGTGTCCTGCTGTCCAGCCAATGTTTTAACCAGGCTACCACCCTGGGACCCACTCCCAGGCTGGTTAATTTGATTATTACTCTTTAGTGTGGGGCTATGTCAAATGCCATGCTAAAGTCTAGGTAGCCATGTCCACAGCCCCTCCCTGGTCTACTACTTTGGTCACCCAGTCAAAGAAATCAATCAGAGTCATCTGACATAACCTTCCTACTGTGAACCCATGTTGCCTTGGGTCCTGTGCACCACTAGCCTCTAGGTATGCAACAATTTTTCCTTCAGAAGTGATTCCATCACTTTGCCTACCACAGAGGTCAAATTAACTTGTCTGTAGTTTCCTGCCTCTGTCCTGCTCCCACTTTTGTGAAGAGGAATTGTATTCACCCTCCTCCAGTCCTCAGGTACCACCCCATCCTACCATGATTTGTTAAAGAGAGTAGTCAGCGGTGTCACTAGTTCTACCCTTAGTTCCTGTAGAATTCTTGGGTGAATCCCATCAGGCCCCATTGTTTTGTCCACCTTCAATTTTATGAGTTCTTTCAGAACCCTTTCTTCTATAAATGGACTTGTATCAACCCCCGTCTTCAGAGTGTTTCTCTTGTTTGGGTTAGGTACCTCCCCCTCCTCTTCCTTTGTGAATACTGAGCAGAAATATTCATTCAGTATCCGCTTTTCACTGTCACCCTCTACCCATTCCCTCCCTTTATTAAGCCTCAGTATCCCTCCTTTGTTCTTTTCACTCCCTAATGTTCCTATAAAGGTCTTATCCCCTTCTTAACAGAGTTGGCTATCCTTTCCTCGGTTTGGGCCTTTGCTATTCTGACTGCCTTCCCAACCTCTTTCTGCTTTAACTGATAAAGTTCTCTGTCCTGCTCCTTCTGTGATTCCTTATATTTCCTGAATACTATCCTTTTCTCCTGTAACCTTCCTGCCACCTTTTTTGAGAACCATAGGAGTTTTCTTCGTTGTGTTTTGTTGATTCGCTTTACACAAAGGCTTGTTGCCTCTGTGATGGCTGTTTTGATTACTCCCCATTGTTTCTCCACCCCTCTTTCTTGCCTGTTTGCTAGGGCTTTTCTGAGGCACTCTCTTATTTTCCCAAAGTCAGCCCTCCTAAAGTCCAATACTCTTGCTTTTGTGTGGCTGTGTTTATCGTGAACTACACTGTTTGGTGGTCGCTTGTTCCCAGATGGCTACCCACTTCTAAATCTGAGATGATTTCTCCATCCCCATTTGAGAGTACCAGGTCTAAGATTGCTCCCTCCTGAGTGGGTTTCAATACTAGCTGTCTGAGGCATGCCCCCTGTAGGGCATCAAGAATGACCATGCTCTTGGATGTGCCTGCAGCAAAGGTGCTCCAGTTAACATCTGGCATATTCAGGACCCTCATCAACAATATCTCCCCTTTTTCTGCCATTCTAAGGAAGCCTTCTATCATTTCCTTGTCCATTCCTTCCCCCTGAGATGGGGTTTATATGCAACCCCCATGCAGATTGTGGTGCCATTTCCTGTCTCCAGGGTGACCCAGAGTGCCTCATATGATCCCTGTTTGCTCTTCAGTTCTGTTGGTTTGATCTCTTCCTTTACATACAGAGCTACTCCTCCTTTTCTTTTACCCTCCCTGTCCCTCCTGTTGATTGTGTATCCTGGTATGTTAACATCCCAGTCATGGTTCTCTGTGTACCATGTTTCTGTGACTGCCACAATATCCAGGCAACCCTCTTCCATCAAGGCCACTAGTTCAGGGAGCTTGTTACACAGACTACGGGCATTGGTATTCATCACCCTCCACTTTTTGATGACCTTACCCATTTTAGCCCCATTCCTGTCCTTACTGTCTTTTCCTTTTTTTACATTTACCTCTGTCCTTCTCCTTAATGACTTCTCTGCCTTGGTGTTTACCTCACTAAGTACCGTGTTTTGTGGGGGCGAGGCTGGAATTTCCCTGCTCCTTTTCAGTGCCTCCCCCTTGGCTAGTTTAAATGCTTGCCAATGAAGCATTTAAACCTCTCACCTAGGATCCTGGTCCCCCCCAAGACAGATGCAGACCATTGCACCAGTATAGTCTGCATCCTCCAGGTAGCTCCCCAGTCCCAATGAAGCCAAAACCCTAAGCTCCCACCAGTTTTTCAACCATTTATTGAATTCCTTGGTGAGGGTACTTACCATCACCCTTTACCATAGACGGCAGCACCGGAGAAGGTTACTGTATAAAGTACGGTCTAAGGCCCCTCCCCAACTCTACAAACTCCTCTTGCACTGCTCTGATACAATTCCTAGCCAGGTCATTTGTCCCTAGGTGGACAATGACATCCAGCTCCTTCCCTCATGCAGCTGCTCCCACGATCCTGAGGATTCACTTCCTGTCCCTCCAAGCCTTGGCACCAGGCAGGCATGTTACCTTCCTCTCCCCTTCATCCCCCATTTCTACCCCTAATGATTGAGTCCCCCACCAGGAGTTGTTTCCTTCCCCTGTGGGGTCCCATGCCACCCTCCTGTGGGTCTCCTTTGTGAAGGTTCCCAGCATCCTCCTTGGTCTCCACTGCAGGTGCCTCCATAGTGGAACCACTATCCACCAGAAGAGTGAATGAATTGTGGAGAGGTACAGCTGGAGGAATGCAACTCTGTTCCACCACCATCTCCCTCCCTGAGCCCACCCTGGTCCAGCCTCTCCTCTTTCTTGGCAACCTCTGAGGTAGTGGCATTGGCCCTGGTGGTCCCTGGGTGGGGGAGGAGGTTTCACGAATCCTAGCCAGGTTAGCCTGGAGATGAGCAACCTCCTCCCTCAGACCAGAGAGGTGCCTGCAAATAGGGCAGCATTGCAGCCTCCAGAATGTCTTTCAGGACACTGCTGCCCCACAGCCATTGCACTGCACCACTCCTATCATGTTTTATTTTGTGTCCCCTCTCCTGTTTCTCTGTATGCTTACACTCTCCTCACCTTACAACTCTCACCCTTCCTGTTTTGGGACAGCAACTTCCTATATTCTTCAGTAGCCTCCTTCTTCTTTGCCCAGTGTCAGACCACCACCAGCTGGGAGGGGGGGTGAGCTACTTTTTTCCTTTAGGGTTGATAAAACCAATGTTTCTGTATGATCCTTCTCTTCCTACTGCCAAACAGGAAGTTTCTGTTGACAGTCAAATCCAGTGGCTATAAAAGTAGAACTGGCTTAGGGTGGGTGGGATGGAGGGCAATTAGTAAGAAAAAAGGCTAGTAACAGGACATTGTAAGTTGAGCCACCTGCTTTTATAGTGTCTAAGCCACACCCCAATTAAGCTCTCTCTCTCTTCCTACTGGTTTAGCAAAGTATGTTGATACAGTACCCTTCACAGCACAGAACACACACTGACTTTCTTTCTTTCTCTTTCTTTTTTAACCCTAAATAAGACCCCTTCTACTTCTAATAAAGTATCTGTCTTGCTTAATCTCAACAGACACTGACTCCTGCTGAGATATAACTGTTAAATTAATAAGAAAATGTAGCTTATTTTAGTTAGCTGCTTTCTGCTCTACAAGCAAGGCTATCAACCTGAAAACAAAGGCCACTCATGTGGAACAAGGTGAAAAAGCAGGGAAACGTTTAGCTCTCCACCTGAAAAAATAGAGGCATCAAAATGGATTACTGTAATAAATAATGGCCCTTCCTCCCCCCAATAACTTGAGCCAAGGATATTAACATAGTATTTCAGAATTACTACAAAACATTATATACCTGTATGACAAATCGTCCTTCTCAACAGGTTGTTGATTCTTTTTTAGAGAGACTACCACTCCACACTTTAACACAGGATCAAATAGATGGTTTGACCATGCCTTTTACAGAAGCAAAGATATTTCAAGTCATAAACAATCTTCCCACAGACAAAGCACCGGCCTTGATGATTTTTCCTCGAACTTCTATAAAACATTTGCACATCAGTTAGCTCCCTGGCTCTTGGTAGTATTCACCTCAGTGTTAAATGATACCAAAATAGACCCCAATTTCCTAGAAGCCACTATAATAGCCATTCCAAAACCAGATAAAGACCCAGCTCAAATTGCCAGTTACTGACCTATATCCCTTCTAAAAATGGCTCTTAAAATCTTAACAAAATTATTGGCCCAAAGGGTTGAAAAGGTGCTTTATTACCCCTTCTTAAGTAGGCTTTATGCTGGGCAGATCCTCAGTCGATCATCTCTGGTTACTTTCACATATTTTCTCCATATCTAGAGATTCCTCACAGGTGATAGCATTGGTTTCCCTAGATGTGGAGAAAGCTTTTGACAGAGTCTACTGGCAATTTGTATTTCGAACACCGTATAGGTTTGGATTCCCCATGCAATTCATCAAATGGATAAAAGTCTTATAATCGCATCCCATGGCCAAGGTCCATTGTAATGGTACTCTATTGTCCAGCTTCCTATTGGAAGCTGGCACAAGGCAAGGATGTTCCCTATCACCTCTTTTATTTAATCTATATTTAGAACCATTCATAGTAGCTATCCAGTCAGCTCCTGGTATACATGGTATACAGTTAGGATCCACTCTTTCCAAAATATCTGTGTACGTGGATGATATTTTGCTTCACATCTCCAAAATCAAACCATCAATACAGGAACTGCTAAAAAATATACAGGAATATAGTTTGATATCAAATTACAAATTAAACCCAGAAAAATCAATAGTTTTTCCTCTTAATCCCAAAGTGTTAAGATCAAATGTTCTAGAACTGGAACTTAAATGGGCTCCCAAAACAATTAAATATCTTGGAATCCACCTATCAACAAAAGAATCTCAAATGTGGAAGCTAAATTTGAATGATTTACTTTGATCCATAAAACAGGATTTAAATAGTTGGAAGGACCTACTATTAATGTTATGGGGTCTGGTGAATATCGTCAAAATGAATATTCTTCCCCATATTTTTAACCCCCTCAATATGTTAAATTTGTGGCTACCCAAAGCATGGTTCAAGAACCTCCATAGTAGTCTATCAGGGATTCTATGGAAAGGCAAAATGCCACAAGGCGCTTATCACAAACTAGCAGCTCCTAAACACCTAGGTGGTTTAAAACTTCCCCATTTTAGTATATATTATCGGGCAAGCGAATTAAGTAAATACCTTCAATGATCATCACTCCCTAGCACCCAAAATTCCTCCATCTTCACACCTCCCTAGGTTACTATCGCACAGAGTTAGTGAGAACAACAGACATAGACCCATCGGTCCTAATCTGCCTTAGGTTCAAGAATCTACCTGCTGTATTAAGGACAAACCCTCTGGGACAATCAGTGCATATACATAACCAACTCTGCACTGCATTAAGATATAACAACTCACAAGATCTTTCCCAACCTATTCTCCAAAACCCTAACTTCAAGCTAGGTGGAAAAACAATACCGGTCAAGTGGATCCCCCCACTTACAGCAGTATCACGTAAAGGATTTCTGTACTTCAAACCAAGAATGGAAGGATATTCCTGCCCTTCTCACTTCCTTTAAATTACCCAAAGGAAGAGTGTATCAAATGTTTCAACTTCATCACATGTTGATACAGTTCTTTGGTAACAGCCCTCCCTCCAATATTTAATTTTACCCTGTGACTGGTTACAAACCAGCAGGATATTGCCTCAGCCCCACATACTGTCTCCTTTCTTTATAGTCTCCTCTATCCTTGTCTATTTCCTAAGGTAGAATGGGTCTCTGCATACTGGAATGATCTATATCCTAACCTTGTTCCAAATGGATCCAAATTGTAGGAGGCCTGTCATCAACTAATCACACAAGACAGATTGCATCTAATGCAAATGCATATTCTAAGTGATATGTATTTAACCCCAAGTAAATTGTTCAAGATGGGCAGAGTTGCTACACCCCAATGCAATAGATGCCATGATGATCTAGATACACTATGTCATATGTTTTGGGAATGTCCAAAAATTGCCCCACTTTGGAGATTAATCAAAACTAAGACAGACTGTTTGTTGGGCCTACAAGATTACTTTATGCCTGAAGTTTGTCTACTAGGTGATTTTACAGGCTTTCCAGTTATGAATAGGAACTTCCATAGATACATAGATACATAGACAGTGTCAGCAGATAAGGGCCTATGGACCACATAGTCTGCCCATTTGAGTTTGTAACTTCAGTTTATGTTTTCCTAGAAATATTACTTTAATGGCTATGTCAGTTAAAAAAGTTTTGTTAAAACACTGGAAGGATTCCCTCTTGCTTTCGTATTAAGAATGGATGCAGGAACTCCTGCATAACCTAAGAATGGAAATAATGATAGCTAGTCTCTCAAACGGAATGGAACTCTTCAAGAAAAGGTGGGAAATTTTGCATGGCTTGTACACAATATAATGGAACAACTTTATCATGGTTGTAGAGTACTTAGAACCAGCTTCTATATAACTGTGATTGTTATATGTTACATTTAGATCCTGGCTGCCCCACCCAATGTTTAATGGGTGGTAGAGAGAACAGGATATAAGTTTTTTCTTGGCACCTAGTGGGGGGAAGGGGATAAGGAAAGTTGTAATTGTTCTTAAATTTAGGCATATATAGAAGGGAGGGAGGAGGGTTGGGGTAGATGAAATATTGTTTTTCCCTGTTTGTAAGCTTTCTTGTATTTGGTGTCAGATTTCGCTATTGTAATCATTTTTGTTAAAAATGTCAAACTATTTGGAAAACTTTCAGTAAAATTTGAATTTAAAATTAAAAGGAAACAGTAATGCAATCGACAACACTACAGAAAATGCAAATGCTACGGCTAACAGAAATGCAAATGGTAACGAACATGCAAACAGTAACTGTAACACAATTGGAAATGGAAATGATTACGGTAATACCAACGATGATGGCAAAGGGAACAGTAAAAGAAATGGAAGCACAATTGCAAGCACGTATGCAAATCGTAATGTGCATGGTAACGGTAATGCAATTGGAAATGCTCACGCTTACAGTAACACCAACTATGATGCCAAAGGAAACAGAAATGGAAATGCAAACGCAAATGGAAGTGCTCATGCAAACACAAATGGTAATGCACACGGTGATGCAAAAGGAAATGCAAATACAAATGGCAACAGTAATACAAACGGAAAGGGTATTGCACACGGTGAGGTTAACGGAAACACTAATGCAAGCAAGTAGCAAAAGCATAAGTGGAAATGCAAACTGTAACAGTAAGTGAAAAGCACACCTTGTTTTTCCCCAAAAGGTGCATTCAGAAGCACAGTGAATACAAAGAATGTATGCATAACGATCGGCCTCAGAGCAGAAAATGAACACTTGAAATACTACATTGCTTATATCTCAGGAACCGTATGATGTATAAAACAAATTTAAATGTCATATTATTTATGACTTTCCTGACTAGTTTTGCACTTAGCCATCTAGTGGGGGCTAAGCATTTTTAATGAAAAGTCCATATCCCGAAGTGTTTTAGAGATATAGGTATAGCATGATATAGACATAGTAATGTTAGCCCTACTGGAAACATTGTCAAATTCAGGTGACATAACTTTGCAGCCCTCTAATATTTTGTCACCAAACCACCAAAAGTCATATCTGTGGGATCTTGGCTTTCTTCTCTCCAAATTCCAGCCCAAAAGATCAAACTGTTCTTTTACAGCAGGGTGGCAAAGATTTCATATTATTTGGGCATATTGTCGCAAAGTAGTTCTGTGATTTGTGACACTTTCTCAAAACAAATAACAAAAGTGTTGAATGTGCAACACTACTGTGTGACACTACTGTTTACAAAAATTTAAAAAGCATATTTCTAGGGTGTTTAACCCCTAAAAAAAGACATGGCTAGCACCCTCAGGACTCGCCTAAGCAAACGCAGCAAGAATTGTTTCCCAAGGATCCCAAATTCAAATGCCAAGCATTTCTGTGACCACCAACTGAAAACACGATGGCAGATTTGCAATACTACTGGGGTAATTTGTGACACTGAAAACTGCATTTGCAACATTGTCCAACTTTTCATTAACTTTTCCCATTGACCATAATGGGGAAACTTGTTTTTCGAATACCTTTTGAACCGTTTAATATTTTTCTACAAAATCTTCAAAATGCACATCGGGGACCCTAGCTGCATGTTTCCTGAATGATTCAGACTGGTCGTGCAGACTGTGCCACCTGTAGGCATTAGCAAAGAATGTGCAAAAATGCGTAATTATCACATTCTCCGGTGCTATGTAGCTCCAGCAACTGTATATCCGACCATTACGAAACTTAGCAGATCCACAGACCTATAGTACCACTCTGTACCTGCCAAATTTCAGGCAAATCCATCATGTGGTGGCAAAGTTATTATGCTGCCAAATTTCAGAGTTTAACCTTAAATGGGTACTCAACCCTAACTATATGGCACTGCCCACTACCATATATATATATATATATATATATATATATATATATATATATATATATATATTATATATATATATATATATATATATATATATACACACATATACAATAAGGGTGAGGATTTATTTTCATGAATAAAACCATGTATTCTCACTGCCAAATAAGTGACTGATCAAATAAATGACTGATGATGTAGACACTGTGATTTTTCTTGACATTAATACCAACAGTGTCTGCATCACCATTTGATTTATTTCAGTTGTGGTGATGTCACCCAGCCACACTCAGATGCTGCGTAAGAGTTGGAACTGCTTTAATGAAGTTAAGTACAAGAATGCAGCTCACCTGTCACACCTGCACCTGCAAATCCCTCATTCCCTCTCATCTTGTGCACTCTATCAAAGCCCCAATGCAAGCACACAGCAGCCTGAGTTTCTCACTGGAAATAAAAAGTCAAAAGAGAGCAAAACATTTCACATCCACAAATACCTCAGCTACCAAGAAAACCACCTGCTTCATCCCAAGTGGCAAGACTGTGTTTCAGCTTGTTTTAGCAGAAATCTCCTTTTTTGTCCTCTGTCTTCTTTGTCTGTTCCACAAGATAAAGTAAAATAAAAAATAATAAAAAACACACATTCTGGAAACCCCAGTTGTATATATTGCACACATGATGTGCAGATCGTGGGATATGGAAAATATTCTCAGCCCTGCAGAGTGAGATCTGGATACTCTCACTCATGCCATCGGCATTCGTGAGTATCCAGAGCTCACTCTGCAGTGCAAGATAGAGAATATTTTCCATATCCCACTCCTGCCCATCATGTATCCCATATGTTTATCTTATATATATATATATATATAAAAGACAAAGAACCTCTGTACACAAACACTGAGGCAAGGGTTACCCCAAAGGGCATTTGGCTGGGAAGCCAAGTTTCAAAAAAATACAAAATCACACATGCCCACACAATGCAAAGAATCATGGGCTGCATATGCAAATCACCACAGAATGCTATGCTGGTCCAACTTTAAGCAGAATTGCATGGTGCGAAAGGCCTCTCACACAGTTTGCAAAGGGTGCATATATATATATATATATATATATATATATATATATATATATATATATATATATGAAAAAACTCTGTGAATGCATCAGTTAGGGTTGTTCACAGTTGCACACCCTCGCCCAACCCCCAACCAGCATCGAAGTGTTTGTTGGGTTCATCAACCTAACTCTCACCCCTGACATCCTTGAACAAGCTGAGGCATAGGAGAATGGGATGAGAGTTAGGACCGATGACCCCAATGCACACCCCGATGCTGGTTGGGGGGGCAGGCTGAGGGTGTGCAAGGGGGGTTTTCAACCCTAACACTGAATTTCCTCACTTTTGTCACTGTGGAACAACCCTAGCTGATGCATTAAACAGAGTTTTTTGCCTCTAATTTCCATTTTTTTGAGAATGAGGACTATAAATAGTGAATGGAATGCTCCCACCACGTGATTTTTTGTGACATAGTAACGGTAACAGCAACGCAAATGCAAGGGGTAATCGTTACGCACATGGTGACACAAATGTAAATTGTAAAGCAAGCATTAACCGAAACGCAGGCGTGAAGTGACACCAATGTGAACAGTGATGCAAACAGAGACACGCGCATACAGAAACACAACTGGTAATGCACACAGTCACGGTACCACTATTGTAAATGCAAATGACAACTGTAACTGCAACAATACCATGAAAGGAAAGAAATGGAAATGCAAACACAAATGTATACGGAAACACAAACTGTAACACGCACGGTGACGGTACTGCAATTGTAAACGCAAATGGTAATGGTAACAGCAGCAATAACACCAAAGAAAACAGAAATGCAAATGTAAACATAAAGGCATATGGAAATGCAAACCGTAATGCACACAGGCATGGGAACACAATTGGAAATGCAAATGGTACCGGTAAGAGCAACGATGATGCAAAATGAAAGACAAACACAAATGAAAATGGAAGGTCAGCTGCCAAAAGAAATGGTAATGGGCACGGTAACACTAAGCAAAAGACAAACAGAAACAGTAGTGGAGACACAAATGGTAACAGTAATGCTAATGCAAACAGAAACACAAAGGGTAATGCACATGGTGGCGTACCCGGAAAACGCTATTGCAAACAGGCAGAGAAACAAAAGTGTAAAGTCTAAGTGTAACAGTAACTGGAACACACACCATATTTTTCCCCAAAAGCTCCATTGAGAAACACGGTGAAACTAAAGAATGTATGCATAATAATGGGCCTCAGAGCAGAAAACGAGCAGTTGTAATACTATAATGGTAATATCTCAATAATATCTCAGTAACCGTACGATGTAGAAAAAAAATTAAAATTTCACATGATTCTTGAGTTTCCTGCCTAGGTTTTCATTGAATGTGTATCCCTATTGTCACACCAAAAATTCTGTATCTCGTACCATTTCCAAGATACGAGCCCCGAAAGGCACGGTGGACACTATCATGTTAGTCTATGGGAAAAAAGTTAACTTCGGAGTACTATAACTTTGCTTCTCTGCAATATTTTTTCACCAAACAACCAAAAGGTACATCTGTGAGATGTTGGCTGCCTTCCTTCCAAATTTCAGCCCAAATGACCAAACCATTTTTTTGCAGCAGGGTGGCAAAGAATTCCTGTCATTTTGGCCATAGTCTAGAAAAAAGAAAATGTGATTTACGACACTTTTCGCAAAAATTTGTGAAAGTGTCGCAAGTGCAACACTACTTTGCGACACTGCTTTTCCCAGAAATTTGAAAAACATATTTCTGGAGTGTTTATCCCCAAAATAAAGACATGGGCTAGCATCCTAGGGGCTCGAATAGGTAAACACAAAAATAATTATGTCCCTAGATGGTCCCAATTTTAAATGCCAAGTATTTCTGTGATCAGTAACTGAAAACAAAATGGCAGATTTACGACACTACTAGGGCCATTTTTGACACTAAAAAGTGCATTTGTGACACTTTCAAACTTTTTGTTAACTTTTCCCATTGACTTGGGAACTTGTTTTTTGAATAACTTTTGAACCGTTTAATATTTTTCACAAAATATTCACAAGGCACATCAGGGACCCTGGCTGTATGTTCCCTAAAGTTTTTGGACCAGTTCCCTAAACCATGTGACCTGTAGGCACGAGCAAAGAATGTGCAAAAAATGTAATTGCATGCACGGATGTTGCTTAATAACTCCACAGCCGTATATCCGACTGGTACAAAAGTTACAACGTCCCAAGATCTATGGTTATGCCCTGAGCCTGCCAAATTTCAGGCAAATCCATTGAATGGTGGAAAAGTTATTACGGTGCAGAGTTTCACCATTTACTCTTAAAAGGGCTACTCAACCCTAACTATGGTAGCACTACTGTGCTACCATAATATATATATATATATATATATATATATATATATATATAGTATATATATATATATATATATACACACACATACTGTATATATAAATATATAGGATACATGATGGGCAGGTGAGTGATATGTGAAGTATCTTTGTGAGTGAACAGTGACCTTTGGATACTCACGAGTGGTGGAGCATAGCAGAGGCATAAGTGAAAGTATCCAGAGGTCACTGTTTACCAGTGAAGATATTTCACATATCACATGATTTGCACATCATGTGTTAGATTTATACAATAGGCTTTTTTGTCATTTACTTGTGTTATTTTGCCTGTTTTGTGTCATACTGTTAGGTTCTTTAAGTGTTGTTTTCTGTTTCTGTTCCTTTCCACGGGTGTTGTGTAGTTTTCTGAATGGAATACTTGTGGCTGTCAATCTTATGTATCTGTGCATGTGTATATGCTGTTGGGGTGATTGATGTGTGGTTGTGTGCTGTTATTGGTTGGTGTTGCTGTCTGTTTTTTTTTTTAATTTAACTTTATTAAATTTTCCAATAATGGGTCTTAACATGGCATCATTAGATACATGTGAGTACATGACACAAACTGTAACATGTCAGACCCCCACTCCCACCCCCCACCCCTGGCTTGGCATCACAAAACAGAGACTACTATTACCAGTGTTATAATTGTACCTTAAAGCATACAACTTAAAACGGGTTGGTAGGAGTGTAAATAGAAATTAGACCCATTAGGGTGCCTCCCTGGTGGTTGCCAAGAGATTCAACCCAAACACCTCCTGTCTGGAACTGATACAAGATATGGAAGCTTTCCCAAATTATTTTGTACTGGGGCAGGGATTCCCAATGGCTAGCTTTAAGTTGTTCAGCATGAAGATTGAATAATAGCTCCTGGAGCCATTCAAAGTATGTGATACTATGCCCATCCAACCAATGGCATAGAACCAATTTTTTCAGGGTTAGTGAAACCATGGCCATGTGGTATCTACACAGAAGCACAGGTATCTGGGAGAAATCTCAGAAAACAGATCTCAGGAGTGAACAACTCCTTCATGCCCAGAAAGGGATCTGCCCTGATCTTGATCAATTCCCATAAGGCTTTGATTGTAGCACAGTCCCAGAAAATATGTTTAAGGGTACCCTCCTGTTGCCGACGCCTATTACATAAAGTGGTGGGGGCCCTCCCCAATTTCTGAAGTTTAACTGGGGTCCCGTATATGTCATTTAAGATCTGATACTGGGTAAGTCTCAATCTGTTTTGGGAAATGTATTTGTATGTATCCTTCCAAATAGTGCCCCATCTATTTTGTGAGACAGGTAATTGTTCAGACCAGAACCGAGGATTCCTATAGTGGGCATCAAGTGATCTATTCTGAAATGAGGAGTACACCAGTGAAATAGCATGGGATTTGCCACATAAATTAACCAGAGAGCCAAACTAGTCACTCATATCATCTTCCCCATTCAGATTCCCAGAAAATTGAACTAAAAGCTGTCATAGTTGGAAGATTTTAAAGATCTGAGTTTTGTCTAACTTATAATGATTCATAATAGAGCTTTAAGACATGCAGGACACTCCAGGAAAAATACATTTGCTCTAGATTCCTTGAGTTGAGGGAGCCAAAGTGTGAAAATAAACCAACCCCCTATTTTCAGATTTGGATTTCCAACCATCGACTGCATAGGATCTTTAGTGTTATTATACTTTAAAAAGGCACACAGTTTTGTGTGTGTATCCTGATAGAGGAGAAAATAGAAGGCCTAGCCAAATTGGTAGGCAAGGCCTTGGCCGATATTTACAACATTGCTTCTGGGGATATGTTAGCACTTGATATCAGCCCTCTTTCTAGATCCAACCACTCTGGCACATAGGGACAGGAGGCAGTCTCATCCTGGGGGGTAAGCCATCTCAAATATTTGGATGCCTGGCTGGCCCAAAAATAAAGGCCAAAATATGGGAGCTTCAGACCACCGTGTGTTGTGGAAGCTGCAATCTTATTGTAAGCTCTCCTGGGTCATTTACCAAGTCAGATAAAGGAGGAAATTATAGCATGCATCTTCTTAAACCACGCCAAATGGATCCACAAATTTTGCACACTTAGGGGGTAGAAGAGCATGGGCAAAATGTTCATTTTTATTATATTGATGTGCCCACAGAGTGATATTGGGAGAGATTGCCATCTGTTGAGATATTGCTGGATAATAAGAAGCAAGGGGGGTCTAGATTCAGTTTCCTCATCAAGAACTCATTCCTAGACAGAAATAGTCCCAGGTACTTTAGACTCTTTGGGCTCCACTGTACCCCTAATGGTTCTATGTCATGCTTGGTGAGTTCATAGTTCAAAGGGAAAACCATGTTTTTTCCAGGTTAACTTTATAATTGGAGACAGCTCCATACTCTTCAATGATGCAGAAAGCCACCAGAAAAGACTGTCCTGGGTGTACTAAATGGAGAAGAACATCATCAGCATATGCCGAGAGCTTGAATGTCTGATCTCCTACCTTAATACCCTGTACCTCCCCATGATTCTGCAATTTGGACAACAATGGTTCAAGATGTATGTTAAACAGGAGAGGTGACTAAGGGCATCCTTGTCTTGTGCTAGAATGCAAAGGGAAAAGATCTGAGAACACCCCATTACAGTAAATTTGGGCATGGGGATTTTGATAAAGAGAGGAGATCCAATTAACAAATTTGGGATGGAAGCAAAATGTGTACATGGTTAAAAATAGAAATTGTCAGTTGACCCTGTCAAATGCCTTCTCTGCATCTAGAGAAAGCAGTCCAGCTGGAATACTGGATTCCCTGGATGCAGAGAAGACATGTGCCAGTTTGCGGAAGTGGTCTGCAGAGTGTCTGCCTTCCATAAAACCCACCTGATCTGGATGAATGATGTGAGGCAATACTAACTTGAGTCTACTAGCAAGCAATTTCTCTAATATTTTGACATCGCAATTTAAAAATGAGATGGGTCTATAGCTATTTGCACTTTCTGGGTCCTTTTCTGGTTTATGTAGCACAATGGTTAATGGCTCCAATAATGTTTTGTCCAGAGGGTTGACATTTAATATCCATTCAAATAATCGGGTTAACTAGGGAGTCATTAGCTTGCTAAACACCTTATAACAATTGGGAGAGAAGCCATTGGGCCCAGGGGCCTTATCAGCTACAGGAGAAGTTATGGCAGCCGATATCTCTGTCTCAGAGATAGAGGCTATCAATGCTTCTTGTTGTGCTTGAGTGAGCGAGGGAAGGTGGAGAGTGTCGAGATATTTCTGAACCACACTACTCTGTGGGAAATTACTAATAAGACTATAAAGGTCCCTGTAATACTTTGCAAACTCCCCAGTAATTTCCTTTGGGGTAAGGTAAAGGGAGTCACTTGATTGGGACCTAATACTTTGGACTAATCTAGAAGATTCTACCTTATTAAGCCATAAAACAAGGAGATGCCCGGCTTTCTCTCCATGATCTAAGTATTTCGTGCCAGTTTTCAAGATTGCATATTCCACCCTTTATCTCAATATTGTACTATATTGGTCCCTGAGCCCTAGCAGACAAGTCTGGTCAGACTCTGTAGTGGTGGGGACAGAAAGGCCTCCAGGCTACAAATCTTTGTCAAAAGGGAGAGGGGTTTTTTGGTCTCTCGTGCATTTCCTCTAAGAGGTTACTTTAAAAAATGCTCCCCGTAATACACATTTTAAGGCCCCCCATTCTAGGTCGAGTCTTTTTGTGGAATTTAAGTTAACTCCGGTATAGGATTTAATTTCATGGTTAATGTGTTCTACAGTTATTAACTCTTTAAGAAGCTGATTATTCATTTTCCATATCGACTCTTTGGATGTGTCTGCTGAGAACGATAGGGAACCCTCCACTATCAAGTGATCGGAGATCACACCTTGGTCTATCATACAGGCTAAAACCCCTCCCAGCAAGGTATGGCTAATTAGGAAATAATCAATCCTGGATGAAGATCCATGGACTCCTGACTTGAAGGTAGAGATGCAGCAAATTATTAATTCGCCTGTGAAGTGGATGTGAAGTGGGCGCTTCACGTCCGCGGAGCACAACGCAAAGTGGACCCTGTAAAGTGCTCACTTTGTGTTATTATTACCACTTCGCATTCTCATTATGCCTTAACTCAAAGTAAGTTGAAGTGAGAAGAAAATAAGCACATCACATGGCTTGCAGTACTGTAAGTCACATGCTTTAGCCAGGCGGGAAGGAAGTGAGTCAGAGAAGCAGTTTCACTGTCTCCTTTGCATTTGTGGAGGGAGAAAGCAAAATTATGAGAGGAGAGGAGTTTGCTTGGCTTTCATTTCTTTTTAGTGCCAGAACCCAGAACAAACAAACAGCTTTTTTAAAAGCTATTTTATTTAGTTTTTGTATTGTATTAGTGTTTTTTTTGTCAGTGAATTTTTTTGTATAAGTTTTGTTTTGTGTGTGTGACTGAATATGTGTGTGTGTGTCCACTGTCTGTGTGTGTGTCTCATCCCATGGACTCAGGAGGATGGAGGGTCACATAGGAGAAGGTGAGTCGCTGGCCCGTGGGCGCGTTTGGAGTGGAGGAGTGCGGACCCATGGGAGGCGGGGCGGTCGTGTGAAGTTGGACCACTCCAGACTCCTGGCTGGTGTTACGTTCCCTGCTGAAGCAACAGGAGCAGCAGCAGCAGCACCAGTGCCACTGGTCGCTGCTGCGCTTCCACCTTTTCACCATTACCACCACCACCACTAGCAGTAGCCATTGGGGCTGCAGCAGCACCCCCTCCACCACCTCTACAGTCACAGGAGGTGGTACTGGCAATTGTAGGTGGTGGTGGGACTCGTGCCCAACATGTGAGGACTGTGTCTGGTCCCCTCTACAGCTCCCCAGTGTGGGAGTTTTTTATTTGTAGGGGGAGACAGCACAGTGGTGGAGTGCCATGTGTGTGGTATGCTGGTGTGCCATGGCCCCCCGGGACACATTTGGGGACCAGTGGCAAGTGCACCCACATGCTAAACCACCACTGGACAGAGTGGCATGTTGCCACAGAAGGGGTCAGGCGTCCACCTGCTGGCCCTTCTGTGGCAGTGGCTAAGGGTGCTGTTGGGGTGGGAGATGTGCCTCACAGCAGTCACCATCACAGCAGGAGGAGGAGGGCTACTACAGCAGCTGTTCCACCACCACCACCACTACTACCACCACCACCACAGCCACCAGCACCACTCTGTCCACCACCAGCCCCACTACCTGGATTTCCTGCTGCAGTGGACCCCGCCACAGTCCCTGCAAACCAGTCTGACATCGGCCTGGTGCGGGCAATGCTCGAGGAAAATAATGAGTAGTTCAGTGCTTTGGAGCAGCAGGTTGCCAGAGTGGAAGCACGGCAGCGGCAAATACTTTCAATGCTGCAACTGCTGCTGGACCACCATGTCATCCCATGGCCATAGTAAGTCAGGAGATTGTTTTCTGCTGCCCCACACCCACACCCACCCCGACCCCACACCACTACTGTGTTGTACTTTTTTTGTGTGTTTTTTGTTTGTTATTGTTTAATCATACACATTTTCCCTTCCAGGGAATCTTTCTTGCACCACATAGTGCAATACATTTTTGTGAAAACCAGAAGTAAATTAATTACAGTGTGTCATGTGACAGAGGAATTCCCATTCTTAAAATCTGCCCAAATTCTGCCTCCTTTCTCAGCAATGTTAGGACGTGATGGCAGGGAGAGCTCATGTGTGTGCTCCTTACAGTGAATATCTGATTGTCCGGCAGGTTTCTGAATGTTTCTTTATGTTATAATAGTCAGTTTGTGATGAAATGTGTGGCCACGTTTCCAGTAAGAAGAGCCTTGCTAGTGAAAACATCCCACATTTCACCACAGAGTGAACCTTATAACATAAGGAAACATTGGTTGGGATAGCTGCTGGACATTCACTATAGTGAAGCATGCACCTGCGCTCCCCCTGGCATCACGTCCTAACGTTGCTGAGAAAGGGTGGCAGAATGTGGGTGGCTTTTCTGATTGGTAATTCCTCTGTCATGTGACCTACTGTAATGAAATTATGGGTGGTTTTCATAGAAATATATTGCACCCTGTGGAGCAAGAAATATTCCAGTGGTAGTAATGACCCCACATATTAGTTTATGTGCATCACCATAACTATGTAATGTGGTGAATGTCTGTAAAGCAGCAGCACAACAATCTGTTGATAACTCTGACCTATATTTTTTAATGCTATGTTACTACTTCCTTTACTTACATCCTGACTGACTGGAATGATACGAGAATTTGCAGTAGTTGAGTCTGCTGTACGACCTTTTTTCATGTGTGAAATAATGAAAGGAGCATTCCTTTTAAATTGGTGCTGACCAGGTCTTTGTCATTGTTTTCCTCTGCTTTTCTCCATCACATCAAATAGTTCTCATATATCACTTCTGTTGTTAATTAACAGTTATGCATCTGGAAGTGTTTTATGACACCATGGAACAATAGTTATTGAAAAGCAGTTGCAAATAAATACAAATCTGGTCCAAACAATATTGGAAGATGTGCTCATTTTTTTTTCTTACATGAAAAAAGAGTAGTCAAGTAAGTAAAGCAGACATAAATTGTGAAATAAATCAGCATTTTCAAGTCACGTCTCGGAGGTAAGTAGTGGTGGCCGTGGCAATGTAAAGTAGCATAAAAAAGTACAGTTCAGAACTGTGAGGACATTCTTGCAATGCTGCTTTAATTGTAAAAATGTCAGTATGACATCAGGAGTTCACAGCAGCAATCACAGAACACGCAAAAGTGGCACAGAGTCCCCAGATTTTTTATGCAGGCCTAAAATGCATCCTGCTTGTGTGCAGAAAATTGACAAGTGGTTACACAATGAAATGAAACTGTTTCAGCACATACAAAGTCCCCAGAATTAATGGCACACTCAGTCATGTGCATAAAAGTGGCACAGAGTCCCCAGATTATTTCTGCAGGCCCAGAATGTATCCTCCTTGTGTGCATAAAGTTGACAAGTGGTAATAAAGTGATGGGATTGTTTCAGCACATACAAAGTCCCCCAGAATTAATAGCACACTCAGTCATGCACATAAAAGTGGCAAAGAGTCCCCAGATTTTTTCTGCAGGCCGAGAATGCATCCTCCTTGTGTGCAGAAAATTGACAAGTGGTAACAAAGTGAAATGGGATTGTTTCAGCACATGCAAAGTCCCCCAGAATTAACAGCACACTCAGTCATGTGCATAAAAGTGGCACAGAGTCCCCTGATTTTTTCTGCAGGCCCAGAATGCATCCTCCTTGTGTGCAGAAAATTGACAAGTGGTAACAAAGTGAAATGGGATTGTTTCAGCACATACAAAGTCCTCCAGAATTAATGGCACACTCAGTCATGCGCATAAAAGTGGCACAGAGTCCCCAGACTTTTTCTGCAGGCCCACAATGTATCCTCCTTGTGTGCAGAAAATTGACAAGTGGTTACACAGCGAAATTAGACTGTTTCAGCACATACAAAGTCCCCCAGAATTAATGGCACACTCAGTCATGCGCATAAAAGTGGCACAGAGTCCCCAGATTTTTTCTGCAGGCCCAGAATGCATCCTCCTTGTGTGCAGAAAATTGACAAACGGTAAAAAAGTGATGGGATTGTTTCAGCATATGCAAAGTGCCCCAGAATTTATTACGCAGTCACTCATGTGCTCAGTGCCCCTAAAATGATGACCGTGAGAGAACTGTTGCTGGTCCAATGTGTGCTGCGGTTCGAACAAATGCAACATGATCATCTCAACTGGATGGAAGGGTGCCCTTTGTCTGTACACTAATAGCAGCCTTGGTGAGTTGATATATACAAATATATATTTCTGTAGTTTGTAGGTGAGGGGGTTGACATGGACATGTACTCATGGTATAGTTCTGTATCACAGGTCACAGATACTGTTGGTGTGCACATTCCAGTGCTTGATTAGAACTTTTTGCATAGAAATTTGCAAAGGATAATTGTCAAGCCACATGAAGGTAAGTATTTTTATTTATTTTTTTGGGTGGGGGGAAGCATATTTGCAGGTTTGTCTGTAATGGTTTCTTATTTTCTTACTTCTTCACAGATTTCATCTGCATCCTTTTCAAGTCTGGTGTGATGGTTATGGTCATATAATGAAACGACTTCTGCATGTTGCACGTACGCCCCAGCCCATGGGGGCTCTGTTGTTGAAGAACTTGTTTGGATAAAGCCACTTTGTCAGACCAACAAAGCATCTGGAAGTTACCTAAAAAAAGAAATTAATGACTTCTTACAACTTAATTGTTATGTGTCTCTCCCTGGTTCTCAAATCTCAATCCCTAAAGTCAAGTTACATTTCAAAGACACATCTTGTCAACTAACACAATCTGTTGCGTGCAATATTTGCTGCAGTCTTTACAAAACAATGAAAAGGATGAAATAAAATGTTCATACTTACCAGAATGGATTTCACATGGATATTACATCAGTTCCTCTCCGTACAGTACAGCTACAGCATCATTCCCAATGAGTTTTAGCAATGGAGCCTTTTTTTGTTACCCTGTAAAAGAAACAAAAGAAGTGTACTGTATGTGTTTTGCCATCACGGCTCTGAAAATCTACAAAAAAAACAAAAAACACAACTAAAGGAAGTGAAAAGGCATAACAAACATGAGTACACATACTCACTTTATGGTTTAAATATTAAGAAGCTGGTGGTGGTGGTGGTGGTGCCAGGGGGCAGACAGACTCATGGTCGCAGACTTGGATAACATCAGTCCTGGTGGTGGTGGTCTGGGGGGCAGACAGACTCATGGTGGCAGAAGTGGCAGTGGATAACATCAGTCCCAGTGGTTGTGAAGGTGATCCGGGGGGCAGACAGACTCATGGTGGCAGACTTGGATAACATCAGTCCCAGTGGTGGTGGTCCAGGGGGCAGACAGACTCATGGTGGCAGACTTGAATAACATCAGTCCCGGTGGTGGTGGTCCGGGGGAAGCACACTGCCTTTTAAATACTGCAGTTAAAACCTGCCAACATTAACCACATCATTATCCTCATAAAGAAAACTGCCCTCACAGTCATCAATGTCTGAAGTTTGACCACTGGGAAATTCTTTCTCCCTTGTGTCATCATTTACATCAGTGGTGGGCCGTTTCAGGCAACCACTGCCAGTGCCACCAGGATGCTCCATTTCCACATCAGCAAGACCACCATGACTAGGCCGGGGTACGAATACCGAGGTTGCTGTCTGTGCTGGTATGTGCCTCTCATTCATTTTAAAGAATGTTAGCAAACTAACATTTGCTGGAGACAGGTTTGCTCGACAATCCCTGACTATTGCATCTGCTGAGCTGAATACCCTCTGAACACATACACTGGAGGGTAGGCATGTGAGGTACTTCAGTGCCACTGCGGTCAGCTCTGGCCATTCACTGACCTTTCCACTCCAGTACAAAAGGGGATCTTCACTTATTGTCAGATGCCTGTTATCAGACAAATATGACTCAACCATTCTCTGTGCCGCACTAAGTCCAATTATTGATGCATCATCCTGTTCCCCCAAATCATTTATTTCACAAATACCCACTTGGGACAAAGCCTCCCAAAGTGGGTTGATGCCACCCACTTTGGATGACAGACCACCTGGAACTACATTCCCTTCCCTTGCAGGATATGCTTGATGGTCCTCCAGGTACACCTTCAGCGAGATTATACTGCTGAGGTTTGCTGACCTTGGCACGTGACTTCTGTGCCCCATGAACCAAGCGCATCAGTTGACCACTGATATTTGTTACCTGTTCAGGCCCTCCCTCCATTACTGATGCAATCCACGTTTGTATCGTGGGTCCAGCGTTGTTGCTATGGCAAAGTTGTCACTACGCTGAATGCTCACAACGTAACGATTCTGGTCAAATACTGTCAGCATGTGTTGCAGCAACATGCTGCTACCACCGTCTCCAGCAACATCAAGGCTATGTTGTACATTCACCAATGTCTGCCTCAGCACCCGCAACTGCAGAATTGATTGGCTAAAAGGGGCAGACATGCCACTCACTGCCTGTGTGGCATGTTCAAAAGGCAGCAAAATTGTTATTACAGAGTCCATGAGGTGCCACTGTTCAGTCGTTATAGACATGGAGGCCCCGGAACTGTCACGGCTACTGTGCATAACAAGATATTCTGAGATGTCTTTGTTTTGTTCATACAACCTCTCTGCCATGTATAACATGGAGTTCCATTGGGTAACAACTTCCAGCTTCAAGCGGTGCTGAGGCAGGCTGTTTTGTATCTGCAACTGCCGCAATTGGTCACAGGCCTTTCCAGATTTTGAAAAGTGAGAGCAGATTGTCATGCAACGGTCAGCATTTCCTTTATATCACAGTGCTGCAGAAACTCCTGAACCACAAGATTTAAACAGTGGACCATGCATGGAATACAAAAAAAAAACACCACTAGTGATGCATTTCACCACATTTGACCCATTGTCACTTGCTATGAACCCAGCTCTCAGGGACAGAGGGTTTAGCCATCTGTCAATTTCGGTCAGTACCATGTCCAGCATGTTCTCACCAGTGTGTGAACAGGTCATACTGTGCATAGCAATCGTTGCATGCTAGCGAATTCCAGGAAGATTGCTATTGCGACAATCCATCTTACTGCACTGATTATTCTCACTACCAACATCACAAACAACCCCGGCACCTGCGCCCAGTGTGCAGTTATACACAGATATGAACTCCCCACTGTTTTGCCACTTGTCCACATATCCATACTTAAATGGATGAATGGAGAGGAGGAATGTTGAAGGGCATGTCTTACTGAGTCGGACACAGTGCAGAACAACTCGGGGAAAGCATGGGTAGAAAAGTATGTCCTGGATGGGACTTTCCATTTCAGACAGGCACGTGCAGCAAACCACCAGAATCCAGAATTCTCCACAAAGGAGAAGGGCAAAAGATCAATTGCCAGCATTTCTGCTAAAGCAGCATTAAGTTCACGTGACACTGTATGATTAGGGGGGTACTTCAGCTTATGAGCAAAAGCACTCTGTAACATGGGCTGACTTAACTCATTGTCTCCTAGCAGACGCCTGTAGTCATCAGTAAAAAACACTGGTGTGTCCTGAGGACGTCTGCAGAAGTCGGCTACTGACTCCCAGTGTGCCCAAGCAACGTCTGGAGAAGTCACTTATATATTTTAATATATAGTGTAACAGGATATAATATATATTTGACTGCATAGCACCGTTGGAAAGGTAATGTTATGCTGAACAACTCTGTCACTGATATTTTGTGCTTATCATGTATACTTTAGGAGTTATTTGCATTTATTTATGGTATGGTGTGTATGGCTTATGTTGCCTGTTTTAGTGAAACTTTTTTTTTCCGCTGTTTCAACCAGCTTAAAAAACAACAACAAAATTACATATTATTATTTGCATACCACCATTGGGAAGGTAATTTTGTGCTGAAAAACTTTGCCACTGATATTTTGTGTATATCATGTATACTTTAGGAGTTATTCACATTTGTTTATGGTATGGTGTGTATGGCTGACATGTTTTCCATCAAGATTCACCTAAGCAGCTTGAATAAAATTAACTTTTTTGGCACTTCATCAGGTATAAAATAAAAACCGTATTGATTACAACTGGTTGCATAGCACCACTAGAAAGGCATTTTTTGTGCTAATCAAATTTCATGCTGATACTTTGTGTGTATCATGTATGCTTTTGGAGATATACGCATTTGTTTATGATATGGTGTGTGGTTGAGATTCAGCCCTCAAATCTCACCAAAGCACCTTGACTAAAATGGGGAAAAATTACATTTTATAGTAAAATATATTTTTTTTCAACTAACATAATATTAAAACACCATCTAATGTCTGTAGGCTTAATTTGGTGTTGATATTTTACATATTTTCCAACAAAAAATGGCTTATGTTGCCCTTTTTTAGTGAAAAAATATTTAGTTTGCTCTTTTGACCAGCATAGAAAAAGAAACAAAATTACTTGTTATTACATGCATGCCACCATTGGAAAGGCAATTTTGTGCTGAATAACTCTGCCACTCAAACTTTGCATCTAGCAGGTACAGTTATTGAGCTATTAGCATTTGTTTGCAACATGCTGACTATGGCTTGATTTTGCTTAGAAAGGCACAGGATTCACTGTTAAAAGTATACAGGAGATTCAGGAGGCAAGTGGTGTAATCTCAGAGTGAACCTGTGGAGGCAATGAGTTAAACATTTTACACATGGTGTGTTGTTGGTCACAAATGGTTGTGATCTGTGATGAATGGCATTGGCGGGGAGAGTGTGGACTTTTGATGAAGACAGTTGCACAAGTGATGATGACAAACCCAGAAATTATGTTATTTTTCCAGATTTGCCAACCAGGGTTGATGTACCACTTGCACTAGACATATTGCATTCACCACCACCACCACCACCACAAAAATTGCTACTCTCACCAGCACTGGGCAGCATTTCAAAGTCGTTATGGTCCTCCACCTCAACATGCCTGTAGTAATCCTCTGCCCTTATCACCGCACTACTGCACACATTTAATTTCCTACTGGGCTTAACAGTCATGGAAGGGGATAACATGCTGGCTATGGTTGCCAGTGGCACGGGTGAACGCCTCACTGTGGTATTAGCTGGCAGCTTGTGCTGGGTCCACAGAGCCAAGTGCCTATTCTTAAGATGTGTATGCTGTCCTCCAGTCCCCAGATGGCTCCACTTTTTACCTCGACTCACACTCACATGGCAAACCTGGCAGATGGCAACTGAATCATTTGCATCTTGAACAAAAAAATCCCAAACAACAGAGTGTGATGCTCTGCTTTTAACATGTCCATGATGATGTGGCTTATTTAAGTCTGTTATTTTAAGCACTGAAGTGGGGGGGCATGTGATATTTCTGGCACTGCACACCTGGACTGCAACTGACCACCATGACTACCTATCATTTTGATTACAGTGTCATCATCATCATCATCAACTAAAAGCAGTAGATCACAAGTTTTTACAAGGGGGGGGGAGGATTCCTGCAAACAGACTGAGACACAACCACTTTTAATTTATTTTTCTCTGGTTCTCAGCTGGGGTCAGTTACATCATTATCATATTCATCAACATCACACACATCCATATCTTCTGCTTGGATGCTAGCATGCGGACTGCATGTTGCAACAACAACATCATCATCATCATCATCACATTCATCATCAGCATCTACACCATCATCACTTGATATTTTTTCACCGCACTGTGAATCACTGCATGGAAATGCATGACGTTAAGTGCCACGGTGGACGGAATATCACATTGTATGCTATCTTTGACATGATGATCATAATCCTCAGGTTCAGTTACTGGGAAGTATTACATCATCTACACTGCCACTCGCACTACTTCACACTCAATATGTTTGGATACGGTACACTGGTCGGAATTAGAACTTGATGCAACAATACTAATACTACCTCCACCACCACTAACACCAGTAACACTAACACCACTGGCTGGGAAAACATCATCTCCTCCAACTATGAGTGAAGCTACTGATTGAGCTGTAAAAAACATTGCAGGAGAAACACCTTTTCTCCCATCAGCAATGCACTTCTGCGTCTGTGTACTACTACCACGCCCACAGACCATTTTACTGCCAACATTGTCATGGCAAGAACCAGCTTTGCTTGCAAGTCTCTTTGCAGGCATTTTGGGAGATCAACTATATATGTTATTACCAAATTCAGATTTTGATATGTTCAGTTTCTGATTGCAGGGATGCTGGCTGGATGTGAAGCCAAATAAACAACTGTGGCTTCAGCAACAGATAAGAGACTACTCTGAGACTGTCACAGAATTAAAACAACTTCAGTAACCAGTGGTGCTGATGGGGTCACAAAAACAATCCAGTCTGGTAAAAAAATACATTTTGAATGTGGGGGTGAGGGGAGCACTGAATACAGACAGTGATGATGTTTACGGCACTACAAGCAGCAAAACTAAGAACAGAGAACATGATCAGAGTACAAAATCAGGCAGCTGCAGTGGATAGCAGGTTTGCACTGCTGCGCTTAGTTGCAATTACACTAGTCTGTGTCACAATAAAAGGTGTATTATTTGATGCACGCAACACTTCACACACAACACAGAACAGTTTGTGTACAATGCTGAACAAGGAATGGGACGCAAATGCAAAAGTTCAGTGCACTATGCCACGTTAATGTAAATTTGTAATTTGAACAACCTGACCTTATGAACTGCTTCACCACATCCACACAATAAACAGCAAGAAAATGTGTACTATTACTGACAATATTACTATGTGTACATTAACACAGTCAGTTACTGTATATAACAAAAATATAACCAAAAATCAAAGAAATCACTATTTCTCCAACTTAAATCTACCTACACCACAGATACGCCCTTCCCCCAGAGCACACTTTCACTGTCTTTCACCACACACACTCAATGTTGTAAATTAACATTCAAAATCCACACACAAACAAAAATGCTCGATGATATGAGCACAGGAGGGTTTCCTACAATCGATGAACTAAAGCTGGAGCACCCCCCAAAAAGCAAAAATGCTTTTTGAACAGTTTTTACAAGATTCCTATTACAGACAGCTATCAAAGCATACTGTCTCCTACTCCTTCCTACCCACCTAGGCTGTGCAGATCAATGTAGAGCCCATGTGACCTGAAATCCCATGAATCACTGCAAAATTCACCTTTGGAGCTCAAAAACAAGGCAAAGTGAGGTGAAGTGCACTGCCAGCAATGCACTTCGCCTTAAAATTGGAAGAGTAGTGGCCCAGGGAGGGGTGGAGTAACACGAAGTCAGTGTTTCTAATGGACTTCGCTTTCCTCATTATAATGCGAAGTGCTCCACTTCGCATTGCGGAGCGCTCTGCAAATCGCTTCACGGAGCGGATTGAGCCCCCTTCGCCCACCACTACAGAAGGTGAACTCTTTCAGATTGGGGTGAAGGACCCACCATGGATCACATAGTGGATCTTGTTGAAACAGTGGACCTGGCTTGCATCACCAAGACCTGGCTGGATGAATATTCTGGCCCCATTTTGGAGGCTTTAACTCCAGCCAGGTACTCAGTGATACACCACTCCCTTGATTGGATCGCGGGGGGTTGCGATCAATTTTAAGACCGAACTTAACCTCACGAATGTACGGGTTGAGGAAATGGAGTCATTTGAGTGTACCGTAGTAGCAGGTGTAGGTTGTCGGATTGCCCTAATCTACCATCCACCCGGTGATGAGAAGCGATTCCTTCAGGAAGTGGCAGACTTCATCATTGACATGGCGTTTGAGTCACCCAGACTGATGGTTCTGGGTGACTTTAACACTTGGATCGATGATGAACTCTCACAATTTTGACAACATTTCCTCCAGCTGATGACATCTCGGCCTCACACAGGTGGTTACCACTGCTACTCATAAACATGGACACTCTCTTGACTTAGTCTTCCTACTAGGGATCAAAGCCTATGACTTGGGGGTGGAACCAGTTGGGTGGTCCAATCATTACACCATGGGTTTAGTTTTAGCACCCTCCTTCATAGGCCTCCCCCTGTGGAGATGATCGGGTACCGCCCTTTATGAGATATAAGTCCTCATAGCCTAGCTGCGGTGCTTGACCATTGTCCTTCTCAGTGGCAAGCAATGACCAAGAGACCCTCGTGATGGCCTATAAAATGACCTTCTCAATGGCTCTGGACTCTATGGCTCCAGTCTGTGTTCATCTTCTTTCCCTTTGCTCTTTATTCCCATAGTTTGACAGGGTTTTGAGGGAGATGCAGTGACTAGGACATAGGTTACAGCGTCGCTAGTGGAAATCTGCCCTTAATGCCGACCGCCTCAGATTGATGGGCAATTATCAAGTCTATCAATCCTCAATCACCATAGGAAGGCAGAGTTCCTGTTCAGGGAGATTATGGTAGCTCAGAATCGACCAGCTCAGCTGTTCTGAACTGTGGCCAGACAGTGCAACCCAGCCTGTCTTCAAGTTCGAAAGCATTTTTGCAAATAGAGTGAGATGATCTTGCTCAATTCTTTGCTTCTAAGTTGGCTGACACTCAGGGCAGTGCTCCAACCAGCACACTCTATGGGCATTGCTTTAGATCACCATGAGGTCACTGCTCTAAGTTTTCCTGGTGTACCTTCAGCCACCCGGAGTTCATGGATGTCATGCAGATCATCCAGGGTATGCATCCTACATGCTGTAGTTTGGATCCTGGACCAACTTCCCTGATTTTTGGTTGTATTGATGTTATCAGTCTGGTCCTAGCACAGATAGTTTGGTGCTCCCTGGAATCCAGACAGTTTCCTAGCTCTCTGAAAGAGGAAGTAGAGATACCGCTCTTGAAGAAAGCTACTTTGGACCCAAACAGCCATGCCAACTACAGAACAATCTCTAACCTTCCCTTTTTAGGGAAGGTGATCGAGAAAGTAGTGGCAGCACAACTGGATGACCATCTGACCATCCATGACATCTATGAGCCTCTCCATTCCGGTTTTCAAAAGAGACATAGTACTGAGACAACGCTGGTTTGAGTGCTCAATGATCTCCTGATGGCTAGAGATCGGAAGAGCCGTTCCATCTTGGTTCTTCTGGATCTCTCATCAGCGTTTGACACTGTAGACCATGGGGTGTTACTTAGCCATCTGAGGTGTATCTGTGGACCGTTGGGAACAGTCCTTAGGTGGTTTACATCATTCCTCACAGGAAGAACTCAGAGAGTGGTGTCTGGGGTGTTTTCATCAGACTCAGTTTCTCTGTCATGTGGGGTCCCTCAGGGCTCAGTATTGTCATTCATGTTGTTTACAGAGTACATGCTCCCCCTTGGAGGCATTGTAAGAAGGTATGGGCTGAGGTTTCATTGCTATGCTGATGATACCCAGCTCTACCTTTCTTTTACGCCTGACTAAGATAGAGCTGTATCAATCTTTAATAACTGTCTCAAAGAAATCCAGGAATGGATGGATTCAAGTTGGCTGAACTTGAACTCCAGAAAGACTGAGGTGTTGGTTGTGGACCCTGGTCACTGGACAGGGGGTTTGGGGGGTGGGTCACCCTCCAGACTTGTTCTTGGGGGTGTCTCTCCTGACCCCTGACCAGGTGTGAAACCTGGGGGTAATTTTTGATGAAGGGTTGACCCTGCTTTCTCAGGTGTCAGCTGTTGTCAAATCTTCCTTTTATCATCTAAGGAATATCTCCAGGGCTAAACATCTGGTTCCATCCAGTGACCTTCCTGTCCTGGTCCATGCCTTTGTGTCCTCACGCTTAGATTATTGCAACTCCTTATTCCTAGGGCTTCCAGGGGTGGAAATCTGCCACCTGCAGCTGGTGCAGAACATGGCAGCCAGGCTTCTGATGGGATTATCTTGGTCCTGTCATATTATGCTGGTGCTGTGCAAACTGCACTGGCTGCCAGTACAGTGGCGGATCACCTTTGAAGTTGGCTTGCTGACTTTTAAAGCTCTACATGGACTGGGCCCAGACTACCTGAAAGAGATCCTGGTCCATTATTGTCCCTGGTGATCACTCCACTCAGCCAGTGAGGGATTGCTTGAGATCCCTAAGGTATGTCTGAAATATTTGGGGGCCAGATCATTTATGTTCATGGCTCCCACACTTTGGAATTCTCTACCTCGTCAGTTATGGGAGTGCACAATGGTGGAGGGTTTTAAGCTAGCCCTAAAGACTTTTTTGTGGCACCAGGCATATAGTGAATGATTACTTGACTAATGATGATTTTCTAATGTTTGATTTTATGATTGTTTATTTTGATTTGTTTTTTTGATTTTAATTTGTATGGCACCTTGGCATTTGAAAGGCATCACAAAAATAAAGATTATTATTATTATTATAGTCCCAGATGGTCCACCAGCCCCTGATGGATCTCTGTGCAGGGGAAAGGCTCTTTCTTTTAGGGTCAGACTTGTCTACATCTGGGGAGAAAGGAAGACTCCAATACCCCTGATTATAATTGAAAGGGTTGTGAAGGGACATAATACCTGCAGGAGTTCTGTAAAAAAGATGGGGGTGCCAGCATTAAGGCCATATACTCTCCATAACACTACTGTTGTTCTGTCCAAAAATCCATTCACAAAAATGTATCTTCCATTTGGGTCACTGAGGACCTGTTCTCATAAAAAGGAGGTTCCTCATGCAACCAGGATGGCTACCCTTCTACCCTGGGTGCTGTCCCCAGCATTGAAAACTTGCTACACATATTGTCTATGAAGTAGATTCCCCTCTACCTCCAAAAGGTGTGTTTCTTGAAGCAGAGGGATATCTCCCTTAATAAACGAATGTGCTTTAAGACTTGGTATCTCTTGACCTTATTTCTGTCCCCTCGGATATTCCATGAAAGGACCTTTTTAATTCCAGCCATTGCTAAAACCAGCATTGAAAAGTAATAGGTATGGCAGTCTGCAAAACATCTTACTCCAAATTATGACCCCACAGTGCCAAGCTAGAAAACTCTCTTCCCCCCACATCCACCTTCCACCAGGACATGTACCCCAAATCCCTCTGATAAATCCCCAACATTTAACACACTTACTCAATACTTGAGTCACAAAATGAACAAACATATCCTCCCTCCCCCATCTGTGTATCTTTTTGGTACGTGATGTACCTTCCCACAAGCAGCTTTCTTCCTCCCCCCATCAACCAGCTTCTTGCAACCTAATAGAGGCAGTACTTCAAAAGGAGGCTATAACCGAAATATGGGGGGAAAACCCTGAGGCTCCTGAATCGTAAGAGCTTTGCCCAAGTAAATCCTCACTGTAATCAGGGCGATATGCTGCATTTTCACTGGAAAGCAACATATAAACTGAAAACAAATTGTAGAAACACCCAGGATTTTGTCCTCATTCTTTATTGTCCCCAGTCCCTTTCTAGGTTGTGACCACTAGGAAGTCCAGGAAATAACCAGCAGTGAACCACTGTTGTAAATAGGAGTCTAACCAAGTGGTCCTCAGTTAAACAGCTGTGCAGAAAACTTGCTTGGAGAGTCTCTGGGGTGTAATAGCTTCCTTCTAGGCACATCAGTCACAGCCTGACCCCATTGGGTCTGGATTGTCAACCAAAACATAATCCTGGGTAAACTAAAGACAAATCTTCACCCTCCAGGCTAGGGTCTTCCAAAAACTGCTCTTCTGAGCTTGAGTCAAAAGTTAAAATAATGTGTTATGTTTCAGGCTTTGAGCCCAACAGATTGTAGGCCATGCGTCCTCTGAGACAGCCCCTTAAACAACCACTGGTAATAAAAGAAAAGCAGTTCAGGACCAGTAAGAAATCCATCCTGGCAGATTAAAATGTTCACAAGGCATTCTCCACAACAATCCATCGAACAGTTCCATCATTCATCAAGTATAGATGATCACAGTTTGGTGGACAAAAATCCAACTCCCTTTTTGCTGAGTAGATAACTGCAGAGACCTACCTCCATGGCCCAAATGGCACCTCAGCGGTTTTTAAACAGGTCAGGGAGTGACTCTTTAAGGGATTCTTCAGCTGTTTTTGGAACATCAAAAGTCAACCAGGACCCTTTTAGCAGGACTTGAAAGTGGGCAGGGTCTCCCATTCTAAACCTGATATTGGCTGCTGGTAGTTTAGTTACAATGGTGTGGTAGGAGGCCTCTTTTGCCTGACCAAGAATGGGAGATCCAGAGCCAAGAGGAGCACCATTCCTTCCCACCAAACTTCTTTAAGTTCCTTGACTTTGGCCATGACATACTGTTTTTCCTAAAAATTAAGGAATTTGAATTTAAAGGCGTGCAGGGGAGGCATGGGCCTTAATGCTCTATGGGCCCGTTCGACTGTGTATGATGTGTCAAAAGGCGTCGACCCAGCCAATTTTACCAATAGTTTCTGTACAAATAACACAGGGCCCACATCTTCCTTCTTTTCAGCAAGCCCAATTATGATTGCATTATTTCTCCGGCTCCTGTCTTCTAGGTCTTCCACTTTTGCCTCCAACTTGGCTATGCAGGTTCTTGTGGCAGCAATGGCTAGGTCTAGAGCAGTGATCTTTTTCTCCACTGAGATGATCCTTGCTTCATTATCATCAGTGCAGCGAGAAAGGTCTTCCAGTGCCCCAGATAAACTTTTGAAGTCTGTAGCTAGAGACTGCAATTCCTCTTGGAAGGGATGAAATACACCCCAAAACAGCTCCAAAGCTAGAGGAGTCTGTCGCTGGTGGGCCACGACCTGAGACTGAGACGCACCTGACTGAGCCTTTGTTTTCTTGCTCACCTTCTCGGGTGTGTGGAGGTGTATGGTGGGGCAGAGCTGTTCTTATTTCTGCCTCTGTTCTTAAGAATCGGGTTCCAATTTTCACTGCACACTATTCTTGGAAGCTTCTAATATAAACGTCACTCAAATCTGCTCAAAAGTGAGCACAAAAATGTAATTTGCTGGTTATTGAGAGCGGAAAGTAGGAGCACACAGAGAGAGGTACTATGGAGCGGGCTGCATCATGTGATCTCTCCTGTCTGTCATGGTTTGATAGCTTGTGATTGGTTACTGTGTTTGCAGTGGGTGGTGCTTAATCGGTGCCTGCAAGTTGCAGGTTCTGGGTTGGAGATTTTTTTTTTCTGGTTTAGGACTTTTGAGCACTTTGTGTTTTTTTTTTATATTATATGATGCTTTCTTTTTAAATTTTTGTGGAGTACAGTGCTTTGTGCGATACCGCGTGGTTTACTTAACCGGTTTACTTCACTGGAGGTTTTTTTTTGGGTGGCGAAAACTCAGGTTTGGTGACTTCTGAGGAAAAAAAAATCTTTCTGCTACAGATGAGGTAATTTTCAGCATTATCTTGCTGCAAGAGGTATTCCCAACTTTAGGAAAGGCTGCTCAAGATGTGTGAGATATTTTGTTGCCTGTATTCATTTAGCTTGCTATACTCACTCAGCAACTGAACCTTTTTGTGGCAGGACACTTATATGATGTTCTGAGAATGCACATAGTAAATGTGTTGTTGGGCCTTCTGGTGCTTGAAACACAGGTGAACTTCATTTGTTGCTTTACTGAGCTGAAAGAAGTTCCAGCACTGAGAGAGAGTTAATGGGGTTGTCTGTAACATCACCACAGTGAAAATAAATTCTGGTGAGGTAAACACAGTGGGCCGGATATTCAAACTGCACCCAAAAAGTGCTCAATAGCAGGAGCAAGCACAAGTCCATTGCACCCATGCGCAAGAGACGTGATATTCAAAAAAGGAGTAAGCCAAATTGCGCCAACAGCCAACCTCTGAATATCGCACAACTTGCGCCATAGCGCAACTAGGAAGGGGAAGCTCAGCAGATATGATGGGCTATGGCGCAACAAGGACTGCCCAGCTGAGCAGCCCAGAGGCACCATAGCGCAAGCAGGGAGCCCCCCAGCAGCAGAGCAATGTAACTGCACAACCAGGGAGGTAGGTAGGGGCCCACCACCCATGCCACAGATGGGCACAGGAACACACAGCAGAACTGACAATGCACCCCCACACCCTAAGCACAGCACAACTGGAGGAGGGCTGGAATATCCACCGGCCCATGGGGACAAGCAAACAAAGCACAGCTGGGCCATGGTGCCCCAGCACACCCACCGGCAAGCTGAGACTGCCACACAAGGAGGGCGGACAACCCCATGCCACACCAGCCCCCGTGCACAGCACACCCTGCACCGTGACTCCAAGACACCCTCCATGAGCAGTGACCACCACTGCAGGAAACCCCATGCATACCACCACCCCCACTGTCACACTACAACCTCGTGTACCACAAAACCATACAAGCCAGACCCACCATGAGCACCCAGCAGTGGGTGGCAGCACACGGCAATGCAACAATGGCAGACATAGTGCCAACACGCACAATCCCCCTGAGGCACAGCTGAGAGACTGAACATGTGTCGGCACAAGAGGTACCCCACATGGGAACGGGCGGGCCCCTGACACCACCACCACTGATACAGCACCCTGCACAGCAGACAAGTGTCACAGCCTGACCCACCACAAGCCACAGCAGCCAGCACAGACACCCACAGTGGTGTGTGGAAGCATGCAGCACACCGGATGCAACACAGTGCAGGGGCAAACACACACCCATTCCCATGGGACACTAACACAGGGACGCAGTAGTGTGGCAACCAAGCCCCCAGTGTGGGCCCATGAAAACTGTGCACACACAGCCTGCAGTCCTCCATGGCACAGGGGTGTCACCCACCCTGTACATGAACTGTGGCCCTGTACGCCACCAGCATATGCCTGGAGCACAAGTCACAGACAGTGGTTCACAGCCCCTGCAACACACACAAGCCACAGCATGGAGGTGGGACAGCAACTGCGGAGGCCACAGTGTTACCTGAGGCAAACATGCACCACACCATTGACAGGAGGCAACCCAGCATTGTGACAGTCACAGTAGATGACCTGCAAGAACAGCCACCACTGACAAGGCAGCAGACCTCGCAGGCCACAGACATGCAAGGGTGTCAGCTGCACAGGCCAAGGATAAGTTGACAGGGGCACAATGGACACAGAGCATGCACCATGGACCACTGCACACAGTAATGCAATGCACAGGGAACAACACACCACAGACACCGACTGATAGCCACTCCCACACCAGAGACACTTCCCCATGCACACACACACATACCCATGACTGAACCACCCCAGATGCCATGCACACCACTGCAACTGAGCACCTATAGCCAGCTGCAAATCAGAGACCACCACAGTATTCATATCAAAATATCTGTATTCAAAAACATATCAAAATCAACTATATACAACTATGTACAAACATGGGGGAGGGACAGGAACAAGGTGGGGGTGGGTAAGGGGCAGGGGTGAACATATGCGAGAGGGTAGGTGGGGTGTGAGGGTTGAACAAAGGGGGGTAGTAGCAGGCTACTCATGCAGCTGTCAGTGTCCAGCCTGGTCCTCCACTACCTGGGGCTGTTGCCTGGGCCACCTCCTCCTCCTCACCCCATGCTGCTGTAGGTCCCTCAATATGGAGAGGGACTCTTGCACCACCTGCAGAAGCTCCTGGATGGCCTGCTGGATATGCAGGAGTATCCGCACACCTAGGACAAGGGATCAGAGTCAATAGGTGTGACTGTCCATCCACCTGCAGCCCACCCATTATGCATGGCATACAGCCATGTGCCACACTCCTGTGATGGTGTACGCCCACCCACAGTGACTGTGTCCACAAGACATGCCCAACCAGGCAGCAACAGCCATGTGTACCACTGCACACACCCACCGCCCATGTCCAGCACAGCACAACCAAGGCTGCACAGTAACGTGGCTATGTGGTGTGCAGGCAGTCCCACAGCCATGTTCCCAGTGCACGCATGGACCACCATTGACGCACTCCCAGACATGCAGTGCCACTGGACAGTGCTGACTGTCACATGTTGCGTGCATGGCAGTGGTGTCCATGGATGGTGGCCATGCCCTGCTTCCCACCCTGTCACACAGCATGCAATAGCAATCATGGTGTCATGGCACTCACCCTCATCAGGACGTTGATGGTGTTGGGGTTGGTCCCCGACATGCCCCTGTGCAGCGTTCTCCTCCCTCTGCTGCTGCTCCACCATCCTCCTCCGCTCAGCCATGCCTGTGGGAGACAAAAGGAGAGAAACACATCAGTACAAACCCAAAGCAAATTCCCCCTGCCCCAATGTGTGTGCCCACCCACCCAGCCAGACCCACCCACCCCATACCCAGTAAACACCGCCACAGCCAACCCTAGACTATCCCTCCCCTATGTGCTGGACACATAAGACAGTGTTACCCATATGGACCATAGAAGTGTGTAGACGTTCACCCACCTGGATGAGGCACCACGCCCCTCCTGGGACACAACCACAGATGTGCAAGTTGCTCCGGCTCCCTCCTTCTAAGGTCCCCATACTGGTGCCTGCACTGTTCCACCATTCTCCTGTGGCCAGTGGCCACCTCTAGGTTAGTGGCCACCTCTTGCCAGACCTTGGTCCTGGCTCTGTCCAGTGCCTCCTCACCAAAGAGTGGGCCATAGTGTGGCTCCACAATGGCCTCAAGGTTGGCCAGCTCAAGGGCACTCCACTGAGGGGCTCTCCTGCGTGCCATCTCTAATGCTATAGTAGGCAATATTGCACTCTGCAGCATGGCACCCCATGTGGAAGTGCTGCGCTATACAGCGCCACCATTCCCTATCGTGCTGTCACCATACAGCGTGATAGAGGTGCAGCCATGCCGGACGTGTAGCACCAAAGGGGCAAAGGTCGGGCACAGGGTCATGGGTCTCTGGCACAAGGCCACACACAGCTCCATTGGACATCTATGCATCTAGCATGATTGGTTGCCTGTGTGCCATCACCACAGCAAACTATTGTGCAGTTGTGCCACAGCGCCATGTAGTGACCCTCGCCATAGCACCACTGGCACAATGGTGGCCGTGCCCTGAATTGCCTACCACGCACAGCATGTCATCAGTGCTGCAGATGCCTGTATAAGCTACCTGAGCATGCGCAGTGCGGTGTACTACGCATGCCACAGAACTGCGCCATAGGCTCAGCACGTTCAACACAATTGCGCAAAGTGCAAAAGCGCGATATTCATCCGTCATATGCCAGTCATCCGATCAGCCATGCAATGGCACAGCAGCATGATTTGCATCTCATTAAAGTTGCTCCTCACCTAATTTGCATGGATTGCGCTATAAAAATGCAACACTGTTCTGCAGTGGCCATATTCAGTTACTGCAGTTTATTGGTGAGTTGCATGCTGTGTGGTGCTCTGGACTGTAGTATCAGGGACTTGCTTTGTACTGCACAGTCACAGGTAACCACTGTCATCCATACAGGCTGAATAATGACCGAGCGAGGACTGGGTGAGGAGGACAACGATGGTGGATGGAAGAGGAGGTCCAATTTCACCAAGGCCAAGATGGAGGCACTCTTTGAGGCCTACATCGATCAGGAGCCACTGCTCAGGGGACGGCGAGGCACCCCTCAGGCTCATACTGCTGCATGGGAGGGGGTGGCATGTGCCGTCAACCTGCATGGCAGCCAGCAGCGCTCTGTGCAGGAGTGTAATAAGAAGATGGGTACCGACAGGAGGAGGGTGAAGGAGAAGGTGGCTGCCATCAGGGTGGCACGTGTTGCAACAGGCGGGGGACAGCTGGAGGTGGAGCAGCTGACTCTGGCAGAGGACAGGCTCACTGCAAGCATGCAGCGCAGTGCCATTGAGGGCATTCCAGGAGGTGGCTTCCAGACAGGTGGTAGCCAATCACTGCATGGTACGTCATGGTCTGTTGGGGGGGCAGGGTAGATCACATGCACTAACGTGTCCTTACTTTCTGTTACAGATCCTGCGTGTCTACAGGGGTCAGCGGTGGAGGGCCTGTCCACTGTCGACAATCATCTGGAGTTGGAGGAGGGACCATCCACCTCCACAGGTAGCCAGCGAGCATTGCAACAGTGGGTCCACCTAGCTGTCAACACTGATGTCATTGAGACAGGTGTGGGGGAGGCCCTTCCTGTGTCTCAGCTGTCTGGCATCCAAGGATGCCAGCACGCTATGGCTGTGGCACAGACCTGCACCATTGATGATGCAATGACCGTTATGGGCAGTGACATGTGTGTGTCATGGAATGGACACACAGCAGGCCAGCTCACGCCCATGGACCTGGCTGGTTCCGACTTGTGTGCCAGCATGTCAGCACAGTCCCAGGCTGTGCCTGTCAGCACCAGCAGGGCAACACCAGTGGCTGGTCAGGTCAGTGGCACTGTTGAGGCCACAGTGTTGGAACAACTGATCCCTTGGGCACAGCAGGCGGAGGGGCAGCAGCAGCAGTCGCCCACCGGGACTGGGGGTTCAGGGTTCAGCGGTAGCATCTGTGCAATGCCTGTGGACTTGCCCATACCTGGTCCTGGTGAGCAGCACCCACCCTCAAGGGGTGCTGAACATCAGGCCCTTCCATACCCTGAAGGACAGGATGCTGAGGTGGCAGATGACCTCTTTGATGAGCACACCCGCCTACTGCAAGCATCAGTACAGCAGCAGATGCGGCTTGAAAATTCCATGGAGACACTGTGTGTGGCTCTGGAGCAGGTCGAGGAGCGACACAGCAGGGACACTGATAGGATCCTGTCACAGATTGTCCAGTTGCGGGAGGATGTGACCGCTGCCATTGACAGGCAAACACAGGTGTTGGTCGCTCTTATGGCCACAATGGGTACACAGTCAGGTGCCCATGTGTTGCTCACACCGCACAGTTCGCTATCCACTCCCCGTTCCCGTGATCATGTGACACCCACCCTGTCGACGCCGGGTTCAGCTGTGGGCATCCCGAGCACTCCTGGTGCAGGTATGTTCGGTGTGTTGCAGACCCCTGTGCGGGCAGTCATGTTCGTGCAGTGGAACCCCTGGTGGACCATCGGTGCCACCCCATGAGGCCTGTGGTCAGCCTGCCAGTGCTGCTGGGTCTCAGCGGGGCCGCCCACACATCCGAGGTGGATGTGGCACTGTGCCGCAAGACTGACCTGTCTCCCAGTACGGGCACTGTCTGGTGCTGCCCTGCATACATTGTGTGTTTCAGTGGGCAGTGCACCGGTGGGTGCCCAGCCCTACACGCAGACATACGGTCCACCTGCACACCCTCCCGACTGCTGTCCACAGGTACGTGTGCATGATGATGCCTGCCTTGCGCTGTACACCAAAGTGCGATGGTGCCCAGCATCTGACACACGCACATAGACAGTCAGTGGACATGATGGCCTGTGGACATGTGTGTTGCTAGTGTTTGTGTTCCGGCTCTGTTTTGCACCTGACCCCTGTGCACTTTGTGCCTATTGTGTGTGCGTGTGTGTGTCCATCCATGTGGCGTGTTACTGTTCACCCCTCCCTGGTTGTATGTGTGTGCTTCTGTGCCCTGCCACATCCCTTGCCAGCATGCACCCCTGGTGTGTTTCCATGTGTGTATATGGGTTGTGCCCTAGCCACTGGTGGTTGCACATGGCCCCATGACTTACCTGTGTTGGCTGAAGTGCTCCTCTGTGATGGTATCCCAGTGCAGCTGTGCCAGCCGGATCAGTCGGGGTCCCGTCGGCCAAGGGGGGGGCTGCCCATCCCCATCATCACTGGCGTCACTGTCATCCCCATCGCTGTCCCGCTCTTTGACCTGTATGGCTATTCCACAGTCTTTGGCCATGTTATGCAGGATACAACAGGCCAGGAATATCCCACAGGCCTTTGAGGGGCTAAACTGTAGGGCACCACCAAAGATGTCCAGGCAATGGAAACGCACCTTCAGCATCCCAGACACCCACTCAATGACATTGCATGTGGTGGCATATGCCTCATTGAAGCATTGCTGCGATGGGGTTGTGGGCCACCGGTAGGGTGTGAGCAGCCAGGGACGGAGTGGGTATCCACTGTCACCTGTGTGGAGATAGTGGAGGTTAGTGTCTTGTTCAGGCTCAGACTGCCCCAAACCCTGTGGGCCCCACCCATGGCACCTCTGGCTTACCCCCCCTTGCCCACGATTTGTCAGTTCTACATACATACTCACCCACTAGATGACCTGTGGGGATGTCCCCACTCTCAAATCAATGGCACAGTGCTGACTGGCACCAGATGAAGGAATCATGTGCTCCCCCAGGGTGCGTGGCACAGACATTGATGATGTTCCCACTGGCATCACACACCACCTGGCAGTTGACACTGGCATATCCCTTCTGATTCATGTAGGTGGCCCCATCAGGGCCAGGTGGTGTGCAAATGGCCACATGGGTGCAGTCTATTACCCCTAGCATGCCAGGCATATGTGCTACCCTGTGGAACTCCTGTATGTTTGCTGTGCGCTCCGCCGCGGTGCTGGGGAAATGGATGTACTCTGCAGCATGTGGCAGCAGTGCGCTGTGGAATTGGGTAAGGATGCGTGATGTGGCTGACTGTGTTATGCCTGTGGTGTCCCCTGTTGGTCTCTGGAAGGTACCTGTGGCGAGCAAGCACATGCAGGCTGTTAGCTTTGTCTCCACTGACAGAGCATGACTCCGTCGTGTGGGTGCCTGCATCACATCACTGCACAGCTCACAGAGCCGCCTCAGTATTGCCCTGTTCAGGTGGTACCAGCCCACAATCTCAACATCTGTGTACAGCTCAAAACTGGTGCAGGCTCGGTACTGCCTGTTGGGGGCATACTGCCGACGAGCCCTTCCATGGCCACATCCCCCTGCAGCATGCCTTCTCACCCCCCTCATTATGGCTTCCATGTGGAAGGTGGCACTGTCCATGTCCCTGGCTTGTGTTCCCCCAGCTGATGTTGCTTTGTTCCCCCTGCTGTCCTGACTGCTTCCTCCCTGCACCAGGTACCTACTGGCCTCTGCACTCTGTGGCCCCACACCTTCCCTTGCCCCTATTCTGTGTTGTGGTTTCCCTGGCCTGCCCTCTTTCTCCCTATTTCTCTGTTCCTGTCTCTGACACATGTGGCTTCCCTCTAGCATTCTTGCACCTCTTCCTTGCTCCTTTTTATTTTGGCTCATTTCCGCTATTGTGCAACTTCCTCCTGCTCCACTGTTGCGCATTGCGCAAGTCTTTGAACATCGCACAGTGCACTTTATGGATGGTTCCACCCCCTTTGTTTGCGCATGCCTTCAGTATCATTGCACTGTTGCTCAGCCTGTTTTCAGTGACGCAACTGCCTCCTGCTGAATATCGCAGAATGGCACATTTTCTGACTTGTGCTGGCGCAACCCTATTGCGCATTGCGCAACCCTTTTGAATATCCAGCCCAGTATGTATAAACAGCATTTATCATCACTGCACTAGCCTCTCCCTGTATTTATTTCACTTTGTTACAAATACATGGTTTTATCAGTAGGAAATATGCCTCACTCCTATTGTATAAATGTATACTGTATATATGTATGTATGTATGTATATATAATATATATATTCATTGCAAAAAAAACCTTTCTTAATGCACCATTAGGGTTGAAGCGTAAAAAGTAGGGAAATGTGATCTTAGAGTTCACAGGCATAAGACCCTGCCCCCATCCTTGGCTTCCAAACCAAACACTCCACCCTCACCCTCAACTTCCAACCCTAAGGCCCACCTCCACCCTGCATGCAGGAACAGGTGTGAGGGGAATGCCTTGGGGTTGCGAATCCTAATTCTCACCCCATTGTTTTATTCTGTACTCATGTCAGGTTATTAACTGTTGAAGTGGGGTGAGCATTAGGGTTCAGAACCCCAAGGCACACCCCTGACATCTGTTCCTGCATGCAGGGTAGAGGTGGGCCATAGGGTTGGAATCCAAGGGTGTGGGTGGGGTGTTCAGGTTGGAAGCCAAGAGTGGGGGCAGGGTCTTATGCTTGGGAACCCTAAGATCGCATTTCCCTACTTTTTATGCTTCAGCCCTAATGGTGCATTAACGAAGGTGTTTGCAATTCATTTCCTTACTTTTTCAGGTAGTATAATAGTATCCTTATTTTATGATGTGAGCGCAAGGTCCTTTGAACCCTGCAGTCCCATCCCTCCATTGAGACAGTACATCAGTATCCTTGAGACACTATAACAGTATCATTATTTTACAGTGGGAGCACAAGGTCCCATCCCTCCATTGAAAGAGTATAACAGCATCCTTATGTTACAGTGGGAGCACAGGACCATTTGGACCCTGCATTTCCATTTGTGCAAATTACATAACTTGTGCAAGATACTGCTGTATTTTGTGCAAATTATGTAATTTGCACAAAATACAACAGTATCTTGTGAAAGTTATGAAACTTGTGCAAATTAAAACTTTTATTCCTGACAGTGTCTTGCACAAGTTATGTACAGTCACTTGTGCAAATTACAACTTTCCTGCCTGTCAAATAAATTTTCCCATAAGAAATAATGGGAAATTAAAAAAGCTTAATAACTTTTGAAAGGATTGATATTGTTTCACCAAATCTTCAGAAGGCAAATCTGTGAGGCAAAGGCTTTCTACCTTGAAAATTTCAAACCACTACGTCAAGCCATTTCTGAGAAACAGATGGACAAGGAAATGTAAAAAAAAAACCCTGGTAAATATAGGATTTGCTGATGCTCTGTAGCTCAAAAACCACAAAACTGATTCACACAACATTTGACACATCAGGAGACCTTCCCCTCAAGATTGCTTATGCAAACTTTTGTGTAACTCCGTGAAACAGTTCCAAAGTTATTAAGGTTCAAAATTTGGGATTAACAGGTTGTATTTTGTCAAAATTACATAGTTTGTGCAAAATACAACAGTATCTTATGTAAGTATCGTAACTTGTGCAAATTACAACTTTTGTGCCTGACAGTATCTTGCACAAGTTATGTAAGTTGTGCAAATTACAACTTTTGTGCCTGACATATACATTTTCCCATAGGAAATAAAAGGAAATTAAATGTTTAATAACTTTTGAACGGATTAATATGTTTGCACTAAACCTTCAACAGGCACATCTGTGAGGCAAAAGCTTTCTACCCTGAAAATGTCATATCACTACCTAAAGCATTTCTGAAATACAGGTGGACAAAGAAATGTAAAAAAAAAAAACTGGTAAATGTAGGATTGTTTGATGCTCTGTATCTCACAAACCACAAATCTGATTCACAAACTTTGTCACATCTAGAGACATACACCCAGAGATCATGCATGCCAAATGTCATGCAAAACCATTGAAAGGTTGCAAAGTTATTAAGGTACAAAATATGAATAATTAGGTGACAGTGTACAAAAAGTACTTTCGCTTTCATTATGCATATAAATGTTCCCATAGGAAATAATTGGAAATTAAAAATGTAATAACTTTAGAACCTATTGCTGTTTTTATACTAATCCTTCAAAAGGTGCATCTGTGATTCAAATGCTTTCTACCCTGAAATTATCAAACCATAACATAAAGACATTTCTAAGACACAGGTGGACAAAGAAATGTTAAAAAACTGGCAAATTTAGGATCTTGTTGACAGTTTCCATCTCCCAAACCACAGAACGGATTTGTTCAAAATTCTGCACATCAAGGGATGTACCCCTGGAGATTATGCATGCCACATTTCATGCAAATCCACTGAGGGGTTCTAAAGTTATTGAGGTTCAAAATGTGGGGCTTAACATGGAAGTTTGCACTCAACCCTAGTATACAGGCTCTACTGTGCCAGCATACTATATATACAGTATATATATATATATATATATATATATATATATATATATATATATATATATATATATATATACACACATATATATGTACTGTAGAGCTGTTTATCCTTGTGCAAGTTATATTCAGCACAAGGCACTAACCAACTACAACTGCACAAATTTAATTTCACACTTTGCAGTTAACACCTAATTTATGCCCATTCAAAATATGTAAATTAGTGCCATTTTATTTTAGTGCAATTATCACTTAAGCGAATATAGCTATAATTATTTTACATCAAATATAACCTGCTCTACAGTAGATATATATACTGTGTGTGTATATATATATATATATATATTTAGAGCACAAAACTCTGTTTAATGCATTAGTCAAGTTGTTCCACAAGCAAACGTAAGGAAATTTGGTGTTAGGGTTGAAAGCCCCCCTTATCTCTACCCACACCCCAACCGGCATTGGGGTGTGCATTATGCTGTCGCATAACTCTCACCCCATCACATGTATAAAGAAGCAGAGGCATATGAGAATGGGGTGAGAGTTAGGACCAACAGCCTAATGCGCGACCCAATGCTGGTTGGGATGTGAGCAGGTGGGCCAAGGGAGCTTTCAACCTAACACCAAATTTCCTCACTTTTATCAGTGTGGAACAACCCTAACTAATGCATTAAATGGAGTTTTTTGCCTCTAATTTCCCTTCTTTTTGAGAATGATAACGAGAAATAGTGAATGTAATGCAGCCCCGAGCTCCAGCAACATGATGTCTTGTCATATAGTAACATTGTGCCCACAAATGCAAATGATAATGCACATGGTGATGCAAAGTGAAACATAAAGAGAAACAGTAGTGTAGGCAGAAATGATAAAAACAATGCAAAAGCATGTGCAAATGAAAATGCAAAGGGTAACGCACATGGTGGCGTAGATGTCAACATTAAGTGAAACGGGAATGGAACCGCAAGCGGAAACAGTAATGATAACATTAATGGAAGCGCACAGGCTGGTTTTCCCCAAAAGCTGCATAAAGAAAGACAGTGAGTACAAAGAATGTATGGATAATAATGGTTCTCAGAGCAGAAAATGAGGAGTTGGAATACTAAATTGCTTATATCTCAGGAACCGTACGACGTAGAAAAAAAACTTAAAAGTCATATGATTTATGACTTTCTTGGCTAGTTTTGTACTTAGCCCCCATTAGGGAGCTAAGCATTTCTCAGACTAAAAGTCCATATCTCGCACTGTTTCCGAGATACGGGTCCTGAAAGGCGTGGTGAACGCCGTAATGTTATCCTATGGAGGAAAAAAAGAGAAGTTTGGAGTGCCATAACTTTGGCTCCCTGTAATATTTTTTCACCAAACCACAAAAAAGCACATCTGTTGGATGTTGGCTGTGTACCCTCAAATTTCAACCAAAAGACCAAACTGTTATTTTGCAGCAGGGCGCAAAGTATTCCTGTAATGCGTCGGATGCCATAATGTTATCCTATGGGAAAAAGCGTCAACTTTGGAGTGCCGTAACTTTGCCACAGAGTAATATTTTTTCAATAAAACACTGAAAGGCACATCTGTGAGATGTTGGCTGTGTTCATTCCAACTTTCAAGGCCAAAACACCAAACCATTCTTTTGCAGCAGGGTGCCAAAAAATTGCTGTCATTTTCCCACAGCCTAGAAAAGCACTGTTGAAGTTTGTGAAAGCTTTCGCAAATTCACTCAACAGTGTCGCAAGTGCAACAGTACTTTGCAAAAGTACTTTTTCCAGAAATTTGAAAAACATATTTCTGGGGTGTTTTACCCCAAAATAAAGACATGGCTAGCATCCGCAGGGTCTGACTAGGTGAATACAAAAAGAATTAGGTTACTAGAGGGTCCCAATTTTAAATGCCAAGCATTTTTCTGATCGCTAACTGAAAACAAAATGGTGATGGTGGATTTGCAACAGTAAATGGGTCATTTGTGAAAGTAAAAACTGCATTTGCGACATTGTCAAACTTTTTGTTAACTTTTCCCATTGACTTATAATGGGAAATTGTCTCTTGAATAACTTTTGAACCATTTAATATTTTTTCACGAAATCTTCAAAAGACACACCAGGGACCCTGGCTGGATGTTCCCTGAAGATTTCAGACCAGTCACGCAAACTGTGTAACTTGCAGAGGTGACAGTAAAATTCCAGAAAAGTGTAAACACGCGCGCAGATCACGCTTAATAACTCCACATCCATATATGAGACCGGTACAAAACTTGGCAAATACCAAGGAGTATAGGTCTTGATCATGTGTTCCAAATTTCAGGCAAATCTCTCAAATGGTTGCAAAGTTACTAAGGTGCAAAATTTTGGGTTTAACATGTAAATGGCTCCTCAACCCTAACTATAGTAGTACTACAGTGCCACTATAATGTATGTATATATATATATATATATATATATATATATATATATATTTAAGTCTAGTGTGCTGGATTTACCAAGCTTGTTCAAAGCTCATTACTCAAACCTCTAGGCTATACTGCGAGCATTGTGTGATTGTGTTCTGAGAGTGTTTAAGTGTTTCTGAATGGGCTGGGAGTGTTACACACAGTATGAGAAATGGGCGAATGTGTTTGGCAATGCTAATTAAGTTAGTTTCAGCAAACAGTGAAGAACAGTTACCGTGAGGCACTGTGATTTTAGATTGCAGGTTTTCTTGAACTTAAAATACCATAGTAATGGGCTGGGAATTTTACAAACCCTGTGGGAAATGACTAATTATACAACAGCACCCAAAAAAGCTGGCTCCTGATTGGCTATCTAGCAGGATTTACAATGTGTAAATCCTGCTAGTACCCAACAGGAAAAAGTGTCAGCTGAACCCCCATGCCCCATACCATCTCAAAATCCCTCTGACAGCAAACATCAAAGCCATGTGCCACCATCTTCCACAGCATCGCTACCGACCGTGCTAAATTCAAAAAAACAAAAATGGAATGCTGCTTTGATGTTATTGACCAAACGGAGCTAGAGGAAATAGTTTTAAACATTCAAAGCAAGATTCCATGAGAAAGAACATCTCAAAACATTCCTCACAACTTATTTGATAATTCAGCTTGAGCATTTGAGCAGCCAGCCTCTGCAACTCCTTCAGAACCGGCACCAGTACCAAACACTGCTCGTCCTCCACCTTCATCAACCCCGCCTACAAGAAACGCCCTTGGTGCTGCTCCTTCAGTGACAACAGGCCTCACACTTCCTGAAATGAAGAAAAAACAAAGACACATTACTGTAAGTGAGCAACCACTTCAAAACTTAGAAAAGGAAAAAAATGAAGCCACCATAAGAAAGCAAACTAAGTGGGCAGTTAAAGTGTTTTTCGACTGGTGTGCACAAAAAGACATAAATATAGATATAAAAACAATTCCTATTGAACATTTCAACACCATATTAAGAAGTTTCTATGCCACAGTGAGAAACACTGACGGTGACCAATATGTTTAAGCCAGTTACATTGGAATAAGATCAGGACTCAACCATTACATACTTGAACCACCCATATGAAGAGTACAAAACCTTATGAATGACACAGAATTCACCTCCTCAAACAATGTTTTTAAAGGAGTCATCAAACAGTACCGAAAACTAGGAAAAAAGAACCAAAGTTACCACCCCCCACTAACACAGGAAGAGCTAAAACTACTCCGTAATTCACCAGCTTTGTCTCCAAACACACCTAAAACACTAGTACAAAAAGTCTGGCTCGATATTCAACTGAACTTTTCCAGAAGAGGAAATGAGGGCATAAGAAACCTCACCATTAACTCATTTGAATTAAAGTACACTCCAGATAGCAGAAAATACATAACAAAATCTTTTAATGAAGATACAAAAAACCCACAAAGTAATTCATGACCCCACACATCAACTAACCAGAGGTTGCATGCTAGAAATCCCAGAAGACCCACTTTGTCCGGTTAAAAGCTTCCTGCAATGTATCTGTAAACTTCCTCCAGACCCTCCAGTTTTCTTTTGTCACCCCAAAAAACCACAGGAGCACAACTTACACACCCAAAATATCTGGTACACGCGTGAACCCATGGGTGTTAATTATTTAGGGAAAATGCTTCCAATGATATGTTAACAAGCTGGACTAGACACTCACTACATGAATCATTTTCTCAGAGCCAAGGCTGTGACTCTCTTATCTGATGCAGGAATGCAAGCCAGAGAAATAATGAACATCAAGGGACACAAAAACTAAGCATCACTGCGCAGTTATTGGAGGCCAAACATGTCCAACTATGACACATGGTCCTCCATACTATCTGGCAAAAATGCAGAAACCATAAAAAAAGCTGAATCCAAAACAAATAAAAATGAGAAGCAATATTTTTTCCCACAATACACAAATGCTCCTTCCACCAACAAACAGTACTATACAGAAATATTAACTTCTAAAGCAGTCTATCCTGAAGACAACCCAGTACACCCAAACACTTCACCCAAAAGGAATACATCCAAATTCAGCAGTCTACAGCAGCATCTCTTCAAACTGCAATCTGCTGTATGCAAACAATACTATCGCAAACCTCAACAGAAAAATCTTCCACTTCCGAAATCTCTTCAATCCACGAAACAGAACACCCTGATGATATATCTGCTCCACAAATGAAGTACATCCAAACAGAACAACTCAATGATGAGATCATTCTACATCTCAAAGACCTTGCAACACTGCATAATCAGCTCCAACTCAGTCATCACACAATGCAGCACAAAATACTACAGTGTAAAAGACCCCTACAGCCTTGCAGCAGTCCGTATAGTGCCCTTCGCTAAGCCACTTCATCAATTATGGCACCATCAACTTCTATGGACTACCACATCCATAACCAGCACCTCAAAGGTAATAAAAACCCTAATACCAGCACAACAAAAGCATCCACAGTATTCTAAAACTCTCTCATAAATTTTTCAGGCATTCCAGTCATCTACACTACCAAAGGACCCTCCACAATCAACAACTGGAAGAAAACCAGAAAAACAGCTCACTGAACACAGAGAAGACATCAATCAGATAAGTTCCAACAAAAACAGACTTTAGGCAAAAAACTGTTCTGGACTATATTAAAAAAATGTTACAAAATCATAACTCTTCCAACTTTACAACTAGAAATGCAACCTACTTCATTCTGTTATACAAAAATGAAAAATTGTTGCTCTTCCTTCCTCCTACAAATAGTTAATACTGCAAAAGTTCAATTCTATGTAAGTAAAAATTTTACCTCTGTTTGCAACTTGTTTACACAGCAAAAACCAAAAAATAGTTTCACAAAATGAAAAACTTTCCACACCATACAGTACCATCAGGAACTAGTTTTTTCCTTCAAATGTCTATTTACCCATGGGTGCTGTGTTGCTGGAATCAATAAAACCTATGATAAAAATATGTAATTAAAAAAAAATCCAAATTGTATAATAGCAATATCCTACTCGAGGCTGTGGGGGATGCCAGGATTTACCCACGGGTGGTGTATTGCTGGTCCTTTGGCTCTGCCTCAGGATCGATCTACACACCACCCATAGGTAAATCCTGGCATCACCCACAGCATCTCATGGTATATTGCTTAAATGTTCTTTGCAATTTTAAGTGAGTTATTTGCAAGTAGCAGTGAGAAGCAGAAAGTGTGAGGCATTGTTATTTAGAATGCAGGACTTTTTGAAAATGTAATAATGGGCTGGGAGTTTTACAACACTGTGGAGAACAGCTGAATGTCCTTTGAATATTAATTGAGTCACTTGCAAGTAGCAGTGAGAAACAGATTTGTAAAGAAGTTCAATTTAGTATGCAGGCTGGAGTGCGTGAGTGAGTGAGTGAGTGAGTGAGTGAGTGAGTGGTGACATCAGCAGAGTATGTATATTTGTCAGATATCACATTCCAGTGATGTAATTGTCAGATATCACATTCCAGTGGAAATAACCTAGTTTATCACACTGATATTGCTCTCACCCCCATTGTATAAATGTATGTGTGTGTATATATATATATATATATATATATATATATATATGAAATGGGTAGGAAACATTATGTCTGCTGATTGGTTGAAACACATCACATGACCATGCGCATATCAGAACATGTCTACACCTACACTTTCACCCCCTCCAAAACAATTTTGCCATTTTAAAAGATAGATAACCCACTCTAGGATGTGTGATCACGCTCTGATACATGCACGCCTTAGGTGGTTGATGCACTTGTCCTGTGGCCTCATGCATAACAACGCACACCAAGGCATGTGTATATCAAAGCACAATGGCACACCTTAGAGTGGGTTATTTATTATAGGTAGATAGATAGATAGATAGATAGATAGATAGATAGATAGATAGAATGAATGACAGACAGCCAAACACCTACAGAGAAACACCTCACAAACCACTCAGCATGCAAACATCTGGTTCAGAAGCTCAGCAACACAGTAGTACTCCCCACAGAAATAATGTAAGGTAAGGCCACAAGAGCACAGTCAGCATTAATGACTACTGCAAATTAAATGATAATAATAAAAAAATATCTTCAATACTCCACAATCAGTCCAACTAACCTACCAACAACATCTTACCACAGCACCTCAAGCAACATAACAACATCCAGCAACTTCACCAGCAGATCCCAAAGCAGCCTAGAAAGCTACTTCACCAATCCTGTCTTCAATGCAAAGCACATAACAATACAAATAAATCTAGGTAAGTAAACACCACCCGACAAACAACTCACAAAATCCATAATAAAATTGCTAATCACTTTACACTCACCTCTGCCCACAGATGAAATAAGCCACAAAAAAAGAAGAGTCTACATAATAGAAGATAACAACAGTGGCTGTGATTGAATCAGAAAAGTAAAACAAACCAAAACAAAAAAGTGAAAAAGAAATCTCTTTAAAAATGTCACTAGAAAACACATGCACTCATATGCAAGCATGCACACACACACACACACACACACACACACACACACACACACACACACACACACACTCACACTCTCCCAAATGCACTCACACCTTCCCAAACCCACATACAGAACAACAAAATTGACATGCATACTTAATCTGTTTCTCTTTTCTCCCACCAGTTACCAAAAGTAACATCCTGGAAACATAGAAAACCAGCTTAGATAAACAGCAATGGAACCATAACAAGCAGAGACCAGACCAGAAAAACAACCACTATCGGAAACAGTTGAACATTTAAACCTAATGAAGTAATACAGTTGGGCATTTGTTTTAATGATTTCCGCATAAGAAGTTAAGCTTTTCAAAACAATTGAATAATTGTTTCTATGGTTTTTGAAAGTAACAGTTCAAACATATTTACCCTGCGTATAGAAACCTGACAAAGTTAAAGTTTGCCTGTTTGTGATTGGTCATGTTGCCTTGGTCCTCCCCCCTACTTCCGTGTGTGTGTGTGTGTGTGTGTGTGTGTGTGTGTGTGTGTGTGTGTGTGGAGCTGGGGGTGGGGGAATGCAGAGTTAGGGTTTTCAACCCTAACACTGAATTTCCTCACTTTTGTCACTGTGGAACAACCCTGACGCATTTAACTCATTCAGTCCCATAGCCATCATATGGCATCAGAAACTACCGTTACTGAACCCGACCCAAAATGGCCACCAGGAAAGAATGAGTTAACAGAGGTTTTATTGCCATGAATTTCCTGTCTTTTTGAGAAATCATAATCTCATACTATTTTCTATATGTTGGTGAGAGTGTCCCTCCCTTTTTGCACCACAGTATGACCAAAATATAGATAGCTGTATTGGCATATTTACTTGTCTTATGCTATTCATCCAGCAATAGTTAATGTGCTACATCTTTCACATGAAAATTAAGTCATAAATAAATGGAATAGGACAATAATATGTCCACCACATTTATCAATAGTACATGTACTCTGCTAAGTAGAAAATATGCACAGATGAACCTCTTGCACTTTCTTTCTATGCAGCAATATGGCAAGGCCAGTATACATATCACCACTGTAACTTAATATATAATGAAAGACACAACACAGGTAGGTAAGGCTTAAAAAAGATTTATTGCCCAATTAATAGTTGATTAAAAAGGCCTAATTAAAAGTCCAATTGGTACACAAAATCAGTCTCAAAAACAATATTTAAAAAGTATTATATCAAAGTTTAAAATAGATGTAAAACAGTCTGATAGGTACTTCATGAGTAAGTTGTGACAGTAACACAGAGCACATGAACACAACTACCACGATAGTCTCTGTGCACTGCTTACATGCATCAAACAGTGATGATGTTATTGTCATTGTGTGACTGATAGTGTGAATGTTCCTGGGGTGGGCAAAAAGCCAGATGCCAACTATTTAAATAATAGCAGCACAAACACATAATGGTATCTAAAAGAAGATACATAGGTAAGCTATTTTAAAATATTTAATTGGAATATATTTATGTGTAGACATATGCATATATATACACATACACATACATGTAAATACATAGAGATCTATGGGTGCATTTGGAAAATTCCCACCTGACCCCTCAATAGAGGCAATCAAGAAATATTATCAGGAACATAAAAAGCAGCTGTTATCAGTGAAAGTGTCTGATTAACAATAGTGCACAATTTTACCCATACATTTGATTAAATTCTTACACAAACCAAAATCAGATAGTATATGGTAACAGGTACTATATACATCAGTGAAAACCATTTAAGCTATAATCAACATGCATAATGAAATAATGAAGTACAGTATCTACATCACTAAAAACTTTTAGTTAATAATAAATCATGGTTGTGGTCAATGCTATAAATATAACATTAGTTATCTACAATTCAGAAAATGTTACCTCTTGGTCATCAACAAATATGCACAACAATACTCTATATTACTGTTAATGATACCTATATGAAATTACTATAAACTGGAAAAGTTCTAGTAAATCTCAATATTACATTAATAAATATATTAAGAATATGTTTAAATACATGTGACTCAAAAACTGTTAAACAGCTAAATACTTAACATTGTTCAATACATTCAGTTAAAAAGCAATTCATACAAGTGCTTAAAAGCTAACAGTACTGACTTTAATAAAATAATGTTTTAACAATCATATATACATATGTACAACACAGATGTACGTTAAGAAAACAGGCATAGTACTACACTGGTGCGGTACAATATGGATGTATGGAGTGAAGATGCAAATGGACAAAAAAAAACCCACAAGCCACACCTAGTCATACTCAACATATTACAGAGTGATGCGTATTTCAGAGTACAGTACTCTTAAGTACAGGTAAGCAGAACAAGTAAAAAAACAGTGTTCAATTGTGCTAACACAGAAGTGTCACAAACAAAACCAGGATATTATTTACTCATGAAATATCTAAATCATATCATGACGCAGGTAAGTCTTTAAAAATACATACATAACACAGTTGTTTTCATGCACATGGGCAAGTATTGTGCCTTGGTAGAGGCACACAGTTGGCAAATGTGCCAAGTAGTACTTGTTATGGCTGCATATGACATAATCAGAAGAAAAGACAATGACAGAAGAGGATGACCAGATAGGTATAACTGTTTTTCCATTTTAAAGTCTTTCTTAGACATCTAAATATGGTATCTCTGAAGACTGCAAAGACAGTGCTGATTGAAGACCACTGCAACTATTTTCACTGTGTCACTGATCAACGCACCAATCTTATAAGTCAGATTGAGTAAGCATATGCATGTAAACCATGTGATGTGTTAACAGTGTAATCTTGAATGCAGATTCACATAAAAAAAAAAACCTTAATCTAACAGATCTCACTCTGTAACAAAATGGACAGCAAGTAATGTCACATATTGTGTGACTATTCCTCTGATGCATGAAGATCGTAGTAGTTCTTCAAAGTCACCATGCATGCATTTTTTAAGTGTCACAGTAGTCTCTGTTTGAAAGTGCTTATTGAGTCATTGCATTCAACCCAGCCAGTTCTGTACCTCAACAAACAAGTGTAATGTCCAGAAAGTACAGACTGGCCATAGTGGTAGATCACAACCTGAGTGTCAAACACTGTTTGGTTAAATACAATTCTACCAGCTGTGAAATCAGTGATGGGTGTGTCAACTCTGAGCCCATTAGAGTCAAATTTATGCAATACAAGCATTAGATATTGAGATGAAGTCCTGTGACGTATGGACTGAGTACATGTACCTCCACACCTTACACACAAGTGACCACTTTCAGCATTGGTAAACAGCTTCTGGAACTTGACACTTTGAGTCTGAGGCACAAACAGAGAAACACAAAGCATGTCTTCAGTGGTTTCTCACTCTGAATGACCACATGACACACATACAAATCTGATAACATATGACACAGTGAAGTACTGACACATTGTAATCCCGTCTTCATCCAAGCTGTTTATGACGGCCATCATAAACTCACTGGTGTCCTGCTGCATGTTAGCAGCAAACGTACTGCATCCATCATATGTACCTAAGACCTGCCATAGAGGTGTCCGTGACTGCATGTTGTTTGACTGATCAGAAGCCACGTTGACAACTTCCTTCAATGCCTTTGATAAGGCAGCATCTTGTGAAGCTGACATTGGCTGCACAAAGTGTGGCATGTGGAGAAAAGCTTGCAAAGCTGAATTAGCATAGCAGTTTACTCTAGTACTGTTATCAAACACTGGGAAAACAGCCATACCAAGTGACTTCTGAGCAACAGCTGGTTATGCATCTGTATTTGACATTCTGATCTTCTTAGTATTCTGCACAGTTGATTCAGTTGTGGCAGCTCGTTTTCTCTTGTTGCCAGGTGAGGTTGTGACTGTGGGATGTGAGACAACCACATACGTGGGTAGTGGTATTAGAGATATCTGTGGTTGATACAGAGTACGTAATCTGTTGTACTCAACATTACATCGCTTGTCAGTGCATATCTTCTGAGGTGCGAGTGTTATGATGTGCAACCCAGAAAGACCTGCGGGCATGTGAAAGTGCGACGTAGCTCATGCCATCTTTGAAAATGTCTGTCCCTATGTCCACCATTACTGAATTCAAACTGAAGCCCTGAGACTTGTGAATTGAAACAGCATACGCAACACATATTGGGAACTGTTTCTTGTTAACATAGATATCCTTAAATACCTGGAACTTAACACATGTGCGATCAATCTGCACAGGCTGTTCCATGTTGTCAAAGTGGACAACAAGTGTCTCAATAAATGTCTTCTGAACATTGTAAACAAAGTTTATGATGTGACCCATGGCACCGTTTACCATGCCATGCTCAACATCAAGATTACACCGTAGCATGACACACGCATTCTTATAAACTGTAAGAACAGCTTCCAGGCCAGCTGTGTGTGAAACATCCGACTTCAGTTCAGTGTCATTCAGTCATCTTCGCTACCAGCTTCCGACTTAGAATGACACCATCAACTGTAACAACAGCATGCAATATGAGAATTTCTTGATTCTCTCCCTGCAACATAACACTGTTGAACTCAGAACATTTCTTAAGTCATGGCATAAGACACACAGTCCATGTGCCCCTGGAGTATGCATCACTGAAAACATCACATGCTGTTTCTATGGATGTAGTATCCATTCTGATTCTTTGACCATGTAACATTGAAAGATGTTCTGGTGACAAAGAACCTGTACGAGCTTGATCCAACACTGCCTTGTAAGCCAGATCACCAATCTGCCACATGTTCTGATGCAACTCGACATAGGTAAATAACTCCCACAGGTTAAAACCTCCAATGCAGCCTAGTGCATTCTTAGCCTGCTTGACAGTCAGAGCTGCAAAGACATGTTCCGCATTAACTGGTACAAGTTGTAAAAGGTCTCCAAATACAGTGATGCTTTTACCACCAAATGCATCTCCATAGTCAGTCCCCAAAATGTCCTGTAGACATAGGTGTATACAGGCAAGCATCATTAGAGACCATGCTAATCTCATCAATAATGAGTAACTTCATCTTAGTAAACATAGAATGAAGCTGAGATGCAACCTCCAATGACAGCTTACGATACTCTCCTGCTTTGCCATACTTCACTGGCAACATGAAGAGACAGTGTAATGTAACTTCACCAATGTTGTATGCCACCAGTCCAGTGGGAGCACTAACAGCAACAGACATTGATGAGTCTGTCATTTTCCGCATTTCAGCCCTAATGGCCTCTATAAGGATAAGGAATCTCTTTCCTGTACCTGCTGAGCCACTAACAAACATCAGTAGTGGCTTGTGGTCAAGACAGTCACATTTCTTCTGTTGATGTAGTATCCCATGCTGGACAGCATCAGTAACTGCAGAGTGCACCACACATTGCTGCTCATTGAGTCTCTCTCTCAATTCTGCTGGATCAACACTGCAGTGTGTGCCATGTTCCATAGCACTCTCCACTTCCTACATGAGTACTTCTGGGGCATTCAGAGGCATAGGTTCTCCAAAGATACCTTCTCCTTCCAGATCAAGATTGTCCTGTGAACTAACAGGAGTGTCCTCTTCAAGTTGTTTCTGTGCTTTTTCAAGCTGCTCCTTCTCAGCGTCTAGTCTCTGTATATATGTGTCTGAGTATTCAGTTTTGAATATCTCATTGTTGAATTCTTTCTCTAATGTATCACAGTCACCTTTTAATTCAGACTCATTCCTCCAGGGTTTAAATAAGAATAACAGAGTAAAGTAGTAATGCTCTCTGCTCTCAGATGTGCCTAGATGCAATTTGTAGTGGTCAATGAGCCAAGGCTTATGTCTCTTAATGAGACAGCCATCCACTCCTTTGACCTTGTAAATGTCACGTGTGCAATCAGGTGAGACATCCATCTTGTAGTCATACCACTTAGCCACCTCAAATAAATACATTCAATCCATGTCTTTGTGTCTAAGGGGGTAGTATCTGTCAATGAGGTTATTCTTCAAGATATGTCTCGAAGAGGGTCTCTTGAGAGCTATTTCCTCAATTTCAACATGATTAATAAGTACACATTTGCACTTCCCTTTGTAGTTTACACTGAGAAAGTACACAGCATCAGATTTACCGTACAAATGTGTACTGATCAAGCGAACACCGGCGTCATAAGCACCACATTTTCTGTGTGATAGGGTCTTCAATCCCAGTGACTACAACTGAGATGTCAGTAACTTGCTTGAACTGGCAATATCTTCCCAAAGATCTTGCAAGCTAGTCTGTTCATGTTTGGTGATGTATGAATTTATGTACTGAACCAGAGCCCGAGTGTCAGCCACAAACTGAACATCTATGTTTGTTTGCCACTTTAGAAGAAGAATGGGGTTGTAGTCATTGATGTACACCTCATTATCATCTCTGGGTAACTCATATAACCTCTTGGTTGATTTTGCCTTCAAGTGGTGTCACATAGCCGAAAACAGTTCTCTCATGCAATCGTCCTGACAGACACACCTGGGAAATCCAAAGCAACATCTTGTGTACGAATCAGATTTGTTCTTCACTACCCGGTGGCAGTACTTCGCACAAATATGGCATTGAAGCTTCTGCACCAACTTCCACAGTGTAGGACTGTCATACTTGTCCAGTATGCAGCAAAAGTGATGTACTGCTTAATGAATGCTAGCACTTCTGTTGCTTCATGTTCACCTATGCATGGGGCATCCTTGATCCACAGTAACCTATGAATATGAGGAGCACCTTGTGCCTAATATTCCATCCTCCAGAAGTAATGCTCCACAGTACCAAGAGGCGGATTGTCCTTTGACAAAATGAAAGTCAGAATATCATGGAATCGCTTGGGAAAATGTCTAGTCACATATGCTGGGTCAAATGAGCACATTTCTCTGAGACTCATTGATGAAATGCCCTCTACATTACAATTTGCCCACTTCAAGAGTTCAATGACCTCCTCCCAGGTATACTCGGCACAGCTGACTGTGACAAACCTTGTGGCTATGCCATACTCTTGCAGCATAGTCATCACCTCAGAGTGTCTGTGATACCAGTATTCTTTGGTGCCACATAGACTTGACAGAATGGAAGACAAAATTGACTTGCACATTTTCATCCTTTTGCTTTAATTTCTGCAAAAACTGTGCAGCAGTGATTCCATTAGGTGGAGTTGCGAGCCGAATAGTATGTGCAAAAGTCGCAGACAGTATGCTAAGCTCACTCTCCCAGTGAAGATGAAACAGGTACTCCAGCACCTTGCACACACACTTCTCTTTCATCTAGGCAACCACCTGACCCTTTTGGGAATAAATCTGGATAACAATGTTCTTCCATTGTTGCCTCCCAAATGCTGACAGGCTCACCTTCCACCTGTTTCATTTGGTACAGATCAATGTTATCCCTTACTGGATCTCCGCCATGCAGTGGGTGTATTGTGTACTGTTCATACACATTATCATTTATCTCTACATTGACCTTCTCTATCATTGGTTTTGTGGTATCCAACACATCATGTTCAACAGACATGCTAGTCATGTGATCAGTGTCAAGGTCTGCATAAAAGGGATTGTTGCTCTTCAAGTAAGTAAGAGCAAGCTTCACCTTCTCTACACTGACAACATCCTGCCAAATGACTTTTGACTTTGTTGGAACACCGTTGACAAGAATCACCATATTGTTCTCAATGGAGATTGCTTCCACATTTTCCTGCAGGGGAAGTGGAAGATACCTAACAGAACCCTTAAGAGACCTAATGAGTTCTTTTTGTGGAATGTTCAGACGTAGAATAGTTTGAAATGGTTTCATAGTCTGAATAAGAATCTGATCAAACATATTCAATGTGGCAATCTCAGCAGGCATACCATGTGCCTCCATATTGTTCAACAGTGTCCTTGGTGGCAGGATGTTAGCCTTCACCTTGAAGAAACAGTGCTTGCACATCATGATGATTGGGTCTAACTGGAAGTCACACTTTAACAGCAGAAATGCTGACAGTCAAAACCACATGTCATTGTACGGTGACAAGGTTTCCAGGTTCACTATAACTGTTTGTTTTTCATAACACAGCTGATCACATGACACACATACAGAATAAACTTTTTCTGTCTTTGCCAACTCAAATTTGGCAATGGATTTCCCAAACTGCTTGAGAATATCAGTTTCTAAGACAGAGATAGAATTTCCATCAGCAATTGATGACTGATCAATCACAGTATCTGTGACACTGCTGACACATAGCAGCTGTTTCAGAAATGTCATGGCACCATGCATGTCACCAGACTGCAGTAACTCATTCAGACAAGTATACTGTGCAACAACTCGTCACACATCATAGACCCTATACACAAAGTTTTGCATGCCTGATTGATGCACTCCCAGCATCCTCATGTGGTGAAATACACTGTCGCAAACACCACTATCTAGGCATGCTAGTGAATGACCCATAAGTCCAGTATGTGGAAGGATCTCACAAAGGTCTATAGTCTGAAAGAGTTTATGTCTGTGTTTATGTTCAGTAATGACAAACAGGTTGACAAAGTGCTCGACTTTGTCAAATGACGATTGCCTTCGGTTGCAAGTTGCATCACACATCCATGACAGACAGTGATGCTTATGAGGCTGAACAGTTGTCTCACACTCATCATCTGACTCCATTGTAGTGTCATCACACACATTCAGCACATTACACAGTTTATCAGACTCATCAATGCAGAAGTTGCTGTCCTTTTTCTATGAATAATATGACTCCTCCCAGAAATATGCCTCTGAGTACTGCATATATAGCCAGCTACTTGTGAAAACATCACAGAAATTGCGTTGGCTCAAGACAGGATAGCGTTGTAGCCTCATCTTAATCTCAAACACAACTTTCCTGAACTGCTCAAGCACATGTGTCATCTTACGCCACAAATGTTGAAGAACAAATACTGCTCTATTAACAAATGTACGGACTCTGAGATGCAATTTCATCAAAGACAGATGACTCTTCAGTTTTTTTCGCTCACGTCTCATCACAGCAGCAATAAGTCTACCAATCTTAGCTTTAGAAGCTAGTGATCGAAAATACTTTTGCTTCTTCAGATGAGCATCAGCAGCCATGCCTTTACACTGCTGCTTAGTATGCTTTTTTATGGTTGCCTTTGCAACATTAGTGTTCTGTCTGAAAGATTTCTGCAACTGTTGCTGGGCTCTGCATTTTTGCCTTGCAGTTCAGCAAGCACGTACTGTTTCTGTGGAGTGTGCTTCCTGTGAAGTCACTGCTTGAGTGGAATGCTGATTCAGTTTACATCTTGATGTACCATGTGTGGTTTTTGGACCACTCTTAAGCAACAGTGAACTACTGTGATACCTGTTTTCTCTGAATAGAACTGTGTCTCTGTTTGGAAGGTATCTTTCTTCTCTGGAAATTCATAGTAGTGTGGGACAATGTTACGTAAGTATCAGACACCTGTATAAGAAATAGAGAAAAACAAATATTTAGTGGTGAGCTAACTTTTTTGTCCTAACATTATATAGTCACACACACTGTTCATGCATCATGTTGCAAGAATAAATAGCACTGCTTACAAAACATTGCACATATAATCCTCCTCACAATCGAACACTAGTGAATGCATATACAATGTTTTTAAAGAGCCCCTGACATTGTTAGAAAAACTTGAAAAAATATGAGATTTACACAGTTCAGTTCATATTTCAGGTATTTTCTATAATTATTTACATTTTTTCTTTATTACAGAGAACAGCTGTATGAAAGAAGCTTACTGTCCCTTAGACTTTATCTGCTCTTTCTGCTATCCTACATACGACATCATAATCCAGGTTGCACCTGAAAACAAGCTTATGGTCATGTTGGTTTTCCTGGTTACCAACTTTTAAATAAATAAATAAATAAAATAAATTATACTCCATTTATGCCATCATAATTATCCCCACAGCTACAGATTGTGATATCATAATTAGAACTGTGATGTCATATGTAGGCAAGAAGCCAGAACACATAGGGCAGCAATCCTGTTTACATGCAAATGTCCTTACTAATAAAGAAGAATGAGAAATACAGAAACAATATTAAAAAATAAGCTGACCTGTGCTAAACATTACAGTTTCTCAAAGTTGTAACAACGATGTCAGGGGCTCTTTAAGTGTCGCAGAATGAAAGCTCATTTATAACATGCGAAAATATCCATAAATATGACAGAAACTAAATTATTCTCAAAATTCTAACTATCCACACTATTTTCATCAAAAAACAGTTTTTCCCAACATTTTCAAAAAGTAGTGTTGAATGTGTGACAGTGTCGAAAATCTTGGTGTCGTGAGCATGACAGTGTCACAAATCTTAGTGTCATCAGCATGACACTGTCAAATAGCAGTGTGCAATAATGGTGTTGTCAGCATTAAAGTGTCAAATAATAGTGTCATGAGCATGAAAGTGTCAAATAATAGTGTCATGAGCACGAAAGTGTCGAATAATCACATTAAAAAACACCCTCTTTAAGGCTAAGCCAATCAGGCACTGCTTTGTATTTGAGTGACAGATGCTCACACCAATGGAACATAACATTGATCAGGCCATGTCAGGCAACCAATCACAACTGCTGAAAACTGGAGAAGAAGAAGAACATAGCAGCCATCTTAGGAAAACACTGAGCAGCCTGCTTTACTCTGTGTAAGTACATCACATTTTCTATACAGATTTTCTAGCTTTATTACAACTGTTAGCATCACAAAAATAGCATTAAACAAAATGTTTTTTACTGCTCTATTTGACTATGACAATATAAATAACCTGTAATGCAGTAAAAAGAAGTTATTACTGTTTAAAGTCAGGGTGTTAATCAGTCCTTACTAGCACAGATAGAGCTACAAATGGAGGCAGAAAGCAAGCAGCGCGTGTATCATAACGTAAGAGGCAACCAATCATACATCTCTGTGTACATGTGATTGTTTGAACTAGCCTATGAAAATGTAGTATTTTCCCACCTAGAAATCTCCCAACATTTCTGGTTGACAGGAGCTATAGCCATTCAGTGTAGTCATAGTGCATGCATCTACTGTATTGGTTAACCATAAGAAAGCATTAACCAGTTACTTTGTAAATTACTGTGTTTTGGGAGACCCTATCCAAAGCAATGTTGAAGGAGAGAGGGAAATTTCAGTTTCATATTCAGTAGTGACTAGACACTGCAGGACAAACACTGATTTTTTTGGTAGCTCTCTGTCCACTTGTCACTTTAAAACCTCAGTATGGCAGAAAACAGCAAATGGAATGTGTGGGTCATCAGCAGCAGCATAGTACAAGGAGCTTTAGAGTATGCTCAGAGGAGTAATTTTGGCAAAGACCTGCAGCTTCCAAATTGCTCTGTTAAGTGGTTTGGCAGGGGAGGCATGAGGTGGGAGCATCTCATGCCAACAATGCACAGACTATGGAGCACTCAAACTCATCCGGACATACTGCTGATTCATCTCGGAGGCAATGATTTAGGCACTGAACGATGGGTAGATTAAGTGTCAGAAGTAAAATTGGACCTTGCTTCTATTATGGATATGTTACCTGCCTTTAAGAGCATATTTTCAGATATTACAGAGCGTAGGGTCTGGCAAGCAGAACAGCACTTGTACCTGCTTGACAGAGCATGAAGAAAGGTAAGCATACAAATATCTGAATATCTGCACTTGTCTGGGATGCACACCATATGTCACCCTGAAATTAAGTATTGTAATGATTGGCTATACCTACCAGACGGTGTGCACTTCTCTCATGCTGGCAATTGTCTGTTCCTGGGAGACCTTCAAGATGGAATAGTCACAGTACTCTAAAAATATCAGACTGTTAAAATATATATCTTTAAAGAAAAAGCTCTTTTAAGAGCCACAAAACCTTGGTCAACAAATAGAAATGCTGCATACATAACACACACAATACAAAGACATGCAATCTCAGTTTCACAGCACAACATAAACTTAGATGCATGAACATGTTGAGAATTGTGACATGCATACAGCTTCTGTTAGCAAGATGTAATATTAATGTCTAGGTATGTGGTTTGAGTATGCCTATACAGCACAGTTCAATCATGACATCATGGAGGTAGTAGTGTGTTCTTTATGTGATGTAATGTAAATATCACTGTTGTCATATGGCATTACTTCTTATCACAACTGTACAATCATGATAATGATGATACCGCCACATGTGTAGTCAAAAAGCTGAACAGAACACAAGCACACACACAATTAACAATATACCACATTAACTTACTATTGTCTGTCTCTCTATTCATTGCAGCTGAAGAAAAAAATGTGACTGTGGAGTCTGAGGGAGGTGTGCTTCCTGGTTGAGTCAGCTCAGAGGAAAGGAAACACAAAGGTGCTGATGCTCAACACCAACAGGAAGCTGGATGTTATGAGCAGGCACATAAACAGCCATCTTCACATCTGTTTCAAGGTGAAAAATAAGAACTCACTGATGTGTAAGTGGAAGTGGAAGCTGCTGCGCCAGTGGTTCTACGTACTTAAGAACTGTGGAGAGATATTCTGGAGAATGATGCTGCCAGGTACTACCTTGTGTACGAGATGTGGGAGACTGCTGGCAAGCCTACTGTGGGGGACCGCCTACAACACTGTGAGTATAGAAGCCATTTCTTAATCAGCACAATATATATTTAAGCAATAATGACTGACAAGGTGTGTGCTGTTCTGGCATAATGTCACGCCTCAGGTGGTTGGGTATGAGGCCACAGGCCGAGTGCGTCCAATACCTGAGGTGTGACGTTATCCCAGCACAACACACACCCTGGAGAGCATTATTGCAATAAGACAATGGCTTGTTGTAATGTAGAATTTAAAAAATAATGTTAAAGAATGTTTTTGTTAGTGTGGAAGAACATTTTTGTTTCTTAAGAGAAGATGCAAAAAGAAGAGTATATCCTAGAGGTCATCTACAGGTTCACAGTGAGGCTGAGACTAGATCAATGATGTTGTGCTGGGATAACATCACAGGTGGAGTCCCAGACTGCCCAATCAGACACCAGGATTCTTTTTTGCCACTCTATAATACACTTTTAAGAATGTTGTTAGTTAAATTTTGGCACACTATCAGTTCTTCATAGTATCACCATTGTATAACAGAGGAACATACAGAACAGACCATGTCTGTAGTACATCTACCTTCAATATAAATTTAGTTGCACTATCAGGTATTGCATAGTATTAGCACTGTATAACAGAAACGTACAGAAGACACCATGGCTGTAGTAAATTGACCTTCAAAAATGTACGCAGGAACAATAAACAATTCTGAGTGAACATGGAAAAAACCATGCTACAAAAGATTAGTGATAGATATATTACTTTACATGATTTTAAAATAGTAGATACAAAAGACTACAGTCGCTGTTTTGTTTTATTGTCTATTATGATGTGCTCAATAAATGCCTGTTTCATGTTCTGTACCCAATGAGACCTTATAATACTTATTCCGTTAAGGCACACAGTAGTACACAAGCATAAACACAGAAAATAAAACTGTAGACAAGACAATTCTTAAGGAGCAGAGAATACTAGCATTGTTGAAAAAAATCTTTATTAAATAACTGGAGAGATACATACCACACTCAAGAAATATATTTATTATCTTTAATTCACAGGTCATCGCAGGAGCTCCCCACCACACGTGGAGGCGGTACCAGTACAGGCTGAGGCTGTGGAGGCCGAACACTCTGACTCTGACAGTGTCATCTTTGTCGAGTCAGAAGGTAAGACAATCCTATTGAAATTATTTGAATGGCTGTTCTGGGTAGTTGGTTGGCACGCCATGGGTGATCCTTTGCAAGTACTCAGTCTCCTAACTTGTTTACACCTGAATCACAGAAGTATACCGTTTATGTCCATTAGTTTAGTTTCAGTGTGCCTCATCACTCAGTATGCAGTGCCTGATCCAGTAGGAATATTGTGGTCCATTGACTGGTTGAGACTGTGCTACTCCTATCTCTTCAAAGTTGTGTGCAACTGCAATAATGGAGGTATACCATTGATCTCCATGACTGAAGTTTTGCTGTGGCTATCTACTAAGTGTGCAGTACCTGCTCTGGGGGGTCATAGCCTGGCAGAATCCAGGGAATGCCTAACAGTTCAAATGTGTATGCACCTGCAATCTGGCTGCTATAAGATTGATGTGTAAGGCTGTAGTTTTGCTGTGACTCTCCACTCAGGATGCAGAACCTCCTTGTGGTGGGGCATAGCCTGGCTGACCCCATACAACTCTTAACTGTGCAACATTGCGTAGACCTGCAATCAGCAAGGTGTACTGGTGATGTCCATGACTGTAGTTTTGCTGTGGCTCTCCACTCAGGACACAGTACCTGTTCAGTGGTGAGGGGGCATTGCCTGGCTGACTCCAGGGAACTCCTAACTGTGCAAACATGTGTACCATTGATGCCCATGACAGTAGTTTTGCTGTGGCTCTACAGTCAGGCTGCAGTACCTGTTTTTTGGGGAGGATTGCCTGCCTCAGGACATCCAACTGCTTAGTCTCCTAACTTGTGTACACCAGAAATAAGGGAGGTGTACCGTTGATATGAATGGCTGTAGTTTTGCTGTAGTTCTCCACTCACAATGCAGTACCTGGTGTGGGGAAGGGGGCGGCATTACCTGGCTGAGGCTGTGTAACTCCTAACTGTCTTAATTTGTATGTACCTGGTATCAGAGCGGTGTACCATTGATGTCCATGACCTCAGTTTTCCTGTCGCTGTCCTCTCAGGATGCAGTACCTGGTCTGTGTAGGGGGGGCAACCATTTGCTGTCTGAGTCCGTGCAACTCTTAACTGTGCTACCTTGTGTGTACCTGTAATCAGGGAGGTGTACCGCTGATCTTCACAGCTTTGTTTCCCTGTGACTCTCCACTCAGGATGCAGTACATGGTCTGGGGTTGGGGGGTCATTGCCTGGCTGAGGCTGTGAAACTGCTAACTGGCCTAACTTGTGAACACCGGCAATCAGGGAGATGCACCATTGCCATACCTTTACTTTTTGCTATGGCTCTCCATTGAGCATGTAGTTACTGCTCTGAGTTGGGGGGGGGTCATTACCTGGGTTTATCTTTACAACTCCTCAGTGTCCTAACTTCTGTGCAGCTGGCACCTTGAAGATATACTGATGATATGTATGCCTTTTGTTGAACTGTACCTCTGCACTCAGCAAACAGCGCATGTTCTGGGGTTGTATGAGAGTAGTGAAAGACCATTGCCTAGCTCAGTCTGTGTAACTCCTCAGTGTTGTCACTTCTATTCAGCTGTAATCAATGGTGTATACCACTGATGTCCATGGCTATATTTGTTATATGGCTGTGTACTCATGTTCTAGCACCACATCGGTGTGTGATTACATTGCTTGTCTGAGACTGTACAACAACTCAGTCTCCTATCTTGTATACATCTGCTGTCAGAGACGTATATTATTAATGTTCATGCCTGTATTTCAGCAGTGGTTATGTACTCAGGATGTAGTACATAATGTGTTTTACCATGGATTTAATCTCACAACTACAAGTATTCAGTAGGCACACTACTAACTGTAGCACATTGTGGCATCCCAGAATTATAACATATGAATAGATATGAATATCATGACTGGCCTCATGCCCCCTGCTCTTGTGATGCTGCCCCCCCAACAGCACCAGATGCACATGCCACACTGAGAAATCACCCTACCAGGATCCCCACTGTAAAACTTCCATGGGGCAAAGAACTTTCAGATACCACGCCCCCAATTGTCTGAACTCACTTTCCATACCAGTGCTCCTGGCTCCTACCCTGGGACTGTTGAAATCCTTCCTTTGTACCAATATCTTGCGTGACTCCACCTGTGACTGTATCTGACCTACCCATGACCCCAAAAAAATGCCATGACAATGGACCCACTTGGTCCTGCTGCTAGAGTGCCTGTCCTGGTTTCGGTCTTACCTGAGCCTCAGACTAGCTGACACTCACTGGGCTGTGCTGCAGTCATAAATACTTCTCTACAACTATTGTACTGCATGATTGCCCCTGTAGTTACTGTATTTATTGTGTTTTTCCACTGTACTGCATTGTCTATGACTGTTGTAATTATCCTCAACCACATCCACCTGTTGTACTTTACCATGTATCATTTGTAAGGTGTGATATTTCCCACACCGCTATTTAAACTGTGATATTTGTACACTGTATGCTGTGTATTGTTTTCCATGACGTGGAGCCTTTGCAAAGGAGTCTCTGACTCAAAGGTATTAATTCCGATTGTATTCAATAAATAAATAAATAGAAGACAATAACAGTGTTGTTGTCCATGAACATATTGACATGATCTGTATTAAGCAATCTATTTATGTATTCTCTAGTGGTCGGGGAGACTGTTGCCACAAGAGCTGAAAAGCAGGTGAACCAGGAGCCTGACACCAGTGCTGAACACAAGTGTTGTAACAGACATACAAGTATTCAGTAGGCACACTACTAACTGTAGCACAATGTAATTGTCGGAAACTGCTAAACAGACCATTAACACATTTTATGTCCTAGTTTACAGTTACTCAATCAGGGAGCTGTACCATTGATGTCCATGGCCTTTGTTTTCCTGTGGCTCTACACTCAGCAGGTAGTATCTGGTATGCGGGGGGCATTGTCTGCCTGAGGCCATGCAACTCCTAACTGTCCAAACTTTGTGCATCTGCAATCAGGGAGGTATACCATTGATGTCCATGGCCTCGGTTTTCCTCTGCCTCTCCACTCAGGATGCAGTACCTGGTCTGTGGTGGGGGCATTGCCTGGTTGAGGCCATGCAACTCCTAACTGTCCTAACTTGTGTGCACCTGAAATCAGGGAGGTATACCATAGAAACATAGAATTTGATGGCAGATAAGGACTGCTTGACCCACCTAGTCTGCCTATTTCCCTACCTGATGGATAAGCTGCAGATTCTAGTTAATCAACAGCTTACTTCCTCCAACCCCCCGACAAGAATTGCCTTATGCCTGTCCCATGCATTCTTGAATTCTCCCACTGTTCCTGACTCCACAACCTCCTCAGGAAAGCTGTTCCATGCATCCACAACCCTCTCTGTAAAAAAATTCTTTCTAACATTACCTCTGAGCCGTCCTCCTCTATCTTCAAATTGTGCCCCCTTTTTCTTGCACCTCTCTTCTTCTGAAAGATACTACCCTCTTGTACTTTGTTAATTCCCTTGAGATACATGAAAGTTTCTATCATATCCCCCCTCTTCCTCCTTTCCTCAAGGGTATACATATTAAGCTGCTTTAGTATCTCCTCGTATGTCTCCTGGTGCCGATCTTGCACCATTTTGGTTGCCCTCCTCTGAACAGCCTCCACTCTGTCTATATCTTTGAGGAGATGGGATCTCCAGAATTACACGCATTACTCCAGATGGGGTCTCACTAGCTGTCTGTACAGAGGGATAACAACTTCCTGTTTTCTACTGTTGATGCCTCTCCCTATGCATCCCAGTATCCCCCAGCCCTCCTTACTGCCTTCTCACATTGCTTGCCCACCTTTAAGTCATCTGATATAATTACTCCTAGGTCTCTTTCAATTTTTGTTGTTGTTATTTTTTTTTGTATAATCTTTTTATTAGTTTCAAAAAGTATTTTGAACACAACAACAACACATGACAACAACATGTTTAACAGACATACAACAGACAGATGCATGCCATATATTACAGACATAGATATTAGCAAATTAATAATACATTAATTATAAATTGATAACATTCACCTCTAACCCAGTTCTACCGTCTACTATTTCATTAACATTTCAAATCTATTCCCCACCCCACTAATCTTCTAAAAATTTAACAGCAAACTTTATTTTATAGTTCTCTGGCCAACCTGGTTATTTCTATCCCAATCCCATCCTTAATATATTTTCTTCTTCCTCACTTAGTGAAGCCAGGAGAGGAGCCTATTCCCTATAGAAGGATTCACCTCTATTCTTGAGTGTAAGGGTCAACCTTTCAAGGCTAATGTTTGCATAACAAGTCTGTGCCATTGTGCAATCGATGGTGTTGTACATGTTACCCAGGTATTCTGTATACAGTGCCTCTCCAATATAAGTACTACCCTCATCCACCGTGGGAGTGGTTCCTAAACTCCCTCCTCTCCTGGGTCCATTCCAAATAAACCCACAATCGGTTCTACCTGCAGGGGGAACCTGCCATTTGACTTACCTCTCTAATAACCTCCTCCCAGAAGACCTGAAGGACTCTGCACCCCCAAAAACAACATATATATGTCCCTCTCTCACTTCCACACCTACCACGGGTTGGGGATATAGTTGGGTGTGCTTTATACACTACCTCCGGGGGACAGTATAACCTATGTACAAATTTGTAAAAGGCTTCCTTGTGTTTATTACATACTAGAAGTCCTACATGCCCCTCTATCAGCATTTGCCAATTATCCTCAGTTATGTCACTCCCAATATCTCTTACCCATAGCATTCTTGTTTTCTGAGTATAATCTGGAGAGTCCTGGTTCCCTATTTTCGCAACCTTCCTAACAAACCCCTCGGGGTCTCTACGTGCCTGATATATCAATGACTCCATCTCCCTCCATTTGTGCACCGACTCTCCTCCCCTATCCATTTTAGACACAAAAGCCCTAAGCTGAAGGTAACGAAACATCTGTTGCTTTTGTAACCCCAAATTCTGTACAATATCCCCCAATGAGCTTAAAGTTCCCTGCTTAGCCACATCTCCTATACTCCATACACCCTTCTTTTCCCCCTCCTTAAAACCTCTGTCTTCTAATCCCGGAAGAAAAAAGGGATTATCCGCCACTGGCAAAAGCAGGGTCTCACCCCTACAGATCCCCCGTTTCTTATTAAGACAGTTCCATGCTTCTAACACGGATCATACTAATGAATTACCTCCTCCCTGATCCAAAAATGCTTTGAGTCCCCTACTGTGTAGGTAGGTAGACAATCACCCTGGGCACCCCCACTGTTCGAGGTCCACCCAGCTGGCCACAGCTGGCCTGTGCACCCAATCCGCCACATAGCATTGCTGTATTGCTAGATAATAATTCCCCAGGTCTGGGAAGTTTAATCCCCCTCTACCTGTTACAGCCTTCAGTCTCCGTAAGCTGGTCCTTGGGTGTTTTTCCCTCCATATAAATTTAGTGAATACTTTCTCAGTCCTCTAGATATCACTTCTCAACAGGCCCATCGGTAACATTTGCATGGGATATAAAATTCTTGGGAGCACATTCATCTTTACCAGATTAATGCGACCCAACCAGGAGATGGGGAGTTGCATCCAACGCCTCAAGTCTCCCTCCACTTTTTTAAGTAAAGGCGTATAGTTTAGCCCATATAGTGCCCCTACCATTCTGCCCACCATTATACCCAGATAAGTAATAGACTTATCCCTCACCTGTAGTCCCCATCTTTCATCCTCTGCCTCTTTCTTAGGAAAGCACATTTCCAATTTACCTAAATTTATTTTATACCCAAAGAACTTGGTAAAGGCATCTATTATCCCCAGCAGAGGCGGCATGGATATCTGTGGGCTCCTGACATACAGGAGCATGTCATCCCCATACAAAGCAACTTTGTGTAGCGTGATTTTAGTCCTATTACCCCATGAAACTCTGAACATTGATGAAGTGCTATCAGCCAATGGCTGTAATGCCAGTGTGAATAATAATGGTGAAAGGGGGCAACCCTCTCTCATCCCCCATTCCAACTCCACAGCATCTGTGGGTTCTCCATTAACCAAAATCCGGGCCCTAGGAGCCCAATACATGCCCCGCACCCACTGCACATATGATTCACCCAGACCAAACCAGCCCAACACCTCAAAGAGGTACTCCCACTCAACTCTGTCAAACGCTTTTTCAGCATCCATAGAAATAATGTATGTATTTTCATTTGTTCGCCTTGCCCTCCACACCACATTGAGCAGCCTCCTCATATTATGATATGAGAATCTCCCCTTTATAAAGTCGGTCTGGTCTGGGTGAATCAGCACACACAGGCAATCTTCCAGCCTCAAGGCCAACACTTTAGCTATAATTTTGAGATCACAATTTAGAAGTGATATCGGCCTATAAGAGGCACGATCCAACTCATCCTTGCCTGGTTTAGGAATTAGGCAGATCAGGGCCTCAAAACATGAGGCAATCAATACCATACCCTCCCCTTCTTCCCCCACCCGCATCAACTCACACAGTGCCTCCGCTGTTTGCCTTGCCAAGACCTTATAGTATTCCAAAGGAAATCCATCAGGGCCACTTGCCTTCCCCCTCTGCGATTTCCCTATAGCTTTAATTATTTCCTCCTTTGTTATCAGGTTAGTTTAACCTCTCCTTCTGCACTGGTGAGAGTCTGGGGAGTTTCACCTTATCCAGAAAAACTTTCATCATTTGGGCCTTACCCTGGCAACCTGCCCTATACAACTGCTCATAATATTCCTGGAATGAACTCCTTATCTCTTGGGGTTCCCTATACACCCCTCCTCCCTGCCCTCTTATACCTTTTATCCTAACAGGGCATTTACTCCCCTTCATTAACCTCACTAGTAGGGGGCTGGGCTTATTATACCACTCAAACATTTGCTGCTTGCAGCAGAACAAGGATGTCATGGCTTCACTTCTCACTGAAGCATTCAATGCCTCCCTGGTGGCCGTTAATAATTGCATCACCTCCCCTTGTTCACCCCGAGCAACCCTTTTTTCCAAGAGCTTCAGTTTCTTTTCCAGCTCCTGCCTTTTTTCGTGCTTCTCCCTCTTACATTTGGCCATAAATGCTATAATGGCCCCACTCATGTAGGCCTTGCCCGCATCCTAATATATAGCTCTTGAGACCTCGCTGCCCTCATTAGTTTCCTTATATCTCTGCCATTGGTCCAATAGATATTCCCTGAACTCCTGGTTTGAAAGCATGTACGATGGAAATCTCCATTGGGAAGGGGAGGCTCTACCCACTCGCATCTGAATCCTCCCTATAACCATAGCATGGTCTGATACATGTATAGGACTGTGGACAATATCCACCACTCTATTATGCCAGCCCCTCAGCAGGAATATGTAATCTGTTGTTGTTATTAACTCACCCCCCACTGTGTACTCTTCCCCTGGGTTTTTGTTTCACAGATGCATTACCTTGCACTTCTTTGCATTGAATCTGAGCTGCCACATATTTGACCATTCCTCCAACCTTGCCAAGTCCCTTTTCATTCTTTCCACCCCACCTTGTGTATCAACCCTGTTGCAGATCTTTGTGTCATCTGCAAAGAGACATACCTTTCCATCTAGGTGCTCTCCAATGTCACTTATAAAGACATTAAAGAAGACCTGTCCCAGTAAAGAACCCTGTGGTACCCCGCTAGTTACCCATCTTTCTTCACTGTGGACTCCGTTTACTATTACCCTCTGTGTCCTGTTGTCCAGCCATTTTTTTATCCAGGGTACCACTGTGGGACCCACTCTAAGGCTGGCTAACTTGTATATTAATCAGTTGTGTGAGACTGTCAAATACCTTGCTAAAATTTATGTAGGCCATATCCACAGCCCCTCCCTGGTCTACTACTTTGGTCACCCAGTCAAGTAAATCAATTAGGTTCATCTGACATGACCTTCCTCCTGTGAAACCATGCTGCCTTGGGTCCTGTGCCCCACTGGCCTCTAGGTACTCAACAATTCTTTCCTTCAGAAGTGATTCCATCATTTTCCCTACCACTAAAGTCAAACTAACTGGTCTATAGTTTCCTGCCTCTGCCCTGCTCCCACTTTTGTGAAGTGAAATCACATTTTCCCTCCTCCAGACCTCAGGTACCACTCCATCCTCCCATGATTTGTTAAAGAGAGCAGTCAGCGGTGTTACTAGTCTACCCTTATCTCTTTTAGAATTCTTGGGTGAATCCCATCAGGCCCTATTGCTTTGTCCACCCTCAGTTGGAAGAGTTCTTTCAAAACCCTTAATTCTATGAATGGACTGATATCGACCCCCCTATTCAGAGTTTCTTCTTTGTTTGGTTTAGGTACCTCTCCCTCCTCTTCCGTTGTGAATACTGAGCAGAAATATTCATTCAGTATCCCTGATTATTCACTGTCACCCTCTGCCCACATTCCCTCCCCTTTATTAAGTCTCTGTATCTCTCCCTTGGTCTTTCTTTGCTCCCTAAGGTACCTATAAAAGATTGAATCCCCCTTCTTACCTGGTATGTGGGGGGGCATTATCCAGCTGAGGCCATGCAACTCCTAACTGTCCTAACTTGTGTGTTCCTGCAACCAGTGAGGTGTACTGTTGATGTCCATGGCCTCAGTTTTGCTGTGGGTCTCCACTCAGGATGCACTACCTGGTCTGGGTGGGCATTGCCTGGCTGATGCCATGCAACTCCTAACTGCCCTAACTTGTGTGTTCCTGCAACCAGGTAGGTGTACTGTTGATGTCCATGGGCTTTCTTTTCATGTGACTCTCCACTCAGGATGCACTATCTGAACTGCTGGGGGGGGCATTTTAGTGGTGGGAGTGACATGCACCTGCAATCAGGGAGGATGCACTTCCTGGTATGTGGGGGACATTGTCTTGCTGAGGCCGTGCAACTCCTAACTGTCTATACTTGTGTGCATCTGCAATCAGGGAGGTATACCGTTGATGTCCATGGCCACGGATTTGCTGTGGGTCTCCACTCAGGATGCAGTACCTGGTCTGAGGGGGCATTGTCTGGCTGATGCCGTGCAACTCTGAACTGTCCAAACTTGTGTCTTCCTGCAACCAAGGAGGTATACTATTGATGTCCATGGGCTATATTTTCCTGTGACTCTCCACTCAGGATGCACTACCTGGTCTGTGGGGGGGGCATTGCAGTGGTGGGAGCACAGGGTCTTCTGGCCCCATGCTCCCATCACATGATTTTTACACATAAGAATGGCAACTGCAACACAAACGCAAAGTGCAAACAGTTCACTTGTTGATCATGGAAATGCAAATGGTAACAATGCTTGTAAAGGCAAGCGCAAATGAAAATGCACAGGATAGCATCACGGTGACATAGATGGAACGCTAATGCAGACAGTTACAGAAACACAAGTGGGAATGCTACGTATGACAGTAACACAAGCACACACCTTTTTTCACCAACAGCTGCATAAAGAAATACACAGAATACAAAGAATGTATGCATGATAATGGGGCTCAGACTAGAAAATGAACACTTGGAATACTAAATCACTTATATCTCAGGAACTGTATGACGTTGAAAAAAATTAATTTTCATATGATTCATGACTTTCCTGGCTGGGTTTGCACTTTAGCAAAAGTCTGTATCCCAAAGTGTTTCTGAGATACAGACCCTGAAATGCACGGTGGATGCCACAAAGTTAGTCTATGAGGAAAAGTGTCAACTTCATAGCATCATAATTTTGCATCCTTGCAATATTTTGTCACCAAACTACCAAAATACACATCTGTGGGATGTTGGCTTTCTTCCCTCCAAATTTCAGCCCAAAAGACCGAACCAATGTTTTGCAGCAGGATGACAAAGAACTCCTGTTATTTTCCCCATAGTGTCGAATAGTAGTGTCACAAAATACGACACTTTCGCAAAAACAATCACGAAAGTGTCGCAGGTTTGACACTTCTTTGTGACACTACTTGTCCCAAAAATTTCAAAAACATATTTCTGGGGTGTTCAACCCAAAAATAAAGACATGCCTAGCATCCTCAGGGCTTGACAAAAGTGAGGAAATGAAATGTTGAGCCTCTAACACCCACACACACCACACCCCCATCCTCCACAGACTGACAGATGTGCCATAGGTCTTGAGACCTAACTTTCACCCCATTCTCCTTTACTGTAGCATGTCAACCTGCTTATATATGGAATGGGGTGAGAGTTGGGCCATATGACTGCATGGCACACCCCAATGTCTGTCAGTTTGTGAAGGATGGAGGTGTTGGGTGTGGGGGGTTAGGGGCTCAACTTAATATTTATTTTCACTTTTGTCACTTTTAACCCTAACTGATGCATTAAATGTGTTTTTTGCCATGCGAAAAATAATAAAAAAAATATGTATATATGTATATATATATATATATATAGGGAGAGTCATGGCAAAAAATACTCCCTTAAATGCATCAGTTAAGGTTGTTCCACAGTGACAAAAGTGAGGAAATTTGGTGTTAGGGTTAAAAAGCACCCCTTGAGAGATCACGTGATGCACTCACCCTGAGAAGATGTGTGGCTGCTCTGCTCCCTCTCCAATGCTCCTAAAAACTCTTAATTTAGTATCTTCTATATAACAAAACTCTCAGCTAAGCAAACATCATAGCACTCTACAGCTTGGAGATACTGTCATTTATCCGGGGGAAAAAATCTTCAAAGCTACAATAGAAGTGCAAATGCGCCATGGCCTCCCTGCTCAAACACCTCCTCAAACGCCAGATAAAATGGCTAAGCATGCGAAAACCAGGCTGCATCTACTAGTAAAAATGCAATGCCAGCTAACAGCCCTACACCACTAACAGAGGACCGATATCTTGCCGAAATGAAATGCTCAAACAAGCCCTTCTGGAGTTTGCATCAGAACTTAAAAGTATGAAGACAGATTTAAAAGAAGCAAATACAAAGATCTCCGATGTTGCAGCAAGAGCTACTTCATTGGAAGGCTGGCAGTCTCATCTAAATCCTGAAATAGTGGCAATCAGACAGAAAGTGAGCAAAGTGGAAGCTAAACTTGAAGACCTCGAGGGTCAGAATAGGAGAAATAATTTAGTTATATTTGGTTTGCCTGAAGAAGCTGAAGGATCTTCCACAGCCCTTTTTATACAAAAGCTTTTGTTAAAAGTTGCTGGCCCTTCGCCACATTTCCCCACCTATCATGTGGAATGGGCTCTAGATCACTAAAGCCCAGACCACCCTTCAGAGCCAAACCCAGACCATTTATTGTCCTACTGCTAAACTTTATAGACCGGCAGCATATTTTGTTTAAAGTTAAAGATTTACAGGAAGCAAAATGGGAAGAGACCCCCCTGAGAATTTCGCAAGACACCAGGTGGAAATGAGCCAAATACCATGCTGATAGCCGCCGGAATTAAATTTAAAATGATATACCCTGCCAAGTTATCGGTCCAATATCAGGAAACTGGAGATCATTAGAAAATGCAGAACAAGCTGCAGAAAACCTAGCTGTTATGTTCCCTGATTTATTTGCTCACCGTTGATCTTGCAACTTCAAACATCTGGTATGAAAAGGCTTTGTCAAAGTAAAATAACTTTACCGGAGATTTGCTGATGTTTTGTTTAAGGTCTGGGTGTATTTTCAAATTGCTGGAGATGCTAACTGATGAGATGGTGAATACGTCTGTTTTCCCTGTATTGAATTTGATTTAGCGAGCAGAAACTATCTAGTCTCGGTCCTTAAGGAAATAATTACATGGTGGCTGGACTCCTATGCAACGAGCTTGCCTATATGGTTCACTACTTTTGTTCTGTTCGGCATTCAGTGCGGCAGATTTAATTGAAATCAGTAGCTGTGGAGTGAAAACTGGACTGTATTCTTCTGCATTACTGCTGGGCTGCTCAAACATGCGCAAGTAAGTGCAGATGTCTCCATAGCTATGAGAACATTATGGTTAGCGCATCATAGAAGACTGGACTCAGTAAGAAAGCAACAGCTGACCAGTTTCTGCATATAGTACTGATTATGAGATACAGTCTTAGGTCTGGACCTATGACTATGCAAGTTTTTCCTCTGTTTCCTTGTTTTATTTTCTTATTTTTTTTTTAGATCTTCAAGTAAATCGGGCACGCTAAGTCCTGATATATAATTTACTACTAAATCCTTAATGTCTCTAATAAAAGGCTATGAGATATATTACCTTCCCCTTTCCTGCTTTCCTTCTTCCTTTTCTCCCTGAATAGTCCCTCTTCCTCCCTGTTTTCTCTTTTTTTTATATAGATATAAGTATCTTGGAAAGGTTAATGTTATGTAAGTGAAGAATAGAAATTTTGCATGTGCCAGCTTTTAAGTTGAAATTATTATGTGCTTGCATGGAGGTGTGGATCATTCTCATGCTCTTTTACCTGATACAGTTCACCTCTGGAGTTTAAATGGGGATTATGATGTTGTGATGCTGTTTTTTTTTTCTGGGAGGGCTGGGGATGGAGTAGAGTCATGCTGCAGCATCGGGGCGAAAGTAGACATGTCTTTACATTTGGGGAAGGAGCCCCCACTTTCCACTCCATGCTTAGGGGTCAAGAAACATAGAAACATAGACTTTGACGGCAGATAAGGACCGCTTGGCCCATCTAGTCTGCCCATTTCCCTACCTACAGGATAGGCCGCAGATCCTAGTTAACGAACAGCCTATTTCTTCCTACCCCCCACAAGAATTGCCTTATATCTGTCCCATGCATTCTTGAATTTTCCCACAGTTTTAGACCCCAGAACCTCCTCAGGAAGGCTGTTCCATGTATCCACTACCCTTTCTGTGAAATAATACTTCCTCACATTGCCCCTGAACCACCCTACTTCTATCTTTAAATTGTGTCCCCTTGTTCTTGCAAGTCTCTTTTTCTGAAAGATGCTACCCTCTTGGACTTTGTTGATTCCACTGAGGTACTTAAAAGTTTCTATCATGTCCCCCCTCACCCTTCTTTCCTCAAGGGTATACATATTAAGCTCCTTTAGTCTCTCCTCATACGGCTTCTCTTGCAGACCCTGCACCATTTTAGTTGCCCTCCTCTGGACTACCTCTATCCTGTCTGTGTCCTTGCGGAGATGGGGTCTCCAGAACTGGACACAGTACTCCAGATGGGGTCTCACCAACTGTCTGTACAGAGGGATTACAACTTCCTGTTTTCTGCTGCTGATGCCTCTCCCTATACATCCCAGTATACCCCCAGCCCTCCCTACTGCCTTCTCACATTGCTTGCTAACCTTAAGGTCATCTGATATGATTACCCCAGGTCCCTTTCCTTTTTGTTGTTGTTACTACCTCCACCCATTGTGTATTCTTCCCTGGGTTCTTGTTTCCCAGGTGCATTATTTGCACTTCTTTGCATTGAATCCTAGCTGCCATACTTCTGACCATTCCTCCAACCTTGCCAAGTCCCTTTTCATCCTTTCCATGCCTCCTGTGTATCAACCCTGTTGCAGATCTTCAGTCATCTGCAAAAGGCATCACATTTCCTTCAGTCCCTCTGCAATGTCACTGATGAAGACATTAAAAGGACTGGACCCAATACTGAACCCTGCAGTACTCAGTAACCCCTCTTTCTTCAGAGTGGACTCCATTTACAATTATCTTCTGTGTCCTGTTGTGCAGCCAATGTTTTACCCAGGCTACCACCGTGGGACCCACTCCCAGGCTGGTTAATTTGACTATTAATCTTTTGTGTGGGACTGTGTCAAATGCCTTGCTAAAGTCTAGGTAGGCCATGTCCACAGCCCCTCCCTGGTCTATTACTTTGGTCACCCAGTCAAAGAAATCTATTAGATTTGTCTGACATGACCTTCCCGCTGTGAACCCATGCTGCCTTGGGTCCTGTGCTCCACTGGCCTCTAGGTACTCAACTATTCTTTCCTTCAGAAGTGACTCCATTACTTTCCCTACCACAGAGGTCAGACTGACAGGTCTGTAGTTTCCTGCCTCTGTCTTGGTCCCACTTTTGTGAAGGGGAATCACATCTGCCTTCCTCCAGTCCTTGGGTACCACACCTTCCTCCCATGATTTATTAAAAAGAGTAGCCAGTGGTTTCACTAGTTCCTCCCTTAATTCTTTTAGAATTCTGGGGTGAATTCCGTCAGGACCCATTGCTTTGTCCACCTTCAGTTTTAGGAGTTCTTGCAGAACCCTTTCTTCTGTGAAAGGACTGGGATCAACTCCCCTATTAAGAGTGCTTCTGTTAATTGGATTAGACACTTCCCCCTCCTCTTTCTTTATTTTGGTTGCAGGGGGCTCAGGGGGTTGTTATCTTGGGTTTTTTTCAAGAGGAAATGTGACAATGAGTGGGGGGGTTTAAAAGACTTGGGTGGGATGGGGACTGCCATAGGTAATTGGGTCATCTTGTTTACTCTCCTCTCAATTTCTTATACTCCTGTACACAAGGACATATTTTTCTGGATGCTCAATTAAAATGACGGGATACAATTTCTGTTCATGGAATATCAAAGGGGCTCAGACACCAGCTAAGAGAATGAAAATTTTATTGAACCTTCGTAGTCTTCAAGCAGATATATTTTTTTTACAAGAGACACATCTCCTGCCTACTCAAACAAATTTTTTTCATAGATGTTGGTTAGGACAGGTTTTTGATTCAGGTCTGAACTCCCGACAAAGGGTGACTGCTATACTTATTGCACGAAAGATACCATTTTGTCTATTACAAGAGGTGTCTGATCCTGAAGGTCATTACATTATTATTAGGTCAGTCTTAGGACAATCAGAGATTATTCTAGGATCCATCTATGGCCCTAACTCAGAGAACCTTTTTTTTTATGAACTTAATGACAATACTAGCCACATGGTCAATGTTACCAATGACCTGGGGGGAGATTGGAATCAAGTCCTATCGAATAAATTAGACTTTCCCTGTCACTAGGGCAGAAAGCTTTGCATGAGTTAATGCATTCAGTAGGACTCACAGATCCCTGGAGAATAACCTACCCAGAGAAGAAGGAGTTCTCATTCCACTCCCTCCCACATGATTCATTTTCACGTTTAGATTATTTTCTGATAATTGTAGAACATCTCCATGGGGTGATATCAGTTTTTTATTCCTCTAAGGTTTTTTTCTGATCAATATGTGGTACAGTTATTATTAAATGTTACACCTAACGTTCATAAGAATAAATTATGCAAAATTAATAATCAACTCCTAAAATCTGAAGATACAACCAGACACTTACAATCTTTTATTTCAAACTTCATGGAATATAACTCCCCAGCTACTTCTAAAATGGATGTTTTATGGTGCACCTTAAAATGTGCTTTAAGAGGAGAACTGATATGTATTGCATCAAAATGTAAAAAACAACAAAATCAGACCCTTTCCTCCTTATTTAACCGGCTCACAATAGCTGAAGCCAACTTATCAGCCTCATCCCCAGAAGAGGATTGGGAACCAGCAGAATCCTTGCAGGCACAATATAATTTATTGCTAGCCAAAAAAGCCAAATTTCACATGCTTAGGTCTAAAATATCTTATTTTGACCAAGGAGAGAGAGCTGGGAAGTTCCTGACCCTCCGGCTTCAGTCCCAAACATCAGATAGAATTATTACCTCCATTTACTCTCCAACAGGCAATATCCTCACCTCCCTCATGGACATTAGTAAAGCTTTTCGAGACTATTATAAATGTTTATATACACCACCCACTTCTTCCTTTTCTCAGCAAGTGCTGGATTCCTTTGTGAGAGATATTAATCTTCCAACACTTTCCGTACCCCAAATTCTCACTTTAAAGGCCCCTATAACAATTAAAGAAACATTTGATGCCATTGAGTCACTCTCTTTAGATAAAGCTCCTGGCCCGATGGTTTCTCCTCAAATTTTTATAAAACATTTAAAAGCATAATAGCACCTATTCTCCTGAACACCTTCCAAATCCTTTATGTAAATGGCATATCTGACTTTTCCCTTACCCAGGGCACTATACTAGTCCTTTCCAAACCAGGTAAAGACCCTCTGCTCATCTCTAACTACAGACCCATCTCTCTTATTAATGTGGACTTAAAAATCCTCACCAAGATCATGGCATTAAGACTGAACTGAGTCTGGGACTCACTGATTAGTCCTGAACAGGTGGGCTTTGTTAAAGGCCGTCTTTCCTCTGACCATCTCTGGAAAGTGACCTACCTCTTTTTTGTGTCTCACACCTGCTGTTTTGGTGTCCTTGGACAAAGAAAAAGCTTTTGATATGGTGTTATGGGATTATCTCTTTTCACTACTCCCTGAATACGGTATCCAGCAGGAATTTATAAATTGGATTAAAATACTCTATTTTTCCCCCTCTGCAAGAGTCCAGTGTAATAGTGTGCTTTCCAATCCTTTTTTAAAAAACAAGGGATGTGGCAGGGTTGTCCCTTTCACCTTACTTATTTAATCTCTCCTAGAGCCCCTTATAAGGAAACTGAACTCTTCCTCATTAATCTCTGGCATTAAGATAAGTGACAAAGAATACAAACTCTCTGCATATGCAGATGATATCCTATTACATATTTCATCCCCTTCACAATCTCTCCTGGCAACATTCACAATAATTTTTCAGTTCGGCTCCTTTCTAATTATAAACTGAATCAGGAGAAAACAGAAGTCTTTCCTCTTAATAAATATTTACAGAAGGTAGAAGTTGTAAACCTGGGTTTACAATGGCGAATGGATAAACTTAAATACCTGGGAATTAATCTCCACTCTTCCTCCAAGTGATGAAGAGACTCAACCTTGATACTCTTGTTAATACTCTAAAGGAAGATATCAAATGCTGGTCCCAATTACCCTTGTCCCTGTGGGGCTGAATGAGTATAATAAAAATGAATATTCTACCCCGCATACTATACCCATTACAAATGTACAATTGGGCCTTGCCGAATTCTTGGTTTCTGTAATTACAGAAAATAGTTAAATCCTTTTTATGGGCAGGAAAAAAGTCTAGACATAGTTATATTAAGCTTACACATCAAGAAATGGATGGTGGCTTACAGGCCTCAAATTTTTATCTATATTATTTAGTGATACACTTAACAAGGACAAGGTATTGGTTAATTTCCCCTAGCTCCTTTCCTGATTCTCATTATCACCTCCTCTGGTTAGATATAGAGATTATGTTTAACATAAGAGGTAAATCCCATGGCCCTCCCTTTCCTCACTAAGAAGACTCTTTCCAGTAAACTAAAAGACTCCCCGCTGGGTTCCATGCTTGAAACACAATGACAATTTAATACTATTCTTAAGACAGTTGGCCATAAGGATTTAACACAACCCCTTTTTAATAACCCTAACTTTTTAATCTAGGGTAAACTTCTTAAAGCTACTTCATTTTGGCCTGACACGGGAGTTGAGAAGATTGAGGACTTGGTTGTCAATCATAAATTGATGCTGTCCAGGAAGCCTGCACCCTTTATAAGTAGTCCCTGGTATATGTGTTTAAATACCTGCAGATTTCCCATATGCTAATGAAGTACTTTGGTACAGGGCTTTGGTCTAACCATCTGTCATCTATGCTAGGTCCATACATTAAATCTCTCCCGACTTCCCATTTAATAGCATATGCATATACCTTCTTGCAGACCACAGTGGCCCAGTTAGAAAACCATAGATGGTATTGGTGGAACCAATCATTTCCAACATCTACATATTCTAGATGTTGGCTGAGAATCTGGAAACATCTATATAGATACACTAAATGGGATAGATATAGATTTATGCAGTTTCAAATCAATCAGTATCTATTTTATACCCTGGTTAAACTTCACCAGATAGGTGCCCTGAACTTTGAGCTCTGTACCAGGTGTGCAAAGTTTCCAGGAGACTTGCTGCACATGTAGTGGACATGTGAGAGAGTTTCTCCATTCTGGAACAGCATCACATCCCTCTTGGACCCATTACTGTCTCTCTCTCAGATAAGTTTATTCTGGAGATTTGTATTCTAGGAGATTATCCTACTCTTCAGGGTCGATCTCAATGATCACATATGGCACTAATCTCAGCATGTGCAAAAAATATTACTCCAGCATTGGAAAGATGCAGTTACCCCTTCTTACACTGAATGGTATCGATAAATAATTATACAGGCAGAGCGAGTTGTAGCAGGGATGTCTAATAATCTGGAAAAATTCAAACAAATTTGGGTTCCCCTATTAAGCTTGTTGTTGATTCAGCCTGAATAGGGCAAATTTAACATTAGAGCCCCTTTGTGTCCTGTGACAGTTTAAGAGATCTTGAGGTGTAATATATAATGTATAAAAGGCAGTATTACCTATTGGCTGCAAGGGTGGATTGGGGAGGAGGTACAGGCATCTGCTTATCTTGTTGTTCCTTATACAGCTAGCAATAATTTTAAAAAGGTAAATTCTTCTTCGTGTAAATGCTTGTAATGTAAACAGAATACAATGTATGTCAGATGCCTGTAAACACTGTGGAGAAAAACTTAACAAAATATATTTAATAAAAAAGCCCCACTTGCACGCCCCAGCCAACCCCCTCAACTGGCATCGGGATGAGCATTGGAGTCTTTGGCCCTAACTCTCACCCCATCACATGTGTAAACAAGCTGAGGTATAGGAGAATGGGGTGAGAGTTAGGACCAATGACCTCAATGTACACCCCGATGCCGGTTAGGGAGGTGGGCTGGGGGTGCAAGGGGGGGCTTTCAGCCCTAACACCAAATTTCCTCACTTTTTTCACTGTGGAACAACACTAACTGATGCATTAAACAGAGTTTTTGCTATGAATTTCCCTCCTTTTTGAGAATGAGGACTATAAATTGTGAATAGAATGCGGCGGTGGGAGTGCAGGCCCAGTGGGCCCATGCTACCACCACGTGATGTGTAGTGACATAGTAACGCTAACTGCAATGCAAATGCAAGCACTAACGGTTACGCACATGGTGACACAAACATAAAAGGTAACTCAAACGTTAATAGAAATGCAAGTGCAAACTGACGGCAAAGTGAACAGTGACGCAAATGGAGATGCAAGTGTGTACATCAATGGAACTGGTAATGCACACAGTCATGGCACTGCTATCGTAAATGCAAATGTTAAGTATTACAGCAACAGTAACGCCAAAGTGAACAGAAAGAGAGCCAACACAAGCGCATAAAAAGTAAAAGCGCCAACACGACGGTCATGGTACCGCAATGCCAAACACAAATGGTAACAGCAAAAAGATGCCAAGGAAACGCAGAAAAGCAAATACAAACACACATGGAACACAAACCGTGGCATGGTCATGGTACTGCAAATTGGAAGCAAATGAATAGTAAAGGCAAAATATGCCAAACAAAAGAGAATAAATGCAAGCATGTACAGAATGCAAACCATTACGCAAATGGTACTGCAATTGTAAATGCAAATGGTAATGGTAGCAGCAACAATAACGCCAAAGGAAACAGAAACAGAAACGCTAACACAAGCGCACATGGAAACGCAAACCATAACGCGCACGATGATGCTACTGCAATTGTAAACACTAATGGTAATGGTGACAGTAACAATAATGCTAAAGAAAACAGAAATGCAAACACAAGCGTGTAACGAAACACAAACCGTCATAATGCGTACAATGATGGTACCACAATTGTAAACGCTAATGGTAATGGTAACAGTAAGAATAACTCAAAAGAAAACAGAAACACAAATGAAAACGTAAGTGCGTGAAAAGTGAAAACCACAACAAGCAAGGTCACGAATGCGGCAATTTGGAGTGCAAATGGTAACGTTAACAGCAGAAATAATGGCAAAGTAAAGAGAAATGGAAACACGAATGCAAGTGCGTACACAAACAAGATCGCAAAGGGTAATGCACACAGTGGTGAACACGGTAACAGTAACGCAAATGAGTACGGAAACACAAGTGAGAATGGTAACTGTAACAGTAATGGAAGCTCACACCCTGTATTTGCCCAACAGCTGCATAGAGAAACACAGTGTGTAGAAAGAATGTATGTAAATAATGGGCCTCAGAGCAGAAAATTAGCTGTTGGAATACTAAATAGCTGATATCTCAGGAACCGTACGACGTAGAAAAAAATGTTAATTTCACATGATTCATGAGTTTCCAAGCTAGATTTTTGCTGAATGTGTCTTGTAGAAAATTCCGTATCTTGCACTGTTTTCGAGATACGAGCCCCGAAAGGCACGGCAGACACCACCATGTTAGTCTATGTGAAAAAAAAGCAACTTTGGAGTACCATAGCTTGGCATTCATGCAATATTTTGTCACCAAACCATCAAAAGGCACATCTGTGTGATGTTGGCTGTCTTCCCTCCAAATTTGAGCCCAAAAGACCAAACTGTTCTTTTGCAGCAGGATGGCAAAGAACTCCTGTCATTTTGGCCATAGTCTGGAAGAGTGGTGTCGCAATTTGCAACACCTTTCACAAAATTTTGCAAAAGTGTCACAAGTGCGACACTACTTTTTGACACTACTTTTCCCAGAAATCTGAAAAACAAATTTCTGGGGTGTTTAACCCCAAAATAAAGACATGGCTATCATCCTGAGGGTCTGACTAGGTGAACACAAAAAGAACTATGTTCCTAGAGGGTCCAAATTTTAAATGCCAAGCATTTTTCTGATCAGTTACTAAAAACAAAATGACAGATTTGAGACACTACTAGGGTCATTTGTGACACTTTCAAACTTTTTGTTAACTTTTCCCTTTGACTTATAATGGGAAATTGTTTTCTGACTAACTTTTGAACCGTTTAATATTTTTTCACAAAATCTTCAAAAGGCACATCGGGGACCCCGGTCACATGTTCTCTGAAGTTTTCAGACCAGTCACACAAACCGTGCGACCTGTAGGTGTGAGCAAAGAATGTGCCAAAAAACATAATTGCACATTCAGATGTTGCTTAATAACCTCTCAGCCTTATATCTGACTGGCAAGAAAGTTGGTAAATCCCAAGATCTACCATGCCCAACCAGGCATACCAAATTTCAGGCAAATCTGTTGAACAGTGTCAAAGTTATTATGGTGCAAAGTTTCACCCTTTAACCTTAAAAGTGCTACTCAACTGTAATTATGGTAGCATTACCGTGCTACCATATATATATATATATATATATATATATATATATATATATATATATATATATATATAGATATAGATATATATATCTATATATATAGATATATATATCTATATCTATATATATATATATATATATATATATATATATATATATATATATATATATATATAGATATATATATATATAGAGGCAAAAACTCCATTTATTGCATATGTTATTGTTGTTCCACAGAGAAGTAGAAATCCGGTGTTGGGTTGAAAACCCCTTGATTCCCCAGCCCACCCATCCAACCAGCATCGAGGTCACATTGGGGTCATCAGTCCTAACTCTCACCCCATCACTGTGTGAAGAAGCAGAGGTATAAGAGAATGGGGTGAGAGTTAGACTGACAACCCCAGCACGCACCCGATGCTGGTTGGGGGTGGGCTGTAGGTCCAATGGGGTTTTCAACCCTAACACCGAATTTCTTCACTTTTGCCACTGTGGAACAACCCTAACTGATGCATTAAATGGATTTTTTTGCCTCTAATTTCCCTTCTTTTTGAGAATGATGATGACAAATAGTGAAAGTAATGCAGCGGCGGGAGCACGAGGCCCTTTGAGCCCCACGCTCCCATCACATGATGTCTTGTGACATAGTAACCGGAACAGCAACACAAACAGAAGTGCCAACAGTGGCGCATGTGGTAATAGAAACGTAAATGGTAAAGGAATCGTTAATAGAAATGCAAGCGCAAAGTGAGGCCAAAGCGAACAGTGACACAAACGGACATTGGTGCACATAAGAAAACACAACTGGTAATGTGAACAGTGATGGCGCTGGTATTTTAAATGGAAATGTTAAGTGTCACAGTAAAAAGAACGCGAAAGGGAACAGAAACGGAAATGCGAGCGCACGCGTAAACGCAAACCGTAATGCGCACAGCCACAGTACCGCACTAGTAAATGCAAATGGCAAAGTTATCATGAAGAAAAATGCCAAATGAAACAGAAATGGAAACAGGAATGGAGGCATGTACGGAAACGCAGACCGTAATGCGCATGGTCATGGAACCGCAATTGTTAATGCAAATGGTAATGGTAACAGCAACAATAACACCAAAGGAAAGAGAAATGCAAATGCAAGCGAGTACAGAAACGCAAATGGTTACGTGCACAGTCATGGTACCGCAATTGTAAAGCAAATGGTAACAGTAACAGCAAAATAACGCCAAAGGAAACTGAAATGAAACAGAAATGCAAGCGTGTATGAAAATGCAAACTGTAATGCATGTGGATGGTGCTGCAATTGCAAATGAAACTGGTAATGGTAACAGCAACAATAATGCCAAATGACACAGAAACTCAAACGCAAGGAGAAATGCAAACCGTAATGAACATGGTGGCGTAGACGGTAAAGGTGCCACAAACGGTAATGGAAACACAACTGGAAACCATAACTGGCACAGTAACAAAAGGGCACATCCTTCTTTTCCCCAAAAAATGTATTGGAAAACACAGTGAAAACAAAGAATGTATACATAATAATGGGCCTCGGAGCAGAAAATGAGGACTTGGAATATTAAATTGGTTATATCTCAGGAATTGTATGACATAGAAAAAAATGTAAATTTCATATGAATTATGACTTTCCTGGCTAGTTTAGTACTTAGCTCCCATTAGAGGCTAAGCATTTTTTGATGAAAAGTCCATATCTCGTACCGTTTCCGAGATACGGGCCCCGAAAGACATGAGGGGAGCCATAATGTTATCCAATCTGAAAAAGTGTTACATTTTGAGTGCTGTCACTGTGCCGCCCTGTAATATTGTTTCACCAAACCACCAAAAAGCACATCAGTGGGATGTTGGCTTTCTTCCCTCCAAATTTCAGCCCAAAAGAGCAAACCGTTATTTTGCAGCAGGGTGGCAAAGGATTCCTGTAATGCAGTAGATGCCGTAATGTTATCCTATGGGAAAAAGCATCAACTTTGTAGTGCTGTAACTTTGTCGTCCTGTAATATTTTTTCACCAAAACACTGTAAGGCACATCTGTAAGGTGTTGGCTGCTTCCCCTCCAAATTTCATTTGCAATTTGTGAAAGCTCAAAAAATTTGCGACACTTTCATGAGTGTGGCACTACTTTGTGAAAGTACTTTTTTTCCAGAAACTTGAAAAACATATTTCTAGAGTGTTTAACCTCAAAATAAAGACATGCCTAGCATCCTGAGGGTCCGACTAGATAAACACAAAAAGAATTGCGTTGCTAGAAGGTCCCAAATTTAAATGCCAAGCATTTTTCTGATCACCAATTGAAAACAAAATGGTGGATTTGCAAAAGTAAAAGGGCCATTTGCAAAAGTAAAAACTGTGTTTGCAAAAGTGTTGAACTTTTTGTTAACTTTTCCCATTGACTTATAATGGGAAATTGTTTTTTGAATAACTTTTGAACCGTTCAATATTTTTTTACAAAATCTTCCAAAGGCACATTGGGGACCCTGGCTGCACATTCCCTGAAGTTTCTGGACCAGTCGCACAAACTGTGTGACCTGTAGGCGAGAGCAAAGAAATCGCAAAAAAGCATAATTGCGCAATTGGTTGGTGGCTAAACTCCACAGCTGTATATCCAACTATACAAAACTTTGCAGATCCCAAGATCTACCATGCCCAATTGTGCTTATCAAATTTCAGGTAAATCTGTTGAACAGTGGCAAAGTTATTAAGGTGCACTATCTGACCCTTTAACCTTAAAAGTGCTACTCAACCCTAACTATGGTAGCACTACAATATATATATATATATATAGGGCAAAAACTCTGTTTATTACTGGTTGAACAGGGTTCCACAGTGACAAAAGTGAGGAATTTGGTGTTGGGGTTGAAAGCCCCTTGGACCACCCAGCCCCTCAGTCAGCATTGGGGTGCACATTGGGTTCTTCAGCCCTAACTCTCACCCCATCACATGTGTGAAGAAGCAGAAGTATAGGAGAATGGGGTGAGAGTTAGGACCGATGACCCCAACGTGCACCCTGATGCTGGTTGGGGGGTGGGTTGGGGAGTCCAATGGGGGATTTCAACCCTAACATCCAAATTTCCTCACTTTTGTTGCTGTGGAACAACCCTAACTAATGCATTAAATGGAGTTTTTGCCTCTAATTTCCCTTCTTTTTGAGAATGATGATGAGAAATAGTGAATGTAATGCGCTCCTGCCATGTGATGTCTTGTGACATAGTAACAGGAACAGGAACGCAAACAGAAGCGTGAACAGTGGCATACATGGTAACGCAAATGTAAATGGTAAAGGAAATGTTAATAGAAACACAAGCTCAAAGTGACACTGAAGTGAACAGTGATACAAACGGACATTGAAGCACATACAAAAATGCAACTGGTAATGCGAACAGTGATGGCAGCGGTATTTTAAATGGAAATATTAAGTGTCACAGCAAAAAGAACGCGAAAGGGAACAGAAACGGAAAAGAGAATGCAAGCGCACATGTAAATGCAAACCGTAACATGCACAGGCACGGTACCACAATTGTAAATGCAAATGGTAAATTTAACGTGAAGAATAACGCCAAAGGAAACAGAAATGGAAACAGGAACAGAACAGCATACGGAAATACAAACCGAAACGCGCACAGGCACAGTACCACAATTGTAAACGGAAATGGTAATGGTAACAGCAACAATAACAGCAAAGGAAACAGAGCACAAAAGGAAATGTAAAGTGCATATGGAAGCATGAACCAGTCTTTACGGGCACGATAGCGCAATTTAAGCATAGTAGGTAACAGTAACAGCAAAGGGAAGGTAAGCGAAGAGAAATGAAAATGCAAATGAAAGGGCTGCCATAAATGCAAATGACAATGTGCATGGTGACACTAAACAAGGAATGCAAAGAGAAACAATAGTGGAAATGCAAATGGTAACAGTAACAAAAACGCAAGTGTGAATGATAACGCAAAGGTAACGCACATGGTGGCGTACACGGGAACGGTAATGCAAACAGAGACATAAACACAAGTGGAAACAGTATCTGTAACAGTAACAGAAGCACATACCCTAGTTTTGCCAAACAGGTGCATACAGAAACACAGTGTGTACAAAGAATGCATGCATTGTAATGGAGATTGAAGCTTAAAACGAACATTGGAAGTATTTAATTGCTAATATCTCATCAACCGTACGACATAGAAAAAAAATTTAAATTTCACAAAATCATGATTTTCCTGGATTTGGGATTTGCTATTACACTAGCCCATAGGGCTATTCAATTTACAATAAAAATTCTACCGCTAGCTCGCACCGTTTAGAATCACGAGCCCGAAAGGCACAGCGGACGCCACCATGTTAGTCTATGGGAAAAAACTTCAAATTCAGAGTACTGTAACTTGGGATATGTGCAATATTTTTTCACCAGTCCACCAAAAGGCACATCTGTGAGATGTTGGCTGCCTTCCTTCCAAATTTCAGCTCAAAGGACCAAACCATTCTTTTGCAGCAGGGTAGCAAAGAATTCCTGTCATTTTGGCCAAGTCTGAAAAAGTAGTGTCGCAATTTGGGAAAGCTTTCATAAAATTTTGCGAAAGTGTCTCAAGTGCGACACTACTTCGCTACACAACTTTTTCCAGAAACTTGACAAACATATTTCTGGGGTGTTTAACCCCAAAATAAAGACATGGCTAGCATCCTGAGGGTCCGACTAGGTGAACACAAAAAGAATTGTGTTCCTAGAGGGTCTCAATTTTAAATGCCAAGCATTTTTCTGATCACCAACTGAAAACAAAATGGCAGATTTGAGGCACTACTAGGGCCATTTGCGACACTAAAAAGTGCATTTGTGAAAGTGTTGAACTTTTGTTAACTTTTCCCTTTGACTTATAATGGGAACTTGTTTTTTGAATAACTTTTGAACCGTTTAATATTTTTTCACAGAATCTTCAAAAGGCACATCGAGACCCTGGCTGCACATTCCCTGAAGTTTTCGGACTGGTCACGCAAACTGTGCAACCTGTAGGTGAGAGCAAAGAAATCGCAAACAAAGCGTAATTGTGCATTGTCGCTAATAACTCTACAGCCATATCAACCAGCAATAACCAGCATAACCCAAGATCTACCATGCCCAATCATGCATTCCAAATTTCAGGAAAATCTGTTGAACGGTGGAAAAGTGATTAAGGTGCAAAGTTTGACCCTTTAACCTTAAAAGTGCTACTCAACCCTAACTATAGTAGCACTACCGTGCTACCATAATGGTAGTGCTACCATAGTTAGGGTTGAGGAGCCATTTACATGTTAAATCTAAACTTTTCACCTTAATATCTTTGCAACCATTCAATGGATTTGCCTGAAATTTGGAATACACGATCCAGAACCATAGATCTTGGGATTTGTCAACTTTCGTACTGGTCGGATATACGGCTGCGGAGTTATTAAGCATGATTTGCAAACGCGTTAATGCTTTTTTGGAATTCTTTGCTCATCTCTACAGGTTGCACGGTTTGTGTGACCAGTCCAAAATCTTCAGGGAATGTGCGACCAGGATCCCTGATGTGTCTTTTGAAGATTTCTTGAAAAAATATTAAACGGTTCAAAAGTCATTCAAAAAACTATTTCCCATTATAAGTCAATGGGAAAAGTTAACAAAAAGTATGACAGTGTCACAATGCAGTTTTTATTTCAGAAATGGCCCCTGTCATGAAAATCACCTCATTTTGTTTTCAGTTGGTCATCAGAAAAATGCTTGCCATTTAAATTTGGGACCCTCTAACAACCTAATTCTTTTGTATTCACCTAGTCGGACCCAGAGGATGCTGGGTATGTCTTTATTTTTGAGGGTGAAACACCCAGAAATATTTTTCAAATTTCTGGAAAAAGTGCTCACAAAGGCCTTGCATTTTGCAACACTGTCGAGATGAATTTAGAAAGCATTCCATGAGTTCGACAGTACTTTTCAGGCTGTGGAAAATGACAGCAATTATTTGCCACCCTGCTGCAAAAGAACGATTTGGTCTTTTGGGCTGACATTTGGAGGAAAAGCAGCCAACATCTCACAGATGTGCCTTTCACTGTTTTGGTGAAAAAATAGTACAGGGTGGCAAAGTTACAGCACTCCAAATTTGATGCTTTTTCCCATAGGATAACATTACGGCATCTGCCGCATTACAGGAATCCTTTGCCGCCCTGCTGCAAAATAACGGTTTGGTCTTTTGGACTGAAATTTGGAGGGAAGAAAGCCATCATCCCACAGATGTGCCTTTCAGTGGTTTGGTGAAAAAATAATACAGGGATCCAAAGTTATGGCACTCCAAACTTCTCTTTTTCCCCGTAGGATAACATTACGGCGTTCGCCGCACCTTTGAGGGCACGTATCTCGGAAACGGTGCGAGATGCAGACTTTTTGTCAGAAAAGTACTTAGCACCCTAGCAGAGGCTTAGTGCAAGACTAGCCAGGAAAGTCATAAATCATATGACTTTTAAATTTTTTTTCTACGTGGTACGGTTCCTAAGATATAAGCAATTTAGTATTCCAACTCCTCATTTTCTGCTCCGAGACCCATTATTATGCATACATTCTTTGTACTCACTGTCTTTCACTATGCAGCTTTTGGGGAAAACCAGCCTGTGCGCTTACATTACTGTTATCCTTACCGCTTCTGCTTGCAGTTCCATAACCATTTCACTTACTGTTCCCGTCTACTGCACCATGTGCGTTACCCTTCGCGTTTTCATTTGTATTTGCATTTGCATTACTATAATCATTTGTGTCTACAGTACTGTTTATCTTTCTGTTCCGCTTTGCATCACCATGTGCATTACCATTTGTGTTTGTGGGCACCATGTTACTATGTGACAAGACATCACACGCAGGAGCACAGGGCCTGAAGGGCCCCGCTCTACCCGCTGCATTACATTCACTATTTCTCATTATCCTTCTCAGAAAGAAGGGAAATTAGAGGCAAAAAACTCCATATAATGCATTAGTTAGGGTTGTTCCATAGTGACAAAAGTGAGGAAATTTGGTGTTAGGGTTGAAAGCCCCTCTTGGACCCCCCCGCCCACACTCCTAACCAGCACCGGGGTGCACATTGGGGTTGTCGGTCCTAAGTCTCACCCAATTCTCCTATACCTCTGCTTCTTCACACATCTGATGGGGTGAGAGTTATGGCCAGCAACCCAAACGCGCACCCTGATGCCAGTTGGGGGTGTGGGCGGTGGGGTCCAAGGAGGGCTTTCAACCCTAACACCAAATTTCCTCACTTTTTTCACTGTGGAACAACCCTAACTAATGCATTAAACAGAGTTTTTGCCTCTTATATAATATATATATATATATATATATATATATATATATATATACATAAAATCTTTGCAAAAACATTGTTAATGAATCAGTTAGGGTTGATAACACACCGTTAAAAGTGTGGAAATTCAGTATTAGGTTTACCACCCCTACCACCCCACCCCCTACCAACAGGCATCAGTGTGTGCATTGGGGTCATCGGCCTAACTCTCACCCCATTCCATGTGTAAAGAAGCTGAGGTGGTACAGTATAGGAGAATGGGGTGAGAGTTATGCACGACAACCCTAACGCACACCCTGATGCCTGTTGGTGGGGGTGGGGTGGGATGGCAGAGCAGTAACCCTGATATTGAATTTCCACACTTTGTTGGTGTGGTATCATCTCTAACTGATGCATTAGTGAATTTTGCAAAGAATTTCCTTTTTAAAAGTGTAATGTAAGTAGTAATAGAAATGGGCATCTTGGTGGGAGGCGTGGGGCCTTCAGGCACCACGCTCCCACCAAACTGTCTAAGTATGCCAAATGGTATGTGTGTTTCTGGGAGTGCAGGACCTCCAGGCCCTGCACTTCCACTTACAGTTAAGTATGGTGTCATATAGCAGTTGTATAAAGCAAGGGGGCCTAGTTACAGTAATTTTCCCATATCTCATGAACCGTATGCACCACAAAGCAAAGTGTCATTGTAATCATGACAGTGAGTAGTTTTCACAGCAACGTAGTGACTGAGCATGTGTCGCACATAATTTGACTTTTACGAGCACCAAAAAGTACTATGAGTGTTAACTTTGAAGCCATAACAATCAGCAAAGTGGACAAAAAGTGCACATGGAATAGTAATTCACAAATATCTCAGGAACTGTACATGGCAGGAAAAAAATTAAAATTTTAGGGGTTTAATGGGTATCTAAGCTAGTTCTGTACTAACTCCAAAGAGGTGTGGTCTTCAGGGATGGGGCAAAACACTGAAGGCAATCATTCCTTTTTTAGAACAAAAAGATAACACTGCAAAAGTACAGGATGAGAACTGAAATATGGCCCCGGGTCTCACAGGCTGCCACGTGCAGGTACTCTAGACACTCTACCACAGGAGTGGCTCAGCCAGACACCACACTGGCAGCCTGCTTAACACTTCCTCAATTCATCATACAGTGACAAGGGTAGTGAGTATTTCTGCTTGCTGTAAAACCCCTGTTGTTGTATTGTCTTTAGCACTTTCTACAGCATGGTAAGCCATGCACTGTTTTGACAGCACTAAATTGACCCGGTACCAACAGATCCTGCATAGAACCACTAAAACAGTAAATGGTTTGCAATCCTGAGTTATGAGGATAGGTTGAGCAGTCTGAATCTTCATTTATTGGAATACCGGCAGTCCGGCACATGAGAGGAGATTTTAGCATGGTTTTCTCAGCATTTAGTAATGCAGATTTGTGGGATAATTTAGGCCTGTAGTTAAGTATGTGCTCATATGCCACTAGGTCACATGTACAGCAGCTTAAGGGAAATGTAAACCGTACCCGTAAAACAATGGTTTGGGTCTCTGAGTGGGTGGACTCACTGTGGAACAAACTCCCACTGGAGATAGTGGGTAGTACTTTTATTTACATTTGAATAGTTGATACAGCAGTAGGGATAAGCTCATGTAGTAGAACAATAAATTAATTTAAAACAAAGCTAGAGAATTGCTGTTCTGAGAACAAAACTACTGGGTACTCGTTAAGTGTCATGAGCATACAAGGACAATTTTGTCCATTTTAGCACATAACTAACCTATGAACCTATAGCAGTAAAAGCAAAACCTGACAGTTTTTCTTGCACTGTAATGTGTGTGTGTGTGTGTGTGTGTGTGTGTGTGTGTGTGTGTGTGTGTGTGCATGCATGCATGCGTGCGTGCATGTGTGTGTGTGTGTGTGTGTGTGTGTGTGTGTTGGGGAAAGCAGAGAGAGAAAAGTCATGGGAGAGCATTAAAAAGTGTATTTTCAGGTTGATCAAGCCAGTAGAGAGAGAAAAGACAGAATTTAAGGTTTGCAGAGTAGAAAGTGATTGCAGTCGAAACAGAGAATGTCAAATGTTATATGGAATATTTCTGTTTATACACCAGGACCCAGATATTCAAACTACGCCAGGCTGTGGTGCAAGCCTGGGTGCAGCGCAACTTGGCTGCACAGGGGAGTTGACCGGGCGATATTCAATGGAGCTGCACAATGGCTCAGCATCATTGAATATTGCACCCTGGCCACCCGCAGTGTGCATGGCTCAGTGGCCAGAGTGTAGCATGGGGATGCGCTAGTATAAGTTCCATTGCGCAAGGTGCAGCAAATGCAATATTCAAAGGTTGACATGCAAATGGAGTCATAATGTATGCAAGGTGCAAATGGAGCCATTTGCATGTCATTATGGCCCCATTTGCATGCAGGTGTGCCGATCCCCAGTGACTTGCGCCTGGCGCCCTGCCAGGCAGCAGCCATTGGGGACCGACGCCCCCCGCAGCCTGGCAATGTGCCCCACAGCCCAATCGCGGGCTGCAGTAAAAGATAGTATAATCCAAAATCCCTGGTGGTCCAGTGGACCACTGCCCACCCAATTGCAGGCTAAGTAAATAAAAGAGAAATCCAATATCCCAGGTGGTCCAGTGGACCTATCCGCCTGATCGCAAGCTAAGTAAAGTAATGATATTTCCAATATCCCTGGTGGTCCTGTGGACCTGTGTGCCCGATCACGGGCTTCAGTAGAATTAATCGAAACCTATCATCCCTGGTGGTCAGTGGACCCCCTCCCACCCCCACTGATCCCCACTGCCCTGCTCCCCGGTCAGCGGCATGCGGCAGCACCCATCTGCCTGCCGCCTGCAGGCACCATCGATAGGGCTGTCGCCCATTGGTCCTAGCGTGAGCCAATGGGCATGCAGTCATACTGTACTACACATTCCAGATATGTGAATGGGATCCATTCACATATTTGGAATGTATAGTAATGCATGCTGACGCCCGTGGCTCAGATGGTCAAAGTACAGCCCACTGATGGTGTCAGTCATATGATGGGAGGGCAGGCAGGTAAGGTGCTGCTGCCCACCGCTGACCGAGGGTGGGAGCCGGGCAGTGGGGATCACTGGGTGGGTGGGGAGGGGTCTACTGGACCACTAGGGATGATAGGTTTCAATTAACTCTACTGCAGCCCACGATCGGGCACACAGGTCCACTGGACCGCCAGGGATATTGGAAATATCATTAATTTACTTAGCCCGCAATCAGGCACACAGGTCCACTGGACCACCAGGGATATTGGAAATATCATTACTTTACTTAGCTCGTGATTGAGCGGATAGGTCCACTGGACCACCAGGGATATTGGAAATATCATTAATTTACTTAGCCGGTGATCGGGCACACAGGTCCACTGGATCACCAAGGATATTGGAAATATCATTAATTTACTTAGCCCGCGATTGGGCACACATGTCCACAGGACCACCAGGGATATTGGAAATATCATTACTTTACTTAGCTCTCGATCGGGCGGATAGGTCCACTGGACCACCAGGGATATTGGATTTCTCATTTATTTACTTAGCCAGTGATCGGGCGGGCAGCAGTCCACTGGACCATCCAGGGATGTGGGACACTTCTTTATTTACTTATCCCGTGATCGGCCGGGCAGCGGTCCACTGGACCACCAGGGATTTTGCATTATACTATCTTTTACTGATGCCCGCAATTGGGCATGAGGGGGCGCCACCACGGAGGTGCAGCCGTAGCTTGGGTGGCCACCCACAGGTGGCAGCTGCCGTGTTGTACCCTGCAATGCAGCAGCTCACCTATGGGTGGCCATCCGTTGTTCCTTTTTTTGGGGGGATCAACTTTGTGCTGGCGCAGGTAGGGGTTAGGCATGCATGGCTCTGCACATCCTGTGCTGAATATCGGGCTGTGCAGAGTATGCATGGGGATGTCCCCCCTACCTGCACCTGAATACATTACTGATGCGCTCTGGTGCATTGGGATTTGTGCCACACACTTTCCCCTTTTGAAAATCATGCCGGGGCACATCAATGGGTTGTGCATGGTGCAACACTGTTGCACCATGTGCAACCCTTTTGAATATCTGGGCCCAGATCTTTGCCATTTAAGATTTGGCATGCCGTATATATTCCCTGCAAGCACAAACCTTTATTTTGTTTATCTTTTATTCTGCAAGATAATGCTTTGCTGAAAGCTGTTAAATTAGTCAGCTGGTACAGGATGGACTTGATATTCCAATCTTTGAATGGAAAGGTTTGTTTCAGTTTGGTCAAATTGTTTGTCATACTTCCCATTTTAGCATGTAATGTTTAGATGTCATGAACAATCCTTGCATACAATAACCATTCTTTTCCTGTCTAGACCTACAAACTGCTGTGTGACCCACACTCTCTGTCTGGTCACTAACTTGGAGATGTAATCCACCATTATGATCACGTATTAATTTTGTGGTTAAGTAAAAACCACAAATTAACACTGTAGTGAAGCAGAAAACTACAGCATGCTTTATGCCTTCAGTCAGCAGGTAGGTCCTCGAAATCTGTCCTGCCAACTTACAGTTAAACTGCTAGGTCATAGTTAAGCTGCACTTACACAGAAAAACAAAGGTGCACTATGAGCCTTCAATCAGCAGATAGGCTCCCATGCCCTTTCAGCCAACTGATAGTTTCATCTGCACTTAGTATATGTTCCTTCAGTTAGTTGTAGGACCCCCATGCCTCTATCTGCCAACATACAATACTGTTAGTAGTTAGGTTGTGATCTTTGCCTACCACAGTACTGTTTCGTGCTTTCTTTAATGACCTCTTGTACTGGGGTGCAAATGTTAATTTATACATATTTCTAGGTATGTATCTTGGTGGTGTGTTCTGAAGCCATAAAGAAACAGCATAAAATGAACATATAAAGCATTTATTACAGCTATGCCAAATTACAGGGAAAGGCATAATGTGTACCCTTCCCAAGACAACAGAGGCAGCTCCCTAATCTCAACATGGGCTCTATGACAATGAGACCCCGAAACGTATCCTATATACATAGTTTCTTTTCCCTCATAGATAGTAACTTATCTATCTGCAAAAGCATGGCCATTTACAGTTAGACTCTGGATGCGGTGTCATCAGAGCTGCATACTGTGACGTACTGTTATTCTGTAGCTGCTAGACTAGACATCTCTCAATTTGTCAGATGCAGCTGGCTTATCAGTCTTCTAACCTTGTAGAAAAGCACATGATTTCCCTGTCTCCCATCTGAACACATTTACATATGGCAAAAAATATATTATTCCTGTAGTCAGTCATTTGCATATTGCAAAGAATGCGAAAAGACACTGGTCAGTAAATCCTTACTAATACATAGTAGAGTGTACATAAATGGTCACTCAGCAATTCTAAAAGGCACTTAGCACTAGTAAACTAGTAACTGTGACAATGGATTTCACTAAAACTTAACATATAGAAGTAATCTAACCTATCAGTAATACTTAAACACAGTAGAAATGCTTAAAAAGAAGACAGATCCATTAGCATATGCTAACAGCCACAAGAAGCACTCTGCATCAGAAAAAGATATTATAGCCCAGTCAGGTCAGCCATATATCCTGGTCCATCACAGAGACATGCAGATGCAGATACCTGTTTCTGGTGGCCACTGTCAATGGTCCTCTCTTATGATAATGACTGCTATCTTCCTTTTTTATTCAGATGTATTCATCACTCCTACTACTAGAGATCAAGGTCTCACACCAATCCCTACCCTTCATGTCCCTTCCAACTTCCCCACTGCAACTCAATGCCTTTGTCTCTAGCATTGTCTCTTCCATCCTCCTCAGCTGCTTCCTTCTCTCCATGTGACATCTTGATGCTTTCAAGTGCAACTGTTACTTAAGGCTGTCTGTGTACCTCTTGAGAGTGATGACCTCCACAAAGTGGTATTCTTTATACAGCCTTGATATTGTATGAAGTTTGCTTATATCACAGTGTCCTGGATCTAGCCTTTGCTTCTCCCGAAGGTATTCTCTAGCCGCTGGCCCCTCTCCCTTTGCCCCAAGGGCACAGCCAATTTCCATTCCAGATTGGCAGCATGCCATTCCAAAGCAGAATTCAGATTGCAATTGCTTTAAATGTACCTTTTCTCTTGAATAGTCCTGAACAGAGTCCTTGTCATTGCCATTTGTGTCCTGTTTAACATGGTCAATTAAATTCTTATCTTGAAACATGAATTATTCTAGAGCTTCTGGAAACAGTTATTATTCATTTGTTTCACTCATGTACAGAAAATGGACACTAGCTTTGGATTAGCAAAAGAGGCAGGCCTTGATAGGCTCTGGAGAATTTCACACCCCAAATGCATTGAGTGTGTTGTTGTGACAGCAATGCTGTAACAGCAACACAATTACAGTGACACAACTATAGTGACTGCACTGTCAGTGAGCTGCTTGTGTGGCCGACAGGAGTATTAGTTTGTCCAATGTGGTGGATGCCCGATTTAGTGGGACTCGAGGGTCAACAGGTGGGTTGTGTGAGGGAGACATATTTTTTATCTTGGTTGGGCTGTGGGAGCATTCTGATTGTGGAGTCGAAGTTGTGGGATCTGCTGTATGAATTTTTCTCCATGGTATGCACATCATAGTGTTTGTTATATGAATATATGGGGGGATGCATGGGGTGAAGCTCCGGGGGGTGGGCAGAACCCCCCACATTTATAGTTTGACTATGGTGTTTGTTTTGTCAGTGTTACATTCCCGTTATGTTTTTACTGTGCTGGTGTTTTGGTGAGGTCAGTTGTCAGTGCAGCAGCTGTAGTGGCGATGTTGTCGATGCAGAGTCTGTCAGTATTTCTTATGTCGAACCGGCTTGGGGGAAGCAATGCATGGTATGTTGGCAGGAAGATAAAACACACAATCTAAATAAATGAACAATTCAGCTAAGTTCATTCTTTTTCTGTTTTAGATATAACTTTTAAGCCCCCTTGGGACTTAGTGCTGGGATTCCAGCTTAGTCCTGTGATTTGCACTTGAGAGTTACAATGCCTAAAAGGTTTTCCATCACACACAAGTACTGCATATTGTGCCATTTTGGGGTCCACTTGCATCACAACAGTACTTCTGTGACACAAGCCGTTATAAAGCAATACGTTTTTAACAAGTCTATCAAAACCTTTGAAAAACACATTCACAAATTTTGATGTAATTGGCATGATACAGGCTTTACAGAAAATAATGACTTGTGTCTTTGTCATGCTATTTAAAAATCTTGCTCCTTTAATATTTTTTGTATATGCTTTTTGAGCAAACAAAATATACAAAAGTTATGGTTACATCTATAAGTTAACAATATATGTAAAGCATCACGGAAGTCATCTATTTCAGTACTAGGATTATGGTTCAGGGTATAGCATTCCAATCACACAGTGAATATTCAAGAAATTCATGGTGCACAAATTACAACAGCACTGACTAATCCTATTCATGTTACAATTGGGACCTGGCAAGGTCAGGTTACATTTGTGCATTTATACAGACCAAAATCTAATGAGGGACCTCTGTGTTCCCTCATTGGCGTTACATGTTTCTGTAGAGATTTCATCCCTGATTATTCAGAAATTCCAGCTCTATTGTACAGGCTGCTCAAGAAGAATACAATCTGGCTGTGGACAGAAGAACACACTCAGGCATTAACAATGTTAAAAACGGCTTTGGCAAAGGCTCCTGTACTAGACATCCCAGATTGCAGCAAGCCATTTCATTACCTACTGCAGTTAGAAGTGTTTCATTGTCTGCTGTACTCACACAAGTTTGCTATGAAAAAGAAAGACCAATTGCTTACATTTCTAAGTTGATGACTGAAGTGGAAAGGAGATTCACCCTATGTAAAAAATATCTGTTGGCTGTGTTTCTGGCAATCAAAGCGTTCAGATTTATTGTGGCAGAAAGTAAAATGGTTTTGTTTTCAGCACATACACCACTCAAAGTTTTGATGTCTTCTCTCATCAAAGATGAAGCAATGTCTAGCACTAGATTAGCCAGATAGACAGTACTGCTGCAGATCATGGACACTGAAGTCTAGCAGGTAAATGAGTATTCACTGCTAACCAATGGCCTGCTGCTAGATGGGCTTCCCCATGAATGCCCATACTCAGCCTTGGTTCAGCATTCCCCCTCTCCTTTCATGGAAGGCTGTCTTACTAGCCTCAATAAGCAGGGTGTGGTGACTTCATCCTTTACCATCTATTTGGATGGCTCATCCATGTATGTAGAAGGTAAGAATAAAACTGGTTTTGCAGTATTCGATCCCACTAATGCTATGCCTCCACTGGTCTACTCATAAAATTCAGTCAGCTCAATTTGCTGAGCTAGCAGCAGTTACTTGTGCCTTGCAAATTTCAACAAAAATGCTATTAAAGAGTTGTGTGTACAGATTTGTTTGGGGTCTGTTTAGCCCTTACTGCTTTCCAACCAGTATGGAAGACTAATGGATTTGTTACATCAGATGGTATGCCTTTACATTAAGCTGCTGTTGTAGCTGCACTGTGGGAAACAGGTATAGCAGTGAGCTTTGAAAATGTTAAAATTAAAATGATTAAGGACAAAGCACACTGAAAGGAAGGTTCTGTTGCAGAATAAAATGCAATGGCAGACTTTCAAGAAAAGCAAGCAGCCAAGGAAGGGGCACCTTTGTGGGAACCTCATGCCTTCCCTCCCAGTTTTGAGAACATAACAAAGGTTAAACATACAAAAACAGGCTGATTTGATTCTGCTGCAAAACTATGACACTGCACTGCCTCCTTTTCTAAACTGTAAATGTAATGGGGGGTCTTAGTCAGAATCTCTCAGGTCCTCTAGTCTGGCAGGGTAGTGATATGCCACACCTATTGTGTATCACCCCACATGGGGTTCAGAAAGAAATGCTGTGCCTTGCACATGACACTGGAGGTCATGGTGATGCTCCCTCCACACTGCAACATTTGCTTACTTTTGTTTGTGACCAGGTGTTAAAGATGATGTCACACAATACTGCACAAATTGCATTCAATGTGCTTGCCACAATCTCACAGGCAAAGCAAAGTGATGACAGCTGGCCTTGCCTAATATTAAAGGTCCATGGGAACAAATTCAAATGAATTACACAGAGGGCCTGCCTAGGAACTCTAGGGAGCACACTGTTATTCTGCCTATTATTGACAGACCATGCTACTTCTATGCTATTAGTTAAACAAGTGCCTTCTAAGTGGGGAATGACTACCTTAATGGATTCTGACTAAGGTTCACATTTCAAAGGTAAAGTGATGCAACAAGCGATACAAGCAAAGGGCAATGATGAAACGTTTCACATCCCATATCACCCACAGCCCTCAGGTCAGGTTAATAGAACAAACATGATACTGAAAAGCAGTTTGAAAAAATGTTCAAGCAGTCTTGAAAAGATAGGAATGAACAGTTACCTTTAATTTTAATGATGATGATAGACACTGACGATTTTCTTAATGCAGTAAAGCTACTGCGATACAATTTTAAATCCAGATGGAAAGAAGAAAGGAAAAGTGTGCCTTTCACTAGGACTAGAAACCAGAATCTTAGCATTCCATGCTATGCTATAACCATCTGAGCTATGGGAGACTCAGTGATTAGCAGATATTTGTGTTTTCCAATAAGACACATATATTCATTTCTGGTGTTGCATAACCAGCAACTTAGGCATATGACAGTGACACAGACAATTTTCTTAATGCATTAAAGCCATAACAGTGCTTCATCCTTGGATTTACAAATTGCTGGTAGTATCCCCTCTAGTCTGGCTAGCCACTGATCTGCTATTGGCCGCCGACCATCCTTGGGCCTTTGCTTCAATCTATTCCACCCTTGCATCATTCGCTGTATCAGCATTGACTTTGTAGGGGCCTTCCACTTTTTCAGGCTACAAACTAAGCTGATCCCTGCTAGGTACACCCCCATCATGGTGTGGGCCGTCCCTTTTTGCCATTGATCCACTGTAAACTTTCCTAACTGCTCCTCAGTAAGTAGCCCACTTACCTCCATGTGGTGTGCTTCCCTGAATGTTTGTAATGCCCACCATGCCCCTTCATAGGCTCTCAAGGTCCATGGTGCCCAGGAGTTGTGAAACAGCATTTCGGCTCCCTCTTGCCAACGTCCCAGATGTTCATTGGTATGGGCATTTTCTGCTCCTCTGCTGCTGGTGCCAGCATCTGGAACCAATCCAGCTGCAGACAGGAAAGGCTGTCAGCTATGATATTTTTCACCCCTTCTATGTGCCTGGTCCTGAATGACATATTCAACTGCAAACCTCTTAATACTAGCTGTCTCAAAACCCAGATAACTGTCTCAGATCTAGCTCCCCTGTTGTTCAGAACCTCCATCACTGCCTTGTTGTCACACCAAAATGTAACCTTCTGGTTCTGTAATTCCTCTTCCCACAGCATGGTGCATGCCCAAATAGGCATGATTTCTAACAATGTTATGTCCTTTACCCTTCCGTCTCTTACTCATTCTGCAGGCCATGGCTCTGAGAACCATTTTCCTCTCAAATATCCCCCCATTCCTAAACCCCCTGCCACATCCATATACAATTCCAAATCCAAATGTTATAAACCCATTCCTCCTGCCAAAAGGAATGACCATTATAGTTGCTAAGGAATTCCTCCCATACTTGAAATCTTCCTTTACCCCTTTTGTTATATCCACCCAGTGGTGTGGTCTTGCTACTCCTGCTGTGGCCCTTGCTAGCCACCTAATAAATGTCCTTCCTGGCCCGATTGCCCTGTAAGCAAAATTCAAATGCCCCATTACCTGTTGCCCCTGTCTCAACTGCACCTGCCTCCTGATCCTATGTACCTGAATCAGTTCCCTTAGCTTCTGCACTTTGCTGTCTGGTAACCTAAACACTAATCTTAGTGCATCTATCTCAATCCCCAGAAATTCCAGAACCTAACTGGGGTCTTCTGTTTTTTTCTGGTGCCAATGGTACCCCGAGCTCTCCATACAGCTCTTGAAAACTAGCCAGCATCCTCTCTGCCTCCCTGCGTCAGCTGCCTATTAACAGGAAGTCATCCAGGTAGTGTATGACTGTCTTGTAACCTGTTTTCTCCTTAAATATCCACTGCAGGCAGGTGCTGAATGCTTCACATGTAGCACAAGCTATGGAACAACCCATAGGCATAGCCTTGTCAAAATAATACTGGTACCCTACTTTAAAACCCAATAGGTCCCAATCCTCCCTCTTAACTGGGAGCAAATGAAAGGCTGACTCTATATCTGTCTTGGCCATCCATGCATCAGGGGTCACCCTGATAATCTGTACGGCCTCTTCCAATGTGGTATAGGTGACCCTGCTCTGCTCTTCTCCCATAAAATCATTAACTGAGTCCCCTTCTGGGCATGATAGATGGTGAATCACCCAGTAGTCTCCCTTTTGCTTTTTGGGAACCAAACCCAGTGGGGAAATTCTCATGTTGTTTAAAGGGGGGAGCTGAATGTGGCCCTTCCACCCTATCTGCTGCCTTTTCTTCCTCTATTTTTTGTCTTAAAATGTCCTCCTTTCCTCTGACTGACCCCAGGTTGCTAGCCTCCATTGCCTTTCTTGGCCCTTTGTACTGCAACGGGAAGCCTGTTCTGAAACCTACAGTATATTTATGGATTCTGCTACACTGCTATCTGGGTACTGTCTTAGCCACTTCTCCCATGCCTCTATCTTGATATGGATTCTTGTATCCTGAAATTATCCTCTTCCCCTTCCCCCCAGTCTGAAACCCCCAACCCCCGCCCAAGTCTTGTTTGTCTTTCTTCTCAGTAAGCCTGGCTCTCCCTACCCCCGTATCCCCTGCTTCTCAAACATCTATGCCATGCCTGCCCCCTATAACCCTGTCCTTCCGGAAAGGGCTGCTGGCCTGATCCCTGCCCTCCTCCTGCCTGTGCCCCTTGTGGCCATGTGGTCATGCATCTAGTCACAGGGTGGGTCCCCCCACATCTTGAACATGTGTGCCAAAACCAGCATTGGGCCATGAATAAAATGCCCTGTTATATCCACAACAACACTTCTGGGGTATCCCCCCTTTTTCCTATCTCCCCCTCTGGTATGGATTGGTCAGTTACATAGTCCGTCCATGAATCCAACTGGTTTGTGTCCCACCTCACATCCCATATGTCATCATCCTTTGTGAAAAACTCATCATAATATATCCACCCCACTTCTGCCTTTAGCCTTTGCCTTTTGCATGATCAAGGAATACATAATAAGTGGGATACCCAACTCAGGTTTCTTTTTCATCACTGTGGCTGAGTATGTGGCGAAACCTATGAACTACCCATCCCACATCTTTTCTTTTGTAAACTTGTCCTCTTCTTCTTTCCCAATAAAACCACTGCTGCCGCCATCTCACTTTTCCCAATATTCTCTGTCTCCTCATATTTGTCTGCTGACTCCCTACTCATTAAAGCAAAAATGTCCACGTACTCCTCTTTCCATGTTTTCTCCTTCATGGTCAGCAGCACATGTTCCTCTATTCTCATACCCGGGGCTCCTATCTCCCTTGTTCCTTTTCCTACCCCTTCAGTTACCTTTTCCACCTCCCCTGTCTTTTCTTTATCTGACCTAATCTCCGCCAGTGCAGTTTCCATCTGTCCTAATTCCCCCTGTCCTGAATGCCACAATAATTTGCCCTGTGTACTCTTTTATACTCTCCCCCATGGAACCTGATACACTACCCGTGGACCTGTCAGCTCCATGTGGCCTGTTGTCATTGAGCTGCACTGGTCCAGTTTCTTGTGGTGGGACAACTGGTTGAGGCATTGGCCACAGCAGAACCACTGTGGTCCGGGGGTCTGCTCTGGGTTCCGGTGGCAGCACCACCACCTGCTCCAGGGGAAGTACTAACCATTCTGGTACACAGGGTTGCAGTGGTACTAGAATGACCGCTCGAGGAGGAACCACCGGTGGTGGCTGTGGCCTTTTTGGACTTCATGGCCTCCCCATCGGTCATTTCCCATCACCCCTTTTCCTTTTCCCACTTTCTATTTCTCTCCAGACCTCCCCGGTTCCTCCCCTTCAACCATCCGCCACATCCTGTTAGCCTTCTCTGCCAACTCCATGATTGCCTTGTAGGCCTCCTCCTTTGATGGCCTGTTCCTCTTTGGTGCCATCTTCTCTTGCTTTCCTGTATAAAAGCTGAGAACAAAACTGACAAAGTGTCCTCATGAATGACGAGTCATGCTTTATATATCTTGGCCTTGTCTTGTCCTCTTTACTAGAAAAACAATTCCCCGCCATCCCTCCCCCCATCCCTCTTCCAATTAGGCTGTCCTTGTCCCTTGTATTCCGATGCTGCCCTGGCTTACAATCATTTACTCAGCCTTTTATTTTTTTTTTAACTTTAGGCTTTACTTTAAAATTAGTATTCCCCTTTCGCCTTTTCCTGCCCTTCATAACTCATTTAGACGTATGCAGGCCAACACCTTGCAGAGCCTTTTTTTTACATAGGCCCAATCTTCTGCATTCCTTACCCCCCCATATCCACTAGCCTTCATTACGCCAACATACCTCAGAACGTACCATCACTGTTTACCACCTTCCATTCTGCCCCCAGCTAAACTAGCCCTAGTATCCTTGTTAAAACCTCTGCTTGGCCTTGCCTTTTCCCACAGGAGCTGCCTTGCCAAAAACCTGCATCTGACATCATGCCGATGGTCTTGGTGTTCTCTAGGCCCTACTAGCAGGCTAGTAACCCCCCCTTCAGCTTCCAATGTGTTCCAATCTCCATGCCTTTCTTTTTTCTATTTTTTTTAAACCCTTATCTGAGTCCCCCCCCCAGTGGATATGTACTTGCTTCGGGGCCTAGGCCTGCCATTGGCCCCCCCATCTGACTAGACCTCTCTCTCAGTGGTCACCCCACCATGATAAATGGCACCTGACATCTCTCTGTGTGGTCTCCTAGGCCTTAATTGCCACCAGTAATCATCTCACTAAAAACGGCATCTGACCTCACACCACGTGGCCTAGCTAGGCTGCTCTTGCTCCCAGCAACCATCTCGACAAAAAACGGCATCTGACCTCATACCACATGGCCTCACTAGGCTTTCTTGCCACAAGCAGACCATCTTGCTGGAAAACGATGTCTGACATCACTCCGCATAGCTTCCCTAGGCCTGTTGTGTCACAATCCACCACTTCACGAAAAATGGCATCTGACTTCATCCTGTGTGGCCTCAGCCGCTAGGCCCTTCTGCAGACTTGAAAAAAAAAACGTTCACTACCAACGTTTTCCGCACCATTTTTCCCCACATAATGCTCGATTTCTCCCATTTCAGAGCGCTCTCTACTGAGTTTGCACTCCTAGCTCATCTATCCCCATTCTTCTATGACTCTTCCCCATCTTAGGTGCCAATTCCCCTGACTGCTCTTTACTTCAATCTGCCCAAGCAAACCAAATCAGTGCCTCTTCGCTTTCTGTTCTTTTGGACCCCTGCTCTCCAGTTCCAGCGATGTCAGGAGAAAAAAACACACACAAAATCACCCAGTTTCTTGTTTATTTTTGTTTGTTTTTTTAGTCTGAGTCACAATATTGCATTTGCCCAAACATTGCTTGCCTTATCCTACTACACACAGATCTCTCTTAACACATTTTTTTTTCTTACCTTCACTAAGCTCTCCTAGTGCACAAACCTTAGCACACTGCTGCTTTGAACTAAAAAAACACCAACTCTGAACTAATCCAAACTGATGTGCTGCAGTTCAATCTATGTTTACACCAATACAACTTCAGCAAAAGAGGCTGAACAACCTCTGTGCTGTCCCTTATGTACCTCACTTAGGCTCCTCCCCTTCCTGTCTCTCTACCCTTTTTTTCCTGGCTCCCTGTCCCTCCCTCTGCCTTCCCTCCTCGCCATCTAAGCAAACCATCTTATAATTAAGGGAAAGGTCCACCAGGACAACTTGGTCTGTCCCTTAAAGGGCAAACTTCATCCCAAAGGAGCTCAGAAACTGTTGGAACTGGCAGTACACAACTTTTGTTTATACAAACATGCAAACATACGAATGTGCCAGCAGAAACAGACCACCTGGTCTATCTAAGCCTGCTCAAGTGTACAGCTAGCACCCCTAGTTTGCAGCTGCCCCACCCCCTCCTCTTTGTCTTCCCACTGCCACCCCACCTCCCTCACCCTCACTCTGCCATGTTCCCTGTCCCATGCCCTTTTGAAGCTTTTCACAGATTTACATGACACCACCCATTCTGGTAGTGCATTCCATTTTGCTACCACCCTCTCTGTGAAATAGTGTATCTCATTTCCCTCCTAAATCATCCCCCCTCTATTCTTGGCCCATGCCCCCTGGTGTCCCTCCACCTCCTTAGCTTAAAGACCCCATCTACCCCATCCTTATCGATTCCCCTCAGATATTTGAATGTCTCTATCATGTCCCCCCCATCCCTTCTATCCTCCAGAGTGCACATATTCAGGTCTTTCAGCCTGCTCTCATAGTCTGCCCCTCCATTCCACATATCACCTTTGTTGCCCTCCTCTGCACCCCCTGCAGTAACCTGATATCACGCTTTAGGTATGGCCTCCAAAACTGCACAGAATACTCTAAGTGCGGCCTTACCAGTGACCTGTAGATGGGCAAGATCACCTCTCTTTGCCTGGATGAAAACCTTCTCACTATACACCCCAGCATTTTGTTTGCTTTTTCAGCCACTGTCCTGCACTGGACAGTGTTGTTCATGGTCCCTGTTATCATTCCCCTAGGTCCTTCTCCTCCTCAGTGATACTCAGCTTAACCCCCCCCACCCCCAGAGAGTATTCTCTCCTTGGGTTCTTCACCCCAAAGTGCATAACCTTACACTTCTTTGCATTGAACCCCAGCTGCCACCTCTCTGACCACTCCTCTAGCTTGCTTTGGTTCCTCTGCAGCTGTTTCCATCCCTCCCGTCCATCCACCACTGCTCCAATTTTGGTGTCGTCAGTGAACAGACTTACTTTGTCTACCACCCCGTGTGCAATGTCTGATATGAAAAGCCCAAATAATTCTGGCCCCAACACAGAGCCCTGTGGAACCCAATTAATCACCAGCCTTGGAGTTGAGAGCTCCCCTCTCACCACCACCTGTTGCAGCCTCCCACTCAGCCAGCTTGTAATCGAGTTCATCATTTTTGCCCCTACCACTACACCAGTTAGCTTCCCCCCAAGCTGCCTGTGAGGCACAGAATCGAATACCTTGCTGAAGTCCAAGTAAAGAACATCCACCTCATGATTCTTATCAAGCTCACCTGTCACCCAGTCATAATACTGTATCAGGTTGGTTTGACAAGACTTCCTTGAAACAAACCCATGCTGCCTCACATCCTGGAGGCCATTGTCCTCCAGGTACAGACACCAGTCTTTCCTTTAGTATCATTTCCATGAGCTTTTACACTATGGAGGTGAGACTTACTGGATGATAATTACCTGGTTCATCCCTTGGTCTGCTCTTATGTAATCGTACTACATGTGCCATTCTCCAGTCCAGTGGCACACATCCGGACTCCAGTGAGGTGCTGTATAGATCTGCCAGTTGCTCTGCAAACAGCTCCGCCATCTCCCTCAGCACCCTGGGGCAGATATCATCTGGCCCTGGTGCCTTGTCAACCTTCAGAGCCCTCAGTCCCTCTAGGACTCTACATGCCTCAATTCTTCCATATGTCGCCTCCTCTCCCCCTGTCCACACCCTCCCAGCCCATGGCGGTATCGGTCCCCCCTTTTCTTCCATGAGCACTGAGCAAAAGTATTCATTCAGTGCTTCTGCCTACTCCTCCCCCTTTTCCGTCCACTCCCCACCCCTTTTTATCCTCACTTTTGTCTCCTTGCACTTCTTTTTCCTCCCTGATGTATCTGAAAAATCTTCCCCCCTTAATTTCCTGTGCTAATCTCAGTTCACTCTGGGCCTTGGCTTCTTTCACTTTTCTGGTCACCTACCTGGATCATCTTGCATACTCCACCCTGTTCACTTCCTTCCCCATCCTACTATACCTCCGGTGCACCTCTCATTTTGCTTGCATCACATTCACTACCTCGCTGTCAGCCAGCATGATTTTCTTGCTCTGCTTCTCTTACTCTATGTCTTGGTGCAGGCTTCGGTGACCTCTACAATCACGCATTTAATAATATCCCATTTCTGCTCTCCATCAATCTTCTGCCTTATGATCTCCAGTTTCCCCTTTCAGTACTTCTTGCATCCTCCCAAAATCCACCCACTGAAGTTTATCACCCGAGTAACTGATTTCTCTGGCTCCCCGCATATCGTGATATTAAACCACACCATTTGGTGATCGCTGTCGGCTGGTGGGTCCTCCACTTTATTTCCCTTACTGCCTCCTCATTCGACAATACCAGATCTAAAGTGTTCTTTAGCCTAGTAGGTACACTAACCAACTGTTAGGAGACCCTCCTGGATCGCATCTAGGAGCACTTGCTCCCTAGCACTGGAGGTGATCGGAATGCTCCAGTCAAACCCCAGCAAGTTGAAATCCCCCATAATAACAACCTTCCCTTTTCTACTTACCTTTCTGATTTGTCCCACTAATTCCCTGTCAAGCTCCTCAGACTGGGATGGCGGCCTGTATACCACCCTAAACCTCAGTTTTCTACCCCTTGAGTCTTGGAGCTGCAGCCACATTGTCTGTGTTCTCCTTTCTTCCCCCTCATCCCTTGTGCATTTTATCCCATCCCTCAAATAAACTGCCACCCCACCCCACCATCCCTCCCCTCCTTATGATCCTTTCTGTATAATTTGTATCCTGGGATTACCATATCCCAGTCCTGGTGCTCAGTTGCCCATGTTTCTGTGACAGCTGCAATATCCACCCCCCACACTGCTAAGAGTGCATGTAGCTCAGCTGATTTGTTGCATAAGCTTCTTGCATTCAGCCTTCATTCTGCCCCTTCCCTTCCCCACTGGCCACCATTTCCTCTCTTCTACTCCCTCCTTTTTTGGCTGCCCCAAGTCCTTCCCTGCTAGCCTGGGGTGTAGGCTGTGACTCCACTCTATCAGATCCCTGCATACCTGCTGTTCACTTAGCACCCCTCCATCTAGTTTAAATTCACCTTTGTCACAATATACCTCCCCAGTCTTTGCTTTAATACCTCCTTCCCCTCCCCACTCAGGTGCAGCCTATCCCTTGCAGATTGTTATTATCCCAAGTACTGCCTCAGCTGCCCACAACCCCATACCCCTTAGTTCGACACCATTCTACCCACCATGGGTTCAACTCCCTAAACTTCTCCTTTTTCACTGTGCTTGCACAGGGTACTGGGAGCACCTCGAAGAAGGCCACAGACTCCCCAGTCTCCTCTCACAACCTTCCCACTTCATCAATCCTCTCCCTTGTTATCTCCACCATTTCCCTCACTAGGTCATTTGTCCCCACATGTACCACAATGTGTGGTTTCCTCCTACAGTAGCAGCCACAGACATTGCCAGCTATATCCCAAAATTTCTGTGATATTTCCAGATATATAACTAATGCTTTCTCCATTTCTACATAAGGGGCAGCAGAGAGAAACTCTTTAGAAATTTCACAAAATATCTGGAAATAGCTGGCAATGTCTGTGGCTACTACTGTACCACTCTTTATGCACCTTAGGATTGCCTGTCCTGTCTTGTCTGCCTTTAATCCCCGGTATGGACTCCATGCATGTCCGACTTTGTCTCTCCCCCTTGCTGCCCCATCTGATCCCCTTGAGTATGGAGACTCCCAACACCAGTACACCTCCCTCCTCTTTCCTTGTGCCTATCACCACCCTCCCCATCCATGTACTTCTTTATGGGGCTGCTCAAGACAGTGCTTTTACCATGTGTTGCAGTGTCTTCCCCCCTGCCCCATCAATTGAGACCCCTCCCCCTCCACTTGTTTGACTGCCAATCTCCCTCTCCCTCCCTCTCCCTCCTCACCTCTCTGAGTATTATCCCTTCCCCTGCCACACCATGCTCAATCTCTCCACTAGTAATGCCCCTCACTTCCTCCTCTTTGTGAGTACCAGCCATTGTGCAATCTCCTCCTCTTTCCCTTGTGTTGCTAGTACAGCAAACATGTTTCCTACCCCCTTTGCCTTACTATGTGTTTTCTCCTCCCTTCTGCCTACTGCTGCTCCTCTTTTTCTCAGTCCTACTACAGTTCACTCTTCATCAGCTGGCTTCCTGTCTACTTTGCCCCCTGACCCTGACCCCTCCATTGACCCACTGTTCCTTCTCTGTGGCACCCCCACAATACTCTCAGATGTCATTCCTCCTACCAACACAATCCTCCCCTCATCCCTCAACCTCCCCAGCTCCCTGCCAAGCCACTGAACTTTTTCTTCAAGCCTTCTTAGCCTGTGGCATATTGGGCACCCTCCTAGCCTCCACAGTTTGTTCATCCACATTGCTGCCCCACAACCATTACACCCTACAATCCTACCCACGGTTCACACTATCTATACAGCCTCTCCACATTAACTCTCCATACAGCAAGAAGAATTAACTAATCCTAGCCCAGCCTCTAACATAATTTTTAATCCTAAATGCCTTTGCATGCAGGATAAGACAGCCAACTACTGTACTAAATGGAAACCACAATCCTACTCATAAGGAATATAGACCTACTCATAAGTTTTATATATTTATATATCTTTAAAAATGAGCTTATATGGCTGTTCCTTGTTTTCTTCTTCCTGACCTGCTCTGAGGGATCAGGTCAGTGTGCAGCTCCCCAAGCTCCTCCCTCACAGCCTTCAAACCCAACCCCCAGTGGTATTTCAGTATTCACTCCAGCCACAGAAGCCTTTATGCTAAATTCCACTTTAAGCTAAATTAAAAAAAGTATATATCAAAACTTACAAGAATCCTCTACATTAACTCTCTCAACAGCAAGTAGAATTAACTAATCATTCTCTCCTGTAGTTTAAAAAACAATAGCAAAACTTACAGAAATCTTCTCCACAGCAAGCAGACTTAACCAGTCCTTCTCTCCATATTGGGGCAAGATTAGAGTTCACATCCCCATGGACTGAGTAAAAGCATTTTTTGTTTCATTTCATCTGCCTTTCAGGTAGGCAGTATAGTGCAATGATTTAAAGCTCTGAGCTGCAAACCTGGAGTCCTGGGTTTGAATCCCACAGTCCCCACTTGCATTACTATATGACCCTGAGCAAGTCACTTAGCTTTCTTGTGCTCTCATGTCACACCTGAACTCAAGCTTCAGTTTAGCATGCCTCTCCTGGTTAAAATATTTATCGACTATATGTGTCTCCCTGATGTGATGTCATTTCCTGTGCCTGTGATTTAGAAAATGGATGCCTGCAGCTATAAAGGGAGGGGAAACTGTACAATTCTGGCCCTAAAAGTGTTAATGGTTTGGGCAATAGCTTATGTAAATTAGATTTCCATTGGTAACAATATTGATTAATTTAATCCTAGATGGACATTTCCCTTTAAGTTTGGGTATGTTTTTTTCTCCAAAAAAGTGTGCACTTGGAAATGTGGTGCTACCAGAAACAACTAAATTATTGTAGAATCCAAGTTTTGAGCACACACTAAGTGAAAAATAGGGATGCCAGTCAGTGAGTCTTAATTTCTCATCATAAAAAATATTTATATTTTTCATAACACCTGGATAGACCTCCATCCTGCCTGATGCATTTCAGACATTGCTGTCTTTTATCAAAGGCTAAGGATGGTTATAGTTACACCACATTTAAATATCTTAAAACAGTAGGCATTGACATGACATCATACTGTTTCTCAACTTCGATTGCTTCTCATATTAATTAAAAAATCTTCTTAGTGCCAGAAACTGCACACTAGTAATAAATTGATTTACCATATATTGCATAACTCTCCATGAATATCTCACACCAAAAAACACCAAGAAATGCACATAGTGACATCCCAAAACCTAATAATAAAATAAAAAAATATATGAACATTAAGGCATATATACTATACAATGGGGAAGGGGAAGGGAAAGGGTCAGTAAGGGAAAGGAGAGGTGGGGGAAGAAAACAAAAGGAATATGAAGGAATTAAGGAAAAGGGGAAGGAGAGGGAAAATAAATAAAAAAGGAAAAGGATTTACTACTATTTATACTACTCTATAACTTCAAAAAGCATTATCAGGATCTTAAAATTGTTTCTCGTCGACATATATTAGACATTTTTGTCCCAATGTGGAGGAATCATGAAACTCATAGACAGTATAAATGTAAATTATGGGTCCAGTCAGTTCATTATCAAAACAGATTCAATTTTCTTTTTAAATATGGTCGAACATCTAGTTGAATATTCAAACCTGGTTTTGCATTCGCTGTTAGCGTAATAATCCAGAAATTCTTATCAGCATAAGAGTGTCATAATCTCCTCCCCTCAGATTCTTATTTACTTTATCTATTGCTACAAGAGAGAAAGCATGGGCCTGGCCATCCTTTGCACTATTGACATAAGCAGCTGTGGCATATGTGGGGTAATTTCTGTCTATGGCTCTTTTATGTTCACCGACACTCACTTTAAAGCATTGACTTGTCTTTCCTACATAGAAAGCTTGACATTGACATGTGGCAAGGTAAATCACTCCTCCATATTACACATCATACATTGTCTTAGCTGATAATACTTCTCAATGTTACAACATTTGGGTGTGTGTGTGTGTGTGTTGGTGTGTTTTCAACTTGTTCGGGTCAAAATGTTAAACAAGCCTTCATTTGTGAACTCTGGCATTAAGATAGGTCATTTAAAAAGTTGCCTGTTGAAGTCACATTTAATGAGTTTGTGTGATTGATTAGGAGGTTATCATTTGAAACAGCAATACAACACTGCAGAGTGTGTTGTTGAAGGATAGCAACATACCTCAGTTGAATTTTGAGTCATGTGGTATCATTAAGTGCTTTCAACCACCTATGAAGTGCCATATCCTACATCATAGCATACCATGCAGTGTCATATGCTGATTACAACAGAGGTCCAAATAAAATTAATGAAAAAAAATGGGTTAAAACAGTGTTTTAATACTGATTTATAATTTTAAAATGCATCATTATACAATGGAGAAATAGCCCTGTAACTTTTCACAAGTAGAATGTACCTGGAATGTATAGATGACACACAATACAAAATATCACAATTATCCATAATTTCAGTGGTGAAATTCCCAGAACTCAAAGACACACACACACAGGCACGGTTAAGTATATTTGTGACATGGTAAGCAGCAGACATTTTCTTATAAAGCTGGTATTGATAGAAAGGTGAGCTGAGGGGCCATGGCCACCAAGGGAACATAAGAAATTAAACTTTTGAATAGTTTACTGGATTTTCAAATCTCCGGTTTTCAGATTATTTGCTGCACAAGGCTTGCAGCATTCTCCTAACCTACGTTTGGGATTTTCTATCCAGTGTGTTAAATGCTGCAAGTTACACTGGCTTTCCCTTGTCTAGAACACGGCATTCAGGGGACCCTTTTTATGGGGTGTATGCCAAATATTTGATGCAAGGTGCCTTAAGCTGTTGTATCTGTGAAACACTGGAAAATCAAGTGCAGTTGTGGCAAAGGCTTTTGACATAGCTGCAACAAAAATAGCTTTGATGCCAATCCTTCATCAGTCTTTCAAAATCCAGCTCAGTATTTCTTTATATGTGTAATAAGGTGTTTTAAAAATAAGGAACATGTATCTATCTTTCTTTCTTTCTTTCTTTCTTTCTTTCTTTCTTTCTTTCTTTCTTTCTTTCTTTCTTTCTTTCTTTCTTTCTTTTTCCCAATATGAATATTTTCAATGGGAAATGGTGGCAGCCCTGTTAGTGATGACAATCAGGGATACGTGAAGTTACTCATGTATTCTGCTATATACTGTACGTGATTTGTCCAAATTTCAAAACCACTGACTGAACTTGTTCCAGCTGAACATCTGAGAGTGTTTACAGGTGGCTTACAGAACTTAACAGTATGTATTCAAACAGGAAGTAGATCTAGTTCAACCAATTACATAACTGACAATAAATTATAATAGATTGATTTTATCAGGAAATATTGTTAAGTACTGGTCTACTAATGTATTGGCTAGTGGTGAGAATTGTTTATTTAGAAGGGTGGTAACGGTGTAGTTTTCTTTTGGAGAAAGATCTAACCATGCACAGTATTATAATATAGTGCAATAACCTTTTTCTAAAAATAATTTTCATACCAGAGTATAACAAGGAGTTTACAGATACAAGAATAAAGGAGTTAGAAATAAAATAAAACAAATAAAGCAGAAGTAAATTTTAAGGGACAACTAAACCATATTCTTTTACATTTTGTGTATTTTTTTAAATAACTCCATAGGCTTGTAAAGGAGAGTCTATTGTTTATATTTATACTGGTGAAGATGGAAGGTTTGATACCTTTTAGTGGACCAACAAGTGTCTTGTACAAAGATGGAATTATACACAAGCTTTCGGGGCCACACAGGTCCCTTCTTCAGGTGAATAGCAAAACTGAGCAACATAAGCAGTATTTGTATCCACTGTGGAGCAATTAAAAATCAGGAAGTGAAGCATGAAGGTGATAAAGGGGACTGGAGATGAAAGTCTAAGATGCAAAATAAAAACATGAGAAGAAATGGGGAGGGGCAAACTGGGAACAGGTCAGTAGGAGATGAAAGGAAGCTAAAGGGAAGACAAGATCACACAGATAGGATCTGAGATCCGAGGCTGGCTATAAGGGTAAATTAGACAGGACATGCCTAAGAGATGCAAGGAAATCAAGAAATTAGGAGAAACAAAAGAACAAAGGCCTAAATAAACAGAGTATGAGGTATATTAAACAGAGGTGTGAAAACAAGAGGGAGTGGGTGGAACTGAGCTAAAGAGTTAATAGAAGAGACAGGGAGGAAATGAGGTACAGGTAAAAAAAAACAGATCAGGCAGAACTCAGAGAAAGAAAAAAGTAATAAGAGAAATACAGAACCTGAGTGTGACAAATAATGACATGACTTAGTACACAATAAAAAAGAAATGCTGTTTACCATAGTGTGTCATGAAACCGATGTCCTGATTCAGTCCAGAAATGTCATATTTAAATTGTTTAATATATTTCAATTCCCATGCCCTTCTGTCCTGTGTGATTCTGAAGTTGCCTCTTAGTATCAAGACAGATAAATCCAAGAGAGAGAGAGTGATCTGATTGTGAAAAATGGTTTCCTATTGGAGTGCTGATAATCTGGTTTACTATTGTGTGACCGTGGTGATTCATCCTGGTTTTCAGTGGTTGGCTAGTTTCCCCAATATAGCATTCATTTGTGCACTTTGTTAGGAGGTCTAAACCTCACTTTCAGATTCTTGACGATATTGGGAATGCAAGTAATCACAGACACATTGCATTAGAGTAATAAACAAGTTTACTACTACCAAAGGGATAAATCACAGTTGCCCTAAGCAGTTCTTACTAATACAAACCAGGAGCCAGTGCTAAGCATTCCCTACACCTCAAGGTTTCTCTGTGTCTCTTGGGGTCTCTCAGGTCTCCGAGGTATAAGGCTTGTGCATTACATTATATACCTATGATAATTACTATGGTTACCAAAAGATAGAAATATTTCTAGTTACAGAGATGAGCCCTATTGGCTAAATTAGAGGTGGCTCCACGGTCCAAGATAACATTATACAATTCTGTAAAGTCATCAGTTTGAGAACAAAAGAGTTCTTATACAGAGTCTTACATAACTCAGTGTAGTGGTACAAATCACCAAAAGGTGACAATGCCGTCTTACATATTATAATTACTCCAAGGACACAGGTGTCTTGGCATTTTACAAGTAAGAAATACACAGAAAATTACATAACAGAATATATGTATTAGCAAGCAAAGTGTATTACAACATTATGTATTCATATCCTGACATCTACTCTTGTACGGTAGATGCCCTTAGCCCTATATGTTAGTATAACATATACTTAAGTGCTAGCTGTCTACGGTGTACCTCTGAGGGTACCAATTAGGGTGCAGGGACCTCATGCAACATTCCCCCATTGTTGCCTCCAAGGGCAACACAGGCAAATGTCTCAGGAAAGGAGAGGAGCAGTGGTCGTTTACAAACCCGACGCGCAAGCCTTGTAAAGGAACTCGAGCTGCTCAAGGTGTTGGAGCAGTGTGCGCCATAGGCAGCAGAGCATAATAATCAAAATGAAAATTAAAAATGCTTTTATAATAACAAAACCTTTAAAAGTAATCTCTAACCAGGTGTTAGTTAATGCGTTATTCATATCACCATCATTAATCAGGCCGAGAACAGCTTCATTGGCTTTGGTCATATTATTGCTGATGTGGATGAGGTGTGTGTCTTTCCTTTCTAAAAGTGATTTTAATGTAAGTGTAAGTGGGTCTATGTGTACATTAAAGTATGGCAAATATTCTGACAGTGTGAGCAGATAATTGGGGTTACCATCAATAATGTCTGCATCAAGGAGGGGGACGGGTTATAACAGTATGTCCAATGACAGTCTTCTGGTGGGGGACAAAACAGAAATTGGGGTAATCAATAGCACATGTAACAGATCCATAGGTGTAAGACTTGTAGTTAGTGACCATGCAATATTCACCATTGGAATTATATTGTGAGCGCACAGTAGGCAGTCTCCACTTTTGCAACTGGACAGGGCAGGTGTAGGTCGTCTTCGAAATCCGTGTTGACAGGCAATGAACTTCCTCATGATAGGATTGCTAGAGCTTATCCGGAGCCAGAGTCGAGTCAAAGGAGTTAGTGCCATTTGCAGTGATGTCATCATCCATGGTGAAAGTCCAATCAATGCTGTCTGGAGAGTAACCACAAACAGGTTGAATAACATCAAATACATCACATTGGCACAAGTAAATATATTGCTTTTTTGCACAGCAGTCTGTGTGCGGAGCCACCCAGGCATCCAGGAAAGGATGGTAAACCAGTAGAGGTGGTAGATCCAGGCGTTCTCTGTAGATGTCTTCGTCCAAATGCTCAATCGAATGTACCAGTGCAAGCTTGTCAAACAAAGCTGTAGTGGGATCAAAGTGTGGTAAAGAAACAGTAAAGGAAACAAACATGGTATTTGTTATGGAACACTTCTTAGCAGTGAAACAAGGACCAGTATTAGGGTGTCTGGTCACAAACTCCATATTCCTAGCTGTAGAAAGAGGAATAGTTAAAGTCTGTTGCATATACATGGAAACACAGCTAGTGGTTTTACATCCTGGACAATACCAATTATCATGTATAGTGTCAGGTATCCTTCCAGATTCTAGATCACGGAAGAGGTTGTTGATGGTAGTGATAATGTAGGAGTCATAGGCAGAGTAAAGTATCTCTCTAGCAATGTACTGTTTATCTGCTTCTTTGTTGTTCTGTTGTATGAGTGCGTTAATCTTATCTTTAGAATCAGTGAATGCCTTAGCAATGTCATGCATGTTGTATACAGTGTATCTTTCTTCCTGACTAAGGCCATCCACACCATGCAATAATGGGGGTAGTACGTTGTTGACCAAACCAATGGAAAATTTTGCAGAATGAGCTTTGATAGCAGCAGTGTCTGCTTTGTTCCAGATAAACATAGTCATACCAAAAAGGCCTGTGACAGTACCTGTTGCACCTGTGACATCAGAACTGTCAACTTCACGTGTTTTACATTTATGTGTTAGATTGTCAGGAGAGGGCTTCCTCCTGAAGTTGTCTCTGTGTTCAGTAGAATGGACCCAGGCAATAGGGTCTTGTGTATGAATCTGAAATGCAGCTAAACTATCAAGCAATAATGTACTATAAAATGCTGACGTGTTAGTATTGACACATACCAAATTCTTTCATATTCCAGTAAGTAAGATTAAACAAAACAGGTATATGCATAAACTGTAAGTTATTAATCAAAGAACCTGGGAGGGCAGTGGCTGTTAGACCACTACAGGGACCAGGGATATGCTTTGGACATTCCAAAAGCTGTTTGTCAGTGGGTGGTAACACAGAGAGGTACATGGCTGCAGAAGCCCTGTGATGTATAGCACAACATTTTTGAGCAGAATCTCTGGACAAAGAATTACAGTATGAAGGATCAATTAAAGCAGTGATGTTGTACAAACCAGAATGTCTTAATGCAGTTTGTAACAAGGACAGCGAACCATTTGGGGATAATTTAGCATTGTGCCAACCTTGGAAAGTTCCTGTGGAAAGTTTGGCCACAGAGAGAATTTGTCCTTGTGATGTGGTTTGCCACTCAATTTGAAGGGTAGATTTATCAGGAGCAACAACCAAGGCAGTGAGGTAAGCATCGGAACCTTCCTGGACAGTGATCATAGTATCTGGTATATTGATGGATACTCCCTCTGGAGGAGGTGCTGGAGGATCAAGGTGTCGTAGGAGGTCTGGTACCGTGCCTTGGATGCAGGGGATAACTCCTGAGAGGAGGAGATAATGGAACAAGATAGCCATCTTGTCAGTGTATCTGAAAAGGAAGATCAAAGATTAGTATGTTAGTACTATTCCACCCAATGGGGTGAGGAAAAGTAATTTAAGCTCCTTTATATAGTTTCAGCTGGTTTGCATGTAACCATTTGTCAGTCAACTTTTTGTTATGGAGGAGTCTTACTTGATAGACTGCCGGACTGGGCTTGTTGACAATGGAGAGCAGCGACCATCAACCCTTTAGCATGGCGCTTATTGGCTGATTGTCTCGTCTCTGTATACTGGGTTGAAATCCCCAGTATAGAGTTTTTGGATTGACTTGCATCCTGCGCAAAGTCAGCCCATCCTCCATGGGAGGCAAGGAAGTTTGAGACATCGAGTCTCAGTTCTGCGCAGATATTTGATACCATGGCCATTGTGTGGGAGGGAACGAAAATTCAAACTGTGAAAAGGGCACCGTGCTGCATATCGATCCACAGCGCAAGCACTTTATACACAGCCGGGCTACTGTATAAGTTATAGACTTGCATTTCAAAGCTGGTATGGAGTGGGTCGAGATGGCATCAACCACACCTGAAAAGACAGCCAGACTTTGCAAGTTACTACAAAGTGGTTTTAAAATGGGACAGGTGATAGGGGAGTGTACATCTACTGTCCTCATGGGAAAGGGAAAAGTTTAAGCAACAAGTGAAAACTTACAAACACCAAACATCTCCTGCACACGGTCGCCAATTTGTTAGGAGGTCTAAACCTCACTTTCAGATTCTTGACGATATTGGGAATTCAAGTAATCACAGACACATTGCATTAGAGTAATAAACAAGTTTATTACTACCAAAGGGATAAATCACATTTGCCCTAAGCATAGGGTTGCCACCTTTGGATGAGATGAAAACCGAATACTAAACCACACCCCCAAACTCCACCTCTAACCCTGACCCTTTTATGACTAATAAGGTATCGCTTGGACTCTGATTCGCTTGATTTATTCAGAATTGCTGCTGAAACTGTATTGCATTGTGTACAACTTCTTTAAATTACATCATGATTATTATTTTTGGTTTGTTTGATTTAGATTTAAATATTTTAAATTTTAGTGTATGTTAACATTTGATGGGGTTAGAGAGGGCATTCAGGGGACTTTGCATCCTGTATACACAGCCTAGCTCACACATCAAGTGACTAGAATGACACTTCTGACAACTGGCTATTTTGGATCAGGTGGCCTTTTCTGGTAAAACTCTTTCAATAAATAAATAAATAAACTACACCAGTTATGGTGGATGAGATGTAATTACAAATATCACCTTCCATTTTAAGATGTGTTACTGTCCTTCCCATTGCTCCTACTCCAAAGTTATTTGTAATGTCAGAGAACTTTTAAAAAGTGGTAGGAACTATTCTATGCTGTTAAATACCCTATTTCTTTCCATGTCAGTTATACATAGCAGATAGCATGATGTGTGATATGTAGCGTGGAGGCAGTATAGTGCAGTGGTTTTAAGGCTCTGAGCTACAATCCTGTAGACCTGGGTTTGAATCCTACAGCCCAAACTTGCATACTGTGTCACCCTGAACAAGTCACTAAACTCCCTTGTCCTCCCAGGTTGCACCTGTAAACAAGCTTCACCTTAGTGTGCCTCTTCTGGTTAAAAAAAATAATGTTTTGAGAAATGTTTGATAAATTACCAAAATTTGCAGTGCCATCAAATCTAGATTGTGTTCCTTTCACCTCATCAGCTATTACTCTCTTTCTTTTCTCATTTCTGTGGCTTAGAATTACATTAGCCACACTATTCTGTGCTGTTCATCTGAAAGGCCTGGAATGGTCTTCCTGGAATATCCAGGTAGTATGAAAATTGACAGCTATAACTACTGAGGAGAGAGAGGGGTATAGTATTGCTAGAAATTGAATAAAAATTAGATTATTAATTTAACAACAAAAGGGGTAACAAATATTAACATACAGGACAGACTCTAAAAGAAAAACCGGTGAGCATATAAAGGTATAAAAGTATTCCCTCTCACAGCAGTCAAAGACCATACTCACAATGCAGTTTGGAAAGGATTAGATTGATTTGCTGCAAATGGTCTTAATGTCCCTGCTTTACACCTCTCAGACTTATTGGTATACAAACAAAGGTCTGCATGACATCAGAATTTCTTTGTAATCTGAACATGCAAGTAAAATGGTGACAGATTTAACAGAATCTGTTTTACAAGTATGTGAGCATTCAAAATAACTGAAAAAATACTACCTCTGAATAAAACTGGATTAGCAGGTAAGGTTTCTGAAACACAGATTATACAGTCCACCCTGGGACAGGAGGCTATCCTAATGTGGTGCCTGTCTGAACATCTAAGGGTTTCAGAAAAATGAAGGTGTTGATTAAGGTGGTATTGTTTACCCTCCTCATGACTAATCTTCCAATTTGCTGGTGTGAAGTTAAAGGTGACAACTGAGCAGACAGGGACATGTTTGGTTCTTTTAAATGCCCTGCCCTTGAAGGCACTTCCTGATCAACATGCACTGCAAGCAAGCAAGCACACTGAAATGTTGCTTACAGTCAGATGAGAAGAAAATAAAACCGTTAGTGGAGGATCTCACAGATGCTTCTTGACCCACCATAAAAACCGAATTTGCTATGGTGATAACAGGAGGACCGAATCTGGAACAGAAAACTGAATCCATTCTGTCAAAAACCAAGTAGTTGGTAACCTTACCTAAGCAGTTCTTACCAATACAAACTGGGAGCCAGTGCTAAGTGTTCCCTACACCTCAATGTTTCTCTGTGTCTCTTGGGATCTCTTAGGTCTCCGAGGTATAAGGCTTGTGCATTACATTATATACCTATGATAATTACTATGGTTACCAAAAGATAGAAACATTTCTAGTTACAGAGATGAGCCCTATTGGCTAAATTAGAGGTGGCTCCACGGTCCAAGATAACATTATACAATTCTGTAAAGTCATCAGTTTGAGAACAAAAGAGTTCTTATACAGAGTCTTACATAACTCAGTGTAGTGGTACAAATCACCAAAACGTGGCAATGTCATCTTACATATTATAATTACTCCAAGGACACAGGTGTCTTGGCATCTTACAAGTAAGAAATACACAGAAAATACATAGCAGAATATATGTATTAGCAAGCAAAGTGTATTACAACATTATGCATTCATATCCTGACATCTACTCTTGTACGGTAGATGCCCTTAGCCCTATATGTTAGTATAACATATACTTAAGTGCTAGCTGTCTATGGTGTACCTCTGCGGGTACCACTTAGAGTGCAGGGACCTCATGTAACAACTTCTCGCATTAAATTAGGTAAACCACATTGCTGGATTGACATGTGTAGGATCCATCCATTTGTATTATGTTGTTCTGGCTTGTCTTAATGGTGGCCTGTGTGCATATGTGGGTGCAGGTCCCACTTTAGTTCTGTATTTCTCTTATTATTATTTTTTTTTCTTTCTCTGAGTTCTGTCTGATCTGCCTTTTTTACCTGGACCTCACATCCTCCCTGCCTCTCCTACTAACTCTTTAGCTCAGTCGCACCCACTACCTCTTGTTTTCACACGTCTGTTTACACTACCTCACACTCTGTTTATCTAGGCCTTTGTTCTTTTGTTTCTCCTAATTTCTTGATTTCCTTGTGCCTATTAGGCATCTTCTGACTATTCTACCCCTACAGCCATTCTCGGATCTCAGATTCTATCTGCATGCTTTTGTCTTCCCTTTAGCTTCCTTTCATCTCCTACTGACCTGTTCCTACTTAGCCCCCTCCCCATTTCTTCTCACGTTTTTCTATTGCATCTTATACTTTTATCTCTAGTCCTCTTTATCACCTTTCTACTTCCCTTCCTGATTTGTAATTGCTCCACAATGGATATAAATACTGCTTATATTGCTCAGTTTTGCTATTCACCTGAAGAAGGGACCTGTGTGGCCCCGAAAGCTTGTGTATAATTCCATCTTTTTACATGACACTTGTTGGTCCAATAAAAGGTATCAAACCTTCCATCTTCTCCTGTTTTGCAAGGACCAATATGGCTGGAATCTTTTTATATTTATACTGAAACTACATTTATTAAAGTAGGACAAATGCAATTTCATAGCATTTGAAAATTGTAAATGCAGTGGGGCTGATTTTCAAAGCACCCTTATGCATTTTGCAAGTTGTGACATATAAGGGATGCCATTGTACCAGGGACCCTGCACCCAGTTCTGTATCAGGCAGGGTTCCAGCAGCTAAGTCTCATGACTTGTGTCAACCCTACCAGTATGCCTAATGGAAAGCATACCTGAATTGGTTGCCATAAGCCTGCAGCATTGAATGTGGAAGGGCACAATCACCCCCCATGCCCGATCCTCACTGTATAATATGGGATAAGCCCCACAGGGCTATTGACACACCATGCTCCTTAACACTTATGCCTCCATCCCCAATAACATGTATTTTAAAGCCCCTGTGGGCTGCTTGCCCCCCCAAGCCCTGATCCCCAGTAACACAAAATGTTACAGCCCCACAGGGCATTTGCAAGCCCCACAGGGATATCTGATCCACCCAGCCCTGATCCCCAATATAATTATCTAAATCAGCCCTGGTGGGCTAGCAGCCCCCCTCAGCCCCAATCTCAATCCCTGTCCCCACACCCTGAAAGATTATCATGTCAGTCATACAAAACTATTAACACATTTCATGCTCCATTTTAGCCCTGGAAGTCTAGAGACCCCACACCCAGAAGTGCCAGATCACCCCACTCCCACCTTGACCTGTACCCAGCCAGAGACTGGCACAGCCCTCTTCTAACCACAGTGGCCAACCACTGACTGAGCTCTGTATAAGCACATACTACTGTAAATAGTATGCACTCAGCAGCTGTCATTTATTGAGTGTATACTATTTATAGTAGTATGTGCTCATACAGAGTGTGTACTATTTACAGTAGTATGTACTCATACAGAGCTCAGTCAGTGGCTGGCCACGGTGGTGAGAGGTAATCTGTGCCAGTCTCTGGCTGGGTACAGGTGAAGGGGAGTGGGAGGTCTGGCATTACTGGGTGAGGGGCCACAGAAAGCATTAGAAAACTCTCCTGGTGCCGTTGTCCTGTTCACCAGGGTTGTCAGAGTGCTGAAAATCTTTTCAGCACTCTGTGCAATAATGGTGATCATCTTTAGGCGTTCACCATTATCACATTGACCCGGGCTTGGGGAGCTGCTAGTCCACCAGGGCTGATTTTGATAATTCTACTGGGGATTGGGCTGGGGGGGTTAGATAACCCTGTGGGACTTGGAAATCAGTTTATTCTTGGGGATTGAGACTTGGGAGTCCAATAGCCCTGCAGAGCTACAACACCCTGTATTACTGGGGATCGGGACTTGGGGAACCATAGCCCTTTCAGGGATTTATCATTATTTGTTATTGAGGATCGGGGGCTGCCTGCCTATGGACAATCTGTTGGGGTCACATTGGCACCATCCCCAGTGGACAGCAAAGTAATTTACACCAGCTCATAGCTAGTATAAATGTTCTTTGACAGATATCCTTGGGGATTTGTGTCAGAATCCCAGTTTAGGGGATGTGGCAGTGACCCTTACAGAATAGGGCACAGCAGCTGCTGTAAACCCCCTTGCACCATGTCACAGTCATAGGTTTGGCACAACCATGGTGTAAGTCAACTTTGGCGCAAGCAGCCTGCATGTTGTAGCAGGCTGCTTTCCAGAATCTTGCATGTCGCAACTAATAGCGCAAAGTGCTACTTGCGACATTCCTATTGGCTCAAGTCACTTTGTGCCATGCTTAAGACTTTGAGAAAAGGCCCCAGCCTCTTCTGATTCAAAACTCCTGCTCTAAGAATATTAAAATGGTTGTCTTGATTATTTCAATGAAGAGAAAGATGCCCAGTTGTGCAAATATATTCTAGCTTTACTAACCATATTCAAAAACAAATAACTATAAAATGAAAAATGATAGCATGGTACAGTGAACACCAAAGTCATTCAGCACAAAAATATCTACAAAATACATGGTGTTTCATGGAGACACCTTTTCATTTTATTTAATTAGCAAAAAAAAGGGAAGAGAACATTATATTTTTGTTACTTTTTCAACAAACAAATGCAAATAACTTTGATCAAGTCAATCTGCACAGGAACAAAACATATCAACAATATATCCAGTAGGGAAGTAGCATTTTTCATCTATGCCATACCTCCAAAAAAGTGAAACAAATTGAATTTCCTCCATTTTTTTCTGTTTATAAAAAATCTAGAAGTCATCTATAAATGAAACATTAATCATCCTGTTAATATTTTTGTGGTGAGAAATGTTTGTGCTCAATGTACTGTGCTTCCATATTTCATTTTAATGCTATTTGCATTAGTATGTTGCCAACAAAAACAGAATTTTCTGCAGTTTTTTGATAATTATATATAAAAATTAAAAGTTATATATAAATGAAAAACCACTAATTCTGTAGATATGTTTGTGAAGAACAGATATTGTTCTCACAGTACCATTATGTCATTTTTTGTTTTAAAGTTATTTGCATTTGTTTGTTGAAAAGTGAAAAATAAAGAATTTTCTGCTGTTTTTTTTATTTTTTATAATTAAAAAACTCCTAAAGTAACACCACTCATTTTGGAGATATATTTGTGCTGAACAACTTCAGTGCTCATAGTACCATGCTATCATTTTTCATTTTAAAGTTATTCACATCTGAATATGGATCCAGCGTTGTAGGTGCAATGGACTTACATTCTGGGTAACCTAATACAAGGAGATGGCACAACATTTTGCAGATATTGGCATTCTTTCATCAAGCTCCTTACCAGTAGCATGAGGAATTATTTTCTTATAATTCAGTAGTCCATTTTCTGTATCATTTTTGCATCTATATTTATATGCTGTCTTCTTTAACTTGGTAGCTTAGTAACTTGATAAACAGTAGATAGAAGGGGATGTTAGCCCAGTGTGAGTGTCTACTACATTCTGTGATGAATCAGACTGGAAGGGGCCCTATATATTTATCAGGTTCTTTCTTGAATACTTCAAACATTGGTAAATCAACAACATTTTGTGGAAAGAAGTTTCATATTCTAATGGCCTTGATTGCAAAATAATTTCCCACTCTTTTTGTTGTTGTCCTCAGAGTTTTAGTTGCTTGTAATGACATCTTAGGTTAGCTGACCTTTCCATAAAGGTTGTAATGCATTGTGTGGCAATTCTTGGCCACTCAGTATTTGGAATAGTTGTAATATATAACTGTTTCTGTTTCTTAGTTCTAAAGTGAGTAAATTTAATTCTGCTAACCTTTGATTGTATTTTTTTTAGCCTTGGGATCAGCTTTGTTGCCCTTCTCTGGATGCCTTCTAATAAATTAATGTCCTGCCTTAAGTAATGTGACCAGAAGGAAGATGTCTTACTGATTTAAGATTGTGTTACTAGATATTAAAGCCTATAAGTAAGATTGTCCAGATATATAGAAAAGATAACAGGGCAACCTATAACCACTTGATTTTACACATAGTCTTACATAACACCTGTACAGTTAAATAATAGTCTCCATTCCTAGTTACAAAAGCCCTCTTAATGAAATGGATTATTCTATAGGCATTCTGAGTTCTCTTCCTACAATGAATACGCAGACTGAAGGTATAGTCTGTTTCAATTCCTATATGTCATTCATCTGATACCGACTGTAAGGGGACTCTTTTTAACACATAAGACTTTCTTAAGCTGTGTCTGCCTAGATGTAATACTGTACATTTTTGTAGATAAACTCCACTTTGTTGTTGGATGCTCAATGTTTTGAATTACTTTAAGGTTCTTCACAAGGGATTGGTATTTTTCATCACTGTATAATTCACAACATATTTTAGTGTCATTTGCAAATATTAATATATGATTATTTACCCCTGCATGTAGCTCTCCTATAAAGTTAGCAAACAGGATTGATCCCAGAACAGAACCATGTTAAACACCACTGATCATAGAAAAAAATATCAAAGGGCTCACATTCAGATGGGGTACACTTGGTAAAACAATACTTTTACAACTTCATAACCAGGCACTCACCACCACCATTGAACACTGACACTGCAGTGTAAATGAAAGGTTTTTTTTTATTTTAAAATAACATACCTGATGCATTTCTGGTCACAGTGACCCTTTCTGGAAGGCTGAAAGACACATAATGACAAACACTAATACTGTATACACAAATATCACTGTGATGTCACATTAATGAATTTTTGAAACAGCAAATGACCACTCACAGAGTTCAATTACATACACTTAAACAGATCACCCTATTATGTCTTAAAGAAACAGAAAAGGGTGAGATCTTTAACAGAAAGTTTTTCACAGTATGTGGACCATTTTTTAATGCCCTTTGTAGCTGAGTTACCATCTTACTTAAGGTATACAAAAGATGTTTTAAACTTGATAGCTAACCATCATTGTGAAGTCCCTTTACTTTTAGTTACGCTTGATATAGAATCACTTTACTCCAATGCTCCCCATAAGGGAGCCCTAGATGCGGTGTCATATTTTTTGAATCAAGGCTTCCCCACAACTTTACCCCAATAGAATTCTTACTAAAATTGTTGGAATTTGTTCTCAAATTTAATGTCTTCACTTTTGATAAAGCCATATACAGGCAAATTAAAGGCACTGTGATGGGGGCAATTTGTGCTCCCTCAATGGCCAACTTATATGTTGGCTTATGGGAGCAACAGAGTGTTCTGGATGTGTCAAAAAATCCTTTCCATAAGCATATTTTCTGATGGAGGAGGTTTATTGATGATGTGTTACTATTCTGGACAGGAACTGAACAGGAGTTGTATGATTTCATCAGGTACTTGCACTCTACCAATGAAAATTTGAGATTCCCATATACTGCTAGTAAAGAGACAATTGCCTTCCTAGATATTCAGATTTTGCAAAATACTGATGGAAATCTAAGTTCTGATATGTATAGAAAGAGTGTGGATGGGAATACTGTTTTGGTAGCTTCTAGCTGTCATCCCTCCCACACTGTGGCCTGCATTCCAAAGGGAGAATGTCTAGGGGCACTAAAATAAATTGTAGCACTAATTGTGTACTTTCAGAGAAGTACAGACACCCTGGAAAAATGACAAGTGGAGAAAGGGTATAGCACCAGCAACATTAAACTTACTCAAACTAATATAGCAACTCTGGATAGGAACACTCTGTTGCAAACTAAACCTAAGGAGGTTAAAAACCAGGGAGGATGAATGTAGTGCCAACTTACTCTACACATGCATCTGCTTTTTCCAACATCATCTCCAAGCATTGGAATGTGTTAGCAGCAGAGGAAAATTTTCAAACTGTTGCAGCAACCCCCCTAGATTTTCTTTTAAGAAGGCTAGTATTTAGGATAGTTTGGTACATTGTTATTTTATAGACACAATAGATAATCAGACATGGTTGACTAGACCTGTTGGATGTCTTAAATGTCAGAAATGCATGTACTGTAATGTAATTCTGACTAGCAAAACTTTTATGTCATTCAACAATAGCAGGATCTTCACCATTAGAGATGAACTGTAATACTGTGAGTGTTTCAATTGGGCTTCCTGCTGTTGCAGAGATTTCAATGGGGAGAAGATGGAGTGGAGTTTTAAAGTGAGGGTGGGGGAGCACCAGAGGGCAATTGCTAACAAGGATGTGACATATGAAACACCTGCACATGTTGTGGCACATATGTAACATGCTCATGAGCATATATTCAGGTATACAGCCATTGAAAACGTGTGCCCCAATCCCATAGGGGGAGACTACAGAAACATCATTTTGAGAAGGGAAATGTTTTAGATTATTAAATTAAAGGCTAAAGTTAGCTCAGGCTTGAACTGTGGTATTGATATTAAATCATTTCTGATTAATAGGAAATGAGGGAAAAACCCTTATTTGTTAGTGCACATGGACAGATTTGTGCCCCCCCCACCTTCTGCCTGAATTTTAGCTTTTCTGTGTCTTTAAGACATAATAGGGTGATCTGTTTAAGTGTATGTAATTGAACTCTGTGAGTGGTCATTGGCTGTTTTAAAAATTCATTAATGTGACATCACAGTGATATTTGTATATATGAATGTTTTTCATTATGTGTCTTTTAGCCTTTGAGAAAGGGTCATTGAGACCAGAAACATGTCAGTCATGTTATTTTAAAATAAAAAAAACTTTTATTCATACTGCAGCTTCAGTGTTCATTGGTGGTGGTGAGTGCTTGGTTATGAAGCTGTAAAAAGCACCACTGATCAACGGTCATTCGATAGACAGACTTGCTGCATTCTTCCACTGAGCCAGGATTTGACCCATTTAACTAGGTTTAGACTATACCCCATGTATTTAGGTTTAAGTATGAATCAGAGGGCAGGACAGTGTCAAACACTTTTATGAAGTCCAAAAAAAAAAATCCCATCCACAGGCAAGTTATCATCTAGGCTAGCAGTGAGCTTCTCATAAAAGGCAATCCAATTTGTGGTACAGGACCATACATGAATAAAGCCATGATGTGTGAGATTCTCGAATCCCTTGGAAGTAGATTTGTTTTCAAATTTGGCTTTTAAAAGTTTCTGTGTCAGTTTACCAGGTACTGATTTTAGGCTTATGGGTCTATAGCTACAGGGTGATGTCCTGCTCCCTTTTTATGGCTGCAATGGGCAGAGCCCTGCAGACATTTTTTGATCAAAAAAGGACTCACCCACTGTTTAAAGAACAATTTAGGAGTTGCATCACAGTCATGCCTGTGATCCATGAAGCACTCTGCTGTCTCAATTCATGCTTTGCATAGCACTATTTTTAACCCATCAGTTCCCAACACATGCACATGCATGGTGGAGGTCATATTTGCCCTGTTTGTTCACCTCCACTGTGGTTCAATTTCTTGATGCTGGATGAGTCTCTGTCTAGTCACACATGGTGTTTGTCCTCTAAAGAGGGACCAGAGCAGCAGAGATGTGGAACCACTTGCAGCCATACTGAGAATGTGTGAACTGGCAGTCAGCACATGCACAGTAGTGTGCATTCATTTTCTTGCCACTATAACGGCAGATCAGTATCTCCACTGGTGCTCCTGGACCCCAAGATTGCTTAGATAGAGTCCAGAAACATGAGGGCTATGGAGAAGAAGCCACAAAAGAACAGTATTTATTTAAAGAGTGCCTTTGACTGCTATGGGACCGAAATTATACATAATAATGACCTGCTCATGAATATTAACAAACCCTGCCTGCATTCTGCTCATTGGTGCTTTTTAAACTAATACTTTCACAGCTTTTCCACTGTAACCCTCATGTCTCTAGACCCCAAATGACTGACCTCTGCATCCTAGAGTATTGGGAAAGCTCCTGATGTGCCTCTATCATGGAGAGAAAATGGATTTGTGCCACCATTTATGTGCGGACCACCACCTTGCACATTCTCAGTGCAGCTGCAAATGGTTCAGTGTCCCTGCTTCTCTGGCCCTCTTTAGAAGGACAATCATTATTTGGGACTAGATGGAGACTCAGGCAGCATCTCGAACTCTGTCCAAAATGGCAGTGACCAAACAGACCAAATGAGACCTCAGCAAGCTCATCTGCAGCCATACCGGCTCTGGCCAGATTATGTTTATGTTCTGAAGTCACTGTTGCTTTTTTCCAGTTAGTCAGTACTAGTTCCATTTTAGGGCACTTGTTGAATAATATCATACTGTAAATGGGGTGCATAATGATGTTGCAAGCTCTTTTAGACATCTTGGATATATACCATCAAAACCTGGTGATGAATTAGGATTGATAATTATTAATACTGCCAAAACTTCCTCCTCTAAAAAAGAATTGCATATTGGTCTGGGTCAGCATTACCATCTAAGAAGACATGAAAGCAAGAAAGAATAACATTAAGTAAAATAAAGTCAAATTAACATTAAAACCTTGTTTCATAAATAGCAAAGTAAATAAAATTAAACTACCAAGTGCTTCACAGACATGAAGCGTCCTGCATATTGGCCAATTTCATTGATGAGAGGTTTAGCAGTAGTAGTATTGCCTAGGCAGTTAGGAAGGCAAACTGTACAATATTTTCAATCTATAAATAGCATTGACAGCTCTACAGAGATAGGAAATGTGAGCAATGAAGGTGAACTCAGATTTTGTAATAAAAACCAAACAATGACTGCAGTCGAAATAGTATATGAACACAGTAAGATGGCAACATTTGGATGGTAATCAAGAGTTATTAAAAAATACAAGAAGAGAAAATGGGCAAGAGAAAGAAGTTACACTTTATTTTAAGTGTCTGTTTCAATGTAACTAATTAATTATTTACAGCAGGGTAATTACACTGTAGTTACATGTGTGTTGCATGCAACAACATTGAAATTGCAATACAGTTATAGTGTAGTTCAGTGACTCTTAAAGTGTTACTGAAAGGGGTTATACTTTAAGTGTCAGTTTCAAGTCAAACAAAATGTAAAGTAGAGCATTGTCAGCATAAAACTGATGCCATTTTGTTTCAGAAATAAGTCATTTTTTAAAGTTATCATTTAGGGATAACAGTTATTTAACATAGAAACATAGAAACATAGATGCATTTTAATTTACTTTAAAATGTTGCATGATTCAGTCATCACCATTTGATAAAAAATCATAATCTTTCTAAAATGTTTAATTAGAGCCCATCGAATCTCATTGGTTCTTACACCATATATTATTGGATTTACTGTTGGAGGAATACTAATGCACAGGACTGAAAGCAACACACGTGTATATGAAGGAACTCTGTCTTCAAATGTATATGTTATTAAAGATAATGTACCTGTTACATAAAAAACTAAAATCACAAACAAATGAGAACTGCAGGTGCTAAATACTTTTTGGCATGCTTTGTTTGATCTCAGTTTTACTGCAGCCTTGACAATCATGCAATATGATAATACAATCAATATTGTGTCGGGGGCTCCCACTACAAAAAGTATAGAGAACTGATAAGTATTACTTATTACAGAATTCTGATATGCAGTTTTAATTACAGATTTATAATCACAATAAGAATTGAGAACAGTTCTTGTACAGCAGTATGACAATGTTCTAGCAAGTATAGGTAAGGGCAATATAAAACAAAAACTTCTAATTAAAGCTATTAGGCTTCCTTTAAATATAAATGCATTTGTTACAAGAGATGAATACCTCAGTGGTTTGCACACTGCAATATAGCGATCATAAGCCATTAACAATAACATGGATGATTCCATGACTACAGAAAAACTAATAAAGAACATTTGCACAAAGCACATATTAAAATGTATACTTTTTAAATCAAACCATAATACCAGTAATAGCTTAGGCAGGAGAAAGATAGCTAGCACAAGATCTACAGCTGCTAAGATTGAAATAAATATGTACATGGGTTTATGGAGACTTTGTTCTATTCTGATAATGATCAACATTGTTACATTTCCAAAAAATGTAAATACAAGCAAAATGGAGAAAGGAATTGAAATCCAATGTTGCTTGTTTTGTAGTCCAGGAAAACCAATGAGGATAAATTCTGAAGCTTCACTGCAGTTGCCATAGTTTGATGACATAGTAGGATAGGTAGATTAAGCTAAATATTTAAAATATCTTCATTGCTCTGAAAATGAATACAAATAAATTGTCATTATTTTAGCATGAGTTTTTTTTTAACCAATACCAGTGGCAACATTAAATACCAAAGGTCTGGAACACTTTTCTTATAAAGATTCAGAAACCTAGTTGACATACTACACTATATCTTGGCCTGAATTAATACTTGTTACCATACCAAGGGGAGACAACAATTTTCATTTTGTGTGGGGGACAACTCCAAATCCAACTCAGTTTCTCTGAGGAAACCATTTTTGATTCAGGTTCTGTTATGTTGTTGACCCTGATGCATGCCCCAAACCTGGGACATCAGATGCAGATGCCAGCATGGAGGGCTCACAGTAGCCCCATTGATTCTTTTTCTGGGAGGTGACTTGAATGTTGTACCACTCATATAGCAGCAACTTGTGGTTTATTTGAAGGAGATTCTATTGGCAATATGGATAACCACACATTCTCAGGCAACCTCCAACCAAGGAAAGGTGTGAGAAAGAACACCTAGAGTGCTATGGGTGGAGAAAAGGTCACATAAAAGTGTACCTTTGGATGGATCATGAAGGAGGAGAGCATACCATCACACAAATCTGTAGGTACAGCAATGGAATGGTCCCTGCAAGCACATAGCTTGGTAATCATGTTTCCCATCTCACAGTATGCTGTGCATTGCAGTTAAAATTGGGAGATCTATTTGGCAAAAAGCAATAGCTGGAAGCCAAGCTAACTAGATGGAGGATCCACTAAGGATATATATATTTATTTATTTATTATACTATCGGTTTACAACCTTTGAGCCAGAAGCTCATTTACAAAGTTTCCTCATCACAGAGAGGACAAACATGTTACATAATTACAGAATACTGTAGAACAGTGAGACATATAATAATACAGTAGTTTCCATACAATTAGCTGATTAGAACATTCCTAGGTTGCACACTGAGTACATATTGTGACAAGCGGGGGAGAGAGGCCAAGGGAGGGGGGGTGAGATGGGAGTTTGGCCCGATGGGCTATGTCTGTAGGTGATAGTAGTTGGGGCATGTTAGAAACAGATGCAGTAGCTGAGGCCTGTTAGAGGTAGAAGCTGCAGCATGTTAGAGACAGGTGCAGCTACGGGAGCTAAACAGTTGGTTCCGAAGGGTGGTTTTGAAGGTGGCAATTTTGGGAGCAGTGGAGAGGGATGCAGGGAGAGAGTTAAACCAAGATGGGGCTCTGTAACAGAAGGACCTTTGCACCCTAGTGGTTCTGGTTCTAGGGACCCGAAGGGCAGTTTTGTCAGCAGTTCAGGTTGGGACAGTGGACAGGGTAGGTTGGATGGAGGTAGTCACCCCAGGTGGGGCAATCCCAAGCAGAATCTTCTTAGTTAGAAGGCAGTTTTGGTAGCAGAGTCATTCATCAAGGGTAAAGAGATTGGCCATGTCATAGAGTTGACATGTGTGGGTGAGCCTGGGGGCACCAGTCATTAGTCTGCAGGCCTTGTTTAGGATAAGGTGAATCTTGTTGAGGGCAGTGGTGTCAGTAGCATCATAAACTGGTAGGCCATAATCCACAAGGAATAGTACCGAGTATGTAACGGCAAGTTGGAGGTCATCAGGGGAGGCAGTAGAGGATGCCAAGGCAGGTGTTGGTGGTGTATGCAAGGGCATTAGTGTCGGCGTGAAAGATGAGGGCTGAGTTGAAAGTGACTACAAGATATTTATAGGAGTAGACGTGTTCAAGCCTTTGTTGAGTGCTGGGGAGGATGCTGAGTGGGCTGTTGCAAGCTTTGTTTTGGGGGGTGAGCGAAGAGCATTCACTTGCTTTTTTTGTGATTAATGATGAGTCTGCACTCCCTAAACCACGTTTCGGCCTCCTGGAAGGAGTGTTGGAGAATGTCCTGGAGTGAGGTAGGATTTCGGTGGGAGGCAAAAATGACAGCAACATCGGTGTACATGAGGATGTTGCTGGAGAAAGCACTGGGCAGGGTGTTTAGATACAGGATGAATAGTAGAGGCCCAGGAAAGAGCCCTGGAGTACCCCAGAGTGGATGGGATGGGTTTCCAAGAGAGTCCCATTGATTTTGACACACTGGGAATGAGCTATTAGATAGCTTGTGCACCAGGCGAGGGGGCCAGCTAAGAAACCAATGTGATGGAGGGCATCTAGTAGCAGAGGGTGGGAGACAGTGTAGAAGGCCTTAGACAGGTCAACATACACTCCTCCAATGAGGGAGCTGGAGTCCAGGGAGGTGTGCAGGAAATTGGAAAACTCCAATAATGCAGTGCCAGTGCTGTGACCAACATGGAATGTCGTGCATAGCCAGGTATTCATTAAGTTGATTAGCCTCCACTTTTTCTAGTGCTTTGGAGGGGGGGAGGATGGAGATTGGACTGTAGTTGCTAGGGGGTGGACCTGTCACCCCTTGTGAATAGACATGACTATTGCAGTCTTCCATACAGAAGGGAACTGCCCCAGTCAGATGGACACAGACCGTGAGCAGGACAAGGATGTCATCCAGGACCAGCTGGAGTATTTTGGGGTCCAGAAAGTCACTGCTAGGACTGTTGCTTTTTAAGGTTTTTAGAGAAGAGGTTTGGCTTCCTGGGCACATACTTTACGAAGGTGGAACCAGGGTCATTGAGGGACTGGTGGTGGTAGGTTGGGGGTAGTATCGAAGAAGTTACTAGAGAGGACAGAGCTAAAGTCAGGAAAGGAGGAGTTGAGGCAGTTGGCAATGCAAGCTGGGTCGGTAGTGGTAGAGCCATCAATAGTGAGAAGGGATGGGGGAGTGGGACTTCCCATTTAACATTTTAATCTTGTCCCAGAAGGTCCAGGCACACCCCCAAGAGGAGGAGAGGGTGGTCTGGTAGTGGTCTGCCTTGGCTTTACAGATGGACCATGTGCACTTGTTCTGTGTGGCATTGTAGGCCTGTCTGTCAGCAGGTAGGCCAGATTCATTGGCGCGGTACCAGCTGTTATCCCTATCTCTGAGCATTTGGAATAGGGCAGGAGTAATCCAAGTCTTGCTTAGTTTTTTGGAATGGATTTTGGTGAGAGGAGCAAAGAGGTCACAGGCCCTGTTAAAGGCTTGTGAGAAGAGGTTGACGGCACCATCAATGTTGGGTGCTTGGTGGATGGGGAACCAATTAAACTGATTGAGATACTGTTTGAGTTTAATCAACCCACCAGGGTAAAGGCACCTGTGGAGATTGGTCTGGGTGACAGGTTTATGGGTGGGGACAGACCAGAGGAATATGACAGGGGAGTGGTCACTTAAGGAGTCGGGGAGGACTTGAATGTCCTGAATTTTTTTGGGGAGGTTAGTGATAATGATTTCCAGGAGGGTGTTAGTTCCTCTAGCAGGGTTAATTATGGTGGGCTGGGAGACAAGTTGTGTCAGGTCTTGGGCAGCAAAAGAGTCTTTTATCAGGAGAGTGATAGGACTGAGCCAGTTCATGTTGAGGTCCCCCACCAGGACTTGTTCAGCCTTGTGGGGAAGGGTGGAGAGATAATCCACAAGAGACATTATCACTGGGTTCTGGTTTCTTGGGGGTACGTAGGAGGTTGTGAGATAGAGCAGGCCCCTGGAGGTTTGGGGTGAGTTTTAAAATGAGGCTTGGGCATCATTGACAAGCATGGAAGCTATATAGCCAACAATGTATACTAGTGTAAATCACACAACCAGCCCTGCGTTTACTCACACGATCCTCTCGGTATAGAGTGTAGCCTGGGAGGGAGACAAGGGAATCAGGGGTGGACTTGGACAGCCAGGTTTCATCTAGGGCTATGATATCTGGTTGATGTAGCATGACCCAATACTGAAGGGCAGCAAATTGTTTCAGCAGGCTGCATACATTCATAGAGGTGATGTGGAGACCAGTGGTCCTTGTAGGTGGAGTGGTGGGGGCAAGGCCTGGTTGGGGTGGATATTATTGGAGAGAAGTAATAGAAAGACCAAGGTTCTGACCATGGGGTGGCAGGGTTCAACTTTTGAGGATATGTTGGCATGAGGGAGAGGCCATAGAGAAATGGAGATGGGCAGGGTTTGGAGGGTCAGAAAGGCAAAGAGGAGGTGGATCCATGGGGAACTGAGGTAGGCAGTGGAGGGGGGCAGCTAGGGGGTGGGTGCTGGGGTCCAGGGTCTGTGGGCAGTGTGGGAGAGTGAGCCTAGAAGAAAGTGTTGGTATAGTCCCAGCTGGGCTGAGGGTGAGGTCTGGTTGACAGGGGGAAGGCCCTATCATGGCTATGAGTGGGGGACATTTGAGGAGGAGATAAACAAACATGGTGTGTATGATAGTGGTGGAGCAGATGGTATTAGTACCTAGGTAGCCATTCAGAGAGGGTGGATACCACTTTGGAGTAGTGGTAGGGCTGCAGACTTTGTTGCCTAGGGTCCAGGGTTCAAGACCCATGTTGGGCAGGTGGTGAAGGGCCTATGTTGAGATGGGAATCTAGAGGCTCAGTGGTCTGGAGAGGGGTGGGTTAGAGGCAGTTTAGGGGGTGGAAATAATGACTCTTAGTGGTCACTGAGGGTTAGGGCCTGGCCTGAGAGCAGGTCCAAGGAGTGGGGGGGGATTGTGGGGAGGGTCAGTCAGGGAGTTGGGTAGGGCAACAGTGGTGTGGGTAGTGCAGCGGTGTAAGTGAGGGAGAGAAGTAGTGGAGGAGGATAGAGGGGTTCGCAGGTTGAAGGAGGAGGCAGAGGAGATCATGGAGGGAGATAGAGGGACAGGCAGGATAGCCCTCTAATGGTTAACAGGTATAACCTGCAAATGGGAAAGTGGGAACTTAGATTTAGAACCAGCAGGAAGTATATATATAATAGATAACCCACTCTAAGGTGTGTGGTTGCACTGATATAAACACACCTTGGTGTGCATCAACCGCCCAAGGTGTGCGTATATCAGAGCACAACCACACATCCTAGAGTGGGTTATCTATCTAATAAAATAGTAAAATTGTTTTGGAGGAGGGTGAAAGAGCAGGTGTGTGGTCACGCTCTGATATACACACGGTTATGTGATGTGTTTCAGCCAACCAGCCAGGATAATTTTTCCTACCCATTATATAGAGATATATATATATATATATATATATATATATATATATATACACTGTATATATGTGTAATGGTAGCATGGTAGTGCTACCATAGTTATGGTTGAGTAGCACTTTTAAGGTTAAAGGGTGAAACTTTGCACCTTAATAACTTTGCCACCATTCAATGGATTCACCTGGCTGGCACGGGGGAATACCATAGATCTTGGGATCTGCCAACTTTCATACTGGTCGGATATACAGCTACGGAGTTATTAAACGATTATGTTTTTTTGTGAATTCTTTGCTCATGCCTACAGGTCACACTGTTTTCACGACCATTCCAAAAACTTCAGGGAGCGTGCAGCCCAGGGTCCCCGATGTGCCTTTTGAAGATTTTGTGAAAAAATATTAAACGGTTCAAAAGTTATTCAAAAAACAAGTTCCCATTATAAGTCAATGGGAAGAGTTAACAAAAAGTTTGAAAGTGTCTCAAATGCACTTTTTAGTGTCGCAAATGGCCCTAGTAGTGTCCAAATCTGCCATTTTGTTTTCAGTTACTGATCAGAACAATGCTTGGCATTAAAATTAAAAACCGGCATCGGGGTGTGCATTGGGGTCATCAGTCCTAACTCTCACCCCATTCTCCTATACCTCAGCTTGTTTACACATGTGATGGGGTGAGAGTTAGGGCGGATGATCCCAATTCACACCCCGATGCCGGTTGGGGGGGCAGGCTGGGGGGTGCAAAGGGGGCTTTCAACCCTAACACTGAATTTCCCCACTTTGTCGCTGTGGAACCACCCTAACTGATGCATTAAATAGAGTTTTGTCATGAAAATACAACAACAAATATATATATATATATATATATATATATATATATACCTATACTGCACCTCAGCTTGTTTAAATATGGGATGGGGTGAGAGTTGAGGCCACGACCCCAACGTACAGCCCGATGCCAGTTGGTGAGAGCCAGGGTGGGGGTGGGGCACAAGGGTGGGAACCCTAATGTCGAATTTACTCTCTTTTTCACTGTACAATAACCCTAACTGATGCATTAACAAAGCTTTTTGCATAGAACATGTATACAGTATATATATATATATATATATATATATATATATATATATATTCATTACAAAAAAACTCTGTTAGTGCATCAGTTAGAGTTCATAATTCTGAAGACAAAACATGGAAATGTAGACTACGGTTACCACCTATCCCATCCCTCCACACACCAACAGGCCTAACTCTCACTCCATTCCATGTGTAAACAAGTTGAGGTGGTACAGTATAGGAAAATGGGGTGATAGTTAGGCTCAGTGGCCACAATGCACATCCTGATGCCTGTTGGTGTGTGGAGGGTGTGGGGGTGGGAGTGGGCTGTAACCCTAACACCACATTTCCATCCTTTTGCCACTGTGCTATGAACCCTATCTGATGCAGTAACAGATTTTTTTGCAATGAATTTCCCTTCTTTTTGAGAAAGTGTAATGTAACTGGTAAGTGATATGTGTTAGTGGGAGTGAGGGCCCTCCAGCACCTGCGATCCCCTCATATTGCCAATTTTTTGCATAATGGTTTGTGTATGGGGGAGCGTGGGCCCTCTGAGCCCTGCATTCCCACTTATACATAACTACGGAGCAATACAGCCACCCTATACGGCAAGGAATCCTTGTAACACTAATTTGCCAATATCTCAGAAACCATCACAGCTGTGAAAAAAATTCAAGTGCTGTTGTAAACAGCACAGTGTAACCTCCACACAAGAAACATCAAACAAATCTGTATCTCACATCATTTACAAGATATCGGCTCTAAAATATGCTGAAAAGGCACCCTTGGAAACCTTGTGACCCTAATCTGCCAATATCTCTGTAAACATAGGAAATAGGAAAACTATTCTACTGCTGGCGTAATGTATGATTCCCTAACTTGTTTATGCAGCTTAGTTCACCCAAAGATGAACTAAGCTGTGTTTAGAGAAAACTCCGTATCTCGCTTCACAGACACTGCAATGTTATCCTATGGGACATTTCTCATCTTAGGAATGCTGTAACTTTGGGTCCATTGAATATTTTGGCACCAAACCACAAAAAGGCACATCTGAGGAACCAGGGCTTGGCACCCTGCAAATTTCAGCACAACAGCCCCAACAGTTTTGTTGCAGAGTAATGGCAAAGATTTGCAGTTTTTGGGCAGAGAACTTTTGCAAATTGCCAAAGTTTTCCAAAAAACAGCACAACACTTTTGTGTTTGCCAAAGCATCATGGCCATTTCTTTTCGCAAATTGTGAAAGTACTCAGGTGCTGATTTTAAAAACAGCATTTATGGGGGGTTTTACCCACCAAGAAAAATAGGGCTGGCATGCTTAGGACCCGACTAGGTAAACCCAACAGTCAGTGTTTACCTAGGGAATCCCAAATTTAAATGGCAGGCATTTTTCTCTCTCACTAACTGAAAACAAGATGGCAGCCATACAAAAGTAAAAGTGCTATTTGCAAAAGGAAAATGTACTGGTGGCAGCTTTAGTGAGACACATATATTTTTTCCCATTGACTATAATGGGAAATTTTTGTTTTGAGTAACTTTTGAACGGTTTCATATTTTTTCACCAAATCTCCGAAAGGCACATCAGTGACCCAGATTGCATCTTCGCTTAAGATATTAGACCAAATGGACAAATTGTGCAGGCTGTGGGTATGAGCAAAGAAATGTGCAACGAGTCAGTTTTTTGCATTTTTGGGTGTTCTGCAGCTCCTCAACTGTACATCCGACTATAACGCAACTTGCCATATCCAGAGATCTGTGGTACCAGACCATGCATGCAAACATTCAGGCAAATCTGTTGTATGGTGACAAATTTATTAAGGTATAAAATTTGAGGTTTAACATTAAAGTGCTTACTCAGCCCTAACTCTACTGGTGCTAACGCTATAATATATATATATATATATATATATATATATATATAGAGAGAGAGAGAGAGAGAGAGAGAGAGAGAGAGAGAGTGTATCTATCTATATATGTGTATATACATATATATATATATATATATATATATATATATATACACACACACACACACAGAGTTCACCCCCATTTATCTGAACTGCTTGGGGGACTTCTGATCAGTTTAGATAAATGAGAGTTCAGATAAATGGAAGCGCATATGCTGAGAATCATCAGACAGCCAGACAGGATTGTATGATGAGCCACTCACTCACCAGCACAAAAAAAGTGAAAGATCTTTTGTGAACTCAGATGCAGAGACTAATTTGTGAGAAATTCTGTACTGTACTGAACAGACCTATTGTGGATCATACATCAAGATGAGTTACAGCAGTAGTTCTTTAAACATAGTGTATGGTATTAACTTTTAGAAAATGGACTTTCTATTTCCTGGCATCTCCTTGGCTAGTACCCTGGACAGGGGGGTACATTAACTTTCAATAGATGCCCAGGAAATAAAAAGTGCCAGGATACAGTGCCCCTTCACCCACTGAACTATCCTAGCACCCACTCTGCTTCCTAATTGGCTACAACTCAAACTTTTCATTTCAAATTTGCTGCCATTTTATCCTCTCACTTAGCGAGAGAGCTACCAAGATCCCCTCCCATTCAATCCTTTACCCACCCAGTAATGTAAAAAAGGAAAAATGCACAGCAGTAGTATATAAAGAAATAAAATATGCTTTTTTTTGCTCTCATGTACTCTTCCCCCAGCTAAGTAAAGATCTGATGCCTGCAAACTCTACCCGTCCACCACCGCAACTCCTGTGGGATCATCACCACTGCCAATAATAACCCGATCGGTGCTGCTGTGTATGACCTGCTCCTCGCCCTTGGTCCCACTCAAACACAGCACCCAACAAATAAATAAAACAAAGGCAAACCTCAACAGTAATACCAAATAAGAAAAGAATACAGTGCTCTGCTGTGCTTTCCCATTGCACGGTATCATACTTCCGGTTTCCAATGTGCTGGGCACACGTGAGGTACGGGTGCATCACCTCTAGTACAGTAACAGGCAGCAAACCCAAACAAATACATTAAATATAGGAATTCACAAATGCAAACGGTAAACCAAAGTGGTGTAAGTGTGTATATGTGTGTGTGTGTGTGTGTGGGTGGGGGGGGGATAACCAACTACCAAACCATCAGCTATAGCAGCTCTAATAGGACAAACGTACCTAGATTATGAAAGAAAAACAACACAGTAATGCAGGCGGAGGAACTATTTTATTTACAAAACAAATGAAACAGTAAATAAATGTAACACTTTTACATACAAATATATATCTTAAAACACTAAAATAAAGTTGCCCATTTTCTAAGCAAAATGATACGTTCCAGGGTGGGTAGTATGGGCAATACCAGACATTCCAGGGGCTATAAGGCCCTCTGCCTGCGGTATTGGGCCTCATTACACCCCTGAGCAGTCCGGTATTGCCCAATACTGCTCACCCTGTTGGTTATTATTGCTTGCATAGTGCTCACCTCTAAATTATTAATGAATTCATGCTACAGCCACTACAGGTACAGGTACAGTACATTATGGTGTCCACTAGATGAAGCCGGACAACATCTCTCAAGAACTGAGAGATTTTGATCTCTTACAAGCGATCTCTTCTCCTAGTAGCCTGGTCCCTAACTGGTGATAGGGGGCTGCAGGAAACAAAGCTTTTTAATCATGTTACTCAAAATAAAATTAAAAACTACTCTGTTTACAGCCCTTTATGAGTGATCTCTTCTCCTAGTAGCCTAGTCTGTAACTGGGGATTGGGAACTGTAGGAAACAAAGCTTCTTACCCCAGGAGTCCTTTAACATCTGTAACTTTTTTGCACTTAGCAGGCTAGGTGCAACTGCCCCAGAGGTGTGTCTTTAAGAGGTACTTAAAAGAGCATAGGGCCAAGCCAATCAAAAGACAGGAGGAGTTGTGAGCTAAGTGAGAGCTGTTTAATGCTTCAGAATTTTTTCTCCACTGGACTGAGCAATATTGCCTCTGAGGTGTCTCCCAACTTTCCTTGTTGACAACCTCCTAGTGCTTCTCTGGGTAAAGTTTTCCTCATAAATTATTTCCTTTAGTGTGCTGAGTGAAAGTTGTACTTTTTCATTAGCACTGCGCAAATTTTTTATTTTTAGCATGATGGCGCTATTTTGACTTTATTTTTACCATGATTATTTAAAGTCTAATTTTATCACAGGTGCTTATTTTTGATGTTTCCTTCATTTCTGGGGCAAATTCTTGTGGGAACTGTAGAATTAGGGACAGTTGCCTTGTGTTTTTATCTCAGACCTCGCAGGGTTTACCATGAGGCACCTGCAGTAGATTTCAAATAGTGCCTGGGGGTTTTCTCTCTAGATTGGCAATTATGAGGAAACCTTTTTTGTTATATTACTGGACCTTAGTATCATCTGTATTAGGACTGTCCATAAGGGTCCAGCAGCCAGCTGTGTGCAGTTGAGTATTAGTGGGTTTCTATTAAGACTGGCACTGGTATAGATCCCAGTTTTACAACCCAAAAAAAGGCACTAATAACAGACAGAGTTTATTAACTGGGGCTGGACTGGCCAGTGGCATTTTCACAGAAACCTGCACTCAGTTCATAGGTCCAGAACTGGTTTGCTTTGCTTAAATTGGCAAACATGGCAGACAAACCTTTGATTATTATGACTGTGGATAAATCAAAGGCTTCCGACAAGGGGGCATTCAAAAGTACTAATAATAAAATGCAGAGGTACTGAGGAACCCTCCAGTTTCCAGCCAAAAAATATAGTTTCCAAAGATGAAGTTCCTCAGAAGTTGAAAAATAGTAAGAGTGATGAAAAAAGAAACCTTGATCAAGCCTCTGATGAAGTGGCTAAAAAGAAACTCTGTCAAGACAGATATGCTCCTGTTGCTCCTAGGAAAGCTAATAGTGAGACATCAGGCAGCTTAAAGCATACAGAAAAAACAAAACTTACAAACTGGGCAGTTTCTTCTATCAGTGCAAGATAAGGAAAAAGGATGGCAACTGTTTCAAACCTTTCAAAAGATGGGTCCTCGATTTACTGGGGCTGGCAAGCACTCTTCCAGATTATCTCTTCTGTAGACTGTGAGGGTGACGCAGATGATAATCAGTTTTATGATGCCCCTGACATGGATTTTGAGGGCCTTGAGCCCCAGGAGTCCCCAGACCCTCACCTTGGGGATCCCTCGGGTGACCACAAGGATCCTTCCTCTAGGTTTACATTTATATGAAATATTGTGGATACCCTGAAACTCACTACACAGGAGCCCAACCAAGATGTCAATGATGATGAAGATTATAGGGAGATGAAGGGTCTTTCATCCTCAAAGACTCTAGTTGTTCCTATCTATAATGCATTAAAAAAAAATACCATGAAGGTGCTTCAACACCCCCACTTCAGTATCAGGGGTTGATAAGCAGCTTCAGAGAAAATATAAATTGTCTAAAAATGGTACCGAGTTCCTGTCTGCACACCCTAGCAATGAAAGTATAGTGCAGCAGGCAGCTTGTGAGAAAATTGGAGTCTCCTTGTCACCCTCTTCCTCTGACAAGGATTCCAAGAAAATTGACTTTATAGCAAAGAAAATGTATGCCACAGCTTCCCTGCTTCTCAGGTGTTCTTCTTACATGGCATTCACAGCCGAATATCAGAAAGCCCTTTAGAAAGCTGTCCAGGCTATTGCCTGCAACGGATCAGATTCTATGGTGCATGAGCTGGTGGATACATCACAAATTGCCCTGGAAGCTACTATGTACCAATTCCACATGACAGATGACAACAATGATGCAGCCTCTAGGGCGATGGCCCATGCCATCTCTCTGAGATGCTTCGCCTGGCTTAGAACAACCAGTCTGTCCACAGACACTCAGAACAAGGCCATGGATTTTCCCTGTGATTAAAATATGTTGTTTGATTACAGAACCACTGACTACATGGAAAAAGTCAATGAGTATAAGGCCTCCTAGCAGAGCAACTTATCCAAGGCTAAACCCGCCACCTCTCAGAGATCCCGTTCCAGGGGTGGTGGGGCTGAAGCTTTCTTCCCAGGCCTTACAATCCCTATCTCCAATCTGACTTTATCTAGTACAGGGGATCTTTCAGAGGCAGGGGCAGAAGGGGCCAAAGAAGAACCACCTCTACCCAGCCTCTGCCTCTCAGTCTAAGTCCTGATGTGAGTGTCCAGGTCACCTCCCCATTTCTGGTTGGAGGCAAACTCTCTCACTATCTTTAGCACTGGTCCCTCATCACATTGGACAAGTGGGTGGTGGAGATAGTGGAGAAGGGTCTGTCATTACAGTTGAAGCAGCTGCTAGACCTCAAGCATACCCAGGTGTCAAGACCTCTGTCCCCAACACAGATACCACTGTTGGAAATGGAGGTACAAAACCTTCTTGCTTTACGAACATTGGAGAGGGTCCCCACCCACGTGAAGGGCAAGGGCCTCTACTCCAGATATTTTCTGACACAAAACAAAACTGGGAAGTGGCTACCTATCTTAGATCTCAGATATTTAAACAAACATCTGAAATAACCCAAATTCAAAATGGCCACTCTGTCACTGATCATACAGTCCTTACAGAAGGCAGACTGACTAGCCTCCCTCTACTTAAAGAACGCCTATTTCAACAAACCCATAAGGAGATCTCACGGGAAGTTTGTCAGGTTCAAACTTCCTTCAGGTCACTGTCAATTCACTGCAATGCCCTTCGATCTGTCCTCTGCCCCAAAAGTCTTTACTAAGTGTCTTGCAGTAGTAGAGGCACATCTCAGGAGACTGGGTGTTGCTCTCTACCCGTATCTGGATGACTGGCTCATAGTAGCAAAGTCTCCTTGCCAGGTCAAGGAATCTCTTTCCCTCATGGAGCACACTCTGTAGTCTCTGTGTTTCCTGTTAAATCTAAAGAAATCTCACCCGGAACCCACCCAGCTGCTTACCTTCACAGGGACCAAGCTGGACACTCAAAAGGGATATGCTTTACTCCCACAGGAAAGAATTCAGAGTTTCCTTTCAGTGGCAGATTCTTTCACCCAGGGAAAGCCAAGACCAGCCAGACATATCCTCAAACTTCTGGGACATATGGCCTCTATGACTGCAGTAGTCCCAGGGGTCAGGTACAGGATGAGACTCCTGCAAGCCTATCTCAATGTTCGCTGGTCTCAGAGAAGCAACAAATTTTCAAAGTTGATACCTGTGTCAGAGCAGTTCCACCAAAACTTGCTGGGGTGAAAGAACTCTGCAAATTTGTGGGCTGGGGTTCCCTTTCAAGCTCCTCTTCCCTTAAGGGTGATCATCACAGATGCCTCTCTTTGGGGCTGGGGAGCTCATTTTGACAGTGCCTCATTAAGCAGCAACTGGACTCCTGAAGAGTCACAGTTGCACATAAATCTTTTGAAACTCAAAGCAGTCTTACTAGCTCTCACAGTTTTTGCTCCCAGCATAGAAGGGCAGGTGGTTGAAATTCAAACAGACAACACCACTGCAATGTTCTACATAAACAAGCAGGGTGGTACCAGATCAAGAATACTCTTGTTTGGAAGCTCTGAAGGTCTGGTCTCCAGCATTCTCACTGGGAGTCAGCCTCTCAGCTATTCACCTTCCAGGCAAACTCAATACTCTGGCAGATGCCCTAAGCTGCATCAGTCGAGGTCAGAGCAAATGGAACCGAACAAGAAAGTACTAGTCACAGTGTTCAGGTGGAGGGTACACCAGATATGGATCTGTTTGTCTCTCCTCTCAATTTTCAGCTTCCTCAGTATTGTTGCAGTCCACCAGTCCTGGGAACACTTTCTCTGGATGCCCTGATTCTGGACTGGGTAGGGAGGTTCCTATATGCATTTCCTCCCTTTCCCCCTGATATTCAGGGTTTTGCTGAAACTCAGACAGCAGCCTGCATTGATGATCCTAGTGGCTCTGGACTGGCCCAGGCAAGCCTGGTACCTTCTCCTTCTCGCAATGTCCTGCAACAGGCCCATTCACCTGCCTCCAACTCGATCCCTGCTGACCCTTCCTCAGATGGGAGTGCAGTACCCAGACATACACTCTCGTCACCTCAAGGCCTGGTTCTTGAGGAGTTAGAGTTTCCATCCTCACAGTACTCTGAACAGGTCCTTAAGATACTGAGGATAGCTAAAAAAAACAAACACTAAGAAGACTTATGCAGCCAAATGGAAAAGGTTTTCCCTCTGGTGCAAGAGCGAAAAGGTCAAACCCCTATCAGCTTCAGACTCTTACCTGCCAGACTATCTGGTACACCTACAGGCATCAGGATTGAAACCATCTTCACTCAAGCTTCACCTGGTGGCAATTTCAGCCTACTTTTTGGTGGGAAAGAATATATCATTTTTTCCCATAACATTTTAAACAGTTTTCCAAAGGCCTCTTGCACCCTAATGTTGAATTTCTTAGCTTTTTACACTTTAATAAAAACCCTAACTGATGCATTAATGTCATTTTTTGCAATGAATTTCCCTTCTTTTTGAGATAGTATAATGTAAATGATATGTGGTTGTGGAAGTGCAGGTCCTCCAGGCCCTGTACTCCCCTCACACTACCCATTGTTGCATAACTATATGCATAAGTGGGAGTGTGGGCCCTATGGGCCCTGGGTTCCACTTACACATAAATATGGACATACAGCAGTCATATAGTCATGAACAGTAACTCCTGTAATACTAATTTGGCAATATCTCAGTAACAATAGCAGCTATGGAAAAACTTCCACTGCAGTTGTAATCATGACTTCAAAACCTCCACAGGTGCTTTGTCCAGCTGTAGAGAGCGAAAAATCTGTATCTTGAATCATTTTTGAGATACAGGGGTCAAAAGGCATCATGGGCACCACAGTTCAACAGACGCACGTAACTCTGGTATTTTTAGGATTTTTTTTTACCCAGTTCTCAACATGGCATTTTTTGAACCCCACCTCATCAACGATCTCACTGTTATTTTGTTCATCTGTTCCAAAAGTTGAGTTCACACAGTGAATTCACCATTCTGCACCACAGGTGCAAAATCATGTTTTGGCAGGATGTGAAAAATGGCAGATATATATTGTTCAAGAGGAGGCATTTAAAAGGATAATGTTGAAAATCAGGAGGGAAAATATAAAAAATTGGTGAAGTTACGAGTCTGTAAATGAAACTGCACAACACCCGCTCATAACATGGCCATTTTTGGGGAATTTTTTAACCAAATCTTCAACATGAGCTTTTTGTGAAATCCCCTGATGAACTGATGAACACTGGCAATGTGATTTTGTTAATTCATCCTGTAAGTGGATTTCATACAGTGACGTGCCATTCTGCGCTGGAGGTGCAAAAACACATTTGAGGCAGGATGTGAGAAATGACAGCTGTAGTGTTCATGAGGAGGTATGAAAAAATGGCAATGTTGAAAATCTGGAGTGATAATATTAAAATTTGGTGAAGTTACGAGCGTGCGTAGAAAGTACACAATGCACACTTGTAACATGTCTGTTTTTTAGACTTATTTGCACCACATTTTCAACATGGGCTTTTTTGGATCTCCTCTTATGAACGCTGGAACTGTAATTTCCTTATTCAGTCCAGAAAGGTGATTTTTCATCCCAAAAGGTGATTCCGTGCAGCAACCGTGAAATTGCCTTTTGGGACCGAGTAACGAGATGTCAGTGATATTGTTCATGAGGTGGGGTCTCAAAATGCCTATATTGAAAACTTGGTGAGAAAATACCAAAAATTGGCTGAGATATTTACATTGAAATTCTTTGTTTCTATCAGAGTCATTGGAAGTAGGACCCTAGTTTGTATCATCACAGGAACTAATGTCCTACGTCGTATGATGCAGATACGAACAAATAAATTAAATGTTAAATTACACACATTCTAAGGGCATTTTCCAAACAGTAAAGTGCAGAATGAACCTAGGGGGTTACAATAAGCAAGTTACATGTGTTGGTTCCTCCCCAGAATATCATTTTGGGAGGTTTCCAAATTTTAATTTCAGACAAACTAGAAACAAGATGGCAGCCATATGAAAGAGGAATTTTATCATAGAATGTAGGATTCCTCGTTTGTATCATGCAGGTATATTGAAGTGCCTACTGAGCATGCTCACAAATGAGTTTTTTCACATTTTTAAATTGCAATAACTTAAAAACATCTTATTGTTTGTTTACCAGAATAGCAAAAGGCATATCTGTGGTGTAATCTCTTTCTGTCCTGAAAATTTCGTACCAAACAAAAATACACTCTGGGCAGTAGGCAAGTTAAAAAAAAATCCCAGCAAAGTCATGGGTAAAAACAAGTTTTTCACCTCTTCATAACTCAAAGACTTCAAATCTGACCAGAACAAAACTTGCCAGCTCAAGAGATTTACACTGCAGGAAGGGGCATGCCACATTTTGTGCAAATCTATTATATGGTTGCAAAGTTATTAAAGTGCAAAGTTTTGAGTTTAACAATGAAGTGCCTACTCAACCCTGACTATAGGGGAGCAACTGTTATTTATCTTCCTTTGAAAGGGCACCAGTCCTTTGTAACATTTGAAGATAAATGTCTTATTCTGAGTATGTTGCAAACTATGTACTGTAGATTTATCTATATCTATCTATCTATCTATCTATCTATCTATCTATCTATCTATCTATCTATCTATCCATCCACCCAACTATCTGCCTGTCTGTCTGTCTATCTATCTATCTATCTATCTATCTATCTATCTATCTATCTATCTATCTATCTATCTCTGTTTCTCAGTCTCTCTATTTATCTCTCTGTCTGTCTGCCTCTCTGAAAATAAATGTATGGATTTATCTCAGATCATATTGTGTGATTAGGCTTTGCTATCTCTTGATAAAAATAGTAATACAAATAATTTAAAAAGCTTAAAAAGATTTTAGTACAAAGGAATGTGCCACACTCCAAATAAAATTTTAACACTATTGTTTTTCATCCCTTTGTTAAAAGAGAGGGAGGGAGGGAGGTAGTGACAAAGGGAGACAAAGGAGACAAAGGACAGAGGAGAGGAAAATCTGAGACCTTTGTTCTTTTTTTGTGCAGGACTGTCACAGGTTATGATTCTTGCAGTATACTGCTTCTGAATTTGTATAACTACTGCAGTTCTGAAAGCCAGTGTATGCACAGTTTGGAATAATAACAATAGCATAAAAACAGAATTATTTCTCTCATCACCCATCTTCAAAATGTTAAGGCTGCATCTTAAACATTTGGGTAAATAAGCCTTACATAAATGTTTGACAGTGTATATATCTTTCATAAAATCAAATGTGCATGCTGATAAAACATATCAATATGAATTTATTTACACTAATTATTGTAGGGTAGATGACATGCTCACGGGGCACTTGAATAGAAAGCCCTTAAGGAGAGAAACAAAGGAGACTGACTGAGTTCAGATAAGAAGCAGATCAGTTCAGCCCAGCCTGGTGATGATGAGAGAAGGGCGTATTCTGAGTTTGGGAGAGACTGGGAATTTAAAGAAATTCAAGTCCAGTGAACAGGGGATCTGCCTATAAAACAAACTAGCAAAGACCATGCACAAGCCATAACTGACTTTTTTTGCATTAGACAATTTCAGTGTGTCTTTGTTTTGGCTTCTAAAAAATCAGTGGTGCCAAGCGCTTTGCACCGCCATTTTGTCCAGCCTATTTCTTCTGACAATCCATCACCCTCCCAGAATATGAACATATGCTTTTAGGAGAGAAAGGTCTTTGACTCATAATGTTCTTTCCCCAACCAAAGTACCTGTCTACTGTATTCCCTCTGGAAGTCATGCCTTATATTTAGCATTCATTCTGTTCTGTTCCTCCTCACATTTCTCTTGCATTTCAATGGTTGTTCTCTTGTTTTATGATCCTTAGATGTACGGACGATTTGTGTTTGACTTGACAGTGTTATCCTTGTGGAGGAATAAAATGATTCTCAGCCCCAGCACTGAACCCTGTGGCACCCACTGGTTACCCCCTGGTTAATACACAGATTTTATCAGATTTCTTATATATCTATTGTTTTTTAGATTTTCAGGGTTGCTACTGCTGTGTGGTGAAAATCAAAATCAAATAATTATAGTATCAGTGCTTCCCCACAGCTGCTTGAAAGCCTGCAATTCAAATCAAATCAACATACTTACTTGGTTTTCATTCCGTCATTTTAATTTTTAGAGGACTTCTTGCTTTCATCATTCAACCAAATCATGATCAGCCTGACCACCGACAGCTAGGTGATCCAGTCATCAGTCAGGAAACTACACTTGTCATTATAAAATGCCAGTGTATGAGCTGAGACCCCTCTGCCCTCTCTCTCTCTCTTTCTTTTGTGGAAATCAATATCTGGTTTTATCTTTTAACTTTATATGTTACCAAGCCACTATGAGCCTGGATTCCATTGCTTTCCCTCATTCTTGTGTGAAAAACGCTCTCTGGTATCATCTTTTATATAGTGTACTCTGGCCCTTAAGAGGCTCACAGGTGACCATTGGGGAGTGCACCAATTAAGAGAAGGTCACGACTCTCCTTTTTGCAATACAATGTAGCAAGCTCAACCCTCGATGAGGTAAATTGTGCCACTGGAAACTAGGGGACGTTTGGGATACTGTAGAGATATGTTTACAGATTTTATTTAAAATTTGTTGAACAAGAGAGGCATACTGAGCCACATCTCATTTCCAGGTGTGGTGTGACCTGACAGTGGTTACATGGTTGTAATAAATGCAATAAATGTAGCATGAGATACACAATGAACATACAGTATCAAACTAGAAAAAGGACTGTGGTTGTCCTTTATGGAATGCCACTAAATTATGTTCAGGCGATGGTGATAAATGTCAGACAGAGAATATTTATTACATTTTTCAAAACAAGACATGTTATAGGAAAACAAAACTTGATCTTTAGTTCTGCATGACTTAAACATACATACATACATACATTTATTTATTTATTTTTTAAAAACTTCAGATATTATCTTTGAGCAAAGGTGCATATTTAGAAAGGTTCCACATCAAATACATGGTCACAAAAACATTACAAGTACAATAAGCAGTTTCAGAGGAAGTCCAGATGAGTCAGGTGCTCAAAGCACTTAAGAAAGGTTGCCTGGCCCAGTGGCACTGAGGGCTCAGGCACTGGATGCCACTCCTCACACCACACTGGTGACCTCTGTTCAAGACTGAGCTTGGGCCGCTAGAGGACGGCAGGGTAGGAGAAGATTGGAGCATCCACAAACAGCTCACCTTCTCCTGGGAAGGGGGGACATTGAGGCTGGTGACACTGTGCCTCCAAGTGGTGGCTGGGCAGTACTGAGGCAGCAATTCACTATAGATAAGGGAGGCAGGCCACAGTCCATGTCAGTAAGAGCACATACAGGAGCATGTGCACTCACCAGGATGTCACTGCACATCCATGCTCACCGTGGTAGGGTTAGGGCAGCCATCACAGAACAAGGGAAAAACCCCAATCCTTGGGAGGGCAATGATGCCACATGGCCCCATGCCCACTGTTGGACTCTGCCCACCTGGGTTCCAATCCTCCAAGCCACAGTCCAAGCCTGCAGCTATTGGATTTCAAGGAGTGTCACAGTTGTGAAGGTGCCCCTGCCCTGGGTGGTGCAAGCCAAAGGGTTGCTGTCTGGTAAGGAGCATAGAATTGGAGCTCCAGGAGGGGACCCAGGGTAGAGGAGATTCAGGCAGGGCATGAGAAGCTGAGGGGTCATCTAAGAGAGTTCCCTGTGCTTAGCAGCTGCAGGAAAATAGAATCACACACAAAAAAAGTTAATTACCTTTGCATACTGTACTATGTTTTTATTCTCAATATTTCTGCAATGGAAGCAAGAAGAAAAAGAGACCACTATGGTTCTCAAAAGAGGTGATGGAAAAGACAATGGCTAAAAGGGTAGCAATCAGAACATGTAGGAAGATGCAGAGGGAGAAGGATAGGGAGGTGTATCAGGGTACAAAAAGGAAGCAGGGAGACCAGTAAGGAGCATGAAGGTGCAAACTGATGAGAGAATAGCTCAGGTGGTGATGAAGGGGGATAAGACATATTTTAAGTATGTAAGCGAAAGGAGAAAGACTAGGGATGGGATCATAAGATTAAAATGGGAGAGAGAACTGTGCAGAAGAGGATCAACAAAAGTCAGATATCCTTAACAAATACTTTTGTTAAATGTTCACAAAGGAAGAAGAAGTGGAGAGTCCAAATAAAGTAACAGGAGCATGGGGGGGGGGGGGCTAATCACTAATCTGTTTTCAGAGGAGACTGTCCTGAAAGTATTTACTAATCTGAAATTGGAAAAAGCAGTGTGGCCAGATGGGGTGCATCCACAGGTATTAAGGGAACTCAGGGAGGTACTGACTGCACCTTTGACAGTCCTATTTAACAGCTCATTTGAAAATGAATGGCTACAGAGGCATGGAAGAGGGCAGGTGTAGTCCTATTTCATAAAAGTGGTAGCAAGGAAGAGGCTGGCAATTATAGGCCAGTCAGCTTGACTTTGGGGGTTAATGGAATCACCGCTGAAGGAAAGGATTTGGGAACATCTTTAATCCAGTGGGTTACAAAATCCTAGGCAGCATATATTCGGGGTGGAGGGGACTCCTGTCAAATGAATCTGGTAGATTTCTTTGACTGGATGACTAAGGAATTAGATCATGGAACAGTGGACATGGGCTACCTAGATTTCAGTAAGGCATTTGCCATTGTTCCACATAGGAGTCTTGTAAGCAAGCTGGGTAGTTCATGTTTATTGCAGGAATAATTCCATTGAGCAAGCTCATTCATAAGGAGGTCCTGAAGGCATATAACAGGAGCATCTACAAGCAAATACAAATGAAGGCAACTAATATACAGGAAACATAATACTTTAACATAATACATACATGGTAGTATGAGAACCTAACATTGTAGTATAAGGGATGTTTGGTATACAATGCTTAATGCACACAACAAATAGTGGACAGATAGAGAGATAGAAAGAGAGAGAGAGAGATAGACAGACAGACAGACAGACAGACAGACAGACAGATAGATAGATAGATAGATGTGTTTTTTTCATCAGGGAGTAACTTTTAGGACTGTAGAGCCCTGTTTTACAAAGTTGTCCTGAGTATAAGAATATGGTTACCTAAGGTACACACTTTAGGTATACAAACGCATGACATACATTTAAGTAAAAACAGTTGTGCAGATAGGAGCATAGGATTCACTTATTATTTTATCCCCCCACCCCACCAACAAATTACGTTTCTTTTAGCCATGGTGAACATTTAAGAAAAAAACAACTGTGCAGTAAGAATGTAAGATTCACACAATTATTATGTACCCCCACCTTGCTTCAGACAATACTTTGTTTTATATCTAACATATTATATAATCAGAATTATTGCAAAATATGATCATTTACAAATCTCCACCCCAATCTCCCAACCCACCCACCATTACAACTCAGTTATTTACATGAAGTGTTTACTAATAGACAAGGCCTTTGGGGAGAATATATAAGGCAACACAAGAAATTCAAGAGGCATATTTCAGGAGCATATACAAGCAAGTAGAACAAAGGTAAATAGTATGCATAAGAAAATAACACATAGTAGTATAAGGACATAAAATTGTAATATGATGGATGTTTGGTATATTGGTATACAGTGTTTGGTATATTGGAATACAATGCTCAACATAACAATAATAAGTCAATATGAAAAAGGTCATAGAGAGTAGTTGCTGGAGTAGGAGTCAAATGTCAAGGTAGGGCTAGTAACAGCTGCAAGTAGTTTTCAAGTTAATAATGGTAAATGTTTAAAGAAATTAACAGGGACTAGGCAGGGGAGTCTAAGTGCTGACTGGTTCCAGTTCCAGGCAGTCGGAAGGGTGTAGGAGATGGCAGTTTACCAAAGGTGGTATGAGTCCTAGGCAAATCTAGAATGATAAGATCAGACTTCCTAAGCAAGTAGGAGCTGAGAGAGATATGAACAAGGAAAGAGATATAGCCCAGGAGCTTGTTCAGGAGAATTTTAAGTGTCCAGGTCCCAGAATGAATCAAGTGTCTGGTGCTAAGTGACATCCAGCCAACAGCTGCATAAAGGTCACAATGATAGGTATGAATGGGGGAGTTGGTGATGAACCAAAAGGCACTATGGTAATGGACATCCAGTGTATTCAGATTTGTGGCTGCAGATGAATTATAAATTATGCCAGCATAATCAAGTAAAGGTAGGAATGGGTCCAAAGGCGATACACTGGGTAAGAAAGTGGTTTCAGTATAGCTCACTGAGGGTTGTGGTAACTGGATCTCGATAAGAGGAAGGAAGATTAACCAGCAGGGTGCCTCAGGTATCAGAGCTGGAAACAGGCCTCTTTAATGTCTTTATAAGTGACATTGCAGAGGAGCTGGAAGGGAAGGTCTGGCTCTTTCTGGATGACATCAAAATCTGCATAGGGTTGACACTCCAAGTGGGGATAGAAAGGATGAGCTGAGATGTGAGAAAACTCAAGCAGTAGTAAAGGATATAGCACCTGGGTTTCAATGTAAAAAAGTGCAAAGTAAATCACTTAGTGCACAGGAGCCCTGGGGCAGAGTACAAAATGGTAGGAGTTGTACTGATGACCACCAAACAGGAAAGAGATCTCAGGATGATTATATTGGATGACCTAATGGTGGCCAGGCAGAGTGACAAGGCAGTTGGGAGGCCTAGTGGGATACTGGAGTGCATATTGAGGGGTAATCACCATCAGAAAGAGGGAGGATGTATTACCTCTCTATAGATCATTAACAAGACCTCACCTAGAGTACCATGTCCAGTTCTCGAGACCACAACTCTGGAAGGACATAGACAGGGTAACATTGGTCCTGAAAAGGGTAACTAAAGTGGTGCAGTTTCTGCATCAGAAAACCTATGAGGAGAGACTTAAGGACCTAAATGTCTACACACTAGAAGAGAGGAGGGAAGATATGATAGAGACCTTTAAATACATTACAGGGTAAATAATGTACAAGAGGGAAGTATAATTCAGAAAAAAAGGTGCTCAAGGACAAGGGGGCATGATAAGAAGTTGGAGGGAAAGATACAGGAGAGATGTGAGAAACTGTTTCTTCACAGAAAGAGTGGTCAATTCCTGGAACAATTTTCCAGCGAAGGTGGTGAGGGTGAAAACAGTTAAGAGGTTCAAGATTTTGTATTTATTAATTTATTGAGTTCTTGGATTACACCCATGAGCAATTGCTCATTTATGAGTTCACGTCAGTTACAAGGACAAAGGTACATCAAAACAATAGTACATGTTTTAGACAGGATAACAGTATGATACAGTAATACAGTAGTACATTTTTAAATAGAGTTCCTATAGTGAACACATCACATTTAGGATCATGGGCAGCAAGTAATTTGCCTGAGTCAAAGTTAGGGCACCCTATTGGGTTGCATGAGAGGAGATGATAGTAGGAAGATAGTGGTAAGGGTGCTAGAGGGTGGGTAGGGAGTGGGGGAGTATACAAAATGGGTGGGGTAGAGGTGGAAAAGGTGAGGTAGGTTGGTGACCTGAAGTGCTAAGGATAGGTCACATCAGATGATTAGATTAGACATGACATAAAAGTGCTAGGGTGCTCTTGAGGCACAGGAGGAGTTATAGTGGAGGCAGCCACAGCTGCTGGTTGTGATAAAGTGCTGTCATTGTTTGTATATGAAAACACCAATAGTTGCAGCACCAAAAATGTCTGGTGGTAAGAAATTGGTCCAGTGAGGAGCATGGTAACACAATGCGCATTGTGCCAAGGCATTGTGGAGTCTAGGAATTTTGTAGATCTGGATGGTGGAGTTCCTTGTGAAACGGGGGCTTGAGTGGATGGTTAGGAGTTTCTTGACCCCTGCCAGTAGTAGATTGAGAGGGCATTTCCTGGCAAGGAGGCAAGATTGGTATCTTATTCTTTCCTCTAGTTGGAGCCAACTGGCCTGGGAATAGAGGTCACAGGTGTGTGTGAGTCTAGCAGCACCTTTGAGAAGGTGACGCCTTATTAAGCGCGATGGAAAATGCATTGTAGTGTGGTGTCAGTTGCTGATCCATAGATAGCCAGACCTTAATCAACAAGGGACACTATTGAGCTGCTGATGGCCAGATTCAATGCCTCATAGGTTAAGTAGTGCCTGTAGCAGTAAATAATTCCTATTCTTGTATTGATAGCCTTTGAAGTGTTATCAGGGTGTTGGATATAAGACAGAGTGGAGTCTATTGTGATACCCAGGTATCTGAAAAACTGGACATGTGCCAGGGTGTCACCATTTTCATTTCTGATCACAAGGGGTAATGCTTTGAACATACTCTGGGTGCTGGAGTACAACTCTGCCTTTGTTTTTTTTTACTGTTCATGATTAGTCTATGCTCCTTAAACCATTTATCTGTGGATGAGAATCCCCTTTGGAGTTCTGCTGTTAGTTGTTCCGCATGGGGGGTTTCTGGTGAAGATAACCACATTGTCTGCATAAAGGAGCATCTGGGTCAGACAGGAGACTGGCAGTTAGTTGGTGTAGGAAAAGACTAAATAGTAGGGGCCCCAGAATTGACCCCTGTGGGATCCCAGAGTAGACAGATCTGCTAACAGAGGTGGTGTCTTCTAGCCTGACCTTTTGTGATTGGTTGTGAAGGTAGCTGTTGAACCATGAAATGGACTCTAGAGAGAGCCCAATAGCAGACAACTGATTCAGAAGGAGCTCATGGTGTACAATATCAAAAGCTTTTGATAGGTTAATAAATGTTGCTCCTACCAGAAGGCTTTGGTCTAGGGAGTGATGGATGTAACCTGTGAATTCCAGTAATGCTGTGATGGTGCTACAACCAGATTGAAAGCCATGTTGTTCAGGACACAGGAGTTGGTACTGGTTAAGATACACAACAAGCTGATGTGCTACAATCCTGTCTAGAGCTTTGGAGAGGGTGTGTGAGTCCGATCACCTTCTTTGTGCACAAGGTTTACTGATGCTGACTTCCCCTTGCTGGGGGAATGTGGAGTGGCAGAGGGAGAGGTTGATAATCTTAGTGATAGAGGGCCGAGGACTTCCTCCAGTGCCATGCTGATGAACTTAAGGTTCAGGGTACCTACGCTGTGTCTTGATTTTTCCAGAGCTCACACGAGGTACTTTCTTGCTTCAGATTCAGAGATTACCTTGAAATGAAAGAGCAGTCTGTTGGAGGGTGGTGAATTTAGCAATTAGCGAGACATGGTTTACCAGTAACCACACTTGGGAGACTTCAGTACCTGGCTATGTACTGTTAAGAAGAGACCAAGGTGCAAAAAGGGGGGGTGGAGTGGCCTTGTATGTCAATGAATATATCAAAGCTACAGAAATTCAGAATACACATAAGGAGCCAAAGAACTGTGGGTCACCCTGGAAACAGGAAATGGGACAGCCATATGAACTGGGGTTGTCTACAGGCCCCCAGACCAGGGGAGGGACCTAGACATATTACTGTTAGAAGATAGACATATTACTGTTAGAAGATATACAAAACATGATAGCTAAAGGGGAGGTTCTGATAATGGGAGACTTCAACATGCCATCTACAGATTGGTCAATACCAGAAGGAGCATCTACCAGAACTAGACACATGGTGAATTCCATGCAGAGGGAGGGCCTCAAATAACTGGTATAACAATCCACAAGAGACAAGCTATCCTAGATCTAATACTGACTAACAGGGAAAGGATCACAGATCTCCAGGTAGAAGGTCACCTAGGGGCCAGTGACCATAACATGGTATGGTTCAATTTGGCCACTACAACTAAATTATCCCATTCCAAGGAAAAATATGGGACTTCAGAGGAGCTTACTTTGATAAGATGGCCAACAGAGTTATACTAGCACTGGCAAAAAAAAAATACAGGTGAGGGGGTACAGGCAAAGTGGCAAGCATTAAGGATGCAATACTTGAAGCAACATCCCATTGTGTTAGAGAGAAAAAGAAGTGCAAAAGAAGAAGGAAACCACTTTAGTTCTCAAAAACAGTAGCAGAAAAGGTCAGAGCCAAAAGGCTCGCCTTCAGTAAATATAAGGGAATGCAGTGTGATGAAGATAGGGAGGCATAACAAACTTTCCTAAGGGAAGCAGGGAAGGCAGTAAAGCAGGCAAATGCCCAAATCGAGGAAACACTAGTACAAACAGTAAAAGAAGGTGACAAGACTTTTCTCTAGATAAATTAGTGGAAGGAGAAAGTCCAGAGGGGCTATTGCTAAGATCAAAGGAGATAAGGGGGCGTGTGAGGAGGAGGACCATGTAAAAGCATCTATCATAAATAGATACTTCTGCTAAGTATTTACTGAAGAGAAGATAGGGCAGAGCCCACAGCCCAGCACCATGGAGACAGGGGGGAGGGAGATGAGCACTAGTCCCTTCACAAAAGAAAGGGTCCTACAAGAGCTCAATTAGCTCAGGGTAGACAAGGCAATGGGACCTGATGGCATGCATCCCAGGGTACTAAAGGAGCTATGGGTGGAACTAGCAGAGCCATTATCAGAACTGTTTAGTGAGTCTCTGAAGACAGGAGAGGTCCCAGATGATTGGAGAAGGGCTCATGTGATCCCACTCTACAAGAGTGGTAGCAGGGAGGAGGCAGAGAACTACAGACCAGTCAGTCTTACTTCAGTAGTGGGCAAGATTATGGAGGCATTCCTTAAGGAAAGGATAGTGCAACACCTGAAATCCACAGGACCACAGGATCCAAGGCAGCATGGGTTTACAAAAGGAAGTTCTTGTCAAACTAATCTCATAGATTTCTTTGACTGGGTAACTAGAGTGGTGGACCAAGGGGGATCAGTTGATATCGCCTACCTTGACTTCAGCAAAGCTTTCAATACTGTTCCACATAGAAGATTGATTAATAAGCTGGGTAGGCTCGGGGTGGGTCAGAAGTTGGTCAACTGGGTGGCAAACTGGTTGATGGGCAGAAAACAGAAAGCATTGATAAATGGTATACAGTCAGAAGAGATGCAAGTCACAAGTGGGGTACCTCAGGGATCAGTCATGGGGCCAGTCATCTTCAATATCTTCATCAATGACATTGCAGATGGATTGGAGGGTAAGGTTTGTCTGTTTGCAGATGACACCAAGACCTGCAACAGAGTAGATGATCCAGATGGGGTGGACAGAATGAGAAGAGATCTGGATAAACTAGCAAAATGGTCAGAAGAGTGGCAACTGGGGTTTAACGCAAAGAAGTGCAAGATCATGCACATAGGGAAGAGAAACCCTGAGGCCATCTATAGGCTGGGAGGGGAGTTGCTGGAAGTCACAAGGGAAGAAAGAGACTTGGGCATCTTCATCACCGATGACCTGAAATCATTCAAGCAGACCACTGAAGCAGTAAGTTAGGCTAGGGGGATGTTAGGATGTATTAGAAGGGGTATCACAAGTCAGAAGAGGGAGGTAATAATCCCTCTTTAAAAGACATTGATTAGGCCCCATCTGGAGAACTGCATACAGTACAGGAGGCCACACCTTCACAAGGACATTAACAAAATTGAGGCAGTCCAGAGAACAGCAACCAAAATGGTGCAGGGACTGCATCAGAAAACATATGAGGACAGATTAACAGAGCTCAATATGTATACCCTAGAGCAAAGGAGGGAGAGAGGTGATATAATTGAAACATTCAAACACCTTAAGGGCATTAACAAGGTGAAAGAGTCTAACATGTTTCAATATAAGAAAAATAGCAGGACAAGAGGACACAGCATGAGATTAGAGGGAGACTGATTAAGGGGTAACGTGAGGAAGTTCTTTTTCACAGAAAGAGTTGTGGATGCATGGAACAGCCTACCTGAGGAAGTGGTGGATATGAATACAGTGCAGGGCTTCAAACAGACATGGGACAGGCATAGGGGAGCAATACAGATGAGAATGAATTTATGGGCCATTGACAGAGCAAAGGCCAATGGCACATTTATAAGGTAGAAAAAGAAATGGCATACTGGATGGGCCTTGTGGTCCTTATCTGCCATCAATTTCTGTGTTTCTATGTTTCTATGAATGTATGGGATAGTCATAAGGGACTCTTAGAGAAGAGGGGTGGGTGAGTGGGCTAGAGATCAAGTAAGATCTGTGGTGATACTTTATGCAGGGAAAATGAGCAGACTAGGTGGGCCAAGCAGTCCCTATATGCCAGCAAATGCTATGTTTCTATATAATGCTTCTAAGTAGAATTTACAATGTACTGAGAAGTATTATTTGATACCATAAGCAATTTACTTATATGTCGACACAATTCAGTACTGTAGTTTACTAATATGTCAAAACAACTGAATAATGTCTCTCTTCTGTATGTATGCATTCCAAAAATATGCACACTGCACTTATGTAATTGAAAATGTAGTAATTATTTGTGGATCACCAGGTTATGCATTGGAGAAAGCATAATGTGTGCTCTAGGACAGCACAGGTTCTAGTTGCCTTGGTGGTACAGCTGGTTAGGGTGACCAGAATGGTATTATGGGCAGACTGAGTTCAGGTCCCAGTTGAGGCACTTACTTCTTTCTCTCCTCTGTTTGCATATGTTCCATAAATATGCACACGGCACTTATGTGATTCAAAATATGATAACTATTTCTGCATCACCAGTTGTGAATTGGAGAAACAATAATGTGTTCTGGGACAGCCCAGGTTCTAGTTGACTTTGTGGTGCAGCTGGTTAGCGTGAATGGAACTGTACTTGGGGTGACCTTGGTTCAAGTCCCAGATGAGGCACTTACTTCTTTCTCTCTTCTGTTTGTATGTGTTCCATAAATATGCACACCACATTTACGTGATTGAAAATGTACCAATTATTTCTGTATCACCAGGTTGTGCACTGGAGAAAGAGTAATGTGTGCTCCTGGACAGCCCAGGTTCCCTTTGCCTTGGTGGTGCAGCTGGTTAGTGCAACCTGAATGATATTCCGGATGGCCTGGGTTCAAGTCTCAGCTGAGTCACTTACTTCTTTCTCTTCTGTGTCTGGATTGAGTAATGTACTACTGTGTCGACATTGTATAATGTGGTTTGATAGCGCAATTGAGTAATTTACTAATATGTCAACACAATTTAATAGTTTACTAATATGCCAACACAACTTAGTAATTTACTACTGTGTCAAAATTGTATAATTTTGTTTAATATCTCAACTGAGTAACTATAGGGGCACATTCGTGCCCTATTGTTAGGGTTGAGTAGGCACTTTAATGTTAAACCTCAAATTTTGTACTTTAATAACTTTGCAACCGTTCAATAATTTGCACAAAATTTGGCATGCAGTGTCTCGTGGGGTAGATCTTTTGACCTGCAGTATTTTGTTCTGGTCGGATGTGAGAAATTCGGAGATGCCAATAGTGCAAAAACCTTAACATTCACCCTTTTCTTTGCTTCATCATCCTGCATGCAGACCGTGTGGAAATTTAGTGTGAACTGTGTATGGCAGAAATAGTTTGGATCACAGAACAGGCTTGCACTTGTTTGGTGAAAAAATATGAATCCGTTCCAAAGTTATTGCATTTTTAAGGTCCCATTATTTTCAATGGTAATTTCACTTCCCATGATAGAGGAATTGAACAAAAAAGGATTTTGGTGTCATGAAAAAGGGTTTTTTTTCATGAGGGGACAATCATTTTTCACCAGAAAAAAAAATCCTTCTCATGAATCACCATCTTGTTTTCTCTATTTTCACACAACAAACTGTCATAAAACTGCCCAGCGATGTCTTTTACAGACATCCAAACATGTATTTTGCTCATTGGGAGCTGATGAGCTTCGCTTAGTATTTTTTATAGCTCCTTTAGCCTCTGAAAATTAGTTTTAACTATTTAAATTATTTTTCACAACTCGCTAAGTTCCCTTTTCATGAATCCTTTTTCATCATCACAAAAAAGGAAATCAGTTGGTGAGAAAGGATTTATTTAGTTAAAGCATTGGTGGTTAATGGCACCCCTCACCCTCCAATATATTCATAAATTATAACCCTGGTGTCTAGTGAAACTCACACCCTCTGATGCCCATATTTATAATAATTGAGAGTTCATTGGTGGTTAGTGGTACCCCCCACCCTCTGGTGTACCAGTCAAGCTGCAAATAAGGAGGCTCTGGGTGTCTTATACAAATTAGAACAGGCAGGGTATCGACGCCACACCTCGGGCTACACTGGTGACCTGGGTTTTGGAATGCACCCGGGCCCTCAGGGGTCAGCCGAGGAGGAAAAAACTGAGCATTGAATGGACTGCTCTCCTTTCCCCTGGGGAGGGTTTAGGGTTGATGAAAGTTGAGGACATTGCAAGTGTGGTGTGTTCAGGGGTCAAAGTACTGCAGACATTGCTACACAGTGCCTGGATGTCATTGCATGCCCATTCTTCAGGGGAGTAAAAGCTCAGAGGAAAATGGCAGTCAGTCGTGGCAGCTTAATGCCATACCTCTCCACACAGGGGATTTGGCAGGAATCACATACCAGTATTAGATCTGGGCTGGTGGTGGAAGTGGGGATCCCTCTGTGGGACTGTGTGCTAGCTGGATGTCAGTGAACCATCTGGTTGAATGGGTGAGAGGGGACGGTGGCCAGATGATAGGCAGACCGAGCTGCAGGAGCAGAAATAGAAACAATATTAAAAAAAAAAGAACAGGCAGAGTAGTAATAAAAGAGAATAAAGCTCTACATGGTTATAAACAGTTTAAAATACAAGCATAAATACACTGATTTTATAAATATTTTATAGATAGTTTGTAAATAATAAAACAATAAAACAGATTTTAAAACATTATGTGTAGTCAGGAAAAGACATTTTAACTATATGTGTCTTTAGGCCCCTCTTAAAAAGCTCCAATGATGGGGCCTCCCTAACAGATAGAAACATAGAAACATAGAGTTTGATGGCAGATAAGGACCACTTGACCCACCCAGTCTGCCCATTTCCCTACCTAATGGATAAGCTGCAGATCCTAGTTAACCAGCAGCCTACTTCTTTCTACCCTCACCCCCTAGAATTGCCTTATGACTGTCCCATGCATGCTTGAATTCAACCACTGTTTTTGATTCCACAACCTCCTCCAGAAGGCCATTCCATGCATCCACAACCCTGTCTGTGAAAATATATTTCCTTACATTACCTCTGAGCTGCCCCCCTACTATCTTCAAATTGTGCCCCTTTGTTCTTGCACACCTCTTTTTTTGAAAGATGCTACCCTCTTGGACTTTGTTGATTCCCTTGAGGTACTCAAAAGTTTCTATCATGTCCTCCCTCTCCCTCCTTTCCTCTAGGCTATACATATTAAGCTCCTTTAGTCTCTTTTCATATGTCTTCCGGTGCAGACTCTGCACCATTTCAGTTGCCCTCCTCTGGACAGCTTCCATCCTGTCTATGTCCTTGTGGAGACTGGGTCTCCAGAACTGCACACAGTACTCCAGATGGGGTCTCACCAGCTGTCTGTACAGAGGGATTACAACTTCCTGTTTTCTACTGATGATGCCTCTCCCTATGCATCCCAGTATCCCCGAGCCCTCCTTACTGCCTTCTCACATTGCTTGCCCACCTTTAAGTCATCTGATATGACTACCCCCAGGTCCCTTTCCATTTTTGTTGTTGTTAGTATCTCACCCCCCATTGTGTACTCTTCCCCTAGGTTTTGTTTGCCAGGTGCATTACCTTGCACTTCTTAGCATTGAATCTAAGCTGCCATACATTGACCATTCCTCTAACCTTGCCAAGTCCTTCTCATCCTTTCCACCCCAACTTGCATCAACCCTGTTGCAGATCTTTGTGTCATCTGCAAAGAGACATGTTTTTCCTTCCAGTCCCTCTGCAATGTCACTTGTAAAGACATTGAAGAGGACCGGTCCTAATACTGACCCCTTCGGTACCCCACTAGTAACCCCCCTTTCTTCATAGTGGACTCCATTTACTATTACCCTCTGTGTCCTATTCTCCAGCCAATTCTTTACCCAGGCTATCATCTTGGGACCCACTCCCAGGCTGGCTAACTTGTATATTAATCTTTTGTGTGAGGCTGTGTCAAATGCCTTGCTAAAGTCTAGGTAGGCCTTGACCACAGCCCTTCCCTGATCTACTACTTTGGTCACCCAGTCAAAGAAATCTATTAGATTCATCTGGCATGACCTTCCCACTGTGAACCCATGCAGCCTTGGGTCCTATGCCCTGCTGGCCTCTATGTACTTGACAATTCTTTCCTTCAGAAGTGATCTAGATCTAGGTAATGAGTTCCAGAAGGCTGGGCCAGCCATCTCAAAGGCTCACTTGCTGGAGGTTTTGGGCTGGCCCTCAGAACGGGGCATGGGGTATAAAATAACAGCTCAGCAAAAGCTGCCACATGCAAAATGGCATGCACTGAGATAAGGTCCTGTAAAACACCAACCTATGAAAACAGTGCATGCAATTCTCCACAATGGGCGTCCTTATGTTTTCCAAGGAAGTCACCCTGCACCCCTTTTGAATATAATAAACTCTCAGGGAATGGGGGAAATGGGGGGTTATTTGTATTTTTTTTTAATCATCGTAAAAAGTAGCAGCACGGGGAGACCAGGGGGAACAAACCACTGCACCAGGTCTCCCCGCTTTCACCGTGTGCTGGTGCCTTAGCCACTTCACCAGCGGAGCAGCTCAAAGAGGCACCCAGCACATGGTAACTTGATGCCTCCAAACAAAAGCGTACAGTGACAGGGGTAACAATAGTTCCCTATCACTGTTCTACCCCTGTCACTGTAATTCCAAGTGAGATCTGCACAGTGCGGTTAATGCTGTGCTCTATTAAATGCACAGTACTGACCTGGTACCCAGAACTGCAAGGAGGGCCCTGGTGGAAATTTTCAGATTAGACTCAATTTGCAGTAGCACAGTACAGCTTCACCATTCGCAAGACGTACATGCAAAGTGCATGTTGGAGATGCCAACTAATCCTACTGCACCGGCGATATTTTTCGCAACAGGCAAAGTTTGCAATGTCCTGTGGGATTGGAGGTCACATGTTGCTAAACAGCCAATAGAAAGCTGAGGGGGATGTTTCTTTGCACAGTGTAAAAGAATGAGGAGAGAGGACACAACAGGTAGTGATTGTGAAGAGATTGTGGTGATAAACCTTAATATTTCTAGTTTAAACATTGTCAAACCTGTTTTTAAATTGTTTTTGTGTACTTCATTACTGTGTTATGTTAATTTTTGATTCTGAAGTCTGAGTGTGGTTATTGTGACTGTCTGTGTGAGTGTTTGGGAGTGAGTGTGTGTTTTGATTTTAATACCCCATGGCCCCCACATGCACCCTTTGTGTTTTGCAATCCCTTCCCCTTCATCTTTCTAATCCCTTGTGCTTTGAAAACAAAAGAAAAATTCCCCTATCCTACCTGCCTTGTTGTTGTACCCCCCACACTGTGAACACTAGTCGTATCCTTCCCAGCCTGTGATGTACAAAATAGAAATCCGGCTATTCACCCTGCTAGCCTCACTGGCCTGTTGTTGTACCCCTGTGTGCTGTGAGAAATAGCCTCCAAAAATGTCAGTTTTCCAGACATATCATTCCTCTGTTTTTGAATGCCAGTGGTTAACCCAGCCTGTGGTGCAGTACTGCTCTGTTTGCAAAGTACGAGCTTTAAAAATTCAGCTATTCACCCGGCTAACCTCCCAGGCCTGTTGTTGTACCCCTGTGTGCTGTGAGAAATAGCCTCCAAAAATATCAGTTTTCCAGACTGAACTTTCCTGTTTGTGAACACCAGTGTTATCCCTATGAATGGTTATCACCAACGTGCACATACAAAATGTAACTTGCAATGCTACTGTGCATATTGTTCTATTGCTTCTATATAGTACATAACCATTCTTCTTAGCTCTGTATAAGTACCACTTGCCTTTCATTTTTCTGTTCCAATTATTTATTGCTGTTGGATTTCTTTCTCCCTTGTTCTCTATCCCCCCCCCCCCGACGCATCTGGAAACAAGTTGTTATTTCAGCTTATTATGTCTTTCCTGGTAAAACTTTTAAAATAAATACTGAAAATAAATCCCAGCCTGTGGTGTAGTACTGCTCTGTTTACAAAGTGCAAGCTTTAGAAATCTGGCTATTCACCTATCTAGCCTACCTTCCCTGTTTTTGTACCTTCATGTGCTGGGAGAAATGGTGTTCAAAATGATCAGTTTTCCAGACTTAACCTCTGTTTGGGAACACCAATTGTATCCCAGCCTGTGGTGTAGTACTGCTCTATTTGAAAAGTACAAACTTTAGAAATCAAGCTATTCACCTGGCTAGTATCTCTGGCCTGTTATTGTACCCCTGTCTGCTGTGAGAAACAACATCCAAAAATATGAGTTTTCCTTGTTGCCAAACATTAATAAAAGAAGAATGACAGGGAAGAGAATACAGAAAGGGAGATGAGTGAGTCACACAGGCAAGATTTTAACATTGTTTGTGAAAAGTGGTGCAACTGAAATGTTGAATGAAGGACTATCTTCTGATGTGGTGTTGCCATCAACAAGTTCTAAGTGCTCTGGGATGGGTGCTGCTAGAAGTAGTGCAGGATTATTTACCAGTGACTTTTCTGCATGTAAATTTTTTTCATCAAGCTCTGTGTCAGCCATGGTAGTGGGTGATGTGGGAGGTGGCAACGGTGCAAGCAGGTGAAAAATTAGACTAGTAGCAGTGTCTCAGAAAGATAAGGTTGAGCATGTTCCCATCTCCATTGCTAGTGATGGTGGTGGTGGCAGTGTTCCTTGTGATACAGTTGATGCAGTGGTCAAGGGGAATGTTGGAAGGCCCCAAAACATGGGTCACACCATTATGACAACTGTTGCTGTGCAGACAGTCACAGAACCTGTTGAGATTGAGGGTCCTGACACATAGGTTGAACATAAGGAGGAGCATGAGGAGAGCATCATTGGATGGCATGCCGATGATGATGGAGATGATGCTCATCATCATCATCATCATGAGGTGTTACAGCCCATTTGGGAACTGGAAAAGAAGAAGCAGAAACATGGTGACAGTGTAGGGGCTGTTCAGTTAATGCATTGATTTAACCACTGAATCTCACACTGGTGGTCACCCTCATACTATTCTTTGTGTCATGACACAGAGTCAAACTGCAAAAGCAGTTCTACGCCCCCCTCCCCGACTTCCACTCCACTGTCCCAGTCCAGGCATTATGATAAAAAAAGTCCTACAAAATCCCTAGTATGGGACTTCTGTCTGGTGGTCCCAGTAAATGAAATGGAGGCAATATGTCAGCTTTCCCATAAATGGGTCAGTAGGGGGGAAGAAGGGCAGCCACCTAGTCACTGGTGGTCAGCACACACACTTTAAGAACCTGCACCCTCTCTGGTGGCTTAAACACCAGAAGGAATCAATTGCAGGTGTTCCTGGTCCCTCATCCTCATCATCTTTAGGAAGTGCCACTGAGGGGGAGTGCATAGTGGAGGATGAGGAGGTGATTACTACAACCATTGGGAATAGCAGAAGTAGCAGCTTCAGCAGTCCCCTCCAGTGTCAGTCCACAGCAACACCATCACCAATCCATAAAACAGCTAAAATAAGTTGTGTCACTTTATCAGTACCACGTATTCTTCTTGAGTCAAAGAGAACCTCTACTGGACTTCCATGACTTGGCCGTCTGTTTGCCAGTCCAACCCCCTGAAAAGTACAGCCAACTCTGAAGAGTATGTTTGAGTGGCAGAACAAATACCCTATGAATTGATCTACTGCATGGGAGCTTAGTGTGGCTGCTGCATAAATGCTTGCACTCGATCTGCTCCCATTCTCCTTTTTTGAGAATGAAGGATTAAGGTTTGCTGCTCATGCATGTCAAAAGTGGAAGGTACTGCCAAGAACATATTTCTCTAAACATGCTATTCCTGATCTGCATATTACAATAAAAGAGGAAGTGTTCCATGGACATAAGCATTCATCTTCACCATCCATCCATCCATCTGAGCATGACTATCTGGACCAGTTGGAGAACAGCTGGAAGCTCCTATGTGTGCATTACAGCACTTTGGGCAGAGGTAACTGGGGTAGTCTTGGAATCTGGGTGTGGTGGGAGACAGTGCAGCAAGACAGACTGTGTTGGTAGCAACATTACCAGTATTAGTCAGCATGTGAAACTTACAATGAAAAGCATGCCTGGATCCCACACGGGGTAGAAAATTCTCGAGTACTACTGGGTGAGATTTATGAGTGGCTGCACCCACACTCAATGAAAGCTGGCTTCATTGTGAGTGACAAAGGCTCCAGTGTTGTAAAATGATATGGTGGACTTTTCAGGGTACCATGCCTAGCAGATTCAAAATGATAGTGTGCACTGGAAATTGCAGTGCAGGAACAAAAGTTGACATTTTAGATTAATAATCCCACAGAACTCTGCCCCAAGCGGGCACTTCCAAAGCCAGAAGTGGCTCCTCAACCTCCCCATGACACAGCCCTTCTCCTGCCTCCTCTAGCCAAAGAACATGAGATGTTCAAATCCATAGTTCTCAATGCTTTAAACAGACATGCTCCACTGCTTAAAATATGCACAAAAAAGAAGTCCTGTCCACGGTTCATGGCTAGCCTAAAAACTGCACTAGAAACATAGAAACATAGAATTTGATGGCAGATAAGGACCGCTTGGCCCACCCAGTCTGCCCATTTCCCTACCTAATGGATAACCTGCAGTTCCTAATTAACCAGCAGCCTACTTCTTCCTGCCCCCACCCCCTAGAATTGCCTTATGACTGTCCCATGCATGCTTGAATTCCACCACTGTTTTTGACTCCACAACCTCCTCCGGAAGGCCATTCCATGCATCCACAACCCTCTCTGTGAAAAAATACTTCCTTAAAATACCTCTGAGCCGCCCCCCCATCTTCAAATTGTGCCCCCTTGTTCTTGCACACCTCTATTTTTAAAGATGCTACCCTCTTGGACTTTATTGATTCCCTTGAGGTACTTGAAAGTTTCTATCATGCCCCCCTTTCCTCGAGGCTATACATATTAAGCTCCTTAAGTCTCTCTTCATATGTCTTCCAGTGCAGACTCTGCACCATTTTAGTTGCCCTCCTCTGGACAGCTTCCATCCTGTCTATGTCTTTGCGGAGATTGGGTCTCCAGAACTGCACGCAGCTGTCTGTACAGAGGGATAATAACTTCCTGTTTTCTACTAAACAGGGATCCATTATGGAAAAGGGCGAGAAAATCTAAACAACCAGTGGACTGGGCAGCATTAAAAGCTGCAAGAAACCTGTGTACCAAGCTAATCAGGGCTGAGAAAGCTAATTACTTCTGTGCTGAACTTGAATCCATGTCTAACTGCGTGGCCAAATTTTGGAAAATGCTTAAGGACATAGAAGGATTTTGCCCACCCAGCTTGTTACCTCAGAAAATCACATCTGGTGGTGTTTCCACTACGGATAAAAATAAAATTATTGAGCTCATCAACAACCACTTTGTGACAGCTGGTCTGATGTTTGACTCCTTACCAGCATTTAAACTTTACTCACAGCTGTGCAGCCATGACCTGGCATGCCATACTCCAGCTGTCCCTTCCCATGAAGGAGAATTCTCCTTCACTCAAGTTACCCTGAAACAAGTAAAGGAACTATTATTGAGCTTAGACACTAGAAAGTTGGCAGGTGCTGACTATATCGAACCGTGCTACCTAAACCTGAGATATTACATTTTTTTCACCCCCCCATTACTCACCTTTTTAATATGTCACTTGCACAAGGAGTACTCCTCCCAGGCTGGAAGACAGTTCATGTGATTCCCCTGTTTAAATTCTGGGACCCCGATGATGTAAACAACTACCAACCGATATCACTGTTGCCTATCCTGTCCAAACTATTGGAAAAGGTTGTTAATGAGCAAATTAAGAGTTACTTGGAGACATTCAACCTGCTTAATCCAGTTCAGTCAGGCTTTAGACCTCACCACAGCACTATATCTGCATTGGCTAAGGTTACTAATGACTGGCAGATTGCCTTGGATACAAAAATTATGTGTCAGCTTTGTTTCTTGATCTGAGCAAAGCATTTGATACAGTGGACCATGACTTATTCCTGTTTGCATTAAGAAATATTGGAGTGGATCAGCTGGCCTTGAACTGGTTTTCTAACTACCTTACTGAACATTAACAGCTGGTTAAGGCTGATGGGGGGCTTCTCTCCTCAAAAAAACTTTGTTTAGAGGTGTTCCCCAAGGGTCTATTTTAGGTCCACTACTCTTTGCTGTTTCTATTAACTGCATTAATACTGATATCACCACAGCAAACATCAATCTGTTTGCCGATGATACTGTCTTGTACATTGTTAGGCCTACTCCAGAACTTGCCTGTAGTGACTTCCAATGAGACTTTGACCATTTACAGAAAAATCTACTACAATTAAATCTCCTTCTAAATGCAAAACTGACTAAGGCTATGCTAATTGATCCCTCTACCCTTGCAACTAAACACAGTCTCCCTGGATCTGTCCCCCTCGTATCCACAATACTGGGTGAACTGCTTGAGTTCATTGAGAAATTTAATTACATTGGGTTTTGGATAGACCACAAATTGTCCTTTGTCCTTTATACTGATGAACTTTCAAAAAAAAATTGAAACAGACACTTGTACTATTCTGAATTAAAAATCTACTTACGCTGAAAGCAAAAATTAGGATGGTTCAGACTACATTCATGCCTCTTTTAGATTATGCTGACTTTCTGTACGGCAAAGGCCCAAAGTTCTCCCTCTCCAAACTGGATATTCTCTACCATCAAGCTATTCGATTCATAACTGGTCTCCCATATGCCACCCATCTCTTCGAGCTTTATACCAAGTTAGAGTGAACTCACTAATATTCTGACAACAAAAGAATGCAGTGCTCTGAACCTACAGAGTCATCATTAATATGCTACTGCATTATATTGTGAGGTGCCTGCCCACTTGTAGTGCTGGAAATGACACATCGAGAAGCCTGTCCTATATATCACTACTTATCCCTAAGTGAGAACCAGGAATGGCAAATCTGCAATTAGTCATATTCTTTCTGTCATTTGAAACACCATACAGAAAACTCTAAAGTTGGCAATCCCTGTGAATCTGAGCTTCTTTAAATCCCTAGACCAACATTCATTTAAAGAAACCTGTAATTGCTTCTGTTAATAGCAATTTTCCCATACTTACCCTAGAAATGGGATTTCACTACTCAAGCTTCTCTCCTTTATGTCTCTTCTGTGCCGTTTCATCATACATCATAGTATTACTTTGATTCCTCTTTAAGCTATGAAACTCCCTTCCCTAAAGTACCCCCCTTACCTCCCTTCCTCATCCCCTGGCTGCTTCCTGCCCTCGGTCACTGCCTCCTGCCTCTTTATATTCCTCCTTCTGACTCTATCCTGCTGCCATAGGTCATCTGTTGCAGCTACTGTACATAGGTTTGTTGTTTTTATTATGTATTAGAAAATGGGCAAAGACACTTCTCTCTTTTGATTGGCTGGGACACTTTTTTTGGTGGGCATCTATCACACAGTAGATGCCCACCAAATAAAAAGCCCCAGCCCAAACCTGCCTGATAGCCAGCAAAGTGTGCCCAGCACCCTGCTTCCTCATTTGCTGAAGCGCTGGGCACACAATTTCAAACTGCCTCCATGTTTTTAATCCCTTAGCGAGAGCCTCACCCACCCCAACACACACACTCACAAACTAAGTCCTTAGAGCAGACACCACCAAATAACTGAAAAAACATCACAGCACTGTACATACAACAAATGAAAGCAATGTTTGTTATTTCTCTGACAGCTCAGGCCCCGCCAACAATTTCCACCATTTGCCACAGACTAGTTACCATTTACCATCATTATGAATGCAAAAGCCGGAAGCACTTCTCATCTCAATAAACTCATGAAAGTTCAGCTTCTCCGACGATAGTGAGGAGATCGGACCAACAGTACACCCAAGGCTCCCTCTCTTCACACACACACACACACACACACACACACACACACACACACACACACACTCAGCTCCATTGCAGAGAAACTTTAAATCACAATCTTGCAAATTATTTCTTCGAGTACGAGACCGGCTGCCAACCATTTCTAGTCAGCTCCACTGCACAGCCAACTAGATGTAAACCACAGTCTCGTCACAAACTGAGACACGCTAATACTTGCTGTGTTTTCCTCACAACAGATGAAAAAAAATACTTTGTGTGTGTTACATTTGTTTTTTTTCTGCTCACTTGACTTCCATTGATCTGCAGCTCCCTACCTTCTGTCCTGGGTGCAGTTCATAATAAGCACTGGCCAGATTGCACAACTGTAAAAACTACAAGAAAATTTATAATACTGTTTCACAGCGGAGAGAGAGGTCTGAAATTGAAACAAAACAGGACACCTAAGTGGATCAAGAAAAAAGGAAACCAGCACTGAGGCAAACAAGGGGAGTATACATGTGCAGCACTTGCAGCTCCATCTAGTGGGCAAACCAGAAACTGTGGATCTTTTTTTTCTAAACATACACCTACATTCACTAAAACTTAAAGAATAAATTCAAACCTTAATTTAAAAAAATTTTTTTCTTTAACAGCCTATTTTCTAAGTGAAATAATACCCTCCAAGGTGGGCGGTATGGGCAATACCGGACCTTCCAGGGGCTATAAGGCCCTCCTCCTTCAGCGTCGGGCCTCATTACACCCCTGGGCAGTCCAGTATTGAACAGTACCACCCACCCTGTTGGGTATTAATGCTTACTTTTATTATTTCTAATAATATGTGTACCCTTCATTGATTATTCTTGTATTGACTGTGTTACTGTATGTACACCTATTTGCTCGTAGCACTGTATATATTTCTGCCTTGTACTCATATATGTGACTGTCCAGGCCCATCTTGTAAATGAGTTCTTCTCAATGATTTTTCACCTGGTTAAATAAAAATTGATTGATTGATTGACTGATTGATTGATTAAAAAAAAAACTCCTGTCTGGCACACTGCCTCAACCTCATGGTCCAGCAGTTTCTTAACCATCCTGATGTTAGGGATATCTTGCTGGTGGCTCACCACATCTGTGCCCACTTTGCCCATTCTGGGAAGTGCTGTGACCAGCTATGCCTGTTTCAGATAAAGAACCATCTGCCTCATCATTGCATAAATTTGGATGTCATGACCAGATGGAATTCCACACTGTACACGGTGGAACATCTCTATGAGCATTATAAAGCTGTGTCCGATTATCTACTGTTACACATTAGTTATGCCAGTGTTGACATGTCCATGGCTCTCACCACAGAACAATTGCATTTAGTGTATGGATTTATGGTTCTGCATCCCTTTGAACACGCAACACAGGCAGTGAGTGGGGACACTGCCTGTAGCAGTTAATCCATCCCCTTGCTATGCAAGCTGAAACAAACACTGGTTAATGTGCAGCAGTGAACTGAGGCAGGCGGTAACAGTGCCAGTTTGGCCTTGATGCAGCACATACTCCACTTGTTGGACTCCAACCCTCAAATTATTGGACTTCTGTAGTCTGATGACTTTGGTACTACCACCATGCTTGACCCACATTACAAGCTTGGCCTTGAGTCGATACTAGATGGTGGCCATCAGAGGGTAGAAAACCTTACCAACCTTCCTGTCAGAAGTGTCATAGGTGAACTGATGCTCAAGACACATAGGGCACCGAGTGTTGTTGCTACCAGCACCACCATCACCATCAAAACAACATTCTAATCTGCATATGGCCCATCTATCTTAACAAGCAGACACAAATCAAAATGAGTAGTCCAATTTGGGATGTTTTAAGTGAGGTGGGAGTTGCACCATGGAAGACCAGGATGATGAGCAGAAGCACAATAAGACGGCCAGACTCAGAGCAGCATGACACATGGTTGACTGTTTCATAGCCGAACAAAACTCCTTGCAATTGATGATGAGTCATTGTTGACTGGGTGAGCAAGTTAACTGAGTGATCTGCACTAGCATCTGCATCGATAAAATACCTTACCTACTCTCCCTCTAGAGTCAGCATTGAGTATGTGTTCACTGTTGCTGGTACCATTGTAAGTGAATAGGACACAAACTTGTCAGGAAAGAATGTGGAAATTCTAACATTTATGAAAATGAATAAGGGACACATTCCACACAAAACCATGACATCCATGTTCCTACCACATCCTCACAGTGGATCATCTGATGAAGATGAAGAGAGAGGTGATGCTGTTTGTAGAAAGATGAAGTTGCACACCAGTGCCATCGATGTTGATGACTCAATACTGGAATGTGAATTCTCATCAGGTGACAACTCCAGTCATGAAGATTGTGAAGTCTGCTTCTTTAAGGAAGGTGATGATGCTTAAGGAAAACAATATGATGTGTGCTCTCCCTCCTTTGCACACCATTAGTGTATTCCCATACAAAATCTCAAGAATTTGTCTTACAGTATTGTCATGATTTTTACTGTTCCTTTCTCAGGAGAACTGTATTCCTGCTGCTTCCTTCTGTCCATTTACATGCATCCTCAACCTATCAACAAACTGCACTACAATACAATGTATTGCAGTACTGGGAATGCCTGCTCCTGCCCACCAATAGTGTCACCCCTCACTGATACTGCCTCCGACTAAAAAAAAATACTTTTTTAACAGCCCAGCAATCAGTTCCTGCTATAGGTAGAACATCTAAGACATGGCCTTATCTTCTGCTGCTCCTCCACCACTTCCTCTCCAACCTTGTGCATGATTTTGCTCTCTGTTACACAGCGGTTTCTAGTCACTATACTGATGGTGAAGCCATGTTCCTGAGGGAAAGCTGATTGGGTTTTCAGATCCTATATCACTTGTACTGCCTTTCTCAATGTTTGTACAGCCAGTGACCATCCCATTATGTTCCATATTTTAAACTGAACCACCCCTGATGTCGAGCACCTACAAACACTTGTGTACTGGAAATGTGAATCGATACTGGGGATGCTACAGTCAAAGGAGTTCCACTGCATGAAGGCAGACCCATGAGTACTTGAAACATCAATTCAGTGATGCAAGTACCATCAGTCACCCCTGCAAGACTTGTCACTGAGGAATGTGAAGGCAACAATAAGTCATTGGCTTGCAGTCATCATTCTCATTTCTTCTTCTGATTTATCGTTTAAGTGTGTTTTTGACCTTCTTTTGTTATCCCTGCAGGTTAATGCCTGTCCAACATCATACGCCACCTGAGTGTCCTGTGCACTGCCAGTAGTTTGTAATTGGATGTACTGTAAGCATAATTCTTTAATTTTCTCTCCGGTGATGAATAACTTTCAATACTTAATTGTGCCATGAGGTGATTGTATGGATACATATAACCTGGCATTAAAAATGTATATAAATGTATATTTCTTTTTTTTTTGCACATAAACTGAAGTATGTATATGATATTGAAAATACTATTATGCAAATTATTTATTTAAACTTTTGTTCACCAGGTAAGCACTTGAGCCAAGGCCCTTTTTCATGTGCAACCTGGGACTGCAACAAAGACAGTCTAGATGTTACTTACAACAATAAATACAGTATAACAGAACAAATAACATACAATGAATACAAATAACATTAAGATAAAAAAAAATTAAGAATACCGCTGACATATCAACTTTTTAAGAACATTTTTCTTCAATTCTATTTTGAAAATGTCATGACTTGTACATTTATATAACTCATCAGGAAGTCCATTCAAAATCTGTGGGGCTTTGACTGAAAAGGCTTGATCACCCATTATTGTTTTTGTCTTGGGAAACAGAAAACCAGACCTAGGTTTTGATCTCAGATCTCTTATAGGCACTTTTAAATTAAAAAATGAAAACAAAGGTGAAACATCTTATTGTCTAATGACACTGTCAACCAAGCAGCCAAGGCTGCATAAACTGTACTAATCTGGTGGGAGCCACTTTGTTGCCTGATGTAAATGATAGAGGTGAGTCTGATATGGTAATTTGTATGTAAAACAACAAATACTATGAAATATAATATTCAAAATAGTCAAAATTTGTTTTGGTAAATGTGTAAATAAAAAAGAATTACAGTATAAATGGGATTGCAATACACTCTGGGATATAGCAATCCTAACCTGTAGTGTTAGAGAATGTTGGAGTTTAAAAAGAACCCAAAGTTTCTGGTTGACAAGTCTTGTGATTATTTCAATGTCATTTGAATATGTTAGTTGTGGGTCCAAATAGATTCCCAGATATTTAAATGAGTTAACTTCCTCCAAAACAAACATGAATGGTTAAATATTTGTAATTCGGCAGTTTTAGCTAACCTTGGCTTGAAACCAAACATCATACATTTTGTTTTAGAACAATACAGTGCTAATTTAAGTTTAATTAATCAGGTTTCCAAAGCATAAAAGATGTGTTTAAAGAGCAGTTAATCATGTCTATTAAATTTGAACTTTTGTACAGAATAATATCATCATCATATAGAATGTTACATACTAAAATGCCAGCAGAATAGGCCTAACGGTCTTTTGTGTCTGCTTGTTTGGTCAGCCCCCACCCTGGGTGCTGACCTTGCTGTCCCCCTCGCCTTCTCTGGCTTCTCCCTTCCCAGTTCCAGATATTCTTGCTGCATTGGATTTTGCTTCCAGAACCCTTCCCCTGTACCTGTCCCACCCCCTCTTGAACCCTCCACTGTCTCTGCCTCCACCAGCCCCTAGGCAGTGCATTCCATGGCTCCACCACCCTCTCAGTAAAGACCTCCTCCTTTCTCCCTGAATCTTCCCCTCCAGCCACCCATGCCTCTAGTGGCCCCTTCCTCCTTCCTTCAAAGCACCCTGACTGTTCCTCCCTATTTACCCTCTTCATGTACCTGAAGACCTCTATCATGTCCCCCGGTCCTTCTCTCTTCCAATGTGTACATATTTAGCTCTTCAGCCTTCCCTCGTGAGGTCCTGTCCCCAAGCCCCAAATCATTTTGGTTTCCTCCTTGGACCCTATTCAGGAGGTTAATGTCCTCTTAAGTGTGGCTCAAACTGCACGCAGTACTCTAGGTGCAGCCTCACCAAGCAGTTATACAGAGGGAGTATCACTTCCCTCCTTCTGGAGGTGATCCCCCTAATGATGCATCCCAGCATCCTGTTGGCCTTTGCTGCTGCCCTTCTACAAGTCTCAGAGTTGTTCATCTTGACATCCACCACCACCCCCAGGTCCCTCTCAACCATCAAGACTTGTAGCATTCCCCCCCCCCAGGGTGTACACTTGGCCTGGGTTTCTGGCCCCCAGGTGGAGTACCTTGCATTTTCCTGCATTGAACCTCAGCTTCCACTTTCTAGACCATCTTTCCAGAGCCTCCAGGTCCCCTGTAGGGCCACCCTCCCTCCTCCCCATCCACCACCGCCCCAGTTTGAGTCATCTGCAAAGAGACTCATCTCCTCCTCATTCCTGTCCTTATGTCAGATACATAGGCGTTGAACAGAAGGGCCCAAGGACTGATCCCTGAGGGACCCCACTAATGACCCTCCTTGGGATGAGACTATCCACCAACTACGACCCTCTGGGTCCAGTCCTGGAGCCAATTGCCTATCCATCTGATAATCTGGTTCCCCACCCCATTTCTCCCAGCTTATCCAACAGGCCCACGTGAGAACAGAGTCAAATGCCTTGCTGAAGTCTAGAAAGAGGACATCCACTGGTCTACCCAGGTCCAAGGCACTTGTCACCCAGTCATAGAACTCCACCAGGTTTGTCTGACACGATTTCCCCGGGATGAATCCATGCTGTCTATCATCCAGGCACCCTGACTTATCCAGGTCCCCCACAGTCTCTCCTTGACAATGCCCTCCATCACCTTGCCCACCACCGATGTTAGGCTGACAGGCCTGTAGTTCCCTGCCACCTCCCTTGATCCCCCCCTTGTGGATAGGCACTATATGTGCCACCTTCCAGTCTTGGGGCACCCACCCTGTCCTCAGAGAGATGGTGAAAAGCTGTGCCAGGGGTTTCGCCAGGACATCTGCAAGTTCCTTCAGCACTCTGGAATGTAATTTATCCGGCCCTGGAGCTTTCTCCATCCTAAGGGAGCTGAGGACTTCCCTCACTCTCTCTGCTGTTATTTCCACTTCTGGTACCTCTTCTCCCTGCTTAGCCTTCCCCCCACCTGCCAGTGATGCCTCTCCCTCTCCCCAGACCTGCCGATCGGTAGGGTCCCCCTCCTCAGTATCTCTGTCTCCTCCCATGTATGATGCAGCACCCCCATTTTCCCTGGTGAAAACTGAGGTGAAGTACTCATTTAGTACCTCAGCCTGCTCCCCCGGGTCTTGTGCCCATCTCTCCCCTGATTTAATCCTGCTAATCTGCCCCTTCACCCTTCGTCTTTCCCCAATGTATCTAAAGAACCCCTTGTTCCCTCTCCTAATTTCCCTGGCCAGATTCTGCTCCTTCCTCGCCTTAGCTGCCCTCACAACTCTAGTGGCCCTTCTAGCCATCAGCTCGTACTCCCCTCGATCCCTTTCACTCCTTGAGCACTTGAATTGCTTATAGGCTGCTTTCTTTTCCCGCACCACCTCCTGGACCTCCCTGGTCCACCAACAGGGTTTTTGGGCCCTACCGCATTTTCGTCTTACTCTTGCACAGGTGCTGGTAGCATCCTGCACCCCTCTCCTGATGATTTCCCAACTACTATCAGCATCCATGTCTGACCCAATCCCATCCAAATGTTCCTTAAGGATCCTTTCCATTTCCTTAAAATCCGCCCCCCTGAAGTCAGTTACTTCCGTCTTTGTGCAGCCTTCTACCCCTCCTAGTTCCAGGCAGAACCAGACGACGGCATGGTCACTCCCTGCCAATGGGTCCCTTACCTCCAGGCCCCCAATCTGGTCACTGTCTGCCAGGACCACAACCAGTACCCATGCCTCCCTGGTCAGTTCCCTCACCTGCTGAGTTAGGAACGTGTCTTGAAAGACATCCAACAACCTCTGTTCCCTGGTCACAGAGGATGTCATAGTCTCCCAGTCTGTTCCTGGCATGTTTAAGTCCCCCAACACCACCACCATTCCTCTACCCAGTCTGCAGTGTCTCCTAACATCTGCCACCAGACTGTCCTCCAGCTCCTCCACCAGGGCAGGGGGTCTATACACCACTCCTATTTTTACTCTCTTGCCCCTCCTTGTTATCAAGGTGACCCAAATTGCCTCCACGGTTCCCTCCGCCTCCTCTACTCCCACTATGCCAATGCAGTTTTTGACTATCATTGCTACCCCTCCTCCCCTTCCCTCCCCCCTGTCCTTCCTGAACATAGTGTAACCCTCCAGGTTCAGGTCCCAGTCATGTCTTGCAATGGCCCAAGTCTCTGTGACCGCTGCCACATCCACTGCTCCCTCAGTTAGCATCGCCTGGAGCTCAGGCATTTTATTGCCCAATCTCCTGGCATTTAGCAGGACTACTTTCCACCCTTTCCCTATAGTTCCATTTCCCCTGCTCGTGTTCCCATGGGGATTCTGTTTTCCCCTGGTCTGCACTTTGCCAGTTGGCCTTTTCCTGCAATCCTCCTGGTCCCGGGGGCAGACAGAGTCCCTCCTTATCGGCACCCTTGACAGCCTTTTCTCCCATCCCACCCCCTTCACAAGTTTAAACCCCACTTTTACAAATGAACCCCTCTATTTTCAACTTAAGGATTCCCCTCCCCTCCAAATTGAGATGCAGTCTATCTCTAGCATACAGCTCCTTATCCTCCCAGGTCTCCTTCCAATCCCCCATCAACCCATACCCTCTGGCCTCACACCACTCCCTGAGCCACTGGTTTATCTCCCTAATTTTCCTTTTGTGTTCCCCACTAGCCCTTGGCACTGTCAGGATTTCTGAGAAGGAAACTATGCATCCTATGTCATGACAGAAAGTACCATGTTGTTTGTATTTATCAAGTTAGAGGGAATTACATCAATAAATAATGAAAAGAAGCGAGGTCCCAATATTGAGCCCTGGGGGACACCTATTTTGACTTCCATGTTTACAGATAAAGCTCCTCGATGAGAGGCCTATTAAGGAGTCTTCCTTGCAAATAACTGCTGAACCAGTCTATGGGCTGACTTGTAAGCCCAAAGGTACTAAGGCTCCAGAGCAGCAGAGAATGATCAATCAAGTCAAAAGGCTTGAACAGGTCAACAAACCCCGCACCTGTGAGCATGCCATCATCCATAGTGCTACAGATGTGGTTCATGAACCCATCCAAGGCTGTTCCCATACCATGGTACTTTCTTTTTTTTTTGAAATTTAACATCTTTATTGACTTTTTAAACTGATAAAATGTGACTAATAATGGAAGCATAAACCAGTATAAATGGCAGTAATTACACAATGGTTACAGAGAAAAACTACAGGATTCTACAGGTATCATTGAATCCAAATAAAGTAATAAGAAACCGCAACTAGACGAAAAAGTCCTCCCCCCTCCCCGATCCCTCAATCCCTATAACCCCTTCACCCCCCACCCCAGGATGTGCCTTATTGAAAGAGAGACAAAACCTACTTCACAAAACATATATTGAAATATTATCCATATAAAGCAAATAATACAGTATAAGATAATACCAACCAAAGCAGTCAGAGGTGTACGCATATGAACATTAGTTCAAGTATAGAGCATACAATTTACCCCATTTCTGATCAAATGAGGTCAAGTAGTTCCGGGAGACCATGGTACTTTCTAAAACCATGCTGCTTAGGAGTGCTAAGACCACAGAGCTGCAAGTGTGAAGTAGTTGATCATTAACCAGTCTTTGAAAAGATTCCCGAAGACGAATTGCCCATATCCCCAGGATAACCAACTTTAAAAAAAGGCATGATTATTGTGTTCTTCCACTGTTGGGGAAAACAAGCAGTTAATAAAGACAGATTCATTATCTTCGTCAAGGGAAAACTAATGTAGGCAGCCATTAACTTTAAGAACCTAGGCTGAAGCTCATCCACACCTGAGCCTTTAATAGGTAGTTTCTTTAACAATATAAACACCTGGGTTGTTTGAATCATCCTAAAATAAAAAGCATTCCCATTATTTGAATCAGAATTGAGGTGTAAACTAGAATTGAATTCGGTATCTTGCTGTATAAATTTAATGAGATCTAGGAAGTGTTTTAAAAATTCATTACTAAACTCTTGTGAATTGATTATATGTTTACCTTCTTAGAAAAGACATTAACGTGGTTCACTACCATTGGATTAATCAAAGAGTTTATGAATGCCCAAAATTTCTTTGGATTTTTTAACTCCAATTTCTGTTGATTTATATGTGATTTACTCTGCTGTAGTTTAGCTTTACACTCACTCCTTAATTTTCAGTACAGGTTAAAATCAGTCATGACTTTAGTTAATTTGAATTTTTTCCAAGCTAGATCTCTCTGCTTCATTAACTTAAATAATTCAATAGAAATCCACTTACTCATTGTATCCCACACCCATCTAGCAGTTTTAGGGAAATGTTTTTCTTGGAGGGTTAAAAGAGTCATATTAAAAGAGTCAAGTGCCAGATTGACATATGGGATTGCATCCAAATAGGACCAGTCTATTGACTGACAATCCAATTGTAGACCCCTATCCAAAGCGTCAGTAAATTTCCTGTAAATGATTAGGCAAGGCTGAGGTTTTAATTGACTGCATTTCCAGGTGCAATGAGTAGCCATATGGTCACTCACCTCATCTGTAGATATTTCCACATTTTTTACATTAGTCTGGGCATTAGTCAATATCTGATCAAGTACTGTGTGATTATTACTCCTAGGGTCGGATATTCAGAAATGCGCCAAACGCCAGAGCAATGCCAGCACAGCACAAGTGAGATATGCCATGGCACACCAGAGCCATATTCAGAGGTTACACTGGTTGAAATGACCAAGTGCAAGTCAGCTGAATATGGCAAAGATGTGCCATGGCACAACCAGAGATGCAGCAGCACAACCATGGATGCTTGGAGCAAACCAGAGCAAACACCCATGGAGCGTGGAAATAGCCACCACAGGTATACAGAAGCAGGGACCCAGAGGGTGAAGGAGCATGCTCCCCAGAAGGGCACACCCATGAATGCAGAACCACAGACCCAGAGGGCAGACAGGGCACCAGGGGAAGGTCCACAGACAACCAAAGGCCACTGCCCTGGAACATGGACCCACCCAAGGCCTGCAACATCATCCATGCCAAAGACAGTGACACACAACAGACACCCACCAACTATGGCCATGGTGCAGGGAGGGAATGGTGCCAGGGACAAGTGGACAGAGGGGCCCACTGACCAGGGATGGGTAAGGCATAGGCCATACACCCCATCATGGGTTCACATAGGATGGACACAGCCCATGCACACATGGCCTGCACTGTAGGGAAGGAACCCCTGCCAGTAACACAGGCCTGCATGTCAGTGCCTCACCAGCTACAACATGGCGTGTCACCAGGCACACTCACCAGGGCATTGGCACACACAGCAATGGTGGCCTGACCAGCCACAGGGACATGGGAAAACAGAATAACAAAACTGCATGGAAGCACACTTATGGGAAGCACAAAAGTATGCCATGCCATTTCCAACACAGCTGGACCATACAGCACCCATCATGGGCCCCGAACAACACCACACATGTCCCCATGCCATCAGCACCACCAGGGCAGGACACCCCATGCACATGGCACAGGCAGGCAACACACCCATGGGCATGTGCATGCACCAGTGCACAGGGAGGGCCACATGATGACAGATGGAACAGTCCATGGGAATACAATTGCCCCATGCATAGAAGACACCAACCCCTACCAGCTGCCCAACCCCAGCACAGAGCAATACACCACCAACACAGTGACACACCAAGCATGGCTGACTCACAGGCAGACATGGCAATGCCATGAGCAACAGCGCTGACCACAGCCGGACCACATGTGCCCACTGCCTGCGAAGCGGCTTATCCTTGGGTGCACCACAGGTGCACAACTGCATCATGGCTCCACATGCCTTCTGCAAATCAGACACTGACACAGGCCCATAGTGAACAAAAGGCTTTATATAACAAGAACAATACAAACAGCAATAAACAGGGTCAGGGATGGGGGAGAGGGAATGGGACAGGGAGCAGAGGCTATACAGGTGGATGTGGGACAGCAACAAAAGAGGACTTTAGAAGGGATGGGGGCAATGTACATCAGTGAGTGGAAAGGACCATTATTTGAGGTCCCTGATGGACTGCCCAGCCACTTGATCTCCCTGCTTAATGCTGCTATATCCACTTGTGGTGCTGCTGCAGGACAAGGAGCCTTCTCTGGAGTGCAAGGACCCATCCAATGATCCGAACACATGAGCATGCCACCACACCAGTTACTGTCCTGCGACCACCCAGGGGAAGGAAGAGGACAGCCAATCAGTGCAAAGCCACACAATCACAGTCCCACCCACAGTGTGCCATAGACTGTGAGGGTCAGCACCACTAGGGGACCATAGATGGCCTGTGCATGGGGGCCATACCAGTCAGCCACACAGCACACCACAATGGTGCAGCCAGCCAGATGGTGCCATGCAGTGCGCCCATGTGCACACACTTATGGGCACATGGCATGGAGCACTGGCACTGTGGCAGCACACAGTGTGGGGGCTGCGTGCACCCCCCATCAAGTGGCACAATGCCATCACAGTACATGCAACAGTGGCATGGACAATGGTAGGTGTGCTACCACAGCCCTGTGGACAAGGGGTCATGGAACCACCTTGGCCCAACCATGACACACGACACTCACGCTGTTACAGGTACCAGCAATGTAGATGCACCTAACTGTCAGGCAACACCCTGCTGGTGCTGCTCGCTGTGGGATACCTTTGCCATCTGCCCATGCTGCGGCCTCCCTAGCCTACCTGTGGTCCTCAGGACCTGTGGAGGTAAAGGTGAGAGTGGACATGAGTACACAGGCAAGCATGGCACCCCCCACCACCGCACAGTCACCATGGAGCAAGGCATAACCCTGACTGTCCTGTGGCCCACCCTACCTGCATAATTGCGACACGTGCTGCAGCCATGCATGGCATCCAGCAGCCAGCAGGATGGTACTGCCCCACCCAGTGGACCGTGTATCACATACCAACAACCACCACAGGGATGCATAAGGGGCATGCATGACTATTGCTGACACCTACCTGGCTGTGGCACTGCACCACGCTGGACATGAGCCTGCATCCTGGGCAACTGCTCCAGATCCCTGCGCCATAGGTCCTCATACCTGTGGTGGCATTGCTCAGCACTGCGTGCCACTCCAGTGCAGCTCTCCATGGCCGAGGCCATCTGCGCCCAGACATCCCCCAAGCCAGCTGCAGTGGTGCAGTGCCAAACAGCTGGCATCAAAAGGCATCACTACTGCCACAAGGTTAACTATCTCAACCTCTGACCAGTTAAGGGCCCTCCTAGACTGTGCCTGTACCATGTCCTCCTTCAGGTCTAAATGTTGGCCTGGATGGTGGTGCTATCACATACGTGGGTGCAGCATGTGTGGAATGTGCAATAGGGAACTGAATGCAGTGATCATGCAATGTGGTGATGAGGTAGCATTGTGCATCCACAGAGATGCGCAGTACACATGAGACCACTGGATGTGCTGGGTCAGGGGTCATGACCCTGCATGCAGACACACATATGTGTGATATGCGTAGTGGACCTCACCGATACGATCGTGCATTTGCACAGTAAGGGACTGACAAGGGATGCCATGTGATGCGCCATGCAACACAATAGTTGATGCATAACAGCACTGCGCCATAGCACTGCTACTTGCATGTAACACAGAAGGTGCGATGGACCCCTGCAATGCCACTGCACATAGAGAAAGTTTGTGATATTCTGCTGCTGTATGCAAATCACCTCATCAGCCAATGCTCAGAGGAGTGGGGTGCATTAGCATCTCATTACTGTTGCGCATCCACTAATTTGCATGTGATGCACCTGAAAAGCACCATTGGACAACACAGGCCACGGAATGGTATTGCAACCTCAAGAGTTAGGTGTATGCTGGTGCAAGACAACAGGGGCCTGCATAAACAACGTCATGAGGACATACATGAGAAATGCTGTCAACTACATAACATGCTGTCATTGTCCACAGTTAGCTACATGTTGGGACAGGAAGAAGAGGAGGGCCATGGGCCTGCCTGGAAGAGAAGGCCCAATTTCACAAAGGTTGAGACCAATGCCCTGTAGGAGGCCTACCTCAACAGAAAGGGGCTTCTCAAGGATGCCATTGGGGCACCCTAGGAAAGGTCAGATGGGTGGGATGCAGTGGTGGACTACGTGATCCAGCTTGGATGCCACCAGTGAAGCACACAGGAGTGCAAGAAGAAGGCCAGGATGGACAGGAAATGCATAAAGGAGAAGGTGGCAGCCATACATGCATCCTGCAGTGCCACTGGCTTTGGCCTGTCCACCGCACCCACCCTGATGGCAACAGAAGAACTGGTGGCATCAACCCTCAGATGCACAGCAGTGGAGGGTGTCCCTGGAGAAAGTTTCCAGATGGTCAGCAGTCCATCCCTGCATTGTGAGTAGACACCCTACCAACATATCCAGCATGTGTGTGTGTGGCCATGCAGTGGTGCCCACTGCCATGTGGCATACCACCTGTGTGTATTTACGTGGGCATGCATGGCCACAGGATAGCATGTGGCATCCAACGCATGCCCACAGGGTGGAGGGGGACATGGTTCTGTAGATCAAGCACTGACGCATTGCTTCTTCATTGCAGCATCATCACTCCTCCATGTGGATGAGGGAGAAGGGTTGGCCCTAGCCATGGCCAACGTGGACGGTCTATCCACCTCAACCGGCATACACAGACCAGACAGGCTGAGGATGTGCACTGTCGATCTACCTGACAGCTTTGACCTGGTGCCGGACGTTGCCCAGGCTGAGTTCATGCAAAATGATAGCCTGAGTGTGCTTTGTGCAGAGACTCAGATGGGGGACATGTCCGGCTCCAATGATGACATCACATGGATACTGGAAAGTGTTGGGGACATGGTGCCTGATACATCCCTGGACACATCACAAAGTGGCTTCTGGGCACAGTGCGGTGACCGCGGCTGCACGACTGCCACCCATCCCTGGCTGCATGTTGATGGGTGGTGCCACTGATGTGCATGGTGGGGGCAGTGGTGACTGAGTGGTAGATGGGCAAGGTGCTGGCCAGTGGCCAGTCGTGCAGCAGCAGCAGGTCATGGGGGACATAGGGCAGTGTGGCACAGGGTCTGCTGCTGGTGCATCTGAACAGCCTGGACCCAATGTACAGTGCCCAGTAGCGTCCACCAGAGAGGGAGGCTTACCAGTGTGCCACGACACCCCAATGCAGCCCAGCACCTCAGACAGGGAGCGTAGGACACCGATCACCTAGCTGAGCATGCACAGTTGCTGCGCACATCCATGGAACACCAGGCGCTGCTCACCACGGAGATGCATGCACTGTGAGTGGAGGTGCAACAGCTGGCAGAGCAGCAGGATGGGGTATTGCACAGATTATGGATGGGCTCTGCCAGTTGTGGGAGGCCACAACTGCATCGATGGACCACATGTCCAGTGTCATTGTGGCAGCAATGGACCACATGACTGGTACCATCGCAGTGGGTCTGGTGTTGTTGGCTGCCACTGGGCTTGCCAATGTGCAGAGGACACCCCAAACTGCACTATCCACCCCACAGTCATGGTGTCTGGTGATCCCATCACAGCGGCTGCTGGAATCAGATATTGGTATCCCAGGTACACTGGGGCAGGCCTGTTTGGGCACCTCTCCACGCTGCTTGGAAACTATTGTGGTCAGATACGTTGACCCTTGGGGGGCCTCAGACACCCCCCCATGGCTGATGGCCAGTCTGTGGCTGGTGATCGGCCTAGGTGCAGCCGCCCACATGGCCATGGTGGCTAGAGTACCACGCCATTGGCCTAATGTGTCTGCTGCCCTGCACCCCCATCTGCTGCTGTTGTTGCCCTGTGTATGTGTGGGTGCTGTTGGTGTGGCATGCGTGTGGTGTGTCGCTGGCATGCTGTGCTGAATACCCCATGTATATGCCAGCTGTGCCTGTGGGGAGCATGGTATGGGTGTGGTGATGGTCATTACAGTTGCCCCCGGCTGTACCTGTGCACTGGTGTGGTACCTCTGATCCATACCATGTACCACTGTGTGTCTGTGTGTATGCACATGCCTGTGCTGTGTGTGTGCTGGTGTGTGCCAGTGCCAACCCAATGCCTGCTGTGCACTCCATACTATGCATGCCTCCTGGCGTGCTCATCCAGGTCTGTGTGTAGTGTGCTGCTCTGTGTGGCTGTGCATCTCTGTGTCTCTGTGCACTCATCTGTGTTCACCATAGTGTTCATGCGATCGTGTCCCGGTGGTGCCTTGCCTGCGTGGCCAGTCTTGAGTCACGTCTCCCATGGAGTGGCTACCCAACACCCTCCAGCAAATTGCCACTATCGTCTCCACTACTGTCTCCATCATCTGCCTCAACAGCTATCCCACAATCAATGGCCATGTTGTACAGAATGTAACAGGCCAGGAATAGGCCACAGGGTTCCAATGTGCCGTATTGTATGGCACTGACAGACCTGTCTAAGCAACAGAAACACATTTTCAGCATGCCAAAGACATGCTCGATTATACTGCATGTGCCTCATTGTATCGCTCCTCTGAGGGGGTTGCCGGTTGCCGGTAGGGGGTGAGCAGCCATGGCCGCAGGGTGTATGCTCCGTCATCTGTGAAGGAATGAAAATGGTTAGCCCTTTGCTGTGCTGTGACACTTCCTAGTCCTGGATGCCCACCTTTCCCTATGGCATGTCCCCTTAGGCAGTGCTGTGCAGACTCCAGCACATGCCATATCCATACACTAGGTGGCCCTTGGGGATGTTCCCATGTTCAAATCGCTGGCACAGTATTGAGCTGTGCTGGATAAATGAATCATGTGCACTCCCATGGTGTGTGTTGCAGACATTAATGATGATCCCTGTGGCATCACATACCACCTGGCAGTTCACTGATGGGTAACCTTTATGGTTGATGTAGTCCAGCCCTTTGGGACAAGGTGGTATGTGGATGCCCATGTGGGTACAGTCAATGGCCCCAATCACACCTGGCATGCGTGCAACCCTGTGAAAGGCCTGCACATTTGCTGTACACTCTGCCTGTGTGCTGGGGAAATGTATGCACTCCACAGCACGTGGCAGCAGAGTGTTGAGGAACTGGATGAGGAGGTGGGATGTGGCCAACTGGATGATCCAATGGTGTCCCCAATTGGACTTTGGAAGGTGTCAGTGGAGAGCAAGCATATCGCTGCAGTCACCTTAGTCTCCACAGACATGGCATGACTCTGTCTGGTGGGTGCCTGCATCTCGTCACTGCACAGCTCACAGAGCTGCCTCAGAATTGCCCTGCTCAGGTGGTACTGGCCCACTATCTCTGTATCACTGTAATTCTTGAGTGTGATGTGGGCACAGTACCACCGAGCCATTTGTTGGCCACATTGCTGTTCCTTCTGCCTCCTCACACCCCTCATTACCGCCTCCATGTGGAATGGGCCACCGTACATCTCACTCTGGCTCTCCACTGGCTCCCTGCCTGGCTGTCAGTGTGTGTGTGTGTGTGTGTGTGTCCTCTGTCACTGTCTGTCTGTCTGTCTGTTTCTCTCTCTCTCTCTGCATAATGTTGCTCATCCCTGTCTGTGTGTTTGAGCCTGGATTTTATACATTCAAGTTGGGGTGGTGCATCTGGGGTCTTGCTCCTCAGTTGCGCCATGGTTTGTGGTTGAATATGCCATTGCGCCACTTATTCATGGGTACACCCCCTGCACTTGTGCTGCATACATTACATTTGTGCCTTGGTGCAGTCAGATTTGCACTGTGCAGCCACAATGTTTGAATATCACTCTATGCTGCATTTCAGCTGTTGCACCAGTACAACCCATGCGCATTGCGCAACTGCTTTGAATATCCTCTCCCATGTGTTCAGTCTAGTGTAAGTATGGATTAATTGTCTCAAACCAGCATTAGCAAGTTGAGAATCTAAACCAGGGTCAGTAATTGGGTCCCAGAGAATATTAAAATCAGCCTGCACTAAAAGATCCCTACCAACTTGTAGGGAAGAAATACAATTTAAAAAATCCAAAAGGCCTTTGCTTAGTATTTTTAGAAGGGTTGTAAACTGTGCAGTAATTCAATTTGTAACATCCATCTAACTTTACTTCAAGTAATAGCCATTCACAATTGATGTTACTTGTAGTTTCAGTTATGGTTTCTGTTACTTCAAGTTCAGCTTTATAATAAACTAAAATCCCCCTCCCTTTTTTTACAGTATCTTTCTGTGATATTTTATATCCTTCTAGAGACAACAGATTAGTTGAAACTGGAGGTTCAACCAAGTTTCTAACAAGCTAGAAATGTCAGGGTCATATTTTAACACCCAGGGCTTAATTTCCTCTCTTTTTGAAAACAGGCTTCATACATTCAAATGAATGAATTTTAGCCCCTTTGTATGCCGAGTGTTATAAGCCTGGTGTTGATTTAGAATTAAAGGCCCAGAATTAAATTCCACATCACCTGCTAGCAATAACTTTGCCCAAAATTTCACTGTATAAACAGTATCTGTTAAGCTATTTCCAACAGGATAAACAAATCCTAAAATTCCATTCAAATCCCTCTTCCTCAAGATTCCTATATACTGTCTAACAAATAAGACATCATTGGTAGCACTGGATAAACTGTTCAAGTAGTGAAAAATCTTTAAAACTCTCACCTTGGTTCAAGGGCTGCTAGGTAGGGCAGGAAATGCAGATTGACCCTTTATCCAATAAAATGAAGCCAAATAGGCAAAGCAGTGAATACATATGATCACTGTGAATTCTGAACATGTTAAATTTTAGAAAAGCGACCAAAACAACCCAATTCACAAATAAACTATTGAAAGGTAGGCAAACTCTAACCTGATATGGAAGACAGTGAAAATATTTCTGCCAAGTGATGCTCATGCTCACGCCTAAGCACTCGCACCTCAGAACGATGTGGGCTTTCAACTGCTGAAGCCTGCCCTTCTAGCTGCTGGTTGGTGGAATTGGCTCACTGCCAAGCCCCCTCACAGAAACTCACCAAACCAGCACACAGGGTAAACAGATACAGCAGGCAGATAGCAGATGGCAAGTCCAATGAGGTACGGCAGTTCTTTCACTCACAATCCCACCAAGATGTGAAAGCAGGGATGCAGTTCAGTCTCAGGCTGGTGCCGGCTTTTAACTGTTGAAGCCCCGCCCTTCTAGTTGCTGGTTGGTGGAACTAGCTCATCACCGAGCCCCCCCCCCACAGAAACTCACCAAGCCAGCGCACAGAGTAAAGAGATACAGCAGGCAGGTAGCGGATGGCAAGTAGTAGATAGCAAGTCCAATGAGGTGCGGCAGTTCTTTTATTCACAGTCCCACCAAGATGTGAAAGCAGAGACACTGTTCAGTCTCAGGCCCGCATGGGTTTTTAACTGTTGAAGCCCTGCCCTCCTAGTTGCTGGTTGGTGGAACTGGCTCATCACCGAGCCCCCCCAACAGAAATACAGCAAACCAGCGGACAAGGTAACCAGATACAGCAGGCAGGTAGCAGATGGCAAGTCCAATGAGGTACAGCAGTTCTTTTATTCGCAGTCCCACCAAGATGTGAAAACAGGGACACTGTTCAGTCTCAGGCATGCACGGGTTTTTAACTGTTAAAGCTCCACCCTTCTAGCTGCTGGTTGGTGCAATTGGGTCACTGCTGAGCCCCCTCACAGAAATTCACCAAACCAGCGCACAGGGTAAACAGATACAGCAGGCAGGTAGCAGATGGCAAGTAGCAGATGACAAGTCCAATGAGGTATAGCAGTTCTTTCACTTGCAGTCCCACCAAGATCTGAAAGCAGGGACGCTCTGTAAATCCACAGGTGTTATGTGCCATAGTGCAATGTGGATTCACCACATTTGTAACAGGTGTCTGCAGATTGCACAGTTACCATGGGATTCAAAATAATGTCTCATTCTCCGTTATTTGCACAGGTGACATCTGCTACAGTAGCAATTAGGAATTGGATTACAAAACAGCTATAGAGTGTGCAGTCAGGAACACAATGAGTGATTCTTTAAGTAAAATTCATGTGCCCGGCCCAGTGACGCTGAGAGTTTAGGTGCTGGAAGCCACACTTCATGCCGCACCGGTGACCTGGGTTCAGGAATGGACTTGGGCCACTGGGGGATGGTAAGGGGAAGGAAGGATTGAGCATCCCGTGACAGCTCTCCTTCCTTCGGGGTGGATGTGGGACATGCGCCACACTACAGTGACACCCAGCGGAGGCTGGGTGTCTGACACTAGCAGGTGCAGCTAATGGGGGGAGAGCCAGTGGACATCTGCATGTAGGTGCGCTGATGTCATTGCACATCTGACTCTCCAGTGGGTGAAAAAAAACACAAGTAAAATTCATGTGAATATTCCTTTCTGTTCCTTTCTTCATGTCGTCCGGTGCTGTCTGTGTTTCCTGATGTGCCTGTCTCTGGAATCGTCACACAAAACAGACATTCTCATCTTCCTCTCACAGGATAAAGAACAGATAGCTTCAGGAAATTACCTGAAACAATATAATCAAGAATACAAAACATGGGGGCTCACGTGATGCGCATGGAGGAGTAGCTGTAGCTTTTCGGGGCTCCTGCTTCAATAACTGGAACCTGCTGCTAAAACGCATCTTGCAGTTTTATTTTGCTTCTGTCGAGAAGTTAAAAGTTTCAAGGCAACACTAGTGCTTCTTTTGGCTACAGGGGTGCGCGAAATGCAGGCGTTGGATCAAGAGTTAGAAGCCAAGCGGCCACGTCGCAGTTCGTCACCACCAAGTACGGAGGAAGGCATTACCCCTGAAAAAATTTACAGTGATTTGTCTACTATAAAAGAGGCGCTGTTCAAACTAGTGGATGATGTGGCAGAATTTAAGCCTGCGTTGACTCAATTAGCCCGTCAGGTGACGGACACAGAAGCCCGTATTTCGTCAATTGAAAGATCTATGGAGAAGACGAGGCCTGCTCTGATTGAATGCAAAAGGGCACTAGTGAAGTTGGAAGATCGCCTGGAGGATCTGGAAGGAAGAAGCAGGCATAACAATCTAGTGCTCTTGGGCCTCCCTAAAGGAGAGGAAGGACCGAATACTGTGCAGTTTTTGCAGAAGTTACTGAGGAAAACGGTGGGGCCTTCACCTAACGGACCAGAGTACATAATTGAACGGGACCATAGAGCCCTTAGAGCTAAACCAGCTCCCTCTGACCCTCTGAGGCCTATTATTTTTAAGCTGTTAAATTTTTTAGATCGGGAGCACATTCTGAGAGAGATCAGAAGGTTGACAGCATTTCAATGGGAGGGCAAGAAGTTAAGAGTGGTCCCTGATTTTACCTGGAAGATGAGACAGGCGCGGGCAAATTTTCGACCCATCACCTACAAGCTTTGGGCGGCTGGAATTCGTTATCGGATGCTTTACCCAGCGAAATTAGAGATTGCAACTAAAGATGGCACTAAGCGCTTCGATTCAGTCGTCGAAGCTTTGTCAGTGCTTAAAGGGCTGTTTCCTGATCTTTTTTCAAAGGGATGAAGCTGTGCTACTCGGGAAGTGCCAGAAGTTGTAGTTTACCACACTGGTTAAGTCTCTAGCGAACTTCTAAACGGTTCTTACAATCCTAGTTTGGACATTACTCCTCTATCACAAGATTGCAAGCTAAGGAGAGACTCTTTCAAGATATTGGACATCACTTTATCACAGTTTGCTATTCTTTCGATATTATTAGGGGTTTCGAATATAGTATGGCCCTCTCATGTGAAATTTTGAGACGCAGTATTTGATAATGACCACACGAGGGTGCTGTTGGCTTATATATTTTATTTTTTTATATGGGCAGTGTTAATTACAAACCGCCTTATTATTTGGACATTATAACTACTTATTATTCACTAGGTGTACTGACTGTGGTGGAAAGCGTCTCGTTTTTATTTTTTTTTTGTTCTCTACGCATGAGAAAGTATTGTATGTGTCTATGTGTATAAAGGAGAGGGTGGTTAGGTCATCTTCTCCCTTCTCTTTCTCGCTACATTTTCTAATTCTCAATGGCTGTGCAGGAACTTATACTCAGTTCTCTCTTGGCTTTACCTTTCACTTCTGGTGGGGTACAAGGATCACTTAAGTTATAACCTAATTCAGGGTTATTATAAACCTGGATCATTTTTCGTTGGATTAAGGCAATTTCGGGGCATTTCAAACCATAGTTCTGGTCAGAGACCTTAGAAGGCTAATATTTATTTTGGACCATATCACTGGCGGATTTTTTACGCCCTCCTGATGGTGTGCTATTAAGCTCTCCCCCTTTTCCAATTTTCTCTTTTCCCGCTTTTGCAGACTATTACACTATGTCTCAATCTATAATTGGTGGTCTCAGCTGTTGAATCGTGGCAATCCCTGCAGGTTCTCAATTTTATTATTAAATTTTTTCAGACTTTACTGAATAAGGAGCAGGGACCCCCACCTCTAGGGCCCACCATGTACCAGGGCTGGAGGAGTTGGCTTCTGGCCAGTAGTGATAGTGTTGGACGGGAGCGTAGAATTAGTTATATTAAGATGGTGGGGGGAGGGATTGGGGTTATGTGGTTGGGGTTTTTAGGGGAAGGGTATATAGGGGCACAGCTATCCAAATTTTTGCCTCATGGGAGCGTATTACTTTAAAAAAATGGTTTTCAGAATAAACATTTTGTCGTGGAATATTAAAGGGGGAAGGGACAATTGTAAAAAATGTGTGATTTTAAATCATTTGAGTCAATATAACCCTGCTATAGTTTTTCTACAAGAAACTCATTTACTTTCTGACCGCTTATCTCATCTCAAAAAAAAATGGGTGGGGCAGGTTTTTGGAGCTGGTTTCTCTTCTAATAGTCATGGAGTTGCTATACTAGTCGCACATGGGATTCCGTTTACCCACTCAGAAATAACTTCGGACCCAAATGGGAGATATATTTTTTTCTCTGGTAGACTCTGGGGGTTACATCTGGTATTGGGATCAGTATATGGACCTAATGTGGAGTCACCTTCTTTTTTTGTTCAACTGGTCACGATCCTATCCTCTTTTAAAGAGAGGGTTATTATTTTAGGTGGTGATTGGAACTTAGTCCAGGCTAATAGGTTGGACCGCTCAGGTTGCAGGGGTTCGCAATCTTCCCCGGCTCAAGTTGCACTGGCAGAGTTTGCTACATCTCTGGGATTGGTGGACCCGTGGAGATTATTCAACCCGACTACCCGGGAGTATACTTTCTTCTCCCCGGTCCACAAATCCTATTCAAGAATAGACTTTTTTCTAGTGAGCCAACAATGTCTACCAGGAATACCAGAGATTGAAATTTTACCTAGGGTGATTTCTGACCATTCCCCTATTAAACTGACTTGGGGTTTACCTGATCCCTTATCAAGATCTTACTCCTGGTCACTTAACAATAATGTTCTAAAGGACCCTCAAACATTAGTTCAATTCAGAGAGTTTTTATCCAATACAATTGCGGTTAATTGGGGCTCTATCAAAGCTGTCAACCAAATGTGGGCAGCTCTTAAGGTTGTATGGAGAGGGGAGCTAATTCGGTTGGCAACTATTCGGAAAAAGAAAAGTAATAAGGAACTGGCCGACTGTCTAAATAAAATAAAGGAATTGGAGGTTATAAGAGAGGGGTTGAGATCAGAAGGTCAAGAGCAGCAGTTATGCACCTTAAGGACATGGTATTCTAATACATTAAGGGAGAAGGTGACTGAGTCCGCTTCTAGAATTAAGGCCATATACTTAGGTCAGGGCAGCAAGGCTGGGAAATTACTGGCCTGGCAATTAAAACAAAAAAAGAAGCTAAATGGATAGCAGCACTAAGACACCCTTCCTCTAAGGAATTAGTAACAGATCCTGAAGGCATTCTAGAGATCTTTGTTGATTATTATAAAAGCCTTTATTCAAGCCAATCGCTCTCCCCTCAAAGTATAGCTAGAATGCAAGAATTCTTGATTAATCTTTCTCTCCCCCAACTGTCAGAGGAATCTAAGCTAAGGTTGGTAACCCCTATAACAAGTGAGGAAATAGTGACGGCCATTGATTAACTCAAGATGGACAAAGCGCCAGGGCCGGATGGTTTCACACCCCTTTTTTTTTAATTATTTAAACTCAATATAGTACCATTACTGAGCCAGCTCTTTACCTTCTGGTTTGAACAGGGAATAGTTGATAAAACCCTTTTTGAGGCCAAAATAATTTTGTTGCCTAAACCAGGCAAGTCCCCGGAATTTGTGGAAAACTTTAGACCGATATCTCTACTAAATCTTGATGTAAAAATTTTTGCCAAAATTTTGGCCTTTAGGTTGAAACAAGTATGGCTGGAGCTTATCAGTCCGGAACAGGCCGGTTTTGTTGAGGGCCATTCCTCTGCTGATCACTTCCGGAAGCTGTTTTACTTAATTTATGCGTCTGGTGACCCAGGGTTGGAGGCTTCCCTGGTCTCACTAGACGCAGAAAAAGCATTTGTTCGGGTTGAATGGTCCTTTATGTTTGCAACTCTCACTGAATTTGGGATCCCAGATAGCTTTTTACATTGGGTTAAGATTCTCTACTTGTTCCCATCTGCAAGAATTCAGTGTAATAATCTAATCTCGGCTGTTTTTCCCTTAACAAGGGGAACTCGACAGGGTTGCCCTCTATCCCCCTACTTATTTAATTTATATATTGAACCCCTAATCCGGACTATTAAAAAGGACCATTTAACCCGAGGTATAACTATAGGCGATACTGAGTATAAAGTGTCTGCATTTGCAGACGATTTATTATTGCATATCCGGAATACAATGTCGTCGCTTCCACGTGTCTTAGACTTAATTTCTAGGTTTAGTGAGTTTTCCGGTTATAAGTTAAATGTGTCTAAAACTACGGTATACCCTCTCTCTCCCCTTTTTTATATAGTAGCTGGTGTTTATCTCTGGGCCTACAGTGGCAAACAAATTCCCTTACATATTTAGGGATACACATCTCTAAGGACCTAGAGGAATTAGCCAATTTAAATCTTAAGCCCCTGTTAAAATCTGTAAAAGAGGACTTGGAAAGATGGTCCAAACTCCCACTATCTTTTTCAGGGAGAATCAATTCAATTAAAATGGTAATCCTACCTAGGATCTTCTACCCTCTCTCAAATCTAAATATTTATCTCCCTAAATCTTTCTTTAAATCGATCCACAAACTTTGTTCGGTTTTTATCTGGCAAGGGAAACCCCCACGTAGGGCCTATTCTAAACTTTGCCGGCAACGCAAGTCAGGCGGCCTACTGTTGCCTGACTTTTTCCTTTATTACTTAGCGATTCATGTGTCCAGAGAGGCTCGATGGAGGTCCGGTATTGGAGAAGCTTCTCCTGGACTTGCTTTGGATCATGTTTTCTCAAGAGTTTTGAAGTTAGATCTGGAATCTCTCCTATATACTTCATGGAAAAAAATTCCTAAGAAGGCTAGGAATACCCCCACTGGGCTGGGACATTAAAGCATTGTACCAGCTTTATTCTAACTTCAAAATAACTCCATTTTATGACTTATCCCAACCTTTGTTAAAGAACCCCAATTTTACGATTGGTAAACAACTGATTACCAGATTTTTCCCATTACCTCTACATAAGATCCGTATCTCAGAGTTTTATTCTGGAAACTCCATGCTACTATTATCAACCCTCTCCACTAAATTTGGGGTTAAACCTCAATCCCTGTTGTGGCTAGCACAACTCCAAAGTAGTATCAGGTCTCACGTGAGTAAAGGTAAGTGGTCTGAAAAGGCAGGGGGGCTGTGGCTTAAGTTGGGTGAGCTTGTGGCATCAGGCAAGGTTATCTCTAAAATTTATAAGTATATTTCAATAGAACTGGAACCAGCTGCATCCCCGGTCCCCTGGCACTGGAAAGTTAATTTGTCTCTGGATTGGACTGTGACAACCTGGGAGAAGATATGGAGAGACTTGTATGGTTATACTAAGCAGGATAGATTAAGGGAGACCCAGTTTAAACTGCTCCACAATCTTTATCTCTCTCCAGCAAAACTGAATCGATTAAATGGCTCATGAACACCATTCACAAATCTGGACTGTCATGTATGGTATGGGCTGCATGCCCATTGGCTGTAGCTCTGCACCAATGGGCGTGCAGCCATACCGGACAGTCAGTCGGCAGGCGGCGGGGCAGCAGGCGGGTGGGATGCTGTCGCCCGCTGGCTGCAGGGGGGGAGCGGGTGGAGGGGCTTCGTGGGTGGGTGGGGAGCACTAGACATGAGGGAGATGTTTGGGGGTTGTGATGTGACATTCTGCCCGCGATCGGGCTTTACGGTCCACTGGACCACCAGGAGATATTCGGGTTGGGGGAGGGTTACATTCTGCCCTCGATCGGGCACTGGGGGGTTCATACACGTTCTGCCTGATCGGGCTGTGGGAGATGTGTGGGCGGTGGGGGTTCATGTAACTGTACTGCCCGCGATCGGGCTTCAGGATATGTGTGGGGGGTTTCATGCACCTGTGATGCCCATGATCGGGCCGGATATGTGGGGTTTCATGTACCTGTGATGCCCGCGATCGGGCTTCGGATATGTGTGGGGGGGTTTCATGTACCTGTGATGCCTGCGATCGGGCTGCATTGTGCGTCATCCCCGATGGCTGCTGCCTGGCAGGGTGGCCAGGAGCAAGTTCTCAGGGATCGGCCCACCTACATGCAAATGGCATGCAAATGGGGCTATAAATAGATGCAAATGGCCCCCCCTGTGCCGTGCATAAATTATGGCCCCATTTGCATGTCACCTTTTGAATATTGGAAATTTGAGCATGGCGCAATGGTACTTGCGCCACCGCAGACAATGCTCAACTCTGGCAACTTGCGGTGGCGCAAGTTCCATTAGCGCTTACGCGCAAGTGTTGGGGAGTTGGGGTGATATTCAAAGGAGTTGCCTAATAGCACAACTCCTTTGAATATCACCGGGCCACACCCCTGCGCAACTATTTTGAGCAGTGCAGGGGCTTGCGCCTCAGAATGGCGCAGTTTGAAAATCTGGGCCAGTATGTTTTATCTGCTTGCACTGAATGCCTCCAATTTTTATATATATTTGAGTTAAATGTGATCTAGTTAATGACTACAAGAGAATTATGTTGTATGGACATTCATAAATTAAAAACAAACTTACTTACTGTGGTAAATGCCACCCATGCTCATTCAAAAAAGTTAAATGCTTGAACTTTGTGCTCTTTATTGAATGTCTTATATTATAGACATTTATACACACAATTACCTACTTTTATCCCTCTCGTAGACACATACTGCTTAATGCATGGTGAGCTCTGAAAACATCAGATGCTTATAAAGCAAACAAACATTATGGCAGCAGTACATAACAATTATCACATGATTGGTATAGGTCCCCAGACAAGCTGAATGCAGTGAAGTAGTTTATATCCATAGCTTCCCTCCCTCCATAAGCAAAATTAATCAAAACCTTATACTGCTAATGCAGAAACAAGTAGGTCAGTGGGCCCAGATATTCAGACTGTGCCAGACAGTGGCACAAGCCTGGGCACAGCGCAACTGTGATGTGCTGGGGCCAGAACCAGGTGATATTCAATAGTGATGTGCCATGGCACAGCACCGTTAAATATGGCACAGACTGCATACAGTGCAGTGGCACTGTTCCGGTGCAAACCACAGATAGGGAGCATGAAGATGCACCAGCGCAAGTGCAGTTGCACTGGGCACTTCACCCATGATATTCAGCTGAGGGCATGCAAATGACACCATAATATATGCAAGGCACAAACGGGGCCATTTGCATGTCATTATGGCTCCATTTGCATGCCTTGTGCAGCGCAGCCTGGCGACTTGTGCCTGGTGCTCTGCACAGCATGACGTGTGCAGTGGGGATGCCAGGGCATCCCCTGCCATGTAGCTCGCGATTGCGGTATCATGTCCTACACAATTCTCTGGTAGTTCAGTGGCCGTCCTCCCTCCCCATTCCTTGAGTGTGGTAAATGTCCTAGACATCAATTCCTGATAGTCCAGTGGACCCCCCTCCCTCTCCATACCCCAATTGCCAGTTGCTATAGTATAAATTAATCCCTGGTAGTCTAGCGGCACCTCCACCTCCTGTTGCCTCGATCGCAGTAAACATCCATTGAATAACTCCCTGGTGATCCAGTGGCACCCCCCACCCCTCCTACCACACAGAGCACCTTTACCATCGGTGGGTGACTGCAACCTGCCTGCATACCGCCTGGCCACCCGCCTAATGACAGGTACAGTATGGGCTTGCTTGGCATACTGTACTAGATAGTCCCAAATATGTGAATGACTTCATTCACATATGTGGAACTGTCTAGTACAGTATGCTCTGCAAGGCCATTGGTCTACACTGTGGACCAATGGGCCTACATCTCATACTGTACCTGTCATTCAGCGGACGGCCTGGTGATATGTGGGTAGGTTGCAGTCACCAACCGATGACGAGAGGGGAGTGGGGTGGGCACCGGGTTCTGTGTGGATGAGAGTGGTGAGGGTGCCACTGGATCACCAGGGAATTATTCGATGGATGTTTACCGTGATCACAGCAATGGTTGGGGGGGGTCACTAGCCTACCGGGAAATATCCATTATACTGCAAATGGGGCTAGGGGCAGGGAGGGTACCACTGAACTCCCAGGGACTTTGTATGGTGTTTATCAATGATCATGGCAATAGGAGGGAGCGGGGTACTGCTAGATTACCAGAGATTGTTAATTAGACATATACCATAATTGGGGAATTGGGAGGAAGGGGGTCCACTAGACTACCAGGGTGCCATGTGTGCTTGAGAACGGTGTTCAGGGTGGGTTGGTGGGTGGCCACCCATGGCTGGTGGCTGCTGTGTTGCACCCTGCACTACAGCAGCCCACCTGTGGGTGGCAGGGAGTTGTTCCTACACTTAACAGGCTCAACTTTGAGCCCCCTATCCGGTGCAATGTACAGCTACACCGGCATATGCATGGTCACGCCCACTGCATCTGTGCCGCATGCAATCACATTGCACCCCAGTGCATCAAGATTTGTGCTGTGCATGGCAGATCTTTCAATATCCCACCAGGGTGCAATGTGGGGTTGCACCATCCCAAATCTGTTGTGCCATGCGCAACCCCTTTGAATATCCGGGCACACGTATATTAGCTTTAGCACTGCATCTATATACTGACAAAAAATGTTTTCCAAAAGTCGAGAAAATGTTCTATCTATGATGATTGTGATTATAATTACACCTGATATTGTTAATATAACAATTGATGGGGACAGTGGAAATAAACCAGGATGTTGTCGGCCCTTATAACCCACAAGCTGACAACCAGTAGTTTATTTTCACAACCACTAATCATGTGTCTTTGATCTCAGTCAGTGGTTTATTTATATATTTACTCATAACTAGGATTACAAGTACCTTTGAACCAGGGGTTCTTTTACAAAGGTCCCACGTCAAGTGAAATAAAGACAAATACAGATACAAAACATAATAGGGAGATGGAACAGGATTGTACATTCTGATTTTGCAGGATAAATATACAGATAATGTTACACTGAAAACCAGCATGTGACTATAAATTACAGTAAAGACATTAGAATCAAACAGCACAATTTTGAGGTCGTAAAAATACAGACATTGTCAAAGCAACTGTGAACTCAAACAAAATAGTTGACTTTCTCAAATGTGGGTAAGGGAGGAATGAGAGAGAACAATCAGGAAGAGCAGGGGTGAGAGGGGAGGAGGATGAAGGTGGCAGTAGGGGGTAGAAGGAGGACTTGGGTAGGAATATAATTATGCAATGCAATCACATATACTTAGAGTTGCAAGGTGATCACATAGCTTGAATTGAAAGTGCCAAGTTTAGGTTCTGAAAGAACGTCAGGGGGCAGGTTGTTCATCCAAGTGGGAGCGCTACTGCTGAAAGTTCACTGAGCTTGAGAGGTCCGGTGGTGGGGATGTGGAAGGCAACCCTTCCTGAATTGTATGTTTTATGCTGGGTAGTTGAGGGGAAAGAAGTGACTTGGTGACAGAGGGAGTTAAATGAAGGAAGATTTTGTTTTGTGAAGAGACATGTTTGGTACCTTATACTACCCAGAAGGGGAAGCGATTCGGTCTGATGGTAAAGGTCATATGTGTGAGTCCGTTTGTCAGCACCAGTAGTTAATCTACAGGGCTTATTAAGTGAGATTATAAGACATTTGAGTGTGGTATCCAATGCAACACTGTAGATTAACAGGCCATAATCTATTACAGACAGGATGGAGCTAGTGACAGCTAGCCTTATAGGCTCATGGGTAAGATGGTGTCTATGCCTATAGAGAACACCAATCCTGCTGTTGATCTTAGAAATAAGTTTGATGTGAGGGGCATAAGACAGAGAGCTATCAAGCATGTTACTGAGATATTTGAATTCATGGATCTTTTCAAGGGGTTGATTTAGATTATTTCAAATGGAAAGGTGTGCAGATTTATATTTGTTATGGGCACTTGCAAAGAGAATTGTTTTTTTGTCTTTTTGTAGTTCATTAGCAGTTTGTGGCTGGTAAATCATGATTCAACTTTAGTAAAGTTTCATTGCAGGGTGATAGTGAGAGGGAGGAGATCTGAATGGCTGGAGAAGAGAACTGTATCATCTGCATAGAGGACAAGGTTGCAGTAACAGGTGTTGGCTAGTGTACTAAGAAACAGGCTGAATAGAAGAGGCCCCAGGATGAATTTTGAGGGACACCAGGGAGGACAGGCAGATGGCTCAGTTGGGTATCATTCATTTTAACCTGCTGTGATCTAGAACCAAGGCAGCTTTTGAACTAGTGTGTTACAGCAGGGAAGAGACTGGGGGGGGGAGTTAAGGAGGAGGGAGTGATTCACAGTATCAAAAGCCTTGGTTAAATCAATGTAAACTGACCCAGCAATGTGACCTCGGTCCAAGGCTTTATGAATATAGTCTGTGAATTCCAACAAGACTGTGGTTTTACTATATGCAGGCCAGAAACCACGCTGCTGGGAGTAATGAATATTATATTTTGAGAGAAATTCAGTCAGATGATCAGCCACCATGCACTCGAGAACTTTGGATAGAGGTGGAAGGATAGAGATGGGGCAGTAATTTGAGAATAGAGATCTGTCACCACTTTTATGTACAGGCATGATGATCACTGCTTTCCACAGTTTGAGGAACTGCCTGAGTGACAGGGAGAGGTTCAGAAGGGAGGTGAGGGGTTTCAGAATAACTTCCAGTGATAGCTGGAGTAATTTCAAATCAATGGAGTTGCCACTGTATCTTGTCTTGTTTTATCTAATACCCATGCTAGCTATTTTATGGCCTTAGTAAGCGTGAGTCTTTTTAAATAGAAGGGGGGAATAAGGGCAGTGGGGCACACTGCAGTTGAGGTGGCATTGGTGCTTCAATTGTCAAAAAAGTTGGACTGGAGGACATGGCTAAGGTCTGTGAAGGTCTTGATGAAAGCTTCAGCAATGAAGTTTAGGTCCTGCAATCGGTTATCATTAATGACTACCATAGTGGGGGCTGCCTTGTTTGGTTTTCCAATGAGGTCTTTAATTTTCTGCCAGAAATTTTGGCTGTTGCCCCACGAGCTCGTAAGCTTATTTGGTTAGTATGACTTTTTGGCCCTATGGATTTCTTGGGTGCAGGTATTTCTAGTAGCTCTATAATGTTGCTTGTCAGTCGGGTTACCTGAGGCCTGTGCAATGTACCAAAGATTATCTTTGGCTTTCATTTTATGCTGCAGGTCAGCCATGATCCAGGGGTTTGATACTCCCCTAGATTTACATTTATGGCCAGGGGCAAAAATATCACAATCTTTATTAAAGTGTGTGGTAAGGTAGCTTAGAGAATGGTCGATGTTGGTGAAGGAGCCCAGTGGAGACCAGTCACACTGAGCAAGAAAAGCCTGAAAATTGTCCATCTTCCCTTTTTTCAATGTTCACCAATAGGTGATTTTAGAAGGGAGTTTGGTGGGTTTATTAGACCAAAAACTAATGTCAGGATAATAGTCACTCATTACAGACAGAAGAATCAATGTGTTTATGTGTCTTTGTGGTGCGTGGTAAAAATTATTTCCAGAAAGGTGCTGCCCCCAGTTCTTAGGTTGGCTCTTGGTGGTGAGGTTACCAGTTGCGAGATGTGATGGGTGGCAATGGCATCTTTGAATTGGGAGGCTTTGGAGGCCAGTCAATTAATGTTAAAGTCACCCATGACAATATTCTCAGACTGATTTGGTAGTCTATCAATAAGTTCAAAAACCAGATTTATGCCAGATTTGTTTTCCCTAGGTGGAATATAAACTGAGAAAACATAAAGGGCTTTGCCATGCTGCCTGAGGAGGATCTTAATTCTGATGATTTGGGACAGAGTGGCATGGGGGGCTAGGGGGAGTACCTGATCCTTGAGGGAGTCCCTCAGGTAGATGGCGCAACCACCGCCCCATTTGCCTGCCCTGTCTTGCCTGAAAGTGTAAAGCCATGGAGAATTAAAGCTGAGTCTGGTATTTTGTTAGAGAGCCAGGTTTCAGTCAGTGTGAGCACGTCAGGGCTGTGGTGAGACAATCAGATTTGGAGGTTGTCAAGTTTTTGGTAAGAGACTCCAAATATTTAGATATGCCAGTTTGAGGGAGCCATTAGTAACTCTGTCAGATTGGGGAGGTTTCATAGGGCCAGGGTTTGGGTGCACATTACCAGAGATAAGAATTAAAAGCAAAGAGATCCTGTAGAGGTATGGTTTGAGGTGATTTATCTTAGCACACCCTGCCCAAGTGACTTGTGCCTTTGTAGTTACAAGGAAGAAATGGGGGACAAGGAGCATTGGACAGGGAGTTAAGTGAGCACGGAAATATGTAGGTTGTTGGTGAGGAACTGCAGTAAGGTAAGGAGACCCATCCAGGTTCATAGTGGGCAAAGCAGTGCCTTTGTTTGGAAGGGTGATGTTGTACTGGACATTACTGTAGCTGAGGGAGCTTTGTAGCTATTAATCATGAGAGACAGGAGAAGGGCAGTGAGTGTGATGGAGGGGTGTATGGATCCCATTGTGGTAATATGTAAGTGTGTGGGGATGGGTCACTGGAGCCCAGTAAGCAGGTGGATAAAGGTAGTGGGTAAGGTATCAAAGAAGTGTGGGGGGGAGAAGGGGAGGCTATAAGGTATAGGGTCTGTTGAAAATCTTCAGAAAGTAGGGCTGCTACAGTAGTGGAGCAGTTAGGGTGCCAGCTTTTGGAGAAGAAGGTCACAAGTTCAGGTCAGGCATGGAGAAGAAGAAGAGAAGAGAGAAGTGGGGCAATAAGGGAGTGACAGATCTAGGTGTACAAAACAAGTAAAGCACCCTGAGCCCTCTGCAGTGTAGGATAGCAGGTCCCCATGAATTATGAAAAATCCAACATTTAATGAGAAAACAGGAAACACGGGACAGGAGTCTGCACCATGGAGCACTTGTCCATGTTCATAGAGTTAATAAGGTGAACCCTTCCAGTCCTCAATTTATCAGGTCATAAGATAATGGTCTTGACAAATATGACAGCTGTTAAAGAACAAGGGGACACAACTTGAAGGCAGAGGGGGGACGGCTCAGAAGTAATGTGAGGAAGTATTTTTTCATGAAGAGGTTTGTGGATGCATGGAACAGCCTTTCTGAGGAGGTCGTAGAGTCAAAAACAGTGGGGGAATTCAAGAATACATTGGACAGACATAAGGCAGTTCTAATGGGGGGTAGAAAGAAGTAGGCTGCTGGTTAACTAGGATCTGCAGCTTATCCATTAAGTAGGGAAATGGGCAGACAGGAGGGCCAAATGGTCCTTATCTGCCATCAAATTCTATGTTTCTATGTTTAAAAGACAAAAGAAGTATGTTTTTTCCAAGCTGCACCAACTGTATGAAATACATGTTTTATCAGGATCCAAAGTATGAAATGCAGCTTCAGTAAAGTAGTTTCTGGGCTTTGCTGGTACAACATTGCATTACATTTAGAAACATAGAAACATAGACTTTGATGGCAGATAAGGACTGCTAGGCCCATCTAGTCTGCCCATTTCCCTACCTAAAGGATAGGCCGCAGATCCTAGTTAACCAACAGCCTATATCTTCCTGCCCCCACAACAATTGCCTTATGTCTGTCCCAAGCATTCTTGAATTCGTCCCACAGTTTTAGACACCACAACTTCCTCAGGAAGGCTGTTCCATGCATCCACTACCCTCTCTGTGAAATAATACTTCCTCACATTGCCCCTGAACCGCCCTTCTTCTATCTTTAAATTGTGTCCCTTGTTCTTGCAAGTCTCTTTTCTGAAAGATGCTACCCTCTTGGACTTTGTTGATTCCCTTGAGGTACTTGAAAGTTTCTATCATGTCCCCCCTCTCCCTTCTTTCCTCAAGGGTATACATATTAAGCTCCTTTAGTCTCTCCTCATATGGCTTCTCTTGCAGACCCTGCACCATATTAGTTGCCCTCCTCTGGACTGCCTCTATCCTGTCTATGTCCTTGCGGAGATGGAGTCTCCAGAACGGGCTATGCTTATTGCATTGTATCTGTGTTCTTTAGATTTATACCTAATTTATTTTTTAAATTCCTCTCTGAAAAATACATGACTGTCTGTTTGTGGCAATGCATCATCAAAGATACTACAGTATATACGGAATACAGTTGTCCTTGTGCCACATTCCTCCACTTTAAATTAGTCAATAGCAGCTTAATGAAATATAGACTCTCGTATATACTGTGTGCTGGTTTTGTTCTTCTCCCAACTAATGTAGTATTATACTGCATGAAACACACACATCCCCCCTCCGAAAAAAATGGCATATGGCAAGCACTAGATTGGCTACAGTCTATGAACTGCTCACAGGCTTCAATCAATCTGCCTTTGCATGGTGGGCACAGTTTTTCTCTGCCTGATTGAAAAATGGACATACTATTGATGTCATTATTACTGTTGTCATGTAGCCACACTTTTTTTTTATCATCCTTGGTAGAAATTATGCAGTCAGCGTTAATTTGTAGTCTGCCCAGCAGCATCCTCGTACATATAACCTCCTGTCATTTTGTAGATAGTGGTGCAGTACAGGCAGCTGATTCATTTGACATGTCTTCTCACTTAGTATTCTCTATCATTTTAATAAATTGATGTCCATGGACATCCATTAAATTGGTGTTTGCTAACCTATGTATACTAAAAACATGATATGGTAGCAAAGAAGTGTTACATGTGGTAGTCATGCCAGGCCAACAGGAACACATAGAGAGATCTGCATGAAGACTAGATTACAGCCTGCAAAAGAAGGGACTATATTGATAAATTAGCACTACTTAAGATGTGCAAGTACAGAGTTCCCCTCACTACCATTGTCCAGTTAGACTCTGTCCATTTAAAACAGACGGGCATCCACCCCCCTTTCAATCCTGTTTCTTAGTCATAATCCTTCCCCCCTACCCTTCCAATGTGACTACTGAGCAGAAGTATTTGCTCAGGATTCATGCTTTTACCTTGTCTCCTGCCACACCCTCTCCTTCCTCCACTTGTATCCATGAACCCTGCCCACCTCCACCAATCTCACTCATTTTGCTACTGTACCTATACAATGCCATGTCTTTTTTTGCTATATTTTAATCTTTCTTTGCCTTTGTGCTCCTGTCCTCTTTTACTGCCTCCCTTTGCTTTCCTAGATTCAGTTCCTTGTCCCCTTCCTTCTGTGTTTCCTTATATGTTCTGAAAACCAACTTTTTACCCTTAGTATCCTGGCAACCTCCTAAGAGACCCACAGATTTTCTTTTTCTATTGCTTTTGTCTATTTGCCGAAGACACAGGTTTATCTGTCTACTCCACTATGGCCTCTTTTAGATGGGCCCATTGTTCCTTGACTCCACAGATATTCTCCATGTTAGCTATGGATTTTCTGAGGCATACTACCATCATAGTGAAGTATACCCTCTTGAAGTCCAGGACCCTTGCTTTCATGTGTCTTGCCCCTGTTGTAGTACTCATATTGAAGCACACTGTGTGATGGTCACTGGAGCACAGATGCTCACACACCATGACATCAGTAATTCTGTCCCAGTTGTTTAGTACCGGGTCCAAAATTTCTCTCTCCTGGGGTTGGCTCAAGCACTAGCACCATGTAGTTAGCAAACCTCCCTTTCAGCCTCCCTCTCAGTAACCATATCTGTCACCCTAACAGCAGAGCCCACCATCATGACTTGCTTCAGCATCCTCCATATTCTTCTGACTCCCTAGCTCCTTGAGACCTACCCTACAGAGCAGCCCGACATTCTCCCTGGCCAACAAGGGGGGGTGGCTCCATGGGACATTCCCACCCCACCACAGAGGTGTATGACTTGCCTAGTGATACCTTCTGGGGAATGTTGCTGTGACCCACGATGCTCACTTTTCCAGAGTGCAACATAGTTCAACAGCAGCTCCACTTTGGCAATCTTTGTGGACCAGTGATAGCACTAGTGGTCACTGTTGGGTGGAGGATGCATCCAGAATCCTAGACAACTCGTCCTCTTGAAGATCAATGTATCAGGGTATATTGCTTACACAGGGTTTAATCTGGTGCAGCAGTACGGAATAACACAACTACCACTGCAGTTCAGTTCTAAACAGTATGTAATCTGACCTGAAATCAGTGTACATGTTTGAAGGAAGAAATAATCCATACATTGTTCAAGTGTGATTAGCATTGTATTGACTTTATTTTGTGCTTATATGCTTTCATCAATAAGCAGTATTTAAGTAATTTAAATACTGTAACTGGAAACACTTGAGGGAAAAAAACAATCTCTGTGTTCAATGCATCTTATTCTCACAGCAGAATTGTTAAGTCTGTAGAGTAAATACACAGTTTCTGGAAAGTGACCTTGGAGTCCCATGCAAGAAATGTACCTGGTGTTAATCATTTCCGATGATCCGAAGGTAGCGAAACAAACTATCAGGAGTGGCATTGGGTGCTACTTATGGCACATATGGTGGAAAAGCATTTCGCCTCCATGAGGACATGTTCCCACTTTTTTCAGCCCAGATGGGAATCACTTAATGCTCTTTTAACAATCTCTTCTGCGAGGTTACAATCATAAACCCCTCTTCTTTAGCTTCATTTCCTGTTTCCTTGGCTTTTCCTTAGTCTATATATTGTCCTCATTGTTAAATCAATTTTTTAGGGAGAGCTGAGCTGTGGGGTGCGTGGGAAGGATGGTGGGAATGTTGGTTTTAGTTCTTTGTTTGTTTTATTACTGTTGTTAGTTATTCTTTTTATTCATTGTCCTTGTTGTTGGATTGTTTGTATTTTTCTTCCTTGCTCTCTTTGTTGACATAAACTTAATAAAGTATATTAAATTAAAAAAAAGGTAGCCAAACAGTGTGACAAGGCAGCTCTGAATGCTACTAGTATGCTGGGTAGCACAGTCAGAGAACACACCAGTGGAAGAAGGGCTGTAGCGATACCCCATGTAAAGATCACTGGTGAGAACATGTATCAAGTACTGTGTCCAGTCCTGGAGGACACATCCCTAAAGAAGATAGATATGGTGGAGAAATTACAAAGGAGAGCAACCAAAATGGTGCAGGGCCTATATAAACACTACAATGATGAAACACAGAAACATTGACTTTAACGGCAGATAAGGACCACTTGGCCCACCTAGTCTGCCCATTTCCCTACCTATTGGATAAGCTATAGATCTTAGTTAACCAACAGCCTACTTCCTCCTACCCTCCCTACTAGAATTGCCTTATGTCTGTCCCATGCATTCTTGAATTTCTCCACTGTTTTTGACCCCACAACCTTGACAGGAAGGAGGTTCAATGTGTCCACCACCATCTCTGTGAAATAATACTTCCTCATGTTGCCCCTGAGACATCCCCCTTCTATCTTCAAATTGCGTGCCATTGTTCTTGCACATCTCTTTTTCTGAAAGATGCTACCCTCTTGGACTTTGTTTGTTCCCTTGAGATACTTTAAAGTTTCTATCATGTTCCCCTCACCCTCCTTTCCTTAAGGGTGTACATGTTAAGCTCTTTTAGTCTCTCCTCATATGGCTTCTGTTGCAGATGCTGTACCATTTTAGTTGCCCTCCTCTGGACTGCCTCCATCATGTCTGCGTCCTTGCAGAGATGGGCTCTCCAGAACTGCACACAGTACTCCAGATGCGGTGTCACCTACTGTCTGTACAGAGAGATAACAACTTCCTCTTTTCTATTGTTGATGCCTCTTCTTTTGCATCCCAGTATCCCCAGCCCTCTTTACAGCCTTCTCACATTGTTTGCCTACCTTTTCATTTTTTGTTGATGTTAGTACCCCCACCCCATTGTGTACTTTTTACCTGGGTTTTTTGTTCCCCAGGTGCATTACTTTGCACTTCTTTGCATTGAATCCAATCTGCCATACATATGACCATTCCTCCAACCATGCCAAGTCCCTTTTCATCCTTTCCACCCCACCCCTTGTGTATCAACCCTGTTGCAGATCTTTGTGTCATCTGCAAAGAGGCATATATTTCCTTCCAGCCTCTCAGTAATGTTTCCTATAAAGACATTAAACAGGACCGGTCCCAGTACTGAATCCTGCAATACCCCACTACTAACCACCCTTTCTTCAGAGTGTAGTCCATTTACTATAACCCTCTGCATCCTGTTGTCCAGCCAATTTGTTACCTAGGCTACCACCCTAGGACCCACTCCCAGGCTGGCTAACTTGTTTATTAATTTTTATGTGTGGGACTATGTGAAATGCCTTGCTATAGTCTAGGTAGACCGTATCCACAGCCCCTCCCTTGTCTACTACTTTGGTCACCCAGTCAAAGAAATCTATTAGATTTGTCTAACATAACCTTTCCACTGTGAAGCCATGCTGCCTTTGGTTCTGTGCCCCACTGGCCTCTAGGTGCTCAACAATTCTTTTTTTCTGAAGTGATTCCATCATTTTCCCCATTTACTGAGGTAAAAATAACAGGTCTTTAGTTTCCTGTCTCTGCCTTGCTCCCATATTTGTGAAGGGGAATCACATCTGCCTTTCTCCAGTCCTCAGGTACCACTCCATCCTCCCATGATTTGTTAAAAATGGTAGTCAGTGGTGTCTCTAGGTCTCCCTTTAGTTCCTGTAGAATTCTGGGTTGAATCTCGTCAGGCCCCATTGTTTTGTCTACCTTGTGTTTTAGGAGTTCTTTCAGGATCCTTTCTTCTATAAATGAACTGGTACTGAGCGCCCTGTCCAGAGTGTTTCTATTGTTTGGTTTGGGTACCTCCCCCTCTTCTTCTTTTGTGAATACTGAGCAAATGTATTTGTTCAGTATCTCTGCCTTTTCTCTATCACCCTCTGCCCAATTCCCATCCCCTTTATTAAGCCTCACTATCCCTCGATCAGTCTACCTTCATTCCCTGATATACCTATAAAAGATTTTAGTCCCCTTCTTAACAGAGTTCCATATCTTTTCCTCGATTTGGGCCTTTGTTATTCTGACTGCTTTCTCCGCTTCCTTCTGCTTTAACTGATACAGTTCTCTTTCATGTTCCTTCTGTGATTCCTTTTACTTCCTGAATACTATTTTTCTCCCTAACTTTCCCCACCACCTCTTTTGACAACCATGGTGTTTTTTACTTCATTTTGTTTTGTTTATTTGCTTCACACAAAGGTTCATTGCTTCTGTGATGGCAGTTCAGATTGTTCCTGGTTGTTCTTCCACCTCTTCTTCCCACCCATTTGCTAGTGCATTCCATAGGCATTCACCCATTTTGCCAAAGTTAGCCCTCCTAAAGTCCAGTACCCTTGCTTTAATATGGCTTAACTCTACGGCTTTGTTTATAATGAATCACACTATTTGGTGGTCACTTATTCGCAGATGGCTACCCACTTCTAAATTTGTGATCCTCTCTCCATCCCTGTTTGACAGTACCAGGTCTAAGATTGCTCCCTCCCTAGTGGGTTCCAGAACTAGCTGTTTGAGACATGCCCTCTGCAGGACATCCAGAATGACCCTGCTCTTGGACATGTCTACAGCAAATGTGCTCTAATTGACAACTGGCATATTCTGGTCCCCCATCAATATCTCCCCTTTTTCTGCCATTCTAAGGAAGCCTAAGAAAGGTGTCAGCAGCTGAATACCTAATCCCTAGAGGAAAGGAGTTTGGGGGGCAGGGTTTGTGTTACGCTAGAGACATACCAATACATTGCTGGTAATAACAGGGCACAAGAAGGTAGCCATCTAAAAACAGAACAGATGTTCAAGGAAAAGTTGGCCACAGTATCAAAGTTAAAGTGGGGAGGCTCAGAAGGGATGTGCTAAATGACTTCTTTCCAAGAAGGGAGGTGGAAGCATGGAAAACCTTCCCTCTGGACATGGTGGTGTGCAAAACAGAGACAGGATTCATGAACGCATGGGATAGTTACAAAGGGATCTTGGAACCAAGGGGTGGAGGTGAGGATGTTTGAGGACTGAGTAGGATCTGAGGTGTAGCTGTATGCAGGGAAAAACAGAGCAGACTGGACGGGCACTGAGGATCTTTTTGGCTGACATCTTCTAAGTTTCAACATTGTAATGCTGAAGGCTGCATCACTGGTGTCAAATTTGAAATTATCTGAAATATGAAAAAAACAAAGAATGTGAAAGTCTATATCATCATGGCATACCTCTGCCAGCACCTAACAAGTAGCACTCTAACTCTATGTATTAACTGTCATAGACTCCATCAGTTTGTAGGCTCTGTCACCTGGCACTTTTTTTAAGCAAGCCCCACCCTCCTACTGGTAGGAGATAGTTGTTGCTTCGATTAAAGGAAATACTCAGTGGAAGACAATTGCATCATTTTGATATGGATTGCCCTCATTAAACAAATTTGTAGCAACTGGCATACAGTATGTCATTAAATGTATACATATGGACAATATTCACAGTGGAATTTCTTTCTTTGTTGCTGATTTATCTATCCCTGCATAGCCTCTCCAGTCTAAGCCTCTGCCTCCACAATCCATTGGTTCTCCAGCTATCTCACAGGGCATGTTCAGCAAGCAAAAGCAGATGGTCTCCCATCACTCAAGGCATCCCCCAAGGATCCATACTTGGCCCCATCCTCTTCTCCAACTACATCAACAACCTTAATTCCTATATCACTAACTCAAAACTGCACTTCTTCATGGACAATACAGTACTTTACACCTCCAAGTCCTCACTTCTTGATGACCGTGAAGAGCTCCACACCGACTTCCTTCAGCTTGAACGTAATCTTAACTGTGGCAAGATTTTTCTCAATGCTAAGAAAACTATGTTAATGTACTTCCACCACAATAACAACTCCCCCCTGTTGGGACTAAGTCCAGTCTCACAACTGTCAAAACTTCCCTAGTGGAACCACTTGAAGTTGTCAACAAGTTTAAATACATAGAAGTCTGGATCGACAACAAACTATCCTTCAGCACCCACATTGATAATCTCTCCATCAAGCTTAAAGCCAGATTAGGCTTCTTTTTTAGACATAGAACCCTCTTCCCACCAGAGGTCAGACTAAGATTCATCTGGCAACATGCCTCCTGCTCTTAGACTATGGTGATGTAATATGCAACTGCACTAAGGCTACCAAACTCCACAAGCTGATGTCTTCTTCCGCCATGCCCTTCATTTTATTACTAATGCATCCGCCCGGACCCATCACTGTAATCTGTATTCTACTGCTGGGTTGACGTCCCTAGCCACTAGAATATTGCTTCACCGTGGTACGTGGATGCTCAAAGCACTGCATTATAAACTCCCAGTCTACATTGCCTCTCTTGTCCACATCTAGCACTGCACTTCTTCCCTTAGAAAGTCTTCATTCATCCTCCTGGATATCCCCAGAACTAGAACCTCCCTTGGCAAGGGGGCTATATTACATTCTCTCCCTGTTGCTTGGAACAGCATTCAAATGTTACTCAAGCTCACAGGCCTGGTGACTATTAATTTCTTCAAGTCACTCACCTCAAGATTCATCATATATTCTTACAAATGCCCAAGGGCTTAGCTCTCTGAATCCCTCTTCTCCTTCCCCCCCTTTCCTCTAATCTTCCCCTCTGGCCCTGTCTCTTGTGTTATCCTGTCACTGCCTGAGTCATCTAGCCTTTCCTGTAGCACTCTCCTACCTATTAACTATTTCATGTCCTTACTCATTCCTGTCCTGTCACCTCCCTCTGCTACATTCCTTGTCCTTCTCTACAGCCTACCACAGATTGTTGCATTGTTGCATCACGTAATTTGTTTTCAATTCAAAATTTATTAGGTTTTAACAATACAGAGAACAGAACCCACAAATGGGAAATACAGACATTCAGTACAAAACAATGTATTGGAACTGTCCCCCCTCCATCAACCCTTACCCTCATCCACCTTATTCCCACCCTCATCCCTACACAACACAGATATCAAACATGAGAAAAGCTCGGGATTAGGTAAATGTTGGCATATTAAGGTTAAAGAGAGTAAAGAGTATGCAGGGGGTCCCAGATACTCATATACTTCTTTAACCTATTATTAAGACTAGCTATTGCTTTCTCTGTTCTGAGATTTGCAAGAAGCTTAAGCCATTCGGAGTAAGATATGTCTTCACTGTCTTCCCAATGGCACAGTATCACTTTTTTGACAGACATAGAGATAAGAGCCATGTGATATCTGTGATTAAGTACTGATACCTCAGAATAATCACCCAGTATATAAATTTCAGGAGTAAAAAGGGTGTTCAAGCCCAGTAATGGATCCACTCTTAGTTGAATGTTAGTCCAAAGTACTGATACCTTGGAACAAGTCCAAAAAATATGGTACAGGGAGCCTTCTTCTTGGTGACAGTGAACACAAATAGGAGAGGGGAGAAGACCAAATCTAAATAACATTTGTGGGGAGTAATGTAAGTTGTGTAATATATGGAATTGAGTAATGTGTACTCTATCTTGGGTAATGTATTTATGCAATTGTGCTATAATGTTGCCCAATCTAAATCTAAAGTGGAGAATGATATGGACCAGTAGGTTGAAGGAGCAAAAATAGCTCAGGTAGGCCCAGTTGTACATGCATCATGCAATTTGCCTCATTATTGCACTATCTTGTTGCCAAGACATGTTTTTACTGTGCTAGTATGTTGTTATGTACTACACCCATTGTCTTATGCATCCTACTGCAGATTGTCACATTGTTACATTATGTAAATTGCCTCATTGCTGCTCTATCTTATCACCAGAACATGTTTTTACTGTGATCGTACATTATGATGTATGAAACCCATTGTCTTATTCAAAGTACGTACCTTTTATTTTGTAAACCTGTTGTTGTACATCTGTCTTGTAGTAGGATCTCCTTGTGAATGAGCTTGCTAAATGGAGTTTTACTACAATAAACCTGAATTGGTTTGTTTTCTAGACTGCATAATAAAACCATATTATAATGCAAAGGATTGCTTTTTTGCATTACAGGTATAATGCCAGTTAACAAGTCTGCTTAAAGGAGAACTTCTGGTACACATATAGCAGCCACCACTGCATAGATTGGGGCTGCAGTACCCTGATTCCATTGTAGGCTCACTTTTCATTTAAATATGCCCATACCTGACCCCTCATTAAATCTGCAAAACCTCTCATAGCAAGCAACATTTTCTGCCATGCTTGTACTTGCACCATGAAATCATGCAACTAACAAAGTAATGTCATGACACACCACTGCCCCTTCCTGTATTGTGCCCTATGCAGAGACATTTAATATTTTCCATATCTCTTATGCCCTGCATTATTTTCAAAGTCTTTGCCTAAATGCTATTTAAATGCTATGTATACACATGGCATTAAGGCATAGTCTGTGCAAACAGAGCAGGGCTTATGAAATACAGAGATTATTAAATTTCCATACATAGGCTACACTACAACAAGGGGCTGTGGCGAGTCATGATAGGCATAGTAGAAAATGTTGCCTACTATGTGAGGGTTTGCAGATTTTATGAGGGATCAGGAATTAGCATATTTTAAATGAAGATTATGCCTGGAGGGGGGTTCAAGGTACTGAAGTCCCAGTCTTTGCAGAGGGGATGTTTTGTGCAAACCACATGTTCTTCTTCAACTGTGGCTAGTTATGTGTTATGTTATAGTCAAATGTACATGCACACAGGGCCGGTATAATTTTAATTAATTCATAGAATAATATTGTAAAACACTATATTATTTTGTCAGTTAATTTAAGGAGTTATTATAGCTAACCACTGTTGTTTGTTTTTCTGTACTGGAATATATTAAAAAATATATTTCCATTATTACTTCATTTAGATTATTAGTGCTCTGTTTCATCTTTTATATTTAATGTATGACTTTTATATATACTAAACTAAACATAGTGCTGAACAAAAAGCTCTGAAATGCTCATTTTCCGTCATCCTGTACCTGCACTTAATCTTACTCCAACCCTCCTCTGCTCTTCTTCCTTCCCTTTTCCTTTACCACGACCTCTACCCAGCCTGGCCTGCAGTCTTGGGTCACTTATTTCTCATCCTTTAATTGGGCTCTTGTACCAGAATTGGACCTTCCTGCAGCTTTGTCCTCTGATACTTTTGAATACATTTGTACTGATTTTGAAATAATATTTATAGAAGTATTTCACTGCTGTTTTCTGTTAATGTCATGTTTGCACTTCGTAATTTTTGTACTTGCTATATGCCTTCATGATCATGCCCACACTGGATTGTATTGTTATATTATTGGTATTTTTATGTTGGCTCGTGCATGCACAGCCAACATATTGTGGTTGTAGCAGACCTGGAGGTGCGGTCGCTGTTGGGCTAATGCAGGGCATGGATCAGTAGGTGTGTCCCTCATTCCCCGATAAGCCTGCATGCTGGCGCCACATGATGCATACATAATGTGGCGAGCACATCTAAGGAAAGGTCTGCTGCACTGTGAGCAAAGCTCATCATATGCAGTGGACCTCCTAACATGCTTTCCCTGGTGAGAAAACAAATGTAACATGGTGGCACACTGCCTGACATAATGCCAACTTCAGGGGTGCCCAATCCCCCTGTTGGTATGCCCTGCCCAAATGTATGTGCCAATGGGGGAGCCCACTCCCTGTAGGCATAATGCACCCCCACATTTGTTATATGTCGAGGGGGGTGCCCAATCCCCCTTGGCTCTTGCCTGCCCACTTTCGTTGTGTGCCAATGGCGTGCCCAATCCCCTATTGGCTACAACACCCCCCAAAACACTTAGGTGGCACACTGGGAGCCCACCCCAGCATGCCAAATCGCCTGAAAAATAAAAACTGCCCTGCGATTTGTATTTTTTTTTGTAACCTGTAAAAAAAGAAAATAGTCCCTCGTGGTTTCCCTGCCCCCTCCCACATCCCGCACCCATCGTCTGTGCACCCTGCCTCCCCACACCCTCATCACCCAATACTTACCTCCGGAGTCTGGCGTGACGATCTTCAGTGGACCAGGAACATGTCTGCACTCCTCAGAAGGAGAAGGAAGGAAACATATTCAATTCAGTGCTTTAGAGTAACTGGTAATTGGTATTTTCCTTTTAAACTTAGATTGTGGGCTTGTAGTGACACTATACTTTCTTTCTTTGTCGTCTTTACTTATAATTGTTTTTGGGCTGTTGAAAATTTAAAACATAGTGGTGGTGTAATTCTGTGCTGTCTTTAATTGCTGCAAATTTTATCTTGGCTTGTCTGACTGTCCTGTAGCTGGGTGAAGGGTGTTAATTGTCTGGCCTCTGACCTCAGCTACATGATAACTGGAGGTGGGGCTTAGTCAGAGTTAAAGTAGCAAACAGAGGTTGATTTTCTCAGAAAGAAGCCAGAAGGAGAAGGAAGGAAACATATTCAATTCAGTGCTTTAGAGTAACTGGTAATTGGTATTTTTCTTTTAAACTTAGATTGTGGGCTTGTAGTGACACTATACTTTCTTTCTTTGTCGTCTTTACTTATAATTGTTTTTGGGCTGTTGAAAATTTAAAACATAGTGGTGGTGTAAGTCTGTGCTGTCTTTAATTGCTGAAAATTTTCACCCCCCCTTCCCCCAACTCTTAATTATATGCCCTGATAAATCTGATTGACAGGAGCTAAACCCAGGGTATAGTAAGAGGTGTGATAGGAGGGACTAAGGGGAAGAAACCCACCCTCAGCATAGACAAGTGTTTTGACTCATTTATTTATTTATTGGTTTCTTTTCCTAAAAACATATCTGAGGATCAGTTACAGGATTTTTAGTACTGTAAATTAATAAAAGAGAACTAAGAGAGTTTCAGTAACAGACAAGTAGTGGAATTGCAGTATAATGTGGGAGTGGTGCAATGCAGTGGCTGTGGTGCAGCCATATTCAGGCAGACCTTCTGGACACTGAGGTGCTGCCCTATCTGCATGCATCTCTCTGGACTGTGGGATGAGGTAACCAGACTCAGAGTGGAAGTAAACTGGGTCAGAGTACTATCACCCTATCCAGGGACCACCCAGTCCAATGCAGCTGCCTCAAGGATGCCGAAGGGAGCACTTGGATGACAGTGGGCTCAGGAGGATTAGAGCAGTCAGGCAGAGGCACATCCCAGATCCTATTCTCTCAAGAACTCATATGCCACACTGGCAAATGAGGACAACCAAATAAGTACCCAGAAAGTGGAAGTAAGGATGTGGAGGATAGCCAAGAGGTGACCTCAGTGGGAAAGCAGTGGACCCCAGAGGAGGAAGAAGTGAATCCTGGTGGGGACTCCATCGTAAGAGGATCCAGCTAGGAACACAGGAGGGAAAGGGACAGGGAGGTGAGGTGCCTACCAGGTGCCCACGGCATGGAGGGATGGAAGGAAGATACTGGGGATCACTGGGAAGGCAAGATGTGAGGGTGAGCTGGATGTCATTATCCACCTAGGTACTAATGACTTGGCAAATGGGAGCCAAAGGAGTTCAGGAAGAGTTTAGGAAACTGGGGAGGGTCTCAAGCAAGTAGCTACTTCTGTCACTTTCTCAAGTACTACTTGTGAGAGGCAGGAGAACATAGAATGCATGCACCAGGAACTTTAACTCATGGTTTAAGAACTGGTGCAGTGAGGAAGGTTTGGATTCATTGGTGACTGGGGACCCACCTGGAGGATGGAGGTTTGTTCAAGCCTGGCTGGCCTGCATCCATCCTGGAGGGAATCAAGTACTCAATGATAAGTTTAAATGCTACATTGACAAGCATTTAAACTAGCAAAGAGGGTGGCAGGCCAGCAAGGAGGTACCTACTTGCTCACCCCCACAGCTAGCAGTGGAACCAGTGAACCAGAGGGTGGCTATCTCTGCAAAGCAGTGTGAAAAGATGGAGATTAGTGTCCAAAGGTGGATAAGCAGAAAGGGCAAAATTCAGCAGAAGGGCAGACAGCAAGGAGAACCAGGGATAAATGACAGCAAGGAAGGGGCTGGAGTAGAACAGTGAAGCAGACTAGTGAGGTCAAATCATGGAAAGCCATGTGTGCAAATGCCAGGAGCCTTAGCAACAAGATGGAAGATCTGGAGGCTGTCATGGTACAGTTAGACCTGGACATTGTGGCCATCACTGAAACCTGGTGTAATGATAACCATGACTGGGAGATGGCCATACCTGGCTACAACATATTCAGAAGAGACAGAGCAGACAGGAAGGGAGGAGGAGTGGTACTGTATGTGAAGAATGACATAAGGGCCACAGAGATCCAGGAGGAACAAAATGGGGAGAGATACTGTGGGTTAAGCTAGAAAGGAAAATGGGGCCAGCCATCCGCTGGGTGTGGTCTGAGCCACCACCCCAGGAGGAAGAAACAGATAGGGGCTGATGCTAGCCATCAAAGGATGGCAGACAAAGTGATAGTACTGGTTGGAGACTTCAATATTCCAGGCGTGGACTGGAGCATCCAGCAGCAGCATCAGCTAGGAACAGATTTATCCTGGAATCCCTTCAGGTTGCCTTCCTCAAGCAACTGGTCATGGAACCAACTCGGCAGAAGGCAATACTGGACCTTCTGCTCACAAACAGGGACAGTGTGATGGGGGTAACAGTGGGGGAGCACCTGGGTAACAGTGACCACCAGTCATTGTGGTTTGAAATCACAGAAAGAGCAGAACCAAACCACACAAAAACACGAATCCTGGATTTTAGGGGTCAGTCTTTGGGAAAATGAAATACTTGAAAGAGGCATTAAGGGAATGGGACAGGAATCAGGGTTGAGGAACAGTGGGCAGTATTTAAAATGGGGATTATAAGAACAACAGAATTATGCATTAAGCAGGTTAGCAAGAGGAAAGGAAGAGGAGCCATTATGGTTTCCAAGAGGTAGCAAAGAAAGTGAAAGCCAAAAGATAGCATTCAGGCAATACAAAAGACACAGGCAGAAGGGGATAGGGAGAAGTATCAGGAGAAACAAAGGGAGGCAGGGAAGTCAGTAAGGGAAGCCAAAGCTCAGACAGAAGAACACATTGCAAAATCAGTGGTTAAAGGGGACAAAACCTTTTACAGGTACATAAGTGAAAAAAGAAAGACAAAGGGAGGGATAGTGAGACTGAAGGGGGAGGATGGGAGTCACGTGGAGGATGACAACAGTAAAGCTGACATATTGAACAGGTATTTCTGCTCAGTCTTTACTGAGGAAGAGGGGGGTAATGGGTCTGAAGGGAGTACAAGGGGTGAGAATGGTGCAGAAATGGACTGAAGATCCCTTTACATGAGAAAGGGTCCTGAAGGAACTGGAAGTAATGAGTTGATAAAGCAATGGGGCCAGATGGGGTGCACCCCAGGGTCCTAAAGAACTAAGAGGTGGTGGCTGAACCTCTGGCTATCCTGTTTAGCCAATCACTGGAAACAGGAGTACCCAAAGACTGGAGGACAGCAGATGTAGTCCCCTTATACAAAAGCGGGAACAAAGGAAGCAGGGAACTACAGACCAGTCAGCCTCACCTCGGTAGTGGGAAAGATCATGGAAGCACTACTGAAGGAGAGATTGGTGGAACATCTGGTTGTCAATGGACTACAGGACCCAAGGCAGCATGGTTTCACCAGGGAGGTCATGTCAGACCAACCTCATTAAATTTTTGACTGGGTGACTAGGGAGGTGGATCAGGAGGGCAGTGGACATGGCCTATCTGGACTTCAGCAAGGCCTTTGACACTGTGCCACAGAAGACTATTACACAAACTGGGAATATGGGTGTGGGCAGGACAGTAGTGTGGTGGGTAGGTAACTGGCTGGGTGGCAGGACACAGAGGATGGTGGTAAATGGCTGTCACTCCACGAGGGAAGAGTGACCAGTGGGGTACCACAGGGATCAGTGCTGGGACGGTCCTGTTCAACATCTTCATCAGTGACATTGCAGGATCTAGAAGGCAATTTCACTGTTTGCTGATGACACAAAGCTCTGTAACAGAGTAGACACACCAGAGGTGTAGACAGAATGAGAAGGACCTGCAGAAACTTTAAGAATGGTCAAGGGTTTGGCAGTTGAAATTCAATGCAAAGAAGTGCAAGATAATGCATATGGGGCACAAAACCCTGGCACAATATATCAGTTGGGGGTGAGGATATAGCATGCACCAAGCAGGAAGGGATCTTGGGGTTGTCATCTCTGATGACCTTAAAGATAAGGGAAACAGTGTGACAAGGCATCAGGTAAAGCAAATAGGATGCTAGGATGTATAGAGCAGGGGCATCACCAGCAGGAAAAGGAGGTCATAATTCCGCTATACAAGACACTAGTGAGGACCCACCTGGAGTACAGTGTAAGTTCTGGAGACCATACCTACGTAAGGGACATAGACAGGTAGAGAAAGTTCAGAGGAGGGCAACAAAGATGGTGCATGGATTGCAGCACAAGTCCTATGAAGACAGGTTGAAGGAACTGAACATGTACTCCCTGGAGGAGAGGAGGGAGAGAGGGGATATGATAGAGACATACAAGTATCTTACAGGGAGAAATAGGGTGCAGGAAAACACTATTTTTAAGCGAAAAAGATGTTCCAGGACTAGAGGGCATGGGATGAAGTTGGAGGGAGGACGATTCAGAGGAAACATGAGAAAGAATTTCTTCACAGAACGGGTGGTGGACAAGTATAACACCCTGCCAGAGGAAGTGGTGGGGGCTGAAACAATCACGGGATTAAAGAATTCTTGGGATAGACATAAAGGAAATCTAGAGGTCAGGGGGTAAGGGGAAACAGACTTCTAGGAAAACAAACTGAACTTACAAGCTCAAATGGGCAGACTGGGTGGGCCATAGGCCCTTATCTGCTGACACTGTCTATGTATCTATGTATCTTCAAAGCCAACTGTGAACTGAAGCAATGCTGGTAAGCTGTATAATAACATAAATAGGACTTTTTTCAACTTTGGTGCATATCTCACTCATTTTTGGGAATATTTGCACCAAATTTTCAACATTGGGTTATTTGGACCCCTCCTCATGAATTCAGTCACTGTCATGGCATTAGTGGTCCCAAAGGTGATTTTGTGGTCACTGCATGGAATCACCTTTCAGGACTGAGTAATGAAATGACAGTGCCACTGCTCAAGAGGGGGGCTCTCAAAAAGCCTATGTTGCAAATTTGCCGAAAAAAATCTAAAAAATGGCTGTTTTATGAGTGTGCATTGCACTGTTTCTAAGCAAGCTCGTAACTTTATGAATTTGTACTATTTTCACTCCACATTTTAAAAATTGTCATTTTTCCACACCTCCTGATGAACAGTACAGCTGTCATTTTATGTATCCTGGCCAAAATGTGTTTTCACACGTCCGGCACAGAATAGCGTGGTCGCTGTGCAAAATCACTTTTTGGGACAGTTTGAGGAAATGACAGTGACACTGTTCAGGAGCAGAGGTCCTAAAATGCCTATGTCAAAAATATGGTGCCGAATGTGCATAAAATGACTGTGTTACAAGTGTGCGTTACGCAGTTTCTACGCATTCTTGTAACTTCACAAATTTGCAATATTTCCATGCCAGATTTTCGACACTGCCATTTTTTCACACCTCCTTATGAACAGTACAGCTGTCATTTTTCACATCCTGCCCAAAATGTGCTTCTGCACCCGTGGTGCACAATGGCATGGTACCTGTAGGAAATCAACTTTTGGGACAGATTAACAAAATCACAGCACACACTGTTCATAAGGGGAGGTCCAAAAATGCCTATTTTAAAAATGTGGCTAACAAACTCCCAAAAATAATTTGGTTATGGATGTGTGTTGCGCAGTTTCTGTAGATGCTCATGACTTCACCAGTTTTTCATATTTTCACTCCAGATTTTCAATGTTGCCATTTTTTTATGCCTCCTCATGAACAATACAGTTGTCATTTTCCACATCCTGCCCAAAATGTGTTTTTGTCCCTGTGTCGCCAAATGGCATAGCCACTGTGCAAAACCACCTTTCAGCTAACAAACTGATTGTGCAGCTTTTCATGAGGTTCACTCACAAAAAGCTCATGTTGAAAATTTGGAGTGAAAATACCAACGGACACCTATGGTGTTAGGGTTTCCAACTGTAGCACCCCACCCTGTGACAACTGTAGCACCCCACCCTGTAGAGACAGACAGGCATCAGGGGTGTGACTTGGGATAATCGGCTGTAATGCTCATGCCATTCCACCCCCACCCCCACCCTGCAGCCAGTGACAGGTATCGTAGTGTGCCTTGCACCGTTCACCCCATTCTCCTATACTGCACCCACCTCAGCCTATTTCCTTATGCAATGGGGTAAGTATAATGCCCAAAGACCCCAAAGCACACCACGACACTTGTCAGTGTCTACAGTGTAGGGTGAGTACAATGGCATGAGCGTTTCAGCTGATGACCCAAAGGCACACCCCAAAGCCTGTCAGTCTCTACAGGGTGGGGGTGGGGTTGTTGTCACTTCAATACTTCACTGCCATTCCTATTATGCATCTCTAACTCCGGCACTACCAATGCCAATGCCAGCAAGACAACATTCTGCATTGACCAATGCTGGTATTCTTTGTTTCTTCTGTAAAGGCATTCATTTTTTTTCTTCCCTGAACATCCTCCCCTGGGCCACACCTGAAAAGATGTTTTGGCTCATCATGCCTTCCTGGTCTCCAGTTTTTAAAATAAATAAATACATGGCTAATTATGTTAAATTAAAGGTGCATCGATACTTAAAATAAATGTAAATACATGATACATTCAGTAGGAACACCAGTTGTTTTTCTGTTTATTATACTACATTACATGATGTCTAATGACAACTCTTGACATCCAAACACATTACATTGGTAGTATGGAATTATCAGAGGCCAGCAGGAAGGGTAAAGTAGTGTATCTTTAGATTCTCGCATCCTGTGGCAGGTATGTTACCAGCACTGCTCAATGAGTGACTCTCAGAGTAATGGTGGCCCTATGAAGGTACTACTGGAAACACAGTTGATCACATTTTGTGGTATCCCTAAAGGACCATTGTGAACAAGTGAATGCAACACATTGGAATGGTAGGTGGGCCCTGTGTTGGGAGAAACTTCTTTACTAGCCACAAGGAGGATCCAATCGCATGATTACATCCCCACTCAGCTGGCACACTGAACACCTTGCTGATCCTCTCCATTAGTGTGCTTTCTATGGTATCTATTACCTTCCCTAACTAGAACCAGGCCAAGCTAAAAGAGGAGTCCGGCTCCAAAGAGGGGTAGGCAGAGGATACAATGAAGTAATCAGAGGGTGGAAGGTACTGCTAGGGCAGAGGTCTGGGCAGGAGGGGAACCATTCAAGTAGATTCTGTCAAAGAATGGGATCATTGTAAAAGGTAGGGAAGTGAAGGTAAGCCTAATACAGGACTATAAAGAGAATCAAAAAAAAGGAAAACATGGAGCTATAAATAGTACATTTTTGGCTTTTTTGACCTGATAGTATCACCTTACAGAAAGGACAATAATTCCTGACACCCCCGAGCTATATCCATTATTTTCTGGCACTACAATGCATTCATATAGCCCAGTGGTAGAAATAATCCAGTAATGTATGTACTATATGCAGCAATGTGAAATTAAGGCCATAGCCATGTATTCACCAACAATATTAGTGTAATACAGATGTGGCATCTACTGCTGTAAGAATGGGACTGGGTATTACATTTTGGCAGCCCTCTTTCTATACTCATCCTCCACCACCCTTTTTTCTTAAAAATCCTTTAACGTAGTCATTGAACAGGCCTGTATTTGCACATAATCCATTTAGCCATTTTGGCCATTCATCCTCCATTTTCTCTTCTTTACCCCTACTGCCCCCAAATCCTTAATTTTCCCACTCCTTATTGCCTCATCTACACCACCCCTTCCCATTTTTGATTCAATTACTTGAATCTATCTGCTGCTACTTTTACTAATGATTATCTATCTGGTATATGATTCTCATTTATTGACCATTAATTTGTAATGTGGTGTGCCTTGTGGATTAAACAAATTTTGCTTGACAGATTGTTGGCATTCCTTTCTCATTTTAAAAAGGATGTTTAATAACTGGAGCACACTACTTTTTAATGAAAATGCCAGCCTTCCACCAACATTGTTAACACTTTTTATGGTAAGCAGTACTTGGTATTCAGTGGTATTCCCTGTTCTCACTCGATGCAACCCCAAGCAGTCCCTGGTATCCAAAGTAAGGGTGGAAGAAGTTAGCCATTGACAAATTCAGTTTGGCTTTGATACCCCACCCCCGACTTTGGTTAACCTTTTAATTTTGTCAAATCACTTGGTATGGGGGTTTAACAGGCTGCACAAAAAGGTAAGTGAGATCACTCCATCACTCCTCCTCACCCTAGTAACTTTCCATTATGCATCGCCTCACCATTCCCCTGGATGGTTTTTGGAAAGCAAATGCTGTCTTCTAGGCTAGAATGATGACAGGAGCCAGGATATTTAACAAAAAAATGGTCTTGGGCAGGGGCTGACTGTGATGAGGAATGAGTTGCCCATTGAACTATCCCTGGCTATGTAGAAAGGGCTAGAGGCCTTTTTTATTAATTTGCTGTAGGGCTTCAGTGCCCCAAAGTACCCCATTACTTTGCAAGCCACAGATAAAAGGTGGAAATGCTAAACTTTGATAGTTTCACCAAATTCACATCTGGCACCCTCTCACCCTTCACCAGTTGTCATTTCATCTTGGCCCCATTACACCTTCACCTTTGCAACTTCCCAAAGGACTGAGAATGGCTTAATTTAACATCCATAGCCTCCTCCCTAAAATTGACCAGTTACCACCTGTCATGCTTAATCTTCTACTGGATGTTTGAGTTTTATTTGAAATCTGGCTCTCCTTTAAGGTCCACAGTTTAGATTAAACTATACCTGGCTACACCCTAGTCAGGCAAGATCACTCTAAAATGGGTGGTGGTGTTGAAGTTTACATTTCCACTAGGTTTTAATGTATGACTCTTCTTTCTGCTTGCACCCCTCTTCCCTAGAGATGATCCTTCTTAAACTCTCCCTTCCCTTCTCTATTCCCATCATTATTGCTGGTGTTTGCTGCCACCCTGGTGTATCATCTGTTCAGTTACTGAACTTCTTTATTCTATTTGTTCTAACTCCTTGAGTAGTGATCTACTTATTCTTTGTGACTGTAATTTAAGTTGTCTCTCCCCAATGTAGAAAAAGTTTTCACAAACTGTTAAGGCATTATAGCTGACCCAGTTGATTTCTGAACCCACTTGTTTAAATTCCAAATCCTCAAACCCATGTGTTAGACTGCATCCTCACTTCGCATCCCCACTGTATAGTGGATGCAGGTATCCTTCCTGTTGCACTCAGCAATCATCATATAGTTTACTGTGTACACAAACTACAATTCCCTAAAGTCCCTTCCCCCCAAATTCAAATTTCTCAGGTCTTTGAAGTCACTTGACTTGGCTCCCTCCTACAGTAGCTGAACTTTATTCAATTGATTGATCCCCCATCTCTACAGTCATTTATATCAGTTCTGCCCTACATAACTTTAAGTCTAAATTCTTGGCTGGATAGGATAGTTATGCACCCTAGAGAAAAAACAGAGTGTGGGGATCACTTCTCCCCAGGATATTTTATTTATTTATTTATTTTAATTTTTTTATTTATTTATTTAAGAATCAGTTTACAACCTTTGAGCCAGAGGCTCGTTTCCAAAGGTACTTCGTCACATAAAGACAAATATTGTGTTTTGGTTACAGAGCAAAGATTTGCAAAACAATAGGCGTTCAACAGAGGCGCCACGTCACATTGTGGTCAGACAAATACAATTGGGTACAGGGTACATGTAATTGATAACAGGTGTTACACAAGTTGGTATCAAGTGAGCATTCTGGTAGTTAAACACTGAAACAGCTGGCACTGGCCAGGTTAAACATAGGCATGGTGTACAGGGAAGCGGTGGAGGGGATGGTTAGGTGGAGAGCTGCCCGGGGGGCATTGTCAAGAGAAGCAGAGGTGGAGGCTATGTTCAGAGACAGGAGCAGTTACGAGTGCTGAAGATGTGGTTCAAAGTGTGGTTTTGAAATTGGAGATGGTGATGGCATCGGTGATGGAGGCAGGGAGAGAGTTAAACCAGGTTGGAGCTCTATAGCAGAAGGACCTCTGGCCACGGCTGGTTCTCGATCTGGGGACCTTTAGCGTGGTCTTGTAGGAAGACCATGTTGCAATAGTGGGAGGGCTCTGGTGGATGGATGCTGTTACCCCAGGGGGGGAGAGCCCGAGTAGGTTTTTTTTGGTGAGGAGACAGGTTTGGTATCGGGCCGTTTCATCCAGGGTAAGCAGGTTAGCATCGACATACAGCTGACAGGGTGTGTGTGAGCCTGGGGGCACCAGTAATCAATCTGCATGCTTTATTCAGGGTTAGGTGAATTTGTTGAGTGCAGTGGTGTCGGCAGCACCATATACTGGTAGACCATAGTCTACAAGGACAAACGGATGATGTAACAGCTAGCTGGAAAGCATTTGGGGAAGGCAGGTTTATGGTGGAATAGGATGCCAAGCCGTGTGTTGGTAGCGGATGTTAGGGCATCGATGTGGTTGTGAAATGTGAGGGCTGAATCGAAGGTAACCCCAAGGTATTTGTAGGAGCAGACTTGTTCCAGTGGCTGGTTGGTACTTGGAAGGATATAGAGTGGGTGGTTGCTAGCTTTGTTATGGGGGTGGGAAAAGAGCATAGTTTTGGTTTTCTTAAGATTGATAATGAGTCTGCACTCCTTAAACCAAGGCTCGGCACTGTTGAAAGACTGCTGTAGGGAGTCCTGTAGGGAGATGGGATTGCGGTGGGTGGCAAACAGGACAGCGTCGTCTGCATACAGTAGAATTTTGCCAGGGCATGCACTGGGCAGGGTGTTCAGATACAGCGAGAAGAGGGGCCCAGGATGGAGCCTTGGGGACCCCAGAGAATGGGATGGGTATCGGAGAGTGTGCTATTAATTTTGACACACTGAGATCGAGTGTCAAGATAGCTAGCACACTATGCCAGGGGCCCAGCTGAAAGACCAGTGTGGCAGAGGCATTCAGCAGAAGTGGATGGGAGACAGTGTCAAAGCCTTTGAGAGGTCAATAAACACTGCACCAGCTAGGAGCTGGTATCCAAGGAGGAGTGTGAAAGTTGGAGAATTCAATAAGGCAGTGCTGGTACTGTGACCCTAGGAAGCCATGTTGCTCTGGGCATAAAATGTTATGTTAGCCAGATAATCAGTGATTTGAATGGCCACCACTTTCTCCAGGGCTTTAGAGAGGGAGGGAGGATGGAGATTGGCCGTGGTTGTTGGCCAATGACCTGTCGCCCCTTTATGAATAGGTGTGATAATGGCTATTTCCAAGCTGTGGAATTGTCCCAGGCAGAGTGACTGGTTAATTAGGCTTATGAGTGGTGCAAGGACTTCATCTAGCACCAGCCTGAGGATGCTGGGATCCAGTGAGTCACTGCCGGGATTGTTGCCATTGAGAGCTTTCATTAGGATGGGTGGCTTCCCAGGTGGAAATCTTTACGAGGAGGAAGCTGGGGTGCTGAGACAGGGGAAGTTGACTGGGGGAGGTCAAAGAAATTACTGGGAGGACTGAGCTAAGGTCAGTGAAAGTGGTGTTGAACCAGTTAGCTATGGTGGCAGGCTCGGTGGAGGTGGTGCCATTTCTAGTGAGCTGGGATGGGGCAGGGGAGCAAGCTTTACCATTGAGTTGCTTAATATTATCCCAGAAGGTCCGGGCTGAACCCCAGGAGGAGGTAAGGGAGGCCTAGTAATGGTCTGCCTTGGCTTTCCTGATGGCCCATGAGCACTTATTCCGGGCTGCATTGTATGCTTGCCTATCAGACAGACGACCTGTTTCAGTGGCAAGGTGCCAGAGGTTATCCTGGTTTCTAAGTAATTGTGGGAGGCTGGGCTAACCAGGGTGCGCCTCTGCTTTTGGACCGGATTTTGGTTAAGGGTGCAAAGAGATCACAGGCCATGTTGAAGGTGTGATGAAGAAGGTGAGGGCAGTGTCAATGTTGGTTGCCTGCTGAATGGGGGACCAGTCTATCTGGGTGAGGAGTGCTTTAAGTTTCTTCAGCCCACCAGGGCGAGCGCCTGCGGAGGGTGGTCTGGGCTTTGGGTTTGGGATTGGGGCTACCCAGTGGAATAGGATAGGGAGTGGTCACTCCAGGGAGTCTGGGAGGACCTGGATGTTTTTGGATTTTATAGGTCGGTTAGTTATAATAACATCCAGAAGGGTGCTGGTACCACTCTTAGGGTTAAGTCTCGTGGGCTGGGTGATGAGTTGTGTCAGATCTTGGGCAGCAAATGAGTCTCTGGTGGCGGATGAGGAGGTGCTGAGCCAATTTACATTAAGGTCCCCCACTAGGATTAGATCTGCCTTATGGTGGAGGGTGACCAGGTAGTCCGTTAAAGATACCAGGGCTGGGTGATGGTTCTTTGGGGGAACGTAGGCTGTGGTGAGATAGAGAGGCTCCTAGAGGGGTCTGGGGTGGAGTCTGAGGGTAAGGGCCTGGGCCCCATTTATGAGGGCAGGGGTGGGAATGCATGTCCAGGTATTGTGTCCCTGGTGGATTGCACAGCCTCCCTCGTTTGTTCTACTCGGTCCTCCGGTATAAGGTATAGCCTGGGAGGAGACAAATGAGTCAGGAGTTGATTTGGACAGCCAGGTTTCAACCAGGGCTATGATGTCTGGTTGGTGAGCCAAGGCCCAGCACTGTAGAGTGCAAATTTCTTCAGCAGGCTGCATATGTTCATGGAGGCTACTTGAAGACCAGTGGGCTGAGTGGGTGGATGGGAGGGGCAGGGCCTGGGTTGGGATGTATGTTCCCTGTTAGGAGTGAAGGAGGAGAAGTGCTCTGGTGAGAGGGAGGCAGATGGAGTTTACACAGGAGGCGATAGAATGAGGAAGGGGTTTAGTTGCACAAGGGGTGGGTAGGGTAGCACAGGCAGAGAGGCCTGAGTGATCAAGTGCAAGGGGGCTGTGGGGAGGACAGGTAATGTCTGGAAGGGGTGAGGTGGAGAGGAGCATATGGGATGTGTGTAGGAGGAGGGAGGGGAGAGCAGTGGTAAGGAGGAGGGAGGACAGGAGGGTAGGTAGGAACACTGGAGTAGTGAGGCTGAGGGTTAATAGGGACACTAGGGTTGGTGGAAGGCAAAGGAAGGAGGAGGAGAAGAGATAGGCTGGTGAGCAGGGGATGCACGTGCATAGTTGGGAAGGCTGGTGGAGCTGAAGTGAGGAAGGAAATGGGGGACTAGGATGAAAGAGGGGAGATAGTAGTGAGAGATCACCTCTGAGCTTAGTTGCTGCTATGGTGTAGTGGTAGTGTATGTGCCTGAAGTGCATAGAATACCAGGTTCAAGTCTTGATCAGGATAGTAGGAGAGAGCTAGACTAGTGGTTGTAGCAGCAGCGAGATGGGTGCAAGGTTTGCAGAAGCATTTAGATAACACTTTAGTTGTGTCACAGGGTCAGTGCGTTCTTTATAGTTATGAGATCCTGCAGTAAAAAATAGGCAGATGTTCTAGGTGAGTGGTGGAACTGTGGACTTTAGAAATAAGGGTGCAGACTTCCAAGGCAGCAAGGAAAAAGAGGTAAACTTATATTTGGCAGGTTGGGAGGGGGGTAAGTAATTAAAAGGCTTAGGAAGTAGTGATAAAATAGGTAGGCAATGTGGTGCAGAGGTAGAGCTGATGACTCTGACTGCAAGGGTACTGGGTTTGAACACAGCTCAGGGACAGTGTGTAGAAAGGCTCAATTTTTTAAATCAGAAAAGGAGGGAGTGAGGAAGGGTTAAGAGTATGAAAATAGAGGAAGTTGTTGGCCTGGTTCTATTGGCTTAGAGGATAGTCAGTAGAGCTCAAAGAGAAGGGTACCAGGTTTGATACTAGCAGGTGCTTAGAGATAGGTTGAAGGAGGAGTGCAGAAAGTAGGTGGTAGAAGGATTCAAAGGGAACTACAGTGACCTCTAGTGGGACAGCTGTGAAAAGGTAACTAGGGGGGATATAGGGTTGAGTGAGCAGCTAAAGTGGAAAGTGCAGTGACTCCTAGTGGTTGGTGTCTATAACCTGCAAATAGGAAAGTAGACACTTAGTAAAAAGGAGGCTTGGCTGATGTACTTACTTGTCTCTGCTCTTGAGACCTTGCCTGGTGTACTTTTAAAGTCACTGATTTCTAATCTTCTTTGGCCAACTATAGACACCTTCACAGTGTTTGTACCAACATATTCCAACTTGTGAAGTTTGAGTATTTTGGTTCCATGTTCCAAAACAACATTAATAACCCCTTCAAATTTTGGAAGGTTATCAATTACCTTTTCATCCCCAGTCCAAGTTTCCCCCTCCCACTCTTAAGTTTGGTGACTCCCTAATCTCTTATACTTCTACTGTTGCTACATCTTTTTAACTCATACTTTATTACATGTGCCCTTTCTCTTATCCCTTCCTCCCCATCCCTGACATCTCTACTTACACTTTATCCATTAAAGGAAGCTAGTCCTGATGGAATTGACCCTAAATGTTTCCTTCTCTTGGCACCTGCCATTGATCTACCCATTACTTCAAAATATTTCCTTCTCTCCTACTACTGTTCCTGATGTCTGGAAACAGGCTATTCTCATACTTATACACACAGGTGGTGATCCAACTTCTCCTGGTAACTTCTGTCTAATATATCTCCTTCCTGCACTGGCTAAGTTACAGGAACACATTGTTCTTGCTCAGCTTACTTCCTTTCTTGATACCTTCTCCATTTTCATTCCATTCTAATCTGGTTCTAGGAAATCCCACCTGCTAGAGGTCATGAGAAGACATATAGCAAGAGGAAGGGGGGTCTTGCAAATGACAGGCCAGGCAGAACAAAGATGAAGTAACAGGATTGGAAGGGATAAGAGGCTTACAGGTGCTGTTGCAACAGTCTTGGACAATAGAAGACAGTATGGCATCCTACCAGGTTTGATAGGGACTGGCTTTACCACATACCCCCTACTCAAAAGTGAAGCAGTTTTTTACAACAGCATTAATTTCCTACCAAACATTGTTAAGGATGGAGCTTCCACTCACCCTTTTCAGAAGCTGTATCCCAGGGCACCCTTTTAAAATACAGTGCTGTACTAAACAAGATATGTAACAACATTTTTACACAGTACCAAAGTACAGTACATTCATAACGCCTTTGAGCTGAAGATGTCTGATTCAGTTCTCATCCGACAAAATACCATGAGTAACATTCCTTTATTCTGAAACCTCGATACCTGCTCCATATTGGGACAGAAAGTCAACATTTTTTATGCTGGGAGCCTGCCCTGTGGTGAACAACAAATTTATAGGACTGTAAAGCCAGGTACCAGTGCATGATAAAGGGGTTCTTGTCCTTCATCTGTTGTATCCTACAGAGCAGGTTGTGATCTGTGACTAGCTTAAATTCATTCCCCCACAGCTAATATTTTAGGAATGCTATGGACTGTCTCACAGCCAATCATTCCTTTTCCACAGTTGAATAGTTGTTTTCTCTTTCATTCAACTTTTGACTGACGAAAATTACTAATGTTCCTCCTTTTCAATAATTTGTGACAACACTGCCCCAAAACCATGTGCTGATGTTTCCATTTGCACTTCAAAAGGGTGAGTGAAGTTTGAGTTTCTTAGAACAGGAGAGGAGCACAGAGCAGATTTTATTGCTCTGAATGCCTCATCCCATTCAGGGATCCATTTTATTTTGTTAGGGTACATTTTCTTGGTAAGGTTGGTTAGGGGGCTGACCATTTCAGAAAAATTGGGTATAACCTATGAGAGTACACAGTTAATCCTAAAAAGGACCTGATGTGTTTCTTGGACAGTAGACTAGGGCTGTCGGTTATCACTTCCACTTTTCCAATCTCAGGTTTGACCTGGCCTATTTATTTATTTATTTATTTATTTATTTACTATAAACTCATATTAACAGCTTTGAGAACAAGTTCATTACTTAGGTTCCACATCAGAGTCAAGACAAAACAAATCTGTTACAGAAAACAGTTGGCAGCAATATATATTTACAGTATTTCCATTCCAGCAGAACAGGTTTGTGTGTGTCTACAGTGATTAGTGCATACTGACTTAAAAGCCAACAAGAAGAGAGGGTTAACTACAGGAAAGTACTAGAGGGGAAGGTATTTCAGTCCAGGAGGCATTGTCTGAGGATAGAAGGAGTGGGAGGAAAGACAATGTCTGGGATGAGTTGTGGCAGTCATACAGGAGTGCACGACCAGCCCAGGGGATGGAGGAATCAGTGCAGGAAAAACAGGGTGGGTAAACCAATACAAAGCTCAAATACCTGGTTTCTTACAATGCAATGGCACACTTCATGGGGGCTCACCTTTAGACCATTATCCAAGATGGCATGAAGGACTGCAGTCAGATATTTTAAATGTGAGTCCCAGTCAGTGCTAAACACTACTACATCATCCAGGTATGCTGAGCAGTATTGGATGTGGATATTAAGGATCTGCTCCATAAACCTTTGAAACATTGTGGGGTGCTCCATGGAACCCAAAAGGCATGATCATAAATTGAAACAAGCCAATTGGTGTTATGTAAAGAAAACAATTACTCAGCACTCGGGAACAGTTCTGTGAAGATGTTCAGTGCAAGTTTATTTTAACAAATAGCCCAGACAAATCCCTACAGCCCCAGTGCTTCAGCACTTCACAGGGTCTTCCTCAGAGGGTCGGTCTCACTCCCTGATGTAGATCCTACACAAGGCTGAAACCGTGGGACTGTGAGGATTTGTCTGGGCTATTTGCCACAATAGGCCTGCACTGAGCATCTTCACAGAACTGTTCCACAGGTGCTGAGTAACTTTTTCTTTACATTTGTAAACTGGCAGCTTTTCTCTCAGCACTACCTTAGTTCCTGGGCATACTTGTTCTTATTCACCAATTGGTGTTATGAAGGCTGTTTTCTCTTGTGATGACTTTTCCAAAGGTATCTGCTAGTATCCTTTGGTGAGGAAAAGGGTGGTGACATACTGGGCATTCCCTAACTGGTCTATGATGTTGTCTATCCTTGACATGGAATAGCCATCAAATAAGGAAATGGTATTACGTTTCCTGAAATCAAGACGATAACCGGATGCCTCCTTCCTTTATACCTACTATACCACAACAGATGATGCTCATGGACTTCTGGATGGTACTTATATCCCCAATTTCTGCAGTTTTCTCACTTCTTCCACCACCTCCCCTCTGACCCTCTTAGGTAACCTATACAGTTTTTGGTGGATATTTTTTCTTGTGTCACAAAAATCTGGTGTTGCATGCCCTTAGCCCTTCCTGGGATGTTGGTAAATGTACCCTGAAGTCCCTGTGACAGTTTTTTGTAAGCCACTCTTTTGGGCAGGGTTCAAATCAGAATTGATTTTAAATTATGTTAACTCTATGGGCCTTTCAGGTCCGTGATATGCGAATTCTAGCTCAGTATTCTCATGATAAGGCTGTATTAGGAGAATAGGGGCCAGTTTGTCATGCCATTTTTTCAGCAGGTTGGCATTATACACTTTTTTTCTGGTACCTTGTGTTGGGTGTTAAAATATTATAATTCACTGGTTCTATCTGCCTGATCACTGTATAGGGACCCTACCACTTCAAAAGGAGTTTGTTTTTACAGGAGGGTAGTAACAGGAGAACCTTATCTCCAACATAGAAAACTTTTTTTTTCATTCCCTGGTCATACTGGATCTTTTGTTCTGTTTGTGCCTCTTCAGTCTTTTAATGGGCCAGCTTGACATATTTTACCAGATGCTTCTGTAATTACATCATTTACTCTATCACATGCATGTCCCCAGCATTTTAACCCTCTTCCCAACATTAATTTATCACATTAAGGGGGCCCCTAGTATTCCTCCCATACAACTGTGAAACTGGGTACAAGATTGTAGAGGCCTGGGGCACCTCCCTGTAGGCAAACAGTAAAAAGGTCAAGTATCTATCCCACTTCTTTTCTTCCTCCCAAACAAAATGGGAGAGTGCCTCAGAAAAGCACTAGCAAACAGGCAGGAAGGTGGGGTGGAGCAACAATGGGGAAACATCAAAACCACCATCACAGAGGCAACAGGCCTTTGTGTGAAGCAAATAAACAAATCAAAACGAAAGAAAAAAACACTATGGTTATCAAAAGAAGTGGCAGGGAAGGTAAGGGAGAAAAAGATAGCATTCAGGAAGTATAATGAAACACAGAAGGAGCAGGACAGAGAACTTACCAATTAAAACAGAAGGAAGCGGTAAGGCAGTCAGAATAGCAAGGCCCAAACTGAGGAAAGATAGCCAACCTCAGTTAAGAAGGGGGATAAAACCTTTTATAAGTACATTAGGGAGCAAAGAAAGACTAAGGCAGGGATTCTGAGGCTGAACAAAGAGGAAGGTGGTTGGGCAGAGAGCGACAGTGAAACAACAGGGATACTGAACGAATACTTCTGCTCAGTATTCACAATGGAAAAGCAGGGGGAAATACCTAATCCGGTCAATAGAAGCACTCTGGATTGGGGGGTTGATATTAGTCCTTTCACAGAAGAAAGGGTTCTGAAAGAACTCTTAAAACTGAAAGTGGATAAAGCAGTGGGGCCTGATGATATGGTACCTGAGGACAGGAGGAGGGTGGATGTGATTCCCCTTCACAAAAGTGGGAGCAAGACAGAGGCAGGAAACTATAGACCTGTCAGTTTGACCTCAGTGGTAGAGAAAATGATGGAATCACTTCTGAAGGAAAGAATTGTTGAGTACCTAGAAGCCAGTGGGGCACAAGACCCAAGACAGCATGGATTCACAGCAGGAAGGTCATGTCAGACAAATCTAATTGATTTCTTTGACTGGGTGACCAAAGTAGTAGACCAGGGAGGGGCTGTGGACGTGGCCTACCTAGACTTTGTCAAGGTATTTGACACAGTCCCACACAAAAGATTAATAAACAAATTAGCCAGCCTGGGAGTGGGTCCCAGGGTGGTAGCCTGGGTAAAACACTGGACAACAGGACACAGCAGGTAATACTAAATGGAGTCCACAGTGAAGAAAGGAGGGTTACTAGTGGGGTACTGCAGGGTTCAGTACTGGGCCGGTCCTTTTTTGATGTCTTTATAAGTGACATTGCAGAGGGACTGGAAGGGAAAGTATGTTTCTTTGCAGATGACACAAAGATCTGCAACAGGGTTGATACACAAGGTGGGGTGGAAAGGATGAAAAGGGACTTGGCAAGGTTGGAGGAATGGTCAAATGTATGGCAGCTTAGATTCAATGCAAAGAAGTGCAAAGTAATGCACCTGGGAAACAAAAACACAGGGGAAGAGTATACAATGGGGGGTGAGATAGTGACGACAACAAAATGGAAAGGGACCTGGGGGTAGTCATATCAGATGACCTAAAGGTGGGCCAGCAATGTGAGAAGGCAGTAAGGAGGGCTGGGGGGTTACTGGGATGCATAGGGAGAGGCATCACCAGTAGAAAACAGGAAGTTGTTGGGCCTCTGTACATACAGTTGTTAAGACCATATCTGGAGTATGGTGTACAGTTCTGGAGACCTTATCTCCGCAAAGACATAGATAGGGTGGAGGCTGTCCAGGGGAGGGCAACCAAAATGATGCAGGGTCTGCATCAGAAGACATATGAAGAAAGATTAAAGGAACTAAAGATGTATAGCCTCGAGGAAAGGTGGTGGTGGGGGGGACGTGATAGAAACTTACAAATACCTCAAGGGAATCAACAAAGTCCAAGAGGGTAGCATCTTTCAGAAAAAGAAATGTGCAAGAACAAGGGGGTACAATTTGAAGATGGGGGGGACAGCGCAGAGGTAATGTGAGGAAGTATTTCCTCATGGATAGGGTTGTAGATGCATGGAACAGCCTTCCTAAGGAGGTCATAGAGTTAAAAACAGTGGGGGAATTCCAGAATGCATGGGACAGACACAAGGCAATTCTAGTGGAGGGTAGGAGGAAGTAGGCTGTTGGTTAACTAGGATCTGCAGCTTATCCGTTAGGTAGGGAAATGGGCAGACTAGGTGGGCCAAGCAGTCTTTATCTGCCTTCAAATTCTATGTTTCTATGTTAAGATGCAGCAGTGAGAAAGGGATGAATGTGACAGAGGAGGCCTAACTTTTAGTTCAGGGATTTAATTAGCATGGAGACATGGGTGAGTACAGAAAATAAGGGATCCAGAGTGATGCCCAGGTATTTTAAAATAGGACAGATTCCAGAGTATCCCCAATGAGAGAGGCTGTATTGAGAGGAGCAAGGGTACTCAGGAAGGAGGGTTTGTGGGTAAATAGAATGCATTTAGTTTTTTAGTATTAAGGACAAGTCGTTTATGTTTATACCACACTTCCAGTATAGTGAAATCAGAGGCAAGTTCACAATTAATCTGGGTAATGTTGGATGATGAGTTATATAGAATAGCATCATCAGCATAGAGGTGCACAGAGGCCCTTCCACAATGACATGGAAAGTCATTGATAAAAAGGGACAACAGCAAGGGGTCCAGGATAGACCCCTGAGGGACTCCATGGGTTATAGGTCTAAGGCGAGAGAGTGAATCAACCAATCTGACACTCTGAGAATGACAGGTAAGATAACTTTAGAACCAGTCAAGGGCAGCGGAATCAAGACCAAGTATCTAGAGTTGCTGCAGCAGGAAGCTGTGATTTACCAGATCAAACACTTTAGTGAGATCCACAAAGATTTCTCAAGTGGCAGATCCCTGATACATGGCTTGAGCAATATCTGAGGTCACTTTCAGTGAAGGAGTAAGGGTACTATGATTCTTTCTAAACCCATGTTGGAAGGGGACAATATATTGTGGAATTCCAGGTAGTTCTGAAGGTGATTGTAAACTATGCACTCCTGAATTTTGGCAAGTGGGCAGAGGATGGAGATGAGCCTAGAGTTGAACCCACTTTTATGCACTGGCACAATGACAGCAACTTTCCATTTGTCAAGAACAGTACAGGACGGGAAGGATCTGTTGAACAAGTCACGGACAGGATAGTCAAGGGCAGGAGCACCAAGCTTGAGAAACTTTGGCTGGAGGATATTGTGACCTAGAGATCTCTCAGACTTCAGACTGGAAAGCAGCCTCTGGACCTCTTTAAGAGTTGCCAGTTTTAGGTGAAAATCATTGCAAGACCCAGATAGACCGTGGGTGGAAGGGGTGAGGGGAGAGAAGACTAGTTATGAAAGAGCAAGGTATCCTTTCTATCTTTGAGTATAGCCAAGTTAGTCTACAGTAGCGCCCCTAAATCCTCCCATTCCAGACTGAACCCCCTTTTTCATTCATTCTGTCATTTTGCTTTAGATTGCTCACACTATGCTCTCCACTGTTCTCATTACTCAGCCTTTTCTTTCCCCCTGTATGCTAGGCATATTTCCCACTGTGTCTCTTTGTTCCAAATTCTGGTTTGGCACCTTCAGTCATATCTCACATCACTTCTATCCCCTCCTCCTTCTTCTTCCTACCCTCTTTATAACACTACTTCCCATTCTGTCTCTTTTCCTTCTAGTAAATCTACTGTTGGTCAATCTACTTTTTCTACGCTTTCTTAAACTTGGTCCTTGCTTCCCCTTTCTAGTCATTCTGCCTCTTCTCCTTCTATCCTAAAGTCTCTTCTTTATGACTTTTGTTATCCTTCCTGCAACTGTCTGTGACCGTTTCCTCATTTACATCCTCATTACTTGTTAATGGTTATATTATTCATACTCCCCAGCTCTAGTTTTGTCCTGTTCATTCTGTTTCACTACTTTTTCCCCTTCCTTCATATATTGATTGTTTTATTTTTCTAATTGCATTTCATTACTAAATTGCCTTTATATTTATGATTCTGCTTGCAGTTCTACATCGTTGTATTTGACATCTTGTATTTTTAGCAGTTATATTGTTTTGCTGTCTCCCTCACCTCTTTCCCCAGGACACATCTGGAAATGAGCTGTTACATGGTCAGTATGTTTTTTCTGTTAAACGTTTTCAATAAATAATACCTAAATACATAATTCACTCCTTCTCCCTGACCTTGTTCATATGCTAAGTGTTCACTGATGTACAGTGGCACCCCCAACTCTGTCCCAATGCTGAGCAATATCTGATATGCAGTGGCACCACATCTTTACATTGCATGAGTCCCAGGAAATCACTGGCTTCTAGTGGCACCTCCTTCCTCACCCTGCCTTGTGCAAAGAAGTCACTGGAACTAAGTGGCATACATTTCCCTCAGCTTGCCCTAATGCCAAGGTGTCCCAGGTTGTCCAGTGGCAATCCTTCCATCATTTTACCTCTGTGCTAAGAAGTCCCAATTATCTAGTGACACCCCCCCACCAACATACCCCAGTAAAAAGCAATCCCTGGTGTACAATACCACACCCTTCCTGGCCTTTACCCAGTTCTATGTAACCCTGGTGTCCAGTGGCATCTCTCTCCCTCACTCTGCCTGAATTGTGTCATTCTCTGGAAGTCAGAAGTAACCACCCAGCCTCGCACTGTCCCAGGTCTTGTCATTTGCTGGTGTTCAGCTGCATCTTCCTACATTATCCTGCTCATATGCAAGCTATACCAAGCACCAAGAGGCATCCTCTCCCCTCAAACAGTGGCTAGTAAACTCTCCTCTCCTCTCTGCTTTTCATCTGTCTGTAAATGTAACTGCAAACTTGTAAAAACCTGTACCTTTCAGAGCAGTGATATGGGAAGTTGCTAAAATTTGCTCTGTGAAAAAATCCATGAATGGCATCTGATTTGTGAAGCTGAAGACTGCAACTCACATTGTTATTTTCCAGGAAAATTGTCAAATTTGTGTGGTGAATGGTCAATCTGTGGGTGAATCATAATGTGAACTGTGTGCTACACCCCTCCCTCCACTCAAAAATAATAGAAACATGATATCCCCCTGCCACCCCATGTTGGCACCATCTTCCCTACTCTTTTCTTCCCCCAGCCTTGGTAAATTACATGCTGCTGCATGCTTCTCTGCTCTGCACCTGCACACCAAACACACTACACCCACCTCCCCCACCCATGTCCCACTGACTTTATTAAGCACACTCAGTTCCTCAGACCCCCTGTGGCTCCCATCACCCTCCTCCCCATACCAACACCTACAAAACCTGTTGGTTGAACATTCAGCCAGTTAGGTTTTACTAGGAGCAAAAAAGTAGCTACTCATTGTTTCCCACCATTTCAAGATGGACACTGAACAGAAAAGATGATCTGTAATGAGGGACCGTTTTCTTTATTGCAGGTAGTTTTGTGGGTGGTGAATGAGGTAAAAGGGGGAGAGGACCAGAGATGGTTTAGGTGGGGGAATGGATGTGTTTAAAAAGACAGTGGGAATTGAGTGGAAGAGGTGGTGGACTGTGCTTGATATGAGTGTGAGGGGAAGGAATTCCTTTTTGGAGTAAAGCAGAATGCAGCATCTTGCAATTCACCAGAAGCAAGGGAAAGGAAGGAAGGAGGTGCCGGCAGAGGGGTGGGAAGGGGCATATTATAGTTTTTATCTTTTGGAGTGGGGGAGGGGTTGGGCAGTTTTATAGCACAGTGGGTAGGAGTTTGTTTTTGCATTTTAAAAAAATTCACTGGAAAAAATTAACGTATCTGCCAAGGAATTTACAAATTGTGAATTTGTACAGATCTGCACCAAATTCGGATTAAACATTTGCAGCATCCCTAATTGAGAGTATATTTCCAACATCACAGGTGTGTAATCGCATTTCCCAGTCAGTGACCAGCAGCAAAAGTTTAGGGAAGGTTTTACAATCTCTTGTCTGTAGAGGCTCTGTGGTAGTACCACAGATGGGATCCTAATGTTGTGGATTGGAAGGGTGTGGCCATCCATTGTCCCCTGTAGCTGAGCTTCCAATGGCTCTTTTTTAGAAAAAAAATATTTTCAACAGTGGGGTGGACATTTAGTGTCAGAGGCAGGAGTCAGGGATAGCAGCACATCACAGAGAGTGTTTATTGTGGCCCTGAGGACAGAATCCTCATGTTGACAATTAGTGTTGGGAGGGGATAAACTGAGTTGTAGGGATCATATTTTAACAAGTTCCAGACCTTGGAGATGGGCTTTTGTTTCTGGAATTAGGAAGAGCTTTCTGGAGATCACTATAAACCCCAAGGGATGGGCTGACAGTAGACACATCATATTAATTTGTACTGTCTCCAGGGATAGGTTCCCTGGGTTGGCAAGGGAAAAATGTATGCTGATAGTGGGGATAAGCTTGTAGTCAACAATTGTATTAGTGCTAAGGGCTGGAATGCACCCAAAACACGATCACACAGCTGTGAACAATCATGTGTGCAAGAAAACACCTTATGAAAATCAACAGAAAAACAAAAACTACTCATACTCAGCCAGTGTTTAGCTATTTCTTTAAAATTCTCAATGTATTAAATGTTATGTTATTCAAACACCAAAATGCACACCTTTGTGAAAGGAATTAGCGAACCTGAAAGGTTTGGGGTTTCAAAACTTTTTTCTGTTATTAAAGAGAAAGTAAAGAATTTTAAATTTGATATTTTTTTCATATGTTTCACATCATATAACTTTTACAGCAACCAGACGGATTTTTACAGAACTTTCTGGATCTTTATATAATGGCACAAAGGGTGGACATGACAGTTTTTAAATCCCTACATAAAAAGACTTCTTAACTATAAGAACATGACAGTAAAGGGTTAACATAAAATTGCTTACTCAAACCATACTATACTTTAATACTGCTGATAAGTAATTCATTTAAAGTATGTTCCAATCTGGATAGCTCCATAAGATGCAGCTTTGCAACAAAGAAAAGCACAGTGGGAAGTATTCTCAAAACACTTTGAAGGTGCGAGAAAATGTGCATGTCCCAAAACATGTGTGCAGTTGCAGAGAAAAGGCTAACTGAGCTACATTATATGAACAAAACATCTGCAGCTGTGGAAAAAAGTATGCTGCAAACTGCAGATAAAAAGCAGCTGCAAAAATTCCTGCACAAAAAAAGCAATTGAAAAGTATAGAATATCCCTTCAAACGCTATTCTCAGCAACTGTTTTTCCACAATTGTGGAAACACCTTGCACATACTCTGCACCACAGAGAGTTAGGTGTAGCTCACATGGAGCAAAAGGCTGTGTACTCCCAGTTGGGATGCAATTATAGTGGGGGTTTGGGCACCAAGAAACAGCAAACCAGTGGGCCTTATAGTAGTGTCAGATGTTGCAACAAAAACAGCTCACATTTCCATTGAACGGCAACAAACCACAACCTCATGACCCAGTACAGCCCATAAAGGAGCCTCACAGGCAGTAGAGGCAGAGGCGGTAACATTCAGACATGTGTGCTACTGAAGCAGGCAACATAAACGTACCAGGGAAAAACACAACAAACAATTACAGAATGTCACTGTGATGCACGGTCCTGCTGGAACTGGTGGCGCTGCAGTGGTCCCAGTTGTGAGACTGGCTGCTGACCTCACTGGGAATGCTGGTTCTGCTGCATCTAGGGCAAGACTGTCAAAGTCTCCTGCTCCAATAAATATAGATCACCTGTTGTTCTGGCCGATGAGCCTTTTCCACAGCTGCGGATCCACACATTCAAATTTTCTGCAGGTGCAGAATTCTGTAACTCACTTTTTTTTATAATTTTCCACTCATGTGCAAATTTTGGCTGAGAATATATCACACTTTTGTTTCCATAGTTGTGCAAGCCCTTTTTCCACACGTGCAGAACTGTTGGCTCTCTTTCTGAATAAAGCCCAGTGTTTACACCTTTAAAGGCACACTAAGGAAGCATGGATAGGATAGAGTAGAGTAGAGTCACGTAGAGCAGAGCAGAGTATACATACTCTAATGTATTTTAGGATAATAAAACAAATAAGGCTAGCGTAGCTTATAGCAAACAACTTGCATACATCCCTCAAGGAATAGTTGGAAATTTGGAATAGATCCAAAGTTTACATTAGTTCCACCACCCCACACTAGCATTGTTTGGAATTAAATGATACATATGTCTAAATACTGTAGGTGGTAACAACTGTTTAAACCTTGTTGACCCGAAGTGTATATGTAGGGGCAATTTATACATACAGCATTTCTTCAAAAAAAATGGAAATGTGACTCTTATGATCTTTGCTATACATTAATTGTGTGTGTATTTACCCTTTTCTATTATATAAAGTTATAACATGAGTATGAACATTCAAGTCCCTGATAAGCTGAATCACAAATACAAAAAATGTAATTTTGTGTCCATAAGTATACTCCTACACATGTTTAGACTGTGCACCAGGATTGTCTATAACACTAATACACACTGCAGCCGAAGCTTTGTTTTTAATCCTCCACTCATATTTTATACAGAAATAGTATTTTCTTATTGAAAAGCATTAGCAAAAAAAAAATGGAACCCATGTTATAAGTGCAATAAGACACTTCATGGATGTACAATTCTGGTTAATAATCATACTTTTCTCTTGTGCTTAAAGGAACTTGGCGTAAGCGCCTAATAACTAGCTTGGAGCGTTCAATAACTGATCCATAATTTCACACCCTGGCATATCTTACTGCACTGCATACTTGACTGGTAAAGCTACACTGAGAGACCTGAGCTTAATCAAGGATTTTAAGTGTAGCCCTGGTTTTCAAGCAATACAAGAATGATTGTGAACTGTACTTGACTATTTCTAAAGATATACCATCAAAACAGTGTTTGAATAACATTGCAGTGAAATGCTCACCATGGAAATAGTGTTAATGAGAATAGCTACATGGGCATAAGAGTATGGGAACATTACAGCAATTTGCCCCCCCCAACTTTCATACTCCCAGTATTGGGATTTCTATATGCCCCCCAATTTGCCTCTCCCCCGGATTGTAATAAGTAAATCCCACCACCAGTTTTCCACCCCCTCCCCACTAGATCACTGCACTGTCATTACTTTGCATGACCTTGTGATGCATGGTTTTGGGTGTCAGTATTTTGCCCGCATTGCTATCAACCACACTGCATTTCATTTATCTGTCTTGTCATGGACCCACTAAATACAATGTACATCCAATGTGGGAATACCTGGGATGTACCTTCCTGCACTGTGGAAATTAAAAAAAAAAAATATGCAAGTAATGCAATGTTTTACTTTTGGTCAGGAGGAAACATCCATCTGACCTAATTTATTCAGAGCCTTGCATGCCCAGGATTGGCGTCTGCTTTGACTAATCACATTACTAAAACTGTTATGTGTTTTATAGTAGTATACCTTTTCCTAGCAGTCTTGTTTTAAAATAGTTCTACTTGTCCCCTGAATCCCCTCCCTGCCAGGAATGATGGATGCTACAACAGTTTAACTTGTTGGATGCTCGTTGGAAAATTTATTTATGGCACAAAGAACATATTTACATCCACAAATTTCATATGACTTCACAATTAAAATTACACAACAAATTTTATTCCAATTTCCTGGTTCCGGCCTCTCTCTTTCTTCTGGTCGTTCTTCCATCTTGATTTTCAGGGCCTGGACACTGTGGATCTGGCCCCCTCCTCCACACCAGGACCAGGCCAGTTCCACCTACCCGGGCTTTCGCCCACCAGGCCCAGACACTTCTGAATCCAATGCCTGGACCTATCCCCCTCCCCACTTTACCACCATGCCTGGGTTCCTTGTCCCCAGCCCATGTATCCTACCCCTTCCCCCTTCCTTCCCTCCCCCACTCCTCCCTTTTTCTTTCTTCCACTGCCCCTCCTCCAGCTTGCAACAAACAAAGGGCCTCCTTCCTTGCAGGCTAGTATCTGAGACCTTTCCTGGCTATCAGTTTCACTAGCTCCCTAATAGGCTTTAGGAATAGGCACATGCCAAACTCTGATAGATGAACCCCGTTAGACCTGTACACCACAGGCTGGTCAAAGGAGATGTCCTTGTGCTGCAGGTGCACCCCCCCCCATTTCGATCACTGCCCTGGCTACCCTCCTATTCAAGTGCTTCCTGACTTTCACAATCAGCTGGACATCCTGCACCCCTCTCCAAACCCTCCAGGAGGTGATATTGGACCAGCCGATTGTCACACTCAGCCACCACCCTCTCAATGTTTCTAAATCTCTCATGATGCTCTGCCCCAATTCCCCCATGGCAGGCCCCCCAAAGCATTGCCCCCAGGTGGATAATAATGCAATCCAGCATGCCCCATTGCAACTTTCATTCCCCCATCAGAGGCATGAGCTGTGCCCACCTCATCCTCCTAATGCCTTTCCACAGAACGCTGGAATGCTCAGTGTTATATCTCAACTCTGCTCCTCTGGAAATGGTGACCGCAAACCTTTCAGCCCAATATATGAAGAAATGCCCCACTATCCAGATTTTTCTCCTGGACCCTGCCATGGAAAGCAAAATAAACAGAGTGAGTTGCTGTTGTCAATACCTCATATACCTCCTATAGCAGCTGGACTTCCAGCACCCCACCTTCTGTACTTCTGCCACTTCAGCCCCTTTTTCTGCTGACTCCATGTCTGCCCCAATCCGAAATGAATATTGTCCAAATTTACTTGGATCTTCTATGAGGAACGGCAGAACCCTCTTGAGCACTGCCCCTACCTGAAACCCCGTGACCGGTGAGTCTTTCCCGTGTCGGAACAGAACTCCCCTGGCCCTCTCCCGAGCTTTTCCGTGTGCCTTCAGTGCACTCACGGCACAGCTGGTGGACTGCGGTTGCCTCATTAGCAACACCTGGGTCCCCCTTCATCCGGTCTGTCTTAGACCTGACCAGGTTAATGACCACCCTGTCATGCCCCCATAGGATGTCTTCCTGCTGCAAAGCTTGCCCGGTAGCTGTCTTTCATAGGTCAACCACTTCCCTCACCCAGAATGCCCCTGCTGCTATAACTGCAAACATGGCCCAGAATAGTGTTCCTTCTTGGGCTGATGTGCATAGCCTCTGGTTTGCATCCAGTACCTTTTTTAGCAATTCCCCTCTAATGGGCTGCCTCCTGTCCACCCTGGCCTCCTACCCCCTCCGCCACCCTGACAGCATGCGCTTTATGATCCTGCTGGCCCCTACATCAGGCCAGCCCTTGTCCTGCCATACCCAACTGATGCCAGCTAAGTGCTCTACCATTGTGGAGTGGGCCAGCCCCTCTTCCCACATCTCCACCACAAACCTCCTTACCTGCTCGTCCCGGGCCAGTTTGCACCTGTCCCACCTGTACTTCCTTCTGAAGTCCAGAAACCTTGTCCATCCTGCCTCTTATGCCCTCAATGTGTTAGCTGCCCAAGATCCCTGGTACAGTGCCCTGGCTGTGTCCTTCCAGCCTCCCACATCCGACCCGGAATCCTGGTCCTGTGTGGTGCTGCCTGAGGTCTTAGCTCCCAAAACCTGTCTAGCTGTCAATGGGAAAGACTGTCAGCCACTTCATTCTTCAGCCCCTCTATTTGCTGTGCTTTGAATGATATATTCAACTGCAGCCCTAACAAAACCAGTCACAGCCCGCCCACCGTCTCCATCCTCCCCTTGCCTATTAACGACTTCCACCACCCCTTTGTTATTGCACCAAAGCAACATGCGCTTCCCCTGCATTCTATAGCGCCACACCTCCAGAGCCGCCCATTTTGGGAAGCTCTCCAAGAATGTGATCTCCTTCAGTACCCCACTTTTTCCCATGATGCCAGCCAAGGCTCTGACATCCATTCCCCTTGGAAGTATACCCCCACTCCCAGGGCACCTGAAGCATCCATGAACAGTTCCAAATCCACATTCAATTCCCATTCTTCCTGCCAGAATGTCACCCCATTGTACCCGTTGAGAAACTCCTCCCATACCCAGAAGTCCTCCCACATGCCTCTTGACACATCCACCCAGTGGTGCAGTAGCTGAGCCTTCCCCATAGCCCTTCCCAGCCTCCTTGTGAATGCCCTGCCTGGGCTGATGGCCTTGCATTCAAAATTAAGGTGCCCCAACAGCTGTTGTATTTGTACCAGCGGCACCCTCCACCTCCCCCGTAACTTGGGCTAGTAGGCCTCTAAGGCGCACCACTTTGTCCCCAGGAAGCCAAAAACAGCCCTCCTCTGTGTCCACCTCTATGCACAAGAATTCCATTTTATGGGTGGGGCCCTCCGTCTTGCCCTGTCCCAATGGTATCACCACCTGTCGGCATATTGCCTTAAAATCCTGTAACAACCCCTGCGCCTCCGCCCTGGATTCACTGATGAGGAGGAAATCATCCAGGTACCACCCTCCTGTGCCCATACCGGGCCCTGAATACCCACTGCACCCAGGTGCTGAATGTTTTGAACGTGGAACATGCCACCGAGCACCCCATGGGCATGGCCTTGTCTAAATACATGCCCCCTTGAAACTGAAAGGCCAAAAGGTCCAAATCCTCAGGCCAGACTGGTAAAAGCCGAAATGCTGATTCTATGTTCATCTTCACAAGCCATGCCCCCTCGATAGCCCTGATTAGCACTATCACCTGTTCCAGCAAGGCATACGACACCATCCTAAGGTGATCGGGTATGCCTTCATTTACCGATGAATCCTCGGGGTAGGATAAGTGATGAATCAAGTGAAATTCCCCTACCACTTTCTTGGGGACAATACCCAGAGGGGAAACCCAGAAATGTTCACAGGGGGCCCCAGATGGGCCCTCGACCCTGCCCGCCCTGATTTCCTTCTCTATCTTGGTCCCCACTATCTCCTCTTTTCCCTTTACTGACCGTAAGTTCTTGGTCAACATTCATGCCTGCCCCCCTTTCAAATCCCAATGGGAAACCGCCCCAGAAACCTGCCCTGTGTAGCTCCACTGCCTCCCTATTTGTGTAGTCTGTGGTCCATTCCTCCACCACTGTTAGGGAGATGGGGGTGTTCACCAGTGCGTAACTCATCACCCCTCCCCATGTGCCTTATTAAAGCCATCCACCAGGAGTGTAGTATTGCCCTCTCTGCCCGCTCCCCCTGCCAGGCCCCCCCCAGCACCCTGAAAGGACTGCTCATGATACTACCCCCTGTGTTTCCCCTCTCTGTCCACCTCCTGTTGGCAGTTGGAGACTAGGAGTAACCACAGCACTTGGAGCAAACATGCCAAAACTTACAATTGCCCCATGTACATGTGGCCTTGTTGTACCCTAACATGTCCTGGCCAATGCGGTAGATGCGGCCTTCTTTACTTGCTTGCTCCAGGCTCCGCCCACTTCCCCAGATAGAGTCCTTACCCATAACTCTGAGTGGGTACAGTCACCTCAGATCCCCTTTGGCCGCCATCCTCTTCCGGAATGCCTCGTCATATTTGAGCCAACCATACCCAACTTTTGCCTTGTACGTGTCTCTGATAATGGACATGTACATCAGTAGGGGAATGGCGAGCTACTGTTGCTTCTCCAGCACCAACATGTTGTATATGATGAAACCCCCTTGCATGTTTTCAATGGTCTTCCATTTATACTTAGCTTCTTCTGTCTTGTGGCCCACCACTGCCAGGGCCACCGCCATTCTGACTTCCCTACTGACTCTTTCTGTTCGTACTTTGTGGCCTTGTCCTCATCCACCAGCCCAAAGATGTCAATATGCTCTCCCGTCCAGATTTTCTCTTTGATTGAAACCAGGACATGGTCCCTGACTGAGCAGCCCAGAGGCCTGTCGTACAACTTTTTGGCTGCCGCCTTGCCCCCCCCCTCCCTTTTTCGCCCCAGCCCTTTACTTTTTAAGGCCTGCACAGCCCGTTCCATTTTTTCAATCCCTTCATCACCCATGACCCCCAGCAGCCCTTCTAAATACCCTTTCAGGCTGTTTTCATCCAAGAGATCCACATCATTCTTACCACCATCCAGGCTCCCATCATCTGGCTCCAGTGCAGGCAGGGGTACCGGTATGGGCGCGAGTTGCAGTGTGTCCTGCCTGGGCCTCTTGTCCCCTCTTCCTCTTTCTGGCCACTCCTCTTACTCCTTCTGCTTTCTCATCACCTCGTCCTCTGCCTCCCTCTGCTTTGCCGCTGCCACCAGCTCCGACATCTGGCCCATCAATTTGGATGCTTCCTGCATCAATTTCTTGCTGGACAGCTGGGCTCATTTGGGTGCCATGATGTTTCTATGTCACTATAATCAGAGGGGCAAATAAAAACAATGTCAGCTGTGCATATCACCCCCAGGACATCCTTCCTGAGTGCCATGGGCTCTAGGGCTGCTACTCGTTCCAGAGCCCCCTAAGGCCCGACCCCCCCCAAACGGGCATCTGGTGCCTGTTCTTTTTTCTCTGTAGTGCAGCCCCAGCTGCTGTAGCCTCTTTTGTGCCACTGTCTGTCCCCACCCGGTGGCCTGTGCTGGCCCACAGCTGTGTGTGTTTTTTTTTTTGTGACCCCCACCCCCCCTCCAGGAATCCTGCTGCATCCTGCCCTTCCTTGGGCCCTGCGAATGAATGCTTGACTGCTGGCGGTGATCGTGGTTATCCGATTGCTAATCCCCATCGGCTTTATAGCGAGGTCAGATGTGGTCCCATCCTCCCTGACCCTGCCCACTTTGGCTTTCATTTTATTTTTTTTGTTTGTTTATATATGCCCCAAGCTTGGGCACGCTATCCAACTTGACACTCCTGCCCTAGTGAGGGATGCCCCACAGCCCCCTCATGTGGTGTGTGTAGCCCCCCTCAGAATGTCTACATCCATGCTGGCATCATAGGGGGCTTCCTGTTTCCTCTTCTGTCGGGCTGGTGCCCTGGCCTCATGGTCCCTCTTATGGCCAGTGCTTGCTCCTTGCTCCCATTAGGCCACACCAGAAGCTCCTTGGCTCCGGGCCTGTCTGGAACTGCTCACCTGCTCCTGACCCCCAAACCAAGTCAACAAAACACTGCAAATGCCATACAACAAAAACACCCTCCCTGCCTGATTCGAGATAGTTGGTGGCCCATTTGCTTATTCCTGCTGTTTATTTAACTTCTCTCACACTTGTGCCCACCATCACCATGCGCTGGTCAGTACCAGAACCATGCACCTATGCCTCTTAGGCAACACTCCCACACTGGCCCACCTTGAAGGCCCAAGACTCACCCACTGTGGTGCCACACATCTGCCAGCACATGTACCCCCACCGTAGCCACTGCATGGCTGCTGCTCCCTGCCCCAGAAACACATTATAGTGCCCCAGCTGGAACACCAAAAACCCATGTCAAACACTACATGCCTGACCTTTTGGCTCAGTATGGCAGTCCTCCAAAATGCCTGGCACGGCCTGCCCGCTAGCTCCATGGTAAATCCTGGCTCTGGACATCTCCTAGCTGTGCTGCGCAACTTTTTTTTTTTTATAGTTGCTCTATCTATTTTGTTCCTCTTTCTTTTTCCTTAACCAGTGCCCAGAGAAACAACTTAGTACCCCCACAAAGTAAGATAGAGACAAAGAAGAAACCGGCCCTCTGCTAGGTTAGGCCACCGGAAATGGCCTCACGTGGCCTCCCGACTGCAGCACGCCATTGAACCAGCTCTCAGGGCCCACCCCCGAGCCAGCATGCTGCCCTGTAATCCCACATTCAGGAAACTGACTCAACCCCATGCACAAACGAAAGTGCATGCCATGCGGTGCCTGCTTTCACTCTCTCTCTCTCTCTCTCTCTCTCTCTCCTTGAGACAACCCAGTGAAGCACCACTCCAATTGCGTTCTGCTTCTGACCAGCCAAAGCCACTCACGCAGATGGGTCAGCCCCTCTCTACATGCCAAAACTAGGTCCCTGTGCAGGCCAGCACACACACACCTTTTAAGGCCAGTACCAACTACTCCACCACTCTCAATGACCTCTGCCTACTTGTCCCATTCAGCACAATACTGCAAGTGCTCCCAGGCTAACTGCAAGGCACCAAGTGCTCCTGTATTACTCCAGTCATCCTGAATGAAACAAAGCCACACTCCTACAGGCTCTGGTTCCATCAACCTTATCAAACTATCCAGGGGCCTGCACTGCTAAGCATGTCCCCATGAAAAACAGGCTTTCTAGTTTTAAAACCAATGCATATATACCATCATACCTGAAAAACTTTACAACCATCTCCCTCCCTATCAAAGTGCCATGCATAAACCAAATATACACAGAAAGAACCATTTTGAGCTAACAAACACACAAAGCCATGTGGCTTTCAGGCCCACCGAGCTCTGCATTTTGCCCATATTTGGAAACAAACTGAAATGGGTATGCACAGTAAAACTTGATATTCCTGCCCAGGCATTCTCTCACATTTTACTTATTTATTTTTAAAACGCCATGACAGACCACACAACAACACAAGCTAGCCCCAGGGCCACATGGCCTAGAAGGCCTAGCTGCTCCCAAGTACCTTACCCTGTGTTTGCCAATGATGTGCTGAGTTCCCCAGACCAAAAGAATCCCAGCAAAAGAGGTCATCCTGCCTGAGTCCGGGCCTAGTATACCCTTACAGGCTCCTTGTCAGGACCCCCCCTTGGGCTTTGCCCCCCAGCCAATCCCTGGGGCTCTGGCATGCCCTTGTCATTTTACACTTCACCTGCCTGGTAATGTCACCAAACCCTGCCCCTCCATTCCTTCTACTCCCTCCGTCCCTCCCCCTCATGTGCCTCTTCCTGGCGGGGATCACTAGACAACCTGGCCTGCCTTTTAGTGGCAAGCCCCATTATCTGATGCTCTCTTGCCTTCCATTCCCTGCTCTTCTCATCAACCTTCATTAATGTGAGGGGGGATTAGTTCTTAGATACATTAGTTAGGTAAGCTGTCATGGTAAGCTACTGCCACACAACGGTTCACTCCCATACTTAGTAACACTGGATGAAATATTTTAATGCTTGAGAAATAGAGTGCAATTTCTGATTTCTGCATTTTTTTTAATTGTGCTAACATCTGGCATATTTTTTTTAAATAGCATTACTTTTTTCCAAATTGTGCATTATTTAAATTATCATTTTTTTTAAATGACATAACTTCAAAAAATAGTGTTCAATCTGTATGTTGAATCTGTGACTGTGAGCCAGAGTAGCTTTACTAAGTTCAAATAACATCATAAAATGTGCAGTTTCAACACACTTTAAAGTTGATCTTTTTTGTCTAAAAAATTGTAAAGAGAGGAACAAACCTTGCATGGTTGGATTGGGTGACTTAACTGGTACTAGCAGGGCAAAAAATATATTTTTTAATGTTTTAAACTACTTTGGTCAGCTACTGTATTTGAAACAACCAAAAGCTCCTTTAAATTGCTACATATAAACACACAACATTGCCAGCAGAAGAGCATTACTGTCTATCTCTCAATCCCCCATGATGTCAAAAAAATGTATGTTGCCATATTGGTCCTTGCACAATAAGATGCACAAAATAGGGGATTCAATACTTTCTATAGGACCAACTAAATTTTATAGAAAAAAAAACGTTAAGCTTTCAAACTACATAGTTTCTTATTAAAGAAATAATAACTTATTCTTTCTGATGAAGAACTATGTGCAGTTTGAAAGCTTAATTTTTTTTCTGTAAAATTCTGTCCAAGAAAATGTATTAAATCACCTATTTTGTGTGTCTATATCTGAACAAATTCCAAATCTAGTATGTTCTACCCTTGTGTCTCATGGGTTAGCTAATCCATATGAGAGCTCTGATATAAAGATTAAGAGAAACCCTTTTCCATAGAGAAAAAGTAAGAAAATAACCCGTTTAAGCAGAAACAAATTTTAACTCTTCAAAGATTTATCATTGGTGATGGAGTGTGTTTGTACTGGACCCTGTCTGTTTGTTTGTTATTAGTATTACATCTGCTCAATGCAGAGCTCATGCATCTGGTATTAAATGGGGCTCCCCCCCCCCGAGACAATCTTACCGTCTCCTTGACATTGTCACACCCTTCCTTTAACTTTATCCAACCCTGTTTGCTGTTGGTGCATCTAAATGGTTGATTGCAGCTGTGACAATTTTGAATTACTGCAGTACATGTGCACATCATGATGCAGGATGATTGTAAGGATAGAGTGCCTTTTCTAGAACTGGCTAACCCCCCCCCCGAAAAAAAACATGTTTCTCCTTAAAATGAATGCACCACTGCTAATAGAAATTGAGTATCCAATTAAACTCCTGCCACTAAATGGCTAATTACAGTGCTGATGAGTGTGAAATATAGCACAGTATGCGTACTATGCTTTCATAGATAGCACAGGATATCCACAAGGATGGGATGCTGTTTCTGATATGGCTGATCACAAGAAAAAAACTAAAGTTTTCCTTTTAAAATACTACTGATACTGTAATTGAAAGAAAGGGTTGTCAATTTAAATTCTTGAAGCTGCTAAAAGACTAATCTATTGCTGTAGATTGTGAATTACAGAACTGCATATGTAATGCACTGCTACATAGGAATCAGGATATCTGTTTGGAGGAGGAGTGTTTTCTGATACTGACTGATTAGAGCAAATTCTGGCCAGAGCAGATGTAGCTGCAGCCAAGCTTACAAACCATGGTGGAACACGACACTCTCCACTGTGTCCAAGATGCCACTGGGCTTCAGTGTGCATGCATGAGTCATTGTGCATGCATGCACAGTCGGCTGTGACTAATGACACTGCTGACTACTCTCTTTAACAAATCATGGGAGGATGGGGTGGTACCTGAGGACTGGAGGAGGGCAGATGTGATTCCTCTTCACAAAAGTGGGAGCAGGACAGAGGCAGGAAACTACAGACCAGTTAGTTTGACCTCAGTGGTAGGTAAAATGATGGAATTACTTCTGAAGGAAAGAATTGTTGAGCACCTAGAGGTCAGTGGGGCACAGGACCCAAGGCAGCATGGATTCACAATGGGAAGGTTGTGTCAGATGAATCTAATAGATTTCTTTGACTGGGTGACCAAAGTAGTAGACCAGGGAGGGACTGTGGACATGGCTTACCTAGATTTTAGCAAGGCATTTGATACAGTCCCACACAAAAGATTAATACACAAGTTAGCCAGCCTTGGAGTGGGTCCCAAGGTGGTAGCCTGGATAAAAAATTGGCAAGACAACAGAACGCAAAGGGCAGTAGTAAATGGAGTCCACAGTGAGGAAAGGAGGGTTACTAGCGGGGTACCGCAGGGTTCAGTACTGGGACCGGTCCTTTTTAATGCCTTTATAAGTGACATTGCAGAGGAACTGGAAGGAAAAGCATGTATCTTTGCAGATGACACAAAGATCTGCAACAGGGTTGATACACCAGATGGAGTGGAAAGGATGAGAAGGGACTTGGCAAGGTTGGAGGAATGGTCAAATGTATGGCAGCTCAGATTCAATGCAAAGAAGTGCAAGGTAATGCACCTGGGAAACAAAACCCAGGGCAAGAGCACACAATGGGGTGAGATACTGACAACATTAAAATGGAAAGTGACCTGGGGTAATTATATCAGATGACCTAAAGGTGGACAAGCATTGGGAGAAGGCAGTAAAGAAGGCTGGGGGATACTGGGATGCATAGGGAAAGGCATCAATAGTAGAAAATGGAAGTTGTTATCCTCTGTACAGACAGTTGGTGAGACCCCATCTGGAGTACTGTGTGCAGTTCTGGAGACCCCATCTCAGCAAAGACATAGACAGAGTGGAGGCTGTCCAGAGGAGGGCAACCAAAATGGTGCAGGGTCTGCACCAGAAGACATACAAAGAAAGACTAAAGGAGCTTAATATGTATACCCTTGAGGAAAGGAGGGAGAGAGGGGACATGATAGAAACTTTCAAGTACCTCAAGGGAATCAACAAAGTCCAAGAGGGTGGCATCTTTCAGAAAAAGAGATGTGCAAGAACAAGGGGGCACAATTTGAAGATAGAGGGGGACAGCTCAGAGGTAATGTGAGGAAGTATTTTTTCACTGAGAAGGTTGTGGATGCATGGAACAGCCTCCCTGAGGAGGTAGTGGAGTCAAGGACAGTGGGGGAATTCAAGAATGCATGGGACAGACATAAGGCAGTCCTAGTGGGGGGTAGAAGGAAGTAAGCTGTTGGTTAATTAGGGTCTGCAGCTTATCTATTAGGTAGGAAAATTGGCAGACTAGGTGGGCTAAGTGGTCCTTATCTGCTGTCAGATTCTATGTTTCTATGTTTCTGCCATGTCCAAGATGGCTACAAGACTTCAGCGCACGTGTGTGATGATGCACTCATGCACTTGTCTCCAGCAGCCATTTCAGACACAGCAGACTGTGTCGTGTTCCGCTGGCCAAATAGTGTGATCTTGACAGACCATTTAGGAGTTGCACAATGATCATTCTGCATCTCCAAATGGAAGCATTGCACGGTGTGTCAATCCAGTAGCTCATTTTCACAGCTACCACACAAATGGTGTTTCATTTTAAACTACCACTGACAATTGAAACAGATGCCATTTAAGATTCCTGCTGCTGTTGCTGTTAAATTCCTTATTCCAGTGCTGAGGACTGTAAATCACGCACTACATGGTAACTACACTGAAATGCATGGTGCAAGATGCCTGTATGGATGAGGTGAAATGGGTACTAACTGACTGCAAAAAGCATGTTTTCTTTTTATTAAAAGTAATAATGCTCATTATAAGAAATTATACTCATTGTCCATTTAAATTCTTGCTTCTGCTTAATGGCTAAAATGCAGACTATCAATTGTGAACTCCTACACTGTACACTCCTGAATGGTGCTGCAATTTGTGACACAACTGCACATATGCAACTGCACAACACTACTGCTAAATAAATGGCTGAGAAAAAAAACATTTACTTCCTCCAAACTACTGGTACTGTTAAAAGATCTAATAAATAAACCCTCTAAGCTAAAACTACTGGAGTAATAATAACAAAGTACTATGGCTTTTGCAGACTTACTTCAGGCCTACATTCAAAAGAAAAAAAAAAGTCTAAATTTTGTTGAAGGATTAACTGAGATTGAATTTAGAGCATTTTCAATTGCTGTAAGAGTTGTCTCTCTAGTGCAGAGATTTCTATGCCCAAAATTGGAGAATGTTCAGTTTAAAATTACCAGGAATCATGTGAAAACCCCTCAACAAAAATGCAATATTGTAAAATTGCACAATATTTTATGAAGGAAATGGCACACTTTTCAAACTGCACAATTATAAAAATGTGATTTTAAAAAACAAGCAATTTAAAACACTTTGTTCTGAAAATCACATGGTGCTCATATACATTCAAGGAAATTATGTCTATGATCTCATTAGTGTTATCATTACCTTGTCAAATCACTCACAAATGAACATTTTTTAAACTATAATCAGTGCTATTTCTGAAAATGTGCAGTTTGAAACCAAATTGTGTATTTTCTGAATGAGAGAAATTGTGAGACTAAGCACAATGCTGTATTTTGTGAAATTGTATTAAAATTCAAGAAAATAACACAACTTCAGGAGAAGTACACAAAACAGTTTTTTTCTCATTTTGCCCCAACAAATACTCATGTACGCATTATGTTTCTTCTGTTTTCTTTTCTTTATGTTCTTTGCAGCATAGTATACATACAGAATAGTATGCACAATACACATTGCATTTAGCCTTTTATTTTGACCTGATATGAATTAAACAAAAGTTACAGTAAAGTGTCTCACTGCAGCTATTTTTTTCTGATTTTGCATTGACCAGCTCCCTTCAGATACAGATTATCTAATTTTAAAGTGAATATCTGTGCATTAAAATTAGCTCATACAGTATATAGTCAACCAGGAAAGCAGTGAAATGTGAACCCTACCTATTATGAGTCCTTGGTGTCAGTTGGAGCAAAGGTTTCCTTGATAATCTGCTGACGATATTTTGCCTATCTGACTTAGGCAAAACCTATTCATATAAAAACCATGTTCAGATATGAATCAGAATCCTAAATATGGAGGCCTAGGAAAAATTCCAAGCATAGTCAAGAAATAGTGCCCCAAATTTAAAGTGGATCTCTTTATAAAATATGTTGAAGTGTTTCTGAATGGATACCGTCTTTTAAAGAGATTGCAATAATTAATAAGGAAGTTGATCATAAATCTAATAGACCATGCAATAAAGCCTTCCTAAAGACAATACAAATATGCACAACTTTTGAAGGCATTTGATCTGTTCATGACTTGTACTTATACAGGAACTAATATACTTTTCTTAAGAGGATTGCCCTTTTTCCGTTTATACTTACTGTTGTTAAATAATAGAATCCTCACCCAAAGCAAATAATGATCAAATGTATATATTATTTCATGTAACATTTATATTGTTTCATGAATTATATTCTATTTCCAGCTTGATAGACATGTTCTATCATACCGTTGTTTTCAAAACTCTGGGTGGTGAGCCACAAAAACTTGTACCCCACTTCAAGTATCTCAGTGTGAGGCTAAACCAAAACATTCGTTTCTCTAACACATCAGCACTATGTCTCACCTACAGTAAACTTGGTTTACAGCATTACAACAAATCCTGCCTTCTACTCTGCATCTGCTGGGAGGTCATTCTCAAGAGTATAAAGCCAGTGTCTAATTATGTGCATGTGGTTTACAGTATTGCCCCAATCCAATGTTACCAGACCAGATGCCCTTTACTTCTTCTGTCATTTTACCAATAATTCACTTTCTCTCTCCCACAACTGCTTTCTTTACATTAATGTCTCTTTCTCTCTCTCTGCTCTCCTTAGAGGACTTCTTTCACTGTTCTTTGTTTCAGGTTAAGCACTGTCTTGACTCTGTTTCTCCTTTACTGTCCACTTTCCTTATTCTCCATCCCATCTCCCATCACTCCACTCATCTGATGTTCACTCTGTCCAAATCCTATGTTGACAATCTACAATTGGTCAGCTTGCCTTCTCTAGTCATCTTATTATTCTGTGGAATAACCTTCTTCGCCCTATGCATCTCACACCCCTGCATAGATATCTCAAACTGCTGTTGCTTGCACACTTCCAAAACCCTGCACCTAACCATTTTGTGGTACATCCTGGTACCCTATACACTATTGCTACTACCTCTTCCTGACAGAACCCTTCTGCAACCTTTGTAAATTATATGGCTGTTATTTTGTATATTAAGAGGCACCAGCCAAGATGCAGCCCCATAATGCTGCAATATATCACAAAATACTGCAATATGCTGCAAGGAACTATGTAATTCAATGGCAACTGAGCTATTTTTAGAGAAGTATTTTGTGGCATGCCATTTATTGCTAGTTATTGCATTGCATCATGGCTAACTCTGCTGTATGTATGGTTTTCTTTGCTCCTTACTCTTTACTGCATATGTGCTGTGCTTTTGACACTTTTTGTTGCCATATTCTTCCCCTTGTCACCTCTCCCACTGGTCATGTCTGGAAACAAGTTATAGACCCGTGTACCTTTCCCAGTAAGCAAAGTTAAGTAACTAAATAAAGTAAACCCACTAAGTAATTTAGGTGTACTCACAAGGTAGGATTATGGTAAATTATGTGGTATTAAACCACTTGAAAGGCAACACTCAGCTCCTCCTGATATCACAAAATAAATACATTGCAGAAAGTATTTATTATGACTGCAGAATACTCAGTAGAATTGATATGCAACTATCTGTAATTATGCAACAGGTTCATTAGTTCTATCTATTCATGTACCCAAAGGAGAGAATGTTTTTGTTATTTTTGACAGTGATGACCAAGCAGCACATGTCCAGAAATATCAGACCAATTAAAGTGCTGGATTTTATTGCAGAAATGCTACAGAAGTGTTAGGGGGACATAGGTTTACTGAAAGAATATAAACACAAGAAGATATAAGAGGAGCTAATTCTAAAGGCAGCTTATATACTAGAACATATTTGCATGTATTTATATGTTTGGATTAATGTGTCTATTTTTGTATATCATTGTGGCTAAGTGCCAAAGCATATGCCTAATAAACATTGAACTTGATCCTAAAACGATATGAAAAAAGGAGATGCTCACTCATCAAAGACAGCCACAAATTGTACAGACAATAATCTCATTGGCCAGAACAAATGTACTTTGAATGTTTAATTTCCTTTTCAAAACTTTATCAAGGGATAAGTATTTTCCATCACACATAATTTCTCCTGGTCTCCTCCAACAGAGCTTCAGGTTTCAATCACTCCATTTTTAAAAGTGTCTTAAACTGCTATTATGTAAGCAATAATACCCTCCAGGGTGGGCATTATTGGGAAATACCAGACTGCCCAGGGGCATAATGAGGCTTTACACTGCAGGCAGAGAGACTTGCGGCCCCTGGAAGGTCTGGTATTTCCCAATAATACCCACCCTGGAGGGTACTATTGTGATTAGAAAATGGATTCATTGTATTTCAATAAATACTCAAATAAATCTTTGTTTTTAAGTGTTAAGTTTTATTTTTTTTTTCAATAAATACTGTCAGAGGAAAAGTAGTCCCTTTTGGGAAGGGGTGTGGGGAAAAGAGCACAACTGTTTTCAACTATTTAAAGTTTTCATTTTACAATAAAAGTGTTTAAAACTTTTTAAAACTTTTAGAAATAAGAAATTGCAGCACTTTTTGGATGCTTTACTTTTTGTCTCAATGAAATTAACAGGACCTGAGAACGTGCAGTTCATTAGGTTGAAGGAGCTCTGTATTGTGTTTTTTCTACTAAATGGTGACAGTTCATTCTTTTGCTCTTTGCTGGTGCTCTCTTGGTTACTTGTGCTGGTGGTTGCAGTTTTTCCAGAGAGGAGGTCACTCCAGTTTTTCCTGTCTTGTTGCTTCAGCCTCCAATAAGATTTCAGGCTTGCTTCACATCTGTGACCCGTTATCATCATAATTTCATGAGACTCTAGGCCAGCATTGGATAAGATTTGGACAGCACAGCTACAAATGCTGTGCTTTGTGTACACATGGCTCAAATTAGCTGCTTTGCTTAATTTTTTCATCATTTCCCTGAAGAAGTTTTTACTGAGTGGTTCTTGCTTGTATCATGTTGCCTGGCTGTTTAGAACCTCTTGTGGAGCTCATCTTGGGTGCAGGTACAGTGCTTTGGGATTGTCTTGGAGCTTGCTTATGTATTTTCTCAATGTCGTGAAAGGGTATTCAGGATTGCCAGGGTCAGCACGCATGCAGCACCTCTGTAACTCTTTGTTTGTTTCTAGGGGGTCTTTGTGGTTTTTGGTCTCAGGGTTATAAGCCAATGTGAGGAATTCTTGACAGTGCTGATCTTTGTGTAGTTCATAGGAAAATAGCATGAGCTCTCGGAGACCTTCTCTACTGCATTGGGCTAGGTGCAGTTGGATTTCAAATCAGACGAAGTTCAGCAAGCCCGGCACAGTGTCTGCAGGCAATGCAGGTGATTTCTTTAGTTTTGCTAAGTCAGTCTCAGAGATTGATGGGTGGTATGCTGCCTGGTCTTTTGTTATTCTTTATGGTACTGCTTTAGGATACTTTTGAAGACATTCTTGCTGCTTTTGAACAGCGGGTCTGTTATTATGTTAATGTTGTGGCAGATGGTTGGATTGTTTAGATGTCTGTTGAGCCCTCCTCATAGAGCACAGTACACGGCAACCGCGTACTGCTAGCCGCTTGATTTTCTTACTTCCGCATAGAAGCTACCGGAAAATATTGTTTAGTGTACTCGGGCTGTCAGTTTGCCAATTGATGTTGATGACACTTTCTTTTGCCCAGTTATGTAGTACTGAGACTGCCAAGGTTGTGTTTTTTTCTGTTATTTATTTCTCTGCTGTTAGCCTCTATTTCTGTCAGCTGTGTTATAGTGACTGAGATGTGCCATTTTATTTTACTCACTGAAATTATTTCTGTTGTCATTAGGTTTTCATCATTTTCTGACTGCTTCTCCTCGGATTCTGACTGAAATAATGCTTTGAGATTTTTGTCTGTCATCATTTTGAAGTTGACAGCAGGTATGTTTGAATTTGGCACTGTCAGTTAGGTTCCTCAGTGAAGACTTGTGAGACGAGTGAGAAAATCAGTGCTTCATACTGATTACAGTCACTGACAGAAGGAATGTTTTTGTTTAGCTCACTGGTTTGATGTGGTGATGTGGCAGCTCTGCTGCCATGGTCTGGGACTTTATTTTTACTGGTCACTATTAAAAAATAATTGTCCAGTTTTGCTGCCACATCAACCAATCAAATCACTCTATTTGTTCAAGCCATTTTCTAATGAAATATAGACTTCTGTCCTCAACAAAGATACCTTATCTAGTCACATATTAGCTCAGCAATTTAACTCTGGATGGGACACCAGGTCTATTAAGTCTACCCCACCCTGCTTTAAAAGTTTTTTGCACGTCTCTGTGGCTGAATGCAAAAGCATATGTGCAATAAACGTTGAACTTGAAACTGAAAATATATGGAAAAAGGAGGTGCTTAGTCACCAGACATTGCAAAATATTGTATTCAGACAATTTTCTCAAAGGTGAGAACAAGTGCACTTCAAATGTTTGTTTTCTTTTCACCACTTTATCTTAGTTCTCTTCTAACGGAGTAGTAGGCTTCATTCATTCCATTTTTAAAAGTGACTTAAACTGCTAATAATGAAATATGGATTTCTGTCCTCAGTAGGGGTACCTACATAGCCACATCGTAACACAGTAATTTAAGGTTGGATGTGACACAAGATCCATTAAGTCTACCTCCCTCCATAAGCAGGGACCAACAAGTGAGATGCACAAACAAGAAGCAAAATATAAAAATATCACAACCACTCTTATACACATGACATCCACAGATACCCTTAGTAAGCAGTGTTTTTATACTCCTTTTATTTCAAGGCAAAACACAACAGGATGATACAAGATTTATGAACCACAGAAAAAACATACATCTGCGGTAAATGATAACATCAACTGTGGTAACAAGTACAAGCAATACAGACAAGTTTAAATGAAAACAACAAACAACAGTTGGGTCTCAAAAAAAAAAACAACTAACCACACAGCTACTAAATAACTAATAATTTGAAGAATTTTATACCCTTTATTTCAAGGCAAATCCCAACAGAATGATACAAGATTTATGAACCACAGAAAAAAAAACCATTCATCTGCAGTAAATGATAACATCAACTGTCATATCCAGTATAAGCAATGCAGAAAAATTTAAACTAAAGCAACAAACAAAGATTGGGTCTAAGAAAAAAACAACTAACCACACAGCTACTAAATAATAATTTGACAAGTTGTTAAATATCTCTGTTGTTTACAAAAATGTATGTATCTGTCAAGTAGATTACACTTAGTAATGGTATATAGCAAAGTCCACCCCCCCCACAAAAGTAACAGGAAAAAGTTAGGTTATTGGTTACCAAAATAATATCAAGAAAATAATTACTTATTCATCATGACCAGACAACCTCAGAACATAATCCATTCGTAATATATATATAATTTTCTTCCTGTAAGGCCCAGTTTCCTGCAAGTGAGGGAATTAATTATATGCAATACAATCTCCTTAATAGGTTGTCCTACCCTCAGGTGCACCTTGTTCTCACCTGGTCCATCAGTTACAATATTTGTCTAAGTTCTGAGCTAGGCTATGGGTCAACCTCTCCATCCTTTGAATGTTCTGAATGATGCCCAGCCAGTCTGATATTTCCTGGAGTTCCTTTTGTAGCCATCTTTTAGTTATGGAATTTAGGGCTGCAGCTATCAGTATGGACCAAAGATATATTTCTTCCTTACCCTTCAAGTCTTCCAGGATGAGCCCCACTACTAGATGCACTGGGCCTAGTTGTATTTCTGTGATAAAGGTCTGTGTCAAGTGGAGTTTAACCTTATTGCAAAAAGGGGCAAGCTTGGGACAACATAAAAAAATGTGTGCCTTAGATGAGCGAAGCTCCCCACACTTGCCCAGCAAAAAGCAAAGATATCAGGATGCCAGTGTGCTACTTGAAATGAGACCAGGAAAAAGTGAGTCCTTAACTTCCAACAGAATTCCCTCCATGTGGGGGAAGAGGAGGTACTCCAGTTTTTTTTCCAAATTTTAATCCATTGCTTCAATGAAAGAGTAATATTTAAGTCTTCTTCCCATTTCTGCTTATTTTAAAATGAAGAAATTGCTGGGTCATTAATATAGTTGGAATACGACATTGAAATAGCCTTCTCTCCATGAGAAGAAGTCCAGATTTTTGGAAAAGGTACAGGAGCACTTCCCTCCAGCCCATTTCTATCCCTGAGTCTCATCTGGGTGTTTATATAAACCCTCAGCTGACAAAATTTCAGCCAGTCTGCCTGGCTCCATCCAAAACAGAGTTGAGCATCCTCAAAGGAAATCATTGTATTATTAAATAATAAGTGATATGAAGAAGTAACCTCTCACTTAGCTTGTTGGGAAAACCAACTGTCATGTGTTGCTAGTTTGAACCCTGGGTCATAAATCCACCATTTGCATTATCATAATTGACTTTTGGTGTGGCTCCTCGAGACACCCCATCTCCAGTCTTCTAGAACAGCCTGTGACCCAGAAAATTCAATTTTAGAAGTACTCTTGTCAGGGTCCTGAAATAATAATGCCTGAAGAGGAGGATCTGAATCCCTTCGCAGATCTATCCATTTCCAAATTAAATCATAGTGTGCATTACCCCAGAGCAGGGACAACCTTATTTGAGCTGCCACCCAATATCCACAAGGATCGGGAAAGCAAGGCCCCCTTGCTGTTTGGGGAGGAACAAAGTTGATCTAATCCTTGGGTGAGTTTTACCCCATGCAAATGAGAAGAAAACCTGTTGCCAGTTTTCTAGTTCTTTTGGGGGGATGTGATATGGGACACATTGAAACAAATAAAGCATGCAGGGAGGGCATTAATCTTCAGTTCCTGTATTCTTGCCATTAAAGAGACTGGAAGCATGGACCAGCATTTAAAATCATTTTTGAGCTGAGCTACAAGAGGGGGGTAATTCAAATAAAACAAATGGTCCAACATTGACCAAATGTTGATCCTTAAGTACCGCATTGCTGGCAAGTCCCAGTTCATCAGAAACTTCAGCTGGATGAGACATGTGATGCAGCGTGCCTGAAGACAGCTCCTCTAACACTCTCCAACCATTCACTCCAGTAAAGTTCATTTTCTGCCTAACAGAGGTAAACAAAACCTACCAAAGTTGATTGGGAGACTCCCTAGATACTCGGGAATACTTTCAAGAAATCAATATAGGAATGGAGGTGAAAATGAAGAAGCCACCGCCAAGGCACATTCCTCCAGTTACACCAGAGAAGGCCTCTAAAAAAACTAGGGGCTGCCAGCATTAATGCCTGGCAAATCCTGACGCAAGCAAAAATGGATTAGGAGCCACTAACACTCTCTGGCTTTTTGACTGAATCCCAACCATTTCAGGAACAGCTCAGAGATATGGCCACTGAAATTAAGACCCTATCCCAAGCACTTGAGGACATTGCAATCAGAACATTGGATAGTGAGACCCACATCCCTTCTTTAGAGAAAAGGGCTAATAAGTTTGATCCAGAGCTGGTTGTAGTGAAACAAAGGCTCACCAAAATGGAATTAAAAATAGAAAATTTGGATGGTCATAGCTGCCGAAATAACGAAGTTATAATTGGGCTTCCAGAGCTGGAGGAAGGTCAGAACACTATTCTATTCATTCAAATGTTTATTGAAAAAATAGTGGGCCTTCTCCTTATGGTCCTCGTTATGTTATCGAAAGGGCTAACAGGGCTCTCCGACCCATTCCTCCACCCGGGACAGCGCCTCGACCCTTCATATTCCGTTTCTTTAACTACCTAAAATGACAATACTTTCTCACCAAAATAAAGGAAATCCAAGAGGTGCAATGGAAGGGGGAAAAAAATTTGAGTAGCCCAGGACTTACCTATAACTGTAAGACAACGGAGATCTGCCTTTCATCCTCTGTTTACCAAGATAATTGCAGCTGGCCTGACATTAAAAGGTTTTCCCCGGCAAAACTCCAGGTGCTTATTTCAGGGTTTTGGCACTCCTACGAGGATTCAGAATAAGCACTCATCGGCCTTAAACTGCCCTACCTGACCTTTTTCAGGATACCTGAATCAGGTGGTTCTTTCTTTTTTCCTTCATTACTCAGCAAGGGTATTCAAGATGTTGAAGCCATTTGCATAAATGTTCAGACTAACGATCCAGAAATTTGGAGCTCTGGAGACAGTATTTGTGACTGTACCTTAATAGGGCCAATCCAGTAGCCAGTCTACTTCATTTAAAAGAGCTCATTACACAGCTAGCGGCCTTGCTTTATTTCCAAGCTGGGGGTTGGTGTCAGATATTCCTGAAGGAAGGATGGTTTCACTACGCTGGCAAGAAATTGAACTTTACCATAGACATTATTGCATGGCCACCTTTTTCTTGTGAAAGCCCAGACTGTTTAGGGCCCTAACTGTGGCTATACAGATATGCCCCCTCCTTTCTTTTTGTCTGTTTGGAAAACGGTTTTATGAGGGGAGCTTGCAGTTTGCAAGTATAATCTGGGAGAGATAAAATGTCCTTGTCTAAAGCTTAACACCCTTTGTTGTAAATGAAAGTTCATAGAATTTCAGGAACAGGTAATAAGTCAACACTACTGTGTATTTAGTATCCTCACCCAATAGTTTTGGTGGAAGGTGCAGTTCCTGCAGTTGTCCACTGGGTGGGAGTATACCATAAGTTACCAAAAATTTTATATCACAGGTTTAATGTGGACATAGCAATGTTTTCAGCTGTTAGTTGGTAGGCTGGCTTAGTTATAATTATAAATTGCAATTTAGGGTGGTTGGAGTGGAGGGGTGAAAGTATGGGGTTCTGCAAAACAATATGTGTAACAGTAAGGGGGGTGGGAAGGGCTGGGTTTGCCAATTGTATGGGTTTTTTTTTGGATTAAAGTTTAAAATGGGGGTTAGTGTTGGGGGATTGGGAGAAGAGGGAGGAAGGCTTACAACACAGCCCACGAGTCTTGAGGGACATTAGGAGGTGATTTTTATTCTTCTTTATTATTTGCACATGATTCTGACACCTTGAGGAAATATGGCTAATGACTTGATACTATTCTCATGGAATGTGAAAGGGGTAAGATGTAAATTAAAACAATACAAAGTCCTGAAGCATTTAAATGTTTTAAAGTCACAAATTACTTTTATTCAGGAATCTCATGTACTAGATTCTGATGTTTTACAATTGAGGAGACAACAGGTGGGGCAGGTAGTTTCCACTCAAGGTACTACAAATAGTTGTGGTGTCATGATTTTAATTAACAAGAATAACCAATTTAATTCCATACAGACTATTAAAGACCTGTAGGGTAGGTTCATAACAGTTTGGGGGCACTACACATACTACAGAGCTTTTTCTCAGCAGTGTATATGGCCCTAATGTAGATGATCCTCAATTCTTTATGCATCTTATCAATATCATTTTGCCCTTTTTACCAATGTCAATAATTTTAGGGGGCAACTTGAATTTGTTTTGACTCCAATATAGACTGCTCTGGCTTCACCCGGAGAGGACTTTCTCCCACTTAACATGCATTTCTTGATCTAGTAGATCAACTGGGTTTGTGTGATGTCTGGAGAGTTTTGAATCCCAAGGACAGGGAATACATTTTCACTTCCCCAGTTCATGGATCCTCTTCCTGCATTGATTACATTTTGTTATCCAATCACTTCTCCCCGGTGTATTGTCCTCTTCAATTCAACCTGGACCCCCATCTGATCATTCCCTAGTAATATGCTGGCTCTCCCTCACATCTTTGCCCAAACGAAATGCACTTTGGAAAATAAACGACCAATTGCACAGGGACCCAAAGACCGCTGATCATATTAAAGAGCATATTGATCAGCTTTTTGCAGCTAATTTCACCACCACTATTAATCCTGATATTATATGGTGCACATTAAAAGCATATCTCAGAGGTATACTAATTGAATTAGCATCTAAGAGAAAGAAATCCCCAGATTTAAAACTACGATCTCTGCTGTACCAAATCCGGGATGTAGAAGTGAATTTGACTCCTCATTCCCCTGATGATATTAAACAAAATTTAACCAAGTTGAGAGATTTCTTTCTGGACTTACTTAGGGATAAGGCTGAGTTTGCAGTTCTCCTTACCAAAGCCTCCAAAATGGATTGAGGAGAAAAAGGAGGAAAACTGTTAGCTCTTCATATTAATCATCTCAATGTATCCCCCTATTCGATCTCAGAGTGATGGCTATTTGAAATCTTCTCCTACAGAAATTATAAACTAATTTACTACCTACTGTAGACAATTGTATGGACCCATGGCTAACCCCCCACCCTTCAAACCTTACCCTATCATCCTATCCAAGTAATTCCCATTTGCCTACTCTTTCTGAAGCCCACAAATTGCCACTAGTCATGCCCATATTGACCTTAGAAATCACTGAGGTGATACAGAATCTCCCTACTGATAAAACTCTAGGACCAGATGGATTTTCATCCAATTATTATAAGAAATTCAAAGACCAAATTATCCCTTTCCTTTTACCATTATTCCAACATATTTTATCAGGTGCTCAAGTGGATGCCACCTTATTTGAAGCTGTCATTGTCATTCTTCCCAAACAAAATAGAAACCCAGATTCAGTAAAGAACTACAGGCCCATCTTTCCTCTTAATCAAGATATTAAAGATTTTAACTAAGCTACTAGCAGATAGACTTAGTTTAGTGCTTTTAGATTTAATAGGCCCTCAACTAGTAGGATTCATGAAGGGGAAATCCTCAGTGGATCACCTCCACACTCTTTCACATGTCCTCTTGGTGTCCAGGGACATCCCTGTTCCAGCAGCACTGGTGTCCCAGGACGCCAAGAAAGCATTTGACTGAGTTATCTGGAACTTTGTGTTTCAAACTTTAACTGCATTTGTTTTTTCTTCTGAATTTCAGAGCGGATACATTCCCTATATCAATCCCCTTCTGCTAGAATTTCAGGGAATGTAGTGATCACAGAATCATTCCCTTTGTATTCTGGTACAAGACAGGGATGCTCCCTTTCCTCTTTATTATTTAATATATGTATCTCAAACCCCTCATTCGTAGACTGATGGTATGCCAGGAAGTGCAAGGTCTTATTATACAAGACATTGAGGTGAAGGTTTCTGCTTATGCAGATGACCTTCTACTACAGTTGTTCCATCCAGAAACATCTATTCCATCTATGCTTGGAATTATAACAGAATATAATAAATTGTCGAATTATAAATTAAACATCAACAAAGTCAATTGTCTTTCCCTTTAATCATAAAGTATGCAAGAACAGCATCATATCTCTGGGTCTTTCTTGGTCCCAAGATTCCCTCAGATATCTCGGTATTGAACTCACCAGAGACCCAGCTCTAGGTATCAAGAAAAACTTAGATTCCTTGGCACAAACTATTAAGTTATGATTTAGATTGGAGGGAGACTCTTCCCATTTCATTATGGGGACAGATTAATTTAATTAAAATTAATATTTTTCCCATGTTTATTTTATCCCCTTAACTTGCTCAACATATGCCTACCAGGCACCTGGTTGAAAAAATTACATAGGCTCCTTACAAAATGTATTTGGTCAAGAAAACAACCAAGAACTGCATATCACAAGTAAGCTGCCCCTAAACTTAAAGGAGGTTTACGTCTTCCTCACCTTAACTTCTATTACTAGGTCAGTCATTTTTCCAAATATCTTACTGTAGATGGTTTTCACTAGCTCCCTACTCTTCTTTCCCGCTTTGGCTTAAAATCGAACTGGCCATGATTCACTCTTGTAATATAGATCCCTTAAAATTGTTAAGTTTAAAACTCGGCCCAGCAGCAGAGACTGAAATCGGGGATTGCCAGAGCCTGTAAGAGGTAAAGTGTCCTGCACTACAGCCTGACTGTTGTGAGGCACTTCCCACCCGCCCACCGTCGGCGCTCCATATATTGCTGCTGGCAGGTCATGTGTCACATCACATGACCTACCCTCCTTTTTACTAAGTGCCCACTTTCCCATTTGTAGGTTATAGGCACCAACCACTAGGGATCACTGCACTTTCCACTCTAGCTCCTCTGTCCTCTCTATACCCCTCCTAGCTACTACCTCATAGCTGTCCCACTAGAGGTCACTGCAGTTCCCTTGGATTTCTTCTACTACCTACTTTCTGCACTCATCCTTCAGCTATCTCCTAAGCAACTGCTAGTATCAAACCTGGTACTCTTCTCTCTAAATTCTACTGACTATCCTCTATGCCACTGAACCAGGCCAACAACTTCCTCTATTTTTATGCTCTTAACCATACCTCACTCCCTCCTGCCCAGATTTAAAATATTGGCCCTGTCTACACCCAGTATCCTTGCAGTTAGAGTCAGCTGCTCTATCTCTGCGCCACAGTGCCTACCTACTTGATTACTACTTTCTAAGCCTCTTAATCACTTCCCTACCCAATCTGCCAAAATATAAGTTTACCTCTTCTTCCTGCTGCCTTGCAGGATTTGAACTCTGCACCCTTGTTTCAGGGTCCACAGTTCCACCACACTACCTAGAACACCTGCATATTTTAGTGCAGGATTTATAACTATAAAGAACGACTAACCCTGTGACACAACTAAAGTGTTATCTAAGTGCTTCTACAAACCTGAACTCAACTCCCTGCTGCTACAGCCACCAGTCTAGCTCTCTCCTATTACCCTAATCAAGGCTTGAACCTGGTACTCTATGCACTTCAGGCACATACACTACCACCACACCATAGCAGCAACTAGACTCAAAGGTGATCTCTCACTACTATCTCCCCTCTTTCATCCTAGTCCCCCCATTCTTTCCTCACTTCAGCTCCACCAGCCTTCCCAACTATGCACATGCATCCCCTGCTCGCCAGTCTATCTCTTCTCCTCCTCCTCCTCCCTTTGCCTTCCACATACCCTAGTGTCCCTATTAACCCTCAGCCTCACTACTCCAGTGTTCCTACCTACCCTCCTGTCCTCCCCATCTCCTTTACCACTGCTCCTACCCCTCCCTCCTCCTCCACACATCCCATATGCTCCTCATACCTCACCCCCCTTCCAGACATCACCTGTCCTCCCCCTACAGCCCCCTTGCACTTCTGATCACTCAGGCCTTCTCTGCCTGTGCTACCCTACCCACCCCTTGTGCAACCAAACCCCATTCCTTATTCTATCACTCCGCGTAAACTCTCCATCTGCCTCCTTTGACCAGAGCACTTCTCCTCCTTCTGCTCCTAACAGGAACATACACCCCAACCCAGGCCCTGCCCCTCCCATCCACCCACTCAGCCCACTGGTCTTCAAGTAGCCTCCATGAACATATGCAGCCTGCTGAAGAAATTTGATGCCCACAGTGCTTGGCCATGGCTCACCAACCAGACATCATAGCCCTGGTTGAAACCTGGCTGTTCAAATCAACTCCTGACTCATTTGTCTCCCTCCCAGGCTATACCTTATACCGGGAGGACCAGGTAGGCAAACGAGGGGAGGTGTGCAATCTACACCAGGGACACAATACCTGGACATGCACTCCCCCCCCTACCCTCATAAATGGGGCCCAGGCCCTTACCCTCAGACTCACCCCAGACCCCTCTAGGAGCCCTCTCTATTCACACAGCCTACGCCCCCAAAGAACCAGCACCCAGCACTGATATCTTTAACGGACTACCTAGCCACCCTCCACCATAGGGCAAGAACAAGTCCTGTGGGGGACCTTAATGTAAATTGGCTCAGCACCTCCTCATCCACCACCAGAGACTCATTTGCCGCCCAAGATCTGACACAACTCATCACCCAGCCCACGAGACTTAACCCTAAGAGTGGTACCAGCACCCTGCTGGATGTTATTATAACTAACCGAACCCATAAAATCCAAAACATCCAGGTCCTCCCGGACTCCTGAGTGACCACTCCCTATCCTATTCCACTGGGTAGCCCCAATCCCAAGCCCAAAGCCCAGACCACCTCCGCAGGCGCCTCCGCTCTCAGTGGCTGAAGAAACTAAGCACTCCTCACCCAGATAGACTGGTCCCCATTCAACAGGCAACCAACATTGATACTGCCCTCACCTTTTTCACCCACACCTTCAACATGGCCTGTATCTCTTTGCACCCTTAACCAAAACCCGGTCCAAAAACAGAGCGCACCCTGGGTTAGCCCGGCCCTCCATAATTACTTAGAAACCGGGATAACCTCTGGCACCTGCTACTGAAACAGGTCATCTGTCTGATAGGCAAGCATACAATGCAGCCGGAATAAATGCTCATGGGCCATCAGGAAGCCAAGGCAGACCATTACCAGGCCTCCCTTACCTCCTCCTGGGGCTCAGCCCGGACCTTCTGGGATAATATTAAAACTCAATGGTAAGCTTTCTCCCCTGCCCCATCCAGCTCACTAGAAATGGCACAACCTCCACCGAGCCTGCCACCATAGCTAACTGGTTCAACACCACTTTCACTGACCTTAGCTCAGTCCTCCCTAGTAATTTCTTTGACCCTCCCCAGCCAAACTCCCCCTGTCCTCCAGCACCCCAGCTTCCTCCTGTGAAAGATTTCCACCCGGGAAGCCAGACCCATCCTAATCAAAGCTCTCAATGGCAACAATCCCGGCAGTGACTCACTGGACCCCAGCATCCTCAGGCTGGTGCTAGATGAAGTCCTTGCACCTTCTCACTAGCCTAATTAACCAGTCACTCTGCCTGGGACAATTCCCCACAGCTTGAAAACAGCCATTATCACACCTATTCATAAAGGAGGTGACAGGTCATCGACCAACAACTACCGGCCAATCTCCATCCTCCCTCCCCTCTAAAGCCCTGAGAAAGTGGTGGCCATTCAAATCACTGATTATCTGGCTAAGCATAACATCTTATGCCCAGAGCAACATGGCTTCCGTCAGGGTCACAGTACCAGCACTGCCCTTATTGAATTCTCCAACTTCCTACATTCCTCCTTGGATACCAGCTCCTAGCTGGTGCAGTGTTCATTGACCTCTCAAAGGCTTTCGACACTGTCTCCATCCACTTCTGCTGAATGCACTCTGCCTCACTGGTCTCTCGCTGGCCCCTGGCATGGTGCTAGCTATCTTGACACTCGATCCCAGTTTGTCAAGATTAATAGCACACTCTCCGACTACCTCCCATTCTCTGGGGTCCCCAGGCTCCATCCTGGGCCCCTTCTCTTCGCTGTATCTGAACACCCTGCCCAGTGCATGCTCTGGCAAAATACTGCTGTATGCAGATGCGCTGTCCTTTTGCCACCCACCGTAATCCCATCTCCCTACAGGACTCCCTACAGCAATCTTTCAACAGTGCGAGGCTTGGTTTAAGGAGCGCAGACTCGTCATCAATCTTAAGAAACCCAAACTATGCTCTTTTCACACCCCCAAAACAAAGCTAGCAACCACCCACTCTATATCCTTCCAAGCACCAACCAACCACTGGAACAAGTCTGCTCCTACAAATACCTTGGGGTTCATCCGATTCCAGTCCTTACATTTCACAACCACATCGACGCCTAACATCCGCCACCAACACAGCTTGGCATCTATTCCACCATAAACCTGCCTTCCACCAAATGCTCTCCGGCTAGCTGTTACATCGTCCATTCTGTCCCTTATAGACTATGGTCTACCAGTATACGGTGCTGCCGACACCACTGCACTCAACAAAATTCACCTAACCCTGAATAAAGCATGCAGATTAATTACTGGTGCCCCCAGGCTCACACACACCTGTCAGCTATATGTCGATGCTAACCTGCTTACCCTGGATGAACGGCTCCGATACCAGACCTGTCTCCTCACCAAAAAAACCCTACTCGGGCTCTCCCCCTCTGGGGTAACGGCATCCATCCACCAGAGCCCTCCCACCTTTGCAACACGGTCTTCCTACAAGACCACTCTAAAGGTCCCTAGAACGAGAACCAGCCGTGGCCAGAGGTCCTTCAGCTATAGAGCCCCAACCTGGTTTAACTCTCTCCCTGCCACCATCACCAATGCCATCATCATCTCCACATTCAAAACCGCACTTGAACCACATCTTCAGCACTCTGTAACTGCTCCTGTCTCTGAGCATAGCCTCCACCTCTTTCTCTTGACAATGCCCCCGGGCAGCTCTCCACCCAACCATCCCCTCCACCACTTCCCTGTACACCATGCCTAGGTTTAACCTGGCCAGTGCCAGCTGTTTCAATGTTTATCTACCAGAATGCTCACTTGATACCGACTTGTGTAATACCTGTTATCAATTACATGTACCCTGTACCCAATTGTATTTGTCTGACCACTATGTGACGTGGCACCTCTGGTGAATGCCTATTGATTCTTTGCAAATCTTTGCTATGTAACCGAAACGCAATGTATGTCTTTATGTGATGAAGTACCTTTGGAAACAAGCCTCTGGCTCAAAGGTTGTAAACTGATTCTTAAATAAATAAAATAAATAAAATAAAACTAGCTTCCTTACCACCAAGCCTAAGCTCTACCCTGATAGCAATTTCAATAAGGGTTCACTTCCAACTATGTGCATTTTTATGCTACAAGTTCTACAATGATTTAGCCCAATCAATTTGGAATAATCCAGCCTTTAAAATTAGTAACAAGAGCTTGACATCTAATTGGTTACCTCAACTGGGAGATTAAAAGTTATCTCTTCTTGTGAAAGAGGATGGCTCTTGGCTCTCAGTTGCAGAAATCACTAGTAAATGCTATACTCCTTTGCCCTGTTATTTCAAGATTTTTCAGCTGAGACATCTTCTTATTAAAGTACTGGGAATCGTTCCCTCCTTACCTAAATACACTTTTCAAGTGGACTTGAGTCCGTTGGCAAATTCTCCCAAAGCAGTATCTAAAATATATGCAGTTTTATATGAATGGCACTTCAATGAATGCTTTGATCCCGCAGCATACTGGTCATCTCTTTTTCCCCACAGGAATATAGATTGGCACACCCTTTGCTGTAATTGCCATAGGTATGTGACACAAGATCATTTACGCCTTATGCAATTTCACATTTTGCACAATTTGTATTACTTACCGCCAAAATTAGTCAAATGGGACTTAATCCCCTCCAACTTATGATTCCATTGTTTCCAAGAGGATGGTACCCTTCTTCACATTTTTTGGGATTGTCCCAATGTAGCTCCTTTATGGGCTAATATTCAAGTTAAAGTAGACCCATTGTTAGGGCTTTCAGATTACTTTACACTTGCAATTTGTCTGCTGGGCGAATATTCCCAAATTTCGGTACGTAATCACAAGTATCATATGGCGTTGATTTTAATATCTGTTAAAAAATTAGTCTTAAAACACTGGAAAGATAGAGAAACTATTTCTTATATTGAATGGTTAAATGAGTTATTAGCTAATCTCTGATCTGAAAAAAACAATAGCAGGTCTTTATAACAGAATTTCTAAGTATCTAAAGATATGGGACCCCTTACACACCCTGTATTCCCTCTAATTTTAGTTTCTTGATGTTGACATCTTATTATACAAACTGGATCATATGGGCTGTGGGGAGGGTGGACAGACCCATTGTAGCAGGTTCTTTCAGTTGATGTATGGATTCCCTATGTATGGCTCTGTCTCATGTGTGCATAAAATCTGCAATAAACTTTAAACTGAACAAAAATAGAAACTTCAGATGGATATCTGTGGGGGTGCTAAATAATTAAAACTAAGTACTGCTGTTTTGGTTTTATTTAAGATATACCCCAAAAGGGCTGAAAATATCTCAATTTGATCTAATACCAAGGGCAATGAAGTCTTGGGGGCTGACAGGTATAAAAAGAAACTATCAGCATAAAGTGCTAACTTATGGTCCATCCCTCCTAATGAAATCTCTTTTATAGATGCATTCTGTCAAATACTCAGTGCCAATGGCTCTATCTATACAGCAAATAGCAGTGGATAAAGGAGGCAGCCTTGGTGTGTCCCCCGTCCAAGCTGAAAGCCCATGGAAACATGGCCAGTGGCACAGATATAGCTCCTGGGTACATCAAAAAGTTTGAATAAACTAGATATAAAAATCTGAGGGAACCCAAACCCTGAGAGGACCCAACATAAGAAGGGACACAAAACTTTGTCAAACACTTTCTCAGCATCAAAGCTTAGCAAGAGGGAAGGGAATTTTGTTTAATTTATATGGTCAGTAATATGAACTGTCCTTCTCAAATTGTGTTGGGCTTGTTGGCCTGGAATAAAACCCATTTGATCTAAATGTATTAAACCAAGGAGAAATAATTGCAAACATCATGCAAGAATAGATGTCAGTAATTTATAGTCATTATTTAATAGGGAAATGGGTCTGTAGGAATAGCATTTTGTAGGGTCCTCTCCGGGTTTGGGTAAAACTGAAATAACTGCCTTTGAAGATGAAGGGGGGCTCACCCCTCCTCCTGACATACATTTTGAAACACCTTCAACAATAGTGGCTGAACTAAGCCTTTAAAGCACTTCTAAAATTCTGCAGGTAGGCCATGACTGCCTGGGCACTTTCCTGTCTTTAACCTGCTTATTTCTACGATCAGTTCCTGGGGGGTTAATGGGATGCAGGAACTCTTCCTCATGTGGCTGGGAAAAACTTGAGAGGTTCAACCTCAGCATGAACCCTGACACCTGATTTTCATCTGAGAGTGAGTAAGGAGAGTAGAGGCCTGCACGGTATGCATGGAAAGCCTCCGCAATTTCTGGCACTTGATGTAATACTGTTGCAGTCCATGGGTGTCTCAGGGCCAAGATGGTAGCTCTTGCCCATTGAATCTGCAGCCTGACTAAGAGCTTCATGGAGCAGGGACCTCCTTCATAATATTTTTGCCATAAAAATGGAAGCTTTTGCTCCACATAATACTCAAGGAGGTCCCCTAACTTCTTCTTGAGGGCCTTGAGTTCCTCATCCCAGGCTCTATCAAAATTTATCTTTTTGCCTATTCTATATTTTTGAATTTGTTCTTGCAGATGAGTTCTCTTGGCCTCACTCTCCAACTTTTTTCTGCCAGGCAACACAATAAAGTTATCCTTTAGCATCACTTTCACAGTATCCCACAGTATCCCCAAGGAAATATCAGATTAAGTATTTTCCTCCAGAAACTGTTTATATGTTTCCTTGATCGATTTCTGGACTTCTGGATCCTGTAATAAAAGAGACATTTAGTCCCCAACTGGTGTTTTTATGGAAGCCCCATAGCCCCATTTTCAAACATATGGGAGTGGTCTCATAGGACAAAGTCCCCCTTCCAGGCACCTTCATCCTTACCCAGCTCTTCCCTGGGAAGAAAAATGTAGTTGCATCCAATGGGTGGCATAGTAAAATTAATAATCCCTCCTCCTCTCATGTAGATGCTGCCACACGTTGACCATCCCCATCTTCTCCATTAACCTCAGCACCTCTCTGGCCACCTTATGTTCTCCCATTGGGATTTTGGAGGTGGTATCTAAGTGGGGGTTAACAGTTAAATTAAAGTCCCCACCACAGATCTGCATACCCTCCACATAGTCCTGTAAAGTAATCAAAAAGGAGTGATATTACACCCAATGTCGGAGTGATCTTGGGGCCCTCAAAGTGGCCCTTCATCAAAGCATAGCAGCCTTCCTTGTCCACCAGTGTGTCCTCCTCCTGAAATTGCACTCTGTTAGGCACTAATATGGCCACCCCTGTTCTCCTGCCTTTTTTATAAGAGGAGGTAGCTGCACTACTAAATCCAAATTTAATAAGCTGTTCATGTTCATTGACTGAGAGGTGCTTCTCTTGTAATAAAAGAAAATCAGTGTTAGTTTTTTTTCAAACAACTTAGGACCTTACTCCTTTTAACTCAGTTGGTTAATCTGTGTGCATTATAAGAACAGAATATGGTACTTTTCTTAGCCATACTCAAATTTAAGGTAGTTACAGTTCTAAAATGTCTTAAAGCTGAAAGAGAAAGATGTAGTAATGAAAGAAGAGGACTTAAAGAAGCAGTGTGGGGTAACAACTAAAAACATGAGAACCAAAACATTAACTATTAAACAAGCCATCTGGGCTGTATTGAAACATGAACATGGTAACTCCCAAGGTGGGAAATCTGTAAAGATGGATTTTTGTTTCCATCCTGTTGCTTGAAATTAGGTCGTGGAAGGTGGTAAGGAAGAGGGAATTATGCCCCTACTAAAAGGAACCCTCTCCTTAAGCCAAGATGGAACTATTTAGGCTCTTGAATTATGTCACATCACAACACCCCTGGTGGTTCAAACCCAGAAACCACAAGAGGTAGGATACCATCACCCTCCCCTCTCCTGCTAAGACATTTCCCTCATTAAGTCTATCCCCAATAACTCTTTTCTGGTAGGCCTCCACCTTATTTCTGGACCAGTGCATAAACTCTTAGCTGTGCAGGTCCAGAAAACAAAAGTATATACAATAGGTCTTTAACTAGTAGGTCAGCAACAATCATATCCAATTATTGTATAACAGGATAGCAGCTTGCTGTCTTGTGAAAAGAGACAAGAAATCTATGTGGCTGTCCTTAAAGAATTCTATTGCCTAGTTCACTTATAAGTTCAGGCAGCCCGTTATCCACTCTATATGCAAGTCTTCCAATTTGGATCTGGTTACCGAGATCTTGAGGACCAGTCGAAAAATGGCATTAATATTGCGATAAATTTGTCATTAAAACTGATGAGAGGTAAAGTTTAAATTATAACTGGTAGACCAAAGCTCCAAGACATTTAAGATAACTCTGTAAGTTCCAGAATGTCAATGATTAAAGTAAAGAAAAAAAGTAAGCTTCAGTTCAAAGCCATTTAAACAGACTTCCTCAGCAGCCATAAATCAATTAATGCAAAGAAATAACCCTGCAACTCACTCAGGTTTCAGATGACCTAGCATTTAAATCCTTCTTGGTTGCTCTGGTAAGAACGCTGACACCCACTATAGAGCATCTTGTGAGGACATCTTCAAAGTCCCATTCCATTTTCAGCCCAACACTAATTGCCAATCCATGTGAAACAAATGATTGCTGGAGGGCTATTCCAAGCTCAAAACAGGGAACTGAAAACCTTTTTTATGTAGCACTTGTCTTGCTTCTGAAACCGTGGGGTATGTGCAAGGTCCATCATGCCAGAAAACTCAGAGGCATGCAGGAAAAATAGTCTGAAAGTGCGCATTCTTCTCTTTGAGTAAACAAAGTAACTGGGCATACTGAGTCCTGGCCAGTTGTAATTCTGGGGGGTAATCATGGTCAGTGCTGAGTTTTGATGTAAGGTAAGTCAGATTTTTCTCTGACATGCTCTTCTCAGCACATTATCTTTTTGTTTTATAACTAGAGAGCTTTATAATTATTAAGTGTGGGTGTGTTGCCGGGTCCAAGGGTCTTGGTGTTAAGGAGTGATGTGCCCATTCTGTTGACAAGAGTACTCTGATGGCAAGTCAAGAATATCTCTTAGCAGATTCTCCATAACGTCTGCCATCGGGTAAGTTTCCACCCCTTCCCATAAATGTTTAGATTGCCGCTTGTAGATTTACTCTCAGGATCTACAGTTTTTGCATATAATGCTGAAGTCTGTTGAAATAAGATTTCAATGACTTTACCAAGGTGTTGAGTCTGGTCCTCTATGGCAGCAATTTGGCCCTCGGCCCACTCTATACATTTTTCCAGTTTGGAGAGCTTGTCAGATATATTTTTAAACTCCCTCCTATTTTCAGAGCAGGAGCCCTAGATTTCTTTTAAAAGACTTTCAAAGAGGCTTCTTGATAACTGATCCATTTCCCCATCTGTATCCATATCAGAGCCATAAGTGCTGGCTAGTGATGGGCTCCTATCCCATGGCAATAAGTTCTGTTGCAATCTGACATTATAAATGAAATTGTTGCTGTTTACTGGAGTTTAAATATTACTGAAAGCCGAAAGGGGTTGGGAGCTCTCAGATTATGCACTGTATGGCACCGTGATGTCACCGGAAGTCTTCCCTTAGTAAGCAGAACATTGTCTAGACTTTCATTGATAGCTTGTACTGTCATCATGACCAATGTCTCCACTAGTTGACTGTTCCATGTGTACCCTTCATTTGGGGAGAAGTGCCTCCTAACATTTCCTTTAAATTTACCTTCTTTCCCATATTCTGCTGTAGTGCCCCTGGTCAAATGTTTCTACCTGTTTGACTGTTTTGATACATTTCAGTATGCAGAAGACTGAGATCACCCCCCTCATCCTCCTTTTCTGTACAGTGAACATATAAAGTTTCTCCAGTTTTTCCTCATAGCTCTTAAATCCCATAACCCTAATTATTTTGGTGGTCCTGCACTGTACCCTCTCTATTGCCTAAATGGTTCTTTTGTATTGAGGAGCACATAACTACATATAGTACTCCATTTCAAAAGATTTAGAAGATGTTAATTAAGCTATTACTGTAAAGAGCAGGGTTGTTCGACACTGAGAGGTTCTTGTAATACCACAAAATCATCAAGCATAGTATGAGTTGTACTGCTGTGTCTCTAGAACCCTGAACTGCCCTAGCACAACTGTGCTTTACAGTAAGTGGATTGTTATGCTTAATAGTACCGGATTTGCATACTTAAACTCCAAACTTACTGGAGGACCTGAACAGTACCTGGTTGTGGTGGTGGTGGTGGTGGTGGTGGGGGGCTGCAATTCCAAGCAGTGCCCAGCAGAATAATTGTTCCCATTCCCAAGTTAATCAGAAAAGAAAAAGTGATTAGCCTGCTCATAAGGTATTTTCTTTTTCCCCATGACAACCCTTTCTTCTTATTTTAAGCCATTCTGTATGGTTCCTAGTTCTACAAACATCATTCTGCAAAGTTCTTTATCAAAAATGACTTTCAGAACGACTAGTAAAATGAGCTAATCATCTATTATACTGGTGTTCTATTCACAAGGCCCCTAGAATTCTGCGGTCACAGAATTTTGCGCAGAACATGCACTCTACCGCAGAACTTCTGCAGTGCCTCAGAATTCACTCTTCTTGTTGATTTTTTATTAATATTTCTGTTTTTCCATAGAATCTGGTTCCCTTCCCCTCTTTTTATATCCTAAACCCCCATATGCTCAGAATGTGATGTTATCAATTCTATTACATCATACATTAGCTAATGAAATGGCTGCAATCGGCAAAATAAATGAATATTCACTTATCTACCACAGCTCCCACTGCCAGAGATGGTGGCACAGCACATCATGCATGGTGATATTTACTCAACCCGTATTACAGCCTAATACAATTTTCAGTCTTACATTATTGCACTAGGGCCAACTTAAACAAAACCTTGTCAGTTGCACAGACCTGTTAAGTCCATACCTCACTTTGTACAAACCTATTTGTGCCTTGAAGGTATAGAGATGCCATCCGAAATGAATAACTGGTAAAATGAATTTAACTGTCATTTTTAAGAAAAATAAAGTAATTATGTCCAGAAAAGTGGAATATAATAATGTGAAGACCAGTTGAAAGAATGTACCTGTTAAATAAATAATTGCACTGTACACATTTTTGCCAGGGTTATTGATTACATATTGTCACTGGTTGATAGAATCACCTAAAAGTTATGGAGAAATGTTGTGTGCAGGGACAACTGTTGGGCATGCTGTGTTTCCATGCCAGCAACTCAGGTTCAGAGATTAGCTCTTGGAGCTGGCTGGGCAGCACAAGTATTGGTGGAACACATCATTGCTTGGAGCCTGGGAAGGTATGGTGCAGTGTTCTGTCACATGGTGGACTCATTGTGCTGGTCTGGAGAGCTCTATCTCACAATCAGTTCACATGCATGTCATGGCCTGATGGTGTTATGCAGTGTGTCAGAGAAAACAGGTTGATATCAAAAATGAGTTTTGCAATAACTCCTCTATTCCATTTCTAATGGGACCTGTATGAAAAAGGATGTAAGATCATGGAAATTTAAAAAAAAATATATATATATATATATATATATATATATCGACACACACACACGCACGCACACGTACAGTATCTCTGTCTCTCTCACCACACACACACATACACACACATTTGTATGTATGTTACAGATTGCATATAAATATATAAGTGATACACAGTGGGAACCTCATGAGTGGTGTAGAAAGCAAATTCAAATATACTGTATAAGTGATAGACAGTGGAAACCTCATTAGTGGGATAGATAGCATGCATATAGAAATACCTTATTTATCACATAAGATCCCCTCTGCATATATCATTTATTTAACAGGCTAGGACCTTAAGGATGAGACATTTGTTTTGCTTTTTTAGGCATAAAATTATTTTTATAATTCTATTATTTTTGAACTAGTGTTACTGTGCTTTCCACCATCCTGATTGCTAAAAAAAACTGCCATGAAAGTGAAGTCAGGATGACAAGCTGTCACTGTGATGTGGTAGTTTGTTAGTGCTGCAGAACTTCCGCAGAAATTACAAACCACCGCCGCAGAAGTTGTGCGGCAAATGGTAGTCTTGCCGCAGAACTTGGTCCCACTGTGCTGCAGAAAAGTAGGGGCCCTGTCTATTCACCATGAACCACACAGCCAAAACATAATACAAAATGCTTTCTTCCTTTCTCATTTTCATTCTCCTTGTTTTTTTAGAAAAATATTTTATTGTAATTTTGATTAAAGTACATATTCAAATGACAATATCTCAGTTGAGAATAGATAACAGTCAGTATACAATTAAAGCTCCCACATACCCCCTCCCTACCTCCCATTTTAAATCATTTTCTTATACGATTTACAGCCATGGTGGGGGGGGGGATATGTTTAAGAGTTATTTCCAGCTTAAATTATTCTCATTGTCAATGTCCTCTATAGATGCAGCAATCTCTTCCATTAAGATAATTTCATTAAACATATAATGCCATATAATAAAATGTTTTCAGAGAAGACTTGACTGTTCCAGTTACTTACAAGCATTTGTCAGTACCGAATGTTGATTGTGTAGGCTTGTTGAGCTTGCTCACTACCCCTCTATCACTCGCTCCGTCTGTTTCCCCCGGTGCTGCAGGCTGCTCTTTTGTACTGGGCTCCTGCCTTCATTGGCAGCTTTTTCTGCCTACTAAGAAATCTGCAGCTGTCCTGACAGAGCTCCGTTGAGGTGGCTCACTCCCCCTCTCTCACTCGCTCATTCTGTTGCTCCTGGTGCTGCAGGCTGCCTTTTGTACTGGGCTTCTGCCTCTGTTGGTGGCTTTTTCTGCCCACAAAGATATCTGCAGCAGTCCCGACACAGGTCTGTTGAGCCTGCTCACTCACCCTCTCTCACTCACTCGTTCTGTTTCTGCCAGTGCTGCAGGCTGGCCTTTTGTAGTGGGCTCCGGCCTGCATTGCTTCTTTTTCTGCCAACAAAGAAATCTGTAGCAGTCATGTTAGAGCTCCATTGAGCTCATTCACTCCCCCCGTCTCACTCGCTCATTGTGTTTCTCCTGGCACTGCAGACTGCCCTTTTATACTGGGCTCCTGCCTCTGTTGGTGCCTTTTTCTGCCCACAAAGAAATCTGCAGCTGTCCTGACAAAGTTCCATTGAGCTCGCTCACGCCCCTTCTCTCACTCGCTCATTCCGTTTCTGCCAGTGCTGCAGACTGCCCTTTTCTACTGGGCTCCTGCCTAAATTGCCGCCTTCTTCTGCCCACAAAAGAAATTTGCAGCAGTTACAATAGAGCTCCGTTGAGCTCGCTCACTCCCCCTCTCTCATTCACTCAATCTGGTTTTCCCGCCACTGCAGGCTGCCCTTTTGTACTGGGCTCCTGAGTGCATTGCTGCCCTTTTCTGCCCATAAACAAATCTGCAGCAGTCCCAAAAGAGCTCTGTTGGGGTCACTCTCTCCCCCTCCCTCACTCGCTTGTTCTGTGTCTTCCGCCACTGCAGGCTACTCTTTTGTACTGGGCTCCTGCCTGCGTTGGCAGCTTTTTCTGGCCACAAAGAAATCTGAAGCAGTCCTGACACAGCTCCTTTGAGCTTGTTCACTCCCCCGCTCTCACTCACTCATTCCGTTTCTGCCAGCACTGCAAGCTGGCCTTTTGTACTGGGCTCCTGCCTGCGCTGCCGCCTTTTTCTGCCTACAAAGAAATCCACAGCAGTCACAATTGAGCTCCGTTGAGCTCACTCACTACAGCTCTGTCACTCGCTCGTTCTGTTTCTCTTGGCGCTGCATGCTACGCTTTTGTACGGGGCTCCTGGCTGCATTGGCACCTTTGTCTGTCCACAAAAAAATCTGCAGCTGTCTCGACAGAGCTCTATTGAGGTTGCTTAGTCTCCCTCCCTCATGCACTCATTCTGTTTGTCCTGGTGCTGCAAGCTGCCCTTTTCTACGGGGCTCCTGCCTGCATTGGTGCCTTTTTCTGCCCACAAAGAAATCCGCAGCAGTCCTGATAGAGCTCCATTGAGCTCACTCAGTCCTCCTGTCTCACTCACTCATACTGTTTCTACCACCGCTCCAGGATGGCCTTTTGTACTGGGCCCCTGCCTGCAGTGATGCCTTTTTCTGCAGTCCTGACAGTGCTCCGGTGAGTTCACTCACTCCATCTCCTTCACTCGCTCTCTCGTTCTGTTTCTCCCAGTGTTGCAGGCTGCCCTTGTGTACTGGGCTCTTGCATTGGGGACTTTTTCTGCCCACAAACAAATCCACAGCAGTCCCAACAGAGCTCAGTTGAGCTCAGTCACTCTCCCCTCTCACTCGCTCAATCTTAATTTGTCCCAAACACTGATTTCCCACAGTGACCATGCTATTCTCCGGCAGAAGCGCAAAAACATATTTTAGCCAGGATGTAAAAAATGACAGCTGTACTGTTCATAAGGAGATGTGAAAAAATGCCACTGTTGAAAATGTGGCATGAAAATATTACAAATTTGTGAAGTTACAAAGGTGCATGGAAACAGTTCAATGCACGCTTGTAATGCAGTCACGTTATGGAGTTTCATCACCAGATTTTCAACATAGGGATTTTAGGACCTCTGCTTATGAACAGTTCCACTGTCATTTTCTTAATCTGTCCCAAACACTGATTTTCACAGCGACTGCGTTATTCTGCATCAGAACTGTGAAAACACATTTCGGTCAGGATGAGAAAAATGACAGCTGTACTGCTCATAAGGAGGTGTGAAAAAATGCCAGTGTTGAAAATCTTGTGTGACAATATTACAAATCTGTGAAGTTACTAGGGCGCATGGAAAGTGCGTAATGCACACTTGTAACACAGTCATTTGATGGGCTATCATCACCAAATTCTCAACACAGGCATTAATGACCTCTGCTCATGAACAGTATCACTGTCATTTTCTTAATCTGTCCTGAACAGTGATTTCCCACAGCGACCGCTCTATTCTGCACCAGAAGTGCAAAAACACATTTCGGCCAGGATGGGAAAAATTACAGCTGTACAGTTCATAAGTAAGTGTGGGAAAATGGCAATGTTGAAAATCTGCAGTGAAAATATTACAAATTTGCGATGTTACATGCATGCATTCAAACTGTGCAATGCACGCTCATAACACAATCATTTTATGCAGTATCATCACCAAATTTTCAGTATAGGCATTTTAGGACCTCTACTCATGAACAGGGTCACTGTCATTTTCTTAATCTGTTCGGAACACTAATTTCCCACAGCAACTGCACTATTCTGTGCTGGAAGTGCGAAAACACTTTTCGGCCAGGAAGTGAACAATGACAGCTTATTGTTCACAGGATGTGTGAAAAAATTCCAATGCTGAAAATCTGGTGTGAAAATATTGCAAATTCACGAAGTTACAAGCCTGCATAGGAACTGCACAATGCACACTCATAAAACAGTCATTTTTTGGATTTTTCCACCAAATTTGCAACATAGACTTTTTGAGAGCCCACCTCATGAACACTGATACTGTCATTTCATTAATCAGCCCCAAAAAGTGATTCCATGCAATGATGGTGAAATCACCTCTTGGGGCTGATTAATGCCATGAAAGTTCCAGAATTCATGAGGAGGGGTCCCAAAAACCCCATGTTGAAAATGTGGTGCCAAAATTCCAAAAAATGACTGAGATATGCATTAAAGTGGGAAAAAAAACATTTATTCCATTACACAGCTTACCTGCATTTTGCAGTCAGTTTTGAAGAGTGCAGACGTGTTCCTGATCCACCGAAGATCATCGCGCCAAGCTCCGGAGGTAAGTATGGGGTGGTGGGATGTGGGGTGGCAGGGTGCATAGTGGGAGGGCGCAGGTTGAGAGAGGCAGTCAGAGAGACCGCCAAAGGGACAGTTTCCTTTTTTACAGGTTAAAAAAGAAAGACATCACGGGACCATTTTTTTATTTTACAGAGGCATGTGGCACACTGCGGTGGGCTCCCAGTGTGCCACCAGAATCTTTCTTTGGAGGGGGCAAGCCATAGCTGATGGGGGATTGGGCACCCCTGTCGGCACACAACAAAAGGGGGGGTGACATTATGCCAATGGGGATTGGGCACCCTGTTGGCAGACATTATAAGTGGGGGGTTTACTTAATACCGACAGGGAGTGGGCTTCCTCGTCAGCAACATACACATTGTGGCACTGAAGCCGACAGGGATTGGGGCCCCCATCAGCAAATAAACATGGTGGGGGGGTTAATATTGTTTGTGAACATGGCAGCAAACCGTTGCCATGTTCACAAACAATATCAGTGTGTCAAGATCCTGCCCTGCAATGATGGGTCACTTCCTCTTTGCAGCGAATGGCTTATGCTGCAATGTCGAGGTGGCCCTTGATTGCAGTGACTAGATTTTTACAAGGTGGTGTCATGCTGGCTGAACTAGTGTCAGCAGCAGTGTGCCACAGCATTGGGGGATGCTGGACAAGCCTTCAAAGGCTCTGGGGGCATTGGCCACAAAAGTGCCATGCCTCCACAACCTGCATGTGGAGAAAGCTGCCGCAATATGTTTCTTGCGCATGCGCGCAATCAACATAAAAATTATTCTCTTTTAGCCTTTGTACCTAAGAATATAGTTCTTTTCTGTTGCTTATTTAGATTTAAATCTGAAAGATCATTCTGAACCAACATTTGAAAGGCTTCTGGAACTGGTAGGGTAATTTGTTCAGAGATTTTTCCTGATATTTAAGACCACCATTTCCTTTTGTATGTACTGTCCCATACACAATGTTTCATATCAGCTATCTGACCTCATTGGTGCCAACATGATTCCAGATATGAGTTATTAATTTTATGTATTACAGTTGGTTTTACATATGCTTTATTTATTATTTTATATTGAATTGATTTATTTTTTCCTGAAATTAAGTGATAATTTGTCTCTTTATATAAGTTTTTCCATTTTTGCCTCAGTATACTTAATATTTAAATCTTTTGCCATGCCTCTTGTTGTCTCGAGATTTTATATTCCAAAATACTAATTATTGTTTTATAAATCTTAGATAGGGGTTTAACTTTTAGACAATCAATAATTTGTTGCTCTTTCTCTAATATTAATGAAAAACCCAGTCCTCTTAAGTTATGTTCCATCTTGTACTGTTGAAATAAGTCATTTACACTGAAATAAGCTAAAAAGTTTTTTTTTTAGTTTTTATTTATTTCCATTTTTTTAAAGGTATTTTAATCTGGAAACTGGTTTTGTATTAATAGCTGGTTCCAGTGTGTAATCTTTGATAATCTAAACTGTTGGACCACTCCATTTTTATGCAATTCCCTATTATGTTCAAATAATGGAGCAAATAACTTAAGTATATTGAAGTGTCCAAATTTATTTAGAACAAGTTTAATCTGTGGAATAAATTCTTTTGTAGTATTAAAGATTTAGGAAGTTGGTTTATAAAAAGTGTCTGATTGATCACATTCTTTATTTTTTCTTGCTTAATAATCTCTTGTACGATTTGTGAAGATTGGCCTGGATTGTATATCCAGTTCCAAAGATTGACCATTGTCTGTGCTAACATGTAAAAATACAAGTCTGGATGGCCAAGTCCTCCATCTTTAGGAGACCTCCTTATACTTGCCCAAGTAATAAGGGGTTTCCCCCCATCCATAAATATTTTGTCAACACCCTTTTCATATCTGCATTCTACTTCATACAGGGTGACCCATATAAAGCCTAGAGAACGTATGTGAACTGAGGAAACACCATCATTTTGATTGTTTGCACTCTACCCCAAATGAAATAGATAAATCTTGCCACATGTTTAGTGTATCTTGTATTTTTTGTTTAATTATGTTAGAATTTTTCTGTATTGTAGAGTCCCAGTGGTGTGTTAATTGTATCCCTAAGTACTGTATGTGATCTGATTAGTTTTTGAAAATATATTTAATTTATGATAGTGGCTATCAATATAAGGGGCATTGAGTGGCATTATCTTTTTTTTCTTTCTGATTTCAAGTGTAATCTGAGATCTGCAAAAATGTATGTATCAGGTCTAATAGGGTGGGCATTGATTTGTGCCAATCTCTTGAAAGTAACACAGCATCATCTGCAGAAGCACTTAATTTAATTTCTGTGGACTGCAGATGGATTCCTTTAATTTCTTAATTATTCCTTATTTTTCCAAAGACTGGCTCTATTGCTAGTGCAAAAATAATTGGTGAGAGTAGACAGCCCTGTCCCAAACCACATTTAATATCTATTTGTTCAGAGGTCAAATGATTAACATAGAAACATAGACTTTGATGGCAGATAAGGACCACTTGGCCCACCTAGTCTGCCCATTTCCCTACCTACAGGATAAGCTGCAGATCCTATTTAACCAACAGCCTCTTTCTTCCTACCCCCCTTATGTCTGTCCCATGCATTCTTGAATTCTCCCTCAGTTTTAGACCCCACAACCTCCTCCAGAAGGCTGTTCCATGCATCCACAACCCTCTCTGTGAAAAAATACTTCCTCACATTGCCCCTGAGCCATCCCACCTCTATCTTCAAATTGTGTCCCCTTGTTCCTGCACATCTCTTTTTATGAAAGATGCTACCCTCTTGGACTTTGTTGGTTCCACTGAGGTACTTAAACATTTCTATCATGTCCCCCTCCCTTCTTTCCTCAAGGGTATACATATTAAGCTCCTTTAGTCTCTCCTCATATTGCTTCTCTTGCAGACCCTGTACCATTTTAGTTGCCCTTCTCTGAACTGCCTCCATCCTGTCTATGTCCTTGTGGAGATGGGGTCTCCAGAACTGGGCACAGTACTTCAGATGGGGTCTCACCAACTGTCTGTACAGGGGCATAACAACTTCCTGTTTTCTGCTGGTGATACCTCTCCCTACTCATCCCAGTATCACCTCAGCCCTCCCTACCACCTTCTTGCATTGCTTGCCAACCTTAAGGTCATCTGATATGATTACCCCCAGGTCTCTTTCCATTTTTGTTGTTGTTACTACCTCCCCCCCATTGTGTAATCTTCCCAAGGGTTTTTGTTTCCCAGGTACATTACTTTGCACTTCTTTGCATTGAATCCAAGCTGCCATACTTCTGACCATTCCTCCAACCTTGCCAAGTCCCTTCTCATCCTTTTCATGTCTCCTTGTGTATCAACCCTGTTGCATATCTTTGTGTCATCTGCAAAGAGGCATACTTTTTCTTCCAATCCCTCTGCAATGTCACTTATAAAGACATTAAAAAGGACTGGAACAAGTACTGATCCCTGTGGTACCCCAATTGTAACCCCTCTTTCTTCACAGTGGACTCCATTTACAATTACCTTCTCTGTCCTGTTGTTCAGTCAATGTTTTACCTAGGCTATCATCCTGGGACCCACTCCCAGGCTGGTTAATTTGACTACTAATCTTTTGCATGGGACTGTGTCAAATGCCTTACTAAAGTCTAGGTAGGCCATGTCCACAGCCCCTCTTTGGTCTACTACTTTGGTCACTGAGTCAAATAAATCAATTAGATTCATCTGGCATGACCTTTCTGCTGTGAACCCATGTTGCCATGGGTCCTGTGCCCCACTGGCCTCTAGGTACTCAACAATTCTTTCCTTCAGAAGTGATTCCATCACTTTCCCTACCCCAGAGGTCATACTGACAGGTCTGTAGTTTCCTGCCTCTGTCTTGGTCCCACTTTTGTGAAGGGGAATCACATCTGCCTTCCTCCAGTCCTCTGGTACCACACCATCCTCCCAGAATTTGTTAAAAAGGGTAGTCAATGGTGTCACTAGTTATCTGCTTAATTCTTTTAGAATTCTGGGGTGAATTCCATCTGGCCCCATTGCTTTTTCCACCTTCAGTTTTAGGAGTTCTTTCAGAACCCTTTCTTCTGTGAAAGGACTGGGATCAACCCACCCTGGGAGAAAAGAAAAAAGCGAAAAGCACCAGGACTTGTGCAGTGCTGAACAAATATCAGACAAGAAGGAGCATAAATATGAGCACCCACACAGCACAATAAAGATGGCTTATAAGCAAAAATATAAATCCAAATTTTAATGCAGACCAGCACCATACAGAACAAAGGCTAGAAAAAGTAGCCCCTTCTTGATCAACCCACCCTCCAGAGTGCTTCTGTTAATTGGATTCGGCACCTCACCCACTTCCTCTTTTGTGAATACTGAACAGAAATATTCATTCAGTATCCCTGCTTTTTCACTGTCACTCTCTGCCCACCCACCATCCATTCTATTCAGCTGAACTATTCCTCCCTTTGTGTTTCTATGCTCCTAGATATATATATGGAAGGTTTTATCCCCCTTCTTAACCGAGTTAGCTATCTTTTCTTCAGTTTGTGCCTTTGCTACTCTGACCATCCCCCCTGCTTCCTTCTGCCTTAACTGGTACAGTTCTCTGTCCTGCTCCTTCTGTGTTTCCTTATACTTCATAAATACTATCTTTTTCTCCCTAACGTTCACCGCCACCTCTTTTGAAAACCATAGTGGATTTTTCTTTCATTTTGATTTGTTTATTTGCTTCACACAAAGGCTTGTTGCCTCTCTGATGGCAGTTTTGATATTTGCCCATTGTTGCTCCACCCTTCCTTCTAGCCTGTTGCTAGTGCTTTTCTAAGGCACTCTCCCATCTTGCCAAAGTCAGCCCTCCTGAAGTCCAGAACCCTCACTTTTGTATGGCTTGACTGTGTAGCTGAGTTTATTGTGAACCACACTGTTTGATGGTCACTTGTTCCCAAATGGCAACCCACTTCTAGATCTGAGATCCTCTCACTGTCCCCATTTGAGATTATGAGGTCTAAAATTGCTCCCTCATGAGTAGGTTCCAAAACTAGCTGTTGGAGGCATGCCACCTGAAGGGCATCAAGAATGGCCCTGCTTTTGGATGTGGCTGATGCAATGGTGCTCCAGTTAACATCTGGCATGTTAATGTTCTCCTTCAACAGTATCTCCCTTTTCTCTGCCATCCTAAGTATGCCTTTTATTATATCCTTTTCCATTCCCTCCTCCTGACATGGGGGTCTATATACAACCCGTGCGGATTGTGGTGCCATTTCCAGTCTCTAAGGTGACCCACCGTTCCTCCTCTCCTCCCTGTTTACTCTTTTGTTCAGTTGCTTTTATCCCTTCCCTTACATAGAGGGCTACTCCCCCCTCTTCTGTCCTCCCTGTCTCTCCTGTAAGTTGTGTACCCTGGTATGTTAACATCCCAGTCATGGTTCTCTGTGTACCATGTTTCTGTGACTGCTACAATATCCAGCCATCCCTCTTCCATCAAGGCCACCAGTTCAGGGAGCTTGTTGCCCAGACTATGGGTGTTAGTACTCATTACCCTCCATTTATTGATGGCCTTACCCCTTTTTGCCCCATCCCTGTCCTTATTGCATTTGTCACTTTCTCCATTTACCCTTGTGCTTCTCTCTATCGACATCTCTATGTAGGTGTCTATCTCACTTAGTACCCTGATATTTTGGGGGGACTAGGATTTCCCTACTTCTTTCCAGTGCCTCCCCACTTGGCTAGTTTAAACGCTTGTCAATGAAGTATTTAAACCTTTCATCTAGGATCTGGTTCCTGTCCTCGACAGATGCAGACCATCATGCCAGTATAGGCCTGCATCCCTCCAGTTGGACCCCAAGTCCCCAATGAAGCTAAATCCATGAGCTCTGCACCAGTTTTTCAACCACTGATTGAATCCCATGGTGTGGAGCACCCTAGCCTCACCCATGCCATTGACAGGCATCACCTCTGAGAAGGTTACTGTGTGTGCTATTTGTCTAAGGCCCCTCTCCATCTCCACAAATGCTTCTTGCACTGCTCTGATCCCTTTCTTAGCCAGGTCATTTGACCCTAGGTGGACAATGACATCCAGCTCCCTCCCCTGTACAGCTGCTCCTGTGATCCTGAGGATTAGCCCCCTGCCCCTCCAAGCCATGGTGCCAGGAAGGCACCTTACCTCCCTCTCCCCTTCCTCCCCCAGTTCTACCTTCCTAACAATGAAGTCCCCCCCAGGAGTTGTTTCCTTCCCCTGTGGGGTCCCATGCCACTCTCCTGTGGGTCTCCTTTGCGGAGGTTCCCAGCATCCTCCTTGGTCTCCACTGTGGGTGCCTCCATAGAGGAACCACACTTTTCCAGAATGGCATAGAAATTGTGGAGAGGTACAACTGGAGGGATGCACCTCTGTTCCACCATCCTCACCCTCCCTGAGCCCGCTATGGTCCAACTGCTCCTCTTTCTTGACAACCTCTGAGGCAATGGCAGTGACCCTGGTGGTCCCTGGGTGGGAGAGGAGGTCCCACAAATCCTGGCCAACTAAACCTGAAGATGAGCAACCTCTTCCCTCAGTCCAAAGAGGTGTCTGCAGATGGGACAACACTGCATCCTCCAGAACATCTCCCAGAAGACTGCTGCTCCATAGTCACTGCACTGAACCACTCCCATCATGTCTTTTTTCTGGACCCCTAACTGTTATTTGGAATACTTACTTGTTCCTGTTTGTTTATTTCTTTTTTTCTTCTCTCCCTACTTACTTACTGCCTCTGCACCCTTTTAGCTCCTAATCTTCCTGTTCTGAGACAAGAAGTTCCTGTTTTTCTCAGTAGTCTTCTTACTTGCTCAGAGTCAGACCTCCAGCAACTGGAGGGGATGGAGAGCTACTCTAGCCCTTCTAGGATGGTGAGTCTTTGGTGGCTGTATGATCACTCACTTCCTGCTCCCAAACAGGAAGTTCCTGTTGTCAGTTAAATCCTGTGCCTATAAAAGTAGAACTGATTTAGGGTGGGTGGTGAAGGAGAGAGAAGGAGGGCAGTATAGTCCCAGTAGAGAGGTTTTAGTTATACCAATATCTCCTTCCTCCTGGTGTTCTGTCTGTCCTCTGACAGAAGCTATCTAGGGCAGTGTTTATATCTGGTCTTAACCTGGCTCCTTCTAGATAAGCCATTCCCCCTACTTTGCAAATATTTCTACACTTAGTTAATTTCGCAGATAATTCCCTTCTGACACCTGTGACAAGCACCTAGATAAGTACTCAGATAACAGATAACAATTTAGTTCAACTACCTCTGACAAACACACCAACTCCTTTTTTTTGTTTGTTTTTTACCCTTAATTGAAGGTCCCAGTACAAGAGCTCTATTTCTTAGTCCCAGTAGACAGGTTTTAGTTATTCCAGTAGCTCCTTCCTCCTGGTGTTCTGTCTGTCCTCTGCATTAATTCTAAAAGCAGCCTTCAGGTTATTATATAAGGCTAAAATTAAGCATAAGTAGGGTTTAGGCAACTGCCATTTCCTCAATATTTCAAAAATATAAAACCTTTGAATCAAGTTAAATGCCTTTGTGACATCTAAAGCTAAGGCATAGTAGCATTCATTTGTGTTATTAATCAGATGTATAAATAACACCACTTTCTTAATGGCTGATGCCATTGTTCATCCCTTGACAAATTCTGCCTGATGGGTATGTAAACTATTTTGGGAGCACATCCAGAAATCTTTTAGCCATTGTCTTGGTAAGTATTTTATTATCACTATTTAGTAATGATATGGGTGCGTAATTACTTATATTCTCTTTATTTTTATTTTCTTTAGGAATCAGAACTACTAGGGCTTCCATCACAGAATTAGGGAAATATAGTCCCTGTTCCATCACCTCCTGTATTATTTTGTGTAACCATGGAAATAATTGATAATTCCTTGTGAGAAGTTTGGTATAATTCATTTGTAAAACCATCTTTTCCAGCACTTTTATTTTTTGGAAATTTGTTTATTGTTTGTTGAATTTCCTGTTGTGTTATGGGTGATTCTTCTAATCGCAATTGATTAAACTCAAGGTTTTGACAACATTTTCATATATCTTCCTGATTGGGGTTTATCATTTTGCTAATATATTGATTTATAGTGGTGAATAACTATATCAAGACTGTCTTTTTCATCTGTTCTCAAGTTCCCTTGATAGTTCTATACGGCTGCAATATAATTATTTACTTTTGATTTTTTTTTTATAAATTAGCTAATCATTTTCTGGCTTTATGTCCTTGGAAATAATGAGCTTTTCTTACTTTTGTTCATATTTGTTATTGTTTCTTTAGTTTGCAGGTTCTGGATTTGTATTTTATAGCCCAGCCATACTTTTATATGTTCATCATAGTTTAGTATTTTCTGTCTGTCTAACAATTTCATCTTGTGTGTCAAGTCCTGTAGCTTATTATTTTGATTCCTCCTGTACCAACTTTCAAAATAGATAATTTCACCTCGTAAGACACATTTAAATGCATCCCATAGTTGAGAAACTGAAGATACCCCATCATAATTAAGATCCCAAAATTGTGTTATTGCCTTTTATTTTATCTTGAAATCCTGGAACTTTCAAAATGTCATTATTAATATACCATCTAGGTTAAACATGTACTTGTTTGCTTTTTTTTTTTGCTAGTTTTATGGTTACAGTACTTCTACTACCACATGATCAGAACGTACTATAGATCTAATAGAAGTATTAGATACTAATAGAATAAATTTTTTAGAATGCAGGCTGTAATCTATTCTAGTCATATTCTTATTTTTTTAAGTTTATATGGGTATATTATTTAACTCTCCTAATATGCATTCTCCAAATAGCTACAATATTATGTTCTTCTATGAAGGCATTTAATTTTCTTGACAACATTAAATTATTTCTTGTTATATTAGCTCTTTTCTCCTCAGCTGGACAGATCATAGCATTGAAGTCTTCCATTAATATTGTTTTCTCTGCTTGGGTTTCATTCAGAGCTTGGGTTAAAGATGCTAGAAATTTTTCATAATTAGTAAAAGGTTGATAAATAGACCCTATCATTGTTACTAGTGTATTAAGTTCTCCTTTAATTATTATTATTCTGCCTTCCTTATTAGGCCACTTTTGGATTATTTTAAAGTTGGTGTTTTTTCTTTATTAATATTGCTACACCTTTCACTTTATTAGTACCTGCTGGGAAAAAAAGATATTGGCCACCCAATTCCTAAATAACTTTTTTATTACCCCTGCTTCTACATGCAACTCTTGTGATGCAACTATACTTGCTTTTATTTATTTATTTATTTAGGCAGCAGTTTGGAAAACCTTTGAGCCATAGGCTCATTTACAAAGGTACCTTGTCAAAGTAAGACAAACAAAATACACAGTATAACAGTATAACACAGTATAACAGTAACTTAAGACATAGATACAAACAAGCTGGTACAGGTAGGATTGATGCAAACAATACCAGAGTTATGTTGTCCTTCACAGCTTTGTAGTCAGCTTTGTCATTAGTATTGAGTATGGCTTTGACTAGTGGCAATTACAGCTTCAGGTGTTGACAAGGTGGTTCCGTAAGGATGTTTTGAAGCACGATATAGTTGGAGCTTCGGAGATGGAGGGGGGCATTGTGTTGAACCAGGAGGGGGCCCTAAAGCTGAAGGCTCTTTAGCCAGGAGAGGTCCTAGCTCTAGGGATAACAGAGAGGTTTTCCAAGAGGTCCAAGTATGAACTAGTGGGACAGAGTGGTGGATGGTGGTGGTCATACTAGGTGGGGATAGCCCAAGGAGGGTCTTTTTTGTAAGGGTACAGGTCAGATATTTGAGGCGCTCATCAAGATCAAGTACCAGCACTTTAGCGTACAGTAGACAGGTGTGTGTTAGCCTAGGTGCCCCAGTAATTAACCTGCAGGCCTTAATCAGAGTAGTGCAAATTTTATGGAGTGTGGTCTGATCAGCAGCACCATACACCGGCAGTCCATAGTCTACTAGGGACAGGATAGAGGAGGTGACTGCAAGTCAAAGAGCCTCCGGGGGGAGGCAGTGTTTATACCGATGTAAGATGCCCAATCGGATATTAGTGGCAGTGGCTAGGGCAGTGATGTGTCCATGGAAGGAGAGGGAGGGGTCAAAATGGATCCCTAGGTATTTATAGGAGCAAACTTGTTCAAGTGGGAAAGAGGACCCAGAGTGAATGAGGAGATTGAAGTTGCAGGACTTGTTTTGAGGATGAGTGAAGAACATGGTTTTTGTTTATTTAAGATTTATCACCAGTCTATGTTCCTTGAACCAGCCCTTGGCTTCAGCGAAGGACTTCTGCAGCAAGTCCTGGAGGGCAATAGGGTTACGACTTGAGGCAAAGATGACTGCATCATCAGCGTACAATAGAATTTTCCCCGAGCAAGAGCGTGAAAGGGTGTTAAGGTAAAGGGAGAATAGTAAGGGGCCCAAAATGGAGCCCTGGGGAACCCCAGAAAAGATGGGACAGATGTCTGAGTAGGCCCCATTAATTTTTACATGCTGTGAGTGGTCAGACAGATAACTGGTGCACTAGGAGATAGGCCCAGCAGCAAAACCAGAGAGACTAAGGGCTTCAAGAAGGAGGGGGTGGCAGACAGTGTCGAAAGCTTTAGAGAGGTAAATGAAGACCGCACCAGCCAGAGAACCAGTGTCTAAGGAGGAGTGGAGAAAGTTGGAGAACTCTAGGAGGGCTGTGTTGGTACTGTGGCCCATTCGGAAGCCATGCTGCTCAGGACATAGGACATTGTAGGTGGAGGAGTAGTCAGAGATTTGAGAGGCTACCACTTTTTCCAAGGCCTTGGAGAAAGGAGAGAGAATGGAGATTGGCCAATAGTTTCCAGCCACAGTTCTATCACCACCTTTAAAGATAGGGGTGACAGTGGTGACTTTCCAGGCAGTTGGAACCTTCCCCAGGCAAAGAGAGTGGTTGATGAGGCACGTGATCAGGGTAAGGCTTTACATTTATTTAGGTACTGTAGGTCATACTTCTTGCTCTATCTATTGGCGTGTAAAGACCATTTAAATTCAATGTACAAAATGTATTTTTTTTTAGTATGCCATACTTGCTTGTCTGATAATATTGATCAAGGTGTCTCCTAATTTGCCTTTGGCAACATTTGGCTTTTTAAAAAAAACTTTTCACTGTTCCTCTCTGGCTGCATCTTTCCCAGAATTTTTAATTTGCTGTTTTTTTATTGCCATATGCACCCCATCTTTTATTACAACATGTTTGTCCTTAGTACCACAACATTTTTTCTTCTGGTTATTTCTTATTTTGTTCCTAACATTTCCATAGTGCCCAAACATCATTTATCCTGTGCTTAAATAAAGCACCTTATGAATCCCTTTCTTTTTTGTCAGAGGTTACCTCCCCCAAAAAAGAATCCCAGCACTGATTATGAAATTTCTCTCTTAGGGAGAAATTTGTAAGAACATCATTAGGTGAATCAGGCAGGCAAAATGTCTCTCAGCTTTTTTCCTGCTTCTTCACTTGCGTTGAATATATGTTGTACTTAGCGGGTATAGGATGGAAAAATTAATTTGGTTCTCCCATAGTTTATTTTTTATAATATTGTATCACTTGTGTTTTTGTACTAATTCTGGAGGAAAATCATTGAACAATGTGAAGTTGGCCCCATGTATATTAATTTGTGTTTTCTTAAATACTGCTGTCATTAGTTGGCCTTTCTCCTCGGTCCTAATGACTTTACAAACAATGGGCCTGGGTGGACCTGGACTCACATTCACATTTCCTCTAAAAGTTCTGTGTATTCAGTCAATTTCAAAATGTAGTTCTTTTGAGTCAATGTCCAAATAGTTTGCTATCACTGTTTTCATTGTTTCCTTTAAAGGTTGTTGCATGTCCCATAGTTCTGGTACACCCGTTATCCTGACATTTTATCTTCACACCCTTGCTTCAAAGTCAATAAGTTTCACCACTAAATATTTATTATTTGATTCCAAATATTTAATCTGTCTCTCCATTGGTAATAATCTATCCTTGAGGCTTGAGATTCTCTCTTGCGCAACTCCCAGTTCATGCTTTAACATAGTATTTTCTTCCAGAACTGTCTGTGATGTTTGGTGTAAACTATCAACTTTTTTATGTCTATTAATTGAATTCCTGATAGTTTTCCTTCTATGTCATTTAATCATTGTAATATTAACTCAGCCAATTGTGATGTTTGAGTATCTCACTTAAGTGGTTCTGATTTGTTAGCAGTAGTTATGTTTTTGTGTAAAATATTATTTTGAATAGTTCTGTTCTCCAAAATTTCAGGCTCTGATTCACTGGTTTTTGTCTCTCTATTACTAATCTCCTCTACCCCTCAATCTTGCATAAAAGCATTATCATAAGTCATTGGCTGAGGAGAGCAAACTGACATACCTGAAGGGCATAGCTCCTCGGTCATATTCAAAGGCAAGTTGTGCTGCACTGCTGTCCCTCCACCACTTTCTGTGGCCATTTTAATATTGTCTCAGATCTCTGTTATGGTTAAATCATCATCGATGGGTGCTGCAGCCTATAGATTATTGTCAGCATCAGACTTCCCTGTTCTCTGTTCCATGAGAGTTTAGCTCTGAAAAGCATCCCACCTGCTGTGATTTCTCTAGCATCATTGTTGCTCTGCTCTGTAACAACTGGGGGCTTCCCAGCTTCAGTGTTTTTTCAGCCACTTACGATGTATTGGAAGGTGGGTTCTTTTCATTAAATGGACTTCTATAATTTTCTCCAGATGGCTAGACCTGAGAAAGAAACCCTAAATTCATGGATGGTTTAGCTGCGGCATTCATAATAGTTTCTGATGAATTGGGTACTTGCTCCATCTGGTTTTGAACACTCTTTACCTGTTCTGCTTGTCCTTCTGGGCGAGAAGAGGTAATCCACAGTTTATTGACATTTTGAATGGGCTGTTTTGCAGTATTGCCTTTTGTTATTTTAGCCAGGTTTGCATGTCTAATTCTTTAATAGATTTTGTATAGGCCTTCCCTGCTGATAGTGATTTTGCATGCTGACTTGATTTTCACGGCATCCTTTCAAAACCAAATGACCAGAAATGTTGAGTTAATTTCTTCTGGGAGTTTTCCACTTGTTCTTGCCAAAAACACCCATTGTCTCCTATATACATAATAAAATCTGGCAAGGGGTATTGTCTTGAGGCAAAGGGGAGAAAGAAAACCACTGCTATGGAGGGAGATGCTGACCAACTACTACTTGTAGCTCCAGCTTGCTGCCATTAGACCAGAGGTCAGGATACCCCAGTGGTGACATATTTCTTTATACACAGTTCATACCACATGAAGCCCATTTTCAGTCTCCTTGTTGTAGAAGCAACATATAGATAGCAAGGCACGTGCTACCATAAACAATGAGGTTCTTTTTCCATCAAGGGGTTGAGATAATAATATAATTTGGACCTCAAGAGTGAAGATACAATGCTCAAGAGGTCCATGATGTCATCTCATCTCCAAGAAGGAAACATGAGTTGAGTTGTACATTATTGCCCGCGTTTTTTTTTTATAGTATTTGGTTTTATTGGAAATCAAATGTGACATTTGAACTGTGCAAAACAACCTTTTATGACAAGTGGACTATGTCAAACACCTTCATGCCATGCACGACAAGGATTTTCAGTGTATGGAAATCAATACACAACAGTACTTAATCATAAACTGCCCCCCTGTGCATCAGTGGAATTGACAGCTTGCCTGTCCTGGTCACTGATACAATTAAATACTTGGGGGTGACACTTGACCACCAGCTTGACCTTGGTCATTACATCCACAATGTATGCAGGAATGCCAATTGTAAGCTGGGTCTTGCCTACAGAGCAAAGAATAACCTTACATCTGCTGCTTGTCATGCAGTGGCCAGTGGTGTGCTTTTTCTGACTCTCTCCTATGGACTCACCCTGTATGTGCATACTTCCAAAGCTCACATTGCTTGGTGGCAGGTAGTCTCTAACAATATTTGTCATTTTGCACTTGCTGCCCCCATCTCACCCACCACTGTGACCTGTACAGTAAGCCTGATTGGATCTCCCCTCTCAATTACATGAGTTTTGTCCTGTGCAGTTTCACAGGTAAGGTGCTCAGAACTGGCACCCCCTAGGGTCTGGCAGAGCTTCTTGTACCTGCTCCCCCTACTGAGTGACTACATGCCATCAAGCCCCAGCCTCTGCTAAGGGTCAGGCGAGCACCAGTCATGGAATTCTCCCTCCCTCCCTGGAGATGGAGAGCTGTCTGTTGGATGTTCAGTCCATCTTCTCCCTGCTAACCACCAGCGGCCTATGCTTGTTCCTAAACACGGGTCACCAGTGTGGCACGAGGTGTGGCATCCAGTGCCTCTATTCTCAGCACCACTGAGCCAGCTTTGCTATAATCCATGTTGCAAAACCATGTTCTATTTTTTCTAGTATGTAGTTAGAACATAATTTTAGTGCAACACAAGTTACTTAACCTGTATTGACAGCATTGTACATATACTGTACAACATCCTGTATTTTGTGTTAAAGGAAGCACACGAGTGTCTATAGTGAAAACTGTGCTAACAAAGTACTGGAGTACAAATTTCAAAGTATTACTAAGCTTGTAGTGAACTAGTAAATAGGTGGGTGATCTTTTTTGTACTCTTCATTGCCATTTCTAGTTGCAAGTATCCCAGCATATGGTAAAAACACCTGCAATACATTGATCAATTTGCCATACTGTACACTGTAGGAACTCATTCAAAACAGCACCTTGCTGGAGGGCAGTGTGAACACTCTTACCATAAATCTTCAAAACATTTTTTGAAATTTGTTTTAAAACAGTCTATTAGTGCGTTTAGAAAATTTTTCAGTGCATAGAATGTATACTGTATTTGCACAAATGCATCATAGTCATTTTAAGCATCACATCAGCTGGAGAAAACCACCCATGTGGCAGTTAAACATGTGGGGATAATCAGGAGACACATACAGAGCATGATCTAACTAGAAAAAACAAGAAGAAAAATGCATTAAGAATTTACTACTCTGAATAACAGGATATCTGTTAATTTAGATTATGTAGGTGTTTTACTCCAGTCAAGCTACTCAAACATTGAAGTATATGTATATTTTCTAATTTGTTAAACTGAATGAAAAAATATGACAACTAGTTTCCCTATAGTTAATTAAGCAGCTGCATTGCTTGTTATTTTATTGTCAATAGAGACTTCTTAGTTTTTATAGTTGTACAGGAGCTTTGGTGTTTTTTTTCGTAATTAATGTATTATTTATAACTTTGTAACTTTGTACTTGCTGAGAACCTGAGGGAAATAAGCCTTCCTGGCTCAATGATTATACCATGATCAAACAAAGAAAAAAAAGGAAAACATTTAACAATTAAACAGCAGGATGGAACAGGGTGATTATCAGGATGCCACACTTCAGAGTTCCTACCCTTTAAGTAAAATGCATTGCTTAGATTTAATTTAATTGACACAAAAAAGCAGAGTCCAAGTTAATATATAGCGTAAGGACTTCTATTGTGTATACCTTTTGTATTATATATATTTTTTTCTTTGTTGTTCTACATTTTATATCTCCTGTCTATGTAATTGCAAACTGTATGTGTATGTGCCTCAGGACCTCCTTGTGAATCAGCTTGCTCAATGGAGTCTTTCCTGCAATAAACTTGAACTTGAAGGTAGAAAGAGCTAAAAAAAAACTGAACAGCAAAAAATGTGAAAAGGAGGCATCATCTTTTGATCTGGATATGCCCAGGGCCAGCGTTAGCACCAGACCACCCATGCCGCATGGAGGCCCCCCCGACCCCCACATGTAAGGACAAAGAGGTGACTCTTCCAAATCCCTGCTGCACTCCCAAGTCCCACATATGAAAAAATACACACACAAAACGTTCATTTTTAAATTGAAAAGCAGCAGCCCAGCACAGCATTACATACCTTCCAATCCTTTCCTTCATTTATATGTTTTTTCGTATTCGTCCGGTCCTATAATGTACATCCTCGCTAGGTCACCATTCATGCTGCCTGGCTGCCACTGGAGCCTCCGACCGCCTGCCCGCCCACCTGATTTCCTTTCCCTGACCCTAGGCATAGACTAGTCTGGCAAGTAGTTTGGAACCGACAAGCCGCAAGGTCACTCCGCCGCATGGCCCGCACGCATCTGCAAACACTCATAAAGAAGTTAGGGGCCCCGCCAATCTTTCTCACTCAGGCTGCCCGCTTGTGCACATCCACGCTGTCCCACTGAGACTGCAACAAGGTTGTTTGCTTCCACACGGTCCCCTATTGTGCTGCACATCATGGTGACGTGGAGGTGCTGTTGGAGCCAATCACAGTGCTCTACTCAGTCCCTTGCTGTTTTTGCACCTCCTCCCCCTCGGATCTGAAACGTTTGGTCCCCACTCAGGTCCTGTCCGTCCCATAAAGATCCCTCCGGCGCTCTTGAAACTATTCAGCCGAGGGAATCCTGTTGTTGAGTCGGCGAGTTGCTAACTTGGAGCTGAGCCTGGAGGACAGCGTTGAGAGAGAGAAGACCAGAGACCACACTCTGAAACCAACTACCCAGTTCCTGATCTTGGAAGAGCTGGATATCCCTTCTAATTCGGTCTACAGATATCCTCCTAAATCCAGTAAGTCCCAATTCTAATTTAGTTTTCTTATTAGCACATGGAATGAATGCAGTGTGACCTGGATTAGAGGACCCCCACACAGAAAGATGGCGATTGAATAATCTAGTGTAACGTGAACATACAAAAAGTAAAGTTTGTTGTAAGTCTCTGATTTCTGACAGTTGTGTCAAGTTATAAAAGCAGCAGGCTGTATGTCCCCCAAATAATGTTCCAGTGAAGAAAGGTTTTGGAGGCACAGGAACTCTGATAATAATTGTGTAAGGGGAGAGTAGATTCCTCTGGGGTCCAAGCCAGTTTAGGTAGCAGCTGGAGTTTGGGTAAATGTTATCTTGGGCTTTGAAAACATGAGTGACGGGAGCCGTCCTTTTTACAAATTGCAAAGAATTCCACTTCTCACTTGCATGTTAACCTGTATCTTTTTTTGTTATACCAGAAATAAATCTGACTTCACTGAGGGAGTACTGGTTGCGGGGGTGGTCTGACTGCCTGGTTTGTGGATAGTTTTTTTTATGTCCAATAGTCTCGTTTTAGGCAGAGCTGGCCTCATCCTTGTTCCCTTCAGTGTGGTGGGGTCTGTGGAAAGACGGGGGGCAAGGCAGTATTCCCACTGATCACTGTTGAGGCAATTTTATGTGGCTACTTGTGAAAATGATTCTCCAGGTTACGCTGCACAAGCTGTTCATCAAAGCACATTATTACCATGTCCTGAATTGTGGGTCATACACTGAATCTGCACTCCCAAAAGGCAATGCAAACTTAATTTATAAAGCCCCGCGTCCCTGTGGCTCAGAGCTCTGTACATTAAGGATTATCTGTGATAACAGGATGCACAAGCTACTGGTGGTATGCTTATCTGAGGGGGTGAGCATTTTAAAAAAAAGAGTGCTCCACCAAGGTGCATTTACAGTCCTTCAGCAGTCTGGGACTCGAGTTGAAAATCTGCTGGTTTCGGATTTTTATGATTTTGTGCACTCTGCCCTCATCTCTCTCCACCCCAGACAGGCTTGCTGCATACTGTTCATTGTAATGAGTGTTTTATTATGTAAGCCTAATACATGAACAAAGCGAACAGTTCTGTGATAAGGTGATCTGGAATATTTGTGAAGCATTTAGAATGGCTGGTACATATGTGGTCTGTGCTAGGCCTGTCGGGACGCTAGCTTAGACTGAAGTATGCACTGGCATATATCTTATGAAATTTAAATACTATGTAGAAAGATTACTGGGGGGGGGGGGCCCGCCCCGTCTGTGGAGCCCCAGACATAGAGTTTGCTGGAGGCCCCCAAAGTCCTAAAATCGGCCCTGGATATGCCATCTTGAAAAATAATCAATTATTTTGTGAACTGCAGGATTTCGGTAAGAGAGAAATGACAGCTTTTGAGCAACTGCCAAGTGGTGTGGGAAACCTACTCATAGCTTCAGGAGGGCCCGGAGGCACAGACCTGAGGATCAAGAAAGAAAAGGAAAAATCTCATCAACCAGAGAAACTGAGTTCAACTGTTGGCTTCTGTACATCACTTGAAGGTATGGCTTCATCATCACTATTGCCCTTACAGAAACCTACTAATCTTTTTTTTTTTATATATTATTATTTCTCCTCCAGAGCCCCAGCTGTGACCCCCGCCATCCATCATTCCCCCAGCACCATCCCTGAACATCAGACCCCCTCCCTTATGCACCCCACGACTTACCCTTTGTGGCAGGGTGGTGGGGAGCGACTCGACCCACTCCAACGGATCCATGCCAGGGAGGTGCCCTTCCAAGAATGGCGCTGTGGGGAACAACTTCATACTGCCGGGCTTTTTCCACTGATTTCCTCCCACCGGGTCATGGCGTGCAAAGACGCCAGTGACTGGGTGCGCTCACGCTCCCGTGCTCCCCTCAATCAAGCGTCTGCCACGTCCCACCCCCCCATAGCTTGCAGCTGTGTGTTATCAACCCCCCAGCCTCCACTAGGGGACAGGCAAGCACCGGACGCCGAATCGCCCCTCCCCAGAGATGGAGAGCAGTCCCTTGGATGCTCAATCCATCTCCTCCCTGCTGACCCACGGCAACCCATGCCCGTTCCTGAACATGGGTCGCTGGCGTGGCACAAGGTGTGGCATCTAGCGCCTCAACCCTCAGCTTCACCGGGCCGGCAACCTACCAATCTTTTGACTTTTTTGGAACAGTTACTTGTAGCCCAAGAATTCAAAATCTTAAAGGAAGTATCTTCCACATTCTCTGACCTCTTTGTGTTCCTCCAAAGTTTTGATAGGTGTATTGTAATAACTGAGGCATGTGAGACTGAGTTAAAAATGTTGAAAACTAATATATATAAAAACCTCTAAGTTACTCAAACTGATATAAAGAAAGATATTGAAATTAATCCACAACATATTTTCAAATGGAAGCATTCTCTACCACATATGTTACAGGGAATGTTGCTCTCCAGAGAAGCACTGAGACATTCAAAAAAGTCCTCCATTTAAAACATTAAAGACTAGTGAAGGTCACAAATTTATATGAACAAAAGTACTCTTCAGTTCATGCTGTGCAAAAAAAAAGGCTTGCTTGCAACCATACTGCAGCTACCAGCTGGCGTTTTACCCTTCATCATGATGTCTTAAAAGATCTTTACTCATAATCTGTATGTGAGAAAACCAAGAGATTAGAAACAATCTTACTCTTGATTCAGCAAAACATTTAGCTAAAGCAAATGACATTGTGGACAATATGGGACCCAGAGCTCTCATCAACATCCTTTGTAACTGAACACAAATTACCACTGTTGTACATAAAGAACTCTCAGAATTAGAGCTTTAAAATTCTACAATTAAATGTTACATATTTAGCCTAATTCTCTATTCATTACTCAACAAAGAGGGAAACAATTCATGATCTACAAAGATGACCCAGCTGAGATAAAAGCATTTTTATAATTAACTTTTTCTGCCAACTTTTGTATGTATTTTATTTAATTTTGAAAATGTTTCACCAGGTAAAAACAAATAGATATACATATGTACATAATGATCTTGTTTCCAGATGTGACCTGTGGAGAGGAGGAGAAGAGGAAAATAAAAGCAAGTGCAAAAAAAATCAACTTCAGAATCAGTACACTAATTCAAAATATACACTTTTAAAAGAGAAATAATCAAAAAAGCACTAGAAGGATTATAGGGGACCTGTTAAATATGTTCAAAATTATAAAGGACAAGGAATGAAGGATAGATATGGATTTGGAGTTCAACATGAGATGAAATAACCCCAGGATCCATGATAAACAAATTAAGCTTCAGTTCTCTAGGAAACATAGCAGGAGAGGGTTTTATGCCCAAAGAGATGCAAAAGTCTTGTATACCTTGCCACAAGAAGTAATTGAGTCATACTTCTTTGACATTTTTAAGGGTTGATTGGATCAGTACCTTCTGAACACCAACTAGTCCAGATGGCCCTGCTAATACAGTAGACAGATTAGATGAAGCTTAGCCTTCTTCTGTCTTGGATCTAAGTATAGTACAATGCTTGCACCAGCATATAAACCAAGGAAGGAAGGAAAGAAAGAAAGAAAGAAAGAAAGAAAGAAAGAAAGAAAGAAAGAAAGAAAGAAAGAAAGAAAGAAAGAAAGAAAGAAAAATAAGGATGGATGGAATAATTCACTAACATTTGCAGTAAATTCAGTCTCTAACAGGTGCAAATAAGAACACAGTTTTATTTATGTAGAATTATGCACACCAGGATAGACTCCTTTTGTTGAACTACCTAATTTACACCATTTTTTCAAGCGGTACTATACCTCTGAATATTTACAGAAACAGAATAAGTACAGGCTATGTTTTTGCTTAACAGTTATGATCTAACAAGTAAGAATGTAGATGCATTTCTGTTCACAGAAAGATACACTATATACACACCTGTCCAAGAGCTTCTAGTAGAGTAAAGAGATGGACAGGGAGAGAGAGAAAGAGACAAAGGCAAAAAGCTTTTAAAAATTGGGAAACTGAATGGGGAACAATGTAGCAGATACATTTTTGTTTTGCCAGGAAGTGGCCCCATTGAGCAATGCTCCTTGACAAGGAGGTCCTGGTTAGGACAGCAAAAAATGTGAAATGCATGTAATACATACCAGGAGACAGAAATATTGCTACTACAATATTGTATAATAATAACACATAGAACTGAAAACAATATTAAACAGTTAGAGTACACACAATTACAGTCACAACACAAAGTGAACAAAAAAGATTATACATAACAAACTATGACAAAAGAAAGTGCAGTATAACATGGTATAGAGTCAGGAATATATAATAAGAGCAAGCAGGGGGTCAGCTCACTGGTGCAGAGGTAGAGCTTCCACCTGAGACTCTGATGATCTGGTCTGGGAACAAGTCTGGAGCATCAGAGGGCCAGTGAGTGGGGAAGTAGAATGAGCATCCCTTGGACTGTTCTTCTTTGGGGGAAGGTCATAGGTACCTGGCATGTGAGTGACACTCAGCGGGGTCTTGGAATACACAGGCTAGAACCACCTACAAGGGGAGGAAACAACATAGACATCTGTGCGACATATGTGGGAGGTTGCATGCCCACATATTGATGTCATTGCACATCCATATTAAAAGAGAAACAAAAAAAAAAGAAAAGCACTCAGGAGCAGAAACAGAGTGATGCTCCCTTCTTTCTCCCAAATGATCCCCCAGAGTAAATATCTGCTGGTATCTAAGGCAGATCTAGTTCTTTCCCCTCAGGGAGTTCCACTATAGGAGGTAAGCTATGGGCCTCCCAGACAGAGTCGCTGAAGGTGATGTTTGGTACAGGGTAAATGGGAACTGATATGCAGAACATCCCCTCCTGATCAAGGGTGAATAAATGGAATAAAAAAAAATAAGAGTAGTCAAGTGAATATAGGGGTTACTTTCATGTGATCACAATAGATACATAATTGTTAATCACAACTGCATGCATCAATGCAATGAGCGTCCAATATAGTTCCAAAAGAATTTTGGTTGACTAAAGTGTCAGGCACCAGAATGTGCTGACATTTAGTTCAGAGGCAGATAGCAAACCAGCTGAGTATTACTTTACCACAATGGGAGAGCAACCTTGATATTTCTAGGAAAATGGCATTACTCTTCAAGTCTTATGGAATGATAGTCCTATGGAACAAAGCCATAACATAAGGTGGTAGGTTAGCTGGAAAAGCCTTCAGGGTTTAGATGTAGAGGTTGTTTATGCCTCTTGTGGTTAGGGAGGGCCATCTTACTAGAGAATAGAAGGCACAATGGTAGGTCCTGTTGGGTAACCTGATGATGAAGCAGAGGTCTCAGTGATAGAGCATGTCCAGCTTAACCAAGTATACATTGATACTGTTCTCGTATATCAGGTCATCATAATCTAAGACTGGCAGGAAGATGGCTTTGACAAGTCTTTTTTGCACTTCAGCTGTAAAATAGTATCTACTTCTAAAGTAGAAATCTAATCTAGAATAGAGATTATTTTAAATGGGGTCCTGATGTGGGTGGAGAAGGGTAGTTTCGTAGCTTGCCATAGCCCCAGACACTTATAATCATCTACCAACTTGAGCTTATCCCCCAGGCCAGTGGATAAGAAGACAGATGTAGTATTAGTGACTGGGTTTCCATCAGAAGAAAATATCATGACCTTTGTTTCTGAAGCATTGAGTAGTAATTTTGAATAACATAGATTATGCTGTAGTGCATCAAAAGCAATCTAGAGGTCAGCCTCTACAATATCTATGTTAGGCCTAGCTAGGTAAGAGCTGTATCTTTGACATATAAATGTAAGCTTCCATCCTTAAGACTGAATCATGCATAAGTCATTTATATAGATCATAAGGAGCAACAGGTCCAGGACTGAGGCTTGGAGGACTCCTTTAATTACAGAGGTACATAGGAAGGAAAGACCTTCACTCTTTATCTGCTGCAGGTGTCTAGGTAAATTGTGAACTGGTGGAGAGAAGATCATTGACCTCTACATTGGATAGTGTCTGCAATAAAATGATGTGATCAACAGTGCCACTATAGACATAAAATACATAAAACATTCTTTATGTCAACAGTGTCAATATAGACATAAAAGATAGAAAACATTCTTTATGTCAACAGTGCCAATACAGACATCAAAAACATAAAATATTCTTTATGTCAACAGTGTCAAATGCTTCACTGAGATCTAGGAAAAAACTGATGAGTTTTTGTCCACAGCAGTGAGCCAGTCATTGGTGACCTAAGCCAGAGCAGTGGTTGTGCTATGCTTGACTTTGAAGCCTGATTCTAGCTGTAATAATATAATTGTATGAACATACATAACTATATGCACATATAGACATAAGCAGAGTAATGATGCTGTATTTGCCGAGGTAAGCACGTAGCTGCTTATTTACCAATTGTTCCAGAAATTTAACAAGGATGAGGAAAATGGATATTGGTCTATTATTGTTTAGGTTGCACTTATTGTCAGATTTGGAAAGGAGATGACATGCTGTTTTGCATTGTACAGGAAGGTCATTTTAGGTAAGCAAGAGTTTAAAAAGGTAGGAGATTAAAAAGATTTGTGACTTGGGCAAAGAGAATGGCATGGCCCATTTTTAGGAAGAGTGGGTATAGATTGTCAGCTCCACCTTTTTTTCAGGTATCAAGCTTTAAGAGGAGCTGTTTTGTGTCTAAGGTGAAATGGTTCAGTTAACAAGTCCACATTTAAAGTGTCATCAAGCAAAAGAGAGGATATAAGAGTCAGTCCAGTAGAAGCAAAGTGGATATTTAGTTATTCTAGGATGCATAGATTTCCACAGGTAATCCTACTGATAATAAATAGTTGGTTGTACATGGCTCACTAGAAGGACCATGTTCTGTCTGAATCTCTAATAGGATTTAAAGTGTACAAACAAGTACAAAAAGATTTATTGTTCAGCAAAAAATGTCATTACAGTCATAATTTAACACATTAAAACTTACATCATACAACAATTGAAAACTGTGCAATAATCCATTCACATATGTGCCAGAATATCTTAGGACTTTGCACTCTTCTATTTATCTATTTAAGATTTATTCCTGTACAGAAATTTAAACATTACTATGGATACCAAGTACTATTTCTCAAATCAAAATATTGTGTGAAAGTACCTTATTCACCAGAATTATTCAGATCAGTAAAATTCCACATCAGTGTTAGACTTTATTATTTATAGTTCCATGTCATAACAGCGAATACTTTTTGGTGACTCACAAAACAGCGAGTACACCCTGCCAAAAAGCAATTTGGCACATCTCAATAAATGCTGAACACCAAGTCAGTGCTCATGTAAAATAATCTTTAATGCAGGGAAGGGGTTATGCCCCCCACACCCCCGCCTTATATAATCATCTCCAGGGTGGGTGCAGACACTGGAGGAAAGAAGTCAGACTGATGACATGGCAGCAATAAGTTTAAAAAAAAAAACACCTGCAAAAGAAAAAAAACATACCTGTATGCAGTCCTGAGCCTGGGACCACAAGCACTGTAGACAGTGTTCCTACCCGCAACACTAGGCAGGTAGCTCAGCAGCATCATGTTCCATGTCCCCATTTAGCCCATCCCTTTTCCTCTCCCCTTCCATTGCTGTTCCCTCAGTCAGCATCTTTCCCATTCTCCCTCGCTATTCCCTCCTCTTGCTATCCGTCATCACTGATCGTGAAAGCAACCAAACTGAAGCACTCAATTCTGAGTCACTCAATTTGTTTCGCTATTTTTACCTGCAACCATTATTTACTTTTCCTTACAAGTGTATGGCAGCTAAAATGTTTGCTATCCTTTTCAGTACTTGGCCTTCATTTGATGTATATATTTTTATAATCTGCTGTGTAGGAGAGAGACCAAGGGAACCCAGAATTTTCACCCAACCAGTGTTTCCTGGTGTTAGCATTTAGAGGACATATTAGTGTTACATGTTTTAAGTCATCATCCACCTTTAGGCCACATTTGCAATACTGTGTTTCCACATCTGGTCTTTTTTGCTGGAAATGGATGTAATTCGCCTTATATAATTGAAACCTAAATCTCGTAATTAGCTGTCTTTTTTTCGGATTTGACATAACAACCAAATATGGTCCAAGGCAATCTATTTGTGTATTTTGTCTATACCATCAAAAGAATTTCAGGTTATTTAACCTCTCAAAATCCCAGGAGGAACAGATGTTTTTATTTTTTTTTATTTTTTACGTAGAAGGAAAAGTGAATCATTTATTGGTATAACTTATTTCTTCTTCAGTTTGGAGTGTAATCCCAGCTGAGCAGGATGGCTCTGGTGAGGACTTTTTTACTGATGGATTGGAGTACTCTTGGAATCAGGGGATGGTGTGCATGAAAGAGAAATGTGAAAACCAGTTAACTAACATACATAATGATTTACCCAGTCAGAAACATGTACAAATTTGAACACAGACTAATAATTCAGGTCACGTGTAAATACATAATACAGTCAACAAAAACAGTCATAAATAAAAGCAGCTCTACAGCAATCCAGACATTGTATATTCTACAGTCAAAGTCTTCATGGACTACTCAGCTACATACTAACTTTCTTGATGAACTAGTGACAGTGGAAAATGTCTGCATTAAAACAGACTTATAGTGTATATGAAACCTATAGACAAATGTATGTACCTTTCACCAGATTCCTGTAATCTAAGACATAGAGTAATGACCTGTTCCATATACTTTCATGTATACTCCTGTCAGTCTGGAACTTCAGTAAAGATCTGGCAAGAACAAGCAGAGTGATAACTTGTTAATTGCTTAATTGCTTTCAATTGCCTACTGTATCCAAACATTATGACTTGTCATCAGTAAGTGCACAGTAGCAGTGGTGACATGAGATCTCTTAACATTGGGCGAACCTGGAACTTGGCACAACTGTGGTTTCAAAAGTATCCCTTACAGTCAAGCCATAAGATTGTGACACATTTGCTCATTAGATGCCAACTTTGACATGAGATGCATGGAACTAAGGGACCATCTTATACAAAGGGGATATTCAAGACAGGAGGTCTCCAGACAAATACACCAGGCAAAACAGATATAAACAGGAGAATCCCTGCAACAGTGGACAAAAACAAACCCCACAGGGTAACTTTATTTTTATGGTAACCCATCTGCCTCAGGGCCAGAATGCCATGGGTTCTAGTCCTGTACTAGGACTGGGCTCATACTATAAATGCTGTCAGCTGGATGCAGCACTAAAGGATACAGGGCTGTTGGGGTGTACCATCCTTACCATGAAATGTTAAACCTATATTCCCATGTGCCTTTTCTGGTGATTTTTAAGTGGATGTTAAAGAGCTGGTGATGTGTTCAGGAGAACTTTAACAAAACCTAATATTTAGACACAGTCCAGCTTGTATTTTCCATTAGTGCATTATTCCTCCTTCCCATTATTTATTACTGAGATCACCTGTATGAAAAAACAGGATCTTTGCTCCTGCAGAGTTTGTCTATTCCTGCTGCTTTCTCCCTACCAGAAGTCACAGAGCACTGCTTGTGATATCACAGTTACTTCTATGGCAACAGATTGTGATGTCAAACACAGGATTATGACTTGAAGTGGGGGGTAAGATATAGAGGCAGATGGACTCTAAAAAAAAATGTAAGCAATAAAGATCATATAGTCATGCAAATTTCCTTAGTAATAAATAATGTGGAGGGGAAATATATAAACTATAAATGGAATGCAGGCAGAATTGTACCTAATTATTGTGCTTTTTAAAGTTTTCTTTGAAGAGTCAATAGCTCTTTAAAGACCTCATGTCACTTCTTAAGAAGTGTAAGGGCATTTTTTTATGGGCGAAGAAAACAAATCATGACAAAACATACAATAATAGTCAAAAGGAAACCCCAAGACAGAATCATATTACAGATATACATCAAAAAGGAAATGTCAAGACAGAATCATGTTAGAGTTAAACTTCAAAAAGGCAAATGAGAACAGGAGAAATCAACAATATAAAACATAGAGAACTTTGGATGGGCAACTATGCACAGTCAGTGTGTTCTATCATAGAAGGGTTCCGAGTCCCTCTGCCCTTGACAGTGAAGCTTGAGATGTCCATGCACATCAGAACACTGAGGTGGCAGAACACACTGGTTGACAACCCCCCCACACTAATTTAAATATAGTCTGAGCATTTTTTATTTCTGAAACATAAAAACTATTTGTACACTGCTGCATCTTATTCTGGGAGTCAGGGCTGGTTGTTAGGGTGAGTTGTGTGATTGTTAGTGACCAGGCATCACTACATTTGTAGCACAGACTTCCATTGGTTGTCAAACAGGTGTGGGAGGGATTTTCAACAAAAAATATGGCAGCTGTATTTCTCACTTAGTGAGAAGACATGGACTGTGATTAATCAAGTTTTATTTTGTAAGTAATTTTAAATATCTGGTTGATCCTGATTTTCCCCCTATCTGGTTGATCCTGTATCTGCAGGATTTATGTGAGTGTCTGATTGTGCCATCGCCGAGTCATTTTGTCTGGTTGATTATGTGGTTTCTGTTGCCTCAGCTGTTTTTAAATGCATGTCGCTCATGCATGTTTCAAATCAGCTGGAACACTGTTGTACCACAGAAGGGTAGACTCATGTTTCATAACCTTTGAACTGTGGTACAACAGCATTTTAGCTGAGATGAAAATCGGGTAGGAACAACATTCCACCATACACTATAATGGTGGAAAACAGAATTCAAATAATAAAAAAGACAAGAAAATACCTGTCTGAAATAAGATATCAGCCAATCACAACTGAGTTCAGTGGTCCCCCTCATGGAACCCCAAACTCCCATTGGCAATAATTCACAGCCAGTCTAGAGTGCATTCTCACTGGTGGCCAAGTGGCCCCCCACCCAAGGAGTCCATTTCCATCACTGGCCCTCCCATGCCAGGACAGAGCCGGCACTGGCTCAGCTCTCTGCACACTTCCAAGGCCAGCACCTACTGAACTGTCACCAAGTGCTGTACAGATGAGTGTAGTGTAGCATGCATACACTTTTCTGTATGGCACACGGTGACAGTTCAAGTCTATGCCAGCTGCAGAGGGGTATGGAGGGTTGAGCAGGTGCCGGCTTCGTCCCAGCATGGGGATGGTGGTGGTGGTGGTAATTGACTGCTGGGGTGATGAGGGCCTACTGTGCAGTACTGAGTTCGGGGTTTCATGATGGAGTCCACCCAACCACTAGTTAGTGGTTATAATTCCACCATTCTACTGATGGTGTTATCGGGGTGTGGGGGGGCCACTGAATGACTAATCAATGGGGTACTTGCACAGATGTACAAATGGGAAATCGAGGATTGGAGGGCACTGTACCACCACTGACAGGGTTTTGTACATTATGTGCATATATATATATATATATATATATATATTATATATATATATATATATATATATATACACACACTATATATATATATATATATATATATATACATATACATATACATATACATATACATGCATACATAAGGTATATACAACGGTTCAGTGTGTGATAATGCATTTATCTTGCAGTTTCAGTGACCTCAAGTAAACTCTCACGAGTGCCAAGGCACGATGAGAGCACAGAGGTCACTGAAACTGTACAAAATAAATGCATTGTCACATACTGAAATCGCTGGATATTCCATTTATGCAACAGGTTTAGATTTTGTGTGAACATTTTGATTTTGGTAGGTGTAAATAATTTGTCAAAAAGGAAAAGAAAATTGAATTTTATGCTGTTTTTGCTAATTATAAAAACAAAATGGTATCTATAAATGAAACACCACTCATTTTATAGATATGTTTGAGCTGAACATTTTCATGCTCACAGTACCATGCTATCATTTTTGTTTTAAGTTATTTATATTTGTTTGTCAAAAGTGAACAAAATTACATTTTCTTCTGTTTTCTTGCTAATCATATAAAATATACAGGGTTTATATAAATGAAACAGTATTCATTTTGTAGATAATTTTGTGCTGAACAATTTTCGTGCTCACAGTACCATGTTATCTTTTTTCATTTTTAAGTTATTGACATTTAAATATGGTTAGTACTGCTTCTGAGGCCAAACATTCTAAATGAATTCTGAAGAGAACTGTGTAGATAAATGAGCTAGTGATGTAGTTACTGTGTGAATAAATGGGTGATGATGTAGTTACTATGTGGATAAGTAGCAATAATACCCAACAAGTGTGGGCGGTGTGTGCTATACCGGACCTGGGGCGTAATGAGGCCCAACGCCGCAGGCGGAGGGCCTTATAGCCCTGAAAGGTCCGATAGTACAATACCGCCCACCCTGAGGGTAATATTGTCTTAGAAATGGGCACTGTCAAAAAATAAGTTTAATACAAAAAGTTAAGGAAAAATTATTTTAAAGTAACTTTTGTTAGAAAATAGTTCCTCCACCTTAGAATTGTTTTCTTTAATGATGTATGTGTATTGTTAGTACTGACACTAGGGGGCACTGTAGCTATTGTTTTAAAAGCAGTATGCTCTGTGTGTTAGCCATTGCATCTTTATAGGTTGCCTCAGAACCACAGAACTGCATTTCTTTTATTTATTTTCAGATAGAGGTGCTTTTTCCCCCAGTTTCTCCACCTGCATTTTAGTGATTTTTTTTTAACTAGTGACTTTTGTCCTAGTGCAGTCTCCCTAAATGTAAATTTTGGTTGCTGGTTGTCATGGTTTTCTGTCCCCCTACCCGACAGAAGCGGGACTGAAGTTCAGCAGTTCAGCTTCAGCTGCATTTGTTTTCCCTTTGTAATCTTTTTTTTTTTTTATCATCCATTTGTTCTTTTTCATTAATTTAATGTAGGACTTCCTTATTCGTTGGTTCGTCTGGGGACTGTAGGCAAGGAGCAGTGGCGGTGGCCTGACAACCTGAGAGGGCAAAAAGTAAGCCTTGTAGCCTAAGTGTAGATTTTAATGCTTGAGTACATCCTTTGTTTTTCAGAAAGGCTGCAATATTTAAACAACAGGCTCTTTGGGAATTGACAGCAGCATGATAGTGGCGGGCAGACGCTGGCACTGTTGAAGAATGGAGTAGAGAGGAGGGCTATAGATTTTATTCATCAGGGAGCTACGATCAAAAGGAATATTTAAACTGCATACAGAAGGTAGATTTGTCTGGTCAGGGAAGTACTGTTGTGAGATCTGTATAGGATTGCGGTGGGCGGGCAGGCAGAGGTACCGTGGCGGGACCAGTGCGTCAGTGTGGCAGCAGTCTGTGTTTGCCGTTACAGTAATCACACTGAGGAACTGATTAAAAAACTTCGTTTGCCAAATTAAAATGAGGACGTGGCTCAATTTAAGGCAGTCTCTTTTTCTGTGTGTGTGTTAAATGAGGTAAGGCTGTCATTTTAATGACGGTTTGAGACAGGTGTTTGAATTTATTGATGCAGTCTGTGATGATGAAACAGATTAGCTACGTCCCTCGCGGTTCAGTTTGCTTTTTCTCAGTGAAACCCTACTGCTTTTTTACTTTTTTACTGTGAGCCCTCCAGCCACTCATTTCTCTGTTAAACCATAGTATGGCAGACTCTGTCTCTCACTAACCGAGGAAAAAAACAACAACAAATGGCTGCTATTTTAATTTGAACATTCTATCAGTTCAATAATATTATAAGGTAATCGGGTAGCCAGAGACTGGGACTCGTTATTTTCCAGTCTCTATTGCATGATACCCAACCAGTTAGATAGTGGTGTCAGCCAATCGGAAACTAGCCTTTCTCCTACCCATTTTCTAAATAAATTTATTACCATAGTAGCGAAAATAAATGGTTTTATTCTACAGTTTTTATCCTGACCCCTGTTACATAAATGTATATCTATCTATCTATCTATCTATATATATATATATATATATATATATATATAGAGAGAGAGAGAGAGAGAAGAGAAGGGGGGGGTAGGTTTATGGATATCTATATAGGTACATTCATCCCACAATATGTATGGAGGATCAGGGTTGGGGATTGGACTGGGGCTCATGTTGCCCCTGGATGTTCCAGCAGATACTGTTCTCCACAGAGCACAGTACATCTAGGTTGTCCCTGATTGTGAGGAATGTCACTCATGGTACCCCTCATGATAGCTCTGTGCCTCATTCGCCCCTTGTGGTACAGGTGATGCTTACACAGCGACAGTGCTGTACATTTAAGTTTTACAGTATGTATTGCTAGTGTTCTAGGGTTCTGACACAGGACTATACAGGTACACACTGCCTGCCACTGTGTTCCGAGCTTCCATCCCTATTTTTGCATATGTGTCCCTCATTTTGGGTATCAGTGCTCCTCATTGTCCCTCATTCTGAGCATCTGTTCCCTTCATGTCAGTGCTGAATGGTTCTGACTTTTGCACTGAGTAAGCCTGCAGACACCCATTATCTAAAGCTACCTAGTTATTCTTAGGTCTGGCATACAGGTGGAGCTATATGCACACCCCAGCCTGTGCCTTCCAACCTGTATTTCCAGTCAGACCTATAGGTGGAGCTGTGTGCTCCATAAAATAGCACTGTGCAAACTACATGGCAGTGCATGCAATGCAGGCCATAATGAGATGCTAATGTGGCTGTTCGCCCATGGATTGCCTGAGTAGGCTCATTTGCATAGGGGCTTTGAATATAGCAAACTTTTGCACTGGGCTAATGTGTTAGCACCATGCAAACAAGTTAGTCCCGGGCAAACCTCTCACACACATAGCACAGTTCTGCAGTGTGTGGCCTGCAATGCTGTTTACAGTTGCTGTGCATCACTTCAGTGCTCACAACCACACTGGTTACTGGCTGCAACACTGCCCTGGTCCACCTCTGTGTGCATTGGGCTGCTGATGCAATTTGACCTTCCCGGTTGCTATATTTACAGCTGTCTTATTTCCTAGGCTATTTTTGCACTGCACTCCCAGCCCTGTTTGCACTGCTTCCTTTGCATGTTATATTCAGCAGGTTTAGCCTAGGGGCTATTCCTTTGAATATAGCATGTTAATGGTTACAGGCTACTTTAGCATACTGTGCAGTGCTAATTTTGCCCCAGAGCTAAGTTTTGAATATCTGGTCCCAGATGTCTTGTTTACAGTATGGTGACCAAAAGGTGAATGCAAAATCAAGATGTGGATGAACGTAACTCCTATAGATGACCATCATGCACTGTTCATCATTTGTAATAAATGATTTCTTTATTACATTAATAAATTTGTTTGCTTTTTGTAGTGAGGTCCTTATCTGGGTATACATCTGAAGTGTAGAGTCTATAATGACTCCCAAATCTTTTTCTGATGTAACAACAGGTAATTGTGTATTGTTTAAGTATTAAGGTCTTTGTGGATTATTCCTGCTAAGGTGTAATACTGTAAATTTATTCAGGTTTAGTGCCATCAAGTTTTTGTTTGTCCAACCTGATATTACTTCTAGATCCTTTATGACAGAGAGATATTTAGAGCTGGCATCCACCTCACCTCCTAATTTTCTATCATCAGCAAATGTTGTACATTTATTGCTGATACCTGGATGTAAATCAGATATAAAGTAGATAAAAAGGAATGGTCCAAGGACAGACCCTTGTGGAACTCCACTTGTCACTTCTCTCTCAGCTGAGTTTTTACCTTGGATCCTAACGTGTTGGGTCCTGTTATATAGCCAAGATTCCACCCACTGGACCAACTAGAAACTGTGCCCCATATTTGATAATAGAGTTTGCCCTTTAAGGGGCAGACCAAGTTGTCCTGGTGTACCCCTTCCCCCTACTTGAAGATGGTGTGCTCAGAGGGGAGGGAGTAAGAAAGGGGAGGAGCAAGGGGAACAGAACAATAGGATGGCAACAGGAAGGGGAGGGGCTAAAGAAGGTACATAATGGACAGCACGGGAGTGGTTCAGCCACTTTTTGCTGAAGTTTTGATTATCCTGAACTGCAGCACATCAGATTGGCATCAGAGCAAAGGATGGGGATTTAGTCAGGTAAGCAGCAACAGATTTTCCTGATGCAGACTACATATAAGAAAAAAAGGGTGAAAAAGGGGGCTTTAATTATATGAATGATAAGTGACAAGTATATCATGGCTTTAGGCAGTAGGACATTTGTAACAGTTGTCAGAAATAGCCCCTTTGTTGTAAAAAAAAAAAGAGAAAAACCTCAGATTTTGTACTGTCTATGCCAGCATTTGTGAGAAAAAAAACCATTATAGAGCAAGATAAAACATTGCTAGGGGACAAGATTTGTGCCTTCTTGTTTAAAAGGTGTGGTGGCTGGTTTGAATGCAGAAGGTAGCTCTTGGGGCTGAGAAGCAGACCAAATAAGAGGTCGATGGGAAGGGCAAGAGCACCATGCAGTTTTATGGCTGTTTTCAGTCGGCAGGGCAGATGCCGGTTTGTTTAAGAGGTTTTTGTGGCTAGTTGGGGAAGAGCGAGAGCGCCACGGGGTTTATGGCTGTTTTCATCGGCAGGGCAGACACCCGCTTGTTTAAAGGTTTTTTTTGTGGCTAGTTGAAGGCAGAGGGAAGCCTTTGGTTTGGAAAGCAGGCTGGAGAAAGGCTGTTTGTAGGGGAGAGAGTACCACACGGATTAGGTTTGTTTTCAGTTGGGAGGGCAGATGCCTGCTTATTGAGAGGCATTGTGGCGAGCGGAATGTGGCCACAGGAACATATGCTTAACCCTATAGAACAGAACAAGGGCTTGTTTGTGACTGGTGCCAGTGGCTAGGCCTGTTGCAGGACTCGAGGGCATTTAGGGGCCTGCAAGGCAGATGTCTTGAACATGGTTAAAGACTGGTAGCTGAACAAAAAGCAAGAATGTTGCATGATTAGATGCTGTTGCATGGCCTGCGAGGAGAACAATGGGGATGGGGGCAATTCAGATGATGAGCCAGCAAAGTGTGACCACATGGCGTGACGTCACACACCATAGGGGAAGGCAGAAGAGAACAGGAGCCAAAGGGCAAGGGGAAACAAGGACAAGGGGGAGCCAAGGTAGTTTTAACAACATCAGGTTGAATTGCAAGGTGAGGAGGAATGGAAGCAGAAACATGATCAGGAGGAGGGAATACCATGGGGGCCATCATGGAGGCTGCAGGTGGCGGTCATGCTGCTGGGCAAGGCCGAGAACCAGGGAGGGAGCAAGGCCAAAAAAGAAGGGGATCCCCTGGGAAAGATGAGGGGGCCAGGCAATGACCCACAGAGACTAGCGGGACGTTAAAAAAAAAAAAGAAGCCAGCGCATGGATGAAGGGCAGCAGGGGAATAAAGAGGACAGCTCAGAGCCAGCTAGGGCAGCCACGTGGGCCAGAGGACATGCCGTGGGATGAAGGAAATTGGGGTAGAGCTAAAAAGATTCTCAAAGTGACTAGGGGGAGGCCTACAAATAGAAAGCCATCGGGGGGAGAGAGCTTCACCATGCCAAAAAAAAAAGGAAAAGGCACAAGAAGGGGTAGAGTCCACAGGAGCAATGCTCCCAGAAAGGCGGGAGGTACCAAAGAAGGGCCCGGGGGGTGACACGAGCTCTACAGCAGCCAGGAAGCTTGGATGGCCATGTGGGGAGGCTAGAGGGCTGCGATAGGGCTGGAACGAGGCAGCAAGGTCCAGAAGAGGCCTACAGAGATTGGGGGTGTTACAGAGTAGGCGTAAAAAAAAGGGGGGAGGCCAACAAGGTCACGCAAGTGGACATGAGGCCTAAAGGGCCACGTGGAGAGACACCACCAGACAAGAGGTTATTTCAAAATAGATACATATAGATATGATGATGATTAACATGGCCTTAATTTTCTTGGTTTTTGGGCAGCATCTTTACAGCTTACATGGACCAACATGAGGAGATGGCACCAATGAAGAGCAAACCATCTAAGGAGGATACCTACAAAGCCATAATGGAACTCATGGAGAAGGCCAAAGGAGCATGGCAAATGGAAGAAGGAGAGGAGCCAGGGAGATCTAGGGAGAAACGGAAAGTGGGGAAGGGAAAAGGGGCTGATGGGAAGAGGCAGGCAGGAAGGCCGCGTAGCCCTACCAGGGTGCGACCCCAAGCAGGGATACCTTCCAGAACAGCCAGTCCAGTACTGCCTCAGCCCCAGATCCCTGTCCCATCAGTACCTCTCCAAGACCAGGTGGAGGTTCCCCCAGTGGAACCTAGACCGGATCCCCCATGCATACCAGTCCTCCCACAGCCAATAATACAACCAGCTAACCCATGGTATCCGAAGGCCAACGGGCTGCAGGAAACTGATAAGGCCACAGGTAAGGTAGCGGGCAGTAGGAGAAAGCATAAAAGAGTACATAGGACAAATTATAGGAGCACTCGGGACAGGGGGATTGGGTCAAATGGAGTCTGCCATGGCAGAGATTAGGTCAGAGTCAGTGGTAACAGAAGAGGAGGAGAACGGGTCAGAAAAGGAGGCAAAAGGAATGAGGAATATAGGAAGCCCGGGAATGTGAATAGGGTAACATGTTCCATTGGCCACTAAGGAGAAGATCTGGAAGGGTGAATACGTGGACATATTTGCTCTGGTGAGCCAGAGGCAGCAGCAAAATACGAGGAGGTGGAGAGCATAGGGAAGAGTGAGATGGTGGCAGCCATGGTTTTGCTGGGCAAAAAAGAGTAAGATAAATTTACCAAAGGCAAGATGTGGGATGGATGGTTCGTAGGTTTTGCTATGTACTCAGCTATAGTGCTGGAAAAGGAACCCAAGCTGGGCATACCATTGATCACGTATTCATTGATAATAAGACGAGTGAAGGCAAAAGGGGGGGTAGGCTGGATATATTATGATGAATTCTTCTGGCAAAGGATGGCAACTTACGGGGATGTACGTTGGGACACTAAACAGATCTGTGGACAGATTATGTAACCAACCAGTCCACATCGGAAGGGGAGATGGGAAAAAGGGGAGGGGCACATCTGAGGAGCTGTTGGGCTTACAATAGGGCATTCTGTTCTTGGTCCCAATGCCGTATTCGGCATGCCTGCTCAAAATGTGGGGGTTTGCACCTGGTGAGTAGATGCAGAGTGATATGGGCACAAGGGGCACAAGGTGCAGGGAGGCAAGGCACAGGACAGCAGTTTTTTTGAGAGGGACAGGGATATAGGGGGCACACCTGGAGTAAAGGGGGGAGGGGTAGAAGACATGCAGGAAGATGAAGCCAGACCTACTAGAAACAGGGAACCAGAAAGGGAAAAAGAAAGGGGGATAATAAAAATAAAGGGGAAATGACAAGGGATCAGTTCCAAGCAGCAAGAACACCCATCAAGACGGAAGCATGAAGAAAGTGGCTACTGGAATATCCCAATAGGAGGGTGGCGGAGTCACTTAGGGCAGGTTTTGAGTCAGGCTTTCCACTAAAATGCGAAGGCCCGAGGCAAGTGAGAGAGAGGCGAATAATCTGGATTCAGTAAGGGGAAAGGAGGACATTTTAAGACAAAAAATAGAAAAAGAAAAGGTGACTGGTAGGATAGAAGAACCCTACACAAAACCACCACTGCAGAACATGAGAACATTGGGGTTAGTTCCCAAAAAACAACTGGGGGAATACAGAGTGATTCACCACCTATCATATCCAGAGAGGGAATCAGTGAATGATTTCATAAGCAAAGAGCACAGTAAAGTGAGCTACATCACATTAGAAGAGGCGGTGCAGATCATTCGGGCAACCAAGGATGTCTGAATGGCAAAAACAGACATAGAATCTGCATTCAGATTACTTCCGGTCAGGAGGGAAGATTGGGACCTACTGAGGTTTAAGGTGGGGGAGCAATACTATTTTGATAAGGCAATGCCCATGGGGTGCTCCATTGCATGTGCGAAATTTGAGGCATTTAGCACCTGTCTACAGTGGATATTCCAGAAGCACAGCAGGTATAAAGATGTAATACACTACTTGGATGATTTCCTTTTAATAGGTAGCGGGAAGAGGGAGACAGAAAACATGTTAGCCAGCTTTCAAGACTTGTGTGGGGAGCTGGGGGTCCCACTGGCTCTGGAAGAAACAGAAGGGCCCAGTAAGGTCTTAGAGTTCTTAGGCATACAAATAGATGCCCGGAATGAAATCTTTAGGTTGCCAGACAACAAAGTAGTGAAACTGAGGGATCTGATTAGAGGGATCATGGGAATGAGAAGGGTGCAGTTAAAACAGGTGCAGCAGGTCATGGGACATTTGAACTTTGCATGCAGAGCAATCGGACCGGGTAGGGCCTTCACAAAATGACTAGTGAGGGCAACAGTGGGAGTAAAAAACTGCACCACTGGGTGGACATAAAAAAGGGAGTAAAAGAGGATTTCAAGGTATGGGAGACGTTCCTCAATACTTATAATGGCTGTTCCTTTTGGCAAGATGAGTGGGTGTATAAAACGGATTTGGACCTCTACATGGATGCAGCAGGGGGGTTGGGTATGGGAGGCTATTTAAAAGGAAAATGGTTTGTGGAACCATGGCCAGCAAGCTGGGTGAAAGACGGAAAAGTGAGGGATATCACACTGCTGGAAATCATGCCAATATGGACCTGTACCCTAGTATGGGGAGAGGGGTTGCGTAACCAGAAGGTCACATTTTGGTGTGACAACAAGGCAGTGGTGGACGTTTTGAATAACAGGGGAGCCGGATCGAACACAGTCATGGGGGTGTTGAAACAATTAGTTTTAAAGGCCCTGCAACTGAATATGTCATTCAGGGCAAAACACATAGAAGGGGTACAAAACACCCTAGATGACAGCCTTTCCCGTCTGCATCTGGACAGTTTCCGGATGCTGGCACCAACAGCATAAGATCGGAAAACACCAGTACCAATGAACATCTGGGATGTTGGCGAGAGGGAGTAGAACTGCTGTTCAGCAGCTCCTGGGCACCATGGACTTTGAGGGCCTACGAAGGGGTGTGGCAGGTGTTCCAAATATTCAGGGCAACGCACCGCATGGAGGTAAGTGGGCCAATCACAGAGGAGCAGTTAGGGAAGTTTACAGTGGATCAATGAGAAAAAGGCAAGGCAAAGCAAGGCAAATTTTATTTGAAAAGAAGCCCATCCCGGAGGCTCTGGGCACCGTACATCAATGAAACAAAAACAACACAATAATAATCAATAAACTATACAACTCCAAACAATTAAAACATAATTTACTACACAATTTGTTTCATTCTTAAAAATTTGACAATATAAGCTATAAAACATAGTCAAGGAATGCCTGATCATATAAAAATGTCTTGAGTTGGGCCTTAAAAACCTCAACAGGCGGGGCCTCCCTAACAACCAAAGGAAGCGAATTCCACAGGATGGGAGCAGCGACACTAAATCCTCTGTCACCTACAGTTCTCAACTTCATCCTGGGAATCGCAAGGAGGCCTCGAGAAGAGGAACATAGGGAATGGACTGAGATAGCAGGTATAAGAAGATCATTCAGGTAGCCAGGGCCCAGGCCGTGTAAGGCCTTAAAGATGAGCAAACCCACCTTAAAGAGGACCCTCCACCTAACGGCAGCCAGTGCAGATGACGCAGCACTGGGGTAATGTGACAGTATTTAGATTGTCCTGTCAACAACCTCGCCGCCGCATTCTGCTCCAACTGCAGTCAGTGCAGGGTACCCCCAGAGATCCCAAGATAGTGTGCATTGCAGTAGTCAAGCCTGGACGTCACAAAGGCATGCACCACAGTGGGGAGGTCCAGAGGCGGAACTAAGGGCTTGATCCTGGCGATATTCCTCAGATGATAAAAACTAGTACGTACAATGGAAGACAACTGAAATTCAAGTGTCAAACCGCTGTCAAGAATAACACCCAGATCACGCACCTTAGAGGAGGCTGTCAATGGTACAGAGCCAAGGCAAAGTCCTGTCTCTGCACCAGAGGCCAATCTATCACGTCTTCTGTTCGACTCAACCACCAGTACCTCCGTCTTACTGGGGTTAAGTTGCAACCAGCTGGAAGCCATCCAGTCATTGATTTCAGCAAGGCAGCTGTTAAGCACTTCTACTGCACAAGATGTTCCAGGGTCAAAGGAAAAGTACAGCTGGGTATCATCAGCATAGCAGTGAAAATCCAAGCTGTAATTCCTAATGAGCTCTCCCAGGGGTAGCATGTACACGGCAAACAACATCGGTGACAAGACCGAACTCTGGGGAACTCCACACAACAGGTGGTCAGGACAGGAGGAGAAATTCCCCATCACTACCTTCTGCCTCCTGTTGGATAAAAAAGATTCAAACCAGCAGATGACAGAGCCGGCGAGTCCACAGAATTCCCTTAAGTGGTCAAGTAACACTCGATGGTCCACCGTGTCAAATGCTGAGGAGAGATCGAGGAGAACAAGAATTGTCCCCTCGATCTGTAGCCCTAAGGAGGTCATTGTGCACCTGAACTAGTGCAGTTTCTGTGCTATACCTTGCATGAAACCCAGACTGGAATGGTTCATAAAGATTATGGGCCATGAGATGCTCCTCAAGCTGAAGCGCCACCACCTTCTCAACAATCTTACCTAAAAATGTAATATTGGAGATAGGACGGTAATTTGCATTGATGTCAGGGTCCAACGATGGTTTTTTCAGAAGGGGCCTCACCAATGCCTCCTTCAAGACATCAGGAAAGACCCTGTCCAACAAGGAGCACTGGACAATCAAGGCAAACACCGGGCCAACAGAGTCAACACTTCTCATTAAGAAATGGGTTGGCACCAGGTCCAGTTGACAAAAGGTGTGCCGAAGCTTGGAGGCAATCTCAATGACCTCAGCCACCTCCACCAGTCTAAACTCACCCCAAACAGATGGAGTGCTCTTTGGAAGCCCACTGTCGGCCAGATTCTGGTCCACTGGTGGAACCCCGTGCCTGATGGCATACACCCTGTCCGAGAAGAACCGAGCAAACCCATTGCACAATGCATTCGACAAAGCTACCTTCGGCTGTAGACAGGCAGGATGAAGAAGTCTTTCCACAGTCCAAAAGAGCACAGTTGGTCGGTTCCTCCTGGCAGCAATCTCCCTGGACAGGAATTCTGCCTTCTTACGATTGATTGCCCCCTGGTATGCACCATAGTGCATACGCAGGGCCAGTTTGTCCACCCCCAGGCCAGACTTCCACCAGCAGCACTCTTATCTCTGACCCAATGTCTTCATCTCCTTGTGCTCCCCATCAAACCAAGGGGACCTCAAGTGAGAAGACCTGGGTCGTACACAGACTGGTGTGAGGGAGTCAAGTGCACCAGAAAGCACCTTATTATAGGCATCCACAAGTGTGCACACATCCCCCCACATGCATTGTCCACACTAGATAGGTCAGCCACCACCAAAAAACCCTCGGGGTAAGCCCCCTCAAAGGGTGGTAGCTGACCATCTCTACAGGGGGAGGGCTACCGAGGGGGGCCCCGAACTGGAACTCCACCGTTCAATGATCGGACCAAATGACCCTATCAACACTGAGACTATGTATCTCAAGGCACAGCTCACAACACAATGGAGGTGTACTTAGTGGGAATAAGCTTAATCTGCAGCCTTAGAAAATGGGGAGACCCAATGAAGTCTATGTTGATCCGGAGAATGATGCAAGGATGTGGAAGACTGAAGCACAGACCCGCAGATAGTAGATGACCCATAGGAGAACATTGGCTGGCAAAATTAAAAGGGGCATTGCAGGCGGTCTGCAGATCAAAAGACGAGGCATGGTTGTTTTACACAATCTTCCTAGTAATGTTTGCAGGGGCCTTGAGAGTGAACGAAGCAATGGGACATGGCAAAAAACAGGGAGAAGGGGGACTGGAATGGGAAGACATAATTTGGGGGACAAAAGACATACATATACTTATAAGGAAATCAAAGACATATCAAAGGGGGACAGGTTGCACGGTGATCCTGAAGTCACAAGAGGAAGACTCAGTGTGCCCAGTAAAAGCTCTGTGGGCTTACGCCACAGAGCTGGGAGATAAAACAGGGAGTTTATTTATTCATGGGGATGGAAAAAGAGTCACCAGTTACCAGGTTACAGCCATGCTTAAAAAAGCATGCTATTTCTGGGGGAGGACCCAGGCAATTATTCCTCTCACTCTTTTCGTATAGGAGCTGCATCGCAGTGGGCAGCTGCAGGGGAGACAGTGACCAAGATGTTGGAAAAAGGGCGCTGGCGGTCTGCCAGCTACAAAAGGTATATTCGGGCATTGCAGTATGGAGACTAACATGTCATCTGATTGGTTGCAGATGATAGACTGAAAAGGGAAGGGGGGAAGGAAGGCCTAGAAAATAAAGATTTTTCTGAGATATAAATATATATATATATATATATATATATAGGGTAAAACTTGCCTTGAATAATATATTCTGCTTAATTCCCATAGGACAAGGGAGGATCAAGGAAATATGGATCTGTGGTTACTCATACGTTTTTTTGGGGGGAAAAAAGAGCAGAGAAAAAGCCCGAGGGAAAGCAGTTATACCAGGAAGTGAAACAATGTAGGTTGGTGTGGCGTGGCATCCGAGGGATGAGATGGGCACAGCTACTTCCCATGCTGAGAGAGATGAAAGAGCAGAGGCCAATTCCAGACCTAATTATCTTACATCTAGAGGCCAATGACATTGGGGGAAAACCATGGGTGGATACATATATGCAGGTAAAAAGGGATTTAGAAAAAATCCAACAATGATGGCTGGGGGTTTGCCTGGCCTGGTCAGACATAATCCCAAGAAGGGTCTGGAGGCATGAGCATAGCCATAGAGCTTTAGACAGGGTTAGGAGAAAAATGAATCAGAGATTAGGGACATTGATGAAGAAAATAGGAGGGGAGGTAATACGGCAGGGGGTGGAAGAGTGGGTGGACAATTTCTACAGGTCAGATGGAGTACACCAGTCAGATTTAGCCATAGATATGTTTAATACAGAGATGATGGGCTTTGTAGAGGCATGGAGAAGGCATGCAGATGGTACAAGGTAAACAAAAAGGGGGGAGGAGTCTCCAAGCTGGTTTTGAAGGGAAAGCCAAACATCCAGAGCAAGCTGGAGACTGACTAATTGGGAAAAAGGGGAGGGAGGGGGGAAAAGAAAAAGGAAGAAGATGGAAAGAAGGAGAAGCTACAGGAGAAAAAGTTGTCTCTGTGCTCACCATTACCTAATAGAAAATGAGGAGAAGAAGGCACCCAGGTTTTCACCGGGGGGAGCGAGGATCAAAAATAAATATATGGATGCAATAAAATGCAATGGAGGAAATATAATAATAAAGAAATGAGAAGGAAATGGAAGCATGGTATATATAATAAACTGATTGCCAATCTGAACACAACAACATACAGCGGTCTGTGTTTTTTGTGGGGGAAAGAGGGGGGAATCCAGGACAACTTAGTAATTTGTCTACCATGCAGAACCATGTTGAATGCATTTTTATAGTCAAGAAAAATAGCATCACATGGTATACCAGAGTCCAGACTGTGACTAACAGTTTCATATAAAGTAATCAGGTTTGTTGTACATGTCTACCCCCTCAAAAACTCATGCTGGGTTATATATTTTATGTTTAGGGTGACATTTTCTTCCTCAGACCTGTGTTTGATTAGTTTCTCCATCACTTTCCTCATCACTGAAGTGAGACTTATTGGTTTGTTGTTTTCTGGTGAGGTACCTTTTTATGTTTTCTTGAGTGCATGCAAGAAACTTTTTGTGGTAGTAGCACTGTACTAGCACTTTCATAGGTGTGTAACTGTCATGGCAAATCCAGGGGATGCTTTTTCTGGTGTGCCCCTCAGCCGCCAACCAGTTATCATGCTGCCGATGACATCAGTTTCAGAGTGCCACCAACCGGAAAGAAATACACTGCTGCAATGAGAGACAGGTTTATCATTGCAACAGCAGATCAGACATGCCTTCATTATGTGCCATTCCTGGTGAAACATTTTAATAAATATGATGGCAGCTCTAGTCATCTGCCTCTCGCAATCCCTAGAAAGCTGACTTCAGGGGTACCCAGTCCCCCTGTCGGCATGCCACCTCCGCAGTTCAATTTGTTTGCTGATAGAGTGTTCAATCCCCCTCGACATCAGGCCCCCTCAACACAGATATGCTTTATTTGATGACAGGTGCAAACCCTGTTGTCAATCCCTTCCTCCAAAACAGGTAGACACTGGAGCCCACCCCAGTGTGCCAAAATGTATTAATGTCAACTGTAAAACAAAACCTTCCCCCAAAGTTTTTTTTTCCCTGCAAAACAAGAAAACAGTCCATTGTTGTTGGCAGTGCCCCCTCACCCAACCCGCACCCACCGTCTGCACACCCCACCTCCCCACACACACGCTCACCCCATACTTACCTCCGGAGATTGGCGTGGCAATCTTCGGTGGAGTGGAAACACATCTGCACTCTTCAAAGCTGACCATGAACTGAAGAAATGACAGTAAGCTGCATAATGGCATAAATGGTGGTGGTGGGGGGTCAACTTAGGTGGATATCTTGGCCATTTTTTTTGACTTTTGGCTCCAAATGTTCAACATTGGGTTCTTGGGACTCCACCTCATGAAATCTGTCACTGTCATTTCATTATTCAGTCCTGAAAGGTGATTTTGTGGTCACTGCATGGAATCACCTTTTGGGACTAATTAAAGAAACAACAGTGTCACTGTTCATGAGGTGGATCCCAAAAAGCCAATGTTGCAAATTTGGTGAAAAAATTCAAAAAAATGACTGTGTTACCAGCGTGCATTGTGCAGTTTCCATGAACGCTTGTAACTTCAATAATTGTTAATATTTTCACTCCAGATTTTCTACATTGCCATTTTTTTACACCTCTTTATTAACAGTATTGTCATTTTTCACATCCTACCTGAAATGTGTTTTCAAACATGTGGCGCACAATGGCACGATCACTGTGGGAAATCAATGTTCAGGACAGATTAAGAAAATCAGTGACACCATTCATGAGTGGAGGTCCCAAAATGCCTATGTTGAAAATTTGGTGAAAAAATTCTAAAAAATTACTGTCACGAGTGTGCGTTGTGCAGTGTGATCGCAAATTCTCTCACTGTAAGTATTACCTGAGCAACCACTCCCGTCGTCACAGGGCAAAAACCACACCACTGGGTTTTGTCTTAACGTCGCTTTATTTGATCAAACCTTACACATGCATGTGGGACTTCTACAACGGAGAAGTTCTCCGATTACAATTTACAGCAGCTTTTATAAGCTAGATTTTGCACTTCTTATCTTGAAAAATACCAACATTTCAGTATAAGCCAATCATAAGACAGCATAACAAGTTTTCAGCAATGTAACAGAAAAAAAAGACAGAAGTTGATATGTATGAGGTACTTTTCCACTACTTATTCCATTTCTTTCCAACACTGCTTGATACATATGCCTGGGTCAAGCTGACCTGAGAGAGACAATGAGTTTCACTCACACCATAGCAATGTCTCTACGTGCTGTTATCTTTATATTTTGTCCGAGCCTGTTATACAGGCTGGTACAACCAGTTCTGCTCAGTTTTATCTAGCTTTCTGTTTTTACAAATACACCTCAAGTAACCTCAGTATCATTCTATAACCCTGTAAAAAAGAAAACATGAACTCAGAAATTTCTACTACATTCATTATGACTTTGTTACAGCATGACTTTCAAAGCAAGCATAGCTTCAGGATATATAAAAATTCCCTCACAACAGTTTCCATGCACGCTCTTAACTTTGACAATTTTTCCTATTTTCACTCAAGATTTTCAACATTGACATTTTTGCATACCTTGTTATGAACAGTACAGCTGTCATTTTTCACATCCTGCCCGAAATGTGTTTTCATACCTGTGGTGCACCATGGGTACTGCCACTGTGTGAAATCAACTTTTAGGACAAAGTAACAAAATCACAGTGCCACTGTTCATGAGGAGATTGCCTAAAATGCCCATGAATTTGGTAAAACAAATCCTAAAAATGACATAATTATGGGTGTGTGTTATGCAGTATCTACGCACACTCATAAGTTTGCATATTTTTCATATTTTCTCTCCAGATTTTCAACATTGCCAATTTTTTTACACCTCCTCATGAACAGTACAGCTGTCATTTTTTGCATCCTGCCCGCAATGTGTTTCTACACCTGTGACTCCCAATGGTGCAGTTGCTATGCAAAATCACCTTTCAGGATTGAGTAATGAAATGATAGGGCCATCTTTCATGAGGTGGGGTTCCAAAAAGCCACTGCTGAAAATGTGGAGTGAAAATACCAACAAACACCCGGGGCATTAAGGTCTCCAACCATACACCCACCCTGTAGAGATTGACAGGTGTCGGGGATGTAACTTGGGTTCATCAGCCATAATGTTCACAGAATTCTACCCCCACCCCCCACCCTACAGCCACTGACAGGCACTGAGGTGTGCTTTGGGTTCTGTCATCCTAACGTTCACCCCATTCTCCTATATTGCACCCATCTCAGCTTATTTCCTTATGGAATGGGGTGAGCATAAAGGCCGAAGACCCCAATGCACTCCCCAACATCTGTCGATCTCTGCAAGGTGGGGTGAGGTGGAATGGCATCAGCATTATGGCCTACCCAAAGCCACACTACCAACGCCTTTCAGTCTCAGCAGAGGGGGGGGTGTTGGTGTTATTTCAATACTTTACTGCCATTCCTATTTGGCATTTCTAACTCCTGCACTAACAATGTCAATGCCAATGCCAGCAAGCCAACATTTGGCATTGATTAATGCTTGTTTAAAGATTGGAGTTATAACTTCATTTTTTCTGTTAGTTGGTACTTGGCCCCATGTTAGAGTCTTGTTCAACAATAATGTAAACAGTGTGCTTAAACCTGTGGCAAGGGTTTTGAGGTATGAAGGATGGATTTCATCTAAACTGGCAGAGGAATGAGGTTTTAGAGTCTGGAGACCATTTTAACATCTTCTAATGAGAATTTAGATATTAGTTATTCTGTTCTGATGCCATTTATTATCAGGTCTTTTATATTAAAAACTGTTATGAAATAGTAATTAAATATATTAGTAATGTCTGTGGGGTCTATAAAGTTTTTCCCTCAGATTTTTCGCATTCCAAATGAGTTTTTTCTTTACTCATATTGTTCTTGTAGGAAAAGAAGGTTTTTTGATTTACCTTACCTGTAGCTATTTTGTTTTGTAAGTTACATTTCTCCCATTTGATTAGCTGTTTTGTTTCCTTTAATTCACCCTTATATTTCACGTAAGCTGGCAGACTTTTTTCTTTTTATAGTTTTTGTAAGCTTTTTCCTTTTTATTTATTTGTTTCAGGTTTGTGTGTCATCCAAAAAGGAATTTCCCTTTTTTATTATTAATAATTTTTTTAGGAACAAACCAATCATCTGTAGTTTTGATAATGTTTTTCATTGTGATCAACTTTCTTCAACTGTCTGATTAAGCATGATGTGTTCCCACTTAATTGAATCTAGGACTTTCTGAATTTTTTGAAATGTGCTTTATTATAGCTTCTAATTGTCAGTTTTGTTGAGTTTATAATTCTGGTTGCAAAACACATAAAGGACAGTGTATTGTGGTCGCTGTTACTTATGGGTGGTTTATTAGAGATTTCCAACAGTCCCATATTTGAGTTTGTTATCACAAGATCCAGGGTGTTTTCCCCTCTGGTGGGATATCTTACTACCTGATTCAAGCCCACTGATAATATGGAGTCCAAAAAAGGTTTGCTCTTGGGTAGAGCTACCAGTCTGGGTTTACCCAGTTTATACCTGGGTAATTGAAATCACGCAGGGCAATAATTTCAGATCCTTCCATGGCTAGCATAATCTCCTTGAGAAGCTGATTATTATATTCAGGGAGGCTAGCAGGGTGCCTGTAACAACATCCTATTGATATTTTTTTTTTAGCAGGAGTGTGGAGCTGAACCCAAATTGGTTCAGTAGCTACATTGGTTTCATTATTGATGGTTATTTCCACAGTTTTGTAGTTTTGTTTGGTAAAAGTACAAGTATTATTATTTAAAATAATTCATTTAACCAACCTTGGGTGGAACATGAGAGTATGACACAAGGTGAAACTGGGGAATTAGATACCTGACAGCCTCATCCCTGTGGTGTGTAAACTGATGGTGTCACTGGTCAAAAAGGAACTTATGGACTGGGTAAAAAGGTGTTAGAGAGGGGCTATGCTATGGATTTACTCTACTTTGATTTTAGCATGCCTTGTAAGTTAATTCCACTTAGAAGATTTCTGAGGAATGTGGAGGACCTGGGTACAGCTTGAGACATAGTTAGATGGGTAGGAAAGTGATAGATGGAGTGATAGCAGAGAGTGATGGTAAATGGATCAAATCAGAAGATAGGCATGTCATTAGTGGGGTGCCACATGGATTTGTCCTGGGTGATGTTTTCTTGAAAATGTTCATCAGCGACATTGAAGAGGGCTTGTAGGGCAAGTTGTGTCTCTCTCTTAGCATATTACACAAAGCTTTGTGATAGAGTAGATAGGGCTGAAGGAATCATGGAGATGCAAAGTGTTCTACAAAACTACAGAGGTGGTCCAAATGTTTTGTAACTAAATTGCAGTGCCAAAAACTGCAAGGTTATGCACGTAGAGAACACAAATCCCAGTACAGAGTACTGGATGGGAGGGTTAAAACTGAATACTAAGGCAGAAGAAAGGTACCTAGGAGTCATCATTAGTGACTCCCTCAAACAATGAAACCAATGTAAAAGGGCATATAGTAAGGCTAATAGGATGCTGTGCTACACTAGAAGGGATAATAAGAGCAGGAAAATGTACTAGCGCTATATAGGTTACTGGTGAGTCTGTGCCTCAAATACTCTGCCCAGGTCTAGTGTTCTCACCTCAGGAAGGGCAAGGGAAAGCTGGAGATGGTGCAACACAAGATGACTAAGGTGATTTAGAGCCAAAAGGGCAGATCTTAGGAGGAACATCTCAAGGCATTGAACATGTACCTGCTTGGGTCCAGGCAAGAGAGGGTGGATATGTTAGAGCCCTTCAAGTTCCTGAATGGAATAAGAAAGGGTAATTGGTGGGGAACTACTTAACAAAGGTAACAATTCAAGAACCTGAGGTCAAGAGTGAAAACTGGTGGAGGGACAGATAGGTTTAAAAGGGATGTGAATAATTTCTATTTATGGAAAGGGTGAGGAAGCCATGGAACAGTCTGCCCACAGATGTGGTAGTCACCATGTCTATTAAAGTGCACCATCTCCTCCTTGAATGCCATATTGGTTTAGCCTGCTCTCCCGTTATATGTAAATCTTGACTCACTCATTGTTTTGTGTATGCTCTAGCTTATAACTCTCCCGGGTCACCTGTAACACCCCTGGGTTAGTGACTTGTTACTGGTTGTCATTCTATTCCATCGCCTGTTATCCCACTGTATGTAAAACTGATTTGTCACTGTACCTGCCTACTTAAGTTTGTAACTCTCCTGGGTCGCACCTGAAAATAGGCACTTGACTGTCTAGTGTGACTTACTCGGTCAACAAAAGCAAATAAATAAATAAAATATACATGGTTTAAATCATGGCTGGGACAGAGTGAAGAGTTTGACTGTTGCTCTTGTCAGTAACAGTCTGGAGGAGAGCAAAGGGGTGGACAGGGAGGGACAGAACAGGATAATAGGTCCTGGGGATGATAAGAAACTATGGACAGACTAGATGTGCCCTTGGTCTTTTTCTGCAATCATTGTCAATTATTTTATTTATATTCTAAGATTCAGCAACCTTGTTCAAAATCCTCGAATATATGAGTAACTAAAGAACAAATGCTCCATGGTTTTATGATTTTTAAAATGTTGAAGCTGAAGAGTCCCATCCATTGTCTCACTATTTGATCATAGAAAGTCATGATCACAGAACTTACAGCACTAGGAATTCTAATACCAGAAGGCTGAAAGTCCCCAGAAAGCATACTAGGTTTGAAGATATGTGGATTTACTGTAATGTGCTAGATATTAAAACTGACAGTGTTGCCTATAAAATGGTGCCGATGCTAAGTATGCTCCAAAAAAAAGTTTAACAAGTGACTTTAATCATGTATAAGATACAGAATAATGCATGGGGAAGTGTGGTTTATGAGGATTGTGTGCACACCATAGGTGTGTGATGCCCCTTCACCCTCAGGGCTTATCTGGGCATCACACACCAAGGGTGTGCATAAAATTCAAATTACCACACTTTCCCATGTTTTATTTTTTATATTTACTGATTTTCTGAACAGAGCTACATCACTTTTGTTTTTCGCTTTTTTTTTTACGTGTTTTTGTTTTCCTGCTAATCTATGAATTTCTGCCATTCCAATTCATTCAGAGGCTTGAAACGGGATGTGGTTGGCATTGCTTCACAATTTTTGTAAGGTGAGTTTTTTTGACACTGTGCTCAGCTTTTTTTCAGTCAGCTTTTCGAGAAGTGTGTTTCTCACACTGGCAGTTTTCTGTGAGGAGTGAGAGAGGACTGCCAACATGAAGAAACCTTCTCAGAGAACAGCTGAGGTAGACTTGCAGCTGTTTGTGGTAACTGAGGTTTATGGAACTCCATAATTCACAAGTGTGAATTATTGAGTTTATGAGGGTCAGCCAGTTATGGTTGATTGATCCTAATGAGTAAATACACTGTTTTAAATAATTTTTTGCTACCAGTGCAGATTTGTATAATGTTTATTTTTAATACGTTCTGAATGGAACTGCAAGATTCATTTCATTCATTTTCATTTCATTCATTCATTTCTATTAGTTATACTGGAAAGGCATGTGAGCATTGCTGCCCATTTATACAAGCATCCAGTTACATACAACAATCATGAGACATGACATAGGCTAAAACATTTATCTAACAGCAAGGGTTAATAAAATGGTACATAAAATTAGGATAATATAGACTAAAGGGAAACCATGGACTAGCCTAAGTGAATTAACAAATACAATGTGACATTAAACATTCAGTGAGGGTTTAACAATAATATAACAGTGGGAAACAAAAAAAATGTTTTAAGTGCAATCTAACAACTAGCCTAGGTGGATTAACAATATTACAAGTGCTAGAAAAATAGGGTAAGTGCCTGAGGTTGATAACCAGATTGTGAGGGGAAAAAAGTGCAGAAGGGGAGCCAGATTAGGGCTGTGAGCAGGTGCAGGTGGGAGAGAAATGTCTCCTGATATTGTGTTTGAATGCATTTGTGGTGGGACAGAGTTTTAGTTCTGGATGGAGAGAGTTGAAGAGCTTGGGTCCCATAAAAGAGAATGTTTTCTGGCCTTGAGTGGTCTGGAAGAAAGGAACAGTGAAAGAGAGAGTGAAGGATGGTCAAGTGGTCCTGGTGGTGTTGGCTGTCTGGAAGAGAGAAGTGAGGCAATCAGGGAACAGTCCATGGGAGAGTTTAAAGAAGCAGGCGGACATCTTGCAGTTGAGGGGGGCCTCAAGGGATAGCTGACTGATGAGTTTATAAAGGTCACAGTGGTGTGTGATTTTAGGAAACCAGAGGCAAAACAGGTAGCATTGTAGTAGGTATTCATCCTGCATGTCCAGTGCACAAAGCCAATGGCTCTTGTGAAGCAGGGGTAGAAGTCCCTGGATGGTGAGCATGTGGAACATCTTGTACTCAGTGTACAGGTTGAGCATGCTGAGGTCCAAGATGGGTCTTAGATCACCCATCTTTCTGGGCACTAGGAAGAAATGGAAGTAGTACCCTCTTCCTATCCATGCCAGATCCACGGGTTCTATGGCTGACTTTTGCAGAAGAGCCTGGATCTCATACCCTATCAGGGACAGTGCCTTGAAGAATAATGGGAGGTCTTGGTGGTTTGTCCAGAGACCAGTCTAGGAACTCTATGGTGTGACTACTTGATACTAACTGAAGGAGCCAAGAGTCTGAGGTTATGTCCTGTGACTCCAGAAGGTGGAGAGCAAATCTTGGTTCCACTAGAGGATCTGGAGGTGGCAGGGGGGTCCCCCACAAGTCAGGAGGCTGATAGGGGGAGTTGGCAGCTCCTCTGGGGGGGCTTCTGGGACTTGGCAGAGGAAGTAGGGGTTCCTGATGCTGGATACCAGCATTTGATCTGGCATTTGGCAGGGGCCTCCTTGGTCTGTGTCTCAGTTGCAAAGAAAATGCTGTTTGTATTTGTAATCCTCTGGGTACATTAAGCGGACATCACAGATGGATTTACCCTGGTCCTGCAATTCAGTGTTACTATCCTTCCTTAGAGTTACCTCCAACTAACACAGATCCCCTGAAAGGGGCATCCAAGATGGAGGTCTGAACATCTTGAGCCAGGCCAGCAATCCTGAGCCACGAATGTCACCTAATGCAGACAGCAGTGCTGTGGTACGAGCAACTGAGTCTGCTATGTCATAAGTGGCTTGGAGGGCATGAGGACAGAAGATTTTAGCCATTATCACTGTCTTGGCAATCTCAGCCTAAAGCTCCTGGTCCTGGATAGCTTCCATCTTTGACTCGCAAGAGGCTAGGGAAGATTTCTGATAGGAAACCATATGAACCATATAATTATGGGACCTGAGGGTGCAAGTGGAGGATGAATGGATCTTGTGACAAAAATTGTCCTGCTGCTTAGACTCCTTATCAGGAGGAGTCAAGCTCAAATGTTAGGTTTAGAGGACCAGTCGTGGGCAGCTGTGATAACAACTAAGTCTGCATTAGGATGGTCAGTAAGGTGTGTGACCCCATCTGGGCATTGGTACACCCTGTCTGCCTTTTCTGAAACAGCTGGAATGGAGGAAGACTGTTGCCAAATAGTGGACATCAGATCTTCATGGGGTCCAGTCCAAGGCAGTATGGACATAGAAGCTGAGTCAGTCATGTCCAGATGCTCTTTAAGCCTTTTCTGCTTTGGATCCTGTTCCTGGATAGCCCAGCCACAGGCATTTTGGATAGTTATGAGAAGTTCTGCAAAGGAAGGGTCCTCCGGAGGGGACTTCAGTTACTCCTTAGGCTGAGGCGCCATAGGTGTATGAGTAATAGATCTGGAGGACAATTCAGACTCAGTCCAAAGAGTGCCTGCTGGGGATCTGAAGAATTTTTAGAGGAGTGTCCTGGGTTTTATCCCTGACCTGGTGTCTAGAGGAGCTTTCTCCGGAAAGGTAGGAATCCACAGGAGAGTCTTTTCTAGGGGTCAGAAAGGAGGCAGGAGTACAGCACACCACTTGTTTCTGATGGTCAAACTCTAAGGCTAGCTGAGTCCTGTCATCCTGAATTAGGGTCTGAAACACTGCCTGGATATCAGCCTGAGGCTGCAGTAGAGGAGGACGCTGAGGCTGAGGAGGAGGTGGTGGAAGAGAAGGCTGATATAATGGATAGCCTGGCATATGATATTGTGGGTATTCATGAGCCTGATAGGATTAGGGAAGCAAGAAGGAGCATACCCTTGATTAGGCATAGGCTGGCATCTGGTAACCCAGCACATAATGGGGTTGATGACAAGGTGTTGAATACCCCAGTGAAGGGTACATTGGGTATTATCTGGGAAGATAGTGTGGAACATTGCCCATAGGTCCAGCCAGAGGTGGAGTGGAAGGTCCAGCAGGAGGTGGGGCTGGAGGCCTGGTAGGAGGTCCAGAAGGACCAGGCGTCTGCCCCGTGGGAACATTCAAAGAGGCTGGCACTGGATCAGGCACAGAAATGTCTGGCACTGGAAGATTCTGTGCCCGGGAGCCTGATGGAAGGCCTTCCAGCATTTGAGGAATGGTCAGAGTGCCAGATATACCCTGACCTGGTGAAGGGTAACATGGTGAAGGGTCACTTGGCATTGGGATATAAGTAGAACCCAACGGAAGACCCGCCATAGTCTGGGGAATGGGAATCCAACATGGTGGAACCTGGTTACTCGACCTGGTTGTCCAAGGGGGCTTGGGTTGAGAAGGTCCTGACAGAAGGTCTCTGGAAGGATTAACAATAGGCCCAGTGGGAAAATCAGGAAACGACTAACCCAGAGAAGGAGGGGGATCTTCCAGATTAGTGCCCAGCTCCATCTCCTGATCTTCAGGCATGCCCAGAAGGTCTAGTTGTGTCAGTGAGAGTGAGGAACCCTCAAAAGACTGTTGCATGTACAGCAGCAGGCTCAACTCATCATTGGGGGTATACTGCAACTCCAACAGGACAGCCCCAGTTGTGCAGTCCCCAGAGGAACTGGGGAGCCACTTATCAGTTGCAGCAGTGCAGACATCAGAAGAGCTAACATCTGATGTATCAGCCTAGACCATGTAGACAACAGCGAAGCTGGTGTCCAGTTTACTAGCTATGACCGTGCGCTCCTCAGTGGGGCTGGGGATTGACTTGTGACCTGGCTGCTGGTGACAGACCCTGAAGAAGATATGGGTCTAAGGGGCACAATAGGGGTTCTGTCATCCAAGAAGAGCCCCTACTGCACCATGAGCAAAGCAGGCAGTGATGCCGTAGTCTGATCCACTGAAGTGGTAGAAGATCTGGCAGCAGGGGTACTTACTAAAGTCGAGGCTCATCCAGCATCAGTGGTGCCTGATGGTTGCCACAAAGTGGATGGAGACCTATCCAAGTCTTGGGGCCTCTCCTTGTCCTTTTTCTTCTTTTTTGGTTGTGGCGTTGGAGAAGAAGATTTTTCCCACAGATTCTGCAGCTCCTTTTCCATCAATGCTAAGCACTTTTCCAGCAAGTGGGCTTCAAACTTTTCCTGGTGCCTAATCTGTGTGGCTTGGTTGAAGTATTGGTAGGGCACACAATCCTGGACTCAATGTTTGGGACCTAGGCAGATCATGCAACGGGAATGCTCATCAGGATGCAGGGTCTAGGTGCTGCAGGACTTGCACTTCTTCTTTTTGATGCATCACCCAACTGTTAATGTTCCCGAATTGTACCTCCAACTATATCCCCCACTATAAATTTGTCACTGTTATTTATTTGCTTCCCCTTTCTTCTGTATATCCCTCAAGACCTCTGTATTAGACCTGTTTATGTTAGACCTGTTTATACTGTGTTTTACTATGTAATTGTTTGACCTGGTGTTCTGTTCTCTTTCTATGCTCAGCTAGACATTTGTGTAAATGGGTATTTTTGCTCACATATCTTTCAGAATAAAATAAAGACTGATTGATTAAAAACTGGACTGACAGACCTGAACCACAACAGTTCTGTAAAAATCCAAACTGACCACACTGGGTACAACTTGAACAAATACTGCTGTTCTGGTCAGTCTGGTTGCACTGTTCACTTCAGCTTTTACATATGTGGTCCACTCCTGGAAATCTGATTTTCAATCCTTCCTTGACATGATTGAAAATGGAACTGTCAGGACCAGACCAGATAGGTAAAAGCCAGACAAGATCATCTGGAGTGAGTGGATCAGCAATATTTGCACAAACTGTGCCCAGTCCAGAATTTACAGCTCTGGTCCAGTCTATGACATAGACACATTACTGTTAGAAGATATACAAAACATGACAGCTTAAGGGAAGGTTCTGATTATGGGAGACTTCAACATGCCGGATACAGATTGGTCAATACCAGCAGCAACATCTGCCAGAACTAGACACATGGTGGATTCCCTGCAGGGAGGGCCTCAAACAACTGGTACAATGACCCACAAGAGACAGGGCTATCCTAGATCTAGTACTGACTAACAGGAAAGGGATCACTGATCTCCAGGTAGAAGGTAACCTCGGGGCCAGAGACCATCACATGGTATTGTTCAATTTGGCCACTTCATCTAAATCATCCTATTCCAAAGCAAAAATATGGGACTTCAGAGGACCTGACTTTGATAAGATGGCCAACAGAGTTAAGCTAGCCCTGGCAAAAAGAAACACAGGTGAGTGGGTACAGGCAAAGTGGGAAAGCATTAAGGATGCAATACTTGAAGCAACATCCCATTGTGTTAGGCAGAAAAGGATGTGCAAAAGAAGAAGGAAACCACTTTGGTTCTCAAATACAGTAGCAGAAAAGGTCAGAGCCAAAAGGCTGGCCTTCAGGAAATATAAGGGAACACAGCGGGATGAATATAGGGAGGCATACCAAACTGTCCTAAAGGAAGCAGAGAAGGCAGTAAGGCAGGAAAAGTCCCAAACTGAGGAAACACTAGCACAAACAGTAAAAGAAGGTTACAAGACTTTCTATAGATACATTAGTGAAAGGAGAAAGTCCAGAGAGGGTATTGCTAAGCTCAAAGGAGAAAAAGGGGCATGTGAGGAGGAGGAGGACCCTGTAAAAGCATCTATCCTAAATAGATACTTTTGCTCAGTATTTACAGAAGAAAAGGTAGGGCAGGGCCCACAGCTCAGCCCCATGGACACAAGGGGGAGGGAGGTGAGCTCTACTCCCTTCACAAAAGAAATGGTCCAACAAGAGCTCGCTATGCTCAGGGTTGGACAAGGCAATGGGACCTGATGGCATACATCCCAGGGTACTTAAGGAGCAGGTGGAACTAGCAGAGCCATTCAAGAGAACTGTTTAGTGAGTTTCTGAGCATAGGAGAGGTCTCAGAAGACAGGAGAAGGCTCATGTGATCCCGCTCAACAAGAGTGGAAGCAGGGAGGAGGCAGGGAACTATGGACCACTCAGTCTTACCTCAGTAGTGGGCAAGATTATGGAGGCACTCCTTAAGGAAAGGATAGTGCAACACATGGAACCTATAGGGGCACAGGATCCAAGACAGCATGGGTTTACAAAAGGAAGGTCCTTTCACACTAATCTCATAGATTTCTTTGACTGGGTAACCAGAGTGGTGGACCAAGGGGGAGCAGTTGATGTCACCTACCTTGACTTCAGTAAAGCTTTAGACACTGTTCCACATAGAAGACTGATAAATAAGCTGGGTAGGCTCGGGGAGGGTCAGAAGATGGTCAACTGGGTGGCAAACTGGTTGACAGGCAGAAAACAGAGAGTGGTGGTAAATGGTAAACAGTCAGAAGAGATGCAAGTCACAAATGGGGTACCTCAGGGATCAGTCCTGGGGCCAGTCCTCTTCAATATCTTCATTAGTGACATTGCAGATGGACTAGAGGGTAAGGCTTGTCTGTTTGCAGATGACACCAAGATCTGCAACAGAGTAGATGATCCAGATGGGGTGGGCAGAATGAGAAGAGATCTGGATAAATTAGCAAAATGGTCAGAAGAGTGGCAACTGGGATTTAATGCAAAGAAGTGCAAGATCATGCACACAGGGAAAAGAAACCCTGAAGCCACCTATAGGTTGGGAGGGGAGTTGCTGGCAGTCACAAAGGAAGAAAGAGACTTGGCCATCATCATCACTGATTACCTGAAATCTCCTGAGCAGACTTCTAAAGCAGTAGGTAAGGCTAGGGTGATGTTAGGGTGTATTAGTAGGGGTATCACAAGTTGTAAGGGGGAGGTAATAATCCCTCTTTACAAGACACTGGTTAGGCCCCATCTGGAGTACTTTTTGCAGTACTGGAGGCCACACCTTCACAAGAACATTAACCAAATTGAGGCAGTCCAGAGAAGGGCAACCAAAATGGTGCAGGGACTGCATCAGAAGACATATCAGGACAGATTAAAGGAGCTCAATATGTATACCCTTGAGCAAAGGAGGGAAAGAGATGATATGATCGAAACATTCAAACACCTTAAGGGCAGTAACAAGGTGAAAGAGTCTAACATGTTTAAATATAAGAAAAGTAGCAGGACTAGAGGACACAGCATGACATTAGAGGGAGGCTGATTAAGGGGGAATGTGAGGAAATTCTTTTTCACAGAAAGAGTGGTGGATGAATGGAACGGCTTACCTCAGGAAGTGGTGGCTATGAATACAGTGCAGGGCTTCAAATAGGAGTGGGATAGGCATAAGGGAGCAATACAGATGAGTATGACTAGATAGGACACTGACAGAGCAAAGGCCAATGGCACATTTCTAAGGTAGAAAAAGAAATGGGCAGACTGGATGGGCCTTGCGGTCCTTATCTGCCATCAACCTCTATGTTTCTATGTTACTCCACTGCATGTGGCTTAGTGACATACTGTACAGATGGATGCAGAGTCTAACCCATTGAAGGCTGAAATTTCAGAAAACCATTATGCTAAAAATACCATGACTCAGTCCTCCACTCCCATGTCACACTTAGTCATCTACCAAAGTCATGCTTAAATATTGGTGCATCTACATCCACACCATTAAGCTTTTAATGCCATCATGCCTCTTTTCTGCTGCCATGAGCTCCCCCATCCATGAATTCCCATTCTGCTTGTGGCAACCCCTCCCCCAAAACCAGGCAATTTTCCAGGGAGCAGTGCTTTACACCACACCAATTAAATTACTGCTAAACTCTATTTTTTAAAATATTTTGTTGAGAAAATGTTATTTTAGTATATCCATGGTCAGGAAAAATGAATTTGTAAAAGAGACCAAATCCCCCATTTATCAGTTCATTTAATTTTAATCACAACACAGCATGTTATGAACTGATCCAATTCTATGTGTAACCTAATTCAAACAAAAATTAAACATACACATACCCACCAATTTGCAAGTGAAGCAAATGTGGTTACTATCATTCAGTTGTAAACACTTATAATCACAAATTGCAGGTTAAGAACATTCAGTAGAGTATAAACAGTAGCCCAGAACTGCCTGCATGAGAATATGAAGTTGGTATATTATCTAGAAACAGGCAACACTGGGACTCTTGCTATGGAATGTTCTTCAAAGTAACAGAATGACTGCTCTTAGGATGGTGGTGTCAAATAGCTTAATGAGGTGTTTATTGGGGCTTAGGAGAACAGCTGAGCTTATTTGTTAGAAAGCTCCAGGAAGTGTTTAATCCATTCTTCTTTCAATGGCTTTCTATGATGTCTGTACTATCCACTGGTAATCTGAGACAGAAAGACTGCCATAAGGTAATGAATTAACTTTCTGTGGGCTCAATTAATGCCTCAAGCCAGAGAAAAAATAATGCTCTACAGCTCTACAGCTTCATATATATATATATATATATATATATATATATATATATATATATGTATATGTATGTATATATATATATACACACATATATATACACACACATATATATATACACACAGGCAGCATAATAATGAGATTTCAGAGGAGGAGGAATCTATTTGGTAGGAAAAATTACATCAGCCATTTTCTGAATGCAAAACACCTGCTGGGCTATGCCCACAGTCATCAAAAAGCCAACTCTTTTTTAAATACTAAAATCAATATATGGAGTGTCGTGATGATCCGGACATTTGGAAATTTGATGGGGATTTTGTTCTCCATTATATCTTTATTCATCTTAATAATTTGTGGGCCAGTAGTGCTGAAAAGGATCCTTGATAATGTTTCTTGAGACCACTAACCCTTTATTTAAGATTAAGGCAATGGAACAATGAATAAATTAAATACCTCAGAAGGCATCTGGATGCAGAGCCAGTCTGCACTAAATTAGTTTTGACAGTTGGATGTGAGTGCATTCATTTCTTTCACCGTGTTAAACTGATGCTTGCCAGTCCATGCAGCATTTGACTAAGGATGAAGAACTGTTTTATAGAAAAACATTTTACAATTTATTGTAACAGAAAATGTCATTTATTTTTCCTTATAAACACATTTCACTGTGTTTATTTAGATGAAAGTAAAATCTATACTCAGAAACAATTAGTTTAACAAACTCCATTAAACCCAATGTGTACTACAGGACTGAATTGTTGGCTTGACCCTCTTCAATCTACACCACCAACAGAACTTGAGAGGGAATATGTTCACTCATCAGAAAGAGTCAAGTGGAAGATACCCCTACTATTGAGAAGGTGGTTGCGCTGTAGCTAGATGGCCATCTTATCTTTTTTTTATTTATTCTTTGTTGACTGGGTAAGGCTCACTAGGCACAAGTGCCTGTTTTCAGGGGTGACCTGGGAGCTTTTAGCTGGTTAAGTGACTTGCTCAGAGTCACACAGTATGCAAGTGGAGGCTGTTGGTATCAAACCCAGGTCTACAGGTACCAAGCTCATTCACAGTTTGTTACTCTAACCTCTAGGCTATACTGCCATCTTACCATCCATGACATCTATAATCCTCTCCAGTCAGGATTTGGGAAGAGGCACAGCACCGAGACTTCATTAGTTCGGTAGCTCAATGATCTCCTGATAGCGAAAGATCAGAGGAGCCATTCCATCTTGGTCCTCCTTGATCTCTCTGAGTCATTTGATACTGTGGTTCATGATGTGTTGCTAGAGCAGCTGTGGGTGAATTGTGGATTGTGAGGGACAGTCTTCAGATCGTTCCACTCTTTCCACACTGGTCGGTTTCAGACAGTAGTGTCGAGGAATTATTCCACTGATGCATTCTCTCTGCCATGAGGGATCCCACAGGGTCTTATGTTGTCACCCATGCTGTTTGTGGTGTACTTGCCATTGGTGAACACTGTAAGGTGGTATGGATTGAGTTTTCACAGCTGTTCAGATGATACTCAGTCTTACATGTCCTTTGTACCTGATCAGGATGGAGCAGTCTCATTGTTTAACAACTACTCTCCAAGATCCAGGACTGGATAAGTGCCCACTGGTTGAAGCTGAATCCAAACAAGACTAAAGTTTTGGTAGTTGATCCGGATCATCAGATAGAGGGGTATTCAACATGGCAGGCCTCTGATCTTCTGCTTGGAAGTAGCCAGCTGATGACCTGTGAATGGGTACAAAGTCCAGGCATTATCTTTGAAGAGGGATTGACTCTGAAATCTCAGGTGTCATCCATTGTCAAAACCTCATTTTACCATCTGAGGAGTATTGCCTGGATGAAGCACCTGGTTCTTCCCAGTGACTTTCTGACACTGGTCCACACCATTGTGACCTCCTGCCTTGATTACTGCAACACCCTATACCTAGGGCTACTGGGGGTTGATATCCGCCGCCTGCAACTGGTGCATAGCATGGCAGCCAGTCTCTTGACTGGGCTTTCTTGTTCAAGCCATGTCACACTTGTGCTGTGTGGACTGCACTAGCTGCCAGGTCAGTGGCAGATCACCTTCAGGGTTGGTTTGCTGACCTATAAAGCCCTACATGCATAGGGACCAGAAAACCTGCAAATTTCTACATCCCTACTGCACCCTCTAACCACTCTGTTCTGCTAATGAGGGATTTCTAGAGATTTTGAGAGTCCATTTGAAGACCTCTGGGGTATGAGCACTTGCTTTTGCAGCCCTTACCCTGGGGAGTTCTCTACCTCATTGGGTACAGGAATGCCTGACTGTGGAGATCTTTATGTAGGCATTGAAAACTCATTTATTTAAGCTTGCTTTTTCTGAGTATTGATGAACTGAATGTTGATGTCTAGCTACTGTATTTTAATTATTTATGGATTTGTAATATGTTTTAGTATTCAAAAGTGGTTTGATACATGTGAATTGTGCTTTTCAAAAATAAAGTTTATTATTATTATTATTGTATTTTCTGTCTAGAATCCCAGGTCATGCCTGCAAAATGAGTTTTGACTTCATTGTATTTACATGGTTGACAAAAAAAAAATGAGAAAACAAACAAGAAAAAAAATCAATAAAGAATATGATGTGTGATAAGGAAAAATGGCATTACCCCTGGTTTATTTGCAAAGAAAATCTGAAAAGTTATCTAAGTAAGCTCAATGGCATAGCAATAGTGCTACTGCTAATGACACTGGTGATCCAAGTTTGTGAACAAGTTCAGGTCACTGGGGGACAGCTTGGGCAAGGAGGATTAAGCATCCTGTGGAGGCCTTTACTCCTTCTGGATGGGTGCCAGTAACTTGCACTGCAATCATCACCTATCAAAGGCTAGATGGTATTAGAGCCAGGTCCAGCACAGCAGGGCAGGGCAGGGGCCTGATGCTGACATGCTGCCTGCCTCAGTAAAATGGTACAAAATAGCTCCAGTCCACCAGAAGGAGATACTGGAACCCTTTGCACCCACTCGATCTATTGATCTTGCTCCCCACTCACCACTTCAGTGGTCCTGGGTAAGTGAAATGAAAGTATCCCAGAGAAGGTAGATTATGGGGCTTGAGGAGTGCCATCTAGGGTGAGGCATACTAGAGGGATCAGAGAAGGATAAACAGCTACAGTATATAAGAAAATAAAGAACATAGTTATATATAAATACTATACAACTACTTGACAATGTGAGACAGAGTACAAATATGTAACAACTAATAAAGCTAATTCTGAAGCTCAAATAAGTAAAGAGATTATAATGCTCACCAAACAAAATGAAGGAAATCATCCTCAGGGAACCAATAAGGATGTTAAGGCCAAGCTAAACACTCCAGTATTATACAGTGTTGGGGGGTTGAGAAGATCTGCCACCCAGGTGGTTTTAAACCTATTTCTAAACAGTATGATCCTTGTCCCCTCATCTACTGCATCATCCCTTTTAATTGCTGAAACAAGCCTAATACTCATGTTCACACTAGCTGAACTCAGAATACAGTACTCTCAAATTATAATAGTAGTAGTGAATTATGTTTATGAAACAGGGGTCTTCTTTTCAATGCATCATGAATTACTAAGGTACATCGTATTAAATGTATGATAATGGACAGTCACATATCTATTATAAATCAATACACATACATAATTACAGCTCAGACATAAACAAGCAATTGCTATTAAGACTATCACAGTACCTGCAAATAATTGTGAGGGTCAGTTTAAACAGGGTAAGTTAATCTTATTTAAAAATCAGCATTTTAAAATTAGGAAAGTGTGAGAAAAAAGATAAGGCATTCAGGAAATACAAAGAGACACAGAAAAAAAGAAGACAGAGTGAAATATCTAGAGAAGCAGAGAGAAGCTAGGAAAGTCATCAGAGAGGCTAAGGCAAGAATGAAGGAAAGAATAGCACAGGCTATTAAGAAGGGAGACAAGACCTTCTTATTTTATATTAGTGAGAGGAAGCAGACCAGAAATGGTATTGTTAAGCTAAAGAAGGGAGTGGGTGGTTGGGTATAGGATGACCTTGAAAAAGCTGAGATACTGAATAAGTACTTTTGCTCAGTATTTACCAAGGAAGAGGCATGGGAGGGGCCAAAACTCATGAAGAAAGGTTCACAGGTGGGAGAACTATACACCAGCCCATTTACATGAATAGAGTCTTGGAGGAACTATGGAAAGTAAAGACTGACAAGGCAATGGGGCCAGATGAGATTCGCCCTAGAGTTTTGAAGGAACTCAGGGAAGTCCTAGCAGGACCGCTGATGATCCTTTTCAACCAATCACTAAAGATGGGGGAGGTACCCTGGTATTGAAGGAGGGTAGAGGTGCTCCCCTTGCACAAGAGTGGAAGTAGGGAGGAGGCAGGCAATTTCAGACCTGTAATCCTGACCTCAGTGGGAGGAAAGCTGATGGAGTCCCTGATTAAGGAGAGGGTAGTGAAGTTCAAGCAGTGCAAAAGACCTAAGGCAGCATGGATTCACTGAGGGAAGGTCCAGTCAGACTAATCTTTTTCGATTTCTTTGACTGGGTGACCTGGGTGGTGGATCAGGAAGGGGTGGTGGATGCAGCCTACCTGGATTTCAGCAAGGCCTTCAACACAGTTCTGCACAGAAGGTTGCTTAATAAATTGGAGAATCTGGCTGTGGTGAAATGAGTCGGACACTGTCTAAAAGGCAGGTCCCAGAGGGTGGTAGTAAATGGCATAAAATCAGAAGAAGGGGAGATGACCAGTGGGGTGCTACAGGGATTGGTACTAGGTCCAGTATTATTCCTTGTCTTCATAAGTGATATTGCAGAGAGACTGGAGGGGAAAGTATGCCTGTTTGCAGATGACAGCAAAATCTGCAGCAGAGTCGACACACAGGAGGGGCTATATACAATGAAAAATGATCTAAGACTACTTGAGGAATGGTCAAGGGTTTGGCAGTTGGCTTTCAACTCTAAGAAGTGCAAGATAATGCACCTGGAACATGGAAACCCAAGAGAGGAATACAGGATGGATGGGTGGCAGACTCTAGCCACCACAAGTCAGTAGAGAGACCTGGGGGTTATCATATTCAATGACCTGAAGTCCTCCAAACAATGTAAAAAAGCAGTGGGGAAAGCAAACAGAATGCTGGGGTGCATAGGAAGGGGCATAACCAGTAGGAGGAGTGAAGAGGTGATGCCACTGTATAGATCACTGTTGAGGCCTCGTCTGGAATACAATGTCCAATTCTGGAGACCACATTTCAGGAGGGATATAGACAGAATGGAAGCATTCCAGAGAAGGATAGAAGGAATCCTTAGAATGGCTCCAGTCTTATTCAATGTCTTCATAAGCGACATTGCGGAGTGACTGGAGGGGAAAGTATGCCTACTTGCAGATGACATCAAGATCTGTAACAGAGTCAACACACAGGAGGGGCTAGATAAAATGAGAAACAACCTAAGACTACTTGAGTCCAGAGAAGGATAGAAAGAATCCTTAGAATGGCAGAAAAAGGAGAGATATTGTTGATGGGGACCTGAATATGCCAGATGTGAACTGGAACACCACTACTGCAGCTACATCCAAGAGCAGGGTCATTCTTGATGCCCTACAGGGGGCATGCCTCAGACAGTGAGTGTTGGAACCCACTCAGGAAGGTGCAGTCTTAGACCTGGTACTTTCAAAAAGGGGATGGAGAGAGTATCTTGGATTTAGAAGTGGGTAGCCATCTGGGAACAATCGACCACCAGCAGTGTGCTTCACAATAAACACAGCTTTGAATCAAGGCATACAAAAGCAAGGGTGTTGGACTTTAGGAGGGCTGACTTTGGCAAAATGGGAGAGTGCCTCAGAAAAGCACTAGCAATCAGGCAAGAAGGACGGGTGGAAGAACAGTGGGGAAAAATTTGAACTGCCATCACAGAGGCATTAAGCCTTTGTGTAAAGCAAATCGACCAAACAAAATGAAGAAAAAAGCTGCTATGGTTCTCAAAAGAGGTGGCAGGGAATATTAACTCATTGCCTCCTCAGGAGCTCTCTTAAGTTGCAGCAATTGTCTCCTGTATACTGTTAACAGTGAGTCCTGGTCCTTTCTAACCAAAATCAAGCCATAATCTGCATGACACAAACAAATGCTAATAGTTCAAGAACCTTATGTGCTAGACACAAAGTATGAGCGGCAAACTTGTCCAGCACAAAACTACCGTTCCAATGGTGGTATGCAAGTAATAATAGGTAATTTAGTTTTTTTTTCCTATGCTGGGTGAAACAGCAAAAAAACAAAATAATATTTTTTACACTAAAAATGCACTATAAGCCTTTTTCTGTTGGGAAATATGTAACATATCAACACCAAATTAAGAATCCAGACATTAGATGTAATTGTAATAGTTCTTTTTGTAAAAAAAAATCTATTATGTAGTATTAAACATAATTGTTCCTCGTTTTTGGCAAGGTGCGTTGCAGAGGTTTGAGGGACAAATCGGAACCATACACACCATGCCATAAACACATGCATATGACTCCTAAAGTAAACATAATACACACAACATATCAGTGGCAAAGTTGTTCTGCACAAAATTGCCTTTCCAATGATGCTATGCAATCAATTGTGCTCAATTTGGGTTTTGTTTTATACTGGCTGAGATATCCAGAATTTGTGTTTTCTTCAAAGTGCTTAGGTGGTTCTTGGACAAAATGTCTGCCATACACACCATGTCATAAACAAATGTGAATAACTCCTAAAGTGAACTTAATACATGGAACATAGAAACATAGACTTTGACGGCAGATAAGGACTGCTAGGCCCATCTAGTCTGCCCATTTCCCTACCTACAGGATAGGCCGCAGATCCTAGTTAACCAACAGCCTATATCTTCCTGCCCCCCACAAGAATTGCCTTATGTCTGTCCCATGCATTCTTGAATTCTCCCACAGTTTTAGACCCCACAACTTCCTCAGGAAGGCTGTTCCATGCATCCACTACCCTCTCTGTGAAATAATACTTCCTCACGTACTTGGAACCGCCCTCCTTCTATCTTTAAATTGTGTCCCTTGTTCTTGCAAGTCTCTTTCTGAAAGATGCTACCCTCTTGGACTTTGTTGATTCCTTGAGGTACTTGAAAGTTTCTATCATGTCCCCCCTCTCCTTCTTTCCTCAAGGGTATACATATTAAGCTCCTTTAGTCTCTCCTCATACGGCTTCTCTTGCAGACCCTGCACCATTTTAGTTGCCCTCCTCTGGACTGCCTCTATCCTGTCTATGTCCTTGCGGAGATGGGGTCTCCAGAACTGGACACAGTATTCCATATGGGGTCTCACCAACTGTCTGTACAGGGGGATAACAACTTCCTGTTTTCTGCTGCTGATGCCTCTCCCTATACATCCCAGTATACCCCGGCCCTCCCTACTGCCTTCTCACATTGCTTGCTAACCTTAAGGTCATCTGATATGATTACCCCCAGGTCCCTTTCCTGTTTTGTTGTTGTTACTACCTCCCCACCCATTGTGTATTCTTCCCTGGGTTCTTGTTTCCCAGGTGCATTATTTGCACTTTTTGCATTGAATCCTAGCTGCCATACGTCTGACCATTCCTCCAACCTTGCCAAGTCCTTTTCATCCTTTCCCGCCTCCTTGTGTATCAACCTGTTGCAGATCTTTGTGTCATCTGCAAAGGCATACTTTTCCTTCCAGTCCCTCTGCAATGTCACTGATGAAGACATTAAAAAGGACTGGACCCAATACTGAACCCTCCGGTACCCCACTAGTAACTGCCCTTTCTTCAGAGTGGACTCCATTTACAATTACCTTCTGTGTCCTGTTGTTCAGCCAATGTTTTACCCAGGCTACCACCCTGGGACCCACTCCCAGGCTGGTTAATTTGACTATCAATCTTTTGTGTGGGACTGTGTCAAATGCCTTGCTAAAGTCTAGGTAGGCCATGTCCACAGCCCCTCCCTGGTCTAATACTTTGGTCACCCAGTCAAAGAAATCTATTAGATTCATCTGACATGACCTTCCTGCTGTGAACCCATGCTGCCTTGGATCCTGTGCTCCACTGACCTCTAGGTACTCAACTATTCTTTCCTTCAGAAGTGACTCCATCACTTTCCCTACCACAGAGGTCAGACTGACAGGTCTGTAGTTTCCTGCCTCTGTCTTGGTCCCACTTTTGTGAAGGGGAATCACATCCGCATTCCTCCAGTCCTCGGGTACCACACCATCCTCCCATGATTTATTAAAAAGAGTAGCCAGTGGTTTCACTAGTTCCTTCCTTAATTCTTTTAGAATTCTGGGGTGAATTCCATCAGGACCCATTGCTTTGTCCACCTTCAGTTTTAGGAGTTCTTGCAGAACCCTTTCTTCTGTGAAAGGACTGGGATCGACCCCCCTATCAAGAGTGCTTCTGTTAATTGGATTAGGCACTTCCCCTCCTCTTTTGTGAATACTGAGCAGAAATATTCGTTCAGTATTCCTGCTTTCACTGTCCCCTCTGCCCACCCACGTTCATTCTATTCAGCCTCACTATCCCTCCTTTGTCTTTCTACAGCTGATGTACCTATAAAGGTTTTATCCCCTTCTTAACTGAGTTGGCTATCTTTTCCTCAGTTTGGGCCTTTGCTATTCTGACTTTCCTCCTGCTTCTTTCTGCCTTAATTGGTACAGCTCTCTGTCCTGCTCCTTCTGTGTTTCCTATACTTCGAATGCTATCTTTTCTTCCTGACTTTCACAGCCACCTCTCTTGAGAACCATAGCGGCTTTTCTTTCATTTTGATTTGTTTATTTGCTTCACACAAAGGCTTGTTCGTCTGTGATGGCAGTTTTGATAATTCCCCATTGTTGCTCCACACCTCCTTCTAGCCTGTTTGCTAGTGCTTTTCTGAGGCACTCTCCCATCTTCCAAAGTCAGCCCTCCTAAAGTCCAGTACCCTCACTTTTGTATGGCTTGACTCTGTAGCTGAGTTTAACGTGAACCACACTGTTTGATGGTCACTTGTCCCCAGATGGCAACCTACTTCTAGATCTGAGATCCTCTCACTGCCCCCATTTGAGAGTCAGAGGTCTAAGACTGCTCCCTCATGAGTGGGTTCGAAACTAGCTGTCTAATGCCTGCCACCTGTGGGGCATCAAGAATGGCCCTGCTCTTGGATGTGGCTGCAGTAAATGTGCTCCAGTTAACATCTGGCATATTCAGGTCTCCCATCAACAGTATCTCCCTTTCTCTGCCATTCTAAGAATTCCTTCCATCATATCCTTGTCCATTCCTTCCCCTGACATGGGATCTGTACACAACCCTGTGCGGATTGTGGTGCCCTTCCAGTCTCCAAGGTGACCCACAGTGCCTCCTCTCCTCCCTGTTTACTCTTTTGTTCAGTTGCTTTTATCCTTCCTTTACATGAAGAGCTACTCCTCCCCTCTTCTCCCTGCCTGTCTCTCCTGTGGGTTATGTACCCTGGTATGTTAACATCCCAGTCATGGTTCTCTGTGTACCATGTTTCTGTGACTGCTCGATATCCAGGCATCCCTCTTCCATTAAGGCCACCAGCTCAGGGAGCTTGTTGCCCAGACTACAGGCATTGGTACTCATTACCCTCCATTTCTGATGGCCTTACCCCTTTTGCCCATCCTGTCCTTCTTGCCTTTGTCACTTTCTCCATTTACTCCTGCCCTTCTCCCTATCAACACCTCCATGTTGGTGTTTGCCCACTTACTACTGTGATTGTTTGGGGGCTAGGATTTTCCTGCTCCTTTCCAGTGCCTCCCCTTGGCTAGTTTAAAGCTTGCCAATGAAGCATTTAAACCTATCACCTAGGATCCTGGTTCCCCTCCCGGACAGATGCAGCCCATCATGCCAGTATGAGCTTGCATCACTCCAGGTGGACCCCAGTCCCAATGAAGCCAAATCCTGAGCTCCACACCAGTTTTTCAACCACTGATTGAATCCCATAGTACGGAACACCTAGCCTCTCCTATGCCATAGATGGGTAGCACCTCCGAGAAGGTTACCGTGCGTGCTACTTGACTAAGGCCCCTCCCCAATTCCACAAACTCTTCCTGCACTTCTCTAATCCCTTTCTTAGCCAGGTCATTTGTCCCTAGGTGGACAATGACATCCAGCTCCCTCCCCTGTGCAGCTGCTCCGGCAATCCTGAGGATTCGCTCCCTGTCCTTCCAAGCCATGGCGCCAGGCAGGCACCTTACCTCCCTCTCCCCTTCCTTGCCCAGTTCTACCTTCCTAACAATGGAGTCCCCCACCAGGAGTTGTTTCCTTCCCCTGCAGGGTCCCCTGCCACCCTCCTGTGGGTCTCCTTTGTGGAGGTTCCCAGCATCCTCCTTGGTCTCCCCTGTAGGTGCCTCCATAGAGGAACCACACTTTGCCAGAATGGCATAGGAATTGTGGAGAGGTACAACTGGAGGGATGTGCCTCTGTTCCACCACCCTCACCCTCCCTGAGCCCACTGTGGTCCAACAGCTCCTCTTTCTTGGCAACCTCTGAGGCAACGGCAGTGGCACTGGTGGTCCCTGGATGGAAGAAGAGGTCCCACAAATCCTGGCCAACTCAGCCTGGAGATGAGCAACCTCCTCCCTCAGCCCAGAGAGGTGCCTGCAGATGGGACAACACCGCATCCTCCAGAATATCTCCCGGAAGACTGCTGCTCCACAGCCACTGCACTGCACCACTCCAATCATGTCTTATTTCTGACCCCTTAACTGTTTGCAATCCTTACTCTTTTGTCTGTTTTTTTTCTCTCTCTCTCTCAAGTGTTAGTGGCAAAGTTGTTCAACACAACATTTACTTCCTAATGGTGCTATGCAGTCAATTCTAATCAATTCTGGCTTGCAAGTAATATTAAAACATGTGAGTGATGTTTCCAGACATTACTAGGACACACAGGAAGTCTGTAGGTGACTTCTGTAGTTGTTCTGTGACACACTGCAGTACATTTTTGCTGCTGCCTACAGGCATATTCTAGGAGGCAATGAGTTAAGGATAAAAGGACAGCATTGAGGAAATGGAGGAAGCACAGAAGGAGCAGGACATAGAACTATATCATTTAAAGCAGAAGAAGGCAGAGAAGGCAGACAGAATAGCAAAGGCCCAAACTGAGTAAAAAATAGCCAACTCTGTTAAGAAGAGGGATAAAACCTTTTATAGCTACATTAGGGAGCAAAGGAAGAGCAAATAAGGGATACCGAGAGTAAATAAAGGGGAAGGAATATGGGCAGAGGGTGGCAGTGAAAAACAGGGATACTGAACGAATACTTCTGCTCAGTATACACAAAATAAGAGGAGGGGGAGGTACCTAAATGAAACAATTGAAATACTCTTGATAGAGGGGTTGATTCCAGTCCATTCACAGAAGAAAGGGTTCTGAAAGAACTCTTAAAACTGAGGCGGACAAAGCAGTGGGGTCTGATGGGATTCAACCAAGAATTCTAAAAGAACTAAGGGTAAAACTACTGACACCATTAACTACCCTCTTTAACAAATCACTGGAGGATGGGGTGGTACTGTACCTGAGGACTGGAGTAGGGTGGATGTGATTCCACTTTACAAAAGTGGGAGCAAGGCAGAGGCAGGAAACTACAGACCTGTAAGTTTGACCTCAGTGGTAGGGAAAAATGATGGACTCACTTCAGAAGGAAAGAATTGTTGAGTACCTAGAGGTTAGCAGGGCACTGGACCCAAGACAGCATGGATTCACAGTAGGAAGGTCATGTCAGATGAATCTAATAGATTTCTTTGACTGGGTGACCAAAGAAGTATACCAGGGAGGGCTGTGGATTTGGCCTACCTAGACTTTAGCAAGGCATTTGACACAGTCCCACACAAAAGGTGAATATTCAAGTTAGGCAGCCTTGAAGTGGGTCCCAAGGTGGTAGCCTGGATAAAATATTTGCTGGATAACAGGATGCAGAGTGTAATAGTAAACAGAGTCCACTCTGAACAGAGGAGGGTTACTAGTGGCATACTGCAGGGTTCAGTACTGGGACCGGTCCTCTTTAATGTCTTTATAAGTGACATTGCAGAGGGACTGGAAAGAAAAGTATGCCTCTTTGCAGACGACACAAAGATCTGCAACAGGGTCAATACAGAAGGTGGGTGGAAAGGATGAGAAGGGACGTGGTAAAGTTGGAGGAATGATCAAATATATGGGAGCTTAGATTCAATGCAAGGAAGTGCAAAGCATGGTACCTGGGAAACAAAAACCCAGGGAAAAAGTACACGATGGGAGGGTGAGATACTAACAACAACAAAAATGAAAAGGGACCTGGGGGTAGTCATATCAGATTACCTAAACGTAGGCAAGCAATGTGAGAAGGCAGTAAGGAGGGCTGGGGGGATACTGGGATTCATAAGGAGAGGCATCACCAGTAGATAACAGGAAATTGCCATCCCTCTGTACAGACAGTTGTTGAGACCTCATCTAGAGTACTGCATGCAGTTCTGGAGACCCCATCTCTGCAAGGACATAGACAGAATGGAGGCTGTCCAGAGAAGGCAACCAAAATGGTGCAGGGTCTGCACCACAAGAAATACAATGAGAGACTAAAGGAGCTTAATATGTGTACCCTCAAAGAAAGGAGGGGGGGGGACATCATAGAAACTTTTAAGTACCTCAAGGGAATCAACAAAGTCCAAGAGGGTAGCATCTTTCAGAAAAAGATGTACATGAACAATGGGGCACAATTTGAAGAAAGAGGGGGGAAGGCTCAGAGATAATGTGAGGAAGTATTTTTTCATGGTGATGGTTGTGGATACATGGAACGTCCTTCCTAAGGAGGCTGTGGTGTCAAAAACAGTGGGGGAATTCAAGAATGCAGGAGACAGACGTAAGGCTATTCTAGTGAGGGCTATGATCTGCAGCTTATCCATTAGGTAGGGAAATGGTAGACTAGGTGGGCAATGCGGTCCTTATCTGACATCAAATTTTATGTTTCTATGTAAGAAAAATGTACATGCACTGCACCACAAGCCTTATTATGAAAGACTCAATGATCTTAACATCTATTCACTGGAAGAGAGAAGGGAGAGAGGAGGTATTATAGAGACTTTCAAATACCTTCGAGAAATAAACAGGGTACAGGAGTTGAGCATATTTCAGAGAAGAAAGTGCACAAGGGCAAGGGGAAATAACATGAGGCTGGAAGGAAGGATGGTTGGGGAATGCTAGGAAGTATTTTTTCACGGAGAGGGTGATGGATCCATGGAATAGCCTACCAGCGGAGGTGGTGGAAGTGAAAACAGTATGGGGATTCAAAAGAGCATGGGATAAGCATAAAGGCACCCTGCTATGCAGCAGAGCTTGGGAACAGCAATCCAGATAAGAGTAGGGATTGCCAAAATAAGTAGGGAAATGGGCAGACTAGGTGGACTGGTTTGTCCTTATCTGCCATCCTATTCTATGCTTCTATGTTTCTATGTAGGAAAGATGAAAACTCCCAGTAATATTTGACTAAGATAATAAGCATGTGGGATAGTATGCAGATGCCAAAATTATGCAGTGAAGCACTGGACAGTGTTAGAATTTTTATTTGTGTTTCTCCCATGGTTGAAGAATCCAATGAATACTCTTTATCAAAAAGAACTTGGACAAATTTAGGAAAATCGAAATATTATCCAGAATGAAGTTTTGTCCAAAAGTATCAAACAAAGGTTTTTAAATATATTAGCACATGAAGAGCAAGGAAAGATACACATCTCTAAAGTGTCAATCTGTAGCCCAAAAGTTAAACCATTTTTTTTAACTTGAAGTTTGTTTAACCCTCTTAAAACCCTAATCATTGAGTGGCCATGACAAATTTGATATCTGAAGAACTGCTCTTTTTGTTAATCTGATTGTCAGATATTCAAATCCTGTACACCAGTGGACAAAAAGTTGTGTCCTTGTTCTATGCAAGTAACCAAAATCAAAAAGTAGAAACACAGAAACTTAGAAATTGTTGTCAGATAAGGACTGCTAGAGCATCCAGTCTGTCCGTAGGCCCTATACATTGTATGTGGCCAAAGACCCTACAGTATGTGATCAATGGCTTCTCATCACTGCTTCCCTTCTGCCTGTCCCAGGCATGCTTAAACCCCTCCACTGTGCTTCATCCCACTACCTCCTGTGGTAGACTATTCCAAGTGTCAACTACCCTTTCTGTGTAGAAAAACTTCCTGATATTACCTCTTAATCTACCCCCTTCCAACTTCATGTCGTTCCCCCTTGTTCTAGTACTTTTTATGTTGGCTCACACATGCGCAGTCAACATATTGTGGTAGTAGCAAATTTGGAGGTGTAGTCACTGTTGGGTGAATGCAGGGCACACATCAGTAGGTGCATCCCTCATTCCTCAATCAGACTGCATGCTGGTGCCATACTATGCATACTTAATGTGGCGATGACATCAAATGAAAGGTCCACTGCAATGCGAGCAAAGCTCGCCATATGCAGCTGAGCTCCTGACATGCTTTCCCTGATGGTGAAAAAAGATTAACATGGTGGCACACTGCCTGCCATGCTGCCGACTTCAGGGGTGCCCAATCCCCCTGTCAGCATGCCCTGCCCCAATGTATGTACCAATGGGAGAGCCCACTCCCAGTTGGGATAATGCACTTCCCCATTTGTTGTGTGCCGAGGGGAATGCCCAATCCCCCTCGGCTCTTGCCCCCCCTTCATTCATTGTTTGCCAAAGGGGGTGCCCAATCCCCTGTCGGCTACAGCATCCCCCCAAAAAAAACACTTAGATGGCATGTGGAGAGCCCACCCCAGCATGCTAAATCACCCTGAAAAATAAAAACTGTCTCAAAGTTTTTTTCCTTTTTAAACATTGTAAAAAAAAAAAGATCCCTCGCCATCTCCCTGCCCCCCTCCTGCAACCTGCACCCACCCACTTCACACCCTACCTCCCCACACATCCCAGTCACCTCATACTTACCTCCAGGGTCTGGCATGATGATCTTCGGTGAAGCTGGAACATATCTGCACTCTTCAAAGCCAACGGTGAACTGAGGAAATGCTGGTAAGCTGTATAATGGAATAAATAGTTTTTGTTTTGCAACTTGGATGCATATCTCAGCCATTTCTTGAGATTTTGGCACCAAATTTTCAACATGGGGTTTTGGGGCCCCCTCCTCATGAATTCTGGCACTGTCATGGTGTTGTAAGAGGTCTAAACCTCACTTTTAGATTTTTGACGATATTGGGAATGCAAGTAACCAATAACAAGTTGCATTTGAGTAATAAACAAGTTTATTACTACAAAAGGGATAAATTACAGTTGCCCTAAGCAGTTCTTACCAATACAAACTGGGAGCCAGTGCTAAGCGTTCCCTACACCTCGAGGTTTTTCTGTACTCTCTTGGGATATCTCGGGTCTCCGAGGTGTAAAGCCTGTGCATTACATTATATACCTGTGATAATTACTATGGTTACTAAAATATAGAAACATTTCTAGTTACAGAGATGAGCCCTATTGGCTAAATTAGAGGTGGCTCCATGGTCCAAGATAACATTATATAATTTTGTAAAGTCATCAGTTTTAGAACAAAGAAGTTTTTATACAGAGTCTTACATAACAAAGTGTAGTGGTGCACATCACCAAAGGATGGCAATGTTGCCTTACATATTATAATTACTTTAAGGACAGGTGTCTTGGCATCTGACATGTAAGAAATAGACAGAAAATACATGGTATAATATATGTGCATTAGCAAGCAAAGTGGATTACAACAATATGCATTTATATCCTGACATATACTCTTGTACAGTAGATGCCCTTAGCCCTAAGTATTAGTATAACCTATGCCTAGGCATTAGCTGTCTATGGTATACCTCTGAGGGTATCAATTAGGGTGCAAGGACCTTGTGTATCAATTCCCTCCCTTGTTGTGAGCCTTGTAAAGGAACTCAAGCTGCTCACGGTGTTGGCGTAGTGTACGTGGTAGGCAGCAGAGCATAATAATTAAGGTGAATATCAAAAATGCTTGTATAATAACAAAACCTTTAAAAGTACGGTCACCAATTCGTAAGAGGTCTAAACCTCATTTTCAGATTCTTGATGATATTGGGAATGCAAGTAACCACAATCAAGTTGCATTTGAGTAATAAACAAGTTTATTACTTCAAAAGGGATAAATCACAGTTGTGCTAAGCAGTTCTTACCAATACAAACCAGGAGCCAATGCTAAGCGTTCCCTACACCTCGAGGTTTCTCTGTAATCTCTTGGGATCTCTCGTGTCTCCAAGGTGTAAACCCTGTGCATTACATTATATACCTGTGATAATTACTATGGTTACTAAAAGATTTCTAGTTACAGAGATGAGCCCTATTGGCTAAGTTAGAGGTGGCTCCACGGTCCAAGATAACATTATATAATTCTGTAAAGTCATCAGTTTTAGAACAAAGAAGTTCTTATACAGAGTCTTACATAACAAAGTGTAGTGGTGCACATCACCAAAGGAAGGCAAAGTTGCCTTACATATTATAATTACTTCAAGGACAGGTGTCTTGGCATCTGACACATAAGAAACAGACAGAAAATACATGGTATAATATGTGTGCATTAGCAAGCAAAGTGGATTACAACAATATGCATTCATATCCTGACATCTACTCTTGTACGGTAGATGCCATTAGCCCTAAGTATTAGTATAACCTATACCTAGGCATTAGCTGTCTATGGTGTACCTCTGTGGGTATCAATTAGGGTGCAAGGACCTCGTGTAACAGTGTTAATCAGCCCTGAAAGGTGATTTTGTGGTTACTGTGCGGAATCACCTTCCGGGACCGAACAAAATGATAGTACCAGTGTTCATGAGGTGGTCTCTCAAACAGTCTGTGTTGCAAATTTGGTGGAAAAATTAAAAAAAATGACTGTTTAACAAGTGTGCATTGCACAGTTTCCATGGACTCTCGTAACTTAGTGAATTTGTAATATTTTTACTCCAGACTTTCAAAATTGCCATTTTCCACACCTCCTTATGAACAGTACAGCTGTCATTTTACATATCCTGGCTGAAATTTTTTTTGCATGTCCAGCACAGAATAGCGCCGTTGCTGTGTGAAAGCAGTTTTCTGGACAGTTTCAGGAAATGACAGTGACACTGTTCATGAGCAGAAGTCCTAAAATGCCTATGTTGAAAATTTGGTCACAAAATTACATAAAATGACTGTGTTACAAGCGTGCATTGCGCAGTTTCTACATACCCTTGTAACATCGCAGATGTGCACTATTTTTATGCCACATTTTCAACACTGACATGTTTTACACCTCCTTATGAACAGTGCAGCTATAATTTTTTTTTTTATTTTTAGTTGTTTAACCAGGTATAGCACACTAAGCTGAAAGCTTTTTTACAGGAGCGACCTGGGAGCACAAGGAGGTTAAGTGACTTGTTCAGGGTCACACAGTATGCAAGTAGAAGCTGTGGGATTTAAACCCAGGTCTGGTCTGCTGGATGTCACCAAATTTGCAGCTTAGAGCCTTAGACCACTGCACTATACTGCCTCCAATTTTTCATATCCTGCCCTAAATGTGTTTTTGCACCTGCGGCGCACAATGGTTCACTGGGCGAAATCAATGTTTCCAGCACATTAACAGAATCACTGCCACTGTTCATGAGGGGAGGTCCCAAAATGTCTATGTTAAAGATGTGGTTAAAAAAATTGCAAAAATAATGTTACTGATGTGCGTTGCACAGTTTCTATGCAAGCTCTTACCTTCACAAATTTTTCATATTTTCACTCGAGATTTTCAGCGTTGCCATTTTTTTACATCTCCTTATGAACAATACAATTGTCATTTTCCACATCCTGTCCAAAATGTGTTTTCAACCCTGTGTCGCCAAATGGCATAGCCGCTGTGCAAAACCATCTTTCAGCTAACAAACTGATAGTGCTGCTTTTCATGAGGTGAGCTCACAAAAAGCCCATGTTGAAAATTTGGAGTGAAAATACCAACACACGCCTATGGTGTTAGGGTTTCCAACTGTAGCACCCCACCCTGTCAAGACTGACAGGTGTCAGGGGTGTGACTTGGGATAATCGGGTGTAATGCTCACACCAATCCACCCCACCCCCACCCTGCAGCCAGTGACAGGCATTGTGGTGTGCCTTTCAATGTTCGGCCACAAAGTTCACCTCATTCTCCTATACTGCACCCACCTGAGTGTATTTCCTTATGGAATATAGTAAGTATAATGCTAAAAGACCCAAAGCACATGACAACACTTGTCAGTTTCTACAGTGTAGGGTGAGGTACAATGCCATGAGCGTTATAGCTGATGACCTAATGGCACACCCCGATGCCTGTCAGTCTCTAGAGGGTGGGGGTAGGGTTGGCGTCACTTCAATACTTCACTGCAATTCCTATTATGCATCTCTAACTCTGACAGTACCAATGCCAGCGAGGCAACATTTGGCATTGACAAATGCTTGTTCTACATTGGAAAAGGTCCCCCTCTGGCACCTTGTTTGTGCCTTGAGGTAATTGAAAGTTTCAATCATGTCCTCCCACTGCCTCCTCTCCTCCATTGAGTACATATGGAGGTCCCTTAGTCTCTTCTCATATGTTTTGTGGTGTAAGTCCTGCACCATCTTTGTTGCCCTTCTCTGGATAGTCTCCACCTTATCAATGTCCTTGCGCAGGTGTGGCCTCCAGAACAGCATGCAGTACTCCAGGTGAGGTCTTACCAATATTTTATACAATGGCATCAACACTACCTGCCTCTTGCTAGCAATACCCCTGCCTATGCACCCCAGCATGCCACTGGACCTCCCTGCTGCCTTTGCACAGTGCTTTGATACCTTAAGGTCATCAGAGATGATAACTTCTAGGTCCCTTTCATCTTTGGTGATGGTCAGCTCCCTCCCCAACCTGTAACTCTCCCCAGGCTTCCCTCTACCAGGTGCAACTCAACTGTGGTCCTTGACCCTCCCCCTCCTTAGTGACTACTGAGCAGAAGTATTAACTACTGGTATGCCCTTTGCTTTATCAAGTAAATAATTCTCTGTTAGGACCGACCTACCTACCTACCTACCTACCTACCTTCCTTCCTTCCTTCCTTCCTTCCTTCCTTCCTTCCTTCCTTCCTTCCTTCCTTCTCTCTTTCTTTCTTTAGTTTTACCATGAAAGACATATTGATCTGTTACCAGCTCATTTCTAGATGTGTCCTGGGGGAAAGGGAAGAGAGGAGGAGCAAACACATAAACAATATAGAATAAAAATGCATATAATGGAAAATCAGTAAACCAAATAAGACAAATTGCTTAAGAATATAATTTGCTAACCACTAAATTGCATACAGCAAATTGTAGACCAAGGAAAGAGCAAATGATGTCAGCCAGCACAGCACAGCAGTAGGGTGACAGCTTGCAAGGCTGACATCCTGGATTTGGGAATGGGCTGTGGAGTCAGAAGGCTGGACAGGTGGAGAAGGACAGAGCATCCAATGATGGCTTTTCTTCTCCTGGGGGGGTTGAGTGTCCAACCTCATAAGTGACCCTGGCAGAGACTCAGGGAGTCATGATTCAGCCAGTGCCTAAATACTAAGAGATGGGGCAGACATTGGGCTCAACCTGTGGATGTCATTGCACATCCCACCTCCAGAGGAATGCAATACTGCAAAAAAGCTGGTCCCTCCATCCATGGAAGGCTGCCTGACTAGTGGCCCCACTCAGTGGGGTAATCCTGGGCATGGGGGAAGAGCGTGCAAGGCAGAGGCTGAGCTCCTCTGGATTGGGGACTGGACAAAAAAATATTAATCACAAACAAAATAAGGAACAGAGGGAACTAATAAAGTAAGGAAATGGGAAGTGCTGAATCAAAAACAACTACATGAGTGGGAAGAGAAATCATGGAGGAGAGCTCTAAAAGCATGAAAGGAGGGAGCAGATCAAATAGAAAGGGAAAGACTACACCATGGTTTAGGGAAACCAAATGAGAAAGTAGCTTGACTTGCAGTAGATTTCAAATGAAGAAGAGAAAAAGAACAAGAGCAAACATTATAAAAAGAGAAAGGGGATGAAACAGGAAAGGAGAGGAGAGCGGCAAGGTATGAGTCAAGAGAACCAAACTAAAGTTTGGAGATAAAGTAGACACAGTGGCCCAGATATTCAAAAGTGTTGCGCCAGCGCAACCCACTGATGTATCACAAAAGGAGACCAAATGGGAAAAGGTGACACAACCCGGCGTGCTGGAGCGCATCAGTAATGTATGCAGGCGCAGGTGAGGGGCCATAACCATGCATACTCTGCACAGCCCAATATTCAGCCTGGGATGAGCAGAGCCATGCATGCGCAACCCCTACCTGCGCCAGCACAAAGTTGATCAAAAAAAAAAGGAACAACAGATGGCTGCCCAGAGGTGAGCTGTAGCATTGCAGGGTGCAACACGGCAGCTGCCACCTGTGGGTGGCCAACCGAGCTCTGGCTGCCCTCCCTGGTGGCGCCCCCCCATGCCCGATCGTGGGCTAAGTAAATAAAAGATTCATCCAAAATCTCTGGCGGTCTAGTGGACCTGCCCACCCAATAGTGGGCTAAGTAAATAAATGAAATTATCATTATCCCTGGTGGTCCAGTGGACCTGCCCACCCAATCACGGGCTATGTAAATGAATGAAACATCTCAATATCCCTGGTGGTCCAGTGGACCTGTCTGCCTGATCGCGGTCTGCAGTAGAATAATAGGAAACCTATCATCCCTGGTGGTCCAGTGGACCCCCACCCAGCCCACTGATCCCCAACACCCCGCTCCCCCCAGTCAGTGGCAGGCAGCAGCACCACACCCACCTGCCACCCCAACACCCACCGACTGACACCATCGGTGAGGCTGTATGCTCATTGGTCCACAGTGTGAGCCAATGGGCATGCAGCCATACTGTACTACATATTCCAGATATGTGAAAGGAGGATGAATGTTACTAGGGGAAGACAAGTTATCCAATTTGGGAAGGGGAATTACAGTAGCCAGCTTCCAAGATTTAAGGACACAGGATAGGGAGAAAGACTGATTAAGGAGGTAGGTAATAGGGAGGGTAATGGCATGAGCAGAGAATAATAGGATTCTTGGATTAAGACCATCAGGACGTCTGCCCTTGTGAGGATTTAGAGACAAAAGGGCATTAAGCAGGGGTAATAGGGGAAAAATAAAAAAAGGTAGGAAGAGGACAGAGGAAGAGGTTGAGGGATATAGTGTGATGGTAGAGAAGATGAGGGAGAGGGAGAGGAGTAGGAAATGAGGAGGAGGAGAACAGTGATTGGGCACAAGATGTGAAAAAGGAATTGAAACAAAAGCAAGCAGCAGGATTAGGAATATGAGTGTCACCCATATTTAGAACAGGTAGAGGGGATGGAGTTAGAGGGGAGAAATGAGAATTAATAACCTTCCAGAACTTAGAGGTATGATTAAGGTTGTTCAGGATTGTGGAGGCAAGGTACTCAGACTTTTCATTTCTAGTAGATTTAGTACAAGCATTCCGAAGTAGCCAGAAATAAGTAAGGTCAGAAGTAGAGCAAGATGATTTATGTGTCATCCAGACAAGGTCATGTGCATGGTACAAAGCCAGTAACTCAGCTGATATCCAAGGGTGGTGAGAACCTCAGACCTTAGATTTTCTGAGTGGAGCATGATGATCCAAGACAGACATAAATTTAGAGGCAAAGAAGTCAAGGGCATTATCCACATTACTAGCTGTTGAAATAAAGGACCAGTCAGTAGCTTCCAGCTCAACATGAAGGCTAGACAGAGCCAGCGAATGGAATGACTATCTCTGAATGATTTTGGGAGGAACTTTAGTATGAGGAATTTAATGCACTACTGTAGTCCATATGATAGTAACTGGGGGCATCATGGAGGATGCTATCACCCAGAATACAATGGGAATGGGAAGACAGGACCCAGTCCAAGAGGGAATGAGTTTGAGTTTTGAAATTAAAATGAGTCAGGTCAGAAATCAGTTGAGTTCAAAGAAGGGACTTCACATTTACGAAAACTTATTAATGGGGGGTGGCAATTTAAATTAAAATCACAAATGTGAGTGGCTCACAAGAGGAAACATGTGAAGAAATGGAAGTAAGCAACTCAGTAACAGAAGGTGGGGATACTCCTGGGCAACAGTATACACCAGCAATAAATATAACTGAATAGAAGGCAAGGGAGGGTTTGAGAAGTCACATCTCATAGGCAGAGAAAATGGAGGTGGAAAGCACAAGCTCAAATTGTGCTGGCAGTATAGCCTAGAGGTTAAAGTAACAAGCTATGAATGAGCTTGGTACATCCAGCAGTCATACCTGCATTTGATTCCCACAACATCCACTTGCATACTGTGTGACTCTGAACAAGTCACTTAATCTCCCTAGTGCTCCCGGGTTGCCCCTGAAAACAGGCACCAGTGCCTAGTGGGCCTTATCCGATTACCAAAGAATAAAATAACAATAAATAAATTGAATGTTTGAGGAGAAGTAAATGGTTACATCACCACTCCACTTTGACTGATCCTGAAAAATAATGGTGAAACCTGGAATGGCAACAGAGAAATTGGGGACCCTAAAGGGGATCCAAGATTCTGAAATTTCCAATATATCAGGCATAAAGTTTACCATAAGTGGTTAAAAAAGGTCAGTTTTAGAAAGGAGGCTATTTTGGGAAGGGCCAATCTTTAAGGAAGTGTTTCTTTACCCAATGGCTCTAATAACTACTTCTTTAACTCACATGCTGAAAAAGACAGTGCATGTGTATTCCAAGTAAGCATTAATCCACGACAAAGCAGGGCTCTATTGGGGATTAATGCCTGGTTGGGGGGGGGTCCAGTAACCAACCAGGCATCAATCCCCTAGTAGAGCCTGACTTTAGAGTGGATTAATGCTCTTGTAACATGGCAAATGTAGAGGTAACAAGTGTAGGATTATACTGTTAAAGAAATTATGTAAAGACATACATGCACTGTTTCACAGTATATGATTTCTATGGAAAAAAAATGCAAGCAACACCAATTTCAGTACAGCCATATTTATTAATATGGTGGTGTTTATTTTTTTACCAACATGATCACATGGTTCATTGAAAGAGAAGAGAATAATTACTGCACTATAATATTTTCCTGACAAAAGGATATATATAATATTTTTTAAATTTACCCACTAAATGTGTCTGTTCAATATTTCTAAGGAATGCTAGGATGGCACACTATCTAATTTGCATAACATTTTGATGTGTCTAATATGCAAAGCACAAACTTTTTCTTTGAGTGTTTTACTCATTTAATAGTGCGATGCATTACATTTTGAAATGTTACACTATTTAAACTGCGATCGGGATCGCAGTCAGTGGTTGATTAGACTGGTACGTGTTCTCTGCGGATGACGTCGGGAAAGCCAATGGTTTGAAATGGTCTGCAGGGTGATCAGAACTGCAGCACAGTGGCAGATTATGGCCCTAAATATGCTGAGCACCTGATGCCCATCACAGGACAAACAGATAAGGTAGCTGTGAATTTATTCATTTTTAAAGTTTGCTTGGGTGCACAGATATGCCTGGATAGTCAAGTTTCATGTAGTGGATGGGTGGCTGATCAAGACTGCCTCATTTATGTGGTGTGTGATCACACTATCAATGTGGCTTTGTGAGGCACTGCACTTTCAAAACATTGTGATCGACAGCGATGCTTTCACATGCTACTGCACCAGCACTGTGAGATCATTATTGCTTGGTGGCTTTTGCAAGTACTACAGCATGGGTGATTATTCTATGCACTCAGGATTCTGATGTGGCTGTGGCATGTACAGTATTACATTAGTGAGCATTACTAGGTGATTAATCCCCACTGAATTTTAGCTACATGTTGTGTTTGAACCAATTGAATTTTATATTTTAGTGTGTTATTAATTGCCATGTTACAATTCACTTTCAAGACTAACCTCATGAGGAAGAATGTCAAATCCTCAGATCAGGCAATATAATAACCTGTTTGATTAGGGGCCTATCTAGGAATTTGTTGGTGCTTGACAGTCCATTATAAAATCTTAAATAAAATGCTGAAATGTAATATAATGTCAGTTTTTTTCCATTTTCAAGTTTCAAGTTTATTGTTCAGCTTTTGGCCTTTACAAGAAAATTTCACAACATTTTATTTTTTTATCATATAATATTTTATTTTATTCAAAGTTTTCTTTCCTTCTTTTTTCTTCTACTACATACTTTCTGATACTTACATACATTATCCATCAAAGAAAATAAAAAGAAAAACGCATTAGAGGAATATCTCCAGTCCAACTCGTATTAACAAGAATGGAGGGGGGATACCTAAAAAAAAATATTGGTTTTATTAACAATCATGTCGAGCAAGCCTGAGGTATAACACCTCTTAAGACCATTATGTATTAATCCCCCTATATTTTTTACATCACCCACATACTGAGTAAGATTAGAACAAACACTTTATATGTATATCGATATGCAAAATTAATTATTAAATCCCCAAACCCTCCACAGCGTCCACATCTGCCGACATTTCTAAGCCCAAAATTGTATGGACCTCAGAGCCTTCTTCAGACTCTCCAGACTCTCTATAGATTCTTCAGATTCCTTGTATTGACTCCTCAGGAACTCCGACAACTGGTCAGTCTCAAAAAATATATGTTTGTTCTTTATGTCGAATTTGCACCTTGGCAAGTGCAAGAAGCTGAAACTGGGCTTCCAATTCTACTACATCTTGTCTATAAGACATAAAACTTTCTCTATCTCTGTTGGGTAGAGTATGCAAAATCCTGAAATATGTTAAATTTGTGGCCTTTATAAAGTGTTCTTTTAATTCTAGAAAGGTTAATGATATGGTCACGGTCTGATTCAAAAGCCAGGAAAAAGAAAATTGTAACTTTATCTTCCACATTACCAGTTTTATTCTCTGTATCCTGATGCTTAAGGACTCTGAAGGCCTTTGTAATGAAAGGTAAAATATCTTGGGATAAGCCATAAACCTCAACAAAAATATCCTTGACCAGTTCCTGGGTATTCTCAAATTCCTTATCAAGCTTCAATGGGAGACCCACAATACACACATTTTGATATCTTGATTGATTCTTAAGCATTTCTATTTTTCTACTAAGATTGTAATTATCTTTGGCTAAGGCTATCCCAGACAGTTTAATTACCTTGACGCCATCTGTTGACTTTTGAATATTCTGTAAATTGTCCTGCGTCTGTTTATTTAGTTCTGCAATACTTTCTTTGTACTGTTTTACTTCATTTTGAATAAAATCTACTTTCTGGTTTAAAGCTTCAGATTTTCAATCTAAACACTCCACAACTTGTAGAATCTTATTAATAGGGTCACCCATTGACTCGATGGTATGTTTTGAGGCGGAAGATGAACACTGAACCACGGCATCTGTTCCATTGAGCTGCGGCTGGAAACTTGGGTTCCACTGCCCAAAATCCATGCTTGAGTCTATTTGAGAAATACTGCCTAAATTGTCCACTGCATCGGGTACTGGTAGGTTGCTTATACCTTGCACACATCATGGTTGTGACTCAGTATGGGAGCTTCTACCCTGTGATGCTGGAGAGACTGACACAGAACCACCTCCTACTGTGCCAGGTATTGAATGGACTCTGGGGCTGTTGTCAGGCTGGAAGGTTTTCCATTGGCTTAATGCACGGTGAGCTATAATCCTCTGAAGATCAGCTCTGCCTCTTCTTTCATTCTGATGAACTATCAGGTTTATCTGACATGTTTTACATAGATTTTCAGAGCTTAAACATGAAAAGAGTGCACTCCACACAGCTTTTCAGAGTTTTCTGAACTTTCTAGTAACACGCATTAACCAATGGCCCCGAACACACTCTCACAGATTGAACAAACATGCAGCCATCTTGCTCCTCCCCTCAGCTGGATGTTTCTAAGCTTCTCATTGTTTGAATTGAAAATAAATCTTTCTTCACTAGATTCTTCAAAACCCTTGAAAATAGAAAGGAAACCTATTCTGGAATGAGAGAGAAAGAAAACGAGGAAGGAACCATGCAGCTCCCCCACAGACAAACAACCACAGTAATCAGAATATTTCACAACATTTTAAAATAAGGCTGTTATTCTTAAAACACTATGAAGGTGCAAAAAAATCAACATGTCCCCAGAAGCTCTGCAGTTGTAGAAAAAAAGGGAAAATTGCACTGGGTGGTATACACAAAACTTCAGCAGCTGTGAAAAATACGCTGTAGACTGTAGAAAAAAAGTGCAGCTGTGGAAGTTCTTGAGGAAAAAAAAAGCCATTGAAAAGTATGGCATATCCCCATAAAGACTATTCTCAGCCAGTGTTTTTCACAATTGCGGAAAACATTTCACACACATGCTTCACCACAGAAAGTGAGGCATAACTCTCCCTAAGCAAAATGCAGTGTACCAACAACTGAGATACTATTATCATGGAGGTTCAGGTACCAAACTACAGCAAACCAGTGGGTTAATAGTAGTGTCAGCTGTTACAACAAAAATAGCACACATTTTCATTGAAAGGCAACAAACCACAACCACTAGATCCAGTGCAGACCACAAAGGAGCCCCACAAGCAGTAGACGCAGAGCTGGTAATAGCCTAAAGTGAGTGCTACTGAATCAGGTAACAAAAATGATCCAGGGAGAGACAACCATCAGTTCTATCATAAGTTACAGACAGCCATTGTGGTGCACAGTCCTGCTGATACCGCAGTGGTCCCAGTTAAGGGACTGGCTACTGGTCTCTCTGTGAGTACTTTCTGCTGCATCTATGGCAAGACTGATAAAGTCTGCTACTCCAGTTAATATGGATCACCTGTTGTGACTGCTGAGGTTTCCTCTGTTACAGATCCGCACTTACAAATTTTCAGCAGCTGCAGAAAAATGTGAATTTTCAGCACTTGCCGAATTTTGCAACTTGCTTATTTTGTGATTTTCTGCAGCTGTGGAAATTTTCTTTGTGAATATGCCACAACCAAATTTCTACAGTGCTACATGCCATTTTTCCACAACTACGGAATTTTTGTCTCTCTTTGAGAATCCAGTCAAATATTCATAAATAGCACCAACTCATACAGTTATATTAAAAGTTTTAAAATACATGTAGTATCTTGTTACAAGACGTAGAATTGACAATAGGCTCTGATTATATAATAAATTATCTCTAAGGACCACTCTGAAATGCACACACACTGAAGACCAGTACCAAATAGAATATAACATTGAGTAATTTAAACATGCAAAAGGTTGGCAAAATTACAATCAGGGTATAGGTAAATGTAATTCTAGATTGTTATATATCGTTATATGTGACAATTATGTAAGGATAAGGGAAACACAACAGTCTGCCACAATGAGTGACTAATCAGCCAGATATAAAATTCACAAAAAAGGGAAATCTCCATCATATACAACAGCATCTGAAGATTAAAACATTTATCCATGAGTGCCACAAATGATCTAACTATACCAATGTAATACTTAAAAAAAGAAGTAGGAAATAAGGGGACAGAGACGGCAACAACCTACAGCAATCCTGAAACAGGAGTAAACAGGCCTTGGATGGGTTTGGGTCTGATTTACCTATACCCCCATTCAAGTATTATGCCTGTAATTGCAAAATTTCAAAATCAAAAAACTGTTGGATATTGAGAAAAAAAGTCAATTTATGGCAAAAAAAGAAGTAAGTCTCCTATGTCCACCTATAAAATATAGTTGTCTAAATTATTATTTACAGTTTCAAAGATGACAAAAATGCCAGATAACCTGTGCAAAATGGATACATCTCGAGTATTGTATAACAGTGAGATTAACTGATCCAAGGGAAGACTGAAGTCAGCAAGTATATGACCTAACCAATCACCTCTTCTCTTTGAATACAAGGGTCATATAAACATATGGGGCCCTATGCACAAATGTGTGGAGTGCCTATGTACCATGCATCCATGGTGCCTAGGCACCCCACACCCGTTGCACCCCATGCTCAAGATGCATGAACAGGGTGTACAACCCTTATGTACCCGATCCCCCAGCCTCATGGACAGCAATGCTCCAGGGTCAGGCATGCACTATGTGCCATTCACTACAGCATGTAGTGTTGTGCACAGAAGCATAGCAGGGCACTGGATACTCCAGGTGGGACCCTGCCATAACAGCAGTATGCACCCAGTCCATGGCACACAGGACATCACCTGTGCCCAACTGTAGTATGGACATCCCTCCCCACACACACACAGGATACCTACTATTAGACCCGGTCGAATAGTACAGGCCCCCCAAAGGTTGTTCTCCCCACCCCAGTCCCTATTGACAGACCACCCCCCCAACACAACTGTCCCATTCCCTGCTGCCCATAGGCACTCACCCACCACACAGCCCTGCCCTGACCCTAGCACTGTGCATGACTCCCCCATCACTATGTAGGAAACCCCCACCACACATCCATGCCCCAACCTGCAGTAGTGTTACCTGCACTCCCTGACATGTCTGTGCCCTGCCTCAGAGGTGCATGTTTCCCCCCATCAGCTGCCCCATAGGGAATGGCCTAGTGCAGTGCCCAACATCCCGTACACTCCTCAACCCCCATACTTGGCACCCCCTCCCCACGTTGGCATACAGTGGTCCCCCCATCACATGAGGCACTGACAACATACACCATCCCTGACCTCTGCAGCCAGCAGGTGCTGTGGCACTGGACAGCCAGTAGCACATCCTTTCTCACACCTTCATGGCCACCTGCCATCCAAGTGATGATGGGAGCATGCCCTCCTTGGCTCACAAGGCTGATCAGAGCCCACCAGGCTGGTACCTGTGATGTGGTCTCCTCCACAAGCAACCTGCCCACCTAGGACAGGGAGAGAAGGTGCCTGCTGCCAGCTCTCCTCCTTGGCTTGCAAGGTAATGGCTGGTCCCTGACCCAGGTCAAGGGCAAGGGGATTTTGGAGCTTTCCTCCCATTTCTAATTGAATACCTGGCACCCATCACTGTGGGACTGGAATGATTCCCGATAGCCCCAGAGCGCTGCGATCGTTTCGTGCCCAATGCCGTAGCCAGTGCTGGAATCATTGGACAAGGACATAAGACAGCAAAGTAACACTGACCTTATTTTCTTCTTTTAGCAGCTGCATAGTGAAGTCCTGATCTTTTTGCTTCCCAGTTCATTCTGTTGCACACTTCTGTGAGCTGTACAGAGCAGATCAGCATTTGTCTAACCTGAACAGGTTTCCTGGTGATTTTTCAGCCCACCCCCTGCCCCGCCTCCTTCCTTTACTAAATACACTACCAGAGTTGAGAGACCACCCACCTTCTACTTGGTTACACTTCAATTTCCATCTTAAAGGGGATACTCCAAAGAGCTACAGCAAAGCACTTAAAGGGGTAACACTTAGATCTGCAATACTAGGATTTCTTTACCTCTCCATTAGTACCTGCTTCCCCATTAGCACATTATACAGTTCCTCCACTTTGGAGTGTATACTTAAGCAAGTATCCTTCACTTTCTACTTCCCTACTACAGGCTATTCAGCTAGATACCTGCGGGAGCTTTATTTTAAGCATTGCGCCCCTTCATCTCAGTAGCGAAGCTACTCTGTTCAACTACACCCCCTTGTTGTAGTCTACTACCTACCAAAGTCCACCCCCTCCTGCTGCTCTTGACACTAAGGATGTTTCCTCTCCACTCAAATCCTTCTCCCTTCTACTTCCTCCCCCTTACCTTATTTTCTGCCCTCTCCCTACCCGCCCCTTCTGCTTTTGCCACCTTGGGGCCCTATAACTCCAAATCCATCCAAACCCCCTGTCTCCAGGCCCAAAATTATATTCATGCTATTACTCCTGCCCCCCAATGTATTCTGGTCTCATTCCCTCATTATTCCACATGCATCCCTACTAACCTTACTAAATTTCTTTGCTGTTCTCCACCTCCTGCTTCCCCAGTATACCACTCGCTTCTACCTCTCTAACTTGGCCTCCAAGCCCCATCACTCCAAATCCACAAAGCTACACTTCCTCATCCTAGCTCTACTATTACTTCCCTTGGGAGACATCCACCCCAACCCTGGTCCTGCTACTTTCTTCACGCCTGCCATCTCCCCAACTGCCACTGCCTGTACCCCCACCCCTACCCCAACAGCCCTCATAAACGGTTTCAAGATATTGCAATTAAACATTCGTAGCCTACATCAAAAATTAGATCTACTGCAAGCCATGGTTGCTGCCCTGAAACTAAACATTCTAATTATAGTAGAAACATGGCTAAAGAACATGATTTCTGACCACTCAGTCTCCATTCTCTGTTACTCCATCCTAAGGCTAGACAGAGTAGGCAGGGGTGGTGGAGTGGCCATGTATATCTGTGCCTCCCTCTAACACTTCCCAGTCTTCTCCTCCTCGAACCCAGCAACCCATGATGTCTTAGCCATCAATGTATCCCTCAATTTCTCACTCCCTATCTCTGTAGTTGGTATCTATTGCCATCCAAATGTCCAGCCTGCTGTCTCGCTTTCCGTTATTTCCCTCTCTCAATCTGGTGAGCTTTACATCCTTGACGACCTCAATTTAAATTGGTAGTCTCCAACAATATCTACCACAAGAAATGCTATCAGTGCCCTCAACCGAGCACAACGAATTACAGAACCCACCTGCCCTAATTACAAGACCCAAAGCCACTCCCTACTTGATTGGGCCCTAACTTCCCTCCTCCATAGAATCATCGCCTCCAGCATCTCAGTGACCATAACCCAGTTTTCCTGGTCAGAAAAGTTCACAGCCTTAAATTCCCTCATAAAGCCCTACAAATACAGACCTATAAATCCCTAGAATTAGAACCTCTCCTGCATAACCTTGCGTCTCAGACTGGTCCCCTCTGGCAAGCACCTCCTCTGTTGATAAAGTCCTAATCTATTTTAAAGACATCCTCCTAGAAAATTGGAATGTCTATGCACCCCTAAAACAAACAAGGGTTAGAGGTCATCACCTCTCCTGGATTACCCCTGAATTATTAGCTTGCCACAGAGCCAGAGATTGGGCCTGGAAACAGTACAAAATGTCCCAGCTTCCATATGACCTTCTTATTTACTGAAAACTCCATAATGCCTGCACCCGGGCTACCATGCTAGCCAAAATGGAGTACTTCAAATCTGCCTTCTCGACAAACATCAACTCCTCCAAATTTTGGAGTGTGGTCCATGCCCTCTCTACCCCACCATCCTGTCCACCCACCCCTATATTTAAGATAAAACCCTCAGGGATCGCAACCCTCCCAAAAGGAAGAAACCCCACCTCCCCTGGCAACTACTGCCCCATCTCTCTTCTTCCTACCTTTGCCAAACTTCAGGAACACCTAGCCCTCTCCCAGCTCACCGCTTACCTCTCTGACTCCTCGTTCTTCACCCCTTATCAATCTAGCTTCATGGAAAATCACTCCACCACCATCACCCTTCTTCAGCTGACTGATTCTATCCTCATGGGAATGGACAATGGCCAAATCACCTCAGCCATTTTTGTCAGTCTGGCCAAAGCCTTCAACACAGTCTCCCACTCCCTTCTCCTTGACACTCTATCAACAGCTGGGCTATCCTCAGCCGCAGACTCGTTCAAGGCATACCTCACTGGCAGAATCCAATCAATCAAGATCTCTGATGCAATTTCCCCACCCCTCCCGATAAGAATTGGTGTCCCCTGGGGATCAGTGTTAGGCACCATACTATTCTCTACTTTTCTAAATGATCTCCCATCTACCTGCTCTCCATTTTCCTTCATTCACATGTACACTGATGATACAGTCTTGAATGCATACGGCTCCTGCCTCACCAAGGTTGCATCCAACTTGCAACATAAATTTCAACAAAGTTCAGCATTGGTTTGCAAACCACCAACTATCTCTCAACGCCAAAACAAACAGTCTACTTACCTTCAGCATCAAATAGAGACTTACCAGATTTTCTTCTCTACCCTCCTTCCACACCCTTGGTGGTGACTTTACTCAAGGACATATCCTCCTTCAGGTATTTAGGTGTCGGGCTGGACCAGCATCTGAACTTCTGTGGTCATATCGACGCCATTCAGAAAAAAATTGCATCCCAAGCACAATGCCTTTTTCAGGAACTGTGCCTGCATCCCACCCACGGCTAGGTATGTGATTGTCCAGAAGATGATCCTACCTATCTTCTACTACTGTGGCATAGTCTACAGTGCTGCTCCTAAGTCCTTCCTGGCCAGACTAGATACCCTTTTCAACTCGTTTTGCCATTTTGACCATGACGCCCCCCTCTGCACTCATCATTGTGATCTCTACCATGCCCTATCCTTTCCTTCCCAGACAAACTTACGTCTGACTCACTGGGCAATATTCACCTCCAAGCACTGTCTGGGTGAACTTCCCTCCTATCTCTCCCCTGCCTTTACAACCATCTTCCCTCCTTCCCACTCCCTATGCTCTACCGACTCATGAACCCTGGTGGTCTCACACCTCTCCACCATTATTGGCCAATTGGGTTTTTCTTATCGCCTCCCAAAAATCTGGAATTCACATCCCCCTCAAATTCTCCACTCATCCATTTGCTACTCCATTAACTCTGTCCTCAAAAACTTCCTTGCCCCTTCCTGTGCCTGCCATGACTCTTCCTAATCCCCCCATCATCTCTCCTAAACCCATATTACCATATGCCTGCTCTCCACCTGTCCTATTTCCCTCTGATCGTGCTCCTCATAGTCCCCTACTCTCCCTCCTCCTAAGGTGTTCCTCCCCCTTCATTCTCTACCCTTAATCTATCTCCCTCCTGTGAGCTTGATCGCTGCCTTGTGCAGGCAGGATCCATAGAGCATGGTGGGCAACAACTTTACCCCCTTTCCACTATTTATCATTTACTGCACTCCCTCAGTCACTGTTAGATCACTGCTTTCTGCAGCCAGGGTCACCCAGCACACTGGTGGGGTACTGCCCACCCTGCTATAATTGACCTCTGCTACACCCTCCCACAACATCCCTCCCCCAACACCTCCCTTTCTCTCATCACTGTATATAAATAACTCTCATCACCTATAACCGGTGTCCTACCAGTAGGGATGTCCACTGCCCTGCCCAGATAGGGATAACAGGACACTGTTGAATTTCAACTCCCCTTTTCCCCCTTGGATTACCCCTGCTACAATACCTCTCTCATCACCCTGCCACACTCTACCTCTCCTCTCTTGTCTTCTCTTCTCTTGTCTTGTCTTCTCTTCTCTTCTCTTCTCTTCTCTTCTCTTCTCTTCTCTTCTCTTCTCTTCTCTTCTCCTCTCCTCTCCTCTCCTCTCCTCTCCTCCCCATCAACCTCCCTTCCAGTTATCATAGCCTAACACTGGCCTACCCCTACACTCAATTAAGCACTTATAACCTATCTCTATTCCCCTTTTATATGCACTTTAGTCCACACTGCCAACTCTGTTTGCCTTAAAAATCATGTTATGTCTGCATCTCTTTGTAAATTTCCTTTCCCTTCTTCCATTCTGCCCTCTGCAATTTTTCATTCCCTCCTTCCATTCTTCCTCTCTTTACTCCAATCACTGTAAATCTTGAATATCTATGTTACACTAATGGCTATCAATTACTATTGGGTTATCTTACCACCTAGTGCTACATACTGTTACCAAGTTATTATATGTGTTCCAGTGTTACCAACTGTTGCCAGTTTGCTATATGAGTTTTCATATCTACTATTCTTAACTATTGCATTGTTAGCCAATGTTATCCACCTGTAATCCCTTCTGCTCTCATTGTATGCAAGTAATGAAACTGTATTCCAACATTGTAACATTTCTCTGTAGTCTATCCCATTGTTCCCTACCCCCATCTCGCACTGGGAGATGAGTAACTTGTTGCTCAGCATGCCTTCCTGATCAAACAATTTCAATAAATAAATAAAATACATATCAGGTCATGCTCCTAGGATTACTTGAATGGTCAACTGCAGAGGGGTCATGAGGAGGGCTGTGCCCTGGCTGTCTTGTGCCATGGCACTAGGTGGCTCCTATGGGAGTTGGAGTGGTATATGTTTTTGGTACCACAGGGGGTGGTGGACTGCTGTATTCCAATGTGGGGCAGGGGTGCCAAGTACAGGGTTAGGGGTGTGGACCACTGGCATGTGGCCGGGGGACAGGGTGGAGCTGTGCTGGGGGGTGCACACTGCCAGAACCAGGGATGGGGTCAAATTTCAGTGTGTGAGAGGTTGGGGTTGTCTACTGGTGCTGGCAGGGAAGGGGCATCACCACCATGCCTACTGGGGACAGTCCTCTGCAGGGTGAGGTGGCATACATGCATGTGGGGATGGGGGTGCTGAGCGGTGGGGGGCAGGTTGATTGCAGCTGACACTGAATGGGGTCAGGGCCGCTGCCTGTGTGGGGGGCCTGGAATCCAGGAGAGGGTCTGGTTGCTGCTGGTGGGGATCTTCTAGCTGCAGGGGATAGTATTGGGCTGCAGGGGCCACCAGACTATAGGTCATGGCCGTGCGGGTCTGGGTGTCTCTGGGTGTTGTTCATGCACCTAAATCCACTAGATCCACACCTCACTGTGCAAGTGATCTACTCCTGGTCCCCGGAAAGGCATTTGATAATTATTCACCACTACTTCCTCAGAGAGCCCATTCCAGCCCACCACTACCCTTTCTGTGAAACAATGCCTCCTGGTCTCCCTCTTGAACTCCTCCCCAGGAAAAGCTCCCTCATAGTTCCTGTTTCCACTATTTCTGAAGAGACTGTCCCTGTCCATGCTGTTTATGCCTTTCAAATACTTAAAGGTCTCAGTTATGCCCCACTCTCCCTTCTCTCCTCCAGGGAGTATCTGTTCAGGTCCTCCAGCCATTCCTCATATGTCCTGCCTTGCTGAGCTTTAACAATTTTGTCACCCTCCTCTTGACTGCCTCCAGCAGGTCCTTATTTAGGTATGGATGTCAGTGCTGCACACTGTACTCCAGGAGCGACTGCATCAGTGAACTAAATAATGGAAGAATTACCTCCTTCTGCCTGCTGCTGATCTCCATTGCAATGCAGTCCAACATTCTGTTGGCTTTTGCCACTGCTTTCCTGCGTTGTGTGGAGTTCATCAGGTTGCTAGTGATCAACATCCCTAGGTCTTGTTCTTCCTCTGATTTTGTTACCAGGGCCCTCCCTGGCTGCACTCCACCTTCAGGTTCTTGGCTCTAACATATGCATAACCTTACACTTTTTCAAACTAAAGCCAAGTTGCCAAATTCCAGACCACCTTTAGAGCTTTGTCACATCTTCTTTTAGATCCTGTATCCCTTCCACTGTACCCAACCTCCTACAGAGCTTGGTGTCATCTGAGAAAAAGCAAATCTTACCCTATAATAATTAAACAGATGAACCATGAGGTCAGAATGAGTGAAGGATAACCAGACACAAGCACCTGGACACATACGAGCGGAATGGATGGATTGAGTGATGTAAATGAGCAGACTCTGAGGTCAGACTGAAAACCAGGGGTCAGTATGAGTGAACGAGAACAGGACTCAGGCACCAAGACACTCTATGGATGAAAGTGAGAGGAGGATATGAATAAGGAAGGTGGTGGCAGGAGAGGGCCAGAAGGACTAGAGAAAGAGGGGTTATGAATAGGAAGGGGATGATAAGGAAAACCCCAAAAGAAAGCAAAAGGTATATAGTGAGTGAAAGGGAGGGAGTGTCATAGAAGGAGTGAAATGTATGTTGAAGGGAACGGGAGGAGGAGCGCAAAAAGTGGAATCAATAGGGGTAGACACTCCAAATGCAGTGGACAAGGGCAATATTGAGCAGAGAAAACAGACAAGCTCGAATGAGGCAGCAGGATGCTAGACAGCCAAGCAAACACCAAGTCAGATACAGTGAGGGTAGTAAGTAGGACTAGGGTTAAAAGAAGAAAAACAGATGATGAGACTAACAGAGGTTCAGGGCAGCACCAAAGTCAGAGCACAGGCCCCAAAATCACAATATTGGCCAGAATGTGCAGCACATCCCAAGGGAAACAACAATATGCCTACAAGAATGGGCCTGATAGAGGCAGAGATGGGGAATGTGCCTGACTTGGAAATGCGGAGAGGTAACAGGGCGTGGGATCAGAATTGCCCAAAAAAGTATGAAGAACAGCAGGCTAACCTGAGTGAGCAGGCAGAGACCAGGTTGTAGAGGAGCAGAACAAGTGCACAAAACTGAACAAGAAAAGTCACCTGCTGCAGCAGCTAGATGAGCGGTGAGACCTGGTACAGGAATGGGAACCAACAGACCAGTGGGAGAAGCTCAGAGAGGAGCAAAGAGGGGAGATGAGCACTCCAACTGCCCAAGAGTGCAAGCCAAGGGGGAAGGAAGAAATGCCTGAGTGCAGGTAGTTGGCCGAGGAGAAGAGAAGCTGCAGGGCAGACGAAGAGGGGAGAGGAAACCCCACTGTGGAGGAGCTGTGGTATGGAGCAGCTGAGTTGGGCGGCCGGTGAGAGCAGGTTACAGAGAGACCGCACCAGCAGGAGTTGGTGAGGGGAGAACAGGAAGAAAAAACAGTGCTAGGAAGGCCACGGAGTCAGGAAGCGGCAGTCAGGAAATGTGGGCAAAAGTAAGAGAAACAATGTGCCGGGAGCTTAGAATCCCAAACTAGGCAAACAGCACTGACACAGTGATGGAAAGTGCATCTGGAACTGCATAAGGTAAAGAGCAAGGTTAAGGAAAGGAAGCAGGGAAATCCAGAGCTCAGGCAGAGTCATAGCAAACAGGGGTGAGGGGGGGATGAAAGGAAGCAGAGAAACAGGATGGGCGAGGAGGAAAAAAAAATGAGCAAGGTGAATGATGAGAGAGGGGGAACAGAGTTGAGGAGCAGGGGGCAGCCAGAAGCCACACTAGGCAACAGGGGTGGTACAAAGACAGGCAAGAGAAGAATCAGCTGACAGAGGCTCCGGCTGCAATGAGAAACGAATCCTGGGGAGGCCCAGGATGAGTGACCTTATAAGGCATGATGGGGGAGTGACGTAGTCGCTCCACCCATTGAACATTGGGCTTAAAGCCCTCCCATTGCTTAACAATTAGTATCATCTGCCTGGCACAATGCATTTACCAGGCATAATACAGTATGTCTGCAAGATGGCACAGAAGTTTAAAGTAAGGGTGGGGGAACACCTCAGCGAGATTAATAGGGGAGTATAAAAAATGTGCTGGCCAGACATGAGGAAAACATGGAAACACAAAATCTGATGGCAGATAAGGGCCTCAAAGCCTGCCCTGTCTTTTTTTTTTACCTGTTGCTGATTCTTCCTCCGCAACCTGTTAGCCTTTAGTCTGCTACTCCCCTATTACTATTCTGGCTTTAATGGATGTATCTACATGTTGTACCCTTTAGGAAACTAACAATACTATATAGGTGCTAACCTGGAGTATCAACTTAACTTGTACATAGTTGCACTTCATTGCACTTTAATTATCTCATCCTGCTTTTGGGACTGTTTCCCCTGTGTATGTTGCACCAGCATTTTGGACTATGCAATGTTTCTCTCTGTCCCTTTACTATGATATGGAATACTCTATGTCCTTTTACATGACGTTTTGCAGACAATGCCTGTTAGCTGCTACTGTCTCCCCCTAACTCTTGTACTTGATGCCCTCCTGCCTTGTTTGGTGAGGATCCTTTTAGGTGAGCTTTTAGCTCGAAGGTAATTCTGATTTCACACATTTTATCCTACTTATATGCTCACTACAAATTTTACATAATCTACAGCTCTGAGCTACAGGGTATGTGACACACCTTCAACTTTACCAGTCTTTAAAAGGTGAGACTGTGTCAGGGGGGAGGGGGGAGCAATTTTTAAAACATCCTGCTCAGATGTAATGTAAGTAATGAACAAGTGGATTTATTGCCCTGTTTGGGTTAGCAACATAACAGTCATAATAACAGACACAATTACTTGAGGTAGATGAGCTTGATCATATTTCTAGAGGCAGTATAGCGCAGTAGTCTAATGCACTAAGCTCCAAATTTGGTGATATCTAGTAGTCTAGACCTGGGTTTGAATCCCACAGCTTCCCCTTGCGTACTGTGTGACCCTGAGCAAGTCACTTAACTTCCTTGTGCTCCCAGGTCACACCTGGAAACAAGCTCCAGCTAAGTGTGCCTTTCCTGGTTAAACACCCCCATCCCTTGATCAGTAACAGCTGTGTCGACATTGAAATTCATTGCAATAATGACAAGAGCAAACCTGCTGAATAATATATACGTGTACTCCAAACCTGCACTGTAAAATGCATAGCTTTTTTACAATGCATCCATAATAACTTTGAAAAACATGATATTTTGACACAGTTCATCTTACTGGTATATTTCACGTTAGTTCTGTATTTCTCGTCCCAGTTATTTATTACTGTCACCATTCTGAAATCTTTGTTCCTTTAGAGATTTTCAGCTGCTACTGCTTATTCACCACCTAATGAAACATAGAAACATAGAATATGACCAGTTCACCCACTTTGTCTGCCCACTATCCATCCCTTTTTTATATTCTGCATCTCCTAACTGATCTGCGGCTTACCTTTTCTTTCCTATCACTAGAGTTCATTTATGTCTGTCCCATGTGTTTTTGAATTCCCCTATCGTTTTTGTCACTACAACCTCTGTCAGGAGGTTGTTCCATGGATCCACCAGCTTTTCTGTGAAAAAATACTTCCTCATCTTACCCCTAAGTCTACACCCTTCTATTTTCATATCATGGCCCCTTGTTTTTGAATATCTTTTATTTGAAAATGGTACACTATTCTACCTTATTTGCACCCTTGAGGTATTTGAAAGGCTCTGTCATTTTCGCCCGATTTCTCCTGTCCTCCAGAGAATACATATTGAGATCCTTCAGACTCCCCTCATATGACTTTTGCTGCAGCCCCTGCAGCATTATTGTTGCCCTTCTCTGAACCGCTTCTACTCTGTCTATGTCCTTCAGGAGATGCAGCCTCCAGAACTGGACACAGTACTCTAGATGAAATCTCACCAATGTTCTTTACAGTGGCATCACTACCTCTTTTCTTCTGCTGGAGATACAAAAGAACATAAGAATGGTGTCAGCAGATGGGGACCACTTGATCCATCTAGTCTGCCCAAGATGGCTTCCCTCCACTTTAATTCTTCCATTCAAGGTGTCCACACTGTCTGCCCCATGCTAGCTTAAATTCTCTCACTGTTTTAGCTGCCACCACCTGTGCTGGCAGGCTGTTCCACGGCTCTATCACCCTCTCCATGAAGAAGTACTTTGTATAGTTGCTCCTGAACTTGCCTCCCACCAGATGTAAGTTGTGCTCCCTTGTCCGAGTTCCCTTGTTTTCTTGGAAGAGGTTCTCTGTCATGTTTATTACCATGATGAATTTGAACATTTATATCATGTCACCTTGGTTTCTTCTCTGTTCTGGTGAGTACAACTTCAGTTCCTTTAGCCTAGTTTCATATGTCTCATGGTGCAGCCCCAGCACCATTTTAGTGGCCCTTCTCTGCACCATCTCTAATCTGTCTTTGTCCTTTTTCAGGTGTGGCCTCCAGAACTGGACACAGTACTCCAGGTGTGACCTCACCAAGGATCTGTACAGTGGCATGATTACCTCTTGCTTTCTGCTTGTAACGACCCTACCTATACATCCTAGGATGCCACTTGCTCTCTGTGCTGCTTTTTCACACTGGTTTGTGACTTTTAAGTCATTGGTGAAGAGTACACCCAGGTCCCTTTCCATCTTTGTTACCTCCAATTGGTGCCTATCCAGTGTGCACTTTTCTTCTGGGTTTCACTTTCCTAGGTGCATGGCCTTGCATTTCTTGGCATTAAACTTTAATTCCCATAATTTTGATCACTCCTTTAGTTTCTTGAGGTTGGCCACCATGCTTGTGGTCCCCTCCTGTGTGTCCACACTGTTGCAAAGCTTTGTATCATCTGCTGATAGGCATTCTTCTCCCTCCAATAATTCTGCAATATCAGTGATGAATATGTTGAAGAGTATTGGACCCAGCACTGACCCCTGTGACACACTGCTGGTCACCTCCCCTTCCTGTGACATATGCCCATTTACCAAGACTCTCTCTTTTCTATTCTGTAGCCAATTCCTAACCCAGTTGAATATCTTGTGCTCTAACCCTGTGTGCTCCAAGCTTATTTCCTAGCCTCTTGTGGGAACGGTGTCAAAGGCTTTTCTGAAGTCTAGGTACACTATATCCACCAAGCAAGCCTGGTCCATTGTTTTGGTAACCCAGTCAAAGAAATGTGTCATGTTTGTCTGACACCATCTACCTGCTGTGAAACCATGTTACCTGGGGTCTAGTTTTCTATTTTCCCTAGTGTATTCCACTGTTCTCTCCTTTAGTAGTGCTTCCATTTTTCCCACTATTGAGGTTAGGCTGACTGGGCTATAGTTCTCAATATCCTCCCTACTTCCTCCCTTGTGCACGGGCACCACTGTTGCTGTTCTCTAGTCCTAAGGTACTGTGCCATTCTCCAGTGATCTACTGAATAATTCTGCTAGTGGTGTTGCAGTTTCTTCCCTTAGCTCCTTCATCACCCTCAGGTGAATTCCATCCGGTCCCATTGCTTTATCAACTCTAAGTTTGTTTAGGACTGTCTCTTGTGAAGGGGCTCATGTCTGCCTCCTAGTTATTGTGTTCCATCTGCTTTGGCGAAGGACCTTTTCCACTGTCCTCTGTTGTAAAAACAGAGTAGAAGAACTTGGTATTAGTCTGACTATTCCCCCTTACTCTTCCTTTTTTCTCCCATGTACCTATAGAAGGTTTTATCTCCCTTCTTGCCTCCCAGTGCTTTTTCTTCCTCTTTTTGTGATTTGGCCCTTTGAATGGATCTTCCTCCCTCCCTGAGCTTGTTCCTGTAGTTGTCCCTGTCGGCTTCCTTCTGTGATACCTTCAATTGCTTTAAAGCCATCTTCTTATCCCTTATTATTGCTGCTAAGTCTCTGGTGAACTAGAGTGGTTTCCTCTTTCTTTTTGATTTACTGATTTGATGTGTACATTGTTCAGAAACTGTTGCTATGGGTTCCATGTCATAATGACGATCGCAGAAAGGTGATCGTCATTATGGTGAGTGTATATTGCTGAAAATCAATTTCAGCGATGCACACTCGCAGGACAGACAGAAACGGTGCTCGAGACCTACAGGTTTCATTCTTAATGCAGAAGATGTCGCTCCTCACACCCCCCTACTTATGGATTCTCAGCTCCAGGGGGTGCATGTCGGGGGGGGGTGAAAAACTGAAAAAAAATACATATCGCCTGCTGGAAAAAAAAATGCACCATGCCGGACCCAAACCCTGTGCCCTGCACCTCCCAGCTGGCCATCCTTCCCACGAAGCCAGCGGTCCAGCTCAGCAGCTGCCCATCACACCTCCTCCCACATACCATCCCTCCCATGCTCTTCCCCCCGGCAGGTGTAGATGTGTATACCCGCTACTTCCCATCACAGTTTTTCACCTACCCCAGTATCTGGTCGCCCACCCTCCTTGGTAGCCGTGAACACAGGTGCCATAACTGAGTCACATTTTTTGTTGGCACCCAATTTTGGACACCTTTTTCACTGGATACTATTGCAACGGCCTTCTTAAAATGTTCCCAGTCATATTCCACATCCTCTGTGCTTCCCCTAGCTAGCAATGATTTGATTCTTGAGCTCTTCTTTGGAAGGTTTGCCCTTCAGAAATCCAGGATCTTGATTTTTGTGAGACATATTTCTTCTGCCTTGTTGATTGATAGCCTGACTGTCCTGGGGTCACTGGTTCCTAGGCTTATACCCACCTGAACATTTGAAACCCTTGAACACTTTGCGAGCACTAGATCAAGAGTAGCATGGTCTCTAGTGGGTGAGTTCACTAGTTGGTTGACCTCTGCCCCTTTCAGTGTGATCAGGAGCTCCCTACTCCTTTCACAGGATGATGTTTATGAGGTCCAATCCACACTGGGCATATTGAAGTCTCTAGCTATTTACAGCTCATCTTTATTGGCCAACATTGAGATGGCTTCTAGGAGTTCCTTGTCAATTTCTAGTTCCTGGGTTGGGGGTCTGTATATAGCCCCCACTCTGATGGGGCCCTTGTCCCCAGCTCCAAGGATAACCCACAGGCTCTCTGTCTTCCTGTGTTTTCCCTAGATCTCTGTTACATTGATCCCCTCCCTTGCATACAGAGCCACCCGCCCTTCCTTCCCTCATGGTTCCTTCTGAAGAGCGTGTAACCTGGTATGACTACATCCCAGGTGTGGTTTGTGGTGAGCCACATTTCTGTGACTGCAATCCAGTCTAGTTGTGTCTCTGCAAACATAGCTGTGATCTCTGATATCTTGTTTGGTAGGCTACTAGCATTAATGCACATTGCCTGCCATCCCTGAGTCACCCTTTGTAAGGTTTGGTTAAGCAGTTTCAATTTACAATGTTTGTGTTTCACACTCCCACAGCTTTTCCTTGGTTGATTGCACTTCTGATCTAAGGTTATGATAACCTTATGATGCTGAGACGCCACACTAGCTGAGAATGGTGGAGGGGTAGATGGCTCTTTCTCTGATGTGATGGGTGCCTTTGATTCCTCCCCCTCTGCTAGTTTAACTGAGAAACACAGACGTTGAACTTCTGACTGAGTGCTAGAGCTCCCTACTTGTAAGGTGTAGGCCGTTGAAGGTAAAAAACTCCCTCTCCCAAAAGGTGTGCCATTTCCCTATATAATGATGTCCTTTTTCTTTACACCAGATTTTTAGCCAGTTGTTAAGTTCTGTTATGTCTTTCTCTCTGATCTTCTACATGCTGCCCCCCCCGACAGACAGAATCTCAGAGAAAGATACACTGGACGAAAGGGAAGCCATCTTGTTGCCGAGTTTCATTAGGTTTTGTTTGTTTCCTCCACTGACTTACTAGCTAGGTCATTTGTTCCTATGTGGAGAATGACCTTAGTGTTGGGTCCCCTATTACGCACAATATTTTCTGTACGGTCTGTGTCCCGCCATGCTGATGTCCTAGAGAGGCACTTAACCACAATCCTCTCCTGGTCATAATGCAAAAGTTGAGACTCTACCTTCCTAATCATAGAGTTTCCGATTATAAGTACTGTTTTTTAGATGTTTTGTTTTGTCTTTTCCTTGGTAGTGCGCACAACCTTGTGTGGTGCAGGTTTCCTGACCTGTTCTATGTCCTCCTTGTTTTTCAGTTGCATTGAAAACAGCGTTGCATATTTATTTGATGTGTATGTAGGAGGTATTCCAATGTTTGTTCTGTAATTTGGTATTATACTGCATTTTCTAACCCTTTGCCAGGCCCCTGGATGGCATGCCCTTTGTGGCAGGGGTGTCTGCTTGAGGAGGTGGCAGGTTGCTGTTGTGGTGTTATTGTTTCAAGAGAACTGAATGAGCTTGTGCTGGAGGTGGTGTATCTCAGACCATGCTGAATTTAGCTGAGATGTTAAGTTCATTATTGCAAAGCAGGTAGGACAGTGCCCCACCCTGTGAATAAATGCCCTTGCAAAGAGTGTTCCACAGTGGTTGCAGTTAATGATATCCATTGTGACCTCGGATTTGTTGGCAGTAAAGTAATATTCACTCCCAGGTGTAGGAGGGAGAGTGGACAAAAATAAGATTGGTTACTTGTCAGAAAAGTGAACGGAAGGCAGAATGTCAGGTAACATTGTTTCTGAAGAAGCGGACAGAAAGCAAAATGTCAACTAAGATTGTATCCAGTTAATTTGTGTTACTGCAGTATGGTCACCTGATCAGCTCTGTGAGTTAATGAAGATCAGTGAAGCTCAGTAGACAGTAAGGCTAGGGGCTGAACTGCACCTGGCATATGCCTCCTTGGGTTGCCCTTTGTGTCTGAGCTGTTGCTACTGGTTGTTTCTGGCTAAGAGCATTCTATTAGCTGACCACTATTTCAATAGTGGGTGCAACAATCAGTGAAGATCTGTAGATAGTAAGGCTAGGAGCTGGACTGCTCTTAACATATGCCTCCTAGGGGTGCCCTTTGTGTCTGAGCTGCTGCTTCTGGCTGAGAGCTTTCTATTAGCTGAGCACTATTTCAGTAGTGGGCACAGCTGATTTACATACCACAGCCAGGAATTCGGGGCAAGTGTTCCAACAGCTCCTTATACAGAGAGAGCAGCTGTTGGCTTGGTCTGAGCAAAGCAAGTAAGAAGAGAAGCTGCCTCAGTGGAGAAAGGAGCCCAGACTGTGCACTCCAAGGAGGATTCAGGTAGAACTGCTGTCAAGGAATCCTTGCTTCTGCACCTGTCCAAGTCTGCCTTCCCTCTGTGGGTGATCTCTCTCCCAGTTGGTGAAGATCAGTGAAGCTCAGCAGACAGTATGGCAAGGGGCTAAACTGCAAATGGTATGTGCCTCCTAGGGTTGCCCTTTGTGTTTGAGCTGTTGCCTCTGGTTGTTTCTGGCTCTCCCTATGCACCTCAGCATTCCACTGGCTCTCCTCACAGCTTTCTCACATTGTTTGGTAACCTTTAGATTATCGAAAATGACTACTCCCAGGTCCCTTTCCTGTTTGGTGTCCATCAGTACCTCCCCCCATCATGTACTCCTCCTCACACATTTCTGTGCCCCCAACTGCATGATCTTGCACTACTTTGCATTGAATCTTAGCTGCCACACCCCTGACAACTCCTCAAGCTTGCTTAGGCCCCTTCTCACTTTGTCTACCCTTCCTGGAGTGTCAACCCTGTTGCAGATCTTTATGTCATCTGCAAAGAGACACATCTTCCCTTCCAGCCCCTCTGCAATGTTGCTTATGATGACATTAAAGAGGACTGGCCCAAGTACTGATTGCTGTGGGAACCAGCTGGTCACCACGCTTTCTTCAGATTGAACTCAGTTCCATGGATCCTGTGCTCCACTGGATTTGAGATATATCACAAAGCTTTCTTTAAGTAGTGATTCCATTAGTTTCCCCTCCTCCGAGGTCAGGCTGACTGACAGTAATTGCCAGCCTTCTCCCTGGTACCACTTTTGTGGATAGGGACTACATTGACCCTTCTCCAGTCCTTTGTTCCCACAGTGGTTTCCAGCAAACTGTTTAACAGGGTTGTAAGTGGTGCTGTGAGAACCTACCTGAGTTCACTTAATATTCTGGGATATATCCCATCCAGCCCCATTGCCTTTTTCACTTTCAGATTAGTGAGTTCATTTAAGACTCTCTCCTCCTTAAGAGGACCGGTGTCCACGTCCCTTCCAGTGGTGCCTCCATTACCTAACTTTGGTCCCTTCCTTCCTCTTCTTCTGTGAATACTATACAGAAATACTTGTTCAGGATTTCTTCTTTCTCTTGGTCCCCCTCTGCACACTTCTTTCCTTCCCTTTTTAATCTCACAATCCCACCCTTAGTCTTTTATCATTCATTAATGTACCTTACAAAGTTCCTGTCACCATTTTTTTATTGCCTGCGCTATTTATTCTTCTATTTACATTTTTGCTTTCCTGACTGCTTTCCTAACATCCCTCTGCTTTTCCTAATACAGTTCCCTGACTTCTTCCCTCTGTGTTTCCTTGTACCTCCTGAATGTCACCCTTTTCACACTTATGTTCTTGACCACTTCCTTTGAGAACCATAGTGTTTTTTTCTTTCTCTTGGTTTTGCTTACTTGTCTAATGCAATAGCTTGTTGCCTCTGTTATGGCTGCCTTAAGAATTTCCCATTGTTCCTCCACTCCCCACTCATTTCTCCTTCCCTGCCTGTGATTTTCTAAGACGTTCAAGAAGGTAGTATAGCACACTGGTTTAAGGCTCTGAGCTGCAAATCTGGAGACCTGGGTTTGATTCCCATAGCCCCAACTTGCATACTGTGTGACCCTGAACAAGTCACTTAACTTCCTTGTGCTCCCAGGTCACACCTACAAACAAGCTTCAGCTTACTGTGTCTCTCCTAGTTAACAAACAGAAAAAAAAATTCCCCTATCTTTGCAATGTCGGCCCGCCTGAAATCCAGGACCCTTGCTTTCACATAGTTTGACACTTCTACTGTTCTCACATTGAACCACACCATACTGTGATTGCTTAATTCTAAAATTATGGTCTTTGGTGATAAAAGAACTAAAGTAGAAGGAAGGAACGTTAATAACCAGGGACCAGATTTTGCAATGAGAATGAATGCCTCAAGCCCTCAGTGTGCTGAGCATACAGCACACAGGGCTTGTGGCATTCACCAGGCAACAATTGGGATTTTCCTTCCCTTGCACCCGGCATGGGTTCTTATACCATGATATTGTGGTCTTGCTCGCGCTGTCCCTCCAGGACAAACAGTGCTGGCACCAAAGCATTGGCACAAGCAGCTGCAAATCACGGAAACTGTTGCAACTGCACCAGAGAATGGAAATTCAGGTGCAGTTGCAACAAAGGGGGATGGCGCACTGTAGTATCCAAAGTCCTGTGGTGCAGGGCTGGATGCAAGCCCTGCACCTCCATTGGAAAATTTGGCCCCATGAGTTTTAAAAGGTACAATCGTTTAGTTACCTCATAGTTTGGGTTCAGAAAATTTAAAATAGATCCACACATGTTAAGAAAAACTAAACAGGCAGCCTTAAGTTTTTCCATTGTTTTTAATCAAGTTACTAACACATGTCTGAAAAACTCTTTTGCAGCATTAAAGTATTGCTTTGAAATGAAGGTAAACTCACAGATCTTATTTGGTTGTGAAGTAAGGAGGTTGGCATCTATTAAACAGCTAAAAGACCTGCAGACCAATTTTCAAAGGGCCAATAGATTTCTGCACCTTGTTCAGATCCAGGACTGTGGCAATCAGGGATGCTGCAGCCTATTCCAGCACATATTGGATCCCTGTACCAAAGTTCTGAGAATGGCTGCATTCACAGTGTTCTGGCAGACCTTTGGCACACTGGAGGAATTTGACTGAGGGTCCCATCAATCACACCCTGACTGATGAAACCCTGTTCAAACTGCATAGTTGGGGGGAGCATTTAAGGATGTAGTAAAGGGGCAGAGAGACATGTGAGGGTGCCTTTGTGGGTGGCTGGGGCATGACAGATGAGGCAGGGTACAGGGGCGACACAGGATGGATGTGCCCTAGTCAGGTGAACAGAGCTTCTAGGACCAGGTACACCCTTGTAGACATGAACAGACCCCATCCCAGATCCCAAGGTGCCACCAGCCTGGCACCTGTTCTAGAACTTAGATGGTCCTCAGTAGTGTAGTCAGGCATTGCCATTGCTCCATGTGGTGTGGTGTTTGGTAGGGTAATGTAGTGACACCTGGGGAGGTGCCTGTCCACTGACTATACCTAGTACCCTTCAGCCAATGCCAACTGCAACATGTTGGGGACTGTGTAAGCTCTGGGACAGGTGCCAAGGCTGGTGACACCTGTGGATCTGGGACTGGATCTGTGCATGCCTACCAGGGAATACACAGTAATAGCAGCTTAGATCACCTGTGCAGGGCACATTCCTCCAGTTCCACCCCTGTATCCTGCCACAGTGTCTGTGCCCCCACCTGCCATTATATTACCCCCAAGTCCCACTGTCCCATTTCACATGTCCTTGTAGACACCCCCATTACCTACCTCCAGACCCCTGACCAAGGGCTGTTAGATCAGCTTATAGCTAGTCTAACCTTATCTCTGTCTTGTGGCATTAGCGAGGCTTCCAAAATCCCAAATGAGGGGATGCTACATCCCCACCATGGTGCAATATCCCTTAGGTCCTGGTGCACCACCTTTTCTGACACACGGGTGGTGCAGGGCAGGTTTGGCACATGGCATCCTGGTTTCGACACAGCCTGTGTTCAAAAAATCAGGATTGCTTAAACATTTGGCACAAGGTGCCACTTGTGTCAAATTCGTCTGGTGCAGGTATCTTGTACCAAATTTCAGTGATTAAAAATCAGGGCCCTGGACAGTGTATAAAGTACATTTTGAAAGTTGTCTTAGGCTGCCCTGAATTAACTTATAGTGCAGTGATTCACTTAGAACTGGGGGTCTGTCTAAGGAATTTAGAATGCTTAAAAAAGTGGTGAAATTTTGGCATAATCTTGTGCAAATGAGACTCTAGGCTACCTTTCAAATGTTGGGATGAAATGCTAAAAAACAATTATGTCAACAACTGGTTTAACAAACTTGACATCTGCTTATCTAAAATCAGTCTTGAAAGCAAATGTGTTACTTCGGCTAGGGATAAGTTGCTGCAGGACGCTTTTTTCCACCTAGCACAACAACATATTTAGGATAATGCAATACAAGCTGATTGTAGTCGTGTGCATAACCTGTGTTGATGTGCATTTGCAACCACTTGTTAAAAGGGTACGTTCTTACATTAGAGAGTCCATGGAAGTCATTAACATCATAGAAAATGTGGAGTTTGAGAAAGGCTGGATTTTAATCACACTGGATATAGATTCTTTTTATACAGAGATACCCCACAAAGCAGGATTGGATTGTAACCCCCCTGTCACCTGGGGTTATAAGAATCCCACTTAGATCTAGTGGCAGTCAGGGGAAGGCAGCTTATGAAACACCAGTTAAATGGATTTCACACTGTCTCACTCTGTCCTCAGTCTTAGCTGAGCTGGAGGGATGACATCATATAGAATTCTCGCAGCAGCATAAGCCACTTTGGAATGTTGCAGCAGGGAGTGAGTTAGAACGTTGGGAGGTTTTGAATCAGTCTGCAGGGAGACTCAGTGGAAGCAGGAGGTGTGCTGCAGTTGGCAGCCTCTCAGGGCTAAGCTCTGCTATACAGCTACCTAGAGATAGAGGGTGTGTGTTCTCGCCCTAGACAGAGACACAGAAGAAATTGGTCTAGTGGTAGAGACTGTTCCCCAGTTTGTTCCAGTGCCCCATCCCAGGAGGGATGGGGGAAAGAGAGCCAGCAATCTCAGGGGCAATCCCCTGGACCTGCCGAAGAGGAAAAGCTGCCAAAGAAGATTTGTACTGAGGCACCAAGAAGTGTGTTTGTGTTTCCTGTGAGAAGCCTGTGGACACCTGCAATCCAGGGTGAGTCAGCTCTGAAATAAAGCCAATGTTTTCACCAGACAGTGTGTGTAATATCTGTTACTGTAGGGTCAAGGAAGGGCAGCCAAGTACAGTACTACAGTTGTATGTCACTTAAAATGTATCTAAACAGTGGGGGTCTACAGGGATGGACATAGTCACTCAGAGATCACTATAAGCCAGGATTCAGATTCTGAAGAGTAGAGTGTTAAATGTGACATACATTTTGGGACAGCATTCTACAACTGTATGTTTCAAGAAAGGTGTTGATTCCAAATGAATGGCTGGGTATAGATTTTGGAGCAAGAGGTGGGAAATCCCCCCTTCTGGAATAACCAGATTTACCTCCATGGGTTCAGTTTGGATACCTTTAGCTTTCTTCCGGGCACTGGGCCAGTGTTCGTGGAAGATTTTTCCCTTTATGGATCCAGTATGTGTTCATGGGTGGTAAAGGGAGCCAACAATAAATATCCATGTTATATGGAAAGTGTGTCCAAGTGCTGGCTGGATGTGCCACACTAGGGAAATTGAGAGAAGTGTACAAGTTTGGGCTAAGAGCCCAGTGTGTTTCAGAACCTGATGGCTACAATGTGTGAGAAGATGTTCTGGTCTCCGTATATCTGCATTACCAGGGAGTGTAGCCCCATGGGGGTCCATCTATGCTTTATTATTCTGCTGTTGTTGTGAAAAAAAGCCACACTCTAGAATCCCACTCCTGGTTTGGACATTACAGTTATTGCTTCCTGTGTCCTGAGTTACTTGGGTGCCCTTGACTAGAAGACAAACCTAGCCAAAATGCCAAGCAACAGTTTTCTCCCCAAACCCAGGAAGCCAGGTAGTGGGTTACATTAGTGGGTTTTATTAGCACCGCACTGTGCTAATAAAACAAAAAATAACATCAACCCAGCCCCTGGTTACAGGATGATATGGCATTTTTTCTAAATCAGCATTCTGAAGAAGAGAGGGTACAGACACTGACTATATGTATACAGAATTTGGAAAAGTAGTTTTGACACAAAATATGTTTCTGTTTGATAAAGAACTGTACAGACAAGTTAGAGGAATTGCTATGGGTGCCACTGTGGCACCAAGTTATGCCAGTCAGTACATTGCACATTGGGAGAGGTTCATATATAGCACCACCACAAACCTGAATTACCATTGTTTGGACTTGTGGTGGTGCTTTATTGATGTGCTTGTTACCTGGAGGGGTACTGATGCACAGTTCTGAGAGTTTGTCTTATGGCTAGAAAGCACCAGTGAGTGCTTACACTTAAAACATGCCATTAATGCACAAAAAATTGTGTTTTTGGATTTACTGATTTGCAAAACCAATGGGGTAAATTGTGTACTACTCTGTATCAGAAAAATACAGACAGAAACAGTATATTGTTATTTAATAGTTGCTACCCCTCCCATACAATACATAACATACTGAAGGGGCAACTAATCAGAATATTACAGAATTGTGCAGACGAACATCAATTTGAAATCAAGCAGGCAGAACAAGTGCATAGATTCTGACAAAGAGGGTATAGTAATCGCTCAATAGCGGATGCTATTTTGCCTGTCTTATCAATAAATCATAGTGAAACTCTGACCATCAAAGTTAAATCTGTGAATAATAGTGATAGGTGTCCCTTTGTGAATGCACATTCAGTGCACTCACTAGAGATCACAAAGATAATAAAGAGAACTGGGGTATTTTGAAACTTGAGCCGAAGTTGAAAGAAAATGTAGAGGCAGAACCAAGTATGGTATTCAGACATTCAAGAAATATAAAAGATCAAGTAACCCCTAACATGTTACCTGTAACACATACTGCATTGAACACTTGCCCCCTGCTCAACAGATCACATAAGTGTGGCAATTGTCTGTACTGCCACTACGTAATTACCTGTAAGAGCTTCATAAATCTAGCTACAGGTATGGAAATACAGATAAAAGATTTTATAATGTGCAACACGGGGGGCATTTTATTTATTAAAATGCAGCTTCAGACATTTTTATGTAGGAAGTACAACACAGAACTTTAAAGTTCATGTTGGAGAGCATGTCAGAGCAATACAGAATAATGATGATGAGTATGCTGTTGTAAAACATATTAACAGCAATCCGGAAAAAACACATAACATCAGTTTTGTGGGAACAGAAAAAAATCAGTCTTGAACTGAGATGAGGGGACCTGAAAAAGAAACTAGGACAAAGAGAAACTTTTTGGATTTACCATTTAAATGCTAGGAGTGATAGAGGTTTGAATGATGCAATAAATCTGTCTGCCTTCTTAAATAAAATATGATGGGGTACATTCTGTTATGTATTTATATATTTGGGTACCATAGGAGCATTGCTAGAGTCCAGTGGGGCACAGGAACCCTAGGCAGCATGGATTTATGGCAGGAAGGTCATGCCAGACAAATCTAATAGATTTCTTTGACTGGGTGACCAAAGTAGTAGACCAGGGTGGGTCTGTGGACATGGCCTATCTAGACTTTAGTAAGGCAGTTAACATAGTACCACACAAAAAATTAATATACACGTTAGCCAGCCTTGGAGTGGGTCCCAAAGTTATAGCCTGGGTAAATAATTGGCTGGACAACAGGATGTAGAGGGTAATCATAAACAGAGTGCACTCTGAAGAAAGGAGGGTTACTAGCAGGGTACCGCAAGGTTCAGTACTGGGACCAGTCATCTTTAATGTCTTTATAAGTGACATTGCAGAGGTACTGGAAGAAAAAGTATGTCTCTTTGCAGATGACACAAAGATTTACAACAGGGTCAATACAGAAGGTGGGGTGGAAAGGATGTAAAGGGACTTGGCAAAGTTGGAGAAATGGTCAAATGTATGGCATCTTAGATTCAATGCAAAGAAGTGCAAAGTAATGCATCTGGGAAACAGAAACCCACGGAAAGAGTACACAATGGAGGGTGAGATACTAATAACAACAAAAATGGAAAGGGACCTGGGGGTAGTCATATCAGATAAACTTAAGGTGGGCAAGCAATGTGAGAAGCAGTAAGGAGGGCTGGTGGGATACTGGGATGCATATGGAGAGGCATCACCAGTAGAAAACAGGAAGTTGTTATCCCTCTGTATAGACAGTTGGTGAGACTCCATCTGGAGTACTTCTTGCAATTCTAGAGACCCCATTTCCACAAGGACATAGACAGAATGGAGGCTGTCCAGAGGAGGGCAACTAAAATGGTGCAGGGTCTGCTCCAGAAGACATACAAAGAGAGATTAAATGAGCTTAATATGTATACCCTTGAGGAGAGGATGGAGAGGAGGGACATGATAGAAACTTTCAAGTACCTCAAGGGAATCAACAAAATCCAGAAGGGTAGCATTTTTCAGAAAAAGAGATGTGCTAGAACAAGGGGGCACACTTTGAAGATGGGGGGGGCGGCTCAGAGATAAGGTGAGGAAGTATTTTTTCATGGAGAGGGTTGTCAATATATGGAATAGCCTTGCTGAGGAAGTAGAGGAGTCAAAAACAGTTGAGGAATTCAAGAATTCATGGGGCAGACATAAAGCAATTCTAGTGGGGGATTGGAGGAAGTTGGCTGTTGTTTAGCTGGGATCTGCAGCTTATTCATTAGGTAGGGAAATGGGCAGACTAGGTGGGCCAAGCGGTCCTTATCTGCCATCAGATTCTATGTTTCTAAGTTAATGGCTGTTGTGAAATAATGATATCATGTGGATAGACCACATAATCAAGCAGAAAAGGTTACTCTGATTAGTATTTGATTGATCAATATTAGCTTAGTTTCTGAAGCCTTGACTCATTGCTTTGTAGCTCATAATTAATTAGAATCAGCTATCAAATGGATTTCATTGATTTAGTAACAAGTGTAATATATAGATATTCCTTCTATTTGACTTCAGATAATTAAGTGAGTGTGCCTGGTGGTTTTCACCATGAATTTTAACTTTAGTTTCACATGTAAAGTGATTTACTAATTAAATGAAATTGTATATAAATGTGGTGTTCTGGTACTGACACTTTATCTGATGAACCATGGGGCAATCCCAGTGAAATGTAATCTTGTGCTCTTGTTTGGATTTTAGCTTGGAACTAGCATACTGGAGGTGATAAACACTTTTTTACATAAATAAATGCAATATATTTCTTAGTGAACAGTCTTATGGCTTTGTGGTGGGTGTAGTTTTGTGCTCTGCTTTTAATTTCTTGACCTTTGTATGTATATACTGTTCAAGTCAGGGAAAGACCAGTTTAGTGCTGATTACTGTTTAATAGTTAATGAACTGAGTTCTCACAGAAATGCCCTTACTAGACTTAGAGTTGAAATTTGTGGTAATAATAGCCAGCACTTTCTAATATATGAGCACAATTTAAATTGATATGTGTCCTGAAAATGTAATCATAATATCAGAATTACTGTTTCTCATAATTATTATTGTTTAATAAAACCTGGGTTTTGCTTTCTTCCCATAGGGAAACCCATTGCAAAATTTGCAGTTATAAAGAAGTGTTTATAATGGCAAATACCCTCCAGGTTTCCCTCCCTATGTGACTGCTAGCCGTAGCTCTTCCATTCCTGATCACTGGTCGTCTTGACTTATCTCCCAAAACTGCACCATCACTCAGACTCAACAATAAGTTATTTTTTAAAAAAATATCACTACTGTAAAACATTTTAAAGAAAGCAACTACAAGGGGGAAAAAACTGAACTCTCAGCAGGGGACCACAGACCATTCTAAAACCCAACAAGACCGTGGCCACACCATAATGTCTGTTATTTTATATAATTGTTGTGGAGAAAAAGTAAAACCCAGCAATTATATGAAATAAAATAAAATATGGGGTGGTGCAGAAACTCAGATTTTACACACACCCTCAGAGTTGGATGCCTAGATAATTCCCTGGAGCTTCACTCTTGGGGTTTATGTGGCATCCAACACCATGGATGTGTGTATTTCTTGTTATACACTCTACCCCACATATTATTCTATATTTTATTTATTTATTCATTAGTTACAAATATTTGATGATTCAAGGAGTAAGAATGCTGATCCGCCAATTATTGTCATAGCATATACATTGGAGCATTTGTAAGAGCTGTAAATGCAGATGAAGTGTTTTTGAGTATTAAACAGTACAGATGAGCATGAGTAAGCGTAGTTCCATAGGAGCACTGTCAGGACAGAGCATACAGAAAAGAGTACTGTTATACACCTAAAGGTTACATTTTGCCAAAGAATCACTTGAAGCAGGTACTGTACAATGGTTACATGTTGACACATAGTCAATTGAAGCAATGAGATTGGGACCCTAGTGAGAGTACCATTCACAGTTCCCTCTTGAATTGGACTATTTTATGGAGGCCCAACAAGGGTTCAGTTAGACCATTCAGCCACTGTGGAGCTCTGATAGTGAAGGGAAGCATGGCCTGACTTGATTCACAGCTGGGGTTTAATACAGCATTCCTGACCATGCTCATGGTGGAGTACTGATTGTGAACAGAGTGTATAAGGTTTTGGACAGCAGGAGGGGTGAGGCTCTGGAGATCTTTCTCCCAAGCAGACATGTTTGGTATTTGATTCTATTGTGGATGGGAATCCATTTGGTTTGATAATAAAGAGAGCAGGTATGGTTGAGTCTGTCAGTCCCAAGTACAAAGGCTTTATTTAGTACTAGCCTGACCATATTGAGAACAGAGTCAGTGGAAGTTCCATATACTGGAAGGCCTTACTGTAGTCTAGTATCAGGAGGATTGTGCTGGATACAGCAATACATTTGGTTGCTGAGGAGAGGATGTGTCATTGCCTGTAGAGGGCACCTAGTTTTTTATTGGCAGAACCAATAATGTTGTCAACATGGGGTGCAACGGAGAGTGTGCCATCAAGGGTAACCCCTAGGTATTTAAATGAGCCTACCTGTTCCAGTGTAGGCCAATTCTTATTTTTAATGGTGAAAGTAGGGACTGTCTTTCTCACAACTGGACCAGCAAACATGGTTTTTGATTTTTTGTAGTTTAATAAACAACATTTTTAATGCCATATTGGTCCTAGTAAGAACAAATCCAGAACAAATTGTTTGATACCTTTCTTTGGACCAACAAGGATGTTACAAAAAGAACGAAGAGTAGCCTAATAGTAATTTATTTAGTCTGAATCAAATGATCCAAAGCTGCATTGTATCTCATGAGTGAGAGTCTCCAGGCATTAGCTACTGGAATAGATGACATCATCATCATCTGCATATAGTAGCACCATTGAGGTGGGGCAAGATTCTGAAAGGTTATTTATCAAGATTCAGAAAAGGAGAGGACCCAGTATTGAGCTTCGAGGTACCCCGATTGGGACACTTTTGACATCTGATAATGCTTCATTAATTTTTACCTGCTGTGCACATTCAGAAAGGTAGCTTTGGAACCATTTAACTGTGTTAGAGGAGAGGCCTATGTTGTGGAGCTCAGCCAGCAGTAGTGAATGGTTTATCAAGTCAAATGCTTTTGTTAAGTTGATGTAAATGGATCCCACCAGGTGTCCGATATCTAGGGCCTCATGCAGAAAATCGGTGTATTAAACAAGTGCAGTGTTGGTGCTATGAAGCGTCCTGAATTCATTCTGTTGTTGACATTGGATATTATATTTACAGAGGTGGGTGACAAGTTGGTTGGATACAATCCTTTCTAGGGCCTTTGGACAGAGGGGAGAGGATTGATATTGACCTGTAGCTAGTGATCATGTAGCGGTTTCTATTTCTGTGTACTGGAGTAGACATGCTGCAAAATTAAATTTCATGGTTAAATCGCTGTGAAACTGGCAATTTTGCTTAGAGAAACATTTTGAGAAATTCCACCATTCCACAAAATTTTTCACCTGATGCAAAGTTGTGAAATTTTACTTGCAGAACTCGGAATTTCACTGTGAAATGCACAATTTCACCCAAAACGGCAGAATTTCACCATTCCACTATTGAATTTTCACATTTTGTGGGTGAAATTTCACATTTTGCTTGCAGAATTCTGTATTTCATACCCTCAAAATATTTTATGAAATGCACACATTTTTTGAAATATTTTGCATAATGAAATTTACTAAATTCGCACGTTTCTATACTGAATGAAAAAGGTAGTTTTATAGATACCTTGAAATTAGGAGTACTGCAGGGAGAAATAGGTAGTTTGGATATGGGGAGTGCTAGTTCATCCAAGGTCATGGCCATCAGTCTTTTATCCAAGGCATCACTTCCCTCTCTAATTTTACCAAGTACCCATTTTACATACAATACTTGTTTGTGTCCATTATGGTGATAGATTTAAAGTATAACTTAAGTGTGTTACAGTTATGGGCAGGGACAGAGGTTTGATCATCACTCTGTATTACTGAGGGGCAGGATCAGTATGAGGAAGAAGGGCAGCACTAAGGTCTGTAAAGCCATTATTGGAGTGACCACATTTAAATCAGGCTAGAGAAAAATGTTTATATCCATTTTTGAGATGAAACAGCCTCAACATTCTGAGAAAGTTACTAAAAAAAGTGCTTTTCACTGATCATAAATCTTTGATTTTTTTCTCTGGAATCCTTTGTTGTTCAGTTGTGGCATGTACTAAAATTGTGATGCCCTGTATATTAAAGGAATGATGCCCGACAGGGTTTTATGCTAGGATAACATCCCGTTTGGTCGGTTGGACCTGAGGCTGCAGGTTAAGGGTGTCCAACACCTGAGAAGGAATGCTATTCTAGCATAACACCCACCCTGGAGGCCATTATTCCTTTTATACAATGGCTTGTTTACATTTATATTAGAAAATTAGTTTAAAGAATACTGTTTTAATTGTATTTTTGTAGTTTTTTTTATTATGGAAGGTTATTGGTTTGCAAAGTAGTGCCTTATACTGTTTGTACAGCAGATGGGGCTGTTATTTGGACTGTCTATCTCTTGTAGGTGTCTAACAGTTGTGCTCCCTGCCCTCGAAGCCAGTCTCAGTGTTGTCATATTGACTTGCTTTCTTTACTTTAGTGTTTTTCCTCCTGTAATTGCTCTGTTTATTTAAAGAAAAAAGACATGGAAAAGGAAGATGAGCTGAACGGCGAGTGAGCAGTAGTAGAATGGGTGCATGTTGACTGTTGAAAGGTGCCCAAACTCATTCACTTGTTCAGCTTCTTCTTCAGTAGGATCCCATGCTGTTTTACTGTTTATTTATTTAGAATCAAAATGGAAACCATTAACAGAGGTCAAAGAAGCAGGAATTAAAGTCGATGCTGGTGTAGGTGAGGCAGGTGCCAGGGAAGGAGTGGGAAACTTCTGTGACGCCGATCGTGAAGACGGCTTTCATTTCAGGTTCTTTTTCCTTTTTTTTAAGTAATAGAAAGAAACAAAGCTTGTTTAGGGGAACATGTGAGAGCTGTGACTTAAGTACTGTGAAGCCAATCGGAAACATGACTTTTACTTTCAGTGGGAGCGGGAAGCAACGTATGGCTGTGGATGGATTTTTTTTTTTACTTTTCTTGTAGTCATGACTGTACTGGACTAAAGCCAGGATATTATGCTGGGATAACATCCCAGGTCCAGTCCCAGCCTGACCAATCAGGGACCAGGATTCTCTCTTGCAATTGTATAATTTCCTTTTTACTATCAAGTTCATTGGATCTGTTGCTGGGTATACATTAACTCTGTTGCAATGTAAATGTTTATCTAGATGTGCAATCTTTTGATCTTACCTTTTTATTTTGTGCATGCTATAATGTTTTTAAGCATCTTAAACTTGAACTTGAACATTGAAATACCTTATTGGTGTAAATATGGTATAGTAGGGAAAACATTTTCTGAAAAAATGGTGCTCAATGACAAGGGGATACAATTAGAAGCTGGAGGGGGTAGATTCAGGAGAGATGGGAGGAAGTACCTTTTCACAGAAATAGTAGTGGATTCCTAGAAAAGACTTTCTGCAGAAGTGGTGGGGTTCATGACTGCATGAGATAGGCATAACAGAGTCTAAGGGAAAGGGAAGGGGGCCTGCGAATAGGCCAGAGATCAAGTAGGATCTATAGTGATATTATAGGAAGGGAAAAGGCCAGGCTACATAGGTGGGATAAGTTATCCTTGTCTGCTGGCAAACTCTAATTCTGTTTCTTCTTTTCAACATATTGTAGCCAGCTCCCCTGAAGGAGCTGTAATCTTTCCTCCATGAAGGGCAGGGAGATCCCAGGGACTCTTCTATCTCCTCAGAACACAGACTAGTTCCCTAACCTCTATCCTGATCACAGATGAGACCTGATCCCTTTTTCACTCAAGAACACTGCTACTTGGTGTAATTGCACCGGAGTGCAGTGATGTGAAAGAATTATATTAAGCATCCAATTTGAGTGAATCAGTATAACAGCTTGTACTAAAGATCGAGTGGCAAAGAACACCGAGGAGTACATTACAGCGAGTGTAGCAGTGAGCTGCTCTTGCTGGAAAAGGATATAGTGATTTACTTGATCAAGCCTTGCCAAGCTGGCCATTTGGCATAGTGTCGTAAACCAATGCCCCCACAGCTGGTGGATCTGGCTTCAGGTCTGGGTCAGCTGTACCAAAATTTTTTTTTACTGTGTTTCTTATTTTTCCCTGTATCCACCTCCCCAGAGTTGATTAGATTAATTTTAGGGGGGTGCGGAGGGTGTGGGAGTCATAGCCCCCTGCATAAAAATGTTTTTTTTATGGTCTGCATTGGGTAAGTCAGTGATTGTTGCTGTTTGTTGTGGCTGCTGTGATATTGCTCACACTTTTGACTTCGGGTATTTTTTTATTTGCTCTCTTTGGTTGGTGGCTTTGATAACTTACTTTTATCACATAAAACCATTACACCTCTCCTAGGAGGTATTTTCTCCATGGTTCCCATCTTCTTTGGATCACCACAGATCTTATCACATATTAAATGACTGCTACTCTGCCCGACACTTCAATAAGTCCTCTGTTTCCTCTGAGACCTTACTAAGATACAAATTACGGCAAAATACCAGTTAAAAGGCTAACAAGGAAGGATGAGCAAATTGTGTCTCAACCCATCTCTGGAATAATCTGAATTTCCATATTATATTTTGGTAGAGTATACAATCCTTTTGTGAGGTGGCTATCATGTTTAATGATTTCTTTCACCCCATGTGCCCACTTCCTTCTCCCCTCCTCTCTTCTTGTCCCCCTCACTTCAAATCACACCCTTTTCCTTCCACTCTCCATCTCTGTCTCCATCTCCACCATATTTCCTTATACATCGCACTTCCTTGCTGCCACCCTGACAGCTATACTCTCTCTCTACTCTTCAAATGGTCTTGGCCATGATATTCTTGACCTCAGACTCCAGCTTCACTCTGTCCCAGCATTTGCTTCCCCTTTGCTACTCACCGTAATCTTTCCTTCCATCCTAGAACTATCCATTTAGCTTGGAACCAGGTCAAAGTCCTCCCTTCCCCTTCCCTTAAGCTGTTGACTTATCTTCCCAAGGTTGTTCTACATCATAATGGCAATTGAGGAATAGCAATCACCGTATGGGCAAGTGTACGTCACTGAAAATGAATTTTGGCGATGCACAATCATGGCGCAGAGCAAGAAGGCACCTGAGGTCAAGGAAATGTTATTTAATACTGGGGGCTATGCCCCTGCACCCCCGTGCCACCCTATTAATGGAGTCTCAAATTCAGGGGGGTACATGTTGGGGGGGATGAAAAATGTTGAAAATAAAAAGCCACCTGCCAGGGAAAAAAATGCGCTGCACAGCAACAGACCTGACCCCTACACCACTGCACCTCCCAACCAACCACCATCCTCACTACACTACCAGACCAACTTGGCAGCTGCCCGCCACAACCCTCCCACATACCTGCCTTTCCCTTCCTCTCCCCCTGTGCTTGTGTGAGCACACGTATACGTGCATACTTCCTGCCACCCTACCTCATCCACCTCAGTATCTGGTTGTCCTCTGCCAGGTAGTCCTGAAGACAAGTGCCATAATTAAGTCACCATTTTGTAGGCACTCAATTGCAGTCACTTTGTTCACGGGTTACCTCCCAGGGGAACTACCATGCCATCACATTCCTACCTGCACTTGCCTTGATGCAAGACAGCTTTTTCCATTCCTAGCTATCCTTCTTTGTGGGTATCTAGGCATATTTCCTATCCAAAACTATGTAATACATCAAACACCAGAGAACTTCTTACCTTTTGGTAGTGTATTGTGAAGTGTAATTTTCATAAGATACCTGTCCCATTACAGTATTTTCCAAAACCAATCATTTCATTTTCATTTCCATTTTTTTAACATAATTTATAGACTGGTTTCTTTAAAATCACAGCCATACCATAAAGCTGTTTCAAAGTATGGTCTCCTAATCCATGGGTAGTGCAGTAAGGTGGGGCCTGACAAACATGCACCTCCTTCTGTGCACATACTGTATGTGAGTTGACATTTTGCTGTGATAACTCAGCCTTTTCAGAGCTACTTGCATGTATATACTGACCAAACTGATATGCTTTGGACTGCATAAATAAGTTTGTCCAAGTGCAATGATAGGTTGCACATCAGGACAGATGTAATGGTCATTTTTTTTAAACAGAACATAACCAAGAATACCAATATGAAGGAGTGCAGTCATGTAAAAGAAATCTTAATGTAAAAACTTATTTACAAAAAAAATTTAAAACATCCCTGTCCAGAAAAAAAATCAATTTTATATATAGAAACATAGACTTTGATGGCAGATAAGGACCACTTGGCCACCTAGTCTGTTCATTTCCCTACCTGCAGGATAAGCTGCAGATCCTAGTTAACCAACAGCCTGTTTCTTCCTTCTTAGCCTATATGTCATTTCTTAAAAGAGCCAGTTTACAACAGCGATTCTTCATAGACAAGAAACTTATCCCTTTATAGCCATAATTAACTGCCATTAGAAATAGCTATTGTAAGCTGGATTAAGACACTCTGATGAATCAATAGATCAGGAGTAAATAGCAGAACAGATATGATAGAGAAGAGAGATATAATAGAGACTTTCAAGTTCATTACGGGAATTAACAGGGTATAGGTGGAAAGCATATTTCAGAGAAAAAACTACACAAGAACAAGGGGGCATGACATGAGGATGAAGAGTGGAAGGCTCAGGGGTAATATTAGGAAGTACTTTTTCACTGAAAGGGTGGTAGAGCCATGGAACAGCCATTCAGCAGAAGTGGTGGGTGTGAAAACAGTATGGGGGTTAAACAGCGAATGGGATAAACATAAGGGTAGCCTGGAGATGTACAGAGCAGGAGAGCCACAGATCAAATAGGATCTGGGGCTGCAGCAGTGTGTAGATAAGTAAGAAGACTAGGTGGGCTGCATGGTCCTTATTTGCTGACAGATTCTGTTTCTATGTTTCTAACAAAAAACAAGTGTTAACCTCTGTGGCCTCCCTCCTAAAGATAATAGAGGGAAAGAGGTTTCATATAGTAAAAGATAATTAGGGTCCAGCAAGAGTCCATTAGACTTTGTAGCCAAACAAACATTAGTCCAATTTAGGAATAGAGAATACAGATACTCTGGGGGAAACTCTCAAAATTAGACCAGAGTTTAACAGGGCTCTGTTTATATTGGGAGAAATCCCAAATTAGCTAAGCCAGTATAGACTCATACATGACCTAACAATTTAATGGAACAAGGCAATAACTCAGTAGGGCAATAGTTAATGTTTTCATACAGAGCTTTTTTGTTTTATTATTGAAAATATGTGTAAAGGTTGTATTTTGAACTGTAAGGAATGGAGATGTAAAGCCTTTTTATGATTTATCATAATAACTTTTTTGATGTATTGTAATGACTTTTATAAGTTGAACAATAAATTGAACTAAACTGAACTGACACACGTGTTTGAGAGTTAAGAGCAAGCTGATGGGGATGTCTTCTATCTTTTTTTCACAGCTAATCATTTTTATTGAATTTCAGTATACAATACAGTACACAAATACATGATGACGACATGGGATAATTCATCATGTCATCATTTCCATCCAAATACAGCAACAATATTTTAAATTAATTGCTTGCATCTTGTTGCATGGTTCTTAACATTTGTGTAGAATGACTATCATTCCACTCCCTCACATAAAGAGCTATAGTGATATACTTCTTATGCTTAATAATTATAGGCCATATCAATCCTCCCACCACTATCCAAAGTTCTTGAATGCATTGTCGCAAACCAGCTTGTGGATTACCTTGACAAATATCCCATCCAGTGCCCAAAAAAGCATGGGTTTAAAAAAGGGCACTGCGCCACTACAGCACTTATTAAATTCACCAGCTTCATTCAACAATCATTCAACCAAGGCAATCTTGTTGGGACCACCTTCATAGATTTAGCAAAGGTCTTTGACATGGTTTATCACCCACTTCTCCTCCATCAACTTGCCACTATAGATCTTTCCTCTGACACCCTGCACTGCTTCAGTAGCTACCTTGAAGACAGATCTCAATGAGTGAAAATTTCCAGTGTCACCTCTGAACAGCAGTGCAGGTCATGTGATCTGGAGTACCACAGGGATCGATTCTTGGTCCCCACATCTTCAGTATCTTTCTGAATAGCCTGCCAGCCTCCTGTCAGCAACAGATTCTCTTATACATGGACAATGCTGTTATCTTCACATCCCACCCTGATCCGATCTTTCTAGAAAGCAACCTACAACTCAGCTGCAGGGAAATCAAGGAATGGTTTAAAGCCCACAAATTGGTCTAAAACTATAAGAAAATGAAAGTTCTATTATTCACCTCCCAATGCAATAAGTACAAGAACCATGATCTTACCATCAGAAATAATCTAGGTGCTCCACTTGAACAAATCCAGCACTTTAAGTACCTTGATGCAACCTTGGACAACCATCTCTCATTCTCACTGCACATCAAAAATGTTGTCAAGGCAATAAACATTAGGATTGGACTTTTATATAGGCACAGGCGGAGTCTGATGTCAGATGCTCTCAAGCTTGCTATCTGCAGCTTGGTACTATCGATCATCGATTATGGCCTGGTCATATATGAGTCTGCCACTGCAACCTCACTTAAAAGGCTCATTGTCACTCTAAACAAAGATGTACACTTCTCACTGGAGCTGCACATCTCACTCATACTTGTGAGCTCTATGCTCAAACTGGATGACTGCAGTTAAGTGGTAGAATTAAATATCAAACATGCCTCCTTACTAAAAAGGTGTTCCTTGGGCTTCTGCCTCTGAGTGTGGGTAACCTTCTTAGCCAAACTCAAAGGACCCAACACAGTCACACCTCAGCCTCCAATGCTTCCTAGTCCCTAGGTGCCAAACTACTCAAAGTCAGCATTCCTTTGCTTATAAAGCCCCACTCTGATTTAATGGATTGAACAGCATGTTAAGTAACCTGCCTAGACTTGACCAATTTAGGCAATTGCTCTGACAGTGTCTCTTATCTGAAAGCTCTTTAGACTGTACCACCTAAGCAATGGTATCCCTAGGAACCATTCATCCCCCCAACATACATGGTATTTCAACTGACAAGCCTCCCCTGGCTTATACCATTCCCTTGTTCATCCCCACCTCTCCTCTCCTCTCTCCCTTCTCTCTCCCCTCTCCCCACCTCCATATAGCACCCTTGACAAACCCTCTTGCTGCTACTCACATCCTTTGGCACTAAAATCCTTCTACCCTATCACCCACTCCTTCCTGTCTCACTACTTCTGTTTAGTTTGTTTAATGCTGATTCTTTTTCTGTAATAGCAGATGCTAATTCTTATTCTGTAATAGCAATGCCTCTTCTATTGTTGTAATATGCTGCCAATTATATGTAATTCAATAGTTAGTTTTTCCTATGTTTGTTTTGTACCCTCCCCAATGATGTGGAACATTTGTAAATGTGCTGTTGTGTTCAAACACACTTTGTAATCCAAGATTGAATAAATGAATAAATTTTGAATAAATGAATAAATAAATGTTACTAAATATCTTGCACAGTGAGAACAATACTAGTACAATATCAAGGGAAAGCCTGAGATAATTTACAATGGTCTTGAAGGAGACAAGAAGTGAACTGAAGGACATATATATTTGGGGATATGTCTTAACCTGAAGTAGAATGTGGTGCCAGCTACTGTATAATCCCCTATTTGCCATAAATCTAAACCAGGTGGAGGATAAAAAGGGTCCCATATAAGGTCATACTTCCTTCCGGTTGCTCTTGCAAAGTGAGACAAACAGTACATTTAAAGTTGTATGGTCTCTCCATGGATGCTCTCCATTGCTCTATGAATGAGATTCCAACTGAGCTCCATTTTTGCAGTTTTTACCTCTACTGAACAGCCTTTAGCCATTTGCTGTGGTGCTTGGTAAGCTGGTACCCTGCAGGAAAGATACTAATCAACCAGAAGACTGGAGGGTTCTGTCACTGGGCAGTGAAGGGGTTTGGGCACAGGAGGAGATAACCTTCTTCCAGTAAGATGCTTTAGGGCCACAGAACCCATAGTATGTGAATGATACCCACTCCTTGCCACACAGGCTGCACCTCCAGCATTATCTTGTGGAGTTATCTTCATGACCTTTAAAGCAGCTGGCATTCAGTTCCATAGGTGCATGTTTTTATTCTGTATGAGGAGTGGCCCACTGTCTGTGAAAGCCTCTTGGACTACTTTCCAGTACTCATCCCATTGTTCATTAGTGATTCATACTAGCAGCCGGGTTATCCATTTGCTCCTGGCTTTCTGCAGTTGTACAGGGATTTCCCTCAGAAAACATTTATAGATTGCCCCTGTTTTCTCTTTTCTTTAAGGCAATGCCACCTGAGCAAAGTGGAGGAGTTAAGGATGGTTGTTGTTATCCTACAAGACTGCAAACCATGTAGTGTCTTAAGCTGATTACAAAAGAGATTCAAATTTTTAAAAAACAAAAGAATTAATGAAAATAATGGGTTAAAAATGAATGTTTTTAATATTGATTTATAATTTTAAAATGCTTCATTACCCAATAGAGAAATAGCCCTCTAACCTTCCACAAGTAGAATGTACCTGGAATGTATAGATGGTACAAAATATCAAAATGATGCTTCATTCTAGTGGTGAAATGCCCCTCAACACACACACAAACACACACACACACACACACACTTAATTATATTTGTGACATGGTAAGCAGCTGACATTTTCTTAGCAAGCTGGTATTGATGGGGAGGGGTCATAGATCACCAAAGGAACATAAGAAACTGAACTTGTGAACAGTGGGATGGATTTCCAGGCCCTGGTTTGCAGATCATTTGGTGCACAGGGATTGTGATCTTCTTCTGGCCTGTTAGAGATTTTCAATCCCGTGTGCCAAATGCTGCAAGTTAAACAAACTTTTCTGGTCTAATATGAAGCATTAAGGGGACCCTTTTTTATGGGCCTTATGCCAAATATTTTGTGCAAGCTGCTGCAAAACTGAGGAAATTGTTGCAACTGCGATCGACAATGAAAACTGGATGTAGTTGCAGTAAAAGTTTTTATCTCAGGTGCACCAAAAAAAATGTTTTTTTTATACAGGGCTTCACCAAAGCCTTGCATCAGCCTTTGAAAATCAGGCCCAGTATTTCTTTATATGTGTAAATAAGGGTGTCTTAAAAATAAAGAACATTTTTGTATGCATATTTCCTTCTTTCTTTGAGTTTCAATTTTAGGGCCAATGTGAATATTTTCACTGCATAATGGTGGCAACCCTGTTAGTGATGGCAATCAGGGATAAGTGAAGTAACTAACTCATGAATTCAGCTATATACTATATGTGATTTGTCCAAATTTCAAAAAACGCTGCCTGAACTTGTTCCAGCTGTACATTTGGGAGGAATAACAGTTGGGCATCTGAACTCAACAGTATTTACTCAAACAGAAAGCAGAACATGTTCAATCTATTACATAATTGACAATAATATATGGATATTATCAGGAAATATTGTTGAATGATTGCATCGTAATGTATTGACTAGTGGTGATAATTGTTTATTTAGGAAGGTGGTAAAGGTGCAGTTTTCCATTGGAGAAAAAGTCTAACCATGCACAGTATTATAATGCAGTGCAATGTTCTTTTTAAAAATCATTTTTCATGTCAAAGTATAACAAGGGATTTACAGATAGAAGAATAAAGGAGTCACAAATACAAAAAAAAAATAAAGCAGACATGAATTTTAATAAATGAACAATACAGATATTTATTAAACAGTAACATAATAATATTAAGAATGGTTTGGCAGTAAGGTGTAGTGCTTGAGCAGGGATCCAGTGTAGTAGGTGTAATGGACTCATATTCTATATAACTTAACAGAAGGATATGGTAAAGCATTTTGCTGATATTGGCAACTTTCATGAAGCTCCTTACCATTAGCATAAGACATTCATTCCCAGCAATTCAATAACCCATTTTCTGAATCATTTTTAGGGCTGCAGTGGGTGTAGCCCTGCAGACCTCTTGCCAACAGAAAAAGACTCAGCACATTCCTTCCAACCAGACAACATGCTGGAGTTGCAACACAGTTTCCTCTGCCTATGTGAAGACTCTGCTCGTTGTCTCAATTGGAAGTCGTAATGCACAATTTTCTTTACTCTGTCGGCAGTCATGACAGAACACAGCACACGCCACCATTTCAAAGAAGTCCAGCAAACTGTACTGTCATGTGTGACTACAAGCGCATGTGCAGTAGAAAGCAGCGGACATCTTGGACATGGCGGAGTGCGCTGAGTTCCGCCATGACCACAGATTTATTTTAATAATTATGGATATCCCCCCATCCAACCCTCCGTCTCAGCACCCACCACTGCACCCCACCCCCAGTAATATGACAGTGACACTACGGGTACCCAATCCCCCTGTGTTATGATAGTGTTTCCAGTGACCTTTTCATTTCTCCACCACCTGACCCTCCCTCTCAGCACCTCCCCCTGACAAATATAACAATGACAGTAGAGTGCCCAATCCCCCAATGTCATGACCATGTTCCCTGTGACCTTTTTTAATATATATTTTTCTCCCTTCACCCAAGCTACCCTGCCAACACTCATCACACCACACCATACCATACCCAGAAACTTAACAATGACACTTGGGATGCCCAATCCCCCAGTGTAGTGATTGCTAATCCTCAGTCATGAATTTATTTTCACCTATAAAAAGAAAACTGCCCATCAATGTCTTTTGTGGCTGTTCTGGACCTTCCAATCAAGACCCACCACCCAGCATTCCCCCCAAGTGGGTCCCATCAGGGGTCTGATGCCATAAACCTCTCTGGACCACAGACACATCTTCACTCTTCAAAGCCAGACCATAAACTGAAGAAACAGGTATGATGTTCAATGTATTTCAATGGAGTTTTGTACTTAGTGCTATAACATGGGCATTTTTGTATATCTTTGGTCCAATTTTCAACATACCTTCTTTGGAACCACACCTCATGAACATTTGCATTGACATTGAACAATTCTGTCCCAAAAGGTGTTTTGAAGCCCCTGTGTGAAATCACATTTCAGCAGAAGTTGAACATTTTATCTGCCCTTTTTTTTTTTGCATTATTTCTTTATCCTCGCCTACGTGCCCCAGATCTGCCATTTTCCTTCAGGCAGGTATGATCCCTGACATCCACCTACTGTCCTCCCTTAGAACCCCTACCTCAGATTGCAGCCAACCCTGGGGTAGCTAGTCATAACCCTTTGCGCAGTGGGTCCCCCTTCTCTGAGGTGGAAGGCACTGGTAGGGCAGCCAGCACACTCTTTCTCTTGGCCCCAGGATGCTACTGAGATGGTCAGGCTTCTTGAGAGTTCTTTGTTAGTGTCAGCAGATCATATGCCATCATCCTGGCCAATTGGGATGTTTTTTCCATTTTCTTGGCACCCCGGCATTGTGCTGCATCTTGTAGTGCTCCCGGTCTCCACTGGGGGCTTCTACAGAATGAGGCATCACCCTAACCCACCCCAGGAGAGGAGAGGAGAGGATCCCTTTGGACGGTCAATCCTCTCCCACCTTCCCCAACCCCCAGCAACCTGAGTCTGTTCCCAAACCCAGGTTGCACCCTTTTTAATAAGGTGGGGTCATACGAAGGCTATATTGAAAATCTGGTGTAACATATATGTATATATAAATTATGAGCCTACACTCATGTTTGCAAATGCAGGCTTGTAACTTTCAATTTTCAAAATTTTTACACCAAATTTGAAACATAGCCATATCTTTACAGCACCTCATGATTGTCAAAAGACAAAAACCATGCCCTTCTCCCCCTTCTTGCATGCGGCAATTCCTGCTGGAGGGGGGCTATACCACAAATTACCACTATTCTTGGAGAAACACTGTAGTATGTAGCTAAATTCAAATATCTAGGAGTTTGGCTCAATCATAAACTTTCCTTCAACAACCATCTCGAAGAACTACAGAAGAAACTAAGGCAAATATTAGGACTACTCTATAGAATTAACCACCTGCTCACAAAGGAGGCCAAGATTCAACTGGTTCAAGCTACCTTCTTATCTTTAATAGATTACGCGAGTCTGCTCTACAGCCACTGCACTGCCTCTGCACTGGCTAAGTTGGACACCCTCTACCACAGAGCTATCAAGTTCATTACTGGCCTTCCACTTTCCACACACCACTGCTCCCTGTACTCATCGTTAGGTTGGACTTCCCTTCACTATAGAAGGAATAGAAACACCGCCCTATGGACCTTCACAGCGGTAACTAACAAGCTCCCCTCAAATGTCTCAGATTGTATTGCCCAGAGTGTGTTAGGCACCTATGATCTAAGGAGCTATTCCCTAATTGCACTCCAAGTTCCAAGGGTCAACACTCATTTCAGCAAAGCTGCTCTGAGCTGCTCTTTACCCACATTGTGGAATGGTTTACAAAGGAACCTGAAGCTGAGCTTCCCTGTTAGCCTGAATATCTTCAAGGTGCTCTACGATCACTACATGAACGCACTTTGCAAATGTTTTCCTCACCACTAGCCCACTAATTCTGCAACTCCCCCTTTCCATCCTGACACTCACCATGTTTCTACCCCTGGCTGTCACTCTTTCCCTATTAACTCTTCCTGCTGCATCCACCCTTCCCTGTCCACTCCAGCCTGGCTAAAGTCCCATCCTATCCATAGTATTGTCCCAATTATCTACCCCTCTCCATCATTATCATAATAAACAAGTACACGACAGCCATTGTTGCTTTCTGTGGTTTTAGCCCAATTTTCACCCATTGTCAGTAATATATCCCTCCTCTTCTTTACCTCTCTAACCTGCCACCCCATACACAGCCTCTTTCCCCTATATGTGTAGTTGCCAGCTGCCTCACTCAAAAGATATCTGTTCATAACCCCTGTATGCCTATGGTTGTCTGTACATCTGCTGACTTCTTCAATTGTAAAATAATGCTGTTTTTTTATTTCAGCCTTGTACTGTACCATATACACTGTATATACGTTTTCTTCCTTGTATATTATTGCTTTTTGTATACCTGCTTCTGTACTGTACTTTGATGTATTCATGGCCAGGTCCACCTTGCAAATGAGCCTTGCTCAATGGTGCCCACCTGGATAAATAAAGATTTTGATTGATTTTTCAAATCCTGGCCCAAATGGCTTTTTACAACCCGAAAGGTGATTTCATGGTCCCTGTGTGAAATCAGTTTTCAGGCAGTATTTGAACATGTCTTCTGCCCTCGTTCATGAGGTGGGGGCATAAAAAGGCTGAGTTGAAAACCTGGTGTAAAGGTATTAAAAAACAATAAAATTGTGATCCTACATTGATTTTTATAATGCAGGCTAGTAAGTTTGGTAATCCGCAATAGTTTTACCCTAAATTTACAACATAGCCATATCTTCACAGCACCTCATGAACGTGGCAGCTGTCATTTTTTAAATCATGTCGAAAATGTTATTTTTTTTTAAATCCCAAAAGGTGATTTCACAGTCTCTACATGAAATCACCTTTCAGGCAGAATTTGAAAATGTTCTTTGCCCTTGTTCATGAGGTGGGGGTAATAACAAGGCTATGTTGAAAAATCGGTGTAAAAATATTAAAAAACAATAAAGTTATGAACCTATGTTAAATTTTGTGAATGCAGCCTTGTAACTTTGGTAATTTGCAATACTTGTACTCCAAATTTACAACACAGCCATATCTTTACAACACTTCTTGAATGTGATAGCTGTCATATTTCCAATTCTGGCCAAAATGTTGTTTTTTTTATCCCAAAATGTGATTTTGCAATCCCTGCATGAAATCTCCTTTTGGACAGGAGTTGACAATTTTTCTAACCTTATTCATGAGGTGTGGTCATAAGAAGGCTATGTTTTAAATCTGGGGCCTGATAGTCAAAATTGCACCTGGCAGTGGCACAAGTGAGTGTGCAGTGCAACTGAGGTGTGCTGGAGCAACAAAGGGAGATATTCAAAAGAGATGCACCATGGTGCATCACTTTTAAATATATCAAATAATGCACACTGTGCAAATACTATGCATATCCCCAGACAGGGCTGCATACCAGGAATGGCAAATGTGCCAATGCATCAGCGATACACCATGTGCAAATTCCTGATATTCAGATGTCAATATGCAAATGGGGACATAATGTATGCAAGGCACAACTGGGGCCATGTTTATACCATTATGGCCCTATTTGCATCTGTTGTGCTGTGCTGGCTAGTGAAATGCACCTGGCACCCTGCACAGCATGCAGCAGTACCCCCTCCCTGTCTTGTACATCTGATCACCACATGAAAACCTATATGAATTCCCTGGTGGTTCAGTGGTAGCCTCCACCATGCTCGTAACCCTGATTGCCTGTAATGCTGAAGACATCAATGCCCTGGTGGTCCAGTGGCACCTCACTCCCCTGACCTTCCAATCAGCAAAAATGACATATTTCTATATCCTTGGTAGCCCAGTGGTACCCCCCTCCCCTTCCGACCCTCCAAGTGCTGTAACTAAATATCACTTTTTTCCCAGTTGGTCCAGTGTTACCCACTCCCCATCCTGACCCTGTGATCATTATAAATAAATATCAGCATCTTCCCTGATGGTCCAGTGGTACTCCCCTTCCCAATCCTGACCCTCTGATTGCTGTACAGTATATACATAATAATATTTTCCCTGGTGGTCCAGGGTACCCCATGTCCACCAGGAATCCCGATCACCATCATATTAGTAAATATATTTCCCTGGTAGGCCAGTGTTTCCCCACCCCAACCCCTTAAGAACCCAGCCCACCCAGCTCCCCAATCGTCAGGCATACTCACCCACATACTACAGTGGCTGCCCAATGAATGACAGCTTACAGTAGCTGCTGCAGGCTCATTAATTCACATTGTGGACCAATGGGCTTGCAGTGTAACAATTCACAACTTTGTGAATTAATGACTTCATTCTAAGTTGTGCATTATTACAGTATGCACTGCAAGCCCATTGGTCCACAGTGTGGTCCAATGAGCTTGTAGCAGCTACTGTAAGCTGTCATTCAGTGGGCAGTCATGGTGGTATGCAGGCAAGTATGCTGCTCACCAGTGACCTTGGGGGAGATAGGCGGGCTGGTGGTCCTGTGTAGTTGGGGGAGTGGAGGGAATCACTTGTCCACTAGAGAAATATATTTTACTAATATGATGATGATGATCAGGGATTTGGGTGGTGGGGTACTGCTGGACCACCACGGAAAATATTGTTATGTATATATTCTGTGATTGAATGTTCAGGATGGGGAGGGGGGTGCCGCTGGACTCACAAGGATGATATTGATATTTAGTTATGGCTATTGGAAGGTTGGGATGGGAAGGGGGTACTGGAGGACTACAGGGATATTACTGAACTGTGCTGTCGGTGACTGGAGGGTCAGAATTGGGAGAAGGGAGCCACTGCACAACCAGGGACTATTGTGTGTGCTTGTGCATGATGTTGGGGGGGTTGCCTCCCATGGCAGATGACTGCTGTGTTGTGCATTGCAATACAGCAGCCTACCAGTGGGTGGATTGCACTTGAGCCTTTTTTCACTGGCTCAACATTGAGCCCAGGTATGCATCACATCATTGGGTTGTGCCAGCAGATGCACCACACATCCTGGGCTGAATATTGGGATGTGCCTCATATGCATGGGCATGTCCCCTGGAAATGTGCTGCATACATTATATTTGCACCCTGGTGTATTGGGAATTGCGCTGCACAATTCTCACTTTTGAATATTGCCCTGGGGTGCAGTTCTGGGGTTGTACTGGTGCAACTCATTTGCACCAGACAAACCCCTTTAAATATTTTGCCCCGGTGTAAAGAATAATTAAAAAAAACAAACAAGCAAAGTTATAAGGCTATAATGAATTTTGCAAACACAGACTCGTAACTTTTGTAATAGTCACTATTTTTACCCCACATTTTCAGCATAACCATTTATTTTCAGCACTTCATGAATGTGATAGCTGTCATTTACCAACTACTGCCCAAATGTGTTTTTGCATCTGAAAAGTGATTCCTTAGTCCCTGCACAAAATCACCTTTAGACCAGGAGCTGAACATTTTCTCTACCCTTCTTCATGTGGCAGGGATATAAGAAGGCAATGTTGAATATTTGGGGTAAAAATATTAAAAAACTAATTTTCAATATTTCTATCCCAAATTCCTTGGCTGCAGTACTATCAGCTCTGGTCAGAACTTGTTACATTTGTATTTATATGCTGTCATCTGTAACTCCACTCCTTATATAAAAATTGCCCTCTTAGGAAGCAAGTGAAGCACAAAAAATATAATTAAGCAAAATAAAGTCAAATCAACACAAAAAACTTCTTTCATAAATAGCAAGGTAAAATAAAATTACACTATCAAGTGTTTCACAAACACCAAAACATCCTGCATATAGGCGATTGGCATTGATGAGGGGTTTAGCAGTAGTAGAGTCTAGGCAGTCTGGAATGCAAACTGTACAATATCATTGATATAGAAATACTATTGACAGCTTTACAGAGAATGGAAATGTGAGCAATGAAAGTGGAGTCAGACTTTATATTATCAACCAAATGGTGACTGTAGTGGAAATCTGAACAAAATAAGGTGGCAAAATGTGGATGGCAATCAAGAATTTTTACAAAAAGACAAGAAGAGAAAAATGGTAAAAAAAAGGTTACACTTTATTTTCAGTGTCTGCTTCAATGTAACTAATCATAATTTGTATGCAAAATGGTAATATAGAGATTACTGGATGGGCAACTATGCAGAACCAGTGTGTTCTGCCAGAGAGGGATTCTGATTCCCTCTGACCTCAAGAGCAAAGCTTGAGTGGCCCATGGGTGATCAAAACCCCAAGGTGGCAAAACACACTGGTTGTGCATAGAGTTGCTCATCCTGTATTTTTCATAGTGTACAGTACTGTGTGAAAAATATGTTTTGTGAGCTCTTTTGCTTTCAAAATGAAACTGACTCATGCAGTCTCTAGAGGTTCTAGAATGCTGTTCTACCACAGTAGGATAGAACAGCATTCCATGACCTTGGAATTGTGGTAGAACACCATTTTGAAAGGGATGGAATTCTATACAGAATAACGTTCCACTATACACTACAGCACTATAGTTACATACTTGTTGCACTCAACTACATTGCAATTGCAATGCAATTACAGTGTAGTTCAGTGTATTTACACTGTAACTACGTTATATAGTTAAGTGACTCAAAGTGTAACTGAAAAAGTGTTACACTGTATTGTAAGTGCCCATTTCAAATGAAACAAAATGCAAAGCTCAGTATTGTCAGCATAACATTGATGGCATTTTTTCAGAAAAACCGTAATTAAGTGATCATTTGAGAACAGCAATTATATAGATGTATTTTAATTTATTAGTTTATTTTAAAACATTGCATGGTTTAGTCATCACCATTAGAAAAAAAACATAATCTTTCTAAAATGTTTTATTATAGCCTTCTGAATCTCTTTGGTTCTTATACCATATATCATTGGGTTTATTGTTGGAGGAATACTAATATACAAGACTGAAAACAAGACACGGGTATAAGAAGGAACACTGTTTTCAAATGTTTGTATTATTAATGATAATATACCAGTTACATAAAAAAATAAAATTACAAATAAATGAGAACTACAGGTGCTAAATACTTTTTGGCCTGCTTCACTTGATTTCAGTTTTACTGCAGCCTTTACAATCCTGTAATATGATAATCCAATTAATATTGTGTCAGGGACTGTCACTAGAAAAATCAAAGAGAACTGATATGTATTACTTATAACAGAATGCTCACACGCAGTTTTAATTACAGATGTGTAGGAACAATAAGAATTGAGAACAGTTCTTGTACCACAGTATGGCAATATGCTGGCAAGTATAGGAAAGGGCAATATTAAACAAAGACTTCTAATTACAACTATTATGCTTCCTTTAAATATAAATGCATTTGTTAGAAGAGATGAATACCTCAATGGTTTGCACACGGCAATATAACGATCATAAGCCATTAACAATAACATGGATGATTCCATGACAGCAGATAAACTAATAAAGAACATTTGCACGAAGCACACATTACAATTTATGCTTGTTAAATCAAACCATAATACCAGTAATAGCTTAGGCAGGAGAGAAATAATTGGCACAAGATCTACAGCTGCTAAGATTGAAATAAAAATGTACATGGGTTTATGAAGACTTTGTTCTATTATGATAATGAACAGCATTGTGAAATTTCCAAAAAATGCCAATAAAAACAAAATCGAGAAAGGAATTGAAAGCCAGTGTTGCTTGTCTTGTAGTCCAGGAAAACCAATGAGGATAAATTCTGAAGCTTCAGTGCTATTGCCATTATTTGATGACATAGTAGGATAGGTGGTTTAAACAAAATGTTCAAAATGTCTTCATTGCTCTGAAAATCAATACAAAAAAAATGTCATTCTTTTAGCATGATTTTTTTAACCAATAACAGTAACATAAAAACACAGAAGTTGATGGTAGATATGGACCACTTGACCCGCCTAGTCTGCCCATTTCCCTACCTAATGGATAAGCTGAAGATCCTAGTTAACCAACTGCCTGCTTCCTCTTACCCCACTAGAATTGCTTTATGTCTGTCCCATGTATTCTTGAATTCCTCTACTGTTTTTGATTCCACGACCTCCTCAGAAAGGCTGTTCCATGCATCCAGAACCATCTCCAATGAAAAATATATTTCCTCACATTACCTCTGAGACATCTCCCCTCTATCTTCAAATTGTGCCCCCTTGTTCTTGCACATCTCTTTTTCTGAAAGATGCTATCCTCTTGGACTTGGTTGATTCCCTTGAGGAACTTGAAAGTTTCTATCATGTTCCCCCTTTCCATCCTTTCCTTGATGGTATACATATTAAGCTCCTTTAGTCTATCTTCATATGACTTCTGGTGCAGACCCTGCACCATTTTGGTTGCTCTTCTCTGGACTACCTCCACCCTGTCTATGTCTTTGCAGAAATGGGGTCTCCAGAACTGCATGCACTACTCCAGATGGGGTCTCACCAACTGTCTGTAGGGAGGGATAACTACTTCCTGTTTTCTACTGGTGATGCCTCTCCCTATGCATGACAGTATTCCCCCAGCCCTTCTTACTGCCTTCTCTCATTGATGCAAACGTTAACATCATCTGACATAACTACTCCCAGGTCCCTTTCCATTTTTGTTGTTGTTAATATCTTACCCCCATTATGTACTGTACCACTGGGTTTTTGTTTTCCAGGTGCATTACTTTGCACTTCTTTGCGTTGAATCTAAACTGCCATACATTTGACCATTCCTCCAACCTTGCCAAGTCTCTTCTCATCTTTTCCACCCCACCTTGTGTATCAGCTCTGTTGCAGATCTTTGTGTCATCTGCAAAGAGACATACTTTTCCTTCCAGTGCCTCTGCACTGTCACTTATAAAGACATTAAAAAGGGCTGGATTCAGTACTGAACCCTGCGGGACCCTACTAGTAACGACCTTTCATCACTGTGGACTCTGTTTACTATTACCCTCTGCATCCTGTTGTCCAGCCAATGTTTTACTCAGGCTACCACCCTGGGATCCACTCCCATTCTAGCTAATTTGTTTATTAATCTTTTGTGCAGAACAGTGTCAAAAGCCTTGCTAAAGAATAGGTAGGCCATGTCCACAGTGGTATGCCACACTTACAGTGACATCAACACAGTGAAATACACACCTGTTGGCAAAAGAGACACTTTGCCGACAGGTCACTATGTTAGTGTGCCCAAGACAGGAGCATGCCCTCTCTCTCTCTTGGTCGTGCACCCCCATCCTGAATCAACTCCAACTGGAGTTGAGAATACTAAAGATGAGGGGTGGGGGCCAGAGCCCCCAGCATGGGCATTTTGGGTGGGTGAAGCCCCTGATAAAAACAAAAAAAATAGGACCGGGAGGCACACAGGAATCATGTAGACTGCAACTTGCAGCCAGCATGATTCCTGTTAGTGAGATGCCGGTCAACATAAAGGATGCCGAACTGACATGTTAGAGAGCCATCCACAGCCACTCCCTTGTCTACTACTTTAGTCATCCAGTCAGAGAAATCAATTAGATCCATTTAACATAACCTTCCCATTGTGAATCCATGCTGCCTTGGATCCAGTGCCCCACTGGCCTCTAGGTAGTCAATAAATCTTTCCTTGAGAAGTGATTCCATCATTTTCTTTACCACTGAGGTCAAATGACATGTCTGAAGCTTCTTGCCTTTGTCTTGCTCCCACTTTAGTGAAGGGGAATCACATCCACCCTCATCCAGTTCTCAGGTACCACACCATCCTCCCATGATTTGTTAAAAAGGGTAGTCAATGGTCTTACCAATTCTCCTCTTAGTTCTTTTAGAATTCTGGGGTGAATCCCATCAGGCCCCATTGCTTTGTCCACCTTCAGTTTTAGAAGTTCTTTCAGAAACTTTTCATCTGTGAAAGGACTGATATCGACCCCCCTATTCAGAGGGCTTCTGTTGACTGGATTAGGTACCTCTCCCTTCTCTTCTTTTGTGAATACTGAGCATAAGTATTCATTCAGTATCCCTGCTTTTTCACTGTCCCTCTCTGCCCACCACCCTCCTCTTTATTTAGCCTCAGTATCCCTCCCTTTGTCTTTCTTCACTCCTTAATGTACCTATAAAAGGTTGAGTCCCCCTTCTTAGCCGAGTTGGCTATATTTTCCTCATTTTCGGCCTTTGCCATTCAGACTGCCTTCCCTGCTTCCTTCTGCTTTGACTGATACAGTTCTCTGTCCTGCTCCTTTTGTGTTTCCTTATACTTCCTAAATGCAATATTTTTCTCCCTAACCTTTCCCACTGCCTCTTTTGAGAACCATGGTCTTTTTTTTTTATTTTGATTTGTTTATTTGCTTCACAAAAAGCCTTGTTGGCTCTGTGATGGCAGTTTTTGTGTTTCCCCATTGTTGCTCCACCCCTCCTTTTTGCCTTTTCGCTAGTGCTTTTCCAAGGCACTCTCCCGTTTTGACAAAATCAGCTGTCTTGAAGTCCAATAACTTCACTTTTGAATGGCTTGACTCTACAGCTGAGTTTATCATGAACCACACCTTTTGGTGGTCAGTTGTTCCCAGATGGCTACCCACTTCTTGATCTGAGATTAATCAATCAGTCAGTCAATCAAATCCTTATTTATCCAGGTGAACACCATTGAGCATAGCTCATTTACAAGATGGACCTGGTTAGCACAGGAACAAAGGATATACAATATAAAAACAGTCACAACATAACACCTCAATAATATTGTACAATACAGAGATACAACAGTTAAACATAGTCATAAGTGGAGAACAGTTTGGAAACAGTGGTTCAATTCCTTCATGGTGTATAACGAGTCTAGTAACAGTAGCTGGAAGTACTAATGAGGACAATTGTTAGGTAATGGTATATTACATACAATGCCATAAGTAACAAGATAGACAATGAGTTAAAAAAAGAAAACAACAAACAGTGTAACAGGGTAGAAGGGAGTGTGGTATGTGAGGCGAGATAGGGTACAGGCAGGGTGGGCGGCGATAGATGAGGGACAGATGAAGCCTTGGAGAGGGTTCCTCTTTCCATCCCCATTTGAGAGTACCAGGTCTAAGATTTTTCCCTCCCGAGTGTATTCCTACACTAGCTGTCTGAGGCATGCCCCATGTAGGGCACATAGAATGGTCCTGCTCTTGGATGTGACTGCAACAAAGGTGCTCCAGTTAACATCTGGCATATTCAGGTCCCCCATCAGCAATATATCCCCCTTCTTTGCCAGCCTAAGGATGCCTTCTATCATTTCCTTGTCCATTTCCTCCCCATGAGATGGGGGTCTGTATACAAGCCCTGTTCAGATTGTGGTGCCATTTCATGTTTCCAGGGTGACCCACAGTGCCTCCTCTCCTCCCTGTTTACCCTTTCATTCTGTTGCTTTGATCCCTTCCCTTACATAGAGAGAGCTACTCCTCCTTCTTATCTTCTAACCACCCTGTCTCTGTAGACTGTATACCCTGGTATGTTGACATCCCAGTCATGGTTCTCTGTGTACCATGTTTCTGTGGCTGCTACAATGTCCAGGCATCCCTCTTCCATCAAGGACAACAGTTCAGGGAGCTCGTTACCTAGACTATGGACATTGCTACTCATTAGCCTCCATTTTTTGATGGCTTTACTCCTTTTTGGCCCATCCCTGTCCTTACTGCCTTTGTCTTTTTCTCTATTTACCCCTGCCATTCTCCATATCAGCTTCTCTATCTTGGTGTTTGCCTCACTAACTACCTTGATTTTTTGGGGGGGGGCTAGGATTTCCCTTCTCCTTTTCAGTGCCTTCCCCCTTGGCTAGTTTAAATACTTGACAGTGAAGCATTTAAACCTATCACCTAGGATCCTGGTGCTCCTCCTGGACAGATGCAGACCATCACACCAGTCTAGGCCTGCATCCCTCCAGGTGGACCTCCAGTCCTCAATGAAGCCATAACACTGAGCTCTGCACCAGTTTTTCAACCACTGATTGAATTCCCATTGTGTGCAGTACCCTAGTCTCACCCATTCCATAGACAGGCAGCACCTCCTAGAAGGTTACCTTGCATGCAACTTGTCTAAGGCCCTTCCCCAACTCCACAAACTCCTCCTCCTATACTTCTCTGATCCCTTTCCCAGCCTGGTAATTTGTTTCCAGGTGGACAATGACATCCAGCTCCCTCTCCTCTGTAGCTGCTCCTGCATTCCAGAGGATTCGTTCCTTGTCCCTCCAAGCCATGGTGCCAGGCAGACACCTTACCTCCCTCTCCCCTCCATCCTCCGGTTCTACCCTCCTAACAATGGAGTCCTCCACAAGGAGTTGTGTCCTTCCCCTGTGGGGTCCCATGCCACCCTTCTGTGGGTCTCCTTTGTGGAGGATTCCAGCATCCTTCTTGGCCTCCACTGCAGGTGCCTCCATAGAAGAACCACACTCTGCCAGAATTGCATATATATTGTGGAGAGGTGCAACTGGAGGGATGAGCCTCTGTTCCACCACCCTCACCCTCCCTGAGCCTACTGTGGTCCAACCACTCCTCATTCTTGGCAACCTCTGAGGCAGCGGTCATGGCCCTGGTGGTCTCTGGGTATTAAAGTAGATTCCCTGAATCCTGGCCAACTCAGCCTTGAGATGAGCAACTACCTCCCTCAGCCCTGAGAGGTGTCTGCAGATGGGATAACACCACATCTTCCAGAATGTCTCCTGAAAGTCTGCTGCTCCACTGCCACTGCACTGCACCATTCCCATCATGTCTTATCTGTGGCCCCTTAAATGTTGTTTTGTATACTTACTCTTTCCTCTCTCTGTTTATTTTCTTTATATATTTTTTTTTCTCCCTATTTTCCTACTGCATCTGTGTCCCTAAAGTTCCTGATCTTCCTGTTCTGGGACAGGACGTTCCTATATTTCTCAGTAGTCTCCTTCTTACTTGCTCAGAGTCAGACCTCCAGCAACGGGGGGGGTGGTGAGATACTCTTTTCCTTCTTGGATTGTGAGTCTTTTGTGCCTCTGTGATCACTCCCTTCCTGCTCCCAAACAGGAAGCTTCTGTTGTCAGTCAAATCCTGTGTCTATTAAAGTAGAACTGGCTAAGATGGGGGGTGGAGAGGAGGGATGGAGGGCAATATACTATCTGTAAAGTTCTAACAGGAGCTCCTTCCTCTAGCTGTTCTTGGCCAAAAGCTATCTAGGTCATTTTTTTTTAAATGCAAACACCTGGCTTCCTTCTATCTAAGCCACTCCCCCAATTCAGTTTCTTTCTTCACCTAGCTAACTGCAAAAATAACAATTCCTTCACCCAACTCAGATAAACACACTGACCTTTTTTATTTTTGTTTGTTTTAACCCTAAATTGAAGTTCCTAGTAGTAGAGTTCTAGTTCTTTAGTTTAGTGGAGTAGTAACGTTCTAATAGCAGCTCCTTCCTCTTGCTGTTCTCTAGTTTTAAATGCAAACACCTGGCTTCCTTCTGCATAAGCCACCCCCCCCCAATTCACAGTTTCTTTCTTCACCTAGCTAACTGCGCAGCTAATAATTCCTTCACCCAACTCAGACAAACACACTGATTCTTTTTTTTGTTTGTTTGTTTGTTTTTACTCTAAATTGACATTCCTAGTAGTAGAGTTCTAGTTCTTTAGTCCAGTAGAGTGGTAACATTCTAACAGCAGGTTATTCCTCTTACTGTTCTCTGCCAAATGCTATTTTCGTCAGTTTTTAATGCAAATACTTGGATTCCTTCTGCCTAAGCCACTCCCCCAATTCACAATTTTTTCTTCACCTAGCTAACAACACAGACAATAATTCCTTCACCCAAATTAAGACAAACACACTGACTCTTTTTTTGTTTGTTTTTACTCTAAATTGAAGTTCCCAGTAGTAGAGTTCTAGTTCTTTAGTCCAGCAGAGTAGTAACATTCTAGCAGCAGCTTCTTCCTCTTACTGTTCTCTGCCAAATGCTAGCTATGTCAGTTTTTAAATGCAAACACTTGGTTTCCTTATGTATAAGTCACTTCACCTACTTCACAGTTTCTTTTTACACCTAGCTAACTGCACTGATAACAATTCATTCATCCAACTCACGCAAACACACTGACTCTTTTTTGTTGTTTTTTTCTTTTTACGCTAACTTTTTGTTCCCTGTAGTAGAATTCTGTTTCTTTAGTCCAGTAGAGTAGTAAAGGTCTAACAGCAGCTCCTTCCTCTTGCTATTCTCTGCCAAAAGCTATCTAGGTCAGTTTTTAAATGCCATCACCTGGCTTCCTTCTGCCTAAGCCACTCCCTCAATTCACAGTTTATTTCTTCACCTAGCTAACTGCACAGATAACAATTCCTTCACCCAACTCAGATAAACACACTGACTCTTTTGTTTTTTGTAGCAGCACCAAATACCAAAGATCTTGAACATTTTACCAATAAAGATTAAGAGACCTTGTTGGGGACAACCCCATATCCAACTAAATTCCTCTGAGGGAGCCATTTTAGATTCAGGTTCTGTTATGTTGATGATCCTGATGCAGGTTCCAAGCCTGGGACATGAGATGCAGATGCCAGCAGTGAAGGCTCAGAGTATCCATGTTAATGCTTTCACTGGGAGGTGACTTGAATGTTGTACCACTCATGCAGCAACAACTCATAGTGGATTTGAGGGAGATTCTGTTGGTGACATGGGTGACCACACATTGTTAGGGCTCCTCCAATCCAGGAAAGGTGTGAGAAAGTGCACTTAGAGTGTTATGAGTCATGAAAAAGTCACAAAAAATGTACCATAGGCAGCAGCATGAAGGAGGACAGTCTATCATGACACAAATCTCCAGGCAAAGTATTTAATGGTTCCTGTAAGCACGCGGCTTGGTAATCCTGTTTCCCACTTTATTGTATGCTGTTAGTACCAGTTGAAAATTAGGGTCCCCACCACAGTGGGTAATCTGGTTGACAAGAAGCCATAGCTGGGAGCTGAGGCAATTAAATAGAGACTGGGATAAGAGTAGGAGGAGGACCCACTTTGAAACAAGCACAGTTGAAAGAACTAAAGTCGATAAAAAAAATATATGCGTTTATCTTCCTTTACAAAGGGAATGGCCCTTCGTAACATATGAAGATCACTGCCATATTCTGAGTATGATATATGCTGTACACTACAGATTTATCTACATCCATGCATCTATCTACCTATTTGTCTGTCTGTCTCTCTATCTATCTATCTAATCTATCTATCTCTCTCTCTCTTTCTGTCTGTGTGAAAGAGAAAGTAAGGGTTAATCTTAGATCACAGCATGTGATTAAGCATTGGTTTTCTTTGATAAAAATAATTTAGAAAAAAGCATAAAAAGACATTGGCACAAAGGAAAATGCCACACTTAAAGTGACACTTTAAACGCTACTGTTTTTTATCCCTTTGTTAAAAGAGTTGGAGGATCAGAGGGAGGGAGGGAAGAAAGGATGCAGAGGGACAGAGGGAGGGAGGCAGAGGGAGAGGGAAATTGAGACCTCTGTTTCTTATGCAGGGCTGTCTCAGGTCTTGATACAAGCAATATACTTTTTCTGAACTTATATAACTTCTGTAGTGTTGAAAGTCAGTGCATGCACAGGCTGGAATAATGACAATAGGCTGGTCCGGTGGTGCTGAGGGCTGAGGCGCTGGATGCCTTACGTCGTACCATGCCAGTGACCCAGGTTCAGGATCGAGCATGGGCCACTGGGGGTTGGCCGGATAGGGGAAGGATAGAGCACCCAGCAGCTGCTCTCCTTCTCCGAAGTGGATTAGCTGCATGCTCACACTGCAATACCACCATCTGGGGAGCCTGGATGGAAGGTGCAGTAGGTGGAGAAGCAGTAAGGGCATTGGGAAGATGTCGGCAGAGGGGTGGAGCAGTGAGGCATTTCTCAGCATGCCTACTAGCTCATAGGCCCTCATTGCATGTTGACATTTGGGGAAGAATAGGGGAAAAACACCTCGCTCTCACCTAGGTGATGACACCTTGCTGGGGAATCTCAAGACTCATTGGACAGACTCCGCTGCACTGATTCCATGACACAGCATGTTGGTTTGAGGAGGTAAGCTTGGGGGGGTCCCTCCTCACCCCTACCTGGGGGGGTATACTGGAGGTAAAGATATTGTGGAATAGTGTGCTCTAGGGGCAGATTACGATGGGAGTGGGGGCCTGCAGAAAGAGGATGTCCGAGAGAGTGGAAAGAGGAGGCTAGGCAGGCACTTAAATACAAAAGGGGAAAAAATAAATAAATAATGACGACAGCATAAAAATAATTATTTCTCTCAGCACCCATCTTCAAAATACTAAAATTTCCTTTTTTTATTATTCCTGTTTATTTCTTGGCATCTCTGGTTCTGGCAGAATCTTCCTCCGTGCCACCACAAACTCATCATGTGGATTTACAGGTTAACTGGCACTTACTCAGATCCATGTCTGGTGTGTGGCCTGCCATATAGGGTTATGTGAGACCTGTGTGGGTTGGCAAGTGAGCCAGGGTGGTTTCCTCCATTCCCCCAATGGGGAACTGTGTATGATGCAACTATGCATGCGCCTCTTGATGCATCATCATCATGCCTCCTGTCCCTGTTTGCTGGTTCTGTTGTGCTACCCCATAGACTCTGCTAGGTGCAGACAATTAATGGGACTCAGTGTCTCTTCACCAAGTGGCAGGAGAGCTACCCTTGGGGCACTCACTCCTCCCTCCTCCGACCAGCCCCTGAGCAACCCTGGTTGATTCCTGAACCTCGGTCACTGGTGTGTGTGGAGTAAGGTGTCCACACTGTCAGCCCTTCATGCCTCCAGACCAGCTACTGTAAGTGTTAAAGTTTTCAACACCTAAAATCTATTAATAGTTCCTATGCCATCACACACAATGAAGAACAAAAGTTTAACAAGTAATGACACTGACAGAAATAGTTAATCATATGGACCACATGTTCATAAACAGTGTTGTGTGTGTGTTTAATATCTGATTTATTTATTTATTATGTTTTGGATTACAATACCTTTGAGTAACAAAACTCTTTTACTAAGGTTCAATGGCAGTAAGAGTAGGACATTAACAAACAATGTTATACAACAGGTAAACCGAAATACGATAATGGCAGGATTTATACATTTAGTTAATACATTGTAAATGGTAATTAAAACACTGATTGGCAATCAATATAGAGAGAGAAGGAGGTGAGGGGAGAAGGGGTAGTAGGAGGGAATAGCCTAGAAGGCCTTGTCAAGATAGATAGAGTAGCTAGGTAGAACAAAAAAGGAAGGGTGAGGGAAAGGAGTGGGGAAGAGATAGCAAGGGGTTGTGAGTAGCATGAGGGGAGATGGGTTATGTGACAGAGGTGGATGGAGAAAGAAAGGTGACTTGGGGTGGTGAGGAAAAGGAGGGAAATGGAATAAGGCAGGGGAGGTGGGTGGGCATAGGACCCAAGTCTAATATGTTGGGGCAGGAAATTAAACTGCTTGTAGGATTTCTAATTTAGCATAGGAGGCTGTTATTGGAGACAGAAAAATAGAAACATAGAATTTGACGGCAGATATGGACCACTTGGCCCACCCAGTCTACCCATTTCCCTACCTGATGGATAAGCTGCTGATTCTAGTTAATCAACAACTTACTTCCTCCTGCCCTCCACTAGAATTGCCTTATGCTTGTCCCATGCATTCTTGAATTCTCCCACTGTTCCTGACTCCACAACCTCCTCAGGAAGGCTGTTCCATGCATCCACAACTCTCTGTGTGAAAAAATACTTTCTAACATTACCTCTGAGTCGTCCCCCCTCTATCTTCAAATTTTGACCCCTTGTTCTTGCACATCTCTTCTTCTGAAAGATACTACCCTCTTGTACCTTGTTAATTCCCTTGAGATACTTGAAAGTTTCTATCATGTCCCCCCACTCCCTTCTTTCCTCAAGGGTATACATATTAAGCTGCTTTAGTCTCCCCTCATATGTCTTCTGGTGCAGACCCTGCACTATTTTGGTTGCCCTCCTCTGAATAGCCTCCACTCTGTCTATGTCTTTGCGGAGATGGGGTCTCCAGAATTGCACATAGTAGTCCAGATGGGGTCTCACTGACTGTCTGTAGAGAGGGATAACAACTTCCTGTTTTCTACTGTTGTTGCCTCTCCCTATGCATCCCAGTATCCCCCCAGCCCTCCTTACTACCTTGTCACATTGCTTGCCCACCTTTAGGTCATCTGATATAATTACTCCTAGGTCTCTTTCGATTTTTGTTGTTGTTACTAACTCACCCCCCATTGTGTACTCTTCCCCTGGGTTTTTGTTTCCCAGATGCATTACCTTGCACTTCTTTGCATTGAATCTGAGCTGCCATGTATTTGACCATTCCTCCAGCCTTGCCAAGTCCCTTTTCATTCTTTCCACCCCACCATGTGTATCAACCCTTTTGCAGATCTTTGTGTCATCTGCAAAGAGGCATACCTTTCCTTCTAGGTGCTCTCCAATGTCACTTATAAAGATATTAAAGAAGACCAGTCCCAGTACCGAACCCTGTGGTACCCCGCTAGTTACCCTCCTTTCTTCACTGTGGACTCTGTTTACTATTACCTTTTGCGTCCTGTTGTCCAGACAGTTTTTATCCAGGCTACCACCCTGGGACCCACTCCAAGGCTGGCTAACTCGTATATTAATCTTTTGTGTGAGACTGTGTCAAATGCCTTGCTAAAATCTAGGTAGACCATATCCACAGATTCTCCCTGGTCTACTACTTTGGTCACCCAGTCAAAGAAATCTATTAGGTTCATCTGACAAGACCTTCCTGCTGTGAAACCATGCTGCCTTGGGTCCTGTGCACCACTGGCCTCTAGGTACTCAACAATTCTTTCCTTCAGAAGTGATTCCATCATTTTCCCTACCACTGAAGTCAAACTAACAGGTCTGTAGTTTCCTGCCTCTGCCCTGCTCCCACTTTTGTAAAGTGGAATCACATTTGCCCTCCTCCAGTCCTCAGGTACCACTCCATCCTCCCATGATTTGTTAAAGAGAGTAGTCAGTGGTGTTACTAGTTCTACCCTTAGTTCTTTTAGTATTCTTGGGTGAATCCCATCAAGCCACATTGCTTTGTCCACCCTCAGTTTCAAGAGTTCTTTCAAAACCCTTTCTTCTGTAAATGGACTGGTATCGACCCTCCAATTCAGAGTTTCCCCCTTGTTTAGTTTAGGCACCTCCCCCTCCTCATCTGTTGTGAATACTGAGCTGAAATATTCGTTCAACATCCCTGCTTTTTCACTGTCACCTTCTGCCCATTTTCCTTCCCCTTTATTAAGTCTCTGTATTCCTCCCTTGGTTTTTCTTCGATTGCTAATGTACCTATAAAAAGTTTTATCCCCCTTTTTAACAGAGATGGCTATCTTTTCCTTAGTTTGTGTCTTTGCTATTCTGACTGCCTTCCCTGCCTCCTTCTGCTGTATCTGATAAAGTGCTCTGTCCTGCTGTTTCTGTGTTTCCTTATATTTTCTGAATGCTATCCTTTTCTCCTTAACCATCCCTGCCACCTCTTTTGAGAACCATAGTGGGTTTTTCCTTCATTTTGTTTTATTGATTTGCTTCACACAAAGGCTTGTTGCCTCTTTGATGGCAGTTTTGATTATTCCCCATTATTCCTCCACCCCTCCTTCTTGCCCATTTGCTAGTGCTTTTCTAAGGCACTTTCTCATTTTCCCAAAGTCAGCCTTCCTAAAGTCCAATATTCTTTGTTATTGTATGGCTTGACTCTATGGCTGTGTTTATTGTGAACCACACTGTTTGGTGGTCACTTGTTCCCAGATAGCTACCCACTTCTAAATCTGAGATCCTTTCTCATTCCCCATTTGAGAGTACCAGGTCTAAGATTGCTCCCTCCCGAGTGGGTTCCAACACTAGCTGTCTGAGGCATGCCCCCTGTAGGGCATCAAGAATGACCCTGCTCTTGGATGTGCCTGCAGCAAAGGTACTCCAGTTAACATCTGGCATATTCAGGTCCCCATCAACAATATCTCCCCTTTTTCTGCCATTTTAAGGATGCCTTCTATCATTCCCTTGTCCATTTCCTCCCTCTGAGATGGGGGTCTGTACACAACCCCCATGCGGATTGTGGTGCCTTTTCCTGTCTCCAGGGTGACCCATAGTGACTCTTCAACTTCCTGTTTACTCTTTAGTTCTGTTGCTTCAATCCCTTCCCTTATATAGAGAGCTACTCCTCCTCCTCTTTTACCCACCCTGTCCTTCCTGTAGACTGTGTATCCTGGTATGTTGACTTCCCACTCATGGTTCTCTGTGTACCATGTTTCAGTGACTGCCACAATATCCAGTCATCCATCTTCCATTAAGGCCACTAGTTCAGGGAGCTTGTTGCACAGACTATGGGCATTGGTACTCATCACCTTCCATTTATTTTTTATGGCCTTACCCCTTTTAGTCCCATCCCTGTCCTTAACACCTTTTTCTGCATTTATCCCTGTTCTGCTCCCTACTGACTTCTCTGCCTTGGTGTTTACCTCTCTAACTACTGCGCTTTGTTGGGGGAGGCTGGTATTTCCCTGCTCCTTTTCAGTGCCTCCCCCTTGGCTAGTTTAAATGCTTGCCAATGAAGCATTTAAACCTGTCACCTAGGATCCTGGATCCCCCCCTGGACAGATGCAGACCATCGCACCGGTATAAGTCTGTATCCCTCCAGGTGGCTCCCCAGCCCCCTATGAAGCCAAAACCCTGAACTCTGCACCAGTTTTTCAACCATTCATTGAATCCCATGATGCAGAATACCCTAGCATCATCCTTGCCATAGACAGGCAGCACCTCCGAGAAGGTTACTGCACATGCTACTTGTCTAAGGCCCTTCCCCAACTCCACAAACTCCTCTTGCACCACCCTGATCCCATTTACAGCCAGTTCATTTGTCCCTAGATGGACAATGACATCCAGCTCCCTCCCTCATGCAGCAGCTCCTGTGATCCTGAGGATTTGCTTCCTGCCCCTCGAAGCCGTGGCGCCAGGCAGGCACCTTACCTCCCTATCCCTTTCCTCCCACACGTCTACCCCCCTAATGATTGTATCTCCCACCAGGAGATGTTTCCTTCTCCTGTGGGGTCTTGTGCCACCCTCCTGTGGGTCTCCATTGTGGAGAGTCCCAGCATCCTCATTGGTCTCCACTCCAGGTGCCTCCATAGAGGAACCACTTTTTGCCAGAACAGCATATGAATTGTGGAGAGCTACAACTGGAAGGATGCACCTCTATTCCACCACCCTCTTCCTCCCTGAGCCCACCTTGGTCCAACCACTCCTCTTTCTTGGCAACCTCTGAGGTAACGGTTGTGGACCTGGTGGTCCCTGGGTGGGGGAAGAAGTTTCAAGAATCCTAGCCAGGTCAGCCTGGAGATGGGCAACCTCCTCCCTCAGACCAGAAAGGTGCCTGCAAACAGGGCAGAATCACAGCCTTCAGAATGTCTCCCGGAACACTGCTGCTCCACAGCCATTGCACTGCAGCACTCCCATCGTGACTTATTTTGTGTCCCCTCTCCTGTTGCTTTGTATGTTTATTGTCTTTTCCCTCTATGTATATTTATACTTACTTTCCTACTGCCTATGTGCCCTTAAAGCTCTCACCCTTCCTGTTCTGGGACAGGAACTTCCTGTAGTCTTCAGTAGTCTCCTTCCTCCGTGCTTGGATTCAGACCTCCAGCAGCCAGGGGGGATAAATAGTTTTTTTTTTTTAGGTCCCTAAAAAAAAAAACAGGAACTTGTAATTTGAGTCACCTGCTTTTATAGTGTCTAAGCCACACCCCCAATTAAGCTCTCTTTACTCCTACTGGTTTAGCAAAGTCAGCTGAAACAGTACCCTTCCCAGCACAGAACACACTCTGACTTTCTTTCTTTTCTTTTCTTTCTTTTTTTAACCCTAAATAAGACCCCTTCTACTTCTAATAAAGTATCTGTCTACTTAATCTCAATAGACACTGACTCCTGCTGAGATATAAGTTTTAAATTAAGAAAATGTAGCTTCTTTTAGTTAGCTGCTTTCTGCTTTACAAGCAAGGCTAGCAACAGGAAGTTGTAATTTGAGTCACCTGCTTTTATAGTGTCTAAGCCATGGCCCCAATTAAGCTCTCTTTCCTCCTACTGGTTTAGCAAAGTCAGCTGATACAATACCCTTCCCAGTACAGAACACACACTGACTTTCTTTCTTTTCTTTCTTTTTTTAACTCTAAATAAGACCCCTTCTACTTCTCATAAAGTATCTGTCTACTTAATCTCAACAGACCCTGACTCCTGCTGAGATATAAGTTTTAAATTAAGAAAATGTAGCTTCTTTTAGTTAGCTGCTTTCTGCTCTACAAGCAAGACTAGCAACAGGAAGTTGTAATTTGAGTCACCTGCTTTATAGTGTCTAAGCCACACCCCAATTAGCTCTCTTTCCTCCTACTGGTTTAGCAAAGTCAGCTGATACAGTACTCTTCCCAGCACAGAACACACACTGACTTTCTTTCTTTCTTTCTTTTTTAACCCTAAATAAGACCCCTTCTACTTCTAATAAAGTATCTGTCTACTTAATCTCAACAGACACTGACTCCTGCTGAGATATAAGTTTTAAATTAATAAGAAAATGTAGCTTCTTTTAGTTAGTTGCTTCCTGCTCTACAAGCAAAGCTAGCAACAGTATTACATCATTTGTAAGATGCGAGGAAGGTGCAATTACTTGTTTCCATTATGATTTACAATGCAATAATTCTTCATACATATAATACACAATAATGTGCTCAACTTATGATAAAGTACATCGAAGAATGCTGAAATATGTAACAAGACTCCAAAACAATAGGTCACGGAGACCTTGAAGACAGGCATGAGAATTAAGTTATTTGTGGAAAAGGCACCAGGTGTTTCACATCTACTGTTTCCAAATAGTTGTTGACAAGAATATGTTTGAATGGGTCCAGTTTTGATTCGGAGGTGATATCCCTATGTAGAGAATTGAACCAGACAGGTATTCTGTAAGCAAACAAATGCTGACATGGAATTGTGCAGTGTCTGGGCACATTGAAGACCTGTTTTGCAGAGCTGTGAGTATGTAGAGGATTGGAAAATGGGGTTAGGAGTTTTTGGACCTTGGAAGGTAGTAATCCAAGATGAGCATTCTTGGTTTAACAAACAGGCCTGGTATTGGATCGACCAGATAATTGAAGCCACCCAGTTTGGTCATATAAACCATGTGTGTGTGTGTGTGTGTGTGGTGGGTTGCTCTCATCAGGAGTTTACAGACATTATTAAGAGCAACAGTGATCCTTTGGGGGCCGTAGGAGAGGCAGAGCCATATATGACCAGCCCATAATCAATTAGAGAAATGATGGAACTGTAAAATGTGCAGAGACAGTGTACTTTCAGCTATAGGGCTCCCCAATGGCTTAATGAAATCCCCAGTGCACATTCTAAACTTCCAGTACATCTCACAATTCAAAAATGGCCTAAGGCAACACCTTACTAGGACAGTTTGTGACTGCCACTAAGACTCTAACACCCAAAATGTTCACTCACCCACACTCTCCTTCCCCTTTCTTTTACCCCCACTCTTCCCCCTTGCCCTATCCCTCTGTCTTCCTACCCCCTGTGCCTTTTCCCCACTGGATCAACCTTAAAATCAACATACTACCACTACCTCCCAACCTCCTAGACAAAGCCACTTCTTTTGGCTGCCCACTCCCCCTTCAGTCTCCCCTCCCCCTCAGCTTTGACTCCTCCTCTTACTCTCACACTAGGTGTCACACCTCTTTATCTCCTTCACTACATATAAACACTGTCCTTTACCCTAGTTGAATGCTCTTGATGAAGTACTATTACCATTGGTACTATGAATGACATTGTACCCTTATTGTATACTAGCTACCTACTATTCAAGTATTGTATATAAACTGTTTGTTATTGTTGTCATTGTCACTGTTTGTTGTGGAACCTTTGTAAAAGAGCTCTGAGCTCAAAGGTATGATCCAAATCCCTAAATAAATAAATATAAAAAAATAAATTGCTATTTTTAAGGCCTCAGGAGTCAGACTGTGCTTATGCCTGTGGAGTAAATCAATCCTTATAGGAATAGCTTCTGCTACATTATGAATGTGTTGCACATAAGAGAGAGTGCTATCAACTGTCACCCCAAGATATTTGAACAAATGGATATGTTTCTTTTCTTTTTTAGCTTACTATTTATTATCCTCCTCTCCCCCCAGCTCTGGTCTCCTAGAGATCACCTAGGAGTCATCCCTCTACGGTTTACCTCACCTGACTGACCCTCTTTCGCCCATGTACCCATGGTTTTACCCCCCAGATGGGGACAGAGTGGACCCTAACACCCCGGACCTCTTGTCTTGTTGGTCAGAAAGGTGCCAGGAGGGCAGCTGCAAATCAAGGGCAAGCTCTGGTGATCCATCTCTGCCAGAGCTGGAAGGGCTTTTTCCTTCTGTGTTAAGGAGTGGCTAGTGCCCTGACATCAAGGCGTTGTCGCCGATGTCTGCCACTTCTGAACCCTTTTTCTGTGCTCTGGTACACCTTCTATGCCTCTGGCTTCTGCCAGACGATAACCAAGTGCTGAGCAGGAACCCCCCCTCCCTCCCAGGAGAGAAGAGCTGTCCTCTGGCTGCTTGATCCTCTCCCTCCTGCCAACCCCTACAACTCAGGATCATTCCTGAATCTGGGTCACTGGCATGGCGTGAGGTGTGGCAGCCAGCACCTCAACCCTCAGCACCACCAGGCCAGCTTGTGAGTGGATCTGTTTAAGGGGGGAGCCCAGACAGTTTCGGATGGTCAGGGGTTTGGATTTGTGATTGCTATGTGTGCTGTTGAAGAGCATCACTTTAGTATTTTTGTAGTTTAGCACCAAGTTATGGATGCTAAACCACCTTTCCACCTCCTTGAAGCTGTGCTGGAAAGAATTCTGAAGGAGGATGGGGTCAGAGTTACTTGTGTATATTACGGTGTTGTCCCAGTAGAGCAGTATTCATTCTTGATATGCGCTTGGGAGGTTGTTCAAGAAAATGCTAAAAAGGAGGGGTCCTAGAACTGATCCCCGGAGCACTCAACATTGGACAGACTTCCATTCAGATAGGACATTGGATATCTTAACCTGTTGTGAGCGGTCTTCTAGATAACTTTTAGGAAGCAGTATAGCACAGTGGTTTAAGGCTCTGAGCTGCAAACCTGGAGACCTGGGTTTGAATCCCACAACCCCCACTTGCATTCTGTGTGACCCTAAGCAAGTCACTTAACTTCTTTGTGCTCCCAGGTCACACCTGCAAACATGCTTTAGCTTAGTGTGCCTTTCGTGGTTAAAAAGAAAACCAAAAACACATTTTGAACCAATGCATAGCATAATTGGATATTCCGGCATTTAATAGTTGTTCAAGTAATATTGGATGGTTCACTGTATCAAAAATCTTCATCTGGTCAATGAAGGCAGCACCTACAAGGTTACCTTGGTCAAGTGAATTATGGATGAAGCATGAATTTGAGCAATTTAGAGGTCCTACTATGGCCTTTTCTAAAACCATGCTGTTGAGAACATTGGATCCCATATTTATCCAGTTATTCAATAAGGTGATCCACAATAATATGCTCAAGGGCCTTTGACAGTGGTGGAAGAATGGAGATTGGCCTATAATTAGTGTGCAGTGCCCTGTCTCCACTTTTGTCCATGGTGGTGACTAGGACCCATTTCCATTTGTGGGGAAATTAACCAAGTTTTAGAGAAAGGTTCATGATCTTGGTAAGGGGCAAAGGAGTTTCATCTAGGGTGAGAGCTAATAACTTGAGATCCAGGCTGTCCCCACTGAATCTAGATTTACCAAGAACTTTGCATAGATACTTTCTAGCCTTGTGTTTTGGGACCTCTTTGGAGTAAAAAGGAGGTTGGAGGTGCATGGTGATTTGCATCAGTGCCCAGGGCACCTGTGGCAGAGGACACTGTGAAGACATCCGGAGGAAGGACACTACTAAGGTCTGTGAAGGCATTGTTAAAAGTATTAGCTGTGGCCTCTGGATCTAATGTTGGTGTTCCATCAATGTTAAGCATAGTGACTGCCCCTTGGGATCTTTTCCCATGATATTCCTTATATTGTTCCAAAAGCTTTTACTGTCAGTCCTGGAGTTCAAGAGCACTTCTCTGTAGTATTGTTTTTTTTACAAAATGGATTGCCCAGGTGCATTCATTCCTGTATGATATGTAGACTGGTATACCAGCTTGCTTGCCTGTAGCTCTGGCATGGTGCCAGAAGTGATCCCTTGTCTTCATATGTCCTAACAGTTCAGGTGTTATCCATGGGTTACACACTCCCTTAACTTTTTGCTTTTTTAGGGGGGCATGTAGATCACAAGCAGTATTAAAGCGGTCAATAAAAAAACCTAGGGCCACGTTACTATCTTTACTAGTGTCAAGCAGGAACTAGTCCTGCCTTCACAAGTGCAATCTGAGAAGCTCAACATGATCAGGAGTTAGGACCATACTGAAGATTACTTTGAGTGGCGGTTTGTTACATTTTTTAGACCATTGACAGATTAAAGAGGAGTGGTCACTGAGAATGTCAGGGAGCACAGTCACACCTGAGATGTGCTATGGGTGACTGGATAGTACCCAGTCAAGCAAGGTTAATGTCCCTGTCCTACAGTTAGTTCTGGTTGGGCCATTACCGAGCTGAGTAAGGTGGACAGCGGCAACTGAATTCTTAATGGGACCATTATCCAGGGAGATCCAGTTTATTTTGAAATCTCCCAATATAATGAACTCAGAGTTCTGGGGTGCAGAGCGAATATTCTCAAGGATGCCATTTAAATTGGCAGCAAGCTTCCATAGAAGTATATACAGAGATAGCACAGTTAATGTTTTGCTTTGAGCTGCCAGTAGTACTCTGATGACCAGGGCTTGGGAGGAGTTGCCAATGCATGGCAATTTAGGAGTGTTTAATGTAAGAGAATCTTTTAGATAGACAGCACAGCCAGCATCTCTTTTAGTAAGTCTAGCCTGCTTAAAAATAGAATAGCCAGGTAGAGTGACAGCAGAGTCAGGGATCTCAGGAGACAACCATGTTTCAACAACAGAGAGTACATCTGGATTATGCTGTGCAGACCAGACCTTGAGGTTGTCTAGTTTACAAAGAAGACTACAGATGTTGACAGATGGTAGGGAGAGTGTTCCAAGCTTATTTGTGAAGAGGGGTTCCATAAGTCTAGGGAGACTTGGGTTGGGGTGCACATTTCCAGATACTAGTAGAAGCAAAAGTATTATCTTTAGTAGTCAAACCTTTAGATGTTTATAGTACAGCTTGTGCTTTCTTCTCCAAGTTGAGGGAGGGCTGATTTTATAGGTTGTTATAGAGAGGTTAGAGAGGAGTAGAATTTGGTGAAATGAAAATTGATGCATGATAATAGCCATCCTTGGTGTGACCACTGCGGCACTAGAGGGGTAACAAAGTATTTTTTTATTGCAGTGGAGTTGGCAGAGGTTGCTCCAGTGGCACAGAGTAAGTTGCCTGAGGTTATGAGGTGATCTTGTGACTGCTTCTGGTCATCAAACTGACTTACAAGGTGCACCAAAATTAGCTGGATAAGTAGGTGAGGGACAAGGAGTGAGGAGCCCATCGTGGTATAGCTTTGGTAGTGACCAGGAAAACTGAACTGAGTGCAGCTCCAGACAGGGGTGTAGCCAGGGATTTCAGATCTGCACACCAAGTGGACTCACTGCTACCCCCCCCCGGTGTAGCCAGGCAATATACAAATGTACACCAGGACCGTGTTTGTTGCCTCATTTGGCACAATAAATACAACTTTTGTATTCCATGACAATGGTTGGTGCCATGCATGGGTAAATACAAATGCCATGCATTGCTCCCTAAGACACCCACACCAGCCCAGAGCCTGTAAAGTTGTATTGTCCTTGGGATGCAAAGACAGTATTAGTGACCAGTCCTTCTAGTTTCAACTCCTATGAATGAAATTACAGAAAGGTTCAGCATTTTCTTTGTTAGTTTTCATGGAAAAAGGAAGCAGTTCAGAGCCTATTTGCTACCCCCTTAAATAAAATTGCACACCATGGAGTACTTGGAGTATGCCTGGCTACACCCATGGCTCCAGAAGAAGTGAAGAGCCACTGAACTAGATGTTGTCCCAAGGCAGGATTGGGTACTGATTCTAGTAGTGTGTGGAATCAGAAGAAGTGAGGGACACTGCCACTGGATATTGTCCCATGGCAGGAAGGGGTACTGATTCTGAGTGGTGTGCATCTTAAAAGCATAAAAGGTAGGTAGGTGGGTGGTACCTAATGTGCATAAACTGGATTTAAAGAGTGCCGGGAGCAGGGGATGGTGGGTGGAAGAAGAATCAAGTAGAAAATAATTTGTCTATTGTAGACTGACTGCCTGACAAGATAGGAGTTATAAGGAAAGTTGAAATTCTGAACCAAAAGGAGCCAACCAGTAGGGGAGTAGCCGAGCATGAGGGACAGCCAATAGACACTGTTCACCCAGTGGCGAGGACAAATCCCTATGGTGGAATACAAGCACATGTCACTGGCATTTCAGTATCACTGAAACAATGCTTTCTTGACATTTAAATGGGAGGAGGACCTGCTGCAAAATTCATAAGCCAGAACAGTTTCACAGTACTATATTATTTTTTTTTCCAATTGTTTAAACAGGTGAAACACACTAAGCTGAAAGCTTGTTTACAGGTGTAACCTGGGAGCACAGGGAAGTTAAGTGACTTGCTCAAAGTCACACAGTATTCAAGTGGGGGCTGTGGGATTCAAACCAATGTCTCCAGATTTGCAGCTCATAGCCTTAAACCACTGTGCTATACTGCCTCCCTATTAGGATTATCAGTAGACTATAGCAAATTTAAACTGAATTTATCAAATATTTTGAATACACAGGTTATTAGCTTACTGTATGTAGTAGTGAAAGGTGGTCCTGGAATACAGTGTGGAGTCTAGGGTGAAGTGTTGGAATGGAGGGCATTGATTGGGTCTCCATATGACAAACTAGCAGAGCACTTGCTTATGATAAAAGTGTGTGTTGGGATATTGGCATATACATTTTCCGAAAATCTGGAGGATTTTCCCCCAGTCCCCTCATGATTTACTCCTGTAGCAGACCTTTCCTGAATGAATAAAACAGAAACACAGAGAAGGGAACAAAGCTGTCACCCTGGAGTCAAACGAGTAGCTTGGTACAGCAAGAAGTTTAAAGCAAATGTACCATGTGTTACTTTACATACCAGGGTATTTTGCAGATGTTTTCTCCATCCTCAGGACAGTGGCAGGAAGGGTTCCAATGTGTGCTCATGAATGCAGTTTTTTTGCTTCCCCCACACACAAAGTCATGTAACATCCTTTCCTCCTAAGCACTTCCAACCTGTATTTGTACCTATGTACATCAAAGTGGTAGTGCAATGGCAGAGACAGGCATTGACCTCACCAGAAAAGAAGACTGTCCTCTGGTATGCTCAATTCTCCTCCCCCAGCCCTCCAATAATCCAGGCTTAGAGCATGAACCCGAGTCACATTCACCAAAGGCAGCAACCATAAAGCTCTGCAGCTGCACTGGCTGGCCACCTATAGTTTGATATAGTTCTATCTATTTAATTATTTACATATTTTGATTATGTACTTATGTACAGTAGGCACACTAAGAAACCTGTTCATGCACCAATGGATCTAGGAAGCATTCATAGTATTATGCTGCTAAAATCCTAAAGCCCAGCTGTAAGAAAAGATTTTGTACAACATACAGGATAACATAATTCATGCATTTGCCTTATCAGATAAGCTGTAATGATCTTTACAGTGAAATCTAATATAGAAAATGCTTCCAAATATTGAGCTCTTTCTAAGATACAAAAAGTGTTGGTTTTATGCTGACCCCTGGTGACAGAAGATCATAAAGTTATGGCTTCTAGTTCTACAATGAGAACTCAGGCTAATACCAAATACTGACATTGTAGTGCAACACAGGGGGAGGGGGTGCTGTACTGCTGAGTTGCTGTCCTTTAGATGAGACATTAAACTGATGTTCCTTTTGCCCATTTCTGGTGGCTCTCCATGTAGTTGTTAAAGATCCTACAGCACTTATAAGAATAGGGAATTATCCCCCAGTGTTCTGCCACACATTACTACAGCCAAGATAACAGTTTATTGTAACCCACCACCTCCCAGGCTACATCAGGAAATGACTGCTAAAGCTAAGGGTGTGTACAGGGTGAATAAACTGAAGGTAACTGTGGACTGCAAACTGATAGTGGAACATCAAGTGTCAGCTGTAGTCTGCTGAGGCTTTTTATCTGGTGCCAGCTGTCCTGTGAACCCTCATACATGTCTTTGTTACATCAAGATTGGATTATTGCAATGTGCTTTACCTAGGCTTATCTGTGTGGTTGGTTCATGGCCTGTAGGTGGGTCTCAGACCATATCACAGTTGGTGCTTCATGTTCTACACTGGCTGTCAGTTTGTTGGTCCATCAACTTTAAGATATGTTTTACACCTTTCAAAGCCCCGCACAGTTCATGCCCAGGCTATCTCAAAGAGTGTTTGACTGAATAAACTCCAATCAGCCCCTTTATTTATCTATGGCAGGAATTCTTAATAGAAACATAGACTTCAAAGGCACAAGGAGGGTGAAGGTTCATTGAGTCTGTCAGTGCTATACTACCTCACCAACCCACTGCCTTGATGGGTTGTATCTCTCCTTCCCCACTACACCAACCTGAACACTTGCTTCCCCTCCTCTCCTTAGGGAACTAGGTGTCCCCTTGCCCTGTACCAACTAGGTTTAAATCCATTAAGGGTTACAGCCCCACCACTTCCATCAGCAGCCTGCATCACAGTTCACCACCTTCTCAATGAAGTAGAACTTCCTTAAGTTTTTGATGAAATTGTCCCCATCAATCTCCAGTTATACCCCCTAGTGACTGCATCCTTATTTCATACAATTAGATCCTTACTTGTTTATGCCTATTATAGCAGAGTGGCCTGGTATGAGGACATGTAGGGCAAACCACTTATCTTCTGTTTTCTTCTTTTTCCACCCACCACTGGATGATATGTGTGGCTGATTTACCAGCCAGATAGCTGTTGGAGGAAAACACTGTACCAGACTGGCAATGGAGATAAGAGGAATTGTGAGACTTAGATATCTTTGAAGTCTTACTGAGACACAGTTTTCAAGTGAAATAAAGGTAAATTTACTGGGCAGTTCTGCTAGCATGACAGCCACAGCTTTCCAAATAGAAAATAACAACACTTTTATAATAAATCTCTCAAAATGACTGTAACTTAAACTTTATGCACATGTACTTAGACTTCATTACTTTCTTCTCACAGGTCTGCAACTGCTGACTCTGAAGACTGTAGGCTATACTTGAACCCACCAGCTCCCCAGTATTACCAGTACCATCAGCGCTAAGTTATACCTCAGCCCTCAGATACTTCACCTTTTCTTCCACATGCCTAAAGGCATGCAGTGGCTACTAGGCCTATACCCACCTATGATAGCACACTCACCCTTCTTACCCAGACACACACCCTTGATGCCTAAACACTTAGCATTCACTTATACTATATATTATAGTGGCACAGTAGTGCCACTGTAGTTAGAATCGAGTATACTGTTTAATGTTAATCCCTAAATTTACACATTAATAGCTTTGCAATTGTTCAATGCATTTGCATGAAATTGTGCATGTGCAGTCTTGGGGGCAATGAATCTTGATGTACTAAGTTTTGTTCAGGTTGGATGCACAGATTCCAATATCCAGATAGTGAAAAGAGTGAAAAATGTTTTTTTTTTTTTTTTCGGTTTCTTTGTAATCTTGTAAAACTTGACAGTTTAGAATTTTGTTCTGAAATGTGCAAGGTTCAAAGGGTTTGTGCCAGAGTGGTGCCCTTCACTTGTTTGGTGAAAAAATGTTAATCTGTTCCAAAGTTATGAGGATTTGAAATTTAAGTTCTGAGCATGCTCAGTACAATCTTTTGGATAGCTGTTTGGTACAAAAAAAGAATTTGGCCCACACAAAATAGATTTGTTTTCATAAGGGAGGAATCCTTTTTCATGAGAAAAAAAAATATTTTCCCATATGGCTGCCATCTTGTTTCCATTTCTTAAAAAAAAAAATGAATCCCATAAAAATGATATTTTGCAGTGGTACCAACACATGTATCTTGTTAATCAGGACACCCTTAGGTGGATTCTACAGTTATTGTTTGGAAAAGTCACCAGGAAATGTGTATTTTATACATTCTAGAATCTTTTTTCATGTCTCATGTTTCGTTTTTCTTATGGCCATACGAAACAAGAACAGGGCCATATTAAAAAAGATTCCTTTCACACAAAAAATAATTTGGACATACTATTTTTTTTTACATTCATTTATCATAAAAACAATTCTTTTTTTGTAAGCATTTTTCATTCTCACAAAAAAAAGATCAATTTATCCAAAAAAATAATAATCTGGACTTAGTTTTTTTTTCACATTTAAATTTTAAGAAGGCATAACATTCAATGTTTGACATTAAGGAACAATCTACAGTATATATCAAAATGAAAGCTATAATGAGTAATACACTAACATGCAACACCCTGCCCCACAAAAAATTTACAGGGAACATACACAAGCATAACAATTATAAAACAAAAATTAAGACAAGATAACATTACTTTATTGTGTTTTTGGACGGCATCTATAGAGGGATAGTAGCGCAGGGCATGAAGGACCCTGTTGTTCCATAGGGAAGTGGATGACTGCATCTGGATATGATCACACATGTCACAAAAGGACCTGCACAAATAAGGAGATGATTATACCATCTCAATAAGAAAATTCTTTGAAATATAACTTTGTTAGTGCACCAGTGAGGTACAAATCAAGCCAGCAAAAGTAGAGAGATGTGGTGTTAGGTTTCCAACCCTAACACATCACCCCAACCATGCAGGCTGCAAAAGGAAAAAGCATTAGGGTTTTGCCTCTCCTGGGTTTTCGCAAATCAGGGCTGAGGTCTTCTTCAGGTTTCTCAACCCTAACACTCACCCCATTTCCATATAGTCTACACATCCTGAGAGAGAGAGAGAGAAGGGAAAAATAGTAGCCCAACCTCTCTGGCTGTGACTAAGCTAAAAGGGTCTGTAGTCCTAGGGACAGTAGCAGGGTCCCTGGGATCAGGCAATGCTGTTCTCTTTATGCCTGGTTTCCAGAAAAGAATGACAGGAGCATCTGAGAGGTGTGGAGACCTAGAGAGAATTCCCTGAGAGGACCAGAGAACATCAGCACCTAACAGGCACAGTTGGGAGATGTGATGGGCTTCCCTTCAAGGGAGATAACCAGAAACCATCATGGTTTACTCCCACTAGGTGGAAAGGAGGGAGTTCCAGAGTACAGAGAAAACTACAAGTTAACTTTGCTTAGGAAAATGCTCTAGTTTGTGTTAGAGAACTTCTAGGTTGACCAAGTAGTGAAATCCTGGCAGTGTACCCAAAGTTTGGTTATCAAGTGGGGAGGCATAGCAAGAGTTGGGGTTGGTATGTCCCCAGGATGTGGCCAGGCAAAGGATCCTGTTTTTTGGACCACTAGAGCTATCAGTGTGATATTGGAAGTGAAGCACACATGACCAGACCAACTATTGCTTTTAATCACTTAGTAAGAATGTCACAAGTTGATGTACATTCATATTTACTGTCCTTTTTGGGCTTCTGAGGAAACTTGCTGGCACAGCTCACCCCCAGGGTAGTGCTCACCCTGTCTGCATGAGTGGCACTGCACAATCAGTCTTGGGAGAGCCAAACCTTCAGGGAAGCTGGATAGGAAGTTAGGAGTTTGTAAGCTTGGTACACATTACAGGTACCACTATGAAAATATGCCCCTTTAGTTTCAGAGGCAGAACCTGTTAATAACTATGGTATGCTCCCACACATACCCCACAGACATCTGTCACCACCTAGCCCTCTGCTACATGGTCCCAGCTTGGTAGACACCTACGGCAGGATTCACAATGTGGTTTGGGGCTAAATCCCACTCTGCAACCCCAGTGGTGCTCTGAAATCTCCACAGCCATGGAGCATCAGATTCACAGCTACAGCAGTTGTGAAGGGTGTTACTGTGGGTCCCACTGTCCGTAGCAGCCTCCCACAGATGCGGTGCTGTCTCTGGCAACAGCACCTGAATGCTGCTGTAATCCATAGAGTGATAGTAATCTGGCTCCACCTTTCTGAATACCCACCGCTGCTGGTAACCTGTGGATTCACAAGAGGCAACCCTCTTGCGCCAAGGTTTTCCAGCAGCTATGGGACTTTCCCCAAGGTTTGTGAATCCTGCCCCTAATCTCCTCCTGGTGTCACCCAAGTGCTGGGCATCACCACTCCTACACCCAGAGGTAAAGAACAGTCCCTGTGACACTCATCCAAGCTCCCCCTGCCAGCCTTCTAATGCTCTGGGCTCATTAATGAACCCGGGTCATTAGTGTCACAAGCAGTGGCTCTACAACTGCACTGGTGGGCTTGACCAAGTATACCATTCTTGATCCCAGCCCCGGTATGGTAATTGCAGCTTGTGTGTGTTCTCATGTTAATGGTACCCAGAGTATGGTAAATGTGCCCCTGGTCCCTATCCCTTATAACTGAAGATGGCAAAGATAGGCAACTTTGTTAAGAAGGGGAATAAAACCTTTCATATGTACATTAGGGAACAAAGAAAGACTGAGGGAGGGATAGTGAGTCTTAATAAAAAGGAGGGTGGGTGGGCAGAGAGGGACAGTGAAAAAACAGGGATACTGAATGAATACTTCTGCTTAGTATTCACAAAAGAAGAGGAAGGGGAGGTACCTAATCCAATCAATAGAAGCACTCTGGATAGGGGAATTGATACCAATCCTTTCACAGAAGAAACTGTTCTGAAAGAACTCCTAAAACTGAAAGTGGACAAAGCAATGGAGCCTGACTGAATTCACCCCAGAATTCTAAAAGAACTAAGGGGAGAACTAGTGACACCACTGACTACCCTTTTTAACAAATCATGGGAGGATGGTGTGGTAACTAAGGACTGGAGGAGAGTGGATGTGATTACCCTTCACAAAAGTGGGAGCAAGACAGAGGCAGGAAACTATATACATGTTAGCTTGACCTTAGTGATAAGGAAAATTATGGAATCACTTCCGAAATACATAATTTTTGAGTACCTAGAGGCCGGTGGGGGACAGGATCCAAGGCAGCATGGATTCACAGTGTGAATGTCATGTCAGATGAATCTAATAGATTTCTTTGACTGGGTGACCAAAGCAGTAGACCAGGGAGGTGCTGTGGACATGGCCTACCTAGACTATAGCAAGGCATTTGACATAGTCCCACGCAAAAGATTAATAAACAAATTAGCCAGCCTGGGATTGGGTCCCAGGATGGTAGCCTGGGTAAAACATTGGCTAGACAACAGGACACAGAGGGTAATAATAAATGAAGTCCACTCTGAAGAAAGGTGGGTTACCAGTGGGGGTACCTCAGGGTTCAGTACTGGGTCTGGTACTTTTTAATGTCTTTAAAGGTGACATTGCAGAGGGACTGGAAGGAAAATATGCCTGTTTTCAAATGACATAAACATCTGCAACAGGGTTGATATACAAGGAGGGGAGTGGAAAGGATGAGAAGGGTCTTGGCAAGGTTGGAGGAATGGTCAAAAGTATGGCAGATTAGATTCAATGCAAAGAAGGGCAAAGTAATGCACCTAGGAAACAAAAACCCTGGGGAAGAGTACACAATGGGAGGGTACTAACAACAACAAAAATGGAATGGGACCGGGGGGTAGTCATATCAGATAACCTAAAGGTGGGCAAGCAATGTGAAAAGGCAATCAAATCCAACAGAAAAACAGCGCTACACTACAAGCGGATGCTCACAGCATGAGGTGCAAACCTCAATACTTCACACAAAAGCCAAGGTAATGAGCACTCCAGGACACAGAAAAATATACTGCAAGTGATTTTAATCCAAATGGCAAGTCCAGACCTGGCGTCTGGACTTCATTTGGATTAAAATCACTTGCAGTATATTTTTCTGTGTCCTGGAGTGCTCATTACGTTGGCTTTAATGTGAAAAGGCAGTAAGGAGGGCTGGGAGGATACTGGGATGCATCGGTAGAGGCATCACCAGTCTAAAACAGGAAGTTGTTATCCTTCTATACAGACAGTTGGTGAGACCCCATCTGGAGTACTGTGTGCAGTATTGGAGACACATCTCCACAAGGACATAGACATGATGGAGGCAGTCCAGAGGAGGGCAACTAAAATGGTGCAGGGTCTGCACCAGGAGAACTATGAAGAGAGATTAAAGGAGCTTAATATGTATACCGTAGAGGAAAGAAGGGAGAGGGTGACATGATAGAAACATTCAAGTTTCTCAAAGGAATCATAGAAGTCCAAGAGAGTAGCATCATTCAGAAAAAGAGATGTGCAAGAACAAGGAGGCACACTTTGAAGATAGAGGGTCGACGTGAAGAGGGTGGTGGACATATGGAGTAGCCTTTCAGAGGAGCCAGTGGGTGAAAAATAGTAGTAGAACTCATGAATGTGTGGGAAAAACAAAAGGCAGTTCTAGTGGGGGGGGGGAGGAGGAAGTATGTTATTTGTTGACTAGTATCTGCAACTTAGCCAAAAGGTAGGGAAATGGGCTGACTGGGTGGGCCAAGCGGTTCTTATCTGGCGTCAAAGTCTATGTTCCATCTTTTCTTGGGTGGGGGATGTGGTGGATTTACAGCACAGTAGAAGGGGGGGAAGTCTTTTTTTTTTTTAATTTAAAAAATTAATTGGCGAAATGAGCTTGTCTGCTGAGGAATTCACAAATTGTGAATTTCTGTGGATCTGCACCAACTTTGGATAAACAGTTTGCAACTTCTTTAACTGATAGTGTATTTCCTGTATCACATGTTTGCAAAAACCTTTCACAGTCTGTAGCCAGCAGTAAAGGTATGAGGTATGAGGAATGTTTTTCCAGCCCCTGTCTGTGCAGGTTCTGTGGTGGCATCAGAGATGGGATCTCAGTGTTGTAAGTTGGAAGGTGGTGGTTACGACTGTGCTACTGGTGTTGGGCTTTCAAAGTTTCTTTTTATTATATTTTCTGACAGTGGGGTGGACTACCAGTGTCAGAATCAGGAGTTAGGGGTACCAGCATGCCAGATGGAATGTTTGTTTGTGGTCCTGAGTATATAATCCTGATGCTGACAATCAGTGTTTGGGGGATAAACTTGGTTGTGGGGAACATTTTCTACAGGTTACAGGCCTTGGAGATGGGCTGTTGCTGTTGTAATTGAGAGGAAGTGTCCACAGAGGACTAGTGAACCACAAGGGATGAGCTTGCAGCGGGCATATTCTTTTCCAAAAGTGTACTATTACCAGGGATGGGGTCCTAGGGTCATCAAGGAAATGATGCATGCTGACAGTGGGGATAATCTCCCAGTGTCAACAAATGTGATAATGCCATGGACTGGAATATACCCACGTATAATTACAAAGGTGGTCACACACCTGTGAATAATTATGTGTGAAAACACCTTATGAAAATCAACTGAAAAACACAGCCACTTGTGCCCAGCCAGGGTTTACTAATTTCTTTAAAATCATTATTGTTTTAAACTTTCAATACTGCAAACACAAAAATGCACTCATCTGGTATAGGGCCTAGTGAAACTGAAGGCTAGGGATTTCAAATTTTTGTTTTATTGAAAAGAAAGTAAAGCATCTTAAATAGGATATAGTTTCAAATGTTTCACACTCATCACTTTTAAAACAACCAGATAGATTTTTACCAAACTTTCTGCATCTTTAGATGATGGTGTAAAGGTTGGGCAAGTCAATTTGTTAATCTCTACATAAACAAACTCTGGTCAGAACCACAGTGACTGCTAACGCATTAACATGATAAAAGATTTATTTTTTTCAAAGGTTCTAAGAGGAAAGACATACTGAGTGAGTAGCATCAAGTTTTGATATGTGTCCTGGGTGAAGGAGAAGGTGGAAAAGATAACAAATACAAAAAATGCAGAATATAAAGTATTTCTGTTTCAAGCTTTTAGCCACTGACTGTATTGCTTTTAGACACTGACTGGCATGCCAGCATCCCATGTTCAAGAATGGACCTGGATTAATTTTGGGCTGGCCTGGGAGGGGAATGGACATCTGAAGGACAAGGAGAGGAATCTAGGTGACAGCACCATGGGACAGCATGGGAATGGACCCCACACTTGGTTGCCTGAGTCATTATGGAGGTTGAGTACACATATGTCTGGGGCCCAATAGGTGAGTAAATAGGAGGAAAAGCCCACTGACTAGAATAGTGATGGCCTGCTCTCTTGCAGGCACCACACCAATGAATAGGTACCTCTCATCCATGGTCCTGTGGCAGGACCACCAGAAAAGGTAAGTTCCAGAGAAGGTGGGTGATGCTGCTGGGAGGACTGGTCCAGATGGGGACTAGTCAAGGTGCTGAAGGAGATAAGCAGTGTTTTAGAAAAAAGGGTATTAGAATGTATTATGCACTCCCAGCGCATGTAAAATGTATCCTCCACCCTAGCTCGCTCTCTCTCTCTCTCTCTCTCTCTCTATATATATATATATATATATATATAGGGCACAATAATGCCCCTATAGTTAGGGTTAAGTAGACTTGTTAATGTTAAACATCAAGTTTGAACGTTAATATCTTTCCCTCCCTTTGATGACATGAGCTGAAATTTTGAATATGTTGTCTAGAAGGCATGGTCTTGACGTGTGGAGATTTTTGTGATGGCAGTTTGTGCGGATTCTGTGATACACATGTCATTTTAAAAAAATCTAAATATTAAGCTATAGTAACCTTTTTTTTCTCACCTACAGCCTACATGGAAATTAATTGTTGCCCCAAACTTGCACATACTTGCAGGGGACAAATGTCATGTCCCGATTTGGTACTTTTGATCAGTCTGGTGAACACATTTCAAGGGGTTCCAGAGTTATTAAGCTTTAAATGTTCATGCTTTTGTACCTGTGCATGGGCTGTATGTTTTTTTGGGATAACATTTTGTGGTGAAAGTAAAAAACTGATGCCACAAATGCCCATTTTGCTTTCGGGCTACTTGTTTAGTATTGCACAAAACATTTTTTTGTGCTGTGCCAACTGCTATCTTGTAGATTATTTTCACAAACTGACAAGCATGGAAAATAAATACAAATGCTGGGACTGTAATAAACAAACATCAGAACCTAGCTAAATGGGACCTGTTTAACTAGATTCTGATGTTTGTTTTTGAGAATTAAGCCCACAAATGCCTTTTCTGGGCAAACAAAATCCAGGTGCCCAGCTTAGCAAGAGTAGTGCTTCCCCAGTGTTCTCTGCATAAAAACACTTGGTATTTCTTAACTTTTGCAGCTGCAGATGAAGTGGTGCAGCCAGCTCCAGTATTAGCTGTGAGCTGCCCTTTTACCTGTTTTCTAGTGCCTCCCCAACCTACCGATCATTGTCCTTGGTGTCTAGTGGCACCCCCCACCCTCTGATTGCTGTACATGGTGTCTTGCAGAACCCCCACCCTCTGATCACTTTCACTGGTGTCTAGTGGCACCCCCCACCCTGCAATCACTGCCCCTGGTCTCTAGTGGCACCCCCCACCCTCTGATCATCATCCCCAAATTTTAACTATGACCCCCCCAGCAGCTTGGTGCTTGATTTATGGTATTGACATTGGAGTGCCTAATCCCCATGTCAGTATTACAATCCCTCTCAGTAGTGTGTGATGCTGGGAAGCCCACCCCCAGTGTCCCTAAATATTTATTTAACTTGTCCTTGTAAAAGGAAAACTGTCCCAGATGTGTTTTTTATTAAACCTGAAAAAAAGAAAATGGTCCCTCATTGTCACCATTATCCCACTCCTTCATCCCAACCATCCCACTGAGCATCCACCACACCATACCCCCTTGCCTTATACCTACCACCAGAGGTTGTCACCGTCATCTTCTGTGGACTGAGACACGTCTGCACTCTTCATAGTCAAACTGTGAATTGAGGACTTGAGGTAAGTACTGTATAATGTATTTCAATGGTGTTTTGAACTTATATTCATAACTCTGTAATTTTTAGGAGCTTTTTCACCAGATGTTCAACATAGCCTTTTGAGACATCACTGCATAAAAACTGTCACTGTTGTTTCGTTAATTGGGCCTTGAAGGTGATTTTGCAGTCACTGAGCGAAATCACCTTTAGGGGCCAAATAATCAAATTTCACCACAACTATTTATGAGGTGGAGTCCAAAAAATGCCATATTGAAAATTTGGTGAAAAAGCTCCTTAAAATGGCTGAGTTACATGCGTTTGTTGAAATTTTTCTCTGCACCGAGATAACTTTGGTAATATTTAATATTTTGATTCCAAATTTTCAGCATAGCCACTTTTTCATACCAACTCATGAACAGTACAGCTGCCATTGTTTACATCCTATCCAAAATGTGTTTTTGTACCTGTCACTCTGATTGGTGATTTGACATGGATCTGAACATTTTCAGCTATGGTATTTGTGAGGTGAGGTCATAAGAAGACTGTTGAAAATGTGGAGTTAAAATGTGAAAAAATGCCAATGTTGACCATTCATTGCAATTTTGTTACTCATGCATGTAACTTTGGAAGTTTTCAATGTTTTGACCCCAAATTAGTCTATCTTATTACCCCACCTCATGTATGGCAGAAATGTCATTTTTCAAATCCTCGCCAAACTGTGTTTTCACGCCTTTGGCATGGAATGGTATTGTAACTGCACAGAATTACATTTTGTTGGGGCTTTGAAAATTTTCTGTACTGGGTACATGAGGTGAGGTAATACGATGGCTATGCTGACACTTTGGTCAGTGTTGTCTTATAAACAAAAGAGCCCTGTGCTTCCACAGCTACATACATAAATGCATCTATGGGGGGATGGGAGTGCAGTGCCCAGAGGGACCTGTGCTCCCATAGACAAAGAAGTATGCGATTATACTATCTCAAAAAGTAAGGAAATAAATTTCAAAAATAACTGTGATAATGCTCTAGTTAGGAATAAAGAGACATACGTAGGAACATGTGGTGTTAGGGTTTTAAAAGATAACACTCCACCCACACCTACCCTGCACACACCAACTGTTGTCACGGTATGCTTAGAGTCATCAGCCCCAATGCTCAACCCATCCATAAGCTAATAAGCAGAAATGGGTAAAGTACAGGAGAAGGAGCTGAATGGGGGGAGAATGGGGAGAATGGCACTTTCTCAACAAATTCGTCATTCTTTCTCCCCTCTTCCATCTCTTCAGCCCTTCATAACTTCCTCTCTATAAATTGTAACTTTAGCTGATATTCCCAGTCTTCCCTGTCTTCTCCCCTACTGTCTATAAATAAAAATCACTTATCTTTCTGTAGCTGCTCCCTCTGTATCCCTACTCTTCCTCTATTGTTATTTCTAACTGGTCACATCTACTTCAGGTTTATTGATGCTAGCCCCAACACTGTTAAAGTATGTATACCTCAGTTGTTTTAGCGTTTGACTTTGTCTCTAGTGTTATTCTCTGTATGTATTTTACATATGTTGTACTTATTATGTAGTTTATTACTGTCAGTAATCACATCATTGTTTCTAGTATTCTGTTAAATAATATATGCTGCATATTTGCATTTACCTATACTCTCTCCCCCAGGATAAACTGGGAGACATCAGTATGCCTTTCCTGGTGACATGTTTCATGCACTTATAAAAAGTAGCATCCCAGTCAAGCAGTGGAGATATCACTGATATCTTCACATTTCTATATGTCATAGTGGTCTCTCCATGTTCCTATATGTCATGGTGACAGCTCTATGGTCCTGTATGTCATACAAAAGAAAGTGAAAATACAGTCTGTCACTCAATTTTACACAGTTGTCTCTCTGTAGTGCCTACTTCATCCCCAACCCCCCCAAACACACACAAACCTCCAACATTATCTGGTTAATTCTGCCATTATTTCAAAATAAATCAAATAATTTAAAAAGGTACCTGGTTGATTCTGCCACTGTAGTACTGAGAAAATCCTGCATGACTTTCACTCCCCCCCCAGAATGTAGCATGACCGAGCAGTATCTAGAGTAACAGAGAACTGATGCCAGATATTCAAAATAACTGAGTCTGATTTAAGAAATGCTGTTTTTTTGCTCAGTGCAACATTCTTTAGTTAAAACAAGGGACTTGGGGCCAGATATTCAAAGCTTTGCACGGTGCACAAATTGTTTGCACTGGTTTAGTGCGAGATTAATGCAGGCTTGCCACATTTAAAAGGCCACATAACGAGGGCAAAGTGCATTAGCACCAGGCACACTATAATTATATGAAAGGGACAAATTGAACATGAATACAGGTGCTATGAGATATTCAGTGACTAGCGCCACACTAAAGTGTTTAGCACGACATAGCATGACCCTTAGCATGGTACAAATTACCTCACAGGAAAAGCTGGTCTTAACCCTGGTCAAACAGCTTTCCATGTCATTGGTGCATTGCGTGGTGTTAGCGTGGAATTAGCTTGGTATGCACAACCCTAACATAAGGGCATGACACTTAGAAAATGTCAGACATGGAGGACACATGCTCCTCACTCAAGGTACCACCATGATGCCAACAGCTGCCACCAGTCCCAGCCAAGCACAGACAGTAAGGGGTGATGCAGTCTACAGGGGACATCATGGTAGTGTGGCCATATAGCACACACCTGCAGACCATACATCTGTGGTGACCAACAGATGCCAGCACACACATGCAGCACTGTGGGCATGGTGGCAGTTGAGGGGAGGGTGTGGCCACAAGGCTGGCACACATCATACAGTGCACATGGGCCAGTGGTGGGAATACCCTACCACCAGTGTGTCTGTCGGATCTTTCATGCCCCCCCAGCCACATACTGTATGACTGTACAGATGCCACAGCACACACAGCCGGCCATGTATATGTCACCATGAGTATCCCATGCCACAGGTGCTTCATCTGTGGAGCATACAACAGTGAAACAGTACTGTTCATTGTCAGTACTCACCTGCAAGCTGGGCCTGTCACTGTGTACAGTGCGGTGGTCATCACTGCCCTACATACCATAGGCATTGCTGTGTCCCCTCACACTACCATACCCATTGCTACTGTAGTGTCTGCTGTGAACTGTAGCATGGCCTACAGTGTAACAGTTGCATGCAGCACCACCACCACCTGTGTCTATGCTGTGTTGTCCCCTGGGGCACACAGTGCAATGCTGAACTGCGTACATGTAGCCTGCAGCAACCATCATGCACTGTCAGGCTGATCTACGGGTGGAGCTGTGGCCAGACCTGGCCAGCCCCTGTACTTCCAGACTGACCTACAGGTGGAGCTGTGGGACCCTGCAGTAACGCTGGGCTAACTGCATGCAAATCAGGCAATAATGGGATGCTAATTTAGAAGTTTGCCCAGACACTGCCTAAGTTAGCTCATTTTGCATGTCACTTTTGAATATGGCATATCTTAGCACTGTTCTAAAATGTATGCACTGAGCAAACAGCTTAGCTCCATGCTAAAGCCACGCTAATGTGTTAGCATGGTACTAACGGTTCAGAGAATATTATACAGTTTTAGTTGCTGTTCTTTCACATTTACTGCTGTCTGCAGCTGTACTGGGTCCACATTTGCTGGCACACACATTAGCCACATAGTGTATCTCTACCTGCCCTCATGTCGTTGTGCACTGTGTTGTTGTTGTGGTTTACACTTCCTGGTTGCTATATTCAGTGCTGTCTTATTCCAGGGCTACATTTTGCCCTGCACTCCCAGGGCAGTTTGGACTGCATCATTCCCATGCTATATTCAGAAGTTGTTTGCCCCGGGCTATTCCTTTTGAATATAGCTTGCTTTGTGCTTCAGGCTAAGTTTGCCCATCAGGCAGAGTTAACTTATTCCAGGGGCAAAGTTTTGAATATCTGGCCCTAACTCTACTGAGAGCACAGCAAATGCGAGAGTCATCTGTTTCAGAACTGGAAAACAAAGCATGAATGTGTATTGCTATAGCAACATACACTCATGCTTCCTTCTATTGTTCTGAAGTGGATGACTCACTCGCTGTGCTCTAGGTAGAGTCAATCCCTTGTTTTAACTAAAGAATGTTGCACTGAGCCAAAAAACTGCATTTCTTAAATCAGTCTCATTTATTTTAAATATCTGGCATTAGTCCTCTGTTAATCTAGATACTGCTTGGTCATGCTTCTTACTGGGGGTGAAAGTAAAAGTCATACAGGATTTTCTTGGTACCACAGTAGCAGGATCAACCAGGTACCTTTTTAAATTATTTGATTTATTTACAAATAATTGCAGGATTAATCAGATAACTCTGTATAAAAAAACTTTAAACTTGTAAATTTAATAAAGATGTTAAATTAAAAAAAAAAAACTTTAAACTGACAGAATCAACCAGATAAATTATTATAATAAAATATAGCATCTATTATGTTGCTAGAAAAATTTTTTTGGGGGGGGTCTTTAGGGGATTGTGTTACACAAAGCTCAAAACACATGTTGTATAAACAGAACATGACATGGCCTAACTGAAGATATATAGGATAAAGTATGGGTCTGGGTGTGTAAGGAGAATTTACACACACCTGAGGGGTTTGATGCTAAATAAACCCTGATAGTGAAGCAATTAATAGTACAATTAATTTAAATTTTATTTTATTTACTGCTGAGTGTCCGTGGCAGTTTCTCTTCAGGTTGGGTTTGCGGTTTGGGAAGTAAAAAGCGAGCGAAGAGTTTGAGCAGGTGCATGTGAAGAGAGGGGAAACCGTGTGTGTATTTGTCGTTATAAACACTCCTTTATAACAGCAAATTATGCCACAGTTTCCTTATGGAAAAGAGAGGAAGCCATTCATTATATCATATTTATCTTCACTTGGGGCCAGTGACATCAACATATCTCACTTGTGGCTTTGCTACTCATGAGATATTTATTTATTTATTTAAGAGACTAACCAGGCAAGCATACTGAGCAGGAGCCGCTTGTTTCCAGATGAAACCTGGGGGTTACATAGAGAATACACGCAAGAGCATACATTTCAATACAATTTTGCTAAACATGGTTAGGTCCTAAACCCCAGCATATACAGTTGGCTATTGCTTGGTTAAGACCCAAGTAACTCAGAGTGTAAACAGGCAGAGAACATGCAGGTTTTAGTAAGTTGCTGATAGTGTAGTGACTGTCAGGGTACAGTTGGATGCCCCTTGGTAGTGGGTCTGGGTAGTTGGTGACAGTTGTATATGTCTAAGAAATGGTCATGGAGGAGCAATTTGAGGAGCCTTTGGGTGGGGGAGATCCTGATGTCTGCAGGGAGGTCGTTCCAGAGTTTGGGCAAGCGATATCTGAACGCAGATTGGCCCTTTGAGGTGTGCATGAAAGGGATCTGGAGTAGCCTGAAGTCAGAGCTCCTGAGTGAGTAGATAGGGGAGGGTTGTGCCATCAAGAAGGAGCTGAGATGGGGGGAGTTAGTCCAGAATTTGGCTATGACATTTGCACAGTGTATCTGACAGTGGGCCTTGAGCGAAGGGAGATGTAAGGTGCTGTAAAGGTCTCAATGTTGAGTGGTGGGGGGCATTCGAGGATGAAGTGGCAGAAGAAGTGAAAGAGGGTGTCCAGGCTGGCCAAGGTTGAGCAAGGTGCTGAGCTGTAGACCACGTTGCCATAGTCAAATATAGGGAGGATCATTTTATGTACTAATTCCCTCCTGACTGTGGTGAGCAGACACGCTTTGTTCCGATGAAGAGCTCCCAATTTCGGGTGCAGTTTTTTGTGGAGTGAGTCAATGTGGACAGAATAATCAAGATGCTGATCAAACCAAACTCCTAGGTATCTAAAGGAGGTGTAGGCCTTCAATGTGGACCCGTCCAGGGTGTGGAAGGTGGGGGGGAGCAGAGAGGCGGGAGAGTCTAGGTTGTGAGCCGAAGGTTAGGGAGACTGTTTTATTTGAGTTGAGGACTAATTGATTTGCCCTGAGCCATTTTTGATTAGCATCAAAATCCTGTTGCAGGACTGTAAACACGTCCACAGAGGAGGGACCAGAGGCATATAGAACAGTGTTGTCTGCATACATTTGTATGGCTGAGTTCAAGCAGGACAGTGGGAGGTCATTTAGGAATATGGAGAAGAGTAAGGGGCCCTAAACCAAGCCTTGTGGGACCCCCATGGTGACGGGGAGTGGAGGAGATACCTGTGTTCCAATTTTTACCAACTGTTGTCAGCCCATCAGGTATGCCTGGAACCACTTAATGGCTAGGCAGGAGAGGCCTGCATCTTCTAGTTTAGTGAGTAGCTTTGGGTGGGAGACGGTGTCGCACACCATGGCTAGGTCTATAAAAATGGCTGAGGTGATATGTCCCTTGTCCATTCCAGAGGAGATATCATTTGAGGGTCTTAGAAGCGTGGTGATGGTGGAGTGAGATTTGCGAAACCTTGATTGATATGGGGTGAAGAAGGAGGTAGAATTGAGGATTTGTGTAAGCCGGGTAAGGGCTAGGTGTTCCTGTAGTTTGGACAGAATTGGGAGAAGGGAGATGGGGCAGTAGTTCCCAGTGGCAGAAGGGTCTCCACCCTTTGGTAGTGGTATGACGACTGCCTGTTTCCAGATGGTTGCGATTTGTGCAGTGGAGAAAGAGAGGTTTAGAAGGTCAGCTAGTGGGGTGGCAATGGCAGGGACTGATAGGTGTAGGAGTTTGGCATCGAGTCCTAGAGGTCATTTGCCTTTGTTGGGGTCAAGAGAGCATACTACATGAAGTACTTCTGCTGTTGTGACAGGACGGAATGAGAATTTGGGGATTGGGGGATGTTGGGTTCATGGGGAGTGGCTGGGTGTGGCTGAGGTGCATTGGTGGTTTGTGAGAAGTGAAGCAATGCAGGTAGTAAAATAGGTGTTGAAAGCTGAGGCAACTTTGCTAGGGTCTGAGACAGTGTTGCCATGGATAGTTAGGGTTGGGGTGGGTGGCTGGACTGGGGGAGTGAGCAGGGTTTTGATGGATTTCCAGAATTTAGAATGGTGGTTGAAGTTGGAGGAGAGGGCCATCCTGAAATAGTTTTTTGCCTTCTGAATGGCTTTAGTGCAGAAGTTACAGAGGGTCAGATACCACTGCTTGGCTACCGGGGAACACGTTTGCTTGTGTTTTTTCCAGGCCTGGTCCCTAGCTCGACAGCTACTGATGGTGTCGGCTGTGACCCATGGGAGATGGGAGCCCTTGACCATTGTGCATCTTAGTGGGGCGTGATAGTCTCATACCGCTAGCACATTGTCTCTGAACATGTCAAAAGCGTTATCAATAGAGGTTGACTGCTGAATGAAAGACCAATCTACATGCACAAGATCATTTAGTAGGGACTGTAAACAAAGGGAATTGTATGACCGCGTGAGGAGTGTCATGGGGGGTGGCGGTTTGCAGGTCTATGTACCTTTCTGACCATATAACCATATGGTGATCGCTCAGGGAGTAGTCCAGCTTTTATTATCTTGTGTGGGTGTGTTGTGAGGGGCAGTGTAGGAGTGAGTGGTTTTGTGTTTTTATGTTTTGGTGAGTGGGTTGAACAAACTGTTGGGAGATGTTTAGGGAGTGTATCTTGCTCCTTATTTTAGCACAGTCTTTTCCTAGCCAGTTGTAGTCAAAATCCCCGAGGATGTAGAGCTCTCCTGCAGTGGCAGAGGACTTTAGAGTGGCTATGTGGTCAAGGACAATGGATGAAGGGGCAGCTGGGGCACAGTATGCCCCTCCTACATATACCAAGGAGGGACAACTGGCTAGGAAAAGACTGCTAAAATACGGATCAAGATACACTCCCTAAACCTCTCCCAACAATTTGTTCAACCCACTCACCAAAACTTAAAAACACAAAACTGGGACATAAACATACCAGGATACACTATCTACAGGAGGGACAGGGAGGGTAAAAGAGGAGAAGGAGTAGCTCTTTACATAAGGGAAGGAATCAAAGCAACATAACAAAAGGGTAAACAGAGAGGAGAAGAAGCACTGTGGGTAAATTGGGAGACCGGCAATGGCACCACAATCCGCACAGGGGTTGTATACAGACCCCCTTCTCAGGGGGAGGAAATGGACAAGGAAATGATAGAAAGTATATGAATGGCAGAAAAGGGAGATATTGCTGATGGGTGATCTAAATATGCCAGATGTTAACTGGAGTGCAGTTGCAGCAGCCACTTCGAAGAGTGGGATTATTCTAGATGCCCTACAGAGGGCATGCCTTAGACAGTTAGTATTGGAGCCCACTCAAGAGGGAGCAATCTTAGACCCGGTTCTCTCAAATGGAGATGAAGAGAGGATCACAGATGTAGAAGTGGGTAGCCATCTGGGAACTAGCGACCATCGAACACTATGGTTCACAATAAACACAGCAATAGAGTCAAGCCATACAAAGGCAAAAGTACTGGACTTTTGGAGGGATGACTTTGCCACAATGGGTGAGTGCCTAAGGAATGCACTAGCAAATGGGCAGGAAGGAGGTGGGAGAAAATGGGAATAATAAAACTGCCATCACAGGTAATAAGCCTTTGTGTGAAGCAAATAAACAAAATGAAATGATGTAAGAAACCACTATGGTTCTCAAAGGAAGTGGCAGTGAAGGTTCAAGAGAAAAAGAAAGCATTCAGGTAGTACAAGGAATCACAGAAGGAGCAGGACAGAGAACTGTATCAGTTAAAGCAAAAGGAAACTGGGAAGGCAGTCAGAACAGCAAAGGCCCAAACCAAGGAAAAGATAGCCAACTCAGTTAAGAAGGGGGATAAAACCTTTTATAGGTACATCAGGGAGCGAAGGAAGACCAAGGGAGGGATAGTGAGGCTTAATAAAGGGGAAGGAGGGTGCACTGAGGGTGACTGTGAAAAGGCAGAGATACTAAGCAAATACTTTTGCTCAGTATTTACAAAGGAAGAGGGGGAGGTACCTAAAACAAACAGCAGAAACACTCTGGATACAGAAGTTGATACCAGCCCATTTACAGAAGAAAGGGTTCTGAAAGAACTCTTAAAACTGAAGGTGGACAAAGCAATGGGGCCTGATGGATTCATCCCAGAATTCTAAAAGAACTAAGGGTAGAATTAGTGACACCACTGACTATCCTCTTTAACAAATCATGGAGGATGGGGTGGTACCGAGGACTGGAGGATGGCAAATGTGATTCCCCTTCACAAAAGTGGGAGCAAGGCAGAAGCAGAAAACTACAGACCTGTTAGTTTAACCTCAGTGGTAGGGAAAATGATGGAATCACTTCTGAAGGAAAGAATTGTCGAGTATCTAGAGGCCAGAGGGGCACAGGACCCAAGGCAGCATGGATTCACAGCGGGAAGGTCATGCCAGACAAATCTGATAGACTTCTTTGACTGGGTGACCAAAGTAGTAAATCAGGGAGGGGCTGTGGACATGGTCTACCTAGACTTTAGCAAGGCATTTGACACAGTCCCACACAAAAGATTAATATACGAGTTAGCCAGTCTGGGAGTGGGTCCCAAGATGACAGCCTGAGTAAAGAATTGGCTGGAGAATAGGACACAGAGAGTAATAGTAAATGGAGTCCACTCTGAAGAAACAGGGGTTACTAGTGGGGTACCGCAGTGTTCAGTATTAGGACCGGTCCTCTTCAATGTCTTTATTAGCGACATTGCAGAGGGACTGGAAGGAAAAGTATGTCTCTTTGCAGATGACACAAAGATCTGCAACAGAGTTGATACACAAGGTGGGGTGGAAAGGATGAGAAGGGACTTGGCAATGTTAGAGGAATGGTCAAATGTATGGCAGCTTAGATTCAGTGCTAAGAAGTGCAAGGTAATGCACCTGGGAAACAAAAACCCAGGGGAAGAGTACACAATGGGGGGTGAGATACTAACAACAACAAAAATGGAAAGGGACCTGGGATTAGTCATATCAGATGACCTGAAGGTGGGCAAGCAATGTGAGAGGGCAGCAAGGAGGGCTGGGGGGATACTGGGATGCATAGGGAGAGGCATCACCAGTAGAAAACAGGAAGTTATTATCCCTCTGTACAGACAGCGGGTGAGACCCCATCTGGAGTACTGAGTGCAGTTCTGGAGACCCAATCTCCGCAAAGACATAGACAGGATGGAAGCTGTCCAGAGGAGGGCAACTAAAATGGTGCAGGGTCTGCACCAGAAGACATATGAAGAGAGACTTAAGCAGCTTAATATGTATAGCCTCGAGGAAAGGAGGGAAAGGGGTCATGATAGAAACTTTCAAGTACCTCAAGGGAATCAACAAAGTCCAAGAGGGTAGCATCTTTCAAAAGAAGAGGTGTGCATGAACAAGGGGGCACAATTTGAAGATGGGGGGGGCGGCTCAGAGGTAATTTAAGGAAGTATTTTTTCACAGAGAGGGTTGTGGATGCATGGAACGCCTTCCAGAGAAGGTTGTGGAGTCAAAAACAGTGGTGGAATTCAAGCATGCATGGGCAGTCATAAGGCAATTTTAGAGGGTGGGGGTAGGAAGAAGTAGGCTGTTGGTTATTTAGGATCTGCAGCATATCTATCAGGTAGGGAAATGGGCAGACTGGGTGGGCTAAGCGGTCCTTATCTGCCTTCAAATTCTATGTTTCTATGAAAGCTTAATCAGCAAGGATTCTATTTGGGGTGTGAGACCTGGGATCTGGACAGGGGTGAACTGGAGCCTAGTGGATATGAATATGGCAACTCCTCCCCTTTTCTTTTTGCCTGTCTGTCCTGCCTGATTACTGTGTAGTCACGGAGGGCTATTTCAGAGTCAGTATGGTGTGGTTTCAGCCATGTCTCAGATATTATGCAGACGTCTGGGTGGAGGGTTTGGGTAGTGATTTGCAGCTCGGGTATCTTGTTTAGGAGGCTGCAGATGTTGAGGTGAAGTAATCTAAAGCCCTTGGGGAGGGTAAGTGGTGTCGGTTGTGGCATTGGCCCAGGGTTACTTTCAACGTCCCCCGCCAGGAGGAGAAGGAGGGTGACGTAGTGTAGAGAGGCATACCTTGCATTTCTGGATTTGAGTTTATGTTGGTTTGTTTGTGGGGAGTGGTGGGAGGCCATGGTAGCTATGTTGCATAGGGCCGGTAGACCAATAGAGAAAGAAGGAGGGAGGGAGGACAGAAGAGCGTAGGGCCCATGTTTGGGTGGACATGAATGTCTGGAGCACGGAGCTGGAAGCTGATGGGGGCACGATATAGGGAGCTGGCTGTAGTGAGGGTGTAGGTTCGGGACTTGCTGGGGCTGGGATGTTGGAGAAGTGAGGTAAGAGGGTTGGCTAGGTAGAGGAGTGGTATGAGGTGCAGGAGCATGGTTGCTGTGTGGAGGAAGCAGTGAACAAACATCTCAGTGTAGAGGCCACTAGTGGTGAGACGTTATAATCTGCTAATGTGAAAGTGGTGTGTTACCTGACTCAGCCTATAAAAGGGAGTGATGACCAAGGAGGCTGGTGATGCCGTGGTGGTGGGGAGCCAGCGCGCAGCTTCAGCGAGGTCTACAATGAGCATGCTGTTCTTGTACCAGCTCTATTGCAGCTGGCTTGGCACCAAATCAAACAAAGAGAATTGCAGAGTGGCAGTCCTCCGTACCTGACTTGCTTCCCGGTATGGTTTCGAGGGGGGGATCCTGTTGCACTCTGTGGGGAGGGTGCTTTCCTTAGCCCCTCATGACCCACTGTGGAGCGGAGAAGGTGAAGGTTAATTTATAGCTTTGGAAACAGAGATAGAAATGGGGGGAAGTTCATAGAAGCAGCAGGTAAGAGTTACAGATGGATTCAGTTACTTCTAATTTCCCGGTAACAGCTACGACCTGTTTTATACACTGCACACCCTCCCTTGAAGTAAATTAAACATTAAATGCTCTAAAATCAATTGTCAGATGTTAGGAAAATGGCAGAGAAAAAAGTCCAGCACACCCTCCTTCAAAGTATTAGCATAAATGTTGTTAAAAGCTGTGACAGGTTATCATTCCAGCACACCTTCCCTTAAAGTACTAACAGAAATGTTGTTAAAAGCTGTGGCAGGTTATCTTATTTTGCTCTAAAGAAAACAATCAGTGGGGATATGCCAAAAAAAAAATTGTTTTAAGTCCACAAGGTCCACAAATACAACGAGCAAGCTTTCTTGTACCAGCTCTGTTGCAGCTGGCTTGGTGCCAAATCAAACAAAGAGAATTGCAGCGGCGGTCCTCCGTACCTGACTTGCTTCCCGGTATGGTTTTGGGGGGCGGTCATGTTGCACTCTGTGGGTAGGGCACTTTCCTTAGCCCCTCGTGACCCACTGACTTGCTTCCCAGTATGGTTTCGGGGGGGTCCTGTTGCACTCTGTGGGGAGGGTGCTTTCCTTATCCCCTCATGACCCCCAGCTCTGTTGCAGCTGGCTTGATGCCAAATCAAATAAAGAGAATTGCAGCATGGCGGTCCTCTGTACCTGACTTGCTTCACAGTATGGTTTCAGGGGGTCCTGTTGCACTCTGTGGGGAGGTGCTTTCCTTAGCCTCTCACGACCCGCTGACTTGCTTCCTGGTATGGTTTCGGGTGGGGTCCTGTTGCACTCTGTGGGGAAGGTGCTTTTCTTAGCCCCTCGCAACCCGATATCATGATATCATTACATTGGCCTCTTGGGAAGATAAATATGATATCTTCAGTCAGGCCATGTCATTGACTTTATAGATATATATATATATATATATATATAAAGGGCACAGTCTCACCCCTATATTTTGGATTGAGTAGGCACTTCTATGCTAAACTTAACATTTTGTGCATTAATAACTTTGGACCCATTCAATGGATTTACATGCAATTTGGTATGCACGGTGAGCCATGGTAGATCTCTTGATCTGCCAAATTTTGTTTTGGTTGGACTTACAGTATTTGCGTACCAAAACACTAAATAATGCACTTTTCGCCAGTTATGTGGGCAGTTTTTTGGATTTTGTCCATTGTTCTGTGCTGCCGTCATGTGCCAAGCTGCTTGGTGACTTAGCTCATCTGAAAGAGCATCAGTCAAGGAACATGCTGCTTGTCATTTGGTGAAGAAATATTAATCCATTCAAAAGTAATTAAAGTTTTAAGTTCCTACTATAAGTCAAAGGGAAAATTTCTATGGTTATTTTGCAAAACAAGAATGGGGGTTTTGGCCATCTGGTCTCTCCTCACGATCAAAGAATTTTCAGCCTCATGATCAGAGAATCTTTGATCATGAGGAATACTTTGATCGTGACAGCTGTCATCTTTTCAGTTTGCGGTTGGAAAAGTTCAAATATCTCAGCTCAGGAGTATCTCCTGAAGTAAAACTTGGATGGGTTTTGCTCCGGGGGCTTCACTCTATCAAGCTATGCCTGAGGTTTCTTTCAAAATGGTCAAAAAATAGAGTTTTCAACTTTTTTATTCTTTGATTGTGGCTTACTAACATCTCTTTGATTGTGAGCCTGCAAATTCTTTGATTTCGAGATTCTTTGACTGCGATCTTTGATCGTGAGGGTACAACTAGATAAACACTTTAAAAAATAAATTTTCTCAGCTCAGGGATGGCTTGTTAAGCCAAATGAGGGTGGGTTTTTGCTCAGGGGACTTCGTTCTATTGAGGCATAACTGTGGTTTCATGTAGTTTTGCCTAAAAATTGATTTTTCACATTTGTTATTGTTTGATTGTGATTCTGCAAATTCTCAGATCACAAGTCTGCAAATTCTTTGATTGCAAGATTCTTTGACAGCGATCTTTGATCACAAGGGTGTGACTAGATGACCAGTTAAAAAAAATCTAATTTCTCAGCAGAGGGGTGACTTACTGACACAAATGAGGCTGGGTTTTGCTCAGGGGATGTGTTCTATCGAGTCATGCCTGTGGTTTCATTTATATTTCTGTAACAATTGACTTTCACTATTTTTTATTCTTTGATCGTGAGCCTCTAAATTCTTTGATCTCGAGCCATCAAAAAATGGAGAGCAATGACTACCAATGCCCGTAGTCTGGGTAACAAGCTTCCTGAATTAGTGGCCTTGATGGAGGAGGAAGATCTGGATATTGTGGCAGTCACAGAAACATGGTACACTCAGAACCATGACTGGGACGTAAACATACCAGGATACACTATCTACAGGAGGGACAGGGAGAGTAAAAGAGGAGGAGGAGTAGCTCTCTACATAAGAGAAGAAATCAAAGCAACAGAACAAAAGGGTAAACAGGGAGGAGAAGAAGCACTGTGGGTCAATTTGGAGGCAGGCAATGGCACCACAATCCGCACAGGGGTTGTATACAGACCCCCCTCTCAGGGGGAGGAAATGGACAAGGAAATGATAGAAAGTATACTTAGAATGGCAGATAAAGGGGAGATATTGCTGATGGGTGATCTGAATATGCCAGATGTTAACTGGAGTGCAGTTGCAGCAGCCACTTCTAAGAGTGGGGTTATTCTGGATGCCCTACAGGGGGCATGCCTTAGACAACTAGTATTGGAGCCCACTCAAGAGGGAGCAATCTTAGACCCGGTTCTCTCAAATGGAGATGAAGAGAGGATCACAGATGTAGAAGTGGGTAGCCATCTGGGAACTAGCGACCATCGAACAGTATGGTTCACAATAAACACTGCAATAGAGTCAAGCCATACAAAGACAAAGGAACTGGATTTTTGGAGGGCTGACTTTACCAAAATGGGTGAGTGCCTAAGGAATGCACTAGCAAATGGGCAGGAAGGAGGGGTGGAAGAACAATGGGGAATAATAAAAACTGCCATCACAGAGGTAACAAGCCTTTGTGTAAAGCAAATAAACAAAACGAAACGAGGTAAGAAACCACTATGGTTCTCAAAGAAAGTGGCAGTGAAGGTTCAAGAGAAAAAGAAAGCATTCAGGAAGTACAAGGAATCACAGAAGGAACAGGACAGAGAACTGTATCAGTTAAAGCAAAAGGAAGCTGGAAAGGCAGTCAGAACAGCAAAGGCCCAAACCAAGGAAAAGATAGCCAACTCAGTTAAGAAGGGGGATAAAACCTTTTATAGGTACATCAGTGAGCAAAGGAAGACCAAGGGAGGGATAGTGAGGCTTAATAAAGGGGAGTGAGGGTGGGCAGAGAGTGACTGTGAAAAGACAGAGATACTAAACAAATATTTTTGCTCAGTATTTACAAAGGAAGAGGGGGAGGTACCTAAAACAAACAGTAGAAACACTCTGGATACAGAAGTTGATACCAGCCCATTTACAGAAGAAAGGGTTCTGAAAGAGCTCTTAAAACTGAAGGTGGACAAAGCAATGGGGTCAATGGGATTCATCCCAGAATTCTAAAAGAACTAAGGCTAGAACTAGTGACACCACTGACTACCCTCTTTAACAAATCATGGGAGGATGGGGTGGTACCTGAGGACTGGAGGAGGGCAGATGTGATTCCTCTTCACAAAAGTGGGAGCAAGGCAGAAGCAGGAAACTACAGACCTGTTAGTTTAACCTCAGTGGTAGGGAAAATGATGGAATCACTTCTGAAGGAAAGAATTGTCTAGTATCTAGAGGCCAGAGGGGCACAGGACCCAAGGCAGCATGGATTCACAGCGGAAGGTCATGCCAGACAAATCTGATAGATTTCTTTAACTGGGTGACCAAAGTAGTAGATCAGGGAGGGGCTGTGGACATGGCCTACCTAGACTTTAGCAAGGCATTTGACACAGTCCCACACAAAAGATTAATATACAAGTTAGCCAGCCTGGGAGTGGGTCCCAAGATGACAGCCTGGGTAAAGAATTGGCTGGAGAATAGGACACAGAGAGTAATAGTAAATGGAGTCCACTCTGAAAAATGGGGGTTAGCAGTGGGGTACCACAGGGTTCAGTATTAGGACCGGTCCTCTTCAATGTCTTTATAAGCGACATTGCAGAGGGACTGGAAGGAAAAGTATGTCTCTTTGCAGATGACACAAAGATCTGCAACAGAGTTGATGCACAAGGTGGGGTGGAAAGGATGAGAAGGGACTTGGCAATGTTAGAGGAATGGTCAAATGTATGGCAGTTTAAATTCAATGCTAAGAAGTGCAAGGTAATGCACCTGGGAAACAAAAACCCAGGGGAAGAGTACACAATGGGAGGTGAGATACTAACAACAACAAAAATGGAAAGGGACCTGGGGGTAGTCATATCAGATGACCTAAAGGTGGGCAAGCAATATGAGAGGGCAGCAAGGAGGGCTGGGGGGATACTGGGATGCATAGGGAGAGGCATCACCAGCAGAAAACAAGAAGTTATTATCCCTCTGTACAGACAGCTGGTGAGACCACATCTTGAGTACTGCATGCAGTTCTGGAGACCCAATCTCCACAAAGACATAGACAGGATGGAAGCTGTCCAGAGGAGGGCAACTAAAATGGTGCAGGGTCTGTACCGGAAGACATATGAAGTGAGATTTAAGGAGCTTAATATGTATAGCCTCGAGGAAAGGAGGGAGTGGGGGGACATGATAGAAACTTTCATGTACCTCAAGGGAATCAACAAAGTCCAAGAGGGTAGCATCTTTCAAAAAAAGAGGTGTGCATGAACAAGAGGGCACAATTTGAAGATAGAGGGGGGCAGCTCAGAGGTAATTTAAGGAAGTATTTTTTCACAGAGAGGGTTGTGGATGCGTGGAATGGCCTTCCAGAGGAGGTTGTGGAGTCAAAAACAGTGGTGGAATTCAAGCATGCATGGGACAGTCATAAGGCAATTCTAGGGGGTGGGGGTAGGAAGAAGTAGGCTGCTGGTTAACTAGGATCTGCAGCCTATCCATCAGGTAGGGAAATGGGCAGACTGGGTGGGCCAAGCAGTCCTTATCTGCCATCAAATTCTATGTTTCTATGTTTCAAATTCTTTGCTCGTGAGATTCTTTGAACACAATCTTTGGTCACAATCAAAGATCGCGAGGGCACGACTAGATGGCCAGTTAAAAAAAAACACATGTCTCAGAATAGGGGTGAGGTATTGACACAAATGAGAGTGGATTTTGCTCAGGGGGCATTGTTCTTTTGAGTCATGGCTGCGTTTCATATATTGTTTTGTGAAAATTGACATTCACCATTTTTTATTCTTTGATCATGAGCCTGCAAATTCTTTGATCGCAAGACTGAAAATTCTTTGATTGCGATCTTTGATCACGAGAGAGGGACTAGATAGCCAGATTTGGAGGCACCAGATAGCCCAATTTTAACTATTTTTAAATTTTAATATCTCGGAAATGGTTTGGTCTTTTAACTTGAATTTGGAAGGTGTTGATGGGATATCCTGTAGATGTGTATTTGTGTGTCAGACAACACATTTTCTGTGGAGATATTGAGTGGCACAGTTTACATTTTGCGGACAGTGTTTTCCTTTCTGGTACTGACTTGAAATTTATACGGTAGCTAGCCTTACTGCTATGGATGTACTTTTTAGTTGTTAGGCGTCTAAAATGTTAACAGGTGCAGAACTCTGCCACTCCAATGAATGTAAATCTCAAACTTTCACATGTTATATCTCGGAAATGGTTTTGTCTTTTAAATTGAAATTTGGAAGGTCTTCAAGAGATGTCTTGTACATGTGAATTATGGTGTTTAGGTGTTGGAAAATTAATTTGCTGCAGACATATTGCGTGACACACTTTATGTTTTGTGTATAGTGTTTTGCATTGTTGTACTGGCTTCACATTTATAGGGTGCCTAGCGTTACTGCAATGGAGGTAATTTTCATTAGATAGGTGTCTGACATGTAAACAGGTGTTGAATTATGCCACTCTGATGAGTGACACTTTGCTTTCTTTCAATGTGGTGGGAGCAATACATATGATATTCAGTACATATACTCTTATCATATGCAGAAATGTATAAGTTGATGGGAGTATGAGGCCCAATGGGCCCACACTCCCACCAACTTGCACAACTTAGTACTTTTCTATTCTTTCTCAAAACGTGAGGAAATTCTATGCAATCATCATTTAGGGTTAAAACACAAAAAGTCAGGAAATGAGACCTTTAAGGTTGCCCCTCCCCCCCTCGTGCACTAGTCCATTATTCCAAGGTTAACAGCTGATGGGGTGTGTCATTGGTGTTGTAAGACCTAAATGTCACCCCATTCTTCTTTACTGTGGTTTGTGAATATGATTACACATGGAATGGGATGACATTTAGGTTTCACAACCCCAATGACACACTCCAGCAGCTGTCAATCTCGGGATGATGGGCGTGTCCACCAGGGGTGGAGGGGGCAGCCCTAAAGGTCTCATTTCCTGATTTTTTGTGTTGTAACCCTAAACGATTCATTAACAAAGGTTTCTGCATTATATATATATATATATATATATATATATATATAAATGGGTAGGGAAAATGTCGATATCCTATAGGATGAAAAGCATCACATGACCATTCATATATCAGAGTGTGACCTCATTCCTTCACTTTTACCCCCCACCAAAACAATTCTGACTTTCTATAATATAGATAAACCACTCTGAGGTGTGTGGTCATGCTCTGATGTATGCACACCATGTGTGGTTGATGCACTCGGCCTGCGGCCTCATGCATTAGAACGCACATGAAGGTGTGCGTATATCAGAGCATGACCACACACCTCAGAGTGGTTTATCTATTACATATATATATATATATAGTAGCAACGCTAGTGCTACCATAGTTAGGGCTGAGTAGCACTTTTAAGGTTAAAGGGTGACATTTTGCACCTTAATAACGTTGCCATCGTTCAATGGATTTGCCTGATTTGGCATGGTAGATTTTGGAATCTGCCAACTTTTGTACTGGTTGGATATACAGCTGCGAAGTTATTAAGCGGCAACCAAAAGCGCAATTATGTTTTTTTGCGAATTCTTTGCTCTCGCCTACAGGTCGCACGGTTTGAGCGACTGATCTGAAAACTGCAGGGCACATGCAGCCAGGGTTCCCAATGTGCCTTTTGAAGATTTCCTGAAAAAATATTGAACGGTTCAAAAGTTATTCAAAAACCAATTTCCCATTATAAGTCAATGGGAAAAGTTAACAAAATGTTCAACAGTGTTGCAAATGCACTTTTTAGTGCCACAAATGGCCCTAGTAGTGTCACAAATCCACCATTTTGTTTTCAGCTGGTGATCAGAAAAATGCCTGGCATTTAAAATTGGGACCATCTAGGGACTCAATTATTTTGTGTTTGCCTAGTGGAGCCCTGAGGATGCTAGGCATGTCTTTATTTTGGGGTTAAACACCCCAGAAATATGTTTTTCAAATTTTTGGAAAAAGTAGTGTCACAAGGTTATGTCGCACCTGCAACACTTTCGCAAATTTTTGCAAAAGCTTTCACAAATCACGACACTGCCTTTTCAGACTATGGCCAAAATGACAGTAGTTCTTTGCCACTCCACTGCGAAAAAACAGTTTGGTCTTTTGAGCTGAAATTTGAAGGAAAGGCAGCCAACATCTCACAGATGTGCCTTTTGGTAGTTGGGTGAAAAGTATTGCATGGATGCCAAGTTATGATACTCTGAAGTTGGTGTTTTTCCCATAGACTAACATGGTGGCGTCCACCGTGCCTTTCGGGGCTCGCATCTCGGAAATGGTGCATGATGCAGAATTTTTGTCACAATAATGCATAGCCTATGCCTACACATTTAGCAAAAACGTAGCCAGGAAAATCATGATTCTTGTGAATTTATTTTTCCCTACGTCATATGGTTCCTGAGATATATGCAATTTAGTCTTCCAACAGCTCATTTTCTGCTCTGACACCTATTATTATGCTTACATTCTTTGCACACTCTGTGTTTCTCTATGCAGCTGCTGGTCAAAAACAGGATGTGCACTTACGTTACTGTTACACTTAACGTTACCACTTGTGTTTCCGTACCCATTTGCATTACTCTTCCTGTGTATGCCACCATGTGTGTTACCCTTTGTGTTCTCGTTTGTGCTTGAGTTTGCATTACTGTTACCATTTGTGTTTCCACTACTGTTTGTGTTTGCATTTTAGTTTGCATCACCGTGCACATTGCCATTTGCATTTCCAGCAGCCCTTTCATTTGCAATTGCGTTTGTCTTTTGTTTTGCATCTTCATTGCTGTTACTGTTACCATTTGCATTTCCAGTTGTGTTACTGTGCCTGTGCACATTACAGTTTGCATTTCCATATGCACTTGCATTTCCATTTGTGTTTCTCTTTCCTTTGCCATTATTGTTGCTGTTACAGTTACCATTTGCATTTACAATTATGGTACTGTCCCCGTGCATGTTACAGTTTGCATTTCCATAGGCACTTCTGTTCCCATTTCCATTTCTGTTTCCTTTGACATTATTCTTCATGTTAACTTTACCATTTCTGTTTACAATTGTGGTACCGTGCCTGTGCGCATTACAGTTTGCATTTACGTGTGTGCTTGCATTCGTGTTTCCATTTCTGTTCGCTTTGGCATTCTTTTTGCAGTAACACTTAACATTTGCATTTAAAATGCCACTGCCATCACTGTGCGCATTAACAGTTGAATTTTCATATGCGTTTGCGTGTCCGTTTGCATCTCTATTCACTTCGGCGTCACTTTACATTTGCATTTCTATTGACGTTTATTTTGCCATTTATGTTTGCATTACAATGTCTGTTTAATGCATCAGTTAAGGTTGTTCCACAGTGACAAAAGTGAGGAAATTTGGTGTTAGGGTTGAAAGTCCCCCTTGGACCCTCCCAGCCCACCTCCCCTTCTTTACTCATGTGATGGGTGAGAGGTAGGGCCGACAACCCCAACGCGCACCCCAATGCTGGTTGGGGGTAGGCTGGGGGGGTCCAAGGGGGGCTTTCAACCCTAACACTGAATTTCCTCACTTTTGTCACTGTGGAATAACCCTAATTGATGCATTAAACTGAGTTTTTTGCCTCTAGCATATCTATATATCTATATATATATATATAAATATATATATATATTGTGTGTGTGTGTGTATTATATACATATATACACACACACACACAAAATATATATATATATATATATATATATAGGGTATGTGTAATTTGTATTTCTTTGAAACTTGGCTTCCTGGCCAGTGCCCTATGGGGTAACCATTGCCTCAGTGCTTGCATGCTAAGATTCTTTGCTTTCTCTCTCTCTCTCTCTCTCTCTCTCTCTATATATATATATATATATATATATATATATATATATATATATATTTATGCAATAGGAGTGGAGATAAACATAGTGTGATAAATCTGTTTATCTGAGTAACTGTGTATCTAAGTTTCATTTATGTATACAGTGCTTATGTCATCAGCCATATATCTACACAGTACTTATCTCATCAGTCATTTATCTATACAGTGATTATGTCATTTAGAATGTTTGGCCTCAGTAACAGTATTAACCATATTCAAATGTGAATAACTTTAAAATGAGAAATGATAGCATGGTACTGTGAGTACAGAAGTTGTTCAGCACAGAAATATCTACAAAATGAGTGGTGTTTTATTTATTGTCCCTTTTTAGATGTTTTGATAATTAGCAAAAACACAGCAGGAAATTCAAATTTCTTTTCATTTTGTCCGCAAACAAATGTAAATAACTTTAAAATGAAAAATGATAGCAAGGTACTGTGAGCACAAAGTTTATTCAGCACAGAAATATCTAAAAAATGAATGGTGTTTCATTTATAGATACTTTTTAGTTTTTTCAGAATTAATGAAAAACAGCAGCAAATGCCATTTTTGTGCACTTTTTCATCAAACAAATGCAAATAACTTAAAAACAAGAAAATGATAGTATGATACTTTGAGCACAAAAGTTGTTCAGCATAAAAATATCTACAAAATGAGAGGTGTTTCATTTCTAGATTCCTTTAAGATTTTCTATAATCAGCAAAAAATGGCAGAAAATTAAATTTTTATTCACTTTTTTGACTAACAACTGCCCCCTGCAAAAGGAAAAACAAAAGAATTGCATAAATGGAATATGCAATGGAAAACTCATGTAATAAATGATTTATCTGCACTCTAGCAATTTGACCTCAGACACCTTACTCATGGCTTACACCACTCATGAGTTTACCTGAAGTCAAACTGCTCTTATGCAGATAAATCATTCATTACACTTGCTTCCATTGCATATCCCACATATATATATATATATATATATATATATATATATATATATGGTAGATCTTGGAATCTGCCAACTTTTGTACTGGTTGGATATACAGCTGTGAAGTTGTTAAGCGGCAACCAAAAGCGTAATTATGTTTTGTATTATGTATATATATTATGGTAGCACAGTAGTGCTACCATAGGTAGGGTTGAGGAGCGATTTACATGATAAACCCAAAATTTTTCCCCTTAATAACTTTGCAATCGTTTGATGGATTTGCCTGAAATTTAGAATACATGATCAAGACCCATACACCTTGGGATCTGCCAAGTTTTGTACTGGTCGGATACACAGCTTCAGAGTTATTAAGCATGATCTGTGCATGCGTTTATGCTTTTTCTGGAATTCTACGGTTGTGCCTACAGGTCGCACGGTTTGCGCAACTGGTCCGAAATCTTCAGGGAACATGCGGCTGGGGTCCCCGATGTGCCTTTTGAAGATTTTTGGAAAAAATATTAAACAATTTAAAAGTTATTCAAAAACCAATTTCCCATTATAAGTCAATGGGAAAAGTTAACAAAAAGTTCGACAGTTTCGCAATTGCACTTTTTACTGTCACAAATGGCCCTTTTACTGAAACAAATCTGCCATTTTGTTTTCAGTTAGTGATCAGAAAAATGCTTGGCATTTAAAATTGGGACCCTCTAGCAACCTAATTATTTTTGTATTCACCTAGTCAGGCCCTGAGGATGCTAGCCATGTCTTATTTTGGGATAAAACACCCCAGAAATATGTTTTTCAAATTTCTGGAAAAAGTACTTTTGTAAAGTACTGTCGCACTTGCGACACTGTCAAATGCATTTGTGAAAGCTTTTGCAAATTGTGACAGTACTTTTCTAGGCTGTGGGAAAATGACAGCAATTCTTTGGCACCCTGCTGCAAAAGAATGGTTTGGTGCTTTGGCCTGAAATTTGAAGGGAACACAGCTGACATCTAACAGATGTGCCTTTCACTATTGTATTGAAAAAATATTAAAAGGCAGCAAAGTTACGGCACTCCAAAGTTGATGCTTTTTCCCATAGGATAACATTATGCCATCCGATGCATTGCAGCAATCCTTTGGCGCCCTGCTGCAAAATAATGGTTTAGTCTTTTGGGTTGAGATTTGGAGGGTAGACAGCTAACATCCCACAGATGTGCCTTTTAGTTGTTTGGTGAAAAAATATTACAGGGAGCCAAAGTTATGGCACTGCGAACTTCTCTTTTTTTCCCATAGGATAACATTACAGCGTTCGCTGCGCCTTTCAGGGCCCGTATCTCAGAAATGGTGCAAGATACGGACTTCTCATCAGAAAAATGCTTAGCTCTCTAATGAATGCTAAGTACAAAAATAGCCAGGAAAGTCATAAATCATATGACTTTTACATTTTCTTCCTACATCATGCGGTTCCTGAGATATAAGCAATTTAGTATTCCAACTCCTAATTTTCTGCTCCGAGACCCATTATTATGCATACATTCTTTGTACTCACTGTCTTTCTCTATGCAGCTTTTTGGGATAACCAGCCTGTGCGCTTACATTACTTTTACCGTTGCCCTTTCCGCTTGCGGTTTCATACCCGTTTCACTTACCGTTCACGTCCACGCCACCATGTGCTATATCCTTTATGCTTCCATTTGTGCTTATGCTCTGTTATTTTTTGCTATTTGTGTCTACAGTACTGTTTCTCTTTCTGTTTCACTTTGCATCACCATGCCCATTGCCATTTCCGTTTGCGGGCACCATGTTACTATGTGACAAGACATCATGTGGCGGACCGTTCCCGTCTACGCCACCGTGTGTGTTACCCTTCCTGTTTTCATTTGCACTTGCATTACCATGTGTGCCACTGTTAACACTTCTGTTTGCATTGCTGTTCCTGTTACTATGTCACAAGACATCATGTGGCGGGAGCGCTGGGCCCCGCGGTCCCGCTGCTGCATTACATTCACTATTTCTCATTATCATTCTCAAAGAAGGAAATTAGAGGCAAAACTCTATTTAATGCATCAGTTAGGGTTGTTCCACGAGACAAAGTGAGGAGTTCTGTTAGGGTTGAAAACTCCTTGACCCCAGCCCACCCCCAACAGGCATTGGGGTGCGCATTGGGGTGTTCAGTCCTAACTCTCATCCCATTCTCCCATACATCTGCTTCTTTACATATGTGATGGGGTGAAAGTTAGTGACAACCCCAATGCCAGTTGGGGTGGGCTGGGGTCTAAGGGGTTTTCAACCCAACACTGAATTTCCTCACTTTTGTCACTGTGGAACAACCCTAACTGATGCATTAATGGAGTTATTTTATATATATATATATATATATATATATATATATATATATATATATGTGTGTGTATATATATATATATATATATATATATATATATATATATATATATATATATATATATATATATATATATATATATATGTGTGTATATATGTATATATATATATATATATCTATATATATATATCTATATATATATATATATATATATATATATCCCTTTTCTCTCCTCTATCATTCCTCTTCCCACTAGAAGGGATTATTTAGGCCTATCCATGTAGACAAATTAGACTTTAAACAAATTACTGAAAATTGCCACCATATCCCCAAAAGTCTGTGACACATCTAAGCTCCATTTCTGTAAGGGATAATTGATTGGATTACAGTCTGGTTACAGTCTATTAAAGATCAATGGAAAATACATTTTTGTGAAATTGAGCTACAAGGATAGGCCAGTTGTGCAAGGTAAAATAACACTGTTTCTGTAGTTCTCCTGACTAAACAGAACTGCAATTTACTTAAGTGGACCTGAATGTCTCTGTTTTGTGTGTTTGGGTTATGGGATGTAAGAGAGATTTCCACATTCACTCGCAAATGTCATCAGTGTTTTTGTTTTGTCTTAAATGCCATAACGTTATAATGATCACTTGATATAGTGGGCAGGTTACCCATGGACAGATGTGCCTGTTATAAGCAGTGCCCACAGTAACTACACTGCAACTGTACTGTAATTACTATGTAGTTGTTAACTTATTTCACATATGTATGTTCTGTACTTAAACAATTTACATGAAGTAATAGTTACATTTGCAGACACTACTGTCTCCCGTTCGGCACAGATCAATTAATTCTGACAAGTGTAACTACCCATTTAATAGTTGTTAAAAAATGTAACAGAAAATCTGTTGTGCAACTACCACTGTATCTCTTCTGGCATTATGCAATTTGTTCTTACAAAGGCAACTACAGTACACATATAATGTATGGTGAGCCCTTATTACCACTAAAAAGTGGCAAAATTATTTCATGATAATCCCATTGCTATGATGTAAATGGTTATAGACCTCTCTTGAGTATGTCATAGTGATAGGATTACAAATGGAGCCTATCTGTGCATGCATGTAGCTTTTATCTTGTGGACCGACGGCCTTCCAAAAACTAGTGCAGCAGTGAGAAAATTACCCAGGATGTCTGCAGTGGTGCCAAAAGTAAGACACATTCATTTGCTTTGCCAGTTTATGGGGACCATACACTATAAAATATAATCTATGGTCTCTCTATCGTTAACCAGTTTGTGTAACATCTCGAGGTTGCCATTGTGACGCAAACCTCGAGAGACTTGGTCACACTGACAACTTCTCAATGGTTAACAAAACAGTTAACGATAGTAGACCATACATTATCCTCTATGTAATAGCTATTACAAAGTTTAACAGCAAATCTATCATGTAACTATTATGTTACTACTTTTGACATTATTAAATTGTTCTTTCAAGTGTAAATATGTATGAATGCAGGTTGTGTGCACTGTTTCAACAGTCTATGCCCATCTGAAATTTATTTAAAGGATAATCACACAGAAAAAAATGAAAAGTGTAATCAGAATGATAACTAAAATACAGTTGCACTGTAACATTAGTCTGCTGAAATGCCCTGACTGGCAGCTCTGTGGGCAGCAGTAATGCTGGGTATAACCATAGTTATCCATATATAAAATATCATGACCCAGTAATTAAATACAGATAAGAAGCATACTATTTATAAATATATTATTTTTTTATATATATATTAGGGGTGAGACCAATTCCAGTGAGATAAATGATGTTGTTTCCACTGCAGTGAAATAAATCCACCTGATGTCAGCAGATCGAAAATAAATTACATTTATATCTACTCTGCTGACGTCAGCCACCTGCATATGAAAACACTCACAAACATCCATCTAAGTTCTACATCCCCTGAACTCTAACAGTATTACCATACATAATCACATTCACCTGCAAGACTGCTTATTAGAGTAAGAACCTGCAAAGCACTCATGCTGCATTTCAAACGCCTACTTCAGTGCAACATTGAAACCTCCATTAGCAGACATTGACCTGCGAAACAAACAAAAAAGATTTAGCATCATCCAAACATGAACGTTATACATTCTCAAAAAACTGCCATTATTACTCCATGGATCAACAAACTGAGCATAAAAAGGCAAACTAAACTGGACACAGATCAAGACAAAATCAACTATCTCTGCATGCAGTTCAAGAGAGACTCTGAACCATTACTAGAGCCAAATGTTCTTCAACACACAACAAATATACCTACTGCAGCAGACTCTCAGAAACCAAATAAAAACAAAGTATTGCCAGATGCCAAATTTATAGACAATTATATATTGAGCTCTAAAAATACCAACTCACACAAAAAAAACAGATGCTGATGTCAAACATCTACAAGCTTTCCTATTTAAAGACCTAGAAATAAGTACATCAATTACAGGCATTGAACCTAACAAATTAGATGAACTTCTCTTCCACTGTTTCATCACGGCACAAAAAAATAATGGCACACACATTTCAACCAATCACATCTCATTTCAACAACAGATTCATAAAACGTCCTCCACACACTACTACAGCACCAGCATGACTGCAACTCAAATGAACCTCACTACACCAAGCATACCTCTCTCACTGGAATTGGTCTTACCCCATGGTATAAATAGCACACATGATGTGCAGATCATGCAATATTGCAAATATTTTCACTCCTACATCGTGAGTACTGTATATTTCACTTGTGTCTTTGGCATTCATGAAATATCCAGTGCTCACTCTGCAGGAGTGAAAATATTTTCCATATTCTGCTCCTGCCCATCATGTACCCCTATATTTAGGGTTATGAAGCCACTGCTATGTTAAACTCAAAATTGTGTGTGTTAATAACTTTGGACCCATTCAATGGATTTGCCTGAAATTTGGTATGTGTGGTGGGGCATGGTAGGTCTCTTGATTTGACAAATTTTGTTTCAGTCAGACTAACAGTTTTTGCACACCAAAATTCTGAAAAACAAACTTTTCGCCAGTTATGTGGGCAGTTTTTTTCAGAATTTGTCTGTGGTGCTGCATGGCCATTGTATGGTGTACCACTCTACAACTTGTCACATGTGCCAATGGGCATGCAGCCCATACCTTACTACACAGTCCAGATATGTGAATGAATCATTCACATATCTGGACTGAGTAGTACAGTATGGGCTGCATGCCCATTGGCTCATGTAATGAACCAATGGGTATGCAGCCCTACTGAGCTGTAGTTGGTGGGTGTGGTGCCACCCGCCGGCTGACTGGGGAGCGGGTGGTGGGGCCAGTGGGTGGGTGGGGAGGGGTACACTAGACCACCAGGGTAATAGGACTGTTCTATGTTTTACAGATGCCCGCGATCAGGCAGAGTGCAGTCCACTAGACCACCAGGGATATTGGCAGGGGGTGATTTCAAAAGATGCTCGCGATTGGGCAGCGATCGGTCCACTGGACCACCAGGGATATTGGAGGAGGGTGTATTATACTGATGCCTGTGATCAGGCACATAGGGGTCCACTGGACCACCAGGGATATTGGGCGGTGTCTTTACATGGATGCCCATGATGGGGCATGGGAGGAACCGCCAGGTGCGGCAGGAACTTGGGTGGTCACCCACAGGTGGCAGCTGCCATATTGCACCCTGGAATGTGGCAGCTCACCTGTGGGTGGCCATCATTTGTTCCTTTTGTGGGGCTTAACTTTGTGCAGGCACAGGTAGGGGTTGCGCATGCATGACTCTGCACATCCCGGGCTAAATATCAGGCTATGCAGGTTATGCATGGGCACACCCCCCCACCTGTGCCAGCATACATTACTGATGCACTCTGGCACATCGAGATTTGTGTGGCACACTTTTCCCTTTTGAATATCGTGCCGGGCACATCAGTGGGTTATGCATGGCACAACCCTTTTGAATATCTGGACTATGTGTATAAATGTGTATTCCTGGATTTATAAACATAGTAGACACATCATAACACACTTATTTACACAATAGTCACATCATGGAACTCAAAGCCCACACCGACCTATCAAAAATGTGAATGGTCTTCTTTCACATGGCAATGAAATAAACATTTCTCATTCTACGCTAAGCACCTCTGTCAACCACATGCCACAGTGAGAAAAAAAAGCCGTTAAGTTTAAATCCTTTGTACACAGATCAACAAAGCTGACAGTGTCTCAACAATACACAGAACCATCAAAAAAATAGAGTAAAATAGTGACCATAGAAAGCCTGTATCTATAAAATAATAATGGCAGACAGTACCGCGATGATAGTTTCATATTGGAGCTTCAGGACATACTAACTCAAATAGAAATGGATACCGATTCCCTTGAAGACCCAGAGTTTGTCAGTCAGCATTCAGAAAAACCTAAAAATGCAGCAGCAGACACAGCAAGTACCTCAGAAAAGCCCATAATAGATTTAGCAGAGATAGACAGTTACATTGACAGAGCAAAAAATGTAAACTCCTCAAAGAAAACACAAACAGATGTAGCTATTTTTGCACACTATCTAAGGAAAATGTTAGGCATAAACAAAGTCCTGCAAGAGCTAGCACCAGCAGACTTATAAAATTACCTTTGCCATTATTTCATGTACTGTAAAAAAACGGAGCAGGGTATGAGCCACTGACCTTGTGTTCGATTTTCCAAAGTATCGAATGCTTCCTACATGGAAAAGATTACCCCTGTTCACTGTCCACATCTCCCAGTTTTGAGAAGACAAGACAGGTGTTGCTGTCTAAGCAAAAAAAAAATCTTAAGTGTGAGGGAAAAGTGTCAAAACCTAAGGCAGCTGATGAGCTGACAGACAATATAATAGAGCTCCTCTATGAAAAGCAGCAGCTCGGTCCCCACACCCCTGACTCCTTACTGCATACCACATGGCTGATAATCAGTATGTATTTTGGAGTCAGGGGCAATACTGAGATGAGAAATATAAAGTGGGGAGACATAGATATACAACAAGATGAAAACAGGAACTGTTTTGTACAGTATACTCTAGAAAGGCAGACTAAGACTAAGACTGGCTCAAATCTGAAAGACACCCAAAAGATAAAGCCACGCACCTATGAGTTGCAAGAAAATGTAGAGAAATGCCCCATCAGCAATTACTTTCTTTACAAGGAAAAAAGACCCCCACAACACTAAAAACAGACTCTCCTTTCTTCTTATCAATTAACACAAATGTAAAAGACTATTACTCTACTTTCTTGTACAAAAAACAGCCAGTTGGTGTCAACAAGTTGTCTACAATTGTCAAAACAATGATACAAAAAGCAGGCATACAGACAGATAAATGGCTCACTAACCACTCTGCTAAAAAGCATTTAATCCAGAAATTAATAGACTCAAGAATCACTCCAACTGACATAATAGAAGTGACAGGTCATAAGCAGCTAAGCAGTATAAATGATTACTCACGAATGAATGAAAGCTAGCAGGAAAAAATATTGAAAATCCTAAGTGGAGATTCTAATGCAACCATAATAAAAGAGTCAAAAAAAAAAGAAAGGGACTAACTACAATAACAGACAACCTATAAGATGTGTTGGGGACCTGCTTCCACCGCCCCAATATAAAAGCAAAAAACATAACATTTAACATAGTTCAAGGTAAAGTAAGCCCCTAAAATGCACATCTATGTACCTAATGACATAAAATAAAAATTGTTTGAAAGTAATAATTTATCTGTCCCTCCCATTCTCAAAACACACAGGACTTCAGCATGAATCAAGAAAAAGACAATGATCTCAAGTTCTGTATTCCAACTCAGACAGCAACTAACAGGTAAGCATGCATCCCCCCCACACACACACATCAAAGTTCAAAAAAAGTCTGTAGTCATATATAGTCAGTATAGATAAGACGGTACACAAGTAGCATTGTAAGATTTACAACCAGACTAAAAGAAATGCTAAAGCAATAAATAGAAATACATTTGAATAAGCAGTTATGTAAAATAAATATAATACATGATTGAGCTACAGCAGTTAACAACAACACAGCAGATACATTTGCATTTTATTTCTGTTTGCATCCAACAGGAATATAAAAAGAAAATCCTATGCAAGTAACCATAAAGCACAAAGCACAGTCTACACAAAAGCAGAACCTGTGATGGTTCAAATAAGAGAAACAATCTAAAAATGTCTGAAGACTGCAGCAATGAAGCTTCAATCAAATATATTCATTTTTTGTTTCTTTCACCTGCAATATGTAAAAACTATAAAAAAACTATTCAGCACTTGTTCCCTGCTATGACTTCCCCATACTATCTGCAGAAATCAGAGTTCTCTGTACTTAACAAATAAAAAAATATTCAAGTAACTGACATTGTAGTAGTCTTCATTCATTGAAAGTGTAGTAAACAGAAAAAAATGCAAAAAAAAAAAACTAAATAAAAATGCTAAAAATCAGAAAATCACCAAGGGTATGCAAGCTATCCTCGAAGTTTAGTGTACACGCTCCCCCAAAAAAACTATAAACTGAATGTAACTCTTGAATGTGGTAATCTAAGAAAAAACAGTGCTTGAAGTATGAAAATCCACATCTGCACCAATGAGAACGAGCTACCAAAAAAAGCATGTTCATGGTTATCCAGTTCTGAAAGTCTGAAAGACAATGACCCTCCACATGAACGCTACAGCCACAGATGATTCCGAGCTGCTCCACACATGCTCCCCAATGTTCAAAATCCCCACCTTGGACTCCATTTAACAAATACCCAGTGTTCAGCAAGGCTGCTCCCATGCTTCAGAAGATGATCCGATGACTGTTTCCTCCATACTAAAAAGAAAACTGTGCAGCACTCAGTTTTTCACTGAGAGGGTGGTGGACCCTTGAAATGCACTGCCTGGTGAGATGGTTCAGAGATCAACAGTGGAGGGCTTCAAGAGAGGGTGGGACAGACACAGAAAGTGGATGTATCAGATGATGGCCTGTCCCGGGGGGAGGGGATGGATGATAGGGGTGTCTGAAACACAACGGAGGAGAGAACCTAGGCACCCAACTAGGGATCTGAGGTTCAAGCAGACTTGATAGACCGTAAGACCTAATCTGCTGGCAAACAGTATGTTAGTATGTTAGTATCAAACTGTGGCCATGCCGCCAATCAGTCAACCCCACCTTTCAATCAATCAGAAATGTTCTCCTATGCTCACGCTTACAAATCAGTAAATAACTATTCAAAGCACACATCCAATCGCAAAACACTAAACTAACCCAACAACCAATGAAAGCCTACAACAATCCCCATTCAGAAATGAATAAGCTGGGCACAGTCACACTAAACAAGCTGTACTGAAAAGCAAATAGTACCACTTAAAAAGTAAAAAATAGTGTTTTAAAATATGCTACTGTAAAAACCAGCAGCCCCCACACAATTAGACATGGCAACTGCATAATTCGAACATGTGGGGGTCTACTGTGGGATCCGTGATTTTTCGTTACTCGTGACCATTGACCACAGAACCTTCACTCATGGCTATGCTATGATCCACCACTCATGAGGTCATCTGATATCAATGTCTACTTGTAAAGAAAATCACATATCCCACAGCAGACCCCTCATATATTATATATATATATATATATATTTATGATATATGATATATACATACATATATATATATATATATATATATATATATATATACATATATATAAAATTCATGGCAAAAACTCCATTTAATGAATCAGTTAGGGTTGTTCCACAATGACAAAAGTGAGGAAATTGACATTAGGGTTCCCACCCCTCACCCCCCCACCCCACCCTGCCCCCACCAACAGGCATTAGAATACGTTAGGGTCATCGGTCCTAAATCTCACCCCATCCCATGTGCAAAGAAGCTGAGGTGGTGCAGTATAGGAGAATGTGGTGAGAATTAGGACCAACGACCCCAATGCACACCCCAATGTGCTGTGGAACAACCCTAAGTGAATCATTAAACAGAGTTTTTTGCCATGAATTTCCCTTCTTTTTGAGAATGTGCACTATAAATAGTGAAGTAACGGCAATGCAAACGCTAACGCACATGGTGATGCAAATGTAAATGATAACACAAATGGTAATACAAACATAAGCACAAAGGTTAATGAAAACAAAAATGCAAATGCGTACAGAAAGGCAAACTGTAATGCACAGTAACGTAATTGGAAAACACAGACACTTATGGTAACAGCAATGATGACACCAAAGGAAACACAAACAGAAATGCAAACAGAAGCACGTACACAAATGCAAATGGAAATGCAGATGGTGACGCAAAAGGAAATGCAATCAAAAACAGTAATGGAAATGCATATGTTAAGAGTTACACAAACACAAGTGCAAATGAAAACACAAAGGGTAATGCACATGGTGGAGTACACAGGAATGGTAATGCAAACTGAAACACAAATGCAAGCACATACAGAAACGCAAATGGTAATGTGCATGGTCTTGGTACCACAATAGGAAACTCAAATGCTAACTGTAACAGCAACAATGCCATCAAAGGAAATGCAAAAGCAAATGGTAATGCACATGGTGATGCAAAATGAAACACAAACAAAACTATTAACAAAAATGCAAATGTTAATAGTAACGCAAATGCAAGCGCAAACAAAAACACAAAGGGTAACACACAGTGGCGTAGATGTGAACAGTAATGCAAATGGAAACAGAAATGCAAGCACGTACGGAAATGCAACTGGTAACGTGCATGGTACTGCAATAGGAAATGCAAATGCTAACAGTAACATCAATGATGATGCCAAAGGAAATGCAAACAGAAGCATGTACACAAACACAAATGGTAATACACACGATGATGTAAAATGAAACACAAACAAAAACAGTAATGAGAATGTAAATTTTAACAGTAAAGCAAATGCAAGTGCAAAAGAAAATGCAAAGGGTAATGCACATGGTGGCATACATGGGAAAGGTAATGCAAACTGAAATTTAAATGCAAGCGCATAAGGAAACACAAATGGTAACGATCATGGTCAAGGTACCGCATCAGGAAACACACATGCTAATGAAAATGCAAAGGTAATGCACACAGTGGCATAAATGGGAACGTTAATGCAAACGGTTACGGAAACGCAAGTGAGAATGTTAACTGTGACAGTAACGAAAGTGCACACTCTTTTTTCACCAACAGCTGCATACAGAAAAATTGTGAATACTAAGAATGTATGCATAATAATTTGTTTCATTTATTTATTCTTTTGTTAACTGGGTAAGGCCCACTAAACACAAGTGCCTGTTTTCAGGGGTGATCCGGGAGCTTTGGACTGGTTAAGTGACTTGTCAGAGTCACACGGTATGCAAGTGGAAGCTATGGGAATCAAACCCAGGTCTGCAGATACCAAGATCATTCACAGCTCGTTACTCTTACCTCCAAGCTATACTGTCAGCCCACAAAGGGTAATACACATGGTGGCATACACAGGAAAGGTAATTCAATGAGCTGTGAATGTTCTTGGGCCTTGGAGCAGAAAAGGAGCACTTGAAATACTAAATTGCTTACATCTCAGGAACCATATGATGTAGAAAAAAAATTAAAAAAAATTCATATACATTATGACTTTCCTGTCAAGTTTTTCACTTAGCCCCCTAGTGGAGGGCTAAGCATTTTTTCAAAGAAAAGTCTGTATCTTGAAGTGTTTCCAAGATACAGGCCCCAAAAGGTGTGGCAGATGCCATAATGTTAGTCTATGAGAAAAAGTGTTGACTTAGGAGTATCGTAACTTTGCTTGACTGTAATATTTTGTCATCAAACCACCAAAAGGCACATCTGTGTGATGTTGGCTTCCTCTAAATTTCAGCCCAAAAGACCAAACCGTTCTTTTGCAGCAGGATGACAAAGAATTCCTGTTGTTTTGGCCATAGTGTCACAAAGTAGTGTCTCAAATCACGACACTTTCACAAAAAAATATCATGAAAGTGTCGAGGTGTGCATACTTTGTGACACTACAGTTTACAAAAATTATAAAATATATTTCTGGGGTGTTTAACAAACACAAGGTAGCTGGCATCCCCAGGACTCCGACTAGGTGAACACAAAAATAATTGTGTCCCTAGAGGGTCCCAAATTTAAACGTAAACATTTCTGTGACCACTAACTGAAAAAAATGGCTGACTCACGACACTACAGGGGTCATTTGTGACACTAAAAACTGCATTTGCGACACTTTTGAACTTTTGAACTTTTCCCATTGATTATAATGGGAAACTTGTTTTTAGAATAACTTTTGAACCTTTAATATTTTTTCATGAAATCTTTGAAAGATACATCGAGGACCCCGGCTGCATGCTTCCTGAAGTTTTTGGACCAGTCACGCAAACCGTACGACCTGTAGATTTGAGCTAAGAATGCTCAAAAAATCGTAAATGCACTACAGAATGTTGCTTTATAACTCCACAACCGTATATTCGACCATTACAATCCAGAGATCTATTGTGCCACTCCATGCCTGCAAAATTTCAGGCAAATCTGTCATATGGTGGCAAAGTTATAAAGATGTAAAATGTCACACTTTAACCTTAAATGGGGTACTCAACCCTAACTATAGTGGCACTACCATGTTTCTCCCTCTCTCTCTCTCTCCCTCTCTCTCTCTTATATATATATATATATATATATATATATATATATATATATATATACACACACACACACACACACACACACACACTAACTGAAGCACTAAATGGAGTTTTTGCCTCTAACATATATATATATATATATATATAAGGGTTGAACCCCCCGGACCCCTCTAACCCCCCAACCAGTATGAAGTGCAGCGTTAGTCATCAGTCCTAACTCTCACCCCATCACATGTAAAGAAGCTGAGGAATAGGAAAATGGGGTGAGAGTTAGGACCGATGACCCCAATGCACTTCCCATGCCGGGTTGGGAGGTGGGCTGAGGGGTCCAATGGGGCTTTTCAACTCACATTGAATTTCTCACTGTTGTCACTGTAGAACAACCCTAACTGATGCATTAAATGGAGTTTTTGCCTCTAATTTTCTTCTTTTGAGAATGATGATGAGAAATAGTGAATGTAATGCAGCGGTAGGGATGCGGGGCCCTTTGGGCCTCATGCTCCCATCATGTGATGTCTTGTGACATAGTAATAGGAATAGCATCACAAACAGAAGTGCAAACAGTGACACACATGGTAATGTAAACGTAAATGGTAAAGGAAACATTAAAAGAAATGCAAGTGCAAAGTGACACCGAAGTGAACAGTGATGCAAATGGACATTGAAGCGTGTACAGAAATGCAACTGGTAACGCGAACAGTGATGGAAGCAGTATTTTAAATGGAAATGTTAAGTGTCACAGCAAAAAGAACGTGAAAGGGAACAGAAACGGAAATGCAAAACACACATAAATGCAAACAGTATCGCGCACGGGCATGGTACCGCAATTGTAAATGCAAATGGTAAAGTTAACATGAAGAATAACACCAAAGGAAACTGAAACAGAAATGGGAATAGAAGCGAGTATGGAAACGCAAACCAAAACTTGCACAGGCACAGTACCATAATTGTAAACGCAAATGGTAATGGTAACAGCAACAAAAATAGCAAAGGAAACAGAAATGCAAAAGGAAACACAAGCGCGTATGGAAACGCAAACCATAATGTGCACGGGCACAGTAACACAATTGCAAATGCAAATGGTAACAGTAACAGCAAGGAAGACACAAAATGAAAGAGAAACAGAAATGCAAATGAAAGGGTTGCTGGAAATGCAAATGGCAATGCGCACGGTGATGCAAACAAAAACACAAACAGAAACAGTAGTGGAAATGCAAATGGTAACAGTAACGAAAACACAAGCGCAAATGACAATGCAAAGGGTAACGCACACGGTGGCGTACATGGGAACAGTAAAGCAAACAGGGACATAAACGCAAGTGGAAACAGTAACTGTAACAGTAACGGAAGTGCATACCCTGTTTTTGCTGAACAGGTGCATAGAGAAAGACAATGTGTACAAAGAATGTATGCATTGTAATGGGCATCAAAGCTTAAAACAAGCATTGGAAGTACTTAATGGCTAATATATCAGCAACCGCATGATGTAGAAAAGAAATTTAAATTTCATAGAAATCATGATTTTTCTGGCTAGGTTTTTGCTATTACATAGCCTAACTCGCACATAAAATCTGTATCTTGCATCGTTTTTGAGATACAAACCCCAAAAGGCATGGCGGATGCCACCATGTTAGTCTATGGGAAAAAAAGTCAACTTTGGAGTACCATAAATTGGGAGCTGGGCAATATTTTTTCATCAATCTATCATCAAGCATATCTGTGAGATGTCGGCTGCGTTCCCTCCAAATTCCAGCTCAAAAGACCAAACCGTTCTTTTGCATCAGGGTGGCAAAGAACTGCTGTCATTTTGGCCATAGTCTGAAAAAGTAGTGTTGTGATTTATGAAAGCTTTTGCAAACATTTGCGAAAGTGTCATGAGTGCGACATTGCTTTGCGACACTACTTTTTCAAGAAATTTGAAAAACATATTTCTAGGATGTTTAACCCCAAAATAAAGACATGCCTAGCATCCTCAGGGCTTAACTAGGTAAACACAAAAATATTTGTGTCCCTAGATGGTCCCGATTTTAAATGGCAAGCATTTTTCTGATCACTAACTTAAAACAAAATGTTGGATCTGCGACACTACTAGGGCCATTTGTGACACTAAAAAGTGCATTTGTGACACTGTTGAATCTTTTGTTAACTTTTCCCATTGACTTATAATGGAAAGTTGTTTTTTTGAATATCTTTTGAACCATTTACTATTTTTTCATGACAAGAACCGCGGCCGCACGTTCCCTGCAATTTTCGGACCAGTCGCACAAACCGTGAGACCTGTAGGTGAGAGCAAAGAATTCACCAGAAACCATAAACGTGCATGCAGATCACACTTAATAACTCTGCAGCCATATATCCGACTGGTACGAAAGTTGGCAGATCCCAAGATCTATGGTTCTTGATCATGCATACCAAATTTCAGGCAAATCTGTTGAATGGTGGCAAAGTTATTTAGATGCATAATTTGACCCTTTAACCTTAAAAGTGCTACTCAGCCCTAACTATGGTAACACTACTGTGCTACCATAATATATATTCATTGCAAAAAATGTCCTTAATGCTTCAGATAGGGTTATCTTTACAACAACAAGAGTTTGGAAATTTGATGTCAGCATTACCAACCCTATTCTCCTGACTCCAACCCCCACTCTCCACACACCAACAGGCATCAGGGTGTGCCTTGGGGTTGTTGCCCCTAACTCTCACCCCATTCCATTTGTAAGGAATCTGAGTGGTACAGTATAAGACAATGGGGTGAGAGTTAGGCCCGATGACCCCAAGGCACACCCCAACTCCTGTTGGCGTGAGGAAAGTGGGGATGGGGGGTTAGGTTTGGTAACCCTAAAATCGAATTTCCAAACTTTTGTCATTATAATGACAACCCTAACTGATGCATTAACGAAGTTTTCTGCAACAAATTTCCCTTCTGTTTGAGAAAGTGTAATGATACTCATATGTGGTTGTGGGAACTGCATTCATTTTACATACAAACATATGAAGAAGCCAGCAGAAGAAGGCCATTTGGTCTATCAAGTCTGCTTGTATTGCAGGGTCCACAGCTTGAGCTAATGTCTCTGCCTTCCCTGCCCATTCCTCCAATTATCCCTATCCATGATCCTTACCATCCCCTATGCCTATGCTAGCATCTGTTAAAGCTGCCCACTGTCTTTAACAAGATGACCTCTTCCAGCTGCACATTCCAAGTGTCCACCACCCTCTCTGTGAAGAAGTGCTTCATGACCTCCCTTCTAAACCTTCCACCCTCCAGCTTAAGACTGTGCCCCCTCGTGTTATGGTTGCCACTCAGCTTAAAGATACTCTCCTTATCAACCTTATTTATCCTTTTCAAGTATCTGAACATCCCAATCATTTCCTCCTCTCTCTCTCTCTCCTGTCTTCCAAAGAGTACATGTTCAGTGCCCTCAACCTCTCCTCGTATGCCTTAATATGCCGACTGGCTATCATCTTTGTAGCCCTCTTCTGACCTTCTCCAACAGGTTAATGTCCTTTTGAGGTGTGGGCACCATTACTGAACTCTATACTGTAGATGCAGCCTTACCAGTGACCTGTACAACCGCAGTAGAACCTCCTCTCTCCTACTACTGATCCTCCTAGATATGCATATGAGCATCTTCTTTGCCTTTGCTGCTGCTTTCTTGCACTGTGTCAAGTGGTTCAGGTCACTAGTGATCATGACTCCAAGGTCCTTCTTCTCCTCTGATGCAGATTCTTAGACTCCACCCAGGTAGTACTCTGCCCTTATATTCTCAACTCCAATATGCATAACTTTGCATTTCTTGGCATTGAAGTCAAGCTGCCAGATCCTGGACCACCTCCTCAGCTTTTCCAGATCTTCCTGTACATTCTGTATCCCTTCAGCTTTATCCACTCTCCCACAGAGCTTGGTGTCATCTATTAATATGCACATTTTGCCCTTATTGCCATTCCCAATGTCATTGATGTAGACATTGAACAGCACCAGCCCCAGCACTGAGCCCTGTGGGACCCCACTGGTTTCCTCTGTGGTGCCAGATAACTATCCCCCAACAACCACCCTGTAGGTTCTGTTTTTCAGCCAGTTTTCCACCCATCTGGCCATCTTTTCCCCAACCTGAAGATCCACCAACTTCCTGATCAACATTTTGTGGGGCACAGAGTCAAAGGCCTTGCTGAAATCAAGATAGATGATGTCTCCCACTTGACTCCTGTCTACCATCTTAGTGACACAGCCAAAGAAGTCAATCAGATTTGTTTGACACAACCCCCCCCATGAACCTATGCTGCCTCTCATCCTGGAGACCATGTTCCTCTAGATATTCTACCAACTTTTCCTTTAGTATGGTCTCCATGAGCTTGCCCACAATAGAGGTCATACTGACTGGTCTTTAATTCCCTGGGTCATCCTTGGGACCGCTTTTGTGGAGGGGCTCTACATGTGCTGTTCTTCAGCCCTGCAGTACCATGCCTGACACTAGTGAACTATTAAATAGATCTGCCAGTGGCCCTGCCAGCTCCTCAGCCAGTTCCTTTAGTACCCTTGGATGTACTCTGTCCGGGCCTGATGATTTGCCCACCTTCAATGCCAGCAGCCCCTCCTTCATTCTTTTCTCTGATATCACTACATCTGTGTTCCCCTCCCCCCTCTCCTCTTTTCCCTCCTGAAGGCACTGGTCCATCCTTCTCCCAGGTGAAGATGGAACAAAATTATTCATTTAGTATCTGTGATTTTCCCCCATTATCCTCGACCCACTCCACCCCTTTCTGAAGCCTAACAATGCCTTCCTTCTTGTCCCTTTCCTAACTTATATAGTGAAAGAAAGCCTTCTCCCCCTTATTAATTCCCTTAGCTGTCTGCAGCTCATTCTGTGCCTTTGCTCGCCAGACTTCCTTACTTGCATCACTAGCCAACCTTAGGTTATTTTCCCTATCCTGCTCTCTGTTGGTCTTCTTGAATTTTTTATAGTCCAACCTCTTTTCTCTTACTGCCTTGGCAACCTCAGAACAGAACCAGGTGGGTGCATTGGCCCTTGTGTACTCTCTGTTTTTCATGTGGGGGTGCAGGACCCAGAGGGCCTTGCGCTCCCATCTATAAATAAGTGTACTTATATTTTCATGATATCACATCTCCATTCGCTCCCACTACTACATAATGCAGTGCCCTGCACTCTCATTATTGCATAATGGAATCCAAATGTGGTAGCAAAGTGCCCTATGGGCCCTGCATACCATTCTACTCATAAGTATAGAGACATAGTGCCCATCTTGAGCCATTCCAGGTAATTCTTGTGCTGCAAATTTTGTAATATCTCAGTAAACCTAGGAACTTTGGAAACATTTCCTTCACTTTTGTTTAGTTATTTTTGTTGACTTGAATGGAGGACTAGGCAATTATTTATCTATTGTCAGCCTCATCCCTGGGAAGGGGGTTACAGATGGATGCCAACTAAACTAGAACCAGATTTGAAGCTGTTGATGGTATTTTTTTGGTGAATTTGATGAGTTGTATTGATGGCCTGCCCACCTCCATGCAAGCTTAGTACATCTAAACTGCGTTTAGCAAAAAATTCATATCTCAAATCGTTTTCGAGATATTGCCACTGAAAGGAGCCACGACTGCCACAATGTTATCCTATGGGAAAATTTGCAATTTTGGAGTGCTGTAACTATGAAACTGGTGTCCACTTCTTCACCAAACCAGCAAAATTTCAGCTTAAAAGTCATAACCATTTTCTTGCTATAAAGTAGCAAAGTAACTGTTTTGTTGTGACTGTTTATCTGCATTCAGTTTCAGATAATACATTTTCCCCATAGGCTATAATGGGGCACTTTAAAGTGTAATAACTTTTGAACAGATTAATATTTTTTCACCAAACACTGAAAAGGTGAATGTGGGAGGTAAAGGTTTTCAACCCTGAAAATTTTCAGACCACAACCTGAAGTCATGTCTGAGATTCAGGTGGACAAAGAAATGTCAAAAAACACAGATTTTTCTCCCCCCAACACTCTATATCTCAGACACCACAAAATGAATTTCCATGAAGTTATGCAGGTTGAGAGACCTTCCACTAGATATTATGCTTGCCAACTTTCTTGCAAAGCCTTTGACTGATTCCAAAGTTATTAACATTACAAAATGTTGGTTTATCATAGAAGTTACCTTTCACCCTAACTAAACTGGCACTACCATCCATTACAATATATTATATATTTTCCTTATTGTCCAGTGGGGTATACACTTCCCAAAGCAAAACTCCTACAGTGACACACATCGCTGCCATCAACAGCACTAAGTCACTGTAGGGGATGAGGTCGAGACCCGGCAATAATCTCCTTGTCTTGCACCCCTTCTCTGACCTGAAGTTGGTATCCATAAGTATAGGGGGTGTGGGGCAGAGTTTCCTGTTTGGGAAAAAAACAGTCCCTGATGTGTGTGGCTCCCTGCTGACCGCAACTCGCAGTCAGCAGAGAGCCTGGTGCTATGATGCCAGTCGACAAGTTAGTTGTTGACTCAGCATCATAGAACCATCCAGTGGTACTGCCACCCTCCAATTGTCATCTCTGTAGTATTTTTTCCCTGGTGCCTAGTGGTACAAATAACTCTTTGATGCCCCTCCACATAAATAATGTAAGGATACCTTATGTCTAATGGTGTACCCCACCCTCCCATGGCTGTCTCCATAACTCTTCACTTTATCTCTATTGTCTACTGGCACCCCAACCTTCTGATGGTCGTCACCCATGGTTGTTATACTTGTCCTGGTGTCTAGTGGCACCCCCTCAATGTCCGTCAGAGCCTGAAAAGAAAATATCTGAAGAACAGTGCTGAACATCTCACTTAAATCAGCAATGCCATGCATAAGCCTGAAGCTGATCTAGGTAGCAGGGGAATGTAGTCTATCAATTTTTGCACTAACCTCTGAGCCACCTAACTGCACTTTCTAATTGTTGTGATACAAACACTGACACATATATACATATATATATATATATATACAGTATATACACATTTATGCATATATATTCCAGTATAATATAGCAGTGCACTATCTGCACACCAAGCATTCATCACACACACACACACACACACACACACACACATATACACACACTGACTTACATGGGATTTATTTACTTATACATCTAACCCTAACTTTGATTGTATTTAGGACAAGCACTGTGCAGGGCTCCCAGATTTATATGGATTCCTGCATTTTACAGGGAAATTAAGTCATTTAAAGGAAAATTGTACCCATTGACTTGTACTGGGGTATGTTCATGGAAACACAGTACCAACTTAGAGATAAACTTCTCCAGCCTATAACTGTCACAAGAAGTGGTTAGTAGCAAACATTTGTATATTGGGTTGTTGCTGATACTGGGCAGTGTTAAAAAAGATAAAATGAAAATCTTAGCACAACAGCTTTTTTTTTGTTGTTTTTTATAAGTAGTATCTGAAAGTTGTCATGTATTTCTAGGCTGAAATGTGACATTAAAACCTATGACATTTGTACTGCATGTACTCCTGTGAATAATCATTATTTGCAAATAAATCAGTGCTGAAATCCATTGTGTCTTGTGTTTTATTTATTTATTTTAGTTTACAGCCTGATGGTGTTCACAGGGATATTAATGTTTTTCAGCCAAACTCCCCGTGGTGAATGTACTGATGGTGTCCACAAGGCCAGGCATGGTTCTGATTTATTTTGCAGCTGTCTGCTCTAAAACTGCAGTTTTTTCAATTCTCTCCTTCCTTCCCCCACCCCATACTGTGTAAATGCTCTACCTGTTGTTTTAATATCCTAACCTCCATCTCCTCCCAAATGACTTTTGACACACCCCAACCATGGTGTCCAGCTCTTGAAGATGTACGTACACCACGGTCAGGAGTTGGGAACCAGCCTTAGTAACCTATGGAAGCCTCACACTGATGTGGTAGGGAGTGCTCAGAACACTGCTTAAAAGGTTCTGCTCCAGAGTTCTTAGCCCTTTTTACCAGTGTACTATCATACCGAAAGAGCTTGGTGTCCACTGCCAGTATTCACCATACAAACACCATGGTCTTGCCTTTAGTATACAAACACCACAATTTTCAGGAGTGTCTCAATCATACTGCTGGACTGGAGTGCCAGAAGTGTCAAGGGCTGGATTGTACTGTTTGCCTCTTGTTTTTCTTTTTCAGAAATGTTTATTTTGAAATGTTTGGTATCCATGTACATACACCACAGTGTCCACATATATACACCACAGTGTCCAAGTACATACACCATGGTGTCTGCTGTACATACACCACAGTGAGCAGTCATGTTACCAGGCATCTTTAACTCAGCTATCTTACCACATGGCTACTTTTAACCAGTTTTATAATGGTATCTTAAAACACATTGAAATGTATTAATATGCTCATTATTAGTAACATTTGTTTTCAATTACAGCAGCTGATTGGTGTCCATGTACATACATCACAATCATTTTGTGTCCACGTACATACATCATGGTGTCTGCTTTACATACACCATGGTGAGCTGTCTTGTTCACAGGAACCATCAATGCAGTTATCTTCTCACATGACCAGTTTTTACTGGTTTGATTATGGTATCTCAAAATACATTTAAAAGTTGATATGTTCTGAATTAAAAAATTTGACCTTCATGTCACACTTTGGTACACCATTTACATGAACATACCTACTGGTTATACGGGAAAACAGAACCACTTGGTTTCCTTATGGAATAATGTTATCTACAGGAAAATACAGGAAAAGTAATGTGAAGTTACAGGAAAGTGCCAAATCAGTCTGGGAGCACTGACTCTGACACACTAACAAATATGCACTGCTTCATGTTCTGAAAAGTTCACACATGTACAGTAAAGCATTAAAACCATTTGCAACTGACAAGAAAAAGGTTAATCTACCAGGAAAGAGTTAACATTACACACACACACACACACACACACACACACACACACACACACACACACACACACACAAACACTCTCTCACATATTCCTCATTGCCATATAGGGAAACATACACACAACCCTTTGTCTCAGCCTGCATGCAACATCCCTTTCCTAACCTTTTTTTGTTGTAGTAGCTTTCACCAATTAATCATAAGTTAACCATGTTGTAATCACCTCAAGTGGTTGCCATCCTGACCATGTAAACCTTGAGAGGCATTGTCTTTTATAGTGTATGGGGTAAGCCCTCATTTTTTGTGGTGGCCATCTCTCCTAATGTGATATGGATCAGGTGAGCATGGATTGCTACTCTACTGTAGGGTGAGTTTTTAAATCTAGCACATGTTAATGCGGGCTTTATTCTGAAAAAAGAATGTTGTCAGGTGAGTTTAATTCTGTCTTGTAATCTCACTGATCTGCCATAGCCAAGCAAGGTTTACAGCTTTGACATCAGAATGATAAGATTACAAGATAAAAAATGAGTGCAAGCAGTGCATATTAAATGCTCCCCGTACAATATAAAGAAATAAACAATAACTAATATAAAACACTCATTCAGTAGTTTACATAAGTTAGAGTGTTGGTTACTGTTGTCATTTTTTAACTCTTACGAGCTACTGCACTGATAAAAACACTTTACTCTGTGTTGAGCTGATTGAAATCTGAAACTCATTTCTTACTTTCAGTTACAGGCTGTGAAATGCTAAATTGACATATTTACTAAAGACCATGTGCTATGATCTTTATTTCCAAGAGAATTCTACTTATATTGGGCCCTATGCACATATGGGCGGGTAATACATGCTGGTGGTGCATTACCCACCAGCGGATTTCTGCACCTGTGGACAGGTGCACCCCAATTGGTAGTCACTATCAGCCACCACCTGTCCATGGCCCTACCCCTCTGGCATGCTGACATGCAGATGACATTTCTGTGAACTGGGAGCATATTAAATGAGATGCATGGACCCAGTCCACAAATGGATCACTTGCACCCATGTGGCATGGAAAACAATGGAGGGCACAATGTGTGCTGTAAGCTCAGGGTGATAGGGAGCCTGGCCTACCACCCCAGACCTCCATGCTGATCCATGGGCTGGGGCAGCTTGTAAAGGGGTCTGCAGTGCCCCCATGTCTGCATTGTTGCTGGTAGTGGCACACTGGGGTGTGTGTATCTCTTACAGTTGGGTGTTACCCAGCATAGGGTACACCCACCACACCCAGTACTCTGCACCTTTGTGAATGGCGTGGAGTGTGTACAGCACCCTAAAGTGTCCATGGCATGCTGCTGTTATGGCACACAGCTGGGGGATCAGTGCTTTCATGTCCTGCACCTTCCCCTAGTGAATGTCATGCGGGGTCTGCAAGACCCTGCTATGCAGCATTCAAACTTTGCTATGCCAATGCACCCAGGTTATGTGACATGCTTGCATAGTGCTTGGGTCCCACTGATGCTAGTAACCATGTTATTACAGAAGTTCTGTTATGCACAGGTTAATATTGAGATACATGTACAGTACTATTATTGTGGACACACACACACACACACACACACACACACACACACACACACATTCCTCTTTGCCATATAGGGATATACACACACAACTCTTTGTCTCTACCTGCATACAAATTCCATTTCTTAGCCTTCTTTATTTCATTAAATTTCACCAGTTACTCAAAAATATAAACAATAACCAGAATAGCCAATATAAAAAACTCATTAAGTGATTTACATAACTTAATGTATTATTTACTGCTGTTCTGTTTTAACTGTTGCAGATCTCCTACACTGATAAAATCACATTATTCTGTGTTGATCTGACTGAAAACTGAAACTCATTTCTCACTTTAAGTTACAGGCTGTGAAAAGCTAAGTTAACGTGTTTACTAAAGATAACAGCTATGAACTGTCTTGCAAGAGAATTATACTTACTCTGAAGCTAGTAACCATGTTATCACACAAGTCCTGTTATACTTAAATTAAAATTTAAATACATGTAATGCTATTGTGACAATCATTTCCCATTAAAACTTAAAAACACTGTCAGAGTAAAAGAATAAAATGCTTCTTACCAACCACTACACTTCACCACTGCAGGACAGCCTAGTTACAAATGTCAGCCTTGGTTTTAACTCATGCAGATCATCTACAGTGATAACAATATTTCATTCTGTGTTGATCTGATTGAAATCTGAACCTCATTTCTCACTGGGAAACACTGACTAACAGAGAAAACATAGTGCAGTGGAGGAAAAAAACAGACTGCTGAGCAGAGGAATTGCTAGAAAGTTTCAATTTTATGAAGTCCATTAGGAATCAGCTGAGCTCCATTTTTCTAGTTTGATAGTAAAATGCCTGCATAGCTCTGCCTGCAGCTGTAAAAAAGGCATCAGAGCTATAAGATTATGACAAGAAAGGGTTAACTTAACAATTGCTTACTCAATCCTAACAATACTGCAATACTGTCTATAAATGTATTCATTTTAAATGTGTTACAATCTGGATAGCTCAGTAAGAGGCAGCATTGTATGTCTTCGTGGGGTACCTGGGGAGATTGCAACAGAGAAAAGGACAGTGTTTACACCTGTAAAGACACACATTATTATGGAAGGATAATAGAGTACAGTAGAATAGAGTAGAGCATATATACTGTACTGCATTTTTAGGACAATAAAACAAAAAGCCTAGAATAACTGATAACCAACAATGGGCAAACCCCCCTCAAGAAACAGTTACAAATGTTGAATAGTTCCAAATTGCACATTAGTTTCCTCACCTCATACCTGCATTGCTTAGACTTGACTGATATTTATGTCTAAATACTGTAGCTGGTGAAGACTGTTTAAACCATTTCATGCTGAATTGTATAGGTTGAGGCAATTCATACACACAGCTTTTCTGTACAAATGTGACTCTTTTAGTGTTGGTTACAGATTATGCGTGTGTATATTTAACCTTTTCTATTGTTTAAAGTTATAACATGGTATGAATATTCTAGCCCCTCATTAGCTGAAGTACAAGTACAAAAGTGTAATTTTCTGGCCATAATTATACTCCTGTACATTTCATTTTTTTATTGGTAAGCAGGTTAGCATAAATGCCTTTTTTAACAGCAGCCAGTACATACAATATGTAAAATATAGTATAATGTAGATTATGCAAACCAAGTACAATTGGACAATTTCTTACTCAGTCCTAACAATACTGCAATGCTGTCTATAAATGAATAAAAAGAAAATGTGTTACAATCTGGATAGCTCCATGATATGCAGCATTTCATGTTTTCTTGGGGGACCTGAGGAGACCACAACAGAGAAAAGACAGGGTATAATATCAATACACTACACTTGGAACTTTGGTTTTGTCCTCTGCTCATATTTTATATAGAAAAAAAAGTATTTTCTTATTTAACTTATAAAAAACAAATAATAGCACCCATGTTATAAATGCAACAAGACCTTTTTGTGATACAAACTTACAAAATACAAAATTTGCCAGCAAATAAAGGCCTAGAAGTCTATCAAGTCTGCTTGAATGTGCAGCTAGCAGCCCTTATTCTGCAGCTGTCCCTCCCTTCCACCTTTCCCCTGCATTGGCCCTCCCCTTTGTCCTGTCCCATCCCCAATTGAAGCAGTCCAATTTTCTACTGGATACCACTTCTGCAGGTAATGTATTCCACCCAACTACCACCCTCTCTGTAAAATAAGTGTCTCGTCATCTCCCTCCTGAACCTTCCTCCCTCCACTCTCATATCATGGCCCCTGGTGTCTCTTCCCTCCCTTACTTTGAGCAGCCCCACTGTACCTGTCTTGTTTATTTCTTTCATGTACTTAAAGGTTTCAATCATGTCCCCCCGTCCCTCCTCTCCTTCAGCGAGTACATGTTCAACTCCCTCAGCCTCCTCTCATATGATAAGTCCCCCAGCCCCTTAATCATCTTTGTCACCCTGTGCTGCATCCCCTCCAGTACCTTAATGTCCCTCCTCAGATACAGGTGCCAGTACTGCATGCAGTACTCCAGGTGCGGTATAACTAATGACCTATACAGTGGCAGAATCACCTCCTCCCTCCTCAAGGATATACCCCTTGCAATGCAACCCAGCATTTTGTTGGCCTTTGCAGCTGCCTTCCTACATTGTGCCAGGTTGTTCATTGACCCTGTAATGAGCACTCCCAGATCCTTCTCCTCCTCCTCCTCCTCTGGCTGGGCTAGCTGCACCTCCCAAGCTGTTAACTCCTCTTTGGGTTCTTCACCCCAAAATGCAACACCTTGCACTTTTTGGCATTAAACCCCAGTTGCCTGGTGTCTGGCCAGGTTTCAAGCTTTTCCAGATCATCCTGCAGCCCCTGCCATCCTTCTAGGTTGTCCAGCACCACTCCCATCTTAGTATCATCAGCAAACAGACTGATCTTGCCCTTGATGTCCAATGATATGTCTGCAATGAATATCCCAAACAACACTGGTCCCAACACCAAGCCCTGTGGAACACTGCTTGTCACTACTCTTGGGTGTGAAAGCTCCCCACCCACCACCACCGTCTGTTGCCTTCCCTGAAGCCAGTTCCCTATCCATCTCACCAGCTTTGTACCCATCCCTGTGCCTTCTAACTTACTTCAGCCTCCCATGTGGCACTGAGTTGAATGCCTTACTGAAGTCCAGATACAAGACATCCACTGCATGGCCCCTGTCCAGTTGCCTTGTTACCCAATCATTGAACTCCTAATCAAGCATTTGAAGTTTAGCACCTAGTTCTGAAGTTATCAATGGAAGAGAGGGGTAATCATTGTAGTTCCACAAGGGTCGGTGCTGGGTCCAGTCCTCTTCAACATATTCATCAACAACATCACCAATGAACTGGAAGGGAAGGGAAGGCTTGTCTGTTTGCAGACAATACAAAGCTCTGCAACAGGGTGGACACACTGTAAGGAGCATCAGGTATGGAAGCTGCTCACAGAAAACTGGAGGAATGGTCCACACATTGACAGTTAAAGTTTAATGCCAAGAAGTGTAAGATAATGCACCTAGGTAAGCAAAACCCAAGAAAAAAGTATATTCTGGAAGGGCGTCAATTAGAGGAGACAAAGTTAGAAAGTGATCTGGAGTAATTATTACCAATGACTTAAAGGTAGGAAAGCAGTGTGAAAAAGCAGAAGAAAAGGCAAATGGAATCCTTGGATGCATAGGTAGGGGTATTACAAGCAGAAATCAGGACTTAATCATGCTGCTGTACAGATCCTTGATGAGGCCACACCTGGTGTACTATGTCCAGTTCTGGAGGCCTCACGTAAAACATTGATTGGTTGGAGACAGTGCAGAGAAGGGCTACAAAGATGGTGCAGGGGCTGCACCATGAGCTATACAAGACAAGACTCAAGGAGCTGAGCTTATTCTTGCTTATTCTCACTGGAACAGAGAAGAAATGGGGGGGACATGACAGAAACATTTAAATACATCACGGGAATTAACGCAATGCAGAGGAGAAATTCTTCCAAGGAAATAGAGACGCATGTACAAGGGGGCACAACATGTGAATGGTGGGAGAAAAGTTTTAAAGCAACTCTAGGAAGACTTTTTTACCAAGAGAGTGATTGGCCCATGGAACAGCCTGCTACCAGAAGTGGTGGCATCAAAGACTGTAATAGAATTCAAGCTTGCATGGGACAAGCAATGTGGGCAACTTAGAACAAAACTCAACTAGGGAAGGGGTGTAGCCAGCATGGGCAGACTAGATGAATCACATGGTTTGCATTTGCCAACATTTTCTTATGTTCTAACAGGTCAGTACAGCACTGATGGCAGAATCGAGTACCAGCCAAAACCAAAAAGATTTATTTCCAAACACTCAGTACAGAACTGCCGGCTTCATCGAATCAAGTAGTTTAAGTAGTGAAAACACAGGAATTTTTATTTCCAAACAGGTCAGTACCAGACTGCTGGCTGTGTCATCCAATAGCTGGGCCAAAAACAAGGAAATATATTTCCAAACAGATCAGGACACAAATTCTGGCTGCATTGAGTCATGTAGTTTAAATATTGAAAACACAGAGAGATTTACTCCCAGACAGGTCAGTTGAGCACTGCTGGTTGTGTTGAGTATTTGCGTAAAAACCAAGAACATTTATAGTAAAACCCTAGCAATCCAAACCTCAATTTACCAAGACTCTCAGTTATCCAAAACTGTGGTGTGTCTCTCAGATTAATAAACTTCATTATAAAGTGCTCTCACTTATCTGAAACCCCATTTATCCAAACACTTTCATTATCCCCTAGCACATTTGCATAAGTGAGATTATACTGCATTTTCAAACACTAAGTACAGCATGGCTGGCTGCATCGAGTCAAGTAGTTTAAAAAATGAAAACAAAGGGAAATTTAGACCTAAACAGTTCACTGTAGTACTGCTGGCTGCTTCAAGTACTTTAAGGAATAAAACTCTGGGAGACTTATTCATGAACAGGTCAGTACAGTACTGCTGGCTGCATTAAGTACTTCACGGAGTGAAACACAGAGAGATTTATTCCCTAACAGGTTAATACAGCACTGCTGCCTGTGTTGAGTAGCTACACTAAAAACACAGTAAGTACAGCACTGCGGTATACTGATGGAAGAGCAAAACTCTGACTGTGAAATCCCTCACAGTGACAATCTCAACAAGATTTGAGATTGTTGATGTGAGGGACCCAAGGGCGAAATTTCACCCTTTCATTGACTCTTCTAGACAACTCTGACTTGGAGTTAGTTATTTTAGGAAGGAGGTGCAGGTGCAGCCCCCACATGGGGGCTTTGGGGTGCAGCTCCAATAGAAAACATACGATGTCTGACAGGTGAAATATCACCTGTCAACATCAGGGATCTCGCTATGCTGAACATCGACAACAGTGTTGTTGATTTGGCATAGGTACACCAGGCACTGCTGGATGAGTCAAATTTGAAAACACAGGGAAATGAATTGATTAGATCAGTAAAGCAGTAGCAAGAGTTCAATATAAGGGAAAGGGGAAATTGTTTAACCAGAAGGACACACTAGTCCAGTGCTTTTCAGGTGTGACCTGGGAGCACAAGGAAATTAAGTGACTTGCTCGGGGTCAGGGTCACACAGTATACAAAAGGGAGTTGAAGGGAATCAGACCCAGCTCATCATCACTGCACTGTAGCTCAGTGCTGTAAAATTGCTGGTGTTTGTTTAGCCTTTAAGACATTAGATTTAGTAGCAGAGATCACAGCAAAAGCAGTGGCACTGCAGAGTAGGGATGTCTTTCTGCTGATGAGCCTGTCCTGTATTTTCTTTCACTCCCTGCAGTCCAAATGAGAAATGTTTTTTTTAATGCCAAGACTTTGTTTTGCATTTAGTGGATGGCATTTATGCTCCTAGGCTAGTACCCCTACACTACCGTACATATGTCCCACTCCTAACCCTGCCCTTCTGTACTGAAATGCCAATGATGTCTATTTTTTTTTGCAAGGACTCCAGCTGCCATAAGAACAAGTTCAAATGATCATTTAATTACTTATTTGTGAATCAGTTTTGTGTTCTTGCAGTTAGTGAACTAGCCCTCCCCAGATCAAAGCAAATGCATCCCCATCCCAAGTTAACCCTGCACTTCTGTGCTTTAATTCTTCTTAGTTCTTTCCCTTCCCTTTAATCCCCCACCAGATGAGGCAAGATGTTACCACAAATCAGCTAGTTTTGTAAGTTTCCCACTCCCAGTTATTGTCACCTGTCCCTATTACCTTAATGTTCTCCTTCTTTCCCTTCACTTAATTCCTGTGTGGCACAGTGCCATTTTTTTTGGTTCAACCACAATCAAGTTTTGAATTGAGGGGAGAATGTGAGAAAGATTTTTTTTTTAATTTGTGTAAGAAGACTGTTAAGTTTCTCAAGTCCATGGCATTACCACACCATGCATTCACTCCAGACTTGCTATGGAGCATCCCAAACTTTGGACTTAGTTGACTGCGGCACCAATGATAGCGGGTGTTGCTTGTTAGTATCCCCTTGGTCTAATCAGGAGGAGTGACACTGGGAGTGATGTGCTGGTTTGATGATCATGCTCCCTCTTCCAGTTCTGTACCACATGACTGAGGAGTTTGCCAGGGACTCAGGGCCTAGGAGCATGCGCTGCTACTTGTAGGAATTTCCTGTCTTTTTTAGTGAACCAAAGTTTGCATTTTTACAGAACATGTACATGCTGTCGACCACTGCGAACATGGAGGGAGGGCGTTGAGGTATTTTAAGGCCACTGTTGAACTGAACTTGCAGCTCTACTCAGAATACAATGTATGGTGGCTGTGCATGCTGATTGGCTGAAATCGCATTCATGATTTAAAATACTCTAATGAAAGATTGACTGGTACAACTGGACATGAGGTGCTGTGGTTTGAGTATTTCTTTGTTGGCTAAACTGAGTAGTTATAATTTTTGTTACATATGTCCTTTAGTAAAGATGCTTGATGCTGGAATATAATAGTCAGCAATCAACCTTACCCTGTATCTAGCCTGAGAAATAACAGATTCCTTCTCATTGCTGTCAGTCTCCCACCTGTTCACAGCAGTGATTTTAACATAGTGTAGAGGTAGTCTTCAGTGCACCTGCCTACACCATATATTACAGCTTGTTTATGAAACAAAATGTTTCTGGCTGTGCCTAACTGTTGTTCCCACACTGTTACTCGCTCATCTTATTCGGCAGTAAATGTTCCATCGTACAGAGAATCCTACACTGATCCTTCACATTTCACCAGCACTAAATGCACTGTACATCACTGGGTGGGGATGCCTGGGATTTACCTGTCTGTCATGGAAATTTAAAGAAAAAAATAGTAGGCAAGTAATGCAAAGTCTGAGTTTTGGTCAAGTTGAAATGGCAATTTGGCTTAACTGATTTAGAGACTTACATGACCAGGATTGGAGTCTGTTTTGGGTAATCACATTACAAACACAGTAATGTGTTCTATAGTAGCATACCTTTTCCTAGCAGCCTTGCTTTAAATTAGTTCTAATTCCTTGACGTTCTCTTGTCTTCCATTCCCTGCACTTCTCATCATGCTCATTAACATGACATGGTGCAGAATTAGTCGTTAGGAGCACTAGCTGGGTAAGTTGCCATGGTAAGCTACTGACAAACAGCTGTCCCTTCCCATACTCAGTAATGCTGGGTGAAACAGTTTTAATATCGGTAAAGTAGAGTGCAATTACTGATTTCTCATTTCTGTAATTTGTTTTAATTTGCGCTAATATTTGGCATAATGTTGCACGTAATTTTTTTTCTTCAAGTGACACTGTTTTTACCAAAATTATACATTTTTTAAAGTGTTTTGTTTTTCAAAACTGACACAACTTCAACAAATAATGTTAAATCTGTTGGATGAAACTGTGACTGTGAGAGAACTAGCTTTAGTAAGTTCAAATAGCATAAAAATGCAGTTTCAATGCACATTGAAACTGCTCATTTCTTTTCTAAAAGAAATGTAAGGAGAGGGACACACCTCGCATGGTTGTATTGGAAGATGTCACTTGTACTAGCTAAGCAAAAAATCCTTTTTTTAAGGTTTTAAACTACTTTGTCCAGCCAGTGTATTTGAAACCACCAACCTTTTTTTTTTGAATTGCTACATACAAGCATATAAAATTGTAACAAAAGACCATTGCTATCTACCTCTGAACAAATGTAAAATCTAGCACATTCTACCATTTTATCTCATGGGTTAGTTTACTCACACAAGAACTCAAATATTAAGACTAAGAGAGACCCATTTGCATGCAGACAAAATTATAAAATAGCCAATTTAAGCAGACACATTTTAACTTTTCATAGATGTACTATGGAGGTAGGGGGTTGGGAGAGCACTGGACCTTTTTTTCTTAAATGCTACAAAACCAGTAGCACCCCTTATGAGATATGTGATCAAGAAGGGTGAAGTAGGCTATATTTGAAATGTGTTAAACATTTGAGAGTTGCTTGACATTCTTGTAGTATGCTCCCTTTTAATCACCTATGAATTTCCTTGGTTGAAAACACTTTATTTGAAAGAAGCCAGTTAGGGCAATGCACTTATAAGAGAAGCTAATGCAGGCAGTTCACAGTTAGGACCAAACTGGTGGGTTCCGCCTTGGCATTTTGTGATTTGACTAGCTCACATGAGATCTCAGATATGAAGACTTAGACAAATCCCATTCTATGGTGTTAAAGTAAGGACATAGCCAAGTTAGACAGAAAGAAATTTTAACTATTAAAAGATTTACCATGGGGGTAGATGTGTGCACCACTCTGTTTGTTGTTAATGACTATCACATCTGTTCAATGTGGAGCTCATACATCTGGTGTTACATGATGCTCCTCATCCCCCCGAGACACTTTTACCCTTCTCTTGACTTTATCCCACTCCATTTGCTGCTGTTGCTGCTGTCACATAATTGTTAATTGCTGCTCTGACAATTGTGTATTACTGCAACATGAGTATGGCGTGATGTAAAATGTTTGTATGGATGGAGTGCCTTTTCTGGAACTGGCTAATTACCCCCAAAATGTTTTCCCTTAACCCTACTGTATCACTGCTAACAGAAACAACAGAATATCCTTTTAAAATCCTACCACTAAATGGCTAATTACAGTGCTGACTAGAGTGAATTACAGCACAATATGCATACCATGCTTTCATGTAAGAAATATGTCATTTTCCACCACCATACCAACCCTATGGAATGTCCTTGCAAACAGTGTAAAATAATACCCATCCCTAGATGGCATTAAGAAAAGCCTAAAGGTTCACCTGTTAGAACAAAGCACCTGTAATTGTTATCACTGATAGATCTCTATCTGAGCCTTGCTACATGTCTACCTGGCCTATATAGTTTCCATGATTAAAATGCCTTTTTAGTACTTATTTGTTTGTAACTCATAACTTGTCACTGTATATAAAACCTTTATTCTGTAATACTATATGTACTGTAGAATGTGTAAAAATATTGTCGTATCTGTCAACAAATTCCATGTGATTAACCTTGGGTCACCCCTGAAAATGGGTCTTAGTATCAGTGGGTCCACTCAATTAACAACATTTTAATTAATAAAATAACACAGGATAGCCATATAGATGGGATGCTGTATTTGATATGGCTGATCACAAAAAAAGTTTATTTTTAAAATATTACTACTAACTGTAGGAAACATTTTCCATTCCAAATATTTGCTACTGCCATGTGGCTAATTTGGCTGATGTTATTAATAATGTGATAATTTAACAGTTTAAGGGGACAGGCACCTGCCAAAGGTTTTGAGTAGCAATGCATTGCATCTTAAATTAGAAACTGTGGACCTCAAAGTATGTATGTGAAAAGAACAAATTTGTTGATTCAAAAGAACTGACAAAAACATTTTTTTTGTAACACATACAAAAAAACACTTCACAGGAAAGCACCTATGAGCTATCTCATTTTAAATATGTTCACATGTTTCTGAATGGACACTTTCTTTAAAGAGCTAGCAATAATTAATGAAGAAAATGATCATAAATCTAATCAGCCATACAATAAATCCTTCCAAAAGTCGATATCAAAATTCCTAACTTTTGAAAGTATTTTACCTATTCATGACTTGTACTTAAATAGGAATTAATATACTTTTCTTAACAGGTTTACTGTTTTTCCATTTGTATATATTCAAATAACTGAACCTTTAGACAAGCAACTTGATGAGCAGATATACTGTGTACATTACTTCATTTTACATTTATATTGCTTCGGTGATTTTATTTTACCAGCCTGGTGGCGCAAAGGGTTGAGGTGCTGCATGCCACACCCCATGCCATGCTGATGACCCAAGTTTGGGTATGAGCCTGGGTTATCAGAGGTTGGTGGGGAGGGAAAGAAATTGAGTGGCTGCTGGCTGGCGGCCCTCCACCTTGGGAGGGAGATCTAGGTCTCCTCAGAGCTTGGCCACCCACTGGTGGAGGTGGAGTGGCTGTGCCACTCCAAGAAGTGTCAGCATTAGGCCAAGGGAAGGTGGAAGAGGCTGGTCCTGGAGCTGTGCTGTGCACATGTGCCTCCACACTCATGCATCACTGCTTCCAGGGTCTCAGGAGTAGGAGCAGTTCACAAGGAGAAAACAGAGGAAAAATCAGGTGCCACCCAAGGATGAGGCTTCCAGGCCAGTTCAGAGGTTCTGCTGGGGCATGCATGGCATTATATGTCCCAGAAAGTCCCCAAGCCCAGTAAGTTGGTGGATGCCCAGATAGCCCACTGAAGGATGATAAATACAGACTTAATTTTACATTTATATTGCATGAAGAATTTTATTTTGTTTCCAGTTCATTAAACATACCTCAGTTTTCATGACTCTGGATGGTGATCACAAAAACTGGTAGTCCACTTCAAGTATCCCAATGTGTGGCTTAACAAAAACATTAGTTTCTCTAACACAACAGCACCATTTCTGGCTCTACGATGCTGGTTTGACAACAATTTTGTCGACCGGCATCACAGCGATGGAATTTATGTCGACCACAAGTTACAGTTGACATAAATCCTGTAGGACTCCCAGTCTCTGTTTCTATTGGGGGATTTACCCCCTAACCCCCATGTGAGAGGCTCTGACCCCACACCCTCCATTCTAAATATGATCAACTGTGAGTCAGAGTTGATTCAGGGAGGGGGTGAAGGACCAGGAGACAGTCTGCCTGGGTCTCTGGAACACCAGTACAGCGAACTATTGTTGTTGGCATTTCATCAGCATTGACATAGTTCACTGTACTGGTGTCACTGTCGGGGGGTGGGGGTTATACCACCATTTCTCAGTTACAGTAAGCTTGGTTTACAGCATCACAATAATTCAAGCCTTCCACTCCCAGTCTGGTGAGAGGCCATTCTCAAGAGTATAAAGCCAGTGCTTGACTATGTGGATGTGGTTTACAGTATTGCCCTAAAGTCCAATGTTGTCAGATCCTACCCTCTTTTCTACTCCTTTTGTCATTTTACCATTAATGCACGTCCTCTCTCTCATTACTACTCTCTTCATGTTATTGCCTCTCCCTCTGCTCTCCCAAGATGTCCATCACTTAATGCACTGTTCTTCATTTATTGCTAAGCATTGTATTGACTCTGTTCCTCCTTAATTTTTTCCTTTCTGAATTCTCCATCTCTTCCCCCTTTCTCTCCACTCATCTGATGATCACTTGTTGCAAATCATATGTTGAAAATCTAGAACTGGTCAGTCTGCCTTCTCTAGCCATCTTCCTACCATGTGTAATATTGTCTCACTATATATCTCTCTCATCCTTACATAGCTCTCTCAAACCACTCCTGATTGCACACTTCTCAAAACCCTGCACTTAGCCATTTTATGTTACACACTGGTATCTGATGCACTGTTGTTACCAGTCTATCCTGACATAACCCAAATTACCTCTCCAACCTTTGTAAATTATATATTTTGTGTTATTTTATAAATGCAGTGGCACCAGTCAGTACATAACCTAGTAATGCTGCAGTGTATCACAAAATGCTGTAGCATGCTGCAGGAAACACTAAAATGCAATGACAATTAAACCATTTTTACTACAGTATTTTGTGACATGCCATTTACTGCAAGTTTCCACATTGTATCATGGCTGATTCTGCTGAATATGAGTTATTTCTTGTTCCTTACTCAATATTGCACATTCACCTTACGTTTGATAAATCTTGTTGCCGTATTCTCCCCCTTGTTACCTCTCCCACTGGTCAAGCCTGGAAGCAAGCTATGGCTCTATGTACCTTTCCCAGTCAGCACAGATAAATAACTAAATAAACAAAACCCACAAAGTAATTAAGGTTTACTCACAAGGCAGGATTAAGTTAAATTATGTGATGTGGAACCTCTTGAAAGGCAACACTCATTTCCTCCTGATATAACAAAATATATACAATGCAGAAACTATTTATTATGGCTATAGAATACTCAGTAGAATTGAGGCATCATTACTTGTAATTATGAAACAGGTTCATTAGTTCCTTCTATTTATGTACCCAAAGGATAGAATATTTTTGTTGTTATTTTGAACAATACTGACCAAGCAGCACATGTCTCAAAGTATCAGATCCATTAAAGTGTTGGATTTTATTTCAGAAATTCTACCGAAGTTTTAGGGGCATAGGTTTACAGAAAGATAATAAATATAAGGCATAAGAAAGAGCTAACTCTAAAGGCAACTATGTAAACTAGAAAATATATGCATATAATTATGTTTGCATTAATATTTATCTATTTTTATATGCCTTTGTAGCTAAGTGCCAAAGCATATTCTTAATAAACATTGAACTTGCACCTGAAAATATATGACAAACAGAGGTGCTCAGTCACCAAAGATTGTAAAATATATTCAGAAAATTTTCATTGGCCAGAACAAATGCACTGCAAATGTTTTATTTGCTTCTCACCAATTTGTCAGCGGGAGTAGTCTTTTCCATCACATACCATTTCTCATGTTCTCCTTCAACAGAGTAGCAGATTTCAAGCATTCCATTTTAAAAATGGCTTAAACTGCTATTATTGAAATTGAAATTTCTGTCCTCAGTACGGGTACTTCACATAGTCACATAGTAACACAGTCATTTAAGGTTGGATGGGACACAAGGCCCATCAAGTCTACCTTCCAAACACTTCATAAGCAGAGACAAACAAGTAAGATGGGCATACATTAACTCTGTTATAAAGATTTCCCACCTAGGCTTCTACACAGGTCACACAGCAATTCCTTTAGTAAGCAACACTCTGTCAAGGCTTTTCATGATGGCCTGTACTGTCATCATGTCCACTGTCTCCACTAGTAGACTGTTCCATGTGTACCTTACCTATTGGGAGAAGAAATGCCTCTTAACATTACCTTTGAATTTACCTCATTTGAGTTTCTTCACCATGTTCTTCCAGAGCACCTCAGGTCAAATGCTTCCACCTGTTTGACTCTGCTGATAAATTTCAGTAAAAGGTATAGTAAGATTATTTTCCCTTCATCATCCTTTCCTCTTCTGTGAACATATTAACTGTTGTTGTACCACATAGTGAAATATCAGTACATAATTCCTATATGTTCTAATTCTGTTGGCAGTCTAAGGGTCAAGGTCCCCCAATCTCTAATAATAGCTCTTAACTCTCAGAAATGCAAAATCACACATACCCCCATAATGCAAAGCATCATGGGTTGTATATGTAAATCACCACAAAATCTTATGCTGGTTCAACTTTAAGCAGGAATGCATGGTGCCAAAAGGCCTCTTACGCAGTCTGTAAAGGGTGCCCACAGAAGACACAGACATGTGTTTCATCCTACCAGGACTCATCAGTGTGCCTCATCTGTATGACACCCCAGTGGAATGAACCAGCTACCCTACATCGGTATATTGGGTTTTAGTTGTGGTGAGCCCAATAAAAACAAAAAAACAAGCTAAAAGACAAAGAACCTTAGTGTGTAAGCACTGAGGCAAGGGTTACCCCAAAGGGCATTGGCCGGGAAGCCAAGTTTCAAAGAAATACAAAATCACACATGCCTCATAATGCAAAGCTTCATGGGTTATGTATGTAAATCACCACAACATCTTATGCTGGTTCAACTTTACAGGAAATGCATGGTGCCAAAAGACCTCTCACACAGTCTGCAAAGGGTGCCAACAGAAGACACAGACATGTACTTCATCCTACTGGGACTTAAAGGTTCTTTGTATTTTAGCTTGTTTTTTTACATTTACAATTTACATTGGCATCCCTGTATGGGATGTCATTCAGAGACCACAGAAAACAGCATCAGTGAAGGCAAGGATTGCAACCTAACTATGGATAGAGGTGTGTGAGTTCTGCCACTGACCTAAGGTGCTAGCTATGTCATTAGTGCAGACAAAACTATCCATTGGCAGAAAGAGTGTGGGAGCCTATCTATTGACTGATGGCATGCAGTGTGCTGAAATTTCTTTGTTTTAGTGAAGCCTGAGCACAAGTTGGCAGACAGGGTGTATGAACTTTGCTCTTGATTGAATGTACATAGTGTGCCATTGTCCTGTTTTTGTTTAGATGCACTTTAATTTTTTTTATCTGTTGTCATAATCAAATCAAATCAACTTTATTTTTATAGCGCTTTTCAAAGCCAAGGCGCTTTACATAAAACAAATACATACTGATAATTTTTTTTTAAAACAGCATAAAATGTAACAGCCATAATTAAACAAATGCTAAGCTAAATAAATATGTTTTCAAACCAGTTTTAAAACTATTGATGGTTGGGCATTCTCTCAACCAACTAGGTAGAAAATTCCACAGGGTTGGTGCTGAAAAAGCAAAATCACAAGATCCTGATGTCTTTAATTGAACCCTGGGAATCCCTAGCAATCTCTCGTTGGTGGAGTGGAGAGGATGGAGGGGGCAGTAGGGAATCAGGACATCTTTCAGGTAACCAGGTCCCTGGTCATGTAGGCCTTTAAATGTTAGCAAACCAACCTTAAAGGTGATCCGCCACCTAACAAGCAGCCAGCGCAGTTCGCAGAGCACACGTGTAGTATGACTGGATCTAAGAGTACCAGTCAAAAGCCTGGCCGCCGCATTCTGCACCAGTTGCAGGTGGTGGATATCAACCCCAGGTAGCCCTAGGTAAAGACAGTTGCAGTAATCAAGACGGGTAGTGACAAAGGCATGGACCAGTGTTGGAAGATCACCCGGAGGCACCAGGTGTTTCACCCAGGTGATATTCCTCAGATGGTAAAAAGAGGATTTGTCGACAGCTGACACCTGAGATTTTAGGGTCAGACCATCATCAAAAATAACGCCCAGATTTCACAACTGATCGGAGATAGGGAGTGACATACCACCAAGTAGCAAGCCTGATGGTTGTCCAGCTCCCAGACCCACCCCGGACAACTTGGGTCCACTACCAATACCTCAGTTTTATCTGGATTCAGTCTCAGCCAGCTGGAACTCATCTAAAGTCTGATCTCAGCAAGTCCATTATTCAGCACAGAGAGTGCATCATCCTGGCTGGGCAGAAAAGATTGATACAGCTGGGTATCATCTGCATAGCAGTGAAAACCCAAACTGTATCACCTGATGATTTCTCCCAATGGCAGCATATACACTGCAAACAACATGGGAGCTAAAATGGAACCCTGATGTACTCCACAAGGCAGGGAGTGAGTGCCAGAGGAATAAATTCCAGTGGCAACTCTCTGAAACCTGTCTGTGAGGTAAGAATGAAACCATTTGAGGACTGTGTCAGACAGCCCACAATAAACCCAGAGGTGATCCAATAGCACACCATGGTATACAGTGTCAAACAAGGATGGTACATGCCTTTCGATCTCTGGCCATTAGGAGATCACTCAATACCAGGACAAGGGCAGTCTCTGTGCTATGCTTCTTCCTAAAACCAGACTGGAGAGTATCATAGACATTGTGAGTTATAAGATGATCATCCAATTGCAATGCAACCGCCTTTTCAATAACCTTACCAACAAATGGCAGGTTAGAGATATACCGGTAGTTAGCTAGACAATCTGGATCTAAGGAGGATTTTTTAAGGAATGGTCGAACGACCGCCTCCTTGAGGGAGTCAGGAAAGACCCCCCTCTTCAAAGACTTCCAGACAATGTCAGCAAGGACTGGGCAGATAACTTCCACACATCCTACTAAGAGAGGTTGGTTGCAGTGTTTGGATGATCTTCACAATGTCACTGAACTCCAGCTGACAAAACTCTGACCAGACAGACCAAGTACATGTCACTTCCCCTTGACCACTGCAATCCCCTATAGGAGAGGTCGGACCGATGCCAGACCTGATGCTGGCAGCCTTATCTGCAAAGAACCGAGTGAACTCCTCACATCTTAGCTGAGAAAAAGCTTCTCTGGGCTGGAGGCAGATTGGATTGCACAATCTGTCCACAGTGCAGAAAAGCTGAGCTGGTCAGTTCTGTGCAGTAGAAATCTCCCTGGACAGGAACTCTTCCTTCTTACTGGTGATTTCTGATTGATAGCCATCATAATGTGCCAGCAACCTAAGCCTGATAGCATTATTACCAGACTTCCACCAGACTCTCTTCAACCTTCAGTCAATACGCCTTAACTCCTTCAAGGAGCCATCAAACCAAGGGCTCCTTGGATGGAGGGCGAGAGGCCGAACAAGAACAGGAGCAATCTTGTCCAGAGCATCTCCCACAGCCTTATTGTAGGCTAGTATGAGATTATCCAGACTCATGCATTCACTCGACAAGCCCAATAGGGCCAGCACCGCCATTAGGTCAGTGGGTTTTGTACCCCTTAAAGGGTGGTACCGAACCATCTCCGTAGGGGCAGATCTATTGGGGAAGCCCTGAAACTGAACCTTATGGTGCGATGGTCAGACCAGCTGACTGGTTCCAGCCCCAATTCAGCGATCTCCATACCCAAAAGGAAGATCAGATCAAATGAATGACCTTTTACATGGGTCGAGGCAGTAACAACCTGTGTTAGGCCCAGCATCATCATCATCAGCTGTAGGAGATTTTGATCAAAATGCAAAAGTTCATCATCGACCCAGGCACTGAAGTCCCCCAGAACTATCAGTCTGGGAAACCTCAACACCATGTCGACGATGAAGTATGCTATCTCCTGCAGGAATTCTCCACCATCACCTGGTGGATGGTAAACAAGGAAAATCCCACAGCCTACACCCTCTCCCAGGATATATTCAAAGGATCTGGTTCTTCCCAGTGGCACATCCACAAGGCCCAGCTCAGTCTTAAACATAATGGCCACATCCCCACCCCTACAATCCAACCTTGGATGGTGTATCTCCGAGAACCTGGCTGGAACTGCTGAGGTCAATATAGGACCTGGGTTTTCATCCAGCCAGGTCTCAGTGATGCAAGTCAGCTCAGTTGATCTAACAAGATCGGCTATGATAGCTGTCTTGTTTTTAATAGATCTGGCATTACATAACACCACCAAGGTGGGATGAGGTGTCGAGGAAGACCTTGGCACTGTCCATTAAGATTGGAACCCTTGGGTATGGGGACAAGACATAAGTAACCCCTATCCTGACCCCATTTCACCCCAGGGCATCTCTTGAACCACAAAACCCCAATCCACCTGCCCCCCTCCTGTCCCCCAACAGGCCCAGCTCCCCACCTTCACCTACGCTTTTTGAGAATACCCAATGCACGACACCTAAAATAGGTGTCGGATGACAAAGGAGGGCATTCAAAGGGACATAATTCCCTGAGCCTGGTCGGGGAATAGCACCCAACTGTCACTAAACCTCCCCAACACATAATAAACAAACAAATAAATAAAAATAAAATAAAATAAATTAACAAAAAACTATCAGTATCAAATAACTTAAAAGAAATTAAATAAATTCACACCTCACTCTCTCTCACAGAGGAAGGATTTAATTTCCAAGTCTGTGACTATCCATGGGGTTAAGGATTTCACTGAGGATGTGAAAAAAGAGTCTGATCCCTGGGCATGGGTCAAGAAACAATTTGTTGATCTAGATCATAACAAGAAACTAAAGGGAAAGCAAAAACAAAACAAAAAGGTTATTATATGCAAGGTTTGTACGTGGCATGGCAAGCATTAGTCACTAAACTATGATGTATGAAAGACAATTTGCATAAAATGAAACAAATCTTGTCAGACAAAGACCAGAATAATTGGTACCTTACAGACCAGTTGACCAATTTAACAGCAGTCAACAAAACATTATCTTGCAGAATAGATGAAAAACAAAATAAGATAAACAGACGGTAAGTACACTTGAAATGTATAACCTGCAATAAGGTCGCACTTGAGCAGCAGTGCCCAGACCTTAAAGGAACCATGATGTGGAGCATGTGCTATTGAAAGCACTAATTAAGGGGACTGAGACTGATCACTCTGAATGTAACCAAAAGTATGAACAATTGAAAAAGAAAGCTTTAAATGACAAAGGCAGAGATATGAAACATTCAGTGCAGAAATGGGCTTACAGCATGCCCAATAACCTTTAACCTTTCCTGTATGCTAACTTTATAATATTCTATCTTTTCTTCTCTGGCATGATCACCCAGAGTTTAGAAACCTCTTAATGATCTTTTTGACTTTGCTCTTTCTCTACACACAAACACACACACACACACACACACACACACACGTACACACACACAAGCATAGTCACATAGACTACATTAGAACAGTTAAAGTGAATGAAAAGCTTGTTGGCTTTGCTGCTGTGTTCTTCTGTTACAGTTACCAAGTTACCATTTGCAAAATATGATACCTCTGATGCAAATTACATAAACACATGCAATAACACTGTTTTCTGACCCTAAACAAAGGAAACAATATAATGAAATAAAACACTGGAGGTAAACTACCATACACCACCTTTAATTTTACATGGAGAGTAATTAAGCTTTCAGGAAGCTTGATGATGTTTGGAGGATAAAAATGCATAAACCACATTTTTTACAAACTACCACAAACAATGCATTAGCAATGCCATTTGTTTTACATTACTGGTTTCTACTTTATTTTCCTGATAATTAATAAACAAATAATGTAGTTGCCGTGTTGGTCCTTGTAAGAACAGATCCACAAGCAAATGATTTCACATCTTTTATTGGACCAACATTGATGTTACAACAAAAGAAGACAGTGCTCTAGCTTTCAGATGAACCAGGTCCTTCTTCAGAAGCTTTATAACAGTTATTCAGAAAATCCCATACTATTAACACCCAGATGATGCATAAGAAACAGAAATAATTCTCATTGGTTTAACATATGTATTTGAAACATAACAGAAGATTAAGTCAGAGAAGCTAATTAACATCAGTATGCTCTTAGCTGAGAAGTCCCTGAAGGTCATAGGTTATCAATAAATATCAACAAGCAGAGAGATCTTCTCACTTAAATGTTAAAATGTCTCTGTATGTTTCTGGAAAACATTCTACTGATGACAAAACATTGGGATGCTAGTCTCCCTAATACATGTAAGATCAGCTTACATCTTTTATTTCATTTATTTGTTTATTTAGTGATTCAAAAAAGAGCTTTGAGCGCAAACTCTTTTGCAAAGGTTCCACATCATAAATTTCAAAACAAAGTACATTAAGAGAAAGCAAAGGTACATCACAATGAATAATACAGCTTGGATTCAGAATTTACAGAATAAGTCAAAACATAGGTACAAGTTAAAATAGCAAGAAAAACACTTTATGAGAGTGGAGGAGGGGTACAAGCAGCCACAAAATGCCTTGTCAGTAGTTCAGAGGGATGGGGATAGCAGGCAGTGGGGTGAAGAAAGGAGGTAAGAGAGAGAGAGTTAGGTACTGCGGTGGAGGTGAAGGGCGGGGAAAGAAGAAGAGCGATAAAGTATAGGGAGAAATGTGTGTGTGTGGGAAGGTTGAGTGGAGAAGATGTGCTAGAGTAAATGGTGGGGTTTGAGGGGGCATGGTCAGGCAGCTTGCATTAGTAGTGACTGTTAGGGAAACTCACAGGACTGGGAGTTGGGGAAGGTGGGGTGGTGGGTGCTGAAGGAGCATGATGTGAACTGATTTCTGAGGCAAGTCATGAGAAGGGACAGAGGGAGGGGGCACCTGAGGCCTGCCTAGTGCTTGCTGGGGGGCAAAGAGAGTTGGTGTGGCTGGACTTAGGGGCAGGTGCACTTAAAGAGTAATATTAGGTGCTGTTAGAGGTCAATTTTGAATTGGGCCAGACAACTGGTGGCCAAGAGGTGCCTGGGGAGTTCATTCATCCACAGTGGGGCCTGGTAGGCAAATGCTCATTGCCCAAGCAAGGTGCAATAGAAGGGGCTAGCCAAGGCCCTTCCAATCCTCCCCTTGGTGACCTGTAATGAGTTGGCCACCTTGATCAAATTGCCTACACAAGGTGGTATTTTACCCAATGGACCCTTCTGCACCAGGATGCAAGTCTGCAATTTGACCCTGTTTCTTAATGATAGCCAATTTGTGCATTCGTACAGAGTACAGGTGTGCATGCCACGCTCAGCATCCAGGGTTAGTCTGTAGGCTTTGTTGATAGCAATCTAAACCCTCTTGAGCACTGTATCCATTGCTGCACTGTAGACTACTAGTCCATAGTCAATAGTAGATATGATGGAGCTGTGGACTGAGAGGTGGAAGGCCCATGGAGAGAGGTATTGCCTGTGCCTGTACAGGACACTAATCTTGACACTGACTGTCTTGACCAGAGAGGCAATATAGTGCACAAATGTGAAGGTATTATCTATTATGACCACCAGATACTTGAACAGGTGGACTTGTTCCAGCGGCTTACTGCATGAGCTAGAGATGATGAGGGTGGTGATGCTTATTTTTGTTGTGGGGGCTAGATATAAGCATGGCCTTGGTCTTCTTGTAGCTTAGTATCAACTTAGGACTACAAAACCAGTCCTCAAGTTTGAGAAGGAGTTCTTCAGCTCAGATTGTAGGGCATCCTGAGACTTGTTGCTGCTTAGGAGCACAGCATCATCTGCATATAGTATGAGTTCGGTGTCGCTGGCTATGGAAAAGTAATTTAAGAAGATGCTGAAGAGTAGGGGGCTGGTATTAATCCCTTGGGTACCCCTAATGATACTTCTCTTGCACTGGATACTATTTGACCAGTTTTGACACATTGATTTCTCCATATCAGGTAGTCTTGGAACCAGCAAATGGCATTGGGTGCCATACCCATGTTTTGCAGTTGGGTCAGTAACAGGGGGTGGTTGACTGTATTGAAGGCTTTGGTGAGGCCAATAAAGACAGACCCCACCAGTCTGCCTTCATCCAAGGCCTTATGTGCATAGTCCAGCACGGCAGTGGTGGTACTGTGATTTTATCTGAAGCCATGCCTGTTGGGGAAAAGTAGATTATACTTATTGAGGTAGTCATTGAGTTAACCCACCACATCTTTTCCAGTGCCTTGGACAGGGAGAGAGGATTGAGTTGGGTCTGTACTTGGCTACCAGAGACTTGTCACCTCCTTTATGCACTGGTGTAAATAGGGCCTGCTTCAAAACCACCAGGAATTGGGCAAGGGCCAGGTACTTCTTGTACAGCAGGGTAATGGGCACTATAAGAATGTCCAGGGTGAGGGATAGAAGTTTAATGTCTATCCCATCACTGCACAGTCTGGTCTTACCTAGTACTTTCTTGACCATAGTTAGGGCCTCCTTTACCATCACCCTTTTAAAGAAGAAGGTTGGGTGAGAACACTTGGTAGATACGTTGTTGAAATTGTTCAAACCAGGTTGAAAATAGGCAGGTGGTAGCACTGGTATAAGATCGGTGAAGGTCTTTTTGAAGGCTTCCACAATAGCTAAAGGGTCTGTAGTAGGGGTGTAACTGATACTGAGCAGCTAAGGGTGCTTCTTGTCCTTATTCCCAATTATGGTTTTGATGTTTTCCCAGAATCTTTTCCTATCACCCCAAGAATTGCTAAGCCAGGCCTTATGATAGTTAGTTCTGGCAAGCTGGATTAGCTTGGTGCAGCTGTTTCTGGCCATTCTGTAACACTGATAGTCATGTTGCTACCTGTGTTTCTTTACTTCTCCCAGAGTATGTCTCTTTCCTTCAGGTGGGAGAGAAATTCCACATCAATCCAGCCATTTTCCTGCCCCCAACTTTTTCTTTTCATGAGTGGGGCATAGATGTCACAGATGGAGCTAAAGCCCTTAATGAAGTAACTGAGGCCCTAATCAAGGGTAGGCACCAGGTCAATAGGAGTCCAGTCCTGTAGGGCAAGAGCTAATTTTAGGGCTCCAAATTTACCCTTCCTCAAGACCCTGCTTTCAGTGAGGATGGGAGTTTTTTTGGTAAATTTATTAGACCACAGGAAGGTGATTGGGGAGTGGTCACTTAGCGTGTCTGGGAGAACCTTGATATCAGAGATCTGGGATGGTGAGCTTGCTAGGACCCAGTCTAGGAGGGTACTGTTTCCTGTCTTATAGTTCTGCCTGGTGGGGCATGCGACAAGTTGTGTCAGGTTGGAAGTGGCTATCAGATCCCTGAAAGGGGCAGCTTCCTTTTCATCCCAATTTATGTTAAAGTCCCCAGTAATAATGTGCTCCATCCTCTTTGGAAGGGTGCTGATGATGTCCATAATTTTGGGAAGGCCTGCTGTGGCTTTTTTTGGGGGTAGGTAGATTGTGGCAAGGATGAGAGTTTTGCCATTCTCACTGACCTATACCTTTATCACTATTATAACATGGTCCTCAGTCACCCTGGTTCCAGGGAGGATGGACCACCGCAGAGAGTCCCTGGCATTGATGAGGCATCTCCCACCTCTCTTGCCTAGTCAATCAATCCTGTATTCTTGGAAGCATTTGAGGGCAACTTCACTATCTTTAATCCTACTGGTCAACCAGGTATCTTTTAGGCAGAGCATATCGGGGGTATGGAGGGCCATCCATGCCTGTAGTTGGTCACATTTTGTTGTTAAACTGCAGATGTTCAGTGAGGCTATTTTTAGGTGTTTAACCTTATGAACATCAGGGCCTGTTGAAGTGAGTGGATCTGGGTTTTCAGTGAATGTTGCCAGAGAGGAGCAGGAGAATAAAGATGATCATTCTGGCAGAAAGGTTTATGCTAAATTTGGCTCGTACATTCAGCTGCTGAGGCTTCAGGTGATTCAGGTGGTTGGACACTGGTTTAATTATTAGGGTATGGCTAACCATTACTACCACTATGCTAGGGAAGGGTTTATGGCCACCCGTGTTTGTAGGGTAAGGCTGAGTGTGTCGCTGCCCACAGCCAACAGATATAGTTTCTGAAGTAGTGGTTCAGAGAGGGTAGCAATGGTCCAGCTAGGCATCTGGTGTGGACTGTACCAAGCCAGGTAGCAAGGAGCTGAAGGAGATAGCACCTCTTGATAGGCGACATGGCAGCTTGATTCAGTCATCAAGCCTGACACACCGGTGCCAAAGTGAGACTGTACAGTTAACCACAATCCTTGGTGGGTAACAAATAGGCAGTACAGCTTTAAGAGGCCACTGGCAGTTTTTAGCTGAAGTGAGTGGAATTAGCAAGCATGGGAGTGGCTACTTTGTATTTAATAGAGGCCAGGCTCAGAGCGACTGGTGTGGGACAAAATTCTGTTTAGGTATAAAATTAAAATAGCAGGCTCTGGTTCCCAAGAAAAAAGTTGTGAGAGAGAGAGCACCAGGGAGAGTAAGACAGGGAAGCAGATCTAGAAAAAGAGGCCAGCAAAGACACAGCACAACTAGCTGTATAGAGCAGGGGCAACTTAGACCCAAGAAAGAGAGAAAGACAGGTGTGTCCTGACTGATACAGCACCAGAAGCAAGTTGATGTTTAGTAGATGCTTGCCTACAGGATAGGTTGTAGGAAGCCAATAAAAAACAAAAGGAACACAAGGGCATGGTCTAGTGCATAATTAATCAAGGCTGCAGTCGAGGCAGGTGGGACAAAAACTACAGATGTCTTAGGGCTCACTTCCTGGAGATAACCAGTCCCCGAGAGCAAGTCCATACCTGGTCTTCTGTGAGGGCTGGTTGCTTCAGACCCAGACCTTGGATGGCAGTCTGGCAGGTTGGGTTCATCAGGGAACCATGGCTGTGGCTCTCGGACTACCTGAAAAGAGAAGGGCAGGGGGAAATTAAATAACAGAGGCAGGGGAGCTGTTCATGGAGCTAAAAAGAAATGCAAAATGGCTTAAACAGGGGGAGGGTTGCAGACAAAAATGTTAGGCAAAGTGCCACAAGGTTTGAGAGAGTAAGAACAGAGCTAATTAAAACACAGTAGCAGAACACAAAGGTGAAAAACAGGGAGATGAGTTCAAGATCTGAGATGAGATCACTGCTGGTTCTTAAGGGGGAACACTCTACCGGCACTTAGATTAGTATGTCCTGAGAAGCTACGCTATAACATGTAAAATAATTAGAGTGGCGTTCTGAAGGAAATAGTATGGGTTTGTTTTGAAAGATGCCCTTGAAGGGTAAAAAGGTTAAAACAGGAAAATGAAACAGCAAATAGAAAGGGAAGTCTTTATCAAAATAACAATCAGGATTGACATATCCCCATTCATAGGGAATCTTTATGGTACAAAGGGAAGCAAGCCATTGATAAAGATATTAAGAGGCACCTCCTGATGAAGCCTACATGGTGTAGGTGAAATGTCAAGCAATGGGCCTTAAAGAAATATGAATAAAGTTTGTTTTGGAGAAGAATTACAGTGCTGTCCATTATTTCATTGTACCCCCAGATGACTCTTTTTTTGTAGAGGCTTTTCTCAGGCTGATTACTCACATATGGGTGGCAGCATATCTCAAGCTTGAGAAAAGCGCTTCCCGTGGGACATATTGTTTTTATGTGTGTGTGTATATATATATATATATATATATATATATATATATTAGAGGCAAACAAATCTGTTTAATGCATCAGTTAAGGTTGATCCACAGCGACAAAAGTGAGGAAATTCGGTGTTAGGGTTGAAAAACCACCTTGGACCCACCAGCCGACCCCCCCAACCGGCATTGGGGTGCGCATTGGGGCCATCAGCCCTAACTCTCACCCCATCACATGTGTACAGAAGCAGAGGCTAGTTTTGTACTTAGCCTCTGGTTGGGGGGCTAAGTATTTTTGTGCTGAAAAGTCCATATCTCGCACCGTTTCTGAGAAATGGGCCCCAAATGGTGTGACGGATGCCATAATGTTATCCAATGGGAAAAAGGGTAAATTTTGAAATGCTGTCACTGTGCTACCCTATAATATTTTTTTCACCAAACCACCGAAAGGCACACCAGTGGGATGTTGGCTTTCTTCCCTCCAATTTTCAGCCCAAAAGACCAAACCAATGTTTTGCAACAGGGCAGCAAAGAATTCCTGTAATGCGGCGGACACTGTAATGTTATCCAATGGGAAAAAGTGACAACTTTGGAGTGCCGGAACTTTGCTGCCCTGTAATATTTTTTCACATCTGTGAGATGTTGGCTGTGTTTCTTCCAAATTTCAGCCCAAAACACCGAACTGTTTTTCTGCAGTAGGGTGGCAAACATTGCTGTCATTTTGCCATAGCCTGGAAAAGTACTGTCGAACTTTGCAAAAGTTTTCACAGATTCATTCAACAGTGTCGCAAATGCAAAAGCACTTTGCGAAAGTACTTTTTCTAAAAATTTGAAAAACATATTTCTGGGGTGTTTCACTGCAAAATAAAGACATGGCTAGTATCCTCAGTTCCGACTAGGTGAATACAAAAAAAAAATAGGTTGCTAGAGGGTCCCAAATTTAAATGGTAAGCATTTTTCTGATCACCAACTGAAAACAAAATGGTGAATTGGCCAAAGTAAAAGGGGTATTTGCGAAAGTAAAAACTGTATTTGCAACACTTTCGAACTTTTTGTTAACTTTTCCCATTGACTTATAATGGGAACTTGTTTTTTGAATAGCTTTTGAACAGTTTAATATTTTTTCATGAAATCTTCAAAAGGCACATCAGGGACTCCAGCCGCATGTTCCCTGAAGTTTTCAGACCAGTCATGCAAACCATGTGACCTGTAGGCGAGAGCAAAGAAATCGCAAAAAAGCGTAATTGGGCAATTCATTGTTGCTTAATAACTCTGCACCTGTATATCTGACCAGTACAAAAGTTGGCAGAACCCAAGATCTACTATGCTCAATTGTGTGTACCAAATTTCTGGTAAATTCATTAAATGGTGGCAAAGTTATTAGGGTGCAAAGTTTGACCCTTTAACCTTAAAAGTGCTACTCGACCCTAACTATGGTAGTACTACCGTGCTACCATTTTATATATATATATATATATATATATATATATATATATATATATATATGTATATGTATAGCCAAAAACTCAAGTTTAATGCATCAGTTAGGGTTGTTCCACAGTGACAAAGTGAGGAAATTTGATTTTTAGGTTCCCCCCTTGCAGCCCAGCCCCCAACCATCATCGGGGTGTGCGTTAGGGTCATCAGTCTAACTCTCACCCCATCCCATGTGTAAACAAGCTGAGGCAGTGAAGTATAGAAGAATGGGGTAAGAGTGGATTGATGACCCTAACGCACACCTCGATGCTGGCTGGGGCTGGGTAGGGTGGGAGGGAGACCCCAACATCAAATTTCCTTAAGTTGTCACCGGTGGAACAACCCTAACTGATGCATTAAACAGAGTTTTTTGCCATGAATTTCCCTTCTTTTTGAGAATGTGCACTATAAATAGTGAAGTAAAGGCGACGCAAATGCAAGCGGAATCGCTAACATACATGGTGACGCAAACATTAATGATAACGCAAATGGTAATAGAAATGCAAGTGTAAAAGCTAATGGAAACAGAAACACAAACGCAAGCGAGTATGGAAACGCAAACTGTAATGCACACAGTTATGGTAACGCAATTGGAAATGCAAATGGTAACAGTAACAACAATGATGACAGCAAAGGAAAGAAGAATGCAGATGCAAATGCAAATGGCAGCACGTATGCAAATACAAATGGTAATGCGCACGATGATGCAAAATGAAATGCAAACAGAAACAGTAGTGGAAATGCAAATGGTAACAGTAATGCAAATGCAAGCATACACGAAAACGCAAAGGGTAACGCACATGGTGGCATACTCGGGAGCGGTAGTGCAAACAGGGATGGAAATGCAAGTGGAAATGTTAACTGTAACAGTAACAGAAGCAGCATTCTGCACCTGTTGACATTTTACAGACAGAATGACTGAAAAGTACATCCATGGCACTAAGGCTAGGTACCCTATCAATTTCAAGGCACCACCACAATGCAAAACACTGTCCGCAAATGTAAATTGCATCACGCAATATCTTCACAAAATATATTTTCTCTGACATGTAAACACCAAAATTCACATGTACAGGACATGACATCAACATCCTCCAAATTTCAAGTATAAAGACCTAACTGTTAATGAGACATTTAAACTTAAAAGATTGTGAAAATTGGCCTATCTATTCCATTATAAAATCTGTCCATTTTGTCTCTCCCTCACGATCAAAGATGGCGATCAAAGATTCTCACGATCAAATAATTTGTAGGCTCGTGATCAAAGAATTTGCAGGCTCATGATCAAAGAATAAAAAATGGTGAAATTCCAATTTTAGGCAGAATTACTTGAAACCACCACCATGCCTCGATAGAATGAAGCCCCCTGAGCAAAACCCACCCTCATTTGTGTTCCTAGCCACCCCATAGCTGAGAAAATTGTATTTTTATCTCGCAATGCAAGATCGTGATCAAAGAATCTCGTGATCAAAGAATTTGCAGGCTCATGATCAGAGATCTTTAGCGAGTCGTGATCAAAGAATTTAAAATGTTTCATCTCTATTTTATTGACCATTTTAGGTGAAACCAAAGGCATGGGTTGATAGATTGAAGCCCCCTGAGTAAAACCCATGCAGGTATTACTTCAGGAGTGACCCCTGAGCCGAGATATTTGATTTGTTGTGACGGAATTTAAAAAACAAGATGGCGGACCACACGATCAAAGAATTCTCTGGGACAAAGATACTTTGACTGTGAGGCTGCAAATTCTTTGACTGCCAGGAGGGACGAGATGGCCCAAATCCCATTCTTTATTCGCAAAACAAACATATATATTTTCCCATTGACTTATAATGGGAGCTTAAAAGTGGCATAACTTTTGAAAGCCTTAATATTTTTTCACCAAACAAAAAGCGTCACGTTCAGTCAATGAAGCTCTTTCAGATGAGCCATCTCACAGACTGGCATGCCATATGATGGCCATGCAGGGCCACAGGCAAAATCCCAAAAAATGCCTCCAAAACTGAACGGGTCCAAAGTTATTAACCCACAAAATTTTGACTTTAACATAGAAGTGCCTTCATAGAAACATAGAAACATAGACTTTGATGGCAGATGAGGACCACTTGGCCCACCTAGTCTGCTCATGTCCCTACCTAGAGGATAAGCTGCAGATCCTATTTAACCAACAGCCTATTTCTTCCTACCCCCCACAAAAATTGCATGTCTGTCCCATGGATTCTTGAATTCTCCCTCAGTTTTAGACCCCACAACCTCCTCAGGAAGGCTGTTCCATGCATCCACCACCATCTCTGTGAAAAAATACTTCCTCACATTGCCCCTGAGCCATCTCCCTTCTATCTTCAAATTGTGTCCCCTTGTTCTTGCACATCTCTTTTTCTGAAAGATGATACCCTTTTGGACTTTGTTGATTCCACTGAGGTACTTAAAAGTTTCAATCATGTCCCCCTCTCCCTTCTTTCCTCAAGGGTATTCATATTAAGCTCCTTTAGTCTCTCCTCATATGGCTTCTCTTGCAGAATCTGCACCATTTTAGTTGCCCTCCTCTGAACTGCCTCCAACCTGTCTATGGCCTTGTGGAGATTGGGTTTCCAGAACTGGATGTAGTGCTCCAGATGGGGTCTCACCAACTGTCTATACAGGTGGATAACAACTTCCTGTTTTCTGCTGGTGATGACTCTCCCTATACATCCCAGTATCCCCCAGCCCTCGCTACCACCTTCTCACATTGCTTGTCAACCTTAAGATCATCTGATATGATTACCCCCAGGTCTCTATCCATTTTTGTTGTTGTTACTACCTCCCCCCATTGTGTAATCTTCCACTGGGATTTTGTTTCCCAGGTGCATTATTTTGCACTTCTTTGCATTGAATCCATGCTGCCATACTTCTGACCACTCCGCCAACCTTGCCAAGTCCCTTCTCATCCTTTCCACGGCTCCTTGTATATCAACCTTGTTGCAGATCTTTGTGTCATCTGCAAAGAGGTATATTTTTCCTTCCAGTCCCTTTGCAATGTCACTTATAAAGACATTAAAAAGGACTGGACTTAGTACTGAACACTGCAATACCCCACTAGTAACCCCTCTTTCTTCAGAGTGGACTCCATTTATGATTACTTTCTGTGTCCTGTTGTCCAGCCAATGTTTTACCCAGGCTACCACCCTGGGACCCACTCTCAGGCTGGTTAATTTGACTATTAATCTTTTGTGTGGGACTGTGTCAAATGCCTTGCTAAAGTCTAGGTAGGCCACATCCACAGCCCCTCCCTGGTCTACTATTTTGGTCACCCAGTCAAAGAAATCAATTAGATTCATCTGACATGACCTTCCCACTGTGAACCCATGCTGCCTTGGGTCCTGTGCCCCACGGGCCTCTAGGTACACAACAATTAATTCCTTCAGAAGTGATTCGATCACCTTCCCTACCACAGAAGTCAAACTGACAAGTTTGTAGTTTCCTGCCTCTGTCTTGGTCCCACTTTTGTGAAGGAGGATCACTTGTGTCTTCCTCCAGTCTTCAGGTACTATACCATCCTCCCATGATTTGTTAAAATGGGGAGTCAGTGATGTTGCTAGTTCTCTGCTTAATTCTTTTAGAATTCTGGGGTGAATTCCATCTGGCCCCATTGCTTTGTCCACCTTCAGTTTTAGGAGTTCTTTCAGAACCCTTACTTCTGTGAAAGGACTGGGATCAACCCCGCTATCCAGAGTGCTTCTGTTAATTGGATTAGGCACATCCCCCACCTTCTCGTTTGTGAATACTGAACAGAAGTATTCATTCAGTATCCCTGCTTTTTCACTGTCCACCTCTGCCCATCCACCGTCCATTCTATTCAGCCTCACTATCCCTTCCTTTGTCTTTTTACGCTCCCTGATATACCTATAAAAGGTTTTATCTCTCTTTTTAACTGAGTTGGCTATCTTTTCCTCAAGTTTGGGCCTTTGCTATTCTGACTACCCTCCCTGCTTCCTTCTGCCTTAACTGGTACAGCTCTCTGTCCTGCTCCTTCTGTGTTTCCTTATACTTCCTAACTGCTATCTTTTTCTCCCTAACCTTCACTGCCACCTCTTTTGAGAACCATAGTGGCTTTTTCTTTCATTTTGATTTGTTTATTTGCTTCACACAAAGGCTTGTTGCCTCAGTGATGGCAGTTCTGATTTTTCCCCATTGTTGCTCCACCCCTCCTTCTAGCCTGTTTGCTAGTGCTTTTCTAAGGCTCTCTCCCATCTTGCCAAAGTCAGCCCTCCTGAAGTCCAGAACCCTCACTTTTGTATGGCTTGACTCTGTAGCTGAATTTATCGTGAACCACACTGTTTGGTGGTCACTTGTTCCCAAATGGCTACCCACTTCTAGATCTGAAATCCTCTCACTGTCCCCATTTGAGAGTATGAAGTCTAAGATTGCTCCCTCACGAGTAGGTTCCAAAACTAGCTGTCTGAGGCATGCCACCTGAAGGGCATTGAGAATGGCCCTACTTTTGGATGTGGCTGCAGCAAAGGTGCTCCAGTTGACATCTGGCATATTCAGGTCCCCCATCAACAGTATCTCCCCTTTCTGTGCCATCCTAAGTATGCCTCCTATCCTAACCTTGTCCATTCCCTCCCCCTGACATGCGGGTCTGTATACAACCCCTGTGCGGATTGTGGTGCCATTTCCAGTCTCTAAGGTGACCCACAGTGCCTCCTCTCCTCTCTGTTTACTCTTTTGTTCAGTTGTTTTTATCCCTTCCCTTACATAGGAGCTACTCCACCCCCTCTTCTCTCCTCCCTGTCTGTCCTGTAGGTTGTGTACCCTAGTATGTTAACATCCCAGTCATGGTTCTCTGTGTACCATGTTTCTGTGACTGCTATGATATCCAGGCATCCCTCTTCCATCAAGGTCACCAGTTCAGGGAGCTTGTTTCCCAGACTATGGGCATTAGTACTCATTACCCTCCATTTCTTGATGGCCTTATCCCTTTTTGCCATATCCCTGTCCTTATTGCATTTGTCACTTTCTCCATTTACCAATGCGCTTCTCCCAATCGACATCTCTAAGTTCCTCTATTTCTCAGCAGTCTCCTTACTTGCTCAGAGTCAAACCTCAAGCAGCTGGTGGGGGGGAATGGAGAGCTACTCTTCCCTTTTAGGATGGTGAGTCTTTGGTGGCTCTGTGATCACTCACTTCCTGCTCCCAAACAGGAAGTTCCTGCTGTCAGTTAAATCATGTGCCTATAAAAGTAGAACTGCCCCATAACCCTAAATATAGTGGTGCGACCGTGCCACTATAATATTTATATATATATATATATATATATATATATATATATATAGTATATGTGTGTATACATATATAAAAATATATATATGTGTGTGTGTATGCATGTATATGTATGTGTGTGTGTTTATGTATATGTGTGTATTTGTAGATATGTGTGTATGTCTTTGTGTATGTGTGTGTGCCTATATGTGTATATGTGTGTGTGTGTGTGTGTGTGTGTGTGTGTGTGTCTGTGTGTGTGTTTATTAGGGATATGACATGGTTTGACTGAAGATATCGTATTTGTCTTCACAAGATGCCAATGATATCATGATATCTCATGAGTGGTGAAGCCATGAGTGAAATATCTTGATGTCATTGGCCTCAAGTGAAGATAAATATGATGGCCCAGATATTCAAAAGAGCTGAGCCATGCGCAATAGGGTTGCGCCTGCACAAGTACGAAAATATGCCATTCTACGATATTCCGCAGGAGGCAGTTGCACCCCCAAATCATGCTGAACAACAGCGCAATGATAATAAAGGCATGCGCAACTGAAGGGGAGGAACCATGCATAAATGGCGTAGTGTGATATTCAACAACTTGCTTCATGTGCAATAGGGGAGCAAGCGGAAGTTGCATCATAGCAGAAATTAGCCAAAATAAAAAGGAACAAGGGAGAGGCACAAGAACGCTACAGGGAAGGCACATGAGGCTGAACTCTAGCCACACAAACAGAGCAGGCCAGGGAAAGGGCACCCTGAACACAGAGGTACAGGGAAGGTGTGGGGAGCCACAGCCAGTACAGAAGGGGGAAGTGCCACACAGCACAAAGACCACCACAGGAAGGTGTTCCCGGTGCAGGGGAAGTAGCAGTGAGGACAGCGGGGGGAATACAGTAACAGCTGCCGGGGGGGTGAACACAAGACAGGGACATGGCCAGTGCCACCTTCCAGATGGAGGCTGTTATGGGGGGGGTGAGACGGCGGGCAGCAGGGGGGCGTGGCTGTGGAAGGTCCCGTCAGCGGTATGCCCCCAGCAGGCAGTACCGAGCCCACACCAGCTTTGAGCTGAACAGTGATACCGAGATTGTGGGCTGGTATTGCCTGAATTGGGCAATTCTGAGGTGGCTCTGTGAGCTGTGCAGTACTGTGATTCAGGCACCCACACGACGGAGCCATGCCCTGTCAGTGGAGACCAAAGTGACAGGTTGCATGTGCTTGCTCGCCACGGGTACCTTCCAGAGACCAACAGGGGACACCACAGGCATAACCCAGTCAGCCACGTCACGCCACCTCACCCAATTCCTCAGCGCACTGCTGCCATATGCTGTGGAGTACATCTATTTCCCCAGCACACCTGCGAGCGCACAGCAAACATACAGGAGTTCCACAGGGTAGCATGTATGCCTGGCATGCTAGGGGCAATAGACTGCACCTATGTGGCCATCTGCACACCACCTGGCCCCAAGGGGGCCACATACATCAATCGCAAGGGCTATGCCAGCATCATCTACCTGGTGGTGTGCGATGCCAGGGGGCACATAATCAATGTCTGTGCCACGCACCCTGGGGGAGTACATGATGCCTTCATCTGGCACCAGTTGGCACCGTGCCACAGATTCGAGAGTGAGGATATCCCCACTGGACACCTAGTGGATGAGTATGCAAACCACATGGACAATCATAGGCCCTGGGGGGGCATGGTCAGAGGTGACATGGGTAGTAGCCTACATGGCCCGGGGCAGGCTGATGCTGATCACCAAAATAACCTCCACCCTCTACACACAGGTGACAGTGGATGCCCACTCCATCCCTGGCTGCTCACACCCTACCAGCGGCCTATGACCCCATCGCAGCAATGCTACAATGAGGCACACGCCACCACACGTAATGTCTTCGAGTGGGTGTTCAGGATGCTGAAGGCACATTTCCGTTCCCTGGACAACTCCTGCAGGGCCCTACAGTACAGCCCCTCAAAGGCCTGTGGGCTATTACTGGCCTGTTGCATCCTGCACAACATGGCCAACGAATGTGGGGTAGCCATACAGGTTGAAGAGGGAGACAGCGATGAGGACGATGAGGACGCTTGTGATGATGGTGATGGGCTGCCCCCCCTTGGGTGACGGGACCCCCGACTGCTCAAGCTGGCACAGCTGCACCGGGACATCATCACAGATGAGCACTTCAGCCAACCCAGGTAAGTCATGGGGCCATGTGCAACCACCAGTGGCTAAGGTACAACCCACAACCATGCATGGATACACACCAGGGGTGCATGCCATTGAGGTATGTGGCAGGGCATGAAACCACACACACAACCAGGGATGGGTGAGGTCTAACATGCCACGCAGACAGACACACACACATGCACACACACACACACAACACACCAAACTTGCACAAAGGGTAGGAGGCACACCGACCCAGAATGCCACCCCTAGCCACACACATGTCCACAGACCACCACGCCCACTGCCTGTCCATGTGTGTGTGTCAGATGCTGAGCACCATTACACATTGGTGTACAGCACGATGCAGGCATCATCATGCACACACATCTGCGGACAGCAGCCAGGAGGGTGTGCAGATGGACTGTGTGTCCGCATGCAGGGCCGAGTACCCACCCATGCACTGCCCACTGAAAGACACAATGCACACAGGGCAGCACCAGACAGTAGCCGCTTTGGGAGATAGGTCAGTTACATGACACAGTGCCCCAGCCACCACGGATGCGTGGGCAGCCCAGCTGAGACCTGCCAGCACTTACAGGCTGACCACTGGCCTCATGGGGTGGTATCGATGGTCCCCAAGGGGTTCCACTGTGTGAACGAGACCTTGCTCGTGCAGGAGTCTGCAGCACACCGAACATGCCTGTGCCAGGTGTGCTCGGGATGCCCACAGCTGAACCCGGTGTCGACAGGGAGGGTGTCACAGGACACCAGGAATGGGGGTGGACAGTGCACTGCATGGTGTCTGCAATGCATGGGCACATGACTGTGTGCCCATTGTGGCCATGACAGCAGTGAATGCCTGTGCATGCCTGTCAATGGCAGTGGTCACATCCTCCCACAACCGGTCCATCCCTGCCAGGATCAGAGCGGTGTCTCTGCTGCGATGCTCCTTTGCCCACTCCACAGCTGCATGCAGTGCATCCACTGATGTAGCAAGCCGCATCTGCTGCTGAACTGATGCTTGCAGTAGGCGGGTGTGCTCATCCAAGAGGCCATCTGCCTCCTCGGCATCCTGTCCCTCAAGGTGTGCACGGCCCTGATGCTCAGCACCCCTTGAGGGTGGGCACTGTGCACCAGGACCAGGTCTGGGCATGTCCACAGGTGGTGCACAGATGCTGCTGCTGGACCCTATACCCTCAAGCCCATTGGCTGACCGCTGATGCTGCCCCTCTGGCTGCTGCTCCCCAGGGCTCAGTGGTGCCACCGCAGTGGCCGCAATAGTCCCACTGTCCTGAACAAACACCAGTGCTGCCCCACTGGTGCTGACAGGCACAGGCTGAGACTGTGCTGACATGCAAGCCTCCATGGCAGCACCACCCACAGCCATGGCTGTGATGTTACCTGATGTGTGGCCATTCCGTGGCACACACGTGTCACTACCCATGCCATTGGCTACATCATCATCAGTGATGGACTCAGCACCAACACATGTCACATCATGCTGGCATCTGTGGATGCTGTCATGCTGAGACACGGGAAGGGCTTCCTCCACACCTGTTACAACAACATCAGTGTGGACAGCCAGGTGGGCCCACTGTCGCACTGAACCACATATACCTGTGGAGGTGGATGGGACCTCCTCCTTCTCCAGCTGACTGTCCTCAGTGGACAGGCCCACCACCGCTGACCCATGCAGATGCTCAGGATCTGTAAGGGAAAACAAAGTCACATTACTGCATGTGACCTATCCTGCTCCCCCCATAGACAGACCATGACTTACCATGCAGTGATGGGCCACCACCCATCTGGAAGCCACCACCTGGAACACCCTCAATGGCATAATGCTGCATGCTTCCAGAAATCCTCTCCTCCTGTGGGGTCAGGTGTAACACCTCTGGCTGTCCCCCACCTGTCGCAGCTTGTGCTGCCCTGATGGCAGCCACCTTCTCCTTTATCCTCCTCCTATCTGTGCCCATCTTCTTCTTGCACTCCTGCATGGAGCACTCGTGGCTTCCATGCAGGTTCACAGCACATGCCACCTCCTCCCATGCAACAGCACAGGCTTGAGGTGTTCCCTGCTGTCTGCTGAGAAGCTGCTTCTGATCCAGGTAGGCCTCAAACAGGGCTTCGGTCTTGGCCTTGGTAAAATTAGGCCTCCTCCTCCTCCCACCACTGTGCTCCTCCTCTCCCACAACTTGCTCGGTCATTATTTAGCCTGTAAGAATGGCAGTTGTTACCTATGACTGTGCAGTCCCATGCATGTCCCTAAATCCACAGTCCACACTCTCAAACAGCATGCAACTCAACAATAGACTGCAGTAACCGACTATGGCCACTGCAGCCCAATGTCGCACTTTTATAGTGCAACCCATTCAAATGAGGAGAGGCGCAACTTTAAGTGGATGCAAATTGCAGTGCTGCACCATTGCATGGATGATTAGTTGTTTTGCATATGACGACTGAATATCGTGCTGTTGCGCTTTGCACAATTGTGTTGAACGTGCTGAGCCAATGGAGCAGTTCTGTGACATGCATAGTATACACCTCACTGCGCATGCCCGGGTTGCTGATGCAGGCATCTGCCATGCTTCTGACGTGCTGTGCACGGGAAGCAATGCAGGGCAAGGCCACCATTGTGCCAGTGGTGCTATAGCGATGTTCACCTACATGGTGCTGTGGCACTGGGCCATCATAGGCGCACTGGGGCAACAGCACGGTAGGCCGCTACTGGCGGTGGCACACAGGCAACCAATCATGCTACACGCATTGGGTTCCAATGGCATTGTGCATGTCTGTGCACCAGAGACCCTTCACCCTGTGCCCGACCTTTGCCCCCAGGCACCCTGCATCAGGCATGGGTGCACCACTATTGCGTTGTTCGGTGACAGCACAATAGGGAATGGCAGCGCTGTACCGCGCAGCATCTGCACATGGGGAGCCACACTGCAGAGCACCATATTTGTGGACCAAGCAGAGAGAATGGCGTGCAGGAGGGCTGCTCAGTGGATGCAGTTGGAACTGGCCAACCTAGTGGCAATAGTAGAGCCACACCATGGGCTACTGTTCGGGGAGGCACCCCTGGACAGATCCAGGAGCCAGGTGTGGGAGGAGGAGGCCACTGCATTGGAGGAGGCCACTGGATGGGGAGAAGTGCAGAGCAGTGCCGCCAAAGGTATGGGGACCTGCGGCAGAGGGAGCCGGAGCTGCTAGCCCGCCTGCAGGGACGTGTCAGGAGAGGCACGGTGCCACGGCTGGGTAGGTGTTACATCAACACACTTTTATTTCCATATGGGTATCACAGTTGTATGTGTCCAGCACATGGGGAGGGACCATCTGGGGTTGGCTGTGGTGATGTTATCAGGGTGTGGGGTGGGTGGGACTGGGTGGGAGGGCACACACCTGGGGGCAGGGGGCTTTGCTATGGGATTGTACTGATGTTCCTCTCTCCATGTTTGCACCACAGGCCCAGAGGAACGGTGCCTGGCCCATGAGCTGTGGTGCAATGAGGAGGAGAGGGAGGCCAGGTGGGCCGAGGGTCCACAGCGCCTAAGGGACCAGCCTGATAATGGTGAGCGCCATACCTCCATGATTACTATTGCATGCTGTATAACAGGGTGGGCAGTGGGGCATTGCCACCATCCATCGACATTACTGCCATGCACGCAACTTGTTACAGTCAGCACTGTCCAGTGGCAATGCATGTCTGGGAGTGTGTCGATGGTGGTCCATGCATGCACTGGGTACATGGCTGTGCCACTGCCTTTGCACCACATAGCCATGTCACTAAACAGCCACAGTGGTGCTGTACATGACTTGGCTGGTGGGTGTGTGCAGCATTCCACATGGCTGTATGTGACTGGGTGGGTAGGTCATGTGGACATGATCAATGTGGGTGGTCACACACCATCACAGAGGTATGTCCCATGGCTGTATGCCATGCACAGTGGGTGGGCTGTATGGGGCTGTGCATTCACACCTATTGACTGTGCTCCCTTGTCCTAGGTACATGCCAGCTCCAAGACATCAGGGAGGCACTACGAGAGATCCTGCAGGTGGTGAGGGTGTCACTAGATATCCTTTGCAGAATAGATGAGACTGGGGTCCTGAGGAGGCACAGGCAGTGAAGGAGCCAGAGTGGGGACCAGCGCTCCCATTAAGAATCCCTCTGCCCCGATATCCCCTACCCCCCGGACCCACCCTCACACCCCTCCTTTCCTGTCCCATTTGTCCACCCCTGCCCCTTACCCACCCCCACCTTGTTTGTGGCCCTCCCCTCCACCTTGTATATATTGTTGTAAATAGTTACCTTTTATATGTTGTTTTAATACAGTTATTTTGATATGAATTCTGTAGTGGTCTCTGATTTGCAGCCTGCTATAGGTGCTCAGCTGCAGTGGTATGCATGGCGTCAGGGGTGGTGCAGTCATGGGTATGTGTGTGTGTCCGTATGGTGGTGACTATGGTGTGGAGGTAGCTATCAGTCAGTGTCTGTGATGTGTGTGTTGTACCCTGTGCACTGGATGACTGTGTGCAGTGGTCCATGGTGCGTGCTCTGTGTCCATGGAGCCCCTAACAGCCCATCCATGGCCTGTGCAGCTGACACCCATGCATGTCTGTGACCTGCATGGTCTGCTGTCATGTCAGTGATGGCAGTCCATGCAGGGCAGCCACTGTACCCGTCGCACTGCTGGGTTGCCTCCTGTCACTGGTGTGGTGCATGTCTGCCTCGGGTGACACTGCGGCCTCCACAGTTGTTGACCCACCTCCATGCTGTGGCTTGTGTGTGTTGCAGGGGATGTGCCCCACTATCTGTGACTTGTGCTCCTGGAAAATGCTGGTGGCGTACAGGTCCGCAGTGTCTGCACAGAGTGGCTGGCACTCCAGTGCCATGGAGGACTGTGGGTTGTGTGTACACAGTTTATATGGGCCCACGCTGGGGGCTTGGTTGCCCCACCACTGCGTCGCTGTGTTGTTGTGCCCTTGGGTATGGGTGGGTGTCTGTCCATGCACTGTGTGGCATCCGGTGTGGTGCATGCTTCCACACACCACTGTGGGTGTCTGTGCTGGCTGTTGTGGCCAGTGCTGGGTCAGGGTGTGTCATTGGGAGACTGTACAGGGTGCTGTACCACTGGTGGTGGTGTCCGGGGCATGCCCTGTCCCGTGTGGGGTACCTCATGTGCCGACGCATGGTTAGTCTCTCAGCAGTACCTCGGGGGGGCTGTGCATGGTGGCACTGTGTATGCCATTGTTGCATCGCTGTGTGCTGCCACCAGCTGATGAGTGCTCGTGGTGGGGCTGTCTTGCATGGTTCTGTGCTGCATTGTGTTGCAGTGTCAAAGTTGGGGTGGTGGCATGCATTGGGTTTCCTGCAGTAGTGGATGCTGCTACTGGGCAGGGTGTCTAGGGATCATGATGCAGGGCATGCTCTGCATTGGGGGGATGATGTGGCGACAGGATGGTCAGCTCTCCTTGTGTGCCAGTCACAGCTTGCTGGGGGTGTGATGGGGCAACATGGCCCAGCTGTGGGTTGGTTGCTGGTCTCCATGGCCGCTGGTTATTCCAGCCCTCCCCCAGTTGTGCAGTGCATGGGGTGTGGGGGGATGATGTCTGTTCTGCTGTGTTTTCCTGTGCCCATCTGTGGCATGGGTGGTGGGCCCCTACCTCCCTGGTTGTGCAGTTGCATTGCCCTGCTGCTGGGGGGCATCCCTGGTTGCACTATGGCACCTCTGGACTGCTCAGTTGCACATCCCTTGTTGCGCTATGGTGCATCTGATCTGCTCAGCTTTCCCTCCCTAATTGTGCTATGGCGTGGGTGGTGCGATATTCAGTCGTCGGCTGTAGGCGCAGTTTGGTCCTGCTCCGTTTTTGAATATCGTGCCTCTTGTGCATGGGCACAATGGACTTGCACTTGCTCTTACTATTGTGCACTTTTTGGGCGCAGTTTGAATATCTGGGCCCATATCTTCAGTCAGGCCATGTCATGTTCTGTTTATATAACTTATGTTTGACCCCAATATTTGCCTTTAACCTGATTCCTCACCTAGAGGTTTGGAAATCCTACACAGAGGTTTTGGACCCCCTCTCTTGTGACTTAGTATGCTTTATCCCCCCCTCCCCAAATTCCCCATAGTCTCCAAAAGAAAATACAAATTTGTATTAAAAAGTTATCTGGTAGATCCTGCAATTTGTGTTGTTTTTAAAGTATTCATTTCAGTTTTGCGCCTGTTAGCACTTTCACTTTTCGAGCTGGTATGTCGCGCAGCCGAGCAGCATCAGTGATGTGTTGTCAGAAGCACGCTGTACTAAAAAATTAAAGAAAATGTCCTCTTTTAATAATCTCACTTGATTTGTTTGAAAGGAGCTGCCGACAGTAGAGAGACAGCAGCGAGTGAGTCAGCGGCTTCAGAGTACTAGATGGAAGCGCGTGCGAGAGTTGCTATAGCAATGCTCACTTCCGCTTGCATCTACTACTCTGTAGCCGCTGACTCGCTCGCAGTTATCTCTCCTCAGTTGGTGGATCTCTCAAACAAATCAAGTGGGATTATGAAAAGAGGACATTTTGTTTTAGTTTTTAGTACAGAGTGCTTCTGGCAACACATCACTGATGCCGCTTGGCTGCGCTACATACCAACGAGAAAAGTGAAAGGGCTAGATGTCCATCTACCATCAGGGGATTATTTGAATGAAAAAAAGTGAGTACAGGTATGAAAAAGTACAGAGTACCATCATTTAAACCAGTGTCTGCACATCACTGACACCCCTGGATAATGCCATTAAAAGTGAAAGTGCCTAGTTGAAATGATGGCACAAAGGCAGGATCAACCAGCTAAGTTTCAAAATGACGTATAGAAACGTGGAGATAATAGATGATGTACAGGAACATGAAGATATCAATGCTATCTTCACTGGCTGGCTTAAATATCAATTTTTACATGTGGAGTTATCCCAAAACATAAGTTGTGTATAGCTAGATAGATAGATAGATAGATATGTGTGTGTGTGTGTGTGTGTGTGTATAATTTCTGTTTATTTTAATTTCGGTCTTCTTTTTAACTTGCAACTATTTATTTATTTAGTTTTTGTTGACCGGGTAAGTGCACTAGACAAATCCTGCCTATTTTCAGGCACGACCAGGGGGAGGGAGATACAGATGAATGCCAACTGACCTTGAACCAGATTAAGCTGTTGGTGGTATTTTTAGTGAATGAGGGAAATTTGGCCAGAACACCAGGGAAATTTCCCTACTCTTTTCGATAAGTGCCATGGGATCTTTAACATCCACCTGAACTACCACCAGTCCAGGCAGATGGGACCTCGGTTTAACGTCTCATCGGAAAGACGGCACCTCAGAAGTGCAGCACCCCTCTCATGCTGCACTACAGTGTCAGTAATGGGATATTAACCCAAGTGCCAGATGTGGGAACTGAACCCACAGCCCTCTGATCTCCCGGCCTCAGAGGACAGTGTGCAACCTTACTGAGCCACTGACACTGACATTATGCCTCATTTCAACATTTTGCCTTTTATTGACTGTGTTCTTTAAAACACAAGAACACTTACTTAGAATTTGAATTTGACGGCAGATAAGGACTGCTTGGCCCACCCAGTCTGCCCATTTCCCTACCTGATAGATATGCTGCAGATCCTAATTAACCAACAGCCTACTTCTTCCCCCCACCCCCTATAATTGCCTTATGACTGTCCCATGCATTCTTAAATTCCACCACTGTTTTTGACTCCACAACCTCCTCCAGAAGGCCATTCCATATGCATCCACAACCCTCTCTGTGAAAAAATACTTCCTTACATTACCTCTGAGCCACCCCCTCTATCTTCAAATTGTGCCTCCTTGTTCTTGCACCTATTTTTCTGAAAGATGCTACCCTCTTGGACTTTGTTGATTCCCTTGAGGTACTTGTAAGTTTCTATCATGTCCCCTCCTCCCTCCTGTCCTCGAGGCTATACATATTAAGCTCCTTAAGTCTCTGTTCATATGTCTTCCGGTGCAGACCCTGCACCAGTTTAGTTGCAATAAAAGTTATAAGCTCATCTTACATGTATTAGGGAGAATAGTACCCCAAGGTTTTGTTATCAGTAGAATGTTGTCTTGAAACATAGTGAGACATTTTAACATTTTTGTGAGAAGAACTCTCTGTTTATTGATATTTCAGGGGGCTTCTCTGCTAAAAGCATAGTGGTGTTAATTAGCTTTTCTGACCTACTCTTCTGTTATGTTTCAAATATATATGTTAAACCAATGAGAATTATTTCTGTTTTTTATGCATCATTAGGGTGTTAATAGTATGGGATTTTCTGTATAACCATGATAAAGCTTCTAAAGAAGGACCTGGTTGGTCCTGAAGCTAGAGCACTTTCTTCTTTTTTTCGTAACATCTATGTTGGTCAAATAAAAAGTATCAAATCATTTGCTTCTGGATCTGATAGTTAATATAATCTTTCCTTAAGATCAAAATGCACACATTTGCTATGTTTAGGCTACTTATTATTTTGAGAAGATTATTTTGTGGATTACTACTGGCCCAGACCAGTTGAAATCACTCAGCTTGATTACTGCAATGTTTTATACCTAGGACTGTCTGGAGGATTGATTCATTGACAGCTGCTAGTTCAGAATGCTGTGACCAGGATGTTGACAGGGGCCTCAATGAGGGATATTGTCACTTCAGTTCTGCGCTTTCTTCACTTGCTGCCTGTGAGTTCATGTATCACCTTCAAGATATGCATGTTAACTTACAAGGCCTATATGGCTTGGGCCTTACTACCTTAATCAGCTCCCAGGACCATATCAACCTATCCACCCCCTACACTCCCCCAAGGCGGCTTGCTTGTTGTACCCTCCTCTCACTTTAAGAGAGTGGGTGATGACAGAGCTTTTGGCCCTGCTCCACCATCTTTGTGGAATTCTCTTCCACCTTATATACTTGAAGCCATCTCGGTGGAGGCCTTTAAAGCCTCTTTAAAAAGTTTTATTTTCAAAAAACCCTTTAGTTTTATTTAAAAATATTTGATTTTAAATCTCTGGGATGTTTTTATTGTAAAGCACTCTGAGCCTCTGGATGGAGTGCTATATAAATAAAATTTGCCATTCCTTGTCTTCATGGATGTCTAACATGAGGAAGTCTGGAAACAAGAAAGATAGGACTCTCTGGGAAAGTTCCACTTCATGTTAACTGCATAAAGCAGCTATGTGTTAAAATGTTGTTTTCTTGTTTTGTTTAAATATCCGTATGAAACAACCAAATATAAAATTGTTGCAAATACTTCAGCAAAAGTTAAGGTATAATTGACAGGTCACATAATCTCCAGCCCTATAAAATAGGGTTGCTGAGGCAATATAACTGAAATGAATTCTGCAACTGTCAGACTGGTGTTATTTTCTTTTTAGCTGGTTGCAGAACCATTGTTTTCTTCATTTTAAAGAAAAAGAAAAGGTTTGTTTGAAACTAGCTGTTTGCCAGAGTTTAAAGCCAAATGTATCATGTGCACTATAAGTTAAAACAATGTGCTATAGTTGCAGTATAAACATTTGTGTTGAATCTTTAAATGTTTTCTCTGATTAATTGGCTACTTCTGAACTCTATTAAACTGTGTGCCTTTTGAAGTTGCATGTAGTACCACCTCTGTTGAAACCTTGGGCTGAAGGACTATGCTTTGTAAATTCATTGCTTTTTTGTTTTTGTATATGGCATGCATTGGCTACCTTCTAAGAATCATAATGTAAACTGCATGTTAAGAATGTTAAATCTCACTCTAAAACAGCTGCCTTTGTCATTGCCCACTGCAATACTCAAGCTGATCTCATTGTGAAGCAAGGCACTCAACAGGTGGAGGCATGGACCTTTACACTCCACCATCTGTGGCAAGCTTTACAGTAAAGTAAGCTGAGCCCATGGAACAGGTTATCCAGTAGACTGGAATGTGGGAGACAAGGAAATGATTTTAACCTTTAAAACACCTAAACATTCATTATGTGATATATGTCAGGATCCTTACTATAATTTAAATCAGTGCAACACTTCTGTGTGAAAAGCTCATATTACAGTCAATAAAAGGCCAACAGAAAGGTGGTTTCATGCTAATCAGCTGAAACTGTTTAAAGGTAAGAACTAAAGGGAGGAGGAAAGGAGGGGGTTCAAACTCTCCTGTTTGTTTCCTGTCATTCCAAAATGAAGACGATCCATCTCGTAGTATTTCTTCTTGCTGGATGTGTGATGGGGAGGAGAGAACACAAATGGAAGTAGTCTCATTGGTCCATGGCAAGGAAGGTGACACCATACTTCTCAAAATAAAGGTGATAACAGAAGTTGCATAAATGGTGATGTGTAGGGGCCCTGGGGACTTGCTCCACAAAGTCTGAGAAAATGGGCAGTCATGAAACTCTGAAAGGCACTACAACAGAGTGACTGGGTACAGGTATGGGTCCCGCTTAGTAGAAAATATAATAAAACAGATTGGAGGAGTATGGAATTCGACACTCATAATAACATCCAGACTGGTATGTCAGACAGATCATGTGCAAGTATATGGCAAAGCTGAACTTAAAGTAACAACAGTCACTATCCCATCACCCACTGTGAGCACCATGGACACTATTGAATCTTCCTTTGTGAATAGGACTGTATAATGCCCTGGACAGGAACTGGATTTGCCAAGTGGCTTAACTTCTACTTCTACCCCATTGACTTTGTTAAGCAATGTGTAATATGCATTATACAATAGCAAGAAAATCATCTTGGGCTCTCATTGCTCAGTGGCTACCTTGAACAGTGATGTTATCCCAGTACAACATCATTGTATCAAGGTCAGTCACATACATGACTGCATGAATGAATCAAGAATCATGCATCAGCTCCATGAGTAACAGCCACTATATAGGTCCCACTGTCAACCATCGATGATGTCACTATCCTCCAAATGCCAAACTAACTCACAACACTTGCCTACAGTCCTCTTTTCCAAGTAGAAAAAAATGAAAAAGTAGCCTACACACAAATCAGAATTTTTACTTCAAACACCAGTATGAGTGGCTTCACAGACACACACATGTGCATTAATTTGCCACGCAAGTCACAACTCCACTTCCACTCGCTATTTTTAACTATTATATTTATTTTCTTTTCCTGCTGCCAGTCAACATAAAAATGAACATTTTCCTTACAGAAGCAACTGGACACTTACTGAACCTGTTTCAGAAAACCGGAACTGTCATGTCACTCCTCACTTGATGCTGATTTGCAATTTTCAGTCATACAAGATAGCAGGTCCCAAGACAGACAGCAGGACTGGTTTGATTAAAGTCTGTGGACCTGTCAGTCTGGTGGCATTGAGGGCTGAGGCACTGGTGCCTTACCTTGACCCATGCTGGCAACCCGGGTTCGGTAATTGACTCAGGACATCGGAGGCTGGTGGGGGAAGGAGAGGATTGAACATCCGTAGGACTGCTCTCTCCTCTTCTGGGGTGGGTAGTGGGGTTGACATCATACTGTGGCATCCCCTGATGGAGACCAGGAGCACAAAAGATGCATGTCGGGGACATACCAGAGAAAGCGGAAATACCACCCCACTTTAAGTTGGATGATGGCTGCCCGTCTCTCTGGTGCCATTATTGTCCCTGCCTAGTCCTCCATCCCAGCAGCACCCTGGGGCCAAGAGTAGCACAGGGTTGCCTCCCTGGGCTGGCACATTCCCCCTCGAAGGAGGGGGACCCATCCGGAGAAGGGCTACTCTGGGTTACTCTGGAGCTGGCTGCTATATGGGACTGGAGGATCGGAGGGCAGATGGACCAGAGCCAGCATTGGTAAGCCTGAAGGAGAGGCTGAAGTGGTGCATGTAGGAGGCAGTAAAAACATAATACAAAAAAAAAGTCTTTGGACTGCAAAGGGGAAGCGAAGTGACAAACAACATAAACAGAAACGTTTATGAGAGGGGGCAGCCTTGCAGCTCAGACAGAAGACAGTGTGTTGGGAACAGTTAGAAGAAAACACAGTGCCAGTCATTTACCAGCAGCACCACCCACTGGACAAAAGGGAGCAATTATTTTCTTTCATATGTTCACATTGATAAATGAACTAAGACTCTGCTGAAAAAATGCTTTTTCAATCTTTTTTTATTATTATTATCACACACGAGCCATTGTGTAATAGCAATAATGCACTCCGGGGGGGGGGTCATGCTGGGATAACATCACTTCTGGGGAGCTGGATGCGCTCAGCCCATGGCCTAATGCCCCACCACCTCAGGCGTGATGTTATCCCAGCATGACACATACCCTGTCATGCATTATTGCTTAATTTATTAATGAGTTAATTGCAGAAATAATGTAAAGACCTGACACAAACAAATTGGCACAGAAGTAAAATGCACTGTTTTTGAACATCATGTTCTTACAGTGATCAAAATGATTACTAACTTGCTCAGAAATGTGGAGCGGAAGGTTCCCTGACCTTATTCCAGATAATTACTTGAACAAATGGTATTGTCTGGTGTGTGTTTCAAACCTGAACATCCGCTCAGGATGTTTGAACGCCTGTCAAAGCTTTTCATTTTTGACAGCCAGAAACTTGGGATGTCATACTGCCCCCTAACCAAGGACAGTGTTATATCAGTGAGTCCAGTTCTACTCAGGATACCTTAAACATATCCTGTATTGTTTCACTACCAGTGTTTGAACCTGCTGAAGCAGTTTTTGACAAAATGACCACAGTCAATTTGGTAGTCTACATAGAGGGAGTTATCTATAAGGAGAGGGTGGACACACCAACTCTATTGGTTTAGTACCACACTACAGCAAGGTTGTAGGCACCACACACAGTGGGTGAAAACAGAAATTCCTGGGCCCAGGACACACCTTTAGGACTGGGCCCCCCTAGCCTCACATCCCCTGTTACAGGTCCCCCATGGGCCCCCCTGAGCCACTGGGCCTGGGACAGTTGTTCCCACTGCCCACCCCCATCTGCTCCTCTGACCACACACAGCATGTTACCTGAAGAAAATATGTAATATGTATGTTGGTGTGACATTTTGAATGCGGCTGTACCTGTATGTGGACATGATGAGGTTCTGAACCAAAATACCATCGTAAACTTCACAGGCTTGGTATGGCTCATAAAATGATGCCTCTCCATGGCAAGGGTGACCTACATAATGGATGTTCAGTATTGTGCAGCCTCTTGTCTTGAATCGTTCACTTATCAGAACTTGATAGGTCCAGTGACTGTCTCAAACTTCTGCTTTACACCCACTGCTCACATTGTCATTGACCAAACAGTTATATTACTGGTATCACTTCCTGACGAATAATATGTTTTCAGTGTATCTAGTCATTACAATGATATGGGGTCAAAATAAAATGCATTCCAGTATTTAATGAGCATATCACTCCTATCTCTCTAGATTTACAGCTCTTACTGAATTTCAGGGATGAGTATCTGACAAGAATCATTAATAGTATGAAGCAAGAACAGCAGTCTCTGAATGCTTTGTTATATGATGGTGATTTTGAATTATTAATCTCAGACACATGGATGAAGATCAGTTCAACTATTAATCATATTAGAAGTTATCCTAGTACTTATGTGGCCCAGTTCCATAAGGCTTTATGCCTAGTGCAAGGCGATTTATGCCACACCTGATGGCACAGATTGCACCTTGCACCAGGTGTAACGCAAGTCACGATTATAAGTTGCAACTTGTGCCATGCCACTGCAGGTTGTGCCAAAGGTGGGCTACACCACCCACTACACCCACAACCCACAATGGCATGGCACAAGGGTGGGTTATGGCAGCAACGATGTCCTATTTCAAAAGGGCGGCTGCCGTAACCCACCTATGCAATTCCAGAAGCCACGGCAGTGCAGCAGAGTTAGACTAGCAGAGAGATGGTCTAAGGGGCATCTTTGCATGCCAATTGAAGAATGCCCACTCTGCAGCACCACGGCTTGCATGTGGCCCATTTCTCTGTACCCCCCACACAGCCATGCCCCTCTCCCTCCAAATGACGGGGACCCCCTGGGTCTGATTCTCAAAGTGCCCCCCAACACCAGTGCCATCTGGCCAGCCCCCCAATGCCCCCTGGTGCATGCAGGGGTGTTCTGGGTGGGGGGCTCTGGGGCCAGTAAAATGTGTGCCGTGAGTTGCAGCACCCAGGCCCAATGCACCATGTGTTTGGTGCTAGCGTGTGGCAGCCACAAGTCATGGGCATAATTGCCAATTGTGATGTTTGTCCGGGAAAGTGGCACAGGGTTCCAAGATTAGTGCCACATGGCACAACTTGCATATGCCCGCGAGTTGCACCATGCCTTTTGGAATCAGGCCCATTGTGTTTATTGGGTTATACTGTCTTAGACATCTTTTAAGATGAAACTATAGTGAATTGAGGGCCTTAAAGTATGCTGATGCTTTACATTCTGCATAGGTTACAAGATCCTCTTATTTGACACTGATTTTTCAGGGCATCAAGGGATGGACTCTTAGCATAAAGCTTTAGGATCTGTTTATGCACATATTCATGATAAATGCCCAGACTGGGTGGGCCATAGGCACTTAACTGCTGACAATGTGTCTATGTATCTACGGTATGTATCTAGCTATAACTCTGTCCTGTACTATTTAATTGTCAGAGGGATTCCCCAGAAATAATTATTCTTTCATTACTGTTTGGGTGCTTGAAAGGCAAGTGTTTATTGATCCAACTTTCATAATAATACATTTCCTCCAAACTGTCACCATAATCATAATGCACCTTTAACATATCACTTCATTTCACACAATTTACATTCTGCCTTGGCCTCTTGCATACCTTTCTTGCTCTTCATCAACTCTGGTCTTCTCGGGGCCCAGGTGCATGACCCTGACACCTCACCATCATTCCTCTGTAAAATCTACACTCTGGGTCAGATGCTTCCAACCATGACCCCACCCCAATTTCTCTCTTCATTACCCCTCTTAACCCCCAGGGCCAGGTGATGTTGACCCTGGCACATGCCTAGTGTCCTCTCCACCCCATTTTCTGCTTCCTATTTAATTCCCTCCCCCTGCCCTCTTTCCTCTCCTATTTTCTTTTCATCCTTCTACTCTTTGGCTATATTCCATCCAATCACTGATATCATCTGGCAACTCCCTTATTTACAACCTGTCCGGCTATCCTGGGCATACCACCTATAACTATCACCCCTTATTGGTGGACTTGACTGCTTGTTTCCTTTGTCATGCTGCCCTCACTCAATGGCCCATATAGGCCCCTCCCTGGGATTCTGCCTCTGTGTCCATGCCATGAGGCTTCCCATTACATGGGTGGGTGGATGGGATGTAAAGTGAGTTTCAGCAGGAAAGAAGGGAGAACTTAACAAAGCAGAGCTGAGCTTGTGAGCTAACACCCCTATGTATCGACCCAGTCACATCGATCTTCTTCACAGGGTGAAGTTAGCCAGTTCAAATACTGTTTAAATAGACCCCAAATCAATTAATTCCAATAAAATAATTAAACAATTAGTGAAACAAACTGTGAATGAACAGGAGCAATGTGCTAAGGCACCACATAACACTAAGCACACAATATGAAATAAAAAAGTGCATGCTAACAAAATCTTTAATAATATAAAATTCATATTGAAACCAATTTTGTAAAGCACTAATTTTCATTGGGATATATATTATAAGTTAAATCTAATACATATTCTCTTGTCTGAGCTAATTATAATAATCACATCTGTATTTTAGATTGTGTTTTTTTATTTAACATAACTTATCATAAAAGCTCTTAAAAATACCTCAGTGTCAAAGATTTTCCTCATTTACAGTATAGCCAATTGAATCAATCCCATTGAATAATAGTGCAAATACATCGACAAAGAGCAGTCACATATACAAGGTTAATCCAAGGTGCAAAAGGTCATGCTTTTCTTAGTAAGACTTATAATCAGTTTGGTCTTTAAAACATAATGACATGAGTTCTCCCAACTTTGAGATTCACTTTGTCTCACATTTGTTGAGCAGGTTCAGTCTATGTCATCCCCAAATTATTGGGGCACATGGTCCAGTGCTCAAAATTGTAAACCTCTTAGATTACTATTGTGTCTCTCAAGGAAGTGTTCCGCAGAGCATTTTTCAATTTAATATTAATAATTGCCATAACATGCTCTTTTATTGAGGACTTCAGTGGGTGAATAGTCCTACCTACAGCAGATATAACTTCTTACAGTCACACCAGGTGGCATAAACTGTACAATGACTTTGACAGTCTATGTAGTGGTTTAAATCAAATCTTGACTGGTAACCTGGTGTGGAAATATTTTTGTCTGTTGCTATGTAAGAGCAGATGTTGCAGCATCTACATTAAAAAAAAATCTTGCTTCATTGAAATTAGCTTTTTTGCCTTTTCTAAGTCTTGATAATGACTTAAGGTCACAATATATTTAAGGTTTTAACCCCTATGATATGAAATAAGGGGAACCTTACCCATAATCAGACCTATTATGTAATCTGCCAGAAAAACATCTCACCTATATCTGATTATTTTATTAATCTCTGTGGACAGTTGATGATAATCTGTTACAAAAATCAGACAATTGTCAGAGCAGTCAGAAATTTGAACTTTGTCCTTTGGCTTCATGAGGGCTTGTCTGTCAAGTCCTCTTACCTGTTCTAATGCATTCAATGTAGTCTGAGCACTATATCCATAGTGTCTAAACCTATTACACAATACTTGTGCTTCCTTTTCAAAACCTACAGTAATTGTATAATTTCTATGTAACCTTAAGGACTGTCCAAAAGGAATACTCTATACAAATATCCTCTGATGACAGCTCTCTGCACGTAGCACAGTGTTACCCACAATTGGTTTTGTACAGGTATTACTCTCAGTTTTCCAGTGTCTTTAGTTTCACATCCAATTATTCTATTTACTGCAAGCCCATTTAATGACTGTATGCAATGTTAAATTGATTTCATAGTTATCCACTGTATGAAATTTTAAACTGACTTTGAGTCCCCACCCCTGACACATATAACGTCATCAATAAAACTATATCAATGCACAATGTGTCTGAGGTGGGGGTTCGAGTTCGCCAGTACAACATGCTTCTTCCACCATAATAAAAAGAGGTTTGCAAAGGAGGGCACTACGGAGGCACCCATTGCATTCCCCTGCAATTGATGGTAAAATATATCATCAAACATAAAAAAAAATATGTTCAAGAACAAACTTTAATTATTCTAAGATACATGTCTTCGGTGCCTCTAAGATCACGGTCAGAGAGCAGGAACTCTTCACAGGCTCTCAGGCCATCCTGATGCCTTATACTTGCGTAAAGGGAAGCAATGTCAATTGCAAGTCAACAATAGTTTTTAGACCAAGTGATTTTTTCTATGTTATTTAACAGATTTGTGCTGTCTCAAATGTAAGCTGGTGTCCTTACTACTATTTGCTTCAAAAATGATCTGCAAATTTAGATGGACCCTCACTGTGAGTCCCAGTGCCAGAGGCAATGGATCTTCCAGGAGGGTAATACAAACTCTTGTGCATTTTAAGTAATGTATATAAAGTGGGGCATATTGGAAAGTCACACTTGAGAAATTTTGCCTCTTCAATATCTATTCAACCATACTGAAAGGTGTCATCAATGAGGTCATACAGAGTGTTTTTGAAAGGGGTAGTTGGGTTAAACGTTAACATCCTATCACAGGTGGAATCCAAAAGTTGTCTTTTAATTTCACAGACATATTTACAAGTGTCCTGGACCACCACGGACCCACCCTTATCCACTTGTTTAATTGTTATAGCATTATTTGACTTTTAAACTATTTGTTAAGCATAGATAAATAAACTATTATTATATCATAGCAGTTCTGGTACATGCCCAGCTTTGGTTTCTTTACTACAAATGTGTATGTGCAAGTAGAAACAGTGCACATCTATTATCGTTCTAAGTACTAAGAATGTCTAAGGTTAAGAATAGCAGTTGCTGAAAGGAGAAACAATATTGAAGTTGTGTAAAGAGAAACTTACTATGTAAGGCAATATGTTTGTCTCTGTAAATAACTAAGGGAAGTTGGAAACTGTAAAAAAGAGAGTCTGTAAAGGCTTGAGTTGAGTCAGGGCCAATGCTACATTTTTGGAGGTGGCCTTCTGATCCTTGGGAAAGGTAATATATTTTCCTTTACTTTGGCATAGCTGATAAATATTTAACTGCTGAAACTGTGTTTCTGTATCACATCAATACCCACTCAGAAACTCTGAATAAAGCATAAATCCATAATAACGATTTGCTATAAAAATCATACAAATTTATGACCAGGAGTATGAGATATGTTCCCCCCCCCTCCCAGATTAGGAAGGCATTATGACCCAGTAGTTCAGACAGAGCTGGAAAACAAGGTGCCTGAAACATGATTCCCCCTAAAATTAGTGAAACTCTGTGGCCAAATACTTTAGGAGCAGACCTGGGGATCACATAATGTGAGAACTGAGCTCCCCAAAGAAAATCAGTAGTAAGGGACTATGGCCTAGTAGATCAGGTGCAGAACTGCAGAACATCGCTGCCTTTATTTTATTCAGTGCCTGCTGGCTGATCACATCATCATCATGGCACTGATTGAAATGAAAAACTCCAAACGAGCTGCTTGCAGGGCAGGAGTCTCTCTTCATTCTTTCAAAACACAATGTTAAAATAGAAAAAATAAAGTGCACCTCCTTAATCAAATCTCTCTTCCCTTCTTTCTCATTTAATTGTCAAATACAAGCACTTTTATTCATCTGGCAAGTCAGTTTTCAGACAAGAGATATGTTGCTGCTGGCTGATCATGTCTCACTCGTGGAACTGCTAATCCACAAAATGAGCATCCTGCAGAACTACAGAAGTGGCCATGTGGTATGGTGAGACACTTTTGACCAGCTTAGATGCCAATCTTAACTTCCACATAATTGTTTCCCTTATGTTCAACATTGGTGACCACGATTTGTTCGCTGTTGGTCACAAGGGTAAAGTGTGCACAAGCACACAAAAGCACACACACACACTGGGATTGGTCGTACTTTTTTTTAATTCACTTTTTTAATGCGTTTGGGGTACTTCTACTTTTTCTTGACTGATTTTTTTATGTTGTCTTGCTCACGCATGTGCAAGCAATATTTTGTGGATGTTGCACTGTACTAGCACTTTCAAAGGTGTGTCAGTGTTGTGGCGAATCCAGAGAATGCTTTAGCTGGTGTGTCCCTCAGCTGCCAACAAGTGGGCATGCTGCTGATGACAACAGTTTCAGAGATTTCCACCAACTTGAAAGAAATCCACCACTGCAATGAGAGATAGGCTTGTCATTGCAGTGGCAGGTCTGACACGCCTCCATTATGCACCGTTCCAGGTGAAACATTGCAATAAACATGGTGGCGGCTTCTGCCGTCAGCCTCTTACAATCCCTAGAAAGCTGACTTTGGGGGTGCCCAATCCTCCCCTCAGCATGTTCCCTTCCCAGTTTAATTTGTTTGTCAATGGGGGTTCCCAATCCCCATTGGCATTATGTTCCCCTAATTTTATTTGTCTTCTGAAGGGGGTGCCCAATCCCTCTTGGCATCCTGTCTCCCACAAACACAGACAGCTTTCTTTGCTGACGGGGTGCCCAGTACCAATTGGCTTCAGTCCCTCCTAAAAAAAAAATAGGTGTCACACTGGGAGTACACCCCAGTGTGCCCAAATGTATTTGTCAAACCTGTAAAAATAAACCTTCATGCAACATTCTGTTTTTATTTTTTTGGCCCTGTACACCAGAAAATGGTCCCTCATGGTCATGACGCCCCCCCAACCCGAACCAACCCATTGCACACCCCACCTCCCTGCACCCCCTTACCCCATACTTACCTCCAGAGGCCCAGTGTGATGATTTTCGGTGGAGCCGGAGACTTCTGAACTCTTCAGAAGGTGACTGCAAACTGAAGAAAATCATGGTAAGCTGTATAATGGCATCTAGGGGGTCAACTTAGGTGGATATCTCAGCCATTGTTTTGACTTAAGGCTTCAAATTTTCAACATGGGATTCTTGGGGCCCCCACCTCATGAAATCAGTCACTGTCATTCTGTTATTCAGTCCTGAAAGGTTATTCCATAGTCACTGTTCATAATCACCATTTGGGACCAATTAATGAAACAACAGTGCCACTGTTCATGAGATGGGCTACCAAAAAGCCTATGTTGCAAATTTAGTGAAAAAATTCCAAAAAATGACTGTTACAAGCATGCATTGTGCAGTTTCCATGCAAAACCTTTTTAATATTTTCACTCCAGATTTTCAGCATTGCCATTTTTTTACACCTCCTTATGAGCATTATAGCTGTCATTTTTCACATCATGCCTGAAATGAGTTTTTGCACATGTGACGCACAATTGCGCGGGTGCTGTGGAAAATCGATGTTCAGGACAGATTAAGAAAATCACAGTGACAGTGTTCATAAGAAGATGTCCCAAAAAGTCCATGTTGCAAATCTGGTGAAATAATTCCAAAAAATGACTGTGTTACCAGCGTGCATCGCACAGTTTCTATGCATGCATGTAACTTCACTGATTTTTTATAATTTCACTCTAGATTTTCAACATTGCCATTTTTGCACACCTCTATATGAACAGTGTAGCTGTCATTTTTAACATCCTGCCCAAAACATGTTTTGCACATCTGGCTCACAATGGGCTCTGTCAATGTGCAAAATCAACGTTCGTGTCAGAGTCACAAAATTACAGTGCCACTGTTCATGAGGAGAGGTCCCAAAATGCCCAAGTTGAAAATCTGGTAAAAATAATCCCATAATTTACTGCATTACAAGCGTGTATTGTGCAGTCTATATGCATGCTCATAAATTTTCAAATTGTTCCTATGTTCTCTCCGGATTTTCAACATTGCCATTTTTTTACACCTCCTCTTGAGTAGTGCAGCTGTCATTTTTTGCATCTTGTCTGAAATGTGTTTCTGTGCCTGTGGCTCCCAGTGCCACACTTGTTGTATGAAATCACCTTTCAGGATTGAGTAATGAAATGATAGAGCAAATGTTCATGAGACTGGGTCCCAAAAAGCCTGTTGAAAATTTGGAGTGAAAATACAAACAAACACCCAGGGTGTTAAGGTTTCCAACCATACGCCCACCCTGTAGAGACTGACAGGTGTTGGGGACATAACTCGGGTTTGTCAGCCCTAATGTTCACAGAATTCTACCCCCAGCCCCCACCCCACAGCTACTGACAGGCACTGAGGTGTGCCTTGGGTTTTGTCACCCTAACATTCACCCCATTCTCCTATATTGCATCCATCTTAGCTTATTTCCTTATTGAATGGGGTGAGCATAAGGACTGAAGACTCCAATGCACACCCCAACACCTGTCGCTCTCTGCAGGGTAGGGAGTGGTGGAATGGTGTAAGCATTATGGCCAACCAAAAATCTTTCAGTCTCTGCCGGTGGGGGTGCTGGTGTTACTTCAATACTACACTGCCATATCTGTTTTGCATTTCTAACTCCTGAACTACCAATGCCAATGCCAGCAAGCCAACATTTGGCATTGACAGCTGCTTTTTTTTTCCTGTGATGTCTCATTTCTCTTCAGTCACTGCACCGCAAGTTTGGTTGAACTGGGAGGACAAAAATAGGTCTGCCTCTGCAATAGATGTTCCATTATGCTTTGCCCAATATTCATGGCTCTGAGTTGGCAGTGTATTCACTGGATTGGCAAAAAAAAAAAAAAAATGCATATGCTGTACTAGAGACATGAGTTTGAATCTTAAGCCAGGTGGTATGGGAAATAATCTTGCAGGTCACTACTGAGTTGTAAGTGGTCCCAGTTGAAAAACTATAACCAAAAATTTAGCATAATACAGTCCAGAATGACAAACATGCCTTTTCATGACTACTGCTACAGCTTAGCCTGTGTTCTGCCAATTAATGTGCAAAGCATCTATTATACAGTGATAATATGAAGTCACAAACCGAAGACTCATGAAATCATGAAATAGCATCACTGCTAATAGAATGCTAAGGCAGTAACTTCCTTAATTCAGTTGATATGTCCTGATCCCAATCCATCTCAACAACAGACTTTTTAAGCTCAAAAGAATCTCAGAAGTGACTGAAAATAGAGATTCTCAACAAGATGACACACACAATCAACACACAGATTTGATGTGTCATGTCAGAGAGACCACTGCAAGGAAGCGTAAATAGCAGTTAACTGCACTTTTTCTGCTCTGTGGAAATACAACGAGCTTCTCATTTCAGTAAAAAAAATAATCACATTCCTTCCATTTGCAAACATGCAACGAATGCTGTTATAGATTTTAGATTTATATATAAACAGTGATTGTAAGAAACATGCCTGTTGACCATTTGCCCATGTACCTATTAGAAAAAAAATTACTTTAAGTCCTGAAGAGTGTCATACATAGACTGTCTTAATGGCTTAACTTTTTTTAAATCTTCACTTTCCAGACAACTAAATTATAAAACATCTGTCTAGTTTATGATCACAATGATTTATTTATACTAACCCTATTGGCACAGGGATGGAATATTTTCCTGCCATTTGGATAACCCAGTGAGTCTGGCCTCCATAGGACTGAAGGCCTTGACTAGTGTCACCAAGATGATGAGCACTAGGGGAATGGGAAGCCATACACTAATTGGGCAGGCAAACAACCCCTGACACAAAAGAGGCATTAACATTTGTACAGCAGGCATCATCATCTCTTTCATATTGGTGGTGACCAATGGGATGTGATGTAGGCTTGGCAGCCCTTCACAAGGTAGAAGGATACCACTAGGCAAAAAGTGGTAACTTGTGGTGTGCAGCTTTATTTTGTCTGCAGGCTCCAACTTTGCAGTGTCCACACTCCCACATTTACAGCCCTAATCCTCTCTCAATACCCTACAATGGCATCCAAGTCATATGTCCTTACCAGAGGTCACACACAGGGATCACAGTGAGCAGGAGTTAACTTTTGGTGCTAGGCAGATGTATGGGGAAGGAGAGTTTCAAAGAAATAAAAAAATATTCTGATCACACCTACCAACCAAAAACATGTTTTAAGTAAACAACATTTCTTCTTAAAGCAATTCATAACAACTTGGATTACTTTTTGTGTTGAGCATGTGTCATCTTCTTATGAAATGCTGGTAGTTTATTTAATTGACAAGAGCAAATAAGTACAGATTCTATTTTATTGGCACAGTAAAGATCAGAAACAAATCTGCTAATGCAGACTTGCAGACTCCTGAAGTACGGCATAGCATAACATAAATCACGTATCCTCTACTGCTCCAGCCTTGTTTCACAAAAAAGGGAGAGCAGCCTGTAAGCAACTGTGTCCTGATAATACCATTATTCTTTGCACTTGCTTCTCTATAGCACATGAAGTGACAGATCCTAGTAGGTGTTATTGAGAAGTATTTGAAAGAAAGGTATGATGCTGACAGACTCCATCATGCTAAAGCCAGACATATGACTGAAGAGTAAATAACTTTTTGTTGTCTTTTTCATTAAAGTATCTTGATTTCAGTTTGTTCTGGAAATCTGAGTACAGTTGTAGGGTTGGATTTAGGGGAAATACAAAAGGATTTTGACTGGCAAGTCATTGGAAAGTTCACTTTCATTTACTGCCCCATTTTAAGGGAATATGAAAATATAACAAAACTAAGCCTGCCAGCATCATCCTCATTCTTTACACTATCTGTGGATCAAGTCAGAGTAAATTGCATTTAAGGTACTATCCATGTTTAATACGACTTTTTCATACAGACTACAATAATAGGGTATTATACCGGATCAAACATATACTATCGGAAACCGTTCATTAAATAAGCATCTCCACTTTGTGAAAACTCTGAAAATTATAATACATAAAGATAATATATTATATATTTTATAGATTTTCTGTGGCCAGGGGCAAAATTCATCTAACAAAATGCACAAAATAATTTCACATTACAATTACAGTCAGTTTAATAATGCAAATAATGTTACCTTTGGGGGCATGTTTTATTTATAAGAGGGTCTGTTGGATTGGGATTGCTTAGTGAGTGATAGTAGAAGTGGGAAACATTAAAAGAATACAAAATTACACACATCCTGATAATGCAAAGCATCATGGGAATTGCATGCAAGTCACCATGAAAGAAAGCATTACAGCATGAAAGCCATTGTGCCACAGAAGGGTACAACAGCGTTCTCTTTAAAGTCCAGTACAAGGTTTTTTTAGTTGGCGTGGAAATCCACACATGACAAGGGGTGACCTTATACTATAACAGGGTTCAACACATTGGGTCGAATCTTCAGAAGTGTTGACACATACAAATGCATGTTGTACCTGCACTATAACATGTCCATCTGCGCAGCCCTGCTGTTATTACAAAAGATGCATCTGTCTGCAACAATGTCATGAGTCTGAAGCACCTTTCCTATAGGGCTTTTGCATGGGATTTCTTTTTTTAAAAGATAAGAAGCCAGTGGGGACCTATAATGGTCATATGGCAGCTGCACCATTGAAGTTCCCACAAAAGAATGACTGCTAACCTCAGCATGTCTTCCCTTTTAAGAAATAAATAACTCACCAAACATACATGACAGAAAAGTGGAAGACAATCTCTTCATCCACATCTGAGGAATGCATGTCTCCCAGGCTGTGATCCCTGGACATTGGGCAAATGCTCTAGCTGACGGAATCCTGTACCAACTGCTGCCCCAGTAAAGCCTGAGGGTCAATACAGTAAATACCCAAAGCCTGAGAGTTTTGAACAGATGCCATAGTTTCAGCAACCACTGAAGGACAAAAGTAGTAGCTCTCCTGTTTCAAGAGCTAAACCACTAAATGAAAGGCTTGCTCTGTAGTTCGGTGACCAAGCAGCCAGCCACTCCCACTTCCTGAGCTATATAAGCAGTTCCTCTAAGCCTCACTGTGAAGCATTTTTTCTTTGCAGCTGAAGACTCTGCCGGTTTGTCCACTGAGCTGGTTGGGCCTCCCTGGCTGGGGCCTACTCCCCCCCCCCGCTCCTACTGATCACTGCAGGGCTTCTGTGTTTATTTTCCTGCCTTGGTTTGTATTTTGCCTTTGGCTGTGTATGCTTCCTTCCTTTGGGGGGGCTTTTCTAAGCTCCTAGCTTATCTGCTATTTCAAAGCTCATACTGCTTGCTTTCAGTTACTCACAACTCAAATTGCTTGCTCTGCAATTGGAAACCTGATTTTGTGTGTTTCAGCTCATCTAGCTGTTCCATGACATACTTTACTTTCACCTGACTCCGATTTACAACCTAGCTCTACAGCTCGCTCATGCTTGTTCTAATTACCTCATTGCAGCAATTTCATTGCACTACCTGGTGACAGTGCTTTCAGTACATTATGTCTCCTTTTATTTATTGCAATTGCATCTCAGTGTACTGATTTGTTTTCACTACTGCTGCACAGGCCTAATTGCTTCCTGCTACTGCTTTGTTTACTCCCATTGCTATTGTACATTGTGTTACTCTGAGTTTAGCTGATGCTCCTGCTGAGGCTATTAAATTAGATTTATATCTGCAATTAATTCTGTTCTACATCCTGTCTTTGCCACTGAAAATCCTCAGAATCTGTCACCTTGATTTGGCTTTGAACTGTCTGTCTGGCTTGCTCCCAATTCAGTGCTGTTTAATTGCTATACAGTTTGATATGCTGGTTCACCTATCACAACTACTGCTTACTGACCTATGTGCAGCTCTACACTTGCTTACACAGCTGTTACTCCTTGCTTATGCAATCCATTACTTCATCCATACTGCCATCCCTTCAGCTTTCTCCTGAAATTCTGCTGCACTCAATCTGCATTTGACCTTGCAAGGTCTCAGCACTCAATGCTCATCATGATCTCAGCAAGCCGTGCTCATTCAGCTCACCAGCTTTCAGCTCTCAATCAATTTCTGGGGCATGCCACCCATTTTAATCCAGTGCAGGGTTCCTGCAGCCAATGGTCTTGCTCTGCATTTAGTTCACATCATCGAGCGTGTCCAACTTGAGGCAGGATCCTTCTCACCTGGCCCATAGCTGGGAATGTCCTCACCCGGGCTTGGCTTTAACTGCCTGCTACATGACAGCACCTCCTGGTGTAGAATTTAAGACTAGCGGTGAAGGGTGGTTATGACAATTTCCTTTGGCTCTAGGGTTCCACTGTAACAATTGGTCATTGACTTTAGTGGTTTCCCTAGCAAGGCACCTTCACTGCATTTTCCCTATGACTGCCTCTGGTTCACCTTGTTTGATTTAGGGAGGGTAGGCCAGGTGAGTGCCTCAGCAGTTGTTGCTCTCCTCCTGCACCTTGGATGCAAGTATTGTTGCAGAGTTTTCTCGCAGCCTTCCACGATGTTCCCACTAGAGGGTTTGAGTGAGAGCCTTCCTCCAAATTGGGTTTTCCAAATTGCAGCTGCAGAACTGTCACTAATTAAACTATCCCAAGCCTGGAGGGAAGGCGACCTAGGCCTTGGATCCCAGAGATTTCCTCTTCATAGTTTTTTTTTTCTCTCCTCCATTGCCTCAGATCATAACACTTAGTTAGCTTAGTTGTTTCCCCTAGTTTCTTTAGGTATGTTCCATTGTTGGATGAAGGTGGAGGATGTCCTGCTATTCCCTTTCTCCTTAGAGGATCCCCTACTCCCAAAGCAAGACATCAGTATCATGCTACATAAACCTGGGCAGTATTTACGGCAACTGAGCATATCATTGCATTATCAAACTGCCTATACGTTTCTCCTACTTTGATACTGTTACTACTTCTATGCCACAGTTACTGCTTGCTCATCTGCTCCATGTTGCCTCCTCTTTGGGGACAATACTACATTTTGGGGGGATTCCTAAGATACCTTTAGCCAATGGAACTGTCCCGTTGCACCTCAAGGGGTGGAACCCTCTCCTAGGGTTCCTTACCTTCTTACCCCTACAGGGTGGTAATTCCTCTGGAATACAGAGTGTGAACAGCCAAAACCAAACAAATACAGTTGCACAAGCATAGTACTATACTAACTGTGTAGGTCAGTGAAATGAAAGACTTGCTCTGTAGTTTGGTGACCAAGCAGCCAGCCACTCCCACTTCCTGAGCTATATAAGCAGTTCCTCTAAGCCTCACTGTAAAACATTTTTTCTTTGCCCCACCATCCTCCCCTCCTCCTCCAGCAGCAGCACTCTCTCCTTAGGGGGATTTCTAAGGTACCTTTAGCCACGGGAACCATTCTGTTGCACCTCTAGGGGTGGAACCATCTCTGAGGGTTCCTCGCCTTCATACCCCTACAGGGTGGTAATTCCTCTGGAACAGAGAGTGTGAATGGCCAAAACCAAACTAACACAGTTTCACAAGCATAATACCTTACTGGCTGCATAGGTCAGTGAAATATAAAAAGTAAAAATTCTCTCTCCCTGGCAGAGGAGCTGGCATTCACCATCACAACTGAATTCAATTTGACATCTCACATAAATCAGCAGCAATTTCAAACATAATTGAGACTACAACTTAATTTTCCAGTATCACAACCACTGAAAGTATGACTTTCAGGGAAAACGTACCTTAGAGTCACTGGGTAAGTTCTTGGGAAAGTTTTTGCTCTGGACTGAGGCACTTGACCCTAGGTTTCACACCAAGTGAATACATAGATTTCTTACAAAGAGATGCAAAAATCCACCAGGATAAAACTGAACTATGGAGAAACAGCTTGTACAGATCAACCTGTACTACCTTAAATAAAATAATTGGAATTGAAGCCATGAAGCAGGGACTGCATCAGAAAACATATGAGGACAGATTACTGTGGCTCAGTAAGTATATCCTACAGCAAAGGAGGGAGAGAAGTGATATAATCAAAACATTCAAACACCTTAAGGGTATTAACAAGGTGAAAAAGTCTAACATGTTTAAATATAAGAAAAGTAGCATTACAAGAGGACACAGCATGAGATTAGAGGGAGGCTGATTAAGGGGTAATGTAAGGAAGTTCTTTTTCACAGAAAGGGTGGTGGATGCATGGAATGGCCTACCTCAGGAAGTTGTGGATATGAATATAGTGCAGGGATTCAAACAGGCATGGGATAGGCATAAGGGAGCAATACAGATGAGTAGGAATAGATGGGTTACTGACAGAGCAAAGGCTGATGGCACATTCATAAGGTAGAAAAAGAAATGAGCAGACTGGATTGGCCTTACGGCCCTTATCTGCCATCAACTTCAATGTTTCTATGTTTCTATGAATACTAATCTTATCAGGAAAAATTTAGTAATTAACCAAAAAATAGAACTTTTAGAGAATCAAACTGATGCAGAAATCTTAGGTTGGTGGGATTGCCTAACTCACTAGATTAAAGGTTTCAGGGTGTCTGGGACATGATAAAAGACATTTTTGTAAATGTCTACAACCTTTAAGAGGATAACCCTCCTTTCCTCACAAAAGCTTATAAAGTGACCAAAAAGTGAAATGCTAATGTGTTCTTATGTTTCTGTACAATCTTCTGAATTGTCCTGGTTGAGTAGGCTGTTCAATGTTAAACTCTGTGCTTTGCTCATTAATATCTTTGGCACTGCTTGATGAAATCAGCTGACATTTTGCATCTGTAGTCTAGAAGGCAAGGTCTTGCTGTATGGAAAGTTTTGTGATGGCAGCTTGTGCAGTTTCTGAGATACACATGTCATTTTCTGTAAATGTCCAATTTGTTTCCTATACTTCACTTTATTTTTTTTGCTCACACCTACAGCCTACATGGAATGGAATTTTTTCCCCAAACTTGCAGGTCACAGGTGTCATGTCCCAAGGCAGTGCCTTTGAAAGGTCTGGTGAGCAAATATTAAAATGTCCCATAGTTATAAGGCTTTAAAGTTATGTGGTTTCCTGCTCTTTGCATGGATAATAGGGCTTTTGAGATAACATTCTGGTGCCAAATGAAAACCTGGATGTTGCAGGACCCTTTTTATGTTGGCTTGTACACATGCACAAGCAACATCTTGCATTGTAGAATTGTAGTAGCACTTTCAAAGATGTGTCAGTGTTGAGACGAATCCAGGGGATGCTTTAGTTAGTGTGTCCCTCAGCAGACAGCTAGTAAGCATGCTGCTGATGACAGCAGTTTTAGAAAGTGCCACCAACTTGAAACAAGTCCACCACTGTAATGAGAGACAGGCTTGTCATTGCAGTGACAAATCTGACAAGCCTCCTTTATGTGCCATTCCTGGTGAAACACTTCAATAAACATGGAAACGGCTCTCTCCGTCCACCTATCACAATCCCTAGAAAGCCAACTTCGGGGAGCCCAACCCCCTTTCAGAATGCTCCTTCCCCAGTTAAATTTGTTTGCTGATGGGCATGACCAATCCCCTTAGCATCATGTCCCCCCAACACAGACATGCTTTCTTTGCCAACAGGGTGCTCATTCCTATCGGCATAATGCCCCCCCAATTTCATTTGTTTGGTGATGAGGGTGCCCAGTCCCCTCAGCTTCATACCTCCCATCCCAGACATGGTTTCTTTGCTGATGGGGTGTCCAATCCCTGTTGATTCAAGTCCCCCCCAAAAAAAAACAGGTGGCACACTGGGAGCCCACCGTAGTGTGCCCAAGTGTTTTAATGTAACCTGTAAAATAGAAAACCTTCCCCCAAAGTGTTTTTATTTCTTTTCCCCCGTAAATAAGAAAATGGTCCCTCATTGTCCACAGCAGACCTGTCCCCCCACCCACATCCATCCTCTGTGCATCCCCCCTCCCCACACCCCCCTCACCCTATACTTACCCGCATAGCTTGGCACCATGATCTTTAGTGGAGCGGCAACACGTCTGCACTCTTCAAAGCTAACCACAAACTGAAAAAATGCCAGCAAGGTGTATAATGGCATCAATGGGGGAGGCTTCAACTTAGGTGTATATCTTGGCCTTTTTGTTTCCTTTTGGCTCCAAATTTTCAACATGGGGTTCTTGGGACCCCAACTCATGAAATCAGTCACTATCATTTCATTATTTGGTCCCTCCCAAATAGTGATTTCACAGTCACTGTGTGAAATTACCTTTTGGGATCGAATAACAAAACAACAGTGCCACTATTCATGAGGTAGGCTCCCAAAAAGCCTATGTTTCATATTTGGTGAAAAAATGACTGTTACGAATGTGCATTCTGCAGTTCCCATGTACACTCATAACTGCAAGACTGTTTTATATTTTCACTCCAGATTTTCAGCATTGCCATTTTTTCAAACCTCCTTATGAACAGTACAGCTGTCATTATTCACATCCTGTCCAAAATGTGTTTTTGCACATGTGGCGCATAATGACGTGATCGCTGTGAGAAATTAACATTCGGGACAGATTAAGAAAATCAGAGTGACACTGTTCATGAGCTGAGATCCCGGATTTTGGTGAAAAAAATTCCAAAAAATAACTGTTATAAGTGTGCTTTGTGCAGTTTCCACACACACACTCATAACTTTGAGAATTTTTAATATTTTCACTCCAGATTTCAAACATTGCCATTTTTTAACAAGTCCTTATGAACAGTACAGCCATCATTTTTCATATCCTACCAGAAATGTGTTTTCATACTTTTGCCACACAATGGCGCAGTCACTGTGGAAAATCAATGTTCGGTACAGATTAAGAAAATCACAGTGACACTGTTCATGAGCAGAGCTCTCAAAATGCTCATGTTGAAAATTTGGTAAACAAATTAAAAAAATGACTGCATTACAGTCATGCATTGTCCAGTATCTTCACAAGCTCATAAGTTTGCACATTTTTCATATTTTCTCTCCAAATTTTCAAAATTGCCATTTTTTTACACCTCCTCATGAACAGTATAGCTGTCATTTTTTGCATCCTACCTGAAATGTGTTTCTGCACCTGTGGCTTCCAATGGTGTAGTTGCTGTACAAAATCAACTTTCAGGATTGAGTTACAAAATGATAGTGCCACTCTTCATGAGATGGGGTCCCAAAAAGCCAGTGCTGAACATTTAGAGTTAAAATATGAATAAACACCTGGGGCATTAAGGTTTCCAACCATTCACCCACCCTGTATTGACTGACAGGCATCGGGGACATTGGTTTTACAGTGTCAGTGGCTCAGTAGGTAGCACACTCACCTCTGAGGCTGGGAGATCAGAGGACTGTGGGTTCAGTTCCCACATCTGGCACTTGGGTTAATATCCCAGTACTGACACTGTAGTGCAGCATGAGAGGGGTGCTGCACTTCTGAGGTGCTGTCTTTCAGATGAGACATTAAACTGAGGTCCCAACTGCCTGGATTGGTGATAGTTCAGGTGGATGTTAAAGATCCCATGGCACTTATTGAAAAGAGTAGGGGAATTTTTTATTATAATAACATCATAAATATAAACATAAAAATACAAAATCAATGTGAAGTCACACAAAGACATAACACATATCCAAAAAAATACAAAATCAACAGTCAAATCTCAACAACCAATACAACATACAATGTATACATAACCTGTTATCCTCACAAGTTCAAATTAAAGACACCCTTCTTTCCATTCCCCCCTTTTCCCAATTTTTTCCAGTAAGAAGCCTCTTTAATAAATCATCTAAAATACACCTATGATTACCCAGAATCTATTCATATTCTATAAACTGTGTAAACCCTTTCCACCAATTGGACACCTTTCTTGTGGTAGTAATTTATAGATCTTTTAAATAAACCCTTTCCATAGCTCCGTGGATCAGCAAACCTACTGTATCATAAGACATTACTTTTTGATAAAGAACCCATTGGCATCTGGCCTGCCATAAATAATATTTTAAACAATAACAAAAAATCTGTAAAGTGTCTGTATTATAATTCCTTCCGAGCTGATGAAATTAACCTAAAACCAAAATATCTTAATTTAGATGTATCAACCATTTCATATGCCATTTAAGAGTCAGGAATTTCCAAAGGGAACTAGCATATGTACAATGGAAGAGGAAATATTCAACCATTTCTTCCTGATCACTACAACCATGAAAGAGACATACTCTTTCCTCATTAGCCTTATGTTTGGCATTACCCCTTACCCCAATCCTACCATATACAGCCAACCATAAAAATTCCCACATAAAGTTTGGTAATCTGGGATTATTTAATTGAGAAAGTACCCTTGGGATTAACATTGAAGGACAATTTTTAAAGGCAGAAATGGAGGGATATAATAACAACATAACAGTATTATATAACTTAGGCCCCATACTGTCTCTTACCGTTTGTTTTGAAAGACCCCATTAAAAGGTTTTTTTGCTACAGGTATAAAAAATTGTGAAACCTGTAAATATTGTGACAACTTTGGGAAAGACATAAGCCAGGCTGAGTAATAATGAATTAAGCCATGTTTTAATAATGAGCTGTATCTGGATGCAGATGGCAATAATCCCACCTTAACATTTTGTGATATAAATAAGAAAAAAAAAATGTGACTGGATCCACCATTCCCAACCCCTCTTTTATTTAGTCAGATAGGTATATTGCCTCTTAATGGGGTTAAGTCTGTTACTCCAAACCATTTGAAAAAATAAACTGTATATTCTAGTCTCAAATTCTTGTGGAAGTGGGAATATCATTGCAGTATATAACAAAATGGGAATCAAAAACTGTCTAATTACCTGTACCCGTTTTAATTTTGCCAATTTCCAGTGTTTCCAAATTTGCACTTTGCCAGAAACAGATGATAATGCAACATCCCAGTTCAAATTTGGAAGATTCTGAGGTCCAAACAATAATCCCAAAATCTTAACAGGGTTTGAAGAAATCTGAAGGCCTTGAATAGTAATCTCATTAGGATAGCCTACCTCAATAAAGACACCCTGACTTTTGTTTTTATTACTTGTTGAGTTTGAAACTAAAGAATAAGAGATGATTAAGTCTAAAAAAATTGGAATTTGAGTATAATCCAAAAAAACACACAAATATCATCTGCATAAGCTTGCAAATGTAATTCATCCATAAGGGGGGATCCTAACACCCCCTTCCACCTTGGATGCTGTGTTAAAGATTGTATTAGTCTATCTATTGTAAATAGATATAGTAATGGACTCAGTGGACAACCCTGACGTACCCTTGTAGCGAGATGAAAACCTGCTGCAATTTTATTGTGAATTACCGGATGAATAATTGCAGTGTCATAAAGTGTTATTATTCAATTCAAAAAGAAGCCTGGAACCCCATAGTGTTTTAAAGTAAAAAACAAAAAGGGGTGATAGACCAAATCAAAAGCCTTCATTTGGTCAATTGAAATGATACACCCTGATTGACCACTTAAAGAGAAATGTTCAATTAAATATCAAATAACCATAAGGGCCTGCTGTATCTTTTTCCCAGGGAGCACACAATATTGTGAAGGAGAAATTACTGTTCTTGCAAATGTCCTGAGTCTGGAATTTAAAATCCTAATGAGTAATTTGTATTCTGAATTTAAAATCGTAATTGGTCTCCAATTATCCAAAGTCTCTTTATTCCCTGATGTAAATAAAAACATTAACAAACCCTCTGAAAACCAAATAGGAAATGTACAAGTGGAAAGAAAAAAATTAAACACTAAAACTAAACATTCTGAAAATTCAGAAAGAAATGTTTTATATAAATCAGATGTTAGTCTATCAGTTCTTGGAGAAGTCTCAGTCTTTTGGGATTTAATGGCACCCTCAATTTCAATGGCTGTAATAGGACCAGTTAAACTGGACAGATCAAAACCTGGATTTGGAAGTTTTATCATATTTAAAAAAAATTCTGTATCCTCCACACTAGGGGGCACCACTGGGTTATGTAAAAGTAAAAAGTGTTTAATTTCATCATGAATACTATCAGTATCCTGAATTAAACATCCATCTTGAGTTACTAGAGCAGACATTGTTATTTTGGATTTATATTGTTTCAAGGCTTCATAGGGATCCCCTTGGGGTTGTTTTTTAGTGCCTTCCTGAAAAAGTACTTTCATCATACTTGCCCTATCATATTGCACCTCCAGCATTAGTTGTTTTATAGCCATTATTTGGATAGAGTAATCAAATCTTGACGTGTTTGCCATAGAAAATAAATAGTATAACTACTGACGCAATTTTAAGTAATGCAACAATTTTGAGTTTTCACCTGACCTTCCTTGATTTCTTAACATAATTTTTAAATCCTCTTTGGACTCCATCCACCATTCCCCTAAATCATCATAAAGAATTGAGACTGAGAGCCGAGCTATGAGTAATGACGTAATGTTATTTATCACTAATGGACGTTTTAACATGGGAGAACTCAGTTTCCACCTTGACTTTTGGGGTGATGGTACTGAAGTATAGGAAAAAACACACTGAAGAAGTAAATGATCTGGAAAGGTCATTGGGAAAGTATAAAATTTACAGGGAGGAAGATTATTTGAAAGAAACATATACTCAATTGTGGATGTAGAGGAATTTCTTTTGGAAAGTAAAGTTTGGACCACCATGTTGGAAGCATCTACTATCTGACAATCCTGATGTAGCTATTAATTGAAACAATGCATTGGAATCACAATAGATCTTTTTTCCACTACTTGTGAGACCACCTTTTTACCTTTTGTAAGTCACAGTTAAAATCTCCACATAAGAAGATTTTAAAGAAGGTTATAAGAAAGGGTCAAAGCAGCAAAAAAGTGCAACCCATTCTGCTTTTACCTGGGAACAGTAAATATTAATAAATCTGCATGCCATAGAATTCCACATTCCATCAAGAATCATCAGTCCCCCTGGAATTAGATCAATAATTTTGATTAATGAAAAACCATATGAATTGAAAAGAAATCCAAGACCATCAGCTGTCTGCTGACCAAAAGACAAGTAGGAAGGCCCACAGCACCATTCCTTTTGAAAATACATGGCTTGATCAAGTGAAAACATTCATGTTTCCTGGAGTAAGTATACATCCATAGAACTACCATGAATATAATCATAAACTACCTGTCGTCGTCTTGGATTCAATAAACTGTGTACATTTAATTACCCTATTTTTAAAGATAGCCATTTACAGAGTACAAGTTAGTATCTTTTTTCCTTCTTTTTTTCTTTTTCCCTTTATACCCTTCTTGTGTATGGAATGGGGATGGGGGCTATCTTGAATTGGTTGGGAATCTGGTTCCCCACAGTCTATTTCTGTATCCCCCCACTGTGTGGACAGAACAGCAAAGGGATTACTAGATTCAATGTCTACCTGGGGGGGGGGGGCAGGAGGAGGTTTAAGGTTTTTTTGAGGACCTCCGAACATGAACCACTGGAGGATTAACCAGAGGATCAGGGAGTGAAATATCCTGCTGTGAGCTGTAACAGACAGGAAAAAGGAGGGGGGAGGGGAGGGGAGGAGGAACCCCAGAAGAGGTAGAGGGGGAGTTTTCATCAGACTGTCCAATTTTGTAGGTATGTATAAAGGAGAGATAATGACTTCTGGTAAGGGTGAGGACTCTGTCTGGGTTTGACCAGCCACTGAGTCTTGGGCCTTCTGAATCAGAAGATCAGGGCAACCATAAGAGGCTTAGTTCTTTGCTGCTTACATACTTTTTGAAAACACATGACCAGTATCATCGCATAGGTCACACCATGTAAGATTAGCACATTGAAAGCAATATGACCTATCTCCCCACAATTGTCACATCTCAGCTTATCACAGGGGCTAGATAAATGGGTACAAGACCCACATTTATAACAGGCCCTGAGCTGCCCAGTGTAAAAACAAACCCCCATCCCTCCCTAGCAAAAAGGAATTGGGAATATGATCAATGCCAGCATCATTTTGTCTAAGCTTCACTTTGAACCTCCAGCCTCCAGTCCAAAACTGTTAGGAATCCAGAATGGCTTCAGGAGAGCTCATTACCTCACATTTTTGAGCCAACCAGTAAGTAATATCATCCACATGAACCCCATCATTCCGAAACATAATTGTGATGAATTTAATTAAAGGTTTAGTCAAAGCTATGACTAAAAAGGGGTTCCATATGGGTGAAAACTTTACCTGGTTGTATTGCTCACAAAACAAATCCAGAGCATAGGCAGAACAAAAACTAATATCAAATTGTCTTCGCCTGAAATGTTAATAAGGGCAAAGACCTCTCTAGGCGAAAAATGCAGAGTCCTTTAGTAAATATTTCCCCACATAATGCCTATCAGGCCTAACCTCCAACCCCCCCCACCTTATAACGAAGCCTAACTGTATTCCTGCGAGGTGCAGCTTCCTTTTTAATTTTAGAAAATAAATTGGATAATGAAGGTTTCTCTGAGTCAGTTTTATCCTGGGACACAGTAGGGAAATGCTCAACTCCTTTAATCAAAGAGGATTTAGAAATGTCAGTAGACAATGGAGTAGTGGTCTGTAAGGCCACAGAAGAGGGCCTAGTTTCAGTTGGAATGGCAGTACTTTCATTAGATTTCAGAGGTACAACAGGTAGCTTAGGTTTCCAGGTAGGTTTGCTCTGTGAAAAGTTTAATTTAGGATCCCAATCAGGTGTGGGAAGCCAAGTTCATTTACCCTGCTTCACTCAAAGCTCGTTTTGGGGACCATGTATCAGCTACAAGAGGTTGTGAGTGTGGATTAGGTGGTGAAGATATCAAGATAACATCAGTAGAACCATAAGAAGTAGCATATTTTACTTTTTCTATTGTCCCCAAGTTCCACTTAGAAAAGATTACAGCAGCCCGCTTATCTTTATTATCATCCCCAGATTTCTCATGCAACTGATAGTGCCATTTGGAAAATAAAAATTCAGAAACCCCATCCTGATTCAAAGAGGCAGTTTGAAACACACAGAGAGCCTCAGGGATAGAAATACCCTTTGAAGAAGCCATCTGCGGGTTCCTAAAGACAAACCCCGCAGCTTTGGAAAGCGTAGGGTTGTGCAAATCAGCAACAGAGCTGCCACAGACTGAGTGTTGCTCATCCGGGTCCTTAGTCTCTGTTTTAGCAGCAGGAGGCAAGTTTAATGCAGGTGTAAGATCTCCCGATTCAAGTAATGGCTCTAGGCACTGAATCTCTCTGGATTCTTTACTGCCAGCCAGCAAGGAAACATTTTGAACAGCAGTTCCAGAAACAGTTGCAGAAATATTGAAAGACTTACCAGACCAGTCTGTTTGAGAGGCTTCCTCAGTCTTCTCAGTGTCAAAGTGAATGACAGCCTGCTTCTGAACCTTGACAGGCATAGCTGAGGTGTTTAGCGTAAACAGCTGTCTTACCAGTTGGTCTTGCTCTTGTGCCAGAACGGCAAGCTGAAGCCGTAGTTGCTCCTGCTGAGTCTCCAATTTAGAATCATTAGTAGTCTCAACAATGCTCACCGGCTGTAATGCTGACTGGGTTAAATCTTCTACGGAAACATATATTTCTTTTTCTTCAAGTACAACCTCACCACATACTGGTGCATCCAAAATAATCTCCTTAGGCTCCAATACAGGGCTCAACAGCCGCACTCCTTCCTCTGAGACGTCCATCCTCCTCCAAGGACTGCACGAAAGTGACCAAGCTCACAGTCACCCAGTCCCCCTACTGGTCAACAGTAGGGGAATTTCCACAGTGTCCTGGCCAAATTTCCCTCATTCACTAAATATTACCACCAACAGCTTAATCTGGTTCAAGGTCAGTTGACATTCATCTGTATTCCCCTCCTCTGGGTCATGCCTGAAAATAGGCAAGATTTGTCTAGTGCACTTACTCAGTCAACAAAAACTAAATAAATAAATTAAATAAACATAACTTGGGTTCATCGTCCATAATGTTTGAGAATTCTGCCCCACTCCCATCCTACAGCCACTGACAGGCATGGAGGTGTGCCCTGGGTTCTGTTATCCTAATGTTCATCCCATTCTCCTATATTGCACCCATCTCAGCTTATTTCCTTATGGAATGGGACGAGCATAAGCACCAAAGACCCCAGTGCACATCCTGACATCTGTCGCTCTCTGCAGGGTGGAATGGCATAAGCATTATGGCTGACCCAATGCCACACTCCCAGTACCTTCCAGTCTGTGAGGGAGGGAGGGAGGGGTGTTGGCGTTACTTCAATACTTTACTGCCATTCCTATTTTGCATTTCTAACTCCTGCACTACCAATGCTAATGCCAGCAAGCCAACATTCAGCATTGACAAATGCTTGTTTAAATCCCCTCCTGTTCTGATTCCTCCTGACTCCCCTTCCTGAAATCCCTTCCCTGTGTCAATTTCCCCCCATTGATTCAGCACCCCTGCCTGACACTCATGCCATGCTCCTATAGTGCAAAGGAAACAAGGGAAATGATGTTGCATTACAGCTCATAGCATGCCAATCCAACCACCAGCTACAGTTTCAAACCAGACCAGAAGTTCTAAACAGGGCCAACTTGACATTTTCATTGAGCCATGAAAAGCTCTGTATACTTGAACTTTGAACTGTATTAAGGGTGGGATAGTCAGCTGTGACCCAGTGCTGATTCTGAATCTGATTCACTTCAAAAAGGTTCTGATTGTCTCTGATGAATTTTAGAACTGTTTTTAACCTATCTGAGTTTAAGAAATGCAGTCAACCTGGTCTTGGAGAACTGTTTGTACAACAGAGCTGGATCACCAATACCTAAACTGTACTACAACTATTTTGGGCTTTAAACTACAATAACTTTTCTGACCTTCAACTTTATCACAACAATGTTTTTGTTCTTTGAACTGTACTATAATAATGTTGGAACTGTAATCTGACAAGAAAATTGAGCCATTCATTTTACATAGAAACATAGAAACATAGACTTTGATGGCAGATAAGGACCGCTTGGCCCACCTAGTCTGCCCATTTCCCTACCTACAGGATAAGCTGCAGATCCTAGTTAACCAACAGCCTATTTCTTCCTACACCCCACAAGAATTGCTTTATGTCTGTCCCATGTATTCTTGAATTCTCCCAGTTTTAGACCCCACAACCTCCTCAGGAAGGCTGTTCCATGCATCCACTACCCTCTCTGTGAAAAAATACTTCCTCACATTGCCTCTGAACCACCCCCCCCATCTTTAAATTCTGTCCCCTTGTTCTTGCATGTCTCTTTTTCTGAAAGATGCTACCCTTTTGGACTTTGTTGATTTCACTGAGGTACTTAAATGTTTCCATCATGTCCTCCCTCTCCCTCCTTTCCTCAAGGGTATACATATTAAGCTCTTTTAGTCTCTCCTCGTATGGCTTCTCTTGCAGACCCTGCACCATTCTAGTTGCCCTCCTCTGGACTGCCTCTATCTTTTCTATGTCCTTGTGGAGATGGGGTCTCCAGAACTGGATGCAGTACTCCAGATGGGGTCTCACCAGTGTCTGTACTGAGAGATAACTTCCTCTTTTTTGCTGGTGGTGCCTCTCCCTATGCATCCCAGTATACCCCCAACCCTCCCTACTGCCTTCTCACATTGCTTGCTAACCTTAAGGTCATCTGATATGATTACCCCCATGTCCCTATGCTTTTTGGTTTTTGTTACTACCTCCCTTACATTGTGTAATCTTCCCCTGGGGTTTTGTTTCCAAGGTGCATTATTTTGCACTTCTTTGCATTGAATTCTAGCTGCCATACTTCAGACCATTCCTCCAGCCTTGCCAAGTCCCTTCTCATCCTTTTCAAGCCTCCTTGTGTATCAACCCTGTTGCAGATCTTTGTGTCATCTCCAAAAAGGCATACGTTTCCTTCCAGTCCCTCTGCAATGTCACTTAGAAAGACATTTAAAAGGACTGGACCCAGTACTGAACCCTGCAGTACCCCACTAGTAACCCCTCTTTCTTCAGAGTGGACTCCATTTACAATTACCTTCTGTGTTCTGTAGTCCAGCCAGTGTTTTATCCAGGCTACCACCCTGGGACCTACTCCCAGGCTGGTTAATTTGACTATTAATCTTTTGTGTGGGACTGTGTCAAATGCCTTGCTAAAGTCTAGGTAGGCCATGTCACAGTCCCTCACTGGTCTATTACTTTGGTCACCCAGTCAAAGAGATCAATTAGATTCGTCAGACATGACCTTCCTGCTGTGAACACATGCTGCCTTGGATCCTGTGCTCCAATGGCCTCTAAGTACTCAATAATTCTTTCTTTAAGTAATGTGATTCCATCACTTTCGCTACTCAGAGGTCAAACTGACAGGTCTGTACTTTTCTGCCTTTGTCTTGGTCCCACTTTTGTGAAGGGGAATCACATCCACCTTCCTCCAGTACTCAGGTAAAACACCATCCTCCCATGATTTGTTAAAAAGGGTAGTCAGTGATTTCACTAGTTCTCCCTTTAGTTCTTTTAGAATTCTGGGGTGAATCCAAGCAGACCCCATTGCTTTGTCCACCTTCAGTTTTAGGAGTTCTTTCAGCACCCTTTCTTCTTTGAAAGGACTGGGATTGTCCCCCTATCCAGAGTGCTTTTGTTAATTGGATTAGGCACCTCCTCCTCCTCTTTTGTGAATACTGAGCAGAAATATTCATTCAGTATCCCTGCTTTTTCACTATCCTCCTCTGCCCACCCACAGTTCATTCTATTCAGCCTCTCTATCCCTCCCTTTGTCTTTCTACACTCCCTGATATACCTATAAAAGGTTTTATCCCCTACTTAACTGAGTTGTTATCCTTTCCTCAGTTTGGGCCTTTGCTCTTCTGACTTCCCTCCCTGCTTCCTTCTGCCTTAACTGGTACAGTTCTCTGTCCTACTCCTTCTGTGTATTCTTATACTTTCTGAATGCTATCTTTTTCTCCCTGACTTTCCCCGCCACCTCTTTCGAGAACCATAGTAGCTTTTTCTTTCATTTTGATTTGTTTATTTGCTTCACACAAAGGCTTCTTGCCTCTGTGATTGCAGTTTTGATGATTCCCCATTGTTGCTCCTCCTCTCCTTCTAGCCTGTTTGATAGTGCTTTTCTGAGGCACTCTCCCATCTTGCCAAAGTCAGCTCTCCTGAAGTCCAGTACCCTCACTTTTGTATGGCTTAACTCTGTAGCTGAATTTGACGTGAACCACACTGTTTGATGGTTACTTGTGCCCAGGTGGCAACCCACGTCTAGATCTGAGATCCTCTCACTGTCCCCATTTGAGAGCACGAGGTCTAAGATTGCTCCCTCATGAGTAGGTTCTGAAACTGGCTGTCTGAGGCATGCCACCTGTAGGGCATCGAGAATTGACCTGCTCTTGTATGTGGCTGCAGCAAGTGTGCTCCAGTTAACATCTGGCATATTCAGGTCTTCCATCAACAGTATCTCCTCTTTCTCTGCCATCCTAAGAATGCCTCCTATCATATCCTTGTCCATTCCCATACTCAAACCTGGGGGTCTGTATACAACCCCTGTACAGATTGTGGTGCCACTTCCAGTCTCCAAGGTGACCCACAGTACCTCCTCTCCTCCTTATTTACTCTTTTGTTCAGTTGCTTTTATCCCTTCCTTTACATAGAAGCTACTCCTCCACTTCTTCTCCCTTCCCTGTCTCTCCTGTAGGTTACGTACCCTGGTATGTTAACATCCCAGTCATGGTTCTCTGTGTACCATGTTTCTGTGACTGCTATGATATCCAGGCATCCCTCTTCCATCAAGGCCACCAGTTCAGGGAGCTTGTTGCCCAGGCTACACACATTGGTACTCATTATCCTCCATTTCCTGATGGCCTTACTCCTTTTTGCCCCATCTCTGTCCTTCTTACCTTTGTCACTTTCTCCATTTACCCCTGCCCTTCTCCCTATTGACATCTGTATGTTGGTGTTTACTGCATTTACTACCGTGACTTTGTTGGGGTGGCTAGGATTTCCCTGCTCCTTTCCAGTGCCTCCCCTTGGCTAGTTTAAATACTTGCCAATGAAGCATTTAAATCTGTCACCTAGAATCCTGGTTCCCCTCCTGGACAGATGCAGCCCATCATGCCAGTATAGGATTGCATCACTCCAGGTGAACCCCCAGTCCCCAGTGAAGCCTAATCCCTGAGCTCTGCACCAGTTTTTCAACTACTGATTGAATCTCATGGTGTGGAGCACCCTAGCCTCTCATACGCCATAGACAGATAGCACCTCTGAGAAGGTTACCATGCATGCTACTTGTCTAAGGCCCTCCCCAATTTCACAAACTCTTCTTGCATTGCTTTGATCCCTTTCTTAGCCAGGTCATTTATTTCTAGGTAGGCAATGACATCCAGCTCCCTCCCCTGTGCAGCTGATCTGGCAGTCCTGAAGATTCGCTCCCTGTCCCTCCAAGCCATGGCACCAGGCAAGCACCTTACCTCCCTCTCCCCTTCCTCACCCAGTTCTACCTTCCTAACAATGGGTTCCCCACCAGGAGCTGTTTCCTTCCCCTGTGGGGTCCCATGCCACCAGTCCTGTGGGTCTCCTTTGTGGAGGTTCCCAGCATTCTTCTTGGTCTCCACTGAGGGTACCTCCATAGAGGAACAACACTTTGCCAGAATGGCCTAGGAATTGTGGAGAGGTACAACTGGAGGGATGCACCTCTGTTCCACCATGCTTACCCTCCCTGAGCCCACTGTGGTCCAACCACTCCTCTTTCTTGGCAACCTCTAAGGCAATGGCAGTGACCCTGGTGGTCCCTGGATGGAAAGGAGGTGCCACAAATCCTGACTAACTCAACCTGGAGATGAGCAACCTCCCCCCCAGCCCTAAGAGGTGCCTGCAGATGGGACAACACTGCATTCTCCAGAACATCTCCTGGAAGACTGCTGCTCCACAGCCACTGCACTGCACCACTCCCATCATGTCTTATTTCTGGCCCCTTCACTATTGTTTGGAATCCTTACTCTTTCCTCTGTTTTTTTTTCTTCTCTCTCTACTTACTTACTGACACTGTGCCCTGAAAGTTCCTGATTGTCCTGTTCTGAGACAAGAAGAGCCTGTATTTCTCAGTAGACCCCTTACTTGCTTTGAGGCAGACCTTCAGCAGCTAGAGGAGGCCAGAGAGCTATTCTTGCCCTTCAAGAATGGTGCATTTTTGGAGGCTCTGTGATCACTCACTTCCTGCTCCCAAAAAGGAAGTTCCTGTTGTCAGTCAAATCCTGTGCCTATAAAAGTAGAACTAGCTTTGGATGGGAGGGTGGAGGGAAGGGAAGGTGGGCAATACAGTTTTTTAGAAGACTGTAAAGAGTAGAAGAGTTCTACTTCTTTAGTCCCAGTAGAGAAGTCCAGTCACACAGCACTCCTTCCTTCTGGTGTCCTCTACCAAGCCATTTTCTATGTATAATAAGACTAAACCATCTATTATATATACAGTGGTATGTTAAATTCCTTTTTTGCAAGTTGTCACCTAAAGATGGAATTGCATATGACATAGAATGTTGTTCACATGCCGCAGATTGCCTGTGAGCTGAGTTGCGAAAGCCAAGAGGCAGTAATGATACCCTACCAGCTACATGATTAATATTTTATTTTTTATTAACAAATGGTATGCAGTCTGTCCAAAACCCATACAGGAGGTTTCTGGAGGCTCATGAATGTCTTTGATTGAACTTGTTCTCTGGATCTTCTGCACTATTGTTGTTGATATTGACTCTTGGACTATGGTTATCTCAATCTTCCTTCCTGTTACCAGGAAAGTAGAATGTTTCCATAACTGGATAAATTTCCCTAGTATTGCTTCTTATTGGAAAAGAGAGAAACTGTAAATTTGCTAAGTACACAAAACAAAGAAGCAAAGACCAGGTCAGTAATTCATTATTTTGGACAGACTTACTGCTCACTACAGTTAACAAACTGTATGTAATTACCCACTTCTTAAAGTTGGGAAAGGTGGCTGTTACTAAATGTAGTCAGTGGAGAGAAAGGTTGTCTTAAACCATCCTCTTTGAAACATCTGGTGTGGGAGGAGCTTTGATAGTACACAAATAGTTACCCACATGATGTCAAAAGGTTGTAGAGGAGTCTATGGGTCTGAAGGAGCCTTGGGGTATGTTTGTGGGGCTGAGATACAGTCTCAAAGGCAGCTAGAGTAGGAGAGAGTAGGCATAATGTCCCAGCTGCCCTTGCTGGGCAGATGCCCCTGGGCATTGGTGAGACATCAGTTGGGTATGTCAGGCAGAGTTATGACCAATAGGAAGCTGCAGTCATTGCTAGCACTGGGTGCTACCCCAGATACAGTTCAGTTTCAGTTTATTTATTATACTTGAAAACATGTGAGCAAATATGCCCATTTTCACAAGTGTGCGGTTTTGACCAGTATAACAGGAAACTACATAAATGAATGAAAACAATAAATGGTACACAATTTAGGGAAAGAGGACATAGGAAAAGAAAAATAGGACATTGTGTAAGATTTGTTACATTCATTAAAATTGACTTTAACAACTACAATGGTAGGAACCGTGCATGGCAGGACTAAATACAGAAACTCAAATGTGTAACTTAACAGTGAAGCATTGATAAGAAAGTGCCAGGTTATCAGTCCTGTGGCATCTGCCTATGTAGATACCAGAGAGTGGAGGTTGATTGATGAGGAGAAGTAGAGGAAAGGAGAGGAGAGGCTAGTGGGCAGATTACTTAGAGGGGTAATTGCAGATGGTGGCCTGAGTGAGGTAAGACTTAAGGTGATATTTAAAGGAGGCAAGAGAGGAAAACTCAGTGAAAGAATGAGGAAGACTGTTGTATATCTTACTGCCCTTATAGGCGAGGGTATTTTGGCCCTATGAAGGTCAACAGAAGGGGATAGAGAAGGAGGAGGAGAGGGAGGAACTTCTCATGCTACGAGGGTGGGGAGACATAGGGAATAAAGACATACCATTGTTAGGGATGAAACCCACTGAAAGTTTATGAAAGAAGATGAATACTGTATTTTGGTGGGTCATCTTGTGGAGACCTGTGACAAAGCGAATGATGTCATGGTAAGTGGAACAGAGTTTATGGGGGTTATTCAGAGAAAGTGATGGGAAATAGACCAAGGCCCCATAGTCAAAGAGTGGGAACACGAAACTGGAGGCAAGCAGGGCTTTAGATTCATGGATCAGGTATGGCCTCACTCTGTATAGCATGCCTAACCTTTAAGTAATTTGTTTAATTAGCTGCTTTATATGTGCATTAAAGTTGAGGTGGCTGTCAAGCATCATTCCAAGGTATCTGAGTTCACCGACTCTTGCAATTGTGTTGCTGTCATTGTCCAGTGTAGTGAAACAAGAGGGGGATTGTTTCAACTGACTTGAGGAAACCATGGATTTAGTGTTTTTGTATTTTGAAATGAACCAGGAGTGGAGGCTACTGAAGCCACTTTGCAGCTTGTTGAGTAAGGAGGAGGGGTCCTTGTCTTTCCAGAGAAGGGTGGCATCATTGGCATAATGGATGAGTTCAGAGTTCATGCAAATGGAAAAGGAAGGGATCCAGAATGGACAATGGGAAACTCTGAACATTATGGGGTGTGAAGTGTGGGCTTAAAAAGGAGGACGAGTTGACTCGGTTGACCAAAATCCAAAATAATTTTATTAACAAAAAAATACAGAATCGGACTTTCAAATGAGACAATAAATAAAAACATCCATGCAGGAAAGTAACATTGCTTTTCAGTAGCACTAGAATAGCTAGAGTACTACTCTCCTTGAGGTCAGCACAGGACTGAACCTCCCAGACTATCTGATTCTTTAGTTCAGGTACTCTAAATTTATACAGAACATTGGTCAGGTGGTAGCTTAGCCCCACCTCTGTATGTTACAATTAATTACATTTCTTTATTCTTTCATTATTATTAACATCTGTCATAGTAATATGCCTTTAAATCCTTGTACACATTTCTAGGTATTATCCTGCAGCAGTTATTTACAAAAGGAGAGCTTTAAGTTTCATTTTTGGCAGCAGCAGGCACCTCCCCTCTTAGTAACATCATAAAAGTGTGTAAGATGTGGCCGGCCGGCTCTTAGAGAGGGCTGCAGCAGAAGGAGCTTGATTCCCAACACAGTGTAAGGTGAATTTTCTCTCGTTTGGTTGAGTAACTAATTTCAGGCTAAAAATGCTCCCGCTTGGTTCCGGAGGACTTGTAGATATGTAATTCAGCTAAAAAAAAGAAAACTGCTTTTTGTATCGCCGGCTATGAAAGAAAATGTCTACACGACTGTGCGCACATTCGCGAAGGAGAATTTCATTTAGCGCTAATGTGCGTACAGACGGTCGGGCGTTTTATTCTTAGAGAATCTCCGAAGAGAGAAACAAAAACGTTATTTGGAGTTGAGCTGCCTTGTAGCCTTGTAATAAATAAAACTACGGCTATTCAAGCCTTAATTCTATCGGAGGCTACTTTGTTAAAATGGATCTACGGAGACCAACTGTACTAAATATGAGGGCTACACTAAGCCGTATGGAAATTCATTTTGCCATTTCTTAACCTCTATAAACGACACTAGGGGGTTCATAAACTTCCATTAGGGTGTACTTTTATTCCAAAATATATTCTTGAACACTTAAGGGGGGTGGGGTCATACCCAGGATACCAGAACTTGTACAGAGAGAAAGAGACAAAACAAAACAAAAGATCAGTACATATAGGTGGCCAACCTATATTTTGTTAGGAAGAAGAGAAGAAGAATTAACAGAGAGAGGGCTGTTGCAACAGACTTTTAAAAAAAAACAAATCTACAAGCTCTGATATATGAGGTTTGACCTCACATTCCTCCCCCATTAAAATGAAACCAATGTTTTTTGTTTTTTTCAAAATCCAACAATGTTCATTGGTTTCATAGGCAAGATACCAGATCTTTCCTATTATGATAGGGAAGATGGAGCTTTAGCCCTCCCACTCCCAAAGCTCCACTCCGGAGTCCCAGTTATTCTGTATATATATATATATATATATATATTTTTTTTTTAATTCGAATCAGTCAGGAAATCATTATCTTCATTTACTCCGGAGTCTGGGTACTATCCTGTTCTGCTCCATAACGGGATAGATAATCAGCATTAGCATGCTTTTTCCCTGATCTATGCTGTATCTCAAATGTATACGGTTGAAGGGCTAAATACCACCGCATAATGCTGGGATTTTTATCTTTCATTGTATTAAGCCAACATAACGGGTTATGATCTGTGAGTAGTAAAAATGGTCTACCCCACAGATAAAATTTTAAGGCATTTATTGCCCAATAGATAGCTAAGCATTCTTTTTCTATTGTAGAATATCTGGTTTCCCTTAGATGTAATTTTCTGCTAATATATATAATTGGATGCTCATCTTCGCCATCTGTCTGTGATAGTACAGCTCCAGTTCCATTATTAGAGGCATCAGTGTGTAATAAGAATGGCTTTCGGAAATCAGGACTGTATAATATTGGGTATGAGCAAAGTTTGGCCTTTAATGTATTAAAGGCCAAATTACATTGTTCATTCCAATAAATCTTTTCAGGTCGATTCTTTTTAGTCAACTCTATCAAAGGGCTAGCAATGTCTGCAAAATTGGGTACAAAAAGCCGGTAATAACTAGCTAGTCCTAAAAAAGATTTGACCTGTTTTTTTGTTTGTGGCTGGGAACTGTTAGCAATCGCCTCTACTTTACCTATATCAGGTTTTACCTCTCTCTGTCCAATTATAAAACCTAGATATCTGGTTTTCTGCATACCTACAGAACATTTATGGGGGTTTATAGTCAGCCCTGCTTTAGCTATAACTGATAAAACATTTTGTAAGTGAACTAGATGTTTTTCCCAAGATGTACTAAAGATGATTACATCATCTAAATATGCTGCACTGTATTCTGTATATGGCTGCAGTAACTGATCCATATATCTCTGGAATGTAGCTGGGCTCCATTCAATCCAAACGGCATCTTGGTAAACTGAATAACCTAATTGGCGATGCAAACGCTGTCTTTTCTGGGATGCAGCATCAAGGGGTATTTGCCAGTAATCTTTGGAAAGGTCCAATGTACTAATATATTGGGCATTACCTAAACGGTCTATAATATCATCAATCCTGGGCATGGGATACCCGTCAAATCTAGATATACTATTCAATTTGCGAAAATCCAAACATACTCTCACCCCTCCTTCTTTTTTATTTACCACAACCATAGGAAAATTCCAGGGGCTTTTAGAAGGCTTGATGACCCCTATTTGCTGCATTTTCAATAATTCCTTTTTCACTTCTTCCCTCAAGCTTTCAGGTATTCTATATGGCTTATGTCTAATAGGTTTAGTATCAGTAACTTCTATATGGTGCTCGATTCCTTCCACAACTCCAGGGTTTGTTGTAAATGTATTTTGAAAAGTCTGTATTAATTTCTCTATATCTTGTTTCTGTACAACGTTTAAGTTGTCATTGATAGCTATTTCTTGCTACCGTCCTGGCTTTCTAAATGTTCATAGGCTAGATCTACCTCGCTTTTGTTTGTTTCCGGATATACAAACAAATTAGAGGAATTTCTTTCATGCCATAATTTCAATAAATTTGCATGATAAATCTTCAACTTCTGCTTTTTCTCAGGGCAAATAATTTCATAGTTTACAGGACCTACCTGTCTATGCACACTATAGGGTCCTTGCCACTTCATCAATAACTTATTCTCTGAACAGGGTAATAACAGTAAAACTCTGTCACCTGGTTGGAATGTTTTGGACCCTACTCCCTTATCATAACTCTGTTTTTGGGTTAGTTGATGTCTTTCATTAACCTGTCGAGCCATTTTAGCATATTTGATTAATCTTTGTCGTAACATTGAGACATACTCTAAAGTAGAAATGGGGATCACATCTGCTTTGGATCCTTCCCAATTTTCTTTAATTATGTCCAATACTCTCCTAGGATTTTTCCCAAAAAGTAGCTCAAAGGGGGAAAACCCCGTCGAGGCTTGGGGAACCTCCCGATAGGCGAACATTAAGTATGGGAGATACCTATCCCAGTGTTTACCTTCGTCAGAAACAAATTTCTTTAACATCTGTTTGAGAGTTTTATTAAAACGCTCTACCAACCCGTCCGATTGGGGATGGTATGGGGATGTGAATATAGAGTGTACTCCTAAAGCCTGATATAAACGCTGCAACAGTTGTGAACAGAAATTACTACCCCTATCTGTGATTATTTCTTTGGGGATACCCATCCTAGAGAAGACCTTGATTAATTCCTCTGAGACCTTCTCTGCTGTAACTGTCCACATAGGAATAGCCTCAGGGTATTTGGAAAAATAATCACAGATAACTAAAATAAAACGATTCCCTTTGGTACTTTTTGGTAAGGGACCCACTATGTCCATTGCAATTCGAGTGAATGGAGTTTCCACAAGGGGCAAAGGCTGTAGGGGTACCTTATCCTTTTCAAGTACAGGACGTACCTTTTGGCATTGTACACATGACTTACAATATTCAGTTACTTGATTGTGAATACCTGGCCAAAAAAATCGGTATAGTAATTTTTTTAAGGTTCGTTCCTTTCCTAGATGGCCAGCCATGGGTATGTCATGTGCAAGTGTCAACAAGTGTTCTCTATAAACAGTAGGTACCAGTAATTGCAATACAGTTTCCCCTGTTTTTGTATTCACACATTTCCTATACAATAAACCTTTCTCAATTACAAATTTCTGGTTGGAATTTTGTTCCTTTCCTACTTGTAAATAATAAGGTTTCAAGGACTCATCCTGTATTTGTGATTCCTTAAAAGTATTTTGTAACCCTATATTTTTAAAGTCCCCAGTGTTTGTAAAGTCTTTGTGTAGATGTTGCCACACCTGTTTTTCTTGCTTTTTTTGTTTTCTTGACTTTCTCGTGTCTTCCCTGGAAGTTCAAATAAACTGTCCTCAAAGGGAAAGGAATATTGCAGGTCAACATCCTTTTTCGCCTGTGCTCTAGTAGTCATGGCATTAAACTTATTAACATTGTCCAGTAGCTGATGAAAATCTGGATGGTCCTGTCCCAATATAATTGACACAGGTAGTTGTGGAACCACCCCAACCTCCATGTTTCGGGTATTTGACTGTACCTGTATTTTTACTTGCTGTACAGGGTAGACATGTGTGTCTCCATGAATACAAATTACTTCGGTTTGTGAAATACTAGGTGCTTTAGTTATCAAAGAAGCTCTTACCAAGGTCTGTCGGCTACCAGAGTCTAATAGTCCAACCATCTCTTTACCATTCACTGTGACAGGAATAAAATACTGTCCCCAATTGGTTAAGGCTAGATGTGTGGAAGCAGCTTTCTTTTTTGGACAGAATCTTGCGATATGTCCTTTTCCTTGGCAATAATGACATATCACTTCAGTAATGGGGGACTTATGAATTCCTACAGTTTTAACTGGAACACCTGTTAGAGGCGTAGTAACTGTAGAAGAAGCTCTTACCATAGAAGGATGTGGCATACCAGTTCCTGGATGACTTTTAGGTCGATTAGGTCGGGCAGTTAGATAATCCTCTGCCAGTTGAACCGCCTTCTTAGCTGTCTCCGGACGGTGCTCTCGTACCCACATCTGGACGTCTTGAGGCAAAATCCGTATAAACTGCTCCAACACTACTGCTTCCAACATTTGTTCTTTGGTGTTAGTAGTAGGCTGTAGCCACTTAGTGCACAAGTCGTTAAGTCTAGTAAAAGCTTCTTGAGGAGTGTCAGAGGGTTGAAATTTTAGAGCTCGGAATCTCTGTCTATATGTCTCTAAGCAGATATCATATCTTTTTAAAATTGCTTCTTTCACTGTGTCATAATTGTCACTCATAGCACCTTCTACCCTGCCATAGGCCAGTTGAGCTTTCCAAGTCAAATAAGGAGCAAGTTGGATTACCCACTGTTCTCTAGGCCACTGACAGGCTCTGGCTATGCGCTCAAAGGTAGTGAGATATGTATCTATGTCATCCGAATCACTTAGCTTAGTCATCTTTATGTCTTTGGGAATGTCCCCTGCTGGTAAGGAAGGGGCCCTGCTGACACCGAGTGTCTGGATAGCTTTTAAGGTATCAGCCCACCTTGCCTCATACCTTCTCATTTCTTTGTCTCTTTGTTTTTCCATCGCTATCTGTTGCATACACAACCAGTGTAGAAGTTCCTGCCAATCACCTGAAGGGGGTCCTTTCTCCAATTCCTCTTGTTCCTCATCCGAACCATCATCATCTTCTTTTGGCTTCACCAGTTTCCGTCTTACATCAGGGAGTCCGGTCTGAAGAGGTAGCCCTGTTTTCTCTGCCATGGTTCTGGTCAGTACCCCACTATACTCCTCCTGGGACATTCACAATTCTCCGACCTCCTTGGACACTTAAGAGCAGTATCCTCCAAAAACATCCCACTTCTGACACCACGTGTGAAGTGTGGGCTTAAAAAGGAGGACGAGTTGACTCGGTTGACCAAAATCCAAAATAAATTTATTAACAAAAATACAGAATCGGACTTTCAAACGAGACAATAAATAAAAACATCCATGCAGGAAAGTAACATTGCTTTTCAGTAGCACTAGAATAGCTAGAGTACTACTCTCCTTGAGGTCAGCACAGGACTGAACCTCCCAGACTATCTGATTCTTTAGTTCAGGTACTCTAAATTTATACAGAACATTGGTCAGGTGGTAGCTTAGCCCCACCTCTGTATGTTACAATTAATTACATTTCTTTATTCTTTCATTATTATTAACATCTGTCATAGTAATATGCCTTTAAATCCTTGTACACATTTCTAGGTATTATCCTGCAGCAGTTATTTACAAAAGGAGAACTTTAAGTTTCATTTTGCAGCAGCAGGCACCTCCCTCTTAGTAACATCATAAAGTGTGTAAGATGTGGCTGGCCAGCTCTTAGGAGGGCTGCTGCAGAAGGAACTTGATTCCCAACACAGCGTAAGGTGAATTTTCTCTCGTTTGGTTGAGTAACTAATTTCAGGCTAAAAATGCTCCCGCTTGGTTCCGGAGGACTTGTAGATATGTAATTCAGCTAAAAGAAAGAAAACTGCTTTTTGTATCACCGGCTATGAAAGAAAATGTCTACACGACTGTGCGCACATTTGCGAAGGAGAATTTCATTTAGCGCTAATGTGCGTACAGACGGTCGGGTGTTTTATTCTTAGAGAATCTCCGAAGAGAGAAACAAAAATGTTATTTGGAGTTGAGCTGCCTTGTAGCCTTGTAATAAATAAAACTACGGCTATTCAAGCCTTAATTCTATCGGAGGCTACTTTGTTAAAACGGATCTACGGAGACCAACTGTACTAAATATGAGGGCTACACTAAGCCATATGGAAATTCATTTTGCCATTTCTTAACCTCTATAAGCAACACTAGGGGGTTCATAAACTTCCATTAGGGTGTACTTTTATTCCAAAATATATTCTTGAACACTTAAGGGGTTGGGGTCATACCCAGGATACCAGAACTTGTACAGAGAGAAAGAGACAAAACAAAACAAAAGATCAGTACATATAGGTGGCCAACCTATATTTTGTTAGGAAGAAGAGGAGAAGAATTAACAGAGAGAGGGCTGTTGCAACAGACTTTAAAAAAAAACCAAATCTACAAGCTCTGATATATGAGGTTTGACCTCACATGGGGCACAGGAAAGAGAGAACATCTTTTATAATGGTTTGGTGGGACCTAAGGCTAAAGTAGTTTTGGAATCAGTTGATGATGTCTGGGGAAAAGTGAAGGTTGGATAGAGTGGAGAGAAGGACATATTTGTGAGATTCACAAAAACTGACCCAGCATAGCATCCTTCATCACTTGCTCTGTTAATAAAGATGGTAAATTTAATAAGGGTGGTATCTGTGTTGTGTACAGACCTGAACATATGCTGAGTGTCTGTCTGAAGTTCATTTACTTTTAGAAATTCAGAGGTCTGCTTGTGCATGTTTTTTTTCCAAAACTTTTAAAGAGGGGAGCAAGAAAGGAGATAGGTCTAAAGTTAGAGACGTCATCTTTGGGCCAAGATATATGGAGTGGTTTGATTATGGTGCTTTTCCATTTGAGAGGATAGGACCTGGTGCAAAGTGAGTAGTTAAGAATATTAATTAATGGTTTGGCATTTTGAGAACCCTGTAATCAATGTTGTCAGGCACAATGGAGGACTTGGGGTCATGGGCCTTGATGAGTTTTACAACCTCAGAAAGGGAGAGGTAATGAAAAAAGAAACTGGGGTGGGGTTTAGAGTGGGTGGGTGGAGGGTCTAGGGGAGGGGGCTTGGGATGGCATGTATTTGTCAAGATCACCATAATAATTGTTAAAGATGGAGGCAACTTCACCAGGATCAACGACTGTGCACCCTTTCGAAGAAAGACTGAAATGCTCATCAGTTTGTGCTTTACCAGTTAGGTTGTCCAGAATGTTCCATATGTGCTTCAAGTTTCCCCAGGCAGTATGTTGCTTCTCAAAGAGGTAAGAGATTTTGGCAGACAGGACAGCTGATTTGCATTTATTACGGAAAGTCTTATAAAGTTACAGAAATTGGGCTAGCTTGTGTTTCCTGTATTTAGACCAGGCACAGTCTCTTCCCCTCATGAGTTTGAGGATATCTGGGGAGATCAACTCTGGGCTGTTGCCTTTGACCCTAATTTTTTTTTTTAAGGGGAATGAGTAGATCACAAATGGCCTGGAACTTGTTGCTAAATTCCTCGAGAGTGTAGTCAATATCCTTAATAGATTCAGTAAAGGATCCGTCAGTGGACAAGGTGGCCTGGTGAAACTGTGATGGCCTGAGTTTTTTTGTACTTCATAGTGAGGATGTATTTGTGCTCCCGGTGAGGGGTTTTGCTTGACCAGTAGCAGTAAACCCCACAGTGGTCGCTGATAGAATCCAATAATACCCCAGAGGAGGTAACGTGGGAAGGGTGGGAAACAAGGAACCAATCAATAAGGGAGTCAGTGCCAGTTCTGTAGTTAGTATGAGTAGGGGAGGAGATGATCAGGTGGAGGCCTAGTCTGGTAATGGATTCCTTGGTAGGTAGGGACTGGGGGACACTGCCAGTTTAGGAAAAAGTCTCCAAGGATTATCCATTCCCTGCCTTTTGGAAATGTTTCTTTGAGGTTGAGTAAACTATAAAGTTCGACTGAGGGGGTGCAGGGGGAACATATGCAACACTGACAGTGATTATTTTGTTTTTGCCTAGAACAGGATTGATACAGAGGGATTCAAGGTTGGGGGTAACAAGAGGGGTGGATAGCTCAGTGGCAGAAAGGTGATCAGCTGTCTAAAACAGGCAATCCCCTCCTCTTCTACCTGGTCTGTCTTTCCTGAAAAGGGAGTACCCATATAGGAGTAGTGCACTGGAAGATATTTTATTAGTGAGCCAGGTCTCAGTGTGGCAATTATGTCAAAGGTGTTATCGGAAAACTATGATTCAAGTGTGTTTTTTTTTGCAATTAAACTTTGAATGTTTAAACAAAATATTTTCAGTGGCTTGGACTGCTTGGGTGGAGAATCTTGTGTTCTGCAGCATGCATTGGGAGGGCCAGGGTTGGGGTGGTGGATCTGGAGATGAGGAGGAGGAGGAGAAGAAGGAGTCTTCTGTGCCTGATGTGTACAGTGATGGGTAGCTTATGAAATGAATGTCTAGAGAGAATCTGATGTTTGATTTGAGGGCAAGAAAGGGTGGGTGAACATTCATGAAGGAGGCACAATTTAAAAAAGAAAAAACAAGGGCAGGTTGGTAGGGGGTGGCTGGAGAGAGAGAAGGACAGTGGTTGAGGGAAGTGTAACAAATGGGTTGAAAAGAGGAGGTGGAGAGAGAAGGGCAAGAGTGAGTGAATAGTGAGGGAGTAAAAGGTTTAGGGGACAGAACTACAGATGAGGTGAGGAGAGAGGCAGAAGGAAGAGCACAGTGGTAGGGAGGAAGGGTTATCATTATTGGTAGATATTGGGGAGGAGCAAAGGGACAAGAGAATAACTCAATGAAAAAGCATCTCAGAGAATACAGGGAATAAGGGAAGGGTAGCTTTATAGAGAGATTGCCTCCGAAATGTAGAAAGAGAGCTTGCCTAAGATTATATTTGTGGAAGGAGTAGAGGAAGTGGCCTTTCAGGGTATAGACACCATTTGAAGAGTGTCAGGGTGGGGGAGAAAGGGTGGGAGACATTTTAAGCCAAGCAACTCTGTGGAAAGCAGAGCAAGAGATGCTGGAGGGAGCAGCAAATCAGATGCTCTCAGCTGTGGAAGGTGCACAAATTAAATTGTCAGCATACCTTGGTGGCTATAGTGGTCTGGTGAAGGTGAGCAATGGCTGTTGTGCTGGAGCTGCACTTCTGAGATTACGATGGGGATCAGGAGGAGCTGAGGGAGCTCAAGGGATCTGAGGAAGAAATAAAGATAAATTAATATGGGCTAGAGGTGCCTTGGGGGACAGACGGGAGGGAGACAGAAACAATAGGGAAAACAAAAGGCTCAAAGAGAGAGAGATGGCTGGGATGAACAGAGGGAGGTGTATGTAAGAAGAGATTAGCATCAATTATTAGGAATTGCAGGGTTTGGCTGGAGGGTATCAGTTATCACTAGCACTGGGTGCACCAGCCTGGATGTGTCTAGAGGGGTAAGTATAACTGAAGGAGTAGAACCTCTGTTTTACAAGGTGGTAGATTACAGAACTTGGGCCAGAAACACCAGGGATTCTGTTGTTTGCTTCTTCCCGGAGACAGAAGTGCAATGCTATCGTCACTGCCTAATGACTGCATGAGGTCAGGGACACCTTGCTGTGGTGAGAGTAATAAGGATCATAAGTGCAACTCTGGAGCTGACAGGAAAGACTTCAGGCACCTGGGATAATTCACAACCTATTAGGCTTACTGAAAGATGCTGGGTGGATTGCCCATAGAGTAAGAGTGAGGTAGGAATAAAGGAGGGTGCAAAAACCCCATGGGGTATACCATTAAAGGGTATCAGTTTTCAGGCCAGTGGCAGATTCTCCCAATCAAAATCTTGGGTATTCTAGGAGAATGGACAACATTAGATGCAAAATGCAGAGACCATCAAGCACCACAGAAGCTGGTGACAAAGGTACTGGCATAAGACAGCAGCTATAAGGTTGGAAACTGCACCTGAATGAATGTGGAGAGAGGGAATCCCTGGAAGCATGGAAAGCACCCACAGCCTGGCTGCCACATGCTAGTCCTGAAAGGTAGCCACAAGGAGTGTTGTGCACACTTTGAAGTATGGCACATGCTAGTGTTAATTGGGTGGCTTGCATCCCCATTTAGAAGATGCACTAGAGTTTGAAAGGAAAGTGACAGCCTGATAGTCTTCCAATTCAAGAATTTACCCTGTGAGGTGGGTGTCACTCAATATATCATTTTTGCAAGCAAGCAGATGTACATGTGGAAAACAGCACCCATAGGTGATACAAATGAGACAAGAGTTCAGTGTAGGAGTGGATAGAGGATCCCTGAGCATAGTGATGAAAAGGAAATACCAGTGAAGGGATAAAGAATGTTCAGGACTGTAAGCATGAATTGATAGGTGTGAGGAAGGAGATGTATCTGCAACAGTGTGCAACTGTCATGCAGTTGGCAATCCACAGTGATGAAGTTTGGTCAAGATATCTTGCTCATGAACTGCATATGAGCTTGTAGATTGTGATTCTTGGGTCAGTGACTTGTGCTCAATATAACTGCATCAGTGATGTCCTCAGTGAAGAATCAGGTACTAGATATGCAGATGTGTTGTGCAGTTTTTCTCATACACCCAAAGGTTCCCACATTCATCATCTCCTACAGGCAGTCACACAAACTGTATGTTGATTGCAAGGGGCTCTTGGGCATGCATACCATATCTACCATTAGATATGGGAGTACCCCAGACCATACACACCCCCAATCAGAGCAGAAAGGCAGATCACTCTCAATATTGACTGAAGGAGAACTGCATATATATATAAGTATTGTATTACAACAAATTGAAACTAAATCACCCTCCTTCACAACGTAACCTTTCAAATTTCTTTGCTTTACATAGTGAAGGACTGTTTTGGTCTGCTGTCTGGGCATATAGTTATTACAACTGTTTTGTGCTATTAACTGATTTTCAGCAGTTTGCTATATTCATATAGTCCAATACACTACCCATATGGTATATTAGGCCATTCAAGTGTCAAAGATTAAGTATGCCGAGACTTCACTCATACGTTTTAGCCTGTGTGATACAGGGATTTCTTATTATTCTGTTAATCATGCTTTAGACACCTTTAGGGGGCACTGTTTTCTTTTTCCCCACTTTTGAGTCATTTTCTTAATAACCAGAGTTGAATTATTAGTTTTCAGGTTTGTCCTATGGCATTTCTGCATTCTCTTTTTTTTTTTAAACTTACCTCTTCACAAAATAGATTAGTGGAGTTGCAACTCAGAGCCAGTGTGTTAGTAGAATACATAACATTGCCCGGTGAGTGGGTGCTCTATTCTTTCATAATAAAAGAACTTCACAATACCTTAGCCTGGTAGTTGACATAAAATTAAACATTTATATTGACATTTAAAGGAATGTTTATTTCAAGTAACCAGAACTCTTCTTAATGTATTGTTCTTATTGCACTCAGTACACATTTTAGTACCTCTGCATGATTTTGAGACTTTGTCCACACTGTGCCTTTAGAACCATTTTATTCTGTTAAAACAGTGCACAAAACTGTATCCAGAGTAATAATGCATTGGAAAGTGTGGTTTATCAGGATGATTTGCACAACTGAAGTGTGTGATGCCCCATAAACCCTGAGGATGAAACCCAAGGGGTTTATCTGGGCATCACACACACTGAGGGTGTGCATATAATCCAAGTTACAGCACTTTCTCATATTTTATTTTACTATATTTACTGGTTACTACTGGTTAAGTTAGGTAGCTGTGTTTTGATGGGTATCTATCAATGCTTGCACAAATATCTCTTATTGTACAGGGCTTGTAGTTATAGCCATCTGACTTTTCAACAGTAAAACTAAAATTGGCTAGTAATTTGTCCAGCTGTTCCATAGGGATAGAGATAAAATCTAATGTTTCATCCATTTCCTTGAGGTATTTTGGGAAAAGCGTTACATCACTTTTAATTTTTTTCAAAGTGTTTTTATTTTCCTGGTCTTCTATGAACATTACCCTTCCCAATTCATTCAGAGGCTCAAAATGTGATGTGTTTGCCATTATCTTTTGTATTTTTTAAGAGGGACTTTATTTTTCTGTGCACCTCCTGTGAGATCTCTGAGAAGCATGTGTCTCACACTGGCGGTTTCCTGTGAGGAGGTCCAGCAGACAGCCAGTGTGAGAACACTTTTTTTTGGGAATGGATGTAGGAGACTCATGCTGGTTTGTGGTGAATGTGGTTTATGAAACTCCATAATTCACAAGTGCCAATTATGGGGTTTCTGAGGTTCTAACAGCAGTGGTTTATTGTAGAGGACCAGTAAATATATCACAATAAAAACTGCTATAATTCATGTTTTAAAACCATGTTCTGTTTTTCCTAGGAGGTAGGCTAGAACACAATTTTAGTGCAAATTGGTTTCCTTTATGTGAGTTAACAGCATTGCGGATGTACACCACGATGCAATTTGAGTTAACACAAGTGCACCTATGTCTCTATAGTGAAAATTGTGCTAATGTAGTACTGGACTGCAAAATTAAAACTACTACTAAGCTTGTAGTAAGTTACTAAACAGGCAGATAATTTTTTGGCAGTATTTATTGCCATCTCTAGTTGCAAGTATCCCAGTATGTGTCAAAGCACCTTCAAAGCTTTGACTCAGGTGGCATAGTGTGTACTATACTTGAGACAGCACAGTGTTGTAGAGCAGTGTAAACACTGTTCCCACAAAGCCTGAAACAGTAGTAAACTGTAGTACCATGGCACTTTTAAACAAACCTTTGATTCAATTATGGAGGAAAGAGGATTGGTACAGTAGGTTAAATGAAAAAGCAAGTCCATATGGCGTATGCTTCTTGGCTTGAAATGTTCTTCTAAGGGTCCTATGTATAGGACACTTGTCAACTTAGAGGTAGTATGTGCACTATTTGCACAAATGCATCATAATCAATATAATTTTGACAGCACCTGGAGAAAAATAGCTCATGCCAGCTGAAGATGTGGGGATAATCAGGAGGCACATACCATGCATGCTCTAGCTAGAGTACAACAGAAAGTCTTTAGCACTAAAAAGTAGGCAAAATGCCACAGCCACAAGGAAAAAAAAAGTTTGACCAGACAAACAAATAGTGGTGCAGATAAAAGTAATAAAAATACTGATCCACAGTGGTACTTGGAAAACATACCATTCATTGGGAGCCAGAAATCAGAACATGTATGTAACCCCAGCACTTTGAACTATGTTGTTTCTTCTTCAGAGGTAGCTAGCCAAGTCTTAAAGAAATATTAAAAAATAAGAGATAAGGGCAATGCCCTGTAACACACATCTACCATGCAGACACAGACATTTATAAGAGTTTCATATCAAAACATTTGCAATATTTAAACATGCTATTCATAATCCCTACTGATGAAATAATATATAGTGACATAAAAGTGGACAGAAAGAGTGGGGACTGATGCCCTATGTTATTTATTCAGTGAATAATATAAACTCTAACTCACTCTAGTATTCAAGTAATCCCAATTTAATAATTTAGAATTATTGCTGATTGCAAATATAGGGTCAGATTTGGGAGGCTATAGACACAAAGATAAAACCTAGCAGAAAAGAGAAGGAGAACGTGTGAACACACAATGGAGTATCATTCAGAAATACTAATAACCAGAATCTGTGTTATCTTATAAAAGAAACTTTATCACAAAAAAGAAAAAATGTGCCAATCATCATTCAGGCCACTGATTCACATATAAAGATGCAGTGAATTTAAATTCAGCTGGCAAAGTGCCTGTGAAGTGAGCACTTCACGTTATCACTCCGCTGCATGAAGTGGCCAATGCAAAAGGTTCACTTTGCCTTGTTATTATTACTTTGTGTTGTCATTCTGCCTTAACGTGAAGTAAGGCAAAGTGACAACAATATTGGCAGCCTTTCTCACACACAGTCATCAAAATTAATGTGTATCCCTAAAATGATAATGTCTTGTGTTCAGAAAACTCCCCAGTGCTGACAAAGTGTAATGAAAGCACAAGAAATGCAAAGTCCCCCAAAATTAATGGCACACTCAGATGTCATGCATGCAATAGTCACACACATTCACCAGAATTAATGTGCATCCCCAAAATGCTACTGTTTTCTGTCCAGAAAATTACCCAGTGCTGACAAAGTGAAATAAGAGTGTAACATAGATACATAGATACATAAACAGTGTCGGCAGATGAGGGCCTATGGCCCACCCAGTCTGCCAATTTGAGCTTGTAAGTTCAGTTTATGTTTTCCTAGAAGTCTGTTGCCCCTTACCCCTGACCTCCAGAATTCCTTTATGTCTGTCCCATGCATTCTTAAATCCCATGATTGTTTCAGCCCCCACCTCTTCCACTGGCAGGGTGTTCCACTTGTCCACCACCCATTCTGTGAAGAAATTCTTCCTCTCATTTCCTCTGAATCGTCCTCCCTCCAACTTCATCACATGCCCTCTAGTCCTGGAACATCTTTTTTGCTTAAAAATAGTGTATTCCTGCACACTGTTCCTTCCTGTAAGATACTTGTATGTCTCTATTATATCCCCTCTCTCCCTCCTCTCCTCCAAGGAGTACATATTCAGTTCCTTCAACCTGTCCTCATAGGACTTGTGATGCAATCAATGCACCATTTTTGTTGCCCTCCTCTGAACCTTCTCTACCCTGTCTATGTCCTTACGTAGGTAAGGTCTCCAGAACTGTACACTGTACTCCAGGTGGGGCCTCCCTAGTGTCTTGTATAGTGGAATTATGACCTCCCTTTTCCTGCTGGTGATGCCCCTGCCTATGCATCCCAGCATCCTATTTGCTTTACCTGCTGCCTTGTCACACTGTTTCCCTACCATAAGGTCATCAGAGATGATAACCCCAAGATCTCTTTCCTGCTTGGTCATGCTATTTCCTCACCCCCCAACTGATATATTTTGCCAGGGTTTTTGTTGTCCATATGCATTATCTTGCACTTCTTTGCATTGCATTTCAACTGCCAAACCCCTGGCCATTCTTCAAGTTTCTGGAGGCCCCTTCTTATTCTGTCTACACCCTCTGGTGTGTCTACTCAATTACAGAGCTTTGTGCCATCAACAAACAGTAAAATTCTGTCTTCTAGGTCCTGTGCAATGTCACTGATGAAGATGCTGAATAGGACCAATCCGAGCACTGATCCCTGTGGTACCCCACTGGTCACTTTTCCCTCTGTGGAGTGACATCCATTTACCACTACCCTCTGTGTCCTGCCACACAGCCAGTTACCTACCCACCACACTACTGTCCTGCCCACACCCATGTTCCCCAGTTTGTGTAATAGTCACAAAAGTGCAAAAGGTTCACTTTGCCTTGTTATTATTACTTTGTGAGTGTGCCATTAATTTTGGGGGACTTTGCATTTCTTGTAATAGTAACAAGAAATGCAAAGTCTCCCAGAATTAATGGTGCACTCAGTCATGTGTGCAGTGGTCACACACAGTCACCAGAATTAATGTGCATCCAAAAATGCTACTGGCTTAAATCCAGAAAATTCCCCAGTGCGGATGAAGTGAAATGAGAGCGTAACAAGAAATGTAAAGACTTCCAGAATTAATGGTGTACTACAAACACAGACACAGATTAAGATTGCGCTGCACACTCAAGAGATGCAGATGCAAAGGCACAACCACATGTAACCAGTGCTTACAAGTCACAAATCTAAATCTGGAAAAGAATACCTTTTGCTAGTTGTGGGGGGGGGTTACTGCATGGCAGTAACAGTCCACTACCAGTAAAGATACCACAAAGCAGTATAAAAAATTCATGCAGGTATGGTGGATAGCAGGTTCACACTGCTGCAATTACTCTGACACAATAAAAGGTGTCTGATTTAATGGCACGTATCACACACATACTCACACACACACTACAAATGATGTGTAGCAAATTGAAAACCTTTAGTAATTTAACCAAATGTTTTAAACAGACTGAAATAATACACTGATGCACCACAACAATCAGCAAAAAAATTTCAAAAATTACTGAAAGTATAACTGTGTGTACATTAACACAGTTATACGAGAAAAATATTACTAAAACAGGACTGCCTTTTTCCCCCAATTAATCTACCTACACCACAGATACGCCCCTCCCCCAAAGCACACTTCACAGTACACAGACTGACCATTCTAAATTAACATTCAAAATTAACACACAAACAATAAACACTCGATGATATGAGCACAGGAGGGTTTCCTATAATCAATGTACTAAATTGTTAGCAAATACAATGGCTCAAAAATACATTTTTAACAGCTTTTAGAGGATTTGAATCACAGAGCTCTGAGAGGAAACTGTCTCCATCTTCCACTACACACACATACTACCCAGAACTGAGGCTGTGCAGAACAATCTAGAGCCCATCTGGCCTGCAATCCCATAAAGCACTGCAAAATTTGCCTTTAGAGCTCAAAAACAAGGTGAAGTGAGGTGAAGTACATTGATTTCAATGTACTTTGCCTTAATACTGGTGGATAAGTGGTTTGTGGAAGGCAGAATAATGCAAAGTCATTGTTTCTAGTGGACTTTGCGTTCCCCATTATGTCACAAAGTACTCCACTTCACATTGTGGAGTACTTCGCGGATTCCACGTTACTCCACGAATCACTTTGTAGAGTGAATTTTGGCCACTTCGCCCACCACTATACACATATAGACATAAGGAGATTGATGATGCTGTATTTGTGGAGGTAAGCAAATAGCTGCTCATTTACCGATTGTTCCAGCAATTTAACATGGATGAGGAGTATGAATCTGGGCACTGTGTTTGACAGTGCTATGATGCTAAACTCTCAGGTGTCAGTCATTGTAAAAACCTTGTTTACCATCTGAGGAACATCACTTGCATCAAGCACCAGGTTCTGCCTGATGATACACCAACTCTGGTTCATGCCTTTGTAACCTCACACCTTGATTACTGCAACACCCTATACCTAGGGCTACTGATGGTTGATATTCACTAATTGCAGCAAGTGCAGAATGCAGTAGCCAGGCTGTTGACTGGTTTACCAAGATCTTGCCACATCATGCCTGTGCTTTGCTATCTGCACTTGATGCCAATATATCAGTGAATCACCTTCAAGGTTGGATTGCTGACCTACAAAGACCTACATGGACAGGGACTGGTTACTTGCAAGCTCTTCTGTTCACCTACTTCCCCCTTCACCAACTCAACTACACCAATGAGGGATTGCTAGAGGTTTCCAGGGTCCTTTTAAAGACTTCTGGTAAGCATACATTTGCTTCACCGACCCTGTGGAATGCTCTACCTTATCAGATTAGAGAGTGCTGGACCACTGACAGCTTTAAAAATGAATTGATAACATATCTGTTCAGCCAAGCATTTCCTGATGAAAATTAAGTGTGGGTACACTGTATCATGAGCTAATATTTTTTCAAGGTTATGGATATTATACTGTGTTTTTAACTATTTTACTGGTATTAATCTTTAGTTTCTATTAAGTTGTAAAGCATTCCAATCTATGGGAATAGTGCTGTATAAAGACATTTTTGAATGATTGATTGATATATAGTACAAGTCACATTAAACTGTTCCCTCGACTCTCTGGTGTATCATTGTTCAATGAGTTTCCTAAGCTGTGCAGGGTTTAATTCAATGAATTAGTAAAAGTTTAGCATTGGTTTACATCTAGCTGTTATGAACTATAAGCTTTATTTTCAGCTGAATGCTTATGGGTTTCATTTCAGAAAGCAGACTAAACAACTCTTAAGGAATGCTGTGATATTTATAAACAATGCTCTTAAGGAATGCTGTGATATTTATAAGCAATGCCTTGAAAATGTGGCTACTGCCATTTCACTAAACAGTTACATGTGAGATGAATAGGCAGTGAAGGATGGTTGGAAAAGAGCTGAAAGCTTCAAGAGTTTGAGTTGCCAATCCAGTAGCATCACAAAAAAAAAACAATTCTACACCAGTGAGTTGATGGAACAGTTTAATGTGACTTTTACTGTGGGGGCGGGATATTCAGAAGGGTTGCGCGTGGTGCAACACAGTTGCATCACGCACAACCCACTGATGCACCCCGGTATGATATTCAAAGAGGGATTGAGCTTTGCACAAATTCCAGCACACTGGAATGCATCAGTAATGTATGCGTCACAGGTAGGGGGGTCATGCCCATGCATACTCAGCACATCCTGATATTCAGCCCAGGATGTGCTGAGCCCATGCATGCACAAACCCTACCTGCATAGCACACAGGTGAACCAAAAAAGGAGCAACAGCTGGCCAGTCGCAGGTGAGCTGCCGTATTGCAGGGTGCAACATTGCAGCTGCATCTTGTGGGTGGCCACCCGAGCTCTGGCTGCACCTTCCTGGTGGCGCCCCCCCATGCCAGATCATGGGCATAGGTAGAATAATAATAGTCCTATATCCCTGGTGGTGCAGTGGATTGCTTGCAGCTCAATCGCAGGCATAAGTACATTAAAAAATGTTAACTCTCTCCCTGGTGGTCTGGCAGACTGCTCTCACCCCGATCGCAGGCATAAGTATGTTAAAAAATGTTAACTCTCACCCTGGTGGTCCAGCGGACTGCTCACAGCCCGATCACAGGCATTTGAAGTAGAATAAAGGTCTTATATCTCTGGTGGTCCAGTGGACCACTGGCAGCCCAATTGCAGGCATTTGGTATGAAAAATGACACCCCAATCCAACCCTGGTGGTCCAACAGTACCCCTCCCCACCCACCCACCCACTGAGCCCCACTGCCCTGCTCCCTGCCGGTCAGTGGCGGGTGGAAGATCCCACCCACTTGCAGCCCACTGCCCGCTGACTGACACCCCACGGTAGGGCTGTACACCCATTGGTCCACAGCATGAGCCAGTGGGCGTGCAGCCCAATCCATACTACACAGTCCAGATATGTGAATGGATCCATTCACATATCTGGACTGTGTAGTATGGTATGGGCTGCACTCCCATTGGCTTACGCTGTGGACCAATGGGCCTACAGACCTACCATACAGTGCCAGTCAGCAGGCGGTGGGGTGGCAAGCAGATGGGGAGTTGCCACCAGCTGCTGACCGGGGGAGTAGGGTGGTGGGGCTCAGTGGGTGAGTGAGGAGGGGGGTACCACTGGAACACCAGGGTTGGATTGGGGTGTAATTTTTCATCAACAAATGCCCGCGATTAACAGGAGTGTCCACTGGACCACCAGGGATATAGGACTTTTATTCTACTTCAAATGCCCGCGATTGGGATGCGAGCAGTCCACTGGACCACCAGGGAGAGAGTTAACATTTTTTTTACATACTTATGCCCTAGGTCGGGCTGCAAGTGGTCTGCTGTACCACCAGGGAGAGGGTTAAAATTTTTTTACATACTTATGCCCGCGATCAGGCAGCGAGCCGTCCACTGGACCACCAGGAGGAGAGTTAACAATATTTAAATATACTTATGCCCACGATCGGGCTGTGAGCGGTCCACTGGACCACCGGGGATATTGGACATGTTCTGCACTATACACATGCCAGTGATCTGGCATTGAGGCACTTTGCCGCGATGTGCATGGGGGTTGGTCCCCAATGGCTGTGCCAGGGAGGACACCAGGCTCATGTCACAGGGGATCAGCACACCTGCATGCAAATGGGGCTATAATGACATGCAAATGGCCCCATTTCTGCCTTGCATACATTATGGCCCCATTTGCACGTGCACTTTTGAATATCGCAGTTGTTGTATCTAGTACAATGGAACTTGTACTAGCACATCCCCCTGCTCCACTCTGGCCAGTTGCGCTGGTGCAGTGCCACTGCGCCATGTGCACTGTGGGTGGACAGGGTGCGATATTCAACATTGCTGTGCCATGGCACAGCTCTGTTGAATATCACCCTGTCAACGCTTCTTCACAGCCCAGTTGTGCTGCACCTATACCTGCGCCAAAGCCTGGTGCAGTCTGAATATCCTGCCCTAGGTCTTTGTTGTTTAGGTTGCATTTATTGAACATTTGAAAAGGATATGATATGTGCTGTTTTATATAGTATAGGAAGTGTAATTGAGAGTTTAAAAAAATGGGAGGCTAAAAAGATACATGATTCAGACAGAGAGAATGGCATGGCAGTGTTTAGGAAGAAAGGATCCAGATTGCTCAGCTCAAGCATTTTTTTCAGGTATCAATCTTTAAGAGGAACTATTTGATCTGTATTTGAGAAACTGGTCTAAGGTGAAAGGGTTAAATTCCTCATGCCAAATTTGCAGTGTGCATCAAGTGGATGAGAGGACTGGATGCTGCAGTAGAATTGTCAAAAAGTCCTGTAGAAGCAAAGTGAATATTTAGTTCTTCTTGGATGCATACTGTAGCTTTTCTCAGATGCTCCTACTGCTAATACAAAGTAGGTAGTTGTAGAGTACATGGCTCACTAGAAGGACTGTGTTCTGTCTGAATTGTTGATAGAATTAGGAGTGCAGTTCCAGCTGAGCAGGATGGCTTGAATTATGACTTTTTCACTGATGAACTGGAGTTCTATTGGTATCAGCATAAGGTGTGCCTGAAAGAAAACTAACAAAAAATTAACAAACAAATGTAAGGATGCACCCAATCAAAAAAAAATGTGCATATCTGAAGAGATTGCAATACTATAATTTATATCACAGATAAATACATAATGCAGTCTAATAAAACAATCATAAATAAAAGTCGTTATACAGCAGTGTAAGTAATGCATATTCTACTGTCAAAGTCTTCATGAACTAGTCAGTCACACACAAACTTTCTTAATGGTCTAGGAGCAGGGGAAAATGTCTGTATTCAAACCGACTTATTTACTAAACCTACACACAAACATATGTACTGTACCTTTCACCAGATTCCTCTTATATAAAACATACAATTGTGACTTGTGTCATGTTCCTTCATGTATATCATGTCAGTCTGGACTTCTGTAAAGAACTGTCAAGAACAGTGTGATCACTTACTAAGTGTTTAATTGCTTTCAATTGCCAAGTGTGTTCAAACATTATGACTAGTCATTACTAAGTACACTGTGACAGTGTTGTCAAGAGATCTATCAACATTGGGAAACCTGGCACTGGGTACCTTTATGGTTTCAAAAGTATCCCTTACAGTCAAGCCATAGGACTGAGCCACATTCTCTTATTATACACCAACTTTGACTTGAGATGCATGTAACTAAGGCACCATGTTTCATAAAGGAGATACTCAATGTAGGCGGACACAAACAGATAAACCAGGCAAACAAAATATCAAAAAAGAATCCCTCCAACAGTGGAAAAGAACAAACTCCAATGGGGTACCCTTAGTTGTAACAAAAGTGTTTCAGCATGACATAGCTGGTAACCTATCTCTCTCGGGGCTAGAATGCTATAGGTTCTAGTCCTGTAACATATTGTGCTCATACTATAAACACTGGCAGCTGGCTACTGCACTAGAGGGTATTGTGCTGTTGTGGTATACCATTGTTAAGATGAGATGTTGAACTGATATTCCTATCTGTCTTTTCTGGGGCCATGTTCACAAAAAATTGCAAAGTGCAACACAAAAGTTTGCATTGCACTTTGTGATTGTCCAGGTGTTAGAAAATGTTACTCAGAGACAGATAGCAGATGACCTTATCCAGCAGTGCATAGGGCTAGGTAGAAGCAGTGGTAATACCATCACCACTACCTCCAACCCCACTAATGCTGCCCTGATCTGCATCCCTCTCAATGGCCCCACAATGAATAGTGCCAGTGCACTATTTTCACAAATGCAGACATGCAAATGAGCCCATTGGGCATGTAAGCCATTAACTAGTCATTGGCATGCCTATTATGGGCTCATTTATATGGTCTGCAAGTGTCATAATGTGCCCCCTGCCAAGTCTCTGTCTGATGTAGTCATAGTCATTGGTGATCAAGTTGTCCCTACTTGTCCCCAATGCTGATGCCTGTCCTGTTAATTCCTATTCAATATCCCTGGCAGTCTAGTGGTGGTTGATGGGGAGTTTGTGATTGTGGGGTATCACACATAGGCATAGGACAGCCAAAATTGGCCCCAGTAGGCAGAGTGCATCACCTAGTATAGCATGCTCATGAATCCTGACAAAAAAGGGAGGTAATGTCACTGTGCTTGCACCTAGCATAGTGGGCAGTGACTTCTCTCTTCACTGTGAGGATGCCAGGGTGTGTCATAACTCTTCCTCTAATATACAGGTTGGTGGAGAGTAAGTGGAGGTTTATACCACATGGGGTCCCTCATACAGGCAGTAATTAAAAACAAAGACAAGGATCACAAGTTTTCTGTGTGCATTAGAATAACGAGTGAGAGTCACGGTAGTGACTCTAACAAAGTTAATGAAAACCTACTGGAGGTGCCACCACAGTGAGTACTGTACCTATATTATGGTGAACCAAACTAGTTAGGAAAGTCTGGTTATATACAAGGAATTTTAAGCACATAACCTATCTCTTTTAGCTGTTTTATGTTGGTGCAAGAGCCAGTCTCATTTATTAGAAAGTGGCTGACAATGGTGAAGGGAGGGCGGTGCTGCTCATCCACCGAGGGCCGGAATGTATCCTTTTTTGAGAGACTAGTGGGTGGAGGAGGGTGACAGGTACCACAGAATGGGTGGGAGGTGGAGTGCCATATATTTTAGTGGTTTGGGCAGGCAGAATAGGGAGCATAGAATGTAAGATGCAATGTGCTTTAATGGTTTGAGCATTGATTTGGGAACCAGAAGATTGCAGATTCAAATCCCTCTAAAGTTGAAATACTCTCTGTCTGACATTGGCAAGTCACTTAACCTCTTGGTGCATCAGTCCACCCAGCTGGGGAAAAGGGTAGAAGCAGATCCCCAGTGGAAGTAAGATGTTCCATCCCTGCAGAGTTATCTGGGTAAATAACCGTGCGCTTTGTTTCATTTTGTCTGGACTTTGGGTGGGCAGAAGTGGGGAAATATGTGTATGGGTGCTAGAACTGTTTTCCTCACACCCTGATGCAGGAAACTAGAGAGCAGGGCACACATGGATATAGATAGCCAGACATTGGAGATGGGGGTCCCCAAAGAATTGGACAAATCCAGAGCAGCCCGGAATGAAAAACAAGCATTTGTCAATGCCAAATATTTGCTTGCTGGTATTATCATTATGAATGCAGGAGTTAGACAGATGCAGAATAGGAATGTAAGTGAAGTTTTGAACTTCATGCCAACCTCACCTCTACCCTGCAGAGAGGGACAGGCATTGGGATATGCATTTGGGTCATTGCTCATAACGTTCATGCCATTTCACCTCATCCTGTCCTTCAGCCACTGACAAGTGTTGCAGTGTGCCTTGGGGTTTTTGGCTTTACAATCACCCCATTCCCGAGGGACATATGCTGAAATAGGTGCGGTATAGGAGAACAAAATTACCTCTGGAGCTGAAGAATCCAAGACACACCTCAATGCCTGTCACTGGCTGCAGGGTGGGGGAGGTGGAATGGCATGGCATTGCAGTCGGCAATCCAAAGGCACACCCCTGATGCCTGTCAGTCTGTGCAGGGTGGGACGTTATGGTTGAAAATCCTAAAACCCCAGGCGTTTGTTGGTATTTGCACTACAAATTTTCATCATGGCCTTTTGGTGACCCACACCTCATGAAAGCATTTGGGACCTCTTCTCATGAACAGTGGCACTGTGATTTTGTTAATGTGTACCAAACTTTGAGTTCCCACAGCGACCGTGCCATTCTGCGCCAGATGTATGAAAACACAGATCAGGCAGAATGTGAAAAATCACAGTAGTACTGTACCACTCATAGGGAGGTGTGAAGAGATGGCTATGTTGAAAATCTGAAGTGAAAATATTAAAAATGCTCAAACTTCCGAGTGTACATGGAAACTACGCAACACATGCACATGAAACAATCATTTAGTGGAATTATTTCATCAAATTTTCAATGCAGTCATTTTGTGACTTCTGCTCATGAACACTGTCACTATGATTTTCTTAATCTGTCCAGAACATTAATTTCCCACAGCAGCCATGGTATTCTGTACCAGATGTGTAAATGCATATTCCAGGCAGGATATGAAAAATGACAACTGTACTGTTCATAAGGAGGTGTGAAAAAAATCCCAATGTTGAAAATCTGGAGTGAAAATATTACAAATGTGCAAATTATGAGCATGCATGGATACTGTGCAATGTACGTTTGTAACACAGTCATTTCATGGACTTTTGTCACTAAATTTTCAACATAGGCATTTTAGCACCTCTGCTCATGGACAGCTTCACTGTGACTTTCTTAATCTGCCCCAAACACTGATTTCCCACAGTGACCACGCTATTGTGTGCCGGAAGTGCAAAAACACATTTCAGCCGGGATGTGAAAACTGACAGCTATACTGTTCATAAGAAGGTGTGAAAAAATGCAAATGTTGAAAATTTGGAGTGAAAATACTACAAATTTGCTAAATTATGAGGTGCATTGAAACTGCACAACACATGCTCATAACACAGTCATTTTGTGATTGTTCGTCACCAAATTTTCAACACAAACATTTTAGGACCTCTGCTCATGAGCAGAGTCACTGTGATTTTCTTAATCTCTACCAAACACTTATTTCCCATGGAGACCACACTATTCTGTGCAGGAAGTGTGAAAACACATTTTGGCCAGGATGTGAAAAATGACAGCTGTACTGTTCATAAGGAGGTGTAGAAAAATGGCAATGTTGAAAATCTGGAATAAAAAATTACAAATGTGCAGAGTTACGAGGGTGCATGGAAACTGCGCAACTCATGCTCATAACACAGTCATTTTATGGCCTTCCATCACAAAATTTTAACATAAGCATTTTAGGACCTCTACTCATGAACAGTATCACTATAATTTTCATAATATGTCCTGAACACTGATTTTCCACAGTGACTGCACTATTCTGTGCTGGAAGTGCGGAAACACATTTCAGCAAGGATATGAAAAATGGCAGCTGTACTGTTCATAAGGAGGTCTGAAAAAATGCCAAGGTTGAAAATCTGGAGTGAAAATGTTATAAATTCACAAAGTTATGTGGGAGCTTGGAAACTGCACAACGCACACTCGTAAAACAGTAATTTTTTTGATTTTTTCACCAAATTCTTTACATAGGCTTTTTGAGAGCCCACCTCATGAACAGTGGCACTGTCATTTCATTAATCAGTCCCAAAAGGTGATTCCATGCAGTGACTGCAAAATCACCTTCCATTACCAAATAACACCATGACAGTGATTATATTCACGAGGAGGGGTCCCAATAACCCCATGTTGAAAGTCTGGTGCTAAAATTCCAAAACATGGTTGAGATATCCACATAAGTTGAAAAAACCCTATTTATGACATTATACAGCTTATCGGCATTTCTTTAGTTCACGGTCGGCTTTAAAGAGTGCAGACGTGTTCCCAGTCCATAGAAGATCATTGCACCGGGCTCTGGAGGTAAGTATGGGGTGAGCGGCATGTGGGGAGGTGGAGTACACAGAGGGTGGGTATGGGCTGTGGAAGGGGCATGACAAACTGCAAGGAACCATTTTCTTTATTTCAGGGACAACAATAATAAAAAGGATGTCGCGAGAAGGTTTTTTTTCAGGCTTCATTTGTACACACTAGGGAGGGTTTCCAGTGTGCTGCCTGCATTTTTGGGAATGGAGAGGACATAAGTTGACAGGATTGGGTCCCCCATCACCAAATAAAGACTGTTTGGGGTAGCATGATGCTGAGGGGGATTGGGCCCCCCTCGGCACACAACAAATGAGGGGGACATTATATCGGCAAATTAATTGGGTCATTGGAATGCTGACAGGGGACTGGTCACCCCCATTGGCTTACATGGGACTGTGAGGTGGCAGTACAGTTGCCACCATATTCACATAAATGTTACACCAGGCAAGGTACTGTCCTGTAATGACAGGTCGCTCCCTCATTCCAGCAGAATTGCTGATGCTGCAATGATGAGGTGGCCCTTCATTGCAGCAGCCAGATCTTTTCAAGTTGGTTGCACTTCTGCAGAATCAGTGTCATCAGGACACTGGGCCTACATTGGGTGCACACCACCAAGCCCACAAATGCAGTGCTGGCATTGGCCACCACAATGCCGCACCTCCACAACACACTTTTCTCCTAAACTGCTGCATAATGTTTCTTGCATATGCACACAAGAAAACATAAAAAAGTAATGGAGCTACATTTTACATTAAAGCTATTGGGGTATTTTGGAGAGGGTGGGAGACAAGAATAGATGACAGTTGTATGGTGGTAGTCACATTGTGGACTGTAAGTGTGTCCAGTGCACTTGGGTACATGGAGAGGTGGAGGGGGGCAGTGTTCAGTGCAGGGGGAAGGTCTAGTGTGGGGAAGGCCTGTGGTTCTTGGGAGCAGCAGGTCTGAGGTGGGATGGGATATTGCCTTATAGTGCAAGTTGCCCAGGCACAAAACCTGTTATAGGCTTGAGCCTGTATGCAGGTCCTTGTGCTTTATGAATGGTACACAGGCAGTCATTAATTTAAAAAAAAATGTGCACTGTGTAAGCAGTAAGGTGTTTTGTACTATTATTTTACAAACCTATACAACTAAATTTGACTGCTGTCTGGCAACAACAAAAAAAATTTTTTTAAATAAAATGTTTACTTAAAAAAGTAGGTTACTTTCAAAATCACAGATACAGTATGGTGGCAAAAGCCACTCACAATCAATGATTGGTAAAATAAACAGACCATAAAATGAAAAACCAGGCCCCTGGATGGACAATAGGTTAAAATGTTTGATATGGAAATCGGCCAGATTACATGCACCTTTGGTCTTTTTCTGCCATCATCATCATCTTTGTTTCTATGTCAAAGCTGCACTGGTAAAGAAAAGCATTACGGTAAACAACTGGAAACTGCAAGGTAACTGCCTGTCCCAGTGGATTCACCTCAAATGTACTGTCGCATTAAGCAGTGAAAACCCTTTAAAATATATCTCCTATATATGTACTTTCTCAATCAAATCTTTTCAGATTCCTTCTGCAAGTATTTGACATAAAAATTAGCAATGGTGTTTGGCAGTAACTACAGTTTTTTCAACCATTTACTATATGATTGATTTTGTTCAGCATTAAAAGAAACATTTTACTCCTTCACCCACTCTCTGACTGTGATGGCATGCAGCAGTGTGGTGAACAGACTACTTCAAATTCTGCTACGTGACCATGCTTTGACATAAAGTCACTCAAATTGCCCACTCCCTACTGCAAACTGCATGCAGTATCATTCATTTTGCCAGCAATGTTTCATAATCACAAGACTATGTAAAGTATCAACCCGTCCTTTTAGCAGACGCAACCAGCTTGGCAGAAAATGTCAGCACATCTCAAACTGAACTTAAAAATGGTTTATCACCTTTTGGTTTTATTGAACAAAGTCCACATGTTCACAGTTTTGCCTCTGAGGAAAACTTCACTTCTGACATTGGAATGTTAGTTATGTGTTTTTTTTTAGGATGATTGATGGTCAGAGCATTTGTGGTAAAACTGGGAGGAATTAAAAGCTTGAATTGAAAAGTGCAATTGTATGAGTGCCCGAGAAAGCAAATAAGCAAAGTATATCCTAGATGGCTTTTTCCATTACCTGCTGCTGGATCCATGAATAAAATGGACTGAAATAAGCTGGAATGTGGAGTTTATTTAATAAATTTAAAAGGTGATAAGATGTTTTTAAATTCAGTTTGAGATGTGCTGACGTCTTCCACTAAGGTAGTTGTGTGTGCTAAATGATTAAGGTGTATTAGCTGGTACCTGTATGTGCACTTCCTACATGTCATGTTAGAAAATCACTGCACCACAACACTTAGGTTTTGGTAGTACACCAAACACCTTCACTGCAGTTGCACCTGATTTTACAATCTCGGGCTCAGATGAGACAGTTTCTATGATTTATGGCAGCTTGCACCAAATATCTGGCACAAGCTCCATAAAAAAGCCCTTGGAACTGCCACAAACTAGGCCACAAAAAGTTGTCCTAACTTCCAGCAATTTGCCCGTGTGATAGAAAATCACAATTACTGACCAGGAGAATGTCGCAAGCCCCATGTGCCATATGTTAAACGTACCAGGGGCTTGTGGAATTCTTGGAGATATGAGAATCCAGATATTTTTTTTTCTTTCCCGCTAAAGCTCTGTCAAAAGCAGAGGACAGACTTTACCTATCCCTTCCAAGGATAAATTATGTTCATCCCCCGCTATCCAACAAGCTGCAAAATTCAATGTTAGGAGAAAAAGTAGTAGACATTGTTTACTGAGAAGTGGCACCAGTAAACTGCATGAACCTTAGGATTGTGGAAAGTAAATCCACTACTGACAGTGCAGGTGATTTGTCTTTGCCTACAGTCTACTATATGGCAAGTTTTCTTTCCTTTTTTATCAGCTTTCCTTTCTCAATGAATTAAACTCTCAGTCTCAGAGATCTGTAACCATTCACTTGTGTTATGGAAAACGTTTCTGGTCCTCATGCAAATTGATTATAAATAAAACTCGAAAGTTCTAAAAGGTTATCTTTTAGAAACATTTTTAATGAATTTAATGTAGCCACTCTCCCAGGAAATGCATACTATGGCTCCACTAAATGGGAGGAGATGTGATCAGGGTTTCTGGAAGTATCTAGGAACTTGGATGATTGGTAGGGTAGGCCCACGGGGCAATATGTTTCTCATGTTGTTTCTTAACCACAACAAATTCATTGTCAACTACCGCTTAAGGTTAAGCAGTAAAATGACTTTATTAATATATTAATAAAATAAATCAACACAGAGAGGGAGTCTGCTAAGACCAGGACAAGAGTTCTGGATTTCAGGAAGGCAGATTTTGAGAGAATGGGCAGCATCCTAAAGGGGCATTTAGATGAAATTAACCCAGGGATGGATGCTGAGCAGAAGTGGGAATCATTAGCTAGGGGCTAAATGAGGCCACACACATGTGTGTCAAATCTCAGAGTAAGCTGTCCAGGTCAAACAAACCGTGTTGGATCAGCAAGGTGGTGGTGGGGATGGTGAAGGTGAAGGGAAAAAATATGGGCCTTCATTAAGTTCAAAAATCTGGGCATGGGGAGGATAGAAAAGTGTTCTCAAAGGCATCTAGGGAGGTGACGAGGTCAGTCAGGGCAGCGAAGGCAGCAAAGGAGCTGAAGTTGACTCAGGGATCAGAGAGAGGGAAAAGGATTTCTTTAAATAGATAAGGGAGAAGAGGAGTTGTAGGGATAACATCGTTAGAATTGAGAGAGAGAGAGAGAGGGAGGGAGGATGGGCAGAACAAGGGGAAGATCAAACAGAGGCACTCAATGAGTATTTCTGCTTGATGTTTACAAAAGAAAGGGAGGGCCCAATACCGCAGGGGAAAGAAGGCAAAGGTTGGGGGGGGCAGAGATAGCAGATGAGGTCATCCAAGAGGATCGAGGTCTGAAGGGCCTTAAAGGCTTGCTGGTGGACAAGGCAACAGTACTGGATGGTGTACTTCCAAGGGTCCTAAAGGAAGTGCCAGAGTTGTTGGCAGGCCCTCTGACAGACCTGTGCAACACCTCCTTGGTGACAGGGACTGGAAGATGGCTCACAAAATGCCATTTCACAAGAGTGGACCCAAGGATCAACCAGGTAACTATAGAGCAGTGAGCTTGACTTTCACAGTGAGGACAGCCACACATAATCACATACATTAATACAACCCTCAAAATAAATAATTTCTGATAAAACAAGCATGTCTAAAGAAAAACATATGATATGATAGATGGGGTCAGAAGACCCAAGAGGAAGTATACATTTCCTTGGCAAAAGGCAAATTAATTTGTTAGTTACCAATCTCTGGTTGCTCTAGGCACTGTACAATGAAGCAACATATAATTTTAAGTCAGCATGTCAGATGCAGAGGAATGTGTCCATTGTCATACACATAAGGTAGAAAAGCAGAGTGATGTTAAATATGAATGACAGATTGGGTCAGAAAACACAACAGGAAACATGCATTTCCTTGAGCCACTAATAATGATCTCTTCACAAAACAATTTTATATACAGTAGCATAATGTACAATCTGAACCAGTCAAAAGGCAAAAAAGATATTAAAGCAGTGAAAACAACACTTTCAAAAAATTGAAATACTATAATAATTAAACTCTTAAAGTAAAAAAAAGAGACATACTAACACTGGAGCAAGTGACTGGGGAGAGGAAAGGAAAAGGGAGTTCAGAAGAGAAGGAAAAGTGGAGGGGGGAGGAATGTTTTAAGAAGGGATGAGGTATAAAAATGTTGAATGGGATGGAAGGTAAGGGACAGAGAGGAAGAAAGGAGAGAAGAGATGTGGGGTGGTAGAATTTTAGATAATCATAAGTTAAATGACTAATACTGCCAAAAGGGAGGAGATGAAATATCAGTGACAGGTGAATAGCAGTTGCCAATCAAATAATCCAACTTCATCTGTAAAAAATAAAACAGACAAAAAAAATATAGTATAAACATATAAGAACTAGATTAATAAGATTCAATCATTCCCAAATGAATCATGTTAGAAAAATGGATCAAATCAATATTATCATTCAGACCATGTGATTTCAGAGCACTTGGACCGAATATAGCTGACCACAATTATGTCAGCAAGAACAGCATGGTTAAAATATCACCACTTTTATTTTTGTGGGGGACGTTGTACCCCATATCCCAGCTACTTAAAGATTCTCCCTCGGGGGGGGGGGCAGATCACGAAGAAAGTTAAAATTTTGGGGGCTGTGGAATACTTTTTCCATGGCCCTGTGTAAACAATCAAAGTAACGAATCCTGCAGATTGGTTGGAGACTAGGATTAGAACCCTGATCTTCACTGCCTCCCAGCCAAGCTGTTCCATGCTCTGGCCTTCCACGCTACAAGAGTAGCTCAGCCAGCCCACACTATTTTGCTGCCCTTGTCCTATGGCAGCACCACAGACAGCGACAAGAGGAGTGCATATCACAAGTGCTCTAAATCCCTGATCGTTGTCCATGGTAGCACTACAGGGACTAGTGGTCTCTTGCCTGGCACTATTCCTGTAGCACAGATCTAACTGGATACCTATTGGAGTGCTTTCAAAGAAAAATCTATTTAGACTGTTTCTTTATATGAAGATTAGTGCTGCCACCACCAATTGTTCTTGAGGCCATATATTCCAAATCCATAAAGGTCATGTATTGAGGGTCACCCTATGGTAAAAGCTTAAAATGTTTGCCCATAGGTTGCAGAATTGACCTTTAGTATAAAACAAATATGTTCCTATATGTGTTCCATAACGGGACATACATTTCTTCCTACATAGATCAAATAACAATTGCACGGAATAATGGAGATTGCCCTTTAAGGGGCAGACCAAGTTGTCCTGGTGGACCCTTCCCCCCTTGGTACAGATGGTTTGCTCGGGGAAGGTAGGAGGAGGGACAGGGAGCCAGGACAAAGGACTGGTAGACAGGAAATGGGAGAGCTTAAGGAGGGAAGAGACAGGGATAGGAAAAAAGGGAAAATAGGAGGGGCCAATTGAAGGGTACATAATGTCCAGCACAGTAGATTTCAACCTCTTTTGCTGAAGCTTTTGTTTTTGCAGCAGTGCAAATGAGAAGGGGAATGGCAACAGGACAAGGCACCTAGACAGGGAGGCCAGCGGGTAGGGAACGGTGTCTGACGTCACTCTGCATGGCCCACATGAATGAAGGCCACAAGGCCCTGGGGGTGATTGGAATCAGGTTTAAGAAGCTGGAAGGGGGGTAGCAGCTTAGCTGCCGGCAAGTGGGGGTGAGCAGACAGGGGCAGAAGCACTGAATTTGGAGCAGTTTAAAAAAAAAGAAAAGCATTTATTGCATGGGGTGATGTGGGCCTAGGGGGCTTTGGGTTACAGGGTGGTGAAGGGGGGAGCGAGAACACATGGGGGGTTGTGGCCAATGGCCTTCAAGAGGCACAAGTGGCGTGCAGGGCCAGGGGGTTACAAAAAAAAAGGGAGAAGGAGGGAAGAAAAGGACATAATGGTCTGATGACTAATGGAGGCGTCTTGTCAGCTTTTATCCACAGCAGCTGGGCAAAAATTGTGAGATAGAATGGCACCAAAGAAGAACAAGCCATCAAAAGAAGAGGCATATAAGGCAGTCATTGAGTTGGCTGAGAAGGCCAACATGATGTGGCAAATGGTGGAGAGGTCAGAACCGGGGAGGTCAGGGGAGAAGTGGAAAGTGGAGAAAGGTAAAGGGGGTGAAGGAAAATGGCCGATTGGAAGGCCAAGCAGCCCAAAGAGGCTGCAGCCACCATTGACGGTCCCACCTCAAGTGGTTTGTCCAGCACCACTGCAGTCCCTATTGCCTGAACTGCTAGTACCTCCCTTGGAGCTGGTAGTGGTACCGACACCAGAACCCAGACTGGAACTCCCTGCGGTAGTGAGCCCTCCAGCCCTGATGCCACAGCCAGTGGTCCCTCCATAAGAAACCGGACCAGTTCAGCCCAGAGACAGCAGGACACACAGAAGGGACAGGGCCACAGGTAGTGTATCAGGTTCTGTGGGAGATAGTATAAAAGAGTACTTTGGTCAAATGATAGCAGCCCTAGGGGCAGGTGGGCTGGGGCAAATGGAAACTGCATTGGCTTAGATTAGGTCACATAAGGAACCATTACGGGGTGTAGACAAAGTGGAGGAAGGAACAGGAAAGGGAACGAGGGACATAGGAGCCCCAGGCATGAGGATAGGGGAACACGTGCTGCTGGCCACAAAGGAGAAGATATGGATATGGGAGTATGTGGACATATTTGCTCTGGTAAGTAGAGAGGTGGCAGCAAAATATGAAGAAACAGAGAATATAGGGAAGAGTGAGATGGCAGTGGCAGTGGTCTTATTGGGCAAGAAAGAGGAGGATAAGTTTACAGAAGAGAAGACATGGGATAAGTGTTTCATGGGTTTTGTCACATATTTGACCATTGTGATGGAAAAGAATCCTGAGTTGGGCATCCCACTGATAGCGTATTCCCCTGATTATAAGGAGAGCAAAAGCAAAAGGGGGAATGGGTTGGATATATTATGATAAGTTTTTCTGCCAAAGGATGGTGATGTATGAGGATGTGAGATGGGACACAAAACAATTAGATTTGTGGACTGATTGTGTCATCGACCAAGCCATGCCAGAAGGAGAGATGGGAAGAAGGGGAGGGGATACCGCAGTAATGCTGTTGGGGATATAATTGGACATTTTGTTCACGGCCTCAACATCGATTCCAACATGCCTGCTCAAGATGTGGGGATCTCACCCAGCAACAAGGTGCAGGACCGCATGGACACCAGGGGCCCAGGTGGGGGGAACCCAGGGGATGGGACACCAACCCTTTTGAGAGGGATCAGGATATAGGGGGCAGGCATGGAATAGAGGGTCAAGAGGCAAGGTTTATGGGGGTAGGGAGGCCAAATCTTATTGATGGGAGTGACAAGGAAAAAACAGCCAGGGATGGTAGGAGGGCTGGGGGGGCATTGAGGGAAGACAACAATTCCAGATGGCAACCCCCCCATTAAAAGAGAGGCTTGGAAAAAGTTTCTCAAAGGGCACCTGGATAGAAGGTTGGCAGGAAACATACAGAAAGGTTTAAGAACAGGTTTTTCACTACAGTACAAAGGCCTAAGACAAGCAAGGGAGGCCAATAACTTGGGCTCAGTCAGTGGAAAGAGGACATTTTGACTCAGAAAACAGAGAAAGAAAAAGCTGCAGGGAGGGTGGAAGGACCGTATCCAGTTCCCCCACTAGACAACATGAGAATTTCCCCTTTGGGTCTTGTCTCCAAAAAACAAAAAGGGGAGTATCAGGTGATTCACCATCTGTCGTTCCCAGAGGGAGACTCGGTTAATAATTTTATTGGGGAGGAGCACAGCAGGGACACCTATGCCAGATTGGAAGAGGTGTACAGCTTATTCAAGTGACCCCAGGTGCCTGGATGGCCAAGACTGATATAGAAGCAGCCTTTTGATTGCTCCCAGTGAGGAGGGAGGATTGGGACCTATTGGGTTTTAAAGAAGGGGACCAGTAATATTTTGACAAGGCCATGCCGATGGGTCGCTCCATTGCTTGTGCTACGTTTGAAACATTCAGCACCTGCCTGCAATGAATATTCCAACAGAAAACAGGTTACAAGATGGTTATACACTATCTGGATGATTTCTTGTTAATAGGCAGTACAGACAGAAAGGATGTTGGCTAGCTTTCAAGAGCTGTGTGGGGAACTCGGGGTGCCATTAGCTCCGGAAAAAACTGAAGGCCGTAGTAGGGTTCTGGAGTTTCTAGGGATTTAAATAGATGCACTGGAGGAAGTATTTAGGTTGCCAGACACCAAATTGCAGAAGCTAAAGGAGTTAATTCAAGTGCATACTAGCGGAAGGCGGGTACAACTAAGGCAGGTGCAGCAAGTTATGGGACATTTGAATTTTGCTTGCAGGACAATTGAGCCAGCAAGGACATTTACGAGGAGACTAGCAAGGACCATGGTAGGGGTAGTAAGACCACACCTCTGGGCTGACATAACAAAAGGGGTAAAGGAAGATTTCAAGGTGTGGGAGGAATTTCTAAGCAACTTTAATGGCTGTTCCTTTTGGCAGGAAGAATGGATTTATAACACGGATTTGGAATTGTATACAGATGCAGCAGGGGGGCTAGGAATGGGGGGATATTTGAGAGGAAAATGTTTTTCGGAGCCATGGCCAGTATACTGGGTATGAGAAGAGAGGGTAAAAGACATCACATTGTTGGAAATCATGCCAATTTGGATTTGCACTCTGGTCTAGGGGGAAGAACTGCGGAATCAGAAAGTTACATTTTGGTGTGACAACAGGGCAGTGCTGGATGTTCTGAACAACAGGACGGCTAGGTCCAAGACGGTAATGGGAGTATTGAGGCAGCTAGTACTAAGGGGCTTGCAGTTGAATATGTCTTTCAGGGCCAGGCACATAGACTGGGTGAGAAATATCCTAGCTAATAGCTCTTTACATCTGCAGCTGGATTGTTTCGGGATGCCGGCACCAATAACAGAGAAGTGGAAAACTTCCATTCCAATGAACATCTGGATTGGCAAGAGGGAGCCAAAATGCTGTTTTGCAATTCATGGGCATGACAGACCTCTAGGGCCTATGAAGTGGCATGGCGGGCATTGCAAACATTCAAGGAAATGCATCACATAGAGGTAAGTGGGCCAGTAACTCAAGAGTAGTTAGGGAAATTCACAGAAGATCAGTGGCAAAAAGGGACTGCTCATGCCACAATGGGAGTGTACTAGTGGGGATCAGTTTAGTTTGCAGTTTGAAAAAGTGGAAGGATCCTACGAAGTCTATGTTGAGATGGAGAATGATAGAAGGGTGGAGTAGACTGAAAAAAAGGACCAAGGATGGGCAGCTGACAATAGCAGATCGGTGGTTTGCTAGACTAGGGGGGATATTGCCGGCAATTTGTAAGTCCAAGGATGAGGCTCAGCTGTTTCAAATGATTTATTTAGTGATGTTCGCAGAGGCCATGAGAGTGAGTGAGGCAGTGGGACACAACAGAAAGAATGAAGAAGGAATTTTGGAATGGGGGGATGTAAATTGGGGGACACAAGAAACACAACTCATGATTAGGTTGTCCAAGACAGATCAGGATGGGGAAGGATGCATGGTAACCATTAAGGCTCACCCTGACTGGACCTTGTGCCCGGTGAAGGCTTTGTGGGCTTATGCCACAGAGCGCTACTACAAAGAAGGGAGGTTATTTGTGCATGGAGACGGAAAGAAGGTGATGAGCTACCAGTTAACAGCCATACTCAAAAAAGGCGTGGAGCTTCTGGGTGAAGATCCAGCTAGTTACTCTTCCCACTCTTTTTGAATAGGGTCTGCTTCAAAATGGGTAGTGGAAAGGGAGGCAGTGACCAGTATGTTGAAAAAGTGTTGCTGGCAGTCCGCCAGCTACAAGAGGTACATTCGGCCTTTAAAGGATGGTGATTAACCTGTCATTGTTGTTTGTTTACAGGGACAGAACGCAAGGAGTTGGGAGGAGGAGATTTATATATACCATGCATACCAGGCACCATGCAATTCTGCTTAAAGTTGGACCAGCATAACATTCTGTGGTGATTTGCATATGCAGCCCATGATGCTTTGCATTGTGGGGGCATGTGTGATTGTGTATTTTCTTGAAACTTGGCTTCCCAGCCAAATGCTCTTTGGGGTAACCCTTGCCTCAGTGTTTACACACAGAGGTTATTTGTCTTTTTTATATATATATATATATATATATATATATATATGGAATATGCGATAGGGGACTGTGGAATAAACTAGTTATTTTCACAAGTTCCCGGTGACCTCGAGTAACCTCATGAGTGGCGTGGCAGAGCGGAGCCACTAGTGATTTACCCGAGGTCACCGGGAACGTGTGAAAATAACTAGTTTACTCCACGGTCCCCCATCGCATGTGCGATTTATGCAATGGGTTTTGCGGTGGTTTTGGTTATGTTTCTGGTTGAAGAGGGTTTTTTTTTTAATTTTTGGATGCAGGACTATTTTGTTTTAATGGTGGAAGGGGATTTATTGATTGCTTTGTGAATGGGTGTGTGGTTGTAGGCTTTGATTGGCTTTAGTGCTTGGAGGGTGGTTGGTGTGATGTTATTGGCTGAGGTAATGTGGGAAAGTAGTTTTGATTGGCTGGAGGGGCGTGTGTTAGAGTGGGAGGGTTGGAGTGATTGATGTGTGTGAATTTATGTGATTGGGTGTGCATGCTTTTTGATTGGTTGGTGGGCGTGGCTGAGATTTGTGGAGCAGTTTCGATAGGAAGGAGTTCAAGGAGGATGTACTGTTAGATTGCTCGAGGTGGCGGCCTTTTGGAGAGAGGGAGTTTGTCATTCGTGTTGCTGGAGAGTGTAGCGCTGTTGTGGGCATCGAAGTACTACAGCGTCAGTTGGTGGATGTATGGAAGACTTTGAGGAGGAGGCTGTGGATTTCACTGGTGGAGTGGTGTTTTCTTCGTCGATCAACCTTGGAGGAAGATTTCTTGGGAATTTGAATGTTTACGATTGCTATCCTGTTTGGCTGTTTGATTTTTGGTCGAGATGGATGTTTTGGGGCTTTTTTGGGGTGAGCTGGTGATGATTTGGTCCTGGATGGTATTCCTGTGGATGTATTCAAGTACCTGTGGATTAAGAATTTGGAGAGTGAATTTTTAAAGGGTTTTTTTTTGTATGTCACACTTTGGTGTGGTGCTTTGCAAGGAAATAAGACTGAGAAGGTAAGTTTTTGCAACATTTATTAAAGAGAAAAAAGAACAGCAACATTTGTTTTTATTGTAGAGAGGAGAATTGCAATACTTTTGAACAGTGTATGGATTTCTATCATTTTTACAAATTGCAGGAAACAGTTGGTTTTCAGAGAACAACAGTTTTCAAGAACATTTGGGTATAGGGGTTGAGGTGGGGTAAGGGTAGTGGGGTGAGGGTTGAGTTTAGGTCTGTGTTGTAGTCCATAGGGTTTGATAGAGCCCTTTTACTGTATAGAATGTGTATTTTTTATTTTCTGTCTTTTGATTCAGATTGTCTTTCTGGTAGTAGTTGCTCTGTATTCCAAAGATAGTGGATGTCAAGAAGATGTTTTGTTTTCCAGGTATTTGCAGGTTTGAAAAAAGGAAAGTCCAGTTATTGTTAGACATTTTTCCTGGTTTGAGAGCCTTTTTTGCCTTTTTTTGCTTGTAGGTTCTGTTTATTCTGAGTTTTTTTTATTTGTACAGTATTATAGAAAGGAGTGTTTAGGTATGCATAGATCTTTGTTCTGCCTTTACAGTATTTTTTGTAGGACAGGTAAGTAAATGTCAGGTCGTTTTCTTTGCTGTAATCAGATCTTCTATTCATTTTTACAGGTTTTTGATATTTTTGCAATGAAAAATATATGGTCATTTGGAAGTTCATTCAGAGTCACTGTCAGTATCTAAAACCATCGGTCTCTTCTTGCCATAGCTGTCATACTTGTTACCTGCATGTGGGGGAGGGAGAAAAAAAGAGCATTATAAGTTTGGTTTGCAATGTGTAGTAATGTGGAGTGGTGTTTGGAAGGGTGCAAGTGGTGGTGATGGGTGGGCATTGGGTGGGAGGAGGGGTTTTATTTTGTAGTTTTGTGACTTTTGCACGTAGTGAAATAATCCTTACCTAGTATGATATTGAAGGTGACTTGCTTTGCATGTATGGTGGGCTTGCTGATGCATGTTCCAAGTAAGTCTTTGTAGTTTGTAGGAATAGTGGTCAGTTCTTGTTGTTGGCAGGAAGGCTTGGGTTGTGGAATCTGATCGCCATTTAGTAAGGTGCTTACTTGATGTTGTTTGGAGTCATTGAGCTCTGAGTATTCATTGAGGCTTTGGAGCTGTTTGTGGCCTGAAATTTGTATGATTTTGGTTGGTGGTATTCCACTGTCCTCTAATTTTTGTACAAGGTGTTTTCGTACAGAATGGTTAGTTAAGTGTTTATCAGTTTGTATGCCTGCATTGGTAATCATGTTTTTGATGATAGTGGAAAGCTTATTAATACCCACAGGCTGATTTTTAAACCATTTGTGGACTTTCGATGTTTGTATGTTGTTGTTGATAGCCAAGAAAAAAGGTGCTTCAGGGTGGTTACTTTGGCTGGGCCTGTGAGTACAGTAGAGTTTGTAGTTGCTGACTAGGCATCTAGTAGGATTTTGTTGTAGTTCCATATGCTCGTGGCTTTAGTTTTCTACATTCTTTTGGGTTGGAGCCTTGTCTAGTTTTTTTGACGTTCACTGGTATACTGGAGGTAGAACAGTCCATTTTCATCTTTTTTACATGATGATGTCTGTCCATTTGACTGATCACATTTCAGTTGTGCCTCTGACACCAAAGTATAGGCTAACTATTAACCACATGGTATTGAACAAGGCATCAGGGCTGTGTGGGCCTAATTGTTGAGTGTCATATAGTTTGTTGATAAGAGAATCTGTCAACTCATCTGCTGCATTTGGTTTGTTACCTTTGCCATAACTTTTGAGGCGTTTTTTTTACACTGCAGAATTTCTCTGGTTTTGAGGAATGCAGGTGATGTTGATAGAGATTCTGGATAGCGTTTCTGTTTTAAATATCTTTCAAGACTCTGGAATGTGGCACGTAGTGTTAAGGGCTTAGGGACTTCCTTCTTTTCTGGTGGATTGCGTGAAAAAGGTAGCAAGTAATTTATCCAGGTTTGCCGCTGTAATGCTTTCAAGGGGAGTTTCTATATTGTGTTTTTCTTTTAAGTATTTTTGAATGGTCATGACATCACTGTTGGTCTTTTTCACCGTGATGGGGTTTTTGCCTGCTTGGATATATTTTTGTATGGCATCTCTGTCTATGTCCACTACGGTGCTAGTACTTGCTTTTGGTTCTTCTGGTATTTCTGTGCCTTGTAACTTATTTAATTGTTGGGGTTCCAGTAGAGGTTCAGTGTCTTCTTCAAATTGTGTTAGTATTTGCGTTAGTTCCATTTGAAAGTCTGCGCCAGTTTCCTGTGTTGCCATTGTTTATCGAGTAACAGTGGATTGTTTTCTGTGACACTTGCAGCCAGAAATGAATCAGAAATCAACAGTAGCAAAGTTGTAGCAGCTTTTTTGAGTTTTATGATGAAAACAACGTGTTTTCTATGGCAAAAATAGTTGTGCTGCTTGCGATATTAATGTAGGATCGTGGAGTGTGGTCTGCGTGCTGTTTATTTTGAGTGCACAAAGGGTTGTGCAGGTGGTTGATTTAGTGGTTGTGCCAGTGTTGATTGCAGTTTATGTGTGCCTACTGTGTGGTTGGCAGAATGTAGATCCGGTAGAATGCTTGTGATTGACAGTTTGGATTTATCCCACATATGTGGGATAAATCTTGGGTGGTTAGATTTATTCCACATATGTGGAAATAAATAGATTTATTCAATGGATTTTGGTCCCACACCTATTGCATAAATATATATATATATATATATATATATATATATATATATCTAATAAATAAAAAAGCGGAACGAGGTCAGAAGGAAAAGGAACAATTTGAGATGGTTTGAAAGATTAAGATATATTTTGCTTGATTCAAAAGGTAAAGGGAGGATCACAGAAGTATGGATCTGTGGCACTCCTACATTTACTGGGCAGAAAGGAGAGTGGAGAAGAAGGCCAGGGGAAAGCAGCTGTACCTAGATGTTAGACAATGTAGGCTGGTATGGCGTGGCATTCGGGGGATTAAATCGGCACAGTTACTCCCGATTCTGATAGAGATGACAGAGCAGTGGCCCACTCTGGATCTAATCATTATACACCTTGGGGGGGTAGTGATATTGGGGGGAAGCCCTGGGGAGACACGAATTTGCAGATTAAGCAGGATCAAGAAAAAATAAAGCAATGGTGGCCAGGGGTGAGCATGGCATGGTCAGTTATGATAACAAGGAGGGTATGGAGACACGAACACAGTCTTGTAGCAGTGGATAGAGTCAGAAGGAAGATGAATAGAAGGGTGGGAATACTGATAAGAAGCATGGGATGGCATGTAATATTGAGAGGGGAGGAAGAGTGGGTAGAGGATTTTTACAGAGCAGATGGGGCTCATTGGTCGGACCTTGTGATAGACATGTCTAATACAGAGATGATGGGCTTTATTGAGGCTTGGAGGAGACAAGAAGGAAGATAGAGGGGAAGGAGAGGGACAGAAGATGCGAAGGCCAGTCATCCAACATAAGCTGGAGACAGGCTGTGGGGAAAAATGGAGGGGGGAATGATGAAGGAATATGAGGAGAAGAAGAAGAAGAAGCAACAGAAGGAGAGAAAAGCGGTCTCAGTAAAAAGAGAAGAAGAAGGCACCCAGGTTTTCACCTGGAGAGGCTAGAAGAAGAGGAAGAAGGAGGAGGGGTGATCAGAGATTGATACTTAATTCAATATAAACAAAGAATTGTGAAAAAGAAATAATGGAAAATGGTGATGATATTTGTAAATATAAATGTGAAATATAATACATGAATTGCTAATCTGAGCACAACAACACACAGTTGTCTGTTTTTTGTGGAGGGAAAGGGAATACAGGACAATGGAGTTTTCCCTTTAACGGGCAGACCAAGTTGTCAGATGGTTTGCTTGGTGGGGGTAGGAGGAGGGACAGGGAGCCAGGATAAAGGTCTGGCAGACAGGAAGGGGGCCTAAGAAGGGAAGAGACAGGGATAGGAAAAAAGGGAAAATAGGAGGGACAATTGCAAGGTACATAATGCCCTGCACAGTAGATTTCAGTTTCTTTTGCTGAAGTTGTTGTTGTCTCCCACCCACCCATCAAAAGGAGAATGAGGAAAGGAGTTTTTTGGGGGGTGTGGTATGGCCTGTCAGAGGTGGATGGCAGTAGGTGTCTGGTCAGACATTGGGGACTGCCAGAGGTAAATATCAGTGCAGGGGAGGAGGAGGGAGGGTGGGAATGATGAAGGAATATGAGGAGAAGAAGAAGCAACAGAAGGAGAGAAAGCGATCTCAGTTTTCAACGTTACCTACAATAAAAGAAAGAAGATGTCCCCAGGTTTTCACCTGGGGAGGTGAGAAGAAGAGGTTAAAAGAGGAGGGGTGATCAGAGATTGATACTTTAATGCAATATAAACAAAGAATTGTGGAAAAGAAATAATTGAAAATGGTGACAGTATTTGTAAATATAAATGTGAAATATAATAAATGAATTGCCAATCTGAGCACAACAAAACAGTTGTCTGTCTTTTGTGGAGGGAAAGGGGGAATCCGGGACAAAGTAAACTTCAAATGAAATCCCATATGAAATACATTTCTTTATCTCCACTGTCAGTTCACCTGATGGATGCACAAAGATTTTCCCCTTCATGCAGAAATGGCAGACCCTGCATTTGCCACAAGGGTGGTAACCTAAAGGTGGTTTAATTTAACTTGTAAACATCTAATCCCCTATTCCCAAGCCTGAAACACCCAAACCCATTTCCCCTTTTTCCTATACATCTCTCACCTTACACTTCTTCCCTTCCTTCTGCTTCCATTCTACCTTCCTCCTCCAAACATTCCTTTCCCCAGTCCCCTTTTGTGTCTCAAGTATGGGGGAGGACCAAGTCAACATAACCAATGACAGACATCCAGCAGCAGGTGACAGAAATAACAAACAATTGTCTAAATGTACTACGAGACATCCCCACCCACCTGACCAGGTACTGCATGCTCAGTGGAGATCAACAGCAAAACTGAGGCCATGTACACCAAACGTACACATCCCTGATTGCAGCTGCACAACGTACCACATTAGTAGTTGCATGGCCTTACCTACCGATGCCCCACACCACACACACAACTGGTACTGTGCCGTTATTCAATATAAATACTGAAGGTGCATGATGACAGTTGTAGAAAGGTTTAACACTACTGAGTATACATTAATTAAGAGTAGCACATAAATTAACAAGACACTAGCATGCTCAAGATAGAAGTAGTGATACATTTAGTAGGTGATTTACATAGTAGTACATTTACTGCAATAGTTTACTCAACATGAGGCTGATGTAAACGTATGGAAAAACGTACCTGTTCAACAGCTGTAAATTACTTGCTATGATATCACATGCATTCTTACCGATGAAGGTGTACTGCTGATGTACATACATAGACCTTCAGTGTGTTTCAATATTAAGATGCAGTAAGTATTCTTTGTAAGAAACATTGTAATTGCATGGATCAGGTAAACTTCTAAATATCATAGCACTACTGAGCCAACAATGATGTACCTGTATCAGAGATGTATATAGGATAGATTTTCCTGTAGGCACTTACTGAGTATGTTGTACCTGATAAAGACAATCTCATTGCATCTGTGATACTAACTTATTCAAATAGTAATACATTTACTATTGTTGCAATGAGTGATCTATGCCACTTATGGACACAGTCTGATTTTTTAACAGTTGTTTCATACTCAGGCTGTATGCCTACTGTTTGGGTTTGCCACACTTCTGTCACTGATGCTATCAAAGTGATAACTATGTTAATTGTGGTACAACAGGAATCAAGTAGGTATGGTATAGTATAAACAGAATGTCTTTTAGTATTGATTTAACTCACAATGGGGTAAGTGTACTAGGACAGCAGGGGTTATCCTCTATCACTGACTCTGTCAGTTATAATCACACTAGGGTTTCATGACTGTAATGATCAAGTTACACTTTTCATCTTCATGAGTTCATATTCACAGCCATTCTCAGTAACTAGACAGTGCATGGTGTAACTGGGTGGGACACTGTTTTAACTGCTGCAGTGCTAGCAGAGAGAGTATCTACTCATAAAGACAATTAAGCAATAAGGCATGACCAGCAGTTATATTAAATGGTCTGTTAATCACCCTGTAGGGGTTTAATGTTCAATGAGGCATAGCCGAGTGCCACATGTTGCTAGACAGTGATAAACTGACCATTAACATAATACCTGGAGTGGCTTATTGCTATCTTAATAAAACTGTTTTAAACAACATTAAACCATGTTCATCATATGGTTAGGCTCTACATGTATGTTAATAAAACTAAACATAAGGCTGTTACAATGTTTACAGTCAATTAAAGCTGCATTCTCAAACCCTTGTTATAATCAGAGATATTATACCTGTAAAACTCCTTGGTTTTGCTTAACTCTATTGTCAAGTGGCCCACCACAAGTGGTGTGGTCTGGTGTGGGCATCAGTAGGTAAGGCCATGCAACTACTAAGTGTGAGTGCATTGTGTGCAGCTGCAATCAGGGATGTACGTTTGGTGTACATGGCCTCAGTTTTGCTGTTGATCTCCACTGAGCATGCAGTACCTGGTCAGGTGGGTGGGGATGTCTCGTAGTACATTTAGACAATTGTTTGTTATTTCTGTCACCTGCTGCTGGATGTCTGTCATTGGTTGTGTTGACTTGGTCCTCCCCCATACTTGAATGTGTGTGTGTGTGTGTGTGTGTGTGTGTGTGTGTGTGTGTGTGTGTGTGTGTGCGGGGGGGTGAATTCGGAGTTAGGGTTTTCAACCCTAACAGCGAATTTCCTCACTTTTGTCACTGTGGAACAACCCTAACTAATGCATTAAATGGAGTTTTTTGCCTCTAATTGCCCTTCTTTTTGAGAATGATATTGAGAAATAGTGAATGTAATGCGGTGATGTCTTGTGGCATAGTAACAGGAGCAGCAACGCAAACAGAAATGCTAACAGTGGCACACATGGTAACACAAGCGCGAATGAGAACAGAAAGGGTACCGCACACGGTGGCGTAGACGGAACGGTGTGCCATGTGATGTCTTGTCACATAGTAACATGGTGCCTGTAAATGGAAATGTCCATGGGCATGGTGACACAAAGTGAAACAGAAGAGAGCAATGCAATGTACACAAAATGGCAAAAAGTAACAGAAATGCAAGCACAAATGAAAATACCAAGGATAGCGCATATGGTGGCATTGGGTGTGCATTGGGATCATCAGCTAACTCTCACCCCATGACATGTGTAAGCAGCAGGCGTATAGGAGAATGGGGTGAGTTAGGACCCAGCGATCAAATGCACCCCCAATGCCGGTTGGGAGTGGGTGGGGTGCAAGGGGTTTTCAACCTAACAGCGAATTTCCTCACTTTTGTCACTGTGGAACAACCCTAACTAATGCATTAAACAGAGTTTTTGCCTCTAATTTCCTTCTTTTGAAAATGATAATGAGAAATAGTAGATACAATACAGCTGACCTGAGGCCCAGCGCTCTCACCGCATAATCATGCGGTGGGCAGGCCAGGGCCAAAGGGCCCCGCACTCCCGCCACATGATGTCTTGTGGCATACTAACAGGGACAGCAACACAAACAGAAATGCTAACAGTGGCGCACATGGTAACACAAGCACGAATGAGAACAGAAAGGGTAACACACATGGTGGCGTTCACAGGAATGGTCTGCAACGTGATGTGTTGTCACATAGTAACATGGTGCCTGCAAACAGAAATGTCAATGGGCATGGTGATGTAAAGTGAAACAGAAAGATAAACAGTACTGTAGACAGAAATGGCAAAAAAACAGAACGCATGAGTGCAAATGAAAGCATAAAGGATAAGCGCATGGTGGCGCAGGCGTCAATGGTAAGTGAAACGGGTATGGAACCGCAAGTGGAAAGGGCAACAGTAACAGTAATGTAAGCGCACAGGCTGGTTTTCCCCAAAACCAAAACCTGCATAGAGAAAGACAGTGAGTACAAATAATGTATGCATTATAATGAGTATTGGCGCAGAAAATGAGATCCTGGAATACTAAATACATTATATCTCAGGAACCGTACAACGTAGAAAAAAAATTTAAAAGTCATATTATTTACAGCTGTCCTGGCTAATTTGAATCTTAGCCCATAGTAGTGGGGTAAGAAATTTTCCGACGAAAAGTCCGTATCTCGCACCGTTTCTGAGATACGGGCCCTGAAAGGCGCAGCGAATGCCATAATGTTTTCCTATGGGAAAAAAGAAAAGTTCGAGCACCATAACTTTGCCTCCCTGTAATGTTTTTTTCACCAAACCACTGAGAGGCACATCTGTGGGCTGTTGGCTGTCATCCCTCCAAATTTCAGGAAAAAAGACCAAACCGTTATTTTGCAGCAGGGATCCAAAGGATTTCTGTAATGCGTCAGGCGCCGTACTGTTATCCCATGAGAAAAAACATCAGCATTGGAGTGCCGTAACTTTGCCGCCGTGTAATATTTTTTAATACAATGCTGAAAGCCACATCTGTGAGATGCCAGCTTTGTTCCCTCCAAATTTTAGCCCCAAACTCCCAACTGTTCTTTTGCAGCACAGTGCCAAAGTATTGCTGTCACTGTCCCACTGATGGAAAACTACTGTCGCAATTTGCGAAAGCTTTCGCAAAAAAGTTTGACACTTTCGTGAGCACGAAAGTAATTTGCAAAAGTACTTTTTCCAGAAATTTGAAAAACATATTTCTGGGTGTTTTACCACAAAATAAAGACATGGCAAGCATCCTCAGGGCCCAACTAGGTGAATACAAAATAATTGGTTTGCTAGAGGTTCCAAATTTAAATGCCAACCATTTTTCTGATCACCAACTGAAAACAAAATGGCTGATTTGTGAAAGTAACAGGCCCATTTGCGAAAGTGTTGAACTTTTTTTAACTTTCCCATTGACTTATAATGGGAAACTGTTTTTGAAAAATTTTGAACCGTTTAATATTTTTCACGAAATCTTGAAAGGCACATCGGGATCCGGCCACTACGTTTACTGAAGATTTTTGACCAGTCGCGTTAAACTGTATGACCCAGGCGCGATCAGAATTCCAGAAAGTGCAAACGCTTGCACAGATCACGCTAATGTCTCCGCAGCCGTATATCCGACCACTACGAAACTTGGCAGATCCCAAGGCCAATGGTTCTTGATCATGTATTCTAAATTTAAGCCAAATCTGTCAAACAGTTGCAAAGTTATTAAGGTGCAAAGTTTTGGGGTTTAACATAGAAATGGCTTCTCAACCCTAACTATGGTAGCACTATCGTGCTACCATAATATATATGTATACACAAAGGAGGAGACACACATTTATTTAAATAAATGTATTTATACTCACTGGTGTTAAAGAAATGTCAGAACCCACCATTTATTTAACACCCTAACATCACCCAAACACATTTATTTAACACCCTGCCATCACTCACCCCCTTCCTGCCAGAACTACATCACTCAACCCCCACTCCACCCCTACACCAGACATTTCTGTTACCTTCTCTTTTGCCTACAAGCAATGTAAACACTCCTCCACAGCTCCAATACTCTAACTAGGATAAAGGATGCCACATATTTTTTTTCTTCAATTCAACCACATCACCCAACAGTCCTCCACTTCCAGCTTTCTCCACCCACCAACCCACTCATACCACCTGTATTCTGACTTCACTGTCAGTGACACAAAACATGCCACTTGTCTACCATACAAGATAGACTTCATCACCAAAACACTACCTTACCCTGCAAAAAAAAAATCAGTCTTCTCTTCCTGTCTGCTGAAAGTTTTGCAGGTACAGAATGATTTGCATTGTAGAACATGAGATAATCATCTGGATTATCGATAATCACATGCTCATGTGAAAACTCACGTTGTTCCCTTTACAACATGCTCAGTCCTTCACCTAATGAGACGCTTGCTCAAAAAGTAAAAACAAAATACAAAAGCCGGTCTCTGCATCCCAGGATCAACTGCAATATATATCACTTGAAAAAAGTGAAAACATAATCCTTGAATGCGCAAAGAGTAAATCTCACTAATTGAGCTGAGCAGCTGCTATGTTTTTTTAAACTCTCTGTCACTCCCACATGGCATTACTAACCAATAACAAACTACGCTGTCTAAGAAGGGATGTGCACTCCCAAATCACCATACAACTATTCCTAGCAACCAGCTCAAAAGACTACAATATCACAAAATAATCCCCATATTTTACAAAAAAGAATAAAAGCAGTCTGAAGAAAAAATAAATACTATCTTAACATAAAAATTACATCCATTTTGCATAGATGAGATATGTATTGGGAAACTTGTGGAATACATGATTTATTTACACACAACCAGTTTGAACTTGGACACCTCACTCGTGGCTACGCTTCTCGTGAGGTTACCCAAAGTCAAGCTGCTTTTGTGTAAAAAAAACATGTATTCCACTCATCCCCATTGCATAACCCTTATATATATTATTTATCTTCCTTTGAAGGGGCACTAGCACATTGTAACATATGAAGATAAATTACATATTCTGAGTATGATACAAACAATATGCTGAAGATTTATCTGTATCTATCTATCTATCTATCTATCTATCTATCTATCTATCTATCTATCTATCTATCTATCTATCTGTCTATCACTCTGCTTCCCTGTCTGTCTATCTCTCTGTCTGCCTATCTGAAAAAAAGTGTATGGATTTATCTCAGAACATATTGTGTGATTAGGCACTGATATTCCTTGACAAAAATTATAAAAATTATAAAAAAAAGCTTAATGATTTGAGAACAAAGGAATGTGCCACTCTTCAAATAACACATAGACACTACTGTTTTCCATCTGTTAGTTAAAAGAGAGGAAGGGAGAAAGTGATGGAGAGAGGCAGAGTGACAGAGGAAGTGGGAAGTCTGAGGCCTTTTTTTGTGCAGGGCTGTTTCAGATCATGATTCAGGCAGAATAATGTTTCTGAGCTGATATACTGTAACTACTGCGGTGCTTAAAGCTTGTGTATGAACAGGCTGGAATAATAATGATAGTATAAAAGCAGAATTATTTCTCTCAACACCCATCTTCAAAATGCTAAGGTTTTCTTCCTTTTATTATTCCTGTTTATCTCCTTGCATCCCTGGTCCTGGCTGAATGCTGCCCCAACAGTACCACTTCCAATCCTTCTTGTGGACTTACAGGTTAGCCAACACTTACTCAGATCTGTGCTGGGTAGGTGAAATGAAATAACTCAAGCTGGTTTCACTTACCTAAGGCCAGGTAGGCCTCATTACTTGACCCAGTTAATCCACACAAAGCAGTGATCTATAGAGGTCTGGCTGGCTCTCACCTGCTACTTTTAAATTCAACCAAAGAAGTCAGGTGAGAGGTGGAGCTTAGGGTGGAATCAAGCTGTATGCATGCCCAAGCAATTAATTTTTATGTTTTCTTGTTGCATCTTAAACATTTGGGTAAATAACCCTTACAGAAATGTTTGACAGTGTACATATCTTTCATAAATGTAAATGTGCATGCTGATAAAACATACCAATACAAATTTATTCTCACTAATTATTTTAGGGCAGATGACATGCTCACAGGGCACCTGTATAGAAAGCCCTTATGGGGAGAAACAAAGGTGACTGACTGAGTTCAGATCAGAAGCAGATCAGTTCAGCCCAGCCTGGTGATGATGAGAAAAGGGCGTATTCTGAGTTTGGGAGAGACTGGGAATTTAAATAAATGCACGTCTGGTGAACAAATGATCTGCCTATAAAACGGCTACCAAAAACCATGCACAAGCCATAATTGACTGTGACAGTGTAAACACTGCACACAGAAACAAGAGGTTAACATCTTGTTGAGGCTGAGGAAGTGCAGGGAATGCAACATGAACAGGCAAGGGGAGGTGCCTGTCCAGAAAGGACTCAGTTAGAAGCTGGAAACTGCTGCAGGGAGGAGATACTCCTAGGCAGATAACCCTGCAAGATGGAGGGTGGAATGTAAGACAGAAACTAGAGCAGAAAGCCAAGGAGAAAGGTTAATTTCTGGAGAGTGCCTTTGGGGGAGAAGTTGAAACCAGCTGCTAAAAAAGAGACTGTTTCTAGAGCAAAGAATCCCAATGTAAAGGATCAGCCTAGCCAGCTAGACCAAAACAGTGAGTGGAATGTAATACTAATTACAGGCTGCAGATTAGGCTAAAAGGGAAAACTGTTTGTGTTTTATTTGAGACTGTGCATTCAAAACTGCTGGCCCACAATCAATCTATGTTTTGTTTGAGACTGTATATTGAAAAACTGCTGGCTCACAGTAGTGGTTCAAAGATTCTTTTTGTCAAGTCAGCCTGAAATAACTGTTTTGTGTTAACCTTTGTGTTACCTGACCAGGCTGGAGAAGTTGAATTACTTGATTATGTTTTTCTTGAAGAATAGCTTACATTTGAAGCAATAAAAGTACATATTCTTCTGTGAATTTTAAACCCAGCATGATGGGTGCCCACAGCATGACGTGTCTATGTCATCTATTGGCACCCATTGCAAACTGTGTGAGAGGCCTTTCAGCACCATGCAGTTCTGCTTAAAGTTGAACCAGCATAGCATTCTGTGGTGATTTGAATATTGTGTGAAACTTGGCTTCCCAGCCAAATGCCCTTTGAGTTAACCCTTGCCTCAGTGTTTGTGCACAGAGGTTCTTTGTCTTTTAAATAGTTTTTTTATTTTAATGGGTTCCCCACAATATAACCCAGGCAGACCATCTTAGGGTATCTGGTTCATTCCACTGGGGTGTCAAACAGATGAGGCATACTGATGAGTCCTGGCAGGACGAAACACATGTCTATGTGATCTGTTGGTACCCTTTGCAAAATGTGTGAGAGGCCTTTCGGCACCATGAAGTTCTGCTTAAATTGAACCAGCATAACATTCTGTGATGATTTGCATATGCTTTGCATTATGTGGGCATGTGTGAGTTTGTATTTTCTTTAAACCCAGCATGTTACATCTCCATTTTCCATAAGCCAGCTTGTCACATTGAGATTTTTGCATTAGACAATTTCAGTAATTTTCTTTGTTTTGCTTCTGAAAAAACATGGGTGCCAAGCAATTTTCACCACTGTCATTTTTTCCAGCTTATTTCTTCTGACAATCCATCACCCTCCCAGAATATGAACATATGAACACAAGCTGTTAGGAAAGAGAGGTCTTTGACTCATATGCCTGGATATTCAGAGCAGTTGTGCATGGTGCAAAAGGGTTGCACATGTGCAACTGCGGAGATGCATCATAGAGAGATATTCAGCAGGATCCTTTGCACAGTGCAAGTAGCAATGCAAAAATGCTCAATAGTAATGAATGCATCTGCAAAGGCAGGGGCATACCCATGAATATGTGGCACAGTGCAATATTCAACCCCCAACCAAAGGCACAAGTGTGGAGCAACTGCCAGATGCAAAAAGCAGACTTCAGCCTATAAAAACAGGAGCAAGCAGGGGGACGGTACTTGTGCCAGAGAGGAGCAGGACAGAGGGAGACAGACAGGCCTGCAGAAAGAAAGAGATGGAGAGAGAGCAGGGAGAGAGGGAGAGAGAATGAGAGAGTGAGACAGAGAGAGAGAGAGAGAGAAAAAGAGAGAGAGAGCGAGAGAGAGTGTGACAGATGGGGAGGCTGATGGAGGGAGTGAGAGAGAGATAGAGAGAGAGTGTGTGAAGGAGCCACCAGGCTCAAAAGGAGTGACACAGGCACCAACAGGGGTGGGGGACACCGCCCACAGGTGACAGCCAGCCAGGGGCAGGTGGCACAAGAGGGGGGGCCCAGGCGAGCGACATGCACTGTCCCACAGAGTCAGGTGGGCCAGTGGAGCTGGATGCCCAGGGGGTGACAGGACAACAGGGGCCATGGCCAATGCAGTACTCCAGATGGAGGTCACAATGAGGGGTGTGAGGAGGCAGTAGCCAGAATGACGTAGCCATGAAGGGGCCCATCAGCGGTACATCCAGAACAGGTGGTACTGGACCTGCATCAGCTTTGATGCTCATGTTGACACGGAGATCATGGGCCAGTATCACCTGAACAAGGCAATTCTGAGGCAGCTCTGTGACATGTGCAGTGAGGAGATGCAGGCACCCACTAGACAGAGCCATGTCCTGAGAGAGGAGATGAAGGTAACAGCTGTCATATGCCTGCTCACCACCGGCACCTTCCAGACAGAGATGCAGTCAATTTAAATTTCACCGGTAAATTGAACGCAAAGTGGGCACTTCACATTGCCACTCCACTATGCAGAGTGGGCAATGCAACTGCTCACTCCACCTTGTCATTACCATTTCACATTAAGGCAGAATGGCAGTGCTAAGTAACGCGAAGCCATTGTTTTTAAGGGACTTTGCATTCCTCGTTATGATTCTAAGTGATCCACTTGGTGTTTCAGATTTGGCAGCCCCCACATATCACATGGCTTACAGTACTGTAAGTCACATGCTCTTTAGCTAGGCAGGAAGGAAGTGAGTCATACAAACAGATACTTTTACTTTCTACTTTGCAGACAGAGCGAGAGGTGTGTGTTTTGTGACTGCTGATACTTTGAGATCAGAGCAAGATTTAAACTTTGATTTAGACCCAACAGCTTTTTTTGAAGCTTTGTTTTTTTGCCTTTTCCATACTCTTTCTTACTTAGTTTGTTCTTTCTGTAAATTTTATTTTTCTTACCTTTATAAGTAGTTAGTTGTCCCCCCCCACAGAAACAGAACCAGCACTGCCTCCTGTCCTGACTCTGAGGCAGTTGAACCACCACCACCACCACCAAGTCCAGCACCAGGTCCTCTGGAGCAGGATGTGCCTGTTCTCCCAGGCCTAGGTGTGGATCCTATCCCTGTTCAGCACTGTGACCGGTTGGCTGCCAGTTCATCTGGCCTCCCCTGCCTGTGTCTGGTCTTCCCCGCACCTCTGTTGTTTGGCCATTGTTTGACCATGTCACGGGGACATCAGTGTGGTCAAGTGCTGCCTATGTGAGGTGGAGGTGCACCGCGACCGCTGGGGGTCTTGCCTGGGGACTGGGGGCCAGCACACCCATATGATCAATTACCACCAGTTGGAGTGACAGGCTGACACAGAATGGACCATGCCTGCACCTGCTGGCCATTCTGTGACAGATGGTGCAGCTGTGCATGGTGGCATCCTTAAGAAGAGGAGGGCCACAACAGCACCTGCTACTCCACCAGGGTCGCATAGAGGGACATCAGTTGCAAATTATGTCCATGCTGGAACTTCTGCAGGATCTTCAAGGGATCCCACATTAGTTTTTTTTTTCCTCACATCATGTGCCCCCCACACCTTCTTTGCTGTGTTATAAAATGTATTCCTCCACCATTCATGACCCTTGTATGTAATTATGCCATTTTTTGTTGTTTTCCATATGCATAACACTTTGTATTCCGAGCAGTGCAAGTATACTGTGCTAAACTACATGTGTGCAGTCAGTCTTCTTTCCAGTCTGTGTATGTACTGCAGACACTGTCCAAATCCCTGACTTAAAAACACTTATTAATTAGTACAATGGTGGGATAGTGAAGCCTAGAGACATACTACAAAACAGGCATACAATACATCCAAGTAACTAGTAAAAAGATTAATGTTGTGATTCGTGATATGTGACTGCATTTGTGACCGTGATGATGAAGAAATGCAAATACCAATGGCTGTACTTCCCCGGGCCCCGATGAGGTGTGGCACAAAACTTCTTGACTTAAAAACACTCATTAATGAGTACAATGGTGGGATGGTGAAGCATGGAGAGATACTACAAAACAGGCTTAGAATAATACCAAGTAACTATTAAAAAAGATTCATGCTGTGATTTGTGCCGTGATCATAAATCGTGATTTGTGACTGCATTTGTGACCATGATGATGAAGAACGTGATTTGTATCACAAGTGACTTGTGGTGATGATCTTGACTTAAAAACATATATTAATGAGTACAATGTTCATGCAGCATCAAGCACCACACCTGTCCAATTCTCTGAAGGGAAGCCAAAGAAACAACTGTGACTTAAGTAAGAGATGGAGATTGGGCCCTAAAGAGATGCAAATGCACAGACAGATTAAGATTGTGCTGCACACTGAAGAGATGCAGATGCAAAGGCACAACACTTAACCAGTGCTCAGCATTAGAAATTCAGATCTGGAAAAGAATTCCTTTGCCAGTTGGGGCGGGCTGCTGGGGGGCACAGGGTACTACACTGCTGCAGCAACAGTCACTATTACTGGTATTAGTAAAGATACCACAAAGAAGTACAAAAATTACACAGCTGCATTGGATAGCAGGTTCACATTGCTGAAATTATGTGGCACAATAAAAGGTCTCAGATTTGATGACACTTGTCACACACATACTCACACACAAGCACTAAGTAATACATTAACAAATTGAAAACTTTAGTAAGATAACCTCATATTTTAAACAAACTAAAATTATGCACTGCTGCACCACAACAATCAGCAAAAAAATGGCAAGAATTATTGAAAATATTACTGTGTGTACATTAGCACAGTAATACAAGAAAAATATCACCAAAACAGAAAGCAGTGTCTTTTTCTCCAAGTTAACCAACCTACACCACAGATACACCTCTTCCTCAAAGCATACTTCCACCGTCTATCAGTACACAGACTGAATATTGTACATTTACATTCAAAATACACACACAAACAATAAACATTCGAGTACATGAGCACAGGAGGGTTTCCTTTAATCGATGAACTAAAGTTTCAGCAAAACAAATGACCCTAAAAGGTTTTTTTAACAGCTTTTTGAAGGCTTGAATCACAGAGCTCTCAAAGCAGATTGTCTCCTACAGCTTCATACACACATCACCCCAAACTGAGGTACTGCAGCCCATGTGACCTGAAATCCCATGAATCACTGAAAAATTCACCTTTGGAGCTTAAAAACAAGGCAAAGTGAAACAGAGTACATTGTTTTCAATGTACTTCGACTTAAGAATTGGTAGAGAAGTGGTTTGGGAAGGCAGAGTAACGCGAAGTCATTGCTTTCAGTAGACTTCTCTTTACCCATTATAACACGAAGTACTCAGCTTTGCATTGCGGAGTACTCCGCAAATTCACCTTCAGTCCGTGGATCACTTTGTGGAGCGAATTGGGGCCAGTTCTCCCACCACTACTTCCAGAGACCAACAGGGGACACCACAGGCATAACCCAGTCAGCTACATCATGATTCCTCACACAGTTCCTCAGTGCCCTGCTGCTATATGCTGCAGAATACATACACTTTCCCAGCACACAAACAGAGCTTGCAGCAACCATGCAGGAGTTCCACAGGGTAGCACAGATGCCTGGCCTGCTAGGGGCCATCGACGTCATCCATGTGGGCATCTGCATGCCACCTGGCCTGGAAGGGGTAGCATATGTCAACAGAAAGAGCTACCCCAGTATCAACTGCCAGGTGGTGTGCAATTCCAGGGGGTGCATAACCAATGTCTGTACCACACACCCTGGGGGTGCACATGATGCCTACATCTGGCACAGCTCAGCACTGTGCCACAGGTTTGAGAGTGGGAACATCCTCACAGGTCACCTAGTGGGTGACTATAGCAAGACCAAGGGCAGCTGGGTACAGCAGGGCATGGGAGGAGGCAGGCAGGACTGAGCACTGGCAGGTGAACCAGGGACAGACAAGGGGGCACAGTGACAGAGGACACCATTCTAACTGAATCTGTCCACACAGATGACAGTGGCTACCCACTCAGGACCTTGCAGCTCACCCCCTACTGGTGACCATCATTCCCAGCAGAGGAGCAGTGCAATGAGGCACACACCAGCAAAAGGAACATCATTGAGTGTGTTCGGGATGCAGAAGGCATGGTTCTGTTGCCTAGACAAGTCCGCCGGTGCCCTGTAGTACAGCCCCTCAAAGGCTTGTGGCTAATTCCTGACCTGCTGCATGCTGCACAACATGGCCATTGACCACGGGATAGCTGTCGAGGCCAATGATGGGAACAGCAATGGGGATAACATGGGTAATGGTCCGGGAGGTGGTGGGCTGCCCCCCTTGGGTGGAGGGATCCCTGGCTCCAGAGGATGGTTCACCAGCATCACAACACAATTGCACAGGAGCACTATGGTGCACACAGGTAGGTGGACAAACCCCAATTCACAGAACAGACACAGTGGCAGGGCACACAGGCATGTGTGGGTAAGGCCATGGGCATGCACACCCAGACATAGGGCATGGGAGTGTGAGGGCCATACCACACAACTACACACAACACCACACAGCACTGTACAGCAACAAAGACACACACACACACACACATATGTACACACTGGCACCCACAGGCATGGGCCCAGGCACTAGCACATGGCATGGATCAGATGCAGGGCACCGGTGCACATGTGCAACCAGTGCAGTGCTGGCATCATCATGCACATGCCATATCAGCCAGCAGCTGGGCAGGTATGCACATGGGCTGCTTGTGGCATGACACAGAGATGCCACATCTTCGTCATGCACACACACACACACACACACACACCATCCAGGTACACACAGGGTGGTGGCAGCAGACAGTGACAGGGTGGCATACACATCAGGTCCAACACATGGACACATGGCTGCTCAGCAGCCACAGGCTGTGCAACTGCCATGGGGGCATCTGCGACTGCCCCCAGTGGTCAAACTGTGGTAATGCAACTGATTCATTGCAGGGGTCTGCAGGCTCCCAAACAGGCCTTACCCAGGTGTGCCTGGGATGCCCACAGCAGAGCCCAGCATCGACACTGAGGAGGTCACCCATGCCAGGGTGGTGGAGTAGACATTGCACTCTACTGTGTCTGTGAAAGGTGGCCATGCCCTGTGGCAGCCGGTGGTGCAAGGCCACCATGATCGCATTGGCTATGCAGTTCAGGCATGTGGTTGTGTCATCCTGCAGGCATTGTATGGTCTCCTGGACCTGCTCCATGCCCCTCTTGTGCTGCTCAGCTGCCTGCTGCACCTCTGCATGGAGTTCATGCATGAGCAGCATCTGTTGCTCCATGGAGGCCTGCAGCAATTGGGTGTGCTTGGTCATGGGGTCAGCACCCAGTGGTGCATGAGCATGTCGCCATCCCACCAGTGGCATATGACCATGCTGCACAGCCCCTCTCTCAAGTGGGTGCTGCACAGCGGGGTCCTCATGGGGCTGGACAATATCAGGTGCACTGGCGGCAGACGCTGCTCTCTGCCACCCAACTTCCCCAGCCTTCTTCTGCTGCTGCCCCTCTGCACTGGCTACTGCCTGTCTGCAGTCACACTACCACCACACACAGCACCACTGTGCCTGTGCACATAGCCGTATCAGGGGAGCAGCTGTTCCACCGGCAGCAGCGCACTGGCTGCAATGCCATGATAGTGGATGGTATGGGTGTCTCTCCCATGACAAGACCCCCGTTGTCCAGAATTATGGTCACATCATCATTGGTGTTAGACCTGGCCTGATCTGTGTCTCAGCACAGAGCACACAATGGCTGGCATCCCACTGGAACACAGCCAGGGCATCATCCGCCACCATGCCCAGGAAATCTGGCTGGATGGTGGTAGTGTACTGCAGCCAACCAGGCCCTTGGATGCCCGTGGAGGCGGATGGCTGGTCATCCAGGGCTCAGCATGCCCCCATGGCAGTAGCAAGAGTCCCTGACACAGCATGCTGGTGGGCCGGTGCTGAAAGGCAACACAGATGTGTTAGTACTGCCATGTCATCTTCTGCACCCTCGCCCTGACCCGGCATACCTACCATTCAGTGATGGGCTCCCTTAAGTCTGGAAGCCACCGCCTGGCATACCCTCGACTGCACAGCATGGAGGCCACCTCCAGCTCCTCCTGCACCATGAGCTGTGGTGCAGCAGCCTGGCCCCCACCAGTGATCAACCTGGCATCCTGTATGGCAGCCACCTTCTCCTTGATCTGACATTTGTTGGTGCCCATCTTCCTACACTCTTGTGCAGACCAGTGGTAGCTGCCCTGCTGGTTCATGGTAGCCACCAAATCCATCCAGGTCATGGCCCTGTCCTGGGTTGTGCAAGTGGTGCCAGTAAGCAATGGCTCCCTGTCTAGCTACACCTCGAACAGGGTATCTGCCTCTGTCTTAGTAAAGTTGGGCCTGTGCTTGTGGGCAGTCACAACTCCTCACCCTCCTCATGCTCAGACATGTTCTACATGTGGACATGGACATGTGATTACTGGCTGCAGCAGTCCACCCCAGTCATCCATCCTGCTGTTCTGTCTGTCCTATTGGCAGGCACATCTTTCCTCAGATGGTTGCAATACAGGTCCATGGCCTGTGCTGTTACGTGGCGCCTTTATAGCACATCACATGCAAATAGACTATCGCACAACAGTAATGATATGAAAATATCCCCATTGCACCATGGATAGGCTGATGTGCTCATCTGCATATGACGGCTGAATATCGCACTCTTGCACCTTGTGCAATGGACTTGCTACAGCACATGTTGTGGCACAATGTCATGCCATCACAGTGCAACCTCGACACTATGCATGTGACACAGCATGTGCAGATGCCCATTGCGCACCATGTGCTAGGAGCACTATTGGGCCTGTGGCACTCAGGTGCTATTGAACTAATGGCGCTTAGGTGCCAATGTCCTATGACACTCAGGCACCATTGGACCTATTACCATCGGGCGCTGATGGGCCTATGGTGCTCAGGTGCTATCGGGTCTATGGTGCTAGGGCACTAATGGGCCTATGGTGCTCGGTCGCTATTGGGCCTATGGGGCATGGTGCTTTCTTGGACCTATTGAGCACCATGTGTCATGGGCCCTATGGTGCCCATGCGCACATTGCACATGCTACCCCCTGCCCTACCTTATGCCCTCTTGGGGCCCTTGCTCCACTTGCTGGTGTGGCCAAACCCATGCTATGCATCTCTGGAGTTGCGCAATTACTGGTGGCAGTGCAATTGCATAAGTGGCACGCATCTCATGCACATTGTGCATGTGCACTACTGGGTACCATTTTGTATCACTAGTTTGCAATAGCACCATGGTGCACTGTGCTGCATGAGGGTCAAGAAACTGGAGCCAGGTGGAGCTTGTCAACCTGGTGGCCCAGGTGGAGCCCCATGCCTCTGGCCTGTTCAGGCAGCAGCCTCTGCAGTGGCCCAGGACTGAGGTGTGGCAGACCATTGCAAATGGGCTGGCCCAGGCCACAGCGGTGCAGTGCACCTTGAAGCAGTGCCGTCACTGGTATGAAGACCTGGTGAGGAGGTCCCGGGAGTGGCTGAGGGCACTGCAGGGGGCTGTGCCATGGCCAGGTAAGTGGGTACATACTGCGTCTGTGCATGACCTCTGTACCATGATGTTGGCAGGGTTGCATGCCATGCTGGGGGGCTGTCATTATGTACCCAGTGACTTTGCACTGCCTGTCACTAGGTGCACTGTGCCACTGCCCTGCGGCCTTGCCCAGCTGGGGTGCACAATGTGCTTGGAGGGGGTGGTGGGCTCATGTTGTGGCTGTGTTCTGATGTGTGCCTATCTGTATTTCCTGTCCTAGGATCTGAAGATTGGAGGCATGTGGGTCCTGCGACAGGGGGTGCAGGACCTAGTGGTGGCAGAGGGGCAGCAGCAGGACTGGCGCATGCAGCACCACAGCAGGCAGGTTGGCACTGTACATTCTCTCATTGCTGTGCAGGGTGGTCCGCAGGTGTGGGGTACAGGCATGGCCTCCTGTGCCTTGAACCATGGCAGCTGTGTGTACCAGATGGTGCAATGTGCATGGCACTGTGGGACAGCCATTGCACATGTGTGGCAGCTGTTGCTGGGATGGGTGTGTATCCAGCTGCAAGCAGTGCTGCTGTGGTTCCACCACAGCACCATGCCACCTGCCTGCCACTGTACAGTCGGGTGGCCCTTGGGCAGCAGTGTCCAGCTCTGTGCACTGCCATGGCTTGCCAGGTTGGTGGCAGGTGTAGGCCCACCCACTTCAGGTAGCCAGGGTGCCACTCCAGGGGCATGTACTCCCACTGTCCGCTGCGCACAGTGGGGGACTAGGATGCTATGGACATGCACTGATCACCTGTCCCTTCCTTTGCCATAGGTGTCCAGAGTGGTTCCCGCCTGCCTCTGTATTGTCACCTCCTGCAACAGATCATTCTGATAACCTGCCACACAATGGAGATGGTGGACCAGATGAGACGGATCCTGCTCGGGGACCAGTGCAGGGGGAGGCACCAGGTTGTAGGTCGTGACTGGCCACAATGGACTACAGCTCCCTTCTTGCCCCTGACCTCCCTTCCCCTACCTTCTCCCGTCCCACTGTACAGGCTCTGTTCCCTGTCCCCTTCCCTCCCTCACCTATCCTCCCCATTGTTTACAACTGTTGTGTACTGTTATCGTTGTTTACTTTGCAATTCATATGTTACTTGTTTACCTGTCTGTGTCCAGGTCTGCTTTGCAGCTGGTGAGTGGGCCCATGCTGCAGTGGTGTGGTGGGTGGCTGTGTGGTGCACCAGTGCAACTGTGTGGACCGTGCATGGTGGTGTCATGCCCCTCGGTTAGTGGCTGTACCTTGGAGTGGCCATGGACCCACTGTATAGGCTGTGTGGTGTGTGCGTTGGGTGCCGTATGTCAGGTGTGGCATGCTGATATCCGGGGAGGTGGTGGAGTGCTGTCCGGTGGGTGGTGGCCAGTGGCAACTCACCCTTGGACATCAGTGCCTCCTGTATCATGTGTCCACCACCCCGGTGTGGGGGGGCTGGTTGCATGTCTGGGCTACATGGGTGGTAGTCACCTGTGGGCTGGTTGTGTGCCCCTGCCAGTGTTCCTGGCCTGGTTCCACCATTTCCCTGTGCTGTACTCCTTCCCCACCTTCCCTGATGCCTGGCTCCCTACTGTGCCTGTGACTGCTCCTGCTGTGCCTTGGCACATTTTTCTCTGCCTCTCGCATCCCTCGTTGCACTATGGTGCATGTCTGGTTGCTCCCTGGTGCACCTCTGACTGCACCATAGCACATCCCCATGCTATTCAGCTGTGTTGCACTGGCACATGTTGCAGTGCACAACAGTTGAATATTGCAGTCACTGCACCATTGAGCAGTTGAGTTGCACTGCAGTGGGCTTGCGCCTCCCTTCAGTGCATTTCTGAATATCCAACACATACTGTTCTTTCCCCCTCCAAAGTGCCCATCAACTGTATGAAACCTGAAGTCAATTAAATGTTTAATGGTAGTTACAGTATCAACTGCTCTCATTCCCTCTGGAAGTCATGTGACCTGTATTTAGCAGTCATTCTGTTATGTTCCTCCTCACATTTCTCTTGCATTTCAATGGTTGTTCTCTTGTTTTATGATCCTTAGATGTTAGGAACATTTGTGTTTGACTTGACAGTGTTATCCTTGTGGGGGAATAAAATGATAGTGAATACCATAAAAGTTTTGTATTCAAGTAAAATGTCTCTAATTCTAACAATCAGTGCACATTGTGCATCTTCTACAAGTCCTCAACCACCCATGTTGCTTTCTGGATTTCTTCCATAACAGTTTGTCAATATATTTTCTCAAATATGGGACGAAAATGAAGCCAACATGGGACCTGCCCTTAATGAAGATTTTGTGTTGGTTGAAGTCCCTGGGCTCACCAGAAAACACTTTTTTTTGCAGTTAAGCAGTTTCCTTGTTTTACTGTTTGGCTCCTCAAGTGCATGTTCTTTGATACTACATTTTTATTTTGGTGCTTACCACCTTATCCTCCACCGCTGATACTTTTCCAGATGCTCTGTTTTTCTGGATTTGCAATGGGATCAATACCTATAACTAAACTCAGAAGGCCCAGTTATAATTGCAAGAGACTGTTACAAAATCTGCACATCATGGTGTATATGTGCATGGAAGAGGGGGAGGCTAGTATGTAAATGGCATGCAGTGTTATTCAATCTTCCAGACTGCATCAGTGCACCTATCACTGCACTTTTGTTATGGACCCCAGCTACTGTACCAACTATAACTACTGGTGTGGGGACAATCAGATTACTTTATGGTTGCACGCAAATGTAAGGTACCATTATCATTTATTTATTGAATTTTGGTGACCGGGTTAGCCCTCTGAGATGAGGTCCCTTTTTCAAGGACGACTTGGAGTAAGTTATATACAGTAAATGATCTACAATATTATACAAGAATATATATATATATATATATATATATATATATATATATATTTGTGTATATTATGGTAGCACAGTAGTGCTACCATAGTTAGGGTTGAGGAGCCATTGCTATGTTAAACCCAATATTTTGCACCTTAATATCTTTGCAACCATTTGATGGATTTGCCTTAAATTTGGAATACATGATCAAGACCCATATGCTTTGAGATCTTCCAAGTTTCGTACCAGTTGCACACACGGTTGCGGAGTTATTTAGTGTGATCTGCTCATGCATTTACGCTTTTTCTGGAATTATACTGTCGTGCCTACAGGTCATACAGTTTTCGTGACCAGCCTGAAATCTTCATGGAACATGTGGCCAGGGTCCCCGATGTGCCTTTCAAACATTTCATGAAAAAATATTAAACGATTCAAAAGTTACTCGATAAACAATTTTTCTTTATAAGTCAATGGGAAAAGTTAACAAAAAGTTCAACAGTGTCGCAAATGCATTTTTACTTTCACAAATGGCCCTGTTACTTTCACAAATCCACCATCTTGTTTTCAGTTAGTGATCAGAAAAATACTTGGCATTTAAATTTGGGACCCTCTAGCAACCTAATTCTTTTTGTATTCACCTATTCGGAACCTGAGGATACTAGGCATGTCTTAATTTTGAGATTAAACTCCCTAGAAATATGTTTTTCAAGTTTCTGGAAAAAGTACTTTCACAAAGTAGTGTCGAACTCACGAAAGTGTCACAAATTTTTGCGAAAGCTTTCGCAAATTGTGACACTACTTTTCCAGGCTATGGCAAAATGACAATAATTCTTTGCCACCCTGCTGCTAAATAATGGTTTGGTCTTTTGGGCTGAAATTTGGAAGGTATGCAGCCAACATCTCACAGATGTGCTGTTCAGTATTTTGTTGAAAAAATATTACATGGCGGCAAAGTTAAGGCACTACAAAGTTGATGCTTTTTCCCATATGATAACATTACGGCGTCTGCTGCATTATAGGAATCCTTTGCCGCTCTGCTGCAAAATAACAGTTTGGTCTTTTGTGCTGAAATTTCTGGGGAAGAAAGCCAACATCCCACAGATGTGCCTTTTAGTGGTTCGGTGAAAAAATATTACAAGAAGGCAAAGTTATGACACTCCGAACTTCTCTTTTTTTCCCCATAGGATAACATTATGGCATTTGCTGCGCTTTTCAGGGTCCATATCTCGGAAACGGTGCGAGATACGGACTTTTCGTTAGAAAAACTCTTAGCCCCCTAATAGGGGTTAAGTATAAAACTAGCCGGAAAAGTGATAATTCATATGACTTTTAAATTTTTTTCTATGTCATACGGTTCCTGAGATATAAGCAGTTTAGTATTCCAACTCTTCATTTTCTGCTCCGAAACCCATTATTATGCATACATTCTTAGTACTCACTGTCTTTCTCTATGCAGCTTTTGGGGAAAACCAGCCTGCACACCTACATTACTGTTACCCTTACCACTTCCTCTTATGGTTCTGTACCCGTTTCACTTACCGTTCCCGTCTACGCCACCATGTGCGTTACCCTTTACGTTTTCATTTGCGCTTGAGTTTGCATTATTTTTACTATTTGTGTCTACAATACTGTTTCTCTTACTGTTTTGCTTTGCATCACCATGAGCATTACCATTTGTGTTTGTGGGCACCGTGTTACTATGTGACAAGACATCACATGGCGGGAGGGCCTCATGCTCCCGCTGCCTCATTACATTCACTATTTCTCGTTATCATTCTCAAAAAAAAGGGAAATTAGAATGCATTAGTTAGGGTTGTCCACAGTGACAAAAGTGAGGAAATTCAATGTTAGGGTTGAAAATCTCCCTTGGACCCCCCAGCCCACCCCCCAACTGGCATTGGGGTGCACATTGGGGTCGTTGGTCCTTCTCTCACCACATTCTTCTATACTTCTGCTGGTTTACACATGTGATGGGGTGAGAGTTAGGGCTGATGACCCCAATGTGCACCCCAACGCCGGTTGGGGGGTGGGCTGGGGTCCTAGGGGTTTTCAACCCTAACACCAAATTTCCTCACTTTTGTCGCTGTGAACAACCCTAACTAATGCATTAAATGGAGTTGTTTGCCTCTAATATATATATATATATATATATATATATATATATATATATATATATAAAGAGAGAGAGAGAGAGAGAGAGAAGAGGGACAGACATACAGAGAGATTGGATTAGTTATATGATACAGCAAGGAAGTGCAGAAAAATTGTTCATTGTGTGACCACATCAGAAAACAGCCATATCGGGTGGGCTGGGAAAAGGAAGGGTTACTGCTAGACCACCAGAGACAGTACTGAAGTAGGGTTCAGTCTTGGTCCATTGGAGAACCAATGAGACCAGTGAAGGACAGATAAACAGAGCAATGGGAAAATAAAGTAGACTATGATATGGTTCAGTGAGGCAGAGGTACAGTAGACAGAGCACCCACAGAGGTATGCATATGGCAGTGTGCTAAATGCATACACTTCTGTGGAAATTCTGAGTGCTGTGTGGTGGGGTCTCCAACCCACATGGTTACTGACCTATCTTAGCATAACACTTTTAGATGCCATGTCAGTATCACACAATTAATTGTACTGTATATTGCCATCCATGTTTATCTGCATTCTTTCCTACACCAAAGAGGTCTTGGGATGGGGATAGAGACAGGGGATGCCTCTTGGCTTCAGGACTGCTGGACATAGGACAATGTAAAGAAAACAGTGCAATGTTAAAAGCTTAGCAAGCTCAACCCCAGCTAATACACAGAAATGTATCACATTTCTTATGTATCTTTTTTTTTCAGATTTACAGGGTTGAACCTGGTGTGCGGCAAAAATCAAAATCAGATAGTTATAGCACCAGTGCTCCCCCAAAGCTTTAAAATCTGACTTTCAAATCAATTCAATGTTCTTACATAGAAACATAGAAACATAGAAGTTGACGGCAGATAAGGACCACAAGGCCTATCCAGTCTGCCTATTTCTTTTTCTACCTTATAAATGTGCCATCGGCCTTTGCTCTGTCAGTGGCCTATCTGTTCATACTCATCTGTACTGCTCCCTTATGCCTATCCCATGCCTGTTTGAAGCCATGCACTGTATTCATAGCCACTACTTCATGAGGTAGGCCGTTCCATGCATCCACCACCCTTTCTGTGAAAATGAACTTCCTCACATTACCCCTTAATCAGCCTCCCTCTAATATCATGCTGTGTCCTCTTGTTCTGTTATTTTTCTTATATTGAAACATGTTAGACTCTTTCACCTTGTTACTGCCCTTAAGGTATTTGAATGTTTCGATCATATCACCTCTCTCCCTCTTTTGTTCTAGGATATACATATTGAGCACCGTTAATCTGTCCTCATACATCTTCTGATGCAGTCCCTGCACCATTTTGGTTGCCCTTCTCAGGACTGCCTCAATTTGGTTAATGTCCTTGTCAAGGTGTGGCCTCCAGTATTGCACATAGTACTCCAGATGGGGCCTAACCAGTGTCTTGTAAAAAGGGATTATTACCTCCCTCTTATGACTTGTGATACCCATACTAATATTCCTTAACATCCCCCTAGCCTTACCTACTGCTTTAGAGGTCTGCTTGGATGATTTCAGGTCATTGGTGATGATGATGATGGCCAAGTCTCTTTTTTTCTTTGTGACTGCCAGCAACTCCCCTCCCAGCCTATATATGCCTTCAGGGTTTCTCATTCCTATGTGCATGATCTTGCACTTCTTTGCGTTAAATCCCAGTTTCCACTCTTCCGACCATTTTACTAGTTTATCCAGATCTCTTCTCATTCTGCCCACCCCATCTGGATCATCTACTCTGTTGCAGATTTTGGTGTCATCTGCAAACAGACAAGCCTTACCCTCTAGTCCATCTGTAATGTCACTAATGAAGATATTGAAGAGAACTGGCCCCAGGACTGATCCCTGAGGTACCCCACTTGTGACGTGCATCTCTTTTGACAGTATACCATTTACCACCACTCTCTGTTTTCTGCCCATCAACCAGTTTGCCACCCAGTTGACCAACTTTTGTCCCACCCAAAGCCTACCCAGCTTATTTATCAATCTTCTATGTGGAACAGTATCGAAAGTTTTGCTGAAGTCAAGGTAGGCGACATCAACTGCTCCCCCTTAGTCCACCACTCTGGTTACACAGTCAAAGAAATCTATGAGATTAGTTTGACAGGACCTTCCTTTTGTAAACCCATGCTGTCTAGGATCCTGTGCCCTTATGGATTCCAGGTGTTGCACTATCCTTTCCTTAAGGAGTGCCTCCATAATCTTTCCCACTACTGAGGTTAGACTGACTGGTCTGTAGTTCCCTGCCTACTCCCTGTTACCACTCTTGTGAAGCAGGATCACATGAGCCCTTCTCCAGTTTTCAGAGACCTCTCCTGTGCTCAGAGACTCACTAAACAGTTCTGCTAATGGCTATGCTACTTCCACCCTTTGCTCGTTAAGTACCCTGGGCTGTATGCCATCAGGTCCCTTGGTTACTTGGTTTTCATTCCACCATTTTAACATTTAGAGGTCTTGTTTGTCTTATCATAAGCTCTGCTTCTAGTTCAACTCATCATTTTACCTTATATAATATCCTAGGTTGGTTTTCATTTGAGCAAAGAGTGAATTATTTTACTGTAGCTTATTGTTTCTTAAAAGGCTTTTTGTCTACACAATATTTTATTTCATATATATCTAATATTTTAGTTAGTCTTCATATGTATTGTACAAGATTGGTAAATACTGGAAAATTAAAACCCTTCCTCCACTAGGTCTTCCTTAGGTAAAATGTCATATATTTCTGGTATTGTAAAATTGTGGAATGACTCATATAATAATATTTTAACATATATTCATGATATATTTTTAAGAAATCTCTGAAGCAACTTTGTCTTACTCGTTCATCATATTCATGTTATAATTAATCTATTTGTTGTTTCTGTTGTATTGTAATATTATGGTCACCCATGAAAATGGAAATTTGATGCACTTGGATCTCTTCCCAGTGATCAAATATTAAATAAAATGTAAAAAATTATTTTGCTGAACCATGGTCAGCCTAATACTGATGGCAAGGTGACCAACTCTTCTGTCAGGAAACTACTCTTTGAAATGCAAGTAGCAGCTCAAGTGTCACTGCCCTCTCCCTTTCTTTTTTGTAAATAATCACTTGTTGCTGTATTAGTTCTTTTTCATGAAGATGAACAAAATGGGTTATTTGATACCATTTCTTGGACCATCAAGAGAGTCATAAAAAGGTTTAAGAATAAATGTAGCATTTTTTTCATATTTTTAATACAAGCTTGAATTAACTTGAATTCAAGTCAGTGTCATCATTAGTGTTCCATGAAAATGTCATACTGCTTCATTCTGTTGTTTTCTTTAAATCAACATTTGTTAATGATCTCTGCCATTAATGAAAACAGTGAAGTTGTATCTGACCCTATCAGTGAGGCCTGCAGAGCAATGACATCATGTTGGCATAGTCTGCTGTTTCAGTAGTCAAGTCCCTGATTGACTGAAGAAGCTGTTTCACTTCCCAGTCAGAGCAGTCTATAGAGTTAACTGTTTCTCTACATGTTTTTTACAAACTCATTTGGTTTCTGTTTAGATAGATCAGCTTTGAAGCTTGAATTATGTTCTTATAAAATGCTGATAATTTGGGTTTCACTGCAGAACTGAAGTGGTATGAATGTTTGTGAGAAATCAATGTGCCTGTATCACAGCTGTCAGTTCTTTCTCATCAAATCTCTGCATTGTTTTCTGGCCATATTACACAGGGTTGTTTAATGGATGTAAAATAGATCTAAATGTTTTTTAATTCATAGAAGTAGTTTGTCTTTGATGTAGCCTCCATAAATATGTTAATGAGAGAACCATTTTTTATATCAGATTGACAAACAGATGTCTGCCACACTCTGTTATTACAGGAATATGTACGGTATGAACTCACAAATTTCAATTATTTGAGGGTCTCTGTGTGAAAACACATCATGTATGTACTAGCATACAAAATATCCAGCAGATTAGGCCCAGTGATCTATCGAGTATGCTTGAATAACAGCCTACAGTCCCCACTTTGTGGCTGCTTCCTTTGTCTTTGTGATCCCCTGAGAACCCTTAACATACCCTGCCCTACCCACCTGGACTACATCCTGTGTCTGTCCCACCCTCTCTTGAATCCTCCCACTGTCTCCATTCCTACAAACTCCGATGGCAACAAGTTCCAGGGTGCTACCACCCTCTCAGTGAAGTAGTGACACCTAATCAGTGTGCTATACCTGGTTAAATAAAAATAAATAAATAAATAAATAAAATAATCTCCCCATTCAAACCAATCCACCACCTATCTCGGGCAATGTTCCCTCATGGCTCCATCCTTCCACAGCTGGAGCAGTCCATCATAGCTGACCTGGTTAATACCCTTCAAATATTTAAAGACTTCTATCTCATACCCCTTCCCTCCTCCCTTCCTCCTCCCTCCATGGAGTACATGTTTAAATCCCATAGTCTCTCCTCATAGGACAGGTCCTTCAGATCATGGATCATCCTTGACACCCTCCTCTGGACCCTCTCAAGAATCACAACATCCCTTCTGAAGTATGGGCACCAAACTTCACACAGTACTCCGGGTGCAACATAACCAGTCAGTTGTACAGGTGCAATAGGACCTCTCTGCTCCTTGATGTTATCCCTCTGGCTATGCACTCCAGCATCCTATTTGCCTTCACAACTTCCCTCCCACACTGCTTGGAATTATTCATTTTGGCATCTATTGCTACACCAAGATCCTTTTCTTCTATGGAGACCACCAAGATTTCTCCTCCAAGACTGTAGTCGTACCCGAGGTTCCTTGCCCCAAGTGAATTACACTGCACTTCTTGGAGTTGAACTTCAGCTGCCAAGTGTGCTACCACCTTTCAAGTGTCTCCAAGTCCTCTTGCAGCATCCTAATCCCCTCCTCCTTGTCTACCACTGCTCTTAGTTTGGAGTCATCTGAGAACAGACTCAGCCTGCTCCTAACTCCAACCACGATGCCTGAGATGAATGCATTAAATAGGACACGCCTCAACACCAATCCTGGGGGTACCCCAATAATGACCCTACTGGGAGTTGAGACCTCAAGCCCAACCACCGTCCACTATACCTATCCATTAACTAATTCCCAATCCACCCTAGTTTCTTCTTCCCCAACCCCAAGCTCCTCATTTTGTCCAACAGTCCATGGTGTGGCACTGAGTCAAAAGCCTTTGTGAAGTCCAGGTACAGGACATTCACTAGTTTCCTCTGGTCTAGAGATCTCATGATCTAGTCATAGAGTTCAACTAGGTTCATCTGACATAATAATCCTCAGAGTAACCCATGCTGTCATTCATCTTGGAAACAATGGGTCTCTAGGAACTCCACCATCCATTCTTTTAAGATGGTTTTCAGCATCTTCCCCACCACGGATGTTAGGCTAATCAGTCTGTAGTTTCCCAGCTCTTCCTTTGTATAAGTGGAAATACTATATGGCATCCTGATGCTCCTGTCTCCTGACTAGCAGTTGAGGCAGCAACACTTTGTTGCCTCTTTCCCCTGTCCACAAGCCCCTGGTCTTCTGCCTCTATTTGAGGCTGCTGCACCCTGCTGCCTCTTGCACAAACAGTTATGACTACTGCATCCTACTTCTCTCTGTCCCCTGGCCTCACACTCAGTTCCAGTGCAGCCAGTTGCTCCCTGGTCCTGTATGCACAGTTGGGGTTGCTGTGATCAGCTAAGCCCTAGAGTCACAGGTCCCCTGCCTATACAGTTGGGGCTGATGCAGCATGCTACCCCAAACCACCAGAGGTAGAGTATTTGCTGCACCTGCTATGCACTTCCACTTCCCCAATTGGGCAATGCTGCTGCATGACACACACCCTGTCCCACAGTCAGGGTTTCTATACCTTGATGCCCCCATGTCTTACCATACAGCTGAGGCTTCTGCATCATGCTATCCTCTGTCTCTGCCACCACATCCAAGGCTGCTGCACCCTGCGCCTGTCTACACTGTTAAGGCTGTTATGGTCTGCTGTTCCCTAGGTCCCAATGCTTTCACAGTTAGGGTTTCAGCACCATGCTGCCACTTGCCATAAAACAAGGCAGAGCATGTGCTGCACCCTTTCCCTGTCACCACAGTTGGGGCAGTTTCTCCATGTTGCACCCCACCACCAGAGTTTGATCATTTGCTACACTCTGCTGCCCATGTCCTTTGTTTAAAACATGCCTGTATACTGCACCCTGTCCCACAGTTTAAGCTGCTGCACCCAGATGCCTCCCCTGTCTCCTGTCTAAACAGTCAATGCTGCTGAACCCTGCTGACCTCTGTCCCCTACCCTATCACACAAGATGAAAGTATATTTTGATTTTCTTTCAAGCAGTTTGGGCAGTGTACTAAAGGATTTGTTTCTGGTGGCATGTGACAGCATGATGCAACAACCCTAATTGTGGAAACAAGAGGCTCAGTGGTCCAGTAGGGCATAGTAGTGGCAGATGACAGAGGACAACATGGTGTAGAAGCCTTGACTGTGTAGGGCAGGACACAGGTGGGAATTGGGGAACATCAGCCCTGACTACATGACAGGGTTCACATTGTACAGCAGCCCTGCCCATTTGGGGCAATGAAAGTGCAGTGCAGGATTGCAGCAGCTTCAACTTTGGAGGCAGGGTGCATGAGCTCTAGGGCATAGCCTGGCAGAGCAGCCCTGACTGTGGCAACAGGAACAGGGCAACAGGGTGCATTGGCCCATATTATGGAGGTGGTGGACAGAGGGCAGCAGGGTGCAGCAGCCTCAACTGTTTGGGCATGTGACAGGGGTGGCAGTAGGGTGCAGCAGCACAGACTGTGTGACAGGATGCAGCAGCCACACCTGTTTGGGACAAGGGATATAAGCAGCAGGGTGTAGCAAAGATCTAACTCTGGGGGCAGAAGGGCAGCAGAGTGCAACAGCTTTATTTGTGAAGGCAGTGTACAGGGTTCAGAAAATGCCCTGCCTGTTATGGCAAGTAGCAGTGTGGTGTAGCAGCCCTATCTGCAAAGGCATGGTGCTCTAAGGCATAATTGGCCACATTAGCACTTACTGTGTAGACAGAACAGGATGCAGCATCCCTGGCTGAGATGACAGGGGACTGAGGACAGCATGATTCATAAGCTTTCATTGTGAAGCAGTACCCAGTAGGGCATCATGGTACAGCAGCCCTGAATGTGAGATGGGGTTCATATGGTGCAGCAGTCTGGTTCATTTCGAGCAATGAAATTGGGTAGAAGGGTGCAGCGAAAGCTCAATGTTTGGTGGCCTGGGGCCACAAGGTGCAGCAGCAGCCTTAATTGTAGTGGCAGAGGTCCTGGCACACTAGGGCATAGCAAAGCACAGCAGCCCTGTCTGTGGAGAAGGTAACAGGGGGAAACATGTTGCAATGGTCCAGACTGTGGGGGTGGGGACAGAGGGAAACAGCATATAACGGCTTCAACAGAGGGCCAGGAGATAGGGGCATCAAGATGCCATATAGTTATACACATACATGATGTATTGTCACACAGAAACCCTCAAAGAACTGACATTTGTGAGTTCATACAGTACACGTGCCTGAAATAGCAGAGTATAGCAGACACCAGTTTGTCAATCTGACATGAAACAAAATTTTTCTCACATGAATCTATTTATGGAGATTACATCAAACACAAACTACTAATGACAAAGTTTAGATTTATGTAATAGTCATTAAATAACCCTATATTATATAGCTATAATAATGCAGAGTTTTGATGAGAAAGAACTCACACCTGTGATACAGACAAACTGATTTCCCACATTTATACTACTTTAGTTCAGCACTGAAATTCAAATGAACAACTTTTTTTAAGAACAGAATGATATATTTTAAGTAATCAATCTAAACTCAAAGCAGATGAGTTAGTAAAAAACTTGAAGTGAAACTATAAGCTCTACAGACTGCTCTGACTGGCAAGTGAAACAGCTTCTTCAGTCAATCAGGGACTTAACTGCTGAAGCAGAAGGGTAGGCCAAACTGATGTCATCACTCTGCATGCCTCAGTGATTGGGACAGAAATAACTTCACTGTTTTCAATTACTGCAGAACACATTAAAAAATGTTGATTTAAAGAAAACCACAAAACCAGACAACATGAAATGTTCAGGAAACATCATGACACAGGGACTTGAACGCAAGTAAATTCAAGCTTTTATTAAACATATGAAAAACATGTTGCATTTGATATTTAAACACTCTAAGTACATGGTAGAGAGAAACAGAAAACTTCTTAAACACACATACACACACACACACAAACACACCTCTTGCTATTTTGAGGAAGATGATGAGGAACTGACCTTGTATAGGCCTTCTGCATTCCATACTGAGAAGAGTAGATTTACAGTCTGCTAAGTATCCAAAACCTGATTTATCTTTGTTTTCTGTTTACCATGTACTTAAAGTGATTTTTTTGTATAACTGTCACTTTTCTGATGAAGAACTCTGCCTAAGTTCCAAAGCTTAAACCATTTTATGAATCCCTTGTTGGTCCAATGAAAGCAACATATGATGGCAGATAAGGACCACTAGACCCACCAACTCAACCCTTTTTTGTTAAGTTTCATTTTTTTGCTGCAGACCCTATCTGATCTATGGCACAGTCTCTTCTCTGCTTCCATAGTCCTACAATTCCCTTGTGCTTGTCCCAGACATTTTTGAATCATATCACTGTTTGTGCCTCACTACCTCCACTGGAATGCTATTTCAGGTATCAACCACCCACTATGTGAAGAAGTACTTGCTCACATTCATCCTGAAGTTACCAACCTCCAGCTTCATATCATGTCCCCTTGATCTAGAACACCTTTTTCTCTGAAAAAATATAATCTTCTGTACCATATTTACCCCTGTGAGATATTTAGAGGCATATCTCAACACCCTTCTATTTCCTCCTCTCCAGTGTGTACTTATTTAGCTCCTTTAGCCTCTCTTCATTGGGCTTTTTATGCAGACCTTGCACCATTATGTTAGCTCTCTGCTGGACTGCCTCCATTCTGTCAATATACTTCCTGAGATGTGGTTTTCAGAACTGGATGCAGTACTCAATGTTGGGACTTACCCACCATCTATACAGGCGGCAGCACCACCTCCCTCGTCCTGTTGGTGCTACCCCTTCATATGCATCCCAGCATCCAACTAGCCCTTCTGACAGCCTGGTCACACTGTCTGGCCATCTTACAGGGACACTCAGCTTTTGCTGACAGTTTTCGTGATAGCTGCAACCTGGTGCCTCATGCCATTTCTATGGTCCGTTGTGGCATATCTGGGATCGGAGTTGCAAGCAAATCACAGTGTTGTATTACTTTTGTGAACATCATAATATTGCTGTCATAATCTTATTAGGAGTGTTCTGACACTGCTGTGTTCTACCAACTGCATATAGAGCTGAGCACCAGTGTAATTGTGCTTACACAGTTTTTTTCTCTCAAATGTAAGCTAAATGAAAAAAATGAAAGAGTGCTCCACTGTGAGTTGTACAAATGAAGTGGCTTTGTATATTGAGTTATCTTTGCTGTTAAAATTGGGTTTTGAAAAGGAAAGTCATTGTCTTGAATTATAGCTTTCCTTTTCAAAGCTTTCCTTTCTATGGCCAAATACATTATTTTGCACTTGTTTTGCATTAAAACACAGCTGCCGTACCCTTGGCCACTCTTCCAGTTTTTTTATATCCCTGCCCATCCTTTCCAGCTCTCACCAGAGTGTCCTTTCTACTTCAGCACTTGATGTCATCAGCGAAGAGGCAGATCTTCCCTTCAAGTTCCTCCACTATACGCACAAAAGGAATCAAATCACCCATTTTGTGCATCTGACTTTGTGGAGATCATTTTTAGGCTTCTTATTTTAAATTTAAGTTTCACCATGCTAATATGAGCCAAGGTCCCACTGCTTTCTGTCTTCCTTGTGTGGAAACCACTTTCTAGTGTCATCTTTTATATAGTGCACTCTGGCCCATAATAGGCTCACAGGTGACCACTGGGGCACTCATCAATTAGGAGAAGAACACACCTTTACTGTTAACACTGCAATGTTAAAGGTTTAGCAGACTCAACCATGTCTGAGGTAAATGGTGCCACTGAAAACTATGGGGTGCTTGGGATACTGTAGAGATATAGTCACAGACTTTCTTTACACTATACTGATCAAGAGAGGCACACAAAGCTAGAACTTATTTCCATGTGTGTTGTGACCTGGGGGTGGTGGTTACATGGTTGTAATAAATACAATAAACCTAACATGGCATATACAATGTAAGTACAATACCAAACTAGAAAAAGGTTTGTGGTTCTCCTTAAGGGAATACTACTAAATTATCTTTGGACGATGATGAAAAATGTCCATTATAGAGTATATTTATTAAGTCATTCAAAATAATAAATTTTATAGAACAACATTAGTTAGGGCCAGATTTTCAAGGTGCAAGACTGGCACACAGACATTGTGTCAAAAGAAATTGATGCAATGGGCACTCTGTGTATCTAATTGTGGCAATCCCAATTTTCAAATGTTTCTTGTGGCATAACCCAGAACCCTGCACCAGACTGGCTTGCACTGTGTCTCCTGCAGTTGCATGGCTGCATCATTACAGTAGGGGGCTTGTGCCACAATGTGTCTGCCATGTCTCCGACATTGGAAGTTTCAAATCCTCACCAAGGATCACATGGTCCACAAGATTTAGAGATATAAGAAGCTGGTTTAATGGCTCCATGCACTGCAAATGACCCTAGCCCCGGAACCACTGATCCATAGGCTGCCACACTGCCACACACAGAAACTGGTGGCAAATGCACAGTTCCATGGGGGACTCCACAGCACTGCCCCTTACTATCTGGCACAACAGTGTTGCCACACATATCCTCACCAGTCTTACTTCCACTGCCCTCTGCCTGGCACTCTTCTTTCTTCTACATCACTCTACCTACCCACTTAGAACTGTGTGTTACATGTGCTTCCATCAGGATGCCTTTTGCAGCCACTTCACAAAAAGAACAGTGCCATGGTGCCATTTGTGCCACACAGAAGAATGGAGATGGGGTCCAATCTCTACTGTTTCTGTCAGAGGAAACCCGCACCTAACCTCTATAGCTTCCACTAAACAACTGAGCATGTGGCCAATGGGTCATTAGCACTGATTGCTAAGGTGCAACATCATCCTGCTACTTGCGGCAGTCCTCTCCTGTGTGCCTTTTGTGTGTCACATAGAAGTAGTTGCAGCACTCTGGGGAAGTTTGACGCTCAGATCCTTCTGTTGTAAAGTCAGGTGCAGCATACCTGGTGCACCAGGCTGTGGTGCAAGTCACCATTTGTACAGCTTGCATCAGTCTAGGGAGCCTTTTGAAAATAGAGCCCTGGTGGGAGGATAACCTCGGTGGAATAGAGGAACAGTGGGCAAAACCAAAAGGGGCCATATTGAAAGCAACAAACCCTGTCTTTGGCAAGTAAGCAAAAGGAAAAGGAATAGGAGGCTACTATAGTTCTCAAAAGAGGTAGCTGGGAAGATAAGGGCAAAAAAGTTAGCATTCTGGAGGTTTAAGAAGACACAAAGGGAGGAGGATAGGGAAGTATATCAGGGAAGCAGAGGGAGGAAGGGAAAGCAGTTATGAGTGCAAAGGCACAAACAGAGGAGAAAATAGCCCAGGCAGTAAATAAAGGGGACAACATAGTTTTCAGGTACATAAGTGAAAAAAGAAAGGCCAAGAAAGGATTGTAAGGCTAAGGATGGAATAGGGGTGAAGTGGGATGATGGTGGAGGGTGACAAGGCAAAGGCAGGCATCCTGAACAAATATTTTTGTTCAATGTTCACAGAAAAATGGGAATGTGAGCGATCACAGATAAGCGACAAAAGTATTGAAGGAAGGAAAGTGTTCACCAGTCCATTTACAGAGGAGAGAGTACAGAAGGAACTCAGAAATCTGAACAAGGACAAGGCAATGGGGCTAGACAGGATATATCCAAAGATATTGAAGGAGCTTAGAGAGGTGTTGGTTGCACCACTGACAGTTCTGTTCAACCACTCACTGGAGACGGGAGCAGTTTCGGAGGACTGGGGGGCAGATGTACAGTAGTCTCACTTCACAGAAATGGTAGCAAAGAGTAAGCTGGCAACTACAGACCAGTGAGCCTGACTTCAGTGGTGGGAATTTAATGGAATAACTACTGAATGAAAGGATTTCAGAATGTCTTGTATTGAGTGACTTATAGGGCCTGAGGCAGCATGGATTCACTGGGGAGAGCTTATGTCAAACAAATCTGATATATTTCTTTGACTGGGTGACCATGGAATTAGATCAGGGTGGAGCAGTGGATTTGGCCTACCTAAATTTCATTAAGGCCTTTGACACCATTCCACATAGGAAACTCCTAAACAAGCTGGGCAGCCTGGAAGTGGGTCCTAAGGTAGTAAACTGGGTAAGAAATTGGTTGGGGGATAGGCAACAGAGGGTGTTGGTAAATGGAGTTCACTCTGAGAAAGGGAGGGTGACCAGGGAGTGCCAAAAGAATCAGTACTGGGGCCGGTACTCCTTAATGTCTTTATTAGCGATATTGCATTGGTATGCCAAGCAAGCCTTATCTGCCATTGAATTATATGATTCTATGAACCCTTAATGTTTAATACTGCATAACTTAAACATGCATTGCCTTTGCATACTACATTTGTATCTTCAACATATCTGCAATATTTTCAAGTTCAAATCACAATGTACAGAGCAGTGCTGTTTGATATCACTGAGTAGTTTCCTAATGTCAACACAGCTGTGCCATTTTCTAATATATCAACACAACCATATAATGTATCACTATGTGAAAGTTGCATAATATGGTCTACTACCTCAACTGAGTAATTCACTAAAGTGTGAACACAACTGAGTAATTTACTGTTGTGTCAACATCGGATAACGTGGTTTTGTATCCCAATTGAGTATTTAATATGTCTACACAATGGAATAATGTACTAGTATGGTTGCATTGTAGAAAGTAGTTTTGATGCCACAACTGAGTATTTGTTAATATAAAGACACAACTAAATAATTTACTAATATGTCAACACTGTATAATACGGACTGATAACAACATTGAGTATTTGTTCATATGTCAACATAACTAAATAATTTACTAATAAGTCAACATTGTATAATGTGCCATAATGTATGGTATATAATGCCATAATATCTATTATTACAGATGTGGCACATAAATGTTTAAAAAACATTTTTATTTTTTCTGATTTTTGGTTCACATTAGGGTAAAACAAATATCTTCTACATTACTATCTTATAATAAATAGTACAAGGTCCTCTAACCATATCACAAAAATATCCCCATTTGCCATTCTGCTAACCCCCAAATCTACCAAACTTTAAATGTACTGGAACATAATAAAGTGAAAAGTGCAATGTACAATACAGAAATATTAGATGATACAAGGTGCAAAATTAGAAACTTGCAAAAACTTAAAATGGCAAAAAGTACAGTGTACACAATAGAATTTCAGACAATGCAACATGGCCCACATTTTACAAATGCATACAAATTACCTGGTACTAGAAACAAATGAGTAAATAAAGTAGTGGAAATGTGAAAATAGAGGAACAAATCTGCTAAAGAATTACAGCATGAATGGTAATACATCATTAAAGTGGTGGAACAGTGTGAGGGTGCAGTGATGGCAAGTGGACAGTAATGCATGAGTAAAAAGCAGTGACACTGGCTAGCTTAAGAAGCAGGGAAGGTATGTGAATTATGTACCAATAAGTTCAATACAGATAGTTAAGGGGCAGTATACAGGCCATCCTTTATCTCACAGGTGCATATTGACTACAGTGGTTGTCAGCATGCAGTCCCTGCTCCAGGAAGAGCTGAAGAAATGGATGTAGAAAGGAACATTGCTTGATACCAGAGTCTGCTTCACATATTGTAGTACAGGGTCACAAATGTCACCTATACACCAATTACAAGTCTTCAATTTCTACACAAGTACATAAGTTCAGTGCTGTTAGTGCAAGGACTGTATGCAGGCCAGCATTAAATGCATTGGTGCATAACAATTTCTTCTTCCTTAACATACATTCTAGATAAGGACTGTTATTTATTTTACATTTAGTATACACAAAAGAGATAGCGAAGTTGTATTATTATTTGTGAAACATATTGCACATAAGTAGCAGTATCAGTGTAACAGTGCCAGTGGCTCAGCATGTAGCACACTCATCTCAAGGCATGAATATTGGAAAGTTTACAGTTCCAGCCCCACACTGGGAACTTGTGATAAATCTCAATAGTGACACTGTAGTGCATCGTAAGGTGGATGCTGCACTTCTGAGGTGCTGTCTTTCAGATGAGATGTTTAACCAAGGTCCTGTTCTGCTAATTGTTCAGCTGGACATTAACGATCCCATGGAACTCCTCAAAAAGAGTAGATGAATGTCCCCAGTATACTGACCATAATTCCCCATTCACTAGAAATATCACCAACAGCTTAATCTGTTTTTGAATGTCAGTCTGCATCTGTATCTTCCCCCTCTCCATTGGCACAAGACTGAAAATAGGCAGAATTGCTGAGTCCTCCTTTCTCCATCAACAAAACTAAAATAATAATAATAAAAAAATCCTACTTGTGTTCAATGTATTGTTTTCTCTTTCACTGTCATATATTTCATTTAAAAATCTATAAATTACATTTAAAAAATGTATTGTACATAGCAACTGTATGCCTGCATATTATCACTTCTGTTAACTACCAAATTAAAGCAACAAACACGTCAAGAAAATGGAAAATCAACAATTCTTGACTGTAGCTTAGTTTTGTTTTTTCTCAGAACACCAGCAGGTTCCTCACCCTATCCACACATAATACGTAGAGGTGAGCAACTTTGGTAAACTTCACCTTATGAAATACTTTGTAAAGTTTCCCTACTTTGTGAAATGGGAAATGCCTAGATGTTCTTTGAGTAGTAGTGCTGTGCAAAAAGTGGCATTCTGCTCGTGAAATTAGTGTGGAATGACCATTCTCCTGGTGGAATTTCCACTGGCATTTCACTGGTTATTCTGTGGAATTCCACCCTCCTGTGATCAGTAGAATAATATTCCATGGGACAGAAATGTGTCTGTCAAAAATCAATCCACAATGATTTCCATGGAAAATATTGAGATCCACAGAATAAAATTCAGGAGAAATGTTGCCAAAAACTCATTCTGCATTTTTCTGCCACAGAATTTTGCCATTCCATTTCCATCAAATTCTGGTAGAATCTCTAAAATTGTGTAAAATTATGTTCTGTTGAAATTTGAAAATACAGCACTACTGTGTAGCAAAGTAGAGGTTTATTGCAAAGTGTTACACAAAGTGTCTGACTAAAACAAACATCCACTGTCAATTTCCAAAATAAGGGTATTAAAAGTTATAATTAATGCAAATATATATATATATATATATATATATATATATAGAGAGAGAGAGAGAGATTATGAATACGACCATGCACCTGCAGTGTCAGCCCCCTTGAGATTCCAACTGGAGCACTGCTGAATGAACAGCTGCAGGTACTTGGCTCTATTCACAATAAATATATATTTGTGCACTGACTTAGCCTATTGTTAACTTTATTATGGAACCTGACTGGGAGTGATGATGGTTCTTCTGTTTGTTTTGGTTTTACCTTGATCCAAGCACAGCCAAGTAGTGGGGCAGCCTTGTCTTTTTGTGAAGTGTCTGACTTATCTGTTGTATTTGTTAAATAAAAAACAAAATTACCACCCTGTTCAGTTTTTTTACATTCCTCCCACTATGCTATATAGGTTTTTAATATATGGATTTTAGAAATAATATTACAATAAAGCATACCAAATATTCTCGGTAATATCATCACTCCCAGAGTGAAAATAGCACAGTTCACTAGTGATAATACTATCATTCAGGAACTGTGATAGCATAGCTTGGGAACTGAATGATAGTATTATCACCAAAAGTCAACAGTGCAATTGCCAGTCTGTCTCCAGGCTTCTTTCAAGGCATGCCTTTCAATTTGTCACTTTTTCTGTGTGAGTGGGAAAAACAAATTTCAAAAACATGGTGTCACTTTCTTTCACTTCTGAGAAAAATGTCCTTGGTGGTACCAGCAGCAGTGTTTTTATTTTATTTTTCTTGTTGTTTTTATTTTTTTTGTCTTTTCCAACATCTCCAAAAATATCTGGTTGATTCTACTTTCACTCATCTAGCCATGGAAATGACAGGCAAGACTCTGAGTGAGTGAATCTTCAGCACAGTGCAGTGCTCATATCTAAGCAGAGCAGTGTTGAGCACCCTAAGTGAATGTTAGCTGAAGTAGTCCGGTGCTCATTTCTTATGAGAGCAAATTTTGCAATTGGTTCCATATATTAAAAAAATAGGGAACTGTGTATCACTTGGTAGTAAAACCATCTTGAGGTTCTGAGGACAAATGAACCTTTCAAGCTTTGCTCTTTAGGTTCCCTTGTTCACAAAACCTTTTGATGGTTTTACTACCTCACCCATTCATTATTCTATTTTTATTATAGCCACCACCTGCCACGTGCTATACCACAATTTCTTCCACCCCAGCTCTACCCTGCAAAGTTATATTCTGAGAGACTATACATTTTCTGGCATAGTCCTCTTTCTACCAAAATAACCAAGTTCCCACCACTTCCCCCTCCTCATCCCATTGATTAGGCACAGAAACCCCTCACCACTTACCATCCTCTTTTGAATAAATACTTCATCTCCACATCTCTCAAACCCCAGTTTCTGGTATCTTAAACTGTAAAAACAAAACCATCTTACAGCAGAATAAGTGTTGTTGCTATTCAGTGTTCAAACTGGGATACATGGTGAGTGTTGTCTTTTTTTTGTGCTGTAGTTATGCCCTATTAGTTGGTTATGCCTGTCTAATTCAGGACTCCCCAAAACAGTACTAGTTGTATCTGCCATCTGCATCAGCAGCTCAACATTGGTCAACAGCACACTCATCATCTTTAGCTTTGGTGGCAGCCTTTCTTCTGTTGTCACAGGAATTTGACCCATATCACCCCAAAGTGTAACACTAACTTCAATAAGATCCTCAATGTGCTGCATGGTAGCCATAAGCCTAATTGAAGAGTAGTCCCTTGGGGTCGCTTACACTGTCACCAGAATTAATGGCTATTTACACTAATGACCTCAGACTAAAAACCTCACGTACTTCATTGTTCCAGTGTCTGTCCCTGGATGTTTCCAGATGAATATACAATGAGTTATGTTGTTCTCTCATACAATGAGTCCACTGGCAGCTGCTACTAGTAAGGGCCCTGTGCCTCCTTAGGTGGCATGGCAAGTGACCTAAGGTAAGAGTGGCCTAGAGAAACACCTCTACCCTACTATCTCTATGCCTTTCTGACATATATCTGCCAGCACCCAACAAATAGCCCTGTAGTTCCACCCACTGTTTTTATAGGCTCCATCAGTTGGTAGGTTCTAGGGTCTGACACTCATAGTAAACAAGCCTTTCTCAACTACAGGCTGGAGACGGTTCTTACACTCACCCACTGGAAAAACAATTTCCAACCATTGAAATTCTAAGATGGTTTGGTGCACTCATTCTTCACATTACAGAAGGGGGGGAGAGCAGCATTTGGAATGCACTCCTGTCTCCAGAGGTGCTGCTCCTCATGAAGTGGCTATTAGTGAAAAACATCAAGTGGAGCACACATGCCAACTCAGATTAAACAAAATAATGTGTTTAAAGCTTAGAAGAACATAGAGGAAACTCACCTATGTATTGCCTCCTTAGCATGTAGGCTTCATTGGTGTGTGGTCACCCCTCACCCATGAAGCCTTCATGCTGACCAATTGGCTTTTTAGTCCTAGTGGTTAAGGGGTACAAGGAGCATAAAACTGATATTGATGCTTATATTTCCAAAAGAAGCATAGGCCAGAATTTCTTAGAGATCTTTTATGACCCTACAGATGCAACTGACCCCAGTTGAAAACATCCACATTTTTTTACTATTGCATCTACGTTATTAAACAGACAGGAAGTCTTATCAGCAATTCTTGCACTGAATTTAAATAAAGTTCCAGGGTTGGAAAAGATCCCTGTGGAACTATATCTTTGCATGGTGGACTTCTGGTCAAACAATTTGAGAATATTTTTTTAACAAATGCATTCAAAACAACATGACCCCGAACTTTTGGATGGCATTGGGGATAATTCTTATCTTCATAAAAGGTGATAGATAACAGTGGGGGAGCACCTGGAGAACAGTGACCACCAGTCATTGTGTTTTGAAATCACAGGAGGAGCAGAATCAAACCACACAAAAACACGTATCCTGGAGTTTAAGGGGGGAGACTTTGGGAAAATGGGGAGATACTTGAAAGAGGCATTAAGCAGAATAGGACAGGAATCAGGGGTTGAGGAACAGTGGACAGTATTTAAAATGGGGATTACAAGAACAGCAGAATTATGCATTAAGCAGGTTAGCAAAAGGAAAAGGAAGAGGAGACCATTATGGTTTTCCAAAGAGGTAGCAAAGAATGTGAAAGCCAAAAAGATTGCATTCAGGCAATACAAAAAGACACAGGCAGAAGGGGCTAGGGAGAAGTACAAGGAGCAGCATAGGGAGGCAGGGAGATCAGTAAGGGAAGCCAAAGCTCAGACAGAAGAACACATTGGAAAATCAGTGGGTAGAGGGGACAAAACCTTATACAGGTACATAAGTGAAAAAAGAAAGACAAAGGGAGGGATAGTGAGACTGAAGGAAGAGGATGGGGGCCGCATGGAGGATGATAACAGTAAAGCTGACATATTAAACAGGTATTTCTGCTCAGTCTTTACTGAGGAAGAGGAGGGTAATGGGTCTGAAGGGAGTACAAGGGGTGAGAATGGTGCAGAAATGGACACAAGTCCCTTTACATGAGAAGGGTCCTGAAGGAACTGGAAGTAATAGAGTTGATAAAAGCAATGGGGCCAGATGGGGTGCACCCCAGGGTCCTTAAAGAACTAAGAGAGGTGGTGGCTAAACTCTCGGCTATCCTGTTTAGCCAATCACTGCAAACAGGGGAGGTACCCAAAGACTGGAGGACAGCAGATGTAGTCCCCTTATACAAAAATGGGAACAAAGAAGAAGCAGGGAACTACAGACCAGTCAGCCTCACCTCGGTAGTGGGGAAGATCATGGAAGCACTACTGAAGGAGAGATTGGTGTAACATCTGGTTGTCTATGGACTACAGAACCCAAGGCAGCATGGTTTCACCAGGGGAAGGTCATGTCAGACCAACCTCATTGAATTTTTTGACTGGGTGACTAAAGAGGTAGATCAGGGGAGGGCAGTGGACATGGCCTATCTGGACTTCAGCAAGGCCTTTGACACTGTGCCACATAGAAGACTATTACACAAACTGGGGAATATGGGTGTGGGCAGCACAGTAGTGTGGTGGGTAGGTAACTGGCTGGGTGGCAGGACGCAGAGGGTGGTAGTAAATGGCTGTCACTCCACAGAGGGAAGAGTGACCAGGGGGTACCACAGGGATCAGTGCTGGGACCAGTCCTATTCAACATCTTCATCAGTGACATTGCACAGGACCTAGAAGGCAGAATTTCACTGTTTGCCGATGACACAAAGCTCTGTAACAGAGTAGACACACCAGAGGGTGTAGACAGAATGAGAAGGGACCTGCAGAAACTTGAAGAATGGTCAGGGGTTTGGCAGTTGAAATTCAATGCAAAGAAGTGCAAGATATCGCATATGGGGAACAAAAACCCTGGCACAATATATCAGTTGGGGGGTGAGGATATAGCATACACCAAGCAGGAAAGGGATCTTGGGGTTATCATCTCTGATGACCTCAAGGTAGGGAAACAGTGTGACAAGGCAGCAGGTAAAGCAAATAGGATGCTGGGATGTATAGGCAGGGGCATCACCAGCAGGTAAAGGGAGGTCATAATTCCGCTATACAAGACACTAGTGAGGCCCCACCGGGAGTACAGTGTACAGTTCTGGAGACCTTACCTATGTAAGGACATAGACAGGCTAGAGAAGGTTCAGAGGAGGGCAACAAAGATGGTGCATAGATTGCATCACAAGTCCTATGAAGACAGGTTGAAGGAACTCAACATGTACTCCCTGGAGGAGAGGAGGGAGAGAGGGGATAGGATAGAGACATACAAGTATCTCACAGAGAGGAACAGGGTACAGGAATACACTATTTTTAAGTGAAAAAGATGTTCCAGGACTAGAGGGCATGGGATGAAGTTGGAGGGAGGACGATTCACAGGAAACATGAGGAAGAATTTCATCACAGAATGGGTGGAGGACAAGTGGAACACCCTGGAAGTTGTGGGGGCTGAAACAATCACAGGATTTAAGAATGCATGGGATAGACATAAAGGAATTCTGGAGGTCAGGGGTAAGGGGCAACAGACTTCTAGGAAAACATAAACTGAACTTACAAGCTCAAATGGGCAAACTGGGTGGGCCATAGGCCCTTATTTGCTGACACTGTCTATGTATCTATGTATCTATGTAATTAATGAAAATACACTTTGGGGCTTAATGAGGAAATGGGAAGCATACCTCTCCCTGATAAACCTAATTAGAAATCCACACAGTGCACCTGGGCTCAAGTTAGTGTCAGGGCTGGAAGCCAACTTTCTGACATTTTTCCCACTAACAGGGGTGTCAAACAGAGTTGTTAGCTTGCCCCCATGCTGTTTTTGATTTATATAAATAAGCTTCTATTAACCTTTGAGGCTTCTGATTCCAATTCTCCAAAAATGGGCTCCACACTATGCCCAGTTTTGGCATATGCAGATGATCTGGTAGTTTTTTCACTTTCCTGCAGTAGTGTTCAAAAAATCCTTGACTTATTACATGAGCATTCTAAAAGATCAGCCTTAAAGGTTAATATTTCAAAGAAAAAGATAGTTTTATTTGGGTGATGTAAAATAATTATATGTGGAAGTTGGATACAATTCCAGTTTAGGTAGTTTAAACATATAGCTACTTAGGTGTGACCTTTGCAAGGAATCTTTCCTGAAAATGCCACCAAGAAAGTATTTGACTAAAAACAAATCCTATCTAATTGATATAAAAAAGATTAAATTACCTATACGATGGTCATACTATCAGACCACTGCTTACGGCAATAAAGCAAAATATAATACTCAAATTATTTATGGTCCATAGGTTTGGGTCAGATCCTCTTTGGAAAACTTGGAAATCTTAGCTATTCAAGTTCAACATGCATCCTTGGGTTTTAACAAATCTACTACCATCTGGTTTGTAAGGGCTTGAATTAGGATTAAGTAGCCTGCAATCCATCATTGACAGTAAAATTCTATATTATTGGATTCGCTTCAACAGACTTCCAGAAGAAAGGTTAGCTGAAAGTTTAGATTAGCAGTGTCAGTGACTAAGCAGTTTGTACACTTGCCTCTGAAGCTGGAAGATCAGAAGGTTGTAGGTTCTTCCCTACACCTGGCACCTGGATTAAATTCCAGTACTGACACTGTAGTGCAGCATGCGAGGGGTGCTGCACTCCTGAGGTGCCATCTTTCAGATGAGACATTAAATGGAGGTCCCATCTGCCTGTGCTGGTGGTTGTTCAGCTGGATATTAAAGATCCCATGGCACTTCTTGGAAAAAGTAGGAGAAGCTTTTATTAAAACTGAAAAATCACATCCAACAAAGCAAAAACTCAGCATGTTATAATGCACATTAAAACATAAAAGGAAAATTGAACATACATGACATAAATTAACAATACTATCATACTTTTGTTAACAGGATATCCAATCTAAATCATACAATATGAATGCATACTGAAAACATAAGTAACCACAGCCCCTTCCCTCTCTCCACTTTTACCCATCTACCTTTTTTTTCTGCATTACTGAGGCAACTACTGGAAGGGACATCCAGCCACCTGCCCTACCCACTGGGACAGCACCAGGCTCACTCACATGATGAGGGTCCAGTTTGGCCATGGCCAGTCTGCTGGAGGGCCTCCCTCATACTCTGCCTAGCCAGACTGCCCCTGGTTCCCCAGTGCAATTCCAAGACAGTCCTCCCAGTGAGGCATGGCACAGCTATCAAGCTGCATGGTTGACCCAGCCTTTTTCCACCTAATTTAGATCCCACTGGAGCACGGACATGCAATGACATCTGGGAAAAACATGCCGATGTCCGCCTTGCTCCCTCCATTTATTCACCAGCATGTAGCACCCCTGTGCATCCCCAGAGGCCGCTGCAGTGTGGTGAAATTCCCCAGCCCTCCTCAGGATCAGGAGAGCAGTCTATAGATGCTTAATCCTGAACTTCCCCTGCCGACCTACTGATGCCTGAGTCCATTCCCGAACTTGAGTTGCCAGTGTGCCTTGAGGTGTGGCATCCAGCACCTCAACCCTCAGTACCACCGGGCCGGCCTTTATCCATCTACCTTATGACAATATGTAAACCATATTGTAGATCACAATAAAGATCAAAACCAAAAAAGAAAATAAATCTTGATACAGTCCTATATTTGAAATTACATTGTACTGTTATTCACAAAATCATTTAGAGATCCTCAAGCAAAAATTAATACTCTCTATTAATGCAACCATTTTAAAGCATCCCAACGTGTTTAAGAAATGCAAAATCACACATAGCACAATAATGCAAATCATCATGTGCTATATATACAAATCACCACAAATTGTTATGCTGGTTCAATTTAAAGCAGAAATGCATGGTGCTGAAAGGCCTCTCACACAGCCTGCAAAGAGTGCCAACAGAAGACACAGATACATGTTTCATCCTACCAGGACCCATCAGTGTGCCTTGTCTGGGTGACACCCCAGTGGAATGAACCAGTTACCCTAAGTTGGTCTATTGGTTTTGGGTTGTGGTGAGCCCAATAAAAACAAGATAAAAGACAAAGAACCACAATGTGCAAGCACTGAGGCAAGGGTTTCCCCAAAGGGCATTGGCTTGGAAACCAGCTTTCAAAGAAATACAAAATCACACATACTCCCATAATGCAAAACATCATGGGCTGTATATGCAAATCACCACAATTTATTATGCTGGTGTATGCCACAATTGTCTGTTTAGCTGCCTATAATCCAGTTGTTTCAGCTGTTGCAAATCCTTCTGAATAAACTGAATTAATTCTACTTGTGAAATGTGTTGTTGAAGTACTAGTCTGCACCATGCCTGCCAAATCCAATAGACTAGGGTTGCCAACAACACTCTTACAGAGCTAGTGTCATATTGAGCCCATCAAACTGAGTATACTCCTTTATATAATATAGCAAGATATATGTGAAGCCAAATGTCTGATCCCCATTGTTTTCCAAAACTCAGTAATGTAGGGACATAAAATAAAATGCTCCATAATTTCAATCTCTAACTGACAGGATTCCCTAGGGCAGTATCATTCCACAATTTCTTTATATTTTATATTCCTTCCACATTAATTCTACCATGTACTCTTAACCATACCAGATCCCACACATTTGCTGGGATTCTTGGGTCAGTCAAGAGGTGCCCTTTTGCTAGTTGCTGAGTTCCTGGTAGGTTTTGAAAAGGGTGTGCCACAAAATAAGTCCTCACTATCTGTACATATATCAGTTTTCTAGGGATTGTTAGCAACTGGTGCTGTGATATCTTCCATTTTTTTGATATTGTCAAAGCACTCAGTCCACAAAGAATTAAGCTTCAGGGTTCTTTTGTTTTTATGTCTAAATGACATTTCCTTCCAATCCTCCATAACCTCAATTAACCAAGAGGCACCCCACGTTACCCACTGAGTTAGCTTCCCTCGTAGCATCAGTACGCATAAATAAATATGCTCCAGAAAAACACCACAGGCTGCACCATGCAATCTCCTGCATCCTATCTATTTAGGTACATAACACCCCATTTGAGTGGGTTCAACCTACTGCCCCACAGACAAGAAAAGAAACAATAATATAATTGAATTTCTAGATATTTGAGGACGTGGTACACATAGCTGATATATAAAAGAAAATGGCACCAAAAAGGTTTTGAGTAAATCTACCCTTTTCATTTTATTCATATGCCACCCACACCACTTTGCCATTAACTGCTGTCCATTCCCAATTTGAAAATCCCAGTTATAACTAGTCATATTCAACTGGCCAAAATAACCCCCTAGGATTTTGCAAGGTTCTAAACTTATACCCACTTACCCCTACTACTCCCACTGTCCCTGATATATCAAGGGTTACTTCTATGGGAATACATTTACTTTTATTTGTGTTAATCTTACACCCCCGATACTGCTGATACAGACCGAACCAGATGATTTGTCCATCTCCCTGACTCAGCATCTTTAACCATAAGGATCAAATCATCTGCATAAGCAATACATTAAGTAATGTTCCCATTTGGATGGAGCACATCTTTAATATTTGGAGATAAAGTTCAAATTCTAACTAAAGGATCCATAGTAAGTATAAACAATAAAGTGTTGAAAGGACAGCCCTGATGAAGACCTTTCTTTTTTTTTATAAATACTTAATTTTTTTTTTCTTTTCTTCCTCCCTCCTTTGAGGCCATGGCGTACATATGCATGTGAGCGCATGCAGACTCATGCACATGCCAGGATCTGGTGGCCCATTCCACCCTTCCACCCCTTTCACCCCTCTCCTGACTTGCATCACCACTCTGTACCACCTACGCACCCACCGGACCTCCACCCATTGATAGTGGAACTACAGATAAGCAGACAGCCATCCCTTGGAGGGGAGAGTAAGCTCAATCTCACTCCATCCCACACACACCCAGCTGACTCCCCAAGGTAATTCCCGAATCCGGGTCACTGGCATAGCATGAGGTAAGGCACCAGCACCTCAGCCCTTTGCACCACCGGACTGGCATGATGAACACTCTTCTGAATCAAGCATTTTTTTCCCACCCATTTATAATCATATGGGTTAACAAAAGCCTTCCTGCATCATAATTTTATCCACTTGAAAAAACGAGATGGAAATCCATAATTCTTCAAACATTACCACAGGAAACTGTGAGAAACATTATTGAAGGCCTGTGATTGGTCAATATTAATATCATACCCTTCATTTTACCTTGGGCTCCTTGTTCCATCATTGTTCTAAGTAAAAATAAGGCATCAATTATCCATCTCCCAGGAACTGGAAAGACCTGGGCTTGATCGATAACTGAATTCAATTCCTTAGACATTCAGAGACTCAAAATCTTTGCGAAGGTTTTAAAATCCGTATTTAACAAGGTAATTTGTCTCCAGTTTTGCAAATTGGTTTTGTCTTCTTCTTTGTAGAGAAAAACTAATAGTCATTTAAACATGTGATTATTCAACCTGCCTTCTGAAAGAAAGGTCTGTAATATTGTAACTAGTTCCTGTGGTATATGCGGCAGCAATTTTACATAAAATTCAATAGACAACCCATCTGACACCTGGGATGTTCCCTTTCTAGTGATTTTATAGCCTCTGTGAGTTCTACCAGGGTTAAAGGAGCCAAAAGGCCATTAACCAGTTCCAAATTCAATTTTGGAATGCTGGCCACATTTAATATTTGTTACAAAAATTCTGGTTGCTCATCCTTAGTTTCTTGCTGTTCTAAGATATAATGAATCTCCTTATCTTCCTTAAAATAGGCTTTTTTCCTGAAATAATCTCTCCCTTTACCGTCTTTATTCCCATTAGTTGGTGTGTTTTATCTTTCTGGCAACAGTCATCTAATGGGGTATTTTTTTCCCTGAGTTTCAAATCTTTGTTCTGGCACAAGAGCCTTATGTCTATCATACTGCCACTGGAACATTTCTTATTTTATAATATCTATTGGTTCTCTATTATTATCCTGACCTTTTTCTGTCTGATCAGACAATAGCTGTTGAAACTGTGTTCTGAGTTTTAAATATTTTGTATTCTGCTGGACACATTGTTCGAAAAAAAAAAGCTATAAATAGCTGCTTAGTGTCCTCCCACCACTCCAAAAGGGAGTCATATAAAAAGTCTACTGTATTTCCATCTTTAAGTACTGTAAGTAATGCCTGACATATATATGATTTCTCTAGGAGAGTAGAGTTTAATTTACATAACCTTCTCCTCCCACCATCCTTGGAGATGTGGTAGAAAGCGTTATCCCTATTAAGGTCAGATGTTTCCATCAAAACAATGTTGACAATAATCCCCTGTAACATGTACAGTATGTGCCTATTTCTGACAAAGAGTAGCTTGAGCATCTTTTAACCCATAGATACGTTTTAGCCTGCTTTCCTTAAGTATCAGACTGTTGAAGATTAGTATAAAAATCTCCCCCAAAAAGTTCCTGTTTATTAGTGCATAAGTATGGCTGCACTAATTTTAGTAATTTCACTCAGAGGGCCTTTGTTTGAGGGGTATGAATATTTGTTACTCCAAACCACCCCAACAGATCAGAAAGGATAGCCTGAAAACCAAGCCAATTTGACTCTACTTCTGTTATGGTACACAGCCTAGTGACCTGTAAAAGAAAAATTTCACACTGCAGTTTTTCTAAAATGGAGAAAGTAGTTTCTCTTTTCAAAGCTGACTTAATACTATTAACATTTAGACTGGCCAGCCATAGGGGAAGATCTGAATTATGCTTGAGAAGGTCCTTTTCTTCTAGAGCTAGCTCTGGTAATCCTGCTTGGCCTCTGTATAGATTGCTGTGCCTTCAAAGAGTCATGCCCCCTCCTTAGGTGGGTCAAGGGGGAGAGTCTGAGGATGTATCAGGGTTTACGTGCTCTATCTGATTGCTTCAACTTTGGAGGACCTTACAGGTGTTACTCATTGAGATGTCAGGACTTTGGCTGACAGGGTCTTTCTGTGTTCTAGGCCCCTTAGGTCCTCTCGTTACCACTGTAAATTCCCCATCAGCTGTTTCTTGCATTTCAGCATGCCTTGGTACCTGTGGCTTTTCAGGTGGAGGTAGAGAGGGAAGCATACTTGTAGTCTCACTGGAAGAGTCAGCTTGTATTTATTCAGTTTCCATAATGTCCTGGAAAGGTACCAAGGTATCGTGTTTGGAGGGGGGGTTCTCTGCACATTCCTCAGGTGCTTGCTGCTCCAGTCATGGTGGGTGGGGGAGGCTGAGGGTAATATCTTTCTGACCTGTGTGATCTCTTAGCTCTATTTATGTAAAATTCTTGCTCTGAGGCATCTTCTGAGTTATGTGCTGCCCATGGACAAGACTGGAATTAATGTTCGCCATCCTCACACAAGTTGTACACCACAGGAACTGTGCATGAGTTGGCAGCATGTCCAAGCCCTACACACTGAAAACATCTCCCTTGGTTACAGTCTGAGTTTAAATGCAGCAGGGATCCACACTTGTAGCAGCTCTTAGGTTGTCCCTGGTAAAAAAGAATACCATGGTCTCTCCTGAGAAAGAATGAAGTTTGGACATATCTAACTCCCTCATCTGTGTGTTTAAGTCAAACTGTAAACATCCATCCCCAGTCCCAAATCCAGTTACTTCAATTATTGGGTTTGGTTTATGTCATATATCAGCACACTTCTCCAACCAGAAAACATTCACCCTCACATCCTCATTCTGAAAGAGAACTGCCACAGTTTTCACTGTTGGTTTAGAAAGTGGAATGTCATAAAACCCCTGCCATTCAGGGGAGTCTTTCAAGGTGTAATATAGTTTCCAAAATGTATCCACTAGAGATCTTAACAGAAACTTACATCATACTTGCTGTCACCAGGAACATGAATACATGCATACACTTCTGCTTTTGTAAAATGCACAGAATCAATAAGAAGCATTTTTTCCACATATAATCTGTCTGGTATCTTGCTAATACCACCTTTGAAAAAGATCCAAACAGCAAAGCATCTTTTAACTGCCACAGCTGGCTGGTGAAAGAGGCTAGCATAGCTGGATTGTTTATTCGCTGCATCCTGATGTTCATCCTCCCCTGAACAGATACAGATCCCTCCTGCCTTCAGTATTATTATTTCCATTCTTCATAATCATAGAAGTTACCTGGGTATGTTGTTGTGCGGAATCATCAATGAGGTTCATATTCATTTTTTCCTGACAGTCTGTAACTATCCCCATCTGTTGTGTTGTGATGTTGCCAACATCTGGAGTAGTATCCAAACTCGGGACTACACCCTTCACTACTGCAGCTGTCACAGCTGGTGTGTACTTCTCTGATGCAGCCTCAGACTCCAAAGGCAAGACACTGCCTCCATTCTCAACAGTAGTATTTCTTTTCCAATTTGGTGACCCAAGTATAAGGACAACCAGGGATCCAGCGGCCAGCTTCAAATATTTAACCGGCCTGTTGCAAGGTATTCTTGGTAGCCCAATCTCCTGATGAAAAAGTCAGTCTGAGAGCATCCAGAGGTAGAGTTATTCACAGACGTTTTCTCTGTGCCTGTTTGTAGAACATCAGCACTGGCTTCATTCACAGAATGTAGGATGTTTTCTTCCCTGGTGTCATGTGTGGGCTTTTAAGTGACTGTTTCCATTTGTTCTCCTCCTCGAGCTTGTGTTTATTAACATGGAAATCTTGTTCCACCTACTGCATCAGTTCCATTAACTGTTGTTGTGTTTGTTCCAGGTCTATCTGCAGTTGTACTTCTGCAGTCATAATGTCCTACATATCTGTGTCGACATCTGGATTTTATCTCCCAAAATCATCTCTTCTTTCAATTCCAGATCTTCCTCATGCAAGTCTGTATATGTCACTAGTTGTTAAGCAAATACACTTCCTGCTTGCTCCATCAGTTGTCCACGACTGGAGTCTGCCATCTCACTCACAGAAAGTCAAGCCCCCTGCTGGCAGAGAAGGGGAATTTCCCCAGTCTTGGTCAAATTTCCCCCATTCACTAAAAATAACATTAACAGATTAATCTGGTTCAAGTTCAGTTGGTTACCATCTGTATACCACCCCCCCCAATACTACTGAAAAAGGGACTTCTATTCTTAGTGGGCCTACCGGGTTAAAAAAAATTCACTAAATAAATAAATACTTGCTTACAAGAGAAAGCTCTCTGGAATGCTCTCTGATGTAAGCCCTCTTCATGGATGGAGCAGGTAGTTAAACTTCTGCCCATTTAAGATCTGGAGTTTCTTGCAAGATATGTTAGTAAATATATAACTGTAAGTTATAAATACAAAGCCTGTATTGTTAAGAAAACTTCAGACATCTATAAGGTTAGAGACATAGAGGTTATTTAACTATCAAAGCTCTGTAGATAATGTAAAGGTGTGGGAAATAACAGATGTCCAGATGATTTTCAAGACACATATAAAGGCATGCAAATATGTTTATTATTTTATTTTTAGAAAAAAAAAAGAAAAGAGAAAAACAAACAAAAAAAAAGTTCACAGAAAGGAAAATATTGATATTAAATTCACACCCATCCAATACAGGCAATTTGCCTTGATTCAGGCTCCTGAATGATGTCTTTTCCTTTCAATCAATAAAGTACTTTTGTGTGAAATGCCTGCATACAACCTCCTTCACTTGTGGTCAGTCAAATACTGACCCACCTCTCTAAATCTGTTCCCTAAAGGACAGTTTATATAGTGTCTGAGGCTATGACATCATGACCATGTGACACACAATTAAGAAAAATGTGTACTATTTTAATCTTTCCTAGTACATTCACACTGGTCTGTGAAAGCTATCACTATTTCTATCATTCTTATGACCAGTCACAGAAAAGGTCTTATAACGCATGTAGAGACATTAATTTACTGGAGGGATTGTGATTTGGGGTTAAGCCCCTCTCTCTTGTGTGACTCATCCTCTCTGGTTCCTATGTAGTCAGCCATTTCATGGGCTGCCAGACACAAATTAGAAACTTTCCAGAGTAAACCACTGTCAGGTAAAGAAACAAAACAGTGTTTTTACTTTTATTCGAAAAGGCAAAATAACCTGGTTTAACATGTTTGAAAGTGAATCTCTAACCTTAGCAAAGAACAGCAGATGAGGGGTGCACTCCCTATCTGTGTTCTTGCCAGGTTAAGATTCCACTTCCCAGCAGAAATGTACTTTTTTAATAAAACAACACCAATTTCTTTTCTCAAGTTTGATTCTGAAAATGCATATACATTTCCTTTTCAGGTTGCATGTTTCATTTTGGCACATTTAGATTACTTTCTGGGGCAGCAGTCCTATCTGACGGCTTATAATTGCATCTGATGGCTGAAACCTCACATTTTGGCTTGGAGCCAACCTACAGCCTCTATTAAAACTCTGTGGCTGCTCAGTCAAAAAGGAAAACATTTTTGGACACTATTTAGGGCACTATGGGGCTTATTTCCCTCTGCCTGTATTGTTCTATGTTTAATTTCAGCAAGGAGCCTCTCCATTCTATATCGTATCCATAAAGTGGATACCAGAACAGCATATCAGGGCAGTGAGGAGTTGTACCATGGCAACAGTACACAGCTGCTCTATACTCAGCTCTCCTATTCAGCTGCACGGCCTTTCTTTGGTGAATCGCAACAAGCGGTTGCAATTTTAAAGCACTATAGCTCTATTTTGGGGATCCTTTCAATCGCAAATGTGCACGTTGTCCTTCATGAGGGTGCGAGTGCGTGAATTTGTGATCATGCAGACACTACGTCACTGCTACCACTCGCTCACTTGCACCAAAGCGAATAGCACTAATTTGTTTACTTGTCTCTGCTTCTGCCTTAAACATGCTAAATTATCACAGACATGCCTTTTAAATAAAGGCAGAGGAGTTACAAAAGGCATACTGCCTTCTTCAGCATACACTGAGGTTTATGTGAGACAGCTGAATAAGGGGATTTATATAAGATGGAAGATCATTTAATTTAAGGACTTAAAGAAAAGTGATGAAATTTTGTCAGGTTGACCACCGTGACAAAAAAGTTAGGATAGATATGGAATAACAGTAGAAAATAGGATAGAGTAAAAAGGAAATGGGGGGGGTTGCACCTTGTAAGGAGTGTGTAATGCATTATTTTTTATTATTCACAACAGGTCTTCCTGTTACACACCTCCCACCACAAGAAGGCAACACAGTACATTTGTTGGCTGAGACCCTTCATCCTTGGAAGGGTTGGAACTTCCGCCCACCCACACCAGAAGTTCCCCTCAGGGACACTAAATAAGTAATTCTGTACTAACACAATACTTATAGTACCAGCAGAATTACTGTACAGAACTATTCCCTAAGGTTGTAAGTGTTTAGCAAAACACTGTATACAAAATAATACCACAAAGCAGTTCACTTAGTCTTTTTTTTTATCTACCCTCCTGCTACCCCTGGTGGGCCACTCCTTTTGGTCCCCCAATGTCCTCAGACTGCTCACTCTCCTTCTTCCCCTGCTACTCACCTCACATCATAACCCCCCTAGGTAACCCAATGTATCCCTTCACCAAATGGGTCCCCCTCCTCTGAGGGGGAAGGCACCAGTGGGGGCGGGCAGTATGTCTTATTTTTGGCCCAGGGGTGCCACTGAGGTAGTGTCAGTTGGGAGGCCTGGTGGAAGTCGGAGACAGGAGGGACCATCATCCAGTCAAACAGGGCAGTTTCCTGGTTTTCTTCCCAGGGAGTGGAATGCCACTGACATCAAGGCACATGCCAACTTTCGCCACTCCCCCAGCGATTTTTCACCTCTGGGGCTGGATATTCAAAAGGGTTGTGCCAGCGCAAGTCAGAAAATGCACCTTTCTATGATATTCAGCAGGAGGCAGTTGTGTCACTGAAAACGTGCTGAGCAACAGCGCAACGATAATGAAGGCATGTGCAACTGAAGGGCGAGGAACTATGCATAAAGGGTGTAGTGCGATGTTCAAAGACTTGCACAATGCGCAACAGTGGAGCAGGTGGAAGTTCCGCCATAGCGGAAATGAGCCAAAATAAAAAGGAGCAAGGAAAAGGTGCAAGAACGCTACAGGGAAGCCACATGAGGCAGGGGGAGAGACAGTCACAGAAAAGCAGCACAAAAGAGAGCAGGCCAGGGAAACCACACCACATAAGAGGGCCAAGGGAGGGTGTGTGGGGCCACACAAAGCAGAGGCCAGTAGTTGTACTCGGTGCGGGGAGGTAACAGTCAGGACAGTAGGGGGAACAAAGCAACAGCTGCTGGGGGGGCACAATCCAGGGACATGGCCAGTGCCACCTTCCACATGGATGCCTTAATGAGGGGGGTGAGAAGACATGCTGCAGGGGGACGTGGCCATAGAAGGGCCCATCAGCAGTATGCCCCCAACAGGCAGTACCGAGCCCGCACCAGCTTTGAGCTGTACACAGATATCGAGATTGTGGGCCGGTACCACCTGAACAGGGCAATACTGAGGTGACTCTGTGAGCTGTGCAGTGATATGATGCAGGCACCCACATGACAGAGTCATGCTCTGTCAGTGGAGACAAAGATAACAGCCTGCATATGCTTGCTCACCACGGGTACCTGCCAGAGACCAACAGGGGACACCACAGGCATAACACAGTCAGCCACATCATGGATCCTCACCCAATTCCTCAGTGCACTGCTGCCACATGCTGTGGAGTACATCTATTTCCCCAGCACTGTGGTGGGGCACACAGCAAACATACAGGAGTTCCACAGGGTAGCATGTATGCCTGGCGTGCTAGGGGTGATAGACTGCACCCATGTGGCCATACACACACCACGTGGCCTCAATGGTGCCACCTACCTGAACTGTAAGAGATATGTCAGTGTCAACTGCCAGGTGGTGTTCGATGCCAGTGGGCACATCATCAATGTCTGTGCCACACACCCTGGGGGAGCACATGATTCCTTCATCTGGCACCAGTCAGCACTGTGCCACTGATTTGAGAGTGGGGACATCCACACAGGTCATCTAGTGGGTGAGTATGTATGTAGAACTGACATATCATGGGCAAGTGGGGTATGGCCAGAGGTGCTATGGGTGTGGCCCACAGGGCATGGGGCAGACTGAAGCTGAACAAGACACTAACCTCCACTATCTTCACACATGTGACAGTGGATACCCACTCTGTCCCTGGCTGCTCATACCCTCCTGGCAGCCTATGACCCCATAGCAGCAACGCTTCAATGAGGCACATGCCACCACATGCAACGTCATTGAGCGGGTGTTTGGGATGCTGAAGGCACATTTCCATTGCCTGGACACCTCTGATGGTGCCCTGCAGTATAGCCCCTCAAAGGTCTGTGGAATATTCCTGGCCTGTTGCATCCTACACAACATGGCCAAAGACTGTGGGATAGCCATACAGGTTGAAGAGGGTGACAGCGATGGGGACGACGGTGACACCAGTGATGATGGGGATGGGCAGCCCCTCCTTGGCCAACGGGACCCCCGACTGATCCAAAAGGCACAGCTGCACCAGGACACCATCACAGAGGAGCACTTCAGCCAACACAGGTAAGTCATGGTGCCATGTGCAAATACCAGTGGCTAGGGCACAACCCACATACATGCATGGAAACACACCAGGGTTGCAAGCTGGCAAGGGATGTGGCAGGGCACAGAAGCACACACATACAACCAGGGAAGGGTAAACAATACCATGCCACATGGATGGACACACACACACGCACACACAATAGGCACAAAGTGCACAGGGGTCAGGTGCAAAACCAAGCTGGAATGCAAACACTAGCAACATACATGTCCACAGGCCATCATGTCCACTGACTGTCCATGCGCATGTGTCAGATGCTGGGAATCATCGCACTTTGGTGTACAGCACAATGCAGGCATCATCATGCACACATACCTGTGGACAGCAACTGGGAGGGTGTGCAGGTGGACCGTATGTCTGTGTGCATGGCCTGGCACCCACCTGTGCACTGCCCACTGAAACACACAATGCACACAAGGCAGCACCAGATAGTCCCCACTGGGAGACAGGTCAGTCTTATGGCACAGTGCCACATCCACCTCAGATGCGTGGGTGGCCCCACCGAGACCAAGCAGCACTGGCAGGCTGACCACAGGCCTCATGGGGTGGCACCAATGGTCCATCAGGGGTTCCACTGTGTGAACACGACCATGCCCACACAAGGGTCTGCAGCACACCGAACATTCCTGCACCAGGAGTGCTCGGGATGCCCACAGCTGAACCCGGCATCGACAGGGTGGGTGTTGCATGACTCCAGGAACAGGGAGTGGACAGTGCAGTGCCTGGTGTGAGTGATGCATGGGCACCTGACTGTGTGCCCATTGTGGCCACGACAGCAATTAATAGCTGTGCAAGCTTGTCAATGGCAGCGGTCACATCCTCCCACAAATGGTCAATTCGTGACACAATCCTATTGGTGTCCCTGCTGCATCACTCCTTGGCCCACTCCAGAGCCACATACAGTGCCTCCATGGATGTTGCAAGCCGCATCTGCTGCTGTACCGATGCCTGCAGTAAGTGGGTGTGCTCGTCAAAGAGGTCGTCTGCCACCTCGGCATCCTGTCCCTCAGGGTATGCAAGGGCCTGATGTTCAGCACCCCTTGAGGGTGGGCACTGCTCACCAGGACCAGGTATGGGCAAGTCCACAGGCTGTGCACAGATGCCACCGCTGAACCCTGAAACCCCAATCCTGGTGGGTGACTGCTGCTGCCACCCCTCCGCCTGCTGTGCCCAAGAGATCTGTCATGTCTCTGCTGTGGCCGCAACAATCCCACTGTCCTGACCAGCCACCAGTGCTGCCCCACTGGTGCTGACAGGCAAAGCCTGGGACTGTGCTGACGCGTTGGTCCACATGTCGGCACCAGCCAGTTCCATGGGCGTGAGCTGGCCTGCAGTGTGTCCATTCCATGGTACACACATGTCACTGCCCATGATGGTCGTGTCTTCATCATTGGTGCAGGCCTCTGCCACAGCCACAGCCACAGTGTGCTGGCATCCTCGGATGCCAGAACTCTGAGACACAGGAAAGGCCTCCCCACACTTGTCTCAGTGACATCAGTGAGAACAGCCAGGCGGCCCCACTGTTGCAATGCTCAACGTAGACCGGTGGAGGTGGATGGTCCCTCCTCCAACTCCAGATGACTGTCCACAGTGGACAGGCCCTCCACTGCTGACCCCTGCAGATGAACAGGATCTGTAACAGAAAGTAAAGTCACGCTACTGAGTGTGACCTACCCTGCCCCCCTCTAGACAGACCATGACTTACCATGCAGTGATGGGCTACCACCCATCTGGAAGCCACCTCCTGGAATGCCTTCTATAGCACTGCGCTGCATGCTTGCAGCAAACCTGTCCTCTGCCAGTGTGAGCTGCACCATCTCTGGCTGGCCCCCACCTGTTGCAGCACGTGCCGCCCTGATGGCAGCCACCTTCTTCTTCACCCTCCTCCTGTCAGTACCCATTTTCTTCTTACACTCCTGCACCGAGCGCTGGTGGCTGCCGTGCAGGTTGATGGCATGTGCCACCTCCTCCCATGCAGCAGCACAGGCCTGAGGGGTGCCTCGCCTTCTACTGAGCAGTGGATCCTGATCAGGGTAGGCCTCGAAGAGTGCCTCTGTCTTGGCCTTTGTGAAATTGGACCTCCTCTTCTGCCCACATCGTAGTCCTCCTCACCCAGACCTCGCTTGGTATTATTCAGCCTGTAAGGATGACAGTGGTTACCTGTGACTGTGCAGTACAAAGCATGTCCCTGATACCACAGTCCAGACCCCCACACAGCATGCAACTCACCAATAAACTGCAGTAACCGAATATGCCCACTGCAGAACATTGTTGCATTTATATAGCACAATCCATGCAAATTAGGTGAGGAGCAACTTTAATTAGATGCAAATCGTGCTGCTGCGCCATTGAATGGCTGATCGAATGATTAGCATATGACAGCTGAATATCGCGCCGTTGCACTTTGCGCAATTGTGTTGAATGTACTGAGCCAATGGCTCAGTTCTGTGGCATGCATAGTACACCTCACTGCACATGCCCAGGTAGCTTACACAGGCATCTGCCACACTGATGACATGCTGTGCACAGTAGGCAATGCAGGGCACGGCCACCATTGTGCCAGTGGCACTATAGCGAGGGTCACTACATGGCGCTGTGGCAGAACTACACGATAGTTCACTGTGGTACTGGCACACAGACAACCAATCACGCTAGATGCATAGTCGTCCGATGGCGCTGTGCATGGTCTTGCGCCAGAGTCCCATGACCCTGTGCCCGACCTTTGCCCCCTTGGCACCATACGTCCGGCATGGCTGCACCTCTATTGCGCTGTTCGGTAACAGCGTGATAGGGAATGGCGGCGCTGTACCGCACAGCATTTCCACATGGGGTACCGCACTGTGGAGTGCCATATTGCCTACTATAGCGGATGAGATGGCATGCAGAAGAGCCCCACAATTGAGTGCCACTGAGTTGGCCAACCTTGTGGCCATTGTAGAGCCACACTATGGCCCACTGTTTGGTGATGAGGCAGAGGACAGGGCCAGGACCCAGCTCTGGCAGGAGGTGACCACTGACCTGGAGGTGGCCACTGGATGCAGGAGGACCTCAAAGCAGTGCAGGAACCATTATGGGGACCTCAGGAGGAGGGAGCCAGAGCTACTTGCCCCTCTGCGGTCGTGTGCCAGGAGGGGCATGGTGCCTCATCCAGGTGGGTGATACGTCTACACACTTGTATTGTCCATATGGGTAACACAGTCTTATGTATCCAGCACATAGGGGAGGGATAGTCTAGGGTTAGCTGTGGTGGTGTTTACAAGGTATGGGGTGGGTCTTTCTGACTGAGTGGATGGGCACACACATTGGGGCAGGGGGACTTTGCTTTGGGATGTACTGATGTTTTCTCTCCTTGTTTCCCCCACAGGTGTGGATGAGCGGGGTTAGATGGGGGAGCAGCACAGGAGAGAGAAGGACACAGTGCACAGGAGAGTCGGGGACCAGCACCACTGACAACACCGGCCTGATGAGGGTGAGTGCCAAGACACCATGATTACTACTGCATGCTGTGTAACAGGGTGGGAAGCAGGGCATGGCCACCATCCATGGACACCACTGCCATGCATGCGACCTGTGACAGTCAGCACTGTCCAGTGGCACTGCATGTCTGGGAGCGTGTCAATGGTGGTCCATGCGTGCACTGGGCACATGGCTGTGGCACTGCCTGCACACCACATAGACATGTTACTGTATGGCCTTGGTGATGCTGTGCAGGACATGGGCGGTGGGTGTGTGCAGTGGCCCACAAGGCTGTTGCTGCCTGGTTGGGCATGTCTTGTGGACATGGTCACTGTGGGTGGGCACACACCATCACAGGAGCATGGCACATGGCTGCATGCCATGCATAATGGGTGGGCTGCAGGGGATGGACAGTCACACCTACTGACTCTGATCCCTCATCCTGGGTGAACAGCTACTCCTGCAGATACAGCAGCTGTGCAAGAGCTGCTGCAGGTGGCAAGGGAGTCCCTGCAGATCCTGAGGGACATGCATGGGGTCAGGAGGAGGGGAAGAGCCAGATGACAATACCAAGCAGATGAGGACCAGGCCAGCCACTGATGTCCCCATGTGCCTACTAACACCTTCCCCCCTTTGATCAACCCTCACACCCTGCCTTCTCTCTCCCATATGTTCACCCCTGCCCCTTACACACCCCCACCTTGTTTCTGTCCCTCCTCTCATATGTACATAGTTCTGTATATAGTGTTGTTTTATATGTTGCAATATAAATATTTTGATATGAATACTGTGGTGGTCTCTGATTTGCAGCTGGCTATAGGTGCTCAGCTGCAGTGGTGTGCATGGCATCTAGGGTGGTGCAGTCATGGGTATATGTGTATGTGCATGGCGAAGTGTCTATGGTGTGGGAGTAGCTATCAGTCGGTGTCTGTGGTGTGTGTGTTTTTCCATGTGCATTGCATTACTGTGTGCAGAGGTCCATGGTGCATGCTCTGTGTCCATTGTGCCCCTGTCAACCCATCCTTGGCCTATGCAGCTGACACCCTTGCATGTCTGTGGCCTGCAAGGTCTGCTGCCATGTCAGTGGTGGCTGTCCATGCAGGTCATCCACTTTAACAGTCACAATGCTGGGCTGCCTTCTGTCACTGGTGTGGTGCATGTTTGCCTAAGGTGACACTGTGGCCTCCACAGTTAATGTCCCACCTCCATGCCGTGGCTTGTGTGTGTTGCAGGGGCTGTGCCCCACTGTCTGTGACTAGTTCTCCAGGCATATGATGGTCATGTATGGGACCACAGTGCCTGCACAGGGTGGGTATCACTCCTGTGCCATGGAGGACTGCAGGCTGTGTGTGCTCAGTTTTCATGGGCCCACACTGGGGGCTTGGTTCCCACACTACTGCATCCCTGTGTTATTGTCCCCTTGGGTATGGGTGTGTGTTTGCCCCTGCACTGTGTTGCATCCAGTGCGATGCATGCTTCCACACACCACTGTGAGTGTCTGTGCTGGCTGCTGTGGCCAGTGGTGGGTCAGGATGTGTCACTTGTCTACTGTGCATGGTGCTGTATCAATGGTGGTGGTGTCAGAGTCACGCCCTTTCCTGTGTGGGGTATCTCTTGTGCCGGCGCATGGTTGGTCTCTCAGCTGTGCCTTAGGAGGATTGTGCATGTTGGCACTGTGTCTGCCGTTGTTGCATTGCCATGTGCTGCCACCCACTGCTGGGTGCTCATGGTGGGGCTGGATTGTATGGTTCTGTGGTACACGAGGTTGCAGTATGACAGTGGGGGTGGTGGTATGCATGGGGTTTCCTGCAGTGGTGGTCACTGCTCATGGGGGGTGTCTGGGGGTCACAGTGCAGGGTGTGCTGTGCACTGGAGGGGATGGTGTGGCACAGGGTGGTCCACCCTCCTTGTGTGGCAGTCTCAGCTTGTTGGTGGGTGTGCTGGGCACCATGGCCGAGCTGTGCATTGTTTGCTTATCCCCATGGGCCGGTAGATATTCCAGCCCTCCCCAAGTTGTGCAGCACTTGGGGTCGGGGGGCGCATTGTCAGTTCTGCTGTGTGTTCCTGTGCCCATCTGTGGCATGGGTAGTGGGCCCCTACCTCCTGGTTGTGCAATTACATTGCTCTGTTGCTGGGGGGCTCCCTGCTTGCTATGGCAACTCTGGACTGCTCAGCTGGACATCCCTTGTTGCGCCATAGCACATCATTTCTGCTCAGCTTCCCCTCCCTAGTTGTGCTATGGCGCAGGTTGTGCGATATTCAGACGTTAAGTGTTGGCACAATTTGGCTTGCTTCCTTTTTGAATTTCACATCTATTACGCATGGATGCAATGGACTTGTGCTTACTCCTGCTATTGCACACATTTTGGCTGCAGTTTGAATATCCAGCCCCAGGTGTCTGTGCTCTGCCTCTGGCCTCTGCCAGGGGCCAGCATGTACTGAGATTCATCCCCACCCTCGACTTGGAGAAGGCGAGCTGTCCTGGAATGCTCCTTTCCTCTCCCCAGCCAGCCCTCCAGCGTCCAGAGTCCATTCCCAAACCCAGGTCACCAGCGTCGCAAGCAGAAATCCAACTGCTATGCCACTGGGCCAGCCCTCAATTAGTCTTTACTGGCATACTGTCAGCACCATATCTAGAGAGATAATCTGCATTTTGGTGTTTTGTACCAGAGCTGTGTTTCACAGTAAAACGATAGAGCTGTAATGACAGATGCCAACGCATAATCCTCATATTCTTATCTTTCATTTGATGTACCCAACAAAGCAGATTATGGTCTGTCATTACCATGAAATTGTTAGCCCATAGATAATATTTTAGGGACTCTATGGCTCATTTTAGAGCCAGACATTCCTTTTCAATAGTAGAATATTTGCACTCATGCTCATGCAGCTTCCTGCTGATATATAACACAGAATGTTCACCCTTGTCACCATGTTGTGTGAGTACCACTCCCAAGCCTGTGTCAGAGGCATCAGCCTGAATTTCAAATGGGTTCTGAAAATCTGGGCTAGTCATAACTGGGGTGGAACAAAGTACTGCCTTTATGTTCCTAAAGGCTTCCTCACAGGAATGTGTCCATTTGACCTTATTCGAGTGTTTGTTTTTGTTAGTTCTGTTAATGGTGTAGCTAAGGTAGAAAAGTCAGGGATAGATCTCTTATAATAGTTAGCCAAACCCAAGAATGAGCGTATTTGTTTCTTTGTAACAGGGATGAGACTCTTAGTTACTGCCTCCATGTTATCAGTTTCCAGTTTTAGGGATCATTCTCCTATCACAAAACCTAGGTACTTGGTCTCTGTTTTTGCTATTGCACATTTAGCAGGATTGGTGTTCAAACCTGCATCCCTGACTTCTTGAATGATTGCACTCAAATGGATCAAATGTGTGGGCAACTCAGTGCTGAAAATAACTACATCATCCAAATAGGCAGAGCTACTGTATATTGAGTATGGGATCTTAAAATGTGGTCCATATAGCGCTGAAAGTTGGCAGGGGCACCATGGAGTACAAAAGGCATTTTTGTAAATTGGTACAATCCTATTGAGGTAGAGAAGGCTGTTAATTCTTGCACTTTAGAGGCCAAGGCAATCTGCTAATATCCTTTGGTTAAATGCAATGTACTGATAAAGTGGGCATTTCCAATTTTATCCAACAAGTTGTCATTCTAGCCATGGGATACCCATCAAAATATGAAACTGCATTTACCTTTCAAAAGTCTAAATAAACTCTTATTCCACCCTCTTTATTATTTACAACTACCATCGGGGAGGATCAGACACTTCTTGATGGAACTATTACACCTATTCATTCCATTTCCTTAATTTCATCTATCACTTCCTGCCTGATTCTTTCTGGTAGCCTATATGCTTTTTGATGGATTGGTTTTGTCTAGTTTACTTTAATGTTGTGCACTACTCCCTTAGTTTTTCTTGAAGTGGATGTGAATGTATCTTTAAAATGCAGTAGTAACAGGTCTATCTCATGTTTTTGTTCAGGTTGCAGCTCTGGATTAAAAAAAAACACCCACCTCACTTATGGGACGGTCAAGGTGCTCATTAGCAGCATCTAAGTCAGGTTGTTCTGCCTCTTGGTATATGTAAAGGGACTGTGCTGCTGGTTTCTCCACCCATTTCTATAAAAGATTTGCATGGTATATCCTTTTAGTGGGTCTATGGCCAGGCATTTCTATCTCAAAATTCACAGGCCCTATCTGGTGAATGACATCAAAAGGGCCCTGCCAACACATTAACAACTTGTTCTCAGTTGGTGGCAGTAATAACAGAACTTTTCACCAGGCAAAAAACATTTGCTTTTCAAACCAACATCATAAAATGTATTTTGTTCCATTTGCTTTTGGGTTATATTCAAATGAGCCACGGTGACATATTTAACCAGTCTCTCTCAAAGTCGATCATATAATCTATGATATTACTATACCCAACATTTGTACCTTTCTCCCAATGCTCTTTTACCGCATCCAATGGGCTCCTGGGATTTCTTCCATAAAGCAGGGAAAAAGGAGAAAACCCTGTTGCTGCTTGGTGTACCTCCCTGTAAGTGAAAAGGAGAGATGGGAGATATTTGTCCCAATCCCTGCCTTCCTCCTGGATGTATTTTTGCAACATTTTCTTTAATGTCTTGTTGAATCACTCCAGAAGACCATCTGTTTAGGAGTGGTGAGGTGAAGTAGAAACAGCAGAAACCCTTAGGAGATGATAAAACTGTCTCAACATGACAAAGGTAAAATGACTGCCTCTATCTGTGAGGAACTCCTGTGGTATGCCCATCCTGCTAAATACTTTAGCCAGTTCTTCTGCTATACAGGGGACAGTAACAGTACACATGGGTATGGCTTCAGTGTATTGTGTGGTGTAATCACACACTACAAGTATAAATCTGTTACCCTTTGAATTTTTAACAAGAGGGCCAACAACATCCATGGTAATTCATTCAAAAGGTGTTGTAACATAAGGCATTGGTTGAAGGGCAACATGGTCTCTTTTTCCATCCTGGGCAACCATTTCACATTCTGGGCAAGCATGGTACAACTTTGCCACATCCTGATCTATCCCTGGCCAACTAAAGCACGCTAGTGATCTTTGCAGGGTTCTATCCTTCCCTTCATGTCCTGCCATAGGTATATTATGGGCTAACAGCATGACTCTCTCCTTATGTACCTTTGGTACCATTAGTTGTTCAACAGGCACGTTTAGTACAGGGTCAACAGTTACATGATACAAAATATAATTTTTTTCAATAAAATGAGACTGTCCAGGATTTGATTTCTGGTGCACCTGTAAATAAAAAGGTTCAAGAGTCTGCCTTTTGCTCTGTTACAATATCCTGCAAAGACAGACTTGGTGCAATGCCAGTGACTTTATGCTTTTTTTCATCCACCCATTTCCTTTGGTCTTTCTTCTTTTGTTGTCTGGATTTCCTGTCTCCTCAAAATAGTCATCATCAAAAGGAAATGTGTGCTGTAATTGTCTTTGAGCCTATGAGCAAGTCACCACATTGACTGACTGCAAAAAATTTTGATGAGTTTTCATTAAAGTGTCAAAGCTGGGAAAGACTTTCCCAATTATCACAGGTACTGGAGGTTTAGGTATCAGTCCTACAGTCATACTATGTTTTCATTATTGACCTTTAAATCAACTTTGGTAGTGTGATACTGGTGAACATCTCCGTTTATAAGCATGACCGTATTATCAGTTGGGTTGACTGTAAGATCTGATAGTGAATTGGCTCTTAATAATGTTTGTCTGCTTCCAGAATCCAATAAACCCATAGTTTGCTGGTTACCAATCCCCACTGATGTAACATAACCAATATTTGCTAAAGCCAGATGTGTAATGTCTGGCCTTCTCTTGATTGGCCAATTTTGGATAATATGTCTCTTGCCCAGGCAACCATGGCAGATAAGTTTAGCATATGGTATTCCTCCCCTCCATCTCTTCTACTGCCATTATTCTGATGATTATTAGAATAAAAAGGTCTTACTAACTCAGTAGTCTGTTGTGGGGTGGTCTGTGGCTCTCTAGGACTTGTAGGATGAGCAGCTAGATAATCCTCTGCAGACTCAAGTTGATATTCTTTAACCAACAATTAAACATCATGTGGTAACACTTGAATAAACTGTTCAATTATAATCATGTCCATAATCTGTTTCTTAGTCTTGACTAGGGGTTGTAACCATTTCCCTCCATAGTCTCTTAATTTAGCATATATTTCCCTTGCGGTATCTTGCACTGTCAAATGTTGAGTCCTGAAATGCTGTCTATATGTCTGTATGCTGATATCATATCTTCTCAACACTTCTTCCTTTACTCAATCATAATTGTTTACATCAGCTCCACTTAACTGGCTGTAGATCATTTGTGCTCTGCTAGTTAAGTAGGGAACCAGTCTTATGACGCATTGGTCATGGGGCCAAGCGCAGGTTTGGGCAATACACTCAAATGTAGTGAGGTATGCCTTGATATCATCATCAAAGATAATTTTATTAACTTAATGTCTCTAGGTACAATATGAGCAGTCTGACCTTGTGGAAGCACCTGTATAGCCTTCAGAGTGTCCATCCATTTCTTATCCTGTCTCTGTCATTCCTTTGCCTGGACATGCCTGTCCTCTTCCCTCTGGAGCTGATCTTCATCCTTCTGGTGGTGATCTTCATCCCTCTGGTGATCCATCTCTACTTGGTGGATACACTGCCATCTCAGTAGCTCTCTGGGGTCATCTGGTGCAGGGCCTACCTGGGCTGCCTCCTGCTTCAGGGACTTCTCATCCAAATATTCATCCTCAGGTCTCTTCATCTTGGACATTGCTCCAGGTTCCAGGCCAGGCAGTAACTGAATTCCAGTTTTCTCAGTCACTGATCATGTCACATGCAACGCATCGTGCTCTATCTGGGTCTTTTTCTCCATCTGTCAAGGTACTTTCTTCAGTATTCCTGGACATCTCTGAATCAGTTCTAGATGGGCCAGTAGAATCCCACTTTGGACACGAGTGTAAAGGTGTGGGAAATAACAGATGTCTAGACGATTTTCAAGATGCATAAAAAATGCATGCAAATGCATTTATCATTTTATTTTTAGAAAAAAAAATTAACAAAAACTACAAATTTCACAGAAAGCAAAATATCTGTGTTAAATTCACACCCATCCAACACAGTAAGTTCACCTTGATTCAGGCTCCTGAACAATGTTTTTTTCCTTTCATCCAATAAAGTACTTTTGTGTGAAATGCCTGCACACAACCTCCTTCACTTGTGGTCAGGCAAATACTGGCTCACTTATCTAAATCTGTTCCCTAGAGGATAGTTTATATAGTGCCTGAGGCTATGACATCATGACCATGTGACACACAATTAAGAAAAACATGTACTATTCTAATTTTTCCTAGTATATTCACACTGGTCTGTGAAAGCTATCAGGGCACATAGATGTGAATATTTCTATAATTCTTATGACCAGTCACACAAGAGGTCTTGTAACTCATGTAGACACCTAAATGTACAGGAGGGGGCATGATCTGGGGATAAGCCCTTCCCTCTTGTGTGACTCATCCTCTCTGGTTCCTGTATAGTCAGCCATTACATGGTCTGCCAGACCTATATTAGAAACTTTCCAGAGTAAACCACAAACAGGTAAAGAAACAAAACAGTGTTTTTACTTTTATTCAAAAAGGCAAAATAACTTGGTTTAACATGTTTGAAAGTGAATCTCCAACCTTAGCAAAGAACAATAGTTGAGGGATGCACTCCCTATCTGTGATCTTGCCAGGTTAAGATTTCACTTCCCAGCAGAAATGTACTTCTTTAACAAAACAGCACCAATTTCATTTCTCAAGTTTTATTCTGAAAATACATATCCTTTTCAGGTTGCATGTTTCATTCTGGGAATTTAGACTACTTTCTGGGGCAGCAGTCCTATCCTTGTAATTGCAGCTGATACCTGAAACATCTCATTTAGGCTTTGAGCCAACCTACAGCCTCTGTTAAACTTTGTGACTGCTCAGTCAAAAAAGGAAAATATTTTTGGACACTATTTAGAGCACTACAGGGCTTATTTCCCTCTGCCTGTAGTGTCCTGTATTTAATTTCAGCAAGCAGCCTCTCATTCTATATAGTATCCATGAAGCGGATACCAGAACAACACATTGGGGCAGTGAGGAGTTGCACCATGGCTACAGTACACAGCTGCTCTATACTCAGCTCTCCTATTCAGCCGCACGGTCTTTCTTTGGTGAATCGCAACAAGTGGTTGCAATTTTGAAGCACAATAGCTCCATTTCAGGGATCCTTTCCAGGATAAATGTGTGCAGGGTCCTTCACGAGGGTGCGAGCATGCGAATGTGTGATCATGCGCACACTTCATCACCGCTACCACTTGCTCACTTGCACCAAAGCGCATAGCGCTAATTCATTTACTTTGTCTCTGCCTCTGCCTTAAACATGCTAAACCATCACTGACATGGCTTAAATAAAGGCAGAGGAGTTACAAAAGGCATACTGCTTTCTTCAGTATACTCGGAGGTTTGTGTGAGACAGCTGAATAAGGGGATTTATACAAGATGCATGACAATTAAATTTAAGAACTTAAAGAAAAGTAAAGAGTTAATCCTGCTGGTGCCAAGGGCTAGTGGGGAACACAAAATGAAGATTAGGGAGATAAACCAGTGGCTCAGGGAGTGGTGTGAGGCCAGAGGGTATGGGTTGATGGGGGATTGGGGGGAGACCTGGGAGGATAAGGAGCTGTATGCCAGAGATAGGCTCCATCTCAATTTGGAGGAGAGGGGAATCATTAAGTTGAAAATAGAGGGGTTCATTGGTGAAAAGTGGGGTTTAAACTTGTGAAGGGGGAGGGATGGGAGAAAAGGCTGTCGGGGGGGGACTGATAAAGGAGGGACTCTGTCTCCACCCTCCTGGGAGCTGGAGGAATGCAGGAAAAGGCAGACTGATAAAGAGCAGACCAGGGGAAAACATAATCCCCATGGGAACACAAGCAGAGGAAATGGAAGTATAGGGAAAGGGTGGAAGGTAGTCCTGCTAAATGCCAGGAGCTCGGGCAATAAAATGCCTGAGCTCCTGGCTATGCTAACTGAGGGAGTGGTGGATGTGGCAGCGGTCACTGAGACCTGGGCCACTGAATAACATGACTGGGACCTGAAACTGGAGGGTTACGCTATGTTCAGAAAGGACGGTGGGGAGGGGTAACAATGATAGTCAAAAACTGCATTGGCATAGGGGGAGTAGAGGAGATGGAGGGAACCATGGAGGCGATTTGGGTCACCTTGATAACAAGGGAGGGGGCAAGAGAGTAAAAGTAGGAGTGGTGTATAGGTCCCGTGTACTGACGAAGGAGCTGGAGGAGACTCTGGTGGCAGATGTTGGGAGATACTTCAGACTGGGCAGGGAAGGGTGGGGGTGTTGAGAGACTTAAACATGCCAGGAACAGACTAGGAGACTATGACATCCTCGGTGGCCAGGGAACAGAGGTTGTTGGATGTCTTTCAAGATGCATTCTTAACTCAGCAGGTAGGGGAACCGACCAGGAAGGTGCGGATACTGTATGTGGTCCTGGCAGACAGTGACCAGATTGGGGGCCTGGAGGTAAGGGACCCATTGGCAGGGAGTGACTATGCCACGGTCTGGTTCTGCCTGGACCTAGGAGGGGAAGAAGACTACACAAAGATGGAGGTAACTGACTTCAGGGGGGTGGATTTTAAGGAAATGGGAAGGATCCTTAAGGAGCATTTGGACAGGATTGGGTCAGACATGGATGCTGATAGTAGGTGGGAAATCATCAGGAGAGGGGTGCAGGATGCTACCAGCACCTGTGCAAGAATAAGATGAAAATGCAGTAGGGCCAGAAAACCCCACTGGTGGACCAGAGAGGTCCAGGAGGTGGTGTGGGGAAAGAAGGCAACCTATAGGCAATTCAAGTGCTCAAGGAGTGAAAGGGATCGAGGAGAGTACTAGCCAATGGCTAGAAAGGCCACTTGGGTGGTGAGGGCAGCTAAGGCAAGGAATGAGCAGAACCTGGCCAGGGGAATTAGGAGAGGGAAGAAGTGGTTCTTTAGATATATTGGGGAAAAACAAATGGTGAAGGGGCAGATTAGCAGGATTAAAACAGGGGACAGATGGGCACAAGACCCGGGGGAGCAGGCTGAGGTACTAAATGAGTACTTCACCTCAGTTTTCACCAAGGAAAATGGGGGTGCTGCATCATACATGAGAGGAGACAATGATACTGAGGAGGGGGGGACCTTACTGATCGGTGAGTCTGGTGAGAGTGGGAGGCATCACTGGCAGGAGGGGGGAAGGCTAAGCAGGGAGAAGAGGTAGCAGAAGTGGAAATCACAGCAGAGAGAGAGAGTGAGGGAAGCCCTCAGGTCCCTTAAGATGGAGAAAGCACTGGGACTGGATAAATTACATCCCAGAGTGCTGAAGGAACTTGAGGATGTCCTGGCAAAACCCCTGGCAGAGCTTTTTACCACCTCTCTGAGGACAGGATGGGTGCCCCAGGACTGAAAGGTGGCACATATAGTGCCTAGCCACAAGGGGGAATCAAGGGAGGTGGCAGGGAACTACAGGCCTGTCAGCTTGACATCAGTGGTAGGCAAGGTGATGGAGGACATTGTTAAGGAGAGGCTGGGGGGGACCTGGAAAAGTCAGGGTGCCTGGACAACAGACAGCATGGATTCATCCTGAGGAAACCATGTCAGACAAACCTAGTGGAGTAATATGACTGGGTGATGAGTGCCTTGGACCTGGGTAGACCAGTTCTTTCTAGACTTCAGCAAGGCATTTGACTCTGTTCCTCATGTGGGCCTGTTGGATAAGCTGGGAGAAATGGGAGTGGGGAACCAGATGATCAGATGGATAGGCAATTGGCTCTAGGACCCAGAGAGTCATAATTGGCAGGATAGTATCATCACCAAGGAGGGTCATTAGTGGGGTCCCACAGGTATCAGTCCTTGGGCACCTCCTGTTCAACATCTACATCTCTGACATAAGGACAGGTATCAGGAGTGAGATGAGTCTCTTTAAGGATGACTCAAAACTGGGGGTGGTGGTGGATGGGGAGGAGGGGAGGGTGGCCCTACAGGGGGATCTGGAGGCTCTGGAAAGATGGTCAAGAAAGTAGAAGCTGAGATTCAATGCAGGGAAATGCAAGGTAATGCACCTGGGGGCCAGAAACCCAGGCCAAGCGTACACCATGGGAGGGGAATGCTACAAGTCTTGATGGCTGAGAGGGACCTGGGGTTGGGGGTGGATGTCAAGATGAACAACTCAGAGACTTGTAGGAGGGCAGAAGCCAAAACCAACAGGATGCTGTGATGCATCGCTAGGGGGATCACCTCCAGAAGGAGGGAAGTGATACTCCCTTTGTATAACTGCTTGATGAGGCCGCATCTTGAGTACTGCATGCAGTTTTGGAGGCCACACTTAAAGAGGACATTAAACTCCTGGAAGGTCAGAGGCAAGCACATGATTTTGGGCTTGGGGACAGGACCTATGAGGAGAGGCTCGAAGAGCTAAATATGTACACATTGGAAGAGAGAAGGGACCGGGGACAAGATAGAGTTCTTCAGGTACATAAAGCAGGTAAATAGGGGAGAAAAATCCTGGGTGCTTCGAAGGAAGGAGAAGAGGGCTACTAGAGGGCATTGGTGGAAGCTGAAGGGGGGAGATTCAGGGGAGAAAGAGGAGTGCTACTTCACTGAGAGGGAGGTGGAGCCATGGAATGCACTGCCTAGGGGGCTGGTGGAGGCAGAGATGGTGGAGGGATTCAAGAAAGGGTGGGGCAAGTACAGGGGAAGGGTTCTGGAAGCAAAATCCAATGCAGCAAGAATATCCAGAACTGAGAAGGGAGAAGCCAGAGAAGGCGAGGGGGGCAGCAAGGTCAGTTCCCAGGGTGGGGGCTGACCAAACGAGCAGATGCGAAAGACTGTTAGGCCTATTTTGCTGGCATTTTAGTATGTTAGATAAAAGATTGTCAAGAAAAGTTAGGATGGATATGGAATAACAGTGGAAGACAGGATAGAATGAAAAGGAAATGGGTGGGTGCATCTTGTAAGGAGTGTGTAATGCATTATTTTTATTTGTATTATTCATAACAGGTCCTCCTGTTACAGATGGTATAGCACAAATGACTGTAAGAATATTTATAGATACTACCTTGTCATCTTGGAAGGCTCTCTCAGTAGAAAAAGCTTATGTAAAATATAAACAAGGAATGTTTGAGTCTAATGTTTTTGCTGCCAGATTTGGCAAATCATCAAATCCCTGAGATGAGTTATGTAGCTGTAATAAAACCTCTAAGGAAGATTTAATCCAAATAATGAATTCCTGGTATGATAAAGCAAGAAAATTATAGATTATTCCAATACTAGAATCATTGCAGTATATACCAATGAAAATATGCCTTTAAGGATTCTCTTGACTGTCGAAGATGAGTTTATCATGACAAGAGTAGTCCAATGCCAAGTCATTATTCAAGAAGTTAGGAAAAGTATGATTTTGAACTCAGGGAAGAGCACACTAAGTTAACTTATTTGGGTATCTACTTGCTATTTATTTTCTTTTTTGCCTCTTACAGTATATGATGTATCTGTCTGATTTTTATATTTGCTTGCACACATGTGCAAGAAACATCTTGCGAGAGTGCAACTCATGGAGGTGTGTGCCTGCCCTACCCAATGTACTGCTTGCTGTAGCGGGCATGTCCCAGTTGCACCAATGGATGGGTGAGCTGTAGATGACTGCACTTTGGCTGCAGTGGCTTTCACCTCAAAGGAAAGGCCCACTGCAATCAGGAGTGGTACTCTTTGTCTACGTAGCATATTAACATCACAGTATTCTGCGCTCGTTGTAAATTCTGTTCCTGACTTGTGAAGCAGGAGGTGGAGGGACATGGCGCAGGCAAATGTAAACAACTGCCACATACAACATTTTTTTTTCCTGTACCTCCACCTCCTGAATTGCCTCAGTACTGAAAAAGGATGGAGGAAAACACAAGCTCTTACTACATACTTTGTTCCAATATGTTTTTTTATTATATATTCAGAAACATGTATAAATGAAGTAAGGCAATTGGCACTTAAAAAAAGGCAACACAAGTACAAAGTTAGTATGGCAACTGCACTCCTAGACGTTGGGTCAGTCTCTCAATAACTGAATCCTCCGTATTTGGATAAAGTTCACAATTGTATGCACAGTAAATATTTCAGTTTATCCCTCTTCAAAAAGATTTTGTAATGCAGAAATATAAATCTTAAGTTATTTTCGACAAAGTAAAATAAATAATACTAATAATTCATCTCATTGCCAAGGCATTTAGTAATTTGTCCTTTGAGGAAGTCCAGCTGTATGAGCACAATAAATATCTAATAGAACAAGCATTTGTCAATGCTGAACATTCGCTTGCAGGTATTTACAGTGGTGTTTGGCATGTATGGTGCTTTATCTTAATGCCCTGTGTAATTGCTGGTATTTGCACAATAAATTGTCAGCATGATCTTTTTGTTACCCCCATTGTGCGCTACATAGGCAAAAACACATTTTGGGCAGGATGTGAAAAATGACAGCTGTACTGCTCATAAGGAAGTGTGGTAAAATGCCAATGTTGAAAATCTGGAGTGGAAATATTGAAAATTCGCAAACCTACTAGCGTGCGTGGGAACTGCAAGCACACGCTAGTAAAACAGTCATTTTTAGGAATTTTTTCACCAAATTTTCAACATAGCCATTTTAAAACCTCTGCTAATGAACAGTGTCACTGTGATTTTCTTACTGTGTCCATACATTGATTTGCACACGACTGCGCCATTGTGCACTACATGGGGAAAGACATTTTGGGCAGGATGTGAAAAATGTCAGCTGTACTGCTCATAAGGAGGTGTGGTAAAATGGCAATGTTGAAAATCTGGAGTGCAAATATTGAAAATTCACAAACGTATCAGCGTGTGTAGGAACTGCACAACGCACGCTCATAAAACAGTCATTTTTAGGAATTTCTTTACCAAATTTTCAACATAGCCGTTTTAAGACCTGTGCTCAAGAACAGTGTCACTGTGATTTTCTTAATTTGTTCCATACATTGATTTCGCACACCAACTGCCCATTGTGCGCTACATGGGCAGAAACATGTTTTGGGTGAGATGTGAAAAATGACAGCTGTACAACTCATAAGAAGGTGTGATAAAATGGCAATGTTGAAAATCTGGAGTGAAAATATTTAAAATTTGGGGATGGCGGTGGTGCTCAGTATGGCAGCGGTGCTTTCCTTTGAAGCAGAGGAACACTGCTTTCATACTAAGCTCTTGCACCTATTGGTGCAGGACCACCACGCCTACTCAAGGGAGCAGTGCATTGGATGGGAGAGGCACACCTCCAAGTGTGCTACTCTCCTAAAACATTCCTTGCACATGTGTGCAAGCGAACGTAAAAACTGAAACAGCATTTTTGCAAGTCGTTTACAAAAAGACCTCCCCCTTCTTTGTAAATATATAATTTAGGTACTTTTCTTTATATAAAAAAACTACGTATAAAAATAACTGTCCATACTTCACTATGAAGCAAATTCCTGAGTTCTGTATAGGCGGGAGTGTTTCCTTGGGTGGCAGTCTCTTTATTAATTGGTTTTTCCCAGATAGGCACGGGATTGTGGCCCCACTGGCCTGGGTGAGGCTCAGTACTGCGCTGAGTCCGAGTCACTGGAGTCAAGGCTGTAGTGGAGTTTGCTGCTGCAGCTGAGCTGATGGCTGTTAGCGCTGTTTCCCTGGGGGCCCTCTCCAGGCTCAGGTTCTGTTTGCTCCTCCAGAAGCACTCGATCACCTTCAGGAATGACTTCTTGGCCTTCTCATCCTCCTCCGTTTGGGGACAATCCTGTTCCTCCACCTCCTGGATCTCGTCGAAGGTGATGGGCTGGGTCTTGAACCTGGACTGCCGGGGCCTCCTGACTTTACCACAGCCCCTGGGTACCTTGATGGAGGGTAGCGCTCTGGGGTACTCCTCCTCCATGATGCATGTGAAGTGGGGCATCAGTGCCTGGTAGGTGCTACAGATGCCCAGAACTTCAGTCTGCTTTGCTGACATCTTCTATTAGCCTTTCCTCCTTCCAAATACTATTCAAAGTGACAAAATCAGAGTAGGACTGAACTGGTAACAAGTTAAGCTACTGTGCTGCAGTAGCTTGCAAATGTTTAGCTGTTCAGCAACTCTTTTGGTTTTTCAGGACTCCAAACCTGAGCCAGTTTCTTTTGAGGCACGTATAGAGCTGTACATAATTTCTAACTCTACTATAAGTGATGTAAATATTGAGATGGATTTGCTGGTATCAAGTCGCTAATGCTTCATATGTCCCATTTCTCACAGCCTTTTACTTCTGTTTACAGGTAACTGTAATCAAAACTTGAACAAAAAGGTTTGTTTTACAGACTATAGCACTTTTTAGAACCCCTCATCAAAAAAAAAAGTTTACATATCAGAAATTTCAAAATAGAAATATGTGTCCACTTCTATTGTCAATTCTTCAACAGTTTTGAATAATGATGAAGGCAATGATTTGACACGCAATTCACACTGCACGCTTAGCTGGCAAACTATGTTTTTTATGGCTGCTTTGCTAGCACTGTTCAGACATTGAACTGGATGAGCTTTGTTCAATAATTAAACATCTGATTCTAACACCTAGCTTTTCTGTCTCTTTATGGCTGTTTTCACACACACACACACACACACACACACGCACACACTCACCTTTTTGTTTCATTCACAATGGTCCAAACAAAAATACTGGCACCACCGTTGTTGTTAAGTTTTATTAGTCTCTTATCTGCCATAACTCAAACTACCCAAATTGGTTGATTCATGAAGCTGGTACATCTCAAAAGACAGAAACATAATATTTGATCTAGCAATTTCTGCATTGCTTCGGAGCTGCCTCGTTTCATCAGCTTCATTACTCAACAGGTCCCCACTATACAGCAATCCACAAACAATCATTTTTCTTATGTGAAGGTCAGCTCCACTTACTATGGAAAATAAAAAAATGCAGAGGGGCAGGCAGCTTTAGTTTTTCATGAAGAGGAGACATAGACATGAAAGTAGCTGTGTCATCCAGAAGCTATACCAGACCCATTAGAGATTGTTGAATGGTAGCAGCAGAGCATGCTATGATAAACAATACAAAGAAAGGTAGTGCAATAATAAAAATATAACTGAAAATTAAAAGAGAGGGGATATTATGAAACAGAATAATGAACAGCACTTGCAAATAGCAGTGATTACAAAATTCATAGAGAAGAGGTGTCCACACCTATAAATACTATGCTTTATTGCACCCACTAACATCCGTGCTGGAAAACAGCTATAGAATTATTTTGGCAGTGCTACGTGACATCGTTGGGTAATTAAATGAAGAGTGCCAGATTTTGCACTATTATACCAAATGGAGATCACAATGTCAAAGCTTTGGGGTTATTTATTTAGTTGTTTTATTATTTAATTTATCAAAAAAAAACATTTAGTCATTCATAATTTGTGGCATAACAGTCTTTTAACCTGCTCCTTGCATAGAAGATTCTTTATGAAATGGGTGGTGGTGGGGGGGGTTGATCAAGCTGCATCAGAATAGCTATGGACATCTTTCATTCTAGGCAGTGCAAAATATACATCTGCATCTGGATTACGTGTACTAAAATTGCAGTAGCTTTCATGCAGTCAATATGTTATGCTACTACAGGAAACAACATATTTATATTTCCTTTTTATTTTATTAATTTAAAAATGTGTTGATAAGGATAGGCACACAGAGCCGAGGCTCGTTTCTAGGCGCAGTCCTTTCTTTTATGTTACAGAATGTAATGGAAAAGCAGACTGTTAACTAAGGCAATTGACTGCTTGCTGAAGAGTCTGACAAATTCTCGACAGGACTAGAAATGGTACCTGCAATTCAGTTTGCATTCAGGGATTGTAATGTGATACAGCATGCTGTCACTAACGTTATTTCTCATGGCAATTACAAAAATCTCTGTGGTCTAAGCACTGGATCATTTAAACCGTTAGATCTGCATAAATGTCATGATGGCCAAATTTCACACTATTTTTTCACAAAGATCAATGGTGTCTAACATTTTCTGTGTGCTTTGAAGAGCATTATATGAAACAGGACTACATTATGGTCAACAATTTTAATGTGTATGCCGGAAAACAGGCAGCAATTCCCTTCTTTCTATCAGTACCAGGTAGAGCATGACTTTGTGTGTATTGCAGTGTTCCAGATCACCAACCCAATCTTGAAAAGGTCTTGATTTTTAGTGTGAAGTTACTACTTCCCCCACTTGCCCAAACATCCTTTCCCATGCTATAATCACACACAAATAAAACATTACATGGTAGACTAGTACCCACCCACAACCCACTCAGGTACCCCCCCAACCAGGAGAACTGCCTGAGTGTGTGTGTGTGTGTGGGGAGCACTAGACTACCATGTAATGTTTTTTTCTGAATGAGTATGACATGGGAAAGGGTGCTGGAGTGAGTGGGGGGAGGGTTTAGACATGTAACTTTACACTAAAATAAAGGCCATCAGAATATCAATTTGGCAATCTGGGAAATGCAATACAAAAACTAATTAATTAATGACTAATGGGTGATTGGGACCGGGTGAGTTACAAAGCAAGGGGAATAGACAAAAAACTATCGGGTGGGCTACTGGGGACAGGGGTCGAATAATGACTACTCTATGGAAACTGTGACATTTATTCAATTTCAAGGAGTAAGATGTCAGTGGCAAGGCAAATCTCAATGGACTTTCAAACATGTAGGCATGTTTGTGGATCACTTCAGTTTTAAGCAAATCCAGAGATAATTCAGAAATACTAAAGTTTAAAACAAAAAACAGTTATGGACCACCTAGCATATTTACCTGTTTACGGGTAAGCTCAATTACAGACAAACAAAAAGACGACAGATTATAAATAAGCAAAAAACAGATATAGTAATTTGAAAAACATGATCTCATTCATTTTTGTGTATGCCAGGTTTTTTTTCTGGGGTGGGGTGGGGTGTTGATTCAACCCAAATGCCACAGGGAGAATAATTATAAAACAAGCATCCACATTTAGTAAGAGCTCTGTTTTATTATATACAGGGGAAGCTGAGCACTACGTTTTCCTTTTCTGGTTCTGGCATCATAAAAAAGGAGTAATAAAACAATGGCAACTTTATAACAATGGTCTGTACTTCATGGATTTTGGACAGTTTTTGGCAGCAGCACAGGAGTTTCATACAAGAGCTCGGGTCATGACTTTGTCATGGAATTCATGAATGACAACATCACCATTAATCCAGCTTGTTCACTGTAAAGAAGTAGAAACAGGAAACCAGAAACGGGCAGCACCAATAACTGCCATGTCCATATTTACCACTAAATAATCAAACAAAAAATTAAAGCATACACTTCTATAGACATTGAGGAGACAAACTGATAGTCTTTATTATAACTAAGTACAGGACACGTAGCTACTGTTTCAGTGTTTTATTTAATTTCCTATCCTCTTTAAGTAAATTGTTGTCTTAGCCAGACAGAAGGTAAAGAAGTGTAGCTGTTTGGTATTATCTAGTGCTGTAGATATGAATGCCTTGTAAAGGAGATGTAATAGCCCAGACCAGACTTTTGAAAAGTCTATCTTATCATCCTTGAGATAAAATGGGCCATCTTCTACATGTCCAAAAGCTTGTTTGCAGTATTCTTGGCTGTGAAAGAGATGGGCATGGAGGTATATTTGAATGTGAATTAGGCCAGATTGGAATATTGTGCCCTAATCCAATCTTCACAGGATGTAACTGCATCTCTCTGTGTTTATTGTGCAAAATAAAATATTGTTCCCTCTCTACCCCTATTCTAACAGAAGGGTACAGTCACATAAAAGTGTAGCTCTGCAAAAGAATAATGTGATTTATCAGCACAAATGTCAAGAATTCTTTCTGAACCTTTTGATGCCTCCCAGTTTAAATAGGTTTGTATATCCATCTTCCTGTAATACTGTAAATGTTCACTTTGGGGATCATTTGAAAAAAGGAGATGTAAGGGTGGGAGTACATGTGTGGCAGTAATGGATCATGACGTTTGGGTCACACAGGGCATGGTTTTTAGTGACCTCAAAGATTGCTACTATTAGTGCAATATCAGAAAGCTAATAAGCTGTGCCATAGGAAGGTATGCAGTACATCCCTACTATGTCACAGTACTGTGCTAATTCACATAGGCAACATCAATACTTTCCTGCCATTCTTATGATGCCTATTTCTACCTCCTGCACTACCAATGCCAATACAAGCAAGTAAACATTTGGCATGAGCATATGCTTTTTTTTACTACTTTTGAAATCTCTCTCTGTCTCTGTCTCTCCCCCCCCCATCATGTTGCAAGAGGGCTGAGAGAGAGAAACAGAGAAGTTCAATGCATACCTTTCTGAATGGACCTGAAGTTCACAACAGAGATTATCTTAGTGTTCCATTCACTATTACGTCAGCGATGCACTCTTAACAAATGAATAGCAGTTGAGGATTTCACACTTTATGGAAAACAAAATCTTTTTTCCTCCTTGTGTGTTGTTTTACAGTGGCATGACAGATGGCTGCAAATAACAGTTTTATTACATCATAGTTACCTGACTCAATTACAGTAAATGAGCAGACCACAATAACAGTCTAGCTATTCCACTACTTGCAAACTTCTATGCTCAGCGCTGCACATTAGGGTACATGCTAAATAGTGACCTAGAACCAAACTGGGTGTCATTTTAAACATTTATTTATTTATTTATTTATTTATTTAAATCTAGGATTACAATTACCTTTGAGCCATGGCTCCTTTACAAAGGTTCCACATCAGGAGAATACATACATGTTAAACAAGGGCATATAACATTAAAGAGAACAGACAGCCATATTCATCAGTTCAGATATGGCATCATGGTAAACAGGATACATGAATAACACATACAAAGAATCATTTCAGAAACCTAGAAGAAATCAGGGAGGAAGGGTGAAAGGATGGGGGGGGTTGCAGTCGAAAAAGACTAAAATAAACTACAAGAGAAAAAATAGATAAGACTTGGTATTTAACAACCAGGGCCCTTCCATTCTTAAATTTATATTTGGGGAAATTGTTTAACCAGAAAAGGCACACCAAACCAAAACTTGCTTCCAGATGCAACCTGACAACACAAGGAAGTTAAGTGACTTGCTCAGGGTCACACAGTATGCAAGAAGGAGCTAATGGGTTTCAAACTGACATCTCCAGGTTTGCAGCTCACTGTCCTTACCCACTATGCTATACTGCCTCCTATTTCATTTGGACCTTCAAGTGGCCATTGTGAGAACTCTGCAAACAACCTATATTGGGCATGCTTCATATTGTTTAATTTCCTTTCCACTACCATGCCATGGTTTTCTAATTTTGTTAGACAAAAAAAGAGTCAAGACATGAAAACAACAATGATGTCATTTTTTGCATTATTCTAAAATGCAGTAGGTTACCTGCAGTTTACCAGTGGCAGAAACAGTCCATTTACTTTAGCAGCTGTTTGTATGTTCATGCATACACACATTGTGTATTCACAGTAATGAGTCTGAGAAACATATAAGCCACAATATAGTCTCATAATATGACATGTTGCTAATTATCTTATTTACCTCTACTGTCACTATGTCCTGTACAAAGACATGTCTGTCCTACTAACGTTGCACCACTCCACACTGTCATTGTAGACCTCCTTCTATACATTGTTCAATAGATATACAATACATTAATCAAAACCATTGCAGTACATGGCAGCACTTCTGTGATTGTCGTGTCTTTCTGACTTACTAATGCTATTCATGTTTTGCACTAGGCTAAGACAGAGAGACCCCCTGTTGTGTTTCAAATGCAGACCACAAGAGATCCAACAGGAGATAGAAACACTGTAGCTATAGACTGTCTGTCTGATAGCATGTCATAAAATATACAAAGTATCACTTTCTGCTGCTTTTCAATGCTGCAAAGTACTCTATAGCAATAACACCTCTACAGATAAGACACATCAAAGTACAGCACTGTTCTCAAACCATATTTACAAACTTAGAAATCCAAAAAGAGAAAAGGAAATCCGCTACCCTAAATTGCAGGGCTGCTCAGCCACACAAAAGAGCTTCAGCTTCAGTGCTTTTTATTAATAAATGCTACTGCCAACTGTGTTAATGGTGAACACATTCAGGGGTGGTCAAATGGTAGCAGGGAAAACCCAGAAAAAAACTTTCCATAGCACTTTAAATAATGCAAAAATAACTTATTTTCCACAACTTAACTAGAAATTGCAATAAAGTGCTTACACCAATTTAATCTAATACAAAAGTACAGTCTCCTACCATACATATGCCCTGCCTCAGTCCAGGGCATCTAGCCACTAGCCACACTACTAGCCCTTGCTCTTCGCCGCTGCAGCTTCCTGAGGGGTTGCGATTCCATATCCCTTCTTTCTTCAATACTCAAAGGGCATGTGCAACATAATTAGAAAATCCTAAAATTTAACAACTACCTTAATCGCTTAGATGCAACTAAATTTATCAACAAAGTGGCCATTAAAGCTTATGTTCCATTTTCCATTCCATTTCCAATAAATTTTAACATTGCTCAAAGTTCTAAAATAAGACTGTTCACATTAAACATATTCACAGCATATGCAATTCAAGAACCTATGCCCTGCTATATGTATGATTGCATTGTTACACATTTTGGGTTCACAATGTGAATATAAAAATATATATGTGTAACAAGACATCCCATTCAATATAGGCTCTTACAAAAATGCAGTGCCATGCCATATCAATCCATTTAAATAAGCAGCTATTGTAATTCTGTTGTTCCTAATTCTAAAACAAATACTAAGCTCCAAATTCACATTATCACAGTATAACTGCCACTCAATTAAATTTACTTTACTAATGTCTGCCACTGAATGGGCTTACCCATAACAGAGTCAGACTACACTCTTTATCAATGCTATTTCCTCACTAAAACGAGTCACATGCAAACCTTGTCCAATTCATTTGCAGCCCATAATTAAGGCTTTAAATTCTTATTTATCACTCTTGATAGCAAAAGAAAAAAAACTCAGAACAAGGACAGCCAGAAGTAATACAGGATGAGAATAAAGCCATTTGATCCAATGTTCAGTATTTCTTGCATTTTAAATGTTATGTTTCAGTTCTACATTAAATTGTATGACATTGATTGAAAAGAAAAACCAAAAATGATCCCCCCCCCCAAATTGTTCAACCAGAAGAGACACACTAAGCTGAAAGCTTGTTTACAGATGCAACCTGGCAGCACAGGGAAGTTAAGTGAATTGCTTAGGGTCCCACAGTATGCAAGTGGGGGCTGTAGGATTCAAACCCAGGCCTCTAGATTTGCACTCAGAGCCTTAAGCCATTGTACTATACTACCTCCAATATAAACTATTTATTTCTAAATTTGCAATTTAGTTAATTGTCCAACAATTTTAGCATAATCGAACACTATGCATTGAATAGTAACAGCCTAGCAACTTTGCACTTTGATGACAGATCAATAAATATAAATTTTAAGCTTTAATTATGGGCTAAAAATGACTTGGATAACATTTGCAAGTGATTCATTTCAGTGAGTAAATGTTGTCAATAACGAGTGCAATCTGACTGTGTCATGGGTGAGCCCATTCACCGATGCACATTAGTAAATTGAATTGAGTGGCACTTATACTACTACACTTTACACTTGGAATTTGTATTTCTTTTAGAAATAGAAACAATACAATTAACATAACTACTTATTTAAATTAATTGATATGGCATGATACTGCATTTTTTCTAAAAGTGCTATATTACATGAGAATCAGTTTACAACCTTTGAGCCAGAGGCTCGTTTCCAAAGGTACTTCGTCACATAAAGACAAATATTGTGTTTTGGTTACATAGCAAAGATTTGCAAAACAATAGGCATTCAACAGAGGCGCCACGTCACATTGTGGTCAGACAAATACAATTGGGTACAGGGTACATGTAATTGATAACAGGTGTTACACAAGTTGGTATCAAGTGAGCATTCTGGTAGGTAAACACTGAAACAGCTGGCACTGGCCAGGTTAAACATAGGCATAGTACAGGGGCGGTGGAGGGATGGTTGGGTGGAGAGCTGCCGGGGGCATTGTCAGAGAAGCAGAGGGAGGCTATGTTCAGGGACAGGAGCAGTTACGAGTGCTGAAGATGTGGTTCTGAAGTGTGGTTTTGAAATTGGAGATGGTGATGGCATCGGTGATGGAGGCAGGGAGAGAGTTAAACCAGGTTGGGGCTCTATAGCAGAAGGACCTCTGGCCACGGCTGGTTCTTGATCTGGGGACCTTTAGCGTGGTCTTGTAGGAAGACCGTGTTGCAATAGTGGGAGGGCTCTGGTGGATGGATGCCGTTACCCCAGGGGGGGAGAGCCTGAGTAGGGTTTTTGGTGAGGAGACAGGTTTGAGTATCGGGGCGTTCATCCAGGGTAAGCAGGTTAGCATCGACATACAGCTGACAGGTGTGTGTGAGCCTGGGGGCACCAGTAATCAATCTGCACACTTTATTCAGGGTTAGGTGAATTTTGTTGAGTGCAGTGGTGTCGGCAGCACCATATACTGGTAGACCATAGTCTACAAGGGATAGAATGGATGATGTAACAGCTAGCCGGAGAGCATTTGGGGGAAGGCAGGTTTTATGGCGGAATAGGATGCCAAGCCATGTGTTGGTGGTGGATGTTAGGGCATCGATGTGGTTGTGAAATGTGAGGGCTGAATCGAAGGTAACCCCAAGGTATTTGTAGGAGCAGACTTGTTCTAGTGGCTGGTTGGTACTTGGAAGGATATAGAGTGGGTGGTTGCTAGCTTTGTTTTGGGGGTGGGAAAAGAGCATAGTTTTGGTTTTCTTAAGATTGATGATGAGTCTGTGCTCCTTAAACCAAGCCTCGGCACTGTTGAAAGACTGCTGTAGGGAGTCCTGTAGGGAGATGGGATTGCGGTGGGTGGCAAACAGGACAGCATCATCTGCATACAGTAGAATTTTGCCAGGGCATGCACTGGGCAGGGTGTTCAGATACAGCGAGAAGAGAAGAGGGCCCAGGATGGAGCCTTGGGGGACCCCAGAGAGAATGGGATGGGTATCGGAGAGTGTGCTATTAATTTTGACACACTGAGATCGAGTGTCAAGATAGCTAGCACACCATGCCAGGGGGCCAGCTGAGAGACCAGTGTGGCAGAGTGCATTCAGCAGAAGTGGATGGGAGACAGTGTCAAAAGCCTTTGAGAGGTCAATGAACACTGCACCAGCTAGGGAGCTGGTATCCAAGGAGGAGTGTAGAAAGTTGGAGAATTCAATAAGGGCAGTGCTGGTACTGTGACCTGCATGGAAGCCATGTTGCTCTGGGCATAAAATGCTATGCTTAGCCAGATAATCAGTGATTTGAATGGCCACCACTTTCTCCAGGGCTTTAGAGAGGGGAGGGAGGATGGAGATTGGCCAGTAGTTGTTGGCCAATGACCTGTCGCCTTTATAAATAGGTGTGATAATGGCTGTTTTCAAGCTGTGGGAATTGTCCCAGGCAGAGTGACTGGTTAATTAGGCTTGTGAGTGGTGCAAGGACTTCATCTAGCACCAGCCTGAGGATGCTGGGGTCCAGTGAGTCACTGCCGGGATTGTTGCCATTGAGAGCTTTCATTAGGATGGGTCTGGCTTCCCGGGTGGAAATCTTTCACAGGAGGAAGCTGGGGTGCTGGAGGACAGGGGGAGGTTGGCTGGAGGGAGGGTCAAAGAAATTACTAGGGAGGACTGAGCTAAGGTCAGTGAAAGTGGTGTTGACCCAGTTAGCTATGGTGGCAGGCTCGGTGGAGGTGGTGCCATTTCTAGTGAGCTGGGATGGGGCAGGGGAGCAAGCTTTACCATTGAGTTGCTTAATATTATCCCAGAAGGTCCGGGTTGAGCCCCAGGAGGAGGTAAGGGAGGCCTGGTAATGGTCTGCCTTGGCTTTCCTGATGGCCCATGAGCACTTATTCTGGGCTGCATTGTATGCTTGCCTATCAGACAGACGACCTGTTTCAGTGGCAAGGTGCCAGAGGTTATCCCGGTTTCTAAGTAATTGTAGGAGGGCCGGGCTAACCCAGGGTGCGTTCTGTTTTTTGGACCGGATTTTGGTTAAGGGTGCAAAGAGATCACAGGCCATGTTGAAGGTGTGAGTGAAGAAGGTGAGGGCAGTGTCAATGTTGGTTGCCTGCTGAATGGGGGACCAGTCTATCTGGGTGAGGAGTGCTTTAAGTTTCTTCAGCCCACCAGGGCGGAGGCGCCTGCGGAGGGTGGTCTGGGCTTTGGGTTTGGGATTGGAGGCTACCCAGTGGAATAGGATATAGGAGTGGTCACTCAGGGAGTCTGGGAGGACCTGGTTGTTTTGGATTTTATGGGGTCGGTTAGTTATAATAACATCCAGAAGGGTGCTGGTACCACTCTTAGGGTTAAGTCTCGTGGGCTGGGTGACGAGTTGTGTCAGATCTTGGGTGGCAAATGAGTCTCTGGTGGCGGATGAGGAGGTGCTGAGCCAATTTACATTAAGGTCCCCCACTAGGATTTGTTCTGCCTTATGGTGGAGGGTGGCCAGGTAGTCCATTAAAGATACCAGGGCTGGGTACTGGTTCTTTGGGGGAACGTAGGCTGTGGTGAGATAGAGAGGGCTCCTAGAGGGGTCTGGGGTGAGTCTGAGGGTAAGGGCCTGGGCCCCATTTATGAGGGCTGGGTGGGGAGTGCGGTCCAGGTATTGTGTCCCTGGTGTAGATTGCACAGCCTCCCTCGCTTGTTTCTCCGGTCCTCCCAGTATAAGGTATAGCCTGGGAGGGAGACAAATGAGTCAGGAGTTGATTTGGACAGCCAGGTTTCAACCAGGGCTATGATGTCTGGTTGGTGAGCCAAGGCCCAGCACTGTAGGGTGTCAAATTTCTTCAGCAGGCTGCATATGTTCATGGAGGCTACTTGAAGACCAGTGGGCTGAGTGGATGGATGGGAGGGGCAGGGCCTGGGTTGGGATGTATGTTCCTGTTAGGAGTAGAAGGAGGAAGTGCTCTGGTCAGAGGGAGGCAGATGGAGAGTTTACACGCGAGCGATAGAATGAGGAAGGGGTTTAGTTGCACAAGGGGTGGGTAGGGTAGCACAGGCAGAGAAGGCCTGAGTGATCAGAAGTGCAAGGGGGCTGTGGGGGGAGGACAGATAATGTCTGGAAGGGGGGTGAGGTGGAGAGGAGCATATGGGATGTGAGGAGGAGGGAGGGAGGAGCAGTGGTAAAGGAGGAGGGGAGGACAGGAGGGTAGGTAGGAACACTGGAGTAGTGAGGCTGAGGGTTAATAGGGACACTAGGGTTGGTGGAAGGCAAAGGAAGGAGGAGGAGAAGAGATAGGCTGGTGAGCAGGGGATGCATGTGCATAGTTGGGAAGGCTGGTGGAGCTGAAGTGAGGAAAGAAATGGGGGACTAGGATGAAAGAGGGGAGATAGTAGTGAGAAACATAGAAACATAGAATTTGACGGCAGATAAGGACCGCTTGGCCCACCCAGTCTGCCCATTTCCCTACCTACTGGATAAGCTGCAGATCCTAGTTAACCAGCAGCCTACTTCTTTCTACCCCCACCCCAAGAATTGCCTTATGACTATCCCATGCATGCTTGAATTCCACCACTGATTTTGACTCCACAACCTCCTCTGGAAGGCCATTCCATGCATCCACAACCCTCTCTGTGAAAAATACTCCTTAAATTACCTCTGAGCCGCCTCTATCTTCAAATTGTGCCCTCTTGTTCTTGCACACCTCTTTTTGTGAAAGATGCTACCCTCTTGGACTTTGTTGATTCCCTTGAGGTACTTGAAAGTTTCTATCATGTCCCCCTCTCCCTCCTTTCCTCGAGGCTATACATATTAAGCTCCTTAAGTCTCTCTTCATATGTCCTCTGGTGCAGACCCTGCACCATTTTAGTTGCCCTCCTCTGGACAGCTTCCATCCTGTCTATGTCTTTGCGGAGATTGGGTCTCCAGAACTGCACACAGTACTCCAGATGGGGTCTCACCAGCTGTCTGTACAGAGGGATAATAACTTCCTGTTTTCTACTGGTGATGCCTCTCCCTATGCATCCCAGTATCCCCCCAGCCCTCCTTGCTGCCCTCTCACATTGCTTGCCCACCTTTAGGTCATCTGATATGACTACCCCCAGGTCCCGTTCCATTTTTGTTGTTGTTAGTATCTCACCCCCCATTGTGTACTCTTCCCCTGGGTTTTTTGTTTCCCAGGTGCATTACCTTGCACTTCTTAGCACTGAATCTAAGCTGCCATACATTTGACCATTCCTCTAACCTTGCCAAGTCCCTTCTCATCCTTTCCACCCCACCCTGTGCATCAACTCTGTTGCAGATCTTAGTGTCATCTGCAAAGAGACATACTTTTCCTTCCAGTCCTTCTGCAATGTCGCTTATAAAGACATTGGAAGAGGGACTGTCTAATACTGAACCCCTCATGTACCCCGCTAGTAACCCTCCTTTCTTCTGAGTGGACTCCATTTACTATTACTCTCTGTGTCCTATTCTCCAGCCAATTCTTTACCCAGGCTGTCATCTTGGGACCCACTCCCAGGCTGGCTAACTTATATATTAATCTTTGTGTGGGACTGTGTCAAATGCCTTGCTAAAGTCTAGGTAGGCCATGTCCACAGCCCCTCCCTGATCTACTACTTTGGTCACCCAGTCAAAGAAATCTATCAGATTCGTCTGGCATGACCTTCCCGCTGTGAATCCATGCTGCCTAGGGTCTTGTGCCCCTCTGGCCTCTAGATACTCGACAATTCTTTCCTTTAGAAGTGATTCCATCATTTTCCCTATCACTGAGGTTAAACTAACAGGTCTATAGTTTCCTGCTTCTGCCTTGCTCCCACTTTTGTGAAGGGGAATCACATCTGCCCTCCTCCAGTCCTCAGGTACCACCCCATCCTCCCATGATTTGTTAAAGAGGGTAGTCAGTGGTGTCACTAGTTCTACCTTAGTTCTTTTAGAATTCTGGGATGAATCCCATCAGGCCCCATTGCTTTGTCCGCCTTCAGTTTTAAGAGTTCTTTCAGAACCCTTTCTTCTGTAAATGGGCTGGTATCAACTTCTGTATCCAGAGTGTTACTACTGTTTGTTTTATGTACCCCCTCTTCCTTTGTAAATACTGAGCAAAATATTTGTTTAGTATCTCTGCCTTTTCACATTCTCCTCTGCCCACCCTCCCTCCCCTTTATTAAGCCTCACTATCCCTCCCTTGGTCTTCCTTTGTTCCTGATGTACCTATAAAAGGTTTTATCCCTTCTTAACTGAGTTGGCTATCTTTTCCTCAGTTTGGGCCTTTGCTGTTCTGACTGCCTTCCCAGCCTCCTTTTGCTTTAACTGATACAGTTCTCTGTCCTGCTCCTGCTACGATTCCTTGTACTTCCTGAATGCTTTCTTTTTCTCTTGAACCTTCACTGCCACTTCCTTTGAGAACCATAGTGGTTTCTTACATCACCTCTGATCACCTCTGATCACCTTTGAGCCTAGTTGCTGCTATGGTGTAGTGGTAGTGTATGTGCCTGAAGTGTATAGAGTACCAGGTTCAAGTCTTGATTAGGGTAGTAGGAGAGAGCTAGACTAGTGGCTGTAGCAGCAGGGAGTTGGGTTCAAGGTTTGCAGAAGCACTTAGATAACACTTTAGTTGTGTCAGAGGGTTAGTGCGTTCTTTATAGTTATGAGATCCTGCAGTAAAAAATAGGCAGGTGTTCTAGGTGAGTGGTGGAACTGTGGACTTTGGAAATAAGGGTGCAGGGTTCAAATCCTGCAAGGAAGAAGAGGTAAACTTATATTTGGCAGGTTGGGGGGGTAAGTGATTAAAAGGCTTAGGAAGTAGTGATAAAATAGGTAGGCAATGTGGTGCAGAGGTAGAGCAGCTGACTCTGACTGCAAGGGTATTGGGTTTGAACACAGCTCAGAGTATGAAAATAGAGAAAGTTGTTGGCCTGGTTCATTGGCTTAGAGGATAGTCAGTAGAGTTTAGAGAGAAGGGTACCAGGTTTGGTACTAGCAGGTGCTTAGAGATAGGTTGAAGGAGGAGTGCAGAAAGTAGGTGGTAGAAGGATTCAAAGGGAACTGCAGTGACCTCTAGTGGGACAGCTGTGAAATGGTAGCTAGGAGGGGTATAGGGTTGAGTGAGCAGCTAGAGTGGAAAGTGCAGTGACCCCTAGTGGTTGGTGTCTATAACCTGCAAATGGGAAAGTGGACACTTTGTAAAAGGAGGGTAGGTCATGGCACATCATGGCTACCGTCAACAACTATAGGCGCTTGACCCTGGGTGGGGTGGGGTAGGTGTTGGTGGGAAGTGCCTCACAACAGTCATGGGATGTCTTCTAACAGATATATATTTTGTATACAATGTAGTCATGCACATAGCATAGGTTCTTGAACTGCATATGCTGTGAAAACATTTAATGTAAACAGTCTATTTTTTAGAACTTGGAGCAATGTTTAACTTAATTTGCAATAAAAATGTTTAACATGGTTTTACCAAGTAAACACCAGCAAAAACGACTGCATTCTGACTCTGTTATTCACACTTCACATGCAGGTATTGGAGAGAATGAGTTGTCAGCTGATCTCTTACTATACCTGCACACTGAAGCAGACTTAGACAGGCCAGGTGATCTGTTTCTGCTGACACTTTCATAGGTTTGTATGTTCACTATATGCTGCAATAAATATGTCTACATGGTATAACTACATTTTTAACATTACCATCTTTATCATACCTCTGCATCTCTATGCTTTCTATGGCAAGCCCTACTCTGCATGCCCTTCCCTTTTTCCCCTTCATAAGTAACCTTCCCACCATCCGCCCCCTCAGTTGTTACTATCTCCCACACCTATGAACAACTGAAACTGTCTGCCATGACTGTTACAGCCCACGACACAAAGGCACACACCCCAACACCTCTCACTCTTTGCAAGTTGGGGGTGGCAGTTGTCATTACTACAATACCTCACTACCATTCCTATTAGCATCTGTCACTCCTGCACTACCAACTCCAATACCAGCAAGCAAACATTCAGCATTGACAAATGCTTGTTAACTTTGCATTGTATTTTACAAAATATAATGATCATTTTCTGTGATCGAACGATAAAGATATATGTTATACCATACTCCGTTGCCTGCTCAACAGCATACTTGCCTGTGATGTTTATCTTTGTGTGATAGACTCTCCCCCCCAAATGTATTAATTAAAAAAAACAGTCTACAGTAAAGGCAACCTGTGTCTGATACCAGGCAGTCAGGGTCCATTATGAGCAGCCTCATCTGATTGTCAAGTCCACTGAGAGTTCTGAGGTACTCCCTTGCATGTGTCCAGCACAGTAAACTTGCCCTCCTGAAGTACTTACAGTTTACATCAGAGAGGACATACTGTAACATGCATGAGGGAGGAGTCAGCAGAGGGGAGGGTGGATGCAATGCGGGTTCATTTCCTGTCTAGTAGAGAAAGGAAGATGAGGTTGGGGGTGGTTTACAGACCACCCAATGAGGAAAAGAAAAGGGACAGAGAATTAAACCTGCAAGCATTGAATGTTTCAGGGAAGGCAGAGGTGGTAATAGTGGGGGACTTTAACCTGCCCAAGATTGACTGGAGTGTACTTGCCATGACATGTGCTAGGTGTCAGGTGATCCTGGAAGCATTGCAGAGTGGGTTCCTGACTGAGAGAGTCACAGAATCTACCCAGGAGGGTGCAGTCCTTGATCTGCTGCTCACAAATGCAGAGCATGTACAAGATGTAATGTTCAAAGAGCCCCTGAATGAAAGTGATCATCACACAGTGTGGTTCTGGTTGGATACAAGTGGGGAAAATGTCCCACTAAGACCAAAATACTGGACTTCAGTATGGTACACATCAGGTTGATGAGTGAATTGCCAAGGAAACAGTTGCCAGGCATCAGGGTAGATATGGGGCTGAACCAAATGAGGAAATAATGGCTGCAAAGGAGGAGTTTTTTAGGCTTGGTGGAAGAACTCAAGGGCAAAAGCACCCCACTGGTTCAGTACTGAGGATGTCCAGGCAGTATGAGACAAGAAATTAGCTTACAGGAAGTTCAAGAAAACCAAGAGAGAGGAGAGCAGGGTAAATTATCAAAATTTTACTATTAAGACAAATTAGGTATTCCAGTTGGCTAAGGCTTTTTATTTATTTATTTAATGAAATCATATACACAGGGGCTCTTTTGCAAAGGTTCCATGTCAGGTTACTTGAAACATTAGGACAGACAGTGGTATTGTGCAAAAGAAAAATAAACATAGCAGCCGGAGGGCTTTGCAATTACCAAAACATCACAATTGTGCAAATCACTTCTACAACAAATTAAACAATATAGATTTGTATAGGTAGCCATCCAATATAGAGAGACAAGGCCAGAGGCTGGTGTAAAGAGGAGAAGAATGGGAGTGGGGGTGGGTCAGGGGCAGGGTCAGCGAGGAGGTGGGTGGAGGGAGAAGAGGAGGAGGGAACAAAAAGGGAGCAAAGGGTGGGGTATGGAGGGTGGGGGGATAAACCATTTAGCTGTAGCAGTCGCAGGAGGCACAGGAGATGAGGTATTGATGCAGGCTGAGCTTAAAGGTACTTAGAGTTGCTTTGTTGGTAACTTCTGCTGGCAGGGTATTGAACCAGGGGAAGGCTCTGAAAAAGAAGGATCATTGGCCTTGGGTAGTCCTGCAAAGGGGAACAGTGAAGGAGAGGTTGTTTGAATTCCTGGTTTATTGCAGGCCGCTACATGGTCTCAGCAGTGCCTGTGATTCAGGGGATAGTAGGTCCAATGTTTGCTTTTTTGCTAGGATGCAGGTTTGTTATATAATTCTGCCAGATAGTTGAAGCCAATTTGTGTGTTTGTAGATCTTGTAGGTGTGTGTAAGGTGGTTTGCAGATGTTTGGAGATGACATGCCATGTTTAGTGTTATGGTGATGCGTCGGAGAGCTGTGTCAGTGACAGACCCATGGATCACAAGTCCATAGTCTATTATAGAGATTACTGAACTGTGAATGGCAGTGCTTACGGCTTCATCCATGAGGCAGTTCGTATGTCTATAGAGCTGGCCTATGCGGGTATTCACAGTTTTTGCTACAAAGTTGATATGTTCAGAGTATCCTAGTGTTGGGTCAAGAATCAGCAAAAAATATTTAAATAGAGTAGATGTACTTGTTCAAGGGTGGCCCCTTTGCTGTTTGAGATCAAGAGGTCTCTGTTTTTATGTTTGCTGTGGGTACCATGGAACAGCATTGATTTGGTTTTGCTGTAGTTAAGAATAAGCTTGTGGGATTTAAACCATGCCTCTACATCAGTGAAGCAACTGAAGAAAGTAGGAGTCAGAGTGGGAGGTGAAGATAACAGCATCATTGGCATACAGTAGGATTTTTTCTGAACAAGATGAAGGGAGGCTGTTTAGAAAAATGCTGAAAGCATAGGACCCAAGATGAATCCTTGTGGAACTCCTGATTGGACCAAGAGGGCTATTGAGAAGGATTGGCCAATTTTAACCAGCTGTGTTCGGCCACTGAGGTAGCTTTGAAACCAAAGAGTTGTGTCTGAAGATAGGCCTGTCAGAGATAGTTGTTGAAGCAGTAATGAATGGTTAACAGCGTCAAACACCTTAGTTAGGTCAATGAAGGAGGCGCTAACGAGATCCATTTGGTCCAGGGCATTGTAGATGTAGGAGGTAAGCTCTAGGAGTGCCATGGTCATGCTGTGGCCCTTGAAAAATCTGTGTTGTTCTTGGCATAGCAGGTTATACTTAGTAAGGTATTCTATCAGTTGGTCGGCAGCTATTCTCTCCAGCACTTTTGAGAGAGGGGAGAGAATTGAGTTTGGACTATAGTTGCTTGTAACAGATTTATTGCCACTTTTATGGATAGGTGTCACCATCGCTGATTTCCATTTTTGAGGGAACTGTGAAATCATGAGAGATTTGTTAAGGATTTTGGTAAGGGGGGGTCAGGACTTCCTCGAGGGTAAGAGCGAGGAGTTTCAGGTCGAGGGAGTCGCTGCTTGATCTAGACTTTCCAAGTACTTGAAGGAGGTACTTTTTTGTGATGTCCTTGGAGATGGCTTTGAAGTAGAATGGTGGATTTTCCTTCAAATTTCTGACTTTGACTGAGTTTAGGTATTTTGAAGGGGATCAAAGAAAGTTGGTGGTCAAACATGGCAAAGGTTTGTAAATGCTGCATTAAAGGCATTTGCCACAGTGACTTGATCTGAGATGATGTGGCCATTTAGGTGGGCCATAGCGAGTGGGACTTTTGTTTTTTTTCCCAGTTAGTTCCATTAGGTTGGCCTAAAACTTGTTCTCATCTTCCCAAGAGTTTGTTAGCACTCTTTTGTAGTAGTTGGCCTTTTTCATTTGGAATCATGCAGGTGCAGGCATTTCTTGCAGCTTTGAAGGCTTGAATGTCTGCACTGTTTCTGGTCAGCTTTAAAACATTGCCAGAGGTGATCCCAGGCTTTCATTTACTTAAGGAGACCAAGGTTGATCCAAGGGTTGTTAACACCTTTAATCTTGCATTTCATGAAGGGTGCACATGCATCACAGGCTGTGTTGAAGCTTAGGATAAAGTAGTCAAGTGCAGTGTCCATGTCTGGGGCTGCATCTATAGGTGACCAGTCATGATCTCGCAGGCATGTTTTTTAGTGGCCACAGGTTGCCAGGTAGTAGTTTGCTATTGTTGATGAATTTGGGGGGTGTCTTAATGAATTTGTTGGACCATGAGAGTAGGACTGGTGAGTGGTCACTTATACAGTCAGGGAGAACTACTTTATTAGTAATGTGTTCAGTGCACTTTGTAAGAACCCAGTCCAGGAGAGCTGAGGTACCTGTTCTGTAGTTTACTTGGGTGGGTGTTTTAACCATTTGGGATAAATTGGCAGCTGTCAAGGTGTCTTTATGCTTATGTGCACTGGGTGATGACCAATTTACAATAAAGTCCCCAAGAAGGATAGTTTCAGATTTCTGACCTAGGGAGTGAATGACATCCAGTATGGAGTTCAATCCTTGGTTGGTAAGTGTGGGGTGGATGAAGACTGATACCACCGTCAGTGTTTTACGGTGGGTCCCCAGATGGCTCAGAAGGAACTGCTGTTAGTGGAGGGAATTAATAATGAGGAGAAAGCCTCTTTTCACTATCTAAGCATGAGAAGGGACAGGAAGGAAGGAAGGATGGGATGTTTAGGCTCCCAAAAGGGGATGGGTGGGGGGAAGTAGAATAGGTGGGGGAACAAATGAACTGAAACAATACTTCTGTTCCTTCTTGATCAGTGAGAAAGATGGACTGATGTCAACAGGGGGAGAAGAGGAAAAGGGAGGAGGGTTGCACGGATGTGGTGGTAGATGAGACTGAGTAAGTAAAAAGGTGCTAGCACTAAAGGTAGACAGATTGCCATGCCTGGATGGAGTACATGCAAGGATGCTGAATAAATTGACAGAGGAGCCAACAGAGCCAGTTGTGGGCTTGTTAAATAGATGACTGGAGTCAGGTGTGGTACTGTAGTACTGAAGAATGGAACAAGTATTGCCCTTCATAGTAAAGAGCAGTCCCAAAGATGACCCAGGAAATTACAGACCAGTCAATCTGACTTCAACCATGAGCAAGCTCATAGAGATCATACTTAAGGAATGGTTGGTAGAGTATCTAAAGAAGCATGGTCTTCAGGATGCAAGGCAACATGGGTTTATGGGAGAGATGTTATGTCAAACAAATCTGATTAACTTCTTTGACTGGGACACCAAAACAGAGAACAGGGCCCAAGCAGTTGACACCCTCTACCAGGATTTCAGGAAGGCCTTGACTCTGTACCCCATTAGAGGTTTGATCATGAAGTTGGTGGATCTCAGAGTAGGGTAAAATATGACTAGATGGGTGAAATAAGTAGATGGAAAACTGGACCCAGAGGGCTGTGGGGGAGGGGAGTTATCTAGAATAGGGAAGTCACCAGTGGGTTCCTTTGGGACCCAGTGCTAGGGCTGGTGTTGTTCAATGTCTTCATTACTGACATTGGAGATGGCATTAAGGGCAACATATGCCTTTTTGCAGATGATACCAAGCTCTGTGGGAGGGTGGACACCACTGAAAGGATACAGGACCTAATAGAGGATCTGAAAAACTTGGGAGATGGTCTACAATTTGGCAGCTTGGCTTCAGTGCAAAGAAATGCAAAGTTAGGCACATTGGAGCAAAGAAGCCAAGGATGGAATACTAGCTGGGAGGGGTCCAGGTAATTGAAATAGAGGAGGACAAGGATTTGCCAATGATGATCACTAGTAACCTATAACACTCCACGCAGTGTAGGAAAAAGCAACAAGGGCAAATAAGATGTTAGGATGTATAGCCAGGGGGTTAAGCAGTAGGCAGTAGGAGATTAAACTGCCCTTGTACAGATCACTGGTGAGGCCACCTATATAGTATGGAGCACAGTACCAGTGCCCACACCCTAAAAATTACTTTAACCTGTTACAGACAGTCCACAGGACAGCACTGAAGATGGTTGTGGGTCAGTAGGGTTAAGTGTATGAGGAGCAGCTGGGGGCCCCTGAACATGTACTTCCTGGAGGAGAGGAGCGAGAGAGAGAGGTTGCATAATTGAGACCTCCATGTACCTGAAAGGGTAAATAGGGTGGATAAGGAGGATCTCTATAAGCTAACAGGCAACCAAAACATGAGTGGCACACTCTTAAGTTGGACGGGGGGGGAGGGGATTAGGAGATAGGTTAGAAGGCACTTCTTCACAGACAGGGTGATGGCCAGTTGAAATGTACTGCTAGAAGAGGTGGTCTCATTGAAGATGGTGGGCATCATCAAGAGATTATGGGATAGACATAAGAGAAAGTTAGGGTCAGGAGAGAGGTGGAGGGAAAGGATGAAGGATAGGGGGGACAGTGTCAGTAAATTAAAGCTGTAGACCCTGCAATATGTACAGACTACAGAGATCAAATAGTATTATTCTGCTGGCTTCTTCATATTCATCTGTTCTTTGCTTATATATTGGTATCACGGGGAGCCAGGCCAGTGGCCTGAAATCACTACAGCAATGACACATGACATGGTTATTAAGCTGGTACACTTGGTGGTCAACTCTGTATCTCCATATCTGTTCTGGTAGATTGTAGCAGTCAACCAATTTTTTTCCAGGGCTGGACCCCAAGTGACCAAATCCAGATCCTCACCGGGTACCGAATCATCCCACCACCCCTGCAATTTCCTATTGGCATGCCATTCATGTCCTGTCCTAGCCCTCCCCACACACCTGCTCAGGGGTACATCTGTCATCCCTAGGTAGCCAAGCTAGCCATATGCCTCTCTACTTCAAACCAGGGAAAAATAAGAATAATGTCACAACAACAGCATTACAAAAATATACAATTTTACAGAGATATTTTGGGGGGGGGGAGCTGTCAAAGTCTATATCAAGATACAGTTTTCTGTTTTACTGGTTTTGACAAAAGCCAAATTTCCCCACATGTCCACTGTTCAAAGCTAGGGCATAGAAAAGTCAGTTTACATAATTCTAACATACTGTAGCTGTGTCTAGTTAGCAAAGTTCTGATGTAAATGTTCCAGGACACAATTTCAGATTGACTGTTCCTTCGTCTAACATTCACATATACAGCATTTATAGCAATTTTTATATAAAACTGTATGTAAAGTACCATAAAATAGCTAGCAATTCTACAGCTAAGTCCAGTGTTTTAAAATAGCTCCAAGATTGATAACGAGACATATCAAAATAGTATTTAATCTGAACGTGCAGTACTGTACCTAGAGTTGCACCCATTTTATGACTTTTGAAACTCCACCCTCAGAATGAAGAAGTTTTTTATGACTTTTGAGTATCTCACCCCTATGTAACTAGGAATTTTGCCTTTTTTATGACTTTTGACACTCTAACCTCTGTTGGAAGCACGGTGTCAAATTGACACCAGCACATCGACTCCCCCACATTGACACTTACAGGCCTTTCGCAGAAACATCCCTTCTGGAAACTCACCGACACACCCCCTGGAGTGTCAGCAGGTGTGCTGATGGCCACTACAAAGATGGTTGCAGCACCTGCACACCTGTTTCTGCATCTGACTGGGTGCATGTCAGTGGAGTAAGTGGACAGTGTAAAGCGCCACAAGCTGCTGGTGGGCTATATGTTTTCCAGCATGAATGGACGTGTGGGGAAAAGATTTATCTGAAGTGCTGAAGTATACAGCAGTGCGCTGTAAAGAATGGGTGCTTACAGTCACTGGGAGTGAACCATAACTGCTGGGCACCCACAATCATGTACCCAGCACCCTGGGGGGTGGGGTAAAGCACGTACAGGCAGCTGTAAAGCAAAGTACCCATGACACCAATGAAAGCAGCCTACAAATAGTGGTCATCTGCCAGTCAGAGGTCATCAAAGCCATGGGGGGTAGACTACATCTAGTACCCCTCCAGAAGATTGCAGCACAATGAGAGCAGATGAGTGCTCAGTGGATGCCGGTGGATACGACTACCATAGTGGAGCTCACCATTACTGAGGACTACCACAGGATGCTTGCAGGTGAGCCCTTCCTCCTATTTTACTCAGAGGGCACCACTGAGCACAGGTTCCTGCTCTTTAGTACCAGCAGGAACCTGGAGTATCCAAAGTTAACAATGAGTTCCAATGTCATGAATCTGTAAGTTCAGCACTCACCCCTGCTAATAGAGCTCAAAAGTGGCATTTCACAACTTCAATTTCCAGAAGTGCTGTTGCTGTAAGTGGCCTGTAAGTGCTGATGTGGGGGAGTCACTGTGCTGGTGTCGATTTGACACCATGCTTCCATCAAGGGTTAGAGTGTCAAAAGTCATAAAGAAGGCAAAATTCCAAGTTACCTTGGGTGAAATATTCAAAAGTCATAAAAAAGTCTTAATTCTGAGGGTGGAGTTTCAAAAGTCATAAATGCATGCAACTCTAGTTACAGTACTGTACGTTAAGATTAGACACTGTTTTGATATGTCTCCTGTTCAATCTTGGAGCAATTTTAAAACACTAAACTTAGCTGCAGAATTGCTAGCTATTTTATGGTACTTTACATATAAAAATTGCTAGAAATTTTCTCCATTATAGTAACCATGGTACAAAGTGAGAGAGGTGGTTTGGAAGACCACTGTCTTATGTTTTACTCACCCATGTGAGCTTCATCAGAGACTCAAGTTAAATACAACAGTTAATTTATACATGCACATAATGTCACCAGGAACCTGGAGTACCTTGTCCACAGCCCATCCTGGCTTGGGGATGGCACTTTCAAGAGATGTCCCCACCTATTCAAGTAACTGTATACCTTGCATGGGGTGGACAGGACTACAGTAATGCCCACTGTGTACATCCTCATGAGCAACAGGACAGCCACAGCCCACACAGAGGTGTTCCAGAAAGTGTCAGAGCTGTACCCTCTAAGTTTCCCATGGCACATACTAATCAATTTCTGAAATGGCCACTTACAAGGCACTGCAGAACAACTTTCCACAGCTGAACATGAACAGGTGTTTTTTTTCCACCAGTGCCAGTGTGTCTGGTGGTAGATCCAGCAGCATGCAGAGCTACTGCAGCTATAATTCCACAACATCAACACCAGGCACCTCCTCATGCTTCCCACTCTTGATTTTGTGGCCCCCAAGGGCATCTGCTTCACGTATAAACAGCTCCATGGCAGGCTCTGTTTCATGGAGAATCAGAAGGCTCTCACCCCCACCTCCAATTACTTTGAGGACATCCAGCTGTGCAGACCTGTGCACAGTGGCCACTGCCTCAAGCTGCTGTTCCTCATCCCTGTTTGGAACTGACATGCATCCACAATGGAGGGGATGCCATGCACAAACAATGCAATTGAGGGCTGGTACATGGCATTCATCTCCCTGCTGAGCACAACACTCCGCACCCTGTGTCAGTTCCTTGATGTCCTGTGTGGGGAACAGCAGCTGATGGAAGTCAAGCTGCAGTAGGTTGTGTCTTTCCAGGCCATCTGGAGGTCCTGTAGGTGGTGCAGGAAGAACTTCCGGAGGATCTCAGAGCTGGTCTCCCAGTACAGTAGTTGTAGCTGCAGGGACTACATCATGGGACTGGCCCTCTATATCAACTTCCAGGTGTAAGCTCTCGGGTGTGTGTAGGGTGCACTATCACTAGCCTCATGTGTGACTTCCCAATCTCATGCCTAACCATGTGTCTCTGTGTTCGTGGCATGGGTCCTGCATTGGGCTGCAGCCTGCTGGTGTCATTTACTGTGTATGTGCATTATGTGCCTCTTAACCCAGACTGCTGGTGCCACCTTGCTCTCTGCTGTCATTCACTTACTTACTGCCCAGCTTGTCAAACAGCTGCCCATCAGTGTCTCCTGTGGCACTTTTTTGGGGGGCCTGATATTAGGTCACTGTCAGTGATTTCCTTAGGAGGTGCAGCATTCAATGGCTAGTCATGACACCGGCTGTTGGGGTGTCCATTGCGGGTGCTGGCATTGGGCATCTTGCAGTCAGTCTGGGTTGTGATGGGGTTGTTTATGGTGTTTTCCTGGTATCACTGTGGGGGACATTGCCGCATTCACCATTGAACTAGAATTGTGCTTCTACTCTGGATACAGTGTCTGAGACATTACAAAAATTCAAAAGACAGATTGGAAAAATAGACCCACTTACCATATAGTTAAATGAAAATCATTCTCATTTATTTAGAAACATTAAGACTAGGTTAAAATAGCTGTTTGCACTTATTTTTTGTGTTTCTAAGTAATTGAGATAGATTTATATTTTAACAATCCGGTGAGTGGATCATTTTTTCCAGTCTGTTTGTTGTGTTTGGTTTGCCTTGATAAGAATTGACTACTCCCTCAAAAGGTTTTTCTTCGGCTAGCTTTTGAGGTCAGCTGGGCTGGAGTTCTGTTTATTACATTACATAAATTATTATTCATGCACAGTACCATCGTTTCTGCAGTTGAAGTCTATTTCTTACCTACACTTAAATGATAGTTCACACAAAAATAAATATTACATATTTTTTATTGATTATTCAGACTTTACTGATAAATCTCCCAGCTTTTCTTCTCTTGTCATGGGAGCAGGACCAGTATAACCTTCAGTGAGGAAAACTCACTTCAGTGAGATCCTCTGTGAGATGCTAGTCCAACAGGGACTTCCCTTGAGAGGCAGCCCCTTAGGATCCTTACACCCACCAGTCGATCCATTACACTGTCATCTGAAATAATGGAGATGTACACTAAATGTCCTTAGACTTCTATCTCAAGAATCTTATCTTTTTCTCCTGGTGTCTGTCCCTAGATACAACCAGATGAATAGACTTGAGTTCTTCTGTTCTCCCAATCACTGGGTCCTCAGATGGCTACTATTTTTGAGGGCCACTGCCTACTCAGCTGGCCTATCATGTGACCAGAGTCAGGGGTGCCATGGAAGCACACCTGTACCCTCTTACCACTGTCTCATCCTGGCATATATCTGACAGGACCTAACAAGTGGCACCATCCAGCCTCACACTGCCCTAGCTCAGGTTGTTTAGTGGCATTCAGTTGTATCTCCCTACCTCACCCTACTTATATGCAAGCCATCCAAATCATCAAGAAGCATTCTCTCCTCCCAAACTGTGGCTAGTAAATATTTCTTTCAGCTCTTCATTTATATGTAAAATGTAACAGCAAACTTTTAACACAGAGTGTAGTGGTGTGGGAAGTTGCTGAAATTTGCCCTGTGAAAAAAAATCTACTAATGTCATCACATTCATGAAGCTGAAGACCACAGTTCAGGATGCTATTGCTATTATACTAAGCATTGCAAATGCAAGTTTTCCAGTGAATCACAATGTGAATTGTGTGCTCCTTCTCCTCCCTCAATCTCAAAACAATAGAAAGCATGAAACCCCCTCCCAACCGCACGCTGGCACCATCCTTCCTCCTAACCCCCTGCCTTGGTGAATTGCAATCTGCTGCATGACACTCAACTCTGCACCGGCACACAAAACTCACTTCATCCACATCTCCTGACCCAAGTTCCACTGTCTTAATTAAGCACATTCAGTCCACACCCAAACACCATGTGGCCTCCACCACCCTCCTCCCCTTACCAGTACCTGCAAACTTAGTTGAACTTTTAGCCAATCAGGATTTACCAGGAGCAAAGACATCACTATGCATTCATTCCCACCATTTTGAGATGGACATTGAATAGAGCAGACAATCTGTGGTGGTGGACAATTTTCTTTATTGCAGGTTGATTTTGTGGGAGCTGGTGGGGTCAGGAGAGTGGACAGTGCAAGAGATGGATTGGGTGTGGAACTGGGTGTGCCTAATAGTGACAGTGGAACTCAGGTGGGGAGACAGAGGAGTGTTTTTGGTGGTAGGGTGAGGAAGGGATTACTTTTTGGAGCAAAGCAGCATGTAAGAACATGAATTTCACTGGTAACGGGGGCAGGAGGGGGGAGGGTGCCAGCAGGTGGCTTGAAGGAATGTATCACTGTTTCTATCTTTCTTGGGTGGGATAGATTCCCAGTGTCAGAATCAGCAGTGAGGGATACCAGCATATCAGGAAGATTGTTTTTTGGGGCCACTGATGGTAGAATCTTGGAGCTGACAAACAATGTTGGGGGGCTAAATTGGGTGGTGAGGAGTATTTTTTAAGAAATTACAGATGTTGGAGATTGTCTCTTGGTGATGGAATTGGGAGAAGGTGTCTATAAAGGACTAATGAATCACAAGGGATGGTCTCACAGTGGGTACGTTTTTTCATAAGTGTACTGTCACTATGGATGGGGTCCTGCGGTCTGCAAGGAAAGGCAGTATGCTGACAGGCAGGATAAACTCCCAGTGTCAGCAAACAGGATAATGCTAAAGATTGGAATACACCCATGACTTAAACACAAAGGTGGTAAAACACATGTAAATAATTATGGGTGCTAGAAAACACCTTGTGAAAATCAACTGAAAACACAACCATTCATGCACTTCCAGGGTTTGCTAATTTCTTTAAACTCATTATTATTTTAAACATTCCATACAGGGAACACAGAAATGCACTCCTTTGAGAAAGGGCTAGTGAACCTGAAGGAATGGGGTTTCAAATATTTTTTGTGTTATTGAAAAGAAAGTAAAGCATCTTAAATTGGATATTGTTTCATATGTTTACACTTTTTTTTAAAACAACCAGACACATTTTTATTATACTTTTCAGGCCTTTAGATCATGGCATAATAGGTAGACATGCCAATTGATTAATCCTTGTTTAAAAAGGCATCAGAGCTATAACAATATAACAGTTAATGGTTAACCTAAATTTGCGTACTCAGTCCTAACGGTTTTACTATGGTGCTACGACATCCACTGTGCTGACTTCCCCGACAGCAACAGCCACAATGCGGAGTGTTGGCATCACACAGGGATGTGTCAGGGAGCTGAGCCTCCTGAACTCCCTGGTCTCTAAGTATCCAACTCTGAGTCAGAGTTGCACCAGGGGGGATACAACACCAGGAGCTGCACTGCTGGTGCCTGCTTGCACCAGCACATCGGCTCACTGCAGACAGGTGGAATCTGTTGCTGTGTTGGTGTTTGCACTGGGGGGTTAACCTCATGTTTGCACACCAGTTCAAACAATACTGCAATACTGTCTGTAAATGAATTCATTTAAAATGTGTTACAATCTGAATGGCTCTATAAGATGCAGCATTGCATGTTTTCATTGGGGTTCCGGGGAGACTACAATACAGAAAAGAACAGTGTTTAAACCTATAAAGACACACATTATTATGGAAGAATAGTAGAGTAGAGTAGGGTTGAGTAGAGTAGAGTAGAGTAGAGTAGGGTAGGGTAGGATAGGTTAGGGTGGAGTAGGGTGTTGTAGGGTAGGGTAGAGTTGAATAGGGCAGGGTACAGTAGAGTAGAGTATACATACTGTAATTCATTTTTAGAACAATAAAACAAATAAGGCTAGAACAACCGATATCCAAAAACTGACATGCCTCTTTCAAGAAATAGTTGGAAATTTCAAATAGATCAAAATTTTACATTAGTTCCCTTACCTCACATCTGCATTGCTTGGTCATGACTGATACATACAGTATGTCTAAATACTGTAGGTGGTGATGACTTTTCAAACCATATTAATCCAAAGTGTATATGTTGGGGCTATTTATATACTGTATACAGTATTTCTGCAAAAAATACAAATGTGACTCTTTGATCTTTACCATAGATCATTTGTGTGTATATTTAACATTTTCTATTATTTATGTTATAACATGGGTGTGAATATTCTAGCCCCCATTAGCTGAATCACAAGAGAAAAAGTGTAATTTTCTGCCCATAACAATACTCCTGTATACTGTATGTTGGGACTGTGCACCAGGTTTGGCTATGATATTAACACACTACAACTGGAACTTGTTTTTTGAACTTGTATTTTATACAGAAAAAAAGATAATTTTCTTATTGAAATAGTAAAAAAAGAAAAAATACAAACAATGACAAAAAAGACAATAATAGAACCCATGTTATGAGTGCAACAAGACAATTTTGAGATATATAATTATGGTCAGTATTAATCATGCTTTCCTCTTATGTGCTTAAACACATATGGTGTACATGACTCATGTAGAACAACTAACTCAAGGTGTACAATTGTTGATCCATAATTTCACACCTGGGCATTTCTGACTGCAGACATACAGTAGATGACTGGTAAAATTAAACTTAGAGACTTGAGTTGAATCAAGCATGTTAAGTTTAGCCCCTAGTTTTCAAGCAATATAAGTACATATTGTGAACTGTACTTGACCATCATTAAATACCTATTCTTCAAACATATGACTAGGTTTAAAGTTCAGCTTTTATTGTTGTTAGCTATAATATGGAGCCCTGTTAATGGCTGATGTCTTTATACAATTGTTGGTTAGAACCATAAGAACCTAAAATTAATGTGTGTTATATTATACTGTACAGTATATGTTTCAGAGAAACTAGTGAACACTTTTTTGGGGGAATACACTGAGTACCCTCTCTGCCTCACCTGTCTATTTTTGTTTAAATTATTTCTCTCTTCTGAAAATGAAGGGGTCTTAATAAAGGTTATACATATTTTAATAGCCATAGCAAATAAAAGGAAGGTTGTGATGGAATCTACTAATTTGTAATTTAGTTCCCTCTTTAAGGCAACATACAACAGCATGCAACTTGAGATGTTTTACAATGTTGCTTGTATTGTGAATGGATATAGTTATCTGTATAAGCTTTAATTGTATGTTATAATAAATCTCACAGATACAATGTCAAACAATAAAGCATTTACAACTAAAAATAATTACATTCATTTTTACTAAACATTGCAATCAATCAGTAATCATTTGCCTATTCATAAAGATTACAAACACAGTTATTTGTTCCATAGTAGCAAAGCTTTTCCTAGCAGCCTTGCTTTTAAATAGTTTTAATTCCTTGATGTTTGCTTGCATTCAATTCCCTGTTTTTTTCATCATGCTCATTAACACAATGCGGGGCAGGATTCATTCTTAGGAGCATTAGCTGTGTAAGCTGCCAAGATAAGTTACTGCGACACAGCTATCTATATTCAGAAATGCTGGGTGATATATTTTTAATGGGTGAGAAGTAGAGTGCAATTGTTGATTTCTCATTTCTATAAAGTTTTTTACATTATGCTAATATCTGACATAATTTTGCACTCAGTTCTTTTCTTCAAATATCACTACTTTTTTTGTAAAATGATGCATTTTTAAAGTATACTTTTTCAAAAATGACACAACTTTAAAAAACAATGTTAAATTTATTAGATGAATCTGATTGAGTCAAACTACCTTTAGTAAGTTCAACTAGCTTAATAAAATGTACAGTTTCAATGCACATCGAAATTGTTCATTTTTTTAAATAAAATTGTAAGGAGAGGGAGCATCTCACATGGTTGGCTAGGATGACTTCATTGGTACTAGCTGAGCAACAAAGACATGTTTTTACTGTTTTAAAATACTTTTTCCAGCTACTGTATTGGTAACATTGATACATACAGTAAATACAAGATATTGTAAGCAGATAAGGGCCTTTGGTCCACCTAGTCTGCCCATTATTACAATTTACTGTGCTTGTTCAAGCTTCCTTGGAACTAGGTTATCCCTTCCCCTGACTACCAAAATCCCCTTGTGCCTATCCCATGCATTCTTTTTTTTTTGCAAATAACTATATTTTATTAAAGGGTTATTACAGAAACCATATGCACCTACACATTAAATAATGACAAACAAGTGTTCATCCCATAATACAACACAAATTCATTAAAAAAAGATTAAAACAACAGGGTAGAAAAAGAAAAAAGAAGCCCACCACCCTCCCACCCCACCCCTACCCTCCCCACCCCCACAGCTATCCTAGTGAATAACTTTGACATAATGCCGGTGCTAGAACATATAATTTAATACTGTTACTACCATTCTACACTTAGAGATGGTAGAGACATGGAAAGAAGTAAAAGGAAAGAGATCCAGAGATAACAAGCTTCCAGGCACCATTGGGATACTACAAAGCAAAAGAAAAAAAGGAGGCAGAGAGCATAAGAGGAGAGGACTATAAGGGTGATAATAAAAGGATAATAGTGGAAGGAGGGAAAATAAAAAAATTAGCAATGGGGGCAGAAGGGTACCGTCCCTTAAAAGTTGTATCTATCCTTGAGGCACTGAATAACTCCACCCCAACACTTATAGAATTTAGCCAATGCATTGACAAGTGAGTAAGCAAATCTTTCTGCATATAAAGCATTCAAAAATTCCTCCCACCACTCTCTAAATGAAGGAGCCCAGTCCTCACACCAATGACGCAAAATTAATAGTTTGGTAACTAATGCGATCAATGCCATTTGGTACTTCTGGATATTATATGGGATAAGGCCATACATCCCAAATATGCAGACCTCTACATTAAAGAATGCTGTCAGGTCACAATATGGGCTTATCCAGCATTTAACTGAATTCCATAACCCAGATATTTTAGGACAGGACCACACTTTATGAAAGGTAGTTGCTAAGGGATCATTGCAATCCCTGCATACAGGGGAGCATAGGCTATTCAAACGATTAAGTTTTGCTGAGGAGAGATAAAGATTATGCAACAGCTTAAACTGGATCTCTCTTAATCTATCTTACTTAACGTAAAAATGAATGTCTACCCATATTTTCTCCCATATCGCCTCTGGCCATTCTAAGGACATATTAATTTTCCAATACAAGGGTGTCGGGGATAAGGTATAGTCTAGACTTACTAAAATATGTTTGTAGATTTTGGAAATAGCTTTGCCAGATAAACTAAGCTCACACAACTTACTACATAAGACTCCAGCCTTATCAGATTGTTTACCTTTGCCCAGAAAGGACCTGATACTGCTTTGAATTTGAGCTAACCATAGCAAAGATTGAGATTTGACCCCAAATTTTACAGAAAGGGTTGATAGCGGAAGCATGGAGTTGCTAGAATAAAACTCTGTGATAAGGATCTTGGAAGAAGGGGTTGGAAAAAATCTAGCAATAGGTTGGTTGCCAATTAAGAAATTTGGATTCCTTAACAAAGGTTGAGATAAATCATAGAATGGAGATATTTTAAATCTCGAATAGAGTTGGTGCATAGCCTTGATATCCCAACCTAGTGGTGTATTCCTGGCTTTCTTAGGGATTTTTGACCATGAGGTATACAAAAGGGACTCCAAATCTAATTTCAATTCTTTGGAGAAGACACGATCCAATATAAGTCCAGGAGAAGGAACTTCGGTGTCACATGCCCACAGTGCTGCTCTAGACGCATGGACCGCTAAGTAATATGTAAAAAATCAGGCAACTGAAGGCCTCCTGACTTACGTTGTCGACAAAGTTTAAAGTAGGCCCTATGTGGAGGTTTGCATTTCCAAATGAAGTCAGAACAGTATTTGTAAAGAGGTCTGAAAAAGGATTTGGGAAGATATATGTTCAAATTCGAAAGCAGATAAAAAATCTTTGGCAAAATCACCATTTTGATCGTGTTAACTCTCCCTGAGAGAGTCAACGGAAGTTTCGACCATCTCTCCAAATCTTCCTTTATTGTCTTTAGTAGGGACCTAAAATTTAGGTAAGCTAGTTCCTCCAAATCTTTAGAGATTTGTATACCTAAATATAATAAGGACTTTGTTTGCCACTGCAGTCCCAAAGATAGGCACCAACTCCTGTGAAGGAAGGGGGAGAGTGGGTAAACCGTAGTTTTGGTCACATTTAACTTATATCCAGAAAATTCACTAAAATTAGCAATTAGGCTTAGAACACATGGGAGCGATGATGTCGTGTTCCGAATATGCAATAATAAATCATCTGCAAATGCCGACAATGTATACTCTTCATCTCCAATACAGATCCCTAGAGTCAATTGGTCTTTCTTAATAGTACAAATTAGGGGTTCAATATACAGGTTAAATAAATAAGAGGATAAAGGGCAGCCTTGCTGGGTTCCCCTCAACAAAGGGAAGGCAGCCGAAATTAAATTGTTGCACTGAAGTCTAGCAGATGGATACGAGTAGAGGATCTTAATCCAATGCATGAATCTATCCAGAATGCCAAATTTAGCTAAGGTTGCAAATATAAAGGCCCATTCGACCCGATCAAATGCTTTTTCTGCATCTAATGAAACCAGGGATGCTTCCATGCCTGGGTCCACAGATGCAGAAATTAAATAAAACAGTTTCCTAAAGTGATCGGCCGAAGAACGACCCTCAACAAAGCCCACTTGCTCCGAACTTACCAATTTCAACCATACTTGCTTTAATCTAGAGGCCAGAACTTTAGCAAAGATTTTTATATCAAGATTTACTAAGAATATAGGTCTAAAGTTCTCAACCAATTCTGGAGATTTACCGGGTTTGGGCAATAAAATTATTCTAGCTTCGAAAAGTGTTTTGTCTTTAATCCCCTGCTCAAACCAGAAAGCAAAAAGTTGACTCAATAATGGTATAATATTTGGTTTAAATAGCTTGAAAAAAGGGGTGTGAATCCATCTGGGCCCGGTGCTTTATCAACCTTAAGTGAGTCAATAGCCTTCCCAATTTCCTCGTTTGAGATAGGAGTTACCAGCCTCTGAATAGAATCCTCTGACAAATGAGGAAGGGAGACATTAGCCAAAAACTCCCGCATTTTAAGTATGCCTTGAGGGGGAAGTGGTTGGCTCGAGTAGAGATCTTTGTAATAATCTACAAAAATCCCCAGAATACCTTCAGGGTCTGTAATTAACTCCTTTGAAACAGGGTGCCTTAGAGCCGCCACCCATTTGGCATCTGTTCTTTGTTTTAATTGCCAGGCCAGCAGTTTCCCAGCTTTGCTGCCCTGACCTAAATATACGGCTTTAATTCTGGAAGCTGAACCCACTGCTTTCTTCCTCAGAGTGTTGGCATACCATGACCTTAAGGTGATTAAATCTTGTTCTTGATCCTCCGATCTCAAATTCTCCTCTATGACTTCCAGCTCCCTAATTTTTTTTTAAACAATCAGTCAACCCCAAACTGTTTTCGACTTTACGCACGGTTGCTAGCCGAATTAACTCCCTTCTCCATACTGCTTTAAGTGCAGCCCACATTTGGTCTACAGCCATAATAGAGCCCCAGTTAGATTCAATTGCATTGGTTAGAAATCCTCTAAATCGAGTTAATACCTGAGAGTCCTTAAGTACATTATTGTTCAATGGCCAAGGATAAGACCTTGATAGGGGAGAAAGCAAAGACCAACTTAGTTTAATAGGGGAGTGATCAGAGATCACTCTAGGTAAGGATACTACTTCGATAACCCCTGATAAACATTGCTGACTCACTAAAAAATAATCAATTCTTGAATAGGATTTTTGAACCGGTGAGAAAAAAGTATATTCCCGAGTGGTGGGGTTAAACAGTCTCCATGGATCTACTAAACCTAAAATCGAAGCAAACTCCACCAATGCAGTTTGAGCCGGAGAGGATTGCGTTCCTCTACATCCTGAGCGGTCCAACCTATTAGACTGGACTAAGTTCCAGTCTCCTCCCAATATAATTGGCACCCCCTTAAAAGAGGATAAGACCATATCCAACTGGACAAAAAAGGAAGGTGACTCCACATTAGGACCGTATATTGATCCCAATGCTAGATGTAACCCTCCAAGTCTACCTAGAACAAAGATGTACCTACCGTTCAGATCAGAGATTATTTCTGAGTGGATAAACAGAACCCCTAGTGCAATCAGAATAGCCACCCCACGACTACTTGAGGAGAATCCAGCTCCAAAAACCTGTCCTACCCATTTTTTTTTAAAATGAGATAAACGATCAGAGAGAATATGGGTTTCTTGCAAAAAAACTATTGCCGGGTTGTAGTGGGCCAAGTGATTCAAAATTACAAACTTTTTACAATTGTCTCTTCCTCCTTCAATATTCCACGACAGAATATTTAGTTTGAGAGCCATTTACCATGAATAATGAATTCCCTCGTAGAGGAAGTTTGATAGCTGTGTCCCTATCTACCCATACCCTGAGAAAACTAACAACATAACCCAAACCTAACTCCCCAACCAATAAAACAGCACTCCCTCCAAAACCCAACCTAAAGCTTACCCCCCTGGCTCGAAGCCAACTCCTCAACCACTGGTTCATGGTGCACCCTAGAGGTGGGGTCCCCCCCTTCTTACCATACAAAATGTAAAGACCAGATGTAGTCATTTTGAGAACCTGCAGGGTCTACCTGCTATAATATATTTTGAGACCATTATTAATAAATCGGATTATAATATGTATATCCAAATATGGGAGCTACCCAAAAGGTAGAAATGGGATACCCACCAGAGTACAAGCTTGGGATAAATTATGTGACCGTCCATGACCTTTAGTAAAGCCCCCGATAGAATATAACCTAGAAATACATTGGGCGAACATAGGACTTTGCAGGTGCCAAAATATAACTGTAAATAGTTCCTGTAGATCAGTTACTCTCCTCAAACTTGGAGGTAGAGATAATGTCTAAAAGGAAGGATTAATGAAGGGTCCTAGATATCAGTGCCTACATAAGGAGTCAGAGCTCAAAAAGAAAGAAAGAGAGAGTCGTAGCCCACCATAACCTCCTTCCAAGAAATAAGCTGATCACTAATAGGTAATAACTTGGTCCTCTGCTAACCAGAGGTTGTATCATTCTAGAAAACACAATAAATCCTTGTGCTCGAAAAAACTGGATCACCTCCCATTGTAACTGTATAATCATAATCAAATCCAGCAAGATAAAATATGGGAAATCACTAAAGTAGTGTACAAATAAGTCGTAAAATACATTAAATAAAATATATAACCTGCCAGCTCCCTCTTGTGGACAGCTTCGTATACTATGCCTCAGTTATCTCTTGTGAGGCCTAATTAAATAAATGAAAAGCTCAAAGAAAAATATAACTTATAGTCCTTGGGTAAAACCATGCAGTCTAGTAAATGCATCTCCCGAATTAGCGACCCAGTAACAAGATTGCTAGAGTGCAGAAATAACGAGATATAACACTTTGTCTGCCAACCAGAATTATTCCCAAAATGTCCTTCCATTGCTGGATCCTGGCACACTCCGGCTCTTAAATCTTCACCCCTTGGAAAATAGATCAGGAAATAACAACTTGAGTGATGTCAGGGCCTCTTCAGCCGATTCAAAACGTTTAGTGCCATCCTTAGTCGTAACCTCCAGTTTCACCTGGTAGAGCATGCGATGGCGGATCCTCACCACCCAGAGCTTAGAGGTAACAGGCCGAAAGTTTGCACGAGCCTGCCTCATTTTCCAGGTCAGATCTGGGACCAGTCTCAATCTCTTGCCCTCCCATTGAAAAGCTGCTAGCTTTTTAATCTCTCTCAAGATGTGCTCACGGTCGAGATAGTTCAATAGCTTGAATATTATGGGCCTTGGTGGATCGGAAGGAGCACGCTTAGCTCTAAGGGCTCTATGGCCCCTCTCGATAATATACTCTGGCCTGTTAGGTGAAGGCCCAGCCGATTTCCTCAGAAGCCGCTGTAAGAAAAGCACTGTATTCGAGCCCTCCTCTCCTTCGGGGAGACCCAATAATACCAGGTTATTACGTCTACTTCTTCCCTCTAAATCGTCGAGGCGATCTTCCAACTTCACCAACACCTTTTTACACTCAATTATAGCAGGCCCAGTTTTCTCCATGGATCGTTCAATAGATGAGATTCGAGCTTCTGTATCCGTCACCCGACGGGCTAACTGGGTCAGCGCGGGCTTAAATTCCACCACTTCATCTACTAATTTGAACAGGGCCTCTTTGATAGTTGTCAAGTCGCTGTAGATTTTTGCCGGGGTGATTCCTTCATCCATGGTCGATGGCGACGAGCTGCGGCACGGCCGTTTGGCCTCTAATTCTTGATCAGGAGCCTGCATAATAGATATCCACCGGGTCCAAGATTGCATCAAAACTGGCTCCAATCCTAAAACTTTCTGGTAGAGACAAAAGAAAACTGCAGATTGCGTTTTAACAGCAGGTTCAAATATTCGAAGCGGGAGCCCCGAAAAGCTGCAGCTACTCCTCCATGCATGTCACGTGACCTCCGCCCCTCTATCCCATGCATTCTTAAATCCTGTAATCATGTTTGCCCCACCACCTCTTCCAGAAGACTGTTCCATTTGTCCACCACCATCTCTGTGAAAAAGTACTCATGTTTCCTCTGAACCTCTCTCCATCCAGTTTCTTCCCATATCCCATAGTCCTGGAGCATATATTTCTTAGAAAAAGTGTGTTTTCCTGCACCTTTTTTTTACCTATGAGGTATTTATATGCCTCAATCATATCCCCCCTCTCCCTTCTGTCCTCCAGGGGTACATATATAAGTCTTTCAGCCTGCCCTCATAGGGTTTGTGATGTAATCCCTGCACCATCTTGGTTGCCCTCTTTTGAATGGATTTTTCCCCGTATGTCATTTCATAGGTAAGGTCTCCAGAACTGGGCACTGTACTCAAGGTGTGGCCTCACTAATGTCCTGTATTGTGGAATTATGAACTCCCTTTTCCTGCTGGTGATACCCCTGCCTACACATCCCAACATCCTGGTTGCTTTTCCTACCTTGTCACACTGACTCCCTACCTTGAGGTCATCAGAGATAATTACCCCAGGTCCCTTTCCTGCTTGGAGCATTGCAACCCCCCCCAGCTGATATGTTATTTCTGGGAGTTTGAGCCCCATGTGCATTATCTTGTACTTTTTTGCATTAAATCTCAACTGCCAGTCCCTTGACCAGTTCTCAAGCTCCTTCAGATCTCTCCTCATTCTCTCCACACCCTCCAGCATGTCTTCCCTGTTGCAGATCTTTGTATCATCAGTGAACAGGCACATTTTCCCTTCTAGGTCCTCTGTAATGTCACTGGTAAAGATATTGAAGAGGACTGCTGTCAGCATTGATCCATGAGGAACCCCATTGGTCACCTTTCTATCAGCAGATTGACAGCCATTTACCACCACCCTCTGTGTCCTGTTATCTAATCAAATTTCCACCCACTTTACCACCATGTTTTCCTACTCCCATGTTCCCAAGCTTATTTAGCAGCCTTCAATGTGGCACAGTACCAAAGGCTTTGCTGAGGTTTATGTAGGCCACATCTAGTGTCCATCCCCAATCCACCTCCCTTGTCAGTAGTCAGAGAACTCAATGAGGTTAGTCTGGCACGACTTCCCTCCTGTAAAACCATGTGGCTTTGTGTCCTGTAGACTGTTGGCAACCAGGTGTTCTATTATTCTTTCCACCAATAGTGTTTCCATTACCTTCCCCACTACTGTGGTCAGGCTGTCTGGTCTGTCTTTTCCTGATTCTTCACTGCTTCCACTTTTGGATGGAGGACTACATCAGCTCTCCTACAGTCCTTGGGTTCCTCCTCTGTTTCCAGTAACAGGCTGAACAAGGTTGACAGAGGTTACGCAACCACCTTTCTTAGCTCCCTCAGCACTCTGAGGTGTACCCCATCTGGTCCCTTAGCCTTACCAACCCTTATTCTTTCCAGTTCTTTTAGGACCCTTTCCCTCAGAAAGGGACCTGTATCCATTTCTATACCCATCCTACCCCTTGTATTCCTTTCTGGCCCCTTGTGTGCCCCCCTCCCATAAAGACTGAGCAGAAGTATGTGTTTATTATGTCTGCTTTGTGGTTGTCATCCTCCACTCTACAGCTGTACTCCACTTTCAGTCTCAATAGTCCCCCTTTGCCTTCCTTTTTTCTCTTATATATCTGTAAAAGGTTTTGTCCTTCCTCACCACTGATTTTGAAATGTGCTCTTCCGTTTGAGCCTCAGCTTCCCTTACTGCCCCACCTGCCTCCCTTTTTTTTCTCCAGATTCCTCTTCCTGTCCTCTTCTGCTTGAAGAGATACTTCTCTTTTGAATTCCAACATACAGTGCAAACATATAAACAAACCAGGGGAAGACCATTACTGTCTACCTCTGAAAAAAATTTCAAATCTAGCATGTTCTACCCTTTCATCTCATGGGTTAGCTAATTTACATATGAACTCTGTTATTAAGGCTAAGAGAACCTCTTTTCCGTGGAGATAAAGTAAGAATATAGCCAATTTAAGCAAAAAACAAATTCTACTTTTCACAGATTTACCATGGGGGATGCAATTGACTCAGTGTGTTTGTTCTTACATGCCACAAAACCATTAGCATACCCCATGAGAAATGTGATCAACAAGGGTAGAGTGTGCTCACTTTGGAATTTGTTAAGCATTTAGCAGTTACTTGGCACTCCTGTAGTATGCTCCCCTTTAATCACCTATGAATTTTCTAGGTGAAAGTATGTTCTTTTAAAGAAACAAGTTTGGGCAGTTCACTTTATAAGAGAAGCTAATGCAGGCAGTTCACAGATAGGACCAAACTGCTGTATTCCACCTTGGCATCTGGTGGTTTGGGTAGTTCAAATAAGAGCTGTTATACAAAGACTTAGACAAATCCTTTTCTATGGAGTTAAAGTAAGGAAATAGCTAAGTTATGCAGAAATAAATGTTAACTTTTAAAAGATTTACCATGGGGTGGAGGTGTGTACAACTTTATGTGTTTGATGTTTGTGACTATCACATCTATTCAATGTGGAGCTAATACAACTTGTTACTTGGTGCCCCCAAGACACTATCACCCTCCTCCTGATTTTATACCACCACTTCCCATGACTTTATCCCACTACATTTGCTGTTGTTGCTGCAGAATCATTAATTGCAGCTCTGACAACTGTGTATTACTGCAACATGTGTGTATGGCATGATGTAAGATGTTTGTATGGATGCAATGCTTTTTTCAGGAACTGGCTAATTACCCCCCAAAAATGTTTCCCCTCAAAACTACTGTATCACTGCTAGAAGAAACAACAGATTATCATTTTAAAATCCTGCCATTTAATGACTAATTACATTGCTGATGATTGTGATTATAGCATTATATGCATGACATGTTATAAATCAATGGGTACCAAATAGGTATAAATACAAAATCAATAATACCAAAAGAACCCCTATATGGTGGAATAAGAATACCAAAAGGAGCCTAAGTAGAACAAATAAATTACATATAAGATGTGAAAAACATCCAACAACTAATAATTGGGTGACATAGAAAAAAGCAACTAAACAAAAGCAAGAGTATAATAACAGCAAAAAAGCTTTATGAAGAAAGATTAGCTATATCCATTAAGGACTCTAAAAAAAAAGTTCTTTAACTATATAAGGTCCTTGAGAAAAAACAGTCCTACAATTGAACCATTAAATACAACACATGGAATAATCACTGATGAAGTGGAAATAGCAACAGAACTAAACAAATACTTTATTGGTGTGTTTAGTCCTAAATTCAAAAGAGTTTATCAATGTTAAAAATCGTTTGAAACAATTAAACCTTTTACTCAACAGGAAATGATGGATGTTATAAAGATGATTAAATCTGATGGTTCTGCAGGCCCTGATGGAATTCCTTCTATCTTTAAAAAAAACACTGCAAATCAGCTAGTGGGACCATTAACAACTATGATCAATATCTCCCTCAAAACAGGTACCACTATACTGATTTGGAACCATGCTATAGTAATCCCACTATATAAAAATGGTAATAGAAATCTGCCACACAATTATCATACAATAAGCCTCATCACAATTATCTGTAAATTATTGGAGATATTACTAAAAAATAGAATTATGGAACACCTATCAGATACAGGCGAGAAAGATTTTACCCAACATGAGTTTGTAAAGGGCAGATCATGTCAAACAAACTTTTTAAATGTTTTTGAGCCAGTAAGTGAAGCTCTGGACAAAGGCTTATCAGAGGATATATTCTTTTGGGACTTCTTAAAAGCTTTCAATTTTGTATCTTACAATATACTGATCAAACTGTTAAAAAAAGCCAAGGTGCATCAATCAATAACAAATTGGATTGAGTAGTGGCTGTCAGAAAAAAGACAACAAGTTTCACTAAAAGTTCATTTGTCTACTTGGGAAAATGTTACTAGTGGTGTCCCTCAGGGATCTGTATTGAGGCCAGTACTTTTTAACATATTGATATCTTCAATGCTCCCTCTAAGCAATCATTACTGGTTGGTCAAGTATGCTGATGATGTGAACTCGGCAGCATTGTAACAAATCAAAATTCAGCTCAGGAAATACAAACAAATCTCACACATTTAGAAAAATGGTCTATTGAGAATGAACTATTATTTAATGCTCAAAAGTGTAAGGTTATGTATCTTGGGAAATATAACACATGTTACACCTGTAAACTAAATAACATAAATTTGCAAGTAACAGATAAGGAAAAGGACTTAGGAGTCAGATTTTCTAGAAACATGTCCTTTCAAACACACACAACAAATATTGTAAAGAAGGAGAATCAGATTTTGAGCTGTAAACTAAGAAAAATTAATAGTCAAAATTAAAAGATTGTAATCCCTCTTTTTTCTAGCCTTGTTAGACCACATCTTGCATACTGCTCATCTGTATGTCCCCCAACCTCAGTCAGAGGTAATAAACTTCTAGAAAAAGTTATTATTTATTTTTTTTGCAATTGTTTAACCCAGTGAGACACACTAAGATGAACGTTTATTTACAGGTGCAACCTGGGAGCACAGGGAAGTTAAATGACTTGCTCAGGGTCACACAGTATACAAGTATGGGCTGTGGGATTCAAACCCAGGTCTCCAGATTTGCAGCTCAGAGCCTTAAACAACTGCGCTATACTGCCTCCCTCAATACAAAACAGCTAAAAAATCAAAGCTGTGAGGGGTCTGGATTACTGTACAAGACTAAAAAACTGGAACTGTATTCTATGCAATACAGGAGACTGAAGGGGGATCTAATCTTGGTTTATAAAGATTTTAAAATAAACCAATATTCAAAACCATTGGATTGAGCATGAATCCCTCCATACCTAATAGAAGATCACACAAAAAGAAATTAAATGGCACTCAAAACAAAACAAACAGATAGAGTCAGTGGTATACACAAAGGGTTATATTTCTGTTGAACACTCTGCCTGAAGACATTGTGGACAATAAACACAATAAGTATCTTTAAAAACAGATTAGACATATATATGGGTAATACAAAATTTAATTTCCACCAATAAAAATGGTGGTGAGTTCAAAAAAGGTAATACTACCTACTGAGTTTGTAAACTACCTATAATCCTATGATCCTATGCTTTCTTGCATCACACAGGATAACCATATGGGGTAGTTCGTTTGTGCGGAGATTGAATTTTGGCACCACAATTAGGGCACCACAACAAGGGTGATAGTGACAAAGGTGATCTTTATTTTTATTGCCCCACATTCACATTGTCTTTGATGCCCTAACAATGTTCCTCCCTTTTGAGGCATGCCTGACCTGGAGTTTGTTATATTTAGTTACAGGAGGTGCTGGACTGAAGCCCCATGTAAAATGGGAATGTTTTCCTGGGCAGTGCTTTGGCACTTTAGCTCTAGGAAGCCACAACACCTGGTGCTGCAGAGCCAGGTGACTGTATTACCTGCAGCAGTATCAGTGTTGATAAAATGATTGTCACACTGATATGGGTGAACCGTCATATGTATGGGATTTAAAATACTACTATTAGTTGAAAGAAACAGTTGCCCTTTCAAATTTATGATGCTGCTAATAGTACTGCACTGCTACAAAAGAGTCAGAATACCTGTTTGGAGGAGGAGGCGTCTTTTGTGGTACTGGTTGATTACAACAATGGGATTTCCATTTATCTTACTAATGACAATAGAAATAAGCCCCTGTTGTTCTTGTTTCCTGCTGCTGTTGCTGCTGTTAAATTCCTGATTCCACTGCTGAGGATTATTAATTACTGCACTGCATGCTTACTACACTGCTATTTATGATGCAGGATGACTGCATGGATGGGGCAGAGTCTGGTACTAACTGATTACAAAAAGAATGTTTTCTTTTTAAAATAATACTGCTCATTATAAGAAAGTATACTTATGTCCAGTTGGACTCTTGTCTTTGCTTAATTGCTAAAACAGTTCAGAGAGTCCAGCTGCAAACAGGGAAGTGGCAGTGCCCAGAAAAATGCTGTGATAAGTTAATAGTTTAAGGGGAATGGCACCAACCAATAGTTTTGTGTAGCTAGATGTTGCTTCTTAAAATGGAAACTGGAGTAAGAGCTATCCCATTATAACATATTTTCAAGAGTTTCTGAATGGATATCTTCCTTAAAGAGCAATCAATAATTAATAAAGAACTTGATCATAAATCTAAATTGCCATGCAGTAAATCCTTCCTAAAGTCAATATAGAAAGTCATAACTTTTGAAGACATTTTACTTAATCATGACTTGTACTTATATAGGAATTAATCTACTTTTCTTAAGAGGGTTAATCTTTTTCCATTTGTATATATTCAAATAACTGAATCTTTAGACAAAGCAACTTCATGATCAGTTGTACTATATATATATATATATATATTATTTAATTTTACATGTATATTGCTTCAAGAATTTTATTTTGTTTCCAGTTCAATAGACATACCTTAGCTTTCATGACTGTGGACTACGATCACAAAAACTGGTAGTTTACTTCAAGTATGTCAGTGTGTTTGGCTTAAACAAACATTAGTTTCTCAAACACATCAGCACCATGTCTCACCTACAGTAAGTTTGGCTTAAAGCATTACAATAAATCCCGCCTTCCACTCCCAGTCTGCTGAGAGGTCATTCTCAAGGGTATAAAGCCAGTGCTTGACTGTGTGCATGTGGTTTACAGTGTTGCACCCTAGTCCAATGTTGCCAGATCATACCCCTTTTTCTTCTCCGTTCATCATGTTACCATTAATGAACTTCCAGTCTGTCATCACTGCTCTCTTTGCATTACTGCCTCTCTCTGTCTTCTCTCCCAAGAGGGCCATCACTTATTGCACTGTTCTTCCTTTCAGGATATTTTTTTGTCCTGACTCTGTTCCTCTATCCTAATTTCATATCATCACTCCCCTTTGTATCCACTCATCTGATGCTCACTTGCTCCCAGTCTTTTGTTGAAAATTTATAATGGGTCAAGTCTGCCTTCTCTAGCCACCTTCCTACCCTCTGTAATAATCTTCTCACTACGCATCTCTCACCCTTGCATAGCTCTCTCAAACCACTCTTGCTTGCACACTTCTCAAAACCCTGCACCTAGCCATTTTGTGTTACACCCTGGTACACTATGCACTGTTGTTGCCACTTTATCCTGACTTAACCCAGATTACCTCTCCTAGTTTTTAAATTTTATATAACTGTTATTTTGTAAACTCAGTGATGTCAGTCAGGATGCAACCCAATAATGCTGTGATATATCACACAATGCTGCAGTATGCTGCAAGGAACACTGTAATTCAATGATAAGCCATTTTTACTGCAGTATTTTGTGACATGCCATTTATTGCAGATTACTGCATTGTATCATGGCTGACTCTGCTAAATATGGATTTTTTTTACTCCTTACTCATTATTGCATATGCACCTTGCTTGAGACTTTTAATTGCTATATTCTCCCCATTGTCACCTCTCCCACTGGTTAAGCCTGGAAGTAAGCTTTTGCACTGTGTGCCTTCCCCAGTCAGCAAACATAAATAACTAAATACATTAAACCCACAAAGGAATTTAGGTTTACTCACAAGGCAGGATTAAGTTAAATTATGTGACGTGGAACCTCCTGAATGGCAATACTCGGCTTCCTCCTAATATAACAAAACAAATATGATGCAGAAACTATTTATTATGACTGTAGAATACTCAGGAGAATTGATGTATCATTGCTGGTAATAATGCAACAGGTTCATTAGTTCCATCTATTCATGTACCCAAAGGAGAGAATGTTATTGCTGTTATTCTGGACAGTAGTGACCAAAGAAGCACGTATCATGAAATATCAGAACCATTAACGTCTTAGATTTGATTCCCGAAATTCTACTGAAGTTTTAGAGGGCAAGGGTTTACTGAAAGAAAATAAATACAAGACATGAGAGGAGCTAACTCTAAAGGCAACAATGTAAACTAGAAAATATAAGCATATATTTGTATGTTTATATTAAAATTTCTCTATATTTGTATGCCTTTGCTGCTAAGTGCCAAAGCATATGCCAAATAAACATTGAACTTCAACCTGAAAATGTATGTGAAACAGAGGTGCTCAGTCACCAAAGATAGTAAAATATTGTATTCAGATAGTTTTCTCAATGGCCAGAACAAATGCATTTCAAATGTTTTATTTCCTTTCCACCAGTTTGTCAGGTGGGTTAGTCTTTTCCATCACACACCATTTCTCCTGTTCTCCTTCAATATGGTTTCAGGTTTTGAGTATTCCATTTTAAAAGTGATTTAAACTGCTATTATTGAAATGCAGATTTCTGTTCACAGTAGGGGTACTTTACATAGTCACATAGTAACATAGTAATTTAAGGTGGGATCAGACAAAAGGTCCATCAAGTCCACCGTCCAAACACTTCGTAAGCATTTATCAACAAGTAAAATGAGTAAAGTCAGTGTCAGTGGCTCAGTAGGTTACACACTCACCTCTGAAACTGGAAGATCAGAAGGCTGTGAGTTCTATCCCCACACCAGGCACTTGAGTAAAATTCCAATACTGACACTGCAGTGTAGCATGAAGTGGGTGCTGCTCTCCTAAGGTGGTGTCATTTGGATGAGATGTTAAACCAAGGTCCCATCTGCTTATTCTGGAGGTTGTTCATGTGGATATTAATGATCCCATGGCACTTCTTGAAAAGAGTAGGGGAATTGTTTTTATTGTAACTTGAAAGCAAACATAAACATAACTGTTATTTTATACAAAATCAGAAAGCAAAATGAAGAAAAACATAAATAAATAAATATTTTATCATATATTCAATACAGATTCTGTTTTTATAGTCCCACAATTTTTTATTAAATGCTGAAAATGACTCCCCCCCCCAAAAAAAAGAGTAGGGGAATTTTATATTGTAACATGAAAGCAAAAATAAACACAACTGTGTTATTGTATACCTAATCAGCAAGCAAAGAAGGAAAACATAAATAAATATTTCATCAGACATTCAATACAGATTATGTTTATATAGGCCCAAAACATTTTAATAAGGCTAAAAATACCCCCCCACCACCACCACCACCACCAAATGAGTAAGGGAATTTTGTATTGAAACTGCAAAATTAAATAAATTCAAAACAGTGTTTAAATTCACACAACATTGTTATAAAAATCAAAAGGAAATCATGGAAGTATTATCATCATGCTATTTCAATCTACAGTTTGATAATTAAAACCCCAACAGGAAATACTACTGAACAGTATTAAAGTCACTCACAATAAAAGTCAAATGATAAGGACAAACATTCAGAGCATAAGTACAGTCATACAGTATGATAATTGCATTTTACTAAAGCTTTAGAACTTAAAAATTGAAAACATGAGCCTACCATTTCCCCCCCACCCACTAAAGTAAGAGTAGAGTTGTTACCTTATAATTATAAACCACAATAAAAAAGTGGTGACAACACATAAAACAAAATGAAAATCTGAAAAATCATAGAAGCATCTTACTCAAACAACAAGCTAGTGTTATCCAGAAAGCCATCAAACCCCAAGATGATCCCTTCGCCTATCAGGAGAGAATGGAAAATTACTTATACTACTAAACTAACATACACAAACAGTATCATCTGGTATCAAGCCAGAACATATTATCCCACACCACATTATTCCCTTCTGGTGTGTATCTTTTCTTTTTCACTTTATGAACATTTAAAAGTGTTTCATGAATATTGTGGAATAATGGCTCTGGATATACATAAAACTGATGTAAATACCATTTGCATCTGGTATGCCAGATAAGGTGTTTCAGAAAAACTAGAATTAGGTTAATAGTGTCTCTATGGTACTTCTGCCATGACTGTGGTAAAACCCCTAAAACAAAATGTCAGGGGTCAGCAAATAAAAAGTGGAAGACTGCCAGGCACAGTACAATGTTACCCAAAATTTCAGAATAAAAGGGCATTCAAAAATCATGTGCTTCATTGATTCCACTAGATTGTAACACCAATTTTTGCCTAAAACAGATTCTTTCTCCCAATTCTTTATGCTTCAAATTGCCTTTAATGTTTAGTTTCCCATGTGCACTTAGCCACAAAACAACCCACATATAAACAGGAGTTCTAAGTTGAAGCAATATTTTTTTCTGAATGGGTTGCCTGAATACCCAATTAAGACTGAATGATGGGAATGTCTAAGAAGTTATGTTTTACAATATAGCGATACAGTTCCTTTCTCAAAGCTCCTATGCATGTTGAGTATAACAGACCCAATAACATTAATTTCCCACAACAGTATTGTAAGTACTCTGGAAGTTCCTGAAGAGACATTTGGTTCAGAATAATTGTGGATAATTTCCACTGTGACCCCAGGGGTCTATAGAGTCTAAAAGACAAGTGTTCTAAATTTTATTTGCACTGTTCAGAAGAGGAGTAATATTATATTGAAAAAACACACTAAAGAAAAAGACCACCGGGTTGATTATTCCCCAACCCCCTTTATTAATTGGCAAGTATAAAATTCCCCATTTTATATGGTTAAGTCTCCTACCCCAAATCCCCTGAAAGAATACACTATACATCCTAGTGTCTAATTGACTCAGAAGCATAACAACCACACTCAGATGTAAACATAAACTCAATAGGAACGTCTTTAGCATGTAAACTATTTTTTTCTTTGATAAAAAACATCTGTTCCTTAAAGGCACCTATTTTTGTTCCTCAACCAGAAGTTTTTCCCTATTTACAAACCCCATTTCACCCTGACCAAAATATATAACTAAGATTTTACGGTATGCTGAAGAGGCATGGATATCAATTATCAACCTAGCGATCAAGTCATCTCTATCAATAATCAAGCACTTACTTTTATCAAAGTTAATATTGGATCCCGCTTCCTCGAGTGAAGTCTTTCAGCACTGCACCTTGTACTTCACCAGAGGAATGATCTGTCAAGACAAACCATAATTTGTCAGCATAAACTATGTACTTTATTTCAAGGTCTTCATTAGATAAGGATAAACCTCTTATGTTGTTCTTATGATGAATTTTCCTCAATAATGGTTCTAAGGTCAAAATATACAATATCATACTTAGGTGGCAACCCTGATGTACCCCACGTGTGATTTCACATGGGGTCCCAATCCATACATTAACATATGGGGCTGACCGAGCTGTACTGTAACATGCTTTAATTTACTGGATGAACGTAGGCGGAAAGTGGAAGTGTCTTAAACAGTCTCATACGTATTCATGTTCTACTCTGTCAAACACTTTAGCTTGGTCCAATCTTTACAACAAACCCATGAATTAGTCTGAAGAGCCTCATTTCAAAATTTCCTTTATTAAAATAAGACCATCTGTAATGTATCTCCCTGGCTCTGAACAAAATCGCAATGGTAGTATTATGTCGGGAAGTACCCTACTTAATCTAAGACTAAGAATATTAATAAGGATTTTCTGGTCTGAATTCAATAAAGTAATAAGTCTTCAATTCTGTAAATTTTCTCTACCTCCTGTTTTATAGATGAGAATTAATAGACATAGGTTATTGGTTTCAGAAATACATCGAGTCGTAAGGCTACTATTATACATCAAAGTAAGTTCAGAAATTAGGGTTCTACCAATACATGAGTATAACACATTAGGTGGTTCATCTATCCCAGGTGTCCTTCCTTTGTGAAGATTAGAGAGAACTGACCATAATTCAGTCTCAGTAATAGGTGTCATTAAGGAAGTAAAAAGGTGCTCTGGTAATACAAGTAAATTGGCATCCGGCAGCCATTTCTGAATGTTGATTTGTCATATGTTTGGGTCTGCAGAGAACATATTAGATGTATAATGTCCAATTTCCTGCAGAATCTCCTTACAAACTGTAACCCTCTTCCCCTCCCTCATCTGCAAACACGGACCATCTTTCTTGTGTCTCTGATTCTGACTGTTCTCAAATGGATTTGTGTGCATCTGTTTTCCCCGTGTCCCATAATGTTGTTTCCATTCTAGGGATTTCATCCTGTTATACTGAATATTAATCATGCTCTGTTTAATATTTGAAAATGCTAGTTGATCAATAACTTGTCCCTCCTTTTGTAACAAATGTAAATTAAGTAGTTTACTACGTAATTCTCAAATGTTATCTTGTTTTGGCTTGCCTAAAATTTTACCCATAGTTTGAAAATAGTCCTTTATGTCTTGTTTACTACCATCCCACCAATCAGTTTTTGAATCATATAAGAAAAAAATGATTGTCTAGCATTCAGTAAATGTTGAAATCCTTTTGCTATTTAGTGGTTCTCCGGGAGTGATAAGTTCATTTTCCAGTACCCCAGGCCTCTGGATGTCTCCCAGGAATTTGAAATAGCAACTGTTAACATACCATGATCCGAAGTAGCCACCAAGTGTACTTTAAGAAGATGGAATAACTGTGTTGGGGAAAGAAAAATACAGTCTATTCTAGGAAAGTTTTTCCCTGAAAGAAAGTTCTAGCAAGAGTTTTGTCTACCTGGTGAAACACATCCTTTAAACCTGATTGTGTAAGTAGGTTATTAAAAAAATGTGACATCACAAAAAGTTTTAACAGTGGTCCCAGTTTTATGTGAAGCAAATCTGCTAATATTAAAGTCTCCACCTAAGATGATGTTCCTACCAGTACATAAATAAGGTCTAATTAGCTGTAAAACTTCTATTCTGACTGCTTTCCCTTGAGGAGCATACAGATTGATCAGTTTAAAATCCATACCTGAGATCTGCATGTCTAAGAGCATTGCTCTACCAGGGACAATGTCTACAAAATGTACAATGACAAAATCAGAATTTGTAAAACAAATACTTAATCCACAACAAAGATGAAGCCCCCCTGAGCAATAACTAGGACTCCAAATCCATGCATCAGGGGCCATATCAAAATCAGCTGAGTCATAAAGTCTAGTATCCTGCAAAAAAATTATATCATGCTTTGTTCTTTCAAAAACAGCAAATGCTGCTAATTGTTTCCTTTCAGATTGAATACTATTAACATTGAGACAAGCAAGGTTTAGGTCATGTAATGAATTGGGCTGAAAAGTGAGATCAAGCTACTGCAGATTTCTTTCTAGAACTATTTTGGAGACCGGCACTGGGTTCTGCCCATTTCTTTTTTAGTTTGGTGATGTTATTCAAGGCCAGATTTGAGTCTTATTCTGAGGTGGCCTCCATCTGAGAGGAAGTACAGGATGCTGCATCAGAATCTATCTCGGTGTCCATATTATGCTGATGCAAGACTTCATACTGATTTGAAAGTGATATACCTCCCACTGCCAGGGCTGCCTCCATATGAGTGGAAGTGTTTCAGGTCTTGGAAGGTATGACCTGAAACTCAGGAAGAGAGGGGAAGGCATAACCATTGGAGTTTGGGGGATGTCAGGTTCAGATTCCTCCTGAATAATAGGGTTGAGAAGGTTCACCTCCATACCCATAGCAGTGGACTGAGTCTCTGAACAATTTGGTAAATCCACCGGAATAGTGGAGGTTTTTTGTTTCATGATGTCAGCATAAGTACGTTCTGTGGTGTGGGTCCCATATCTATGAATGTCGGGGGAGAAATGGCCTTTGTGCATATTTTTGCTAACTACTTTAGAAATATAAAAGTCCTGGATTCCAAAGTCAGTGTCTGCTATATTGTGTGCTGCATTAGAACATTCCATGAAAGTATGCCCAGAGATACCACAAAGAGAGCATTTAGGAGGATTATTACAGTGGTGCCCCAAGTAACCTAGTTCACCACATTGAGAGCACTGAACAGCAGTACAGGCATTGCTAATGCGTCTGGCAGACCACCATCTATAGCATTTACAGGTTTGCCTCGGGTGAAAATTAAAACCATTATCTTGTCCGATAAATATACAGTTGGGTACATGCTGAAAATCTACACCATCTGGAAACAATTTCACCTTCATCTGCCACACCTATTCCAGAACCCTTCTACATCTAGTATAGGCCTTGTACATCACAGTATTGTTCCAGAAAAAAGAGAACGTACACAGTGGTGACCCCTTCATTCCTGAAGAGTACAGCAATGAATCTGGCAGCTTGTTTAGTCAAAGATATAACTTGGAAAGCAACCCATAAAGGGTTGATTTTAAGTAACAAATACTTAACCCAAAACCTCTCCAGGAGGTCTGTAGTACAAAAACATATGTCAGACATATGCTTACCAGAGATGTGAATAAGAGCATAAATATCTCCTGGAGTGAAGCACAGGGATTGCTTAATCAGTATCACATAACATGTTTTGGCCAGTTCAACTTTTTCGTGAAGTCTATTTGGCCTGGCTGCATTCTCAGTAATCAAACTGGGAGTAGCCTCATGTGGCAGTTCATTGGAAATATCTCCTCATATGACAGTGTTGTTATTGTCATCCCCCTGACCACCTCCTCTCAATGGGCATTCTCAGAAAAAAGTGATAGTAACCCCACCAAAGAAAATGACACCGTACCTGTCTCTGTTAGAATACTTGACCCAGTAACATCATTGTGTGGTGCTGGGCCCCATTGATCTAAGATATCTCGTAAAGCTGTAACCATTTGCTGCTCTTCAGAAGCTGGATTTTGGACAACAGGGTTTTCAATCAAGATGGGCAAAATTGCATTAGAAATTCAGATCCCTGACACCAAATGGATTCATCCAGCTTGCTTGATTGCTTTGTCTGGAATTCCCGTTACCCATGAACAATGACTCAGGAGGCATCAATAGAGGTGCTGCTGTTTGATGTTGGACCAGAATGCTTGTATCAAAAACAAAAACCTTTTCTGATTGTGCATCCATTGGGCCAGGTACCTGCTCTGGAATCCTGTTTCATTTACGATCATCTGGCTTAATCGACCCCTGCAAAATCTGGCTTTCAATAAGTTTGAGTTCCATTTTGGGAATATCTTGTTTCTTCAACAATGGGAGCCTTGCCATATTAGTATCGCCTCTTACCACTATTTCAGTGGAATTCTCAGCTTCCACAGTGGTTGCAGCACTACTCGCTGACATGGAACCTCCATCTCCACCACTCGCAAGTCCCAGACTGGGAACTTCCATCATGGTATCCAGGAACAGCACTATCTAGTTCTCGAAAAGAGTATGGGAATTTCCCCAGTATCCTGGCAAAATTTCTCTCATTCACTAATATAAACATCTGCTTAATCTGATTAAATTTCAGTTGGTTACCATCTGTATCCCCTTCCCTCTGGTCACCCCTGAGAAAGGGACTTCCAGTCTCAGTGGGCCTGCTTGGTCAACAGAATTCAATAAATAAATAAAATAATTACAAGAACTCTTTTATAATGATTTACCACCCACCATTCTGTACAGGTCACCCAGTGATTCTGTTGGCAAGTAGAACTTTGTCAGAGCTTACGGTGCTGGCCTGTACTGTCATCATGTCCACTGTCCCCACTACTAGATTTTCCCATGTGTATCCTACCTATTGGGAGAAGAAGTCTCATTATCTTTGAATTTACCTTGTTTGACTTTCTCCCCCCATGTTCTGCTGAGGCACCCCAGGTCAAATGTTTTTGCCTGCTTGATTCTATTGCTAAATTTCATTACATGGAAGACTGATATTATTTGCCTCCTATCCGCCTTTCCTCTTATGTGAACATATTAACAGTTGCTGTACTGCAGACTGACATATCAGTTTAGAATTCATAAATGTTCTAATGCTGTTGGCAGCCTAAGGGTTGAGGTCCTCCAGTCTGTCATCTTAGCTCGTAACCCCCCTACCCCTTATCATTTTGGTGGTCTGGCACTATACTCTCTCTACATTCTAAATGTCACTTTTGTATAGAGGAGCCCAGAACTACACCTAGTACTTCATTTCAAAAGCACTGGAAGATAATAAATAAACTATAATGTATGGTAAGTGCCTATTCACCACCATAATCAGCAGTCACACAGCTTTGTTATGCACTGTTTAGAATTTTAAAAGTTGTTAACCACACTTTGGAACTTCCAAACAGTGGCATGACAAAAAAGAATGCACCAGAGTTCCATAATTCTCACATGTAGAATGCAAACAGTGTTTTTTTGACCATACACTATAAAAGATGATGGCTGGGGATAGGGTGACAGCCACACTGAAATCACCTCTCGTGGTTGTTAGGGCTTCAGCAAACCTCTCGAGCTGCGCTCGAGGTTTACCATGTTGCCCTAACAACCACTCAATGTGATTATAGCGTGGTTATCACCCGATCCCCAGCCATTATCCTCTATATGATTGCAGAGAATGAGGCTGTTTTAAGACTGAGAGTTCTTATGTCATCACAAAACCATTAGGAAAAGCTTGAGTTGTAGTATGATTTCACTAGAACTCCAAAGTGTTTGAACACCCATACTATTTATAGTAAAAGGATTGTTATGCTTAATAGTACATGATTTTCATATTTAAACTCCAAAAATACTGGACGACCTGAAGAGTACCTAGTCATGGTGGTGGTGGTGGGGGTCTGCCAAATGCAAGCAGTGCCAATCAGAGTAGTTGTTTCTATTCCCAAGTTAATGAGGAAAGAAAAGGTGATTGGCTTCCTCATAAGGTATTTTCATTTTCCCTTTGACAAGCCTTTCTTCTTATTTCATGTTGTTCTGTGTGATTCTTAGTTCCAAAAACATCATTCTGAACTGTTCTATATTAAAAAAGTGGCTTTCAGAACAAGTAGCAAAATGGAATAATTATCTACTATATTAGTTCTACTCTCGATGAGCAACACAGACAAAAAACAAACAAAAAAACTACTGCTCTCTTCATTTCTCATTGTGATTCTCCTTGTTGAAGATGCAAAAAGAAAAAGAATAATGCATGGGCTACCATATACAGAGACTGTTTCCATCAAGGGATTGAGATGATATCATATGAACCTCGAGAGTGAAGCTCCCATGCTGTAGAAGTCCATGATGTCATCCCAACCCTGAGATGGAAACACAAGTTGAGTTGTACGTGGTTGCCTTTGTTTTGATTGTTATAGTGTATAGTTTTATTGCATGTCAGATGTGACCTTTGAATAGTATATGTACATCTTGTTCCCTTGCACAACTAGGATTTTGAGTCTACAGAAATCCATATACAACAGTACTTAACCATATGGTATGCAAAGAAAAATGTAAGGGTTCATTTGCACAACAAGGCCGTTTCAATTGTAGGGTTATGAGACACCATAGACCCTGAGAGTGAAGCGCAGGGTTTCTCAAGTTTTTTCAGAACCCTGAGATGGAAACATATGTAGAGTTGGGCATAAGTTGCCCATATTTTGTTTTTTTTATAGGATATTACTATAGGTATTCAAGGAACATACAGGCACCAATGTGATACTTGAATGACTTTCACAAACTAAAACACTGTTTTACTTTTAAAACTGAATTAGAAATGAGAGAAAGCAGAATGCATAAAGACACAGTCCACTATACGTTGTTTTATTAAACAGTACAACAGAAACATTTTTTGAGCTTTGAAGTGTACTAGGGATTAAAGGGTCAGCTGTGACTTGGTTATAATTCTGATTCTAATTTATTTCAAAAATGTTTTGATTTATTTCCTGGGGGGGGGAATGCTACAAGTTCCTGGGGGGGAAATGCTACAAGTCTCGATGGCTGAGAGGGACATGGGGGTGGTGGTGGATGTCAAGATGAACAACTCTGAGACTTGTAGGAGGGCAGCAGCCAAGGCCAACAGGATGCTGGGATGCATCGCTAGGGGGATCACCTCCAGAAGGAGGGAAGTGATACTCCCTCTGTATAACTGCTTGATGAGGCCGCACCTGGAGTACTGCACGCAGTTTTGGAGGCCACACTTAAAGCGAGACATTAACCTCCTGGAGAGGGTCCAGAGGAGGGCAACCAAAATGATTTGGGGCTTGGGGGACAGGACCTATGAGGAGAGGCTCGAAGAGCTAAATATGTACACATTGGAAGAGAGAAGGGACCGGGGGACATGATAGAGGTCTTAGGTAAATGAAGAGGGTAAATAGGGAGGAACAGTCAGGGTGCTTCTAAGGAAGGAAGGGGCCACTAGAGGCATGGCTGGAAGCTGGAGGGGAAGATTCAGGGAGAAAGGAGGAGGTGCTACTTTACTGAGAGGGTGGTGGAGCCATGGAATGCACTGCCTAGGGGCTGGTGGAGGCAGAGACAGTGGAGTGGTTCAAGAGGGGGTGGGACAGGTACAGGGGAAGGGTTCTGGAAGCAAAATCCAATGTAGCAAGAATATCCAGAACTGGGAAGGGAGAAGCCAGAGAAGGCGAGGGGGACAGCAAGGTCAGCACCCAGGTTGGGGACTGACCAAACGAGCAGACACGAAAGACCATTAGGCCTATTCTGCTGGCATTTTAGTATGTTAGTATGTTATTCTGATTTACTCTGATTAATTTTAGAACTGTCTATAACCTATGTGATTTTAATAAGTGAATTAGAGTTAAAATCAAATCCCTAGAAATATAACAGACATTTGGAAACCAGGAACACATTTTCAAATCAACCCTTTTGACAGCTACAATGTCAGAAAAGGAAAGAAAAGTATTCTATGTATAAACACAAAAAAATGGGGAACTGGTTACAGACAGGACAGAAATCCTTTCAGAAATTATTTATTAATCAAATGTCTGGTATCCCATGTCCTAAATCAACTTGCATGGAAGAATGGTTGCATAATTGTAACCTACCACAACTTCCACACCATTTGGCAGCTAAACTGATTGAACATGTTTCTTCAAAGGAATCAACAAACATTGTTACAACTTTAAAAACAGGTGCTGCCCCCAGATGGATGCATTGCCAAGTGAATTCTATATGGAAATGTTGCCATCCATGATAGGGGAGTTTACAGAATTATACAATTCCTTATTACAAACTATGACATTAGCTGAGGAAATGTATAAAGGCCTTTTAATTCTTTTAATAAAAAAAGAGACAAAGAACTCTTTTCAAATCAGAGGGTGACTACATTAATAAACACCGATTTTAAGATTTTAACCAAAATCATGAGTAATAGACTTGCTTTAGTATTAGATCAAATTACACATTCTACACAAGCATGTTCCATACCAGAAAACAAGCATTTGTCAACGTAGAATGTTGTCTCAATGGCATTGGCATTGGTAGGGCAGGAGTTAGAGATGCATAATAGGAATGGCAGTGAAGTATTGAACTGACGCCAACCCCACATCCACCCTGCAGAGACGGACAGGCATTGGGGTGTGCCTTTGGGTCATCAGCTATAACACTCATGCCATTTTACCTCACCCTTCCCTGTAGACACTGACAAGTGTCATGGAGTTTTGGGGTCCTTGGCCATTATACTTACCCAATTTCATAAGGAAATACACTGAGGTGGGTGCAGTATAGGAGAATGGGGTGAACTTTGTGGCTGAACACTCCAAAGCACACCTCAATGCCTGCCAGTGGCTGCAGTGTGGTGGTGGTGGTGGTGGAATGGTGGGATCATTAGAGCTGATGAACCCAAGTCATACCCCTGACACTTGTCAGTATCTACAGTGTGGGGTGTAACAGTTGGAAACCCTAATGCCATATGGCGTGTTGGTATTTTCACTGGAAATGATCAACATGGGCTTTTGTGACCCCACCTCATGAAGAGCGGCAGTATCAATTTGTTAGCCAAAAGGTGATTCTGCATAGTGACTGTGCCATTTTGGCATCCCAGGTACATAAACACATTTTGGGCAGGATGTGAAAAATGAGAACTGTATTGTTCATGAGAAGGTATAAAAAATGGCAATGTTGAAAATCTGGAGCAAAAATATGAAAAATTTGTGAAGTAATGAGCATGTGTGGAAGCTGAGCAACGCATGTCCGTAACCCAATTATTTATTTTTTTAAACCACATTTTCAACATAGGCATTTTGAGACCTCCCCTCATGAACAGTGGCACTGTAATTTTCTTAATCTGTTCCAACAGTTGATATCCCACAGTGACCATGGTATTGTACACCACAGGTGTGAAAACACATTTCAGGCAAGATGTGAAAAATGACAGCTGTACTGTTCATAAGGAGGTGTGAAAAAATGCCAGTGTTGAAAATCTGGCATGAAAATATTGCAAATTTGTGAAGTTACAAGAGTGAATGGAAACTGTGCAACATATGTTTGTAACACAGTCATTTTGTGGACCTTCATCACCAGATTTTCAACATAGGCATTTTAGGACCTCTGCTCATGAACAGTGTCACTGTCATTTTGTCAAACTGTCCAGAAAACTGATTTCGCACAGCGACCGCACTATTCTGTGCCGGATGTGTGAAAACACATTTCGGCCAGGAAATGTAAAATGACAGCTATACTGTTCATAAGGATGTGGAAAATGGCAATGTTGAAAATCTGGAGTGAAAATATTACAAATTCATGAAGTTATGAGTGTGTGTGGAAACTGCGCAACACATGCTTATAAAACAGCCATTTTTTTGGATTTTTGTCACCAAATTTGCAACATAGACTTTTTGAGATCCCCCTTATTAACAGTGGCACTGTCATTGTGTTAATCAGTTCCAAAAGGTGATTCTGTGCAGTGACCATGAAATCACCTTTTGGGACAAAATAACACCATGACAGTGACTGAATTCATGAGGAGGGGTCCCAATATCCCCAGGTTGAAAATTCGGTGCCAAAATGCCCAAAAATGGCCAAGATATGCACCAAAGTTGGAAAAAAACCCTATTTATGCCATTATACAGCTTATCAGCATTTCTTCATTTGCGGTTAGCTTTGAAGTGTGCAGACATGTTCCTGTTCCACCAAAGATCATCGCGCCATACTCCGGAGGTAAGTATGGGATGACAGTGTGTGTGGGGAGGTGGGGTACACAGAAGGTGGATGTGAGTTGAGGGAAGGAGCAGAAAAGACTGCGAGAATCATTTTCTAATTTAAAGTTTTTAGAAAAAAAACTTTGCGTGACCTTTTCTTTTTTTTAATAGGGGCATTTGGCACATTGGGGTGGGCTCCCAGCATGCCACCTGAGTGTTTGGGGGTGCTATAGCCAACAGGAGATTGGGCACCCCATCAGCACATAGAAAGCAAAGGAGGGAAAGAGCCAAGGGGGATTGGCAGCCCCCTCTCACACAACAAATGCAGGGCATTATGCCAATGGGGAGTGGGCACCCTCACTGGCAAATTAAACTGGTAAGGGGGGACTACAGCTGACAGGGATTTGGCCCCCTGCTGGCAAAGAAAGACTGTTGTGGGAGGCACATGATGCCAAGGGGGATTGGACACCACCTCAGTACACACATGAAATGGGAGGGAGGGGGCATTATGCTGACAGCAAGTGGGCTCCCCGTTAGCAAATGAAGTGGGTCAGGGCATGGTGACAGGGGAATTGGGCACCTCTGAAGTTGGTACTCTGCATGGTGGCAGTCAATGCCACCATGTTTATTAAACTGCTTCACCAGGAAAGGCATGCCACTGCAAGATGAGCTTGGAACTCATTGCAGTGGGCGTCTTCTTTGATCTGGTGGCCAGTTTACGTGCTGCTGGTATCAGTGCCTACAGCTGCCTTATTGGGGAATGAGGGACGCACATAGAGATGCATGCCCTGCATTCGCCCACAGTGACTCACCTCCAAATCTGCTACTATTGTAATATGTTGGCTGGCGTGCATGTGCAAGCCAGCATAAAAAGACAAACCTGCTCCTCAGAAACCTTCTGCGTTGAGAGTGCAACTGAGCAGCCCTCACCCACAGCTGATAAACTCTTCCCAAGCCCCACGCTGATCGCCCCTGCAAAAGGCATGGAATTCAAACCAAAAAATCTGCACAGGTAAAGGAAATGAGGATGAGTGAGGAATGTAAATGGCAGATCGCCCCATGCAAAAGGCACGGAATTCAAACCGAAAAATCTGCACAGAGACAAACCTGCTCCCTGAGAGCCTTCTGGGTCGAGAAGGCAACCGATCAGCCCTCCCCCACAGCTGACAGACTCTTCCCAAGTCCCACACTGATTGCCCCCTGCAAAAGGCACAGAATTCAAACTGAAAAATCTGCACAGGCAAAGGAGACCAGGATGAGTGAGGAGTGCAAACTGCAGATCTCCATTTTTACTGCAAGACTTAAACTTTTTTTCAGTCACCACACAAGTGCTGATTATTTTTTTCCCTCAGATTTTCCTCCCTGTATACTTGTGAATTGTAAGGAAGTAGCAGAGCACCTTAATAGTGAAACATCAAATGCCATAGTAAGCTCATTCTGTGACCATGACCTTTATTTTAAACTGAATCAGTGAAACTTGTAGTGCCAGAGAAAATATTTTTTCTGATTGCCCAAGTTGCTAAACTTCTACTACCTTTGCACCTTTTAACCTTACAAACTCCAGTGCCTGCAAAAACTGCTTTGTCTCCACATGAGCCTTCTCTATTTAGAAAGTGCTGTAATGAGCTTAACAAGGCTGGAGTAAAATAACCTTAACTGCATTCGATATATGATCCCGGCCCCCAATGCTCCTTTAGTCTGCTGCTTTGTGTAGGATCTGTATAAAAGCCTCACCTTTTTCCTCCGTCTCTGCAGAGACAAACCTGCTCCTCGGGAGCCTTCTGGGTTGAGAGGGTAACCAAGCAGCCCTCCCCCACACCTGATGGACTGTTCCCAAGCTCCATGTTGATCACCACCTGAAAAATGCACGGAATTCGAACTGAAAAATCTGCACAGGTAAAGGAGACCAGGACGAGCGAGGAGTGCAAACGGCAGAGCGAGGACCCCACCGCCCCCACCACCACCCTTAGTCATCACTCCTTTTTATAGGATAAAGCACCTGACTGAAATTAACCTTTCAGGCGACTTTTCCATTTGCAGGTTATCACAGCTGTCCACTAGTGGCCGCTATAACAAAAGGAGCTTCTGGCTACCGTGCCCAATACAAAACTCCAATACCCCCTTTAGTAGCGTTTCGCCATCACTGCATCTGCTTTCTCTAATCCCAACCTTTTGCACCACCTGCAAATTACTGTGCAACTCGGAAAGTATCTCTGTCTCTCCCTACCAAATTGCCTGCTACCCACAAAACTGCCAGTTGTATCATAAACTAGGTAGTGAGAAATTAAGCTATAATGCCAAGCATGCTGCTGGGCATACTTCTGGGGAATGACTGTATCTTTCTTACACTATATACAGACCACCTAATGTTAAACTCCGAGGTGAATTATTATCTGCCACCTAACCTCATACTAACTCATTATCGCTGTGTCTATCCTCAATTAAGCCATTACCCTAGCTTGCTGATTCTGAACAGTATCAGGAATAAAGGTCGTTGCTATGCCTGTGCAACACTCCTCAAGTTAAACAAACACCTATCTTTACAACACCCATCTAAGGCATTCTGGAAGGTGTGGTTTCTCCTAAAGCTCCTGCTAGCAGGGGATATTGAAACAAACCCAGGTCCACCCTGCACAAATATCCCAAATGTAACTCCCTGTCTGCCCTGCTGGACCAACACTAAAGGGCTTAAACTGGTGCATATCAATATTACTAGTCTCAGACCTAAACTGCAAGAGCTCGAAACCTGGATGGACCTACACTCCTCTGATGTATTAGCCATCTCTGAAACATGGCTCAAACCCATGATCTTAGCACACGAGATTAGGATCCCTGGATTCAAAACCTTTTGAAAAGATAGAATAGGAAAAAAAGGGAGGAGGGGTTATCATATATACTAAGGAATCACTAACGGTGTCCTTAGAAGAGATCCTAGCAAAGGCGGATGAGGGCTGCAAAACACTATTTGTAAAAGTACTACTGGGGGGTACAAAGCCACTACTAATAGGATGTGTTTACCACCCTCCTAAGATTGTGATGGAAGTACTAAAGGCCCTTTCTAAGCTTATCCCTAGCCTGCCTCCGCATGAGAAAATAATCATGGGTGACTTTAATCTCCACTGGGGCCCCTTGACTAAGACTGACATTAAGTCCAGCTTGCTAGAGGCCAAGCTTACACAACTGATCCATAAACCAACAAGACTTAATTTGAAATCCGGAAACCACACCATCCTTGATTGGCTACTGGTGTCTAATCCCAATACATTCAAGCTGGCTGGTACTTTTGCTGACTCCTTAAGTGACCACTCCCCCATCTTTGGTATATGGAAAAATGACTATCCAACTGCACCTCCCCATACCTTTCTAGCATGCGACTACTCCAATTTCGATGCAATGTCCTTCCGGGATACCCTGTTGGGAATTGACTGGGCTCAAATTAATCTTGCCCCCAGCCTGGACTCTGCCCTGGTCTGTTTCACCAACAATTTCCTCTCAGCCACCAACAAACACGCCCCTGTAAAATAAATGAGAGTCAAAGAACAACAGTCTAGGTGGCAGACATGTGATCTAAAAAAACTAATGAGGGAAACAGGCAGGGCCTGGGGCAGGTACTAGTCCATTAATTTAACCAATGACTGGGTCCGTTACCGAATGCTCAGAAACTTATGTAAAGAAGATTTAAAACAGGCCAAGCGACAGTACCTTAAGAACCTACAAACAAAAAATCTCTCTAACCCCAAGAAATTCTGGTTCCAAATAAATGCGCTCCTGAAAGGCCACCACATGCAAAATGCCTGTGACATTGTTGTGGGAGATGTCCACCACACAAACCCGCAAGATGCTGCAAATGCCTTTAATGAATTCCTCACTGACCTTGGCAAGTACAGGGTTCATCCCTGCAGCCCAAAACAGCCATCTTCGGATGACTCGTTGAATCTCCCCTCATCACCTAATTTTCACCTTATATTAACAACAAAAACTGAGGTCCTAAAGCTCATTAGGATCATTAAGACAAACTGTTCTCCAGGCTATGACAAGGTTGAACCCAGGTTACTCAGATTGGCTGACCAAGAAATTGCCGTGCCAGTCATGTGGTTATTCAATAGGTCGCTGATGGAAGACAAAGTCCCCTCAGCTTGGAAAACAGCTTTGGTTACCCCGATCCCTAAGGGAGGACCCAGTGAGATAGTTGAAAACTATAGACCGATTTCTATTCTCTGCACACTAAATAAAATGCTTGAGAGAATTGTATACCTACAAGTCCAGGCATATGCTAAACAACATAGCCTCCTCACGCCACGACAACATGGATTCTGAAAACAACATGGTACTTATACTGCCCTGGTGAGTCTAACATTCAACATCCTTGCTGCCCTAGACAAAGGCCAACTTACTGGTGCGGTCTTCATAGACCTTACCAAGGCCTTTGATCTAGTAGACCATAAACTGCTCATCCTGCAGCTTAGCTCAATCGGACTGGACAACCCCTCAACACAGTGGTTTAAAGATTACTTGCAAGACAGATCTCAGATAATCAGAAGGCAGCGGGTGGAGTCAGGCAAGCACTCCATTGCTGAGGGTGTCCCCCAAGGTTCAATACTGGAGCCCCTTCTATTCTCCCTGTTTATCAACAACCTACCAAAGCACTGCGGCGGGGTGAAAGTGACCATCTATGAGGATGATGCAGTACTATACAGATCTGCTTCAAATGCTGTACAGCTAAACCAACTCCTGAACCACGATCTCTCCCTACTAGAAACCTTGTTCCTAACAAATAGGCTAGTCCTCAATGAGAAAAAAAACAAAGCATTCCTATTCGGGCCCAGTAAATTGGGCCCTGGCAGATCATGTCTACTATCCCCTTATCTGTCCAGTGTCCATCCTACTGAGGTGGTGGATTGCATCAAATACCTGGGAGTCTATATCAATCAAGACTGCTCTGTCAAGGTTCATGTTAAACAATTAACCAAGGCACTAAATCAAAAGCTTGGGCTCATGTACCGTCTAACCCCTTTTCTCGCTCAGGCATCCAGGCTAAAGATAGCCATGGGCATGTTCCTACCCACCTTATTTTATGGTGCCCAAGTGCTACATTCAATGCAAAACACAGAGATGCAAAAGCTGGGAAAATTGTACCACAGAATAGGATGCTTTTCCATGGAAGCGCAGCCACTTAAGCACCACTGTAATATACTCGACTCACAGAATTGGCCTTCCCTGGAGGACAGACTGGCTTACACTTCCCTATGCTTGGCCTGCAAGCTTCTACAAATGGATGTTCCTCCCAAGTCTGAGCTGTACCTTAGTACTCAAGCAGCCTAAAAGAACGCTTACATCCTTGTGTCGTCGACTCCTCCATGACCCAAAAGTCTGAACAAGCCAAGAACTTCGGTCATTCGAAAATTACATCCAGTCCCTATGGAATGGCCTACCTAGCAATCTTCAAGACTGCAGCTCCTTTGGGGGTTTTAAAAAATGCCTAAAGATGTACCCTCTAGAGCTAAGCCTCTGTGCATGCCACCGCTGAGGATAGAAAACAGCACTCCACCTCTGATACTAAAAACCTGCCACCTAGCAGGTTGGTATCCTATTTCAGTTGAATCTTATCACTCCTGAAACACTTGGAATTGTAACCCGTAAAACTGACCTTATAAAAGAACCTTATGTAACTGCCACTCTTGTGAAACTAGTGTTTACCCCATGTTATTCTAAACGTTACCTAACCTGCCTGTGATTGTGCTATATGTTCTGATTTTAATGTCTGTACATGCGCACTTTCCGTTGAATTGTTCCTACTTCTTATTGTACTGCTGACTGTAATTAACCCCGGGTCACTCCTGAAAAAGGGACCATTACGATCTCAGTGGGCCTACCCGGTCACCAAAATTTAAATAAATAAATCAATTATACAGCTTATTGGCATTTCTTCAGTTCGCGGTCAGCTTTGAAGAGTGCAGACATGTTCCCATTCCACCTAAGATCATCGCGTTGGACTCTGGAAGTAAGTATGGGATGAGGGTGTGTGTGTGGAGGTGGGGTACACAGAGGGTGGATGCGGGTTGAGGAAGGGAGCAGGACAGACTGTGAGGAGTCATTTTCTGATTTAAAGGTATAAAAAAAATAACATTGCAGGACTTTTTCTTTTTTTTATGGGGGCATTTGGCAAGTTGGGGTGGGCTCCCAGCATGCCACCTGAGTGTTTGGGGGTGCTGTAGCCAACAGGAGATTGGGCACCCCATCAGCACATAGCAAGGTAAAGGGGAGGGAAGAGCCAAGGGGGATTGGGCACCCCCCTCTCACACAGCAAATGGGAGGGTATTATGACAATAGGGAGTGGGCTCCTTCATTGGCAAATTAAACTGGTAAGGGGGGACTACAGCTGACAGGGATTGGGCCCCCTGTTGGCAAGGAAAGACTGTTGTGGGGGGCGCATGATGCCAAGGGGGATTGGACACCGCCTCATAGAAACATAGAAACATAGAATTTGATGGCAGATAAGGACCGCTTGGCACACCCAGTCTGCCCATTTCCCTACCGACTGGATAAGCTGCAGATCCTAGTTAACCAACAGCCTACTTCTTCTTACCCCCACCCCCAGAATTGCCTTATGACTATCCCATGCATGCTTGAATTCCACCACTGATTTTGACTCCACAACCTCCTCCGGAAGGCCATTCCATGCATCCACAACCCTCTCTGTGAAAAAATACTTCCTTAAATTACCTCTGAGCCTCCCCCTCTCTATCTTCAAATTGTGGCCTCTTGTTCTTGCACACCTCTTTTTTTGAAAGATGCTACCCTCTTGGACTTTGTTGATTCCCTTGAGGTACTTGAAAGTTTCTATCATGTCCCCCCTCTCCCTCCTTTCCTCAAGGCTATACATATTAAGCTCCTTAAGTCTCTCTTCATATGTCTTCCAGTGCAGACCCTGCACCATTTTAGGTTGCCCTCCTCTGGACAGCTTCCATCCTGTCTATGTCTTTGCAGAGATTGGGTCTCCAGAACTGCACACAGTACTCCAGATGGGGTCTCACCAGCTGTCTGTACAGAGGATAATAACTTCCTGTTTTCTACTGGTGATGCCTCTCCCTATGCATCCAGTATCCCCAACCCTCCTTCCTGCCCTCTCACATTGCTTGCCCATCTTTAGGTCATCTGATTGACTACCCCAGGTCCCTTTCCATTTTGTTGTTGTTAGTATCTCACCCCCCATTGTGTACTCTTCCCCTGGGTTTTTGTTTCCCAGGTGCATTACCTTGCACTTCTTAGCATTGAATCTAAGCTGCCATACATTTGACCATTACTCTAACCTTGCCAATTCCCTTCTCATCCATTCAACCCCACCCTGTGCATCAACTCTGTTGCAGATCTTAGTGTCATCTGCAAAGAGACATACTTTTCCTTCCAGTCCTTCTGCAATGTCGCTTATAAAGACATTGAAGAGGATCGGTCCTAATACTTGAACCCTACGGTACCCCACTAGTAACCCTCCTTTCTTCTGAGTGGGCTCCATTTACTATTACTCTCTGTGTCCTATTCTCCAGCCAATTCTTTACCCAGGCTGTCATCTTGGGACCCACTCCCAGGCTGGCTAACTTGTATATTAATCTTTTCTGTGGGACTGTGTCAAATGCCTTGCTAAAGTCTAGGTAGGTCATGTCCACAGCCCCTCCCTGATCTACAACTTTGGTCACCCAGTCAAAGAAATCTATCAGATTCATCTGGCATGACCTTCCTGCTGTGAATCCATGCTGCCTAGGGTCCTGTGCCCCTCTGGCCTCTAGATACTCGACAATTCTTTCCTTTAGAAGTGATTCCATCATTTTCCCTATCACTGAGGTTAAACTAACAGGTCTGTAGTTTTCTGCATCTGCCTTGCACCCACTTTTGTGAAGGGGAATCACATCTGCCCTCCTCCAGTCCTTGGGTACCACCCCATCCTCCCATGATTTGTTAAAAAGGGTAGTCAGTGGTGTCACTAGTTCTACCCTTAGTTCTTTTAGAATTCTGGGATGAATCCCATCAGGCCCCATTGCTTTGTCCACCTTCAGTTTTAAGAGTTCTTTCAGAACCCTTTCTTCTGTAAATGGGCTGGTATCAGCTTCTGCATCCAGAGTGTTACTACTGTTTGTTTTATGTACCTCCCCCTCTTCATTTGTAAATACTGAGCAAAAATATTTGTTTAGTATCTCTGCCTTTTCACAGTCTCCCTCTGGCCACCCTCCCTCCCCTTTATTAAGCTTCACTATCCCTCCCTTGGTCTTCCTTTGCTCCCTGATGTACCTATAAAAGGTTTTATCCCCCTTCTTAACTGAGTTGGCTATCTTTTCCTCGGTTTGGGCCTTTGCTGTTCTGACTGCCTTCCCAGCCTCCTTTTGCTTTACCTGATACAGATCTCTGTCCTGCTCCTTCTGCAATTCCCTGTACTTCCTGAATGCTTTCTTTTTCTCTTGAACCTTCACTGCCATTTCCTTTGAGAACCATAGTGGTTTCTTACATCATCTTGTTTTGTTTATTTGCTTGACACAAAGGCTCGTTACCTCTGTGATGGCAGTATTTATTATTCCCCATTGTTCTTCCACCCCTCCTTCCTACCCATTTGCTAGTGCATTCCTAAGGCACTCACCCATTTTGGCAAAGTCAGCCCTCCTAAAGTCCAGTACTTTTGTCTTTGTATGGCTTGACTCTATTGCTGTGTTTATTGTGAACCATACTGTTCGATGGTCACTAGTTCCCAGATGGCTACCCACTTCTACATCTGTGATCCTCTCTCCATCTCCATTTGAGAGTATCAAGTCTAATATTGCTCCCTCTCGAGTGGGCTCCAGTACTAGTTGTCTAATGCATGCCCCCTGTAGGGCATCTAGAATAACTGCACTCTTTGAAGTGACAGCTGCAACTACACTCCAGTTAACATCTGGCATATTCAGATCACCCATCAGCAATATCTCCCCTTTTTCTGCCATTCTATGTATACTTTCTATCATTTCCTTGTCCCTTTCCTCCCCCTGAGAAGGGGGTCTGTATACAACCCCTGTGCGGATTGTGGTGCATTGTCTGTCTCCAAATTTACCCACAATGCTTCTTCTCCTCCCTGTTTACCCTTTTGTTCTGTTGCTTTTATTCCTTCCCTTGTGTAAAGAGCTATTCCTCCTCCCCTTTTGCCCTCCCTGTCCCTCCTGTAGATAATGTATCCTGGTATGTTTATGTCCCAGTCATGGTTTTGTGTGTACCATGTTTTTGTGACTGCCACGATATCCAGATGTTCCTCTTCCAACAAGGCCACTAATTCAGGAAGCTTGTTACCTAGACTACGGGCATTGGTACTCATTGCTCTCCATTTTTTGATGGCCTTACCTTCTGTTGCACTATCCCCAACTGACCTTTCTACCTCGGTCTTTTTCTCATTTAGTACCCTGTTTTGTAGGGAGAGGCTGGGATTTTTCTGCTGCTTATCAGTGCCTCCCCCCTTGACTAGTTTAAAAGCTTGCCAGTGAAGCATTTAAACCGATTGCTCAAAAGACTTGTTCCTTTCCTGGACAGATGCAGACCATCCTACCAGTATAGGCTGGTGTCCCTCCAGGTGGAACCCCAGTCCCAATGAAGCCAAACCCTGTGCTCTTCACAATTTTTCAACCATTCATTAAACTGCATGGTACCAATTACCCTCGCCTCCCCATGCCTTTGACAGGCAGCACCTCTGAGAAAGATACTGTGTGTGCTACTTGTCTTAGGCCCCTCCCCAACTCTGCAATGTCCTCCTGCACTGCTCTAACCTCATGATGAGCCAAGTCATTTGTCCCTAGGTGGACAATTATGTCCAGCTCAGAATCCCTTGCAGCTGTTCTCATGATCCTGAGGATGCGCTTCCTGTCCCTCAAAGCCATGGCACCAGGCAGGCACCTCACTTCAGTTTTCCCAGCTCCTCCCAGTTCTATCCCCCTAATAACTGAGTCCCCCACCAGGAGCTGCTTCCTTTCCTTTTGGTGTCCTCTGCCTCCTTCCTGTTGGCCTCCCTTGTGACAGTTGTCCTCAGCTTCCTTAGTCTCCTCTGCGGGTGTATCCTTAGGGGAGCTATGCTCCCCAGAATGGTGTATGGATTGTGGTGTGGAACAACTGACTGGGTGTGCCTCTGTTCCACCATCCTCACCCTCCCTGAACCCACTGTGGTCCAACTGCTGTGCTTTCTTTGCAACCACTGAGGTAGTGGTGGTGGCTCTGGTGCTCCCTGGATGGGGGAGGTTCCCTTTCTACTGTCCAGTGTGGCCTGAAGACAGGCAACTTCATAACTCAGGGTAGAGAGTTATCTGCAAATAGGGAAGCATCTCAGCCTCCAGAAAGACTCCCAGAAGACTGCTGCCCCACAGCCATTACATTGCACTACCCCCCTATTTTTTTAGTGTGTGTGTCTGTGTGTGTGTGTGTGTGTGTGTGTGTGTGATTGGTTTGTAATACAGAAATGGATATATATTTATATTATACAATGTGTATGCTTATATTGTCAGTGCAGTGTGCTAGAGAGGATATGACAGTGACATGCACCTTGCACTCTTGAGGAAATGATGTCAGAACCCCAGGTATAAAGGAACTATTTCCAGGGGTGGGTGGGGTGAGGGGTGGGAAGGGGTTGAGCCTAAACTGTGCCCTCACAAAACAATCAGCTAAACTCTGACCCACTGCTGTAATGAGTGCCTTCCTGTCAGCAAGATGCCTACACAACAATTTGATAGAGAAAATACCCTGCTAATCAAACAGAGAAAAATCCACACATCCAAGTCAGACACAGATAAACCTCCCCAGCCCCAAAACAGGCCTGGTGGTTTGTGCTCTGAGAGCTGTCAGCCCCAAAATAAGTCAGCTGTGCTTTAAACTCTTCCTGCACTGAAAATCTTAAGAATTGAAACAAACAAACATAAACCTAGATCCACCACCCTCTGTTGCTTGAAAGACTGTCTTTTCCTGTTTCACACTGCAAGTTTTTCTGTGACCACTCCTTAACCACAGCAACTTTGTTAAAAAGAGTTTAACTATCACAGACTCCTATGCACCGGTAAATTATTTAAAAATAGTTTCTGTCCCAAAATCCTAGTAGTCAATCCAGCTACCCCCAAGGGACAACCAGAATGCAGTATTCAAACACTTATGAGGTTACTTCCAAGATAAGCAGAGTTTGCAAGTTTCTTTTTCGACTCCTCAGCCACCTGTAATTCATTTAAAAATAGTTTAACTGTCAGCAAATCCTAGTAGACAATCTAGCTGCCTCCAAGGACCTACCCAAATACAGTATTTAAATCCTTCTGAAGTTACTAACAAGATAAACAGAGTTTGCAAGCCCCTTCTTGGTTAAACACTAAATAAATATGTGAATAAAAAGCAATTACCAAAGGTAGTTAGTTTCACCTCCCACAGAATTAAGCAAAAGTGCACATTTGTTGCAGATATCAAGTGCAATATAGAATTTCTCACACAGCTCGCAGTTGAAGAAAGTAGTGTCCTTCCAGCTCCAGAAAATGTGCTTTGTCCTCGGTACACACATGAAATGAGAGGGAAGGGGCATTATGCTGACAGCAAGTGGTCTCTTCTGGTAGCAAATGAAGTGGGTCAGGTCATGCTGACAGGGGAGTTGAGCATCTCTAAAGTTGGTGCTCTGCATGGTGGCAGTCAATGCCACCACGTTCATTAAACTGCTTCACCCCAGGAAAGGCATGCCGCTGCAAGACGAGCTTGACTGTCATTGCAGTGGACGTATTCTTTGATCTGGTGGCCAGTTTACGTGTTGCTGGTGTCAGTGCCTACAGCTGCCTTATTGGGGAATGAGGGACACACATACAGATGTGTTTCCTGCATTCGCCCACAGTGACCGCACCACCAAATCTGCTGCTATTGCAATATGTTAGCTTGCGTACACGAGCAAGCTAACATAAAAATTATTGACATTCTCATATTGCTATGAGAAATTATAGAAAATTTAATGAAGGTTCACTAATAGGATATGTAATTACCCTAGACCAAACAAAGGCAGTTCACAAGGTATCACACACATATCTCTAGAAATGTATGCAAGCATACAGGCTGTAGAATTGTGTATCTCATGGATCCAATTAGACTACAAAGATGCTTTAGTATCTCCCTGTATTAATGGATGGATAGGCAACCACTGCCTGATCCTAAATGGAGTCCAGCAGGGTTGCCCCCTCATCTTTTTCCTATACATACTCTCTTTGGTTCCATTTATACAAACATTAAATTCATCTTGAAGAATTACCGGTGTCTCGGAATCCAGTCATGACAGAAAAATAAAAACATTGGCATATGCAGATGACATATGTTTAGTATTGGCAGACACTGACTGAAAAGCAGGCAAAATGGCATTACAGGGATTTTCAAACATAACTGGTTATATTGAAACAAAGAGACTGTTGACAATAAGGACCCACAGGCCCATCAGGTCGGCCCAAATTTCCTACCTTAATTGGCAGCTGATGCCCCTATCTGGTCAGTGTGGATCTAGCCTCTTCTTTCGACTTCTAAGGTTTCCTTATGCCTGTCACATGCATGTTTAAATCCCTCCACTGTGGATGCTCCCATTACCTCATGGGGCAAGTTATTCCATGCATCCACCACCCTTTCTGTGAAAAAAGAACTTCCTCACATTTCCCCTAATCCTGCCCCATCCAATCTCATATCATGCCCCCTTGTTCCTGTGCCCCTCCTATATTGAAAGGTGTCTCCCCTTGTACCTTGTTTATGCCCTTAAAAAATGTGAAAGTTTCTGTAATATCCCCCCATTCCCTCCTTTCTTCCAGCGTATACATATTGCGGTCTTTCAGTCTCTCCTCATATGTCTTCTGGTGTAAGCCCTGCACCATCTTTGTTGCTCTTCTCTGGATTACAGCCACCCTGTCTATGTCCTTCTAAAGACGTGGTCTCCAGAACTGCACATACTGTGGTATTCCAGATAAGGCCTTATCAGTGTTCTGTATAGTGGTATCACTACCTCCCTTCATTGGCTAGGGATACCCCTTCCAATGTGCCTGAAGATGATACTGGCTTTCATTACAGCTTTTGTACTCTGCTTGGTTACTTTAGGTCATCTGAGATAATAATCCCCAAATTTCTTTCTTCCCTGGTGACTGTCACTAATTCCCCCCCATCCTGTAGCTCTCCCAAGGGGTTTCTGTAGCCTTGATGCTGCTTTTGTACTTCTCTGCATTGAAAAGACATTCTAGCAGCACAACTGGCAGCCATATTCAGTGAGTCGCTCAGCACAGGGGTGGAAAGAATAGTACTGAACTGTATATAGCATTCCAGATGAGGTCTCACCAGTGTTTTATATAGTGGTATCACCACCTTCACTCTTCAGCTAAGGGTGGGAAGAAGAGGCTAGAGCTGATGACCAGATGGGGCATCAGCTGTCAATTAAGGAATTAAGGTAGGAAATTTGGCAGACTGGATGGGCCTGGTGGTCCTTATCTGTGAACAGTCTCATTGTTTCTATGTAACCTGTTATGTATGAAAATTCTATAATGATGGGCAGAATGGATGGGCCTTGCGGTCCTTATCTGCCATCAACTTCTATGTTTCTATATTACCTGAGTTGCTACTCTTTAGACCATTCTTTCAATTTACCTAGGTCACCACTCATTCTCTCTACCCCATCAGGAGAGTCTACACTGTTGTACATGTTGGTGTCATCTGCAAATAGGAAAACCTTCCCTTCCTAACCATCCATAATGTTGCTAATGAAGAAATTAAAAATGGACTGGGCCTAGGACTCATCGCTGAGATACCCCACTGGTTACTCCCCTTTCCTTAGACTGGATCCCATTTACCACCACCATCTGCTTTCTATCTTCTAACAAGTTTTTAACCTAGTTTACCACCTTGTGTCCCATACCCTAGCTTTCTGACTTGTTCAACAGTCTCCTACATGGAATAGTGTTGAAGTCCTTGCTGAAATTAAGGTAGGCAACATCTTCCACTCCTCCCTGGTCCACCTCCTTCATCACCCAGTCAAAAAATTCTGTCAGATTTGTTTGACATGCTCTTTCTTCAATTAATCCATGCTGCCTTGGACATGCACACTGGTGGATTCCAAGTGTTCCACAATCTTTTCCTTAAGCTATATCACTGTTATTTTCCCTACTATTGAGGTGAGGCTGAAGGGACTGGAATTGCTGCCTCCTTCCTGCTATCACTTTTGTGTAATGGGGAACATGTATGCCCTCCTCTAGTCATCTGGAACCACCTTTGTGCTGAGGAACTCACTGAACATGGCTGCCAGTGGTGTAGCTAGCTCCATCCTTAGTTCCCTCAATATCTTGGGATGCATGCCATCTGGTCCCATTGTTTTGCCTACCTTTTGTTTTGAGAGCTCCTCTAGTTCACTATTTTCTGTGAAATTACAGGTGTCCACCTCCTTCCCTACTTTATTTTTGGTACCTAGCTGTGGCCCCTGTCCGTCTCCTTCCTCAGTGAATACTGAACAGAAGTCAGCATTGATGCCTTTTCCTAGTCCCCCTCCACACACTCCCCCTTCCCTCTGAGCCTTAAAATCCCCCTTCAGACTTCCTTCTTTCACTGCTGTACTTATAGAAGGTTTTATCCCCTCTTCACTGGCTTAGCTAATATTTCCTATGTTTGTACCTTTGCACTCCTGACTGCTTTCCCTGCTTCCTTCAGACAGTTCAGATACATCAGTCTATACACTTGCTTCTGTGTTCCCTTATACTTTCTGAATGCCACAATCTTGGTGAAATCCTTATCTGCTATCTCTCTTTAGAACCATAGTAGTTTCTTCCTTCTTTTCCATTTGTTTCTGGGCCTAATGCACTGATTTACCACCTCCACTATGGCTTATTTTATGTGTGCCCATTGCTCCTCAACTCCCCCCTCCCTCCCACTTCTATCCTTTCCAGGGCTTCTTTGATAGCCATTCCCATCCTAGCATTCTTGCAAAGTCTGCCCTCCTGAAATCTCAAACCCTTGCATTTGTTTGGCTAGACTTTCACCCTGTAGCTATGTTAAACCACACTGTTTGGTGGTCACTGGCCTTTATGTGATCTTTCACCTGTACTTCTGTGATTCTGTCCCCATAGGTCAGGACTAGACTCAGAACTGCCCTGTTCCTGGTGAGTTATTTCACTAGCTGCCTGAGGCCTGCTTTCTGCAGGGAGTCCAAGATGTCTCAGCTCCTGGCTGTGGTTGCTGCTTGGATGGACCAATCCAAATATGGCATATTGAAATTGTCCAGAAGCAGCATCCCCCCTTTTGCTGCCATTTCATGTATTTCTTCCACTATCACCTTATCTACCTCCTCAATCTGAGCTGAGGGTCTGTAGATCACCCTGGTTTGAACTGCTGTGCCACTGCCTGGTTCAAGGGTGACACACAGCACCTAGGCCTCCCCCATCTACGCTGTACTGCAGTTGCTTTTATGACTTCCCTGACTTGAAGGGCTACACCTCCCCCTTTTTACCCTCCCTATCCCTTCTGAGCAATACATAACCTGGTACATTTAGCTCCCAGTTCTGTTTTCAGGTGTATCATATTTCTATTATTGTCACTATGTCCAGATCAGTCAATGCCATCATGGTCACCAGGTCTGGAATTTTATTACTCAGGCTGCAGGCCTTTGTCTGCATTGCATTTCATGTGTTGCTGCCTGTCTACCATCTATTCCCATGACTGCACATTGGTTTCTTTCCTCTAACTCTGGCTTCCTGCTTTTGCTGCTTCCCTTTGTCCTCCATACCTTCAGAACCTGTTTAGGTGCATCTGCTAGAATCGTACTTATTTGATTCCTCTTTCTGACTGCACTAACCTATACAGTGGATTGCTTGAGACTCCCTGTTCCCATTAGCCCCCCCCCCAGCTAGTTTAAATGCTTGGAAAGGAAGCCTTCAAATATTTAATTGATGACTGCCGTCCCCTTCCTGGATGAAAGCAGGCTGTTACTGTTGTACAGAGCTGCATTATTGCAGATTGGTCCCCAATCTCCAGTAAAGCCAAAACCCTGTTCCCCACACTGGCCCTTCAGCCAAGTTTTGAAGCTTCTGAAGTGCAGCTTCCAAGCCTCCCCTCCTGCCATTCACTGGCAGTATCTCTGAGAAAGTTACGAAGCTTGCCACCTCTCCAAGGAGCCTTCATAACACCCTGATGTCATCCTATACCTATGCTATATCCACCTCCTTTCTAGCTAGATAATTTTCCCCAGGTGGACAACAATCTCCAGCCCCCCTCTGCTTGCAATTGCTGTAGCAATCAGCTAGATCCATTCCCCCTCCCTCTGAGCTGTGCCTCCTGGAAGACACTTTACCTCCTCTTCTACCTTGCCACCTGTGTCCAAGTCCATTCCCCTAACATCTGAGTTCCCCTCCAGGAGTAGCTTCCTCCTCCTCCTCCTCTGAGGTCTTCATCATCTAGGGTTCTTTGCCACTCACCCCTGGGTCTCCCTCCTGGAGGACCCACCCATCCTCCCTGGTTACAGCCTTGGGTTCCCATAGGGGACTGTCCTGCTCCTCAAAAACAGCATATGAGTTACTGAGTTGGACCGAATGAGGGATGTGTTTTGTCATACCTCCCTCAGTCTCCATGAGCCCATTGTAGTCCATCCAGCACCCTGCCTGAGTAACCTATGTGGCAGTGACTGGTGACATGGTGGTCTCTGGGTGAGAGTGATCATTGCCAGTATTCTTGCCAGTTCAGCCCAGAGACTGGTCACCTCAGCTCTCTGCCCAGTGATCTGCCTGAATACAGTTCAGCACTGCAGCATCCAGAACATTTTCCTGAAGACTGCTTCTCCAAACCCACTGCACTGCACTGCTCCCTACATTTACCCTCACTGATATATATATAATGGAGATGGAGAGAGGATCACACATGTAGAAGTGGGTAGCCATCTGGGAATTAGCGACCATCGAACAGTATGGTTCACAATAAACACAGCAATAGAGTCAAGCCATACAAAGACAAAAGTACTGGACTTTAGGAGGGCTGACTTTGCCAAAATGGGTGAGTGCCTAAGGAATGCACTAGCAAATGGGCAGGAAGGAGGGGTGGAAGAACAATGGGGAATAATAAAAACTGCCATCACAGAGGTAACAAGGCTTTGTGTCAAGCAAATAAACAAAACAAGACGATGTAAGAAACCACTATGGTTCTCAAAGGAGTGGCAGTGAAGGTTCAAGAGAAAAAGAAAGCATTCAGGAAGTACAAAGAATCACAGCAGGAGCAGGACAGAGAACTGTATCAGTTAAAGCAAAAGGAGGCTGGGAAGGCAGTCAGAACAGCAAAGGCCCAAACCGAGGAAAAGATAGCCAACTCAGTTAAGAAGGGGGATAAAACCTTTTATAGGTATATCAGGGAGCAAAAGAAGACCAGGGAGGGATAGTGAGGCTTAATAAAGGGGAAGGAGGATGGGCAGAGGGAGACTGTGAAAAGGCAGAGATAATAAACAAATATTTTTGCTCAGTATTTACAAAGGAAGAGGGGAGGTACATAAAACAAACAGTAGTAACACTCTGGATACAGAAGTTGATACCAGCCCATTTACAGAAGAAAGGGTTCTGAAAGAACTCTTAAAATTGAAGGTGGACAAAACAATGGGGTCTGATGGGATTCATCCCAGAATTCTAAAAAAAATAAGGTAGAACTAGTGACACCACTAACTACCCTCTTTAACAAATCATGGGAGGATGGGGTGGTACCTGAGGACTGGAGGAGGGCAGATGTGATTCCCCTTCACAAAAGTGGGAGCAAGGCAGAAGCAGGAAACTATAGACCTATTAGTTTAACCTCAGTAATAGGGAAAATGATGGAATCACTTCTAAAGGAAAGAATTGTCGAGTATCTAGAGGCCAGAGGGGCACAGGACCCTAGGCAGCATGGATTCACAGCGGGAAGGTCATGCCAGATGAATCTGATAGATTTCTTTGACTGGGTGACCAAAGTAGTAGATCAGGGAGGGGCTGTGGACATGGCCTACCTAGACTTTAGCAAGGCATTTGACACAGTCCAACAGAAAAGATTAATATACAAGTTGGCCAGCCTGGGAGTGGGTCCCAAGATGACAGACTGGGTAAAGAATTGGCTGGAGAATAGGACAGAGAGAGTAACAATAAATGGAGTCCACTCAGAAGAAAGGATGGTTACTAGCAGGGTACCGCAGGGTTCAGTATTAGGACCAGTCCTCTTCAATGTTTTTATAAGCGACATTGCAGAAGGACTGGAAGGAAAAGTATGTCTCTTTGCAAATGACACTAAGATCTGCAACAGAGTTGATGCACAGGGTGGGGTGGAAAGGATGAGAAGGGACTTGGCAAGGTTAGAGGAATGGTCAAATGTATGGCAGCTTAGATTCAATGCTAAGAAGTGCAAGGTAATGCACCTGGGAAACAAAACCAGGGAAGAGTACACAATGGGGGTGAGATACTAACAACAACAAAAATGGAAAGGGACCTGGGGGTAGTCATATCAGACGACCTAAGGTGGGCAAGCAATGTGAGAAGGCAGCAAGGAGGGCTGGGGGGATACTGGGATGCATAGGGAGAGGCATCACCAGTAGAAAACAGAAGTTATTATCCCTCTGTACAGACAGCTGGTGAGACCCCATCTGGAGTACTGTGTGCAGTTCTGGAGACCCAATCTCTGCAAAGACATAGACAGGATGGAAGCTGTCCAGAGGAGGGCAACTAAAATGGTGCAGGGTCTACACCAGAGGACATATGAAGAGAGACTTAAGGAGCTTAATATGTATAGCCTTGAGGAAAGGAGGGAGAGACAGGGGACATGATAGAAACTTTCATGTACCTCAAGGGAATCAACAAAGTCCAAGAGGGTAGCATCTTTCAAAAAAAGAGGTGTGCAAGAACAAGAGGGCACAATTTGAAGATGAGGGGGTGGCTCAGAGGTAATTTAAGGAAGTATTTTTCACAGAGAGGGTTGTGGATGCATGGAATGGCCTTTTGGAGGAGGTTGTGGAGTCAAAATCAGTGGTGGAATTCAAGCATGCATGGGATAGTCATAAGGCAATTCTTGGGGTGGGGTAGGAAGAAGTAGGCTGCTGGTTAACTAGGATCTGCAGCTTATCCAGTAGGAAGGGGAAATGGGCAGACTGGGTGTGCCAAGCGGTCCTTATCTGCCATCAAATTCTATGTTTCTATCCCCACCTTTTTGATATATGATCCTTCAGCTGGTAACAACTTTACACTATGTCTTCCGATAAGCTTTCTATCCCAAACATGTTTTTCCCCAGTTTATTTCTTCTCTTTTCTCCCTATCTCTTTCTCATCTCTTCTCCCTCTCTTTTGCTTTCACTTACTCCATTTCTCGCCCTCTCTTTTCTGCCCCTTTCACAAGGACTTGCCTTATAAACAGGTTAACCTTCAATTAGTCTGCTAGATTAACAATAACTGAAAGGCTGCTTTAACCAACTGGGTTGAGCACTGTCCTGTGTAGTGGCAGTAGCTATCATTCTATAAGAGGCCTACAAAAGTAGCTGAGCCTGTGGTGCGTGGCATTGTGGAGAGTGGGTGCTTCCAGTTTCTAAGCACCCCCCCTGAGGAGAGAAAAACAATCAGTTCTCTATTGTGCCTTACTTTTCAGAAAGGCTCCTTTCAGCAACTTATTTCTTTGAGGGGAGTTTGTAATTAAATATGATCCTCCTACAGCAAATGACTCCTGTGAGCCCCCAGGATTTCAATATACTAAAATCTCACAATTCACCCCCCCACCCCATACCCCCACCCCATACCTTAACCTCTCTCACAAAACCTGGCATGTCTGATACAAGTACAGCTTAATTTGGATCACATAAAAAGAAAAGCAGAGAATCACTCAGCCCTTTGTTATCATCTTCAAGGACCCTTTGATTTACTGTCCTATCTCTGGTCCAGCTGCTCTACCAACTCTCTGGCTGGTCCCCAGTTCTGCTAATCCTCTGATATTTTGGCTGGTCTCCAGTCCCTCCAGTGACTTCCTCTTCTATAGTCACTCTGGTCTCTGATTCATCTATCAATTATCAAAAATGTTCTTGTGTTCCAATAGGCCCCCAAATCCCTGATATTAAAGAACTGAAAGGGGTACTTGTTACAGAGGGACAGTGCAAAACTGTAAGTATTTATTTTGGAACAGAAGAATTTTCTATCATTGTCTTTTATTAATTGGCATAAAAGTATCCAGTCAAGCAACTTTGGTACAAAGAAAAAAATGAATCGGTGAGAAGCCACTACCAATCAAGGCAAATGTACTGTAGAAACAGATTGGTAAATGAACTGCCCACTCACCCAGTATATAAAAAATAATTTTATTTTACTTCAATTTTCAGTCAGTACCAATACATATGATACAGAATATCTATAGCAAACATTTTGGATAATATTTCTTCCTCAGTGCATATCTTTATCACAACAAAAATAGATCGTTACATCTTTTCTCCACTTGAAAAGTTAATAAAGATATTATATCGACTGATTATTCTCACCATATCAAAGAATTCCATCAATGCCAATTGTTTGCAGCATCTGATAATAAATTTGTACCAAAAGTTAATATTTTAAATCTGTTTGTTGTCATAGCTGCCACTTAAATAATGTATATTCATCTTGCTCATAAGTATACACGCCCTCTCAAACACATTAATTCGTACCTCCATTTTGTGGATGTATCAGAGCTTCTATAAAAGGTTAAGATAGACAATTGGGCCAAGAGGGCACAATTTGAAGATTGAGGGGGGGTGGCTCAGAGGTAATTTAAGGAAGTATTTTTTCACAGAGAGGGTTGTGGATGCAAGGAATGGCCTTCTGGAGGAGGTTGTGGAGTCAAAATCAGTGGTGGAATTCAAGCATGCATGGGATAGTCATAAGGCAATTCTGGGGGTGGGGGTAGGAAGAAGTAGGCTGCTGGTTAACTAGAATCTGCAGCTTATCCAGTAGGTAGGGAAATGGGCAGACTGGGTGTGTCAAGCGGTCCTTATCTGCCGTCAAATTCTGTGTTTCTATGTTTCTATCCCCGCCTTTTTGATATATGATCCTTCAGCTGGTAACAACTTTACACTATGTCTTCTGATAAGCTTTCTATCCCAAACATGTTTTTCCCCAGTTTATTTCTTCCCTTTTCTCCCTATCTCTTTCTCATCTCTTCTCCCTCTCTTTTGCTTTCACTTACTCCATTTCTCGCCCTCTCTTTTCTGCCCCTTTCACAAGGACTTGCCTTATAAACAGGTTAACTTCAATTAGTCTGCTAGATTAACAATAACTGAAAGGCTGCTTTAACCAACTGGGTTGAGCACTGTCCTGTGTAGTGGCAGTAGCTATCATTCTATAAGAGGCCTACAAAGTAGCTGAGCCTGTGGTGCGTGGCATTGTGGAGTGGGTGCTTCCAGTTTCTAAGCACCCCTGAGGAGAAAAACAATCAGTTCTCTATTGTGCCTTACTTTTCAGAAAGGCTCCTTTCAGCAACTTATTTCTTTGAGGGGAGTTTGTAATTAAATATGATCCTCCTACAGCAAATGACTCCTGTGAGCCCCCAGGATTTCAATATACTAAAATCTCACAATTCACCTCCCCCCCATACCTTAACCTCTCTCACAAAACCTGGCATGTCTGATACAAGTACAGCTTAATTTGGATCACTTGAAAAGAAAAGCAGAGAATCACTCAGCCCTTTGTTATCATCTTCAAGGACCCTTTGATTTACTGTCCTATCTCTGGTCCAGCTGCTCTACCAACTCTCTGGCTGGTCCCCAGTTCTGCTAATCCTCTGATATTTTGGCTGGTCTCCAGTCCCTCAGTGACTTCCTCTTCTATAGTCACTCTGGTCTCTGATTCATCTATCAATTATCAAAAATGTTCTTGTGTTCCAATAGGCCCCAAATCCCTGATATTAAAGAACTGAAAGGGTACTTGTTACAGAGGACAGTGCAAAACTGTAAGTATTTATTTTGGAACAGAAGAATTTTCTATCATTGTCTTTTATTAATTGGCATAAAAGTATCCAGTCAAGCAACTTTGGTACAAAGAAAAAATGAATTGGTGAGAAGCCACTACCAATCAAGGCAAATGTACTGTAGAAACAGATTGGTAAATGAACTGCCCACTCACCCAGTATATAAAAAATAATTTTATTTTACTTCAATTTTCAGTCAGTACCAATACATATGATACAGAATATCTATAGCAAACATTTTGGATAATATTTCTTCCTCAGTGCATATCTTTATCACAACAAAAAATAGATACGTTACATCTTTTCTCCACTTGAAAAGTTAATAAAGATATTATATCGACTGATTATTCTCACCATATCAAAGAATTCCATCAATGCCAATTGTTTGCAGCATCTGATAATAAATTTGTACCAAAAGTTAATATTTTAAATCTGTTTGTTGTCATAGCTGCCACTTAAATAATGTATATTCATCTTGCTCAGAAGTATACTCGCCCTCTCAAACACATTAATTCGTACTTCCATTTTGTGGATGTATCAGAGCTTCTATAAATGGTTAAGATAGACAATTGGGCCAAGAGGGCACAATTTGAAGATAGAGGGGGGGTGGCTCAGAGGTAATTTAAGGAAGTATTTTTTCACAGAGAGGTTGTGGATGCATGGAATGGCCTTCTGGAGGAGGTTGTGGAGTCAAAATCAGTGGTGGAATTCAAGCATGCATGGGATAGTCATAAGGCAATTCTGGGGGTGGGGGTAGGAAGAAGTAGGCTGCTGGTTAACTAGGATCTGCAGCTTATCCAGTAGGTAGGGAAATGGGCAGACTGGGTGTGCCAAGCGGTCCTTATCTGCCATCAAATTCTGTGTTTCTATGTTTCTATCCCCGCCTTTTTGATATATGATCCTTCAGCTGGTAACAACTTTACACTATGTCTTCTGATAAGCTTTCTATTCCAAACATGTTTTTCCCCAGTTTATTTCTTCTCTTTTCTCCCTATCTCTTTCTCATCTCTTCTCCCTCTCTTTTGCTTTCACTTACTCCATTTCTTGCCCTCTCTTTTCTGCCCCTTTCACAAGGACTTGCCTTATAAACAGGTTAACCTTCAATTAGTCTGCTAGATTAACAATAACTGAAAGGCTGCTTTAACCAACTGGGTTGAGCACTGTCCTGTGTAGTGGCAGTAGCTATCATTCTATAAGAGGCCTACAAAAGTAGCTGAGCCTGTGGTGCATGGCATTGTGGAGAGTGGGTGCTTCCAGTTTCTAAGCACCCCTGAGAGAGAAAAACAATCAGTTCTCTATTGTGCCTCACTTTTCAGAAAGGCTCCTTTCAGCAACTTATTTCTTTGAGGGAGTTTGTAATTAAATATGATCCTCCTACAGCAAATGACTCCTGTGAGCCCCAGGATTTCAATATACTAAAATCTCACTTCACCCCCCATACCTTAACTCTCTCACAAAACCTGGCATGTCTGATACAAGTACAGCTTAATTTGGATCACTTAAAAGAAAAGCAGAGAATCACTCAGCCCTTTGTTATCATCTTCAAGGACCCTTTGATTTACTGTCCTATCTCTGGTCCAGCTGCTCTACCAACTCTCTGGCTGGTCCCCAGTTCTGCTAATCCTCTGATATTTTGGCTGGTCTCCAGTCCCTCCAGTGACTTCCTCTTCTATAGTCACTCTGGTCTCTGATTCATCTATCAATTATCAAAAATGTTCTTGTGTTCCAATAGGCCCCCAAATCCCTGATATTAAAGAACTGAAAGGGGTACTTGTTACAGAGGGACAGTGCAAAACTGTAAGTATTTATTTTGGAACAGAAGAATTTTCTATCATTGTCTTTTATTAATTGGCATAAAAGTATCCAGTCAAGCAACTTTGGTACAAAGAAAAAAATGAATTGGTGAGAAGCCACTACCAATCAAGGCAAATGTACTGTAGAAACAGATTGGTAAATGAACTGCCCACTCTCCCAGTATTTAAAAAATAATTTTATTTTACTTCAATTTTCAGTCAGTACCAATACATATGATACAGAATATCTATAGCAAACATTTTGGATAATATTTCTTCCTCAGTGCATATCTTTATCACAACAAAAAATAGATACGTTACATCTTTTCTCCACTTGAAAAGTTAATAAAGATATTATATCGACTGATTATTCTCACCATATCAAAGAATTCCATCAATGCCAATTGTTTGCAGCATCTGATAATAAATTTGTACCAAAAGTTAATATTTTAAATCTGTTTGTTGTCATAGCTGCCACTTAAATAATGTATATTCATCTTGCTCAGAAGTATACTCGCCCTCTCAAACACATTAATTCGTACCTCCATTTTGTGGATGTATCAGAGCTTCTATAAATGGTTAAGATAGACAATTGGGCCAAGAGGGCACAATTTGAAGATAAAGGGGGGGTGGCTCAGAGGTAATTTAAGGAAGTATTTTTTCACAGAGAGGGATGTGGATGCATGGAATGGCCTTCTGGAGGAGGTTGTGGAGTCAAAATCAGTGGTGGAATTCAAGCATGCATGGGATAGTCATAAGGCAATTCTGGGGGTGGGGTAGGAAGAAGTAGGCTGCTGGTTAACTAGGATCTGCAGCTTATCCAGTAGGTAGGGAAATGGGCAGACTGGGTGTGCCAAGCGGTCCTTATCTGCCGTCAAATTCTGTGTTTCTATGTTTCTATCCCGCCTTTTGATATATGATCCTTCAGCTGGTAACAACTTTACACTATGTCTTCTGATAAGCTTTCTATTCCAAACATGTTTTTCCCCAGTTTATTTCTTCTCTTTTCTCCCTATCTCTTTCTCATCTCTTCTCCCTCTCTTTTGCTTTCACTTACTCCATTTCTTGCCCTCTCTTTTCTGCCCTTTCACAAGGACTTGCCTTATAAACAGGTTAACCTTCAATTAGTCTGCTAGATTAACAATAACTGAAAGGCTGCTTTAACCAACTGGGTTGAGCACTGTCCTGTGTAGTGGCAGTAGCTATCATTCTATAAGAGGCCTACAAAGTAGCTGAGCCTGTGGTGCATGGCATTGTGGAGAGTGGGTGCTTCCAGTTTCTAAGCACCCCCTGAGGAGAGAAAAACAATCAGTTCTCTATTGTGCCTTACTTTTCAGAAAGGCTCCTTTCAGCAACTTATTTCTTTGAGGGGAGTTTGTAATTAAATATGATCCTCCTACAGCAAATGACTCCTGTGAGCCCCCAGGATTTCAATATACTAAAATCTCACAATTCACCTCCCCATACCTTAACCTCTCTCACAAAACCTGGCATGTCTGATACAAGTACAGCTTAATTTGGATCACTTAAAAAGAAAAGCAGAGAATCACTCAGCCCTTTGTTATCATCTTCAAGGACCCTTTGATTTACTGTCCTATCTCTGGTCCAGCTGCTCTACCAACTCTCTGGCTGGTCCCCAGTTCTGCTAATCCTCTGATATTTTGGCTGGTCTCCAGTCCCTCCAGTGACTTCCTCTTCTATAGTCACTCTGGTCTCTGATTCATCTATCAATTATCAAAAATGTTCTTGTGTTCCAATAGGCCCCAAATCCCTGATATTAAAGAACTGAAAGGGGTACTTGTTACAGAGGGACAGTGCAAAACTGTAAGTATTTATTTTGGAACAGAAGAATTTTCTATCATTGTCTTTTATTAATTGGCATAAAAGTATCCAGTCAAGCAACTTTGGTACAAAGAAAAAAATGAATCGGTGAGAAGCCACTACCAATCAAGGCAAATGTACTGTAGAAACAGATTGGTAAATGAATTGCCCACTCACCCAGTATGTAAAAAATAATTTTATTTTACTTCAATTTTCAGTCAGTACCAATACATATGATACAGAATATCTATAGCAAACATTTTGGATAATATTTCTTCCTCAGTGCATATCTTTATCACAACAAAAAATAGATACGTTACATCTTTTCTCCACTTGAAAAGTTAATAAAGATATTATATGGACTGATTATTCTCACCATATCAAAGAATTCCATCAGTGCCAATTGTTTGCAGCATCTGATAATAAATTTGTACCAAAAGTTAATATTTTAAATCTGTTTGTTGTCATAGCTGCCACTTAAATAATGTATATTCATCTTGCTCATAAGTATACTCGCCCTCTCAAACACATTAATTCGTACCTCCATTTTGTGGATGTATCAGAGCTTCTATAAATGGTTAAGATAGACAATTGGTCCATTTCCCACCTTTTCAAATTGATATCATACTATAATACTGAGTAGCATCATAGGGAATCAATCCATAAATATCCCCGTGTCACACAAAAAACATTTCCTCAATGCCTTAAAGTGCAGAATTTTACACAACTCTATTCTTTATACTACCTGTTAAAAATGGTATAATATACAGTTGGGTATGAACCCTAAAGTAAAATGGTTTGATACTTTCACATTGTCTTGAGCTTCATACTGTGTTAAAGTTTTCTATGAAAAAACAAACAAGGAGTCCCTTTAAGCAGTCATGTAATTTTAGGATCTCTATCAAAATTGCAGCCTTCAGCAAACAGTGTGTTTTAAAATGCTTACATTTTCCTCCTTTTACTCTATTAAAAATAGGAAAAACCTTCTTCTTAAGGTTTTAAAGCTTACTGTACTTTAGTTTCTGCTGAAGCAATGTGTGATCTTCTGCTTTCTCTCAGGTAATGGAGCTGCCAGGCCCGCTCCATGCAGTTGTATTTAAAGTGTCTGCATGTAGAATAGCATTCTTGTCCATAGGTTTTCTGTATAGTTTGGTAGCTAAACTGTTACTGTCTTTATAAATCAACAGATCCAAGCATGGAATTTCCTTATATTGATGTTTATAGCGATAATAAGAAGAACGTTTTCCCTAATTTATTTATTTATTAATTTTGAAAGAAAGCCTAAAATTGCATGAATGCTTAAAGGGACTCCATTTTTATTTTCCCACAGAAAGCTTTAACAGAATATGAAGCACAAGACAATAAGAAGGTATCCTACCATTTTACATTAGGGTTAATACCCTACTATATATTATGTCTTTTTATATTGGGTAACATAAAGAATAGAGCTGTGCAAAGCTATACACTTTAAGATAAATAGGAAATGTATTTTGTGTAACACAGGGATAATTATGGGTTGATTTCCTATGATACGACTCAGTATTACAGTATGGCATAAATGTTGAAAGGTGAAAAACTGCCAAATTGTCTATCTTTACCATTTATAGAAGCTCTGATACATACAAAAGATAGAGATCAGAATGAATGTGTTTGAGGCAAGTAAACATATAAGCTAGATGAATATACACTATTTAAGTGGTAGCTAAGAGAACAAACCGATTTAAACTATTAACTTTTGATACACATTTATTATCAGATGCTGCAAGCAAATGGTGCTGGTGGAATTGTTTGATATGGTGAGAATAACCAGTTTATTTAATGTCTTTATTAACTTTTCAAGTGAAGAAAAGATATCAAATATTCATTTTGGTTTTTTGATTTTTTTTTCAAAAAGGTTGTGATACAGATATGCACTGAGGAAGGAGTAATATCCAAAATGTTTGTGATATATATTATGTATCATATGTATTGATATTGACTGACAATTGAAGTAAAATATGATTATTTGTTATATAATAGGTGAGTGGGCTGTTTTGTTTTTTTTACCAATCTGTTTCTATATCACTATTATAAATTTGGACAGTACATTGCATAGTGAAATTTATCAAGCTGTTGAGTGGCATAAATGGTTCATAAGCAAAAAGAAAATGATTTACATGGTAAAAACATATATCATACCAATGTTTTTATTTGTTTTTATTTGAAAACATTTCAGCAGGAACGACATGCTGAGTTGTAATAGCTTGTTTCCAGATGGGTCCTGGGGAGGGGGATACAAAGGATGGTGCAGGACGCATTATATTACAGGGAGAATACAGAAAATACAGTACACTCCATCAGTTGGTAAACAGGTAAGAATATAGAGTAGCATACAACTTAAACTTAGAACATATGCAGTTGCTTTACAGAGAGTAATAATCACATATACACTCAACAGAGCATTTCTAAATCAACAATACAAAATAATGTTTTTACATCTACGTTACATATACCCCTCCAAAACATCTAGAAGTAAAACTATACTTTGCTGGTGAGACCACACTCTGTGGGAGAGTGGACACCAAAGAAGGGACGCAGGACCTGAGGGAGGACCTCGTGAGACAAGAGAAATGGTCAGCAATCTGGCAACTTAGTTTTAATGCCAAATTGAAAAATCAGACTCACATGCCAGAGTTTCAAAATGGAAAGCAAAATGCTGAAATTATTCCTTGCAGGAACACTAAGCTAAACCTAAACTCCTGCACTTCAGCTCTAATCCAGGTCTTCCTAAGGGAGCATATCTAAAGTGCAGCAGACTAGTGACATATAGTTACTATTCACCTAAAGTGACAAGCACAAATTGTGGTATGAAAAATAATTAACAGTTCAAAAAGAAATAAAAACATTTAAAAAACATTTACAAATGTATTACTGTATGTGAACAGCTATGTTAATCCATACTGCCAAAGTATTAATAAATAATATCACTTACATACAGTAGCTTAAATTGATCATATGTTCAGTTGATACTAATTGGATAATGGATTTCACATACAGTTAATAGGAGGCAATGTATGTTAGCACTTTTAAATCAAATATTCCTGCAAGTACTTTTTGTGTCTATATCAAGCCAAAGTAATTAATTTATTTAATCATACTAACGTTTTATACTGAGAGGTCAACTATCCTATCCAGAGGTCAAGCTGTCAACATTTCTGAAAAAAAACAAAAGTAAAGTAGTCTAAATTAATTCTTTCACAATTTCATGAGATTCTCTTATTCATCTAATACATTGGTGAGATTTCAAATAATTAATGCCTCCAAATAGAACATATGATTTTACGTGTGTGTGTGGGGGGGAGGGCTTTTAACCACAGAACAATATGAAGTTTAATAGTGGCAACAAGATGAAGAAAGGAGTATTAACATTGTATCATGTCTAAGCTTTAACTCTTTTTAAAGAGCCCCTGTCACCGTTGTGACAACTTTGAGAAAATGTAATGTTTAGCACAAGTGAACTTAATTTTTAACATTGTTTCTGTATTTCTCATTCTTCTTTATTACTAAGGACATTTGCATGTAAACAGCATCATTGCCCAATCTGTTCTGGCTGATTGCCTACATATTACATCACAGTTTTGTTTTTGACATCACAGTCCATTACTGTGGGGACAATTATGATGCCATAAACTGAGGATTATTTATATTATATATTTCATTATTTAACAGTTTGTAACTGAGAAAAGCACCATGACCAGAAGCTTATTTCCATGTGCAGATTATCAATTTATCAATAATCAACAAGATTATTAACTCAGATTAAGACATCATATGTAGGATGGCAGAAAGAGCAGCTAAAGTCTATGGGACAGTAAGTGTCTTTTGTATAGCTCTCCCCAGTAATAAAGAAAAAAAAGTAAATTATAGAAAATGCAAGAAATATAAACTGAACTGTCTAAACCTCACATTTTTCCAAGTTTTTCTAACAGTGTCAGAGGCTTTTAAACAACAGAATAAGGGAGGAGTGGGGGTTGGTTATAAACAATGTTGGTCTGTATTATTAAATGACCTGTTATAGGGAATGGTTCTCCTTCTGAGCTAGTGCTGGACTTCTTCAAGCTGTGTGGGCATACAGGTGCTGCAGCACTCACAGTGCATTTATTTATTGAAGTTTATGAAGATAATTCTTGAACTGGAAGCCTAAAACAAAATTACAAAAATACAAAAAACAATAAGGTCAGAACTATAGATACACTGCAATGATAAAAAATATGTTATCAATCACAAGTATAGAGTAAAGTCTGTTTCTTCATTTAGACCCAATGGAATAGCTGTGTCAAGTGACAAAAGCCATTTTGTTTCTTTTTGGGAGACAGTGTCACTGTGTTCCCTCTTCTAGGATGTCTCCAAACATGTTCAAGTAAATAAAACCTAAATACACCAGTACTGCTTTGGCAGTTTCTAAGGAAATGCTCACCTATAGCATTGTATACATTGTCATTTACAATGGCTCTGACATGTTCCTATATTCTCTGCTTGGTTGGTCTACTGGTCCGGCCAACATATTAAACAGGTCATGAGCACCAGCATATATGTAGTAGAAATGGTGTAGTATGTGTAAGGAATTGTTCTGTCTTTTAAGTTTTTCAATCATTACTAAATATGCCATTATGCATATACTGACATATATTAACATTTCCACATTTGAAAAGTCCTTTAGGCTTGGGTAGCAAGGTATGGGTTGTAGTCACGTGGCTAGTAGATTCAAAATGACTTCAGGTGATTTTATCCGTGATACTTTTTCCTTTTGAAAATGTCACTCTAGGTTTTTGATGTATTTGGGTTTTCAACGCTGGGTCTGATAACAAAAGTGACCAAAGCTTCTGAATGATTCCTCCCAATTTGCCAGCTAAGGGGTTGTATTTCATTACAAATGTGATGATTTTCTTCTCAATTTCAGTGAGTTCTTCACTTTTGGCCTGATTTAATCTAGCATTTGGGGGGGTCAAAGGGTAATGTCTATCTAATGTCAAGGCCCTACTGTATGCTCTTTCTAAGATTTAATCTGTGCAACCCCTTTTTCTTAACCTGAATAGTAAGTCTTCAGCAAGTTGTTTGAATGTTAACTCACTGCAGCAATTCCTTTTTAATCTAATTAATTCCCCCATCAGGAACTAGAGAGATCAGTTTTCTGGGGTGTGGACAAGCTGCATGTAGTATGGTATTAGCTGCAATTTCTTTCCTATACCCTCGTGTTTCAGTTGGAAATCCAACTATGCCTTGCAATTCTAAATCATAGAATTTTATAGAGGATTTATTATATGTATGGGTAAGTGTTAGGCCAACATCATTGTTGTTAATGTATTCAATAAATTCAGGAATTACAGTCTCATCCCATTTCCAGATAATGATTACAGCATCAATAAAATGATATCAATTTTCTATCTGGTTATAGAAAATATTTCTCTTATGATCTTTAATGTTTTTTTTCTTCAAAATATTCTATCACTAAATTTGTATATGAGGGGGCAAATGCCACCCCATTGCTGTTCCACACACTGGAACAAAAAATTATTTGTTGAATACAAAGTAGTTGTGTATCAAGGCAAAATATATTGCACATTTCAAAAAGTGTGATGAAATAATATCATTCTGGAGGTAGAAATCTATAGCATGTACACCCACTTCACGGTGAATGGAGGTGTATATGCTGTTAACCTCAACACTGATCCAAAAAAAATTAGCATAAAATATTTTTCCATTTAATTTATTTAACAAATTGATATTATCTCTTAAGTATGAATTCAAATGTGTCACTTTAGGCTGAAGGAAGCTATCTATAAAGTTATTTAGTTTCAATGCCAAATGTGCAAAGTGATGCACATGGGGCCTAAAGCCTTAGGACAAAGTATTACATAAGAGGGGCAATGGAAACTTCTTCCAAGGAGAAAAAAGATCTAGGGACAGGGACTACAAGAGACCTGAAACAAACCTCTCACTGCAAAAAGACAGCATCAAAGGCTAACAGGATACTGGGGATTCTGGGTGTGTTGCAAAGGGATTCAGTAGTAGGAGGAGTATGATTATTTTACCATTGTACAGGCCATTGGTGAGACCACATTTAGAATATGGGGTGAGGTTCTGGCATCCTCACCTTAAGAAGAACATCAGCATGGAGGGGGTCCAGAATACAGCAACCAAAATGATTGAGGGGTTACAGACAGGTTCTAAAATGAGTGGCTGGAAGTCTGGAGGCTGTCATGGTGCAGTCAGACCTGGACATTGTGGCCATCACTGAAACCTGGTGTAATGATAACCATGACTGGGAGATGGCCATACCTGGCTACAACATATTCAGAAGAGACAGAGCAGGCAGGAAGGGAGGAGGAGTGGCACTGTATTTGAAAAATGACATAAGGGCCACAGAGATCCAGGAGGAACAAAATGGGGGAGAGATACTGTGGGTTAAGTTGGAAAGGAAAATGGGGACAGCCATCCGCGGGTGTGGTGTATAGACCACCAGCCCAGGAGGAAGAAACAGACAGGAGCTAATGCTAGCCATCCAAAGGATGGCAGACAAGGGTGAGGTAGTACTGGTTGGAGACTTCAATATTCCAGACGTGGACTGAAGCATCCCAGCAGCAGCATCAACTAGGAGCAGATTTATCCTAGACTCCCTTCAGGGTGCCTTCCTCAAGCAACTGGTCATGGAACCAACTAGGCAGAAGGCAATACTGGACCTTGTGCTCACAAACAGGGACAGTGTGATGGGGGTAACTGTGGGGGAGCACTTGGTAACAGTGACCACCAGTCATTGTGGTTTGAAATCACAGAAAGAGCAGAACCAAACCACACAAAAACACATATCCTGGATTTTAGGGGGGCAGACTTTGGGAAAATGGGGAGATACTTGAAAAGGGCATTAAGGGGAATGGGGCAGGAATCAGGGGTTGAGGAACAGTGGGCAGCATTTAAAATGGGGATTACAAGAACAACAGAATTATGCATTAAGCAGGTTAGCAAGAGGAAAGGAAGAGGAGACCATTATGGTTTTCCAAGAGGTAGCAAAGAAAGTGAAAGCCAACAAGATTGCATTCAGGCAATACAAAAAGACACAGGCAGAAGGGGATAGGGAGAAGTACCAGGAGAAGCAAAGGGAGGCAGGGAGGTCAGTAAGGGAAGCCAAAGCTCAGACAGAAGAACACATTGCAAAATCAGTGGGAAGAGTGGACAAAACATTTTACAGGTACATAAGTGAAAAAATAAAGACAAAGGGAGGGATAGTGAGACTGAAGGGGGAGGATAGGTGCCACGTGGAGGATGACAACAGAAAAGCTGACATATTGAATAGGTAGTTTTGCTCAGTCTTTACTGAGGAAGAGGAGCGTAATGGGTCTGAAGGGAGTACAAGGGGTGAGAATGGTGCAGAAATGGGCACAAGTCCCCTTACACGAGAAAGGGTCCTGAAGAAACTGGAAGTAATAAGAGTTGATAAAGCAATGGGGCCAGATGGGGTGCACTCCAGGGTCCTTAAAGAACTAAGAGATGTGGTGGCTGAACCTCTGGCTATTCTGTTTAGCCAATCACTGGAAACAGGGGAGGTACCAAAAGACTGGAGGACAGCAGATGTAGTCCCCTTATACAAAAGTGGGAACAAAGAGGAAGCAGGGAACTACAGACCAGTCAGCCTCACCTCAGTAGTGGGGAAGATCATGGAAGCACTACTGATGGAGAGATCAGTTGAACATCTGGTTGCCAATGGACTACAGGACCCAAGGCAGCATGGTTTCACCAAGGGGAGGTCATGTCAGACCAACCTCATTAAATTTTTTGACTGAGTGACTAGGGAGGTGGATCAGGGGAGGGCAGTAGACATGGCCTATCTGGACTTCAGCAAGGCCTTTGACACTGTGCCACATAGAAGACTATTACACAAACTGGGGAATATGGGTGTGGGCAGGACAGTAGTGTGGTGGGTAGGTAACTGGCTGGGTGGCAGGACACAGAGGGTGGTGGTAAATGGCTGTCACTTCACAGAGAGAAGAGTGACCAGTGGGGTACCACAGGGATCAGTGCTGGGACCGGTCCTATTCAACATCTTCATCAGTGACATTGCACAGGACCTAGAAGGCAGAATTTCACTGTTCGCTGATGACACTAAGCTCTGTAACAGAGTAGACAGACCAGAGGGTGTAGACAGAATGAGAAGGAACCTGCAGAAACTTGAAGAATGGTCAGGGGTTTGGCAGTTGAAATTCAATGCAAGGAAGTGCAAGATAATGCATATTGGGCACAAAAACCCTGGCACAATATATTAGTTGGAGGGTGAGGATATAGCATGCACCAAGCAGGAAAGAGATCTTGGGGTTATCATCTCTGATGACCTCAAGGTAGGGAAACAGTGTGACAAGGCAGCAGGTAAAGCAAATAGGATGCTTGGATGTATCGGCAGGGGCATCACCAGCAGGAAAAGGGAGGTCATAATTCTGCTATACAAGACAGTAGTGAGACCCCACCTGAAGTACAGTGTACAGTTCTGGAGACCATACCTACATAAGGACATAGACAGAGTAGAGACGGTTCAGAGGAGGGCAACAAAGATGGTGCATGGATTGCATCACAAGTCCTTTGAAGACAGGTTGAAGGAACTGAACATGTACTCCCTGGAGGAGAGGAGGGAGAGAGGGTATATGATAGAGACATGCAAGTATCTTACAGGGAGGAACAGGGTGCAAGAATACACTATTTTTAAGTGAAAAAGATGTTCCAGGACTAGAGGGCATGGGATGAAGTTGGAGGGAGAATGATTCAGAGGAAACATGAGGAAGAATTTCTTCACAGAACGGGTGGTGGACAAGTGGAACACCCTGTCAGAGGAAGTGGTGGGGGCTGAAACAATCATGGGATTTAAGAATGCATGGGATAGACATAAAGGAGGTCAGGGGTAAGGGGCAACAGACTTCTAGGAAAACATAAACTGAACTTACAAGCTCAAATGGGCAGACTTGGTGGGCCAAAGGCTATTATCTGCTGACACTGTCTATGTATCTATGTATCTATGTATCTTGGGGATGTACTCCTCAGAAGAGAGGAGGCAGAAGGGTGCTATGCTAGAGAACTTCAAGTACATGAAGGGAATTAACAGAGTGAAAAGAGATGGTCTCTTTAAAATGAGTAACAACAGCACCACTAGGGGACACAGCCTAAAACTGGTGGCATGGTGGATTCAGAAGGGATGTATGGAAGCATTTCTATATGAATAAGGTAGTGTCCACCTGGAATGAGCTGACTGAAGAGGTGACATAAGCACAGATAGTTGGAGCATTCAAGAGAAACTGGGGCAAGCACAAAGGGAACTCTTGGGAGCAAGGAAGGGGAGAAGAGAGTGAGAGGGAGGTACAGTTAGGGGGACAGAGTCATTGGCACAAATTGTAAGGCCAGACCCTGCATCACTTTCCAAGCAGATGCGATAGTCTGGGTGGTCTTCTTCAGCCGGCTCTTTTTTTATGTTTGTGTGTTCATATATAGCTGTTTTTTCGATGTACAGTCTGTAGGGCAGTGGACTCATGCCAAATAAAAGAGGGATTACATATTTGAATGAGGCAAAAAGGAGGAAGAAATATGATAAACCCACTGGCATTTTCTATGGCATCTTTTGTATGCAAATGTTAAACCAGGAAATTAGATTTTCAAATATTATGGATTCTATGGGTTACAAGATCACATACTAACCTTATTACATTATAGGAAGATAGATGCCCTACTTACTAAACAGAGAAAACTTACTGGATTACCACAATGCTTCCAGCATTGCTTTGGAAAATTAAAGCAATGGCTAATCCAAAACAAACTAATTGTTATTGCTACCAGGGAGGTATTTTATGACACTGTAATGACTTAACATTTCCTGGAAGTACCTTCTTTTTCCAGAAAACATATTGGGCACATGCTTACTGATCCTAGAACTCCAGCTAAAATGTGGAATATCCAATTGTTATACACATATGAAAAATTAAATGTTAAAAATAAACTTAAACACAAAGATAAAAGTGAAAGATAATGTCCACAGATAATCATTTCATGAAGTATGAGAAACCATGGAACACCTGTATTTTGAATGCCCTTACATTTAAAAGTTTTGGGCTTTGACAAAATGGGGACACCCACTACTTTATATAATTCCCCCAGAGGTATATTTTTAGGTATTTTTCCAAACCAGCAGAAGAAATATAACCTTAATACCATATGAGGATATTAACTTTTTTTAAATATTGGATATGGCAACTGAGATGAAAATTAACATTACAGCAATTGGAAATCCAGCAAGAACAATTATTTCAGTCCATCATGCACAGCATTCAAGAGATTCAAGAGGAAGAAAGAGGGATATACAAACAAAAAGTATATTTAGAATGGGGGAGGGACTACAATGGTTACACTGAATGAGACATAATGTGAGTAATATTTAACACAGTTGGTAATAGTTTTATTAAGAATTTTCTAATATGTTTATTGGTTCCATTATAGTTTATAAGAAAATCTTGTTTTTTTCTTTTTCTTTTCTGATGCCTATATGGCCTAATACTGGCCAAGTCTAACTCTGCTCTTTAACATCCCCCCTTCTAGCTCCACCCCTTTGTCTCACCTACTATTTTTCCCTCATCCTCCACCCTCCACCCCTCCCTCTTCCCAGCACCTCCTCCCACCCTCCTCCTGTATCCTTCCTTCTTTATTTCTTTTGTTCATCCTGTGTAATAATTTTTGTAAATTATGTCCTGTAAATTATTCTTTTACCTTGCACTTTCATTCTGTCATGCTTGTAAATAAGTTCCTTGTCTAATATATTACCTCTGTCTCTGTACAGTGCATATTATAAATTGTTTCTCTTGTATCTTTGAAATTCATGTACAACTGGACTTTTGTGAAAATGGACATTTTCACTCACACAATTGCCAATATAAAATAAAAATGACCGATTAATTGATATGGTGATGTATGTATATATTTAATTTATATAATAAAATATTTCCCTACTGTTTCATAGGGGGGATCCCTTATCCACCTAACAAGATGGTGGATGTGGAGCCAGATGTAGGTGGAATGGGAAAAGGTGTTCAAGGAGGACCTGTACTCCCTATGTCTTCTACTACAGAACAAGCTGGAAATATACCTGGGTGATCAACTGCTGAGCTGGTTTTAAAGGCACCTGAGTGGATAAGCAACCTGAATAAGTCTGTTGCTGCACAGATAAATTAATTCACAGAGCCAGCATCTGCAGCCATGGGCAGTGGTTGTCTCTAAGCTGGAATGGAGATTACACAGACTGAACAAGAGGAGTTGTTTCTCTGAGAAGTCATGCAGAAGCATAAATATATTTTAACCCAATTACTGGCAGAGGACCCAGTCACCTCTGCTGAATTGTGTTTCAGCATACCCGTGTCATCACCTCCTAGTTCCGAACAGTCATACAAGGATAATTTCTCATCTTTTCCCCTGAGCATAAATTCTACAGAAAATGTTATGGCTCCTGCAATTGATTTGTCAAATTCTGCCATTACAAACTCTCTGGAGCTTTGGAGAAGGAGGTATGGGGAAGAACAACCCTCTACATCTTGCACAGACCTTGCACTTCAAGCAACAAGTTGGATTTACGCTCCCAATGGGGGTGATTGGACTTCACCTTGTCCTGTTTCGGTTATGGACATTATGAATAATAATTATCAAGATACAAGTATCAGCAAGTTAGCTTTCAGTATTTTTGCACAACTGACTTTCCTGTCACCTGGAAAAAGAAAAACAGCAGGTAATAAACGCTCATCAGCTGGTGCAATTGCATCCAGTAAAAAGAATACACAAGGACACTATTCTTTAAATAGAAACCTGGAGAAGGGTTCTGTCCTAAAACAATCTGTTCTTGTTCCAGATTTAACTATAACTTCTAATGATGGACAACTCACCAATACCTTGCCAGAAAACAGCACTCCCATCCCGAGAGCTGCAACGACAGGGTCTCTCAACACTGAGGAAATCAGCAGTGCCAGTGATGCAGCAAAGCTTGTTTCTTTTACTCTCCATTCATTATCAACAAGGGAAACAGATTCATTTCCTCCTGAAAATTAACAGAACTCTACAGCTTCATTTGGCACTGGTAATGTTCACACTGACTCTAATGATGGACAGTTTAGAATGTCAAATTTATTTAATAAAGTACAATAGGTGAACCAGCACAACGCTTAAATGCAATAAGGCTGAAATACAATAGGGACATAGATTCTATTCCACTTAGAAAATTTGTCATTCATATTATATTAAAAGATACTATGGTGATCACAGAACGGGAATTATTTGCTTTCAATCATATATCTGGTGAAGCCAATTATGACATTAGCTTCAAACAGGTTCACTCATTAGAGAGGTTTGGGGAGAAATATCCCCTGTTAAAGATACCTTATATGGAATTCCTATTTTCCTATCCCTTTGACAAAACCCACCATAAAAACTATTATATTTTGTTTTGTTTTTCTGCAATAAAGGGGTTAACGTTGAAGATGTTTAACACTGGCTATGCCAGAGGTGCAAAACTCTTAATCACCCTGTTCCTGTTCTCAATGAGAACCTCATTTGGACTAGAAGATTAAAGTAAAATTATGACACATTATCACTGGAATTTGTCATCTCCCCAGTAGTTTTTACATTGATAAGGACAGGGGCTTGAGTTTTTTATCCCATATATCCTAAGACCTGCTACAAGTGTGGAGCCAGGACTCACCTTAGCTCAGTGTGTGACAAACCTAGATGCAATTTATGTCTAGAATATAGACACCTTATGTTGGCCATTCTGATAAACAATGACCCTGAACAGTATATAACAGACTAGATAGGGCCCTGCAAGTTCTGGAACAGATGATTACATAGTCCCAGAAAAAAGCACAGACGACTAGGGAAGTTATTTTACATCCCATGGCTAATATCCCTGAGCAATCTTTTCTAATTTTGGACCAGTTGACTACATCAATATCAATAAAGGGTGCAGCACCCCAACCCCCACCCAGGGAACCCTCTTCTAGTCACACTGTGGCTCATGTGACACCTACACATTCCAGTACACAAATAGTTATGAAGCTCTGGGGGCCACTAGGGAGTTAACTCCCCCATATTCCATTGGAATGCCCCCCACCTCTAGAGATTCAGTTTATCCTAGTGAACACATCACAATCTGGGAAAGGAAAATGGAAACTGGAGACAGAGGAATCCTCCCCTCAAATTAAAACTTGGAGTAGATTCCAGGCACTTGCTAAGAGAAAACAATAGTGGGGGTGGATATGGATAAGGAACTCAGATACGTCCTCTGCTGCATCTTCAATAATGGATTTTTACTCAGACTCACAAATAGAAACATTTAAAGCAAAAAAAGCAAAAAGCTAAGTGAATAAAAAAAAATGTTAAGATATCCTCTCCCTTCCCCTTGATTCATGTGCATGGTTCCAATGATAACTTCCTTAATTATCAATGTTTGTAGTATTAAAAACTACAAGAAGTGTCTTTTTTTTTCAATTCAAATTTTATTAAAGTCTTTATTATTACAAAGACTAGATCTTAGACATAACAACCAAGTACAATATAACACTAATGTAGATACAAGATCTATCCTCCCACCCATGTCACCCCACCTCCCCCTCCCAAAAAACATCCTCCTTCCCAACCACACCACACAGAGCAAAGAAAGAAAACCACATCTTATAAAGAGATAACTGACTCTGAATAGAGATTATAAAGTGTATAGGGTTTGCAGTGGACCCTATATTCTCTTAAATTTTTTAACTCTATTATGAAGACAGGCAATGGATTTTTCAGTTCTTAGATTTGCCAGATGTTGCTGTAACCATTACGTATAGGAAATATCTAAATCATCCTTCCAGTGCTTTAACACCATTTTTTTCACAGAAGAAGAAATCATTGCTATGTGGTATTTATGGTTAAGTACAGAAATGGAAGAGTAGTCTCCCGATGTGTATATGTCTGGAGTGAATAATTCACTCAGGCTTAGGAAAGGGTCTACTCTATTCTTGATCAGGACCTACAATGGGACTATTTTTGGGCAAGTCCAAAAGATGTGGAGCAGAGTGCCTTCTTCTTGCGAACATCGAATATAGCTGGAAGAAGAGACATACCCCATTTTGATAAGTTTTTGAGGGGAATAGTAAAGATTATGCAGTAAGTGAAATTGCATAAGTCTAAATATATCCTGGGAAAGGAATTTATGGCAATTGTGCCATAAATGAGGCCAGTTAAAAGTTCTTTCTGGGAAAAATGGGCAACCAATATGTAGAGGGACCAGAACTCTCAGGGCAAGTCCATTCAAACAGAATGCTGTATATTTTGGATGCTGCTTTGAGGAGACCTGTTAATGGACTTAAATCTGTAAGAAAAGAGAATTTTGGAGATTGTGGAGGAATGGTTCCTATAGCCTTGATCAGAAGATTATGTAACTGATACACTTAAAATATATAGGTGACTGGGTTATTAGCTTTATGAAGAATTTCTGGGGAAGACAGCCAGTTCCCAGTTGCTAATACAAAATAGGAAAGTTGGTAGTTTCCAGGATGGGGAAGCCATCCAGCAGGAAGAGGTTTACCCTATATCTGGAGATCAGGGGTTATACCTCAAGGTTTGAGCAAGATCTCTTACACTGGCATATTTTAAGAAGGAGCATATCCAGGAGTGTACTCTGACAGATGTAGCAATCGGGCAAGTTTTTAGTTGAATGGGCAATAAGTTTAGTTTGATAAACAGACATGCAGTAGGGGAAAAACCCTGTTGCTTAGTCAGGTTCTGTTCAATGTTGAGCCAAACAGGGCAAAAGGAAAGGGAAGCTTGAGCCAGTTCAGTAGTTATCCACCTTAGATATTTATTGGCGTTACTAGCCCATTAATAAAAACCTATGTGGGGTAGTCTCAATCCACGCTTCAATTTGTGAGCTGACAATTTAGTCAGTAATAAGACTATACACTTTTTAAAACCAAACTAATGGAAGCCATTTAGGAGATTAAGGGTTAAAAAAGGTGGAGGAAGACATTCATTTTGACTAAGTTAATTATTCCCCAAAGGGGAATGGGTAGAAGGGACCACTTTTCAGGTCCTAGCTGATTGTGTGAACTAGGGAGTCTAGGTTAAAATGTTGGAGACAGGCTGGGCTTCTTGTGAGTATAATTCCTAGATATTGCAGGTTATCAGGTTTCCACGAAAGTCCAAATTCTGAAATAGTGTTTTTTTTGTTATTTTATAATTAAGGGGTTAAACTACCATTTTATCCACATTTAGTTTGTAGTAAGAGACTTTACTGAACTCATCCATAATCCTGAACATTGGCTGGATAGATTCTGCCAGGTAGGAGAGCTGAAGCAACAGGTCATTGGCATAGGCAGAAACTTTATATGGTTGGTCTTGAATAACTATGCCTTTGACTTCCTGGGAATCTGTCAATCTACATATCAGGGGCTCCAAATATAAATTAAAATGAAGGGGAGATGGGAAGCCCTGTCTCATTCCAGAATACAAAGGGAACTGTTTGAAAATTACTCCATTATTAAAAATCTGGGCAGTTGGAGATTTGTACAGGGATCCAATCCAATTCTGTAACTTGGGGGGACCAAATGTTTTTAGTGTATGCAATAAATAGATCCAGTCAACGCTGTTCAATAGCCTTCTCAGCACCCAAGGACACCAAGACAACGGGGAACTCGGCATCCCTAGAGACCGAGAAGACATGGGCCAATGTACGTAGATGATCCACTGAAGATCTCCCCTTCATAAAACCAACTTGATCCAGTCCTATAAGAGATGGGAGGACTGTGTTCACTCGATCAGCCTGAATCTTGGACAGGATTTTGATATCCTGATTAAGGAGCAAAATCATTCTATAACTTGACACCAGCTGCAGACTCTTATCAGACTTAGAAAGAACTATCAATGCTACAAACAGGAACTTGTCTACATCAGTTCCCAAGAGTATGTATTGAAAAAGGGGTAATAGGGCCAGGGATAATTGTTTTACAAATGTTTTATAAAAATTTGGTGAAATCCATCTGGTCCAGGGCTCTTGTCAGAGGGAAGGTCTTTAATAACTCTCTCCAGTGCCATCTGGGAGATAGAAGTGTTTGGGGGGGGGGGTTGCTGGTCTGCTGATATAGATGGCAGATGAAAATTAACTAAATATCTGTCTAAATCCATTTCTGTTGGTGGATTCAGCAATGGACCATATAGCTGAGCACAGTAGTGAGTGAAATCCTCTACAATGTCAGTTGAGGATGTTTTTATAGAATTATCCTCCAGAAAGTGGATAGATGCAATTAAACGGGAAGAGTACTGCTTTTTAATTCTGAGGGCTAGCATATGACTGGCATTTTCTCTTTGGTCTATATATGATGCTTTAGATTTCTGGATTGCAAATTCTGCTCTCTCTCAGCAATTCTAGATAGGAATTTTTTGAAGTTACCAAGTCTAGTCTATGTTGTTCTGAAGATTGGTGGAGAGCTTAGATTCCAGTTCTCAAATGTGAGTTAAGAAAGTTAGAAGTTGGTTGTCCCATTGTTTTTTCTCTGGAAAGCCAGGCCAATTAGTATGCCTCATAAAAAGGCCATTATATCACCCCATACCATGTCCAGTTTACTAGCAGGGGAACAGTTAACTGAAAGAAAGAGTGACATTTGGTCAGTAATATTAGAGACTATCTTAGGGTCTGTTAATAATTGATTGTTAATCTTCCATCATCCCCCCGATCTAGGGAGAGATGTTAAAGAGACCTGGCAACAGACCTGAGCATAGTCTGATAGGAGACCGGGATGGAAGGAGAAATCAAGGACCCCTGGTATAAGAGATTGGGAAATGAGCAGGTAATCAATGCAAAAGGAGGTGCACTGTGGAGATGAAAGTATATTCTCTTACTGATGGATGGAAAACTCTCCAGATATCGCAAATACCTGCCTGATCAATTTGATCTTGGAGTGCTCGTTGGGCCAGTGACAGGCCCTTGCAAAAGGGGCCTGGCCTGTCCATAGAAGGATCAAATGTTAAGTTTAGGTCTCCACTTGTAATTATTGGGATGACCAGAAAGGGGATTAGTGACTTGAGAAACCGAGTAAAGAACTCCGGGGAATCAGTATTTGGTCCATATAAACTGCCCAATAAGACTTCCATGGTATGAAGTTTGCCATGAACCAGGAGGCATCTTCCCTGCGGGTCACTAACGGTTTGGATCAAGGAGAATGAGACAGATTTGTTTATTAGAATTAAAACCCCACAGCTCTGGGAACTTCCTACTGCCAAGAAGACTTGCCCTATTTGCTGTCTCCTTAATTGAACTGCTTCGGTGTTTAATAAATGGGATTCTTGTATGAACATAATGTCTGCTTTTAATAGCCCTAAATGTTTTAGAATTTTATACTGCTTTAATTTCTTCCTAGTTCCTTTCACATTCCAAGTGGTAACCCTGATGTCCCTAGCCATATTCTTTATTAGAAAAAGATGGTAAAGTATCCTTTAGTGTAAAAATGGGATGCTCACTTGGGAGCTTAAGCAACAGGTTGGTAGAAAAGAGGCCAGGAGTTATATTTTGTTTTAAACTGAAATATTTGAATAGTTAGTTCTATGTGTTAAAAATTATTACCTTGAATTTGAACTGATACTTGGGCTGTGATATTGTAGGTTTGGGGATAGATGTTTGGCAGGGAAAATTAGAAGGTAATTTAAATGTGTTGTTTGCCTGGTGTTTGGAGGAGGGGACATTAGCTGCAAATAACTTGTCTTTAAACAGGAATTACTGTGGCTTTCATTGTTCACTTGGGAGCTTAAGCAACAGGTTGGTAGAAAAGAGGCCAGGAGTTATATTTTGTTTTAAACTGAAATATTTGAATAGTTGTAAGTGAAATTAGTTCTATGTGTTAAAAATTATTACCTTGAATTTGAACTGATACTTGGGCTGTGACATTGTAGGTTTGGGGATAGATGTTTGGCAGGGAAAATTAGAAGGTAATTTAAATGTGTTGTTTGCCTGGTGTTTGGTAAGAGCCTCCCACCACCCTGTTTTGTGAAGCTTTCTTAAATACTGAAAAGCCACTGGAGGTTGGGATTGAAGGGCTGAGTATTTCTGTTTGGGACTGAAATTTGAAGCAACAGGAGTTGGTGGGCCTGTGACATCATACGGTACCTGGTGTCTGCTTACACACACTGTTAGTGGGACTGAACACATACTGGACTGTATGTGTTTGTGAGACTTGGGAACTTTGTTGGTGGGATTGAAATTGGGTTTGTAAATAACTACAGTCAGTATAGAGAGAAACTGTACTCCAGGGAAAAGGGACTGAGAAAAGGGGGTGTGCTAGTATAAACAGAGGGGGATAATAAGGGTGGCCATATTCCACCATGGCAGGCATCTTCGGAAGGGTTGTAGGCTGCACAGGCTGTGGGATGGCAATAATTCTAAATTGGGCCTGGAGAGAGGGAGGCTGCCCACTCTGTAGACAGCTATCTTGTATCAGGAGTGAGGTATATTGGTTAAGGAGTAAGCTGTGGGAGCTGGGGGTGTCAAGGATAAGGGTGTGGATATGGGCAGCAGAAGGGTGGGGCTGAGGGAGGCTGGGCAGCAGCTCTGAAATTACAGGACATTATGCTACAGCAAGCAGAGGGGGATATTAGGGACAGAGGACCCTTAGATAGGAAGTTGATGCTAAGGGAAAGCGTGACAGGGTGAAAATTCTGAATTCAAGGAGACTGGAGGGGGAAGAGTCAGGAGGGGCTGTTGTGCGGAAGCCTAAAACAGCAGACTGCGGGAAGGGAGCTCCTAAGGTGAACAGTGCAAGAGAGGAAGAAGAGGGTCAGTTTAGAGATGCAGTCAGGGAAACTCGGTTACTTGATGGAGGCTGACATAGAGTGTCACAATAAATTTGAGATACTAAGCATCCTAGAGGGGAGGAAGGGTTGGTGGAAATGAGGAAACTTATACAGAGGCCGGGGAGGAGTCAGATACCATAGGGCATCACAGAGCAGCTATGGAAAGGATAGACATAGTCCCAGAGGAGAAGGGAACATATATGTTAAGCAAATGGGAGATGCAACATATTCCAGACATGAGGGAGAGAGCATGATTGGAAGAAACTGGGAGACAAGGAGGTGGGAGAGGAGCCCCCTTCAGCAGGAAGGTCAGTACTAAGGATGGGGCCCCAGCTAAAGGGGGACCCACAGAGAGCCTCTGGAGACAGGGGTACTATTACAAGGGGGGATGGGTGCGGGGGGAAGGAAACCATCAGGGCCAGGATAAATGGTTCAGATAAGAGAGGTTAAAGGGACACCTATTCAGAAGGGGTTTGAGTTAAGTGGGCAAAATAGCAAGGGAGGCAGAAGGGAGGGTGACAAGGGGTCTCTAATAAGGCAGGAAGACTCCCATGAAATGCGATCATGAATAAAGTGGGGAAGGGGGCTGAGAGGGCATAGTGGAGGTAACCATAAGGATGATGGCGGTGTTAAGGTTCTGTTACTGGGAGACTCGATGATTAAGGGTATCCATTGGGAGGGACAGGGGATGGATGCCATAGCCAGGTGAAGGTAGTGAGTATCTCTGGGCTGACAGTGCACAGAGCAAAGTTCATGGTGTATGAAATGGTTAGGGATAGTGGAGGGAAACTGGATTTCCTGGTGCATTTGGGAACTAATGATCTAGAGGGAAATAGCATTATGGAAATCCAAGCAAGGTTCCAAGAACTTGCCAGAGTCTGTCGGGATAATGGATGCAACATTTCCATTTCGGAGATATTGCCAGTACCAAAGGCCTCAGTGGAGAAAAAAATGAAGCTCACAGAGGTTAATAGATGGCTCAGGAAGTGGGGTGAAGAGAATGGGTTGGGGGTGTTAGGGAACTGGAATGGAGTTTGGGAGGATAAGGGACTATATGCCAAGGACAGGTTTCATCTTGCCCCATTAGGGGAGGAAGTCCTTAAACAGGGGATGGCTGACTACATACAAGAAAGGTGGGGTTTAAACTTGTAAGGGGGAAGGGATAAGGAGGGCTGACTAGAAGCCCTCCCTCCAGATGAGGGAGTAGCCTTCAAGCCCAAGACGGGAGGTGGGAAACAGACTGGAGGTGGAGGTTTCAGGAGGAGCAGGGGGAGGATGGAAGTATAAGGAATCTGGGTGGGGTTCGACAAAAGGATCAGGGATAAGGGTGGGGTTAGTGTTAGTAAATGCCAGGAGCTTGGGAAACAAGTTGCCAGAGTTCCAGGCCATGCTGTTCGGGGGTGGATGTGGCGGCAGTCACGGGCGTGGGCCAACAAAACCATGACTGGGACCTAAATGTATGGGGGTACACTATGCTTAGGAAGGATAGAAAGGAGGGCAGGGGTGGAGTGGCTATGTTCATTAGAGATGACATAGAAATTGCTATGGTAGAAGGCAGAGGAAACATGGAGGCCTTATGGGTCACCTTCGATCCCAGCAGGAGATAAGGTCAAGCTGGGAGTAGCATATAGGCCCCCGGGATGAGTGATGTTCTGAGGATGGTTTGCTGGACAACATCATTGCCCAGTGTGGTCCAAAAGGGAAGGAGTGGTGTTGATGGGGACCTAATATGCCAGGTACAAACTGGGGAACCATGTCCTCTAAGGTGGCCAAGGAGCAGAGGCTGCTGGATGGCTTCCAGGATGTGTTCTTAACACAGCATGTGATGGAGCCCACAAGGGAGGGGCATGTCCTGGATGTGGTTCTGGCAGATGGGGATCTGGTAAGGGACATGGTTGTACAGGACCCCCTGACTGGGAGTGACCACAATACTGTCTGGTTTCAAATAAGCATTGGGGGAGTGGGGGTGAGATCTAGGACACTGGCAGTGGACTTCAGGGGGGCAGACTTTATGGGCATGGGAAATATTCTCAAGGATCACTTGAAGGGGATTACCTCAACGACAAGTGTGGAAAGGAGATGGGAGGTCATAAAACGGGGACTTCATGAGGCAGTCAGGATCTGCGCTAAGTTGAAACGTAAGGGAGCAAGGTCACATAAACCATGCTGGTGGTCCAGTGAGGTCCAGGTAGCAGTCAGAGAAAAAAAGGCGGCTTACAAAAATATAAAACATCAAGAGGGATAGGGATAAGGAAATGTACCAGCTTGCATCTAGAAAAATACCCATTATGGTGAGGGGAGCAAGAATGACCGTGAAACAGCAGCTGGCACAGGGGATACATGGAGGGAAAAGGGGTTCTTCCGTACATTGGGAGCGGAGAAAAACTAAAGGCCATCTCAGCAGATTGAGATCAGAAGAAGGGTGGGTGGAAGAGGCGAGGGACCAGGCAGAGGTATTTAGCAGTACTTGCCTCTGTGTTCACTAGGGAGGGATGGGATATCTACAAAGCAAGGCACAAAGGGGATAGAAGCGGCAGGGAGTGGGATCAGGGAGCAACAGAAATGGAGCAAAAGGAGGGAAAGGTACCCCAGGGTGTCACATCTGGATAAGGATAAAAAGACCAGTAAGGTGGAGGGACAGATGATGCCATCCCCACCAAAGGAGTGTGGTTTGCCCTCAAGGCCATAAAAGAAAGACAAATCTCCTGGGCCGGATGGCATTCATCCGAGTACTATAGGAGTGATTGGACATACTGGCTGCACCCTGGCGGAGCTTTTCAACAGGTCACTTGAGACAGGGAGGGTACCTAGGAGTTGGCGAGGTACATGGTACCAATCCATAAAGGGGTTGAAGGAAGTACCAGGAAACTATAGACCCATCAGTTTAACCTCGGTGGTGGGAAAATTAATGGAGAGTATACTAAAGGAACGATTGGGGGTTTACTTGGGGAGGTGGGAGGTCTGGATAGTCGGCAGCATGGGTTTGTGCCAGGTAGATCATGTCAAACCAACCTTGTGAGTTCTATGAATGGGTAACATCAGAACTGGACAGAGGGTAAGCCTGTGGATGTATTATTCTTGGACTTCAGCAAGGCGTTTGACTCTGTCCCCACAATAGTCTGGTGGAGAAACTGATGGGGTTAGGAGTAGGCCTTTGATGGTCAGATGGATTGAAAACTGGATAGCTGGACGCACTCAGAGAGTAGTGGTCTGTGGGGAGCTCGAACCCTACAGAGGTTGGTAGTGGGGTACCACAGGGCTCAGTCCTGGGTCCAATCCTGTTTAATGCATACATATCAGACATCAGGGATGGTATAGGATGTGAAATGAGTCTCTTCGCGGATGACTCCAAGATGGGAGCAGTAGTTGAGGGAGAAGAGGAGGTTGGCCCTGCAAGGGGACCTGGACACCCTGGAAAGCTGGGCTCACACATGGAAATTAAATTTCAATATCACCAAGTGCAAGGTGTTGCATCTTGGTTGAGAAACCCTAAACACAGGTACACCCTGGGAGGGAGGTGCTGGAAGCCTCAACAGGGGAAAAAGACCTAGGGGTCATGGTGGATACATGTATGAATAACTCTGAGCAGTGCAGGAGAGCAGCTAGCAAGGCAAACAGGATGTTGGGATGCATGCAGAGGGATCACCTCAAGGAGCAAGGAAGTGATTCTGCCACTGTACAATGGACTGGTTAGACCACACCTTGAGTACTGTGTGAAGTACTGGAGACCACACTTGAAGAGGGACATACAGCTCCTGGAGAGGGTACAGAGGAGGGCAACAAAGATGATCGAGGGCTAGGGGATTTGACTTACGAGGACAGACTTGAGGAGCTCTGCCTGTTTTCATTGGAGGAGAGGAGAGACAGGGGACATGATTGAGGTCTTCAAGTACCTCAAAGGGAATAAATAGGAGTAAACATGGAGGGATCTTTAGACTAAAGCAGGGAGGCATCACCAGAGGCATGGTTTGAAGTTGGAAGGTGGAAGAGTGAGGGGAAAAGAGGAGGAGGTTTTCACTGAGAGGGTGGTGGACCCTTGGAATGCTCTGCCTGGTGAGCTGGTTCAGAGATCCACAGTGGAGGGCTTTAAGAGAGGGTGGGACAGACACAGAAAGTGGATGTATCAGATGATGGCCTGTCCCGGGGGGGTGGGGATGGATGATAGGGGTTTCTGGAGCACAAGGGATGGGAGGGTCTCTGCACCCAACTAAGGATCTAGGTTCGAGCAGACTTGATAGACCATAAGGCCTAATCTGCTGGCAAATAGTATGTTAGTATGTTAGTAACTGTGGTACTGAAACATTCAGACTCTGTGCTGTCTTCCCTCCCCACCCCAAAAAATGTCCCCCATACCCCAATACCCTGTAATCATCCACAAACAAGAAAGTTTCCAAACATAGCAGCAAAATAAAACCCTCCCCTGCTCTCCCTGCCTCCCCCACCACCCCCTTTCTAATATGGCCCATGAAAAACAGTTCACCAAATCCAGTCCTTCCTCCTCAGCCGCCCTTCCCATTTTAGTTGTAATTAAAAACAGCTATCTTTTATTCAGCTAACCATACATTTAAACCCTAAAATGCACCTAAGAGTACAACAAGACAAATGAGTCATTGTAGTTTTAATTACCATTGCAGTTTAGGATCAGTATTAATTAGCAAAAATAGCCCTCAATCCCAGAAACTATAACTGAACTGAGGAAGGAGGAAAAATAATAGAAAGACGAGGTCTATTATAACAAAGACCAGTAGGTCTAATGTTATGTAGTTTTGGTGCTTCATAAAATACAGCAAAAACATAACAAACCACTTTTTTTAAAAGCTGCAAGGGGAATACCTGCAGTCAGAAAGCACCGTAAGAGTAAGAAAATAAACAAGCAAAAACCTGAGCACACGGCAATAACCACCATTAATCCGCTGACTGCATTTTTGATTAGCCTTGCTGCAGTTGGTAAAAAATGTGGATACAAGAAATCTAAGGAAAATAAATAATTTCTCAAATTCCAGCAAAATTAATAGAATAGAATGACAATTCATGTAATTCATAAAACGGACTGTAGTACCCTCTTGTGGCGAAAAGCAGGAATCACTTCAATCGAGGGAATCCAGGAGCTTTACTGCTGTGTAGATTTTGGGAGAGGGGATGATGTGCTGTATTCAAAGGGAAGTTTGTAACAAATCATTTAACACTACTAGTGCTGCAGGGTACACATCAGGATCTTTAGTACATTTTCAGCTAGTAGCTTAAAGCGAGAGAGATATACATGCACCGGGAGTTCTGCCAACAGGAAGCAGGATATGCACACTGATCAAAGAGCTGGGGGCTTAGTCTGACCGCTTGTGTTTTAAATACCACTTGCAACAGTAACAACACAAGAAAATAAGCTCAGTCTGTTATTAGAAACATTCTGTAGTAATAAATGACATGGACACCAATATCATTAATCACGGATCACGGAAGAAGTCATGAAAGGACATCTTGAGTCCTGTTGTTGCGGTATCCACATCTTCATATGTAGCCCAGGAACCTACGATAAGAACTTGCAACCTGGCCGGGTACCTCATTCTAAACTTCACCCCCGCTGCTATCAACTTTGTGACAAGTTGATGGAAAGTAGCCTTTCTTTGCTGCACTGAGAGTGGAAGGTTTTGTGCAACCCTGATCATTGCTCTTTCACACTTTATCTCTTGTATTTCTTATACTTTAGAAATGAAGTGCTGGTGCTCTTCATAGTTTAAAAAGTGAAAGATAAAGGTGTGCAGGGGTGCACCTGGAGCTGGGAGGTGGGCAGAGGGCACAGTGGGCTCTCTTTATTATATATTTAGAGTCAAAAAGAGATGGCCCTGCCACTGTCTCAGTGAATTTCTGGGAAAAGATGACTGACTTGGGTCCTTCTTCCCTTTCCCAGTAGACCAATTAGTACTGCACTATTGTGATGGCTATGGACCTGTACATCCTCAACCTTGTTTTCAAGTTTAGTGATCTGCTGGCAGGCCATAATCAACTCCAAATCCATTTTGGTTTGCTTCTGTTCTGTGGAATTAATGTGGGCTTCATTATCAGAAGTACTGGTGATAAAATCATCCAAGGCTTGAGAAAGTGACTTGATCGCTCCTGTAATTTGTCTTAATTCCTCTTGAAATGGTTTAAATTCTTCCAGCAAATGAGACAGTGTGAGGTACTCCATATCAGAGTTATACGAGGATGCACCCTGTGTGCCTGCAGCAAGTGCGGCCCTTGGTTTCTTAGGGGCCTTCTCAGGCTTGGAAGGCGGAGTATATTTTGGCTGTTTTTTCTTCTTTTCTACTTCCGTCAATCACGCCAAAGATGAAATGAGGACAGCAACTATAACCTGGTACCAGTTCAGACCCACACACCACTGAGAAAATTGAGTTTAAAATGAAATGATCGGTCGGGCAACTGGAGCTAGTGAGAAAAGTTGCTAGCTGTTGCTCTGCATCACGTAACTCTCCAAGAAGTGTCTGCTTTTCAAATTCTCAAGGAATTATCACTTAGTGACATCTTATTACAAGACAAAAGACTTAAAACATGACAGGCTATTTCCCATGTAAAAACTGTCATGGCCTAAGTGATGCTCTTATCAGTCTGAAGGGGAGGAACCATGTGATGGGGTAGCAGTCCTTTTAAAATATTTTATTTTTTCAGTTGATAGAATTGTGGAAATCTGTCCCTGAATGGCATTGTAAGTAGATCTCTCTGATCAGAGAAATACATTTTGTCTGATGAATGTTTACAGGCCTCAAAGCCTGTCCTTAAGAGTGGAAATATTGAAATGAATGCAACCTTTTTTTCCACACAAATAGGTATTTAATTTTGGGTGTGGATTTTAATTGTGGTTTATCCCCGGCACAGAAGAGTGGATCTCCTTAGAAGGTGTTTGGTAATATGCATTGTTTGCAACAACTGATTATAGCCACATCTTTGCAGGAAGGATACAAGGTGATCCATCAAAAGGGTGAGAAAACCTATATTTAGGGGCATGTTAGCTACAGTACAAGGATTTTTTATTCTAATAATATGAATGCGGTGGTGGCAAAAACAATTCCTTTTGAAACCTCTAACCACCCAGCAGTCTCTTGCAGATGCATCATTATTAATCAGGCACCTCTTGTCTTCTGCTCCAGTTGGAAAATAAATAGCTAATTGTTACATGACCCCTGTATTCTATGAGAGTGGGAGGAATTGTTTAAAGCTAGAGTTTCAGTCATTGATGTGTATGATACTGTTGGACAAGGGTGGTAAGACTCCAAGGGTGATTTTAAGGAGTTTTGTTTATTAAACAGGTGGTAAGTAAGGGCATGATGAAATATTTTCAGTACTTAAAACTTAGGGAGAATTGAAATTCTTTAATTTCACTTGCCCATGAACACAAAATAAATGTCAGTGACCAAATTTTATGATTAAAGACTGACGTATTTCATTTCCAGTGTAATAGGGTAATAACACTGAAAATCAAGGCAGAATTTGGCACACTCGAGAAAAAACAACTGTGGATGTGTTTAAAAGTTGTGCTTATAGGGTACAACATATGCTCATTGAAGCTTTTCGGGATCCTGATAGTGGCTGCTCATGGTCCAATCTGGACGATATCTGAAATATTGCACAGAAATATCTGACTCGCATGTTTGGAACCCAGTCAGCAGTGCAATGGTATAAATCTTTCTTCCAAGACATTAACTTTCCTGGATATCGATTGATACCCATTCTGATATGATTGCAGATATTGTCCAGTCCACTTATAAAACCTGCAGTTAAAACAGGCAATTGGTTACTGCGGGCAAAACTTAAAAAACAAATACCATTTCCCATTGTTTGCATTATGTGTTCTCCACTTACAATGATCTAGAGATGCCTGTTAAAGTGGAAGAAGAGGTATGTAGTGCTATTCGTAATTTGAACAACAATGCTTCCCCCCGGTCAAGATGGTTTGACTGCAGAACTATACAAAATTGTCTCTGCTTACTTAAGCCCTTCCTTAGATTTGCTTAATAATGAAATGCTTCACTCTGCTGTCATGCCCAAGGAATTAGCACAGTTAGGATTCTGATATATTTAAAAGGGGAGAGGTAAAATGGGTATAAGATATTGAGTAACAGTTTGTTAAATGTGGACTTTAACATTTTTACCAACATTTTGGCACACACAGATTATTGAAGGCCATTCAGCAAACAACTGTTCCCGCTGCTTCATAAGATCTGCAATGGTTGATTTAGGGTGGGTTAGCTGAGCTGCCAGGTCTAGCTGGCTCATCTTAGGCAGGACATCGATGCAGTGTAACAGCTTTATTTTTTTATTAAGACAGAGTGCTTTGCATTTAGTCATTGTTGCTCTTCAGATGTTCAGACAAACTGAATGAGAACAGAGTTAAATACATTTCTTTTTATCCACATTAATGAGCTGTTACAGGCCGCTAATTAATTACAATTAGCAAGACCAGACTGAACACATAGTGATTAGAGGTGTGAACTCATCTCAGAAATGCCTGCAATAGCAAATGTCTCTAGGTCACTGTAAGCTGAGAACACATACTGTAAACAATGGGAAATGGTATTTGTTTTTTACGTTTTGCCCGCAGTAACCGATTGCCCGTTTTAACCCCAGGCGTTATAAGTGGAGTGGACTGTATCGGCTATTTTTAGCCAGGTAGGGTAGTTTGGTTGCAGTACTACTCTTCCCAGCATAATAAATGTATTTTTGGGTTGGGTATCAGGTTGGGTAGTTGAGAGAGTAATCGGTCAGGGACTTACACCATTCTCTGCTGTATAAGAATCTCTTGCTGATTTTGCTGAATGTCCTGCCTCATGTAACTTGCATGTGACTGTCCAGATCTATCTCATGATGTCCAGTGAACTATGTCCCATCCCCCTTAATCACACTGCCTGCCACCATGCTCCTCCATTTACACTGTATGTCCTGGAAGGATAAGCTGTGGTGTATGAGCACCATAGAGAGACAAAGATTGCACAAGCAAGTAGTTTGTATAACATGCTGCCACCAGCCTCAGAAGTTCAATTCACTAAAACTTTACTTAGATAAAAATTACGGATGGTTGAACATTTTGTATACTCTGGACAGCATAATATATATATAAAAAAATTGTTCGGTGAACTTGTGACTTTTATTGCCTGCCTCCAGGCAGCAAAGTGATTGAGTCTGAGCAAGCAGTTCAACACTTGCCGAATAAAGTGCAGCAGGGCCACCCACACAGCCAGGAGGATGTGCTTGATTGTCTGACTTCCAAAGTTAAAAACTCCTTGGATTCAAATCAAAATGGAAAGGGTTTGGGAAGGGAATTGCTTTGGGGAAATAATACAAAAAAAATGTATTTGTTTGATGAGATCACTCACTAATTTCTGCCTACAGGAGGGATTGTGAATCCCAGCAGACTTGGCTGTTAGTGGAGCTCAGCTAGGTGTTTTATATTCCAGGCAGCACAAGAAGGCAAGTCTAAGCTGAGTAAAGCAGATGGTTCAGTCACCCAAACAAACATGTTTTCTTATGGCACTGCACTGCATCAACTTTTTCTGAGTCTGTATGAAGAGAAGGAGACTTTAAAAGAAAAAAATAATAAAATATACTTTGTTTTTTATTTACTTTACCTTTTTGAGGACTTGCTCAAACCATAACCTCCCAGATACCTAATGAAGGAACTTTGTTTACATGATGCACTGTGCACATCACTCAATGTAATGGGACACTGTCACATTTTAGCTGATTTTTTAGTTCCCTGGAAAAAAGATTGTTTTAAGAACATATGATCATAAGAAAAGTGTCGGCAGATGGGGACTGTGCAATCCATCTAGTCTGCCCTGGAAACTTCCCCCCTCTCTATACAGCCTTCATCCTAACTTGTCCTTTACATCTGTCCCATGCGAGTTTGAAATCCCTGATTGTCTTTGATGCTACCACCTCCTGGGGAAGGCCATTCCATGGGTCTATCACTTTCTTTGTGAGGAAGTACTTAATAAGGTTACTTTTGAACCTTCCTCCTACCGGTCTCATTTCATGCCCTGTTGTATACATGGCAGTGTTCTGTTGAAATAGAGTGCCTGTCTGAGCTGCATTAAATCCCCTCATGTACATAAATGTTTCAATCATGCCTCCTCTGCTTTTTCTCTGCTTAAGGGAGTATAGGTTCAGCTCCCAAACTCTTGCTTTATATGACCTGTGATGCAGTCCATGCACCAGCTTAGTAGCCTTTCTCTGCACCATTTCCAAATGGCCAATGTCGTTCTTGAGGTGGGGTCTCCTGAACTGAATGCAGTACTCCAAGTGAGGCCTCACCAAGGACTTGTGGGAGGTATACTGTTGCTGCAAGGACTCCCCGACAGCGAAGACCATAACAGTGACAGGATTGCACCACAGGGTGTTTCGCCCCCCCCCCAGTCCAATTCCAACTCAGAGTTGAAATCCTAGAGACAGGGGGGTGGGGGGAGGAGCCCCTGACATGGAGTGGTTTGGCAGGGGTACAGCCCCCCGATGGAAACACAGAAGCATCCCTGACACCACATTGCCAACACTCGGATGCTGGGTATAAGTACCAATCCACATCTGGCAGATTGAAGTCGCCCACCAGCAGCAACAACTCACCCTGTCCATCATCATCAAGAAGGCTCCCAAAAGATCCTTGTATATGTTAGCCTCCTGGGATGGAGATCTGTTTATGACTCATACACAGCTAGGGACACTAGCTTACCTCATAAAGTGACAGCTGGAATAAAAATGTTCAGCCTTTCTTTTCAAATATTTTAATGTTTTCTCCAAGTCGGCTTAAACCTGAGTGTCCCTTTCCTTAGGTGCATTCATTTTCAGAATGTTGCCCAAGCACTCATAAAGTCATACTTTGGTGAGTTTGGCTGTTTTGAAGCAGTATAAGTAAAATACATTTTTTGATACCTGCCATATAGTGTAAACATGCAACTGTTATATGAGGTCCCTGCACCCTATATTGGCATCCTACTGTACACCTTAGACAAATCTTATGCCACACATATTATGCATATAGTATATTAACCTATAGGGCATAGACATCTACCATATATGAGTAGATGTCAGGATATGTAATCAATGAAATTCACTTTACTTTCTCTAATGCATGGAAACTGTTATCTATAACTGTGGAGTCACTTAATTTTTAGCCATTAGGGCTCATTGCCTGTAACTAGAAATGTTTATGTCTTCTGGTAACTATGTTAATTATCATAATATAAAATGTAATGCATTACTTTTTCTCCTCGGAGACCCTTGAGATTTTCTTCACTCCTTGGGGTATAGTGGAAGGCTAAGTTTTGGTTCCCAGTTCCTTATGGCAAGAACTGCTTAGGGCAACTGTGATATCCTTTTATATTAATAAGCAAGTTTTTTTACTGATATGCAACTTGTCTGTGACTTCTTTGCATCTCTAATTGTCACCAATAACCTGATCAGGAATAACATCCCTAACGAATTGGTGTCTGTGTGCGGGCAATTAAGAGTTTGCAAAGTTTCACTTATTGCTCAAAAACTTATCTCTTCCTATTTGGACAGTAGGTGTGCACACCTGCACCACCTCTCCTGTTATTTTTCCCTCTGTAGCAACTTGTAAAGTCTGGCTACCCATTGGGCATGGTTGATGCCAAGTCACCGAGCCCCTTGGCAGTTTTTAATTGCAGGACTACCAGAGCACAGTAGCCCATCTGTTTGCTGGTTTGCCTGTTGTGGAATGATACATGGCACAGCTACCTCTTACAGGTTCTGATTTTGAGCTTCCCCAATGATAAATACCAGTACAAATATTTATTTATTTATTTTATTTAGTTTTTGTTGACCGGGTAAGTGCACTAGACAAATCCAGCCTATTTTCAGGCACGACCCAGGGGAAGGGGGATACAGATGAAAGTCAACTGACCTTGAACCAGATTAAGCTGTTGGTGGTATTTTCTTTTAGTGAATGAGGGAAATTTGGCCAGGACACCGGGGAAATTCCCCTACTCTTTTCGATTAGTGCCATGGGATCTTTAACATCCACCTGAACTACCACCAATCCAGGCAGATGGGACATTGGTTTAATGTCTCATCCGAAAGACAAATATGGCCACTATGTCAAATATAAGAGCAGATCTGAGACTAGATGTCTCTAACTTTGTTGCTTCCTATGGAGGATGGACTGACATTGTGCTGGACGCAAGTCAATCTGACAACCCCGTGATGGGGATTTCAACCCATTGCTCAGGGACAAGAAAAACAGCAAAAGCATGATGCTAAATGGCTGTTGGTTATGGCTCTCTATGCTGCTTTAGAAGCCTCTAAATCAAGATTTCGAACCCTCAAACTGCAACTCTCATCTCTTAAGAGGCAGATGGGATTGCAGGCTAATGAATGTCTGGGAAAAGAGCAGGAATGGAAGACTGAGCTCCAGTCCCCCGCATAATGAGAAAGAGATGCTTTTGCACTGCTCTGTTCAAGATGGTCAGCAGGAAACATGTACGTTGAGAAATGAGTGTGAATGTTTGAGGCAGGATAAAAGACAGGCTTTACAAATAAATTATTTGATAAGTAGAACTAATGATCAGCTTCGAGAGGACTTGGACGAACTCTAAGGTGAACTGAACCAGGTACGTGATGAGTTGGATAGGGAACATAGGAACAATCATGAATTGAGTGCCACGTATCGAGTGATTCAGAAACAGGTTACATAGAAATATAGACTTTGACAGCAGATAAGGACTGCTTGGCCCACATAGTCTGCCCATTTCCCTACCTATAGGATAAGCTGCAGATCCTATTTAACCAACAGCCTATTTCTTCCTACCCTCCGCAAAAATTGCCTTGTCTGTCCCATGCATTCTTGAATTCTTCCACAGTTTTAGACCCCACAACCTCCTCAGGAAGGCTGTTCCATGCATCCACTACCACCTCTGTCAAAAAAAATTCTTCACATTGCCTCTGAGCTGTCCCCCTCTGTCTCCAAATTGTGTCCCCTTGTTATTGCACATCTCTTTTTCTGAAAGATTCTACCCTCTTGGACTTTGTTGATTCCACTGAGGTACTTAAACGTTTCTATCATGTCCCCCCTCTCCCTCCTTTCCTCAAAGGTATACATATTCAGCTCCTTTAGTCTCTTCTTATATGGCTTCTCTTGCAGACCTGCACCATTTTAGTTGCCCTCCTCTGAACTGCCTCCATACTGTCTATGTCCTTGCAAAGATGGGGTCTCCAGAACTGGACGCTGTACTCCAGATGGCGTCTCACCAACTGTCTGTACTGGGGGATAACAACTTCCTGTTTTCTGCTGGTAATGCCTCTCCCTATACATCCTAGTATCCTCCCAGCTCTCCCTACCGCCTTCTCACATTGCTTGTCAACCTTAAGGTCATCTGATATGATTACCCCCAGGTCCCTTTCCATTTTTGTTGTTGTCACTACCTCCCCCACCATTGTGTAATCTTCCCCTGGATTTTTGTTTCCCAGGTGCATTATTTTGCACTTCTTTGCATTGAATCCAAGCTGCCACGCTGTTACGAAGGGCGTACAACAGACTATTGCAAAAGTTGGTAATGAAGAATGTGAAAACAAGATGACAAAACTGCGCCATCAGCGGGAGGTTCTGATTAGTCACATTAAAGCTATGGGTGGCTTCACCCGCACTGACGTTACATTATCCAGGGAGGATGAGTCAAATGATGACATCTCCCAGTACAATGCCTAGTCAAGCCCCTACTATGGTCCAGTAACCCCGCCCTGTCACTCACAAGATGGCGAGGCCTCTTGCTATGATAGCAAATCCTTACATCATCGACATGATGCTGAGCATCATGTGAGACACCAACATGGCAACCCCCATGATGGGGGGGTCTTGGGCCTACCATCACCAGCTCAAAGCCTACCGTCGGCACCTCCAGTTAGTGAAGGAGAACTGAAACCTCCAAAACTTTCTCTGTCAGTTCTGCTGTGTCACAGACAAGTCCCAGCACAAGTCCTAGTGGCTAAAAGCCCAGGAGAATGGGCCCCAATAGGCAGCAGAGATAATGGAAGTTCAGGACACCAGGTCGCAGAAGGCCTGATTCCTGATGCATCCCCATACATCTCAGTCATCCAGCATAAGAATGAGGGTCACTCACTCTTCCAGGAGCACCGTAATGCTGAGAATACTGATTGACAATTACAGGCCCCAGTGAACAAGCTGACACTGGACACAAATGGGAGGCCTTGCACCAAGGCCATGGTGGGGGACCTCCCACTCACAATGCTTTTAAATACAGGTGCGGCTGTATCTGTATTACATGATGATGATCCCGCAAATTCTCCTTGCTCCACTGGGAAATGGACCAACACTTCTGCTGTGGATGACTCAATGCTATCTATGTATAACTCTGTGGCCCTTTCAGCGACCTTAGGCAACTTGAAGGCATACCATACCTTTAAACTTATGGTGATGCATGACCATCCCTGCATTATGGGAATTGATTTTCTTGCACCACATGGCTATATGATTGATCTAGCCACCATGCTATTTATCCAGATCAGAGGACAATACCATACTGTGATGATCTCTGATTCACACTTGATTGCAGCCATAACTACTAATGACAAAGAATATGATGTCATCACTCTGTTCTGAAATAATGAGCTCTGAGACTTCTCCACATTCTGCAAAAAATATTTGGACATATTTGCCGCAAACAAGCATGCTTGTGGTAGGATGCACACCGTCATCGAGATTCCAGGCCAAGCGTATGAAAGACAAAGGCAATATCCTTTTCCCTCTGGGGCCCTGCCATCACTCAGAGACACCATTCAGCCACTTCTCAAGCAAGGTGTGATCAGAACTTGTGTTTCTGCTGCCAATTCACCCAATTGGCCAGTCAGAAAACCTCTGGGAAGCCTGCCCAATGGTGCTGAGGGTTGAGGCGCTGGATGCCACACCTCATGCCACGCTGGCAACCCAGGTTTGGGAACAGATTCAGGTGCCAGGGGTCGGCAGGGGAAGAGTTGAGAACTGAATGCCCAAGTGGTGCTTGCCTCCCCAGACTCAGGGGATGGGATGACTCGGTGAGCCAGGGACCCCCGGTGGAGACTGGTGGCACTGCAGCAAGCCAGGCAAGCATGAATTAGCATAGCTGATACAGGCAGGGGTTGCTGTGTGCCAAAAAGTGTTGGGATATGCCAATACAAGGGGAGAGGACACCACAGAACATGGAAAAACCCAGTCCTGGGAGAAGTGAAGGCACCATCCTTCATGCCCACTGTAAGGTCCGACCTGGCTGGCCTTCAAGGCTCCTCCACCATGGGCCCACATCTGCAGTTGGGAGCTACATGTGTAACTGCACCCAATGTAGGAGGAGTGGCCCCACCCCAGAGGGGTTAAGCTGGGGGTGCCAGCTGTAAGGTGGGGTGAAGGAGAGAGGGAGGTCAGGTCGAGGGGACTTCAGGTAGGCAGGATCAGGATGGATGCCTGAGGGAGACTCCCAGGAACATGACCAGGAAGGAAAAAGAGATGAAAAAAAAAGAAACCCCTGGGAACTTGGAGACTAACAACTGATTACAGGAGACTTATTCAAGTCACCCCTAGCTGCTCACCTACATTAATATCAGCACTTGATGTGCTCAAATTGCTGACTGCTGACCATAAGTGGTTCAGTGCCCTTGATATCTCCTTTGGTTACTACCATTGGCCCTTAGGAGCCAATACAAACTTGCCTTCACCTTTGAAGGTAGACGGTATACAGTATGTGGACCTGTTAGCCCCAGTGGGTTTACTACATCCCTTCCTTTTTCCATCTACACATGATGGATGCCCTGGAAGATTTCTCTGCTTCACAATGCATCTTCAGGATGTGGATGACCAGTTGCTGGCCACTGCCACGCAAGAACAATACTTTGACCTTTTGGATGAACTACTTACCTTCTAATAAAGGACAGGTCTCAAATCAATTCTGCAAAGGCACACCATTGCCAAAAAGAAGTCATTTTTCTTGGCCTATGAATTACTGACAAGGGCAGAAGCCCAGCCTGGAAAAAGATTTCGGGCCTTCAAGATTTGCTACTCTCCAGCAGTGTGGCAACACTTAGATGTTTCCTGGGTATGGGCAACTATTCCAGAGACTTTATCTGTGTCTTTGCTTAGAAGGCTGCACCCCTGTATGAACTTCTGAAAAAGGACATCCCCTGGACTTGGGTCCCCATACATAATCAGGCTATGAGGTCACTGAAACAGGCTTTGGCCTCTGCTCCATTTTTAGTGAACCACAATCCAGCACTACCTATCCATCTGGAATCATCTGCCTCAGATGTTGCCATGTCTGCAGTCCTTGCTCAGAAAGTAAATGGTATTCTGAAGCCTGTTACATATGCATCTCAAATGTTGCCACCAGTGGAACAGAAGCATAGCCTTTGTGAAAGGAACATTATGTCTACATACTGGGCTGTCAAACATTTCCTGTATATTATCGGGTACTAAGCCACTATTATCAACACCAGCCATGCCCCCACAGCCTTTTTACTATTAGATAGAATAAATGATTGCTCAGTATCTAACACCAGACTTACCCACTGGTCCCTCCTTTTCTAGGACCATGACATCTAGGTCCACCCTGCCAAAATGCCTTCTACATTGGCCCATGGACTCCTTTACCAAGAGAACTCCATGACTGCACACTGCAATCACCAGACCTGCCTGACCCAGGGCCATTTCTTCCCACTACATCCAAGATCCTTGAGGACACTTCCCTTGGTCATGTCTTTACAGATGGCTCTGCTTCATATTACCAAGGAGAACAGGTACTGTAGCTGGACTTGGAGTACTGGCTGTTTACCCTAATGGTAACACTGTTGGACTTTCCAAACATTGCATTATAGCATCATCAGAGTATGCAGAACTGGCAGCTGTGGCCTGTGCCCTCAAGTTCATACAGCATGGAACCAAGGACATCATAATTTTTGCAGGTTTGTTGCATCCTTACTGAGTTCTTATCATTCTGGCAGAAGAACTCCTTTGCATCTTCTGATGGCACCCATGTGAAATACAAAGAGATTGTAATTTACATTCACAAATTAGTGCACACATTCCCACACCAACCTTTTATCCACAAGGTTTAGGCTCATTCCAAATAAGATCCCTATCATGCCTTCAATGACGGAGAAGATATCATTGCAAAGAAAGGTTCCCGAGGGGGGATAGCTGGATGATGGACCATCCAGAAGCCTTAGCATCCATACATGTGTCAGCTATCAGGAAGAAGCCTGAACCCTTATCTCCCTTGGATCTATCTGCTGCACAACATTTAAACTGTTAACTCAAGGAAGTGTTCAGATTTCTTGAAAAAAGAAACTGAACAAGACTTACCTACCCATAATCCATACAAGAGACATGTGAGTAGGTTACACTTGTCACCATATGACAAACTGATCTGGTATCAAGCAAAAGATTCACCCAGCAAATTGTGGGTAGACCCTCAAAACCTGATATCTAAATTTCTCCACCAGGTCCCTGTTACCCGTACTGGTGGACATCAGGGAGTGGAAAATAGACTCCAGAGACTCAAGACTATTGGTTGGTGTCTTGGCATCACCAGAGATGTCAGACATTATATCAACAATTGCACAATGTGTGCTGAAAACAACCCAGTACCAAACACACATTGGGCCAGATATTCAAACTGCGCTCTTCTTAGGTGCAAGCCCTTGCGCTATGCAAAATAGTTGCGCAGGGGTGTGGCCCGGGCGATATTCAAAGGAGTTGCGCTATTGAGCAACTCCTTTGAATATCACCCCTGGCCACAGCCACTGTGCATGGTGCAGTGGAACTTGCACCACTGCAAGTTGTTAGAGAGTGAAGCATTCGCTTGCGGTGGGCGCCAATTACCATCGCCATGTGCAAATCTGATATTCAGGGCAGGATATAAATGGGGCCATAATCATGCAAGGCACAGGAGGGGCCATTTGCATCTGATTATGGCCCCATTTGCATGCCATTAGCATGCAAGTGTGCCAATCCTCGAGGACTTGCGCCTGGTGCCCAGTCAGGCAGCAGCCGTCGGGGACCGACACCCCCTGCAGCCCGATGGCGGGCAAAAGAGTGGAAATCCCAAACACTACCCCCCACAAGACTGACCACAGGCTGCATTAGTTTAAAAACAACCCCCCCTGCAGCCCGATCGCGGGCATAGTTTAACCCCCACCAGCCTGATCGTGGGCAACAATGTGTCTCCTCCCGAACACATCCCTAGTGGTCCAGTGGACTGTAGATCCCTATCACGGATGTAATCATTAACCCCCAAACATAGCCCTTGGTCCAGTGGACCGTAGATCCAGATCGTGGGATGTAATCATTAACCCCCAAACATAGCCCTGGTGGTCCAGTGGACGAAACTCCCTATCATGGGATGTAGTTGTTAAACACCCCCACACATCCCTGGTGCCTAGTGTCCCACCCCACCCCACCCACCCATGAAGCCCCACCACCCACCCCCAGCAGTCGGCGGGTTGGCAGCATCCCACTCGCCTGCCACTCCCACTGCCCTAACTGATCAGAGTTAGCTGCATGCCCATTGGTGCAGAGCAAGAGCCAATGGGCATGGTGCCCATTCCGCACAAGACAGTCCGGGGAGCGGGTGGTGGGGCTTCATGGGTGGTGGGTGGGGACACTAGGCAACAGGGATGTGTTGGGGTGTTTAATAATTACATCCCTTGATTGGGAGTTTCAGTTCACTGGACCACCAGGCTATATTTGAGGGGGTTGATGATTACATCCTGTGATCAGGATCTACAATCCACTGGACCACCAGGGATGTGTTCGGGGACACATTGCTGCCTCGATCGGGCTGGTGGGGTTAAACTATGCCCACATCGGGCTGCAGGTGGGGGGGTATACCTCTCAACCTCCTCGCCCTCATAAATCAGGGACAAGACATTAAAATAACAGGGACACAGACCCCATATCAGGGACACATCTTAAGATTTGGTAGTATACACTCAGAAAGCTGATAGAATTAGGGGGAATTTATGTAAGATGCATTTTCTGAATAGGGAGGAATCTGTAACTTAATATTTAATATTATTTTATGCTTACAATCCCCAGTGTTCTGTCACAAAAATACAATTGTTATGATGGACAGAGACAAATTCTGAGGCATAATCAGGGATGTCCCTGAAAATCAGGGACAGTTAAGAGGTATGAGAGGGGGCACAGGGAGTGGGTTGGGGGCCAGCCACAGGTGACAGCTGCTGTGTTGCACCCTGCAATGCAGCAGCAGCTCACCTGTGGGTGGACCTCAACTTAAGCCTTTTTCTTTTTGGCTCAAAGTTGTAGGCGCAAGTTGGGGGTTGCGCCTGCACAACTCTGCACAGCCCGGCTGAATATCGGGCTGTGCAGTTTATGTATGGTTCTTCCCCCACCAGTTCAGCATGCATTCATTTGCATTGCGCTGTTGCTCAGCCTGTTTTCAATGGCGCAACTGCCTCCTGCTGAATATCGCAGAATGGAGCAAGTTCGGACTTACGCAGGTGCAACCCTATTGCGCATGGCGCAACCCTTTTGAATATCTGACCCATAATGCCTAGTTGCTGCCACAAAGACATCCTGGCCCCTGGCATACCATACAGATTGACTTCATTGGTTCTTTGTCCAATATGAGCAGAAACAACACATATGCACTTGTGGTTATTGATCTCTTCTCCAAGTTGGTTGGAGCCTTTCCCACTAAAACTTGTACTGCAAAAGCTACTGCTAAAACCTTGGTGAAACAGATTTTCTCCAGGTGGGGCCTACCTCTGAAGGTGGACTCTGACAAAGGAACCAATTTTACAGGTGAGTTGATGAAAGAAACATTTGAACTTCTCATGGAACACCAGAAGTTACACATACCTTAACACACTCAGTCTTCAGGTCAAGTAGAAAAAGCCAACAGATGGATAAAGCAAATGCTTTCAAAATTCATTGAGGATAATCCCAAAGATTGGGATTCTCTATTGCCTTTATTCCTTATGACAATTAGAGGCACTCCTTCAACCACCACCCAGCTGACACCCTTTGAGGTGATAACTGGTAGAAGTATGAGATTACCTGAACATTTGCTGTTTCATCTGAATATCCCTACTGCAAACAGAGTGTCTGTGGGCAAGTACATAGCTAAACTGAAAGAAGATTTGGTAAAAACCCATTTGTATGCAACTCATTGCATGGGCAAAGCCCAGCAACAATCCAGGATCCAGTTTGACAAACACGTACAAGATTCAGACTGGCAAGCTGGTAATCAGGTAATGGTTATCAGATTTAATCACCCTACACATGCTTCTCTAATAAATGGGAATGACCCTACCCTATTGTCAACAAGTTCAGCCCAAGTTAGACTTCTGCAAAACAAGAAACTTACTGACAAACGGTTGCATGCAAATCATTTGAAGCTTTATAAAGGAGGATAATTACTTTTCCAAACCCCATTTGACCGAATTGTTCTTACTGACTATTGATTTTTCATTTTTCCTTAAAGGTAATTAGGCAAGATGGCAATCTTGCATTTGATTTTCCTCATCTTAGGAGTTCTTCTTTGCATCCAAGGCATGGTTGAGTGCATCCTTCCATATCTAGACCATCCTACTGCTGCCAATCCAGAAGGAGTATGTTTTACAGTCAAGACCCTTACTTTTCTGCATCACATTAGGACCAAGTTCTGCGGTAAAATTACCATTTACAGCAGAACATCTGTGGCAGTGATTTGTAATTTCTGCAGAAGTTCTGTGGCTCTAACAAATTATCACATCACAGTGTCAGCTTGTCATCCTGACTTCACTTCCATGGCAATGGTTATAGCAATCAGGATGGGGGAAAGCACAGTAACAGTAGTTAAAAAAATAAAAGACTTTTAGAAATAATTTTATGCCTAAAAAAGCAACCAAAAAATATATCCCTTAAGGTCCTAACCTACAGCATAAAAGTAATATGCAGAGGGAACCTTAAGTGATAAACAAGGTATTTATATAGTCATGCTGTCTATACTACTCATGAGGTCCCCACTGTGTATCACTTATATATTTATTGCAATCTGTAACATACATACACATGTGTGTCTGATATATATGTATGTGTGTGTGTGTGTGTGTGTGTATATATATATATATATATATATATCATTTTTTTTTTTCTATAAAATTGTATCCTCATTCATACAGGTCCCTTTGGAAATAGAATAAAACAGAATAGAGGAGATACCGCAAAACTAATTTTTCATGCCAGAATGCTTCCCCTGACACACTACATAACACCATCAGGCCATGACATGCATGTGAACACATTGTGAGATAAAGCTATACAGCCCCTCACAATGTGTCCCCTATGTCACAGAACACTGTGCCATACCTTCCCAGGCTCAGACCAGTGACATGTTCCCCCAGTCTTTGCTGCCCAGCCAGCTCCCAGAGCTCATCTTTGAACCTAAGCTGCCAGCACGGGAACACAACATGCTACCCTCTGGCCCAACAGCTGACCCTGCACACAACACTTTTCTCCATAACTTTTAGGTGATCCTATCAACCAGTGACAATTTGTAATCAATAACCTTGGCAAAAATCTGTACAGCACAATTATTTATTTACCACGTCTATTCTTTCAACAGGTCTACACATTATTTTATTCTACTTTTCTGGGTATAATTATTTTATTTTTCTTAAATATGACAGGTTAATTAATTTCACCAGTTATTCATTTCAGATAGCATCTCTATATCTTAATGACAAAAATAAGTTTGTACAAAGTAAGGTATGGACTTAACAGGTCTAGGCTATTGTCAAGGTTTTGATTATGTTGACCCTAGTGTAATAACAGAAGACTGAAAATTGCATTAGGCTGTAGTGCAGGTTGAGCAAATATCACTGTGCCTGATGTGCTGTGCTGTGCCATTGCCTCTGGCAGTGGGAGCTGTGGTAGTTAAGTGACTATTCATTTCTGTGGCAGAATTCAGCCATTTTAATAGCTAATGTATAATGTTATAGCATTGACAACATCATGTTCTGATCATAGAGGGGTTATGGATATAAAAAGAGGGGAAGGGAACCAGGTTGTATGTATAAATGGAAATATTAATGAACAATCACCAAGAACAGCGAATTCTGCAGCACTGAAGAAGATCTGCTGTAGGTTGCAATTTCTACGTAAAATTATAGGGGCCTTGATTACAGTACCAAATACATTGATCGCTGTACAGGAAGGTACTTACCATGGTTGTTTAAATGCCAACATTTTTCCACATGGTACTTTATCTCTCCAACAAATCCACCAGTGACATTCAGGTTTATATAATCTTACTGCTATAATTGATCCTGCCTATTGTAAAAGATTCCCAAAAGACTCGCCAAAACTGTTTTTATGTTTTACGTTCCATGGCCTCAGCTGCCATGTACTTAGCTTTCATTCTTCCCACTGAAGCAAACGTTCTTGAATGTCCTCCAAAAGAACCTGGCCACTCAGTGGTCTAACTGCAACTTCTTCAACTGGTACACTTGCTAATAATTTTAAATACATGCATATCCTTGTTCTTTTCAACCTAACTCATTGTAATATGGTAGAATTTTGAATGTGTCATAGTATGGTATGCCCACTAAACAGCAACATTTCTACAGCAACATGGGTCAATATTGACAACAGCACCATGCTGCCATAGATGTGCCACTGGGTCTTGGCAACCCCTTCTCCCAACCTACACCCCCTCTTTGAACTAACTCTAATCTGGAGTTAGAATTCTAAAGCACGGGATTGGGTACGGGGTGCAGAGCTCCTCCACATGGGGGGTTCGGGGTTCAAATCCCCCAAAGAAAAAACACACACCAATGTTTGTGACTCCATGATGACCGCAAATCACTGTTGACATGGAGCCCGGCGCTTTGATGCGGTCGACATTTTTCTTGTCAAACCAGTATCGTAGAGCCTTATACTACTAACACATCACAGTTTTTCAGCTCTATGTTATTAGATAGTCTAGCTGCATGCCAAACACGTACTCAAGATCCTACTGCTGGTATTAACACTGTAGAACACATAGGTCTATTTAGGTCTAAACCACATTCTAAGAAGAAGAAATCTCACTCTAAGAAAAAGAAATGTGATACAGCAGATGTCGCCAGTGTCACATGTACACTAACTGGTCTTTTTGGTTCTACAATGTCTATTTGGAATAAAGCAGACATTGCTGCCATCAAAGCTCACTCTCAGAAATGTCAAGTTGGTATAATCAATGACATCATACCCCCATTATTACGTGGTGTGGATGGATTTAGTCAGGAAGAAACATACACAGTATACAACATGAAGGAAATTGCTAAAATATTTACTGACATTAAAGATAAAATGAATGCACCCATCACACAAAATGACAAGGAGGCAGACATGCAATTTATGTTTATGGCTCTTATGTCATAACCATCATCAATAACCTCTTCCATGATCTGGAATCTAGATGTATTCCTGATCTCATTCATGACAGATGAATTTGAAAATGGTATTGCCCGAACTGCAAAACTCCTGCATGTGTTGCAGTGTTTGTCTCAGTCTATTGCTATACCTATAGATACTGCAAGAAACTGAGGTTTCATTACCAGGCATTCTAACACAGTACCATGCTTTACTGCTAAGAAATGCGCTATTCTAGAAACCATGGGCCCGATTCTCAAAAGGTTACATCTGGCATAACTTGACTTGTGCCAAAAAAATGGTGCAAGTAGCAAGTTATGACCAGCAGTTGTGACATTCAGTATTCTGCAAAGCAGCCTAAGATAAGTGGCAGGCTGCTTGCACCAAAGTGGAATTACACCACCAGTTACACCCTAAACCCCATGCAACATGGTGCTAGGGAGTTTATGGCAGCTTTTACACCCTATTCTGTAAGGGCAGCAACAAAGAACCAATTTTACTATTCTAAAACAACCCAAAGAGGACATCCATCAAAGTACAGTTACACCAGCAAATAGCTAGTGTAAGTGTACTTTGCCTGCTCTGGGAGTTGAGCCAATGTGCCACCAGCCCAAATCCCCTAATGAAAACACCCCCCAGCCACATCCGCCAATCAGTAGAAAGTGCCCCGCTGGGCTATCAAACCCCCTTGCCCCCAGATCCCCAATACAGAGTAAGAAAAGTTCCAAGGGCTATAGGTGCCAACCTACCTCCTATTCCCCAATAATGATTAAATACAACTCCACTGGACTATTGGACCCCCATTCCCAATCTTGATAATGTATAGCGAAGTGCCTCGCAGGGCTGATCTCACCCACCTCCCCAAGTCCTGATCCCTGATTGTATGCCATGCAGTATTTAAGCATAATAGTGGATATCATTATCCTCCAGTATCCCAGGTAGTCTAGGGGCCCCCACCCAACAGTGTCAGACCACTTCATCCCCTCAGCTCATCCCCAGTTGGCGACTGGCACAGCCTGCTTCGCACCTCCATGGCCAGCCACCGACTGAGCTCCATATGAGTGCATACTGTATATATGCACTCGATAAATGAATAGGGTCATTCATTCATTGAGAGCTTATATATAGTATGTGCTCATATTGAGCTGAGTCAGTGGCTGGCCATGAAGGTGAGAGGTGGGCTTTGCCAGTCTCCATTTGGGGATGAACAGTGGAGGGGGCAGGGTGATCTGGCACTGCTGGGTGGGAGGATGGTGAGCCACTAGACTACCAGGGCATTACGTATGCCTACTATACAGTATGTGGCAGACTTGGGGTGTGGGTTGGGATATGAGGTGGAAGATCCTTGGGGCGCTTATAGTTTTGGGGTTTTCTAGCCCTGTGGGGCTTTTCCAGCTCTTTCTTGGGAGGTGGGTCATGGGAGGGCACTTGCGCCCTGCCAGACAGTGGTTTGGCTGGCAACGAACCTGCTTCTGCAGTACATGGCTAGATGTCACAAGTCACAGGACTTAGCTGTGGGGAGACTGACCCTTCTGGAATTGGGGCAGGATCCTTACTGCAACTGAGTTTGATACAAGTTGCCTTTTGTGGCAACTTGCACCATTCTTCTAGAATGCCCCCCCATGTTTGTATCCTTTACTGTGTCATTACCATGTTTTTATCTGACTACAGCTCTATTTGATAAACTAGCTACAGTTAACTCCATTGGGCATCTCATTGAGTACATTTATAGAGAATGCATTGATCTGCCATCCCTCCTGGTCTACCGCCCCATCCGGGAAGCATGGGTTTCTCCTCATACGGATTGCTGTGCCAAAAAAGGTCATCTTTATTTGTGTCAATGTGATATGTTTGACATTATTAAACCTGTTTGTGTTCATTCCCCAGACAGCATTGATTGGTCCTTTATTATGGACCAGGACATTAATGCCAATGACACAGATTCCTCGAATGCACAATCACTGGACTACAATGCTCAACTATACAAGGCTTATAAGGAAGAGGTTCATCACCTGATTACAACAGTATTGAATCAGTCTTACACCTGCCCAGTCCAACTGCAAAAATGGAGGTTACCCACAGCAAAAATGACATAACTGTGATGGACAGTACTGCATTGTTATTAATTATAACTCTTTTACTTATGATGAAAGAGCATGCAATATTAAGCAACCCTACTTTTGTTTAGTTCCTCATCAAAACACTGTTATTGGACATATAGTGATCACCCCTGTTCCCATCCCAGAACCTGACATTATTGACACTGACCCTGCATATTTGCTTGTTCTATCTCAGTATTTACCATATTTAATGCACACAGACCCACTCACATTGACCTTAAAATCTCTTTTAGAGAGAAAGGACACACACCTTATCCACATCAGTAACAACCTCACTGGTGCATCAGATGCAATCAATGTTCTTATCAGTGATGGCGTTTTCAATAGCCAATTTAGTAACACTTGGTTAGAGATAACCTTTAAAGGTTTTGTTATTATACAAGCCTTTCTAATGTTCTTTTTTGATTATTATGTGCTGCTGCCTAAGGCATACCCACAAACAGCACTGAGAGCAGCCTGAATTGCTTTACAAGGCTTGTGAGTCAGATATGTAAACAACAGCTGTTCTCACCACTTTCCCATAGTGTTGTTGTCTATTCAGTAAGGCAACGGGGATGTTATATGAGGTCCCTGTACTCTAATGGACATCATAATGTACACCTTAGGCAACCCTTATGTTACACATAGTAAGCATATAATATACTAAAATATAGGGCATAGACATCTACCGTATAAGAGTAGATGTCAGGATATGTAATAATTGTAATTCACTTTACTTTGTCTAATGCATGGGAACTGTATATAGTAAGCCAAGACGTTCACATCTTTGTAATCTTCTGATAACTTAGTCAGCACTGCCACATTTTGGATTTGTGTATAATCACACTACATACTGTATTTTACATGTACCAACTGTACTTTTTTTGTTCTAAGAAATTATGATCTTAGCAAAATTTTATAATATTATCTATAACTGTGGAGCCACCTAATTGTTAGCCAGTAGGGCCCATTACCTGTAACTAGAAATGTTTCTGTCTTCTGTTAACTATGGTAATTATCACGGTATATAATGTAATGCATTATGTTTTCTCCTCAGAGACCCATAAAATTTTCTTCACTCCTTGGGGTATAGGGGAAGGCTAAGCTTTGGCTCCTAGTTGGTTACCCCCCTGACAGTGACATTTCACCAGCGAGGTCCCCCACTGCAACTCCAGTGCCTAGCCATTGTGGGAGACCCACTGCAACCTGGTGCTGTCTGTCAGGGGCCATGTACCTCCCCAATCAGCTCCGAACGGAGTTGAGAATCCTTAAGTGAGAGGGTGCGGGGGTGCAACCCCCCATCCCCGTGTGGGGTTTGTGGGTTTAGCCCACTGAAGAAAACAACAGAACAAAGTGCAAACCAGCAGTCAACTGCAGAATGTGGTCAATCTGCTGGAGTGTTTGACAAAATTTTGTTGGACTCCAGTCGTTGATCCGCTCCCAGATACTTATGATAAGAACTGCTTAAGGCAACTGTGATATCCTTTTGCAGTAAGAAACAAGTTTATTACTGATATGCAACTTATCTGTGACTTCTTTGTATCTTCAATTATTGCCAAGAACCTGATCAGGATTAGCATCCCTAACACAACCCAGCTTGCAAACACATGCAATGCAGGGTACTTACATGGATACATGTGTGTAGAGAATTGCACTGTAAGCTAGCCACACTGGGATGTATCATGGCCCGGTGTTCCTCTTGACTGCTTCTGGTCTGTGTTGTGCAGCTTCTAGTCACTGGCCATGGCTTGGTTCTGCTGAGCCCTTGTGTCTGTGGAGCAGGACAAAGGAGATGTGAAAAATAGCATGCAGCAGCACACTTGGCATACAACCATAAACTCTAAACAGTATACACACCTAATACTAGTACTGTGCACCAGTAGCCACATGTGTATGCTGTGGATGGATAGAACTGTGCAGGGCCATGTATTACAACTGTGAAAAGCCATGACACCACATGGAAGTGGGTGTCCCATGGCCCCAGCGAAGGCAGACTGCTAAATCCCACTGTTGTAGCTATTGCATATCACAGTGTATACCAGTCTGTATAGTGCCCATATCCCTCTGTCCTCACCACCCCGGCCAACATATCCCTATTTGCAAGCTACAGGCCATGTACCTCTCCTACTGTGCAGTAGGATGCATGTAGCACCAGGTGTCATACAAAAAGAGCACAAGAAGCATACCTGTGTAACAGTAGGGGAGTACAAGGTACCATAGGTGTAGCCCAACAAAGTGGCTTAACCAAAAGCAGCACACCCTGTGCAGTATAATATTAAACCATGTATTACATGGAATATATATGTTGGCACCTATGTTGCATAACACAGATAGTGTATACAGAACAGATGGTGGCCTCTACTAAGTGTCATTGGGTATAGCTGCCACCATAGCTACATGTAGACCTCATAATACATTACATAGTCATCTTCCCTGACACCACAACCATGTCACTGTGTTAACACACAGCCTTGCCACCATTGCAGTTGCAGGCCTCAGAGATCCACAGTGTGTTCTGTAATATACCAGGCATGGGGCACATCAGTTGGAACAGTGGTCCCATATACCTGCACTGGTAAGATCGGGCTTTACAGTGGAGGAGATCTCATTTGCTTATTTTATTATTTATTCATTACAATTTGATAACTGGTAAAGAATACTGGCAAAAATGTCTTTTTCAGGTGCAACTCGTGTATTAGCACAGATATTTAAAAAAGTCAGTTACGCAATGCAGGTTACAATACCAGTTACAAATGTTAAATGTATAAAAAAGTATATTTTGTAAAAGTGGAAATAGCCGAAAATTCTCTTATAGGTGGTGGCATTGTATTCCAGAGTGAAGAAGCCTGCGAACTAAAAGAGACATGCCACCCACAGCACAAAACATACAATGCATGGTACTTGCCTGGACACATGTGTGCAGACAGTTCCAGTTTGAACTGGCCACATTGGCCACATGATGTCCTGGAGTTTCCTCTCACTGCTGCTGGTTTGTGTGGTGCACTAGCTGTTGTTTCCTGGCCCTGGCTTGGCTCATGATACAGCGGCTATAAAACAGGGACAGACAGGTACAGTGCACATTGCCTCTGGGACAATACCCAGGAAGTATGTTTTCAGGGAGACAGTATTGCACACAGGCTATTACCCAAACCATACAAGCAGCTATTTGTATTCTCCTGGCCTTGGCATGATGCCACTCACCACCATTTCCTGCAATTGTTGCAAGTGATATGCCTTCTTCTTGAATATGTCATTATACCTGTAGACACTTTTGCTGCCAGTGCATGTGACCCCTGTACATGTTGTAAGGGGTCGCCCCATAGATGTCAACACCTCACACCTTGGCCTGTCAGACTCCACCCCTCATCCAGCAACTGGTCCACCTTGACCAACAGTTACTCCAGTTTGCCAGCTCTGCTAAAGGCCATCTCTGGTCCCACTGTGGTGCAGCCCTGCTCCATCAGCTGGACATTTTGGTCTCTGGCCTAGTAATAGACCACACACCAATCTGTTGAAACATTCAGGGCATTATTAGCATGCCTTTTCCATTTGTACAACTTATTTCTGCATTAGCACTGCACAAATATTAATTGGCTCACAACTCTGTGTACTTCTGAGGGGGCTGGTCCCATCCACATGAGGCAGTCATGAGGTGGTGCATGCACTGATAAGCACTACACATTTACTGTGACATTGTGCAGCATTATAGTGTGAGTGTCTGTACTGTATGGTGAAGTTATCAATGATGTGTGATGTCATAAGTGCTGCATATGGATGCTGCAATAGTGCAATATCCATGTTAGCACTAGTGCAATTATGACAGTGCTTGGAGCAAAACTACAATATTCAAACAGAGTATGCAAATTAGTTACTTTTGCATTCTGAGGGCAAAATTGACATTAGCATGGCATTACTGGAATGTATTCATTCATTGGTATGTTAGATTGTGCCTGGAGATTGTAAAAGGAGAAAAGTACATCAGCTAGACTCCACAGTGCACACTTATTTCTTTCTCTCTTCTGCTTTTTTGGGTTCCATGTACTGTATGTGCACACCACACCTTTGTGTATGAAAATATAGTTATCTGTGCAGCACCAGGTTGTGATTTTGAAAAAGAGTAAGGTGATTCTGGGAGCCCAAGGTTTCCAGTTGCCTTGGTGGTGTAGCTGGTGGCAGACTCAGGAATGGCATTCCAGGCAGCCTGGGTTCAAATCCCAGCTAATGCACTTTGCACACCGCACCCTTGTGTATGAAAATGTAAGTATCTGTGCAGCACCATGTTTTGCAGTACAGAAACAGTAAGGTGCTTCTGGGAGTCCTAGGTTTCCAGCTGCCTTGGTAGCACAATTGGTAGTGCAACCAGAATGGTATTCCAGGTTGCCTTGTTTCAAATCCCAGCTAAAACACTTACTTTCTTCTCTTTTCTGCTTGTTTGGATTCTAAAGCAGAACTGCAGATGGCTAGAGGTCGGTGTTTTGTGGAATGGCGAACAATAAGGATGTGGGTGATCAGAGCACTGCATTTATGCTGTATCAGCACTGTGTTGCTGTGTCATGACTAGGCTATTGCCGTTTCTGCACAATGCTGGGTACAGTGACAGGCAGGTAGATAGATGTGTGTTTGACCTGGACATGCAGGAACAACTTTGGGTCCTGGTCAGGGGGACAAGCAGCCTGCTCATCACTGCACTTTAGCTTTTTGCTCAGCTCTGTGTATACAGTGCCCAATGCTGTATCTCTTCCCTACTTCAATTAGGTAGAAAGAAAGAGGATTAATCCTTTTACCAAAGGAAACACATGTTTTCCAGTGAGGAGGTTCTCATCCTTGACCAGGCATAGTTGGACCATGAGGACCTGATCAGTAGAAAAAGGGTGTCCAAGTCTGAGATCAGTAAGGCATGGGACATGATCACTGAGACAATGAATGCTGTGGATGTCAGAGGATGGGTCCAAAGACTAGGTCAAGAAGAAGGTGGGTGGCCCAAAAAGGAGGACAAAAGACATCATGGCCCTGTTGAGGGCCAACCAAGAGGCCATAGGTGGTGGGCTCAGTAATGCTGTGCCTCTAGCACTTGCAGAGGCACAGCATCCTGCCTGATACATCCTGCCTCCTCCTGCAAGCTGCAGGAGCTGCTCTGAACTCAGCAGCTGTTCTGCGCTGACCCGCCAGCCTCTCGGTCTACAACCAGACATCCTGTCCAGTACAGGTGACTGCCTCCCCCTGCAAACTGCAGGAGCTGCTCTGAACCCAGTGGCTGTTCTGCACTGACCCGCCTGCCTCTCGGCCTACAACCAGACATCCAGTCCAGTACAGGTGACTGCCTTCTCCTGCAAGCTGCAGGAGTTGCTCTGAACCCAGTGGCTGTTCTGCACTGATCCACCTGCCTCTCGGCCTACAACAAGGTAAACATTTGGGCAATGGGATTGAACTTGGTGCTTTTTGCCTTTCAGGCCATTTAGCTGCACTACTACTGCTCCTGAGCTCTGATTAGGCATAACGCTATTCCCCCTTCTCTTATTGGCTCTTGACTCTACCCTTCCTGAGCTGTCTCTTTTTTAAAACAAGAACTGCTAATGCTGAGCTTACCAGTACCAACTGTTTAGTGGAACAAGATTGTTAATTTTTCTAGCATGTTGATTTTTACTGCTTTGAATAGTTAATAACTGTAGTTTGTAGCTGTTACCTGCATAGAGTATTGAGACTGTTTGGATTACTCTTCCACTAACCAACTATAGGCACCTACATTATTTTTCCCCTGTCCTAATCTACAAATCCTGTCTGTGTCTAAAGTGGACTGTAAGGCACCCTAAGGACTCAACTGTTTGAACAAAGAGCTTGATCGTTAGTGCTCTAGTCCCTGAGTCCAATAGTTTTGTTCTTCTGAACTATCAGACCACAATTCTTGTGTGCATACTCTCTCCCCTCCATGTCCACTTTTGTTCTTCTGAACTATCAGACCACAATTCTTGTGTGCATACTCTCTCCCCTCCATTTCCTGTGTTTTTTTCCCCTGGCTTTGCTGCTAGCTACAGTAAGCACCCCCCCCCCCAAGTGTAACATCTCTTTTGTGAAGGTGTTGTTCAGCTGCATTAATAATCTATCTGCCCTGCTCTGAAAACCTCCCCCTGCCATTATCTCCTTGTCTGCTTGGGGCATCCCTGTTGGCCTTAAATTAACAGACCCTTCTCCATTCCACAGGCACCCTGCCTGGTATGGTGACTGCCTCCCGCTGCAAGCAGCAGGAGCTGCTCTGAACCCAGCAGCTGTTCTGCGCTGACCCACCTGCCTCTCGGCCTACAACAAGGTACACATTTGGAAGAACAGCCCACAGCTACCAATGGGATTGAACTTGGTGCTTTTTGCCTTTCAGGCCATTTGGCTGCACTACTACTGCTCCTGAGCTCTGATTAGGCATAACACTATTCCCCCTTTTCTTATTGGCTCTTGACTCTACCCTTCCTGAACTGTCTCTTTTTTAATTCAAGAACTGCTAATGCTGAGTTTACCAGTACCAACTGTTTAGTGGAACAGGAGTGTTCATTTTTCCAGCTTGTTGATTTTTACTGCTTAGAATAGTTAATAACTACAGTTTGTTGATGTTACCTGCATACAATATTTAGACTGTTTGCATTCTTCTTCCACTAACCAAATATAGACACCTACATTCTTATCCCTCTGTCCTACTCTGCAATTCCTGTCTGTGTCTAAATTGGACTGTAAGGCACCAAAAGGCTACGAATGGCAGCCATACTCATACTCCTCTTACTTCTCCTACTCTCGGGAGACGTCCATCCCAACACAGGACCTACTCAAACCCCTCTCCCAAGGCAGCTACCTCTATGGATCTCATAGTAGCCTCACTCAATATATGTAGCTGGATCCACGACAGGAGCTTGACAAAATTTTTGTTGAACGCCCCATCAGCAACACCGGCAGGTCAACCACATTCTGCAGTGGGCTGCCAGTTCGCACTGTCTGTCCTTGTTTTCTTCAGGGGGATTCACCCCTGAACCCCCAAGCAGGGGGCTGCACCCCCCCTCCCACACATCCCACTTAAAGATTATCAACTCCGAATTGAAGCTAATTAGGGGAGTGCAGGACCACTGACAGACAGCGCCGGGTTCCAGTGGGTTTCCCACAGTGGCATGGCACTGTAGTCACTGTGGGGGACCTCTCTGGTGAAATGTTGCTGTTGGGGGGGGGTAACCATATGTAGCCTTCCCTGCAAATTTAACTCTTTCCAGGGCTGGGTTGCCCAGAATGGCCCTGATGTTATCTTGGTAGTAGAAACATGGCTTAACGACCATACCCCAGACTCCGCAGTCTCACTTCTTGGTTTTTCACTTTACCATGCTGACAGAACCTCAAAAAGAGGTGGCAGATGTGTGGGGTACATCCGGGACTCAATGCAATGTCTTGGCCTCCCCCCCAACCCTTGAACATGGTGCCCAGACCCTCACAGTGAAAATCATGCTCACACCTAACAGGGCCCCCTGTTCCTGTCTTCCATATATATTCATCCCTGACATCAGAATAGTGCCTTCCATTCTGTCCTTGCCCACCTCCAGACATTCTCTGACAAGGCTGAATTTATTGCCCATGGGGACTTTAATATAAACTGGTTAACTGACACATTTGCACCTCTCAGGGATGCAGCCACTTCACAAAACCTATCCCAGCTAGTGACCACTGCCACTAGACTCAACTGAGGACTGGCATCACCACCCTCCTAGATTTGGCGCTAACTAATGCACCTCACAAAGCCACTCAAGCCCAGGTGGTACTCAGTGCTCTCCGGTGCTTTGTCACTGGTCTTGTATTGCTAGAAAACCCCCTCCCAAAACTATCCTCCAATGCAGCCTTAAACCAGGCAAACACCGGTCCCTTAAACAATGTCTCACAACTAGTGACTGGTCTTCTATCTCCACCGCTGGGAGCACTGACTCTGTCCTTGAACATTTCATCAGTACCTTCAACTCTGCCTGTGACCATTATGCAACACTAACCAAACAGGTCATCAAAGGGGTGGATACACCATGGGTGTCGCAAGCCCTACTAGACCAAATGCGAGACCGTGATAACCTGTGGAACATTGCCCTGGAAACTGGGAAGCCTACTGACAGGCAGTGCTACCAAGAGGTGTGAAATAAATGCACTTGGAATATCCACAAGGCCAAAGCAGAATTTTACTGAGCTTTGCTTACTGCCTCCAGTGGCTCGGGGTGCAAATTCTAGGACTTCCTCAAGGAGATCAGTGGCAAAGTTTCTGCCGTACCCCCATCCCAACTCTGGGTCAATGGGTCTATCACCACAGACCGTGCCCTGATTGCAAACACATTTAATGCCTCCTTTTCTGAACTTAGTAGTATCTTCCCCCTAATTTCTTCTCCCCCACCCTCTCTGCTCCCTCTTTCTCCCTCACCACCCCCAGGTAATGCTTCAAAATGGTCTTGCAGCGTGAAGCCACCACTTTCTTCTCAAAGCACTCTGGAAAATCATGTTTTAGTAGTGGCACACTTGATCTCAAGCTGCATAGGCTCATCTTTAATGAGGTTCTCCTCCCACTCACCACGCTCCTGAACCACTCACTATCACTGGGCCAGTTTCACTCTAAGTGGAAGTCTGCCCTCATTACACCCATCCTTAAAAGTGGAGACCACACCCAGCCAGGGAACTACCATCCCATCTCAATCTTGCCCCCCTCCCCAAAGCCCTGGAGAAAATTGTAGCCACGCAGCTAACCTACTACTTATCCAAATATAGCCTCCTATGTCCCGAGCAGCATGGCTTCTGACATAACCACAGTACTACCACAGCCCTGCTGGAGTTCACTAAAGCCCTCCACACATCACTTGACTTAGGCTACATTGTCAGTGCTGTTTTCATAGAACTCTCCAAGGCATTTGATACGGTGCACCACAAGCTTCTCTTGGACTCCCTCTCACAAATAGTCATGTCCCCTGAGACCACTGGCTGGTTTGCTAGCTATCTATCTGAGAGAACCCAGACAGTTAGAATTGCCCAAACCACAATCCATGCCATTACAAGTCAGTTCCTTAACTTGGCCTGTTTAAATCCCTCCTCCGAGACCTAATCACTCAAGGTTCAGTCTGTGACTGTCCTTGATTTTCTCAGGCCCTCCTGTATCCTACCAGAATATGGACCCCCCCTCAATATTGCTACCTCAGCGCATGCTTATATGTGACAAGGGGCTCCTCCAGTCCAGCCTGGAATTACAAATAACCACCAGGATATGGCTATGCCACTGTCCTGCAGTATATGTTCCTGTTAGCTGTTACTCTGCTCCTATTCCTGTAACTCTATGTACCAGTATATCATTAGCTGCAATGTTTCTATTACCTGCAACCATGTTTAATTCCATACTGATTCTAGTACTTGATACTTTTCTTACCTCTGTTAACACTGTTTCCATTGCATATGTTGAACTATTTGCTATTTGATGATTCTGTACTCAATTAACATGGAACCTTTGTAAAGGAGTCTTTGACTCAAAGGTATGCTTCCGATACTCTTCAATTAATAAATAAAATAAATAATGGCATCAATGATGAACCTTCTACAGGCATACCGGGAGGCAGCTATGGAAGCCTGATTTGACTGAACAGCCATATAAGTAATTGAGTCAGCCCCATCACATTGAGTCTGTGTGTGCACATGTAACAGTGGAACTGTGCTGTTAATGCCTTTGAAGGAGGGGACTGGTGATGTGGGCCATGGCCGCATCAGCAAAATGTGCATGAACAAGGGTACTCCACAGCTCAGTATTCTGCCTACACATCCTACCGTAGCCCTATGCATGCATCAGTGCTGCATACCCTATATGTAATGGTGTACCTCTGTGCAGTATTTGACCAGCACACAAGGATGCCTTGATGTTAACATGTCAAAATGCCCCTGTTGGGTTCAAGGTCACCTCTAATCTACAACAGCTCTTTGAATCACCCATCATTTGTCTAATGAAATAAAGTATTTGTTGCAATGCAGGTATATTTAGGAAGCACACATATAGCTAATGTATCACATCTACCTACCATATCTGCATTCCCGTGTCACCAGCTCTGTTCACCAATTTATTTCACCAGTTGGCAGCTTTATTCACATTGTAAATCTTCAAAACGGCTCGTTGCAGTTTCACAAAACACGAGTGCAGAGACAAAATCATTCAGTGTTGTATTTATTATCCACCTTTGCTGAAAAAGTACCTAGCACCTCAGTTTAGTGCCTTCAAGTGGGCAGAAGCTGTGCTGCCAGAATCCTGCCCTGACCCTGAATGTTGGATGTATTGTACCATGGGTGTAGTCTGTATGGTGCAATTCAGTTAACTGGGTTATGTGGGAGCATGTTGTGCATGCACCTACTGTGCCTCACGTGTGTTATCTCGTATGTGATCACTAGTAATATGGATGGTGTGGTGTGAACAGCAATATTGGTGTATGGCCACTGCACAGTGTGGCATCATTGGATGCAAGATATATTGCACTGGGCATGCATGCTGCCATGGTCAGAACACAAGTATATGCATCAATAAGCAATAATGCTCTTTTCTCATCTCTCATCATTTCAGTCTTTGGTGGAGGACACACTCTTGGATGACAGCCCAGAATCATCCAACCATGTGCTGCCCCTGAGTTCTACCTATGCCAGAGCAGGAAGAGAACAGGAGAGTGAGGAGAATGATGATGGTTCTGAAGAAGAGGACAGCACTTTTGTGGAGGCATGGAGGATGGATTAGTCCAGCTTGGACTGGGAGAGATTGCCTGCCACTGTTGACCCCCCTACACATTGGGCCCAAGCCCAGCCCCCTTGCATGGCCATTACTGTACCTCTCCAGACCAATGACTTTGACACAGCCACAGTTGTGCTATCCCAGGACCCCAGAAAAGGCATGTCCCACACCCTGCTTCCCAAGTCCAGAGCCAATGGCCCACCCAATGCTGTGTCACCCCAGGACCCCAACACCAGCACAGCCACAACCCTGCTCATTCCAGCTAATCCCACTTGTCCAGTCACTGATATAATGCCCCAGGTACAACTACATCCTGCACTGACTACTGTAAAAACTCAGGCTGCACAATGGCCAAGGGTGCAGCTTGACCCTGTCCAAATGGACAGTCCACATCAACAGTAGGAAACAGCAAGCAACGGGTGTGAACAGAAGCGGGGCACAGGAGGACATACAGGTAGAATTGGCATTTATATACCACATGCAGCATGATAACATGCACACATGTCTGCTAGCTTGGACTGACATGTACAGCTGTGCTGGAGCCTATGGTCACACTGTCTGGTACCACAGGGTATGATCAGAGTATCAGCCATTCCACTGGGAGGACTGTCTCTCCATTGCTGACACCTCAACATGCCAGCACCCCACAGAGTGCAGAAACTGGGATGTCTGGTACACCCAGGGCATGCAGGACACCCAGAACTCTGTGCGCATCTGGCCATGGCTTGCTGTTTTGTGGGATCACCAGTTCAGTCCTGCATGAGGCCATGGCCATGGTTGGGTTACACCATTCTCACACTCATACCATTGAGTAGACTATGAACCCCCCACCACTACCCTCCATGGTGCACCACAGATGCAATGTCCATGTCCAGGGAGGTACTACAGGATGCACCTAGGGTGCATATTGCCCCCTCAGCACTATCCCACATGGGCCACCTCATGTTCCCCTCATATTATCCATTCCCCCCCATCTGAATGGCAAAATATTTATTTTCAACCTCCTTTGCCCCTGCCTGGATGTCAATGTATTTATTTTCAGCCTTATATACCCTTTGCATGGATGGCAATATATTTATTTTCAGTCCCCTTTTCCATCCACCTGAATGGCAATGTATGTATTTTCAGCCTCATTTAACCATCTGCCTGGCTGGAACTGAATTTGTTTTCAATCCCTTTTACCCCTCACCTGGATGACAATTTATTTATTTTTGGCTCCCTTTACCCCTTCCCCACCTGTATGTCTTGTTATTTATTTTGAAAGTACATCATTATTATTTACACATACTATTTTCTGAACACATTGCAGTCTCCTGTGAGGACTGCACTCACTGCCTGGGTCCGAAGGGGTCTGTGATGAGGTGGGCTGTGTACTCCAATGCCCTCCTAGCCATCCTGGGGTCACAGCTATCAAGTTGTTCATGTGTTTCCTTGTCCTCTGGCTCAGCATTAAAAGCAGGGTGTTCATCTAGAGCCAGCAGGGGTATTCCATGGTTGTGTGCCATGTTGTGTAGTATCCAACATACAAGGAATATGGCACAATCCTTCTGAGATCTAGATTGTAGGGCACCACAGGAATGGTCAAGGAACCTAAACCACGTCTTGAAAATGTCAGGGCAGGTGTGAGGAACCAGGGATGTAGGGGATATGAATGGTCCACTATGTAGGTAAAGGCATGGGTTCATGACATCATGTGCAACATGGGGGGACAAGACTTTTGGCTATACTCACTGATGAGGGGATTAGAAGGAATATCCTACATTCAATTCTCTGGCACAGGCTGGAGTTGTGCCAGATGAAGGCATTGTAGGCACTTCTGGGGAACTGTGCCAGGATACTGATGATGCACCCTTTTGCATTGCACACCTCCCGGCAGTTGATGGAGTGGTACCCTATACTATTCACATATGCCTGCACTTCATCACCAATGTATGCCCGGATGGCATCATGATTGCAGTTAGTGGCATCAAATATGGCCGATAGGTCCCAGCTCAATAGAATTGCTGCATGGTTGCTATTCACTCTGCAGGTGTTGTGGGGAATATGATGAACTCCTCAACATGGGGCAACAGGGCATCTAACATCTGGCCGAATAGGCATGTGGTGGCAGACTATGAGACACCAGTGGTGTACTGTACTTGTGACTGGAAGATTCTGGTAGCCAGGAAGAACAGTGCTGCTGTCATCTTGAGCTCTACAGGCATCCTATCACTGCGCTGAGTTTCAGTCTGGAGATGGACATGTAGCAGCTTACACAGCTGTATGATCACTTGCCTGTTGAGGCTGTATAGGCCCATGATTTTCTCATCACAGAGTCATTCAAATGAAACTTGTGGGTGGTATCCTGTGATAATAGCAACTGAATATGGGTGACCATCAAAATGGAGACTCATATTTGGCAATATTATCATTGGGTGATCCGCAAGGGTAATGACTGAATGCTACCGCGAAGGTAGGGGAGAGTGACCAAAAAGAGAGGATGGAAGGAGGAAGGGGAGGGATAGGTAAAAGGGTTATTATGGTGTAGTGTGCCAGCTGCCACTGCCAAGCCAACCATATGGTGTGGTGGTGAGGGAGGCCAGCTCTGGCACAGCAGATATTGGGTTATGGCTGGGGACTGGGAGGGTAAGAATTTTGCTGCTTCTTGCAGCTGCAGAACTTCATTTCTTTTTTGCATGTTGACTGATCTAGTATTTACTAACAGGAAAAGAATCACAGATATCCAGGTAGAAGGTCACCTGGGGGTCAGTGACCATGACATGGTATGGTTCAATTTTGCCACTAGAACTAAATCATCACATTCCAAGGCAAAAATATGGGACTTCAGAGGATCTGATTTTGATAAGATGGCCAACAGAGTTAAGCTAGCCCTGGCAATAAGAAATACAGGTGAGGGGGTACAGGCAAAGTGGGCAAGCATTAAGGATGCAATACTTGAAGGAACATCCCACTGTGTTAGAAAGAAAATGAAGTGCAAAAGAAGAAGGAAGCCACTTTGGTTCTCAAAAGCAGTAGCAGAGAAGGTCACAGCCAGAAGGCTGGCTTTCAGGAAATATAAGGGAACGCACAGCAGAATGAAGATAGGGAGGCATACCAAACTTCCCTAAGGGAAGCAGGTAAGGCAGTAAAGCAGGCAAAGGCCCAGACCAAGGAAACGCTAGCACAAACAGTAAAAGAAGGTGACAAGGCTTTCAATAGATACATTAGTGAAAGGAGAAATTCCAGAGGCGGTATTGCTAAGATCAAAGGTGATAAGGGGGAGTGTGAGGAGGAGGACCATGTAAAAGCATCTATCCTAAATAGACACTTCTGCTCAGTATTTACTGATGAGAAGGTAGGGCAGGGCCCACAGCTCAGCACCATGGACACAGTGGGGATGGAGGTGTGCACTAATCCCTTCACAAAAGAAAGGGTTCTACAAGAGCTTGATAAACTCAGATTAGACAAGGCAATGGGTCCTGATGGCATACATTATAGGGCGCGCTAAAGGTGCTAAGGGTGTAACTAGCACAGCAATTTATCAGAACTGTTTAATGAGTCTCTGAGCACAGGAGAGGTCCCAGAAGACTGGAGAAGGGCTTATGTGATCCCGCTCCTCAAGACTGGTAGCAGGGAGGAGGCAGGGAACTACAGGCCAGTCAGTCTTACCTCAGAAGTGGGCAAGATTTTGGAGGAACTCCAAAAGGAAAGGATAGTGCAACATCTGGAATCCATAGGAGCACAGGATCCAAGACTGCATTGATTTACAAATGAAGATCCTGTCAAACAAATGTCATAGATTTCTTTGACTGGGTAACCAGAGTGGTGAACCAAGGGGAACAGTTGATGTCACCTACCTTGACTTCAGCAAAGCTTTTGATGCTGTTTCACATAAAAGATTGATTAATAAGCTGGGTAGGCTCAGTATGGGTCAGAAGTTGGTTAACTGGGTGACAAACTGGTTGACAGGCAGAAAACAGAGTGTTGGTAAATGGTATACAGTCAGAATAGATGCAAGGCACAAGTGGGGTACCTCAGGGAGGGCCAGTCCTCTTCAATATCTTCATCAGTGACATTACAGATGGGTTGGAGGGTAAGGTTTGTCTGTTTGCAGATGACACCAAGATCTGTAGCAGAGTAGATGATCCAGATGGGGTGGTCAGAATGAGAAGAGATCTGGATAATCTAGCAAAATGTTTGAAAAAGAGTGGCAACAGGGGTTTAACGTAAAGAAGTGCAGGATCATGCACACAGGGAAGAGAAACCCTGAAGCCACCTATAGGCTGGGAGGAGAGTTGCTGGCAGTCACAAGGAAGAAAGATACTTGGGCATCATCATTACCAATGACCTGAAATCATCCAAGTAGACCACTGAAGCAGTAGGTAAGGCTAGGGGGATGTTGGGGTGTATTAGTAGGGGTATCACAAGTCAGAAGAGAGAGGTAATAATCTCTCTTTATGAGACACTGTTTAGGTTCCATCTAGAGTACTGCATGAAGTACTGGAGCCACACCTTCACAAGGACATTAACTAAATTGAGGCAGTCCAGAGAAGGGAAATCAAAATGGTGCAGAGATTGCATCAGAAAACATGAGGACAGATTAACAGAGCTCAATATGTATACCCTAGAGCAAAGGAGGGAGAGACATGAAAAGATCAAAACATTCAAACACCTTAAGGGCATTAACAAGGTGAAAGAGTCTAACATGTTTCAATATAAGAAAAATAACAGGGCAAGAGGACACAGCATGAGATTAGAGGGAGGCGGATTAAGGGGTAATGTGAGGAAGTTCTTTTTCACAGAATGGGTGGTGGATGCATGGAATGGCCTTCCTCAGGAAGTGGTGGATATGAATACAGTACAGGACTTCAAAAAGGCATGGGATAGGCATAAGGGAGCCATACAGATGAGACAAATAGATAGGCCATTGACAGAGCAAAGGCTGATGGCGCATTCATAAGGTAGGAAAATAAATGGGCAGACTGTATGTGCCTTTGCAGGCCTAATCTGCCGCCAGCTTCTATGTTTCTATGACTGACCCCTCCCTGACATGCCCCACCCCCAGAGTTAGGAATCTAAAATCAGGGGATGCGGGGGACACAGCCCACCGTGAGGTGGGGCACGTGGAAGCACAGTATCCTCACAAAAACACTAATTTGTTGATGAATGTCAGGTCACCAGCAAGTATGTATATTGATGATTTGTTTTTTGCGATATACACTCACCATAACAGCAATGACCCCATTTCAAGTTCACTATCATCACATAGAACCCTTGTGGACAGTACTGTCTGTTTGCACCATTGTGCCTCTGCATCAGTTTCATAATGCAAGCCATTTTGCTTTCAACTGCAGTTGTATATATGTGTGTGTGTGTGTGCGTGTGTGTGTTTGTTCTGCTATGCCTCTCCCTACCCCTGGGACTTGCCACAGGTTAAGACCTGGTTTCTAAAGTTGATATTTGAACTGTGCTATCCTGCTACACTATTCCATCAGTGCAGTACTATATGGAGTTTGTACTTCTATGCCTGCTGTCTGTTTGTTGCTACACTTACTGCTTTTCTTTATTGTGCCCTGCCTTTGGCTGTTACTTAGGTGATGTGTTCCTTAACCTAACTTCTTGTTGTGTACTTTGCTAAAGTTCAATATTGCACATTGTTGATTGCCTCATTGTGCATTTTGTTTTGTTAGAAAGCGTTGCATTATCGGTTACTTGTTTAGTTCCCTCCCTGATCATTCCTCAAAATGGGCATTTAATTGAGTAGTGTGCTTACCTGGTCACTAAAAAAAAAATAAAAACATGTTTTTGAATATCACACTGCAAATGATATGATACCCTGTTTGGGTGCTACATATATTAACTTTGCGCTCAAGTGCTAGCACTAGTGACGAGTGCAGTGCTGTTTTCTAAATACAGGAAATAAGTACTATTGGAGTGCAGCATTAGTGCTGATGCTTACCACCAAAAGCAAACCTTTTGTATGACTGGTCAAATGACTTTCAGCAAATCCTTGAAGGAGATGAGATACTGGTCAAGGAATTAGGTTTCAGCTGACCCAACAGCACAGTGGTATGGCTACTGTTAGTGATACTGGTGATCTGCATTTGGGAATGGGACTGGGTCACTGGGTGCCAACTGGGGGGAGGAGGATTGAGCACCTCTAGATGTACAGGTGGCTAAGTTCTTGCTTGGTGCACAGGGAAGGTGGAATCACATGAGTGGGCAGATACATGCTCACCTCAGGGACTCTGTCCCAAATACCAGTGTCTCCATGGAGTCAAGGATCACAAGCAAAGGCAGAGGGGAAACTAAGATATGGCATAACACTCCCCCATCCATAGCTCAGTGAAGGCTAGTAAATCCTGTCCAAAGGTAGTATGTCCACCATGACAGAGCAGAGGGCTACAGGAAAACAGTAAATAGAAGTAAAGGAACTAAGTTCCAGTGTGATTTGAAGATTGTTTCAGTATGTAGGAGCAATCCAGCTGAGGGCTATTTTGTCATACTGAGATAGATACTGAGGGACATCAGAAAGGATCATGTTATTAGTTCTTAGGCTGTATTGTCTGAAGTGTCACTTAAAAAAAAACTTGCAGTATATTGTGTCGGGAAGTTACAAACAGCCTTATGTGACAAGGCATGCTGATTTCTTAGCCTTCACATGGCTAATGATGAATGGCCAACTGCTGTGTAATATACAGGGGTGAGTCCTGGGAGCGAGACCAGTTAGAGGGTGGAGTGCTTTATGTGTGCAATAATGCCTGACAGGGTGGGTAGTATTGGGCAATACCAGACCACCAAGGGGTGTAATGAGGCCCAATGCTACAGGTGGAGGGCCTTATAGCCCTTGGAAGGTCAGGTACTGCCCATACCACCCACCTAGGAGGGTACGCTTGGAAAGTGGGTTATAAGTAAAATTATTTATGTAATATTTAAGAAACAAAAAAAAATAATTTGAAAATTACTGAAAATTAAGTTAAACTTGCTTTGATAGTAAAGTAGTCCCTCTTGTGGTTGACTTGCCTGTAGATGGGCAGAGCAGTGTTTCACACTCATTTTGCTGTCCATCCTGTTTCATTTAATGGTGTCAACACACCAGCATCTCCCATCCTTGGCTGCTTGAACCATCACTCCCCTTCCCCCAGCTCACTTGAGTTTAGTTTTGGCTTTTGGAGACAAGAGTCTCCCCCGCCCCCACACTGTTTCTTTGGTTCTGGGAGACCGGCAACTGACAGAAACAGGGCGATCAGGGAAACAGAGTTTGAGTGTACGTGTGAAAACTGGAGTTGTGGCATGACTGAGAAGAGGTATGCTTGCTCGCTTGATTTGTCATATTAAGAAAAACAAAAACAACACATGTGTAGTCCTGCTCAAGTGGGAATGGATTAGAGCAAGTTGTGTAAAATGAAAGAGTTGTTTTTTTGTTTTTTTTGTAGTATGGCAAAAGTGATAACATTGGCAGTTTATTTGAATTGAAAGGGATAGTGTGGGGAGGGATGGCCTGCTCATTTGCTGATGGTACACAGTGGCCCAGCGTTTTGAGGAGGGAGGCACAAGACTGCAATCAAGTGATTGTTACTATTGGCGATGAGCACGGTTGTAAGAAATGCTGAATTGTGTGTCCTCACCAACACAGAAGAAAATCTGTAGTGTGTTTCTTTTTTTGTTTGTTTTGTTAAAGAAGCAGTCAGCTTTGTCGGGATGGGTCCTTGTTGTGTGTCTGTGTAGGGTGGGGGTGGAGGTGAACCTGCTAATTGGGGAAAAATGTTGGATGAGCAGTTTCGAAAATTAAGTTGGCACATTGATAATTTTGCTGGTGGGTTAGGCTGGCAGTGGGACTTTTTATTTCCTGGTCAGTAAATTTAAGTATCCCCCCCCCCCAACCACCAGAAATACCAGCCAATCAGACAACAGGAAATACAAAGTCCATTTTCCAAGGTAGAGTAGATCCAGCTTGGTTTACTGCATGGTCATTGTGTTTTTACAGGTTATCTCATCATAATCATTTAGTGACATAAAGGTAGCTTATACTAGCCTTTTTCAGTCTCACAGAAATGCAGAATTTATTTCTCTGATAAACACCTACTGTAATCTAGGCACAAGGCCAAAGGAGGGTCAGACTCGTACTCCATCCCTGAGGACACTAAGGCCTCATACAGAGATACTCACTCTAATTATCAAGACGCAGATTCCTGTATTAGAAAGAAGAAACAAAAGAAGCCTTCTGTGTCAGCTTTGTGTCAGTTGATTGTTGACTCCCAGAACACCACAGAAAAGATGTTACCAAAAATTAAACAAGACAACAGACTTGCACTCAAGAAGTTAAGGACAAAATCTGATGCTGTGTCTAATCCCTTGTAAGTAATTGCAAAAAGTGTTGAGATTAACATGAAAAAGATTATGGCTATTGAACAGGATATGGTAATTACAAGTACATCCATAAAAAACTTTACAAGCTGACAAAAATGTTTTTATGTATGAGCAAGTTTCTTTGAAGTGACAAATTAAGTGGTTCTGTAATATGTTAATCAAGCAACACAATGTGCAAATCCTTCAGTGGCCTTTGACCATTGAAATTCAGAATCTGATTTCTGCTCCTGTGTCTTTATGAAAAGAAATTGAATATAACTATTGCCCCCCTAAAAATTTCAGATCCCCTCATGTCAGTGACAAAAATCAATGAATTGAAAGTACTCCAGCTACCAATTCTCAAGTGGGTCTGTTGGTAATTGTTACTTTGAATACAACAGCCAACAAAGGCAGTCTCCTCAGCCTGTCCAAATAAAAGATGTCACTTGAATACATTCGGTCAGAAAGTTCTTGCTCCCCTTAGTTTTCCAGAGACATTGAAAGGAGACATCACCAATTATTTAATTTTCACCATGCTTTTCAGGACATAGGATACTAGTTATCCTGTTAAAACCTGCTAAGCTCCAAATATTCTACAAAGGAAACATCTGTATCTTATATGTATGAAACTTTGGTTTCAAGAAGCAGGATAAGTTCTGTGTTGGATTCTGGCACAGAAGTCCAAAATGGTGATGATGAATACAGAACCTCTGATAAAGAGATAATATTTGCATTACTCCAGCTAGAGCACTCATAAAGTAATGAACACATGGGACTGATTGCTCTAAGAAATGGCTCTATTAGCTCTAACTATGATTGTTTATCTGTGCTTTCTTAACTAAGCAGATAGAATTCAAATGATACTATGTATATTTAATGACCTGCTAATAGGGATGCCTCTCTTTCTTTCCTATATAGTTAAAATCAGTATGCATGATTTACTATGGCTTACTACAAAGGCTGTTTTGAGCTACCATAAACTACACAATATTATTTTGATTAAATGTATTCATTAGACTTTAGTTTTATAAGATAATGTTCAGTGAAGGCTCTACGATGCCTGTTCAACAACCTTTTTTGTCGACCAGCATCTCGCTGACAGGAATCATGTCACCTGCAAGTTGTGGTCATCATGATTCCTGTTTGTCTCCCAGTCCTTTTTTTTATCATGGGGCTTCAACCCCCAAACACCCCCCACCCCCTCCGAATTTAGGATTCTTAACTCCAGCCGGAGTTAATTCTGGGCAGTGGTGCAGTACTGGGAGACTGTGTGCCCCTGTCTCGGGCACACCAACACAGTGGCCTGTTGGCAAAGTATCCATTTTGCCTACAGGATTGTAGTTTGCTGCGTTGGTGTCACTGTATGTGGCTAATTCCTTCAGTGAAAAATATATTTAGCATCCAGCCCCAAAAGAGGGCACAATGTACACACCTAGGCATGGACATTTTTTCTATTTGTACTTCAGGTACTTATTTGCTGTGATGATGGAACAGTATAAGTCTGTCAACATTTATAATGAATGTACCATATTATCTATTTTAAGAAAACATCAACATTTAAGGAAAAAAACTAATCTAGGGCATATTTTTTTACACAGATTATCAACATGTTCCTTCACTGCCAAGCTGACAACCATCTGCAGCATCTTCACCTGCCCTGTCACCCTGGCTCTGGGACTTACTCACCTGCCTGGTATAGTACCTCACAGTTTGCCTCCTGTGGTGCAGCATCCCTGAGGTTCCCCAAGTCTCAGGGAGAGTTTAGCCCTCATGTGGTAGGCAAGGAAGCTACTTGGGTACTGCAGGGCCTGAGGGAAGATGCCACATCATACCACCTCAGCCTACAGTCCTTTCCTGTGTTCTACCTTCTCCTTGGCACTTTGTGGGCAAAGACTGCAGCATGCTGTCAGGAAGTGATCATCTTCCCTTTTGAGGCTCTGCTTGTATTGCCCCCTGTGGTTACCCAGGTGGCAGTAGTGCCACAGAACACACATCCCACCCTTCCGGAAGAGGATAGCATTCTCTAGGATGCTCAATTCTTCTTATTCCTGCTGGCTGCTGACAAGATCACTCCATACTCAGGTCATTGGAGTCATGAGCAGTAGTGCTACTGCTGTGCTGCTGGCCAACCCAATCAACATTATTTTGTTTTGGTTAATTTGTTTATGCCCCCTTGCTCTTTGGTCAACCCCCATCAGCTCTACCAAGTCCAACCAAATCACCCTGGCATCTGCAAGGACTTGTATTACAACTCCCTGTGCACCCCAGAGCTTCCCCCTCTGGCAGGGGCAGTTGAGCCACCCAAACTATCACTGCTGAAGAATCTGGTTGAGGAAGGCAGCACCTGCATAGCCATGTGTGGGGTCTGTGAACAGTTTGACATCATCTAGCCATGCCTTTTTCCTTGTTCTCCCATTGACCCTAGGACTTTGAGCTTGAGGGTTCATCAAGCACACACATGCACATGCAAGTATTTGACATGTGACACCTGTCAATGATCTCCCACACAAAAGCTGCTCCCACTGCACTGCCACCTGTGATTACTCAGGTAGCAATATAATAGCAGAGCTGGATACCATCCTTCCCTAGAGTAGAAGAGCATCCTCTGGGATGCTGAGTCCTCCTTTCTCTTGCCAGCCCTCAACAACCCAAGCTAGCTCCTGACTATAGTGCACATGCATTGTTAGTGGTAGTGCTACCACTGCACCAACAGGTCTCAATCGACATGATTATTATAGGATAGCTTGCTATCCAGGCAAAGGCCAAGATACTTAAATGAACTTGACAAGCTCCAACTTGTCTCCAAACAGACTGGCAATGCTAGGGGAGGGCATCAATTGACATCTTATTGCTAGGTGTGAAAACCATTAATTTTGTTTTGATGGCATTGTGGAGGAGATTAGAAGTACATTGACTGATCTGCACTGTATCAAATGCAGCCTAAAGGTCATTCACCACTGCAGTCAAAGTGAGTCTGACAACATAAAGAACAGTATCAACAGCATAGGAGTGTACACTGGCATTTTCAATTTAACTCCAAGGTTGTTAGCATAGGTCATGAATAAGAGCAGCCCAAGTATAGATCTTAGTGGTGCACCTTTACATATAGGGAAACAGGAGAATGAGTATTCTTCCAGTTTTATTTGCCGATGATATCTGTTAAATATTAAATGCCTTCTGTCACTTTCTCTTCCTCTGGAAACTACTTCCATCTTCTCTCTATCCCTCCCCTTCCTTCAAATCCCTTAGGAGCCCGTGAAAGATCCTTCCCACCTCCACCTGCTCCTGTCAGCTCCCTACACGGCACTCCCCCTTTGGAGCTCTGTCCAGCCCTATTACTGGTCCTCCTCATAGAACATAACATAATCTGACAGCAGCTGAGAACTGCTTGGCCCATTCATGCTGCTAATTTCTACCTATAGTACCTACACTGTTACTGCAGACTGTGCTGGATCTACAGCTCTTTCTCCCTCATCCCCATCATATACACTATGATTCCATTGTGCTTATCCCATGCATTCTTGAATCACACTAGTGTTTCTGCCCCCACCATCTCTGTTGGAAGACAATTTGAGGAATTCACCATTATTCCATCTGTGAAGAATTACTTCCTTACATTTCTCCCGAATCTACCTTCCTTCTACTTCATACTATGTCCCCTTGTTCTTCAATGCCTTTTCTTCTGAAACATACTTCCCTCCTTTACCTTATTTACCTCCTCCCCTTGTTCCCTCCTCTGTTCCAGGGCATACATATTGATGTTCTTTAGTCTCTTCTCTGGCTTTTGATGCAGACCTTACATCATTTTAGTTGTACTCCTCTGAACCACCTCCACTATGTCTATGTCCTTCCAGATATGTAGTTGCCAGAACACCAGGACATAGTACTCTAGGCAGAGTCTTACCAGTGATCTATACAGAGGCAACACCATCTCCCTCTTTCTGCTAGTTATATCCCTCCCTATGCATGCCAGCATTCCGCTAGGCCTACTATCTTGTTCCACTGCCAGCCACATTTAGGCCATTAGATATGATTACACCAGATCTTTTTCCTGCTTGATTGTTGTCAATACCAGTCCACTCATCTTGTGATCCACTCCTTGGTCTCTGTGTCCTAAGTGCATTATCTTGCACATTTTACATTGAAACCCATCTGCCATGCTCTTGGCTAATTCCTCTAGTTTTGTTTGATGTCTGTTCACCCTCATCACCCCCAAGAGTGTCCACCCTGTTACAGATTTTGGTATCATCTACAAAGAAAAGATCTTTCCTTCAAGCTCCTCTGCAATGTCACTTGTAAAGACATTAATGAGAACTGGTGCAAGCGCTGATCTCCAAGGCACCCTGCATGTCACTTTCCCTTCCTTGTAGTGAACTCCATTTACAACCACCCTCTGTCACCTATCCAATAGCCAATTTCTTATCCAGTTTACCATCTTTAGACTCACTCCTAAGCTAACCATCTTGCTTACTAGTCCCCTATGTGGAACAGTGTTCAAGGCCTTACTGAAATCTAAGTAGTCCAAGTCCACCACTCTGCCCTCATCTAAACCCTTTGGCACTCAGTTAACAAAATCTGCCAGATTCGATTGACGTGATCTTCCCATGTGAAACAATGCTGCCTCTGGTCCTGTAACCCACTGGATTCAAGTATTTCACAATCTTTTCCTTTAGCAGTGATTCCATTAACTTTCCCACCACCAATGCCAGGCTGACTGGTCTATAATTACCAGCCTCCTACCTACTACCACAGTTGTGTAGTGGGACTACATCCACCCTCCTACAGTCTTCTGGATCTGCTCTTGTTTCCAGTGAGCTGTTAAATAGAATGGTCAGAGGTGTAGCCAGTATTTCCCAGTGTTCCCTATATACCCCATCTGGCCCCACTGCTTTATCCACCTTCAGATTAAGTAGTTTTTCCAGCACTCTTGCCTCCAAGAAAGGACCAGTGATCTCTTCCCACCACCCAAAGCTTTTGTTGTTTTTTGTGTGGCCCTCTCCCCTTCTCCTTCCACTGCGAATGCTGAGTAAAAGTATTTGTTCAAGATGATTACCTTTTCCTGATTTCCTAGTCCTCATTTCCCTTTTCAAGCTTACAATCCTACCTGGTCTTCATCTTTCCACTTACATATGTAAAATGTCTTGTACTCTTTCATTACCTCCTTGGCTATTCTCTCTTCAGTTTGTGCCAGCTCCATATCATAAGGGCATTCCTCCTCAGTGCACCCCAGATTGATCCCTCCTAGCCAGTATTCTCTCCTTGAGTTTCTTGCCCCAAAGTGCAACACCTTGCATTTTTTTGCATTGAACCCCAGCTGCCACTTCCTTGACCATTCCTCCAGCTTTGGCAAGTCCCTCTGTATTTGCACCCATCCCTCTTCATTGTCTACTACTGCACCCATTTTTGTTTCATCAGTGAACAGGCTCATCCTGCTCATCACCCTCTGTGCAATGTCTGAGATGAATAACTCAAACAGCACAGGCCCATTACCGAGCCCTCCAACACCCTTCTCATCACAGATGCAGGCTCAGAGATCCCCCACCACCACCCTCTTCAGCCTACTTCTTAGCCAGTTTGAGATCCAACATGCCAACTTTGTCCCCACTCCCACCCTGGATAACTTCACCCCTAGTCTCCCATGGGGCACTGAATCAAAGACCTTGCTGAAATCCAAGTATAGCACATCAACAGCATGGTACTCATCCAACTCCCTCATCACCCAGTGATAGTACTGTATAAGATTGGTCTGGCAGGATCTCCCTGAAATGAACCTGTGCTGCCTCCCATCCTGCAGGTTGTTGCCATCCAGAAATGCCACCAGCTTGTCCTTTAGTATTGTCTCCATGAGCTTTCCCACAATGAACATCCAACTGACTAGCCTATAGTTACCTGGCTCATCCATTGAACCTCTTTTATGTAACAGTACCACATGGGCCAGCCTCCAGTCCTGAGGCACCTCCCCCATTTCCATGGAGGTGCTGAACAGATCGGCCAGTGGTTCTGCTAGAACCTCTGCCATCTCCTGCAGCACTCTGGTGTGGATATCATCTGACTCTGGTGCTTTATTCACCTTTAGTGCTCTTAGCCCTTCCAAGACTCTGATACCCTCTAACCAACCATCTGTTAACTCACACACCCCATCCCTCCTCCCCCATCGACTAGGGTGGTAATGGACCCCCATCCTCACTTATGAACACTAAGCAGAAGTACTCTTTCAGTGCTTCTGCTTGTTCTTTCCCCTTTTCCGCTCAATCCTTCCCCCTTTTTGTTCTCACCATACTGTTCCTGAACTTCCTTTTCTCCCTGATGTATCTAAAAAAGTATTTTTCCCCTCCTTTAATTCCCTGCGCTAATCTGAGTTCCTTAGTTCCTTACCCCTTACCCTCTTCACCTCCTTGGATCACTTGGTGTACTCCTCCCTGTCCTTCCCCTTCTCCGTCCTTCTCAACCCCCGGTACATCACTCTTTTTGCTCTCACCCCCTCTGTCACCTCCCTGTTCAGCCAGCATGGTCTCTTTGCCCTGTCCTTCTTATTTTGCAGCCTGGTGCCTATTTCTGTGGCCTCTATGATTCCTTGCTTTACATCATACTTCTGCGCTGTCCCCATACCCCATTTTATTCTTTTTAGTCTCCCCTTCAGCAATTCCCCCATTTTCCCAAAGTCTACCTTCCTGAAATCCACCACCTTTGTTGCAGATCCCTTCAGCTCCCTGTTCATTGTGATATTAAACCACACCATTTGATGATCACTGTCAGCTAAAGGATCCTCCACCCTTATGTACCTCACTGCCTCACTGTTAGATAGTACCAGATCCAGTGTGTTCCCCAGTCTTGTGGGTTTGGCAACCAGCTGTGTCAGGAACCCCTCCTGTAATGCATCCAAGAGGATCTTCTTCCTGGCACTGGAAGTGACAGACAGAGTTCAGTCCACCCCAGCAGGTTGAAATCCCCCACTATGGCCACCTTCCCCCTCCTACATACTCTACTGATTTGTTCCACCATTTTGCTGCCCCTTTCCACTGTCTAGGATGGCAACCATCACCCTAAACCTAAACTTCCTTCCCCTGGAGTGCAGGAGCTGTAACCATATTGTCTTGTATCCCTTTCTTCCTTTTTGTCCCTTGTACATTTGATCCCCCCTCCCCCATGTAGAGAGTCACCCCCTCCCCTCCCTTCCCCATGGTCCTTTCTGTACAGTCTGAACCCTGTAATTGCCAGGTCCCAGTCCCAGTGCTCTGTGTCCCATGTTTCTGTGATGGCCGCAATATCCACCCTCCCTACAGCCAAGAGCACCTGTAGCTCCTCCACCTTGTTAACATGGCTTCCAGAAGTCATCGAGACCACCCTCCACCCTGTCACCCTTTCCTACTTTTCCAGCTCTTCCTCCCCTCCAGCCCCTTCTGGACTAAATCCCCAAGGACCTTCTTACTAGCTTGGGGGGGTCACCCAGTCCTTGGGTACATTGTCTAAAGTCTGACACCCCACCACCCCCCCTAGCTAGATAGCTCCTTCACTGTTCCACTCAGATGCTAGACATAAATGTGCTGGACACATTGGCAGTGGTTGCTTTTATAGAGAACCTTTTTCCTCCCTGGTGGCACACTATTGGTTGTGGGAGGTCAGTTATCATCTTGCTGAGGCCCCAGGTCAGACAGTTAGAACACTTCTTCCAAACAACATGGCTAGCCACAGCTCTTATAATATGGCCCCTAAATGTGGGCTACTTCAGCTGGTCTCAAATTTTCCCTTCACCCAATAATAAATACACTAATTCAAAAAGTTTCACCTCAGTTTTCCCCACCTAGAGTATGTTGTCTCCAAAACAAAAAAAAAAAACAAGACCTTTTGGTTCCACCTGTGACAAATGTAGGTAGACTCTACTTAAGGCAGCACATGCAGGAAATCGATCCTCTTGGGTTTTGTAATTGTCCCAACTACCACTGTACTGACAGGTTTCAATCTGATCCAGTATCATATTCTCTGTGCATTAAAGTTGCTTATTCCCCCAGATTCTGGCATCTTATATTGCTATTTGCTCTTCCATCATGGTTAGTTGTACACTGGTTGCACTTTATATTGTATCATTTCCACAGTGTATACCTTTTGACTCTATGCCCTGCAGCAGGAAATGAGCCTTTGCTCAGTGTGCCTTTCCCAGTTCCACTACTGGGATAATGTCTACATTAGTGAGTTTATACAGCAATATGTTATGGTCTACTGCATCAGTGATCTTGCTGAGATCCAGGAAAAATGCAGCATTCATGTGTTTCTGATCTGTGCTAGTGGCCAGGCATTACTGATCTTAGCCAGAGCCGTTGAATTATTGTACTTCTAAAACCTGATTTTGGGGGACTAATAATATTGAAATCATTGAGACACTGGCACAGTTGTTTGTTAACCAATGTTTCTTAAATTTTAGCCAGCATGAGGAGAACAGAGGTAGGCATATAGCTATGTAAGGAAGCTTTGTCTATAGGCTTAAATAGGAAGATTATGTGAGCCATCTTCCAGATCACTGGTGCGTCACTGTGTTTGATTAAAAGGTTGAAGAGGTGGGTTTGGGTGCACAGCGAGGATACTGCTTCCTAATTTCAGGACAAGGGGTTCTAGCTTATCAGCGCCAGTGCTTTCTTTGGTGTCCAAGTTTTGGAGGAATCATTCTTCTTACAAAACGGAGAACAAGTTAAAATGAAAAAGGTCTTTACTGGGATTATGATATGTAGGTTACATCACATCAGGTAAAGGGAGATGCTTCAGGATTTTCATGAAACATAGTTCCAGGAAAGTGAAATGGAGTTAAGCTCCTTGATCAATATTTGTTTATCAGTAATTCATTTATTATCAGCTAAATTCTTCACTGACTTCCAAAATCTATACAAGTCTTTTTTTCAGTTTCTTCCAATACTGTTTAATAATAGTTGGTCTTAGCTGCTTGAATATGTTTTGTGCAGTAGTTTCTCATTTTGCTTAATGGTCATCCTGTTGTCTGGAGATTTAGTAGACCTGGCTTTGGCCCATTGTGTATCTCTGTCCCTCAGTGTTGATTTTAGTTCATGGGTGAACCAGGGGCAGCTTCTTTTTTTGTCCTATATTTCACCAGGGTCAACTGTCTTTTTATGATCATTAGCTTTTTTAAAGTTAAAAGTTTCAGCAGTTGCACATATTAAGGGGGCCAAGTCATTACTGAAGGCTGATCCATTGAATCATGTCACATATCTCGTGTGGAAAAACAAAGGTTTGTGAATTAATTTCTTCATCCCTCTGACACAAACCACAGCATTTTGGCCACTGAAATAATTATAAAAGGCAGTAGTAAGGCAAACTTTGTCTTGCCAATTCATAAGGAAGATATCTAAAATGGACAAGTTAAGGAGTTTTATTGGTTTGGGTCTTGAGGGTTAGGCCCACAACATCACTCATGAACTTGATATCACTTGATTTTGGTGGTATGCCAATCAAAGTTTAAATCCCATAGGATACTAATTTTGTTTTCATTAGAATTTACAATTTTTGCAAGGTAATTAAAAATTCCATGGCCACTTGTTGGAGGCCTATAGCAACCCGTCACATTTAAGGATTTAGCCCTGGAAAGGGTTGCTGTGGCAACTAGACACTCAAATTCCACTGATTGTGAGAGGGCACAAGCCATGGAGGACAGTTTCCTATTGGTCTGTATGAAAATTTCCTCCTCCCTTGGTGGGCCTACCTGTTCTGTATAGCTCATACCCTACGAAGGAGATCGCACAGGAATCAATAATATTACTGAAACAAGGTTTGGTTAACATTTGAATGTAAGGATTAGAGTGTGCCATCCATATATTTAAGTCATCCAGTTTGTTTGCCATGCTGTGAGTACTGCTGGTCATAAATTTTAAGCCCTTCATATTAGCAACATTGGTGGGTAGGTTTAGTAATGGCAGGCAGGATTCAACTCAATATTACCTGAGCAAAAGATTAATAACAGGATAATATGCTTTCTCATAAATGAGGTGCTTTTTTAAAACCATTCGTAATATTTACTTCTAATATCTGAGGTAGATAAACAACCTTAGTCATGCCATACTGTTTGAGACTGATGATAAGACATGTTAATAGCAAAGGTCTAACAACCAAGGGGGAAGGGTAATCATACCTAACACTAGGTGAGAAACATTGACTATCCAAATGAGATTTCATTCATTAGCACAGTTTACAAGACTACTGATGATTGGATGAGTGAAAGGACTGTTGCTGTCCTTGACTGAGACAGTACTTGTCCCACTACAAAGTAACAAGAGACCCAGAAGCCACATGTTTAATAATAGGAATCAACATAGTTGTCTGTTACTACTATGTAGGATATTTAGCACAATGGAGTTGTCCTTTAGGATAAGTGGAGGTGCACAATCTGCAGTGCAACTTTCAGTAACTATAATGAGACATTCCTGGTCATGATGTATGGTCCATCTATATAGGGGAAGTCGTGCTGCTTAAAGAAATAGTATCCTGTAAATGTAATTTGTTTCCTTGTCAACAGGCAACTCCTTCTGGGTAGCTGTTGGCATTATATGTGTTTGCCTTAGTTTATTTTCACTGTTCGTACCAGTCACTGTAACTATCCTGGGGCGGTCTCCATTTTATGGTTATTGAAATCTCATTGTGCCTTACAGCTGTGTTAGCATATAAGAAAATGATGTATCAGCACCCTTTTGATTCCACCATATGCCTGTCTGTTTACTTAGAATTAAAAAAAGTGGCATCGAGGTGTGAAATACCACATTTACTTTCAGTTAGCTTTACAAACTGCCTTATATATAATGCAGTTTTTTCCTTTAAATTTCATTCTAACAATGTTTGCTAGAGCTTTTTTTTTTCAGATTATGTGTACTTTCAACATAGAGATACATAGTGTAAATGAGTGCTGTGGCATCATGTTATCATTTGCTAAAGCAGCTGTTAGGGAGAATGAGATTTCAACCGCCAGAAAATTGAGACCCCCAGCTAGTTACAGGGGCCATACCTCTCAACCCCCTGCTTCATAAATGAGGGACAGGGCTTCAAAAAATCAGGGACAAAGGACCACAATCAGGGACACATCTTCAAAATTAGAGATATCCACCCAGAAAGCATATAGAATATGGGACTTAGTGCAAAATACATTTTCTAAAGAAGAACACATCTGTAAATTTAATGCTTGACATTGTTTTATGCTTACAGTCCCCACTGGTTAGCCACAAAAACACAAATTTAAGGAGAGACAGAGTGAAATGTTGAGGCAATATCAGGGACATCCCTGAAAGTCAGGAACACTTGAGAGGTATGACAGGGGCTGGTGTGAACAGTGAAATCAAACTAAAGCAAACACATAGATCCTCAACAGCCACACAGAAAGAGTTATCTGTTGACAAGGAAACAATTAATATTTACAAGATATGAGTGTGTACTGCTATTTTAATGAATGGCTTGAATTCACCCTGACAATGAATGAAGTACATTTTGCATCTATTGTGTCTAGTGGAAACCCTTCCTCCCAACTGCATGGAATGCAACATAAATGACACCTTCTGGGTTCTATTGGATCCCCTCCAATGGCACTGGATAAAAAGTAAATGAAACATCCTTTGCGGTCAAGCAACCTTCCATCCAAGAACCCCACATCAAACAGCCCCCAACATCTGTATGTTACCTTGCACTTGCCTAACCACTGAGGATCCCCTGCCCTGTCTACCCCTCAACCTGGTCTTTGGTTCTAGTGTCAATGATGGTGATTGACATAGTCATCTGCTCACCTCTGAAGCTGGTTACCATCTGACTTGCATAAAGTGCAATCATGAGTATTGCCCTGCAAGAACATTTCCTTTACTTCATATCTAAGGGGCGGGGGGGTCCTCCAGACATCTCGGAGGTGTCATTTACATTATAGCCATGGTAATTGTAGGTCCACTAGACACAAGGATGTGTCATTTATATTATAACAAGGACGATCAGGGAGGAAGGTCTCATTAGACACAGGGAACTCATAGCTACTTAGGTAAAAGGGCAGTCTAGAGGGGGAGGTCCAAATGGACACCAAGAAGGCCTTGGAACTTTATACATCCCCACCCTGCATTGACACTAGATGGCTGCTTGCAGGCAGATGATACATAATTGGCTTGCAAATGACTTATTGGTGCAATGCATGCCCATTGATTTCATTTACCTGCTAGGGTTGAATATTTTATTTATTTATTTAAGAGTTTCAAAAGGATGGCATACTGAGCAGGACTGCTCATTTGCAGATACATCTGGGGGGGGCAAGTAGTTCGATTACAATATCTATAAATACAGGGATGAACAGTTCATATACAAACAATAGATATGGTACTAGATTAATGGCCCACAGGAGCACTGGTACTATCCATATCGGGGTATGCTATCTTCTGTGGGCCATATGTAGCTTTGGGTTACAGTATGTAAGTGAAGCCCATTTTCACTTTGCACTGTCCCAGCACAGTCCCATATTCAGGCAGTTGGTAATTTCCATTAGGGTGTGCTATTGGGAATATTGTACAGAGCTGGCCATACTTTATTTTCAGTGTAGTGCTATCAACCAGCTCTGAATATTGGGGCCTTAATGCTTTAACATTTATCTCATATATTCTAATCAAGCAATAAGGCATGACGGTGTGTGTCTAAACCACATTATACAGTGTGGCCAGGGGAGCAGTAATGCATGAGGCTGAAGGCCAAGTGACTTCAGCTGCTGGCCGTGCTATAAAATATGGTTTACATACACCCATGAGTGCCTTATTACGCTTATAAAATTGGCTCTTTTTTTTTACTTTTGACTATTGGAAAAAGCATGTTTATATGTGGAAAAAACAGATTTATTTGTGTGCATTTGTGATAAAATAGTCCTTCTGCCCACTGCAAGTGATGTCATTGTATTTTTGCCTACTTTCTTCTTCTTCATGTTATTTTTCTCTGTTGTTTGCCACATTCAAGATATTGAATGTTTATCATGGAATCTTTACCATGGAATACACTGATTTAAAATTCTGCTCAGTTCCACTGGCAGAATGTTTCTCTCCCAATGCACTGCACACACTGACAACAAAGGCCTTTGTTACAGTAGACTTAGTTATCTCACTGTCAGGGCAAGAAGAAGAGAGTTCCTTAATAAGCAAGTAAAGGTTGGGGGGGGGGTTCACTGTTAGCAAATAAACAGTTGTAGTAAAAAAACATACACTATACTTATTGTTTTTAATTTGTATATGTATGTAAGAAGAGTGTTATAATCAAGGAAACATCATGTAATTAATTTGTTTTAGTATTTATTTAAGATAGTTTTATTTTTAGGGCCCAGCTGAAGTTTTTTTACAGTGTAAAAGTAGCAGCCATATTTGTGGTGGAAGATCAGTTTTGGTGGTAGGGGGCTAACTGAAATGCCTATGTTCCAAATGCCCATTGATTTGTGTTGCTGACTCTTCACTGCTGAGCAATCCTTTTTTAACCATGTGTAAACCATAGTTTACACATACATAAGAACTAATCGGATTATATGATTTTACCCTGCCATTTTATAATATACAGTAGCTCCAGGCTTAAGGTTCTTCCTAACTTTTCATTTGTCTTTTACTGACATCTTTACTCCCATCTAAAATTCATTTAAAGTTTAGACATAGTTTTTGAGTTGTAAAATTTCACCTGATTTCGTGTTTAGTATTCTCTTCTAGTTACATTATGTTACCTTAATTGTCTGATTTTCACACATGTATTTGCTTATCATATCATGTTATTCATTTAGGGCACTTATTTTTTCTCACTTCTAAATTCAACTTAGATACATGTATACAATAATTATAGTTCTGCAACAATGTTGCATAATGAGGACATTTGGAATACACAAACATTATCCATTGATCAATCCCTTTCATCAGTTCTGAGCTGACAAGATACTGTATATAGAGTATGCCTAACAAAGGTGGCAAAAAAGGGTAAAACCCTGCTGTTTTGAATGTTATTTATTTGGCAACTGTACACTATTAATGTTTCAACATTTTTTTCAAAGTAACTTATATGCTATATGTAATATACTGGCCATTAAAGTATAACCTTTTGTTAGGCAAATTTCTAAGCAGCTTTCTTTTTGTTAATAAAGGTTCCAGTCAATTAGTAAACCTAAACTTCTTGTTCACCTTTAATCAGTATTACACTACTCAAGTATTTATTTTAAAGGTTTTACCAGGAAAGACAGAGCTAGTAGCAGCTTATTTCTAAATGTGTCCTGTGGGTGAGGTAGACAATATAACAGTGTTAAAAAATGCAAATACAATGACAGTTCTGCAGGAAATCAATTATGTGCCAGGTGCTGTAATAAAGTACTATCAAACTGATACCATTCATGAAGAGCAAACACATTTGGCAAACCGTGACATTAAACATATCATTTTCTGCCAAACATTGAATGCCTTCCTAAACTGAAGTGAAACATGTAAATATGTAATGCTTTGTACCACTCAGTCACTTGTACTTCCATAAGAGTGAATGTGCTTTTATTACAATTAATAATTTTTTATTAAATTTTAAAGATAATATTAGACATAGCCAGGTACATAGAGAAGATACAGCATGACACATATGCATACACAATGACTGCAGTGTCATTATATAATTGACAAAGTCTAGCCCATAGAAAGGCACATTGCTAGGTAATGATACAGTAAGAAATTATACAGTAAGTTGTATTGTGGTATTGTGCCCAAGAAATAAAAAAAGAAAAGAAAAGTATGAGAGATTGCATAATTATCACCGCATCTAGGTTAGTAAAGGTGTCTACTATGGGCATAATACATAAGTGTCTCCTGATACCTGAATAAACCTGAAAAGCACAGACATAATAACAAAATACTAACAACGTTAAGGTCCAGATCTGAATTCTTATCCTATAGGGAGAAAAGATAGCAGTCCTTGCAGGGAGGGGGTGGGTTCTGGAGTTCCAAACCATTTCCTACTGGTGTATTTACTATGTTGGCCCAGATCATTCCACAGGGGAAGTCAACCAATTCCTGCATGTGGGGAGAGATAAGCTACGTAAGGGGCCCAGGTAAGATAATATTGTGAAAGAGTATTCATAACTAAGTGGGACTGATGATCCAGTGCTGCTACATTAGAAAGCGCGTAATATAATTCAGAGATAGTGGGTACCTCTGTGGTTCTCCACCTACAGAGGATAAGCCTCTTAGCTTGGAGGCTACGAAGTGTGAGCCGTCTGTGCTGTTGATGAGTGAACACTCTCAGCACAGGAGGAAGGCCCAGAATCCAAACTAGGGGATCTAGAGTCACAGCAGAATCTGAGGCCTGTTGAGTCAGACCCAAGACAGCAGTCCAGAATGGAATGAGGAGTGGACAAAGCCAAAGTATGTGCAAAAGGTCTCCCTCTCCCGAAAGACATCACTAGCAATGACTATTGTCCATGAGATGCATTCTGTACAAGATAACAGGAGTGCAATACCAATGCAACAGTAGTTTGCATAAGTTTACTTCTCATATCTGGACAAATAGAGGGAGCATATTTCCAGCATAGCTTCCATTGGGCATCCGAAATAGATTGTTGAAGAGCTTGCTCCCATTTACATTTAGCCTGAACTGATTGTGCAGCAAGATGATTCCTAAGATCAGCATATATAAGACTGGCTAAATGTGCTTTTATTAAAAGGTTTTACAGTGCTACAGTTCCAGTCATATGTATTTACATGACTTATTATTCTTTTGATAAAGAAGCTTAAAACATGTGTGCATCATTTAACTGTATAATTACATTTGCTTCAAGTGTTTGGCTTTATTACCTGTATAATAAATAGAAACAAAAAGGCAATTTAGGATTACTCATATGGCAGGACTAAATAAAATAATGTGATGTGATGTGTCTCCATTTTAAAAGTCAATACTCAGCACCTTCTGAACTAAATGAATACATGCAGAGACTATTTATTGTAACTGGAGAAACACTCAGTAGAATTGAGTTGTTGTTCTCTGTTTTAATGAAAGAGGTTAATTAGCATCATCTACTCATATACTCCGATAAGAGAATAATGTTTGATTGATAGCTCATAACTGATAAACTGGGGAGGCATTGGTGGCCACTACTCTTAATGATATTCTATTTTTCCCATATGGGCCTTACATGCAGTTAGACCATGTGCAGTAGGCTCTTTTCCTGATTTATTGTCTCTGACCCAATGCACTTGTACTGGCTCAGCCATCCAGTATTTGGAAGTCACCTTAGTAAGTTACATTTACTCTCCACCCAAAGTTGGGGTGGACAAGTTAGAAATGTATTTGTGTTCACTGTTCTTGGTTTGTCATGGTCCTACTGCTTTCTCTGCTGTGTAAAAGAAGTGCAGTCAAAGTGCTCATTGCTGCCTGTGGCTATGGTTCCTATGACTCCATGCAGTGAAATTGGGGGGCCTTGTTGTGAGGGGTAGGCTGTGAAGTTGTCTATCATGCCTTTTCCATGTCCAAGGGACAGACAGAATTGAGTCATATATTGTCCGAGAATGTCAACTGTTTTAACAACAGACTGAAAAGGTAAAAAGTATTTACATCACTTAAAAATGATAATTACAAAATAGTGTATGGTGGAACGTCATTCTCCACCGAAATCCATCGTTTTTGAAACCTTGTAGTCACACACTAGTGACGTTCGCAGTGCAAAAGAATGATGTTTTCTACTGCACTGCACACATCACACACTGTGTCCCCGAGCAGCATTTGACAGTTTAGGCTCACTCCATAGACAGGACACATGGCAAAAGCAGCAATGTTGGCAGCAGTACTAATGTTTAGCATTAAAACATTCACAATGTAAAGTTCTTAAGCAGTTAAAATGTCAAGCATGAAGACGTTCAAAATGTAAAGTTCTTTTTTCCTTCTAGTAACTGATCCCCCCCCCCAAAAGCGACGTTCCACCATACACTATAAAGAAGTGACATGGGAAAGATAAATAGGTATTTTTCATTTCGTTGCAATTATGATTACAGATTACCTCTTGATGCACTCTGAGGTAATCAATCATTGTCATAGTGCCAACTCAGCGAAAGAATAGCCCTGTTGTCAACTGTTCCCCATGCACTATCTTATATATATATTGCTGCTGCAGGAAGTACATCTTGCTAACAGACAGCATCAAAATATAGAGGAATTTAGTTACTCTGAGGACAGAGTTTCATCCTTTGAGAAAGATGCATGAAGAGAAGTGGCAGTGTTAATAGTTAAATCAACTCTGTTTAAAGCCTATCAACTGCGCACACACACAGCAAGCCTTAATGTGGTTGCATCAGAAATTCTATAGGTCACAATTTCTAAAATGAAAGACCCTATAACCAGCCATAAAAAATATTGTATTCCACTGCACAGGGTCATAATGTAACAAGATATTGTGCCACTGCAGCATAACGAACTGCTTGAACAGTGCGATAATGTTGTGGTGACATAACTGTAATTATCATGAGGGGGGCTTTGTCATTCACACCGCCCACTATGGGGGCTCCACTCCAACCCCCACCAACTAAAATAATAAACTCTGGAAGGGGGGATACACTTTATATCGCACAAAGTGCTGTAAAAATAAAATAATGTCTGGAACCGGGACTTGAAACCCAGTCCACAGATACACTGCCTTCCTGCCATCCTCGCTGCCTGAGGCTCATCCCCTTGAGCCACAAGAGCTGGGTAGCAGACCCTGCTCCTGGCAGAGGTCTTAACCTCTACTTGGGAAGAGTGAGCGGAGGCATTACTGCACAAACATACATATGCGGTTTTGCACCCTCTCTCTTTCCCATGCCACGCTGTTTGTGTTGCACAGGAATGTCATGCACTATTAAGGGCATGACATCTTGACCCAGTAGAATATTTCACATGCAAAATTCTAGAAACTTTTAAAGAATTCTACCAGAAATTATATTCATACCTGGAGACCGCTGATCCACAGCAAATATCCACCTTTTTATCTTAAATAAAATTGTCAACTCTTAGTACTTCCCAAAAAGAAAACATAATTTTCCCTACTACAGCTCAGGAATTGTATACTATAATCAAGAATTTGAAAAATGGAAAGAGCCCTAGTCCAGATGGTTATGGAGCTGAATGGGACCTAATTAAACTACCTCTGTTAAAAGCAATGCAAAAAAGTCATACTACATCCACCTTTTCTATTTCCTGGAGACAAGCAGTCATTTCAGCCATATTAAAACCCCAGAAGTCCCTGCAGTTTTGTGATTGTTTTCATCACATTTTAGTACTTAACAAAGATTACAAAATAAATATGAGTATAATAGCCCATAAGCTGGATGATATCTTATCCACATTAATCCATCTTGATCACTCCTGCACAACCTCATCCACTCTGACTGGTCTCCCTAAGCCTCTATCCCCTTGGTTGACAAAATCCTCGGATACTATACTTTAAAGAAATGTTCCTGGAAAATTGGAACACCTTTGCACCATTTATACAAACCATGGTCCAGGGTAACCACCTACCCTGGATTACACCTGAACTATTGGCCTGCTGCAAATTTTGCTTGGAAGCACCACAAAGTAACTCAGCTCCCAAATGACCTATCACTGTTCCATAAGCTTTGTAAAGCCTACACCAGAGTTACAAAGCTAGCCAAGTCTGAGTATTTTAAATCTGCCTTCCACACAAATTAAACTCTCCCTCCAAGTTCTGGAAGGTGGTCTATGCCATCTTTATGCCTTCATCCTGTCCCATTTCCCTCGTGCTTAAAATAAACTTTAGTTTGATGATCAGTCTGCCCCTGTTGCAGAATTCAACTCCTATTGCACCTCCTGTGAAAAATAGCTTTTAAAGTTCCTCCCTATCTTTCCATCCACCCCCACTCCTTTCCATATCCTCCCTTCTACCCTACCCTCCCACTCCTTTCTCCTTCACTCATATCTCCCCAAACAATACTCTAAAAGCCCTACTCACTATCAAACCTTCAAAAGGCTCCCCCTCCTCTGATGACCTAGACCTTAAACTCCTGTCCCTCTCAGCACTAGCCATTGCCTACCACCTCTCTTTAATTCTAAACCTATCATTTGCAATGGCCTCAGTTCCTTCCCCATGGAAACATGCAGTGGTCCTCCCCCTACCCAAAGGCAGTGACTCTACATTTCCTTGATAACTATCACCCTATCTCTCTTCTTCCAACACTAGCTAAGTTGCAGAAACACCTTGTTCTCACCCAGCTTTCTTCTTTCCTGTCTGACACCTCTTTCTTAACCTCTTTCAGATCTTGTTTCAGGAAAACCCACTCCACTACCACCTCACTACTCTGGCTCATGACTCTATCCTTACAGGGAGGGACAATGGCAAAATCACCTCAGCCACCTTTGTTGACTTAGCCAAGGCTTTCAACACTGTCTCCCACTCCCTCCTCCTTGATTCCCTCTCATCAGCTGGCCTTTCCTCCCTAACCGCTAGCTGGTTCAAGGCCAACCTTACTATAAGATCCCAATCCATAAAAATCAGTGATAATATTTCATCCCTCCTCCGATCAGCACTGGAGCCAATCAGGGGTCGATGCTAGGTCCCCTTTTATTTTCCATATCCCTAAATGACCTCCCTTTTGTTTGCTCCCCCTCTACTGCCCAATCATATGTATGATGATGATACAGTTCTGTATGCATCATGTTCATGCCCAACCATGGTTACATCCACCTTGCAATATGACTTTGACAAAGTTCGGCTCTGGTTTGCTGACCATCAACTATTCCTCAACACCAAAAAGACAGTCTCCATGACCTTAAGCATAAGGCAGAGACTATCTAGGCTCCCCTCCCAGCCCTTTTTCCACATTCTTGATGGGTGTTTACTGGAGGACACATCCTCCTTCACATACCTAGGTGTCTGGCTTGACCAACATCTAAATGTCTCTGGACACATTCAGACCATTCAGAAAAACCTGTGCCCCAAAGTCAGTGCCCTGTTTCAGAACCACAGCTGCATCCCTCCTGTAGTTAGGTGGGAACTTGTCCAAAAATGATACTCCCCATTTTTGACTACTTCGATGTAGTCTATAGTGCTGCTCCAAAGTCCTACCAGACCAGATGGGACTCCCTGTTCAACTCCTCCTGCTGCTTTGCCCTCAATGCTCCCTCTCGCAAGCACCGCTGCATTCTATATCAAGCCCTTTCCTTCTCCTCTCTGACAAACAAGTGCCTTAACCACTGTGTTAAATTCACCTCCAAGCACTGGTTAGGTGAACTCCCTTCCTACCTCTCCTCCTCATTTATATCTCTTACACCCTCATCCCACTCCCTAAAATCAGCTGACCATGGTACATTGATTGTCCCCTACTGGTCCACTCTTATTGGCCAAATGAACTTCTATCATTTACCAAAAGTAAGGAATTCTCTCCCTCCTCAAATTCATCACTCCTCCTCCTCCTACACCATCAGTTCTGCACTTTGCAACTACCTCTCACCCAACTGTTCCTGCTACATACTACCGTAAATTCCCTTACACCTCTAATCCTCAAAAACTCTTAAATTTATTTTCCCTTCCTTTAGACTACCTCCCAATTCTTCTTCACCCTCTATTCCTACCTGTCCTTGCTAATCTCTTACTCGTTCACACTCCCCTTCCCTCAATGAATCCCACCAGTTCTGTACTTCAAAACTACCTCTCTTCCAACTGTTCCTGCTACAACACCCCCAAATGTCACTCCAGTCCCCTTCCCCCAGAACTCCATAGAACTTCCTCCTCCCCTTCCTACTCTTATCTGTCCCTCTAAACCACTCTCCATTCCACTGCCCCTGCCTTTAATGATCCCTGATCCTGTCCTTTAACCCCCACTCCTTTCATCACACCTTAGTCCTCTCAGTCCTCTTGCAGGGTTCACAGCATCATGAAGGGATACCTAGGTACTAGGTTTCTCACCTTCCCTATTCCTCCCTTCCCCTTATTTCCTGTGTATTCACTTAATCCATTATCCCCTCCCTCTCACTACCTTCCCCTCCTTTGTCATGTCTCTGCTACCCTCCCCTACATCTACTTGCTCCTATGCCCTTACTCTTAAATTAAACTTATTATACTGCCCAATCGTCCCACCATTCTTTGCTAATCCCTACTCTAGCAATGCACCTAAATGTAACAATCACTGGAATGAGCATTTGTATGTAATATCAATGTAATAATCTCCTTACATTCACATGTCTTGCAGATGATTGCAGTGTGGCCATATGAACATTTATATTTAGTGAAAGCATGCAAATGCCTGCTCTATCCCACATCCTTAATGTAACAAGCACTGTATTGATCATATGTCTGTATTTTAATGTAGAAATTTCTGTACATTCACATGTCCTTGCAAAATGTTGCAAGGTTGACTCATGTAACTTGTATTGTTGTAGTTAGTGAGTGTATGCATGTTTGTATTATTTTACTCCCCTATTGCTCCCTTCCCCTCCCCCCAGGTTGCCCCATGAGATGAGCAACGTGTTGCTTAGTGTACCTTCCTGGTGAAATATTTCAAAAAATAAATAAATTAATTAATAAAATTAAATCCCACCAGACCATGGATAATATTAATAGACTTTTCAAACATTCATGTATAGCTGCAGAACATTTAATACTGTCATTCTCTATGGTTATAAATTACTTCTTTTGCTTCACATATAGCAGTATTGGTATGGCTAGTTGCATGCATTCATTAAAACATGGCTAAACATTTACATACAAGCTTGCCAGTTAGAGTCTAAGTTCATTCCTATATGTTTATCTAGTGTTTTAAAATGGAAAATCCATCTCATCTCTGCCCGCTCAAGCATTTTTTCATAATTGCCCCCTCTTATAGGGGGTGCAACAACCTCCAGTACCCAAAACTGCAGTAAGGCACCATTGTGTCCTGCTTCATTGAAATGCTGTGCCACTGGTGACCTTATATAATTTCATCTGATATCTCCCTTGTGTCATCCACATTTTAATAGAAACTCTGAGATTAGACAACATATTAACTGTACTACAGAGGGTGTTGTTTATGTCATCCAATGCCCATGTGACCTGCCGTATGTCGGTCAGACAAAAAGATCTTTGAAAGTGAGAATCTTAGAACATAAGGGAGACATCAGACAAAATTGGAGGTTGTTGCACCCCCTATAAAAGGGGGCAATTATAAAAAAATGCTTGAGCGGGCAGAGATGGGATGGATTTTCCATCTTAGAACACTAGATAAACATATAGGAATGAACTTAGACTAAAACTAGAAAGCTTGTATGTAAATGTTTAGCCATGTTTCAATGAATGTATGCAATTAGCCATACTAATACTGCTATATGTGAAGCAAAAGAAGTAATTTATAACCATAGACAATGACAGCATAAAATGTTACTAAGAGTTATACTAAGACGATCTAGACATGCAGAAGGCCGAGGCTCATATGAGCATGTCTTCAGCCATGCTGGTACATCTGTTTATTTCAAAATAAAATTATCTAGATAATGTTTAAATTTTACATGATCTGCGATTTCCAATAATGAACTTGGAAGAGTGTTCCACAGAGGGATTATTCTTTGAATAAAATAAAATATTTTTTTATTTGTTCTAGGGTAAGTTAATATTAACTGATGTTTATGACTTCTAAGGTTACAATTACGCATATTATATGACGTTTTCATCTGGGATAGTAACTCCTCATCGATATAAATGTTGTGCATAAATAATAAATCACCTTGTTTTCTTCTTTGCTCTGCAGCTATGCATGAATGTTTGAAAAGTTTATTAATAAACATTTAGAATTTAAGATGCAGTAATGAATGATCCATAGTATATAAGGAATTTGAATGAGAATAGTCCACCCCCTCTTGGGGACTCTCTCTCTCTTTGTTTTTTCAGCTCCCCCCCCCACCCATGGTTGTAATAAACATCAAAAGGTTTAATGGTTAGAATGTGAGGTACTTGATGCCCAGCTCAAAATCTGAATGGTTGTTTCTAAATAAGTAATAGACTTCAATAATCTTTAATACCCCATGGCCTTTTGACCAACCTGTGTGAACCTGCCTCCTGCTTAGGAGGTATATGGTTGCTTAGCAACCTCCTGCTTCAGCAGGAATACAAGGGAGTGATTTCATTATCTCAGGACACACAGGTTGGTTACAGAGGCAGGCCATACCTTGAGCAGCACACTCCAGCACTTTTGAGATTGCAGACAGGACATCTGTGAATGCTGAAGCTCTGAAACTGTTTGAAATTATCCACAATAACGTAGAACCATCTTATTTTCAACATTAGAACTGTTAGAGTATATTAAGGATTTATGTAAACATTATATAGCAACATATTTGGTGAAACAGTGTTGATTTCACATGTTTTTTCACGGTTTAAACTCAAGTGTTTGATTTGGTCTTGAACACAACTGTGAATGACTTGAAGCTTACAAATGCTTTTGTGTATGCTATGGGGTAGATGGCCAAGTTATGTGATTACAAGCTTTATGCAGTTGTTAAAATTATGCTAATATGGGATCTTTTTTTTTGTTGAAAATATTTGATAGAGTACATTATGCCAATTCACAGATGGCATGGATTTTTTTTTTCGTAATATGAAGCAAGTGGGAGGAAAGTGAAATATAGAACAGTAGCTGTGAGCTAGGTAATTTTATTTTACTTCAAGAATTTCACAATGCTTTACCTTAACACAATATTATAACTTAACAAAATGGTGATAAGTATTTTTTCAAGGATTGTTATACTAAAACATGTTTTTATTATCATTGTTTTTAACTGATATACCCCTTGAACAAGCTCTTATACAGAGTGAAACGTAGGGGGGCAGTATTAACAGAAATAAAACATTATTAAAAATAAATCTTTGGACTCTGGAGAAGTAATTTTTGGGTTCCTAAGCAAGATTTTTTCATGGACATTTGATGAGACCTTGGGAACTGGGGGCACAGTGAAAAATTCAAGATGGTTCATTTCCCACCTTACCTTTGGGATTGTTTTCAAAAAATAGGTATGTCTGGAGAATGTTCCAGTTTGCCAGTTTCAACTCATATAGACTCTTTTATGGCCCCTGACCCTGTATTCCTGCTTTCTCCTGGGGTGATGTTGAGTCAGGACTCTGTGGGTAGGGTGCTCTCAGCTGATTCTGAGAGTTCTGATACCAATGATTATGGTGCTAATCTTTCTATTTTGGAGTCTCATATATTACTCTCTTCGAATCAGCATGAAGGGACTAATGCAATGCAAGCTGTTGCAGCATTATGATAAAAAAGTTTCAGTTATTTATTTATTTATTTGCTTTTGTTGACTGGGTAAGTCACACTAGACAGCCAAGTGCCTTTTTTCAGGTGCGACCCGGGAGGGTTACAAGCTTGGATAACAGGTACAGTGACAGATTGGACTTGAACACAAAGAGTATGACATGTCATATAGTGGTAAAAGACAACCAGTAAGTAAGACACCTGCCCGGGGAAGGTTACAGACAGCAAGAGAGAGTTAAGATAGAGCATACACATATAGTGAGCGAGTCAGATTTACATACAGTGGTGATCGCAGGTACTAACAAAAAATTTACATACAGTGGTGTTGCAGGTACAGTACTAACAAAAATAGCATTACATTATCCTTAATCTAGTCCAGTGATCAGGAGAGTAAGTGCAGTGTACCAGGGCGTACAACCCCACATGAGACGATAGTTCAAGGGGCAACGGGGCACAAGGACAGATGGAGGAGCCCTTCAGGAATGCCCATAGAGATGTTTTGAACTCTGGATGGGAGGGGGTGGATCGAGTAAGGGCAGGGAATGAGTTCCATAGTTTGGGGGCCTAGTTGGTGAAAGCTCGATCACCTGCAAAGGTACGTGTTCTAGGAACCATGCAATTTAGTGCCGCCCGTGACCTAAGGTGGTGGGAAGAGTTGCCGGAGAAGAAGGACATGGCAAGGGCTGAGGGGGTGGCTGTTCTAATGATGTTGTCGATGAAGTTCCCTACTATGAAGGTGCAATGTTTCTCAGAGGGGAGCCACTCAAGGTGAGTATAAAGGTCACAGTGGTTTGTCAGGGGAGGGGCAGAGAGCGCGAAGCAGCAGATGCTGTTGTAGGCCATATCACATTTCGAGAGGTTGGATTTTGGTATGGGGTGAAGGTCACTTGCCCGTAACAGAGGGAGAGAAGGAGAACACCCCTGGCTAGGGCCATCTGAGTGGCCGATGTGAGGCAGTTTTTGACTCTGTATGCGAGTCCGAGTTTGACATTTGTAGCCTTGCAGATGTTCCTGATGTGCAGGGAAATGTCCAGCTGGGGGTCTAGGGTAACGCCAAGGTACTTGACAGCAGCAGCTATCTGCATGGGCAGGCCATCAGCCCTGTGTATTATAAAGGGGTAGGGCAGGATTTTGTTTTATTCAGGGACCCGAAGAGCACAGCCTGGTTTTTTTTGAGGTTGATGACAAGCTGATGCTCGCACAGCCAGGCTTGTATCCACTCAAAGTCAGAGTTTAGTTGGGAATTGATGGTTCTGATGTCTTGGGCACTATCCAATATGACAAGGTCATTGGTGTACAGGGTTGCAAGCCCATGGGTGATGATGGATGGTAATTCATTGATGAAAAGGGAGAAGAGCGTCGGGCTGAGGACAGAACCCTGGGGCATGCCACATTGGACAGTGGTGAGGTTGGAGAGGGTCCTGTTGAAGTTTGTGTATTGCTTCCTACCAGTGAAGTAATTGTGGAACCAGGCATGGGCAGGGTTTGAGAGTCCGAGGGAGAGCAGGGTGGTGCTGAGGAGGGAATGATTTACCCTGTCAAAGGTCTTGGATAAGTACACGAAAATCACACCAGTGAGGTTGCCCTGGTTGGTTACAGTTCTGATTTGCAAGGTGACTACAGCCAGGGCGGTAGCTGTGCTTTGCTCCTTTCTAAACCCGTGTTGGGCCAGGGAAAGGAGATTGTACTCCTGTAGGTACTCAGTAAACTGAGAGGCCACAGCTTTTTCTAGAAGTTTAGATGCGGCTGAGAGAATAGCAATCGGCCGATAGTTCAGGGGATCTTCCGGGTTTCCTTGTTTGAGGACAGGGGTGATCTTGGCTATTTTCCAGATATCAGGGATGACGCTGGTGGAGAGGGAGGCATTAAAGATATGTGTCATTGGCCAGGCTAGGAGGTGGGCACCTAACCTGAGCAGTTTTGGCTCGAGGTTATTGTGCCCTGGGCCGGCATGGGGGAGAGGCTAGCGAGCAGCCTCTGGGTCTCGGTGACAGACACCTGCTGTAGAAAGAATGAGGGTCTGGGTGTGGGTCTGGGTTGAGCCGAATTGGGTTATGTTACAGGTGGGTTATAATTTGAGGGCTTAGGGGTGGTGGGGCAGGAGGAAGGGAGGTAGCCTGTTCGGAGAACATAGTGTTAAAGGTGTTAGTGATTGTGTGGGTGCTATTGCAGCTGACCCCATCAATGAGCAAATCCATGGCTTGCCCTCTCGCAGAGCCCCCGACCATGCTTTTTATGTTCTACCAGAAACTTCTTGGGTTGTTGGTAGAAGAGAGTAGTGCAGATTGGCAGAACTCACTTTTGGTGGCCCTGATGGCTTTTTTGCAGGAGCTTCTGAGGCACTTGTAGGTGGCAAGATCTTTGACACTGAGAGAGGCCTTATAGGTCTCCCAGCATTTGTCTCTGTGTTTCATTAGAGAGAATAGATCCCCATGAAGCTATTTGGTGATGGTACCTCGCACCCTCATTCTAGTGAGGAGCGCATGCTTGTCCTGCACTGGGATGTATTTGGCAAGGAAAGCGTCCAATGCTAGATTTGGGTCCAAGGAGGTGGTGACCTTGGACCAATTAGTAGATCTGAGGTCGCTGAAGAAGTCGGGCAAGTGGAGCTTTGAGTAGTCCCTCATCTGTATCACTTCACCAGGTATTTTCGCCTGAGGTATGCCCCAGGTACAAAAGGTGGGCGAGTGGTCCGAGATGGCATCAGGTAGGATGCCCGAGGATGTGACACTGTTGGGTCTGTTGGTCAGGACCCAGTCGATCAGTGATCCTCTATCCCCCTTGGGGGAAGGTCTTGTTGGTTTAGTGATAACCTGGCTCAGAGCAAGGCCTGATAGCAGCTCCTCATAGGATTTAGAGTTGGATCCCATCCAGTCAAGGTTGAAGTCTCCAAAAATGAGGACCTCACTTGTCTCCACCCTGGAGCTGAGGCTGTGTAGTAGTGAGGAGAGTCTGGGTATCCCACCTCTGGGAGGGTTATAGCAGCAAATCAGGTGGATTTTCTTTGTGAGCCCAAGAAGGAGAAGGGTGTGCAAGAACTCACATGTCGAGGGGGTGGTAGATTGGTGGTCAATGATAGACACATTGAGATGGACTTTATAATAAAGTAACACCCCTCCTCCGCATTTGTTACCCTTGTGATCACACCTGATGTGGCTATAACCTGACAGGGTGCATATAGCGTCAGGAGTGTGGAGTTTTAGCCATGTTTCTGTGATACCCAAAATATCTGGGTTATAGTGGGCAACCCGGGCAGTGAGCTCAGCAAGGTTGCATAGGAGGCTGCGGACATTCAGATGGACGATTTTTAGCCCCTTGACAGCTAGCTATGGGGGCGGGTTGAGGTGATGCAAGGTCATCCTGCTTGTATTTAGTAGCTCCACCCCTGGTGGGCCCAAGGGAAGGGAGGTTGAGGGGGGTGCATCATGCTAGCAGGGGGGTTGGTTGGGCAAGGAGGAACCTAGTTAGCTTGGGATTAAGTAGGTCTGCCCTTAGTGCAGTACCCTAAAATTGGAGAAATTGTGCTGTTTTTTTTTTTTTTGACTATAACTAGGAGCTTGAGATTAATTGGGTCTGCCCCTAGTGGCAGGTTAGTATAACCTGCAAATGGAGAACTGGGCTGATAGGTCAAATTACCACAACATGTGACCACTCTCAGCCTATTTAAGGGAGAGCCAACCAAGGGTGGTGGTGGGGGCAGTGGGGAGCCGAACGCATAGCGTTTGGTGAGGCTAGAACATTAGCAAGCACAGAACCCAGCTGTTTGCAATTACTGGCTCTTTGAGACCGAAGGCTGGGGAGGGGGTTAGAGCACCCTCGTGACCTCGGGAGTCTGATCTGTGGAGGAAAAGGGAGAGTTACTTGGTTGTTTCATAGGCAGTTTTGGGAGAGGGGGGGCATCTGGTGAATGACAGGGGACAGGCAGAGCTCGCCAAGAATGCAAAGGTAAGTCAATTCACAATATTCAGATCTTTTGTGTTTTCTGCAATTCAGGTTGTAAAGGGGCGTTTAGCACTGTGTCTATGGTGTAAGTGAGAGATTCCCTTAGTTACAGTTTTGAGATGTGAGATTTTAAAATTAAAAATTGGTGCCAAAACTGCAAAGCTTATCGCAATGTGTGAGCTTCTTTTTTTTTTTGTTTTAAACTGCAAAGCACAGGAGCAACAGGCGCGGTGGCAGTTAAGCTGCGAGAGAGAGATTGGTACAAACAACAGCATCTCCTTGTAATTGTTTAAAGTAGGTGCCAAGAACTGCAAGTCTTAACACAGTATGTGTGCTTTTGAATTGTGGAGCTCAGGGGTGACTAGCGCAGTTGCAGTTAAGCTGAGAGAGAGAGATAGTACAAACAACAGGAACCCCTTGTAGTAGTTTAAAATTGGTGCCAGAACTGCATAACCATACTACAATATGTGATCTTATTAACATTCAGTACAGTGCACAGTCCAGTGTCTCCAGTTTCAGAGGCATGAAAAACTCCAGTCTCTGAGGCATAAAAAACTATCTCCACATGTGTGGGGACAGTAATTCAGTTAAAGTAACTCCATTTAAGTGCAGTTAAGGTGCAATCCATCCCTGTCCATCTAGAGCATTAGCAAGCACAGAAACCCAGCTGTTTGCAATTAACTCGCTTCCTTGTCCTCCGGTAGGCTGGGGGGGAGGGCTGTAGAGCACCCTCGAGACCTCGGGGGTTTGATCTCACTTCCTTGTCCTCTGGTAGGCTGGGGAGGAGGGCTGTAGAGCACCCTCACGACCTTGGGTGTCCGATCTCACTTTCTTGTCCTCCAGTAGGCTGGGGGTGCTGTAGAGCACCCTCGTGACCTCGGAGGTCCGGGAGTTTCCCTCTACTGCTACACAGGTTGCCCAACTCACAGACTGCTACTTTGCCTTTTGATCAGGCTGCTATAGTTCAGGAACATCACTCTGTGCCTAGTTCAGACTCCCCATCAATGAATACTGCCCTGCCTTTTCCAAAAAAGGTAACATACACTGCCCCTGTATTCCTTCTCGGACAGTGAATATTGATGGCCACAAGGCATCTCCTTGTGACAGACAAACAGAATACAAATAGCCTAATGCAGACTGTTTTATTGAAAATGTGCAGTCAGATTTTGATACTGTCCCTTCTACTTCTGGGGCTTGCCCTTCTTCCTCTGGTGCTTGCCCATCAACCTCGAAACAAAGTGTTGATGACCTTTATTATAGGAGGACTGAACCTTCTCTTACATGAAATACAGTAGGCTAAAGAATAACGGGGGCTTACCTGACCAACCAGATAGAATCTTTGTGTCATGGACTTCCATGAGGTTTTCTCTTCTGAAATATGTGCTCTGATACATGATTCAGGAGATGATATGTGTGTGATCAGCTTTATAAAAAAAAAAAGTACCTGGAGAGGTTCTGGATGAAGTTTAATCAGCTTAAAATACATCCCCATATGGACATTTTTCTTTGTCATATCCCTCACTCATCCCTCATTCAAAATGGTGATTGTTCTGGTTACAATGAAAGGGTAAATGTAAGTGGCAGAAACTATTGGTTGGAACAGTGTTATGAGGTAGAGAGTTTTCCAGAACCACTCAGTGAGACTGAAAGATCTGGATTGGGGGCTGGCATTTCCGAGTAAAGCTTCAAAAGACTGATGCAGGGTTTTCACATTTGCCAAACAATTTTTGTCTTAGGGAGAGACTGAGGGCTCAGCTTTAATGCTAGCTGACCTATGATGTGCTATAAATGCAGATCCCACTCCTACCCAAGTAATGTCTATGACCAGCTAAGCTGTGGGTTATGTGGAAAATATGGTCATGTAGTGGAGGCCTGTCATACCCTTTATAAATGTAACTTATGGAATGAGAAGGGGCACAAATACCATTAATGCTCCTGGGCAGCCTATAATGGAGGTAACAACTTTAATAAGGAACATCTGGTCTAAAAAGCACAACAGGCTACCACAAATTGTATTTTGCCTCTTCCTGCTCAGAACACTCAAAACCTTGATTTGAGACACATCTGTCAGATTAATTTCAGTAGATTCTTGTGGCTGACAAGATCTCTTCTGCATCCCTCACGTGGAGTAAAGAAGTGCGGACAAAGTTTACTTGAGTCCAGATGTGATCCTTTAGCATTCATTCTGGAGCTTGTTTTACACCATGAACCCTTAGGTATTTCCCTGGTCTTTCAAACAGTCTCTTCTATCCAACAACCTTTTAATGCTGATGAGGATGCAAAGATGGCTGAGTCTTAAATACATTTGTCCCCTGCTTCCAAGCTAATACCTTATCCTTTGGAAGGTATGCAAACTGTTACCAGAAGATGATCTAGTAGACTCTAACATTCTTTGAAACAATAAGCTGTGACCCTGACAAATAAATGTGACGTTCTTGGTAGCAACAAAAATTGGAGAGACTCTGAAACTGGAGACCATGACTTGGATGCTTCTTCAACTGTTTCAACTCTCTCCCACCACCCTAGACCCCTTTCTTCAGAAACTGAAGAAGCAGGGACTGTTATTGTGGGGAAAAAAACACTAAAAAACATGAAGCCAAGACTTCAGCAAATGGAGTTACTTTAAGAGTAACTTTCCGAATACCTTGCTGCATTATTCCAGTTAACATCCCTAAATATTTGCAGTGTAAAGTGCTATGTAAGCAAAAATGCAATTGTTTCCCCATCTACTTGATCTTCTCTATGATATAGTCATACTTCAAGAAGTCCTTTTTTTCTGTATTACTGTAGCTGAAGTCAACCAAGCAGAGATGTAAATATGGTGGGGCCCATCCTTTTGGTTGTTCAGATTAGATAACACTGACAGCTTAAGTATCTTATTTAAAGGAATAGGCTTTAAAGTAATGAAGTTAATAGATACAGTTTCAGGTTGTGCTTTTCTGTTAGATATTCAGTACCGAACTATCCCTTTGTGGATAATTAAGATCTATGGGTAGAGAGAGATGTGTGAAACTGGAAAATTTCATCTAGCAAAATATTTCATATAATTTCAGCATTACGTGAAATTATCCGCCTAGCCAAAACATAATTTTAACTCTGATTTTGCTTTCAAGTAATGCAAAAATTCACCAAAATTTTTCAATTTTGCTTTTGTGTAAGGTGAAATATTGCTAAATTATGCTGAATTTCACCAGTGAAACTGCAATGCTTTGTGGATAAATAGCCGAAGTATCACATGCAAGCTGTTTCCTGCATAGTATATTGTTAGGTGAGTCAAAGAGCAGTTCAGTGTGGTGCATAACAGCCAATAAACCCTGCAGAAAGTCTCTTTATCTGTGATTTTTGAAAGTTAATTGCTCTCCAAATCTCAGCTTAGTTCCTAATGCTGCTAGTGAACCTTTTTTTGTTTTGGTATCATAGAAATGTGAAAGTTGTCAGCAAATGGGGACCATATTATCTATCAAGTCTGACCGTGGTTTCCTGACCCCCCCCCAGCTGCCTGCTTGTGTATCCCACAGTGTCTTTCCCATGCCTGACTGAATTCCCCCACTGCCTTGGCTTCCACTACCACCTCCGGCAAGCTATTACATGGTTCCATAACATATTCTGTGAAGAAGATTTTTGTTGAATTGCTTCTGAACCTTCCTCCCTTAAGTCAAAGGTTGTGCCCTCTAGTCCAGTATCTTTGGATAATTGTTAAGCTTAGGTAGCGTTTTCAGTTTCCTCTGTATATGTGACTGTGAGGGAATTGAGTCAGGAAGGATCAAGTGTGTGTGTGTGTGTGTGTGTGTGTGTGTGTGTGTGTGTGTGTGTGTGTGAAGCAGAGCAGGCTACTTCCTAATATTTGACAGATTTTTCACAAGTTGTGATTGAGTTTCTGCAATTTCTTTTAAGTCTTAATATTTTTGTTAGTGTGCTACTTATTTGTCAAATGTTTCTTACATATTTACCCTTTTGGGGTAACTTAATCTGAACAGTTACTCATTATGAATAGTTCTGTTTCTGTTTGCCTTTGCTTAATCACATTTGTGGTTTATTTTTTTATTGGAAGTATTTGTTTACATTGACCACTTGACTTGTCCATATCCAGGTTCACTGCACTGTTGAATTGCTCAGAGAAATTAATATTGAAATCTATCCTCTACATTGCAGCATTCCTGTTTTTTTATTTAATTTACTTGCCATATTAACCCTTTCTGCCCTGTTACACCACTGGCGTTTACTACCTGACCCTACAATATATGGGGCATGTTAGGCAGTGGCACCACCATGGTTAGGCCTGAATACTGTTTGAAATGGTGTAGAAATCAACAGATTGGGATTCTGATGGTGGATGTAAACCATGTAACTGCATGTCTGACAACTGATTTCTGTCTGAATGTACTGTAACATTTTTTTGGGAAATATTTCTGGACTTGTGGGGCATGTTAGGCAGCGGCAACACCAAGGTTAGGCTTGACATCCATTAACATTTTCTGGGAAACATTTCAGGAACGCTGGTCTTCTGGGGCATGTAGTCAGTGCTGGCACCAGATGTGTTACATCTTCGTAATGCTGCGCACAACAGTATGTTATGCAACATCACACAGCATTGTGAAACAGTTTTTGTAATACGCACTATACTTGACATTTGTGGATAGGAGGAGTAAACATGTTAACGAGCAGGTGGTGCCTTCAACATAACTTTAACAAAACATAACATTGACCAACAATTTTTCTGCATTTCCTATATGTGGAGTTTGCAAAGCAAAGGCTGGTGCCAGTCAAAGGCTGTGGGCCATTGGAGCCCTGTGCAGAGTCTGTATGTTTTGAATTTTAATACTTCGTATGAGTTGCTTTAACTCAAAGTAAGAAGTGATCACCACAAGCACATATCCATAAAGTGTTATTTCTTTATTACAGTGTGGAAGCAAACAGTGTAAAAAATGCTCCCATGTAACTAAGATAAAAAATGCCCTCTCCCTCAAGGCACTGCACTTCATGATACATATAAGGAATTATGGTGCCTTAGGGGAGTGGGTGTTTTTAACTTGGTTATATGGAAGCACTTTTTACATTGTTTACTTGCCACACTAAGGAACTGAGTAAAGAATGAGCACCTTATGGACATGTGCTGCGGTGAGTACATCTAACTTTCAGTTGAAGCAACTCACACAGGGTATTTGAATTCTAAAAAAATACTCACTAGTCTGTGCACAAGGCCCAGATGGCCAACAGCCTATGGCAGGAAAACACATTTCATTTGTAAACTCAATATATAGGCAATGCAACTGCATTACACATCATTATGTTGTTAAAAAGAATTGTGTAAGTGTTACCAGCTCTAAGAAGTAACACACACCACAAATAATAAGGGAATAAGGTGTTTATGAGAGGAGGGGTACACAGACATGGAATAGAATAAGCATAGCAAATGACAGGCAGGATCAAGAGGACATGGGTAATACAACAATGAGTGGGGAGAGCTAATAGAGAGAGAGAAAACAAAAAGGGACTGAATTCTATAGGGAGCATAAAACAGTAACAAACGTAACAGCAATGGTCAAACTTATTTTACATACAAAATAAAGAAACAAGAGGACTTAAAGAATGGATGTTGATTAAAAAGGACAGAATAGCTTCTTTTTATAGGGGGACCATACTAACAACAGAATGGAAGACAAAAAAATGAAAATAAAAAAACAAATTAATTTGCACTGCCACATTGTGATTGGTTGACCATCCATGGCACTCCAGACATTACCTCATGGATTTTAGCCCACCTGATAGGCTAGTGATTCACATGACACTAGGATCACATTTCTAGTATATCCAGGTCCCAGAGACCCCTGCTCTCCAGTTCAAATTGTGCATCTGATCAGGCAACAAGCACACCAGGATCCCTATCTGCTCCACACCAGAAAGGTAGACCTATGAACATAGGATAAGAATATAGGAATATCTGTAAAATGGTAATTAAAAGAGAATAAAAAAAGAAAAAGCAACCCACAGCTAGGTTAGTAAACACTACTATGTGGCTCAAAACGTTTTTTTTCTGTTGGCTCAGATTAATTAAAATTCACTTCAGATTCCATAGATCTATAGGGACATGCTGTTGTGTCCCTAGCATTGTTAGTCAGGCTTATACCTTGTTTTGTTCACTGCATTGTGAGTTCTTGCTTAGTTAAATTCACTATTAGTGCTCTGTTTGATAGTTTTTGGCCACAGAGCTTATAGGCTGCATGCTAACCCTACTGTTTCCTTTATATTGCGGTACAAGTTTTAAAATAAGCTTAAAGTAAAGGAAGAAAAAGCTGTATGCATATTCAAGTTTGAAACAAGTTTAAAGATGTTGCTTGTTTGCTCCACGCCGCTTGCGTGGTATTCTCTCAGCCCCATCATGCCCATGAGGTATTCCCCAGTGCAACACACCATTCTGGGGCCTTCTTCCCCCTCGCGCCTCCTCTGAGGCCCTCTTTCCTCCACGTGCATCACTTGTTGCTACAGGGAGCACCCTCCTCTTCTCCATTTCTCCGTCAGGAGAACGATCACCAAATGCGCCACAGGTGCATTTGCTGGCCTCTAGCCTACCTTCTCAACTGCACCACACCCTCCCTCCACAGCTGGTCATCACTGGAGGCTACCTACAGCCCTACTCTTAGGGCTGTGTCCCATGATCCTTTGGCACTACAAGCATCTCACTCGCCGATGTCCAGGCTCAAGATCTTCTTCACCCTGAACAACAAGCAGGTTACTGGGGATCGGAGAAGGGCGATCCTCAATGCTCTTTCAGGCTCAGGCCTATATCCAGGCCACCCTCGTGTCCACCACAGGGCAACGACGGTGGCACTGGGCCCAGCTACTCATGGGGCAGTGGCTAGGGAAGGAATTTAATTATATAGCAGCCACGCCACACAGCTCCCCTAAACGATTTTACTGTCACCCCCACCGCAACCTCGGAAGGCAACACTGGTCGAGGATCCCAATATACAGGGATCAAGGGGGGTGATCAACCCTTTTTTAGGGAAACCCTTGGTTGGCTTGCTATACCACGAAGCCTCACTAGGCAGTATAGTTTTGCGGGTTAATGCGCAGCGCTGCAGATATGGATACCTGGGTTTCACCTCTAGATACCTCCGCGCATACTATATAACCCTGTACAAGGCTATTATTTTTAGAACAGAACACGGGGATTATCAACAGGTGCAAGGTTTTTTTCCAATTTTGAACCATGTGGGGTCCCTCACATAGCAACCTCCATTTATACATTGACCACCAGCCACAGTCTACACACCTACTCACGGGTCCCTCCCATAGCGACCATAGTGTTAGGGCCTATTACTACTATATGGCCTACATTTTCATTCTAAGCATGGAACTCTCTCTACAGTGACCCTAGTGCTCACCTATAATCTGCAAGTCTCTCCATATAGCGACAATCAGATGAGTCCTCCTATGCCTGAGGGGTCTCTCCCACAGCGACCTCAAAGGCTGTCACCCCCAACCCCCCCTCGAGATTGAGGACCTAGACTTACAAAATTATGCTGATTTCTAGGAGACAGAGAGATCCACGCAGTGCATTTCACCAGCCCTAATCATAAGCCTGTCTTCTTCTTTCTCACCAGATTGTCAAGGCCAAGAAGTGTTCCTCCTGCAATGCTATTCTTTTGCCCCAAACCCCCAGGTCCCCTTTGCTCCGCCTGCCTACTTGACGATGACGAGTTATCCATGGAGCAAACTCCGGTCATCGGTGCCACCATTCCGGGAACCAGCAGTACCACCTGGATGGACCCTGGTTCCCTCCTGATTCAAAATCAACAGGCCACAGTTGCAATGATGGAGAGCTATCAGAATTTCATGATGAAGATAATGGAGAAGCTCAAATCCCTAATACAGCATAGAACAACAATGGCACCTCTGGATCCAGACAGGGGGGGGGCCTCGGAGGAACATCTAGACCACGAGAATACTGTACCAGACAACTCTCAGCTAGACTCTGGAGAGGATTAGGATATCCCAGAGGAGAAGGATGGAGTGGAAACCAATGAAGAGGATATGGAACCACAAGAAGTACCATCCCTTACTTCAAAATTGTGTTCATTCGACATGGTACCAGGCCTCATGAAAATCATCAAGGCCACTATGTGTTCAACATCGAGGAGAGTAAATCCGAGTCCAAACTTGACCCCATGATACAGCAGAAGGCGACCACCTCAGAGATTTTCCCTGTGTGCCCAGCTATTGAGGACGTCTTCACCAAGGAGTGGCAATCCACAGAACCAGGCAGAATGCCAAATAGGAAAAACCTGGACAGAATGTATCCAGTTCAACAGGACAAGAGTGATATCTGGTGCAAAGCCCCCACTATCGACCCCCAGGTGGTGGCGCTCAGTAAGAAAACAATCTTACCATGTGGCGCAATAGCCCTAAAAGATCCAACAGATAAGAAGGTGGAGGACATACTAAAAAGGGCATTTGAGGTCGAGAGAAAAGTGGCCACAGCTGCCATTTACACAGCTCGGGCAGAAATCTGCTGGCTGGAAGAGCTCCAAGAGCAGAAAACCCAAAATCCAGAGAGGCAGAACTTTTAGAGTGCACTCTTGATGCAGCAAAATACCTGGCGGACATGGCAGTAGACACCCTGCAACTACATGCCAGGGCCATGGCTATCACCAATCATGCCAGGACAGCGTTATGGATGAAGTTGTGGGATGTAGACAACAAATCGAAGACACTATAACAAAACTTACCCATGAAGAGAAAGCATGTTTTTGGGGAGAGGCTGCAGGAATTCCTGAAACAGAAGGAGGAGGGAAGAGACCTCCATAACAACAAGGCCAGGTACACCTACCTCCCTTCCACAAGGCAGAGGTTTTGGGGGGGACAGACTATACCAATCACACAGGGACACGCACTCACAGAACAGTTCCTTTCAAGGCAGAGGAGCAGCCCATAGTTACCGTAGCCCTTATGCCCAAGCTTACCAACTGTCCTCCTTTAGAGCCCATTGCCAAAAATTTGGAGGAAGAAGTAGAGGCTACAGGGGAAAACAGCAATGACTGTGTACCCAAAGCCTTTCAGAGTCAGGGATCATACCCTTCTGTGGGGCAAAGACTGTCACTATTCAAACACCAGTGGTTCAACACAACCTTTGACAGGTGGGTCCTAGAGGTGGTCTTGAGGGGCTACTCCATAGACCTTTCCCATGCTCCAGTCACTCACAGGTTTGTAACCTCCCCAATTGCAAAAAGGAAGACTACATCACATCAGGTCTAACACATCCTGTTGGAACTACTGCAAAACAGAGCCATCCAGCCCATTCCCACACACGAGCAGAAGTTAGGGGTATACTCCATTTTCTTCCTTGTGCCCCCAAAATTGGGAGAACTATGCCCCATTCTAGATCTGAAACACCTCAACGAACATGTAGTGTGCTACAGATTCAAAACGGAGACCATACGATCAACACTACGCAGTGTCCGAGTAGGCGACTACCTCATGTCCATGGACCCGAAGGATGCATATCTCCACAGCCCAATCATTCCAAGACACTGGCAATTCCTCAGATTCCACATCTTGGACCACCACTACCAACACCAGGCCTTGCCTTTCGGTCTCACCTCAGCACTGAGAGTGTTCACCAAGGTGTCCATCGTTCTCGTATCCAAACTCTGGGAACGAGGGCTAGATATCATCCCCTAGCTGGATGACTGGTTCATTAGAGCATGTTCCATGGAGCAGGCAATCCAAGACACTATGACTGCCCTGCAGGCACTTGAGGAACACAGCTCGGTAGTGAACTGGGCAAAGAGTCATCTGGTACCCACCTAGCAGATCGAACATCTGGGGGCACTAATCAACACATCTCAGGGATGGGCAAAACCCTCCTCAGACAAGGGTGCTCAATCTGATAGCCCTGACCCATCACATGAGAGCCTGCCATCAGACAAACCTGGGAAGCATAGCCCAGTTGCTAGGGTGCATGGCATCCTGCATAGATCTCATACCCTGGGTCAGATGGCACATGTGACCACTCCAAATTATGTCCTTACTCGGGGTTCACCAAATGAGTACAATCTACAGGTCATTGTCCCACTACCACCATTGGTGAGACACTCTCTAACATGGTGGACAGTGAAGTCTAACCTCACCAGGGGGGTACCTCTAGAGGCAGCCTACACAGCCACAATAGAGACGGATGCGAGACTATCAGGCTGGGGAGCATGCCTGGATAACTTGACAGCTCAGGGCTTATGGTCTCCAAGGAAAACCAAATTATCCGTCAACATCCTGGAGATGAGAGCTGTAACCCATGCAATCGAGGCTTTCAGATCCTTCATCAATGGCCAGTCGGTTCTGATATGCTCCGACAATCAGGTAACAGTGGCCTACATCGCAAAACAGGGTGGCACCAGGAGCAGAGCCATGCTGAGGGAGGCAACATCAGTCCTCAATTGGGCTCAGACCAACTTCAGCCATCTCAGCGCAGTGCACCTCACAGGAAGGTTCAACGTGTGTTCGGATTCGCTCAGCAGGCAACAGGTTCACCCAGGAGAATGGCAGCTATACCCCGACCTCTTCCAGATGATTCAGGAGGCATGGGGATCAGTATCCATGGACCTCATGGCTACAATGGAAAACACTCAAGTCCAGACATTTTATTCACGGTTCAGGAAGGGTCGCTCCCAGGGAACCGATGCCCTCTCACAACCGTTGTCTTGGGAGCATGTGTACATGTTCCCACCCCTTCCTCTAATCCCCCAGATACTATGCAAGATCTGGGCATCCCACTGTACCATCATTCTAGTGGCCCCCTACTGGCCACAGAGGACATGGTTTGCCACAGTACTCAAAATGACCTTAGCCAGCCTTCGATTGCCTTACCGAGCAGATATGCTCTCACAGGGCCCAGTGATCCACCCAGCCCCACAAACACTGAAACTCATGGCCTGGCTCCTGAAAGGAGGAGGAGACTAATGAAGGCACGTTACCATGACTCTGTCATATCACCTATATTACAGTCTAGACGGGCCTCCACCACTTCCACCTATGGTAGACAATGGTCTATATTCACAAAGTGGTGTCAAGAACAGGGTAAGGACCTTGAACAAACAGACATATCAACCATTTTGCTATTCCCCCAACAGGGAGTAGACAAGGGCCTGGCACACTCATCTCTCAGAGTTCAACTCTCTGCAATTAGGGCAGCCACGGGTTCTATCGGGGATACAGGCTGGGAGCGCACCTTGACACACTGCACTTTCTAAAAGCAGTAGAGGTTCTCCGACCCAGAACAGGACCGACCATCAAGCCATGGGACCTACCACTGATACTCGACTCCCTCAGCTCAGTCCCTTTTGAGCCACTCAATGAGGTAGACCTATTCTGGGTTGGCCTCAAAGCTTGCTTCCTTGTTGCCATCTGTTCAGCTAGATAGATCGGAGAACTAGGGGTACTGTCGTGCAAAGAGCCCTATACTGTGTTCACCCCACAGGGAGTCCGTTTACAAAAAGTCCCAGCCTTCCAACCAAAGCATTCCACTGGGAACAGCCCGTCAAGCTTCCCACCTTCCCTGCTGACACACTACAGGGTGTCCAGCCCATTCCACATCAACTGGATGTTGGCATCACCCTCTCCATCTACATAGCCCAGACACTGCCCCTCCATAAGACAGAAAGATTATTTATCGTCACAAGGGGCCATAGACAAGGCAAGGCAGCTTCCAAGTCCATGACCACTGGATGGCTCAGAAGGACCATTCAGGAGGCTTACCTAGCAAAACATATGACACCACCCCAGGGTATCAAGGCCCATTACACTAGAGCAGTCACCACATCCTGGGCAGAAAAAGCAAACGTGTCATCAGAAGACATATGCAAGGTGGCTACATGGACCTCCAGCCATACATTCACCAGACACTATAGGCTTGAGCACCTGTATGACATACAGCCCACTTTTGCCACTCAGATCCTCCTAGCAGTTACATCCACCTCTCACTCATAGACCACTCTGTTTCCCTCCCTTGGGTACTACACTGCTACTTATCTACCCATGAGGTAATGTCTGGAGTGCCATGGATGGTCAACCAATCACAATGGGTGTTTACTCACCTGGTAAAGGTGATTGTGTTGGTTGACATCCATGTTACTCCAAGGCCCTCCCAACAGAGTACTCAGAGTGACCAGGACTGGAGGTCTATTCAAAACAAAACTCAGGAGGGATATGATGCATTGAGAGTTGACTGTCGACCCCCTCAGGGTTGAGATTAGACGGTAAATAATAGGGAGAATAAAATCGGGCCTGTTGGCCACACCAGCTTATGTTTTACTTGGCATCACTTTATACAATATTTGTATTGTTTTTTCTCTTGCTCCTCTCTTTGCATTTTACTAACCTTGATTTCAGCTATGGAAGATTCAAACTGGAGAGCAGGGGTCTCTGGGACCTGGATATACTAGAAATTTGATCCTAGAGACATGTGCATCACTAGCCTATCAGGTGGGCTAAAACCCATGAGGTAATGTCTGGAGTACCATGGATGTCAACCAACACAATCACCTTTACCAGGTGAGTAAACACCCATTACGTGCCAGTGGGGCTGCCTCAGAGTTCAGACAGGATGTCTATGATTTTGCCAACATCACACTGCAGTTTATGAATCTCTCCCAGATCATCACTAAATTCCTGTCTGAAATCATTTAACTCCTGTCAGAGATACTGGACTTCAGACAGGACAGCTAATAAATGTGCATGTGTCACTGGCACTGCTGGCAGGGTGGGAACTGCCTGTGCTGCTGGCTTTGAACAAGGGGGCCTCTGGAGGGGTCTTGATGTTACTGACTGCTGCTGTTTTCAGGTACGGTGAGCATGGCAAGGACATTCAACTGGTTCAGCCATGCCTCCCTCCAGCTTACCCTTTCAGAGTTTACACCCACACTGCTCCCCACAGCTACAATTGATGATGCCTCCACCTCCTATAATTTGAGGTCCCATTGCAGCAGGTGGTGGTGGACTATCTAGCTATGCAGACCAGTTGTCCCAAAAAGAGATCTACTCTTTCCTCAATGCACTTCCTTCCTGCATAGATTGCAGGTGACCTCTGGGTCACCAACCAATATTAAAGTAGAAAAAATCCCAGACAGGAGGACTTTGGTGATGATAGGGTCATGGGGAGGCGGTTTGTAGGTAATGCTCCAGGCACTAACTCCTCTGGCTGCTCAGAAGGGGGCATGGTTTCCTGATTCCAGCCAGAGGAACTGTATCTTTCTGATGCTGGGGAGAGGGCACTGTTTCCAATTGATGCTGTTTCTGCAGTGGTAGAGGGGCCATGGTCTCCTCCTGCTGCTGTGGAGGGGCACAGTTTTATGCTGGGTGCTGGTGCTGGAGCTAAAAGCTTCCTGCTGTGGCATTTCATTTGTGGTGGTTAGCTGAAACATGCATACAGGTGTCCCACTATCTTCAGCCTTATCCATCATGTCCACAAACACCACCAATTCAAACAAAAAACAGAGACTTGAAGAGGGCCAGGGGTGGGGTGTTGGGATCACACACACACACACACGCACACAAGCACACACATGATCACCAGGTACTCAAATATGAACTATGACAAAGACAAACAAAAAGTTAGACAAAAATAGCACAAATTAAGCAACTTAGGTGTAAAAGTTCTGCCTGCTTCCTTGAGATATATATAACAGGAAATGAACCATTTACTTCCTAGCTGTTTAGACTCAACCATGTGACCACCAGCAGAATGAAGACCCCAGTTTTGCCTAATTTCACCTCAGATGTGCAAGCAAAATTGATGGTGAAATTTTGCTGGTAAAATTTTGCCAAAAGGCCATAATTATGCAAAATGTTTCACTAGGCAAAACTAGCAATTTCGCCATAATTTTGCCAGCATAATAACATGGTGGTGCATTGTTATCTATGGGCACCTAGAAAAAAATGGCTAGGATCAATTTATTTCAAAATATACAATCTTATTTACTTCTGGTAACCTTTGTATTGGAAGTTATTTTAATTGCAAACTTGATGTTTTTGGTATTTATGATCAGGAAAAAACTATTTATTGTGATATTACTGCACTCAAAAAAATGATGTCAATAACAGAATTAATGGAAGTTTATAGGTCCCAGAAACCAACAGGAGGTGTCACATACTTCAGATATGGTCTTTCATCCAGGATAGACTGTTTTTTTTTTTTGCTTCAGCATATTTACAGGTAAGTTTTAACATCCCATTGGATTTTTCTGATCATATGTTATTAGGGTGTCATCTCTCCTTTGTTCCACTTTCCCCATGTCCAACAAAGCATAGCTGGGAATTTAATACACCACTGTTAGACCTCCCTGAACTGTAAGCCCATGTGTTACAGTTGTTAAAAGCTCACAGAACTGTATTCTGTTATTATGTTATTTTGTGTGTGTGTGTGTGTGTGTGTGTGTGTGTGTGTGTGTGCAAGAAACATGTTGAGGTAACTTTTGGAATAGCAGGTTTTGGAGGTGCAGTCATGTTGTGGCCAGTGGCACCACTGTTTTTTTGGGACTGTACTCCATGGCACAAATTAGATTGCATGCTGTCTATGAAAGCAGTGCAAAAGCATGCCACCAACTTGAAACATTTTACCCACTGCAGTCAGGGAGCTACACATCATTGCTGGGATGTGCCTTTCCTGGTGTAACATTTCAATCAGAGATGGCAGCAGCTGTGCCATCTGCCTGGCACTGTCCCCAGAAAAGCCAATGATGGGGGTGCCCACTCCCCCTGTAGGCATCATCATCCCCCTTCCTGAATTCATTTGCTGATGGTGGAGCCCAGTCCCCATTGGCATCATGTCCCGTGTCAGTTGTTCGCTGAGGGGAGTGTCCAATCCCTTTGGCATCATTCCTCCCTCCACCAAACACCTTTTATTTGCTGAAGGGGTGCCCAATCCCCATTGGCTCCAGTCCCCCCACCCCAGCATTTCAAATGTACCTGTGTGTGTGTTAAAAAAACAAACAAAAAAAAACCTTCCTGCAATGTTTAATTTTTTAACCCTGTAAAGCAGAAAATGGTCACTCACTGTCTGCAGCCCCCTCCTCAACCCACGTCCACCCACTGAGAACCCCACCTCCCCACACCCCCCCACACACCTTTACTTACCTCCGGAGTCCAGCACGACTATCTTCAGTGGACCGGGAACATGTTTGTACTCTTCAAAGCTGACCACAAACTGAAGAAATGTCGGTAAGCTGAATAATGGCATAAATAGGTTTTTTTCAACTTTGGTGCATATCCCAAGCATTTTGGGGAATTCTGGCACCAAATTTTCAACATGGGGTTATTTGGTCCCTCCTCATGAATTCATTCATTGTCATGATGTTATTCCATCCAGAAAGGTGATTTTCAAGTCACTGCATGAATTCAGCTTTTGGGACTGATTAATGAAATGACAGTGCCACTGTCCATGAGGCGGGCTCTCGAAAAGCCTATGTTGCCAATTTGGTGAAAAAAATCAAACAAATGACTGTTTTACAAGTGTGCATTGTGCAGTTTCCATGCACGCTTGTAACTTTGTGAATCTGTAATATTTTCACTCCAGATTTTCAACACTGGCATTTTTCCACACCTCCTTATGAACAGTCATTTTTCATATCCTGTCCAAAATGTGTTTTTGCTCTTCCGGTGCAGGATAGCATGGTCACTGTGGGAAATCAGTGTTGAGGACAGATTAAGAAAATCACAGTGTCACTGTTCATGAGCAGAGGTTCTAAAAATTCCTATGTTGAAAATTTGGTGATGAAAGTCCATTAAATGACTATGCTATGAGCGTGTGTTGCGCAGTATCCATACACCTTTGTAACTGCAAATGTGTAATATTTTCATTCCAAATTTTCAACCTTACCATTTTCTAACACATCTTTATGAACAGTACAGATGTCATTTTTCACATCCTGGCTGAACTGTGTTTTCATGCTTCCCATGCAGAATAGTGCAGTCACTGTGAGAAATCAGTGTTTGGGACAGATTAAGAAAATAACAGTGATTCTGTTCATGAGCAGCAGTCCTCAAATTTCTGTTGAAAATTAGGTGACAAACATCCATAAAATGACTGTGTTACAAGTGTGCGTTGTGCAGTTTCCATGCACACTCGTAACTCTGATAATTTTTAATATTTTTACTCCAGAGTTTCACCATTACCATTGTTTCACACCTTCTTATGAACAGTACATACTTCATTTTCCATATCCTACCCAAACTGTGTTTTCACACATCTAGCACACAGTGATGCAGTCGCTGTAGGAAAACAATATTCAGAACAGAGTAAGAAAATCACAGTGACTCTGTTCATGAGCAGAGGTCCCAAAATGCCTATGTTGAAAATTTGGAGAAAAAATTCCATAAAATGATATTGTTACAAACGTGCATTGTGCAGTGTCCGTGCACAGTCAAGAATTTGTAATATTTTCACTCCAGATTTTCAACATTGTCATTTTTGCACACCTTATGAACAGTACAGCTTTCATTTTTCACATGCTGCCTGAAAAGTAGTTTCACACATCTGGCACACAATCACACAGTCACTGTGGGAAATCAATATTTGGGGCAGATTGAGATAATCATAGTGCCTCTGTTCATGAGCAGAGGTCCCAAAACAGCTATGTTAAAAATGTGGTGAAATAATTCCACTAAATGACTGTGTTTAGAGCATGTGATGCACAGTTTTCACATATGCTAGTAACTTTGAGAATGTTTAATATTTTCACTCCAGATTTTCAACATTGAAATCTCTTCATACCTCCTTATCAATGGTGCAGCTGACATTTTAATGTGGTGCAGAATGGCATGGTCATTGTAGGAAATCAATGTTCGAGACAGATTAACAAAATCACAAGGACATTGTTCATGAGAAGAGGTCCAAAATGCTTTCATGACGTGAGGTCACAAAAAGGCCATGTTTTAAAATTTGGAGTGCAAATACTAACACATACCCAGGGCCTTAGGGTTTCTAACCATCACATGCCACCCTGTACAGACTAACAGGCATTAGGGGTGTGTCTTTGGATTGTCTGCTGTACTGCTCATGCCATTGGTCCTCCACCCCCACCCTGTCGCTACTGACAGGCATCAAAGTGTGCCTTGGACTCTTCTGCCCCAAAGTTCAACCCATTCTCCTACGCTGCACCCATCTCAATATACTACCTTATGAAATGGGATGAGCATAAGACCAGATGACCCCAAGACACAACGCAACACTTGTTAGACACTTCAGGCTAGGGTGAGGTGAAATAGCATGAGTGTTATGGCCAGTAACCCAAACACACACACCCCAGTGCCTGTCACTTTCTATAGGGTGGGGTGGGGTTGACGTCGGTTCTATACTTCACTGCTATTCCTATTATGTGTCTCTCTATCTCCTGCACTACTAATGCTAACACCAGCAAGACAAGATTCGGTAATGACAAATGCTTGTTTTAATGATTCTTTCTTGGTGAGAAGATACCAAGGTAGATTTTAAACAACCTTTTCAGTCCTTTGGTAAACAAAAAGTTAGATCTGACTATTTTAATGATTTATCTTTAAGACATCAATTATATAAAGGTGTGTATTTAGCTTCTTTTATTTCAGGTAATTTCCTCACATAAATTCAATCCCTAAAAACTAAAATTAAAGGATTCCAATATAATCAGACATCTTCCCTATAAGATTAAATGAAATTTGGTACTAAAAAGAGGGTAAAGAGGGTATCCCATATTATGATTTCATCATTAAAGACAGACTGAAGAACTATTCTCTTGGATATTACAGTAATGCTTAAAATAGTTGACTCTCATATAGAAAAATCCTTTGGTGCAGAATTTATTCCAGATTGAGATCTTTCTCAGCTTCTACTATGCCCCAGACCCTCATTTTCTGTATCTTTGGGGAATCCCTTGCTGGCTCCACTTACAACTGAAGAACTGGCTCAGGTAACAAGTTCTCTGAAGAATGGGCCTTCTCCTTGAGTAGACAGATTGCCCAGTGGATTGTATTTGTTGTTTAAGGATATACTCTGAGAATTTCTTCTACTTGTTTACCAGTATATTTTGGATAAAAGAACTGCTTCTACTTCCTTTAATGAGGCCTTGTTAATATTTTTTTTAAAGGGGACAAGTTAGATATACTTAAATGGCAACCAGTTAGTATTCTAAATACAGATTAGAAAATTCTCTCAAAACGTCTATGTAAAAGATTGACCAAAGTTGCTAAACATTTTATTGACCCTGCTCAAACTTGTTCAATTCCAAGACTTTCTATTTATGAGAAACTTTAAATTTTACAAGATTTTATGGAACTCGGTTCACAATGAAAGTTGGACAGTATTTTATTAGCATTGGATCAGGCTAAAGCATTTGATAACGTAGTTCATTCATACACTTTTTTTTTTTTTGCTCCTTACCATGCTCCCCACCTCTTCTTTGCATGCCCTTTTTTCAGTTTTATCTACATATGGTATACCAGTTTGGTTTATCACTTGGATTCAGGCTTTATATAATCAAAAAGTTGTTACTGCATCAGTTAATGGTTTTCCAGGGTCTACTTTTCTGGTTAAAATGTGGGTCAGACAATGCCTTCCTTTTAACCAATTATCATTTTTTTTCTGTAGAACCATTATTGAAATATATTGCTATCAATATTAATATTAGGCTTGGGAGGAGGGGCGAGCAGTGAGAGGGCCACAGGACTGCTCTGCTCATCACTGCCTTCTGTTATGCTCCACTTCAGTTGAGTAAATTGTACATAGGAGGGGTTTCTTTTTGCCTCCATGAATGAATTTTCAGCTATTTTATTTTATCTGCAATAGACAAACCACTTTTATGCCATTTTGAATGGCTTTAACCATGTTTTTGCCTCTGACTGTTTCAACCAAGTGACCGTTAATTCTTGGCATTCAGTGTTTGGCATTGTGGATGGCACTTGCCCATCTAATTAGGAAATAAGAGAGGAATAGCTGTTATATTTGTAGACTGAGAGCAATGTCACTGATTAAAAGCTCCTAGCAGTTTTGCTGTGTTTTACACACATCCTTATTCAGAAATGTGTTAAACGGGAAAGTGAGAGAAAGATGCAGGTGTACCCCAAATGAGATTAAAATTGTGGAAGCACTTTACATGCTGATAGTCTTGTTAAAAGCCTATAACAGATATTATAGTGTTGCTCGAAGGTGTGCCTTAGTACAGTATGTATTTCCCAAACAGGCTAATTTTATTGCACTTAGAGGAATGCTTTTCTTAATTTGTTTTTACAGAGTTTGCCGTGGCTAAGTAAAATGAAAAAGAACCAGTCAGAGAAGGACCAGTGGCCAGTCCTAGCTGAATATGGGAGCCAGATTAATCTTCAAAATTTTGATACTGAGAGAAGAAAATGGGGGAATAAGGATTTAAGTGAGAGCTGCAAGTGGTGGCTTCTTCTTGGTACAAGCTTTTTACAGCAATAACGGGAGTCTGGCTAAGAGGTTATGCTCCTCCAAAAGATACTGTTTTCCTTTTCTAGATGATATGAACTGTCTGGGAGTAAATCTCTTTAAAAAGATGCTCATCCCAGCTTTCCTTTCATGTTCGTTCTCCTGATAAAGGTGTGGATAACCTACCTGAAGGTAAAATAATATGTGTGGTGGTAGGTCACTTTGGGACCCTTTTTTAGGGAAAGGGCTACTAGAATATCCCTGAGTTTTGCTTGGTGGAACTATAATGAGTCTGCTTATCTGATTAAGGTGATGAACCCTAGAAGGGGCATTTAATAGCGGATTTGTTTTGATAAATTAGAAATGATTACCTAAGTCTCATATCTAAAAACGTACTCGATACAGCAGGACTCCTGACTGAAGAATGCTGTCCTTTGAATCAGTAAAATATTGATAAGCTATTTCAGCTTTGACTTATCTGGATGGCAAGCAGCACAGATGCTCTTGTTGCTCAGTGCATTGTTTTTGAAGTTTACTGCAGTGACTTTAATAATGACACTATCTGAAGGGGTCCTCTATACTCCAAGACTTACTGTTTATATCAACCCTAGTGGTAGTCCTACAGAATTGGTTTAATGTTGGCTTAAGGCAATCAGCCTGAAAGTAAATATAATTACTGGTGACCACAAATAATAACCAGATTATCAGTCTCTTCAAATGCCATAATAACTGGATTTTGGGTCATTACACTTCCAAAAGCCATAATAACCCAAAATCCGGTTATTACAGCATTTTAAACCACTTTCACAGCAGACTGTAGTGTGACCGAGCGGTTCACTGTTCTCAACAAACTTTAACACATTTTCCACAAAAGAGCAGTATTTAGTATAAGGGACATATTCAACATTTTCTTTACCTTCCTTTGTATATTTTCTTCAGAAAAAGCCACTGAGTGTAGAGCGAGGAAATCGAGTCACTCAGCGGCTTCAGAGACTTGACAGAAAAGTTACTATAGCAAAGCATGCTAAAGCTTCCATCGAGTCTTCTGAAGCCTCCGAGTGACTCGCTTTCCTTGCTCTATACCCGGTGTTTTTTTCTGAAGAAAATATACAAAGGAAAGTAAAAGAAAATGCTGAACATGTCCCTTACACTAAATACTGCTCATTTGTGGAAAATGTGTTAAAGTTTGTTGAGAACAGTGAACCGCCCGGTCACGCTACAAAGTGCAGGCAACTGAAAATGAAAGAAATCAAAGCACCAGCAATTATAAAAAATAAAGAATAGCCAAGTGTGTATTTATGAATTTTTTTCACACCATCAGTGTTTGACCACATAAACCTCTTGAGCTTCGCTCTTGAGGTTTATGGGTCATCAAACACCTCGGGTGTGCAAAAAAAATCCATAATACATACTTGTCTATCCATTATTCTCTATCTAATACCAAATGGACCTCACGTCTGTGGATTATTGAGGCCTGGGTGAACTACTGGTCCTTTTAGTATTGATGGCTATGGCTGATTCTATAAAAGACACTGAAGGATGACTTTTAGATTTTAAGCTGTTTGATACAATGATTACCATATGTTTCTAACAATGATATGAGTTGGTAAAACAGTCTCATCTATGCCATTTTGTTGTAAGTCAATTTTTTTTTAAGTTCTTGACATTTGTAGGTTATGAATGCTCTGTACCTCTTATATGTTTTACCTGCTTCAGCTTGTAAAATGTTTTATTGTACTACTTCATTATGACATTTATTGATTGAATAAACTTAATCTACCAATACTAATACTATGGGAATGCAGCCCTCCCTTGGAGATAGTCAGCTGCAAGTAATTGTTTATGTCAATAACCTATGCTTACTTGTAGCTAACCAGGATTTGGGAGAAGCAGCAATGGATGCTGAGAATCTTTTTTTATCTCTTTTTTTCTTTCAAATTTCTGGATCAAAAATTAATTTAACTAAATATTTTGATCTTTGTATTGATGGTATATCTCCAGATACTGTGGCGGGTGCAAGGATCTCTTTTATTCCAAGAATCCATTAGGATTCTTGGTCATAAATTTGGTGCTGGTGATTTATCTAACCTAATACAGTCTGAGAAATTGGATATTTGCTCTTGGAAAGTTAAGATATGGAAAATATGGAACTTTTCTAACTGAAAAAGAGTGTAGATAATAAAGCAGTTTTTGGTCCCAATGTCAGCTTACTTAGGTTTAGTTTTTGTCACTCCCAGAGCAATTTAATACCACCATTTTTAGCTTATTTTTCAGTTACTATGGGGGAGCCACCTTTAACCCATGCCCAACCACCGCAGGTGTGAGGTTATCCTAGCAAGACACACACACACCCTGTTGTGAATTACTGCTTTAAATAATAAACAGAAAAGTATTTCACATTACTGTTCCATGTCAGAGTGCAATAAACAGATATAGGGCCCAATTCTAGAAGAGATATGCCTGGTGTAATTGACTTGAGCCATAAAAATTGTTGCAAGTAGCAAGTTACGCCAGAAGTTGTGACATTCGGTATTCAGCAAAACAGCCTGTGACATGTCACAGGCTGCTTGCACCTAAGGAGATATACATCACCACTTACACCCTAAACCCCTAAACCTCCTTAAACATGGTGCTAGGGGGGTTACAGCAGCTGTTACACCCTATTCTGGAAGGGCAGCAACAAAGTCCCCAGATCTGCTATTCTAGAACAACCCCCAGAGGACATCCATCAAAGTACAGTTACCCCAGCATTTAGCTGGTGTAAGTGTACCTACCCTCTGAGGGGTTGTGCTAATCTGCCACTGGCTGGCTCCCACACATGTGCCCTTCCCATGCCCTGATCCCCATAGCTATGGTTTCCACAAGAGGCTGTTGTATCCATTTCAACCCTCAACCTCTAAACTTGTTATAGTTCTCTTTACAGTAGCTGTGTCAAAACCCAGGGACCCATTTCCTGAACTTCAGAACTCAGCTCTCAGGTGCTGCAAACAGTACAAATTAGATATTCCTATTTCTCTGGTGATCTAGGAGACCCCACCCCCACCCAGCAGTGCCAGTCCACCCCCACCACCCCAGACTTGTCCACAGCCAGTGACTGATACAGCCCACCTCTCACCACAATGGCCACCCACTGACTGAGCTCCATAGGAGTGCAACTGTACATATGTATTCAATGAATGAGTGTACTTCATTGAGCATGTATATGTGTATATACAGTATGTACTCCTACTGAGCTCTGTCGGCTGCTAGCCTTGGTGGTGAGAGGTGGGCTGTGCCAATCACCGGCTGGGAACAGGTCAGGGGTGTGGGAGGGAATGGCTCTGCTGGGTGGGGGGCCATTAGACCCCAAGGGAAATAAGGGAGATATTTTTTGTACCATTTGTGGCACTGCAGTGACCTGGGTTCAGGGAATGAGTCCTGGGGGACATGCAGCTGCCCTGAGAGGCTATTACAGGTTTGGGAGATTGGGAGCTGGGGGGAACACAGCAGCCCTGAGGGGATATCTCTGTATAGGGGGATCAGGAGCTTGGGTCACACAGCGCTGCAAGGCTTTCTGAGTGTTGGGGGGCATATGTGCCTGACTGCTGAAGGAATGCGAATTGCAACATGCCCCTTATTTACACCCGGCATTTGGTGTAGCTGTACACAGTCAGAGTACTTCACCATGGGGACCCTTCCCATTACAGAATCAGGCACAGGGTCCTTGATGCAATTGCACCCCTTCCATGTCATAACTCGCAACATGTATGTGGGTGCTTCTAGAATTACAGCCATAGACTTTAGAACATCTTTCCTTAGACTGTGTTTGGCTAGCAGGTAGTTGCTGAAGGACTGACTCTGAGCATGGAAGGAGATGACTGAAGAATACAGGAAGTTCCTGTCCCAGAGCAGGAAGGGTGAGAGCTGTAAGGGCACATAGGCAGTAGGAAAGTAGGTGTAAAAATAAATAGAGGGAGGAGAGAGTAAGCATACAAAGCAACAGGAGATGGGCCACAAAATAAGACCTGATGGGAGTGGTGCAGTGCAATGGTGGTGGGGCGGCAGTCTTCTGGGAGATGTTCTACAGGCTGCAATGCTGTCCTATTTGCAGGCACCACTCTGGTCTGTGGGAGGAGGTTGCCTGTCTCCAATTTGACCTGGCTAGGAGTCAAGAAACCTCCTCCCTCACCCAGGGACCACCAGGGCCACCACTACTACTTCAGAGGTTGTCAAGAAAGAGGAGCAGTTAGACCAAGGTGGGTGCAGAGAGGGAAAGGGTGGTGGAACAGAGGCACATCCTGCTAGTTGAACCTCTCTCCAAAATTCATACGCTGTTCTGGCAGAGAATGGTTCCTCTCTGGAGGCACCTGGGGTGGAGACCAAGGAGGATGGTGGGAACCTCCACAAAGGAGACCCACAGGAGGGTGTCATGGGACCCCACAGGGTAAGGAAACAACTCCTGATCAGGGACTTGATCATAAGGGATAGAACTGTGGGAGGAAGGGGAGAGGGAGGTAAATTGCTTGCCTGATGCCACAGCCAGGAGGAACAGGAAATGGATCCTCAGAATTCAGGAGCAGCAGCACAAGGGAGGGAGCTGGATGTCATTGTCCACCTTGGGACAAATCACCTGGCTGGGAATGGGATCAGAGTAGTGCAAGAGGAGTTGTAGAGTTGGGGAGAGGCCTTAGACAAGTAGCATGTATGGTAACCTTCTCAGAGGTGCAGCCTGTCTGTGGTATTGGTGATGTTTGGGTATTCTCCACCACATAATTCAATGAATGGCTGAAAAACTGGTGTGGAGCTCAGACTTTTGTCTTCTTTGGGGACTGAGGATCCATCTGGAGGAATACATGTCTATATTGGTGTGATGGTAAGCATCTTTCTGTGAGGGGAACCAGGATCCTAGACGATAGATATAAATGCTTCATTGACAAGAATTTAAATGAACCAAGAGGGAGGCACTGAAATGGAGCAGGGAAATCCCAGCCTCCCCCCACAAAACAGGATACTTAATGAGGTAAACACCAAGGTAGAGAAGACAATAGGGAGCAGAACAGGCGTAAATGTTCAAAAAGGCAAAGGCAGTAAGTACTGAGATGGGGATAAAAGGGGTAAGACCATTAACAAATGGAGGGTGATGAGTACTAATGTCAGTAGTCTGTGTAACAAGCTCCCTGAACTTGTGGCATTGATTGAAGAGGGATGCCTGGATATGGTGGCAGTCACAGGAACATGGTACACAGAGAACCATGACTGGGATGTCAACATACCAAGGTACACATTCTACAAGAGGGACAGGTAGGGTGAAACAGGAGGAGGAGGAGTAGCTCTCTATGTAAGGGAAGGGATCAAAGCAACAGAACTAAAGAGTAGACAGGGAGTAGAGGAGGCACTGTGGGTCACCCTGGGGACTGGAAATTGCACCACAATCCACATGAGCATAGTATACAGACCCCCATCTCAGTGGGAGGCAATGGACAAGGACATGATAGAAGCCATTCTTAGAATGGCAGAAAAAGGGTAGATATTGTTGAAAAGGGACCAGAATATGCTAGATGTTAACTGAAGCACCTTTGCTACAACCACATCCAAGAGCAGGGTAATTTCTGATGCCCTACTGGGGGCATGCCTCAGACAGCTAGAGCTGGAACCCACTCAGGAGGGAGTAATCTTAGACCTGGTACTGTCAAATGGGGACAGAGAAAGGATCTCAGATTTAGAAGTGGGTAGTCATCTGGGAACATGCAACCACCAAACAGTGTGGTTCATGATAAACACAGTCATAGAGTCAAGCTATACAAAAACAAGAGTACTGAACTTTAGGAGGGCTGACTTTGGGAAGATGGGAAGGTGTCACAGAATAGCACTAGCAAATGGGCAAGAAGGAGGGGTGGAGGAACAATGGGGGAAAATCAAAACAGCCATCACAGAGGCAACAAGCCTTTGTGTGAAATCAAAAAAACAAAACAATGGAAAAAAACCACTGTGGTTCTCAAAAGAGGTCGTGGGGAAGGTCAAGTGGAAAAAGGTAGCATTCAGGAAGTATAAGGAAACACAGAAGGAGCAGGACAGAGAACTATACCAGTTAAAGCAGAAGGAAGTGGGAAAGGCAGTCAGAATAGCAAATGACCAAACTGAGGAAAAGATAGCCAACTCAGTTAAGAAGAGGGATAAAACCTTTTATAAGTATATTAGGGAGCAAAGAACGAGAAATGGAGGGATGATGAGGCTTAGTAAAAGGAAGGGTGACAGTGAAAAAGCAGGAATACTGAATGAATACTTCTGTTCAGTATTTACAAAAGAAGAGGAGTGGGAGGTACCTAAACCAAAGAATAGAAGCACTCTGGATGGGGGGTCGATACTAGTCCATTCACAGGAAAAGGGGTCCTGAAAAAACATCCTAAAACTGATAGCGGACAAAGCAATGGGGAATAATGAGATTCACCACAGAATTCTAAATGAACTAAGCAGAGAACTAGTGATTCCACTGACTACCCTTTTTAACAAATCATTGGAGAATGGTGTGGTACCTGAGGACTGGAGGAGGGCAGATGTGATTCCCCGTTCACAAAAGTAGGAGCAAGACAGAGACAGAAAACTATAGACCTGTTAGTTTGACCTCAGTGGTAGGGGAAATGATGGAATCACTTCTGAAGGAAATAATTTTTGAGTTCCTAGAGACCAGTGGGGCACAGGACCCAAAGCAGCATGGATTCACAGTGAGAAGGTCATGTCAGACTAATCGAATATATTTATTTGACTGGGTGACCAAAGTAGTAGACCAGGGAGTGGCTATGGACATGGCCTACCTAGACTTTAGCAAGGCATTTGACACAGTCCCACACAAAAGATTAGTAAACAAGCTAGCCAGCCTTGAAGTGGGTCCCAGGATTATAGCCTGAGTAAAACACTGGCTGAACAAAAGGATGCAGAGGATAATAGTAAATGGAGTCCAGTCCAAAGAAAAGGGGGTTACTAGTGGGGTACCACAGGGTTCAGTACTAGCACCAGTCCTTCTTAATATCTTTATAGGTGACATTGCAGTTGGACTGGAATGGAAAGTATGCCTCTTTGCAGATGAGATAAAGATCTGAAACATGGTTGATACACAAGAGGTGGTGGAAAGGATGAGAAGGGAATTGGCAAAGTTGGAGGAATGGTCAAAAGTGTGGCAGCTTACATTCAATGCAAAGAAGTGCAATGTAATGCACCTCAGGGTATGGTATTGTATGATATGAGCAGATTTCCAGCATAATGGAAATAAGGCAGAAGAAATAGAGAGGCTGAATATCATACCACTATTTCAATCTGACAACCTATGCTACTTAAACAATTACAGACCAATCTCAGCCTTGCCTATTCTTTCCAAAGCCCTCAAAGCTGATTTATATACAATTGAAGAACAACCTGGAAACCTATTATCTCCTTAATCCAGCCCAATCAGGCTTTTGCCCTAATCATAGTACCGTTATTGCACTAGATAAAGTAATGGATGACTGGATCTCAGCCAAGGATGCTAAAAAAAATTATGGGTGCAGTGTTCTTAGATTTGAGCAAAGCATTCAACATTGTTGCCCATACTCTAATTGTTAACAGCCTTACCAATATTGGTGCTCACTAGCTACTACCTAGTGGTTCTCCAGTTACTTATCAGGAAGGATGCAGAAAGTCAAAGCAGGTGGGAAGTTCTCTGCCTCCTTACCAGTTACTAGGGGAGTCACTCAAGGTTCCATCTTACTCTTTTCCCTATATATCAACAACCTTGATTCTTAAACAACCAGGTCAACCTTGCATTTCTTTGCAGATGATACAGTTTTGTATACATCCGGCCCTACAATATCGGAAGTCGGGGATATACTTAAAGTCGATTTCGCACAGCTAGAAACAAATCTCATCAATACCAAACTCCTCCTAAATGCTAAAAAAAAAACTAAGGCCATGATTTTCCTCCCTAATACTTCCTCAGTCACCCTCACTATCCCACCTAAAGACTTCATTGTTACATCCCTAGGTGAACCACTGGAAGTTGTCTCTAAATTTAAATACCTCGACTTCTGGTTAGACAATAAGCTCTCCTTTAATTAGCACATTGATGACCTGTCCAGAAAACCAAAAACTAGACTAGGCTTCTTCTTCTGAAATAGGTCCCTCTTTCCCCTGGAAACTAGACTCAGACTTGTTCAGACCACCTTCCTCCCTCTACTTGACTATGGGGGCATATCATGCACTTCAGCAGCAATTACTAACCTAAACAAATTGAACATTCTCTGTCATCCTGCCCTGCACTTCATTACAAACTACCCACACCGAACCCACCATTGTGAACTACACTCAGGTGTTGGTTGGACTTCACTTACCATTAAATGCACAATTCATGCTGGCATTTTGACCCTAAAACTTCATCTGAATAAATTACCAAGCTATTAAGTAGCTCTTATCCATACAGCCCACTGCTTTATTTCCTTAGGAAATCAGATTTTATCCTACTCGACATACCTGGGAGTCACATCTCCTTTGGTAGATGAGCCTTCTCAAGTGCCCTACCAACTATTTGGAACCAGCTGCATTCTACTCTGAAACTATCCAGTGTAGTCTCAGAAAATGTCTTCAAAAAACTGGTGACTTCAAAAATAAAGGACACCTGTAACTGCTTCTAAACTCCTACCCTACCCTAGCCTTCTCCTTATTTCCTTTGTTTGTTTTCACTACACTGCCTTCCTTTACAACTTGTACTAAGTATTTTTTTTGTTTTTGCTTTCACTCAGGATTGTTGACTCATGTACCCCATAGGACCTTCGTCCACCATTTATGTATTGTTATGTTATTGCCTGCATTGTATATTTGTTGTAACCATGCACCCAGGACCTCCTTGTGAATGAGCTTGCTCAATGGAGCTTTCCTGTAATAAACTTGAGCTTGATAGAATCATTTAAGTACCTCAAGGGAATTGATAAAGTCCAAGAGGGTAGCATCTTTCAGAAAAAGAGATGTGCAAGGACAAGGGGGCACAATTTTTTTTTTTTTTATAATTTAAAGTTTATTTGCACATTTTCCATCATAAAAGGCAGCATACAAAGAAACTGGTAGAGACTCATTGATACATAGTAAAAAGATGCTGCCCCCCACCTCTCCTTACTGCAGTAACCCATCTTAGTGCCCGTAAATGCAGAGCCTCTAATCAAAAGACTGTATAGAAGCATCAAGCCTATTATAGGTTTAGTTTGGAAACAGAGAGATTAGTGAGTGAAGGGAACCCCAAATTCTAACATAAACTGCCAGTCTGTTCTGTAGGCTGGCTATTGCTTTTTCTATGCACAAATTGGATAATACTTCTCTTACCCATTCCTGGAAAGAAGGGGAGAACCTGTCTTTCTAATGACGAGAGAATTATTTTCTTAGCCGACAAAGCGACCATGGATATGTGAAACTTATACACCTTGACTCTAATAGAAGACAGGTCCCCCAACACACATACCTCAGGGATAAAGTATTCTTGGAGGCCCAACAAGGGGTCTAAGGAAGTTTGGATTGAAGCCCAAAAGGTGGAAATACTTGGACAAGACCAAAGCATATCAAAAAGCGTGCCCTCATCTTGCAAACATTTATTGCATGTATTAGAGTCTAAGTAGCCCCACTTATGAAGCTTAACCGGGGAGTAATATAAGTTGTGCAATACATGATATTGCATGAGACGCAGTCTATCCTGAGATATAAATTTATGACATGACTTCCAAAGAGAATTCCAATCCAGCTGCAGATGGGGGAAAAAGTTACTCCAAAATCTTGATGGCCCAAATGTGCTCCCAAATTTTTTGTATAACAGAACCTGTTATAGTTTAGAGATTTCACCAGGAGACCCAGAAAGTGGGGATACCTCGGTTATCATAGAGGAGATACTCTGAGACAGAGGAGTACTCCCCCAGGTGATTACCAGTAAATGTCTCAATTGCAAGACTTTGAAGTAAGAAGAAGTTGGGATGCAAAATTTCCTAACCATCTCCTCCACTGATAACCAATGCCCCTCACCATCAGTAAAGGTTGAGAGCTTCCTCTCTTCGAAGGGGGCACAATTTTGAAGATAGAGGGGGGGACGGCTCGGGGCAATATAAGGAAGTATATTTTCACATAGAGGATATTGGATGCATGAGAAGGTTGTGGGGGCAAATACAGTGGGAGAATTCAAGAATGCATGGAACAGACATAAAGCAGTTCTTATGGGGAGTATGAAGAAGTATTCTGTTGGTTAACACTGATCTGCAGCTTATCCAGTAGGTAGGGAAATAAGCAGACTGGGTGGGCCAAGTGGTCCTTATCTGCAGTCAGATTCTATGTTTCTATGTGTATTTGTTAAATCTTTCTGGTATTTGTTAGCTTACAGAAGGGCTCTTTCCTGGATGAAAAGACTCACTTATGGTAATGTAGTCCTAGGTGAGTATTCCCTTCATTGTAAGAAATGTCATCTGAGCACACTGTCATCTGAACACACTTACGGTCATTTTTGTTACATTAAATTTTAGCCATGGTAGGCCCTTGCCAGCTTGTGGTACAGCAGATTCAATGTGATTCTTTTTCTATTCTATTACAGGTGGAAAAAGCACTTTGAGAACTTCAACATATTGCAAGAACGATTCTTCCCTCCAAAGTGTTTAATATATTCTGGAGAAGTATTCATTGATTAACTAAGTTTCCTTTTCAATTATTTTTCTTTAAAAAATTGTCAAGTTTCAGTATATTTGTATTTAGATTATAGACTTTCTCTTTCTTCTCATTGTATTATTTATTTATTTTCTATTTTTGGTCTTGGACTTGTCAGCAGTTCAGAGTAGGGTGTGATAATTTTTAGGTTATGTAAGTGTTTTCTTCTCTTTTTTTCTTATTTTTTTTAGTTTCTCCCAAGATTGTTTAAAATACATTATGTATCATATTTTTTTTGTAATTGATTGTGTATGCTCAGAAGGAAACTATTATCTTACTAAACCCAGCACTAACAGAACACACCTCAGAGAAATACTGTATGTTGTAAACAGGATGCAGCTGTAGTCAAATAAATTAGCTAAAGTTAACTCTGGGTCACATCAGCTGAAGTAACATAATAAACTCATAGCAAGCTGAGAATGGTGGCCGGTGGACTGATTGGTGAGTTGGCACCATGTACATGTGCTGTAGGAGGTGTAGAATATTCTCCTGACTCTAGAAATAAATATCCAGACTTTCCAAACAATGCCTGAGACTTGCACATAAACCTGACTATAAGAAACATCAGTATGGACAGTGTCTATGGATGAGACACCACAACACAGGCAACAGCTATCCAGATAGTCTAAGCTGTCATATGGAAAAAGTTCTCATGTAAACAGTTCAGAAACAGTCCCCTGCTGGAGGAAAATGGGTGGGAGACCCATGGTCCAAAGATGGTGCTTGGAAGGAATTACAAGGCTGATCGGTGACTTCAGAGGGTGCAAACTTGACCAGCTGAGAAATTATCACTGCACCATGTTCAACTGCCTATGACAGAGACACTGACTGCATCAACCACAATGACCAGGACACTGGTAACAGTCAGGTAAAAGAGGATGGCACTAAAAAATATTTTCCCTTTGACTGCTACTTCCAAGTCATCTGCAGGGAGAAATTCTGTGACAGACTTTGTCCACACCATAAGGGAAGAAACAAAACATGCTGGTGTACAGGAAGTTGGAGCAAATGTGACTGTCTTGACTGTGGAGGGGAGGTAACTGCTATAACATTAGAAATGAATGGTAATGGAACACAGGTCTCTGCAACAGCAGCTGAACTGGATAATCAGGTGCTCAAATACAGTACATGTTTTGCTCAAGAGCACAGACTCCCTGACCTTGTTTTTGGAAAATGTATTAGATTTGCATATTCCTCCTGAAGAGGAGTTGCTCCTGAATCTGCCACATACTACTTTCAGTAATGATCTCGAGGACAAGGGGGACAAACTCCCAGATTTTCAAGAAACACAAGGTCCCTCCAATAGCAGGCAAGAAGGTGCTGAGGGTATTACCCAAAATCCTCCTGCTGGTGGACAAAATAAGTATGACATATCAAACAGAGCCACAGAACATGCTGGTGTGGCTGGTGGACCCAGGGTCCTGGATGAACAGCAGGGAACCTTTCAGAATGGCTGACCTATTTGCAAACATGAGTGAACCAGCAAAAGGAAAAAAAACATCTATCCATTTTAAATATAAGGGAGGTTTGGAAAAACTGTTAGAAAGATTATATGTGGTCAGAAGGCTGCTGAAAGAATCATTGCAATTTCTGTGGCTATGGATTTATACATCCCGATCCATACAGTACTTCTAGTGAGACATTGTAAGTTTCAAAACTCCCTATCAGCTGGTTGCTTTTGGAATAGGTTCCATCAAGTAAATTCTCTCACTTATGGACCCCCAGTGATTGCCATATCCCATACCATGTCCACAATGAAATAAGCGACCCTATTATCTAAAAACAAAGGTACTAACATTTATATTTTATTCTGGGTTAAACAAAGGACAGACATTTAGGACAATCTTATGCCTACACTAGATACAGAGAATACCTGAATCGAGTGGTGGAAAATTAGTGTATGGCTGCACACATCTGAACAAGATACTCCACCTTCCCAGTAGTTTTTACATCAGGAGAGACAGGGGATTCCGTTTCTATGGGGGCTACCAAAAACCTGTTTTAGATATGATTCTCTGAAATTAAGCAATGCTTCCGACATCATGTTATGTAATCTATTCCTACAACCAGACCATTCCAGCATGAAATGCCCCAACCCAATAAAATGCATTCTTTGTGAAGGAACTAGTCACACATGTACTCAATGTCGTTGGGCAGCCAATAATATGGGCACTTTATGAACTGGAGGATATGGTTCAACAGGCTCAGCAAGAAAAACTACATGCTTCAGGCAGTAGCATAACACCCCACCCACAGCTGTAAATCTCCACCTCCACTGAGCACTCCCAGGAGATAGAGGATCCAGTACTTCAGCACCGGGAAATGCACGCCCACCCCCCTACCCCACCCCCCGTCCAGATCTCCTGCCTCACAGAAACAGGCTCAGCATGTAGCCCAAATAGAACAGGGACAGACTGTGAAGGATTCTTTTTCAGATCAAGGTTCAGAAAACATGGGCACTCAGGATTTAATGCCTTTACACTCAGGCTGGACAAGTACCTTTTTAATCACTGGGGGAAAGAGAGTGATAGCCTAAATCTGAAAACAAAAATGGTCAAAAGAGAGGATATTCTATAAATGTTATTTTTTCTTTACTTTTAAACTGGATGCTTGTGAAAATGGGCAATTCTGCTCACATGTCTTTCCAGTATAACAATAAAAATGAAATGAAATATTCTCACCATAGATCTGAAGCCTTTCAAGCCTCAGGAGGGGATACAGAGGGGGCAGAGGAAGACTCTGAGGTACCTTCAGTTACTTCTTCACAAAATAATGTTTCAGACATGGATGCATGTATTCCTCTATCTTCACAATCTATGAAAAGAAATAATAAGAAAAGGTTATTTACATGTTAAGTAAATAAAATAACTTATTCTACCAACATAGGAGTATATGAATGTGCCTGCAGAAACAGACCATCTGGTCTATCTAAGTCTGCACTAGTGTGCGCTAGCACCCCTAGTTAGCAGCCACCCCACCCTTCCCCCTTTGTCATCCCATTGCCACCACCACCTTCCCCACCCTTAATCTCCCCTGTTCCATGTCCTTTTGAAGCTGTTCACAGATTTACATGATACCACCCATTCTGTTTGTGCATTCCATCTTGCAACCATCCTCTCTTTGTAATAGTGTCTCCTCTTTTCCCTCCTAAATTTCCCCCCTCTATTCTTAGCCTATGCTCCCTGTTGTCCCTCCCCCTCATTAACTTAAAGACCCTATCTGCTTCATCCTTATTGATTCCACTCAGATACTTGAATGTCTCTATCAAGTCTGCCCTGACCCTTCTATCCTCCAGAGTGTTCATATTCAGGTCTCCAAGTCTGTTCTCATAGTCTCTCCCCTCCATTCCACATATCACCTTTGTTCCCTTCCTCTGCACCCCCTCCAGTAGCCTGATATGCTTTATGTATGGCCTCCAAAACTGCATACAATACTCTAAGTGCAGCCTTGCCAGTGACCTGTAGAGGGGCAAGATCACCTCTCTTTGACCAGATGAAACCCCCCACACTATGCATCCCAGCATTTTATTTGCTTTTGCAGCCATTCTCCTGCACTGGGCAGTGTTGTTCATGGTCCCTATTATCATTACCCCTAGGTCCTTCTCCTCCTCAGTGACCCCCAGCTTTCCTACCCTCAGCCAGTATTCTCTCTTTGGGTTCTTCACCCCAAAGTGCATAACTTTACACTTCTTTGCATTGAACCGCAGCGGCCACCTCTCTTACCACTCCTCTAGTTTGCTTAGGTACCCCTGCAGCTGCTTTCATTCCTCCTCTCCATTCACCACTGCTCCGATTTTGGTTTTATCAGTGAACAGACTTACCTTGCTCACCACCCCATAAGCAATGTCTGATATGAAGAACCCACATAATACTGGCCCCAACACAGAGCCCTGAGGCACATAACTCATCACCAGCCTTGGGGTTGAGAGCTCCCCTCTCACCACTACCCATTGCAGCCTCCCACTCAGCCAACTTGTAATCCAGTTCATCATTTTTGCCCCTACCCTACACCAGTTAGCTTCCCCCAAAGTCACCCATGAGGCACCGAATCGAAGGCCTTGCTGAAGTCCAAGTAAAGAACACCCACCGCATGACCCTTATCCAGCTCATCTGTCACCCAGTCATAATATTGCATCAAGTTGGTTTGAAAAGACTTCCCTGAAACAAACCCATGCTGCCTCACATCCTGTAGGTCATTGTCCTCCAGGTATGACACCAGTCTTTCCATTAGTATCATTTCCATGAATTTGTACACTATGGAGGTGAAACTTACTGGATGATAGTTACCTGGTTCATCCCTTGGCCAGCTCTTGTGTAATGGTACTACATGTGCCATCCTCAGTCCAGTGGCACACATCCAGACTCCAGTGAGGTGCTGTACAGATCTGCCAGTGGCTCCATCAACACCTCCACCATCTCCTTCAGCACCCTGGGGTGGATACCATTTAGCTCTGGTGCCTTACTACCTTCAGTGCCTCAGTCCCTCTAGGACTCTACTTTCCTCAGTTCTTCCATCTGTCGCCTCCTCTCCCCCATCCCCATCCTTCCAGCCTATGATGGTAGCGGTCCCCACTTTTCTTCCTTGAACACTGAGTAAAAGTATTCATTCAGTGCCTCTGCCTGCTCCATCCCCTTTTCTGTGCACTCCCCATCCCTTTTATCCTCACTGTTGTCTCCGTATACTTCCTTTTCTCCCTGATGTATCTGAAAATGTCTTTCTCCCCCCTGATAATTCCCTGTGCTAATCTCAGCTTCCACTGAGCCTTGGCTTCTCTCACTTTTCTGGTCACCTCCCTGGACCATCTTGCATATTCATCCCTGTCCTCTTCCTTCCCCATCCTCCTGTACCTCTGGTGCACCACTCATTTTGCCTTCACCACCTTGACAACCTCGCTGTTCAACCAGTATGTTTTTCTTTATTTCTCTTTTCAGGTGCATAGTGCTATGTAACCTATTCACCCCCTTTGTTAAAAAATTGATTTATTGTTGTTTGACTCTTTCTCATGTTTCTCTTCTGCACTGCCTTCTGTCGGAGCTGCCGCAACAACAAAATGTGAAGCCCATCTATGTCAGTCTGGTTCTCTAACCAGATTAGAGCCTTTGTCGAGGCAGTCCATTGCTTCACTGTCTGTGGGAATAGCTACAGTATCCTCCTCGGCATTGTACTGCTGATGTTCTGTCAGACCTTCCACTTCCATTAGCCACCTTAGTTTGCTTCTGAATAGGGCTATTGATTCATCAGAAGTGCTGAGAGGTTTGCCAGCGGCACTGAGCTGCCGTATGCCATGACGATGTTTGAATCAGTTTAGCCAGACATCACTGGCAGTGAAAACCACTTCATTGCCATGGAGCTGATGATGAAATTGCTTGACTTTTTCTTTAATGATGGGCCCTGACACTGGTGTACCTTTCATATGAGTTTGCACAAACCACATGTACACAGCCTTGTCAAGTGCCTCATCAGGGCAGTGATGCATGGTTTTTCTTTCCTTGACTCAAATACTGCTGTCCATGGAAGCTGCAAAACCATGCAGCTTCTTGCTAGCTTTTCAAATGTCACTGACTGTCGAATTCCCAATGTTGTAGCTCCGTGCTACATCAACCGCTTTCTCTCCACACTCCAGCTCATCTAGGATGTCCAGCTTCTGTTTTAATTCCAGTATGGATCTCTTTGGTTTGGACATTCTGACAGGAAACAAGCTGCTGTACAGGTTATAGTCAAGGCCCCCTAGAATTCTGTAGCTGCAGAATTTTGTGCAGAACTTGCAGTCTACAGCAGAACTTCTTCGGTGCCACAGAAATCACTCTTCTTGTTGAGTTTTTTATTAATATTTCTGTTTTTCCATAGAATCCGGTTCCCTTCCCCATTTTTATTTCCTAAATCCCCTATATGCTAGAATGTGATGTTATCATTGCTATAACATCATACATTAGCTAATGAAATGGCTAGAATCTGCAACAGAAATGAACAGTCACTTATCTACCACAGCTCCCACTGCCAGAGACAGTGGCACTGCACATCAGGCATGGTGATATTTTCTCAACCTGCACTACAGCCTAATATAATTTTCAGTCTTACATTATTGCACTAGGGCCAACTTAAACAAAACCTTGTCAGTAGCACAGACCTGTTCAGTCCATACCTAACTTTGTACAAACCTATTTATGCCTTTAAGGTATAGAGATGCCATCTGAAATGAATAACTGGTAAAATGAATTTAACTGTCATTTTTAAGAAAAATAAAGTAACTATGCCCAGAAAAGTGGAATATAATAATGAGTAGACCTGTTGAAAGAATAGACCTGTTAAATAAATAATTGCACAGTACGCATTTTTGCCAGGGTTATTGATTACATATCGTCATTTGTTGATAGAATCACCTAAAAGTTATGGAGAAATTTGTGTGCAGGGACAGTTGTTGGGCCAGAGGGTAGCATGCTGTATTTCCGTGCCGGCAACTCAGGTTCAGAGATTAGCTCTGGGAACTGGCTGGGCAGCACAAGGATGGTGGAACACATCATTGCTCGGAGTCTGGGAAGGTATGGTGCAGTGTTCGGTCACATGGTGGACACATTGTGCTGCTCTGGAGAGCTCTATCTCACAATCGGTTCACATGCATGTCATGGCCTGATGGTGTTATGCATTGTGTCAGGGAAAGCAGGTTGACATCAAAAATGAGTTTTGCAATAACTCCTTTGTTTCATTTCTAACAGGACCTGTATGAATGAGAATGCAAGTTCATGGAAATCAAAAATATATATATATATATATAAACATACACACACATACAGTATCTCTGTCTCTGTCATCACACACACACACACACACACACACATTTGTATGTATGTTACAGATTGCATATAAATATATAAGTGATACACAGTGGGAACCTCATGAGTGGAGTAGAAAGCATATACAAATATATGTGATAGACAGTGGAAACCTCATTAGTGGGATAGATAGCATGCATATAGAAATACCTTATTTATCACATAAGATCCCCTCTGCATATGTCATTTATGCAACAGGCTAGGACCTTAAAGGAGAGCCATTTGTTTTGCTTTTTTAGGCATAAAATTATTTTTATAAGTCTTATTTTTTGAACTAGTGTTCTGTGCTTTCCACCATTCTTATTGCTATAAAAACTGCCATGAAAGTGAAGTAAGGATGACAAGCTGTAACTGTAATGGGGTAGTTTGTTAGTGCTGCAGAATTTCCTCAGAAATTACAAACCACCGCCGCAGAAGTTCTGCGGCAAATGGTAGTCTTGCCACAGACCTTAGCCCCACTGTGCAGCAGAAAAGTAAGGGCCCTGGTTATAGTTTGCCGGTAACTGAGTGCTAATCATTTTTTTACATGCAGGTGCTATATTAAGCTTTCAATTGCAAACTGCTTAGCAGGTGACTGATATCAGCTGGGGGACAAGCTTTGAATCTGGATAATTAGGATTTCTGGATTAGTGACATTTGCATAATGTGAAGTGTACTGCAGCTCAAAAATTACTACTTCAAATGCTAACAGCATTGGGAACCATAAGGAGAGACTGATTGTCCCCAGCCCACCCTTGCAGTTTCTGTTTTTACTATTGTTTTGTGACAGAATACTATACTAAAGTCACCTTCGGGTATTCAGTAGGCTCCAACAGAATGTCCCTGGGGCCCTTCAGTTTGGTCAAAACAAAACACAGAAACATAGAATTGGACATCAAATAAGGACCACTTGGTCCACCTAGTCTGCCCATTTCCCTACCTAATGGATAAGCTGTAGATCCTTGTTAACCAACAGCATACTTCCTCCTACCCCCACTTGAGTTGCTGTATGTCTGTCTTATGCATTTTTTAATTTTCACACTGTTTTTCACTCCACAGCTTCCTCGAGGAAGGCCGTTCCATCCATCCATAACCCTCTCTGCGAAAAAAAAATACTTCCTCATATTACCTCTGAGCCATCTCCCTCTATCTTCAAATTGTGCCCCTTGTTCTTGCACATCCCTTTTTCTGACTGATGCTACCATCTTCAACTTTGTTGATTCCTCTAACGTACTTTAAAGTTTCTATCATGTCCCATAACTCCCTCCTTTCCTCAAAGGTATAAATATATTGCTCAATCAATCAATCAAAAACTTCATTTATCCAGGTGAACACCATTGAGCAAGGCTCATTTACTAGATGGACCCGGGAAGGTGAAGGTCAGAGTACAATGACAATACATGCAAGTGTGTATATACAGTTAAGATAAGAGATACAACAACAAATTCAGGGTAATAAGGAACATAATATCAGTGGTGTTATAACAGTGAGAGCATTTTACAAATATGAGAACATATAAATACTTAAAAAAAGAGAAACACAATTACTCAGTACAGGGTTGATAACAGACCATGTTGGTGTGGACTGCACCTATCCACAACAGAAGGGATGGAAGGTGAGGTAATCAGGGTGATACCAGAAGGCCTGTAGTGAGGAGAAGAGGGGGTGGGAGGGGAGGAGAGGGTGGAGGAATGGGAATAGGGTAGGTGCCCACATAATGATTATGGAAGTGTGATGGACAGCAGATCAGCAGGTGGTCTCAAACAATGGGCATGTAGGAGTTCTCCATGAAGTGGGAGATGGCGGGGAAAAGGAAAAGGATGTACGATGTACAATGAGGACTCTCACAGCTGTAGGGTTGATAGGTGATACACAAGAAGAGAATTAGACAAGAAAAAGAGGTAGGGAGGAGAGAGGGCTGGAGGCAGAGGCCTAGCCATCATATAGGGAGCCAGACAAGATAAAGTTCCTTTAGTCTCTCTTCATGTGGCTTCTGGTGCAGACCCTGTGCCATTTTAGTTGCCCTCCTTTGGACAGCCTCCATCCTGTCTATGTCCTTGCAGAGATGGGGTCTCCACAATTGCACACAGTACTCCTGATGGGGTTTCATCAACTGTCTGTATAGAGGAATAACAACTTTCTCTTTTCTACTGGTTATGCCTCTTCCTATGCATTCCAGGATCCCCCCAGCCCATAATGCCTTCTCACTTTGGCTGCCCACCTCTAGGTCATCTGATATATTTATCCAAAAGTTCCTTTCCATCTTTGTTGTTAGTATCTCACCCCACCCATTGTGTACTCTTACCCTGGGGTTTTGTTTCCTAGGTGCATTACTTTGCACTTATTTGCTTTAAATCGAAGCTGCCATATATTTGACCATTATGCCAGTCTTGGCAAGTCTCTTCTCATCCTTTCCACCCCACCTTGTGTATCAACCCTGTTATAGATCCTTGCGTCATCTGCAAAGAGACATACCTTTCCTTCCAGTCTCTCCTCAATGTAACCTATAAAGATATTAAAGAGGACCGGTCCCAGTAATGAACCCTGCAGTATCCTGCTAGTAACCCCCCTTTCTTCATAGTGAATTCTGTTTACTATTACCCTCTGCATCCTGTTGTCCAGCCAGTTTTATGCATAGGCTACCACCGTGAGACCCATTCCAAGGCTGGCTAACTTGTTTATTAATCTTTTGTGTGTGACTGTGTCAAATGCCTTGCTAAAGTCTAGGTAGGTCATGTCCACAGCCCCTCTCTGGTACTACATTGGTCACCCAGTCAAAGAAATCAAATAAATTCATCTGACATGATCTTCCTGCTGTGAATCCATGCTTACTTAGGTCCTGGGCCCTGCTGGCCTCTAGGTACTCAACAATTCTTTCCTTCAGAATTGATTCCATCATTTTACCTACCACTAAGGTCAAACTAACAGGTCTGTAATATCCTGCCTCTGCTTTGCTCCACTTTTGTGAATGAGAATCACATCCACCCTCCTCCAGTTTTCAGGTATCACATCATCCTCCTATGATTTGTTAAAAAGAGCATAAAGTGGTGTCACTAGTTATCCCCTTAGTTCTTTTAGAATTCTGTGGTGAATCCCATCAGGCCCTATTGTTTTGTTCACCTTCATTTTAAAGAGTTCTTTCAGAACCCTTTCTTCTGTGAATGAACTGGAATCAATCCCCTATCCAGAGTGTTTCTATTGTTTGTTTTAGGTACCTTTCCCTCCTCTTCTTTTGTGAATACTGAGCAAAAGCATGCGTTCGATAACCCTGCTTTTTCACTGTCACCCTCTGCCCACATTCCTTCCCCTTTACTAAGCCTCATTATCCCTCTCTTGGTCTTTCTTCACTCCCTAATATATCTATAAAACATTTTATCCTCTTCTTAACAGAGTTGGATATCTTTTCCTCAGTTTTGCCTTTGCTATTCTGACTGCCTTTCCTGCCTCCTTCTGCTTTAACTGGTATGGTTCTGAGGTGTGCTTCTTCTGTGTTTCCTTATTTCCAGAATGCTATCCTTTCTCCTTAAACTTTCTCTGCCACCTTGTTTGAGAACAATAGTGGCTTTTCCCTTTGTTTGGTTTGTTTATTTGCTTTACACATAGGCTTGCTGAATCTGTGATGGCAGTTTTTGCTTTTTCTCCATTGTTCTTCCACCACTCCTTCCTGACTGTTTGCTAGTGCTTTTCTGAGACACGCTCCGATTTTACCAAAGTCAGCCCACCTAAAGTCCAGCACCCTTGCTTTTGTGTGTCTTGACTCTACAGCTGTGTTTATTGTGAACTGCACTGTCTGGTGGTCACTTGTTCCCAGATGGCTACCCACTTCTAAATCTGAGACCATCTCTCCATCCCCACTTCAGATTACCAAGTCTAAGATTGTTCCCTTCTGAGTGGTTCCAACACTAGCTGTCTGAGGTGTGCCTCTTGTAGGTCATCGAGAATGTCCCTGCTTTTTGGATGTGGCTGCAGTAAAGGTGCTCCAGTTAACATCTGGAATATTCAAGTCCCTAGTCAACAGACTGTCTCCTTTTTTTGCCATTCTAAGGATTCCTTCTATCATTTCCATATCCATTGCCTCCCCCTGAGACAGGAGTCTGTAAATAATCCCTATGTGGATTGTGGTGACATCTTCTGTGTATGTCCAAGGTGCCCCACAGTGCCTCCTCCCCTCCCTGTTTTACTTTTTAGTTATTTTGCTTTGATTTCTTCCCTTATGTATAGAGTTACTACTTTTCCTCCTCTTTTATCCTCCCTGTCCCTTCTGTAGATTGGGTACCCTGGTATGTTGACATCTCAGTCATGTTTCTCTGTCTACCATGTTTCCGTGACTCCAATAATATCCCGGCATCTCTCTTCCATCAAGGCCACTAGTTCTTTAAGCTTGATACACAGACTATGGGCATTGGTAATCATCACCCTCCATGTTTTGATGGCCTTGCTCCTTTTAGGCCCATCTCTGTCCTTACTACCTTTCCCTTTCTCTGGATTTACCCCAGTCCTGCTCCCTATTGACTTCTCTTTGTGTCTACTTCACTAACTACCCTGTTTTGTTGGGGGGAGCTGGAATTTCCCTGCTTCTCTTCAATGCCTCCCCCTTGGCTAGATTAAATGCTTGCCAATGAAGCATTTAAACCTATCACCTAGGAATATAGTTCCCCACCTGAACAGATGCAGATCATCATGCCAGTATAGGCCTGCATCCCTCCAGGTCAATCCCTAGTCCTCAAATGAAGCCACATCTCTGAACTCTGCACCAGTTTCTCAGCCAGTCATTGAATCCAATGGTGTGGAGTACCCTGGCCTCACCCATGTCATAGACAGGCATCACCTCCAAGAAAGTTACTGTGTATGCTACTTGTCTAAGGCCCCTTGCCAACTCCACAACTTCCTGCTGCACTTCTCTGATCCCATTCACAGCCTGGTCATTTTCCCTAGGTGGACAATGATATCAAGCTCCCTCCTCTGTGCAGCTGCTCCTATGATATTGAGGATTCACTTCATGGCCCTCCAAGCCACGGTGCCAGGCAGGCACCTTACATCCCTCTCCTCTCCCTACCCCAGTTTGACCCTTCTAATGACTGAGTCCCCCTCCAGGAGTTGTTTCCTTATCCTGTGGGGTCCTGTGCCACACTTCTGTGGGTCTTCTTTGTGGAGGTTCCCAACATCCTCTTTGGTCTCCACTGCAGGTGCCTCCATAGAGGAACCATGCTCTACCAGAATGGTGAATGAACTGTGGAGATGCACCACTGGAAGGATGCAACTCTGTTCCACCACCCTCACCCTCCTTTAGCCCACTGTGGAACAACTGCTCCACTTTTTTGGCAACCTCTGAGGCAGTGGTGGTGGCTTTGGTGGTCCCTGGGTGATGGGGTAGGTTTCTCAAATCCTCACCAGGTCAGCATGGAGACAGGCAACCTCCTCCCTTAGACCAGAGATATGCCTGCAAATAAGGCAGCAATGCAGTCTCCAGAACATCTTCTGGAAGACTGCCATTCTACAGTCAGTGTATGGCACTATTCCCCACATGTCTGTCTCCCTTCCAGTTTAAGATTTTTTTGTGTGTGAGTTTGAGAGTGTTTATTCCCTATTCAGTGTGCTGTGCTGTTAAGGAAATGAACAGATGTATGTCCTTGCACTTGTGGGGGGAGTGATGTCAGAAGCTCTGCTATAAAGGAAATGATGCAGTTGGGGAGGGTGGGATGAGGGGAAGGGTGGTTGAGATTAAGCCCATTCCCTGCAGCAACAATCATCTACAACTCTGACCCACCATCCCAGTGAATGCCTTCTTTCCTTTCAGGTAGCTATTTCACAGATTTTAAGGAACATGTCTAGTCACAAATGACTGCAAATATTCTCCCAGCTAGATTTCTTCCTTGGAAAATAAAAGTTACACTAAGTTAAGTCAACCCCCCAAAACATAGAACCAAAATACTGACTTCTTCATACTTATGCAGGCCCCAGAGTTAAGAAATAAATTCAGTGTGCTCTATTAAATCACCTCCTTGCTTTAGAGAAGCTGGTGGCTGCACGCTGTCTCAGCTACAGCAGAAAGAGTCCACAAACAACTCCTGTTTTAAATCCTAAGTTCCTCCTTCTGCTCCTTCCCTTGTCATACTCCTATTTCACAGAGGTTAAGTAACAGTCTAGACAAAAATGACTGCAAATATCCTTCCAGCTAGATTTCCTCCATGGCAAATAAAAGTTACACTAAGTAAAGGCAACCTCAAAAACAGAAAACCAAAACACTGACTTCTACTTACTTACACAGGCCCCAATATTAAGATTTAAATTCAGTGTACTCTATTAAATCACCTCCTGGCTTTAAGTAAACTAGTGGCTGCTCTCCATCTCAGCTATGGCTCCCTGTATGCATTTTGCATGACTTTCAAGTTTCCAGATTAATATAGATTAACTCAGGAAGGACTATGATTTTGGACTTAAGGTGGGTTTTAACTTCTATTAGGTTGGGAGTGTTATGTTCCCACCTAAATAAAAGCAGTTTGGGTTGAATTGTTTGAAAATAGTTAACCTCATCTTTAAATGGACAAGACAGTAATAATGGGGGTGATTTCAATTGTTATTGAGGCACAGAAGATAAAGGAGGGAGATCCAGAAAGTGTACAATGATTTCAGTTATTAAAACATATGATGGCATCTGCAGGCATGAAACTTGCATTTTGAAAGTTACATGCTAATGGTAAATATACTCATTTTAGAGGAACCCCCTTCTCTAGGGTTAATTACTTCATTTCCAACCAGATCAAACTTTTGCAAGTTAATACAATGCTGTCAGAAATGTCATTTTATGTAGTGCTCTAGACTGGGAAAGGTGACTGCATTTGTGATAGGATTCTCTACATTGACTGTGAGAAGTTACAAAATGGAAGTTAACATGGTTTCTTTTGAATGCAAGGTAAAAAGAAAGCTAATAGTGCATATTTAATTCTCATTCAGATGTAAGCTTCAAAAAATTATTGTTTTACAGAACTCCTTGCAGACTTCATACACAGAACAAATTAGTCAGATTAAAAAAGAAATAAGCTTTCTAGTGTGAAAGGACAAAATCACTGAAAGCAGAATTAAAGTATGGAACCCAGGGCTTAAGATACACTGCAGAAATCTTTAAAGGTTGTGAAACTAGAAATAAAAGAAAATATCCGATGCTCTTAAAGAACCCCAAGGAGTAACTCATAACCCACAGAAGGACATAGATGCACTGCTGCATTAACATTTACAAGCTTCTTTTGGGGCTAATATTTCCATGGAAACAGATTAACACATTTTTCTGGGTGTTTCTAGTTTGAATGACCTATTGGTTCCGGTTGTTTCAGGAGATTTTAGCTCCAGTGCAGTTGGAGGATTTGACTGTTGCTATTCAGGAAGGTTCACACAAAGGCATTTAGGGAAGTGAGTAGGGCAGTCAGTTCAGCCAAAGCAGCAAGGGAGCTGAAATTGGCTCAGGGGATCAGAGAAGAGTGGAAGGAGTTCTTCAAGAAAGGTTGTAGGGACAAGATTGTTAGAATGAAGAAGAAGGAAAGATAGGCAGAAAAAGGTGAAGACTAGGCAAAGGCACTGAGTGAGTACTTTTGATCATTGTTCACAAAAGAAAAGGATGGCCAAATACCACAGTGGAAGGGGGGGGAAGGGTGGAGTGGGGGCAGCATTAACAGAAAGGGTCATCCAGGAAGAAAAGGTTCTAAAAGGCCTGAGAGCTTTTCGGGTGAACAAGGCACAAGGACCAGACGGAGTACAGCCAAGAGTCCAAAAATAACTGGCAGAGGTGTTGGCAGGCCCCCTGGCAGACCTGTTTTACACCTCCTTGGAGACAGGGAATGGAGGATGGTTCACATGGTGCCCCTTCACAATAATGGTCCCAGGAAATTACAAACCAGTGAGCTTGACATCTGTAGTTGGCAAGTTGATGGAGATCATTCTGAAGGAACAGTTGATAACCTTTCCATATAGTAATAGACTATAGGATGAGAGACAGCATGGGTTTGTCTCAGGAAGATCTTACCAGACTAACCAAATTAACTTAATTTATTGGGACACTAGGGCTGTTGATAAAGGCCATGCTGTGGATGTCCTGTATCTGGACATCAGCAAGGCTTTTAACTTTGTGCCACATGGAAGGTCACTGAACAAGTCGAGGGACCTGGGGGGGGGATTGGTGGGGTGGTTTGGGAGCTGGATTTAGGGCACTTCCTCACATCTTCTGTGGGCCTCCCTCTTCCAGTGTCAAATCATGTCCCCCTTCCTTGGGTAATCTATTTCTCTGCAGAATGCTACCCTCCTGTACCTTATGAATACCCCTGAGGTATTTGAATGTTTCTATCATGTCTCCCCTTTACCTTCTAACCTCTAGGGAGTACAAATGTAAATCCTTCAGTCTTTCCTCATATGGCTTCTGATGCTGTCCCTGCTCCATTCCTTTGCCCTTCTCTGTATCACCTCCACCTGATCTATGTCTTTCCTGATATGGGACCTGAAGACCTGGATACAGTACTCCAGGTGGGGCCTCACAGTTCATCCATACAAGGGTAACACCACCTTTCTTTCTACTGGTGATACCCCTCCTTATGCACCCCAGCTTTTATTTATTTATTAGAATTTCTGATAAATACCTTTGAGCCAATGGCTCTTTTATGAAGGCTCCACATCAGTATACAAAGGATAGAAGTACAGTTTGTGTGAGATTAGCAGGAACACATTCTACTAGCTCTTTCTACTGCCTTATCATACTGCTTTACTACATTTATGTCATCCAGTATGATGATACCCAGGTTCCTTTCCTGCTTTGTTGCTGACAACTCCACCCCCCCAACGGGGACTTTGCTACTGGGATCTTGTGCCCCATGTGCATGATGCTGCACTTTATAGCATTAAATCCTAGTTGCCATGCCTTTGACCATTTCTACAGCTTTTTCAGGTTCTCCCTCATCATTTCTACCCCACCCCCAGTGTGTCCACTGTATTGCAGATTTTTATATCCTCTACAAACAGGCATACCTTTCCTTCCAACCTTCTGTGATGTCACTGATGAAGACATTGAAGAGAACTGGTTGCAGACTGACCCCTGTGGCACCCTGTGGGTTACTGTGCCTTCTTCTGAGTGAACTCCCATTTACCACCACCTTCTGGATTCTGTTACTCAGCCAACTTGTACCCATTTTACTACTTTTGGACCAGCTCTCAGGATTCCCAGCTGGCTTATGATCATCTGTGTGGACAGTTTCAAAGGTCATACTGAAATCTAAGCAAGCCACATCCACCACTCCTCCCTAATCCACTTTCCTGGTCACTCAGTCTAAGAAATCATTCAGGTTTGTCTGGAAAGATCTCTCCCATGCTGCTTTAGATCCTGCAATCCACTGGCCATAAGGTATTCTACACTGCTTTCTTTTGGAAGTATTTCTGTAACTTTACCGACCATTGAAGTCAGACTGACAGGTCTGTCATTTCCGGAGTCCTTCCCATTCTCACTTTTGTGAAGCAGTACTTGAAGCAGAAGTGGGTCACAGGGTGGTAGCCTGGGTAACAAACTGCCTGGACAACAGGATACAGAGAGTAATAGTAAATAGAGTGCACTCTGAAGAAAGGGGGATTACTAGTGAGTACCACAGTGTTCAATACTGGGACAAGTCCTCTTTATTGTCTTTACAGGAGACATTGCAGAGGGGCTGGGAGGAAAAGTATGCCTGTTTGCAGATGTCACACACATCTGCAACAGGGTTTATACACAAGGGAAGGTGGGAAGGATGAGAAAAGACATGGCAAGGTTGGAGGAATGGTCAAAAGTATAGCAGCTTAGATTCAATGCAAAGAAGTGTAAAGTGATGCACCTGGGAAACAAACACCCAGGGGAAGAGTACACAATGAGATGATGGTACTGTTCTAACAACAACAAAAATTGAAAGGGACCTGAGGGTGTTCACATCAGATGACCTTAAGGTAGGTACGCAATGTGAGAAGGCAGTAAGGAGGGCTTGTTGGATACTAGGATGCATAGGGAGAGGCATTACCAATAGAAAACAGGAAGTTGTTATTCCTCTGTACAGGTAGTTGATGAGACCCCATCTGGAGTACTGCATACAGTTCTGGGTACACCATCTCTACAGGGACATAGAAAGGATAGAGGCAGTCCAGAGGAGTGAAACTAAAATGGTGCAGGGTCTGCAACAGAAGCCATATGAAGAGAGACTAAAAGTGCTTAATATGTATACCCTTGAGGAGAGAAGGGAGAGGAGTGACATGGTAGAAATGTTTAAGTACCTCAAAGGAATCAACAAAGTCCAAGAGGGCAGCATCTTTCAGAATAAGAGATGTGCAGGAAAAGGGGGCACAATTTGAAGATGGGGGGTGGATCAGGGCAATGTGAAGAAGTGTTTTTTCATGGAGAGGGTGGGGGACACATGAAGCCACCTTCCTGAACAGGTTGTGTGGTCAAAAACAGTAGGGCAATTCAAAAATGCATTGGACAGACATAAGGCAATTATAGTGAGGGGTAGGAGGAAGTAGGCAGTTGGTTAACTAGAACCTGCAGCTTATCCAATAGGTAGGGAAATGGGTGGTCTAGGTGGGTCACACGGTCCTTATCTGCCATCAAAGTCTATGTCTCTATGTCTACGGGACCACAACTCCTTTCTTACAGTCCCTGGAAACTACCCTAGTATTCAGTGATAGGTTGAACAGCGAACTCCTTTCTTACTTCCCTCAGTACCCCAGGGTGAACACTGTCCTACCCCATTGCCTTATCTACCTTTAGGTGCTCCAGATCCCAGATGACTCCAATCTCCATAAAAGGGCAAGTGTCAACCCACCTTCCTTTTATGCCCTTCTCTCCTAACTGTGATGTGTCCCCTACCCCTTCCTTCATAAATACTGAACAAAAGTATTTGCTCAATGTGTCTGCCTTCTTCTGGTCCTCTTTCACCACTCCCCTCCTTCCCTTTTTAATCTTAGTATCCCCCAGTCTTCACTCTGCTGTGTTGTCTTGTACCTTTTGAAGGCTAGCTGTTTTGTCTGTTCTTTCCTTGCCACATCCCTGGAGTACCATAGTGATTTATTTTTCCTCTTGCTTTTTGTAATCTGGCTGACACAGAGGTCAGTTACCTTCTCTATGGACCTCCTTATTTCTGCCCACAGATCTCTATCCTGCCAATTTTCTTATCCCTGATAGTTCTTCCCCTAGGCACTCTCTCAGCTTCTTGAAATCCACCCTCCTGAAGTCCAGGACCCTTGTTTTAGCACAGTTTTTTCCAGCCCAATTCTAATATTAAACCACGTCATACAATGATCACTCATACCGATGTGGCTCCCCACTGTGACATCAGTGACACTGTCCCCATTTGACAGACCCAGGTCTAGTATTGCCCCACCTCCATGAGTGGGTTGTCCAACTAGTTGCCTGAGTAAAGCCCCCAGCAGAGAATCTAGGATTTTTCTGCTTCTACTTGTAGTTCCAACTGGGATGCTCCAATCAACATCTAGCATATTGAAGTCAACTACCAGCAATACCTCCCCACTTTCTGGTCATCTCTTGGATCTCCTCCATCATCTCCTTATCAACCTCCTTCCCCTGTGCTGGAGGTCTGTAGATTACTCCCATTCAGATGGAGTCACCATCCTTGTTTCTAGGGTAACCCACAGTACTTCTGCTTCTCCTCATTCTACTTGAATTTCTGTGGCTTTCTTGTTCTCCCTCACATAAGGAACCACCCCTCCACCCTTTTAGCCTCAGACAGCTAGTGTTGGAACTCACTTGGGAGGGAGCAATCTTAGAACACATAATCTCAAATGGGGACAATAAAAGGATCTCAGATCTAGAGCTGAGTAGCCATCTGGGAACAAGTGACCACCAAACAGTGTGGCTCATGATAACCTCAGTGACAAAGTCAAGCCATTCAAAACTGAGGGAACCAGACTTCTGGAGAGCTGACTTTGTCAAAATAGGAGAATGCCTTAGAAAAGCACCAGTAAACAGGAAAGATGGAGGGGTGGAACAACAATGGGGAATCTTCAAAACTGCCATCACTGAGACAACAAGCCCTTGTGTGAAGCAAATAAACAAATCAAAATGAAAGAAAAAGCCACTGTGATTCTCAAAAGTGGTGGAGGGGAAGGGTAGGGAGAAAAAGATGGCATTTAGAAAGTATAAGTAAATGCAGAAGGAGCAGGACAGAGAACTGTACCAGTTAAGGCAGAAGGAAGCAGGGTAGGTAGTCAGAATAGCAAAGGCCCACATTGAGGAAAAGATAGTCAACTCAGTTAAGAAGGGGGATAAAACCTTTCATAGGTACATTAGGGAGTATAGAAAGACAAAGGGATGGATAGTGAGGCTTAATAGATTAGATCGTGGGTGGGCAGAGGAGGACAGTGAAAAAGCAGGGATACTGAAAAAGTACTTCTGCTCAGTATTCACAAAAGAGGGGGAGGAGAAGGTAAATAGCTTGGCAGAAGACACCAGGAGAAAGGACTGCTGTGTGACTGAACTTCTCTGCTGGGACTAAAGTAGAAGAACTTTTGCATTTGACCTTTAATTTAGGGTAAAAAAAATAACATACAAAAAAAAAGTGTGTGTTTGGGTTAACTGAACTGAATGGGTATCTGAAGAGTTATCTAGGTGTAAATCTCAGGTGACTGAAAGGACTTAACTGCTGTGAGGTTTAAATTACTTGTAGAAAGATCTGGTACGTAGGGGGAGTGGCTTAGCTAGAAGGAAGCTACATTTAAACACTGCCTTAGAAAGTTTCTGAAAATAGCTTGGCAGAAGACACCAGGAGAAAGGACTGCTGTGTGACTGAACTTCTCTGCTGGGACTATATTGCCCTCCTTCCCTCACCTCCATGCCCTCACCCAAAGCTAGTTCTATTTTTATAGGCACAGGATTTGACTGACAACAGGAACTTCCTGTTTAGGGGCAGGAAGTGAGTGATCACAGAACCACCAAAGACCCACCATCCCAGAAGGGCAAGAGTAGCTCTCCAGCCCCCTCTAGCTGCTAGAGGTCTGTCTCTGAGCAAGTAAGTGGTCTACTGAGAAATATAGGATATTCTTGTCTCAGAACAGGACAATCAGGAGCTTAAAGGGTGCACAGGCAGAAAGTAAGGAGAGAGAGAAAAAAAACAGAGGAAAGAGTAAGGATTCCAAACAGTTAAGGGGCCACAAATAAGACATGATTGGAGTGGTGCAGTGCAGTGGCTGTGGAGCAGCAATCTTCCGGGAGATGTTCTGGAGGATGCAGTGTTGTCCCATCTGCAGGCACCTCTCTGGGCTGAGGGAGGAGGTTGCTCATCTCCAGGCTGAGTTGTCCAGGATTTGTGGGACCTCCTCTTCCATCCAGGGACCACCAGTGCCACTGCCGTTGCCTCAGAGGTTGCCAAGAAAGAGGAGCGGTTGGACCACAGTGTGCTCAGGGAGGGTGAGGGTGGTGAAACAGAGGTGCATCCCTCCAGTTGTACCTCTCCACAATTCCTATGCCATTCTGGCAAAGTGTGGTTCCTCTATGGAGGCACCTCACAGTGGAGACCAAGGATGATGCTGGGAACCTCCACAAAGGAGACCCACAGGAGGGTGGCAGGGGACCCTGCAGGGGAAGGAAACAATTCCTGGTGGAGGACTCCATTGTTAGGAAGGTAGAACTTGGGGAGGAAGGGGAGATGGAGGTAAGGTGCCTGCCTGGTGCCATGGCTTTGAGGGACAGGGAGAGAATCCTCAGGATTGCTGGAGCAGCTGCACAGGGGAGGGAGTTGGATGTCATTTCCACCTAGGGACAAATGACCTGGCTAAGAAAGGGATTAGAGAAGTGCAGGAAGAGTTTGTGGAATTGGGGAGGGGCCTTAGTCAAGTAGCATGCACGGTAATCTTCTCAGAGGTGCTACCCATCTATGGCATAGGAGAGGCTAGGGTGTTTCACAATCATGGGATTCAACCAGTGGTTGAAAAACTGGTGTGGAGCCTGTAGGATTTGGCTTCATTGGGGACTGGGGTCCACCTGGAGTGATGCAAGCTTATACTGGCATGATGGGCTGCATCTGTCCAGGAGGGAACCAGGATCCTAGGTGATAGGTTTAAATGCTCATTTGGCAAGCTTTAAACCAGCCAAGAGGGTAGGCACTGAAAGGAGCAGGAAAACCTAGCCCCCCCAAATAATCATGGTAGTAAGTGCAGCAAACACCAACATAAAGGTGTCAATAGGGAGAAGGGCAGGGGTAAATGGAGAAAGTGACAAAGGCAAGAAGGACAGAGATGGGGCAAAAGGGAGTAAGGCCATCAGGAAATGGAGGGTAATGAGTACCAATGCCCGTAGTCTGGGCAACAAGCTCCCTGAGCTGATGGCCTTAATGGAAGAGGGATGCCTGGATATCGTAGCAGTCACAGAAACATGGTACAAAGAGAACCATGACTCGGATGTTAACATACCAGGGTACATAACCTATAGGAGAGACAGGCAGGGGAGAAGAGGAGAGGAGTAGCTCTGTGTAAAGGAAGGGATAAAAGCAACTGAAACAAAAGAGTAAACAGGGAGGAGAGGAGGCACTGTGAGTCACCTTGGAGACTGAAAGGCACCACAATCCGCACAGGGTTAGTATAGACCCCATGTCAGGGAAGGAATGGACAAGGATATGATAGAAGGCATTCTTAGAATGGCAGAGAAAGGGGAGATACTGTTGATGGGAGACCTGAATATGCCAGATGTTAACTGAAGCACATTTGCTGCAGCCACATCCAAGAGCAGGGCCATTCTTGATGTCCTACAGGTGGCAGGCATTAGACAGCTAGTTTCGGAACCCACTCGTGAGGGAGCAATCTTAGACCTCATACTCTCAAACGGGGGCAGTGATAGGATTTCAGATCTAGAAGTGGGTTGCCATCTGGGGACAAGTGACCATCAAACAGTGTGGTTCACGTTAAACGCAGCTACAGAGTCAAGTCATACAAATGTGAGGGTACTGGACTTTAGAAGGGCCGACTTTGGCAAGATGGGAGAGTGCCTAAGAAAAGCACTAGCAAATAGGCTAGAAGGAGGTGTGGAGCAATAATGGGGAATTATCAAAATTGCCATCACAGAGGCAACAAGCCTTTGTGTGAAGCAAATAAACAAATCAAAATGAAAGAAAAAGCCACTATGGTTCTCAAAAGAGGTGGCTGTGAAAGTCAGGAAGAAAAGATAACATTCCAGAAGTATAAGGAAACACAGAAGGAGCAGGACAGACAGCTGTACCAGTTAAGTAAGAAGGAAGCAGGGAGGGAAGTCGGAATAGCAAAGGCCCAAACTGAGGAAAAGATAGCCAACTCAGTTAAGAAGGGGGATAAAACCTTTTATAGGTACATCAGCAAGTGTAGAAAGACAAAGGGAGGGATAGTGAGGCTGAATAGAATGAAAGGTGGGTGGGCAGAGGGGGAACAGTGAAAAAGCAGGGATACTGAACGAATATTTCTGCTCAGTATTTATGAAAGAGGAAGGGAATGCGCCTAATCCAATTAACAGAAGTACTCTTGATAGGGGGGTTGATCCCAGTCCTTTCACAGAAGAAAGGGTTCTGCAAGAACTCCTAAAACTGAAGGTGGACAAAGCAATGGGTCCTGATGGAATTCACCCCAGAATTCTAAAAGAATTAAGGGAGGAACTAGTGAAACCACTGGCTACTCTTTTTAATAAATCATGGGAGAATGGTGTGGTACCTGAGGACTGGAGAAAGGTGGATGTGATTCCCCTTCACAAAAGTGAGTCCAAGACAGAGGCAGGAAACTACAGACCTGTCAGTCTGACCTCTGTGGTAGGGAAAGTGATGGAGTCACTTCTGAAGGAAAGAATAGTCGAGTACCTAGAGGCCAGTGGAGCACAGGACCCAAGGCAGCATGGGTTCACAGTGGGAAGGTCATGTCAGATGAATCTAATAGATTTATTTGACTGGGTGACCAAAGTAGTAGACCAGGGAGGGGCTGTGGACATGGCATACCTAGACTTTAGTAAGGCATTTGACACAGTCCACACAAAGAGTAATAGTCAAATTAACCAGCCTGGGAGTGGGACCCAGGGTGGTAGCCTGCAAAACATTGGCTGGACAAAAGGACACAGAAGGTAATTGTAAATGGAGTCCACTCTGAAGAAAGGGGGTTACTAGTGGGGCAACCGCAGGGTTCAGTATTGGCCTAGTCCTTTTAATGTCTTCATCAGTGACATTGCAGAGGGACTGGAAGGAAAAGTATGCCTTTTTGCAGATGACACAAAGATCTGCAACAGGGTTGATACACAAGGAGGCGTGGAAAGGATGAAAAGGGATTTGGCAAGGTTGAAGGAAAGGTCAGAAGTATGGCAGCTAGGATTCAATGCAAAGAAGTGCAAAATAATGCACCTGGGAAACAAGAACACAGGGGAAGAATACACAATATATGGGGCGGTAGTAACAACAACAGAAAAGGCAAGGGACCTGGGGGTCATCATATCAGATGACCTTAAGGTTAGCAAGCAATGTGAGAAGGCAGTAGGGAGGGCTGGGTGTATACTGGGATGTATAGGGAGAGACATCATCAGCAGAAAACAGGAAGTTGTTATCCCTCTGTACAGACAGTTGGTGAGACCCCATCTGGAGTACTGTGTCCAGTACTGGAGACCCCATCTCCGCAAGGACATAGACAGAATAGAGGCAGTCCAGAGGAGGGCAACTAAAATGGTGCAGGGTCTGCAAGAGAAGCCGTATGAGGAGAGACTAAAGGAGTTTAACATGTAATCCCTTGAGGAAAGAAGAAGAGGGGGACATGACAGAAACTTTTAAATACCTCAGTGGAATCAACAAAGTCCAAGAGGGTAGCATCTTTCAGAAAAAGAGACTTGCAAGAACAAGGGGACACAATTTAAAGATAGAAGGAGGGTGGTTCAGGGGCAATGTGAGGAAGTATTATTTCACAGAGAGGGTAGTGGATGCATGGAACAGCCTTCCTGAGGAGGTTGTCGGGTCTAAAACTGTGGGAGAATTCAAGAATGCATGGGACAGACATAAGGCAATTCTTGTGGGAGGTAGGAAGAAATAGGCTGTTGGTTAACTAGGACCTGGGGCCTATCCTGTAGGTAGGGAAATGGGCAGACTAGATGGGCCAAGCGGTCCTTATCTGCCATCAAAGTCTATGTTTCTATGTTTACCTAATCCAATTAACAGAAGCACTCTGGATAGGGGGTAGATCCCAGTACTTTCACAGAAAAAAAGGTTCTGAAAGAACTCCTAAAACTGAAGGTAGACAAAGCAATGGGGCCTGACAGGATTCACCTCAGAATTCTAAAAGAATTAAGAGGAGGACTAGTGACACCACTGACTATCCTTTTTAACAAATCATGGGAGGATGGTGTGGTACCTGAGGAATGGAGAAGGGTGGATGTGATTCCCCTTCACAAAAGTGGGATCAAGACAGAGGCAGGAAACTACAGACCTTTCAGTTTGACTTCTGTGCTAGGGAAAATGATGGAATCACTTCTGAAGGAAAGAATTGTTGAGTACCTAGAGGCCATTGTGGGGCACAGGGCCCAAGACAGCATGGATTCACAGTGGGAAGGTCATGTCAGATGAATCTAATCAATTTCTTTAAATGGGTGACCAAAGTAATAGACCAGAGAGGAGCAGTGGACATCGCCTACCTAGACTTTAGCAAGGCATTTGACACAGTCCCACACAAAAGATTAATAAACAAATTAGCCTGCCTGGGAGTGAGTCCCAGAGTAGTAGCCTGGATAAAACATTGGCTGGACAACAGGACACAGAAGGTAATAGTAATCAGCACACTCAGCCATGCGTGCAGTGCTCACTTAGAGTCCCCAGATTTGTTTGCATACCCAAGATGCATCTGTCTTGAGTGCGGAAAATTGACAAGTGGTAACAAAGTGAAATGGGAGCCTTACACCACATGCAAAGTCCCTCAGAATTAATGGCTCACTCAGCCATGCATGCAGTACTTGGACAGAGTCACCAGATTTTTTCTGCATGCCCAAAATGCATCTATCATCTGTGAATAAAATTAACAAGTGTTTACAAAGTCAAATGTGAGTGCTACACCACATGCAATGTCCCATCAGAAATGATGACCATGAGTGAACTTTTGCTGATCCAATGTGTGCTGCAATTCCCGCAAATGCAATATGATCATCTGAACCGGGTGGAAGGGTGCCCTTTGTCAGTACACTAATAGTAGCCTTGGTAAGTTGAGATAGAGATAAATATATAGTAGGTGGGGGCTTGGCATATCTAGACGTGTACTAATTGTATTGTTTTGTATCACAGATCACAGATAATGTTGGTGTGCACATTCCAGTGCTTGATGAGAACTTTTTTCATCGAAATTGGAAATGGATAATTCTCAAGCAAATGAAGGCAGGTTTATATATATATTTTTTTTTTGCGGGGGGTATCATATTTTACAGGTTTGTCTCATTAATGGTTTCTTATTTGGTTACTTCTTCTGAGATTTCATCTGCATCCTTCTTGAGTCTGGTTTTTAATGATGGTCATGGTTATCGATTTAAAAGACTTCTGCATGTTGCATGTCTGCCCCAGCCTGGGGGGGAGGGGGCTAATGTTGAAGAACTTCTTTAGATAAGGCGACTATGACACAACAAAGCATCTGGAAGTTTCCTAAAAAAAGAAATGAAGGACTGCTTACAACTTGATTGCAGCAGTAACACATTATGTTTAAGGTGTGGCTGTTCCATGGGTATCTGGATTATTAACACAGATAGTAAATTGTCACAATGCAATCAGCAGATCAATCACAAGTTAATTTAGTACCAGGCTGTGTAACAAATACACTGTGCCAGTGTCTTTGGTCCTCAATCTCAAGTCAAGTTACATTTCAAAACCACATCTTGTCAAGTAACACAACCTGTGTGCAATGTTTTCAGTACTGTCATGGCAGCACAGCTGCAAGTTCAGAAACAGTGCATGATATCTTGGAGAAATAGTTTTGTTGAGGTACACATGTCACCTAGTTTACGAATCCTACTCAGTCGCATTTGCAGCACTCTTTTAAAAAAAATCTGAACAGATGAAATAAAATCTTGATACTTACTGTACCAGTATGGATTTGAAATGGATGTTCCAAAGGTTCCTGTGTGTGGTACTGCTGCACTACCATTCATACCAACTTTCAGTGAAGGAGAGTTTGTTTTGTTAACCTGTAAAAAAAAAGTTTACTGTATGTGTTTGACCATTGCAGCTCATAAAGGAAACAGAAAACAAAACATACAGCTAAAGGAAGTTGAATAGCATAAAACACATTAGTACACATACCCACTTTATAGTTTTAATATTAAGAAGCCTTGTGCCTGTGGTTGATGGATGTGGTCTCCTGTTCGACTCCCTCTCCCTTGGCATAGTCAATGTAATGGGGACTGTCTTTTGGCTGCCTCTGCTCAGTGATTAAATTCAGGCTTTCCCCAAAAAGCATCTAATGGGGACTGGAGGCTTATTAGCTTACTGAACTGAGATCAGAAAATGTCAAATAAAATACTTTGTAAGCATCTGAATAGGTTAACTCAGAAAATAATCTCAGTGGAACAAAATTTTCCATTCCCATTAGATCATTAGAAGATAACCTGATCATCTCTAGATAAATAATCGCCAGAGGGAATTTATGAAAGTTAGGAGACTTTCTCATAAGTTTGGATCAGGAGAAGACCTTCAACCAAGTGGCCACAATATTTTTTGTTTCTGGCTTAATTTCATGCAGTAATGCAAAAATATGTAGAATGGATTTAGTGTTTAGAAACATAGACTTTGATGGCAGATAAGGACCGCTAGGCCCATCTAGTCTGCCCATTTCCCTACCTACAGGATAGGCTGCAGATCCTAGTTAACCAACAGCCTTTATCTTCCTGCCCCCCACAAGAATTGCCTTGTGTCTGTCCCATGCATTCTTGAATTCTCCCACAGCTTTAGACCCCACAACTTCCTCAGGAAGGCTGTTCCATGCATCCACTACCCTCTCTGTGTTTATATCTGGCTGCATTATTTCAGCCTTTCAGTAATGCCTTTTTGGGTCAGACTATCGTTGAGATGTGAGGTGTGCAATGGGGCACCATTTGAACCCACTGCTGTACACCTTCAGCCTGGATATGTTAATCAGGAAACTGTTAATGTTGGAACACACAGAAGGAATTGAAGTGCCACATCTTTTGGCTCCAGTAAAAATATGTGTATATGTGTGGATGATATCTGTTTATTTATGGTTGATGAGGATTATGGTGAGAAACATTACAGGTCTAAAAAAGATGTGAGTTAGTAGCTGGAGCTAAAACAAATTTATCTAAAAGTAATGTTCTTTGAATAAATGTATCTAAAAGTATTGCTCTGTGTTAGGGAGCATGTAAGACATACTGTATGGTCTGAGTCACATCTGATACAATATGTTCCAGTTGTTCCACAGGCTGTTGAAGTTTTATAACTGGACTATGGGTCAGAGGACATGGCAGTCCAATATTGGATAAGGAAGGTTGAAGAATGAGAACATAAAGTGATGTTCTGGCAAAATATACAATAATCAAAAAGGAAATAAATTTTTCTCATCAAATTTTCATTAATAACAGTATTTCAACAACATTGTTAGATGCTCCCCTCCCCAAACTTAAGGTAACAACTCAGAATGTTTTTTTGCAATTGCTATAGGTGAGTAGCAGGAACCTAGTGAAATGAAAAAACACCTATCTTCAAATTAACAAAGTATGTTTGGGTATGCCAAATCCTCTGGATTTCATTTTTCCTTGTTTTTCTTTAACATTACTGTGGTATTTTCAGAAGTGGATAGTGGACTCATAGTGGGGTTTTAATTTGAGAATGGGTGAGGTTTTTCTATGTTAAATGGGAAGGAGGTAAATAGGTTATTCCATTAGCAGCCAGAGTGTCACATTTACCTGCATATATTATTGTTGCCTTAAAAAATATTAAATCATGGATATTATCCTAAAATATTTTCCAAATGCCCTCTAGGAAACAAGTGTACATTGCTATTCTAGAAGATGGATATACAGAACACTTAATAGTCTCAGGTTGTATAGTTCAGCTCAGTGATGTTACTATAAAGCAGTTGACTGATCCCAGAATCCAAATTTATGTCTGGGACACAGTGTGATGAAGCTGCCATGTGAGACTGGGTGTCTGCAACTCTCATAAACAAAACAGTCTGGAAGAAATGTATTGTCCTGGAGACACATGTTCAGGTATAGTTGAGACTCAGATGCACCTTTTCTCAGAATGCCCTTACATTTTAGCTTTTTGAGATACATTTGTTCTGGTCATGAATCTGAGGGTTTTCAGACTTTGACATACAACATACTGGTGTTACAGATCTATGATACAGGATGGTCAGTATTACACAAACGTACTTTACTGGTGTTATTGGCTGTGTCTTAATATATGATCCGTCAAATTAGATGTAGGTTAGTACATCAGCAACAGTACCTGACACAGAAGGACTTACTAGTGGCCATAAAGAAACATTGGTTACTTGTTACAAGAAGGACATTCTTAAATATAACCCAGATGATTTATAAATACGGTGAAGATGTTGACAGTCTATGTTATTTTAAACATCCTTCTTTAAAAGAATATAGACAAGAGGTAGCAAAAGCCCATCTAGATTGTCTACCATATATCAGCAAGAGTAACCACGGATGCCTTTTTTAGTAAATATTTATCCAGTTCTAACTTAAAACTATTTATAGCTTTACATTCCACCACTTGTGGGCAAGTCATTCCATTTACTCATCAATTTTGCGAGAACCATGCTTTCCTCATTTCAGACTAACATTTCCTACCATTTAACTATAATTTATGACTTCTTGTAACTTTTTTACAGTCTGAAAATTTAATGTCTAGACTTGATCTCAAATCACTGTTACTAATGGCTCTAAAAACAGTATCATGTCACCTCTTAGTCTCCTCATCTCCAGCTTATAGACGCCCTGTTCATTTAACCTTTGCTCATAATTCAGTCCATTCATTCCTTTTATCTTTGTAGTTCTTCTCTGTACCCTTTCTAACTTCCATATGTTTGATTTGTGAGATGGGTTCCATAACTGTCCACAATAATCCAGATGTGGAAGAACCAGTCCCCTATACAGTGGCATGACCACCTCACTCACTCTAAATGTTAGATTCTTCCTTACACTTTGAGGCAACCTCATCAAACTCTTTTGAAAATTTCAACTTGTCTAAAAAATTCCCAGATCTTTCTCATCATCTAAAGTTCTGAGTTCTGTGACACCTATGTAATATTTTGTCTGCATATTGTTTGATCCAAAATGTATCACCATACTCTTTTCAATATTAAAACTCATTTTATTTATTGTCAACCATTTGTAGAAACTATTAAGATCATCTTGCAATGTTTTATTACCATCCTCAGTGTTTACAACACGGCCCATGTTGGCATCATCTGCAAATTTAGCTAACCACATCTCATTATTTGTTTGCATGTCCTATACATATAAATTGAATAATGTTGGTCCTAATAGAGATCCCTGAGGAAGTCTGCTAGTCACTCTGATTTTTGATGATTCGTATCCATTTATTTGAACTGTCTGTACCCTATTCTTACGTCACAATTTGATCTACCTTCCCAGCCTAGTGTGAAATCCATAACTCAACTTCTTCTATCTTAATTTAGCATGTGGAACTTTATCAAAGGCCTTTCTAAAATCCGGAAATACAACATCCACTGGCTTACCTCTGTTAAGTGCTTCATTCATTGTACCAAAGAACTCCATCATATTTGTTAGGCAAATTCTGCCCTGCATAAACCCATGCTGTGTAGGATCCCAAATATTTCTATTAGAAAAAAAATAGTTGATCCTGCTTCTCAAGAGTATTATAAAGAGCTTTCCTATCACCAATATCAAGCTCACTTGGTCTGTAGTTAACCTTATCAATTATCTTCTCTTTTCTGAACATTGGTGTAACAACTGCTCTCTTCCAGTCTTTTGGGGATTCTCCCTTCTCCAAGGATGCATTAAATACTTAGTCAATGGGTCATCAAGTACCATTCTCAACTCCTTTGGTACTGTAGGATGCAAAGCATCAGAAACCTGAGCTTTATTTATATTTATATCCTGTAACATAGTCAAAATTTCTTCCTTATCTATTCTGATAGTATTACCATTTTCAGGAATGTCCACCTTGGATAACTCTGTGACCTGAAAAATGGACCCAAAAAAATGTATTCAGGATATCCTTCTGTTCCTCAAACCACTTTGTAGTTTCCACTAGTGATTCAACTATTCTGTCACCACCTTTTTTTAGATTTCACTTAGTTCCAGAATGTTTTAGAGTTATTTTAGAAGTCTGTACTATATCAAACTCCCTTCCTTATCTTAGTATTTCTAATCTCTTTTTTTTTACAAATTATAGCTATTTTTCCTATAGTGTTTCCTTAAACTTGGCTCGTTTGTTGTTTTCACGTTTTTAAATAGTTTTTTCTTCCTTTCGATTTGTGCTATCAGTCTTTTCATTAGCCACACTGGTATTCCCCCTTTCCTATTATATTTTGCTATAACTGGTACAAACCTCTCTTTAAGTGATTTTGTTTTATTTATAATGACCAACCAAATGCTGTTAAAATCTTTTCCTTCCATTTCCTTACTCCACTGGCAGTGTTGTAATTTCTCCATCATGGCTGCATAGTTTGCCCTGTTATAGCATTTTCTTTTGGATATTCCCATATTTCCCATTGTTTCTTTTTTATGTTGAATGAAACACTTGAATAGCCACTATCACCCAGTGGTTTCTTAATACTGCATTTATCCAAGTGTTCTTCCACGTTGCTTAGTACAGCACAAGTCACATTCAACTGTTCCATCAATGATTTGGTTTAGCATAGTTTTTTTTTACAGTTGGCAATGCATTGACAACTCATTGTATTGCTTTTCAATGTTTAACCAGCTCAAGAGCAATGTTTGTAAAAGGCTTTTGCCAGTCAGTTGTAATACACCAGCAGTCCATTCACAATGCAATGCAAAACTGAGTTTTAAATCTAAATAAACTGTGCATGACTTTGTGTTGGATCCAGCAACACTTATGCAACTCAGTTGTAAATGCTAAAAAACTCATTGGAAGAACAGTTTAATGTGACTTGTACTGTATTATGTCCAAAGTATTATTGCCCCTTGTTGGTTGTCATTCATTGTTCAAGGTTTAAGTGTGACAAACTATTTGCCAAATGTCTATCTTGGCTAGTAGCTCCTTGTGCTGTCCTGCAGCCAACACCAGGGGAGTTTAAGTCTCCTATTAATGCAATGTTATTTTTTCCCATGAGTTCCCCTATCAAATTAACACACAGGTTGTCTTCACTAGTTATTTAATTTGGTGGTCTGTAATGTACTGCCAATATTCTATTGTCAGAACAGTTCTTCTGTACTTTTATCCAGATGGATTCTGCCTTGTCCTGCTCTACCTGCTCAAATTTCCTCTGCTAATAGTTTGTTGTTTATGTATATAGTTATTCCTCCCCCTTTCCATCTTCTTATGTCCCTTGCAAATAACTTGTATCCATCTATGTTCTTGGACCATGCTTCTGTTATACCTACTATATCCAGGTGTTCTTTGTGAAGTATACATTCTAGCTTCCCTAACTCATTATTTAAACGTCTAGCATTAATCAGTAAACAATTCCATTTATTGTCCATTTGTCTTAACTTATTGTCTGAAAATTTATTTGTGGTGTCTGTGTATGTGCTATTACAGTTACCTTATGTTTCTATGCACCCAGAAGAAGGATTTAGTACTGTGGAATTTATTAATTTTATGTGTTTCTTACATTTTTTAGGGTATTCTTTGAAACAGATTTTCTACATTTTTTATTTAATGACTCGCATTATTATTTTCTGAATAAATATTAACCTATTCATTTTGAGACATGCCAAGGGATCTTTAAGATCCACCTGAATCAGTACAAAAACAGATGGTCAAGACCTCAGTTTAACATCTAGTCCAAACGATGGCAGCTCAGGAGTATAGTACACCTAATGCTTCACTACACAGCCAGCATTGTGTTTTTACCCACATTTCTGGTGGGGAGCTATAACCTACCACTCACATTCTTCCAGCCTCACAAGTGTATGTGCTACGAGGTTAGCCACTGACACCGACAGTGTCTAATTATCTTATAACACCTTGACCATGGTATAGGTTCTTTTGCATGGGCACATACGGATATGGTAGATTTCTCTACAGCAGGAATTTCCATTTGTGACAACCCCATATCTCCCCATTGGCTACATAACTCATGAAAACAGTAGGGGGTTATGGATAGTGGGAACAGTCAGGATAGTGTCTAGCTTACTTGAGATGATATACTGAAACATGTCATTAGTGCTTAATATGTGCTTCAAGCATGTTCCAATATATGATATCAGTAAATTGCTCAAGGTGCCATTTTGCTCCTGGAGCAAACTTTTGCATGCACAGTGTGGGATATATGATTATACTTGGCCAAATGAAAAACAGAAGTCATCCAAAGATATAAAAGTGTATCCTGTCATATTTAAGACTGATGGACACAGAACAAAATATAAGAAGTACAAAGCAGCAATGGGTTACATGATGGCAGCTTGAGAAGCAACAGCAGCCCTCCATTGCTCCACACCTCCACTACTCATTTCAATCTTTCTGTGAAGTATTTGCATTTATTAGAGAGCCAAAAACTACATTATCTTAGCTGTTGAGAGACTGGGACTTCGGGGAGCTCATTCAGTTATGGAGGTTTCCATGAAAAAAGTGCCACCAAGACATTCACCACTGCCAACTCCGGAGAAGGACAAAGCCACAAAATGCCCCAAGCACCAGCCAGTGGGCTTGCACAAATCCACTACCACAGCAAGCACACTCTCAGAGAGATTTCTAGAGATAATGCAACCCTTACAAGACAAAATAGCTGAAATCTCTTATGGCTTACAGCAAATCAGGACCTCAGTACACTCCTTAAATATCCAAGTGGGATATTCAGAAGCCAAATTGGTCTCTTTGGAGAAAACAAACAAGATAAGACTAAGCTGTCTGTGACACAGTGTGGTCAGAGACTTAAAAAGCTTGAAGAGAAAATTGAGGACTTGGAGGGTAGAAGTCGGAGAAACAATCTCCTCATCATTGGGATACCAGAAAAGGAAGAGGGAGCAATACCTATTATTTCCTTTCAGAAATTGTGCAAAATAATTGCAGGACCTTCTACGACCACCTATATAATTGAAAGGGCCCATCATACCCTCCTTCCTCCTCCGCCACCTAATTCTCCACCCATGCCTCTGATTTTTAAGTTGTTAAACTTCCTGGACAAGCAGCATATACTTGCAAAGGTGCTGGATTTAAAGGATGTCTTATGGGAAGGGTGCAGAATCAGGATCAACCAAGATCTCCCACAATCAGTACGAGTGAAATGGCAAGAAGTGCATCTGATTGTATCTAAGTTAATTGCTGTGGGAACTCCATTTCAAATGAGATTCCCAGTGGTGCTTCAGAGTCTCTTTTGAATCATATGATCAGGCTATGAATGTGATTAAAGGCCTCTTCCCTGATCTCCTTAACTGAGAATACCTCCAAGGGTTATGTAGAAGTGCCCCTGTTTTTTGCAAAGTATAATTGTCTTCTACATTTGCTGGACTTGTTCTGAGGTCTACGATGGTGGCCTATAAATCCAACAATGGATACCTTACTTATCTGGCAGCATTTGAGAAACTCAGCTCAATAGAACCTGAGTGGATCCTGCTGAAACAGTTTTTGATTTTTTGCTAGAGCCCACCTTCATTCTAGCTCAGCTACTTTCTATACACATATATGCAGAGGCTAGAGCTATGTTCTCCAACTGAGGGGGGTCATTTTGATGTCACTTTAACAGATTGCTGTCACATAACTAATGCGGTGATTAGACATTGGCTATAATTTTATATTTACTTTTAACTGACCAAAGAAGGTAGATTGCCAAAATCTTGAGGTCAGCGATCTAAGACATGTGATTCTCTGATTCTAATATTGAAAGACTGTTGTTGGACTTTCCTGTTGTCACTATGCACTACATATAATTGGTAGAACTTTAGAACATCTATGGGATGTTTTTCTGGGTCCTGGCCTCAAGTCCCTCTGGAGATAGTCAGGGGCCACATGTTTGTTTTGGAACCACCCTTTTTTTTTATATTTTAGAGGCTGTATATGGCCCAGATTGTGAGTCCCCTCATTTTTTCACACATCTGCTGGGCTCATTGACTGTTAATCCACCTGTCTTGACCATACTGGGGGGTGACTGGAACATTGTACCATACTCACACATAGATGGATCTGATTCCCAAAAGCAAAGTCTATCCCCTTCACAAAGGGCTGTACATGACCTCCTGACAGGAGCTGATCTTTTGGATGTGTGGAGAGTACTAAACCCTGGAGAATACCAATATACCTTTTTTCCACCCCCACATAAATCTTTTTCCCATACTGAGTTCCTCATTTTGAGCTCCTTCTCCCTCCCTGTAGTAATACATGCTAATATACATAGAAGGGTCATAATAAACCACTCTCCCATTTCTCTTACATATCTCCTTGGACCAGGTATAAGAAGGGATGCTCTCTGGAGAGTGAATAATCAGTTGCTCTAAAAATTAAACTATCTGCAGCACATCAAAAATGTATTTTCTAATTTCCTACTTAACAACAGAAACTCAATCCTTAGAATAGAGATGATCTGTGAAGCCCTTAAATGCCCCCTTATGGGGGAGTGTCTCCAGCTGTCTGCTACAAAACCTTGACAACTCCAATCTCAGCAGGAAACTTTGCTTCATGCTATTCACTGATTGGAGCATACTTTTAACTGACAATCCCCAGATGACGATTGGGTGGATTTACATAACTTTTTTTTTTAGTTGTTTAACCAGGAGTAGCACACTAAGCTGAAATTTTTTTTACAGGAGCAACGGGAAGTTAAGTGACTTGCTCAGCATCACGAAGTGTGGAAGTGGAAGCTGTGGGATTCAAACCCAGGTCTGGTCTACTGGATGTCACCAGATTTGCAGCACAGAGCCTTAAACCACTGTACTATGCTGCCTCCCTTATTTGCAAGCTCAATACTTGACCTTCATATATCAAAAAGCAGAACTTGCATTGAGACGTACCAAAATGAAGTATCCAGATACAAGGTAGAATGCTGGCAAATTACTTGCCATTCGGCTTTGTCAATCTATGGCTTCCCATGTTATCCCATGTATCAAATCTTGATAGAGATAGCCATTTGGTTACTGCACCTAGCGAAATTGTTGAGGTTTTAAGAACATATTACCAGAAACTGTACTCTGAAGACCAAACTGATTGTCCTGCAGCTGCAGCTATTTCTAGTTATCTTAATTCTATTGATCTCCCCAAATTATCACTTCAACAAGAAGCTTCACTTGGTAACTTGATTAGCTCAAATGAAGTCATTGCTACAGTTGAACAGCTTTCTCTAGATAAATCCCTGGACCAGATGGGCTCTCTAATAACTTATTTAAAGCATGTGTACAGGAACTTCCTTATCTTCTACTGGATGTATATAACTATTGGTTTTCTGAGGGTATGCCAGAATCAAATTTCCTTAATGCTTTAATCACCCTTATTCCCAAACCTGGTAAGGATCCCACATATCTGGAAAGCTACTACCCATTTCATTGATTAATACTGATGTTAAGATTCTAGTCAAGATCTTGGCCACTAGATTTGGACCTGTGCTACCCAATCTTATTGGAAGGGAGCAAATAGGTTTTATGACAGGTAGGTCATCAGTGGACCATATGCATAAATTAATGTATTTTCTCTTGGCATCCAGGGATTCAGATCTCCCTGCAGCACTGATATCCACAGATGCCAGGAAAGCTTTCAGCATGGTCTCTTGGGATTTCCTTTTTTTCAACTCTGACCCACGTTGGTCTCCCTTCGAGTTTCCTCAGATGGGTTAGATTATTATATTCCTCCCTGTCCACCCAGATCTGGTGCAATGGCATACTCTCAGACTCCCTTTCACTTCAGAGAGGGACCAGACAGGGTTGTCCCCTTCCCCACTATTGTTTAACCTCTTCCTAGAACCCCTGATCCAGAGATTGAAAGCCTCCCCAAAACTTCAGGGAATTTGGTTAGAGGACCAACATTACACCCTATCTGCTTATGCAGATGCCCTTCTCTTACATCTTCAAAACCCCTTAACAGGTATTCCTGCTCTTGTTGATGAGATTGACCACTTTTCAGAAGTCTTTCACTATAAGCTTAACAAGTCTAAAACTAAAGGTTTTCCCTTAAATAATAAAGCCCCTCAGTTAGTGCTGAACAATACTAATTTTCTGTGGGAACCCAAGTCTCTCACTTATCTTGGAATTCAAGTTACCAGAAAGATGCCTACCATGCTTAAACTGAATCTTACAGATTTAGTGATCACAATCAAAGCTGACCTGGACAGATGGGGAGACATTCCTCTTTTTTTATGGTGATGAATAAATACGGTAAAGATGAATGTTTTGCCCCATGTATTGTACCCCTTGGAATGTTGGGTTTGTTTCTTCCTAAAAAATGGTTCTGTAAGTTGCAAGCTATGCTAATGACATTCCTATGAAAAAGCAAGAGAGTTAGACCTTCAGACTTGAAACTATCTGTGCCAAAACTGCAGGGGGGGTATCTATACCCTCTTTTTTCTGTTATTATTGTATCCACCATCTCAGTAACTTGGCAAATTGGTCAAAGGAGACATTAGATAGTGCAGATTTACTTTCCCTTGTGGCTAGATATTGAAAGATTTCTAGCGACTTAGCATCACTGTTCCCTCCTTGCCCTCTTATATGTTATTTCTAGCGTGTTTCCTAGGACTCTTCAGAATACTTCATTGGATTGGTCAATCAGAGCCTTGCAGCAATTGCAAATACATCTTTCACATAACTGCCACCTTTCATTGGATCAATCTATCATGGGAAATACTCATTTTAAAATCAGGCATAAACCCGTCCCTTTGACCTTTTGTCCTCCTTTGACCAATAAGAAGGTCTCTGACCTATATTCTGAAGGTAAAATACTCCCCTTTCCCTCTTTAGACTTAGATTTAAAGTGCCTGTAACAGCTTTTTTTCAACTATAAACAGCTTAGAGAAACCGTTTTAGCCCATATGGGTAGTGGAGAGATACACTAAGAGTCCCCTGATATTTTTAACAGACTCCTGCAGGTGGCTAGGGATCCTCATGCAGTGTCTGCAATTTATAAAGAAATCCAATCAGTGGATCCTGCCCTACCTCAGGGGAGTTGTTATTACTGATCTCAAGTGCTCTGTCTCTTAATACTGAACATGAACTCTGGAGGGAATTATGGCAATCAGTATATAAATTTGTAAAACAAGAAAGATTGCATTTGATACATTTTAATATTATGCACAATTTATATTTTTACACCACTTTAACATTTCAGATTGGGTAATCTGTCTTCCCCTCATTGTGCTCGATGTGTCAACTCCACCAGGACTTTATATCATATGCTATGGGCCTGTTCAGTGGTCCAAACCTTCTGGCAGTCCATTAGAGAAATACTAGACCCTTTTCGGGGTCTTGACTCCTTTTTCACTCCAGAGATCTGTTTATTATATGTCTTTCCAAAGGGTACTCCCAACTTTAGAAAAACACACTTGGCTGCCACATTCAAGTTAATTATCATGAGACACTGAACAGATAATGCAGTTGTGTCAGTGATGGAATGGCATAAAGAATTGTTATGTGTCCTCCAATTAGAGAAGCACATCCTAGTTATGAATAATCGGTTGCATATTTATCATCTTCGGTGGGGACTACTAGATGCCCTGCTTACTGCCTGGAAACCATAATCAATCAACCTAATAATAAGTTCTGCATATGTATATTTAGCTGATTAAAGATGTACACACTTGATTAGGGGTGGGTGAGGGAAGTTTTAGGGGGTTAAAGAGGGTGGTGCAGGAGGGAGGGGAGGGGAGGGAGGTTTACCTTGGATCTGTATATTATTCCATTATTGTACTTCTTGATTGATACTTACATTGTATCTGGGGTACTCCTGCTAAGTGTCCTACTGCTACCCACATCTTTGCAATGATTGTTTTAATAGTCATAAGAAAAAAGATAAATAAAGCTTACTGAATTAAAAAAAAAGAAATACAAAGCAGCAGTTCACAAGCACAACTGTACACAATCTGATTAGGTTCAACAGACAAGTCACATCAGGTAAGTAAACCTCTGTAAAATAAACTGCAGTTTTGCTGGTAAATAAAACAAAGATTGCTAAGGTGCTTCACCTTTATTTAGTTATTTGGGAAGGAACTGCATTTTGTTATAGCCTTTAAAAAAAAGAAAACTGCAGAATAGTGTAATAAATAATATGCTCTTTAAGAAAATAATTACATTTATCGTTGATCAACATAATGATTTTAGGTTGTTTTTTAAACATGTAGGGCTTTAAAATATAATCATTATTTTCTGAAAAGCTGTGATGTTTAGTCATCATCCTTTAAAATGATCCTAACCTTTTCAAAATGGTTTATTACTGCTTGTCTAATTTGTTTTGTTCTTATGCCATAGATAATTGGGCTCAATGTTGGAGGGATACAAATGTATAAGACTGAAAATAAAACACGAGTGAAAGGAGAAACCTTATCTTCAAATATCAATACCAAAAATGACAGTGTGCCTGTTACATAAAAAAACATAATGACTAAAAATTGAGAGCTACAGGTACTAAATGCCTTTTGGCGTGCACTTGCTTTTAACTTTACTGAAGCTCTGACTATCATATAATATGACAAGCCAATAAAAATTGCATTAGGTAATGCCACCAGAATCACCAAAGTAAACTGATAAATATCACTTGAAATTGAATAGGCACATGCAGTCTTAATTACAGAAATGAAATCACAGTAAGCATTTTGAACAGCGCTTGTATCACAGTATGGCAACATTCTAGCAAATATAGGTAATGGCAGTATAAAACAAAGGCTTCTAGTTGTAGCTAATATGCTTCCTTTTAGTATAAAACCATTAGTTAGTATAGATGAATATCTCAATGGTTTGCACACTGCAATATAACGATCATAAGCCATTAACACTAACACTGATGATTCCATAACTGCTGAAAAGTGTATAAAGAACATTTGTACAAAACAAGTATTAAAATGAACAGAACGTAAGTCAAAACATAATAAAAGCAACAACCTAGGAAGGAGAGAAATCCCTGGTACCAGATCGATGACTGCTAAAATGGAAAAGAAGATATACATGGGTTCATGGAGACTTTCTTGAGTTGTGATAAGTAGAATCATAGTTACTTTGCCAAACATTGTCATTACAAACAAAATAGAAAAAGGAATTGAAAGCCAATGTTGCTGTTCATGAAGACCAGGAAAGCCAATCAAAATAAATTCTGAGATCTCAGTGCTGCTGTGATTTCTGGTTGACATAGCAGAACTGGTAAAAAGGACATAGTCTTGAAAATGACTTCACTGCTCTGAAAATGAAAAACAATATATATATTTCTTAGTGATAGAACACACCACATTTTAAACAACATCGACATAGAGTAAAGCAGGTAAGACATCTCATTAAATGAGTATATACTTGCACAACATACTAATTTATAAAGTCAAGGTTGGATATGATCAGTTTAGAGACCCTTCTGACATTAAATTACTTTTATGGTTCTATGGCTCCAGTCAGTATGTGAATGAAATCTCTGAATTCAGAAATATTACTGATAAACTGTATCTTGAAATTTGTTAAAACTGACTACTAAGCCATACTGATGCCTTACCAGCAGTGCAGCAAACTACCACGTGTACAAATTGAGTTTAGGAGCAAGCCAGGGTTTCCAAATGTGTGACAGCCAAGGGCAGGGCATGCTGCAAGTGGTAGCACAGTTTAAGCAAGGCTGAGTTGATGTGATGTGTATGTTTCCTTCCACATCAACTAATACTGTCTCCATGCCACTTCTATAAGTATTTCATGAAGTCAGGGTGACTGTTCCAGTGGGAGTAGGGTGGATGAGGACCAAAAGACACATATTATAGCACCCAGGCATTCTAATCTCCTACACCACGGGACTGACACATTGGATTGTGATGTTTAAAGAGCTAGTGGTACCAAAAAATAACATGCTGAACATTTTAGTACTTTTTAAAAGCAGTAATGTGTTACTTTTTATTTCTGAAGTCATATTTTTTTTTCTTTCTTTGTGCTCATTGGATGGTTTTCTACATAATACCGTACTACTGGGTGCCACAGAAAAAAGCATTTTTTACCTGGAAGTAACATATCTAGTTGTATACCATCAACAAAAACAAGTCAGAGCACACCCTGACCCCCCAGCTACCAAGAGGCAAATGTAACAATAAAAAATTTTTTAGCCTGAATTAGACATTTACAGATTTTTTTTTTCAGAAGGAGTAGAGGTCTCTTGGTATTCACCTCCGGACTTCACCCCTCTAGCAATGCTGAGGTAGACCACCCATCAGCTGGATCCCTACTATAAACTGTATCTGCCTCAAATGTTGTACATTTATAGAGTCACTACATACAAATAAGCACCCACATGGCTTAAACAATACAGACAGAACGCTATGATAAATATAATAGCATTTAATATCAAAAGAGTGCAACAAACACAAATGGTGGCTAAAACGGACAAATTGATGTTTCTCCTAGATTCTGCTAGGCTTCATCAGAATAAAACAGTGCCTTAATTCTATACCATTTAAATATAATTTCATGTACTACCATGTGATATGAATAAACCAATCACCATCATAAATATTGCTAAATTCATTAACCCATTCGTGGTCAACTTTTCCAATCAAATGGAAATATGTATGAAATGTCAAACACATACTTAAAATACAGTTATGCGACATGTATGTACAAATTAACTATTGCAGTAAGTTCAAAACAATTACTTATTGGCCCTTATTGTCATATTACTGACGTTATATACGTCATACTATTAATAAATGTTTATTTATTCAACCGGGCATTTACCCCATAATATTCTTTGGCAAATTTCCAATGTAACCACAGGCACAAAAAGTATATAGAATGAACTTGCAGGCACTTTTTTAAAACACTCATAGCATTCAATGGCTGTAACAATTATCTACGTAAATCAGATGAAAGGGACCACCATTATAGAAAACAACAGAAAATAATAAATAAATAAACAGCTATCTTATTCAACTTTTGTATTTTTGCAAAAATGCTGAGAGATCTATGCTATCATTGAGTCCCTTACCAGTACATGCTCCTAATGAGAAAATCCAAAAACTTTCTCTTTGGCCTATTTTCTTATTAATATCACCTCCCCGGGGACCCATTTTAACTAATTCCAAACCAAAAAATGTATAGGTATGTTTGTGTGGATAATTAATTTGCATATGTTTTGCAATAGCATAATTCATATCACCCTTGTCCACCGCTCTAACATGTTCACCAATTCTAACCTTAAATTTCTGTATTGTTCTGCCAACATAATATGTTAACTACTCACCCTTGATCATTCAGAAACTATAAATGGGATTCTAAATGATGGGGGCTATGTATATGGTATACGTCAATAAAATCAAGTCAGGGCACACTGAGACCCCACCCCCAAAGGTAAATGTGGCAGTAAACATTTTTTTTCAGCCTGGGTAGGCAACTTAATAATTTGATTGTCAAAATGAGTGGGTGACTCTTGGTATTCACCTCAAGGACCTATTGTGAAGTCACCTAGCTGCTAACATTGAGGTAGATCACCCATCAGCTGGGTCCCTACTCTAAACTGCATCTGCTGCAAATGGCTTACCTATTCAGGGTGTATCAGCCTAAAATTGGCCCAAGTAATATGTAGTCCCCAGCCAATGTACAGGTAACCGGTGGGGAGCTAGCTAAATGAGAAAGCCATACTTCTCCATTTACAAACTTTATCCATTGTTAATTCCTCATCCTTGTTCATTCACAAACTGCAATAGGATTATAAATGAGGGGTGCTACTGTATATTGGATACATCAACAAAAACAAGTCAGAGCTCACCCTGAACCCCCGCACCCCAGAAGTAAATGTAACCATGAACTTTTTTTTTCAGCCTGGATTGGCAGCTTATTCATTTGATTGTCAAAAGGAATGGGGGACTTCTGGAATTTACCTCAGGGCCCTGCTGTGAAGTCACCCAACTACCAACACTGAGGTAGACCACCCATCAGCTGGGACCCTACTCTCAACTGCATCTGCTTCAAATAGCTTACCTTTATAGCGTGCATCAGCCTAAAATTGGCTTAATTAAGATGTGGTCCCCAGCCAATATGCAAGTAACTGATGGGGAGCTAACTAAAGGAGAAAGCATACTACTCTATTTACAAACTTTATCAAGTGTTAACTGCTCAATCTTGTGCATTAACTAACTATAAATGGGATTCTAAATGAGGGGTGCTACTGTATATGATATACAACAACAAAAACTAGTCAGAGCATAACCTGACCCTCCACACCATCCACTACATCATCAGCATGTGACCTCACTCAACTTCACATCACAAATCCTGCTACCTGATTTGTAACATGTGCCACAAGTTACTAGTCATGCAGCAAGAGATTGGCCCTTGTTTGTTACTAGTGATATCACAATCATGAAGGTCACAATGCTGATGTTATATAATGAGGAGCATATCTGACTATGTCAGTCTTTAGGTACAGTGCAGGTCTACATATCACACTTAGTACTGTCTAGTAGCAAGTCTTTTAATTAGAAAAATAGAAAAGAAAACAAGCATTTGTCAATACAGAATGTTGTCTTGCTGACATTGACACTGATAGTGCAGGAGTTAGAGAGATGCATAATAGGAATGGAAGTGAAGTATTGAAGTGATACCAACCCCACTCCACCCTGCAGAAACTGACAGGTGTTGAGGTGTACCTTTGGGTGTTTGCCATAATGCTCATGCCATTTCAGTTCAGCCTACCCTGCAGATTGTGACAAGTATTGCATTGTGTCTTGGGGTCCTCTGGCCTTATGCTCACTCAGTTCCATAAGAAAATATGCAGAGATGGGTACAGTATAGGAGAATGGGGTGTACTTTGGGGCAAAAGAGTCCAAAGCACACCTTGATGCCTGTCAGTGACTGCAGGGTTGTGGTGGGGGTGGAGTGGCTTGAGCATTACAGCTGACTCTGGCAGCACTTTTTACCACTCTCATCAGACTGACTGCCACATGCAAACACCTAGTGGATGCAGGGTGATGTCGGGGTAAGCTTGCACCACAGTGCCTGGCCAGCTGTGAGCATGCTTGGAGCCATAACTTTTGCAGAATAGACCACTATCTTCACCACAATGTCCAGCACTGCTATGGTTAAATCTGAGAACCAAGTATGTCCCTCTCCCTCTCTCCCATAAAATACTACAGCACCACAATGCAGTGGAATTGGGGGTCGGCTCTCCTGAAACCCTACAGTCAATCAGAAAGCAATAACCATGACAGGCAGACCAGCTCATCCAGTAAAAACCATTATGGGGCCATGGCAGACACTGATGCCCTGCACTTTCTTCCAAATGAAGACATGAGAGTTGTGATTTCTTTTGTCCAATGCAAGCACAAGAACAAAAAAACAAGCATTTGTCAATGCTAAATGTTTGCTTGCTGATATTAGCACTGGACATGCAGGAGTTAGACCAATGCAGAATAGGAATGGTAGTGAAGAATTGAACGTACACCAATTCCACCTCCACCCTGCAGAGATGGTTGTCACCCATAATGCTCAAGACATTTCACTTAACTCTATCTCACAGACACCAACAAGTGTTGAGTTGTGCCTTGGGGTGTTTGACTTTACATTCACCCCATTTCATAAGGACATTTGCTGAAATGGGTGCAGTATAGGAGAATGTGGTGAACTCGGGGGCTGAAGAGTCAAAGGCACACCTTGATACCTGTCACTGGCTTCAGGGTGGGAGGTGAGAGTGGAATGGGGTGAGCATTACAGCGGACAATCCAAAGTTACACCCCAGACACCTATCAGTCTGTACAGGGTGGGATGTTATGGTTAGAAATCCTAACACCCCCGGCATGTGTTGGTATTTGCACTACAAATTTCCAACATGGACTTTTTGTGATCCTCCCCTCATGAAAGCATTTGGAACCTCTTCTCATGAATACTGGCACTGTGATTTTGTTAATCTGTCCCGAACATTGATTTCTCACAGTGACCAAGCCATTCTGCACCAGATGTGCAAAAACACAGTTCAGGCATGATGTGAAAAATGGCATCAGTACCATTCATAGGTAGGTTTGAAGAGATGGCAGGGTTGAAAATCTGAAGTGAAAATATTAAAAATGCTCAGACATATGAATGTACATGGAAACTGTGCAATGCATGCTTGAAATAGTGATTTAGTGGAATTATTTCATAAAATTTTCAACGTAGGCATTTTGTGACCTCTACTCATGAACACTGTCACTATGATTTTCTTCATCTGTCCCGAACATTGATTTCCCACAGTGACTGCGCCATTGTGTGCCAGATGTGTGAAAACACATTTCAAGCAGTCTGTGAAAAATGACATCTGTAATGTTCACAAGGAGGTGTGCAAGATTGGCAATGTTGAAAATTCACAGTGAAAACATTACAAATTATCAAAGTAATGAGTGTGTGTGGAAACTGCACATTGCACGCTCATAACATAGTCATTTTTTGGACTTTTGACACCAAATTTTTAACATAGATATTTTAGGACCTCTGCTCAAGAACAGTGTCACTACAATTTTCTACATCTGTCTCAAACACTTTTTCCTCACAGCAGCTGCGCTATTCCATGCCAAAAGTGTGAAAACACATTTCAGCCAGGATGAGAAAAATGACAGCTGTACTGTTCATAAGGAGGAGTGAAAAAATGTCAAATCTGGAATGAAAACATTACAAATTTGTGAAGTTAGGAGTGCGCATTGAAACTGTGCAACATAAGCTCATAACACAGTCATTCTTTTTTTAAATTGTTTCACAAAATTTGCAACATAGACATTTTGGGAGCCCACCTCATGTAAAATGACACTGTTGTTTCATTAATCAGTCCCACAAGGTGATTCCTCACAGTGACCTTGAAGTCACCTTTTGGGATCAAATAATCAGATGATGGTCACTGAATTCACGAGCTGGGATCCTAAGAACCCCATGTTCCAAATGTGGAGCAAAATTCACAAAAAATGGCCAGGATATCTACATAAGTTGAAAAAAAATAATTTATGCCATTATACAGCTTACCAGCATTACTTCAGTTTACGGTTGGCTTTGAAGAGTTCAGATGTTTTCCAAGTTCACCAAACAGTGTCACACCGGGCTCTGGAGGTAAGTATGGGGTGAGGAGGCTGTGGGGAGGTGGGATGCACAGGGTGTGTACTCGGGTTGGGGGAGGGGGCACTGGACTCAACAGAGGAATTGTTTCTTTTACAGGCAAAAAAAAACGATGTGGGAAAGTTTTCTTTATTTACCGGTGTTTTGGTACTTTGGGGTGGGCTCCCAGCATGCCACCTGAGTGTTTCTTGGGGGGGGTCTGTAGCTGATGGGGATTGGGCACCCCTGTCATCACACTCAGAGTGTTTGGGGGGTGCATTAGCTGAGGGGGGATTGAGCACCCCCTTGGCACACAACTAATGGAGAGCATTATGCAGATGGGGATTGGACTCCCCCCTTCAGCAACTGAAGTTGTTTTCATCGGGACTGTGAGAGGTGGCGGCTGTCTGTCAGCTTCTGTGGGGACTGTGAGAAGAGATGGGGAAGCCACCACCATGTTTATTAAAATGGGACACCAGACAAGGCAAGATGTAATTTATTGCTGCAACCAGGAACTGCCCCAGCAGCATAAACAGCTGATTTTCCAATTAAGGGGTGCTCCCTGATTGCAGCAGTGAATTTCTTTCAATTTGGTGGCAGGCTTCTCAACTGCTGTCATAGACAATGTGCTATGCCATTTGTGCCATACAGCCTGGCCAGAAAAAGCCATTGACCACAGCAGGACTGCACCTCCAAAACCTGCTTCTCCACTTAAGCTACCACAATATATTGTCTGCCCTATGCTCGCAAGACAACATAATAAATACTTCATATACAGGTATAATAAGTGATAGCTGACTACTTCTGAAATATACTATTCATTTTCTGGCAGCAAGCTAGCTCTTTAATTGGTAGACACTCCAAAAGCCCCACCACAGGAACAAACCCTGGGGGCCCAGGCAGGTAAATGGTTGCTTGGAATAATTTATTGCTAGATATTGGTGTGATGCAGGACAGATCTTGCAAGAAGAGCTTAAACAGCTCCTTTTAAACCTGGTTGCTGGTGTAATTATGCAACACATACAGCATGACAACCCCAGAACCCTACAACTACTGTAGTACCACAACTGATGATGGAACATTCAAACAGGCTACCATCAGCAATATTAAGCCCATTTTGCTTTCCAAGTGAAACTTTGCAAACTGTTTTGTTTGGAACTTTGGTTGTGGAACATTTAGAACACTAAAGTCTACATTTGTCAGTGCAATACTTTTGGATACCCCCTGTGCTTCCCCACCCCTAAAAAATGTAGCAGTCAGGAGAGTGGAGTTAGCTCACTCCCAGACAATGTCTAACAGCTTAGAAAAATGCACCAAAAGAAGGTTACAATATGAAAATATGAAAATATGTTCATTGGTGGAAATGCCAAATGCTGCAGCTCAGCAGAGAGTGCACCAGATGAACACCTTCACCAGTGGGGGTGCTGAAAGTAATTTTCAGTAGAGGAGAATTAAGCCACCTGGTAGAAATACAGCCTACTAACATCAAGCTAATAGAATCTTCTGTGGTGCAAGAGATGGCTGCAAAAGAACAACATCAGTGCAGGATGTCTCACCCAGGGTGCAGTGAAAGGGATTCAAACTTATGACTCCAGCAAATAGAAGGGAAATCAGCATCAGTACCAGGCATCTCAAAAATAGCACACTTGAACTGAGTCAAAACAAAGACACAAACTACAAGTATTCCTCCATTATACAGCATTTTCAAACTTATTAAATGTTGTGATGGTAAAAATCAGAGTGCAGAAAAAAAAGTTTACAGAGAACTTAAAAAGTCATGTCTCAGTAATAGACTGAAAAATCCACCGAGCTCTAAAGTAATGAAGAAAAGTAAAGAAAAAAATACAAGAGTCAGGCATAACAAGAGAAAAACTCAAAGATTATGTCTAAAACTATCTAATGATGCCCATGAAGGGGTTAAAGTCTACTATCAAAGGCAATACACATACTGCAAATGTGCAGAGCAGAGAGGTACCGGCAGAGGAGGAGGCAACAGTGAGACCTGGCAGAAAATGCAGAGGCTGCAACAGAAGGCAGCAGCCGTAGTTTGTCTGGAGCCATCCTCCCCTGGACCAGGAAGGAAGAGGGAAGGGGGTTGATAGAGGTGGTACCAGGGGGATTTGGGTTAGTTAAGATTGGTCAGGGACCACCAGGGACCGCCCACCTGGGAAACAGGGATCACATCCTGTAGGAGCAGAGAAAAGAGAAACTAACTGGGACAGAGCTAGCTGTCCATGCCCTTTCGTCTCTGCCCCTCCAAGGATCAAAACATCCAGCTCAAGGCAGCAAAAGTTAAGGGCCTAGCAGGCTGTGGCTAGGGCCTATCAGACCTGGGAGTGGGGGAGATGTCATAGGCCTGTTCAAGGGAGCAGGAGGGTGGTTCTCTCCTTAATGGTTATGGGAAGGATATTCAGACCCTAGGTATATGGGATTAGTGTCTATATCACGGTGATATATATATATATATATATATATATATATATATATATAAAAGAAAAAGAGAGTGAGATGATGTTGAGTTCCTACCTCAACTCATGTTGTGGTCCCGCTGCTCCAGTGGGGTTTCAGTGTCCTGCAGTGACCATTGCCTTTTGCTCCTCTCCCAGTTAGGTTTTAGGCTGTACATTGGTTCATGATTGCAACCCTGGTGTAGGTTGTTTGAAATGTCACTATGCTTCCTTGTGCGTCCTGGTCGCACCTGGTGATATGAGGCAGCTTAGAGTGCTGCTTCTTGCTTAACATGTCCCTGTCCTTTCCCTTTGATGGACAGTTATGGGAAGCCTGTCAGCCAGCTGCAATCCTCCTGGGGCTGTCAGAGGTAGCATTGCTGCTAAGCATGTCACCCCTGGCTGTGGGGAGGGGATCCAGCATTTAACAGCCCCTGGTGGCACAGGACTTTGTTCCATGGGCATAAGTTTTTTGCAGGCTCAAGAGGCATGGCTGCAAGTGGGGTTAACACACAAGGGAGCCTGGGATCTTGGAGCATTACACCCCCCCCCTTTATGCAAGGGCTCTGAAGTTGCGTTGTCCTGGAGGTGGTCCCATGGAACAGCAGGCGAGATAAGTGAAGGAGGAGAGGAGCTCATCTGGGGGAGGTTATGCTGAGCTTCTGCATGGCTCATGTTGCCTTCATGTGAGAAGGATGGCCATCTGGGTTGGAACTAGTTCTCTCGTCAACCCTTGTGTGGCCTTGGCTGCATAAGCCATGCCCAAATCTCACTGCATATCACAGGATTTTGGGTGGCCATCTTTCCAAGGTCTGCTGCTGGCAGCCCATAGCCATAGCTATATTTTATTACAATCTCTTAATCCCTTGCATTTCAGATTCAGTAATGAATAAAGGGGCAGCCAGCAGGATATAATATATCCCTCACATGTTATGTTGGACTGTACAGGCATCAGTCATTTTTTGGACCTCTTAAGGGCCATCATGAGTTCATATATATAAAATGAGATACAGATTTGGCACACTGAGGAGTCCAGATTAGGATGACATTCATGTCCATGTCTGCAGTTTTCAGCCTTTGTTGATTGTATTGTGAGGCCTGCAAAAAAAAAGAAATGTTCTTTTACAACAAATGCAAAAGAAAATAAATTGGGGGGTGGGATATGCAGTACATGTCACTGTGTTGCAGAGTAGAAACCAGCCCTGGCCTATCCTCTACATTGGGTACCTGGAGCAGGCAGTAGAGAGGATGTGGGGGTTAACCAGGGTATTCACAGGGGGGTGATGCAGGTACAAATGCATGCTTCCTCCTTGGCCCACTCCTCTTCACAACCTGGATGGACTTGGGAGTCAGGGGCAGGCTGAGGCCCAAGGTGCACTGCTCTTTGGGAGAGTGGTGGTTAACATGTCTAATTGTCTCTGGGGATGGGGGGACTTCTAGTGTGTTGCAGATAGCATGCCAGACCATCACAGGCAGCTGTCACCAAAGGTTCCAGAGGGCTTGGAGTCCCAGCTGCGGGGCATGTGTCAGAGGAAGGGGGCTGCAGGATGGAAGCCTGCCTTGAGGGTCCTGAAGGCCCTTCAACATCAGCAGAGGCAAGGGCATCACCAAAGAAGCACCCAGCAGGGTCACGTGGTGCCATCAGTGAAAATGCCTAGGGTGCCAGAGGGAGGTAAGTAAAGTGCCTGGCCAGGTGGCTTGACTGATAGTGAGCACTTCAGGTGCTAGGCATGGCCCTATGGGGGTGGGCAAAGGGATATGGGTGAGCCCAAGGGGTCGGTCAGTGAAGCAAATGATGTTTTGGTCACAACCGCATCTGAATGGACTCAAAACACCCTTGCTGGGGGGGGGGTTCATTCCAAAGGGGACACACTGGAGAGTAGCCTCCAGTGGAGGGGGGGTTGAATCAGAAGCTAGACAAGCTCCTGGATCTGATGGTAGTGATGGTGGACAAAATGGGGGACTAGGTTCAGGTACAGGACCAACAGCTGTCTCTGTGCCCCCCCACCTCAGAGCTCTCTTTGTTCCAGCCCAGCTACAATGTGGGGGATAGACAAGCAGCTGGGGTCCCAACTTACGGATAAGGTTAGGCAGCAAATTAGGAAATGGGAGTATGTGGACATATTCCCTCTTTTCAACAGGCCAGTGGAGAGGGATGAGAAGAAGAAGAAAAAGGGGAAGGATTCTGATAGGAAAACTCTAGAGGTGCCACACATCTTTGACAACTGGATTGTGGACTACCCCATTTTTGTGGGCGCGATCCTTCAGATGGATAGGGAGCAGGGTCTGGGGCTTTTTATCTATCAGAAACAGCACTAAAGTTTCTTTTTTTTTATGCTTCTTCCCCGCACCCAGCCAGTATCTCCTTTGGGCCCTCACACAAACTCCCCACCATGGCTACTCTCCGACCCCTACTGCCCCATATCGCAGCCAACCCCAAGTAAACCTGGTATATCCCTTCACTGGGTGGGTCTCTTACCTCCATAGGAGAATGGCTCTGGCAGCCAACCAACAATCCTGGAGTGTTGCTGGGATGGCATATGGAGGTCCAGGAGCCCGGTGGTGAGGGTTCTGGAGGGCCGTCACCCGATCGGCCTGTTGCCATTTTTTCCACTTTGCTCCCTTGGGAAGTGACGTGCCACTGATATCTAGGCATACACCGATGTCCGTCACTCCCCTTAGTGTATTGCGGCAGACCTCCTGCCATACTCCCAGCCTCCGCCAGGAGTCAGCAGGCGCCAATCCATGCATTCACCCTCTCCCGAGAAGGCGAGACGTCATCAGATGCTCATTTCCACCCCCCCCCCGGCCGGCCCTCCAGCAACCCAAGTCCGTTCCCTAACCCAGGTCCCTGCCGTTGCAAGCAGAAGTCCAACTGCTGTGCCGGCGGGCCGACTACTAAAGTTTTTAAAGTGTGTAAGGTACTGGAAGGGTGGTGAAGTCATTAGCTTCCCACTAGAACATGAGGCACCCCATCACCCTGGCAATCTTGGACAGCATATGGGGGGGATTTTCTCCATAGTGCACTGGACATTGTTTGAGGTGAAGTTGTTTGACACCATGTTTCTGCTGGTCTTTTCTGGGGCATTCAGGGTGTCAGAGCTGACTCAACCCAACTGATTTTCAGAGGCCAATGGGTTGGGCCTAAGGGACATCATCATGACTGAGGAGAGCATGTGGGCATGGTTTCATAGCAGTAAGACTGGCTAGGGACAGAAGGGCCACTGGTGCTTGGTGCAGTCTCCACCAATTGTGCCCTGGAGGGTCCAGGATAGAGTGCAGGCTTACCCAGCATGGAATTACAAAAAAGGTAAGGCCTTTTTCCAACACGAGGATGGTAGTCCAGTCACGGCCCACCAGATTAGAGCAGTCCTGACCTAGGCACTATAGCAGGTTGGCCAGAACCTTAGGGAGTTCAGCAAGTGCTTGTTCAGGACTGGGAGAGCCATGAATGCCAGAAATCAGTAGTGGTTAGATGGGGAAATACAGGCACTAGGGCATTGGAGGTCCCAGGCATTCTTCAGGTATGTGCACCCACACTTGCAATAATGGTTTTCTGTTTCTTCCAGGGTCCCCCAGAATCAAAAGTTCAATTTAGATTTGTGGTCAGGCCTTTGTACAGAAAACAGCAGTAGCAGCAGTAGCGGCTGGGAAGGGGATGCTGCTGCATTCCAAGGGTTGGACTTCTGCTCAGATCCAGTGGTTGGGGTATGAAGAAATGCACTGGGAAGATCTGACCCCCTCCCCTGCTTCAAGTGGAGTAGAGGCTCCAGCATCTCTTTGAGATATTGGTGGTCCACCTTGGAGGGGAGGACCTGGGGTGTCAGAGACAGTGGATTTGCTTCTAGCCAAGAGGAAGGACCTTACAACTATTAGGGATTGGTGGCTGCAGACCATCTTCATCTGGTCTCAGCTGCTACAGAGGCCTAGATGGACAGGTGGAGAGGGGGTGGCCCCTCCCAACAAGGCTTGCATCTGGGTTAATTGGAAAATGAGAGCGGTAATGCTGTCATCAAGGGGGGACTGTGATGAAACATAGTCAGATTCAGGCCGCTGGTCAGTTTATGGTGGTCAAGATGGGGCACCTGACCACATGGGGGTTACAGTGGTGGTTAGAAGCACTGGTTGAGGTCTTGGAGGAAGAGGTTAGCAAGCAGTTTGGTGGGTCAGACATTGTCCGTCCTGTGGCATCTTAGGAGGATCACTAAGAGATGGCATAGTGGAAAGGGGAAAGTGATGAGTCAAGTTCTTCTGAAGGGCTCATGACACCCTTTGGTTTGGCATGGAGGTGGACCAAGCAACCAGACTGGGGAAGGGGGTTACTGTTCACCTGCAGCAGGAATATCTATACTCTAAGGAAACATCACCTGATGAGTAGGGCATCCCTATAGCCTTGGCCCATTAAGATCAAAGGGGTAGTTGATCTTTCTGGGTGCATGTACTGCTAATAAAGCTGAAACATTACTCTATAAGACATGTGTCAGTGTGTTTCTTTCCAGGAAAGGGGTATGGAGTGCTACCAGACAATGCAGAGGCCATCAAAGGCCATACACATACTGCAAATGTGCAGAGCAGAGAGGTACCAGCAGAGGAAGAGGCAACAGTGAGACCTAGCAGAAAATGCAGAGGCTGCAACAGATGACAGCAGCCATAGGTTGTCTGGGGCCATCTTCCCCTGGATTGGAAGGAGGAGGGAAGGGGGATGATAGAGATGGTCCCTGTGGGATTCAGATTAGGTAGGATTGATTGGGGACCACCAGGGGCCACCCACCTGGGAAGGGGGATCACATCCTTCAGGGTCAGGGAGGGGAGGAACTTATTGGGACCGAGCCAGCTGTCCATCCTCTTTCTCCTCTGCCCCTCCATGGATCACCCACCCACCTGCCCTCATAAAAGTAGGGTAGTTGGGGCCAGGGAGCTAGGGCTCCTCTTTTGACCCAGTAGATTAACCACTCTAAGGGTCGGGGAATGGTTTTTCCTGGTTTCCCTATTAGAGTTTTTCTGGGTTTTTCACCTCCTCCAGAAGGGAGATAAACCAAGGTAAGCAATGGGAGAATCAAAATAGGTGAGAATAAATAGTTAGGGATGATTAATGCTAAATATGTTGTAATCATGGTGGTGTCTCTGGAGGATCACTAAGAGATGGTATAGTAGAAAGTGGGATGTGATGAGCCGAGTTCTTCTGAAGGACTCATGACACCCTCTGGTTTGATATGGAGGTGGACCAAGCAACCTGATCCAGGGGAGGGGTCACGGTCCACCTGTAGCAGTTATATCTATACCGTAAGGAAACGGTGATGGTGCCTGATTGGGGGGCTATAAAGCCTTGACCTATTATGACAAAAGGGGTAGCTGATCCTCCTGGGTGCTCTCGCTACTGATAAAGCTGAAATATTATGCAATAAATACATGGCTGTGGCCATTTCTTCCAAGACGTGTCAGTGTGTTTCTCTCTGGGAAAGTTTTTATGGAGGGCTATCAGACAATAGCACTTGCTTCATGGCCTCAATCAAAGCACAACTTTAACAATTTTATTGAGGTTGCCATAGACTTATTACCAACAGGAGTCTCCTAGCCCAGTACTTCCAGGAGGGGCATACATTTTCACAGACATTTGTGTCCTGGAAGTGGTGAGCAACTGTTTTGCCTTTCAATTTATAAACTTTCCTCGACTAACCTAGCCAAAAAATGCCCCAGTCCACATTCTCGAGATAAAGCTCCTTCTGGAAGTGGAAAACCTTCTATAGCACATAGCAGTGCAAAGAATCTCCACTTCCCACTAAATCTTAAAATGAGGTAAGGTAGTAGTATCTTTTAGCTTTTGCATTCCCATATTAAAAGGTGTAGTAGTTTTGTGTTAATTGTGATTTAAAAGTAACAGTTTGTTAGAAATCTTTCCCTGCAATGTGATCCAGTTTTCCTGGAATCATCTTCTGGTTGGAGGGCTAATATGGAAAACTTAGCTATCTCACATTTGTCATTACTCTAGTTTTGGTCTTTTAGAGGAATTTTCAAAAGTGCTTGATGCAAATGCAAGTGAAAGCTATGCTTGCATCTACATCCATTCACTTGCATCTATACAGCCATGTTTTTGGTTTTCAGAAGTTGTGTCTGTTAATGACAAAAAGGCTCACTTTGAGGTAGAAAATGAATACAGTTGCACCCCAATCATACAAATCTCAGAACTGCATCCATTTTGGATGTAACTGCAGCCATATTTGGATGCATACTTTAGAAACTTTTAGGCCATCTAATAGATGGTCTAACAGGTCTGGAAAAATGTTTCCTTTGAAAATAATAGCAGATGCATGTTGGGTAGATAGTTTTTGAAAATCTGTAAATGAATGTTTAAGTGTGGGATTTTCAAAAGGGTGAATGCAGCACCTGCATCCATATTTAGGACACATTCAGCGTCCATACAGATACATCCAGATGTGTGTGTCCTATTCACATACATGTAAATGCATTTGTGATATTTCCTGTAGTTACAACAGTCTGTGATGAAACTGTTGGATGTAGAGGTGGGCAAAAGTTGCAAATTCTACTTTCACAGGAATTTTTGTGAAAATTCAGAAATTCTGCAAAATTTTCCAAACTATTGCCATTGGCAAGATCAAAATCTTCTGAATGTGTTTAGTGGATTTTGGCCCTGTTCCACAGAATTTTATAGTTGCACTGTGGAATAATACACATAGACTGCAGAGCAACAGTTCTGAGGAATTTGTTTCTGCAGTTTAATGAATTATTCCATTGTACATATAATTATTCCACAGTTCAGTGATCTGTTCTACTGACTTTTTTCTCTGCAGTTTAATATAATAGTCAGTAATTTAATTATTTATTCTGCTGTTCTAAGTCAGAAGTTGCATGAAAGTTGCCAATTTGATTTCTGCAGTTTTGTGGAAGCAAAAGTCTGACTTTCACAGAAATGCTGTCAGTGGGAGGTTTTTTTTCGCACACATCTAGCCAGATTTAATTTGTTTTTAGGCTACATCTGCAGAAATCCATACTGGATGTTAGACAAACTATTTGTGGTCTAACTTTCTGGGTAGAATTCTGCCCTCATAGTCCAAATATTTAAATGCACTTCTCTGAAAACTTTGCCCTATGTATGTTGGGCTCCAGACTGTTTAAAATTAAGAAGTAAAAATGGAATATTGTTTTCCAAGATTCACTTATGAACAGATGACTGAAATGTTTAGAGTTTTTAAACTTCAGTCTATCCACACATGTGTATGAATTACATGTGACTAAAAATCAGGATTTTATACATCAGTTATACAGATGGGCTTACTCAAAAAGGTACTGACCCTTATTATCAGGAACAGTCCTGATTAGTTTTGACTGATTATGATTCAAATCAGAACATTTACAAAATTACTGTTAATACCAGAAAACCATCACAAAATGAACTTAAAAAAATAGAAAATCAAGTATTTTCAAGCCTGAGTAGGTCTGTCTGTGTTTTTTGACTGTATTAGGATTATACTTCTGTTCTGTCTTCCCTTTTTTTGGCTATAGAAAATCCATGAATGCTATTTTCCTTTAACATCTATTTGGATGCATAGTATCACTGTGGCACCCTCCCTGCCCCAGTATGCAAATCCCTAGCCCTCATATCTGCTGACAGTCTTCCCAACTCATTACAGTAATCCTATATCCACATCAGATCTATTGATACCCATTCTTTTCCAGTACTATTCATGTGCTTACCCCTCTAACACCCACCCTTCCCCAGAATGCATTACACACAACTACCCATCACATCTGCTGACGCCCACGCTGTGTCAGTATCAGGATTGCTGCTCTCTCACATCAGCAGGCACCCAACCTGCTCCATATGTATACCACTACTCTCTCTGCTTGTATCCACCATGCTTATGTATGAACAGCCCTGCCCCAGTATTTAACCATCCTATACCCACTCAACTGCTGACTAACATCCTTTAATCCTTCTCTAGTATATGGACTCTACCTTCCCCAATTTGCATGCACCAGCCCTGCCCAGTATGAACACCCCTTCTACTCCTGTCAGCTGCACACACATGCCCCAGCATAACTCCTTGCCACAGTATGTACAGACATGCATCCTTCCATATGCTGCCAGGTACCCACCCTACCAAAATCCACATGGGGGCACACCCAATCTCCCCCCTCCCACAATACCAGAACAAAAAAGACCACCCATCCTTTAGGCATAAAGCTGCAAACCCTGCACACTTAGTGTAGCTTTAAGAGAGCCGGGCAGTTCTGGTGAACACTGACAAGCAAATAAAATTTGCACTTATCAACAAAGCAATAACAGTGATGGTGAATAAAAATCTGAAGCAGATGCTGTAATCTACAACTACCCAACACACAGATCTTTAAACTTTATCAGCTTAGACATATATTAATTAAGTGGTTTGGAGCTAGGAAATGGGAAATCAATAATGAGAGCCTTCTTTTTCTCCTTTAGTCATTTTCCTGCCAGCCTTACACAGTCTTGAAGTTAATACCCCTTTTTTTCACAGGCATACACCCACATCACCGAAGGCATTCCCTACTGGGAGAATGTCTTGCCTGCTTTGTCTATGACCTGGAAACATATATGGAGGGATGTATATCAATATCTGTCTAATGATAGATTACATCTTACCCAGTTCTATATCTTACTTAATATCTATTACACACCAAACCTTTTACATAGCATGGGCAAGCTTCCTACCTCAATTTGCTCCAGGTGTCAAAACACAGATGGAACTCCGATGCATATTATGTGGGAATGTCCCAAGGTAAGGCCTATATGGGAAAGGCTCAAAAACAGGCTAGACCCTTTGCTGGGCTTAGCTGACTATTTTGTCCCTTAAATCTCTGTGTTGGGCAATGTTTCCTTGACTTCTGCTAAAAAAAATGAGATTTCACATGTCTATGGTATCTCCAACTGTAAAGAAGCTAATTTTGCACCATTGGTTAGATCAGGATATCATCTCTTTTACAGAGTGGTTTAATGATCTTCTGTACAATTTATGAATAGAGAAAATAATAGCTAGCATGAAAAGCTGCATGGCTATCTATGCTAAAAAATAGGGTAAGCTGGAAACCCTACTGTTGGTACACTCTTCCATTTAGCATAATGACTTTATACCTGCAACACCTTGAATCTCCCACTTGGGACACAAGTTAATTTCTCATGGGGAGCTGCTACTGTCTCTATGTTGTTGGTGCGGGAGGTAGGAAAGGGTGGTTGGGTGGGGAGGGTGCTCTAGGTACAAGAGGGAGGGGATTTAAGGGATGTAATGTTTGTGTTTAATGTCTGTATTGATTGTTTCATGTTTGTATTGTGAAAATTAATAAATTATTTTCAATTTTTAAAAAAATGAAGCAGTAGTTTGCACCAGTAATTATAGGAATAAATGAACATGCCTCTCAACTGCACTGCATTAGGAAAGGCACATCCCTTATCTTATCATTCAGAATTGCCACCTCCACCCTGCATGAAGAAGGTGTTGCTCACATAGAGAACGGACTGTCTTATAACAACTTTGCCATAAGCACACACATGATAAATTAATATAAATGAAAAAAACAACAGCAGTAGCACTAATGGCCACAGTATTTTTCTGAGTATCTCCATGGTTGATGTGCCCAACATACTTGCACATTTTGAATGCCAGCCTCAGTGTCTTACATTGAGTCATTAGGAATGGGCAATACCCCAGTGCACCATGTTAAAGCCTTTAAAAAATTGTATAGCCTACCTCCCCCACTGCTGCTAATGCCACTACTCATTCACACCTGATTCAAGGCTGGAGAATAGTGAATGCCATCATTTATGTAAGAAACAAAACACTCACGAAAAAAATAAATATCTCCATTTGTAATTCCTGCCTAGCTTCATGCCACCATCACTGCTGCTGACTTTTTAGCCATTCATTTGTCTGCTCCCACTTTCTCTTTTTCTTCTATAAGACAAGCATGTGCACTGAGTCTAGCAGGAGCATTGGCAGCATGGTAACATCATTTTTGTGGTCAGTTGCACTGGAGTGGGTGTTTTCAGCAAATAGTGGGGATCAGGGCTTAACAAAAATAGTTAAGGTTAACAAAAAAGGCCATGCGGACCCAGTACACTGAACAGCAATGTTTTGATCTACATGGATCCATCAGATACTGTGAAATTCAGGGAATGATTCTGATTTTAACTGTACATGTCTACCTATCTCTATTGAGTTAGTAATAATGTTAACCATAGTGGTATGACCTTACCATAATGGACAGGGAAAGGGAAAGGGGAAATTGTTTAACCAGGATAGGCACACTAAGATGAAGCTTGTTTCCAGGTGTGACCTGGGAACATGAGGAAGTTAAGTGACTTGCTCAGGGTCAAACAATATGCAAGTGCAGTATGCAAGTATAATAATGAGATGGTTCATGTTTAGGGATAATTCTGATCAGTTAAAACAGCATACCAATTGAAACTAAATACCTAATACAAATGTTGGTGACACCAATTAGTTTCCTGATTATTACAATTTTTACCACATAAGTGGTGACCAACTTGCTGTGATACATTTACTGATCTTGTCATCTAAACTCCAGGTGCACATTTATCTAAAGAGCCAATCTGTCTTATAAAATGAGCATCTAAAATTTAGACTTATGATCAGCTGAGACCTGTCACATGATTGTGCAGTTTATTTACCTTGCTACATGATCATCCAGGTAAGCAGCCTTATTACAAATGAATTTACCAAAACAAAATTTGGAAAACATTTTGGAAGTCCCCCCCAACAGCCAAATGGAACACCAAGCAGAACCTACACTAACCTTAATCAATCCCACTGTAGTTCCCACCCTGATGTGTAAGGGTATGCATATAGAATTATTGGGTAAAGGGAGCATATAAAACCACTGCATTCATTAACTTAGCTTAACATTGCCAGGGTAATCCTCTAACACTGGTGGATGCAAGACCTGGGTGAAAATTCTGATTTCATGGAATTTTCACAGAATCCCATGACATTTTGGGAAATTTGGGGATGTTTTTGCAAAATTATTTAACTGGCATAACCCTGTCAGTGTTCCAGTTAAAGATCTGAAGCTTGGCATGCATAAAGTTTGGGATGGGCTCCCAAAGAAATGCCAAGTTACATGATATGTGGATGAGGAAAAGAGAAGTTATAGAGGCTTGAGATCTGGTATGTGTTTTTCATTTTTTTAGAATTTTCTAAAATTCTTTATTTGGCAAAAACTCAGTCAGTATTAGAGCTAGGGATCTGAAACATAGCATGCATAAACAAAGGGAACACAAAGAATACATGGAGAAAAAAAGAATCCCTGAAAGGATGTCAAGCTTTATGGCATTTGGATGAGGAGTTGAAAAGTTATTGGGGTCAAAGCCTGACAATTTATTATTCATTTGAACATTTCTGAAGACATTTCTGTGCTTACAAGTTGGCCACCTTTGGGGCTAGATAACAACATTTAGATGCATACTTCTTTGAAAAGTCATAAGATCTGCTAAAAAGAAATAATTGCTTATATGTTTTGATTGATTGATTAATATGCTTGATTCCCTGGGCTCACTTCTGAATACTGAAAATTAGCAGGGCAGCATGATGTTCCGATGCTGGGTAATGGGGGTTTCCTGAAAGTCTAATATTTAGGGTAAATGAACCTAACACAATTGGTGATATTTTCTTCTCTAGTTTTAAATGAATAGAGGCTTAAAATTCTGTAGTTTACATAACTGTAAAATATAATTTTAAAATTTCTGAATATTTGGAGGCTTATATCTCAGTCACTTTTAAAGACAGAGACCTGAAATCTGGAACACATCTGTGAAGACTGTAGCAAAGTTAGCATGCCGAATATGGTGCAATGAGGACAAATTAGTTTAAATGATTGTGGACTGTCATCATTTAATTTCCAAATGTTCTGAGATTTGTAACATTTACTTTGAAAGGCAGATATCCAAAACTTGGTTCATCTCTGTATGGATATTGTGAAAGTTATCCAAAATGTGGTGCAAGTTGAAAAAAAAAACACTTTTTAAATTAAATGGAAATAAATGAAGTTACAATGTTGGCAACACTGCACAACATTTTCACAGAAATTGCGTGACATTTGGTAGACATGAGATTGGCATTTCATCAGAATGTCACTAGCAGAAGATACATTTTGCTGGCTCTAGTGGATGTTCTTGGGTACAGTACAAGTTTACAAGGTAATGGGGTTGAAAGAAAATTCCCAGCAATAACTGAATGCCTAGAACTGGGATAAGGTTTAATGAGAGAATCCATTTAACTATTTATCTCATGACCATACAGTAATCAGGTAATAATCAATTTACAAACTGTTTCTGGCTGTTTAGGTTCAGTAATTCAATAATTAAGTTCCAAAGAGGAAGGTTCAAAGTTCACCAGGGATATAATCCCCCCAAACAGTTTCCAAATCCAATTTAATCTGGTGTTGGCAACTCAGCAGTTACAGGACACAGTTTTAAAAGTTATTTTATGGTTTTCTAAGTAATCTCCACTTGATCATATGGCAGAAGGCAAGTGCCCATACAGTTACATGTTAATTCCAGCTAGATCCCCCTTATTCACTCCTCCAAAATACATTTATTGGCAGTTTTAAATTTAAATGGGTACCAGAGGGCTGGAACCCACTGAAGACTGGGGACTGGGGACTTTAAGTTTCTTCCTACTCCACCCTCAGCCATGCCTGTCCCACATGCTCATGTGTGAGCCTTGGGCTCATCTAGCCACATCATATACAACTATTCCAATGTTGTATTTTCAACATTACCACCTGGCAAGCTACTGTTCAAAAAAGAAATGCAACCTCTCTCTGACTGAACTCTGCCTATGCACCCTGAAACTTGTGCTCCTCCTCCTGCTGCTATCAGGGACTGTTCACCTTAACCCCAGACAAACACCTCCAACCAAAACAAACCAACTGGCACTATCTCAATTATGTGCCTCAACATCTGTAGTTTACTTCCTAAGCTTGACACACTGCAAGCCTTTTCCACCCAACACAACCCAGATATTTTGTCAGTAGTTGAAACTTGGCTCACCCCAAAGATTCCTGACCAGGCAATCACCCTTCCTGGCTACAATGACTTCTGGGTTGATCGTAAGTCCAAAAGAGGTGGAGGGTGTGCCTTATATGTAAAAGACACTCTCCGAGGACACCACATTGATCCCAATCTTTCAGCAACTTCTGCTCAGATTCTTCCCATCAGACTCCTATTAGGCACCCACAATAAGGCCCTCACAGTTGTCACTGTTTGCATACCTCCTAAGGAACAGGGACCTGGTCTAACTGCTGTCCTTGACTTTGTCAAATCCTACCCATCAGACTCCGAAATCATCCTTCTTGGTGACTTTAACATTAATTGGCTCTCAGCTGAAGGTGGGTCATTTAATGACTCTGTTTTATCAGCTAACCTGACTCAAATGGTTGACTATGTAACCTGAAAGAACTACAGAACTGGGACCTGCACCCTAGTTGACTGGATCCTAACCAACCACCCCTCTCGGATCACGAAAATCTCAGTCCTCCCTGACTCACTCAGTGACCACTCTTCTATCAGCTGTACCTGGTCAAACAAATTTTATAAGCCCCCTCCAAAAATTATCACCAGCAGAGTCCTGGTCAGCTACCCCACCTCAAATTGCACCTCTATCTGCAGGACTGGTCCTCCATCTTCAAGGTAACAGATATTAATACTGTACTGGAGCAATTTATTCACATTTTCAATGAAGCCTGTAATAATTTTGTCCCTCTCAAAAAGCATAACATTAAATCGCTCAGTAACCATTGGCTGTCAAGGGACCTGCTTAAAGAACTTAAATCCAGGGACCACCTCTAGATACTGGCTAGAAACTCCGGTAAGCAACTCGACATCCAGAATTGTAAACGGGTATGAAACGGCTGCACCAAATCCATTTGGCAACAGAAATCTGACTACTATAAAAATGCCCCTACCAACTCCTGGGGAAATGGGAGGAATCTCTGGAAAAGCATTAAAGACTTCACTTGGAAGCAGTCAAAATCTTTGCTGAACATACTCAAAGTAAATGGGCACACTACACTCGACCCTAAAACTATTGTGGACACTTTTAACATCACTTTCACTGACCTTAGCAGTGTTCTCCCTTCTGACTTCTTCCAAGATGCATTAACTTTCACCCTCTCAACTCCTCCACCAATGCCTGTCACCCACCTTTCTACTTTAAAGCACTAAAGAAACATCAAGTCCCAAACTACATTGCAAAAGCCATCAGCAAAGCTAGAACAAGCAATAACACACTTGACCTCAAGCTACTGGCCCTAACGCTTGACAAGGTACTTGGGCCCCTCATTAAGATCTTTAATCTCTCTCTCTCTCTCTCTTCCCTAGCCAATTCCCAGACAAATGGAAAATGGGCACTGTTACCCCAATTCACAAAAGTGGTGATAAGACTGACCATGTGAGCTTCCGCCCTATCTCCGTTCAGCCTCCCCTATCGAAGGCATTGGAATATATGGTAGCAGACCAACTTACTGAGCATCTAGAAAATTATAATATTCTCTGTAAACAGCAATATGGATTTAGAATAGGTCATAGTACATCCTCTGCCTTACTCAAATTCACCGGCTCCATTCACAGCTCCCTTGACAATGGACAACTAGCTGGTGCTATTTTCATCGACCTGACCAAAGCCTTCAAAACTGTCCACCACTCCCTCCTTCTAAGCCAACTAAAAAATGCTGGTCTCACCAATGATTCAATCTCTTGGTTCAAAAGCTATCTTGAAAACCGCTCCCAGCATTTAAAAATTGGGGATGTGCACTCTGATTCCAAACCTGTCTTCTTTGGAGTCCCCCAGGGTTCAGTACTGGGCCCCCTACTCTTCAGCCTGTTTCTTAACACCCTACCAGACTCCTGCACTGAACATATCACCCTGTATGCCAATGATGCAGTAATCCTTGCCACACACCAGAACCTAAAGAAATTGCAAGACAATGTCCAACTCGGCTTCTCCTCAGTTGAGAATTGGTTGACAAAGCACAAACTGATCCTTAATCAAAAACAAAACCAAGGCCATGATCTTCAGCAGCTCCCATAATAAACATAAGCACTTCCAACTCTCCGTTATCACCAGACAAGGTGCTCTACTGGAACAGGTCAAAAACTTTAAATACCTCAGGATCACCCTTGATCCTCACCTCTCCCACACTGCCCACATCAACCATGTCACCCAAGCCTCTAACTCCTGGCTAGGCCTGCTATTCTATCATAGGAAACACCTGACACCCGAAGCCCTCGCTGTCGCTGTCCAGAGCTCCATGCTCTATCATATCCATCACTGATTATGGCATTATCATTTACGGACCTGCTACAACCTCCACACTCAAATTTGTATCCACCGCCCTCAGCAATGCCTGTCGATGTGCTGCATGATCTATATTACACGCTGGTAAAACTCAATAAGATGGGGCACCATACATCGGAATTGTGCTCCAGATGTGGTTCTCAGAGGGGTAAACTTCTTCATATTCTCTGGGAATGTGACAAGGTTACCCCATTTTGGGCTGTCATCAGATCTAAATTGGACCCCATACTTGGGCTCCAGAATGCTTTCAGAGCAGAAATCTGCATACTGGGTGACTCAGGTGAATCTCTTGTAGGCATTCAAAGGCAACATATGACACTGATATCTCTCTGCGCCGGTTATATGGTACTTTGTTATGAGAGTCAGATACTCTAGTTAGATAAAGCTAATCCTATCAGAATTTTTTAGTCTTGGTTATAAATGTCGGTAAACATTGTAATTCACTGTTGGTGTACAAACTAAGATATACAATGCTTAGATATATACTACTTATTGTCTGTATAATAGTTTGCACAGGAGATCTGCATATTGTACGACAAATACGTATTGTATCTTATATACTACAATAAAGCATATTAAATAAAAAAAAAATGCCTGTCGACTTGTCACTGGCTCCCAATGCCTAACTCCCACCTGTGACCTCGATTCTCAAACTGGATGGTTGAATCTTGCCAATCGAATAAAACATCAAACTTGTATTACTACTAAGAAAATCTTGCTGGGCCTTGCCACCCCTGGAGTCTGTGCCCTCATACAACTGAGAATCCACACCCACCATACCTGATTGAAACCTCAGCTTCTGCAAATCCCGCATTGCTGTACAACACAAGGCCAAAGATCCTTTGTTTACCAGGCTGCTAGTTGGTACCACGGTCTTCCAAGTGACATCTCATCCTCACTATCACTCAGCATTTTTAAGACTCGGCTCTGCCTAACACTCACTGCCTCCAACCTCTGTGATTGTTGTGGCTAAACATGTCTTTTGGTTCCATAACTGAAGATGCCCTTTTGAATCCACATCTACTCCTGCTGTTTGCCAGCACCCCCCTCATATCTTCACCTCCCCTGCTGGCCCATGACAAATGCCACCAGGCTACACTAACTCTATTCTTATCCGCCTTCCACCTCTCCTCTCTCTGTTCCCCCCATCTACCTCCCTTTTCTCCCATCCACTTAGTCTCCCTGATTTCACCCTCCTCCTTTCCCTTCTCCTCCCCAAAGTTTGACTTTATTGTTCTTTTTTCCTGTACAAGACTTTTTAATTTTATAAACTGTTATCTTTGCTTATGTTTGTCTCAATTGTACCAATGATGTGGAACCTTTGTAAAAGAGCCTCGGCTCAAAGGTTTTTGTAATCTTAGAACAAATAAATAAAAAAAAAACCATGGCATCAGGGTTCCAGTCTGAATTAAACATTTAAGTTTCCATTTTTTCACCCACTGCTCTGGTTGCAAAGAGGGTGACACTAAAATTAAAAGTTTGAAATTGCCATGACCTGAATTTGTATGTAGTTAATTGTAAAACATCCAATGCACAACCTTGCCTTGTTTTGTATTTTGATGTTATCCACTACTTGTTTTGCTTTTCTTTGTAAGTTATTTATGCCTTGACCTGAAATGTTAATGTTTTGTTGCTGAACATTCTATGTAAAATTACCCTGATTATGTATCCTGAAGTCATTTTGCTTCTTTCTACTCTTGTAATATCTTCCTCTGTAACCTCCCGGGTCATGCCTGAAAATAGTCATGCCTATGGCTAGCGCACTTACTCGGTAAAAAAAATAACTAAATAAATACAACCTATTAAGCTCAAACAAAATGCATTTTTCCTCAGGATTTTCACCAACAGCCTGTAGTTCTTACATAGAAACATACTTTTTTTTTGGCAGAAACAGACTGTTTGGCCCACCACAGCTGCCCAGATGCTGCCTAATCTGTTTCCACAAATTCTAATTTGTCATAATTGACCCACCTTCCTCCTTGCTTGTTGTCTAGTACAGCCCTACATCTCTGCCACACATGTTTGAAGTCCCGCACTGTTTTTACCTACAACACTTGTGCTGCCAGTCTGTTCGATGTGTCTTCTGCCACTTCAGTGAAGAAATACAGTACGTCTTCCCATCGCTCTTAAATTTCCACTATCTTCATCACATATCCCATATAGTGCTCATTCAGAGTTGAAAAAACTTCCATTCTGTACATTGTTCACTCTTGTGAGATACTGGCATGTCTCTATCATGTCATCTCTCACTCTCCTCTCTCCAAGGGAGTACATGTTATGATCCCTCAGTCTCTCCTCATAGGCCTTCACATGTAACCCCAGCACCATTTCAGTTGCCCTCTATGGACTGCTTCCTTCCTGTCAATGTCCTTTCTGAGGTGCTGCTGCCAAAACTCTACACAGCACTCAAGGTGGGGTCTCACCATTGAGCAATACAGCGGCAACACCATTTTCCTCCTCCTGTTGGATATACCCCTCACTATGCACTTCAGCATCACACTAGTCTTACACACTGCATTGTTATGCAGACTTGCCACTTTGTGGTAATCAGATATGATAACCTTAAGGCCCCTAATCTGTTTAGTGACTGTCAGTACCTCCCCCATCCTATACTGAGCACCTTGGTACCTATGCCTTAGGTACATGATCTTGCAGTTTTTGGCATTGAACTGAAACTGCCATGCTTAAAGCCATTCCTCAAGTTCCACAGATCCCTGCTCATTCCCTATATCCCCTCATGAGTGTCTGCCTTAGTGCAGATGTGGCTATCATCTGTAAAAATGCATGCAATTGATTCCAGTTTCTCAGCAATGTCTTTCTAACTTTCAGACTTTCAAACTTTATTGGATTTCAAATTGAGATTAAGTTATCTGTTTTGCAGTTGAATTCACATTTAACATAACATCACATAAACAGACATACATACATAATTTCAGTTTCAATATAATATTGATTAATTTAAGTTATACACAAACCCAAATATCAATAATTTATCCATAACAATTACAGTGTTTGCTATATAAAGTCATTAGAAAAAGATTTAAAATGATTAACTACTGTGCATTTCCACCTTTTGGACATTTGTTCCCAAGTATTAGGCACTAAATTTGAGATTGTTTTATCGCCACATTTTGTTCTGGTTCTAGATCTAATAAAACCTTTCCGGACAGAAGATCTTAAATTATATTGACTCTGTATTCTTACTTGCGATATATTTAATAAAAAAAAATAGGCAATGACCGTTGTACAAACTTATACACAAGTAAATTCCAATGATAATCTCTCCTATCAAATAATGAAAGGAGACCCAAATTTTGATATAGCACACAACAATGAGTTCTAAAAGGAAGATTTGTTATAAATCTCAATGCACTATTAAAGAGAACATCCAAGGAACACAGCAATGATTTTTTTTGCATTTTTTGTAAATTATATCACCATAATCTAATATCGGTAAAAATAAGGCCGAAACCAATAATTTCTGAATCTTTAAACTAAAGATAGTTCTATCCCTATAAAAGAAACTCAGAAGTCTCTTCAGTCTCATTGACATATACATTATATGCAATTCAAAAGTCAATTTTTTATCTAGTATAACTCCTAAATATTTATAGGAGTTTACTCTTTCTATGTCAATTGCTGTTAAAGATCTAAGCTCCTTTATAGTTGCATCTTTAAAATCTTTTCTACCCAACATCATCCACTGTGTTTTTTTCTCATTCAGAAGCAATCTCAAATTAACAAGTTCCCTCTGTGTTTTATTAAAATCTTGTTGCAAAACAACCATTGCCATATCCACATCATCACTCATGGTGTACAAAATTGTATCATCCACATAAAGTTGTGTACAAGTTTTAGGTGAACAATAATTTGATAAATCATTTATATATAATAGAAAAAGGAGGGGGCCAAGCACAGACCCTTGAGGTACCCCATTTAATAGGGTAGTTGATGTTGAACACATACCTCCTATTTTAACAGATTGTAATCTCCCAATCAAACAACTATGAAACCAGCCTAATGCTGGAATACCTAATCCAACATTTTTTAACTGATTAAGTAATATAATATGATGAACTGTTTCGAATGCATTCGACAAATCCAGAAATAATGATGGAACTTCCTGTTTTTTTTAATGAAAGCATTCAACAGGTCATCAACTAGTTTTAAAATTGTATATGTAGTATTATGCCCCTTTCTAAATCCTGATTGTAAATGTGTTATTATATTATGCTTAATAAGATAATTAGTCAATTGAATACTCACAAGTTTTTCAAGTATTTTTGCACATATTGGTAACACTGAAATTGATCTATAAGATCCTGGGTTTGATAGGTCACCCCCTTTAAATACTGGAGTAACAAAAGCTGTTTTCAGATCAATTGGTAATTCACAACTATCCAAAGAAAAATGAAAAATGCATGTAAGATGAGGTGCTAATAATTCAGCTGCCAATTTAAAAAAAAGGGGGGGGGAACCTCATCACATCCAGGACCTTTTCTAATATTTAAAGTCTGTAACTGTTTTTTAACATCATATAATTGAATTGGACTAAATGAAAACAGAGGTTACGTCCACTACCAAAATCAATATCCAAAACAGGGAGTGGCAAGTCTGGATGCATTTTATTAAATGCATCACCAACAGAGACAAAAAAGGAATTCAATACATTTATCTTGTCAAGATCCATCACAAAAGTTTTTCCTTCAAATGACAAAGATTTTGGCAAGTTAACTGAACCTTGACTTCCCTTCATCAAATTTGCGCCTTTCCATAGTGCACTTGGATTTTTTTCTGATAAGGAGAAATAGTCTTCATAATATTTCCTTTTTTGTTTCCTAATATTTTTAGTACAATTATTTCTAACAACCTTAAATGCCAAGATATCTTTAATTTCCTTAGTAGTTTTAGCTATATGCCATAATTTAGATTTTTTTTACTAAATCCTTCAATCCTTGTGTTGTCCAAGGCACTCTTTTTCTTTTATTTACATTTTTTTATTTAAGTGGGGCATGTTTATTTATAACTTTCACAAGAGACCATTTAAAGAAAAGCCATGCTGTGTGTACATCTGGGCAAGTATACATTAAATTCCATTGAATTTGTGCCACATCATTTAAATATGTTCATTAAAATGATTAAACATCCTTACATAAATAAATTGTGATTGTTGTTTCTCCATCTGAGTGTCCCTAATACAAGAAATGTAACAGTGATCACTCACATCATTTTCATGAACTGCTGATATATTGTATATCTTTCAGGTCTATTTGTAAATATTTAATCCAATAAAGTATGTTTTCCATTATTTTATTTATGCAATTGAGTAAGTGTATTAATCAATTGCTGCAAATTAAGAGCTGTAAACTGATTTAGAATCTTTAATTGAGGAATTAATATATTCCAATTAAAATCTCCAAGCAATACTGTCTCACAATTTATAAAGGGAACAATATATTCACCCAAAGTTTGTAATGCAAAACTTTTAGCAGATGAGGGTCTATAACAGACCATACTATTTAATAAGAGACCTGTATTTCCTTGTATTTGTACAATTAACAAATCCAATTGATCTGGAAATGTTTTAGCAAGTATCAATTGACCCTTATATTTGTTATTTAAATTATTTAAATTCAACATACCCCCCTCCTTTTTGTCTATCCTGCCTCAAAAACATTGTAGTTCTCTATGGATACATCAACATCTTTGATTTTAGATGAGAAACAAGTTTCTGTTAAAGCTAATACATCTGGTTTAATTGTTTCAGCTTGAGTTCTTATTATATCTAATTTGGGTAACACACTTCTAACATTTAGGTGTAAAAAACCCCAATTTTCCCCCAAATCAACCAAATAATAGTAATTTCCCAACTGAGGACTGGGGTTCACATGTACATCACCAGAGATCAGTACACTAATCAATATCAATTTCCTAATCATACAAACTTCTTTTTTGAATATATTTTCAATTTTTGTGTATGACTAGTATGTTTATAGTACATCTCAGGTGCACACACATGTGAAATCCCATAGCCCTCAGTTAATACTAAAACAAAGCTCTCAGTCAAATCAAACCTCTCTACATATACATTGGGAAGAAAGATCTCATTTCCTACAAATTGTATGGGAACATAATTTCCCCCATTAGGGTTATCCCTTCCCACAGTACACAATATTGCTAAAAAAACTACCAGTATAACACACATGATAACAGCATACATACCTGCTGTCACTTATGTAGACATTGAAGAGGGCCTATCCTAGTACTGAGCCTGTGGAACCTTGTTGATCACTCAACTATGTTTTGAGTGTGAGCTGTTTACCACCACCCACTGTCTCCCATCTGTTTACCAGTTTCAAATCTATTTGCCACTAGAGGTGTTGCAAAATTAAATTTTGCATGTGAAATTGCTGCACAATTGACAATTTCACCTTGGAATTGTGAAATTCCGCCATTCCACTAAGATTTTTGCCGAGTGCGAAGTTGCATAATTTTGCCTGCAGAATGCAGACATTCACAGTGAAATGCACAATTTCACCTGAGACAGCAAAATTTCACCCAAATTTCACCATTCCATTGACAAAATTTCACATTTCATGCCTGAAATTTTGCATTTTGCATCTGTGACGTATATTGTGAAATGTGCAAATTTCGCTAAATATTTTGTGTAACAATTTTTTTTTAATTTCACACATCCCTATTTACCACTTTGAATCCCACACTCTGGCTTCTCAGTTTCGTTAACAACCTCCTCTGTGGCACAGTGTTGAAGGCCTTTCCAAAGTCCAAATAGGCTGTATCCACTACCTTCCCCCGATCTTTTTCACTTGTCGCCCTGTCAAAAACATTCATCTCATTAGTTACTTTGTCTTTAAAATCTCTCTCCCTTAGGAACTTCAGCTCAGGTGGTGCAGCACCAGCTAGGGCACTTAACACAATGGCCACCACAAAGATTTCAAATGATTTCTGGTGTTTAGCACTCTTGCAAGCTGGAACTCATCAGCGGGAACACATCTTGCTTTGCAGGCAGCTTCCCTCAAACTACCAGCAGCCCTCCCACTACTAGCAGCTGTTTCCTCCCCTTTAGAATCCTGGAGCAGATGAGCTGATCCATTCTTGCTATGAGCTCTAGATGTTAACCCTTTATAAGCCTAGTAGTTCTACTGGGTAACCATGAGGCTGTGGTGGTTACTCTACATATAATCATCCTCCCAGTATTGCAGCAAAAAAAAAAAAAATTACAGGCTAAGGCTTTAAACTGCTTATATTCTCCTCAGTAATCTTTTTGTTTTCAGTGTGTTTCAAGTGTTGTGCTTTCACAGTCCCCTGCCCTGCACTTTCTGTCCTCAATCACAGTAAAACAGAGAGTTAAAAAAAAAACAAAGACCTATGCCAACTTTGCCAGGTCTCTCACTCTCTCTCTCTCTTTCTCTGTCAGTGTCTGTCTTTGTCAGACCTAGAGGAAAACCTGCTCCAATGCTGCATGTCTTTTTCTCTGTAGTCTTCTTTCTCTCTCGCTATATAAACAGAAACACACCAGCTCTGAATGCGCACAGCCATCTGAGTTCTCAGTGCTGAACATTTATAGCTGTCACACTCTGTCACTATCTCTGAGATAATGTTCTCTACAGTAAAACAGCCTTGTTGAAAAAGACACTAGTCTTGCATTTACTTTGTTTCAACACTATCCATATATCGTAACTGTAGAATCTAAAAATGTGTATTTCTACATAATTAAATATGTTTACTTTCCATGTTAAAACGTTTTTTTTAAAGAAACACGTTTTATAAGTGGTTAAACAATTGGAGAAACAAAATAACACCCTCCACAGTGTGCATAATAATACATAGCTTCATTTTCTGAGTGGTTAAAGGTGCTTGAGTTGTGGCCTTGTGCCTCACAAAGCACATGACACGTAGCAATCTAGAAGGAGAATAATCACCTTCTTGTGTGTTATTACTTATTATACCAGGTGTAGAATGGATTCCCTAGAAAAAAAAGAAGAGTAAGATGAGATGTGATGTCAATTTTTTAAATATTAAAAGTATTGGATAATTTGAATTATGGAGAATTTTACCAGTAAAACAAGAGAGTATATCTGGTGGATAAAGGCATTGGTAGTATTAAGAAACATTCATTCACTCTTAGAGCTGCACATCTAAGGAACAATCCCCCAAAAGAAGCAGCACTATCATGTAATGTAGAATATGCTAAACTCAGATAGAATTAGTGCCACATGGAAAACAGTTTTATTAGGTAAATCATAGCTCCCAATTTTTTTTACATATTGTTGAGTGTAACATCTGCCTAGAAGGTTGGAGCCAAACACAATGGAACCTTGGGGTCAGATATTCAAAGCCCTCTAGATGATGCAAGGGGCTTGTGTCAAGCAGATGTGATGCAGCTAGTACTTTGCATTATACGATGCATCATTCCCGATTCAGAAATTCAGTCTGTGTCTGAATCAGCAGCCATTGCAGCAAGGTGGTACTGCAACCCTCCTTGTGACATTGAGGATGCGCCACATCACCAGGAGTCTTGTGCAATAGTGGGGCTGCAATATCCCCTTTTCTGGGAATCGGGAGACCCAGCCATGGCCACGGCAAGGGGTTGAGATAGATCAGCAATAAACTGGTTTAAGCCCCTTGTGCCAGTCCACACTGCTTTGGAGGTTGTTTTCAGGGGGCACAGATGGCTTTGTATGGCGGAGGCATGGATACAGTGTGTTATGGTAATGGTTGTGGAGGTTGGCAGGCATATTAGTAATGGTGCACTCGGCAGTGGAGCCAATAATTGGGCAATACAGGTGCTGCCAAGGAATGGCAATGGGGTATAGAAAAACACAGTGTCATGTTCCCATGTGAACAAAGCCCTGGGTGCTGCTACTAGGGATGTGGCCCCATTGGGCCATGGCACTGTGTTTCTCTGTACCACCCCATCACCTTTCCTAGACAGTGCCAATGTTGCACAATAATCAACACCTGTGCCAGGTGCATAATCATTAATATGCCTGCTCACTGCCCCAACTGCCATTAATGGCACATGATACCCATGCCACCCTGTAACCTGCATGCTTTGTCTGTGATTGCCCCCAACCCTCATCCATCATGACACCTTTGCTTTTGTGCCGGGTTGGGGGGGGAACTGGCCTGGTCCTTGCGGAATTACCCACAGGTGCACCAATTGTTTTGGTGCATGCCTGTGGTTTTTGCAACTGCCAGCTTTCTGATGCAGGGACCTTGATCTTCTTGAATATAGCACAGGGTCCATGAAACAACTGGTGTGCACCTCATCCATAGATTGCTGCAAATTTGTGATGACCAGGGGACTCTTTGAAAATCTGCCCATTATTTTTTTTTCATCTGGCATTGCCTTTGTTAATTTGATACAGCATGAATATCTGTAAATATGGGATACAGCTACAGCTCATGGGAAATATATTGTAAGGCATATGGATGTACAGTGAGTCAGGCTGTACACAGGGATTGTTGCACTCTTTTATTTATTTATTTATTAGAAAAGTTGGATTTACAGCCTTTGAGTCATGGACTCATTTACAAAGGCACCTAGTCCTGGGGGGGGTAGACAGAGTTACATATTGTGGATACAACAGTGAGAACAGTACTGGTGCAGATCATTAAACATAGAGTACACATAGGTTACATAATAATGGTACTTATAATAGGTTACAGTCATATACAAGGTACCCAAGGGTTACATTGGGGGTACAGCCCTGGAAATACCTAGGTAATACCTGGACAGGGTGGAGGAAGGGATGGGGAGTGAGGTGGGAGAGACAAGATTCAAGCGTAAGAGAATGTTGCCATAGAAATACACAATTGCGCTTGAATGTCATTTTCTGAAGCCACCGAGTCACTCGGTCTCCTTAGTCTGTACTCGGTGGCTTTAATACAAAATAAATAACTGAAACAAAGCTATCTGCTACAAGGGACAGGGTTTTTAAAAAAGGATTTGAGTTTGTCTACATTTTCAGTTTTTTTTTTAAGGAATACCACTCAGTCACACTACACTGCAAAGAACCTGAAAGTGGCAGTCGTGAGGACAGTGCAAGGAAGGTGCTTTCTGAACGCTGTAATAACTTATTCTACAAGTTATTATGGCATTTGAAACGTGGCTCTACTCCATGTGTTAAAGGGGGTCATCAGTAATTATATACAGATAACAACTCACAGTGCCATAAATATACAGGGCTTTAGGACATAATATAAAAATCCTAATTCAGAATTTATGAAATACATAGAAAAATCAGCACCCCTCCCCACAAAAAAGGCAAAAAGCCACATACTGAAAAAATAAAAATGGAACTAGGGAGAGGAAATATATCTATTATCTCTTATAGTAAATTCTGCAACATGTTGCACAGCTCAGAACCCATTTAAAGAGTTAAAGGAGCCAAAACAGGTAGAAAGGAAAATAATAAAAAGCATTTGTCAATGCCGAATGTTGATTGCATTGGTGTGTTGAGCACGCTCACTGCCCCTGTGTCACTCACTCAGTCTGTTTCTCCCAGTGCTGCAGAGTGCTCTTTTGTACTGGGCACCTGCCTGCATTGGCACCTTGTTCTGCCCACTAAGAAATCTGCAGCTGTCCCAACAGAGCTTTGTTGAGGTGGCTCACTCCCACTCTCTCACTCGCTCATTCTGTTTCTCCTGGTGCTGCAGGCTGCCCTTTTTTACTGGGTTCCTGCCTCTGGTGGTGGCATTTTCAGCCCACAAAGAAATCTGCAGCAGTCCCAACACAGTTCTATTGTGCCTGCTGATGCCCCCTCTCTCACTCACTCTTTTCGTTCTGTTCCTGCCGGTGCTGCAGGCTGACCTTTTGTTCTGGGCTCCTGCCTGCGTTGCCGCCTTTTGTGCCAAGAAAGAAATCCACAGCAGTCACGATAGAGCTCCATTGAGCTTGCTCAGTCCCCCTCTCTCAGTTGCTCATTGTGTTTCTCCCGGCGCTGCAGGCTGCCCTTTTGTACTGGGCTCCTGCCTGCATTTGCACCTTTTTCTGCCCACAAAGAAATCCACAGCTGTCCCGACAGAGTTCCATTGAGGTTGCTCAATCCCCCTGTGTCACTCACTTATTCTGTTTCCCATGGTGCTGCAGGCTGCCCTTTTGTACTTGGCTCCTGCCTCCATTGGCACCTTTTTCTGCCCACAAAGAAATCTGCAGCAGTCCTGACAAAGCTCCGTTGAGCTCATTCATTCCTCTTTTGTCACTTGCTCAGTCCGTTTCTCCCAGCGCTGCAGACTGCCCTTTTCTATTGGGCTCCTGCCTGCATTGCTGCCTTCTTCTGCTCACAAAGAAATTTGCCACAGTTACAATAGAGCTCTGTTGAGCTCACTCACTCCTCCTCTCTCACTCGCTCATTCTGTTTTCCCCACCACTGCAGGCTGCCCTTTTGTACTGGGACTCTGCGTGCATTGCTGCCTTTTTCTGCCCACAAACAAATCTGCTGCAGTCCCAACATAGCTCCACTGAACTCACTCACGCCCCTCCCTCAGTCACTTGGTCTGTCTCCTGCCACTGCAGGCTGCCCTTTTGTACTGGGCTCCTGCCTGCATTGGTAGCTTATTCTGGCCAGAAAGAAATCTGAAGCAGTCCCGACACAGCTCCATTGAGCTGTCTCACTCACTCACTCATTCCGTTTTGGCCTGAACTGCAAGCTGGCCTGTTGTACTGGGCTCCTGCCTGTGTTGCCACATTTTCTGCCCACAAAGAAATCCACAGCAGTCACAATAGAGTCCCATTGAGCTTGCTCACTACCACTCTGTCACTCATTCGTTCTATTACTCTTGGCGCGGCAGGCTGCGCTCGTGTACAGAGCTCCTGGCTGTGTTGCAACCTTTGTCTGTCCACAAACAAATCCACAGTTGTCCCAACAGAGCTCTGTTGAGGTCACTCAGTCTCCCTGTCTCATGTGTTCATTCTGTTTGTCCTGGCGCTGCAAGCAGCCCTTTTGTCCGGGACTCCTGCCTGCATTGGCGCCTTTTTCTGCCCACAAAGAAATCCGCAGCAGTCCTGATAGAGCTCCACTGAGCTCACTCAGTCTCCCTGTCTCACTTGCTCATACTGTTTCTCCCACTGCTGCAGGCTGGCCTTTTGTACTGGGCCCCTGCCTACATCGATGCCTTTTTCTGCCCACAAATAAATCTGCAGCAGTCCTGACAGCGCTCCTGTGAGTTCGTTCACTCCTCCTCCATCACTCACTCTCTCATTCTGTTTCTCCCAGTGCTGCAGGCTGCCCTTTTGTACTCGGCTCTTGCATTGGGCACTTTGTCTGCCCAGAAACAAATCCACAGCAGTCCCGACAGAGCTCAGTTGAGCTCGGTCACTGACCCCTTTCACTCGTTAGATCTTAATGTATCCCAAACAGTGATTTCCCACAGTGACTGTGCTATTCTGTGGCAGGAGTGCAAAAACATATTTTAGCCAGGATGTGAAAGACGGCAGCTGTACTGTTCATAAGGAAGTATGGAAAAATGCCACTGGTGAAAATGTGGCATGAAAGTATTACAAAATTGCAATGTTACAAGGGTGCGTGGAAACAGTTCAATACTCGCTTGTAACACAGTCATGTTATGGAGTTTCATCACCAAATTTTCAACATAGGCATTTTAGGACCTCTGCTCATGAACAGTGTCACTGTCATTTTCTTAATCTGTCGTGAACAGTGATTTCCCACAGTGACCGCGTTATTCTGCACCAGAACTGTGAAAACACATTTCAGTCAGGATGTGGAAAATAACAGCTGTACTGCTCATAAGGAGGTGTGAAAAACTTCCACTGTTGAAAATCTGGTGTGACAATATTATAAATTTTCGAAGTTACAAGGGTGCATGGAAAGTGTGCAATGCACACTTGTAACACAGGCAATTCATAGGCTATCATCACCAAATTTTGAACATTGGCATGTTAGGACCTCTGCTCATGAACAGTATCACTGTCATTTTCTTAATCTGTCCCGGACTGTGATTTCCCACAGCGACTGCACTATTCTGCGCCGGAAGTGTGAAAACACATGTCTGCCAGGATGGGAAAAATGACAGCTATACTGTTCATTAGTAGGTGTCAGAAAATGGCAATATTGGAAATCTGGAGTGAAAATATTATAAATTCGTGAAGTTACGAGAGTGCGTGCAAACTGGCAACGCAAGCTCGTAAGACAGTCATTTTATGGAGTATCGTTACCAAATTTTCACCATAGCTATTTCAGGACCTCTACTCATGAACAGTGTCACTGTCATTTTCTTAATCTGTCCCAAACACTGATTTCCCACAGAGACCCTGCTATTCTGCACTGGAACTGCAAAAACACATTTCCGCCAGGATGTGAACAATGACAACCATACTGTTTACAAGGAGGTGTGACAAAATGCCAATGTTGAAACTCTGGTTTGAAAATATTGCAGATTCACTAACTTATGAGCGTGCATAGCAACTGTGCAGAGCAGGCTTGTAAAACAGTAATTTTGGGGATTTTTCTACCAAAATTGCAACATAGGCTTTTTGAGAGCCTGCCTCATGAACACTGGCACTGTCATTTTGTTAATCAGCCCCAAAAGGTGATTCTGTGCAGTAACCGCGAAACCACCCCTTTCCAGGCCAATTAATGCCATGACAGTTCAAGAATTCATGAGAAGGGGTCCCAAAAACCCCATGTTGAAAATTTGTGAAACAATTCCCAAAAATGCCTGGGATATGCACTAAAGTTGAAAAACCCTATTTACTACATCATGCAGCTTACCAGCATTTCCTCAGTTTGCGGTTGGCTTTGATGTGTTCCCGGTCCACCAAAAATCATCACACCGAGCTCCGGAGGTAAGTATGGGGTGAGGGGGTGTGGTGAGACAGGGTGCTCAGTGGGTGGGTGAGAGTTGTGGGATGAGGGCAGGGAGACTACAGGGACCATTTCCTTTTTTCAGGTAAAAAAAAAAAAAGACTTTACAGGACCGATTTTCCCTTTACTGGGGCATGTGGCATGCTGGGGTGGGCTTCCAGTGTAGCACTAATGGCTTTTCTTTGAGGAGGCAGCAGTAGCCAATGGGAGATTGGGCACTCCCATCGGCACACAAAGGGGGGGATTCATTATGCCGACGGGGATTGGGCACCCCATCAGCAGGAATAAAAAGCAGGGAAGGTGTTATAGAATGTCGACGGGGAGTGGGCTCCCCTGTCAGCACCAGAAACACAGGGACACAGAGGCGGACAGGGATTGGGGCCCCCTTTGGCAAATAAATATGATGGGGGGATTATATTGTTTGTGAACACTGCGGCAACCTGCTGCCATATTCAAAAACAGCATCAGGCTATTTACATCCCACCCTGCAATTACGGGTCACTCCCTCATTTCAGCAGATGGCTGATGCTGTAATGATGAGGCAGCCCCTGATTGCAGAGGCCTATTTATATGAAGTTGATGCAAACATTCCAAACTGCTGTTATCAGCAGTCTGCAATGGCGTGGGGGGAAGTGGGACAAGCCTTTGCAGGCTGGTGGGGCATTGGCCACAACAGTGCCCGCGCCTCCACAGCCTGCATCTAGAAACATAGAAACACAGAATTTGATGGCAGATAAGAACCACTTGGCCCACCCAGTCTTCTGAGCAAGCTGCCTCAATGTGTTTCATGCACTGCGTGCAATCAACATAAACATTGTAAGTAGTAATCAGTTGTAACTTTTTATTTCAGGAGACATTTTCTTTTTCCTTTTGCTCATCACACAGTTTTCTATGTGATGATATTTTGCAGGATCAGCTCTTAGCCTGGCAGCTGACATATCTACTTCTACTGCTGCACACTACATCATCAGCAGTATGATTTCACTGACAGTGACATCACAGGTGCATGACCTGGCAGTCACTCATTTGCTGTTCCTAAGTAGCAATGATGTCACAGTCAGTGAAGTCACAATGCTGATGATGTAGTGTGGGGCAGTAGAACAAAACATGTTAGCTGCCAGGCTAAGAGCTGTTGCACACATCACACCTACTAACATCAGGTAAACTATCTTCTAATTAAGCAAAAGGAAATGAAAAAGGATATAAAAGTTAGTGTTTGGCTGCTTTTAAAATGTAATATTGGTTTTAGGCAGTACACTAGCTGTTTGAGAAACAAAGCTGGATTAACTGCAAGTTGAAAATGTATCCAGGGACTCCAAACCTGATAAATAGCCTCCTTATTCAAAAATTTGTAAGAGACACGCTCCAAACCAAATACAAAATTAAGTATATCATACCAGGACTGCCGAACAGGTACTTGTTTTTGGCACCAGTTATTGGTAATAGCTTTCTTTGTACAAATAATTAAAATTAATAAAAACTTTACCTGGCACCATGACAAAGGCAAGTCACCAGGAGGAATATGAATTAAAGGGGCACTGTCAGCTTTGCCCCTCTGTTTACTTCCTTTTTTTCATTTAGTATAATTTTTGCCATGCCAGGTCATCTATGTCTGCCCTGGTCATGGACCCCCATACTTCCACCTTTGATCATGCCTGTGCTCCCCAGTCATCCCTGGCATTCCCCCCAGATAGTGGGGTTGTGGCATCATTCCCTTACTAGCGCTGCTAGTCAGGGGGCTGGCTTTGGAGGATAATTGAGGCCCAGGGGCAGGACTTCATGGAGACATCCCAGCATGAGATTTTCTCCCCTGTGGGCAGGGGCGGGGATGTGCAATGATGACCAGCATCTGCCTGCCCCTGAGTTGGTAGATGTCAGTGCTACCGCTGAACCCAGCCTCCTCTGGGTATCACTGCTGCTCCAAACACATGCACACCCCTCCCCCTAGAGAAGAAGAACAGTCTCAGGATGCTCAATCCTTCTACCCCTGGCCAGCCCTCTGACTACCTGGGTTGATTCCCAAACCCAGGTCCCCAGCATTGCAAGTGGAAGTCCAACCACTGCGCTGGTGTTCCTGCCTACTTTCAATATGTAGCTGTTGATCTGTGGACACAAGCTAGCCCCAAATATGCTCTGGAAAGGTCCTGAATAAAAGAAAAAGTGATCTGTTTACCTTTTATTTAGTATTTTGCATTGTTTTATTTACATTCTTCCTGGCTGAAAACCTTTGTCCACTGGAAGCAGGTCACATGTAGAGAATGCACCAAGAATGCACAACTACTGTGCATGCTATGCCGAGCTGCACATTTTAACAACCCCATCCCAATAAACATGTAATCCAACACAGATGGTAAAGCAAAAGTGCTGCTGGTATTAGTGACAATTGAAGAGTGTTGGATGAGCCTCAAATTCTACTGAAGTCTGGCACTAAAATCCTGTGCATGTAGCGCCAGTAGCACATTCTCGCATGTGTGGATCTTTTTTCTTCTGGCATAAGTGTGTGCATAAGTAGTGATTTCAGCACCAGACTTTATTAGTATTTTGTGGCTCATCCAGTGCTCATTTTTTGTCACAAATACCAGCAACACTTTAACTTTACCAGCTGTGCTGGATTACATGTTTTTTGAGATGGGGTTGCTAAAATGTGCACCTCAGCACAGCGTGCACAGTAGTTGCATGTTCTCAGTGCGGGACCTGCATCTAGTGGACGTGGGTTTTCATTTGGGACAAATGTGAAAACAAAACAATGCAAAACATTAAATAACAGGTAAATGGATCACTTTTTCTTTTATGCAGGGCCTTTCTAGAGCACATTTAGTACTACTTTGTGTCCACAGATCATCAGTTGCATATTGAAAGTAAACTGAGTGGCAAAGCTGACAGTGCCCCTTTAAAACAAGAGCTGGTGTCAAAACTATTCACTCAGTAAACACCAGATTGATGTTTGAAGAAATATCCTGCCAGAAGTGACTTAATAGCATGCAATTCCAAAAAATATGGGCCTGGCCCACCGTAACTTCACCACATTGCCACCAGCACTGAGCTTCTTTTTTGCCCTTATACTTCACAACCCAGGCTGAGGACAGAAAAAAACTCTGGAATGGAACTTCTAGGCAAACTCTCATAAATAATAAATAGATGTAATAGTAAAACTCAATATGGATGTCCTTTCCCAATCCTCCCAGGTACAGGGTGTTGCTAATCTTGTATCCACTCAGTGTATATCGAATGTGTTGAACCAGCTCTTAATTCTCATAAATTTGAGTACCAAGCTCTAATCAAATGTTCCTGCTCTTGCTTTATAGTCTGTTGAGCCTAAATAATTGAATGCACCCCAGAAGACTGTAGTCTATGAGAAAGCTGGTCTGCACAAGCTAAGAAATGCAGATAGGTATAAAACTACAAATATCTATAATGATAAAAGGAAGAAAAAGAATAGCAAGCCCGAAGGTCTGCAAAGAATAGTTGCCCATGAGGTCTGATTAATTGATGGTAAAATTCCAGTCCTAACCTAGCCCACTTATGTATAAAAATGTCAGATATATGTAATGGATTGTGCTCTTCTCTGGTCAATGCTGTCACCAGCAGCCTGCTCTCTTCTGATAAGCTCCTCCAATACCTAAACCACACCTCAAGTCTTCCTGTGCTAAGTCATAGAAATGAGGGAGATGGGACCTGTATAAAGGAGTTGTATAGAAGATCTAACTCAGATTGACAAAAAACATTTACAGCAAATACTATGTCTTTCCAATAAGCTCTGTAAGTCAGATTTGTACAGCAACAATGAATGCAAAATACAGAAGCATGGTTATACCATTCAAAGTTAGGAAATCCAATCCCTCCTTCAGAAGTGACTTGGTGTAACATAGAAGCATGGATTCTGACTTGTTTATCCTTCCACAGAAATTTCAAGGTGAAATGATGCCACTAATGGAGATAGGCCCTAGTAGATAGGATTGGAATTGTTTGCAAGAAAAGTAGTATTCATGACAAAACAACTGAGGGTATCATTTTGGCATGCCCCCCATATAGCAAAACTTCTACAGTGACATATGTTGTTACTGACAAGAGCAACATGTCACTCTAGATGTCCACCCAGGATCTGGCAACACTTTCCCCCATCCTGAACCTCCTCCCCGAACCAACTCCAGCTTGGAATTGGTATCTTAAATTGGGGGGAATTCAGGGGGCAGAGTCACCCACATTTCAGAGGAGAAGTCCCCTGAAGAAAAAACACACTCTGATATGCATGGATCCCCGCTGACTGCAAACTACAGTCAACAGGGAGCATTGTACTGTGATGCCAGTCGACAAGATAGTTGTTGAACTGGCATGGTAGAGCCTATCATTTTGAGATGGTGCAAAAAAGATAGCAGCAAAGAAGACCAAACTAATAAAAGCTTTTTTAAATATCTGGGTAAGAGATTCGAAATTGAGGTCCATTAAATCCAATGAAATTGTTATAATCACTCCCAAATACTTTTCTGTCCCAGCATATCAGATGTAATTCTTTAATTTCAGCTGGTGGGGAATAGTGACAGGCTAAAACTTTGGGTTTTAATTTATTTAGTCAAAACCCCACCACTTATTCAAATTTTTACAGAAGACATAATATTTCTTATACAGAGGAAGTGGGATTTGTTAGAGTTAATATGATGTTATCAGCAAATAATAAGACATGATAGTCCCATCCCCCAACTGGAATGCCCTCTATTTGTTGTGAAATCTGGATATGGGATGCCAAGGGTTCTACATATAAAGTAAACAGAAGAGGAGATAAAAGGCAACCCTGTCAAGTGCCCCACGTCAACTCAAATAGGGCAGATAGGTTACCATTAACCTTAGCATGGGCCATGGATTTGGAATAAAGGGTCCAGAGCATATTAACAAAGGCTAGGGGAAACCCAAATGCTTGATAAAATGACTAACGAGTGGGCCCAGACACACGGGCAAAGGCCTTCTCTGCAACTAGGTTGACCAGGACCAGGGGGATCCATCTTTTATTTGCATGTTCTAAAAGAACATAAGTGCACCTAATATTGTCATGAACCTGTCTTTTACAAACAAAACCTGCCTCATCCTGGTCAACCAAGGTTGGGAGAAGGCCCTCTAACATAGCAGCTAAAATGGACTTAACACTTTTCTAGTCCAAGTTCAGCATAGATATACGTCGATAAGAATCCATCCTGGTGGCATCTTTCTCTGGCTTTGACAAAGCTGCAATGATGGCAGAGTGCCAGGATGGGGGAGGGGATTCCCCCCATCTGGACCCCCTGCATGGCCCTCAGATGTATTTGAGACATCACTATTTGCAGTTCTTTCACCTTGTAAAAGTCAGAGGGGAATCCATCAAAGCCAGGGCTCATCACCGATTTCACCTCTGGATTACTGATTGTAATTCAAGATAGGAAACCAGAGCAAAAAAAAAAGATGCCATCTGTTGAGGTGCCAATTTTGGGAGCTTAGCATGTGTTAAAAAAGAAGACCTTTTTTTCCAAAAGAACCTGCTGTGATTCCTCTGAATAAAGATAGAGATAATAAGACCAAAACATAGACATAATCTCTTCACTAGTAAGTGTAAACTGGCCCATATTAGGATTATGTAAATTAGGACAGTTGCTGCTGCTTTGGAAGAGCAAAGGTGATGAGTTAGGTATCTAGCACCCTTAGTCCCCCCAGGTGAGAACACTGTCACAGATAGCATAATGCAAATTCTGTTTTTTGATCTAAGTGTCTTTGCAATTCAGTCTTTGTCACCAATAATCTAGTTCAAATTGATTAATCACCCTGCATTAATGCTGCCTGAAGAATTTGAAATTCTTCAGATACAGTTTTCATCTTTGTATCATGATCCTTGCATTTTGATGCCACATACAAGATATGTTTTCCCCAAATAATGGCTTTTAAAGTGTACCAGATCATACTTGCCTACATCTCACTCATGTTGTTGGATGCCAGATAGTTATTAACCATATCAACCAATTCTGCAACTAGGGATTGGTCTCACAAATGACCCAAATAAAGTAGCCAGAAGGAGTGATTGGGCTTAGTTTGCAAACCAACAGTGACTAGCACCAGAGAGTGGTCTGAGAGGTAAATAGGGATGAATTCTACTGTTATAACATCACCAAGATGTTCTGCCATAGAAAAAAAAAATAATCCAGTCTGGTGGAGTTCCAGAAATGAGCAGAGTAGTGGGAATATGCTGACTCTTTTGGATGTATTGATGACCAGACATCACCTGCACCTAGTTGTTGAAGTGTGCATTGCACGTACTTAGAAAATTCTGAGTAGTTGCGACCCTTCCAGTGGGAAACATCCAGACCTGGATTTCAAACTAAGCTTAATCCACCACCCAATCAGCCTACCTTTCAATTATGACATGGGTTGTAAAAAAAAAGCTAGAAAATATGGACTTTTTTGAGGTCAGCAGAAAATAGGTATTAACCAAGGTGACTTTCTGACCATTAAGTAACAGTTACACTATAAATTTAAACTCAGAATCTATTATTTTTTCATGGACCTCCAGTGGGAGCCCCTTCCTACATAAAATAGAAATGCCCTGGCACTGTCCGATTGGACAAGAGGTGTAAATAATGTGTTTGAACCCCAACTTTAAAAATATGTCATGTTCAACTGAGGTCAGATGGATTTCATGAAAAAATATTGGGTCTTCCCAATGCTATTGACAATATTGTAATAACTGAAACCTCTTTGCTGGACTCGAAACTCCACTAACATTATATGAGATTAATTTAATATTCTGTACCATTTTGCAACATTTGGAAAAAGAAACAGGCAAACCCAGGAGGAAAAAAAAAAACAAGACACCCCCACCATATTGAGTTGAACAATCAGATGTTCTAATGAAGGTCTCCACAACAAGCCACTATGGGCCAAGAAGGAGTCCCCAAAACTAGTAATATTAATCCCTGCAGCAAAATATCTTAAAAAGAGAATATGAAACACCTGGAACCTCCTCAGTTCTTTGAAAACAAGATCCAAACTTTGCCCCAATAGCAAGTAATGCAACATGTAGCCCTGTATTGTAAAATTAATAAGATATCCAACTAGGAAGGATGCAAAGGAGTAAATTGGTGAAATATTACATACTGTACTACTATAATAAAAAAAAAAAAATAGTACCAACACTACATTCAAAACAGCTAGAGATTGGAAAAGCCAAAACTAACAAAAGATTAAATTATTTTTCAAAAAGGGTGCCAAGACTATAGAACAAACTCCCATAAGAACTAGTTGACAGCAAAAACCTTGAAACATTCAAAAAAGGTCTGGACATGTGGCTAAATACTAACTTAATCTTTAATGTTCCACAAAACTGTGGGGGGCATTCTTGATGGACAAGTGCCTACCTATGCCCCATAACACCTAGTAAACCTAGTACTAAAGAATACAGCCATTAAATAAAAAAACACATGGACAATTCTGAATATAAAATAATATAAATCCCCAGCTAGCAGAAACAAAAATGAGTTTCCACTGTAGAAAAACAATATTCTTAAGCATAGAAAAGATCCCCCTCTCACCCCCCCAGACTTAAAGGTAACTGGATAAACCAATATTCTGCAGACAATTTGCACCATTAAGACAACAGCAACTAGTACAATCCTAACCTTTGTAGACAAACTATGACCAATACCTTCTAAAACTTTCCCCAACAACTCTCCAATGCCCAAACTTGTAGAGAGAAATGAAAAATAAAGAACGACTATAACTTCAATTAACTTTCAAGAGAGGGAGCAAAATTAAACCTGTGGCTCCTGTGTAGTGCTAACTGCCAAATAAACACCATGGTGGGAGGGGAAGTTGGATAACTGCACCCCCAGGTTCAAAAAGAACCAACAACAGTTGATGAGCATGGTAGATAAGGGTATAATATGCAACCTGGTCCAAGCATTCAATAACATTAAAAAGTGAAAAAATAAGTAACAGGGCAGAGCACCATAAATCCAAATATGGTACAGCAAACCCCTGCGTCACCACCCTAAACATAACTGTCCAATCGGTAGCAGATATCTTTCTCTCTGGAAAATCCCAAAAGAGTCCCACCCCTTACCTTAACTGCTCAGTGGGTCCCTCGTTTTCCAGATTAAGCAGATGGAGAAAGAAAATAGAGCCCAATATTTTAACCCAGGAGAGACTTTTGTTTTTCCCACTTTCTAATCAAAGAAACAACAACCTCTCAACTAACCAGGCCCCCCTCCGTCATTACATTACCACATTTATATCCCCCTCATGCTGTATAGCATGAGAGGGAACCCAATATTACCTTCTGTAGGAAAAAACTGTGATCTGTGCTCCATAGGGTCGGAGAAGAAACATCACTGAACCACTGTCTTCTGTCTCCTGTAACACAAAGAAATATACAGGAAAGATGTTAGAACCAAACCAAAGTGATAAGAAAATAATAAGAGAGAAAGAAAGAAAAAAAGGGAGGGGCACATCAGGTCCCGTAAGAAAAAGCAAACTAGTAGAAATTAAGAGCTGAAGATTGACAACACAAAAAATAGACAGTATAAAAAAAAAAAACTAGTAGAAATGAGAGAATCCAGTCACCAAAAACACTTCTCCAGCCAGATCCATATCTAATAAATGAAGTAAAATAAAAGGGATAGGGAGAGAAGAGTAGGAAGGATAAGCAGAAACAAACAAACAGAGGATTAACAACTGAAAAATAGGGTGCCTGCCAAGCTTCACCAAGCTATGCAGGCTATTCAACAAAGATGGCACAAAGGTATTAAGCAAAGATGTACTCCATTATAACAAATATCTTTTGTTATGTAAGATCAGATTCTGGAGAACAACAGTGTCCATTTCAGGTTGTGTCTTCTCTTCCGTATGCCTGTAGCAGTGCCCAGATTTCTTGAAGAAAAGCTTCAGTCCTTTTTCTACTTGATGGCAATGCTCTGGACTACTTCTCTTTCTGGACAGATCTCTTGACTCATGTCTCAGATGTATCCATAGATTCCTTGGGAGGGTGAAGCTTGTGATCCTTGAGTTCCCAAGCTGCAGTTATAGGGTCATCAAAGTCCTTAATTCTGTCCACAAAATGCATCTTCAGTATAGCTGAGTATGTAGTAGAGAACTTGTATTTTGTGGAATCTGAGAATTCTGAAGAGTGGAGCATGTGCCCTATCCAGCATCTGAAGAGTTGGGGAGTAATCACTGTCCAAGAAAATTCAGGTGCCTTTGTAAGTTAGAGGGCCATTCCAGCAGGCTCAATGCAGTAATTCCTTCTTGGTGGCATAGTTGAAAACTTCTTTAACAATTGAGCTTGACCTTTAGTCTTTCAAGGTGGGTTTCTGGCCATCAGCTCTATGGACCCATTCCAGTGGGAGGGGAATCAAGTCAGAAATGTTCATTATTGCAGCCAAGAAAGTTTGAAGATATGCCAGCATGCTCCCCATCCCCTCATCCCCCTATGAAACAACATAAATTAATAAATTATTTCTCCTGGAGTGATTCTCCAGGTCTTCACATATTTCAGGCAATTTTTGGGTATCAAGGAGGACTCAGCTGATAACCCTCTTCAATCAATCCACCCATGAGTCAGTTTTGGCCACATGAGTGGACAAATCTGAAATCTTGCCTTCTAAGGTGCAGATTGAGGTTAGGAGTTCCTAAAAAAACAAAGCAGGTCTCCTGTCAGAATTCCTTGAATTCCTGCAGGATAGCTACAATAGTAGAGTCGGTCCCCGATTGGTAAATTACTGCTGTCTTGGCCATGGCAACTGTAGGGCTCTGTTGCGATAATGCAGGTGGTGACTGAGAGGTCAAAACTGCTGCTGAAGTAAGCTAATTTTGTTTTGTTTTTTGTTTTACCCATCAAAACACTAAGTACCTCATATATCAAAATGAAACTGAGCACTGCAGAAAATGATTGATGAGGCTTACTTGAACAGCTTGAAAAGGAGCAGTCAGCATAAGTAGCCATACCCCTCAAGAGCAGAACGAGAAGTCCCCATCTGAGACTTATGCTAATTCCAGTCATCTCACCTCCCTCCCTTCCTTTAGCCTGCTCTACAAACTCCAGTAATGCCACCCTCCATAATTCTACATATCGGCTTTTTTCCCATTCACCTCCACCCATGTCTGTTCCTTCATTAAGCTGATAATTCACATTTTAGTTTTTTTTCCCTACTGTATCTCACAAAAGTTTTGTCTTGCCCCCACCCAGCGCTGGCCCTAGCTATTCTGGGGCACTTTGTGAACCTCCTTGCTGGGGCCCCATATCAGAAGTTGAGAAGCTCCAAAAGGAACATCCTCATCCCTATAATGGCCTCCCCGTAGCTTCAATTTTAGGTAGTTTTGTGCCATTTCTTCAATTTACTTAAATTAGTACATACAGGACCAAGAAGAAGGAGGTCAACTGGACTGCTGAGTTTTTGGGGGGCCCATCTGCTCTTGTGGCACTATGCAAGTGCACAGTTTGCAAGTCCCCAAAGGCTGGCTCTGCCTTTACCTAACCTCCCTCCTCTTTTCTCAGCTATGTCTTCAATTTACACTGCCTTACCTGGCCCCATTAAGCATTTTTCCAATAATTTTCATGGCTGTCTTTACTCTGTTCCTCCTTTGTACTGTATTTTTGAAATACTCCCTATTTTTCCATTATCACATCTCCCAACTTTCTAGAAAAGCAGATCAATGTTTTATGTTTCTTTGCTTTTTCCCAGTCCAGGCCTATCTCACGCATGATGCAGTCACCCTTGTTTCACCCTTCTTCACAGTTTCAAGTAAAGACACACTAAAGTTGTGCTTAGGCTTCACAGGATGACTTCACACCACTTCGATTTGTCTGATTCAAGAACTGTTTTATTAGATGGGTTCTGGCTGTGCAGAACTCCCACCACTCTCTGCCAAGTGCTTTCAAATATACATCCCGTGTTCTTTTTCATGGCATACTGTAACAGCCTCCAGTAACCCTTCAGGAAGAACACAGGGTGTGTGTTCAAAAACACTTGACAGAGTGTGGTGGGAGTGCTGCATAGCCAAAACCGGTCTCACAAAGCAATCCTTGAATTAGACAAACCAGAGTTGGTTGAAGTAATCCTGTGAAGACTTTGCATGACTATGGTATGATTTTATGCAAAGGAATTTCAGTCTGGATCTTGCCAATCTGTCCTGGTAGCCCCATTTTCTGCTTCTACCTCTCTTATAGTTTATCTTTCAACATTCCCTCATCTTGCTGAGGTCTGCCAATGTTAAGTACAACACAACAGTTATTGAACTGGAGTGACGTGTCCGTGTGTTTCTGCTGAACAGTACTGTATTGTGGCTACTGGACCTCAGTGGTTCCCCTACTCTGCTTCTCTGTAGTAGTAAAGTAGTAGTGAATCATTTTTTATTCAAATATGAATAATTGGATACATTCACTTGAGCAAAGCTCATTTTCAAGGAAGTTTCAAGTATCAAATGTCAAAAGAGAACTCAGCATAAAACAATGTCACAATCAAGACAAAAAGTTACCACAATACAAAACAAAAACATAAACATATAAACATTAAAATGTGGAACAACCATTGCACAATATGCTCTTATTTAGTACAGACAAATACCATTTACTACCTTTTCCAGCATGGACAACATAATATTAAAAAAAAATAATTGTTGTGGGAACTTGTGACTTTTATTGCCTGCCTCCAGCCAGCACAGTGATTGAGCCTGAGCAAGCTGTTCGGCACTTGCTGAATAAAGTGCAGCTGGGCCACCCAACACAGCCACAATTCAACTCAGGAGAATGTGCCCAATTGTCTGATTCCCATAGCTAAAAATACCTTGTATTCAAATCAAAATGGAAAGGGTTAGGTAAGGGAACTGAGCTGGGGAAATAATACAAAAAAAAAACAGCATTTATTTTAGCAAGGTCACTCACTAGCTTCTGTCCACAGGAGGAATTATGAATCCAAGTAGACTTAGCAGTTAGTGAAGCTCAGCTAGATGTCCCATATTCTAGGCAGCACAACAAAGCAAGTCCAAGCTGAGTAAAGCAGCAGGTCCAGTTACCCACACAAACTTATTTTCTGATGGCATTGCACTGCATTGCATCAGCTTTTTCTAAGCCTGTATGAATGGTCCAGCATTCATCAAGAAAGGGAGGCATTTAAAAGAAAGATGAATACAATATACTTTTTTTATTTACTTTATCTTTTTGAGGACTTGCTCAAACCATAACCTCCCAGACACCTAATAAAGGATCTTTGTTTACATGATGCAGCATGCACAGCACTCAGTGTAATGGGACACAGTCACATTTCAGGTGATTTTTAGCTCCCTGGAACAAGGATTGCTTTAAGAACATAAGAACATTAGAAAAAGTTCATCAGATGGACACCATGTGATCCATCTAGTCTGCTCTGGAAACTACCACCCTCCCTATGCAGCCTGCATCCTAACTTGTCCTTTATGTCAGTCCCATGCACATTTGAAAGCCCTGATTTTCTCTGATGCTACCACCTCCTGAGGAAGGCTGTTCCACAGATCTATCACTCGCTCTGTGAAGAAGCACTTCATGAGGTTTCTTTTGAACCTTTCTCCTACCAGTCTCATTTCATGCCCTCTCATGCATACTGCAGTGTCTTGTTGAAATAGATTACCTATCTGAGCTGTGTTAAATCCCCTCATGTACCATACTTAAATGCTTCAATCATGTCCCCTCGGTTTCTTTTCTGCTCACAGAGTATAGGTTCAGTTCTCCTACTCTTGCTTCATATGACCTGTGATGCAGTCTATGCACCATCTTAGTAGCCCTTCTCGGCACCATTTCCAAATGGCCAATATCCTTCTTGAGGTGAGGTCTCCTGAATTGAATGCAGTACTCCAAGTGTGGCCTCACCAAGGACCTGTAGAGGGGCATGATAACCTCCCTCTTTCTACTAGAAATACCTCTACTTAAACATCCAAGGATGCCTTTCACTTTCTGTGCCACTTTCTAACATTGTTTTCCTACCTTTAATACATTATGTCAGTGATGATTATGCCGAGATCTTGCTCCATTTGTGACACCTCAAGTTGATGTCCTCCAAGTGTGTACTTTTTTCCAGGGTTCCGCTTTTCCAAGTTCATTATCTTATGCTTTTGTGTGTTAAATTATAACTGCCAGTACCTTGATCAATCGTCTAGCCTTCTAAGGTCAGCTTCCATATTGTCTCCTCCTTCTCTTGTGTCTACTCTGATGCAGAGTTTTGTATCACCTGTGAACAGGCAAACCTTCCCTGTTAATCCATTTGCTGTGTCTGCTAGAAATATGTTAAATAGGCTTGGTCCCCATACTGAACCCTGTGGGATGCCACTGGTCACTCTACCATCCCTTGATAATCATCTATTGACTAGCACTCTCTGGGTTCTATCATTCAGCCAGTTACTGATCCAGCTGATCATCTTCTGGCAAACTCTCATATGTTCCAGATTGTTAGTTAGCCTTCTTTGTGGGACATGTCAAAGGTCTTGCTGAAATCTAGGTATACAATGACCAACACCCCTCCCTGATCCAATGTTCTGGTGACCCAGTTGAAGAAGTCGACTAAGTTGGTTTGACAAAGCATCCTGCTGTGAAGTCATGTTGTTTTGGGTCCATTTTTCTAGTACCTGTTAGGTACACTACTATCCTGTCTTTTATAAGTGACTCCATCATTTTCCCCACAACTGAGGTCAGACTGAGAGAGCAATAATTTCTTGCCTCTTCCTTATTTTCACTCTTGCATAAGGGTACGACGGTTGCCCATTTCTAGTCTTGAGTCATTTTCCTGCTGTCTAGTGACTAGTTGAAGAGCTCAGACAGTGGTGTGAACAGTTTCTATTAGAGCTCCTTCAATATCCTAGGGTGTATGCTGTCCTGTCCCATGGCTTTTTCCACTTTCAGTTTAAGCTCTTTTAGGACCATCTCCTTTGTGAAGGGGCTAGTATCTGCTCCCTGAGTATCTTCCTTTGTCCTGCTCATTGTGGGACCTTTGCCACTGTCTTCTATGGTGAAGACAGAGCAAAAGAACTCATTTAGAACTTCTGTCTTGTCCTCATCACTTTGCCATCTTACCTTCCTTGGTTGCTAGTCAGACTATTCCTCCATTAGTTTTTCTTTTTCCTCTCATGTATCTAAAGGTTTTGTCTCACTCCTTACCACCCTGTGCTATTTTCCCTTCCATCTGTGCTTTTGTCCTTCTAACAGCTTTCCCTGCTTCCTTTAATTTGTTCTTATATCTTTCCATGTCTGCTTAGTGTTTTGTTTGATTGAATTGTGTAAAAGCCTTTTTTTTCATTTGATTTTGGATACTACTTCATAAGACAACCTGAGAGGTCTTTTCCTTCCTTTGGACTTGTTGATCTGCTTAGTGCATACAGTTGTTGCTGTATGCAAAGCAGCCTTTATAGTCTTCCACTATTCCTCTACATCTCCAGTGATTCCTCCTTCTAGCATGGATGTGATTATAGTTCTCATTTTGGGGATGTTGGCTTTTCTGAAATCTAGTACCTGATTTTGGTGTGAATATTTTCCTAACTATAGTGTTCACAGTGGACCAGATTGAACTATGATCACTGGTCCCCAGATTGGCTCCCATCTCTGTTTCTGGGATCCTTGTGCTGTTTCTCAGCACTAGATCCAGTTTTGCCTTGTGTCTGGTGGGTGAGTTCACCAGTTGATGCAAACCTGCTCCCATTAGTGGAAAAGGAACTCTGCTCCAGTCTGAGGATGCTGCATAAGAGGACCAGTCCACATCTGGTAGATTGAAGTCCCCCACCACCAGCAGCAACTACTCACCCCTGCCTACCATCATTGAGAAGGTTTCCAAAAGCTCCTTGTATATGTCAGCCTCCTGGGATGGGGGCTTGTTTATGACTCCTACCCAGGTAGGGGCACTAGCTTACCTCGTAAAGTTATAGCTGGACTAAAAAAGTTCTGTCTTTCTTTTCTAATATTTTAATTTTTTCTCCAATGAAGCTTAAACCTAAGTGGCCATCTCTTCAGGTGCACTCATCTTCAAAATGTTGCCCAAGCACCAATAAATTCATACTTTGGTGAGTTTGACTATTTTGAAGCAGTATAAGTAAAATAGATTGTTTGATACCTGCCACTTACTGTAAGCATATAGCTGTTGTACAAGATCCCTGCACCTTAATTGACTTCCTACTGTATACCTTAGACAACCCTTATGTTACACATATTATGCATATGGTATACTAACCTATAGGGCATAGACATCTACATTATAAGAGTAGATGTCAGGAAAGGGATTTAGGAGTAATTATATCAACTGACCTAAAGGTGGGCAAGCAATGTGAGAAGGCAGTAAGGAGGGCTGGGGGGAGGGGTTACTGGGATGCATAGGGAGAGGCATCAGCAGTAGAAAACAGGAAATTGTTATCCATCTGTACAGACAGTTGATGAGACCCCATATGGAATACTGCATGCAATTCTGGAGACTCCATCTCCACAAAGACATAGACAGAGTGGAGGTTGTTCAGAGGAGGGCAACCAAAATGGTGCAGGATCTGCACTAGAAGACATATGAGGAGAGACTAAAGCAGCTTAATATGTATACCCTTGAGGAAAGAAGGAAGGGGGGGGACATGATAGACATGTTCAAATATCTCAAAGGAATTAACAAAGTGCAAAATAGTAGCATCTTTCAGAAAAAGAAATGTGCAAGAAAAAGGGGGCACATTTTGAAGATAGAGGGGGGATGGCTCAGAGTTATTGTTAGAAAGTATTTTTTCACAGAGAGGGTTGTGGATGCATGGAAGAGCCTTCCTGAGGAGGTTGTGGAGTCAGGAAGAGTGGGAGAATTCAAAAATGCATGGGACAGACATAAGGCAATTCTGGTGAGGGGTAGGGAAGAAATAAGCTGTAGATTAACCAGAATCTGCAGCTTATCTATCAGGTAGGGAAATGGGCAGACTAGGTGGGCCAAGCAGTCCTTATCTGCCATCAAATTTTATGTTTCTATATGTAATAATTGCAATTCACTTTACTTTCTCTAATGCAGGGAAACTATATATAGTAAACCAAGACGTTCACCTCTTTGTAATCTTCTGAAAACTTACTCAGCACTGCCACCTTTTGGATTCACTTATAACCACACTATATCCTGTATTTTACATGTACCAACTGTACCTTCTTTGTTCTAAGAAATGATGATCTTAGCAAAAATTGTATAATGCTGTCTATAACTGTGGAACCACCTAATTTATGGCCAATAGGGTTCATGGCCTCTAACTAGAAATGTTTTTATCTTCTGTTAACTATGGTAATTATCTTAGTATATAATGTAATGCATTGCATTTTCTCCTCCGAGACCTACAAGATTTTCTTCACTCTTTGGGGTATAGTGGAAGGCTAAGCTTTGGCTCCTAGTTCCTTATGGTAAGAACTGCTTAGGAAAACTGTGATATCCTTTTGTAGTAATAAACAAGTTTATTACTGATATGCAACTTGTCTGTGACTTCTTTGCATCTCAAACTATCGCCAATAACCTGATCAGGGTTACCATTCCTAACAAATTGGCAACCATGTGCAGGTGATTTAGAGTTTGCAAAGTTTCACTTTTTGCTCAAAAACATATCCCTTCCTACAGGGACAGTAGGTGTGCACACCAGCAATACCTCTCCCATTATTTTTCCCGATGAAGTGACTTGTAAAGTCTGGCTGCTCACTGGGCATGATCGATGATGACTCACTGCACCCCATGGCAGTTTTGAATTGCAGGACTACAAGAGTGCATTAACCCACCTGTTTGCTGTTTCACCTGTTGTGAATCGATACATGACACATCTACCTCTTATAGGTTCTGATTTTGAGCTTCTCCAAAGAGTAATACCAGTACAAAAATGGCCACTATGTGAAATGTATGGGCAGATCTGAGACTGGATGCCTCTAACTTCATTGCCTCCCATGGATGATGGACTGACGTTGTGCTGGATTCAAGTCAATCCAATACCCCATGCTGGAGATTTCAACTCAGTACTCAGAGATGAGACAAATGGCCAACAGTCGTGACACTAAAGAGCTATTGGTCATGGCTCTCTACACTGCTTTAGAAGCCACCAAATTGAGGTTTCAAACCCTCAAACTGCAAATCTCGTATCTTAAAAGGGAGATGGGGCTGCAGGCTAATGAGTGTCTGAGAAAAGAGCAGGAACTGAAGAGTGAGCTTCAGTCCCTGCACAATGAGAAAGGGACTTTTTTTTTTGCACTGTTCTATTCAGGATGGTCAGCCAAAAACATGGTTATTGACAAATGAATATGAATGTTAGAGGCAGGATAAGAGACAAGCTTTACAAATGAATGATTTGTTAAGCAGAACTAATGATCAACTTTGAGAGGACTTGGACAGATTTCAAGATGAACTGAAACAGATATGTGATGAATTGGATATGGAACACAGGGACAATCGAGAATTGAACGCTGCATATAGAGTGATTCAGAAACCGGTGACAAAGGGTATACAACAGAATATTGCAAAAGTTAGTCACAAGAAATATGAAAACAAGATTTTGAAACTGCACCGCTAGTGGGAGGTTCTGAATGGTCACATTAAAGCTACAGTATGGGTGGCTTTTCCCCCATTGACATCACATTTTCTGGGAAAGATGAGTCAGATGATGACCTCTCCCAGTACAACACCCAGTCACACCCCTGCTATAGTCCAGTAACCCCACCCTGCCACTCACAAGATGTTGGATCTCCTCACTAATACAGCACATCCCTACATCATCGATGTGATGATGAGTATCATGTGAGATGCCAACCTGGCAAGCCCCATGACTGGGGGGGGTTGGGGCCTATCATCGCCCTCTCAAAGCCTAACATCTGCACCTCTGGTTGTTATTTCTGTGGATAGGGAAGAGATTGAGAAAATGACTGAAAACACTTTAGGTGATGTGAATATACTTGAGAAATGTTAATGAACCCTCCATACTCAGATAAAACAAATGCTGCAGGAGAGTGCTACTAAGGACACAATGGTCCATACTGTGGCTGATGCTGCAGTGGAGGCAGCTCTTCAGGGTGCCCAAGATACTCTTCCTCCAACCGATTGCCCCAGTGATCCGCATGCAGATGGCCCACTCTGTTTGGCAGATTGCTGATAACATAGGCTGGATGAGTCCCACTGACAACTTCAGTTGTCATTTGTAAAAAGTATGCTCCAAATGTGAAATGCTTAGTTTAGTAGCAGACTACCAAGTACAGATCCTCCTCCAGACTATTGATCTTGGCCTATGGGCAAAACTTCCCGATGCAGTCCACCAGGGCAATCAAACTACTTTTCACCAAATTGCAGCTGAACCCATAGCTGCACACAACCCAGGTGTGGTTGGAGTGATGCTAACCTATCCCATAAAACAGAATGCAAAAGAAAGTCCTGTGGATTTCCATCAGAGGCTATGGATGGTCTGCCCTGCAGGCAAGAACCTTGCAGGAGAGGCAATGGATGCAGACATCATAGAGTAAAAGAACGTGTTCCTTAGGAACATGATTTCAGTAGTTCGAGAAAAGGTGGAACCAACAATCTTCCCCACTATGGACAATTTTGCTGATATCCTTCTGAAAATGGAGTGGGTTTAACAGCTCCACATCTTAGATTTAAACTCAAGTTCTAAGAAGGTGGCTGCAGTACAACCTACCGAAGAGCTCACAACCCACTACACTGTGGAAGGCAAAGCCCATGAGAAAGCCTACCATGGAGGACAATCAGCAACATCACTAGCCTTGAGGTGGAAACCAGAACCATAATAAAAACAAATGTAATTGGAATTATAATTCCAACCAGAGCAATCAAAATAATCAACAAGGCCCCTTGTACAGAGAAACTGCAGATGAGAACTGAAACCTTCTCGATCAGGTCCACTCTGTAGCAGGTGTGGTCTCAGCATGAGTTCTAGTAGCTGTAAGCCCAGGAGAACAGGCTCCAACAGGCAGCAGAGATACTGGGAGTAAAAGACACCAGGCCGCAATAGGCCTGAACACTCTCAGCCATCTAGCATAGGGATGAAGTCCACTCATTCTTCCAGGAGCACCCTAATGCTGACAGTGCTGACTGCTGACAATTACAGGTTCCAGTCTATATTGTAAACAAACTGGCATTGGACACAAACAGGAGGCCTTGCAACAAGGATGTGGTCGGGGGCCACCCACTTACAATGCTTTTGGCTACTGTCATGGCTGTGTCTGTGTTACATGACAATGATTCTCCTTTGTCCACCAGACTGTGGATCAACATTTCAAGCATGGATGGCATGAAGCTATCTATATATCACTCTGTGATCCTATCAGTGACCATAGACAACTTAAAGGCATACCATACCTTTCAGCTTATGGTGATGCATGACCATCCTGGCAAGTTAAGCTTACTGGCAGGACTCCATTGAGCATGCTTATTGCAAAGGAGGTCCATTATGGAAATTGATTTTCTCACACCACACAGCAGTGTGGTTGATCTAGCCAACATGCTATTGATCCAAATCAGAGGACAATACCATACTGTCATGATCTCTGATTCACACATGGTTGCAGCCATAACTACTAATGTCAACAAATATGATATCATCACTCTGTTCCAAAATCATGAGCTCCTTAAGATACTCCTCCCCATTCTGCAAAAACATTTTGATGCATTGCCTTAAACAAGCATGACTGTGGTAGGATACACACTGTCATTGAGATTCCAGGCACAGCACATGAGAGACAAAGGCATTATTCTTTTCCCACTGAGGCCCTGCCATCACTCAGAGACAATGATCAGTCACTCCTCAAGCAAGGTGTTATCAGAACTTGTGTTTCTACTGCCAATACACCCATTTGACCTGTCAAGAAACCCCTTGGAACTTGAAGAATCACAATTTATTTTAGGAGACTTAAGCAAATCACCCCTAGCTACTCACCTACAGTAGCATCAGCTCCTGATGTGCTCAAATTGCTGACCCCTGACCATGAGTGGTTTAGTGCCCTTGATATCTCCAATGGTTTTGGGTCACTACCATTGGACCTTAAAAGTCAATACAAATTTGTCTTTACCTGTGAAGGTAGGCAGCACACATGGACCTGTTTGCCCAAGGGGTTTCACAACAATAGCCCCTCCCTTTTCCATCTACACATGATGGATGCCCTGAAAGGTTTCTCTGCCCCACAATGAATATTGTAGTGTGTAGGCAACCTTTTACTGGACACTGCCACTCAAGAACAACACTTTGAACTTTTGGATGAACTACTGATCTCCCTACAGAGGAAAGGTCTCAAATGCAATTCTAAAATTCCAAAAAGGCAGTTTGTTTGGATACTCAAATGCAATTCTGCAAAGGCACAAGTTTGTGAGAAAGAAGTCATCTTTCTTGGCCTATGCATAACTGACAAGGGCTGAAGTACAGCCTGGAAAAAGATACAGGCCCTACAAAATGTTCCACTCCCCACCAGTGTGGCAACACTCAGATATTTCCCAGGTATGGTCAACTATTCCAGAGACTTTATTTGTGACTTTGCTCAGAAGGCCACATCCCTGTATGAACTTCTGAAAAAGGACATCCCCTGGACTTGGGGCCTCATACACACTCAGGCTATGACATCACTGAAACAGGCCTTGGCCTCAGCTCCAACTTTAGTGAATCCCAATTAAGAACTACTCTTCCATCTGGAAACAGCTACATCAGACATTGCCATGTCTGTTCTCCTTGTTCAGAAAGTAAATGGTATTCTGAGGCCTGTTGCATATGCATCTCGAATGTTGTCACCAGTGGAACAGAAGTATAGTCTTTGTGAATGGGACCTTCTGCCTACACACTGGTCTGTCAAACATTTCCTGTATATCATTGGGTACTCAACTATCATTATCAACATCAACCATACCACCACAACCTTTTTGCTATTAGACAGAGTAAAGGATCGATCGGTATCTAACACCAGACTAACCCACTGCTCCTCCTTCTCCAGGACTGTGTCATCCAGGTCCACCCTACCAAAATGCCTTCCATCTTGGCCCATGGACTCCAATACCAAGGAGAACCCCATGACTGCACACTGCAACCACTTGACCTGCCTGATCCAGGCACCACTACTTCCAAGCTCCTCGAGGACACTTCCTTATGTCATGTCTTTGCAGATGGTTACATACATAGATACATAGACAGTGCCGGCAGATAAGGGCCTATGGCCCACCCAGTCTGCCCATTTAAGTTTGTAAGTTCAGTTTATGTTTTCCAGGAAGTCTGTTGCCCTTTACCCCTGACCTCCAGAATTCCTTTATGTCTATCCCATGCATTCTTAAATCCCGTGATTGTTTCAGCCCCCACCACTTCCTCTGGCAGGGTGTTCCACTTGTCCACCACCCGTTCTGTGAAGAAATTCTTCCTCACGTTTCCTCTGAATCATCCTCCCTCCAACTTCATCCCATGCCCTCTAGTCCTGCTTCATGCTACCAAGGAGAACAGGTAGCTGAACATGGAGCTGGGAATGAAGTACTGAATGTATACTCCAATGGAAACACCGTTGGAATTTCCAAACATTCCAGTTTGGCATCATCAGATTATGCAGAACTGGCAGCTGTGGCCTGCACCTTCGAGTTCATACAGTATGGAACCAAGGACACCATTATTTTTGCAGACTCTAATTGGATTTGCTGCTCCTTTACTGAATTTGTACCATTCTGGTAGAAGAACTCCTTTGCATCTTCTGATGGCACCCCTGAGAAATACAAAGAACTTGTGATTTACATTTGCCAATTGTCCCAAACATTCCCACACCAACTTTTCATCAACAAGATTAATGCTCATTCTAAATCAGATCCCTATCATGCCTTCAATGACAAAGCAGATACTCTTGCAAAGGAAGGTGCCCGGTGGGGGGAGGGGATGCTTTGATGATAGACCATTCAGATGCCTTAGCAGCCATGCATGTGGCAGCTATCAGGAAGAAACCTGAACCCTTTTCTCCCTTGGATTTATCTGCTGCATAATGTGCACACCCTGAAATCAAGGAAGTTTCAGATTCCTTGACATAAGAAATGAACAAGACTTACGTACAATAATCCATACAAGAGACACATGAGTAGGTTACACTGGTCACCAGATGATAAACCAATCTTGTATCAACCAGAAGATTCACCCAACAAATTGTTGGTAGTCCCTAAAAAGCTGAAGTCTGAATTTCTCCACCATGTCAATGACACCCCTACTGGTGGACATTAGGAAGGGGAAAACACACTCCAGAGACTCAAGAGTGTTGGTTGGTGACCTGGCATCACTAGAGGTGTCAGACATTATATCGCAGTTGCCTGATTTGTGCTCAAAACAACCCAGTAAAAATGTAATGCCAAGTTACTGCCACAAAGACATTCTGGCCCCCGGCATGCCAAAGAGATCAACTTTATTGGTCCTTTCACCAATACTAGCAGAAACAGCAAGTATGCATTTATGGTTATCGATCTGTTCTCCAAGTGGATTGAAGCTTTTCCCACCAAAACCTGTACTGCAAAAGCTACTGCAAAAACCCTGGTAGAACAGATCTTCTCCAGGTGGAGTCCACCTCTGAAGGTGGACTCTGACAAAGGAACCAATTTTACAGGTGAGTTAATGAAAGAAACACTTGAACTTCTTGGGGTATACCAGAAGTTCCACATACCTTAGAATCCTCAATCTTCAGGTCAAGTAAAAAGAGTCAACAGACAGATTTAGCAAATGCTTTTCAAATTCATTGAGGACAATCCCAAGGATTGGGATTCTGTATAGCCTTTACTTATTATGACAATTAAATAAACTCCTTCAACCACTACCCAGTTGACACTATTTGAGTTGATGACTGGTAGAAGTATGAGATTACCTGAACATTTGTTGTTTGACCTGAATACCCCCACTACAGACACAGTGTCTGTGGACAAGTACATAGCTAAACTGAAAAAGATTTGGATAAAACCCATTTGTATTCAGCTTATTGCATGGGCAAGGCCCAGCAACAGTTCAAGATCCAGTTTGACGAACACATACAAGAAGTGGAATGGCAAGTCAGAGACCAGGTAATGGTATTCAGATTTACTCACCCTACACATGTCTTCTTTAATAAATGGGAAGCACCCTGCCCCAATGTCAACAAGCTTTGTCCCACAATCTATCAAGTTAAACTTCTGAAAAACAAGAAACTTACTGACAAATGGTTGCATGCAAATCAGCTGAAGCTTTATAAAGGAGTATAATTACTTTTCCTAAACCCATTGGGTGAAATTGTACTCACTGCCTACTAACTTCATTTTTCCTTACAGGTATTTCATCAAAATGTCTATCTTGCATTTGATTCCCTCATCTTAGAAATTCTCCCTTGCATCCAAAGCATGGTATAGTGCATCCTTCCACATCTAGGCCATCCTCCTGCTGCCAGTCCAGAAGAAGTATATGTTACAGTATCAGATACATTGATCAGTGTACAGGAAAGAAAATACACCTATCTCACTGCCTCGGTTGTAGCCCCTGATAAACTCACTCTACAAATTGAATTTCAAACAAATTTCCATGGAGAAACTCTCCCGGTGGCCCATCTATCCAAAGGAACTTACCACGGTTGGCCAAATGCCAACATTTTCCCATATGATACTTTATCTCTTCAACAAACCCACCAGAGACATTCAGGTTGATATATTCTTAAGGTAATAATTGACCCTGCCTATTGCAAGAGGCTCCCCAAAGACTTCTCAAAACAATTTTGTGCCTTACACTCCATGGCCTCAGCTGCCATATACTTAGCTGTCATTCCTGCCACAGAAGCATAAGTTCTTGAATATCCCCCACAAAAACTTGGGCCACTCAGTGGTCTAACTGTAACTTCTCCACCTGGTGCATTTATTAATAATTTGCAATATATGCATATCCCTGTCATTTTCAACCTAACTCATTGGAATATACAGAATTTGGAATGTGTCATATTACTAACCCATCAAAGTTTTTCAGCTCTATGTTATTAGATAGTCTACCAGCATAGCAGACACATACTCAAGATCCTATTGCTGGTGTTAACACAGTAGAACACATAGGTCTGTTTAGGTCTAAACCACATTCTAAGAAGACTAAATCTCTCTCTAAGAAAAAGAAATGCGACACAGCAGATGTCACCGGTCCCACAGGTACACTAACTGGTCTTTTTGGTTCTACAATGTCTTTTGGGAATAAGGCAAACGTTGCTATCATCAAAGCACACTCTCAAAAATTTGAAGTTGGTATGATCAATGACATCATACCCCCATTATTACATGGTGTGAATGGACTTAGGAAGAAAGATACACAGTACACAATGTGAAGGAAATTGCTAAAACATTTACTGACACTAAAGATAAAATTAACTCACTCATCCCACTAAACAACAAGGGGTCAGACAAGCAATATATTGCCAGGGAACTCCTTTGTTCTGCTTATGTCCCTTATGTCATAACCACTGTCAATAACCTCTTCCATGAGCTGGAATCTGCATGTATTTCTGATCTCATTCATGATAGATGAACTTTAAAATGGTATTACCCGAACTGCAAAACCTCTGCATGAGATGCAATGTGTATGTTTCAGTCTATTGCTATACTGTACCTATATCTACTGCAAAAAACTTAGGTTTCATTTCCAGGCATCATAATACAGGATCCTGCTTTACTGCTAAGAAATGCACTATTCTAGATACCATGTTTGTATCCTTTACTGTCTCTTTACCACATTTTGATCCAACTACAGCTCTATTTGATAAACTAGCTACAGTTAACTCCATTTGGCATCTTGACGAGGACATCTACAGAGAATGCAATGACTTGCCATCCCTCCTGGTCTACCACCCCATCTTGGAAGCATGAATTTCTCCTCATACAGATTGCTGTGCCAAAAATTTGTTATCATTATTTGTGTTGTTGTAATGTGTTTGACATTATTAAACCTCTTTGTGGTTATTTCCAAGACAGCATTGATTGGTCCCTTACTATGGACCAAGACATTACTGCCAGTGACACAAATTCCCTGAATGCATGATCTGTTCCACTATGGAGGACAACTCTAAACTATATGAGGCTTATAAGGAGGAGGTTCATCGCCTGATTACAAGAATATCGAATCAATCTTACACCTGCCCAGTCCAACTGCAAAAATGGAGGTTTCCACTATAAAAATGACTTATAACTCTGATGGACAGTACTGCATTGTTACTAATTATAAATATTTTTCTTATGGTCAAAGGGTATGCAGTATTACTCAACCTAACTTTTGTTTCATTCCTCATCATACCTCTGTTATTGGATATACAGTGATAACCCCTGTTCCCATCATGGAGCCAGCCATTACTGATGGTGACTCTGAATATTTGCTTACTTTATCTCAGTATTTACCCATATTTAATGTACCCATAGTCCCACTCACACTGACCTTAAAATCCCTTTTACAGCGAAAAGATACACACCTCATCCACATCAGTAACAATGTCACTTGTGCATCGGATGCAATCAATGCTCTCATCAATGATAGTGAATTCAATAGTGAACTTACTAACACTTGGTAAGAGATAACCTTTAAAGGTTTTGTTATTATACAAGCCTTTATAATTTTCTTTTTGATTATTATACTGTGCTCCCTATGTTGTACACTCAAACAGCATTAAAAGCAGCTTGAATTCCGTTACAAGGCTTGTGCATTGGGTCTGTAAGCAACAGTTGTTCTCATCACTTTCCCATAGTGTTGTTGCCTTTGTGGTAAGGCAACCGGGGGGGGGGTGTCATATGAGGTCCCTGCACCTTAATTGACATCCTACTGTATAGCTTATACAACTCTTATGTTGTTCATATTATGCATATTGTAAACTAACCTATAGGGCATAGACATCTACCATATAAGAGTATACTGTATGTCAGGATATGTAATAATTGTGATTCACTTTACTTTCTGTATTGCATGGAAATTGCATATAATAAGCCAAGACATTCACATCTTTGTAATCTTCTGATAACTTAGTCAGCACTGTCACCTTTTGGATTTGTGTATAACCACACTATATCCTGTATTTTACATGTACCAACTGTACCTTCTTTGTTCTAAGAAATGATGATCTTAGCAAAACTGTATAATGTTATCTATATTTGTGGAGCAACCTAATTTTTAGCAAATAGGGCTCATCGCCTGTAACTAGAAATGTTTCTATGTTCTGGTAACTATGGTAATTATCATAGTATATCATGTAATGCATTAAGTTTTCTCCTTGGAGACCCACAAGATTTTCTTCACTCCTTGAGGTATAGGGGAACACTAAGTTTTGACTTCCAGTCTGTTATGGTAAAAACTGCTTAGGGCAACTGTGATATCCTTTTGTAGTAATAAGTGTATTACTGATATGCAACTTGTTTGAGACTTCTTTGCATCTCTAATTATTGCCAAGAACCTGATCAGGGTAGCATCCTAACACAACCCAGCATGTAAACACACGCAATGCAGGGCACTTACATGGATGCATGGTCGAAGATCATCCCACTGGGAGCTGGCCACATTGGGACTTGTCATGGCCCGATGTTTCCTTCCTCTGCTTCTGGTCTGTGTGGTACAGCTGCTGGTCACTGGCCCTGGCTTGGCTTTACTGGGCCCTTGTTTCTGTGAAGTAGGACAAAGGCAATGTGAAAAATAGCATGCGGCCTAGCACATGGCATACTACCATAAAGACTAAACAGTATGCACACCTATTACTAGTACTGTGCACCAGCAGCCACATGTGCATGGTGTGGATGGACAGAACTGTGCAGGGCCATGTATTACAATTGTGGAAAGCCATGACATCACACAGAGACAGGTGTGCCATGGCCCCAGCGAAGCCAGAATGCTACATCCCAAGGTTATAGCTATGGCATACCACAGTGTACACCAGTCTGTGTAGTGACCATATCCAGCTGTCTTCACCACCCCTGGCAAACATACCCATATATGCCAGCTACAGGCCATGTACATCTCATACTATGCAGCAGGATGCATGTAGCATGAGGTCTCATAGAACAAGGGCACAAGAAGCATACCTGTGCAACAGTAGGAGTACAAGGAACCGTAGGTGTAGCCCAACACAGTGGTTTACCCAAGAGTTGCACACCCTGTGCAGTATAATAGCAAATCATGTATTACAAAGAATATATATACTGGCACCAACGCTGCATAACACAGACAGTGTATATGGAATGGATGGTGGCCTCTGCAAAGTGCATTGGGTATAGCTGCCACCATAGCTACATGTTGACCACATATTATATTACATAGTCATCTACCCTGACACTACAACTGTGTCACTGTGTTAGCACACAACCTTGTCACCATTGTAAATGCATGCCTCAGAGATCCACAGTGTGTTCTGTAATGTACTAGGCATGGGGGCACATCAGTTGCAAACAGTGGTCCCATACACCTGCACTGGTAATATCAGACTATACAATGGAGGAGATCTCATTTATTTATTTTATTATTTATTCATTTAAATGTGATAACTGAGTAAGTAAACTGGCAAAAATGCCTTTTTTATGTGCAACTTGGGTGAATTAGCTCTGATATTAAAAAGAGAGTTTACAACAATTAGTGCAAGCAATACAAAAGTGTACAAATACAAGTCAATTATACAATGTAGATTACACATAACAGTGAGAAATGTTAAATGTATAAAATAAATATTTGTATTTCTTTGTAAAAGTGGAAACAGCTGAAAATTCTCATATAGGTGGTGGAATTTTGTTCCAATGTGAAGAGCCCAATAACTAAAAGAGACATGCTACCCAAAGCACAAAACCTATAATACATGGTACTTGCATGGACACATGTGCACAGACAATTCCAGTGTGAACTGGTCACACTGGGTCACATAATGCCCTGGTGTCTCCTCTCATTGCTGCTGAACTGTGTGATGCCGTTGTTGTTCCCTGGCCCTGACTTGGCTCATAGGACAGCGACTACAAAATAGGGACACACAGGTATAGTGCACATAGTCTATGGAACAATACCCTGGAGGTATATTATCAGGGAGACAGTACTGCACACAGGATATAACCCAAACCATACATGCAGTCATCAGTATTCACCTGGCCTTGGCATGGTGCCACTCACCACCATTGCCTGAAGTTGTTGCAGATGACATGCCTCCATCTGTAGTAGGTCATTATACCTGTAGAGACATTTGCTGCCAGTGCATGTAACCACTGTTCATATTGTGAGGGGCTGCACCATAGATGTCAATACCTCACACCATAGCCTGTCAAACTCCACCCCTCATCCAGCAACTGGTCATCCTTGACCAACAAAGGTCCATCAGTTTGCCAGATCTGCTAAAGGCCATTTCTGGTCCCACTGCAATGCAGCCCTGCTCCATCTGCTGCACATTTTGGTCTCTGGCTTAGCAATAGATCACACACCAAGCTGTTGAAACTTTCAGGGCATTATTAGTATTTCTGCATTAGTGCTGCACAAATGTCATTTAGCACACCACTATCTGTGCTTCCGAGAGGACTGGTCCCATTCACATGAAGCAGTCATGGGGTGGCGAAAGCGTAGATAAGCACTACACATTTGCAATGACATTGTGCAACATCATAGCATGCATGACTGCACTGTATGGTGACATCATCAATGATGTGTGATGTCATATAAGTGCTGCATATGGATGCTGTACTTGTGCAATATCCATGTTAGCGCTACTGCAATTACGATAATGCTTGGAACAAAACTACAACATTCAAACAGAGTATGTAAATTAGTTAATTTTGCATTCTGGGGCCAAAATTGACATTAGCATGACAATACTGGAACGTATTCAGTCATTAGTATGTTAGATTGTGCCTGGAACTTGTAAAAGGAGCAAAGTGCATAAGCTAGATTCCACAGTACACACTTATTTCTTTCTCTCTTCTTCTTGTTTGGGTTCCCTATGTGTGCACACCACACCTTTGTGTATGAAAATGTAGTTATCTGTGCAGCACCAGGCTGTGATTTTGAACAAGAGTAAGGTGATTCTGAGAACCTAAGGTTTTCAGTTGCCTTGGTGGTGCAGCTGGTGGCACACCCAGAATGGTATTCCAGGCAGCCTGGTTTCAAGTCCCAGCTAATGCACTTTGCACAGCACACCCTTGTGTATGAAAATGCAATAATTAGTGCAGCACCATATTTTGCAGTACAGAAACAGTAAGGTGCTTCTTCGAGTCCCAGGTTTTCAGTTGCCTTGGTAGCACAGCTGGTAGTGCAACCAGAATGGTATTCCAAGTGGCTTTGTTTCAAATCCCAGAAAAGACACTTATTTCTTTCTCTTTTCTGCTTGATTGGATTCTAAAGCAGAACTGCAGATGGCTAGAGGTTGGTATTTTGTGGAAAGGCCAACAATAAGGACATGAGTGATCAGAGCACTGTGTTTATGCTGTATCATGACTAGACTATTGCTGTTTCTGCATGATGCTGGGTGCAGTGATAGGCAGGCAGCTAGATGTGTGTTTGACCTGAACATGCAGGAACAAGTCTGAGTCTCGGTCAGGGGGACATGCAGCCTGCTTATCACAGCACTTTAGCTTTGTGCTCAGCTGTGTGTATACAGTCAGCAATGTTGTGTATCTTCCCTAAGTCAAGCAGACAGAAAGAAGGAAGATTAATCCTTGTGCCAAAGGAAACACTTTTTTTCCATTGAGGAGGATTTCATCCTTGACCAGGCATAGTTTGACCATGAGGATCTGATCCACAGAAAGAGAGAGACTGGATCTGAGATCAGTAAGGCAGGGGACATGATCACTGAGGCAATGAATGCTGTGGATGTCAGAGGATGGGTTCAAACACTAGGTAAAAAGAAGGTGGAGGATCTAAAAAGGAGGACAAAGTATATCATGACCCTGTTAGTGGTGGGCCTAGTAATGCAGTGCCTCTAGCCCTTGCAGAGCAAATTATGGCATCAATGGAGAACCCTGTACAGGCATACCAGGAGGCAGCTTATGAGAGCCTGGTTTGACTGCACAGCCATGTGAGTAATTGTGTCAGGCCCATCATGTTGAGCTTGTGTGTGCACATGCAACAGTGGTACTGTGTTGTTCATGCTTTTGAAGGAGGGGACTGGTGATGTGGGCCATGACTGCACCAGCAAAATGTGCATGAACAAGGGTACGCCACAGCTCTGTATTCTGCCTACACATCCTACCGTAGCCCTATGCATGCATCACTGCTGCATGCCCTATCTGTAATGGTGTACCTCTGTGCAGTATTTGACCAGCATACATGGATGCCTTAATGTTGACATGTCAACATTCCCCCTGTTGGGTTGATGGTCACCTTTTTAACCACAACAGCTCCTTGAATCTCCCATTGTTTGTCTAATGAAATAAAGTATTTGAGGCAATGCACATATAGGTATCCCATGACGATGGCAATCATGATTGGGCACCTGCCAAAAGGGTGACTCAGTTGTGGCACCTGTGGATGAGGCAACTGGGGAAGCTGGGTGACCGGATGGTGGGGGTGGGCAAAATAGTGACCAGATGTCGCTATATGTCTACGTGCGGAGGGGGAAGCAAGCATGCCAAGTGTGAGCTGGGAGGGAATGGAGGAGTTCTAGGGGGTGGTGCTGCGGTTAGCTGCTGAGCTGCATTGTGGCATCAGGGGTTGGTCTGCAGCTGCGGCGAGTATGGTGCCAGGTTCAGGTCTGGGCCCAGGTACCTTTATTTGTGCCCAACTTGAGTTATTATTTTTACCCTAAGTTGAACCCCCCCGACATGCACCCCCTGGAGTTGAGAATCTTTTAGTAGGGGGGGTAAGGGGGACACAGCCCCTCGCATAAACAATAAAAATCCATGTCCCCAGAGCCATGTTGCTGTGCACCGGGGAATCCATCACCGAAAAAACTTTCGGTGACGTGACTTTGCCCTAACAGTGATCACCCACTGGCGATCACCGTTATCACATAAAACCGAAGTTATATTTAGGAGGCACTCATAGACCTAATGTATCACATCTACCTACCATGTCTGCATGCATGTACCACTAGCTCTTCTCATCAATTTATTTCACCAGTTGGCAGCTTTACTCACATTGTAAATCTTCAAAACAGCTGTGCTGCAGTTTCACAAAACATGAGTGCTGAGACAAAGTCCATCAACCAATTTTGCATTTATTATCCACCATTGCTAGCACCTCAGCATAGTGCCTTCAAGGGGGCAGTAGCTGTGCTGCCAAAGTCCTGCCCAGACTCTGAATGTTGGATGTATTGCACGATGGGTGTAGTCTGCATGGTGCGACTCAGTTAACTGGGTTATGTGGCAGCCTGTTGTGTATGCACCTACTGTGCCACATGTGTATTATTGCCTATGTGATCACTAGTCATGTGGGTGGTGTGATGTGTGCAGCACTGTTAGAGTATGTCCACTGTATTGTGTGGGTATCATGGGATGCAAAATATGGTGCACTTCGCATGCATGCTGACATGGTCAGAACAAAAGTATATGCATTAATATGCAATAATGCTCTTTTTTCATCTCTCATCATTTCAGTCTTTGGTGGGGGACACACTCTTGGATGACAGCCCAGGATCATCCCACCATGTGCTGGCCCTGAGTTCCACCTTTGCCAGAGCAGGAAGAGAACAGGAGAATGAGGAGGATGATGATGGTTCTGAAGAAGAGGCAGCACTTTTGTGGAGGACAGAGTAGTCCAGTTCAGACAGGGAGGGGTTGCCTGCCCCAGCTGGCCCAGCCTACACATGAGGTGCAGGCCCTGCCCCCTGGCATGGTCAATACTGTACCTGCCCAGGTCACTGCTCTTGACACAGCCACAGTTGTGCTATCCCAGTACATCACACAGGGCATGGCTCACACCCTGCTTCCCCAAGTCAATCTAACTGGCCCACCCAATACTGTGCCATCCCAGAACCCCACCACCAGCACAGCCACCACCCTACTCATTCAGACCAATCCAACTTGTCCAGCCACGGATATAATGCCCCAGCCACAGCTACATACAGCATTGACCACTGTGCAAACCCAGGCCACACAATGGCCAAGGGTGCATCTTGACCCTGTCCAAATGGGCAGTCCACATCAATTGCAGGAAGCAGCAGGCAACAGGCATGCATAGCAGTGGTGCACAGGAGGACATACAGGCAGAAATGGCATACATATACCACATGCAACATGACAACATACACATGAATGCTGGCTTGGACTGACCATGTACAACTGTACTAGAGGCTGTGGTCACTCTGTCAGGCACCACAAGTAGATGACCAGAATACCAGCCATTCCTGTGGGAGGACTGTCTCCTCATTGCTGACAACTCAACATACCAGCACCCCACAGAGTGCAGGAACTGGGATGTCTGGTACACCCAGGGCACACAGGACACCCAAAACACTGTACACACTTGGCCATGGCTTACTCTTCTGTGGGTTCACTGGGTCAGTACCCCATGAAGCCATGGCCATGTTTGGGTTACACCCTTGTCACACTAATCCTCATTGAGTAGACTATGAACCCCCACGCTACCCTCCATGGTGTACCACAGATGCAATGTCCATGTCTGGGGAGGTAGTACAGGATGCACCTAGGGTGCATATTGCCCTGTCAGCCCTATCCCACATGGGTCACCTCATGATCCCCTCATATTACCCATTCCCCCACCTGAATGGCAAAATATTTATTTTCAGCCTTCTTTTCTCCTGCCTGGATGTCAGTGTATTTTTCTGCCTCATATACCCCCTGCATGGATGGCAATGTATTTATTTTCATCCCCCTTTCCCAGCCACCTGAATGGCAATGTATTTTCATCCCCCTTTACCCCTCTGCCTGGCTGGCACTGTGTTTGTTTTCAACCCCTTCTACCACCCCACCTGGATGACAATGTATTTATTTTGGCCCCCTTTACCTCTTCCCCACCTGTGTGTCTTGTTATTTATTTTGAATGCACATCATTATTATTTACATATACCATTTTCTGAACACATTTCAGTCTCCTGTGTAGACTGCACTCACTGTCTAGGTCTGAAGGGGTCTGTGATGAGGTTGTCTTTGTACTCCCGTGCCCTCCTTGCCATCCTGGGGTCATGGCTGTAAAGTTGTTCATGTGTTCCCTTGTCCTTTGGCTCAGCATTAACTGCAATGTGTTCCTCTAGAGCCAACAGGTAAATCCCATAGTTGTGGCCAAGTTGTGTAGTATCCAACATACAGGTATATGGCACATGCCTTCTGAGTAGTATATTGTAGGGCACCACAGGAATGATCAAGGCACCTGAACCACGTCTTGAGAATGTCAGGACAGGTGTTAGGAACCAGGGATGCAGGGCATATGAACAGTCCATTGTGTAGATAAAGGCATGGGTTAGTGACATCATCAGCAAAATGGAGAGGACAGGACTTTTGGGTGTACTCACTGATGAGGTGATTAGTAGGAATGTCTGACTTTCAAACCTCTATCACAGGATGGAGTTGTGCCAGATGAAGGTATTGTGGGACCTACTGGGGAACTGTGCCAGGACATGGATGATGCACCCTTTTGCATTGCACACCACCCAGCAGTTGATGGAGTGGTACCCTTTCCTATTCACATATGCCTACACTCCATCACCAGTATGTGCCCAGATGGCAGCATGGTTGCAGTTGGTGCAGCAAGTATGTCAGATAGGTGCCCTGTTTAACAGAATTGCTTTAATTTTTTATTTATTTATTGAAATGTTTCATCAGAAAAGGCACACTGAGCAACAAGATGTTCATCTCACTGTGTGATCTGGGGGGGTTACAGATGGAGAGCAGTTGCACACATTGATACATGGAATAGGAGTTACATTGTACAAGGAATTACAATGACATAGAGTAAATTAGGTTACATACATAAGGTTATCTTCAGCAAAATAGTTCAACGTGGATTAGATTAGCACAATACTGTGTTTGACAACCATAGTACTCTATGGAGAACACATTAGACAAAGAGAACAAGGCTAGAAGTGCAATAGAGGGCAAGTGCGGAAACTGATCATATATGCCAGCATTCATAGCAGTAGCTAATGCCACTGATCAGGCCTCATGGGATCGGGGAGGGTAAGAGGAGGTAACTCAGTGGGAAGGGAGTCGGGGATATTGGGGGAAGGGGGACTGGGCAATGGGAGGTGTAGGGGTAAAGAAGTCAGATACACGAGCAATTTACCACATAGAAGTTAGACAGGTCAGAGGATTGCTGCATGGTTGCTGCTCACTCTGCTGGTGTGGTGGGGAATATAATGAACTCCCCAACACGGGGCAGCAGGGCATCTACAACTGGCCAAACATGCATGTGGTGGCAGATTGTGAGACACCAGTGGCATCCTCTACTGGTGTATGGAAGATTCTGATAGCCAGAAAGCACAGTGCTGCTGTCACCTTGAGCTCTACAGGCATCCCATCACTGTATTGAGTTTCAGTCTGGAGCTACTCATGTAGCAGCTTACACATCTGTATGATCATTTGTCTGTTGAAGCTGTATAGGCCCATGATTTGCTCATCACTGAGTCATTCAAATGTAACTTGTGGACTTTATCCTGTGATAATAGCAACTGAATGTGGGTGACCATCAAACCAGCAACTCATAATTTGTGATAGTATCATTGGGCGACACACAGGGGTAACGACTCAATGCTACCACGAGGGTAGCAGGGAGCGACCAGAAAGGGATAATGGCAAGTGGAATGGGAGGGATAGAGAAGAGGGTTATTACGATGTAGGGTACCAGCTGCTGCTGAGCTAGTCATGTGGTGTGGTGGTGAAAGAGGCTAGCTCTGAGGCAGCAGGTACTGAGTTTGGGGCTGGGGACTTGAAGAGAAAGAATTTTGCCACTGCCTGCGGCTGTGGGATTTAAGTTTTTTTTTTTACATGTGGACTGTGCCCCCTCCTTGACATACACCCCCCCTCCGAGTTAGGAATCTAAAATCAGGGGGGTGCAGGGGGTAGAGCCCACCACGAGGTGGGGCACAGGGGGGCACAGACTCCTCACAAAAACACTTTTTTTTGTGGATTTTGCGTCACCAACATGTGTATATTGCTGATTTGCTTTTCGATGATAAACACTCGCCATAATAGTGATCGCCATTTCAAGTTCACTATCATCACATAGACCCCTCATGGACAGTACTGTCTGTTTGCACTATAGTGCCTATGCATCAGTTACATAATGTGAGTCATTTTGCTTTCAACTGTTTGTGTGTGTGTTCTGCTATGCCTATTCCCACCACTGGGGTTTGCCCCAGGTTAAGACCTGCTTTTAAAAGTTGGTATTTGTAGTGCACTGTCCTGCTGTTCTATTCCGTCAGTGCAGCACTATGTAGAGTTGTACCTAGGCACCTGCTGTCTGTTTGTGGCTGCACTTATTGCTTTTCTTCACTGTACCCTGCCTTTAGTTGTTACTTAGGTGATGCATTCCCTCAACTAACTTCTTGTGTACTTTGCTAAAGTTCAATATTATGCATTGTTGATTGTCTCATTGTGCATTTTGTTTTGTTTTAAATCTTTTAATTGTTGGTTACTTATCTGGTGCCCTCCGAGGTCATGCCTCAAAATGGCATTTAATTGACTAGTGTACTTTTCTGGTCACCAAAAAATAAATAAATATCTTTGAATATCACACTGCACGTGATATGCATGATACTGCACCCCTGTTTGGGTGCTGCATATTTTAACTTTGCGCTCAAGTGCTAGAGCTAATGACAGGTGCAGTTCTGTTTTCTAAATATGGAAAACAAGCACTATTGGAGTGCAGTGCAAGTGCTGATGCTTACCACCAAAAGCAAACCTTTTGAATGTCTGGTTGAATGACTTTCAGCAACTCCTTGAAGGAGTTGAGATACTGGTCAAAGAACTAGGTTTCAGCTGACCCAACAGCACAGTGGTAGGGCAACTGTTTTTGATACTGGTGTCCTGCATTTGGGAATGGGCCTAGGTCATCAGGGGCAACTAGGGGGCGGAGAAATATTGAGCACCTGTAGATGTACAGGTGGCTGAGTGCGTGCTTGGTACACAGGGAAGGTGGAATGCTGTGCTGTGTATCACGCAAGTGAGCAGATACATGCTCACCTCAGGGACTCTGTCGCAAATACCAGTGTCCTCATGCAGTCAAGGATCAAAAGAAAAAGCAAAGGAGAAACTAATACATGACATATCACTTCTCCATCCATAGCACAGTGAAGGCTGGAAAATCCAGTCCAAAGGTGGTATTTCTACCATGCCAAAGCAAAGGGGTTGAGAAAATCAGTAAATACAAAAAAAGAAATTAAGTTCCAATGTGATCTGAAGATTTTTCCAGTATTCAGGTACAAACCAGCTGAGGGACATTTTGCCATGTTGAGATAGATACTGAGGGACATCAGAAAGGATCACGTTATTAGTTCTTGGGCTGTATTGTCTGAATTATCACTTAAAAAAGACTTGCAGTGTATTGTGTTGGGATGTTACAGTCTTATATGACAAGGTATGCTGATTTCCTAGCCTTTACATGTCTAACGATGTCTGGTCAACTGCTGTATAGAGTACAGTGGTGAGTCCTAGGATGGAGACCAGTTAGAGGGTGGAGTGCTCCATGTAAGCAATAATGCCCAACAGGGTGGGTGGTATTGAGCAGTAACAGACCACCAAGGAGCATAATGAGGCACATCAGAGGTGCAGGGCCTTATAGCCCCTGGATGTTCAGGTACTGCCCATACACCCTCAAAGGAGGGTATTATTGTGCTTGAAAAGTGGGATATAGTTAAAATCTTTTTATATAATATTTAAGAAATTTTTTAAAAAAAGTTTAAATGACTGAAAATTAAGTTAAACTTGCTTTGTTAGTAAAGTAATCCCACTTATGACTGACTTGCCTGAAGAGGGCAGAGCAATGTTTCACACTTGTTTTGCTGTCCATTGTGTTTCATTTAATAGTGTCGCCAGCATCTTCCATCCTTGGCTACTTGAACCATGACTCCCCTGCCCCACCTGACTTACTTGTGTTTAGTTTTGCCTTTGGGAGACCAGAGTCTCAATGCCCCAACCCCACCCCACCACTATTTCTTTGTTTTTATTTGGTCCTGGGAGACCGGCAACTGACAGAAACAGGGTGGTCAGGGAAATGGAATTTGGAATAAGAGCTATGGCATGATTTGAAAGAGGTATGTGTGGTCGTTAATTTGTCATGTTAAGAAAAACAAAAACAACAGACATTTGTAGTCCTGCTCGATTGGGCATGGAGTGGAGCAAGCTGTGTAACATGAAAGCAGTTTTTTTTTTTGTAGTGTAACTACATTGATGATATTGGCAGTTTATTTGAATTGAAAGGGATAGTGAGGGGAGAGATGGCTTACTTATTGGTTAATGGTATACAGTGGCCCAGCGTTTTGAGGTGGGGGCATGAGGCCGCAATCAAGAGATTGTTACTACTGGTGATGAGTGAGGTTGTAAGAAATGCTTAATTGTGTGTCTTCACCAGTACAGAAGAAAATATGTAGTGTGTTTCTTTTCTTGCTTGTTTCTTTTTTAAAGTAGCAGTCCTGCTGGCCTGGTGGTGCAGAAGGTTGAGGTGCTGGTGCCTTACCTTGCATCATGCCAGCAACCTGGGTTCAGGAACAGACTCTGAGCACTGGGGGAGGGGAGGATTGAGTGTTCATTGACTGCTCTCCTGGAGTAAATAACAAGGCCACTTCACTCTGCAGCAGCCCCTGTTGGAGACCGGGAGCACTGTAGAAGTGTCACAACTTGGGAAATACCAGAAAAATGGAAAAACACTGCTCTGAATTGGCCGGATGATGGTATTTAGTCCATTGGCAACACGGAGACTTCCTGCAAGCTAGCCTGCCTCAGCAGCCCCCTGAGACCAAGGAAAAAAGAGTGTGCTGGCAAGCCCCCACCAGTGCCTTCCCCCTCGGAGGAGAGGGACCCACTCAGCATAGGGTAACACTGAGCTACCTCGGGGTCAGCTGCAGTATGAGGTTAAGAGGCTTGGGGAGGTTTGTGGGGGATGCGGGAGACCTTGGATGCCTGAAGGGGTGGCAGGTCCAGAGCATGGTGGGAGAAAATAGATTACACACCAAAAAAAAAAATAAAGTAGCAGTCTGCTTTGTCAGGATGGGTTCTTATTGTGTGTCTGTGTAGGGTGGGGGTGGGTGAAACTTCTAAGCTGGGAAAAAATAGTGGATGAGTAGTTTCAAAAATTAAGTTGGCACATTGATAATTTTGCTGGTGGGATAGACTGGCACTGTGACTTTTCATTTCCTGGTGGTCTGTTGTAAGTTAATGTACCCTCCCACCCCTGCCAGGAGTACCAGCCAATTAGACAATAGGAAATAAAAAGCCCATTTTCCAAGGTAGAGTAGATCCAGCTTGGTTTACTGCATGGCCATTGTGTTTTTATATGTTGTCTAATCATAATCAAGTAGTGGCATGCAGGTAGCTTGTACTAGATGTTTTAGTCTCACAGAAATGCAGAATTTCTTTCTATAATAAAAATCTAATGTAATCTAGGCACAAGGCTAAAGGAAGGTCAGTCTCACACTCCAGCCTTGAGGACACTGAGGCCCCATACAAAGATACTCACTCTAATTATCAAGAAGCAGATTTCCATATTAAAAGAAACAAAAGGAGCCTTCTATGTCAGCTTTGTATCAGTTGATTGTTGACTCAAAGAACACCACAGAAAAGATGTTACCAAAACTTCAACAAGACAACAGACTTGAATTCAAGAAGTTAAAGACAAAATCTGATGATGTGTCAAAACCATTGGAAGTAATTGCAAAAAGTGTTGAGATTAACATGAAAAAGATTATGACTGTTGAACAGGACATGGTAATTACAAGTACATCCATAAAAAAAAAATTACAAGCTGCCCAAGATGTTTTTATGTGTGAGCAAGTTGCTTTGAAGTAACAAATCGAGTGGTTCTGAATTATGTTAACTGAGGAACACAATATGCAAATCCTTTAGATCCTTTGACCATTGGAAGTCAGAATCTGATGTCTGCTTCTTTGCCTTTATGAAAAGAAATTGCATGTAAGTATCGATCACAAAAAACATTTCAGATCCCCTAACGTCAGTGACAAAAATCAATAAACTTGAAAGTACTCCAGCTATCAGTTCTCAGTTGGGTCTGGTGGTGACTGTTTCTTTGAATATAACAGCCAATAAAGACAGTCCCCTAAGCCTGGCCAAAGAACTGAGGTCACTTAAATACATGTGGTCAAAAAGTGTGTTTCCCTTGTTTTTCAAGAGACATGCAAGGAGACAACACCAATTATTTCATTTTCACCCTGCTTTTCTGGACATGGGGTACAAGTTGTCCTGTTAAAACCTACTAATCTCCAAATATTCTACAAAGGAAATGTCTTATCTTATATGGATAAACGGGTTCAAGAAGCAGGACAAGTTCTGTGTTAGATTCTGACACTGAAGTTTAAAATGGTGATGATGAATACAGAACCTCTGATAAAAAAGATAATATTTTGGTTACTCTAACTAGAGCTCTTATAAATTAATGAATATGTGGGACCGATTGCTCTAAAAAATGGTTCTGTCAACTGTAACTATGCAGACAAAATTCAAATGATACTCAGTGTATTTAATGACCTGCTAATAGGGGTGTCTCTCTCTTTCCTATGTAGTTAAAATTGTTCCTGATGACTTACTATGGCTTACTACAAAGGCTGTTTTGAGCTACTATAAACTACACAGCATTATTTTAATTAAATATATTCAACATCAGATTTTTGTTTTGTAAGATAACATTCAGTGAAAAGTATATTTAGCCTCCAGCCCCCAAAGAAAGCACAATGTACACTTCTAGGCATGGACATTTTTTCTATTTGTACTTCAGGTACTTACTTCCTGTGATGATGGAACAACATAGGTCTGTCAAAATTTATAATGAACGTATTATCTTTTTTAAGAAAACATTAAAATTTAAGAAAAAAACTAATCTAGTGCATAACTTTTTACACAGATTATCAACATGTTCCATCACTGCCCAGCTAGCCACCATCTGGAGCATCCTCACTTGCCCTGTTACCCTGACTCTGAGACTTACTTACCTGCCTGGTATAGTACCTCACAGTTTGCTTCCTGTGTTGGAGCATCCTTGAGGTTCCCTAAGTCTCGGGGAGAGTTTAGCCCACATGTGGTAGGCAAGGAAGCTAAGTGGGTGGTGCAAGGCCAGAGGAAAGATTCCATGTCATTCCACCTCAGCCTACAGTCCTTTCCTATGTTCTCCCTCCTCCTTGGCACTTTGTGGGCATACTCTGAAGCATGCAATCGGGAAGTGCTCACCCTCCCTTTCGAGGCTCTGCTTCTATCACCACCAGTGGTTACCTAGGTGGCAGTAGTGCAGCTGAACAAATATCCCACCCTCCCCGGAGGACAGCATTCTTTGGGATGCTCACTTCTCCTTCTACCAGCTGGCTCCTGACTACTCAAGATCCCTCCATACCCGGGTCATTGGAGTTGTGAGCAGTAGTCCTACTGCTGTGCTGATGTCCATCCTCCACTCCCCAGTAACCCCCTGACACTCTGAGGCTGTTCCCAAGCCTAGGTCTCCAGCTCGCAGCAGGTGATGCATGGTGTCTCAGCCCTCTGTGCTACTGGGCCAGCAAGACTAATTTACTAGTGGAAAACCAGTGTTCTAGCTCATGAAAAGCAGAGTTTAATAGGCTGCTGATTTGTGATACATTGTGAGAGCTTCTGTATAGCACCACATCATCAACATATAATAGCACCCTGGCACCACCACAATTTGTAGGCAAGTCATTTATAAATATAAAGAATAACAACAGATTCATGATGAAGCCTTGGGGAACACCTTCTGCTAAGGGGAGCTGTTTAGATTGCACTCCCTTCCACTTAACTTGTTGGAATCTGTTGGCTAGGTAGGTGGCGAACCACTGGCAGGATAGGCTGTCAAGGCCTAAGTGTTGTAATTTAGAAATAAGGAGACTGTGGTTCATCAAGTTGAATGATTTAGTACACATACAAGTACAGCACCTGTAGAAAGCCCCTAATTCTCTGGTCAACCTCATCAGCTCTACCATCTCCAGTCCCATCACCCAGGCATCCGCTAGGAATTAGGTTACACCTCCCTGTGCACCTCAGAGCTTCTCCCTCTGGCTGAGGCAGTTGGGCCACCTAATCTCTCACTGCTGAAGGATATGGTTGTGGGATGCGGTTCCTACATTACCAGGTGAGGGGTCTGTGAACAGATCGGCATCATCTAGCCATGTCTTTTTCCTTGTTCTCTCATTGACACCAGGACATTGACCTTGAGGTTACGCCAAGCATACATGCACACAGGCAAGTATGCAACATGGGGCACCTGATGATGACCTCCCACAGGCAAGCTGCTCCCACTGCACTGCCACCTGTGGTTACCTAGGTGGAAATATAACAGCAGAGCTGGATACTATCCCTCCCTAGAGTAGAAGAGCATCCATTGGGATGCTCAGTCCTCCTATCTCTCACCAGCGCTCAACAACCTGAGCTAGCTCCTGAACATGGGGCACTGGCATCGTAAGTGGTAGTGCCACCACTGCACCAATGAGTCTGCAATCAACATGATTATTATAGGATAGCTTACTAGGCAGGCAAAGGCCAAGATTCTTAAACAAATCAACATGCTCCAACTTGTCTCTGAGCAGACTAATAATGCTAGGGGAGGGGCATCAAGTGCCATCTTATTGATAGGTGTAAAAAATATTAATTTTGTTTTGATAGCATTGTGGAGCAGATTAGAAGCACATAGACTGGTTTGCAGTGTTAGACTGGTTTGCAGTGTATCATATGCAGCCTAAAGGTCATTTACCACTGCAGCTAAGGTGGGTCTGACAACGTACAGAACAGTATCAACAGTATAAGAGTGCACATTGACATTTTCAATATTATCGCCAATTTTGTTAACATAGGTCATGTATAACAGCAGCCAAAGTATAGATCCTAGTGATGCACCTTTACATATGGGGGCACAGGAGGATGAGTAGTCTTCTAGTTTTATTTGTTGATGATATCTGTTAAATATTAAATGTCCTCACCTGTCACTTTCTCTTCCACTGGAAACTACTTCCCTCCTCTGTCTCTCTCTCTCTCTCTCTCTCCCCAGGAGCCTGCAAAAGCTCTTCTCCACCTCCACCTACTCCTGTCAGCTCCCTACACAGCCTTCCCCTTTAGAGCTCTGTTCATCCTTGTTATTGGTCCTCCTCATAGAACATAATAGCAGAATATGACAGCAGATGAGGACTGCTTGGCCCATCCATGCTGCTCATTTCAACCTACCTACACTGTTACTGCAGACTGTGCCAGATCTACAGCTCTTTCTCCCTCCTTCCCATCTTATCCACTATGATTCCATTGTGCTTATCCCATGCATTCTTGAATACCTCTACTGTTTCTGCCTAAACCACATCTGCTGGATGGCTGTTCCTGGAATCCACCACTCCTTCTTCAAAGAACTACTTTCTTACGTCTTTTCAGAATCTGCCTTCCTTCAACTTCATAACATGTCCCCTTGTTCTTCAGCACTTTTTCTTCTGAAATATAGTTCCCTCCTTTAGCTTATTTACCTCCCATAGGTATGTAAAAGTCTCTATCATATTCCCCCTTTCCCTCTTCTGTTCCAGGGTGTACCTGTTGATATGTTAATAGCATTAGCGTCAGTGGCTCAGTAGGTTGCGCTCTCGCCTCTGAGGCTGGGAGATCAAAGGGCTGTGGGTTCAGCTCCCACATCTGGCACTTGGGTAAATATCCCAGTACTGACACTGTAGTGCAGCATGAGAGGGGTGCTGCACTTCTGAGGTGCCGTCTTTCGGATGAGACATTAAACCGGGGTCCTATCTGCCTGGATTGGTGGTAGTTCAGGTGGATGTTAAAGATCCCATGGCACTTATCGAGAAGAGTAGGGGAATTTCCCTGATGTCCTGGCCAAACTTCCTTCATTCACTAAACATACCACTAACAGTTTCATCTGGTTCAAGGTCAGTTGGCATTCATCTGTATCCTCTTCTGGGTCATGCCTGAAAATAGGCAGGATTTGTCTAGTGCACTTACCCGTCAACAAAAACTAAAACTAAAAAAATATATATATATCCTTTAGTCTCTCCTCTGACTATTGATACAGACACAGTACTCTAGGTGGGATCTTACCAGTGATCTATGCAGAAGCAACACCACCTCCCTCTTTCTGCTAGTTATACCCTTCCCTATGCATGTCAGGACCCCACTAGAACTACTGCCTTGACACACTGCCAGGCCACCTTTTGGGGATCAGATATGATTGCACCTAGATATTTTTCCTGCTTGGTTGTTGTCAATGCCATGCCACCCATCCTGTGCTCCACCCCTCTATCTCTGCACCCTTAGTGCATTATTTTGCACATTTTACATTGAAATTCAACTGCCATACCCTTGGCTAATTCCTTTAAGTTCTTGGGTGTCTGTCTTCTTCACCCCCAAGAGAGTCTACCCTGTTGCAGATTTTGTTATCATCTACAAAGAGCAGACCATTCCTTTAAGCTTCTCTGCAATGTCACAAAGACATTAAAGAGAATTGATCCCTGAGGCACCCTGCTTGTCACCTTCCCTTCCTTGAGGTAAACTCCATTTCCAACCATCCTCTGTTGCCTGTCCCCAAACCAATTTCTTATTCTGTTTACCACCTTTAGACCCACTCCTAAGCTAACCATCTTGCTTACTAGCCCCCTGTGTGGAACAGTGTTCAAAGTCTTACTGAAGTCTAGGTGGCCAAGTCCACCACTCCACCTTCATCGAAACCCTTTGGCACTCAATTAACAAAATCTGTCAGAGTAATTTGACATGGCTTCCCCCGTGTGAGACCATGCTACCTCTGGTCTTGAAACCCACTGGATTCAAGCTATTTCTCAATCCTTTCCTTCAGCAGTGATTCCATTAACTTTCCCACCACCAATGTCAGGCTAACTGGCCTATAACTAAAAGTATCCTACCTACTACCACTTTTGTGTGGTGGGACAACATACACCCTACTACAGTCTTCTGAAACCACTCTTGTTTCCAGTGAGCTGATAAATAGAATGGTCAGAGGTGCAGACAGTATTTCCCTGTGTTCCCTGTATACCCCATCTGGCACCACTGCTTCATCCACCTTCAGATTTACAATTTTTTTTTCAGCACTTTTGCCTCAAAAAAAAGGACCAGTGATCACTTCCCTCCACCAAAAGCTTTTGTTACTTTTTTGTGGCCAGCTCCCCTTCTCCTTCCTCTACGAACACCGAACAAAAGTATTTGTTCAGGATGATTGCCTTTTCCTGATTTCCCAGTTCTCACTTCCTTTTTCAAGCTTACAATTCCACCTCAGTCTTCATCATTTCACTTACATACCTAAAAATGTCTTGTCCACTTTCATCATCTCCTGGGCTATTCTCTCTTCAGTTTGTACCAGTTCTTCATCATAATGGCAGTCACAAAACAGTGATTGCCGATACAGCAAATGTACATCACTGAAAAGCAAAACAGCAATGTACAGTGGTGGGTGACAAGACATCTGGCAACTTAAAATACATTTATAATGGGGAGGGGGACTGCTACCTCCCACACCCTTCCTAGTGTGGGCCTTTCCCCCCCAAACCCTCCTGATCTTAGATTACTAGATTAATGACTTGATCAGCCTCAGAGTCTCATACAGCCTTGATGGTATTATGCAATGCAGGTCCATTAAAAACAAGATGGCAATATATGCTGATTTTGTTGGGTCAACAGATCTGGCTTGCATCACCGAGACCTGGCTGGATGGAAATGCTTGCCTGATTCCTGAGTCAGCAGTTCCAGCTGATTTCTCAGTGATGCACCACCCGAGATTGGACTGTAGGGGCAGGGGTGTGACCATTTGTTTTAAAACTGGAACTGGGTCTGATAGATGTGCCAGTGAGGAAGACCTGATCCTTTGAATGTATCTTGGGTGCAGGTGAGGGGTGCAAAGTTCTTCTCATCTACCTTCAACCCATGATGGGAAGCAATTTTTGCAGTAAGTCACAGACTTCATTGTGGACATGGTGTTGACTTCTACCAGAATGATGGTGCTGGGTGACTTCAATGCCTGGGTCAATGACGAACTCTCACAGTTTGGTCAAGAATTATTCCAACTAATGATCTCATTGGGCTTCACACAGCCTATGCCTCTTCCTAAATCCCGACTGGAGAGGCTCTGATAATGCCTTCCATGGGCTGCTTCCCACTCCCCCCATTCTCACCTCTGGCCACCATTGGTAAGCTCAGCCTACCACTCTGGCAACCGTCCATGCCCCGCCCCATACTTGCCCCTTGTATTACCCAGCAGAGACTCAATCCATGGCCTCTCCCCCTCTCTCCTGTTTCTAACACTACTATGACTGCACTTAGTGCTGTTACTTACAATGTTAGACTCCTATGTACTTGTGAAATGTACAATGTTTGACCCCTATGTACTAGTGAAAACCTAGAATCCTATTTATTAGTTAAACTTAAAAGTATGTGCAATCCTCTATAACCGTATTTTGTAATCCATTGCTGTGCTATGTGTTATGTTGTCTGTATCTGTTTGTTTAAGTGACTCAGAACCTTAGAAACTGAGTCCTTGACTCAAACGTATTAATCCTAAACTGAAATAAATAAATAAATTAATGAATTAACTAATAAATAAATATTTCCTCTGCAACTCATAGTTCTGGTCATTCTCTGGGACTCACCATCCTCCTGTGTATGTAGACCTCTGACTTGGTGGTGGAGCCAGTTAGCTAGTCTAACCATTACACTATCAGGTTCAACTTCCAGGCCCCCCTTTATAGACCTGCCCCTGTGGAGATGTTCTGGTACTGCCTATTAAGGGGATTAACCCCAAATAGTCTAAAGTGACTGGATCTATTGGAATTTCTGACCACTAGCATGGGTCCCGACACCCTGCTGCAGGCCTGTAATATGGCTGTGTCGGCAGCTCTGGACTCTTTTGCTCCTGTCCACATTTGCCCTCTCACCTTTCTCCATCGCTCTCCTTGGTTTGACAGTACCTTGAGAGAGCTGAGGAGAGAGGGGCAAAGGATGTATCAACATTGTTGGAAATCTAGTTTTGATGCTGACAGGCTTAAATTGATGGCCCGTTTTACAGACTATCATTCAGTGATCTCTGGAAAGAAGGCAGATTTCCTGTCCTGGGAGATCACCGCTGTGAGGAAACGACCAGCTTAGCTCTTCTGAACTGTGGACAGACTGTACAATCCAGCCTGTCTGCAAGATTGGAGAGCATTGTCACAGGATAAATGTGATGAGTTTGCTCACTTTTTTGCTGATAAGGTTGCTGATATTGGATAGGAGATCTGCTTGCCTCATTCCAATGTGCAGGGCAGTGATCGGTCAGAGGTTGCAGAACCACGGTTTGGTTGGATGGCTTTTTGTCAGCTGGCAATCATGGATGTCATAAGCATCATCCAGAGTATGTGGCTGATCTGCTGTAGTTTGGACCCGGGCCCAACTCATCTCCTTATGGAATGCATTGAGGTAATTGGCCCAGTCCTGGCTGAGATAGTCCAGAGTTCATTTGGGACAGGTGAGTTTCCTGACTCCCTGAAGGAGGTGGTGGTGAGACCCTCCTTATGAAATCTTGTCTTGACTCAGACTGTCTCACCAACTACAGACCTGTCTCTAACCTGCCTTTCATGGGCTAGGTTATTGAGAAGGTAGTTGTGCTGCAGCTGGATGACCACCTTACCATCCATGCCATCTGTGATCCTCTCTAGTCAGAAAGGGATTTCAGAAGAGGCACAGCACCAAGACCACACTGGTCCTGATGCTCAATGATCTCCTGATAGCCTGAGATAGGAGGACTTGTTCCATCTTTGTCCTCCTTAATCTCAGTGCAACATTCAACACCGTGGATCATGACATATTGCTGGAGCATCTGTGGGTTGTCTGTGGACTGTCAGAAACAGTCCTTAGATGGTTTCACTTATTCTTCACTGGTAAATTTCAGAGTTGCATTGGGAACTTTTTCCTCTGATGCATTCTCTACCATGTGGGGTACCCCAGAGCTCTGTGCTCTTGCCTATGTTATTTGCAGCGTATATGCTGCCATTGTGAGACATTGTAAGGTAGTATGGCTTGAGTTTTCACTGTTACGCAGATGATACTCAGCGATACATGTCCTTTGTGCCTGACCAGGATGATGTGGTCTTGGTGTTTAAAAACTGCCTCACTGAGATCCAGGACTGGATGAGTGCCAACTGCCTGAACTGAATCCTGACAAAACTGAGTTTTTTGTGGTGGGCCCAGGTCACTGGGTAGAGGGGTACTCGGCAGAGCAGGCCACTGGACTTCTGCTTGTTGGTCACCAGCTAATGGCTTCTGAATGGGTGCAGAATCTGGGTGTTATTTTTAATGAGGGGTTGACCCTGAAATGTCAGGTGTCATCCGTCGTCAAGACCTCATTTTACCATCTGAAGAATATTACCTGGATCAAGCGTCTGTTTGCGGCTGGTGATTTTCTGACATTGGTTCATGCCTTTGTGACCTTCCGCCTCGATTATTGCAATGCCCTGTACCTACGGCTTCCAGGTATAGATAACCACCACTTGCAGCTGATGCAAAATGCTGTGGCCAGGATGTTGACTGGGCTCTCTCGATCTAGCCATGCCACACCTGTGCTGGGCAGACTGCACTGGCTACCAGTTCAGTGGTGGATCACCTTGAAGGTAAGTTTGTTGGCCTATAAGGCCTTACACAGACTGGGGCATGAGTTATATACAAGAGCTTTTTTGTCACTACTGCCCCATCTGACCACTCTGCTTTGCCAATGAGGGACTGCTGGAGATTCCCAGGGTCTGTTTGAAGATCTCTGGAGCCTGTGCATTTGCTATTGCAGCTCCCACCATGGGGAATTCTCTACCTCATTGGATAACAAGGTGTCTGAATTTGGAGAGCTTTAAATCTGGTCTTAAAACATTTTTATTCTCACTTGCTTTTCCTGATAATTAATTTATGGAGTTCTGTCATTTTAACGTTTTTTAATTTTTTACTATTTTTAGGTTTCTGTAAAAATGCTTTGGTATTTATCAAATTGCATTTGCAACAAATAAAGTATATTATAATTATTACTAACTCAAGGGGTACATGTTGGGAAGGGGGAGACAATGCCAAAAAAAAATAAAAATGATGGCTTCTGAATAAAATAGGTTTCTGGTCCCCAGCCCTGAACCCAGTGCCTGCTCCACCGAAGCTCACCACCCTCACTACCACATGACATGGCTAGCTCAGTGGCAGCAGGCTACACTATGCCACACAAACCCCCTCTTCCCTATCCCTTCCCTTCTAGTCACCATCGTAACCCTCCCTTGCTCATCTATTCCCTCGCTGTCCCATTCCATCACTACCCTTACAGGGTAGCTCATATGCGCTGCACTGCAAATGAGTTGATCATTTGAAAGTCACCCATTAGCAGTTGGTATTATCACTGGATATCATTTGTGACTTTGCACTCATTAATACTTTACCTGATTTCCTCTGTTTCCCAGATATACATCCCTATCAGCCTCCCTTCGTGTCTCTCTATTCCTTCTGAATGCTACTGTTTTAGCCTTTATCTTTTAAGCCACCTCTTTTAAGAACCATATGTGTCTATTTTTCCTCATGCCTTGCTCACTTGTTTGACACAGAGGTTTTATGGCCTTTATTATGCTCCCTTTAATCTTCACCCACAGTTCCTCCACCTCACCCAGGCTGTCCTTCTTGCCAGGTCATCCATGATGCATTCACCCATCTTGAGAAGAGCTGCCCTCCTGAAATACAGGACACTTACCCTTTTGTGGTTCAATTCTACAGCCATCTTTATATTGAACCATACCATATGGTGATCAGTGGTCCCTAAGTGACTTCCCATCTTAATGTCTGCAACACTGTCCCTGCTGAGTACCACATTCAGTTTTGCACCATCACAAGTGAGATCATTGGCTAGTTGCTTGAGGAACATCCACTGCAGAGAGTCCCGGATGTCCCTGCTTATAGCTGAAGCTGCTTCTAGAAGGCTCCAATCTACATCTGACAGGTTGAAGTCCTCCATCAGCAGCACATAATCCCTTTTTTGTTGCCTTGCCAAAGGCTTCCACCTGTACCTTATCTAATTAATCTCCCTGTGCTGGAGGTCTGTAGATCACCCCCCTGTGAATAGTGGCTCCATACCCCATCTGCAGGGTGACCCACAGTACCTCTGCCTCCCCCTGTATTCCCTGTATCTCAATCACTTTTTAAGCTTTCCCTCACATAAAGCACCATACCCCCACCTTTTTCTTCCCAGCTGGTTCTTCTTGAGTGAAGTATAACCTGGTATGATCATGTCCCAGCCATGGATTTCACTGTGCCATGACTCATTAATGGTCACAATATTCAGGTCAGCATCTGCCACAGAATCATGGAATCATAGAAATCAAACAGCAGAAAAGGATCCCAATTGCCTATTGAGATTGCCTCTTCCTCCTTCTTACTCATCTCCTGTTCCATGGACCTTCCACCTCCCCCACACTTACCAACCCCAAATGTGTGTTCCAAGCCCTCTTGAATCCCTCCACCATTTCATGCCTACCACCTCCTCTGGTAGTTTGTTCCAGGTCTTCACCACCCTCTCCATGAAGAAGCACCCCCTCACATTGCCTCTATATCTTCCTGCCTCCAATCTTAGGCTATGCCTTCTAGTTTTAGTCACCTCATTCCATTTAAATAATCTCCCCTCTTTCACCTTATTGATCTCCTTTATGTACTTAAAAGGTTCAATCATGTCCTCCCTCTCCCTTCTGGTCCTCAATAGGTATAGATCTAATTCCCCACACCTCTGCTCATATGGCTTCCCCTGCATGCCATGCACCATCTTGTTAGCCCTTCTCTGAACCCTCTATCCCATATACGCCCTTGCATAGGTGCTGTCTCCAGAACTGGGCCCCATAATCCAGGTGCATGCAGTGATGGCCTCTAGGTCTGGAATCGTATTCATTAGCTCTTGTAGCATTTACACACAAGTCCTTCCAGATTTGTTTCAGCTCTCCTTGTTGCCCTGCCATTTTTCTTTCCCTCCTCCCTCCCTCCCTCCCTTCCTTCCTTCCTTCCTTCCTTCCTCCCTTCCTTCCTTCCCTACTTTCTTTTTAATGCTTCAATTTCTTTGCTCCTTTATCTCTACCATTCTGCATCCTTTATTTATTTGCACCCTCTCCCTTGGGCTCTCTTCAATCACTACTTCAGTCTGTGGGGGAGGCAGTTTCTGACTCCCCTTTTCCTTCCTCCACCCACCATGGCTACTTTAAATGTTAATTGAAGTAGTATTCAAACTATCCAATCAGGATGGTGGTTCCCCTTCTTCATAGATGCAGACCATCACACTTGTATTGGAATTTATCCTCCAAGTCCCAAATGTAGCTGACCCCTTCCTCTGCACCATTCTTTCAAGCATGAGTTGATGCTGCTGCAGAGATCCCTCTTGGGTCCCCTGCCATAAACAGCACCTCAGCGAAAGCCACTGAGCAAGCTGCCTGTTATAGACCCCTACCCAGCTCGCTAACCATCCCGTGTACTATCCAAGTTCCATCCCTAGCCAGGTCATTAGTTACAAGGTGTATAATGACTCAAACTCTCCGTCCTGTCCTATTGTCCTAACGATACTCAAGATCTGCTTCCCATCCTATTGGGCAATGGCACTGAGTAGGCACCTAACCTGCCTTCCCCCCTTTAAATACCCAAATCAATCCCCCTCACAATCAGATCACCCACCAGAAGTTGCTTCCTCCACCTCTGAGGTCCTCTACCACCCTCCTTGCAGTGACCACTATGGACAGCCCCCACATCATCCCTGGTCACTACCATGTGTGCCTCCTCCCAGCAATCCTGCCCCACCAGACTGGCTTAGGAATTACACAGCAGTACCAGTTTAGGAGTGTGCCTCTGTCCTGCAATGCCCACCCTTCCAGAGTCCACTATAGTCCAGCCATTCTTCCTCTGAGGTAACGGTGGCAGACTTGTTGGCCCCTTGGTGGAGGAAGAGATCCTTCAAATCCTAGTCAACTCAGCCTGGAATCTAGAGGCTTCCTCTCTCATCACAGAGAGGTATGTTCAGATGGGGCAGCATCACAGTCTCCAGAAGGTCTCTCTGAATACTTCTACCCTACAGCCAAGGCACTGCACCACTCCCAGCATACTCAATTTCTATTCTTCCTGTGTTACCTGGACATTCTTGCCCCTTATAGGGTGTTTCTAGTTTTTCACACTTTTATTTTTTCTATTTGTGTGTCCCCTGTGTCTTGTTTGAATCTTTTTATGATCCTACCCTAGTTTGGTGTTTCTCCTATTCCCAGTTTTAGCCTATCTTTGACCTTCCACTCTTTCCAGAAGTGACCGTTATCCAGTAGTGGGCAGGTGCCTCACCTTAGTTAAGTAGTAGAGTTCTCTGCTTCACTGCTTCCTTTTGCTGATACCTGCCAACTGCTATGACATCAGTCACCTGTTCCACTCCTTCACTGTTCCACTCAGATGCTAGACACAAATGTGCTGGACACAATGGCAGTGGCTACTTTCATAGAGAATCTACTTCCTTCATGGTGGCACACTTTTGATTGTAGGAGGTCAGTTATCATCTAGCTGAGGCCCCAGGCCAGACAGTTAGCACCCCTTCCCCAAATAACAGTGCTAAACACAGTTCTTGTAATATGGCCCCTAAATATGGGTTACTCTAGTTGATCTCAGATTTAGCCTTCACTCAATAATAATAAACACACTAATTCAAAGAAATTTCACCTCAACTTTCCCTACCTATGTTATCTTAAAAAAACACAAGCCCTTTTTGGTTCCTCCTGTGACAAATGTAGGCAGACTCAACTTAAGGCAGCATGTGCAGGAAAATTGGTCCTCTTGAGTTTAGTAATTGTCCCAACTACCCCTGCACTGACAGGTTTCAATCTACTCTAGCATCACATTCTCTGTGCATCAAAGTTGCTTATTCCACCAGATTCTGGCACTTTATATTGTCAATGTTGCAGGGGAATACAGTCTTCTAAATTCTTCACTGACTTCCAAAATTTATACAAGCCTTGCGTTCAGTTGCTGCAAGGAATGTCTTGTGCTAGTAGCCCATTTCAGAGATGTATTTGTGTTGGCAATGCAGGGCATGCTTTAGTAGGTGCGTTCCTCATTCCACATTAAGCCAGCATGCTAGTAGTGACACCAGCATTATGCAAAGTGGATAAAACTTCTAAAAAAGTGGCGTTGCAATCAGAGACAAGTTCATCATGCAGCAGCACTGATGACACACCTCCTGACAAATGTTACACTGCTAGTATTAGAAACAAGCATTTGTCAATGCTGAATGTTGTCTCACTGACATTGGTAGTGCAGGAGTTAGAGATGCATAATAGGAATGACAGTGAAGTATTGAACTAACACCAACCTCACCCCCACCCTGCAAAGACTGACAGGCATTGGGTTGTGCCTTTGGGTCATCAGCTATAATGCTTGTGCCATTTAAACTCACTCTACCCTGTAGACACTGACAAGTGCTATGTTGTGCTTTGGGGATTTTGGGCCTTATACTTACCCCATTCCTTAAGTAAAAATGCTGAGATGGGTACAGTATAGGAGAATGGGGTGTACTTTAGGGCAGTAGACTCCAAGGCACACCTTGATGCCTGTGACTGGCTGCAGGGTGGGGGTGGAATGGCATGAACATTACAGCCAATGATCCTAAGTCACACTACTGACACTTGTCAGTCTCTACGGGGGGGGGGGGTGATGCAGTTGGAAACCCTAATGACATAGGCGTTTATTGGTATTTTTCACCCCAGATTTTCAACATGGGCTTTTTGTGACCCTACCTCATGAAGAGCGGCACTATCAGTTTGCTAGTCGAAAGGTGGTTTTGCACAGCGATTATGCCATTTGGCAATACAGACACACAAACACATTTTGGGCAGGGTGTGAAAAATGACAACTGTATTGTTCATGAGGAGGCATAAAAATGGCAAGATTGAAACTCTGTAGTGTAAATATGCAAAATTGGTGAAGTCATGAGCAGGGATACAAACTGCGCAACATCTGGGATTTTTTTTAACCACATTTTCAACATAGGCATTTTGGGACTTCCCGTCATGAACAGTGGCACTGTGATTTTGTTAATGTGTCCGAAAAGTTGATTTCCCACAGCGACCACGCCATTGTGCGCTACAGGTGAGAAAACACATTTTGGTAAAGATGTGAAAATGATAGCTGTACTGTTCATAAGGAGGTGTTAAAAAATGCCAGTGTTGAAAATCTGGTTTGAAAATATTGCAAATTTGTGAAGTTACCAGGGTGCGGCGGAAAGTGTGCAACGCATGCTTGTAACATAGTCATTTTATGGACTTCCATCACCAAATTTTCAACATAGGCATTTTAGGACCTCTGCTCATGAACAGTGCCACTATCATTTTCTTAATCTGTCCCCAACAGTGATCTCCCACAGTGACCATGCTATTCTGTGCTAGAAGTATGAAAACACATTTCAGCCAGGATATGTAAAATGACAGCTGTACTGCTTATAAGGAGGTGTGGCAAAATGCCAATGTTGAAAATCTGGAGTGAAGATATTACAGATTTACAAAGCTATGAGCATGCATGGAAACTGTGCAAGGAATGCTCATAAAATAGCCATTTTTTGGATATTTTTCACCAAATTTGCAACATAGGGTTTTTGAGAGCCCCCCTCATGAACAGTGGCACTATCATTTCATTGATCAGTCCTGAAAGGTGATTTTGTTCAGTGACTGCAAAATCACTTTTCGGGACTGAATATCACCATGACAGTGACTGAATTCATGAGGAGGGGTCCCAAAAACCCCATGTTGAAAATTTGGTGCAAAAATTCCCAAAAATGCCCGAGATATGCACCAAAGTTGAAAAAACCCTATTTATGCCATTATACAGCTTACCGGCATTTCTTCAGTTCACGGTCGGCTTTGAAAAGTGCAGACGTGTTCCCAGTCCACCGAAGATCGTTGCACCAGACTTCAGAGGTAAGTATGGGGTGAATGGGGTGTAGGGAGGCAGGGTACACAGAGGGTGGGCCCGGTTGGGGAGGGGGCAAGAGAGACCACGAGGGACTGTTTTCTTCTTTTATGGGCAAAAAAAAAAAAAAGATAACAAAGGTTGGTTTTCTTTTTTTGCAGGTGTTTGTTTGGTACACTGGGGTGGGTTCCCAGTGTATCACCTTCATAACAGGGAGGTGGACCCCAGTCAATGGGGATTGGGCACCCTGCAGCACAGATATAGGTGGGGGGCATGCAAGATGCAGAGGGGGATTGGGCACCCCCTCAGCACACAGCACACATCAGGGTCTGGGGACATTATGCCAACAGGGAGTGGGCTCCTTCATCAGCAAACTAAACTAGGCAGAGAGGACTGAAAAAGATGGGGATTGGGCCCCCCATCAGCAAGGAAAGACTGTTGGGGGGTGCATGATTATGAGGGAGATTGGACACCCCCTCGGCACACACTTGGAATGGGAGAGGGGCATCATGCTGACTGGGAGTGGGATCCCCTGTTGGCAAATGAAGTGGCAGTCAGTGCCACCATGTTTTGTGAAGTGCTTCACCAGGAAAGGCATGTCAGAAGGTGTGTTATTGTGCCACTGCGAGATGAGCTTGGTTCTCATTGCAGTGGCACTTTTCTTAGATCTGGTGACCACTTCATGTATTGTGGGTGTCAGCACCTGCAGCTGGCCTATTGGGGAATTATTGATGCACCTACTGATGCATGCCCTGCATTCATCCACAGTGATTGCACAACCAAATCTGCTACTCCTGCAATACGTTGGCTGGCGCGCAAGCACCAGACAACATAAAAAAAAGTCCATAAACAGAAAAAAGTTTGTGGGTAAAAGGCAGCAGTCAGAAATTATTATTGAATGATGTGTGTGGTAATCAAACCCTTTAAAGGAGATTTCAATTTATTTGTGTTTCTGTGGTGGTCCGCTATCATACCATCTTTCAGTGGGATCTGTTAACATGTGCACAAGACAGCTCGTGTTGTCAGACAATAGTTGATGTGCCCTTTTGCTCACTTTTGAGTCCCTCTCGTGAGTGCTGCACACTGTAATAAGTTATTTGTCTGAGACCATTGTTTTGCCTTTACTAGCTGTCCATATAGGTACTTACGATTTGAGAAACTAGTATAGATGATCAACTATTTTTTAATTTTTTTTTATTTTTTATACTTGTAAGCTAGATTAGCAAAACTGCCCATTTTCACCAGCGACAAGTTAATGTTTTCTTAGTGTAAGTTTTCTTTTTAAAGTAACTGCCAAGCTGCCTATCCGTATTTCAATGTGTGATCCTGCAATTGTTCCGGCGTTTGTGTACTAACTTCATATGTCTATGTTATCTAACTTTGCCTGTTTATCTGAAACAAATATTTTACAGGATATAAAGACAATAAGCCCTGACTCTAGTCAGAATAAATGTAATTTTTGTAAGCTTCTGTATCATTTGACAGCGTCAGTGATCTCACTTAAAGTAACATTTCTATATAACATTCATTTTCATCCCATAGTCACCACAGTCACTCCCACTCCTCCAACACAACCACTGCCATGCACATTCTTCTATTTGCAGTTTTTGAATTTTTTGTACCATACCTTTTGTAGTGTTTTAGTAATTACATTTGTTGTATTTTAGTATAACTCTTCCAGTATTCAGAAGTTATTACAGTGCAGACCCCCCTTTTTACTTGTTCTGTCAATTGAAAATATTTGCACCAGATTCAAACAAGCATTTGTCAATGCCGAATGTTGTCTTGCTGGTTTTGGCATTGGTAATGCAGGAGTTAGGGAGACATATAATAGAAGGAGCAGTGAAGTATAGAACCAACATCAACCCCACTCCATCCTGTAGAGAGTGACAGGCATTGGGGTGTGCATTTTGGGTCGCTACCTGTAATGCTCATTCTATTTCACCTCACCCTACACTGCAGAGGCTGACAAGTGTTGCGTTGTGCCTTGGGGTCATCTGGCCTTATGCTCACCCTTACCCATTTCATAAGGAAGTACACTGAGATGGATGCAGCATAGGAGAATGGGTTGAACTTTGGGACTGAAGAATCCAAGGCACAGCTTGATGCCTGTCAGTGGCTGCAGGGTGGAGGTGGAGGACCAATGGCATGAGCAGTACAGCAGGCAATCAAAACACACACCTCTGTTAGTCTGTACAGGGTGAGATGTAGTGGTTAGAAATCATCATGCCCTGGGCATGTGTTGGTACTTGCACTACAAATTTTAAAATATGGCCTTTTTGTGACCTCACGTCATGAAAGCATTTGGGACCTCTGTTCATGAACCGTGACCCTGTGATTTTGTCACTCTGTCTCAAACGTTGATTTCCCAAAGTGACCATGCCATTCTGCACTACATGGAAATGTCAGCTGCACCTTTGATAAGGAGGTGTGAAGAGATGGCTATGTGTGAAATCTGGATTGAAAATATTAAACATTCTCAAAGTTACAAGCATGTGTGAAAACTGCACATCACACACTCGTAACACAGTCATTTAGTGGAATTATTTCACCAAATTTTTAACATAGCCATTTTGTGATCTCTGCTCATGAACAGTGGCACTTTGATTATCTTAATCTACCTGAACATTTATTTTCCCACAGCAACCATGTGTTTGTGTGCCAGATGTGCGAAACTACATTTTAGGCAGGGTGTAACAAATGACATCTGAACTGTTCATAAAAAGGTGTGCAAAAATGACAATGTTGAAAATCTGGTGTCAACACATTACAAATTCTCAAACTTATGACTGCATGGGCACTGTGCAATGTACGCTTGCAACACAGTCATTTTATGGAATTTTTTCACCAAATTTTAAACATAGACTTTTTTGGGACCTCTGCTCATGAACGGTATTACTGGGATTTTCTTACTCTGTTCTGAACATTGTTTTGCTACAGCGACTGCACCTCTGTGAGACGGATGTGTGAAAACACAGTTAAGGTAGCATGTGGGAAATGAAAGCTGTACTGTTCATAAGGAGGTGTGAAAAAATGGCAATGGTGAAAATCTGGAGTACAAATATAAAAAATTATCAAAGTTACGAGTGTGTGTGGAAACTGCACAACGCACACTTGTAAAACAGTCATTTTATGGACATTTGTCACCCAATTTTCAACATAGGCATTTTAGGACCTCTGCTCATGAACAGAGTCACTGTGATTTTCCTAATCTATATCAAACACTGATTTCCCATGGTGACCACACTATTCTGTGCCAGAAGTGCGAAAACACATTTTGGCCAGGATATAAAAAATGACAGCTATACTGTTCATAAAGAGGTGTGGAAAAATGGCAATGTTGAAAATCTGGAGTAAAAATATTTCAGATACTCGAAGTTATGAGTGTGCTTGGAAACTGCACAATGCAGGCTCATAAAACAATCATTTAATGGACTTTTGGCAGCAAATTTTTAACATAGGTATATTAGGACCTCTGCTCATGGACAGTGTCATTGTAATTTTCTTACTCTGTCCCGAACACTGATTTCCCACAGTGACCACACTATTCTGTGCCAGAAGTGTGAAAACACATTTTGGCCAGGATGTGAAAAATGACAGCAGCACTGTTCATGTGGAGGTGTGGAAAAATGCCAGTGCTGAAAATCTGGATTGAAAATATTACAGATTCATGAAGTTACAAGCTTACATGGAAACTAGACAATTCATGCTCATAAAACAGTCATTTTTGTTATTTGTTTCACCAAATTTTCAACTCAGGCTTTTTGAGAGGCCACCTCATGAACAGTGGCACTGTTGTTTTGTTAATTGGTCCCGAAGTGTGATTCCATGCAGTGACCAGAAAATCACCTTTTGGGACCGAATAACACCATGACAGTAATTGAATTCATGACGAGGTGTCCAAACAACCCCTTGTTAAAAATGTGGTGGCAAAAATCCCAAAAATGCCCAAGATAGGCATCAAAGTTGATAAAACCCTATATATGCCATAATTCAGCGTACTGGCATTTCTTCAGTTTGCAGTCGGCTTTGAAGAGTGCAGACATGTTCCTGGTCCACAGAAGATCAGTGTGCTGGGCTCCAGAGGTAAGAATGGGGCGGGGGGTATGGGGCAGTGGGGCACACAGTTGGTGGGTGTGAGTTGGGAAGGGGGCTGCAGACTTTGAGGGACCATTTTCTACTTTACAAGGGGAAGAAAACATTGCGGGAAGGTTTTTGTTTTTACAGGAGCATTTGACTTGCTGGAATGGGCTCCAAGCATGTCACCTGCATGATTTTCTTTTGGGGGGGTAACTGGAGCCAATGGGTTTGGGCACCCCATTGGCAAATAGAAAAGAGTGTTGGGGGGGTTATGCCGACCGGGATTGTGCTACCCGTTGGTTAATGAATTGGGGAGGGGTGGTATCACCTGAGGGGATTTTTTTGGGTGGGGGATTGTAGTCAACAAGGATTGGGCACCCCATCAGCAAATAAAAAAAGAGTGTTGGGGGATGATGCCAATGGAGATTGGGCTCCTCCATCAGCAGATGAAATGGGGAGAGGGCATGATTATGCCAACAGGGGGACTGGGCACCGCCTAAGTCAGCTTTTCTGGGGGCTGTGCGAAGCGCACAGCACAGACGCCACCTTGTCACACTGAAACTTACATGCCCTGCAATGAGGTGGAGCTCCCTCATTGCAGCAGCTAAAACCTTTCAGGGTGGTGGACACGCTTTTGCACTGCTGTCATAGACAACATGCGATCTAATTTGTGTCACAGAGCCTGGCCCCAAAAATCAGTAGTGCCACAGGTCACAACAGGACTGCACCTCCAAAACCTGCTATTCCAAAGTTAGCGCAACATGTTTCTTGCACAGGCACAAGACAACATAAAAAGGAACAAACAATAAAATTTAATTTGGGGAAAACACTGTGTCCACAACTCATTAACTGCTGAGTTCTCCTTGACAATGTTATGTACATAGTTTGCATGAATCGTTGCTTATATTGTTCAATATGCTCACCACACTCCCATTTCCATAAACTGAATTATAAACAATGGTGGTGTAGTGTCAACCCCAACCCCCACCCCTACCCCTGCCCTATCCACCCCATCACCTACAATCGCTCGAACTTACCCCAGAGAAATGCAGAAAACCTACAGTGATATAATACCCTTCTCCAAAACCCCACCACATCCTGTCCACATCACCCCATACACTCCTAGCCCCCATTCATTTCACTTCTCTTTTATAAAGGTCAATGAGAAGATAAAAATCATCATGGGAATTACAGTGGGGTGGAGGTGATCAGCAAGATGGCCGTAATGCTGCTTCACATCTGAACTCCCTTTAGAACACTGTTCCTTTCCTTTTTTAAAGTTGTCTTTTTAAAGTTGTTATTAAAGTTTTACTGCAGTGTTTAATGCTTTGATCACCTTAATTGTTTGCTTTTGAAAGGCTTGGGATCCTTTTTTTCTTATTCATACTTGGGCGTTCACAGTGAGTTAGCATGTTATGTCAGTGTTCTGAACTTTTAAAGTAGATTAAGTTGCCAGTAGTATGCCAGTACCACACTAAATTTGAAATTTCTTGTAACTCCGTGTATTGTTAAAGACTGTAGCTTCTCATGAAGGACAGCCATCACTGCAGTTGTGATGCTGTTTTTTGTAATCAGACCAAGTATTAGAAGTTTTGGACCCCAGGTGTTCACATGGCCTTGCGGTCCTTATGGCTAGGTCAGGTATCGGCTATGGTGAGCATTAAAACGTTTGTGGAGGAAACTAACAAAGTGATGCTGCAGCTTGGAGTTTGGCAAACTATAATCAATGGAGCTGAAATTGGCATCATCGGCTTGCATTCTTGAAGAAATAGAAAAAAACGCTATATGCCTTAACATTAATAATGGAAGGTATGCCATTATTGCCTAAAGGACTGATGTGTCTGCTTTATTGTCCTCAAATGCTGCACTTAGAGGAGCGTTTTCTTTTTCTCTTTGCAGTATCTCAGCTGTTCTGTGATGGAACTGCAGAGATTGACACCGTATGTGGCTATATGTGGTGAAAGATCCCCAATAAGGCTATTTTATTCAAACACATTGACAGAGATCCAGGCGGCTTTCGGGGACCTTCGGGCGGTTGATTATGCTAGTGTGTTCTTAGAATACATAACATTCCTGTTGATATCGTGGACTCCCTGAATAGGAGAAAGGAGTTAACTTTGGGAGTTTTACCGCCGCGGTTTCCGTATTAACTTTACAGATACTGCGCTGGTGGCTTTTGGAAGCTGGTTCTGGGATAACCCAGTGCTCTTTAGACTTTTCTTTTCCTTTTTACTGACCATGATTTTATTTAATGACACGTCCAGGATGCTACAAGATTGCTTGAGTTATAATGCTCGGTAAAGACCGGGAAGACAGGTAAAGAATGGAGTCCCCTAATATAGAATGCCTTTTTAGCCATATGTATGGAAACCTTGAACGGGCTAAAAAGTTGCATAATGACTCCACGAAATGAAGGCCCCAAAGGGGAAACAAATTGACTCCTTTTGCTTGAATCCACAGTGGAGCCTTAAAATTATAGAAGAACTCTGAGACAGTGTCCCGTTACTCCTTTTATATTACGAACTAGGATGCCGTTTTGTCCATTTATCAGCACATATCTGAAATAAAGCAGAGCGGCATAATGACTATCTTAATGCACTCTTGATAGCATGCCATTTGGACTCCTTGATGTAAAGTATGGTGCAGTCAAGTTCATGTTGATAAATAATGTGCAGGTCTCTTTTTAAAGGAGCATTGCATAAATTACCATTACCTTAAACTTACTTGGGTGCCACAAACTTCAGAAAGGAACCTTTTATTCTTGTGCATAGTCTATATATATTAGTATAATGTGTTGCGATTTGTTAAGTGTATGTAGAATATAATTTAATTATTTGTTATGTATTATTTTTATTAGTTTTCTCCCCCTCTGTACTTCAATATTTTATATACCTGTATGGTTAAAGCAAGCACGTTTTTCAATGGGGATGTTATTGAACAAAAAGTATATTTGTCCTAATGACTTAATGATTTAATGAGTCTGGCAATTAATAGTTAATTATAAGCCACCAATGAGAATGCTTGCAAACATCTGAAATAATTCTATGCAGGTACAGAACCGGGAGCTAAGTATTTACCTGTTTGGAGGTATAGGGGCTTATATCTTATGATGCATTGTTCAACAAGGGTTCTTAAGGAAGTGTAATTATGGTGAGTGATTATGAATTTATAAATGAAGCTTTGTAAGGAAAAGTCCTAGTTTATTCAGGATATGTGGTACTAAATGGACTACTTACATAGTAACTTAATATAAATATAAATAGATAACCAGCCAGGGAGATTATACAACTTCTACTGATATTTATTACGTTGCATGTTATTATGCTTTTTTTAATGTAATTAGTTTCATCATGTATTTGTCTTTTTTTTCAAACTGTAATGATTAAAAACAGGTTGAACAACAAACCTTTGATTAAAATCATCATGGTAGTCTAGAGGTAGTCAACCCTCTCATCCCTGCTGTGTGTTGTATATATATCCATCCCCTCTCCCATTAGGCACCTGAGTTATAACACCACTCATCTTCCCTGCCATCCCCGTCCTCACACCTCCACCCCACCGCCACTGCCCTATGGTTGCTATCTTTATTTAAAATTAAAAAAGAGGACATGCTTAAATTATTTCCCACCCCTTCTCTCCAAGGTGGTTGTTGTACATCCATCCCATCGCTTGCCTCCTTCTTAGACCTCTTCCAATGTCCGTCACTTCCCTCCTCATACTTCCTAGATTAATATCATTCTGTGCTAGTGGAAACTGTGTGCAGATACCTACTGCTTGTTCATGCTATTGGCATCTGGAGGTGGTGGTTAGAGGAGGACAATACCTGTCTAATGATCTGGGCACAGATATGGTGGTGGGTGCAGAGGAGTTGAGATGGGTGTATTGGTTTGGCATTGCATGACATAGATGGAATGGGTATTGTACTACTACCCCAACATGTAGAATTTTTTTTTTATTATGGTTGTATATTATAATGACATTGCATATATACAGAAGGAAGGCTTGGGGTAGAGTTTTGGTTTCAGAATCATGTTAAATGGTTAAATGTCAAATAATTATCTGGGTTGATATGACAATTGCAGTTGTGGGGATAGGGAGTTGTTCCACTACACTTCAATTTCTTTTATGGAAACTTCAGGCATTGATTTATTTGGGGGGAATTAGGTATGTTTGTAAAGACCCTGCAAGGCAAGAGCAACTGGCATAGTGCTCATGATATTCATAAAGAATATGGAGAAAATATTGAAATATGGTCTTGTGGTCTCAGGATGCATCATGGGAGATGACAGGAGAATTATTTATTTGTCTTATTGAAGTGGCACTCAGATAAGTGCAGCCCATAGAAACCTTTAAGAGAGTTGAGTTTTGAATTAATGCATGAACATAAAAATATGTCCCTGTAAAGTTTTTTTTATTTACACTATCCCTTCCCCTTCCTTCACACATCACTGATTCTTTATGCCAACTTGTAAAGATTGACTGTGCATTTGGGAACCACCCTTTACCACTACCCCCCATGGCTGCATGTTCTCCTCTGAGATTAGTGTACCAATCAGCCCTGTGTTATAATACAACTCCTGTCTATCATATTTCATATCTCAGATTTTTTTAATACGTTTTAGAAAATGGCAAGAATAGATTCTTAATGCTGATTGGCTGATACCACCTCCAAGCTGGGCATTTATTTTTCAATAAATGCCCAGCAAAAAATTAGAACCAGCCTAACTGCCACTTACCACATAACCTTGTACAGGGGTGCCCAACCTGGTTTACCATTGGCTGTAATCAATTCATTCAGTTTGAAATCCCCGTCATGTTTTTAGCTCTGCTAGCACAGCTACTGGTCCTCTCCCCACTTCACTATTCGCTTCCGCTGACTAAAACCTTAACAAAATAAAAAGCACACAATGCAGTTATTGTAGGTAAGGAACATGGTCAAAATACTTTTTTTTTACAGCCGCACTCCCCTGACCGCAATCTCAATACAAAACACAAAGCCGTTACTCCGAGCAGCTTCTCAGTGAGAAGCACAATTCTTACACTCCTAGTGTGCCTTCACAGATGAAGAAACTCCCTCACAGCACAATGCCTGCACAGTTTACCACAATTTCTGCACAGTTAACTCCGGATTAAAAATAATTTACCTCGGGGATGTCACTCGTGCCAGACGCACTTCTAGCCACCTTCTTCCGGGTTCGCGCGCTTACCAGACGCAGTTTCTAGCTGCAAACAAAAAAAACTCTTGCAGAAAGGGCAGATATTTTAAAAATTATGCCCAGAGACTGCTACGGGGATTTTAACTACACAAAAATGTTGTTCTTCCAGTGCATCTGTCTCTGCTGTCTAGCGGGGGCAACAGGAGCTGGAACAGCCTTAAAGAAACATGGACTACTTTTTCTATACTTTGTTTCTGCTAATTCTGCTCATTTTTATAATCATTTCTCTCTTTTACCACTTGATTAAAATTTACTAACAATGCTATTTTTAAGGTGTAATATCATTCTTCCAGGGTAGGCATTATTGAATACTGGACCTTCCAGGGCTATAAGTGCCCTGCCTGCGCAATGAGCTCATTATGCCCCTGGGCGGTCCGGTATTTCCCAATAATGCCCACCCTGTCAGGTATTATTGCTTACTTATACTCCATGGTGCATTTGTAGTATCCTACCATCATCTCCAAGCTTTGTATTACTCAACTGACACTTTTCTCACTCACCCCCATATACGATCGAAGGCTGTGATATCAAGCTGTGTGTATAAATATAACAACATTAATGACTCACTCTGTATTTCAGTATTTGTGTCTTGACTCCCAAATGAGAGCTGACCACATTCTTCTTATCAGTGTTTGAGAATGGACATACTGTCTGGATTTAAAAATAAATGTTCTCTGACAGAAATTTCCTTATCCTCCATTGCACCCTCCCTCCACACACTCAGAGTCAGTATTTACTATTCCAATATAGAAGCACAGTTTGTGCAGTGGAAACCACACCCCCACCCTACCCCAAGATTGCCCAATCTGTTTTGTGAACAATGCTTTAGTGGACCCTGATTATAATACCACTCCCCTTCCATCTTCTAAGTTGCAGTTCAATAACAATAAAGTCCCATGTTTGTCTAGAAGTACACCACTAATCTCTTTATTTGGGGTATTGTCCAATCATTCCATCTCCACTCCCCCTACCTCTCTCTGTCCTGTGCACATCACTTACTCTCTTTCAACATCACTCCCATTATCCAGCTTTACTAACAATTAGTCTGTGATTCAGTGGGCTCCACGCAATAAATGTGTTTTTGCTTACAATGCAAGACAATTGTCAGTAAATATTGTGCTTTTTGGGAGTGGTAGGAGAATTATGCCAATATGGACACTTTATTTTGGGAATATGAGATGGTGTAGGTGTGCTGTCTGGAAGAAATATGAATTTCACTTTTTGAGGTTTTGCCCTCAGCTGATTGTATAAACCAGTGTCCATAGATAAATAGAACATTTCCATTTAAGCCTGAAATTAAAACTTGTGTTTGATGTCTGAATTATCCTTATACATTTCCCTAGCCACCCTCCATAGAAGCAGGATTTTTCACTGTCAGCAAATAAATAGCTGTACTGAAAGCTATAGTCAATACTTATTGTTTCTAATTTGTTTATGGATGTAAGGAGAGTGTGATAATCCGAGAAACAGAATTTAAATAATTTGTTTTAGTTTTTATTTAAGTTAGTTTTATTTTAGGGCCCAGCTGAAGCTTTTCTGCAATGTAAAGGTAGCAGCCATGTTTGTGGTGGAAGATCAGTTCTGGCAGTAGGGGGCTATCTGAAATGTTTGTGGTCCAAATGCCCATTGATCTGTGTTGCACACTCTTCACTGCTGAGCAGTCCTTTTTTTAACTATGTGTAAACCATATTTTACACATAAATAATAGCCAATTTGATTGCATGATTTTATCTTGCCATTTTATAATATACAATAGCACCAGGTTTAGGTTCTTCTTAATTTTTCCCTTGTCTTCAACTGACATCTTTACTCTCATCTGAAATTCATTTAAAGTTTAGACACAGTTTTTGAGTTGTAAACCTTCACCTGATTTAGTGTTTAGTATTTGCTTCTAGCTACATTATGTTACCTTAATTGTCTGATTTTCACACATATATTTGCTTATATCATATCACATTCATTTGGGGCACTTATTTTTTCTCACTTCTAAATTCAATGTATTTTCATGCATACAATAATTATAGTACTGCAACAATTTTGCATAATGAGGAAATTTGGAATACACACACATTATCCCTTGATCAATCCCTTTCATCAGTTCTGAGCTGACAGATACATAGAGTATGCCTAACAAAGGTGGCAAAGAAGGTTAACCCTGCTGGTCTGAGCATTATTTATTTGGCAGCTGTACACTATGAATGTTTCAACATTTCTTTCATAGCTACTTCTGTAATATATGTAGTATACTGGCCATTAAAGTATACCTTTTATAAGGTAAATTGCTAAGCAGCTTTCTTTTTGTTAATAAAGGTTTCAGTCAATCAATAAACCTAAACCTTTTGCTCACCTTTAATCAATACTACACTACTCAAGTATTTATTTGAAAAGTTTTACCAGGAAAGACAGAGCTTGTAGCAGTTCATTTCTAAATGTGTCCTGGGGGGTGAGGTAGACAATATAAGTGTTAAAAAAAGTGAAAATAATTACAGTTCTGCAGGAAATCAGTTCTGTGCCAGGTACTGTAATAAAGTGCTACCAAATTGATACCACCCATAAAGAGCTAACACAGTCGGCTAAACCATGAGGTTAAACATATCATATTCTGCTAAACATCGAATGCCTTATTAAACTGAACTGAAACTTCTACACATTTAATGCATTGTTCCACTCAGTCACTTGTACTTCTGTAAGTATGAATGTGCTTTTTAAGAGGTGTTACAGTGCTACACTTCCAATCATATTTATTCACGACTAAAACTTTAAAAAAGGAAAAAACATGTATATATCATTTAACTGTATAAATACATTTGCTTCAAGTATTTGGCTTTCTTACTTGTATAATAAATAGAAACAAAAAGGCAATTTAGGATTACTCACATGGCAGGACTAAATAAAATGATGTGATATGTCTCCGTCTTAGAAGTCAATACTCAGCTCCCTCTGAAGTAAACAAATAAATGCAGAGACTCTTTATTATGACTGGAGAAATACTCAGTAGAATTGAGTTGTTTTTCACTGTTTTAATGAAAGAGGCTAATTACCATCATCTACTCATATACCCAAATGAGAGAATAGTATTTGATTGGCAGAATATAATTGATAAACTGGGGAGGCATTGGTGGTCACTGCCCTTAATGATATTCTAGTTTTTCCCATAGGGCCTTACAGGCAGTTAGACCATGTGCAGTGGGCCCTTTTCCTGATTTATGGTGTCCATTCCAATGCACTTGTACTGCCTCAGCCACCTAGTACTTGGAAGTTGACTTTTTAAGTTACATTTACTCTCCACCCAATGTTGGGATGGACAAGTTGGAAAGTTGTTTGTTTTCACTGTTCTTGGTTTGTCATGGTCCTACTGCTTTCTCTGCTGTGTGGAAGTAATGCAGTCATGTGGAGTTCATTGCTGTCTGTGGCTATGGCTCCTATGGTTCCATGCAGTGCAATTTGAGGTTTTTTTTTTAGAGGGGGGGCTGGGGTAGGCTGTGGAGTTGTCTATTGCACCTTTTCCTTGTCCAAGGATAGACAAAATGTTGTCATATATTGTCCCAGAATGTCATCTGTGTTAACAACAGACTGCAAAGGTAAAAAAGTATTGAAATAGTTTGAAAATGATAATTACAATATATTGTTGTTGCAGGAAGTACATCTCGCTCATGGAGAGCATCAACATCTTGGGAAATATAGTTACTCTGAAGACAGAGTCTCCTCCTTTGAGGAAGGTGCATAACGAGAAGTGGCAGTGTTAATAGCGAAATCAAGTCCGCTTAAAGCCTATTAACAGCCTGCACAGAGCAGGCTTTAATGTGGTTGCATCAGAGATTCTACAGGTCACAATTTCTACATTAAATGACCCTGTAACTGGCCATTATAAATATTCCACATGCCAAATTCTAGAAACTTTTATAGAATACTACCTGAAATTATATTCAGACCCAGAAACCACTGATCCACAGCAAATATCAACCTTTTTATCTAAAATAAAATTTCCAACCCTTATTACGTCCCAAAAAGATAATATAATTTCCTTTATCATGGCTCAGGAATTGTATACTACAGTCAAGAACTTAAAAAATGGAAAGAACCCTAGTCCTGATGGCTATGCAGCTGAATTTTGTAAGAGGGCAATGGGACCTAATTAAATTACCTGTTAGAAGTAATGCAAAAAAGTCATAATACAGCCACCTTTCCTGTTTCCTGGAGACAATCAGTCATTTCTGTCATATTAAAACCACAGAACCCCCCCCCCCAGTTTTGTGATTCATTTTGTCCCTTTTTTGTACTTAACCAGGATTATAAGATATTATTTGAGAATAATAGCCCACAGACTGGATAATATCTTACCCAAATTAATCCAACTCAATCACTTCTGCACAACTTTGCCCACTCAGACTGGTCACCTTACATAGTCTCAGTTGACAAAGCCCTTGAATACTCTAAAGAAGTGTTCTTTACAAATTGGAAAACCTTTGCACCATTTATACAAACCAGGGTCTGGGGCAACCACCTTGTCTGGATTATACCTGGACTATTGGCCTGCTACAGATCGTACCTTAAAGAGCCACAAAGTACCTCAGCTTCCAAATAACCTAACATTGTTCTGTAAGCTTCAAAATGCCTGCACCAGGGCTACAAGGCTAGCCAAGTCTGAGAGTATTTTAAATCTGCCTTCCACACAAATTAAACTCTTCCTTTATGTTCTGGAAGGTGGTCCATGCCCTCGTTATGCCTTCATCCCTTCCCCCTGCCCCTGTGCTTAAAATAGATGGGGAACTAGTGGATGATCATTCTGCTGTTGCTGCAGAATTCCACTACTATTACACCTCCTGTGCAAATGAACTTTTATAGTCCCTTCCTACCTTTCTATCTATCCTACTCCTTCCTTATCCTCCTTTCTGCCCTCTCCTCTAAACCCTTTCTCCTTCACTCATATCTCTACAAACAATACTCTAAAAGCCCTGCTCACTATCATCCCTACAAAAGGCTCCTCCCCGGATTACCTCGATTCTAAACTCTTGTCCCTCTCAGCACCAGCTATTGCCTACCACCTCTCTTTAATTCTAAATCTATCATTTGCAACAGCTCAGTTCCTTCCCCATGGAAACATGCAGTGGTCCTCCCCTATCCAAAGGTGGTGACTCTGTATCCCCTGGTAACTAGCACCCTATATATCTTCTCTTGACCCTATCTAAGTTACAGGAACACCTTGTTCTCTACCAGCTTACCTCTTTCCTATCTGACACATCCTTCTTCACCCCTTTCCAATCTAGTTTTAGGAAAAAACATTCCACCATGGGTGTCACCAGATATATAAAGTTTGGGGGGCTAATTTCCCACACTCAAAATCCTAACAAAGCTAGGGGGGTCTTGGGGCATGCCCCCCCAGAACATTTTGCACATTTTACCTTCAAATGGTGGCTTTTCCTGCATTTTAATAGTGAAATAGATGTTTGAAAAGCCTGGTTATCATGACATCTATTTTATGGTACATGTGGAAAACTGGTTACTAGACCTCCGAGGAGAGCAGAAAGAGATACACCGTATCCCAGCAGATCTGCTGGGAAGGTTACAGTCCCCAGAGCAAGTAAGAGACCATTCAGAAACCATTATCCCAGCAGATCTGCTGGGAAGGTTACAGGACAGGTTATTATACTTGGGCAGGAGTTTGTTTCACAGGCTGCAGTATCTGAACTGGCTAATAACCTGGCTAACCCCTTTCTTGTTAAGCTAGCTTGCCACAATACAAATCACTGAGGGTCAGGTGAGTGTGAGAGTAAGGCAATTTAGAAAAGAAAAGTGCTATCAGCTCTTCACTACTCAACTGATAGTAAATGAGGAAAAGTAAGAAAAAAATGCAAATTGCAGTTAGTAAAGTTGTAGCACTCACAGGTCATCTGTGAGCTTTTCAATTAGCTCACGCATCCCCACCCCATTCCACTCAGTCTGTCACACAGAAAACAAGGTAAAAATAAACTCTAAAACTCTCAGCTCAACAAATGTGAGAGCTTTGATTAATTTTGAATGAATAAGAATAACTGAGTAATATATATATTGTTTTGTTGATAACTTAAAGAAAAGGATGAGATCCAAATGAATTTTTGAGGCTGTGCTCTCTGCTGTTCACTTTTCCAACAGAAACTGTGTCACTACTATTCCTTAGAAGGGTATTAGGCAGATGCCAATGACAGAAATAGAAACCTTTCTCATACTACTATCACTCCCAGTTCTCCAGTCAGAGCCGTTCATGTTGTTGGAGAGTCACCTCCTCTCCCCAATCCCTTGGCCCTCCATAAGGTAGATGCCATTGTTGCCCCCACCCCAACACCCACCAGACACCTCGCGCTGACATGAATGCCTGCTGCACTAAGTACCCACAAAGAACCCACTCCCTCCAGTGAGTCAGTGCTACTGCTCATTCACAAACTTCACACTTCATTCATCACAGCATTTCCTAGTTCTGAGATGACTCATCAGAACTAGAAAACGCTGTGAAAAAAAGTAAATGTGAATGAATTCCCAGTATCAGTTGTAACATTCAATTTGTGTTTGGATCGGATACATTGTTTTCACACTCAGGGATCCCCTCATTTTAGTGAAATTTAGCATGCTGCCTACTACCATGTGTGTCTAAGAAGCATTTTTCTCTGGGCTATCAGTTACACAACAAACAAAGTAAACCAGTGACAGACAGACTCAGTCAGATGATTGTCCCCTGGCCCTGATGACTCCCCCCCCCGGCCAATACCTGTCTCAGTGGCTGCCGCCTGCCATCACCAGTCAACTTGAAATCCCCAACCAAAGCTGAGCTGCTGTCTCTCTTCTCTGTCTCCCGGTGTCTCTGAGCAGGTTCTGACAAAGATAAACCACAACACGAAATTGGGAAATGGTGTAGAAAGTCTTTTTACAGTAGTGCTCCTTTGAAGGTGTTCATTAGTCATCCAAAAACAAAACTAGAAGCTAGGAGCTCAAAAATTAATTGCACTGTTTTCACTCGATCGTTGTTTCATAATATTCTTTATTATTTGTAAAAATGTGTCCTTTAAAATAAAAGTAAAAAAGAATTGTGAACGAGAAAACAAAAAAGTAATTGTAAAAAATATTTTGTGTATTTGATACAGATTCTGAATGCCCCGTGAACAAGCTCAAATGAGCGAAACATAGGGAATTTTTACAAATAATAAAGAATATTATGAAACAATGATCGAGTGAAAATAGTGAAATGAATTTTTGAGCTCCTAGCTTCTGGTTTTGATTTTATATGTCTGACAAAGGTAAGTCCAATCCACATCTTTTCCTGCTTGTTTCTGTCCAAGTCTCCTCCTGTCTAGTGTCTCAGCTCTGCCTCCATTTCTCAGCCCACTGCCCAGGCTGTGTGTGCGTTCATATTTAAAACATTGCAGCTCACGTTGAATCACTGATCGGCTCATTAATCTGGCTGGCACAGTCCTTTTGTTTCTCTTCATTGGATTTTGGTAAACTCCCGGGAGCACTCGTAAAATCCAACAGAGAAAAATGAAAGTGTGCTCCAAGTGGTCACGATGTGAAAGCGCCTCTGTGAAAAAAAAAGAGATCTGACTTGTGGCTACATTACTGCACATAACTGCACTTTATATACGTGTATTTTGTTGTTTATGTTATATGGATGTTAGTGTTATTGTAAATAATTTCATGTTATTGTTGTTCTTTTTTATGTTCTTTTATTAAGTTATTACGTTTGTATGTATGTATGTATTAAGGACCTCACTGGAAATGAGCTTGTCTCAGTTGAGTCTCCTATTCTTTTGCTTGTCATTTGAATAAAAATTTTACTTCTGCTACTACCTTAAGTTGATCAGCTAAGCTGCAGATTGATTGACACAGCCCAAAAGATTGGGGGGGTCTTTAACTTAGATTGGAGGGGTTGTAGCCTCCCCAAAATCAACATGGTGACACCACTGCATTTAACTACCACCTCGCTTCTCTAACTCAGTGACTCTGTCTTTACAGGGATGGACAATAGCCAAATCCTTCAGCCATCTTTGTCAACTTAGTCAAGGCTTTTGACACTGTCTCCCACTCCCTTCTCCTTGATTCCCACTCATCAGCTGGCCTTTCCTCCCTAGCCACTTGCTGGTTAAAGGCCTACCTCATTGGAAGATCCCAGTCTGTAATAATCAGTGATACCACTTCATCCCTTCTCCCAATCAGTGCAGGAATCCCTCAGGGCTCTGTGCTAGGTCCCTTTTATTTTCCATCATACTAAATGACCTCCCTTCTGTTTGCTCCTTCTCCACTACCACACATATTTATGCCAGTGATGCGGTCCTGTATGCCTCTGGTTCATGCCCAACCTTGGCTATATCCACCTTGCATCATGACTTTGACAAAGTTCAGCTATCATTTGCTTACCATCAACTATTCCTCAACATCAAAAAGACAGTCTCCATGACCTTTGGCACAAGGCAGAGACTCTCTATGCTTCCCTCTTTCCACACCTTTGATAGGACTTTACTGGAGGACACTTCCTCCTTCAGATACCTAGGTGTCTGGCTTGATGAATACCTAAACTTCTCTGGACACATTGATGCCATCCAGCAAAAAACTGTGCCCCAAACTCGGTGCCCTGTTCTGGAACTACAGCTGCATCCCTTCTGTGGCTAGCCAAGAATTTGTCCAAAAGATGATACTCCCCATTTTCGACTACTGCAGTGTAGTCTATAGTGCTGCTCCAAAGTCCTCCCTGACCAGATTGGACATTGTATTCAACTCCTTCTGCCACTTTGCTGTCAATGTTCCCTCTTGCACAGAGCACTGCATTCTATATCAAGCATTTTCCTTCCCCTCTCTGACCAATAGGCACCTTTCCCACTGTGCTAAATTCACCTTTAAGCCCTGGTTAGGGGAACTCCCTTCCTACCTCTCCTCCTCATTTATGTCCTATGCCCTCATCCCACTCCCTAAGATCAGCTGACCACTGTACCTTGGTTGTCCCCTTATTGGCCAAACAAGCTTCTCCTTTTGACTATCAAAACTATGGAATTATCTCCCTCCTCAAATCCTTTACTCCTCCTACTCCATCAGTTCTGCACTTCATAACTACCTCTCACCTAACTGTTCCTGCTACATCCTACTGTAAATTCCCTTACATCTTAAATCATCTACTACTCCCAAACTTTCTTTCCCTTCCTCTAGACCTCTTCCCAGTTCTTTCCCCACTCTCTATTCCTACTTGTCCTTGCTAATCTCTCACTCCTTCCCAGTCCCCCTACCCTCAATGAACTCCACCAGTTTTGCATTTCAAGACTACCTCTCTCTCAACTGTTCTAGCTACAACATAACCAAATATCACTCCTTTTCCCTTCCTCAGAACTCCATAGTATCTCCTCCTCCACTTCTTACTCCTATCTTTCCCTCTTAACCTCCCTTCTTTCCATCCCCCCATCCTTAATGAACCCTGAGCCCATCCTCTAACTCCCACCCCTATCATCACATCTTATTCATCTAAGGTCCCTTGCAGAGTTCACAGCATCCTGAAGCAGCACACCAGGTACTAGGTTTCTCCCCTCCCCTCCCCTATTCCTCTCTTCCCCTTTATTTCCTCTCTATGCACTTATTCCATCTTCCCTCCCCCTCATTACCTCCTCTCCTTTGTCATGTCTCTACTACCATCCCCTACATCTACTTGCTCCTATGCCCTTACTCCTAAGTAAAATTCATTGTACTACACAATCTTCCCCCCATTCTTTGTTAATCCATACTGTAGAAATGCACCTAAATGTAACAATCACAGGAACGAGCATTTGTATGTAATATCAATGTAACAATCTCCTTACATTCACATGTTTTGCAAATGTTTGCAGTGTGGTGATATGCAACTTGCATGTTTGTATTTAGTGAGAGCATGCAAATTCCTGCTATATCCCTCCTCCTTAATGTCACAAGCACAGTATTGATCATATGTCTGCATTTTAACGTAGACATTTTTGTACATTCACATGTCCTTATAAAATGTCACAAACTTGACTGATGTAACTTGTGTTGTTGTAGTTAGTGAGTGTATGCATGTATGTATTGTTTCACTCCCCCCCTATTGCTCCCCTCCCCCCAGGTTGTACTGGGAGACAAGCAACTTGTTGCTCAGTGTGTCTTTCTGGTGAAACAAGTCAATCAATAAATAAAATTAAATCCCACCAGACCAAGGATAATAGTAAATGCACTTTATATATCATGAATCATGTGCAGGTAACCCATTCCTCATTGCTATTACTGAGCATAGATGCTCAGAAAGCATTTGACACCACTTTCCATTTAAACAACATTTTGACATTTTATCCCCAAACACCTACACCTATGGAGCAATGCTCCTTGTTTACAAAAGCTATGCTCTGTAGATGGGAGAGATTTCTCTGATATCCAGAATATAATTTTGTAGCTTGATGGATAGGTGTCCCTGTCTGAATCCCAACCTTCTTCCCAGTACTGACTGATACAGTATTTCAGAAATGGAGCAAATCAGGGTTTACAAATGCATATCAGTTTTATGAAAAATGTATTCTTAAGTCTTTCACTCGAGTAAAAACTGAATTTTCTTTGACACAGTGGGATTTCTTCTGCTTCTTACAAATGTATCACTTCTTAATCACAGAGCTGGGGATAGATATCTCTGATCAACCCCCCCACACACACTATGTACATTACATACACAACTACAGAGTGTTTTTACACATCAGCATCTCATATCTAAACTATATAAAGTGTTGAATAAGAGCTCACCTCAAGACACGGACACTGTTAAACTTAACTTAGAATCAGAGTTGATGTTGGATTTAACACCAGATGTTTGGCTTTGTATATGGCACCAACAACACAAAACAAATAACTCCTGCACCTGGAGAGAATTCTCCTAGAAAATAGCAGTGCAATACTTCTGTACCTCACAAATTACCACTAAATATTCAGTTACAAGTGACGCTTCATGTTGGAGGGGTTGTGGAAGGGAGGTGGCCAAACATTCTCATGTCATGTGGTTTTGCTTGTTTCTGAACTCCTTTTGGCAGGGGGTAGTGAAACAGATGGGGAACCTTTTCCCAGCCCTGGGGACTCTCACCCCAGAAATGGCCCTCTTATTATATCTTCCTCGACAGGTTAAGAATGCCCATCAAATATACCTAATTAGTATACTGCTGGGTGCAGTCAAAAAAGTAATAACCAGACTATGGCTGTAAAACCAGGCCCCAAAATCAGAACAAATTGGAAGAATATGGTATATGAGATATACAAAATGGAAAGCTTAAGAGATAAATTATAAAATAAAACTTTGGTGTTTATGAACAAAATGACTCCCTGGTTTTTATGTATAGCCAATCATCGCTCAAATTTGGCACCTTGACTTTATGATATGAGAACTATTCCTGACCTGGCAAGAAAACTGAGGATTCAAGTACTTAAAGAATGGGTGGTAATCTGGGGTCAGGAAAAATGGTATGGGCTAGTGGTGGGGGGTGACCTGGGAGGACAGCAGTCTATGCACTAAAGATAGACTGCAATTAAATGTAGAGGGGAAGAAAGTACTGAAGCAAAGTTTGGGAAGTATATTGAGGAGAATTTAAACTAGGAGAGGGAGGTGGCAGAAGGGATTGAGGTGATCAGAGGCCTTAAGATGGAAAATCATATGGACTTACTGCATATAACAAAGAGATATGGTGAGGAGCAAATAAAACATAGAGGGCCATAAAGTGAGAGGAGGAAGGAGGAGAAGAGAAAGAAATGGTATTGAGGGTGCTGTCTTTAAATGCTATTATCCTGGGGAATAAAAATGTGGGAGTATAGGCTCTGATGGCAGAAGGAGGGGTGGACATGGCAGCCCTCACTGAGTCATGGGCCACCCAAAACCATGACTGGGACCTGGTGGTTCCAGGTCACAGACTATTCCACAAGGATAGCACTAAGGGGAAAGGAGTGGGGGAGTAGTGCTCTAAATGAGGAAGGGGCTAAAGTGTGTTTGGGAAGAGGGGGAGGAGGGAGATACAGAGGCTCTATGGATGTAAATTGAAGATAAAAAAACACTACGGTTGGGGGTGGTGTACAGGGTGCCCTCCCAACTGGAAAAGACAGATAGGGTATTGGTGAAACAGATCCTGAGGAACTATGAGAAGGGTGAGGTGGTAATAGTAGGTGATTTCAACCTGCCTGGAGCAGTGCGGGGGACACCAGCCATGAAGAATAAAAAGGAACAGATAATGCTAGGTGCCCTCCAGGATAACTTCCTGATGCAGTTGGTCAGTGAACCAACTAGGGAAGGGAATACCCTGGACCTCTTACTGTCTAACAGAGAGTGGGTGAGGGTCTGAGGTTGGAGAGACCACTAGCAGGGAGCGACCACCAGATAGTATGGTTCCAGTTGTAGCTGGGCAGGGATGGGGAGCATCTGGCACAAAGGTGCTAGACTTTAGAAAGGCTAACTTCAAAAAGATGAGTGAAGTTGTACAAGGGTTACTGGACAAAATTCAGCCTAATATGGACACAAATCAGAGGTGGGATCTCATTATGCAAGGAATAGTAGAGGCAATGAATTACTGCAGCAAGGTCCAAAGTAAAAAAGGCTAGGGGAGAAGAAACCTAGTTGGATGAGTAAGCTGTCATAAACAGGGTGAGGAGGAAACAATTCACCTATATGGGATACAGGACAACAGGAAGGGGGGAGGACAGGGAGGAGTACCTGAAGGAAGTAAAAGAGGTGAACAGTGAAGTAAGGACAGCAAAGGCATCAAGAGAACTCAGGCTGGTGAAAGGAATTAAAGAGGGGGGAAAAGACTTCTTCAGGTACATCAGGGAGAAAAGGGGTTGTAAGCCCCAAAGTTACCTGTTCAATATCTCTACAACAAAGCAGAACATGATAAATAACATGTAAAGAATAGCATGTGCCACAACAGAGAATGTGGTACAATAGCCTGTCAGAATAGTGTATGCTTCTTTTGTCAAAACAGTGAAAGGAGCACAATAACGAATGTTAAAACAGCACACAGAATAACAGCTAATGCCAATGATAGCTGGTAGAAAACCAGCAATTGCCAGGAGAACTCCACATAATCTCTCCCAGTTACTATACAATCCAACTCCTGTGTCTATTAAGTGGGGTGGGGGGCTCCCCCTACACATGCTGTATGCACTAACCAGCCAGCAGACAAGTGATGTGCAGGAACAGGCCCAGCTGAGCAGCACTCATGGTGCAGAGCGTGGGGCCATATGTATAAAACACAGCCAGGCAGGCAACGGTAGTCGGCGGCAGGATCAAAATCCACAGCCGGACAAAAAACACATCACTCAGAGATCTGGCCGAAGATGTCTGCCAATCCATCCATCACCACACCTCCTTACCATTCATCATCTGCAGAGGAATTCAAGTATTAATAAACACCCTGCAGGGAACACAGATATTGCCTGATGGCAGCACAAGGCAGCAGTCACTGTCCCAAAACTGGTGGTTATTAGCTGGACACAGCAGTCCTAGGGTACACAGGACTCTATTGTTATGCCATCATCTTCACTCCCTGACCCACCCCATCCATTGTCTGGCAGTGTCCCACCATACCATGCCCCAGTACACTGTGGCACCTTGCCCCACAGGTATCATGGTGCACCCAGCCACCTGCCCCTGTGGTAGCAGGTATAGTAATAATAATAAGTTTATTGTTTGGTCCACTACATAACATAAAAAGCTAGACACATATAGATAAGATACATCATTATAATTTAACATTTTTAGTAGATAGCTTAAAATAGACACTTAGCAGCATTAGTCTACTCTTAAATCATTTCCCTAGTCTTCTAGATTTTAATTCCACAAAATGATTTTAGTTTATTTTTGTGCAAATTTAAATATTCTTTTGTTACTCTAATTCTTGAAATAGCCTCTAGAAAACATGTGGTCCTCTGTATAATCAATTAATCATTAGTAAAAAAAAGTATATTCTATAAAACATTCTCCTCATGTGAATCTATCTTGTCCCAAATTTGTACTAACCAATATTTTCTAGGTATTTCATACCATTCACACTTAAAAATGACATGAAAGAGATCTTCAGGAAATTATTTTGTACAGGAAAAATAACCCCTTGCTCTTTTGATACCTGGCTACTAAGATATTACTAGGAAAGATTTCAAATCTATATCTGGTATACAATTGTCTTTGTTTAGGTTCTATCAGAATATTCAGGTAGTCTCTAAATCCAAATACACAATCATTTTGCACTACCCAAGGAGAGACTTTGAGATTTAGAATTACATTTAGGTCTCTATTCTTATAATAATTACTAATTCTCTGATTCACATAATTTTTATACTTTAAACTTAACTTGCTATTTTTATTTACATATACTCTTTAAATATTCATGCCTGGAATAAGTAAAACGCTATAAACTTTTTGTAGCCCACTTGACCTTAGGCAGCCTATCTTTTCCCACAACTTTTTCTTATTTAAACAAAGAGAAGGAAGTCTATTTTTCCCTAAGGCTACTACGGTATTTTAATCTAATATCTGACCTTCTGAGCATCCATATATGCATTAATTATTGAGATTCCTAATTCAGCCCTTATTAAGGAAGGAGAAACTGACTGATTCAAGCCCAAGTTGACTGTACACAATTTATTTATCAATATTTCCAAGATCTTCACATTCTCATAGTCTCATATCTCAGCTAAATAAAGTGCATGTGTAAAATATTTGGCTCTAACTGCCTGTATTAAGGGCTTTACAGTGTTACCACCATATTTATTATTTAATATATTCAATGAATTTGCAGTTTGTAATAACTTCATTCTCAAATTCTTAACATGCTTTAACCAACAACCATCATTTGAGATTTGTAATTCTAAATACGTATATGTTTTAACCTTTCTTAACTTCTTTTCCCCAATCCTCAATACCCTTTTGATTTTGTTAGAACAAAACATTACCACTTGATTTTTCTCTTGATTGATTCTAAGTTCATATTTAGTTGCACACATATTCAACAAATTTAGTTTGGCTTGAAGTCCTGACTTTGAAAGTGAAAAAAGAGCTAAATCATTGGCATATGCCAAAGCTGCACAATATTTATCTCCAATTTTTGGTTAATCTGATGGAGAGTGCTCTAACAAAGTTAACACATTGTTAATATATATACAAAAAGTGTGGGGGCAAGAACACAACCCTGTCTAAGCCCCTATTTGTATCTATTTTTGCTGATGTGTATCCTTGATTCCCATATTTTATTTTTACCTAAGTGTTAAAGTTATCCTATGATGTTAATATATAAGATAGTGCATGGGGAACGGTTGACAATAGGGCTATTCTTTCACCAAGTTGGCACTATGATGACAGATTACCTCAAGAGTGTAGCTCGAGAGGTAATCTGTCATCATAGTGCCAACCAGGTGAAAGATTAGCCCTGTTGTCAACTGTTCCCCATGCACTTTTCTTTATAGTGTATGGTAGAACATTGTTTTTTGGGAAAAAAATCAGTACAGCATGTTTCTGCTTCAAAACATTTTCACTGGGTTACTAGAAGGAAAAAATAACTTTACATTTTGAACGTTTTTACGCTTGACATTTTAACTGTTTTAGAACCTTACATTTTGAATGTTTTAACACTAAACATTAGTACTGCCACTGACATTGCTGCTTTCACTATGTGTCCTGTCTATGGAGTGAGCGCTAACTGTCAAATGCTGCTTGAGGACACAGTGTGTGATGTGCACAGTGCAGTAGAACAAAAAATCATTCTGCTGCACTGCGAAGGTCACTTGTGTAGGAGAACAACATTTCAACAGCGATGGATTTTGGTGGAGAACAATGTTCCACCATACACTATAATTTCATTACTAATGCCCAACTCCTTCATTAATTCCCATAATAATTTCCTTGAGATGGTGTCAAAAGCCACACTAAAATCTATATAGGCTACATATAACTTTTGTTTATGCAGCTTAGCATATTTTTCATATAAGTGCATAAGCACAAAGCAGTTATTTGAGGTACTGTATCCAGCATGAAAACCTGCTTGGTATTCTGAAAATCCACCTAAATTTTGATTTTTTTTCCAGCAATCTGTTTAGGATCAATCTAGAGAATTATTTTCCTAAATTATCCAGCAGTGATATGAGTCTATACATCCAGGGTTCTTTTTTATTTCTTTTTTTGTAAATGGATATAATTACTGTCTCCTTCTATCCTTCTGGAAATTTGGAGGCTTGCTATACACAAAATAAATAGAGAGGTAACAAATGGTGCACAAAGTGATGGAGCTACTAGAAAAACTTCTGCAGGGATCTGATCTGGTCCCAGTGCCTTTTTCTTTTTCAAACTTGCCAGTATCATATCTACCTCTGAAACTGTAAACACTATGGTGCAAGCTATATTCTTCCCAGAACCTAATCTATCATGAATTTGGTTTTGACATAGAATATTTTTGTATAGTAACTTACCCATGTATCTAAGGGGATACAGGCATCAATCTCACATGTAACCTTGTTGGACCCCTTAGCTGCCATAAGCCAATATGCATTATAATAATAAGAACACTACTACTACTAATAATAATAGCTTTATTTGATTGAGCGCCTTTCAGAATTGTCAAAGAGCTTCACAAAATGCTTAATGAAAACAATTACATAAAACAGCAGTATAAAAGATAATCAGTAAAATCTATTATTAGGTGTAATTAACTGGTAAAGACCTGGTGCCATTGATAAGTTTTAAGTGCCTGTTGAAAATCTCCAGGGTCACACACTCCTGAAGCTGATCGAGTAGAGAATTCCAAAGGGCTGGTGCCATGTACAGAAAAGTACAGGCCCCTACAGATTTTGAAGATACTCCTGGAATATCTAGCAACTCCTCATCAGCCAAGTGGAGCTGATACTCAGGGCAATAAGGGGACAGAAGCTTTTTCAGGCCAAGTCTGTGTAGGGCTTTATACATCAGTAATCTGACTTCAAAGGTGGTCCACCACTGAATCGGCAGCCAGTGCAGTTTGTGATGCACCAGTGTGATGTGACATGATTGGGAACTCCCCATCAACAACTGGGCTGCAGTGTTCTGCACCAGCCGCTGGCAGTGGATATCAACACCCAGTAGCCCTAAGTAAAGGGAGTTGCAGTAATCAAGGTGCAAGGTCACAAAGGTGTGGATCAGCGTAGGAAGGTCACCAGATGGAACATTGTGCTTGATCCTAGCGATGTTCCTCAGATGATAAAAGGAAGACTTGATGGCTGTTGACACCTGAGATCACAGAGTCAGTCCATCATCAAGCAGCACCCCTAGGTCCCGCACCTGTTCAGAGATAAGGAACTGGAAGCACTCCAGGAAAAGCCCCGTAGACTGATCAACTCTGACCCCCCCATCCAGTGATCTGGATCCACAACCATAACCTCAGTCTTTCTTGACTTCAACTTTAGCCTGATGGTATTCAACCAATCCTGGATTTTAGCAAGGCAGTTATTAAACTCTGAGTACACTATCCTGATCAGGTACAAAAGACAGGAAGAGCTGGGTATCTTCAGCATAGCAGTGAAATCTCAGCCCATACCATCTTACATTGTCTCCGAGGGGCAGAATTTACACTGCAAACAACATGGGGGACAGCACTGAGCCCTAGGGGACCTCACAGGACAGAGAGAGAGAGAAGGTCAGAGGAATAAATTCCTGACACCACCCTCTGAGTTCTGCCAGTAAGGGAAGATTTAAACCACCTGAGAACCATACTACTCAGGCCACAGATGAACCTCAGCTGCTCAAGCAGCAACCCATGTTCCACAGTGTCAAATGCTGAGGATAGATCAAGGAGCACTAGAATGGAATGGCTTTTCCAATCTCTCTTCATCAGAAGATCATTGAGCACCTGAACCAGAGAAGTCTTACTACTATACCTCTTTCAAAAACCAGATTGGAGAGTTTCATAGATATTATGGATGGTCAAGTTGTTCTCCAGTTGTACAGCCACTACTTTTTCAATCACCTTCTCCACAAAGGTGAGGCTCAAGATTGGTCTGTAGTTAGTAAGAGAGTCTGGGTCCATTGAAGCTTTCTTCAGGAGGGTTGTCACCACCACCTCCTTAAGGGAGCTAGGAAACTCACGTGAGTCAAGGGAGCACCAGACTATCTGTGCCAGGATCAGGCCAATGATGTTGCAACAACCCATAATCAGGGAAGTTGGGCCTAGATCCAAACTACAACACATAGGGCACATGCCCTGGACAATCCGCATGACATCCACAAATTCCGTCCGGTCAAAGATACTTCAGGAAAAATGAGTGGCAGTGACTGAGCACCGATCAACAGCATCCCCCATTAAGCGTGTTGATTGGATTTCTGCCCTGATGTTGGCCACCTTAACCACAAAGAACTGAGCAAATGCATCACACTCTAGCTGCAAAAAGGTTCTTCAAAACTGCAGACAGACTGGGTTGCACAGCTGTTCACTGTTCGAAAGAGCTGAGTCAGTCAGTTCTGGACAGCAGCAATCTCCCCAGACAGGAACTCTGCCTTCTTACTTTGCGACTGTTGATTGGTAGACTTGATAATGTTCTTACAATCTAAGATGGTCAGCCACCAAAGTGGATTTCCACCAGCAGTGCTCAAACCTTCGTCCTTGTCATCTCAACTCCCTCAAGGTCCCAACAAACCAAGAAGACCAAGGGTGAAGAGGGAGAGGATGAACATGGACAGGAGTGATAGAATACAGGGCTGTGGTCAGGACCTTATTAAAGGTCAGTACCAAGGCATCTGGATTCCCACTTGCCAAAGGAAACTCCAATAGGTCAAGTACCACCACTAGGGCTTCAGGTCTCACATCCTGTAAAGTGCGGTATCTGACCATCTCCTCAGGGGTAGGCCTACAAAGGGAGACACAAAAATTGAATCCAACAGTGTAGTGATCGGACCATCCTACACGTCCCACCACCAGATCGGAGGCTTCGAGCCCCAGGAGGAAAACCAGGTCAAGAGAGTGTCCATGTTTGTGAGTAACAGAGGTAACAATCTATGTAAGGGCAAGTGTTGTCATCAACTGGAGGAAGTGCTGTCCAAATTACGAGAGTTCATCATTGACCCAGGCATTAAAGTCACCCAGAGGACAATCAGCCTGGCCGACCCAAACGCCTTATCAATGACAAAATCTGCTACTTCCTGGAGGAATTACTTCTCATCTCCAGGAGGACAGTAGGTGAGGGCTGTCCAACAGCCTACACCGCTACTACGGTACATTCCAAATGACCCGGCCTACTCAACCAGTACACTCATGAGGCCAAATTCAGTCTTAAAACAAACCACAACCTCTCACCCATAGTTCAGTCTTGAGCAGTGTATCACTGAGTACCTGGTCAGAATAGCAGTCTCCAATCTGGGGCCAGCATTTTCATCCAGCCAAGTCTCAGTGATGCAAGCCAGATCAGCTGTACTGACAAGATCTACATTAATTGCAGTCTTGTTCTTGATGGATCTGGCATTGCATAACAACACTCGAGTTGGACGGGTCTTCAGGGCAGCCCTGACTAGCTGCCCACAAGTAATGGTGGTGCCCTTGCATATGGGGACCAGACATGGAGGACCATATTCCAAGCTTCATTTTGCCCCAGGGCATCTTCTGGACCTGACTACCCTGATGTGAGGCTCCACTCATTCACCATCTGCTGTTTGCACCCCCCCTCCTCCTATGGGCAATACCCAGTGCTCTACAGCACTGGTAGGTTGAAAACACTTGGGGGGGAGAAAGGGTGGACGGCAAGAAGGGTGGAGGACGAATAGCACACGACCCCGGGGATAGGCCCACAACACATATTACAGACTCTAGAATAAACAAAAAATGTGCCAAGCCAATATACAAAAAAAAGAAAAAAAAGCTTAAAACAAGCCCAAAATAAAGATGATCATTATTATTAATAACTATTCACATTTTCTCCCACTGTTTCAGTCTAAATTCCTGTTGTTTACTTTTCAAGAAAGCTTTATATTCTTCCCTAGCTTTATTTAATAGTTTCCAATTCTTTTGTGATCTATCTGGTTTAATACACCTGATAAGCTGATTTAAAATTGTTTTAGCTTTACAATAATCTTTGTCAAACCAGGTGTTTATATTTACTTGCTGTAGTTCCTGTAAACTTTAGCTGATGGCAAGTCTCTAATTTTCTGGAAGCAAATATCTAAGATCAGCAACAAATTCTCTGCCTGTTGATTTTAACTAGGGAAAACAGTCCAGAAATATAGAAACATTGAAGTTGATGGCAGATATGGACCACAAGGCCCATCCAGTCTACCCATTTCTTTTTCTGCCTTATAAATATGCCATCAGCCTTTGCTCTGTCAATAGCCTATCTATTCGTACTCCCTGTATTGCTCCCTTATTCCTATCCCATGCCTGTTTGAAGCCCTACACTGGATTCATATCCACCACTTCCTGGGGTAGGCCATTCCATGCATCCACCACCCTTTTTTTGAAAAAATAACTTCCTCACATTACCCCTTAATTGGCCTCCCTCTAATCTCATGCTGTGTCCTCTCGTCCTGCTATTTTTCTTATATTGAAATGTATTAGACTCTTTCACCTTGTTAATGCCCTTAAGGTGTTAGAATGTTTAGATCATATCACCTCTCTCCCCCTCCTTTGCTCTAAGGTATACATATTGAGCTCAGTTAATCTGTAGTCATATGTTTTCTGATGCAGTTCCTGCACCATTTTGGTTGCCCTTCTCTAGACTGCCTTAATTTGGTTAATGTCCTTGTGAAGGTGTGGCCTCCAGTACTGCATGCAGTACTCCAGATGGGGCCTAACCAGTGTCTTATAAAGAGGGATTATTGCCTCCCTCTTCCGACTTGTGATATCCCTACTAATGCACCTTAACTTCCCCCTAGCCTTACCTACTGCTTTAGTGGTCTGCTTGGATGATTTCAGGTCATCTGTGATGATGATTCCCAAGTCTCTTTCTTCCCTCGTGACTGCCAGCGATGCCCCTCCTAGTCTATAGGTGGTTTCAGGGTTTCTGTTCCCTATGTGCTTGATCTCGCACTTCTTTGCATTAAACCCAAGTTGCCACTGTTCCAACCATTTTGCTAGTTTATCCAGATCTCTTCTCATTCTGCACACCCCGCCTGGATCATCTACTCTGTTGCAGATCTTGGTGTCATCTGCAATCAGACAAGTCTTACCCTCTAGTCCATCTGCAACATCACTGATGGAGATATTGAAGAGGACTGGCCCCAGGACTAATCCCTGAGGTACCCCACTTGTGACTTGCATCTCTTCTGACTGCATACCATTTACCACCACTCTCTGTTTTCTACCCGTCAACCAGTTTTCCACCCAGTTAACCAACTTCTGTCCCATCCGAGCCTACCCAGCTTATTAATCAATCTTCTATGTGGAACAGTATTGCAAGCTTTGTTGAAGTCAAGGTAGGTGACGTCAGCTGCTCCCCCTTGGTCCATCACTCTGGTTACCCAGTCAAAGAAATCTATGAGATTAGTTTGACAGGACCTTCCTTTTGTAAACCCATGCTGCCTAGGATCCTGTGCTCCTATGGATTCCAGGAGTTGCACTATCCTTTCCTTAAGGAGTGCCTCCATAATCATACTCACTACTGAGGTAAGACTGACTGGTCTGTAGTTCCATGCCTCCTCCCTGCTACCACTCTTGTGGAGCGGGATCTCATGAGCCCTTCTCCAGTCTTCTGTGATCTTTCCTATACTCAGAGACTCAGTAAACAGTTCTGATAATGGCTCTGGTAGTTCCACCCTTAGCTCCTGTAGTACCCTGCGATGTATGCCATCAGGTCCCATTGCCTTGTCCACCCTGAGTTTATCGAGCTCTTGTAGGACTCTTTCTTTTTGAAAGGACTAGTGCTCACTTCCCTCCCCCCTGTGTCCTTGGTGCTGAGCTGTGGGCCCTGCCCTACCATCTCTTCAGTAAATACTGAACTGAAGTATCTATTTAGGATAGATGCTTTTACATGGTCCTCCTCCTCACATGCCCCCTTATCTCCTTTGATCTTAGCAATACCCCCTCTGGACTTTATCCTTGCACTAATATATCAATAAAAAGTCTTGTAACCTTCTTGTACTGTCTGTGCTAGTGTTTACTCAGTTTGGGCCTTTGTCTGCCTTACTGCCTTCCCTGCTTCCCTTAGTAAAGTTTGGCATGCCTCCCTATCTTCATCCCACTGTGTTCCCTTATATTTCTTGAAGGCCAGCATTTTGCCTCTGACCTTTTCTGCTACTGTTTTTGAGAACCAAAGTGGTTTTCTTCTTCTTGTGCACTTCCTTTTCTGTCTAACACAATGGGATGTTGCTTCAGGTATTGCATCCTTAATGCTTGCCCACTTTGCCCGTAACCCCTCACCTGTATTTTTTCCCAATGCTAGCTTATCTCTGTTAGCCATCTTGTCAAAGTCAGCTCCTCTGAAGTCACATATTTTTGCCTTGGAATGGGATGATTTAGTTGTAGTGGTCAAATAGAACCATACCATTTGATGGTCACTGGCCCCCAGAAGACCTTCTACCTGGAGATCTGTGATCCTTTCCCTGTTAGTCAGTATTAGATCTAGGATAGCCCTGTCTTTTGTGGGTTGTTGTACCAGTTGTTTGAGGCCCTCCCCCTGCAGGGAAGCCACCATGTGTCTAGTTCTGGCAGATGTTCCTGCTGGTATTGACCAATCTGTAGCTGGCATGTTGAAGTCTCCCATTATTAGAACCTCCCCTTTAGCTGTCATGTTTTGTATATCTTCTAATAGTAATGTGTCTAGGTCCTCCCCTGATCTGGGGGCCTGTAGACAACCCCAGTTCTTATGGCTGTCCCATTTCCTGTTTCCAGGGTGACCCACAGTTCTTCTGGCTCCTTATGTGTATTCTGAATTTCTGTAGCTTTGATATGTTCATTGACATACAGGGCCACTCCACCACTCCTTTTTTCACCTTGATCTCTTCTGAACAGTACATATCCAGGTAATGAAGTCTCCCAAGTATGGTTACTGGTAAACCATGTCTCGCTAATTGCTAATATGTCCACTTTAGCCTCTGTCATTATTGCCTGCATGTCTGGGATCTTGTTTCCCAGACTGCAGAGCATTCGATGTACATGATTTTCCATTGTGTATTTCGGTGTGTTAGTTGTTGGGCGAGGTCTGACTTTTCCCCTGTCCATCCTATAGGGAGCTGGACCTTTTTCCTTATCTGGTGATGCAAATGAACTGCAAACATGCTGAACTCCTGTATGACCATGAGCTGAGGGGAAAGGGGTGTTCTTCCCATTTGACGTATGGGGTGATGCTCCCCTCTCCCCATTTGCTAGTTTAAATATTCTGCAAAGATACCAAACTTCTGCTCCAATGCACTGACTCCCTCCTTAGTCAGATGCAGTCCATCAAATTTAAAGAACTTTCACTCCCCAAACTGTTGCCAGTTCCCTACAAATTAGTGTCCTTGTCCTGGCACCAGCCCTTGAGCCACAGGTTTAGCTCCCCTATCTCCCTCTTCTGACCTTCTATCCATCTGCCCCCCTCTCCTAGACTGGCAAGATCTCAGAGAAGGAGATGCCAGATGAAATGGATGATAGTTTGTCACCCAGTCTGGTCAGGTGTTCCCTGGTCTCCACAGCTGACTGGCTGGTGAGATCATTAGTCCCTATGTGTACCTGGACATCAATGTTTTCCCGTTTTCTGAACAATTTTAGCATTGCAGTCAGTGTCTCTCCATGCTGATGTACTGGGGAGACATCTGTCCATTACCCTTGGTTGGAAATAGGTATCAACTCCCCGAATCATGGAGTCTCCTATGATCATAAGTTTTTTGGATTTCCTGTTTGCTTTTTTTGTTTTAGTTCTTGTTTTGGGTGAGTTTTGTTGTGCTAGCTACTGTGCTGCAGTGTCCTGCTCTGCAGTGTACTCTGTCCCTTTGTTTGATTTTGGAGTTAGAGGTAGATACCTGTTTGTAGTTTTGATATGGTTTGTGGAGGTTATATTTTGGAGAGCACTGAGTGATGGAGCACCCAATTTGCCCCTCCTAACCTCCTGCCAACCTCCCAGACCAACTACCCTATGCGGTCGAGGTGCTTCTGTTGGATATTGGGGAAATGGCGGGTGGTTCTTATAATATATTTCTTCTTGAATATGAAATTTGAGGCATGCAATCTCTGCCCATGCTGCCTGCAGCTGAGCCCTAAGATCTCCAATGGCCCAGCATGTACGACAGTGTCCTAAATCCTATAAAACTGCCCTTCTGAAAAGTGTTCCACAGTGCCTGAAGTTAATGATATCCATTCCAGATAATTTGCTGGGTTTATAACCTGGTCAGAGTAATTAGAAGGAGGAAATGCAAGCAAAAGTTTCATTTTGTGTTTTGTTTGTTTGTTTTTGTATAACTTGTTATACAAGTTAAATTACTAGTGCCCCTGTAAATGTGGTCACTGTATGGATACCCCACTGATCTGCCCTTCCTGCTTTGCCACAGAAAATGTCATAACCTTATCAAAGGAGTAGTGTGGGGTGGTTGGGGATGGGGGAGTGACTGGGGCCTTCCCCTGCCGAAAAAGAAGAATCACGGTAGAAAGAAACAAGGAGGTAAGAGCAGAAACAATCAGTCCACAACAAATGCAGTAACCCTGAAAGTTTATCCTAATGATAGATAAAACTGTAAAACCTGTAAAGCACCACCTGTAATAATTTCACAGAAGATAAACCCTGTCAAAAACACTTTGCTACAGAGAAAAAATAAAGCAGTAACAGAAGATATACCTTGCAAAAGACAATTTGAATAAGAAGATTACAGCAGTAATCTGTTGGCACACACCTTGTAATATTACAGCAGAGGGTATACCCAGCAATAACAATTGGAATCAGAGAAAAATAAAGCAATAAAATGTTAGCAACAAACAGTAACAATCCCTGTAAGTACAAAATAAAAACAACACACAGTAAATCTGTCTAGCCAAAAGAAGTCTTAATCATTTCCCTTGCTCTGGTAAGGTTCTTTGCTCTGTCCTTTCAATTGTCCTAGAAGGAAAGAGCTCAGGTCTTGGCCAGCAAACCTAGTCTTCTACCTCCAAGATATCAACTAACCTGACCTTTTAACCTTTCTTTCTGTTGGAAGTTACTGGCAGTCTCTTGTATGATATGTCAAATTTCAGTCTGATATATGTCTTTCCATTTTATTTTTACTGTTTCCCTTATTCCTATTTGAGGACCTAAAAAATTGTTCATCGCTGCTTTCCGTTACCTTTCAAAATTGGACCAAAGGAAAATTATCACTATCAGGTTTGGACATAACTTCACAACTACTCCATATGTCCATCTTTCCATTCCTGAAAAACTAGTCAATCACTAATGGACCTCTATTACAATAATGAGTTGCTAAGCCCTGCTTACCTCCTTTTATCCTTCCATTTATTGTAGCCAGGTTATGGCTTCTTAGGACTTCAATTCACTTCTGTTCCATCTTATTACATACACTATCTATCATATTTCTGGTCTTCCTATAGGCATCTTCAGTGTACCAATTATGGATGCCACTATCAGAAAACCCATCAAAATTGCCTATTCTGGCATTAAAGTCCCTGCATATTATTGTATTCCCTCAGGCTGTTATAGCCCAGGAGTCAGGTATGAGACATTTCATATCCTTTCATAAGTTATCTGAATAATATTTAAAATTAAAAGTGGGCACATAAACATTCATTAAACAAAACTCAAATTTATCCATTTGAACAAAAAAACTTTGCAGATTTGTAATTAGTTGGATCTATTTCATCTTGACCCCTTCATTAATTTTGATCCATGTCACCAATCCACCTAATGGTCTTCCTTGTCTACCAATGTTATTACCCGTCACTTGGAACATGACATATCCATTGAAGGATATATCATTTTCTGCAAAGTGCCATGTTTCCCCTAGACAAACTATTGTGCATTGTCCAATGAAATCTAACCATTCCCTATCTGCAAGTTTAGATAGCAAACCTGCCACATTCCATGTCACTATAGATCTAGATGTCATATTTTGATCTTGCATTTCTAACTCTAATTTTTTATCTCTATCTAGTCATTCTGAAAAATTACTCAAAATTTCAAATTTATTATAAATGGAAATATTAAAACCTTGTGCCTCTTTTGATTTATCCAACATTTGTTTAGAACCCTTACTGTTCCCTCTTTTTGTGTTCTGGCATCTTTAACCATATTGTACATCCATGTCCTGAGGAGAAACCAAATAAATTACCATACTATCCAGTGCATGGATACTTCCAAATATCTTATTATACAAACTATCAAATCTGATCGTTAATTGGATGTGATCACAATCCTGGTCACATCCCACTCTTTTTACCTGCAATGCTTTTGGATCTTCTATTGTAACATTTAAGAGTTGTTCAAACAGATCTATCATGACCATCTTCAGTTTAACATTGTTCTCCTTACTTTCTCTTGTTAGTCCATATACAAGCAAAATCTTTGCTTCTTGAGATTCTTGCTCCAAATTCTTCTGAACTTTGTGACTCTGAGCCACTATATCACTATCAACTATTTGAAGTCCTGCTACATCTACTTTTGCATCTTTTGTAGTATTTTATCAATGACCTCTTTCCCTACAATAACCACATCTGTATGTCCTGCCCTGTTACTCGTATTATTTCTATGCTCTTTAGTAATACTAATTTCCCCAATGAGATTTTTAGAACATGATTATATAGGTTTGTTATTGCATTTTTTAAGTTTACCTGGATTCTCCCCAGGAATAGCTTTAAGACCAAAACTACTCTAGTGGTCTGTAGTCATTTTGTTGCTTCCTATTCATGATATTTCTGTTTATAAAATCAATTGAACATTGATATCTTGCTAATGATTTATCTTACCACTCTTGATTGGCCAGTCTAGGTGTAGGACAAAAGAGAAATACACAACTAGCACCTTTTTCATCCCTATCCTTCCATACTTGGACAATATCAGGCAGTTCAATGTCCACACCCATTGCTGCCCTTAAAAGGGGCATAGTCTTTTTTTTTTGTTGAACATCACTGATTCAAATTTTGTCCAATTAAAACCATTCAGTCCTAGAATGGCACTGTCCTCTATATTGATGTTTTCCACATTTACTTCTTGATCAATCCTGTTTCCCCTATCCTGTGTTGAGCACATAGGTTCATTTTTAGTTATGTTTTTTGGTATTATACTACACCACTGTAGCCATTCCTCTTTAAATGACAATATATCAAAATTGAATTAATTTAATTATGTCATAATGATTTCCAGAGCAGGATTACTGTTTTGCTTAGTCTGCTCTTTATTTAATCAACATGAATCATTCACTTCACCATGCTCCATTTCTAAATGTTTCTTTCCTCCACCTAAGTCTTTACATGAAGAGTGGTTTTCCACAAACTTGATTGGAAAATTATCCTTCTTGCCTTATTTATTTTGTTCATCCTTATCTTTTCTTACTGCTGTTGTAACTTTATTTTGATCTTTTTTAATATTTTTGCGTTTATTTTTACTCTTGCTTTTTTTATTCCCTTTGTTTCAGGAATATACAGAGATGGAAAATCAGGCCTTTGGATAGTTGTAGTCTCCATAATCAAGGAGGGGGAGTACATTTGGGGTGATATTTTGTCCATTTTTATCAACATATCATCCATTCTAGAGCCATTTACAGCAATATTCTCCTTCAGTGTATCTATTTCATTATGCAAAGCTGTCAGCTGATCTAAAATTAACAGATGTGCTGCATATGGATTCTTCATAAACTTTTTAAAATCCCCACTTAAACAGAATAAATTGGCTGCAATAGCCTCAGTGAAGGGATATTTCTCTCCATTCTGATGTTTATTTGGACTAACTACATCTGGAACCCCTTTAGCTTGATCTAATTTTTTTTAAGCAACTTAAGGTACTCTGTAGGCTCCCAGTGATATTTTTTAAATCAACATTCCTTTTTCCTCCTGTGATATTTATGGATCTAATTGGTTCAGGAAAGAAATCCAGTGACTCAGAACAATTTGAATAAGAGTCATAATAAAGGTCCTTTGAGACCTCTCTTTGCCTGCCATTCAAGTTCTCTGCTGTGGTTTGTTGTGTTACTTTCTTTACTGTCTCAGTTGAAATAGTAGAAGGTCACTATGTTCTTCAGACAAGGGAGATAATCTATCATTAAATAATTTTGGAGTCAATGATAATCTTGAGCTATCCTGATTTGGTCTTAAAGTATCACTTTCCTGAGTTCTAGTTGCAAAAACATATAATGTCTCAGAACAAGCCACCAATGAGGTTTCAAGTGCCAGTAATAAAAAATTATCAAAATGATCACTAATCTTAGACTGCATTGATGTTCCCTTATTTTTTTAGTTTTGTTCTTTCATTTCCTTTTATTCTTTTCAGCTTTTCCCTGATTCTTGCTATTTTTTTCTAATCCTTTTCCATATTTATGGGGCTCTGATATTGCCACCACAGAATCCACCTTATCAGAGTCTATAACTACAGTGTTGTAACTAACTGGATGTCCTATCGCTTTACCTATACCTCTATCAACATCCATTGCTTGCGTTCTATCTAGCACCATGTTTTTTAGTCTCAATATGCAAATTAATGACTAATTAGGTATTTGTTATAAAGTTACACCTATACTTTTATCAATACAAAATAGTCAAAACTATCACTACCAGGACCATAATAAAATATCTCTACCAGGGTTATAATAAAAGAAACCCTATAGTAAGAAAGCCTGTGCAGAAGTAAAAATCCTTAAGACACTCAGTAAGGTAATACAAAGACCTGTCACTTTCTCAGAAGTACTACCTGTGAGAGGCAAGGGAGAGCATAGGAGTGCATGCACCAGGAACTTTAACTCATGGTTGAAGAACTGGTGCTGTGAGGAAGGGTTTGGATTCATTGGTGACTGGGGACCCACCTGGAGGGATGGAGGTTTGTTCAAGCCTGACGGCCTGCATCCATTCTGGAGGGGAATCCAAGTACTCAATGATAAGTTTAAATGCTACATTGACAAGCATTTAAACTAGCAAAGGGGGTGGCAGGCCAGCAAAGAGGGTACCTACTTGCTCACCCCCCACAGCTAGCAGTGGAATCAGTGAACCAGAGGAGTGGCTATCTCTGCAAAGGTGTGCAAAAGATGGAGATTAGTGTCCAAAGGTGGATAAGCAGAAAGGGCAAAATTCAGCAGAAGGGCAGACAGCAAGGAGAACCAGGGATAAATGACAACCAAGGAAGGGGCTGGAGTAGAACAGTGAAGCAGACTAGGGAGGTCAAATCATGGAAACCCATGTGTGCAAATGCCAGGAGCCTTAGCAACAAGATGGAAGATCTGGAGGCTGTCATGGTACAGTCAGACCTGGACATTGTGGCCATCACTGAAACCTGGTGTAATGATAACCATGACTGGGAGATGGCCATACCTGGCTACAACATATTCAGAAGAGACAGAGAAGGCAGGAAGGGAGGAGGAGTGGCACTGTATGTGAAAAAATGACATAAGGGCCACAGAGATCCAGGAGGAACAAAATGGGGAGATATACTGTGGGTTAAGCTAGAAAGGAAATAAGAGACAGCCATCCGACAGGTGTGGGTCTATAGACCACCAGCCCAGGAGGAAGAAACAGATAGGAGTGATGCTAGCCATCCAAAGGATGGCAGACAAGAGTGAGGTAGTACTGGTTGGAGACTTCAGTATTCCAGATGTGGACTGGAGCATCCCAGCAGCAGCATTGACTAGGAGCAGATTTATCCTGGACTCCCTTCAGGGTGCCTTCCTCAAGCAACTGGTCATGGAACCAACTCGGCAGAAGGCAATACTGGACCTTCTGCTCACAAACAGGGACAGTGTGATGGGGGTAACAGTGGGGAGCACCTGGGTAACAGTGACCACCAGTCATTGTGGTTTGAAATCACAGAAAAACAGAACCAAACCACACAAAACACATATCCTGGATTTTAGGGGGCAGACTTTGGGAAAATGGGGAAATACTTGAAAGAGGCATTAAGGGAATGGGACAGGAAACGGGGTTGAGGAACAGTGGGCAGTATTTAAAATGGGGATTATAAGAACAACAGAATTATGCATAGAGCAGGTTAGCAAGAGGAAAAGGAAGAGGAGACCATTATGGTTTTCCAAAGAGGTAGCAAAGAAAGTGAAAGCCAAAAAGATAGCATTCAGGCAATACAAAAAGACACAGGCAGAAGGGGATAGGGAAAAGTACCAGGATAAACAAAGGGAGGCAGGGAAGTCAGTAAGGGAAGCCAAAGCTCAGACAGAAGAACACATTGCAAAATCAGTGGTTAAAGGGGACAAAACCTTTTACAGGTACATAAGTGAAAAAAGAAAGACAAAGGGAGGGATAGTGAGACTGAAGGGGGAGGATGGGAGTCGCGTGGAGGATGACAACAGTAAAGCTGACATATTGAACAGGTATTTCTGCTCAGTCTTTACTGAGGAAGAAGGGGGTAATGGGTCTGAAGGGAGTACAAGGGGTGAGAATGGTGCAGAAATGGACACAAGTCCCTTTACACGAGAAAGGGTCCTGAAGGAACTGGAAGTAATAAGAGTTGACAAAGCAATGGGGCCAGATGGGGTGCACCCCAGGGTCCTTAAAGAACTAAGAGAGGTGGTGGCTGAACCTCTGGCTATCCTGTTTAGCCAATCACTGGAAACAGGGGAGGTACCCAAAGACTGGAGGACAGCAGATGTAGTCCCCTTATACAAAAGCGGAACAAAGAGGAAGCAGGGAACTACAGACCAGTCAGCCTCACCTCGGTAGTGGGAAAGATCATGGAAGCACTTCTGAAGGAGAGATTGGTGGAACATCTGGTTGTCAATGGACTACAGGACCCAAGGCAGCATGGTTTCACCAGGGAGGTCATGTCAGACCAATCTCATTGAATTTTTGACTGGGTGACTAGGGAGGTGGATCAGGGAGGGCAGTGGACATGGCCTATCTGGACTTCAGCAAGGCCTTTGACACTGTGCCACATAGAAGACTATTACACAAACTGGGGAATATGGATGTGGCAGGAGACAGTAGTGTGGTGGGTAGGTAACTGGCTGGGTGGCAGGACACAGAGGGTGGTGGTAAATAGCTGTCACTCCACAGAGGGAAGAGTGACCAGTGGGGTGCCACAGGGATCAGTGCTGGGACCGTCCTATTCAACATCTTCATCAGTGACATTGCAGGATCTAGAAGGCAGAATTTCACTGTTCGCTGATGACACAAAGCTCTGTAACAGAGTAGACACACCAGAGGGTGTAGACAGATTGAGAAGGACCTGCAGAAACTTGAAGAATGGTCAAGGGTTTGGCAGTTGAAATTCAATGCAAAGAAGTGCAAGATAATGCATATGGGGCACAAAACCCTGGCACAATATATCAGTTGGGGGTGAGGATATAGCATGCACCAAGCAGGAAAGGGATCCTGGGGTTGTCATCTCTGATGACCTCAAGGTAGGAAACAGTGTGACAAGGCATCAGGTAAAGCAAATAGGATGCTGGGATGTATAGGCAGGGCATCACCAGCAGGAAAAGGAGGTCATAATTCCTCTATACAAGACACTAGTGAGGCCCCACCTGAGTACAGTGTACAGTTCTGGAGACCATACCTATGTAAGGACATAGACAGGGTAGAGAAGGTTCAGAGGAGGGCAACAATGATGGTGCATGGATTGCATCACAAGTCCTATGAAGACCGGTTGAAGGAACTGAACATGTACTCCCTGGAGGAGAGGAGGGAGAGAGGGGATATGATAGAGACATACAAGTATCTTACAGGGAGAAACAGAGTGCAGGAAAACACTATTTTAAGCCGAAAAAGATGTTTCAGGACTAGAGGGCATGGGATGAAGTTGGAGGAGGATGATTCAGAGGAAACATGAGAAAGAATTTCTTCACAGAACAGGTGGTGGACAAGTGGAACACCCCTGCCAGAGGAAGTGGTGGGAGCTGAAACAATCACGGGATTTAAGAATGCATGGGATAGACATAAAGGAATTCTAGAGGTCAGGGGTAAGGGGAAACAGACTTCTAGGAAAACAAACTGAACTTACAAGCTCAAATGGGCAGACTGGGTGGGCCATAGGCTCTTATCTGCCGACACTGTCTATGTATCTATGTATCCTAGACTTGTCATGTGAAAAAAGAAAGCTGAGTAATTTCACAAATCTCAGAGTTTGTAACTCCAGCATTGCAGTATTGTTGAATTTGACTTTGAGGTAAACCGCACTATCTCTGCTAATTAGAGTATGCTTTTCTTGCTTAGAATCTAAAATTGTTGGTAGACTGTGGATTTTTTTAAATTCTTTTCCAGTGTCCATTCTGCATGTGTGTTCCACAAGTTTAAGAATAGTCCCACTCTCCTTGCCCAGCAATTTAATTTACTTGATCTTCCATGTGCTACTATTAAAAGGAAACCAAGTTAATTAATTCAATTAATAATGTGACAGCCTTCTCTTAACCATACCAAATCTTACCTATTTAAAGATATAGTCTTATTAGCCCCTTATCTTAAACCCCTTAATAAAACATGATATTGTCCAACAACACATATGCACTTCGTAAAACATAAAACCTAAACAGTTCTTGTAATATAAGTTCAGCACCTATATAAATATGAATTATCTTTTAAACTTTGCATTAACTATATTAAAAAAGCTCCTTAGGAGCATATCACATCTTTTAAAGGAAGCAAACTTACTTTCTTTGTCTTTGTCTAGTAAATGCTTTAATAAGTGCTCATAAGTGGTCACAAAAAAGAGCAAAAACAGCAAAAATCAGCTCACTACAGAGTACACTCTTTTTTTAAGCCCTAGGAATATATTCAAGTTTGTAACAGCTCGACATTCCTTGAACCTCTAAAGAGTTTATTACAAACTAAAATAGCCTGACTTGCTGTTGCTGCTTGTCTTCTCCAAGCTTGGTACTCAGTGATCTCGAACTGAGATCACACACGTGTGATTTATACCAAGCCATCACATGACTTACTGAGGCAATGGTGCAAACTTTTAAAATATTTAAAAGTTATAGTTAAGATTATGACCTAATAATTTAAAACTTCCAAACTCTTTATTAGATTCTGCTTGAAGTCTGATTGCTATGTTATTATGAAAACCAGTTTCTAAATATCTTTAACACTGCCCAAATAAGCAGGAAATACCCCTTTAATCTTTTGTAATACACGCAAACAAAACAATTGTGTAGAAAGGATTTTCCAAGTGGAGATACTTCCCAAATAGCACTATTGCTGCTGCTATTTCTGCTATTATCATTTCAGTCGTATTGGTCTGAATCACTCTCTAAGAATCTCTCTCAAAAATCTCCTCTACAAGCCTGTCTGACGGGCCTCTCAGTCGGACACAGATCCAGCCCATGCACTCACTGAGAAATGTGGCCTTCACCCCTGTGTGAGAAAGAGAAATTGGGAGAAAAGGAATGGAACTGCAGTAAGTTGAACTTGTAAGGCTGTACACACTTAGGCACTCAGTGTCATACCTGTTATAAAATAAAATGAGCAAAAAGGCCCTGCTATCTGGGCTTTCTCCACAAGCACAGATGCACATGGCAGTTCTCTTCCTCCTGTCCATCCACCTGGGACTTTGGTTGAAACTCAAGTTATCACACCCAACCAGCAGGTATAGTATTACAATACCCCCCTTGGCAAATCACACAGCTCCCCAGTAAATTGCAGAGGAGCATGGCCCGCCAGACAACTCACACTGCCACCTCCTTACTGTTCCTGCACCATGCTGCCCCCCTAGCAGGCACAAATGACACTGCATAGTGCAACTTTACCCAGGCTGCAGACCAGCACAGATGGAGGCCCAGATCCATCCATGCACCCCCTAGCACAGATGCCATCTCATGGCCACAGCCCACACATGTCATCCCCCCTCCCATATTCACGTGCCTCACGGGTGACAGCAGATCTGTTGCCTGTGTGCTGTGTAGGCACCCACTGGATGAATTGGCAGTCCAATGTATGGTGACCAGACAATGGCCATGCCATGTGATGCCACGCCCACCTACTGTGCCCTGTCTATCTTTAAGTTGGGCAGCTGACTACAATGGGGACATCTTGAGTCACAGGCAGACACTATGACCTTCACCATCCCCTACCACCCAGCCACATGTTCATAGCAGTCCCACTGCACCAAGTCCATCCAATGACCTGGACCACTAACATACCCACGGACCTGAGCTGGAACAGCAATGGGGTCACCTGATCTCTACACAATGGCTCATCCACAACTCACTGTTCCCCTGGTCATGGTGGGTGCATGCCCAGCGTCAGGGTGGACACACAACCCTGTGCCCATTGCACAGAGTGAGCCATCTGCCACAGAAGTATTCCAGGACCCCGTTCAGGCAAGCCACACCCACTGATGCTCAGGTGGTTGCAACAGCAGTCTGTGGTAAGCTGCATGTAAGAGCCGCAGTGCACATATGGACCAACCCTCCACCACAGCAGCACTGTTATGCCACCAGGGACACACCCACATGCTTCTTGAGTGCCTGGATGGGTAACCAACACTACAAAACCATGAACAATATGGTAGGGTGCCTGCAGCTGCTGTGAGTGGCTCCTTGCCAGGCATCACCCAGCATGCAACAGCTTGCAGTGCACACTGCAGTGATACCTGCATTAGAATGTCAACAGCAATGTGAAAGCAACATCACCAGTCTTCCAAGCACAGAGTATTTGTGTCCATGTGAGTGTGTCTGCAAAGTGTTGTTTACACCTGCCTAGGTATGGTCACCTGATGTGTAGCTCAGTCAGCCTGCAGTGCACAACAGATCTGTGGGGGGCAAAGAACATGCAACCCAAACTTAAGCTGCCACATGTACACCTCTGGCTAATGGAATGCAGCCCCCCAATCCCATAGTGAGCTTTGTTAATTGGCTACAGTTGGCAGCTGTTAGGGTCTGCCGGCAGCAGTGAGGTCCAAAGTGCACACATCTCTGTACAGGTTGTGGCTGCTACACTTAGGCAGCAGAAAGGGGTGGGATATAAGTGATACTGCAGTATGCAACAGGTATCTACACCCATGTACCCTGCAGGCCCACATAAAAGGGCAGTCCCAATGCAGACCCAGTATCCAGATGGTTGCAGGAGATATTAGAGTGTGAAAGCCTGTCAGGAAGCCTCTCATGTATGTGAAAAGCCAAATGGATGCTGCCCTAGTGCTCCATGCTGGGTACCTATATCATAGGGAGAGTGCACACCAGCAGCATGTATATTGGAAGTGTGTGGAGTATGATAAGGCACGTTACCCAGCCAGGGTTCACTTGAATGGGGAGACGTAATGTACACCACTGGAAACTACAACCATGTCCCCAGTACTGTAGAAATTGCAGTCAGGAGGTGTTGGCAGCTGTGAAAGACCAGGCATGGTGCACAATAGAGACCTGCAGTGTGGTGCTGGTACCCTGCACCAGTGACATCACATTGTCCGTTACTGGGAGACTGCCTGCAATGCCACTGATTAGGCATACATGTAACAGGGTGAGGATTGCAGCACAAAGGCCACCTCTGGCAATCACAACCATGTCCCCAATGCTGCAGACATTGCAGCTGGGGAAGTGTTGGCAGCTGTGAAAAATCAGGCATGCTACACTACAGAGACTTCCAGTGCAGTGGTGGCTGCCTGCACCAGTGGCATCACATTGGCTGTTACTGGGAGACTGCCTGCAATGCCACTGATTAGGCAAACATGTGTCATGTTGAGGTCTGCAGCACATAGACCACCAGCCCAGCCCACATCCATATGGGGCCTGGTGATACCAGATGAGTGCAAAATGGCTGAGACAGGTGTGTCTTTCCTGCAATTCAACAGTGGTTCTGGAAACAGCAGGTTTCTTATCTTCACCACAAAGCCAACACTAGTGCAGCTGGAGGGATGTGAGAATATCCTGGCCAATGGCACCTTCTGTGTGACATCTCCTCTCTTTTAACAGCTTTACAGCATGCATTAGCTACTCAAGGGCTCTATATTCCCACCTGTATGCATCGTAATGAGTGCCCGCACCACTGCTGCCTACTCGACCACCCTTCAGCACATCAAGTCCCTCTGCCCTGGCCTTGCACCGAGCTCTGTGGTCATGGATTTTGAACAGGCAGCCATGAAGGCCTTCAGCAACGTATTCCTGAGATGCAACTGCATGGCTGTTTCTTTCACCTGGTGCAGGCAGTAAGGAGGAAATGCCAGCAGGTCAAGAGACTTGTCACGTGGCATATGGATGACCCATAATTGATGGCTTATTTCGACGACACATAGGTTGGCAGGCCAGTGGGTTGCACCAAAAGGTGCAGGACCCTATACCCCATTTCATGCTGGAATGTGTATGAGGCAGCATGAGATGACACACCCCATACTGCCAATGTAATGGTGGTGTGGTGCCAAGAGATTAGCACATGGCTCAGGTTCTGCCATCCCAACCTGTGGCATTTCATCCAGCACTGGGCACCGAGCAGCAACTGACTAATATTAAACTGCCCAGTTGACAGCTGGAAACACTATGCTGACTGCCAAGCATAACTACAAGGATACCAGCTGTTGGACTGTGGGCACTGTGGCAGCATATGAGAAATGCACTGCAGTGGACTACCTGAGGGTGTCACTTTTAATCTGTCCCTCTAAGTGTAACCGAACTGTGTGGGTATGGCCTACTATTTGTGGGGTGGGGTTCCTGTTTGCTACACTGTTAGCACTGCACTGTATTTTGTTCATGATTTGCACTAGTAAACATACTCTACACACCATCCCCATGTCCTTCCTCTTTTTTCCTGGTTCCGTCATGTGGACCTGCTGCACTCTTTCTGTGATGTTATATTCTGTATGTTAGCTGTTTTGGTGTTAGGTTTTTTGCTTGCACTGTTTCTGCATTAGCTGTTTTTGTATTAGGCATTATGACGCCGTGCCTGGAAAAAATAGTAAGGATTAAGAAAGAGGAGGAATGGGTAGAAAAAGGAGATGAAAAGGCAGAAGCACTTAATGACTAATTTTGCTTGTTTTTTACTAAAGAGAAAGGGGGGATACCTAAGGTTGGGGTAGGATAGGATCAGAGAGGAGGGGGTGATAGGGAAATCACAGAAAGTAGAGGGCTAGATGGGTAAGGGTTCTGTGGCTGGACAAGGTGCAGTGACCAGATGACATACACCCCATGGTACTGAAGGAGTTGGCAGAGGTCCTGGCTGGCCCATTGTCAGATCTATTTAATGCCTCTCTGGACTCATGGTGTGTAACTCAGGATTGGAGGATGCTCACATGGTTCCATTCCATAAGAGTGGTCCCAAAGATGAACCAGGGAAAAATGGACCAGTTAGTCTCACGTCCATAGTAGAGAAAATGATGGAAACAATCCTGATGGAGAGACTGGTGGCCCTACTGGAGGTCAGTGGGGTGCAGGACAGTTGGCAGCATGACTTTGTCAAGGGAAGATCCTACCAGACCAGCCTAGTGGACTACTATGACTGGGTGACTAGGGATATGGACAAAGGGCATGTGGGGGATGTCCTCCTGTACCTTGACTTCAGTAAGGCATTCAGCTTAGTGCCACATGGAAGTCTAGCATGTAAGCTAAATGGTACGGTAGTGGGGGAAAAATATTGGTGAGATGGGTGGAGAACTGGCTGAAGGGTCGGCAACAGAGGGTGGTGGTGGGAAGTGAATTATCATCCCCAAGAGCAGTGACAAGCGGGGTACCACAGAGGTCAGTGCTGGGACTGGTGTTATTTGGGGTAATTATTGCAGACATCTCTGTAGGCATAAATAGCAAAATCAGTCTATTTGCAGATGACACCAAGATGCTAACAGTGGTGGATGACCAAGGGGGTGGCAGGGATTTCAGGAAGATCTAACAGGGCTGGAGATATGGTCTGATACCTGTCAATTTGGTTTCAATGCCAAAAAAATGAAAGGTGCTGCATTTCGGGGTAAAGAATCCAAAGAGGGACTACTATCGGGGGGGGGGGGTGCAGCTGGCTGTGACTGAGGAGGAGAAAGATTTGGGGGTGCTCATTACAGGAGAAATGGACAACTCAGCACAGTGTAGGAAAGCATCAGCAGTGGCCAACAATATTCTGGGCTGTGTTGCAATGGGTGTAACCTCTAGGAGGAGGGAGGTGATTCTGCTGTTATACAGATCACTGGTCAAACCCCATCTGGAGTACTGCATTCAGTTATGGCGCTCCTACCTAAAAAGGGACATTAGATTGCTGGAAGGGGTGTATTGCAGAGCAACAAAGATGATCATGGGTCTGGGGGAGTTACCGTATGAGGTTTTACTGCGAGAGTTAAACATGTACTCTCTGGAGGAGAGAAGGGACAGGTGGGATATGATTGAGACCTTTAAGTGCAAGAAAAGAATAAATAGGACAAGCATGGTGGGACTGTTCAAGGGGGTGGTGGGGAGAGACACTCAGGGTCATGGCTTGAAATTGGAGGGTGGAAGGTTTAGAAGGAAGATGAGGAGGCATTTCTTTATGGAAAGGGTTTTGTCAGAGTCAAACACACTACCTGCAGAGGTGGTGGCCTGTAAAACAGTGGGATGCTTTAAGAGAGCCTAGGATAGGGCAAAAGGAAGGCTCATGGAAGGGGTGGGTTGAGTGAGAAGACAGCTGCAGAGTAGGGGTGCCAGCTGCAAAATTGAGCAGACACGATAGATAAAATGACCTTTTTTCTGCTGGCAGCTTTGTATGTTTGTATGTTCATAACATGTTTCTTATTCACTTCTCCTTTCTAAGGTGAGGACAGTCTGCCCATTCTATTGTAACCTCCCCCTGAAGAGATGCAGGAGACTACCTTTATAATTTTGCTCGTCTTGTTTTGGGAGGAATCAAACACTTGGACTCGGGAACCAGAAACTTAAACCTCTTTCCCTCTAGAGAAGAACTAAATAATTTGAAGAGGAAAAATAGAAACATAGAAACATAGAAGTTGATGGCAGATAAGGACCGCAAGGCTCATGCAGTCTGCCCATTTCTTTTTCTACCTTATAAATGTGCCATCGGCCTTTGCTCTGTCATTTGCCTATCTATTTATACTCATCTGTATTTCTCCCTTATGCCTATCCCATGCCTGTTTGAAGCCCTGCACTATATTCATAGCCACCACTTCCTGAGGTAGGCTATTCCATGCATCCACCAACCTTTCTGTGAAAAATAATTTCCTCACATTTCCCCTTAATCAGCCTCCCTCTAATCTCATGCTGTGTCCTCTAGTCCTGCTATTTTTCTTATATTTAAACATGTTAGACACTTTCGCCTTGTTAATGCCCTTAAGGTGTTTGAATGTTTCGATCATATCATCTCTCTCTCCCCCTCCTTTGTTCTACATATTGAGCTCCATTATTCTGTCCTCATATGTCTTCTGATGCAGTCCCTGCACCATTTTCGTTGCCCTTCTCTGGACTACCTCAATTTGGTTAACATCCTTGTGAAGGTGTAACATCCAGAACTGCATGCAGTACTCCAGATGGGGCCTAACCAGTGTCTTGTAAAGAGGGATTATTACCTTCCTCTTACGACTTGTGATATCCCTACTGATACACCCTAACTTCCCCCTAGCCTTACCCACTGCTTTAGAGGTCTGCTTGGATGATTTCAGGTCATCGGTGATGATGATGCCAAGGTCTCTTTCTTCCTTTGTGTCTGCCAGCAACTCCCCTCCCAGCCTATAGGTGGCTTCAGGGTTTCTCTTCCCTATGTGCATGATCTTGCACTTCTTTGCATTAAATTCCAGTTGCCACTCTTCTGACCATGTTGCTAGTTAATCCAGATCTCTTCTCATTCTGCCCACCCCATCTGCATCATCTACTCTGTTGCAGATCTTGGTGTCATCTGCAAACAGACAAGCCTTACCCTCTAGTCCATCTGCTATGTCACTAATGAAGATATTGAAGAGGACTGGCCCCAGGACTGATCTCTGAGGTACCCCACTTGTGACTTGCATCTCTTCTGACTGTATACCTTTTACCACCACTCTCTGTTTTCTGCCTGTCAATCAGTTTGCCACCCAGTTGACCAACTTCTGACCCACCCCGAGCCTACCCAGCTTATTTATCAATCTTCTATGTGGAAGAGTGTCGAAAGCTTTGCTGAAGTCAAGGTAGGTGACATCAACTGCTCCCCCTTGGTCCACCACTGTGGTTACCCAGTCAATGCAATCTATGAGATTAGTTTGACAGGACCTTGCTTTTGTAAACCCATGCTGTCTTGGATCCTGTGCCCCTATGGATTCCAGGTGTTGCACTATCCTTTCCTTAATGAGTTAAATACAGTGATTCTAGCCTGGAATACCTGTATTGTACCCCTGTATGCTGTCATATTGCTAGATTCTTTGATGTCTCTACATTCTGGTGATGACATAGCCTCCTTGTGTCACTTAGAACATAATAAATAGAAAGTTTAAAAATAAAATCTACTCTACTTATAGTTAGTTACACAACAATACATGAACAGTTAGGGTACATTAGCAATAGTGGGTGATTCGTATATGGAAAGCAACTCACAACTGCTAGTAATCAGTGTCAGCGGCTCAGCAGGATACACACTCACCTCTGAGGCTGGAAGATCAGAAAGTTGGGGCTTTTAGTCCTACAACAGATATTTGGGTAAAACCCCAGTACTGACACTGTAATGCATCATGAGGAGGATGCTACACTCCTGAGGAACCATCTTTCAGATGAGATTTTAAACCAAAGTTCCATGTGCCCGTTTTGGTAGTTGTTCAGGTGGACATTAACAGATCCCATGGCATTTCTCAAAAAGAGTGAGGGAAATTTTATTCAAAATCATAAACTATCTACAGCCATACAGTAAATACAAATTTATAACCATATTATAATAATTGGGGAGCATTTTCTTACTTAGGGAAACACGGTTATAATTTGTCATTATAACCTGTGGGTTATAAAGGCAAACACGAGCTGGGTTTCTCTCGCTTCTTGCATGCGCCTGCCTCCACTCTCCCCTTACACCACTGCTCTATCACAAAACCAGATATTTGGCCACCACGATCACCCAATGATAAGGGAATTAAAAAATAAATTGCCTCTCAGCAGCTGACTTTTCTTCCTTTAATGTGATTTTTGGTTAAACCTTAAACCTCAGTTAACTTAAAAAAAAAGGTTTCAGTAGCCACTCAGATGCAGATTGGATAGCATTTCCTCACAACTGGACCGCAGCTGTTTTATTTTATATAATTGCTGTGGTGAGAAAGCACTCCCCAGCAATTACATAAATTAAAACATGAGGTGGTGTGTTTTTGAAAAGATTTTACACACCCCCTAGGTGTTGAATGTTTAAATATACCCCTCGAGCTTCACTCTCGGGGGTTTATGTAGCATCCGACACTGTGGGTGTGTGTAAAATCTCATTAAACACACCACCCCATGTATTATTCTATATAAGTGATGCAAAAGTAAACACATTAGGTCATGGAAGTTTCAGAATTGGTAATCCATGGCATACTTTTTCATTTCTCTAATAGCACACATCCAGGTATCTTGTAACTCTGTATTCACTATAATAAACATTCTATAGATTTTTAACAATTTTCCCTAACATTTCGGGACATGATCCTTCATTTTGTTGCAATATAAATAAACATCTAGACATTTCTATGTGCCATTTTATTACCATAATGATGAGGCATAGAGTTATCTTATTCCATTTATTCCAGGAGTGTGAATAGTATCCATATACTACATCATGATAAGAGACTGTTTTTAAAACTGGTTCAGACCAATTGTGTTCTAAATAGGATACAAATCCTGCTACAAAAGAGCAGTAGAAAAATAGATGTTTCTAATGTTTCGAGTTGTTGGTTACACTGGGGTCTGCTACACATTCTTTCGTTTAGCTGATGGTGCTTGTGGTTTGATTTGACGTTAGGTTTTTCATGACTTGTGAGCCAATGCATGTCCCGCATACTGTATGTGGTGGTATTCTAGTATTCCATAACAAAGTTTGCAGAGCTGTTTGGAAATTCAGTGGGCATTTTCCAAAAGTATTATCTACTTCACAGAGTGTCTAATAAATATTTATATAACCCTTTTTGGATCATGGAGATGATCTGGCTAGTAACGTGCCACTGTTTCTGTCTGCCAAAGGTTTTTCTTAAATAATTTGGTATCTTTTGTGAGTTTGTTTCCTATTGTGTGAACCAAGTTTTGCACCTGTTATATAGCCATGGTTCCCTTTCATATGTTGATATTCAAAAGAAGTGGTTTGATGTTTGTCATAATAATTACTGTTACAAAATAGCATAGGGGTATTCATATTTATGCCTCCATTATTTAGAGGTGCATAAGTGATGTTACTTTTTATGGGATTAGGCTGGTTTCACCAGAATGCCTGGAGGAATATACTCAATAAGCCAGTTTCCAACTTCTTGGGTGGGGGAAAAACATAACTTATATATAGAAATACGGGTACTAAGTATGTACCATTTTTCTTCCCTGTTTTCATTTTGTTCCAGTTTGCCAATTTTTATTTACTTATATTTATTTTCTGTTCCCTCTTCAGTACATACATTTCACTTGTACCAAACAGTATTCCTAGGTTGATATGGGCCCATATCAAGTTTGTAGTTTTATTTGACTTCTATTTGGGGAACTCTGAGTATTTTGTCCCAATCTATACCCTATAAATTTATCAATGTTAAGAGAAGCAACTGAGATTTTACCAAATTCATAGCATACGTTAAGAGATTCAGTAATGGAATTTTCACTAGTAACCAACAGGCACATATCATCAGCATAGGACAATATTTTGTGTGGAATACAGTTCATAGTGTTTTGTAGAGGTGATATGTTCTGTAAAGAAATAATACATCTCAGTAAGGGATCTTTAAAAAAAGTGTACGGTATGGCTTAAGGGGGAGCCCTGTCACGCACCATGTCTAATGTGTACTAGTGGTCCTCTCCAGCCATTAATCAGTGGGACTACTATTGCAGTTCTGTACATTCTTTGGATCCAGTTTACTACAGTGTGTGGGACTTCGTAGTATTTTGGTATGTGCTGGAGAAAGTCATGGTTAACCAATTCAGAGAAAGTTATGGTTAACTAAGTCAAATGATTTTTCCTTGTCCAGGGAGACCACATAGCCATTGAGGATTTCATTATTTCTATGTTCCATGATTTCTCTTAATAATATAAGGTGGTCAGAAATATGTCTACCAGAGACTGAACATAGTTGGACCTTTGAGATTACTATGGATGCGATCATGAGCAGACTTTTAGTCAAAATTTGAGTTAAGATTTTAAAATCAGTATTTAACATACTTATGGGTCTCCAGGTCAGTAATTGTGTTATATCTCCTTTTTTATGCAAGTAGATCAGAGTTCCTATATTCATTTTTTAAAGGGATAGAGTTAGTTTGTAGTATAGAATTAGATACTGTTGTCAATCCAAGTAATACATCAGGGCCAATTATTTTATAAATCTCATTAGGGAGCCCATCTAGTCCCAAAGTTGCTCCATTTTTGAATGCAGTAATATAGTCTTTTACCTCCTGACTGGTTATTGGCTGGCTACCCTTTATCAAAGTATCATTAGGGACAATAGGTAAAGTGAGTCCAGACAGGAATTGGGTTAAAAGGAGGGATGTTGTAGGTAGGGGGCATACATTTGTCTTGTATATTCAGAAACTATGAATAGGATGTCTTCCTTAGTAGTGTGCAATATATCATGATAATCTGAAATATAGTTTATTTCTTTTTTCGTAATTCTCTGCTAACAATTTTCCAAAGGGCAAACCTAGTTTGATGGACCATGGGTGCCGAATCTTTGTTAATGATACAATAGTTTAGATTGTTGGGCATGCAAGGCAGTCAAGTCCTATTTTATCTTATTGATTTGTTGTTATAGGTCTTGGTTTGTGTAATGGGATATTGTAAATAATTTCTGAAGATGATACCTTTTTGCAAATAAACTAGATATATATTTAAGCACTTAGTTTTACTTTAGTGTTTCAAAAATGTTATCAGTCCATATTTCATGTCTTCCTACCATAAAAGAGGGATATTAAAATATATCTATATCTATACCAATTTCCTGGCTGCTATAAAGTGGGTCAGAGAAGCAGTAAAGTGTGCTTACTGTAACAAAGAAATGTAAAATTTCTGAATACCAGGGCCTTTACTGAGGGGGAGCATATGTCCAATTGTAATAGAAAGTTGGTTATTGTCCAAGAATGCTACTGGTTATACCTTTGCTGATCTATTAGGTACATGTTGGGATATAAAAAAAAACAAAAAACAATTCACATTGCCAATTGGCCTTTGTGGAATATGGGAAGTATGTAGTCTGGTAGTCTCTAGGTATGCATTTCTTAGCCTTGCTTTATGTATAATTTTAGACAATGAATTTGAGTCACAGTATAGTTTTTGTTTTAGAGGTTTTGCTTCTGTCTTGTACAGTAAGACTACAATTAAAATCCCCACCAAACATAACACCTTGCGTTGTGTGAAGATAAGGCTGAATCAGCCATAATAATTCAATACATGACGTTTTTGTTTGTGTGGCATACAGATTTATCAATCTGTATTGTACATTTCAAATTTTCACATCTAGTATCAATGCTCTCTCTGGGACTAAATCAAATACTGTGATAACTTTGATTTCCGGCATCCTAAACAAGATTCCAGCCCCTGAACATGTTTTGGGCCCAATAGACCAGGTAGAAGGTCCAAAGTGTCCATCATTTTGGGCTTGTTGGATTTTTTGAATGGTGTGAAATCTGACATCTTGCATAAAAATGATGCTAAGTTTTAGATATTTCATGAAAGAAAATACTATATGCCTCTTTTCTAGCCTTTCCATGCTGTTAACATTTACAGTGTAAAAAGAAATATCATTACACATAATGATAGAATAACAGGTTCCTCATCTCTGCCTGCCTCTCCTGTATTTTTTTTCAGTATGTTGTATCATAGTTTTTGCTTTCTGTTTCTGGGAACCCAAGGAAGCTGCAGGAACTTTAATTCTTTGATTACCTCTGGATGGGAGGACACTACTGAAGAAGTGTGTGAGTCTTCCTCTGATTCCTCAGAGTGGATTTGCAATACATCATATTTATTAAAGAAGGAGACAGTGGAAGTTTTTGCCAGTTTATGTAAGGGAAGTCCCATTTTCAACCATATTCTTGTAGTCATCCTGCCCCTTTCAGTCTCAGGATTGGGAGGGGGGCATGCTAACAGCACCTTGAGTCTTGTCTGATATAGAATTAGTTCTGACACTTGGGGTGGATCATCTTCATGTTCTGTGGCCATGATTTCTGGGATAATTTCTTGAGGATGCTCTGATAGGGTGGAGGGTGGGTGGGGGGTTGGACTGCTGGTGGAGGTACCTCTGCATGGGGGGTATCAGGGTGTTGGTTTGGATTAAGTTTTGATTTCGTACATTGTTTATTCTTTTGGATCAGAGTAATGTATAATCTCTGTTCACCCCATCTGCATGTTCGGGCTGATTATGGGCTGCCCAGAGGCAGTTTTGAAATGTATGACCAGGTTCATCACAGAGGTTACTTTTACATTTGTTTAGGCAATCAGCTCCTGTACAACATAACACCCAAAGACAATGCATTTCACCTTGTCACAAGCACTACTGAGGCGTGCCACTGATCCACACCTGTAACAGGCCTTCAGTCAGTGGGCCTGGGTAGATTAGCACTCCTCTGTTTCTTCTTAAAAAAAAGGAGTTGGGGAGATGCATTACCCCTGTGTTGATAGATTTAAGCAAAATCCTGATCCTCCACTCTCCAGTCCCTATATTCTCAGAATCTAGCATTACTGCAGGTTCACTCAACACTGTACAATGTTGCTTAAATCAGTACACTAAATCATTTATACTTACACTTTCATTTCTTAATAAAACAGTAATATTCATATGAGCAGGTTTCATGAGAGGAACAGCCATGAATGAGGTCAATATGTGTTTTAAGGTGTTATGTTTGACCCAGAAACTTTCAAGACCATTTAAAGCTAGTATCTATAGACATCTGTCCTGAGACATGTATCAGGGGATACATTTTGTTTTCAAAAACACATTATATAATTTATTAATAAAGAATGAGTAATAAACACTCTGTCTGATGGTTCTGGCATGCCTCTCATATAGGATAAATAAACTGCATTATGTCTCTTAGCAGGTAGTATGTTAGTTTTTGAAAGTGAAGCAAAGGGTCTTGTGTTGGTTTTCTGTGGAATACTTAGTAGGGCATTGACCTGTGTACGAGAAGGTCCAGGTAGCAAGTCATCATTTGCATTAAGGTTAGGTTTTGCTGTACTCTGTACAGGAGTCAGATATGGTGTATTTAGAAGAGTCAATATTGGATGTTGTGTAACAGCTAGTTCCTCAGGAACCTGTAGCTCATTGGGGTCTGTATTGGGATTATTTTGTTGTGTAGTCTCTGGAGGTATAAGTGCATTACCTGCATTCTGAAAGTCTGCCGGTGTCAGCATCTGAATTGAAGAGGAAGTGGCCATCCATTCCCCAGTTGAAGTATTTTGCTTCCATACTGCAGCTTGCAAAGCCCCCTCCATTGACCATTCCTCAGAGTTCTTTTTTGTACAGATAAATAGTTTGTGTAAGCCGAACACTGCTGGGTCTGCCATTGTCATTCCAGACATTCCACCTGACAATGATTTAGTGATGTGAGGAGAAAGCTCATATGGTTTTTCAGCAATCTGAGTGTAGTTTCCAGATCCAGGTCAGCATTCAGAAAGTTGGCATTTTCAGCAGCTGCTGCCCAGTCTGTTGGCGGTACCTTTGATGCATTTATGTGAGGGGTACTCAGCTGATTAATTCTGACAGTTTTCCCCTGGGTGTTAGTTTGCAGTTATTGAATGCACCTTGTAAGAGTCGTTTTTTATAGGGATTTCCTTTCTTTAGCATTGAGAAGTTTTTGCAGTTTTTTAGCTTCGGCGGAACAGGGGTGTGGGGTACTCATGCCTTTATTTATTTATTGATGTCTAAGAATTACAACCCTTTGAGTCAGGGACTCTTTTTCAAAGGCTCTATATCAAAACAATAGCAAAGAGTGTACATACAATTGATTTATAGGTCAGAGCAATTAAAGGACTAAATATATATATATATATATATATATATATATATATATACACACACAATAAAGTTAAGAGCAATTGCAGTATAAATACTAAGATAGACAAGGTGTTGGAAACAATAGGAGTTACACATTGTTGAAATGGGCAACAACAGGCAGTCTAATAGGCAATTATTGTATAAGCAGCGGAAAACCCAGATAATGAGAGCAGGTTAGAGAAAAAAGGGAAAGTGGTAAGGCAGAAAAACTGAGTAAAAAGGAGTTATGAGGGACAAGCCCAGATGGGGCAGGCCAGGAAAGATGAGAGGGGGATGTTTTAGCATTGTCTGTGTCATATTCAGTAAATTCTCAGTCAGTGGTAGAGTCATTCTCCTCCATATGTACACCTGATCCATAGAGCACTCCAGGCAATGTTACATCCTTCCTTAATACTTCCTGTTTGTAATATGTTTCTCCATGAGCACTAGCAGTGATCTCTACAGGTGCTGAGGCATGGGAGGAGACCTGAACCCCTTCCTTCATCTCCTCCAGCTGTCCGTTCTCATTGGAATCTGCCATCTTGGAAGCAGGCCAAGATGACAGAGTCTCCCTACAGACAGAGAAGTGTCATTTTATTGGGGAATAAGGATGTAATATTCAAAATCACAAAACTAGCCCACGTTTGCAATATTTAAACTTAATATTTACAACTTCTTTTATACAACCATACAAGATGTTCACAAGAACTCATGCCTTCCTTCCCCATTTTGCTTTTTTCAGTAAAACACACAAAACTTTATAACCATAAGATTTTAACACAAACTGTCCATTTATTTTCTAAATCTGCTTTTGTCATCTTTTTTCATCTGTTCCATATGCCTAAACCACTGAAATCTGCACATTTTTCAAAATAACATTAATAGGTACTGCCTGTTGTTGCAGGACCTATTTATTTATTGAAATGTTTCACCAGGAAAGGGACACTGAGCAATAAGATACTCTTCTCATGGTGTGACCTTGGGGGGGAGGTTACAGATTGAGAGCAGTTGCACACATTGATACATGGAATAGGAGTTACATTGTACAAGGAATTACAATGATATAGAGTAAATTAGGTTACATTCATAAGGTTATCTTCAACAGAATGATTCAGCATGGATGAGGTTAGCACAAAACTGTGTTTGACACATTAGACAGAGAGAACAAGGCTAGAAGTGCAATAGAGGGCAAGTGCAGAAGTTGATGGTATATGCGAGCATTCATACCAATAGCTAATGCCACTGGCTGGCCTCATGGGATCGATGAGAGGTGTTAGGAGGTCTAAACCTCACTTTCAGATTCTTGACGGTATTGGGAATGTAAGTAATCACAGACACGTTGCATTAGAGTAATAAACAAGTTTATTACTACAAAAGGGATAAATCACAGTTGCCCAAAGCAGCTCTTTCTACTACAAACTGGGGGCCAGTGCTAAGCGTTCCCTACACCTCGAAGTTTCTCTGTGTCTCTTGGGGTTTCTCACGTCTCCCAGGTATAAGGCTTGTGCATTACATTATATACCTATGATAATTACTATGGTTACCAAAAGATAGAAAAATTTCTAGTTACAGAGATGAGCCCTATTGGCTAAATTAGAGGTGGCTCCATGGTCCAAGATAACATTATACAATTCTGTAAAGTCATCAGTTTGAGAACAAAAGAGTTCTTATACAGAGTCTTGCATAACTCAGTGCAGTGGTGCAAATCACCAAAAGGTGGCACTGCCGTCTTACATATTATAATTACTCCAAGGACACAGGTGTTCTGGCATCTTACAAGTAAGAAATACACAGAAAATACATAGCAGAATGTTTGTATTAGTAGGCAGAGTGTATTACAACAATATGCATTCATATCCTGACATCTACTCTTGTACGGTAGATGCCCTTAGCTCTATATGTTAGTATAATATATACTTAAGGGCTAGCTGTCTACAGTGTACCTCTAAGAGTACCAATTAGGGTGCAGGGACCTCATGTAACATTCTCCCCCTTGTTGCCTCCAAAGGCAACACAGATGTCTCGGGAAAGGACAGGAGCAGTGGTCATTTACAAACCCAATGTGTGAGCTTTGTAAAGGAACTTGAGCTGCTCACAGTGTTGGTGCAGTGTGTGCCGTAGGCAGCAGAGCATAAAAATCAAAATGAAAATTAAAAATGCTAGTATAATAACAAAACCTTTAAAAGTAATCTCTAATCATGTGTTAGTTAATGCGTTATTCATCTCACCATCATTAATCAAGGCACAGCTTCATTGGCTTTGGTCATATTATTGCTGATGTGGATGAGGTATGTGTCCTTCCTATCTAAAAGTGATTTTAATGTAATTGTAAGTGGGTCTACGTGTACATTAAAGTGTGGCAAATATTCTGACAGTGTGAGCAGATAATCGGAGTTACCATCAATAATGTCTGCATCTAGGAGGGGGGGATGGGGTTATAACAGTATGTCCAATTACAGTCTTCTGGTGGGGAACAAAACAGAAATAGGGGTAATCAATAGCACATGTAACAGATCCATAGGTGTAAGACTTGTGATTTGTGACCACGCAGTATTCACCATCAGAATTATACTGTGAGCGCACAGTAGGCAGGCTCCACTTTTGCAACTGGACAGGGCAGGTAGGTCATCTTTGAAATTTGCATTGACAGGCGATGAACCTCCTCACGATAGGATTGGTAGAGCTTACCAGGAGCCAGAGTCGAGTCAAAGGAGTCAGTGCCATTCGCAGTGATGTCATCATCCATAGTGAAAGTCCAATCAATGCTGTCAGGAGAGTAACCACAAATAGGTTCAATAACATCAAAGACATCACATTGTCACAAGTAAATATATTGCTTTTTCACACAGCAGTCTGTGTGCGGAGTCACCCAGGCATCCAGGAAAGGATGGTAAACCAGTAGAGGCAGTAGATCCAGGCGTTCTCTGTAGATGTCTTCATCCAAATGCCCAATGGAGTGAACCAGTGCAAGCTTGTTGAACAAAGCTGTAGTGGGATCAAAGCATGGTAAGGAGACAGTAAAGGAAACAAACATGGTATCTGTTATGCCAGATGTTAACTGGAGCACATTTGCTGCAGCCACATCCAAGAGCAGGGCCATTCTTGATGCCCTACAGGTGGCAGGCATTAGACAGCTAGTTTCAGAACCCACTCATGAGGGAGCAATCTTAGACCTCGTACTCTCAAACGGGGGCAGTGAGAGGATCTCAGATCTAGAAGTGGGTTGCCATCTGGGGACAAGTGACCATCAAACAGTGTGGTTCACGTTAAACTCAGCTACAGGGTCAAGCCATACAAAAGTGAGGGTACTGGACTTTAGGAGGGCTGACTTTGGCAAGATGGAGAGTGCCTCAGAAAGCACTAGCAAACAGGCTAGAAGGAGGTGTGGAGCAACAATGGGAATTATCAAAACTGCCATCACAGAGGCAACAAGCCTTTGTGTGAAGCAAATAAACAAATCAAAATGAAAGAAAAAGCCACTATGGTTCTCAAGAGAGGTGGCTGTGAAAGTCAGGAAGAAAAGATAGCATTCTGGAAGTATAAGGAAACACAGAAGGAGCAGGACAGAGAGATGTACCAGTTAAGGCAGAAAGAAGCAGGAGGGAAGTCAGAATAGCAAGGCCTAAACTGAGGAAAAGATAGCCAACTCAGTTAAGAAGGGGGATAAAACCTTTTACAGGTACATCAGCGAGCATAGAAAGACAAAGGGAGGGATAGTGAGGCTGAATAGAATGAACAGTGGGTGGGCAGAGGGGGACAGTGAAAAAGCAGGAATACTGAACGAATATTTCTGCTCAGTATTCACAAAAGAGGAGGGGGAAGTGCCTAATCCAATTAACAGACGCACTCTTGATAGGGGGGTCGATCCCAGTCCTTTCACAGAAGAAACGGTTCTGCAAGAACTCCTAAAACTGAAGGTGGACAAAGCAATGGGTCCTGATGGAATTCACCCCAGAATTCTTAAAGAAGTAAGGAAGGAACTAGTGAAACCACTGGCTACTCTTTTTAATAAATCATGGGAGGATGGTGTGGTACCCGAGGACTGGAGGAAGGTGGATGTAATTCCCCTTCACAAAAGTGGGACCAAGACAGAGGCAGGAAACTACAGACCTGTCAGTCTGACCTCTGTGGTAGGGAAAGTGATGGAGTCACTTCTGAAGGAAAGAATAATTGAGTACCTAGAGGTCAGTGGATCACAGGATCCAAGGCAGTATGGGTTTACAGCAGAAAGGTCATGTCAGACGAATCTAATAGATTTCTTTGACTGGGTGACCAAAGTAGTAGACCAGGGAGGGGCTGTGGACATGGCCTACCTAGACTTTAGCAAGGCATTTGACACAGTCCCACACAAAAGATTATTAGTCAAATTAACCAGCCTGGGAGTGGGTCCCAGGGTGGTAGCCTGGGTAAAACATTGACTGGGCAACAGGACACAGAAGGTAATTGTAAATGGAGTCCACTCTGAAGAAAGGGCGGTTACCAGTGGGGTACCACAGGGTTCAGTATTGGGTCCAGTCCTTTTTAATGTATTCATCAGTGACATTGCAGAGGGACTGGAAGGAAAAGTATGCCTTTTTGCAGATGACACTAAGATCTGCAACAGGGTTGATACACAAGGAGGCATGGAAAGAATGAAAATGGACTTGGCAAGGCTGGAGGAATGGTCAGACGTATGGCAGCTAGGATTCAATGCAAAAAATGCAAAATAATGCACCTGGGAAACAAGAACCCAGGGGAAGAATACACAATGGGTGGGGAGGTAGTAACAACAACAAAACAGGAAAGGGACCTGGGGGTAATCATATCAGATGACCTTAAGGTTAGCAAGCAATGTGAGAAGGCAGTAGGGAGGGCCGTGGGTATACTGGGATGTATAGGGAGAGGCATCAGCAGCAGAAAACAGGAAGTTGTTATCCCTCTGTACAGACAGTTGGTGAGACCCCATCTGGAATACTGTGTCCAGTTCTGGAGACACCATCTCTGCAAGAACATAGACAGGATAGAGGCAGTCCAAAGGAGGGCAACTAAAAGGGTGCTGGGTCTGCAAGAGAAGCTGTATGAGGAGAGACTAAAGGAGCTTAACATGTATACCCTTGAGGAAAGAAGGGAGAGGGGGGACATGATAGAAACTTTCAAGTACCTCAAGGGAATCAACAAGTCCAAGAGGGTAGCATCTTTCAGAAAAAGAGACTTGCAAGAACAAGGGGACATGATTTAAAGATAGAAGGAAGGTGGTTCAGGGGCTATGTGAGGAAGTATTATTTCACAGAGAGGGTAGTGGATGCATGGAACAGCCTTCCTGATGAAGTTGTGGGGTCTAAAACTGTGGGAGAATTCAAGAATGCATGGGACAGACATAAGGCAATTCTTGTGGGGGCAGGAAGATATAGGCTGTTGGTTAACTAGGATCTGCGGCCTATCCTGTAGGTAGGGAAATGGGCAGACTAGATGGGCCTAGCGGTCCTTATCTGCTTTCAAAGTCTATGTTTCTATGTTATGGAACACTTCTTAGCAGTGAAACAAGGACCAGTATTAGGGTGTCTGGTCACAAACCCCAAATTCCTAGCTGTGGAAAGAGGAATAGTTAAAGTCTGTTGCATACACATGGAAACACAGCTAGTGATTTTACATTGTGGACAATACCTTTTGGAGATGTGTCTATCATGTATAATGTCAGGTATTCTTCCAGATTCTAGATCACGGAAGAGGTTGTTGATGGTAGTGATAATGTAGGAGCCATAGGCAGAGCAAAGTATCTCTCTAGCAATGTATTGTTTATCTGCTTCTTTGTTGTTCTGTTGTATGAGTGCGTTAATCTTATCTTTAGAATGGTGAATGCCTTAACAATGTCATGCATGTTGTATACAGTGTATCTTTCTTCTTGACTAAGACCATCCACACCATACAATAATGGGGGTAGTACGTTGCTGACCAAACCAGTGGAGAATTTGGCAGAATGACTTTTGATAGCAGCAATGTCTGCTTTATTCCAGATAAGCATAGCCATACCAAAAAGGCATGTGACAATACCTGTTGCACCTGTGACATCAGAACTGTCAACTTCACATGTTTTATGTTTGTGAGTTAGGTTATCAGGAGAAGGCTTCCTCCTGAAGTTGCCTCTGTGTTCAGTAGAATGGACCCCGGCAATAGGGTCTTGCGTATGAATCTGAAATGCAGCTAAACCATCAAGCAATAATTAACTATAAAATGCTGAAGTGTTAATATTGTGACACATACCAAATTCTTTCAAATTCCAGTAAGTTAGATTAAACAAAACAGGTATATGATTAAACTGTAAGTTATTAATCAAAGAACCTGGGAGGGCAGTGGCTGTTAGACCACTACGGGACCAGGGGTATGGTTTGGACATTCCAAAAGCTGTTTATCATTGGGTGGTAACACAGAGAGGTACATGGCTGCAGAAGCCATGTGCTGTATAGCACAACATTTTAGAGTGAAATCTCTGGACAAAGAGTATATGAAGGATCAATTAAGGCAGTTATGTTGTACAAACCAGAATGTCTTAATGCAGTTTGTAACAAGGACAGTGAACCTTTTGGGGATAATTTAGCATTGAGCCAACCTTGGAAAGTTCCTTTGGAGAGTTTGGCCACAGGGAGAATTTGTCCTTGTGATGTGGTTTGCCACTCAATTTGAAGGGTAGATTTATCAGGAATGAAAACTGAGGCAGTGAGGTAAGCATCAGAAACTTCCTGGACAGTGATCATACTATCTGGTATAGTGATGGATATTCCCTCTGGAGGAGGTGCTGGAGGATCGAGGTGTTGTAGGAGGTCCGGTACCATGCCTTGGATGCAGGGGATAACTCCCAAGAGGAGGAGATAATGGAACAAGATAGCCATCTTGTCAGTGTCTCTGAAAAGGAAGATCAAAGATTAATATGTTAGTACTTTTCCGCCCAATGGGGTGAGGAAAAGTAATTTAAGCTCTGTTATACAGTTTCAGCTGGTTTGCTAGTAAACATTTGTCAGTCAACTTATTGTAGTGGAGGAGTCTAACTTGATAGACTGCCGGACTGAGCTTGTTGACAGTGGGGTATGGGCCTTCCCACTTGTTGGAAAAGGAATGGTGGGATGTGCAAATTGAAGTGCCATTACATGATCTCCAACTTGCCAATCCACTTCTTGTGCATGTTTGTCAAACTGTATTTTGGATTGTCGCTGGGCCTTGCCCATGCAGTTGGCAGCATACAAGTGTGTGTGTGTGTGTGTGTGTGTGTGTGTGTGTGTGTGTATGAGGTATTTTCTTGTTTTTTCCACATATTGGTCCACAGACACCCGGTCTGCAGTGGGAGTATGCAGGTCAAACAACAGGTGCTCAGGTAATCTCATCTGTCTGCCAGTCATCACCTCAAAGGGTGTAAACTGGGTAGTAGCTGAGGGTGTACCCCTAATTGTCATAAGGAGCAACAGCAGTAGGGAATACCAAGTTTGGAGATTGTCCTCAATGAATTTGGAAAGCATTTGCTTAATCCATCTGTTGGCTTTCTCTACTTTACCTGAGGATTGAGGGTGGTAGGGTAAGTAGAACTTTTGCTGAACTCCAAGGAGTTCAATGGATTCTTTCATCAACTCACCTGTAAAACTGGTTCCTTTGTCAGTGTCTACTTTGAGGGGTAGACCCCACCTGGAGAAAATCTGTTCCACCAGGATTTTGACAGTAGTTTTTGCTGTACATGTCTTAGTGGGGAAAGTTTCTACCCACTTAGAGAACAGATCAGTTACCACAAGAGTATACTTGTCATTTCTGCTAGTGTTGGTCAAAGAACAAATGAAATCAATCTGTATGGCATGCCAAAGGCCAGAATGTCATTGTGGTAAGAGTTTGGCATTTTGTTTGGTAGGGATGGGATTGTTTTGCACACAAATGAGATAGTTGTCTATGTATCATTTAACATCGTTGGTGATACCAGGCCAGCAGGCAGTGGTCTTGAGTCTCTGGAGGGTATTCTCTGCTCCCTGTTGTCCACCAGTGGGGGTGTCATGCACTTGGTGCAAGAATTCAGATCTTAAATGTCTGGGGACCACCCACAACTTGGTGGTGGAGTCATTTGATTGGAACCAGATGAGCTTGTCATCTGGTGACAACCGTAACTTACCTTCATGCCTCCAGTAGGGGTTATATGTGGGACATTTCTCTTCAGTGCCTTTGTCAAGGAATCTGAACACCTCTTTAAGTTCAGTGTCAAAATGCTGGGCTGCAGAGAGGTCCAAGGGGGAAAAAGGTTCAGGTTTCTTCCTGAGTGCTGCAGTGTGTACAGCTGCATTAGCCTCTGGATGGTCCATCATCCAGAGGTCCCCCCCCTCAGGCCCCTTCCTTAGCAAGAGCATCTGCTGTGTCATTGAAGGCATGATAGGGATCATGGAGAGAGTGGGCTTTGACTTTGTGTACATACAGCTTGTATGCAAATTATTGTGCCAGTGAATGTATGTATATTACCAATTCCTCATATTTCACTGGGCTGCCATCAGAGGAGAGGAAGGAGTTCTTCTGCCAGAAGGGAAGAAATTCTGTAAGAAAACAACAAACTCACTTAGAGTCTGTAAAGATGATGGTATCCTCAGTTCCATGTTGGATGAACTCGAGGGCACAGGCCACCACTGCCATCTCTGCATATTGTGATGATGCTACACTATAATGCTTAGATATTTTGACAGTGTTCCCATAAGGGTATATCACTAGAATGCCCATTCCTGCAATTTTTTCTCCCTGATAGTAGGATGCTGAACCATCAGTAAAGACACGGCACAAAGAAGTGTTGTCAAGTACCTGTGGCGTGGCAGGGAGGAAGGGACCTGGATCTCGGAGATCAAGTGACTATGGTGTACAGTCATGGGGTTCTCCCTGGAAAAGGAGGCCATGAGCTAGCATAGATGGAACTTTAGTCAGTTGTACCTGTATGTCTCTATCCTGGAGAAGAAGATACCAGTGTATCAGTCTGGTGTTAGAGACTGACCCATCCTTCACTCTATCTGAGAGCTGAAAAGAGGCTGGCATGTGGTTGGTGTTGATGATCAGTGGTGAGTACCGAATGATATACTGGAAGTGCTCGACAGCCCAGTAGGTGGCCAGAAGGTTCCTTTCACAAAGGCTGTACTTCTGTTCCACTGGGGTCAAGAGCTGCAAGACATATACAGTGGGTCTCAAGGTGCCATGCACCTTCTAAGCCAGCACTGCTGACATGGCAATGCCAGAGGTGGCATATTCCAGATGGAATGGTAGTGCTGGATTGGGGTTGACCAGAGCTGGGGCAGAGGCCAAGGCCTGCTTCAGTGACATCTCAGCCTGGGTGTGTATAGGGCCCCAAGTCCTTGGTACATCCTTTTTGAGTAACTCATACAGAGGAGCAGCTTTCTGAGCAAAATTACTAATAAAATCTCTTGACTAATTCACCATACGTAGAAACTTCGAAGAGTTGCCACACTGGTGGATAATGGCAAGTCTTGCAATCCCTATACCTTCTTCCAGCTAGGGCTTCCACCTTGGTCAGTTACTTTTAGACCCAGAAAAAGTACCTCTTTCTGACACAATTGTGTTTTTGCTGAGTTACATTTCAAGCCTGCTCTCTGAATGAGAGTCAGTAGTTCATCCAAGAGATCCAAACCTTGTTCCTATGTGGCTGTTGCCAGCAGCAGGTTGTCCACATATTGCAAGAGACATTGGGGAGTAGAGAAACTCTCAAGGGCATCCACCATGTGGAGATGGAACAGGGATGGACTGTTATGGAATCCTTGTGGCAAGCAAGTCCACGTGTACTGTCTTCCTTCAAAGGTGAAGGCAAACTTATATTGACTCTTAAGGGCCAATGGCAATGACCAAAAACCATTGGAGATGTCCAGGGCACTGAACCATTTCAATTCAGGGGTCAGAAGTCATAGCACATCTGGTGCTGATGCCACAGTTGGAGAACAACTGGGGGTGACCTGATTCAGTTTCCTGTAGTCAATAGTAAGTCTGCAGGTACCTGTGGGTTTCTTCCCGGGCCACACTGGGGAGCTGGCAGTGGAAACACAAGTTCTGATTACTCCTTGCTTGAGGAGTGACTTGATTGTTTCTTTAAGGGAAGGCAAGGCCTCAGTTGGGAAAGGATATTGCCTTTGCCTTTCATGTGCTGGGCCTGGCACTTTGAAGACAGTGTGCATTCTACCACAGTCATGCTTGTTGATTGCAAATACATCCAAATGTCATTGCAAAATAGGGAGGAGCTTTGGGAAAAGTTCATGATTCTTGAACAAATCTATGACATCATAATCTTTGTCATTGGCAGATATCCTTGCCACCACATGTGAATCAGGAATCAAAATGGTATGATATTGACCCTGAATCTGTATCAGCAGCATGTTAGCTAGGTCCACCACACAGCCATGTGGTGCAAGGAAGTCAATACATATGATACTAGGATGATCATGCAGTACCATCAGTTGGAAAATGTGTGAGGCCTTGAGATGGCCTAGCTCCACCGGTAGGGGGTAGAAAACGGTATGCAGGTAGCCTAGTATCATCAACTCCTGACATGTTGGTCCTCCATCTGGTAGACCAAGGGGATGTGTCCAGGTGTTCATCATGTAGCACAGATACAGCTACACCTCTATCTAGCAAAACTACTAGTAGGCATCCCCAGACCTTGGCCTTGGTGCAGGGCCTTTCCGTTTGCATCCAAGACTAGCTTGTTTACAATCTGGACTGGGGCCTGTAATTGTCAATCTGTACTGCCGCTAGCCTGTAGAGGTTGGGCCTGGCTCATGTGAATCACTTCACCATGTTGCACTGATGCTATATAGGGAGGAGCTTCAGGGATCAGGCCTGAATGGGCCTGAGGGCCTGTACTGCCGGTGTCCCCATGGCCGGTTGGGGCCTGGGTTGATGATTGTACTGCCACAAGGGCCTATGCTGAAACAGCATCTGCCACAGAGCATACTTGTCCAAGGAGCTCTCAGAATTTCTGATTCTTTTCAGCTATCTCCCTATATGAAGGGCTTGTTCTCTGCTGTTGTGGTTTTCTTCTGCCCTTATGCTTCCTATTCTTATGCCAATTCAAGTTCCCACCCCATTGTTGTTGTTGTTGTGGTTGTTGTTGATAGACCTGTTGGGGATGTTGATTATCAGCTGGAGGGGCTTGCTGATGTTGGGCCTGTTGGCATTGGGCCTGCCCTTCCACTGTGTAGTATGTTGTGGCCTCCAGAGTGGACTCCACGGTGGCTACCTTTTTGGAACCAGAGCCAAGATCACGGATATAGAGTTGATACACTCTTTAGGTTTTCTGAAGGATGTCGGCAACCTATCCGTGCTTGGGTAGGTGGTTGGCTCTACCTTTTCTCTTACTGCTGGAATCATGTTCCTAAGGAACAGAGTCTTATATTCAATAAGATCAACATCCGCAGCTTCTTGTGCCAAGTACTTTCCTGCTTGGTAGGCCATCCAGAGTCTCTGGTGGTAAGTCGCTGGACTTTCATTTGCATTCTGCTTCACAGGATATGCAAGCATCACTCCTACTACACCTGGACTGTGAGTAGAAATGAGCTCAGCTGCAACCTCATTAAAGGTAACGTTCCATCCTGATGAACAGCATCGGAGAATTTGGACAACAAACCAGGATCAATGGTCTAGCGTAGTATTTGGACCTGACATTCTGCAGCAAGGCTAAGCATCTCACATTTAGAACTCACCTTTTCAAAGTGACAGCTGAGGTTGTCAGACGGATTCATCTGACCAATGCTGTCAGCAATTTGCTGAACAGAGTAGGCCATTTGTAGAGGATTACTGGGTCGATCAGGCAAAGATAGATTGTCTCGAGTGCCATCAAGTGCAGCCTGAGCTGCAGCTTCAGCCGCAGTGCGTACAGTACCTTCCTGAGTGCCAGCCTCTTGCAGAAGCTGTCTAATCAGGGTTTTAATAGCCTGTTTACATCTCTCAGGAAGAGGTACATTGCCAATCGCAGTTTCAATCATGGCTTCTATCTCCTGCCTGTCTTCTACATTAATAATGGCTCCCAGAGGTGCCATTGGGACCAGGCTTGGGCCTGCTCCCCCCATATCATGGGGGCCGCCATGTTGGCATCTCCCATGATCAGCGTCACGACATCGCTGATGTATGACATGGGGAGTTGGGGACGGGGACACGCCATGTTGTGGATGGAGGGGGTGGGGTCTCTGGGCCATAGTAGGGGCATGACTGGGCATTGTACTGTGAAATGTCATCATCAGATAACTTCCCTTCTAATGATGAATGAAAGGAAGGGGCTACACCTCTCATTGCCTTAACATTTCCAGCCAAAACCTCTCGCTGATGACGCAGTATTGCCATCTTAGTTCTACATTTATTGTGACTTACACTTGCAACATCCATATCAACCTCATCTTGCTTTTGCTTTTGCAACACTCTGTACACGGTGCTCAATTCGCGATTGTCCCTGATAGACACTTCTAAATCATTAAGTACCTGGAATATCTCGTCCTGCAGCCCATCCATTTCGTCACTCAACTGAGCATTCGCAGCACTCAGCAAATCATTCATTTGCACTGCCTGACTCTTATTCTGTCTCAAACTTTCACACTCCTGCTTCAACATACACAGTTCCTGTTCACCAGCTTGAGCTGAATGATGCAATACTGAATGCTTTTCATTTCACAGAGTTTGGAGTTCAGAATCCAAATTCTGCTGCAGTCTTATCTACTCTGTTTCCTGCAAACCCATCTGTTGCTTAAGAGATGAAATCTGCAGATCAAGGGTTCGAAACCTCACTTCGGAGGCTTCCAAAGCAGCGTAGAGAGTCGCGACCATTAACCCTTTAGTATGATGCTTTTTGGCTGATTGTCTCATCTCTGTGTACTGGGTTGAAATCCCCAGTATAGCCCGTAGTCTGAGTAACAAGCTTCCTGAATTAGTGGCCTTGATGGAGGAGGAACATCTGGATATAGTGGCAGTCACAGAAACATGGTACACACAAAACCATGACTGGGATGTAAACATACCAGGATACACTATCTACAGGATGGACAGGGAGGGTAAAAGAGGAGGAGGAGTAGCTCTTTACATAAGGGAAAGAATCAAAGCAACAGAACAAAAGGGTAAACAGGGAGGAGAAGAAGCACTGTGGGTAAATTTGGAGACCGGCAATGGCACCACAATCCGCACAGGGGTTGTATACAGACCCCCTTCTCAGGGGGAGGAAATGGACAAGGAAATGATAGAAAGTATACTTAGTATGGCAGAAAAAGGGGAGATATTGCTGATGGGTGATCTGAATATGCCAGATGTTAACTGGAGTGCAGTTGCAGCAGCCACTTCTAAGAGTGGGGTTATTCTAGATGCCCTACAGGGGCATGCCTTAGACAACTAGTATTGGAGCCCACTCGAGAGGGAACAATCTTAGACCTGGTTCTCTCAAATGGAGATGAGGAGAGGATCACAGATGTAGAAGTGGGTAGCCATCTGGGAACTAGTGACCATCGCAAAGTATGGTTCACAATAAACACAGCAATAGAGTCAAGCCATACAAAGACAAAGTTACTGGATTTTAGGAGGGCTGACTTTGTCAAAATGGGTGAGTGCCTAAGGAATGCACTAGCAAATGGGCAGGAAGGAGGGGTGGAAGAACAATGGGGAATAATAAAAACTGCCATCACAGAGGTAACAAGCCTTTGTGTAAAGCAAATAAACAAAATGAAACGAGGTAAGAAACCACTATGGTTCTCAAAGGAAGTGGCAGTGAAGGTTCAAGAGAAAAAGAAAGCATTCAGGAAGTACAAGGAATCACAGAAGGAGCAGGACAGAGAACTGTATCAGTTAAAGCAAAAGGAAGCTGGGAAGGCAGTCAGAACAGCAAAGGCCCAAACCGAGGAAAAGATAGCCAACTCAGTTAAGAAGGGGGATAAAACCTTTTATAGGTACATCAGGGAGCGAAGTAAGACCAAGGGAGGGATAGTGAGGCTTAGTAAAGGGAGGGAGGGTGGGCAGAGGGTGACTGTGAAAAGGCAGAGTTACTAAACAAATATTTTTGCTCAGTATTTACAAAGGAAGAGGGGAAGTACCTAAAACAAACAGTAGAAACACTCTGGATACAGAAGTTGATACCAGCCATTTATAGAAGAAAGAGTTCTGAAAGAACTCTTAAAACTGAAGGTGAACAAAGCAATGGGGCCTGATGGGATTCATCCCAGAATTCTAAAGAACTAAGGGTAGAACTAGTGACACCACTGACTACCCTCTTTAACAAATCATGGGAGGATGGGGTACCGAGGACTGGAGGAGGGCAGATGTAATTCCCTTCACAAAAGTTGGAGCAAGGCAGAAGCAGGAAACTACAGACCTGTTAGTTTAACCTCAGTGGTAGGGAAAATGATGGAATCACTTGAAGGAAAGAATTGTTGAGTATCTAGAGGCCAGAGGGGCAGGACCCAAGGCAGCATGGATTCACAGCGGAAGGTCATGCCAGACAAATCTGATAGATTTCTTTGACTGGGTGACCAAAGTAGTTGATCAGGAGGGCTGTGGACATGGCCTACCTAGACTTTAGCAAGGCATTTGACACAGTCCCACACAAAAGATTAATATACAAGTTAGCCAGCCTGGGAGTGGGTCCCAAGATGACAGCCTGGGTAAAGAATTGGCTGGAGAATAGGACACAGAGAGTAATAGTAAATGGAGTCACTCTGAAAAAAGGGGGGTTAGTAGTGGGCTACCGCAGGGTTCAGTATTAGGACCGGTCCTCTTCAATGTCTTTATAAGCGATATTGCAGAGGGACTGGAAGGAAAAGTATGTCTCTTTGCAGATGACACAAAGATCTGCAACAGAGTTGATGCACAAGGTGGAGTGGAAAGGATAAGAAGGGACTTGGCAAGGTTAGAGGAATGGTCAAATGTATGGCAGCTTAGATTCAATGCTAAGAAGTGCAAGGTAATGCACCTGGGAAACAAAAACCCAGGGGAAGAGTACACAATGGGGGGTGAGATACTAACAACAACAAAAATGGAAAGGGACCTGGGGGTAGTCATATCAGATGACCCAATGGGAAAGCAATGTGAGAGGGCAGCAAGGAGGGCTGGGGGATACTTGGATGCATAGGAAGAGGCATCACCAGTAGAAAACAGGAAGTTATTATTCCTCTGTACAGACAGCTAGTGAGACCCCATCTGAGTACTGCGTGCAGTTCTGGAGACCCAATCTCCGCAAAGACATAGACAGGATGGAAGCTGTCCAGAGGAGGGCAACTAAATGGTGCAGGGTCTGCACCGAAGTCATATGAAGAGAGACTTAAGGAGCTTATTATGTATTGCCTCGAGGAAAGGAGGGAGAGGGGAGACATGATAGAAACTTTCAAGTACTTCAAGGGAATCAACAACGTCCAAGAGGGTAGCATCTTTCAAAAAAAGAGGTGTGCAAGAACAAGGGGGCACAATTTGAAGATAGAAGGGGTGGCTCAGAGGTAATTTAAGGAAGTATTTTTTCACAAAGAGGGTTGTGGATGTATGGAACGGCCTTCCAGAGGAGGGTGTGGAGTCAAAAACAGTGGTGGAATTCAAGCATGCATGGGACAGTCATAAGGCAATTCTAGGGGTTGGGGGTAGGAAGAAGTAGGCTGCTGGTTAACTAGGACCTGCAGCTTATCCATCAGGTAGGGAAATGGGCAGACTGGGTGGGCTAAGCGGTCCTTATCTGCCATCAAATTCTATGTTTCTATAGGGTTTTTGGATTGACTTGTGTCACGCGCGAAGTCAGCCCATCCTCCATGGGAGGCAAAGAAGTTTGAGACATCAAGTCTCAGTTCTGCGCAGATATTTGATACGGTGGCCATTGTGTGATAGGGAACGAACATTCAAACTGTGAAATGGCACCGTGCTGCATATTGATCCACAGCACAAGCACTTTATACCCAGCCGGGCTACTGTATTAGTTGTAGGCTTGCAATTCAAAGCTGCTATGGAGTGGGTCGAGACGGCATCGACCACACCTGAAAAGACAGCCAGACTTTACAAGTTACTACAAACTGGTTTTAAAATGGGAGAGGTGTTATGGGAGTGTACACCTACTGTCCCCACGGGAAAGAGAAAAGTTTAAGCAACAAGTGAAAACTTACAAAAACCAAATATCGCCTGCACACGGTCGCCAATTTGTTAGGAGGTCTAAACTTCACTTTCAGATTCTTGACGATATTGGGAATGCAAGTAATCACAGACACGTTGCATTAGAGTAATGAACAAGTTTATTACTACAAAAGGGATAAATCACAGTTGCCCTAAGCAGTTCTTACCAATACGAACCAGAAGTCAGTGCTAAGCGTTCCCTACACCTCGAGGTTTCTCTGTGTCTCTTGGAGTTTCTCAGGTCTCTGAGGTATAAGGCTTGTGCATTACATTATATACCTATGATAATTACTATGGTTACCAAAAGATAGAAACATTTCTAGTTATAGAGATGAGCCCTATTGGCTAAATTAGAGGTGGCTCCACGGTCCAAGATAACTTTATACAATTCTGTAAAGTCATCAGTTTGAGAACAAAAGAGTTCTTATTCTTACATAACTCAGTGTAGTAGTACAAATCACAAAAAGGTGGCAATGCCATCTTACATATTATAATTACTCCAGGGACACAGGTGTCCTGGCATCTTACAAGTAAGAAATACACAGAAAATACATAGCAGAACATATGTATTAGCTACAAAGTGTATTACAACAATATGCATTCATATTCTGACATCTACTCTTGTACAGTAGATGCCCTTAGCCCTATATGTTAGTATAACATATACTTAAGTGCTAGCTGTCTACAGTGTACCTCTAAGGGTACCAATTAGGATGCAGGGACCTCGTGTAACAGAGGTAGGAGGAGGAAGTTCAGTAGAAAGGGAGTAGGGGACATGGGGGAAGGGGAATTGGGCAAGGGAAGGGGTAGGGGTAAAGGAGTCAAATACACAAGCAATTTAACATGTAGAAGTTAGACAGGGCAGATGATAGCAAATACCTAGAGAAGGAGTGATGGATTTGGACTGGTAGGTCATTACAGAGTTTGGGGAGGTGGTAGGAGAAGGCGGCTTGGCCCACTGAGTCCTGTCGGTAATGGATTAATAGCAGCCGGGAGTCAGTTGACCTAAGGGCATGAATGGGTGTTGGTGAAGATGATAGACAGAAGGCAAGGTAAAATGGAAGGGACCCAAGCCAGGAAGTTCAAAGAAACTTTAGCACTATGGAGTAGGCTCCAGCTGTCAAGGGAGTGGAAGGCCAGTGAAAGGTAAAACTTACAGTGATGGATGCGAGGGGGGCATTGAGGGCAAAATGACAGAAAGCATTGAAGAGGGGATACAGTCTGGATAGGGTAGACTTGGGAGCATCACTGTATACTACATCGCAGTAGTTAAAGTATGTAAGATCATTTTCTGCACAATTTCATGTCTTACAGGTAGTGGGAGGCTACTGCGGTTTCTGTAAAGAGCACTGAGCTTGGGGTGCAGTTTTTCCAGGATTTCATCCACATGGGCAGAGAAGGATAGGTGTTGGTCAAGCCAGACTCATAGGTACCTAAAAGTAGTCACGTCCTCAAGGACTGTCCCATCAAGGATGTGGAAGTTTGGGAGGGTGGTGAGCCTGGATAGTCTCTGCCTGCTGCCGAAGGTCATGGAGACTGTCTTTTTGGCATTGAGGGAGCATCAATGGGCTTGTCATATATAATATTTTAAGATAGCTAGAATAACCTTTAATGACTCTTTACAGGATTTCTGCCATTTATTAAAATATACGGCAAAAATTAATTTGTCATATGTTAAGTTATTAAACAAAGAACATGTCCTAATTCTGGATACTTCCCTCCACAATTCCTTCTCATAGGGACATTCTAAAAATAAATGCTCCTGGTTCTTTAATGTTTGTGCACAACTGCATCTTGGACAATATCTATATATGATCCCTTTGTTTGTTGTTTTTTTTGTATTATGGCATCCATGAACACTCAGCAATATTATGTCTAATGTGAAAGCTGGAATTCTTGCATTACTCAACTGGGACAAGGCTGTCTTGTTAATGGCAAGGAAACAGTTCATAAGGATGAGTGCTCCTCGACTGCTAGGTACCAATATAGTGTCAAAAAGCCCAGTCTGAAACTTGTCGACACTGCTCTGTAAGACAACTGCCGCGCTTTATTCATTTCTGAAGCAATGACCTTACAGTTTATAGTATAACCTGGCTATTGTTCAGTATTTTAGGTTTATTTTCTTACCAGGCTTGTAAACAGAGATGGGGAATTTCCCCAATTTCCTGTCCAAATTTTCCCCATTCACTAAAAAAAACACCAACAGTTTAATCTGGTTCAAGGTCAGTTGGTTACCATCAGTATCCCCCTCCCCCCTCCCCCACCAGATGAGGCTGAAAATAGGCAGAATTATCTAGGCCTCCTTTCCTGGTCAACAAAAACTAAATGAATAAATGTATCTTCCCCAGTAACTGATGCTTCTTTTGCTTCCTTGCTTCTTAATTAAATCTTAACAATTAATAAGAGACTTCTGTTACCGGGGGAGAGTGCAACCTGACCCTGAATCCTGTTCTGGATGCCTCCAATCCCACCCAACTCTCCAGAATACCACTCAGCAATACTGTTGATGATTTCTGGGAACAGACTGGTTGGCTGGATGTTTAGAGAGCTCATCATCTGCACAATAGACAATATATCTACTACTCAACTCCTCACAAGACTACACATGTATCATGAAAGAACACTATAATCAGGTGCCAGTATGCAAATTAAAGTTGATGGTTATAACGGATCACTCCTTATTTTGAGATAATGTCAGTCTGGGTGTTTCTAAATAGTTTAACCTGTTGAGGATGAATATGTCTGGTATAAATTCACCTGAGTTCAGGGAGTTTGTCACTGAAACTATTAAACAGAATGTAAAGGATATTGATAATTTTGTGCCCTCCTGGTTTTCTTGCAGGACACACTCAAGGTGGTTCAGAGAGGGCACGTTGTTGCCTATGCAATTGTAATGAAAAGGCAGTGAGAAGAAATGCTCACACATTTTCTTGAGCTCTTGGCTGAAAAGTAACTGTCTTGTCAGCTAGGTTACATGTATGCACAGCCAGACATTCTGAAACTTAAAAAAATTAGGCCCAAGAGAAATGCTTTTACAAAACTGAAAGTACACTTCAGTTTTATAGACAGAAATATTATGACAGTGTTACTAGAGCCTCCCATCTATTGACTCATTACCACAGATGACAAATGGTTTCTTTGATAGTGGCTCACATTCAACACCCAGACACTGGCTTCCTACAGTCGGCCAGAACACAGCTCTCAGGATTTTCAAAGTACTACCTTAGTTTGTACATGGAGGAGAGATCACCTGATCTGCAATGACCAGGTGCTTTCTTCCATTCCTTAACCATTCCTTAACACTTCCCAGACTGACCTCAGAACAGGACATGGAGCTTTTGGCTCTTTCATCTAAAGAGGAACTGCTCTCCGTGGTTCTCTCTCAAGATGAGAAAGAGCCCTTGCCCAGATGGTTACCCACCTGAATTCTATAAAGCTTTCCTGGACTTATTATTTTCACCTCTGCTTCAATTACTCTGTTTACTTTTGATGGGGGAGTGACTTTTGTGTACATAGGATTATGCTATTAGTACCACATACCAAAACAAGGTAAAGACAAGCAGTTTTGTTTTTCTCTTTACAGCCTATTTTGCTTCTTAATGTTGACCACATTTTTTTGGTTAGTCTGGCACAATACTTTGAGTGCCATTTCCCCCTTCTTATTCATCAAAACCAGACTGACTTTCTGCATGGCTACAGATCAAGGATAATATTTAATGTACCATATGCCTCTAAAAGTACCTAATAGAGACACAGATGCCTTCTCTGCTTTTTAGCTTGGACACTGAGAAAGTGTTTGATGGAGTTTCAAGGCAATTTCTCCTTCAACTATTACAGGAATTGAGCTTTCTCTCTCCAGTGCTTGCTCTTCCTTCATAGATTTATTCTGACCCACAGGCATAAATCAACATTACTGGTATGCTGTCATCTCCATAGGTATTCTACTGGTGCACTTGACATGGCTACTCACTTTCATCTTCATTCTTTGCCATATATTTGAAACTTAGCTCAAACTATATGGCAAGATGGGAGGACCATGAAGTGTGAATTGGCCCACAATGGGAAGACTGTAAGCCCCAGGTTGGATTTGGTGGAGCAACTGCATCACTCCCCCACCAGGCTTTATAAAGAACCTCACCTTGGACCTTCCCAGGATTCTCTTCTCTTTGCAGCCAGTGGCTTGGTCCTCTGCAATGACCTCTAGACTCCTCATTCATGCTCCTCCTTCCCCTACCCCCGAGATCTGGAACCCTGCAACTGACAAACTTTCTCTTGGTAAGTGAAGCATTTTCAAGTTGCGGCTCTGGGTTTCTCATTCAGTGGTGGCTGGAGCCAAAATGCTCAATGAAACCACTCATTGTGAAATGAGGTGCTATGGGGGCCAGGCCTCGCACCGTCTTGCCATCACTCCAGAACACAAGCAGGTATGTTCGAGCCCTCAGCCTGTTCGGGGACACCTGGCTCCATGCTTCTGCCTCTGACTCTGCTCTAGACTTGCTCACGGTGTGCCCAACCACCTCTGCATTGTTGGGCTCTGGGCCATTTTGCTCTTACTTACCAGTTCATCCTCCATCCTCTCTATGGTGCTCCTCCTCGCCAGCACTTTGGGCATGCTGTCTCCTTGCACCTGGCTTCCTCCTCATTCTGACTCATTCACCTCTCTTTGTCCTGCCACTTCTCATGTTTCATCAATTGCTTCATTCCATTACTCTGGCTTGATTGACTCTCTCCATTTCATTTTGTCTGTGTTGTGTTACCAGCACCTGTGCCAGCCAATTGTTTGCATGATTTTATCCCATGTTTTTTTATGACATCTTGGTCCCCCCCCACCGCATCTCTCTTTAGGGTACTGCTGCATAACCTACCAGTTGCTCATGTTTCTCTGGCTAAGAACATATACACCATCTTTGTTCTCTTTCCCTTTCCTGCATTTTGTGTACCATTTGCGTTTCTTGGCTCAGTGGACAAGCACATCCTATGCAGAAAATCAGCAGTGATCAGTACTTGTGAGGCACTGTTTCTTTCTATTTTTACAGTCTCTCCTAATAGTGGAGGTTTGTTTATGTGGCCTATAATGCCATGCTATCATCCTGTGTCCCCCTTCCCCTCTCCTTTGTTATGCCCTACCTATTTCATGCATTACTTTGGCTAAATGTTGGCAGCATTTTCTGCTTGTAAAACTGCTGCCACTTCACATTCAGTCACTTCTCTACTGGTCTTGTGTTGCTCGTACCGTGCTTTAGGCAACATTGTGTCTGAATGCCACTATATGAATGCTGATTCTTCCTCTTTTTCTTATTCTTCTGTATGGTGCTATTCATATGTAATCTGCTATTTTAATCATCCATCTGGCCTGCTATTGATATTTCTTTTGGGCATACCTATCATGCATCATATGCCACCTCGTCAACCCATGGCCCTCATGCAGCATGTATCAAGCTCATGACTCCAGTCATCATTCACTATGCCTTATCCTCATACCAGCCATCAAGGATTCACTCCCCTCATGGCTTCACTCTATCATCATCCATCATCCCTTTTGCTCCCATTGCTCTCTTGACACAAGCATACTCCTCTTGATCGCTTGACCTGAGCATACCCTCTAGTTCCTGGCCTGCCTTCATGACATTGAGGTCTACTTCATTGCATCCCTGCTACCTTGCTTTGACTCTATCTCCACTTAAGGCGATGCCCTCATTTCCATCACTCTTTGCTAAGGGCTATCCATCATCGTCCAAGTTCTTTTCATGTTCATTTCCTGTCTCCTCTTCCACATACTTGCATCGATCAATCAGGCATACCTCTCATGGGAAAAATTATAGGAAATGTTGGGTGGGCCCTTTGAAGTAAACACTCTTCACTCAAGTTATTGTTCTTCAATCTTTCTTTTTATTTCTCTTACCCCTACGTTTCACTCGACTTGGAGCTTGTTTACGGGGTTTATTCTTTGTTACATATCTGTAAATACATTTATTTTATGTCATTGATCAGCATTTTTTTAATACGATATTGTTACATTTTTAATTATTTGGTGTATACACATACCATTCATAAAGATTATTGCTTGTGCACCCTTGCATAGATTCTTAATTTTTCACAGGGTTAATTTATTTGTACTTGTTTAGATCCTAAGCTGCATCCTAAAAGACATGCACAGTAAGTTAATGAACACAGCACTGCTAACAACCTGGAACAAGGTTTAACTACTGCCTGTAAGGCTTGTTCCACATATTTCTTGGTTTGCAGCATACCTTATATATATTAATTAAAACTTCTTGTCTTTCTTGTAAAGAATCATTTTTGGGCCTGTAATGATATAAACATAATTTTTTTGTAAAGCTTTGCTGTTATTATGTTGTTTAATATTATAATGTGGCCACACTGTGGCTTCTGTTTACTTATTTTGTTAAGAGCATACATTAAAGGAGACTGTGAGCTTCTTAGAGTGGAATTAGTGTTCTTTGTTGTCTGTGAAAACATAATCATAGTATTCTCCTATTGGTCTCATAGCCATCATTTTACTTTTATAATTTAAGGTTGTAATACCAACTTCTAAATATTCTTTAATATTTTAACTGCTTTCCCTCACTCCTTCTGGCTCAAGTTTCTCGTTTTTGGTTAAGTTCCTCTGCATGTAAGCACTGAAGCCCAACACATTATAATGGTAGCTACTTCCTGATAACCTCTCACCCATTTTTGTGGGATCCCATGATGTGACTAACCATGTCGCAACACTCAGTTGATCGCACCTGTGCGATCTCGCTTGCTAGGCTTCCAAATACTACTGCACTGATCAGTGCAGTTGAGTGCTCACAAAAATGGGCTATTTGTTCCTAGTTGCTGCAGCTCTGTGCTAGTTTATTTTTTTTATTTTTTTATTTTCTCATGAGGTTATTAAAATGAAAACACATTGTTCTCATACCATGTTTTCTTATCATAGGGTGACATAAGAATAAAGAGGATGTTTTGCTAATATCAACGGTTCTCTTGCCTTGATTAAAAATACTGTAAATAAATTCTAGGTTTCTCAGAAGTATTACTTGTTGTTATATCACCTTACATTACTGCTTTCTGAAACCCAAACTGTGAAATTCATAATGTAATACAAATAGTCATTAATGTTTACTTACTAAGGGGTCAACTGCAATTTGACCTTCCTATTCATTAAATACTTTCAATCACTTAGTGGCTTAAAATTGTCTTCTCAGATCAGTTCTCTAGCTCACATTATACCAAGCTTGTTAAACACCATTGTATTGTTTACACAATCATTATTCAGATAACACTGGGGTCAAATGCAACTTGACCTCGATGTCATAAATGCTGAAAGTTGATCTGGAGGTAAAACATAATTTTTACTGTTTTAGATACTGATTGTACTATGTTATTTATAATATCCCTATATTTTAACTTCTCTTAGTACATTTGCTATAACAGCATTATTTGTTATATCTCTGGGATCACTGCTTATTTATTTCGCTGAGCGGCCAGTTGCTATTTGGCCTCCCTTTCATTAAATACTTGACACTCACTTCATGGTTTAAAATTTTCTTCACAGATAATTTCTCTAGCAAACATTCATTATTTTCTTAGAGGTCAGTTGAAATTTGACCTTCCCCTTAATCACAGATTAATTCTCTAGCTCACATTCTACCAAACTTGTAAATACCATAGTACCGTTTAAACAATATGGCCTGGATATTCAAAAGGGTTACGCCATGCGCTACAGGGTTGCGCATGCTCAAGTCCAAAATGCGCCATTCTGCGATATTCAGCAGGAGGCAGTTACGCCACTGGCATCAGATTGTGCAAGAGAGCAATGCAAATGAATGCTTGCTCAACAGGAGGGGGAGGATCCATGCATAACCTGCGCAACCCGATATTCAGTCGGGTTGTGCAGAGTTGTGCATGCGCAACCCCCAACCTGCGCCTGCACAACCTTGAGCCCAAAAAAAAAGGCTTAAGTTGAGGGCCACCCACAGGTGAGCTGCTGCATTGCAGGGCGCAACACAGCAGCTGCCACCCCTGGCTGGCCCCCAACTCTTTCCCTGTGCCCCCCCACCAGCCCGATCGCGGGCATAGTGTAACTGACTCCCCCACACATCTCCCACAGCCCGATGCGGGCAGTACAGGTACATGTAACACCCCCATATCCGAAGCCCGATCGCGGGCATAACATGTATGAACCCCCAGTGCCCGATCGCAGGCAGAATGAACCCCCAACCCAAATATCTCCCTGGTGGTCCAGTGGACCGTCGAGCCCGATCGCGGGCAGAATCATCAAAACCCCCAAACATCTCCCTGGTGTCTAGTGTCCCCCACCCACAGGCCCTCCACCCGCCTCCCCCGCAGCCGGCGACAGCATCCCACCGTCGCCTTGCCGCCGATTGATGTACAACTGTATGATATGCTGGTTACAGGCTCAGTAACCGGTATATGACAGTCCAGACGTGAATGATGTTCATTCACAAATCTGGACTGTCATGTACGGTATGGGCTGCAAGCCCATTGGCTGTAGCTCTGCACCAATGGGCGCAGCCCTCACCGACAGTCAGTCGGCGGTGGCAGGGCGGCAGGCGGGTGGATGCTGTCGCGCCGCCGCGGAGGGAGCGTGGGAGGGCTTCGTGGGTGGGGACACTAGACACCAGGGAGATGTTTGGGGTTTAGGATGATTCTGCCCGCGATCGGGCTTTACGGTCCACTGGACCACCAGGGAGATATTTGGGTTGGGGTTGGATTCTGCCCACGATCGGGCACTGGGGTTCATACACGTTATGCCCGCGATCGCTTCGGGTACGTGGGGGGTGTTACATGTACCTGTAATGCCCGCATCACAGTACGCGCGCCAGTCCCTCGACGCCGCTGCCTGGCAGGGTGGCCAGGCGAGTCCTCGATCGGCGCGACTACATGCAAATGGCATGCAAATGGGGCCATAAATAGATGCAAATGGCCCCCGCGCCTTTGCATAAATTATGGCCCCATTTGCATGTCACCTTTGAATATCGGAAATTGGCGTATGGCGCAATGGTACTTGCGCCACCGCAGGTTTAATGCTCATCTCTGGCAACTTGCGGTGGTGCAGTTCCACTGCATCATGCTCCAAGTGCTGTGGCTGGGGGTGATATTCCAAGGTTGCATGTCGCGCAGCTCGCTGAATATCACCTCGACCACCCCTCTTGCGCAACTATTTTGAGCAGTGCAAGGGCTTGCGCCTCAGAATGGTGCAGTTTGAATATCCAGGCCTAAGTATTTAGATACTGCTGGGGTCAAATGCAACTTTTCCTCCCTGTTAAAAATACTGAACTTGCTGCTTATTTATTATGCAGAGGGGTCAGTTGCTATTTTACCTGCTTCTTCACAATCACTCCATGCTTTAAAATTATCTTCATAGATCAATTCTTTAGCTCACATCAAACCAAATTTTTAAACACCATAATACTGTTTAAAACAATCAAATAACACAAGGGTTAAATGCAGCTCAACCTCTCTGTTGTCAATACTGTAAGTTGTCCTCGAGGTAGAACATAATCTTTACCCTTTTAGATAGTGATTGTACTGTTATTTAGCATATCCATGTGTTCTGACTTCTCTTAGTGTGCTTACTACTACAATGTTATTTTTATCACCTTTGGGTCAATTGCTACTTGACCTCCCTGTTGTAAGTGTTACAAGTTGTTCTATAAGTTAAATCTCTACTTCATTTAGTATATCCCTGTAATGTTAACTTCTCATAGTTTACTTTATACAGTAACATTATTATGATCACACTGGGGTCAATTGCCTTCTGACCTCCCTATTGTGAATGTCAAAATTTATTTCTACTGGTTAAATCTCTACTTTGCTAGTTTACTAATTGATTTCTGTATAATGTTTACTGTTTGTTCATGTTAAATCTTCCCTTTTAGTTATATATGATCTAAATGCATGCCTGCCCATTTGTTTCTACATTCAGCCAAGTGCGTATTTTGTTGTTATTTTCTAAAAAAAATGTGTGTTTTTTTAAAATTGTGCATGTATGCATTGGCATATGCTGGTGCCATTGTGGAACCCATTGCTGTCCCCTTATTCTGTTGATAGAATGTCCCATTGAACTCGAAATAATTCCTTTTTTAATATTATATCTGCCATTTCTTGCAGTATTTTGGTTTTAGGTGAGCTGTTCCTGACCCAAGTATCTAATAGGTACCCCAGACATTGAATCCCTTCCTGATATGGGATATATGTGTTTAAATCTGCTACATCCAATGTCACTAAGATGGTTTCTTCACTTAAATCTTGTTCTGTGATTTTTTTGTAATTTCAAGATCATGTCTGTAGTATCCTTAACATAAGATTTTGTTTTTTTCAATCAATGGTTGTAGGTGAAAGTTTATATATTTTGAAATTGGTTCAGAGATAGATTCAATGCCTGAGACTATTGGTCGGCCAGGTGGATTAGTTGCATGTTTGTAAATTTTAGGTATAGAATAAAAAGTTGGTATTCTCGGGAAATCTTTGGATAATATTTTGGCTTCCCATGGTTCTATCCATTGCATAGCTTCATATTCATTAAGCATGGCATCAATCTATCTTTGAACCAATTTCAAAATATATAAACTTTCACCTACAACCATTGATAGAAAAAACAAAATCTTATGTTAATGATACTACAGACATGATCTTGAAATTACAAAAAAATCAAAGAACAAGATTTAAGTGAAGAAACCATCTTAGTGACATTTTATGTAGCACATTTATACATATCTATCCCACATCAGGAAGGGATTCATTGTCTGGGGTACATATTAGATAATAGGGGCAGAAACAGCTCACCTAAAACCAGAATACTGCAAGAAATGGCAGATATAATATTAAAAAGCAATTATTTTGAGTTTGGCTGGACATTCTGTCAACAGAGTAAGGGGACAGCAATGAGTTCCACAATGGCACCAGCATATGCCAATGCATGCATGTACAATTTTGAAAAAAACACACATTTTTATTAGAAAATAACAACAAAATACACACTTGGCTGAATGTAGAAGCAAACTGGCAGGCATGCATTTAGATCATATAGAACTGCTATAACATGAAAAACAATAAACATTATACAGAAATCAAATAGTAAACTAGCAAGGTAGAGATTTAACCAGTAGAAATAAATTTTGACATTCATAATAGGGATGTCAGATAGCAATTGACCCCAATATGGTCACAATAATGTTACTGTATAAAGTAAACTATGAGACGTTAACAGTACAGGGATATACTAAATGAAGCAGAGATTTAACTTATAGAACAACTTGTAACACATACAACAGGGAGGTCAAGTAGCAATTGATCCAAAGGTGATAAAAATAATATTGTAGTAGTAAGTGTACTAAGAGAAGTCAAAACACTTGGATATGCTAAATAACAGTACAATCACTATCTAAAGGGGTAAAGATGATGTTTTACCTCTAGGACAACTTACAGTATTGACAACAGAGAGGTCAAGCTGCATTTAACCCTTGTGTTATTTGATTGTTTTAAACAGTATTATGGTGTTTAAAAGTTTGGTTTGATATGAGATAGAGAATTGATCTATGAAGATAATTTTAAAGCATGGAGTGATTGTGAAGAAGGTCAAATAGCAACTGACCCCTCAGCATAATAAATAAGCAGCAAGTTCAGTATTTTTAACAGAAAGGTCAAATTGCATTTGACCCCAGTAGTATCTAAATACTTATTGTTTAAATAGTACTATGGAATTTACAAGTTTGGTAGAATGTGAGCTAGAGAATTTATCTGTGAAGATAATTTTAAGTCATGGCATGACTGACAAGCACCTAAAGGAAGGGGAAGGTCAAATTTCAACTAACCTCTAAGAAAATAATAAATGTTTGCTAGAGAAATTATCTGTGAAGAAAATTTTAAACCATGAAGTGAGTGCCAAGTATTTAACGAAGGGGAGGCCAAATAGCAACTGGCCCCTCAGCAAAATAAATAAGCAGTGATCGATCCCAGAGAAATAAAAAATTATGCTGTTATAGTAAATGTACTAAGAGAAGTTAAAATATAGAGATATTATAAATAATATAGTACAATCACTATCTGAAACAGTAAAGATGACATTTTATCTCCATATCAACTTTCAGCATTTATTGAGGTCAAGTTGCATTTGACCCCAATGTTATCTGAATAATGATTGTTTAAACAATACTATGGTGTTTAACAAGCTTGGTATAATGTGAGCTAGAGAACTGATCTGAGAAGACAATTTTAAGCCACTAAGTGATTGAAAGTATTTAATGAATAGGAAGGTCAAATTGCAGTTGACCCCTCAGCAAGTTAATGATAATGACTATTTGTATTACATTATGAATTTCACAGTTTGGGTTGCAGAAATCAGTAATGTAAGGTGATATAATTACAAATAATACTTCTGAGAAACCTGGAATTTATTTACAGCATTTTTAATCAAGGTAAGATAACTGTTGATATTAGCAAAAAATCCTCTTTACTCTTATGTCACCCTATGAAAAGAAAACATGGTATGAGAGCAATGTGTTTTCATTTTAATAACCTCATGAGACAGTTAAAAAAATAAATAAAAAAGTAAACTAGCACAGAACTGCAGCAATTAGGAACAAATAGCCTGTTTTTGTGAGCACCCAACTGCACTGATCAGTGCAGTACTGTTTGGTTGCCTAGCAACCGAGATCGCACAGGTGCAATCAACTGGGTGTGACGACATGGTTAGTCACATCATGGGATCTCACAAAAATGGGTGAGAGGTTATCAAGAAGTAGCTACCATTAAAATTTGTTGGGCTTCAGTGCTCACATGCAGAGGGCCTTAACCAAAAAGGAGAAACTTGAGCCAGAAGGAGTGAGGGTAAGCAGTTAAAAAATTAAAGAATATTTAGAAGTTGGTATTAGAACCTTTAATTATAAAAGTAAAATGATGGCTATGAGACCAATAGGGGAATACTATGATTATGTTTTCACAGACTACAAAGAACACTAATTCCACTCTAAGAAGCTCACAGTCTCCTTTAAGGTATGCTGTTTACAAAATAAGTAAATAGTAGCCACAGTGTGACCACATTATAAATTTAAATAACATAATAACGACAACGCTTTGCAAAAAATTATGTTTATGTCATTACAGGCCCAAAATTATTCTTTACAAGAAAGACAAGAAGTTTTAAGTAATATATATGGTATGCTGCAAACCAAGAAATATATGGAACATGCCTTACAGGCAGTAGTTAAACTTTGTTCCAAGTTGTTATCAGTGCTGTGTTCACTAACTTACTGTGTATGTCTTTTTAGGATGCAACTTAGGATCTAAACAAGTACAAATAAATTAACCCTGTGAAAAATTAAGAATCTATACAAGGGTGCACAAGCAATAATCTTTATTGAATGATATGTGTATTCACCAAAGAATTAAAAATGTAACAATATCATATTAAAAAAATGCTGATCAATGAAATAACATAAATGTATTTATAGATGTGAAACAAAGAATAAATCCTGTGAACAAGCACCAAGTCAAGTGAAACGCAGGGGGAAGAGAAATAAAAAGAAAGATTGAAGAACAATAACTTGAGCGAAGAGTGTTTACTACAAAGGCCCCTCCGACATTTCCTATATTTTTTCTTGAATTTGAAAGCCTAGATTGAGGGCCGAAGAACCTAGAAGAGAACCACTACCCAGTAAACAATATTTACATTATACCTGTCATGGGGTCTTATGCTACGTTGTCGTCCCACCACACCCCTGCAACGCTCATCATCATACGTCTTCCTCATCCTCAGTCTTCTCATGTTGGAATGCTGCACTCCAGCGGCAATCATCATCAGCTTTCTTCATCATCAGCCTTCTTCATCCTCAGTCTTCTCATGGGCATATCTGGATACCCTTTGCTCCTCTGACTTCTTCATGGCTCTACTCTTCCCATTGGCTCCTCTGCATACCTCTCTCAGATCCCTGCTGCCTCATGCTCATTCTTTGATCTGTGCTTTCTTTTGGGGGGGGTTTCCCTAATCAGTCATCATCTTCTCTACTCATACCCTTCTCTTTAATGACATACATGCTTAAATCAAATGCTGTCAGCCTGGAGGGAAGGAGACCTAGGCCTTGGATCCCCAGAGGTTTCCTCCTAAAAGGTGGGTTTTTCGACTCCTCCATGCCAATGGTCATAATATTAATTAGAATTAGTGCTTTCTTAGGTTAGCCAATGGTCATAATATTAGTTAGGGTTAGTGCCATCTTAGGTTAATTAGGTTCATCTGTTAGATGGAGGCAGATGGTGACCACGGCTTTCCCTCTCTCCTTAGGAAGTCCACTTTAATCATCTTCTCTGATTTCATTCATTCATCATTCTTGCCTCTTCGCTGCTTAGCACTCAGTGGCTGTTCTTTTTGGGCTTCTTCCTAAGCTACCTTTAGCTGATGTAATCATTCCAGCAGCACCAATGGAGTGGACCCTCCTCTAGGGTTCTTCTCATCATAATCCTAATAGGGTGGTATATCCCAAGGATAGAAAGACAGAAAGCCACAACATAAATCAAATCCTCAATGTAAATAAAGTCACACAAACATCATTCATCCAGTTGCATCAACACAATCAAATAGGAAGGCTGTAAGCCTGACGTTTGATTGGGGGAGAAACTACATCACTCCCCCAGCAGGCTTTATAAGGTACCTCACCCTGGACCTTCCCAGGATTCTTTTCTTTTAACCCAGCCGTCCATCCCACCTCCTCCAGCAGCACATTTCTCTTACCTCTGCACTTCTTCCTAAGCTACCTTTGGCTGACAGAATCATTCCCATGGCACCTATGGGGGAACCCTCCTCTAGGGTTCCTCACATTGTAACCCTACTAGGGTGATATATTCCACAGATAGAGAGGTGGAAAGCCACAATGAAAATCAAATCCCCAACATAAATCATTTCACACAAGCATCATTCATCCAGTTGTGTCAGCACAATTGAACTATGTAAGCTGGCATTATATTCTGATTATATTTTGATCCATCTCATGAAGCTGGAGGAACCTCAGACACTGTCTTGTGACACCCTTTGATCATATCTCTCATGGGATATAAATTGAAGTACTCTAACACAAACATTTCTTCCTTATCCCAACTAGAATGGCAATTTCCATTGCACTGGAACATGTTCTCCTAAAACTATTTAGTTATTCAGTCCTTGACTTATCCCTTTAGTTTAGTTAGCATTAACAAAACACCTCTTACCTTGTGTCTCAGGCTAGATTTCAATACATTGAAGTTACTTCCTCTTTCGTTAGAGCAAAAACTAAAGTCTTTTACAGTTGTGGTCCTACCTGGGCTTCTATACTTGTTACAGACAGTCCAATGACCACCTCCCTTGACTGATTTCACATATGGCAAAAACGTATCTCTGAAATTCTTTGGAAAAGCAAATGTTCTCAAATTAGATAATCCATTCACTAGTTGCCAAAGCCAAAGTTTTACTCACTCTCCTAAATCATAGATCATACTTTGTCTTGTCTCAGTTCCACTGGGCTTTTTATTGGTTCACAGACAAATATACAGCCCAATGGAAGTCCTTGGGGATGCATTCCCAAGGCTTAAATTCTTTTTCTCAGACTTTATTCATGACACCACAAATTGTATTCCTTCAATTAATGGATACTCCCTTTACGCAGACAACACTCTGAATTTGGCAAAGGATAGTTTCTCATAGAATGATTAACTTTGGATTATTCTTATATTGCTCGCTCCCATACAATGCAGGGTTTCTCCATTGCAGGCTTGATCATACATTCAGGCAGTGGGCAAGGAAGGGTCTCTATTTTCCTTTTCAATTTCTAGTTGAGAATACAGTGCAACTCTTTCCAGATCTAATGACTACATACAATCTCAAATTCATGATCTATTTTGGTATTTTCAAGTTATTGCTTTTCTGACTCCTTGGCTCACTTCAATTATAGATGCAGACTCTTCTCTTCTCACTGCTTCAGCAACTTTCAGTTATCACAGTGGACCATATTAACAGGGTATGGGAGAAGGACAGGCAGACTCTCAAAATCTCAGAGCAGTAGCTCTTAGTCCTCCCATTTTTCTTCTCCATCACCTCCACTCCTTTGTGGAGAGATTTTGCATGAAAACATCTTGTAAAATACTTTTATACCCAAAATATAATAGCAAATTACCAAGGCCCTCACTGGGCCTCCTATTTGAGGAGCTGTGGGGAGAACTGAACTTCTTATGTCCACATATTTTGGTGATATACTATTGTTGTGAAAACATCAAGCTGAACATCAGGATCTTTTTATCTTCTGTTTGGTTTGGGGCTTGAAAGTAACATTTCTACATTATTTTCCTTCTGGACTTAGAAAAGCACCAAATAACATATTGATGTGGATTTAGGGTGGAGCAGCAAGATGGCCATGATGTGGCTCCACTCAACAACATGCTCGACCTGTGCTCTGCAGAAGTTTCTAGCACCAACTTTTTCCCCTTCTTTTTGTGTAGCAGATGAATTAAACCAATGCTATTTTATTGTTGTTATTCTGTTGGAATTGAAACAGTAAGTCTTTATTTTTAAACAATATTGGATTTGAAAACATGGCAGAAGAATGATGGCATATTAGGTGGCTGATTGTGGTGAATGCACAGAGCTTTCGATCAAAATATTCTACAGGCTGACTTGGGTATAGTCCTTGAATGAAATGAGAAGAAGGAAGAGTGCCAGGGAGGAGATGGATGTATCATTTATTGCTGATATGTGTGCACAGTAATTTTTAAATGTATGCCAGTGTTACCGAGGGGGTTAAGATCAATAAGTGGTAGGTTTGATTCCCCAGAGTTACTGCACTTGGATAGCCTTTCTTGTGTTTGTTTGCTACAGGTTTCCACACCACTGGAAAGGGAGAATGAAGAAGGGAGATGATCGCTTACTGCTGGAAATGAAGAGGATTGTTTTCTACTCACACCAAACTTGAAAAGGGAAATGATAGAGCATAAGGATTTCCCTGACCCAAAAGAAAACAGATTCTCAGTCATGGGCATGTTGGTCTGGCCTGGAGCCTTGGATGAAGGTTTGACAAAATGCTTAGATGCAGTTTTTTTATGATGTGGTAGTTAGGATGGGTACAACTACCTCAAAAATGCACTGATTTTCTATATTTTCTGGTTGGCTGGAAAATGCCCTGAAATGATAGATGGAGTTGTGCAAATATTTAATAATTCTAAAAGAACTGATGATAGTATGATACGACAAACCATGAGGTTTCATGAAGTTTTTTTTTCATTATAATTTACTATTTAAAATGTATATTCTGCTTACAGTCTAAACTTAGGTGATATTTAAGTTTGAGGTCACCATTTAAACATCTGCAATCATGTGTAATTGAATTCAAAGATGGATAAGTAATACAAATGAATACCCAACTATTAAAGGAATTGCTGCAGACAGGCTTTTTAAACCTTTTAAGTATTCCAGGATTAAACAATCTTATTTAGATTATTGAGTAACTCAGTATGATGTAACCCTATGAAGAGTTGCCCTCATTTCCTGGGGTAGTAGGTCTGTTCTGTAGTGACCCAATAATCCTGACTGAAAAAAAGAAAAGGCATGTTTCAGGTTCTCTTGCCAATTTTCATTCACAGGTACTCAGCAGGGGATATCAGGGTATATAACAAGGGCTATTGTACCAAATGTGTACAGTATGACAGGACCTGTTCTTTTCTTGCTTTTTCTGGCATTATAGCTTCTCAAGACTCTGACCTTCAGACATGGTAATTGTGGTCCATGATTAATTTATAAATAATATTCACCTAATAGCTAGGCTGTATTAGTACTCAGATATTAGTATGTTAAAGTGTTATCCAATGGTAAAAGGATCCCATTGAAATAATGCTTTTGCCAGCTTATAGTAAGATTGTTATGTCTATACTCTCAGTTAATTCATATAAGGACTTTAGTTTTGAGTTGAACACTGACAGTACTCTAAACATTTCATGTGTAATTGATGGCTGGCAGTGGCACTGAGGGAGTGCCCCATACTTGTAAAACAGACATCTTTTTGTAATAACTACCATGTGCAGGCAGAATCTCCCTGCTTGTAGGGATGAAAATCTTAATTGGTTCATTATTTTTATGTATTATCAAACTAAGTACTTAACAGAAATGCATAGGTTAGAGTATACAGTAAAAATTTAGATCAGAATTTTTATTAATGAAAATTCAACCCAAATCAAATGTATCTAATTTTCAAGTGATTCAGGTATAACATGCTTTTCAAAATCTTGTGGTGTTTAATAATATGTAACTATTTTTACCATTGTGTTTTTTTTATATGTTGTATAATGTGTAGTTTATTTGAGATCAAAATTAATTTATTTTTAAACAGTATTTAATGTTGTAATGGATTATCTAAGCTGATCAACAATAAACAACTTGATATTGTAGCATGTTTGATTGAAAGTGGCAAAAAAGTCTAAGAATACACAATGTCTGATGGATACTGTCCCTTCCATAACCCAATTGCAAGATATTGTTATAGCTACAAGACAGAATCATATTTACTATTAAACAATGGCTGCCAAGGTCATAAAATAAATGATAATATTCAGAGAACCATTAATATACTAGATATGAGTGCCAACTCAAGGGTTTATTTAGTATCAACCGATGCAGAAAAGGCATTTGATAAAATGGAATGGAACTTTATGTTACAAATGATAGAAAAAATTAAACTTGGTCAGAGCTTTGTTGACTGGATTAAACTAATACATCATTCACTGAAAGCTAGAGTAAAAATAAATAATATTCTTTCAGATAATTTTTTACTAACAAGGGGAATGCATCTGGGATGCCCTTTGTCCCTTTTAATTTTTGCACTAGTTATGGAACCATTAACATAGAAACATAGAAACATAGACTTTGGTGGCAGATAAGGACCACTTGGCCCATCTAGTCTGTCCATTTCCCTACCGACAGGATAGGCTGCAGATCCTAGTTAACCAACACCCTATTTCTTCCTACCCCCAACAAGAATTGCCTTATGTCTGTCCCATGCATTCTTGAATTCTCCCACAGTTTTAGACACCACAACCACCTCAGGAAGACTGTTCCATGCATCCACTACCCTCTGTGTGAAATAATACTTCCTGACATTGCCCGTGAACCGCCCCCTTCTATCTTTAAATTGTGTTCCCTTGTTCTTGCACGTCTCTTTTTCTGAAAGATGCTACCCTCTTGGACTTTGTTGATTCCACTGAGGTACTTAAAGTTTCTATCATGTCTCCCTCTCCTTCTTTCCTCAAGGGTATACATATTAAGCTCCTTTAGTCTCTCCTCATACGGCTTCTCTTGCAGACCCTGCACCATTTTAGTTCCCCTCCTCTGGATTGCCTCTATCCTGTCTATGTCCTTGCAGAGATAGGGTCTCCAGAACTGGATGCAGTACTCTAGATGGGGTCTCACCAATGTTTTTTACAGAGGGATAACAACTTCCTGTTTTATGCTGCTGTTGCCTCTACCTTTGCATCCCAGTATACCACCAGCCCTCCCTACTGCCTTCTCACATTGCTTGCTAACCTTAAGGTCATCTGATATGATTACCCCCAGGTCCCTTTCCTTTTTTGTTGTTGTTACTACCTCCCCACCCATTGTGTATTCTTCCCCTGGGTTCTTGTTTCCCAGGTGCATTATTTTGCACTTCTTTGCATTGAATCCTAGCTGCCATACTTCTGACCATTCCTCCAACCTTGCCAAGTCCCTTCTCATCCTTTCCATGCCTCCTGTGTATCAACCCTGTTGCAGATCTTAGTGTCATCTGCAAAAATGCATACTTTTCCTTCCAGTCCTTCTGCAATGTCACTGATGAGTACATTAAAAAGGACTGGACCCAATACTGAACCCTGCAGTACCCCACTAGTAACCCCTCTTTCTTCAGAGTGACTCCATTTACAATTACCTTCTGTGTCTGTTGTGCAGCCAATGTTTTACCCAGGACTACCTGGGACCCACTCCCAGGATGGTTAATTTGACTATTAATCTTTTGTGTGGGACTGTGTCAAATGCCTTGCTAAAGTCTTGGTAGGCCATATCCACAGCCCCTCCCTGGTCTACTACTTTGGTAACCCAGTCAAAGAAATCTATTAGATTCATCTGACATGTCCTTCCCGCTGTGAACCCATGCTGCCTTGGGTCCTGTACCCCACTGGCCTCTAGGTACTCAACTATTCTTTCCTTCAGAAGTGACTCCATCACTTTCCCTACCACAGAGGTCAGACTGACAGGTCTGTAGCTTCCTGTCTCTGTCTTGGTCCCACTTTTGTGAAGGGGAATCACATCTGCCTTCCTCCAGTCCTCGGGTACCACACCATCCTCCCATAATTTATTAAAAAGAGTAGCCAGTGGTTTCACTAGTTCCTCCCTTAATTCTTTTAGAATTCTGGGGTGACTTCCATCAGGCCCCATTGCTTTGTCCACCTTCAGTTTTAGGAGTTCTTGTAGAACCCTTTCTTCTGTGAAAGGACTTGGATCAACCCCATCAAGAGTGCTTCTGTTAATTGGAGTAGGCACTTCCCCCTCCTCTTTTGTGAATACTGAGCAGAAATATTCGTTCAGTATCCCTGCTTTTTTACTGTGCCCCTCTGCCCACCCACCATTCATTCTATTCAGTCTCACTATCCCTCTCTTTGTCTTTCTAAGCTCGCTGATGTACTTATGAAAGGTTTTATCCCCCTTCTTAACTGAGTTGGCTATCTTTTCCTCAGTTTGGGCCTTTGCTCTTCTGACTTTCCTCCCTTCTTTCTTCTGCCTTAACTGGTACAGCTGTCTGTCCTGCTCCTTCTGTGTTTCCTTATGCTTCCAGAATGCTAACTTTTTCTTCCTGACTTTCACAGCCACCTCTTTTGAGAACCATAGTGGATTTTTCTCTCATTTTGATTTGTTTATTTGCTTCACACAAAGGCTTGTTGCCTCTGAGATGGCAGTTTTGATGATTCCCCATTGTTGCTCTACACCTCCTTCTAGCCTGTTTTCTAGTGCTTTTCTGAGGCACTCTCCCATCTTGCCAAAGTCAGCCATCCTAAAGTCCAGTACCCTCACTTTTGTATGGCTTGACTCTGTAGCTGAGTTTAACATGAACCACACTGTTTGATGGTCACTTTTTCCCAGATGGCAACCCACTTCTAGATCTGAGATCCTCTCACTACCCCCATTTGAGAGTACAATGTCTAAGGTTGTTCCCTCATGAGAGGGTTATGAAACTAGCTGTCTGAGGCCTGCCACCATACCTCTCAACTGTCACACATTATGAGGTACGTCACTCATTTTACCTCTCAGAAACCCTTTGTCCATCATGGGGAAGGTGATATTCCACATTCCCCACTGAGACTTTAAACCAGAAATTCATAATAATCTATTATACTCAGTTATACAAAAACATTATGAACATTAGTGCACTGATAGCTATAGTGTTCTGAGCTTCCATTGCCATGTTAGACGATATGTCACACATTTTGCTCATTTGTCACACATCGTGTCACACATTTTGGTGAAGAAAGGTTGAGAGGTATGCCTGCCACCTGTAGGGCATCAAGAATGGCCCTGCTCTTGGATGTGGCTGCAGCAAATGTGCTCCAGTTAACATCTGGCATATTCAGGTCTCCCATCAATAGTATCTCCCCTTTCTCTGCCATTCTAAGAATGCCTTCCATCATATCCTTGTCCATTCCCACCGCCTGACATGGGGGTCTGTACACAACCCCTGTGCAGATTGTGGTGCCCTTTCCAGTCTCTAAGGTGACCCACATTTCCTCCTCTCCTCCCTGTTTACTCTTTTGTTCAGTTGCTTTTATCCCTTCCTTTACATAGAGAGCTACTCCTCCCCCTCTTCTCCCCTGCCTGTCTCTCCTGTAGGTTTGTACCCTGGTATCTTAACATCCCAGTCATGGTTCTCTGTGTACAATGTTTCTGTGACTGCTACGATATCCAGGCATCCATCTTCAATCAAGGCCACCAGCTCAGGGAGCTTGTTGCCCAGATTATGGGCATTGGTACTCTTTATCCTCCATTTCCTGATGGCCTTAATCCTTTTTGCCCCATCCCTGTCCTTCTTGCCTTTGTCACTTTCACCATTTACCCCTGCCCTTCTCCCTATTTACACCTCTATGTTGGTGTTTGCTGCACTTACTACCATGATTTTTTGGGGGCGACTAGGATTTCCCTGCTCCTTTCCAGTGCTTCCCCCCTTGGCTAGTTTAAATGCTTGTCAGTGAAGCATTTAAACCTATCACTTAGGATCCTGGTTCCTCCTGGACAGATGCAGCCCATCATGCCAGTATAGGCTTGCATCACTCCAGGTGGACCCCAGTCCCCAGTGAAACCAATCCTGAGCTCCACACCAGTTTTTCAACCACTGATTGAATCCCATGGTGTGGAACACCCTAGCTCTCCTATGCCATAGATGGGCAGCACCTCCGAGAAGGTTACCGTGCATGCTACTTGTCTAAGGCCCCTCCCCAATTCCACAAACTCTTCCTGAACTTTTCTAATCCCTTCCTTAACCAGGCCATTTGTCCCTAGGTGGACAATGACATCCAGCTCCCACCCCTGTGCAGCTGCTCTGGCAATCCTGAGGAATTACTCCCTGTCCCTCAAAGCCATGGCACCAGGCAGGCACCTTACCTCCCTCTCCCCTTCCTCCCCGAGTTCTACCTTCCTAACAATGGAGTCCCCCACCAGGAGTCATTTCCTTCCCCTGCAGGGTCCCCTGCCACCCTCCTGTGGGTTTCCTTTGTGGAGGTTCCCAGCATCCTCCTTGGCCTCCACTGCGGGTGACTCCATAGAGGAACCACACTTTGACAGAATGGCATAGGAATTGTGGAGAGGTACAACTGGAGGGATGTGCTTCTGTTCCACCACACTCACCCTCCCTGAGCCCAATGTGGTCCAACTGCTCCTCTTTTTTTGGCAACCTCTGAGGCAACGGCAGTGACACTGGTGGTCCTTGGATGGAAGAGAAGGTCCCACAAATCCTGGCCAGCTCAGCCTGGAGATGAGCTACCTCCTCCTCAACCCAGAGATGTGCCTGCAGATGGGACAACACCGCATCTTCCAGAACATCTCCCAGAAGACTGCTGCTCCACAGCCACTGCACTGCACCACTCCAATCATGTCTTATTTCTGGCCCCTTTAATGTTTGCAATCCTTACTCTTTCATCTGTTCTCCTTACTTTCTGCCTGTGTGTCCTTTAAGCTCCTGATTGTCCTGTTCTGAGACAAGAATATCCTATATTTCTCAGTAGACCCCTTACTTATTCAGAGGCAGACCTCCAGCACCTAGATGGGGCCCGAGAGCTACTCTTGCCCTTCTAGGATGGTGGGTCTTTATTGGCTCTGTGATCACTCACTTCCTGCTCCCAAACAGGAAGTTCCTGTTCTCAGTCAAATCATGTGCCTATAAAAGTGGAACTAGCTTTGCATTGGAGGGTGGAGGGAAGGGAAGGAGGGCAATATAGTCCCAGTAGAGAAGTCCAGTCACACAGCAGTCCTTTCTCCTGGTGTCTTCTGCCAAGCTATTAGCAGAATCTTTCTAAGGCTGTCTTTAAATGTAGCTTCCTTCTAGCTAAGCCACTCCCCCTACTTACTAGATCTTTCTACAAGTAGTTTAAACTTCACAGCAGTTAAGTCCTTTCAGTCACCTGAGATTTACACCTAGATAACTGTTCAGATAACCATTCCGTTCAGTTAACTCAGACAAACACACACTTTTTTGTTTTGTTTGTTAGTTATTTTTACCCTAAATTAAAGATCCAAGTACAAAAGTTCTTCTTCTTTAGTCCCAGCAGAGAAGTCCAGTCACACAGCAGTCCTTTCTGCTGGTGTCTTCTGCCAAGCTAACATTAGCATGTTTAGTTAGAAATAATCAAGATATTAAGGATATTGTTTGTTCAAATATAGAACATAAGATTAGTTTGTACACTGATGATTCCTTGTTTTACTTATCGGATGTTCAAAAGTCATGGGAAATATTGGACAAAATCATGGAATCCTTCGGTCAAGTATCAGGTGACACAGTTAACTGGAAAAAAAATTGTATCTTATTTTGCCTAAATGAGGGAGTAAAGAAAACTCTTTAGCTTTCCATAAATGTAGTGTTAAACATAATATTTCATATTTAGGGATACATATCTCCTGTGATTTAAATCAAATCAACAGAATTATTACCTTTTGTTACTAATTATGGAAAATGAATTAAAAATTTGGAATACTCTACCATTAACAAATCTTGGTTACATTAATGTTATAAAAATGAATGTTTTGCCTAAATTCTTATACTTATCCAAAATATTCCATTACATCTTCCAGAAATTTACTTCTCAAAGATTAGGAAGATAGTAACTAGATTTACATGGTTAAATAAGCACATGGGAGTTACATATAATACATTAACAAAGCCTAAATCTCAAGGGGGTATGGCACTCCCTGACTTTTATAAATATTATATAGCTACTCAATGCTCAATAATCTGGCTATGGATGAAAGATCCTGAGGGATCAATTGCAACTAAAATGGAACAAGAATCTTACAAGATTAAGTTTATAAACACTTTATTCATTCCTGATAACAAACGTATTAAAGAAGTGACTAAAACATACATAAAGAATCAAACTATGTTTACTGCAAATAATGCATGGTACAATGCACATATAATAATTAAATATAAGATAAAGATATCACAAAATACTCCAATATATGGTAACCTATCACATGATATGTTTATAAGTGATAATACTTATAAAAAATCATCTGAAAAAAATGTAATAAAGATAACATGAAAACATTTAATCATTTAAAGCCAGAATATCCATTAAAGGAAGGACATTTCTTTCAATATTTACAGCTTAAAACTTGCTTGAAACATATAAATGGCTCATATACATTATTTGATAACTCACCTCTTTTTGATATGCTTCACAGTATGTTAAGTAATAGGAAATTAATAGCTGCAGCTTATGGAATATTAAATAATTATACAGATGGTCACATGACGAAATTGAAAAATAAATGGTAGCAAAAGTTAGGGATCAATATAATTGATACTTTATGATGAGACATTTTAAAATTTCCATTCATTAATATAAAAACATCTAAAATGCAGCACATACAATATAATACAATTCATAGAGTTTATTTCACTCCATCAAAATTACATGCAATTAATACTGCAATCAGTCCTAGTTGTCCACAGTGCAGATGTACATCAGGTACTCTAATACATTTAATTCATGCATGTCCTAGCATGTCAAATTTTTTGTCAGAAATATTTGAATGTTTAAATAAATGTAGCAAACAGAATGTGCAATTTACACTAATGGCAACTTTAATGCTAGTATTTAATTTTGAAGGAACTTCAGTAAACTGGTTAAGAAGCTTCTATACAACTGCAATGATTATTGTGCAGAAATGTATCCTTCTTAAGTGGAAAGATTCCAGCCCCCTTATGGTATATACATGGATTAATTTTATGAAGGCTGCAATGGCATTGGAATACATATATTATATGAACAATGATCAGAAAGACATATTTGATTTAATATGGTCCCCCCTTCAGGATGCAATAAATCTATATAAGATTTAGTAAGTAAGTAGGAATAAATTGTCAATTAGTCTGTAACTTTTGGACCCTAAGAGAGGTAGGAAGGTATGTCATATGATGAGGTGGATTCTGCATGTTTCATACCTGTGCCATTTATGGAAGATTCTAGCTGAAATTACCTTAATAAGTCATACCTAAGAAAATGAAAAAAAATGGCTGCTAACCTTTCAAAATATGTATGCAGAATGGGTGTACAATACTATGCAAAAAGAAACAGCATTTGTACAGTTCCATGGAGTAATGATCCATAGGAGAAGGAATTTAGGTATCTTCTAGAGAGGGGACAGGATAGCATTTCTGTGGGGAACACATGGAGGAGACATATTATTCATGGACTAAGAGATTATATCAGCCAACTTCTTGGTACCATTGGTCCTCAGCCCCATGAGAAAATAAGAAAAGCATTGGCAGATGGGGACTGTGCGATCCATCTCATCTGCCATAGAAACTACCCCCCTCCCAATGCAGCCTTTGTCTTAACTTGTCTTTTACGTCGATCTCATGTGAATTTGAATTCCCTGATTGTCTTTGATGCTACTACATCCTGGGGCAGGCTGTTCCATGGGTCTATCACTCTCTCTGTAGTGAAGTACTTCCTGAGGTTTCTTTTCAACCTTCCTCCTACCAGTCTCATGCCATGCCCTCTCATGCATGCTGCCATATTCTGTTGAAATAGATTGCCTGTCTGAGCTACGTTAAATCCCCTCACATACTTAAAAGTTTCAATCATGTTCCCTCTGTTTCTTGTCTGCCCAAGGGAGTTCAGGTTCAGCTCCCTGGCTCTTGCTTCATATTACCTGTGATGCAGTCCATGCAACTTCTTACTAGCCCTTCAGTGCACTATTTCCAAATGGTCAATGTCCTTCTGAGGTGAGATACACAAAACTGAATGCAGTACTCAAAGTGTGGCCCTACCAAGGATCTGTAGAGAGGCATAATAATCTCCCTCTTTCTACTAGAAATACTTCCACTTAACCATTTGAGGATGCCACCCACTTTCTGTGCTGATTTTTCACATTGTTTTCTGACCTTTAATTTGTCAGTGAAGATTATGCCGAGATAGACCTTGCTTTGTCTGTGTCTCCTCCAGCTGAAGTCCTCTCACTGTATACTTTTTTCCAGGGTTCCTCTTTCCCAAATGCATTACCTTACAGTTTTTAGTGTTAATTTGTAACTCTCAGTCCTGGATCCATCCTCTAGCCTTCTAAGGTCAGCTTCCATGTTGTCTGCTCCTTCCCTTGTGTCCACTTTGTTGCAGAGTTTTGTATCATTTGTGAACAGGCAAACCTTCCCTGTTTGTCTTTTCACTATGTCTGCTATAAATATGTTAAATATGATTGGTCCCAGTACTGATACCTGTGGGATGCCACTGGCTACCTTACCCTTCATTGACAATGATCCATTGACTAACACTCTCTGGATCCTGTAATTCAGCCAATTACTAATCTAGCTGACTACCTTCTGGCTAACTCCCATATGTTACAGTTTGTTGGTTAGTTTTCTGTTAGGGAAAGTGTCAAAGATCTTGCTGAAATCTAGATATACAATGTCTACTGACCTTCTTGATCCAATGTTCTAATGACCCAGTTGAAGAAGTTGATTAAGTTGGTTTGACTAGGCCAGCCCGGTGGTGCTGAAGGTTGAGGCTCTGGACTCCACACCTTGCACCATGCTGGCAACACAGGTTCAAGAATTAGCTTGGGCACTGGGGGTTGGCAGGAGAGTATGAGGATCATGCATCCAGACATCTGCTTTCCTTTCCCTGGTGTAGGATTCAGGGACTCACTGCAATAGTAGAGACCCCCAGTGCAGACCGGAGGTACTACTAGAATGGGAGCAATGAGGAAGAAGCACGGATAATGCCTATGGTTGCCATGCTGATGTCATTGCATGGCTTTGCTCTGTGGGGTAACAATAAGGAAAAAATCCCTGTCTTAGGGATAGGCAAAGGCACCACAGTCCCCGCCAGGCTACACTCCCAACAATGGACAATCCTTTCTTCCAGGCCAGATGCACCAATCCTGGAACACTAAATTACAGATAGAGTGCCTAGAAGGATAGGGCAGCCCCACCTAGGAGGGTTCAGAGCCAGGGGGGTCTGTTTGGCTGGTGCGTGGAAGAATAGGATGTCACAGTGCAAGGTAGAGTAGGTAGCTGGAGAGAGTTCCCTGAGAATGAAGTACAAAATACAGTCGACGAAAAGAAAAAACAATTGGTTTGACAAGAACATCCTGCTGTGAAGCCATGTTGCTTTGGGTCCATTTTTCCAGTATCTGTTAGGTACACCACTGTTCTCTATTTTAATAATGACTCCATCATTTTCCCCTCAACTGAGATCAGAGTGACAGGGTGGTAATTTCCTGCATCTTCCTTGTTTCTGCTCTTGTGTAAGGGCACAACAGTTGCTTGTTTTCAGTCCTGAGGTATTTTCCTACTGTCTAGTGACTTTTTGAAGAGCTCAGCCAGCAGTGAGTTCAGTTCTTCTCAGAGCTCCTTCAGTATCCTAGGGTGTATGCCATCTGGTCCCTTGGCTTTTTTCCACTTTCAGTTCATTAAGCTCTTTTAGGACCCTCCCCTTTGTGAAGGGGTTAGTATCTGTTCTCTGTTTATCTTCCTTTGTCCTGCTCAGTGTACAACCTTTTTCACTGTCTTCAATGGTGAATACAGACCAAGAAGACTTGTTTAGCACTTCCGCCTTGTCCGCAACACTCTGTGCCATCTTACCTTCCTTGGTTACTGGTTGGAATATTCCTTCATTTTTCTTTTTTATCTTATGTATCTATAGAAGGTTTTGTCTGCCTCCTTAACACTCTGTGCTATTTGCCTTTCATCTGTGCTTTTGCCCTTCTAACAGCTTCCCCAACTCCTTTAACTTGTTCTTATATTCTTCCATGTCTGCTTTGTGTTTTGTTTGCTTAAATTGTGTAAACTCATTTTTTTCTCTCTTTGATTTGGATGCTACTTCTTGAAAGAACTAAAGCAGACTTTCCTTCTTTTGGATTTGCTGATCTGCTTATTGGATACCATTGTTACTGTATGCAGAGCAGGCTTCAGAGTAGTTCAGTAGTCCTCTGCATCTCCTGTGATTCCTTCTTTTAGCATTGATGCGATCATAGCTCTCATTTTTGGGGAAGCTGGCTTTTCTGAAATCTAGTACCTTGATTTTGGTGTGACTGTTTTTCTCCATTCTGTCATAGTAAACCAGATTGAACTGTGATCACTGGTCCCTAGATTGGCTCCCACTTCTGCTTCTGGGATCCTTGTGCTGATTGTCAGCACTAGATCCAATATTGCTTTGTCTCTGGAGGATGAGTTCACCAGCTGATGCAAACCTGCTCCTTTTAGTGCTAAAAGGAACTCTGCTCCAGTTTAAGGATGCTGTGTATGAGGACCAATCCACATCTATTAGGCTGAAGTCCCCCACAAGCAACAACTTTCCCTGTCTGCCATCACTGAGATGGTTTCCATGAGCTCCTTATCTATGTTGGCCACTTGTGATGGTGGTCTGTATATGACTCCTACCTGGATAGGGGCTTTGTCCCCAGCTCCTAGTGAAACCCAAAAGGTCTCTGCTTTAGTGAGTTTTCCTTGGATTTCTGTTACGCATATGTCATCTCTGACATACAATGCCACCCCCCTTTCTTTCCCTTGCAATCTTTCTGGAATAATGCATACCCCAGGGTGGTGACATCCCAGGAGCAGTTCCCAGTGAACCATGTTTCCGTAACAGTGATCCTGTCTAATTGTGCATCTGCCATTAATTACAGCTGTGAAAGCAAGGATTTTGTTTGGCAAACTATGAACACTAATACACATTGTCTCCCATCCCCTTCTGTTTTGGTCATTTGCAATTTTTATATTCTTTTGTGTTATCTTTTTACCTCCTCTGACACTCTGGTGTCTGCCTCTCCTTCAGTTCTCCTAGTACTCCACTGACCCAGAAATCCTCTTCTGGAGCTCTCTCTCTCAGCCACATGTCACTCACAACCCCTGAGTTGTTTGAATGTATCCCATCACTGAGTGAGTCCCCCTCCTCCGAGGGAGAAGGCACTGGGGGGGAACCCAGCACACTATTTCTTTCATGTCCTGGGGGTGCTGCTGTGGAGGAGGAGACTCCCAGAGGTTCAAGCACCATAGAGGATGGAGGCCATAATTCAGCAGGCACCAAAGCTGTTTTCTGGTTTTCCCTGGTCCCTCCTGCACAGCTGTTTGCAGTGCACCTGTTCTCTATCAGGGGATGCTACAGAGCCTGGCTACCCCCATCCAACCCCAGGAGAGGAGAGCAGTACTCTGGATGCTCAATCCTCTCCTGCCCCTGCCAGCCCCCAGCACCCCGAGTCTGTTCCCAAACCTGGATCACTGGCATGGTTCAAGGTACGGCATCCAGTGCCTCAACCCTCTGCACCATCAGGCCAGCCATTTGCATTTGTAATATGTTTTGGTTGTGTTATTTTATTGAACCGCTTGGTCTGAGTACATTTGATGCAATTACCCAGTAACATAACTCTTACTCTATAGTTTAAAGATTGCTATACTGGTTAAATATGGGCCTCTTTAAGTCTCTGTTCTCACACTCATACAGGGAATTCTATGATTCTTTTAACTACTGAAAATTAATGCTACTGTGATCTTTGTATAGTACCCCCCCAGTTTTGCCACCCCTTGTGCTTTACTTGTCTATCCTTCCCTTCCGCTCAATTGAGTCACCCCTGACATCCCCTCCCCTTCTCATCTCCCTCTTATCTCTCCTCTTGCCACCTCCATGCCTCTGTTTCCCTTGACTAACCTCTATGTAACTGCAGTGTATATATTGTATATATAGTTTATTTTGGCTTGTAAAAAATCCCATATTACATTGTTGTCTAACTGTAACTTGTATAGATTTGTAAATGACCTACCCAGGTCCACCTTGCAAATGGGTCTTTCACAATGGTGTTTCACCTGGTAAAATAAATATGATTGGCTGATTAAGTGCAGCTGGCTCTTTAGCTGCTGTATTTCAGATGAGTATGCAGTTAATTTCACGGTCTTTGTGTTTGGGTTCAGAAGTTTCAGTCTTCTTTGACTCAGTTTGTTTGGTCTGAATTTATGAATCTTATAGCAGCTTGTAAGTGGATGTGACTGGCTCTTCAGCTACTAAAAGTTTTTAAGGGGAGTTTTCATTTAATTTACTGTCTCTGTGTTTGGGTTAAGGAGTTTCAGGCTTCTGGGACTCTGGGCTAAATTCGTGGAAGCACGTACTAGCTTGTAAGTTGGTGTGGCTGGCTCTTCAGCCGCTGTAAATATTTAAGGGGAGTTTTCAGGTAATTTTACTGTCTGTCTGGTTTCAGGCTTCTGGGACTCAGTTCATTTGGGCTGAATTTGTGGAAGCTTGTAGCAGCTTGCAAGTGGTATGGCTGGTGTATTTCAGGGGAGTTTTCATTTTATTTCACTGTATTTGTGTTTGGGATCAGGAGCTTCAGGCCTCTGTAACTTAGTTAATTTGGGCTAAATTTGTGGAAGCTTGTAGCTTTCAAGTGGGTGTGGCTGGCTCTTCAGCTGCTGTAAGTATTTAAGGGGAGTTTTCAGTTAGTTTTGCTGTTTTTGTGTTTTGGATCAGAAGTTTCAGTCTTCAGGGAATCAGTTTGTTTGGGCAGAATTTGTGGAAGCTAGTAGCAGCTTGTAAGTGGGTATGGCTGGACTAGCTACTGCCTGGGAACTCTTTGGCTGATTGTTTTTTGAAATAGCCTGTGGGATGAGAATAGGTGGAAGGTGGTCTCTGTAAATGTGAGGATCCTGGGTAATAAAATAGCCGAGCTTCAGGTACTCTTGGCTGAGGGGAGGGTGGACATCTCAACTTTAACTGTGACTTGGGTCACTTGACAACAGGATTGGGATCTGGCAGTCCCAGGGTATAGAATTTCAGGAAGGACTGATAGGTCTGGAGGGGTGGTGCTCTATTGGAGGGATGGGATTAGATGCATGAGATATGAGGGAGAGGAAGGGAGGGCTGAGGCACTGTGGATGAATCTCTTAGATGACAAGGGTAGAAAGCTGAAGCTGGGGGGGTGGCATCCAGACCACTTGCCCAGTCTGATGAGCTGAACAAGGAGTTAGTGGAGCAGTTTTGAGGGTAAATAGAAAGGAGAGTGTGGTGATTGTGGAGGATTTCAATCTGCCTGTGGTGAATTGGAGCACAACTGCCACCTCAATTGACAGGGAGCAGTTACTCCTGGGAACATTCCAGGATGGTCTCCTGGCACAGCTGATTAGCGGGCCAACTCAGTTAGATAACACGCTGGACATGGTACTGTCAAATGGGGAGGTCATGAGGGAAATAATGGTGGAGGACCCACTAGACAAAAATGGCCACCAATCTGTGTGATTTGCACTCAGTTTAAGTAAGTAGATTTGGGGCTTAGTAACAAGGGTGTTGGTCTTCAGGAGGATGGACTTTGGGAAGATGCACTAAGTACAGCAGAGGCGATTAACAGGGATTAGGTAGAGATGGATGTACAGCAAAAGTGGGATATTATTAAAATTTGGATAGCAGAAGCTATGGAGACTTGCACCAGGACACCCAAAAAAAAAGAACAGAGCCAAGAAGCCAAGCTGGCTGAACAGCAGAGTGACAGAGGGGGTGAGAGCAAAGAGGTCTACATTTTAGAGATTCAGGAGGATGGGGAGGGGAGAGGACATGGAGGCATATGAGAGTTGTTCCAAGGAGGTTACCAAGCACGTGTGACAAGCCAAAGCATCCAGAGAGCTAAGATTAGCTCAGGGCAATAAAAGAGAGGGAAAAATACTTTTTTAGATAGGTGATAGAAAAATGGAAGAGCAGAGACAACATAGTGAGGATAAAGAGGGGTGGGGAATTGGTGGAAAAGGGAGTAGAACCAGCAGAAGCACTGAATGAATGCTTTTGTTCAGTGTTCATGCAGGAGAAGGATGTCTACTACATCCGTGGAAAGGAAAGTTGGAGTCAGTGGGAAGGGGATAATGAATGGATGGATTAAGGACAATAGACTGTTAGAGGGGCTGAGAGCACTAAGGGTGAACAACGCACCAGGTCCTGATGGTATTCACCCCAAGGTGCTGATGGAGATGGCAGAGGTGTTGGCCAAGCTGCTGGGTGACCTGTTCAACACCTCCCTGGATACAGGTTATGTGCCCCAGGATGGGGTGGTTGCCCATGTGGTGCCCATTAACAAGAGTAACCTACGGGATGAACCTGAAAACTACCAACCTGTACATCTCACGAACATAGTTGGTAAACTTAGGGAGGTGATACTGAAAGAGAGACTGGTGGCATTTCTGGAGGGAAATGAACTCCAGGATGGGTGATAGCATGGGTTCATCTCAGGGAGGTCTTGTCAGACCAGTCAAATAGAATATTATGACTGGGTTACAAGACAGCTGTATAAGGGTCACACTGTGGATGTCATATTCTTGGACTTTAGCAAGGCCTTCGATTCAGTGCCTCATGGGTGGCTAGAGGGGAAATTGACTTCCATAGGGGTGGTGGAGAAACTGGCAAACTGGATAAGGAATTGACTTAGAGGGAGTCACCAATGGATGGTGTGCAGGAACTCTCTGCACCTAGGCCAGTGATGAGTGGAGTACCTCAGGGCTCTGTGCTGTGTCCAGTGCTGCTTGGGCAATTCATCTTGGATATCTCACAGAAGTGGGAGCAGGATTCATCTGTTCACAGACAATACTAAAATGGAAGCATCAGTTGAAGAAGTGGATGGTTGGAAACAACTAAAAAGGAACCTAACCAAACTGGGGTAGTGGTCCACAGAGCTGCCAGCTGGGCTTCGGTGTGAAGAAATGCAAGGTTATACACTTTGGGCAAAGAACCCAAATACAGATTACTGGTTGGGTGGGATGAGGCTGGGGACACTGTGGAAGACAAGGACCTTTGGGTGTTGATAATGGGGAGCATGAACAACTCTGATCATTGCAAAAAAGTCACAGCTTAGGCTAACAAGATTCTGGGGTGTATTGCAAGGGGATTCTCGTCCAGGCATAGTGATGTGATCCTGCCTCTCTACAGGTTCATTGCTCAGGCCACACTTGGAGTACTGTTTGCATTGCTGTCATCTGTATCTGAAGAAGGACATTAAAATGCTGGAAAGAGTGTAGCAGAGGGTAACAAAAATGATACGAAGATGGATGGCAAAGCCTATGAGGACACGCTATGCAAGCTGAAAATGTACACCCTGGAATAGAGGATGGATAGGGTAGATTTGATTGAAACATTCAAGTATCTGAAGGGGATAAACAAAGCCAGTGCTGATGGGTTGTTCAAGTTGAGGAAACGTAGGGACACAAGGTAGCCCAGGCTAAGATTAGAGGGTGGAAGATTTAGGAGAGAGAGATGAGGAGACATTTCTTCACAGAGATGGTGGTGTCAATGTAGAACATTGTATGGGAGAGGGTGATATCATGTAAGATGGTGGGATATTTTAAATGGGCATGAAACAGGGAATGAGGAATGGCCTGGGTGAATAGTGTTGAGAACTGGCTGAATAGTGTTGAGAACATCCTGAAGATGGTGGAGGTGGTTGAGGCAGCTGCAATCTAGGGATGCTAGCTGCACACTTGAGTAGACATCAATAGACCATGAGGTCTGTTTCTGTGGTCAGTTTTGTATGTTTGTATGCATGTTTTAGAAACTCAGGTCTCCAGGTTTGCAGCTCAGTGCCCCAAACCACAGCACTATACTGCTTTGTTAGTTCTCCACATAGCGTAGTGCACCCCCTGCACTGCATAAAATGGCTTTCATCTCTCATAGTGATTGTTTGTAATGTTCTTTGCCACAAGCCTCACTAACCCATGTACAGTTGTTCACATATGGTCATATATTTGGATGCTGTCTGGGTGATATATCTGGCTTTGACCCCACTGTTGCCTGTTTCAGACCCCAATGTTGGCTTGTGGGACATACGTAATGATGCCTTATGTTTTACACCTCCCTGAAACTCTGGGTAGCTGCTGCTTTTTTTGCACCTTTGACACTGGAGAGATTCTTCCCCTCTAGTATTAGTAGAAGCGGATGCTATATTCCCTAAAGTGTGTTGATTTGGAAGAACAGCAGACTCCACAGTGGAGAAAGATTTCAACAAGTGTGGGGGCACTACTGAACTAAGTTGGACCCATCTGCAATTCTTTTCCATCCTAAAATTGTCCATTTCTGTTACTGGATTTAATTTTTCTGGTTGATTACTGTTCTTTCCCTAGACCTTGATTGATTCCTTCGAACAGTGTGCCTCTGAGGAAGTGGCCTAGTGTAACTAGACTTCTACACATCCTGCCAGCACCCTGTCTGTACATAGCTCTAGTCCTAGATTTTAATTTCCCCTAAAATGATTTTGAAAAAAGAACAGTTTCCTCTTAGGAGAGCAGCATGCATCCCCATTTTGATCTCCTGAGCATCCTTCCATTTGGGGGGGGAAAAGGAACTATGTTCTTTTTTAATACTCATGGGTGGGAGTAATAACAATTTATACTTCACCCCTTTTTTTGTGAGCAACAGCCATTTCGGCACCTTTTACCATAGCAGAAGGGTTTCTTTTTTAATTTGTTTTTTCATTGTATATGTTTCTGGGTTTTTGGAGATTAAAATGTGTTATCCACATGTTCCAATAGTATTTCTGTAATTATTGTGCATTGTACTTCAGCTCTCTTCTCTTTCCCCTTGCTTGCAAGGTATATAAAACTATATTTATGACATGTTCATGTTGTAATTTTAAAAACCTTTAATAAAAATCTTTATGGTAAAAACATGACATCAATCTTAAATTTACATCTGAAGTCTACAACATTTTTCTTAATTTTTTAGATGTCACATTAACTGCAGAAACTTATGTTAGGGATCACCATGAGTTACAGAAAGAGGCTAGCCAGACCCACCCTGTTAAGAAGTGATAATGCTCACTTGGAATCTTTAAAAAAAATACTATTCAGTCTATTTTCCTTAATTAGAAGACATTGTTTGAACACTGAGGACATAAACAAGCTGGAGCTGAACCAGAAAAATTAGGTTCAAAGAAAGAGGGTAGCAAAAATGTCTTTTTCAACAAGTCTATAAGGAAGTTAGATCAAAAGAAAAAGAATACTATGGAAAAAAAGACAAAAAATGATATCTTAAAACCAAAGCTTGAAAAAGTGTCAAAAGAAGTAACATGGTGACATATAACCTTTTCAGCTTATTAAAACTCTTCAGAAGGAGGTACTGTGGTGGCAACAAGATTTGACATAATTGGAGAGGAAACAAAACAACAAATATGTTGCAGGTGATACCTTTTATTGGACAAACACACTTATTTTTAAGACTAGCTTTCGAGAGATAAAACTGTCTTCCTCAGGTCAAAGTGAAAACAACTGAGCAGTATGACAGATATAAAGGTTGGATGTGGATTCAGAACCTAGACTAGCAGTTTACAGATCAATGCATTGCAGTTAATTTGCACCTCTTACAAGCAGAAAGACTAATTTTCTCTGGAGTGCATCTGTTGGAGAGATTTACTTGAAAGATCAAAGAGCTGCCTAATTTTACTCTGACTATGGACCATTAATCAAAATTTCTAAAAAGTAAAGACAGAAAGAAAACACATACCAATGTCTCAAGAAGGTACCTGTGAAAAGAGTCAGAGGGTGCTGATGTGAAGATTTAAAAAGAAACCCTGAAGCACTGCTTTAAGTGTAATCACTGGTAGTGTATTAAAAAAACAACATCTTTATGAAGTCCTTTTTCCTCAGTGTCAAAATATTGTATCATTCTTATTCCAAATGTTTGCTGATCCTGGCTGCTTTGAAGTTCCCTTTTAACACTCTGACAGTAAAATCACTGGTGGAGTGATCTGGTCTAGGAAAATGTTCCCCTACTGGTGCATTTTCATTTTTATAGGTAACTGTGAATCTATGGTAATTCATTCTTGTTTTGAGTTCCTGTCCGGTTTCACCAGTATAGCAACATTCCTCACATTTTCTGCATTGTATCATGTGTACTACATTGCTAGAAGAACAGGTATATGAGTTCTGGATTGTAAATGTTTTTTTTGATTATGACTGACACATGTCTCAGGAGAGATATGTGTACATAGTTTGCAGTGAGGTGCTTTGCATGGTTTTGTACCTTTGTCACCTAGTTGGAGCTCAGATGGAAGTTTGCTTTGCACCAGTTTCTGCTTCAGGTTTGGTGGTTGGTGGAAGGCAAGCACTGGTGGAGTGGTAAAAATATTTTTTAGAGTTTCATCTTCAGACAGTAGCGGCTGTAGATCTTTAATTATTTTCTGTAGTTTTTCCAGTTCCAGGTTGTAAGTTACTACCAGAGGTGTGCGATCAGATGTTCTCTGTGGCTTGCACCATAGTAGTTCTTCCCTAGGCCTATGGAGTGCAGAATGGATATTCCTGTCAATGGAGCTGGTTTTATATCCTTTCTGTCTGAAAGCTTCTTTTACCAAAATAAGGTGTCTGTCCCTGTCATCTTGATTAGAGGAAAAATGTGGCGGTACAAGATGGCCTGGCTGTGTATAATGGATGTTTTGGTATGAGAGAGATGGTAGCTCGAGCTGTGCGGGTAACTGCATCTGCCTGTAGGTTTTCTGTACACGGATGTTTGCAGTGTTTCACTTTTTAGTGTGACTCTGGCATCCAGGAAATGCATACACTTATAGTAATTTATTTGGAATTTAATGGAATTCCAAATAAAAAAGTAATATCTTATAATATCTTAGAAGCTGATCACGTGATGAGCTGAATCTGTTCAGACATCTCCTGTGCTGATCCGAGGCCCTGCTATTAATAAAGGTTAATAAAAGCTTCAAAACCTCTTTTTTCTGTATTGAAACAACTGTAATTGAGTCGAGAAGCACGGCGGGATTGTTACAAGGAGGTTTGGTAGAAGTTGCTTGTGGAAAGGAGCCGGGGCAACCCCCTAGATAGTGAGTATTTGGCTGAAGCAGTAGGCCACTTGAAAGCATTGGGATGGATGCAGAAGTTGGTGAGCCTTTGGCAGTGAGAACTCCTGCTACTAAGCAGCCGAAGCCCCACTCCTCTACTCCAAATGAACAAGAGGATGAGCCCAGGAAAGAAGGGGGTTCAGGTTTGACAAACACAGACCTCCAAGACATTAAGGCAATGCTGCAGGGGCTGGTGGCAGACTTTGCAGCAATGAAACCAGTTTTACATTCTCTAGCCCAGAGAATGGGTGACATGGAGGCTCGGCTCTCCTCGCAAGAAAGGAAAACATCTGTGGTGAAGCAAGAACTGGGGTTAGCAGGCAGATTAAGAAATTGGAAGAAAGAATGGAAGATCAGGAGTTGAGAAGTAGGCAGAATAACCTGATCATTGCAAGATTATCAGATCAGGCTGAGGGGCAAGTTTGTGTTGCATTTATGCAAGATCTTCTGTTCAAGCTACTGGGCCCCACATCCTTCGGCAAGGCGTATAATCTGGAGAGAGCCCACCGGGCATTAAGGGAGGTGCCACCACCTGGAGCCAGGCCCGAGTGATAATTATACATTTTCTCAACTATAAGGAGAAATCATATGTATTGCTTACTGCTAGGCAAAAGAAAACTTTGCAGTGGAACGGCACTTCGCTCTGGCTATTCCAAGACCAAATGCCAGTGATTAGAGAGAAATCAAGAAGAAGCTTTATTTGGCAGGAATAAAGTTTCAGCTGCAATATCCAGCAACCCTGGTGGTGCGGTTGCACTCCAGGGAGAAGAGGTTTTAACTGCAAAAGATGCTCTCGAGGGGTTGAGAGTGGATCTCCCAAACTTGTTCAAGTCTGCAACTTGAAGATATCCCATGGGACAAGAGATGGTGCAATTTAAAGGACTGGGACTGGGAAACAACAAAAATCTGTTATTCAGGGAGCTTGTTTGTTACTCCAGATTACCGGATTCTTGATATGCTTTTTGATTACAGAGGGTGTTTAAAAGTTTGGGGGAGTAACGCTTTCGGGGGGTGGGGGTACTTGATGTTCCAACATTGTGTTTATAAATGAAAGTTTATTACTCGCTTAGTGATGTTGGGGTAAAATGTAGGTGATATTGTGAGGGGAAAAGTAAAGAGGGGCAATTAATGATGGGTACATGACTGGGAATTATATGCTGGAGGCTTAGATTGTAAGCTTTTATATCGTATTGGGGAGGGGTCAGGTAATGAAGTTAGACAAGTAGAGAGGGGCAGGCTATAAGGGGGAGTGGTGAGGTCAAGGGGAGGCTTTTAGAGTGGGGGGGTTAGCGTAGGTAAGCCAGCCTAATAGGGAGGACCACACTTTCCTGGATGGGATTTGGCAGGAATAGGAGCAGGGTTAACTGACTGGTGTAGTTACCCAACAGTTGTGGTTGTGGAGAAGGGGGTGGACCAGGGGACTGATAATGGGTTTGAAAAGAGAATTCCCCATTATACAGGGGTTAGTAGTAGTAGTTCTAGGGTTTCCAGAGAAAAGCAGCCTTGAGTGGTGTGTGACACTACAACATGGCTGTGTAAGGCACAAGCAATTGGTACCTCAGGGCACAATCTCGGGGGCGAAGGAATGGGGGGAAATATAGAGCCTGAAAATAGGGATGGGTGGTTGCCAATTCCCCTCTACTGGATACAAGGGATATTTAGGGGTGAGTAGTTAGAGAAAAGTCACTTAGGTTTTAGGTCATTAGGAGGTGGGGAGGGAGAATTTGTCATATACCCCACAGGTAGGGGAAAGAAATGGCACAGCTTTTATTAGGGGGGAAACAAACTGTGAGATATGGTAGGGGCTGCATTAGACAAAGGGAAATAAAAGTATTGGAGAGAGGAACGCTTCCGGCATTGTAGACATGGTGGGTTGTGAGATAGGTTTTGGAGCTACTTAGGCAAGGGAGGGGGCAGGGGTGCAGCACAGGAATGGGTTCATCCATGACTCCATGATTCGATATTTGGCAGGTGGTCAATCTTTGGAGCGGGGGTTGAAGGGGTAGGAGGGGGTGGGGGGTAGGATAGAGAGAGAGAGTTCCCTATGGAGAGTAATTTGGGAGCAGACCTGGAGCAGATAGGAAAAGCTGACATAATTAAACTGTTTGGAGGTTATCTCAATGTCGGGTATTAAAATAATTTCTTGGAATGTTAAGGGACTAAGGGGTAAATGAAAGAAAATGTTGATTTTGAGGCATATTGAACTAATGGGGGCTCATATTGCTGCTTTTCAAGAGATGCACTTGCTGACGGAGGAACTGAAAGGATTTAAGAGAAGATGGGTGGGGCAGGTATATGGGGTAGGTAGGGATAGAGCTGCAGGAGGGGTAGTGATATTAATAAGGAAATCATGTCCATATGAGGTGGTGCAAGTCAATGTAAGGGAAGATAGCAGAGGAATATATATATTGGACATACTATTGGGTAAGTCAGTTTCAGTGGCTTCTATATATGGCCCAACATCTCCGGACCCGAGCTTCTTTGCTTCTATTGAAGGGGATATAGCAGCTCTCTCTTCACCTTTACTAATTCTGGCAGGGGATTGGAATGCTTGCTTAAGTAATCATGAGGATAGAATTCCACAGTCTGGAGGTCCTATGTCTAAGGTCCAGATGGCCTTGAATAGACTCCTCGAGGTGATGGCATTGGTAGATCCTTTTAAGATCTACTCGAAGGGGGGCATGAGTATGACTTTTTATACGGCAGCCCACAAGAGTCAATCCTGAATTGATTTTTTTCTGTTAAATGGAGAGGTGATTGGAGAGATTAAAGAAACTATAACAGGAGGTAGAATTTATTCGGATCACTCTCACATTCAAATAGTGTGGCAACCTAGGCCTACTCTACCCAGACCATATAGATGGAGGCTGAATGATGTCCTGCTGGTAGAGCCCTGGGTGTGAGATAGGTTGGAACAAGTGCTGTTGGAGTTCATGCATCAACAAGTACCTACAATGCAAAATAAAATACTTGCGTGGCCCGCCTGTAAGGTAGTATATGCAGGGGTGGCTCAGGGTATTGCACTACAGAGAAGTAGACAAAGAAGAACAAAAGATGAGCTTCTACTGGGGGCAATTGATTCACTGACACCATTAGAAGGGTCTTCTGAGGAGATCAATATGGAACTTAAATATTTAAGGGAGGAGCTAGGGGATATTGCTAACAGTAAAATAGAATTTTGGTTAGACAAAATTAATGCCAGATACCGGATGCAGGGAGATGTCCCGGGATGGCTATTGGCAGCTAGAGTCAGGGAATGGGAAGTGAGTAGAATGATTACCTCCATCCATTGGGGGGGAATCTTAACTGATCCACAAGAGATGGCAGAGACATTTGCCTCATATTATCAGGAATTTACCGGGCTGGAGATCTATCATGGAAGAGGGAGAGGGAGATTGAGAGCTTTTTGGAGGAGATCCCCCTACCAACTCTGGACCCAATACAGGCTAAGGAGTTGGCTGCTCCAATCAGGGAGTTGGAGATTATGGAGGTAGTGCAATCGCTACCTGAGGGTAAAACACCTGGGCCACATGGTCTTACTGCCAAATTTGATCAAGTGCATATACAAACTATACTTTCTATGCTTCAGGAGTTGTTTCAAGCCATCATGCAGGAAGGGGTACCCCACCGTCCGATGTACCAGGCATACATTACATTGATTCCTAAACCAGATAAACCTAGGGATATCCCCGGAAACTATAGACCCATAGCTTTAATGAATCAGGATATTAAGATTCTTACAAGAATCCTAGGAAATAGATTGTTGCACGTTGCCCCTAGTTTAATTAGTCAGGAATAAGTGGGATTTATGCCGGGAAGGGGGGCACATGATGCCCTTAGGAAGCTTCATCACATATTGAGCTACACGCCCAACTCCCAGTTACCTTTTGCACTGGTGTCGTTACATGTGGAGAAGGCTTTTGATAGGGTGTCTCACCCTTTCCTTTTTGCTATTATGAAGCGGATGGGGTTTCTGGTGGGTATCCTTAGGGGTATTAGGAATTTATATGCCACACCAACGGCTAGGGTACTATGTAATGGGTACCTCTCATGAGAAATACAACTAGAAAATGGGACTCGACAGGGGTGTCCTCTCTTGCCGATACTCTTCAATATTTACCTGGAACCCCTTTTGAGGGCTATTAATACAGATGCGCATATTAAAGGAATTAAATTAGGGGGGAGGGAACTGAAACTTTTGTTCTTTGTGGACGACATATTGCTGCATTTAGAGGAGCCAGCAGTTAGTTTTAAGAGAGCAGCAGAGGTAACAGAGCGTTTTTCTAGGGGTCTCCAACTATAAGCTGAATTTGAATAAGACCCAAGTCCTTCCTTTGACACCCCATGTTACCAGGGCTGATTTTACACCACTACAAATACAATGGCAGATTAATAAAATTAAGTATTTAGGTATCTGGATCACAGCGGACCTGGAAAGGGGGGGCAGAAATTAATATGGGGGAAATTATGTCAGTACTCGAAGAGGACGTACTAAGGTGGAATAAATTGCCCTTAAATTTTACGGCTCGACTGGGCCTTATTAAGATGAATATATTACCCTGGTTGTTATACCTGGTGTATTTGGCCCCATATAGCATTCCCCATAAATGGTTCAATTCAGCCAAGAGATTAATCATGGGTTTTCTATGGAAGGGTAGGCCTCCTAGATTAAAATATAATAGTTTGCATTTAGCATACAAAAGGGAGGGGTTCAGCTTCCTGATCTTCATTTGTATTATGTGGCAGGCCAGTTGGGTTTGGTGATTTGATGGGTTAAGGGGCTAGAAGGGGGAAGCTATAATCCAACCAGGCTTGAATTGGAGAAGCAAAAGTTTAGAGACTCAGGCCTTGATCCGGAAGTAATGTTGTATGCAAATCGGGGGAACATTTTTAAAAAGAGCTATGGGAACCCAATTGTGAAGATGGTGGATGGGTGGTGGTCCTTCCTATCCCCAGTACAGAGAATGAGTCAAATGAGGGCTGGAGACCAGCCTGTTCTAGGCAACCCTAACTTTGTAATTGGGAATCGGGCAGTTAAACAGCGGTGGGCTAGCCAGATGTTAGGTTTCAATTTTAGGGACATTGTTCAGGGTAATAGAGTGGTCCTACCGGCACAATGCAATGGAATGCCCTTTTTTCAAAGATTACAAATTAAGCATATGATAGAGAGGGCATTGAAGAAGCTGGGGGTATTGAGGATACTGTTTTCTTCTGGGGGATGCTTAAGGAGTTTGATCCAAGAGTTCACCCTCTTTCACAAATTTATAAAGTGGTACTGGATTTCCTCAGCCCAAGTTTTGTTAGAAGGGCTACATATTGGGAAATATTGATGGCTCCTTGGCAGCTAGATTGGGATAATATCTGGAAAAGCAGCAAGTATAATATTATACCCAAATATAAAAGTATGCACTTTTTTATTGTGTCAAATTTGTATTTTACCCCTGTGAAGCTATGTGACAGAAACCTGAGACAGACAGACCTGTGCTTTAGGTGTGAGGCAGGAGTAGGGGATCTAGTACATGTGATCTGGGGCAGTAGTAAAATATCCCCACTCTTGGGGGAAATTAAAAGGCGTATGGACCCAGTGTTGGATTATTCAGAATTTATAACACCAGAGATATGTGTCCTGGGTGATTACTCCAAAATCTCGGGTGTTAAGCCTAAGTACCATCTCTCCTTGATGACGGCAGTAGTTAAAGGCTACCTATTAAAACATTGGAAAGATGACCAAGTTTATCATTATGGTCAATAGGTAAAAGATTTAATGGGGATGCTGAATAAAATAAAGAGAAATTTGGGGGGAAAGGTGAAGTATACCTCAAACATTGGGCGGTGTTAAATGCAGTCTATTCTGTGCAGCTCACGAATGGGTAAGAATAGGCAGTCTGTTGGATGGTGAAGAGCAGATGGCAATTATCCTAGATTGTGGAGATGCTCTTTTTCTTTGGTTTTAAACTGGAAATATGTAGAGACAACTCAGATTTAAGTATATTGATAGTTGTAGATTGGGTGAAGGTCTGCTGATTCTAGAGGGGGAATGGGGGATTCTCTCTCTTTCCAGGGAACACAGATGGGTACCACCCTTAAGGGAAGGGCTTTAGATTTTAGGAGGAGCTTTGAGGTGCCTGAAGATTATTAATGTATGGGGATTTAAAGCTATCACAGATGGGATAAAACAGATATATATGCTCATTGCGATAAAGTACAGAATATATGAGAGCTTCAGCCAGTCTCGGGGGTGGCTACCCGCTGTGATTGTAAATAGAGGTGTTGTATATAGTTTGCATGGTCAGTTTGAGGCTGTACACCCTGGCTTCACCAGGTACCTGTATGTGTGTTTGTTCATGTGTGGAAATTGTTTATGGAAAATGAATAAAGATGGTGTAAAAAAAAATAATATCTCAGAAAAATCTTTGAAAAAGCAATATCTTGAGAAATACCCAGATTCACAGTCATTTCAAGAGCCCTAATAAGTACCACTCTCTGCTGTTCCCTTGCAGAACACTGGGTCAACACAAGAACTGGAATGACTTGCCAGACATGCTATGAGAGTGTGGCTCTGTTGAATCATTTAAAACTCAACTGCTGACATTGCTTACTGATGCTGGAATTTGTAAATGCTTCCAATTATCATTTTTGTAACTCCACAATGTACCCTATGTATACTGCACTGTGGGAGTGGTGAAACCGTTGAATGCACTGCCTGGGGAGCTGGTACAGGCAGCTATGGTGGAGGGATTCAAGAGAGGGTGGGACAGGTATAGGCAAGGGATGAAGCAGATGCTCGTTTGCCTTGGGGGGCAGGACTGGTGGATGGAGTAATGGTAGAAGGAAATATATAGAGGGCTACGATACCCAATCGAGGTGCTAAAGCATGAGCAGACTTGATAGACCAATAGGCCTACTCTGCTGGCATCTAGTATGTTAGTATGTTAACCTGTAATATCTGTAATATTAAAATCTAATCCTAAACTGTATCGTGCTGGCACATATGATCCTTTTCTTTATGTACTCAAATGTCTGTGTACTTGACTCTGCATCCTTTGGAAATAGGCACATGTCTAAAGAGTTTTATGTGAAATAAAAACTAAACAAAATTAATACTATGACTAGGAATATGCTTCTGATATATCATAGGGAGTTCATTAAATGCCAGAGATGTAATGTTTGCCAATTCACCCAACCAAGCAAAGAATTTGTGAGCCCACATAACAGTACACAAATTGAAATTAGAGACTGTATTACTTCTACCACAACATTTGTAATTTATTTATTTATATAATTACTGGATTGTGTTTTTTTCCCATTGAAAAAGCCATGTATTAAATGGCATTCATGTGGCTCCTTTCAATGGGGAAATGCTCGAGACCTGCTGTAACTCGAGACTGTCAAAACCACTGTCCCTCTTGACTTCTGTCTGAACACTCAGTTCTTGAACTGTTCTTAATTAGAAAGGCAGACAGTAGTTTCTCAGGAGAAATACCTGAGGTACGCATAACTTGGCCAAACTATGAAATATCAGCAGCTCATTACAATATTTTGAAATTCTACTGTATCACTCACCTATCTAACTACTTTTCACTCAATCCCTTACTAAACTTCCTCCCCACAGTTCTCTCATCTTCTCCCCTGCACTCTGCACCTCACATGACTCCACTACCAAGGAACATGTTGTAATGCCAGTAGCAACAAAGAAGGCGGAACAAGATACGACTGGACTGCCTACTTTCTTGATTGCACTTCCTCTGCCAAAAAAACACAACCCATTGAATTATATAAAATAAAATATGGGGTGTAGTGTGTTAAACTCGAATTTAACACACACCCTCATTGTTGGATGACTGCCATAAAGCCCTTAGGCTTTGCCCTTGGGGTTTATGTGCCATCCAACAACTCGGGTGTGTGTTAAATTCTTGTAACACACTGCACTCCCTACTTTATCCTACCATATATTTATTGGGAATTCAGAATTAACACCTTTGAGCTACAAGCTCTTTTTCAAAGCTCCACACTGAAAGTTCATAAAAAAAGACAATAAAAAAACATTGGAATTGGTTTACACAGTCCAGAGTAACTTAACACAAGAAACAGTATGACTAGATATGATAGCTAGGTTACATACAATGAAAAAACATGGAATATCATTACAAACAGTGAAGTACACAAACACAATAATAGAGAATTATTATACAGAAACAGTATGGGGAGGAACGGTGGGTGGGCAGAGGGGGACAGTGGAAAAGCAGGAATACTGAATGAATATTTCTACTCAGTATTCAAGAAACAGGAGGCGGAAGTGCCTAATCCAATTAACAGAAGCACTCTTGATAGGGTGGTTGATCCCAGTCCTTTCACAGAAGAAAGGGTTCTGCTAGAGCTCCTAAAACTGAAGGTGGACAAAGCAATGGGTTCTGATGGAATTCACCCCAGAATTCTAAAAGAATTAAGGGAAGAACTAGTGAAACCACTGGCTACTCATTTTAATAAATCATCGGAGGATGGTGTGGTACCCGAGGACTGGAGGAAGGTGGATGTGATTCCCCTTCACAAAAGTGGGTCCAAGACAGAGGCAGGAAACTACAGACCTGTTAGTCTGACCTCGGTGGTAGGGAAAGTAATGGAGTCACTTCTGAAGGAAAGAATAGTCGAGTACCTAGAGGCCAGTGGAGCACAGGACCCAAGGCAGTATGGGTTCACAGAGGGAAGGTCATGTCAGACGAATCTAATAGATTTTTTTGACTGGGTGACCAAAGTAGTAGACCAGGGAGGGGCTGTGGACATGGCCTACCTAGACTTTAGCAAGGCATTTGACACAGTCCCACAAAAGATTAATAGTCAAATTAACCAGCCTGGGAGTGGGACCCAGGGTGGTAGCCTGAAGTAAAACATTGGCTGGACAACAGGACACAGAAGGTAATTGTAAATGAGTCCACTCTGAAGAAAGGGGTTACTAGTAGGGGTACCTCAGGGTTCAGTATTGGGTCCAGTCCTTTTAATGTCTTCATCAGTGACATTGCAGAGGGACTGGAAGGAAAAGTATGCCTTTTGCAGATGACATAAAGATCTGCAACAGGGTTGATACACAAGGAGGCGTGGAAAGGATGAAAAAGGACTTGGCAAGGTTGAAGGAATGGTCAAAGTATGGCAGCTAAGATTCAATGCAAAGAAGTGCAAAATAATGCACCTGGGAAACAAGAACCCAGGGAAGAATACACAGTGGGTGGGGAGGTAGTAACAACAACAAAAAGGAAGGGGACCTGGGGTAATCATATCAGATGACCTTAAGGTTAGCAAGCAATGTGAGAAGGCAGTAGGGAGGGCTGGGGTATACTGGGATGTATAGAGAGGCATTATCAGCAGAAAACAGGAAGTTGTTATCCTCTGTACAGACAGTTGGTGAGACCCCATCTGGAGTACTGTGTCCAGTTATGGAGACCCCATCTCCGCAAGGACATAGACAGGATAGAGGCAGTCAGAGGAGGGCAACTAAAATGATGCAGGGTCTGCAAGAGAAGCCGTGTGAGGAGAGACTAAAGGAGCTTAATATGTATACCCTTGAGGAAAGAAGGAGAGGGGACATGATAGGAACTTTTAAGTACCTCAGTGGAATCAACAAAGTCCAAGAGGGCAGCATCTTTCAGAAAAAGAGACTTGCAAGAACAAGGGACACAATTTAAAGATAGAAGGAGGACGGTTCAGGGCAATGTGAGGAAGTATTATTTCACAGAGAGGTAGTGGATGCATGGAACAGCCTTCCTGAGGAGGTTGTGGGGTCTAAAACTGTGGGAGAATTCAAGAATGCATGGGACAGACATAAGGCAATTCTTGTTGGGGGTAGGAAGAAATAGGCTGTTGGTTAACTAGGATCTGCGGCCTATCCTGTAGGTAGGGAAATGGGCAGACTAGATGGGCCTAGCAGTCGTTATCTGCTGTCAAAGTCTATGTTTCTGTTTCTATGTTTCTATGTTTCTACAGCAAAATTAAGCCTTGTCATCGGAGTACAGGAGTTTCAAAAGTAGCAGGGATTGAAAATACAAACTGATATAGGCATACGAGAGAGGGGGTGCATAAATATAGGGAGGTAGTTTAGGGTGTAGGGGGTGGGAGGTCAAAAGACATTCAGGACCTGGGATAGTGGGCAGGGAAGGAGGAAGGGTGGAGCATAAGAGTTGGAGAGCTAGTGGAGGGATAGAGCAATTGAGGGGAAAGGGGGAGGGGAAAAAAGAGAAAGCAAAAAAAGGTGTAGGGGGATTAAGAGAGGTGGATAGAGGCATAGAATCAGAGAAAATGGAAATGAAGGGAGCCAGGGGTGTCAGTCTGAGGTAATTAAATGAAGGAGTCACATGAGGCCTGAGTCACAAGGGTATGACAAAGATTACATCTGAACAGGCCTAGAGTGACTGAATTGGTGATTTGTCTACCCAGTGAGTTGAATAAATTAGGGGCTCTTCCTGCAAATGACCACTGGCCCTGAGAGGTGTGACTGGAAAAAAAGCAGAGTGGAATTATCAGAGCTTCTGGTGTAGAGAGTGCTTTGGTTGGTCTAAGGTGATTCTGTACCCCAGAGGGCAAAAGAACAAGGGATGCCTTTTTTACTACCAGGCAGGTTTGGTAAGTGATTCTTCCTCGAAGTTGAAGCCAGTTAGCCTGATTATAGAGGTTGCAGGTGTGCATGTGGGGGCAGCATCAATCAATAATCTACAAGATTTGTACAGAGCAATGGCGACACCCCATAAGGCAGACATAGAGGCAGCTCCATAGATAACAAGCCCATAGTCAATGATTGATACAATTGCACTTTGTATTGCAAGCTTAAGTGCTTCAAGAATCATTCAGTGCTTATGTCTACCTGTATATATAAGGTCGATGTGGATATTCATGGATTTAGCAACCATATCAATATAACTGGAGTAAGATAGAATACTTTCCAGGGTTACTCCTAGGTACTTGAAAGAATGTGTCTGGTCTAAGGTGATAATGGCGCTATTTCAGACTGTCAACTATTTACTCTTATTTTTATTATGTGTACTATGGAAAATCATAATTTTCATTTTCTTGCAGTTCAGCACTAGTTTCTGTGTGACAAACCATGCCTCTACATTTGTGAAACTTTCCTGAAGGTGTCCCTCCAAGAGAGAAGGATCAGAGTTCTTTGAGTAAATTACCACATCATCTGCATACAGAAGAGTATGTTTATGACAGGAGGCAGGGAGTTAGTTCAAAAACATACAAACATACAAAACTGGCAGCAAATACAGGCCACTGAGTCTATCTAGTCTGTTCAAGTGTGCAGCACTTCAGTCCATTAGACTGCAGTGCCCCCCACCTCATATGCGTCTCCCATCTTCCATCCCCTCCCGATTTGTACCCTCCCCTTGAAAATGTCCAACCCCCTCTTGAAGCCCCCAACAATCTGCAATGATACAACTTCCTCTGGCATAGTGTTCCAAACTGCCACCACCCTTTCTGTGAAATAATGACTCCTCAGTTCCCTTTTGAACCTTCCCCTTTCCAGCTTCATAGAGTGTCCCCAGGTTTCCCTTCTGCCTTTCAGATTGAACATACACCTGGTGTCTACTTTGATCAAACCATTCAGGTACTTGAAGATCTCAATCATATCCCCTCTATCCCTTCTCTCCTCCAGGGTATACATATTGAGCTATCCCTGTCTCTCCTCATATGGTCTGCCCCCAAAACCCAGGATCATTTTTGTTGCCCTGCACTGTACCCGCTCCAGCAGTTTGATGTACCTTTTCAAGTAGGGGTGCCAGAACTGCACTCAATATTCTATGTGTGGTCTCATAAGGGACCTGTACAGGGAGAAGATGACCTCCCCACTCCTAGAAGTAACCCCCCTTGCTTTGCACCCTAGAAACCTGTCTGCCTTTGCTGATGCCTCCCTGAACTGAGCAGAGTGGTCCATCTCCCCAGTTACCAGCATTGGAAGATCCTTCCCCTCCTTTGATTTTGTTAATGGGGCACCCTCCAGACAGTAATTGTGTTCTGGGTTCTTGCCTCCTAAATGCATCACTTTACAACTTTTGGCACTCAAACCAAGCTGCCAAGTATGAGAGCATTCCTCCAGTTTTACCAAATCCTCCTGAAGTACTTTTGCTCCCTCCCTCCCAATCTAACTCGGCACAAATCTTTGTGTCATCTGTGAAGAGACTGATCTTGCTCTTAATCTCTACTGCAAAATCAGCTATAAAAATGTTAAACAGAACCTGTGCAAGCACTGAGCCCTGTGATACACCACTTGTTACTGCCCTGGGCTTAAATGCCTCCCCCCACTATTACTTCTGCTGTCTAGCCTCCTGCCAGTTCTTGACCCATCTGATTAGGATCCTTCCTGCTCCAAGACTCTTCAGCTTGCAGATCAGCCTACCATGTGGCACCAAGTCAAAGCCCTTGCTGAAATCCAGATAGAGGACAGCCACCACATGTCCCCTGTCCAGTGCCCTCATAACCTAGTCATAAAAATCAACCAAGTATATCTGGCAGGATCTGCCTGAGACATAACCATTCTATCTGCTGTTCTGGAGATTGTTATCCTCAAGAAATTGCACTGGTCTTTCCTTGAGGAGTGTCTCCATCAGTTTTAAAACAATTGCATTAAGACTTACCAGTCTGTAATTCCCCACTTCGTCCTTGGGCCCACTCTTATTAAGAAATACCACATGTGCTTCCCTCCAGTCCCTGAGAAAGCACCCTGAGTTCAGAGAGGTACTGAACAGGTCCACCAATGGCCCTGTCAGGACCTCTGCCAACTCTCGCAGCATCCTGGGGTGGACTCCATCTGGGCCTGGTGCCTTATCCACCTTCAGGGACTTTAGGCTCTCTCTCACCCTTTCCTCCATGATTTCCCCATCCATGGTTGCTTCTCCTCCACCCTCTCCCACCTCGCTCTTCCTCTCAGGTATGGGCCCATCCCTCTCAATGGAAAAGACTAAACGGAAGTATTCAAAACATATTTCTACCTGGTCATCCCCCTTTTATAACCATCCACTTCCCTTCCCGCTCCTAACAATTTGATCCTTGCTCTTCCTCTTCTCTCTGATATATCTGAAGAAATCCTTTTCTCCTTTTTTTCTCCACTGCGCTACCCTTCATTCCATAGCCACCTTTGCTACCCTTACCACTCTGCTCACTTCACTGGATTTCTTCACATATTCTTCTTTGTCTTCTGCCCTGTTGGATCGGTTGTTGATCCTAAATGCATTTCTTTTCTCCCTCACCTTCTCTACAACCTCTGTACTCATCCAGCTTGGTTTCTTGTTCCTGACTTTCTTTCTCTGGCTCTTGACACAAGTTTTAGTGGCTTCAGCCAGTCCTGTCTTGATACATAGATACATAGACAGTGTCAGCAGATAAGGGCCTATGGCCCACCCAGTCTGCCCATTTGAGCTTGTAAGTTCAGTTTGTTTTCCTAGAAGTCCGTTTCCCCTTACCCCTTACCCCTGACCTCTAGAATTCCTTTATGTCTATCCCATGCATTCTTAAATCCAGTGATTGTTTCAGCCCCCACCACTTGCTCTGGCAGGGTGTTCCACTTGTCCACCACCCGTTCTGTGAAGAAATTCTTTCTCATGTTTCCTCTGATAGTCCTCCCTCCAACTTCATCCCATTCCCTCTAGTCCTGGAACATCTTTTTCGCTTAAAAATAGTGTTTTCCTGCACCCTGTTTCTCCCTGTAAGATACTTGTATGTCTCTATCATATCCCCTCTCTCCTTCCTCTCTTCCAGGGAGTACATGTTCAGTTCCTTCAACCTGTCTTCATAGGACTTGTGATGCAATCCATGCACCATCTTTGTTGCCCTCCTCTGAACCTTCTCTACCCTGTCTATGTCCTTATGTAGGTATGGTCTCCAGAACTGTACACTGTACTCCAGGTGGGGCCTCACTAGTGTCTTGTATAGCGGAATTATGACCTCCCTTTTCCTGCTGGTGACGCCCCTGCCTATACATCCCAGCATCCTATTTGCTTTACCTGATGCCTTGTCACACTGTTTCCCTACCTTGAGGTCATAGAGATGACAACCCCAAGATCCCTTTCCTGCTTGGTGCATGCTATATCCTCACCCCCAACTGATATATTGTGCCAGGGTTTTTGTGCCCCATATGCATTATCTTGCACTTCTTTGCATTGAATTTCAACTGCCAAACCCTTGACCATTCTTCAAGTTTCTGCAGGTCCCTTCTCATTCTGTCTACACCCTCTGGTGTGTCTACTCTGTTACAAAAAACATTCTACACTCTGTTCCTAAGCTGTGCTCAAACCCAGTACCCTTGCAGTCAGAGTCAGCAGCTCTACCTTTTAACCACTTTGTCTACCTTGATGACTGCCCATTTTTGTTCTGGTCCATTTCTGGGCAGATGCTTGCCATATAACTTTCCAGTATGTGTCCCATCCTGCCAAAGTCCACCCCTTTGAAGTCCTGGACCCTAGTTTTTGTAGTGACTACTTCCCTACCCAGATTGATTGAGATCCACACTGTGTGCTGATCACTGCTTGCTAGAGGTTCCTCCATCCTTACATTCTTGACCTGTTCCCCATCTTCCAATACCAGGTCTAGTATATTCCCTTCCCTCATTGGCTCCATTACCCTCTAGGTAAGGAAGCCATCCTGGAATACTTTCAGGAGGATCTACTCCCTGGTGCAAGTGGTTGCTGGAATGCTCCAATGCACCCCCAGTAGATTAAAATCCCCCAACCACTGTGTTCCCTTTGCCACTATGTCTCCTTATCTGCTACCCCTGTTCCCTGTCAATGTCTTTCTTCTGGGCCAGAGGTGTATAAATGACCTGCAGACAGATCTTGGTCCCTTTCTGGCTCTGTAGTTGCAGCCAGATTACTTCTGACCTTCCATCCTCCCCTTCCTCCCTATTGCTGCTGATCCCTTCCTTTATGTAAATGGCAACCCCCCAGCCTTACCTTTATCTCTATCCCTCCTGAATAGTTTGTACCCTGGGATAGTTAGGTCCCAGTCATAGTGTCTGGTTACCCACATCTCAATAATGGCAGTGATGTCCACCTCCCCTTCTGCCATCAATGCCTGCAACTCTGCCAACTTATTCCCCAGGCTTCTAGCATTTAATGAAACCATTCTTCACACTGCTACTATCCTTCCTGCTTCTTTACCCTTCACCCTTCACTTGAACCCCTATTTCACCTAAGGTCGTATCTATCCCAGTGGTGGGGGGAGGTCCATGAGACCCCCTTTCCTGGTGATTCCCAACTCTAATGCCTCCTCCTTACCTAGTTTAAATGATACCTCTTATTGATACAGAAGGCCAATGTGGATATTCATGGATTTGGTGGCCATATCAATATGACTGGAGAAAGACAGAGTACTGTCCAGAGTCACTCCAAAGTACTTGAAAGAATGCATCTGGTTTAAGGTAACACCGGTGCTATTTCTGACTGTCTGCTGTTTACTTTTATGTTTATTATGTGTACTATGGAAAAGCATAATCTCCACTTTCTTGTAGTTGATTTCAGAAAGATGCTGAATAGCAGGGGCCCCAAAATTAACCCTTTGGGGACACCTGACCAAACAGGCTGTTTTGAGGGGAGGGCATTACCAATCTTAATTAACATTTTGTGGTGCACTTGAGGTTTGTTCCATGTGGGCAAGACAATTTGAATGTTAAAAGAAAAAAGTTCAGGAACATGTAAGGTTGATAATAAATGCTAGACTGGATACCCCTGTAGGCAGCCTTTTTTTGGAAAGCAGAGTTCAAACACAAAGGGTGAGGTATATATTTCTGGAATGGGTCCATTTGCAAAGGAGGGGTGGAGATTGACACAGCTTCCTCTTAAGAAATTAAATATATTGAACACTTGGAAGTGTAAATCCTGGAGTTTAATTGAAAATATGGATCTTATGTCATTTGTGTAGTTTTCCTATAGTAATCTCAACTTAGTATTGTTGTCAAGTAAATGACTGCAACTGTGAGCTACAAAACTAAATGTCCATAGTTTTGCTGACTTTAACATATGGGATGATTGTACGATTTATACCAATTTTTTTTTTCTCAGATTTCAGGAGGTTGCTCATGTTCATGCCTGCAGTGGGCAGAACATGCAGACTACTTGCTGTGGCTATAAAAATGGGAAAACAAAGCACAAATCTGAAGTTGCTGTACATGCTTCCACAACTCCAAATCACTACACCAGTTGAATGAAGCACTCCCCTGTCTCTGTTCAGTAGATCAGTTCCAGCACTACTTTTGTAGCCTGTTTATCTCTCATCATGGCTGCTTTAAGCATCCTTTCTGATTAGGCACAAAGACTCGTTACTTACACCACTTTTTTGAAGCTGTTGAACTGTCTGCAACATAAAGGATAATGTATGATATTTGATTAATAACCACGCAGTAAACATTTCAAAAGGTTGTCATGACATCATTGTAAACCTCGAGAACACAGCTCCATAGGTTTTTAGATGTCATGGCAACCTCAGGAAGTGTTTTCAGCACGGTTGTTAACTAAAGACCATACATTATATTTTATAGTGTATGGGCTACCAAGATTGTGAGATCACACATTGAATTACTTTAAAGGGTACCTTAACAAGCAGTTTTTTTTTAAACTGCAAACTCCAAAATCTGGTATCATAGCATGGTAAAGTAAAGCCTGCTGTTTACATTTATGCTAAAACTGCATACATGTAAATAACATATATGCAGTTTCATAGCTTTTGAAAAATACAAACATCAGCCTTTCACTTTCAAAAAACAGCCTTGGTTTCTCCCTAAGATGTCTGCCAAGTGTGTTAAGTGATGAGTCTTGATGACATCATTGGAGCCAGATACAGAGACCCACATATATTTCTATAGTGCTAACTAGTTCCTCTTTCCCTCTTTGTTTTGAATTGTTGCATCAGCATGATCAACACCATGTATTAACTTGTGGATTATTTTGATCAGTAAATGTTAAAATATGCTTTTGTTCATTTTGTTTACTTTAACTTGTGGAAAATGTTTTGCAATCCAGCAGACTTTTTCCTTAGCAAACTGCATTACAGTACAACACTTCAAATACCCGATGATCTAGTGGTTATGTGATGCACTGAATGTTGTTTTTAGTTAATGAGGAGAGACACACTAAGTTCAAAGCATGTTTACAGGTGTGGCCTGGGAGCACAATGAAGTTTATTGACTTGCTCAGGGTCACACAGCAAAGTACTGGTCTGGTTCAGTTCCAAAGCTCATGCTGTCTTGTTAATCCACACATAAGGCTTTCTTTTTCCATGTGAACCCCCTGCATCTAGCCTGCCTTCTGTTGAATACTTCACCATCCAGACCCTGTCCTTAGTACTGCCTGTTGCCACATTTGTGCTTACAGTCTCATGAAGAGAATGATCACACCTCAGATTGTAATCTTGTACCTCAGAGAGTTGTGCACACCTATACCGATATGAATCATCAGCTGGCACTGTTAAAAAATGCCTTCCAAATCACTCTCCAGTCCACATTCTCAATGTTTGACTTCTACTCCCACAGTAAACACTGAGTGGATCACCACCCTTCTACACAGTGAAAGTAGTATGTACAGTTCCCTTTTGTGTTTTTTTCCCACCTCCTTAAAATAACAACTAGATCTTCACAGAGGGCCAAGCAATAAGCATCATGACCCAAAAGAAAAACTGCTGCTCATGCCCTCATAAGGGCTGCACTTACAATGGATAACAATATTATTAACAGGAGAGCGAATCCACCTGACTTCCAGTGTCAGTCTACACCTTTACCTATGATCTGCAGAACCCTGCAGAACAGTTCCCAGCAATTCTTCTCCAGTACTTTTCTGTGGTCTACTCCACAATGCAAGTTGGCTAGCTGCCACCCTTTCAAATCTTGAATGAGCTTTACACAACTCCCTCAATACTGTCCTAACAAATGTCAACCCCTCCACCCAACTGTAATCTCGCTACACTGAATTCAAGTAACAGTTTAGATGCAGCCCTGCCACACTAAGTATTTGTCATCGCTGGTTACTCCCGTCCACAGTCAGGTAGTGATCATGATGTTGGTAGCCCCACATTTCAGATCTCACAGTGATCTGCTCAACATCCTCCTTTGTGTCTTCAACTAACCTGAATATAGTTGTACCCTGCTGGAATGGCCTCTTTAGTCTGTCTTTGGTGTTCATTCTTCTCACCTGCTCCCCACACCAAAAACTGGTCAGTTTACTACCCTTCCGCATCATGAATGTGGTTAGTACAGTCTCCCATGTTATTTTTACATATTAATAATAAACATGATCTTCTGGTAAGCCAGAATGATAGCTACTTTGCACACGTGGAAAAATAGACTTTCCTACCCATATAAGATCTAAGCCAACTATGATTAGACACTATTAAATGATGTGCATAATGATGTGCACACCCATCATTAATTAGTGCCTAATCAAAGGTAGCTTAGATCTTTTAAGGATAGGAAAGCCCATCATTCCTCTTGTTCCCTGCTGCTATCAGCCTGACTTACTGGAATGATATGTTTATATTTGATATGTCAAAATAAAACAGGGACTGTACTACTTGCATTCATGATGCAGAATGGTGATGAGCTCACCAGTTTTCGATGTGAGGAGTAATAGTGAAAAATGAATACCAGAGGGTGACTGAGAAGGCCACTCTTGCAAGATACTGACATATTCAGGGAAGGGGAAGACAGAGGGAGAGAAATATGAGCAGATTACTGTGGGAAATAAGATGTGGGTTGCCAGCACCTTGATCCCTACCTGACCCTGTTGTCCTGGCCAACACTCCTCTTCACATAAAATCATTTCATGCAATTATCCAAGGCTGTGTGTGGATATTAGTGTATGGAATGGCTGCCACTACATGTTCAGTCACTTCACTACCAGTCTAGTATTGCTTGTAATGCACTTTGGGATACAATGTGTATGAAAACCACAGCTGATTCTTATTCTTATTATTTCCCATGGAAAAAGAAGACAAGACAAGCATTTAATTGAGTTTTGAGAAAGTATGAACTATAACATTGGACTGCACTAGAACTTTGCTAAAAAATGTGGTGGCTCTAGGGGGCAGTGAAGGGTGTGGCTACACCCCCCCCCACATAGTAACGTACTTGATTGCTGCAGCTGCATTTCACTTTGTTAAAGAAGTCTGATTTATTGATTGTACAAATGTTTACATTCAAACTATGGATTACATTTGTAGGTTTTGTCAAAAATGTACTAGAAAAGAATAATAGCAGAAAATATAAAGGTTTTATAAAAATGTTAAAAAGTGCATATTAAGCGTGCATGCCACTCCAGCAACCCCATTGTAGCATCTTGGATCCGCCATAACCAGTAGACCACCAGGTTATTCAAGATTTGTATTGCACTGTGGTTTGCCACAGAGAAAATTGGTTGGATTAAAACACAATTTCAGCATGTTAAAATAAACAAAATGAACAGAACTATAGCCTAACATGCGTATTATACCAAACAATTCACATGGTTTTGACCATTTTGGTGAAACAATTCTATATAAAAGGAAAAAAGAACTAGTTAGCACTATAGAGAGCCGTATATCTCTCTGTCTTGAGCAATAATGATGTCATCACATAACACATTTGATGGCCATTTTAGGAAGCAGGTAAGACAGTTTTTTTTGAAATTAGAAGGTTGATTTTACAATATTCAAATGCTCTGGAACCACATTTAGGTAAATTATATAAATGTAGTTTTAGCATTAATGAACACAGCAGCGTTTCCTTTAGTGACCTACGGAGTCAGATTTTTTGAATAGTTTGTTGTCAAAATGTTGTTTCGGTAATTTACTGAATTACTTTATGGTACACTGATTTTTTGTGAGCTTTCCGTTTTGTTATACCATTGATATGACATACTAAAGAAGGGTTAACAGCACAGTGATATCGTAATAATGGGATTGCTAGGCTGTAGTCTGCTTGATTTCTGTAATAAGTGTTTTCCATACATTATAGTATAATTAAAAACAATATTTTGCATACTTCAGTGAAAAAAAAAAAGCCTTACTTAAATAGCCAGGTAATGTGCTTATCTCTTGATTAGAGACAGAGAGAGTTCTCCCATTTACAGGTAGAGATGTACCAGGCATTTGTAAAAAAAACACATTCAAAGACTATTAGATGTGTTTTAACACAGGATTTAATATGTTCCCTTCAATGTTTTGTTGATGTTATTACATTTTGAAATGTAATTTGATAGTCTTTTGAGCCTAAATAATTTACTCACATAAATTCCAACAGAGGACACATCAAGCTTTTAGGGGAAATGACTGTAAAGGAGTTTCAAATAACATTCTCTATCTCTCCCAGATGTGTGTATGTGTTTGTGTGTTTGGGGGGGCAATGATTTATCATGTCAGAAGAGTTGGTTCATGTTAACCATATCAGGATCTATCTAATTCTTAGTGTCATTTGAACTCGTATGACTTTATATTTGTAGGCGAGGAAAATGCTAGGCAACCAATTTTTGGGGGGTTTCCAGGGGTAGAAAGGGGCATCATAGTTGACTACAAAGAAATCATAGCAGTGCTCTCACATCAAACAAAGTATTTCCCTGCAGTGCACTCTCATTTCCTGTGTATTTTCCGTGTAAAACTGGGACAAAACTCCTGTAGATTTTCCTGTATACACAAATCATTGTATGTATACAGCTGACTTCATTTTCCCAGGCAATAGAATCACTATAATAAATGTTAAGGCTATTTTATGTGTTCTTGTTTATTTTAAAGAGCAACTGACACCTTTAGGAGAACTTCAACAAATATTGGGCCCACATTTTCAAAAGAGATGCATGGCACAAAGTGGCATTGCATTGCACATCTCAGTATCTGAGTGGAACTGCAATATTCAAAAGGAAGAGATGTGTCACATTTCGTAACTAATTTGTCATTTAGTACCCATAGATGTACACTATATGTTAAGGTGGGATGGACATCATTGAAGGATTGAAGGGACCTACATTGGTATATTTATGCTTATAAATTTATTCAACAAATATTACCCCCCTCTTCTTGTTATCAAAACTGCAGCCTAGAACTTGCCCCAAATATGCTCTTAAATCTACATCTAGGTTGTCTTTTCAGATTCCAAGATGTGGATCTAAATATGCGGACAGACTGTTGGCTGTGGCTGTTCCGAGAACTTGGGAAAAAATTAGAAAAAAGTTGAATATTCAGGTGTTGATATCAATAGGGCAATTCAGATCATCACTCACAAGCTTATTTTTTAAGCATTGAAAATGTTTTGGATGACTTTAATGTATGCTTCTTAAGTGCTGTATCAGCTGATAATTTTAATGTACTAACTGTGATGACTAATATATATGTATGTCTAATTTGTATGTTTTGTAAGAGAATGTGTTTGGACACAGCTGTAAAGGAGAAACTATTTTCTCAGTTTTCCATCCAATAAATTGATTGATTGATTGATTGATTGATTGAACTTCCGATGCTCCATTGCCCATCTATAATGTATGTGATGCATGTAGCGGGGGTGTTCCCATGAATGTGCCATGCATCCCTATATTCATCCCAAAGGTGCAGTGCATCTACTGTACATCTCAGAGTTGAACCACCCAATGTTAAGCATGGAAAAAGCATGTACCTACATGGAGGCTGCAGAACTGGAGTCAAACTATTTGAAGACAGCCTTTGGAGGTGCACCAGGATATGCCCCAGGCACCCAAACACAGCTGTCATGCCAGGATGGATGAATCCTGAGCCAAAGGTGCCATTTCACCACCAGCACCATCCAGGGAGCAACCTTCCACACCACACTGTGGACCTAGACACCCAGCAGCCACATGCCACTGCTGTCGGGTGCCCGCCTGACACCCCAGTGGAGCAGACAGTCACAATGCAGCAAATGTACTGGGGGCACGGCCTGCATCCATGTGTCCTGAAGAGTGCCACCTGGCTGTGGCATGCACCCAGGGTGCTGTCTGGGTTAATGGTGCCCAGATAGCCTGGTGGAGGGGTGGCAGCCTGGCACAGACCAAGGACTGATCTGTGACACACAGCCATGGTGGCACACCATAGGTGTACACAAGTGGGACCCACCCACTCAGGTACCTGGTCAGTCTCTGAAGACTAACATTAATTGCAGTCATCAACATATACCTCTTATAATGGGAGGGGCACTGCAGGAGACTGTATGCAACATACGGAGCTGGTGTATCACATTAATGAGGTATACCAATCAGACTGTGCCACTCTGTGCCCTCCTCCTTTACATTTCCAGATTGGCCCATGTGGGCACTCTCCAGGAGGGATCCTACTACCTCAGTCTGACCCTGTACATGGCTATGGGTAATAGCAGTGTATCCCAGCCAATGCAGTCCCACACACACACAAGCATTCCATCACACCTGCAGACTAGGCTGCAATACCTCCTGTTCCCCTTTGTGGAGTGGTGGGGCAGCCCTGCAGTACTGGAACTGAGCATGCCTGGGGTATGCAAATGGACTGAATATGTTCCTGTAATGAGATGCAAATGTGCAATGTGGGCTTGGAATGAGGTCACATGCATATCCTGACTGAATATTGCAATTTTGTGCACTGTGTGAGTGGATTTGCATCACACATTTCCCCATGCTCAGCATAGGGCTTAAGTCACCTAGTACATCTCCCACTGCATAACTATGCATCTTTGGGATATTCAGCCAGACATGCATGAACGTATCTCAAAGTGTGTCTTCTGAATATCTCATTATTATTTTGGGCTGTCACATCTCAAATGCACAACACAGACACTTGTGCAAGTTTGCAGGGGACTTCTGAATATGGGAGCCATAATATTTAACCACAGTTTAGCTTGTATTTAGCATTAGTTCTGTATTCCTCCATTCCTTTGTTTATTACTGAGCTCATTTGCATGAAAACAGGATCTTTGTTGCTAAGCAGTTCATCTATTCCTGCTGCTTTCATAATGCATTGCTTTTGGCATTGCAGTTACTCACATGGCTACATATTGTGATGTCACAACAGAGGATTATGATTTAAAATAGGAAGTAAACTACAAAAGAAGATGTACTGTGAGGGATAAAGATTATCTATGCATGACAATTTCCTGAGTAATAAATAATGGGGAGGAAACATATATAGAATATACTGTATATGGAAAGCAAGCAGAATTCTACCTAATTATTAAGATTTTCAAGGTTTGCTTTGAGGCATCAGTTGCTCTTTAAATAGTAAACGTCACCTGTAACATATCATGCAACTACTCTACAACTATAAGATATTCATAGGACACAATATAATACAATTTTGAAGCTCTGTAGAAATTTTTAAATATTTCAAGCTTTGCTTTCAAGGTTTACATGCCCCCAGAACCTCTTGATGGTATTACAGCCTTATAACAACTGGTTCTCATTTTTTCCATAAGGTAAAACTATGGTATAATTTGCAGTTATAATGGCAAATACATGTTGAGTTCTTGTCCTCTGCACATGTGCCAGCCAGTACTCTTCCCTCTCTTATCAACAATGTCAGTGCTTACCATTGGAGCCATTACCGACACTCCAACTCACCAGTACATCACTTTAAAACAACTGAAATAATTTCCTTCCTAAAAATGCTTAAACTGGGCTAACTTAAAGAAAAGGAAAAAGGAAGATCTGTCTGTGGATTGTTTATAGACCTCCAGCCCAGAAGGAGGATATTGACAGGGAACTGTGGGAGCAGACATAGAGGCAAAGTGGCAGAGGGAGCACAGTGGTCATGGGGTACTTTAATCTACTAGAGGTGAATTGGAGCATCCCAGCAACCAATAGTGCCAGGAATCAGATTCTTCTGGAAGCATTCAAGGATGGCTTTCTTACTCAGAGGATAATGGAGCCAACTAGGGAGGGGAATATACTAGACCTGGTAATGGAAGAAGGGAAACAGGTCAGGGATGTAAGGTTGGAAGACTTTCTGGCAAGCAGTGACCACTGCACAGTGTGGTTTTCAATAAACCTGGGCAGGGAGGTAGCCACTACAAACACTAGGGTCCAGGACTTCAAAGGGGTGGACTTTGGCAGGATGGGAAACATACTGAAAAGTCACATGGCAAGCATCGTCTTAGAAATGGACACAGAACAAAAATGGGCAGTCACCAAGACAGGATTGGCTGACACCACTAATGCTTGTGTCAAGAGTCAGAGCAAGAAAACCAGGACCAAGAAACAAAGCTGGATGAGTATAAAGGAAGTGGAGAAGGTGAGGGAAAATAGGAATGCATTTTGGACCTACAAGTGATCCAAAAGGGCAGAAGACAAAGAAGAATATATGAAGAAATCCAGAGAAGTGAGCAGAGTGGTAAGGGCAGCAAAGGTGGCTAGGAAATGGAGGTTAGTGAAGGGGATAAAAGGAGGGAAAATTGATTTATTCAGATATATCAGAGAGAAGAGGAAGAGCAAGGATCAAATTGTTAGGATCAGGAGGTGAAGTGGGTGGGTAGAAATGGGGGCTGAGCAGGCAAAAGTACTTAATGAATTCTCCTGTTCAGTCTTCACCAAGGAGAGGGATGGGCCCATACTGAGAGGAAGGGTGAGGTGGGAGTGAGAGGGGGAGAAGCAACCATGGATGGGGAAATCATAGTGGAAAGGGTAAGGGAGTGCCTTAAGTCCCTGAAAGTGCACAAGACACCTGGACCAGAAAGAGTCCACCCCAAGGTGCTAAGAGAGTTGGTAGAGGTATTGGCAGGGCCACTGGTGGACCTGTTTAATACCTCTCTGAACTCAGAGTGCATACCCAGGGACTGGAGGGAAGCACATGTGGTACCTCTTCATAAGAGTGGGCCCAAGGATGAACTGGGGAACTACAGACCAGAGAGCCATACTGCAATTGTGGGAAAACTGATGGAGACAATCCTCGAGGAAAGGCTGGTGCAATTTCTTGAGGATAACAACCTCCAGGACAGCAGGCAGCAGGGGCTTGTCTCAGGCAGAGCCTGCCGGACAAACATGGTTGATTATTATGACTGGGTTATGAGGGCACTGGACACAAGTCATGAGGTAGATGTCCTCTACCTGGATTTCAGCAAGACCTTTGACTCATGCCACAGGGTAGGCTGACCTGCAAGTTGAAGAGTCTGAGAGCCAGAAAGAAATTGGTCAGATAGGTTGAGAATCGGCTGCAGGGCAGACAGTATTAATGAGGGGGGAGGCATTAGAACCCTGGGCAGTTATGAGTGGTGTACCACAGAGATGGTGCTGGGACCTGTTCTGTTTAAGATTTTCATAGCTGACATTGCAGTAGGGATTAAAAAAGTGTCAGTGGCTCAGTGGGTAGCACACTCATCGCTGAGGCCTGGAGATCAGAGGGCTGTGGGTTCAGTTCCCACATCTGGCACTTGGGTTAATATCCCAATACTGACACTGTAGTGCAGCATGAGAGGGGTGCTGCACTTCTGAGGTGCCATCTTTCAGATGAGACATTAAACTGAGGTCCCATCTGCCTGGATTGGTGGTAGTTCAGGTTGATGTTAAAGATCTCATGGCACTTATCAAAGTAGGGGAAAGTTTTATTGAAACACGAAATTGTACAACAACAAGCAAGCAACAAAAATAAAACATGTACCATACAATAAGAAACAAACGACACTAAACAGAAAAAGGATGTCCAATAGGGACCAGAAAAACATACAATTCAAAAAATAAAGGGAAACATGAAAGGCACATTATTTGTAAATTCTTGTAACAGTAGCATCGGAATCTGTGATCCACGGGAGGGCTGTCCAGAGTTCCAGTATCACATTCCTGTTCAAGGAAGAACATTCAAAATCATATATTTTCTGTAAATCTATTACTATGTTTCATTCTAATTCAAGAAAAGTTCAATCTTTTTGCTGCAAAGTAAACAGTTCTGTCATCCAAATATTCCACTTATTAACCACAAAAAAAATATTCAGAGTATGCCCATGCCAAGTATTCCAATGCATTAGGAAATCGCCATACATAAGGTTAGAATAAGTCACAGTCTGAAACAATGGAATAGCCCAGTTCTGAGCAAAAATAGACCACCAAGCCTGGATAAAAGAACAGTCCAAAAATAGATGGGGGATTGTTTCTTGTACAGCAATACATAAAGGTCTAGAACAGAAACATTCTTGTAACTGTTTATGTTTATAATTAGCCTTAATGTTAATATGTTCGTGACAAGATAGCCAATGAAAATCCCACATATGAACGGGCACTCTCTTACATCTTAAAAGGAGCCAAAGGGAAGAAAGTGTTGAATGGGGCATTTTTCAAAAGGCTGCTGTACACCACAGATGGTCAAGAGTAGTCTTCTATATAAAGATTTATGGGAAGAGGTCAACATCATCTGGGTAGTAATTTTCCATTGCTTCAGATGTAAAAACTTATGCTTCACATAAGTCGGTACACCTACAGATTGTCTAATCACTGACAAAGAATTACTTTCCCATTGATGGAACCAGGCATGGCAGGAATCATTCAACCATGGTTCCCAGCCCTTGTGAGTATTGCTCAATAAAGGTCTCAAATTAGCAGTAAAAAAAACTACTACTAAAAAATAAAAAAGGATTTACCATTTGTAAACCACCATCAGTGATGGGCAGATATGTAACATTTCATTTAATAGGGTTCATTCTGCTCTCCCAAAAGGCCTGAAAGAACAGATTAAAAAAAAGTGCTTCCAATTTTTTTTGGAAAGGGGAAAATATAACTTAAATATAGAAAGGTCAGAATTAAAAATATGATTTAATCAAAAAGACATGTTTCTTTTTCCCCACCAGTCCCCTATTCCAATGTGCCACTTTATTATTGCCTTGTACTAATTTTGCCTCCCAGTTCAAAAAATCAAAATTAGGGCCTCCAAACAGGATATCCAAAATTCTAATTGGAGCCATTATCAAAGTCAAAGGGTCACTAGGTCCTAATGGGATCTGAGGAAGACCCAACCACATACCCATACTTTTGTTAAAATTTAAGACCACACCTGAGAGTTTTCCAAAGTCAGCATACACAGCAAGGGAAAGGGTAACAGAACCCTCATCAGCCATCAAAAAGCACATGTCATCTGCATATGCAATAGCTTTATATTGTGCTACATGTGTTGGACTGAAAGTAGCCCTAGTCTGAGGGTGAGAATTTAAATGTCTCAATAAAACATTAAGAAAAAAAGACATAGAGAAGAGGGCTCAGAGGAGAACCTTGACAGATACCTCTCCTAATCAGTATCCTAGGGTCCACCCAGCCATTCACTATGGGGATCACAGTAGCCATCCTATATAGTTCACAGATCCACTGTGTCATGCCCATGGGCACATGCAAAGAGCGAAGAGCCTTCCACAGAAAGTCGTGCCTAATGGAATCAAAAACCACCTTTTGATCTACTGAAACAACATAACCTGAAACAACATTAGCATGTCTATGAGAAAACAATTCCCTAATCAATATTAAATGAACAGAGATCCTTCTATTGGAAATCGAACAAAGACTGCACCAGATGTATCACCGCTTCAGCAATCAGCAATAATCTTTTTGTCAAAACTTTCATCAATAATTTAAAGTCCATATTTAACATACACAAAGGTTGCCAATTCTTAAGTAAACAAGCATCTCCCTTCTTTTTATACACACATATAGCAAGGATCCCTTAGTAAAATCCAAAGGAATCATTCCTGTGGACTAAAGGGAGTTAAAACCAGAAGTAAGTTCAGACACCAAGTGATCCCCTAGAGTCTTATACAAAGCATTAGGAAGACCATCTGGACCTGGGGACTTATTCACTGGCAAAGAACTAATAGCTAATGTAAGTTCCTGTTCAGTAATAAGAGTACATGCCTGGACCAGACAGGGCTGTGATGGGACCAGAATATCCAGACCAGAGAAAATGGAAACAGGATCTCCATCTGTATCAGGAAGGTGACAAAAAAGGGGGAAAGGAATGTTACATCACAAGCCTGCAAATATCAGACTGAGTACTATGCAGGCAACTCTCAGTATCTGCAAGACAAGAAATAGATTTCTGGCCTATCATATGAGAGTTACTTTCAAATGGACAAGCCACAAATTGCTTACCCTGTACCCCAAATTTGTGCTGATGGTACAATTAATGGGACTGCCTAGACTGATAGCTTAACATGTCAGCCTGAATAAGGTGTAGTTGCTTGGAAAGGTCTTGCCCCATCGTATAAGCTAACGTCATTAAAGACTGCAAATGCACCCTCAGTTGCAGATAATGAAGATAATCCTGATTGCTTTTCTTATAGCTATAAAGTTTTAAAAGCTTCACCAAAGGTTGTGTCATGTCTACCCACCACTGAATGCAGTCCTCATAACAAATAAAAACTGATTTAAGCACTTGCAGAAAAAAGACACATTCTACCCCACTCCAACAGAAAGCAATTTGTGATCTGAGAATGCCACTGGTTGCACAGTGGCAGAAAAAATAGGAAGGATCTGAGACAAAAAGTCAGAATTGATCCATGTTGCCAATCTGCCCTTTTGAAATGTTGGAGTATGCTGTTTTGTAAAGGTCAAATATGCATCACAAAGATGTGTAGTTTGAACCAACATTACCAATTTGTGAGAATCGCAAAATAATTTCTGTGTTTTAGTAAAAACACTCCTGTCATGAAGGCTTAAACCACAATTAAAAGCACCAGAAAAAGTAATTTGAAGAGAAGTGTGCAAATAAGGATGAACCAAAGTAAACAACTATATATGGGGCATCTTGGTCTTTGGAGCATATAAATTAATGACCTTATAAGAACAGGGCCCAATTGCAAAATCTAAAGCAAGCGCTCTTCAGTAGATATATCATAAAGTGTATGCAAACAGAAACCTGGTATATTTAACAAAATTCCCAATACTGTGCATATGTCCTGGCCAATAGACCAAAATGAGGGGCCCAGCAACCAGTCCTTTTGTGCTTGGTGTATTTCTTGAGTCATGTGGAACCTAGTGTCCTGTAACATAACTATTCCCAAAGGTAATAAATTCAAAAAAGAAAACACCATTTGTCTTTTAGTCATGTGCTAAACACTATTCACATTTATAGTGTGGCACACAAATTGATTCATCAGAGAAAGAAAGTTAGAAAGTAAATCCTAGTTGTATAATTATGATGTTTTCCCCTTCAACCTTTTTTCCTTTCAATTTCACTCTGGCCTTATGCTTCGGAGACAGACCCGTACCAATATGCAATTCAGAGTCAGTGGTACCTTCAGGGTGTGAAGAAGCAATGGAGGAAGAGTCACACTCCCCTTTAGCATCATCAGAAATCTCTTGTAAAAGCTCATATTGATAAGATACAGGCATGGGAGAGGATTTCAAGGACTTTAAGGGGGAGACGTTGCCTAGGGATGATTTCTAGTCAACGGCCTATGGATAGTGAAGGCAGGTCGACTCGGAGGTGGCATGTTTCTGATGTTCACAGATGTATCAGGAACAATAACAGTCAAATTTTCAGACTCAGAGATAGACAGTGACTGGTCAGGAGGAGCCTCTAGAGGAGGAACCACAGGAGGTGTGGTAACATCTACCTCAACACATACAGGCACCACAGGCTGAGGCCGAGGGACTTTTGGCATAATGAAGTGCTGATCTACCCCTGCCTCATGATACTTGTGTTTATCAGCAGACCATTGGCAATTTTGAAAGGTGTGTCCTACCTCTTCACAGAGGTTACACTTACATTCATTCAGACAGTGAGCCCCAATATGACCAAGGTCCCTATAGGTATTGCATTTAATTTTATCATACACACTGGTGAAATGGGAGGGGTCCTCACACCTATAGCAGGCCTTTGGTTGACCTATAAAAAAAGAATTAGGCAGGTGCACAGTACCCGCCTCAGCAGTGTTCAACAAAACTTTGACCATCTACCCCCCAGTCCAAATGTTCTCAGCATCCAAGATAGCATCAGGCTGCCCCAAGACAGTACAGTGTTTTTTAGCCAGTACAGTACATCAGACATATCAACACCTTCATTCTGAAATAAAAAAGTTATAGTCTTTTAAGCAGGTTTGGTCAAGGGAATCTCCATGAATGGGGTCCATAAGGCAGTATTTTTTAAAGCTTGGTACTTTGACCAGAAACGTTCCAGTCCAAGAGATGTCTGAAAAACCAATATCAAAGGTACATTCACCTAATATGTGGATCAGTGCACACATTCCATGGAAAAAAAAATTGAGTAAGTCTTTCAAGAGCTGGCGTGCAACATATACATGATCGGGGGAACAGGTCGACCCCCCACATAGGATAAACGGACAGCATTATGTCATTTAGCAGCCAAAATAGGGAATTTAAATAAAGATGAAAAGGTACCACCCTGACCATCCCATTTATGATGTTGCAACTGCGGCCCCAAGGCAGTTGACTCAGGCAACTTGGCAGATGTAGAAGCTGTAGACAAAGGAGACTTTGCAAGCTGAAAATCAGGGTTCTGAGTTAATGCAAGTTCTTTTGGCAACAACAAGGGGTCAGTAGCAATTGTAGCTCTGCTAGGTATGTGATGCAACTCCAGGGAACCCTCAGGATGAAGAGACTTAATTAGAGAAGGGCCTGAAATCTACTGCCCAGCAGACGGCTCCTGCTCCCAGCCCACCCCTTGCGAAACAGTTTCTATGGTCCATGCAGGTGTAATAGGAGAGTTAGTATTATGTGTGGCAATTGGCAAAGAACGTAAATCACCAGCAGTGGTCAGAGGTGTACTCACAGTTGTCAGGTTTGAAGCAGTGACAGCAATTCCACTCTGCTCCCGACGTGGAGCCTCAACACTAGGTAGGACTTCCTCCACTTCCAAATGATGTACACAACCAGCTGCGTTAACAGCAGTGCTAGGACTACCAGCACGCAGCTTCCGAAGTTCTCGTTGCAGTTTCATTTTTTTAACTGCAAATCTGTGCGCCTCCAGAGCTAAATGTCTGTGTAGATCTCTCTTCAGGTGCATCTTGTTGACAAGCAGAAGAGTGAGAATCCTCCTCAGCTCTAGCGGCATTCTCAAGCATCTCTGAATCCTCATCTAGAGCTATCTCCAAGGGTTTGAAGACAGTTTCCCTCTGCTGCAGGGCCAAATCAATAACTTCTTCTGGTATTACAGCAACATTTCCAGATTCATCAGCGATCTTAGACAGGACTAAGGTGGGATCCAAGACCAAGTCTCCCACCTCCATAGCCTCCTCCACAACAAACATAGTCATGGATGCCATCTAGGACATAGGTTCCCCTACAGGAGAATATGGGAATTTCCCCTGTGTCCTGGACAAATTTCCCTCATTCACTAAAAAAATACCACCATCTGCTAATCCGGTTCAATTTCAGTTGCCTACCATCCGTATCCCCAGGTTGGCCGAGTGGGCTTAGCGGGTCAACAAAAACAAAACAAATAAACAAACAAGTGCAAGATCAGTCTCTTAGCAGATCTCACAAAGATTTATGCTAAGGTAGATGGGGGGGCAAAAGTACTTCAGGAGAATTTGGCAAAAATGGAGAGTGGTCTCACACTTGGCAGCTTGGTTTTAATGCCAAGAAGTGGAAAACGATGCATTTAGGAGGCAAGAACCCAGAACACAATTACTTACTGGAGGTGTCCCGTTAACAAATTTGAAGGAGGAGAAGGATCTGAGAGTGCTGGTAACCAAGGAGATTAACCTCTCTGCTCAATGCAGGAAAGCAGCAGTGAAAGCAAATTGGATGCTAAGTTGTACAAGAAGGGAGATTACTTCCAAGAGTGGGGAGGTCACCTTACCCCCTGTACAGGTCCCTGGTGAGACTACACCTAGAGTACTGTGTGCAATTATGGTGCCCCTACTTGAAAAAGAACCTCAAACTACTCGAGGGGGTACATTGCAGGCAACAAAGATTATTCTGGGGTTGGGGGATAGACCATATGAGGAGAGACTGAGATAGCTCAATATGTATACCCTGGAGGAAAGAAGGGAGAGAGGAGATATGATTGAGACCTTCAACTACCTGAAGGGTTTGAACAGAGTAGACAGCAGGTGCATGCTCAGTCTGAAGGGTGGAAGGAAACCAGGGGGCACTCTATGAAGTTGGAAGAGGGCAAGTTCAAGAGGAAATGGAGGAGGCACTATTTCACAGAAAGGGTGGTGGCAGGGTGGAACACTATGCTAGAGGAAGTTGTATCATTGCAGATTGTTGGGGGCTTCAAGAGGGGGTAGGACAGATTCAAGGGAAGGGTTCAAACCTGTAGGGGGAATGAGATGGGGGAGGCCATATGGGGGGGCATCTGTAGTCTAATGAACTGAAATGTTGGATACTTGAGCAGACTAGATAGACCAAATGACCTGTATCTGCTGGCAATTTTGTATGTTCGAAGAAAGTGCGATAAGTGCCTCAGGTCACTTGTAATGATAACTGTAAGGTCCTTTTCTTCTTCTTATCTGTTTAACTGCACACCACCTAATCATTATTTAGAAACATAGAAACATAGAATTTGATGGCAGATAAGGACCGCTTGGCCCACCGAGTCTGCCTATGCCCCTACTTAATGGATAAGCTGTAGATCCTAGCTAACCAACAGCCTACTTCCTCCTACCCTCCACTAGAATTGCCTTATGTCTGTCCCATGCATTCCTGAATTCCACCACTGTTTTTGACTCTACAACCTCCTCAGGAAGGCTGTTCCATGTATCCACAACCCTTTCTGTGAAGAAATACTTCCCCACATTACCTCTGAGCCACCCCATCTATCTTCAAATGTGCCTCCTTGTTTTTGTACATCTCTTTTTCTGAAAGATGCTACCCTTTTGGACTTTTTTTATTCCTCTGAGGTATTTGAAAGTTTCTATCATGCCCCCCCCTTTCCTTAAGGCTATACATCTTTAGCTCCTTTAGTCTTTCTTCCTATGTCTTCTGATGCAGACCCTGCATCATTTTGGTTGCCCTTCTCTGGACAGCCTCCACCCTGCCTATGTCTTTGTGGAGATGAGGTGTCCAGAACTGTACACAGTACTCCAGATGTGGTCTTACCAACTGTCTGTACAGATGGCCAATAACTTCTTGTTTTCTACTGGTGATTCCTCTCCCTATGCATCCCAATATCCCTTCAGCCCTCCTTACTGCCTTCTCACATTGCTGGATCACCTTCAGATCATCTGCTATGATGACCTCTAGGTCCCTTTCCATTTTTGTTGTTGTCATTATCTCACCCTCCATTGTGTACTCTTCCCCTGGGTTTTTGTTTCCCAAGTGCATTACTTTGCACTTCTTAGCATTGAATCTAAGCTGCCATACATTTGACCATTCCTCCAACCTTGCCAAATCTCTTTTAATCCTTTCCACCCCACCTTGTGTATCAACCCTGTTGCAGATCTTTGTGTCATCTGCAAAGAGACATACTTTCCCTTCCAGTCCCTCTGCAATGTCACCTATTAAGACATTAAAAAGGACAGGCTCCAATACTGAACCCTGCAGTACCCCACTAGTAACACTCCTTTCTTCACTGTGGACTACATTTACTATTACCCGCTGTGTCCTTTTGTCCAACCAGTGTTTTACCCAGGCCACCACCCTAGGACCACCTCCCAGGCTGGCTAATTTGTTTATTAATCTTTTGTGTGGGACTACAGTATGTAAACTGCCTTGCTAAAGCCTAGGTTGGCCATGTCCACAGCCCCTTCCTGGTCTACTGCTTTGGTCACCCAGTCAAAGAAACAAATTAGATTTGTCTGACATGACCTGCCCACTGTGAATCCATTCTGCCTTGGGTCCTTTGCCCCACTGGCCTCTAGGCACTCAGCAGTTCTTTCCTTCAGAAGTGATTCCATAATTTTCTCTACCACTGAGGTCAAACTGACAGGTCTATAGTTCCCTTCCTCTGTCTTGCTCCCACTTTTGTGAAGGGGAATCACATCCGCCCTCCTCTAGTCTTCAGGTACCACACCATCCTCCCCAAATTTATTAAAAAGGGTAGTCAGTGGTGTTACTAGTTCTTCCCTTAGTTCTTTTAGAATTCTGGGGTGAATCCCATAAGGCCCCATTGCTTTATCCACCTTCAGTTTTAAGAGTTATTTCAGAACTCTTTCTTCTATGAAAGGACTAATATCACCCCCCCCCATCCAGAGTGCTTCTATTGACCGAATCAGGTATTTCCCCCTGCTTTTCCATTGTGAATACTGAGCAGAAGTATTCATTCAGTATCACTGCTTTTTCATTGTCGCTTTCTGCCTGACCACCTTCGTCTTTGTTCAGCCTCAGTTTCCCTGCCTTAGTCTCTCTTTGCTCCCTAATGTACCTATAAAAGGTTTTATCCCCCTATTTGATCCCTGGTTTCTTCACCTCTAAGTGCATAACTTTATATTTTTAGCATTGCACCCCAGTTAACAAATGCCAGACCTTAGGTAGTCATGTCATATCAAATGACCAAAAGTTAAGCAAGTGATGTGAGAAGGCAATACGGGTGGCTAGGGGCGATACTGGGATGTATAGAGAGAGGCATCACCAGTAGAAAACAGGAAATTGTTATTCCTCTGTACAGACAGTTGGTGAGACCCCATCTGGAATACTGAGTGTATTTCTGGAGACCTCATCTCCGCAAAGACATAGACAGAGTGGAGGCTGTCCAGAGGAGGGCAACCAAAATGGTGCAGGGTCTGCACCAGAAAACATACGAAGCAAGACTAAAGGAGCTTAACATGTATACTCTTGAGGAAAGAAGGGAGAGAGGGACATGATAGAAACTTTCAAGTACCGCAAGGGAATTAACAAAGTCCAAGAGGGTAGCATCTTTCAGAAAAAGAGATGTGCAAGAGCAAGGGGGCACAATTTGAAGATAATGGGGGGATGGCTCAGGGGTAATGTGAGGAAGTATTTTTTCACTGAGAGGGTTGTGGATGCATGGAACAGCCTCCCTGAGGAGGTCGTGGAGTCAAGAACATTGGGGGACTTCAAGAATGCATGGGGCAGGCATAAGGCAGTCCTAGGGGCGGGTAAGAGGAAGTAAGCTGTTGGTTAGGATCTGCAGCTTATCTGTTAGGTAGGAAAATGGGCAGACTAGGTGGGCCAAGCGGTCCTTATCTGCTGTCAAATTCTATGTTTCTATGTTTCTATGTAATCTGAAACTGCACTAAGTGATTGGGCAAGACAGGATGCATCAAAGGGTACTGAGGGTCATGGAGATACTGGCTGCACCTCTGGCAGTGCTGTTTAACAGCTCATTGAAAACAGGAGTGGAGGAGGTCAAATGTAGTCTTACTTTACAAAAGTGGCAGCAGATAAGAGGCTGGCAGCTATTAGCTACTCATCCTGACATCAGTGGTGGGAAAGTTAATGGAATCACTGCTGAAGGAAAGGCTGTGAAACATCTTGAATCAGATGGGTTACAAGACCCAAGGCAGCATGGACACACTGGGGGTGATATCAACAAATCCAATAGTTTTGACTGGGTGACAAGGGAATTAGATTAAGGTGAACCAGTGGACATGGCCTACCTATAATTATCTAAGCCTTTTTACACTTTTCCAAATAGGAGACTCATAATGAAGCAGAGCAGTTTAGGAGACGGACCAGAGGTGGTAAACTGGGTATAAAATTAGATATAGGAAAGGTGATGGAGGGTGATGGTCAACAGAATTTACTGTAATGAAAGTAGGTTGACTAGCAGGGTGCCACAGGGTCAGGGATCTATCATGGATCTGTCCTCTTTAATGTCTTTAAACGTGTTATTGCAGCGTAGCTGGAAGGAATGCTCTGCCTCTTTGCAAATGACACACAAACATGCAATAGGGTGGATCAGTCCAGGCGTGGGGGTAGAAAAAATGAACAGAGACTTGCAAGAACTCAAGGGTTTGGCAGAGTTGGGAATCAATGTAAAAAAAAATGCATACTTGTGCACTTGTGGCACAGAAACCCAGGAACAGAGCACAAAAGGGGTTGAAATGTGTTGACAATGACCAAACAGGAGACAGACCTGAGGATAATCTTATCTGATGACATAAAGGTAGAAAGGCAGTACAGCGAAGCAGTTGGGAGGGCTAGTGAAATACTGAATGAACTGGGAGGGACATCACCAGGAGAAAGAGGAAGCTGGTGCTGCCACTGTATAGATTACAGGTAAGAGCCCTCTTTGAGTACTGTGACCACTTCTGGACACCACATCTTCAGGACACAGACAGAGTGGAGGCAGTCTAGAGGAGGCAACTGAAATAGCGCAGGATCTATTTCAAAAGCCCTATGAGGAGAGGCTAAAGGACCTCAGTATGTACACCCTGGAAGAGAGGAGGTTGGAGGAATATGATAGAGAGCTTAAAATATCAACATCAGAAGTTTACTCCCCCAAGCACAATGAGCTACTAGAGTAGGTCATGCTCTACCAACCTGATATCCTTGGTATCACTGAAATGTGTCTGAAACTATCCATACCTGATGTTGTATGTGCTTTCCCAGGCTGAAGTATAATTTGCTGTGATCGCTTGTCCTGAAAATGAGGAGGCACACTAATATAGTATAGACCTCACCTAAATGTAATGGTCACAGCTCACCCTTTCTCTCTGGAACCACCAGTTGAATGCTGCAATGATATACTCACACTGGGAGGTGCAGAAAAACTTCACCTATTTTGTGTTTATGTTCCCTGTACTGATGCTTATCCCTACTCACCTCACTAATCCAACCCATTAGTTTTGTAGTCAAAAATAATGAATTCATTACTTTTGGTAACTTTAATAAAGATTGTTTCAGTGACTGTAAAAAAAAGTTCTACACTCCCTCAATGTGCCAAACCTCAACCAGGTCATTATTGAGCCCACTAGGATGTCAAACAATGGCAACATGTAGACACTGACTGACTGGATCAATACTATTGTAAGAGTGCTACAATTATGGTACTACATTTAGGGCCCTGCAACCAGTTCCCCCATCATGCAGGTTAATTAGAATTTGCGGCAATGGGCAGGGAGGCCACCATCCAGGTGATGCGTCCCCTGCTACATACACCTCCGATCTGGAAGTGATTATATATAAGTATGGTGGTGCACAGGGCACAGCCCCTGCAAACAGTCAGAACATGCCCCAGGTCATTGGGCATGCTATGGGTTGGGAGGCACAATTGCCAGGTGTGATATTCACTGTCGGCAGTGTGCTATCGCCCTAATTACAGTCACAGTGTTTCTTGGTGCTGCCATATGTGTGAACCAGCTAGATCCTCACGCCAATGCCAGATAGAATTAAATTCTCAGGGGTCCTTGCTGATGCTCCATTTTCTGCTTATGGTGAGCCAAACTGTCTAAAGCCCCCAAAGGATTATATACCTCTGAAAATATGATAACACAGATGCAGACCTCTTTAGGTGAGACATTAAATACTGATTGGACCTTCCTGAATAATGCCACTAATGATAATTCATCAACTACATTGCTCATCAGCATGTTAACTGCCATGCAAGAAGAATGTGTCCTACTCACCAAGAGGAGGGTGCATCCCACCCCAACTAAATGACTGGACCATAACCTGCTGACAAAATGTAAAGTGCATAACAAAGATGGAAGGCTTTTATGGCCTCCTCATTACTCCCAGATTGGGCTGCTTATAGGGAGCTACACTACAAATGCAAGAGGGAGGCCAGAAACAATAAAAGTAACAGTAAAGAGGCAGTATAGCGCAGTGGTCTAAGGCTCTGAGCTGCAAATCTGGTGACATCCAGCAGACCAGACCTGGGTTTGAATCCCACAGCTTCCACTTGCATACTGTGTGACCCTGAGCAAGTCACTTAACCTCCTTGTGCTCCCAGGTCGCTGCTGTAAAAAAGCTTTCAGCTTAGTGTGCTATACCTGGTTAAACAACTAAATAAAAAAAAAAATAAAAAAAAAAAATAACCATTGCAAAATGCAACACAGTGCTACAGGCCAAAATCCAAGGCTGTTCTGCAAATTAAGAAAATGCATCGCAAACAAGGTAGTTGCTCGTCCCCTGCTGTTCTCCTAAATGGAGTACACTGCAGTCATAGCATTACCACAGTTATTGCTTTCAATTCACCCTTTTCTGGCCTTTCCCCATATTTGAGTGTCTCCTCTGATTGGACTTCTACAATGCTTCAAACCAGCAACTCTAAACACAAACCCAGTTTCAGCCTCCCATTTTCTTTAAATGTATTCAGCCCTCAGAGGTCCTAAAACTCCTTATCCATGTAACCTCCATGCCACATTTGGGAAGTTGGAACCACCCCCATAAGACAGGACTAGTACCCACATATGAAATACCATTTACTTTAAGCAAGAATTCAAGATGATACCACCCTTAGCATTAGGATGTATACAAGGCTCATTATCTAGAGAAAGGAGACGGGGTACAATAACCAAAGATAAACCTTTGTAGCAACAACCAGGTCCAGGGAAGAGGCTGCATGGTGTATGCTAAATCTAACTGCTCAGGGGCCCCATTAATTCCTCACAGATGCAAGGATCAGAATGTCCAGAGCAACAGCTGGGATTTTGCAATATGGCTTTATTCAACAGTTGTAACTAAAGCATCAATGGTTTCCCAAGTTTCAGTCATGGCAAATATATTTTCCAGAACTCTTCTTACTACGCAGTACAGTTCTCCACAGAAACAACAATCTCCTTCTCTTACCCATTGTGTATGCTCTTGGACTCTGCTGCTCACTCAAACACATTTCAATTTCCCCAGAGTGTATACACATGGAACTGGGCCACACACTCAGATTATCTTCTCTCCCAATATGTGTATGCTCATGGACTGTGCCACACATATTGTCCCACAGCAATGGCCTTAGCTTAGGTTAAACAGGTGCTCTTCCATAAATCAGTTAGCCCTGCCTCGAAGCCTTCCAGATGACATTCCTAACACCTTTTGCCCCAACCAAAAGTCTCTGCCACTCCTTCAGGGTTACACCACAGAAGCCCCCATTCCCCACTGAAATGCTAAAGACACCAAATATTTCTTCACTTCATTCACTTGGTGAATAATGGACATTGACAGGTGTGATCTAGTCTTATCTATGAGCATACACACCCCAGGACAAACCCCTAAAATAGAGTACTTGTCTCACAAATTAGTACACACAGAATAGTTGCTCCTTCATCTAGGCATGAAAACAATCCATAAAATACCCTTTCCACAGGTTCGTTGTCCCTTCATTTAGGCATGGGCACAACACAGAAAGCTTCCTCTCCCTTTTTAATTATAGAATTATTGCTCCTTCATTTAGGCATGTAAACAGTCCAGAAAGCTCCCTTTTCCCTTTGTCCTCACAGATGTGTTGCACCTTCCTCTAATCATGGAAACAACACAGAAAGTACCCTTTCCCCTTGTTAGCTTGTCAGAACAATCTCTCTCAAAATCTTTCTCAATGGCATCTGTACACACACAAGGACCTTCACTGGATTGCCCCTTGGAGCCACTGAACTAGCAGTCCCTTTCACATCTCTGAAGTGAAAAAAAAATAAATTCTGCTGAAGAAATGTTTCCACCACTTCACTGAAAACTGGTGATTCTAACCCAAACTATCATGAAAAACACAAGGCCCCAGACTCAGAACACACTGACAGAGCTCCTACCACTCTCACTTCTACACTAAGACTAACTGAACATTCTAAAACTTCCCCAGAGCAGCTCATTTAGAAAGGGTTATGCTGCTGTGAGAGTTCCAAATGATGTAATCATTCTTCCCTCAGGCTAGCTGAGTAAACAATGATGCCACTATGTAAGAAGTTCATAATGAGCTCTATACCATCTGCTGCTCTTCCTACCTAACACTAACACTGACAGAATTCTAGTGACCCCAGGGGATTCGGTGGTTACATGCAGATTCTGGATTCAAAATCAGTGGGTCCAGTTGCTGTTGAACAGAAACTCCTGAAAACTGATGCCAAAGAATTACCTGCCCCAGTAACTAAATTAAATAACCCATCCCTCTTGACAGGAATAGTACCATACGGGTGGAAAATTGCCTTGGTAGTCCAAGTCATTAAGAAAGAAGACCACAGAATCATAACCATCAACAGGCCAAGTGCTATACTACCTGTCCTAAATAACATTTTTGGAAAAGGCACTGGTCTCACAGCTCACAAGTTACCTTTCTGATCATAACCTAATATGCCAAACTTAGCTTGGATTTTGCAAAAGGTATAGTACCACCACTTCATTTCTCACTACTGCCATGGACACTGGTTGCCTTACAGATGCCATATTTATTGATCTGATGGAAGCTTTTGACCTCAAGAACCACACCTTACTCACAGTTAAACTGACATACATACATGCAGGCATCTCACAAACTGCTCTCCCCTGGTTTCAAAACTACTTGACAAATAGGAAACGGAGGGTCATATATACATCCTCCCTCTTGGACCCTGCACCTTCCCTGGGGGGGGCGCAATGCTCCATACTTGGCTCACTGCTGTTTACCTTTCACATAAACAGTATTACACATAGTCTCACCCACACTTCTACCATACTTTATGCTGATGATCTAGTCCTCCATACCACCTCTAAAAATATTGATCAGATTAAGCAGCACCTGACAGTAGACATTAAATCAGTGCACAACTGGCTATTGCTAAACAAACTAATTCTCAACATCACAAAAACCCAATCTGTGCTCTTTGACGCAACCTCCAAACTTAGAGCCTCCCCCTCCTCTCCATCTGTGTCATGCCAATATTGCATCTTTGTTCCAAACACCTCTTCCTTCACATACCTTGGACTCATCCTAGACCCCACTCTTGACTATACAGCACCTGTGATGAGTGTTTCCAAATCTATGAGCTCCATGCTTAGTGTCTCATGCAAAGTAACCCATGACCTGAATCCTCAGGTATGCCTAACCATTGTCAGAGAAATGCTACTTTCCAAATTGCTCTATGGAGCCTTAGTTTACTCATCATCCTCAAAATCCACTCTCCACAAATGGGACATCACCTATAAAAATATATGCTGTCTTGCGTTGAAGTCACCTAGACTCATTTAAAACTGTTTTCTGTACAACATGGTGGGTTGGCAACCCCCAGCATTTCTGCAGGGCAATAGCTATGGTAGGGGGCTCTGTGTAATAGAAGCACATCAATAAGAGCAAGCGTCAGAGCAGCGAATCTGAAATAGCAACTACAACAGCACATACACATGATAGCACAGCACATAACATCTACTGCAGCTCACAAAGCAACATTAATACCATTTCAGCCAGCTATTTTGGATTGTATTTAATGTGGGAGCTTCCCCCTGAACTCCCTCATGGGGGCTGTACCCCCTGACCCCTCCTATCTCTAGGATTCTTACTCCACGCCGCTCACTGATGGTGGGGGCATCGGCAACATCCAGGCGCATATATTCATTATTCGCTCATATGTGACAGTTGCTCTAATATGCCAGTCGCAATTTAGTGCATCACTATTATTGAGTGATTGTCATTGGTTCGCTATTCTGTAATCACTGTTATTATGTGTTACCATGGTAGGGTCATCTTTAACACCTTAAGCAAAGGGTAGCCCCAATCCCTTACTTCCTCTCTTCAGCTCCACTGAAAATACGCTACCCACAGTCCCTAAAATCAAAACTAGAACTTGAGAAACATCCCTTTGCCTACTCTGCCCCAAACTATGGAACTCCATTCCTCCTGATATTAGACAATGCCTCTCCAATCATTCCTTTTGTACTTAATCTCAGGAACATCTGCTAAGTCAGGAACACTGCTGCTGTTTTGATACGTGATTGTTTTCCCTGCACTCAATGCAGTATTATTATGGTTTCATTCTGAATCATTAACATGAAATTCAACCTCTCTCTTTCTCTCCCTCTCTCTCTGCCATGATAAATGTATTGAGAACCTTGTACTGTATGTCAGTATTTGCTGAAGTTTTAATTGATAGCACTGCATACAATTTACTTTCTTGCCAATGTACAGCTGAACTGTATTTCGTATTATGTATTTCATGCCCATGTATAGTTTGTTTTATTTTATTTTCACTATGTATTTACTTGGTTGTACTCTTCCAGGTCACACAAGAAAATAGGCCTTTAACTGCCTAGTGTGCCTACCTGATAAATATAAGCTCAATAAAGTGAATATCTCACAGGAGTAAATAAGGTGCAGAAGGGAAGTATTTTTCAGAAAAAGAGGTGCTCAAAAACAAGAAGACAATGAAGCTGGAGGAGGTAGACTGAGGAGAGATGTGAAGGAAACTTTTTCACAGAATGAGTGGTGGATGACATGAACAGTCTTCCAGCAGAAGTAGTGGGTGTGAGAACAGTGTTGGGGTTCCAGAATGCATGGTACAGGCATACAGGAATCTTAATGAAAAGGAAGGGGAGAGAAAGAGTAGGAGATTGCTATGCTGTGGCACTAAGTAGGGAAAACTGGCAGACTACGAGGGCTTAATGGTCATTATCTGCCATCAAACTGAATGTTTCTATGTACTTGAGGATTCAAAAGGATGAGATTACATAGAAATACTTTTTGGAATTTCAGGGAATTAAAAAATAAATCCTAACCAAAATTTCCAAAGCGCAATTGCCAAACTACACAAATTTGTCTTGTGCAATACCACATCCAACATAGCTCTTATTTATTATTTTAATTGTTTTTTTCCATTTTTTGCCTGTCACCCTCTCATCCCTGGCACATATGCACATGTTTGGAGGCTTGTGCGTGCCACATACTGTGGGACACCACACTCTACAAGCTGTTTCACCCCCCACCTACACTACCACCAGGCCTTCACTAGATGGTGACGGGACTACAGGAGGGACAGTGTCCTCCCAGGTAGAGGAGACCTGCAAGTAGGCAGCTCAATCCTGCTCCCTCCCCCCCAGCTGGCTCACTGATGAACCAAGGTTGTTCCCTCTTATTCAGGATGAACAACTGCCTCTCTCTTGGCACCAGGAAATAATGCTGAATGCATGATGATCCCTCTAGTAAACTGTGGTAATGTGGTGCTCTCTGGTTCCTCAAACTCGGTCACCTCAAAGCTCATTACCAAGTTCAATGCTCTATGCATAGATTTGCCCTAGCACTGTCATCTCACACCAATCACTGCACAATGTATGGTGAGTTTGGTTGGCCCTTCTGTTTAGTGAAGCATTCTTTTCACAATGCCTTATTTACAGTTGTTGAAGATTCTGGTGAGGTAAACTTTGTGATTACCTCAATGGTGTCATTACTCCTACCTCAAACCAGTTTCACTCCCTTAGATTAGAAGAGAGAAATAGGCTCTGTGGTGAGTACACTCAAAGAACATAGACCAGATGGGCTATTGGTTTTGTTTTGTTCCCTCAGATCTGAAACTTGTCTTGATGTACAGTAAAAGAAGAGCCAGGCACAACTTCATGCGTGACCAATATTTTTATTATAGGGAGCTGACTGTAAAAATATGCTGAAGTATCAATTCACTGGCGAAGTTGTCACAAAGTGGTCAACATTCACATCCGTGCAGTTTCACAAAGTTTCCCCTTCCCTCAGCAATTTCAACTATGCCCAAATCTCGAAGGTTTACTGTAATGACTGGAATTTTGTCCACACAGTGCAGAATTTCACTCATGAAGTGTATAACTTTTCCCATGAATTGCAGAACATCACCTGTGAACTGAAAAATTCCCCATGCAGGGGCAAAATTCCAACATCCACAGCTGAGATTATGCACTTTGATTGTGAAACATCGCACATCTTGGCAGAACGTCACACTTTGCAGATTGATCCACACTCTGTGAATTGCATTAAATTTGCAGATTAATTCCCAGAATGAACTTTACCAAGTTCACCTTTCTCTAGTTGAATGCAAGTGCCACATCAAAACAAATCAAGCAATGCCACTGGAAGGATGATAACACATATAAGAGTTGTAAAATCAATGCTAAGTACTCTAGGTAGATAATTTACTGTATTTTAAGCAGGTGAAGATACTCTATATAAATGCCTTAAACCTTATAAATTCTGGTCAGTAGTAACTCGAAATTATAATCTGGTTAACTTCTTTGTTATTGAAATACTCAGTGACCTATATATCATGCCTTTACAAGAAATGCAGGGGTAAATGGGGGCACCCTTTTATTCAAGTAATGCACTTGAAGCTCAAAAGTGATGACCCAGAAGACACCAAAATAACTTGTTTGTCTGTGAAAATGTTGTGTCAGACTGCCATGAAAGATGCAGTTGAAAAATATTCGGTACCTATGTATTTTCTGTATTGTTACTGCTGTTTCTGCAAATTTTACTGCTGTTGAATTTTTTGTTGTTGCCATCTTGTGGCCCAGGTTGTGACTGAAAATGGTCCTTTGGATCAGCTCTTTTACACTGTTATCAAACATATAAATAAATAAAAAGATAGATAGATAGATAGATGATAGATAGATAGATAGATAGATAGATAGACAGACAGACAGACAGACATATAGATATATACAAACATATGAAATTTGCCAGCAGATACAGGCCTAGAGGTCTATCAAGTCTGCTCAAATGTGCAGCTAGCAGGCCTTATTTTGCAGCTGCCCTCCCTCCTACCCTTCCCCTCCATTGATAGATAGATGCATTTTAATCTGACCTTTTGGTCACTGGTGAAAAGGTTGTGGGAGACTGCTGAACAAGCTATAGCAGAACTGAATTATTTCATTCCACTCTCTTTGTTATTGAAGAGATTATGGCAGACCATGAAACAGGTTATAGCAGAATGGAATTCTGTTACTGAACCCTCTTGTTATCAGTGAAGACAGTAGGTCATGGCAGACTGAAAACACAGCTTAGTATAACTGATTTCTTTTGTTGAACCATCTTAAACACAAAGTTGTATTCTTAGCGTATTACTGCTTTCATGTCTACAAATGTGGATGCCTTTATCCCTCCTGGATGTGGCTACTTATGTCAATCCTAGATCTAGCCACTTACATAGTACCTCTATCTGGCTACCATTGTTACCTCTGAAAATAAGACCTCTCTCTACTTTATACTGACTACCCTAGCAAATGATCCAGCTTAGCTTCTAAGCTATCTTTACTTCCTAGTGGGGATGGTCTGAAGAAAAGATAAAGCAGGGCATGACCTCATTGGACTTTCTCCCTAACCAGCCTTATGAGATCAAAAACAATGTTTCCTACTTCCCACCATCATCTCAGGGGCATGACACCTACATCCGTTAAGTCAGTCTCTGCCAGAGTGGGATCCACATCAAAGGAAACATCGGTGGGGCTCTACTAGGTCATCCATCTGAGGCTGCATACATTCAGATGGCTGGGAGAACTCACTGGAAAGAACAGAAGTTCAGAAAAAAATCACCTTGAGGTGCTGGAGAGTCCATTGGAATCTTGTCGATGTGAAAGGGAGACAGCCAGCTCCCCACAGCAGTTCTGTTGAAGGGTTCAATGTGCCCATTTCAAAAGCACATACTGGGTATCATCTTCATCCTTATTATGACCTGCCCATGAGCAAATGTGAAACAAGTGCCCCAATTCCTCTCTGAGGTTGCAGCATAAAACATTCCCACACTGGGAACTGGAATGCCCAAGGGAAACATAAGGTTTACAGTGCAGCTTATCACAGGCGTTACTAACATAGGTTTCTGTACCACTTCAGAAACAGGTTTTGGGCTGCCCTGGGTAAAATCATTGAGCCCAGTTTCAGAATAAATAGAAAATACTGAGGATGTGCTTCAACCCTGTGGTCACGTGCCTCAGTTTCAACTGAAATCACCAAATGACCATTCAGAGCACTTCAGAATGAAGGATTGGCTCTGGGTCACCCAGTACATCACACTGTTGGGAAAGCCAATACAAAACACCCTGTACTTTAACTCTTCATTTTTGGACATCACTGTCAATGTTTGAATTATGAGTTTGGTCAAGGGGACCACCTGAAAAGGAGCCCATAATGGTGTGTCTTAGAATTGGTTGTAAGAGGTCCAAAATCTATCCAAACACACTGGAGAATGAAAACTTAGATTAAAAAAAAATATGTCTGAACATGAAAGAGGGCATACAATTTCTGTGGGGTAATATTGAACGAATCCTTCAAAAGGGACCTTCCCACATAGGTTATATCTGGTTTTGGGTCAAGGACCTTTGTATAATAGCCTGACAGCATTCCAACTCTGGACCTGAATATGTAATTGGGCAAAGGCATCTGTCCTGTGAAATTGTGCCACCTTATGGGCAGCAGTAATGAACCTAAGTTCTGAATATGAGAGGTTTGCAGTGGGGGGGCAGAGACTTTTTTCCACAAGATCAGCCCAACATAGAAAATGGTATCAGCTGCAGCTGGGGTGTCATGATTCACTCCTTAATTTTCCATTCTTGGCAAAACAGATTACTCCCCAGGCAGGACATGCAGCACAGCTGGAAGAAGAGAACAAACAAGTCCAATGAACAGTTATAGGGAGTGCCAGAATCAAATCATGCTGTCCTGAGTTACATCAGGGGACTCATATGTCATGGGATGGACCTCTGCCAACCCTGTTGTACAGATGGTCGGAAAGTACACCAGCTCCAAATCTGTAGGTGCCAAGGGAAGATAGATGGCCTTGGTCTGGGCAGCCAGCCCATCCACCTGCTGATTCCCCTCATAGGAAGAAATTAATACCAAGTCAGCCTCCTGAAAACAGGCACTGTAGGTTCCATGGACTGGGCAGAATGCCATTGCTCTATTGAATCCATGGACCAACCCGCTGTTTCCAGGGCATGCACTGGGGACCAATTTGTTTTAAAGGAGAATGATGACCCCTGGATGGAAACAGGCTACATTCTATGGATTGACAGTCACTGTTGTAGGATGCAAAGTAGCAGAAGCCGTAAGCAGTGTAATCCATTGTACTTCCAGGACCCCCTCTGTAAACAGATGCCCTGCATCAGACAAGGAGAGGCCAAGTTTGGCATCAGAATTTAGCAAATAAAATCCCTCTGGCAGACTAGAGGAAGAATAAGCACAGAAGGCCATTTCTGTGGGAGCAGATCAGGCAACAGTTCACTTTTGGGCTTAATGGAAGTGAAAGGAGCACATTTGTTGATTTCACATTAACTACCAAGATGCGTTGGTGAGCCACATTTATAACATCTGTGGGGTTGACCAGGGTAGAAGATTAAGCCTTTATCCTGGCCTATGAAAAATAGCTTGGCAAATGTATAAGGCCTGAATTTGTTTATTGCAATTTCACTTTATGTCACCACCCTCCAGTACAGAATCTCTCTGAGTCAAATATGGGTTCTGGGTTATCCTGAACTGTACCATATTCATTAAGGGCTTAATACTTACCCCACCATATTTGTAGTTAAATCTTGACAATGCAAAACATTTTTTCTCATAGTTTGTAAAGTTATTTTATATTGTATATTCCAGTTTCTATTTTTGTTAAATTCTACTCCCAGGTACACATAAGATTTAACTCTATCTACTTTTCCTTGGGCTATATTTCAATTCCCACTTCTATTACATCCTTTAGATATGAATATTACTACTTTGGTTTTATTCAGGTTAATTTTTAGCTGTAGTTCTCTTGAACCACTATCCAGTTTGTTAAGCATTTTCGGTAAACCTTTCCATGTTAAACAGAATAAAACTAAATCATCGGCATATGCCATTACAGCCCACCTTTACTAGTTTATATTTGGAGAGTCAATCTCAGGAGTTCCAAATTCTTTTAATAGGCCATCTATATATAAAGAGAAAAGAGTCAGTGCAAGAACACAGCCTTGTTGTACACCTCTCTTTACTTCAAAATCTTTGGTCATCTGTCCTTTCCCCATTCTAACATACATCCAGGAATCCTTGTACAAATTAGCCATGATTTTTTTCAGTGCCTCATCTTCTCCCTTCTTTAACAGGATTTCCCATAAAATTTTCCTGGAGATAGTGTCAAATGCTGTGGACTAATCCACAACAGCTGCATATAATTGTTTTCCTCTAAATATTGCATATTTCTCAATTAATGATCCTGAATAAACACATTATCACGAGTTGAGTAATTATTTCGGAAACCTGCTTGGTACAAAGATAGTCCCCCCTAGTTTATCTGTTTCTTCCATAAGTCTGTTTAATACAATCTTTGAAAAAAATGAGATGTATGTCCAATAAACTAATGGAGTGATACATGGCTGGATTTGTTAAACTTCCTTTTTTCTGAATTGGTACTATATACACTCCTTTCCATGTGGGAGGGTTTTTATTTTCTTGTATACATTTATTGAATAATGTTACCAATAATTTTGTCCAAATAACCATTTGACATTTATAAACTTCTGTTGGTATTTTATCTGCTCCTGGTGCCTTATGATTCTTTAAAGAGTTAATAGCTAACATAACTTCACAATTATCTATAACAATAGTATTTTTTACTTTTCTTTCAACTATTTCAAACCAAATTTTCCCTTCTTCTTGAGAGTCATTAAAAATCTGAAAAAAAAGTCTATCCAAACCTGTTCCGAGATATAAGAAACATAGAAACATAGAAACATAGAATTTGACGGCAGATAAGGACCGCTTGGCCCACCCAGTCTGCCCATTTCCCTACCTGATGGATAAGCTGCAGGTCCTAGTTAACCAGCAGCCTACTTCTTCCTACCCCAACCCCCTAGAATTGCCTTATGACTGTCCCATGCATGCTTGAATTCCACCACTGTTTTTGACTCCACAACCTCCTCTGGAAGGCCGTTCCATACATCCACAACCCTCTCTGTGAAAAAATACTTCCTTAAATTACTTCTGAGCCACCCCCCTTCTATCTTCAAATTGTGCCCCCTTGTTCTTGCACACCTCTTTTTTTGAAAGATGCTACCCTCTTGGACGTTGCTGATTCCCTTGAGGTACTTGAAAGTTTCTATCATGTCTCCCCTCTCCCTCCTTTCCTCGAGGCTATACATATTAAGCTCCTTAAGTCTCTCTTCATATGTCTTCCGGTGCAGACCCTGCACCATTTTAGTTGCCCTCCTCTGGACAGCTTCCATCCTGTCTATGTCTTTGCGGAGATTGGGTCTCCAGAACTGCACGCAGTACTCCAGATGGGGTCTCACTAGCTGTCAGTACAGAGGAATAATAATTTCCTGTTTTCTACTGGTGATGCCTCTTCCTATGCATCCAAGTGTCCCCCCAGCCCTCCTTGCTGCCCTCTCACATTGCTTTCCCACCTTTAGGTCATCTGATATGACTACTCCCAGGTCCCTTTCCATTTTTGTTGTTGTTAGTATCTCACCCCCATTGTGTACTCTTCCCCTGGATTTTTGTTTCCCAGGTGCATTACCTTGCACTTCTTAGCATTGAATCTAAGCTGCCATACATTTGACCATTTCTCTAACCTTGCCAAGTCCCTTGTCATCCTTTCCACTCCACCTTGTGCATCAACTCTGTTGCAGATCTTTGTGTCATCTGCAAAGAGACATACTTTTCCTTCCAGTCCCTCTGCAATGTCGATTATAAAGACATTGAAGAGGACCGTTCCTAATACTGAACCCTGCGGTACCCCACTACTAACCCCCTTTTCAGAGTGGACTCCATTTACTATTACTCTGTGTCCTATTCTCCAGCCAATTCTTTACCCAGGCTGTCATCTTGGGACCCACTCCCAGGCTGGCTAACTTGTATATTAATCTTTGTGTGGCACTGTGTCAAATGCCTTGCTAAAGTCTAGGTAGGCCATGTCCACAGCCCCTCCTGATCAACTGCTTTGGTCACCCAGTCAAAGAAATCTATCAGATTTGTCTGGCATGACCTTCCGCTGTGAATCCATGCTGCCTTGGGTCCTGTGCCCTCTGGCCTCTAGATACTCAACAATTCTTTCCTTCAGAAGTGATTCCATCATTTTCCCTACCACTGAGGTTAAACTAACAGGTCTGTAGTTTCCTGCTTCTGCCTTGCTCCCACTTTTGTGAAGGGAATTACATCTGCCCTCCTCAGTCCTCAGGTACCACCCCATCCTCCCATGATTTGTTAAAGAGGGTAGTCAGTGATGTCACTAGTTCTACCCTTAGTTCTTTTAGAATTCTGGGATGAATCCCATCAGGCCCCATTGCTTTGTCCACCTTCAGTTTTAAGAGTTCTTTCAGAACCCTTTCTTCTGTAAATGGCTGGTATCAACTTCTGTATCCAGAGTGTTTCTACTGTTTGTTTTAGGTACTTCCCTCTTCCTTTGTAAATACTGAGCAAAAGTATTTGTTTAGTATCTCTGCCTTTTCACAGTCACCCTCTGCCCACCCACCCTCCCCTTTACTAAGCCTCACTATCCCTCCCTTGGTCTTACTTCCTCCCTGATGTACCTATAAAAGGTTTTATCCCCCTTCTTAACTGAGTTGGCTATCTTTTCCTCGGTTTGGGCCTTTGCTGTTCTGACTGCCTTCCCAGCTTCCTTTTGCTTTAACTGATACAGTTCTCTGTCCTGCTCCTTCTGTGATTCCTTGTACTTCCTGAATGCTTTCTTTTTCTCTTGAACCTTCACTGCCACTTCCTTTGAGAACCATAGTGGTTTCTTACCTCGTTTCATTTTGTTTATTTGCTTTACATAACGGCATAAGGATCAGATTTCTCTTTATAAACAGTAGTGCCCTTTGTCACTTATCTCCAGAACCGTTTCTTATCTTTATTATTTACTACTTCACTCATTTCCTCCAATTATTTTTTATATTGTTTACATTTTCCATTAATTAGACTTTTATATTCCTTCCTTTTTTTATTAATATCTTTTAATATTCCCTATTGTTATGACTCGTATAGTGCTTATAACTCTTCCTTAATGATTTTTTATATATTTTACATTCATCATCAAACCATCCCCCTTTACATTTTATCCTTTTGACTATAGTTTTACCTAGTTTGTTTATTATTTATTGAAATAATAAGTACAAAGTTTCAATCATTTGATCACTATTTAATTCTAAGAAATACACTTGACTCTCTGCAGTAATTTCACTCATTTAAAAATTAAACAATTATCTAACTCAGGGCGTCACATAATTTTCCTATTGTTCCTAATTTCCATCACCAAAGGTTGTATTGTTCTGGACTTCTCTACACCATTTACCTTGTTCTGTGTCAGCACTATAGGGAAGTGATCACTGTCTGAGCAAGGTATAATTTCTATTCTTTCCCATTCTTCTAAAATACCAGACCATAATGCTAGATCGACTACCGAGTATCCTTTGGTGGAAATAAGTGTGCACTCCCCCATAATATCACCATTTAGATGCACATTTAATGCATATAAATTACACTCTTTCATAATCAGAATTAATTGTTCACCTGCCTTATTCATCATGTGATCCTTCATTTCTCTTGGTTTCCACAGGCATGGGCTAATTGCACTTGTATATAACAAATTATCTCCTAAACCATGAAAATTACCAATTCATGCATTGAAGCCCCCACTAATAAAATATCTTGTTCAGAGTATAAATACATAATTTCAGCAATTAATGAATTGGGTTGCTCCCACACTGACTCCTTGTAAAATTTTGAGCACATAGGCAGAATATATCCATGTATCACTATAAAACACTGATCTCCATTTTTAATCCAGACAAGGATGTAGTTCTCTATTATCTTAATTAATGTTACCTTTACAAAACTACCTATTCTAATAAAAGTCACCACTCCACCAGATTTCCTTCTTTTACTCTTATCCTATCTACCTATATAATGAAAACACTCAATCCCATTCATTTAAAAAAAAACGTTCTTTACTATGCCACGTCTCTTGTAGACATATCACATCAAAACTTGATATATATTTCCTCCATTCCTCCCCTCTTGTTTCTCTCTTAATTCCACAATGTTCCAAGAAACAATTTGTATCCCCTTACATTTATATTTAAAACTACCTTTGGAGCTAGCTCCATCTGGGATATCATCAGCACTTAATATACTATTAGGGCTCACCCCTATATTTTCTGGCTATGATTCATCATCATAATCAGCCAATATTTGGAATTTATTTCTAAGTGGAATTTGATTTTCTTCATCATTTCCATCATCGGAACCTTTTAGTTCTCTAGTCATTCCATTTATATCTTCTAGGTCCACCATATTTAGGATCATCACATCTAGGACCATCATTTTTTCCAAAATTTGATTGGCCACTATTCTGTTTTTCCACCGTAATATTAATCTGTGTATCCTGTTCTTTCCCGATACATTCTACTACTTCTATTTCATTCCATCCAAATTGGATGTCCAATGAATTTCTTAACAGTATATATATTTCCCTAGTTAATTTAGCATGTGTTTCTCTATATAGCTTTTTCATCCCAAATAGAGCTAGCTCAACTTTTTTCAACTAAAACAAAATTCTCTTCAACCGTCTTTGTAAATTGCTGTCTATTTGTAAACATTATTATAACTTCTTTGTGTTTCATTTGTTCTGTATTTAACCATACATAATTAGCAATTCTGGATGAGTTAAAATATATATTCATTATGATTGGCAACTAAACCTGTGTATTTTTAATCTTGAGCATATCTTGTTCACTGATACCTATATCTAGTTCTCTATTTAGTCTTTCTACTGCTAAGAGTGGTACATTTACACTTTCTTTTGATATCCATTCTTGTGGGCTCACACTCCTTATCATTGGCAAACTCATTCCTTCCTTTTCACTCTTGTTTTCACTGCTGTTTGAATAGCAGTTAGTTTTGACTTTTCCTTTGGATACAGTTGTCTCCTTATAGTTAATCTTCCCTTCCATTTCACTTTCTTCCTTTTGAACATCTATTACCATGCTATTTTGTTATGGGATTCCCCAGTGTCTTACTCTACTATTGATCTGATTATTTAAGTTTAATATTTCAGTCTCCAGAAGCTTCAAATGACTATCTAGACATACATTACTGGTTTATAGTTCTTTTTCTATATGCATCAACAATTATTTTCACTCTGTATTTTTCCCAGTGTTTCATTAACATTTGCATCTAGACCATAACAATTTTATTTTTCAGCCTTCTCTTCCCATTTCATTTCTTTCCTCTTATACTTTCTTTTCCTCTTTCTATCATTTACTCTATTCAGTGTCCTAGCCTTTAACTGATTACACCTTTGGCTACTCTGACTCCTTCCTACTTTTTTAGTTTATTTTTTTTATTTTTCCTTTCCCCTTGATATTCTTTCCCTCCTCTGGTATCTCTTGGAACTCCAGGCTACTAAATCTGGTATAAGTTTTTCTTCTCATGACATCCCTTGTTCTGACTTCTCTTTATATATTTCTCATTTTGTTGTATGCTGCTTCTGGTTCTGCATAAGCTCAATCAGGATAGATCCCTGTTTATTTTTTATTTATTTATTGAAATGTTTCACCATGAGTGGCACACTGAGCAACAAGATACTCATCTCACGGTGTGACCTGGGGTTTACCTATTTTTTACTTCATAATGTCTAACATATCCCTGTTAATAAGCAGTTGTTCCATTATTAAAATATTGGGTATATGCTGCTTATCTAGAAAATTAACCAGTTTTTGACTTAAATGACTTGATTGATATTCCTTGTTGCTCTCCACTGTAACATCCTTGATGAGTACTTTATCCTCTTTTTGGTCATAATGTGTCTCATAATGGGACTCATGGGGCTCATGACTAATCTGTTTCAGCCCTATAATAATACCTTTTAGATCTCAAGATACTTCTTCTGTTGCCATTTTACTTTTTGCCAAATAGTTTGAATTACTCATATTTTCTAACCGTATCTCATCACTTAGCCCATCAATAAAGTGTTTCTATTCCAACTATCATAATGGTTCAAAGTCTCACCATAATTATCTATTACCAGACAATCTGTATCCACCTCCATTTTCACTTCATCTAAAATCCCTACTTCACCTACATATATTCGGTGTGCATACACTTCTTTATTTGCACCTGCCCCTTCTACATCCTTTAAATATAATTTAATATTTCTAACACACGGAGTCAAAGTCTTACTCAGACTAATATTCATCTTGTGTTTCATTCTATAAGTGTGTTCCTTTATTTTAGATTGTTTGTAACTTTTTTCCTCAGAATAGGCTCATCCATTATTGGTTTATTAGAGGAAATACTTTGTGTATCCTGTGTCCTATATCCTGCATCCTGCATCTTTTGTTTCCTAGTTTTCACCACTTTTCACTCTATTATATTACTTAACCTAGGCATAGCTCTTACCAATCACTTATTAAGTACAGAGGTAATTTAAAGTGCTAACAAGTAGAAATTAACTACACACAAAAGAAAAAGGAAACAAGACAATTATTTGAATGATTCTTAGTTCTTAAATTATGAAAAAACAGCGAGGGCAGAGTCCAAGATTCTCCACCCGTATATTCACTTGGACTGCACTTGTTCTACAATATCCTCTGTAAGTTACTGGCAAGCTGGAGAATGCATTTGAACATTTTCTTCTAAGATATTCTTTACACCTTCTTCCTTCACAATTATTTTAGTATGTACACAAAAATCCACAATTATCCCTTTGTTAAGGCAGGCACTATTTTGCACTTTGAATCGGCCACAAAGACACTTGAGAAATGCTTTTCTTCTCCTGTTACTGGCACTCCATTTTTAATTAATTTGAGATAACTTTTCTCAATGCAGATCTTAAATGAAATTAAATAAGGAATGGTGATCAGTATAAGTAAGCAATATTCTGCAAATAAATACCCTTCTCTGTTGTAAGTCCACTCTATGTTTAAGTAGTGTTTAAGTTAAATAGTTTGAACACAGGGGCCCAGATATTCAAACTGTGCCCAAAAAGTGTGCAACAGCAGGAGGAAGTGCAAGTCCACTGTGCCCATGTACAAGAAACATGATATTCAAAAACTGTGCAGGCCAAGATGCACCTAAGGCCGAAGACTGAATGATGCACCACCTGCACCATAGCGTAACTAGGGATGTGAAGCTGAGCATATCTGATGCATCATAGTGGACCAAGAGATGCTCAGCAGAGCAGTCCAGATGTGCCATAGCGCAACCAGGGATGCCCCCTGCAGCAGGGTAGCAATGCAACAGCACAACAAGGGATGCAGGGGCCCATCACCCCTGTCACAGATGGGCAAAGGAGCACACAGCAGAACAGACATCGTCACCCACACCCCGTGCACTGCACAACTGGGGAAGAGCTGCAATAACCCCCAGCCCATGGATACCAGCAACCAACCCATAGCCAGGCCATGCTGCCCCAGCAAACCCCCTGGCAAGCTGTGACCGGCACACAAGGAGGGTCAACCACCCCATAGCACCCCATCCCACCAATGCAGAGCACACCCTGCACCACAATCACCATACAACCTCCCCATTGGTAGCACCCAACAGTGCAGGACACCCTTTGCATGCCACCATCCCCACTGTGACAATGCAACCCTGTGCACCACAGAGCCATGCAAGGCATCCCCCATGTGCACATTGCTGCAGGTGGCAGCAGACAGCAGTGCAACAATGGCATACACAGTGCCACCCTGCACATCCCCCGATGTACAGCTTACAGAAAAACCATGCGTTGCCACATGAGGTACCCTACATGTGACAAGGCATGTCCGGACCCCATCTCCAGCAGTAAAGCACCCTGCACACCCTCCCAAGGACACATCCTGTCCCAGCACTGGCCACAACAGCCAGCACAGACATGCACAGTGTAGCATGGAAACATGCACCACACAGGATGCAACACAGTGTATGGACAGACACTCACCCATACCCAAGGACACACCAACATAGGGATACAGTAGTGGGTCAACCAAGCCACTGGTGTGTGGCCATGGCTGACGTGTACACACGGCCAGCATCCCTACATTGGACAGGTGTGCCAGCCACCTTGTGCAGGCACTATGAAGTTGCATGCTACCAGCAAGCTGTCAGAGCACAGGTGACAGACACTGGAGTGCAGCCCCTGCAACAGACACAACTGACAGCATGGAGGGGAGACAACAACAGTGGAGGCCACAGTGCCATCGGAGGCAGATGTATACCATACTAGTGATGGAAGGCAACCTGGCATTGTGCCAGGCACTAATGTTATCCAGCATGGACAGCCACCAGTGACACACCAGCAGACCATGCATATCACAAACATGCAAGGGTGTCAGCTGCACAGGCCATGGATGGTCTCACAGAGGGTGCCATGCACACAGTGGAGGCCTCATGGACCACTGCACACAGGCATCCAGTGCAGAGTACAACACACAACCCACAGACAGTGACTGATCCCCCTGCACACACCATAAGTGGTTCACCTCTGCACACACACACACACACACACACACACACACACATGTGTGCACCACCCCTGATGCCATGCTCACCACTGTAGCTGAGCACCTGTAGCCCACTGCAAATCAGAGACCACCACAGTTGTCATAACAAAATGGTTATATTTAAAAGAAGTAACAAAACCTATTAATAACTATTTACTGGGGGGAAGGGCCACATAACAGGTGGGGGCGGGTAAGGAGCAGGGGTGAACATATGGGAGAGGGAAGAAGGAGTGTGAGGGTGGGTTAAAGGTGGGAAGGTGGAAGTAGGGGCATGGAGTCCTCAATGTCCACCCTGGTCCTCATCCACATGGTGCCTACATCTGCTGCTCCTCCTCCTCACCCCATGGCAGTGAATTCACTGTAACAGCTCCAGTGTCATGCTTGCAACCTGGAGCAGCTCCGAACATTCCTCTCCAGTGCCTAGAGTTGCTGTCCACCTGGAACGAAGGAGCAGAGTCAATAAGTGTGACTGTCCAGCCCCCTGCAGCCCACCCATTGTGCATGGCATATAGCCATGAGCCACACTCCTGTGATGGTGTACAACCATCCACAGTGACCGTGTCTACAAGACCTGCCTACCCAGGCATCCACAGCCATGTAGACCACTTCACACACCTACCACCCATGTCCTGCACAGCATCACCATGGGCGTACAGTGACTTGGCTATGCAGTGTGAAGGCAGTGCTACAGCCATGTGCCTAGTGCATGTATGGACCACCATTGATGCACTCCCAGACATGCAGTACCACTGGACAGTGCTGACTGTAACAAGTTACGTGCATGGCAGTGGTGCCAATGGATGGAGGCCAAGCACTACTTCCTGCCCAGTTATACAGCATGCAATAGTAGTCATGGATGTAAGGCACTCACCATCATAAGGCTGGTCCATGCACCTCTGACTGCCGTAATCCCTCCTGCCCTGCTGCTCCTCCAGGAGGTGCCTCTACTCCCTGGCCTGCCTGTGTTATTCAGGCCCTAAGGTGCAAACATGGAGAGAGGAACATCAGCACAATCTGGTAGCAAAGTTCTCCACCTCCATGTGTGTGCAATCCCACACAGCTATACCCATCCACCCCATACCCCAATACCACCAACACGGCCAACACTGAACGGCCCCCCCCAGGTGCCAGACACATGCAAACGTGATACCCATATGGACAATAATAGTGTATGGATGTGGCACCTACCTGGCCATGGCACCCTGCCTCTCCTGGCATGTGCCCACAGGCAGACAAGCAGGTCCAGGTCCCTGCGCCTCAGGTCCTGGTAACAGTGGCGACACTGCTCTGCCATGTTCCCCATACTGGTGGCTTCCTCCAGGGCATCGGCCACCTCCTGCCACATCACACTCCTGGCCAAGTCCAGGGGTGCATCTCCATACAAAGCCCCAGCATGGGGCTGTACTGTTGTCATCAGGTTGGCTAGCTCAACCTGGCTCCACATTACTGCTCACTTCCACGCCATCTCATCAGTGTGGTGGATTCAAAATGGTGCTTATCAGTGCAGTCCTGCCACATGCAGATGCAGCGTGGTACAGTGCTGCCATTCCCTATCGCACTGTCACTGAACAGCACAATAGTGGTGTACCCATGCTGATGCATGGTGCTTAGGGGGCAAAAGGTTGGGCACAGGGTCAAGGGTCTCCTGCGCATGGACAGCCACAGCGTGATTGGAACCCAATCCATGTAGTGTGATTGGGTGCCTGTGTGCCATCTCCTGTAGTGGCCTACAGCGCTATTGCCCTAGTGCAGCAATGATGCCCCAGTGCCACAGTGCCATATATGTGAACAGTGCTGTAGCGCCACTGGCACAATAGTGGCAGTGCCTTGCATTGCCTCCCATGCACAGCACATCAGCAGCGTGGCAGATGCCTGCATCATCAACCCGGGCATGCACAGCTAGGTGTGTACTGTGCAAGTCACAGAACTGTGCCCTTGGCTCAGCACGTTCAACACAATTGCACAAAGAGCAATGGCACGATATTCAGCTGGCATATGCATATCATCTAATCAACCATTCAATGGTGCAGTCACTGCATTTGCATCCACTTAAAAATATGCCTCATCTCACTTGCATGGGTTGCACTATAAAAATGTGACATTGGGCTGCACTGGCCATAGTCGGTTACTGCAGTCTATTGCAGTGAGTTGCACACTGTTCGGGAGTGTGGACTGTGGTGTTTAGGACATGCATGGGACTGCACAGTCTCAGGTGACATCTGTCATTCTTATAGGCTGAATCATGACCAATTGTGAAGTGAAGGGTGAGGAACAGAGGCATGGGAGGAAGAGGAGGCCAAACTTCACAAAGGCAGAGACAGATGCCCTGTTTGAGGCCTACCTTGACCAGGAGCCACTCCTCAGTGGATGCCAGGGAACATCACAGGCCCATGCTGCTGCAAGGGAGGAGGTGGCACATGCTGTCAACCTGCATGGCAGCCACCAGCACTCCTTGCAGGAGTGCAAAAAGAAGATGGGCATGGATAGGTGGAGAATTAAAGAGAAGGTGGCTGCCATCAGAGCAGCAAGGTCTGCGACCGATGGGGGACAGCCGGAGGTGCAATGCCTGACCCCACAGCAAGAGTGGGTTGCTGGCAACATGCAGCATTGTGCCATCGAGGGTGTTCTGGGTGATGTATTCCAGATGAGTGGTAGCCCATCCCTGCATGGTAGGTCCTGGTCTGTCAATTGGGGGGGCGGGACAGGGTAGGTCACATACATTAATGCTACTGTTTTTCCTTACAGCTCCTGAGCATCTACATGGGTCAGTGGTGGTGGGCTTCCCCATTGAGGGCAGTAGCATAGAGATGGAGGACAGCCCATCCACCTTTACAAGCATACGGGGGGCAGGGCGACAGTGGGCCTGCCTGGACATCTGGACTGATATTGGTGGAGCAGGTGTGGAGGATGACCTGCCTGTGTCACAGAGTGCCAGTGTCCATGGATGCCAGCGTGCTGAGACTCAGGCTGGTGCTGGATCCATCACCAATGATGATGGAGATAATGTCATGGGCAGTGAGACATGTGGGCCACAGGATGGTGACACATCAGTTGACATTGCGGCCATGGCTGTGGGTAGTGCTGCTTTGGAGGCTGCGTGACATCACAGTCCCAGCCTGTGCCTGTCTGCACCAGTGAGGCAGCATGGGTGTGTGTCCAGGACAGTGAGGCTGTTGTGGCCACTGCAGCAGCACCATAGAGCCCAGGAAAGCAGTAGCTGGAGGGGCAGTATCAGCAGTGGGCCAATGCCCATGGGGGTACAGTGTCAGGGGGTGGCATCAGAGCACCACCTGTGGACATGCCCAGGCCTGTCCCTGGTCTGCATCACTCACCCTTAAGGGGTGATGACCATCAGGGCCATGAACACCATGAGGGACAGCATGCTGATCAGGCAGATGACCTCTTAGATGAGCACACCCGCATACTGCAAGCATCAGTCAATCAGCAGATGCAGCTTGTGATGGCAGAGGATGCACTGAGCATGGCTGTGTACCAGGCAGAGGAGTGGTGCAGCATAGAACAGCTCTGCTTCTGGCAGGGATGGACCGGTTGTGGGAGGATGTGACCACTGCCACTGACAGGCAGACACAGGCATTCACAGCTGTCATGGCCACAATGGGCACACAGTTATTTGCCTGTGTGTCACAGACACTGTGCAGTGCAATGTCCACCCCCCTTTCCAGGTGTTGTGTGACACCCTCCTTGTTGACACTGGGTTCAGCTGTGGGCATCCCGAGCACACCTGGCACAGGCATGTTTGGTGTGCTGCAGACCCCTGTGCGATCACAGCCACATTCACGCAGTAGAACCCCAGGGGGACTGTCGGTGCCACCCCATGAGGCCAGTGGTCAGTCTGTCACTGCTGGCAGGTCTCAGCAGGGCTGATCACACATCAGTGGTGGCCATGGCACTGTAATGCATGACTGACCTGTCTTCCAGCATGACTACCATCTGATGCTGCCATGTGTGCATTGTGTCATTCAGCATGCAATGCATGGGTGGGGTACCCAGCCCTGCACGCATGCACACACATTCCATCTGAACACCCTCCCGGCTGCTTTCCACTGTGGTGTGTGCATGATGATGCCTGTGTTGCACTGTACACCACTGTGTAGTGGTGCCCAGCATCTGACACATGCACAACGACTGGCAGTGGGTGTGGTGGTCTGTGGACGTGTGTGGCTAGGGGTTGCGGTCTGGGTCAGCGTGCCTCCTACCCTTTGTGCATGTCTTGTGAAGTGTGTGTGTTTGTGTGTGTGTCTGTGTGTGTGTATATGACTGTGTGCCATGTTAGACCTTGCCCATCCCTGGTGGTGTGTGAGGTTCCATGCTCGGCCACTTCCCTTGACAGCATGTACCCCTGGTGTTTGTCCATGCATGTTTGTGGGTTATGCCTTTGCCACTGGTGGTTGTACATGGCCCCATGACTTACCTGGGTTGGCTGAAGTACTCCTCTGTGATGTTATCCTGGTGCAGCTGTGCCCAGGATCAGTCAGGGGTCCTGTCGCCCAAGGGGGGCTGCCCATCACCATCTACATCAGCATCCTCATCGTCCCCATCACTGTCGCTCTCTTCGACCTGTACGGCTATCCCACAGTCATTGGCCATCTTGTGCAGGATGCAATAGGCTAGGAATAGCCCACAGGCCTTTAAGGGGCTGTACTGTAGGGCACCACCAGATGTGTCCAGGCAATGGAAAATGTGCCTTCAGCATCCCGAACACCCACTCGATGATATTGAGTGTGGTGGTATGTGCATCATTGTAGCATTGCTGTGATGGGGTCATGGGCCACCGGTATGGTGTGAGCAGCCAGGGACGGAGTGGATATCCACTGTCACCTGTGTGTAGAGGGTGGAGGTTAGTTTGGTAATCAGTATCACTCTGCCTTGGGCCATCTAGGCTAATACCCATGTCACCTCTGACCATGCCTCTCCCAAGCTCTATGTTTTTCCACGTGGTTTGCATACTCACTAAGTGGCCAGTGGGGATGTCACCACTCTTGAATCTGTGACATAGTGCCAGCTGGTGCCAGATGAAGGCATCATGTGCTCCCCCAGGGTGCATGGCACAAACATTGATTATGCGCCCCCTGGCATCACACATCACCTGGCAGTTGATGCTTGCATAGCCCTTCAAATGAATGTATGTGGCCTCTTCAGGGCCAGGTGGTGTTTGGAAGGCCAGATGGGTGCAGTCTATTGCCCCTAGCATGCTAGGCATACATACTACCCTGTGGAACTACTGTATGTTTGCTGTGCACTCCACCGGTGTGCTGAGGAAATGAATGTACTCCGTAGTATGTGACAGCAGTGCGCTGAGGAATTGGGTGAGGTGGCATGACGCGTCCGACTGGGTTATGCATGTGGTGTCCCCTGTTGGTCTCTGGACAGTACCCATGGTGAGCATTCACATACAAGGAGTCACTTTTGTCTCCACTGACAGAGCATGGCTCTGTTGTGTGGGTGCCTGCATCACATCACTGCACAGCTCACAGAGCCACCTCAGAATTACCTAATTCAGGCAGTACCAGCCCATGATCTCAGTATAGCTGTATATCTAGAAGCTAGTGTAGGCTCAGTACTGCCTGTTGGGGGCATACCACTGATGGGCCCCCCCACGGCGGTGCTCCCCAGCTGCCAGCCTTCTCACTCCCCTCATTACTGCCTCCATCTGGATGGTGGCACTGGCCATGTCCCTGGCTTGTGTTCCTCCCCCTGCAGCTGTTTCTGTGTTCCTCCCACTGTCCTGACTGCTACTTCCCCTGCACCAGGAACACCTTCCTCTGGTGGCCTCAGTGCTGTGCGGCACTTCCACCTTCTGTACTATGGTTTGGCTGAGGCTCCTCACACCTTTCCTGTGCTTGTGGGTTCAGGGTGCCCTTTCTCTGTTCTGCCTTGTGTGTCTGTCCTGCCCTGTATGTCTGGCTAGAGTTCAACCACATGTGCCTTCCCTGTAGCATTCTTGTGCCTCTCCCTTGTTTCTTTTTATTTTGGCTCATTTACGCTATTGCGCAACTTCTGCTTGCTCCTCTATTGTGCATGGCGCATGTTGTTGAATATCGCACTGCATCATTTATGCATGGTTCCTCCCCTTCAGTTGTGCATGCATTCATTATTATTGCGCTCTTGCTTAGCGTGATTGGAGGGCGCATCTGCCTCCCATTGAATATCGCATAATGGCACATTTTCGGACTTGTGCTGGAGCAACCCTATTGTGCATGGTGCAACCCTTTTGAATATTTGGCCCAGTATGTCTATAGAAACATAGAAATATAGACTTTGATGGCAGATAAGGACCGCTTGGCCAACCTAGTCTGCCCATTTTCCTACCTAACAGATAAGCTGCAGATCCTAGTTAACCAACAGCTTACTTCCTCTTACCAACCCCTAGGACTTCCTCATGCCTGTCCCATGCATTCTTGAAGCCCCCACTGTTCTTGACTCCACAACCTCCTCAAGGAGACTGTTCTATGCATCCACAACCCTCTCAGTGAAAAAATACTTCCTCACATTACCCTTGAGCCATCCCCCCTCTATTTTCAAATTGTGCCCCCTTGTTCTCGCACATCTCTTTTTCTGGAAGATGCTACCCTCTTGGACTTTGTTAATTCCCTTGAGGTATTTGAAAGTTTCTATCATGTCCCCTCTCTCCCTTCTTTCCTCAAGAGTATACATATTAAGCTCCTTTAGTCATTCTTCGTATGTCTTCTGGTGCAGACCCTGCACCATTTTGGCTGCCCTCCTCTGGACAGCCTCCACTCTGTCTATGTCTTTGTGGAGATGGGGTCTCCAGAACTGCACACAGTACTCCAGATGGGGTGTCACCAACTGTCTGTACAGAGGGATAGCAACTTCTTCTTTTCTACTATTGATGCCTCTTACTATGCATCCCAGTATCCCCCCAGCCTTCCTTACTGCCTTCTCACATTGCTTGCCCACCTTTAGGTCATCTGATATAATTACCCCCAGGTCCCTTTCTATTTTTACTGTTGTCAGTATCTCACCCCCCATTGTGTATGCTTTCCCTGGGTTTTTGTTTCCCATGTGCATTACCTTGCACTTCTTTGCATTGAATCTGAGCTGCCATACATTTGACCATTCCTCTAAACTTGCCACGTCCCTTCTCATCCTTTCCACTCCATCTTGTGTATCAACCCTGTTGCAGATCTTTGTGTCATCTGCTGGAGGGCAGGCACCAGGGGTCCAGTAATCATCTTACAGTGTGGTTCAAAATGTGCACTATGACACCGTCAAGCCACTCAAAGGTGAGGGTGCTGACTTGCTGGACAGCAGTCATCTGGGTTCCAGTGATCATTGCACCTTGTGGTTCAATATGTTTAATTACCAATCTTTCATTATTTACACCCACCCCCAAACTCATAAACTCACCAGTATCTCAATAATACAAGGACAGCAATTATTATTGAGTTAGAATGGGTATGGCTTTTATAGATAGAAATAAAAGATAAGGGCTAAAAGCAACTTATAAAGCTAGTAGTATAGTAATTTAAAAGCTTACTTGAGATTCATGTTACCTCCTGCTTTACTTTGCGTAGCTAAAGGAAAGATATTTTTCATCTCTGCGTCAGCTTAACAGTTTAGCAGTTTACAGCTTGTATCTGCTTGTATCAACATCAGATACTTTCCTGCAGCAGTATGCAACAAAAAACAGAGTAATTCTCTGTCTGCTCGTAAACACAGCTCACAGCTCGATGGTTCCTCTGAAATGGCCCTTCTGAATAATAGGATGCCACACATACTCATTAAATAACCAAACCACCTGACCTAAGTGCGCAAACTTGAAAAAGGAATTTTTCTAAGATTAAAAATGTAACCAAGATACAAGCAAAATCCAGTAATTATTCAAAATATGCTATTAACTATGTTTAGCTGCTAAGATATATTGCAAACTTTAGCTACCACTTAACTCTTTTATCTATAGTGCACTGTTTACATTTCACTATTTCACCATTTCATAAAAATTTATTTCAACATTTCAATACTTCCTTTTAAAACAGAAGACTCTCCTTTTCCTCCAGTTCTCCAGTCTTCTACCCTTCTTACTTTCTGTTTTTTTAGTTTTACTTTCTTTCACTGTTTTCTTTCTTTCCCATCCAGCACCCAGTGGTGCTTTTTTCTAAGCCTTTTGCCTGTCTCTGCTGCCTCCACCTTCAGCACTCTAGGCCTGCAAAGGAAAGCAAAGATTGTAACAGGTGGAAAACCCAGAGACAAATGCACACGGTGGCCCAGTGTGTAAAGACTGTTCCTCAGGCAGGTAGTAAGCTTTACTTAGGTGGCATAACTTTCCTGGATAAAAGCTTGCTTTAGAACAGCTTCTGCTCTGCAGGTTTCTCCTCAACCCACTAGCATGCAGCAGTTCATTTCCAGTCCAAAGTAGTAGACCAGCTCCAGTCAGTCACTGACTTTAAGTTAGTCAAGGATATGCAACAAGAACAAAGAGCAATTTCTAGTTTATTCATTCTGTATAGTTCAACAGGTGTGTAATAGAGATGGCAATTGATCTTGAATTGCATCCGTCTCAGACCATCAAATTTTAGGAATTTGTATGTGTTCCTCGACAGTTGTTTCCTATTGTGTGCACCTAGTAGCTGTGGGAATTCTGATTGCCAGTAGAGATATGCTAATGTGTATTGGCTGGTAGTGAGTTCTAACAGTGTTTGCTTGTACGCTTGCGCAAGAAAACACCATGGGACAGTACTGCATTTCAGAAGTGTGTCAGGCAGGAGTCCAATGCAGAGCACTGCACAGTGGGTGTGACCCTGACAGACCAATAAATGGAGAAGCCCACCATGACAGCCATTGGAATTTCACAGTGGGAGCTAGTCTTCACTTAAGAGAAATGAACAGCACCAATGAGATAGTGTGCTTCATTCCACTCATTTGCATAGCAGCCGTTACAACCCAAATCCTTCCCTCTACTGCTATAGTCCCCGGGCTCTCATTCTATGTCCTATTATCAATCAAACCTTTCTTCTCCACATCCTCAATCCCAGATGGTTTGCAATTGTACGCTCTTGGTTTGTACTTGAGAGAAGATGAGTGTGGCTGTGCAGAGTGCTTTACACAGTGGCGGTAGGGAATGATAGCCTGCTGGCAGCACTGTATCTCTTAGCCTTGAAGGCATTGTACAGCTGGGGCTTGGCTCTCATGTGTTCTCCTTGTTGAGTGTAAGCTTCCTAATGTTCTGCCATTGCCAAGCAAATGGACAAATAAAGAGGGAAGTGAGAGGCAAGGGAAGGGAAAATCTGAGTCCTGCTACTACTCTTGCATCAACACCCTGAGCTCAGCCTAGAGGTACGCTGGTCCCCACAGTTGGTTTGCAGATGTGCTCAACAGCAGGGTTGCCAGGCTTTACTGGCATTGTATTTGTTACTGTCGGTTCTCCTGATGCACTCATAGAAACATAGACTTTGACGGCAGATAAGGACCGCTAGGCCCATCTAGTCTGCCCATTTCCCTACCTTCAGGATAGGCCGCAGATCCTAGTTAACCAAAAGCCTATTTCTTCAAACCCCCCACAAGAATTGCCTTATGTCTGTCCCATGCATTCTTGAATTCTCCCACAGTTTTAGATCCCACAACCTCCTCAGGAAGGCTGTTCCATGTGAAATAATACTTCCTCACATTGCCCCTGAACAGCCCTCCTTCTATCTTTAAATTGTGTCCCCTTGTTCTTGCAAGTCTCTTTTTCTGAAAGATGCTACCCTCTTGGACTTTGTTGATTCCATTGAGGTACTTAAAAGTTTCTATCATGTCCCCCCTCTCCCTTCTTTCCTCAAGGGTATACATATTAACTCAGCAGCAGAGTTGCCAGGTATTATTTCTTACTGTCAGTTCTCCTGTAAGTGTCTCTTTTTATGTAGTGACAATGTCCAGTGTACAGCAGGTAAGCAAGGCTAGACTGCAATGGTGCAGGGGTCTACCTGGAAAGCTGCTGAAGGATCGCCTGGAAACTGTGTACTACTTATTAAGGACTCATGTATGAGCAGCATACCACTTCACTGTGGACACCAGTTCCATGATTGTATTCTGTATTACCTGTAACATCAAGATTTCAGAAGACATCCATTTATTTAGAAAATGGGTTTAGGTAAATGAATTTGTAGGATGGGGCAGGGGTTTACCAACCAGAGGTGTCCATATCCAGTGGACCAGAAAGACATGTACAGTTGTCTTGCTGGTTCTAAAAAACATCATAGTACAGCAGGGCGTTATTCAGCAGTCCTTTAATACATACATGAACATACATATGTAAATTGCGCTGGAAGTCTAATACTGTGCAGCATGTTAGCTATCACTTGAACTTATTAGCTAAAAGACAAAACATTTTAGTCAGACCTTAAAAAAATGATTTTGATTTGAATCCTGTGGAAATGCAGTAGCAATTTGGCTGCTTCAACAATTTTATTTGATGGATTAAAATGGTAGAGTTCAGCAAGATGCTGTTTGACTTGTGGCAGCCTATATATAGCAGTGTGTGTGTGTGTGTGTGTGTGTGTGTGTGTGTGTGTGTGTGCATGTGCGTTAGTTTGATTATTCATTTTTGCACTTTCTAGAACATTTGACATGGGCCACGAGGAGGGAATAGTTCTTGCTATGCACTTTGTGCACTTTAATATTTGCATGCAGTTGTAAAGAGGCAGTGTGACAGGGAGCTTCTGCCACTCATGAGGATTGATCATTTCTTAAATCTGTTGCAACAGTTCTTTTTCTTAGCATAATCTATCCTTTTCAATTTCTGGTCCATAAGGTTGGCCACCTATGGGCATCCCCTACCATTTCTTGACCATGCTATAGAGTCCTCTTTAATTTTCCTTTTCCCTCTCAGGTCCTTGTAAAGGGAAGTTATTGTGGTGACCTCCAAATGTATGTAAAACAGGTTGTGTTTATCATTGTTGGGTTTAGTAAATAATAGCACTATGTCATAATACACCTTATGTTTATGAAACTTGTAAATGTTAAAAATACCATTGCACTAGGTGTTTTTGACAATGGTAACATGTACTAGGTGACTATTCTAGAAATTAAGTTAGTTGTGCTATATAAAATGCATGTTAATTGCTGTAAACTGAACAAGTCTGACATTTCATAGTGATTGGCATATATCTCATCATGCTTTGCATTATGGAAGTATGTATGATGTTGCATTTATTTGAAACTTGACTTGTTGCCAATGCTCCTTGTGGTAACCAATGTTGGTGTTTCTGCACTGAGGTTCTTTGTTTTCAGCTTTTTTTTTTTTCTTTTGAGCCCCTCTACCCAAGCAAATGGGTCTGCATAGGGGTGGAGGTTGCATCTCAACTGGTAAGTTAGATCAGAGATCACAGTCAGTAGGTGCTGGCTAAGTGCAGAGAAAGGACATTCATACTCTGTTTCTGCAGACTGATGTACTGAAGAATGAATATGCTATTGCTAAAGCCAATTTCCTGTATTTTGAATAAACATCACACAGAGATTGTGTGTTGAACCTGAAGTTTGGTGTCTGGTCCATCTGTTATCCCACAGGCCGACCTGAGAGTCCAGCATTACAAATGATGAGTTACACTGAGCTTTCACTTCTCATAAGTAGAGATAAAAAGATAGTGTGGACTAGTGCTAAAGTGTGCTCTAGAACTGGCACTACTGAAAGTTTATTTTGAGTTTGAACTCACTGTCTTACATTTTTACTGTGGTGACCTAAGAGTAAAAATCAGCACTCAAGAAGACTAGATCAAATGGCTTTTTCACTGACACCAGTAGGGAAAAAGGCAATATTTTTCTTTGCCATTTTTGGGCTTGCTTGTGTGCTTGTGCAAGAAACCCCCTTGGGACAATACCCCATTTCAGAGGTGTGTCAGGGTCGAGTCCAATGCAGTGTGCTGCACAGTGCACATGACCATGACATGCACCAAGGAATGGTGAAGTCCACTATGACCATCATTTGAATTTCACAGTGGGAGCTGCCCTTCACTTGAGAGAAATGAACTGCACCAAGGAGAGTGTGTTCTTCATTCCTCTCATTTGTATAGCGGCCTTTACAACCCAGGTCCCTCCCTCTGCTGCTCTTGTCCCCAGTCCCTCATTCCCTGGCTGTCTCTCTGGCTGAAATAATCCCACCCACTTCCTCCCTCTGCTCCTCTCCTCCCTGTTCCCACATTTTATATGTTTCACATATTATGCAAATATTTCTGTACCTTCTGGGTTCCCATTGCTAAGCCTTGTCTAAGCAGGAGGAGTACATCTCTAGTCGGACAACTAGACAATTTCTCAAGCACCAGCTCTGCAGATAATTTGAAACTTCAAAGTCTGCATGCACATAGTTTCTACCATTATCCCAAAGAAGACATTGTTCTTGCATGTCGAGGTGTTGTATGGCAACATTCATTATGGTGATCAAAGTTTACATTGCATATTCTTCTAGATCTACAACTGTAAGGAAGCATTTTCTAAATGAAATACACTGTGTTGTATAAACCTAATCATAAAATACAGCTTTTCATGTTATAGTAAGTGGTGTGTTTCAGAGATGAACGTGATCTTTTCATTATTGAAATTAAATTCTTGCCGGCAACTTGGGTCTTTTCAGCCTTGCAAAGTTTGCGATGGATGCATTCTTCAGTCATTCTAAACTTTTTGTAGAAGTCTTTTCTGTTCTTTTCCAAAGGGCGCATCAGAGGGTCAGTATCAAAATTAGTCATAGCTGATTTGTTAATTTCTCTATTATCAATATCACAAGATGGGTATTGAATTAAGTTTTGCAATGATCTGTGCTTGTAGGACACCAGACAATGAGAGCTAATCCTGTCATAAGAGTGCACAGGGTGGGTTGGGGGCTCTAGGTATCTGCAGCCCCTCCACTCCACTTTGGAAAACTTTTAAAAAAATATGCTGTGTGGGGGGAATAAGTTTAGGAGGGGAAGGCAATAAAATGGTATTTTTTTATCTTGCCCCAACCCAAAAAAATATTTCATCCTGCCTGTCCAGCTTGAGCCAATATTAAAACCAGGCAAATGTGACCACCCACATGGTCTACACCAAATCGGTAACATCTGCATTCAAACTGGTACAGACTTGATAGAATCCCTTCACTACATAATGAGCAGGCAGTGAGCTGGTGGCTAGTGTTCTGTTTTAATAGAAAAAAACTGAAGTGCTTCCTGCAAAACTGGCCTTTTGTATAGGGGAACTGGTCAGTGAAGCTGCAGTACAGGTATCCAGTGACAAATGTAAAAGACCCATTTAGTGTTATTGCAGAGCTAACCACCTATAGAAACATAGAATGAGATGGCAGATAAGAACTGCTTGGGCCACCCAGTCTACCCATTTACCTACCTAATGGATAAGCTGCAGATCCTAGCTAACCAACAGCCTACTTCTTCCTACCTCCACCCCCTAGAATTGCCTTATGCCTGTCCCCTGCTTTCTTTTTTTTTTTTTTTTGCTCCCCTCCTCCTCACAGCCCCGCTCTCTTTGGGAGTCACCTATGGCCTTTTCAGCCCTCTCTCACCTACCTGGTGACCAGTGCAGTCCATCCCCCATGGAGCCATGTTTATACCCCCCTGGCGGGGTATGGGGTGGGGGCCCATGCACTCCGAGATGTCTATCTTTCATCGGAATGCTGCCTCTGAGCAGGTAGGGGCATTGAGGGTAGGGGCCTGGTGCTCCATCTACTAGGAGGCCGTGAGGTGTTTTTTTTCCCAGTGTTCTCACAATGTACTGTGTCCCCTGATGTCAAGGCACTTGAGCACCAATGTCTGGCACATTGCCCCCCTGTTAGGCATCGGACTTGTTATACCTCGGGTCTCCACCTGGGGCCAGACAAGAGCCAAATTCTGGTTCCCCCCTCCCCCCAGATAGGATGAGCAGTCCCTGGGATGCTCAAGCCCTCTCCCTCCGGCCAGCCCTCCAGCTTCCCGGGCTCATTCCCGAACCCAGGTCGCTGGCATCGCATGCAGAAATCCAACTGCTGTGCCGACGGGCTGGCCTCCCATGCTTTCTTGAATTCCACCACTGTTCTTGACTCCACAACCTCCTCAGGAAGGCTATTCCAAGCATCCACAACTCTCTCTCCATGAAAAAAATACTTCCTCACAATACCTCTGAGCCGTCCTCTTCTAGCTTCAAGTTGTGACCCCTTGTGCTTGTACACCTATTTTTTCTGAAATATGCTACTCTCTTGGACTTTGTTGATTCCCTTGAGGTACAGAAAGTTTCTATCATGCCCCCCCCTTCCTCTCCTCGAGGCTATACATATTAAGCTACTTAAATCTCTCTTGACATGTCTTCTCGTGAAGACCCAGCACCATTTTAGTTGCCCTCCTCTGGACTGCCTCCATCTTGTCTAAGTCTTTGCAGAGACTGGGTCTCCTGAACTACATGCAGTACTCCAGATGGGTTCTCACCAGCTTTCTGTACAGATGGATAACAACTTCCTGTTTTCTACTAGTGATGCCTCTCCCTATGCATCCCAGTATTCCCTCAGCCCTCCTTACTGCCCTCTCACATTGCTTGCTCACCTTTAGCTCATAGAAACATAGAACATAGAAACAAAGAATTTGATGGCAGATAAGGACCGCTTGACCCACCCAGTCTGCCCATTTCCCTACCTACTGGATAAGCTGCAGATCCTAGTTAACCAGCAGCCTACTTCTTCCACCCCCACCCCCTAGAATGGCCTTATGACTGTCCCATGCACGCTTGAATTCCACCACTGATTTTGACTCCACAACCTCCTCTGGAAGGCCATTCCATGCATCCACAACCCTCTCTATGAAAAAATACTTCCTTAAATTACCTCTGAGCCGACCGCCCTCTATCTTCAAATTGTGCCCTCTTGTTCTTGCACACCTCTTTTTTTGAAAGATGCTACCCTCTTGGACTTTGTTGATTCCCTTGAGGTAAATGAACGTTTCTATCATGTCCCCCCTCTCCCTCCTTTCCTCGAGGCTATACATATTAAGATCCTTTCATCTCTCTTCATATGTCTTCCGGTGCAGACAGTGCAACATTTTAGTTGCCCTCCTCTGGACAGCTTCCATCCTGTCTATGTCTTTGCTGAAATTGGGTATCCAGAACTGCACACAGTACTCTGGATGGGGTCTCACCAGCTGTCTGTACAGAGAGATAGTAACTTCCTGTTTTCTACTGGTGATGCCTCTCCCTATGCATCCCAGTTTCCTCCCAGCTCTCCTTGCTGCTCTCTCACACTGCTTGCCCACCTTTAGGTCATCTGATATGACAACACCCAGGTCAATTTCCATTTTTGTTGTTGTTAGTATCTCACCCCCCATTGTGTATTCTTCCTCTGGGTTTTGTTTCCGAGGTGCATTACCTTGCACTTCTTAGCATTGAATCTAAGCTGCCATACATTAGACCATTCCTCTAACCTTACCAAGTCCCTTCTCATCCTTTCCACCCCACCCTGTGCATCAACTCTGTTGCAGATCTTTGTGTTATCTGCAAAGAGACATACTTTTCCTTCCAGTCCCTCTGCAATGTTGCTTATAAAGACATTGAAGAGGACCGGTCCTAGTACTGAACCCTGCGGTACCCCACTAGTAACCCGCATTTCTTCTGAGTGGACTCCATTTACTATTACTTTCTGTGCCCTATTCTCCAGCCAATTCTTTACCCAGGCTGTCATCTTGGGACCCACTCCCAGGCTGACTAACTTGTATTTTAATCTTTTGTGTAGGACTGTGTCAAATGCCTTGATAAAGTCTAGGTAGACCATGTCCACAGCCCCTCCCTGATCTACTACTTTGGTCACCCAGTCAAAGAAATCTATCAGATTCATCTGGCATGACCTTCCCACTGTGAATCCATGCTGCCTAGGTCCTGTGCCTCTCTGGCCTCTAGATGCTCAACAATTCTTTCCTTCAGAAGTGATTCCATCATTTTCCCTATCACTGAGGTTAAACTAACATGTCTGTAGTTTCCTGCTTCTGCCTTGCTCCCACTTTTGTGAAAGGGAATCACATTACCCTCCTCCAGTCCTCGGGTACCACCCCATCCTCCCATGATTTGTAAAAAAGGGTAATCAATGGTGTCACTAGTTCTACCCTTAGTTCTTTTAGAATTCTGGGATGAATCCCATCAGGCCCCATTGCTTTGTCCACTTTCAGTTTTAAGAGTTCTTTCAGAACCATTTCTTCTGTATATGACTTCTCATGAATGATGTCACTGTCATGGCATTATTCAGGCCCGAAATGTGATGTCGCACAGTGACTGAGCACTGACTGTGAAATCACCCTTCAGGCCCAAATAACGCCATGACAGTGACATCATTCATGAGAAGGTGTCCCAAAAACCCCATGTTGAAAATTTGGTGCAAAAATTCCAAAAAATGCCTGAGATATGCAATAAAGATCAGAAACCCCTATCTAGCCCATTATACAGCTAACCGGCATTTCCTCAGTTCGTGGTCAGCTTTGAAGAGTGCAGACGTGTTTATGGTCCACTGAAGATCGTCGCGCTGAGCTCCAGAGGTAAGTATGGAGTGAGCGGGTGTGGGAGGCAGCGTGTACAGTGGTGGGTGGGTTGTGGGAGGGGGAGACTGCTTGGGATGGTTTTAATTTACAGTTTGTTTTTTTTCAATTGATGATGTGGGATGTTTTCCATGCTGGGGTGGGCTCTCAGTATGGCAGAAGATGGCTGAGGGGGCCAAGGAGCCGAGGAGCTGATGGGGATTGGTCACCCCCATCGGCAAACAACGCAGGATGTTTGCCACGCTGGGGTGGGCTCCCAGCATGGCACCAAAGCTTTGGGGGGGTGGCGTGATGCAGGAGGGGGAGTGGCATGATGTGGGGAGGGTGGCATGACAGTGCTCTGTATGACAGCGGTGGTTTTCTTTGAAGCGAAGACCACTGCTGTCATACACAGCTCTCGCACCCATTGGTGCAGGACTGCCACACCTGCTCAGCTGAGCAGTGGATTGCAAGGGAGAGGCACAGCTCCAAAGTGTGCTACTCTCCCAAAACGTTCCTTGCGCATGCATGCAAGTGAACGTAAAAATGAATGGCATGATCAAGCACATCATCTTGTACAGTGAGAGACTACTAGTGGTATATTTAGTTAAGCCTGTGGGTGCCGGTTGCATGTGTGTGTGTGTGTGTATGTGGCTGCCTAACCGCACTAGGTGTGGAGTGATCTCACTGCTGGTGAGAAGGTTTTGAGGGCTGGGAAGTAGTTTAGGTGTGCAGTCGTACTGGAAGGCGCGCAGTCGCTGTGGAATAATGCATGGTCATGTGACATGTTTCAGCCAATGAGCATAGTGGATTTCCACTCATTTTCCTTACCCATTTTATAAATATAAATATATATATATATATATATATATATATACACACACACACTACTCACAGAGCACACAGCGATGATAAATAAGAGAAAAATGCTACAAGTCCATTTTCTTCACTAGTGCTGGTGTAGTCTATCAGACTGATATGCAGTTTAATTCTTTCAGGCATCATTGAAGTGACAAGCCCATAGTATGGGTCATTGTGGCTCAGACATGCACTCACCTCTGGGCCAGAATATTGTGTGTGACACTGCAGTGCAGTGGTGTGGGGTGGGGTGGGGCAGGGTAGAAGGTTATAAGTACTGCTTGAGTGACAGAGATAAGTCATTAAACTGTCCTTTGCTCTGCTTTCTGCTTCACCCCTGAATTAAATGGAGGTCAATACAAAGTGTAGATGTGAGGTGCATTTACCTGGAATGTAAAGATCCAATTCAGCATTTTAGGTTGCTCATGTGTAGGTACAGCCAGTTGGACTGAGAGGAGACTGGCCTGTTAGGTTCATTTCTAGGTGCTTGGGTGGAATGTAATGATCCATTGGGATTTGTTAAAATGACAACTGGATTACTCCTGCTCAGCATCTCCATTTGCCATAAACAAAATGCACTGATGCAGTTATTGATGACTGTGTTTGGTATTTAGCTGGGCACTTGAAGGTCACTCCATTTGTTTGCATACAGTAACTGCACTACTAGTATAACTCAAGCAGAGTGCAATAGTTACATATCAAGTAGGAATGGGCAGTAGACAGTGGCGAGAAACAAAACTTGGTGACTAGCTCCTAGAATGTTGCACCTCTCTAAAATCAACTATAAGCCACCATGACTTGCTTGGAATACATATTCCTGCACCCATGATCTGATTCATTGCATTATAAAGCTCTCTGAATGTTATTACGTGTGTGAAAAACTGCTATATAAAACCAAATTCTCCTCCCTTGAACTATCCGAATAGTTCATGAAACCTCATTTCTTAGATGCTGCACGCCTTGTCTTATATTTAATTTCTTAGCTGTCACACACCTTTGCACATCCAAGGATGTTGTGGTGTGAAGTAGAAATACATTGGCATGTCAGACCAAACAGGACAGTAGGCTGATGAAGTGATTAACGTTCAATGGTCTGCTGCTGTAGACCTTAAATTTGTAGTTGGCCTGTAACCAGTACAGACATTGCAAGGTGGCGGTTGGGTGTGCTGGGCCTGATTAGTTAGATGGAGTATGGCTCTGCCTAGGCCAAATACTTTTTGAATCTGCTTAGCTACCTGCAGTGGTGTAGCTAGGAATATTCCCATCTGTCTTCAGTGGTGTACCTAGAAAAATAACATATGTAAGCAAAGGCCTTTTAGTGCCTCTTTGTGGCCCTCCAGATTGTACACATACCCATATTTATTACCCAAACATTTTGTACACAGTATTACTTAATTGTTTTTATGTTGGCTCTTGCATGCACAGCCAACATATTGTGGTAGTAGCAGATTTGGAGGCACAGTCACTGTTGGGCGAATGCAGGGCACACATCAGTAGGTGCATCTCTCATTCCCCAATAAGCCTGCATGCTGGTGCCACACCATGAATGCATAATGTGGCAAGCACATCTAATGAAAGGTCCACTGCAGTGCAAGCAAAGCTTTCCATACACAGCAAAACCTCCTGACGTGCTTGCCCTGGTGAAAAAGTAAAAACAAGGTGACACACTGCCTGCCATAATGCCGACTTCAGGGGTGCCCAATCCCCCTGTCAGCATACCCTGACCCAATGTATATGGCAATGGGGGAGCCCACTCCCTATCAACATCCTGCACCCCCCATTTGTTATGTGCTGAGGGGGGGTGCTCCATCCCCCTCATCGCCTGCTCCCCTGCTTTCATTGTGTGCCAATGGGGGTTCCCAATCCCCTGTCAGCTACAGCATTCACCCCCAAAAAACACTTAGATAGCATGCTGGGAGCCCACCCCAGAATGCCAAATCCCCTGAAAAAGAAAAACCATCCCGCAATTTCTTTTTTCACTCCTGTGACAGAAGAAAATGGTCCCTCATGGTCTCCCTGCCCCTCTCCCACAACCCATGCCCACCCTCTGCACACCCTGCCACCCCACACCCCCTTACCCCATACTTACCTCCAGAGTCTGACATAATGATCTTCGGTGGGCTGGGAACATGTCTGCACTCTTCAAAGCCGACCGCAAACTGAAGAAAAGAAGGTAAGCTGTATAATCGCATAAATAGGTTTTTTTCAACTTTGTGGCATATCTTGGCCATTTTTTAGAATATTTGCACCACATTTTCAACTTGGGTTATTGGGACCCCTCCTCATGAATTCAGTCATTGTCATGGCATTATTCAGTACTAAAAGGTGTTTTCACAGTCAATATGCGGAATCACCTTTCAGGACTGAGTAACTAAATGACTGTGCCACTGTTCATGAGGGGGTCTCTCAAAAAGCTTATGTTGCAAATTGGTTAAAAAAAATCCCCAAAAGGGCTGTTTTATGAGTGTGCATTGTGCTATTTCCTGGCATACTCATAACTTTGTGAATTTATAATATTTTCACTCCAGATTTTCAAAATTGCCATTTTTCACTATACTCTACTATACTATACTATACTACACTACACTACACTACACTACACTACACTATACTATACTATACTATACTATACTATACTATACTATACTATACTATACTATTACAGGAACTGTAAGCACCTGTTAATGGTACTGTAAGAACTCCCTATCTGTGTAAACCTTACATAAGGTAAGAGTAACAAGAGGGTGACAAAGGAAAACTTATAAAACACTGTCTAGGGTCAGGTGGTAAGAGGGTCAGATAATTGGGAGGGGGGACAAAAATGAAACTTCCTATCTAGGGTAGGGGTAAGAATGGGGTTACAGAATGACATTCTGAGAAACCCTATCTAGGTTCAGGTGATAAGGATTAAATTTAACTTAAAGGGGAAAGCTAGTAAAGTCTTACAACATGAAAATTAAATAGAACCAACCTATCAAGGGTATATCTACAACCAATCAGAAAAGAGAACACTATCTGAGGTAAAGACATAAGTTCTTAAGATCATAGGGAGAGTAGTATTGAGAATGATAGGAGAGGTACAGTGCAGTTGCTGCAGAGTTGCTGTCTTCAGGGAGACCTTCTGGAAACTGAGGTGCTGCCCCATCTGTGTGCACCTCTCTTGGTTGAAAGAGATTGTCACTAGACTGCAGGTTGAGTTAGCTGGGATTTAGGAGACCTCCTCCCCCACCCAGGGCTACTTAGTCCACCACCGTTGCCTCAGACAGTGCCATGAAGGACAGCTGACTGGAATGTGATGGTCTCTGGGAGGGTGGGGTGGAGGGTCAGGAACATATTCCTCAGCTGATGCCACTACACAACTTTTTCTCTGTTCTGGTGGGATGGGACTGCCAAGAGAGGCACCCATGTTATTAGCAAGGGAGGATGTGCTGGTCCTCCAGAGGGGGTGTCCCATGGTGGGAGGCAGATGGCTTTCACTGATGTACTGTCTGTATATGGCAAAAGAGAGGAGAGGAAACATCACATTGTGTCTTCAGTGACTGGTTGAAAGCATGGTTCAGGATGGAGGATGTTTAGCTACATTGGGGACTCTGTCCAACCTGGGAGGGTTGAGGCCTGAACAGAGGAGATAACCTCCATCCATCCAGGAAAGGAGTGGCAGTCCTGGGTGGAAGGCTTAAATGATACATATTTGAGTTTTTAAACTAGCCAAGAGGGAAAGCAAAAATGATGAGAAAAGTAGTGAATGCCCCCACCCCCACCCAGAAAGTGATGCATCAGAGAGAAGTCATGGGGAAATACATTCCCATGGGATTGAGGGGCATGGGAACAAGCAGTTGGAATGGTCAGGAGGAGGATCTATGGGTGAGAAAGGAATTAGTTAGGGTGGACAGAGGATGGTTAAAAAAGGCAAAGATGGTACCAGGGACATAGGAAGGGTGAAGAATGCACTAGGGAATGGAGAGCAGAGCACAGCCATGTGTGCCATTGCAAAGGGCTTAGAAAACAGAATTTGTAACCTTGAGGCAACCATTGCAGAGGAGCACCTGGACCTAGTGGTAATAACAGAACTATGGTTCACCAACAACCACAGCCAAGATGTGTCATTCCCTGTTTACAATGTTTTGTAAGAATAGGGCAGAGAGGAAAGGGGGGGGTTGTTTTCTATGTAAAGGAGGGTACAAAGGCCATGGATGCCATGTGGATGATTAAGGGCTACAGATTTCCTTGGGTTAGCTTGGAGGCTGGGTCCATGGCCTTTATCCACATTGGGGTGGTGTACAGACGAACAGAGGGGAAGACGTTGGACAGGGTTTTGGGAGAGGCCACTGGCAGAATGTCAAGAAGTGGGGCTACTGATTATGGGGGACTTCAATCTGCTGGATGTAGAGTGACCTCCTTATGAACAGTACAGCTATCATTTTTTGTGGCTTGCCCAAAACTTGTTTTTTCACCTGTGGTGCATAATAATAATAATAATTTTATTTTACAAAAGTGCCTTTCAGATTTCAAAGCGCTGTGCAATAGAATTATAAAATAGTAAAACAGTGAATACAATATGAAAGACAAAAATACAACAAGGTTCATTTACTAAATGCCATTAAAAGCCTGACACCAAAAATATGTTTTAGGCACTTGCTTAAAGCCTCCCACTGTCATGCACTCCCGTAGCTGATAGGGTAGAGAATTCCAGAGGGTAGGGGCAACATACATAAATGTGAGTGCCCCAGATGACTTTAAAGACACCTTCAGAATCTTCAGCAACCCCTCATCAGCCGAACGGAGCTGCCTCTCAGGGGAATAGAAAATCAGAAGCTTTTTCAAGAAGTCAGGGCCAAGTCCATGGATGGCTTTGTAGGTCAGTAAATCAACCATAAAGGTGATCTGCCACTGAATCGGCAGCCAGTGCAGACTGCATAGAATGGGGGTAATATGAGATGTTCGAGAAACCCCAGTCATAAAGCATGCTGCCACATTCTGCACTAGTTGCAGGCAGTGGATATCAACCCCAGGAAGTCTTAAATAAAGGGAATTGCAGTAATCAAGGTGCATGGCCACAAAGGCATGGACAAGTGTAGGCAGGTTGCTGGATGGAACAAGGTGCTTGATCCTGGTCATGTTCCTAAGATGGTAAAAGGAAGACTTGTTGACCGCTGACACCTGAGATCATAAAGTCAACCCATCATCAAGCAGCCACCCCCGGGTCCTGCACCTGATCAGAGGTAAGGATTTGGATGCCCCCTAGATAAATTCCAGAGAGCTGGCCAGTCCTCAACCCCTCTATCCAGTGACCTGGATCCACCACTATCACCTCTTTTGTCCTTCGTTCAACTTTAGCCAACTCGAATTCATCCAATCCTGGATTTCCACAAGGCTGTTCTTAAATACTGAGAAAGCACTTTCCTGGTTGGGTGTAAAAGAAAGGTAGAGCTGGGTATCATTAGCATAGCAGTGAAACCTCAGCCTATACTGTCTTATACTGTTTCCGAGGGGCAGCATATACATTGCGAACAACATGGAGGAAAGTACTAAACCCTGAGGTACCTCACAAAATAGAGAGAATGGGCCCGAGGAAAAAAAAAACGGACACCACTCTCCGAGTTCTACCAGTGAGTGAAGATGTAAACCATCTGAGAACCATATGTGACAGGCCACAGATGGACCTCAGGCATCCAAGCAATACCTCATGGTCTACAGTGTCAAAAGCTGAGGAGAGATCAAGGAGTACCAGAATAGTATGGCTTCTCCTATCTCTCGACATCAGGAGATCATTGAGCACCCAGACCAGTGCAGTCTCAGTACTATGCCTCTTCTGAATACCGGATTGGAGAGGTTCATAGATATTATGGATGGTCAAGTGACTCTCCAGTTGTACCATTACTATTTTCTCAATAACTTTCCCTAAAAAAGAAAGATTAGAGATTGGTCTGTAGTTAGCCAGAGAGTGAGGGTCCAAAGAAGATTTCTTCAAGAGGGGTGTTAGCATCATCTCCTTCAGGGAGCTTGGGAACTCACCAGTGTCAAGGGAGCACTGGACAATCTCAGCCTGGATCTGGCCAATGATGTCATAAGATCCCATAATCAAGGAGGTTAGACCCAGATCCAAATTACAGCATGTAGGGCACTTACTCAGGGCAATCTGCATGACATCTACAAACTCTACCAGGACAAAGGAACTCCGGGAAACACAAGGTGAAGTGACCAAGCTCCAATCAACAGTGTCCTCATAGAGCGAACTATGAGGATCTCCGACCTGAAGTCAGCCACCTTATTCTCAAAGAATCAAGCAAGCTCATTGAACTTCTGTTGCAAAAAAGGTCTTCAGAACTGGAGACAGGTTGGGTTACACAACTTGTCCACGGTCCAGAAGACCTGAGATTGTCTTTTCTGTGTGGCAGCTATCTCCCTGGACAGGAATTCTGCCTTCTTATGGGAGTTGGCTGATTGGTAGGTCTGATAGTGCTCTACCAATCTAAGGTGGTCGACCTCCAGGACAGATATCCACCAACGTTGCTCTAACCTACGTCCAAGTTGCTATAACTCCCTCAAGGACCCATCAAACCATGGGGCCCGAGGGTGAAGGTGAAAAGGATGAACATGGACAGGAACATTGAGATACAGGGCCATGGAAATGGCCTTGTTATAGGCCATCACCAAGGCCTCAGGACTCAAGAAAGCCACAGGAAATTCCAAGAGGTCAACCACCACCTCCAGGCCTTCGGAGTTCACCTCCCATAAAGGGCGGTAACTGACCATCTCCACAAGGGGATATCTTTGAAAGAGGGATCAAAAGTCGAATCTCACGATATAATGATTGGACCCTCTGATGGGTTCCACCCTTTACATCGAAGGACTCTATCCGCAGAAGGAAGACCAAATCAAGAGAGTGATCGTGCTGATGGGTGGCAGAGGAAACAATCTGTGTAAGGCCCAGTGATGTCATCAACTGGAGAAAGTGCTGTCCAAATTTCAAGAGTTCTTCACCAACCCAAGCAATGAAGTCACCCAGAACCATCAATCTGGGTGACTCCAGCGCCATGTCAACAATGAAATCCGCTACTTCCTGCAGGAATCACTTCTCGTTCCCTGGTGAATGGTAGACAGGAGCTATCCTGCAATCCACATCTGCCACCACAGTACACTCGAAAGATTTGGCCTCCTCAGCTGATACACTCGTGAGGCCCACTTTGGCCTTGAAACAGAATGATACCCCCCCCATGGTTCAATCTCAAGTGGTGAATCACCGAATACCCAACTGGAATTGCAGCTTCCAGTATAGGACCAGCATTTTCATCCAGTCAGGTCTCGGTGATGCAAGCCAAATCATTAGTCCCAACAAGACCTGCAATAATTGCAGTCTTGTTCTTAACCGATCTGACATTGCATAACACCACTAGGGTTAAATGGGTGTCAGTGGTTGCCCCAGCTACTTGCCCACCAAAATTAATGGTGGTGGAAAAGAAACCAGTCAGCTGCATACAGCCGGTTTGGGCTCACCCGGCTCCAATCCCAATGGCCCCAACTGGAGATAAATGCTGGAACATTTCAACACCCTGGGAATTGCTAAACTATTACCAAACCCTAGGAATCCCCAATGGCTTTAGTCCCCTCTCCCCAAAAATCAAAGGGGCACACTGTGAGCCCAGCCTAGTGTGGTCAAAGCAAACCTGTAAATAAAAACCTTTCTGTGACAGCCTTTGTTTTTCTTGTTCACTGTAAAACAGAAAATGGCCCCTTGTGGTCACAACACCCACCTTCCTCAACCTGCATCCACCCTCTGTGCACCTCACCTCCCCGCACTACCTCTCTCCCCCTCTCCCCATACTTTCCTCCTGAGCCTGGCATGATGATCTTCAGTGGAGTGGGAGACATCTGAACTCTTCAAAACCAACCACAAACTGATAAAAGTCACAGTAAGCTGTATAATGGCATCAATGGGGGGATTCAACTTAGGTGGATATCTCAGCCATTTCTGTGACTTTTGCCTCCAAATTTTTGACAAGGGATTATTGGGGCCCCACCTCATGAACTCAGTCACTGTCATTTTGTTATTATAGTCCCAAAAAGTGATTTCACGATCACTGTGTGGAATCACCTTTTGGGACAGAGTAATTAAATGACAGTGTCACTGTTCATGAGGTGGGCTTCCAAAAAGCCTATTTTGCAAATCTGGTAAAAATGTTCCAAAAAATGACTGTGACGAGCATACATTGTGCGATTTCCATGCACACTCGTAACCTCAAAAATGTTTTTAATATTTTCACTCCAAATTTTAAACATTGCCATCTCTTCACACCTCCTTATGTCTGTCATTTTTTACATCCTGCCTGAAATGTGTTTTCACACATCTGGAGCAGAATGGTGCAGTTGTTGTGGGAAATCAACATTCGGGACAGATTAATAAAATCACAGTGCCACTGTTCATGAGTGGAGGTCCCAAATGCTTTCATGAAGTGGGATCACAAAAAGCCCATGTTGAAAACTTGGAGTACAAATACCAACAAACATCCAGGGCATTAGGGTTTCTAACCATAATGTCCAATCCTGTAGAGACTGACAGGCATCAGGGTTGTGACTTAGGATTGTCAGCTGTAATGTTCACACCATTCCATCCCACCCCCATCCTGTAGCCAGTGACAGACATCAAGGTGTACCTTGGGCTCTTTGGCCCCACAGTTCACCCCATTTGCCTATACTGCACCCACCTTGGCGTGTTTCCTTATGGAAGGGGTATAACAAAAAACTAGACAATTACATTCATTGTTTCTGCCAGCAAGTCAGTGGTCAGACATTACTAGGCAAAAACAGGCCCATTATAACCTCTCTCCACTGGAATGGAAAATTATTTTGACACTGAAATCAAACCACAACATTGTCATCAAAAAAGCTGATATAGGCTCTGCAGTGGTGATCTTAAACAGACAGGATTATATTAATGAAGCTAACAGACAGCTAAATAATCATATCTACTATAGAGAACTGGAGAGTGACCCCACTACAAGACATAAAAAAAAACTATGTGACTTAATTGGAACTTTTCCAGACCTTGTCCAAAAAACACTAACTGACCTCATCCCTGCTGAACCCAAGCCAGGGACATTCTGCATGCTGCTAAAATACATAAACCCGGCAATCCGGGAAGACTCATAGTCTCTGGTAATGCTACTCTGACTGAGGAGACCTCAGGGTTTGTAGAAATCATTTTAAAATCACTGGTTATGGAAAGAGACAGTTATGTCCAGGACGCTATGCACTTCCTTAGTGTGCTTTCTGGTTTAAGTATTTACCACCTGATAACATTTTACTGATGATGGATGTAACATCCCTCTACACTAATATTCCACACATGGATGGCATTTCAGCCTGCCGTAAATACATACAGGAGAAAGGACTGGACCAAAACATCAATCCTGAAGTGATGGGGAAATTTATGGAATTCACTTTGACACATAACAGCTTCAACTTCAGTGGTAAACATTATGTTCAAACTATGGGAACAGCAATGGGCACCAGGATGTCTCCACAGTATACTAACCTCTTTATGGCAGACTTGGAGGAGGATTTCTTAAGGCACTGCCCCCACTAACCACTTGCTCATTTCCTTTACACTGATGATTTACTATTTGGAGGGAGGTCACAGATGCTCTTAAAGATTTTTATCAGAAACTTAATAACCTTCACCCTACCATAAAGCTTACCCTGGAGTATTTTATCACCAGTATTAATTTTTCTGGACACCACAGTAACCATTAAGGATGGAACCTTACATACATGTATTTACAAGAAGCCAACAGACAGACAGAGATACTTACACAAGAAAAGTAATCACCCAAACCACACCAAAAAATCTGTCATGTACAGTCAAGCACTCTAATGTCACAGTACTTGTTCAAATGAGGAGCACAGAGATACACATTTGGCTATGTTGAAAAACATCTTTATTGAGCAGGGACACTCTTCCAGAGACATTGAGAGGGCAACAGAACATGCAACACAAGTACCAAGACACAGCTGCTTCAGTATAAAGAAAAAACAGCTACAGACAGAATACATTTAGTAGTCTCAAATCATCCAGACCTTGTACTTTACCATAAGATTATTAGAGACCTCCACTCAATATTTAGTGAGGATGAGACCCTTAATTGTATTTTTAAGGAACTACCACTACTGTCTTTTAAACAACCACCAAACTAAGCCAGCCTGATTATTAGGAGAAAGCTATCGCCAGAAAAGAATACAATGACACTAAATGGTACACAATCCTGCAATCAATGCACCTGTAAGACTTGTGAGCTCATTTCCACTTCTGACTGTGTGGTTATATTATAAAACAAACAATTCAGGGTACATGGGAGCTATACATGCACATCACAGCAAGCTGTTTATTTCATTCAGTGCAAGAGATGTCCATAGACAGGTTATGTTAGAGAGAAGTCAACAACTCCGCACTAGGATGAACTCGCACAGACATACTATTAAAATGAAGAAGACTGAAAAATCAGTGGGCAACACTTCTTTATGCTTGACCACTAATTTTCAGATATATCAGTAATGGTCTTGAAAGGAAATCTCAAAAGCAAACACCAGAGATAAGCTTTTGAGATTAAACTTATTTTATATCTCAATATGGCATTAGATTGGATGAACATAGATTTGGGTTTCATGGGACATTAGAGGATTTAACATCCACAGACCTCTTCTTCTTCAGACTGACATATTATAGGACTTCATATGTGTGTGTGTGTGTGTGTGTGTGTGTGTGTGTGTGTGTTTTGGGAGGTATGTGAATATGACAGGTGTAGGGCTTGCTGGCTTCCATTTAGACACATGGAGTCACAGTGTGTGATTTCCCTTACTTCACACACATAATGAATATTAATTCCTTCTTACTATTTACCATCACCCGGGAGAGGGGTTGATTCCATTGCACCATATTCAGATTCCCTAGCCGGTTACTGTACATACAGTAGTGTTATTATAGACTGTCACATTTTTAACTCTGAACATATTGGGGTGATAGATCTAATTTGCATACATTAGGCTAATATCGTAGTGATTTGTGGAAATGTAGGTATGTTAGAACTCTTGTCTTACACACATACTTTATATTTACATCTAGTTATCTTACACTGGGGAGGGTGGATGTTTTATTTAATTGTGGTTCTATCCAGAATCCTTGGAGATGTTAATGCACAGATAGGAGTAAGGTTAATTATAAAAAGAGTCTGAGAAAAGGAGCTTTCTGATTGGCTGCAAACATTCTAACAGCCTTATGTTAATTTTTTACATACATGTAGAGCTTAAACATATGCTGAACAAGGTTTAACACTATTTAAAAACATGTTTTATTATAATAGCAATAAGGCACTCCCAGGGATTATGTCAATGGTCAGTTAAGCACCCTCTAGGGGCATGTAGCACTCAGCTACACCTTGTGGCACAGTACACTCCCAGAAGGTGATTAACAGACCATTAACATAACTATTGGTCGTGCCTTATTGCTTAAATAGTGTCATATTATTACTCTGCAGATATTAGGATACATTATCCCTTTTTACTTGGGATTTCATGACAAGTTGATTCCTTTTGGTAACAATTGCAGTGATTGATGTGAATGATGGTGCATTAGGGGTGTATGTGTGTGTGTGTGTGTATGTATCTCCTTAAAAACTAGTTACACCCCACACCCGTTATGGGTGTGTGGGTAGGTGTGTTTGTGAGGGAGGAGAAAATTTAATCTCTATTTCTCATTCAGATTTCTTAGACATTTTTTGGTACATCAAGTTGTAATATAGTACACTGATAATTTATTGACATCAGTACATATCAGGCTACAAGATCTTAATTCCTTGATGGTCCTTGACAAGTAGTTTTTTTTGTTTGACACTTATATTGTCACATTATATTTATATTAACATTTATGAAATCCTGTTACTACATTATAGGCCTTTGAAGTTTATGGAGCATAATATCTAGCCGGTTAGTTTAGCTGGGTAATGGGTCCAGCTAAGTTTTACACAGCATACAGCGTATGACTACTTATCTTTTTAAGACAGCTTTACTGGTTACTCTTTGTCTGTTATATACACACAGATGCTACAAGATGTGAGGGTGAGCTAGATGTCATTAGCCACCTAGGTACTAATGACCTGGCAAATGGGGAGCCAAAGGAAATTCAAAAAGAGTTTAGAAAATTGGGGAGGGGTCTCAAGCAAGTAGCTACTTCTTTCACCTTCTCAGAAGCACTACCTGCATGACGCATGGGAGAACATAGGGGTGCATGAACCTGGAACTTTAAAACTCATGGTTGAAGAACTGGTGCTGTGAGGAAGGATTTGGATTCATTGGTGACTGGGGACCCACCTGGAGGGATGGAGGTTTGTTCAAGCCTAACAGCCTGCAGCCGTCCTGGAGAAGAATCCAGGCTCTCATGATAATTTCAAATGCTACATGGACAAGCATTTAAACTAGCCAAGAAGGGTTGGGAGGCCAGCAAGGAAGGTACATAATTGCCCACCCCCACAGCTATCATTGGAACCAGTGAACAGGAGTGGATATTTCTACAAAACAGTGTGAAAAAGATGGAGATAAGCACCCAAGAGGTGGATAGGCAGAAAAGGAGTAAAATTCAACTGAAAAGCAGATAGCAGGGAGAACCAGGAATAAAGGACAACCATGGAAGGGGCTGCAGTAGAACAGCTAAACAGTCTAGAGAGTTCAAATCATGGAAAGCCATGTGTGCCAGTGCCAGGAGCCTTAGCAACAAGATGGAGGATATGGAGGCTGTCATAATGCAATCAGACCTGGACATTGAGGCCATCACAGAAACCTGGTTTAATTATAACCATGACTGGGAGATGGCCATGCCTGGTTACAACATATTCAGAAGAGACAGGGCTGGTAGGAAGGTAGGAGGAGTGGCATTTTATGTGAAAGATGACATAAAGGCCACAGAGATTCAGGAGGAACAAAATTGGGGAGAGATACTGTAGGTTAAGCTGGAAAGGAAAATGGGGCCAGTCATCTGCACAGGTATGGTCTACAGACCACCAGCCCAGAAGGAAGAAATAGACAGGGAGCTGATTCTAGCCATCCAAAGGATGGCATACAAGGGTGAATTAGTGCTGGTTGGAGACCTCAATATTTCAAATGTGGACTGGAGTATTCTAGCAGCAGCATCAACCAGGAGCAGGTTTATCCTGGACTCCCTTCAAGATGCCTTCCTCAAGCAACTGGTCATGATACCAACTCAGCAGAAGGCAATACTGGACCTCGTGCTCACAAATGGGGACAGTGTGATGGGGGTAACAGTGTGGGAGCACCTGAGGAACAGTGACCACCAGTCATTGTGGTTTGAAATCAAAGAAGGAGCAGAACCAAACCACACAAAAACACATATCATAGATTTTAGGGGGAAAACTTTGGGAAAATGGGGAGATGCTTGAAAGAGGCATTAAGGGGAATGGGGCATGAAGCAGGGGTTGAGAAGCAGTGGGCAGCTCTTAAAACAGGGATTACAAGAGCAACATAATTATGCATTAAGGAAATTAGCAAGGAGAAAAGGAAGAAGGGGCCATTATGGTTTTCCAAATATGTAGCACAGAAAGTGAAAGCCAGAAAGATTGGATGGCAATAAAAAAAGGCAGAGGCAGAAGGGGATAGGGAGAAGTACCAGGAGAAGCAAAGGGAGGCAGGGAGGTCAGTAAGGGAAGTCAAATCTCAGACAGAAGTGCACAGTGCAAAATCAGTGGGGAGAGGGAACAAAATCTTTTACAAGTACATAAGTGAAAAAAGAAAGGTAAAGGGAGGGATAGCGAGACTGAAGTGGAAGGATGGGGGCCACGTGGAAGATGACAATAGTAAAGCTCACTTATGGAACAGGTAATTTTGCTCAGGCTTTACTGAGGAAGAGGAGGGTAATGGGCCTGAAGGTTGTACAAGGGGTAGGAATCATGCACACATGGACAAAATTCCCTTTACACGAGAAAGGGGCCTGAAGGAACTGGAAGGAATAAGAGTTGATAAAGCAAAGGGGCCAGATGGGGTGCACCCCAGAGTCCTTAAAGAACTAAGAGAGGTAGTCTGAATCTCTGGCAATCCTGTTTAGCTGGTCACTGGAAACAGGGGAGGTATCCCAAGACCGGAGGACAGCATATGTAGTCCCCTTATACAAAAGTGGGAACAAAGAGGAAGCAGGGAACTACAGACCAGTCAGCCTCAGCTCAGCAATGGGGAAGATCATGGAAGCACTACTGAAGGAGACTGGTAAAACATTTGGTTGTCAGTAAACTACAGGATCCAAGGTAGCATGGTTTCACCAGGGGGAGGTCATGTCAGACCAACCTCATTGAATTTTTCCACTGGGTAACTAGGGAGATGGATCAGGGAAGGGCAGTGGACTTGGCATATCTGGACTTCAGCAAGGCCTTTGACACTGTGTCACATAGAAGGATATTACACAAACTGGGGAATATGGGTGTAGGCAGGACAGTAGAGCAGTGGGTAGATAACTGGCTGGACAGCAGGACACAGAGGGTGGTGGTAATTGGCTGTCACTCCACAGAGGGAAAACTGTCCAGTGGGGTACCAGAGGAATCAGTGCTGGGACTGGTCCTATTCAACATCTTCTTCAGTGACAGTGTGCAGGACCAAAAGGCAAAGTTTACCTGTTTGCTGATGACACAAAGCTGTGTAACAGAGTGGACACACCAGAGGGTGTAGACAAAATGAGAAGGGACCTGCATAAATTAAAGAATGATCATGGGTTTGGCAGTTGAAATTCAGTGCAAAGAAGTGCAAGATAATGCATATGGGGCTCACAATCCTTGGCACAATATATCAGTTGGAAGATGAGTATATATCATGCACCAAGCAGGAAAGGGATCTTGGGGTTGTCATCTCCAATGGCCTCAAGGTAGGGAAACAGTGCAAAAAGGCAGCATGTAAAGCAAATAGAATGCTGGGTTGCATAGGAAGGGGCATAACCTGCAGGAAAAGGGAGGTCATAATTCCACTATACAAGACACTAGTGAAGCCCCACCTGGAGTACAGTGTCCAGTTCTGGAGATCTTACCTACATAAGGACATAGACAGGATAGAGAAGGTTCAGAGGAGGGCAACAAAGATGGTACATGGATTGCATCACAAGTCCTATGAGGCCAAGTTAAAGGATATGAATATGTACTCCCTGAAGGAGAGGAGGGAGAGGTGGGATATGGCAGAGACGTGCAAGTATATTTCAGGGAGGAACAGGGTGTAGGAATACATTATTTTAAACTGAAAAATGTATTCCAGGACTAGAGGGCATGGGATGAAGTTGGAGGGAGGACAATTCAGATGAAACATGAGGAAGAATTTCTTCACAGAATGGGGGGTGGACACGTGGAACATCCTGCCAGAGGAAGTGGTGGGGGCTGAAATAATCATGGGATTTAAGAATGTATGGGATAAACATAAAAGAATTCGGGAGGTCAGGGATGAGGGCGACAGATTTCTAGGAAAACAAGTCTATGTATCTATGCATCCTAAAACAATTTTAATACGTTCTTAATCAAGGTGGGATTTTTTTTAAAGTAATTGCATTCTTATACACACTGTGACACTCATAATTTGATTTGAGAGCCATCTGATCAAGTAGTTGTTATCTTATATGTCAATTTAATTTATATTCTTTAGAGTTCTTTGTATGACCGCTGACCCTGAGACTCTCCCAGCTGAAGACATGATACTGATAAGCTTCTTTGACATCGTCTTCTGTTTTTTTTTTTTAAATGAGTAATTTAAACCAGTGGAAATTTTTTCTGAATGATCTGGGTGTTAAAAGTATTGTTTTTTTCCTAAATAACTTTCATCGCACTTCTGACGAAGGACTTGTTGGTCTGAAACCTAGAGCACTTTGTTCTAGTTATCACATCTATGTTGGTCAATTAAAAGGTATCAAATAATTTGCTTCTGGATCTTATGGAATGGGGCAGTGTAAGGCTCGATGACCCCAAGGCACAACGCAAAACTTGTTGGAGTCTGCAGGGTAGGGTGAGGTGAAAGGGCATGAGGGTTATAGCCGACGACCCAAAGTCACACATCAATGCCTGTCAGTCTCTACCCGGTGGGTTGGAGTTGTCATCAGTTCCATACTTCACTGCCATTCCTATTATGCAACTCTAACTCCTGCACTACCAATGCCAATGCCAGTAAGACAACATTCGGCATTGACAAATGCTTGTTATGATATTGATTCTGGCCCATAATGTTAAGGGGAGTGTTATCCAGCAGTCAAGATCTTTCTGTATGCATGTTTTCAGGTCATTTAGAATTTTGGTTTGCATTAGCTTGTGGGTCTGCAAGACAGTTATGCTCAGATACTTAACAGCATCAGGCACCATTCCCCACTCCACTGTTTATATAGTGCTTTAAAGGGGCTGTCCTTGATTGGCATGATATGGGATTTGGCTATGTTGAATTTGTACCCTCACACTCTCCCAAACTCCTGTAATAAGTTCAGCTTGTGGTATAGAGTGCTCTGGGTCCTGAAGGTACAGCAGGATAGCAGGATATCATCCATATATGAAGATATTTTGTAGCATCTGTTTCCAACATTTATCCACCTGATTCACTCTTCCCTAATAATCAGCCTTATTAAAAATTCAATGTAAAAGTTGAACAAGTAGGGAGATAGCAGGCATCCCTATGTGGTGCCCGCTTGTAAGTTGAGGGGTGAGGATAGTATTCTGTTACTTAGGATTTTGGCAGTGGGTTGCAAGTATAGCAGTTTGACTGATTAGACAGAGGTTTGTGGTAGCCCGTATTATGCTAGTGCTTCAAAGAGGAAGGTCCATGAAACCCTGTCATATGCTTCCTTGGCATCTAGGGATAGGAGTGCTGTTGGCATTAAAGCATCTCTGGAGGCAGACAGAATGTGGGCTATCCTTCTCATGTAGTCTGAGTCCAGTCTGGCAGCCATAAAACCTACCTGTTGCAGGCCAGTCAGGTCACCTATAACTGACTCCAACCTGGTAGAGAGGACCTTAGAGAGAATCTTCAGATCCACATTCAGAAGTGATATGGGTCTGCAGTTGTCCAGCTGTGTTGGGTGCTTATCAGACTTGGGCATCAGTGTGATGATAGCTTCCTGGAGAGATGGCTCTATGTAGCCCTTATTGTGTGCTTCATATAGCATCTGGATCAGTGAGCCAACAATATGTCTCACTATTACTTTATAGATGTTGGAGGAGAAGCCGTCTGGCCCCCGAGGTTTGTCTGGTGCAAGAGCAGAAATGGCTTGAAGTATAGTCACTGCCAATGATAAGGTCAGATATTTCCTGAGGTTTCTGTGTTATTTCAAGAGATATTGCCTGTTTTCTTCATTTTCACAGTAGGGGCAGCAGAGAGAAACTCTTTAGAAATTTTGTGAAATGTCTGGAAATATCTGACCATATCAGTGGCTACTACTGTACCTCTTTCTCAGTCATCAGGCCCCCAATATTAGGGATGGTGTCTGGGTCTGTCTTGGGTAGGTCAGTTTTCCCCAAGAAGTGTTTAATGTCTTTTTGAGCTGCTGTATCTTTTTTAGTGTAGAGGGATTTATAGCACTCTAGGAATGCTTCTGCTAGCTCTCTGGTGTCGAGAGCAGAGGATGCTGTTAGTATCTATGACTGAGGGGATGGCCTTTTCATTTTTCTACTGTTTGAGTCTGAGTGCCAAGAGTTTCCCAACGTTTTCTCCTTAGTCTACATATCATGTTTTGGCTCTGAATTGGGTGAATTCTGTCTGTTCTTGCAGTAGTTTGCTTTATATGGCCCTGGCTACATTGAGGTGTAGCAGGGTAGAGCAGCTTGCAGGGCTAGTTAGTCATATTTGGTATGTCACCATTATCACAACACCTGGACAGTGACCCCCCCTCCCCACAGCAAAATCTCCACTGCACCTAAATCAGCAGTGACAGAGGTTTTGCTACGAAACACTATACGACTGTGGGGGGGGGGGTAAATATCTAACTCCACTTCTGTGTGACGTGGAGTTAAATATATTTAGATGGGGGTGTGGAGGGCATAGCCCACCTGCATGGGGGGCATGGGGGACCCAGCCCCCCCACATTGACTATTGGGATGTCACCAGTTGGTTTTGGGTTGTGTCACAGTGAAGTTTTTTGATGGCTTCCCAGCACTGCAGAGAAAATTGAGATTGGAGTTGTTGCACTGGAGTCATGGAGCCATGATTTTTTCAAGGTCTCTAATTGTTCTCTGGAGTTAATGACTCTCAAGTTCCCACTTTCTTTGCCTTGTGACTGCTAGTCATATCGGTTCTCCTCTGATAGAGCATTTAAATGCTCCCCATAGTAGGTTATGGGAGGCAACAGGGCCAGTACTGAGGTAAAGGTAAACTGCTGCTGCTTCTTTTATATGGCTTAGGCAATCCTCATCCATGAGAAGGTTGTTATTGGTTTTCTATATTTTATCTTTGGGTGCTAAACCCAGTGAGAAGAATGATAGGGTGACAGGTGAGTGGTCTGAGACCACTCTCAGGCATATTTCACAGTGCGTAGTCATTTTTAGGATGGTCTGGTTGACCATGTAGTAATCTATGCTGTACAGGGAATCATGTGGGACTGATCAGAATGTGCACTCCCATTAGTCTGGGTGAAGAACTCTCCATTAGAGAAGTTTAAATTCACTAGTGTAGTAGAAGCAAAGTGGCACACTCTGTCTTGACATATATCTACTCAAAGTACACATTGCAATGCAGTACTTCACCATTTCAGATCATAATGACTTTGTGTTATGATGACTCCATGTTTCTTCACACTATAACAGCCTACAGATCACATGGCTCACAGTCTGCAGGTCATATGTTTCAGGCAGGAAGTTAATCATGCAAGAGAGAAAAAGACTCACTTACGCTTTACCTAGTGTGGGAGAAAACTGTGCTTGAGGGGAGACAGACAGATAGCAAAAGATATAAACCTTGCTTTGAGAAGAGACAGAAAGAGAGGAAAAAATATAAACCCCACTTCTAGACCAGCGCACCTTCTGGGCTAGTGGTTCCCTCCCTGAAGCAGGAGGTAGTGATGCCATGGAAACACCACCTCCAGTGGTAGCTACCAGTGCCCTCCCACCAGTGCCACCACCTGCCATGGCCCCTGCCCAACCAGTTCAACAGGAAGTGAGGAAGGAGCAGCAGCAGTCACAGCCACAGCAACAGGCTTCTCCACCACCTGCTCCAACTGAACACCAGCAACAGCTGGCAACAGCATCTGGGGCCCCCCTTCATGTGCCTGGTCCTCCCCACAGCTCATTAGTGTGGGAGTTCTTCACTACACTGCCTGTGGACACCACTGTAATGAAGTGCAATCTGTGTGGTGAGGTGGTGCACTGTGGCCCCATGGGAAGTTTTATGGGCACAGATGGTCAATGCACCCATCTATACAAGCACCACTGTGCAGACTGACATGTCAGGTTTTCCAAACAGGGCAGGAATGCACCTGCTGGCCCTGCTGGGCAACAGGTGGCAGCATGGACTCCACCTGTATGTGGTGTCCCGTGGGGGAGGACCATGAAGCAAATGGCTGCTCCACATCCTGCTGGTGATAGTGGCAACTGTGCATGAATACCTGCCACACATGCTGATTTGGACCTGATATGGAGAGCTGGACCATGTGAACCACCAGACTGACAAGATGGAGTCGTGGTTGGAGAACATGGAGGTGCACCAACTCTAAATAATGGGCATGCTTCAGCTGCTGCTATCACAGCATATTAATGATCATTAGTTTTTGTTTGTCCTTGCACCTACCACCATCTCTGTGAGAAAATAGTTCCTGACATTACCCTTGATCCATCTTCCCTCTATCTTCAAATTTTGCCCTCTTGTTCGTGCACATTGCATTTTCAGAAATATGCTACCCTCTTGAATGCTGTTGATTCCCTTTTGGTACTTAACAGTTTCTATCATGACCCCCCCCTGCCTGTTTTTATACATAGTAAGATTTAGACTCCACAATATTTGGGGAACCAGGAAGCTGGTGCAATACTCATGCCATCAGCAACTTCAGTACCACCAGCAAGTTACTGATTGCACTGTGAAAAACATAGAGAAATCTCTTTACTGGTATCAACTATGCACTTCTGCTTCATAATACCATGCCCATGGTCACTGTTGCCACTGGCAGCAATGCCATGGCTAGAAGCATCTTTGCATGAATGTCTCTTTGCAGGCATTTTTTGGGATTACACAGAAAATTCACAAGAAATTGAGAGTTCTAAAATGTGGGGTGGATGGGAAGTCAAACAAAACTGTGGCTTACAGATGCAGACTGAGCACTAAACAGATGCAAATGCACAAACGCAGATTGCACACTATAAAGAGATGCAGCCTTGCAGGCACAAAAACACCTTAATCAGTGGTCACACAAATCCAAAACTGGAAAAATGAACTATACCTTTTGAGGGTTGAAGAGGTGTGGCACTGCAGTAGCAGTCCAGCCCCTCTCGAAAGCACACTCCAACAGTATCTGTCAGTACACAGGCTAAATATTCCAAATTAACATTCAAAATGCAGAGAAAAACAACCAACACTTAATCTAAGCACAGGAGGGTTTCCTACACTTGCCATACTAAATTTGGAGCAAAATATCTGATCAAAAGAGATTTTTTAAAGCTTTTTTGATGGTTTGATTCTCAGAGCTCTGAGTGTAAACTGTCTCCAGCTTTCCACTACACACACTATGCAGAAGTGAAGCTGTGCAAGACAACACAGAGCCCATGTGACCTACCATCCCATGAATCAATGCAAAACTCATCTCAAACAGAAATAAACTGGAGAAGCAAAATTAAGTTCATTAAAATTGATGGCACTTTGCATTAAAATTAAGGGAAAGGCTGTAACACAAGGTGAAGTAATGTGAAGTGCATTGATGGGGTGCTGAAGAGCAGCTAACCAGATAGATGTGCCTGAATGCTGCTCCCGGTTAATGGCCAGTAAAAATAATAATGAAGTCTTTAAAATCGAATTCTGGGAGTCACGTGATGAGGGACGCGGAGTAGCTGGTCTTCCAAGGAGCTCCGTCTCGTGCCCGAATATTTGCTCAATCTCTCCGTTTTTATTACTCGAATCTGAAATCTATCGGCAGATTATTAGAGAAGAAGCAGTGTTCTGGCTACTTATGGAAGCTGAGATGAGAAAGCCGCCTCCGAAGCATACCCCTCCTGCAACCCCCGAAAAGGCTGCCAAAAAATCAAAGGCCTCGGCGTCGGCCCTGGTACAAGCGAGAGCGCATCTGGAAGAGCCCTCAACGCCAACACGCTCCTAGAGGAGATCGGACCCCATAAGACCACAATGGTTGATATGGCTGGGGAACTTAAAAATATTAAAACTACGATTGAAGATCTTTCTCGAAGGGCCTCAGACAACGAAGCTCGAGTCAAATCACTAGAGGGGAAGCAAGGAGAGAACGGATGCGTCGGTTGTAAAAATTTCACCGAAAATCCAGAAGTAGGAATTAAAGGTGGAAGATTTGGAAGGCCGGAGTCGGCGCAACAACGTTGTCCTGATCGGGTTGCCTGAAAAGGCTGAAGCTCAGGATCCGATCCTATTTGCTCAGAAATTAACAGAAAAGATCACTGGGCCCTCGCCTTTTGGGCCTAATTATATTGTGGAAAGGGCTCATCGTGCGCTACGTCCACTACCACCGCCCGATCGCCCTCCTAGGCCCTTCATCATGAAATTTTTGAATTACCAGGAAAGGCAGTTATTAGTTGGAAAAGCCAGAGAGGACAAAGAAATTTTTTGGGAAGGGTCGCGGGTCAGAGTGGTGCATGACCTCCCCGTTGTCTGTGAGACAGAAACGTGTTACCTTTCATCCACTTGTTAAAAGGTTGATCGCTGCTGGAATAAAATTTAGAATGGGATATCCTGTAAGATTCCAAGTGCTAATGGGCAATGACTGGAAATCTTTTGATTCCGTGGACTTGGCTTCTCTGGCCCTGCGTGGGGCTTACCCAGATCTGTTTAAGGAGGTTGGATGAAGATGAAGGACGATGTTGCTCAGTCGATAGGCATCATCATGCCATATAAATGTGGGGCCTTATGTTGTGTATGCTAAACTGGATGGACTGAATCTTTTATTTAGAGGAGCTCTGTTACAGGGTGTAGAGCTGGGTATATTTAAGTTCATTAGGCGGGCATTCAGACTGTTGGGGTTGTTTTTACAGGTCTGGGGATTCTACCACATTGAAGGATCTAGTTAGTCCGTGTCTGGGAAATACGGACTCACTCGAATTATTTTGGACATGGACATTATTTTTACCTTAATATGCCCGATAGAAAGACCTTTTATGTGACTGAAACTCATTTTTGGAAGGCTCAAACTTGCTCAATGTATGAATGTGGGGGAGCATGCTTACTTTTCTTTACCCTGTTCTGGGCCAGTTTATTTTGACTCCTCTCATTTTCTATTGATGGTACTTTATTGGGATTTACCAGATTGGATCATAAATGAGGGGGGTTTATCTTATGATATTCTGCACCTAAATGATTCAGCTCGATGTGAACATTATTTTAGTTCAAGACTTAGATAGATACCTGGAGGGAAATGGTTCTTTTTTGAATTTGAGAGGGCACGAAAGAGGGAGTGGGGAAGGAAGAGTTGGGCATCCTGGTGTCATGGGCCGTAGAGTGATGTGGATGTGCTCGGGTGGGCAGGGAGGGGGTTTTTGGCTAGATAAGGTAAAGAGGGTTTCATTCTGTGTTAATGGGGATATGGGTAGTAGGGGGAGCACTGGATTTGTGGTTAATGGGGGGTATGGGGCCTTTGGGATGGGAGGGGCACAAGGTCGCTGGTGCTGTAGGGTGCGAAGAAACATGGGAGTACTTATCAGACATGTCAGGCTGTATTTTGAACATGGGGACTGATACTTTAATCAAATTTTGCACATGGAATGTCAAAGGGGCTAGACATAAGGTAAAGCAATACAGAATACTGAAATATTTGGAGGCTGCGAAGGTCGAAATTGCCTTTTTGCAAGAGACCCACTTGCTTCAGGAAGAGGTTAGGTGTTTGAGAAGAATGCAATTTGGGGAAGTATTCTCTTCTCAGGGGAGTTCAAAGAGTAGAGGAGTGCTGATTCTATTGCACTGATAGGTTCCTTTCTGCCCTATAAAAATTATTCCAGATAATGAGGGGAGATTTCTTTTAGTAAAGGGGAAACTATATAATATGGAAATTTTACTTGGGGTGGTTTATGGTCCTAATTCTGATAGTCAGCATTTCCTGATTAGTTTAATGAGGGTGTTGCTGCCATTTAGCCAGCTTCCCATGATTATTGGGGAGGATTTTAATCTGGTTCTAGACCACCGGATGGATAGGTCCTCGAGATCACAGGCGTATACTACGCCAGCTACCCTGGCTTTTAATGACTTAATGGTCTGCCTGGGCCTAGCAGACGTTTGGAGGGTGCTCCATCCGCAAACAAGAGATTACACTTTTTATTCACCGGCGCATAAATCGGGTTCGAGGATTGATTATATACTCCTTTCCCATTATCTCCTGAAAGGTGTTGTTGGGGCAGAGATAGTGGCTGCTCCTCTGTCTGATCACTCCACAGTGGAAGCTATGATCTCTTTTCCTTCCATTATTGGTAAAGGAAGTAGATGGAAAGTTAATAATCAGCTTCTGAGGGTTCCCAAGATAGTCAATAACCTGACGTCCCAAATTGAGGAATTTATTCTGTTCAATGATAAGGAGGGTACACGCCCAGACATTTTATGGTCTGCACTTAAGGCGTACATGAGGGGTTTACTGATAAGTCAGGCAACTAGGGCTAAGAAGGAGAGAAATGCCACTATGTTAGACTTGTTAAACCAAATCAAGGGTCTGCAAATGGCTCTGGTTTCTAACCCGCAGGAGGAGATCGAGTTTAAACTAATTAAAGCTAGAGATGCATATCTTAAAATGCTGGGTGATCAGGCAGAATTAGCCATTATTAAAGCTAGGGCCAAGTATGCCGACCAAGGGGAGAAACCTGGAAGGCTTTTTGCCCGGCGTATTTCGCAGCTAGAAGCATCCCGACTAATAGAAGGGATTTGGTCGGAACAAGATAAGTGCATTAAGACAACCCCGGAAGGGATAGCCCTTGTTTTTCGTAACTATTATGAATCTCTATACGGAGAAATGCAGTCTCCACCTACCCAATCTGAGATTCAGTCTTATTTGGATCGGTTGCCGTTGCCCAATCTAGAAAAGGTTGATTATAGGCTTCTTACTGCCGATATCACCTACAGTGAAATAGAATCAGCTATTAAAAGCCTACCCATTGATAAGACTCCCGGTCCCAATGGGTTCTCATCAAATTTTTATAAAAATTTTTCTTCCCAGCTGATTCCCTTACTATCCAGGCTATACCAGCACATTCTCTCGGGAACGGACACGGATAAATGCTTGTTTGAGGCACTTATTGTACTTATACCAAAGCCAAATAAACCCCTTGAGAATCCAGGTAGTTACCGGCCCATCTCCTTGTTAAATTACGATATAAAGATTTTATCTACAATTTTGGCGGAGAGAATTAGCAAGTCATTGCCTACTTTAATTGGCCCGGAACAGGCGGGTTTTATGAAGGGAAGATCCTCGGCAGATCATTTTAGAACATTGTCCCATGTCTTCTCGGCGTCTGAAGAGGCTGGCCTCCCATTAGCGCTGGTCTCTTTGGACGCTGAGAAGGCATTTGACAGGGTCCATTGGGCTTTTTTGTTTCGGGTCATGGAAAAGGCGGGGTTTCCAGATAAGTTTGTCAATTGGGTTAAGGCCTTATACTCAAATCCCACGGCAAGAGTGGCATGTAACGGTGTGATATCGTCATCGTTCAACTTACATGTAGGGACGAGACAAGGGTGTCCTTTATCTCCCCTATTGTTTAACCTGTATTTGGAACCCTTGATTAGGCAGATAATATTATCTAACAGGATTAAGGGGATAAAAATCAGAGATCAGGTTGTAAAGGTAACAGCATTTGCGGATGACTTATTAATTTATGTGGCCAACCCTGCTTCCTCGGTCCCAGCCCTACTTGATGTGTTACATGAGTTTAGTGCTTTATCCAATTACAGACTAAACCAGGAGAAGACAGTGGTATATCCCCTAAATAACAGAGTTCTCAAAATTGATATTACAAGGTTGGGATTGGGATGGAGTCCCAAATCCCTTAAATACTTAGGCCTTAATTTGGTGAGTAGCCCAGAGCGTCTGCGCCACCTAAACTTAGATCCCTTAGTGCGTAGCTTAGAGTTGGACATGAGAAGGTGGGCACAGCTCCCTCTGTCAGTTTGGGGCAGAATAAGCATTGTTAAAATTAATATTTTCCCCAGACTTTTCTACCCTCTGTCCATGCTTAATATCTGGATTCCTTTGGCATGGTTTAACAGAATACATAAGTTAATCGTTGATTTCATTTGGAATTTCAAGAAGGCAAGAATGTCTTATGCTAAACTTGTGGCACCCAGGGGACAAGGGGGGCTGAAACTACCCCATTTTGCTCTCTATTACTGGGCGGAGCATATAAATAAATATGGTAGGTGGATCCTCTCGCACAATTCTTCCCACACTAAGGACTATGTTCCACTCTGGGTTAACTTAGAAGTTAGTTTAATTAAGAGCTTGGGTTTTAACCCAGAAGCTTTGTCTTACAGTACCCCTAGTGTGCTTCCTTCCTTAAGAGACTCGCCTATTGGAGTCTCTTTAAGGATACATAATCAACTCTGTAACTTTTTAAAATATGAACATGTTAAAGATAGTTCCCAACCAATCGTGGGTAATCCACACTTGTTGATTGGCCACCAAACTATTAAGCAGAGTTGGTTACCTAAGCTTGAGGACTGTAGGATGCGGGATTTCCTAGATGTGGATGGTAAACTAATATCAACACCTCAAATATTAAATAAGCTCAATCTACCTGCAAAAGATTGTTTCAGGATTTTTCAATTGCGTCATCTGTTTATTCAGAGAATAGGGTCAAGTGGGGTTACCTGTCCTGTATGCTATTTTGGGATACTGTACGACCCTTGATAGGAACTTCCCACGCTTATCTCGAAAATTATACCAGGTGCTGCTTCAGTGGGCGCTATCATGCGATTGGCTTCCCGTCGACAATATCTTTTCCTGATTCTAGGTTGATTGGTCGCAGATATGGATTAACTGCCACAGGTTTCTTAAGCAAGACTGTCTCAAGTTGACTCAATTTAAAATCTTGCACAATATTTACTACTCCCCTCACAAACTATCAGATTTAAGGGTCTTGCCAGATTCTAGGTGTTCTAGATGTGGCTCAGGGGTGGGTGATCTGCTCCACATTTTTTGGGATTGCTCAAGAATTGCACCGTTGTGGATGGAGATTAGAGATAAGGCTAGCCCATTATTGGGTTTAGAGGAGATGTTCACCCCAGAGGTCTGTTTACTTGGAGTTATGTCGGACTTCCCGGTTAAATTGAGGAAATATCATATGTCTCTGATTTCAATTATAGTGAAAAGATTAGTTCTTAAACATTGGAAGGATTCCATAATTATTCCTTATTCAGAATGGTTGTCTGAGTTGCTAGCAAGTCTTAGGGTTGAAAGAATGATAGCTATTCTTCGTAACCAGTTGCCTCTTTTTGAGAAAATCTGGTCCCTGTTAATAGTTGCTTATTCTTAACTAAGTATGCATTACCTCCTATGCCAGATGGAGTATAGCACAGCGCCTCATGGGGGGTTCAGGAGGGGTGGGGTTTGGGGAGGGTTACAGAGACCTATGTTCCGTGGTGATTTTCGTGACTTTGTTGAACTGTAATTATTTGTACACCAGGTATTGTACTTTCTTTTACCGTCTCTGTATTAATTTGTAAAAGTTAATAAAGAGTGAATGGCAAAAAAAATAAATAAAATTGAATTCTGCACACATAATGTCATCGCCCACATTTGTTGTGTACCGACGGGGGTTCCCAATCCCTGTCAGCATAATGTACCACCCCTTTTATTGTGTGCAGACGGGGGTGCCCAGTCCCCCCTCGGCTACAGCTGATCCTCCAAAAAAGAGTCTGTTGGAATGCTGGGAGCCCACTCCAGCGTGCCACGTGCCCCTGTTAAAAAAAAAAAAAAAATGGTCCCGCAATGTGTTTTTTTTTCACCCTGTCAAAAAAGAAAACAGTTCCTTGTAGTCTTCCTGCCCCCCTCCCATAACCCGCATGCATTGCACCCACTGTACATCCTCCTTCCCCACACCTCCCAACCACATACTTACCTCTGGAGTCTTGTGTGATGATCTTCGGTGGACTGAAAACACAGCTGCACTCTTCAAAGCTGATCGCAAACTGAGGAAATGCCAGTAAGCTGTATAATTGAATAAATATTTTTTATTCAACTTTGATGCATATTTCAAACATGTTCTGGAATTTTGGCACCAAATTTTCAACATTGGGTTTTTGGGACCCCTCTTCATGAATTCTGGCACTGTCATGATGTTAATCGGCCCCATAAGGTGATTTTGTGGTCACTGCACAGAATCACCTTTCGGTACTGATTAAAGAAATGACAGTGACAGTGTTTATGAGGTGGGCTCTCAAAAAGCCTATGTTGAAAATTTGGTGGAAAAAATCCCCAAAATTACTGTTTTATGAGCGTGCATCGCGCAGTTTCCATGTATGCTCGTAACTTCATTAATTTGTAATATTTTCACACCACATTTTCAAAATGGGCATTTTTCACACCTCCTTATAAACAGTACAGCTGTCATTTTACATATCCTAGTTGAAATGTGTTTTCGCACATCCAGCACAGAATAGCGCGGTCACTGTGCAAAATCAGTTTTCAGAACAGTTTCAGGAAATGGCGGTGACACTGTTAATGAGCAGAAGTCTTAACATGCCTATGTTGAAAATACGGTGACAAAATTCCATAAAATGACTGTTACAAGCATGCATTGTGCAGTTTCCATGCACCCTCATAACTTCACAAATTTGCACTATTTTCATGCCAGATTTTCAACACTGGCATTTTTACACCCCTCCTTATAAACAGTACAGCTGTCATTTTTTACAGACTGCCCTAAATGTGTTTTCACACCTGTGATGTGCAATGGCATGGTCACTGTGCGAAATCAACGCTTCGGACACATTAACAGAATCACAGTGCCACTGCTCATGAGGGGAGGTCCCAAAATGCCTATGTTAAAAATGTGGTTAAAAAAAATCTCAAAAATAATTGGGTTACTGACATGTGTTGCATAGTTTATATGCATGCTCATACCTTCACCAATTTTTCATATTTTCACTCCAGATTTTCAGCATTGCCATTGCTTTACATCTCCTCACGAACAATACAGTTGTCATTGTCCACATCCTGCCCAAAATGTGTTTTCATCTCTGTGTCTCCAAATGGCATAGCCACTGAGCAAAACCAACTTTCAGCTAACAAACTGATAGTGCCGCTTTTCCTGAGGTGGGCTCACAAAAAGCCCATGTTGAAAATTTGGAGTGAAAATGCCAAGACACGCCTACGGTGTTAGGGTCTCCAACTGTAGCACTCCACCCTGTAGAGACTGACAGGTGTCAGGGGTGAGACTTGGGATCATCGGCTGTAATGCTCATGCCATTCCACCCCAACCCCCACCCTGCAGCCAGTGACAGGCATCGTTGAATGCTTGCACTGTTTGGCCACAAAGTTCACCTCATTCTCCTATACTGCATCCACCTCAACATATTTCCTTATGAAATGGGGTAAGTATAATGCCCAAAGACCCCAAAGCACACCACAACACTTGTCAGTGTCTACAGGGTAGGGTGAGGTGAAATGGCATGAGCGTTATAGCTGACAACCTAAAGGCAGACCCCAATGCTTGACGGTCTCTACAGGATGGGGTTGGGGTTAGCATCATTTTAATACTTCACTGCCATTCCTATTATGCGTCTCTAAGTCTGGCACTACCAATGCCGTGAGACAACATTCGGCATTCACAAATGCTTGCTTGTTTTTCTCTTACTGTTAGCATAACATTGCTATAAATATGAAATTTGTGCTCATTCCAGAAGTGGTTGCCAGTAATTCTTGCCTGTGGTTATATATGCTGCCTAATGTAAAAGGAGTGACAGCAACATACAATTATAACTCTTGGTTTGGCAGTATGCTGGGCTGATATCTGAAGTGATCTATGTGTTTGGTCCAACGTATGGGGTGCTGTTAGATGGGGAACCCGCTACATCCATGAAAAGATTTTGCACAAAGTCCAGCAGACTGGCTTTTTCTGCCCAGTCCAGTATGTCCACTATTATTAGTTTTTTTTTGTTTTTGTGTGCGTTCTGCTCTTTTGGTCTTCTATGTTGTTCTCTGTTTTGTGGATTTTTTTCCTGAGTTCTCTTAGCTCCTTCTGGTGTCTGACTTGCTGGTCTTCAGTTGAATTTATACAGATTTCTATGCCTGTCATACATGTGCTGAGAGTGTCTATAATTGGTTTTACAATTTTCAGTTCAATGGTAAAGTTGCAGACAGTAGTCTTCATTATTACAAGTTCAGAAAACAGTTTGTCTAGGTTGACCAGTTTCTCGAGTTTGTCTTCTAGAAAGCACACCTCTCTACTGTTCCTGATTTTCAGGGACGTCCCTGATTTTGCCTCAAAATTTTACTCTGTCACTCCTAAAAATTGTGTTTCTGTGACCAAACAGCAGCAGTTATAAGCTAAAAATAATGCCAAATATGACAGTGATAGACTTGTTCTCCCTTAGAAAATGCATTTTACACTAAGCCCTTTATTCTACCAGCTTCCTGAGTGGATATCTCCAATTTTGAAGAAGTGTCCCAGATTTTGGCCCTTTTTCCCTAATTATTTTAAGCCTTGTCCCTGATTTATGAGGCAGGAGGTTGAGAAGTGTTCTAGAAAGCCATTTAATAGATCTGCAGTTGGGACATCAAGCGGAGAGTCTGCTTTCAGCCACTTGGAAGAATGGGTTAATTGTGGTAGTGCTGAAGCTGCTGTTACATCCTTCTGCTGAGTTTTCATGTGATTCATATCTCTGAAGTTTTGGGATTCATTTCATTGTTATTTCTCCTAATGAATTCTGGTGTTAGATCTACTCTGCCTTTAATTAATCAACCATAATTAGCCATGTTTTTGTTGAAAAGCCTGGAGCTTCAGAAGAAGCTGAACTCATCACCTCACTCCCATTTAAAGCATTATCAAGGAATGCTTTAATCTATTTTTTAAGCACTAGGTTTCCCTATCTGCTGAGGTACAGCCCATTCCAGCTGATGTTTATGTTGGACATCTTCCTTGTGTGTGAGACAGCTTTAATGTTTTTGTAGTGTTCAGTTATGCAGCCATTACCTGAATACTCTATTTTTTTATTTTTATAGTATCCTGCCCTTAGCACTGGTGGAATTTGAGAAATGTATATGGAGCAACCTTTAGATTCAAGTGTGCTGCACAGGTTGATAGAATTGGGTGGCATAATGTCAATGGTTGCGGTATTGATGTTATTTGTGCCTACGTATACTATAACATGTGAGTTTGTACATGAATTGTGTAAAATATTGTCCACCATGTTAGTGATGTCATTAATTGTGGTACCCATGAAGCTGCAGCAAGATCTATTAGTTTTATCTGATCCGCATGCAGTTCTGGCAATGTCATTAGTCATAGTCGCTGAGCACATACATTTGTCTGGTCATAGATTCTGTATGGTAGCTGGGGTGTGGGGTTATGTTTCTAGAATAATCTGTTTCATTTTGATTATTGTTGACAGGTTGGGGAGGATGAGGGGATAGTGAGTCAGCTGTATTGTATTGATTACTAGTTGTACCAGTTGAGGTGGAAGGAGTGGGAGTAAACACTATCTGATTATTGATACTGGTGCAGTGATCTAGCTCCATGTCAGTATGACAGGAGGCAGTGTTTGACTGTGATAGCAGGGTAATCATGTTCAAGTTCTGACTTTCTTGTTTGCCAAAATTTAATTCATTTAGAACAGAACAGCAAGTAGTTCAGTTTAAAAATTCATAGCCCTTCATCCTTTTTATGTTTGCTTGCATGCACAAGAAACATCTTGGGACAGTGTGACATTTTAGAGGTGTGTGAGTGTTCTGCTCAATGCAGTTGATGCTTTATGCAGCTCATCCCTTAGGCGTCAATGAATCAGCAAGCTGCCTATGACAGCAGTTTTTTTTTTAGAGAAAGGATTGCACTTGAAAGAAATCTGCCACTGAAATGAAGGACAGTTTCTTCATTCCAATGGGACCTTTCCCCTTTTTCGCAACCAAGCACACAGATATATTTTCTTTCTGTTGGGCAGCATCTGACAAGACTCCAGCCATGTGCATTATATTGCACAGCAATGTGCATGGCCTTGGTTACAGTTCTTGTTGGCTCTTGCAGCCAAGCACTGTGCCCCCCTTGCTCCATGAGTAACCTGTTTGTTTAGTGTGCCTTTTTTGGTGAATCATCTCAATAAATAAGTGAGCCATGGCTCGGCTTTCCATATTGGCAGCTCCTGCCACCCACCACACCCTCCCCAGAAAGCCAACACTGGGGTGCCCAATCCCCATGATGGCATGTATCCCCCCATATCCCCATTAATATGACACACTCGGAGCCCATCCCAGTGTGCCAAAATTATTTTTTATTTATGTTTCTGACACTGGAATGCCCACTTTTGGTGTCAGATGACCCCCCACCCAAATATTTAAAGTACTGACAATGGGGTGCCCAATCCATCTGTCGGTATACACACACACACCCACACACACACACACCCACACCCACACACACACACCCACACACACACACACACACACACACACACACTATGTTGGCACACTGGTAGCTCACCCCAGTGTGCCTAAATATTTTTGCTAACCGGAAAAATAAAGAAAACCATCCCCAAAGTATTTTTTCCCCTGTAAAAAAGAAAATGGTCTTTTGTTGTCTCCCCTTTTCTCTCTCCCCCATCCCCACCCTTCCTCCCTCCCTCTGTGGACCCATCTCCCCACACACACCCTTACCCCAGATTTACCTCCAGAAATTGGGAGAAGTGATCATCTATGTACTTTGACATGTCTGCATGTTTCAAAATTGACATTAAACTGAAGAACTGATGGTAAGCTATATAATGGGAGTCAATGGAGGGGTTACAACTTAAGTAGATATCTCAGCCATTTTTAGGAATTTTGGCCCAGATATTCAACATGGGCAAGGCTACTGATTTACGGTGAATAAAACAAATGAAATTCCGTTTTTGAGACTTCAGATTCCGGAATTGCACCTGTGATTGTCACTCTAATTTCCGGATTTTACCTGGATTCTGCTATCATTCTTTTAGTATGTACATAAAGAATCAGAATTAAAGAAAGTTTAATATATAGAGCCTTAAATAAAGCAAACTGAAACTAGTACAGGAAGGAATTATAAGAAAAATACAAGTTTTGTAGATTTACTGATTTGATATAAAATGTCAGATTCTGTGAAATCTTTGTTTTTACCGGTTTTCAGGCAACCCTAATTCTGGAATTTTACCAGGTTTTCCGTTAAAAACCGAAAAACAGTGGCCTTGAACATGGGGTTCTTAGAACCCCGCTTCATGAACACTGTCACTGTCATTTGGTTACTCAGTCCTGAAAGCCATTTTGTGGTTGCTGTGCGAAATCACCTTTCAGGACAGATTAACAAAATGACACTGCCACTGTTCATGAGGTAGGGTCCCCAAATCCCATGTTGCAAATTTAGGGAAAAAATTTAAAATAATGGCTGCATTAAAAGTGTGTGTTGCACAGTTTCATCACACATTTCTAATTTCACCAGTTTTTAATATTTTCACTCCAGATTTTCAACATTGCCATTTTTTCACACTTCCATATGAACAGAACAGCTGTCATTTGTCACATCCTGCCCAAAATGTGTTTTTGCACTATGGCACAGAATGGCATGGTCACTGTGCAAAATCAACCTTCGAGACAGATTAACAAAATCACAGTGGCACTGTTCATGAGGGGAGGTCCTAAAATGCTCATGTTAAAAATCTGGTGAAAAGAATCCAAAAAATGATTGTTACCGGCATGTGTTGCAGTTTCTATGCATGCTCATAACTTTGCCCATTTTTCATATTTTTTGTCCAGATTTTCAACATTGCATTTTCTTATACCTCCTCATGAACAGTACAGCTGTCACTTTTCACTTGTTGCCCAAAATGAGTTTTCACACCTGTGGCAGAGAATGGCACAGTTGTGCAAAATCAACTTTCGGGATTGAATAACAAAATGATAGTGCTACTTTCATGAGGTGGGGTTCCAAAAAGCCCATGTTGAAAATCTGCAGCTAAAATACCAACAAAAACAAAGGGTATTAGGGTTTCCAACCATTAAGCCCCACCCTGTAGAGACCAAAAGGCATCAGGTGTGTGACTTGGGATAGTCAGCTGTAATGCTAATGCCATTCCAACCCCACCCTGTAGTCAGTGACAAGCACTGAGGTGTGCCTTGGGGTCTGTGGCCCCAGTGTTCACCCCATTCTCCTCTACAGCACCCATCTTGGCTTATTTCCTTATGGAATGTGGTGAGTGTTAAAGCAGAAAACTCCAAGGCATGTCACAACGACTGTGGGTGTCTGCAGGGTGGAGTCAGGTGGAATGGTGTGAGCCTTATGGCTGATGCCCTAAAGGCACATTCCCAAATGCCTGTTAGTCTCTGCAGGGTGGGAATGGGGGTTGGTATTGGTTTAATACTTCACTGCCATTCCTATTATGCATCCCTATAACTCCTACACTACTAATGCCTATACCAGCAAGCAAACATTCAGCTAGGCACAAGAACCATGCTATTCAATGCTGGGTATGCAAATGGGGCCATAATGCATGCAAGGCACAAATGGGGCCATTTGCATGTCATTATGGTCCATTTGCATTTGGTGCACTGCTTCTTGGTGACTTTTGCCTGCCGCCCTGCCAGGCTACAGCTGAAGATGTCTGATGCCCCCTTCCCCAAGGTGGCCAATGAACCCCAATGCCCGATCATGGGCATAAGTACAATATGCATATCCCTGGTGGTCCAGTGGACCTGCTCCCCAGCCTGATCGTGGGCTTAAATAATATTAAATATTCCCTGGCAGTCCAGTAGATCTTCCCCCAAGCCCAATTACAGGCTTAGATAAAATTAAATACCCCCTGGTGGTCCAAAGGACCCAAACCCAAGCCCGATCATGGGCTTCTGAAAATGCTCAGACCCACCACCCTGCTGCCCCTCCCAGTCAGCAGTGGGCAGCAGCTCCCCATCCATATGCTGCCTGGCTGCCCACTGACTGACAGAGTACAGTATGGCTATATGCCCATTGGTCCACTGTGTGGCAACAGCATAGCAGGTTAATACTGTCCCGAAATGTGAATAAAGTCACATTTTGGGACTGTGGCAAGTACGGCTGTATGCTGTCAGTTGGGTGGCCGGGGTGGCTTGCAAGTGGGTGCTGCTGCTGTAGCTGACTGGGGGGGGCTGCAGGATGGCTGGTCTGAGTGGGTAGGTGGGAAGGGGGGTACCACTGGGCCACCAGGGACATTATGTTTTCAGAAACCCATGATCGGTCTTGGGTTCAGTTCCACTGGACCACCAGGAAGTTTTTATTTATATTTAAGCCTGTGATCGGGCTTGGGAGCAGATCCACTGAACCACCAGGGTGTATTTAAAATTATTTAAGCCTGTGAGTGTGTGGGAAGGGCATGACGATGACTGGACCATGACTCTGGAGGTTGAGTGGCCACCTACAGCTGGCAGCTGCTGTGCTACACCCTACAATATGGCAGCTCACATAACAGGAGCAGTTAGGTACAAAATAGTTGGAGAGGGCAGTGTGGATAGAATAAAAGGAGGAGCAGTGTCAGATTTGGGGAGGTAGAAAGTTCCATATTTTAGGGAAATGGTGAGAGTACCCAGATTAGCTGGAGAGGGTGTAGTGGCAGGGGACAGTTAGCATGTGAGTGTTGGTAGATCTGAGGGAGTGGAAAGGAGGAGGAGGAGGTGTTATAAATGAGAGGGAGAAGTAGGAAGGGACTTCACCCAGCCAGTGTTTAGTGGTGAATTTAGCAGTGTGAGAGGTATCTATTTGTAAGGGAGTGGAGGGAAAGGGTTCGACAGAGGTTACAGCGGTGTGTGATAGAGGGAGCATCAATAGCAAAGTGGTAGAAGGAATTGAAAAGAGTGTTCAATCTAGTTAGGAATGACTTAGAAGCAGCACCATATACTACGTCGCAGTAGTCAAAAATAGGGAGGAACATCTTCTGGACAAACTCGCGCCTATTAATAGGAGGGATCCAACTGCGGTTCTTGAACAAGGCACCAAGCTTGGGGTGCAATTTTTTTCCAGATGTCATCAATTTGCCCAGAGAAGTTGAGGTGTTGGTCTAACCAAACCCTAAGGCATATGAAAGATGAGCTGTCTTCAAGTAAAGTCCGTTCAAGAGCGTGGAAAGTGGGCAGGTAGTGAAGCCTAGAGAGTTTCTGTCTTATGCCAAAGGTCATGGAGACTGTCTTCTTGGTGTTGAGAAATAATTGATGGTTTGCAAACCAGATCTGGACCTTGTTGAAGTTGTGCTGCAGCTGGGTGTAATATCAGCTGGGCAGAATAGTGAAATAAATTGTCCCAATCCTACTTTTTCCTAGAAGTAAGGGAAAGGGTCTTCCTAGGAGTGCAGACAGTTTCAGCCCATCCTGGCACTGCCAACATGGGTTGCTTCAATGACATCTCCCTGCAACAGAATTAACACAGCAGTTCAGCTGAGAAGTGACTTTCTTTAGCAATGTATCCTTTTGTTTTATTGCAGGTGAGGGAAGAATTGTTAGAGATTATGACCCCCTGTCCCCCCCACACCATCACATCCACCAACCCCATGAAAGTTATTACACCAACAGACCTTATAATATCCTGTAGTCTGCCATACCTTACAGCCCTATCCTCCCATCACACCCAACAATCCCATACCCCATGCATGCTGTCACAGCTCATGACTCTATACCCTCATGCATGCTGTCATGTTCATCAACTGATCACATGCCTCCAATCACACTGTCATGCCCAGTGACCTATGTTGTGGGGGAATTCAAGAATGCATGTGACAGACATAAGGTAATTTACTGTAGGAGTAGGAAGAAGTAGGCTGTTTGTTAACTAGGATCTGCAACTTATGCAACAGGTAGGGACATGAGCAGACTAGATTGGCCAAGTGGTCCTTATCTGCTGTCAAAGTCTATCTTTCTATGACCACATACACCATCACATTCATCAGTCCTCACTATTTACTGAGAATATAGGGCAAGATCCACATCTCAGTACCATGGACACGGGGTGGGGGAAGATGTGCACAAGTCCCTTTACAAAAGAAAGGGTCCCGCAAGAACTCACTAAGCTCAGTGTGGACAAGGCAATAGGACCTGATGGCATACATCCCAGGTATTAAAAGTGCTAAGGGTGAAACTATCAGTGCCATTAGCAGAACTGTTTAGTGAGTCTCTGAGAACAGGAGAGGTCCCAGAAGATTGAAGAAGGGTTCATATGATCCTGCTGCACAAGAGTGGCAACAGGGAGGAGGCAGGGAATTACAGACCAGACAGTCTTACCTCAGTAGTGGGCAAGATTATGGAGGTACTCCTTAAGGAAAGGATAGTACAACACCCGGAATCCAAAGGAGCACAGGATCTAAGATGGCATGGGTTTACAACAGGAGGGTACTGTCTAACTAATCTCATACATTGTTTTTGAATAGGTTACCAGAGTGGTGGACCAAGTGGGTGCAGCTGATGTCACCTACCTCGACTTCAGCAAAGCTTTCGATATTGTTCCAATAGAAGAAGATTGATTAATAAGCTGGGTAGGCCCAGTGTGGGTCAGAAGTTGATCAACAGGTTGGCAAACTGGTTGGTGGACAAAATACAAAAAGTGGTGGTAAACAGTATACAGTCAGAAGAGATGCAAGTCACAAGAGTGGTACCTCAGTGATCAGTCCTGGGGCCAGTCCTTTTCAATATCTTCATCAGTGACAATGCAGATGGATGCGGGGTAAGGTTTACCTGTTTGCAGATGACACCAAGATCTGCAGTACAGTAAATGATCCAGATGTGGTGGGCAGAATGAGCATAGCTCTGGAAACACTACCAAAATGGTCTGAAGAGTGGCAACTGGGGTTCAACGCAAAGAAGCGCATGATCATGCACATAGGGAAGAGAAACCTTGAAGCTACCAATAGGTTGGGAGAGTAGTTGCTGCAATCACAAGGGAAGAAAGAGACTTGGGCATCATCATCACAGATGACCTGAAATCATCCAAACAGACAACTAAAGCAGTAGGTAAGGCTTGGGAGATGTTGGGGTGTATTAGTAGGGGTATCACAAGTCATAAGAGGCAGGTAAAAATCCCTCTTTACAAGACACAGGTTAGTCCCTATCTTGAGTACTACATGTGGTACTGGAGGCCACACCTGCACAAGACATTAACAAAATGGAGCCAGTTCAGAGAAGGGCAAACAAAATGGTTCAGGGGCTGCACAGAAAACATATGAGGACAGATTAGCAGAGCTCAATATGTATACTTTAGAACAGTAAAATGGGTGCATTATAGGAGAATGGGGTGAACTCTGGGGCCAAAGGATCCAAGGTGCACCTCGATGCCCATCAGTGGCTGCAGAGTGGGGTTGGGGGTGGAACTTGAATGAGCATTACTTTCAACAATTGAATGTCACACCCCTGATGCCTGTCAGTCCCTACGGGGTACGGCATTATGGTCTAAAACCCCTAACTCCATGGGCGATTCTTGGTATTTTTACTCCAAGTTTTCAACTTGGGCTTTTGTGACCCCACTGCATGAACAGTGACACTATTAATTCACTAGCTGAAAGGTGATTTTGCACAGTGGCTACACCATTTGGAGCCAAAGGTGCAAAAACACATTTTGAACAGAACATGAAAAATGACAGCTGTACTGTTCATGAAGAAGTGTAAAAAATGCCAATGTTGAAAATCTGGAGTGAAAATTTTAAAAAACTGGTGAAGTCATTAATGTGCATGGAAACTATGCAACACACACCCATAATGTAATTAGTTTGGGGATTTTTTACTGTAGATTTTCAGCACAGGCATTTTGGGACCTTTGCTTGTGAACAGTGTCACTGTGATTTAATTAATCTTTCCTGAACACTGATTTCCAACAGCGACCATGCTATTCTGCACTGGAAGTGTGAAAACACATTTTGGCCAGAGTGTGAAAAATGACAGCTGTACTGTTCATAAGGAGGTGTGAAAACATGCTTCAAAATCTGGACTGAAAATATTACAAATTTGTGAACTTACGAGGGTGCGTGTAAATGGTGCAATGCATACTCATAACACAGTCATTTTGTGGACTTCTGTCACCAAATTTCCAACTTAGCCAGCTTAAGACCCCTGCTCATGAAAAGTGTCACTGTGATTTTCTTAATCTGTCCAGAACATTGATTTCACACACACCGACTGCGTCATTGTGCGCTACATGTGTGAAAACAAATTTTGGGTGAGATGTGAAAAATGACAGCTGTACCGTTCATAAGAAAGTGTGGTAAAATGGTAATGTTGAAAATCTAGAATGAAAATACTACAAATTTGTGAAGTTATGAGGGTACATGGAAATTGCACAATGCATGCTCATAGCACAGTCACTTAATGGGCTTTCATCACCAGATTTTCAACAAAGGCATTTTAGGACCTCTGTTCATGAAAAATGTCACTGTAATTTTCTTAATCTGTCCTGAATACTGATTTCCCCTAGCGACCACACTATTCAGTGTCAGAAGTGAGAAAACACATGTTGGCCAGGACATGAGAAATGACAGCTTTATTGTTCATAAGGAGGTGTCGAAAAATGCCAGTGTTGAAAATCTTGAGTGAAAATATTGCAGATTTGTGAAGTTATGAGCATGCATAGAAACTGCACAATGCACACTCATAAAACAGTATTTTTTGGATTTTTGTCATCGAATTTGCAACATAAGATTTTTGAGAGCTCGCCTCATGTAAAGTGGCACTGTCATGTCATTAATCAGACCCAAAAAGTGATTCCATGCAGTGACCATGAAGTCACCTTTTGAGACTGAATAATGCCATGACAGTGGCTGAATTAATAAGGAGGGGTCCCAATAACCCCATGTTGAAAATTTGGTTGTAAAATTCCCCAAAATGACTGAGAAGCACACCAAAATTGAAAAAACCCTATCGATGCTGAGGGCCATAAAATGAGGATTGTTAAACAATTTTGTTAAATGATTTTATTAAAATAGTTTGATGACTGCCTTACACAACATCAGTACTGAAAGATAGAGAAGTCAAGTTAACTACATATACAGCATCACTGTGTACTCTTAATATAAGTTTCAAGTTCAAGTTTCCAATTTATTTGCAGGAAAACACCACTGAACACACTTATTTAAAAGGAGGTCCCTCATAATATAATAATGATAAGGTGATATAAGCCCTTATGTGATTTATTTTGACATCTGACATCTCAAGATGTAGCCAAGATGTGATTGTGTCTGGTGTAGTATTACGAGGGTTTAACTCTTCTGCCTATGTTTCTAAGGGACAATTACTTAAAAGCATTGCATACTACAACAAATTTACATTTTTCACAGTTCTAGTAGGGCATTACCTGTACTAATCAATGCCTCATAGAACTTTTCCCAATTTGCAGAGGATCATTTTCAGTATCCTATTGCAGAGGTAATAGTAAAAGACATCCAGACTCCTGTTAACTTTTCCACCAATTGACTGCATATAGAGCTATCTTTTGAGTACAACTTCTCTGTCAAGTCACTGGGTGGGAATAAAAAAAAATAAGCCTTTTTCAATGCCAAAATTTGTTGTTTGGAATTGATGTTGGTATGCACAGATTGGTAGGACTACAGTTTCCAGTAGAAAGAACAAGTTATGCCACCAAGCTCTCATTCTCATTGCAATACAGTGAAGTAAGTGCATACCTGTTTCCTGAATTCATGATCTGGCTCTGATGAGTGAAGATGTGCCTGCAGTTCAGAGAAGTTGAGGGCTCTAGAGCCCCACCATGGGTTAGGTTGGGGGAGCATTATGGTTAGAAACCCTAATGCCTGGGCATTTGTTGGTATTTGCACTACAAATTTTCAGCATGGTCTTTTGTGACCGTGACCACTTGAAAGCACTTGTGACCTCTTCTCATAAATAGTGGCACTGTTATTTTGTTACTCTGTCCCGAACATTGATTTCTCACAGCAACTACGCCATTCTGTACCACATGTGTGAAAATACAGTTTAGGCAGGATTTAAAAATTACAGCTGTACCATTCACAGGTAGGTGTGAAGAGAAGGCAGTGTTGAACATCTGGAGTGAAAATATAAAAAATGCTTGACTGTAAGAGCATATGTGGAAACTGCACAATGCCTGCTCTTCACAGTCATTTAGTGGAATAATTTCACCAAAATTTAAACTTAGGCATTTTGTGACCTCTACTCATGAACACTGTCGCTATGATTTTCTTCCTCCGTCCTGAATGTTGATTTCCCTCAGTGATGGCACCATTGTACAGAAACACATTTTGGGCAGGATGTGAACAATGCCAGCTGTACTGTTCATAAGGATGTGTGCAAATCTGACAAAGTTGGAACTCTTGAGTGAAAATATTATAAATTCTTAATGTTATGAGTGTGCTTGCCAGAAGTGCAAAACCACATTTCAGTCTGGATGTAAAAAATGGTAGCTATACTGTTCATAAAGAGATGTAAAAAAATGGCAATGTTGAAAATCTAGAGAGAAAATATTGCACATTCACAAAGTTACGTGTGTGTGTGGAACTGCACACTGCACGCCCATAACACACTCATTATGTAAACCTTTGTCACCAAATTTTTAACATCGGTATTTTGAGACCTCCACTCATGAAGAGTGTCATTGTGATTTCCGTACCCTGTCCTGAACACTGATTTCTCACAGTGACTATGGTTTTCTGTGCCACAAGTACAAAAACACATTTCTTCCAGGATGTGAAAAATTACAGCTGCACTGACTGCAATCTCTTCTCAGGGGAGTGAGCGGCTCTTGCTTCCTGCACCACAGAAGCCATACACCACAGGGTTGCAGCACCGGAAAACCAGGCAGACCTCCCCTGCTGAAAATCTATGAAAAATCATTGGGCCAGTTGCTGGAGAGTTTCGGGGAGCTGAGGGGTTTGTTGGAGGGGCTGGGAGTTGCACCGGAGAAGCAGCTCATTTTCTGGACTGATTTTTGAATGGCTGCCTACCAGTATTCAATTCCTCTGCCTGCAGTTGTTCATCCAGCTGACTCTGAGTGCAATTGAGTTTGGCGCCATTTCTGCCATTTAAAAAAGGCAGATGCACCGATTGGGCCCTGAATATTCATGATGCTTGGGCAGACAAGGCTAAAAGGCAGCACAGACTGCTGTAAATTTTAAACTGACTGCAATCTTTTCTCGGGAGAGCAGGCGGCTCTTGCCCCCTGCACTGCAGAAGCCATACACTGTGGGATCAAGGCACCGGGAAACCAGGCAGACCTCCCCCACTGAAAATCTCTGAAAAATCATCAGGCCAGTTGCTGGAGAGTTTCAGGGAGCTGAGGGGTCTGTTGGAGGAGCTGGGAGCTGCACCGAGAAGCAGCTCATTTTCTGGACTGATTTTCAACCCACCCACCCACCCTGTTCCCTTCTCCCATTAAATGCGAGGTAACCACCCCTCAGATTAACAATGGCCAATTGGAATGTGAGTTAGGCGGACCGGAACAGCTGCCCAATGACCGCCCTGTAGCCACTCGAGTTTCTCCCTCTGGCTACAGCACAGTGCCTATTTACCCAGACTGTAAACTGTCTGAGCATTGTGATCTCCTCTTGCCAGTATAATCAACATATAGCCTGTTTGATTTCTCTTCTGTAACAGAAAAATGTTATCTAGTCTGCTTGTTGTTTACCAGCATAATCTACATCATGTTAAGCCTCTCTCATGCCTGCATAATTTATTTATTTATTTATTTAGCTTTTGTTTACCGGTTAGTGCACTAGCCATAAAATGACTATTTTCAGGCACGATCCATGGCTAATTAATTCCTTTACCAGCATAACTAAATCCTGTCAGCCTATCTCCTGAATGCATAATAAACCTGGTTGCCTTTAGACCTGCTTAATTAATACCAGTGCTAATATAACTAATCCTGTCAAACTATCTCTGCCTGCATAAAATCAAAAATATCTGGTTACCTTTAGACTGTCAACCTGCCTGGTATTCTCTAGTCTCTCGGTGGTAAACTAGAAACTTGCCAGAAAGGTTGCACTGTACCCATTGATCTGTTTACTAGTCTGCTCAAACCTTTGTCTGACATTTGCTTTATGATTAATTCTCACTCTATGGCCTTAACCTGCCAGCAAACTGATTTTGTCAAACAATAATATATTAGCATGATTTTTAGAAAATAGTAACCGGACATTCTGATGTACCCAGATCTAGCATGGTGGGGTGCTCAGACTAATGTGTCTAGTAAGGTACCAAATTAACTTATTGCTCTCTACCCTATTTGCCAGCCTACTAAATACCTGCATGGCACTGTCCTGCATGCCACCCTCCCTGTGCTGAGTTGTGTTGTGTCTCAACTTCAAATAGGCACAGGATTGAGTCTTGATCCAGGGAAGTAAGGACAAAAGCATAAATCAAACCAGCTGTCCCAAGCTATGTGACCATCAGTGGGAGGCCTTACTGTCATCCATTCGTGACCTTATGGTAGCAATCCCCTTTCTGTTTCAACCTGACATCCATCCTGATGCTGATATGGGATTTCCTGAGCCCCTACCAAAGCTTGTCCTGCTCCAGTTTCTCCTGAGCATCATTGCGTTTGTGATCCTTACTGCTCCTTGGATCCCCTGACTCACAAGTGTGGGTGACCCCTTGAAGGGAGACCCCTGTTGTACTTGTACCCAACTGGTGGAGTCTGACTTCACCTTCTCCAACCTTCTAACAGAGGGCTCACCCCTGCCCAGGGTCCTTAGTAGTCTTGACCTGAGGAGCTTTCTGAGACCTGCCCGAAAGGTCAGAAGCTATGACCGTAAGTCACAGTCCAAGGATAGATCTCCTCCTTTAAGGCATCTATTCTGGCTCCTGCTGGTGACCCTTGTGCTAGCAGGGGACATAGAGTTAAACCCAGGACCTCCATTCCAGTCATCCTCTACACTGGTGGACTTGTTGGCAGTAAAGGGCTGAAAGTAGCCCATCTTAATATCAGAAGTCTCCTGCCCAATCTGATGGAACTTCATATCTGGGTAACTTGACATAGTTCACACATCCTTGGCATTACAGAAACCTGGCTGAAACCTGTTACACCAAACTCTGTGTGTGCCCTACTGGTTATGACGTCATCTAACATGATCATCCAGTGAAAAAGGGGGGTGGTGGTATCCTGGTCTACTACAGGAGCCATCTTAACCTTTCTGCCCTACCCAATCAACAGACAGGGCAGTCCCCCTGTGAGACACTGCACATGGTGCTGTTACTAGGGGTGTCGAAAAAGATACATATTGTATATACCTACAATCCTCCAAAGGGGGGCATAGAGGGACTGACTGGCCTCCTTGACACAATTGGTGCTGTAACACGGCAGAATGAGCTAATCATCCTGGGTGACCTCAACCTTAATTGTCCGGGTGGTAACACCAAGGTCTTTGAGCCGTCACTTGGCGGTCTCTCTCTGACAAAGCTTGTCAAGGATCCTACCAGGTGCTCTACAAATGGTGGTAAGAGCTCCATCCTCGACTGAATCTTGACTAACAGACCTTATAGGATCAGCTCATCCAGTATCCTGCCTGATTCTGTCTGTGATTACTCCCCGGTGTATTGTGTTTGGAGGATTCCACTCCAAAAAATACCACATAAAATTATCCAGATCAGAGACTGCTCTAGGTTTGATCTGTACTTCTTTCAAAATGATATCAAGTACACTAATTGGTCGGCAGTATGGAATGCTCAGGCCTCCACATCTGCTGTCAGTCACTTTCTCATCTCTCTAAGGGCCCTGCAAGAGAAACATGCCCCCCTCATCAGATGAAGGGTCAGGGGAATGGCTACAAAATGGCTTCATGGCAGCATTCTAGCCCTCCTCAAAACTAGAGATAAGTGCTGGGACAAGTTTAAGGTCACGATGACCTGACTATCCTTCAGAAATACAGGAAACTCAGAAACAAGTGCAAAAGAACTTAAGGGTAGCCAAAAATGAGCTCTGTAAATCTACATTACTGAACTCAGCCAGGGACCCAAGGAGGTTCTGGAGGAATATTAAACACATAGTGAGTGGTACACAGAGTGGGGAGACTACTGACATGACAATTGATGGTTCCATCTGCAACAACTCAGATACCATTGCCAACTTCTTCAATCATTATTTCTGTGATCTGTCTGATTACACCTCGGCATTCCCCAATGGTGGTGGTGTCAGAAGCAACCAGTCTATAGCACCATCACCGCCTCGTCTGCCCTTTCTTTTCATGGCAGTGGTGGTTCAAGAAGTGCGGAGACTGCTCGCTGGACTCTCCTCCTTCTCAAGTGCTGGCCAAGAGGGCTTAGATCCAAAGCTTGTCAGCTTCGGTGCCCCCTGGCTTGCCCCACTGGTGGCACACATCTTCAATTTGCCCCTGTCAACTGGTGTTATCCCAGACTTTGAAAGGTCACCAGGGTGGTCCCAATCCTTAAACAGGGGAACCCTAAACTGATAGAGAACTATCACCCCATATCCATCCTATCCACAATTAGTAAACTCCTGGAGAAAGTTGTGGCAGGGCAACTCTCAGAGTACTTGCATTGACATGATATACTGTCTCCTGCACAGCATGGATTCAGGAAGGGGCATGGTACTTACTCAGCCCTCATCACTGATTCATCTTGGATTAGGGAGGCCATGGACCAAGGCAAACTCTTGGGGTCCATCTTTATAAACCTTGAATGCTTTCAACCTGGTTGATCATGCTATGCTATCAACTCAGCTAAGATAAATTTGACTATCCTCTGCTGCTCTCAGTTCTCCAACTATCTACATGGTAGAATGCAGCATTTTAAATATGACAAAGAGCTCTCTAGCCACATCCCAGTAACAATGGGGGTCCCCAAGGGTCTGTCCTTGGACCCTGTGCTTCTCCATTTTCGTTAATAATCTCCCCACAGCCACTGCTCTTTGTAAACCAATCCTCTGTGTAGGTGATTTGGTCATCCTGTCTCACTCCCCAGAGATAGGGGTCATTTAACAGCCACCTGAGTAATGACCTAAGTAATATTCAGACATGGATCCTGAACCATAAGCTAGTCCTTAATCTTAAAAAAACCCAGGCCATGCTGTTTGGGTCCCTGGCTAAGATTAAGGCCTCCCCGGTGCCGTTCTGTGTTTCTGGAAAGGGGGGCATCCCGATCCCAATCACGGACAACTTCAAGTACCTTGGGGTAACGTTGGACCCACAGCTTGACCTTGGCTGCCATTTCCAGAATTCATGCAAAACTGTATACTGTAACCTGGGTCTGGCCTATAGGCAAAAAATAACCTCACTCCAGATGCATGTATTGCTCTTGACAGAGGTATGCCTGTCCGCTCGCTATGTTACAGGCTCCTGCTGTTTGCCTGCACCTCTAAGGTCCATCTCTCTAGGTGGTCAACTGCCTACAACAATGTCTGTCGCTTCACTCTAGCAGCCCCCCGACTCACTCACCACTATGAACTCTATAGCAAGCTAAACTGGCTCACTCTCTCAAAGCACATTGACTTTGTCCTTGGTTGCTTCACAGGAAAGGTACTTAACACTGGCACTCCCCTAGGGGTGGCGAGTTTGCTTGCCCAAACTGTTCCCTCTTCCTACCACCTTAGGTGCAGGGGTCTGCCACACTCAAGGTATCCATGACTCAGACTTAAATGGGTGGAAGAGATTTTGCAGCGTGTGCCTCGAAACTATGGAACACCTTCCCTGTCCAGGTCCATGTTGCCCCATCTCAGGGCTGCCTGTGTTCCTTCCTATGGAACCATCTCAAACTCGCATTAGCCTGTGGATGCCAAAAACTCCCATAACAAAATGTTTGCACTCAGCCCTTATACATAACAGTTGGTCCTTATATTGATACTTTTTGTACCTGCTGCTATCAATCCTTGCCTTTGTACTGCTCCAAACTGGCACATACCATTTACTCTGTTGTACTTATTCTAACTAAATTTGCCTCACATTGACCTGTACGTTGTGTATTTTAAATTCAGAGGTTCGTACGTGACATGCAAGTTGTTTTTCCTAATTTGTAACTTGTTGTCTTATGACTTGTAATCTTTTTTCCTAACCATGTACCATGTTGTCCCAAGTATATAAGTATGTAATTTCCTGTACTCTCCCAGGTCATACCTGAAAATAGGCAATTTGTCTTGTCTAGTGTACTTACCTGGTTAAAGAAAGCTAAATAAATAAATAAGGAGGTGTAAAAAATACCAATGTTGAAAATCTGGAGTGAAAATACTACAGATTCACAAAGTTAAGAGCGTGCATGGAAACTGCACAAAGCACACTTGTAAAACAGTAATATTTTGGGAATTTTGTCACCAAATTTTCAACATAGGCTTTTTTTGAGCCCACCTCATGAACAGTGACACTGTCATTTGGTTAATCAGTCCCGAAAGGTAATTCCATGCAGAGCCTGTAAAATCACCTTTCAGGACTGAATAACCAGATGATGGTGACTGATTTCATGAGGTGGGGTCCCAAGAACCCCAAGGTGAAACTTTGGTGACAAAATTCCCAAAAATGGTTGGGATATGCACCAAAGTAAAAAAATAACTATTTATGCCATTATTCAGCATTTCTTCAGTTCATGGTCAGCTTTGAAGAGTGCAGCCATGTTCCTGGTCCACAGAAGGTAATCATGCCGTGCTCTGGAGGTAAGTATGGGGTGGGGGGTAAGGAGGTGGGTGCAGATTGGAGGAGGGACCACCAGAATCAATGAGGGACCATTTTCTAGTTTACAAGTTTTATTATTTTTTTTTTTAAACCTCATGGGAAGGTTGTTTTACAAGGACATTTGGCATGCTGGGGTGGGCTCCCAATGAGCCACCTGCGTGTTTAGGGGGGAATGTAGCCAAGAGGGGATTGGGCACCCCTGTTGGCACATACTTAGTGCTGGGGGGGGAGAGCCAATGGGGATTGGGCACCCCCCTCTGCATTCAAGAAATTGTGTTGGGCACTTTGTCGAAGGAGAGAGGGCTCCCTGTCAGCAAAATCAACTGGAAGGGAGCATGCTGACAGGGGATCTGGCATCCCGCCAGGCACATATAAGTGAAATAAAAGCCAAGGGGATTGGCCCCCTGGCACACAACAAATTTGGGAGAGGAACATTAGGTTCACAGGTAGTGGGCCCTCTTCAGCAAAAATAACTGGAAGGGGCACACTACCAGGGAATTGGACACCCTGTCTTTTTTTTTTCAAACTATGCAGGGAAAGGTCTGGGCTTAGTGTGTTCACACTGCTGTAAGCTACAGCAGTGTGAACGTGCAACCCAGAATGCAACTCAGGTATGCAACTTCAAAGGACCAAGATGTACTACTATTGGTGCAGCTCTAGTCCTTTGAAAAGTTGTCCTGCTCAGCCCGAACAGCTGAATGTGAGTCATCCCCAGCTTGCTGACTGATTTTCCTGCCACTGACCTGCCCCTACCAGTTGAGCTCTCCATTGGGTACACCTCTGTAAAGCACCTTATAGCAATAAATTCATCTGCACCTGCATGCCACAATGAACTCAAAAACATTCCTGAAGCCATAATGATCTGTACTGATTGGTCCAGCTGATCAATTGTTCACACTTCCTGAATGTGAAAAACACATGTAAGAGGAGTGCTGGACCACTTAGTAATAGAAACATAGAAACATAGAATTTGATGGCAGATAAGGACCGCTTGGCCACCCAGTCTGCCCATTTCCCTACCTACTGGATAAGCTGCAGATCCTAGTTAACCAGCAGCCTACTTCTTCTTACCCCTTCCCCCCAGAATTGCCTTATGACTGTCCCATGCATGCTTGAATTCCACCACAGATTTTGACTCCACAACATCCACCGGAAGGCTGTTCCATGTATCCACAACCCTCTCTGTGAAAAAATACTTCTTTAAATTACCTCTGAGCTGCCCCCCCTCTATCTTCAAATTGTGTCCTCTTGTTCTTGCACACCTCTTTTTTTGAAAGATGCTACCCTCTTGGACCATGTTGATTCCCTTGAAGTACTTGAAAGTTCCTATCATGTCCCTCCTCTCCCTCCTTTCCTCGAGGCTATACATATTAAGCTCCTTAAGTCTCTCTTCATATGTCTTCTGGTGCAGATCCTGCACCATTTTAGTTGCCCTTCTCTGGACAGCTTCCATCCTGTCTATGTCTTTACGGAGATTGGGTCTCCAGAACTGCACACAGTACTCCAGATGGGGTCTCACCAGCTGTCTGTACAGAGGGATAATAACTTCTGTTTTCTACTGGTGATGCCTCTCCCATGCATCCCAGTATCCCCAGCCCTCCTTGCTGCCCTCTTACATTGCTTGCCCACCTTTAGGTCATCTGATATGACTACCCCAGGTCCTTTTCCATTTTTGTTGTTGTTACTATCTCACCCCCATTGTGTACTCTTCCCCTGGGTTTTTGTTTCCCAGGTGCATTACCTTGCACTTCTTAGCATTGAATCTAAGCTGCCATACATTTGACAATTCCTCTAACCTTGTCAAGTCCCTTCTTATCCTTTCCACCCCACCCTGTACATCAACTCTGTTGCAGATCTTAGTGTCATCTGCAAAGAGACATACTTTTCCTTGCAGTCCCTCTGCAATGCTGCTTGTAAAGACATTGAAGAGGACCGGTCCTAATACTGAACCCTGCGGTACCCCACTAGTAACCCTCTTTCTTCTGAGTGGACTCCATTTACTATTACTCTCTGTGTCCTATTCTCCAGCCAATTCTTTACCCAGGCTGTCATCTTGGGACCCACTCCCAGGCTGGCTAACTTGGATATTAATCTTTTGTGTGGGACTGTGTCAAATGCCTTGCTAAAGTCTAGGTAGGCCATGTCCACAGCCCCTCTCTGATCTACTACTTTGGTCACCCAGTCAAAGAAATCTATCAGATTTGTCTGGCATGACGTTCCCACTGTGAATCCATGCTGCCTAGAGTCCTGTGCCACTCTGGCCTCTAGATACTTGACAATTCTTTCCTTCAGAAGTGATTCAATCATTTTCCCTATCACTGAGGTTAAACTAACAGGTCTGTAGTTACCTGCTTCTGCCTTGCTCCCACTTTTGTGAAGGGGAATCACATCTGCCCTCCTCCAGTCCTCGGGTACCACCCCATCCTCCCATGATTTGTTAAAAAGGGTAGTCAGTGGTGTCAGTAGTTCTACCCTTAGCTCTTTTAGAATTCTAGGATGAATCTCATCAGGCCCAATTGCTTTGTCCACCTTCAGTTTTAAGAGTTCTTTCAGAACCCTTTCTTCTGTAAAAGGTCTTGTATCAACTTCTGTATCCAGAGTGTTACTACTGTTTGTTTTACGTACCTCACCTTCTTCATTTGTAAACACTCAGCAAAAATATTTGTTTAGTATCTTTGCCTTTTCACAGTCTCCCTCTGCCCACCTTTCCTCCCCTTTATTAAGCCTCACTATCCCTCCCTTGGTCTTCCTTTGCTCCTTGATGTACCTATAAAAGGTTTTATCCCCCTTCTTAACTGAGTTCGCTATGTTTTCCTCGGTTTGGGCCTTTGCTGTTCTGACTGCCTTCCCAACCTCCTTTTGCTTGAACTGATACAGTTATCTGTCCTGTTCTTTCTGTGATTCCTTGTACTTCCTGAATGCTTTCTTTTTCTCTTGAACCTTCACTGCCACTTCCATAGTGGTTTCTTACATCATCATGTTTTGTTTATTTGCTTCACACAAAGGCTCGTTACCTCTGTGATGGCAGTTTTTAATATTCCCCATTGTTCTTCCACCTCTTCTTCCTGCCCATTTGCTAGTGCATTCCTTAGGCACTCACCCATTTTGACAAAGTCAGCCATCCTAAAGTCCAGTACTTTTGTCTTTGTATGGCTTGACTCTATTGCTATGTTTATTGTGAACCATACTGTTCGATGGTCACTAGTTCCCAGATGGCGACCCACTTCTACATCTGTGATCCACTCTCCATCTCCATTAGAGAGAATCAAGTCTAAGATTGCTCCCTCTCGAGTGGGCTCCAGTACTAGTTGTCTAAGGCATGCCCCTTGTAGGGCATGTACAATAACTTCACTCTTGGAAGTGGCAGCTGCAACTGCACTCCAGTTAACATCTGGCATATTCAGATCACTCATCAGCAATATCTCCCCTTTTTCTGCCATTCTAAGTATACTTTCTATCATTTCCCTCTCCATTTCCTCCTCCTGAAAAGGGGGTCTGTATACAACCCCTGTGCGTAATGTGGTGTCATTACCTGTCTCCAAATTTACCCTACAGTGCTTCTTCTCCTCCCTGTTTATCCTTTTGTTCTGTTGCTTTTATTCCTTCCCTTATGTAAAGAACTACTCCTCCTCCTCCTCTTTTACCCTCCCTGTCCCTTCTGTAGACAGTGTATCCTGGTATGCTTAAAAACAAGGCAAACTGAGGTGAAGTACATTGTTTTCAATGTACTTCACCTTAAGAATTGTTGGAGTAGTGGTTTGGGAAGGTGCAGTGATGCAAAGTCATTGTTTTCAATGGACTTTGTGTTACCCATTATAATGCTAAGTACTCTGCTTCACATTGTGGAGCACTCTGTGAATTCATCTTCATTCTGCAAATCACTTTGTGGAGCGAATTGGGTCCACATCACCCATCTCTACAAAGCATTGCACTCAATATACTTGCACCTTGAATAACTGAGGGGCATTACAATTCTAGTCTTCTTTCTAGCTCTGTGCAGTCTGCCATGTGGCAGGGTAGGTTACAATAATAGCTTTTAAAAATATATGCTCTGATCTCACTGCTCACACATGCTGTTTATTTACATCAGAGCATGTGTGTGTGGTTAGTGAGTCTGGCAACCAGCATAGGATTGTTGGCCATGAGGGCATGCATGGGGATATAGAATCTTAAGATGTGATAGCAGGCATGGTGTTAATGTGATCAAGCTGGTGTGACAGCATGCACGGGAGGCACAGAGTTGAGGTGTGATAACATGCATTATTGTATAAGTCAGTGAATTTGACAGGATGCATAGAAACATAAAAGTTGACAGATAAGGACCGCAGTTCCCATCCAGTCTACCCATTTTTGTGTTTCTTGCACACATGCAGAAGAAACACTTTGCTTCAGTGGGACCAGTTAATGAGATGCCTTTATGCTCAAAGAAAACTATGACACAATCAGCTGTGTTCTATAAACACATTAATCTGCAGCTGTTATCTCCCACTGCCTTCACCACATTCTCTCTCTCTCTCACACACACACACACACACACACACACACACACACACACAGCTGCATAGAGGGGACAGCTGCATTCTTTACCAGAGGTAAAGCAGCTCCCAAATCTCTACAATACTTAAAGTAAGAAGGGACACTGCACCAACAGCATCTGACTATGTAACAGGCAGCCCAATGTTTTTGGCCAAAGTAGATTACCAATTGTAACCCCTTCTCAACAGAATTACATAGAAGTAATTTGAAAAAGAGCCATGTATGTGTCTTTCAAGCTAAAAAAAATTCAAGTATGAAGGGATTACTCTTCCCATGCTGACTCAAGAGAAGCAGGGCAGATTAGATGTATACCAGCTGTATGTTGTAAAGATAGCAGGGGGTCAGGACTGTGCCAGTAGAGATCAGCTCTGAAGTGACAGAGCCAGAGATTTACAACTCTCATTTCATCAGAAAGCACAACAATTGGACCACAGTGGGCTCAGGGAGGGTGCGGAGGTTGGAACAGAGGCACACCCAGTCGGTTGTTCCACTCCACAATCCATACACCATTCAGGGGGAGCATAGCTTCCCTATGGATGCACCCGCAGAGAAGACTGATGACAACTGTCACAAGGGAGGCCCACAGGAAGGAGGCAGAGGACACCACAGTGAAAGGAAGCAGCTCCTGGTTGGGGACTCAATTATTAGAGGGGTAGAACTTGAGGGAGCAGGGAAAACTGAGGTAAGGTGCATGCCTGGTGCCATGGCTTGGAGGGACAGGAAGTGCATCCTCAGGATCATGAGAACAGCTGCACGGGAGTCTGAGCTGGACATCATTGTCCACCTAGGAACAAATGACTTGGCTCATCATGAGATTACAGCAGTGCAGGAGGACATTGCAGAGTTGGGGAGGGACCTAAGACAAGTAGCACACACAGTATCCTTCTCAGAGGTGCTGCCTGTCAAAGGCATGGGGGAGGCGAGGGTAATTGGCACCATGCAGTTTAATGAATGGTTGAAAAATGGTATGGAGCACAGGGGTTTGGCTTCATTGGAGACTGGGTTTCCACCTCAAGGGATACCAGCCTATACTGGCAGAATGATCTGTATCTGTCCAGGAAGGGAACAAGTCTTTTGAGCAATCGGTTTAAATGCTTAATTGGCAAGCTTTTAAACTAATCAAGGGCGGAGGCACTGATAAGCAGCAGGAAAATCCCAGCCTCTCCCTACAAAACAGGGCACTAAATGAGAAAAAGACTGAGGTAGAAAGGTCAGTGGGGGATGCTGCAACAAAAGGTAAAGCCATCAAAAGATAGAGAGCAATGAGTATCAATGCTCATAGTATGAGTAACAAGCTTCCTGAATTAGTGGACTTGATGGAGGAGGAACATCTGGATATCATGGCAGTCACAGAAACATGGTACACACAAAACCATGATTGGGACTTAAAATTATCAGGATACACTATCTACAGGAGGGACAGGGAGGGTAAAAGAGGAGGAGGAGTAGCTCTTTACATAAGGGAAGGAATCAAAGCAACAGAACAAAAGGGTAAACAGGGAGAAGAAGAAGCGCTGTGGGTAAATTTGGAGACAGGCAATGGCACCACAATTGGCACAGGGATTGCACACAGACCCCCTTTTCAGGGGGAGGAAATGGACAAGGAAATGATAGAAAGTATTCTTAGAATGGCAGAAAAAGGGGAGATATTGCTGATGGATGATCTGAATATGCCAGATGTTAACTGGAATGCAGTTGCAGAAGCCAATTCGAAGAGTGGAGTTATTGTAGATGCCCTACAAGGGGCATGCCTTAGACAACTAGTATTGGAGCTCACTCAAGAGGGAGCAATCTTAGACCTGGTTCTCTCAAATGGAGATGGAGAGAGGTTCACAGACGTAGAAGTGGGTAGCCATCTGGGCACTAACGACCATCAAACAGAAGGGTTCACAATAAACACAGCAATAGAGTCAAGCCATACAAAGGCAAAAGTACTGGACTTTAGGATGGCTGACATTGCCAAAATGGGTGAGTGCCTAAGGAATGCACTAACAAATGGGCAGGAAGGAGGGGTGGAAGAACAACAGGGAATAACAAAAGCCATCACAGAGGTAACAAGCCTTTGTGTGAAGCAAATAAACAAAACAATGTAAGAAACCACTATGGTTCTTAAAGGAAGTGGCAGTGAAGGTTCAAGAGAAAAAAAAGCATTCAGGAAGTACAAGGAATCACAGAAGGAGCAGGACACAGAACTGTATCAGTTACAGCAAAAGGACGCTGGGAAGGCAGTCAGAAGAGCAAATGCTCAAACCGAGGAAAAGATAACCAACTCAGTTAAGAAGAGGTATAGAACCTTTTATAGGTATATCAGGGAGTGAAGGAAGACCAAGGGAGGGATAGTGAGGCTTAATAAAGGGGAGGAAGGGTGGGCAGAGGGTGACTGTGAAAAGGCAGAGATACTAAACAAATATTTTTGCTCAGTATTTACAAATGAAGAGGGGGAGGTACCTAAAACAAACAGTAGAAACACTCTGGATACAGAAGTTGATACCAGCCTATTTACAGAAGAAAGGGTTCTGAAAGAACTCTTAAAACTGAAGGTGGACAAAGCAATGGGGCCTGATGGGATTCATCCCAGAATTCTAAAAGAACTAAGGGTAGAACTAGAGACACCACTGACTACCCTCTTTAACAAATCATGGGAGGATGGGGTGGTACCTGAGGACTGGAGGAGGGTAGATGAGATTCCCATTCACAAAAGTGGGAGCAAGGCAGAAGCAGGAAACTACAGACCTGTTAGTTTAACCTCAGTGATAGGGGAAAATGATGGAATCACTTCTGAAGGAATGAATTGTCGAGTATCTAGGGGCCAGAGGGGCACATGACCCAAGGCAGCATGAATTCAAAGTGGGAAGGTCATGCCAGATGAATCTGATCGATTTCTTTGACTGGGTGACCAAAGTAGTAGATCAAGGAGGGTCTGTGGACATGGCCTACCTAGACTTTAGCAAGGCATTTGACACAATTCCACACAAAAGATTAATATGCAAGTTAGTCAGCCTGGGAATGGGTCCCAAGATGACAGCCTGGGTAAATAATTGGCTGGAGAATAGGACACAGAGAGTAATAGTAAATGGAGTCCACTCTGAAGAAAGGGGGGTTACTAGTGGGGTACTGCAGGGTTCAGTATAAAGGCCAATCCTCTTCAGTGTCTTTATAAGCGACATTGCAGAGGGACTGGAAGAAAAAGTATGTCTCTTTGCAGATGACACTAACATCTGCAACAGAGTTGATGCACAAGGTGGGGTGGAAAGGATGAGAAGGGACTTGGCAAGGTTAGCAGAATGGTCAAATGTATGGCAGCTTAGATTCAATGCTAAGAAGTGCAGGTAATGCACCTGGGAAACAAAAACCAGGGGAGAGTACAATGGGGGTGAGATACTAAAACAACAAAATGGAAAGGGACCTGGGGGTAGTCATATCAGATGACCTAAAGGTGGGCAAGCAATGTGAGAGGGCAGCAAGAAGGGCTGGGGGATACTGGGATGCATAGGGAGAAGCATCACCAATAGAAAACAGGGAGTTATTATCCCTCTGTACAGACAGCTGGTGAGAGCCCATCTAAAGTACTGCATGCAGTTCTGGAGACCCAGTCTCCACAAAGACATAGACAGGATGGAAGCTGTCCAGAGGAGGGCAACTAAAATGGTGCAGGGTCTGCACCAGAAGACATATGGAGAGAGACTTAAGCAGCTTAATATGTATAGCCTCGAGGAAAGGAGGGAGAGGGGCGACATGATAGAAACTTTCAAGTACCTCAAGGAAATCAACAAAGTCCAAGAGGGTAGTATCTTTCAAAAAAAGAGGTGTGCAAGAACAAGAGGGCACAATTTGAAGATGGGGGCTCAGAGGTAATTTAAGGAAGTATTTTTTCACAGAGAGGGTTGTGGATGCATGGAATGGCCTTCCGGAGGAGGTTGAGGTGTCAAAAACAGTGGTGAAATTCAAGCATGCATGGGACAGTCATAAGGCAATTCTAGGGGTTGTGGGTAGGAAGAAGTAGGCTACTGGTTAACAAGGATCTGCTGCTTATCCATTACGTAGGGAAATGGGCAGACTGGGTGGGCCAAGCGGTCCTTATCTGCCATCAAATTCTATGTTTCTATGAACCTGATATCCACTGCACCTGCATGAGTTTTTTATACTGCTTTGTGGTATCTTTACTGGTAGTGGATTGTTACTGCAGTGCACTAATCCCCCAACTGGCAAAAAGGATTTCTTTCCAGATTTGGATTTTTGACTCGTGAGCACTGGTTAGGTGGTGTTTTGCCTTTTTGTATGCATCTCTTGAGTGCGCAGTGCAATCTTAATCTGTCTGTGCGTTTGCATGGCACCATTAATTTGGGGAGACTACATTTTTTGTTACACTCTCATTTCACTTTGTCAGCACTGTGGAATTTTCTGGACACAAGACAGTAGCATTTTGGGAATACACATTAATTCAGGTGACTCTGTGTGCAACCAAACCACTGCACGCATGACTGAGTGCGCCACTGATTCTGGGTGACTTTACATTTCTCGTTACACTCTCATTTTGCTTCATCAGCATTGGGGAGTTTTCTGGACACAAGACAGTAGCACTTTGGGGATGCACATTCATTCTGGTGACTGTGTGGGTGGGTTGCTGCCAGTATTGTTGTCACTCCGCCTTGCTTCGTGTTTAAGGTGGAATGACAACATGAAGTAAGAACAACAAGGTAAAGTGAGCCTTTCATATGGGTCACTCCGCATAGCGAAGTTCCAAGGTGAAGTTTCCTCTTCCCGTTCACTTCATCAGCTTATTTTAAATTTGCTGCATCTCTAGTGCCATGTTGTGGATGGAAATAAGAACTGGCAGAGTTACAAATCTATAGCATTATGTGTGTTGTGAGCTCTTACGTGGACTGGTTGAGTTGCAGTTCCTGCCTTTTTCTCCTGTTGTGTGGTCCTGCAGATGGCAAAAGCAGCACAAGCTGATATGAGGGTTGTGAATCCTGGATACAGTCAATGAGAAACCTGCTTGCTTGCTTCCCTCCCTCCCTCAGGGCCACGGATGGAGCTTCCTGTTTGAAAAGTGAAAGCATGTGTATACAGACACCAAGATAATATTAAATATAATAATTATACTAATTGTGTGCATTCCGTGCCCAAATGTTGCAATAGTCACTTGCAATTCCTGCTGTATTTTCCTCACAATCAGAGCTACAGCAGCAGTCTATATTTCACTCATAAAGCCTCTGACCTCTTGCTGCACTTGCCCCCTCAGCCTCTTCCCAGTGCAGCTGGCATACTTTATGCAGAGTCTGTTTATTTATTTAAAATTAATGGCCAGGAAAGGCACAATAAGCCAAGACTCATTTCCAGGTGTGACCCAGGCACAAAGTATACACAGCAGTGAAACAGAATTACAGAATGAGTAGATTACAACAATAAGTACAAGGATATTATTGGTTTTGAATTACTATATATACAAAGTAAATGTACAGGAATTTAGGCAATATTTTTATTTTTATTTTATTTTTTTTTATTTTAGCTTTTGTTGACTGGATAAGTACACTAGACAAGTATTAAGCCTATTTTCAGGAGCGACCTGGGAGAGTAAAACATAGGGATACAGACATTTTTTACAGAAAGAATACAAGTACATCATGACAATATAACAACATATAGGAGTAGTAACATTATCCAAGGGTGTGGAAGGTCATAATATAACTTATAATTTTATGGTTAATGCACCCTCAGGGTGAGTAAGTCACTGACAAATTCTAACAAGCCATAAACACATTAGAGACATTTAAGTAAGGCATGACCAGGGAACATAGGTGTAGACAATTTTGCCCTTCGTCAAGTACCCAGATAATTGGTAGAATCATGGAAAATAGCAGGAAGTTTCAAGCAGCATCCATGGGAGGCAACTTTGGACTGGACTGGCAACAGCTGATAATTACTCTAGGGAGGCTTAGGGCAGTCACACGCTGAGGCTAGTTTCAGGAACCCCCAGAGGGAATTGTGAAAGCACTGATGGGAGAGGGACGAACTAATATATTCAGGAAGGGAGTTCCAGAGTCTGGGTGAGCATACGGCAAATTCCCAATCACCCATGAGGATACAGGTGGAGGGGACTTTGAGCATCCCTGGGGACTGGGACCTAAGGTGATAAGTACTAGTGTCAATTTGTGGCAGAAGCTGGGCCAGCCCCTGGGGGATGCCAGTTCTAATTACTTTGCCCATGAGACATCCCACCTCGAAGTCCAAGTACCTGGCTTGGGAGAGCCAGCAAAATTTATCATATAGCTCACAGCGATGGGTGAGACAGGGGGCAGCCAGGGCAAAATGACAGATGTTATTATATGTTGTGTGCCACCAAGTGAGATGAGTCTTGGGAGAGCGAGCAAATTGGTGCAGCCCATAGCAGAGAGAAGGAAGAAGTACACCTCTCACAGGGGCAAGTCTTACCACTGGTGTGAGGTTGTACTTGGCCCTGTAGGCCAGGCCCAGCTTGCAGTTCCCTGCCCTGCAGATGTTTTGGATGTGAGTACCCATGTCAAGTTGGGGGTCAATTATGACACCTAGGTATTTGGCAGAGTTCACTACAGGGAGGTGGGATCTATCAGGACTGGTAATATTTAGCAATGTTGATGAGGCTTTAATTTGGGCTGTTGAGCTGAAGAGCATAGTCTGTGTTTTTTTCAGGTTCAGGACCAGTTTATTGTTAGTAAGATTACATTAGGGAGGCTAACAATTATATATTGAGACCATTTGAGGCCCCTTGTGAGGGGATCATGATTGAGCAGGGGTGGGTTTGAGACTAGGAGGCAGCCAACTCAGGCCAGCATGATGTAAAAAACACAGATCAGGGGGCTAGGGAAGAAAGGTTTGAGTGGAGAAACACAGAAAGGGATAGGGAAGAGGGATTTGAGTGGAGCTAGGGGGTGGTGGGAGGAGCACGCTGGGTCATTAGGAGTATTTGGACCAGTGATTGGTGACAAGGAGTCTGAGGAGTCATCTAAAGGATGAGAGGGAGAAGCAAGGCAGATGTCAGAGGGAAGATTATTCCACAGGAGAGAGAAAGAGAGAGAGAGAAAGAGAGAGACGGTACTGTTACACAAGGTCCCTGCACTCTTATTGGTACCCCCAGAGGTACACCATACACAGCTAGCACTTAGGCATATGTCATACTAGCATATAGGACATAGGGCATCTACCGTACAAGAGTAGATGTCAGAATATGTATGCATATTATTGTTATACACTTTGCCTTCTAATATATATATATATATATATATATATTTCTTGCTTCTTAGATGTTAGAACAACTGTGTCCTTGTAATGATGATGATATATAATCCAGCACTGCCATCTATTGGTGATTTGTGCTATTACACTGATATATGTACAACTCTTCTTCCTTAGTCTTTATAAAGTGATGGCTACTACAAAATTGTATAATGTTATCTTCGACTTTGGAGCCATCTCTAATTTAGCCAATAGGGCTCATCTCTGTAACTAGAAATATTTATATTTTATGGTAACCATAGTAATTATCATAGATATATAATGTAAGACATTATGTCTTCCACCTTGGAGACACCAAGAGACATGGAAAATCCTCGAGGTATAGGGAACGTTTAGCATTGGCTCCCAGTTTGAATTTCGAAAGAACTGCTCAGGGCAACTGTGATTTATCCTTTTTGGCAGTAATAAACAAGTTTTTTACTCTTGTGCAGTGTATCTGTGATTCCTTGCATTCTCATTATTGCCAAGAACCTGAGAGTGAGGTTTAGACCTCCTGACAATTGATGACCATGTGTAGGCAATATCTGGTGTTTGCAAAGTTTCACTTGTCGCTTCAAACTATTCTCTTCCCAACAGGGACTGTAGGCGTGCATTCTGGCATCACCTTACCCGTTTTACAACCACTTTGTAATAACTTGCAAAGTTTGGCTGCTTTCTGGGTGTGGTTGATGCTAACTCGACCCACTCCACAGCAGTTTTGAATTGCAAGCTCACAAGTACACAGTTGCCCAACTGAGAATAAAGTGCTCCTGTTGTGGATCGATACACAGCATGGCACCATTTTCAGTTTTATTTTTTGTTCCCTGCCACACAATGGCCACCGTATCAAATATTTGTGCAGAACTGAGACTCAATGTGTCCAACATTCTTGCATCCCATGGAGGATGGGCTGACTTTGCGGGGGACGCAAGTCAACCTGAAAACACTGTACTAGGTCTTTCAACTCAGAGATGGGACAAACAGCCAGAAAGTGAGAAGCTAAGGGGCTGTTGGTCGCTGCTCTTTATGCTGCTCTGGAAGCCTCTGAAGTGAGGTTTTGAACCCTTGAACTGCAAATCTCATCTCTTAAGCAGGAGATGGGGTTGCAGGAAGCAGAATGCATGAGACATGAGCAGGATTTGGAATCTGAACTCCAAATTTTGCAAAATGAAAAGGATTCCATTTTGCATCATTCTGCCAGGTAGGCAAACAGAAACTTTGTAACTAGAAGCAGGAATGTGAAAGTTTGAGACAGGATAAGGGTCAGGCTCTGCAAAAGAAATGACTTATTAGGTAGAACAAATGAGCAATTGATTAAGGAGCTGGGAGTGATTCAGAATGAGATAAACCAGATTCCTAATGACATAGAAGTGGCTACTAGGGACAATCGCAAATTGAGTGCCATGTATAGACTGTTGCAGAAACAGATGCAGATGAGATAGATGGGAATGCAGCAAATGTGAATCATGATGAATGTGAAACCAAGATGCAAAACTGCACCATCAGTGGGAGGTTCTGGCTGGTCATGTCAAGGCAATGGGAGATGTAGCCCCCACCTTGACCACGTCATCTGATGGGGAGGTGACAGATGATTACATCTCACAGTACAATGCCCAGTCACATCCCTACTATGGCCAAGACTCCACACCCCACCATCCCCAACATGGCAGACACCCCTCACGCCAAACCCATGTCATACATCACCAATGTCATGGTTCACATCATGGGTGATGCCAACATGGTGACCCATATGATGAGGAGAGTAGGCCCAGGTCTTGTCTCAATGGCTCCACTGGTGGCTGTTATTGCTGTGGATGATAAGGCAGAGACTGAGAAAATGACAGATGATGCTTTAGGCAGGTGGCTCTACCCAACAGAAGCAAACGGACTCTCTGGATGCAGATCAGACAGATGCTGCAGGAAGCTGCTTCCCAGGATGGAATGGTCCATACTGTGGTGGAGCCTGCAGCTCAGGCAACCCTGGGTAGTGCCAGAGAGTACCTACCTACCTCCATCTGATCATCCCAACAATCCCCTACAAATGGCCTATTCTGTTCAGCAAATAGATGACAGTATTGGTCGGATGAGCCCATCTGACAACCTCAGCTGTCACTTGGATAGAACAAGAACAAGGGGGCACAATTTGAAGATAGAAGGGGGGCTGCTCAGAGGTAATTTAAGGAAGTATTTTTTCACAGAGATGGTTGTGGATGCATGGAATGGCCTTCCGGAGGAGGCTGAGGAGTCAAAAACAGTGGTGGAATTCAAGCATGTATGGGACAGTCATAAAGCAATTCTAGGGGGTGAGGGTAGGAAGAAGTAGGCTGCTGGTTAACTAGGATCTGCAGCTTATCCAATAGGTAGGGAAATGGGCAGACTGGGTGGGCCAAGCAGTCCTTATCTGCCATCAAAATCTATGTTTCTGTGTTTCTATGGAAAAGGTGTGTGCTAAATGTAAAATGCTTAGTCTCACTGCAGACTACCAATTCCACATCCTACGCCAGACCATTGATCCTGGATTGTGGGCAGAACTCCCTGATGCTGTCAGCCAGGTCGGCACTGCCACTTTTGATGAGGTCACAGCTAAACTCATTCCTGCACACAGCCCAGGTGTAGTAGGAGTGATGCTTGCATACCCTGAAAAACAGAATGCAAAAAAAAAGTCCAGTGACTTATTACCAGAGGCCCTGGGTGGCCTACTGAGCAGGGAAGCATCTTGCACAGGAAGCTACAGATGTAGACCTTATTGAGTATAAGACCCTGCTCCTTAGGAACGTGATCCCTACAGTAAGAGAAAAGGTAGAGCCAACCACCTATCCCACCATGGAGAGATTTGCTGACATTCTTTGGAAAACCTAGAGAGATTATCAACTCTACAGCCATGATCCAGGCTCTGGTTCCAAGAAAGTAGCTGCTGTGGATACTACTCTGGAGACCATGACATACTACATGGTGGAAGGGCAGGCCCATGAGAAACTGCCCCTCCCCATAGACAACCAACACCCCCAGCTGGCCCAGCAACCACAAAAACAGCAGCAACAACAACAATGGAGTGGGAACTGGATTTACCATATGAACAAGAAACACAACAAGAATAACAAGGGACCAGGCCCTTCATATAAGGAGATAGTTGAAGAGAATCAGAAGTGGGGCAAGTGTCCTCCATAGCAGATGCTGTTCCCGCTCAGGCCCTTGCAGCCATACAACTGGGATCACAGGCCTCAACAGGCCATGGAGATACTGGAAGTACAGGTCCTCAGGCCCATACAGGCCTGAACCCAGAAGCTGCTCCCTATATAGCATCAGCGCAACATGGTGAGGTGGTTCAAAGGAGCCAGGCCCAATCCATCCATTCTTCCATTGGTACAGATTGACAATTACAGGTCCCAGTCTGTATTGTAAACAAGCTGGTCTTGGATGCAAATGGATGGCCCTGCACTGAGGCCGAGGTTGCCTACTGACAGTGCTATTGGATACAGGTGCAGCTGTGTCTGTATTAAATGATGACCACCCAGAGACATCCCCATGGTCCACTGGATGGAGGACCAACATGTCAGGAGTAGATGGAACTAGGTTGCCTGCATACCATTCTCTACCATTACCTGCAGAGTTGGGACACCTGAAGGCCTATCACACCTTCAAGCTAATGGTATTGCATGGCCATCCTAGTATAATTAGAATTTACTTTCTAGCACCACATGGCTGTATGGTGGACCTAGCCAACATGTTACTGATACATATTCAGGGTCAATACCATATCATAATGATTCCTGATTCCTATGTGGTGGCAACAATATCTGCCAAAAATAAAGAGTATGATGTCATAGATTTGTTAAAGAACCAGGAGCTTTTCCTAAAGCTTCACCCCATTCTACAAAGGCATTCAGAGGCATTTGCCACCAACAAGCACCAACAAGCATGACTGTGACAGGCCCAGCACATGAGAGGCACAGGCAATATTATTTTCCACAAGAGGTCCTGTCTTCTCTTAGGGAAACAATAAAATCACTCCTCAAATAAGGTGTAATCAGGACATGTGTCTCTACCACCAGCTCCCCAGTGTGACCTGTGAAGAAACCCACAGGTGTCTGGAGACTTACTATTTACTACTGGAGACTGAATCAGGTCACCTCCCAGTTGTGCCCCAACTGTGGCATCGGCACCTGATGTGCTGCGACTTTTGACTCCTGACCAAAGATGGTTCGGTGCCCTGGACATCTCCAATGGTTTCTGGTCATTACCATTGGCCCCTAAAAGTCAATATAAGTTTGCTTTCTCCTTTGAGGGTAGACAGTACACGTGGACCTTCTCACCACAGGGATTTCATAACAGCCCTTCCCTATTCCATCTACTCATGTTGGACACCCTTGAGGGTGTCTCTATCCCCCAGTGTCTCTTGCGGTATATTGATGACCTGTTGTTGGCAACAGCCACACAGGAACAACATTTGGATCTCTTGGACAAACTACTGACCCTCATTCAGAGAGTAGGTCTCAAATGTAACCCAGTAAAAGCATAACTATGTCAGAAAGAGGTACTCTTTCTGGGCCTAAGAATAACTGATCAAGGCTGAAGTCCTAGCTGGAAGAAAATACAAGGATTGCAAGACTTGCAATTACCCACCAGTGTGGCCATTCTTAGGAGATGTTTAGGTATGGTGAATAATTCTAGAGATTTTATTTGTGATTTTGCTCAGAAGGCTGCTCCTCTGTATGAATTACTGAAAAAGGACATTCCCTGGAATTGGGGACCTATTCACACCCAGACTGTGATGTCACTGAAACAGGCCTTGCTCTCAGCCCCAACTCTGGTCAAACCCAATCCAGCCATGCCATTCCATCTAGAATGTAGTAGTAGTAGTACTAGTAAAAAATGTTATTAATTGACAAGCAAAAGAATAGGAAACTTGACTGAGGCAAGCTATTTTCCAGCGAGGTCCTTAATACAAGCCTTCATGTTGACATCATAGTACAAATAAAATAAAAATAACACAGATTACATACATAAATATTCAAACAAGATAAACTAACACCACAACAATATTTAAATTACAGTTAACTACTTAACATCTATATAAATAAACTATGTAGATGTAAGGACACATTCTATATATATATATATATATATATACACACACACACACACACACACACACACACACACACACACACACACACGTGCAAACCTTCATCATCTTTAATACATAGTGTTCATGGTGGATCAACAATAAACCTTTTACATGCATCAACTTTAAACCATCTTTTTATTTCTCCTATACAGGGGCTAGAACTAAGTAGTCTAAGATTAGTTGGCAATGAGTTCTATATATTGGGACCTAAATTAAAAAAAAAATGAGCTCTACCCAAATCTGTCCTTCTTCTGGGCAATTCATATTCCATACCCTCCGCAGAGCGTAGGCCTCCTGTAATTGTCCTAACCTGGAGTTCATCTATAATATATTCAGGTACTTTACCCCTAACTGAGATAACCATGTAAATCAAAGCATAGAAATACCTTCTATCTTTTGGATACATCCAATTCAGAGACTGTTATAGCTCTCTCTTCTATGTGTTCTCTTAGATACATTCAAAATAAACCTTGCTATTTTATTTAAAAGAACATCTATTTTAGCTAACTGAGTTGAAGTTGCCCCTATATAAACAATATCCCCATAATCCAAAAAAGGTATCAATGTAATTGTAGCTATATGCTTCCTTATCCTTTCATCCATACAGTTTCTAATTCTGTATAGTGCACCCAAACATCCACTGATTTTCTTAATTAAATGATCTATGTGGGAAGTCTATCCCAACGATCTATCCAGGTACATTTCTAAGTATCTATAACATTGCACTTGTTCAAGAACAATTTTATCTTTGCGGGCCCGCCAGCGCAGCAGTAGAGTTACTGCTTGCGGTGCCAGCGACCTGGGTTCGGGAATGGACTCAGGCAGTTGGAGGGCCAGCGGGGGGGGAAGGATTGAGCACCCAAGGGCTACTCTCCTCTTCCAGGTGGGTTAGGATGTGAGTCCCGCTGTGATACCGCCACCTGGGTGACCACGGGTGGAGGTGGAGCGAGACAGCATACAAAGGGGAGGGCGGTCATCTGCCGAGAGCCAGCGTGTTAGCACGTTGAGGTGTGCATCACTCCATGGCCCTTCTTATGTGCAGATGTCCAGGGTATGGGACCAGAGAAAAGCAGAAAGAACCTTGCACTGGGCTCCCATAGACAGGACCTGGCTGTCCTGAGAAAATCCTCAACCAGGCTACACAGAAGGGGCTCATGAGGCCTTCCAACATAGTCTCTAGGTGCGAGAGGGGGACTAAATAGTGGTCCCCCTCCTCCCCACCTGGGGGGTAAACCGGGGCAGGATGGGGAAGGCTAGCCAAGCACTGGGAGGGAGGTACCTGGGGCGGGACTATGGGAACTACAGCTTACACTATTCTCTTTAGAGAACAATATAAGCTGAGATTTTTTTTTTTTAAGTTCAGAACAAGTTTGGATTTGCTATAAAATGACTAAAGCTCATCAAATGCACGTTGAAGAGTAGGTTCTATCTGCATTATCAATGAACCCTCCACATAGATAATGGTATCATCTGCAAATAGATGACATTGTACATCAGAATTAGTTACAATAACATAATTCATGTACAAACTAAATAACATTGGACCCGAAATGGATCCTTGGGGCAGTCAATCTTTCTTCCATAAATTATAACCTTTCATCTGCACCATGTTATCCAAAATCTTATCATTCAATCATAATTCTGTAACTATAATCACTTCTGGACTATATTTAATAGTCCATTCTCTCAAGTGATCATTTTTTCTTAATAGACTACAGATGTTAATATGAATCACACACATAGCCATGTCAGCAGTGCTGGCCCAGAAGGTTCATGGCACTTTGAGACCCATTGCATATGCATCACAGCTCTTGACCCCAGTGGAACAGAAGTACATCCTTTGTCAAAGGAACCTTATAGCTCCTTACTGGGCTGTCAAACACTTCTTGTATATTGTTGGGTACTCGCCTCTGATTATTAACACAAACCACTCCCTAACTACCTTTCTTCCATCAGACAGGGTGAAGGATGGGTCAGTCTCTAATACCAGGCTGACACACTGGTCACTTCTTCTCCAGGATAGAGACATTCAGGTCCACCCAAACAAAATACCATCCATGCTGGCACATGGCCTCCTTTTTCAAGTAGAAAACAATGACTGTACACTGCAACCACCTGATCTTCCAGATACAGGTCCTTTCCTCCCTGCCATGCCACAACTACTTGAGAACACCTCATTGTGTTGTATTTTCACAGATGGTTCAGCTTCCTCTTATCTGAGAGAAAAGATTGCAAGGATGGGTATCTTAGTGATTTATTCTTATAGTAACACTGTTAAAATTTCTAAGCATTGCAGTGTGGCATCATCACAATATGCTGAGATGGCAGTGGTGGCCAGTGCCCCTGAGTTCATCCAGCATGGAACTGAGGATACCATCATCTTTACAGACTCTAACTGGGTTTGTTCTCTCTTACATAATTTATTCCTTTCTGGCAGGAGAACTTATTCCTCTCCTCTGATGCCAGTCCAGTGATGCATAAAGAACTGGTAATATACATACACTCACTGGTGCAAAGGTTTGCACACAAATTCTATGTAAACAAAGTTTACGCTCATTCCATACATGACCCCTATCATGCATTCAATGACACTGTGGATACTCTTGCCAAGGAAGGGGCCCAAGGGAGGGACACCTGAATGATGGATCATCCAGAAGCCAGGGTAGCTGTACACATTGCAGCAGTCAAAAAGAAACCCAAACCCTTTTCCTCCTTGGACCTGTCGGCCACCCAGCATGTTGACTCTCAGCTCAAAGATGTGTTTAGATTCCTTGATAAGCACCCTAAACAGAATTTACCTACCCACAACCCCTACCAGAGGCATGAAGGTAAGTTACACTTGTCCCCCAGATGACAAGCTCATTTGGTATCAGCCAGGTGACATCCCCACCAAATTATGGGTGGTTCCCAGACACCTTAGGTCTGAAGTTTTGCAACAAGTTCAAGACACCCCTACTGGTGGATGCCAGGGAGTAGAAAAACACCCTCCAAAGACTCAAGACCACCGCTAGGTGGCCTGGTATCACCAAGGATGTCAAGCAGTACATAGATAATTGTCTTGTTTATGAGCAAAACAATCCCATCCTCACCAAACGAAATGCCAAACTACTACTGCAAACGCACTCTGGCCCATGGCATGCCATACATATTGATTTTATTGGTCCATTGACCAGTACCAGTAGGAATAACAAGTGTGCCCATGTGGTAACTGATCTTTTCTCTAAGTGTGTGGAAGCTTTCCCAACTCAGATATGTACTGCTAAAACCACTGCCAAAATCCTGGTGGGACAGAGTTTCTCCAGGTGGGGCCTACCTCTCAAGGTAGGCTCTGATAAAAGAACCAGTTTTACATGTGAGTTGATGAAAGAAGCACTTGAACTCCTCGGAGTTCACCAGAAATTCCATATACCCTACCCCAGCAATCTTCAGGTCAGGTAGAGAGAGCCAACAGATGGATTAAGCAAATGCTTTCCAAATTCATTGAAGACAATCCCAAGACTTGGGATTCCCTGTTGCCACTACTCCTTATGACCATCTGAGGCACACCCTCAGCCACTACCCAGCTGACACCATTTGAGGTGATGACTGGTAGACAGATGAAATTACCAGAACACTTGTTGTTTGACCTGCATACCCCCACAGCAGACCGTGTGTCTGTAGATCAATATGTGAAGAAACTCAGACAAGACCTCATACACACACACACACACACACACACACACACACACACACACACACACGCGGCTCGTATGTTGCCAACTGCATGGGAAAGGCCCAGCAACAGTCCAAAATACAGTTTGACAAATACACACAAGAAGTGAATTGGCAAATTGGAAATCAGGTAATGGTTCTCAGATTTGTACATCCCACATGCACCTTCTCCAATAAGTGGGAACGCCCCTACCCCATTGTCAACAAGCTCAGTCTAGCAGTCTATCAGGTTAGACTAATGCACAAGAACAAACTGACTGACAAATGGTTACATGCATCTTTCTGTGTTACCCCCTACTGCTAAACAGCTTTTGGAATGTCCAAAATGTACCCCGGTACCCATAGTGGTATAACAGCCATCTTACCTGGTACACTTATTCATAACTTACAATGTATGCATATACCTATTTTGTTAAATTTAACTTACTGGAATATGAAAGAATTTGTTATGTGTCATACTACTAATACTTTAGCATTTTACAGTACTTTACTGCTTGATAGATTAGCAGCTTTTCAGATTCATACTCAAGACCCTATTGCCGAGGTACACACCACCGAACATAGAGGCAATTTCAGGAGGAAACCTAATCCTGATGATCAAAGTCACAAACATAATACCTGTGAGGTTGACAGCTCTGATGTCACAGGTGCCACGGGCACCATCACTGGTCTTTTTAGTACAGCTATGCCTGTTTGGAATAAGGCTGACATTGCTGCTATCAAATCACATTTAGTGAAATTCCAAACTGGTTTGGTAAATGATTTAATACCCCCATTACTGCACGGTGTAGATGGCCTTAGTCAAGCAGAAAGATACACTGTATACAACATGCACAACATTGCTAAGGCATTTACAGATTCTAAAGATAAGATAAACACCCTTATCGCACAAAATAGCAAAGAAGCAGACAGACAATTCATTGCCCATGAGATATCGTGTTCAGCCTATGGCTCATATACTATCACTACCATCAATAATCTTTTCCATGATCCAGAATCCGGAATGATTCCTGGTACCAGTTATGACAGACCCATCTCTAAATGGTACTTTCCATGGTGTAAACCCCCTAGCTGCATTGTAATGTGTATGCAACAAACTCTTACCATTCCACTATCTACAGCTAGGAATTTTAGTTTTGTGACCAGGCACCCTAACACTGGTCCATGTTTTACTTCTAATAAATGTTCTATTAAGGATACAATGTTTGTTTTTTTTACTGTCTCTTTACTATGTTTTGATCTTACTACAGATTTGTTCAATAAACTTACAACTGTTTACTCTACTGGGCACCTTGATGAAGATATCTACAGAGAACGCCTCAACTTGCCTCCTCTACTGGTCTTCCATCCTATCCTGGATGTCTGAGTTGCCCCGCACACAGATTACTACATGAAAAAGGACTACATTTACTTGTGTCAATGTGATGTATTTGATGTTTTAAACCTGTATGTGGTTATTCTCCCAACAGTACTGACTGGTCCTTTTCCATAGATGATGACATTAGCACTAATGGCACAGACTTTTCCGACTCAACATTGGCTCTAGACAAGCTTTACCAACTTTATTGACATGAGGTTCATTGCCTGTAAACACGGATTTCAAAGACAACCTTACACTGACAATAAAATCACTTTTATATAGGAAAGATACTTATCTCACCCACATCAGCAATAATATTACTAAGGTTAACAAAGCTGTCCTTGCACTTACTAATGATGGTGATATGGACAGTGCATTAACTAACACTTGGTTAGAAATTACCTTTAAAGGTTTTGTTATTATACAAGCATTTTTTATATTTTTTCTTATTATTATGATTTGCTGCCTACGACGCACACTGCATCAACACTGTGAGTAGCTGGAGTTCCTTTACAAGGCTCGTGCATTGGGTCTGTAAATGACCCCTGCTCTCTATCCATTTCCTTATTTTTGCTGCGTTGCCCTCAGAGGCAGCAAGGAAGGAATGTTACACAAGGTCCCTGTACCCTTATTGGTATCCCCAGAGGTACACCTTATACAGCTAGCACTTAGGCATATTTTATACTAACATGTAGGGCATAGGGCATCAACCATACTAGAGTAGACGTCAGGATATGTATGCATATTATTGTTATACACTTTGCATTCTGATATATATATATATATATATATATATATATAATATATAGATAGATAGATATATGTATATGTATTTCTTGGTTATAAGATGTTAGGACAATAGTGTCCTTGTAATGATGGTGATATATAAGTCGACATTGCCATCTTTTGGTGATTTGTACTATGACACTGATATATGTACAACTATGCTTCCTTTGTCTTTACAAATAATGACTACTACAAAATTGTATAATGTTATCTTGAACTGTGGAGTCACCTCTAATTTAGCCACTAGGGCTCATCTTTGTAACTAGAAATGTTTTTATTTTATGGTAACCATAGTAGTTATCATAGATATATAATGTAAGACATTATGTCGTCCACCTTGGAGACCCCAAGAGACACGGAGAATGTTTGAGGTATAGGGAATGCTTAGCATTGGCTCCCAGTTCATATTTGGAAAGAACTGCTTAGGGCAACTGTGATTTATCCTTTTTGGTAGTAATTATTGAGTTTATTACTCTTACACAATGTGTCGGTGATGCATTGCATTCCCATTATTGCCAAGAACCAGAAAGTGAGGTTTAGACCTCCTGACAGTACAAAAAGGCAAATTAGCCAGTAGCAGTATGAGGACATGAGGGGGATGTGGAAAGTGTGTGAATTCCTGTGGTGAAGAGAGTAATTTGTGGAATTGGCTGGGGTAAGATGGGAATTGATGTGGGGGGAGGGAACCAAACCAATATTTTGCTATGAGGGAGGCTCTGTGGACAGTTCTCCCATGGGAGAGCAAGGCCAGGGTGAGTGGTGCATAGATGAGGCAATGATGAGTGAGTGTGGGAGGGGGCAGTGGCAATGCAGCAGAAAGAGTTGAGAAGGGAATCTAGTTTGGAGAGAGAGAGAGAAGAGGCTGGGGCCATTCCACAGACATGATGTCAGCATAGTCCAGCACCAGCAAGATTGTTTTAAGTACAAGCTCATGTCGAGTGGGCAGTGGGAGGCTGGCTTTGTGTCAATAGAGAATCGTGAGTTTGGTGAAGATGGCCTTGATGTGAGTGGAGAAGTTGAGGTGGCTGTGTCTGATGAATCTGTTCTCCTTGATACTATCTAATCTCCATGATACTACCTAATCTGCCCCTGCATGCCCAGCAACAGCTCTACTCTTCCCCATCCTGCCCCCATAGGCCCATCTCTTTCCTGCTGGACAAAAATGATGTGTTTTTGCCCTGGACTCAGGTGCCAATCCTGGCTTGATCCATAGCCTGCAAGCCCTCTTGGAGGAAGTATTCCAGCATAAACAAGGGGTCCCTATCAGCATTTTAGCCTACTCAACAACCTCAATGCACCTGGAGCAGCAACACACAGCACATCTTCCAATCAGTGTGTCTCAGCCTTCTGCCATTATGCCACCCTGTACTTCAAAAGAGTCATAGAGAAAGCTTGCCTACTACCCAGTCCATGTTGTACCTCAAGCAGCTACATCTGCACCATGGTGAAAAATCAGCTTCTGCTAGCCTTTATCATTGAGAAATGCCAGACCTTCTGAACCTTGGAAGATGAGCTAAACCTGGCAGGGAGGCAAAGGCTTAACATCTTTAATAACTTACTCAGGGCTGTCCCCACACATTTAAGTCGGCAATGTAAAGGAAAGCCACTTTAATTGGCAGATCTGCTTTAGTTTAAAACAGTTCTTCCTGCAGGGTTAGGAAATGCCATGTCTGAACCTGAATACACTAGTAATCTACATAGAAACATAGACTTTGACGGCAGATAAGGCCCGATAGGCCCATCTAGTCTGCCCATTTCCCTACCTACAGGATAGGCCGCAGATCCTAGTTAACCAACAGCCTATTTCTTCCTACCCCCCACAAGAATTACCTTATGTCTGTCCCATGCATTCTTGAATTCTCCCACAGTTTTAGACCCCACAACCTCCTCAGGAAGGCTGTTCCATATATCTACTACCCTCTCTGTGAAATAATACTTCCTCACATTGCCCCTGAATTGCCCTCCTTCTATCTTTTAAATTGTGTCCCTTGTTCTTGCAAGTCTCTTTTCTAAAAGATGCTACCCTCTTGGACTTTGTTGATTCCACTGAGGTACTTAAAGTTTCTATCATGTCCCCTCTCCCTTCTTTCCTCAAGGGTATACATGTTAAGCTCCTTTAGTCTCTCCTCTATATGGCCTCTTGCAGACCCTGCACCATTTTAGTTGCCCTCCTCTGGACTGCCTCTATCCTGTCTATTTCCTTGCAGAGATGGGGTCTCCAGAACTGGACACAGTACTCAGATGGGGTCTCACCAACTGTCTGTACAGAGGATAACAACTTCCTGTTTTCTGCTGATGATGCCTCCCTATACATCCCAGTATACCCCCAGCCCTCCCTAATGCCTTCTCACATTGCTTGCTAACCTTGAGGTTCTCTGATATGATTACCCCCAGGTCCCTTTCCTTTTTTGTTGTTGTTACTACCTCCCCACCAATTGTGTATTCTTTACCTGGGTTCTTGTTTCCCAGGTGCATTATTTTGCACTTCTTTACATTGAATCCTAGCTGCCATACTTGTGACCATTCCTCCAAGCTTGCCAAGTCCCTTTTCATCCTTTCCACGCCTCCTTGTGTATCAACCCTGTTGCAGATCTTTGTGTCACCTGCAAAAAGGCATATTTTTCCTTCCAGTCCCTCTGCAATGTCACTGATGAAGACATTAAAAAGGACTGGACCCAATACTGAACCCTGCGGTACCCCACTAGTAACCCCCCTTTCTTCAGAGTGGAATCCATTTACAATTACCTTTTGTGTCCTGTTGTTCAGCCAGTGTTTTACCCAGGCTACCACCCTGGGTCCCACTCCCAGGCTAGCTAATTTGACTATTAATCTTTGTGTGGGACTGTGTCAAATGACTTGAAGTCTTGGTAGGCCATGTCCACAGCCCCTCCCTGGTCTACTTACTTGGTCACCCAGTCAAAGAAATCTATTAGATTTGCCTGACATGACCTTCCCGCAGTGAACCCATGCTGCCTTGGGTCCTGTACTCCACTGGCCTCTAGGTACTCAACTATTCTTTCCTTCAGAAGTGACTCCATCACTTTCCCTACCACAGAGGTCAGACTGACAGGTCTGTAGTTTCCTGCCTCTGTCTTGGTCCCACTTCTGTGAAGGGGAATCACATCCGCCTTCCTCCAGTCCTCGGGTACGACACCATCCTCCCATGATTTATTAAAAAGAGTAGCCAGTGGTTTCACTAGTTCTTCTCTTAATTATTTTAGAATTCTGGGGTGAATTCCATCAGGACCCATTGCTTTGTCCACCTTTAGTTTTAGGAGTTCTTGCAGAACCCTTTCTTCTGTGAAAGGACTGGGATCTACCCCCCTATCAAGAGTGCTTCTGTTAATTGGATGAGGCACTTCCCCTCTCTTTTAGGAATACTGAGCAGAAATATTTGTTCAGTATTCCTGCTTTTCACTGTCCCCTCTGCCCGCCACTGCTCATTCTATTCAGCCTCACTATCCCTCCCTTTGTCTTTCTATGCTCGCTGATGTACCTATAAAAGGTTTTATCCCCCTTCTTAACTGAGTTGGCTATCTTTTCCTCAGTTTGGGCCTTTGCTATTCTGACTTCCCTCCCTGCTTCCTTCTGCCTTAACTGGTACAGCTCTCTGTCCTGCTCCTTCTGTGTTTCCTTATACTTCCGGAATGCTATCTTTTTCTTCCTGACTTTCACATCCACCTCTTTTGAGAACCATAGTGGCTTTTTCTTTCATTTTGATTTGTTTATTTGCTTCACACAAAGGCTTGTTGCCTCTGTGATGGCAGTTTTGATAATTCCCCATTGTTGCTCCACACCTCCTTCTAGCCTGTTTGCTAGTGCTTTTCTGAGGCACTCTCCCATCTTGCCAAAGTCAGCCCTCCTAAAGTCCAGTACCCTCACACTTGTATGGCTTGACTCTGTAGCTGAGTTTAACGTGACCCATACTGTTTGATGGTCACTTGTCCCGAGATGGCAACCCACTTCTAGATCTGAGATCCTCTCACTGCCCCCGTTTGAAAGTACGAGGTCTAAGATTGCTCCCTCATGAGTGGGTTCCGAAACTAGCTGTCTAATGCCTGCCACGTGTAGAGCATCAAGAATGGCCCTGCTCTTGGATGTGGCTGCAGCAAATGTGCTCCAGTTAACATCTGGCATATTCAGGTCTTCCATCAACAGTATCTCCCCTTTCTCTGCCATTCTAAGAATGCCTTCTATCATATCCTTGTCCATTCCTTCCCCCTGACATGGGGGTCTGTACACAACTCCTGTGCAGATTGTGGTGCCCTTTCCAGTCTCCAAGGTGACCCACAGTGCCTCCTCTCCTCCCTGTTTACTCTTTTGTTCAGTTGCTTTTATCCCTTCCTTTACATAGAGAGCTACTCCTCCCCCTCTTCTCCCCTGCCTGTCTCTCCTGTAGGTTATGTACCCTGGTATGTTAACATCCCAGTCATGGTTCTCTGTGTACCATGTTTCTGTAACTGCTACGATATCCAGACATCCCTCTTCCATTAAGGCCATCAGCTCAGGGAGCTTGTTGCCCAGACTATGGGTATTGGTACCCATTACCCTCCATTTCCTGATGGCCTTACTCCCTTTTGCCCTATCCCTGTCCTTCTTGCCTTTATCACTTTCTCCATTTACCCCTGCCCTTATCCCTACAGACACCTCTATGTTAGTGTTTGATGCACTTACTACCATGATTATTTGGGGGGCCTAGGATTTTCCTTCTCCTTTCCAGTGCCTCCCCCCTTGGCTAGTTTAAAAGCTTGCCAATGAAGCATTTAAACCTATCACCTAGGATCCTGGTTCCCCTCCCAGACAGATGCAGCCCATCATGCCAGTATTGGCTTGCATCACTCCAGGTGGACACCCAGTCCCCAATGAAGCCAAATCCCTGAGCTCCACACCAGTTTTTCAACCACTGATTGAATCCCTGTGCAGAACACCTAGCCTCCTATGCCATAGATGGGTAGCACCTCCGAGAAGGTTACCGCATGCTACTTGACCAAGGCCCTCCCAATTCCACAAACTCTTCCTGCACTTCTAATCCCTTTTAGCCAGGTCATTTGTCCCTAGGTGGACAATGACATCCAGCTCCCTCCCCTGTGCAGCTGCTCCAGCAATCCTGAGGATTCGCTCCCTGTCCCTCCAAGCCATGGCACCAGGCAGGCACCTTACCTCCCTCTCCCCTTCCTCCCCCAGTTGTACCTTCCAAACAATGGAGTCCCCCACCAGGAGTTGTTTCCTTCCCCTGCAGGGTCCCCTGCCACCCTCCTGTGGGTCTCCTTTGTGGAGGTTCCCAGCATCCTCCTTGGTCTCCACTGTGGGTGCCTCCATAGAGGAACCACACTTTGCCAGAATGGCATAGGAATTGTGGAGAGGTGCAACTGGAGGGATGTGCCTCTGTTCCACCATCCTCACCCTCCCTGAGCCCACTGTGGTCCAACTGCCTCTTCTTGGCAACCTCCTGAGGCACAGGCAGTGGCACTGGTGGTCCCTGGATGGAAGAAGAGATCCCACAAATCCTGGCCAACTCAGCCTGGAGATGAGCAACCTCCTCCCTCAGCCCAGAGAGGTGCCTGCAGATGGGACAACACCGCATCCTCCAGAACATCTCCTGGAAGACTGCTGCTCCACAGCCGCTGTACTGCACCACTCTAATGATGTCTTATTTCTGGCCCCTTAACTGTTTGCAATCCTTACTCTTTCCTCTGTTTTTTTTCTCTCTCTCCTTACTTTCTGCCTGTGTGCCCTTTAAGCTCCTGATTGTCCTGTTCTGAGACAAGAATATCCTATATTTATCAGTAGACCACCTACTTGCTCAGAGGCAGACCTCCAGCAGCTAGTGGGGGCCAGAGAGTTACTTTTGCCCTTCTAGGATGGTGGGTCCTTGGTGGTTCTGTGATCACTCACTTCCTGCCCCTAAACAGGAAGTCCCTGTTGTCAGTCAAATCCTGGTTAAGTTGGGCAGTCACAGGAGCTGTTGGTTGTGAGATAGTCCCAGAGCCTAGTTTTAAACATACCAATTGTTGGGGCAGAGGAGATGGTGGGGCTGAGGCCATTGAACCAGAGTGGTGCTTGATAAGCAAAATGCATTAACATGATATGTGGGTCCTGGGGCTAGGCAAAGCAAAGGGTGCAAGAGACAGGCAAGGCACAGTTGTGGCTGCAGCATTACAGCTTGCCTAACTAGCAGATATGAAATCTCTTACCTGGGTCCCAGAGAGCCTGGGATGGGTGTTTTGGAGTGTAGTCCAATCATACCTGTAAAAAAATATAAAATAAGAATATCCATGGGATTACAAAGGATCCACAGTGCTTCAAGAACAAAAGGGACTAACAGGGAAGGTCAAACAAACAATACTTATCTGATATGTAAGTAGTCTGTGTCCTGTCAGACCAGGGTCAATGTCCTCTGATACCTGCAGAAATAAAGGAAAAAAAGGATTATTATGAGGAAAAAAGAAAAGCAAGAGTACAGATAGCATTCCAGAGAAGTACAAGAGCTATAGGGAGAACATAGATATTGCATACACAATCCCAGTGATCCCTAGTTGAAATCCCACCATGGTCACCAGCTCAGGATATGACACTGGGAATGACACATACCCTCCCGTCTTTGAAAACTGGGTTGAAATTGTGTGTCATTGTGAACTGATCAGGGGACTAGCCAGGCTGTAGCCTTAAAGTGTAAGATATCATTTTAATTCAATAATTTTAACATAATATACTTTAATTCTGCTGTCCATGGATACTACCTGATCTACAGGACATGTATCAATACTTGGGCCTTCAAGGGTGAGTGGATGAAAATAACTGATGCCATAAATACCCCAGTCTCCAGCCCAGGGCCACAAGCAAGAGCCCAGTAATGGTCAACACCAGGTACAGTCCCATCAAAGCTGTCAGTGCACATGGCACGAAATATTGATAGCAGTGCAAGTGGTTCAGTGTGGTATCAGCACTGCATTTGGCACAGCAAGTGGTGACATTATATGCAGAGCAGCAAGCTGGTGGCTGTGCAAGTTGCACTGTGTTGTGATGACAGTGTATGTGGCAAAGATTTGACAGTGCAGTGATGACTATACATGAGTCACTGTGTGGTGTTGAAGAGAAAGTGACACAGCATGGAGTAGGCAGGGCACATGGCACTACACAGAAATAGTGGTGCACGTAACACAGTGCAGTGTTGGTAGTATAACAGTGAGGTTGTGACAATGCATATGTACCTGCAGCGCTCATGATGCAGAGTTGGCAGTGCATGTGAAATGCACTATGATGGCAGTGCACATGGCACAGTGAAGTGGCAGAAGTTTATGCATACCTCTCAACCTTTTGTTCCCCAGATGTGGAACATTGCCTCTCAAAATGTGGAACAAATGAGCAAAATGTGGAACACTTAATCAAATATTTACATAAGGAGCTCAGAACACCGTTAAAATGTTTGCATTTATGTTCAGAAAGTCTGTTATTAATTGAATGATGTATTTTTTGCACCATTTACTATAGATTTTTTGCTTTAAAAATGTTAACACTGAATGTGGGACAAGTCCTCAGAATGTGGAATAGGGAGCTTTTGAGAAGTAAAATGAGGAACGTTCCTCGTATTGTGGTACAGTTGAGAGGTATGAGTTTATGTGTAACAGCGAGGTGGTAACCCTGCACATGACACTGTGATGAGGGGAGTGCATATGGCACATTGTGGAGCCAACAGTATCAGCTTACCAGTTGAGGGATATAGAATGAAAATATTTACACTAATGGATCAACTACTGACTGACACTTGTGTTTGTTAAACAAAATCAAGGTTTCCCATTATATAGCCTAACAATTCTAGTTATTATCCTAACAATTTCAGTTATTTATCCTAAAAATTCCAGTTTGACCACCACCTTCACCATCCACTGCTCAAATCAGTCCCCTTCTCCAAAACACTCTCCTCTCTGCTAGATCACCCTTCCAGGCACCAGACTATCCTCCATGCAGCTGGACAACCCTTCTTGCCCTAGCTTCTCCCATGATGAGCAACCTTACTGGAGCTACAGCACCACACAGGTTCCAGTCTAGCCTCTTCCCCAGATGACCACCCTCCCTGCATTTGGATCATCCCCCAACTACATGATATACAGAAGGAGCACCCGCTCAAGCCTCCACTCCAACGGACCACATCTCTGCAGCTGCCCCTCCCCCAAGCCCCTGGACCAGCACTCATGCAGCCAACCACTCTACCTACAGGTGGACCCACCCTAAGCCCTGTACCAGCCCCACTGTCTGACCAACCTCCCTGCAGCTGGACCTCAATTCCATCCCTGAATTACTCCCCCAGTCACCCTCCCTGCTGCTAGCTTACTCGTTCATACCTGGACTAGCCTTCCTCAGCAGACAAACCTTCTTGCAGCTGGACTCCCTGTGTTCATTCCCACCTCATGGACCTGCCCCCCTCCCCAAGTTGAGCACCCTCCTTGGATAATCACCCTGCTCAGGAGCTGGACCCAACCTCCCTCCAGAGTAGAACTTCACCAGGACCAGTAGCCACCATGCAACTAGACCCACCCCAGCCCCAGATCACCCTTCTGCTACCATGGACCCAGTACTTCTCAACATAGTATAAATAGAATACAAGACACTACCATACCAAATATAAATTCATGAGCACCTTTAAAATACACAACAACGTGGATTCAAAGAACCAAGTTAAAAGGCATGCTTTTCAAAACCCAGAAAAATTACTCTAAAGAAAAAAGTACACTGATCCATGCATTACTATAGCTTGCCTGGCTCCAAATTTAATGCCTAGGTCTTCAGATTTCTTACTCTCCTTACAACACTGATCCTCTCTCCTTCTGTTTCTCTTTTCTCCTCTCTTTTTCCTCTTCTTCATTATTTTTCTTTCTTGCATACCTACTATCTACTCCCTGCTAACCACTTCTTTTATATGTCTAGGCAAATTACCCCCTTACTCCAATTTTTTGTTGGAGGTCCTCTGAACCCAATGGTTGAGTCATGCCCCTTGCACTTTTTCTCTCCCTCTCCCACTCCCTATGTCATACCCTGCCCTCCCTTTCTTTCCCCCATACCTTACTCTCCCCACATCTTTGGCCTCCTCCCATCACCTTTTAATCTTCTTCCTGGCATCCCCCCCATCCTGACTTGCCAGCTGTTATGGTTGTGCAAAGTACTGTATAAAACCCTACCTGTTGTTGTAAACCATTGCTCCACTCCCCATCTCACTATTTTTATTTTTTATGTATACGTGCATCTACATTCTTACAAAGTTGTTCTGTCCTGTATCATGATTACTTGTGTATTGTTACTGCACCTTGAAACTGATTTTATTTTTTTATTCCATTGTATTGACAGTACAGGTAAATATGTATTGTTTTTATTCTATCTTTGACCTTGTTCTAACCAGGTCCATCTCGCAAATGAACCATGCTCAATGACGTTCGCCTGGATAAATAAAGAGTTTGTTTGATTGATTGATTGATTACTGTTTAATATAATGGATTAACATAACAACTGTTTTATTCAAATAAAATATTATGTGCAATAAATAAGCAGCACGCACACACACAAATATCTGCAGTAAATACATTTTCCTTTATCAATCTGCAGCTTACTCCAAATCATAGAAAAAAAACGTGCAAAGTCTTTTCTCTATAAATATAGATACATAGGCTACTGGATGGCTATGCACACAGAAAATGCATTTTGATTATCTCCCTGCAGCTCTGTAACTCTGCCCTGCCCCTACCACATTACAACGCTAAAGTAACTAGATCAGTAAAAATACCACAAATAAAATGCAATCTTGAGACATAATGCACACTAGACACTTTAAGGAGTCATTTCATTAAAATACACACTTTAATTTCAAAGGTTTTTCAAAGGTTTTGCCACATGAGTTCAGAGCAGAGAACATTTCTTCACAACAAATTCACAACAAAAACAGCACAGCATATCACTTAAAGCCTGAGTAATTATCCCCTTACTGGATTTATCATTTGATGGAGTTAAAATGATACACTTTTCTACTTTAACATGAACAGCTTACCTCATACATGTAAATCTGAACTGCAGGCAAACACCATCTTGGTCTATAAAATGAAAACCAACAGCAACAATCCAGTCTGGGCAGGAACAGGAAGTGGTTCTGGAGAATGTAGTTCACTGGCTGAGCAAACTTCTAGAAAATGAATAGACTTTTAAAGGGACATGGTCAACCTTTTTGTATCATATTATTTCTAGGTAAAAACCCAAATTTTATGATTGCTTACCTTCTCTAAATTTAATTGATGTTGTTGGTTATTTTAGCTGCCTTCTTGCTTAGTACAACTGAAATGTATAGTAATGTACCTATCTTTGGTTGGCTAATTCAAATCAATTAACTACTTGGCTGACTGTAATCTTTGTTTATGATTCAGTAGTATTTAAAAAAAATGTACTTTAAAGAGCTTTGCAGTTCTATTTCTAAACCGTATTTAGTAATCAGTTATTCTTAAACACATAGCCTGCTGAATACTTCTAAGAATTTACTATTCTTAGAGAAGGATACTTCTAAGAATTTACTATTCTTAGAGAAGGGGTAATCAAGAAATGGCTACTTCTCTCCTCATATTCACTTATTGCCTCTCCTCTCATCTCCATCTGCCTTCCTGAGTCAGCAGTGAGCACACCCTATCCAATCCTTTTTACTCCAACAGCACTTGTGTACTACCTCTAATCTGCTCCTGATACACTCATGTACTATAAATAGTTATGTCACTTTATCACTGTTTTGAATGTTTATAGGTTCTTTTGTACATTTTTGGATATGTACTGCAATTTACCCATGTTCCACTATTGTTTATTGTACTTTACCTTGTGTTCCAACCGTTGCTTAATGTTACATTGTTGTACTGTTTGTACTACCTACATACAACTATATAACTGACCTTCCTTCACAACCCTGTGTAAACCCCTTCTCCCAGGTCACACTGTGAGACAAACAACTTGCTGCTCAGTGTGTCCTCCTGATGAAACATTTCAATAAATAAATAAATAAAATTGTATTTTTAATTATGGTTAAGCAAGCAGTAATACCCATCAGGGTGGGTGATATTGAGCAATACCAGACCACCCAGGGATGTAATGAGGCCTGACACTGTAGGCAGAGTGCCTTATAACCACTGGGAGGTCCAGTATTATCCATACCACCCACCCTGAATTGTGTTATTGTGCTTAGAAAATGAGTATCAGCTTAGTCTTTTTCTAGTAATGATTTAAGAAAAATAAGTACAAATATTAATAACAATGATGTAAAAAATAGCAGCTTCTGTAAAATAGTCCCTTCAGTGGTTGAATTTTCACTAGAGGGAGCTGGTGCATGTATGACCCCTTTTAATATTTGCTTGTGCATGCAGTGGATTAGAAACATGTTGTGGGTAGTGGAGTATTGCAGGTGTGAGGCAGTGTTTGGCCAGTCCAGTGAAAGCTTTCAGGGGTGCATCTCCTGGCCACCAATCAAAAGGTAAGCTACCGATGATGGCAGTTTCATTGCAAGCACCAGACTTGAAAGAAATCCCCTACTTCAATCATGGACAGTTTCATAATTTTATTGACAGTTCTCCCCCTTCCCTGCAACCATATACATTTCAGCCATGCTCATTACAGTGCTCAGTAATGTACATGACTGGATGTACAAGCAACTCTTTTGCTCCTGGTGAAATAAATGCTTTGAATAACTGGTGGCCTCTGCCACCCACCACACACTCCTCCCTAAGCCGACATTGAGTTGCCCAATCACTGTGTTGGTATGCCCCCCAAGCCCAAACATATATTTTGCTGACAAAATGGTGCCCAATCCCTCTGTCTGTATGATCCTACCCTCACTGTTGTGGCACACTGGGAACCCACCCCTGTGTACCAAAATCCATTTTGTAATATTTCACCTGTAAAAAATAAAATAGTCCTACATCGTTCTCACCAGCCCCTCCCCCAACCTGCAGCCTCCCTCTGTGCACACTCCCTCCTCACAGCCCCTTCACCCATACTTACCTCAAGAGGTCAGAAATAGTGATCTTCTATGGACTGGGAACATGTCTGCACTTGTTAGACCAACTGGGAACTCAATAAATTAAGGTAAACCCTATAATTTCAGCAAATGGGAGGTTTTCAATTTAGGTTGATATCTCAGTCTAGTTTTGGTCCCAAATTTTCAACATTGGGTTCTTGGGACCCCCACCTCATGAGCACTGGCACTCTTATTTCATTTCCCAGTTCTGAAAGGTAATTTCGCAGTCAGTGCATGGAATCACCTTTCGGGACTGATTAACAAAACAGCAGTGCCACTGTTCATGAGGTGGGGTCCCAAAAAGCCTAGGTTGACAGTTTGGTGAAAAACTAAAAAAAGTGACTGCATTATGAGTGTGAATTGTGAAGTTTGTACACACACTCGTAACTTTGCAATTTTTAGTATTTTCACTCCAGATTTCCAACATTGCTATTTTTTTCACACCTCCTTATGAAAAGTATAGCTGTTATGTTTTTCCTCCTGCCCAAAACTGGTTTTCATACCTGTGGCATACAATGGCACAGTTGCTGTGCAAAATATTTTTTGGGGAAAGATTAATAAAATCACAGTGCCATTGTTCATTATGGGAGGTCCCAAAAAGGTAATGTTGAAAAGTTTTTTTCTTTTAGCTATTACTTTTTTCCTCCTGGCATACCTGGTCTGCTCTCATATCCTGACAAACCCTCTGGACTCCGGCCACCATCCTTCTATCAGCACTTTCTCAGGGCTCTCATGCCTTTTGTCACCTGTGGCTTACCCCCCCCCCCACAGCAGGTTGGTGGGGAGACCCCAACTTTCCCACCTTGACCAGATCCATATTCAGGTGATACCCCTAGAGCCAGTGTCCATCAGATGGCCATCAGGCCACTCGAAGAGGATGCCTCTTCTTTTCTGGTTTTCACCCTGGAGGTGGGGGTGTGCAAAGATGCCAGTGGAGGAGAGCATGCACGTATCTGCATGTGCTCCCTAAGGCCATCTGCCCCCGCTCCTCCCCATGCTACTGAACGGCACCCTGTCCCATAGCCTCTGCCAAGGGGTGAACAGGCACTGAGTATTAAAGAAGCCCCCTCCCTGGAGAAGGAGAACAGTCCATTGGACACTTATTCCTCCTCTCCTGCTGACCTCCAGTGCCCCGTGCTTATTCCAGAACATGGGTTGCCAGTGTAGCACAAGGTAAGGCATTCACTACCTCAGCCCACAGTGTCACTGGGCCAGTTCATGTTGAAAAGTTTGTGGAAAAATTCCCAAAAATTACTACGTTATGAGCATGCATTTCACAAATTCTATGCATGCTCATAACTTTGCCACTTTTTCATATTTTCACTCCAGATTTTCAACATTGTCATTTTTTCTTACCTCCTCATGAATAGTGCACATGTCATTTTTCACATCTTGCCCGAAATGTATTTTTGCACCTCTTGTACCAAATTGCATATTCACAGTGCAAAATCACCTTGTTGGATTTAGTAATGAAATGATAGTGCTACTGTTTATGAGATGGGTTCCCACAAAGCCCATTTTGAAAATCTGAAGTGAAAATTTTAACAAACGCTATACTGCTCCCATCTCAACTTATTTCCTTATGGAATGGGTTGAGCATATGGGCCAAAGACCTTAAGGTACATTGTGACACCCTTCAGTGTCTGCAGGGTGGGGTGAGGTGGAATGGTATGAGCGTTATGGCCAATAACCCAAAGGCACACCCCAATGCCTATCAATCTCTGCAGGGTGGGGGTGGTGGTTGGTGTTTGTTTAATACCTCACTGCCATTCCTATTATGCATCTCACTAACCCATGCAGTACCAATGGCAATACCAGTAAGCAAACATTCAGCATTGACAAATGCTTGGCTTGTTATTAGATTACTGTGTCTGCATCTGGTTTCAGTATTTTTTAGTACTTTAGAGTTTCCCTTCTCATAAGTTTTGTGATAGGATCATTTCTACAGTTTTCCCCCTTTACAAAACTGCATTTTTTGTATACTATGGGAGCAGGAAGGAATCAGCTTAGCTGTAGAACTGGTAGTATCGGAGTCAGGCAAGGAAGAAGGAAATTGACTCATGAATGCTTCAGTGCAGGGTTTTCAGTGCATCAGCGATTGAGCAAACTGGAAGAGAAAAGAGGTACATTGCTATGTGGGCTTTTGAGCAGGGGCACTCAGCAGTATACAGTTTAAAATGTGACAGCATGACAGAGAATTGGGCTGGTAGTGGTGGCGGTATTCTAGTAAGGTGGACTCTCTAGTGAAGGAGAGGCACTGCCGGCTTGCAGGATTCTCTGGGTTTGCTGGCTTTTGACAGAACGGGGGTGCTTGATGAGGGTGGAAACTTTATTTCATATAATATATGTTAAGTTTTGTTGTAGCTTGTGCTTATTGCAGCAAGGCAGGGGGAGGAGACTGCATGATAGTAGATGTTGGGTAATGACGTTTAGTGGCACGCAGTGTGGGTTTGAATAAATACACAGGTGATCATAATGATATGAAGCCAATCAGAGAGATGGTTTTCTTTTTGTTTTAAAATAGTTAATTTATTTTAATTGCTGCAATTGTGTAATGTGAGCCCTGCGGTTGGAGGTGGTGTTTGTTTTCTTGTAGCAGCTGGCACTAAAGTAGGTACTGTTGGGGACTGGGCAGGATCTCTTGCTAAGCTGGAGAAATAAAATGCCATCAGTTTCACATTTTGTGGGGTGGTTTTGGCTAATTAGCTAGCAGGGTGGGCACACTGATATTATAACGAGTAAAGGGGCACTTGGCTTGGTACCTTTTATTTCCTGGTCATCTATGGAAAGCTAATGTACCTTCCTTAAGGGAGTGTCAGTGAAGCAAATATTAGGAAATCAGAAGTCTGTTTTCTAAAGATAATTAAAAATGAAAAAAATCAGTCTTCAAAAAAGATGAATGACTGCTTTAATACAAAATTTAGCAGAGCGGCTGATTTTTCCCATTTTCATCCCCAAACCCCCACCACTACCACATAATGTTCAGACTGTGGTGGCATCCTGAGGGAATGCTCTTGGCAATGTATAGAGGCTAATGCAGCCATGAACACAATCCTCAAGTCAACCACAGGGCCTACCTTGGTGTGGGACTACTGGGAAAGAAGCATCCATAGGATGCTTATAGCTCCCTCACTGTCATTCCACACCTGATTTCTGGCTTGGGACATGAACCTGAGTCACCAACTTGCTGGGCAAACACCCATCGTTCAGTGTCATGGAGCTGGCTAATATATATTTCTTTAACAGTAAACAAAAAAATGTCTCAACGCCAAACAACAGATGCCAACAAGAAAATTGTAAACACTCACAAAACCACAGTCCACAAACTGTAGCACCGCCAGATGAGTACTCGAGAAATGATGCAAATCATGTAGAAAAAATAGCTTTATTCCATAAAATCCATGAGTAAATCCAAACAGCATGCAGCAAAGGGCATAATCCAAAAAGGATGGCTACCCCCGCCCCAATGACCAAGCCTCACAGAGTCGAATTTTTTCATGCCAAACTTGCGGTTCCCAAGACTGGTGAGACTTGGAATTACTTTCCTTATAATGGATGTTATTTAAAATGAGAAGTGCTAAAAAACAACAAATGTGAAAAAATAAAGTGCTGAAATCCACTAATAAAATAAATGTTTCATTATTAAAACCACTATCAAATACCGAATTGTTTTATAGCTCGATCTCTATAAATGCTTAACTATACCTTCATATATACTCAAAGGACCAATAGAAAACACAATTTATATATAATTATCAAGCTACTTAGTTAAACTATCATAAACTATATAAATATATGTATATATTCTCCAACCACTAAATGATCTACTATCAAAAGATAAATATTTTAATAATTTATTTATTTATTTAGCTTTTATATTTGTATCTCTTATATCCTTAGGCTAAGCAAATAATGTTTTAAAGAAAGGGTGGAAAAATATGTATATCATATAAGAAGTACAAATGTAGATACATATATATGTATCTCACTTTAATAGCAAATACTGGTCGGATATTCATTTTTGCATCATTGTTGTTTTTCAGCACTTTTTACTTTAAATAACATCCTTTATACAGAATGTAATTCCAGGTCTCACCAGTCTTAAGAAAGCACAAGTTTGGCATGAAAATGTTCGACTCTGTGAGACTTGGTCACTGGGGAGGGGGTAGCCATCCTTTTTGGATTATGCCCTCTGTTGCATGCTGTTTGGATTTGCTTCTGGATTTTATTGAATAAAACTGTTTTTTTTCTACATGATTTGCATCATTTCCTGAGTACTCATCTGCTAGTGCTACAATTTGCTGACTGTGGTTTTGTGTATATATTTCTTTAATACATTGCACACGCACTTCACTATCTAAGTCATTACACAAGTTATAAATATATCAAGGTGATGTATATTCTGAAATACGTGTTATATATTGCCACATAGTATAGACTCACATGCATTACAAATATATTATTATTGTGTATTTTAAAATATATTAGAAACATAGAAACATAGAATTTGACGGCAGATAAGGACCGCTTGGCCCACCTAGTCTGCCCATTTTCCTACCTAACAGATAAGCTGCAGATCCTAATTAACCAACAGCTTAATTCCTCCTACCCCCCACTAGGACTGCCCTATGCCTGTCCCATGCATTCTTGAAGTCCCCCACTGTTCTTGACCCCACGACCTCTTCAGGGAGGCTGTTCCATGCATCCACAACCCTCTCAGTGAAAAAATACTTCCTCACATTACCTCTGAGCCATCCCCCTTCTATCTTTAAATTGTGTCCCCTTGTTCTTGCAAGTCTCTTTTCTGAAAGATGCTACCCTCTTGGACTTTGTTGATTCCCTTGAGGTACTTGAAAGTTTCTATCATGTCCCCTCTCCCTTCTTTCCTCAAGGGTATCATATTAGCTTCTTTAGTCTCTCCTCATACGGCTTCTCTTGCAGACCCTGCACCATTTTAGTTGCCTCCTCTGGACTGCCTCTATCCTGTCTATGTCCTTGCGGAGATGGGGTCTCCAGAACTGGACACAGTATTCCAGATGGGGTCTCACCAACTGTCTGTACAGAGGAATAACAACTTCCTGTTTCTGCTGCTGATGCCTCTCCTATACATCCCAGTATACCCCAGCCCTCCCTACTGCCTTCTCACATTGCTTGCTAACCTTAAGGTCATCTGATATGATTACCCCAGGTCCCTTTCCTGTTTTGTTGTTGTTACTACCTCCCCACCCATTGTGTATTCTTCCCTGGGTTCTTGTTTTCCAGGTGCATTATTTTGCACTTTTTTGCATTGAATCCTAGCTGCCATACGTCAGACCATTCCTCCAACCTTGCCAAGTCCCTTTTCATCCTTTCCATGCCTCCTTGTGTATCAACCCTGTTGCAGATCTTTGTGTCATCTGCAAAAAGGCATACTTTTCCTTCCAGTCCCTCTGCAATGCCACTGATGAAGACATTAAAAAGGACTGGACCCAATACTGAACCCTGTGGTACCCCACTAGTAACAGCCCTTTCTTCAGAGTGGACTCCATTTACAATTACCTTCTGTGTCCTGTTGTCCAGCCAATGTTTTACCCAGGCTACCACCCTAGGACCCACTCCCAGGCTGGTTAATTTGACTAATAATCTTTTGTGTGGGACTGTGTCAAATGCCTTCTAAAGTCTAGGTAGGCCATGTCCACAGCCCCTCCCTGGTCTACTACTTTGGTCACCCAGTCAAAGAAATCTATTAGATTCATCTGACATGACCTTCCTGCTGTGAACCCATGCTGCCTTGGATCCTGTGCTCCACTGACCTCTAGGTACTCAACTATTCTTTCCTTCAAAGTGACTCCATCACTTTCCCTACCACAGAGGTCAGACTGACAGGTCTGTAGTTTCCTGCCTCTGTCTTGGTCCCACTTTTGTGAAGGGGAATCACGTCCACCTTCCTCCAGTCCTTGGGTACCACACCATCCTCCCATGATTTATTAAAAAGAGTAGCCAGTGGTTTCACTAGTACCTTCCTTAATTCTTTTAGAATTCTGGGGTGAATTCCATCAGGACCCATTGCTTTGTCCACCTTCAGTTTTGCAGAACCCTTTCTTCTGTGAAAGGACTGGGATCGACCCCCCTATCAAGAGTGCTTCTGTTAATTGGATTAGGCACTTCCCCCTCCTCGTTTGTGAATACTGAGCAGAAATATTCGTTCAGTATTCCTGCTTTTTCACTGTCCCCTCTGCCCACCCACCGTTTATTCTATTCAGCCTCACTATCCCTCCCTTTGTCTTTCTCACGGCTGGCTGATATTGCCTATAAAGGTTTTATCCCTCTTTCTTAACTGAGTTGGCTATCTTTCCTCAGTTTGGGCCTTTGCTATTCTGACTTCCTCCTGCTTCTTTCTGCTTTAACTGGTACAGATCTCTGTCCTGCTCCTTCTGTGTTTCCTTATACTTCTGGAATGCTATCTTTTCTTCCTGACTTTCACAGCCACCTCTCTTGAGAACCATAGTGGCTTTTTCTTTCATTTTGATTTGTTTATTTGCTTCACACAAAGGCTTGTTGCCTCTGTGATGGCAGTTTTGATAATTCCTCATTGTTGCCCCACACCTCCTTCTAGCCTGACCCAGTGGACATGCCAGATACTTTGCAGGTGGTACCTACTCAAACTTGCCATGCTCACTAGGGGTCAGTAAACTTATACAGAATGACTGGAAAGTAACTTCCACCTAAACCTTCTGAGTGAAATCTTTAAAAGATATATATATTATCGTAGCACGGTAGTGCTACTATAGTTAGGGTTAAGTAGCCCTTTTAAGGTTAAAAGTTCAAAAATTTGCACCTTAATAACTTTGCCACTGTTCAACGGATTTGCCTGAAATTTGGAATACATGATCAAGAACCATACATCTTGGGATCTGCCAACTTTTGTACTGGTCGGATAGACGGCTGTGGAGTCATTAAGTATGATCTGCATGCACATTTACGGTTTCTGGTTAATTCTTTGCTTGCATCTACAAGTCGCACAGTTTGAGCGACTGGTCCAAAAACTTCAGGGGACACGTGTCCAGGGTCCCTGATGTGCCATTCAAAGATTTCATGAAAAAATATTAAACGGTTCAAAGGTTATTTATAAAACAAGTTCTCATTATAAATCAATGAGAAAAGTTAACAAGAAGTTTGACAGTGTCGCAAATGCAGTTTTTAGTGTTGCAAATGACCCTAGTAGACCCAAATCTACCATTTTGTTTTCAGTTGGTGATCAGAAAAATGTTTGCCATTTAAATTTGGGACCTTCTAGCAACACAATTATTTTTGTGTTCACCTATTCGGACCCTGAGGATGCTAACCATGTCTTTATTTTTGGGGTTAAACACCCTAGAAATATGTTTTTCAAATTTCTGGAAAAAGTAGTGTTACAAAGTAATGTCACACTCACGACACTTTTGCAAATGCTTGCGAAAGCTTTCACAAATCACAACACTACTTTTTCAGTCTATTGCCAAAATGACAGCAGTTCTTTTCCACCCTGCTGCAAAAGAACGGTTTGGTCTTTTGAGCTAAAATTTGGAGGGAACACAACCAACATCTCACAGATTACCCTTTTTGTAGTTTGGTGAAAAAATATTGCATGGCTGCAAAGGTTTAGTACTCCAAAGTTGGCATTTTTTCCCCATAGACTAACATGGTGGCATACACTATGCCTTTCGGGGCTTGTATCTTGAAAACGATGCGAGATACAGATTTTTTGTTGTGGGTTGCATAGCCAATGGGCTATGTAATGGCAAAAACCTAGCCAGGAAAATCATGATCTTTATGAAATTAAAATTGATTTTCTACATCATTTGGTTGCTGAGATATTAGCAATTAAGTACTTTCAATGCTCATGTTAAGCTTTGATGCCCATTACAATGCATACATTCTTTGTGTTTCTCTATGCACCTGTTTGGCAAAAACAGGGTATGCACTTCCATTACTCTTACAGTTACTGTTTCTACTTGCGTTTATGTCCCTATTTGCATTACCATTCATGTGTATGCTACCGTGTGCGTTACCCTTTGTGTTCTCATTTGTGCTTGCATTTTCATTACTGTTACCATTTGCGTTTCCACTACTGTTTCTGTTTGCATCACCATGCGCTTTGCCATCTGTGTTTCTGGCAGCCCTTTTTGTTTGAGTTTCCGTTCCTCTTTTGTTTTGCATCTTCCTTGCTATTGCTGCTACCATTTGCATTTGCAATTGTGTTACTGTGCCTGTGCACATTACGGTTTGCGTTTCCATATGGACTTGTGTTTCCTTTTGTGTTTCTGTTTCCTGTACTGTTATTGTTGCTGTTACCGTTACCATTTGCATTTACAATTGCGGTACTGTGCCCATGCATCTTTTGGTTTGCATTTCCATACGTGCTTCTGTTCCCATTTCCATTTCTTTTTCCTTTGGCATTATTCTTTATGTTAACTTTACCATTTGCATTTACAATTGCAGCACCATGCCTGTGCGTGTTACGGTTTGCGTTTACGTGTGAGCTTGCATTCGCGTTTCTGTTTCTGTTCCCTTTTGCATTCTTTTTGTTGAGACCAGTGTTGTTTGGGATATTCATTGCAGACATATCATGGGACATCAAGAGCAAGATCAGTCTGTTTGCTGATGATACCAAGATTGGCGTGGTGGTGGATGACCTAGGGGGATGACATGGGTTGCAGGATGATCTGGCAAAGCTTGAAACCTGGTCAGACACCTGGCAACTGGGGTTTAATGCCAAAAAGTGCAAGGAGCTGCATTTTGGGATGAAGAACCCAAGGAGGAGTTACCAGCTAGGGGGACTGCAGCTAGCCCAGACAGAGGAAGAGTAGGATCTGGGTGTGCTCATTACAGGGTGAATGAACAACTCAGCACAATGTAGGAAGGCAGCTGCAAAGGCCAATAAAATGTTGGGTTGTATTGCAAAGGGCATATCCTTGAGGAGGGAGGAGGTGATTCTGCCACTGTATAGATCATTAATTAGACCACACCTGGAATACTGCGTGCAGTACTGGCATCCATATCTGAAGAGGGACATTGAGTTACTGGAAGGGGTGCAGCGCAGGGTGACAAAGATGATCAAGGGGCTGAGGGACTTATCATATGAGAAGAGGTTGAAGGAGTTGAACAAGTTGAACATGAACATTGAACTGAAGGAGAGGAGAGACAGGGGTGACATGATTGAAACCTTTAAATATATGAAAGGAATAAACAAGACAGCTATAGAGGAGCTGTTCAAAGTAAGGGAGGGGAGGGCCACCAGGGGCCATGATATGAGACTGGAGCGAGGAAGGTTCAGGAGGGAGATGAGGAGATACTTTTTTACAGAGAGGGTGGTGGCTGGGTGGAATGCATTACCTGCAGAAGTGGTATGCAGTAGAACAGTGGACTGCTTCAAATGAAGATGGGACAGGACAAGGGGGAGGATTAATGAAGGGGAAGGGTGGAAGGAAGGGGCAGCTGCAGAATAAGGGGTGTTAGCTGCACATTCGATCAGACTTGATAGACCTCTAGGCCTTTATCTGCTGGCAAATTTTGTATGTTCGTATGTTTTTGCTATGACACTTAACAATTCCATTTAAAATACCATTGCCATCACTGTTCGCATTACCAGTTGCATTTTTGTAGGTGCTTCAATGTCCGTTTGCATCACTGTTCACTTCGGCGTCACTTTGCTCTTGCGTTTCTATTAACATTTCCTTTACCATTTTACATTACCATTACCAAGTGCACCACTGTTTGAACATCTGTTTGCATTGCTGTTCCTGTTACTATGTCACAAGGCATGATGTAGCAGGATTGCCGCCGCTGCATTACTTTCACTATTTCTCATCATCATTCTTAAAAAGAAGGGAAATTAGAGTCAAAAATATCTGTTCACTGCATCAGTTATGGTTGTTCCACAGCAAAAAAAGTGAGAAAATTCAGTGTTATGGTTGAAACCCCCCTTGGACCTCTCCAGCCAACCCCCCAACCAGCATCGAGGGGCATGTTGGGGTCGTTGGTCCTAACTCTCACCCCATTTTCCTATTCCTCAGCTTCTTTACACATGTGATGGTGTGAGAGTTAGGGCCAATGACCCTGATGCACACTCCAATGCTGGTTGAGGGGTGGGCTGGAGGGGTCCAAGGGGGGTTTCAACCTTAACACCCAATTTCCTCACTTTTGTTTCTGTGGAACTGCTAACTGATGCATTAAATGGATTTGTTTGCCTCTAATATATATATATATATATATATTTTTTATTATTATTTGTTTATACTCTTCAGCTGCATCCCAGCCAGTCTCTCCATCGGGCTAACCCTGACCAGTCTTGCTTCCAGCTACAACCACAGAGCCCATGTTGTAGACATCCCTGGGGTAACCCATCGTAGCCCTCCATTGGGTTGAGCCTCTCCAACTGGTAAGAACTAGCCTCATGGCTTACCTGCTTGGCCCTGGGTGCTGCTGGGGTCAGTACCAGCTGTCCAGGGTCCCTGTGGTGGTAAGGGTCCAGGCAGCCATCATCCAGTCAATGCCCATTTTCTGTTTTTTTTTCCACCTCACTCTAGCAAATCTCAGCCTTGTTGGTGATAATCAAAGGTGGGGGCCTGCAGGTGGCATGTTGAGACCTCACATTCTCAACCACATCTCCAGTCTACCAGAAGGTGCCAAGGCAGATTCCACTCCCCTGTGAGGAAAGCGTCCAACTGACACTTGAGCATCCCTTCCCTGATAGCCTCTGCTCCTGGTACCTGGGCTCGGGGCATGAACCCAGCTCACCAGTTTGCCGATGAAAGATGTTTAAAAGCAGGTTTTGTATACCTGTTGTGCCCTTTCAGCAAAGTAATACTGCCTGGCTATGCAGTTTCCCAAAAGTGCTTCATGCACAGAAGTCTGTAGTTTGAACTGGGACTACATTTGGCTACAACTCTGCCTATAGATGGTTGTCAGTCAGGAAGTACAAGGAATCCTTCAGTCTGAGTAGTATAAAAATTACAGTGGCAATAGTATATTTATGAAAGCATTCAAAATAAAAGGGGTGGTATCTCCACTGTCACCAGCTCCCTCGTCTGGCTCACAATACAGCCATGGATTGCAATAAAATGTCCACTCGCTGGCCTATGGAACTTAAGATAACTCTGGCCGATGGGAGGCCTATAACCGATTTTACCCTGGCCCCCAGATGGCTCCTATGAGGCTCTATGCTGTCTCCATGGGCAGTTGCTCACTGTGTGTCCCTCCTACCCTAAAGGCCTCAGCCACTCAGCAGCTACTTGATGGTGTGATTCACATGTAACAGAAAGTATCTTTTTTTAACGTCAAATGTTATTGTTATTCCAAATTACAAGCGTCAGCATTGCCAAAACTAACAACTAGGCAATGAAGACAAGCATAGAAAAATAACTCTTTACAACACAAGAGCCAGGTAATTTAAATGCAATTGTTAGAACTAAGAGTCCCCAGTGAACCAAAGTTGTTATAACCAGACAAATACTGCCTGCTAGACATCAGCAATACGAGGATAATAAAGGTAGGGTAAAGTGATATTCGAAGCAATAATTCAACACAAGAGACTCTATCTCTTATTTTGCTACAGATACTTTCAAGTGGGTAAGAACTAGGCAAGAGACTTGCAATACATAAGTGCTCTAAGTTGGAGGGTTGGCAGGAGGAGGGAATAGGACTGTACATAGAACAGTTGTAAGTGCAGAAAGTATCTTAATGTCTGGTGGCAGTCTGAATTTACTTATGCCGCCATCCACTCACTACTGATTATGGGATCAGGAAGAATAGCAGCCTACTCATCAGACATTCTGAGGGAAGTAAGGGGGACTGTGGATATGACTGCTGCTCTGCTGCTGGTCTTCACATTTATTTACCTCAGGAGGGACACTCAAGCAGCCAACAGGACCACTCATGCTCCAGGTAAGCCAGAGGTGGCTGCTGCTCTTTGTTTAATTCTTCCACATAGTCTGTCTTAAGTTGTCACTGTGACTGCTGGCTGTTCCACCTTTGAATTGTCCGGGTTCTGTTTTTAAACCCCAAGCTCAAGCCAAAGCTGTTTTATATGTGACCACATTCTGGGCTGAAGCAAGGTCCCATTATGGTGCCCCCCTACTTGTTATCCTGACTGCTCCACACGGGAGCTTCCAAGTAGGCAGTGATTCAAAGGTAAGCAAGAAAAAGAATATATTTCTTTCTATTCATCCTTTATGCAAGGGAGCTTAAAGCAAGGGCTGTGGAAGCAGAAAAATGAGACTGCCAGGAAGTGGTGGCTTGAAAGAGATGCAAAGGAGGGACTGCCAGCATACCACATATATATAAAATGGTAATTTCTACTGTGGATTAGAGAGAAACTGATCACTAAATACTTGAACTGGTCCTTAATGTGAGCTGTATAACAGTGGAAAGATCACCCATGGGTGTTCCTGACTAACATGTACTTGCCCCAAATTATTTTATATGTCTCTTAATCTTTACCCACCCTGTACTGTAGTTGCACTACTGGAGGGACCTCATTTTGGGGCACAGCAGTTCTCACTACCTTGTGGTGGGCACAGTGCAGATCAAACCATTAGATACAGACTTACAAATACTGTATAACAGGAAATATTAGCTTTCAGTTTACTTTCATTATATTAGCTTAACTGACTAAATCGCTAAAATAAGCTGATTGCTAATATCAGAGGGAGTGTAGTTCTGTAACTGGACATGAAGCTGACATACTATTTCAATTGGGCATTAAATAGTACTGAACGGGGCGCATATGAGCAGTTGAATGGTTAAGATGTGTTCCCACCTCGCTCCTCTCCACCCAGGAATTAAAGTTGTTAAAAATAATTAGTTTGCTTCTTATTTCCTTTAAAAAGTTGTTAGACTGAGTGGTGAATGGGCAATGGATGAATATCTTACATCGGGACTGAGTAAAAGTCAAAGAATGGCAGTTAAAATGTGCAGGAAAGGTGCAGCCAGGGGGCAGAGTGAAAGCCAGAGCTCAATTTCACTCTCTGCTGCAGAGATAATCGCACTAGTTTATGAGCTAATGGGACAGGTTGTAGTAGCTCTTGAACCCAGGGTGTGTAAACTCGAGTCCAGGTTTGATGATAAAATACAGGAGGTGCTTACCCAACAATCCACCCATGCCATCAGGTTAACGGAGACAGAGGTGAGAATAATTCAGTTAGAGGATGAGATGCAGGGTGCTCCTGAAAAAATCCTTGCCTTACAGAGAGAGAGATGGAAGAAATGAAGGAGACAGCTGACTATCAGGAGAATTATCATAGGCGGCTCAACCTCCGCTTAAGGGGTTACCTGAAGGAAAGGAAGGTGGGAGTGCTTTGGAGTTTTGAGTGGTGATCCTACCAAATTTACTGGGGGTTGAACTCAAGGGTGGAAGGTTTACATTGGAGAGGGCCCACAGCGCAGTGATGCCCAGGCCAGTGGTGGGACAGCCACTGTGACAAGTCATCATGCGGTTTCATTATTATTAAGCGAGAGAAATGGTACTGAGGCCTTATAGAGAGAAAGGTCTGATTACGTATGAGGGTCATAAACTCTTAATTTCCCAGGACTACTCCACCAGATTGCTGAAGAAGTGCAAGATATTTAATGATGTAATGGCCAGACTGCGGGACCTGAAGATTGAGAACTTTATTATCTACCCAGCAATACCTAAAATCAAATATGAAGGGACAGTATTCTCTTTCTGGGAGGTAAAGAAGGTGGATATCTTTGTGGAGGAGCTCAAGAAGAAAATAGGCTGAGTTTGTGTCCACCTGAGGTGTGTTGAGCATGGGCAGTGGCAACTTTGGAGCATCTTAAGGACTGAGAGGTTCAGGGGAAGTACCTTGTTTCTTTTCCTTTTAATTTATAGTGACTTTAAATGGCTGATTTGACGTGTAGCTCCTGCATGGTGCCCTGATAAGGGTGAAGGGCAAGTTATATTTGGAACTGGACTGTATTAATCTTTACCCGTGTTCCCTAGGTGGAGGTTCAGGGGAAGGAGCTTGATTAGCAGCTGCACCTTGGTGCCTGCTGGGAGGTGGTTGTCTGCTATACACTTTCCCTGCCACTCAGTTTGGCATTCGTGGACTGAGGAGGGCTTCATGGTCTTGGTAGTTATGCCGAAAAGAGGACTCCCCTAGTAACTGTTGATGTTCTTACAGTTTGGAAATGTGTTGAGGACCTTTAATTGGATTTGGACTTGTATGGCCCATGCTCCATATATGGAGGTGCAGGGCAGGGCCAAAGAGCATGTTTAGTCCTTTCTGCATTTAATAATCATGTGTTTCTTCTCCACAGGTTTCCCCCGGATAGTTTAAAGGGCGGGATAGTACAGTATCAGGATGCAGAATGTTGATGGGCTCATGTTGAAGTGGTCTGACAGAGGTGTTCAGTGGGCCTGGTATTGCGAGGCTGGAGGTTATCAGGGGCTAAATTTTGGGCAACAGATTACTAACCTGTGAGGGGATCATGGGGTCATGTGCCTTTCTTAAGGCAGATTAGTGGCAGATCAGGTGCAGAAGGCCACTCATAGTGCCCAAATGTGCAGGGTGAGGAAGCAGACAGTACGTACTTAGTTATACAGCGGAAGGGGGATGGTGCAGTGGGGAACATGGTCAATTTGTGGAATATCTTGACACTTTAGCATTACTGGCAGTTAGAGTCATAGGGATGTGTGGACGGGGAGTAAACGAGGGATGGGAGAGAGACGCTGGGAAAGATCATAGTTATGTACTGGGGAGTGGAGAAAGTTAGCAGTTTAGATGAGGTTGATCTAGATGGGGAGTTTATGGGAAAGGGGAGGGTTATGCAGATCCCTGGGGGTGGGTGGAGGAGAATATGAACAAGTAAGAGTTTTAGTTATTATTGTTGCAGTTTATGTTTGTATATTTGTGCACTGTTTGCACTTCTTTAATGTTCAGATCCATATATGTAGTGTGTATCAGGCTTATTGGGTAGTAGACTGGGTAATGTAAAGAAGAATGATGTGCCTGGTTGGGGTCAGACTTATAGATCTCTCCTTGTGGGGTACAAATGACTATGTAGTTTGCCACAATGATTAAGTCACAAGAGCCAAACATTTGAACATGGAATGTATGGGGCGTAGCGACTCCGTCGAAACGTACAGGCCTCCTTACTGCATTAAGAAGACACGGTGCACAAGTGGCCTTGATACAGGATACTCATCTTACTGAGTCAGAACATGCCAAACTGGTAAGAAGATGGGTTGGGAAATGTTATCTGCATCATTTAAGTCACATAAGAGTGGAGTCACTATCCTCCTGCATAAAAACCTCCCGTTTCAAGTTCAGAGGGTAGTGAAGGATTCAGGAGGGGGACTATATGTATTTGTGGTGGGGGATCTATAGGGTAGAATGTCACTTTCAGCAGTTTGTATACCCTGGCAGTGTTTGAGACAGATTTCTACAGCTCACTTACTCTACATTGGTGATAGAACAGTTTCCAGCCCTTATCTTTGGGGGAAAGCTAAACCATACTATGGATCCGGTGTTGGATCACTCTATGGGCTGGGGCAGGCAAAGCAAGGCAATTTGACAGTGGAGATTAGGATTGGTGCAGTTCAGAATGATGGATGAGTGGTGGAAGGTGAACCCAGGGGCGAAAAAGTACACCTCCAACCCGCATGGTACATGGTCTTACATAGACAACGTCTTCCTGTTGCAGGAATGGTATAAAAGAGTACAGAATGTTAAACATAGCCCCATCTACATTTTGGACCATGCAATGGAAATTCTCACCCTTATGATGGGGAGTCAGAGGGAGGATCCACCCCCTTGGCAGTTCCCGACATATTTGTTAAGGGATAAGAAATTCTGTGACTACTTGAAAGAAAAATGGACTGAGTATATAATTGCAAATGCGGGGTCCCCTACCTCCGAGGCTAGTTTTTGGGATGCAGAAAAAGCATGTATGAGAGGTATGATTATTAGATATGTCAGCAGGGTTGAAAAACAAAAGTAAGAGTGATAATTGGAGCTAGAGGCCCGTCTATGGGAGTTGGAGAGAAGGGTGGCAGGTGGGAAGGGGGGGGGTGAAGCCAGGACTGCTTTGATAGCCACCAGGGAGGCTTTGAATGCCCTCCTCAGGGGGGCCAGGAAGGCCTGGACATTTTATGAAAAGCAGGTTTATGACTGGGGTAATAAACCTAGCCCATTGATGGTCAGACTGATGAAGGGGGGTTGGTGCCCAGCAGATAACACCGCAGTCAAGGATAAGGTGGGCACCCTGCATAATCAGGAACAACATATCAGGAAATGTTTAGTTTAGTTTAGTTTAGTTTATTGTTCTAGGAATTACTACCTTTGAGCCAGAGGCTCTTTTACAAAGGTTCCACGTCAATTAGGTACAGTACAAAAGGTTACATAGATAACACAACAATTTGTGTTGTGTCAAGAGCAAGGAAACATATACAGATACATATCAAATCATTTGCACAAAAGGACATGAGATATCAATAATTACATTATTATTACAAGAAAGAGGTCATGCCAGATTAGGAGAAACAAATAGGGACAAAGTCCAGAACAGAGAGGGTAAGGGAAAGGTGTGGGGAGCAGACAATAGCAGGAGAAAAGGTTTCCCAAACATGTCTTTGTCAAATAACGGAACAGGGTGGGTAGTGAGAAAATAGGAGGTTTAATCAGGGCAGTCACAGGAGCTGGAGGTGGCAAGGTGAGAGAACAGTCTTGATTTGAAAATATCTAGAGAGTTGGAGGCAGTAATATGAGTGCTGAGGGCATTTAGCCAGCTGGGGGCATGATAGGCAAATGATCTTTGTCCCTGAGAAGTCCGGCACCGGGGGACTTGGAGAGGCTGGTGTTCTGATCTGGTAAAACGGGTGCTAGCGCTCGGGCATAACAGGTCTTGGATACAGGTAGAGTGTGGCCCAGAGTGGATTTTTCGCCATCAGGCAGGTAAGGTACTTTATCCCGTTTGAGAGTTGCAACCAATCTGAGTCAGCATAGAGTTCACATGCGTGGGTACATCTATGTGCACCAGTGAGCAGTCGACAGGCCTTTTTTAGGGATGTTGTAATGCGACTAAGTGCTGTAGTAGTGGCAGATCCATATATAACTAAGCCATAGTCAACGACTGAGATGATAGAGGATTGGATGGCAATCTCAGTGCAGAATGGGTAAGAAGCTGTCAGTTCTGATACAGAATCCCAATTCACTGATTAATAGTTTTGCTGTACTATCAATGTGAGTTGCAAAGGTTAGGCCTTGATCAAAGTTGATTCCAAGATATTTGAAAATTGGCACTTGTTCAAGGGTATTTCCCAGGTATGTATTAATGGTGAGTGGGACTTGTCGTTTCTTGTTTTGCGGGTTAGAGAAGAGCATGGATTTAGTTTTTTTGTGGTTTAGAACCAGCTTATGTTCAAGGAACTACATCTCAACTTTGGAAAAAGCATGCTGAAGGTTGAGGCATAAGAGGTTTGGATCTTTATGAGTGGCAAGAATTATGGCATTGTCAGCATAGAGGATTATTTGATCAGGGCAGGATTTGGGGAGGGAGTTTAGGAAAAGGCTGAAAAGGAGGGGGCCCAGGATGGATCCCTGGGGAACTCCTGAGTGAACCAGTTTTAAGTCTGAGAGAACTCCAGCTACTTTTACAGATTGAGAGCGCTGAGCAAGGTAATTTTTTACCCAATCACCAGGACCCTGCGAGAGCCCTAGGGATAGTAGTTGTTTGATAAGTAGGCTATGGTGAACTGTATCAAATGCTTTGGTTAAGTCAATGTAGACTGCTCCAGTTAGGTTTCCTTTGTCTATGGCATTGTAGATTGCTCCTGAGAATTCAAGTAGGGCAGTCGATGTGATGTGCCCTTTTTCTAAATCCATGCTGCTGAGTGCATAGGATGTTGTGCTTTTCCAGGTAGTCTGAAAGTTGGTCTGCCACCAAGCGTTCAAGGGCCTTAGAGAGAGGAGGTAGTATTGATATCAGGCGATAGTTACCAGGCAGTGACTTATCACCACTTTTGTGCACTGGAGTGACAACTGCAGCCTTCCATTTCCTAGGGAATTTCTGTAGCAGAGGAGAGATTGAAAATTTTTGTGAGGGGGAGCAGTACTTCCTCCAGAGTGAGGGACGGAAGTTTAAGGTCAATAGTGTCGCTGCTTACTCGGGACTTAGAAATGGCCCTCTTTACATATTTATAGACTTCATGTGCCTTTACTAGTTTGAACTAGTTTTAGATAGTTTTTTGAAAACCTGTATACAGCTGAAGGGGGCACTGGAGGGGATTGGATGGAGGGGTTTCTTAGGAGCCTTGATCTACCATGAGAGACAAGGGCGCAGTGCGAGGCTCTCAATAAGCCTACCACAAAGACTGAGGTGGTTATAACAATACAAAGATTGAAGAAAGGGAAAGCCATTTGGCAAGATGGGTATCCTGATGAGAATTATAAGGCTTTGGTGAGTTATCTTGATGGTTCCTTATGTGACACTTTTCAGCAGTGGGAGGGGGAGTGCCTTAAGCTTCCAGGTACCTTTTTGGATGCTGTTATCTGCTTAATTCCAAAGGCTGGTAAGGAGGAGGTGGAGTGCATATCCTACTGGCCTATTTGTTTGCTGAACAGCGATTTTAAGATTTTGGCAAAGGTCTTGGTGGGTAGGTTAGAACTGGCATTGCCAGGGGTAGTTTACCCAGACCAGACCAGGTTCATTAGGGGTTGTCTCTCCTATCATAATGTGCAGTGACTTTTGAATGTCACATGGAGAGCAAATAAAGGGAGGGAGGATACATTTATTCTTTCTATGGACTCTGAAAAGGCCTTTGATAGGGTGGATTGGGATTATTTGTTTGAGATCTTGACCCGGTTTGGTCTGGATGACTCCTTTGTGGGGTGGATCAGGGCTAAGTACAACTCACCTAAGGCACGAGTATTAGTGACTGGCACCTTGTCCAAAGGGTTTAAGTTGGGTAGGGGAACGAGACAGGGATGCTTGTTGTCCCCTTTGTTGTTTACCTAAGTGGTGTAGTAATCTGGCAAAATCTGGACATTAAGGGGATTAGTGGGGCATCGAGGGAGCAGCATAAGATCACATTGTATGCTGATGATATGTAGGGGTAGTTAGAGATGCCAAGGGTAATAGTAAAATCAGCTGGGGCTCAGGCTTTTATGTTTGCGGCCCTTTCCCTTTGGAATTCTCTACCATGTCGGATAAGGGAGTGTATGACCGTGGGGAGTTTTAAATAGACTCTTAAATCTTTTCTATGGGAAAGGGCATATAGTTCTTGACTGATTATTAACTGTTGTGTGTGTTTTATAAAATTTTCTTTGTACTTTTGTTTTAGTATTCTGTATTTTATCTCATTTTACTGGAATGCGCCGTGATATTTTAAAGGTGCAATATAAATACAAATATTATTATTAATATTACTTTTTGTCACAGAGCTGTGGAGCTCAATGCCAGTATTACTGGATCTGGTGGAAATGTTTACACAATTTTCTGGTTACAAGCCTAATTTGGATAAGTCTGAATTAATGTAGCTTCCTGGGGGAAGAGGGTTGGAACAGGCATGGGGCTTTAAGTTGATAAAAAACATTTTACATACTTGGGTATTAAGGTCGAGAGGTCTCTGGGGGCTTTCTACGATCTTAATTTTGTATCAATGATTAAATGTATTGTGGCAGATCAGAAGCACTGGACATCCTTGCCAGTGTCTTGGTTAGGGCAGATCAACCTAATCAAGATGAATATCCTGCCCAGACTCCTGTACATAATGCAGATGATACATGTGGGGCTGACAAGGAGAGATGTTAAAAAGCTGGAAGATCCCTTCTCCTCCTTCATTTGGGGTGGGAAATGTGTGAGGCTAAGCTGACAGAGGCTCAAATAGGAGACCGGGAGAGGTGGCCTCAATTTCCTGGACTTGGGCCCCTATTTCCTGGCAGTGCAGCAAAGCTATAATGGGGATTGGGTCAATGCCCTGAAGGAGGCAAGTTGGGTAGATTTAGAACAATGAGGGTGCCAAGCTAGGCTCTCAACCTATTTGGAGAGACAGAGACAGAGTCTCAGGGCTTACATGGTACAAGACTGGAAAAATCCCCCGATATTGGCAATGCTGGAAAGTTGGGAGAAGTTTAAAAAGTAGCGAGTCGTGGGTGCAGTAGATACTCTTTTGGTGCCTGTTGCCAGAAATCCTTATTATTTACTGGGGTGGGAGAACTCTTTGATTTAGGTTGCGGGAACAGAAGAGGGCTAGAAGCTTGGGGAATATATGTGAAGGGGATGCTATCCTCTGGAGAGAGGTCATTGTTCTGATACTTCTAGGTTAGAGCTTATAACTTGGGATTGGATAGGAAGGGAGGCAGCAGAACAAAGATGCAAACAATTGAATCTATGATTATGTCAGTGGCAAGAGATGCTTAGGGTTTTGTTAGGAAAGTAGTGAGGGAGGGTCAGGGTTGCCTTCCAAACTTGTCTGACAGGGTAAGATGTCTTTGCAGGAGACATTTAGGGTGCACAATCCTGGAGCAAAACTGGGAAATGTTACTCTCTATGCATATGGGCCTCATGGTTTGCAACAAGTTTAAAAAGGCCTTCTATAAGTTCCTACATAGGATATATCTCCTTCCTGCAATGGTGCATAAATATCATTTGGCTGTTTTGCCTCAGTGTGGGTGGTGTGTGGAGGAGTTGGGGACTTATTACCATTCCTTCTGGGAGTCTAGGGTCTTGCAGGGTTTTTGGAGGGCAGTGGCCATGGAGGTGGGAAGAATGGGTGGAAGGGACTTACAGGTGGGGCCATTGATGTGCCTGTTTGGGGTGGAGGAAACCAAGTAGGGGGAATGGGAACCTTTGCCCAGATGGATGAGGGTTCTACTTGTTTTGTTCTGACACTATATCCAAGATATTTTGGTGTAGCTTGTGGTCCCCACAATACATCAGTGGCGAACCTTGGCTCTTCGAACACTAGTACTGGAACAACTTATGTTATTGGTTAAAGATAGGCTGCAAAACTTTTCTAGGGAATGGTCACCCTTGCTTTCAGATCTAAGCCCAGAAGAAAGTTTATCCCATTGGGGGGGGGGGGAGTATGGATGGTTAGAGGAGTCAGGATTATAGAAGGATGTTGGGGGGTGGTTAGGTGTGGAAATGGATAGGGACCTAAAATTTAACAAGGGAATAAAATTACGAAAGAAGTGTCCATTGTATTTTATTGTCTGTCTATTTAGGATGAAGTAGGTAATGTATGTGGCCTGATCACACACCATGTATGGATTGGAAGTATATGAAATCTTAACGTAATGTGGGTATGAACTGTTTACTGTTGTTTTAATAAAACCGTTTTGTGGAAAAAAAAATATTACTGAACCCTTCTTTGTGAGAAACAAAGACAGCAGTAAAATAAGCTGCAATACAGTATTTGGAATATTGTCCTGTCCACACTAAAATTTCCCCCAACTACCACTCTGCAAAGTTCAAATCAAGTAATATCATAGTGTAACTCTGACATACTATAACTGTGCTCAGGTTAACTATCTGTAATAATCATTTTGGGTGCATTCTGTATTTATCAGTGCATCCTATCGATACAGAGTGTGACTCTGAGAGCCATATTTTATACTGTACACTTGATATCTGTTTGTGTATAATGTTGTAATGCTGTGTGCTGTATATTGCTCTCCTTACTTCTCCTGGTTCATGTAAAACTGTTCAAATTGTACAACCTCTTTGTATATACTATGTAGAGATACTGTATGTCTCTATGTAGCAAATCATGTACTGTATACAATATGTGACTACCTTGTGCTGTGAAATTTCCCCCTGATTTTCCCATATAACCCCCACCCTGTTCACAGCTTGAAAAGGAATTTTTCTGGAATATGTTTGTTTATTTTGAAAAATATATTTAAAATAAATAAATGAAAAATTAACTTTAAATAAAGACTGGGGTAACAACAATAACAATGTTTTAAATGCATTACAGGCCCTACTGGGGTAGCGGTGATGAGGAGTGCTGAATTCTGATATTACTAAAAAACTTCTTTCTCTAGGATCCTTTAAAACATGTAAATAAATTAAAATGACCACAAGGGATTCTTTGGGATTCACTGGCACAGCAATCAGGTCGTGGCAAGGTGGGGGACCAGTTTACAACAAGGGATTGTACTTAATGCTGCTCTGGAACAAGCAGAGGGAGGGGGTTATACTAGACTACTAGGGATTTACACAGGGGCAGATTTTCCTGATCAGGGTCCACTGGACCACCCTGGATACTATGTGTTCTATCTTGACATTGCAATCCAGTGAGGGTGGGGGGGTTACCACTAGTCTACCAGCGCTGCCTTACAGAGTTTGGTTAGTGACATCAGGGATTCGGGCAGGGATGGGGGACCACTTGACTACCAGGTTGGGTTATATTATTTATGATAACACAGGTGATATCAGACATCGGGGTGGAGGGACCACTTGACTACTGGAGGTGATTGTTCCTTTCCTCAGGCAAAACCAAGTTTCATGCAAATGAGGCCAAAATAACATGCAGATGGCCAATTGTTCCTTGTATGCCTAATGGCCCTATTTGCATGTCTGGGACTGTGAATACCAACATTGGGTGCAGCGCATCTGGAGATGTGCTGCCCCATCAGTTCCCAGCCCAACTAGGGGGATGCACTGGCACATCTTGGGTTGTTTGCAATTGTGATATTCACAGAGGGGATGTGCCAGGAGCATCATCTGGTGTATCTTCTAAGAATACCATAGTTTGGGATTGGTGCATCTCATTTGTGTTGGCAAAACTGAGATATGCTGAGCGCTTTTCATTGTGAATCCTGCCCACTGTTTTTTCAGAAAATGGTATTGAAAAATAAAGCATGCTGACTAGATGAAAGCCATGCTCAGCATACATTTATTTTTCAACAGATGCCTGCTAAAACATAGGTGCCAATTTGGAGTGCCCCATTACTTTGGGGTATCAATAGGCACCCCAAATTTTGAAGCTAAGTAGCCACTATTTTTACCTTTCACTAAGAAAGTGTATCCTGCAAGATTCATTCAGCATTTTAAAATAATCACTGTCATTAGTGATTTTGAAGCCTACTTCCTTTTTTAAATGAGACAGAGACTACTAGCTCCATTCCTGTCACACTCAGTATTGGTTCCGGAGCTACCAGTCTCTCTCTCTCTCTCTCTCTCTCTCTGTCTCTCTCTCTCTCTCTCTCTCTCTCTCTCTCTCTCTCTCATAGCAACTGAGTTACATCTGTTCTCCCTGCCAAGGTTAACTCAAAATGTATGAAATAATTATTATATTTGGTGAAGGGAACTGAGCTTAAAAATAAAAAAATGCAGAATAAGACCAACACTGCTAGCTCTGTTCCTGTCACACACAGTAGTAGTACTGGAGCTAACGCATTGTCAGTCTCTCTCTACCTCTTTATTTTGGTCAAGCAACAGTGCTAAACTAAACCAAGCCAGGCCTTCTTATTTGTTAATAAATTATTAAAAAAATTGTTTTAAAAATACATTACAAAAATGCCAACTTCCTTTTTTAAATGAGACAGTGACCACTAGCTCTATTCCTCTCACACACAGTAGTGGTTATTGAGCTACCAAGGTCTCTCTCTCTCTCTTGCCCCCCCCCCATCAAATAGCAATTGACCTCCATCTGTTCTCCCTGCCAAGTTTAATTCAAAATGCATTAAATAATTACTATATTTGGAGAAGGGAACTGAGCTTAAAATAAAAAAAAAACTGCAGAATGAGACCATCACCGCTAGCCCTATTCCTGTCACACACAGTAGTAGTACTAGAGCTACCGCATTCTCAGTCTCTCTCTCCCTCCCTCTTTATTTTGGTCAAGCAACAGTGCTAAACTAAACCAAGCCAGGGCCTCCTTTTTTGTTGTGCATTATGCACACTGAAAAATAAATTTAACAAAAATCACACCACCTGTCGCTGCTCTCTTATGTGCTATCCCATGTAAACTTTTCAGACATCTTAACAGTGCATGCCAGTCTCTCAAATGTTTTCAGCTGACACAGTAATAAAATCTCTTAGTAAAAAACAAAACCTCCAAATAAATACATAAATAAATGTGAAACAAACTGCGTGTGTATGGGGGGGGGGGTTAACCATGATGACTACTTACAACATCAAAACTATGGAGGCTCAAATAGAACAAAAGTCCTTAGTTCAGAAAACAAATACAATAGTCTAGTGCAGGTGGAGGAAATATTTTATTACAAAACAAAGTGAAACACTGAATGCTTTAACATGTAACCATAAAAATATTTTTTTATTCAAACATACACAATACAGTATCCATTTTCTAAGCGTAATAACACCCTCCAGGGTGGGTGGTATTGGGAAATATCTGATCTTCCAGTGGCTATAATTCCCTCTACCTGTGGCATTGGGCCTTATTATGCCCCTAGACTGTTTGGTATTTATCAGTACTGCCAACTCTATAGGGCATTATTGCTTATATATCTGGCAGGCCCTCATGCTTTCTTCTGTGGATTATCCGGGGGGGGGTTAAGGAGCGGGTTGTTTCATGTTTGACCAGTCACTGCTGCAGAATAATTATTTTCTACAAAGCATAACAGACATGTCAGGCACTTGTGAGAGAAGATTCCACTGAACAGCTATTCACTCAGCTAGAAACATAGGAGGGGGAGAATAGGGAGGTGAGGTACCTACCAGATGCCGCAGCATGGAGGGATGAGAGGAAGTTTCTGGGGATCATCAGAATAGCAAGATGGGAGGGTGAGCTAGATGTCATTATCCCCCTACGTACTAATGATGTGGCCAAAAGGGAGCCTAAGGAAGTTCAGAAAGAGTTCAGGAAATTAGGAGGGGTCTCAAGCAAGTAGCTGCTTCTGTAACTTTCTCAGAAGTACTACCTGTGAGAGGCATGGGAGAGCATAGGGGCACGTGCACCAGGAATGTTAACTCATGGTAGAACAACTGGTGCTGTGAGGAAGGATTTGGATTTATTGGTGACTGGGGACCTACCTGGAGGGATGGAGGAGTATTCAAGCCTGACAGCCTGCATCTGTCATGGAAGGGAATCCAAGCACTCAATGATAAGTTTAAATACTTCATGGACAAGAATTTAAACAAGCCAAGGGGAATGGCAGGCCAGCAAAGAGGTTACTTAAATGCCCCCCAAAAGCCAGCAGTCAACCCAGTGATCAGGAGGAGTGGATATCTCTAAAAAGCATTGTGCAAAAAAATGGAGATAAGCACCCAATAGTTAGATAGGCAGAAAGGGGGTAGAATTCTACAGAAGTGCAAACAGCAGGGAGAACCAGCAATAAAGGACAATGGGGGGCAGAGAAGAACAGCTAAACAATCTAGGGAGTTCCAATCATGGAAAGCCATGTGTACCAATGCCAGAAGCCTTAGCAACAAGATGGAGGATATGGAGGCTGTCATGGTGCTGTCAGACTTGGACATTATGGCATCACCTAGTGAAATGATAACTATGACTGTAAGATGATCATATCCAGCTACAACATATTCAGAAAAGACAGGGCAGGCAGGAAGGGAAGAGGAGTGGCACTTTATGTGAAAGATGGCATAAAGGCCACATAGATCCAGGAAGAACAAAATGGGAGAGATACTGTGGGTTAAGCTGCAAAGGAACATGGGGTCAGCCATCCACACATGGGTGATCTACAGACCACCAGCCCAGGAGAAAGAAACAGATAGACAAGGTGATGCTAGCCATCCAAAAGATGGCAGACAAGGGTGAGGTTGTGCTGGTTGGAGACTTCAATATTCCAGACATGGACTGGAGCCTCCCAGCAGCAGCAACATCAACCAGGAGAAGACTTATCCTGGACTCTGCAAGGAGCATTCCTTAAGCAGCTAGTCATGGAACCAACTCAAAAGAAGGCAATACTGGACCTTGTGCTCACAAATGGGTACAGTGCAATGTGGGTAACTGTAGGGGAGCACCTTGGGAATAGAGATGCAGTGAAATTTAATTTTGCCAGTGAAATCATGGCGAAATTGTCAATTTGGCCTAGCAAAACATTTTGTGAAATTATGGCCTTTCGGTGAAATTTTGCCGGCAAAATTTCACTGCCAATTTTGCCTGCACATCTGACGTGAAATTAGGCAAAATTGGGCATTTCGCTTTGCTGGTGGTCACATGGTTGAGTCTACACAGGCAGTAAGTGAGGGGTTCATTTCCTGTGCTATGTGTCCTGGGAAAGCAGACAGCGTTAATAATCCCTGTGACTGCAGAGTGCACTTTTGCACCTAAATTGCTTAATTTGTGCTGTTTGTTTCAAATGTTTTCTTGTTTGTCTTAATCATAGTTCATATTATATTACCTGGTGATTGCGTTTGCATGCGTGTGATTGTGTGAGTGTGTGATCTCCCCCCGGCTCTCTCTAAGTCTCTATCTTTGCTTCTTTGTTTTGTTTGTTTGTTTGAAATGGTGGTGTTTGTGGACTGTGGTTGTAATAGAGAATTGTGAAGACAGTGGGGTACCTCTATGTGCATTTCTGCTAACCCTCACAAATGAAATGCCACAGTAGGAGGCTTTTTGCTCCAGCACTAGCACACAGCAGCAAACTGTGCCTCCTCACCAGCACCAGTTGGAGTCAGTGCCCCCTCCCCATCAACAGGAGGATACTGTTCCTCCACTTAGGCAGCAGGAGACTGTGTCCCCACCCAAGAAGCTGGAGGAGTGAATGCCTGGGGCATTATATCTGGCACCCCCTCCCATGGGTCCATCATCCCTGAAGTTCTCCTCTCTGGAATTTTTTCTACTTAATATTGGTTGGTGACTCAGTGGTCACCTGCAATCTATGCAGGCAGGAAGTGCATGGAAGAAAGTGTGGGTCATATTTTGGGACAACCGGCCAGCATAGCTACATGGTCCACCACCACCACCACCATCTTGCCAGCACTGCCAGTGACACATACGGAATTATCCGCTGTCTTGTCTGTAGTCCAGCATATCCAACAAGAGTTAATCAATTTCAGACAGGAATTTTGAGTTGCCAGGGGAGGTAGATTTTGAAATTGCAGTGTAATATTAACAAAATCATGTGCATCCTGTCAGAACTCTGTGGCGGCCCCACTGACACTTAATGTGGCAACACAAATTAATTTGTCTATTTTGTTTTCATTTTTCTATCTTCCATTCTGTTGTTTATATGACACTTCCATAAAAAAAAATAAAAAAAGCTATTCTACCCTCTTTAATCTACACCCATTCCTTAAGTCCTCTTGTTTCTTTATTGTGCATTGTATGCAAAATTATGTTATTGACTGTTGTTGTTTGCTTTTGTCTTATGCTCCTGACAGAATTCAGTCCCTTTTCTTGATCTCTCTCTCTATTAGTTATCCTCACTCAGTGTTGTATTAATCTTGTCCTACTGATCTTCTAGAATTCCCAAAATGTTTCCCAGAAAATGTTACATTTTATTCAGACAGAAATCAGGCATCACGCATGCTTCACATCCACCATCAGGAGGACCGAAATCTGTTGTTTTCTGCACCATTTCTAATGATTTTTAGGCCTTACCGAGGTGGTGCCACTGCCTTACAAGCCCTACAAGTCTTAAATGTTTCCCAAAATATTTTACAGTAAATTCAGACCTAAATCAGGTGTCTGATATGTTGTAATATGTTGCATGCCTTTCACCTGGACCAAAACATGTTGTTTGGCACACCAATGGTTTCTGGCCTAATCACAGTGTTGCCACTGCCTAACATGACCCAGACATCCAGAAATGTTTCTGAAAACAGGCTACAGTACATTCAGGCAGAAATCAGGTGTTAGACATGCCATTACATGGTTCACATTCACCATGAGAACACAAGCCTGCTGTTTTCTGCACCATTTCAAATGGTTTTCAGGCCTAACCATGGTGGTGCCACTGCCTTACATGCCCCCATATATAATAGGATCAGTCAGCAAACACCAGTGGTGTAACAGGGAGGAAAGGGTTAATATGACAAGCAAATTAAATAGAAAAACAGTAACGATGCAATGCAGAGGCTAGATCACAATTTCAATTTCCTGAGCAATTCAACAATGCAGTGCACCTGCTCATGGACAAGTCACATGGTCAATGTACACGAGTACTTCCAATAAAAAATAAAGCACAAGTGATTAAGGAAAAGGAAACAGAAACAGAACTACTCAGAATGAATAATAATTCAAATAAAGTTACCCCACAAAGGGTCACTATGTAAGAAAAACATAATAAATAAGTACTACACCAACAAAAATATTAAGACTTAAAAGACATTACAGAAATTCACACACAAAGAAATCTGTTAAATATTAGGAATTAGCCTGCTTTGCTTTCACATGCACACACAGACGCAACACACGGTCGACCCTCCCCCGCTCAACTCCTCACAGACACAGAGAAAACAGAAAACACTACTTATGTTTAACTATTATCCAAAGATACCAAAAAAAAAGGTTCAATAGCAGCATTAAGAACCAAATTAAGATTTGGGGAGCAATTAACTCTCAAAAATCACAAATTAACAGGTTTTTGAAGGGTTTATTGGCTGTGATGCACCACACTGAACTGCTCTCCGACTCAGTAGACAATATACTGTTCAGGAAACAGCCTGCATGTAATATTTCAGCTATATACCCACAATTCACTACAATTTTGCTGGTGAAATTGAAAAACATTGGTGAAATTAAGGATAATGGTGAAACTGCACCTTACGCGAAAGCAAAATTGGGTGAAATTTCCCATTACACAAAAATGAAATCGGAGGGGAAATTACGTTTCACTTAGGTGAAAAATTTCAGGTAATGTGTGAATTATGCAAAATATTTTGCTAGGTAAATTGTCCAATTTTGTACATCTCTACTAGTGAACAGGTTTGAAATCACAGAAGGAGCAGAACCAAACTGCACAAAAACATGTATCTTGGATTTTATGGGGGCAGACTTGGGAAAATGGGGAGATGCTTGAAAGAGGCATTAATGAAAATGGGGCAGGAATCGGGGGTTGAGGAACAGTGATCAATATTTAATATGGATTGCAAGAGCAACAGAATTATGCATTAAGCTGGTTAGCAAAGGGAACAGGAAGAGGAGTCCATTATGGTTTTCTAAGGAGGTAGCGGAGAAAGAGAAAAACCAAAAAGATTGCATTCAGGCAATACAAAAAGACACAGGAATAAGGGGATAGGGAGAAGTACCAGGAGAAACAAAGGGAGGCTGGGAAGTCAAAACTCTGACAGGAGAGTGCATCACAAAATCAGTTGGCAGAGTGGAAAAAACTTTTACAGGTACATAAGGTACTGGTCCTGTGTTATCCCTCCCACTGTTTCAGCCCTGACCTCTACTATACCTAGCTGTAGCTGTAATCTCTTTCTCCATCTCTTTCCAGTTTCTGTGCCTTGAGCAAGCTCACCATCTGTGATGGTGGCTAATGTGGATGGGAACTGTTTACAGTTGTTTTAATGAAACCTTTTTGTGGAAAAAAATATTATTCAACTAATAGGGACCCTCCTGAATGTTAACTGTTTTTGCGTTAACCTTCCTCCCCACCACTTCCTTGGAGAACAACAGAGTTCTTTTTTTTCTCTTGCTTTTGTTTACTTGCTTAACAGAGAGGTCTACTGCCCTCATTACAGCTCCTTTTAATTGTACCCACTGTTCTTCCACTTCATGCAAGTTACCCCTCCTTGCCAAGGCATCCTTGAGGCATTCCCACATCTTTGTAAAGTATGGCCTCCAGAAGTCCAGGACCTCATTTTTGTGTGGTTCAACTTCACCCCTGTTCTTGTACTGAACCACACCATTTGGTGATAACTGTCCCCCAGCTGGCCACCAACTGTGATGTCTGCAACACTGCCTCCACTGGTGAGTACTAGGTCAAAATTGCTCCCTCAAGAGTGGGCTCATCTACTAATTTCCTGAGAAACACCCTCTGCAATGAGTCTAGGATATCCCTGCTCCTAACTGAAGCTGCTGCTGGGATGCTTCAATCCACATCTGGCAGACTGAAGTCTCCCACCAGCAGCATCTCACCATTAGTTGCCACCATATGGATCAGTTCCGCTGCATTTTGATTACCAGGTGGCCCACTAGGACAAAAAGTCCCTTTTTCAGGGGTGACCTCGAGTTAGTTACAAGAATGTCAAAAACAAAAGAACACACAAAGGACATACAAGGTGAAATACAGGCAGATACAAGAAAAATAAATGTTATAAACAAAAGCTCATACCAGGAGAACTATAAGCAGGTACAAAGATAGTTGGTTACGACATTAAGTTCAGAAATTATGCAAACATTTGGCAGAGGATATGTTCAGAATATATAGCAAGAACACAGACATTGTTTTCTGAGAGAAAAAAACAGATATAAATATAAAGAAAATTAAAAATGTGTTTACTTTATGGGTGAGTTGGTTCAATTGCTACCAATCTGTGTATATTGTTTATTACCATAATTGGTAGACAGCTACTTCTTTAAAGATTCTATTTTCTTGTACCGATGTTGGCTGGACTGGAATCACATTTATAGAAACATCAAAACTACCATCACAGAGGCAATAAGCCTTTGTGTGAAGCAAATAAATCAAAATTAAAGAAAAGAAACCATGATGGTTCTCAAAAGAGGTGGCGGAGAAGGTTAGGGAGAAAAAGACAGCTTTCAGGAAGTATTAGGAAACACAGAAGGAGCAGGACAGAGAACTACATCAGTTAAAGCAGAAGGAAGCAGGGAAGGCAGTCATAATAGCAAAGGCCTAAACTGAGAAAGAGATAGCCAACTCAGTTAAGAAAGGGGATAAAACCTTTTATAGGTGCATTAGGGAGCAAAGTAAAACCAAGGGAGATTATAGTGAGGCTTAATAAAGAGGAGTGTGAGTGGGCAGAGGGTGACAATGAAAAAGCAGTGATACTGAGTGAATACTTCTGCTCAGTATTCACAAAAGAAGAGGTGGGGGAGATATCCAATCTAATCAATATAAGCACTCTGGATAGGGAGGCCAATTCCAGTCCATTCATAGAAGAAAGGGTTCTGAAAGAACTCCTAAAACTAAAGGTGGAAAAAGCAATGGGACCTGATGGGATTCACCCCAGAATTCTAAAAGAACTAATGGGAGAACTAGTGACACCACTGACTACCCTTTTTAACAAATCATGGGAAGAAGGTGTGGTATCTGAGGACTGGAGGAGGGTGGATGTGATTCCTCTTCACTAAAGTGGGAACAAAGCAGAGGCAGGAAATTACAGACCTGTTAGGTTGACTTCAGTGGTAGAGAAAATGATGGAATGACTACTGAAAGAAAGAACTGAGTACTGAGAGGCCAGAGGGGCACAGGACCCAAGGCAGCATGGATTCACATCGGGAAGGTCATATCAGACAAATCTAATAGATTTTTTTGACTGGGTAACCAAAGTAGTAGACCAGAGAAGGGCTGTGGACATGGCCTACCTAGACTTTAGCAAGGCATTTGACACAGTTCCACATAAAAGATTGATAAATAAATGAGCCAGCCTGGAAGTGGGTCCCAGGGTTGTAGCCTGAGTACAGAATTGGCTGAACAACAGGAAACAGAGGGTAACAGTAAATGGAGCTCACTCTGAAGAAAAGGGGGTTTCTAGCAGGATACCACAGGGTTCAGTACTGGGGCTGGTCATTTTTATTGTCTTTATAAGTGACAGTGCTGAGGGACTGGAAGAAAAAGTATGCTACTTGTAGGGTGGAAAGGATGAGAAGGAACTTGGCAAGAGGAGAGGAATGATCAAAAATATGGCAACTTAGATTCAGTGCAAAGAGGTACAAAGTAATGCACCTGGGAAACAAAAACCCATGGGAAGAGTACAGAATGGGGGTGGATGTACTCACAACAAAAATGGAAAGGGACCTGGAGGCAGTCATACAGTCATATCAGATGACCTAAAGGTAAGCAAGTGGGATATTAGCATTTGCCTGATGCCCTGATGGTTCTTTGCTACCATTTTTACTCCCTCCCCTCAAAGACAGTGGTGTCAACACTCACATGCATGCAACAGTCATGCACATGTGCAAGCTGACACACACCCCCACCCTAATCTGAAGGTCACTATATTGTATCTCACAGTACTGTGGGGGGCATGCATACATAGGCAAAGGCAGTTGCTTTTTTCTCCTGCCAACCCCTTACCACCTAGGCTCATTTCCAAATCTAGGTCGATGGCATCGTGAGTGGTGGTACTACTACTGCACCAGTGGGTCAGCTAATCCAAACCAGCTTCTTGCTATATAACTCTAGTCTGCATCTTGATGGTTCCTGCTTATAACTCAGAAAAATACAGTATGTCCAGCAACAGTGCATCATTTTGGACACTTGACTTGGGAGCAAACTTTGGAAGCTGGTGCTTGGGAGACTGGCTGCAAGAGACGATGCTGGTTGCAACACATCCTAGTAGGGGATGACCTGGTGTGCATTCTATAGCCACAGTGACCCCCAGCAATGGGCGATGGAGCTTGGTACTCCAATAATAGGATGGCAGTATGTGTAACAGATGCTGCTAAATGCAATGCAACCAAGAACAGGATGGTCTGGTGTGCACTCTGCAACCACAATAACCCTAAGCAGTTGGCCACAGAGCTTGCTACTCCTTTAACAGGATAGCAGCATGTGCAAGAGATGCTGGCAATTGGAACATGTCCCAGCTGTGCAGGGGCTGGTTGTGTATTCCGCAGGTGTTGTGACCCACTTCATTGGATCAAGGAGCTTAGACCTCCATTAGGAGGATAGCATGAAATTCACAAGCTGGCACCAAGGGGTCTTGCAAGCCTTATGTCAGTTGATAGAAGGGTTCTAAGGGAGAAACAGTCAAAACCTAAAAGCCCTATTGCCTTCAGAATGACAACCACTGGCACAACCTGACTTCTGTACAAGGATTTTCACTGACTGTGATGAAAGATGACAGGGTTGGTGGTTGTTGTGACTAGATGGGGAAAAGTTGGTTGGAGGTCAGCATGGGGCAAATGAAGAAGAGATTAAAAAATAAGCATGCGTGTTGTCTGGGGCACTTTGCGGCAGACTGCAAGTATAACTGAAGGGAATCAGTGGTAAGTATCTAAATTGTTAAGGTCTTGAGGGGAGAGTTACTGGTTGGGAGTATAGCAGGTTATCTTCCTTTATTTATTATTTCAAAAAAAAAAAAGCATTTTTCAGTGCTGAATGTTGGCTTGCTGGCTTGCTGACATTGACACTGGCAGTGTAGTAGTTAGAAATGCAAAACAGGAATGGCAGTGAAGTATTGAAGTAACCCCAACACCCCCCCACCGCAGAGACTGAACAGTGTTGGGAGTGTGGCTTTGGGTCAGCCGTAATGCTGATGCCATTCCAGCTCACCCCACCCGGCAGAGAGTGACAGGTGTAGGGATGTGCATTGGGGTCATCAGCCTTTATGCTCACCCCATTCCATAAGGAAATAAGCTGAGATGGGTGCAATATAGAAGAATGAGTTGAATGTTAGGATGATGGAACCCAAGTCACACCTCAATGACTGTCAGTGGCTGTAGGGTGGGGGGCAGGGGTAGAATTCTTTGAACATTATGGTTGATGAATCCAAGTTACATCCCCAATGCTTGACAGTCTTTATAGTGTGGGTGTATGGTTGGAATCCTTAACACCCCAGGTGTTTTTGATATTTTCATTCCAAATTTTCAACAGTGGATTTTTGGGACCCCACCTCATGAACTGTGGTGCTATCATTTCATTACTCTATCCTAAAAGGTGATTTCATACAGCAGCTGTGTCATTGGGAGCCATAGGTGCAGAAACACATTTCGGATCGGATGCAAAAAATGACAGCTGAACTGTTTATGAGGAGGTGTACAAAAATGGCAATGTTGAAAATCTGGAGAGAAAACATGAAACATTTGCAAACTTATGAGCATGCATAAATACAGTACTATGCAACACATGCCCATAATGCTGTCATTTTTGGAATTTGTTTTGCCAGATTTTCAACATAGGCATTTTGGGACCTCTCCTCATGAACAGTGGCACTGTGATTTTGTTACTCTGTCCCAAAAGTTGATTTTGCTAAGTGACTGCATCCCTTGTGCACCACAGGTGCAAAAACATGTTTTGGGGAGGATGTGTAAAATGACAGCTATATTGTTCATAAGCAGGTGTGCAGAAATGACAATGTTGAAAATCTGGTGTGAAAATATTAAAAGTCTCTAAGTTACAAGTGTCAATGGAAACTGCACAATGCATGCTCGTGACATAGCCATTTTTGGAATTTTTTCACCAAATTTTCAACATAGGCAGTTTGGGACTTCTGCTCATGAACAGTGTCACTGTGATTTTCTTAATCTGTCCTGAATATTCATATCCCACAGCAATCATGCAGTTGTGCATCACATGTGCAAAAACACATCTTGGGCAGGATGTGAAAAATGACGATTGTTCTGTTCATAAGGAGGTGTGAAAAAAATGGCAATGTTGAAAACCTGGAATGAAATGATTAAAAAGTTTCAGAGTTACAAGCGTGCATAAAAACTGCACAACGCACGCTCGTAACAGTAAATTTTTTGAATTTTTTTCATCAAATTGTCAACATAGACTATTTGGGAGCCCTTCTCATGAACAGTGGCACTGTCACTTTGTTAATCAGTCCTGAAAGGTGATTATGTGCAGTGACCGTGAAATCACCTTTTGGGACTAAATAACAAAATGATAGTGACTGAGTTCATGAGGTGGGGTCCCAAGAACCCCATGCTGAAAATCTGGAGCCAAAAGTTGAAAATATTTCTAAGATATCCACCTAAGTTGACCCCCCCCCCATTTATGCCATTATACACTTGTTGGTTTTGTAGAGTGCAGACGTGTTCCAGCTCCACTGAAGATCACCGCGATGACCACCAGAGGTAAGTATGGGGTGAGGGAGGAGTGTGGGGAGGTGGGTAGTGCAGAGGATGGGTGCAGGTTGTGGGAGGGACCTCTGTGGACAACAAGGGACTGTTTTCTTGTTCTACATGAAAAACAAAGCAAAAAAAAATTTGGGGGGAAGATTTTTGTTTTTACAGGTGACACTAAGATAATTTGGGCACATTGGAGTGGGCTCCCAATGTGCCAGCTGTTTTTTTTTTGGGGGGGACTGGAGCCAATAGGGACTGGGCATCACATTGGCAACTAAAGTGTGTCTGTGCTTGGGGGTGCCTAATGCCAAGAGGGACTGAGCACCCCCATCGGCAGTCAAATAAAACTGAGTAGACATTATGCTAATAGGGATTTGGCACCCCTGTCAGCAAACAAATTGAACTGGGACGAGGGCATGTCAACAGAGGGATTGGGCACCCTTGCAGACAGTTTTCTAGGGACTGTGAGAGACGTCTGGTGGGAGCTGCCTCCATTTTCTTTTGAAATGTTTCACCACGAATGGCATGTAATAGAGTGATGTCAGATCTGCTGCTGCAGTGATGAGCCTGTCTCTCATTGCAGTGGTGGATTTCTTTCAAGTTGGTGATACGCGCTGAAACTGTTGTCATCAGCAACATGCTCACTGGCTGATGGCTGAGGGACACACTGGCAAAAGCATTCCCAGGATTCACCACAACACTGACACACCTTTGAAAGTGCTATTACGGTGCTACATCCTCAAAATGTTGCTTGCACATATTTACAGGTCAACATAAAAAACATATTAACCCTGCATAGCTTCACATTCCCAGTTCATTTAGTTACCCCACACCATTGCACATTGGATGCTTACACAGTATATGTATCGATCTTTCTGTCTATATGGATATCCAACTGGGATGCAGTTTCTCATTCCAGTGGGGTCCTGCTTCTACATATTTTCACAGCTGGGTGGCCCACACCACTGGAAGGTTAAGAAAATTGCCAAAAACTACAGAGTGAGGATTTGACTCTAGCTGGGCAGTTGGGTCTGACATCCTATGTCAGTGCTCAATCCATTAGATTATACTGCCTTGTAGACTCCCAACTCTCTCTTATCATACTGCCTCAGAATTCTTACTGGTTAGAGCGCAAGCTTGGGAACCAGTAGCTCCATTTAAAGTGCTGCACATAGGGAAGAGGACTCCATGAGTGCAAAATGAAATCAGTGCAGCAGTGCTGGAAAGCACTATGGAGGAAAAGGGCCTATGGCTCATGATACAGGAGAGCCTAAAAACAGTACAATGTATTAGAGCAGTGGCAAGGAAAAAAGGATGCTGTGGTGATGCTCCCATTTGTACTGGTCACTAGTGTGACCACAGCTGGGAAACTGCACATGGTACTGAAATCCACTCATGAGGAGAGACTGTGTCAAAGTAGAAGCAGTACATTGGAGGGCAACCAAGATAGTCTATGGAGTAGGGAGAAAGATATACAAGAAGAGGCTACAGAAAATGAATATGGAAACCCTTGAGAAAAGGAAGAAAAGGGGTGACATGATTGAGACATACAAGTACTTGCACAGGACAAATAGGGTGGCTGTCAAGACATGGTCCAATTAAAGAGATTTACCAGGATACAGATATGCAGCACATATATACATCCTTACCTCTGTGAAAAGCATGTGCTGCACATCTTCCTCAAAATAGCTCTTTAGTGTCCTTGTAAATTTACTGGTAAAATTATTCTCACTGGTTCATTGCAACTTCCAGTTGCTTTTATTGCCACTCACAGCCACGTTATGATACAAGGCCAAGGAGGGCACAGGGATGTGCACTATTATAGTCTATGGGGGGATACTTTCCAAGTGTTGTTTTACATTATGATGGTCACCTGGTTATTAATCAAGGGAATTGCTCGATTAAAAAGGACCTTGTTAGATGGTCAGTGCCCTTGATTAATCACCAGGTCACCATCACAACATCTAAAAGTCCAGGAAAGTAGCCCCCATAGACTATAATGGAGTGCATCCCAACACATTCCCTGGCCTTACATCATAATGTGTCTGTGCGTGGGGGTGGAGCATGAATGGCAATGAAAAATGGGAAGTTGTAACGAGTCGGTGGGGACAATTTTACTAGTGAATTTACAAGAACACTAAAGTGCTATTTTGGGGAAGATATGCAACACATGCTTTTTACAGAGGTAAGGCATGCATATATGTGCTGCATATCTGTATTCAGTTAACTTGGTTGGTCTCTTTAAGGGGTGTACCAACATATTTTATGCCTGCTTTTTCAATGGTGCAGACTCCTGGGTCATCCCGTCATGACCTGCCCATCTCTTCTGGCAAACCCACTAAACTCTGAGCATGCCCTCTATGTCTGCGCAGAATGAGTCAGTTTGTCAAGTGAGCATGCACTCACATCGGTGCTCATTCCTGTCTGGCCCCTCAGTGACTAGAGCGCACCTGCAGAATGTCTTCTGCTTGTGCAGACCATTTGGGTGGGCAGAAGATGAAGACTCTCACCGGAGCTAAGCTTTGCTCATGATGTGTTGGAAAACTGATTTTTCAATGTTTAAAAAAAAAATGCGACTGCCAGTAAAAACCATCACAGTGAACCAGTGACCATGTCTTGCATCAAGGAGTTGTCATTCAGGAACAAGGAGGTTGGTGAGCTTTGTGGAGGAGCAGCCTGGTGTGTCAGGTATTGTGGTTCACAAAAAGAGGAGGAAGTGTTCTTGCACCACCTTTCAGCAGGAATAGTCCAATATGTGGCCGTGCATGCAGCCAGTCAGAGGGGACCCTGCAATGTCAAGCCTGTTGTTCAGTAAGGCCCAATTGGGCGGCTCACTGGTTTGTTCCAAGTAACAACCCCTGGTGTTTTGGGTGTTAAGCTTTAATGACTACAAGATAAAACAGTTTAACTGCACACAGTGTCAGTGTCTAGTAGCCATTAATAGCTGCATTTGAGTCTGACTACTTGAGGCACTTGTGGGAATTGAACCTAGGTCTGCTGGAGTAGGTGAGGTGAGGAGGTTAAGTGACTTGTTCACAGTCACACAGTATTACAGATAAAGCTTGTGGAAATGAAACCTAGGTCTGCATTGCTGGAGTGGGTGGGGTAAGAAGGTTAAGTGACTGGCTCAGACTGAGTCACACAGTATTATTACAAGTGGAGCTTGTACAAATCAAACCTAGGTTTGCTGGAGACAGTGAGTGGGGTGAGAAGGTTAAGTGACTTGCTCAGAATCACACAGTATTGCAAGTGGAGGTTGCAAGAATCAAACCTATATCTGCATTGCTCAAGTGGGTGGGGTGAGGAGGTTAAGTGAATTACTCACAGTCATGCAACATTGCATGTGGAGAGTGTGGGAATCAAACCTAGGTCTCTTGCTGCAGTGATTGGGTGAGGAGGTTAAATGACTTGTTCAGAGTCACACAGTATTGCAAGTGGAGGTTGTGAGAATCAAACGTAGATCTGCTGGAGTGAGAGAGTTAATCCTTTTGTACCCACCAGGTATGGCCCATGTGTGAGTGTGTGTGTGTGACTAGTAGTGCTCTGTGTTGTGTGTTTGGTAAACAGTTGTTCCTGCCTCCCCCAATCCTATGAAAGCTACCTGGCTGTTAAGCTAAAATTAAAAACAAATCCTAATCATCAATCTGTAGTGTGTCATGTCTGTATTATTTCATAATTTAAATACTGTAACTAATGTATTATTCATCATAGACTATGATGAAAATACAGTTCTTATTTAATGATGAAATAATACGAACAGACATGATACACTACAGATTAGGATCATTATGATTTGTTTTTTTTCTTTTTTTAGCTTAACAGCCAGGCAGCTATCAATTTTTTATATACACAAACTTAAATATCCAGTGTGGCGTGCGTCGTCATGCACCAGAATAATGTGACCACATTACAAAATACTACCTGGTGTACCAAAATCACTACCAGCTTGAAAAACTAGGACGTTTTTACTTCCTGACCTAAAAAGTTATCTGGAGCGCTGCTGTCAAGAAACGTCTCTCATTGAGTTCAACTACTGAGAAAAGAGGGACATCAAACTTACTCGGGGTTGGGGGTTCAAAATAGACATCTATAAGCACTTTTTCATATAAAGAGTGGTGGACAGTGAGCAAGAAGAATAAGTGGTATGGGCCAGATCAGAAAACAGCTTCAAGAATGTATGGGACAGGCATGTGGAGTTAGTTAGAAAAAGGAGGAAAAACAAAGGGAAGGTATGGCCACTACAGCCACTGCAGAGTAACTAGGTAGGGTGGACAGACAGGATATGTTGACAGGCCTTTTGCCATCACTGTCTGTGTGTGTATGGTTCAAAACTTGCTAAAGCCAATTACTCATTGCTTGACCAGTGCTTCAATCAACCCAGCCATGGGAATAGGAACAGGAACCCTCTGGATGAAATGAATTATTGTTGTTAGGCAGGATTAGTCTATGCAAAAACTTGTGAAATAAAAAAAATATGTTTAGCATTCCTTTACAAAGGGTAAGTCTCTAACCTTGCTGATCCAAGTTGTGGAACTAATACTTGAAGTTGAGCCTAAGGAATGGCTTAAAATAAAAATAAAAAGCTAGAGCTCACAAAGGACCAAGGGGATCTAAATTAAATGTAAATCAGATATAAAAGTACATATAGTTATCCGATAGATATGGATTTATGCCCTCTAAGACCTGTAAAATAAGACATATGATGGCTTACTTGTACTTTCTGCTGTGGGTGTCATGGCGTACACCTTAAAGCTGAAGTGCTTCGGCAGACAAAAGTTTTGTGTTGCACAAGAGTACCTCTCAGGACTACTTGTGTGCTGCTCGGAACACCACCAAACTATAAGAGTTACAGGCAAAATGTGTTCCAGCAGCTAGCATCACTTAGTGTAGTCGTTAGGGTAGCAAACCTTGGTAGGCAGGTAGTGGCATGTGATAGGGACAGGGTTAACATCCCACTCTCAGCAGCTTAAAAGACACAAACAGGTTCTTGAAATAAGCCTTGTAGTTGAGGGGCTTACATATGTAATGCTGGGTTCCTTTGTCCTTGAAACTTGTTTTATCTGTAGTTGCTAAGGCATAAATGTTGAGGCAAAATGTAAATAAATCCCCTACTACTTTTTAAAGCTAGCACCATCGTGGGTCCTGAACTTGGCAGCTACATTCCTATGTGATTAGATCATCTGAAATACAGCACTCCAATACAGAAATGGGGAGTGAGTTGGAACTTATAAAGTGTGAAATTACATTTATGAAGCACTTCCCCTCCAAGTCCTTTACATGTGCAGGTGTGGCCACAGATTTCACTCCTACATAGGTAAAAAATTTGGAGAGGAAGTACTACATAAAGATAATTTCATAAGTCCCCATTCAGCCCACATTATCGCTTCTGAGCGCTTTCACTCAGATGATGTAATCATATACAGGTGTAGCCACCATGTATGGGAGATACTGGAGTTGCTAATATTTATTTATGGGGGTGTGGGGGGTGTGAGGGGGCACAGTCCCTTCCCCGGAAAAAAAAAGTCTGATTTATACTGGTACAGGTTTGCCATGGACAAGCAGTTATGGAACTTGGCCATATTGTTTTCTGTCTGCCATAATTCAGTATAAACCATAAATGCTGCCATGTATTAAATAATGCCTTCTGGGGAAACCAGAGTTTAGAAAAGATAGCACATGGACTGGTGGTGCAAAGGTTAGCACACTGCATGACCATGTGTGAAATCTGCTGGGATTCAAGATACGGTAACTCTGGGGAGAAGAAAATAAGAGGAGAAAATAATGTTGGAACGCAAAAGCTGTGTATTCGTGATAGCCATCCATAACTGTGTGCCCTAGGGCACTTTGAAGAAGACTGCAAAAGTATGTAATCTTGGAAAGGAGCATTAAAAATGAAAAAAAAAAAGCATTATCTAGTAAATTGTAACATCTGAAACATTTTATTTATTAAAGCACAAGATGAAGTGCAGAGTTTCTCTTAAAAATGAGCAGGACAAAATTTATGAACCAATTAATACCAAGGGTGAGAAAGAATGAATGCCACGGCTGGGACTTCCGGGTGGCCTGGATTCAAGACCCAGCTGTGGCATTCATTCTTTCTCACCATTGTTTATATGTGTTCCATAAAATATGCACACCCCACTCCTGTGTGATTGTTAGAAGTAAATATTTGTGTTGCCATTGGGTTGTACATATGAGAAAGAGTAATGTTTCCAGGGACATCCCAGGTTCCAGTTGTCTCAGTGACACAGCTGGTTTTCACAATCGGAACAGTATTCTGGGCAGCCTGGGTTCAAGTACCAGCTGAGGCACTTATTCTTTCTCACCCTTTTTTGTACCTGTTCAATAGCTGTTTAAAACAGGGATTACAAGAGCAACAGAATTATGCATTAAGCAGGTTAGCAAGGGGAAAAGGAAGAGGAGGCCATTATGGTTTTCCAAGGAGGTAGTGGAGAAAGTGAAAGCCAAAAAGATTGCATTCAGGCAATACAAAAAGACACAGGCAGAAGGGAATAGGGAGAAGTGCCAAGAGAAGCAAAGGGAGGCAGGGAGGGCAGTAAGGGAAGCCAAAACTCAGACAGAAGAGCACATTGCAAAATCAGTGGGTAGAAGGGACAAAACCTTTTACAGGTAAATAAGGGAAAAAAGAAAGGAAAACAGAGGGATAATGAGACTGAAGGGGGAGGATGCAGGCCACGTGGAGGACGACAACAGTAAAACTGACATATTGACTGGGTATTTCTGCACAGTTTTTACTGAGAAAGAGGAGGGTAGTGGGCCTGAAAGGAGTACAAAGGGTGGGAATCATGCAGAAATAGACTCAAGTCCCTTTACACAAGGAAGAGTCCTGAAGGAACTGGAAGGAATAAGAGCTGATAAAGCAACGGGCCCAGATGGGGTGCACTCCAGGGTCCTTAAAGAACTATGAGAGGTGGTGGCTGAACCTCTGGCAATCATGTTAGCTGATCACTGAAAACTGGGGAGGTACCCAAAGACTGGAGGACAGCAGATGTAGTCCCCTTATACAAAATTGGGAGCAAAGAGAAAGCAGGGAACTTAAAACCAGTCAGTCTCACCTCGGCAGTGGGGAAGATCATGGAAGCACTACTGAAGGAGAGATTGGTAGGACATCTAGTTGTCAATGGACTACAGGACCCAAGGCAGCATGGTTTCACCAGGGGGAGGTAATGTCAGAGCCACCTCACTGAATTTTTCGACTGGGCGACTCGGGAGGTGGATCAGGGGAGGGCAGTCGACATGGCCTATCTGGACTTCAGCAAGGCCTTTGACACTGTGCCACATAGAAGGATATTACACAAACTGGGGAATATGGGTGTGGACAAGACAGTAGTGTGGCGGGTAGATAACTAGCTGGACAGCAGGACACAGACGGTGGTGGTAAATGGCTATCACTCCACAGAGGAAGAATGACCAGTGAGGTACCACAGGGATCAATGCTGGGACCGGTGCCATTCAACATTTTCATCAGTGACATTGTGCAGGACCTAGAAGGCAGAATTTTCCTGTTATTTGATGACACAAAGCTCTGTAACAGAATGGACAAACCAGAGGGTATAGACAGAGTGACAAATGACCTGCAGAAACTTGAAGAATGATCAGGGGTTTGGCAGTTGAAATTCAATGCAAAGAAGTGCAAGTTAATGTATACGGGGCACAAAAACCCTGGCACAGTATATCATTTGGGGGGTGAGGATATAGCATGCACCAAGCAGGAAAGGGATCTAAAGGATCTATCCTGATGACCTCAAGGTAGGGAAACAGTGTGACAAGGCAGCAGGTAAAGCAAATAGGACACTGGGATGCACAGACAGGGGCACCACCAGTAGGAAAAGGGAGGTCATAATTCTACTATACAAGACACTAGTGAGGCCCCACCTGGAGTGCAGTGTACAGTTCTGGAGACCTTACCTACATAAGGACATAGACAGGGCAGAGAAGGTTCAGAGGAGGGTAACAAAGATGGTACATGGATTGAATCACAAGTCCTGTGTGGACAGGTTGAAGGACTTGAATATGTTCTCCCTGGAGGAGAGAAGGGAGAGAGGGGATATGATGGAAACATACAAGTGTCTTACAGGGAGAAATAGGGTGCAGGAATACACTATTTTTATGTGAAAAAGATGTTCTAGGACCAGAGGGCAGGGATGAAGTTGGAGGCAGGACAATTCAGAGGAAACGTGAGGAAGAATTTCTTCACAGAATAGCTTGTGGACAAGTGGAACACACTGCCAGAGGAAGTGGTGAGGGCTGAAACAATCACGGGGTTTAAGAATGCATGGGATACACATAAAGGAATTCTGGAGGTCAGAAGTAAGGGGCAACAGACTTCTAGGAAAACATAAAGTGAGCTTACAAGCTCGAATGGGCAGATTGGGTGGGCCGCAGGCACTTACCTGCTGACACTGTCTATGTATCTATGAACCTTTCTAGACACAGGATGCATACCACAGTACTGGAGGCTGGCCCATGTGGTGCCCATTCACAAAGATGGCCCAAAGGGTGATTCAAGTAACTACAGACCAGTGAGCCTCACATCAATTGTGGGAAAGCTTATGGAGATATTCCTTAAAGAGCCACTGATGCCTTGAGAAGAACTTTGGAAAACATAATATTTGGCCACAAAGCAGCTTATGTTTCTCATTAGCTCTGCATTTATTATTCCCATTTTTTATTACCGGGGTCATATGCATGAAAACATGAAAACTGTTTCCTGAAGGTTCATCAGCTCCTATTGCTTCTTCCCAACCCGATGTCACAATACTCTACTTGTGACTTCACAGTTATATCCATGGCAACATACTGTGATGTCACAACAGAGCATTATGGTTTCAAGTACAGAGTAAACTGTAAAGGCAGGTAAACTCTGAGGGATAGATATTTTGTTTTTGTTGGAATTTCATCAATAATAAATAATGGAGAGGAGAACTATATAAAAGGCATATGAAATACAAGCTGAATTGTGTTCAACTATTGTATTTTTCACAGTTTTCCCAAAGGCGTCAGCTGCTCTTTATAGAGAGGATGGTGACATATTTGGAGGACAGTGGTCACTAGGACAGGCAACAGCATAGGTTTGTGTCCAGTAAATCCTGCCAGATAAACCTGGTTGAGTACTATGATTGAGTGACCAGGGAACTGGGCAAGGGCCATGCAGTGGATGTCCTGTACTTGGACCTCAGAAAGGCCTTCTATTCTGTGTCACATGAGAGGCTGGGGGGATCTGCAATATGTAGGGGTTGGTACTAAGATGGTCAAATGGATCACTAACTAGCTGAAGGGCAGGCAGCAAGGGGTGTTGGTGGAGGTGAACCTCTCATCGTCAAATGCAGTAACAAGCAGGGTGCCACTGGGATTGTTACTGGAACCAGTGCTGTTTCCGATATTCATTGCAGATATCTCACACAGGACACAGACTAAGATCAGTCTGTTCACAGATGACATCAAAATGAGAGCTGTGGTGGATGACATAGAGGGGTGGAGATGACTGAAGGGAGACCTAACTAAACGATGGGAGTGGTCGGCAACATGGCAGTTGAGGTTCAGTGCTAAGAAGTGTAAGGTACTGCAATTCAGAACTAAGAACCAGAGGAGGAGCTTTCAGCTGGTAGGGGTACAGTTGGGGAGCATAGAGGAGGAAAACGAGCTTAATGCAGGAAGGCAGCAGTGAAAGCCAACAAGATGCTGGGCTGTGCAGTGAGGGGGATCTTCTCTGGAAGTAGTTAGGTGATCCTTCCCTTGTACAGGTCACTGGTCAGACCACAACTGGAATACTGCGTGCAGTACTGGCTCCCATTCCTCATTCCTGAAGAAGGTTATCAGACTGTTGGAGTGGATGCAGTGCAGAGGAACTAAGATAATCCAGGGTTTGGAGGGGAAATCCTACAAAGAAAGGCTGAATATACTTAACTTGCATTCCTGGAGCAGAGCAGAGATGGGAAGACATGACTGAGACCTTTAAGCACCTGAAGGGGATAAACAAGGCTAATACAGGAGAGATATTCCATATCAGAAGAAGGAGGGACACTAAAGGGAATCATCTGAGGCTGGAGGGGGGAATTCAGGAGGGAAGTCAGGAGACACTATTTCATGGAGAAGGTGGTAGACAAGTAGAACACTCTACATGTGGAGGTGGTCTCCTGTAGGATGGTGGGCAGCTTCAAGAGGGGAAGGGATAGAGTGAGAGAGGGAATGACTGTAAGTAGGGGAGGGAAGGGTAAGTGGAGCAGCTACAATTTAAGGGACTAGCTGCACAATTGAGCAGACTCGATAGACCGTGTAGCCTGTTTCTGCTAGCATTTTGTATGTCCCCATGTTTCTATGATGTGATTAAAACATGCATTGTAAGGTTAACAGAGAGAGGAAAATGTTTTCTAATCTTTTCTATGCAGTCTTTTGAGACAGACTACCAAGTTGTGCTGTAAATCATGGAAAGGAACATGGAAAATTAAAAAAGATGTATTCTCTAGCAAAGCATAGCAGCTGGAACATCTCCTTTATGAAAGCACCTTCTGAAGTGCAGAGTTGCTCTTTAACACCAAAGTAAGGAAAACACAGATATAGTGACAGAGGACAACATAAAACAAAACAAAAAAAATAGATAGAAAACAGGAAATGATTTCCTCATGCACCAACAGAGCAGCTGTGCACCCCCACTCTACCAGCACAGACACTGTTAACCAGATGCCTCAAAACAGGAGCTGTGCTCCTCCTATACCCTCCTAACACAGGAGCTGTGCTCCTGGCCCTGGTACAGGAGCTGTTATCTTTTGGCTCCCAACACCCAAGAGCTGCCCCCCAAGACAGGAGCTGTGCTCCCCAACACACACACACACACACACTATGCTTTCTGTCCAACACACAGCAGCTGTGTTTTCGCCCAGCCACACAGAAGCTGTGCCATACACACACACACATACACACACACACTAGGCTTTCTGTCCAACACACAGCAGCTTTTGCCCAGCCACACAGAAGCTGTGCCCCACACACACACACCCACACACATGGGAGCTGTGCTTCCCCTGACCCACATGCACAGAAGCTGTGTTTCCTCCCCCCACAATCATACACACAGAAACTGTGCATACCCTACAACCACACACAAACACAGAAGCTGTGATCACCCCCCAGCCATGCACACACAAAAGCTATTCATCACCCCCATCACACATACAGGAGCTGCAGTGGTGAGCTTTACTCCTCCTCCCTGCCAATGCTTCTTATTCCACATAAGAACTGAGAAGGACTGGCCTGCTTACCAAACTGGCTACCCACTCATGCATCAGTCTACCAAACAGACCAAAATGCTGCAAGTCCACCAACCTTTGTGCTGCTGACCTTGCATCACCATTCCATTTTCCATATGCAAAATGACCTTGCAAAATAACGGTCATAATAATGATAGTCACTGTTAACATTCGTGCTCAAACAATCAGCTTGATCTTTTTGTAAGCTTCCAGACAGACATTCTGACTACTCCCTCCTGCTCTTCATTGACTGCTTCTGGGAGGGAATGATTGCCAGTCACCCCATACCAGACAGCTGACAATACACAAATCCAATGCTGAAAGGAAGGTTGTGATCATTATGGCGGTGGAGGATATGTTCTGCCCAGAAACTGTATCTGGCCATTCGGGGGAGGGGGGGGAGTGACCAAAAATTTAACTCCATCAAACCTTACTGCTGAAAAAAAAGTCCCCAGTATCCATTAGCAAACACCTATCTCATCCAGTTCCATGTAAATTAAGTCCCTGGTGTCCTATAGAACCCCCTCACCCTCCACATCCCATATTTAAAAAAGCAGTCACTGCTGTTCAGTGACACCTAATACCCTGAAACAGACACGGACACCCTGTTACCTGTCAACCCACCCAATATAGGTCAAGTAGAAGGCCTTACCTGAACACTAGGGAACCAGAGGTAGGAGTCTCAAAGGAATGTCATCTGCTGCACCTGTAAAAACAGAATAGGAAGGGAATCCCAAAGGATCTGTTGCACGTTGGAGATGAATAGGGGTGTGAAGAATGGATTAGGTAAAAAAGTATACTTATTTAATGGTGCAGAAGTCCACATCCTGTCTGACTGTAAAATAAAGGATAAAATCAGTTAGCTGGTGGAAAACACAGTAGTAGCAGAAGCAGAAAGAAAATTAATTGCAGTTTTGGAAGTAGGCTAAGCAAAACCCCTTGGTTCACATTAGTGATCGATTGTCCAGTAGTTTACTTGGTAGCCTAGGTGGACTAGTGCAGGCTGTTTGGGTCTAGCAGGCCATTTGGTGAAATAAACAAAAAATGGTGGTTCTGTGACCTTGATATGCCGGGGGGGGGGCACTATGTAAATTTAACCCTGGGGGTTTAGCTCTCTAGTGGTTGAGGCCAACAGTTTTTTTTTAATAAATTAGTATCCTTCCCTGGAGTCTAATGGGGGGCTCCCAGAGCCCCAGCATAGTGTGGATGCTGCAAGGAAGAGGACACGCTGGGGCTGCAGCTTCAGCCAGCCCCATACCACAATTACACTAGATGCAAAAGTGTCGGCAGGCGCTTACAACTCCCAGCTCATATGGAGCTCAGGCTGTGGCCTACTCCATGCTGTTGAGAGAGGGAAAGAAAGGAACTAGCATGAGGTGGAAGAGAAAATGGGTGGAAATGCCTCCCCTCACCTTCTCGAACTACTGCTCTGCTGGCAAAGTTGTTTTTGCGCTAAAAGGCTTGAAATGCAGAAAGGGACTGGAGCAGCAAAGAGCAGTCAGTCCCCCACCAGTAGTGTGGAGGGGGTGTTGCTGAGAGAGATAGAGAGAGAGAGAGAGACAGATAGTGGAGAGGTTGGAGCAGTAACAGCAGAAGGTGCTGAACATTGTAAGCCACAATATGGCTTTTGGCAATGCCCAGGAGGCTTAATTTAAATTGTAAAAGCCTTATGAAAGCAGGCATGACTAAGTGCTCCTTGAAGGGAGCAACAGACAAGCCATTCACAGCAGTGTGCAAGCCTAAGGAGAGGCAGAAAAGGCGATGGGGGGGGGACCAAAGTGCATATGGGTGGGGAGTCAGCCCACGGATAGCCACATTAGGGCCTAAACAAAAGTCAAGGAAGCATAAATAAATAAATTAATAAATGACTTAGTAAAAATATATAAATAACTGGTTACCTGAATGGGGATGCATGCAGTCCTTCAGGAAAAGCAAAACAGGCCACATCAGCCTGCTGTCTAGCACCAATGTCATTAGGACATCTTGATGTCAACAGCAGAAGGTGGGATCAGCCAAATATTAAAACAAAGTTAAAGCAGCAGTGTTTGTCATTTAAAAACTCTGCAAACTCATTCAGCTACAGTACTAGTGTTCTAAATAGTGGTATTCCACATATTTTCAATTTCTCAAATAATGTAATGCCTACAAGGTGCATGCAGTCTTGCCAGGGCCGCCATTTGTAAAGCCAGTTGGTAGAGATATCCCCTGCTGGCAGTGCCTGTAGAGGAGTCTTATTTGAATATGACTCTTCTCATGTTGCTCCCCCTGAAGTGCCAATCACATATTCAAGCTCATTCATGGTTTGCAGCAGGAGACTGCTGTCAATTCAAAAGGGAGACAGCTGCCTCATTTTTCAGTAGTTCCTCTGAAAGCTCTGAGCACCTGTCATCACTGTTACTGATCGTAGCATTTAAAATATACAGTAAGTCTTCAGTTTGAACCTGTTTGCTTGTGGTCACAGCCAAGGACATCCAATAAAATAGTCGATAACTTCATAAACTACACACAATCAAGTTAATAACAAATTCCCTGCGACCTTCTTCATAGTGCATAATCACTGGCTGAACGGTTTACAGGCAATAACACTGTCATTTGTAAATTACTGTACACTTCATTTGTGATGGTATTCCTAAACTGGGGATAAAACCAAAACAGCAGCCATCAGGAATGAAAATCAAGTAAAAGTTTTGTGGCTTTAATCAATGTCTGTAGTGCAGCCTGTACTGACTTCAAGTGCAGCTTCCTGCATGTCACAAATCTGCAAAAAGAACTTCGACAAGTCATTCCTTTCTTGCATATACAGTAACTATGATAAATAAATAAATAAAAACAACAGAGTTGTTACTATATGTGCAGACACACATTCTAAGCATTGTCTGTGCTTAGAGAGGGCATACCTTTCAGTCACAGAGCAAAAGAAAGTATCAGAGAAGATTGTGCTGGCAGCATGTCAGTCAATCCGTAGGGAGCGAGTAGGTCAAGATTACATGCAACATGCACATTTCCCGCACAGTTTGTTAAAACAGCAGATGTGACTCAAGTCACTAATTTAAAAAAGTTAAAAACCTAGTTAAACAATTCATGAAACAAATGGAGGCAATGATAATCTGCAATTGAAATGTCCATTCTTCATTTCACAACAATAATAATAGGTTAGAAATTTTCATGTCCAATGGATGCTGCTGCTTTTAGAGGCTAAGCAGTGCTGCCTGATGTGGGCTTCTGCATGGGTTATGCTGAAAACAATGTGCAGGCTTAGGGCTGCTCTGAACAAGCTCAGGAGTATCTGTTGTGTGTAGGTCATGTTTCAGGGGAGTGATTGGAGTGCCCAAACTGATTTCCCTCTCAAACTCTGTTTGCTGGGGCCACTGTTAATTAGTATCCACAAACACACTAATGTGCCCTGTGGTGGTGGTGGTGGTGGTGGTGCTAGCTGTGAGAGAATAGGTGGTGAGGGTACTGGTCAGTAGATGGAGGGCCCATCTGTAAGAGGGTTATCATTTAGGGTATGCACTTTTGGAGATTTGACCTTATCTCCCTCATAGGTGTGCTGCTGTGGGATTTCCCCCATACTGTAAAATGGGAAGGTGGTGCAACACCACCACTGCAAGGGTGTAGGGTGCAGGTCCATGCATGGGATTAAACCACTGCCTGGGTATGGGGTTGTAATGCTCTGCACAGGTAGGAGAAGCACAGGCCATTGACTAGGGAGGGGGTTTCAGGCCAGTGCAGGGAAAAAGGGAATTGAAGGCCCCTGCAAGGGTTTCCAAAAATACCCTAACAAGACATGTCAGTGGATAGCAGAGTGTGGGAGTGTTCCAGCTACAGGGAGAGTTGTTGGTAGGGGCAGCAAGTTGGACTGTGGGCACTAAGTGGGTGCTTTGTCGATCTAGCTGCAATCATCTGGGTAGTATGCAGCCTTGAGTGCTGTGGGGTGATCCAGGGATGGTGTGAAGCATTAGGTGTCCATGTTATTATCACATTTTGAACAGTGCCCACCTTAGAATTTCTTTTTTACTGGATGGCAAGAGGGGTGCAAGACACTCAGTTAGAAAGGGGTTGCCCATGACAGCTCCCTTCCCTGACAGTACCCACTCCCTTCACAGCCCTGAGCACTACATCTCTCTCTGAATAACCCAACACTAATCACCCACACCACCTCCTTCCTCCATGTCCCCATACCCAGACCCCTATAAACCCTCTCTTCTTCTACAGTCCCCTGCCACCACTGCTCTACTTCACTCTATGGCCTCTCAGACACCTCTCCCCTCGCTTCCCACCCCCCTCAGACAACTCTCATCCATGACCTACCAGACACATCACTCCCTGGCTCATAGGACATCTCTCCCTCACTAGATATGCCTTCTGATCCCCATTTGATGCCTTTTTCCCTGGCCTACATTCCTCCCTCCCCAGCCTCTAGGATGCCTCTCTATCTCCCTAGACACTCGTCTCTTCTGTACCCCCAGACACCTCACTCCTTAGTCATTGGACACCCCCTTCCTTTTGAGCCCCCTGATACCTCCCTTCATCCCTCCCTCCTTGGTCCCCTTTCTGGGCACTATGGAGACTTCTTACCTACTGGGCCCCAGGATGCTCACCATGTAACAATGTATGTCCCCACTTATTCAACTCTTGCATCTCTTCTTTTGGAGTGCACCATCCATCAGGGTTGGGGGTGACTGAGCTCAGGAGCTATCTAGTAGAGCTAGCTGCAGATGGCCTTGTGAGCCTGAGGCAAGAGCTGGGAGTAGGTGAGCTCAGAAGCTAAGTGCTGGGTGTGCTTCAGAGCATGCTGCCAAGGATGCTGGTACTCACCAAGTCCAATGTACAGAAGCAGCACAACCAGTGTGGTAGGGGATTCATTACACAGAGCAACAATGAAAAGTCACAATGAGTCCTGAAAATAAATCTCAAAATACAATGCATTTGAGAAAGTTCTCAGTTTATTTAGCACAAAACATGCTAGCACAGCACCAGACTAGCCCCAGTGCTTTGGGTCTGTAACATGATGCTTCCTCAGGGGCATGACCCTTCATTAGGGGGCCTCAGAAGAAGGGTAACACTACAGACTGAAGGCATCATGACTAAGATTGGTGCTGTGCTACCATTTGATGTTTGCATTGCTCCATGGCTGAGGAGGGCCTCAGGAATCTGAATCCTTTTAATATAGTAATATGGATAGGGAGTGTCACAAGCATTGTGTGAGTAGTGACTGAGAGACTGAGAGAGATGGCTAACTGCTATGCACGCTCTCCAACTGAGGAGAAAGGGAGAGAAGCAGACAGACAACATTTGTATTTATTTTAGAAATGGTAAGCCACCATTGCCTACCTCTTGTCTCCTGTTCCAGTAGATCTTACTGTGGTCCCCCATCATGCAGCTTTTCTCCCACTGTCTTTCTGCTCCATTTCAGGTCCATTCTGAAAAAATGCTTTATCGGTGGATTAACTGAAGTGAAACTGAAGCCTGGGATGAGCTGAGGCAGAGAATAGGGGCAGAGGTCCTTCAGATGGACATGGACAGGAAGAGAGTATGTGCATTAATGAAGAAAACATTCCTCTGATTAGCAAAATAGGGGTGGATGAGATTGTGCAGTCTCTCTTTATTTTTATTTTAATTTTTTATAGACTTGTTTTTTGTGCCCTGCGACCATTTTTCAGATTATAGAAATTTATCTGACTTTCTTTTAAAGGAGGTCCTGATGTTATCTTAGATTGTTAATAAAATATTACTACTACTTTACCTTTTGTTTTTTTAGAACATTTAGAATTGAATTGTATATAGAACCGGAAGGAGTAAGAAATGTTAATTTAATATTAGTTTTGTTTTTTAAATATTTTAAGGGATTCGGTCTTAGATAATTTGGCACCAGAAGTTCAAGTAAGGATCACATGCCTGGTATTCTCCATTTAAGCACAGATCTGTAATCTGATGACAGATGCCACAAATTTAATTGAATGGAATAGTGTTAGATCCACCCTCCAAATGCCCCCTATTCTTATACATTTGTGAGAGACTAAAGGAAAAGAATATGAGCAAAAGCCCTAATCATCTCACTTTGGAAGTTTTGCAAGAGAAAAAAGTGATAAAAATTTATGGAAGAATAGTAGAGGGAGATAATATTTCATCACAGGGAATGAGAGGAGAAAATAGTGACGCCATCAAAGAGCTTAAAGCAGAAATAGAATATAGAAACAGTTTAATCCGTGAGATTTCTGCAGTATTAAAGAATAATTTGATCAAAGATAATATGGAGGGTGAAGACAAAGTATTAAAAAGGAGCTATATTTGACAGTCAGATGTGATAAATAAAGGGCAGGAAGATAAAGAAAAAAGGAAGCAGTAAGGAAAAGGGAAAATAAGGGATGGACTATAAAAGATCTAACAGAAGAAGTGGGTAGGAAGGGGAATTGAGAAATACAACAGTGTGTACAACTATTAAAAGTAGAAAGTGATAAAGAAAAAAGGAATAAGCAATTAACAAAGGAAAAGGAAAGGATGATAGCATAATTCCTGATAGGAATGAGATAACAACAATTGAAGAAAAAAAAAGAAGAGAATAGGCAAGTATATTTAGAAGGGGAGTATGGAATCTTTATCCCAACTTTGGATCCCCCCAAGCTGGGGAGATAGTGGCCACAGACCACAATAAGTATAAAGGAAAAGGAAGGGTCAGACTTCCAAATGAACAGATAGCAGATGGCATAGAATATAATAGCCAGAGATAGATCAGTAAAGGAGCAAAAGAGCAAGTGCCTAAAGATAAAGATAGAAGTACAAAAGAAGAAAAAATGAGAAAGGGATTAACAAATCCAACAGACCTCTTTTGAGTGGAATCCAGAGGACTAAGAATTAAAATGTAATTACACTCAAGGTAGCAGTATATAACATATGTAAGTGCAAAATGGGAAATAAATTTAGGTGGAATTACATTGTTTCAGTTTATAGATACCAGACTGGAAAGGAAAAGGGTTGGATCTGTCTGGTAAAGCAGAAAATAGGAGAGAAGCAACTGATTTTGGATGCTAAAGCTGATTTTCAAAAAATAGGGGTAAAAGCAGAAACAACTATCTGTAAGGATGGAAAAAGACAAGAGGTTAGTAAGAACCTCTCAGAGGAAGAGATTGAGACATCAAGGATAGATATAGATCCTTACCCAATTAGGAAATATAAAATACAGAAAAGAATAACAAATTATTAGGAACCAATACAAAAAGAGTATTCACTGCATAGAAACACAGAAACATAGAATTTTACAGCAGATAAGGACTGCTTGGCCCACCCAGTCTGTCCATTTCCCTACTTAATGAATAAGCTGCAGATCCTAGTTAACCAGCAGCCTATTTCTTCCTACCCTCAACCCCTAGAATTGCCTTATGACTGCCCCGTGCATGCTTGAATTCCACCACTGCTTTTGACTCCACAACCTCCTCTGAAAGGCTGTTCCATGGATCCACAACCCTCCTTGTGAAAAAAATACTTCCTTAAATTACCTCTGAGCTGCCCCCCCTCTATCTTCAAATTGTGCCCCCTTGTTCTTGCACACCTCTTTTTTTGAAAGATGCTACCCTCTTGGACTTTGTTGATTCCCTTGAGGTACTTGAAAGTTTCTATCATGTCCCCTCTCTCCCTCCTTTCCTCGAGGTTATACATATTAAGCTCCATAAGTCTCTCTTCATATGTCTTCCGGTGCAGATCCTGCACCATTTTAGTTGCCCTCACAGAACAGTGGACAATTAGGATACAGGGACAGGATGATTAGAGGAAGGAACATCAGAGGTCCAAGGATTAATGATAGTTTGATACTGACATCAGCTGATGGTTCTGTAATAGGCTTGGGCACCTCATCCATGGATATTACATGGGGAAATAGGTATTATCCCTTGGAACTGGAAGTAATTCTTAACTGACTGGAAGGGAAAAAGGATCCTCCCCCCAGGAGTAAAGGTCTGAAAGTAATTTCTTGGAATATAGCAGAACTAGGGGACAAAATGAAGGAAACAAGTGGGTGAAAATTAATTTCTTAATTTGCAATCATTTTGCTAGAGGAAACATGGTTAATGAATCAGGTGAGGCAATATTTTCAAGGGCTACCAGACCTGGGGGATTAAAGCACAAAAACTTCCGGATATGCGAAGACCTCTGGGGAGATATGTACCCCTGGAAAACCAACCTGGGGGTAGAAGCAATATGTATTGTAAAGAATAAAAAATATTCTGAGAATTGTTCTGTTTAGGGATGGGATACTAATATGTGTAATTTTGAATGTGTGTTTGATTGTTAAGGACAGGTTGAAGGAAATGATTGAAAAAATGGAAACCCTGCAAGAAGTGTTACTAAATGTACAAATAAAATACCCAGGAACTACCATCATATTGGGTGGAGATCTGAATGCAAGATTTGGGACACAAGAGAGGATCAATGTAATAATTGGAATATGGATGATGCCTTAGGAATTCCTATAAGGACGTCCTCAGATTTAAACATTAATAAACAAGGACAGCTCTTGCTAAAAGTGTTAAAAATAACTAATATGAGGATGTTAAATGGCAGATCTACAGAAGATAGAGAGGGAAAGTGTACCTGTATGGGAATGAGGGCACTAGTGTTTTTGACTATTTTATAGTTGATGAATATTCCTTCTTTTTAATATCAAAGATGAAGATACTGGAGGTATGGGATAGTGATCTCTTCCCTCTCACTCTAAGTACAGATCGGTCATTGACAGGGAAATTGAGAACAGAGAACCTGGAAAAGAGGTTTGTGGTAAATGAACACACACAAGTGTATAATAGGAATAGAATAAGATGGACCGAAGAGACTGAAGGGAAAGTTCAAAAGCTGATGCAGGAAAAGACCCTTCTACAATAAAAAAGAAGTATTGCATATTACCAGGACAGGGGTAAAGGTGGTATAGAATAGAAGGGAAAAGTAATGGAAAACTTGAGTTCTAGGTTAAGGGAAGAAGAATGTTCAGGGTGTGTGAAAGAATGATTTTGGACAAACTAAAAGCAGGCAAGGAAAGTAGGATTATAATGAAGAACAAGAATGAAAGTGGAAAGGCTAAATGGGATGATAATGTATAAGTGCAATAGTTAGAATGGTGAAGCAGGGGAAAAGAATGAAAAACACAAAAGAATTGCAAGATACAGTAGCTTTTATGAATTTAAGGTACAAATATAGGATGACAATAAATACAAAAAACAAAATTTTGCTAGAGCCCTGTCGCAAGCTCTTTAGATATTAATAGTGGAAAAGGATACAAAGTGTTTCTGGAATTTAGTGTCATATGGTATGGGTAATCTTAGAACAAATATAGCAGCATTTATCATGCCAGAGGCCTGGATAAACCACTTTAGAACAATATATAGGGCAGATGAGAAGTCTGCTGATCTCATGAGAGATGATGTTAATATTGATGAGAATTCTCTTGAAAACAAAAGTTGGAATGAGTTTACAATATGGGAAGTGGTTGTAGTAATTAAAGAACAAAAAAAATAGCAAAGCTCCAGGTATGGATGATATAGAAGCAGAGATTTACCAATCAGACATGGAATGGTGGGCATAAATAGTAACAGCAATGTTTAATTACATGGTGAGATTGGAAAAAATCCCTGCGAGATGGGCTATGGGTGTGATTGTTCCCATACATAAAAGTGGACCTATAGAGGACCCGGGTAATTATAGACCAATTACCCTGCTAAGTATAACTCTAAAATGTTTTCCAGACTTTTATTGGTAAGGCTAGAACAGTGGGTAGAAGAATGTAATATAATATCTCTTTTCCAGTCCAGATTTAGAAAGAAAAGATTGACTTTAGACCCCATTTTTACACTTATTCACATAGTAAAGAAATATGCAAAGAAAGCTGGCAGAAACTTATACATAGCATTTTTAGATATTAAAGCTACGTTCAATAATGTTAACAGAGAGCATCTGTGGGAAATTTTGGAAAATAAGGGTATAGATGGAAAATTACTTAAAATGATTAAATTATTATACAAAAATATGGAAGTGGTAATAACATACAGTAAAGATGGTGCATGTACAGAACCCCTGGAGATTACATATGTGTTAAGACAAGGCTGCTTCGTGGACACCAACCCTTTTTTAACATATATATTGAAACTGTGATAGAAGAATAGCAAAAAATTGACACATTCCCTCCCAGAATACTGCAGCTACTTATAAAAATAATGTTATATGCTGATGATGCTATTATCATGTCCCAACCCCTTTGGAGATAAAAAGAGCTTTAACCTCGGTTGTTAGTTCACTTAGGAAGATTGAACTGGAGCTTAACATACAGAAGACAATGATTATGTTTTTTGAACGTGGAAAGTTAAACTTGAATTTAAATTCAAAGGTGCAGAAATAGATAATAGGAGCTAAACAGTTAGAGGAAGTAAATGTGTTCTGCTGTCTGGGGCTATGGTTCTCAAAGAACCTAAGTTGGAAATCCCAAGTACAAAAAACAAGGGAAAAAGGTATGAGAATGGTACAAGCAACTGCAAGGTTTGCCAGCACATTTGCACAAAACTCTTATGTGGCACAAATCAGATGTTTGGAGGTTAAGATTAATGCCAAGGTGCTATATGTATCGGAGATATGGGGAGTACTGGGGGATACAAATGCACTGGAATCAATACAAAATAAGTTCCTTAAACAAATATTAGGTGCTTATGTACACACATACTGCAACGGTAAGAGCAGAAACTGGAGTACACTCTATCAAAACAAGGATAGGAAAAAGAGCAATACATGTTTTGTATAGAATAATGAGTAACGAAGCATCCAATCTCGTCCAGTATTCCCTAATGGAGGAATGCGAAGAGAGATATAGGGGTACAGTGATGTGTCTCTCCACTTTAAACTCGATTTTAAATAAATTTGGGTTAGACTATAACTACATCCTACAACCTTACAAGGATATGTATCTGTTTAAGAATCAGGCTATACAAAGACTATTGGATGTTGCTGCAGCACAAGATTTGGGGAAAATACATGAATGTATAGAAGGGGAAATATATAGAAATATTAAAAATGCATTTTTAACAGAAAAATATCTGGTCTTCTGTGAAAATAAAAATCAGAGAAAAGTGCTAAATAGACTGCAAATGGAACAGATTAATCCACAGAAAAAGTATAAGATAGGGAGGGTAGCACCGGTGGTGTCATGTTATTGCAACGAAAACTGCCAGTGGGAAATTCTGCATGTGATCATTCAATGTCCAGTTTTTGATATCCCTAGGATAAAATGGATAAGGCACCTAATAAATCAGCTAGAGGGGGATGATTCATGGGCTAAAACCATGAGTATATTTAAATCAGGGCAGGAGCCATAATATATGCACAAGCAAAGTTTGCACAATCTGTTTTTTACTATGTGGGAAAGGAAAAAAAACGCAGGAAGAAAAAATAATACGAATTATAGATGAGATATTTTATTTCATGTACACAATTATGGATCCTTATACCCAGCTTAGCTCTGTCTTGAACTGTTCTTAAAGTTGTCTTGATTGTAAGCATGTAAAGTGCTAATTGTTTCCAGGATGCATTTTTAGTGTGTTTTTAAATTTTACATGTAACAAGTTTTTTTATATACATATGTGTTAAAATAAAATGTGAATCTTGAAATCTTGAATCTTGATAGGGAGTGGATGTGGGGGGGGGTCCACTAGACTACAGGTCTGGTATGACTTGGGCATAAAGGGGATGCTGACAGTTACATGCAAGTCAACCTATAATTGGCATGCAAATGCGTCCTTAGCATTCTGCATGCCTAATGGACTTATTTGCATGCAAGGATTGAATATGGCCCTTAGGTACCCTAGCACAATCCTATTAGGGCTGCCTGTCATCTGTGGCTCCTATGGATCATGATCAACCCCTTGTAGTGATGTGACAGCACAGAGTATAGTCACTATGCACTGTGGTGCCAATTGACTCTATAGTCAGATGGTTAGCAAGCTCAGGTTGGAGTGTGCTAAATCTGAATATTGCACAGAGCAGGACATGAGTTATGTGGCATGCAGCAGTCCTTTCTGTGTGGAAGTAGTGGTTGTCTCTGAAAATGTGGCCCACCTATTTGCTAACCAACTGTGGCTTGATGTAATCAACTAAAATCATAATTTGTACATTCATATAATCATTAAAGACCTACAGAAAAAGTTTGCTTTATGTGATTATCAGTAATCATCCCTTGAAAATAAAGAAAGTCATTAAAATTCACCCAAAAATGGACTTTATGTGATTATCAATAATCATCACTTGACAGATAACCAAATCATGAAAAATCACCATTAAAATTGTTAAAATTACATAGAAACATAGAAGTTGATGGCAGATAAGGACCACAAGGCCCATCCCAGTCTGCCCATTTTTTTCTACATTATGAATTTAGTACTTTTGATGATCAGATTACTATCCAAGAAGATCATCAAAAATCACATACTTTTGAGGCAGTATAGCGTAGTAGTCTAAGGCTCTGAGCTGCAAATCTGGTGACATCCAGCAGACCAGACCTGGGTTTGAATCCCACAGCTTCCACTTGCATACTGTGTGACCCTGAGCAAGTCACTTAACCTCCTTGTGCTCCCAGGTCACTCCTGTAAAAAAGCTTTCAGCTTAGTGTGCTATACCTGGCTAAACAACTAAATAAAATAAATAGAAATATACTTGCTTGATGATCAGATGATCATAATTGGTGAGTGAAAGTGATTGTTCATGTCCACTAACCAAAGATCATGATTCATGATCTACTGATTCATCTGGATAGACTATCCTTCATACCACAGAAGTGTGTACAGCTGATAGTTAGAAGTCTCTAGAAAGTGGGTCAAGTGCAGATTTCTGAGGCCAGAAACAGAGAAAGCAAGGATCTGAAATGCTAAGTGGCCATTTTCTTCGGGCACCATGTGTCCTCCTTGAAACTCTTTATAAAATATTAAATGTGACACATACTAACTGGGCAAGGTAGCGAATGAGTGGGAGAACACATTAGGGGGATTTGGAGTACTGTCAAGATCATGGTGACTTTTGAAATTCAGGAGACCACAACAAAGAAAACACATTAGGTAAACAGCAGAAGGCCGTGTGACAGTGCAGATTATGTTTTGGGATGGTTAATTAGTGCTACTAAGGGATTCAATGTTTACATTATTTGCTCAGTGAAAAAGTATCACCCATAAGGAACCTGATAATTCTAGGAAGGCACACTGATATGGAAGGTAAAGAGGTATCTCCAGGATTGATGATAAGGAATAGATTCTTTCTACTGGACTAGAAGGAGCTGGTACCATGGTGATAGGGAATGGGCTAGCTAGAGTATAAGGGTTGGAGGAAGTGGGGTATCAGGTAAGTAGAGAGAAAGGGTGAGAGGATCTGAGTTAAGGTGAGAAGGGAGGGTAGATGGCACGGAGAAGGGGCACTTGGCATGGAAGAAGGAAGTGATAGGCAGGTGTAGATGCAGAAGGGAAGTGTTAGGGGCAGGCCAGGGGAGATTATATGGGAAGGATGGTGGTATGCTTGTGAGAGGAGAGGTTCACAAGGCAAGGAAGGGGTCAGTGGGTGTAGAGGTTCAGGAAGGAATGCAGGAGGGATAGGTGGAGGTGGGTGAAGGGGACAGAAGGGAGTGAGGCCCAGGATATGTGGGTAGTGTAGTGATCTTAGAAGATTCAGTTAAGAATTGGGGTGAGATGGGGGAAGGATCAAACTGTAAGGGGATAGAATGCATGCCAGGGATGACACTGGGAGGGTGGAACCTCTAATAGCATGGAATGAGGGTCAGGGAGGAGTGAAACCACACAGTTTAGTGCACCTTGGTACAAATAGCCTTGCAGGATATAAGGTAGGATAGTGCAAGGGAGGTTCAAGGAGGGGAGGAATATCTACAGGATGGAAGGGAAGTCAGTAACATTCTTGGAGTTGTTCCAGTCTTGAGGGCTGGTACAGTAAGAAAGATAATGACTGGTCATTTTGACTAATTGCTTACAGGGTGGTGTGAAGTGGAAGGGTATGGGTGAATTGGTGGTTGGGAGAGGACATAGGATAACATGGACCTTTTCGTGCTGGACAGGATATACTTAAATAGAAAGGGCATGAAGGTCCTGAAGGAAAAGCTAGAGGACATTGTGATTCATGACCTAAAATTTAAATTAACAGGGCATGGCAGCTGGGATGCACATGATCCTTTGCCATCTGGTGGAGAAGGCCAACAGACCTCCTGCTCAAGCAAGACAGCAGGAAGAGGTAAGGGATGTAAGCAAAGGGGAAGAAGAGAGGGATCAAGAAAACAGTGGATAGAATCAGGTGAGGAGTCAGGGGGCAGTCTACAGTCACAGCAGAGGGTGGCTTCTCTCAAAGCCAGATGTGTAGGGAACAAAATGGCAGAATTGTGGTCATTGTTGGCTGAGAGAGAGGTTGTCATAGCAGCCACTTTAGAGACTTGAACCACACAAAAGCATGACTGGGATCTAGCAATTAACAGATATTAATTGTACCAAAAGGCTAGTGTGACAGGAAGGGAAAAGTGGTGTTGTACAGTATGTAGAGGACAAAATAATTTGCAATGGAAAGGAAGATTTGGAGGGCAAGACTGAACTTTGTGGGTGCAGATCCAATACACTATCTACAGGAGGGACAGGGAGGGTAAAAGAGGAGGAGGAGTAGCTCTTTACATAAGGGAAGGAATCAAAGCAACAGAACAAAAGGGAAAACAGAGAGGAGGAGAAGAAGCACTGTGGGTAAATTTGGAGACCGGCAATGGAACCACAATCCGCACAGGGGTTGTATACAGACCCCCTTCTCAGGGGGAGGAAATGGACAAGGAAATGACAGAACATGTACATAGAATGGCAGAAAAGGGGGAGATATTGCTAATGGGTGATCTGAATATGCCAGATGTTAACTGAAGTGCAGTTGCAGCAGTCACTCCGAAGAGCGGGGTTATTCTAGATGCCCTACAGGGGGTATGCCTTAGACAACTAGTATTGGATCCTACTTGAGAGGGAGCAATCTTAGACCTGATTCTCTCAAATGGAGATAAAGAGAGGATCACAGATGTAGAAGTGGGTAGCCATCTGGGAACTAGCGACCATCGAACAGTATGGTTCACAATAAACACAGCAATAGAGTCAAGTCATACAAAGGCAAAAGTACTGGACTTTAGGAGGGCTGACATTGCCAAAATGGGTGAGTGCCTAGGAATGCACTAGCAAATGGGCAGGAAGGAAGGGTGGAAGAACAATGGGGAATGATAAAAACTGCCATCACAGAGGTAACAAGCTTTTGTGTGAAGCAAATAAACAAAATGAAATGATGTGAGAAACCACTATGGTTCTCAAAGGAAGTGGCAGTGAAGGTCCAAGAGAAAAGGAAAGCATTCAGGAAGTACAAGGAATCACAGAAGGAGCAGGACAGAGAACTGTATCAGTTAAAGCAAAAGGAAGCTGAGAAGGCAGTCAGAACAGCAAAGGCCCAAACTGAGGAAAAGATAGCCAACTCGGTTAAGAAGGGGGATAAAACCTTTTATAGGTACATCAGGGAGCAAAGGAAGACCAAGGGAGGGATAGTGAGGCTTAATAAAGGGGAGGGATGGTGGGCAGAGGGTGACTGTAAAAAGGCAGAGATACTAAACAAACATTTTTACTTAGTATTTAACAAGGAAGAGGGGAAGGTACCTAAAACTAACAGTAGAAACACTCTGGATACAGAAGTTGATACCAGCTCATTTACAGAACAAAGGGTTCTGAAATAACTCTTAAAACTGAAGGTGGACAAAGCAATGGGGACCTGATGGGATTTATCCCAGAATTCTAAAAGAACTAAGGGTAGAACTAGTGACAGCACTGACTACCCTCTTTAGCAAATCATGGCAGGATGGGGTGGTACCCGAGGACTGGAGGAGGGCAGATGTGATTCCTCTTCACAAAAGTGGGAGCAAGACAGAAGCAGGAAACTACAGACCTGTTAGTTTAACCTCAGTGGTAGGGAAAATGATGGAATCACTTCTGAAGAAAAAATTATCGATTATCTAGAGGCCAGAGGGGCACAGGACCCAAGGCAGCATGGATTCACAGCGGGAAGGGGTCATGCCAGATGAATCTGATAGATTTCTTTGACTGGGTGACCAAAGTAGTAGATCAGGGAGAGGCTGTGGACATGGCCTACCTAGACTTTAGCAAGGCATCTGACACAGTCTCACACAAAAGATTAATACACAAGTTAGCCAGCCTGGGAGTGGGTCCAAAGATGATAGCCTGGGCAAAGAATTGGCTGGAGAATAGGACCCAGAGAGTAATAGTAAATGGAGTCCACTCTGAAGAAAGGGGGGTTTCTAGTGGGGTACCACAAGGTTCAGTATTAGGACCAGTCCTCTTCTTTTTGTCTTTATAAGTGACATTGCAGAGGGACTGGATGGAAAAGTATGTCTCTTTGCAGATGACACAATGATCTGCAACAGAGTTGATGCACAAGGTAGGGTGGAAAGGATGAAAAGGGACTTGGCAAGGTTAGAGGAATGGTCAAATGTATGGCAGATTAGATTCAATGCTAAGAAGTGCAAGGTAATGCACCTGGGAAACAAAAACCCAGGGGAAGAGTACACAATGGGAGGTGAGATACTAACAACAATAAAAATGGAAAGGGACCTGGGGGTAGTCATATCAGATGACCTAAAGGAAGGCAAGCAATGTGAGAGGGCAGCAAGGAGGGCTGGGGAGATACTGGGATGCACAGGGAGAGGCATCACCAGTAGAAAACAGGAAGTTATTATCCCTCTGTACAGACAGCTGGTCAGACCACAACTGGAGTATTGCGTGCAGTTCTGGAGACCCAATCTCTGCAAAGACATAGACAGGATGGAAGCTGTCCAGAGGAGGGCAACTAAAATGGTGCAGGGTCTGTACCAGAAGACATATGAAGAGAGACTTAAGGAGCTTAATAAGTATAGCCTTGAGGAAAGGAGGGAGAGGGGGGACATGATAGAAACTTTCAAGTACCTCAAGAGAATCAACAGAGGCCAAGAGGGTAGCATCTTTCAAAACAAGAGATGTGCAAGAACAAGGGGGCACAATTTGAAGATGGGGGGGCAGCTCAGAGGAAATTTAAGGAAGTATTTTTTCACAGAGAGGGTTGTGGATGCATGGAATGGCCTTTCGGAGGAGGTTGTGGAGTCAAAAACAGTGATGGAATTCAAGAATGCATGGGACAGTCATAAGGCAATTCTAGGGGGTGGGGCAGAAAGAAGTAGGCTGCTGGTTAACTAGGATTTGCAGCTTATCCATTAGGTAGGGAAATGGGCAGACTGGGTGGGCCAAGCGGTCCTTATCTGCCATCAAATTCTATGTTTCTATGTTTCTGTGAAAGGCAGAAAACTAAGGATGTGGGTCTACAGACTGCCTTCCCAGGATAAGGAAGTGGATAGGGTATTTGAGTCCAAGATCTTAGATATATCCAGCAGGGAGGAGGTAGTCATAATGGGAGGGCTTCAATCTACCTCTGCTGGACTGGAAAATCCATGTTACTTTGTGTACTAGGGGAAAAACTACTTGTGGATGCTTTCCAAAGTGCTTTCCTGACTCAAGGTGTCATGGATCCCACTAGAGAGAGGACTGCTTGGATCTGGTCCTGTCCAACTGTATGCATTATCAGTATGTGAAGGTACATGTGCCACTATTCAGAGGTGACCATCACATGGTGGGGATACAACTGGAGATGGGCAAAGGGATGCTCAGGACCAAGATAATGGTCTTTGACCACTGCAGGGCTGACTTTGGTAGGCTGGGAGAAGTTCTGCAAGGACACCTTGCTGGGATAAGTGTGGGATGGATGTAGAACAGAAATGGGCCATAATTATGAAGGGATTGATGGAGGTCATTAGTGGATATGCCAAAGTAAAAAATGAGAAAGCTAAGGTCAAACAGCCCTGCTGGTTTGGCAATGAGGTGGTATAAGTGGTGGTGGACAAGAGGGAAACCTTTAGAAAGTAAAAGCATACTCAGAAGGAGAGTGATAGAGTGGACTGCACCACTGAGTGAAAAGCGGAGAGCTAGTTGGCAAGGGAGGGAAAGGTCACAAGACTGGTATAGGTAGTTCTGGGGTAGATGCAGTTGAGAAGGTCTTTTTCAAATTTATAAAAAAGAAAAGAAACATAAAGGATGCAATTGTAAGGCTTAAGAAAAGTGGAGGTTAGGCAAAGGATAGCGAAGAAAAGGTAAAGGTGCTTAATTGGTGCTTCTGTTCAGTCTTCACTTGGAGGGATAACTCACCAGTACACAAGGAAGAAGGGGCTGGGGACTGGGAAGGGAGAAGTCACAGATGGAGAAATCAAATCCAAAAGGATACTCAAAGCCCCAAAAGGTGGACAGATCTCCAAGGACAGATGGTAGACACCTGAATGTTCTTAGGGAACAGGTGGAGATTCTGGTGGGTTCCCTGGCAGAATTGTTGAACACCTCTCTAGAGTCCAGACATGTGCCACATGACTGCAGAATGGTGCATATGGTGCCTTTCCATATGAGTTGGCCGAGCGACAAAGCAGGGAACTACAGACAAGTCAGCCTGACTTCAATAGTGGTTAGGCTGATGTAAACATACTGAAAGAGAGACTGATCAGCTTTCTGGAGGAAAATGGGCTCCAGAATGAGAGGCAGCATAGGTCTGTGTCAGGGAAGTCCTGTTAAACTAACCTAATTGAGTTCTTCCATTGGGTCACTAGTACATTGGACAAGTGTTGGGCGGTTGATGTGCTGTAGCTGGACTTCAGCAAGACCATTGATTTGTTTCATCATAGGAGACTGGTCAGGAAGCTAGAGGAGCTAGGGGTGGGGCCCAAGCCTGCAGGATGGGTCAGAAACTAGTTACAGGATAGAAACCAAAGGGTGATAGTTGGGGGAGAATTCTCTGATGTGAGGCCCATTACCAGTGTGGTCCCACAGGACTTAGTGCTTGGCCTGGTGTTATTTAACATCTTCATGAATGACATCACAGATGTGATCAAGTGTAAAATCTGCCTGTTCACGGATGACACTGGGCTCTGTGGGAGGGTGGATATGAAGACATGAAGACTGGACCTAAGGGAGGACCTGACAAGGACTGAAAAGTGGTCTGACATTTGGCAGCAAAGGTTCAATCCTAAAAAGTGCAAAGTTATGCACTTCAAGGTAAAGAATCCTGGGACCAATTACTGGTTTGGTGGAATGCAGATAACCAGGTCAGAAGATGAAAAGGTCCTGGGAGTGATAATCACAAGTAACCCTAAACAGTCTTCACACTGCAAGAGAGCAGCATCCAAAGCAAATTAGATGTGCGGCTTCACAGTCAGGGGAATTACCACAAGAAAGGTGGAGGCTATTCTGCCTCTGTATAGGTCAATAGTAAGACCATACTTGGATTACAGTGTACAATTTTAGTACCTGTGTCTTAAGAATGGTGTGAACTTGCTGGAGAGAGTCCAGAGAAGGGCATCCAAGATGATCCAGAGCCAGGAAGACAGCACGTTTAAGAAGAGGTTCCAGAAGCTCAACATATACTCCCTTGAGGAAAGAAGGGAGAGGAGAGACATTACTGAGACCTACAAGTATCTTCAGGGTACTAACAAGGTGAGAACTAAGGGCCTCTTCAGCCTTAGTGGCAACAAGACCACTAGGGGGCACAGCCTAAAGCTTGGGAGGGGGTTAGGAGGGAGTTGAGGAGGCACTTTCCACTGTGAGGGTGGTGGCCAAGTGGAATGAGCTGCCATAAAAGGTGGTGGCCCTACAATTGGGGGGCAGTTTTAAGAGGAGTTTGGATGGGGTGAGGGGGAAAATTGCTACAAGGAGGTGAGTGAGTGGGGGGGAAGGAGGGTCACAAAAGGAATGTAGAGGGGATAGTTCCCTTTCTAAATTAATAGTGATCTGCACAACTGAGCAGACAAGATACAGGGTAAGACTGTATCTGCTGGCATGTTCTTATGTTTGTTGAGTGGACAACTGTCCTTTTTACCCACTGGTGGTAGTCCAATAAAAATGTAGGTGCCAGTCACTGTCAGGCAACCAGAATAGAGAATGTCCCCTACCTATTTTGACAAGTGTAATAAAAACATCAGGGCATTGCATCATATAGTTCTAATAGTTTCTCTAAGTAGTTCTGTTTTCCCCTGAGGATCCTTGAATAAACAAAAGCTGCAATTAACTCCAGCAATAGTACATATAATAACATACCAGATCTACTGTGTGTTTCATCAACTATCATAAATAGCCTGTGTACTTTGTCCATTTAGTTCACTTGGACTTTAGTAGCGCAGTATGTTGATGGTCCAGTTCTTATTGTATAACTTGGTGCTGACAAGTAAGTAAATCTAAATTATGTGTTGGTTGCTGTTATTTTCTGTTATGAACCACTGGAACCAATGTATATTATTTGAAACACATAGTGCGGTTATTACAATCTGGTTAAATTGCCTAGTGCAGGTTTAAAGTTAAATTAATTTATATGTTTAGCATGTTGCTTTGTTTTTTCAAAACTTTATTAGCAGAGTATCAATAAAAAAATTCATACATAGAAAAATAATTAGGATGATTGCAAAATTCGGGGAGAACATATCAAAATAGGGAAATCAATCTGAGCAGGTTTTTACTGGAATATAAGATGCTCAGATATCTGACCTTCTTTCCTCAGTGTTTTATTTTCAATTTCAAAAACAAATTAAAATATACCAGCACATTGGTACAGTGGTATCACAACCACATGCAATGCTGATGATCCAAGCTCAGAAATGAATCTTTATTGTCAGAGGATGGCGAGCTGAATGTTGGTTTGGCTGTCCGAGTTGCTGTACTATGCATCCATGGAAGGTGGGTGGCAGAGGCTGGGAAGGGAGTGCAAATGTGGTGACCACAAGTGATACTGTAGGCAGCCCTGCTTCAGAGACAGGATGTCAGAAGGTGCCATGCAAAAGTCTTATGTGCATGTTCATTGCTGTGGCCGATGTCAGTGGTAGTGGGACTACAAAAAATCCAGGAACACCACAACCATCTCAGGAAAAATGGTGATTCCCCTGCAGACTCCATGCAGTAAATATGGGTTCTGCCAGTACACATGAATTTTAATTTCAGGGGGCTTGGGCAATCTCCCATTCCCATCCCCTCCTAACCAGGAAGGGAAACACCTTGAGGAAAATGTCTGTATCTTCCAAATAAAACTAAATCTCAGGGGCGCTAAACTGCCTGACTTTGTCTCTAGATTATGGTATTAGCAGCTCATAGAGCCTGATAGTGTATGACTGTTCAGAAATGTTATGCTAATACTGCTTGCACCATTCTTGTTTCACTTATAAACAGATAATATGGATTTCATGAATGTGTAAGTTGTTTAATGTTTTTGAGAAGCATAGCTACATGTGAATGCTTGATATTTAAGCTGTTTAAAGAATGCAGATTCATTTATAGAGATGACTGAAACTGGCAAATTTCACTCCATTATACATTATGTGAAATTCACACATTTCACAACATTTTTCAGCAGTGTGAAATGCAGAATTTTTTTAGTGGAGTGTGAAATTTTGTCCATGGAGCATGAAATTTCACCCATGAAATGCAAATATTTCATCATTCATGGCTGAAATTCCACCATTTTGTGCAAAATGTTGCATTTTTGTGGACAGCATTTTGCAATTATGCTCCAGCAAAATATTTCATGGCACAGCTGAATTCTGCAAAATGGTTCACGTGGCAAAATTGCCAATTTTGCAGGAATTTCCACCGCAAAATTTAATTTTGCCACATCTCTATTTATTTAGTAAATGTGATCAAAAGCTGCTTTTGAAATCCTCATATACAGTGCCAGTTTTCTTGTTATTTACTGTAATTGTTTTGATGATACAGAAAGTTTTATGCATGATATCTGTGGCTTATTACTGGGGGTATTTATGTTGATTTTGTGTACCCTCATTTTTTGTGTGGATTTAGAGCACACTTGATTTTTGTTCACTACTCATGCTGTCTTTCCTGTACCATCCTGAGTACCTGCTCACAGTCCCTTAACTATTGGAACAAATCTATTAGGAACCAACAGATTGGCAAGTCCATGAGAAGATGGGTGATGGGGCTAGGGTAATTGTTGAGATGCGGCCAGAGAGAGATAAGGAGATAAATAATAATTCCAAACAAATGGGAAATGCAGTTTTTAAGTGGAACTAAAATGAGTTCTTTGTGAACATAAATTTCTATAAAAAAAAAAAAGATTTAGTTACTTAAATTGTTCACCACTGGTGTGGTTAATAATGGGTCCATTCGACAGGACAGCAAGAATATGCTTTGTTATTTAATCTGGAAAGTTGCTAATAATGCTGTCTAGCAATGAGTGGCAAAAGTTACCCTCTCCCCACCACCATCAACCTTGCAGTGTTTTAGTGTCAGTGCTGTATATGAGCCCAGATCCAAAGTGTGCAACATGAATGCATTAACAGTCTAACATCAAGACAAGGGTTCTATTGCTCTATCCTATCATCATTGTTTTTTGCTGTGCCTAGCCTTACTGTTACATTCACATCATGGTAATGGTATGGTCTGGCTATGACCAGATGATGTTATGTCAGTACTCCAATGATAAATCATGTCAAAATGGACTCTTAGCATTTCTGTGATCACACAAGAAATGAAGCCTTTCTGTAGAGCAAGATATCATGAGACTAGAGACACTATTCTGAGTCATATCATTGGCAAGTTAGTCATGAGAAACAAACAAAAAAAAGTTCGAAGAAAGCTCCCCAGAGCAGCACTGATCCTTAATCTATGAGGCATTGATGATGTCCACCATGGTCTACACACTATTGACTATTAGACACATATGATTATGCCTACCACAACACTGTATCAGTACACATATATAATTCACCATTATTTCATTAAGTCATTTAAACCTTTACTGTATGCAAAGAACAATGTTCATACCTAGTATAAGCATATTGTATTAAATCAACTTACAGCAATTGTCATTTCTAGAATCTATGTCTGTAACTAATAAATTAAAAGTTCACTATACTTGTGAAATTCAAGATTTCTCAGTGAAGATAGATAGATAGATAGATAGATAGATAGATAGATAGATAGATAGATATAGATATAGATATATATTCATGGCAAAAAAACTCTGTTTAATGTATCAGTTAGGGTTGTTCCACAGTGGCAAAAGTGAGGAAATTCAGTGTTAGGGTTGCCACCCCTTGCACCCCATGCCCACCCCCACCAACAGGCATTGGATGTGCATTGAGGTCACTGGGACCAACTCTCACTTCATTCCATGTGTAAATAAGGTGAGGTGTTGCAGTATAGGAGAATGGGGTGAGAGTTAGGACAGACGACCCCAATGCACACCCAATGCCTGTTGGTGGGGGTGGGGTGGGAGTGGGGAGCAAGGTGTGGCAATCCTAACACTGAATTTCCTCACTTTTATCACTGTGTAATAACCCTAACTGATGCATTAAATGGATTTTTGTGGCATGAATGTTCCTTCTTTTTGAGAATATGCACTATAAAATAATGAATTGTGTGTGGAAAAGTTAATGTAACAGAAATGGTAACACACATGGTAACGGAAATGCAAATGGTAACGGTAACACAAATGGAAATGCAAACACAAATTCAAATGGTAATGGTAGCGGCAATGGGGACACCCAAGGAAACAATAACACAATCAACAACAGAAACACAAATGGTAACGGTAATGCAAATGGAAATGCAAACACAAATTCAAATGGTAATGATAGCGGCAATGGTGACACCCAAGGAAACAATAACACAATCAACAACAGAAACACAAATGGTAACGGTAATGCAAATGGAAATGCACATGGTAATGGCAATGGTAATGGTGATGAAAAAGTAAGCAGTAATGCAAATGGAAATGCAAATGCAAGCAGAAACACAAACACAAATGGTAATGCATATGGTGATGCAAACACAAATGCTAACGAGCATGGTAACGGAAATGCAAATAATAATGGTAATGCAAACACAAACGGTAATGCAATCGTAAGCACAAATGCAAATGATAATGCACACGGTGATGCAAAAGGAAACACTAACACAAATGGTAATGGAATTGCAAGTGGAACTGTAAACACAAACACTAACAGTAACAGTAATGCAAATGCACATGCTGTTTGTCCCAAACAGCTGCATTCAAAAGCACAGTGAATACAAAGAATGTGGCTATAATAATGGCCCTCAGACCAGAAAATGAGCACTTGTAATACTAAACTGTTTATACCTCAGGAATCATACGACGTAGAAAAAAATAAAAATGTCATATTAATTACTTTCAAGGCTATATTTGCACTTACCCCCCTAGCTGGGGGCTAAGCATTTTTGTGATGAAAATTGCATATCTTGCATCGTTTTCCAGATATGAGACCCGAAACGTGTGGCAAACACCTTAATGTTATCCTTGGGGAAAAAGTGTCAAATTCAGAGTGCTGTAGCTTAGCAGCCCTGTAATATGTTGGCACCAAACCATGAAAAGGCACATTTGTGTTATGTTGGCTTTCTTCCGTGTGAATTTCAGCCCAAAAGACCAAACTGTTATTTTGCTGCATAGTGACAAAGATTCCCTGTTGTTTTGGCCATACTTTTGCAAATTACTTTTGCAAATCTCGACACTTTCCTCCCCAAAAATCACAAAAGTATCACATTTGTGAAAATACTTTGCAACACTACTTTTAATAAAATGTTAAATATATATTCCTGGGGTGTCTTACCCCTCAAGAAAGACATGCCAGGGATCCGCAGGGCTCAACTAGGTGAATGCAAAAACAATTGTGTCCCTAGAGGGTCTCAATTTTAAATGTCAATCATTTCTGTGGCCAGCAACTGAAAACAAACTGGCAGATTTGTGACACTACAGGGGTCATTTGCAACACTAAAAACTGCATGTGTGACGCTGTCAAAATTTTTGTTAACTTTTCCCATTGACTATAATTGGAAACTCTTTTTCTGAATAACCTTTGAACTGTTTAATATTTTTTCATGAAATCTATGAAAGACACATTGGGGACCCTGGCTGCATGTTCCCTGAAGGTTTTGGATTAGTCACGCAAACCATGCAAGTTGTAGGTTCGAGCAAAGAATGTACAAAAAAGCATAAATACACCTTTCTACTGTGCTATGTAGCTCTACAACTGTATATCCAACTGTTATGAAACTTAGCAGATCCAGAGATGTATGGAGCCACTCTATTTGTGCCAAATGTCAGGTAACTCCATCATATGGTGGCAAAGTTAGTAACCTGCAAAATTTAAGGCTTTAACCTTAAATGGAGTACTCAACCTTAACTGTAGTACCAGTATGATACTGTATGAATCATTCAAAATATATTTAATCCACTTCATTTCTTTATAGCAATACTCATACATTCATTGATTAGGGGTTAGCACAAGCATAAAGAAATAATTTGTGACATTTACTATTACAATTACTGCATCTATTAATTTCTCCCCAAAATAGAGCACTGTTTCAAGTTTAAAACAATAATAAGTTGCCAAATATAAAAGTGATCTATTATTAATCTTCCATTTTACAGTTCACACATTTATATAACTGGAAAACATGTAAATGCTTTGATCCCTCAGTCTTCTTATTCTTTCAAATCTGGCATCTCCTTGTCTCTTCCCTTGTCTTCTTTTCCATTTAATTTTTATCTTTTTTCCCAAAATGTACTTTTTTGTATATAAACATTGTATTAGTTTCTTCATAGAAATATACAATCATTATCATGCTAAGTAATCCAGCATGAACTATAGCAACCTCAAACAAGCATTAAATTCACATAACACTCAATTCTGAGAAAAACAATAAACAAACCAGAGCAGAAAGTAAAGAGTTAATAACATGAACAGTTACCACCAGCGATAGAAAATGGTGGAGCAGCTTTCAAAGAAAAATCAAAACATCATATGGGTTCTTACACAAGCCTTCAATACAAAGTATTAGTATTAACACTGAGAAAATAAGTTTTATGAAATGTTAGTTTGTAAGCATTCTGGTTTAAGAAACTCCTTTTATCAGCACCACAGGAAAGCCACATTTTTTGCTGGTAATAGTACTTTAAATTTTGCCCCAGTTTCATAAAAGTCCTTTTTATGTTTGCTTGCATCCATGTGCAAGAAACATTATGTGACAGCTTAGGAGAGAATTGGGTTGTGGAGGTGCTGCACTGTGATGGCCAATGCAGCCACTGCTTTTGCAGGCTTGGCCCTCTTTATCCAATGCAGTGGGATGCTGCTGCAGACATTAGTTCAGCTAGCATGCCACCAACTTGAAAGGCATTGGCTGCTGTAATGAGGGAGCTCTTCATCATTGCAGGGTGTGCCTGAAAGAAATTGGCCACTGCAATGAGGGAGTGCCCTGACATTGCAGGGCATGACTTGCCTGCTGAAACCTTTCTGTTCACCCCACTCTCTCTGATCTCCATTGGGGTACAAGGAGTGTAATTAACCCTTTCACTCATAGGTGCAGGAACCATAGGGCAAAGGGAGGGCAGTGGCCACAACACTTTTTTGGTCCTAAAAAAATTGCATTCAGTGCCCTTTAAGTGTCCTGGGTCCTTGCTTTGAATATGCCCCGCCAGCCACACATATGACAATGAAGTGTTTGCTGTCTAGTGGAACTGTGGAAGAAGTGTCAAGCCAGTGCTTGCTTAAATGAGCAATTAACATTACACAGTCCTGTTGCAGTTGCAGTGGTCTGCCTTTCATGCAGTTAAAAATAAATATTCCAGCAGTGGAGCTATAGTGGCGTGGGGGGGGGTGAAGTGACCCCTTCCCTCCAGCTTCACTTGGCTAAATTGCTTGATTGTTACAGAACCAGAGGTGGAGGCTCCTCCTGTAACTGATTGGCTGGAGAGTCAGCTGGTGGGAGGTTGAAGTGCCGGACTAGTTATGTTAACTACATGGGGCACTGCTTTAAAGACGTTAGGTGCAATGGTGGGTGCAGACCATAACCGGCACTATCCAGGATTCAGACCACTAGGGGCTATAGTGTTAGGACCAGGTGAGTGGGTCCCTTGCAAGTGACAAAAGCAATATGGTCTTGTTCTTTGGTGTTGTTTTAAACAGAAATGCCAGATTGTTACTGGTGGCCCGACCGATGTGTCACTGCCAGGTAATTCTACAGGTTCTGATTGAGGGATCCTGTCCACCACAGAATCGCAGTGATGGTGCTCATGGCCTCCCAACCAGAGGAGGGTTCTGAGGAGGGATAGGACAAAACAACCAAACAAAAAAAAAAAGCACACAAAGACTAAAAGGCACACTCAGAGTGGTGTTGGGTACTGCTGGTTAAGGCTAACATGATAAAGTGAACAAAAGACCAGCACACTTAGACTTTGAGAATGCTTACAAATGCTTACAAATTGTATTGCAAATTTCACACACAGACTGGCAATTGATGTGAGCTAGCAGCATTGCATTTTTCAGTAGTTTTATAAGCATTATGACAGTTTGAGTACTCTGGTCTTTTGTACATTTTCTTTAAGGAGAGAGATGCTGCCTGATCTGTTTCTTTCTAACCATTACTCCCCTCACTAAAAATTAAAAGAGAAAAAGTCGAGACTCATGGAAAGTGTATTACAGCATCAGTCTGTGGGGATCATTTTTATTTATTCAGTTCATATAGAACACGTTTGATTAGTTTAAATCAAAATGTGACAAAATTGTCATATACATTCAGCATTTTGAGTTTTGTGGGTTGGGAGTGCTGCTCAATGTGAAGACTAGAGTGTAATTAGTCACCTGTTATACTGCCATCCTGTTCTTTATTTATATACATTTTTTTTTGTACTGGGAGTTTTGACAGGCACTACCAACTTTTAGGCGGTGGTTCTAACATCCAGATCATTTGTCGTGGTGCTCTCTCTCTGTGCTACAGAAAAAGTGTATCACCCATGCAAACTCATCTGTAAAGTAGAAAGTGAGCAGCCAGAAATATGTCTAAATAACACTATGATTTTCAACATAATGGCACAGAATGTAGAATGTTTAATTTTGTCTGTGTATGTGTGGGTTTCGGGGGAGGGGGAGGGAGAGCGAGAGAGAGAGAGAGAAGACAGAGCACCCATATACCTCTCACCCTTCCCCCAAGCCCCCACACCCTCTCCTCCCTGGCTTTAGCACTTTCTCAATGCCTGACAATATCCTCGGCTGCTCCTCTGTTCTGTTGTCCACTCAATCTTTTAACTTTCCCTGTTAAACCTTGCCCTGTCCTGATACATTTCCTTCCTTCAACTGTCTGTTTTCAACTGCTTGAGACTGCTTAGAATACCATGCTCTGCACTGTTTATACAAATTTCTGTCCTGTACCTACTTCCCCCTCAAATGTAAGTATTCAATTGCTTGAATTGCCTATTTCAAAGTTTGTCATTTTTGTATTGTTTCCCCAATTGATGTAGAACCTTTGTAAAAGAGCCCTGGCTCAAAGGTACCAGGGATCCTAGAATAAATAAATAAATAAATAAATAGTATGTATTGTAACACTGTCAGCTGGATCCCACATTGTTATGCTTACTTAGTTAAGCAATCTGATTAGAAATACTCCATTTTGTTTTGGAGTAATGGTGAGGGAAAGAGAATTTATAACACTGTACTTCATTTTTTAAGAGTCACTGGGTGGTAAAAGTGTCATGTACTTTGGGAAACTGTCAACTTCAAAGTAATGTTATTTGTTTTCCTGTATGTTTTTTCAGTGTGATCTATATTACATTTCATTAGATGTAAAAAAAAAATCTCATTTAATCAAAATACTGTTTAATTTTGTGACAGTACTTCTTGGTTAAACACAACCACAGTACGGAAAGAAAAAAAAAACATGTCTCTAGCAGATGCTGGGGGAACATTTATTCTCAGTCAACTTTAGACAAAACACTGAAAGAAGTTTTCCAGACCATATTACACCACCATTGAGCTTGAAAACAAATACCACTTTTGGTAGGTTTATTGTTTAGGTCCCCAGAGACTTTGATTCACTTCAAAGCTCCTGACTCTTCCCCTTCTCCAGCACACTGAGGCAGAAGTGAAAACAAAAGCCAGCATCATGCCTCATTTATTTATTAATTTAAATTTTGTTGACCTAGTAAGCTAACTGGGCTTAGAAGTCCCTTTTTCAGGGGTGACCGAGTGGGTGCAGATGGCAAGCGAGATTGAACCTTGAACCAGATTAAGCTGTTGATGGTATTTTTAGTGAATGAGGGAAACTTGGCCAGGACACTGGTGAAATTCCCCTGCTGTGTGGTAGGGGGCACTGCTAACCATCATGATGGCCAGTCCCATTGTGCTGAGATGGGAGAAGGACATTCAGGAGGTTGGGGAGCAGGTCTCCTCCTTGGACTCTAACCCACCAGAGACCGTACGTATGAGTGGAATTAATTATTCTCCTTTGGATGGCACTAGCCAGGAGATGTTGAATATGAAGACTTTTGACTCAGATATCTTACCTATGGAAGTAGAGTTGGATAATGATGTAGTAGAAACAGAGCTGCTGCTGGAGAATCAGGTGAGTGAGCAAATGGGAGAAGGAGCTATGGATATGGTAATTTCTGACAGGGAGTCAATGAATATAGCAGAAAAGGAGAATGTTTGCACAGAGGTTCTAATGGGGTGTCAGGATGGAGAAATATGGAGACAAGAACAAGCAAAGAAAAGTCTTGATAAAGATGAGGCAGGTGAAAGTAAGCAACTGCACCAGCCTGCTATACCCAAAACAAGGACTGAGCTGCCTGGACAGCCAAACGAGGCTGGGCAGTGTAATGTGACGTCGGAAGCTAAAAATTTTAACTGGGAGACAGAGAAAGGGCTGCCACTAAGAAAGTGATTGGGGACTAATACCTGCAAGACAGAACCTAACCGTGGCAGACAATCTATTTCTAGGATTGAAGCAGATTGGTCAGTTGAGACTGCTTTGCGCAGTGCAGGATAGATTGCAGAAAAAGACGGTTCATGGAATACCGACCAGTCTGACCACAAGGTACAATTTTTTTAAGACAAAGACATCAGCAGCACTTGTATAACTTATTTGTCTCCTAAATAAATGCATCAGGATATAGATCTGTCTGAGAATGGGGAATTTGTTAGTTGTCTGAGACATTCGGAAAGTGGCATTGATGGGGAAAGTGAGACAGCAGAGGTTGTTAATGATGAAGTAGGGGGCACTGACATCACAAAAACAAGCACTACCTGTATAAGTATAGAGACTGGACATTCTCTGCAGGGCTATTCAGAAAAAGGATGGTTTAGATAAAGGGATATGCATGGGTGCAGAATACAAATGGGCCCATACTAGTAAATTGGCCTTGGGCATTGAAGAGGGCTGCCAGGCTTCAGATAAAGTGTTGACTATTGTCCTAGTAGAACAGATTTTCAGCAATCAAACTAAATGCCAGCATTTTAAACCCCTTTTGCAGATAGCTGATCTGTTTTAAAATAAGTGTGAACCTGCCCTTTGAAAAAATGTCATTTGGTTAATGTATAAAGGGGGTTTAGAGACTCCCCCTGATAAAATGTACTTGGGAAGGTTTTTGCTAAAAACTCTTTTAAGTTTTATGCTTCAAAGACTTTTGCCCTAATACACACTGAAAATTATAACTATGATAATAGTTTTAAGACATCTGAAACATTGGATCTTTTGGGGGAAGTATAATGCAGCTAAAGAATCACCTTTGTGGTGGCCTTTCCTGGCCATTTCCATCACAAAGCCTGCAGTTAGGATAATAATCATGTTACTCAAAAATGAAGGGGTACAAATAGCTGACATTTTGTTCTAGTTAAAGATACAGCGTGAAGTGTTGGATCAACCTCTATCTATTATGGATTCAGAAAATATATGGCTTGGGGGTTGGAGGGTGAAGTGCAAGCTTATAATGTCTAACAATGGCATTATTCATCTCCCTAGCTGTTTCTATTTAGGAAGAGATAGAGGGTCTCTGTTTTACCCTGGGTAGATCAAGTCATGTCATAGATGTGGTTCTCGACTTCATCTGAGTAATGCTTGTGACACGCCGGAGTGTACGCACTGTTTGGACATTGGCCATTAGGCCGCAGCATGTACTAATGCCTTTAGATGTAATTTGTGTGAGGAGAAGGGACATTTTTATATAAGATGCCCCTGGGCCTCTCATAATGGGGAAGAGGGGGGCAATCATGATGCAATTGTCACACAGGCACAGAAAAAAAGTTGTGGTCAGGTACTGGAAAAACATATGCAAAAACTTGCTAAAGGAAACCAGAGACCAGAGAAATGAAAACAGAATGAAGTGGTGTTAAATAAAGAAATGGAACAAGCAGAGCAGAGGGAGGAGCAGCAGACAAGAGAGCCATTGACATGCCAAAGTTGGGAGAGGGGCCTGATTCAACAGAAGTTCAAGTATTAAAACCTATGTTGGTAGTAGGTATACAGGAACATGTGGTAGTAGTAGAGGAGGGAGGAGAACTTGTGATACTGGAAGGTCAAATACAACCTCCGGAGGTCATAACTACAATGTCACCTCTCCCTCCCCCCGGACATTTAAAAGAACAAGCTTTTCAGCAAGTAAAGTATTTAAAGAGACAAAGGGGAAAGGCTGGTACCCATAAAGAACCTAAAACAAAAGAGTGAAAGCTAGTCACAGAGAAATCAAAACAGAGTAAGGCAATCAAATACAAGGTTTTACCAGTGGAACAGGTCTGCTTGGAGTCAGAAGAGGAAAGTTCTGAATCTGACTCTTTTTCAATATATTCATCTACAAAAGACCGCTCATATGGCATAGAGGATCAAGGTCCCAGTGATACAGTAAAAAAAGAAATGGTCTATAAGATCTAAGAGTGTGAGATCAGTTGGGATGGAGGCATAGCATACAGAACTCTTGGAATCTTGAAATCTTGGTCTGCTCACAGTTAATGTGAACAGCATAACAAACATAAAATGGAGGCTTACTATTTTGACTGAGCTACAGTATCAAAAAGTGGATATAGTATGTATCCAGGATACAAGACTGAAAACATTGGCAGAAGTGGTTAATGCAACAAAACTGTGGGAAAGGGGGTGGTATCCTTTTGGTCACAAGGTTTGCAGTTATGTGATGGGGTGGGGATTTTATTTCTCAATCCACAGATTAGAGTCACAAAATTGCTAGACTTGGATCCAGGGAGGATTTTATAGTGAGATATTCAAACAGAAGAAGTAAGATACTGTCTTATAAATTCCCTATGCCCCACAAACAAACATTAAGAGAGTAGAAATGCTTTAAAAAATACAGCCATATTTGTATACGTCAAGGGTGGTTATTTGGGTTGGGATTTTAATTGTGGATTATATCAGTCAGATAGGGGAACCAGTAACCAGAAACTTTACTGTGATAGAAATGCTTTGATGGAAATACTTAAGGTAGTTAAGCTAAAGGATGCTTATAGGTCTTGTCATAAGCAGGGTGGGTTTTCTTATAATAGAGGAGCTATTCTTACACAAATAGATTTTTTTTCTTTCTCAAGGGTTGGAAGTAATTAAGGCATTAATGCATGACTGGCGCTTCACAGATCATAGGAGATAGAAATTCATATTCGGGGAGGAGATGCTGTAATTTTGGGGAAAGGAACATGGAGATTAAATGCAGAATTAATGGTGAAAGAGGAAACATGTAGAGAGTGGAGGGGTTTATGGGAGGCACGGAAATCAGCCCGATGTCTGTATGATACAGTGTTGGAATGGTGGGAGGATTCTAAGAAGGATTTTAGATCCTTTTTCCAGAAAGTATACCGTAAGCAGATACTGGATTCATACCTAGCTTACCTGAATTTAAGGAAACAGCTACATACTTTGATTTCCCAAACAACATTTTGAAACAGAATTATGGGGCTCATATCACACAATTAAAGAAGGAAATGTTTGTAATACAATATGATAGGGCAAAGACATTACAGCAGGAAATTAGGTTCAGCACAGAAAGCAAAAAAACAGACTTTTGATCCCTTTTTGGAAACCTAAAAAAGGGTATATAAAAAAGTAATTGGGGAGTTAGTAGATGAATTGAGTGGTATACAGAGAGGGAAAGAAAAGTTGTTGTGGGTTACAAATCAGTATGTGAAGGAGACAATAGGAATCCTGGCTCCTATTTCTGGGAGTAAAGAATATGTCAATCATTTAAGGGTTTCTTCCCTGTCACAGGCTCAAATAGAGATTTTGATATAACCTGTGAGGGTACAGGAAGTAACAGTGGCAATTAGGGATTTGAAAAATAATACGGCTTTAGGGGGGATGGGCTTACTGCGGAGTTTCTTAAGACATTTTTGGTAGAGTTGGTGCCAGCTTTTATGGAAATATATAACAAATTATTGACACTACAAATTATGACTGTGTCAATTAGCATAGCAGATTTTAAATTCCTCTATAAGAAAGGGGATAGGCAATTGCCAAGTAATTGGAGGCAGATTAGTTTATTAACGTGGGATAGTAAAATTCTTGAGAAAATACTGGCAAAGAGGTTGGCTACTATTGCAGAGACACAAATATGTCAGTATCAGGCTTATTCAGTGCCAGGCCAAGGTATTCAAGATAATTTGATAACATTGAGGGAAATTTTTCACAGATGTCATGAGGAGGGGGATGATGGGTCTTTGTTTTGTTTGAATCAGCAAATGGCTTTTGATTCAGTTTCTCATGATTGTATGTTTTTGGTCTTAGAAGCCTTTCACATTCCAAACAAGTTTATTGATTGGATCAAGATTTTTTATGGTATGGCTAAGGTGAGGCCTAGAGTGAATGGGTGACAGGGTGACATATTTCAGATACAGAGGGGGTGAGGCAGGGTTGCTCATTGAGTCCCATACTGAATGCATTTTGAATTGACCCCTTTTTGTGTTTAGCACAGGAGGACCCCAATATCAGAGGTATGTTGTGGGAAACACAGAAGGAGCAGCTTAAAGTTTTAGTTTATGTGGATGACATGGTGTTGGTCATACTTGATACTACTGAAGAGACTGTTATAGAAGAACAGATTAAGGAATACTCAAAGGTATCAGGATCCACTATAAATAAGGAGAAAAGTAAGGGTTTGCTATTGGGTAATTCCACTTGTCCTACACAGTGTTATGCAGGTATTCCCATTGTGGCAGAACCTATGTTAATCCTGGGGATAATGTTTGGGCGAGGGGAGCTGGCAGTTTTGAACTGGCAATTGAAAATTGAGCAAGCAGATAGTTATACAAAAAGTTGGATTCAGAAACAGATATACAAGAAGAAGTGGGTACTCATAATAAAAACTCTATTAGTTCTGGTCTTTTTATACCGGAGTGCTACCCCCATTTCAGCTGGAGACTAAATTGTTTAGTGTTTTTTTAAGAGCATTTGGGGGGGGGTCATTTAAACCCAGATAAAAGATATTCCATGTATAGGTCAGTTAAGGAAGGTGGGGTTGGAGATGATTCACCCATTAACATTTTTTTATAGTATATACATACATCATAATACATTTGGGAGTTTTACTGGGATGAGATTTTGGCACAAAATGGTACTGGAATGCGTAGGGGTTTGTATTTTGGCATGGACACAGGGTAGGGGGAGATTACTAATAGGAGCTCTAGGGATCCCCATACTGGTGAAAAACATAATACAGAAACTTATAAAGTGGAAGGTTCCATATGGGACAATGCAATCCAGTAGTAAACAGGGAAGATATGAGTTACTTAAACCTTACTCTATGATGGGAGAGATGGTTATACCACAATGTCAGTTGAATCAGACCCCTAAATTATTATCTCAGTTAATGAATGAAAGAATATCTAATTTTGCATGGGATTTGGTGTGGCTATCTATACATGGATGCCCAAACATGAAAAATAATAATAAACATAAGCCTGTAGATGAATATTATTGCTCAAGACAAGAATGTCAACAACTTCTGGAAACACAAGAGCATTTGTTTTTGTAATGTGGATATGTCATGAAGTTATGGGACAAGGTGGCAACATCATGGAACATACCTCAGTTAAAATCCTTGACATAACAAGAGTTGGTATTAGCAGTGTACACCCATAGATGGTCTACATTTTATAAAAGAACCCTGTACATCTATTTTGCTATATTATGGATGTAAATTACTCCTGCCATGACTGATTGTGTTCCATCAAGGGATTTTACAAAATGTATGTTTTCTTTACAACAAGTATATGATAAAGATAGCAAATACAAAACCAGAGATAAAATGATGGACTTATGGAAAGGAAATTGACAATGGTTTCCAGGATGAATAAAAATACTATTTGGATGTTTGATAAGGCATAGTAAGAAGTATGGTTGCTGCCAAAGGAAAATACAGTGGAATCAAAAATGACAGGTGACAGAAAAAGGACTGAGTAATACCAAGAATTTTGATTGTAAACGTTGTAAAGTGCTGTACTGGATAGAGTTAAGAAATTAATGTTTTGAATTATACTTTATAAAATCCCCCCCAACATTCCCCTACTGAACTGTAGGGGGAACCTCTGGGGTCACCTAGGCTATAGCCACTCTAGCTGAGATGCTGACAGAGAAGGAGGGCGAGGAGGACTCTTCTCAAATCTCCTCTCAAAGCATGAATTTTGAATCAACCCCAGGAACCCAGAATGGTTTGAATGCTTTAAAGATTGAATTTACTGAAGGAATGGTGGTAACATCTGATTTAAGCACAAAAGACAATGCAAAGCACAAGGTTGGAGCTGTACTCATTGGCTCAAATGATACTGAGCAAATACTGATAAAGTAAATGAATGGAGTTTTTAACTACAGAAAGAGAAAAACAGTTAAGAAGGCTGCGAGAGTGTGAGTATGCAATCTCTTCCCTGTAGTACTCCCAGATAGCTAATGAAGCTCTGACTGACGGTGTCAGTGAAACAGAGACAGTGACTACTGAAATGACTCACTCCTCAGGCACCCAAGGGAGTCCTGAGGAATCAAAAACTGTGGAGAAAACAAAGGGAAAAGGAAGGTCGGAGGCTGGCAGTTTAAACAGAAAGCCTTTTGTGTGCCAAAACCCTCTTGGTCCTGAGAAGCAGGAAAAACTGCAGAAACCCCTAAAATAGTGATTAGGGCATGGATCAGCTGTTCACACACATGCCAGGGCTAGGCAGGAGCTGCTCAAAAGTGCAACAAAGCAGGGATTGGCAGAACAAACGTTTTCCTTCAAGGACAGACCATGTCATAAAGACTGTGGGGACATTATGGAAGCAGAGTTGGAGGCAATAACCTGGTCTCCCAAAATTGCATTAGGGCATGCAGGTTGGGAGCAGGACTTTGCAGGGAAATGGTAGCCCGACCCAAAGGATTTTTCCTACCAGGATTTATTATTGAATTCTGTGGCCACCAACGAGATGCAATGAGAGAGCTCCACCATACCCTGGGGTAAAGTTTTAAAAACCACTGTACTTGTTGGGGGGGTATTGACAAAGATAATTTACCTATACAGGGTGTTGATAAAATGATAATTGATACTGCTGAATGGGGAATTGATGCAGAGGAAACAGTAGTTGGTGAAATTGACACTGCAAAGCAGACAGAAGGTGATAGGAAGGTAGAGAATGAAATTCCAGTACCAGTCCTCAAGATGTCTGACCTCTTTGCTACCAGGGGAGAACTGGCCCTCCAGCGCAATGCAGTCAGGCTCTTCTACAAGGGAGGACTGGGGGAACCAGCTAGTAGGGTGCACATAGCAGTAACCTACTAAAAACATCTTTGAGATATTTCTCATCTGAAATCTTTATCCTAATAAGTATAGGGAATGGGAACTATGACATCAGTTTCAATAGTGTAAATTTAGAATGGTTTGGGGCCTAGTACAAGACATTTAGAAATACCCTCCTTGGATCCCTTTCTATGCTATAGCATTGACAAAACCACAGATAAAAACAAGCATTTGTCAATGTTGAATGTTTGCTTGCTGGTATTAGCATTGGAAATGCAGGAGTTAGAGAGAAGCAGAATAGGAATGGCAGTGAAGTATTGAACTTCATGCCAACCCCACCTCCACCCTGCAGAGATGAACAGGCACTGGGGTTTGTGTTTGGGTCATCACCCATAACGTTCATGCCATTTCACTTCACCCGATCCTGCAGACACCGACATGTGTTGGGGTGTGCCTTGCAGTGCTACAGTCACCCCATTCCATAAGGACATATGCTGAAATGGGTGCAGTATAGGAGAATAGGGGGAACTCTGAGACAAAAGAGTCCAAGGCATACCTCAATGCCTGTCACTGGCTGAAGGGTGGTGGGGTGGGGGTGGGATGGCATGAGCATTACAGTCGGCAATCCAAAGGCACACCCCTTATGCTTGTCAGTCTGTTCAGGGTGGGAAGTTATGGTTAGAAACCCGAACACCCTGGGCGTTTGTTTGTATTTGCACCACAAATTTTCAGGATGGCCTTTTTGTGACCCCCACCTCATGAAAGCATTTGGGACCACTTCTCATGAACAGTGGCACTGTGATTTTGTTAATGTGTCCCGAACTTTGAGTTCCCACAGTGACCGTGCCATTCTGCACTAGATGTAAGAAAACACAGATCAGGCAGAATGTGAAGAATGACAGCTGTACCAGTCAGTGGGAGGTGTGAAGGGACTGCAATGCTGAAAACCTGTAACGAAAAAATTAAAAATACTCGAACTTCCAGGCTTATGTGGAAACTGCACAATGCATGTGCGTAACACTGTCATTTAGTGGAATTTTTCACCAGATTTTCAACATAGGCATTTTGTGACCTCTGCTCATGAACCCTGTCACTATGATTTTCTTAATCTGTCCTGAACATTGATTTCCCACAACGACTGTGCTATTCTGCGCCAGATGTGTAAATGCATATTTTGGGCAGCATATGAAAAATGACAGTTGTACTGTTCATAAGAAGGTGTGAAAAAATTCCAAGGTTGAACATCTGGAGTGAAAATATTACAAATGCATGACATTACAAGGGTACATGGAAACTGCACAACGTATGCTTGTAACAGTCATTTCATGGACTTTTGTCACTAAATTCTCAGCATAGGCATTTTAGCACCTTTGCTCATGAACAGTGTCACTGTAATTTTTTTTATCTGTTCTAAAGTGTTCAGAACATATTAAAAAAAAATCACAGGGACACTGTTAATGAGCAAAGACTTCCCAGACTTCCCACAGCGACTGCGCTATTGTCTGCCAGAAGCGTCAAAACATATTTCAGCCAGGATATGAAAAAATACAGCTGTACTGTTCATAAGAAGGTATGAAAAAATGCCAATGATGAAAATCTGGAGTGAAAATATTACAAATTCATTAAGTTACGAACATGCATGGCAACTGCACAATGCGCACTCATAAAACAGCCATTTTTTGTATTTTGTTCACCAAATTTGCAGCATAGGTGTTTTGAGAGCCCAATTCATGAACAGTGGCACTGTCATTTCATTAATCAGTCCTGAAAGGTGCTTCCATGCAGTGACCTCAAAATCACTTTTTGGGACTGAATAACACCATGATAGTGATTGCATTCATGAGGAGGGGTCCCAATAACCCCATGTTGAAAATGTGGTGCCACAATTCCAAAAAATGATCGAGATATGCACCAAAGTTGAAAAAAACATTTATGCCATTCTACAGCTTACTGGCATTTCTTCTATCAAGCCTGCTTGAATGTGCAGCTAGCACCCCTTCTTCTGCAGCTGCCCCTCCCTTCCACCCTTCTCCTTCATTAACCCTCCCCCTTGTCCTGTCCCTTCCCCTTTTGAAGCAGTCCACTGTTCTACTAGACACTACTTCTGCAGGTAACGCATTCCACCCAGCCACCACCCTCTCTGTAAAAATGTATCTCCTCATCTCCCTCCTGAACCTTCCTCCCTCCAGTCTCATATCATGGCCCCTGGTGTCTCTCCCTTCCCTTACTTTGAACAGCCCCTCTGTACCTGTGTTGTTTATTCCTTTCATGTATTTAATGGTTTCAATCATGTGCCCCCTGTCCCTCCTCTCCTCCAGTGAGTACATGTTCAACTCCCTCAATCTCACTTCATATGATAAGTCCCCCAGCCTCTTGATCATCTTTGTCATTCTGCACTGCACCCCCTCCAGTAACTTAATGTCCCTGTTCAGGTACAGGTGCCAGTACTGTACGCAGTACTCCTGGTGCAGTTTAATTAATGACTTACACAGTGGCAGAATCGCCTCCACGAGGATACATCCCTTGCAATACAACCGAGCATTTTGTTGGCCTTTGCAGCTGCCTTCCTACATTGTGCTGAGTTGTTCATTGACCATGTAATGAGCACCCCCAGATCATTCTCCTCCTCTTTCTGGGCTAGCTGCACTCCCCCCAGCTGGTAACTCCTCCTTGGGTTCTTCATCCCAAAATGCAGCACCTTGCACTTTTTGGCATTAAACCCCAGTTGCCAGCTGTCTCACCAGATTTCAAGCTTTGCAAGATCATCCTGCAACCCCTGCCATCTCCCTAGGTCATCTACCACTGCTCCTACCTTGGTATCATCAGCAAACAGATGGATCTTGCTATTGATGTCCCTTGATATGTCTGCAATGTATATCCCAAACAACTCTGGTCCCAACACCAAGCCCTGTGGAACATCACTCGTCACTACCCTTGGGTGTGACAGCTCTCCACCCACCACCACCCTCTGTTGCCTTCTCTGAAGCCAGTTTCCTACCCATCTCACCACTTTGCACCCGCCCCTGTGCCTATTAACTTACTTCCCAGCCTTCCATGCGGCACTGAGTCAAATGCCTTACTGAAGTCCAGATACAGGACATCCACTGCATGGCCCCTGTCCAGTTGCCTAGTTACCCAGTCATAGAACTCCACCAGGCTGATCAGCCCCATATGAAGCCATGCTGTCTGCTTTCCTGTAGTCCTTTGGCCTCTAGGAGGGCTACCAGCCTTCAGGATAGTCTCCATAAGCTTACCCATGATGGATGTGAGGCTCACTGGTCTGTAGTTTTACGGTTCATCCTTGGGGCCACTCTTGTGGAGGGGCACCACATGAGCCATCCTCCAGTCCTGAGGTACACACCCCGAATGTAGTGAGTCATTAACTAGGTCTGCCAAAGGTCCTGCAAGGACCTCTGTCAGCTCCTTCAATACCCTGGGATGGATGCTACCTTGTCCACCCTCAGTGCCTTCAAACCCTCCCGAACTCTGCCCTCCATGATTTTCCCATCTGTCACCCCTTCCCCCCATTTCTCCCATTTTTCCCCTCTTGGGTATCACCCCCCCTTCTCTTTAGTAAATACTGAGCAGAATTACACATTTAGTGCTTCTGCCTTAGTGCACCTTGCTTCCACCCAACCCCCCCTTCCTAATCCTTACTATGTGGTCCTTACAGCTCCTTTTCTCCCTGATGTACCTAAAGAAGTCCTTCTCCCCCTTCTTAATGCCTTGTGCCAGCCTGAGTTCTGTAGATGCTTTGGCTCCCCTTATTGCCCTTGTCACCTCCTTTGATTCTGTCAGGTACTCTTCCCAGTCCTCCCTCTCCCTATTTTCTTATACTTACTAAAGGCAGCTCTTTTTCTCTTTACTTTTTCCATGACCTTCTTGCTCAACCAGCTCAGTTTTTTAGCCCTAGCCTTCTTGCTCTGGGCCTTGCAGCAGGTTTTGGTTGCCTCCACTGTCCCCAGCTTTATGGCTTCCACCTCTGGTTAGTGTTCATACTAGATTGAATTCTGGCCAGGTACCCTTTGACCACTTCCCCCATCTTCTTAAGTCAGCCCTCCTGAAGTCCAGCACTCTTGTGCCTGATTCCACTCCTTCCTTGCCCATATCCAATGTGAGCCATATTGAGTGGTGGTCACTCCCTGACAGTGGTTCCTCCACTGTAAGTTCTCTCACAAAGTTCTCTCACAAAGTCCCCATTTGCCAGCACAAGGAAATGTGTTATGAGCTATAAGAATGGTGGCATAGCACATTTAAAATACACTGCAACTGATCTATAAGGGATGCATTATGTGAACCACATATATCTTGGGGCAGGGGTATTGAATAGTGTAAATAACATCAGAATCACAAATGATAAACTGTTTGACTTCTAGGTTCCTGGACCCTAGCAGGTATACAAATGTAATGCCAGTTATGCAATATTTGCAGATATTACATTTGCTCAGTGGTGGCCACCCAGAGGTAAAGGAGAGGTGCAGGGGAAATTGTTTAACCAGGAAATACACACTAAGCCAGAGCTTGTTTCCAGGTGTGACCTGGGAGCACTAGAAAGTTAAATGATTTGCTCAGAGCCACACAATATATAAGTGGGTGCAAACGGGATTCAAATCCAGGTTTCCAGGTTTGCAGCTCAGTGCCCCTAATCTCACACTATACTGACTCTACAAAGTGGAATCTGTGGGAATTATACCCAGCCTACTGCACATTGTAAATTTGTTCACAGCTCACTGTTTTAACCTCTGAGCTATAATTTTTATTTATTTATTTATTACTAGGATACAAATACCTTTGAACCAAGGGTTCTTTTACAAAGGTTCCGCGTCAGCAATGGGTGCAAGCAAAACAGTGGTAAGATACAGTACAAGTCCAGGAGGTTAACACAGAAGTAAGCAGAGGTAAGATACACTACAGGTCAGGAAGTTAACTTAGTAGCAGAAGACAGTACATGTGTATAAACTAGCACAGTAGCAAACAGTCAGTGGCAAATAACAATGCACAATTAACAATACAGGTGTATATATAGCAAGACACTGATATAAATGAAAACCATCCTGGGGTGACAAAAGTGAAGCAAGGGGTGGGGGAAAAGAGGGGATGGGAGGGGAGGAGGAAATGGGAGTAGGCAATCAAAGTTTTGACATTGTTGTGAGTGCAAGAACAGAAACATAAGTTCAAGGTAGTCTGGGGTGGAGCAACAAGAGATAGGGTGATAGGGAGTGTAGACAGGAGGAGAGGAGCGGGACAGTGGGAGGAATGGTAGGTGTGATGTGAGGGGCTAGAATGGTAGGTGGGGGTTGGGAGAGAGATGAGGAGTAGAAGGGGATGGAGTGGTGGTGAGAAGTGGGGAGGGTAGCAAGGGAAGAGAGAAGAAGAGTGAGAGGTGAAGCAAAGCCACAAGCCTAGGCAGAGCAGTCACTACTGCTGAGGTCAGTGAGGTGCTGGTGGGGTTTACATTTGAATGGGCCAAACTTGTTTTCAGCTGCAATTTCAGGGGGAAGGTTGTTTAGCAGCAGGGGGGCCCTGTTGTGGAAAGCATGTGGAGCCTGGTTGGTATGGCAGAATGGAAGATAAATGTTGGTTTGAGGGAAATGTGTGTAAAATGTGCAGTGACTGCGGGCAACATTAAGGCATGCGTTGCAGGGGGTGTGAGGTTAAGACAAATTTTCTTAGCCAGTAGGCAGGTCTGGGAGGCAAGTCTACTATTTAGATTGAGCCAGTTGGATTGCTAGTAGAGATCATAGGTATGCATATGCTTCCCTGCTCCAGTGAGAAGTCTACAGAATTTGTTAAGGGCTACCTTGACCCATTTAAGGGTGGCATCAATGGCAACCCCCATAGAAGACAAGCCAGTAATCAATGACAGGTAGGAGTGTGGCAGTTATGGCTGTGTGCATAGCTTCTTTGCTAAGACAGCAACAGTAGTGGTAGAGGATCCCACGTCTTGAGCTGACTGATTTTGAGATGTATTGGACATGCGTGCTGAAAGACATTGTACAATCAAGGGTAATACCAAGGTATTTAAACTCCTGCACTTGCTCAAGTGGTTATTCAAGTTCATTATGTATGGTGAAGTTTATAGAATTGTATTTGCTGTGAGTGCTATGGAACAGCATGGACTTTTTTTTTTATAATTCATCAACAGATCATGTTGGAGAAGTTAGGTTTCAACTAGGCTGAAGTTTGTCTGTAGCACCTTGGAGAGTGAGATGGGGTCAGTATGGGAGGAAAAGAGGACTGAATCATTGGCATAGAGTACTAAGTTATCACTGCAAGCTGCAGAAAGAGTATTGATGAAAAGGCTGAAAAGTAGAGGGCCAAGGATGGGGTACACCAAAGCGGACAGGAAGGGCACTTAAGAGAAAGTCAACGATTTTGACTTTTTGGCTTCTTGCCAAGAGGTAGCTTTAAAGCTGTTTGGTTACATCATTAGATAGTCCAAGAGAGGAGAGTGAGTGAAGCAGGAGCTGGTAGTTCACAGCATCAAATGCTTTGGTCAAATCAATTAACACCACACACACAGTAGGTGGCAATTGTCAGTCGCGTTATGAATAAGGCTGGTGAAATCAAACTGGGCAGTGGTAGTACTATGGGCTTTCTAAAGCTATGCTGTTGTGGGCAGAGTAATTTATATTTGTTGAGGTGTTCAGACAACTGGTCAGCTACTATTCATTCCAATGCCTTGGAGAGTGGTGGGAGGATAGATATAGGGTGGTAGTTAAAGAGAAGATACTTATCACCACTTTTATGAATGGGTGTGACCACTGCTGATTGCCAGAGCTGAGGGAATTGTTTCTGAGAGACTGAAAGATTCAGAAGTTTAGTGAGAGTCTGTAGGACAATGTCAAGGGAGAGAGAGAGAGAGAGAGAGAGGAGTTTGTGTCAGATAATGTCAGATAAAGAGCGAAGCCATATCTATTTTTAGGCAGACTTTTGTATAGTGAGTTGATAACCTGATTTCCATATTCTGCCATTCATGTCTATGGAAAATGTTTTGTCTGTCTCCCGAAAAGTGCAAACAGTCTTGCATCTCCCATCAGCAGACGCCAGTGCTTATTTACAAATGGGGAAATCTGAGGTAATAGCCTACTGTACTCTGTGATTAGAGTGATTAGATTCATGTCACTCTCCAGTAGTTTTTTTTTTGGAGGGGGGTTGATAATGGTGTCCTATGGTCAAGGATCCTTGCCTTTTCTAGGACACTGTCTAATATTTGCATACTGTAACTCTGTTCTGATAGAGTGTATTTGCTTGGGTGTCGAAACAGTTAGTCTGTATCCTCTCAGTTTGCACTTAGTTTTTTGTTGCACATCTGAGGAGGCGAGATGAGACTACACTTAATTGGCAACATCCTGTCTTTTGTTTGCACAAACAGGGGATGGGTTTATCACTATCTGTTTACAGTCACAGACTTCAGATCAAATTAATTTTATTCAGGCAGGTAACCATTGAGACAAGCTCATTTGTAATGGAGTACCTTCACTTTCTAAAAGTCCTGCATTCCGCAGGGTTTCTTTTTGGGTTTGACACTTACACAAGCAGGATTTCTGTCTGAGGCTGTAAGCAGAGTGGACCAACCTCAAATATATGTAACCCCCTTGTTACCCAGGGTTACTAGAATCCCAGTAAGACCTAGTGGTAGGCAGGGAAGGCAGCTTGTGAAACTCCATTTAAATTGGTTTCACACTGTCTCACTCTGTTCTCAGTCACAGCTGAGACTTGAGAGATGACATCACCATAGAACTGTCGTAGCTGCATAAGCCACATTGGAATCTGCAGCTCAGGGAGTGAGTTAGAACTTATGGAGTTTTCAAAGCTATTCTTCTGTTTACCTCCAAGCAGGAAGGAAGTGTGTTCCTGATTTACCTTTTGAAAGTGGTGGAGACCGCTGTCCAGGACTCAGTGCCTCCTCCCTCCGTTGGGGGTGGAAGAAAAGTCCCTTTGTGGGTTCCAGGAGAAATCCCCTATTTCCACTATAGAATGAAAGCTGCCTGTTTTCAGTTCCTGTTTTTGTTATAACAATGGAAGAAGTGGTACTTTGTCTGTGGGGCACCTGCAATGAAAGGGTGAGTGTTGTGCTCTATTGGAGAGGGCACACAAATTGTTTTCTTCAGTTGGAAAATGGATGTGAACTACTATTTGGGAGGCCTATTTTACTAGGACAAACAAATGGAGTAGTTAAAGTTTAAAGTCTAAATGGATTTTAAGTACTGTCGTAGAGGGGTGCTTCAGGTCATCCACCACTAATCTACAGTTCAAAGTATTAAGTTTATGTTTGTCCAGAGAAATGGCCGGGTATGGGCTGTGGGAACTGGAGGTGGGAACATCCACCATCTTTAGTAACCAGGTCCACCTCTACGGATTTCTTCTGTGATTTACTACTTGCCTCATGCGCCTGGCCAGTGATGAGGTAGGTACCCAGACGTGGGTCGCAACTTTGGAAAATCTCTCTAGGAGTCGCAGACTGTAAGTGGTGTGGGAAGCCACAGAATGGAAAGACATACTCCTTATATATGGGAGTCTCTTTGTTTGATGGGATTTCGAAGGAAGTAAGAAAACAAATCTCTCTAGGAGTCGCAGACTCTAAGTGGTGTGGGGAGCCACAGCTTGGGAAAATATACTCTTTGTGTGATGGGAGTGTCTCCAAGTAAAGTTTGGGTTCATTCTTCAAATGGACCGTCAGTCAAGTGGCCAGCTGGGGAGCCACACCAGTTGGGCTGTGTATCCAAAGCGAATGCAAAGTCCGAGCTGAGTGCCTGGTGGGTTCAGAGCCAGAAAAAAGTAAAAATGTGTTCATTTATCAAGTGGACTGCTTCTTTGTAGTCTCTAATCTGCATATACAGAGAACGTAGCCCCTTGGGAGACCATCAATACTTTGTCATGTGTCAGCTAGTTTTGAATAAAGCCACACTGAAAAATCCCAATTCTGGTTCTGGACATTACAGTTATTGCTTCCTGTATTTGGATTTACTTGGGTGCCCCTGTGCAGAGTAGCCGAACCTAGGTCCCTTGTGCCAGGTAACCTCATCCTCCCTGAACCCAGGTCCCCACCAGGTATTGCTGCCAACGCCAACAGCATACCACCTGTCATTTTAGTAAAAAGGCAAGGGTGAGGGGTTACAAAAATGGAGGCACCGCTTTGGATTTGTTCGTGAAGGAAGGTGCTTGGGCAAGGTGGCTAGTGTTTTGGCTATCTGGCAGTGAGTAGCCCAAAAAGTTGAAGCAATTTCCCTAGTGTGTCGCTGTGTGCTGTGAATCTTGTGCTGCTGTTTAAAAAATGCCAACTGTTTACCAAGGATCTGTAAAGCCAAAGAGTGTGTCCTTGTCCTGCATCAAAATTGTTTACAGCATTTGTGTCAGTTTTAAAATGAAGTTCTGGGAAGAAAAGTGTGGAAGACTAGGGGTAGCAACACAGAAATGGTGCCCTGGAGGTTTGAAATACTTTTAAAATGAATTTCTGTGAAGGAAAGTGTGGAAGACTAGGGATAGCAACAGAGAAATTATGCCCTGGACGTTTGAAATGCTTTTAAAATAAATTTCTGTGAAGAAAAGTGTGGAAAACTAAGGGTAGCAACAGAGAAATTATGCCCTGGACATTGGAAATGCTTTCTGTGCAATGCTAGAGACTGTAATGTTAATGGCAATGTTACATGGTTGAAATGGGCTCCCGCCATGGAGTCAGTTGAAAAATAAAAGTGCATTTTACAGTTTGAATTTGACTGCTCGACGATCGCTGTGAGGAGAGGAGCCCTCACGAGGAAGACGAGGCTCATTTGCATGGCATCGTGTGGTTGGTTAGTTTGCCATTGGTCCCACTCCTCAGCCAGCTTTTCAGAGTCTGCCTCAGTATTCGAGAGGGAGACAGAGAGTAGTGCATGTACTGGCAGTGGAGGAGCATCGCAGGATTCAAAGCACTGGGAAATAGTTCAAAAAAGTGACTTTTAAGTTTAAAATCAGGCTCAATCCGCAAATCGATCATGGAGTTAGTGAATTTTGTGGTTAAAATGATGATCACGGAGACTGCCCGCCTGTTTGCATTCCGAAGCCTTTAAAATTCTGGCTGCAGGCCATTTTACCCCATCGCAGCAAGTTCCTACAATAACAGTGAGTAAACCTTCATAAAACTGCTCAAACAGTGATTTTCAGAAATGCCATATACAATGTGTGTGCAGCTGTATAGTCACTTTGCAAGTAGCAACTGTGTGATGTCCTGCCAGCAAGTGCAAGTCTGTAAAGCCATTGAATGTGTGCATAGCAATGAAAGTAGCCTCAGTTTAAAGTTTGCAGCCAGAGAGAGACTGTGGGTTGTAAAAAAGTGCAACACTAGTAGAAGCAGGCAATCCTGTGCTGAAATCTGAAGTTTTCAAGGGACTGTAATTAAATGAATGTTGCCAGCATGTGAAAAGTCCAAGGAAAATCCTGTAAATGTGTAAAAAGCCAGAACAAAGCAAGTTATGCAGTTTGAGTAAAAGTTATCAGTAGCTGATGTAAATCGGGTGTGCAGTGGCTTGACCCAGAGTCTAAATGTTGATGCACAGGAGTGCTGCCGCCACCATTGCGGGGTGGGGTAGTAAAGTAAACACAGCAGCAGAGGAGCCATTTTAAAGCTACAGAGTGTGTTCATTAAAGTGGGACTTTCAGTTACAGTGAACTTTGTTTGTTTTTCTGCAGTTATGGCCTCTGGACCAGCTCATTACCCAGATCATGCCCTGGTTGCAGTAACAGCAGCAGTAAATAGACCGAGAGATATTGAAAAGTGGTGCTATGGAGGGCAACTCCCTCCTGATGTGGCAATTCCTAATTATCCAGTGCGTGTATGCCAGATATGCTTGAGTGCTGGAAGGGATGTTTTCATGATTCCTCACTGTGCTGGATGACTACAAAAATATGGCTTGTATAAAGCACCTCCAATTTGTTTGGCTCCCACATGGACAAAGATTTAAGAATCTGCAATTGGCAGCACACAGCATCAGGCGGAGCCTGTGGAGGAAGGTTCCTCGGGGGAGTGTGGCACAAAGCTAGAGGGTGCAGAATTAGAGACTGAATCTGAAGTTGAAGTTTTGGATGCTGGATCTCAGAAGGAAAGTTCAGATAAAGCATCAATAGACCCCTGGGTGGGGGGGCCTAGCCCAAGTCTCGCAGGTGAAGATGAGATGCGGGAGGCCTTTGAATGGGAGGTGTCGACCTCTGCTCCTAGTGATGAATGGATAGTCTTGGGGGTGAGAACAACTACTCACTCCTGGGCTCAGATCCTCAGTGAAGAGGAAGTTGAGGGGGAACCTATGTGGCCTTGTGAGAAAGGAATAGGTACACAGCCTCAAGATCTTGCCTCAGAGTAATGTGTTCAAGAAGGTGGTGATGCCACTGCTCTGGCTTTACAAGAAGAAGAAGTCAGGGATCCATTTTTAATTTCTTTGAGGATGTGAAGCTGGCAGAACCAGAACTGGCCACCCTCAAGCCAGGCCAGCGGTCTCAGATTGACCAAAGCAAGTAAAGAGGAGAGACTGGTTCATAGAAAGGCCAATGAAATCTATGGTATGACCTTTCCTACCTTTCCTCGGAGAGTCTGGGAGGAGACTGAGGACTGCAGGAAATCCTGGTTCTGGGAAGAAGCAATGAAACATGTGCATCCTGGGGCTAACCAGCATATAAAGAATAGACTGTTACACGCAAAGTATACACAGTGGAAGAGAGGCAGGACACTGTTTATGGACAGAGTGAGAATAGTGGATGGAGAGGGACGTGAAGTCTCCCGCTGTGTGAATTATGTGCGTCCAGACATGGTAATAATTCAAGCTCCTGACCTCCGGTACTATTGGCCTCAGTGCAAGGACCTCCCAGTAATTAAGCCCGTGCCTACAAAATGGAGAGCTGAGCAGTGGTAGTCAATACTGCCACACTAGACTGTGAAGTGCCCTTATTGATCCGCCAATATAAATAACCAAGGACTCAGGTGCTCCACATTTATCAGTCTACAGTTTACTGTCTTGTTCAGTAACCTTCTACTGGCCCACCAGATGACTTCAGATCCAGAGAGGACACCATCCTAGCTGTTTTCCTGTTCATCACCTGGTAATCGGATGACATCGGACCAGCTGTTTTTCTTTTTGTTCCTGTTCTAAGGTTCCTTCTACAGAGATGACATCAGCCCAGCTGTTTCCAGATGTGCCCTCCTGTGGCTTCCCGGAAGATGTCCGCCCAGCTGTATCAGAAGAAATGCTGCCAGAGAGAGTTTTCGGCAGGGACCAGATTTGTGCGGTTCATATACTTAAAGTGGCTGGTAAGTCCGAAAAACATTTTTTTCTATCTTTATGACATTGCAGTACACACCCTACACTGCAGACTTCAAAAAATATGTGAACTGCCTGCAAAGACTCTCCTTTTTGGGATTTTGACCTTCTAGAACTATGCTTCACGGGGCTCCGGCCCAGGAGAGACTCTTTATTGGACTAGCCTTTGGGCATTGTGGTCACTAGTTGGAACTTTTAGGCCACTCCACGCCCCCCCCAAATGTGTATTGTAAATAATGTCATTATTGTACTCTAATGTAAATACTGTTTTTCTACCTTTTTCTAAAAAAATATTTTTTGGGATTGTTCAGTGTTTTGTTTGTATGGTAAGGGTTGTTGTTAGGTAGACTATGTATGCAGATTAGGAGTGTGTTTTGTGTTTGTCTTTTTCTTACAGGTGTTCCTGGGAAGACAGAAGAGAAGACAAGAAGAGGAGGAGGGGCTCATCGGAGTTCCTCGTCAGTGCTTTATTCTGTAGAATTTAAAGTACTGTGTTGTTATTGCTATGGTTGTTACTGTATTAACCTTTTTCCTTCCACAGGTGTGGTTGTGGGGGTAGGGAGGAAGTATTAATTGGTATTTTAATGGTTGTAGTTGCAGGTTGCCCAAGGTCAGGGAGGTCCCTGGGTTTTTTTTTGTTTGGGAATATTATGTTAGAGGCAGATAGGTTTTACCTAGAGGGTTGGGGGGATGGACAGGCTGTGGCCCTGACCTGCAGTAGGGACCACAGTGCTGATCTATCAGGGCTATGCTCTGGATGGCTCTACTAGAGCCACTAGGTGTCCATAGTAAGTGAATAGTGTAGAGGCTGACATGTCAGTTATAGGCCTCTAGGCCCTTAGTGTTACCTGCCTGTGCTTTCACATGGTAGGAGGGGGCCTGATCACCCCCCTCTGCAAGTAGCACTTAGGGTGGGATGGCCTAAGGCTGGGTGCATAATGACTGGGGACAGTCATTTTCCTAGTCAAGGGCAAGTGTAACCCCCTTGTTACCCGGGGTTACTAGAATCCCAGTAAGACCTAGTGGTAGGCAGGGAAGGCAGCTTGTGAAACTCCAGTTAAATGGGTTTCACACTGTCTCACTCTGTTCTCAGTCACAGCTGAGACTTGAGAGATGACATCACCATAGAACTGTCGCAGCTGCATAAGCCACATTGGAATCTGCAGCTCAGGGAGTGAGTTAGAACTTAGGGAGTTTTCAAAGCCATTCTTCTGTTTACCTCCAAGCAGGAAGGAAGTGTGTTCCTGATTTACCTTTTGAAAGTGGTGGAGACCGCAGTCCAGGACTCAGTGCCTCCTCCCTCTGGTGGGGGTGGAAGAAAAGTCCCTTTGTGGGTTCCAGGGGAAATCCCCTATTTCCACTATAGAATGAAAGCTGCCTGTTTTCAGTTCCTGTTTTTGTTATAACAATGGAAGAAGTTGTACTTCGCCTGTGGGGTACTTGCAAAAAGAGGGTGAGTGTTGGGAGCTATTGTAGAGGGCACACAAATTGTTTTCTTCAGTTGGGAAATGGATGTGAACTACTATTTGGGAGGCCTGTTTTACTAAGACAAAAAAATGGAGTAGTAAAAGTTTAAAGTCTAAATGGATTTCAAGTACTGTTGTAGAGGGGGTGCTTCAGGTCATCCACCATTAATCTACAGTTCAAAGTTTTAAGTTTATGTTTGTCCAGAGAAATGGCCGGGTATGGGCTGCAGGAGCTTGAAGTAGAAACACCCCCTATCTTTAGTAACCAGGTCCACCTCTACGGATTTCTTCTGTGATTTGCTACTTGCCTCATGCACCTGACCAGTGATGAGGTAGGTACCCAGTCGTGGGTCACAACTTTGGAAAATCTCTCTAGGAGTTGCAGACTCTAAGTGGTGTGGGGAGCCACAGGATGGGAAGATATACTTGTTTGATGGGAGTCTCCTTGTTTGATGGAAGCTCAAAGGAAGTAAGAAAACAAATCTCTCTAGGAGTCGCAGACTCTAAGTGGTGTGGGGAGCCACAGCTTGGGAAAATATACTCTTTGTGTGATGGGAGTCTCTCCAAGTAAAGTTCGGGTTAATTCTTCCAATGGACCATCAGTCAAGTGCCCGTCAGGGAAGCTGGGCCAGTCGGGCTGTGTATCCAAAGGGAATGAAAAGTCCGGGCTGAGTGCCTGGTGGGTCCAGAGCCAGACAATAGTAAAATGTGTTCATTCTTCAAGTGGACTGCTTTGTAGTCTCTAATATGCATATACAGTGAACGTAGCCCCTTGGGGGATCATCAATGCTTTGTCATGTGTCAGCTAGTTTTGAATAAAGCCACACTGAAAAATCCCAATTCTGGTTCTGGACATTACAGTTATTGCTTCCTGTATTTGGATTTACTTGGGTGCCCCTGTGCAGAGTAGCCAAACCTAGGTCCCTTGTGCCAGGTAACCTCATCCTCCCCAAACCCAGGTCCCCATCAGGTATTGCTGCCAACGCCAACAGCATGCCACCTGTCGTTTTAGTCAAAAGGCAAGGGTGAGGGGTTACATATAAAAATTGTGGATTTTTAAAAAAATTAAAAAAATATATTCATTTAAGGACTTGGTCAGTGTATTCCTTCATTATTGCAGGTTATTTCATGAATGTGGAATCCACATGCTGGAGTTTAATATTTGTCTTCCGCTTTTAAATATAATTTATTAAATATGCATAAATAGTGGAAATTTCAGACTGGGCTATTAATATCTCAAAGGAGAACTGCCTTGAATCAGCAAACATGCATTTTTTGAAGAAGTTATTTTTAAATGCCACCAGATCACATTCTATAATGTATGGTTAGTGCCTATTAACCACCATAATCAGCAGTTACACAGCTTTGTAATGCACTGCTTAGAATTTTAAAAGTTGTTAACCACACTTCAGAACTTCCAAACAGTGGCAAAACAAAAAAGAATGCACCAGAGTTCCATAATTCTCACACATACAATGCAAACATTTTTTTTTTTTTTACCATCACTGAAATCACCTCTCTTGGTTGCTAGGGGTTTTGTGTTAACCTTCCTCTAGCCATGCTTCCTAGGTTTACCATGTTGCCCTAGCAACCACTCAAGGTGATTACAGTGCGGTTATCACCTGATCCCCAGCCATTATCCTCTATATAATGTATGGTAGGTGCCTATTAACCACCATAATCAGCAGTCACACAGCTTTGTTATGCACTGTATAGAATTTTAAAAGTTGTTAACCACACTTCAGAACTTCCAAACAGTGGCATTACAAAAGAATGCACCAAGAGTTCCCTAATTCTGACACATAGAATGTAAACAGTATTTTTTTTACCATACACTATAAAAGATGATGGCTAGTGATCGGGTGACAACCACGCTGAAATCACCTCTCGTGGTTGCTAGGGCTACAGTAAACCTCACGAGCTGCGCTCTCGAGGTTTACCATGTTGCTTATCATCTGATCCCCAGCCATTATCCCTTATGTTACTTTTTTATCTTAACTCACCATTTGATAAATTCACTGCTGGTCAAGAGCATTTTAAAACAGTATGATGTAGTTGATGTTCTTTTGCTACAATGCATCTGTGTTCCAGTTTAGATTTCTGAGGGTCATAGATACAAAAACTATATCATGCAGTTCTAAAACAGCACTTAGCAGCAGTGAGTAACTCATAAATATCCCCTGGGTTAACCAAAGGGCCAATAAAGATGAAGCAGTAATAGTATGAAACCCACTATATGAACATTTTTTATAGAAAAAAAAAATGAATCAGGTTCAATGGAGTGCTCCTTTAACTAAGCTTATAGAGAATGCCATTTATTTAATCCACATGGTAAAGAACTCCATCCTGAGCATTCTCTGTTATATCACAGACCATAATTATCTGATTAATACTCAGGGCCCCTGGTTTTCTGTGGCAGAATTATCTGATTTCTGCGGCAGGACTCCTTGACTTCTGTGGCAGCATTTTCTGATTTTTGCGGCATGATTTATTTATTTCTCTGGCAGTCCTGTCATTGGCTAAATATGATGTGATGTCATTGGTGACATCATATGCTGAGCATAGAGGATGGTCTTCAGGATAAACGAGGTGGGAAAGAAAGTCTGACGCTATGGAAAAACATTACATTTATATGTAAATTCACCAAAAACAATTAATTCTGCGGCTCTGTATATATTCTGCGGCATGATGCAAATTCTGTGGCAAATGTCACAACCGCAGAACCACAGAATTCCAGGGACCTTGCTAATACTCCATTCACATGAGTATAATAAAAGGCTAAGTAAAACTATCTTGATTATGATCTATATACAATTTGCAAACAATTCTTTCCATGTTTTAGAAGTCATGTTGTCTGTAGTACAGTTTCACCTCTCTTTCATTGCTGTTCTCTACAATTGAATGCTTTTTTGTAGTGCTTTCTGATACATACGGTAGCTTATCAGTGTGGCTTACTTACTTTAATTTTGAAAAATAGGTTGGAACTGATATAGATGAGCAAAGTCCTTAATATATATTTTTCCAATATGGTATAAACATATTCCTAACATTACTATCACCATCATAAATGGGTATTTACAGTATTCATGTATATAAAAACCTGGCTTGGAAAGAGTGCCCTTTAAATGGAAACAGGTGCCCTTCTTATCTTCAGCTCCCCGCACCTTTTGCAATCTTCTGGCACTCCTGCTCCTGCTCCCTACCGCTGCATGCTATCTGCCCCGCTCATTCCATTCTCCATTGTGGCAACTGGAGTGTAAGTAAACAATGCGGCTCCCTCCAACTGTCTGCTGTCCACCCCGCTCTCTCCATTCCCCATCCCAGCACCAGGAGTGTAGTAAACCCTCCTACTTCCTCTCACTGCGTGCTTTCCACCCTGCTCCCTCTGTTCCCTGTCCTGGCTCCCAAAGTGAAGGTAAACCTTCCCGCTCCCTCCAACTGCATGCTGTCCACATCTGCGCTCTCTGTTCCCTGTCCCAGCACCCGGAGTGCACGTACAATCTCCCAGTCCCTCCCACTGCATGCTGTCTGTCCCAATCCCTCTGTTCCCCATTCCAGCACCCAGAGTGTAAGTAAACCCTCCCCGCTCCCTCCCACTGTGTGTTGTCCACCTCACTTCCTCCATTCCCCATCCCAGCACATAGGTAGACCCTCTCATTCACTTCCACTGCATGCTGTCTGCCACTTTGCCTCTGTTCCCCATCCTGGCACCCAAATATAAGTAAACCTTCTCACTCCCTCCTACTGTGTGCTGTCCACACCACTCCCTATATCCCCCATCCCAGCACCCGGCGTATGAATAAACCTTCCTTCTCCCTCCTACTCCTTGCTGTCTGCCCCACTCCCTCTGTTCCCCATCCCAACACCTGGAGTCTAAGTAAACCCTCCTACTCCCTCCCACTGCATGTTCCATCCCACTCCCTCCATTTCTAGTGCCAGCATATAAGTAGACCCACCCACTCCCTCCCTCTGCATGCTGTTGGGTCTGTTCCCTCCATTCCCCATCCCGGTACCCCAAGTATAAGTAAACCTTACCACTCACTCCCACTAAGTGCTGTCCACCCGACTCCCTCCATTTTCTGTCCTAGCACCCAGAGTATACTGTATCTAAACCCTCACTCTCCTTTCCACTGCATGCCGTCTGCCCCACTTCCTCCATTCCCCATCCTTGCACCCAGAGTGCACTTGTACCTTCTCACTGCATGCTGTCTGCCCTGCTCCCTCCGTTCACCATCCTAGCACCCAGATTATAAGTAAACCCTCCTGCTGCATGCTGTCTGCCCCGCTCCCTCTGTTCTTCGTCCTGGCACCTGGAGTGTATGTAAACTATCCCACTCCCTTCCACTGCATGCTGTATGCCCTGCTCCCTCTGTTCATCATCCCAGAACCCAGAGTATAAGTAAACCCTCCTACTGTGTGCTGTCTGCCCCGCTCCCTCTGTTCCTCATCCTGGCACCTGGAGTGTGTGTAAACTATCCTACTCCCTTCCACTGCTTGCTGTCAGCCCTGCTCCCTCGGTTCCCCATCCTGGCACCTGGAGTGCAAGTAAATCCTCCGCTCCCTCCTACTGTGTGCTGTCCACTCTGCTCCCTCTGTTCCCCATCAAGGCACATGGAGTATAAGTAAACTCTCCCACTCCCTTTTACTGTATGCTATCTGCCATGCTCCCTCTGTTCCCTGTCCTGGCACCCAAAGTGAAAAAAAATCCTCCTACTCCCACCCACTGTGTGCTGTCCACCCCACTCCCTAATGCTCAAAAATGAGATGCATACCTGCCCGAAGTTATTGGTAGTTGCTTAACTATATCTTTTTGCATATTCTTTCTTTTCATTATCTTATTTTCTCTGTTAATGTTATTATATGACATGGACTTAAAAAAGCTGTTGTGGTATGGTCTTGTACAGTAGCTAACAATTACTGTACAACATTTTTTTTTTATTCTGTTTGCAACCTAAATGTTTAAGGGTCTTTGATTTTAGTCCTTGTAGAAAATTAAGTCATTATGTTGCTTGCACGCATGTGCAAGAAACATAGTGCCATCATCGGAGATTTCAGAGGTGTGTCACCACCTCTTCCAATTCAGTCAGTGTGCTGGCAGGCACAGCCCCTGTAAGCCAATGCATTTTGGAGCTGTGTATGACACACTCCAAAATGCAGTGGCATACAGTTGAAAGGGGGAGCTATGCTTGAGTGAGCACCGATAAGATATCGGCTGCTCAAGTGCAGCTCCCCCCGACACAAGCAGCCGTTCGCCCCTGCATGCACTGTATAGCTGACGGGGTGCCAATCCCTCAGCAACTGCATCCCCCAGTAGTAGATTGCCATGCTGAGGCCCACCCCAGTGTGGCAAGCTGTCCTTACGGCCGGCAGGGGTGCCCAATTCCCGCTGGCTGAATGCCCTCCTCCGTACGCACGCTGGGAGCCCACCCCAGCATGGCAATGAATACCATGGCCAATGGGAAGTCCAATCTCGCTGGCTGAATGCCCACACCAACGTTCTTGTGCCATACACTGGGAGCTCCACCCCAGTGTGACAAACGGTCCCACAACGCTTTTTTTTACCTATAAAACAAAATGGTTCCGCGCATCTCCCAACCCCCACAACCCGCACCCACCCACTGTGCACCCAGCTCCCCACACCCCCACCCCACACTTACCTCGACTCCAGCGCGACGATCTTCGGTGACCGGGAACACCCGTCTGCACTCTTCAAAGCCGACCGCGAACTGAGGAAATGCCGGTAAGCTGTATAATGGGCTAGATGGGGGGTTTCAATTTTGATGCATATCTCAGGCATTTTTGGGAATTTTTGCATCAAATTTTCAACATGGTGTTTTTGGGACACCTTCTCATGAATGATATCACTCTCATGGCGTTATTCGGGCCTGAAGGGTTATTTCGCACAGTGACTGCACAGTGACTGTGAAATTACCCTTCGGGCTTGAATACTACCATGACAGTGACATCATTCATGAGAAGTGGTCTCAAAAACCCCATGTTGAAAATTTGGTGCCAAAATTCCAAAAAATGACTGTTTTGCGAGCATGTGTTGCGCAGTTCCTACACAGGCTTGTAAGTTTGCAAAATTTCAATATTTTCACTCCAGATTTTCAGCATTGCCATTTTACCACACCTTCTTATGAGTAGTACAGCTGTCATTTTTTCACATCTCACCCAAAATGTGTTTCCGCCCAGGTAGCGCAGAATGACGCAGTCGGTGTGCAAAATCAATGTACGGGACAAATTAAGAAAATCACAGTGACACTGTTCATGAGCAGAGGTCTTAAAATGGCTATATTGAAAATTTGGTGAAAAAATTCCTAAAAATGACTGTTTTACCAGCGTGCGTTGCGCAGCTCCTATGCAGGCTTGTAAGTTCGCAAATTTTCAATATTTTCACTCAAGATTTTCAACATCACCATTTTACCACACCTCCTTATGAGCAGTACAGCTGTTATTTTTCATATCCTGCCCAAAATGTGTTTCCACCCATGTAGCGCACAATGGCGCAGTCGGTGTGCAAACTCAATGTATGGGACACATTAACAAAAGCACAGTGACACTGTTCATGAGCAGAGGTCTTAAAATGGCTATGTTGAAAATTTGGTGAAAAAATTCCTAAAAATGACTGTTTTACGAGCATGCGTTTCGCAGTTCCTATGCACACTCGTAAGTTCGCAAATTTTCAATATTTGCACTCCAATGACTTCCAAATACCTAAACAGCACATAGATGCAAGCAACATTCAGCATTGACAAATGCTTGTTTTTATAATGCCACACTGTCCTCAACAATTCTGGCTGACACCCTGCTACAGTACCCAAAAGATTTTAATATTGTGTATAGTGTGTAGTGATTGTTTATGGAAATCCATCTCTTTCAAAATGTTGTTGTACTACAGTTCAAAGGTCATGGAACGTGATAATATCGCACTGTGGTACAGCAACATTTTGAAAGCCTCTAGAGGCTCGCGGTCACTACCGACGCTCCAGAACCACACAGCACTAAATCGGTATAATAACCCCAGGATCAACCAGATATACTGAAGCCAGGCAGCAAGATCGCTAGAACCCGACGATCTGTCAGAAGACATAGGGCTAGCCAAAAAGAACATATGATCAACAAGATAACATTAAACAGGATCAACCAGGTAGTTTAAACTTACCATTTAAAAGCGAACACCTCAGAGGAAAATCTTTTCTCGCTTAGCGAGAAAACGGACGCCATGTTTTTTTTTTTCTAAAATCCCTCCCCCACACAGAAAAACAACCAATAGGTGAATGCGCTATAGAAAACGGACTTCTGGCCTCTGACAACCATACAGTGAGCCTAGCAACTTCCAAACAAGGAACACGGAATGTGAAAGTACATTTTTAACATAAAATGTCTAACCCATGCCTACTTTTAAAAACTATACACTATAAAATAGTGGATGGCAATTGATGCTCAATCATCTGTTATAAACCTCGGGTTCTGATGACAGAAGACCTCTCGAGGTCTGACGTCATCAGAACCCCTCTGTGGCACAACACGTTGGTTGTGCATGGTTGCCCATCCACTATTCTCTATTTACTGCTACTTTCTTTGCTGTTCACTTGGCTGTCTTTTCACAAAACAAATATACATCTTCTGCAGCATGCAGCTATAACAGATCAGTTTAAATCCTGCTGATGCTGATTTCTTCCTTCCTGTTGTGAAGCACGAAAGGCAGAACTATTGCTTACATTATTTATTTAGTTTATTTAGTTTATGTGGGAAAATGTATTTTATTTCTTATTCTCCATGCAGTGAGAGTGGTCAGGGGGCTGGGCATGCAAGCAGTGTGAAGACTTGTTTGCCTAGCTAACTTATATTGTTATGATTATTTTATGTGGGATGTTCTGTGTATTTTTATTTATCTGCTCTGACATCCTTTATTGTAAATTGTGATTTTTATTTTATTTTTGTTTTAGAAATAGGAATACCTTGTGTGAGGAGGGATACCTATTTTTATTATGTGCATGTAGTTTTGTTTCTTTTTCCTTCCTGAAAGCAGGTTCAAATGATGATTAATTTGAGTCAATTGGATTTGAGTTAATTGATTTTTGTTTGTTTTTGTTTAGTTTTTGTTTGAGTTATTTTAATTATCTGGGTTTAGATTTAATTTTATATTAGTTACTTCTGCTAGAGTTGAAGCTTATTGATTTTTTGCACCATTTTGGAGGATTAGGATATGTATCACTGCCCCATCCCCCAGGTCATGCGCTATTCATCCCCCACTCTCCATGCCCTCTGCCTCTTTTTTCCCCTACCATTGCTTTTTTCATCTATCAATATTGTCGGGTTTTGGGAATTGCCCATAGGAGGATGGGGGTGAAACAGCGCTGGGGGAGACGGGGGTGTTTGGCATTGGGGTGGTTAAGCCCAGAAGACACCCTGGAGTGAAATGGAGTCTAGAACGTGGGCCTCCTTGTCTGGTCTCAATACCCAAGGGCACCACCACCATAAATGGTAGGCAGGTGGCTGGGGCATCCCTACAGTTCTGTCCAATTTGGGCAGTGTTTTGCAATACCAGATCCATTGTGAACAAGACTGGTATTGTTTCAGACTTGATGGGTGCAGTGGATCTGGCTTGCATCACCGAAACCTGGCTGGATGGTAATGCTGGCCCCGTACTCAAGGCGGCAGTTCCAGCTGGGTATTTGGTGATACACTGTCTGGGATTGGATCACAGGGGTGGGGGGGGTTGCTGTCTGTTTTAAGGCTAAATTGGATCTCACTAGTGTCCCAGTTGAGGAGACCAGATCATTTGAATGTGTCGTAGTAGCAGGTGGGGGCTATAGGCTGGCTCTCATCTATCATCCACCCAGAGATGAAAAGCTATTCCTTAATGAAGTGGCGAGGCTTCGTGGTTGACCTGGTGTTTGAGTCACCCAGGCTGAAGGTGCTGGGTGACTTTAATGCCTGGATCAACAACAAACTTTCACAATTTGGACAGAACTTCCTCCAATTGATAAATTCATTGGGCCTCTCACAGGTGGCTACCTCCACCACTCATAAACATGGCCATTCCCTTGACCTGGTCTACCTCCTGGGGATGGAAGCCTCTGACATGGGGGTGGAACCCATCAGATGGTCTGACCATTACACTGTGAGATTCAATTTCTGCACCCCTCTGCATAGGCCAGCCCCTGTAGATATGGTCAAGTACCGCCCTTTACGGGATGTGACTCCCGATGGACTAACTGCGGTGCTTGATCTATCAGTATTTCCAGTGGCGAGCTTGGATCCAGAGGTTCTGGTTCTGGCTTATAATAAGGCCATTACCTCTGCTCTGGATTTCATTGCTCCAATCCATGTGTGTCCTTTCTCCCTTCCTCCTCGGTGCCATGGTTTGATGGGGACTAGAGGGAGATGTGGCGACTAGGACACAAGTTAGAGAGGTGCTTGCAGAAATTCACCTTAGATGCCGACCATCTTTGATTGCTAGAGCACTACTGACTCTATCAGTCAGCAATTGCCCGTAAGAAGGCAGTATTCCTGTCCAGTGAAAATGCTGCTGCTCAGAACTGACAGGCCCAGCTGTTCAAACCATAGACAGGCTGTGCAGCCAAGCCTGTCTACAGGTTTGCAGATCCTTTTCACAATTGCAGTGTGAGGAGCTTGCTCGGTTCTTTGCAGATATGACATCAGGGCAGAGACCCTCGAAGCACTCTCTATGGGAGTTGTTATAGACCAGCCCCTGGTCACCATCCCTATTTTTTCCTGGAGTTCCCTCGAAAGACCAGAAATTGTGGATGTTATGAGGATTGTCCAGGGTATGCACACTACATGTGGTAGTTTAGACCCGGGTCGTATAGCCTTGATAATGAGCTATGGAGAGATGATCATTCTGGTTCTGGCACAGATAGTCTGGTGCTTCTTAGACTCTGTTGAGTACCCCTGCTCCCTGAAGGAGGCAGCGGTGACACCAGTGTTGAAGAAGGCTTCTTTGGACCCAGACTCTCTCACTAACTATAGGCCTATCTCTTACCTTCCCTTTGGGGAGAAGGTAATTGAGAAAGTAGTGGCTACTCAGTTGGACAACCATTTGACCATCCATAGCATCTACGACCCTTTTCAATCTGGTTTTTGAAAGAGGCACAGCAATGAGATTGTACTGGTTCAGGTGCTCAATGATCTCCTGATGGCGAGAGACCAGAAAAAATGGTCCCTTCTGGTTCTGCTTGATCTGTCATCAGCATTTGACACCATGGACCATGGGGTGCTGCTTGAGCACCTGAGATCCATCTGTGGACTTTCAGGTTTAGTACAGAGATAGTTTACTTCTTTCCTCACTGGTAGAACTCAGAGGGTGGTGTCGAGGGTTTTTTCCTTCAATCCTACCTCTCTGTCCTGTGGGGTGCCTCAGGGCTCAGTGCTGTCCCCCATGTTGTTTGTGGTGTACATGCTTCCCCTCGGAGACATTGTAAGACAGTATGGGGGGGGGGATTTCATTGTTATGCCGATGATACGCAACTCTACCTGTCTTTTGCACCAGACCAGAATGGAGCACTCTCAGTGTTTAATAACTGCCTTGGTGAGATCCAAGTTTGGATGAGGTCTAGCTGGCTGAAGTTGTATTCTGGGAAGATGGAGGTGATGGTTGTGGATCCTGGTCACCAGATAGGGGGGTGGGGAGCAAATCTTCCCACAGGTTTATTCCTTGGGCATGTTGAGCACCCTATCTCTGAACAGGTGCACGACCTAGGGGTGATTCTTGATGACCAACTGACATTATGTTCTCAGGTGTCGGCTGTTGTTAAGTTATCCTTTTACCATCTGAGAAACATTGCTAGGATCAAGCACCTTGTTCCATCTGGGGACCTGCCTACATTGATCCATTGTGACCTTGCATTTAGATTATTGCAACTCCCTTTACTTTGGGTTTCCAGGGGTTTATATCCACCGCATGCAGCTGGTGCAGAACTCCGCAGCCCGGTTGTTAATGGGGATTCTTCATTCTTCCCACATTACACCAGTACTGTGGGAACTGCACTGGCTGCCTGTTTAGTGGTGGATCACCTTTAAAGTCAATTTACTGACTTATAAAACCCTACATGGACTGGGCCCTGACTACACAAAAGAGCTTCTGATCCCTTACCTCCCAGAGCGACAGCTCCACTCAGCCAACAAGGGGTTGCTGGAGATTCTGAGGGTAGCTTTAAAATCTTCTGGGGCCCAGGCTTTCATGTTCATGCACCGACCCTCTGGAATTCTCTACCCCATTGGATTAGAGAGTGCATGACTGTAGGGGGCTTTAAACAAGCACTGAAGTCTTTTTCATGGAATAAGGCACATGGGGATGGTGTCGACATGGTCTGATTGAACTTGTTTTAGCTATTTTATCATGATGTTTTATTGTGTATTTATTTTAAATATGTACTGCGCCTTGATTTTGAAAGTCTCATTATAAATAAAGATTATTATTAAGATTATTAAAGATTTTTATACAGATGGGGCATGTAAAACACAAGAAGTATGCTAGAGTGAGTGGATCCTGTGTGGACCCAAGAATTACTTTTAAGTAAAAATTAATGGATTACATTCTGTGTTTTCTTAGATGGAAGATAATAGCTCTGTGGTGACTGATTAAGCAGCAGCCTGCAGTGGGGGACTATGTGCAAGCATGCATAAACATTTGTTTCTGGGATGCTCTTGATTGCATTCAGTTGCACTGCACTCAGCAATAAAAGCAAAAGCTATTGTAAACATAAATAGTTGAATGCTGGGTTACAAAGTGTGCAGTCTGACTATGGCTATAGTTGCAGGCATTTTCTGCTAGAAAAGCAGGGCATGGGCCATATACTGCTTGAAAAACAGCAGGACAAATTTAAAAAAATTGTATCAAGGAGTTTAGTTTTCTATATCTGAAATATATTTATTTATTGTTTTTCTAAAGTATCCTCAGGAAAGACATTCTGAGCTTAATAAAAGATGGTTTCTACAATCATCTTGGGGGGGGTGTAAGAACAAAACAGAGCAATAACATATGCAGTATTTATTTATTTATTTAATTATTTATTTATTTAATAGCTTTTAGGAACTGGGTAAGTGCTCTAGGCAACAGACCTGCCTATTTTCAAGCATGACCCGGGAGTGTACAAAATTGAGAATACAGTAATGACAATAGTACAGTGCAAAAACAACTTAGGTACAATAATTATAGCCAGGGTTATGTTAAATCAGAGGTTGAATTCACAGTCATTTACACAAAGCACAGTAAATCATCATACAGAGCTGTAAAGTATATAGTACAAAAAGAAGAAATTAACTTTATCAGACAGGCAAAATTATATGGGTACTGGGCGCAGGACCTGTCCCGTGGGTTTAGGAGAGGATACATTTCAAGATAAGGGCACTAGGGGATTTTCTTTCAGGATTTTCAACATTGCCATCTCTTTACACCTCCCTGTGAATGGTATAGCAGTCATTGTTCACATACTGCCCAAACTCTGTTTTCGCACATCTGGCACAGAATGGTATGATCGCTATGGGAAATCAAGGTTCAGGACAGACTAACAAAATCACAGCAAAACTGTTCTTGAGCAGAGGTCCCAAGAGATATAATGAGGAGTGGTCACAAAAAGGCCATGTTGAAAATTTGTGATGCAAATACCAACAAACACCCAGGCGTTAGGATTTCTAAACCATAACGTCCCACTGTACAGACTGACAGGCATCAGGAGTGTGTCTTTGGACTGTCAACTGTAATGCACATGCCATTCCACCCCCCACCCCCACACACACCCTGCAGCAAGTGAGAGGCATTGAGGTGTGCCTTGGACCCTTTGGCCCCAAAGTTCATCCCATTCTGCTATATTGCACCTATTTCAGTGTATTTTCTTATGGAATGGAGTGACTGTAAAGCTGAACACCCCCAAAGCACACCTCAACACTTGTCAGTGTCTGCAGGATACGGTAAGGTGAACTGGCATGAGCATTATAGGTGACAATCCAAAAGTACACCCCAGTGCCTGTCCATCTCTGTTAGGGTGGGGGTGAGGTTGGTGTCACTTCAGTACTTCACTGCCATTCCTATTCTGCATCTGTCTAACTCATGCTAATAGCAGTATGCAAACATTCAGCATTGACAAATGCTTGTTTTACTGAAGAAACTATTTCCATTGCTTAAGTGTAGCTGGAATAAAATCATGGAAAATCCTGCAGGTGGCTTCTTTACATTTGAAAGCACCAATTTTGCTGGCAGTGGAAATTGTAAGGTTCTTGTTAGTGCATACGACTAAGAAACATAATCGTTTTTCATAGAATAGCTGCATCTTGAAAAGTGGTAACTATGCACTGCCTAGCATGGAGCAGCAGAATCAGGAGACTAATTCAAAACATGAATCTCAAGAAATAGTTTTAGGATGAGTTTCCTGACATTCACAGCAGGCAGTATAGTGTGATGTACTATGATGATGATGATACCACGGTGTGGAGATCTTATCAACTGGGATGCTATCCTAATAGATTGCCTGTTCCAGCTGCACACCCAGTGACACCTCAAGCAGGTAGAATGGTGAGACAACCTTGTGGTCTGAATTGGGTTGGGTGCCAGGAAACACCCTTTAAGTAGAGGCAGGAGACAATAAGAAGTTTGATACCCAGAAGGCTTTTATTTACACCAGGGAAAGGTAGACACGGTCAAAAGGGAAAGTCGGGGAATAACTCTTACTTATAAATGCAGGCTAACAATTACCACTTTAAATGTACATCAACCTAAAGTCACTCTACAGTATTCTTTTCCAGTACTCTGACAATTGCCCACCTAGAGATCTATGTATGCGATATGACCTTGTACGTTATCACACTATCACTTTATCATACCATGTGCTAAGCATACAAAATACAATCAGCAAACAGTCTCAATTAGTCCATAAGATGAGGATGTCCATTGTCTTCATGCACAACTGAAGAAAAGGGGTCAAGAGAAAGAAGAAAACTCTTGCTTGGTGCCAAGCTCACTAGGGACCTATGAGAGGTCGCAGAAAGGGAATGGAGAGATTGGTAAACAGACCATATGCATTGGCCAACCCACTCTCCAAAGTTGCCTGAACACAAAAGCGTGAACAAACTAACTGGGAAAATACTCTTTTCTTGGCACAAAAACCTTCAAGCTGGGCTGCCAAGTTTGAACAACCAAAATGTGGCAAGGGATCCACCTGCAGGATTGCCACGAGAGAAGAAATCTGCTGCTTTCTCCTCAGTGCCAACCCTTGACCAGGGCCACCAAGGACAAAAAAGAACTGCTGCAGTTTTCCTTGCACCTACCCTCAACCAGGGATGCCAACTGAACACCAGACTTGGTGAAGAATCCAGAAGAAGGACTACCGAGGATGAAGAAGAAGAACTGCTGGGCTGCTTTTGGTGACAGATCCACTTGAAGGACTGCCAAACTCGAGCTGCTACCCTGTGGATAGCTCTGGCGATGCTGGACAACACAAGCTAGAAGAGGTGAAAGATGAAGATCAGGATTCCACACTGATAGAAAACAAAATAAGAAATGGTAGCCATGAACACACTTGGCTATGACAGACTCCTCTACCGGTGGGTGTCTGGGAGGGACAGACAAGACACTTTCTGGCCAACTTTCTTCCAAGCTGCTCAGGAACCAGCGACCATGACTTCTCAAAGGACGTTGACTTCAACCATGGCGGATGAAAGGGCAAGAAGTTGAAGAAGTCTTCTGCTGGCTGAAGGCTGCTATGGTGAAGAGCTGTTGAAGACTGATGATTGGTATGGTGAAGAACTGATGATGACTGAAGATTGGTATGGTGAAGAACTGCTGAAGACTGAAGAATTCTATGGTGAAGAGCTGCTGGAGGCTGAACATTGAATCAGAACCTGCTTCTGCACAATGGTACTTTGGTGGATATGTTATACTGGAATATTTACTTTCAGGGGCAATTTGCCTGGAGCAGGGGCACATTATGACAATCCAGGGCAATGTTTCACTTATGGGGCAATTGTTCACTGGCAGGGACAACTTGCAACAATCCAGGGCAACTGTTCAGTTTCTGGGCAATTGTTCACTGTCAGGGGCAAATGAAAACAATCCTAATCTTATACAACACAGCCTCTGAGCTTCATGCAATAACACAACAGCTGAGTTGCTGGAAGAATAAACAGTTTGTAGAACCAATACAACAGGTGAAAATTACTTTGTAACAGGTTGTGTATTTAAGCATCCCTTAGCTGGACCCTTTTCCACTATGGGTCTGTCTTCATTAGGATATGGCTACCCCTGAGCAGTCTAATGTACTTGTCCCAGCATTTTAGCCTGGTTATGCTAATTGCTCGTACGGCAGCTGTCCTATTCCCTATTGGTTTGGATGCCCTACCTTTGCTGGGGCCTGGTGCCCTTTACTACTGCGGGGTCTGGTGCCCTTCCTTTACTTGGGCCTGGTGCCTTTTACTACTGTGGGCCTGGTGCCCTTCCTTTGCTAGGGCCAGGCACCCTTTACTACAGTGGGCCTGGAGCCCTTCCTTTACTGGGGCCTTGCTGCCGTTTACTACTGTTGGTCTGGAGCCCTTCCTTTACTAGGGCCTGGCACCCTTTTCGGCTGTGGGCCTCGTGCCCTTCCTTTGCTAGGGCATGGCATCCTTTACTACTGTGGGCCTGGAGCCCTTCCTTTACTGGGGCCTAGCTGCCCTATACTACTGTGGGCCTCGGTGCCCTTCCTTTACTAGGGCCTGGCACCCTTTACTGCTGTGGGCCTCGTGCCCTTTCTTTACTAGGGCCTGGTGTCCTTTACTACTGTGGGCCTGGTGCCCTTCCTTTGCTAGGGTCTGGCATCCTTTACTACTGTGAGCCTGGAGCCCTTCCTTTACTGGGGCCTAACTGCCCTTTACTACTGTGGGCCTAGTGCCCTTCCTTTACTTGGGCCTGGCACCCTTTATGGCTGTGGGCCTCGTGCCCTTCCTTTGCTAGGGTCTGGCATCCTTTACTACTGTGGGCCTGGTGCCCTTCCTTTACTAGGGCCTGGCACCCTTTACTGCTGTGGGCCTCGTGCCCTTCCTTTACTAGGTCCTGGTGTCCTTTACTACTGTGGGCTTGGTGCCCTTCCTTTACTGGGACCTTGCTGCCCTTTACTACTGTTGGTCTGGAGCTCTTCCTTTACTGGGGCCTGGTGCCCTTTACTACTGTGGGCCTGGTGGCCTTCCTTTACTGTGGCCTAGTGCTCTTTACTTCTGTGGGCCTGGTGCCCTTACTTTACTAGGGCCTGGCACCCTTTATGGCTGTGGGCCTCGTGCCCTTCCTTTGCTAGAGCCTGGCATCCTTTATTACTGTGGACCTGGAGCCCTTCTTTTACTGGGACCTTGCTGCCCTTAACTACTGTTGGTCTGGAGCTCTTCCTTTACTGGGGCCTGGTGACCTTTACTACTGTGGGCCTGGTGCCCTTCCTTTACTGTGGCCTAGTGCTCTTTACTACTGTGGGCCTGGTGCCCTTTTTTTACTTAGGCCTAGCACTCCTTATTACTGTGGACCTGGTTCCCACTTTACCTCAGGCCTCGCAGCTCTACTTTTGAATCTCGGGCCTGATAGCCCTTTACTACTGTAGGCCTGGTGATCTTCCAATATCACAGGCCTTGTGCCCTCTTTAGCTATGAGCCTGGTAGCCCCACTTTATTGTGGGCCTGGTGCAAATTTAACTGCTGGCAGGACCCCTTTAAATGTTTATTTAGCCAGAAGTTGCAGGGCTCCTTTAAATTTGTTGGCTCACAAAGAGCCTGCTGTCACTCCTGACCTGAGTCACCTCCCAGTCCCACCCCCTTCCTTAGTATTTTTTAGGTCTCTATCTGGCCTAGCCCTATTGACCACTCCTGTGGGCATCACTACACCCACCTGGTCCCACCCCCTTCTGAATATTAAAATCCAGAGTCCTATCCACCCGATGCCCCTGTGGCCCTTTGCTGCTTGCCTTCACACTTACTGTACTCTTTTACATCATAAAAAAAACTTTTCTTCACAGGTTGTCAGCTCGTAGTGTGTGCTGCCACCGACTCACCACTCCGATGAGCTGTGTGGAGGTCTGGGAAGCCAATAGGAGGTGGGAGGTGAGCTGCCAGTGGGAGGAAGTACTTAAGGCAGCTGGGGGGATGACTGGAGGCCTTGGAAGGCCGACAGGAAAATGGTTGTGATGCAGTTCTTCTATGCCGCCAACGGGGGACCAGATTTAACTTTTAAAACACAAGGGGTGGTTAAAACAATAAACCGAAGGGGCTACACAGCCCAGACCATGGAAACCAGTTGATTACTTTCTTCTGGTGCCCCAATGGCACCGCAGACCGAAACGGAGGTCTTCAGGGATCTTCACTGGCTGAAGCCAGAGCAGCCATGCAGATTGGCCCTTGGGGAACAGCTTCATCCCACAGGTTAGCTGTTTACTGGTTCCCCTTAACCATCCGCATCCTGTCTTCTCCACAGCCAGCAGGAACTGAAAAAAAACTGTTAAAACTTTTCAAAACTAACTCTCTGGTTCTGCAATGGTTTGGACTAGAATACTGTGCATGAGCAGCTCAGCACACCATTCCATCCAAGCCATTGTCTCCTGCAGCTTGCAATAAAATCTGTCTTTTGACCATTTTTAAGTGCACAGTGCACTTTCTCTACTATTTACAGTGTTTCTCCTTGGTAGGAGGGGAAACTTTACTCCAGAGGGGCCCCTTTTTATTTTACCCTGCTGCCCACACAGACCAAAGGCACCCTGGGCACCTGTAAACCCCTAAACTTTATTTAATTACTAGGCTGCCCCAACTCTGGGGCATTACAGTAGCATAATGGTTATGAACACTGATGTACACACCATGAGAGCTAAGGACTGAATTCCACAGCAACCACCTGCATACTGTGTGACCACAAGCAAGTCATTTAACGTTCCTGTGCTTCCAGGACACACCTAAAAACAAGTCTTTGCTTAGTGTGTGTTCCTGGCCCTAAATTGTAAAATAAATAAGACAAAAACATTCTACCAACTGAGAATTTACTTTTTTGTGTGTGTACGACAGTAGAAACAAGTCTTCTAAGAGGAACACAAAAGCCTCAGGTTATGAAAGTAAACTTTTTGTTTGGAAGTTTTAAAACTGTTACAAAAAGATATTTAACCTGATCTCTTACACTGGGGAATATAGAATCATACACTGTATAGGTAGGCCAGCTAGCCTTAGGTTTTTGTAATAAAGTGTTTTCATATGTTCTATTTTCTCTGCACAAAACACAAAGAAAAAAAAGCACTGCTGTAAGATAGGCATTACATTGACCCTCATTTGTTAACATTTTCAGTGTAACCATGCTGGTCTACTTATCAAGTTCTTCTGTGACTCCTGTAGAAATTTCACATCCTCTTCATTAAATTTCATTTCTGTGTCAATCTGAACAGATATTTGTATCTAGAGTTTCAGGTTTTTCTTTTTCTGTGTTTTTTTTTCATTAGAATGCTGGATAAACTTGAATAAGTAGGAGAAAGAGAATGACACCTCTTTCAGGTTTTTAAATTCAGTCAGTATGGGGAAGAACCTGCAGCTGATATAGAAGCTTTACAACAGAACTTGAAACAGGTATGTTTCCTTACGTTGTAGTGTTCTTTTCCCAAATCATGGTAAATTAATTCACAGAAGCCATAAGGAGTTTAAGTTCTGGAGACAATAATGTTGGCTTACTTTTGGAGTTGAATAAAACTATTATAGTGAATAATGGAATGCTGTTATGCATGAAATTCCATGCCTGGAATATGCTTGTTCTGCTGCAGTAGTGATGTCACTACAGCAATTGAACCACTTGGAATCCTGGCACATTGTTGCTTTCCTCTATTTAATTCTGTAGTGACAGTATTCTAGAACCTCTAGAGACTTATCAAGTCAGTTTCATTAACAAAAAGAGAGAAAAAAAAACACAAAGCACACATTTTACATAGTACTACTATATACTATAAAAAATACAGGATGAGCAACTTTATGCTCAACCTATGTGTTCTGTCACCTCGGGGTTCTGATTCCCATGGGCTTCTCGAGCTTCGCTCTCGAGGTCAGAGGGAATCAGAACCCCTCTGTGGCAGAACACAATGGTTGTACATAGTTGCCCATCCAGTATTCTCTATGTTTTATGGACATACTGCAGTAGAAACACAGGTGTCCTAGGATCAGTGCTTTCTAGGACCCCCATCCCTGTCTATGGACAGGCCCTCTGCACTATTTTGCAGTCACTCCCTCATGGCTGCTTCCACAGGAAAAGAACTGGAATCTAGAAAGTGGTTCTATGGCCCTTTCCAGTTTGGTGTTTCAGAGTCTAAAGAAGGGGAAGCTCCGTTTTTTTACTCTTTATTTAGTTTGTAGTGGCCAGGTAAGCATATTAGTTTAGTTTAGTTTATTGTTCTAGGAATTACTACCTTTGAGCTGGAGGCTCTTTTACAAAGGTTCCACATCAATTAGGTACAGTACAAAAGGTTACAAAGATAACACAACAATTTGTGTTGTGTCAAGAGCAAGAAAACATATACAAATACATATCAATTCACTTGTGCAAGAGGACATGAGATATCAATAACCACATTATTATTACAAGAAAGAGGTCATGCCAGATTAGGAGAAACAAATAGGAAAAAAGTCCAGAACAGAGAGGGTAAGTGAAAGGTGTGGGGAGCAGACAATAACAGGAGAAAAGGTTTCCCAAACATATCTTTGTCAAATAATGGAACAGGGTGGGTAGTGAGAAAATAGGAGGTTTAATCAGTGCAGTCACAGGAGCTGGAGGTGGCAAGGTGAGAGAAAAGCCTTGATTTGAAAATATCTAGAGAGGTGGAAGCAGTAATATGAGTGCTGAGGGCATTTAGCCAGCTGGGGGCATGATAGGCAAATGATCTTTGTCCCTGAGAAGTCTGGCACCGGGGGACTTGGAGAGGCTGGTGTTCTGATCTTCTGGTAAAATGGGTGCTAGCGCTCGGGCATAACAGGTCTTGGATACAGGGTGGAGTGAGGCCCAGAGTGGATTTACATAGAAACATAGAAACATAGAGTTGACGGCAGATAAGGACCGCAAGGCCCATCCAGTCTGCCCATTTCTTTTTCTACCTTATAAATGTGCCATCGGCCTTTGCTCTGTCAGTGACCCATCTATTCATAGTCATTTGTATTGCTCCCTTATGCCTATCCCATGCCTGTTTGAAGCCCTGCACTGTATTCATAGCCACCACTTCTTGTGGTAAGCCATTCCATGCATCCACCACCCTTTCTGTGAAAAAGAATTTCCTCACATTCCCCCTTAATCGGCCTCCCTCTAATCTCATGCTGTGTCCTCTTGTCCTGCTATTTTTCTTATATTTAAACGTGTTAGACTCTTTCACCTTGTTTATGCCCTTAAGGTGTTTGAATGCCTCGATCATATCACCTCTCTCCTCCTTTGCTCAAGGGTATACATATTGAGCTCCGTTAATCTGTCCTCATATGTCTTCTGATGCAGTCTCTGCACCATTTTGGTTGCCCTCTCTGGACTGCCTCAATTTGGTTAATGTCCTTGTGAAGGTGTGGCCTCCAATACTGCACGCAGTACTCCAGATGGGGCTAACCAATGTCTTGTACAGAGGGATTATTACCTCCCTCTACGACTTGTGATACCTCTACTAATACACCCTAACACCCCTAGCCTTACCTACTGCTTTAGAGGTCTGCTTGATGATTTTAGGTCATCAGTGATGATGATGCCCAAGTCTCTTTTCTTCCTTGTGACTGCTAGCAACTCCTCCCAGCCTATAGGTGGCTTCAGGGTTTCTCTTCCCTATGTGCATGATTTTGCACTTCTTTGCATTAAATCCCAGTTGCCACTCTTCTGACCATTCTGCTAGTTTATCCAGATCTCTTCTCATTCTGCCCACCCCATCTGGATCATCTACTCTGTTGTAGATCTTGGTGCCATCTGCAAACAGACAAGCCTTACCCTCTAGTCCATCTGCAAGGTCACTAATGAAGATGTTGAAGAGGACTGGCCCCAGGACTGATCCCTGAGGTACCCCACTTGTGACTTGCATCTCTTCTGACTGTATACCATTTACTACCACTCTCTGTTTTCTGCCAGTCAACCAGTTTGCCACCCAGTTGACCAACTTCTGACCCACCCCAAGCCTACCCAGCTTATTTATCAATCTTCTATGTGGAACAGTGTCAAAAGCTTTGCTGAAGTCAAGGTAGGCGACATCAACTGCTCCCCCTTGGTCCACCACTCTGGTTACCCAGTCAAATAAATCTATGAAATTAGTTTGACAGGACCTTCCTTTTGTAAACCCATGCTGTCATGGATCCTGTGCCCCTATGGATTCCAGGTGTTGCACTATCCTTTCCTTAAGGAGTGCCTCTATAATCTTGCCCACTACTGAGGTAAGACTGACCGGTCTGTAGTTCCCTGCCTCCTCCCTGCTACCACTCTTGTGGAGCGGGATCACATGAGCCCTTCTCCAGTCTTCTGGGACCTCTCCTGTGCTCAGAGACTCACTAAACAATTCTGCTAATGGCTCTGCTAGTTCCTCCTTTAGCTCCTTAAGTACCCTGGGATGTATGCCATCAGGTCCCATTGCCTATCCACCCTGAGCTTAGCAAGCTCTTGTAGGACCCTTTCTTTTGTGAAGGAGTAGTGCTCACCTCCTCCCCCTGTGTCCATGATGCTGAGCTGTGGGCCCTGCCCTACCTTCTCTTCAGTAAATACTGAGCAAAAGTATCTATTTAGGATAGATGCCTTTACAGGGTCCTCCTCCTCACATGCTCCTTTTCTCCATTAAGCTTAGCAATACCCCTCTGGACTTTCTCCTTTCACTAATGTATCTATAGAAAGTCTTGTCACCTTCTTTACTGTTCGTGCTAGTGTTTCCTCAGTTTGGGACTTTGCCTGCCTTACTGCCTTACCTGCTTCCCTTAGGGCAGTTTGGTATGCCTCCCTATCTTCATCCGGCTGTGTTTCCCTTATATTTCCTGAAGGCCAGACTTTTGGCTCTGACCTTTTCTGCTACTGTATTTGAGAACCAAAGTGGTTTCCTTCTTCTTTTGCACTTCCTTTCTGTCTAACACAATGGGATGTTGCTTCAAGTATTGCATCCTTAATGCTTGCCCACTTTGCCTGTACCCCTCACCTGTGTTTCTTTTGCCAGGGCTAGCTTAACTCTGTTGGCCATCTTATCAAAGTCAGCTCCTCTGAAGTCCCATATTTTTGCCTTGGAATGGGATGATTTAGATGTAGTAGCCAAATTGAACCATACCGTGTGATGGTCACTGGCCCCCAGATGACCTTCTACCTGGAGATCTGTGATCCCTTCTTTGTTAGTCAGTACTAGATCTAGGATAGCCCTGTCTCTTGTGGGTTGCTGTACCAGTTGTTTGAGGCCCTCCCCCTGCAGGGAATCCACTATGAGTCTAGTTCTGGCAGATGTTCCTGCTGGTATTGATCAATCTGTATCCGGCATGTTGAAGTCTCCCATTATCAGAACCTCCTCTTTAGCTGTCATTTTTGTATATCTTCTAACAGTAATGTGTCTATGTCCTCCCTCTGGTCTGGGGGCCTGTAGACAACCCCAGTTCTTATGGCTGTCCCATTTCCTGTTTCCAGGGTGACCCACAGTTCTTCTGGCTCCTTATGTGTATTCTGAATTTCTGTAGCTTTGATATTTTCATTAACATACAGGGCCACTCCTCCCCTTTTGCACCTCGGTCTCTTCTGAACAATACATAGCCAGGTACTGAAGTCTCCCAAGAGTGGTTACTGGTAAACCACGTCTCACTAATTGCTACTATGTCCAGTTTAGCCTCTGACATTATTGCCTGCAGGTCTGGGATCTTATTTCCCAGGCTGTGAGCATTTGTGTACATGATTTTCCATTGGCCAGATTTTGGTATGTTAGTTGTTGGGTGAAGTTTGGCATTACCCTGTGCATCGTATGGGGAGACAAACCTTTTTCTTACCTGGTGATGCAAATGAATGGCAAACACGCTGAATTCCTGTTTGACCACTAGCTGAGGGGAGGGTGTTCTTTCCATTCGACGTATGGGGTGCTGCACCCTCTCCCCATTTCCTAGTTTAAATATTCTGCAAAGACGTCAAACTTCTGCCCCAATGCACTGACTCCTCTTTAGTCAGATGCAGTCCATCAAATTTAAAGAACTTTTGCTCCCAGAACTGTTGCCAGTTCCCTACAAATCTGTGTCCTTTTTCCTGGCACCAGTCCTTGAGCCACGTGTTTAGCTTCCCTATCTCCCCTTCTCTGACCTTCTGTCCATCTGCTCCCCTCTCCCAGACTGGCAGGATCTCAGAGAAGGAGATGCCGGATGAAATAGATGAGAGTTTGTCACCCACCATCAGGCAGGTAAGGTACTTTATCCGGTTTGAGAGTTGCAACCAACCTGAGTCAGCATAGAGTTCACATGTTTGGGTACGTCGATGTGCACCAGTGAGCAGCCGACAGGCCTTATTTAGGGATGTTGTAATGCGACTAAGTGCTGTAGTAGTGGCAGATCCATATATAACTAAGCCATAGTCAATGACTGAGATAATAGAGGATTGGATGGCAATCCTCAGTGCAGAATGGGTAAGAAGCTGTCGGTTCCAATACAGAATCCCAATTCGCTGATTAATAGTTTTTGCTGTACTATCAATGTGAGTTGCAAAGGTTAGACCTTGATCAAAGTTGATTCCAAGATATTTGAAAATTGGCACTTGTTCAAGGGTATTTCCCAGGTATGTATTAATGGTGAGTGGGACTTGCCCTTTCTTGTTCTGTGGGTTAGAGAAGAGCATGGATTTAGTTTTTGTGTTTTAGAACCAGCTTATGTTCAAGGAACCACATCTCAACTTTGGAAAAAGCATGCTGAAGGTTGAGGTGTAAGAGGTTTGGATCTTTATGAGTGGCAAGAATCATGACATCATCAGCATAGAGGATTATTTGTTCAGGGCAGGATTTGGGGAGGGAGTTTAGGAAAAGGCTGAAAAGGAGGGGGCCCAGGATGGATCCCTGGGGAACTCCTGAGTGAACCGGTTTTGTGTCTGAGAGAACTCCAGCTACTTTTACAGATTGAGAGCGCTGAGCAAGGTAATTTTTTACCCAGTCAGCAGGATGCTGTGAGAGCCCTAGGGATAGTAGTTGTTTGATAAGTAGGCCATGGTGAACTGTATCAAATGCCTTGGTTAAGTCAATGTAGACTGCTCCAGTTAGGTTTCCTTTGTCCATGGCATTGTGGATTGCTCCTGAGAATTCAAGTAGGGCAGTTGATGTGCTGTGCCCTTTCCTAAATCCATGATGCTGAGTGCATAGGATGTTGTGCTTTTCCAGGTAGTCTGAAAGTTGGTCCGCCACCAAGTGTTCAAGGACCTTAGAGAGAGGTGGTAGTATTGATATTGGGCGATAGTTACTAGGCAGTGACTTATCACCACTTTTGTGCACCGGAATGACAACTGCAGCCTTCCATTTCCTAGGGAATTGGCTGTAGCAGAGGGAGAGATTGAAAATTTTTGTGAGGGGGAGCAGTACTTCCTCCAGAGTGAGGGACAGAAGTTAAAGGTCAATAGTGTCGCTGCTTGCTCGGGACTTAGAAATGGCCTTCTTTACATATTTATAGACTTCATTGCCTTTACTAGTTTGAAATGGAAGGGTGGTTTGGTTGAGAGGCAGTAGTAGAAGTAGAAATTGGAGGATCAGCATCAGTGAAGAAATCAGATGAGAGGACACCACTAAGGTCCGTGAAGGTATCATTTAGGGTGTTTGCAATGATCTCTGGGTCTAATGTAGTGGTTCCATCCACATTCATTATTGTATGAGAGAGTTTGGACTGCTGACCCATGATATTCTTTATGTTGTCCCAGAAGGATTTCCCTTCGCCCCAGGAGTTGGAGAGAGCATTCTTGAAGTAGGAGCTCTTCATCAAGTGGATCTGTTTAGTACAGTGGTTGCAAGCCTGTTTATAGTTTTGAATGTCTGACAGAGTGCCAGTAGCTCTTGCAGTGGCCCAGAGGTGATCCCTACTTTTGAGTTGTGTCAATAGCTTTGCCGTGAGCCAGGGATTTGTGAGTGCTTTGATTTTGCACTTTTTTACTGGTGCATAGGTGTCACAGGCAGTGTTGAAAGTAGTAATAAAGTAATCAAGGGCTAGGTCAACATCTTGAGTTTTGTAAATCAAGGACCAGTCTATCTGCCTAAGACAGGTCTTGAGATGAGTAAGGTTGCCATAGGTAGGACTCTGCTATAGATGTTTTTGAGGCGCTTACTAAACTTATTTGTCCAGGGACATATTATTGGAGAGTGATCACTGAGCGAGTCAGGGAGAACACTTCATTGGTTATACGGGTAGGGTGACTGGTAAGCATCCAGTCAATGAGGTGCTGGTCCCTGATTTGTAGTTTTCCTGGTAGGAGTTTACCACTTGTGTTAAATTTGCTGCTAGGATAGCATCTTTGTTTGACCCTGCATCAGGAGCAAGCCAATTCATATTAAAGTCCCCAAGGAGAAGGAGTTCGATGTCAGAAGGTTGTGTACTTACGAACTCAAGGACAGCCTGTAGGCCAGAATCAGGATCTTTTGGTGGGATATAGACAGCAGCAATCATGAGGACTTTGTTTTGGGCACCAAGTAGTATCTTGATAGGGAGGATTTGCACTGAGGTTTCTGTGGTGGGGTAAGAACCAGGGAGACAGATGAGGTAGTCCTTTATGTAGATTGCACACCCACCACCTCTTTTCAAGGTCCTATCCAGCCTGAATATCTTGTAGCCTTGTATAGAGATGGCATGATCCGGAGTATTAGGTGTCAGCCAAGTTTCGACGATGGCAAGGATATCCGGGTTGTGTTGGCTGGCAAAGATTTGAAGGGAGGCTAGTTTTGGGAGGAGACTGCAGATGTTTATGGTAGCAATTTTGAGCCCCCCCCATTTTGGCAGGCTTTGTTGAACTGTAGGAGACAGGGCCAGGATTTAAGTGGACACTTCCTGATATCAAGAGGAGGAGGAGTAGGAGTTTAAGAGACAGCTGCTGTACTTTGAAGTCAATAGAATTACACTTCTGAGGCTTATGCGGCTTGGACAGGTGCAGGCATCTAGGGACCTAGAGCAAGGAGGTTGTTAGTAATAGAGGATGATATGCCCATTTATCCTTGTTGTAGCTTGTCAGTTGCACCTAGTCACCTGCAGATAGGTACCTGGTAGTTAAGTCAAAAGCCAAAAGAATTAGACCAACATATGCTTTTTTTAAGTATCTCACTGTGTCTGAGTGTGCTTATTTGTTTGTTTATTAGCAGAACAAAGGCCTAAGCCATACTCACCACACAACTGAGGACCTGGAATGTATGATGACTGTGGGTGTCCTTTGTTGAGATACCATCAATACCCCTAGACATGGACAGTAGCAGATCTAGGATTTTGGAATGGGGGTGCAGAAGGTGCGTCTTGGGGCAGAGTTTGATATGCAAATTAGCTGAGCAGTAGGCAGTTCTTGTGGTGGAGTCTGATATGCAGATTCACTCTGCACTCATTTAGAATGTTCAGCCTCAATAGCAGTACTAATCACATTGGAATCATATGTGAATAACTTTCAACACAAATTTTGCATGGTAATCTGAGCATGAGTTATTCAGCAAAAAAATATTTCCAAAATGAGTCTTGTTTCATTCATAGAAACCTTTTAGATTTTAAAGCCAAAAATAGTAGAATACTCAGTTTTTAATCCCTTTTTTACAACCCCCCAATAAAAAGCCAAAACAAAAGAATTGTGAGTCAGACTTCTATATTTGTTATTAACATAACAGAGAGCATCATAACAAAAGTACCTACTTTTCCAAAGAACCATAATATATGTCTGCAAACTTTCATCATGTTCTTTAATGTAAAGTTGGAATTATTTTTTTTATGCAAACTTGGAGTATACACAGTGTCTGCTTTAAAACCAAAATGCTAAGTGGAACTACACTAGTAAAAACACAAAATCTCCATTTAAGTTTACATTATAAGTTAAATAAATAAACAATATTAAACAAAACTCCCTACATTATTGTAAAAGTTCCCTAGTGCATAAATGGAATGTGTAACAGTAACAATCAGGAATCTTGTGAAATGCATGATGCAGTTTCATTCAAACCGTTTGACCTTGGGCACACTCCCACCACTGCTTAATAAGCACGAAAGGTGAAACTGTGCAAAGCATATACAACTTTGGAAGGAAACATGTAATAACATTCAAAATATCAGATTACCATTATAGGCAAGACAGCATCCACTCACCCATCACATTCTAAACATTTAATAGTAAATTTTGTACATCAGCAGAGGCTTTATACAAGTAATTATCGTAAGCCTCCAGGCTGCCTTGCAAAGTGATCAGTTGTGTTTTCAATTACACTATTTATGTCATTTGTCAACTCTCGATGAATAAGCATCAATACTAGGCCATTTAAATGGCATGTCAATAGTTCTTCAAGTAAGCAAGAGTGGAAAAAGAATGTTTTCCAGTAGCTGATGTCACTGGCAGAGTGGCAAAGATCTTTAGCAATGTGTGGATATTGTGGAAGGACATTGGGTCACACAGATCCAGAGTTTCCATAACAGTACTGGGTGTGGTATCCTTTCCTTTCCAATGCTTCCTCCATTGCTGATACTCTGTAGAGACTTGGTCCTCATCATTATCTAGATATGGTAAAAAAGGTCTCATTGATTTTGGTAGTTCCTCGAAACTGTATTTCTTGAAATACATAGGAAGCAAAGCAATGAAACAACTGGCAATGTCACTGAGATCCCCAAACCTGTCATTTAGTTGCATTATTAAAGCATCTAAAAAACGGATAAAGTGTGAACAATTATAATATTGTTCTACAGAGTCAGATGAAATATTAGTTCAGTTTTTTTGGTGGTTGATGGTCTGTGGCATAAAAAGGGCAATGCCAACATCATTTCCCATTTGTTCTGCTTTTCTGAAGAGTTTCTCAAGCTCCTCTTCACTGTGACACCATTCCTGAAAGATTGTTTCACATTTTTAATATGCTTGTTGCCGGCAAGCATATCAGTGGCAGTAAGCTGCAATCATGTGCTGATGCCTTTTGTCTCACGCAATACAGATTCAAGAACATTAAATGCCAGGATAAACTCAGTATTTTGCAAACTATGAAGTAGCACATTGTCATCTCCTGGTGTGTTCCAACCACTAATCTCCTCTAAAGTCTCAAAGACATATGGGTACAGTTTGTATAAAATAAGGACAGCATTATGTCAATTAACCCGTCTAATGTCTGTGAATATGCGGAGACTTTTACTTGCTATGTCATCAGAAGCAGTCTTGATATGATGCTCTAGACATGTCACTCTTTTAGCGGTGCTATTAATAAAAGTTGTTGTGTTTGCAACTGTAACCCAAAAATTGTGAATAGCAGGAACCTCACTGGATTTACTTATAACCAAGTTTAGATAGTGACTTGCACAGTGGATATGTAGTGCAACTGGGTACTCCTTTTGAATAATAGCCTGAGCTCCAGAGAAAGCCCCACTCATTGCACTGGCTCCATCCACACTCAAACCAACCAGTCCAGTGAGATCTACTCCTGCATTTTGTAGCTCAAGTAATATCCTGTCTGCTATGCCTCTGCCAGTCAAATCATTTATTTTGGTAAATTTGAGACAGTCTTCTCGGATGGCATTAGTGTGCCAATACCTAACACAGAGGGTCATTTGCTCCTTCTTCCAATTATCTGTTGTCTCATCAGCAGTCACACTAAGAAACTTCGCACTGTTGATGCGTTGTACAATGTTTTCATGTATTTGCTGGCCAACTATCTCAATCAGTTCATTCTGAATTGTTTTACTTGTATACTGAGCATTTTTGGTCCAAATTTTAGGTGATTCGCCAAATCGTCATCACCAATGTCAACAAGTGCACAAATTAGCTCCTGTAAAAGTCCATCTTTTTGAGTTGGGTCAGTCTCAAAGATAGGACCGTCATCACAGTGACCGTGGAATGGTGCTCCACTGCACCCAAGAACCAGTACTGCTTGTACAGTCTTATACAGAACATTCCTATTTCACTCAATCTCATTGCGGTGGATGTGACTTAGTTGGGTACAGATGTCTGATCCCTTATTAGTGATTGCCAGGAAATTTCTCACCAGCTCTGTTGTCTTCTAATGATACACTGTTTCATTGTTCGCAGAGAGTATCTCCAGCACTTTACTGAAGTTTAGCAAAGGCTTTTTCACCAAATACCCCCAATTTTTGTAAACCATTGCCACCTTCTTGTTGCCCAAAAAGAACACAACATTTGCAAAAAAAAACTCCTTTCTGTACATCTGAATTATCTGCCCATTCTTACTTTTGCAGATGTTCATGACGAAGATATCGTTTCTCAGTGATAATCTCTTTTATAGTCTTGATGTAGTATGGCATGACATAACTGTGATCTGGCACCCAGGTGTGCAACAGAATATCTCTGCATTCTTGACCATTAAGCCGTTTGTCTATATACAGTCTGATGTCCCTCGAAGACAGTGCCAGCAGACCAGGAGTTGATACTGGAATAGATTAGTTCAAGTGTTGGGCTAACATTGAAGCCAAATAAAGTTCTGATGAGTTAGGTAACACTGGTATTATCTGTAGTGAAGCTGCAGCTGCTGAGAAAGTCAGAGGAATAACCCCAGCAGACAATCCAGGTGCATGTATTCATGTTGAAGGCTAATCATGTGGTTTTGGTACAGACTGTGGAACAGGTGTCGATGTTGAAGCCTCATCTTGTGGTCTTGGTACAGACTCTGGAGCAGGTTTCAATGTTGAAGGCTCATCTTGTGATCTTGGTACGGACTCTAGATCAGGAGTTGGTAGAGAAGACTTACCATGCTGCTTCACTGCAATGTTTAGTGTTGCATGTCGCATCCGCTTGTTAGGAGGAGAAGGAGACATTGTTTCACAACAAACACCCTATATAAATAAAGAAACGAAAAATCAGCACATGTACATCTACAAACCTAAAATAACAACTCTCGTCTCCACTCTCTCACACTCATCCTTATTGGTCTCCACACTCCACTAACCTTGTCTAGCAGACCTTGCAATCCTTAATCAATTGGTAAAAAGGCCATCACCACTAGCATCATGCCAGTGAGCCAGTCAGCAACATGTCAGGGGGCCCAATGACTGTAGGGCCTGACCACGGATAGACAAGCTAATGACCAGCTGTACACCCCCTGGCAAACTGGCTAAGAGTCAAAGAGTGTTACATACACACAAGTAAAGCCAGCCATTCCATATCACGTTTATTCACACGCACAAAAACAGTAGGAATGCTATCATTTTTTATTTTTAAAGTGCAGTACCTCAGTAAGTGATGATAATCCCCAGTTCGGATAGCCTCAGCTCTTCGATGTTGGTCTCAGCATGCTTTGACTCCTACTGTTAGAGGGGGACCTACAGATCATGTGGTGATCTCAAGTGATTCCCTCAGGATGTTTATGCACAGTACAGCCTACTGTTTTCCCTGGTGACCTGGTCTTCATACAGTAACACTTGCCTGCTGGCTTTACAACCAAGAGGATGAGCACTGAGGGATGGCAAGAAAGAAAGAAAGATCTGATAGCTGTCTTAGTAGTGGAGACATGAGGAAAAGTGACCAAGTGGCATGGGTATTCAATCTTGAAGACCACCAAAGCACTGCCAATGCAGGCCACATCACACCAGCATGCAGCACTCGCCCCAACCAGCACACATTATAAAAACAATCTCAGAAATGATACAGTCTGATTGGCCATTAGGATTCTAACAACTTTACATTCATTCAAGTTGTGTCATATACAGCATGATCACAATGACATATGAATGTTTTCTCTCAACATTCCATCCTCTCGCACTGCTGAATGACTGGAATGATTCATTCTGATTTTGACCAGCATTCTTAAACTGATGGTGGAAGAACTATTTTATTAAGAAGAAAACATTCAAAAAGTTTACTTTTACCATTTTCCTTTTTGAATGTTTTTTAAAAACAATAAGGCACTCCCAGGAGTTAAAAGTCACTTAATCATTCCGTAGGCTAGGGGCGGTATGATACTCGGCTGCGCCTTGTGCCACATCGCAACTCTAGAGAGTGATTAATAGACTGCTTATCTAACCCCTGGTCATGCCTTATTGCTTAAAAATGCAAAACTTAGCCACTCCCCAAAGTCAGCCAGCTAAACACCAGTCCATTTAAAGAAGTTATTGAAATGTGCAAATCAAGCCCTTTCCCTTTCCCAAACAAGAGATCTGCTGATTCCAGATAATGTTAAGTTCAACACGCCCCAGTACCATGTCAAACAGGTAAACCAAGAATATCAAACTATCAAAAGGGCAATGGAACAATGGCACCAACACATTAGAGAGACCTTGGTTTTGGCCCCCATCCCTGAGTCACACCCCCCCCCCCAGAGTAGGAATCTAAATAAAGGTGGTGCGTGGGGGGGGGGGAGTAAAGCTCCACACATGTAAACACTTTTTGAAAAGTGTTCACCCTGTGGGTTCTGTGCCATTGTGACATACCACCATTATTCGTTTACCCTTCTGACATTGAACCACCACCCCCGGGCCCCACCCAACCAACATATAAACTACAAATCGCCCCACTCTCCGAACTCAGTCAGGTTTGTGTAATCACAGTGATTAAAAACAAATTAAAGGAAATGTACTGCAGTATGTCATTTCCTCTTGTAAAAGACAAATTCGTAAATATGTGTTTCATTTTGGTTACTGATTCAGCTATATTTGCTTTTCAGTTATCCTAGTTGACATTTGTCTTGCACACACACACACACACACACACACACACACACACACACACACACACACACAGCACCATTTTAAAATTGTATATGATGTACTTTATGTCCCTTCTCAGTTCTCCCATTGCAGGCACAATGCATCCATGATCCATTTTAGAACTCTGTAGCTGAGACTGATATAAAGTACATTATACATTTACAAAATGTTACTTTGCATAAGGTCTGGGCTGAATGGTTCTCTGGTCTGGATATGCCACAAGTGGCATTTACCAAGGGTCATTCAACTCCAGGGCAGGCAGCAGAGAGAGCAAGAAAGAGCAGCACTCTAGTCTGCTGCATTCCTGCATGACACACACTGACACACTATACATGACACTGTAGCAATACAGGCAGCATAATATACATAGAGGTAAATTACAGATATGATTCATAATACATGACCCTAGAAACATAGAACTTGACAGCAGATAAGGACCACTTGGCCCACCCAGTCTGCCCGTTTCCCTACCTACAGTATAGGCCACAGATCCAAGTTAACCAGCAGCCTATTTTTCCTACTCCCACCCCCTAGAATTGCCTTATGACTGTCCCATGCATGCTTGAATTCCACCACTATTTTTGACTCCACAACCTCCTCTGGAAGGCCATTCCATGCATCCACAACCCTCTCTGTGAAAAATGCTTCCTTATATTACCTCTGAGCCACCCCCCATTTTCAAATTGTGTCCCCTTGTTCTTGCACACCTCTGTTTCTGAAAGATATTACCCTCTTGAACTTTGTTGATTCCCTTGAGGTACTTGAAAGTTTCTATCATGTCCTCCCTCTCCCTCCTTTCCTCGAGGCTATACATATTAAGCTCCATAAGTCTCTCTTCATATGTCTTCTGGTGCAGACTCTGCACCATTTTAGTTGCCCTCCACTGGACAGCTTCCATTCTGTCTATGTCTTTGCAGAGACTGGGTCTTCAGAACTGCACGCAGTACTCCTGATGGGGTCTCACCAGCTGTCTGTACAGAGGGATAATAACTTCCTGTTTTCTACTAGTGATGCCTCTCCCTATGCATCCCAGTATCCCATCAGCCCTTCTTACTGCTCTCTCCCATTGCTTGCCCACATTTAGGTCATCTGATATGACTACCCTCAGGTTCCTTTCCATTTTTGTTGTTGTTAGTATCTCACCCCCCACTGTGTACTCTTCACCTGGGTTTTTGTTTCCCAGGTGCATTACCTTGCACTTCTTAGCAATGAATCTTAGCTGCCATACATTTGACCATTCCTCTAACCTTGCCAAGTTCCTGCTCATCCTTTCCACCCCACCTTGTGCATAAACACTGTTGCAGATCTTTGTGTCATCTGCAAAGAGACATTCTTTTCCTTCCAGTCCCTCAGCTATGTTGCTTATAAAGATACTGAAGAGGACCAGTCCTAATACTGAACCCTGCAGTACCCCACTAGTAACTCCCCTTTCTTCAGAGTGGACTCCATTTACTATTACCCTCTGTGCCCTATTCTCCAGCCAATTCTTTACCCAGGCTATCATCTTGGGACCCACTCCCAGGCTGGCTAACTTGTATATTAATCTTTTGTGTGGGACTGTGTCAAATGCCTTGCTAAAGTCTAGGTAGACCATGTCCACAGCCCCTCCCTGATCAATTACTTTGGTCACCCAGTCAAAAAAATCTATTAGAGTCATCTGGCATGACCGTCTCGCTGGGAGTCCATGCTGCCTTGGGTCCTGTGCCCCTTTGGCCTCTAGGTACTCAACAATTCTTTCCTTCAGAAGTTATTCCATCATTTTGCCTATCACTGAGGTTAAACTAACAGGTCTGTAGTTTCCTGCTTCTGCCCTGCTCACACTTTTGTGAAGGGGAATCACATCTGCCCTCCTCCAGTCCTTGGGTACCACCCCATCCTCCCATGATTTGTTAAAGAGCGTAGTCAGTGGTGTCACTAGTTCTACTCTAGGTTCTTTTAGAATTCTGGGATGAATCCCATTAGGCCCCATTGCTTTGTCCACTTTCAGTTTTAAGAGTTCTTTCAGAACCCTTTCTTCTGTAAATGGGCTGGTATCAACTTCTGTATCCAGAGTGTTTCTGTTGCTTCTTTTAGGTACCTTTCCCTCTTCATTTGTAAATACTGAGCAAAAATATTTGTTTAATATCTCTGCCTTTTCACCGTCACCCTTGGTCTTCCTATGTTCCCTTACTACACACTGTAAATTAAGATGAAACAGAGAGAATGGAGTTCAAATAAAAAACATATGTCTTATTTTTTATAATTACAATAGAAAAGCAGCATTAACATGGACACCCTTCCCCAGGAGATTGTCCTCATGCATACAAACACAGACTCTTAGGGGCAATGGTAAGCTCCGCAACAACTGTGCCACTTTGCCAGGAAAACAATTCCAAACAGTAAAACAAAACCAGCACAAGAGACAGTGTGGACAAAGCTTTATTTAAAGAATGCCATCAGCTCGGGCAAGAAGGCCGACCTCAACCAGTTTTACTTACTCAAGCATCTTCAGGACTTGGGCGCATTCTTTAAATAATACCGTGTCCACACCATCACTTGTGCTGGTTTTGTTTTACCTTTTAACATATAATCTGACCTGATCACAGAAGAAGAGTTAAAGGTCCATCCAGTCTTCTCATTTACGAACATAAGAAACTGCCAGCAGAAACAGACCTCATGGTCTAACAAAGTCTGTTTGAGTATGCAGCTAGTACCCCTATATTTCAGCTGCCCCATCCCCCTCCCCCATCTTTCAGGATGTTCTCAGCACTATTTCCCCAGTTCTCAGCACTATTCACCCAGACCTTCCCTCATTTCCTGTCTCATGCCTTTTCAAAACTACCCATCATCTTATATGATATCACCCCCCTGGTAGGGTGTTCCACTTCGACACCGCACTCTCTGTGAAGTAATGTCTCCTAATCTGTCTCCTAAATCTTCCACCCTCTAATCTTATCCTGTGCCTCCTTGTGTCCCTACCTTTCTCCAACTTGAACAACCTGTCAGCACCGGCGTTGTTTATCTCCTTCACATCTTGAATGTTTTGGTCATATCCCCCCATCCTTCCTCTCTTCCAGTAGCAGGTCAATATCTCCTCCATCTCCATCAGCATCCTGGGGTGAATACCATCAGAACCTGGTGCCTTGTCTGTCAGACCCTCTAACACTCTATTCACCTCAATCCATCTGTTATCCCTTCCCCCTGACCCCAACTTCCCCATCCACAGAGGTAGTGGACAACTGTTCTCCTGCATGAACAAGGAACAAAACTATTTATTAAGTGCTTCTGCTTGTTCTGCTCCCTTTTTCACCCACTCCCAACCCCTCTTTATCCTCACCATGTAGTTTCATCCCTATTACAGCCATTTCATAGATTCAGACAAATTATGTGTGACGTAATGCTGCACTGCACTGGAGCTGTTTACTCAATAGCCCTATATAACACCACCAAGCACTGTCAGCATCCTCCCATTTCTTTACCACAGGTTATTGTTAGAATCTTGTAAAAAAATGTAAACCCTACTAACTCATAATGCTGGGGTGCAGGGGCTGTGGCTTGGACACAGAGGAAGATGACTGCTGAAGCTTCTAGCTTGGTCTCCAGCTAACTCAATCTGAGCAAATATGCTGACATCCAGAGACAGTCTACCCCTGAAACATAAATATGTCTCTCTAACCTCTACTTATTAGGTTGGCGTGGGTTTTATTGTGCTTAGGATTTGGTAAATTGCTCTGTGTGCCAGTCCTCATGTGACCTGGATTAACCCTGAAAAGCCTTGCAACCCCGACTGGGCCTAACGGACTTCCTGCCATAACAGTGCCACAATGGGTCCACTTTTTACTGCTAGCTGTGGTCCTTCCAGTGAATGTGGTGCCCACTTATCTTCCTTGCCACTGCTACCTGAATGCGGACTTGCCTGAGCTACTACATGGCCTCCTCTAAGAGCATTCTCTGGCTAGTCTAGCAGCAATAGCCATGGAGTCTTCTTCTCACCAGACTGATATGGGCAGCTCTCTCCAACATATTACAGCCCACTAGAAACATTGCTCTCAAGGGCTGACTCCATCTCAACAACTTTGGCAGGCAAAGTTGCTGAAGTCTGTGACCTTAATGATAAATTGAATATTGTGTAGCAAAAAAATTGAAGACCTGGAATCTAATCAGGCTAGAATCTTACAACGCATCCATACTCTTACGAAGAGCTGAGGAACAAGAGAATCATGGGAGAAGCAACAACATCAGAATCCTTGGTATTCCCAAGGGATCGGAAGGCCAAAATACAAAGCTGTTCCTAAATGGGGAAATTCCTAAGATGTTAGGGAACAGATGGCATGACGCAATAGAAGTGGAAAGGGCACATCGGATCCCTGGTGGCTCTCGCTCCACCAATTCATCACCATGACCCATCATAGCCTACATACTTAAATACTCCATCAAAGAAAAAGTCTTAAGGGCAGTTCAGGATAGAGGAGAAATTCTATGGTGTGGAGTCAAGATATCTTTCTTCAGGGACTTCTCCACTGAAGTGGCAGCTCACAGGAAAGCATTTATCCCCATTAAAAAGTTTCTGGCACAACAAGGATTTAAATATGGATTTCGCAGCTTAGCATACCTGCACATTTCCCATGAAGGGAGAGACATAACTGTTGAGACACCCCGAGAGATCGAAGTATGGGTCTCCAAACACTGGTCTCGAATGCCCTTAAGAACTACATTTCCAAAGAAGCTTTGGAGCCCAGGGCAGCTTGAGCATGGCAGGGGGAACCTTTCCTCTGGCAGCAGCTCTTAGGAGGGCCACAATAATTGCTGGATGGTTCCACGATCATCTGCATCCCCCAGGACTCATCACCCTATGACCTCCATTGGACATGCAAACAACAGCCTATATGCTCAGCAAAGGCCAACTTTCACCTCCTCCCTCCCTCTGCAACAGCAGGGCTCAGGTCAAATGACTTGTGTACACCAACGCTCCCACAGTGACCCCAACTCAGGCTCCAAAGGCAGCACCACCTGCCAAACAAACTAAAGATGAACCCCTACCTGGAAACCAGCTTGCAACTGCTGATATTCCAGTTGATCTCATTATAGAAGTGGTGGACAATAAACTCTTGGGCAGAGTTTACTTCAGAAGTGAATGACCATCAAGACCTCACAGCATTACCGATCAATCCTGGACTACTGACATTTGCTGACATGCTCTCCAAGGACTTAGAGTGCCCAAGGACCTCTTCAGCCTCCACCGGGCAGCCTGCCCCACTGGGCTGATTTATTTATGCCTCCCTATGGTTCCAGCTTTAATATTGCTTAGTTCCCCTTCCCTAATATCCCAATTTAAGCTTACAGGAACCCAGTCAATCAATCAATCAATCAATCAATCAATCAATCAATCAAATCTTTATTTAACCAGACAATCGTCAGTGAGCAAAACTCATTTTCAAGATGGACCTGGATAGCTTTCAGATCAGTGTACAATACAAATAAGACATCAAAGTTCACAATGGTTACAGTATTCAGAAAAAGTGTCAACTAGAGAGCGGTAGTATAAGCGAGCACAAAGCATTTGGTAAATGGTGACAGTATATACACAAGAGCCAGCACAAGAAACATAAGCTCAATTACAGGTATATTACAGCAGATGTCCACAACATACTGTATCTCCAGCAATCCAAAAAAAAATAATAATTAGTAAGACTAAGAGAGCACAGCAGGTGAAGAGGATGGTGTAGGCCATGGGTGGAACCTGTTACCCACCGATATTGCATAGAGACACCTTTGCCTAGTTCCCCTGCATGGAATATTAAGAGGAACGCTGTCCATGGGACTAGGGGGATCATTTGAGGCACACATTGCAAGAGGGTTGCCCTACTTATATGTGGCTGTACTTCTGCACACACGAGGCAGATCCCACTTGGGCAGGCCACCCTATTTTACTTTTCTCAGACTTTCACTCATTGGTCCAGGGTGTGTTACCCAGCTCGGGGGGGGGAGGTTAGTGGGCACTAAGCTTAACCCTACAGCTCTCCATCATTATTCATAGTGCTTGATCTCATGGCCAGGTTTTAATGTTTTGAAGCAATGAGTCATTTCACTACCTCCCCTGATCCCTCTCCCCATCTTCCTTTCTCTATCCCTCTCTTTTACCTTTTCAGCTCCCCACTGCCCCCCACACACCTTTTTCACCCTTGCTCTCTCTGGATTCCCCACCACTAGTTCTTTGAGGTGGGGAACTTACTTAATGATTGTAATGTTAAAGCTGGGGATGGAGTCCTGAGATATCTGTCGGTTAAACTCCTTACCTCCCCATTTTAGGTAGTTGACTAGCATGGCTGTGGGACTCCCTTCTAAAAGGTAAGGAATCAGCACCCTTGTGTATACTTTAAACTACCTCTAGCTAGTTGATTAATTAATCTTTTACTGATTTTGTTCAGATTATTATTAACAGTTTCATAAATACACTGTTTGGTTCACTTTTCAGTGGACATACTTTTGAATTTGCGAAATACTGCTATATATAACTATATCAATTGTTACTTGGTATATTTCACTTATCTGCTCCTCTTTATTAATAGGTCAATGCTCCTATGTCTCTCTCTGGCTAGTTCACCTTATTCTCTCTTCTCAACTGGCTCTCCTTCCTATACCCCAGGCAATTTATCCGGTCACAGCTATCTGTCCTTACTGGATTCTTGTGGTGAGTAGCTACACCTTTTTTTGACTACAGGCATAGAGATGCAACACCTCAGGGTGGGGGTTAAACTCATATCATGGAACGCAAAGGGGCTAAACCACCCAACCAAATACTCAATGATCCTTAAGCACTTACAGTCCTTGCAGGTGGATAGCGCACTCATCCAAGAGACACATCTCACTGCAAGAACTGTATTGTGGCTCAAAAAGTCCTGGGTGGAGTCACTAATAGCTAGCTCTGCAACGATTAAGTCCAGGGGGTAGCCATCTTAGTTCAGAAGTCATGCTCTTTGACAGAAGATTAAGTAACTTCTGACACTCAAGACTGTTGGATGGAGACTAGGTTTTCCTATACTGGGGGGCATTCTGTGCTCACCAATGTTTACAGGCCAAACACTGACACGCCAGAGCTCTTCTTGGACCTTAACCAAGCCCTTGAATCTCTCACTGTAGGATACCCCAATATTCCCATTATGGTTGGGAGGACTTTAATTTAACCTTAGACATCTTTCTGGACAAATCCAAACACACCCCAAAGTGGAGTCAACTTTGCAAGGTGTGATGAAGAAATAGGGAATGACTGACGTATGGTGGACAGACCACCCTTCAGGGAGGGATTAGACCTTTTTCTCCACAGTGCACACAACCTATAGCCAAATAGACTTCTGGCTGGCTAACTTTCCTGCTGCCCAGGATATTGTTACTTCAAAAATAGACAATATTCTTGTCTCTGATCACTCCCCTGTCTCTTGCACCTACATGCCTTCTCGACAAGGTGATTCAGGCACCAGATGGTGTTGTAACCTTTTATTAATTTGGGTCCCTTATTTCAGGCCATGATGTGGAGTATAGCTCAGGACTACTTTACTAATAACAGTACCATGGATACATCTGCTACTATAGTGTGGGAAGCCTTTAAGGCTGTTTTGCATGGGCACATTATCGCATTTGTAGCTCAAAGAAACAAGGCTAAAAGAGCTGACCTGACCCATCTCCAGACCAAACTATCAACTTTAGAGGCTAAGTTTAAGGCCTCTATGCCCTGACCAGATGATTCTCTGAGAGATAGTTAGTCTAAAATACCACATCAATACAATGCTCCAGTAGCAAGCTGAGTGGCTGATGGCTAGGGCTAAACATGCCTATTGGGAAGGTGGGGACAAAGGAGGTAAACTCCTGGCCTTTCAACTAAAGAAGCAGCAAGCTGCTTCTCGTAGCCATGCCCTGAGGAACTCTAGGGGAAAAGTGGTCATTAATCCTAAACATATTAATGAATGTATGCAATTGTTTTACCAGCAATTATACCATTTGCATACTTGCCTAGAGCAAAGCCAACTGGAGTGCCAACTGAGAGAATTTTGCTCTACAGCTAACATTCCTCAATTAGTGGAACCTATGAAGGTCGCATTAGACAAGCCCTTTACTGAGACTGAGCTACGGTCTGCACTATCCTAGCTCATTAAAGGTAAATCTCCAGGGCCAGATGGCATGACTACGGAGCTATATCAGCTCATGAGCTCCAAATCAGCACCGCAGTACTATCAGCTCTTCAAGAGGCCCATGAGACTGGTGTTCTCCCACCCATTATGCAAGAGGGTCTTATCACCCTTCTCCCCAAAAAAATCAGATGATCCACTAAATTGCATCAATTATTACCCCATCTGTCTTACATCTATGGACAATAAGATCACAGCTAAAATAATTGCCATCCAGATGAAGGAGGTGCTACCCTCCATAGTATATTCATCTCAGGATGGGTTTACTAAAGATAGGACTGCAGCTGATAACATCAGATTGGTCCTCAGTCTTAAATGACTGGCTCTGCACTCTCTCACCTTCATGGCTGCAATGTTGATGGACTCCTCGAAAGCTTTTGAATCAGTTGAGTGGCCTGACTCCCATGCGGTACTCTGACTTTATGGGTGTAGCCCATACTTCAGAGAGTGTATCTGAGTACTATATAATGAGTCCCTAGCCAGAATCCTAACCAATAAGGACACCTGCCCACCCTTCTCTCCACAGCGTGGCACTCGGGAAGGGTGTCCACTTTCCCCTCTGTTATTTTTGGTGGCGCTGGACCCCCCTCAGTATGAAACTGAAGTCCACTAAAGAGATCAAGGGCATAAAAGTGGGGGAACACTGCTCTCTGACTGCCTCTTATGCAGACAAAATACTCCTTACACTCACCCATCCATGGGACTCCCTCCCTTTTGAAGACATTGCAAGCATTCACCCAAACGTCTGGGCTACAAATTAACCAAAAAAAAACAGTGTTACTCCCACAAATGTGGCCTGCTCTAAAGACTGCTTTCAATGTCTGGGGCTGTCCTGGGCCCCAAACAATGGGTCCTACCTGGGTATTCATATACCCTTCAACTGGAAACAGACTGAATCCAGAAACTTCTATCCATTCATAACTCAATTATCAATCGAAATCTTACTGGTGTTTACACAACCTCTCTCTCCCAGGTGAAGCTGCTCTGATCTGAATGCTTCTCTTGCTCAGAGTAACATATCTTCTTAACAACTTATCCATTGCCTTACCCACTGATCACAGGGAGGCCTTGGACTTCCCTGGTTGCAAGGCTACCACTGATCCTTTCTCTCAGCCTAGGCCACCAAGTAGTTTGTCTATGCCCCCTCCCCACCCACATTATGGGTACAACTGGAGGCCCAAATCTTACAAGGGATTCCTCTTAGCTTGATTCTGACCAACACCCCCTTACCTCCTAACAAGCTCACACCTGGTCATCGCTGAAACTAAGAGATCGTGGTTTCAACTTATGGCTGCAACCATGACCAAGAAGCATGCATGCATGCTTGCTGCCATTCCAGTACTTTAACCTATGGCACAACCGGCTCCTGATGATGGACAATAGACCTTTTCATTGGCTATCATGGGAAAAGAAAGGGATCCATATTGTCCAAGATCTGTACTTGCCCAACTCTACCACACTCATGTCATTTGAGTAGCTTAAAACCCGTTATTCGCTTCAGCCCCAAGATTTCTGTAAATTCTTACAACTCCGCAATGCGGTGCAGTCCCTTAGTGGGTCTCACGTAACTGATCAGAAATTGCATTGGCTATCCACTTTTCATTTAAAACCCACTGCTTGAGGTCTGGCTGGTTAGTTTTACAGCACCTGACATGAGGCACAGCTTGACCACATGGAAACCTGTAGCATGCAGTCAAGATATAAACTGCCTCATTACACCAGAAGTATGGTCTCACTGCCTACATCAGGCTTACTCCGCCTATTAGGACATTAAGAGTCAACTAATCCAACTCAAGATTCTCCTCTGTTGGTATCATACTCTAGCAGACATACACGAATGGGGTATCCTCACATATTCAGAATGCTGGAGATGCCAATGTAGCCCAGTCAATATTTTACACCTCCTGTGGCAATGTCCTGTTCTGGTCTCCTTCTGGTCCATGGTATCAATGAATTGTTCTGGGGTGCTGGGGCAATCTATTGACCTCTCCAGTCCTATGCTTCTTCTGGAAGAAACCACCCCCTTAGAACAACTTGAGCCACAGCTTAAGAATTGGATCCTGGCAGTCCTCTTGGAAGCCAAATGACTTTTATTGATGAACTGGTGGCAACCCCCCCCGCTATCTCTCTATGGCACTCTGCCTTAGCAAGGCTGGCTGCCTTCGAAAGGCTCACCTATGCTAGTAGAGGACAACTCTCACTGTACTACTGTAAGTGGGTATCATACCTTTACTCATCACTTTGCAGAGTACTGCTTAACCCTCTCAGTAACCCTCCCACCTAGACCTTCAAAGCGAGGCCTCCAGATGGTTAGTATGACTGTCAAGATAAGGATGTAGACTATTATAGACTCCCTGTACGCTAGAGCTCCTCCTCACCATATCCTATTTTCACTCTTCTCTTTTCCTTCTGTCACTTTCTGGCACTCACAGGCCATGCTACAAGGTGTCACATGAATGATTTGATTTTACTGACAATCAGATCTCATGCTCTTATTCTGGCTCCTTTGCAAAGAGTCCTAGAGCAGTGAATAATTGACCTTAGACTTGTTACACTAATTGTGTAGATGGATATGGGATTATAACCCCAAGTATTTTATATGTAAATGTGCCACCGTGTGTAACTCCTTCTAAGATAAGATGTTCCCGTTTGTAATGGAAACATTACCTTATGTGACAAAGGGTAAGCATACTCTACTATCTGTGGAATACAGTCAATGAATAATAATAAAAATTATTCTATGCAAAAAAATAATACTGGGGTGCACCAGTTTCTTTTTCTTACTGATCTCCTATCAAATAGCAATTCTGACCCTTAAGAGCTAAACTGATTGTGTTGCTGCTTTGCAAATGACTGCAGCTGTCTTGGAATGTCATAAGTGCACAGTGTGTGTTGGTACAATACACTAACAATTGCATGCAAAATAAGGTGTTAAATTGGACTGGAGAACAGACAGGGTTACTGTTCCATCACTATTACAGCCATTTAATATAGCATGATTATTACCACATAACATACAGACATACGAAATGTCAGCAAAACAGGCTTCACTGTTACTGTACACTCACAGTCACAAGCAGAAATGAACAGTTTCCCAATAAAGAAAATGTTAGGGATTGCAGCCCAGCAATGCTTTTATATACTGAGCTAAACTGTTAATGAAACAGGATTTCTTAAATGACAGTAATGAGCGTATTGCATTTGTGCAGGACATTGGATAGATTGTGCACTTTCTGGAAACCCAACACACTAGGAGGCATGATCACGTGGTGGGCGTGCTCATGCTGCCTTCAGTTGTGCACCAGGGAACACATTTATTTACAAGCACACCCCACCCGACTCCCACCACTATTTTCTCTATAATGTATGGAGAGCACTTATTATTAACTGAAATCAAACAGATTAGAATCTTGTTATGCCATTGTTATGACATCACTCTGTTGTTAACCTTAACCCTTCCTGAGTATGTCATATCAATGGTATAACAAGATAGAATGCTCAAAACAATCAATGTTCTGTATAAAGAATCATGGCTTCTGATTGGTCAGTTGGGTGTCACAGCAGGGATGTTATCCTGGCATAACCTCCCTGCTGGTTGTTCAGATAACCACCAGCATGATGAGCACCTCTTTCTTTTAAGAAAGAAAAATATGTTTACACATTAACAAAAACATACTTTAAAATTATTTTTTATTATAAAGCAACAAGCCATTGTATAATAGGAATAATGCCCTCCAGGGTGGGAGTTCTGCTGGGATAACATCCCTTTTCGGGTGTTGGGCACCTTGGCCAGTAGCCCCAGGCCCAACCACCTGAGGTGGGATGTTATCCCAGCATATCTCCCACCCTGTCAGGCATTATTCCTTTAAAGTAATTCAGTGAAGTAATTCAATCTGCGATTACACAATCTTGCTAGCCCATACACTATAAAAATATAATGTATGGTCTTCTGTTAACAACCATGCTGAAAACACTTCTTGAGGTTGCCATGACATCTGAAAACCTCTGAAGCTGCACTCTCGATGTTTATAATTATGTCGTGGCAACCTCTCAAAGTGTTTACAGTGTGGTTATTAACCAAAGACCATGCATTATCCTCTGTATTGTACCAGCAATCACCGAGAGGTGTTTAGCAATAACTAGTTCAGTGTTTCATTATCAGTTGTTCTGTTTTAGACAGTTAAATTATTCAGGATTCTCATTTGCCTTGTTCTCCTCTGCCTGCTTGTCAGTTTGGCACATAGCAATGTGCTACAGTAAATTGTTAAATACATTAGTGGTCAAACATCTATAGAAAGTTATTATGTTTTGTAATTTTCACTTATATTATTCTTTCTGCGGGGGCTCTTTGCTCCCCACACCGCACTGGTAACAAAATACAACTTTATCGGTGCACACATGGGGGAAGAGAACCCCTACAGAAAGAGTGTCACTAAATATTTCAAGACATAAGAACTTGCTAACTTCCAGTGACTTTATGTTTAGTGACCATAAATTACTCCAGCACCAGTAAAAGCAGAAGGAAGCAGAGAAGGCAGTCAGAATAGCAAAGGCCCAAACCAAGGAAAAGATAGACAACTCTGTAAAGAAGGGGGATAAAACCTTTTATATGTACATTAAGGAGCAAAGAAAAACAAAGGGAGGACTATTGAGGCTCAATAAAGAAGAGGGTGATTGGGCAGAGGGGCAGTGAAAAAGCAGGGATAATGAACGAATGCTTCTGCTCAGTATTCACAAAGGAAGAGGAGGGGGAGATACCTAATCCAGTCAGTAGAAGCACTAGGGATAGGGGGTCAATATCAGTCCTTTCACAGAAAAAAGGGTTATGAAAGAACTCCTAAAGCTGAAGGTGGACAAAGCAGTGGGGCCTGATAAGATTCACCCACTAATTCTACAAGAACTAAGGGGAGAACTATTAACACAATTGATTGTCATTTTTAACAAAGCAAGTTAGTAGGGTGTGGTACCTGAGGACTGGAGGAGTGCGGATGTGATTCCCCTTCACAAAAGTGGGAGCAAGACAGAGACGGGAAACTACAGACCTGTCAATGTGATTTCAGTGTTAATTAATTGTAAGAGAATGATACTAAAAAAATTATAATAATACGGTGCCCAGTGGCAGTGAACATTGTATTCTTCTACTGGCATGCCCCTGTCTTACTTACAGGAATGTCAGACAGGTGCATGCCACTGGAGGAATACAATGTGCACTGCCACTGGGCACTGCATTACTTTTTTTTTTAAGTATCACTCTCTTACAAATATCATAAGAGCTAGTGCCTAGTGACATGACATTACAGCCTTTCCTTACTCCTTTCTGTGTCCCATAATGTGTAGTAACATCTCTGTTGGTCTACATTTGCCTCATCATGTGCAATAATAATAATTCAACTTAGTTTTACTATGGAAACAGGCAAAGGCCACTGTCTAAAATGGAATATATACCAGCAAGAAAAAAAAAGTGACACAGTGCCCAGTGGCAGTGCACATAGCATTCTTCCAGTGGCATCAGGCATTCCCCTGTCTGTCATCCCTGAATGTCAGAAAAGGGCATGCCACTGGAGAAATGCAATGAGAGCACTGTGTCACTTTTTTTTCTTGCTGATATATATTCCATTTTAGACAGTGACCCTTGCCCCTTTTCGTAGTAAAACTTAGTTGAGTTATTATTATTACACATGGTGATCATGAAGCAAATGCAGACCGATAAAGAGGTTACTAGACAGTATAGACTGGAGAAAGGAGTAGGATAGATCATTAATATACATTATAACTAGCTCTGATGATACTTGTAATTATAAGAGAGTGATATCTAAAAATATTAATATGGTGTCTAGTACTGCACAGCTCTTCCGAAAGTGGCATGCCCTCTGTCTGACTTACAGGAATGTCGGACAGGGGCATGCCACTGGAGGAATACAATGTGCACTGCCACTGGGCAGCATATTACTATTTTTTTAATGTCACTATCTTACAAATATCATCAGAGCTAGTGCCTAGTGACATGACATTACAGCCTGGCTGTCCTTATTCCTTTATCTGTCCCATACTGTGTAGTAACCTCTCTGTCTGCCTGCATCTCCCTCATCATGTGCAATAAAATTCAAAAAGGCCACTGTCTAAAATGGAATCTACACCAACAACAAAAAAAAAAGTGACCCTTCTGTTTGCCTGCTCATCACGTGCAATATTAATAATGCAAGCAACTTACTTTTAATATGAAATGGGCCACTGTCTGTTTAAAATGGAATATAATATACCGGCAAGAAAAAAAAAAACTTATACTGTGCCATACCTCTCAACTGTCCCACATTATGAGGAACAGTTCCTCATTTTACTTCACAAAAGCTCCTGTTCCACATTGTGAGGACTTGTCCCACATTCATTGTTACCATTTTAAAGTGAATATCTATAGTAAATTATGCAAATAATATATTATTCATTTAATAACAGACTTTCTGAACATAACTGCACACATTTTAAGTGTTCTGAGCTTCTTAAGTAATGATTTGATTAAGTACTCCACATTTTGCCTATTTGTTTCACATTTTGTGAGGTAACGTTACACATATGGGGGGAAAAAGGTTGAGCTGTATGTACTGTGCCCCGTGGCAATGCACATTACATTCATCCTGTGGCATGCCCCTGTCTAACACATTTCACATTATATTACCATAGGCTGACACACCTATGTAGATCCATGCATATACTGCCAGCTCTAGAGTTCCAAGCAAGGCCTGAGGTACCATGCAGAACTGCTTCATGTTCTATCTCCAGGGTGTCCATCACTGTCAGCCATGTGACTCCCTTCATCACAAGTCAGTTCACAAAGGGACAGTCCATTGGCCTCAAGTTCAGGCACGCACTTGTGTACAACAAAGCTGTGTAGTTTTCAGCATGCAGTAAACACCCTGTGCACCCTATGCATTTACAAGGTGCTAGCTACAGTATCCCCTCATTCTGTCCTGGCACCAGAAGCATATCTTCAGCAGGCAACACACTCTCTAAATGATGCCCCTGGTCAGATGATGTGCCTCTTGGTACCTCTGGTCTGCTTTAGTCTATGGCTGCATGAATGAGGCCATCAGGACTGTGCATAATGGATATCCACTGTCACTTGTGAAGGGGGAAAGCCATTACTGTGTGCCAATGCTAGTCCCACAGGTGCCCACCCACCTGCCCGTGTGCATGTATGAATGAGCTACTGGCAGCAGTATCCACAGTCCAACATTTTCCTGTATGTATGGGTTATTTGTAGAGCCAGGGTACCTGGCACTGATGTAAGTAAAGGTGGCATGAGTGTTTATTTGTTTTATTGTTTTTGTGCTGACTGTTTCCCCATGGCTCAGCACTGACCATCCCAGATCCACCCATCCAGTGGGAGTAACTGTGTACCACTGATCCATCTTAGCTTGCCCTCAAAGGTGGGGCCATCAAGATGACCTTCCCCCCTGGAAACTTGTCCAGATTACTGGCAGCTTCACCATCTACTGGCAGGGATCCCTAGGCCTCCCCCAATGGGGTCACAGGGGCAAGCCATCCATTGGAAGACTTGCTCCAGTTGTGGCCTGGTGTGTTGGTGGGTGCAGCAGGGACCAGGAGGTAGGCATTATCAGCAGGACCATCAGCAGAGTCTGCTTGCTGAACGTTCAGGAGGTGTGATGTGCAATGACAAAGAGTGCTCTAGCATGACGTGTGTCATGCCTTCCCATGGAACCGATGCAAAATCACTAGTTATCCTCAGCCTTTACTAGAGATCAGTGTTGCACCAGACACTCAATCACCCTTACCCCAGAGAATGAGAGCCATCACCTGAATGCTGTATCCTTTTCCCCCCAGCCAGCCCTCTGACTCCTGAGTCTGTTCCCAAACCTGAGGCATTGGCATCGCAAACAGAAGCCCTACTGCTGAACCAGCAAGCTGGCTCAGCATACATATTTATGTTGAGGTGGTATGCCTTGCAGATCCTGTATGCCTCCTCCACTTGGATCAGGGTGATGAAGACATTGTATATGCAATCAAAGGCTACAGTAGTACTGGTCATGACTGCCATGACATAGAGTGTGCCTTGCTCTCCATCAGGGTTTGGTTCAAATGAAGAACCTAATATATCATGTGTTTCAGTAGCACATGCGTCACCTGCCAGAGGCACTTGCTGACATATTAGTAGTTCATACTAGTCATGGCCTTGTCATACATTAAACTGTACCTGTTATGTAGTAGACCAGGGGCATGAGCATGCATGTCTGGTTCTGTGCATGGCTGTATAACACTATTTTCTATAGACATGGTCCAGCAGCACACACAGTTCCTCTGTGCTCAATTTATTAAAGCAGTGACTGCCACTGCAATGCTGCTCAGTGAGTTTGTCATTTTGATCCTTGGTCATAGATACATTGCCAGTCTGCAGAATATCACCACCCTTCCAACGCCTTGGGGTGCATCTGTAAGAGTATCATGTTCATCAGGATGCTGTGACATACTGTTGCAACATCCATCTGCCTGTGGTACAGCCTTGCAATGTGCTGCACCAGCAGAATTGACATCTGTCTCTGGGTCCCTTTAACTGCCAGCTATGTTCCCTCATTACCAATTATTTGAGTCTGTGTGTGGACAGGATCTATGAGTGTGGTATCATGCTAAAACAACCATGAACTTGCACATGCAGAATGTCAGTCTTGACTCTGAAGAACCCCCAGCGGGATGACTTTCATCAAGAAGATTAATCTGCACCTGAGTCCATGCCACTGGTGACCTTTGTGCCACTGACCCTTACCCTGGAGGAGAATGGGGGCCAGAATTGGAGGTTGGTGTAGGTGGTTAGTGTAGGTGTTCTCCAGTATTTCACCTTGAATAATGTTGTTGTGCAGTTGCATCCCATTTACTGCCAGTTCCCTTTGGTCAGTGATTGTTATTTCTAACCTGTTGTTTCAGGGGTTAATCACTCAAATCAAGAAGCTGATAGTAAGGACAGGTTGGTCATGGAGGGCACATAATACTCCATCCAGATACAACTTGATGCCTGACCATACCCTGAAGACTGGCCACCTATGGATGGCTGTAACAAGAAGGATGAGAGGCACAGAGTGCAGGCCCATCAGTTCAGACAGAAGACCAACAAAACCAGGGAAAAGAGTTCCTCATATAGGTTGTTCAGCCACGGAATCAGAGATAATCTAACTGGGAGAAGCACTGCATGGTGCCAAGGATGGCAGCTGAGATGCCAGGCTGTAAAGCACCAAAGGTTGTGGTAAACACCTGGCATATGCTTTACTGGATTGTAAAGTAACACCCTGGAGTGCAGGTTAGACTACTGTTTGAACCAATGCAGGGACTGTTGAGTAACAATGCCACCACTGCCCATTTGCCATTTTAGTTTTCATTGCTCAAATAAAGCTATCTTTCTGGAAATGAGCACCACCCCATGTTCTCTGTTTATTCCAGGTGTCGGGTTGGGGGGGCAGGTGCTGGGTGCCAGGTTTGTGGTGTATAGGTTCTGTAGGGGTGTTTGAGGAGGCTGAGTGTAGGTAGAGTGCAGTCCATGGCAACACTGCTCTAAGCCTGCTGTCTTTACATCCCTTCAGGCCTTGTACTGTGTTTCTGCCTCCCCTACAGTAGCCCCTCTGGCTGCATAATAGGTGGCTGCTAACTATGCCCATACCCTGATCCCTATGTGGCTGTGGATCAGCATGCACATCTGCCACATGTGTGTATCACAACTCAGGCCTCATGTATTCGCTCCATGGATCTGCCATGCAGATGTCTCTGCAGGTGGCTTGTGAACCCTGCATGGCACACTGTTGATCAGCCCTGGTGAAATTATTAGTCACCTTTTGTGCAAAATGCCCCTAAATGTTAATGCATGTTGACTCATATACTGTATTACCATGATCTAATAGTGTATAATCAAGGTTTATCATGCTTATGAGAATGGTGGTGGTGGGAGGGAGTGACCCAGACCCCCAAATTAGTTACCTTATCTGCAGTTTCTTCTTTGGCAACCCTGAGCTGGATTAGGCACCAAACAGTGCAGGACCCAGGGCTTCCAGGACCTGCAACACATCACTCAGTCTGCTGCTCTATAGCAGACTCCTCCCACCTTACCTATCCCAGCATGGGGACTTTTCTTGTAAAGCTCAGGGCAGTCACCTCTAGTGAGAACAATGGGAGAAAACAGTCCATATCTCTTGACTCACTTATATGGGGGAGGGGGGTATAAAATTAGAATACAACAAACATCTTGAAACAAAAGTACAGTAACAATTGCAACTTATACAAGCACAGATGCTATACTCTGTTTTACCATTTAGAGGTGTAACACCCCAAGGTGGTACAATCCCAAGGGCTACTACCCCAGCCTGACTGACTACTGACAGGTTTAGAGGCCTGGGTCCAATGGTGAGTGCCTCCACCCAGAGGTCAGGGTTTGCAGTAGGTAAACTAACTTGGTCACAGCCCTCTGGGACACTGTAACCCCCCTTTCTTCCCACTAGTGGCCCACACAATGCATCAGGAATATCTTCACAATTTACACTTGCCTCCAGGACTGGCTCTGTCGACTAGATGCTTGGGTCCCCCTTTAAAACAAGATGATACAATGCAAAAGCCACAGTACAATACTTTAACATAAACAAACACCACAGTTGATGTAACTTTGCTGAAACAAACAGATCTGATTTATTTAAGGAGCTGTAACAAGGATGGCGGAAATCAGGTTAATTAGGTTTAACACATTAATAATCACAGTACTGTGTGCATATTCAGAGTCCCAAATTGTCACTTTCACTGGGTACCCAGGATGGTGGAGGGGGCTACCCAGGAGCGGTGCAGCTGGTTGGGGCCCTGTGATGGAAAAACACTGGCACAATACCCAAACTGTAATCCAGAGCCGGTTGGCTCAGTTTCTGAAGAAATGAAAAAGACAAACAACAATTAGATGACACACTTGCAATTCAATAAACAGATGGCATGGAGCTACCCTGCTTTGCACTCACAAACTCAATGCTGGGAACTGGATGGAAGGCAGATTGTCCTGGATTGCCAGGAGGAGCAGACCATGTAGATAAGGTCCTTGTGACAGGACCCCACTGCAGTTTAGAGCAAATGGATGTAGCCTGAATTACGCTGGGGTTTACTTCCAGCTTCATGCACTCAGTTCACTGTACAGGGGATTTGAAACATGATTCCCCACAAACACTACACACATTTATATGTAAAAGGGAAGTACTATACCAGGCACGCTGCTTCTCTATCCCAGCTTCAGTTCCTGACAAACCGAGTGTGATTCAGCAATTTCTCCAGTCTTCTACAGGGTCAGCTTGGTTTCTACTGTTCGGATCTCCTTGATTCTCTTCACAGGTCTGATTCAGTCTGAACAGGTGCTTGCCCAAGCTGCAGACCAAAACTTAGGGCCTTACAAGTGATTCCCGTGCTAAAACTACACACCGAAGAAGCACACAGCTCCTTGTCTCTTCACTGCCCTAACTGATCTCAACTCATCTGATCTTTCCAGTAGACAGAACTGGGCATTTCCTTTGAGTTCCTCCCAGTTCCATTGACTGGTTTGGCTGTCACTCACAATCAGACTCCCCCTGTTGGTGCAAAAAGGTACCGAAGTCCAAACTACAATTCCTAGAGGCATCTGCCATCCAGTCCCATTGTGGCTGGCTCAACTTAAGAGTCCCAGTTTTGACCTGCCAGCTGCAGGCTCCATTTTAAAGGTCCCACATTCTGATTGGTCCAGTTCAGCAGTTCAGTTCAAACATAGAGGGGAAACACACACAGAATCCCAGCTGTAATAAAACAGGTTAGATAAATTGCAATCTCACAAATGCTGCTAAATGCTTATAGGCAAACAGTTACAGCTTTCAGATGAGCTCCCTTTGCACCCTTAGTGACTGCAAAAATGAAGCAAATTGGCAGCAGCCCAGGCAGGATTTGGGCATTAGAACACACAGCCCCCCCATCTCAATTAATTATGGTCACATGCAGTCAGCTCTTAAGGAGTCAGTACCAGAGGCTCTAAAAGCACTCACACTCAAGTGGCTTAAATGCTGAACACCTCCAGACTTGGAGCATTCAAGAAATCTCATGGAAGACTTCTGGGAACCCCCATTTGCAGGGGGGTTACAGATGCACTCTTTATTAAAGGAAACAGACACAGATCAATGCTCTTTGCCCTCACGTACAGGCTGTGTCTTCTGAAAAATGACATATGGTAGTTGAGGAAGCACCATAAAACTGGTTCTGCTGATGTTCTGCTCCCATTAACCTGTACCTCTAATTATGCTCGACCCAGTCTTCTAAAGCTACCATGTACTAATTAACTTCTTTGAAAGTAAATAAATCAGAGCAAACCTGTCATAAAATCAGGCAATTAATGTAATGTCAGCTGCTACCAGGAAAAGAGAAATGTAAATGGTCACCACAACTGTGGTGTCTTCAATGGAGGGCTGGCAGTCTTCTGAAAGCAGTAGATCAACAGGTCAAAGAGGAAAAATCTGAAGTCTGTATTCCATCTATTTGTCACTGACTACTGAGTGATAAAGCAGTGCCTAGTCTAATGGTAGCCCTCATTGTTTTGGCAACTCACATGATTTTGGCTCCTGACGGGGAAAATTGCAGCAGAACGTAAAGGTTAGGGTGAAATGTTACTTTAAAAGAAAGCTGCTGTGTTACTGAAGCTAGTGGAAGGTGGAATCCCAGTAGATTTTGGTTGTCTCCTTTGCAGACACCACACCACACCACCTTCCACATAAAGGACCTGTGTACTTCCCCATATTTCTAGGAAAAGGGAGAAGGTGGGCTATCCACTCAGCACAGAACAGTCTTCAGTCCAAGCAGAAGCTAGTTGGGTGGTAACAGAGGGAATATCAGTCAGACCACAGAGGATGGCACAAGGTGAGTATCCATACCTGAAAAGGCAGCTATGTCTGCCTAAATGTACTCAAGGGTATACTTATTTGTAGCTGATGTGGGCTATAATGTTGATGACACTAGTAGGAGCTAATAAGTATCTGACACTTATAAGACACAGATGTCAGTAACCAGTGTGGAAGAAGAATGTGCAAGAACATGATCTTGCAAAAGGTCCTGAAGTGAATTCATGCTAGAGGTAGATGTTTTTGCAGTTTCAGTTTCAATCACAGTGAGACTGAGAGTGGCTATAATCCCTCTTGTTTTTTTATTTTATTTATTTTTTTGGTTGGTTGGTTGGTTCTCCTGCAGATTATGAGGGACAGGGAATCTGGCGGCTGAGATCTCGTACATGTAATCTTGTACCACGATGAGATCTCATCCGTCAATGCCTGTTGTCACACATAATCACTCTGCTTTCTGTTGTTATCATCATGGGGCTCTGTCCCTCACATCCCCTGTACCCTGCCCCCACCACTGGTGCAGTGATATTCTATACTACTATTACCAAATATGCCCCGTATACTACTATTCCAAATACCCACCAATATGTAGTCTCCTCAGTGATGATGCTCAAATGTTTGCCGTCATATTTATGTTGCGCATAATCTGCAGTTGGGTCATTTATTTTCCTGACCCTTTCTTCAGATTTACTGCAAAGCATTATTAAAGTCACTGGTCTGTCATGGAGGCCTGTACTATATGTTGGAGAGACTGGGTGAAGCTGGGAATATATCATACCCCATTTGGGTTCCTGAAGAAGGTTGAAGTAGGATTAGCTACATGCTGCCAAGTCAATGACTGTGCTGGGGAAATCAAACGTGTGGCCTCATTCCAAAAATGTCATGGCATCTTGCATTTATAGCACATGCTATAAATTCTTGTGTGACAAAGAGCTATAAGCATAACATGTTGGCTTATTAGATGCTGCTCAAAACCTTTATTGTTTGTACAGTACAGTTGCATCAATAAAATGGTCAGATATGTCCAAATACTTTGTGATACTGTATAGCAGCTTATATTGGCACCCTCTTTATTGAGTGCAGAGTGGGATGCAGTACTATTTAGCGCCCTGTTAAATTAGCGCATAGCTTCATGTCTAATTACAGCACTATGCTCCCTGTAATATTAGCGATCAGCTTATTTTAGCACTTTTGTCAGTTAAGCTAATATAGTAAAAATAAATTGAAGGCTAATATTTCCTGCTATACAGTATTTCTGAATTCATTAACTCTGATGACCTCATAGTGGTACTGCAGGCAGGCAGGGAATACTGTGTCTCTCATGATAACACTAAAATTGTGGGAAATATATGACCATACCAGTTACTGCAACTATATACACTTGGTTTTGCACCAGAGAAATCACAGAAAAGAGAGGCACTTTAAAAATTCAGTACTTGTCAGTGCAGTTTTTACAGTGGGGGAAGTGAGTGTACACGTCATCTGTCCTCTGTATGTTTTTAAATGGAAGCAAGTTACCAGCAGGTCCTGAAGCAAGCTTCCTATGTTACTGTAGCATTTGAAATCTTTAGTACCATGGAGTATTTAAGCATGAAGTAGGCATCAATTCCCTGCAGATTATTGTTGGCATCAATAAAAGCCTTGCAGATAGTTCATAAATAACATGAGAAATGTAAAAATAAATGAAAAATAAATGCTGCAACTTTTGGTAAACAAAATTCTTACTCTACTTTCTGTTCTTTATAATAAATTGTCATCACAGGTATACTGTAATGTCAGAAGACTGGAGAATCATAGAAACATAGAATTTGACAGCAGGTAATGACAGCTTGGCCCACCTAGTCTGCCCATTTCCCTACCTGCTGTATAATTTCCAGATATTATTTGATCTGCAGCCTACCTCCTCCTTCCTACCGCCAGTGTTGCCTTTTGTCTGTCCCATGTATTTTGAATTTGCTCACCATTTTTCCCCTATGAACTCAGGTAGTCTGTTCCAGTCATCCACTACCCTTTCTGTGGAAACATATTTCACATTGTCCCTGAGTCTTCCTTCTTCTACCCTCATATTAAGACCATTGCTTCTTGCTGTTGTATTTAGTGGTCGAAAATAAGTATCTTAAACACATCAGAGTCTTGGCAATGAGAAAACACATCACACAGAAATCTAGGCCTTCTCTGTTTACTTCCATACAGCATCTCACCTCATAGCACACCAGCGATCTGGGTTCAGAAGTGAGCATAGGCTGTCAGAGATCTGCACAGGGGGAGGGTGGAGCTGGATGGAGCAGCTGACAGGCAGCTCTCCACTCCAGGGGAGGTGGAGAGGCATCCCTCACTCAATGCTACCCCCTGGTTGAGGCCAGGAAGCTGCACAGGCAGGGTGCCGGCATTAAGCCAATGGAGTGGGAGGAAGGGGGTCATTACCGGGGCTGTAAGGTGCATGCACATGCAACCTTCTCCTGTGGTTGTTTATTATAAGCATCAGTTAAGAGTAACCACATGGAATTTAAATAGGATCCTGTAATCTTTTCCAGGTTTTTTCAGGTCGTACCCAATGGTGAACTGGAGCTCTTGCTCAATTTTCCATTGATACAACACAACCTTCATATCTTCACATCTTTGCACAACCTGGTATATGTCTCTGTCAATGGAAGACCACTTTACATGAAGTCTTGTCAGAGATTTCATTTTAGCAATGCCTGGATGGCCAGCATGCAAAAGAGTCAACACATTTGAGTCATAACATTGGGGCATTATGACACGCAATCCCCATAGAAGACACCCTTCATCAATGGACAACTGTTGTCTCTTTGTATAGTAGGGTTGTAGTGCAGTTGAACAAGTAGTGCCTTATAGACAACCCTCAAGTATATTCTGATACACTTGTTTCAAAATTACATTTTGACTAGTCACTTTTGCAGTGCCCTTGACTAGTACAGGAAGCTGATCTAACTGTTGTTGCTGCATTGCACACACAACAGTAGAGTCCTCCATATCTTTGAATTGAACTGGAAAACTATCTGGTGCCACCTGGCATACTAATGGCTCCTCTTTAAAGTTTCACATTGAACTCCATTTTTCTGGATATTTGTAACCTTGACAAGGCATTCACATTTCCATGCTGGTCTGTTGATTGGTATGTTACCTCAAAATTATAGGCAGACAAAATTAATGTCCATCATAGAAGTTTGCTATCGGCTGTCTCTAGAATTCCTTTTTCTGGACTGAAAATTGTCATTAGTCGTTTACGAACCATCTTCAGGTGAAACTTGTGACATAGCAAGTACTGGCAAAAATTCTGGAATCTGAACACAATTGCTAATACCTCTCTCTGAATGTTGGCATAATTCATTTCAGCTACACTGAGTTTGCATGAGGAATGGGCTATCGGCTTTTCCACTCCTGGATCTGTATTGAAAAGGACAGCTCCTATATACAAGAATAAGCACAACTCTGAATCGTTCAGCAGTTCAGGCATGTGCACATTGGCCTCTATTTTTTCATCATTTGGACAAATTCAAACTTTGTCAATAGTATGACCAAAGTATGTGACATGTGGTTGACAAAATTGGCATTTTTCTCTCCCAAGTCTGAATCCACTTTGTTACAATCTCTTTAAAGTATTTTGTAAGTTAAGTAAATGTTCTGCTTCTGTCTTGCCCATGACAATTATGTCAACCAAATCAATCAAGCAATCAATCAAACTTTATTTAAACAGGCAATTACAACATTGTGCAAGCTCATTTTCAAGCGGGTCCTGGACAAAAAGGACAGTTTGTTTACAGTAGACAAGACATCATCATACAATAGGAGTAAATTGCAGGTAGTTATAATATACAAAATCAGTATTTTGTGTTAGCAGAACATGCAAGGTAAGAGCAGGTACAGACATTTAAAGTGCAGTGTAACAGGTTTTAGATTGTAGAGTACAAAACAGTAGAGGAAGAGAGGACATAGAGGAGTGAAGGGATAAGAGGGTGTCAGACACATATAGCAAGTAACACCTAGTTTATCATCCGCTGTTTGCTCAATCACTTTTTGAAAAATAGGTGCAGAACTAAGGCTGAAACACAACCATTTGTACTTGTGGAGTCCCTGGTATGTATTAATCACTACTAATTTATGAGAGTCTGCATCTAGCTCCACTTGAAGGTATGCATCAATGAGGTCCAGTTTAGAGAACCCCACACCACCATTCAGTCTATAAAAATGTTCCTCAGGTAAGGGTAAAGGAAATACATCTGTGCTAAGTACTGGATTAAGTAACACCTTAAAATCTCCACATATTTGAACCTCACCACCCGGTTTAGATACCACCACAATTGGAGTCGCCCAGTCTGAACTTGAAACCTTTTCCAGCACACCCACTTTTTTCCAGCCTGTCCAATTCTGCCCCAACCACTGGTTTTAAGGCAAAAGTAAGTTTCAGTGGTTTACAAAGATTAAGCTTTTCAACTAGCTTGGCTTTAGCTGTTGTGCAACATCCCAGGCCTTTCCACAACTCTGGATACATGTCTAAAATCTCCCCAAGCTTGGGTGGATTACTGCTTTGTGGTACCTGGACAGCAGCAAGTAGGCCAAAATCTGCTGAATCAATATGAATGTTTAGAAGACCCTGAGCATCTCTGCCCAAAATGTTGACACCCTTTTTTGATACCAGAAAAGTTAAAAGTGCACCAGACTTTGGAGAATCAGTCCTGCTTACCAAAGTGGTAAACAAGCACAACTGCAGAATTTGGTTTCCCTTCAAATGCATGCAGCAACTAATTAGAAGGAGACAATGGTGGCTTATCTGGATCAGACCATGTTTGATGGTTAATAAAAGTAACTGGGGAAGCAGAGTTTACCATTAAATGCAACTGATGCCTCAACTGTGGCAATTGAAGTAACACATAGAAAGGAGGAATGTCTTTAGTCTGCATTTGCAGTGCAATCGAAACCTTTGCACTGTCTGGGCTCTCTGAATCAACTACAACAGTTCTCCAACTCCTGCAAACCTTAGCAATATGCCCCTGCTGTTTACATGCATGACATCGAACATTACTGAAATTGCACTGGTCCCTGCTATTCTTAGACAACCCACATCATGCACATTTGTACTGGCCATGCAGTTTGGGTGGAGTGGTTGAATTATTCTTTGAAAACAGTGGCTTAGACTTAGGTTTGAGATGTTTCAATTTGGGGTTTACTACAGTTACTTGTACCTAATTTTCGGTGTTCATCTTAGCAAGTGCTTTATTGTCTGCAGCCTCATACATTTGGGCCAACTATAAAAGTTCCTCAGTAAACTTCTTGACACTTACAGAAAGTAACTGCTAAATGCGATGTTCATTATTCAAGCCCATAACAAACTTATCAGCTAGATTAGATTCAAGAAGCTCCCTGCTCCACTGACACATGAGAGCTAAGTGTTTGATCTCAGCCAAATAAGATTGTAATGACTGACATTGTTTCTGCTGGTAACTGTAGAATTTATAATGTTCAGCCCTTGGGAAAGTTATTGAACTGTATTGTGCATTCAATTTAGCCTTCACCTCTTGATATAACAAATCCTCTGGCTGGTCCAGTGAACATAGAGTGCATAAAAGCTTGAAGATTTCACTCCCCAAGAAAATACAAAAAACAGCTTGAGTAGGCATACCCTCTTGCTGATCATTTGCAGCTTTTAGGGCAGGATTAAGTAATCACCACTGATCAAGCTGTCTGGAACATGGATCTCAGCCGGTCCTGTAAACATTTCAAAGCTGGCTGAAGTTGCTATGATATTGCACAGTTTCAAACAGCTTACTTGCCTCCAATGCATAAACTCACAAAATGATGTAATTCAGTAAGCTGGAGCTATGAAAATGGCCATCATCCGTCGTTACCAGTTTGTTGTATTTGGTGGCCGAAAATAAGTACCTTAAACACATAAGCATCTTGGTAATAAGAAAACACATCACACAGAAATCTAAGCTTTCTCTGTTTGCTTCCATACAGCTCAGACATAAGGGGAAAAAAAACGGTTCTCAATACGCACACAGGAAGACTCACAGGAAGTATATTTCTTAAAACTGTACTGTCTAACATTTCTTAAAGCTGCACTACACATAACAATTGCACATCCCTTTTTTTGAAAGATGCAGTCCTCTGAAACTTTTAGTCCCTTGAAGTATTTGACTGTCTCTATCAAATCCACCGTCTCCCTCCTTTTCTCAATAGTAAACATATTGAATTCCCACAGTCTCTCCTTATATGGTTTTTGAAGACCCTCGCCATTTTGTTCCCCCTCTCTGGGCTACCTCTTTCCTATCAATTTCCTTTCAGAGATGTGGTCTCCAGAACTGCATGCAGTACTCTAGGTGAGGTCTCACCAACTGCCTATACAGTGGCATCACCACTTCCTGTTTTCTACTGATGATACCTCTCTGTGTACACCCCAGCATTCCACCTGCTTTCTTTGTTGCCTTCTCACATTGTTAGGCTACCTTTAGATCCTTAGTTATGACTTCCCCCAGATCCCTTTCCAGTTTGGTTGTTGTTAGTACCTTCTCTCATTGTGTATTCCTCCCCAGAGTTTTTGTTCCCCAGGTGCATGATTTTACACTTTGTGCCATTGAATTTGAGCTGCCACACTCTTGACCACTCATCTAACTTGCCTACCTCTTGGTGAGTATGTTCAGTGCTGAACTAAAACTGAGTACTCTTTGCTGACCAGGAGAGAATACTCACTTTCAGTTCAGCACTAGAAACTGCTCATGGAGAGGTATCACCAGTACAAAGCAGGAAGTTGTGATGCCACTGTATAGGCAGTTGGTGAGACCTCACCTAGAGTACTGCATGCAGACTCATAAGGAACTGAAAGCAGAAGCCAGCAGTTCATTTCAGGGAGGTGAGTATTGATTTTGGACAAAATTTTTGCAGTTGTTACAGTTTATTTTGCAGTTTTATTTTTGCTTTCAGTTGGCACCAGTTAACTTTCTAGAATAATTTGAAAAGTTACCTGTTTGGTGGATTTTGTAGGTGCAGCTGAGTGTTTTTGTGGGGGTTTGCTGCTGTGGCTGATTGTTTCTGGTGGTCAAGAGACAATACACGGTTTCAGTTCAGCACTGAAACTGCTCATTGCTGGTTTGTTCTTTTATCCTTATTTTACATGGGAAACATTTTGCTTATAGTGTATGCGCATGTGTGTGTGTTTGTTTTAAGCCATTAAGTTTCTAGGGCAGGAGTTGTGTTTTGTCTAGCCCTGTAGCTTGGGGAAGGGGTGCTAATTGTCTGGCCTGGCTCCTCAACAAAGCTAGTGTTAAGTACCTGGGGGTGGGGCTGAAACAAAATGGTACAGCTGGCTGCTTACCCAATGGAGTCTCATAAGGGGGCTGAAAGCAGAAGGCAGCAGTTCATGGGGATCACCAGAGCAAATCAGGTCAATGCAATGGCTAACTGGGAGAAGCTGGAGGAGGAAGGTAGTTTAATCACTGAGAAGGTTAAAGGGGGGGTTGCTACAAGGAAGAAAGGATGCATCACAGAAGTGGCAGCTGCTGCTTGTAGCCCTAGAGACAAGGGCAGCAGAAAGGTGGTAAGAAAGCAAAACCATGGATGATGGAGCAGGGAGGTGCATCAAAGCTAGAAACAGGAGTTAGCAAGGATAAGAACAGAACAAAGCTGAGGAAGAAACCTTGAGGAGGGGGCACATGCTACTCAGGAAAACACAGGAAAACCATAGTGGTGAGGGTGGCAGGATGGGGGGCAAAGGAAACTGCATGGGGGAAGATAAAGGGGACTCAAGGGGAATGGTTTAGTAAGTGAAGCTGATGCACCAAATATAGTTGTCAAGGTGGAGAAGTCAGGACACAGAATGAAGGAGGAAGAAGGGGGGGGATAGCTGGGGGGATAAGGCAAGGGATCATCTGGTGGGAAGGCAAAGAGACCACTAACAGAGATGGAGCACATAAAGGAGTCAGTCATAATTCTGGAGGTCTCCATAGTTAAAGGGGTCAGATGGAGGGATGAGGGGCCAGAAAAAGCAACATCTGGGTAGAGTGCATGCCTGGCATGACAGCAGGTTGGGTGCAGAAGCACATTAGTAGGTGTGTACAGAAGGTGTATGGGGGACCACACATCATTGTTAACCTGAGAACAAATCATGTGGAAGAAAGGCAGATAGAGGAGGTTCAGGACAGCTTCAGAGAATTGGGGAAGCTATGCAGAGAGATGGGAAGCACAGTGGCATTCTCAGATGTTCTGCCAGTGCCAAGGGCAAGTATAGATAGAAAAAAAAACAGAATCATGGGCTTCAATAAGTGGCTGAGAGAATGGTGTAAGTCCATGGGGTATGGCTGGGTGGAAGAGTAGGGCAACACATGGGAGAACCCAGATCTATATGCAGGAGACAGGCTACATCTAAGTAAAAAGGGTTTGTGGTGTTAAAGCAGAGACTGAGGGAATTTATCACCACTAAGTATAATTTAAACTTGCTGTGGGGGATAGGCTAGGGAAGTGGAGTGAATCAGGAATAGCAATTATAGGGCCTACTTTGTCTAGGATGGGGCGGAGTAATGGGGCAGCTGGGAGAGTCAGGGAGGAGGGTGGTATCATTAAATGCTAGGAGCCTGGGGAATAAGATGGCAGAGCTGCAGTCATTACTGGCAAAAGGAAAGGTGGACATAGCAGCCATCACTAAGACATGGGCAACCCACAGCCATGACTGGGACTGGCCCATCCCAGGATTTAAATGATTTATTAGGGACAGAGAAGAGGGTAAAGGGGAGGAGGTGTAGCAGTTTACATAAGGGAAGGGATTGGATGCATCAGGGAGAAGGGGGGAAGGTAGGTCAGAAGTCATTTGGCTACAACTCCATGCCCCAAAGGGGACTAGGATCCAATTGGGGGTTGTTTATAGGCCCCCAACCCAGAAAGAGGATGTGGATAGGGAGCTAAGGGAGCAGCTAAGCACTCTGTTGCAAAGGGAGAACTATGGTGGTGGTGGGAGACTTCAATTTACCAGGGGTGGATTGAAGCATCCCAGCCACCACATACACCAGGGAACAGATCCTTCTGGAAGCAATCCAGTATGGCTTCCTGACCTAAAAGGTGACAGTGCCAACAAGGGAAGAAAATAATCTAGACCTGGTGCTGGAGGATGGAGAACAGGTCACAGATATAAGGGTGGAGGAAACACTGGCTGGTAGTGATCACCACACAGTGTGGTTCTCTATCAGTTTGGGTAGAGAGATCCACAATACAAAAACAAAGGTCCTGGACTTCAGAAAAGCAGACTTTGGCAGGATGGGCCAATTAATGAGAACACACATTGATGGCATCCACCCCAACATGGACGCAGAGCAGAAATGGGCAATCATAAAACTAGGGCTGATTGAATCCACTAAAGCTTGTGTCAAGAGCAATCAAAAGAAATCAAGGACCAATCATCCAACCTTGATGAACAGAGAGGTAACGGAGGAGGTGAGGGATAAGAGAAGGGCCTTCTAGACCTACAAGAGAACCGACAGGGCAGAGGATAGGGAGAAGTATGTGAGGAAATCCAGGGAAGTGAGCAGAACAGTCAGGACTGCAAGGGCATCCAGGGAAAGGAAATTAGCACAGGGGATTAAGGAAGGAGAAAAATATTTCTTCTGGTATATCAGGGAAAAGAGGAAGTGCAAGGATCAAATAGTTAGAATCAGGAAAGGAAGTGGGTGGGTAGACAAGGAGGCCAAGAAGGCAGAAGAACTTAATGAGTACTTCTGTTCAGTGTTCACAAGGGAGAGGGATGGGCCCATTCCTGCAGGGAAAGGGGGTGCAGGCATGGGGGGGTGAGACAACCACAGATGGGGTCATCATGGTGGAAAGGGTGCTGGAGGGCCTTAGGTTCCTGAGGGTAGACAAGGCACCTGGGCCAGACGGAGTACATCCCAGGGTGCTGAGAGAGCTGGCAGAGGTCCAGACAGAGCCACTGGCAGATCTGTGCAACACCTCGCTAAATACAGGACGTGTGCCCAGAGACTGGAGGGAGGCAACATGGTACCTCTCCAGAAAGATGGGCCCAAGGACGAACCAGGGGAAATGCAGACCAGTGAGCCTCACCGCAATTGTGGGGAAACTGATGGAATATATCCTCAAAGAAAGGCTGGTGCAGTTTCTTGTGGATATTGATCTGGAAAATGACAGACAGCATGGGTTCATCACTGGCAGATCCTATCAGACAAATTTGGTAGATTTTTTTGACTGGGTCATGATGGCACTAGACGAGGGCCATGCGGTAGATGTAGTCTACCTGGATTTAATCAAGGCCTTTGATTCAGTGCCACATGGACGGTTGGCCTGCAAGTTGAGGAGTCTTGGTATAGGGTGAAAGCTAGCCCAATGGGTAGAAAACAAGCTGAGGGACAGACAACAGAGGGTAGTTGTGAGGGGAGAAGCATCGGAACCCAGTGCAGTGACAAGTGGTGTCTGACAGGGATCAGTACTAGGACCAGTCCTGTTTAATGTTTTCATTGCATACATAGCAGTTGGGATCAAGAATAAGATCAGCCTCTTTGCCGATGACACCAAGATCTGTGCTGAGGTAGATGGGGAGGTGGGTGGGAAAATACTGCAGGAGGACTTGGCAAAACTCAAGGAGCAGTTGCACACATGATAGCTTGGGTTCAATGTCAAGAAGTGCAAGGTGATGCATTTTGAAACCAAAAACCCAGGATACAGCTACTGGATGGATGGTCTCAAACTGTCCACATCCAGTGAGGAGAAGAATCTGGGGGTGCTGGTGACCCAAAAAAATAAACCACTCAGCTGAGTGCAGTAAGGCAGCAACTAAGGCTAACAGGATGCTAGGGTGCATAGCAAGGGGGATTACATCCAGATGTAGTGAAGTCATATTGCCCCTGTACAGGTACCTGGTGAGGCCACACTTGGAGTACTGCATGCAGTTCTTGCTCCCATACTTGAAAAGAGGTATTGAACTATTGGAGGCAGTGCAGCGAACAGCAACAAAAATGATCCAGGGGCTTCCAGGGGCTGGGGGACAGAAAGTATGAGGAAAGACTAAAAGAGCTCAATATATACACCCTAGAGGATAGAAGAGAGAGATGGGGACATGATTGAGACCTTTAAGTACCTGAAGGGGATGAAGAAAGTAGGCTTCCAAGGTGGGTTCACTCTCCAGAATGGAAGAGATACCAGAGGGCACTCCCTAAAGTTAAAGAGACGCAGATTCAAGAGGAAAGGGAGGAAGGTCTACTTCACTTAAAGAGTGGTAATAGTGGAAAGCACTGCCTGACCAACCCACATCAGTGCAGACTGTGGGGTGTTTCAAGAGGGGGTGGGACAAATTCAAATGGAAAGTACATACAAGAGGAGCAGATGGGGAAGGGAAGAATTAGTGGCAAGGGGGGGCAGCTGCAGTCTAATGGGCTGAAATGCTGCACACTCGAGCAGACTAGATAGACCATATGGCCTGTATCTGCTGGCAGTTTTGTATGTTCGTATGTAAGTCTCTTCTCACTTTAACCCAACCCACCCCAAGTGTCAACCCTATTGCAGATCTCTGTGTCATCTGCAAAGAGGCATACCTATCCTTCCATTCTCTCTGCAATGTCAACTATAAAGATATTAAAGAGGACTGGCCAAAGTACTGAACCATGTGGCACCTTGCTGATCATCCCCTTTCTTCAGATAGAACTCCGTTTACCACCACCCTCTGTGTCCTATTGCTACACCAATTTCTTACCCATTTACCACCTTGGAACCCACTCCCTGATTGCCCAGCTTGTTTACTACAGTCTTATGTGGGACAGTGTCAAATGCCTTGCCAAACTCTAGGTAGTCCATGTCTACTGCCCCTTCTTGATCTACTACCCTTGTCACCCAGTCAAAGAAATCAATCAGATTCATTTGACAAGACCGTCCTCTTGTGAATCCATGTTGCCTGGGGTCTTGTGCCCCACTAACTTCTAGGTATTCTACAGTCCTTTCTTTTAACAATGATTCCATCATCTTTGCTTCCACAGAGATCAAACTGACTGGTCTATAATTTTCCCCTACTACCATGCTTCCACTTTTGGGAAGGGGTAGCATGTTTGCCCTCATCCGTCATATGGTACTACTACCTCTTCTAATGATTTGTGGAATAGGTTTGTCAGTGGTGTAAGCAGCACCAATCTGAGTTCTTTGAGTATTCTGGTATGTATCACATCTGGCCCCATTGCCTTGTTCACCTTTAGCTTCTAGAGTTTCTTTAGGACTCTGTCTTCTGCATATGGATTGGTGTCCACTCCTCTTCCCTGTGTGAATCTGCAGGCTAACTCTGGCCCTCCCCCTACCCTTCCTTTGTGATTACTGAGCAGAAATATTCATTCAGGATCTCAGTTTTTTTCTAGCCCCCCTTCCACTCCCGCTTCTTCTTTAGCCTCACTATCCCTCCTTTGGTCTTTCTTCTTTCCCTAATGTACATTAAGAAGGTTTTGTCTCCCTTCTTTACTGTGTAGGCTATCCTTTCCTCTGACTGCACCATTGTGCTTTGGACCACTAAACCTTGGAGCCTGCAAATTCATGAGTAACATCAACATAGAAATCCAGAAATTGATGGCAGATAAGGACCACCAGGCCCATTCAGTCTGCCCATAGGCCCTATTCATTTTATGTGGCCACTGACCCTATGTGATCAATGGCTTTTCATCACTCTCTCCATTCTCAAGGTTCCATTGTGCCTGCCCCAGGCATGCTTAAACCCCTCCACTGTGCTTGCTACCACTAGCTTCAGCGGCAGACTATTCCAAGCACTGACTACCCTTTCTGTGTAGGAAAACGTCTTCACATTACCTTTCAATCTACCCCTCTCTAATTTCGTATTGTGCCCCCTTGTTCTAGTACTTTGTCTACATTGGAAAAGGTCCCCCACCGTCACCTTGTTTATGCCTTTGAGGTACTTGAAAGTTTCTATCATGTACCTCCACTCTCTCCTCTCCTCTAGTGAGTACATATTGAGGTCCCTTATTCTCTCCTCATATGTTTTGTCATGCAAGCCTTGTCTTTGTCACCCTACTTTGTATAGTCTCCACCTTGTCTATGTCCTTGCAGAGGTGTGGCCTCTGGAACTGCATGTAGTACTTCAAGTGAGGTTGTACCAATGTTTTATACAATGGCATCACCACCTCCCACCTCCTGCTAGTGATACCCCTGCCTATGCACCCAAGCATGCCTCTGGCCCTCCCCACCACCTTTTTGCAATGCTTTAATATCGTAAGATTATCAGAGATGATAGCCCCTAGGTTCCATTCCTACTTGGTGACAGACAGCTCCTCCCCCAACCTGTTGCACTCCCAAGGGTTCCCTCTTCCAAGATGCATTATTTTGCACTTTTTTGCATTGAATCTCAGTTGTCATATCTCCAACCATCTTTCAAGCTTCTCCAGGTCCCTCTTTATTTTATGCACCCCTTTCTGGAGTATCCAGCCGGTTGCAGATCTTGGTGTCAACTGCAAACATGCAGACCTTTCCTTCCAGCCCCTCTGCAATGTCATTAATGAAGACATTGAACAGGACTGGTCACAGTACTGATCCCTGCGGTACCCCCTGATCATCCCCCTTCCCCAGATTGTACCCCATTTACCACCAACCTCTGTCTTCCATCTGTTGACCAGTTCCTAACCCATTTTATCACCTTGTCTCCCATGCCCAGACTACCCATCTTGTTAACCAGCCTTCTATGTGGGATGATGTTGACGGCCTTGATGAAATTGAGGTAGGTGATGTCTTCTATCCCCCTCTGATTTACTTCCCTAGTCACCCAATCAAACAAATCTATCAGACTCATTTGACATAACCTTTCTACTGTGACTCCATGTTACCTCAGGTACTGGTCACCCCTGGTTACCAGGTATTCTTTTAGCAGTTTCTCCATGATCTTTCCCACCACTGAGGTGAGGCTGACTGGCCTGTAGTTTCCTTCCTCCTCCCTACTGCAGATTTTGTGCAGTGGGACCACATGTGCTCTCCTCCAGTCCTTAGGAATCACACCCATATAGAGTGACTCTGTGAACAGGGCTGCCAGAGGTGCTATCAGTTCCCTTTTCAGCTTCGTTAATATCGTCAGGAGGATGCCATCTGGCTCCATGAATTTATCCACCTTCAGCTTTGTGAGTTCTTCCAGAATTCTCTCCACCATGAATGGTCTGGTGTCCACTTCTCCTCCCCAATTGCCTCTGCTACCCATTTGTGGTCCTCGACCCTCCCACGTCCTAGTGAATACTGAGTAGAAGTATTTGTTCAGTGTTTCTGTCTTGTCAAGCTCCCCTTCTGACACTCTCCCTCCTCCCCTTTGAGCTTCACAATCCACCTGTTTTTTTCTTCTTTCACTGATGTGCCTATAAAATGCCTTGTCACCTATTTTCACAGACCAGGCTAAATCCTCTTCTGTTTGTACCTTAGCTCCCCTAATGGCCTTCCCTGCTTCCCTTAGACATTCAAGGTACACCGCCCTGTCCTCCTTCCTTTGGGTCCCCTTATATTTCTTGAAACTCAGTCTTTTATCCCTGACTTTGTCCACCCCTTCCTTAGAGAACCATAGTGGTTTCCTTCTTCTTTTCCCTTTGGCCTCTATCCTAGCACAATGGTTCGCAATCCCCACTATGGCTCAACACCCTCTATTACCTCTCCCTTCCCCAGGACAGCAAGTAAACATCTATCCATTTCAGTGAAATCTGCCTTCTAAAATCTAATACTTGAATCCATGTTGCTATGCTGAACCACACCATACACTAGTCACTTGACCCCAGCTGCTCTTCAACCTGAATTTCTTCGACTGTTCCCATTGGTCCATACCAAGTCCAGAATTGACTTGTCCCTGGTTGGTTTATGCACTAGCTTCCTGAGTCCAACCACCTGCAGGGAGTCTAAGATGGCTTTGCTTCTAGCTGAAGCAGCCACTTGGGTAGTCCAATTCATGTCTAGCATATTGAAACCTCACAGTAGCAGAATTTCACTTTTAACTGCCATATAATGTACAGGTATGTCCTCCACGAGTTTCATGTCAACTTCCTCCCTCAGTGTTGGAGGTCTGTAGATCACCCCATATGTATTGCTGTTCCATTCCCTGTCTCCAGGGTGATGCACTAAGAAGTACATTTTCTACCAGAGGATAGTGAACCTACAGAATACCCATGCACATGTGACATGTGACATGTACTGTGTCATGGCTTTATATTTCAAAGTCCATTTTCACTACAGAACTTTTTAATGATCATTTTAACTCCATAGTCACTTTATTACATTCAGAGGACTGTCTGATGCAAATTGTATTTATTTACTACGCTTTCCAAATAACAGAAGTACTCATGCATGGATGCACTATTTTACTGGTCCATACAGAGACAAGGATAGCCTGCTGGTGTTGACAAACGATCACCTGCTCGGTAACTGGCTTCAAGCAAATCAAAGGACCAAAGCCATCTCTGATTAGAATGGCTTTGTGTCCTTTGAAAGAAATGAAGTTTCCACCCAGTATGCAACAAGTGGTGTTCCAACCACACTGTTCATTAGTCTAGACTGCTGAGCCACTGCTAATTTGAACGGTGACAACCCCCTGAAATCCCCTTTCACTGTCGTAAAACATTTCATGCGCATGTGTATCAAACTTAAAATGGCCAATTACTGAGTTGGGTTAGTGGAAATTTTACTTATTAGGATTCTTTATACATTGTTCTGGTAGGGTGGGGTGTGGGACTGGCGGATGCCGTGAGAGAGTTTATATTTCATCAGGGTCAAAAATGTTTTGCAGTGTCAGTCGTAAGGACTGGGAAGGTTAATTTTCTTTGGTTTTGTCCATGTTGGAGTGTTTTAAGGGGGGATGGGAGGGGTATGGGACCCCCTGGGTCACTTTCATTATACAATGATTAGTAATCTGTTTCCATGCAATATATCATATATACCACCAATACTCCAGGCTGTTTTAAATGATCTGTTGGTTTAAGATGACTTTGCAGTTTATTACATGGAACATAAAAGGAGCCCGTTCTAGGGTGAAACGCTATCAGATACTGTGACATCTCCAACTTTTACAGTGTCAGGTAGCTTTCCTTCAGGAAACACATCTCCTATCCACAGAGGGTCTCCTTTTCCATAGCCAGGCAGTGGCACAATTGTTTGCTACCGGGGATTCAAGGAGTCAAAGAGGAGTTCTCATTCTAATTTTTAGAGACACTAATTTTCAGCTAGTGCAGACTATAGAAGATACCCAAGGTCAATATCTTCTGGTTTGTGTTGTGTTAGGCTATACTGAAATTGTAATAGGGTGTATATATGGCCCAAATGTACAGTCACCAAAATTTTTTCAGACTTACTGATGTGTCTTGCCCAGTTTGCCCACTTACCAATTATTCTTGCTGGAGACTGGAACCTCACATAAAACCCAGATCTGGATAAAACAGGTCAAAAGCAAGTTGGTCTAACTCCTGCCCAATGATTTCTCCATGAACTAGTTGACATGGGAGGCCACTGTGACACCTGGAGAGCACTCCACTCCCTACAAAAAGGCATGTACTTTCTTCTCACTGGTTCACAAGTTCCTGTCTCACCTGAACTACTTTTTATATAGTGGAAGTCTACTGTCAGTAGTTTCAGGGGGTGGGATGTCACACATAACAATATCCGACCATTTGCCCACATGGATCAAGTGTAGTTTATCCCTTACAGTAATACGGGACAAAATCAGGAAGTTGAATAATCAGCTTCTCCAAGAGGAACCAGTGACTTCCAGCCTTAAGAAATTCATTGTTCAATACATGGAATACAATGAAGGATCCATATCTGATTATAGCAACCAGTAGTGCTCTCTTAAATGTGCACTACTTGGGGAAGTCATATGCCAGGCCTCTAGATGGAAAAGCAATGTGAGGCTCCACTTCATAATACTGTGGGCCGCACTGAAGAACTGGAAGCTAAGGACCCCCTAGATGCACAAGAGGGAGACTGGCAACAGTTGATAACTTTGAGGGATCAATATGCAGAGAGTTTGAGAGAATGGGCAGAATAGACTATTCTAAAAACTCCCTCCCACTATGTAGATCAGGATGATAAAGCTGGGCGCCTTCTCATTCTATGATTGCAGGAGCAGAAAGCATCTTGCTTGCTGCTCACTGTTGAGTTACAAAAAGATAACTCCCTGAAAACCACCTCTAAGGAGATAGCTAATGAGTTTGCCTTATACTACCAACACTTGTACACTATGTCAAATAATTATCCCTCCTATCTGTAATATGGGAATTTTTGCCTCATATCCAACTCCTCTGCCTAACTCTAGATCAACAAACATTCTCCTTTGCTCTATATCCCCTGAGGAAATCCAAGTAGCCATAGCTTCTCTCCCCTAGGATATATCCCCATGCCCAGATGACTTTTCTCATAATTTTTATAAATTCTTTGTTCCTGAGCATTCCCCAGTACTTCATAAACTATACCTCTCCTTTTGTGAGACAGGAGTCTCAGATATTCACTAGTGGAAGCATTAATAGTGGTGATACCCAAATCCGGTAACCCCCCCACAAAAAGTTGCCAATTACAGACCCATATCTCTTATGAATTAGGATATCAAAATCTTTGCCAAAATTTTAGCAAACAGAATCATCTAGATTTTGGGGGGGGGGCTATTTGGTCTGGAACAAGTTGACTTTATGACGGGTCATTCCTCAATTGACCACTTAAGACAACTGTCCCACATCTTTTTGGCATCCAAGGAGGCCAGACGTCTGATGGCTATGGTCTCCCTGGATGCATAAAAAGCTTTTGACAGGGTGAATTGAGTAATCTTGTTTATGGTCATGAAGAAATTAGGTTTCCCCATATAATTTATAAAATGGATCCAGGCTCTATACTCTCATCCTAGTGCTCATGTCTTTTCTAATGGGATACTGTCTAAAAAAATTGAGCTTCATTCTGGCACCAGTCAGGGTTGCTATCACCCTCCCTCCCCATTTAATCTCTAACTTGAACCCTTAATTTCCCTCCTTAAGAACTCACCCTTGGTTAGGGGGATCCTTGTTGCCTTAGCTGACCTCAAACTCTCTGCATACACAGATGACATATTGCTACATATCTGAGACCCTCAAGTCTCCATTAACTCTGCCCTCCAAATAATTCAACACTTTGGCAAATACTCTAACTATGAACTCAATGTAGGAAAAACAATGATAATGCCCTTAAACTCTTTGGTCATTTCTTCTGCTTTTACTCCTTTAGGGTTGGGGTGGGCTAATAAACTCAAATGCGTGGGGGTCATTTTTGCATAATCCAAGGTAGCAACAAAAAGGTTTAATCTAGATGAACTAACTCAAGTTCTGCAATAGGATTGAAGATGGGTCTCCCTTTCCCTTTCTTTGCAAAGGTAGAGTAAATATTATTAAATATTATTAAAATGAATGTCCTCCCCTGATTCATTTATCCTCTTCATATGTTGAATACTTTGCTCCCCCTAAGCTGGTTTAAACAAATTCACAATATTATTTCTTCCTTTCTGTGGAAGAGAAAACCCCTATGTAGGGTCTATATTTGCATGGGGCTCCCCAAAGTTATGGGAGGCCTCAAGCTGCCTAATTTTCTTATGTATTACTTTTCAAGCCATATAGCAAAATATGGTAGATGGCCTAAGCTAGAAACTACTTTGGCAACCTTGTGGCTTCAAAGTGAAAGACGTTTGATAGGAGGGAATGGTATGCCCCTAAATAGTTTATATTATTTATCTCCTAAACGGTTGCCAAAATCACTTTGGGATTCAGTTATCTTTACATCCCTGAGAGTACATTCACAGCTCTGCAGAGTGTTGCATTGTTCCAATACGTTTGATGTCTCCCAACTGATCTACCGAAACCCCAGCTTTAAGTTGGGCAGCATGATGTTGAACTCTAGGAATACCCTTTTCTGAAGAGTGCACAGTTCTTGACTTTCTTACAGATGGATGTATTTTACAGAGCCAGGACCTAGTGGCACACTTCAACTTTTCAGTTCAACAAACCGTCAAAATTTTCAAATTCGGCACATATTAAGTGTATGGTTTGGCCTGAATCCATGCACCACTAATCAGAAAGAACTCTTCCAGCTGTTTTCAACTTTAGCTTGGCAACCTCATACAGTATCCCAATTGTCTGCTGTTTTGGAAGCAGAATATTTTCAGAACTGATAGGCCAGTCCAGGTATTGGTCAACTTCCTTTACAAACTCCAGTTTTGAGTGGAAGTGTATCTAGTCTGACCTATAAAATTTGTTGTCTAATGACAGGCTTCACCTAACTCAGTTCTATATTCTAAGTGAGTTCCATTATACCCCTGTCAAGCTGATTAAAATTGGCAGGCTCCCCTCTCCGTTACGTACCAGATGCTGCCTTTTAGAGAGAAATCCAAAGTATATTTTTGGGGATTGTCCAAGAGTATCCCCTCTTTGGGAGGAAATCAAGCATAAGATAACCCCCTTTTGGGGATGGAGGTGTTTTTTCTTCCTGAAATTTGTCTAGCAGGAGATTATGCCAGGGTCTCCATTAAGGAGTGGAGGCGTTGTCTGACCCTGATTTCTCTTTTTGTGAAAAAAGTGGTTCTGTGCCACTTGAAAGATCAAATCGAGATCACGTATGCTGAATGGTTCAGGGAAATGCTTTATAATTTGAGAGTTAAGAAGATGATAGCTAGTCTTCACAGTTGTTTGCAGGGTTATAGGATGAACTGGGAAAAGTTGCACACACTAATGTTAGCATCTCTTTCCTCCTGAATAATTTCATGGATTGTGCCAGGATCGAACAGAATGAATAGCTCTAGTGGTATAATAGACAAGTGTTATGTGCATATTTATTACTGCCTTTATTTGTTTTTTGATTCATCCTTTATGTTTATTTTTTTTATTTTATTTAGTTTTTGTTGACCAGGTAAGTGTACAAGACAAATCCTGCCTATTTTCAGGCACGACCCGTGGGAGGGGGATACGGATGAATGCCAACAGACCTTAAACCAGATTAAGCTGTTGGTGGTATTTCTAGTGAATGAGGGAAATTTGGCCAGGACACCGGGGAAATTTCCCTGCTCTTTTCGATAAGTTCCATGGGATCTTTAACATCCATCTGAACTACCACCAATCCAGGCATAAGGGACTTTGGTTTAACATCTCATCCAAAAGATGGCACCTCAGAATAGCAGCACCGTCTCATGCTGCACTACAGTGTCAGTACTGGGATATTAACACAAGTGCAAGACGTGGGAACTGAACCCACATCCTCTGATCTCCCAGACTCAGAGGTGAGTGTGCTACCTACTGGGCCACTGACACTCTGCATAGCTCCATCTAAGAAGACCACCTGGATTTCAACATTGTTCACTTAAAGAAGTATAACCTGGAGGGATTATGGACTCATTACTACTACCAGAGGATAGGGTTGGGGTGGGAGGGAGGATGGGTGTGGGGGAGTCATGGGTAATAGAATTTGTTTTTGTTTGTTTGTTTTTGTTGTTGTTATGTATCTTAAAACTTGAATAAAATGTAATAGATTAAAAAAAAAAGAATTCCTCCATTAATTTACAGAGGACACAGGTCAGGCTAATGGGCTGTAATTTGTTTCAACTAGCTTATCACAACAATCCACTACAGTGTTGGCACTGATTTCAACACTCAGTTGTTGCTATTCACTTTCACCAACTAAAATTAGCAGTATTTTCAGATCAATATCCATTGGTGTTTCAGAAAGTAAATCATCAGTCTCTAGGTGTTGTGTATCTGTCTGTAGTAACTCAGTAGTACTTTGTGTAGGTGCTATTGTACTTATCAGGTATACCAAACTGGTTTTACTGGAATACAACTTTTTTTAGATTTAATTTTCTGAAAGAAATTGTTAGTATCAGTATAAATTGGAACTCATTTACAGATGGGTAGGGTTCGAAATTCAGTTGCTTAACATGCAACACTGTATGCCAGTCAAATGGGTACTAGAAAAATTAAAGATTTATGTGTCCAGTTCCTCAGGTTCTGTGTTTGTTTGTGTGTTTGCTTGTTTTTTGTTTGTCACTCTTCTTAATCTCCCACTGCTTGACTTTCTGTGCCTCTCTTTTTTTTTTTTTTTCTTTTTCTGTGTCAGTGTTCCCCATTCAGAAAAACTGTCTGATTTATCTGCAACCACATTTCTGGAGCTAGACTGGTACTGTTTTCTGCTTTGTCACAATCTTTTTTTTTTTTCAAATATAAGTTTGTCTTCACAATACATACAAAACCAAAACAATAAAAGGAACTACCCCCAAAATATGTATAAGTGAATGCAAGAAATAAGTAAATTTTCCAGGTACTCTGAATCAAAGATAGAATATGAGCAGTACTGTCAGACATACTCAGTAAAGTTACTTTTCAAATGTAGATATCAAAGAAAATGTAATATGTAATAGAGGCAATAGAAATAATTTCAAGTAAATAAAGAGTATATAGGGTATACAGCTTATTTAGTATTTTTTCACATATTGGTATGCTATTGTGAATACTAGCTAACATTTTTTTTCTAGCGGGCATAGATCTCATAACCATGTTGTATGTCTGTTCTTTTGCAGTTATAGCAGGGAGGTCTCCAATTATGCATATCTCCATCGTAAAGTAGTCATCGAGGCCCAGAAGGGGGTCTAGCTTATCTTTTATCTCCTTCCAGAGAATTTGTACTGTATGACAGTCCCATAAAATATGTAAGAGTATTCCATTTCCTGAGCTACATCTAATACAAGTATTTGATTAAAGTTTACCCATTTTGAATAAATTCTGAGGAATATAGAAAAGGTTTTTAAGAAAATAAAATTGGCCTTGTTGGGATTGTGAGTGCCCATGTTTATGTTTGGTGAACACTGTGGGCTGCCTCATACAAAAGTTTGACTACTTTTGTAATCCTGTGTGTCTCTCAAGTATTTTTTTCTTTTTCTGTCAGCAACTTAGTGTGCATGTATTGAAAACCGTGAGGAACTATTCATCAGGAAAAGCAAGACAAAAACACTGGATCATGAATGGCAGCGGGCAGGTAGCTTCAGGAGTGATGTAAGAAAGTTTTATTTTACAGAGAAAGCAGTTAAGCCATGAAACAACCTGGTGGCAGAGGTGGTGGGTACAAAAAACATTAATGGTTTCTAGCATGGCTGGAATAGTGCTAAGCGTATAATAGTTAATCATGCAGTTGTTGTATGCAGGGGCAATGTAAGGCAGGGACAAGGGGGAAGATCGGTGCAAAAGCCCCATTTTGACAACAGATACTGGTGTAGGATAATGTATAACACGGCATACTGGGTAGACCACTGGCCTTTTTCTGCCAATATTACCTATGTTTCTATGCATACAGTATGTCATCATCAGCTGTTAAATAAATTTATAAAATGGGTCAGGAGTATTCTGTGTCCTGATTAGTTAAGAGGTTCCTTTGGCTGTGTCCTTATCAGGGCGTATTGTGCCAGCTGGTACTTCTTTGCCAACCAGGACACAGTACAGCCAAAGATCCAAGCTTGCCACAATGTTTTATTCCACTGTTGCTGAATCATAGACATCGCAGCCGGTAACGCAGCTACTCCCCCCTGCCTGAACAAACTCATACTGCAGCCCAAAAACTCTAGTACAACTTTATAATTCAACTGAAAATGTTCCTGTCATGTGAAAGTAGCCCCATCTGATAATCAGTGATTGGAAACCACTCTGAGATAAAACTGTGCACTCGTTCATCTATAGGGAGCAATTGGAAACCACTCAGATATAAAACCAAACACTCATTCATCTATTGTATGGGAGCTTGTTGCACAAGAATTCACTTCTCACAGATGCTTAAAGTACAATCATATTTAAAAAAATGTAAATTAAAGTCTGACCTGTGCTGCAAAGCTGACCACCTCAAGCGACTGATGTGTGTGGTTGCCAGAATGTGGTTTTTTAAATCCCTCTACAGACCCATTTCTCCATTAGTGCTAATGTGAGTGTAGCATGCTTGCTGACAGGTGGCAGCTTTTAAAAGAAAACCCATATCCACTTACGTGCTGCTGGATTTACACATTCTTCCTAAATTTAAAAAATAAAACAAACTTGCAGCTTATTTTATTGGACAGTGAGTGGCTGCATAAGTATGGTGGCTACTGTGGAATATGCACCCTGTCAGTAACAGAAACTCACTCATAAGCAAATGGCTACACTAAGGGCTTCAACGTACCAAACAACAGCTCAAAATGCAAGTGTGCAGGGGGAAGTCTAATGCTAGTAAAATCAGCAGAGATAAATAGATAACCTAAGCAATATGGGGGCGGGGGCTTTACTGGCAATGACAACCTTGTTAAATTACTTTAACAGTAAGACTGTTTTAATGATTTCAGCTATTATAACCTCTTTTTCATTTTTTTGTATGTTTCTAGTTTTGTTGTTTGTTTTTTAATAATTACTTGGGGGACCCATTTTATAAGTGGAATAAGACACTCTGAGGTGTGATTTATTGGCTGATAAGAGCACTTTCCAGGTGCTAAAGGGACTCGGCATAAGTGCCTCATGCTGTACCTCATTACATACCTGGGGCATGCTTTTATCAGCCCATAAACTACAATTCATCATATCTTATTCCTTGCATATTGACATTTGTATATGATTTCAACATGTACTTTTTACATGTGTAAAAAATTGTGTTCTTAAAACGAATACTAAATGTACAATGTTGAATATCGTATAATAGCTCAAATATCTGAAAACATCTACTTCATGGAAGGCTAACTAGATATTATTAAGCAGTCCATGGCCAATATTGAATAAATCCAGACACAATGGCCCAGATATTCAAATTGCGCCAAAAAGTGTGCAGCAGCATGAGCAAGCACAAGTCCATTGTGCCCATGAGCAAGAACCGCAATATTCAAAAACTGCGCAGGCCAAGATGCGCCTACAGCCAACGACTGAATATCACACCACCTGCGCTATAGTGCAACTAGGGACATGAAGGTGAGCATATCTGATGCACCATAGCGCAACAAGGGATGCTCAGTGGAGCAGAGCAGCAATGCAACAGCACAGCCAGGGATGCAGGGGCCCAACACCCATGTCACAGATGGGCAGAGGAGCACACAGCAGAACAGACATCGTCCCCCACACCCCATGCATTTCACAACCGGGGGAGAGCTGGAATAACCACCAGCCCATGAATACCAGCAACCAACCCACAGCTGGGCCATGGTGCCCCAGCAAACTTCCTGGCAAGCTGTGACCAGCACACGAGGAGGGCTGACCACCCTGTGGCACACCATCCCAACAATGCAGAGCACATCCTGCACCACAATCACCATGCACCCTTCCCAGGAGTAGCACTCAACAGTGCAGGACACCCTATGCATGCCACCACCCCCACTGTGACAATGCAACACTGTGCACCATGGAGCCATGCAAGGCATTACCACCATGTGCACCCTGCTGTGGGTGACATCAGACAGAAGTGCAACAAAAGCATACACAGTGTCATCCTGAACTTCTCCCTTGAGGTACAGCTGAGAGACTGACCATGCGTTGCCACATGAGGTAACCCACATGCGACAGGGCATGCCCTCAACCCCACCTCCAGCAGTACAGCACCCTGTACACCCTCCCAAGGACACATCCCATCCAAGCCCTGGCCACAACAGCCAGCACAGACAAGCACAGTGTAGCATGGAATCATGCACCACACAGGATGCAACACACTGCATGGACAAACACCCACCCATAGCCAAGGGCACACCAACACAGGGACACAGTTGTGGATCAAACAAGCCCCTGGTGTGTGGCCACGGCTGATGTGTACATATGGCCAGCACCCCTACATTGCACAGGTGTGCCAGCCAACCTGCAGAGGCACCATGAAACCGTATGCCACTAGCATGCCACCGGAGCACAGGTGACAGACACTGGAGCACATCCCCTGCAACAGACACAAGCAACAGCATGGAGGGGACACAACAACAACAGAGGCCACAGTGCCACCAGAGGCAGAAGTGTACCATACTAGTGATGGAAGGCAATCTGGCATTGTGCCGAGTACAGTTGCTATCCAGCATGGACTGCTACCACTGACACATCAGCAGACTGTGCATATCACAGACATGCAAGGGTGTAAGCTGCACAGGCCATGGACAGTCTGACAGTGGTGCCATGCACACAGTGCAGGCCCCGTGGACCACTACACATAGGCATCCAGTGCACAGAGTACAACTCACAAACCACAGATGGTGACTGATCCCCCTGTGCACACCATAGGAGGTTCACCTCTGCGCGCCTGCCACACACACACACACACACACACACACCCATGCGTGCACCACCCCTAATGCCAGGCACACCACTGCAGCTGAGCACCTGTAGTGAGCTGCGACTCAGAGACCACCACAGTTGTCATAACAAAATGCTTATATTTAAAAGTAACAAAACCTATTTACAACTATTTACAAGAGGGGGGAAGGGCCACATAACAGGTCAGGGTGGGTAAGGGGCAGGGGTGAACATATGGGAGAGGGAAGAAGGGGTGTGAGGTTGGGTCAAAGGGGAGAAGGTGGTAGTAGGGACATGGACTCCTCAATGTGTGCCCTGGTCCTCCTCCACATGGTGCCTACTTCTGCTGCTCCTCCTCCTCACCCTGTGGCGGTGGATTTGCTGTAACAGCTTCATTGTCACTCCTGCCACCTGGAGCAGCTCCTGCATGCTCCTCTCCAGAGCCTGGAGTTGCCATCCACCTAGGACGAGGGAGCAGAGTCAATAAGTGTGACTGTCCAGCCCCCTGCAACCCACCCATTGTGCATGGCATATAGCCATGTGCTACACCCCTGTGATGGTGTGCGACCACCCACAGTGACTGTATCCACAAGACCTGCCTACCCAGGCATCCCCAGCCATGTGGACCACTGCACACACCCACCGCCCATGTCCTGCACAGCACCACCATGGCCATACAGTGACTTAGCCATGCGATGTGAAGGCAGTGCCACAGCCATGTGCTCGGTGCACGCATGGACCACCACTGACACACTCTCAGACATGCAGTATCGCTGGACAGTGCTGGCTGTAACAAGTTGTGTGCATGGCAGTGATGTCAATGGATGGCGGCCATGCTCTGCTGCCCACCCAGTTATACAGCATGCAATATTAATTATGGATGTAAGGCACTCACCATCATCAGGCTGGTCCACGCGCCGCTGACAGCCATCATCCTTCCTGCCCTGCTGCTCCCCTAGGTGGTGCCTCTGCTCCCTGGCCTGTCTATGTTCTTTGGGCCGTAAGGTGCAAACATGGAGAGAGGAACATCAGTACAATCCAGTAGCAAAGTCCCCCTTCCCCTATGTGTGTGCAGTCCCACACAGCCATACCCATCTACCCCAAAACTCCATACCACCACCATGGCCAACACTGGACGGGCCCCCTCATGTGCTGGACACATGCGACCGTGATACCCGAATGGACAATAATAGTGTATGGATGTGGCACCTACCTGGCTGTGACACTGTGCCTCTCCTGGCATGTGTCCACAGGTGGGCAAGCAGGTCCAGGTCCCTGCACCTCAGATCCCCATAACGGTGGTGACACTGATCCACCATTCGCCCCATACTGGTGGCTTCCTTGAGGGTGTCGGCCACCTCCTGCCACACCACACTCCTGGTCCTGTCCAGGGGTGCATCTCCATACAAAGTCGCAGCATGGGGCTCTACTATTGCCACCAGGTTGGCAAGCTCAACCTGGCTCCACATTACTGCTCAGCTCTGCGCCATCTTTTCAGTGTGGTGGATTCAAAATGGCACTTGGCACCATGGTCCCGCCTTGCAGATGCTGCACAGTACAGGGCTGCCATTCCCCATCGTGCTGTCACCGAACAGCACGATAGTGGTGCACCCATGCCTGATGCATGGCACCTAGGGGGCAAAGTTCGGGCACAGGGTCAAGGGTTTCTGACGCACGGACAGCCACAGCATGATTGGAACCCAATGTGTGTAGCATGATTGGCTGCCTGTGTGCCACCTCCTTTAGTGGACTACAGCACTGTTGCCCCAGTGCACCTATGATGCCCCAGTGCCACAGTGCCATATATGTGAACAGCGCTGTAGCACCACTGGCACAATGGAGGCCGTGCTCTGCATTGCCTCCCACACTCAGCACATCAGCAGCATGGCAGGCACCTGCATCAACAACCCAGGAATGCGCAGTTAGGTGTGTACTGTGCATGTCACAGAACTGCACCCTTGGCTCAGCATGTTCAGCACAATTGCACAAAATGCAGCAGTGCAATATTCAGCAGGCATATGCAAATCATCTAACCAGCCATTCAATGGCACATTCACTGCATTTTCATCCACTTAAAAAATGCTTCTCTCACCTCTTTTACATTGGTTGCACTATAAAAATGCAGCATTGGGCTGCACTGGCCATAGTCAGTTACTGCAGTCTATTGCAGTGAGTTGCATGCTGTTTGAGAGTGTGGACTGTGGTGTTTGGGACATGCATGGGACTGCAAAGTCATAGGTAACACCTGTCATTCTCACAGGAGGAATCATGACCGATCATGAGGTGGAGGAAGAGGAATAGAGACGTGGGAGGAAGAGGAGGCCAAACTTCACAAAGGCAGAGATAGATGCCCTGTTTGAGGCCTACCTCGACCAGGAAGCACTGCTCAGTGGATGGTAGGGAACACTAAAGGTCCATGCTGCTGCATGCATGGGAGGAAGTGGCACGTGCTGTCAACCTACCTAGCAGCCACCAGTGCTCCATGCAGGAGTGCAAAAAGAAGATGGGCATAGACAGGTTGAGAATTAAAGAGAAGGTGGCTGCCATCAGGGCAGCATGGTCTGCGAGTGGTGGGGGACAGTCAGCGGTGCAATGCCTGACCCTACAGGTTGCTAGCAGCATGCAGTGTTGTGCCATTGAGGCCGTTCCAGGTGGTGGATTCCAGATGGGTGGTTGCCCATCACTGCATGGTAGGTCCTGGTCTGTCAGTGGGGGGGCAGGGTATTTCACATACATTAATGCTACTGTTTTTCCCTTACAGCTACTAAGCATCTACATGGGTCAGCGGTGATGGGCTTCTCCACTGAGGGCAGTAGCATGGAGATGGACGAGGACTAGTCCACCTCAACAGGCATACGGGGGTCAGGGCGACAGTGGGCCCACCTTGATGTCCTTACTGATGTTGGTGGAGCAGGTGCGGAGGAGGTCCTGCCCATGTCCCAGCGTGCCAGTGTCCATGGATGCCAGCATCCTGAGAGTCAGGCTGGTGCTGGATCCGTCAACTATGATGATGGAGCTAACATCCTGGACAGTGAGATGTGTGGGCCACAGGATGGCCACACAGCAGGTGACATAGCAGCCATGGCTGTGGGTGGTGCCGCCATGGAGGCCTGCATGACATTACAGTCCCAGTCTGTGCCTGTCTGCACTAGTGGGGCAGCACTGGTGTGTGTCCAGGACAGTGGGGCTGTTGTGGCCACTGCAGTGGCATCACTGAGCCCTGGAGAATGGCAGCTGGAGGGGCAGTATCAGCTGCCAACCAATGGCAATGGGGGTACAGTGTCAGGGGACGGCATCAGTGCACCACCTGTGGACATGCCCAGGCCTGGCCCTAGTGTGCAGCGCCCACTCTCAAGGAGTGATAACCATCAGGGCTGCTAACATCATGAGGGACAGCATGCCGATCAGGCAGATGACCTCTAAGATGAGCACACCTGCATACTGCAAGCATCAGTCAATCAGCAGATGTGGCTTATGACAGCAGTGGATGCACTGAGTATGGCTCTGTGCCAGGCAGAGGAGCAACACAACAGAGACTACGCTCTGCTCCTGGCAGGAATGGACCAGTTGCGGGAGGATGTGACCTCTGACATAGACAGGCAGACACAGGCATTCAGAGCTGTCATGGCCACAATGGGCACACAGTTATTTGCCCATGCGTCCCAGACACTGTACAGTGCAATGTCCACTCTCATTCCCGGTGTCGTGCAACACTCTCCTTGTTGACACTGGGTTCAGCTGTGGGCATCCTGAGCATGCCTGGTGCAGGTATGTTCAGTGTGCTGCAGACCCATGTGTGAGCGCAGTTGCATTCACGCAGTGAAACCCCTGGGGAAACGGTTGTGCCAGCCTATGAGGCCAGTGGTCAGCCTGTCACTGCTGGCAGGTCTCGGCAGGGCTGCCCACACATCCGTTGGAGCTGTGGCATGGGACTGACCTCTCTCCCAGCATGGCTACTGTCTGTTGCTGCCCTGTGTGCATTGTGTCATTCAGCATGCAATGCACAGGCGGGGTACCTGTCCCCATGCACACACACACACACACACACACACACACACACACACACACACACATTCCAACTGCACATCCTCCCGGCTGCTGTCCACTGTGGCTTGTGCATGATGATGCCTGCCTTGCACTGTATGCCACTGTGCAATGGTGCCCAGTGTCTGACACATGCACACTGACCAATGACAAGCAGTGGGTGTGGTGGTCTGTGGATATGTGTGTGGCTAGAGTTGGCGGTCTGGGTTGGCGCGCCTCCTACCCTTTGTGCATGTCTTGTGAGGTGTGTGTGGTGTGTGTGTGTGTGTGTGTGTGTGTGTATGACCGCGTGGCATGTTAGACCTTGCCCAACCCTGGCAGTGTGTGTGGTTCCATGCTCAGCCACTTGAGAGCATGCACCCCTGGTGTTTGTCCATGCATGTTTGTGGGTTGTGCCCTTGCCACTGGTGGTTGCACATGGCCCTATGACTTACCTGGGTTGGCTGAAGTGCTCCTCTGTGATGGTGTCCCAGTGCAGCTGTGCCAGCTGGATCAGTCAGGACTCCCATCAGCCAAGGAGGGGCTGTCCATCACCATCTTCACCAGTGTCCTCTTCGTCCCCATCACTGTCCCCCTCTTCGACCTGTATGGCTATCCCACAGTCATTGGCCATGTTGTGCAGGATGCAGCAGGCCAGGTATAGCCCACAGGCCTTTGAGGGACTGTACTGTAGGGCACCGCCAGATGTATCCAGGCAATGGAAACATGCATTCAGCATCCTGAACACCTGCTTGATGATATTGCATGTGGTGGCATGTGCCTCATTGTAGCGTTGCTGCAATGGGGTCACAGGCCACCTGTATGGTGTCAGCAGCCAGGGACAGAGTGGGTATCCACTGTCACCTGTATGTAGAGGGTGGAGGTTAGTTTGGTGATCAGCGTCACCCTGCCTTGGGCCATGTAGGCCACTACCCATGTCACCTCTGACCATGCCTCTCCCAAGCTCTATGTTTGTCAATGTGGTTTGCATACTCACCCACTAAGTGGCCAGTGGGGATGTCTCCACTCTTGAATCTGTGGCACAGTGCAGACTGGTTCCAGATGAAGGCATTATGTGCTCCCCCAGGGTGCGTGGCACAGACATTGATTATGCGCCCCCTGGCATCGAACACCACCTGGCAGTTGATGCTTGTATAGCCCTTCCGATTGATATATGTGGCCCCTTTGGGGCCAGGTGGTGTGTGGATGGCCACATGGGTGCAGTCTATTGCCCTTAGCATGCCAGGCATATGTGCTACCCTGTGGAACACCCGAATGTTTGTTGTGCTGTCCGCTGGTGTACTGGGGAAATGAATGTACTCCCCAGCATGTGGCAGCAGTGCGCTGAGGAATTGGGTGAGGTGGTATAATACGGCCAACCAGGTTAAGCCTGTGCTGTCCTCAGTTGGTCTCTGGAAGGTACCTGTGGTGAGCAGGCACATGCAAGCTGTCACTTTTGTTTCCACTGACAGAGCATGGCTCTGTCATGTGGGTGCCTGCATCATATCACTGCACAGCTCACAGATCTGCTTCAGAATTTTCCGATTCAGGTGGTATCGGCCCACAATCTCGGTATCAGTGTACAGCTTGAAGCTGGTGTGGGCTCAGTACTGCCTATTGAGGTCATACCACTGATGGGCCCTTTCACGGCTGCAGTACCACCTTCTCACCCCACCTCAATACTGCCGCCATCTGGATGGTGGCATTGACCATGTCCCTGACTTGTGTTCCCCACCTGGCAACTGTTTCTATGTTCCCCCCGCTGTCCTGGCTGCTACTTCCACTGCACCAAGAACACCTTCCTCTGGTGGCCTCAGTGCTGTGTGGCACTTCCTCCTTCTGCACTGTGGTTTGGCTGTGGCTCCCCACACCTTCCCTGTGCCTGCGGGTTCAGGGTGCCCTTTCTCTGTCCTGCCCTGTGTGTCTGGCTATAGTTCAGCCACATGCTCCTTCCCTGTAGTGTTCTTGCGCCTCTCCCTTGTTTCTTTTTATTTTGGCTCATACCCACTATAGCACAACTTCCACTTGCTCCCTATTTCACATGGCTCATTTTGTTGAATATTGCACTGCTCTATTTATGCATGGTTCCTCCCTCTTCAGTTGTGTATGCATTCATTAACATTGCACTCTTGCTCAGTGTGATTTGGGAGGTGCATCTGCCTCCTGCTGAATATTGCAGAATGGCGCATTTTCGGACTTGCATTGGAGCAACCCTATTGCACATGGCACAACCCTTTTGAATATATGGGTCAATGTATTTTGTTAGTTTCTAGATATAAAAATGAATCCTGATTAAAATAATTTACAGTGTTCTTTCAATGTACATAGAAACATAGAATTTGACAGGAGATAAGGGCCGCTTGGCCCACCCAGTCTGCCCATTTCCCTACCTGATGGATAAGCTGCAGATCCTAGTTAACCAGCAACCTACTTCCTCCTACCCCCACCCCCTAGATTTGCCTTATGACTGTCCCATGCATGCTTGAATTCCACCACTGTCTGTGACTCCACAACCTCCTCTGGAAGGCCGTTCCATACATCCACCACCCTCTCTGTGAAAAAATACTTCCTTAAATGACCCCCCTTCTATCTTCAAATTGTGCCCCCTTGTTCTTGCACATCTCTTTTTTTGAAAGATGCTACCCTCTTGGACTTTGTTGATTCCCTTGAGGTACTTGAGGTACATCTCCAGTACTTCTTGTACCAGTATTGCAAGAAAATGTTGGAAGATAATGGAATGTGGTGGATAAGCAAAGAAAACCAAACTGTTTATGTTGTTAAAATATGTGTTGTTCTAGTCAGTCCAGTTACATGGCTAAGACACCACATGCCACAATGACAGTTTGGGTTCAGAAATGGACTGAGGGGGCATTGTGCGCCACTGCTTGCTGCCACCTAGCACAACATGTAACCACCTCTCAGAAGGGTAAGGGTTTGAGTAAGTGTACCATCTTTACACCTCACAGCCATGCCATTTCCTGAGTGCCTACTTCAAGGAAGGGTAGAAAACCAGGCAGAATTGCCCTCTAGATGACAGGATGACCATGGCTGTCTGAAAACCCTGTAATGCTTGACTCGTGCAGCACCACTGGCCAGATCCACATTTTGGTGGAGGTACCCCCTCCATCCCAACACAGGAGGGGAGAGCACCCTGGAACAATAAAGTGGTAAAGGCATGTCTTGGGAAAGGTGGGGGTGAGAAAGTTGGGAAGGCAGGCATGATGGAGGTCAACCAGGACAGGAGGAGGATGAACATGAGTAAAAAAAATGTTCAGAATTTGCATGGTTGTTACAGTATATTTTTATTAATTGGATAAAAAACAACAAACCATACCACTGCCATTTCATAATATAATAGCCAGCACTGCACCTTTGTTTTACTCTGCCTGCTTAGTTGAAGGTAAATTTTCATATACTTTTCACCTATTTTAACAGCTTTCTTTTTTCAGAAATCTTAGACAAATTGCATTGTGGTCCATTGTTGAATGTGAATATGTAGGGGCTAGATTGTCGTGTGACTGATCACCATCACCAAATCCCTCTAAAACACATTCAGGTTTATAATGAGCAGGGCAATCCAACATCAATGGATGTTTGAATCAAAATCCATTCCGAATGAAAGTATGCATACCAGGAAAAACCTAACCTAACACAAAAATACATTGTGGTATATGTTCCATTTAGGGGAGTTAGATAATGTGCACATTAATTTGTACATTTACCACTCTCTGTTGTGTTGTTCTCTGTGGAAACAAATGATTTTAGGATATATTGGTTCAACAGTGCACACATTAATATAGTATTTTCCAGAGCAGTGAATTAGGTGAAAGGAGTGCTACATTGAACCCATTGAGAACCCCTCCCTAAGGATGAGCTAATGATGGATTGGTATTAAATAAATGTGCTATTTATTTTTCTTTTTTTACCATCAATTCAGCCTGGTTACATTTTTTGGGACACTTCATGAACACTTCAAGCTTTGGCCACTTAAATAAAAAAATCAATTTAGCCACTCCACCATGGCCAGGGCTAGTCCCGTGACCACACCTTCACCTACATGGTCATTTTCAACTCTCCCTCTACCTCCAAGACATTTAATTTATTAAACAAATATCCACTTCCTGGCACTGTGAAAGATGCTGACTGATTTATTTATTTTTAGTTGACTGAAGGATGAGGAGAGGATAGAGGAAGTCAGTGTTGACAGGGTGGGTGAGAAACAATGGAGTGATGCCCCTTGCTCCTATTTACAGTATAACGAATTATGTTGTGAAGTTTTACTTCACTGGCAGAGTTCCGATGAAGTTGTGAAATTCACCCTAGCAAATAACTTTACAAATTGTCCACTTTGCCATTTTGCTCTTCGTATTTGAGTCTTCTCAGAAAAATGACGCTTTCACAGATGATGTTAGGCGAGGTAACGGTGAAGTTAAAGAAAAGTTGCAACACTGTCAGTGAATTTGCATACTGTAGGTTCTTCTGAAAAGTGACACTTCACATGGTAAAACATTACAATGTGGGCACTTTGCACTTCATAAATTTGGCAGACTTTGACAATTATTTTACAGAGCAAAGTTTGCCATTTTGCACATATCTTTTATTTCCTGCTAGTCCCCTATACCAAGGGCCCTAATTGTCTGTTGCCAAAGTGTTGAAGCAGAACCAAACAGTATGGGACCAATGAGGGTCGAAATCAAAGCAGAATTGAAGTTGTCAATTTCCAGACTCGCTCACTCGTATACTGTACCGTCTCACACTTTAAGATTTTGATAAAACCTAAGTCTGCACACTAGCTTCACAGTATGTCTCAGAGTCTTTTCTATAATTTTGTAATGTTTTCAACACAGTTTGAAACAAAACCTCAATAAATTTCAAGAAATTGTGAAACATACTAGTTTTTGTGGAAACAGGAAAAACTGCAGATTTTGCAATTAATCTGCAGGTGCAATTTTCCCATGATATGATCAGTGCCATATGATTTAAACCTTTCTGATGCCGCAGGGTATTCCCTTCTGTTTTGTTCTGTTGACTCAAAGATTCATTAGATTACAAAGCTGCTCTGCCTGTTGCTGTTAACAGCAACTAAATATTTTCCCTGTCTCTGTTATCTTCGTTTACAAATGTTGTGATATAAAACTCCAAAATCATTCTGAAGATTTCCCAGTTTTCATACACATTTACCTCTAGATTTGTTTTAATTCAATATACTTTATTCAAGTTTTATTCATGATACAGAGATAGATTCATGAGACAGTGTTAATTACAGAGACAGAAAATAGACTAGATCTATGAGACTGCATTCTTAAGACATAGCATACCAAAATTTAAAAGTAAATCATTAACTTTAACCTAATCTCCCCATTTGTACCAAGTGTAGAAATCCATTTTTTTAGAAACAAAAGATATTGACATTAAAATATATTATGTTCAATTCTAAGGTTTCCATGCTACTAGTAAAGCATCAAGGGTACCCCACTTACCCAAGTAAGTCTGCAGTCTGTTATACAGCATGGACTGGATATTCAAACTGCCCCAAAAAGTGTGCAGTAGCAGGAGCAAGCACAAGTCCATTGCATCCATGCACAGGGGACACAATATTCAAAAAAGGAGCAAGCCAAATTGCACCAACAGCCAACATTTGAATATCCCACAATTTGTGCCATAGCGCAACTAGGAAGGGGAAGCTGAGCAGATATGATGCGCTATGGTGCAACAAGGTCTGCCCAGCTGAGCAGCCCAGAGGCACCATAGCACAAGCAGGGAGCTTTCCAGCAGCAGAGCAATGGAACTGCACAACCAGGGAGGTAGTTAAGGGCCCACCACCCATGCTACAGATGGGCACATGAACACACTGCAGAACTGACAATGCACCCCACACCCCAAGCACAGCACAACTGGTGGAGGGCTGGAAAATCCACTGGCCAATGGAGACAAGCAAACAAAGCACAGCTGGGCCATGGTGCCCCAGCATACCCACCGGCAAGCTGAGACTGCCACATAAGGAGGGCAGACCACCCCATGGCACATCAGCCCCCGAGCACAGTACACACTGCACCATGACCCCAAGACGCCCCCCATGAGCAGTGACCACTACTGCAACAATCCCCATGCATACCACCACCCCCACTGCCACACTGCAACCTCATGTACCACAGAACCATACAAGCCAGACCCACCATAAGCCACAGCAGCCAGCACAGAAACCCACAGTGGTGTGTGGAAACATGCAGCACACTGGATGCAACAGAGTACAGGGGCAAACACACACCCATACCCACAGGGACACTAACACAGGGACCCAGTAGTGTGGCAACCAAGCCCCCAGTGTGGGCCCATGAAAACTGTGCACACACAGCCTACAGGCCTCCATGGCACAGGGATGACACCCACCCTGTGCATGAACTGTGGCCCTGTATGGCACCAGCATATGCCTGGATCACAAGTCACAGACAGTGGTGCACAGCCCCTGCAATACACAAGCCAGAACATGGAGGTGGGACAGCAATTGCGGAGGCCACAGTGTCACCCGAGGCAAACATGCACCACACCATTGAGAGGAGGCAACCCAGCATTGTGACGGTCACAGTGGATGACCTGTATGGACAGCCACCACTGACAAGGCAGTAGACCTTGCAGGCCACAGACATACAAGGGTGTCAGTTGCACAGGCCAAGGGTGGGTTGACAAGGGCACAATGAACACAGAGCAGGCACCATGGACCACTACACACAGTAATACAATGCACAGAGAACAACACACACACCACAGATACCGACTGATAGCCACTCCCACACTACAGACACTTCCCCATGCACAAACACACATACCCATAACTGAACCACCTCAGATGCCATGCACACCACTGCAACTGAGCACCAATAGCCAGCTGCAAATCAGAGACCACCACAGTCTTCATATCAAAATAACAGTATTCAAAAAATATAACAACAACAACTATTTACAATCATGTACAAACATGGGGTCGAGGGACAGAAACAAGGTGGGAGTGGGTAAGGGCAGGGGTGAACATACATGGAGGGGACAAGCGGGTCTGCGAGGTTGGTCAAGGGGAGGTTGTCTGTATTCACTGGCGGCCAGTCTGGTCCTCTGCTGCCTGGGGCTGTTGCCTGGGTCGCTGCCTCCTCCGCACCCTATGCCATTGAAGATTCCTCAGAATGGCGAGGGACTCTTGCACCACCCGCACAAGATCCTGGATGGATTGCTGAATTCATAGGAGTATCCGTACACCTAAGACAAGGGATCAGAGTCAATGGGTGTGACTGTCCATCCCCTGCAGCCCACTCATTATGCATGGCATACAGCCATGTGCCACACTCCTGTGATGGTGTGCGCCCACCCACAGTGACTGTGTCCACAAGACATGCCCAACCAGGCAGCAACAGCCATGTGTACCACTGCACACACCCACTGCCCATGTCCAGCACAGCACAACCAAGGCCATACAGTAACGTGGCTATGCGGTGTGCAGGCAGTACCACTGCCATGTGCCCAGTGCACACATGGACCACCACTGATGCACTCCCAGACATGCAGTGCCACTGGACAGTGCTGACTGTCACGTCACGTGCATGGCAGTGGTATCCATGGATGGTGGACATGCCCTGCTTCCCACTCTGTCACACAGCATGCAATAGTAATCATGGTGTCATGGCACTCACCCTCATTGGGATGTTGCTGGCATTGGGGTTGGTCCCCAACATGCCCCCGTGCAGTATCCCCCACCCTCTGTTGCTGCTTCAAATTCCTCCTCTGCTCGGCCATGCCTGTGGGAGACAAAAGGAGAGCAACACATCAGATCAAACCCAAAGCATATTTCCCCTGCCCCAATGTGTGTGCCCACCCACCCAGCCAGACCACCCATCCCATACCCTGTAAACACAGCCACAGCCAACCCTAGACCATCCCTCCCCTATGTGCTGGACACATAAGACAGCGTTACCCATATGGACCATACAAGTGTGTAGACGTATCACCCACCTGGATGAGGCACCATGCCCCTCCTGGCACGCGACCGCACATGTGCAAATAGCTCCAGCTCCCTCCATCTCAGGTCCCCATACTATTGCCTGCACTGTTCAGCCCTTCTCCTGTGGTTAGTGGCTGCCTCCAGGTCAGTGGTCACCTCTTGCCAGACCTGGGTCCTGGGCCTGTCCAGTGGCACCTCACCAAACAGTGGGCCATAGTGTGGCTCCACAATGGCCTCAAGGTTGGCCAGCTCAAGGGCACTCCACTGAGGGGCTCTCCCGCATGCCATCTCTAATGCCATAGCAGGCAATATGGTGCTCTGCAGCATGGTAACCTCACATGGAAGTGCTGTGCGGTACAGCACTGTCATTCCCTATCACACTGTCACAGAACAGCGTGATGGAGGTGCAGCCATGCCAGACGTATAGCGCCAAGGGGGCAAACGTCAGGCTCAGGGTCATGGCTCTCTGGCGCAAGGCCACATACAGTGACATTGGACATCTATGCATCTAGCACAATTGGTTACCTGTGTGCCATGGCCACAGTGAACTATTGCACAGTTGTGCCACAGCGCCATGTAGTGATCCTCGCCATAGCACCACTGGCACTATGGTGGCTGTGCCCTGAATTGCCTAGCGTGCACAGCATGTCTTCAGTGTGGCAGATGCCTGTGTAAGCTACCTGGGAATGTGCAGTGTGGTGTACTACGCAGGTCACAGAACTACACCATTGGCTCAGTACGTTCAACACAATTACGTAAAGTGAAAAAGCGCAATATTCGGCCGTCATATGCACATCATCCTATCAGCCATTCAATGGCGCAGCAGCGCAATTTGCATCTCGTTAAAGTTGCTCCACACCTAATTTGCATGTATTACATTATAAAAATGCGACACTGTTCTGCAGTGGCCATATTCGGTCATTGCAGTTTATAGGTAAGTTGCATGCTGTGTGGTGTTCTGGACTGTGGTCTCAGGGACTTGCTTTGTACTGCACAGACACAGGTAACCACTGTCACTCATACAGGCTGAAAAATGACTGAGCGAGGATTGGGTGAGGAGGCGATGGTGGGTGGAAGAGGAGGCCCAATTTTACTAAGGCCAAGACAGATGCACTCTTTGAGGCCTACATCGATCAGGAGCCACTGCTCAGTGGACATCGGGGCACCCCTCAGGCCTGTGCTGCTGCATGGGAGTGGGTGGCACATGCCGTCAACCTGCAAGGCAGCCACCAGCGCTCTGTGCAGAAGTGTAAGAAGAAGATGGGTACCAACAGGAGGGGGGTGAAGGAGAAGGTGGCTGCCTTCAGGGCAGCACGTGCTGCAACAGGCGGGAGCCAGCCAGAGGTGGTGCAGCTGACTCTGGCAGAGAAAAGGCTCACTTCAAGCATGCAGTGCTGTGCCATTGAGGGCATTCCAGGAGGTGGCTTCCAGACAGGTGGTAGCCCATCACTGCATGGTACATCATGGTCTGTCGGAGGGGTAGATCACATGCACTAACTTGTCCTTACTTTTTGTTACAGATCCTATGCTTCTGCAGAGGTCAGCAGTGGAGGGCCTGTCCACTGCGGACAGCCTTCTGGAGTTGGAGGTGGGACCATCTACCTTTGCAGATACCTGGCGTGCATTGCAACAGTGGGTCCGCCTAGCTGTCAACACTGATGTTGTTGAGACAGGTGTGGGGGAGATCCTTCCAGTGTCTCAGCGGTCTGGCGTCCAGGGATGCCTGCATGCTGTGGCTGTGGCTGTGGCACAGACCTACACCACTGATGATGCAACGACCATTATGGGCAGTGACATGTGTGTGTCACAGAATGTAGACACAGCAGGCCAACTCATGCCCATGGACCTGGCTTGTTCTGACGTGTGTGTCAGCATGTCAGCACAGTTCCAGGCTGCACCTGTCAGCAACGGTGGAGCAGCACTGGTGGCTGGTCAGGTCAGTGGCACTGTTGTGGCCACAGCGGTGGAACAACCGATCCCTTGGGCACAGCAGGCAGAGGGGCAGAAGCAGCAGTCACCCACCAGGACTGGAGGTTCAGGGTTCAGCGGTGGTGTCTGTGCACCACATGAGGACTTGCCCATACCTGGTCCTGATGAGCAGTGCCTACCCTCAAGAGGTGCTGAACATCAGGCACTTCCATACCCTGAAGGACAGGTTGCCGAGGTGGCAGACGACCTCTTTGAATAGCATACCTGCCTACTGCAGGCATCAGTACAGTAGCAGATGTGGCTTGCAACATCTGTGGAAGCACTGTGTGTGCCTCTGGAGCTGGTCGAGGAGTGACACAGCAGGGACACTGTTGGGATCCTGTCACGGATTGACCATTTTCAGGAAGATGTGACCGCTGCCATTGACAGGCAAACACAGGTGCTGGTCGCTGTCATGGCCACAATGGGCACACAGTCAGGTGCCCATGTGTTGCTCACATCACGCAGTTCACTATCCATTCCCCATTCCCAGCATCGTGCGACACCCACCCTGTCGATGCTGGTTTCAGCTGTGGACATCCCAAGCACTCCTGGTGCAGGTATGTTCGGTGTGCTGCAGACACCTGTGCGGGCATGGTCATGTTCACTCAGTGGAACCCCTGGTGGACCATAGGTGTCACCCTGTGAGGCCCATGCTCAGCCTGCCAGTGCTGCTGGGTCTCAGGGGGGCCGCCCATGCATCCGAGGCGGACATGGCACTGTGCCGCAAGACTGACCTGTCTCCCAGTGCAGGCACTGTCTGGTGCTGCCCTTTGTGCATTGTGTGTTTGGTGGGCAGAGCACCGGTGGGTGCCCAGCCCTACATGCAGACACATGGTCCACCTGCACACCCTCCCGACTGCTGTCCACAGGTACGTGTGCATGATGATGTCCACATTGCACTGTACACCAAAGTGCAATGGTGCCCAGAGTCTGACACATGCTCATAGACAGTGGACGTGGTGGCCTGTGAACATGTGTGTTGCTAGTGTTTGTGTTCTGGCTCTGTTTTGCACCTGACCCCTGTGCATTTTGGGCCTATTGAGTGTGCGTGTGTGTGTGTCCATCCATGTGGCGTGTTACTTTTCACCTCTCCTTGGTTGTATGTGTGTGCTTCAGTGCCCTGCCACTTCCCTTGCCACCATGCATCCCTGGTGTGTTTCCATGTGTGTACGTGGGTTGTGCCCTAGCAACTGGTGGTTGCACATGGCCCCATGACTTACCTGTGTTGGCTGAAGTGCTCCTCTTTTAATGGTGTCCCAGTGCAGCTGGGCCAGCTGGATCAGTCGGGGGTCCCATCGGCCAAGGCGGGCTGCCCATCCCCATTATCACCGGCATGACCGTCATCCCCATCACTGTCCCCCTCTTCTACCTGTATGGCTATCCCGCAGTCTTTGGCCATGTTGTGCAGGATACAAAAGGTCAGGAATATCCCACAGGCCTTTGAGGGGCTACACTGTAGGGCACCGCCGGAGGTGTCCAGGCAATGGAAATGCGCCTTCAGCATCCCAAACACCCGCTCAATGATGTTGCGTGTGGTGGCATGTGCCTCATTGAAGCATTGCTACGATGGGGTCATGGGCCGCCAGTAGGGTGTGAGCAGCCAGGGACGGAGTGGGTATCCACTGTCATCTGAGTGTAGATAGTGGAGGTTAGTGTCTTGTTCAGGCTGAGACTGCCCCAAACCCTGTGTGCCACACCCATGGCAACTCTGGCTTACCCCCCCTTGCCCACGATTTGTCAGTTCTACATGCATATTCACCCACTAGATGACCTGTGGAGATGTTCCCACTCTCAATTTGATGGTACAGTGCCAACTGGTACCAGATGAAGGAATCATGTGCTCCCCCAGGGTGCATGGCACAGACATTGATGATGTACCAACTGGCATCACACACCACCTGGAAGTTGACACTGGCATATCTCTTCTGATTCATGTAGGTGGCCCCATCAGGTCCAGGTAGTGTGTGAATGGCCACATGGGTGCAGTCTATCACCCCTAACACATCCTGGCATATGTGCTACCCTGTGGAACTCCTGTATGTTTGCATTGTGCTCTGCTGTGGTGCTGGGGAAATGGATGTGCTCTGCAGCATGTGGCAGCAGTGCACTGAGGAATTGGGTGAGGATGCATGACATGGCCAACTGTGTTATGCCTGTGGTGTCCCCTTTTGGTCTCTGGAAGGTACCCATGGTGAGCAAGCACATGCAGGCTGTTACCTTTGTCTCCACTGACTGAGCATGACTCCGTCATGTGGATGCCTGCATCACATCACTGCACAGCTCACAGAGCCACCTCAGTATTGCCCTGTTCAGGTGGTACCAGCCCACAATCTCGACATCTGTGTACAGCTCAAAGCTGGTGTGGGCTCAGTACTGCTTGTTGGGGGCATACCACCGATGGACCCTTCCATGGCCACGTCCCTCTGCAGCATGCCTTCTCAACACCCTCATTATCACTTCCATGTGGAAGGTGGCTCTGTCTATGTCCCTGGCTTATGTTTCCCCCCAGCTGTAGTTGCTTTGTTCCCCCTGCTCTCCTGACTGCTACCTCCACTGCACCGGGTACACCTACTGGCATCTGCTCTCTGTGGCCCCACACACCTTCCCTTGCCCCTATTCTGTGGTTTTGTTTCCCGTGGCCTACCCTCTGTCTCCCTCTTTCTCTCTCTCTCTCCCTGCCTCATGTGGCTTCCCTGTAGCGTTCTTGTGCCTCTTCCTTGCTCCTTTTTATTTTGGCTCATTTCCGCTATGGCGCAACTTCCGCCTGCTCCACTGTTGCACATTACGCATGTCTTTGAACATCGTACTGCTCACTTTATACATGGTTCCACCCCCTTCAGTTGTGCATGCCTTCATTATCATTGCGCTGTTGCTCAGCATGTTTTCAGTGGTGCAACTGCCTCCTGTTGAATATCACAGAATGGCGAATTTTCTGACTTGAGCTGGCTCAACCCTATTGAGCATTGCACAACCCTTTTGAATATCTGGCCCCATAGCTATATGTTTTTTTAACTGAAGAGCCACTAACATTTCTCCTGCCATTTTAACATAGCAGGTAAGGAGTCATCCTTCCAATGTCTCTTAATTGTTAACTTAGCCACAGCAGATATTAAGGCTACATAGGCTTTTCTCATTTTTGTTGTTCCTGAAGGAAGACAAGTAAGCAAGCAGATTTCAGGCAAGAATAGTGATTCCAGTTGCAATAGAGGATCTAGTGATTTTTTAATGGCTTGCCAAAATTCTTGGACCTTTGAACAAGTCCATAACATATGGTATAGATCCCATTTGCACCTAGACAGTGGTGACACTGTGAAGAGGAGAGCCTTCCAATCTTATGTAACCTTGCAGGGGTAAAATAAAGGTTATACATAATATTATATTGCACTAAACAAAGCTGATCCTGCTTAACAACTCTGTGCAGGTCACTCCACATTTGCTGCCAAATATCAGTTTGTTCCTTAAGAGATAGCTTGTAAACCCAATAATAACAAATACCTTTGGGTAATTGAAGATCTAAGGATTGCAAATTCTTGTTAACCCTAGAAACTGAATGTGGCTGGTCAGCTGCATGTAGAAGAGAGGATAATTCAACTTTAGCAGGAACAAGTTCTGACAGGTTTTTTAAAAAGAAAACCACTGCATGCCTGACCTGCCAATATTTAAAAAGTTTTCCAGTTGAACAGGGGAAACATTGTTGGAACTGAAGACAGGGAAGCACTTTGCCATTAGGTAAAATATCTTCAAGCTGGAGTCCCACCAGGGGAGTCCACTATGTAGAAGAAATAGGCCAGTTCTGGATTTGAAAGTGGGGATTACTAAACAGCAGCTGTTCCAGGGATTTAGGCCAATCTAAATTAAAGTGTCATTGAACCTGGTGCAGAGGTCTTAGGGACCACCCTATTGGGTTTTTCCAAAGACCTCTGGAGATAGACCTCAGGGAAGAGTAGGTCAAGGCTGGAAGGGTCCAGGAGTCTTTAAGAGCCAGTGACTTCTCAATGTCCAGCCAAAAGGGAAATATGACCTCATGCCTCCCGAGTCTGGCATACACACCCAGTGTACTGGTTTACTGATGTGGATTGCCCCGTAACATGTGCAGAAGGATGGGAGGGAGAGACCACCATGTGATTTTGTTGCTGCTAGTTTGAAATATGCTTTTCTAACTCCTTTCCCCTTCCAGATATATTGGTTTAACAACTTGCAAAGGTTATTAAACCAGGATTTAGGGAAAAATAAGCCAAGCATACTCAAGAGGTGGAGGATCCAGGGTAGCACATTCATTTTAACAGTGCTAATCCTCCCCCTTAAGGAAAGTGATAGTGCTCCCCATCTTTCAAGGTCTGCTTTTATTATGTTTAATAGATTGGTAAAGTTTTCTTTTACCATTGTAAAAATCTCCCTAGAAACCTTAAGATCCAGATAAGGCAAGGACTTTGATTCCCATGTTAAATCATATTCCTCTATGTCCATCGACAATGGTTTACCATTTAAAGGAAAAATACTACTTTTCAAAAGATTAAGTTTATAGTAGGAGACCTTTGAGGAGTCAATTTCTTGTAACAAGAGTGGTACGCTTGCTACAGGGTCTTCCATATGCAGCAACAAATCATCAGCATAGGTTAATTAAAGGTGTTGCTGTGTTCCCACATTATTTCTGCAAAGGTTCTTAGATTTGATTAATCTTCAGATAAGGGGTTCCAGGTAGAGGTTGAATAGAATGGGAGTGAGAGAGGGCAGCCTTGCCTTGTGCTGCAGTATAGTGGGAATGAGTTAGGGAGGACACCATTACAGCAGATATGGGCTGTTGAGGAAACATATAATAATTAAACCCATTTAATAAATTCTTGTGGGAGACCAAAGCAGGATAGGGCAATGAAAAGGAAATCCTAAGAAACACGGTCAAAAGCTTTCTCCACATCTAATGTGATGAGAGCAACTGGGGTGTCCAAGTTTGGTTAGAGAGGAGGTGTAGTAGTTGACACATATGGTCACTAGAGGATCTACCAGACATGAAGCTAACCTGTTCACCACTAATGAGTTTACCCATCAAAGGCCACAAGCAATTGGCTAATACCTTAGCCAGTATTTTTATGTCCACGTTAAGTAACGAGATGAGGCAGTAATTTTCTGGATGATGGGAGTCTCGACCTGCATGAGGGGTGAGAGTAATAAAAGCCTCTAGGTAACTGTGGTCAGAGAATCCATTCTTATACCATTAGTTAAAAATGTTTGTCAGGAGTGAGGAGAGTTCCGGGGCATATGACTTATATAAATTAGTCGAGAGGCCATCTGGCCCAGAAGACTTGTCTGAAGGGAGTTGCTTGATTGCTTGCTTGACTTCCTCAATGTGAGGTCCCAACAAAGAGGTTTCATTTGGGGATAAACTAGGAAGATCCAACAGTTCAAAATATCTTTGAATATCATGTTCCATTGGAATTTCCTCTTAAGGAACAGTATAAAGGGCCTGAAAATATTATCTGAATCATGAAGCTATTTCTCTTGTACCCATAGTAAAAGGGCCATTTCTTATTAAACACAAACCGGGAATAGACCATGCAGCTTCTGCCTGTTTAATCCGGATGGCAAGTAGCTTGCCCGCCCTTTCAACAAATTCCAAGTATTTGAGCTTGGTTCTCTTTAGAGAGAGTTCAGCTTTTTGATGCATCAGATCTGAGAATTGGGCATGTAAAGAGTGTAGTTTAATCCAGTCATTTGCCAATGAATGGTGACTAATGGCCCATTCAAGGAATTTGATAGAGTCAAGTATGCCCTTGACTTGGGACTTAAATTGTTTGGTTCTAGTGGATGCAAGGCGGATACATTCCCCCCTTAAAGTACATTTCAAAGCTGACCAAACCACATCAGTTCTAGAAACTGTCCCCAGGTTGGTTTCCAGAAAATGAGAAAGGAAGTCCTTGAGGTGGGCTCGACTACAAGGGATTTACTTACCTCTAGATTTAACACACACAGGTACAGTACTGTATTTTCTTTCTCCATATTGTCAACAGATTCTAACTCATGTTACTATATACAATAATCATAGCAGGCTAGAAGACAACAAGAAGGCTACAACACTTACTGCAGCACACTCAATTTCATTTACTGCATTGCCAGATTGCCTTGTTGTGGCTGACTGTTATAAACATGCCAAGCATTTTCAATTTGGGGACTGCTAGTGACTCTAAGGCCCTGTTCACACTGTAGCACAGTAGGGAGAAATGTTTTTTCAAATGAATTAATCATTACCATGCTGCTGCGCTCGCACTATCTAATCTGTTTTTAAAAGTGTTTCTTCTCAAGCGTGCTTCTCCATTTACATTGGTACCTGTATTTGTGCTATCTGTAGCATGGTGTGGTAGCATGTTTCTGGGTATCAGGGATCAAAACAGGGGTCAACACAGTGGACAATGGGACCTTGGATCCACCTCAACACGGATCTAGGGAAAAGAGCATTTGCACTGTAAGTAAAAATAATTTACTAACTGAAGCATTTTCATGAACCAGGCTATAGCCTAGGTCTGATCAGGGTTTTAGTACAGTTCGTGAAAATGTGTCCCAAAGTGGAATAGATGTGAACATGAAAGGTGCTGGCACGGATCTGAAATGGTTTAAGCCCCAAAAATCATTTCAGATTGTGCAGTTTGAACAGTACCTATGGAGCTGAAGTTGTGCACCAGAGTTATGGTACTACAGTGTATCATTGTGACATATACTAGAAACATGATGCAGAAATACATAGCACCATCTGTGAAATGCTCATGTGCAAAGCTGTCCCTGTAGTTCCCTCTTAACACCTGAATCTGTATGACTTGTTTAAGGGGGGAGGGTCATTCCTTTGCTGTATGCTATCTATGTTGTGTCTCACAATTGCTTTAATAGAATTAAAGATATATTTCACAATTGTTTTTATAACTAGATTTAGAGTAGGATAAGATTAAAACATATTTGGTACAACTTGTTATGTTGATTTTAAACTCATCTGAACAGTAAGTGAAACACATATTTCTTCATTTTCAGAGCTGTGAAGATTTTAGGATTAATTGAAACGGTTTGCCATGTCTTTAAACAACCTAAGAAACCTGTCTTCTTTGGAATTTATCCTGGATGGTTTTCCTGGACTTTCCAACCAGCAACATTGGCTTGCAATTCCTTTCTTCATTTTGTTTGTGTTTCTAGTACTAGGTAATGTGGTTATACTCTTGGTTATCACAACAGACCAACATCTCCATGAACCCATGTTCATTTTTGTTTCCATCTTAGCTATTGTGGATTTGATTATAGGTGTTTCGATTCTGCCAAAACTGCTTCTTATATTATGGTTTAATTCAAAAGCAATACATTTTGAGGCTTGTTTCATGCAGATGTTCATAGTAAGTTTTGCTGTACAGATGGAATCAGCAGAATTACTGCTAATGGCCTATGATCGCTATATTGCAATATGCAAACCACTGAGATATTCATCTATTATAACACATGCTTTTATAATAAAAGGAAACCTACTAGTTCTAATTATATCCTTTTGTTTGCTACTGCCTATGCCTATACTTGGTAGAATGTTGTCATTCTGTGGTACAGGTGTTGTTCCTCATGCTTACTGTGCTTACATGCCTGTCATTAACACAGCATGTTCCCATTCAGTGGTAAATGACACGTACATATTTATGATACTTTTTCTCCTGGCAGCACCAGATGCAGTTTTGATTCTGGCATCTTATTATATGATTGTTAGAGTTGTAGTAAAGCTGAGATCAAAGGAAGCAACCCAAAAGGCATTTAACACATGCAGTTCTCATTTTTTTGTAATATTATTCTTTTATCTAACAGGAAGTGTGACAATATTAATATATTTTTTTGAAGAGAGGATTCCTCCTTACTATCGAGCCCTATGCAATATCTTGTGTACTACTATTCCTCCATCATTAAACCCAATAATATATGGCATAAGAACAAAGGAGATTCGACTGGCTATAGTAAAACATTTTAGAAAGCTTAGGATAATTTCATAGGGGGATAGTCACATACTACATTAAAAAAATGAAAAAATGTTTAAGGGTCATACATCCAAATCCTCTGCACATTGCACTATGTTTGTAAATGGGTCTGTGCACACTAAATGGGTACATTGATGCCATACCTTGTTGACATGCCATTAATTCACATGATATAGTAATTTCAGTCTGAAAAACTGTGCTTCACTGTGTCATATAACAAGCTTAGATAGGATTTATAACCTTGGAGTGGTAATGCTAGCCAATCTGTTTTATGTTTAAAATAATCTAAGAACGGTAATTTTATTATCCCGATACAGGTGCAAGATGGGAGATGCCAGGCCCTGGGCAAGGCAGAAAGGGTTAGGGAGATGGAAGTAGGTGCCATCAGATCCCCGGGGACAGCAGACAGGGTTTTAAGGGGCAAACGGGTGATACCAGGTCTCAGGAAAGGCTGACAGGGTTGGGGAGAAAAATGCAGGCACCACCATGTCCCTTGGGACTGCAGGTAGGGTGTGGTGGAGGAAACATGTGCCAACAGGCCTCAGAAAAAGCCGACTGGGTTGTGAAGAGGAAAACAGGTGCCACCAGATTCTCCTGGGACAGCAAGCAGGGTGTAAAGGGGAAGATGGGTGTCACTAGACCTCAGAAAAGACTGACAGGTTTGAGGACAGGGAGGCAGCCACCACCAGGTCCTCTGGAACAGCAAGCAGTGTGTGGTGGGGCAGGCAGGTGCAACTAGGCCTCAGAAAAGGCTTACAGGGTTAGAGAGAGGGAAGCTCATACCACCAGATCCCCTGTGACAGCAGACAGGGTGTGGGATGGGAGATGGGAGCCTCCAGGCCACAAGAAATGCTGAAAAGGTTTAGGAGCAGGAAGCCAGTGCCAACAGATTACCAGGGACAGCTTGGCAGGGTATGGGGTGGTAGCTGGGAGACACTAGACCCTGGGAAAGGTAGAATGCTTTAGGGAGATGGAAGTAGGTATCACCAGGTCCCCTGAGACAGCAGGCAGGGCGTGGAGGGGAGACAGGTGCCACCAGGTCTCAGGAAAGGCTGACAGGGTTGAGGAGAGGGAAACAGATGGCACTACATCTCCTGGGACTGCAGACAAGGTGTGGAGGGGGAAACGGTTGCCAATAGGCCTAAGAAAGGGCTGAAAGGGTTGACGAGGGGGAGACAGCTACCACCAGGTCCTCTTGAGAGAGCAAGCAGGTTGTGGCTGGGTATCTAGGTGCCTCCAGGCCTTAAGAAAGGCTGACAGGGTTGGGGAGAGGAAAGCAGGTGCCATTAGGTTCCCTGGGATTGCAAGCAAGCTGTGGAGGGGCAGAAGGGTGCCAATAGGCCTCAGAAAAAGCTGGCAGAGTTTAGGAGAGGAAAGCAGGCAGCACCTGGTCCTCTGGGACAGCAAGTAGGGTGTGGAAGGGCAGACAAGTGCCACCAGGTCTCAGTCTGACAGGATTGGGGAGTGGCAAGCAGGTACTACCAGGTCACCTGAGAAAACAGGAAGGGTGTGGGGTGGGAGATGGGAGCCTCCAGTCCACAGGAAATTCTGGAAGAGTTAAGGAGAGGGAAGCATGTGCCACCATGTCCCCAGGGATAGCTGGCAAGGTATGGGGTGAGTGATGGGAGATACCAGGCCCTAGGATAGGCTGGAAGATTTAGTGAAAGGGAAGCAGGTGCCATCTGGTTCCCAGGGACAGCTGGAAGGGTTTGGGGTTGGAAACTGGGGCTTCCACGCCCTAGGAAATGCTGTCAGGTTTAGGGAGAGGGAAGCCAGTGCCAACAGTTCACCAGGGACAGTTTCGTAGGATGTGAGGTGGGAGATGTGAGACACCTGGCCCCAAGGCAGAAAGTGTTAGGAAGAGGGAAGCAGTTGCCACCAAGTCACCTGGGACAGCAAGCTGGGTGTGGAGGGGCAGATGGGTGCCATCAGGCCTCAAGAAAGGTTGACAAGTTTGGGAAGAGGGAAGCAAGCACCACCAAGTCTTTTTGGACAGCAAGCAGGATGTGGAAGGGTTGACAGGTGCTACCAGGCCTCCAGAAAGGCTGACAGGATTGGGGAGAGGGAAGCAGTTACCTTCAGGTCACCAGGGACAGCAGGCAGGGTGTGGAGGGGTGAAGGATGCCACCAGGTCTCAGGAAAGGCTGACAGGGTTGGGCAGAAGGAAATAGGTGTCAGCAGATAACCTAGAAGAGCAGGCAGGATGTGGAGGGCTGTGCTTGCAGTCACCTGTGGTCTTTCAGGTCACTGGTCCATTTTCTTCAGGGCCCTGGTGGGCCTGCATGAGGAGTACTGCACATACCTGCCTGAGTATGTCACTGTTGGCTAGCACCCATGTTCTCATCTGGTGGATTCAGCTACACTGTCACCTGTGGTTTTCCAAGTCCCTGGTCCATTTTCTTCAGGGCCCTGATGGGTCCATATGAAGAGCACTGCACACATCTGCTTGAATATGTCACTGTAGACCAATGTCCATGTTTTTGTCTGGTGGATTCAGCTACATCATCACCTGTGGTCTTCCAGGTCCCTGATCTGTTTTCTTTAGGGCCCTAGTGGGTCCACATGAGACGTGCTGCAGGATATTGACAAAGTAGATGCAAACTATATAATATGTGAACAACAGTTGTTATGGGAGATGGGCCTTAAGTGGTAGAAGGCATAGAAACTGTCAACAAACCCTTCAAAATAATGAAGCAGTAAAGTAATTGGGCAATATGAATATTTATTGATGTGACTGAGGCTGTAGTAATCAATGTATATGGTTTGTTGTATATTGTGTTTTTTGTGTAGTGTAGAATGTTGTTTAAGGTTTTAGTAGAAATGTATTGTGTGTATCTACTATTTTATTTAGCATTGGTGTTGATCTGTTGTATGATGAATTTCCTTTGTGATGATGGTATGCAATACTGTATTATAACTTTTCCTCTAATGAATGAATGAATGAATTAATTAATTAAATGACCTTAAACTTGTAAAAATATTTAACTGGAAAAAATAAAGAACTTCCGTAGCCTAATGTTATGTTCTCCACAATGTTTTCAGTGACATCTTGCACTCTCTGGATTTTTCTCCATCCTGTTACACACGCTAATGTGCTACTCTTTCACTGTTTTTGGCAGGTTAATTTGTAAAATAATCAAAATAACATTTTAAATGTTATCTACACGTATCCTCTATTATACAAAAATGCATTTAAATAGATGAATATCCAGAAATTCTGGGTAAGGAAACATTCTGAAATCACTTTGCCGCATAGAACTGCACCATGCCTTAGACTGAAGGTCATCACACAAGGTTGCATGCAAATATTTTGGTGTTGCTTAGGGAATTAACTAAATAAAGTAAACTTATGCAAATTCATGTGAAGACCCACATATATTGATGCATAATATTTTTATTTTGCAAATTCTCTGTCCCTGTTACATACGTTACATGGTTACTGTTTCCAAAGATTGGGGACCATGCCAGGAAAACAATAAGTGATACTATCTTCCTGTATACAGTTTAAGTAAACAACCTTAAGGATAAAATATTGATGGTGAAAGAAGGAAGAAATTATTTATTTTGTTTTCTGCAGTCATGTCCCACATCTGTCCCTTATTACTCTTAATAGGCCCAAATGTGACTATTTGAATGAAAAGGGATGAATTACAGTCACAAGAGATGTTACCAGAATGTATATATTTTAAACCATATACTAAGCCTGGCAACAGATCCATTGTTTTTGTCTGCTCTTCTAATACCTAGCATCTTGGTGTGGGGACAGCTGACTGGGTGAGGAGAGTAAAGGGTTAAAAAAAACGTGTCCTGTGACTCCCCATCTCTCTCTTCTTACCAAACTGAAGATTTCTGACCAGACTACAGCAGAACATCTAAAAGGATCCTTAAGGACTCCATTCCTGTGTTTATGGGTAAGACTCTTTTTATGGCTGCAGTGAGTGAAGCCTTCAACAGTCTTGCTGTAACTGGGAAAAGGGGTACCAAAACACAAATTTGGACTTGAAGTTGTTATTTATGCACTCCAAATCTCATCCCCCCTGCAGCAGTACTACTTTTTCAGTCATTGCCCATGGAGGTTGTGGTGAACACAGCATAGTCCACCATGTCTATGATGGCCACCAAACATTATTTCACATGACTGACTTAACTGTAGCTGTGGAAGTGAAGCAGCACATGTACAACAATGTTTGACGATCATCTTGGATTTGGCAGACACAGCTGTGTTCTGCCGTGACCTCCACAAGCTCGGCTGTAGCCGTATCATCTCTTGACAAAATTTGTTTCACTTTCTGGAGCCTTATTGTCCAGAAACATTGTAGGTTGTAAATTGACTGTGCAAATCAGTACTGGATTGCCAGTCTCTCCTATTTTTTTTTTTACTATACCCGTACTCTACTGAAACACTGCAGTCTTACTTGACTGGATGAACTGGTATTAGAACACCAGTCATACACTTTGTTCATGCTGCCCGGTTTTGTTTTTACATTCTCTGGTAACTCTTTATAGAGCTCCTGCTGCCCATTAAAACTGATTACCACCCCTATATACTGTTGCTAATGTACATTTGTGTAACTAATGTAACTACTGTAAATAATGCTTGAGCCTGAATGTGAACCTGACTTCTACCCCTGTATAATGAAGCTAATGTATGTCTATGTAACAAATGTAACTACTATAAATAACTGCTTTGAAATGTCTTTTTCTGTAACTAATTCCAGGTCGATCCTGAAAAAGGGACCTCTGGTCTCAGTGGGCTTTACTGGTTAACAAAATCTAAATAAATAAATAAGTACTGTATCCTTCATCAAACAATGTGTTATGCTGCCTGGATTTACTTTGTCAATTCCTTACTTTCCATAGTTTTTGTATAGCAATGCTCCCCATAAAGCAAGGATTATCACCAAGTTGACCAAGAAGACTGGGCTGTTGAAAGGCTCCTTGACAAGGTTGCTTTCTGTTTTTATAGTAGGGACGGTATGCCCTTGGCAGTGATTGGAAAGAGAGGAGGGATCAATCCTAGCCCTCTGCAGCCATTACAAGGGGCATAATATAATGAGATAAAATGTACTGTACAGCAGGAAAAATTAGCTTTCTGTTTATTTTTGCTATATTAGCTTAACTGACAAAAGTACTAAAATAAGTTGATCACTAATACTACAGGGAGCATAGTGATGTAACTGGACATGAAGCTGATACACTAATTCAAAGGGGCACTAAATAGCACTGTATCCCTATCCACACTAAATAAAGAGGGCACTAAAATAAGTTCCCATACAATATATTTTGTGGCTACCCTTGTGCTACAAATTAAATGTATGTAACATAGAAATTACTGGTGGTCAAGCATGCACAATCAGCATGTGCAGTCACAGAGGGTTTCTGATTTAATCAGACCTCAAGATCAAAATTCAAGCAATCTGATGCAATCAGATATCTGAGGTGGCAGCACAGACTGGTTGGGCACATAGTTGCTCATTCAGTAATTTTTTTATAGAGAAGTGGTATTTTGGTTTTTTTTTGCTACTTATTTGAAAGTTAAAGAATTTTCACAGCACTCTGTGGCAGCAGTGGATGTACAGGTGGTTTCAGTTCAGAAATTGAACTGATTGTTGAGTATGCCAGCTGTCACTAGGATTTCTGATCAACTGGGATGTTGTTGTACCACTGAGGGATAAAAGCACATTCCATGATGTTTCAGCTGGCATGGAAATTTATTTGGAACAAACCCACACTATACATTCCATAATACCTTTTGTACCAAGATATGCAGTATGCTCCTGTGTCTGGTCAAAAGAGCAACAGCACATATGCACAGTCAAAAATTGCACAGGCATAACAGTGTGCTTGGTTTCAGAGTTTTTTATTTAATATGCCATGGTTTTGGACTACATCACTTTGTTGTAACCATGTTGCACTGTTTTTGCCCACACAATTTTTGACCATACACTATTGACCTGGTGCCATTTGTTCTGCATATGGTACATATTTAGAATGTTTTCTTAAATAAATTTTACAAACAAAAGACATCTCAGCAAAAACTGGGATACTGTGCTTGATCCTGGAAGATGGCATTTCTCATCTGACTACCTAGCTCTGAAATATTTGACACTATATAAATGTATGGAAGTCAGGCTTGACTTCCAGTAGAAATGGTAGTTTCATGTAAATCAGATGTTGAAACTTGATGGTGCTATTAAACTTCTGTATAGACACAAGGTCAGCATACATTTCAAAGCCTGGGTAAAGCTAATGGAATCTGTTACAGTCCCTTCTGGTGAATAGTGACAATGAGTAAGACAGTGCAAACCAAAACATGCTGAGGAAACTAGACCCCATGATGTACCAAGATTATCAGGCTTTTTTCTTTTTTCTACTTGCTAGCTTTGCTACTAAACATACAATGGAGCCAGTCATGATGTAATGCAATAATCTGCAGTTAGTGACATGTCACAAAATACTTTATGATAAAAGGGCATAACTGCCACTGAATTTCATTATTCATTACAGTATACTGCAGCATTGTCTGGTAGCCCTCTATATTTCCCTTTCCCAGAAAGAGACACACCGTATTGGAGAAAATGGCCGCAGACATGCATTTATTAAATAATATTTCAACATTATTAGCAGCAAGCGCAACCGGTAGGCTCAACTACACCTATGGTCATAATGGGACAAGGCTATATGGCCACCCTCTGTCAGGCACAATTTCTTTGCAGTATAAATATACCTGCTACAGGAAGACCATAATCCCTCCTCCTGATCTGGTTGCTTGGTCTGCCTCATGCCAAACCTGAGGGTGTCACGAGCCCTTCAGAAGAACTTGGCTTATCACATCCCCCATTCCACTATACCATCTCTCAGTGATCCTCCCGAGATGCCACCATGACTGTGACATATTACAATTAACCATCCCCTACTATTTATTGTCACCTATTTAGATTCTCCACTGCTTACCTTGGTTTATCTCCCTTTTGAAGAAGATGACAAACATGGAAAAACCCTTTTACAGAGAAACCGGGAAAAGCCAATCCCTGGACCCCTAGTGCAGTCACCCCTACTAGGTTAAAAGAGGGCCCCTAGGTCCCTGCCCACACTACCCTACTTTAATGAGGGCAGGTTAGAGAGTGATCCTTCAAAGGGCAGAGGAGAAATTGGATGAACAGGAACAGCTGGCTCTGTCCCAATAAATTCATCCTCTCCCTACCCCTGCAGGATATGACCTCATTTCCCAAGTGGGCAGCCCCTGGATTGTCCCCAACCAATTCTTCCTGACCCAAATCCCCCTGGGACTACCTCTGTCAACCCCATTCTCTCCTCCTTCTTGGTTCAGATGGAGGAGAACCAAGACAAACTACAGCAGCTGCCATCTGCTGCAGCATCTACATTGTCTGGTAGCCCTCCATACCCCCATTTCCCCAAAAGAAACACACTGATACATGTTTTGGAGGAAATGGCCACAGCCATGGGTTTATTAAATAACATTTAAACATTATTAGCAACAAGCACACTTGGGAGGATCAACTACCCCAGTGGTCATAAAGGGCCAAGGCTATACAGTCACCCCAGTCAGGCACTGTTTCCTTGCGCTACAGTTATACCTGCTTCAGGTGGACATTACCCTTCCCCTGGGTCTGGTTGCTTGGTCTGCCTCCATGCCAAACCAGATGGAGTCACGAGCCCTTCAGAACAACTTAGCTCATCAATCCCCATTCCACTATACCATCTCTTAGTGATACTCTTGAGATGCCTCAGGAAAGACTGAGGTTTCACTGAAGTTGGAAGTGAAGAGGATCAGTAAAGTGAATGGACCTGAATCAGCACACCAGGATTCTGGTCCCACTGGAAACAGGGATCTGGAGGAAGACAGTATGGAAGGCAGCTTTACTGTGCAGGATGTGGAGCTCTCCAGCACCTTAGAGGATGGGGATTGTAGAGAGATCAAAACAATTACTTTTGAAAGAATCCAAAAGCCAAACCACCTGCACTTCACCCAATAGTTGTACTAAAGTTAAATTCAAAGTGCACAGCTTACCATGTCATCACACTTTATTCGAGTACAAAAACTGTTAATACCTGCAGCAAGAGTAGAGTGCAAAGGCGGTGACTACTCGATTACATTAAAACAAAAAAGCTGAAGACACCATCATGGTGTTAGAAAATACGGCAGGATTTTGACCAGGCCGGCCAAGCAGAGTAACCCATGTGCGTAATGACGCACAGGATCAGCTGACGTTTCGGCTTACGCCTTCCTCAGAGCTGATTGGTCAAAATTCACATCAGCTTTTATATAGGAAAAAACTTACATATTCATGGTGCATAAATATTAAGACCATCCTCTGCTCATAAATATGAAAAACACTCATTCATACATCACATACAAGCAAATACATCACAGATAATTTATAAATAACAATGCAGCAATAATTCTTCATTTAACCCTTTTGGTTGTAAAGTCCCAAGTTTAAAAATCCAAAAACATTCTCATTGGTCTAACTTATTTGTTAGACACCCACCACGGGGTCCAACATGTACTTTCTCAATACTAATGAATTTCAGATTTGCAGGAGATCCATGACCCACAGCCGAAAAATGACGTGCCATAGCATTTGTCTGAACATTATTACGAATGGCTGATTTATGTTCACTTATTCTTTCCCTAAGTTGATGTTTTGTTTGCCCCACATAATTTAAGCCACATGGACAAGTTAACATGTATATTACTCCAGTACTTCTGCAGTTAATAAATTATTTTATTTCAAATTCCTGGTTTGTATGTAGATGCTTGAATTTTTTACTGTCATTTGTATTATTACATTATGCACAATTGCCACATTTATAGTTTCCTTTTGGGAATGCTGGAATCCATGTTGCCCTTGGTTTTTCAGGTTACTGAACACTGCAGACTAATAAATCTTTGATATTTCTCCCTATTTTATAAGTAATGCTTGGCTTTTTATATTGATCATTTCTAAATACAGCATCTCCCTGCAGCACTGTCCAATGTTTTCTCACAATATAAGCAATTTCTCCTGACTGGTTAGAGAACTCAGTTACAAAGCTTATTGGGCTCTGAATCATACCAACATTTAGAGTTTTCGGTCACGGTAGTTCACTTCTTTCAGTGCTGTTCGCTCTTTCGACCCCTTTGTATATAGAAGTCACATCATATCCTCGATTTCAAAACCTGTTGGCAACCTCTCATGAATTCTTTTAAAATTGTTCAGTGTCACTGCAGATCCTTTATAAGCACAACATTTGTCCAACTGGTATGTTACGCTTAAGTGTTTCAGGATGATTACTTGCATTGTGCAACAAAGTATTTCTACTCATTGGCTTTCTGTACAGTGTTGTTTTTAATTTTCTTTCATCTTTGTATATTAACATATCCAAAAATGGGATTGAATACATATCCACTTGTACAGTAAACTTCAAATTTAAATCAAACGTGTTGATCAAATCTCTAAATTAATTGTCCAGATAAGGAAGCAATCATCGATGTAATGTTTCCAAAATTTCACATATTTCTTAAACATCTCATTTGTATATAGATATGTTGCCTCCCACTGTCCCACATATAAACATGCAATACTTGGAGCAAACATTGGTCCCATCGCAGTACCCTTATGTTGCATAAAGGCTTGATCCCTGTATGTGAAATAGTTAGACTTAAGCACCATGTTTGCCATATTTGCAATAAATTCCACATCATAAACTTCTTCATTCTGATCATTTAAGAAGAATTTAATAGCCTTGATTCCTCCATCATGTGGCACATTTGAGTACAGGCTCTCTATATCCAATAAGGGTACTGCAATGGGAACAAAGTTTGCTCCAAGTATTGCATGTTTATGTGTGGGACAGTGGGAGTACGATTCACAGCCCAATAAGCTTTGTAACTGAGTTCTCTAACCAGTCACACATTACTTATAAAAGAGGGAGAAACACCAAAGATTTATTAGTCCACAGTGTTCAGGAACCTGAAAAACCAAGGGCAACATGGATTCCAGCATTCCCAAAAGGAAACTATAAATGTGGCAATTGTGCACAATGTAATAATACAAATGACAGTAAAAAATTCAAGCACCCACATACAAACCAGGAATTTGAAATAAAATAATTTATTAACTGCAGAAGTACTGGAGTAATATACATGCTAACTTGCCATATGGCTTAAATTATGTGGGGGAAACAAAACGTCAACTTAGGGAAAGAATAAGTGAACATAAATCAGCCATTCATAATAATGTTCAGACAAATGCTATGGCACGTCATTTTTCGGCTGTGGGTCATGAATCTCCTGCAAATTTGAAATTCACTGGAATTGAGAAAGTATGTGTTGGACCCTGTGGTGGGAGTCTAACAAATAAGTTAGACCAAAGAGAATGTTTTTGGATTTTTAAACTTGGGACTTTACAACCGAAAGGGTTAAATGAAGAATTATTGCTGCATTGGTATTTATAAATTATCTGTGATATATTTGCTTGTATGTGATGTATGAATGGCTGTTTTTCGTATTTATGAGCAGAGGATGGTCTTAATATTTATGCATCATGAATATGTATGTTTTTTCCTATATAAAAGCTGATGTGAATTTTGACCAATCAGCTCTGAGTAAAACGTAAGCCGAAACGTCAGCTGATCCTGTGCGTCATTATGCACGAGTGCTGCTCTGCTCGACCAGCCTGGTTAAAATCCTGCTGTATTTTCTAACACCATGATGATGTCTTCGCTTTTTGTTTTAATGTAATCGAGTAGTCGCCGCCCTTGCAGTCTACTTTTGCTGTGGGTATTAACAGTTTTTGTACTCGAATAAGGTGTGATGACATGGTAAGCTGTGCACTTTGAATTTAACTTTAGTACAACTATTGGGTGAAGTGCAGGTGGTTTGGCTTTTGGATTATTTCAAAAGTAATTGTTTCAGCTTAAACTCTGATACCTCCTTGCACCAGATTTGATGTGCTCACCATGAGCGAGCCCATCATTTGTTGTGTTCTATATGTTGAGTGTAGAGAGATGCCATTGAGGCCATCTATCCAAGAAGTAATTCAACCTACAAAACAGGATGCTTTGGAATGGTCAGGTAGGACAAAAGGGGCTGTTTTCACTACTGGGACTGCAAGTAACTTTGAAACAAGGGAAATGTCTAAACAAGATGTAGAAATTGTGACTTATGATATTGCATGTATGGACACAAGTGCTTCTGGTGTAGAATCAGAGCTTACAAAAAAGGGTGCGCAGATAATTATAGCATAAGGGGTTTTGGGGCATCCTAACTCCAGAGAGTCTGATAATGGAGGGAAGAATTTGTAACAGTATTAGAAGACATAGACACTGTGTTACCTCAGTCTTTTGAAGAAAATATGTCTGCTTCTGGTCTGATAATAGTGGAGGCTTTCGAGCAGGCCGGCTGAGTAAGGAGCCCTGAGAGTAAAAATCCTTGGATGTCTCTAGGCCCTGTCCTAGCTAGTCAGTTGGGTTTACCAGTGAATGACCCCGGGGGAGAAAGCCCCCTACATATTCTTACAGCACTGAAACTCACTCAAAATCCAGCCCTCTGTATGAATGTTGAGGAGGTAAGGAGTAAACCAGAGAGGCCTTAGAGGACAGTGTCAAACCCAGAATTAAGTACTCCCACTTCTCAGAGTAGGCCTGCTGATGTTCAAATAAATGGATATATGATACCCCCCACCAGTGGGAGACGTCCCTCTGGGACAAAGACTGGCCCTGAATCCACTGACAAGGGACCCCACCCTCCCTCACATGTATAGGGTTGTTCCATAACCCTCCTGCATCTTTAAAGTTAAAGAATGCTGTGAGAATCAAATATTGAGGGTTTCTGAAGGTTTTTCTGGATCATGTTTAAGTGGAAAAAAAATTGATAAAGCAAAGTTTACAGTTCAAAGCCAGTGAAGTGTATGCTGTCATTCATACAGTGGGTGAAACAACATTTGACCTGCATTTTTAAATGGCCCCAAATTTAGAAAACCTTTGGATGAAATACTAACAAGTGAGGTACACAATCCTGTGGTCCTCCTTTATGGTGTTTCCCTTCACAAAGCCTGCATTTAAGGTAATCAGGGTGTTGTTCAAGAATGAGGGAGTTTATGTGAATAATGTTTTACACTAGCTACAGTCAAATGGTACCCTCTTGGGCAGCCCAGGCCCCATCATGGATGCTGAACAATTTTGGATGGGGGGACGGTGGATTAGGGTTTGCCTACCAACCATGAATGAGACTATTTAGCATCTTCCTAGTTGTTTTCATCTTGGATGAGACAGAGGCTTTCTATTGCATCCAGGACAACCAAAGTCTTGTTTTTACTATGAGGATTACACACACCTAAGCAGTGCCAGCAAAAAACTGAAATGCTCCCCGTATGGGGGTATTGGTCATTCTAGTATGGGGTATCCCACACCAGTATGTTGTAATTTGTGTGGGAGAATAGAACATTCCTTTACAGCCTGCTTATGGGCCACCCATAACAGACCCTCAGTTGAACAAATGGACCAAGAGGACCTTGTCCCACGAGCACAAAAACAGTTCACAAATGCCTCAGTATTTGTTCCACATGTTCCATCTATAGGAATTGAATCCAGAACTCCTTCTCTCTGTAAGGAACCTGTACCTGCAGCTTCTGAGGCAGGGCAAAGGGACATACCAGCAGAGAAAGGAGTCAATAGTGCATCAAACCCCCTCCCTCCTGTTTCAGCATTACTTACATCTATAGGTGATCTATCATTGATTTCTCCCCACCACCACCACCGCAGCAATGGAATCAAGTCCCTCCCTGCAGTAGTTTGAGAAATAAGGGGCTTAAAGACCTACCTCCTGAAAAAGTAGTGAGACAGAACACTCTCTCAACAAAGAACAAATTCTTTGTTTTAACAAAACATAAGGCTTGGAGTGACACTGAGGACGAGTCGGATACTTCATCCATTATGTTCTCTGTAGCCACAGACATGGACATGGCATCAATGGACTCTCGTATGTCTAGCAAGAAAAAAGTGAAAATCAAAAAGTCACTCAAAGGGAAGACCTGAAAGAGACTGTGTCTATTGACTAAACATTAAGCAAGGGTTTTTTCATAGCATCTTTGAATGCAAATAGCATTACAAATCTGAAAGACCGTCATACCACATTTGCCATATTGTGGGACTTTAACTATCATTTATATTTTCTTCATGATACCCGTTTGCTAACCATTTCTTTTTTTTTTCTTAATTGAAATAAGTTATTATTTTAATAAAATCACATTAGAACAGTCAATGAAGTACAGTAAGAAGAAACTATTGGGATAAAGAAAATATAACCTAACCCACCATCCTCCCTTCTGCCCATCTTATCCCCCACTTCCCCCCACCCCAGCAGAGTGCACTGGACCCGTCATCACATAAGACAGTAAAAAATAGGATACCTAGAAGGTGATTATAAAAGTAACAATAACAATAATCTATAGGAGAACTATCTAGGTGTCAGGGATAAGATACCAGTTACTCAAAATATAAAGCAAATAATTTGCCCCACTTCTTTTTGAAAAGAAGCATGTGACTGTGTTTAGTAGCAATTAAGTGTTCTGTTCTTAAGGAGAATGAGAGCTCATTCAGCCATTCATTGTAGGTAATGGGAGATTGGTTGAACCAATGCCTCAGGACACATTTTTTAGCTGCTGACAAGACAAGATCCATATGGTAACGCCATTCTTTGACCTGAATCAAAGAGAAGTCACAGAGAATACAAACTTCAGGAGAGAAAAGACCACCTAATCCCAAGAGCAGTCTATTCTTTCCTCTATGTTCGCCCCATAAGGAAGAGATATTCTTGCATGGCCGAAAGATGTGCTTGCATACCATTTCTGACATGTCACAAGCTGCTGGGGAATGGTTTGGAGGACCCTTCCTTTGGTCCTTGGAGGAGGATCCTGTTCAGGTGTGGGTATTTTGTTTAACACCAGGGCATTGTTGTTAACAGACTCTTGGATATAGTGCCAGGCAGAGTACTGATGCCAGATATTTTTTATCAGCAACAGGAATTCTGGCTTATAAATATTTATGGCTCCAGACCAGATCCTTATGGATAGAGATTCTGTGTACCGTACAACCATATGTTTACACCATAAAAACAGTGTTTTTTTTTGCTGGGGACTTCAATTGTATACTGGTCTTAAAAATTGAAATGGGGGAGACACAAAAACTAAACAGTGATTCAAATGTTTTAATTAAATTGATCATTAGAGCGACACTTAAAGATGGGTCAGAAGGGGATCCCCAACCTCCATGCCATACCTTTTATAAAATACACTATCCTCTAGGATTTATTTTTTTCTTTGTTTCACAATGGATGGTGTGTTCAGGATATAAGATAACACCAACAGAAACCACCGATCATGGTATGCTCACACTTAATATAGGAGTTGCATTTAACAAACCCACCATATGTGGTATCTTAATGTTTCACTTTTGGAAAATCAGTCTATTTGGACAGCTGTCCAGGAACTTCTGGCAGCCAGACACTCGGTGTACATGTTATTTGACATGTCTATGCAATGCTGGATGGATGCGAAATTTGATTTAAAAAGTCTGTTTCATGTATGGGTGAAATATCAGCACACAACACAGTATGTACAATACCTGGAACTACACCAGCATTTACAGTCACTGATTTACAGGTCATTTGAGACTGGATATGATTATGAAACACAGATTGAGAATGTATGGAATGAAATGTGAGAAGTTCAGTATGATCGAGCTTCCTTTTTAGCAGCAGAACAAAAATATGGGACACTGAGTAAAAAGGAACAATTTAATCCACATGACACCTGTAAAGAATGCATTGAGACAAAATATATGTCCCATCTGAAAGGATCAGATGGTTCTGTAACAGCACATAATATGGAAATGGCAAATATTATGTACAAGCATACAGAGAAACTGTTTTCTAAATCAGAAAGTGTTTTGGATGGAACATCAGATTTTATTGATGGTCTTCTCATTCTGGAGGTGCCACAGGAGATTATGGATGGTCTGGTGGTCCCTATAACAGCAGGGGAAATTCAGCAGATAGGGACATCATGTACAGAGAGTTTGGCCCCTGGTCCTGATGGGTTACCTATTGAACTTTATAAAAAAATGTTGGATGACATAGTTGATTATTTAGTTCCCCTCTTCAGTGACAAAGTGCAGGCAAAAATAAGCATTCTGACAGAAATGTCAGAAAGGTTTTTGATTTATTTATTTAAAATGGTGATAAAACTGATTTACACAAATGGAGGCCAATTAGTTTATTAAGCATGGACTGGAAAATATTGTGTAAAATCCTGGGTAACAGATTAGTAGATGTGGTTCACATATCAATTTTACCTACTCAGGCATGTGCTGTCCCTAAGCATAGTGCATAAGGCACTTTATTTCTTCTGTGTGAAGTATGTGCAAGATCAGAAGCTCAAGGGTACATTATCAATTTAGACCAGGCAGAGGCCTATGATGTAGTGAATCATGAGTTTCTGTGTTCTGTGCTTCATTATGGTATACCTTCGATGTTTGTAGACAGGATTAGATGGTTATACAGTATTATTACCACTAGGCTGGTAGTGAATGGTCTCCCAGGAGCTGCAGTTTTGTTGAGAAGGGTGTGAGACAAGGGTGCCCACTAAGCCCCTTTATATGTTTTTTGTACTGACCTCCTCCTTAGAAAGATTGAACAGTGTAGAGAAATACATAATGTGGGGGGAAGGGATGCATGCTCTATGTTTTCTTATATAATGGCTTATGTGGATGATATTTGTCTTATGGTGGCTTTATTTATTTTATTTTAGTTATTTATTGAGTCTTGGATTACAACACCTTTGAGCATTAAAACTCATTTACAAAGGTTCCACCTCAGTAGTACAAATACAAAAGAAGGTGAGCAATAGATAAGTAAATAGCGGACATCAAGAATATACTTAAAAAAGACTAATACATCGAAAGCAATCAAAATAACACTGAATATTACTCAATATACAGTACAGTTGGCTAGAAGAGAAGGCAGCCTGGGAGGCTGTGTCAAAATCTAGGAAAGAAAGTAATGAGGTGTAAGTTAGGGAATGGGAAAAACAAGAGGGAGAAGGAGATGAGTTGCATAGGAGGCAGAGTGGAGCTGCAGAGGAGGTAATGCAGATAGAGAGATGAGGTGAGGAGAAGGAGATGGATGGAGGAAAATGGGATGATTGCAAAGAGAAGGGGCAGTGTAGGTGAAGTAAGAGGGAGAAAGACAAATTAACAGTAGAGGGAGAAGAGGTGGTGTTTAGCCATGGGAAAGGGCAGCCTTCAGGCCTTGTTGAAAACCAGACATAGAGAGAGAGACAGTAATATGAGTGGGAGAGAGGTAAACGAGAGAAATGTAGGGGGAAGGAGAGGAAACAAACATTCTGCCACAGTGTCATTAGAAATAATTTCTGACATATTTCAGGTACAGCACTAAATGAAGAAAAAAGTCAGTGTTTGGTGTTAAAACATGCTTTAGATCTTCCAAGAGGTGCAATTAAAGTGTCTACTATTGTGTCAGGCCTAGTACAGGTGTTGGAAATATTATTTGGGCATGGCAATGTGGCTGCACAGAACTGGGAAGATACCCTGAGAACAGAAGAATCCAAGGTAGAAAAATGGAAGAATTGGCCTATGACCAAAAACAAATGAGTGTTTCTGGCAAAAACTGTTATTTTGCCCCTTTTTAATATGTACAGTAAGTTATGTTTTTCCTTTACCCCAAGATTGGAAACAAGGGTACACAGTATTTTTTAGGCTCTTGTGGGGCAGTAGATTTAACCCTATTAATATAGCAGGTACATGTAGGTCTGTCAAATCAGGTGTCCTTAGTATGATAAATCCAATTGTGTTTTTTTTTTCCATTTATGTTTATGTAATTGCTGTGCCTATTTTGAAATAGTGACAAAAAGCATGTATTCCATTGTTTCTGGACAGATGTGGGTTTTTCTTTGGGAAATGGGATATGGGACATTGGGGAGTGTTTAGAAAGTTACCGGGGGGGTTGGAGGATGATTTGGTTTCTCAATTCTGAAAACTAAAAACATGGAGACTCACTGTACAATCTGTTATACTTATAAATAGGAAAGAATTCTATAAACATATAGTTTCTACATATTTTAACTGTGATTCATGTTTTAAATGTCAACTGTTAATACCAGATAAATGTTTATTGGTCCAGATTTTGGAACCTCAGGTACCGCCTAAAATGTGGGACATGGTATGATTAACTTGTGCTCCTAGGTCGCTCCTGTAAAAAAGCTTTCAGCTTAGTGTGCTATACCTGGTTAAACAACTAAATAAAAAAAAGTTGATATGAAAAATTAAATGTCCAGAGTAATCATCACCACAAATCTGTTAAAGAACAAAACTGTTTATGGGAGGAATGTCTTCAACAAGAGGAAACCATGGCACATTTATTTTTACAGTATCTGTTTATTGAGAAATTATGGCCAGAATTAGTAAAACTGTGGCAGGTCCCTGAATTTCTGCAGATGTCTTATGAGATATTAGTTTATGGGTTGTTTCAGGATGGGTGGCAAAGGTTTCATCCTGGTACATGTATAATAGTTCTAATATGTATAAAGTGGGGCATATGGCAGGTTAGATGTCTTTAAAGTTTACAACAAAAATTTATTTCTGTTGCAGGTGTTACTTGAGGTTCCTTCACCCTTATTGGTACCCCCAGAGGTACACCATAGACAGCTAGAACTTAGGCATATGTTATACTAACATATAGGGCATAGGGCATCTACCGTACAAGAGTAGATAGCAGGATATGTATGCATATTATTGTTATGCTCTTTGCTTTCTAATATATATATATATATCTATATATATCTATATATATAGATATATATATATATAGATATATATATATATATTTCTTGCTTGTAAGATGTTAAGGCAACTGTGTCCTTGTAATAATGATGATATAAAAGTCGGCATTGCCATCTTTTGGCGATTTGTACTATTACACTAATATATGCACAACTATGTTTCCTTTGTCTTCACAAAGTGATGACTACTACAAAATGTTATAATGTTATCTTGGACTATGGAGCCACCTCTAATTTTGCCAATAAGGCTTATCTCTGTAACTAGAAATGTTTCTATTTTACAGTAACCATAGTAGCTATCATAGGTGTATAATGTAAGACATTACATCTTCCACCTCGGAAACCCCAAGAGACACGGATAATCCTTGAGGCATAGGGAACATTTAGTATTGGATCCCAGTTATTATTTGGTAAGAGTTGCTTAGGGCAACTATTATTTATCCTTTTTGGTTGTAATAAACAAGTTTATTACCCTTATGCAACGTGTCTGTGATTCCTTGCATTCCCATTATTGCCAAGAACCAGAGAGTGAGGTTTAGACCTCCTGACAATTGGTGATCACATGCAGGCAATATTTAGTGTTTGCAAAGTTTCACTTGTTGCTTCAAACTATTCTCTTCCCAACAGGGACTTTAGGTGTGCATTCCTGCATCATGTCTCCCATTATACGACCTCTTTGTTATAACTTGCAAAGTCTGGCTGCTTTCTGGGTGTGGTTGATGCTGACTTGACCCACTCCACAGTGGTTTCGAATTGCAAGCTTACAAGTGCACAGTAGCCCAACTGTGAATAAAGTGCTCTTGTTGTGGATTGATACATAGCACAGCACCTTTTTCACAGTTTGATTTTTCATTCCCTCACACACAGTGGTCACTGTATCAAATATCTGTGCAGAACTGAGACTTGATGTCTTAAACTTTCTTGCCTCCCATAGAGGATAGGCTGACTTTGCATGGGATGCAAGTCAATCTGAAAACCCTGTACAAGGGATTTCAACTCAGTACTCAGTGATGAGACAAACATCCAAAAAGTGAGATGCTAAGTGGCTGTTGGTCACGGCTCTCTATGCTGTTCTGGAAGCCTCCAAAGTGAGGTTTCAAACCCTTGAACTGCAAATCTCATCTCTTAAGCAGGAGATGGCATTGCAGGAAACAAAACATGTAAGATGTGAGCAGGATTTGGAATCTGAACTCCAAACTCTACAAAATGAAAAGGATTCCCTTTGTCATCATTAGGCCCAGGCAGGCAAACAGGAACTTTGTATCTTGAAGCAGGAATGTGAAAGTTTGAGACAAGATAAGAGTCAGGCTTTGCAAATTAATGACTTACTAAGCAGAATGAATGAGCAATTGAGTGAGGAGCCGGGAGAGATTCAGGATGAGACAGACCAGGTATGTAATGACTTAGAAGCGGCTATTAGGGACAATTGCAAATTGAGTGCCAAGTATAGAGTGTTGCAGAAACAGATGCAGGATAAGGTAGATATGAATGCTGCAATTGTGAATCATGCTAAATGTGAATCCAAGATGGTGAAACTGCACCATCAGTGGGAGGTTCTGGCTGGGCATGTCAAGGTGATGGGAGGCGTAGCCCCCACCTTGACCATTTCATCTGAGGGGGAGGTGACAGATGATGACACCTCACAGTTCAACACCCAGTCACAGGACTACTACAGCCCAGACTCCCTACCCCACCATCCTCAACATGGCTGATGCCCCTCACACCCAACCCATGTCATACATCACTGACATCATGACACACATCATGGGTGATGCCAACATGGCAACCACCATGATGGGGGGAGTAGGCCCAGACCTAGTCCCAATGGTACCACTGGTGGCTATTATTACTGTGGATGTTAAGGAAGAGATTCAGAAAATGATAGATGCTGCTTTAGGCAACGTGGCCGTACATGACATAAGGAAATGGACCCTCTGGATGCAGATCAGACAGATGCTGCAGGAAGCTGTTACCTGAGATGGAACTGTCTGTACTGTGGTGAAGGCCACAGCTCAGGTAGCCCTGGACCGTGCCTAAGAGAACCTACCTCTACCTGATCATCCCAATAATCTCCTTGCAAATGGCCTACTCTTTTCAGCAAATGAGCCTGTCTAACAACCTCAGCAGCAACTTGGAAAAGGTGTGTGCTAAATGTGAAATGCTTAGTCTCACTGCAGACTACCAAGTACAGATCCTACACCAGACCATTGATCCTGGATTTTGGGCAAAATTCCCTGATGCTATCTCCCAGGACTGCGCCACCACCTTTGTCGAGGTTGCAGCTGAACTCACTTCTGAACACAGCCCAAGTGTAGTAGGAATGATGCTTACATACCCAGTGAAACAGAATGCAAAATAAAGGCCAGCAATTTATCACCAGAGGCTCTGAATGGCTTACCAAGCAGGGAAGCATCTTGCACAGGAAGCTGCAGACATAGATCTTATCAAGTATAAGACCCTTTTCCTTAGGAATGTGATCTCTGCAGTAAGAGAAAAAGCAGAGCCAACCACCTATCCCACCATGGTGAGGTTTGCCAACATTTTTTTGAAAACCGAGAGAGTTCATCAACTGTACAGCCATGATCTGGGTTCCAGTTTCAAGAAAGTAGCTGTTGTGGATGCTACTCCAGAGACCATCATGCACTACATGATGGAAGGGCAGGCCCACGAGAAACTGACTCCCCCATAGACAACCAACACCCCTAACAAGCTCAACAACCAAAACAACAGCAGCAACAACAGAAATGGGGTAGGAACCAGAAATACCATAAGAATAAGAAATGCCACAAGAATAACAAGGGTAAACAACAAAAAACAGGCCCATCATATAGGGAGCTAGCCAAAGAAAATCACAAGTTCCAAGAACTTCTGGGGCAAGTGCACTCAATAGCAGATGCTATTCCTGCTGAGGCCCTTGCAGCCATACAAATGGGAGCACAGGCCTCAACAGGCCATGGAGATACCAGAAGTACAGGCCCTCAAACCCATACAGGCCTGAACTCAGAAGTGGCTACCTATCTAGCATCAGTGCAACACGGTGAGGTGGTTCAAAGGAGCAAGGCCCAATCCCTCCATGTTTCCATTGGTACAGAATGACAATTACAGGCCCCAGTCCATTTGGTAAACAAGGTGGTCTTGGATGCAAATTGAAGGCCCTGCACTGAGGCAGAGGTCAGGGGGTCACCTGCTGACAGTGCTATTGGATACAGGTGCGGCTGTGTCTCTATTACATCATGACCACCCAGAGACATCCCCTTGGTTCACCAGATGGAGGACCAACATATTAGGAGTAGATGGAACTACTTTGCTGCATACCATTCTCTACCACTACCTGTTGAGTTGGGACACCTGAAGGCATATTACACCTTCCAGCTAATGGTATTGCATGACCATCCTAATATAATTGGAATTGATTTTCTAGCACCACATGGCTGTGTGGTGGACCTAGCCAACATGTTACTGATACATATTCAGGGTCAATACTATATCATCATGATTCCTGATTCACATGTGGTGGCTACAATATCTGCCAACAATAAAAAGTATGATGTCATAGATTTGTTCAAGAACCATGTGATTCTCCCAAAGTTCATCCCTGTTCTACAAAGGCATTTGAAGGCATTTGCCACCAATAAGCAAGACTGTGGCAGAATGCACACGGTCAAAGAAATGACAGGCCTAACACATGAGAGGCAAAAGCAATATCCTTTTCCACCAGAGTCCCTGCCTTCTCCTAAGGAAACAATAAAATCACTCCTCAAACAAGGTGTAATCAGGACATGTGTCTCTACCACAAACTCCCCACTGTGGCTTGTGAAGAAACCCACAGGTGCCTGGAGGCTTACTGTTGATTACAGGAGACTGAATTAGGTCACCCCCAGTTGTGCCCCAACTGTGGCATCAGCACCTGATGTGCTGCGATTTTTGACTCCTGATCCAAAATGTTTCTGTGCCCTGAACATCCCAATGGTTTCTGGTCATTACCATTGGCCCCTGAATGTCAATATAAGTTTGCTTTCATCTTTGCGTGTAGACAGTACACGTGGACCTCCTTACCACAGGGATTCCATAACAGCCCTCCCCTGTTCCGTGTACACATGATGAATGCCCTTACGGGTTTCTCTATCCACTAGTGTCTTTTGCAGTATGTGGATGACCTGTTGTTGGCAACAACCACACAGGAATAACATTTGGATGCCTTGGATGAACTACTAACCCTTATTCAGAGAGTAGGCCTCAAATGTAACCCAGCAAAAGCACAACTATGTCAGAAAGAGGTACTCTTTCTCAGCCTGAGAATAAATTATTAAGGCTGAAGCCCTGCCTGAAAGAAAATACAAGGATTGCAAGATTTACCATTACCCACCAGTGTGGCCATTCTTTGGAGAATTTTGGGTATGGGGAATTATTCTAGAGATTTAATTTGTGATTTTGCTCAGAAGGCTGCTCCTCTATAAGAATTACTGAAAAATGACATTCCTTAGAATTAGGGCCCTAGTTACACCCAAGTGACATCACTGAAACAGGCCTTGGCCTCAGCCCCAGTTCTTGTCAACTGTATTCCAGCCTTGCCATTCCATCTGTAATGTGTCACCTCTGACATAGCCATGTCAACAGTGCTGGACCAGAAGGTTCATGTCACTTTGACACCCATTGCATATTCATCACAGCTCTTGATACCAGTGGAATAGAAGTACAGCCTTTGTGAAAGGAAACTTCTAGCAACCTACTAGGCTGTCAAGCACTTCTTGTATATCAATGGGTAATCTCCTCTGATTATTAACACAAACCACACCCTAACTACCTTTCTGCTATCAGATAGGGTGAAGGATGGGTCAGTCTCAAATAACAGGCTAACACACTGGTCACTTCTTCTCCAAGATAGAGACATTCAGGTCTACCCAACCAAAATGCCATCCATGTTGGCACATGGCCTCCTTTTTCAACAAGAACCCCATGACTGTACACTGCAACCACCTGATCTTCCAGATCCAGATCGTTTCCTCCCTGCCACTCCACAACTACTTGAGAACACCTCACTGTGTCATACCTTTACAGATGGTTCAGCTTCCCATTATCAGGGAGAACAAATTACATGGATGGGCATCTTAATGATTTATAATTACGGTAATACTGTTAAAATTTCTAAGCTTTGCAGTGTGGCATCATCACAATATGCTGAGATGGCAGCGGTGGCTGGTGCCCTTGAGTTTATCCATCATGGGACCAAGGATACCATCATCTTTACAGACTCTAGCGGGGTTTCTTGTTACATAAATACATAGACAGTGTCGGCAGATAAGGGCCTATGGCCCACCCAGTCTGCCCATTTGAGCTTGTAAGTTCAGTTTGTTTTCCTAGAAGTCTGTTTCCCCTTACCCCTGACCTCTAGAATTCCTTTATGTCTATCCCATGCATTCTTAAATCCCGTGATTGTTTCAGCTCCCACCACTTCCTCTGGCAGGGTGCTCCACTTGTCCACCACCCATTCTGTGAAGAAATTCTTTCTCATGTTTCCTCTGAATCGTCCTCCCTCCAACTTCATCCCATGTCCTCTAGTCCTGGAACATCTTTTTCGCTTAACAATAGTGTTTTCCTGCACTCTGTGCACTTGTTCTCTTACAGAATTTCTTCCTTTCTGGCAGAAGAACTCCTTCCTCTCCTCTGATGGCCATAAGGAACTGGTAATATACATACACTCACTGGTGCAAAGGTTTGCACACAAAGTCTATGTACACAGAGTTAAAGCTCACTCCATAAATGACTCCCATCATGCCTTCATTGAAACTGTGACACCCTTGCCAAGGAAGAGGACGGGGGGCACCTGGATGATGGATTATCCAGAAGCCAGAGTGGCTGTACACATTGCAGCAGTCAAAAAGAAGCCAGAACACTTTTCCCTATTGGACCTGTCATCTTCCCAGCATGCTGACTCTGAGCTCAAAGATGTGTTCAGAGAGCACTGAACAGAATTTACCTACCCACAACACCTACTGGAGGCATGAAGGTAGGTTACACTTGTCTCCAGGTGACAAACTCATCTGGAATCAGCAAGATGATACCTCCACCAAATTGTGGGTAGTTCCCAGAGACCTTAAGGCTGGATTTTTGTACCAAGTGCATGACACCCCTACTGGTGGTCACCAGGGAGAAGAAAACACCCTCCAAAGACTCAAGACCACGGCTTGGTGATCTGGTATCACCAAGGATGTCAAACAGTACATAGATAATTGTCTTGTTTGTGCACAAAACAATCCCATCCCCACCTAATGAAATGCCCAACTACTACTGCAAAGGCACTCTGGCCCATGATATGCCATACAGATTGATTTTATTGGCTCATTGACCAGTACCAGTAGGAATAACAAGTATGCCCTTGTGGTAGCTGATCTTTTCTCTAAGTGTGTGGAAGCTTTCCAAACTAAGACATGCTATGATAAAACCACTGCCAAAGTCCTGGTGGGACAGATTTTTTCCAAGTGGGGCCTACCTCTCAAGGAAGACTTCGATAAAGGAACCAGCTTTACAGGTGAGTTAATGAAAGAAGCACTTGAACTTCTCGGAGTTCACCAGAAATTCCACATACCCTACCACCCACAATCTTCAGGTCAAGTAGAAAGAGCCAACAGATGGATTAAGCAAATGCTTTCCAAATTCATTGAGGACTATCCCAAGACTTGAGATTCCCTGTTGCCATTACTCCTTATTGCAATCAAGGGCACCCCCTCAGCCACCACCCAGTTGACACCATTTAAGGTGATGACTGGCAGATAGTGAGATTAACTGAACACTTGCTGTTTGAGCTGCATACCCCCACAGCAGACCGTGTGCCTGTGTAGACCAATATGTGGGGAAACTCAGACAAGACCTCATACACACACTTGTATGCTGCCAACTGCATGGGCAAGGCTCAGCAACAGTCCAAAATACAGTTTGACAAACATGCACAAGAAGTGGATTGGCAAGTTGGAGGTCAGGTAATGGTTATCAGATTTGCACATCCCACACACTCCTTCTCCAATAAGTGGAAAGGCCCCTATCACACTGTCAACAAGATCAGTCTGGCAGTCTATCAGGTTAGACTAATGCACAACAAACTGACTGACAAATGGTTGCATGCAAACCAGTTGAAACTGTACAAAGGAGTATAATTGCTTTTCCTCACCCTATTGGGTAGAATAGTACTAACGTTTGGTACTCCTTTTCAGGTACTCTGACAGGACAGCTATCTTGTTCCACTTTCTCCTCATCTCAGGAGTTATCCCCTGCATCCAAGCATGGTATAGCACCTCCTTCCTAACCTTGATTCTCCAGCATCTGCCCCAGAGGGAGTTTCTATCAATGTATCTGACCATTTTATTACTGTCCAGGAAGGTTCTAATGCCTACCTCACTGCCTCAGTTGTTGCTCCTGATAAATCTACCCTACAAATTGAGTGGCAAACCACATCACAAGGAGAAATTCTCCTTGTGGCCAAGCTTTCTAAGGAAACTTTCCATGACTGGCCCAATTGAAAATTATCCCTTAATGGTTCACTGTCCTAGCTCCAGACTGCTCTCAGACATTCTGGTTTATGCAATATCACTGCCTTGATTGATCCCTCATATTATAGTTCTTTGTCTAAAGACTCTGCCAGGAAATGTTGTGCTGTTCACAACATGGCCTCTGCTGCCATGTATCTTTCTGTGTTACCCCCTACTGATGAACAGCTTTAGGAATGTCCAAAACATATCCCATGTCCCCGCAGTGGTCTAACAGCCACTGCCTTACCTGGTACACTTATTAATAACTTGCAATTTATGCATATACCTGTTTTGTTCTATTTAACTTACTGGAATATGAAATAATTTGGTATGTGTCATACTACTAATACTTCAACATTTTATAATACTTTATCACTTGATAGTTTAGCAGCGTTTCAGATTTGTATGCAAGACCCTATTGCCGGGGTACACACCACTGATAACAGAGGCAATATCAGGAGGAAACTTAATCCAGATGATCAAAGTTACAAACATAACACCAGTGAGGTTGACAGTTCTGATGTAACAGGTGCCACGGACACTGTCACAGGTCTTTTTGGTACATCTATGTCTGTTTGGAATAAGGTTGACATTGCTGCTATCAAATCACATTTGGTGAAATTCCAAACTGGTTTTGTAAATTATATAATACCCTCATTATTGCATGGTGTGGATGGTCTTAGTCAGGAAGAAAGATACACTGTTTACAACATGCATGACATTGCTAAGGCATTTACAGATTCAAAAGATAAGATTAACACCCTCTTTGCACAAAATAACAAAGAAGCAGGTAGACAGTACATTGCCCATGACATATTGTGTTTAGCCTATGGCTCATATATTATCACTACCATCAATAATCTTTTCCATGATCTAGACTCTCAAAGGATCCCTGATATCATTCATGACAGATGCATCTCTAAATGGTACTGTCCATGGTGTGAAACCCCTAGATGCATTGCAACGTGTATGCAACAAACTTTAACCATTCCACTATCTACAGCTAGGAATGTGAGTTATGTGACTAGACACCATAACACTGGTCCATGTTTTATTTCTAAGAAATGTTCTATTCAGGATACAATGTTTGTTTCTTTTACTGTCTCTTTACCATGTTTTGATCCTATTACAGCTTTATTCAATAAACTTGCAACTGTTCACTCTATTGGGCACCTTGATAAAGATATCTACAGAGAATACCTCGACTTGCCTCTTCTACTTGTCTTCCATCCTATCCTGGATGCCTGGGTCACCCCACACACAGATTGCTGCGTAAAGAAGGGCTACATTTACTTGTGTGGTTGTGATGTATTTGATGTTATTAAACCTGTATGTGGTTATTCTCCTGACAGTATTGATTGTTTTTTTTCCATGGATGATGACATCAGCACTAATGGCACAGATTTTTTGGACTCAACATTGGCTCCAGACAAACCTTACCATTCATATCGAGAGGAGGTTCATCGCCTGTCAATACGTATTTCAAAGACAACCTACACCTGCCCAGTACAGTTGCAAAAATGGAGACTATCTACTGTTAAAATGCAATATAATTCTGATGGGCAGTGTTGTGTGGTCACAAATATTAAATCTTATGTATATGGAATGTAGACATGTATTATAGACAGCTCCAACTTCTGCTTTGTCCCTCATCAAAAAGCAGTTATTGGACATACCGTTATAACCCCAGTCCCTCTGATGGATGCTGATATCATTGATAGTAACTGTAATTATCTGCTTACCCTATCTGAATATTTACTGTATTTTAATGTACACATTGACTCCCTTACACTGACATTAAAATCACTTTTAGAGAAGAAAGATACCATCTCAGCCACATCAGCAATAATGTTACTAAGGCTAACAAATCTGTCCTTGCACTTATTAATGATGGTGGTATGAACAGTGCATTAACTTACACTTGGTTTGAAATTACCTTTAAAGGTTTTTCTTATCATACAAGCATTTTTGATATGTTTTCTTATTATTATGCTTTGCTGCCTATGGTGCACACTGTGTCAACACCATGAGCAGCAGGAGTTCATTTAAAAGGCTCACATATCGGGTCTGTAAACAACCCCTACTATCTATCCATTTCCCTATTTTTGCTGTGTTGCACTGAGAGGCAACAAGGGGGATGTTACATGAGGTCCCTGCACCCCTTATTGGTACCCCCAGAGAAACACTGTAGACAGCTAGCACTTAGGCATATGTTATACTAACATATAGTGCATAGGGCATCTACCGTACAAGAGTAGATGTCAGGATATGAATGCATATTATTGGTATACACTTTGCTTTCTAATACATTTATGTATTTCTTGCTTTTAAGATGTTAGGACAACTGTGTCCTTGTAATGATAATGACGTATAAGTTGGCATTTCCATCTTTTGATGATTTGTACTATTACACTGATATATGTACAACTATGCTTCCTTTGTATTTACAAAGTGATGACTACTACAAAATTGTATAATGTTATCTTGGACTGTGGAGCCACCTCAAATTTACCCAATATGGCTCATCTCTGTAACTAGATATGTTTCTATTTTACGGTAACTATTGTAATTATCATAGGTATATAATGCAGGACATTACATCTTCCATCTCGGAGACCCTGAGAGAAATGGAGAATCCTTGAGGTATAGAAAATGCTTAGCATTGGCTCCCAGTTCATATTTGGTAAGAAATGCTTATGGCAACTGTGATTTATCTGTTTTGGTAGTAATAAACAAGTTTATTACTCTTATGCAATGTCTCCGTGATTTCTTGCATTCCCAATATTGCCCAGAAGAGTGAGGTTTAGACCTCCTGACAGTAAAAAAAGGCAAATTAGCCAGTAACAGTGTGAGGACAGATGGGGGGAGGGGAGTGCATGAATCCCTGTGGTGAAAAGAGTAATTTGGGGAATTGGCTGGGGTAAGATGGGAAGTGAGGTGGGGGACGGAACCAAACCAATATTTTGCTATGTGGGAGGCTTTTCGGATGTTTCTTCCATGGGAGAGCAATTCCAGGGTGAGTGGTGCACAGATAAGGCAGTGACAAGTGAGTGTGGGGGGGCAGTGGCAAAACGGCAAAAGGAGTTGAGAAGGGCATTTAGTTTGGAGAGAGAGAAGAGCCTGGGGCCATTCCACAGACATGATGTCAGCATAGTCCAGCACCAGCAAGATTGTTTTAAGTATGAGCTCACATTTAGTGGGCAGTGGGAGGCTGGCTTTGTGTCAATAGAGAATCGTGAGTTTTGTGAAGATGGCCTTGGCATGAGTGGAAAAGTTGAGGTGGCTGAGTCTGTTGAGTCTCTTCTCCTTGATACTGCTTAATCTCTGTGATACTACTTAATCTGCCCCTGCTTGCCTGCAACAGCTTTACTCTTCCCCATCCTGCCCCCAAAGGCCAACCTCTTTCTTACTGGACAGAAATTATGTGTTTTTGCCATGGACTCAGGTGCCAATCCATGGCTTGGCCCATGGCCTGCAAACCTTCATGGAGGCAGCATTCCAGCATAAACAAGGGGTCCATATCAGAGTGTTAGCCTGCTCAACCACCTCAGTGTACCTGGAGCAGCAACACACAGCACATCTTCCAATCAGTGTGTCTCAGCCTCCTGGCATTATGCCACCCTGTTCTTCAAAAGAGTCATAGAGAAAGCTTGCCTACTACCCAGTCCATGTTGTACCTCAAGGAGCTACATCTGCACCATGGTGAAAAATCATTTTCTGCTAACCTTTATCATTGAAAAATGCCAGACCTTCTGAACCTTGGAAGATGAGCTAAACCTTGGAGAGACACAAAGGTTTAACATCCTTAATAACTTACTCAGGGCTGTCCCCACAGATTTATGCTGGCACTGTAAAGGAAAGCCCCTTTAACTAACAGATATGCCTTAGTTCAAAATAGTTCTTCCTGCAGGGTTAGGAAATGCCATTTGGGAACCTGAATACACCTGTAATCTACTTGTTGCATTCCTGCTGGTTCTGAAATTTTTAATCCACATGTTACTGTAAATGCATTAACATGATATGTGGGTCCTGGGCATAGGCAATGCAAAGGGTGCAAGAGACAGGCAAGGCATAGGTAAGGCTGCATCATTATGGCTTGCCTAACTAGCAGATATGAAATCTCTTACCTGGATCCTGGAGAGCCTGGGATGGGTGTTTTGGAGTGTAGTCCAATCATACCTGTTAAAATAAAAAATAATATCTATGGGATCACAAAGGATACACAGTACTTCAAGAACAAAAGGGACCAACAGGGAAGGTCAAACAAACAATGCTTATCTGATATGTAAATAGTCTGAGTCCTGTCAGACCAGGGTCGATGTCCTCTGAGACCTGCAGAAATAAAGGAAAAAAGGATTATTATATTGAAAAAAGAAAAGCAAGAGTACAAACAGCATTCCAGAGAAGTACAAGAGCGATAGGGAGGACATAGATATTGCATACACAATCCCAGTGATTCCTAGTTCAAATCCCACCATGGTCACTGGCTCAGGATATGACACAGGGAATGGCACATACCCTCCCAGCCTTGAAAACTGGGTTGAAACTGTATGTCATTGTGAACTGATCAGGGGACTAGCCAGGCCATAATCTTAAAGAGTATGCCATCATTTTGATTCAATCATTATAACATGATGGTCCAGATATTCAAACTGTGCCCAAAAAGTGTGCAACAGCAGGAGCAAGCACAAGTCCACTGCACCCATGTGCAAGAAGCACTATATTCAAAAACTGCTCAGGTCAAGATGTATCTGCAGCACATGACTGAATATTGTGCCACCTGTGCAATAGCACAACAAGGGATGTGCAGTTGTGCAATTCTGATGCACCATAGTGCAACCAGGGATGCTCAGTGGAGCAGTCCAGATGCATCATAGTGCAATGAGGGATGCCCTGTGGAGCAGTTCAGATGCATCACAGCGCAACGAGGGATGCCCCATGGAGCAGAGCAGCAGTGCAACAGCACAACCAGGGATGTGCAGGGACAGGATGCAGGGGCCCATCATCCATTCCACAGATGGGCAGAGGAGCACACAGCAGAACAGATATCGCCTCCCATAGCCCATGCACTGCACAACTGGTGGAGAGCCAGAATAACCACAAGCTAATGGATACCAGCAACCAACCCACAGCTGGGGCATGGTGCCCCAGCACCCCCCCAGCAAGCTCTGACCAGCACACAAGAAAGGCCGACCACTCCATGCCACACCATCCCACCAATGCAGAGCACACCCTGCACCATGATCCCCATACACCCTGCCCAGCAGTAGTGGCCAACAGTGCAGGACACCCCATGCATGCCACCATGCCCACTGTGATATTGCAGCCCTGTGCACCACATAGCCATGCAAGGCAGCCCCACCATGTGCACCCAGTAGTGGGCGGCAGCAGACAGTGATGCAACAACTGCATACACAGAGCCACCCTGCTCATCCCCCCCAGATACAGCTGAGAGACTGACCATGCATTGGCACACAAGGTACCCCACATGTGACAGGGCATGTCCCAGACCCCACCACCAGTGGTACAGCACCCTGCACACCCTCCCAAGAACACATCCCATCCCAGCACTGGCCACAACAGCCAGCACATACACACACAGAGTTGCATGGAAGCATGCGCCACACAAGATACAACACAGTGCATGGACAAACACCACCACCCAAGGGCACACCAACACAGGGACACATAGTGAGTCAACCAAGCCACTGGCATGTGGCCATGGCAGTCATGTACACATGGCCAGCACCCCTACATGGTACAGGTGTGCCAGCCACCTTGCACAGGCACCATGAAGCTGTATGCCACCAGCATGCGGCCAGAACACAAGTGACATGCAGTGCAGCACATCCCCTGCAACAGACACAAGTGACAGCATGGAGGTGGGACAATAACAGTGGAGGCCACAGTGCCACCCGAGGCAGATGGACATCACACCAGTGACAGGAGGCAACCTGGCATTGTGCTGGGTATAGTTGTTGTCCAGCTTGGACAGCCTCAAATGACATGCCAGCAGATGGTGCATATCACAGACATGCAAGGGTGTCAGTTGAACAGCCCATGGAAGGTCTGACAGGGGCACCATGGACACAGAGCATGCTTTGTGGACCACTGCACAGGCAACCAGTACACAGAGAAAAACATACAAACCACAGACAGTGACTGATTCCCCCATCCACACCATAGGTGGGTCCCTGCTGGACACACACACATGCCCATGCCTGCACCACCCCCAATGCCATGCACACCACTGCAGACAAGCACATGTAGCCCACTGCAAGTCAGAGATCATGACAGTTGTCATAGCAAAATGTATGTATTAAACAATATAAGCAATCAAACATATTTACAAATACATACAAGGGTGGGGGGAAGGGACACAAACCAGTTGGGGGAGGCATGGGGCAGAGGTGTACAAATGGTAGAGGGAAGAAGGGGTGTGAGGGTGGGTCAAGGGGGGTTAAGTGAGTCAGGAGATGTGGATTTCCTATTGTTTGCCCCACTGTCCACTCCTGCGGCACCTCTGGGTGTTTCTTCTCCAGACCCAGTCCAGACCCAGTGCCACGCCATCCTCTCCAGAAGTGCCAGGGATGCCCCTGCCAGCTGCAGCAGCTCCTGCATGCCATGTTCTATGGCCATCCAGTATTGTCCACTTAGGACTAGGGAGCAGAGTCATTACGTGTGACTGTCCAGCCCCCTGCATCCCACCCATTGTGCGTGGCTTACAGCCATGTGCCATGCCCCTGTGATGGTGTGCAATCACCCACAGTGACTGCATCCACAAGACCTGCCTACCCAGGCACCCACAGCCATGTGGACCACTGCACACACCCACCGCCCATGTTCCGCACAGCACCACTGTGGCCATACAGTGACATGGCTATGCAGTGCAAAGGAAATGGCACAGCCATGTACCTGGTGCATGCTTGGACCACCATTGACACACTCCCAGACATGCAATGCCACTGGACAGTGCTGACAGTAACAAGTTGCGTGCATGGCAGTGGTGTCAATGGATGGTGGCAGTGCCCCACTGCCCATCCTGTTAAACAGCATGCAATAGTAATCATGGATGTAAGGCACTCCCCATCATCAGGCTGGTCCCTGTGCCTGTGTCATATGGCATTCCTTCGGCCTGCTGGTCATCTTGGTGCCACCTCCTCTCCATAGCCTGCCGGGGCTGCTCTGGGCGTAGGGTGCAAACATGGAGAGAGGAACATCAGTACAATCCAGTAGCAAAGCCCCCCCACACTGTGTGTGTGCAATCTCTGACAGCCATACCCATCCAGCCCCCACTCCGATACCACCACCATGGCCAACAGTGGATGGCCCCCCATGTGCTGGACACATACCACCATGATACCCGTAAGGACATTAACAGTGTATGGATGGGGCATCTACTTGGCTGTGGCACTGTGCCCCTCTGGCATGTGCCTGGAGGTGGGAAAACCTGTCTGGGTCCCTGTGCTGGAGATCCCCGTATCAGTGGTGATACTGCTCAGCCATGCGCCTGATTCATGTGGCCTCCTCCAATGCCACTGCCACCTCCTCCCTTACTGCACTCCTAGCCCTGTCCAGGGGTGCATCTCCAAAAAGTGCTCCAGCATGGGGCTCAATATGGGCACCAAATTGGCCAGCTCCACCTGGCTCCAAACAGCAGCTCTCCTTCTTGCCATCGCTGATGCTGGTTGGAGTCAAAATGGTGCTTGGTAGTGCAGTCTGCCATGTGCAGATGCTGTGTGGTACAGCGCTGCCATTCCCTATCATGCTTTCACCAAACAGCATGATAGTGGTGTACCCATGAGGATGCATGGCATCTAGGGGGCATTGGTCAGGCACAGGGTCAAGGGTCTCTCAGGCACGGACTGCCACAGCGTGATTGGTACTCACTGCATGTAGCGTGATCGGGTGCCTCTGTGTCACCTCCTGTAGTGGCTTACCATGTTGTGGCCCCAGTGCGCCTATGGCACCCCAGTGCTAGAGCACCATACATGTGATCAGCACAGTAGCACCACTAGCACAATGGTGGCCGTGAACCTGCATTGCCTCCCATGCAAAGCATGTCAGCAGCACGGCAGGCATCTGCATCATCACCCTGGGCATGTGCCTTTTGGTGTCTACTGTGCATGTCACAGAAGTGCACCCTTGCCTTGAGCACTTTCAACACAACTGCGCAAAGTGCAGCAGCACGATATTCAGCCGGCATATGCAAATCAGCTAATCAGCCATGCAATGGCGCAGATACTGCACTTGTATCCACTTATAATTGTGCCTCACCTCATTTGCATGCGTTGGGCTATAAAAATGCAACATTGGGCTGCAGTGGCCATAATCAAGTATTGCAGTCTATTGTGGTGAGATGCATGCTGTTTGGGATTGTGGACTGTGGTGTGTGGGACATGCATGGGACTGCACAGTCACAGGTAACACCTGTCATTCTCACAGGATGAAGAATGAGCGATTGTGAGGTGGAGGAAGAGGAACAGAGATGTGGGAAGAAGAGGAGGCCTAACTTTACAAAGGCAGAAACAGATGCCCTGTTTGAGGCCTACCTTGACCAGGAGCCGCTGCTCAGTGGATGGTGGGGAACACCACAGACCCGTGCTGCTGCATGGGAAGAAGTGGCACATGATGTCAACCTGCATGGCAGTCACCAGCGGTTTGTGCAGGAATGCAAAAAGAAGATGGTCTCAGACAGGCGGAGGATTAAGGACAAGGTGGCTGCCATCAGGGCAGCATGGGCTGTGACCAGTTGGGGAGGGACGGACGTGCAACGCCTGACCCCACAAGAAGAGTGGGTTGATGGCAGCATGTGGCATTGTGCCATCGAGTGTGTTCCAGGGGGTGGATTCCAGATGGGTGGTAGCCTGTCACTGCATGGTAGGTCCTGGTCTGTCAATGAGGGGGCAGGGTAGGGCAGATACATTAATGCTGCTGTGTTCCCTTACAGGGCCCATCCACCTCCACAGGCATCTGAGGGTCAGGGCAACAGTGGGCTTACCTGGACATCTGGACTGATGTTGGTGGAGCAGGTGCGAAGTAGGCCATACTCGTGTCCCAACATGCCAGTGTCCATTCATCCTAGCATGCTGAGACTCGGACTGGTACTGGATCTGTTATTGATGATGATGGAGCTCACTTCATGGACAGTGACAGGTGTAGGCTGCAAGATGGCATCACAGGTATGGCCATGGGCGGTGCCACCGTGGAGGCCTGCATGACATCACAGTCCCAACCTGTGCCTGTCTGCACCAGTGGGGCAGAACTGGTGTGTGTCCAGGACAGTGGGGTTGTTGTGGCTACTGTGGCAGCACCGTTGAGCCCTGGACAGCAGCAGCCAGTGGGACAGTGTCAGCAGTTGGCCAATGGCCATAGGGGTACAGCGTCAGGGGGCAGCGTCAGTGCACCACCTGTAGATATGCCCAGGCCTGTCCCTGGTTTGCAATGCCCACTCTCAAGGGGTACTGCCCATCAGGTCCGCAAACACTGTGAGGCACAGCATGCCGATTAGGCAGATGACCTCTTAGAAAAGCACACCCGCATACTCCAAGAATCAGTTGATCAGCAGTTGCAGATTGAGACAGCAGTGAATGCACTCAGTGCAGCTCTGTGCCAGGCAGAGGAGTGGCACAGCAGAGACATCGCTCTGCTCCAGGCAGGGATGGACTGGATGCTGGAGGATGTGACCGCTGCCATTGGCAAGCAGACACAGGCAATCACAGCTGTCATGGCCACAATGGGTACACAGTTATTTGCCCATGTGTCACAGACACTTCACAGTGCAATGTCCGCCCCCTGTTCCCAGCATCATGTGACACCCTCCCTGTCGACACTGAGTTCAGCTGTGGGCATCTAGAGCATGCCTGGCACAGGCATGTTTGGTGTGCTGCAGACCCCTGCATGAGCACAGTCATGTTCATGCAACGGAACCCTTGGGGGACCATTGATGCCACCCCATGAGGCCGTTGGTCAGCCTGTCACTGCTGGAGGGTCTTGGTGGAGCCACCCACATATCCATGGTGGCAGTGGCACTCTGGCGTGTGACTGACCTGTCTCCCACCATGGCTACTGTCTAATGTTTCCTGTGTGCATTGTGTTGTTCAACGCGCAATGCATGGGTGGGGTACCTGGCCCTGCACACACACACATACATTCTATCGGCACACCCTTCCAGCTGCTGTCTGCTGTGGTGAGTGCATGATGATGCCTGCCTTGTGCTGTCTGCCACTGTGCAATGGTGCCCAGTGTCTGACACATGCACAATGACAGGCACTGGGTGTGGTGGTCTGTGGACGTGTGTGTGGCTGGGGGTGGTGGTTGGCATCATTGTGCCTTCTACCCTTTGTGCATGTCTTGTGGTGTGCATATGTGTGTGTGTGTGTGTGTGTGTGTGTGTGTATGTGTATGTGAGTGACCATGTGCCATGTTAGACCTTGCCCATCCCTGATGGCGTGTGTGGGTTCCGTGCTTGGCCAATTCCCTTAATGATGTGCACCCCTGGGGTTTGTCCACGTGTGTTTGTGGGTTGTGCCCTTGCCACTGGTGGTTGCACATAGCCCCATGACTTACCTGGGTTGGTTGAAGTGCTCCTCTGTGATGATGTCCCAGTGCAGCTGTGCCATTCGGATCAGTCGAGGGGCCCTTTGACCAAGAGAGAGCTGCCCATCACCATCTTCACCAGCGTCCTCATCGTCCCCATCGCTGTCCCCCTCTTTGACCTGTATGGTTATCAGACAGTCGTTGGCCATGTTGTACAGGTTGCAACAGGCCAGGAATAGCCTGCAAGCCTTTGAGAGGCTGTACTGTAGGGCACCACCAGACATGTCCAGGCAATGAAATGTGCGTTCAGCATCCCGAACACCCACTTGATGACATTGCATGTGGTGGCGTGTGCCTCATTGTAGCATTGCTGCGATGGGGTCGTGAGCCGCAAGTTTGGTGTGAGCAGCCAGGGATGGAGTGGGTATCCACTGTTACCTGTGTGTCGAGGGTGGATATTAGTTTGGTGATCAGTGTCACCCTGCCTTGGGCCATCTAGGCTAATACCCATGTCACATCTGTATATGCCCCTCTCAAGCTCCATGTCTTTCTGTATGGTTTGCATACTAACCCACTAAGTGGCCTGTGGGGATGTCCCCAACTCTCAAACCTGTGGCACAGTGTGGACTGGTGCCAGATGAAGGCATCATGTGCTCCCCCAAGGTGCGTTGCACTGACATTGATTATGCACCCTCTGGCATCGCACACCACCTGGCAGATGATGCTTGCATACCATTTCCAATTCATGCATGCAGCCCCTTCAGGGCCAGGTGGCATGCGGATGGCCACATCAGTGCAGTCTATTGCCCCAAGCATGCCAGGCACACGTGCTACCCTGTGGAACTCCTGTATGTTTTCTGTGTGCTCCACCAGTATGCAGGGGAAATGGATGTACTCCGCAGCATGCGGCAGCAGTGCACTGAGGAACTGGGTGAGAAGGCGTGACGTGGCTGACTGGGTTATGCCTGTCGTGTCCCCTGTTGGTCTCTCTGGTGTACCTGTGGTGAGCAGGCACATGACAGCTGTCACTTTGGTCTCCACAGACAGAGCATGGCTCTGTCATATGGGTGCCTATATCACATGACTGCACAGCTCACAGAGCTGCCTCAGGATCAACCCATTCAGGCGGTACCAGCCCACGATCTCTGTATCAGTATACAGCTCGAAGCTGGTGCAGGGTCCGTATTGCCTGTTGAAGGCATACTGCTGATGGGCCCTTCCATGGCCACATCCCCCTGCTGCCTGCCTTCCCACCCCCCTCATAACTGCCTCCATCTGGATGGTGGTACTGGCCATGTCCAGGGCTTGGGTTACCCCCCCGGCAGCTGTTTCTCTGTCTGCCCCGCTGTCCTTACTGCTACTCCCCCTGCACCAGGAACACCTCCCTGTAGTTGCTGTACTGCCCACTATCTGTGCCCTCAGTGCTGTGTGGCACTTCCCCCTTTTGTCCTGCACTGTTGCACATGCTCCCCACACCCCTTGTTCCTGGTAGTTCCAGGTGCACTGTCCTGCTCCAGCCCTGTCCTGCTCCCAGTTGCTGTGTGCCTGTGTGGCTGCCTGCAGTTCACAACATGTGGCTTCCCTGTAGCATTCTTGCACCTCTCTCTCTTGTTCCTTTATAATTTTAGATCATTTCCGCTATCACACAACTTCCGTTTGCTCCCCTATGGTGCATGGTGCACGTTGTTGAATATCTCACTGCGCCATTTATGCATGGCTCCTCCCCCTTCAATTGCACATGCATTCATTATCATTGCGCTCTTGTGCATTGTGATTTGGGGGTGCATCTGCCTCCCACTGAGCATTGCAGAATGGCACATTTTCAGACTTGCACTAATGCATCCTTGTTGTGCATGGCACACCACTTTTGAATGTCTGGGCCAATATGCCTTAATTATGCTGTCCATGGACACTGCCCAACCCACAGGGCATGTATCAATACTTGGGCCTTCAAGGGTGAGTGGATGAAAATAACTGATGCCACAAATGCCCCAGCCTCCAGCCCAGGGCCCACAAACAAGAGCCCATCAATGGTCAACACCAGGTACAGTCGTAGTGAAGTCATCAGTGCACATGGCAGGAAATATTGATAACAGAGCAAGTGGTTCAGTGTAGCATCAGCACTGCATATGGCACAGCATGTAGTGACAATGTGTGTAGAAAAACAAGTTGGTGGCTGTGCAAAAGGCACTGTGTGCTGATGACAGTGTACATGGCACAGAGTTGACAATGCAGTGATGACAGTACATGAGTCACTGAGTGGTGTTGAAGAGAAAGTGGCACAACATGGAGTAAGCAAGGCACATGGCACCACACAAAGATGCTGGTGCATGTGACACAGTGCAGTGGTGGTAGTGTAACAGTGAGATTGTTGCGATGCATACATGCCTGCAGTGCACATGATGCAGAGTTGGCAGTGCATGTGAGATGCACTGTGATGGTAGTGCACATGGCACAGTGAAGTGGCAAAAGTGTATGTGGAACAGCTAGGTGGTAACAGTGCCCATGCCACTGTGATGAGGGGAGTGCGTATGGCACATTGTGGACCTAGCAGTACCGACCTTACCAGCTGAGGGCTATAGAATGAAAATATTTACACTAATGGATGAACTACTGACTGACACTTGTGGTCATCCAACAAAATCAAGGTTTCCCATTACATAGACTAACAATTCTGGTTATTATTCTAACAATTTCAGTTATGTATCCTAAAAATTTCACTTTGACCACCGCCTTCACCATCCACTACTTGAATCAACCTCCTACTCCAAAATACTCTCTTTTTTGCTAGATCACCCTTCCAGTCACCAGGCTATTCTCCATGCAGCTGGACAATCCTTCTTGCCTTAGCATCTCCCATGATGAGCAACCTTACTGGAGCTAGAACACCACACAGGTTCCATTCTAGCCTCTTCCCCAGATGACTACCCTCCCTGCATTTGGACCAGCATTCAACTACATGATACACAGCTGGAGCACCCCCTCAAGCCTCCATTCCAACAGACCACATATCTGCTGCTTCCCCCCAAGCTCCTAGACCAGCACTCATCCAGCCAACCACTCTACCGCCAGCTGGATCTGCCCCAAGCCCTGTACCAGCCCCACTGTCTGAACACCCACCCAGCAGCTGGACCTCACTTCCATCCCTGAATTATTCCACCCCACCACCCTCCCTGCTGCTAGCTCACTCTTTCATACATGGACCAGCCTTCCTCAGCAGACAAACCTTCTTGCATCTGGACCTCTTGTGTTCATTCTCACCTCATGGACCTGCTCCCATCCCCAAGTTGAGCACACTCCCTGGAGCTGGGCACCCAGATAATCACTCTGCCCAGGAGCTGGACCCAACCTCCCTCCAGAGTAGAACCTCCCTGGGACCAATACCTACCCTGCAACTAGACCCCCTTCAGACCTAGATTACCCTTCTGCAACCATGGACCCCATACTTCTCAACATAGTATAAATAAAATGCAAGACACTACCATACAAAATATAAATTCATGAGCACCTTTAAAATACACAACAACAAGGATTCAAAGAATCAGGTTAAAAGACATGCTTTTCAAAAACAAGGAACATTTCTCTAAGGAAAAAAGTACACTGATCCCAGCATTACTGTTGCTTGTCTGCCTCCAAATTCAATTACTAGGTCTTCAGATTTCTTCTCAGTCTCCTTACAACGCTGATCCTCTTTCTTTCTGTTACTTTTGTCTCCCTCTTTTTTTCCTGTTCTTCATTATTTTTCTCTCTCTTGCATACCTATTATCTACTCCCTGCTATCCACTTCTTTCATATGTCTAGGCATATTAACCCCTGACTCCCATTTTTTGTTGGAGGTCCTCTGAACCCAATGGTTGAGTCATGTCCCCTTGCCATTTTTCTCTCTGTTTCCCTATATCATACCCTGCCCCCCCCTTTCCCCTTATCTTACTCTCCCCACATCTTCGGCCTCCCCCCATCACCTTTTCTTCTTCCTGGCTTCCGCTCCCCATCCTGACTTGCCAGTTTTTACAGTCCTGCAAAGTGCAGTAAAAAACCCTACCTATTGTTGTTAACCTTTGCTCTACTTCCCTTCTCACTCCTTTCATTTTTTTATGTACACATGCATCTACTTCCTGGCACAGTTGTTCTGTACTGCATCATGATTACCTTGAAATTAATTTTATTTTTGTATTCCATTGTATCGACTGTAAAGATAAGTATGTATTGTTTCTATTGTACCTTTGACCTTGTTCTAACCAGGTCCGTCTTGCAAATGAGCCTTGCTCAATGACGTTCGCCTGGATAAATAAAGATTTTGATTGATTGATTACCGATTAATATAATGGATTAACATTAGCAAATATTTAATCAAATAAAATATTTAATGCAATAAATAAGCAGCACCCACACACACAAATATCTACAGTAAATACATTTCCCTTTATCAATCTGCAGTGTACACTAGACTACAGAAAAAAAAACTGCAAAGTCTTTTCTTTGTAAATACAGATACATAGGCTACTGGATGGATATGCACACAGAAAATGCATTCTGAATATCTCCCTGCAGCTCTGTAACTCTGCCTCCCCTCACATTACATAGAAACATAGAATTTGACTGCAGATATGGACCACTTGGCCCACCTAGTCTGCCCATTTCTCTACCTACAGGATAAGCTGCAGATCCTAGCTAACAAACAGTCTATTTCTTCCTAACCCCCCCCAAAATTGCCCTTTGTCTCTCCCATGTATTCTTGAATTCTCCCACAGTTTTAGATTTGACAACCACCTCAGGAAGGCTGTTCCATGTGTCCACCATCCTCTCTGTGAAAAAATACTTCCTCACATTGCCCCTGAACCACCCCTCCCTCTATCTTCAAATTGTGTCCCCTTGTTCCTGCACATCTCTTTTTCTGAATGATGCTACCCTCTTGGACTTTGTTGATTCCACTGAGGTACTTAAATGTTTCTATCATGTCCCCCCTCTCCCTCTTTTCCTCAAGGGTATACATATTAACCTTCTTTAGTCTCTCCTCATATGGCTTCTCTTGCAGATTCTGCACCATTTTAGTTGACCTCCTCTGAACTGCCTCTATCCTGTCTTTGTCAATGCAGAGATGGAGTCTCCAGAACTGGATGCAGTACTCCAGATGGGGTCTTACCAACTGGAGTACTGTACAGCGGGATAACAACTTCCTGTTTTCTGCTGGTGATGCCTCTTCCTATACATCCCAGCAGAATTTCAGTTAATTTATTTTCAGTGGAAGTCTTAAACTTCCAGGAGTCGAAATCTGGATGTCATTCTAATTTTTTGGAAGTCAAAATACTTTCAGAATGCAACCTTTGGAAGTCAGTATTCTACGAAGGACAATTTTATGGATTTTAATACAGTATATTAGTGTTTAAATAGTTTCTTTCAGAAAAATCCATAATTTCTGACTTCCAAGCCTGGAAGTTTGGAAGTCATCTCATTTTTATTTTACATCTGGAAGTCAATGATTCCTCCTTCTCTATTTTGGAAGATTTTGCATGATTTTTGGAAATCAAATACTCAAAAATGGAATTAACTGAAGCCCTGTATCTCAGTATCCCCCAGCCCTCCCTACTGCTTTTTCACATTGCTTGCTAACCTTAAGGTCATTTGATATGATAACCCCTAGGTCCCTTTCAACATTTCTTGTTGTTACTACCTCCCCCCACTGTGTAATCTTCCCCTTGGTTTTTGTTTCCCAGATGCATTATTTTGAACTTCTTTGCATTGAATCCAAGCTGCCATACTTCTGACCATTGATCCAACCTTGACAAATCCCTTCTCATCTTTCCACACCTCCTTGTGTATTAACCTTGTTGCAGATCTTTGTGTCATCTGCAAAGAGGCATACGTTTCCTTACAGTCCCTCTGCAATGCCACCTGTAAAGACATTAAAAAGAACTGGACCCAGTACTGAACCCTGCGGTACCCAACTAGTAACCCCTCTTTCTTCAGAATGGACTCCATTTACAATTACCTTCTGTGTCCTCTTGTCCAGCCAATGTTTAACCCAGGCTACCACCCTGGGACCCACTCCCAGGCTGGTTAATTTAACTATTAATCTTTTGTGTGGGACTGTGTCAAATGCCTTGCTAAAGCCTTGGTAGGCCATGTCCACAGCCCCTCTCTGGTCTATTTCTTTGGTCACCTAGTCAAAGAAATCAAGTAGATTCATCTGGCATGATCTTCCCGCTGTGAGCCCATGCTGCCTTGGGTCCTGTGCCCCACTGGCCTCTAGGTGCTCAACAATTGTTTCATTCAGAAGTGATTCCATCACTTTCCCTACCACAGTGGTCAAACTGACAGGTCTGTAGTTTCCTGCCTCTGTCTTGGTCCCACCTTTGTGAAGGGGAATCACATCCGCCTTCCTCCAGTCTTCAGGTACCACACCATCCTTCCATGATTTGTTAAAAAGGGTAGTCAGTGGTTTCGCTAGTTCTCCCCTTAATTCTTTTAGAATTCTGGGGAGAATTCCATCAGGCCCCATTGCTTTGTCCACATTCAGTTTTAGGAGTTCTTTCAGAACTCTTTCTTCTGTGAAAGGACTGGGATCAACCCCAACCTATCCAAAGTGTTTCTGTTACTTTGATTAGGCACCTCCCCCTACTCCTCTTCAGTAAATACTGAGCAGAAATATTCATTTAGTATCCCTGCTTTTCGATTGTCCATCTCTGCCCACCCATGTCCATTCTATTCAGCTTCACTATCCCTCACTTTGTCTTTCTACTCTCCCTGATATACCTATAAAAGGTCATGTGCCCCTTCTTAACCAAGTTGGCTATCTTTTCCTCAGTTTGGGCCTTTGCTATTCTGACTTCCCTGCCTGCTTCCTTCTTCCTTAACTGGTACAGCTCTCTGTCCTGCTCCTGTGTTTCCTTATACTTTCTGAATGCTATCTTTTTCTCCCTGACCTTCCCTGCCACCTCTTTTGAGAACCATAGTGGCTTTTTCTTTCATTTTGACTTTTTTATTTGACTTACACAAAGGCTTGTTGTCTCTGTGATGGCAGAGTTGATGTTTCCCCATTGTTGTTTCACCCCTCCTTCTAGCCAGTTTGCTACAGCTTTTCTAAGGCACTCTTCCATCTTGCCAAAGTCAGCCATCCTGAAGTCCAGTACCCTCACTTTTGTATGGCTTGATTCTGTAGCTGAGTTTATCATGAACCGCACTGTTTGATGGTCACTTGTTCCCAGATAGCTATCCACTTCTAGATCTGAGATCCTGTCACTGTCCCCATTTGAGAGTACAAGGTCTAAGACTTCTTCCTCATGAGTGGGTTTCAAAACTAACAGTCTGAGGCATGCCACCTATAGGGCATTGAGAATGGCCCTGTTCTTGGATGTGACTGCAGCAAATGTGCTCCAGTTAACATCTGGCATATTCAGGTCTCCTTTCAACAGTATCTCCCCTTTCTCTGCCATCCCAAAAATGCCTTCTATCATATTCTTGTCCATTCCCTCCCCCTGACATGGGGGGTCTGTATACAACCCCTGTGCAGATTGTGGTGCAATTTCCTATATCTAAGGTGACCCACAGTGCCTCCTCTCCTTCCTGTTTATTCTTTTGTTCAGTTGCTTTAATCCTTTCCCTTACATAGACAGCTACTCTCCCCCTTCTCCCATCCCTGTCTCTTTCCTCTAGGTTGTGTACCTTGGTATGTTAACATTCCAGTCATGGTTCTCTGTGTACCATGTCTCCATGACTGCTACAATATCCAAGCATCCGTCTTCCAAAAAGGCTACCATTTCTGTGAGCTTGTTGCCCAGACTACGGGCATTGGTACTCATTATCCTCCATTTCCTGATGGCCTTACTCCTTTTTGCCCCATCCCTGTCCTTATAACCTTTGTCACTTTCTCCATTTACCCCTGCTCGACATCTCTATCTTTGTGTTTACCTCACTTACTACCCTGACTTTTTTGGGGTGGCTAGGATTTTCCCGCTGCTTACCAGTGCCTCCCCCCTTTACTAGTTTAAATTCTTGACAATGAAGCATTTAAGCCTATCAGGTAGGATCCCGGTTCCATTCCTGGACTGATGTAGACCAACATGCCAGTAAAGGCCTGCATCACTCCAGGTGGACCCCCAGTCCCCAATGAAGCAAAATCCCTGAGCGCTAACTAAAGTAACTAAATCAGTAAAAATATTACAAATAAAATGTAATCTAGAGGCACAATGCACACTAGACACTTTAAGGAGAGATTTGATTAAAATCCACAATTTAATTTCAAAGGCTTTTCAAAGGTTTTGCCACATGAGTTCAGAGCAAAGAACATTTCTTCACAACATATTCACAATTAAAACAGCACAGCATATCACTTAAAACCTGAGTAATTATACCCTTACTGTATTTAACATTTCATTGAGTTAAAATTATGCACTTTTCTATTTAAACGTAGATAGCTTTCCTCATACATGTAAACCTTAACCGCAGGCAAATACCAACTTGGTCTACAAAATGGGAATCAACAGCAACTGTCTGGTCTGGGCAGGAACAGGACATGTTCTGGGAAATGTAGTTCAGTGACCGAGCAGACTTCTAGAAAATGAGTAGACTTTTAAAGGGACATGGTCAACCTTTTTGTATCATATAATTTCTAGGTAAAAAAAATACACATTTTATGATTGCTTACCTTCTCTAAATTTAATTGATGTTGGTTATTTTAGCTGCCTCCTTGCTTAGTACAACTGAAATGTATGGTAATGTACCTATCCTTGATTGGCCAATTCAAATCAGTTAACTACTTGTCTGACTGTAATCTTTATTTATGATTCATTAGTACTAAAAAAGATGTACTTTGAAAAGCTTTGCAGTTCTATTTCAATACCTTGTTTAGTAGTCATTTATTCTTAAACATGTGGCCTGCTGATTACTTCTAAGAATTTATTATTCTTAGAGAAGGGGTAATCAGGAAATGGCTACCCCCTCCTCATATTCACTTCTGGCCTCTCCTCTCTTCTCCACCTGCCTTTCTGGGTCATCTGTGAGCACATCCTATCCCATTCTTTTTATTCCAACAGCACTTGTATACTACCTCAAGCCTGCTGCTGATACACTCAAGCACTATAAATGGTTCTGTCACTTTATTACTGTTTTGTATGTTTATAGGTTCTTTTGTACATTTTTGGATATGTACTGTAATTTACCCACGTTCCACTACTGTTTCTTACACTTTACCCTGTGTTCCAACTGTTGCTTAATCTTACATTGTTGTACTGTTTGTACTACCTACATACTACTGTATAACTGACCATCCTTCACAACCCTATCTAACTCCCTTCCCCCAGGTCACACTGTGAGACAAGCAACGTTTTGCTCAGTGTGCCCTTCTGATGAAACATTTCAATAAATGAATAAATAAAATTGTATTTTTTTAATGATGATTAAGCATGCAATAATACCCATCAGGGTGGGTGGTATTGAGCAATACCAGACCACTCAGGGGTATAATGAGGCCTGACACTGTAGGTGGAGGGCCTTATAACCACTGGAAGGTCCAATATTTCTGATACCACCCTCCCTGAATGGTATTATTGTGCTTAGAAAATGGGTATCAGCTTAGTCTTTTTTTAAAATAATGATTTCATTAAGAAAAAGAAGTACAAATATTAATAACAATGATGAAAAAAACAGCAGCTTCTGTAAAATAGTCCCTTAGGTGGTTGAATTTTTACTAGAGGGAGCTGGTGCATATAGGACTCCTTTTCATGTCTGCTTGTGCACATAGTGCATAAGAAATATATTGAGGGTAGTGGAGTATTGAAGGTGTGAGACAGTATTCTTCAATCCAGCAAATGCTTTTAGGGGTGCATTCCTAGGCCACCAATCAACAGGTAAGCTACCAATGATGGCAGTTTCATAGCAAGCCCCAGACTTGAAAGAAATCCCCATACTCCAGCCATGGACAGATTCATCATTTCATTGGCAGATCTCCCCCTTCCTGGCAACCAGTCACATTCCAGCCAATGCAGTGTACAGTAATATTCATGGCTGGACATACAAGCAACTCATTTGCTCCTGGCGAAATAAATAAATGAGGCACACCACTGCTTTGAATAATTGGTAGCCCCTGCCACCCACCACACACTCCCCCTTAAGCTGACATTGGGTTGCTAAATCACTGTGTTGGCATGCCCCCCGAGCCCAAGCATATCTTTTGCTGACAACAGGGTGCCCAATCCCTGTGTCTGCATGATCCTGCCTCCACTGCTATGGCACACTGGGAACCCACCCAAGTGTGCCAAAATCCATTTTGTAATATTTCACCTATAAAAAAGAAAACAGTCCTCCGTCGTTCCCAGCCCCTCCCCATCCTGCACCCTCCCTCTGTGCACCCTTCCTCCCTGCAGCCCCTCACCCATACATACCTCTGGAGTTTGGAAGCAGTGATCTTCTATGTATTAGGAACATGTCTGCACTCTTGAGATACCAATTGGGAACTGAAGAAATTATGATAAGCCCTATAATGGCAGTGAATGGGAGGTTTTCAATTTAGGATGATATCTCAGCCAATTTTTAGAGTTTTGGTCCCAAATTTTCAACATTGGGTTCTCGGGTCCCCACCTCATGAGCACTGGCACTGTTATTTAATTTCCCAGTCCTGAAAGGTAATTTTGCAGTCAGTGCATGGAATCACCTTTTGGTACTGATGAACAAAACAGCAGTGACACTGTTCATGAGGTGGGGTCCCAAAATGCCCACGTTGCAAGTTTGGTGAAATACTCCAAAAAATGACTGCATTATGAGTATGCATTGTACTGCTTGTACACACACTTGTAACTTCACCAATTTTTAATATTTTCACTCCAAATTTCCAACATTGCCATTTTTTCACACCTCCTTATGCCCAGTATATCTGTCATGTTTTGCATCCTACCCAAAACATTATTTCATACATGTGGCTTATAATGGCCCAGTCACTGTGCAAAATAATTTTTGTTGGCCAGATTAAAGAAATCACAGTGGCTTTGTTCATTAGGGGAGGTCCCAAAAAGGCCATGTAGAAAAGTTTTTTTCTTTTAATTATTAATTTTTTTCCTTCTGGCACACCTGGTCTACTCTCATATCTTGGCAATGCCTCAGGACCCCGGCAACCATCCATCCATTAGCACTCTCTCAGGGCTGTCCCTTGGGTGAAGGATGTTTTAGCCCTACCACTAGAATCATGGAGTCACACAGGGTATATCCCTAACCGACTAGAATGGAAGATCTCCCCAAAAACACTGGAGATTGTATTAAGAAACTCAATTTTTGGAAAGCACCCATAACACTACCAGAGACATATACAAAGAAACAATTTTACTCCCATATTCAGACAGAATAGTTTCTAACCCTTCTCCCTTCCCCCTCAAGTTATAGCATAAGGCCCAAAAAAGATGTTCAACCCATTTCAAATCTTCTCACTGAAAAAAGAATCCCCCACAATTGTGGGATACAGCTTGCCTTTGTGTATATAGGAAATTACCTGTTAAAGACAATCATAAACATAAGGAGAAAACACAAAGTTACTGCCCAGAGGCTTATGTATAGAACAATTGGAAACCATGAACCACCTCTTTTTTGAAAGCCCTTTTTTCACAGCAATTTTGGTCATTGCTAAAAACTAAATAGAACCATTTGCCAAGATTTTTCTTCACACCTATGGCTCTATATTGGGGTAGCATCCCACCTACAGTACTTTCTGTCAATATGACTAAGGTACACTGAGATTAATGATCGCCCATCTAAAATACTGGTTATGGACTGTTAGGTGCAAACTGACCTTGAAACAATTAGAATGGACACCTGAACAGGTTTTGCAATCTTGTTTAGAGTCCATTCAGTCCAAAAAAAAGAACAAAAATTCATTGCCTCAAAAACCTTTGGAGACAGATGGATTTATCTTACTTGGATATAAAGATTGAAACTAAAGAAGTATTTATGTACTATCCTTTGAGTGACCAAATAATTGAATTTCATAAACTCCACTTATGAGGATGAAATAAAAATAAAGGTGTACTGGACTGTGAAATGAACAAACTGTTGTTTCTTGTACAAAAAAACAAACAGTTAATACTTTTTGTTTTTTATCTAATGTTCAATAATTTACCGAAGTGTTTACATAATTGTACCAATGTATACCATTTGGAATACTACTTAAATTGTATTATGATAAGTTTCTAATGGTTGGAATATTTTGTATAAATTTATATATATTCTGTTATGTTCAAATCGACTTCTAATAAAACAACACCCCTACTCTGCCTGCAGGGGTGCTGTCACTTCCTAAAGGTGGGATGGAGGAGCCCAGATTGAAACCAGACAGAAGAAGAGGAGGAGGCAGGCAAATGTGAGCTGGCAGAAAATCATGGCTTGGCTTCTCAGACCAAAAACTGCAGAATTTTGTGAAGAGGAGATGGGCATCCAAGACCCTGAAGAGTGGGTTTCATTTTTGGCCTCTGTTTTGTCAGAGACCAAAGAATTGATTGATACAGATACAGATTCAGATGAATAAAATATTGATGTGGATAGTATGGAAAATGCCTTTACTACAATCCAGACAAACACTCCACTGAGTATTTTTAATACAAATGTAACTATTCCAAGTTCCCAAGCAGGCCCAGATCTTGGGGTTCAGTGCTTGTCTGAGAGAAAAGAAGTTACAGAAGCTTTGTTGAATTTTAAGAGTGCAAAAAAACACTGTGACAGTAGCCTCGGGCCCTCCTGATACCAAAGCTTGCCCTGGTAGTACTGCAGGCAGTTTACCCTCTGAGTGACGAAAGTTCACGATGTCATCCTTTAACTTAGAGATGACTGCAACCCTGATTGTGTACCAAACAAATGTATCGGATCAGTCAAGAACTACAGTATTTTCTTTTACCACAAAATCATCATGAAATAAAACTATGAAACAGAAAAGTTTCAAAATCAAGTGTACCTCACTCATTTTTTGGAAAAGAAATATCTCTCCCATTCAACCAACTTCTGATGAAGAATCAACACCGGAGTCTAAGGCAGAGAAAGCAGTTGCTTCTACTGATGAGCACAAACTGCTGCTGACAGTAGCAGCAGTTGTACAAGCAGCTTTTAAGGTTGTTTCTACTCATAGCACTAACAATGCATGATCACTGAAAAAAACCATGCTGGAGTCTGGATGGAAGCAAGCAGCAGATGGAATCTGGTCCATGGATTCCACGTGGGACACTACCAAGTTATCACAACATAACCCTGCCTGGAAAACAAGAGAAATTACAGCCGTGCATGTCTCAAATGAAGTATGGGGAGTGCCTTTCTTGAAGGTGCAGAAATACTTGAGACAGAGTCACAAGAGGGTATAGAATCAAAAACATATCCAGCCAGAGTTATAAATCCCACCCCTCACATAATACTTTTACAATCCCCAATAGAAAATAATGAATTAGTGGTACACCCCAACATAACAACTAAACCAGATCATAAGCAAGGTAATGCTAGCCCCCCAGCAGAATAGCCTGATGTAAGTTCTCTGGGGCCTGAACAGCTCAAAAATCAAAACACAGGTGACTCCAAAGCTACATCTAGACCCCTACTCTCTAAATTATTTACTAAAAGTAGAAATGAAGCACTCCCCCATAGGAATGCTTTTCACATTCATTGTAAAGGAGGGATGTTTTTCTTCACAGAAAGAGTGGGAGATGCCTGGAACAGCCTGTCTGCCAAGGTGGTGAGGACAAGCACAGCGGTAGGTTTCAAGAATTTTTGGGACAGATATGAAGGAGACCTCAAACCAATGGAGAATTAGAAGGCTAAGCTAAAAGACAATGGGCAGACTAGATGGACCTGGGGGTGTCCTTCTGCCAGCTTCTATGTTTCTATGTTTCTATGGATTGACCAAAGGCCCCACATGTACTATGTGGGCATTGTCAAAGATTCTCTCCACTTTTCTCTTGCTGAGGTGTTTGCTTTTATCAATGCAAATGACTGGAGTCATAGCGAAGTACGGCAGGCTCTAAGGAATATCACGGCCAGTAAATAAAACATAATTACCTCGCTAGACTGCAAGTACTATGCTGTAATTGCTTATGAAAGTGCTATCTGAATAACTGTAGGGAGACTGTTTATGTGCTGCTTGTAATGCACTTTAGTTAAAGACTGTGAGCTGAAACTGTTGTTCATTGATAAGCAACCAGTCCTGATGCAAGCTTCAGTTGAAGGGGCTGTAATCACTTCCTGAACTGTGCACACCTGAGTTGTATTTTCATCTAAACCAGGAGCCAACCACAGTGGCAGCAGAACTGTTTGATTTGGGGACCATGCAATTTACAAACACATCCAGGTTTGAAGCAGCAGCGTGAAAGCAACAGAGGGGAAGTACTGAGGGAAAGCGCAAACAATCAGAGTCATACCAGATTCATACTGGATAATACCAAAGGGAGGAATGTGTGTGATAGAACCGCTACATTTAGGGTGTTAAGGGATTGTGTGTTGGGCCATGGCTAATAAGGGAATTATACTGGGGACTATATACGTGTTGTGTATCCTGAGGATGGATGTTGTTATTGTTGAAGGAATCCATCATCAGTATGCAAACACTTACAATCAGAATGTGGTGTGTCATGTGTATATGTTATGTAATTATAGCATGTTACTAAGTCACTCGATGGAATGTGCTATAAATATGTTGACTACAACTTGGGTTTGCAATGAGATCATCTGAGGGGTTGTTGGGGATGTTATTCCTTGTAGTGGATACAACAAAGTTTAATCTGCTATTAAGAGCTGGGGACATTGAATGTAACCCTGGTCCAATGAGTAGCAATTTAGCAGATTTAGATTATTTTACTAATGCTGGTAAAGGTAAGTGAATTACACATTTTCATGTTCGCAGCCTCATTTCTAAATTTCATGAGATTGAGGCATGGGTTACAAATTATCAGCCTGATGTTTTGTCAATTAGTTCAGCATCACTACATGTCCCAATAACCAACAGTCAAATTAACATCTATGGGTGCACAGTTCATAGAATGGACAGATTGATACAATGAGCGGGTGGAATAGCTACACTATACACAAGATTGATATAGTAACTAGTTCTATTAAACACTGTGAACTGTTGTCTATACAGACTGCCATTGGCTTGATTAAGAAATTGACTATATGTTGTGTGTATATACCTGAAAAATAAGTACAGAGGGCCAACAGGAGTTCTTTGAGTTGCTAACCCGTAACACTGTGGGATAAACTACTGTGTTGGGAGATTTTAATTCAGATTGGTCTGGGAATGGAGTACCTGGGCTGATTGATGTTCTGTCACACACAGGTCTTCAGCAATTAATTAACATCCTCACAAGACTGAATTTAAAAACAAATAAGCACATTGTGCTTGATTGGCTTCTCATAAACAAAGTAAATCATATTTCAAGGTGTAGTCTAATTTCAGACTCATTTAGTGATCATCATCCCATATTTTGCCTCTGGAAACACTCAGACAGACCTACAGTTAAATCTATGGTTTCTGAGTTCAGAAACTTTTCAGGTTTTGATGCATCTGGATTTAGGGATAGCCTACAGAATATATACTGGTATTTTCTTGAAATAATACATGATATCAATTGTGCACTGCATTATTTTATAACAGTTTTCTAGGATACTGGACATGCATGCTCCTTTTATTAGAAGATGTGTTAAAGGTATAAAATCCAAATGGTTAACATTTTCTTCATTTAAACTAATAAAGGGATGGGACACCTTGTGGAAACTTCATGGGAAAAATCAAACAGTTGTAAACTTACAGAATTATAGGTGCTTAAGGAATATATGTAAGGTCGAGCTCAAAAAAGCAAAGGCTCAATACCTGAGGCAACAGCAGATAGCGGGATTGGCAAACAATGCTAAATTTTGGAAAACCATTAATAACATGATAGATCCTCTGGATGAATCAAAGTTTATCTTGAATAAGGGTGGTGAAAAGTTAACAGATCCTTCGACATGGCAAATAAATTCAATACACTATTTACAGACCTGGATCATCATAGAGCACAATACAAACCTGGTTTAGTTGGTTATAATGCAGGGGGCTATATGGATGATCCAAACTTTTACATAAAGGCAGTTATGCACTCAGAGGTGTATAAAATCTTGAAACAACTTAAGACAGACAAATCCTGTGGTTTTGATGGTCTGTCTCTTAAATTGCTGTTTTTAGCTTCAGCAGAGTTAGCACATCCTGTTAGTTAGATTTTTAACCTGTCTTATTGTTTGGGAGAAGTATCTGACTTGTTGAAATTTTCATATCTAATACCAATCCATAAGGCAGGTTCAACTAGTGAATTTATAAATTATAGACCAATCTCTATTCTGCTGGCTTTATCTAAATTTCAGGAAAAGACCGTTTTGGGGAAATTACCTGACAATATGGAAACACATGGTCTACTATCACAATGTCAGCATGGTTTAAGGAAGGAGAGGGATGTTGAGAGTGCCTTGGTTGAGTACAAAAGTGCGGTCCATGAGGGTATGGAGAGGGGGTGCCTGACTGGGGCCACATTCGTGGACTTGACCGAGGCATTCGATTTGGTGGACCATTCCCTTCTAGCTGAAAGGCTTAAGTAGGTTGGGGTGGGACACTAGCATTGTTTTGGGCATCAAATTATATTTCAAACAGGTTTCAGATGGTAAAGATTGGAAGTAGTTACTCTGATAAGGCTTTGGTCAAGTGTGGAGTCCCACAGGGTTGGTTAATAAATAAGCACAAAACAAAAAGTATGGTATTTGGTACTCCTAGTAAGTTAAAAGCTATTGGTTCTAGTTTACAAGTTGAGTCATTAGATGGGTTTTGTATGAAAATGTAAATAGCTTTAAGTATTTGGGGTTAGTTTTAAATCCCACACTAACATATGAGTCTGATATAGATGCTATTACATCTAAAATTCATTCCAAAATTACTTTATTATACAAATTGCGCAGCTTCTTGACAAATGAGGCACATTTGGCAATTGCCAACCAATGTCTGCTGCCCATTTTGATCTATGCTTCCATAGTGGTGGACAATGCTCCTTACAGTACTATAAGGTAGAAATCAGTACCGTTGCACAAAATAGGAAGATTTGCTTTATTAACATCTAACAATGTGCATCATTGTACTATATTGGAGAATTTTGGATGGCTATCATTCGAATATTATCATAGGTACGTAATGTTTAAATTTGTTTATAAAACACAACAACCTTTAAAATATGAAAAAAAAACTTGAGATTTCTAGTTCTAAATTACATGCTATATTATTAGGGGACCCAACTATGTTAAGAATCCCATTTAGGCACACTTCAAGAGGACAGCGATCATTTGAATACTTTGCACCTACAATATGGAACAATATTCCAGTACATATGAGAGGTATGGGTAGTTATGGATCACTTACAGCAGCCTTGAAAACACATTTTATGAATTTTTCAAAGTGTAGCTGTTTTCTAGATTGATACTTATTGAATGTATATATTAACTATGGAGCCACAGCCCTTGTGACATGGAGTTGTACAACAGTTTGAATTTTATTAGAGTTTTTAAACTTACACATATCTGTGATTTTACTTAGATGTGGAATTTGTATTCCTATTTAATTGTGTTTTGTATCAAGTATAATCTGTCTGATGTTGTTTTTGTATGTATTTGATTGACCGCGGGTCATACCTGTAAAAGGGATTGTATCCCAGTGTGCTTACGGTATACAAAAAAAAAAAAAATCAAATCAAGTGTTTCACAAGAGGACAACTATGACTTAAGTTTTAGGTCTGCCCATGCACTGAATATATAATAGGTTAAATGTTCCTCCTTATGGTCCCCCTTCATGGTTATTCTACTAACTAAACCACTGATAACATTTATAACAATAATGTCCTTAAATGAAGGGATTCATGTGGAGGATATCAAATATTGGCTTAACCAAAAGTGCAATGTTCTTAGCACCCTGAGGCCATCTTAGATGAAGAAATGGTTTGGACTGGGGAATGGAAATTTAAAGTGAAATTATACAAATCTACAGAATGTATCTGACATATCCTTAAGTTATTTCTACTGGGGAGAGACAGAGTGGTCTGCTTTTATGCAGCCCAGCCCCACGTCTGTTACAAATGTGGTGCATGCACTCACCTCTCCAGTGTTTGTGACCATCCAAGGTGTGACATGTGGAGATGTTGGGCACATCTTCCACCAGTGTACCAATCATACTCGCTGTAATCTTTGTGAAGAATATGGCCACAACTTTTCTGAATGCCCCTTGGCAACAAGAAATAAAACAAGCACCATCACCTCAAATTCTCTCAATTAAAATGCCCAGGATGCAGTTTCAATTCCTGATGAACTGGATCCAGGTACAAAAGTACCCTAGCAGGAGTCCCCCATACTTAAATAAGAATCTGAGGTACAAGTGCCAACCACAAAGGAAGTGATAACCTACCCCATTAAGCTGGATATCCCTTCAAAAGACATTGCACCAGTCCTGCAGCCTGTGTGCTATGAGGATCTGCCCCACTCAGTACAGCCTTGGAACCTCAAGAAAGAAGGAACCTCAGCCTTGCCAATGGTCTACTGTCTTGGGTAGAAGAAGGTCTGCCAGAAATTCCAAAGCAGAGCCAGCTACACCCACAATAGTGAAGGGCAACCCCTTTTCTGCCCAGACCAACACCACTTGGGGTGATACTGAATTGGAGACTAAGGGCAATGAGGCTGTACTCAACCCTTCTGAGACTCCTGTGCCCCAAACCGATACTGCTGATTATAAAGGGAAGAAAAAGTAAAGGAAAACAGATAACTTGATATGTCATTTCCCCTGAATAAGTGGCTAAAGGTGGGCTTACATCTTAAAATGTGTGTAGTCTACTAAACTACAAAAAAATGCTGTGCAATTTTCATACTTTACATGAATGTCATATCCCTGTCATTTTTTACAGGAGCCATGAAGGTTTAATTTTATGAGGCCAGGCTTCTCACATCTGAATGGGTATGTGGTGCCTCTTTCTGGTTCTTTGGGCTGGATAGGGCAGGTGGGGTGGGTATGCTATTTCAGGGCCTTTCCTTCCATCTTTATACAATGATTGACCTATCCCCATGATGGGTACTAATTATAGATGGGAACTGGAATAAAATACCTTTCAAATTTATTGTTGTGTATGGGCCTTAACTCAAAGCAGACGGAGTTAACCTCTTGACCTCTTTCCAGCTTTATTTGGTCATTTCTAGGTAGTGCTTTCTAGGAGGTGACATTAACTGTGGGTTCCATAGTACAGCCATGACAAACAATGGGAAAAAGAAATACTGTGACTCTAATGCCCACAAAAATACATTTATCTGGCTGGCCTCCTGAACAGTCTAAATTTTCAAACCTTGGGCCCTAAATTTGCTTATAAAAGGGATAAATCTGTCACAACCATAGATCACAATTTCACTTCAAAAATATGCAGATTTCTTCTTTTGCTACCTCCCCTATGGCATTTTCAGGCCATTTAATTTTAAAAGTCCATTTTCAGCTCAGACTTACTACCAAACACAAAATAGATGGAAACCTAATTCTTCAGTTTTAGCAGACCCACAGGGTAACCCTTGCCTCAGTGTTTGTGCACAGTGGTTCTTTGTCTTTTAAATTGTTTTTTTATTTTAATGGTTCACCACAACATATTCAAGACATGCTGTCTTAGGGTAGCTGGTCCATTCCACTGGGGTGTCAAACAGACAAGGCATACTGATGAGTGCTGGTAGGACGAAACACGTGTCTATGTCAGCTGTTAGCACCCTTTGCAAACTGTGTAAGAGGCCTTTCGGCACTGTGCAATTCTGCTTGAAGTTGGACCAGCATAATGTTCTGTGGTGATTTGCATATGCAGCCCATGATGTTTTGCATTGTGTGGGCTTGTGTGATTTTGTATTTTTTTGCAACTTGGCTTCCCAGTAAAATGCCCTTTTGGGTAACCCTTGCCTTAGTGTTTGCACACAGAGGTTCTTTGTCTTTTAAATAGTTTTTTTTTTATTTTATGGGTTCACCGCAACATATCCAAGATACACTGTCTTAGGGTAGCTGGTCCATTCCACTGGGGTGTCAAACAGACGAGGCATACTGATGAGTCCTGGTAGGACGAAACACGTGTCTATGTCAGCTGTTAGCACCCTTTGCAAACTGTGTGAGAGGCCTTTCGGCACCATGCAGTTCTGCTTAAAGTTGGACCAGCATAACTTTCTGTGGTGATTTGCCTATGCAGCCCATGGTGGTTTGTATTGTGTGGGCTTGTGTGATTTTGTATTTTCTTGAAACTTGGATTCCCAGCCAAATGTCCTTTGGGGTAACCCTTGCCTCAGTGTTTGTGCACAGAGGTTTTCTGTCTTTTACATTGTTTTTTTATTTTAATGGGTTCACCACAATATATCCAAGACACACTGTCTTAGGGTAGCTGGTCCATTCCACTGGGATGTCAAACAGATGAGGCATACTGATGAGTGCTGGTAGGATGAAACACCTGTCTATGTCAGCTGTTAGCACCCTTTGCAAACTGTGTGAGAGGCCTTTCAGCACCATGCAATTCTGCTTAAAGTTGGATCAGCATAACATTCTGTGGTGATTTGCATATGCAGCCCATGATGCTTTGCATTGTGTGGGCATGTGTGATTTTGTAGTAACAGGAATAAGTCACCTCTGATAGAATGTTTTTTGACCTGTATGAAGAGGCTGGAGCTAGGTGGTATGACACCAAGACTGATAGTAGGGATGCAGCAAAGCTTAAGTCTGCCAGTCAAGTTAAGTCAAAGTTGTCCATTCAGCATCATTGAATGCTACACAGTCCTCATTGAATTATACTAATTCACTTTATCGTGACTTCACCCAGTATGACATTGCATTACGGTGACTTCACGTTCATTTCATGTTGGTTTCTATTGAATGCAAAATGAGCCATAATTCAAACAGCACACAGGTCATGTGAGTTACAGTCTGCCCATCACATGGATCAGCACTGGAAACATGATGTTATGAGTCATCATCAGGATTAAAATGATGTTCAACTGCTGTGTGGATGGGGATTGGGAGGACATTGAGGAGTATGACATCAACTAAACTGTGAGTTTGACTCACAGCTTTAGTCTCAACAATACTGTATTTTGGAAACTGGTTACATTGTTACGGGTTTAACTTGGGGAAATACTCATGCAATCAGCAAATTCAATACCACCACCAGAGGGGACAATGGCATCACCAACCATTATTGAAGCAACTGATTGTGTTATGAAAACAAAGAGAACTCTCTTTACTGCCATCAACTGTGCACTTATGCTGCATACTACCATGCCCGTGGCCACTCTTGCCAGTTGCAGCAGTGTCATGGCCAGGAACATCTTTGCATCTACATCTTTTTGCAGGCATCATATTTTGGATTACATAGAAAATTCGCAATGCATTTAGATTTCTGAACTTTTGGGTTGGATGACAAACAAAAAACAACTGTGGCTTACAGATGCAGATTGATCTCTAAACAGATGCAAACACACAGACAGATGGAGATTGTCAGCAGCAGCTGCATGGGCACAAAAACACTGTCTTGACCAGTGGTCACAAAAATCCCCAACTGGAAAAATACTACCTTTTGCAGTTGGGGGGGGTGGTTACTGCAGTACCAGTCCACTACCTGGTTAGAATGAAGCAGTAAAAATACTGCAGACATATAACAGATTCAGAGTGCTGTGATTACTGTGTGGCACAATAAAATGTGTCTGACTTGCTGGCAGGTGTCACACACACACACTCACATTCACACACTATAGGTAATGCCAAACCTAGGGGTATGTGAAAAAAAAAATTCCTCCAGTTGAATTTCCATGGAAGTGAGCATTTCGCTTCCATGAAAGTTCAGGGATCTTAAAAGAAGGTCTAGGTTAATATTATGTTCATATGACAGTATACGTTTTGGAGGGTTGTAATAATAGGCCTAGATTCATAAAATATTTACAATGAGTTTGATGAGCCTTAGCATGGGAGAAGAAAGAAGAAATCTCTATGCTGGGGGCTATCTCATTGCACTGGAGGAGGAACTTGGGAGGGGGGAGAGTTAAGTACATTTGTGTACTATGTACATTCACAGATTGCAGAGTTAAGGAGAAAAGATTTGAGATCTGCTTTAAACTGGCCCAGACTGGATGCAAGGGAGTAGTGGATGCTAGGTGGTTTAGCCATGAGGGGGCATGATATCAGAAGGACCATTGGCCAAAGGAGGTTCTACAGTGAGGTGCTTGTAAGGGGGTGTTTGCAGAGTGCCTTGGTGCCCTCCTGTGTGTAACTGGATGATGGGGCAGAGGCCAATTGGTGCCTGTTTGTGTAGGTATCTTTTTTACGAGAAGGCAGGTGTAATTTTTAAGCCTATCTTGGAAGTCAATCCAACCAGTAGATTTGTAACGCTCACATGTATGGGTTATCCTGTTACAAACTGATACCAGACAGCAGGCTTTGCTTAGGGCATGGTTAATGCTGTATAGCATAGTATGATCAGCAGACACATAAACTACTATGTTGTAGTCCAACATGAGTGGTATGGAGGAAGACACATATGACGATATGATGATGGTGACAATTTCTGGTCCCTAGTGTGTAGTCATTCCCACCAACCCTGCCTGGGGATCATGGCCCATGGGTCAAGGTAAAGAAGAAAAGAAACTCTGATCCTTCTCTGTTATCTAGTGACCCCCTCCCCCCACTGATCACGGCCCTCAAAACATTTTATTTCCCGTGGTGTCTAGTGGACCATCCTCTCTATCCTGGATTCCCTTAATACACAAAAAAAAAACAGCAGGTAGTCCACCGACTAATCCCCATCAATTCCCAATATTTCTTGCTGTCTAGTGAATCCCCCATCCTGGATTCCTTATAAAAAAACATAAACTCGATTCCCTGGAGTCTAGTGGCCTCCCCACCCCATCAGTTCATCCGCCACCACTCTGCTTCCCCAACCCTGCCCTGAGTGGGCCACCGGTGCAGCTGTCATCTGTCCTCCACTACTGGTAGCCCACTGAACTGTCAGTGAATGACCATGTGGTTGTACAAGTCACTGGCAGTTCATTAAACTGTGGATAGAATAAATTCCACAGTTTATATGCATTTTTCTGCAGTTCATAAATAAAGTCATGGAGAATCCCAGTTTCACCAATGGCAAAAGTTGTAAAATTTCTGCTGTATTTCTGCAATTTCATGGAAGTTCTGCAAAGGCAGAATTCACAACTTTTGCCCACCCATCGCGAAACTTTATTTAGAAAAAGTTCAGGCCTATTTATTGATTCAGATACTTTACCTACCACTACCCACTATGGTGTACCAGTTTCCTCAGACCCTATGAAGATTCCAGGGATTTAGTTTGGAAATCAGAACTTGCTTCTACATAATTGTGGAAATACTTGAAGGATTTGTGAATTCAAGGAACATCAATGGAAGAGCTGGAAATTCTCTAAATTAAAAAGGATTCTGACACTCAAAAAGTGTTTAGTCCCTTGTTTTCTATATGTGGCTATGCTATCCTTCTCCCCATGTCAGAAGCTATAGTTGATTTTTTCAAATGCTTGGGAGGGCAGACTCAACCCCATTAAAATGTCCTTTACGTACTTGTCCTGACTCAAAGGTGGGCTTGGAATGTTGGACCCAGTTCATTTTTGTCATTCTATTTTCCTGTCTCAAAACTTAAAATCAACATTTACACCCACAAACATGTCTCCACCTTTGGCTAAATGACAATCTAAAGCCTTACCTCGAGGCTTGGAATGATAAAGCTCCAAAAATTATCCTGAGTTTTAAAGCCCCTGAGTTTTTTAAACATTCCACTTTGAAACATTCAAATGGGATTTGGCTAAATCACAGATAGCCCAGAACTCTGCACCCGGTCTATTTAAGATATTTATAGACATTTTTCACCCATCAGAAGCTGAATTTAAGAATCGTCCCCCTCACTTACATGAGGGAATCCTAGGACACTCCCCCCATGTGTGAGAAATATTACAATTAACTTCCTATGGCAGACTACATGTGAAAGGGAACAACAAACATACTGTAAGGCTCAAGAGGAGAGATATTGTCCCTACTCTACTGAACTGCGTTCAGCACTAGAGGAAACTATGGAGCATTTCCTGTTGGAATGCAACCATAGACGAAATCTCTGGGACTGCTTAGCAAAAAATGGTCTCTACCTTGGGTGAGGACTTTGTCCTATGCTGTAGTGGTACCAGGAGATTATTCTTCTCTCCTTAAACTTGCTGTAGTGATACCCTTGAAATTTTATTTTGTGTTTTACATTTTTTCCTTTGGTAAGTAAGATGCCTGAGGGTACTAAGGCAAAGACTGCTGTCACATGAAACTTTCAATATTCATGTTCCAATGTGAAACAGTGATACTTACTGTATATAATAATGATATAAAGTACCATCCTTTATCAAAAGTATCTAAATGGTGGAAATGATTTTCTTTCTTTATTAAATATAAATAAATTAATTTAGAAGCTAATCAGTGCACTGATTGGTGGGTGTAAGAAAATAAAACTATAGGGAAGGACTTATAAAGGGAAATAATACTAAAGCCATTATTTTTATTGTATGCTCACTTTTGATGATTACTCTCTACTTATGATTTCACGTTTGTAACTGAATTTTTTTTCCAGTCCACTGGTATTTATGTACAGTATTTAAGATTATTTGTTTTCAATAAAATTCCTCTACTCTTTCTGAAAAGTTTCATGGGATCTTTAAGATGCACCTGAACTACCACCAGAACAAGTACTATAGCTGGGACCTCGGTTTAACATCTCATCTGAAAGATGGCACCTCTGGAGTAGAGAACCCCATTCATGCTGCACTGCAGTGTCAGTATTGATATTTAACCAAAGTGCCTGTCATGGAGATGGAACCTACAGCTTTCTGATCTTCCAGCCTCAGAGGTGAGAGTGCAACCTGATGAGCCTCTGACACTGCTGCAGCCTGGTCTGTCACATGTAATCTTGTACCATACATCCCACCATTAACATTTCCTCATCAGGTTATTGTACTTTACTTTTACTATACAGTGTTTTGTTTCTCTGCTGTCTCAGGGAAAGAAGAAATGTTGATCATTGTCCACAACATTTTCTTGCCTGTCACCACCACAAAAGTTCCAAAGCTAAATGCACTCCAAAATTAACTACATCATCACAAACCAAAAACATCGTTACCTATCAGGCCAAAAGGTGTGCATAAATGTATCAGGTGTAATGTCTGTAAATATACTGTAAATATATGAATGTTGGGGATAAGATCATTTTACCTAATAACACCAAAATTGAGATCAGAAACGTTATCTCTTGTACCACCACTTTTTTTTCATTTTGTAAGCTTTATTAGTTTGAAAATTTTACAACAACCATCAATACAGACAACGTGTAAATACATAGACAGAAAAATAATCATTAATGAAATATTAATACATATAGATAATATGAAATACATAGATGAAGATTACATTATGATAAGTCCTAGAACATGCTATCATTGTCTGTATCTCACCCCCTCCCTCTCAACCCCTCCCGGTCTGCCACATATTATTAACTGAGAATGGTTATAAAGAAATAGTAAAATGAAGGACCATATTAAATAAAATTATCATTAAAAGGAAAAGTGAAAATAACTGAGGTCTACTGAATCAGTAATACCTTATACAGTGATTCCCATCTTAGTTTATAATTGTCCATTCTGTTATTGGCTCCAGCAATGATGAGCTCTGCTTGCAAAGCAAACCTAATTTCCTTGTACCATTCCATGAAGACAGGAGCATTGGGCTCCGGCCAATGCCTCAAAATTATTTTCTTGGCGCAGCTTGATATTAAGGCCAGTTGCACTCTCTGCTGACTTCCTTCTAAAAATGTGTAATCACCCAAGATGCAAATTTCCAAATTAAAATGATCTGACAATGCAAGAACTGGATCAAGATGATTTTGGATGCTAAGCCAAAAAGGAGTGATTTTATCACATGACCATAACATATGAAGCAAGTCAGCAGGGGCTAGTTGACATTTGGGGTATTGGTTAGAAGAAACCCTTCCCATTTGGTGAAGTTTAAATGGTGTATAAAATAGATTATGATTAATATAAAATTGTATTAGTCTATATCTGTCCCACTTAATATATGTATATATTAAAGGCAAAAAACTCCATTTAATGCATTAGTTAGGGTTGTTCCACAGCGACAAAAGTGAGAAATTCGCTGTTAGGTTGAAACCCCCTTGGACCCCCGCCCACCCCCACCCGGCATTGAGTGCGCATTGGGATCGTCAGCCTAACTCTCACCCCATGACATGTGTAAAAGCAACTGAAAGTATAGGAGAATGGGGTGAGAGTTAGGACCCACAATCCCAATCGCCGGCCAATGCTGGTTGGGGGTTGGGCAGGGGTCAAAGGGTTTTCAACCTAACGGCGAATTTCCTCACTTTTGTCGCTGGAACAACTAATAACTAATGCATTAAACAGTTTTTGCCTCTAATTCCCTTCTTTTTGAGAATGATGAGAAATAGTGAATGTAATGCAGCGGTAGACGGAGCATGGGGCCCAAAGGGCCGCACTCCTCACATGATGTTTGTGGCATACTAACAGGGGAGAGCACACATAAACAGAAATGCTAACAGTGGCGCACATGGCAACACAAGCACGAATGAGAACAGAAAGAGTAGCACATGGGTGGCGTGAGCGGGAATGGTCTGCCCACGTGATGTGTAGTGACATAGTAACATGGTGCCTGCAAACACAAATGGCAATGGGCATGGTGAAGTAAAGTGAAACAGTAAGAGAAACAGTACTGTAGACAGAAATGGCAAAAAATAACAAGCATAAGTGCAAATGAAAATGCAAAGGATAACGCATATGGTGGCGCGAGCGTCAATAGTAAGTGAAACGAGTACGGAGCCACATGAGAAAAGAGCAACAGTAACAGTAATGTAAGCACATAGGCTGGTTTTCCCCACAACCTGCATTGAAAAAGACAATGAGTACAAATAATGTATGCAAAATAATGAGTATCGGCGCAGAAAATGAGATCTTGGAATACTAAACACATTATATCTCAGGAACCGTACGACCTAGAAAAAAAATTTAAAAGTCATATTATTTGCACATGCATCCCATGCTCACCAGCCTATCTCTTCTCCTCCTCCTTCCTTTGCCTTCTACCAACCCTAGTATCCCTATTAACCCTCAGCCTCACTACTGCAGTGTTCCTACCTACCCTCCTGCCCTCCCCTCCTCCTTTGCCACTGCTCCTCCCCCTCCCTCCTCCTCCACACATCCCATATGCTCCTCTCCACCTCACCCCCCTTCCAGACATTACCTGTCCTCCCCCAGCCCCTTGCATTTATGATCCTCAGGCCTTCTCTGCCTGTGCTACCCTGCCACCCTTGTGCAACTAAATCCCTTCCTCATTCTATTGCTCCTGGTGTAAACTCTCCATCTGCCTCCCTCTGACCAGAGCACTTCTCCTCCTTCTACTCCTAACAGGAACATACATCCCAACCCAGGCCCTGCCCCTTCCCATCCACCCACTCAGCCCACTGGTCTTCAAGTAGCCTCCATGAACATATACAGCCTGCTGAAGAAATTTGATGCCCTACAGTGCTGGGCCTTGGCTCTACAACCAGACATCATAGCCCTGGTTGAAACCTGGCTGTCAAATCAACTCCTGACTCATTTGTCTCCCTTCCAGGCTATACCTTATACCGGGAGGACCGAGTAGGCAAACGAGGGGGAGGCTATGCAATCTACACCAGGGACACAATACCTGGACACGCACTCCCCACCCCTGCCCTTATAAATGGGGCCCAGGCCCTTACCCTCAGACTCACCCCAGACCCCTCTAGGAGCTCTCTCTATCTCACCACAGCCTACGTTCCCCCAAAGAACCAGCACCCAGCCCTGGTATCTTTAACGGACTACCTGGCCACCCTCCACCATAAGGCAGAACAAATCCTAGTGGGAGACCTTAATGTAAATTGGCTCAGCACCTCCTCATCCACGACCAGAGACTCATTTGCCGCCCAAGATCTGACACAACTCGTCACCCAGCCCACAAGACTTAACCCTAAGAGTGGTACCAGCATCCTTCTGGATGTTATTATAACTAACCGACCCCATAAAATCCAAAACATCCAGGTCCTCCCAGACTCCCTGAGTGACCACTCCCTATCCTATCCTATTTCATTGGGTGCCTTCAATCCCAAACCCAAAGCCCAGACCACCCCTCCACGGGTACCTCCGCCCTGTGGGCTGAAGAAACTCAAACACTCCTCACCCAGATAAACTGGTCCCCCATTCAGCATGCAACCAACATTGACACTGCCCTCACCTTCTTCACTCACACCTTCAACATGGCCTGTGATCTCTTTGCACCTTAACCAAAATCCGGTCCAAAAACAGAGCGCACCCTAGGTTAGCCAGCCCTCCTACAATTGTAGAAACTGGGATAACCTCTGGCACCTGCCACTGAAACAGGTCATCTGTCTGATAGGCAAGCCTACAATGCAGCCGGAATAAGTGCTCATGGGCCATCAGAAAGCTAAGGCAAACCATTACCAGGCCTCCCTTACCTCCTCCTGGGGCTCAGCCCGGACCTTCTGGGATAATATTAAACAACTCAATGGTAAAGCTTGCTCCCCTGCCCCATCCAGCTCACTAGAAATGGCACAACCTCCACCGGCCTGCCACCATAGCTAACTGGTTCAACACCACTTTCACTGACCTTAGCTCAGTCCTCCTAGTAATTTCTTTGACCCTCCCCTGCCAACCTCCCCTGTCCTCCAGCACCCCAGCTTCCACCTCGAAAGATTTCCACCGGGAAGCCAGACCCATCTAATCAAAGCTCTCAATGGCAACAATCCCGACAGTGACTCACTGGACCCCAGCATCCTCAGGCTGGTGCTACATGAAGTCCTTGCACCACTCACAAGCCTAATTAACCAGTCACTCTGCCTGGGACAATTCCCCACAGCTTGGAAAACAGCCATTATCACACCTATTCATAAAGGGGGCGACAGGTCATTGGCCAACAACTACCGGCCAATCTCCATCCCCCTCCCCCCTCTCTAAAGCCCTGGAGAAAGTGGTGGCCATTCAAATCACTGATTATCTGGCTAAGCATAACATTTTATGCCCAGAGCAACATAGCTTCTGTGCGGGTCACAGTACCAGCACTGCCTTATTAGATTCTCCAACTTTCTACACTCCTCCTTGGATACCAGCTCCCTAGCTGGTGCAGTGTTCATTGACCTCTCAAAGGCTTTCGACACTGTCTCCCATCCACTTCTACTGAATGCACTCTGCCACACTAGTCTCGCTGGCCCCTGGCATGGTGCACTAGCTATCTTGACACTTTCGATCTCAGTGTGTAAAATTAATAGCACACTCTCGATACCGTCCCATTCTCTCTGGGGTCCCCCAAGGCTCCATCCTGGGCCCCTTCTCTTCTCGCTGTATCTGACACCCCTGCCCAGTGCATGCCCTGGCAAAATTCTACTGTATGCAGGCAGCGCTGTCCTTTTGCCACCCACCAATCCCATCTCCTACAGGATTCCTACAGCAGTCTTTCAACAGTGCTGAGGCCTGGTTTAAGGAGCGCAGACTCGTCACCAATCTTAAGAAAACCAAAGCTATGCTCTTTTCCCACCCCCAAAACAAAGCTAGCAACCACCCACTCTATATCCTTCCAAGTACCAATCAGCCACTGGAACAAGTCTGCTCCTACAAATACCTTGGGGTTACCTTCAACTCAGCCCTCACATTTCACAACCACATCGACGCCCTAACATCCGCCACTAACACACGGCTTGGCATCCTATTCCACCATAGAACCTGCCTTCCCCAAATGCTCTCCAGCTAGCTGTTACATCATCCGTTCTGTCCTTGTAGACTATGGTCTACCAGTATATAGTGCTGCCAACACCACTGCACTCAAAAAAATTCACCTAACCCTGAATAAAGCCTGCAGATTGATTACTGGTGCCCCCAGGCTCACACACACCTGTCAGCTGTATGTTGAGGCTAACCTGCTTACCCTGGATGAACGGCTCCAATACCAAACCTGTCTCCTCACCAAAAAAACCCTATTCCGGCTCTCCCCTCTGGGGTAACGGCATCCATGCACCAGAGCCCTCCCACTATTGCAACACGGTCTTCCTACAAGACCACTCTAAAGGTCCCCAGATCAAGAACCAGCCATGGCCAGAGGTCCTTCTGCTATAGAGCCCCAACCTGGTTTAACTCTCTCCCTGCCACCATCACCAATGCCATCACCATCTTCAAGTTCAAAACCACACCTGGAACCACATCTTCAGCACTCTAACTTGCTCCTGTCTCTGAACATAGCCTCCACCTCTGCTTCTCTTGACAATGCCCCCAGGCAGCTCTCCACCTAACCATCCCTCCCACCACTTCCCTGTACACCATGCCTTATGTTTAACCTGGCCAGTGCCAGCTGTTTCAGTGTTTACCATACCAGTTGCTCACTTGATACCAACTTGTGCAACACCTGTTATCAATTACATGTACCCTGTACCCAATTGTATTTGTCTGACCACAATGTGACGTGGCGCCTCTGTTGAACACCTATTGTTTTGCAAATATTTGCTATGTAACCAAAAACACAATGTATGTCTTTATGTGATGAAGTACCTTTGGAAACGAGCCTCTGGCTCAAAGGTTGTAAACTGATTCTTAGAAATAAATAAAATAAATAAGTATTTACAACTGTCCTGGCTAATTTGAATCTTAGCTGAATTAGGGGGCTAAGAAGTTTTCTGACGAAAAGTCCATATCTCGCACTGCTTTTGAGATACGGGCCCTGAAAGGCCGGGCTAACGCCAGAATGTTATCCTATGGGAAAAACACTTTTGGAGTCGCGAACTTTTGCCGCCATGTGATATTTTCGTTCAAACTACTGAAAGGCACATCTGTGGACTGTTAGCTGTCTTCCTTCCAAATTTCAGGAAAAATACCAAACCGTTATTTTGCAGCAGGGTGCCAAAGTTCCTGTAATGCTTCGGGTGGCCACAATGTTATCCTATGGGAAAAATGGTCAACTTTGGAATGCCATAACTTTGCCGCCATGTAATATTTATTCAATACAATACTGAAAGGCACATCTGTGAGATGTCAGCTGCGTTCCTTCCAAATTTTAGCCCAAAACTCCCAACGGTTATTTTGCAGTACAGTGCCAAAGTATTGCTGTCATTTCCCCACAGACTGAAAATTACTGTACTTAATTTAAGAAAGCTTTATGAAGAGTTTGACACTTTCGTAGCTTAAGTAATTTGTAATCTTTTCCCAGAAATTGAAAAACATATTTCTGGGGTGTTTCTACAAAATAACGACATGGCAAGCATCCTCAGGGCCGAATAGCTAAATACAAAAAATTACGTTGCTAGAGGGTCTCAAATTTAAATGCCAACCATTTTCTGATCACCAACTGAAAACAAAATGGCAGATTTGCGAAAGTAACAGGCCCATCTGCGAAAGTAAAAATGCATTGCGACACTGTCGAACTTTTTGTTAACTTTTCCATTGACTTATAATGGAAACTGTTTTTGAATAGCTTTTGAACACGTTTAATATTTTTCACCAAATCTTCAAAAGGCATTAGGGGACCCCACCTGCACATTCCTAGAAGATTTTGGACTGGTCACGCAAACTGTCGACTGTGAAGTAGCGACGTAGAATTCAGAAAAGCGATAGCGTGTTAACAGATCACGCTAATAACTCCACAACTGTATATCCGATCAGTACAAAACTTGGCAGATCCCAAGGCCTATGAGTCTTGATCATACATTCCAAATTTCAGGCAAATCCATCAAACAGTTGCAAAGTTATTAAGGTGCAACATTTTGGGTTTAACATGGAAATGGCTCCTGAACCCTAACTATAGTGGCACTACAGTGCCACTATAATGTGATTCCAAATTCTAGAGCAGGTCCTGGAAGGGGAAGTTGATATTAAAACATTATCCCACCAATAGAACCTCTTACCTTCCAGAGTGGTAAAATTTGTTAGAAGAAATTGATATGAATAGGATATTATACAAGAAGAGGGGATAGAGCTAGTATAATCGAGTAAAGCAGACATAAAGGGACTGTACCACCCCCCTAACCCAAAATAATGTGTCAACATGTGGGATATCTGAAAATATTTGAAAACATGTGTGGCAGACCAGTTGAAAAGGTGACTGGCTGCATTATAGGGGAGCAGTTTTTTGTTCTGAACTAACTGGTTCACTCCTAGAACACCCATATCAGGCCAAAAAAGATGAGATTTAATTACCTTGTCTGAAATTAGGTTAGGGTTTGAGAACAAGGGTTGGGCCATGTCTTTGTAAGCATCCACTTTGAGGAAAATGATTAACTGATGTTGTGTATGAAGTGAAGAGCTTAATGGTGTATCCTTCAGGGATTTAGGGGGGTTCTTTCTAGTAACAAAATGAAGGGCATTATGGTCAATGTCTTTTTCAGAGCCAGGTGCTTGTTCTTTTCTGACCCAGGAAGAACAATATGCAGGATCTAGACTATTCTCAGGGGGTTGTATCCAATAGCTAATCCTGGTCAAGTGTATAGCTAAATAATATATGTAAAAATTAGGCACTTGAAGACCACCATCAGTTTTTAGACACATAAGTTTAGAGTAACTTTGTCTAACGTTTTTCCCTTGCTATATAAAAGTATTGATAATTCTTTGTATCTGGGAAAACCATGATAATGGAAGAGCCCCATTAAACATTTGTAGGGGATATAATACCCAGTGTAAAACATTCATTTTTATTATACCCATATGACCCCATACAGAAAGAGGTAATTTTGACCAGTGTCTAAGATTTTCTGTTACAATTTTAACTAAAACATCTAAATTAAGTTTTTTCATGATGTGGGGAGAGGAGTGAAGGTAGAACCCTAAATATTTAAATTTACTGGTGTTCCATTGTAGTCCCAAATGTTCAGTATCAGTCCTCACTATGTATTTATTGAGGGGAAAAACCTCAATTTTTCCAATATTTAACTTTTTTGAAATTGCCTCAAATTGGGAAATGATGTGAAAGACAGCAGATAAAGATTGGGTAGGATTAGAGACATAGAGGAGTATATCATCTGCATAAGCAGACATTTTATATTCCATGTTACTTATTGATATACCAGATACAAGTATCACATTCTTGATTTTCCTGATAAGATGTTCTAAATATAAGTTGAAAAGGAAAAGAGAAAGGGGACACCCTTGATGGATACCTTGAATTAAAGTGAAAGATGTGGAAAGAACACTGCTACATTGGATTTGAGCTGATAGTGAAGTGTACAAAATGTACAGTAAAGATGAGTTCCTCGACACAGAAGAGAGGTATGCTATTTTTCTAAGGTGATCAGATGAAAGCCTTCCCTTAACAAACCCTACCTGCTCTATACTTATCAAGGAATTTGTACCACCACTTTTGTGGTATGTATATATATATATATATATATATATATATATATATATATATATATATAGTGATGCTGTCAGCTATACTACATTGTTAAAACCATCAGAACTCTAAAAGAACATATCCAAGAACACATCAGATCTATTTTAAACAGAAAATTGGATACATTTGTTAATAGGCACTTTGCAGAAGCCCACAACTCTGATCCAGAAAGTTTTAGGTTTATGGGTCTAGAATGTATTAAGACTCCTGCAAGAGGTGGTGATAGACAGAATCTGCTACTGTGTAAAGAAAGTTATAGGATTTTTAGGGCTGAAACTGTAAGGCCTAAAGGCTTAAATTAAAGATGGGACCTTAAGTCATTTCTAAACCAGAAATAATAATCTCCAGTCAGTTGACTGCCATGACCTTTAAACTAACCATTACACCTCTTTTTCCTTTTTTCTGATTTTCCCATTTACTATTTTTCTTTTTCTTAATTTTAAGTTTTCTTTTTCTGTTATGTCTATTCTTACTGTTCTCCATTCTAGTCTGGTACTTATTCTTTCTATTTTTTTTTTTGTATTTGATACAAGTCTCTTCCCCTCTTCACCACCCCCCAGTCAATGACCCAATTTTTCTTCTCCTTCTACTTTTCTCTCTTCAGTTCTGGAAGTACATTTGTTACCCTCCTCTGGTCTTCCCCTTCCATAACCTCCCCTTCCCCCTGGCTCCCCACGCCTAAATCTTATCTTCCTCATTTTCATTAAACCTTTCCCTTCTATATTAATTTTCCTTTTTCACATTTTCTGTATTCTAACTTTTATTCACAGTAATACAGGTTAGAATAATAAAGCAATAACATGTATTAAACTGGCATACTAACTATGATATTTTATGTTTCATTTCTTTAGAGAGTTTTTCAATTGCCATTCATTTATGATGCACTGTGTCCAGGAATTATTCCTGTTGATTGCTGAATCCAGGATGGGATAATGTTCCTTCGATTTAGACCTGTACTCTACTCTTTTCTTTTTATCTTAAAGTAAATATTTGATTTAATTTTGGAAATAAATAATTCTCTAATGTAAACGAAATGCGCTAACCAATAAGTTTTCTTAAACAACATGTATACTAATCGAAATGACTACATGGTGTATCCCTTTAAGGAGATCCCTATAATGTTATATGTTAAAATGTAACCACTGAAGTGTACTAAAGTGTGTTCAAGTAACTATGGTTATGCACTCCCTTTCTTCTTTCCCTTCTTCCCCAACCCCCTGCTCCAACTCCTCCAATTGTTATCTTTTATATTGTTTTCTACAGTATATGTAACTAAAATAAGTAATTTAAGACTTTACATGTTTCCTTTGAATTAGTTTTTCTACATTTTTTTGCAGGAAATAGTTTAAATTGGTATTTAATAAATTAATATGTCACTATGATGTAAATTATTTTGTATAAACTGCACTTTGAACCCTGTATGGTATACACTCCCTTGAACACTTGTAGCTGAGGTGCTAGGGGCTCACACTGGTGGAACATTAAATACAACTAATATGTTGTTAAATCTTGTGGTGCTGTGGTTAATTTTGGAGAACATTTACCTTTGGAACTTTGTTTTCACATATTGGGCTGGCTGCCTGTTTAATGTAATCTACATCTACCTCAAAACACATGACATGAACTTGGAACTTTCTGTCACCACCACTAAACTGGGAGTGGGAGCCCAGTCCCATCACCAATATTACCCTTTCCTGCCCAGAACAGGTTATAAACAAATCCAATGACAGTTGCTCAATCCCTCCAGCAGTATCACCCCCTCTCACCAACCTAGTGATTACTACAAACCAGTGACAGGTGCTCAACCTGCAGCCAATGTCCCCAAACACCTAACACAGCAAGTGCAAGACACCAGAAGTGGGTCTTTAGCTCTACCTCTGGCATCAAGGATAAAAGTGGTATTCCACTGTATATATCACTGGTGAAACCCAACTGGAGTGCTGTATGCAATTTTAGAATCACATTTCAGAAAGGACATGGAGAGGATAGAGGCTGTCCAGATGAAAGCAACTAAATCACTGTGGGGTTGCATCAGAAACCCTATGTGGATAGACTGAGGGATCTCACTGTGTACACCCTGGCACAGAGGAGGGAGAGAAGAAACATGAAAGAGACCTACTGTATAAGTACATCACTGGGGTGAAAGAGGTAGAGGAAGGAATTTTTTTCACTTGAGAAGGTGTTCCAGGACAAGAAGGCATGCATTGAAGCTGGAAGAGGAGAAGTCTAGGAGGGATGTGAGGAAATACTTCTTCACTGAAAAAGTGTTGGATGCCTGGAACAGTCTACCAGCAGAGGATATGGGAGTGATAACTGTGATAACTGTGGTGAGTGTCAAGCTCGCAAGGGATAGTCACAAATTAATCTTAATAGAAAATTGTGTGTATGTGAGAGGGACAATGCAAAAATTAGGTATTTTCCACAGTGATAGTATAACTAGGGACAAAATGTGCAGACTTGCTGTTGTACAGTATGTTCCATGTGTCTCCCCTCACCTGACTCAGCTGTACAACTGAACCAATGGTGAATGCTGAGTTCCACCATTGGTATCCCCCCACCCACCTCTTTAATAAATCTGGTGACAGAGATCATCTATTTAACCTCTCAACATGCACTTCAGTATGGGAGTGTCTAACTCTGGTACCAGCTATCACCCTCTCCACAGTTTTTGACATGGAGGGGTGTCCACCCTGGTGCCACTAAACAGCACACAGACACTAGGGTTCCCATCACCAGGGTTGAGACTATAAAAACAAAGAAATCCATCCTTTGTTGCTCCTTGTTTTTCTAAAATCTGCAGAAAAGAAGGCATCCCAGTTATGTCTTCTGTTACCTTCAACCCCCCTTATCCTGACCTCTCTCAGTACCCCCACTCCCACCCTTCACTTACCTTTCTACAGTCCACAGAATAAATAATTTTATGACCAATGAATGCTCTATTGCTGTTATTGAGCTGAGTGGCAAACTGTTTGAAAATATGGTAAGTCTGGGTAATGTTTTTTTAATGTAGTTTGAACCTTTCTTATAACTATACTTTTTATCATTTTTGCCACATTTTTTAACATACCCTTCCTTTACTCCACCTCAACAACATGGAAGGTATAATTTTTCTTATCCTATCTGAAGCATGTCTTCACTGTTACTTGCATAATCAGCTTTCATATAGGATTTAAAAAATTCCACTTTCCATGATCATAAGGTGGGGTCATACACAGATCATGATGAAAATATGGGATCAGGATCTCAAACATCTGCAGTGTTGTGTAGAAATAATGAACTTTTTAAAGGTTTACTCATAATTTGCTACAGTATTTTTGCAGAATATGACCCTCACATTTTCAAAATATAGAGTGCATGGTTGCTCATACACAACAAGGCTATGTTGCCATTGAGGGGATGTGATGAGGTCACACAGACCTCAAGAGCAAAACTTGAGAGGTCTGTGCGATGGAATCACTTCCCTGAGCTGGCAACAATGCCTTGTTGTGTTTAAGCAACCATATACTATTTTATATAGTATATGGTTCACCAAACTGTAGGAGGTTTAACTTTTGACAATGTTCATACCTTATGAATATTGTCCTGCTCACTTGCTCAGTTGCTCCCTCCTGGTCCATGCTGCAGTGGCCATCCAGTTCCGATACCAAAGATAGCGGTGCTTCACTGCTTCCTGCAGTCCTGCTCTTGGCAAAAGAAATACAAATAAAAACTGGCTAACTGATAGTTTGGGAACACGGAGCCAAGTATGACAGTCCATGTCCCAACTATCTGACTGAATGATACTACCAACTGATCATTAGACACCTCCACCATTTTACAGTGCATTTTTTGATCAGCTCTGTTTTCAGCAAATCATGTAGTACCTCAAGGCTGAAAAGTTGTTATACTATCGTTCTGATATCAGAATGATAGTATAACAACTCTTTTGACCTTTGAACTGTCCTACAACTACATTCGGGAAGCCACTGTTTTCCAATCTAGAATAAGCCCTAGCCATATACTATTACCTTTTTTACTTCTCTTCATGAACATGGCAGGTGTTATTATTCAGGTCGAATCTAGAACTTCTTTTCACAGTGATTCTGCAAAACGACATGTTGGCCAGGCTTTTATAAATCACACCTTGTCACAAAGTAGAGTCATAAAAAATAATTGGGAAACTGGGGTTATAATCTTAATAAACAACAATGTTTTGAGCAAATATTGGAACTGCTCATAGCACTACAGTTGTTTCACATTTTAAACCCTCATTTTCAATGTAGTCATTTTATCACCCATGTTATGAACAAACATCATTTACAAAAAAAAAAACTCCCAGACTAGTTTTCTTGTTCATTTAACAAAATCACTTTTCTGGTGACATTTGATAAATGGCAACTATCATGTTTATATACTGGGGGGAAAAATACTATCTTAAAAATACAAGATCACAGTGAAAAAGTTATGTGTGAACATATTAATTTCTCAATCATGACAATGAAACTACTGTAAATTGTGTTATTAATTTGTAAATTTTAACTTTTGCACTATCTTTGCACAACTACACAGCAAATACAACCAAGCAACATGGCTGGCATTGGCCAGTGTTTGTTTTTATATGCCCAAAAGGAACTCCACCACTTTCATCTCTTTAATAGGCTGGGATGAATCTCTCTGAAGAATAGGTATAAAGTCTAAATGATTTATCTACAAATGCACTACTAATAACGTGGCAGCATATACTGTATTACTGACCTTCTGCATAGTCATACTATAATATTTAGGTAATAGCAGTTCTGGATTTGAACTCCCCAGAATCAAATGTACAGTAGATAGCACCAACATGTCTTTTCCTATCTTATTCCACATATATGGAACTCCTTACTGGCCAAGGGGAGACCCTGCTTTGGTTCTTTACTAATTAAACCAAGGCCTAAATAAGGAGGAATGTAATCTGCATAGCTCTGCTGCCTGCAGCTGGTACAGAGTGTGGCAGCCAGGTTATTGACTGGCCTTTCAATGTCCTGTCACAGTTTATCTGTGCTCTGCTTTCTGCACTGTATACCTGTCAGGTAGCAGATCACCTTCAAGTTCAGTATACTGACCTATATGGCTCTGCACAGACTGGGGGGCAGATAACTGCAATCCTCCTACAGCCTTACTACCCTCTCTATCCCTTCCAGTCAGGTAATGAGGGCCTCCTGATGATTCCTAGGGTATGTTTAAAATCTTCTGGTGCCCAAGCATTCTCATTCATGACACCAACCCTATGGAATTCACTTCCTCACTCTGTCAGAGAGCCCCTACCTGTAAATGCCTGCCACAGGGAACTGAAGATGTTTCTCTTTAGGGAAGTATTTCCCTCAAATTAGTTAACCTGAATTTTTATTTTATGTGTGTTGCTTTAGTTTTTAATCTATTTTAAAAAACTTGTTTATGTGTACACTATTTTGAATTGCAATAAAAAAACACTTTACAAATAAATAAACTAAACTAACTAAACTAAACTTAAGCAATGACAACTGAGAAGCAAGTATTTTCTGAGGGATTAACAACTGGTTGGGGGGATGGGTATGCCTTGGGCTACCTCCCTCCAGCTGATCATTATTCCAAGGAAATTGCCATTATCAAGGTTGTTATTGCAATTATAAGTCTAATCACAATAACAATTTTGTTTCTTACTATTTCTTTTTTTTACATTTTTTAAGGTTTTACGCAGAGTGGCATGAGAATTCAGTTGAATGTCTCTGCCATACTGGGCATTTCTAAGACATTTCAGACTGGCACAGCAGCCAATCAGTGAGCTACTTTAGCTCATGAATGATTAATTAGACTTAATATTTATGATAATCATCAACGCCAATCTGATTGACATAAATGCTGGATACCATTTACTGCCAATGATGACATGATGTTCATACAATATTATGATAGAATTGGTATTCTGTTAAATTAATATTCCAGTACTAGGTTTAAAACATTTTGTATCCTTTGGGCACATGTTATACTGCAATTGATGTGTAACCTTTTATATCTAAAAAGCATTCTTCAAGTAACGGACACTATTGGAATTGACCCATGGTAAAATGGCTCATAACATCATTCCTCACTTTTTCAGTAAACAGAAATGATGATGCTTATGATGAATAAAAAACTATATTTTTAAATATTTATGAAGGAAGAAATTCACAACAGATGTTAGCTCATGTCCATGTACTGTTAGAGTGAAGGAAGGAAAGAACACATTGCAGGCACAAAGAGATGGTACAGAAGTCTGGGCCATAACAGTAACCATTAGAAGAGAGTATTTATTGTTTAACTCATTAAAATCAAAGAGTCAGTAGGGAAGTTAACCAGTAACAAAAGACACAACCCAGTAGTTCAGTGGTGGTGGTGGGAGGCAGGGGTGAGTGAACAGAAGATTAGGTACACAGAAGTGTCAAGATTAGTATAGTTGTGGTGGCAGGAGTTATGAAGGCAAAATTTCAGGATAGAAGAGGAGAAGAAGCACTTTGATGGAGAAAGGCTGGACTATAGCAGTAAGCATTGTAATAAAATGTACAATCCCTTCAGGGATTTTGGATCAATAGAGAAAGTGCATGGGTCATGATAAGAAAGGGTAAATGGAGAGGAGTGTGACAGATAAATTAATGAGGAAAAGACCTGAATTAAGTGATGAGGGAGACAGTCTCATGACAACTGTGTGAGAGAGAAAATGAGGATTTGTTCTGACAGAGTGTCCCTATTTTTGGGAAGTCATTTTCATTAATGTGACATGAAAAATAAAGCTGCAGACCAACCCGATTAATGGGTATTTAAAGATGGGAGCAGAGTCCAGGGAAAGCCATCCAGGGTCTTTAAGAATAGGATGACTGAAAATGTGCCAGTTATTATCTGGTACAAACGTTCATAGACTCCTTTTTGGTTTTAAGGATGAGCCAATAAGCACATAATTATTTTTAAATGCTGTTGAACCTCAGCCATGAACTTACTAATATGGCTGAAATTCTCAGGTTCATGGTGTACCTATGAGAATTTACAGTTGCCCAGTTTACCAAGGGTTCATTACATGTTATACTGGAGAATATATAAAGTGGTCAGTATAACAAGGGGCATATGGACCTGGGGGTAACTAAGTGAACAGCATACTGAGGAACATATTAAATTGGCAGATATTTAAAACAAGTCCTATGTACCAAGGGATATATGGTATCTGGAAGAAATTCCAATGCTACTGGCATACCAAGGAAACTGGAAGCAATGTGCCAGCAGACAGCATCTACCCAGACTGAAATCAATCTTATCAGTCTCAGAGTGAATCATGTCAAACAATGAGGGCTTGAAGTATCAGTTCTGTGTAGATAACTGATAATTAGAGATTACCAGTATCAGCTCTGATTTGCTTTCATTGTGTGTCAGGCAGACAGAGGCCATTCATATCCTTATCTTCTCCATAAATCATTCAAAAATTAGCAGTGAATCTCATTGAGCAGGAAAAAAGGAGAGATTGAGCTAGGTATCACTGCCAAAACAATGAAAACCATGCTGTATGTCCTTAAGATGTCTCTAGATGGCATCACATAAACAGTGAACATTGTGGAGAGAACCCATCCTTAGGTATGCAATATTTTGGAACAGTCATACTGCATATTACATAACATGGATCCATCATCACCTACAGCTTCTTCTCTTTTGGGAAAATCTGGAATCAGTTTAAAATGGTACTAAAAACTTGATCATAATCCATGAGTCTCAACCAAAATCCAATTGTCCATTATTGAAAATGCCAACAAGATATCAAGGTGTATCAGAATGGATTCATCAAGCAATCCCTCAGCTGGAAATGGTCATTACTAACTAGGGCAATGAAAGGCGACACATTTGGCTCAACAGGCCAATTTTGAGCAGGGCTCGGCAAAACTTGAATTTGCCCAATTTTTCCCAAAATTAAATGAAGGGTTTCGAGTGTTAAAAAACATTGGATGTTTAATGGCTTCTCGTGTATTATTATAATATGCTGTTGAAGTGCATGATAAACAATAAACTATCCATGTAAGGAAAACCTTCATGATGAATGGGGTAGGGTAGGGTATCATACCAAGAGGCTAGGAAGAGTCAGGTGGGAAACCTAAAACATCTTCCTCCTTCTCCAGTGTTACATCCCACCCAATTAAAGAAGCTACTTCTATGAGACAGTCACAAAAAAGCATTAAGTTCAGTTCTTCTGCACTGCTCAAAAAATACTCAGAAAAAGAGGTTTTAAAAAAATATTTTCAAAATGGTGGCAACACCATAAAGCTTCTAACAATCGATAGGGAACTTCCTTCCCTTCACCAAGCCTTGCTATTAATTTTTTTAGGATTCAGTCAGCCCCCCCCAAAAAAAAATATTTTTTTCATTTGCATCTAGGAAATCAGAGTCAGCCCCGGCCTGCCTCTCTGTTCCTCTCAATCAGCTGCTGCTGATCCTGTTAGTTTTCTTTCATTCTTCAGCTGCAAGTGCCAGTTGGATTGCACTTAAGAAATGCATTTCTCTTAGTCTGTTGGTATTGTTATACCTCTTTTTTTAAGAATGTTAAAGCTGCTCATCAGACTCTGTCTTTCCTCTCAAGCAAGAACAATCAACACACTAGTTATGGAATTACATTGTGCCATCCTACATCGATGATCTCAGCCTCTCACACACGCTATATTAGCTCCTGCTGCCTACCATGCTGATCACCTGTGAGCCTGCTAAGCTGATATGAGGGTGTCTACAAACCCATGTTGCCCCATACTGCCTGCTCCAATAAGAGTACAGCTAACAGAAAGCAGTGTCAGTCCAAGCAAAGAGACAGATTGTTTGATTGGATTGCCATAAATGTAGTCACATGATTCCCCTGTCTCTTCTTCAGGCTGACAACAACTTTCATAAAGGACTCTCTCATAGGTGGGATGTAACTATCAGTGTCAGAAGATTAGTCATCAGCATGTAACTTCATTCACAGAACTAACAATGGAGGAGGATGGTCAGACCTTTCAGTTGCATCCATCCTCTGAACTTCCTTGCCATTCCCTCTTCTTGTCACTTCCTTCCATTACTGTGCATGCTCGTCCAAGTTTTTGCAGTGCTACAGTATAGTGTGGCGCTGCTTATGCAGAACGCATTTCTCTTGGGAATATTTTAGGCCAGACATTTCAGGTTTTGGCAGTGAAATCCAATTCAGACATTTTTTTCTAATCGCTGCAAAACCCAAATGGCAGGAACATTTGGACCAATTCAGTTCCCAGCCCTATTACTGACCTTGGCCAAACCAGTTTAACTGTTGTGACACTTTAAAAAACCATGCTGAAAAAATAAAATAAGATATTTTACAGACAAACGACAAGATGCTATGCAACCATTTTTCTGTAACTTTATCTAAACAAACTCTAGTCAGAGCTAGTACAGCAGCAAACAGATCTGAGTAAATGTTCATGATATCAGGAAGTAGCATATTGTTTTGTTGTCAAAGATTCTATTTAAAATGTGTCATATTACATGTAAAATGGCATACAGTATCATATATGAAATATAGGATAAAAGTATTGGGTGCAGCGTGTTACAAAGAATTTAACACACACCCTCATTGTTGAATGGCATGTAAACACTAAGGGCAAAGCCCAAAGGGTTTATGGTAGCCATCCAACAATGAGGGTGTGTGTTAAATTCGAGTTAACACACTGCAGCCCATATTTTATTTTGCTTAATTTAAGGGGTCATGTTTTTTCATCGAGTAGGCAAGGGATGTTGGCTGGGGATGGATGCTGGAGACAGGCAGTAGGAGGGACTACTTGGGGGGGCCTTGCTGCTCTGAGCACTCCTCTCTTAGCTGGCCCAACACACACTGCAAGTATGTGGCTCCATATGTGGAGACTGCAGATAAGAGTCACAAAGTATTTTAAAAAGAAAGCAAGCAGGGCAACATTATGGCAACAGCACAGAACCCAACTGCTTGCTTTTGTTAGAAAAAGTTGATGAGGGAAAGTAGTTTGTAGCAGTTGTGAGCCACAGTATGGCTCATGCATTTTTACATTGACAGGTGCCATGTATTGAAAAATGCTATAATACACATATGTGTATTACGGCATTTAATACACAGCTTTTTCAATGGGAAAAAAATGCAACCCATTACTTAAAGAGACATTAGCAGTCTGACACTAATGTGACACATGCTCAGGACATGAGGAGGCTCATAAAGTTACCACTGGCATTAAAGATAACGAAAAGTATAACATCAGACCTGGTATTAACTACTCACAAGGCATATTTTCAACAGTTGGTTAGATGATGAAAGTATTAAAAAAAGATTTAGATATATACCACAGTATCAGTAAATATACATTTATATCAAGTTGATTTTTCACATGTTGAGGTGAAGCACTGAGGAGGATATACAATGTTTAGGTGTTCATCCACATAAAATCTTTCTCTTGAGAGGCATTTTCTCTAGCACTGGGGATGCAATGAACTCTGCAAAACAAAATACAAATGTCAGGCATGCATTTCTAAAAAATAATAAAAAGCAGGACATTATTAAATCAGATGCTCATTTAGTCTTAATTATACATAATACAATAAAAAAATATATTGCAAAGTATGCCTTCCATCTTTATGTACAGGAAATAAAGACTGTCTATAAAAATCGCACAGAAAGTGCACAAGTTCAAATCAATCATTCACAGCTGGGCTATAGCGAGCCCCCAAAGTATAGATCCATTATGGCTGAACATCTAATACAATAATGCCCTACTTTTTATCTAATGTTTATAATAGATATCTGATATTTGTAATAATTGTACTGCAGAGTTCATTGGTTGGACATTCCTATAGAAAATGTATCTCAGGACAAGTGGTATATAAATGAATAACTGTTAATTTTACATCCTCATTGCTTCACTCAAACATACACAAAATGGATTTCTATATGGTTTATATTTCCTGATATTGTAGTTTATATGTAAAGCTTTTTATATAATTACATACACTAACCAGCTGTGACAATATGCCTTTTGGATAATTTATACCAGGTTTGATGTTACATTTTTCATTACCTTATTTGCCAGTTATAATTTAATAATTGCCTCCTCATATCCTGAGGATATATCACATTTGTCATTTTAAATTTTTTATTTGTACACATCACTGGAGGTGGATAATATAATAATCAATTACAAGAGTGCTACAAATATAGCATAAGAAAGAAACCACAATATCCGAATGGCATACCACAGACAGCGACAGGGATTAAACAGTAAGTGCTCTCCAGATTGCTGACTGTAGTACTAAGAAGAAGACAAGGGCTGGGAAATTGAAAATGGTGGATGAGCTGCTCCCATGGCAGAGAGGACTGAGACATGGAGTGGCTTGGCTACAATGATGGTAGATATCAGGGTTCTAATCCTGGCATTCAAAATGTTGTTTTTCTCCCATAATCTAGCTCCAACTCTGAGTTGATTATTTTAGTTAGGGGAGTGTGGCATGGAGCAGAGCCCCTACTAAAATAAATGTGTGGACTGGTAGTAATCTGAGTGTGCTTTGTGACCACTACCAGTGGCATTGCCTTTATTTGCGCATTTCTTCCTGCCACTGTTCTGCATAGTGCTGTATGAAAGGTGCTTTTATAGACAGTGCTGTTCACACTGTACATGTGCTGTTCAGACCTACTGCCAGATAATATAAGGGCACCTCTGTATTAAAGTTACTAACTCTGATTAAACTCTGCTTTTGGAGTGAAACATTAGTTGTTTTTGCTCCAGTCTGGCATAGCATTGCTCCCTGATAGTCATTGCACTATTGCACTTTTGTTGTTTTTAGTATTCATCCTGTGAATTCACATATGCTTTTCTATTACGCAGGTTAAGGTTTTACTGCTTACTGTGGAATAACACTTCTTTTTATGTAATGCACAAGTACACAAATGTGCACTAGTACAATGAATAGCAGGGAGCAATGCTACAATAGAGTAATACAGAAAATAACTAATGTTTTTTTCTAAAACATCACTGGAGATGGGCTCCCCCGCCTGTTTACTTTTTTCATTGACTGTTGGCCTGGGGGGCTGGGCACCTAGTGTTAAAATGGAGGATTGGCAGCACCAAGGTTTAGCTGTCATTGTTTGCTTACTTTTTTTCATTTACCATCTGACTCTAGGTTCAGGCACTTGGTGTCAGAACTGGTGATGTTTGGTGGGAACAGGGTTTGCTAGCAAGAGGCTACTTGCTTTCATTTTAGTTTACCATCCAACCCCATAATTGGACCCCCTGTGCTAGGGGCAGGGAGTGGCATTGTGGTTTGGCTCCTGGGGACTGCCTAGCTGCCTGAATCAGGAGTCACCCAGCCAACCATGTCCACCAAACTAGAATTGCATTGCCATTGCTTGCAAGCTGCAGCACAGAAGCTCCCACCAACCCAGCAGTATAGCTAACCTTAAAAGAGATGTTGTATGTTGTGCTTTTTTCATAAAATACTAGAGCTGGTCAGTAATGGGAGAGAGCAGCACCAGCTAGTCACACTGCCAGCCAGTAGCTGCAGCACAGAGTCAGACACTCAAGAAAAAGTCCTGCCTACAGCAAAAACAGTCAAGAAAGATACTGTCTGCAGAACCAGAGAGACATGGTTCCAACTGCTTGTGCCTTTTCATTAAGATAAGTGGCTGGGTTGACTTGAAAGTGTCACAGTACTCTGGGGAGGAAAGGGAAGGGGACAGATTCAAAAAAGAGAATGCATGGCCCTGTATCTTCTGGCCTGCCACTGCGGTGGCCAATCCATTAAAGACAATTTTGGTAGGTGGATACCTGTTGTAAAGGGATGTGATGGTCATTTCTTCTTGTTCAGGTGATGGGGATGGCTTTACTTCTCCTGCCCATGGGGGGAATAGCTTTTCTTTTCTTAGTGGAGAGGAGGAAGCCCTGCTTCTTCATGCTTGGGGGGTGAAAATGGTCCTGCTTCTTTTGGCTTGGGGGAAGGGTACCTCCCTGTTTCTCCTGGCTTGGGATGGCCCTGCTTTTCCTGGCTTGGGGGTGGCCTTATATTCTGGGTCATATGGCCCTGCTTCTCCTGCTAGAAAAAGCAGTAGGTAGTACCATTCATCCCTACCCAAGCCAGGAGAAGCAGAGTCATCCATCCCTAGCCAAGTGAAGCCAAGCTATCCATACCCCCCCCTCCACAAGACAGGAGAAGCAGGGCCATGTCCAGTAAAAAATAAAATGGAATTAGCATGTTTATTTTTAGAAACATAGCATTCATCATTAGTACAAATAATCTAAGAAACAGGCATGCAAGAACACATATGCTTTCCATTCCATTTTCAGTGGGTGCCCTTGCTTCCAACTGTAGTGCCCAGCCAGTGCCCTGATAATGAACAGAAGCTGGAGCTGTCACTGTTGCTAGCCATACATGCTGTGAAGCTTGATCAAATAGAAATGAAAAATGTAAATGAGGAGGTGGACATGGGAGAGCAAAATTAAATGTAAGAGGTGAGGAATTTGCAAAAAAAAGCTGCAAAAACACAATGCCTTTATGAGACTGAAAAAGAAAAGAAAATGTCAACTTCTATGTGTTTAAAAGCACATAGGAAGGGTGAAGATTAATGTCCAGGAAAATCAAAAGTTAAGACTCAAATGTGTTGCAAGGTAATATGAGAATGGGGGAGTTGAAACCAATAATACACAACAGAATGTAGTACTAGAGTGCAGGAAAAGAAGTGCCATTAAAAAGAAATATTTTCATTGTTTATGGAAGTTAGCAGTTCCATAGCTATTTATCTTACATGCCCTTAAAATGATGAATGAGTTTCAATAGAAAATACGGCCATTGCTGCCTTAAGCTCTTTTAACAGGCACAATTATTTAAGGGGCTCTTACAACAGTGCTATATACTACAGACAGGGTTGCAGACACACACACACACACGCACACACACACACTGTGTTAAATGGAGAGAACAGTGTAGTAATACGAGTCTTGCAGCGATACAAATTATTAAATGGAAGACCACACTCTCACTGTCCTGTTAAATAGTTCTTAGTCCCTTACTCACAGCAATATGTCAGCATGGTGACATCACCATGCTGCCATCAAAAAGGAAAGTTGGACATATGCTGATAATTAGTAGAATCACTGAAATCTGAAGAATGCTTCTTAAACAGAGGGCTCACTATCACTCTTGTCAAGGCAGTGGGCAAATATCCTTCACTCTAGTAGGCATTAATGATACTCACTAAAGCTGCAGATAAACTATTTGTGCCATCCTTTACAAGGTTGGTTTGAGTAGGATCCATCTTGACAAAACAAGAGAAACCTGCCTTGCATGGAAGAATTGACAGAGCAAAGGCTGATGGCACATTTATAAGATAGAAAAACAATGGGCAGACTGAATGGGCCTTGTGGTCCTTATCTGCCATCAACTTCTATGTTTCTGCCCAACTCCAGAAATGTGTTCTCAGTGTAAATTTAGAGTATACTACATAAAACAAAATCTGAGCATCACCAGAGTACACAAAATGAGTAAAGATTATTTATTAACATATAATACAAAGAGCAGAGTGCAATAAAAGGTTCCATAAAGAAGTTTTCTAGGACAAATGGATGGTGAGGATAACCCCACCACACACCACAATTTGTTTTGCACTAATTGCACTACATAAGGAAATCCACAAGTACAAGAATTCTTCATGAGGCATTAATAACACAAAACTGATTGGTGTTGGTGACAGGGTTATCCTTGCCATCTGCTTCTCTGGAAGGGTATGACCTCTAACATTAGGCCTGTGTACCAAGGAGTCCCCCAAGGATCCGTCATTGGCCCCTGCAATTTACTATCTTCATCAACAGCATGCCAAATCATTGTGGAGGGGTCAATATCCAACTGTATGCAGATGATGCTAGTAGTAAATCAGTGCATTTGCATTTGAAATGTTGGTGGCTTTATATTTACTGTGTACCCATATGAGCTCCAGGGCCTTCCACCCTTCCCAGGCCTCCCACAGATTTAGTGCACATCCAAAGCACACCTCTTGCCAAGTTGGTGTCCAACTCCCAGCAACAGCATTGCAATACCCCCCCCAAGGTTTCTGTGTGTTGATGTGTTTCTGATTACCTTTATTTTGACTTGTTGCAGCTAGCCTTGTGTACTTACTTTGTATAACTGACTACCTCTATTGCTATCTGTTTTATGTCTACTGTATACTCCTTATGTCTGTAATCTATGCAATTGATTGCTCTACTTTTGTGTCCTGTATGCTTATGTGCCTTTTTAATTGTAATTAATTCTGGGTCGCCTCTAAAAAAGGGACCCTGTTATCTCAGTGGGCAAACCCAGTCAACAAATTTCAATAAACAGATAAATAAATACATTCTCCCAGCTGATTTCCACAGGCACATTGTATGGTAGCACTATTTGATGCACTCCACACTTTGGATTTTATGGATTTTATGTGAGTAAGTAAATCTTTTATTATTTTGTCTATCCTGGTGGACTCATACTTTGTTTCATGAAGTATGTGGAGAAGAATCTAATCTTAATGCCATTTAGCACAACTCGGGTCAGCAAACAATCTGAAAATGTTCCTGCATTCATCAGGCTGAATTTAATCAACAGCACAAAAATGTTCCGATTCCTAGCCATTATGACTGTCCATTATGTAGTATGCATGGTAGAAGTAATATGTTCCTGGATACATACAATCTTGTCTTTGGAGAACCAGTTTTAATGGACTGCATTTTTCCTGAGTGGAAAACTTCTTAACTTGTAAACAGGCAGGTTGTAAAAACTTGCCTATAATGCTAAAATTCTCTCTCCCTGGCTGCTTGTCTACCCTTTGATCCCGTAGCCTCATCACCTGGCATCTCTGGGACTTATCACCTCTAGCTTTCACTATAGTTTTCTTCCCATGGTGGGGGGAACAGAAAGCCTTGCTCGAACTGCTGGGGCCATGCCAGGTCACTGGTGCAAGGCCTCCAAAGGGTTGGAGAATTATCCTGCAAGCCAGGGTGATTTTCCCCTTGTTTTCCTCCTTTCCCTGTAGCACAGAGGAGCCAAAATGCAATTATGTCAATGGCCAAGGTGTTCATGCTTCCACGTACAGTATGCCAGATGATTTTATTCTAACCAGGAGAGACACACTTAGTTGAAAACTTGTTTACAGGTGCAATCTGAGAGCACAAGTAAGTTAAGTCACTTTTCAGGGTCACACAGTATGCAAGTGTGGGCTGTAGGATTCAAACCCAGATCTCCAGGTTTGTAGCTTAGAGCCTTAAACCATGGCACTATACTACCTCCTGTATATCCCACCTCTGACCCCTGTGAACATTCCAAGTTGCTTGGCCCCTAGCCACTGCCAGATGGCTGGGATATTGCTGGGTGCTGCTCCCATTCCCCCTTCCCCAGAAGATGAGAGCAGTCCTTTGGATGCTTTGTCATTCTCACTCTGGCCAACCATCCAATACCCTATGCTGAAGGTGTGAACCCAGGTCACCAGTGTCACAAGCCGTAGCTCTACAACTACACTAATTGGCTGTCAAAATATTGAAAATGATTTTAGGTCTGTTTTTATTTGATGCTATATGGTCACATAGTTAATTAGCCTACACCGATCTTGTAGTTTCATTCTAGTTAATACAGGCACCACTACAGCAGTTATGTCAGACACCACCCATGAAGCACTCCACCTCTGCTCTAAACTCCATCTCTACATCTTCTGGTGCCGTAGCTCAGTATTAAAATAGAGATAACTTCAGTGTGAGGTCAGTACTAATGTATGAAATGGCTCCAGGAAATTCATCACAGATATCCATGCCTTATCATTCTCTTTGATTGCAGGGGTGGATCCCTTGGTTGATGTATGGATTAATGTACCATCTGAGATTGAACTGGGTCACCTGCTACACTGGAACTGTTTACTGGGGTCCCTGAAACTTAACATGTAGGGATCTGAGAAAATGATAGGATCGACAAAGGCATTCTCAATCACCAGTGTCCATAGAGTGGCAGTTTCCTTGTATGGCCAAGAAAGTAACCTAAGACCAAATATATTTTTAATCTAGTGACATTTTCTAGCAAAGGTAACTGAGTGTCCTAAACCCAAGAGCTGAAATCCCTGATTATCAACTGTCTTGGGGATTGCAGTGCAATGGCAAAGAAACTGCACAAGACAAACTTACACTCCAGGCTTAGCAGAGAAATAACCAAAACTGGAGACAGGTGTGCTGTGGTGGAGGGTAACCCAGTGCAGAACAGGAGCTGCTAACCCCCATATCTCAAATGTGGTACACCAGGATTGCCAAATACTCTTCTAGTTTCGATCTGTTGGTTCTATGTCATAATCGCGATCATGGAACAGTGAGCACTGTTACAGTAAGTGTACATTGCAAAAAAAAAGGTAAAGTACACTTGCAGTGATGAAAATTGGCTACAGCCAAAAAGGCTGTTCCGAGGGGGGTTTCACCTCCGCGCCACAACCCAAAATATAGATTATTAACTCCTTCCCTCCTCTTCCTGTCCACCTTCCCTCCTTCCCACAACTCAGCTGTAGCCATCGTTTCCCTTGCAGGGTAGCCCACTTCATCACCGCTACCCTTGAGGGGTTGACAACATGACAAGTGCTGGAAGTGATTCACACATATTTGAGTTGCTCACTTTCAGTCACACTTATGATGAGCTATCCCCTCTGTCATAACCCCTAGATATAAATCTCTGAAGCAGTTCACTACATTGTTTTTCAGAGTCCTCCTTCTTAGAGCAATTTCTCCATACATTCATTCCCTCCATTTGACTGTTGTTTAATCTGTTTGGGGTTTTTCTGTTTAGGTTTTAATTTACTGTTTATGCAACTGCTGTATTATCTATGAATGCCTAAGTTTTAACAGTTATGAATTTTAATTGTTACCATTGTAGGTATTTGAATAAATGCTCGATGTTGTCATTTTCTGTTGTTCCCTCTTCCTCCATGCCACCTCTCTCACAAATTAAGTATGTAAGCAGCAGTCTATAGAGGACTGGCAGCAATGAAGAACAAGCATTTGTCACTGCAGAGTGTTTGCTTGCTGGTATTAGCATTAGAAATGCAGGAGGTAGACAGATGCAGACTAGGAATGGCAGTGAAATACTGAACTTCACATGAACCCTGCCTCCATCCTGTAGAGACAGACAGCATTTGGGGAAAAGTTTCTGGCCCTCACCCATGACGGTCAAGCCATGTCAACTCTCCCTATTCTGCAGACACTGACTCATGCTGAGCTGTGCCTTAGGGTGTTTGGCTTTTAAATCACCCCATTACATAAGTCATTTGTTGAAATGGGTGCAGCATAGAAAAATGAGGTAACGTCTTGAGACGAAGAGTCCAAGGTACACCTTGATGCCTGTCAGTGGCTGGGGGTTGGGGATGGGATGGCATGAGCAGTACAGTTGGCAATCCAAAGGCACACGCCAATGCCTTTCTGTCTGTACAGGGTAGGACGTTATGGTTAGAAACCATAATGTCTCAGGCATTTGTTGGTATTCACAGTGTAAATTCTGAACATGACCTTTTTGTGACCCCACTAATGAAAGCATTTGGGACCTCTTGCCATGAACAGTGGCAGTGTGATTTTGTCAATGTGTCCTGAAAACTGACTTCCAACAGTGACAGTACCATTCTACACCACATATATGAAAACACAGATCGGGCAGGATGTGAAAAATGACAGCTGTACCATCCATAGGGAGGTATGAAGAGATGGCAATGTTGAAAATGTGTAGTGGTAATATTAAAAATGCTTGCACTTCCTAGCATACGTGGAAACTGTGCAACACATGCTTGTAACACAGTCATTTTATGGAGTTTCGTCACCAGATTTTCAACATAGGCAATTAATGACATGTAGTCTTGAACAGTGTCACTGTGATTTTGTTACTATGTCCTGAACACTGATTTCCCACAGCAACCACAATATTCTATGCCAGAACTGCAAAAACACATTTCAACCAAATTGTGAAAGATGACAGCTGTACTGTTCATAAGAAGGTGTGGGAAAATGGGAAAATCTGGAGTGAAAATATTACAAATGTGCAAAGTTATAAGCGTGCGTGGAAACTGCACAATGCACACTTGTAACACAGTCATTTTATGGACTTTCATCACCAGATGTTCAACATAGGCATTTTAGGACCTCTACTACTGAACAGTGTCACTGTGATTTTTGTAATTTGTCCTAAACAGTGATGTTCACAGTGACCACACTATTCTGTGCCAGAAATGCAAAAACACATTTAGTCCAGGATGTGAAAAATGACAGCTGTACTGTTCATAAAGAGGTGCAGAAAAATGGCAATGTTGAAAATTTAGCGTGAAAATATTGCAGATGTGCGAAGTTACGAGCATGCGTGGAAACTGCACAATGCACACTCCTAACATGGTTAGTTTATGGACTTTTGTCACCAGATTTTCAACATAGACATTTTAGGACCTCTGCTAATGGACAGTGTCAGTTTGATTTTCCTAATGTGTCGCAAACATGGGTTTCCCACAATGACCATGCTTGTCTGCACCAGAAGTACAAAAACACATTTGGGCCAGGTTGTAAAAAATAACAGAGGTACTGTTCATAAGGAGGTGCAGGCAAATGCCAGTATTTGCAATCTGGAGTGAAAATATTGCAAATGTGCAAAGCTACAAGTGCACGTAGAAACTGTGCAATGCATGCTTATAATGCAGTCATTTTATGAACTTTTCCTACCAAATTTTCAACATAGGCATGTTATGACCTCTGTTAATGAACAGTGTCACTGTGATTTTCTTAATCTGTCCCAAACATTGATTTCTCACACCAACTGTACCATTGTGCGCTACATGCGCAGAAACACATTCTGGGTGAGATGCGTAAAATTAAAGCTGTACTGCTCATACATAGGTGTGGTAAAATGGTATTGATAAAATTCTGGACTGCAAATATTAACAAGTCACGCACTTACGAGTGTACATAGGAACTGCACAACACACGCTCATAAAACAGTCATTTTTAGGAAGTTTTTCACCAAATATTCAACATAACCATTTTAAGACCTCTGCTCATGAACAGTGTCACTGTCATTTTCTTACTCTGTCCAAAACATTGATTTCGTACACTGACTGCACCATTGCATTTTGGACCAGATGAGAAAAATAACAGCTGTACTGCTCATAAGTAGGTGTGATAAAATGGCAATGTTGAAAACCTAGAGTGCAAATGTTACAAATTCTTGAACTAAGGAGCGTGCATAGGAACTGCGCAACTCACCCTTGTAAAACAGTCATTTTTAGAAGTTTTTTTACCAAATTTTCAACATAGCCATTGTAAGACTTCTGCTCATGGACAGTGTCACTGTGATTTTCTTAATCTGTCCAAACATTGATTTAGCACACGGACTGTGCCATTTTGTGCTACATGCATGGAAACACATTTTGTGTGAGATGTGAAAAATGACAGCTATACTGCTCATAGGTAGGTGTGATAAAATGGCAATGCTGAAAATTTGAAGTGCATATGTTGCAAATTTGCTAACTTATGAGCGAGTGAAGGAACTGTATGACACATGCTTGTAAAACAATCATTTTTAGGAATATTTTCACCAAATTTGCAACATAGGCTTTTTGAGAGCCCACCGTATGAACATTGGCACTGTTATTTTGTTACTCAGTCCCAAAAGGTGATTTTGCACAGTGACAGCAAAATCATCCTTCGGGCCCAATTAATGCCATGACAGTGACAGAATTCATGAGAAGGGGTTCCAAAAACCCCATGTTGAAAATTTGGTGCCAAAAATTCCGAAAACTGCCTGAGATATGCAGCAAAGTTGAAAAAACTCTATTTATTACATTACACAGCTTACCGGCATTTCCTCAGTTCGTGTTCGGCTATGTAGAGTGCAGACATGTTCCCAGTCCACTGAAGATCATCGTGCTGGACTCCAGTGGTAAGTCTGAGGTGAAGAGTGGTGTGACGAGGCAGAGTGCACAGTGGATGGGTGCGGGTTGCAGGAGGGAGGTCTGGCAGACCGCGAGTGACCATTTTTCCTTTACAGGAAAAAAAAAGACAATGTGGGACGGTTATCAATTTTAAAGGGGCATTTGGCATGCTGGAGTTGGCTTCCAGCATGCCAGGGACACTTTTTGGGGGTGGCAGCTGTAGCCGATGGAGACTGGGCACCCTCATCGGCACACAAGAAAACGGGTGGGGATAACCATGATGCCGATGGTCATTGGGCATCCTGTCAGCAGACAACAAAAACAGGGGGGTGGTTACATCATGCCGATGGGTGGTAGGCTCCCCTGTCAGTAGACAATGACAGCAGGTGCGGGGGTTAAATCTTGTCAATGGGGAGTGGGCTCCCCTGTCAGCTAAATAAATATTGCGGCACTGAAGCCAGCGGGGATTGGGGCCCCCGTCAGCCAACAAAGACCGTTTTGGCGGGCACATGCTGTCAAGTGGGATTGGGCACCCCCTTGGCATGGAAGGTTGCCTAATATTGTTTGTGAATGTGGTGGCAAGCCGCTCACCATGTTCACAAACAGTGGTAGGCTAGCTAACATTCAGCCATGCAATGACGAGTCACTCCCTCATTGCAGCACAATGACTGATGTTGTAATGACAAGGTAGCTCCTGATTGCTGCAATGAAAATGTTACAACTTGGTGCACTTTTTGGACACCAGTGTCTTGGCACACTGTGCCACCATTGGTTCACCAGTGCCAAACCTTCAAATGCAGTGCCTCCTTTGGCTGTAACATTGCTGCGCCTCCACAACCCGCTTCTCTACTAAGCTGTCACATAATGTTTCTTGTGCAAGCACAAGCAAACATAAAAATGTGGTATTTAATGGGGGTTCTTCACCACCTAGACACTGTTCCCTGATGAAGACTATGGTATAAGCAACAGGGTGTCTAGTGGTTGCTGACCCATTTACTCTCACGCCATGTTTGCCTTAACAGTGTAATAAAAATTACTTAAATGCAATTAGATACATAGATACATAGACCCTGCTAGAAACATAACATAGAAACATAGTCTTTGATGGCAGATAAGGACTGCTTGGCCCACCTAGTCTGCCCATTTCTCTACCTACAGGATAGACTGCAGATCCTAGTTAACCAACAGCCTATTTCTTCCTAACCCTCGCAACATAGAAACATAGAAACATAGACTTTGAATGCAGATAAGGAACACTTGGCCCACCCCATCTGCCCATTTCCCTTCCTATTGGATAAGCTGCAGATTCTAGTTAATCAACAGCCTATTTCCTGCAACCCCCAAGTACAATTGCCTTATGTCTGTCCCATGCATGTTTGAATTCCTCCACTGTTTTAAATCCAACAACCTTCCCAGGAAGGTGGTTCCATGCATCCACCACTCTCTCCGTGAAAAAAAGTCCTCACTTTACCCCTGAGCCACCCCCCCTCTAGCTTTAAATTGAACCCCCTTGTTCTTACACACCTCTTTTATTGAAAGATGCTACCCTCCTGGACTTTGTTGATTCCCTTGAGGACACATTTGATAAAATGCCTCTAAATGTCCACTTTTGCTAAAAAGTTCTCTTTATGAGTTAGGGTTGAAATGGTATGGTGGCAATCAGTCATGCGACATTACTAGGCACAGTACTGCACCACTTTTGCCACATCTGGGCACCAAGTGTGAATCACTGGTGAGCACCTCAAAATGTCTGTCTTTGCTAAAATGCCTCAAAATTGGCACCTTTGATAAATTAATTCAAAGTGGCTGCCTTTGCAAAAATGCCTCTGTCAAGTAACCACATTCAGGCACCAGTTACCTTCAATACAAGGCACAACAACCAATAAGGCATTTCCTGGAGTCCATTGCCTTCTCTATGACCTCCCACACCAAGCCCCACCATTATACAAAATTCATTGCCTAATGTATGTGGGTTCCACCACACCTTATGAGACATGGCACCATCACAGAAAAAGCATTTCCAGGTGTCTAGTGGTCCCTCCTCAACCTCTGAACTCATACCAATTATTGCTGCACATTTCTGACACTACTCATACATAGGTTTCAACCCTTGGACCTTGCATGGTGCCAGCAAGTGAATGCCTCCTCCCCTCCCAATCATTGGGTGCTGGATCCTCAGGATACAGTCAAAATCCTCCAGAACCCATACTCATTACTGTTGCACCCCCCCCCAACACCAACCAAACAGAGGTTTCAACCATAGGCTCTTGCATGGTCCCAGTCAGGCAATGCCACCACCCAAATGAGAGCTGAATCCTGAGGTCACATGCAAAAATGTATTATCTATTTCTTGTTTTATTATGACATGCTCCCCTTGATTAACCAAGTCACCCTGCAAAAAAGCAAACATACACATGTACAAGCACACATAGGCACACACACACACACACACACAAAAGATATGCAATGGGGTGACTGGAAATATCACTGATACTCCCCTGAGCATAGTTTGACTATATGATGTAATGAGTATTTTATCTCTGACAGATGAAAAGTCCACTAGAATCACATTCTCACCATATTATATGTAACATAACATTCCTACAAACATAGAAACATAGACTTTGATGGCAGATAAGGACTTCTTGGCCCACCCAATCTGCCTATTTTCCTACATACTGGATAAGCAGCAGATTCTAGTTAACCAACAGCCTACTTCCTGCAACCTCCCCACTATTATTGCCTTACGTCTGTCCCGTGCATGCTTGAGGTTTAGACCAAACAACCTCCCCAGGAAGGCGGTTTCATACATCCACCACTCTCTCCATGAAAATAAATTTCCTCACATTACCCTTGAGCCATCACCCTATATCTTTAAATTGAGCCCCCTTGTTCTTACACACCTCTTTTTCTGAAAGATGCTATCCTCCTGGACTTTGTTGATTCCCTTGAGGTACTTAAAAGTTTCTATCATGTGCCCCCTGTCCCTTCTTTCATCAAGGGTATACATATTAAGATCTCTCAGTCTCTCTTCATATGGTTTCTGATGCAGACCCTGCATCATTTTAGTTGTGCTCCTCTGGACTGCTTCCATCCTGTCTATGTTCAAGCATAGATGGGGTCTCCAAAAAAGCACACAGTATTCCAGATGGGGTCTCACCAACTGTCTGTACAGAAGGATAACCACTTCCCTTTTTCTACTTGTGATGCCCCATCCTATGCATCCCAATATCCCCCTGGCTCTCCTTACAGACTTCTCACATTACTTACCCACCTTTAGGTCATCTGATATGACTACCCCCAAGTCCCTTTCTATTTTTGTTGTTGTTAGTACCTCCCCTGCTATTGAGTACTCTTCTCCGGGTTTTTGTTTCACAGGTGCATTACTTTGCTCTTCTTTGCATTGAATCTAAGTTGCCATATGTCTGACCATTCCTCCAACCTTGCCAAGTCCCTTCTCATCCTTTCTACTCCCCCTGTGTATCAACTCTGTTTCAGATCTTTGTGTCATCTGCAAAGAGGCATATCTTTCCCTCCAGACCCTCTGCAATGTCACCTATAAAGATGTTAAAGAGGACTGAACCAAATACTGAGCCCTGAGGTACTCCACTATTAACCCCCCTTACTTCGGAATGTGTTCCATTCACTATTACCTTCTGTGTCCTGCTGTGCAGCTAGTTTGCTACCCAGGCTACCACCCTGGAACCCACTTCTAGGCTGGCTAACTTGATTATTAGTCTTTCGTGTGGGACTGTATCCAATGCCTTGCTAAAGTCTAGGTAGGCCATATCCACAGCCCCTCCCTGGTCTATTACTTTGGTCACCCAGTCAAAGAAGTCAATTAAATTTGTCTAATATGACTTTCCTGCTGTACATTCATGCTGCTTTGGGTCATGTGCCCCTCTGGCCTGTAGGTACTCAACAGCTCTTTCTTTCAGAAGTGATTCCATCATTTTCCCTACTACTGAGGTCAAACTCACAAGTCTGTAGTTTACTGCTTCTGCCTTGCTCCCACTTTTGTGAAAGGGAATCACACCTGCCCTCCTCCAGTCCTTAGGTACCACCCCATCCTCCCGTGGTGTCACTAGGTCCTCCCTTAGTTCTTTTATGATTCTGGGGTGAATCCCATTAGGCCCCATTGATCTGTCCACCTTGAGTTTTAGGAGTTCTTTCAGGACTTTTTTCTGTAAATGGACTGGTGTCAGCCCCCCTACCCAAAGTGCTTCTATTGTCTGGTTTAGGTAACTCCTCCTCATCTTCTTTTGTGAATACTGAGCAAAAGTATTCATTCAGTATCTCTGCCTTTTCACTGTCTCCCTCTGCCCACCTCCCCTCTCCTTTATTAATCTTCACTATTCCTCCCTTAACCTTTCTATGTTTTCTAATGTACCAATAGAAGGTTTTATCCCCCTACTTAACTGAGTTGGCTATTTTTTCCTCGGTTTGGGCCTTTGGTATTCTGACTGCCTTCCCCACTTCTTTCTGCTTTAGTCGATACAGTTCCCTGCTGTACTCCTTCTGTGATTCCTTATACTTTTTGAATGCAGCCTTTTTCTCCTTAACCTTCCCTGCCACCTCTTTTGAGAACCATAGTGGTTTTTTACTCCACTTTGTTTTTTTTATTTGTTACACACAAAGGCTTGTTGCCTCTATGATAGCAGTTTTGATTTTTCTCCATTGTTCTTCCTTCCCTCCTTTTTGGCCATTTGCTAGTGCACTCCTCAGGTGCTCACCCATTTTGCCAAAGTCGGCCCTTCTAAAGTCCAGTATCCTTGTTCTTGTGTGGCTTGTCTCCATGGTTGTGCTTATTGTGAAGCACACTGTGCAGTGGTCACTTGTTCCCAGATGTCTACTGACTTCTAAATATGTGATCCTGTCTCCATTTAAGAGTACCAGGTCTAGTATTGCTCCCTCACAAGAATTGTCTTATATCTGTCACATGCATTCTTGTATCCTTCCACAGTTTTAGCTCCACAACCTCCTCAGAAAAGCTGTTCTATGCATTTACAGCCCTCTTTGTAAAAATACTTCCTCACATTGCTCCTGAGCCATCCCCCTCTATCTTCAAATTGTGTCCCCTTGTTCTTGCACATCTCTTTTTCTGAAAGATGCTACCCTCTTGGACTTTGTTGATTCCACTGAGGCATTTATAAGTTTCTATCATGTCCCCACTCACTTCTTTCCTCAATGGTATACATATTAAGCTCCTTTAGTCTCTCCTCGTATGGCTTCTCTTGCAGACCCGCACCATTTGAGTTGCCCTCCTCTGGACTGCCTCCACCCTGTCTATGTCCTTGCGGAGATGGGGTCTCCAGAACTGGACGCAGTACCCCAGATGTGGTCTCACCAACTGTCTGTAAACAGGGATAACAGCTTCCTGTTTTCTGCTGCTGATGCCTCTCCCTATACATCCCAGTATCCCCCAGCCCTCCCTCTTGCTTTTTCACATCGCTTGCTACCCATAAGGTCATCTGATATGATTACCCCTTCAGGTCCCTTTCCATTTTTGTTGATGCTACTATCCCCCCTCCCCATTGTGTAATCTTTCTCTGGGGTTTTGTTTCCCAGGTGCATTATTTTGCACCTTGGAAACTGTTAGCAGATCAGGGCTTATGGCCCACCCAGTCTGCCCATTTGAGCCTGTAAGTTCACTTTATGTTTTTCTAGAAGTATGTAGCCCCCTTACCCCTGACCTTCAAAATTACTTTATGTTTATCAGATGTATTCTTAAATTTTGTAATTGTTTCAGCCTCCACAGCTTCCTTTGGCTGGGTGTTCCACTTGTCCACCACCCCTTCTATGAAGATGTTCTTCTTCACATGTCCTCTAAATAGCACTCCCTCCAACTTCATCACATGCCCTCTAGTTCTGGAACATCTTTTTTTCCTTGAAAACTGTGTATCCCTGCTCACTGTTCCTCACTGTAAGGTACTTGTATGTCTCTATCACATCCCTTTCTCCCTCCTCTCTTCTTTGGAGTACATATTCAAGTCTTACAACCTGTCATCAAAGGACTTGTGATGCAAACCCTGTACCATTTTTGTTGCCCTCCTCTGAACCTTCTGTACCCTGCCTGTGTCCTTATGTAGGTAAGGCCTCCAGAAGTGTACATTGTACTCCAGATGGGGCCTCATTAGTGTCTTGTATAGTGGAATTATGACCTCCCTTTTCCTGCTAGTGATGCCCCTGCCTATGCATTCCAGCATCCTATTTGCATTACCTGTTGTCTTGTCGCACTGTTTCCTTACCTTGAGGTCATCAGAGGTGATAACCCCAAGGTCCCTTTCCTGCTTGGCGCATGTTATATCTTCATCTCCAACTCATATGTTGTTCCAGGGTTTTTGTACCCCATATGCATTATCTTGCTCTTCTTTGCATTGACTTTCAACTGTCAAACCCTTTACCGTTCTTCAAGATTCTGTCGGTCCCTCCTCGCTCTGTCTACACACTCTGATATATCTACTCTGTTACAGAGCTTCATGCCATCAGTGAACAGGGAAATTCTGTCTTCTAGGTCCTGCACAATGTCACTGATGAAGATGTTGAATAGGACCAGTCCCAGCACTGATCCCTGTCTTACCCCAGTGGTCACTCTTCACTCTGTGGAGTTACAGCCATTTATGAATGCCCTCTGTGTCCTTCTGCCCAGCCAGTTACCTACCCACCACACTACTGTCCTCCACACTACCATATTTCCCAGTCTGCTTAATAGCCTTCTACGTGGCACAGTGTCAAAGGCCTTGCTGAAGTCTAGATAGGCCATGTCCACTGCCCACCCTGATTCACCTCCCTTGTTATCCAATCAAAAAATTCAATGAGGTTGGTCAGACATGACCTCCCCCATTGAAACCATGATGTCTTGGGTCCTGAAGTCCACTGGTAACCAGCTGTTCTACCAATCTGTCCTTCAATAGTGCTTCCATGATTGTCCCCACTACTGAGGTCAGGCTGATTGGTCTGTAGTCCCCCGCCTCCTCTTTGTTTTCACTTTTGTATCAGGTGACTACATCTGGGGAGTCACATGATGCAGTGCACTGGGTAAGACTCCTCTCTACCTGCTCCGACCTACCGCCCGCTATTTGCCCTTCTAAATCCTGTTCTTCAGTAATTTTTATAGAAGACTATCTATCTACAGCCTTTCTGAGAACTCCTGTTCTCTCTAAGGGGCATTGATGGATGAGAAGATGCTGAAAATTGCTACAAAGCACACACCTCCTGCTACACCTGAGAAGGCCTCTAAGAATGCCAGGGCTGCCCCTTCGCAACACTTGCTGCCTATTACCGCTAAGTGTCCTGGTAGTGACCTTCTTACCTTCTCGAGATTTTTAGAGGAGTTTCAGCCTTTTAAGGCCAAAATGCAGAATATGGCTGGGGAAATTAAAAGCTGTTTAACAAAACTGCTGACAACAAAATATGTCTAAGATCTGTTGAAAAGAAGCAGGATAAATTTGATCTGGAGCTGGTGGCCCTGAGGCAAAGGCTAGCGAAAATGGAGAATAAGGTGGAAGACCTGGAGGGGCGCAGTCGCCATAACAACGCTGTAATAATTGCTTGCCAAAGGGTGAAGAGGGCTTGGATCCCATCAAGTTTACCAAAAAAGTTGTGGAAAAGGTGACAGACCTTTCCCCTTTCGGTGCTAGCTACATCATAGAAAGGGCTCACCGGCACCACGCCCCCCCCTCGGCTGTAGCCCCTCCTAAGGCATTCATATTTTGTTTTCTACATTTTCAGGAGTGACAACACTTCCTATACAAGGTCGAGGAGGTGCAAGATTTGCAATGGGAAGGTAAAAAGCTGAGGGTGGCACAAGATCTGCCCTTATCTGTACACCAAAAAAGAGCTATGTTTCATAAAGTGGTTCTCAAGCTGATCGCTGCCAGAATTAAATTCCACATGGGTTTTCCTGCAAGGCTTCAAGTTTATATAAATGGCTCTTGGATGACCTATGAGGAGGTGGATATGGGAACTACTAGGCCTAAAGAAGCATCCTCTGATCTATTCAAGCCTATACGAGAGCTGATCTGGCATAGAGAGACATGCCGATTTTTCATCTGGTGGAGCTGCCTATCTGCAGTAAATCATATCCGGTTATAACACTCTTGGGGCCAGGCTGCTGATATACTGTGTAGCTGGTTACTTATCTCTCTATTACAGTTCTCGAGTGGGGTCCTCCTTCTGATGTGGCATGGACATTTTGTTCCCAATCTGGTTTTTATCTTCAGGACTTTTTGATACATTGTGGACTCTTATTTCTTATTCTGGTTTATCTCTGTTTCAATTGTGATACATGAGATAGGTGTTAGCAGGCTTATTTGTGTTGTTCTCAGTTTCATTTAATGAGTATATGAATGGGGTCATGGCTCTTATACTAAATTCCAATTTGCTAGTTTTGGTGTTTCTGTTTCCCAGGAGGGTTGACCCAATTTCATGGCAATGGGGCAATGCTTCCCTTTTTCAGATTTTATTATGAGACCTCTCTGGCATTTGTGATCTCTCCCTGGCCTTGTTAACATGGCCTGATTTTTTTTGTTCTCAGATTTTACTCCTCCTCACACTCCCTGCTATTAATGGGCAATAAACAAGGGTAATCCATATACTAAGGGAGATTCTGCATTTAAGGATAGACGAAAATGGCAGGGTTTTGCTCTTTCACACTGGGCTCTGGTTTGCTCCCTCTCTATAATCCTGTTTAAGTACTGTCTCTGGAGGATTCCTGTTTTTCACTTTTTCTCCTTTTTTTCTTAAAAACTCCCTCTGTCATTGTGATGGCCACTGGTTTTGACTTAATATATGCTCTAGACAGTGACCTTAGGTCTTTCAGTTCTCCCCATTCCACGGTGGGTAGCCATGAACTGCCTGCCCTCAGTCATTAAGCACTAATGTTGTGAGGCTGCACCACATGAGGGCGTCTGAGATTAATTCTTACATATAACACCTTTGTGTTTTAGCCCTTATGCTCTGCGGGCCACATTATTCTATGGCTAGTGGGATTACTATAGGGAGGATTGTCTTTTCTAAATGCTGGTATAGCCAATCCCCTGGGATCATCTAGGGGTATTGTTAGGCTATTAATGCTGAGAATAAGCTATTCTACTGGAATGTTTTAATTATTGAGGGGCAACTTTGTTCCTGATTTCTGCTTTGCAAGGGCAGAGTTGTTGGGGAGAGGAACTTTTCAGTTTGCTGGATATCATGTACCATGTAAAATATGGGAGGGGCAGAAGGAGGGAGTTAGGCTCAAGGGTGTTTTGGGTGGGGGTTTGTGGGGGGCAGCTGGGGAATGGATCTATTGGGGCAGAATTGGGAGGAGGGTAGAACAACCCAGCACATACTATGTTTGGAGCACTATAGATGGAGTATGCATATATATATGTGTGTGTTTTCGAGGATCCTGAGCTGGCAACATGAATGATGGCTAGAAACATTCAATTTATTAGTTGGAATGTTAAGGGGGTGAGGCACAAGCCCAAGCAATATAAAATACTGAAGCACATAAGTCATTTAAAGGCAGAAATTGTGATTTTTCAGGAGACGCATTTGCTCTTGGGGGAGGCTGAAAAGATGAGATGGCAACAAATTGGGCAGATGTTTGCAGCAGAAGGAAAGACCCACAGTAGAGGGGTCATGATCCTCCTACATAGGTCAGTTCTGTTCAAACCTCTTCAGGTTATATCTGACCCTTCAGGCAGATTCCTTTTTGTAAAAGGTAGATTGTATACCCTGGACATTGTTCTGGGTGCTATCTATGGCCTCAATGTAGATTTCCCTAGCATTTTTGCCCAGATAATTAAAATGCTAACTCCCTTTTTGGACACTCCCACAGTCATAGGGGGTGATTTCAATCTCATTTTTGATCAGGCTCCTGATAGGTTGGGTCAATCCCGTCAAGGTCTTTCTCCAACACAAACAGCCTTTGGGACCTGTTGGACTCCATTGGTCTTTGTGATATATGGCACGTATTGCATCCCAATGTAAGAGAATACACTTTTGTTTCTCCAGTGCATGCAACCTCCTCTAGGATTGATTATATCCTCATTTCTCAAACCCTGTTACTAGGGGTTATATGTTCTAGCATTGTCTCAGGGCCCCCTTTGGATCACTCTGTGGTCACCTGCCCAATAGCCCTAACTTTGTTGCCAAATAAAGGGGGCAGATGGAAGCTGAATAACCAAATTCTGAAGAAGCCAAAGATGGTTCAATACCTATCATCCCAAATAGAGCAGTTTAATGCTTCTAATTCTAACTCCATGGGGGAAGCAGGACATGATGTGGGGTGCCTGTAAGGTGTATCTAAGGGGGATTATAATTGGTTTAACATCAAAAAGGAAGAGGGAGAGGGAATCTTGGATTTCTAACCTTCTCTCCAAGATTAGGAGTATGGAGACTGTTCTTTCTCCTTCTTCCTCTGAGGCATTTAAACAAGATTTAATGAAAAGGAGAGAAGCCTACTTAGCAATGTTAACGGAACAAGCCGAATATGCAATTCTGAAAACAAATGTGGTATATACCGATCAGGGTGAGAAGGTGGGTAAAATGCAAGCATTATGTATTAAGCAACAGGAATTTGCCAGTCTCATTCCTGCTATCCACTCTCTTAGTGATAATTCTCTTAAGGTCTTGACCCCGGAGATAGCGGAGGCGCTTTACAAAGTACTCCCAGGATTTATATGGCCCTATGGTTAATTTCTCATCTAAGGAAAGACTTTATAAATATCTGAGTGATTTACAGTTGCCAACCCTCACACAATCCTAGCAAGTAATTCTGGAGTCTCCCATCTCTGAGGGCAAAATTGAAAGAGTAATCAAAATCTCTCCCATCCGATATGTTTCCGAGCCCTGATGGGTTTACTTCCAATTTCTATAAAGCTTTCTCAAAGCAGCTGATCCTCATCTTGCTGCCACTTTTCCAGGCTATTCTCTTGGGTAAAATGTCTGATCCCTCTCTTTTTGAGGCCTTAATAGTCCTGTTGCCCAAGCTGGACAGACCGCCGGACCAAGTGGCAAGCTAAAGGCCGATCTCCCTACGTAACCAAGATATTAAAATCCTGGCATCATTACTAGCTGTTCAAGTGGAGGCAGTACTTCATTCTCTTATCGGGGCTGACCAGATTGGTTTCATGAAAGAGAGATAATCGGTCGACCATCTAAGGGCCCTGTCCCATGTCTTCTTGGCATCCAAGGATGCTTCTCATCCAGTGGTCTTGATCTTGTCGGATGCTGAGAATGCATTTGACAGAGTCCACTGGGAGTGCCTATTTGTTACAAAGGAAGCTTTCGGTTATCCCAAAGAATTCCAGAGCTGGGTAAGTTCTCTATAGAAGTTTCCTTCTGCCAGAATCTCATGTAATGGGGTTATTTCTAACCCCTTTAAACTATACGTTGGGACTAAACAGAGATGTCCCCTATCTCCTCTCCTCTTCTCTTTAACATTTATTTAGTGCTGCTTATCAGAAGATTATCAGGAGCCCAGGGTATACTAGGTATCCCTCTCGGAGAACAGATGGTTAAAGTAACGGCCTATGCAGATGACCTACTGTTGCAGATATCACATCCACTCACATCTATTCCTGTTATCCTAAAGGTCATAGAGGATTTCAGTAAGGTTTCAAATTATAAACTTAATGTAGGAAAGACGCTAGTTTTTGCTCTTAACCATAGGGTCTGTAAACAGGATATTACTGTGTTTGGACTCACCTGGAAGTCTGATTATATTAAATACCTTGGGCTTCTCTTAACAAGCAGCACTACACATCTCAGACAGCTAAATATTGATGTGCTAGTACATAAAGTAGATCTTGACCTTCGTAGGTGGACCCTACTCCCCCTCTCTCTATGGGGCAGAATAAATTTAATCAAAATGAATGTTTTCCCTCGTCTGTTTTATCCCCTTAACTTGTTGAACATATGGCTTCCCCTGTCCTGGGTCAAAAAAGTACATGGTATGTTTTTCCACTTTTATATGGTGGGATAAGAAGGCCAGAATGGCATTTCATAAGTTAGCAGCTCTGAAGGCCAAAGGAGGTTTAAGACTTCCCCATATTGGGCTATATTATTGGGCCAGACAGGCCAATAAATACCTCAGATGGCTGACTGTGGACCAGATCTCCACGGTTGCTACGTACATTCCAACTTGGTTAGCTGTCGAATCTGCTTCCATTAAAAAACACGGTCTCTCTCCTGCTGCATTGTTATATAACAAAATTGGTTCCCTATCAAAGTCTCTACGTAGTTCCCCTATAGTCATCTCTGTCAGGGTTCATACTCAGTTGTGTGCTTTTTCTAAGATATACCAATCTCAAGGACTTATCAAAACCTGTAATTGGCAGTCCCAATTTCTTATTGGAGGGTAAGTCTCTCCCAGCCACATGACTTTCCCAGATATGAAATTGCTGTTTAGAGGAGCTTGTGTCATCCAATAGTCTATGGTACTCTTCAGCTGACATTATGTGTAAGCTCTAAATACCTCGTGCAAATATTTTCAAAATTTTCCAGTTTCATCATCTCCTGGTTAAGGTAATGGGCTCACCCCCCCCCCACCTCCTAAATTAAATTTTCAGATTACCTTAACGGAGTTGGCAAGTCTGTCTCATGTTGTATCCAAAATATACAGTGTTCTTTTCAGCTGGGCCTATCCTGATAATTATGCTCCTGTCTCCTTTTGGGCCTCTCTCTTTCAGGGTAAAGATCTGGATTGGCCTTGCCTGTGGCAGAGCTGCTATATGTTTCTCAAGCAGGACAGACCTAGACTAATGCAGTTTAAGATTTTGCATAATATCTACTACTCACTGCAGAAACTTGCTAGGCTTGGTCTTGTGTCCTCCCCCTTTTTACAAGATGTCAATCTCAAGAAGGAGATCTTCTTCATATTTTCTGGAGCTGTTCTAAAATTGTTCCACTCTGGACTGCAATTAAACAGCGCGTTGACCCTCTGTCAGGGCTCTCAGACCTCTTCACCCCTGAAATTTGCCTTCTTGGGGATTTCTTTTCAATTTCAATGGTGAATGGGAAATATTATATAGCCCTGATGTCAATGTCTGTTAAAAAGGTGGTTCTAAGACATTGGAATGATACAGAAGTACCAACATATGTTGAATGGCTTCATGAGTTACTTGAAAATTTCAGAACTGAAAGGACTATTTCCAGTTTACTTAACAAACTTAAGAAGTTCGATAAAATTTGGGGACCACTACAAGCTCCCATGCACTTCAGGGTTAAGCACTAATAGGTTACATTCATAAGTATAGTGCTAGAGATGTAAAATGGCACTGGGTTGTTCAGGGTAGTAGTGGGGTAGGGTGGATGGGACGTGGGGGAGAGAGAATCACTTTATACCTGATGTATATGGACATATCTTCCATTGTTATGATTTACTCTTTGTACTGGAAAACTAATCAAATTTGAAATGAAAAAAAGGAGACTACATCTGCTGTCATCTAGGCTTTGGTATTTCCCCTGTTTCCAGTGATCGGCTAAACAGGATTGCCAGAGGTTCAGCCACCATCTCTCTTAGTTCCTTTAGGACCCTGGGATGTACCCTATCTAGCCCCATTGCTTTATCAACTCTAATTCCTTCCAATTCCTTTATGACCCTTTCCCATGCAAAGGGACTTGTGTCCATTTCTGCACCCTTCCCTCTCCTTATACTCCCTTTAGGCCCATTACCCTCCTCTTTCTCAGCAAAGACTGAGCAGAAATACCTATTCAGTATGTCAGCTTTACTGTTGTCATCCTCCATGCATTCCCATTACTCCCCCTTAAGTCTCACTATCTCTCCCTTTGCCTTTCTTTTTTCATTTCAATTCAGTTCAGTTTGTTGTGTAGGGATAGCTTTCATTGAGCATTCTCATTCACAAGGAGGTCCCTGATACAAAGTACTAAACATCACAGACAGTCAGTACAAGGATCCATCATGGTAATACAGCAGGTATCTCATGGTACATAGAGTAGATTGGTTGTAACAAATATGCAAAGGCAAATGCATCACATGACAGTAAGTTTACCACCACCTAATAACAATCATCACAGACAATCAGTACAAGTAGTACAATATAGCAGGGATATCATGGTATATATAATAGGTTGGTTATAGCAATACCTAAACATAATTTAAAGGCATCACATAACAGTAATTTTACCACACCTAATAAATATGGAAGATAACTTGTGTAAAAAGAGAGAGAGGAAGGAAAGAAGGAAGGAAGGAAGGAAGGAAGGAAGGAAGGAAGGAAGGAAGGAAGGAAGGAAGGAAGGAAGGAGGGAGGGAGGAGGACAGAGAGAGATGGATTCAATATACATAGTGATCTACAAAGACAATAGGACAGGGATGGGGAGAAGGCAGACCCACGAGGGAAGCTAATTGCAGTTGCAGGTCTCAGTAGTGATCTCATGTACCCTACCAATGAACACACTAAATGAGATTAGGGTAAGGAGTTTTAGTCTAGGTTAAAGCATATTCCAATGGCAGGGAAGAGAAAAGCTATAGATGCCCTACCATACTGTGTCCAATAATTTGGTACATTAAGGGTAATATATGCACATTTTCTGAGGGTGAAGGTGCTAGTTCAGCATGAGAAGAAGGTGATATATAAGGGGGGTAGCTGATTGAGGAGTGCTTTATATGTCCAAGTATAAATATGCACCATTCTCCTAGTGGATAAGGAGGTCCACGTCATCACCTCATACAAGATGCAATGATGGATTGTGTCTGGGGCAATGGTTATGAACTGGATAGACCAGTGATAGAGGCTGTCTATATTATGCAGGTAGATGGGTGCAAAAGTGTTATAAAGAATATCAGCATAATCAATAACAGGCATGAAGGTGGCTTGTATCAGTTTAGTGCTGGACTCTCAGGAGAACAATGATTTTTTCCTGAAAAAGAAGCTAAGCCTAAATTTCAATTCTTTTGTGAGGGCTTTGACATGTGATGAAAAGGACAGGTGTGAGTCAAGTATGAAGCCTAAGTATTTAAAGTACTTCATCACTTCAAGAGAGTGTCTCCTGATAGGGTGGTGATAAGATTATAGTGGTTTATCATGGGGCATACTGAGGGGACATTGGGGGGATAGAAGAACATAACCTTTGATTTTTTTTGCACTTAGGAGTAGTTTGGCTGTTATTAAGTTATGTTGAAGTTTGACAAAATCAGACTGGAGAACAGAATACACTTGATTAACTGTAGGTTTCAATATGTAGAAGACCATATCATCTGCAAATAAGTGAATATTGGAGTCTGTGATGCCTGAGCCCACATTACTTACATAGATTAGAAAAAACAGTGGATCCAGGATGGATCCTTATGGGACTCCTCTTGTGACTGACAAGAGTAATGAGGAGGCTCCATTTATAAACTTTAATGCATTGATGTCTATTTTCTGACTAGCTGATAAACCAGAATACCATAACATCCCACAAGCCATGGGACTTCAAGCTGTCAAGCAGCAGGGGGTAAACAATGGTATCAAAGGCCTTACTAAGGTCCAACAATACCACACTGGTGACATGTTTGTTGCCCATGGCCACCAACTAGTCATTAGTTACTTTGGACAAGGCCGAGACAGTACTATGACTGGGGCTGAAACCTGATTGTTTCGGAGTTAACAACTGAGAATTTTTGAGGAAGGATCTGAGTTGTATACTGACCAGTTTCTCCAAAATTGTTGAAAGGGAAGGAAAGATAGAGATAGGCCAGTAGTTGTTAACATCACTGTGGTCACCAGATTTGAAAAGGTATATGAGGTATGCAACTTTCCAATCTTGAGGCATGACAGTTTTAGATAGTGAAAGATTAAATAAATGAGTAATGGGCAGTTAAAAAATAATAGCCGAGTTTCAAAAAGAAAGGGTCAATGTTGTCTGCACTGCCAATCTTTTAAATATCCAACCTGATCAGTGGGTCTTTAACCTGTTTAAAGGTGATAGGCAAGAAAGAGGAGGGTGAGTATATTGGAATGTTGTTTGGTGCAGCCGGCTGAAGGAGAGAGGTTGTTAGGCTGGCTGATGGAGAAGAACTGAATGCAAGACCTGCTGTGGCAAAATGCTTATTTATTTTGCCAAGTATGAAAAATGTATCTGTAATTGAGGTGCCCTGATAGGTAATGGTAGTTGGGAGAGATGGTGGAGCTTTGCCCCCCCTCAACTACTCTAAAGGTGCACCAAATCTTAGATGGGTTACCATTGGCTGACTTTAGGGTGCTTTAGTAATAGTTTTCTTTGGTAATCAATTTAGTGCAGGCATTTTAACATATCCTGAATGTAGTCTGTGAGTCCTATGCCAAACACTTGCAGCTAGCAATTCAATTGTACACAGAGACAAGGATGATTGGCAGGTTATAGTCAAAGGAATATTTTAAAAGGATCAAATGACAATTGGGAGTATATATCCCACAATAAGCTAACATATTCATTCTTCAAGGAATCTGTACAACCTGAGTAAATATTGGAATCAAATCATTAATGGGAGTGATTCTAAACCTAGCTCTAGATCCTACCATAGATCACACTGGAGTAGGAGGCCAGAGTGAAGTGAGCACAGCATCTTAATTATGAGCCGTGCATCAGTTTTTGAACTCTTAGATATGTGGAGGATGATGCACCCCACCCAGAAGACTATTCACATTTACTATCAGCTCTTTGAATCCCTAAGCAGCATTAATGCCATACATGGCTGACAGGAACTAATCATTACAGGATGGGAGGTAAAGATGGGGAGCATACTGGTCTATGACCATGCCCCAGTATAGTCATGAGCAGAATCAAGGGAAAGAAAAGCACATGGAAAATCAGCATGTTCCTCTTTCTTACCATGGACTTCTATTCCTAGCTAAGATCAGAAATACCTCAGTATTTTTTTGACAATAAGACACCAGGTATAGAACTAGCTACAGCTTGGGACATCATGAAGGCAGTCATCAGAAGGAGGGTGATAGCTTACACATTATATAATAAAATAACCCAGTTAGGCAGAATTAAGAGAGAAAGAAAAAGGCCTCAAAACCATAGAACTACTATCTGTACAAAAACCCACCCATGCCAATGAAATGCATAGAAACAGAAAAAAAGAGAGAGCTAGAAAGTGTTACTCAGTCAAAAACTGAATTCATGGCATACAGTAAGAAAGATGCAAGCTGCAATTGGGGTACTTCAGGGATCAGTCCTGGGGCCAATCCTCTTCAGTATCTTGATCAGTGACCTAGCAGATGGACTGTAGGGTAAGGTTTGTCTGTTTGCAGATGACACCTAGATCTGCAACAAAGTAGATGGTCCAGATGGGTTTGGGCAGAATGAGATGAGATCTGGATAAACTGGCAAAATGGTCGGATGAGTAGCAACTTGGGTTTAATGCAAAGAAGTGCAAGATCATGCACATAGGGAAGAGAAACTCTGAAGCCACCTATTGGTTGGGAGGGGAGTCACTGGCAATAATGAGGGAAGAAAGAGCCTTGGGCATCATCATCACAGATGGCCTGAAATCATCCAAGTAGACCAGGTCACAGGTATGTTAGGATGTATTAGTAGGGGTATCACAAGTCATAAGAGGGAGGTACTAATTCCTTTTTACACGACACTGGTTAGGCTCATTAGCAGTACTGTACTGAAGGCCACACCTGGACAAAGACATTAACAAAATTGAGGCAGTCCAGAGAAGGACAACCAAAATGGTTGAGGGGCTGCAACAGAAAATATGTAAGGACAGATTAACGGAGCTCAATATGTATATCCTAGAGCAAAGGAGGGAGAAAAGTGCTATGATTGAAACATTCAAACATCTCAAGGGCATTAACAAGGTGAAAGAGTCTAACATGTTTCAATATAAGAAAACAAGCAGGACAAGAGGACACAGCATGAGATTAGAGGAAGCCCAATTAAAGGGTAACGTGAGGAAGTTCTTTTTTCACAGAGAGGGCAGTAGATGCATGGAATGGCTTTCGTCAGGAAGTGGTGGATATGAATACAGTGCAGGGCTTCAAACAGGCATGGGATATGCATAAGGGAGCAATACAGATGAGTATGAATACATAGACCATTGACAGAGTACAGGCCTAAGGCACATTCATAAGATAGAACAAATGGGCAGACTGAATGGGTCTTGCAGTCCTTATCTTCCATCAGCTTCTATGTTTCTATGTTTCTACCCTTTTAAAGTTAAACCAGAAATACTGGAAGGCTGGGGCAACCCCAGGAAAACTACCTGGACAACACCAGAAGGTAACACGCAGAAAGGTACATCCCTGAAATGCATGACCAACATGGCCAAACATTAAGATCTGCCATGGTGGTCAACACACACTTTATACAGTACTATCAATCACTCTGCTATGCAGGCCCTGCCCAAACTAGAGCAATCTAAACCTGTTTTGTCAAGATGTAGCTGTCCTACAAGTACCCAAAGATTGTGTTAACTTGTACAGTAAGTGCTTCCTTTACCCTGACAGAGCTTCAAACCACAGTAGAAAACATGGTCAAAGGGATATCCACAGGACTAGATAGATTACTTCACATTTGGAGACATTTTCCCCAAACTAACTGTTGTACTAAATGAGTTATGGCAGAGAGTGATCCTCCCTGCATCCTTTACACAATCTAGGATTTCCCTCATTCCAAAGAAGGGTAAGGACAGTATTCTGTGCAGTGAAATTCCAAACACTATCCATTTCTAAAGACTGAAAATTTAACTGGGATGCTACAATGCCTCATCAGTTGTCCCACGAGGTGGTTAAATGCTGAGGTGTCACCATCAAGGCCATCTTCTCAAAAATTATACTGATGAACCTCAATGCCTTCTTAGAAACAGCCAAATAAGACACACAAAGGTGGAGCAAACTTAAGTGTTCCACATTGGGATGGGTTAAAGCTCTAAAAATGGTTACAATCCAAAATGTGCACTACAACTTGGGGAACCTGTCCCTCTCTCTCTACTGTCCAAAGTTTTCCATTACCTTAACAAGATACTCTCAAACTTCATCATGGAAAGTAAAATCCCTAGAGTTGCGCTGTGTGTCTCAATGGTCTATTGGTCCCAAGGAGGCTTGGGACTAACAGACAAAATAAAATTCCACTGACCATATAAACTTAGGCAAGCAGGCACATGCTTAATCCCTTCCCACAAACACACTTCAACCTCCCTCCAATACTGGCAAGCCTAGGAAAAATGTAAGGTTTGCTGTTCAAGGACTGATTCCTTCTCAACATGACATCATCCTGTACAAAGCTCAGTAGACACATTTGGCACCTGGGTATGAGACCACTAAGTTTATTTTATTTTATTTACTTATTGAAACAGTTTCACCAGGAAAGGCACATTGATCATCAAGATACTCGTCTCCCGCTACGATCTGAGGGGGGGGGAGAGGGTACAAGGGGGTTGGATAACATGCAGGTTATCAACTGAGCAAATAATAGAGGCAAATAGCAGCTTATGGATGCAATTGCATTAAACTACAAGCAACAACACATGGAGTACATTGGATATTGTATGGAGCATATAACAATTACCTGACATATAGCAGCAATACAAGGGCAAATTTATCACACAGTAATTTACAGGTATAAGCAAAAGGAGACTTAGAACACATGATGGTGCAGGACAAAAAGGCACAGGACAAAAGTGCATAGGTTGGGGCTATATGCCAGCATTTGTAGCAAAGCTAAGGCTGCTGGTCAGGCAGTGGGGAGGGGAGCAATTGGCACATGGCCGAATCAGGTACAGGAGAAATTAGTAGTGAGAAAGTTTGCTAGGGGGGGTAGAATGAGAGTGGGCAGAGGAAGAATGCCGAACTTGAGGTAGGAAATCATTCCATAGCTTGGATAACCGGTGTGAGGAGGCAGCTTGCCTGCCAGTAGTCTTCTGCCTAGGAATTGATAGTTGGTGGTAGTGGCAGGATCTAAGATAATGGGCAAGGGAGGGGGCAGCTGAAAGCACAGAGGAGAAATAGGAAGGGATGGTGCCAAGCCATAGGTTAGATACATATTTAGCACAGTGTGAAATGTGGAGATTTCTGAAGGATGGTAATACCAGGGAATGGTAGTGGTCGCAGTGGTGGGTAAGGGGTGAGGCATTGAGAGCAAAGCAGAAGAAGGCATTAAAATGCATGTCCAGTCTAGATAGGGTGGACTTAGGATCTGCATTATAAACAATGTCACAGTAATCAAAGGAGGGAAGTACCATCTTCTGGACCAGTTCATGTTAGATGGGGGGATGGAGGCTACTGCGGTTCCTATAAAGTGCACTGAGCATGTGCCATAGTTTTTTTGAAATAGCATCAATGTGGTCTGAGAGGTCTGAAAGATGGCAGTCGAGCCATACCCCCAAGTAGCAGAATGAGGAGACATCTTTGAGTTTTTGACCATCCAGGGTGTAGAAATAGGGAAGGGATGGGAGTCTGGACAGGCATTGTCATGTGTCAAAAGTCATCGTGACAGTTTTTTACATTTAGGGAGAGCTGGTGAGAGCTGAACCATTGCTGTACTTTGTTGAAGTTGGCTTGGAGGTTAGTTTGTATCACTTCAGGGCCTGAGCCTGAGAAGAAGAGTACAGTGTCATCTGCATACATGTGGATTGAGGTAGTAAAGCAGATGAGCGGTAAGTTGTTTAGGAATATAGAGAATGGTATGGGTCCAAGAACCAATCCCTGGGAGACACTTGTAGTTAAGGGAAGGGGGAGGAGATAGCATGTGTGACTCTAATGGACTGGATTCTGCCAGAGAGGTAAGATCAGAACCAGCTGATGGCAGCAACAGAGAGGTCTGATTCAGAAAGACAAAGAGAGCAATATGGGATGGTAAATGGGGTTGAAGGCTTCACAAGGTTGACAAAGACAGCTGAGGTGATCAGCCCACTATCCATACCAGTCAGGATGGAGTCAGTAAGCCTTATCAGGGAGGATGCAGTGGTGTGTCCCTTTCTGAAACCTCACTGGTAAGGTGTGGAGAAATTAGAGTTGATGAGAAAGGAAGTAAGTTGGGTGAGCACAAGGTGTTCTTGTAGTTTTGCTAGTACTGGAAGGAGAGAAAATAGGGTGGTAGTTGGAGGGGGAAGTGGAGTACCTCCTTTTGGGAGGTGGATGAAAGTGGCATGCTTCCATGCTTGGGGGATGGCAGTGGTGGTAAAGGATCGGTTTAAGAGTTTGGCAAGCAGAGTTGCTATGGTGATGGTGGAGAGGTAGAGGAGTTTACGATCCAAGCCATCTGGGAATTTGCCTCTTGAAGGGTTGAGAGAAAGTAGTGCATCTAGAGCATCCACCTCTGAGATGTCATTGAAGGAAAAGGAGCATGGCCTAGTAAGGTTTATTACATCTGTAGAGGGTACAATAGTGCAGGGTTTGGCAGGGCAGAGAGAAGAGTGGCAGCACAAGTAGAGAAATATATGTTGAACTCAGTAATGACTGCTGTTGGCTCAGTGATAATGGAGTTGTTAATATTTAGACTTGGGGTGGGATTGGCAGCTGGTGGGGTGAAGAGGGAATGAATGACCTTCCAGAATTTTGAGGGGTTATTTAGGTTGGACTGTAGGGAGCTGCTGAAGTACCTAGCTTTGGCTAGGTGAGTGGTTCTGGTACACTTGTTTCTGAGCATGCGGTATGCGAAGAGATGTTTTGGTAGGCATGAGGATTTAAGCATTTTCCACGCTTTGTCACAGGTGGCTTGACATGAAATCAGTTCTTGGGTAATCCACTGCAGGTGGTTGCCTCGTACTCTTGTACATCGCAGAGGGGCATGTTTGTCCCAGATGCTGAGGAAAGTGTCTTTAAAGTGGAGAAAGGTGTTTTCAATGGAGTCCATAATAGGGGCGGGGGCCCAGTTTGCTAATGCAAGGTCGTCTATCACTGGGGCAAGATTGAGGGATTTGAAGAAGCATTGGACTAGAAATTTAGGGGGGGATTTTGAGCTGTGGATTTTGTGCAGTAGGAAAGTAACGTGGTGGTAGCTGAGGGAGTCAGAAAGAATATCTGCATTTATGACCTGTTGAGGGTGTGTGGTAAGAGCCCAATCGAGGAGTGATGGTTACCAGATTTTAGGTTGCTAGGAACACACTTCCAGTCTAGGCCTACTGTGGAACAAGCATATTCTCATAATAGGAGGAGATCCAATTAGCTAGGTTCTATTGATGGAAAAAGGGATCCAGTGTTCTGGAGATGACCAAAAAGAAAGCCTGCAAACCATTAACTCTTTTGCCCGGCTACACTAGGAGTTCAACCTCCCAAGTTCCTCCATTTGGCTGTATCTCCAACTTAGAAGTTCCCTGAATGACTGAACAAAGACAAGACTCCCAAATCTATCAATAAATAGTTTTGAAATATGGCTCAGAGGGACAACCTCTCTTCAAGATTTTGCAGGCCAGGTACACACAAAACTGCAGCAAGCGAAGCGGACCCCAACACACTGCAGACACCAGAGTGAAATGGAAGGCAGACGTAGGGTTGCAATCACAGCAGAAGAAAGGGAACATGCTTGGTAAGCAGCCACACTTGCTAATAGTGAACTCTGTGAGTACAAGATCCAGTTTAAAGTCCTACACAAGGAATATCACACTCCAGCAGTCCTACATTGTATGCAGATCCTCAACCACAGACAGTGTTGGAAGTGCCATCTCAGAAGCCACACTTGGCCACATACTATGGGCCAGCTCTACCATACAGACATAGTGTGAAGGGGTACAAAGAGTCTGCTCTGCTACTCTTCATGCAATATTCCCTGATCCTCCAAAACTACTGTTCTGAGGAACCATCTGTCCAGCCTCACCTGTCCATACCACAAAAGTGTTGTCTAAACGCAGCCTTCTCTGAAGCAAACTGCATCCTCACCCATCACTGGAGAGACCCAATCCCCCCTCCCCACTTAGATGAAAGGACTTCCTTACTTTGAAAAACAACAAACATTGAGAAAACAACACATGCAAAGGTAGGGAAGAATGATTATACCAGATAATAAATGGTCCAATCTGACAGGTGCTTAAATTGACCTTAATCTCTTTCCATACTACTGAGTAAGGTGATAAACCTAATGCTATAACCAATCTAGATCAGCAGGAGTACTTTATTTGAAGTTTTGTCATCTTAAACACTAAAAAATAGGGCCCACTCTATGACTCCTATAACGTTTAACTCACATGAATGCTTGAACTTCAAAACTGCAACTTTGGAAAACAACACACAAGTCACAGAACTCTAATAGAAACTCAGAGTCCACGATATTTCCATCATATACCCTGTAAAAGTAAACATAACTCATGAATACTTTGATTACCCTTTATAATGAGATTCCATAAGTTGCTAATAAAAGCATACACAATTGTTGATTGGTAAAAAACAAAGCATGTACAAGCTGTCAGTATGTAGTCTCCCCTAATTTATATGCTTTAATTTTATTTTATTTAGTTTTTGTTTACTGGGTAAGTGCACTAGCCATAGCAATGACTATTTTCTGGCATGACTCAGGAGGGTACAGTACAAAACATGGCATGAACACATCACAAATATAAGATTAGACATGTCACATGACTGAAACAATTGAAATACATATAGCGTAAAATCACAGTAAATAATTTGATAACATGTCAAGAGTGGCTAAAGTTAATAGTATTAAAAATGTACAAGAAACAGAGAAACACAGGACTGTCATGTAGATAGTGGCTAGATAACATAAATGACTGATCTGTGGTAAAAACTTATTAGGTTAGTAGTACTAAGCTGTTAATAAAGAGTTTATGTAGGGAGGTAAGAGGGGGAAATGAGGTGTAAGTGGAACAGCCAGGGGAAGTACTTAGAAGGAGGCATGTGAGAAGAAATGGAAAAGGGAAAAGACCAGAAAATTGGGGAAAGTGCTTAATGTTGAAAGGCACAATAGAGGTGACAGAAGAGAAAGGAGCAGCTTGGAAGGAGGAAATGTGTTAAGGGGGTTTAAAGCAAGCACAACTGTGAGAAGTGACAAAGTGGCTATATAAACCTGTCTTAAAAGAAGCATGGGAGGAAGATTGATGTAGGGCAAGTGGGAGGGAGTTCCAGAACAGGGGGACATGGCAGGCAAAAGCCATAGCACCTTTAGAAGAATAATGTCTGGGAGTGAGGACTGGTGCGTTGTCGGCAGACCAGAGGCCATAATGTGGGGTAAATTTAAAGAAGAGATCCACTAAGGGTTTTAATATTTGTAAATGGACAATGTTGTCAATGACAGAGCCATAGACATAAAGCCAGAGTTCAGTAGGAGGAAGCCATCCCAGATCTGAGTAAAGGAAACAGTGGTGTTTCAGCTGATGACAGGAGGAAGCATAGAGGCAGATATTGTTGTATGTAATGTCCAATTTTCGAAGGCTAGATTTGGACACAGCAGTATAGGTGGCAACCCCATAGGTGAGAGAGAGAAGGAGTATGCCACGTGCAAGAGCAAGCCTAGCAGATGGGGTTAGCATGTATCTGGTACAGTATGCTATCCCAGGTTTAGTGTTGACGAGCTTGCAGGTCTGTTGAATAATGATACTACTTTTTGGATGAAGGCCAAAACTACTGTAGTACTCATGTGCCTCTGACCAGAATGCAGTGAGATTAAGATATGGATGGTACTGCACTCATGCTCTGTTATCACTACTCTTATAGGACAGGATTTTCTGTGAAGTGGGTGACCCACTTGTGTCCATATTTTCAATGTATGCTGCATCCATGCAGATGCATCTAGATGTCTGCTTGCTATTCACAGACATCTGGATGCATTTGTGACATTTCCCAGTTAACAGCAAATTTTGGTGCAACTGCTGTGCTTGTATCTATTTTTCTAATGAAGTGTGGGAATCTGACGGGGAAGGAAGACCAGCTTTTTTTGGTCTAACTTCTTAGGATGATTTCTTCATCTGCATTAGAAAAATGGACATGGGACTTTGAAAATACTGCCCATAGTCTCTATTTTCTTTTTGAAGTTCTGCTGCTTGCTCCTACTATTGCTGGTTGTTTGATCTCCGCTGTTCCACCACGTGATTAACTGCATTGCCCACTAGGCTGAGTGATGATGCCCGATCAATGTGCTGCATGCTGTGTTTACATGTTACTAGATGTGGATATGTACTTCTGCAGCATTCAATGGAAATGGAACTGTCTTGTGCTTATGTATTTAGTATATGCTGATGAATCCTAGATGAAGTTAATTCTAGTATGACGATCAGGTGAGAGTGAAGATTAATGAAATGAAGAATTATACAATTGCAAGCAAAGAATCCTGGGCCCTGATTGGTCAGTGGCCACCTTGAACAATAATGTTATCTCAGTATATCACTGTATCAAGCTCCAGCACACATGATTGCACCAAACAGTGAAAAAAAAAATGCTCCTCACCCTTTCAATGTGAAACTAGTTATCAGCTGCACAGTCCATTCTCAACAAACCCCCAACACAGCTAGCAGCCTAGATGGAGAACTAAAAAGACATGTTTTGTACACTAAATAAATGTTTATGTATCATTTCTTCCTGCTCTGCCTGCTGAACAACAAACTCTGCCACTCCATTTGGCTTTACTGTGACTCTTCAGGTGCACACTTTGCCATCTATTTCTGTGAGAAGCCACATACAGAAGGTGTTTTTGTCAGCACCTTCAAACTAATTTTCTATTAAAAAAAATATATAATCAACAGTAGGACCGTGAAACTTACCCATCACATGTGGAGCAGAAGTCTTTCAGTCTCTGCAAATCAGCTGGGCCAGCAGCTCCATTTTGCATTTGTGATTTCATGTTCCTGAAAGAACTCTTCACATTAAAAACATTCACCTGGTCCCTGTAAAGGCTGCAGAAGTAGCTGAATTAAAGTCACGGATAAACCAAGAGAGAAAAAAGAAAAAGAGATGCAGAGAGGGGAAGTCATTGAAAACAGAGATGGGGAGTGAAAAAAGCATTGACAGATAGGATTTCTCAACCATCTAGTGACCAAACGAGGAACATTAGAACTTATTTTTTAAACTGTGAATGTACACATAAAAAACACACAAAAATATATTTTTAAACTGTATTTTGAAATCTTTTGTTTTCTTTTTTTACAAAATGAAGCCATTGTATAATAACAATAATGCACTCCAGGGTGTTTGTCATGATGGGATAACATCATGTTTCAAGTGATGGATGCACTTGGCCTGTGATCTCATGCCAAATCACCTGAGGCATGATGTTATCTCAGCACGACACACACCCTGCCATGCATTACTGCTTAATTATATTACTTTGCACATTGCTGTAACATCTAATCATATAGAAAGAAAACAAAAAGTTAAGAAGTTCCACGGAAAAAAATAAAGAGATTTGAATCATGCAAAGAAAACCAGTTGCAACTTCAGGCTGCTAGTGCCGAGCTGCATCTTTCCTTTTTAATCTCTCACATGTTGCTCAACAATTAGGCACAGTTCCATTGTGTGCGAGCCATGTCCCACCTTTCTCAGCTAGCTTTCACATGTAGCTCAGATATTTGACACTGTTGTGGTATGTGACACTCAATTCAGCACTTACACAATGCAGAAAAAATGTACCTTAAACTTTATCAAATGTATTGGAAGGAACATTTTTACAGAAAAGCAAAAACATTAATTCTGTGATAGCCATGTGCTTAAGAAAAAAAAATAGAACAAGCAGCAAGCAGTGCAAATGCTAAGTAGACACACTGTGGTAGTGCCAACACTCAAACCAGCACCAAGACTCCCTGGTGATAGCCAATCAAAGAATGGACTACTTTGTAAACACCTGTGCTAATTTTAGAATGTTCTGATGCCTTTATAATTTCTAAAATCAACACGCAAAACTCATTTTATAGGTGCAACAATACTCTCTGGGGTGTTTTTTGTGTTTGGATGAATGCATTTCAAGTGGATTAAAGCACCTGGATACTTACTATGCTCCTGGGCATGTGTTTATCCCTGCACAACCAACATCCTGTCATGCATTACTGCTTGCTTTCACCTTAGATAACACCTACTAAACACTCAAGTTCATATCTAACTTATGGAAATTCTTGTTTGAGCTGAATAAACTACTGTAAAAATAATTCAAGGCAAATTATATTTCCTGTTACATCAAGTGATACTGAGCATAAAAACATTGTGATTGATAAGATACTAAGCATGCATAGTGCTTGATAGGAAAGCAGCAATATGGGTTGCAATTACTGGCCTTAACAATAAGAAAGAATGGTTCCAGTCAGTAACATTGTGGAAAAAAAAAGTGGACAAAAATAAAGCAGCAAAAACAGTATCACCATCAATATTGTCAGCACGAAATGTAGTGTGCCCAAACAATGCAGGCCACATGACATTCAGGTAGCAAACAATGTTCACCGCATGGAGGCACTGCACTGGAACACACAGCAGCAGGCAGCCATGCACAGGAACAGCACAGGGGTGCAGAGAGATACAGCAGGGCAGGATGTCATCACCACTGGGTGAAGCAGACCACTGGACACCTACCATGGTAAGCTAATAGCACAGGCACCCCACGTGGTGGGGTACCCCCACCCAGAATGCTGAGTGATGGAGAACCTGCACCAGGGTAACCACTGGAGGACAGAGGGACCATGGCCACCATGTGGATAGCCGTGCATAATGCAAAGGGTCAGGAGCACAAGCCAGCATGTCCCCAGCAACACACAAAACACACAGGACAGGGGAGATGGCATGCTGGCTTGTGGTCCTGGCCCCTGTGGTTCTAGAGCTGTGTCTCCATGTGGTGGACATTGTTTGTTATCTGCGTGTCATGTGGCCTGCATTGTTCTGGCATGCTACATTTTGTGATGCCAATATTGAAGTTGACTCTGTTTTTACCACTTTTTTTTTGCCCTCTTTATTTTGTTCCATGATGTTACTGACAGGAACTGAAAGAACATCAGTAAATGATATGAATTCAAATATGGTAACCTGACTGCCACCCCAGGATGTGTCTCAGCAAAGTCTTGATGATGGGGTGGTGTGGAGGAGCAGGTAAAAACATACCACAGGCTTCCCAAGTGGCATATCTTGATACTTAATCAGATCAGTATATTCACTTTTTCACTGGCATGTCTCATGCTATATTTCACGTTTATATTTGCAGGGCTTTATTTGAAGAGTACCTTTTAATGTTCTATGAATATAAACAAATATATAGTTTGTTATTTTACAACTGTATAAATAAAAGTCATATAAACCACTGTGACAATATAGTCATTCACTTTATAATGCTTTTGCTAAGGATCCATAGAACTCACACGATTTCCTTTCCTTTTACAGTGTCTCATCTTGTCAGGAAAAGCACAAAATCCATCCTGATTATCCACTTCCCCTAGCTATTAATCAAATCTTTTTACTGTATTTCTGAAGATTACTGTGTGCACACCCCATCTCCACACGCTCACCAATGTGCAGTTGATATAAATGCTGGCTGTAGTCCTGCAGATCCTGTAACAAATCTAATATAGATTCCTACCTGACTGTGAGATTTAAATTTCAGATTCAATTTGGCCTCAAGGGCTGATAATTCTACAAGGAAGGAGTTATTATTTACTATAGATTTGTTTACTTCTCTTGAACTTTCAATATTTGTATTATGTGCTTAAAAAGTAACATCTTTTTCAGCTGTTAAACTTATATACAAAGTGCACAAGCTTGCCCTAGTGCTTCCTGGGACAACACAGTTGGGCAGGGCTTCTATGGTTAAGCACTCCTATACTCAGGTGTTGAGGACATCCTTTTGAGAAACCTTGTTTTGAAACTTATTAAAGTTATATTTTAGGCTTCCCAAAGGGTTTAGTTGACTTGAGAGCTGGCAAGGCAGTCCATGAGTGGTTGTGAGATGCTTGCAGTTCTAAAAGCCTGGGAGGGCTAAGGCTGAATCCTGGCACCACAGCAACATTTGTGGAGGGACAGAAATATAGCTCACCAGTGTACATACGGAAACGATTAGGGCAGCAAACAGGAGTAGCAGGATGTGGGTGTGAGAAAAATTGGGGTAAAACAGCATCTCAGTCAGAATGATAGCTTGTAATGCTCCTAGGACCTGCATTGTGTACCCCATCATACAAGTCAGTGATGTTAGTGGTGGATAGGACTAGGAGTGTAACCAAGGGGTTGCAGATCTGGCTCAAAGACTGGTCAGACAACAGCAGAGGATAAACAGCTATGGTATATGAAACAAGCATTTGTCAATGCCGAATGTTCGCTTGCAGGTATTTGCAGTGGTGTTTAGCACGTATAGGTGCTTTACCCTAATGCCATGTGCAATTGCTGGTTTTTGCACAATAAATTTTCAGCATGACCTTTTTGTTACCCCCATTGTGCACTACATAGACGGAAACATGTTTTGGGCAGGATGTGAAAAATGACAGCTGTACTGCTCATAAGGAAGTGTGGTAAAATGGCAATGTTGAAAATCTGGAGTGGAAGTGTTGAAAATTCGCAAACTTACGAGCGTATATAGGAACTGCTCAATGCACACTCGTAAAACAGTTATTTTTAGGAATTTTTTCACCTAATATTCAACACAGCCATTTTAAGACCTCTTCTCATGACCAGTGTCACATGATTTTCTTAATGTGTCCCATACATTGATTTCGCACACCGACTGCGCCATTGTGCGCTACATGGGCAGAAACACATTTTGAGCAGGATGTGAAAAATGACAGTTGTACTGCTCATAAGGAAGTGTGGTAAAATGGCAATGTTGAAAATCTGGAGTGGAAATATTAAAAATTCGCAAACCTACAAGTGTGCGTGGGAAGTACTCAACGATCTCTCGTAAAACAGTTATTTTTAGGAATTTTTTTACCAAATTTTCAACACAGCCATTTTAAGACCTCTGCTCATGATCAGTGTCACTGTGATTTTCTTAATGTGTCCCATACATTGAGTTCACACACCGACTGTGCCATTGTGCGCTACATGGTCGGAAACACATTTTGGGCAGGATGTAAAAAATGACAGCTGTACTGCTCATGAGGAGGTGTGGTAAAATAGCAATCTTGAAAATCTGGAGTGAGAATATTGAAAATTCACAAGCGTGCAGTGTGCGAAGAGGAACTGTGCGTAACGACAGTAAAACAGTAATTTTATTATCAGTTTTCAACATAGCCATTTTAAGACCTGTGCTCATGAACAGTGTCACTGTGATTTTTCTTAATGTGTTCCATACATTGATTTCACACACTGACTGCGCCATTTGCGCTATATGAGTGGAAACACATTTTGGGTGAGATGTGAAAAATGACAGCTATACTGCTCAGAAGAAGGTGTGGTAAAATGGCAATGTTGAAAATCTGGAGTGAAAATATTGAAAATTCGTGAACTTATGAGCCTGCGTAGGAACTGCGCAAGGCACGCTCGTAAAACAGTAATTTTTTGGAATTTTGGCACCTATTTTTCAACATGAGGTTTTTGGGACCCCTTCTCATGAATTATGTCACTGTCATGGCATTATTCAGGCCTGAAGGGTTATTTTGCAGAGTGGTTGTGCAGTGACTGCGAAATCACCCTTCGGGCCTGAATAACGCCATGACAGTGACATCATTCATGAGAAGGGGTCCCAAAACACCCATGTTGAAAATTTGCTGCAAAAATTCACAAAAATGACTGAGATATGGAATAAAGCTGAAAACCCCCTATCTAGCCCATTATACAGCTTACCTGCATTTCCTCAGTTTGCGGTCGGCTTTGAAGAGTGCAGACGTGTTCCCGGTCCACGGAAGATCATCGCGCCAAGCTCCGGAGGTAAGTATGGGGTGAGGGGGCATGTGGGGAGGCTGGGTGCGCAGTGGGTGGGTGCAGGTTGTGGGAGGGGTGGGGAGACTGCGTGGGATGGTTTTATTTTACAGTTTTTTTTTTTACTATTGACAATGCGGGACATTTGCCACGCTTGGGGTGGGCTCCCAGCTTGGCAGAAGATGGCTGGGGGGGCCGTGCAGCCGATGGGGGATTGGCCACCCCCATTGGCAGACAACGCGGGACGTTTGCTATGTTGGGGTGGGCTCGCAGCGTGGCAGAAGATGGCTGAGGGGGCGTGGAGCCAACGGGAGATTGAGCACCCCCGTCGGCAGACAACCTGGGACATTTGCCATGCTGGGGTGGGCTCCCAGCATGGCAGCAAAGATTTGGCGGGGTGGCGTGATGGCGGGGTGGCGTGACACGGTGTTTCAGGCGACAGCGGTGGTTTTCTTTGAAGCGACGACCACCTCTGTCATGCACAGCTCCCACACCCATTGGTGCAGGACAGCCATGCCTGCTCAACTGAGCAGTGGATTGAAAAGGAGAGACACACCTCAAAAGTGTGCTACTCTCCCAAAATGTTCCTTGCGCATGCACGCAAGCGAACGTAAAAAAGAGAAAAGTGGTATTGTGTATGTAAATCTGGCTGTGTAGGCCACTCTTATGGCTAGTAAAGTGGTTTGATGTGCATTCTTAGAGGAAGAGCATTATGAACAAAAGAAGACCAGTTCTGGCACCCTAAGCATGTAAATAACCACCATATCGATCCTCTAGCACTCAACCTCCCTCTTCCCCCAAGTCTCCAAAGTATAAAGAATATAAATGCACCTCACCCACTGTGAAGTACTGTACCCTCATTTCACTGCCCAGAACCTTTAATGTAAGTCCCTTTACTACCCTATCTCCCTCTCCCTCACCTCTACACAACCCCTGTGATGATTTATCAGTAACAATAATTATAGACAACTTTTTCAGAAGAAAGATAGTGACCCAACCATTTCCACCACTCACACAGCATATCACCCACCACCCTCTCCCTCAGACATAGTTCACACATAATACAACCCCCACCCAGTAGCATGTACCCTCTCTCTCACCCCCCAAGCCCCCAAAGTATAAAGGATACTGCACAGAATGAATGGACTATGATGTCCTTTTATACAGTAATAGTAATATCTGATTGATTGCTTGTCAGCCAGCCAGGTGTTACTGGTATGGGGAGATGCTATCATTCTTTTATTCAAAGCAGGACATAGAGAGCAGCATTCTCACTCGACAGTGGGATGATATTCAGCTTTGCCAGACTTTTCACAGTATTTGTTATTCTTCGGGGATTGGAAAAGGAGAGATGTTTGGTGACACAGGGTGGGAGCTATGTCACTTATGTATGGACAATGGGTGTGAGGGTGGGTGACATGCCACATGGAGGGTAAGGTCAGAGCAATTCAATAGGATGTCAGTCTGCCTGTAATTATTATGACAAACAAAACTATCTGAGGATTACAGGGGAGGGCAATGTAGGGTACTAGAATGTAAGAATAAAACTTTACCAGGATTATGTGGGGGGGGGGTACTAGAGCATGAGTACATTGGCAATGATCTAGGTGGTGGTGATACAGTTTTTCACAATGAGTTGGGGTGGTTTTATTTTTAAAACAGCTGCTTTGGTAAAAAGAAAAAAAATGCAGTGAGACATTAAGGTAAAGTTGGGGACTTCTTGGTGCTATAAGTAGCAAGCAGTTTATAAATTCTCACAAATCTTGCCAGCAAAGTTAAATTTTATAACACCCCCTATTTAGAAGCTAAGAGCTATTGACCAATGGTGCTAAATATAAATATGAGACCAATACAGAATCACATATAGTGATGGTGCAATATCAACATGTACCAGCCTCCCTGATCTGCCACCACCAAAAGCTGATGTACACAAAAGGTTTATTTAAAGGAGGTAGGAGAATGACTGGTGACTAAGTGGCAATGCAAAATAGGCTCTCTCCAACCCATGATACCTTTAAAAGGTCATTACTCACTCACCTCCTGGTAACTAATGTGTGTACTTGTTTTTATCCCCCTTGAATTCCCACCTTTCTGTCATATTTTCTGCCTTTCTCCCTTTCCTCACCACATCAACTCCTGCACTTAATCTCTGCTTCTTCTCTAACCAGTCCTTCATAAACTGTGCCCTGCTTTCCTTCAAATCCTATCTTGATCCAGCTTCTCTCTCACACTCTCTCTCTCTCTCTCTCTGTCTTATCTTATCTGTCACTCAGACTTATCCCTCCCTATAACTGACATGTTTAAGCTGTGAATACTCCTTTCACCTTACTTCTTCACTCTTTATCCTGCTCATATAATATCTACTTTTAATAGCTGTCTTTTTCACTTCTGCTGTCAGAATTGTATGCATTATTTTATTTTCTGTTTTGTATTTAGCTGTGATCTTTGGACCAAATGTGTTTGACCTTATATTGTATATATTTTTTCCATTTATTTCATTGTCTTTGTCTTTCCCATAATGTATGCTATCTAACTTTGATTTGTCTTAACTTTATTAATGTTATTGGTGACGTTGTTTTAACTTTTATTAATGTAACTGATGACACTGTTGTACTTGTGCTTTATGTCTCCTTACCTGTTTGACTTGTGACTTGTTATTTGTATTTCTGTTGGACAGTTTTTTCCCCTTATACACCCCAGGTTGTGCCTGAAAATAGTCATTTTTATGTCTAGTGCACCCACTCGGTTATCAAAAACAAAGGAAATCATTGGCCCCAGGAGTCAGTGGTTGGACATGGAGTTTATGATGGAAAACATCTAAACTGCAGCCACAACAAAGGATTGTTCCTGACATAGCAGTAGTTGAAGTCAAGGTGGGCCAGACACTGAGGTGCCACAGCACCCCCCCACAGCCTTTTGTTGTGCAGATTTAGTCAGTGATGAACAGGAACACTTGTTTCTGCCTCTGTTTAATTGTTGCACCTTCCTCTGTCTCTCTCCAGCCTGCCATCCTTGCCCCACAGCACCCAGCTGAGTGCCGGGGCTTCACTCCACCAGCAGGCGGTCGATGGCACCTAAACCAACTCAGGGAACCACGAGGCCAGGAGGGACAGCGAGGGAGGATTTGGGAAAGCCACAAATCTCTTCTCTGCCCTCAGCCTTACCCTAAACCAACAAACCGTCCTACCGGCTTGCTGATCCAACAAATCAGCAACCTCACTACTTCTGAGGTAGCCAACTAACAATATCTCTTTCACAATGGGGAGTTTACTTCTGATACTTCTCTCACTGTCAGCCATGGGGTTCCACAAAGAAGATGTCCCTGTCACACAAACTAGGGTGATCCATCCGCCCAGTCTCTCTGAACCATCCCCATTGTTTGACGCTCAAACCCTCACATATGCCCTACCATTGCTGCATCGATTACAGTGGTGTGACCCCCAAAAATAGACACAAACCACCACACATGTATTTCAATCAAGGCTCCACTACTGGACATACAGATCCCTCCTTAGCCTAACCACCAAACTGCTACTTGGTGTCTCGACATAATTCCTTAACCCCACATGGAGCACCCCTAAAGAGTGACAACATAATAAAAGAAGGAGGACCAAAGACAGCCCCCTCTCCCTATCACTGGCAGCCCTCACGAAACTCCTGCTCTTTCTATTACTCTGTATTGGTAACATGGAAATCAACCCTAGACCCCCTGAATGTATTACCTCTCCATCAGACCTAACCTCAAGTAAAGGCCTCAGTTTTCTGCATATTAATGTATGCAGTCTGTTGAAAAAACTTACACTGATACAAGCCTGGGTTGCCCATACCTTGCCAGACTTTCTTGTGGTATCTGAGACATGGCTCAAACCCACCACAGCAGACAGGGATGTTAACCTACTCAACTATCAGCTATTCAGAGCGGATCGCCAAACAAGGGGAGGCGGAGTAGCTATATATGCAAAATCTGGTATACCTGTATCCTGTATTGCTGCAACCTCTATGCCCAAGGAATTTGAATGCCTATCCCTAAAAGTCTCTCTCCCCAATACAGCAGCTTTTCAGCTAGTTGGATGCTACAGATCACCCTCTGCTGAACACAAGCTCTTATCCCACCTGGGGAATCTGCTCAAGCCCAGCACTGAAGAAGTCATTATTCTAGGTGACCTGAATTTCAACTGGCTTACCCAGGCAGCTGCACCTCTGGTATCATTCTGTGATACATATGGGTTCACACAACTAATTAATGAGCCAACAATAATTAATGCAAGGAATAGTAATAATAGCACACTACTCAATATCATGCTAGTGAATAAACCACATCTATTCACACACGCTGGAGTGCTTCTCTGTGATATAAGTGATCACTGCCCCATCGCAGGGGTAAGATCCACCAGCAAAACAACAACCCCTGCAAAATTCCTCAAGAGGAGATCCAAGAAAAACATCAATATTGAAGGATATTTGCATGATCTAGCTCACTCTCCACACTGGCAAGAGTTTTATCTTGCCCATTGTGTTTAAAAAGCTCAGCAGGTGCTAAATAGCATTTTAATAAATGCCCTTAACACCCATGCCCCAATCTCTAGTATCTGAATAAAAAACAAATCCTGTCGTTGGTTTACAGCTGACCTTAAAGCTGCACTGCTGGAGAGAGACAAACTTTGGAAAATAGCAAGAAAAACCAAGAATGCAAATGACTGGATGATCTTTAGGAAAGCCAGGAAAAGATGCACCAAGAAAGTTAGGGATGCAAAGGCTACCTTCTACTTGGCTGAGCTTGACTCCTCCTATCATAATCCTGCTAGGTTTTGGGGTACCATCAAGGGTATGGTGGGGCAGGATGCTAGCACCTCCCTTCCAACTCAATTACACCACAGTTATGGCCCTATCACTGGCAAAATGGAAATTCTAGCGCCTTCAATAACCACTTCACAATGGCTGGCCTTGCCTTTGACACCTCTCCAGCTAACCTTCCGAGGGAATAATTAAGCTCCCAGTACACTGGTGTTCAAAGAGCTAACTCTTCCTTCAGCTTCAAATCTGTACTGTTGAAGCAAGTAGAGGACCTATTATGGTAGCTGGATACCAAAAAAAGTGCAGGGGCAGAGTCTCTGAACCCCTACTTTCTAAAGATTGCATCCCATGTACTTGCAGTCCCCCTAACACATCTCTTTAACCTATCTCTAAACTCTGGTTCTATTCCCACACTGTGGAAGACAGCACAAGTGGTTCCCCTTCTAAAATCAGGGGACCCAATGGAACTTAATAATTACAGGCCCCCTTCCATTCTACCAGTGCTATCCAAGATGCTGAAGAAATTAGTGAGTAACCAGCAAAGGGACTATCTTGACAATGTTAACCTCTTGAATCCAGCTCAATCTGGATTCAGGGTCAAGCATAGCACTATCATTACACTAGCCAAGGTCACAAATGACTGGTAAACTGAATTAGATAAAAAGAATAATGTTTGTGGACCTGAGCAAAGCATTCGATACTGTGGACCACGAGCTTCTACTATCATCCCTGCACTCCTTTGGCCTAGATTCACCCTCCCTTAAATGGTTCAGATGTTATCTCACCAATAGGTCACAGCAGGTAAAAGCTGAAGGTGATCTAGCTCACTCAGTATCGAATACTTTGCTCAGGTCCAGAAATACTGCACAAACATTATTTTTTTTATCCCATTAAAACCACTGTTAAGAGGAGTCCCCCTAGGTTCTATCCTGGGTCCTATCTTTTTTGCCATTTGTATAAATAATATTGATTCAACCCTCACCAATTCCTCTGTACACCTCTTTGCTGATGATACTGTTTTGTATGTCAGCAACCTTTCATCTGCAGCTGCTCGTGAAATCCTACAAACAGAATTCTCCTTGTTACAATATCAGCTACTTCAGAAAAAGCTTCTGTTAAATGCAAAGAAAACTAAAGCAATGATGTTCACAAATCAAAGCTCCACCAGCACCTTCTCTTCAATCATTCTCCCCCAGCTATGCACTATACTTGGAGAAAATCTGGAGTATGTAGAAAACTTCAAATACCTAGGTGTGTGGACTGACAACAGACTCGACTTCACTCATCATTTAGAAGAACTGCTAAAAAAACTTCACCAAAGGCTTGGCCTTCTCTATAGATTAAAACACATCCTAAACAGAGATTCAAAGATGAGGTTAGTCCAGGTCATTTTTACGTTCGCTTGCGCGCATGCTCAAGGAACGTATTGGGAGAGTAGCACACTTGGAGGTGTGCCTCTCCCACCCAATGCACTGCTCCGTTGAGCAGGCATGGCGGTCCTGCACCCATGGGTGCAGGAGCTCAGTATGACAGCGGTGTTCCTCTGCTTCAAAGGAAAGCACTGCTGCCATACTGAGTACCACCCCCTTCACGTCGCACTATCACCCCCAGCCGCATGTCCATCACGCCACCCCCAAAGGTTTGGTGCCCACGCTGGAGCCTCCACTTGCGTGGCAAACATTGTTTGCCGACGGCGGTGCCTAATCCCCCATTGGCTCCACGACCCCCAAAGCCTTACTGCTGCCACGCTGGGAGCCTACTCCAGTGTGCAAACCTTTTGTTGTTTGCTGATGGGGTGCCCTAATCTCGTCCGTCCTTGCCCCCGTGTAGTTTGTCGATGGGGGTGCCCAATGCCCTGTCGGCTCCTCTGCCCACCCAAACATCTTCTGCCATGATGGGAGCCCACCCCAGCATGGCAAACATCCCACGTCATTCTTTTTTTTTCCCTGTAAAATAAAAACGGTCCCACAGCGAGTCTTGTAGCCCTCCCAACCACACCCCGCACGAACCCACTGCACACCCAGCCTCCTCACACCCCCCTCACCCCATAATTACCTCTGGACTCCAGCGCGATGATCTTCGGTGGACCGGGAACACGTCTGCACTCTTCAAAGGCAACCGTGAACTGAGGAAATGCCGGTAAGCTGTATAGTGGGCTAGATAGGGGGTTTCAACTTTATTGCATATCTCAGTCATTTTTGGGAATTTTGGCACCACATTTTCAACATGGGGTTTTTGGGACCCCTTCTCATGAATGATGTCACTGTCATGGCGTTATTCAGACCCGAAGGGTGATTTCGCAGGCACTCGCGAACACTGTACAAAATCACCTTTCGGCCTTGAATAACACCATGACAGTGACATCATTCTTGAGAAGGGGTCCCAAAAACCCCATGTTGAAAATTTGGTGCAAAAATTCCAAAAAAATGACTTTTTAACGAGCGTGTGTTGCGCAGTTCCTACGCAGGCTTGTAAGTTTGCGAATTTTCAATATTTTCACTCCAGATTTTCAACATTATCATTTTATCACATCTTCTTATGAGTTGTATAACTGTCATTTTTCACATCTCACCCAAAACGTGTTTCCACCCATGTAGTGCACAATGGTGCAGTCGGTGAGCAAAATCAATGTATGGAGCACATTAAGAAAATCACTGTGACACTGTTCATGAGCACAGGTCTTAAAATGGCTATGTTGAAAATTTGGTGAAAAAATTCCTAAAAATGAATATTTTACGGGTGTGCGTTGCACAGTTCCTCCGCACGCTCATACGTTTGCGAATTTTCAATATTTGCACTCCAGATTTTCAACACTGCCATTTTACCACACCTCCTCATGAGCAATACAGCTGTCATTTTTCACATCCTGCCCAAAATGTGTTTCTGCCCATGTAGCACACAATGGCGCAGTTGGTGTGCGAACTCAATGTATGGGACACATTTAGAAAATCACAGTGACACTGATTATAAGCAGAGGTCTTAAAATGGCTGTGCTGAAAATTTGGTGAAAAAATTCCTAAAAATGACTGTTTTATGAGTCTGCGTTGCACAGTTCCTATGTACTTTCGTAAGTTTGTGAATTTCCAATATTTTCACTCCAGATTTTCAACATTGCCATTTTACCACACCTCCTTATGAGCAGTACAGCTGTCATTTTTCACATCCTGCCCAAAATGTCTTTCCCCCCATGCAGTGCATAATGGAGCAGTCCGAGTGTGAAATCAATGTATGGGACACAGTAAGAAAATCACAGTGACACTGTTCATTAGCTGAGGTTTTAAAATGACAATGTTGGAAATTTGGTGAAAAAATTCCTAAAAATTACTGTTTTTCGAGCGTTCGTTGCACAGTTCCCGCATGCGGCTTGTGGGTTTTGTTTCAATATTTCCACTCCAGATTTTCAACATTGGCATTTTACCACACCTCCTTATGAGCAGTACAGCTGTCATTTTTCACATCCTGCCTAAAATGTGTTTCCATCGATGTAGCGACAATGGGGTAACAAACAGGTCATGCTGATTATTTATTGTGCAAATACCAGCAATTGCACAGGGCATTAGGGTGAAGCACCACACATGCCAAACACCACTGCAAATACCTGCAAGCGAACGTTCGGCATTGACAAATGCTTGTTCTATCAGTTGCTGACTATGCAGACTTCCTTTGTAGTCACTGCCCCATCTCTTACCTACACAAGTTGGATACCTTATACCATAGAGCAATAAGATTCATTATAGATCTGCCATATAATACCCAACATTGATCTCTTTATGATGCAGTTGGTTGGGTTTCCCTTCACCTCAGAAGGAACAGAAATGCAGCCCTATGGATTTACAGAGCATTATCAAAAAAACTTCCAAACTATATTCTGGACTGCTTCACCCAGACATTCCTAGCTCCTATGCCCTGAGAAGCAACAACATCATCCTGCTCAAATTGCTCAAATTCAACATCTGGCTTGGAAGGGCAGCAATCAGCTATGCTCTAGCTATAGCATGGAACACCCTACAAAAATCCCTAAAACTGTCCAATTGTATTCAAATTGCATCCTTTAAATAATGTTGTACAGTTTTCTTCACAGAGAAATGCAGTTGCTACCACTAGAGCTAGCTTTGTCATCTCATAATCTCCCTCCCAAAAATTAACCATATATGGCATAATCCATGTTCTTCAGTTCTCCCTTTCAGGCAGACACCCCATCTTATGGCAACCAGTAATACCTTCACCATCCTGGTATTACATTATGCTGTGTGTTTGCCATGGCCCCTCCACTGGGATATGTATATACTGTATATACTGTAAATATTAGCTTAACCTTCCTGTAACCCATTTTTATCATGTGAATTTTACTGTACATCACTGTGTTTATAAACATTTTTTCCCCTGTATGTATAACTGTTTTATATAAGTGTATGATGTATCCGTCTTGTATCAACTGCTGAACCTTGACCTTATCAGGTCCATCTTGTAAATGAGCCTTGCTCAATGATGTTCACCTGAATAAATAAAGATTTGATGATGACGATGATGATGATGATGATGATGAATTGCACTATGTCAAGTATAGTCCTCCGCTTCACTACTGGTGCATGCCTCGCAACTTCTGCAAAAGCAATACATTCAGGTCTGCTTTGTGGGTAACAAATCATCAATGTCTTAAATGGTTCTCAAACTCTTTCTGGTGATACAGTAGCACCCCTCCATCTCTCCAGCCCATGTGATGTCCATGGCATCTGGTGGAGCCCTCCTCCCAGCCATGTTCTTCCTTGATGCCAGTGTCTTTGCAGGTCCCACAACAATCATCATCCTCTGCTGAATCCACTGGTCCCAGCTGGACACCTAGGCCCCTTTGTAGAAAAGACTGTAATCCTTCTACCTGCCCTAGGTGCACGGTATCATGACAGCAGCTGTGCTCATGTCTGCAGCTATGGGGCCTATGCTTGTAGATGCATACAATATGCACAAAATCGACATAAACACTGTGTGCAGCTACATGGCATGCAACACCAGGATGCTATCCCATATGTGTGAACTACCCTGCATGGTGCACAGCAGCTGCATGCATGCCGAGACATTCCATGTAGTGGGACATGCATGACATGGAGGAGGGAAACTGCAATGCAGCCCAGCCCCTTGATCGCACCATATAAGGCAGTGCATCCTGCCCCACGACGTGGCATGATGAAGAATAGTGTGTAGCAGTAAGATGAACATGTGATGGCAGAAAACAAGGGTGCTGCACAGGAGGCAGAGCAGGGCATGGAGCAACGCAATAGAGAGCAGCAGGCAGCAGGACGTGTCCATCAGAGGGTTGCCTTGGTACCCGTCCATGCACCACAAACTTCACAGGGGGCCAGGTAGCAGCCATGGTTGCAGAGATCAAGGTGCACTACTGCAGGCTGTATGGGGCTCAGGCCTTGAGCACATCCACCAAGGTGAAAGCCAGACTGTGGCTTGACATCCAGAGTGCTGTCAACACTGCAGGACCAAAGGCATGGATGCTGGAAGCCATTAAGCATAAATGGTATGACCTGCATATCATGGTCAAGCAGATGCTTTTTGTGGCAGCACAGGCACAGCAGGGCACTGGCAGTGGATCTGATGCCCAGTTGACATCTCTTGAGTGCATGGCAGTGGACTCATTCATGGAGGTGGGTGTCTGTAGCAAGATGGAGAGCATCAACACCCCAGATGGCAGGTGTGAAGTGACTGGACACCTGCACACATGGGCACTCACCCATGCAGTGGACTAACAAAGCTTTCACTTCCCTCCCAGAACCATCAGTGCAAGACGGCACTACAGCAGTGATTGAGTCACAGTGCCAGGACACAGCAGGTATGCAGCTGGTTGAGGATGATGGCAGACAAGCATGGCAAGGCATCAGTGAGTGACCATGCCACATGCAAGCATATAACATACCATGCAACCAGCAGTGATTGACCATCTGTCTCTCTCCCCTCACAGGAACAGAACAGGACACCATTGTACCAATGGATGATGACATGGTGGAGTACATCAATGCCAGAAGTACTGTACAGACATACCTGGCAACACCCACCACCAGCAGGGGAGGCAAAGGATGTGCAGAGTGGCAGGTGACTGGTGACATGGCACATACCACTGACATAGCATGACCCATGTCTTGCATTCATGGCTGACCACCCAGCAACATGGCCCACCCCAACCGATGCACAACACCAGACGATGATGACAGCCCAGGAGAGGGCCCCTTGACCCACGCTCCATGATGTGGCCACAGAGAAGCCATGCAGGCATCACTAGGGGGCCAGTACAATGACTGGCACCAACTCAAGGACAACCACCTAACTGAGCAGTGGCAGAATGCAGAATCACTGCATGCTGTCACCACTGAGGTGTGTGGGATGTGGAACAGAATGGACTGCATTATATGTGCACTGGAATGGTTAGTAGACAGCACCTCAGGCTGCAGCATAGTGCACGTAAGTCCTGACCCCCACAACACACTTGTGGAAACACCCATGACCAGAATGCGGACACCACCTGCCTGCCACCAACAGGATGAGGACCACCATGGAGATGCCAACACCGCAGACACAACACAGGTTACCATGGCAGGCACTGAGACACTAACCCACAAGCAGGAAGCAGCCGGGACACCAATTACAGCCATGATGCCCCTCCTATTTGTTGTTCACCATAGATAAAGTGGACAACCAGGCATAGTTGTAATGGGTGGCATGCACTGGGGATGCAGCACTGTGAGACAGCACACTGACAAATTGAGCATGGGACATAGGTCCTCCGCCTGCCTGCAATCCAAGCCCTATGACAAGCTGGGCCAGTAGCCTGCCTCAAGTGCTGTCACAGGCCCAGAATACCTTGATCAGTGACCCACACAGTGACTGCAGGCATGGTGTACACAGCCATGCACCACACATATACACACACCAACAGGGCCTGAACAGTACATCACAGAAGCACACACACACTCAGGCACCACGCCTACCCTTGTCGCACTTTAAAAATACCCCTATGTCCATGTGCACAAACCCCCTTGCAGTGACACACAACAGGGGGTAAGGCCATCAGGAAATGGAGGGTAATGAGTATCAATGTCCGTAGTCTGAGCAACAAGCTCCCCTGAGCTGGTGGCCTTGATGAAGAGGGATGCCTGGATATCATAGCAGTCACAGAAACATGGTACACAGAGAACCATGAGTGGGATGTTAACATACCAGGGTACGTAACCTACAGGAGAGACAGGCAGGGGAGAAGGGGGGGAGGAGTAGCTCTCTATGTAAAGGAAGGGATAAAAGCAACTGAACAAAAGAGTAAACAGGGAGGGAGAGGAGGCACTGTGGGTCACCTTGGAGGCTGGAAAGGGCACCATAGTCCGCACAGGGGTTGTGTACAGACCCCCATGTCAGGGGGAAGGAATGGACAAGGATATGATGGAAGGCATTCTTAGAATGGCAGAGAAAGGGGAGATACTGTTGATGGGAGACCTGAATATGCCAGATGTTAACTGGAGCACATTTGCTGCAGCCACATCCAAGAGCAGGGCCATTCTTGATGCCCTACAGGTGGCAGGCATTAGACAGCTAGTTTTGGAACCTACTCATGAGGGAGCAATCTTAGACCTCGTACTCTCAAACGGGGCAGTGAGAATCTCAGATCTAGAGTGGGTTGCCATCTGGGGACAAGTGACCATCAAACAGTGTGGTTCACGTTAAACTCAGCTACAGAGTCAAACCCATACAAAGTGAGGTACTGGACTTTAGGAGGCTGACTTTGCAAGATGGGATAGTGCTCAGAAAAGCACTTACAAACAGGCTAGAAGGAGGTGGAGCAACAATGGGAATTATCAAACTGCCATCACAGAGGCAACAAGCTTTGTGTGAAGCAAATAAACAAATCAAATGAAAGAAAAGCCACTATGGTTCTCAAGAGAGGTGGCTGGGAAAGTCAAGAAGAAAAGATAGCATTCTGGAAGTATAAGGAAACACAGAAGGAGCAGGACAGAGGCTGTACCAGTTAAGGCAGAAAGAAGCAAGGAGGAAGTCAGAATAGCAAAGGCCCAAACTGAGAAATGATAGCCAACTCAGTTAAGAAGGGATAAAACCTTTATAGGTACATCAGCGAGCCAAAGACAAAGGAGGGATAGTGAGGCTGAATAGAATGAACAGTGGCTGGGCAGAGGGGACAGTGAAAAAGCAGGAATACTGAATGAATATTTCTGCTCAGTATTCACAAAAGAGGAGGGAAGTGCCTAATCCAATTAACAGAAGCACTCTTGATAGGGGGGTCGATCCCAGTCCTTTCATAGAAGAAAGGGTTCTGCAAGAACTCCTAAAACTGAAGGTGGACAAAGCAATGAGTCATGATGGAATTCACCCCAGAATTCTAAAAGAATTAAGGAAGGAACTAGTGAAAATACTGGCTACTCTTTTTAATAAATCTTGGGAGGATGGTGCGGTACCCGAGGACTGGAGGAAGGTGGATGTGATTCCCCTTCACAAAAGTGGGACCAAGACAGAGGCAGGAAACTACAGACCTGTCAGTCTGACCTCTGTGGTAGGGAAAGTGATGGAGTCACTTCTGAAGGAAAGAATAGTTGAGTACCTAGAGGTCAGTGGAGCACAGGTTCCAAGGCAGCATGGGTTCACAGTGGGAAGGTCATGTCAAATGAATCTAGATTTCTTTGACTGGGTGACCAAGTAGTAGACCAGGGAGGGGCTGTGGTCATGGCCTACCTAGACTTTATGAGCATTTGACACAGTCCCACACAAAGATTATTAGTCAAATTAACCAGCCTGGGAGTGGGTCCCAGGGTGGTAGCCTGGGTAAAACATTGGCTGGACAACAGGACACAGAAGGTAATTGTAAATGGAGTCCACTCTGAAGAAAGGGTGGTTACTAGTGGGGTACCGCAGGGTTCAGTATTGGGTCCAGTCATTTTTAATGTCTTCATCAGTGACATTGCAGAGGGACTGGAAGGAAAAGTATGCCTTTTTGCAGATGACACAAAGATCTGCAACAGGGTTGATACACAAGGAGGCGTGGAAAGGATGAAAAAGGACTTGGCAAGATTGAAGGAATGGTCAGACGTATGGCAGCTAGGATTCAATGCAAAAAAGTGCAAAATAATGACACCTGGGAAACAAGAACCCAGGGGAAGAATACACAATGGGTGGGGAGGTAGTAACAACAACAAAACAGGAAAGGGACCTGGGGGTAATCATATCAGATGACCTTAAGGTTAGCAAGCAATGTGAGAAGGCAGTAGGGAGGGCTGGTGGCATACTGGGATGTATAGGGAGAGGCATCAGCAGCAGAAAACAGGAAGTTGTTATCCCTCTGTACAGACAGTTGGTGAGACCCCATCTGGAATACTGTGTCCAGTTCTGGAGACCCCATCTCTGTAAGGACATAGACAGGATAGAGGCAGTCCAGAGGAGGGCAACTAAAATGGTGCAGGGTCTGCAAGAGAAGCCGTATGAGGAGAGACTAAAGGAGCTTAATATGTATACCCTTGAGGAAAGAAGGGAGAGGGACATGATAGAAACTTTCAAGTACCTCAAGGAATCAACAAAGTCCAAGAGGGTAGCATATTTCAGAAAAGAGACTTCCAAGAACAAGGGACACAATTTAAAGATAGAAGGAGGGTGGTTCAGGGCAATGTGAGAAGTATTATTTCACAGCGAGGGTAGTGGATGATGGAACAGCCTTCCTGAGAGAAGTTGTGGGTCTAAAACTGTGGAGAATTCAAGAATGCATGGACAGTCATAAGGCAATTCTTGTGGGGGGCAGGAAGATATAGGCTGTTGGTTAACTAGGATCTGCGGCCTATCCTGTAGGTAGGGAAATGGGCAGACTAGATGGGGCTAGCGGTCCTTATCTGCCATCAAAAGTCTATGTTTCTATGTTTCTATGTAACATGGCCACACACACACAAACACATACACACACACACACACACACACACACATGCACACACACACCACACGGCACACAGGGTGCCCACCAACACAATTTCCTAGCAGCAGCATGCCCACACTGCACACATGGCCACTACAAGATCACCATGGGAAATCACACCATGGACACTGTGGTGTATACTCCTGCACCCTGGGGTGCAGGTCCTCCACTGCCTGTCAGGCAATAAGGGCCGTGTCTCATCCCCACGGGTGCACTCAGCGCATGGGTTGCCATCATGCACCTGCCCCCACAGCCACAACATGCACATACACATAAGCTCTACACTATGCACACATGACACATGCACACACCCAGTCATGTGCAAATGTTTGGACACACACACTGTCACCCACCGTCACATGGAATGGCTGTGCTGACATGCACAGAATGCAGTCACACATGATGGAAGGTGCCCTCCACACGTGCCACCCATGCCTCTTTGCTCCTGGCATGGCCCTGGCCCTGGTTTGCGCCTGCAGCACAATCAGCAGGTGGCCCATCTGGCAACACCCCCCTGGACTGGCATTCCATGACACAAGGCGATGTTGTGCAGCATGGCTCACACCATGAAGATCCTGCATTCCTTGCCTGGTGCCAGCATGAATGTTCCAGCAGTATGTTCCAGGCATTTGAATCTTATCTTTAGTAACCCGAAGGCACATTCAATAATTTTGCTGGGCCTCTGATGAGCACAATTGTGTGCCTCCTCAGCAGCGTTAGATGTAGCAGGTATTGGGGTCATCAGGTTTGGATGTAGGGGATAGCCAGAGTCACCTGTGGAGGGAAAGGGGAGACAGTGCCACAATGGTGCAGACATGCATAAATGTGTGTCAGTGTTGCAGGGAGCACTCACACAACACTCACCCAGCAGCCAACCATCAATGTCCCCTGCACATAGCATGGCACCAATGCACGAAATGTACAAGATGTATGCTATGTGTGTCGACCTGGGAACCTTGCGCACACATTTGTGAATATGCCATGTGCATTGCACACCACCTGGGCATTGAGACTGTCGTACACTTTGTGGTTATCGTACCCCTCCTTCTCCATGGGGGTGTCAGTATAGTGATATGGGTGCAGTTGATTGCCCCCAACATGTTGGGCATCCCGTGGAGGTCATAAAATGCTTGCTTGACACTGTAGACATCCATTGTGGAGAAGGGAAACTGGATGTGGGTGTGTGCATGTTTCCGGAGTGCATCAGTGACCTCTGCCACATCCTGGGACACAGACAATTGGCACACAACAATCATGTCCCTGGTCACCCGCTGGAAGGAACCAGAGGTACAGAACACAAGGGCACAGAGCACCTACATCTTCATGGATATTGTTCTTGAGCATCATGTTCACGGAGTGATCCTGTCCCATACCAGGTCACAGAGGTCTGTGATCACAACCCATAGAAAGCGGAACTGCTCTATGCAGTGCTTCTCATGCAGCGTGGATAGGACCAGATGTGGATGGTACATTCTCAGATGCTGCCACCATCACTGCAGTAGCTGTTCCTCCCCATTCAGCAGTTCAATTTGAAGGAGTACAACTGGGCAAATCATTCGTCACCATGTGGTTTCCGGTGCACCACGTGGGCAGCCATGAAATGCCGCCATGTACAGCACTGTGTGCCTGTAAGGGGCCATGACATGCAGCATGTGTATGGTGGCACTGCATGGACAGACGGCACATTCAACAATGTGTGACAGTACTGTATAAGTGCTGCATGTGGCAGGGAGCTGGTAGTGCAATGGCAGCATCGGCAGGTAGTGCATGGGCATGTTGCTTTCCCCAACATCTGTGGCATGTGACTGAGTCAGATATTTGCAATGCCAGTGGCTATGGAACCCTGTGGATTGTGCAGAGGCATGCATGGGTGAGTATTGCTCCACTATAGAGCACCTGATCCAGTGTTGTACTGTGTATTCTGTGCTCCATCCTAACACATCTCCCCCCCCCATCCCACACACAGGACAGGCATGGTATGCCATGGAGGATGGCCCTAGACCAGATGGTGCAGCCAGATGGGACACTGGTAATGGTGGTTTCACCAAGCAGGAGCAGGCAGCAGTGGAGGGTGCCATTCCCCCAGTATATGACCCAGGTGTCCATGGATGATTGCCTTAGCTATGAAGGAGAGCAGGACAACATCATGATGTTCACCCACTGGCAGGTGATGGTCCCATTGGAAGTGGGTGCATTATGTGTGCATGGTACAGTAGTGGTGTGTGTGTAGTGGGTATGCAGGCTTCATGACATCTCTGCAGTCTGTGGGACACTGATCACCCGTGTATTGCATCTGCATCTGGGTGTCACATTACAGCTGTGCCAGGCCTACTGTTGCCCATGGAGAACTGCATGGCCAGGTGTGCATTCTGTCTCCTAGGTGTTTATACAGTCTGGAAGTAGTACAATAGCCTTGTGTCTGTTGGCATGATCTAGCTCACAGCACTGCAACCAGTCACGTGCAAGCCCATGTAAATGGCCATGTTCACCAGGCTGCATGGTGCAGCCTCGCATGTGCTGCAGGTTGCCACTGTTGCTGTAAACATGGCTGTGTGTTTGCCATGCCCAGTATTGTGGCAGCAAGTCTTGCATGTGTTAGTGCTGGTTGCTGGCTGCAGCCCTGTACTGGATGCCTGCTGGCATCCCATGCATTGGACTGGAAGTCTATGCCACACTGTGTATGGTGCTTTATGCCGTTTGATGTTCATGGACAAGACAGCACTGTATGTGCCTGTTGTCCTGCTGTGCATGCATGATGCTCTGCATTGCCTGTGTGATGTGGCATGTGCCACCACAGAGACACAACAAGCACCATACCTGTTGTAATACATTACAGGTGTTTAGTGATTGATTTTGAGCACATTAAAGTGGCACACATTTCTGATATCAGCAGTTGTATATCTTGTCAGACTGTTGCACCGCAACACATATCGTACTGTGGGTACTGTTGTCCTGCTCTGCCCAGTCCCCAGCCATCCATGTGCCCTTCACTAATATGGCATGTCATGTAGCCATGTGCATTGCCCCCTGTGCTGTGGCATCCACAGCATGGTGAATGGACTGTGTCTGTGACATGGTGTGGATATGTTCAGGTGCAGCTTGTGTCTGCCAGACTCCTAGATGGTGCCTGTGTTTCTGTGGTCGGCTGTGCAATGAATCTCACTGGGGTGTAGGCCCACTATTGCACTTGCACTGGGTGTGCCATGTTTTGGTAGCATCACACATGTAGGTGCTGTTGCTGGCCGTGCCAGTGTCAGGTGTGTGGTGGCAGTGATGGTATATGCTGCATTTGGCATGGTACATGCAGTGTTGAGCTGCACTGTTTATGTGGCTGCGTGTGCATGTGCCCTTTATGCATGGGTACAGGCACTTCACCAACAGTCTGCATGGGGGCTGTGTAGTGTGGTGCAGGTGCAAATGGTCATGCAGAGGGCATGTGTCACATTGCACTGCCTGTGCATGCCCATGCTGTGCCACTGTTCAGATGGAGGTGCGCCTGTCTGATTCCCTGCCTCTGTGCTCTTGTTGTGGGCTTTGCTTCTCTTGGGCATTATGTCTCACTGTGTTCCCTCTCTCCATGGTGTTACAGGGGCCTGGTGAGTTGCATAGTCCTGGAGCATTATGTGCCAATGCAGCTGCCATCTGAGGTGTCGAGCAGAGATGATGAGCAATGGCGTGGGAGATGGGCACAGTGGCTGAAGATCCAGACACAGATGGTGGGGCTGGTCATGCTGGCAGTGGTACAGTAGTTGGAGCTGTGAAGTGATGGTGGCATTGTGTTGGACTATGTGGGGTGTCTACGGGGGCATGGGCAATGTGTTCTGTGCTGTTATGCCTTGTGAGTAATAAAGGGTGTTCTGCCATGTGTGTGCATTGGGGGCCTGTGGCCTGCTGTTGCACAGTGTGTACGCTGGATGGCATGCCCTGTGTGGATGTCAGTGTTGCTCAGTTAGTAGCACATCAGCCTCTGAACCAGAGGGTCATGGGTTCTCGTCTCACACTGGGATTGGACTTGCACCCAGTATGCTGGCATCCAAGTGCACTATGAGGGGGGGGATGCAATACTGCTAGGGTACACCATTCTTCAGTTGAAATGTTAAAATGCAGTCCCTTCTACCCATTCTGGTGTTGTCCTGGTGGGTGTCCAAGTGAAAGTAAAATAACCCAGGGCAGTCTTCACATAGAGTAGGGGACATTCCCGGTGTCCTGGCCAACATTTTCCTTCAAACCAATTCATGCAATTGTCCAGGCTGTGTGTGGGTGTTGATGTGCGATATGGCCACCACCACACATTCAGTCACTTCACTAGCAGTCTAGCATTGCTTGTAAAGTGCTTTGGGATACACTGTGTATGAAAAGTGCTATATAAATGCAGTTGGGGATTTCAGCACTGGAGTTTGTGTCCCCACACATGGACTGATTGTTTTTTCTGTTCATGGAGCATCACGCTACCACCAGGGCCTCTCGGGACACCCCACCTCCCCAGTAGTACCTCAGCTCACTCAGCAGCAGCTTGGACCAGAGAACATTTCTGTGAGGCTCAAGAGGTAAATCAGCCAACCTTCCAGCTTGTTTGTTGGGGCAATCAGGGATTTAAGTACTGGAATGTGTGTCCCCACAGATGGACTGATTGTTTCTTCTGCTCATGAAGCATCACACAGCTGCCAGGGTTAGGAGTGGTATGAAAGGGGTACCTTAAGCACATTGACTGTGACTCTGCCATTGCCATGTGCACTGTTGTTATTTTAAGTTGTCACCATTTCTGCACTGTTACGCCTGACTTTTACTGTACACTGCTTAGCAGTGTCGATGCCTTCGCTGTGTATTACTGCTGCTAACTGCTGTATTACCTGTTAGTTCTGGTGGGGAAGGGGAGTCTTGTTCAAGGCCGCACTCTCCTGTGGCATTGTCTTGTTGGTAGGTTCCCTGAAAACCATGTCAGCATTTTTCCTGGACTAGGTCGGGCATGCACAGTGGGTCGGATATCACGACCGATAGTACAACACTTTGCGCACGCACAGTAAGGGGCTAGCAAGCCCACATAGGCCTTCAGACTTCTCGCTGCATATTTATACTAACAACAGCCTTTTGTTCTTTCCCTCCACTATATAGGCCTCTCATGACCCCCTCCCAGAGCACCTCAGCTCACTTGGCAGCAGCCAGAACTGGGAACATTTCCGTGAGGGTCAAGAGGTAAATCAGCCAATCTTCCAGGTTTTTGTTAAGAGTGTTGGCCTGTCGCTGCTGTGCGTCAACTGCCTTCCCCCACCTCTCCACCCAAGGCTGGCCCTCTATTTAAAGACCACCCTAATCACATGACTTCCTGTTGTTCTTAGTTTTCCATTTGCAGGTATACTTTCCCCACTAGAGAGCTTTCCATCCTCTTCGACTCCCTGCCTCTCTGGACTCTCCCTACTCCTTGACACTCCTGCTCACCCCTCCTCTCTACTACTACTCTCCCAGCTTTCATTATACTTTCTGCTTGCCTCAGATCCCATCCTCCTCTCTGCCTCACCTTTCCTGCGCACCTCAGCCCTTCCTGACATGCCACCCCGCTCTCTTTCCTTCCTTCTGCCACCATTAGGAGTCGCAACTGAACCCTACTTTTTCAGCCTGTTGCCCACCTCTTTGCTGGCTCCTCCCATTGTATCCCTAGGTCCCACCTGGCAATCCACCCAGTGCCCCCTTTGGATTTTGAACCTAGTACCTTCTGCACCAAAGTCTGTCACCTTACCATTGTGCCACAGAGGCCACCACACTGTTGGGGGTCAGTATGTTCCTTTGATACCAATACTGGGTCATCACCCTTACTAATACTATGGCTGGCCACACAAACCCTCACAGTCTAGCCATGCTACTATGACTACTACTGACGCTTACCCTACACTACCACAGACACTCTACCCCCTCCCACCCACTGACACCCTTTTCCTAAAATCCATCCTGCCCCCCACCATCTCTCATCCACTCTGTCAACTCCCCCGCTAGTCTCCTTCTTTGCACTGCACTCCCTCTGGCCGCCCTGCCTTCTTCTTCATTTAGCCATCTCAACCCTCCTCACATGACCATCCCCTGCTCAATCCCCACCAAGTCCTCCTATGACCCTTACCCAATTAATAGTCAGCGTCTTTTCACCCTGTTCAGGATAATCTCCCTGTTATTATTAATATCAGGCAACATTCACCCCAACCCAGGCCCTTTAACACACACCCAGCTAAAATTGCCCCAAGGGCTATGAAAGGACTCAATGAATATCTGTAGTCTACCTAAAAAAATGCAGCCCTTCAATGTTAGTTAGCACAATACCAGTCTGATGTCCTGGCACTAATGGAAATCTGGCTCTCCAATAAGACTCCCGACACCTTTGTCTCCTTCCCTGGCTTCTCTGTTCACAGGGAAGATAGAATGGGAAAATAGGGTGGCGGGTGTGCCTTCTATGTAAGTGACAAACTGATGTTCCAGATGCTACCTGCTCCTACTCTGGACCAAGGGGCCTAAGCCCTTTCACTAAAACTCATCCCTGGTCCCACTAGGGCCCCACCATTTATCACCATTGCCTATGTCCCACCAAGAAACGAAGCAGTTGCTATTCTATTTCTCTCTGACTACCTCACCAGCCTTCCACACAAAGAGGAACAGGTTCTAGTCAGGGACCTCAATGTAAACTGGCATGCCAGCTCAGCAACCTATGTCAAGGACACCTTTGTGGCACTTAACCTAACCCAACTAGTATCCCAACCCACTAGAGCAAACCCCTCTAATGGCTCACACACCCTTCTAGACATCCTACTAACTAACCATTCTCAGCCGGCCTGGTGGCACTGAGGATTGAGGCGCTGGTCGCTAAACCTCGCGCCACATCGGTGACCCATGTTCGGGAATGAGCATGGGTTGCCGGGGGTCAGCGGGGAGGAGATGGATTGAGCATCCGGAGGACTGCTCTCCATCTCAGGGTAGAGATTCCAGGCAACGGTGCTTGCCTGACCCCAGCGGAGCGATCAACAGCACGCAGCCTAAAGAGGGAAGCGGGACGTGGCAGACGCTTGACTAGTGCGCGCACGGGAGTGTGCGTGCACTTAGTCACTGGTGTCATTGTACGCCATGCCTGCCAGGGAAGAAAATTGAGGGAAAAATGGAGCCCGGTAGCACGATGTCGTTCCCCGGCACCATTCCCAGAGGTCGCCTCCCTGGCATGGACCCATTCAGGTGGGTTGAGTCGCTCCCCACCACCCTGCCGTGAAAGGTAAGTCATGGAGTGCGGAAGGGAGGGGGTCTCATGTCTGGGGATGGCACCGGAGGAATGGCGGAGTGCGGGGGGGGCCGGACCTCCTGTGGAGAGAAATAACATCCAAAAAAAAAAAAAATAACCATTCTCAGATAATGTCACATCTGGTGGTCCTTCCTAACTCCCTGAGTGACCAATCCCTGATCCTCTTCTTCTGGTCTTGTCAGCTACCCAAACCACAGCCCAGCTCCACATCCTGTCGCCATTTATGGCCTGGCAGCCTCTCTAAACTCAGACAACACCTGGCACACTGGGACTGGTTTCCCATAACATAGGCCCAGAGCCTAGATCTTGCCCTAACCTATTTCACCATATCCTTCAACAGATCTTTTAATATCTTTGCCACACCAAAATGCTTACCAAGAAGTGAAATGATCCTTGGGTCACCCCGGCACTGCTTCAGCAAATTAAACAAAGAGACAATCTTTGGCACAGAGCCATTGCCTCTGGCTCACAAGCAGACAGGCAGAAGTACAATGCCACATGCTACAAGTGTGTGTGTGGGCCATATGTAAAGCCAATGCAGAATTCTATAGAACCACTCTGGCCACCTCCTAGGAGAGTGCATGAAAATTTTGGGACCACATTAAAGAACTTAATGGGAAATCCCACTCCCCCCGTCCCAACTCAACATCAGTAATGTCACCTCCACTGATCCTCAATCCATTGCAGACTGCCTCAATTCCACCTTCTCTGACCTTAGTGCAGTCCCCCCAAGCAACTTTTTTGACCCCGTACTCCCTGTCCCAGAGTCTAATATCCAGTGCCCTCCTTTCTACCAAAGGGTCATTACCCCGCTGGAAGTTAAATCTTACCTGTCCAATTGTCTCAGCAGCACAAATTACTGTAAAGACACCTTTGTCATGAGAATCCTTCTTCTGGTTCTTGACACCGTCCTCTCCCCAGTCACAGACATCTTTAATTGCTCTCTGTGCCTCAGACTGTTCCCAACCACTTGAAAAACAGCAGTCATAACCCCAGTCCTAAAAAGTGGTGACTATTCCTCCCCTAACATCTCCATCCTCCCCCACTCTCAAAAGCCCTTGAAAATATCACATCAGATCAACTCACTGAGTACCTGATTGTACACAACCTATTACACAGGGAGCAACATGGATTCAGATCTGATCACAGCACAACCACCACCCTTACAGAATTTTCTAATTTCCTTCACTCTGCCCTGGATAAAAGACACCTTGCTTGTTCCATTTTCATTGACCTCTTTGAGACCTTTGACATAATCCCCAACCCCCTCCTTCTGAACACATTCCAGCACATTGGTGCATCACAAGGTCTCCTCTTCTTGTTCTTCAGCTATCTTACCTCTAGATCCCAATGAGTTAAGATAAACAACACCTTCTGTACCACCCTGACAGTGCACTCTGGGGTTCCACAGGGCTCCATCCTGGGTCCACTGCTCTTTAGCATTTATCTAAATGCCCTGCTCAACTTTAGCTCCAGTAGCATGCTTCTGTATGCAGATTATGCACTTCTCTATGCCTTCCACTCAGACCCCTCTGCACTCCAGTCCTCCTTCCAAGACTCATTAAATCAAATTGTAAACTGGTTTACTGACCACAGACTGGTTGTTAACATAAAAAAAACAAAGACCATGCTCTTTGCTCATCACCAAAACAAGGCCAAAGACACCCACCTAAAGTCCTCTCTAGCTCACTCCTCCTACTGGACCAGGTCCAAACCTACAAATATCTGGCCATCACCTTTGACACCACCTTCTTCTTCCATACACACATTAACATACTCTCCTCTGTCAAGGATGCCCACATCAGCCGATTATACAAACAGGGGGACTGCCTGCCACCAGATGCCCCCCATCTGGCAGTCACTTCCTCAGTCCTGTCACTTGTGGACTATGGGCTCACTATTTACACAGCCTCTGACTCCACCACGCTGAACAAAATCCAACTGGCTATCAACAAAGCATGTCAGCTCCTCTCCGGTGCTGGCAAACAAACTAATACCTGCACCCTCTGCTCCCTAACCAACATTTTCACACTAGAGGAATGACTCCAATACCAGTCTAGCCTCCTTGCCAAAAAAAAAACACCTAGGTATGACCCCCTCTGGGGTTTCTGCATCCTTTCTCTCAGGCACCTCCTCTGTTGCCACTCGCACTGCCACAAGAATGTTTAGAAGTTACCTAGAGTTAGGACCACCTTAGCACAAAGATCCTTCCCTTTCAGAGCCCCTCGTGGTATAATGCCCTCCCCTCTGCTATCACCTCCATGTCCAAAATAGGTCCTTTTAAGGCAGCCCTAATGAATCACATTCTGTCATCTCGCAACTGTCAGTGTGCCAACTAAGCATAGTCCCAGACCCTGCTTTTACACTAGAGGTTGTACCAGACTACCTGAAGACAATGTCTCTCCTGAGGCAGCACGCTTTGTACCACCTCTGTAGCCTATGGGCCCATAGGTTTAACCAATCAATATCATAGCTCGTACCAGTGTTAAGACTATTTTGACAATGCCTCCATTGAGGCTGCACCCTGTTAAAAGACTGTAACTATTTGTTTCTACGACTACACTTAGCACCCTCCTGTATAGGACCATTGTCTTTATTGATCTGTTGTATACTCACTGTATGACATCTTCCTATAGTTAATTGTCACAATTGCTGTCTTGTAATAACCTATTATTAATACTGTTTGTTGAAACTGTATTTACCTTGTATTTGATGTGGAGCCTTTGGAAATGAGTCTGTGACTCAAAGGGTTGTAATTCCTATGTGATCTTAAAAAAAAAATAATTCTTCTTCTACTGTTGGCATCCCACACACATGCATTGCCATCACCTATGGGTGGCACAGTTATGCACTGTGCTGTGTTCATTGTTACTGCACAGTGTGACACATACCTAGTCCATGTGGCGGGTGTAAGTTGAGGGGGGCCCCACTGTGTGCCCCACCCAAGTGTGCACCAGCTAGCCACACGGCTCACCACTGTGTGCTCACTAGTGGTGCAGCACTGTGGGTGTATGACAGACTGCAGTCCTGTGTGTTCTACCACTGTGTGATCATACACTGTCCATGGGCATGGCATGTTTGCATCCATCCACTGTTTCGGCGGTGTCATTCTGCTGTTGGTGATTCTGTGTGCCATGGCATGCCAGGGTCCCTTGTGCACTGTCATTGCTCTCTGCCACTGTACCTCCAGGTTCCGTGATGTCACTGCTGGAGTGTGGGTAGATGGGTGTTTGTGTAGCTGTCTCTGTCTTGTAACATGTTGTTGCCATTGTCCATAGGTGTTACTCTGTGTTCCATTGGTTTGGTTGTTCTACATCACCATTCTGGGAGACACATTGTTTTTTCCTCTCTGTCCTGTCTCTGTGTCACACTTGTGGGGTCTCAGTTGGCATCCCTATGGAATGGACGGGTCCAGGTTCACTACCTGTGCACTGTGTGCTGTGTACTTTCTATGGTGCAAAGTTCAGGTTTTATGTTCATATCTTCTCAACTCCACTACATGCTGGCTGTGTGGACATACCTGTGTGCTTACAGCAGCCCTCAGAATATGTATTTCTATGTACAATGCTCCACACACCTAAGCAGCCTGTGCACCTTCGTGCATCGGTGCTGTGGATGTCTACATTGTGTTCTATCTGGGTACACCCCCATGTATGCTCCATATATGGGATCTGCATTGCTGCACATTTGCACACTACATGGGTGCCTCTGTGCACATTGTGCATACCACATATGGGTGCCTTCCATACTTGGTGCACGTAGGTGCCTCCACTCTGTCCTTGTGTGTGCTATGCACGGCATGCTCACTTCATGTATTGGCCCCTATGTGTGCAAAAAAAAACATTATTAGCATGCCAGCTCCCATCACTTTTCCCCTGTCTTTGCAATGCCCTGTGTGACTGCACTCCATGTTATTGCAGTGATGGAATAATGGTTACTGTCAATACAGCTTCTGCATGACGGTGCATACAATAGCGATGACAGCAATATACAACAATCATCAAATACAGTGCATTTTCTAGGTATTACCACCATAGCTAGTTCCTGTAGTTAGCTTAATTAGGTGCTACAAGTCCCATTATAATACTCGGATTTGCCTTCTTCTACTTTGTATGACCATACTCTGTACCCTTAGTATTGTCTTACTGCAATTTAAAGTGGTTTCACTGTTTAGTTTCAAGTTCATGTGCTACTCTACCTGCCTTGCAAGGCTGCTCAGCCCAGGCCTGGTCCATCTCTTTGTTTCTGTGCCAAGACCCTAAAGACTCTACAAATTGTCCTCCCCCCTTTGTTTGCTCCACAGCGGTATTACAGGGCTTAATCCACCCAACCCTCTCCAGTTCCTGATGCCCCCCCAGAGCAACTACTGCTCCACTGGACTTAGACAGCTTCACAGCAGGTATTGTACAACTGCAGCACAGCCAACTAGCAGATTCAAGCTGATATTTCTGCCTCCCCAACCCTTCCCCCATTTATTAATAACCAACTCAGAGTTGCTCATTGATGGTTAATGGTCACCATTCCTGTACTTTCACTATACTTTCGTGGTCACTGTTATTTTTTTTTTCCATTAACATTTTATTCATTTTAAGCAGAGATTAGTCACCAGAGAGCAGACATTACAAAGTATACATCCAGGTTACACATATCTCATTACAGACATAGTGAAGGTTACTCTGCTAACACCCCCCCTAAATCCTACAAAAACTATGAACCCTAAAAATCCTCCCCAATCCCCCTACCATCCTTTCATTCTTCCCTACAGGCACTCGAAACTATTTATAGCCAGACCAGGTGAGATCAAGAATTACCCTGAAAAACAAGTATAGAACAGGGCCCAAATCCTGTAAAAAAGGGGCAGTTGATTATGCAGGGTAGCTATCATTCTCTCAATCCTTAAAAAAGCCAGAAGCCCTGTTAGCCATTCAGAGTAGGAGAGTCGCATCTTGTCCTTCCAGTGGCGAAGAACTAACTTTTTGACTATGACTGAGATCAAGGCCATGTAATATTTTCTATTTCTAACCGGGAAAGCCGTCATTTCCCCTAAAAGGCAAACTTCGGGTCTGAACATATCATCCAAGCCTAATAGGGGATCTAATTTATTCTTTATCTCCAGCCATAAAGGAGCAACCTTGGGACACTCCCAAAAAATATGTAAGAGATTCCCTGCATCTGCCTCACATCTATAACATTTAGGATCCCCTAACAATTCCAGGTCATTTAATTTCTGGGGGGAGTAATAAATATTGTGCAATACTTTAAACTGTATAAGCCTCAATTGGTCATGTCTAATGTACTTATGGCATGCTTGCCATATCCCAGTCCAGTCTAAGGCAATATTGGGAAACACGCCAGCCCAATAAGAACATGGGGCAAGGTTTACCGGATATGCCCAATGAAATAAGACTAAGTAAATCTTGGAAATCGTCTGAGGCATTCCTATCCGTGGGCGTATGTTTGCCAGGAACAAAGTCTGAGGGGACTGCTCAACCCTCCCTCCTAGCTTCTGAAGCAGTACATGCCGAAGCAGATATACCTTAAAAATATCCTTGGTAGTTAAGTTAAATCTATTTATTATTGTCAGAGCCGGAATTAAGTCTCCTTCCTCACTGAGAAAGTCCTTGAGGGAGCAATCCTCGGATATTTTCAGCCAGCCCGGTTCGATGGTGTTATTATCTATCAAAAACCGTGGGTTCCCCCAAATCGGTTGATCCCAATCTTTGACGTGATTGTATTTAATAAACCCACAAAGCTGACTATGGGCTTTCAACGCCACCCCTACTGGGGATCTTTTCAGCAACGAGGGAAGTGTTTTGGGAGCCAGATAAAAAAGAGCTACAGGGTTAATAGCACATTTCTTAATTAGAGTCATTTCTAGCTTCACCAATAAGGGAACATAACAAGATGTAGTCACTGGATCCTCGTATAAAGCCCACCGACCATACTTGCTCAACTGGGCAGACCAAAAATAGAGGCCAAAATGGGATAACCTTAATTCACCAACTGATTTAGGGGCTGCTAATTTATGGTAGGCCATTCTAGGCTTTTTATGATTCCAAACAAAATCAGCTATCGTGGCATGGAGTTTTTTGAACCAGGACATAGGGAGGAAAATATCTAACCTACTCAATGGATAAAAAAGCCTCGGAAATATATTCATTTTAATTATATTTATCCTCCCCCAAAGTGATAGCGGGAGTTGAGTCCACCTTTTGAGGTCTAGCTCAATAGAATGGACCAGGGAGTCTAAATTCAATTGACGCGTACAGGCAACACTCCTTGCCAAAAAAAGACCCAGATATTTAAGAGAGTCGGAACTCCACCCCAACCCTAATTCAGTTATCTCACGTTTAAATATCTTATTATTAAGGGGATAAACCACCGTTTTGTCCTGGTTTAACTTATAATTAGCTACCAGACTAAACTGGCCTATTTGCTTTAACAGGTTAGGAATGGACTTGGTAGGCCTCGAAACATATACCAGGAGGTCTTCCGCATATGCAGTGACTTTGATGGGTAGACCCAGTATCTTAATACCCTCTATCTCATTGGTATCCACTATTCTCCTTATCAGGGGCTCCAGATATAAATTAAATAACAAAGGGGATAAAGGACATCCCTGTCTGGTACCAACATAAAGCTGAAAAGGATTGGAAATAGCTCCATTACAGGTGACCCTGGCTGAAGGATTGGAATAGAGCACCTTAAGCCAATCCAAAAACATATCAGGGAAACCAAACTGCCTCATAGTCTCAAATAGAAATCCCCAATAGACCCTATCAAAGGCCTTCTCGGCATCCAAGGAGATCAACGCCATTGGGAGGTTGGTCTCCCCGGAAGCCGAGAAGACATGCGCCAGCGTCCTAAAATGGTCGGCCGAGGACCTGCCCTTCATAAAGCCCATCTGTTCACTACCTATTAGTTTAGGTAATATTCTATTAATTCGATCCGCTAGTAATTTGGCTAAAATTTTTGAATCACAATTCAACAATGAAATAGGCCTATAACTAGTCGGGTCAGTTGCAGGTCTATTTGGTTTGAGAATTAAAACTATAAGCGCTTCTGAAAGTGATTTATCTGTCTCCTGCCCTGAAAGAACATAATGAAATAATCTGAGAAGCAGGGGGGCTAGTTGGGAAGAAAACTTTTTATAGAAGTTGGACAAGAACCCATCAGGACCCGGTGTTTTATCTGGGGATAAATTCCTGATAGCTAACTCTATTTCATCTTGAGTTATATCAGCAGTGAGAGAATTCCGGTCGGACTCGTCCAGTGCAAGAAGGTCTAAACCTTCCAAAAAGGAAGAAATCTGAGGATTAGAGGGTGGGTCCTCTATTTCTTTATACAAATTTTCGAAATACTGATGGAAAATCTGAACTATTTCATCCGGGGAAGTCTTGACACAACCGTCATCTTTTGATAGTATCCCCTCAATCAATCGAGAGGATTCAAATTGTGTAATACGTCTAGCCAATAATTTCCCGGATTTCTCCCCTTGGTCAACATAGTTGGCTCTAGTCTTAATTAAAGCTAGTTCTGCCTGCTCTCCCAATAATCTGAGATAGGCATCTTTCACCTTTACCAATTCTTCTTTATCCTCCTCACGTGACTGAATGGAGATGTTAGATTCCAATATTCTAATGCGTGTTAATAACTCAGTCATGGTATTTTTTTCCTTTTTCCTTCTAACAGCTACGCCAATTAACACCCCTCTTAGGTAAGCCTCTTGAGTGCTCTCTAAAATATCCGGACAGACATTGTCATCCAAATTATTTAGGGTAAATTCGTCTATCTGCTGCTATATAAATTTAGTCAGTTGAGGTACCCTTAGAATCTGATTGTTTACCTTCCACCTATTCCCTTTCTTCATAAGATATGGAAAGGAAATAGTTGCAGCTAGCGCCGCATGATTAGAAATAGGACCTGGTATAATATTTGAATCAAGCACTCCACTAAGAAGAGACCGAGAAAGAAATATATAATCTAGACGGGACAAGGTCCCATGAACAGGGGAAGTGAAGGTATATTCCCTGGACTCTGGGTGGAGAATTCTCCAGATATCTGCCAATCCCAACTGATCAAGCAGATCTTTCATTGCTCGAGAGGCAGGAGTATGATATACATGTGGCCTGACGGATCTGTCCATCAAGGGATCCAAAATTAAATTGAAATCTCCACCCAGAACCATCGGGAGATGGTTAAATGGTAAAAGAGCCTTTAATAGGTCCACAAAGAAATCCTGAGTGTCCACATTGGGACCATATATCGAACTCATCAGGATTTCGGTATTTTGCAACTTCCCTTTCACTAGTACATATCTACCTTCCTGATCTTGAACCACTTGTATAGGGAAGAACGGTATTGACCTATGTATTAATAACATAACCCCTCTTCTCTGTGTATTACCCTGAGAAGCAAAGACCTCACCAATTTGTAACCTCCTCATGGCATTAGCCTCTAACTGCAGTAAATGTGTTTCCTGCAAAAACACAATTTTTGCCTTGACAGCTTCTATGTGTTTCAGTATCTTATACTGTTTATCCTTAAGCCACACCCCCTTGACATTCCAAGTGAGAAAATTGACAAAAATATCTGTCCCCATTCAATCTATGAGAACCAGATTATCATATGGGTTCCTTATTGCATAGAAAGTGGGAAAATTCACTTGAACTAACACCCGGTAACCAAATCCTCGTAGTGCCTCAAAAATAAGATTTCCACCCCCCAAAACCCCTAAACAACACACATATCTATAACAATCCCAAAAAAAAATATGAATTCCCCCTTCCCCCCACCCCCCAACCAATTCCATTTTCATGGCCCATGAAAACAGGACACTCAGCTCACTCCCCAGTATCTCACCTCCCCCACCTGATTAACATGACCAGCCAATAATACTAAGACTAAAGCATCAAAATATCAGTACATACATTCTGGCTTTACAAATAATGTCCCCAACTTCCGAGAATTTGAACATCCCATATCGACCATATTCATATAGTAAAGAGAAAGAAAGTAGGCTAAAGGAGCAAGAACTCAGAACTGTCAAAATTAGCTCCCCACCTCCAACAATATTATATCATGTAGCCTTATATAACCATTACAAAACATATGTCCACTAGGGAAAGCCCCCCCGAGAAAACAGACTTCATGACGAAAGTGTCCAAACTTAATTACATGAGAAAATACATGCTTCTTCCGGAAATAATGTGATATGCAGCTCACTGGCACCCTCTTGTGGCCAATGCACAAATTAACTAAGAGACCCCAATTTCCAAACCTAAAATATAGAGCTAAAATGAATGGGGGCAAGAACCCAGTCCGTTAGCTGCAGAACCAAGTAGACTTGAAGCCCTATTATCAGCCCTAAGTCGCCATCAAAAGGCATAACGAAAACGTCCAGAGCAAATTGCCCACATGAACCAACATTTCCAGAATATATATATATGAGGGAGCATGCTGCAATGATAATTTAACACATAGTCCCAAAAATACAGTTCACTGCCTCCCTAGAGTTGATCCCAGAAACTCCTTTATCTCTGCTGAACCTTCAGGGAACCTTGAACAGTGCAGGGAAGGCCGCTTGCAATGCCTCAGTAGCCGAGTCCAGGGATTCAAATGTTTTCCATTCATCTTTATTTTATTTATTTATTTAGCTTTTGTTGACCGGGTAAGTGCACTAGACAAATCCTGTCTATTTTCAGGCACGACCCGGGGGAAGGGGATACAGATGAATGCCAACTGACCTTGAACCAGATTAAGCTGTTGGTGGTATTTTTAGTGAATGAGGGAAATTTGGCCAGGACACCGGGGAAATTCCCCTACTCTTTTCGATAAGTGCCATGGGATCTTTAACATCCACCTGAACTACCACCAACCTAGGCAGATGGGACCTCGGTTTAACGTCTCATCCAAAAGACAGCACCTCAGAAATGCAGCAGCCCTCTCATGCTGCATTACAGTGTCAGTACTGGGATATTAACCCAAGTGCCAGATGTGGGAACTGAACCCACAGCCCTCTGATCTCCCGGCCTCAGAGGCGAGTGTGCTACCTACTGAGCCACTGACACTGCTTATGCAAGACACTTGAATGTTGTCCTGAAGTTTCGCAGGTTAAATCATCCTAAATTTGATATAGGCCGCAATCAGTCTCTTGACCAAAGAATGAAAGGCTGCCCTTCTCTGCCTCACAGTAAATGGTAGATCTTGTGCCACTCTGAATTTAATCCCCTCCCAGTACAGTTTTTTGTTATATTTAGCCCTTGCAATGAAAAGCTGACATTCCTGATAATTCAGGAATCAAAATATAAAAGTTCTGGGTGGCCCGTTAGGAGGGGGTAATGGGCGTAGGGCTCGATGCGCCCTTTCTATAGTATAGGTCGAGCCAAATGGTGAGGGCCCAGCCGCCTTTTCCACAAATTTTTGGGTAAATTTAATCGCATCCAGCCCCCCTTGGCCTTTTCAGGTAGCCGATGACCTACATTTGGCTACTTCTGCCTTCCAAATCCTTGAGTTTTAATTCCATCTTACTAACTTTGCGATTCAGCATAGCGAAAGCCGAGTCCATGTGCTCCTTGCTCCCTTCCAGTGATTTAATCCTTGTTGCATTATCAGTAGCTTTTCGGTTTTAGTCCTCTAATGCAGATGTGAGGTTTTTAATTTCATTCGCCATCTCATTTACAGTGCCTTTAAATGGCCAAAACTCCTCTAAAAACCTGGCGAGAGTAAGAGGTTCGTCCTCCAGGCTTGTCTCCCCTGAGCTCTGCACTAACTGCGACGCCGAGGCCTTGGATTTCTTAGCGGCCTTTTTGGGAGTCGCTGGGGGTGTATATTTGGCAGGCGGTTTTCTCATTTCTGCCTCCATAGAACAATCACCCCAATGTTCTTCTCCATGTCGGATGCTAGCAAGGTCGTTTAGGAATTTCAGGTTAGGGCGAAAAAGATCAAGCGAGATGGGAGGCGGGCGCTCACGGGGAACACAGCCGCTACGCGCTCTGCATCACGTGACTCCTCATGGTCACTGTTATTCATAGGTCACCATTAGTGTGACCACCATTTTGACTTCCCCTTAATGACTTTACCGTTTTGCCTTCACCTTAATTATGTGCTACCATGTGACTGTACGAGAGAAGGCTTGTAACCACAATGAGTTTGGTACAAAAGGGTACAATTTAGGAAAAAAACAAAGTGGTCATTCAAAACCAAAAGACAGAAACTTAGAAGTTGACAGCAGATAAGGGCCTCTAGACCCACACAGTCTGCCCTATTTCCTTATGCATAGTGACGCTGCACAGCTGGACACTGGAAGAGTCAAGAGCAATGCAGCAACAGTATTTAGGAAAACAAGGCACAGTGATCAGGAAACAATAAAATGCAGAATCTCCAGAGGTGACTGATGATTAGACATCATTCTTGACAATGTCTTTATTTCTTGAAACATCTCCCCCCAGACAGATCCCCAGCTGCAACTTGAATTGAGAAATCCTTTCATATCGTCTGAAACTCTACAACATCAGATTGCGAGGATTCTGACATTATGTTTTTTTATGTCAAACAGGAATCCATAATTAGAACTAAAGTTTTGCAGGAAATCAAATTTTGCTTCAGTTTGGGCCAGGACTTTTTCTAGTAGGAGCTTAAAGAATGTTTGCTGAAATTCAGTTCTACGATCAGCATGAAGTTCAGCATCACCTTTCCAGCAAAAACCTTCCTGACAGTCCGGATCAGAGCATTTTTTAAGTTCATTTGCTGATTCTGTGAATGGGAATTGTCAGCTGGAATATCTAGTGGCTGACAGATTCCTGCCACTTCAGCTTCAGCCTTTTGAGGTCCAGACAACAAGTAATCCAGGAAGTCTGAAATCACAGCTTGAACTAAGGGAATTGCACTGGAGATGCCCATTTTTTTTGATTGTAGAACAATGCTAATTTCTTTGACTTTTGACAAAATGTCATGCCAGATAATTAATGAAACAACAAATATGTATGAGGAAATTTGAACTATTAGTGACTGTGCTTCAGAAAAGGCTTCAGCATCCAGAATGTCACCATTCAAAACTGCTCAAAGGATTCAGTAAGCTGAGGAAATTGGGACGCAATTGATCTAACTGAATTTAGGCGAGCACTCTAATGTGTCTCAGAATCCTTTCAGGGTGAGATTGGTCAAATGCTGTGAAGCAGCATCCTATCTTTTTGTGGCTGCAGCAAAGAATGTATAAATTATCTGCAAAATTCCAAAACAAGACTTTGCATGAGTGGAACTTTCAGCAGCATGTACAATTACAATGTTCCAATTCCGTGGAGAGCAGGGAACAAAGAAAACCAGAGAGTTCTTTTCAGCAATGATGGCTTTCACACCATTTTATCATCCCCTCATAGTGACACAATTGTCATAACACTGTCCCCAAAGATCAGAAATTGACAAACCATAATTTATTAGTCGATTCAACACAATATTGGCAAGTCCTTTCCCAGTTGCATCCTTGACATGCAGAAATTCCCTGAAGCTTTCCCTAATTTCAACTGTTTTGTTAGTTTCCTCGTCAATTTCAACATAGTGGAGTACTAGCTACAGTTGTTCCTGTTTAGAATTGTCTGGCTGACAGTCGACAATCAAGCTAAAATACTTTGCTTTTTTGACTGTAGCTACAGTATAGTGTTATCCAGTACAACATCTGCTAAAAGATGAAGAAACCAATTCTGTGTATCTTTGCTGAGATAATGTGTGTTGTTCTTCTCAGTAGCCCATCACAAGTGTTCCATCAAAACTGGATGATACTTAGACATTGGTTCTAGTAGTTGCAGAAAAATGTCATTGTGCTCCATGAAAACTCTGTTAAATGATCCATGGAAGGGAACATTTGTTTTTAGCTAGACATCGCATCACATCTAACAGACAACTCAGTATCCGGTGCCATCTTTCCTTCTCTGATTCTAACTGAGCAGTTCTTTGTTGATTGTTGTACTTCACTTAAAAGCTAACTCTAATTCTTTCCATTTCAAGTAATTATCAACATGAGGAACATAAATCTCATGCACATGCAAGGATCCTTCAGAGCCAGTCAGATGTTTCCAGTCACCAAAACCTGACCAACTAGAGACACTTGACTTAGACTTCTCATCATGCTCAAATAGCTAACAGCAGAAGCACAATACAGAATTATCCACTTTTGAGTAGACTAGCCAGATTCTTTTGATTTTACATCCATTGTCTAATTTGTGATAGTAGTGAGCAGAAGTGAGTTGTCTCTTTTTCCCATCAGGGTATTCTTTCACTGTAAAGTCTCTATATAACATATCTGACCCTGTCAGCTGTGTAGGTCCTCTCAAGACTGCTTGACTTCACAAGGAATTAATGATTTTGTCTGACCACTCAGCAGGATATTCCTAAGCTCTGGTGGTGGATCACAAAGTTGAAAGGAATCATGAATGTGGTGTTCATCAAGAAGTTGAGCTTCCACCATAGCAGCCACAGGCTCAGATGGACCTGCACAATCTGGACCCAAAGAATTAGAATTAAGTGAGGTAGACAAGATGGTAAGGGTGTTGTCTGTCTGAAAAAAAATGCTTATATGCTACAACTTGCAAGTTGCTGTTTTTCAGTTTTAGACTAGTGCACTGACATACATGGGGATATATAATCTCACCCCGATATTTGTTAAAACCTGACAATTGCAGTCAGAACAAAGAGAAAACAAATGCTTATTCAAAGCCCAAAGAATGAAGTTAATGTCAGACACTGTGTGGAGGGTATTAGGGCAGCAGCAGCAATTATGCCAGTAACAGGAGGACACTGATGACCACCTCTGACATACTGCACTGCACCATGACCAACTAACTACTAGTAACACCCAGCACCCTTTCCTGACACTCCTGATCCAGTCTCACCCACCAAACCCAGGAGTAATGACTGCAATGCAGTGCTGCACTGCATGATATTCAAGGCTGCCAGCATCAGCATGATGTCATGTGCTTCTCAATCTCACTGACTAACTGGATAATCTGAGATGAGTGACTCTGAACTTAGTAAGCAGAAGCAGAATAAAGTCTGTCTAGATCACAAACATGAACAGTTTCAAAACACAGACATGAATCAGAGGCAGGCACAGCCTTAGCCAGCCAAACTCTATTCATTATAGCCAGGCACAGTGACTGGTGATTAATTTGGGTATACCACAGGTACAGTGACATTTCAACAGTGTGGTCACCTACAGTGACTACAGTGCCACCATGCTGTAGGGAACCTGCTGGACCCTGGCACTGTCTGTCAGGGGTCCGGCACCCACCCACAAATCAGCTCTGACTCAGAGCTGAGAATCCCTAAGTGGGGGGGTGCAGGTGGTGCAGCCCCCCCTCACACGTGAAGGGTTCAGGGGTGAAAACACTCAGTTTTCTTTCAAACTGGCAGCCGACTGCAAAATGTGGCTGACCTGTCAGTTTCACTGTCTGGTCATTCAACAAAATTTTTGTCGACGACCATTTGGGAATCCATTAATTTGAACAGTGCAACATTGAGCACCACAGTGCTATTACTTGGTATTACTTGGTTTTTGGGACAAAAGAAGAACGAGGCCCATTGAGATTGTCCCCCCACATTTTGTGGGACATTATAGTTCAATACAGGTTCTCCTTTATCCATAGATCCAAGTTATGTTTAAATGCATTAAAACTAGATTTGGTGATTAATTCTTTGGCAAAGTGTTCCACAACCTTGCTGCTCATATGTTGAAAAATTTTCCCCTCTTGTTAGTATGAAAAAGGTTGTATTTTGAGCTGTTTATTATGTAATCTAGGGACCATCCTTCTAGATGAATAATCAAGTCCACGTTGGATCATAAGAGTGGGTGACTGACATATTTTATAAATCATTAACAAATCACCTCTTTTTCTCCTAACTTCCAATGAGTATAAACCAGTATGTTTCAGTCTTGTAATATAGTAAAGATATTTAAATGTTGGAACTATTTTAGTTGTTCTTCTCTGAATATGTTCCAGGCAAGATATGTTACCCTTAAGATAGGGGTTCCAGAACTCGGAGCCATAGTCAATATAAGGTCTTATAAAAGTCCTATACAAGGAAATAATGCATTGTTCAGTACGGGTTACAAAAGTACATTTGATTTGTTTTAAAAGACCATTAGTCATTTTAGCTGTTTTTAAACAGTGTTCCCTAGACATAAGTTTGTTATTTATTAGTATCCCCAGGTCTTTTTCACAACTTGATGTTTTGAGTTTAAAATTATTAAGAAAGTAATCGCTCATTGGATTGTTTCTTCCAAAATGAAGAACCACACATTTCTCATGATTGAAAAACATTCCATTCTCAATTGCCCACTGTGCTAATTTCCCTAAGTCGGTAACTAAAGTTTCCAAGTTATTAAGGATGTTCACTTTACCCCCCAGTTTAGTATCATCTGCAAACTTTGAAAGATAGTTATTTGGTCCAGCTTGCATATCACAGATGAATAAGTTAAACAAAGTGGGTCCCAATACCGAACCCTGGGGAACCCCACTAGTCACCAAGCCTCAGTCAGACAGTATATTGTTAAATTTGACTTTTTTAGTTCTACATGTGAGCCAGTCAGATATCCAGTCAACGAAGTACATTGACATGCCAAATGTTTTTAATTTCTGTAAAAGTTTAATATGTGGTACCTTATTAAGTGCCTTACTGAAATCAAGTTGTATTACATCTGTAGGAATTCCATTATCAAGGTATCTACTAATTATATTATAAAAAGCAATTAAGTTTGTGGTGCACGAGTGACCCGGCATAAAGCCATGTTGAGTTAAATCGGCTATACCTTTAGTTGTAATCTTATCCTCTAACTTCCCTTTAATAATTATCTCCATAAGTTTTCCCACAACAGAGGTTAAACTAATTGGATGGTAATTTTCGACGTTTCCTCAATTTCCCTTCTTAAATATTGGTGTGACAGTTGCTGTATGCCAAACATTAGGTATTTAACTTTCCTGTAATGATTTATTAAAGGTAATTAACAAAGGGAGGAAAATATACGGGGAGGTCGCTTTGAGAAATTTTGGGTGAATATTGTCAGGGCCTGGGCTTGTAGCTGATTTTAGTTTACCAATTGCCTGTTGAAATGTCAGACATGTTCATTTTTTGAATAGTTAAATAAGGTAAAGATTGAAATGTTCTATAAGCATTATCATCAGTTGGAGAAAAAACAGAACAAAAATATTTATTAAAAAGGTTTGCAGTATCAATGTCTGATTCACATTTGGTTCCCATGTTGAATATTGGACCAATTTCCCTAGAATTACCTTTTTTATTATTTAGGTAGGAATACAGTGACTTACAGCAGTCATTGGTATGGGCTAGTTTATATTCCAATTTGACTTTGGCTATTTTTATCATATTTTTCAATGTTTTATTTGCTGTTCTGTATTTAGTTAATAATATGTCTTTATTAGGTTGTACGCTAGTTTTTAATTTGCTAAACAGTTTAGTTTTAAAACTAATTTGGGATTTGATGGCTTTATCAAACCATACTGGGACCTTCCCTTTATTGTTATAAATGTTTTTATTTGGTATTTACTGATTTTCTAAATTGCTTATTATGTATTTTATTATGTATTTAGATGAATTCCAAACCTTCTCGGTAGGTAATTTAGAGAGCAAGGTTTCCCAATTAGTGTTTACAATTTCTTTATTAATAGCTTGGAAGTTAGCTTTGTTGTCATCTTTCATAAATCTATGTTAGGCAGCAGAAAGCTGTGGCCCTCCCCATGCCCCTCCCATTTTATCTGTCATCATCAGTCAAGTGTGCATGACTGACTGCTATATTGACACACATTTGACATGATAGGCTGCACTACCCAGTGGTCACTGCCTGGCTTCCTAAAACACAGGTTGGACATGGGCAGAGAACTAATGGGATTAAAAGGGATGCATGCAGTATATATAGAATAGTGGATGGTTAACCATCCACAACTATAGCTGTGTTTACATCGAGGTTGGTGATGACATCATGGAGACCTTGAGAACAAAGCTCGTGAGATCTCCATGTCTTCAACAACTGAGTTGGAAACACAGCCATATTGTGGAAGGTTAACCATTCACTATTTTATATAGTATATGGTTCCTGGCTTGTGTTTTTTTTTTCGTTTATCAGAGTGTGAGTGCACACCTCAGATTGGTTTATCTAGATTGGTTTATTACACATATATATATATATATATATAGAGAGAGAGAGAGAAACTTTGTTTAATGCAGCAATTAGGGTTAAAGCAACAAAAGTGAGGAAAGGAGACATTAGGGTAGAGCCCCTAAACCCCCCTACCACCCTGCCCCACCATCCTCCACAGACTGACAAATGCTAGGGAATGGCAGGAGGTTAGGAGGCCCAACTCTCACCCCATTCCAAGTATGAACAGGATGACATGCTACAGTAGGTTAGCATTAGGTCTCATGACCCAATGGCACACTCTAGTGTCTATCAGTCTGTGGAGGATGGGGGTGGGGTGGTAGTGGTTTAGTTAGGGGTTCAACACTATCATCTCATTTCCCCACTTTTGTCACTTTAACCCTAACTGATACACTAAATAATGTTTTATGCAATGAATATTTATATATATATATATATATATATATATATATATATATATATATATATGTATCTCTATATAAGCCACTAATGGTGTGTCATTAATCTTAATGAGCAGTTTGTCAATATTAATGAGAAGGCGATTGATATTTATAAGTAGCTCATTAATATTCTTGAGCAGCTTTGTCTGGTATATCTATTTAGCCCCAGAGCAGTCGTTGGAGTTCTTTAACAAAATAACAGTCCTGGTGTTCATGAGGGGAGGTCCAGAAATGCTCATGTTGCAAATTTTAAGCAAAAAATGGCCATGTTACAATCGTCATTGGACAGTTTTTACACACACTGATAACTTTGCCAGTTTTTAATATTTTCTCTCCAGATTTTCAACATTGCCATTTTTTTAACACCTCCAAACAGTACAGCTCTAATTCCTCACATTCTTCTTGAAATTTTTTTTTTTGCACCTCTGCTGCAGAATGGAGTATCGCTGTTCAAAATCAACTTTTGGAATGGATTAAGAAAATTACAGTGCTAGTGTTCATGAGGGAATTTCCCAAAAAGCTCATGTGGAAAACTGGTTTAAAAAAATTCCCAAAATTGCCACTTTACGAGCATGCATTGCACAATTTCTATGTGTGCCCATAACTTTGCATATATATTTTTTTTAATTCAAAATCGTTATTGAATTATATTGTAATACTTTGCATATTTTTCATGTTTTTCCTCCTGGTTATCAACATTACCTTTTTCCACACCTTCTCCTAAACAGTATATAGCTGTCATTTTTAACTCCCTGTCCAAAACATGTTTTTCGCATGTGGAGCAGTATGGCACATTTATCATGCAAACTCAACTTTTGGGACAGGTTAATGAAATTCCTATCATATTGTTCATGAGATGGGGTCCCCAAAATGCCATGTTCATAATTAGGTGAAAAAATTCCTAAGAATTCCAGAGATTCACACATCCGTTAAAATGTGGCACCCATGACGCCTTTCAGCTCCATATCTCAAAAACGATGTGAGATATAGATTTTGTCTGTGGATCTCTCTTGGAGGTCCAGCTGTCATGATTACAATGACACTTAAATGTTTTTCCTACTTGCTACAGTTCCTGTTCTTCTCTCCCAAGCCCATCCCTGGTCCCGGTGCCCCCTTCCTTGCCCCTGACACTATTACATCCCCCTCTGCTATTCCTCTCACCCCTATGTTGCCCCCATATCCTGTCCCTTCCCCTTCTGCTCCCTTGCCCCATACCCTCTCTGAACCCCCATACTCCTCTCTCTGTTCTCCTTCTCTCCTGTCTCTCCTGACACTACCCTTCATGCTCTAATGGCACTCAACCCTACCAAAGGATCATTGCCTGATGGTCATGACCCTAGGATCCTCTACCTCTCTGCTCCCACCATACCCTTCCCACTCTCCCTGCTACTAAACCTTTCTTTTGAGACTGCCATTGTGCCCCCTGTCTGGAAACATGCTGTTGACCTTCCCCTCCCTAAAGGGGATCACCTCTCCTCTCCTGGGAACTATCATCCTAGCTGTCTACTGCCAACCTTAGCTAAATTACAAGCACACATGGCCTTCAACCAACTCTCCTTGTTTCTCTCTGATTCTGTTTCTTTTGCCCCCTTCCAGTCTGGCTTCAGGAAATCCCACTCTACCACCACCTCTCTTTCCTAAGGTTAACTGACACCATCTCCTCATGCTTTGGGAAAGGGCACATTACCTCAACCATCTTTGTAGACCTGGCCAAAGCCTTTGATACTGTCTCTCACCCTTTCCTCCTTCAAAGCCTTACAGCTGCTGGACTATCCCCTTCTGCTACAGGATGGTTCAGTGCCTACCTGTCCAGCAGGTTGCAATCTGTAAGAATTGCTGATGCCATCTCTACCCCCCTGCCTATAACCACTGGCATCTCCAAAGGCTCAGTGCTAGGCCCCATTCTGTTCTCCATCTTTTTAAATGTCCTCCCCCTGGTTTGCAGTGCATCCAGCATCCACATGTATGTGGATGATACAGTACTGTATACAAATGGCAATACCATTGCTGATGTCACTACCAGGCTACAGTCTGACTTCAGTAAAGTCCAACTCTGGTTTAGTTCTCAGCAACTCTTTCTAAATGCCAAGAAGATAGTCTCCATGTCCTTTGGTACAAGGAAGAGACTTGCTAGGCTAAGTCCCCTTCCCATCTTTCAAACCCTTGATGGGAATGCTCTCGAGGACTCCTCCTCCTTCAGGTATCTCAGCATCTAATTGGACAGACACCTTGGCTTCTCTGTACACATTGATGCTGTTCTGAAAAAATTAAGGCCCAAGCTCGGGGCACTTTACAGAAACTGCAGCTGCATCCAGCTCACCACCAGGTGTGAGCTGGAACAGAAGATGATCATGCATTTTTGACTACTGCAACATAGTCTATGATGCTGCCCCACAGTACCACATATCCAGACTGGACTCTATCTTCAATTCCTTCTGTCACTTTGCTCTTGATGCCCCTCCCCGCACCCATCATTGTGATCTCTACTGCTCTCACCTCCTTCCCCTCCACTCCCAGCGTGCACTACATGGTGCTAAGCTCATCTCCAAATTCTGGCTTGGATCTCTCCCCTCATATATCTTCTTCTGTATTGGCACCCCTACCCACTCCCTCTGTTCCCTGAGATCCCAGGCTGACACTCATACCCTCTCAGTTAGCTGCAGAACTAGTGCCTCTAGCCAAAAAGCATTCTCCTACTGCTCGCCTAAATGTGGAATGCACTACCTCTAAAAATATGCCACTCCTCCTCCCTATATTCCCTTACCTCTGTTTTGCACACTTACCTTACACCCACCTGTTTCTGCTTCTGACCACTCTTCCTTTATACCTGCCTCCCTGTACCACTCTGCCTCTCCTGCACTTATGCTACCCCATATACTGTAGAATAGCACTTAAAAAGGGTGATAGGATCCATTATACCCACCCTGCTGCATCTGCATCACTAGCTAACTGCCTGTTTGTATGCAATTGTCAACCTTGCATCCTATGCTGGGTCCATGTACTGACTGTTGTATGTTGCTCCTATGTACTGCCAGTTCTGTAACTATTGCATCGGTTATTATGTACCCAACTGCCATGAGCTGGTATTGCAAGTGTATGAATGTCTTGTCCATTTTTTATGAATGTAGCTGAACTCTTACTCTGTACATCCTTCCCCCTATTTCCCCCAGGACGTACCATGAGACAAGCCTTAAGTTGCTCATTGTATCTTTCCTGGTGAAACAATTTAATAAATAAATAAATAAATCAGTTAGGGTTAAAACAAAAAAGTGAGGAAATGAGACATTAGGGTTGAGCCCCTACACTCACCTGCCACCCCACCCCACCCCACCATCCTCCAAAGACCAATAAAAGCTGGGGAATGCCAGGGGGTCAGGAGGCCCAACTCTCACCCCATTACATGTGTAAACAGGATGACATACTACAGTAGAAGAGAATGGGGTTAGAGTTAAGCCTTATGACTCAATGGCACACCCTGGCATCAATCAGTCTGTGGAGGAACAGAGGTGGGGTGTTGGTGGTTCAGGTAGGGGCTCAACACTACATCTCATTTCCCCACTTTTGTCACTTTAACCCTAATTGGTGTACTAAACAATGGTTTCTGCAATGAATATATATATATATATATATATATATATATATATATATATATACACACATATATATATATATATATATATATATATATATATATATACACACACACATATATATGTATATATATATATATATATATATATATATATATATATATATTGCACATATATATAGATGTTTATATTCATGGCAAAAATCTCCACTTAATGCATCATTTATGGTTGTTCCACAGTGACAAAAGCAAAGAAATTTTGTGTTAGGGTTACCATGCACCCCACACCCACCTGGCCCCCACCAACAGGCATCGGGGGGGTGTTGAGGTTGTCGGACCAACTCTTACCCCATTCCATGTGTAAATAAGCTGAGGTTGTGCAGTATAGGAGAATGGGGTGAGAGTTAGACTCAATGACCCCAATACACACCCCATGCCTGTTGGTGGGGGCAGGGTGGGCATGGGGTGCAAGGAGTGGTAACCCTAATGCCATATTTCCTCACTTTCGTTGCTGTGGAACAACCTGAACTGATGTATTAAACATAGTGTTTTGCATACATTTCCTTTCTTTTTGAAAATGTACACTATAAATATTGAACGGTATGTGGTGGTGGGAGCACAGGGCACTTTGGGCCCCACCCTGCCACCATGCTGACCATGTCTGCATAATAACCATACTGGTAATGCTATTGCTAACAGTAATGGTAACAGTGACTGAAATGGAAATGTTAATGGCTACTGTAACACCAAAAAAACATGAATGAAAATGCAAATGCTAACTGTCACAGTAACGCAAATGGAAGTGCAAATGGTAATGCAAATGGTAACGTAAACACAAACAGTAATGGTAATGGTGACACAAATGCACATGCATAAGGAAATGATAATGGTAATGGTAACGTAACCGCAAATGCTAACAGTAACAGTGATACAAACAGAAATGGAAATGCATATGGTAACGGAAACTCAAGGGCAAATGCAAACCATAACCCAAATGGGGATGGAAATGTATACATAAACACAAATGCAAATGGTAACACAAACACAAGTCCAAACGGAAATAGTAATGCTAACCGTAACACTAACATTGATGGAAACACAAGAGCAAAGTGGTAACGGTAACTGTGATGCAAATATACACACAAATGCAAATGGTACTGCAAAAGCAATTAGTAACGGTAACGTAAACATAAATGCTAACGCAAATGGTAACAGAAACATAAGCGCAAATGTAAACACAAATGGTAACTGTAATGCTAATGCTGATGGAAATGTGAAGTGGTAATGCTAATGCTAACAGTGCCACAAACGTAAACGCAAATAGTAATGCAAACACAAGTATAAACACAAATGGTAACAGTAACAGTGATGCAAATGTAAACAGTAACACAAACAGTAATGGAAATGCAAGCGCAAATGTAAACGCAATCGATAACACTAACCATAATGCTAACATTGAGGGAAATGCAAAGTGAAGCAATAACTCTAGTGGTAATGATGATGCAAATGGAAATGCTAATGCAAACAATAACGAAAATGCAAACAATTACAGTAAGAAAATTACAAACCCAAATGGTAATGAAAACACAAACGATAATGATAACACAAACAGAAATGCAAAAGGAAACAGTAATGCAAACAAAAACGCAAATGCAAGCACAAATGCAAATGGTAAGACGCACACGGTGATGCAAACAGAAATGCTAACACAGATGGTAATGGAAACGCAAGTGGAAATGGAAACACAAATGCTAATGGTAGCAGTAATGCAAACGCACATGCTTTGTGTTCCAAACAGGTGCATCCAGAAGCACAGTGAATACAAAGAATGTGAGCATAGTAATGGCCCTTAGACCAGAAAATGAGCACTTGGTATGCCAAATGGCTTATAGCTCAGGAACTGTATGACTTAGGAAAAAAAATAAAATCTCATATTATTTTTGACTTTCCAGGCTAGTTTTGTACATAGCCCCCCACCCCCATTGGGGGAGTAAGCATTTTTGTGACAAAAAGCAATATCTCAAACCATTTTTGAGATACGGGACCCGAAAGGTGCGGTGGATGCTGTAATGTTATCCTATGGGAAAAATTGTCAACTTCAGAGTGCGGTACTTTGCAGCCCTCTAATATTTTGGCACCAAACCACCAAAAGATATATCTGTGTGATGTTAGCTTTCTTTCCTGCACATTTCAGCCCAAAAGATCAAACTGTTGTTTTGCAGCAGGGTGGCAAAGATTTCCTGTTGTTTTGGCCATACTTTCACAAGTTACTTTCACAAATCACTACAATTTTGCAAAAAAAATCACTAAAGTGTCACATTTGAGAAAGTATTTCATGACATTTCTTTTTACAAAAATGCTAAAAACATATTTCTGAGGTGTTTTACCTCCGAAAAAAGACATGGCTAGCATCCTCAGGACTCGACTAAGTGAACACAACAGAATTGTGTCCCTAGAGGGTCCCAAATTTAAATTCCAAGCATTTTTCTGACCACCAACTGAAAAAAAAGGCTAATTTACAAAAGTAAGGGGGTCATTTGTGACCGCATTTGCGACACTGTTGCATAGTTTAACTTTTCCCATAGACTATAATGGGATTCAGTATTTTTTTAATAACTTCTGAGTTATTTAATATTTTTTCATGAAATCTTTAAAAGGAACTTCAGGGAGCATGGCTGCATGTTCCCTGAAGTTTTTGGACTGATCGCGTAAACTGTGCGGACTGTATGCACTAGCAAAGAAATGCGCACAAATCTGTAATTTTGCGTTTTCTGGTGCTTTGTAACTCTGCAACTGTATATCTGACTATAACAAAATGTGGCAGATCCAGAGATCTATGGTACCAGACTGTGCATGCAAAATTTCAGGCAAATCTGTTTCATGGTGGCATAGTTATTAAAGCAGCTGTGCAGGATAATCAGGAAATGGTCATATAAAATTTATTTTTAGGCTTAATACCTTCTTTCCAAATTCTGATTTTACATTCTGTATTTTTCAGTGTCCCTCAATCATTACTACCTGAGAAATAATTAAAAAAGTACCTTTTCTGTATTGATACAAGAAAGATGGCGTCTGCCAAATATAGTTTTGTTTGAGTCCCGAACATGGCTGGTACATCCTGTGTTTATATCCGCCTCTCGTACATGTGTGCCCGTGCTCATTCCCTATGAGTCTGACATTGAAGCATAAATAGTGCTTTTTTTTGTAATTAGTTCTTCAAGCATTACCTCTTACATTGTGATTGTTGTTAGGTATGGACTGCATGCTGTTTGTAGCTGTGTAAGACTCCTGACCTGATTTTACTTACTGTGAACCTGCATATGTTTTCCCATGACCTGTGCTGCATATGTTCTCTCCTGACCTGTGCATTTTTATCATGAAACTACTGGTGCTGCAGTCTACCATGTCTCAATCAGTGCATTTTGCATTACAGGGTTTTACTTATGTTGCCTTACCCTGCTGCAACTGTTGTAAGGTGTTGCTCTTCACATCATTTCCCAGTCTAAGCATGCAGAGACAGAAGCACCATCCTCCCTTCCCCCTCCCCACATCACTCCATAGCACCACAGTCATTGCCTTGTTTCCTCCTCGGAGATAGTGTAGTGTGACTTGGAATTTCTCCTACTACCCTTTCATTTGGCCTGGTGAAGAGCTAGTAAACCTCTGCCAAAAATCTCAAATGCCCAACAAGAAATGTAGTTACAATTACTGTACTAGCAGGCACATTTCCAGTAGTCCCTCATCCGTGTTCCTTTTTGTTTGCAAATGTGAAACAGTGATTGTACTGCACTACTTACCTGTCACAAACTACAGACCAAGTCTGATAACTTGTTTACCATGCCACAGATGGACTAGCCTTTACCATACCAGCCCTGTCAGTGGAATTACATTTTGGCTTATACAGGTGCCACAGAGATTCTGCTGCTTCAATGCTTCATTCAAAGCAATTAGTGCAACCCCAGTATACTTTCATGTTGGTAACTGGATGTGGATGGAGGCGCAGTGGATTAACATGATAAAGTCAGGTTTGCAACTAAGTGGCATTCACATCATCTTGTCTATTTATTTATTTATGTAAGTATGTATGTCTTTGATTACTGGGTAAGTGCACTGATCTAGAGAATCATTTTCAGTCATGACTTGGGCCACAGGGTAGCAGGCAATACAGAGAACACAGCAGCACATACAGATAGATACAATCTATGCAGTAAATTCACATATCGGGCATGAAGTGGTGTGGAAAAAAATAAGTAATAGTACAAAGGACATAGAGTAGGCAATGGCCAGACACACGCAGTGTGAGGTAGGACTGTAAACATCAATACGAGACATAAGATACAGGAGAATACAAGGTACAGAAGAACATAAGTGGCTATAGGTGTACGAAATGAGAACAGTTAGCAAGGTCCAGTAGTAGAGCTGTGTGGGATAATCTAGTCAGAAACTAACAACAGGTTTGGGTGGGTTTAGAGAGACACAAAGATGAGAGGGGAGATAGGTGGAGGGCTGGAGACAATGGGAGGGAGACATAGGCATTAGAGAGTCAAAGTATTGATTACTGGACACAGCGGCAGTCCGCACCATCCAGGAGCCAGTGTTTCTTTGCCTGTTTGAAAGTCAGGTGTGAAGGGGATGATTGGGCAGACTGTGGGAGCTTGTTCCATAGGAAAGGAGTGGAGATGGAGAACGCTCTGCTTCCCATTGCCGTGGAAATGCTGGGAGCCTCTGGGGGTGTTGAGGATGCCCTGAGTGTTCTAGGAGCTAACCTGTTGGTCAGGAGGAGACAGTAGGGGAATAAGTTTTGGTACCATAGTGCATTATCCACTAGGCAGCCCATGACATAGTCAAAGCAACCTAGTATAGAGAGACAGCCTAGGGATTGGTAAAGAGTGCAGTGGGTCTGGTGAGGAGCTTGAAGGATGAAATGACAGATAAAGTTATAGGTAGTGTTTAGTTTTGACTTCAAGATGGGGGATACGAGGGAGTAGAAGGGGGAGCAGTAGTCAAGTAGAGGCAAATGGTTGCCCTGGGCGATGGCAAGGCATGCTTCAGTCGATAGGAAGTATTTAAGTCTGTAGGTAACACCAAGTTTCTGGTGGATTCTCTGCACAGTGTTGTTGACAAGCTCATTGAAAGAGAGGAAGGGGTCAAGAGTGACACCTAAGTATTTAAAAGATGGGGCATTTTCAAGAGATGGGCCTGCTGGGGTGTTTACTAGGAGGGAGGAGTTGGATTTGGTGACTTTGGCAAGGAAAGATTTTGAATCAAAACCCATGGACTTAGTCTTCTTTTCATTGACTAGAAGCCTGTTGGCTAGGAATCATTTATGAGCAGAGCCATAGTTTTGTGTAAGGATGGAAGAGATGGGCTCCATGGATTTGTCGCTATGGTAGAGAACCAGATCATCAGCATAGAGGAGCACTTGGAAGCTGAGGCTTTCCCATGGGAGTACATTAATGAATGTGGAGAAGAGTAGGGGTTCAAGTATTGAACCTTGAGGGACTCCAGTGCAAATGAGAAGGGCAGCAGAGAAGGCTTTGTTGATGATGACAGACTGAGACTGATAGGATAGACAGCTGGGGAACCAGGCTACTGTTTCTCTGGAACAGCCAAAGAGAGGCAGGGTAGAGTAGAGGAGGTGGTGGTCAACAAGGTTAATAGCTTTAGATAGGTCTATGAAGACAGCACCTGTGGCTTTGCCTTGGTCCATATTTTGTAGCACATGATCAGAGAAAAGGGCCAGATCAGAGGAGGTGCTGGGGTGCTTGCGGAAACCATGCTGGAGAGGACACATGAGGTTATACTTTTCATTATGCTCTGAGAAGTGGAGGTGCACAACTTTTTTAAGCAGTTTGCTCAGGTGAGGAAGTAGGGAGATGTGTCTGTAGTTATCATGGGTTTGAGGGTCACCGCTGTTGAAGACAGGAACTACATTTGCATGTTTCCAAGAGTTGGGAACCATATAAGATGTAACAGCAAGGCTGAAGAGGAAGGTGAGGGGTTTAATCAGTGCAGGGCTGATGGGTTTAAGGAAAGCAGGGTATAGACCATCACTGCCAGGACTGCCTTTTACAAGGAGAGACTTTGGAAGCTTAATAGTGTCTCTATTCCGATGACTTTAAAGTGGAACAGAGGGAGCATGGTAGTGGCAGAGGAGGGTGGGTAGGGAGGTGGGTTGTTCAGGGCAGGGGATGCCTGGAGTGGGAGCATGCCTAGATAGGGTGATAAGTCTGAGAAATGTGTGTTGAAGTTGTTTGCAATCTCTGTGGGTTCTGAGATAGGACCAGAGGGGGGTGACAGCTGCATTAGTTAAATCCTGGACTTCGGGTTAAGGATAAACCCAATAGAGGCCCAGAAATTGCACGTTTTGCCAAAGTTTTCTTTCTGTTGATTAGTGTAGAATTTATGCTTGAGTGATCTAGCAGTCTGCTTGCAGGTATTGCATAGCTGTCTGTAGGCATTCGAGAGGTGGGTATAGGGCACAGCCTTGTTGGCTTTCCATTTGTTGTCCCGGGCTTTCATAAGTGTCAGCAATTCATTGGATAGCCAGCGGGTACAACCCCCACTTACCCTTCTGGTGGTGACTGGGAAATGAATGTCCTGTAGCTGTGAGAGTTTGGATGTAAGGTAAGTGACTGCATCAGATATGCTGTTGAGGTTGTAGAAGGTCGATCAGTGAATTGCCCTAATGTCACAGAGGACATAGCTAGGGTCTGGCCAGCAAATGTTTCTGAAGGACAGGAGTTTGTGAGATGGCAGACAGATTTGGTGGACAGAATAGCATAGGTAGAGGTATGGTTACTTATGGAGTCAGATACAGTACCTACATGTCCCTGCACTGCAGCCTCTCTCAAGCCACAACGCTGTGAGTTTATGGTACCAACAAGAAAATATACTAATGTTCTACAGTGAAGGTGCAAAATCTGTGTGGATTGTGGTGTCATGGCAGTATGCCGATATAACAGTCCACTTGCTGAACCCTTTTGTTTGTATGCAGTTTCAGTTTGCAGTCGCTAGAACACAGCCCCTCCATGCATGCACAGGCACACACACACACACACACACACACACACACCAAAAACCCTGGATGTTTTGATCACATTGTGACAGCATAGTCCACACAGTGTGGTGATGCACTCAAATATGCAGACATGGCGGCACAGGCCAGTTATGCAGCATGACAGCTGAATGATGGAAACTGACTCCAGATTGCTATTTACTGCATGTAACTTTATTCTGTAAATTACTGTTACATTGTGTTCTTTTGTTACCTGTACTGCACCTGTATGTTACCACTATTGTATTTCACACCGTAACTATGTCTGCCCTCCCTGCAATGAGTTGCCTTTGTAAATGAGTTCCTGACTCAAAGGTTATAAATTTGACTTTCAAAAATAAATATAAAATAAAAAAATAGATCCTACAACACATTTTCAGGTTGCTGCAACTTATGGCAGCAATGCCATAGCTCCCAACAGAGATCCTCTGCGGTGGCACAGTAGAAGAACTACTCATCTGTACATATGTTGCTGCCATGGCTAATATCAGGAGTAAAGCAGTGAATCAGCAGAAATTGCCTGGGTTCTGCTTGGATGAGCAATTGACATCAGCAATGAAATATGACTCAACAGTCTTTCTGCTGCATGCCACTTGCAATGTCCAAAAAGAATAGAAGTAAGCAGGTTTTGTTGGTCACAGCTATGTCTTTGAATTTCATAGTTGTACTGGTCTTCCAATATCACCTTGAGCAGTGTGCTACCACTGTCAGGTAACACTGTCAAAATAGAACAAGCACAGCACTCAATCTGCTATGCATGCAGAATCAACGCAGTGGTGGAACATGGGCAGGTTTTCTGTGCTAACCACCATACATTATTATTTATCAGTAGTGCTGTACAGTCATGCCAATGCCTTTCCACTGTTTTCCGGTGTACTTCAGTAGGAAAGGTAAAGGGAACCTAGAAACTACATAAAGCAGTTGCTCTGTGGTGTGTAGTGGGGTCCTGGGCTGCAGGAGCAGAAGTAGTCAAACAACACAGAATACATGTGAGGTAGCAGCATATCTTGCTGTGAAGTGAATATTAAACAATCATTCTTAACAATGAACATCTGACATATGGAACAGCTTCAGAAAGGGGTGTCTTATCAAACTCTCATGCGATCTTGTTGTAGGATGATTGCTGCATATAGACAGACAGACAGACACAATAAGGCAATAACATCACTTTAGACTGAAACTGCATTAGCTCAGTATTTTGTAACTCAGGCATTAGTACAAGATTGAGAACCATTTTTTCTTTCACACTGACCTCTTTGCCTTTCCTTCTATTAACACTGTCACAGTTACTGTGCTGTAAGGGTAATTTACAGATGCATTTGCATAAAGTTTTCATAGAACATAGATACTACATGTTGGTATTCACTTTTGAATTCAGAGGTACAGGGCTTACAAACACACAACTGGAAGGTTGGGCTCATAAAGGATTATAATGCTCACTTCATCAAAACTGCAAGTCACCATGAATGCTCAGACACTTGCTGATAATATAAATGACTTACAGGCCCTCGTGGTGGAGTGGAAGGTGGACATGGCAGTCATTATGGAAACATGGTCCACCCAATACCCACTACAGAGTGTGCAGCAGGGATTATGACAACAGGAGGGGAGAAGTGGCAGTATCAAGGATGGGCTAAAGTGCATGAGGGAGGAGAGGGAAGAGGGAGCAGCAAAGTCATAATGGCTGCTAATACGGGATTCTAGGAATAGGGCTGTCCATATGGGAGTGGTGTGCAGGCCACCCTCCAAGAACGAAGAGCTGGACATGGAACTTGCAAGGCAGATTAGAAGGGCATATGATAATGGTAGTGTGGTGGTTGGTGGTTGTGGAATATTTCAAGACGTGGGTTGTACATTGGGGAACCCCTGCCACCAGCAATAAAACATGCCATCCTACTGTGGAGAATCAAAGAAGAAGTGCTTGTGTCTGGTACAGAGAAGGCAAGGATGCAGTGAAGGAGGAGGCTATTTGAATCAGGAGTAACATGAGGGTGCCACAGGTGGTTGATGTCACTTACCATGGGTGGATGGGAAGGGAGTGTTGTAGCAAGAATAATAAGTGGCCCACCACAGTGTGGAAGCAACAAGTCATGATGTCAGAGACACAGCATGAGAAGGTGAGAGGGACAGATAAATTGGTTAGCAGTGCTAGCAACATTGGTACATGAGGAAGTAATGCAGGATCTGCAGCACGGATGGTATAAGAAATATATGTAAACAGAATGGATGATTAACAAAGACAGAAAACACGAGGTGTCCTAAGATGGACCCCTGAGGCACACCACAGACAATGTGCATCACTTCATAAGGAACTGAACCTACTTGAACAAACTGATTCCTATTACATAGATGATCACAAAACCAGGTAAGAACAGCTGCAGAGAGCCCAAGGTCCTACAATTTGGTACATATCAATCCATGGTCTATCAAATCAAAAGCCTTGGTTAGGTCCACGATCACTGCCCCGTCATTGTACCACAATCAAAACCATGCAACAAGGTGTCTGTGAACTCAACAATGGCAGTCCCCTTTCGGTGATGCTTCTGAAATTCATGTTGCTGTTCTGACAGCAACCCATTAGATACTAAATAGGCTTCAATCTGCTCAGCCACCACCTTCTCCAATAATTTACTAAGTGGGTTTAGTATTGATATCGGTCTATAATCATCCACACAAACAGCAGTATTCATAAAGGACAGGGGTAAGGAAAGGGGGGTGGTGTGGCACTGTTAGTCAAAAATGGCATAGTCATTGTGGGGGTGGAGGAATAGGGGAATGGGGAGGCTATTTGGATTACCTTGTTGATGCAGGTGGGGTAAGAGTGTAAAAGTTGGGGTGGTATACAGACATCCCACCCTGGTGGAGGCTGTAGAATGGAGTTTGGTGGCAAATGTCGAGGGCCACTGTACATTGGGGAAGGGACGGATAGTGGTATTGGGGAACCTAGACATGCTGGGAACAGACTGGGGGACTATGACATCACCAGTGACTGGGGAGCAGAGGTTGCTGGATGTCTGCCAGGATGCGTTACTGATGCAGCAGGTGGGTGAGCCAACCAAGGAGGCCAGGTCACTGGACGTAGTCATGGCAGACAGTGATCAGATTAGGAGCCTAAAGGTGAGTGACCTGTTGGTGTGCAGTGATCACGCCACAGTCCAGTTCTTCCTGGAACTGGGGGTTGGGGGGAGGAAAGCCACACAAATGCGGTAGCAACTGACTACAGGAGTGCAGACTTCCAGCAGATGGGAAGGATCCTTAAAGATTGTTTGGTCAGGATAAGGCTGGACACGGATGCTGACAGCAGGTGGGAGACCATTAGGAGGATAGTATAGGAGGCTACCAGATTCTGCACAAGGGAAAGGTGTAAATTTGGTAAAGCCAGGGAACTCAGCAAGTGGACATGGGAGGTTCAGGAGGTGCTATGGGATGAGAAGGCAGCCTATAGGGGCTTCTAGCACTCAAGGATCAAAAGGGATCAGGGAGAATATGAGCTGACAGCCAATAGAGTCACCAGTGTTGTGAGGGCAGTTAAGGTGAGAAATGAGCAGTCCTTATCCAGGGGGATCTGGGGGGAGGGCAAGAGTTTTTTTAGACACATTTGGGAAAAAAGGAAATGAAGGGGCAGATTACCAGGATAAAGATAGGGGAGGGATGGGCACAGCAGGCGGGGGAACAGGCAGAGGTCCTAAACTAGTACTTTGCTTTACTTTCTACCAGGTGGGATGGAGGGGCTACATCTTGCAGGGTGAGAGGAGATAAAATGATGGAAGTGGTGGGACTGTTGGAGATCAGTGGCTCTGGCAGTAGTCACCTTTGACAGGTGGGGGGCTAGCAGCACAGGGAGCAAAGGGGGAGGGCATGGAGACTGAAATCCCAGTACAGAGAGTGTGGGAAGCCCTCAGGTCCCTTTGGATGGACAAAGCACCTGGGCCAGATGATATGCATCACAAGGTGTTGAGGGAACTGGCGGATGTTCAAGCGCCCAACCCACCCCCCACTGGAGCTTTTCAACATCTCTCTGAAGATGTGGTGGGTGCCACAAGACTGGATGGTGGCCCATGTCATGCTGATCCACAAGGGGAGATCAAGACAGGAGGCAGGAAATTACAGGCTGTTAGCCTGACATCGATCGTGGGCAAGGTTATTAAGGGTATTGTCAAGGAAAGGCTAAAGGGGTCAGTGGAGCAAAGTGGTTATTTGGATGATAGGCAGCAGGATTTTGTCCCAGGAAGACTGTGTCAGACGCACCTAGTGGAGTTCTAAGACTGTGTGACAAGGGCCCTGGACCAGGGTAGGCCTGTGGACGTCTGCTTTCTAGACTTCAGTAAGGCATTTGATCCAGTGCCCCACAATGGCTTGCAGGCCAAGCTGAAGGAAATGAAGGTAGGGATGCAGTTGACAAGATGGATAGGGAATTGGCTCTCTTGGTGTAGTCAGAGGGTGGTGGTTGGGGAACTAACCTCATCTCCAAGGTGAGTTACTAGTGGAGTTCCACAGGTGTCAGTTCTGGTGCCACTCCTGTTCAGCGCCTATGTCTCAAACATAAGGAAGGGGATCAGGATTGAATTGAGTCTCTCTGCAGATGACTGGAACCTGGCTGCAGTGGTGTATGAGGAGGAGGAGGAGGAGAGGGTGTCTCGGAGGCTCTAGAAAGGTGGTTGGGAAAATGGAAATTAAATTTATATGTGGGGAAACACAAGGTTTTGCATCTGGGAGTCAGCGATCCATGCCTGATGTATACCCTGGGAGGAGACAAACTACAAGTGATGGAGGGTGAGAGGGATGTGGGTGTGGTGCTAGATGTCAAAATGAACTACACTGACGCCTGTAAGAGGGCAGTGGTGAGGGCAAATAGGATGCTATGATGCATTGCCAGGGGGGATTACCTCCAGAAAGGTCGAAGTGATCCTTCCTCGATACAACTGCTTGGTTAGGCCACACCTCGAGTATTGCATGCAGTTTCGGAGACCCACTTAAAGAGGGATATTGCACTCCTAGAGAGGGTCCAAATGAGGCAACCAAAATGATCTGGGGTCTGGGGTAGAGAACCTATGAGGAGAGGCTGAAGGAGCTCAACATGTTGAAATTCAATGCAAGGAAGTGCAAGATAATGCATATGGGGCACAAAAACCCTGGCACAATTTATCAGTTGGGGGGTGAGGATATAGCATGCACCAAGCAGGAAAGGGATCTTGGAGTTATCATCTCTGATGACCTCAAGGCAGGGAAACAGTGTGACAAGGCAGCAGGTAAAGCAAATAGGATGCTGGGATGCATAGGCAGGGGCATCACCAGCAGGAAAAGGGAGGTCATAATTCCACTATACAAGACACTAGTGAGGCCGCACCTGGGTACACTGTGCAGTTCTGGATACCTTACCTACATAAGGACATAGACAGGGTAGAGAAGGTTCAGAGGAGGGCAACAAAGATGGTGCATGGATTGCATCACAAGTCCTATGAGGACAGGTTGAAGGCACTGAACATGTACTCCTGGAGGAGAGGAGGAGAGAGGGATATGATAGAGACATACAAGTATCTTACAGGGAGGAACAGGGTGCAGGAATGCACTATTTTAAGCAAAAGATGTTCCAGGACTAGAGGGCATGGGATGAAGTTGGAGGGAGGGACGAATCAGAGGAAAGCGTGAGGAAGAATTTCTTCACAGAGCAGGTGGTGGACAAGTGGAACACCCTGCCAGAGGAAGTGGTGGGGGCTGAAACAATCATGGGATTTAAAATGCATGGGATAGACATAAAGGAATTCTGAAGGTCAGGGGTAAGGGGCAACAGACTTCCTGAAAAACATAAACTGAACTTACAAACTTAAATGGGCAGACTGGGTGGGCCATAGGCCCTTATCTGCCTACACTGTCTATGTATCTATGTATGTATCTATGTACAGCCTGGGGGAGAGGAGGGACAAGGGGAACATGATAGAGGTCTTCAAGTACATAAAAGGGATCAATCAAGGGGGTTCCATTCAAGGTGCTCCTAATGAAGGAGGTGGGAGCAACGAGAGGACATGGGTGTAAGCTGGAAGGGGCAGACAGGGGGGGAGAGGAGGAGGTGTTATTTCACTGAAAGGGTGGTGTAGCCATGGAATGTGATGCTCAGGGAGCTGGTGGAGGTGGAGACTGTGGACAGGTTAAAGAGTAGATGGTACAGGTACAGGGTGAGGGTAAATCTGATGAGGTCCAATACAGGTGGAGCATCTGGGACTGGGGACAGTATAACCTGGGGGCACATAAATCGGCACCCAGTGCAGGTGCTGACAATTGAGCAGACTAGAAAGACCATTAGGCATACTCTGCTGGCATTTCAGTATGTTAGTATGTTACTTTTTCAGCTACGGCCGTGGAAACAAGCTGACTACTGCTAGGCATAGATACCAGAGTACATGTTTACATGAGCTTACCTGTCATGTTGTTAAGTTTAGAATCATGCTACTGTCACTGTCACCGGGTGGTGTAGGGAAATGAATGAGTCTGAGGGTGGTTACATTGAATGCAAGAATGATAGTTAAATCGTCAGAGCTTCGTGCCATCTTTTCTGTGTGGTGGGTGGACATTGCAGCCATCACTGAAAGGTTTGGCCACACAGTATCATTAATATATTTACTTATTGAATTTTGTTGACCCAGAAGATGTAGTGAGACTACCATTAGCTTTGTCAGGGTCAGTCGTGGGTGAGGGGTGGATACATACCAACATACAAAGAAGCAAACAGAAGTAGTCCATTTGGTCTATCAAGTCTGGTTGTATTGCAGGGTCCACAGCTTGAGCTAATGTTCCTTCCTTCCCTCTCCAATCCTCACATCCTTCCTACCCATGATACTTGCCTTCCCCCTATGCATATACAGCCTCTCTTAAAGCTGCCCACTGTCTTCAACGGAATGATCTTTTCCGGCAGTGCATTCTAAATGTCCATCACACTGTTAAGAAGTCATTTCTGACCTCGCTCCTAAACCTCCCAACCTCCAGCTTAACACTGTGCCCCCTCATGTTTTGTTTGCCATTGAGCTTAAAGAGACTCTCCTTATCAATCTTATTTATCCTTTTCAATTGCCTGAAGGTCCCAATCATGTCCTCTCTCTCTCCCTCCTAACTTCCAGGGAGTACATGTTCAGTGCCCTGTACCTCTCCTCATATGTGTTGCCCTGCTGACCAGCTATCATCTTTGTAACCCTCCTGTGGACCTTCTCCATCAGGTTAATGTCCTTTTTGAGTTGTGGCCACCAGTACTGAACTCCATACTCTATATGCAGCCTTACCAGTGACCTATACAAGGGCAGTATAACCTCCTCTCTCCTACTATTTATCCCACTAGCTATGCATCCAAGCCTCTTGTTTGCCTTTGTTGATGCTGTCTTGCACTACGTGTAGCTCATCAAGTCAGTAGTGAACATCACCCCCATTTTCTTCTCCTCCTCAGAAGCAGATACTCAGACCCCACCCAGGTAGTACTCTGTCCTGAGATTCTTTGTGCTATCATACCTAACTTTGCATTGTTCCTCATCGAAGGCAAGCTGCTAGATGCTTCACCAGCTCCACAGCATTTTCAGATATTGCTGTACATCCTGAGTCCCTTCAGTTGTGTCCCCTCTATCACAAAGGTTGGTTTCATCGGTGAATAGGCACATTTTACCCTTAATGACATCCCCAGTGTCATTGATGAAGACATTGAACAACACTGTCTGTAACACAGAGCCCTGTGGGACCCCACTGATTGACTCTGTGGTGCTGGATAAGTCCCCCCCACAACCACTGTCTGGGTTATGTCCATCAGCCAGTTTTCTACACATCTGTCCATCTTTTCCACAACTGCAAGATCGGTTGCAGCCATGTAAAGTGGAGAAACAGAGGCATAGCCTGAGTGTGCGAGGTCAGAACAGTGGCAGACGAAAGGGCAAACACACCAGAATGCCAAATGACAGCACAATTGTGAGCTGCACCTTACACCTTATACATTACACCTTACCCTTTACCCCTGCATGGGTTAACCCCACATGCAGAAATAGACCACACAGTGACCCAGACTGGCCCGAGAAGCCTAGGAGTCAGCACTGGGTGGGAATAGCATGGCTGGTTGCTCACCGGGAGGCAGAGGCATCGGAGGGTGTCTGCACCACAACACACGAAGGAGGTGTATGTTCTGTACTAAGCCTTCATCAATGCCTTTCATTCACAGAAGCATGACAGACACGGGGTGGGTGGAATGTAAATATGCCACTTATGCTACATGAAGCGATAAATAACATTGATTCACCATCACATGCACAATTCATGATTTGATGTTTTGGGATTGTGAATGGTGAATAAATGAGGCCTTCATACAGTGCTGGCAAGACAGATACAAGACCATTCCATTATACATGTTTGCATGTTCATCGGTTGGTATGTGTTTCTGGACACATCACGTAATATGTCTTTTACACTGTCGTATGTGTATGTGACCATGGCACCTCTGGAATTGTAATATGTGATTTAGAATCACACATTCTTGCTTTTTTCCTTGCATAGGTGCTACCACGGTAACAAATCATGTCTGCACCTCAGCTTCGGGACAGACCACCAAAGAGCTCACCAGCTTTCATCAAACACTGATATTTGGACCAGTTGAAACAGTACAGGAAGAAGTTGATTAATCTTGGAAATTCATATGAATGGTGAGCAGCACTTAGAGTACTAAAAGGTTTCCAGAAAGATGAGCATCTGGCAAACTACATGATCGACTTACATAGGTACAGTATGTGACTGTTATTTCGCACTGCTGACATTGAAATACTTCTTCATTCTTCCTTAGATGACTGCTGTAGTTCTCCATTTTCCCACTTTTCATCATAGGGAGTACAGTGATCACACATGTGTGAAAGTTTCAATATCACAAGCAGGGCAACACTAAGTTTATTATGTTCAAAAACCAAATATGTCCTCTGCATGTACATTGCTGGTAAACATTTTCATACGAACATACGAAATTTGCCAGCAGATAAAGGTCTAAAGGTCTATCAAGTCTGCTTGAATGTGCAGCTAGCACCACTTATTCTGCAGCTGCCCCTCCCTTCCACCCTTCCCCTTCATTAACCCTCCCCCTTGTCCTGTCCCATCCTTGTTTGAAGCAGTCTGCTGTTCTACTGCATACCACTTCAGCAGGTAACGCATTCCACCCAGCCACCACCCTCTCTGTAAAAAAGTGTCTCCTCATCTCCCTCCTGAACCTTCCTCGCTTCAGTCTCATATCATGGCCCCTGGTGGCCCTCCCTTCCCTTACTTTGAACAGCCCCTCTGTACCCATCTTGTTTATTCCTTTCATGTATTTAAAGGTTTCAATCATGTCACCCCTGTCTCTCCTTCCTCCAGTGAATACATGTTCAACTCCTTCAACCTCCTCTCATATGATAAGTCCCCCAGCCCCTTGATCATCTTTGTCGCTCTACACTGCACCCCCTCCAGTACCTTAATGTCCCTCTTCAGATACGGACGCCAGTACTGTACGCAGTACTCCAGGTGTGGTCTAACTAATGACCTATACAGCGGCAGAATCACCTCCTCCCTCCTTGAGGATATATCCCTTGCAATACAACCCAGCATTTTGTTGGCCTTTGCAGCTGCCTTCCTACACTGTGCTGAGTTGTTTATTGACCCTGTAATGAGCACACCCAGATCCTTCTCCTCCTCTATCTGGGCTAGCTGCTCTCCCCCCTAGCTAGTAACTCCTCCTTGGACTCTTCATCCCAAAATGCAGCACCTTGCACTTTTTAGCATTTAAGTCCAGTTGCCAGGTGTCTGACCAGGTTTCAAGCTTGGCCAGATCATCCTGCAACCCCTGCCATCCCCCAGGTCATCCACCACTGCGCCTACCTTGTTGTCATCAGCAAACAGACTGATCTTGCTCATGATGCCTGACTGTTTTTTATTGACAAGTACCATAATGCATTGACAAGTACCATACTGAGCACCAGTCTCCAAACTGTATCTATGGTAGCAGTTATGCATCCGATGGCACAGTTACATACTCTGAAGTGACCACCATCACTGTTCTGCATGACACTGTCATGAGGATTTTGTGACTTGTGTACTGCACTCATCATTTGTGTCATGTTGTTTGTTGTTTTGCCATCCATGTCAGTAGCTCCAACCAATGTCCAAGTGATGGATGTGACAGTAGTCACACAGTGGGTGTGCTCATCATGGACATATATCGCTCATGTTATATCCTGGTAGGTACATGGCAATATCAAACATGGCAATGCTCACATGATCACAGTGACAAGAACATTGGAAGAAACAATGTTCTAACATATGTCTGTTGTAGCTAAGTGAGAGAGAGCAAGAGAAGAGGAGAGAGAGAGAGAGAGAGAGAGAGAGAGAGAGAGAAGCCACCAGCTTCCTTAAAGCAAGGAGATGATTTCACAGACTGCACTGAACTGAAGTATTAATTTTTGGGCCTGTTTAAGTATGTAGGAGTCAGTGTTTTAATTCTGTTTTTGGGGTTGCCTGTGCTTACTTTAACTTTTATTTGCCAGGGAGGAAATCTAGCTGGGTGATATTTGCAGTCATTTGTGACTAGAACTGTTACATAAACTCTGTGAAAATAGGTGTCTGAAAGGAAGGAAGGCACTCACCATAGCGGAAGCAGTAAGGAGGGCTGGTGGGATACTGGGATGCATAAGGAGAGGCGTCACCAGTAGAAAACAGGAAGTTGTTATCCTGCTGTACAGACAGTTGCTAAGACCCCATCAGGAGTACCACATGCAGTTCTGAATATTAGTTCTGAATAATTCTGAATGAATATGAAGAGAGATTGAAGGAGTTTAATGTGCATACCCTCAAGGAAATGAGGGCAAGGGAACTTGATAGAAACTTTTAAGTACCTTAAGAGGATCAACAATGTCCAGCAAAGTAGCATCTTTCAGAAAAATAGATGTGCAAGAACAAGGGGGCACAATTCAAAGATAGAGGGTGGATGGCTCAAAGGTAATGTGAGGAAGCATTTTCTTATGGAGAGGGTTGTGTATAAATTGGAACAGCCTTCCTGAGGACTAGTGGAGTCAAAAACAGTGGGGGAATTCAAGAATGCATGTGACCGACATAAGGCATTTCTAGTGGGGGGAGTAGCATACCTCTCAACTGTCCCTGATTTTCAGGGACGTCCCTGATTTTGCCTCAAAATGTTACTCTGTCCCTCCTAAAAATTGCGTTTCCGTGACCAAACAGTGGGAGTTGGAAGCACAAAATAATGTCAAACATTAAAGTTAAAGAGTTGTTCTTCCTTAGAAAATGCATTTTGCACTAAGTAACATATTCTACCAGCTTCCTGAGTGGATATCATCAAGTTTGAAGTTGTGTCCCTGATTTTGGTCCTTTGTCCCTGATTTTTTTAAACCTTGTCCCTGATTTATGAGGCAGGAGGTTGAGAGGTATGGGGAGTAGGAGGAAATGGGCTGTTTGTTAACTAAGATCTGAAGCTTATCCATTAGTTAGGGAAATGGGCAGTACTGGACCAACTATCAGTATCAGATTTTTGATTCCATGCAGCAGCCACTGGTGGTCATGGGAGATGGCCATAATGATAGTCCTGGTCATTCTGCTAAATACCACATGTACACCATGATGGACTGTCACTCAAAGCGGATACTTGACATCCAGGTAATGGATATTAGAGAAGCTGGAGGAAAGTCAAGCAACATGGAGGTTAGAACATTTGAGCATGGCCTACAGAAGGTGACCAGTGCTGGCATCTCTGTGAAAGAGGTTGTCACAGATGAACACAATCAAATACTGTCTGCCATGAGTACGTATTCCTTTTCACGCCCAGACCTAGGTATTGACATTCTCCTTAGGTGATGTTGCAGTGATCTCTTTCAAATGTCTGTCCACAGAGAAGTATCAATTGGACATTTGGCAGGGGAGCAAGGCGATCAACAAACATCTATGCAAGGTACCTCACATAAACATTCCTGAGTTTACCTCTTGCAGTGCACTTTACATGACCTACAGTGACTTAAACCCTGATGGAGTGCAGTGATACAGACATCTGCAGTACAGCTAATGCAGAAAGCAATGATAGTTCAGTGGTATTTAACCGGTTTTGTCATGAAGTAATGAAGTGACTCTACTTTGTCCAGACAGGATTCACTGTATGTCATGTTACCGACTAGAACGATCAATGATACATGATGTTCCATGTTGATGCCTCCATTACCCTGTCTGCATCTTGTTTAGCCATAGTCAGGCATGATATTTCAACACACCATGAAAATGACTTGCCATTGTGGAAACCTTAGATGCCACTGTACTTGGTTGTAGACAAGAATAATGTCCACTGCTGCTATTTGCCAACTAACAGCAATTTGGTGAACATCATTGTGATGATGACATCAGACAAGCACCATGTCAACTGTGGTTCTCAACAGCACCACAATCACCAAGGAATGCCGATGTCTACTAAGATGGTCAAATCATTGTATAAATGTGTCTCATGCAGACAACATGTTGAACAACATGAAAGTCTTATCATTTGCATGACAGCACATATTGCTGAAATGGTAACATCAATTGTTCATCAACATGATTCGGACTACCTGCCCATACAGTCATGTCATTATGCTTCATAGTTTGCATCTCAGTGAGACAACAAGGATTTGGGGCCATGCATACGAGATGTCATCAACTAATTTTGGTTCTCATGTGCAAACTGTTATGGAAGCGAACAGCTTCTACTGGAAAGTTCTGTATCACACTGCTGTTGTCATACAACATCTGTGTTCATTGTATGACAATGTTTTTTTATTATCTTTCAGTCCATGTGGCGTGGTGTGCTGCACCGCACTGTTGATGAACATCGATGGGAAGTTGATTGACCTAGAGATGTGGATTGATGTCTGCATGATGAAGATCAAAATGATGACTAAAAACCATGGCTGGCAACAGACTCACAGCCTCACAAAGCACTTTGTGATGTAGTTTATGATAAGTGGATGAGGGGAACATTTAGTTACTTTACACATGCAAGGTATACCAGCAACTAAAAAATAAAATACTGTGTATTATTTAATGATGGCCAGGTTGCATGCTGCAGTTGGCAATCTGAGTGTGTGTATTCTGCATGCTATGACTTCTGGTATGACTGTGGGGGACAATTTCACATTTTTCAAAAAAGGGAGATAGTGGATGCTACACACATCTGAGATGCTTACAACCGCAATACTGATACATTATGAATATAAGAGTTTGACACACTACGCAGCATCTATGGATGATAAAGGAAAAGATGCTTCATGGCCAAACTTCAAATCTTATGGAGCAACTTGAAATGCCCAAGTTCATCATGTCAGGACTGAATATAGGCACTTGAGAAACAGAAACAGTGTCAGTGGATCAACAGTGAACTTTTGAATATTTGAAATTAGGGCTTGCCAGAAGCTACCAGCAGAATGATTTCATTCATGATGAGATATGCAGTACTGACCAGCCCAATGCAAATGGTGTAATAGAGCAAATGAGTAGAAACTAAACTGCTTAGCATGTCATTATTGATTGATTAGTAACACATTTTCATGTGTGCAGCATATTTAGGCTGAAATGAGGATCCACACAGCACAGGTGACCAACAGGTACTGCAGGCATGGTGGTACATTCCTTTACATTAGTCATGTTAAGGCTACTATTTCACTGCACCCACTATAACCTTGCAAACATCCATGTATGATGGAACAGTGTGCATGCATGCCACTCTCATGAACTGCCTCATCCCTGCTGGTGTCCCTACCTAGCACTGTCCTGTCCACACATGGTTGCTTCACATGGCCATGATATTATTAGTGCACGTGACTTTATGCTGCCTGCTGCTCCACTACCTGCGCCTGCTGTTTTGTGCCACTACCCTTCACTGACCACTGGATGATGTGCTACACAATTGTGACTGTGTTTGTGAGTCCTTTCCTGACATGGGTGTTTTCCCTTGCACTTTCCCCATTACAGAACACAAGACTAACTCCTTCAATGTGTTCTGTCTGCAGAACCCACCAACAGGATAGTTGCCATAGATATCCCAACTGTACTTACAACCCTCATTACCTCCACTATCAGTAATAGTGACAAGGCCATTGCCACAGTGATGCATTTCAAATATGCCAAAGAAGATTTGCAGAACCAACAATCCACACAAAGAACTGCCATGGCATGGTGTTTTTATTGTTAATCTCTCAATGTGGTCAAAATATGCACTTCAGAATGGCAATCACTATTTACTGGCTTCTCCTTACTGATAGTAACTACCTTCAGCTGAGCCAGTGCAGCACTCAAAGCTTGCCATCATGAAATCTGCCTGTTTGGAGGCATTACACTTATCCCTGTTTCCTTGGCTCATACGTCTGTTTGGAGCAAATTTTTCAATGCTCTGAAGACGCGTCAGTTATTTTCCCTGAATACAGGGGTGATCATAACAGTCACGGCCAGTACCCCAACAGAATCTACAAATACATTGCAATCTGTCGTTAGCACATCTTAAGATGTGCAGATAATCTCTGCTCGCTTAATATCACAACTTGGACCATCTACTGACATGCTCATGATCATGTCAGATAGTCCATATCTTCTCCTTGTAAAAACCACCCACAATGATGTTTTCCTGTGTCAGTACAAGCATGACACTGACAATTTACAAACATTCTCAATTGTGTAATCTCAATCAAGGACTGCTAACCTCATAGTAACACTGTGTTTAAGCAGAAATGGCAAACAAGATACCAGTAACCATACCCTGTTGACTGATATGAGCATTTAATTATGATATGATTGGTACGCTGACTGTAGCATGCATCTTTGGTGATGCCATGTTTTTGTCTCTGCGTAGGTCTACAAGTGATTTGGAAACATTTAATAATCATATCCTCATGTACGCATCAAAATTGTTTGCATATGCATAAGTATGGACACCAGGATGTCACAGTGCTATAAGTATGTGTCTGTGGTTTTACTTTAAATGTAATTGGAATGTCTTGTCCCTTGCCTGTACTGTGCTGACAAGAGTGTGACATCTGCTATTTGCCCAGAAATGTAACAACTTCCAGTGACAGCACGGTTTTGAAATCATGATAACTAAAAGTAAGCATACCATTATTTAAACATGTCCGTGCGCTACATGTCTGTCTGTGCTGCAACAGGAGGAAAGATTATCAGTGTCGGTATTACCAGTCAAGTAGGGTGCTTACTTATATCTTCTGTGTTACTGTCTTTGTTGTTGTTGTTGTTATTGTTGAACAGATGCACATAATATTCCTTAAAAAGTTGCAGGGGTTCCAGTTGTTCACAGTCAATGGCATGACGGAATAAGTAGGGGAATGTGAACCTCAAAACTTGACATAAACACCACTGTATGTTGTCCTACTTACAGACATGACAGCTATGTGGCACGCAATCTACTAGCCATGGATTACAACCAACATCTGTAATGACCAAGTTTGACTAATGCTGCAGGAGAGATTCAGTAAGTAATCATCAGCATACTTTTATGGTACCCTATTTGCTGTGTTTATTTAGTGTCTGTGAAGAGAAATGTAGTTCAACAGTTTAATGACTGAATGACTCCTTTGCTGAATGGTACTTACTGAGGAATAACAGTACCACATGCACTTATGTCTATCAGCATGGTGACTTGCAAACATGCAGTTTTCAATATGTTTTTGGATGTGAACTCTGGTTTCTTGGGTGTGACGGCACAGACATAAATGAGGAATGTGACATGACAGTTGACATGATCATGTTACCATTTTTGCAACACTGCATGTTGACACTGATGGTTGATGCACTGGACAACATGCATTGCACTTTGTTTTTGACCCATTCATCAGAACCACTGTCCATCCTCTCACAACCAAAATGTAGGCTGAACACCTGTGTAGTGATAGTATAATATGTTGATTATTGTCACTCCATTTTGTATGCTATTTCATGTAATGTATGTCATTTTATACTCCACTTTGTATTGTGTGACTCCATTTTACATGCTGCTTCATTTAATTGGTGTTTTGCTCTTTAGATAGCCTCATTATTATGTTTTGCTTCAGACAGTGTATTTTGCTGACTTGAAGGTCGCATATTATCAGGCAACCTGTTTTTGCAGTTTTGTTTAAACTTCTGCTTAGCTCATAGTGTTCTAGGCACCCGGCCAGTGTTTGGAGCACAGTGACCTAGCAGGTGTGGGGAATTCTGAGCAGTCCTTGTCGTGTGAATTTGCAACATCCTGGAAGCCCGGCCAGCTTCTAGAATGTGGGAAAATAACACTATAAAGGCTGCACGGTTATTTTTAGCATAGAATAAGATATAAATGTAGCTTTCTCAATGCCTGGTTGGAAGCCTCATCTGCAGGGTGGACGCATCGCTGGGGAACTTTCTCCTGGTTCAAAACTCCTGGCCAGGCTGTGAGATGATTTAGGGGCTTCCCCAGCTACTGGGAAAAGGCTTGGATGATGCTTTATTGAATCGGTGATGTATCATGTTTTGCTTAATTGAAGTATATATTAATGCTGATAGTAATATTGCTAATGAATGAATGCTAAAGTGTAATCATTAATGCTGATAGTGATATTGCTGTTACATGAAGTGTAATTATCTTTGCTTGCAATAAATTGTGCTGATGGTGAATGCCAAGGTGATTATTCCTTTGTGACTCTTCGATTAGGCAAGACAATTTTAAGCGTAGTCGGCAGGATTCATAAGGAAAGTACACTAAGGTGAAGTAAAATGTTTAAAAGAAAAGAGTCTAATGTTGCATGTGCACAAGTGGAAATTCCTGGTTGGGAAAACCAACCTTATGCTGATTTAGCCACTGAGTGGTCATGTTGTGCAGGGTTGAGTGAACACTGGGAATCCTGTTTAAAGGATTCTGAGCCTGCAGATGTTGTTACATGTATGAAAAGAGTGCCTGTGGCAAAAGGAAAGAATGTGCTGCCTTGGGGTGCAGGGGTGGATTTTATTGTCTGCCTATGGAAGATGCATGAAAAGGTAGTGGGACTTCTTAGTGAAAAGGCAGAGTTGGAACGAAAGGTTTGTGATTTGGAAAGTAAAGCTGTGATGTTACAATGTCAAAATCATTTGCTGAGTGATAAATTGGATACCTATCGGACAGTTGCAGAAAATGCAGCTGTCCGAGTGGCACAGTACAAGTATAAAAAGAGGAGGGCAGAGTTAGTAGGAAAAGGTAAGCCTAGCAATAGCTAGGGCAGGAGCCCACTGGGATCCTGAAACATGGGATGGAGATATTTGTTTTCTACAGATGAGGAAAGGTCAGCCTCAGATAAAGAAGAAAGGCTGAGGACGTAAGGTTCCAATACTGCATGCACAGCCAGTGTCTAGAAGGCGTACTGAAGTGTTGGATCAGGAAATCCCTAGGAATAGAGATGTAGTGGAGGATTTTTCTCAACAGGAGGTATCAGGACCTCCTGGAGCGTACACCCGGGGAGAGTTTGTTGAGATGGCTGGTGAGGTTGTATGACACAGGGGTGGATGGAGTATGCTTAGATGAAACTGATGCCCCTAGGTTTCTGTCACTAGCTATGACCCTGTGGTGAAGGAGGCGTTTCGGACCCTCCAAATACAGGGCAGGGCTATGCCACTGATGCTGGACGTGGTGGCTATGGCTTGCAAACACAAGTATCCGACGGTGAGTGATTGGCCGGAGGATAGTAAACCATGGTTTACCTTAAAGGACTGTATACAAAACATTAAAATGGAAATGATGAAAGTTGCGGTCTCCACAGAAGACCATGCTGATTTAATGAGTGTTGTTGTGCCAGTGTCTGTACGTAATAAGATTATCAAAACTGCACCACCTGCATATAAGGCAGTAATGATGACTTTGTTGATTAATCAGATGGGGAAAACAGTAGGTGTAGTGCTAGAGGCAATACGGCAGTTAGGGGAACTGGGAGATTGGGGCCCAAAGGGGTCTAGTTTATATGATTCTTCAGGACAGGATAAACAGCGGTCCAATCCTGAGGGTCGAGTTTCTAGGAGAGATATGTTCCTGGCTCTCTTAAAGGATGGGGTGGCAAGGGAAAACATTGATGGGATCAGTACCCCTGATATGTGGGAAATGTACAAAAAGAGGGGATTGAACACTAAGAAGCGAGTAAATAAGCAGACCAATTCAAAGTTAAAGACAGATGTACATGTCTCTTCAGGGGAGTCTGTAAGTCCAATTGCTCCCCCGGCAGAGTTTGATGATGAAAGTATATCCTGGGGGGGGGCTCCCACTCAGGGATCCATTGAGTCACCCAGACCGGAGCAGGAATATGCAGATCTGTATCCTAGTGATTTGTACCCAGTTAGGGAGTTGCAGCAACTGAAAAACCTAAAATATGACTGAAATGAAGGCCAAGCCCCAGTAGAAGGGTGGGCTAGGAGGGATTTTAGACCTCATGTAGAATTGGAAATTAATTGGAAAAGTGGCTCACCCCAAAAAGTACGAGCTTTAATTGACACTGGGGCGGAGGCCTCATTAATTTATGGGAACCCAGCAAAACACAAAGGTCAGCGAGTGGTAATTACAGGATTAGAGGTAACAAATTGAGGCAGTACAGACCATTTTGGAACTGAAAATAGGTCAGCTGCCCTGAGAAAATATTGTGTAATGATTGTTCCGATTCTGGAATACATTATAGGAATAGACATACTAAAGGGGATGACGTTGCAATTGTCTGATGGACAATATCAATTTGGAGTAAAACCTTACATTTCAGCAAGACCAGTAGTAGTGGGGAAGGTGCAGATGCCTCCAGTAGCCATTCCACCTGCTACAAAAATTATCTGTATGAAACAGTATAGAATACCAGGAGGGCATGAGGAGATAACTGCCACTATTAAAGATCTATTAGAGGCAGGAGTGCTTAAACCCACAACAACAGCTTGGAACAATCCTGTGTGGCCGGTCAAGAAAAGTGACGGGTCATGGCGGATGACAGTAGATTATAGGGAATTGAACAAGTACACCCCTTCATTGACGGCTGCCGTTCCAGACACCGTCACCCTGATAGAGCAAATACAAAGGCACAAAGGGGTATGGTATGCAGTTATTGATTTAGCTAATGCATTCTTTACTATTCCGATTGAGGAAAAGTTTTGGGACCAGTTTGCCTTCACATGGCAGGGGAGGCAATATGCTTTCACTAGATTACCTCAGGGATATGTACATAGCCCCACCATCTGCCACCGGATGGTGGCAGAACACTTGGATGAGTTGAAGCTGCCGGATGGCATGCAGATTTCTCATTACATTGATGATATCTTGATCCAGGGGGCTGATCAAGATAAAGTACAGCAGTTACTAGATGAGACCATTGATCATATGAGGAAGAAAGGATGGGAAATTAATCCAGACAAGGTACAGGGTCCTTCCCAAACAGTAACATTTTTGGGAATTCAATGGAACAGGGGGCATAGAGAAATATTGCCCAAGGCACGACAGAAAATACTGGACTTTTCGACTCCACAAGACAAAACTGAAACACAAAGATTTGTGGGTTTGTTTGGATTTTGGTGACAGCATATACCCCATTTAGGGCAAATACTAGCTCCCCTTATTAAAGTGACCAGGAAAAAATACGAGTTTGAATGGGGGGATGAGCAACAAAAAGCATTTGATAAGGCTAAGGAAGCAGTGCAGCAAGCCTTAGACCTTTGGCCCCTGCAGGAGGGGGAGGTAGAATTAAATGTGTCCATAACTGGGCAGTATGCAAACTGGAGTTTGTGGCAGAAGCAAGGGAGACAGAAAGTGCCACTTGGTTTCTGGAATAGGAAACTCCCAGAGGTAGGTAGCAGATACTCACCTTTGAGAGACAACTACTAGCATGCTACTGGGCTCTGATAGAGACAGAACAAATGACAGTGGGTCATGAGGTAGCATTGAGACCAGAGATACCCATTATGCAATGAGTAAAAAGCTCCCTAGAACTCACAAAATAGGACATGCTCAGGAAGCTAGCATTATCAAATGGAAATGGTATATTCAGGATCGAGCAAAGGTAGGAATTGGGGAATAGCAGCCCTCCATGAGAAGGTAGCTGAAATTCCTCTAGAGGGAGAACAGGTTGAGGGAAAATGCCTGAAATTCAAGAATCACCTGTGAAATGGGGCAAGCCTTTTGATGAGCCCATTTCTGACCGAGCACATGTATGGTTTACAGACGGCTCAGCCAAATATGTGGGAAATAGGAGATACTGGAAAGCAGTAGCTTATTGTCCACACACGAAAAGTTTTTGGTAACATCAGGAGAAGGAAAAGCAGTCAATATGCTGAGTTGTATGCAGTATATCAGGCTTTGAGACAAGAAAACCCAGGTACATGTCATATTTATACTGATTCATGGTCTGTAGCCAATGGTTTAACAACCTGGCTGCCCACTTGGGCCAAGGATGAGTGGAAAATTTATTCAAAGAAATATGGGGAAAAGAACTGTGGCAGGAAATATGGACTATGGTGCAAAATACTCAGACTACTGTATTTCATGTTGATGCTCATTGTGCTTCAGATACACTAGAACGATGGTATAATTCTATTGCAGATGAAAGAGCTAAGATTCTTCCAGTGGATATTGAAGAAACTCAAAGTCAGCAGTTATCAGGGCTGGCAAATGGGCACATCAAAATGTGGACATTTGGGAGAGAAAGCCACTTACAGGTGGGCATATAGTAGGGTGTACCCCTAACATTGGATTTGGTTAAACTGTTATTGCTCAGTGTCCTATATGCCAACATGGGCAACAAAGACCAATCCCTCATATTGTGAAAGGACAATTGGGGAGCCTACGAAAATGGAAAGAGAATTTGCATGAAGCATTACAGATTTTAAATAATAGACCAATTGGAGAATCTGGACCCCTTAATGCGAATGATAACTCCTAATTTGCAAATGCAGGCTTACTCAACTACAGAAACAGTGTTATATTGGGAAATTACACTAGAGCTCTGTCTCTTGCAGGGCAACCCCAGAAGCTGCTGGACTTGATTTACATGCCCTTCAAGAATACAGAATAAACAGCAGAAACATTCAAGTGATAGAAACTGGTATTGGAATACAAATTCCACCAAGACATTTTGTTGGATAGCACCTAAATCAGAACTAACCCTCAAGGGAATACAAATTTTGGGAGGGGTGATTGATTGTGATTACCAAGGAGAAGTGAAAGTAATTTTGTTGAATAGTGGAGAACAAAATCTGTTAATTTAACAGTATGACAGAGTGGCTCAATTGTTAATTATTCCAGTTAACAAAGTGACCCTATAAAGGGACAAGCCCCACACTCTTAACAGCAAGGGGGATAAAGGTTTTAGATCTACAGGAGGTTTTAACAATGGTGCAAAATATGGGTTACAAACCCAAATGGCCCTCCTGAACCAGCTGAGGTGATAGCCACTGGACGAGACAACACTGTGCTAGTCATCAGATCAGGAAAGAAAATGGAATACGTGCCTGCACATAAATGTTATCTTCGAGAATAATGAAATTTGTGTCTTTCTAGGTCCAGCAATGGATTTTAAAAGGAATGCTGGTGTGTCTTATGGTCCATTTGGCAGAGCTAGTTACCCTGGAGGAAGGATTCAAAGGGTTAACTGTAATGAAAGGAACCTGGAGTTGGAAAAATGATACCAAAGATAGAACCCAGGGGAACTTTAGCTGCCCATCCGGACAGAAGTGTGTGGTACTGAACATGACATTTTCACCAGGGGTCAATCTCTGGATGACAACTGGTGGCTCAGGACAATATGCCTACGAAACAGATGAAATCTCTTTGCAGAATAAGACTGCTATTAAATGCTGCAACTTACCGAATAGTTGCATGGTGACTGTACAACATAGACTTGATTGCTGCATGAATCAAACAGACATTTTCAATGCAAGTATTACTTTGATTGACATAGACACGTTATTCTGCATGAATGCTACTGCAATAACTAATAGAACTACTTGGGCAGATCACATTACAGTGTTGAAAAATCATCCTGTAATTAGCAATGATAGTATAGTTAAGGTTCCATCCACATGTACATCAGTAGCGCAGCGGTATCAGAAAATGTAATCCATTTTAACATAACGTTTATGTTTAGTAGAAAATGCAAATATAAAAGAGCTTGGTATGATACGCTATTAGGTGGAGCAGGGGCAGGCATGGGAATTTTAAATAGTGTGGATATAGAAACACTGACTAACAGGCTTCAGGCAGTAGAAATTGATGTATTTAGCTTAATTAACTTACAAGCTCAATGGATGCCAACTGTTTTCTTATCCCAAAGGTTAACTTTGAATTATGATTTTGAGTTCTTGCAGTTATTTAATGCTTCACAGGTATGGGGAATGGGAGTAGCAGAAAATATTTCGCGATTTATTGCTTGGACAGAATGCACAATGCGACATATGTATTCTATACTGCAAAGAAATAAGGCCCAGAGTGATTTAATGAGTAATGATGAATATGTGTGGAGGACCGTGTTACAGGATGGTCTCCATCAGCTACAAAAGTGTTAAATATTCTGATAATCATTGCTGTAGTGACAATTATCTTGCTTATTTGGACTTGTTACTTATCATGTTATATTTGTAGTAATTTTGCTATGGTACCAATATCATACAAATCGTATTCACAATAATCAAAGGACCGAATGTAGTGATAGTATAATATGTTGATTATTGTCACTCCATTTTGTATGCTATTTCATGTAATGTATGTCATTTTATACTCCACTTTGTATTGTGTGACTCCATTTTACATGCTGCTTCATTTAATTGGTGTTTTGCTCTTTAGATAGCCTCATTATTATGTTTTGCTTCAGACAGTGTATTTTGCTGACTTGAAGGTCGCATATTATCAGGCAACCTGTTTTTGCAGTTTTGTTTAAACTTCTGCTTAGCTCATAGTGTTCTAGGCACCCGGCCAGTGTTTGGAGCACAGTGACCTAGCAGGTGTGGGGAATTCTGAGCAGTCCTTGTCGTGTGAATTTGCAACATCCTGGAAGCCCGGCCAGCTTCTAGAATGTGGGAAAATAACACTATAAAGGCTGCACAGTTATTTTTAGCATAGAATAAGATATAAATGTAGCTTTCTCAATGCCTGGTTGGAAGCCTCATCTGCAGGGTGGACGCATCGCTGTGGAACTTTCTCCCGGTTCAAAACTCCTGGCCAGGCTGTGAGATGATTTAGGGGCTTCCCCAGCTACTGGGAAAAGGCTTGGATGATGCTTTATTGAATCGGTGATGTATCATGTTTTGCTTAATTGAAGTATATATTAATGCTGATAGTAATATTGCTAATGAATGAATGCTAAAGTGTAATCATTAATGCTGATAGTGATATTGCTGCTAAATGAAGTGTAATTATCTTTTGCTTGCAATAAATTGTGCTGATGTGTGAATGCCAAGTGTGATTATTCCTTTGTGACTCTTCGATTAGGCAAGACACACCTGACCCAGCATCCTTTCTCATGGTCGACCTCAGGGTGGGGGGACATGCCTTTGCTTCCATCACCAACCCCCCATGACAAGTTTAAACCCCAGCTAGATGCCATGAATTATGAAAGTTTCAGCTTTGAAACCTCTTTCCCTTCAAAATCAAGGTGGAGCTTATCCCTAACATGCATTCACTTGTCCTCCCAATTTGCACCTCTCCACCCCACTAACCTATACCCACTGGCCTCACACCATGATCTAAACCATTCATTAACTTCTCTCATTATCTATTTCTTACCCACATTGGCAGTAGGCACTGGCAGGAGCTCAGAAAGGTAGACTAAGTAGCCCATGGCATGACACACCCGGGATTGCGCACTGAACCTAGTCTGGATTCCAAGCACACTGTTCCACTCTATGTTATCCATGCCCAGGTGCAGTTAAATGTCAGTAGGCACCATGCTATCCTTCACCATGGTATACTAGGTGCTTTGTCTCTGTCTCTGTCTCTGTCAGTCCACATATACTCTTGACCATAACCAGGCAGCGTTCTCCACCCTTTTCCCACTTAATACCCTATATCATGGAGTCCACAAGCAGTAGCACCATAACATCCCTCCTTGTCCTTAGATCCCCCCTCTACCATCCAGGCCTCACCCTCTCACTTTCACTTCCTTCCCTCTTTCCCCTCCAACTATTATCTTCAAACTAAGTGACATACTCCCTCCTTTTTGGGTTCTGCATCCTGCCTGCCTTTTCCCCACTCCAAACACATCCCTACTCGGCTCCATCTGGGTCTAACCCCATAGCTCTATCCTGCATTTATGGCCCTCCTTCACCACAGCTCTTACTCCCTCCTTGCCCTGTTTACTATTTCCCCCATACCGTGTGCATGCTATCTCCTTTATGCCTGGTCATTATGGTCCCTGTTTACCACCTCCTTATCTTTCATTCTGTGGTACCACCAGGCCCTTGATCCTCCAATAGTGCTACATATAGCACCTGATGTAGTCCCAGGGATATGTCTCACTGTCCATGTATTTATACTCTTCAGCAAGCTGTGCAGAGCACACCACAGTATGTGCAGTTCAGCCTCCAAAACATTAGTGAAGCACAATTATGACAGTGCACTACTAATATGTAATATTAATATGTAAAATTAGCTTGATGGACTGTAACAGCACAATGGTTCTGCAGGTTAGTAAGCATGCATAGATATATTTTTAAAGGCACACAAGGCACTTTTCCAGATGCAGAAAGCAATGGAGTGCAGTGCTGGTGAAGATGAGGAAGAAGTATAAATATATACCCAACTTCATCAGAGACATTGTTGATCAAAGAATGATGGACACTGAGCCACTAAGGGCATCTATCCCAGTTCTGCAGGACCATCCCATCCTTATGTCAGTAACAACAGCATCAGTGCCACCTCCACCTGTTCACGAGCTTGTAACCAGCAAAAAGTCATGTATTCAAAAGACAGCCATGTGGATTGACACAGATGGAATGTAGAAGCTGTACTGCCCATTGAAACAAGTACACAAGAAAAAGTGGTTGCCATCAGGTAGTAAGACCGCAGTCACATTATGACTGTTTAATGTGCTATGTCATGGCACTCTATTGTTGATAGTATCACAAGGCACAAAAATCCTCCCTTACCAAATCATTTGAAATATTTGTTTTTCTCACTGTCCTTGATACTGATGCCACATCACAGCACATCTGTGAGGTGCATGAAAACTGACTGCAAATACTATTTTGGAAAACAAGGACATTTTTTTTTGGTCATGTTTGTATAAAAGAAACCACAGTGGGTTTCTGTGACCTTGACACATGCATTATGTGTTTCTTACTATCATGTGATTAATCATCACTGCTTCATGTATAGTTTGTTTACTTGTTAGGAACCATTGCAGTTGGAAGTATTGCATTTGTTTTGTAAAGTGTTATAACTTCTTGGTATCAAGTATTACTTTGAAATCGGTAGTGAGCACAATACAGGAGTCAATTATGGCTTGCTATTTCTAGATATTCATTAATGTCAGTATTCAGGACACGCAGGATACACACAGATGTTTGTCATGCATGCAAAATAGGAGTGAGATAGCTGCTACTGTGGTGCTCTGGGTTGAAAACATGTAAGTCACACATTGCACCACATTTATGACCTGTTCTAGGGATTGCAGTTTGTTGATCACAGGTCGGAAAGGGAATGACAGGACTGAGTATCACGAGTGGTACTTCTCCCTAAAGGGAGGCCACAGTGCTTGCATTGCAAACCAGCAGCCACCAATGGTGATTGGTGGCCCTGCAGAAGCAGTGGCAGGGTAAGTCTGCATAGCAGCATTGGACTATGCAATCAGGAGGCTGGATGTCATTGCCTGTCCACACTACAGCTGGAACAATAAAAAGGTAAAACACTGGATGTACTATTCAGGCAAAGGAGACCATGTGGACCATTCACACATCCTCTTCTGTGGAACCTACCTTTAACTGGATCACACCACCGACCAGGCCTCATATTTGTCCCTGTAATTTCTGAAAAGACAGCAAGGGAGGGTGGTCCATTCAACAGGTGGTGATCTGTGTTGTTGGATGAGTTGTGGGGCCTTGTGTGTGAAAGATGAGGCAGATGTCTGGGATCAGAGTCATTAAGTATACCATTTACAGCTAACAGATGCCCTGGACCTCATGAGCACAATGAATATCCAACAGAAAAATTAAAAGCAAGTAAGTATTTAGTTGTTTGTTGCATTGTGCTGCATTTGTGATAATGAACTTGTCAGTCATGTTATGTCACACTACTTGAGTAACCGATGAGCAAAATGGTGATATGTCCCATATTGCTTGTTGACAATTTAACACAACTTCAACGCTCAATTGACATCATTAAAAAACATGGTACATAGATACTGTCAGCAAATAAGGGCCTATGGCCCACCCAGTGTGCCCATTTCGGCTTGTAAGTTCACTTTATGTTTTCGTGGAAGGCTATTTTCTCTTACCCATGACCTGCACAATTCCTGTATGTGTATTCCATGCATTCTTAAATCCCATGATTGTTTCATCACCACCACTTCCACTGGCAGTGGGTTCCACTTGTACACCACTCCTTCTGTGAACAAAGTTGTTCCTCATGTGTCCTCTGACTCACCTCTCCCTCCAACTTCATCCCACATGTTCTAGTTAGCAGGTCTGTCTTATAAACTGGGTAATCAACCTAAGTGATATGTATCCTGCAACAAAATAAAAGTTTTTACTACTACTAGTCCTGGAAAATCTTTATCACTGGTAAATACTGTGTTACTGCACCCTGTTCATCCCTGAAAGGTGCTTTTATGTTTGTATCATATCCCCTGTATCTCTTGCTTCCTCCAGGAAGTACATATTCAAGTCCTCAACTTGTCCTCATATGACTTGTTATGCAATCCCTGTATCATCTTTGTTGCCTTCCTCAGTTAATAACTGTAGATTCAACAGGTCATGAAATACTACAGGTGTACATTTCATCATGGTATCCCAAGTTTCATGTCATGCCAAATTTTAAATAATCACTTTTCTTCCACACTAAACAGTGCTGATGTACAATACAACATCATGCACTCTATATTGTGTGCATGTAGCCATGACCAAACAAATGAAGGCCAGGGTTCCAGAGAAACATGTTTATTTTAATGCTTCCAGTTGTCATGTGACATGCAACCCTGCCATTACATTTCAAATTACTCATGCATCACAAAGCATGTCACAGCTCTGATGACACGTTACAGTATCTGTAACATTTGAGTAATGCAACAGTAACATTACAAAGAAAACTTAATTACACATGTGGCAATGAATACAGTAACATGTGGAACAGACATGTAGCAGCAACACTGGCACCTTAACAACAAGTGTGCAAATAGCAACAGTTCACAAAAATAATGGATCATTAAGCAGCACCAGAGGTGCTGATTGATATACAGCACATGATGTTGTTACATGGCAACACATGACTGACATTTCTACTATGTTATAAAGGCTGAAGCAGCAGACAGGCTATGCTGATGTTGATGAATGAGTTTTCACTTAGCAGTTACATAACTATGATGGTCACATCAGTGATTACAATACATGTTTTTGATATCAAACAATGTGCAGTGCATGCACATGCAAGTGGAAGACATAGAGCACAGAACACAACACAGTTGTGTGGCAGCATTACCAATGTGGAAACTTGATGAAGTTGTTTTTAAAGTAATCATTGTGAGCTCTAAGTAAGTAATTAACTTGGTAACCACTTAAATTCCAGCTATTGCTCCACCAGAGGTCGCCATCCCAACACCAGGTGACCAAAACACGGGTGCCTGACATTGGGAATTGTCCACATATTACTTTGAAGTTATACGTATGTTGTGTATGGGTGGCACAGCCTCCTGAAACATAGGAAGAAATGCTTTGCATGTAAAATATCTACGTCGGTCACCTATGTCTAGACAAAAGGCATTGGGATGGTGAGTGTCAGGCACAGCAGCTGCAGGACTTGCTAGTAGACACATGAAGTGTTGTACTACATTTAGTGGAATATTAACCAGAGACAGAAATGAAGATAACCCATTACAACTTAAAAAATTATTTACATCACCATATTAGTCTTTAGTAAGCAGATCATAAGTTGTGCTTATGACTGATGAAAGAAGCATGAAGCATTGGAATACATGATTGAGACCACATGCCAACAATAACCACCATGTGACCAATAAAGCAATTGCATTAAAGTTACTGTGACAGCAGTAGTACAAATGATTGTCACTCATCCAATTGGTCCAGCATGTTGGACAATGTTCTTTAGTGCAAATGATATCAAACGCCTAAGTAAGAGTAAGTAAAACAAAACATCAAACAACTGTCACATTTACATCTGTGACCATCATCATCAGTATATATGTTAACTTTAAACTTTTTTCACTGCAAGGCAATTGGGATGAGCCCCACATAAAAACCATGTGGGTCAAGATATCGGTGCTGAATGTGCCATACACAACAGGAGGGTATAACCCTCCTGTTGCCTGCACCATGACGACCATGCTGCCAGAGCACAAACTGCCGATAGGCTGTGTAGCGCATTTCTTTATTGTAGTCCTCAGCAACATGGCAATGTAAGCCAAAACGATTGTTTCTATAGGTCCCTGCCACTGTCAGAATAGACGCATGTAGGCATATCAGTATCACTGTGACTGTTCTGCTTATGCAGTGCTCTGGTACTTTACTACAGCATCGTCTCTCGACCTGTGTTAGCATCTCATGACAGAATGTGTACACACACCAATGCAGGCAGTCCTGACTTCCTTCACTATCCATGGTGGAATCATGCAGAAAATTGAAGAGACCCCCTGGGTGACTTTGGATAAGCTGCACCATCAGAGTTTCCGATCTTTATCTTGGCTGTGCACAAAGTACTGAAACAGAATGCAGAGGAGAGCAGTCAACATACTGTAATTGTTATACCTTCACTAACTAAAGTAGCACAGTCACACTACTGGATATGTGTGTTTGACAGAGTAAGAACATATGAACATACGCATGAGCATGCAGAAACAGAATTCATGGTGTGTTTCAACGTCTGGTCTATTGAGTGGGTAGCACCCTAGATAGCAGCTGCCCCACCCACCAACTCCCTTGATTAGCCTGGGATGTCACCCCCACCCTTACTCCCCCTTGCTCAACACCCTTTTTAACCTATCCACAATACCATTGTATATAACCCTTTACATATGGCATTAGAATTCAACACCACCCTTTCCGGCAAGTAATGTCTCATCATCTCCCTCCAAAATCTTGCACCCTCTATTATTAGCCCAAGGCCCTCTGCTGTCCCTTCCCTCCATAGCTTAAACACACCATCTTCTCCATCCTGGTTAATTCTCTTTAAGTACTTTAAGGTCTCAATCATGTCCTGCTTATCCCTCCTCCCCTCCAATATGTAGATGTTCAGCTCACCAAGCCTGTACCCGTATTCCTCTCCCTACATCCACTGATTCATCATAGTTGCCTTCCGCTGAACACCCTCCAGAGCACTGACATTCCTCCTAAGGTAATGCCTCCATTACTGCACACAGTACTCCAAGTTTTGCCTGAGCAGCACTCTGTACAGTGGCACGGTCACCTCCCTGCACCTGGATGGGAACAGCCCCTTGCTAGTTACCCCGGCATCTTGTTCACCTTTCTAGCATTGGGCCATGTTGTTCATGGTCCATTTCCATTAACCCTAGGTTCTTTTCTTCCTCCATGATCCCCAGCTTCACCCCACCTACTCAGTGTCTCTCCTTGGATTTTAGGGCCAAACGTGCATAACCTTGCAGTTCCCTGCATTAATTTACAGCTTCCACCTCTCATACCACTCTTCCTGCTTTGTTGGGTTCCTCAGTAAGTCCTTCCAACATTCTGCTTCATTTGCTACTGTGCCTATTTTGGTGCCATTAACAAACATGCAAGCATCATTACAATGCATTCATATGCTATCACAACAGTTAGCAATGACAAATACTTTTTGCATTCTTTAAGCAACACCTGACAAACAAATTGGAAGCTTTAAAATGATGTGATGTTTCTGTCATGACATAATGACATCGACTTACTGGTTTTATTCAGCGGTGAATTTGTCTGTAGCAGGTACATGAAAACCATCCATAACATTAAGGCATATGACAGAGGTTACAGCATACTTGAAATACTGAGTATGGTATTGCGGCTAATATGTATGGTATATCAGTAATACCTGAACCTCTCTTTTTTGATCAAGAGCAGAGTTTGAGAAAGTTCTGTGTTGGTGTTCTGGAAAAAGGCACATCCACAACCGTATCTTCCTCTGCTGGTTACACGACCATGGGAGCAATGACCTGGTCCAGACCCTCTTCTTGACTTTCCAGAGGATCTTCATGCAAGGTCACATCCACAAGGAGGTGGTGCAACTTGATGGGCAAAGGCAGTTAGCTGTGACGCATCAAATGAGTTGAAGGTCTCATCATTAGCAGACAGAATGTAGTATAATGATATGGTGAGTAACATGGAAAGACAGAAATGCATTACATGCATTTCAGGACTGTATCATGGGCTCAGCATATTTTCCTGTGAAGGTACATCATAATAATGATTGCACAGTTATATTGACAATTGCTGTCTTTATTGAAACAGTGACATGTGTCAGACACCAACACATCTGGAGAACACAGTAAAATAATCGGTATGACCCATACTGTGCAATAGGTTACCACATTGTCACGTGTCAAGGAAACAGCAATGATTAGAAAACAGTGCCACTGACTATATGGTACATATCCTAGCAATGCTCATAGAACAGTTTCTCACTGGACGCAGTGATGCATATTTTATTTATTTATTTATTTATTTTTAATTGAAATCTAGGATTACAAATACCTTTGAGTAGGAACTGCTCGTTTACAAAGGTTCCACGTCGAAGGAATGGGGGGTATACATACATACAAAGGTCAACATAATAATACATAGTTACACAATAACAAGAAGTATGAGACTGAGGCTTAGGAAATTCCAGTAATTCAAAATGTGCCAAATGTTAGGTAGCATGACATAACCAGCCAAGGGCAATCTTGGAAATAAGCACTGCAGGTGAGAGGGAAGGGGGTATGCAGGCAGGAAGGCCATTGTCAGAGGGTAGAGGGTGAGGGTAAGAGCTCTAAAGGGGGGAGGGAGAGAGAGAGAGAGAGAGAGAGAGAGGAAGGATAAAGCCGAAATGCCCGGGGGAAGAGGAGAGGGGCAAGGGGGTAGACAGGTAGATGGAGGCAAGACGGGGAGAGAGAGCTTTCAAGACTGAAGTGGAGGGCAGTGAACGGTGGCCCCCCGATTAGGCGAGGCAGTCACAATGATTAGTTGAAATTAGATGAAGTCGGAGTTGTCTCTTAAAAGGGCCAAGAGCAGCAGCAGTAAGAGTTTCTTTGTTGAGAGTATTGTACCACTGTGGTGCTCTGTGGGCAAAGGTCCTCTGGCCCATGGTAGTCCGGCATCTGGGGACAAGGAAGGTTAGTTGTTGTGAACTTCTAGTTCTCTGGGTGCTGTGGTGGTCAATAAGTAGCTTTTCAATGCCCGGGAGCATGACTCCGAGGAGGACTTTTTTGGCTAAGAGGCAGGTTTGATACTGTATCCGGCTGATGAGAGGTAGCCATCCTGCCCGAGTGTACAGGTCACAAGTGTGTGTAAGTCGCTCAGCCCCAGTTAGCAGCCTGCATGCTTTGTTGAGTGCAACTGTAATTCAGCGGAGGGCAGAGGCGGAGGTAGATCCATAAATTGCTAGCCCGTAATCGATGATGGAGGTGACAGAGCTGTTGATAGCCAACCAGAGAGTGTCAGGAGTCATGCAGTGTTTGTGCCTGTAGAGCAGGCCTATACGGATGTTGGTGGCTTTGGCGACAGAATCTATGTGCCGATGGTAGGACAGTGAGCTGTCCAATGTGACACCTAGGTATTTAAAATCAGGAACGTGTTCAAGTAAGGTCCCTGTTTGGTTTAGGATGGTGAGGTCACGGGATTTGTACTTGCTCCTGGAATTGTAGAAGGTCATAAGCTTTGTTTTGCTGTAGTTCATGACCAGTTTGTGTGACTTGAACCATTCTTGATCTTGCATGAATTCAAGCTGTAATTGTTTCTCGAGGAGCTCTGCATTTTGGTGGTTGGTGGCTTGTGACTGCGTCATCGGTAGGTAAGAGCAGTAATTTCTGGTGACAGACACTGGGAAGGTCGTTGAGGAAGAGGCTGAAGAGTAGTGGCAGGATGGACCCCTGTGGGACCCCTGAAAGGACTGGCTTTTCTTCCGAGGTAACACCAGCAATCCTAACCTGCTGGACCCTCTCCCCAAGGTAGCTTGAAAACCAGAGCAGTGCTTCATTGGAGAGCCCAATGTTTGATAATTGCTTGAGTAGGAGTGGGTGGTTCACAGTATCAAAGGCTTTTGTAAGGTCAATGAATACTGCCCCTACACAGTTTCCTTGATCAAGTGTGGTATGGATGAAGCCTGTGAATTCTAATAGTGCAGTGGTGGTACTGTGCCCTTTTTGGAAACCATGTTGCTCAGGACACTGGATGTCGTATTTTTCCAGGTACTTGACTAATTGGTCTGAGGCGATGCGCTCCAGGGCCTTAGACAATGGAGGGAGGATGGAGATAGGTCTGTAGTTGGAGTGCAGTGATTTGTCTCCACTTTTGTGTACCAGTGTGATGGTCGCCTGTTTCCAGCGAGATGGGAACTGGGACATCCTTAGTGATAGATTGAGGACCTTTGTCAAGGGTTCAAGGACTTCTTCAAGGACAAGTGCTAACAACTTCAGGTCAAGGGAGTCACCGCTGTAGCCTGCATTGTGAATGGCCTTCTGAATATAGGTTCTGGCTTCATGTACTGGGATCTCCTTGAAGTAGAATTGTGGGGCAGGGTGTAGGAGTGGAGTAGTTGCAAGAGGGTTACTACCAGAGGGGGCATCAAAGAAATTAGAAGGGAGGACACTATCCAAGTTGGAGAATGCATTGTTAAAGGTGTTGGTGATGGTGTACAGGTCAGTTGTTGGTGTTCCATTTATGTTTAGCATTGTAGGTGGTGACTTAGGGTCCTTGCCTGTAAGGTCTTTCAAGTTACTCCAAATTTTTTTCCATTACCCCAGGAGTTGGAGAGAGTTTCCTTGAAGTATTTGCTTTTGGCTCTCCTAACTGCCTGCGTGCACTCATTTCTGGCAGCTTTATATTTATGAATATCCCCAGGTTTGGATGTTGCATGGGCACAGTGCCAGAGATGATCCCTATGTTTGAGTAAAGTGATTAGATCGGGGGTTATCCAAGGGTTAGCTCTGCCCCTGACCTTCAGCTTTTTGAGAGGTGCAAAGATATTGCAGGCCGCAGTGAAGTGGCTGATGAAAAGGTCTAAGGCTTGGTTTACATCAATGGCAGAGTCGATTGGTGTCCAGTCCAGGTGGCTTAGGTGTGTCTTTAGTAGCTCAAGGTACCCTGCTTTAACACTCTGGTGTGGATTATTTTAGGAGGGGGCTTAATGAATTTGTTTGTCCAGGTACATGTGACCAGTGAGTGGTCACTGATCCCATCAGGGAGCACTGAGACTTTTGAGATTCATTCAGGGTGATTAGTTAGGATCCAGTCCAGAAGTGTTCACGACCCTGTCCTGTAGTTGCATCTGGTGGGGGTGGTAACAAGCTGAGTGAGGTTCTGTGATGTGACAGCATCCTTGTAGTTACTGGCCTCCAGTGATAGCCAATTTATGTTGAAGTCACCTAGTACTATGAGTTCAGAGTTATGGTGTAATCCCTGTAGGCTTTCCAATATGCTCGCAAATCCATTGTGCTGATCTTTAGGGGGTAGGTACACAGAGGCAATGGTGAGCTCCTTGTTGTGTGCCCGAGTAGAACTTTAATAGTGAGAACCTGCGAGGGTGGTTTAGGATTTGAGAACGGGAAGACTTGACCCAGATAGGAATTCCTCAGATAGATGGCACAGCTCCCACCTCATTTAGAAACCCTGTCCTGCCTGAATATAGAGTATCCAGGGATGGTGACTGCAGCGTCTGGTATCTTGGGGTTAAGCCATGTTTCAACAACAGAGAGTACATCAGGGCTATGTTGCTGGACCCAGGTTTGCAAGATGTCAAGTTTGTTAAGGAGGCTGCAGACATTGATTGAGGCTAATGTGAGGGACCCCTCCCTCCTTTTTGTGGCATGGGTGCTAGGCTGGTAGACCCCGGATTAAGATGAACATTTCCAGATATCAGAAGTAGCATAAGTAGTATCCTAAGAAGGTACGCTTTAATCATTTTGCAGATTAGTTTTGTTGTAGGGCATCTAGTCTTCTTGGCATTGCTGGTCTGCATTTGTCCCGTGATACTGCAGAGCACAATATATAAAGCCATGTTCTCAGAGGTGCCACGTGATTGATGAAAAGTAATCAAATCCACAAGAAATGGTGAAATACCTGTGACCAGAAAACTGTTATTGTAGCTCAAAGACCCAGAATGTGATAAATTCCTGAAGGGTTAAATTCCTGAAGGTGATGAACACTGGCCTGGGGCATATGCAGGATGTAGAATCCTTTGTTAGTCTCTTCCCTTTGTTCTCCAAAATGGTTTTGAATAGACCTCAAACACCAGTACACATGTTTTAAGACCAAGTCAGACGGAAATGTGGATTCAATGCAGCACTCCACAACTCAGTGCTTGTATAAGAGATTTACTGACCTTACTTTTGGCTTTGATGGCTTCCAAATAAGTTGATTTATGATGAGAATGCCAATACCTAGTGTTGATGTTTTGCAGTTTCTTAGTCCAGGAAATTCTTGGACAATGATTGCAGATGACATTTCACTACCTTACTCAGATACAGACTTTGGTGATGTGTCATGAACTTTAGTGTTCACCATCAACCAAGCTGATAATGTCATTCTCTGGCAAGACTGGTGGGACACAGGACTAGAATTGGGTGACAAGTGTGTCTGTCGGGTGTTGGTGTCAGGGAGTGCTCAATGACTACATGGCCTTCAGTGGTGTGCAGGGGTACTAGAGCCACCAGCACTGTAGAAGTGGTGGAGGAAAACCCAAGACAGCAAATGGAATGCACTGTTGTCACTGCACTTCTGCACTGCAGGTTGAATATCAAAGTATAACAAACAGTAGTCCTAGGGAATAGACAACACAAACCTGATGCGTACCTGATGTGCACTGCCTCCACACTCCCAATAGAGGACTCTCCTCTCATGCTCTATCAACTCTCCTCCCAACCTCGGCCAATGCATTGTGTTACACATACTCCATGAAGTCATAGAAGTCTGCATTGCCGTTGTAGTCTCAGAGCAGGGGGTCAGTGAACTCGAGGTGAGATGTCTTCCACAGACTTACAGGAGTAAGGACAACATCAGTTATGAGTTAAAGAGGTGCAAAGGCAAGTGTGTTTAGTCTTACAGCAATTTTCCTGAAGGTACATAGATACAGAAACATAGAATAAATAGACTTTGACAGCAGATAAGGACTGCTTGGCCCACCTAGTCTTCCTATTTCCCTAATTATAAGATAAGCTGCATATCCTATTTAACCAACAGCCTATTTCTTCCTACCCCTCACAAAAATTGCCTTATGTCTGTCCCATGCATTCTTAAATTCTCCCACAGTTTTAGACCTCACAACCTCCTCAGGAAGGCCGTTTATTCCATTAACCAACCTGTCTGTGAAAACATGCTTCCTCACATTGCCCCTGAGCCATCCCCCCTCTTTCTTCAAATTGTGTCCCCTTGTTCTTGCATGTCTCTTTTTCTGAAAGATGCTACCCTCTCGGACTTTGTCGACTCCACTGAGGTTCTTAAAAGTTTCTATTATGTCCCCCTCTTGTCTCCTTTCCTCAAGGGTATACATATTAATCTGATTTAGTCTCTCTTCGTATGGTTTCTCTTGCAGACCCTACATCACTTTAGATGCCCTCCTCTGGACTGCCTCCACCCTGCCTATGTCCTTGTGGAGATGAGGTCTCCAGAACTGGCCGCAGTACTCCAGATCTGTCTGTACAGAGAGATAACAACTTCAAGTTTTCTGTTGGTGATGCCTCTCCTTATATATCCCAGAATCCCCCAGCCCTCCCTCTTGCCTTCTCACATTGGTTGCTAACCTTAAAGTCATCTGAAATTATCACCCCCAGGTCCCTTTCAATTTTATGTTGTTGTTACTACCTCCTTCCCCACTGTGTAATCTTCCCCTGGGTTTTCGTTTCCCAGGTGCATTATTCTTCATGTCTTTGCATTGCATGCAAGCTGCCATACATCTGACCATTCCTCCAACCTTTCCAAGTCCTTCTCATCCTTTCCATGCCTCCTTGTGTATCAACCCAGTTGCAGATCTTTGAGTCATCTGCAAATAAGCATACTTTTCCTTTCAGTCTCTCTGCAATATCACTTATAAAGATATTAAGAAGTACTGGACCCAGTACTAAACTCTGCAGTACCCCACTAGTAACTCCTCTATGTTCAGAGTAAACTCCATTTACAATTACCTTCTGTGTCCTGTTTTTCAGACAAAGTTTATCTCAGGCTACCACCTGGGACCTACTCCCAGGCTGGTTAATTTGAATATTAATCTTTTGTGTGGGACTGTGTCAAATGCCTTGTTAAAACCTAGGTAGGCCATGTCCACAGCCCCTCCAGTCTACTATTTTGGTCACCCAGTCAAAGAATCAATTAGATACATCTGACATGACCTTCCCTCTGTGAACCCATGCTGCCTTGGGTTCTGTGCCCCACTGGTCTCTAGGCACTCAACAATGTTTTCCTTCAGAAGTGATTCCATCACCTTCCCTAACACAGAGGTCAAACTGTCAGGTCTGTAGTTTCCTGACTCTGTCTTGCTCCCACTTTTGTGAAAGGAAATCATGTCCACCTTCCTCTAGTCCTCAGGTACCACACCATCCTCCCATGATTTGTTAAAAATGTTAGACAGTGGTGTTACTAGTTCTCTTCTTAATTCTTTTAGAATTCTAGTGTGAATTCTATCAGGCCCCATTGCTCTGTCCACCTTCAGTTTTAGGAGTTCTTTCAGAACCCTTTCTTCTGCAAAAGGACTGTGATCAACCCCCCTATCCAGAGTACTTCTGTTAATTGGATTAGGCACCTCCCCTTCCTCCTCTTCTTTTGTGACTACTGAGAAGAAGTATTTGTTAAGTATCCCTGCTTTTTCACTGTCCCTCTCTGCCCACCCAACATCCAGTCTATTCAGCTTCACTATGCCTCCTTTGTCTTTCTATGCTCCTTAATATACCTATAAAAGGTTTTATCCCCCTGCTTAACCGAGTTGGCTATCTGTTCCTCAGTTTGGGCCTTTGCTTTTCTGACTAACCTCCCTGATTCCTTCTGCCTTAACTGGTACAGTTCTCTGTCCTGCTCCTTCTGTGTTTTCTTCTACTACCTAAATGCTATCTATTTCTCCCTAACCTTCACTGCCACCTCTTTTGAGAACCATACTGGCTTTTTCTTTCATTTTAATTTGTTTATTTGCTTCACTCAAATGCTTGTTGCCTCTGTGATGGCAGTTTTGATGTGTCCCCATTGTTGCTCCATCCTCCTTCTAGCCTGTTTGCTAGTGCTTTTCTAAGGCACTCTCCCATCTTGCCAAAGTCAGACCTCCTGAAGTCCAGAACCCTCACTTTTGTATGGCTTGACTCTGTAACTGAGTTTATTATGAATCACACTGTTTGGTGGTCACTTGTTCCCAGATGGCTATCCACTTCTAGATCTGAGATCCTCTCACTGTCCCATTTGAGAGTACAAGGTCTAAGATTTCTCCTTTATGACTGGGTTCCAAAACTAGCTCTCTGAGACATGTCACCTGAAGGGCATCGAGACTGTTCCTGCTTTTGGATGTGGCTACAGCAAAAGTGCTCCAGTTAACATCTGGCATATTAAGGTCCCCCATCAACAGTGTCTTCCCTTTCTCTGCCATCCTAAGGACTCCTTCTATCATATTCTTATCCATTCTCTCCCCCTGACATGGGGGTTTGTATACAATCCCTGTGCAATATACAACCCCTGTGCAATTGTGGTGCCATTTCCAGTCTCTAAGGTGACCCACAGTGCCTCCTCTCCTCCCTGTTTATTCTTTAGTTCAGTTGCTTTTATCCCTTCCCTTACATAGAGAGCTGCTCTGCCCCCTCTTCTCCCCTCCCTGTCTCTCCTGTAGGTTGTGTACCCTTGTATGTTAATATCCCAGTCATGGTTCTCTATGTACCATGTTTATGTGACTGCATTGATATCCATGCATCCCTCTTCCATCAAGGTCATCAGTTCAGGGTGCTTGTTGCCCAGACTATGGGCATTGGTACTCATTACCCTCCATTTCTTGATGGCCTTATCCCTTTTGGCCCCTTCCCTGTCCTTACTGTGTTTGTCATTTTCTTCATTTACCCTTGCCCTTGTCCCTAGCAACATCTCTATCTTGGTGCTTACCTCATTTAGTACCCTGATTTTTGGGGGGGCAGCTAGGATTTCCATGCTGCTTTCCAGTGCCTTCCCCCTTGGATAGCTTAAATGCTTTCCAATGAAGCACGTAAACCTATCACATAGGATCCTGGTTCCCCTCCTGGACATATGCAGACCATCATGCCAGTATAGGCCTGCATCCCTCCAGGTGGACCTCCAGTCCCCAATGAAGCCAAATCCCTGATCTCTGCACCAGTTTTTCAACCACTGATTTAATCACATAGTGCATAGCACCTTAGCCTCATCCATGCCATAGACAGGCAGCACCTCTGAGAAGGTTACTGCGCATGCTGCTTGTCTAAGTCCCCTTTCCAACTCCACAAATGCTTCCTGCACTGCTCTGATCCCTTTCTTAGCCAGGTCATTTGTTGCTAGGTGGACAATGACATCCAGCTCCCTCCCCTGTGCAGCTGCTGTGGTGATCCAGAGGATTTGCTCCCCATCCCTCCAAGCCATGGTGCCAGGCAGGCACTTACCCCCTTTCCCCTTCTTCCCCCAGTTCTACCTTCCTAACAATGGAGTCCCCCACCAGGAGTTGTTTCCTTCCCCTGTGGGGTCCCATGCTACCCTCCTGTCGGTCTCCTTTATGGAGGTTCCCAGCATCCTCTTTGGTCTCCACTGTGGGTGCCTAAATAGAGGTGCTACACTTTGCTAGAATGGAATATGAATTGTGGAGATGTACAACTGGAGGGATGTGCCTCTGTTCCACCACCCTCACCCTCCATGAGCCCACTGTGGTCCAAACGCTCCTCTATTTTGGCAACCTCTGAGGCAATCACCCACAAATAAACATCCTTGCAACTTGCAGACTCTGTACCACTATGCTGACCTCATAACACATACTGCAGAACACCATGCTGAACATAATGAAATGCATAAGTGCTCCAGCACATCTTTGTGGCAGTGAGGTAAATGTATAATCAGTGAATTTCAGAACAGTGTTGTGATGACACACCTTTGCATTTCATTTTGTTCATATGTAACACACTTCTGAAAACAGTATCAACATGGACAGATCAGAAGTGTCATCATCAATGTCCTGAAAGGTGTAGCCAGCTTTCAATCATTGTTGACATTCATAAGGGATTATTTGTAGTTGACATTGTTCCAGCAAGTGATGTGGTAAGTTTGCATTGTTGTGTATGTTTAACACCAGAACACCAACCTGCTGTTGTCAACACTGAACCTGTACCATTACTAGAACTGCCCCCCCACACACACCCCCTGGAAGCACACACACACACACATATCCACATGGATGGCAGTGTTTCAAATGGGTATAGCAAGGGTGAGACCTGTAAAAACTGGTTAGAAACAACAAAGACAGGGCAATGAGAAAACTGCAGGAGCAAACCAGGCAGGAAGAAGGGACACAAGGGACAGTGAATTGTATAGGAAGGGATTGGGATATGGCCGATTGAACAGAAATGAAGCTAGGTGTACAGAGAACAGAGGTGAAATCAATGAGGAAGGGGCAAAAAGGGGCAAGGTACAAGGGCAGGTAGCACCACAGATGACCCAAGATACCAGGCATTGATGCAGGTAGATGAACAGGAGGAGCAGGATAGGAAGAGGAAGTCTCAAAAACATTCGGTGCTGGAAGGGCAGCAATGAAACAAAGAACCAGACATGGGCTCAGGGACATGAGCAGGAGGAGCAGGAGGATGGGGTGGAGGTCTCAAGAACTAGCAGAGGGGGAATAGCAAGGGTGAGGATAGGGAAAATTTGGTAAAGGGTGGGAGAAACACAGCTGCTAGAGATGCTCAGGAGGAAGAGGGGATTGGGTTTTAATAGTTGGGGGCTGTATTCTAAAAGATGTTACATGGTGGAGAAGGGGAAACAATGTGTGGAAAATATGGGTGGAATGTGTGCTAGGTATGACAGCAGCCAAAGTCATGCACTGCATCCCCTCAAGATGGAGGGAACTGTATGAGAAAACACATCTCATCTTCCAGCTAGGAAGAAATGAACATACAAGGAATAGTGTGATGTAGGTGCAGGCAAAGTTTATGGCACTGACTAGCTTCTGCAGCAGCTTTGATTTTAAGTCCCTGTCATTCTCCAATGTGCTGCCACTACCAGGGGCCAGCATGGAGGTCAAACAAAGTATAGAGGAGTTCAACAGTTGGCTGGCAGGTTGGTGTGCTCAGCAGGGATATGGAGAGGTAAGAGATTGGGGTACAATGTGGAGCGGCAATAGCCTCTATGCCCCAGATAGGCTGAACCTCAGTGGGGAGGGGAAAGCAGTGCTCATATGAAAGCTGGGTGATTATGTTGCTAAACACTATCATTTCAACTAAACTCGGGGTTGTGGAGGGCAAGGAAAAGATCTATTGATAGAACAAGAGGTGGGGGGCTAAAAGGGCTACCCACACAGACAAGAGGTACAGGGACAGAAAATATAGGGTGGGTAGAAAGAGAGTAGCAGGAAAGAGGGGCAGTATAGGGTCATGTGTGCAAATGCTAGAAGTATGGGTAGGATAATCCAGGATCTAACAGCAATAATGCTTGATGAGGGCCTCAACATTGTGGGGGGTAACAGAAACATGGTGCCAATTCAATGCGATTTTAAACGATGGGATCAGTATCCCCTGTCCCTCTGGGGTAGAATGGAATAGTAAAAATGAACATTTTCCCCAGGCTTTTTTATCCAATTAGTAGATTGGATATATTTCTCCCCCTATCGTGGTTTAAGAACCTTCACACTATGATTGCTGATTTTATATGGAAGCACAAAAAGGCTAGAATGGTGGTTTCCAAGTTAGCTGCTCCTAAAGAGCTAGGAGGACTAAGGCTACCTCATTTTGGTTTATATTGGTGGGCTGCACAATTGAGTAAATATGGTAGATGGGTTCACCTGGGTATGGGACCCAATTCAGAATATGTTCCGTTATGGCTGGAGATAGAAAGGGCCAATATAGGTAAGCTTGGGTTTAATCCCAAGGCCCTTTTCTTTATGTTCCCTAAAGATTTGCCACTGGCTTTGAAAGGGTCCCCTATTGGGGTAGCAGTTAGGTCCCATTACCAGTTGTGTAGATTCCTCAAGTATAATCATTTAGGGGATAGTGAACAGCCGGTGCTTGGGAATCCGCGCTTTTTAATTGGCAGAAGGGTGATTAGACCAGGATGGTTGGAGAATCTAGAGGACTGTTCCCTAGGGGATTTTCTTGATGTTAACTGTGGCATAATTTCAGCACAGACTTTGATTGTGAAATTCCGGTTGTGTAATAAGGATATTTTCAAAGTGTTGCAGATTAGGCATGTTTTATTGCAGAAGATGGACCCGGACTGGAAACAAACACCCTCGTTGATTTTCTGGGAGGGATACTCCCTCTTGTGGGAGCAGCAAGGTAATTTCAAGTTGTATCGGCTTGTTTCAATGGGCTTATGTTGGAAAGAGTGTCCGTGTGCCTACTGGAACAGTGTGTTTCCAGATCTTTCTCTAGATTGGAGGGTATTTGGATATCTTGCCATAAGTATTTGAAACATGATCAACTCAGGCTCTTACAATTTAAAGTCACACATAACATGTATTATTCACCTCAGAAACTGCAGAGCCTGGGATTGTTACCGGATCCAAAATGCTACAGGTGTGGGATGGGTTCAGGTGATCTCTTACATATATTTTGGTATTGCCCCTCTGTGGCTCCTCTGTGAAATGAGATTCAGTCCAAATTGAATCCACTGCTGGGCCTGGATGAGGTGTTTAGGGCTGAGATTTGCATATTGGATGACTTGACTGCTGTCACTGTTAAAAAAAGGAGATCTTACATCTCTTTGATGGCTGTCTCGGTCAAGAAGCTTGTGCTTAGGCACTGGAAGGACAGCTTTTGTCCCATGTACAATGAATGGCTAAACGAGCTCCTGGCTTTTTTAAGATTGGAAAGAATGATTGCTATTATGCATAATAACTTACGTTATTTCAAGAAGATCTGGGGGCTGTTTGAAACTTGTTACTCTACTGGTTCCTAAATTAAGTTATGTGGTTTTACTTTACTCATTGCACGTGCATGCATGGAGGGTATGGTAGAGGGTGGAGGTGGGGGTTCTGTGGGGGGTGGGGGGTTATTTAGGGGTTTTGGGAGGTCTGTTTAGGGAGTTTTAGGTAGTGGGGTATGGCAGAGTACCTTCATTGTTTGTGCTGGGACAATATTAGTATGGCGGTACTTACAATGTTAATGTCCGGTTACTTTCACTCTGCTGGAAAACTAATAAAGTTTAAATGGAAAAAAAAAAAAGAAACATGGTGCCACCAGGAGAAGGGATGGGACATGGAGATACCAGGGTACACACTGTTCAGGAAGTACAGGGGTGAAGTAAAGGGACTGGGAAATGGGCCATGGAACAGATATAGGAAGGCAGTAAAGTGCAGTGGTTTAAGGTTCTCAGCTACAAATCTATAGACCTAAATTTGAATACCACAGCTCTCACTTGCATACTGCATGACCCCGAGCAAGTCAATTAACTTCAATGTGCTCCCAGGTTGCACCTGGAAACAAGCATTCAGTTTAGTGTGCCACTCCTGCTTAAACGAATGGAAAGGGGGGGTTGCACTGTACGTAAAGTGGAGTGTCATGGCATCACAATTGCAGGGCAAGTGGAAGGAAGCAGAAGGACTGTGGGTCTCTTTAGTGGAGGGGAAGTGGTACATATGGGGGCGGTTTACATGCCCTCAGCAAAGCATGAATCAGCATGGCTGATGAGTACATGAGAATGGCGGCAAAGGGGGAGGTAGTGCAGTGGGGGACTTGAATCTACCAGATATAGAGTGACACACCCTATCAGCTGCATCAACCAGGAGAAGGGAAATATTGGACTCCCAGTAAACAGCTTTCCTAAATCAACTTGTCATGGAGCCAACCAGGGCAGAAGCTATTCTAGATTTTGTCCTGATAAAAGGGGATAGGATAGGAGATGTATCAGTGTGTGAACACCTTGGTCTGAGTGACCACAACACAGTCTGGTTCTGACTAAAGAACACTGTGGAGGTTCACTCATGTAGGATGAAGGTGCTGGATTTTAATAGAGCAGTTTTAGGGAAAATGGAGTAAGTAGTGGAGAGGGCTTTGGAGGGGTGTGGGAGGTAGCAGATATGGAGGTAATGTTGGGGAGGATAAAATAAGCTGTTGTGGAGGCCACTGACAAATGTACCAAGACAGTAAGACAAAATAACAGGAGGAGAAAACGTCTATGGTACACTAGGGATGTAGCCAAACAGATTAAGGCAAAGATAAAGACCTTCAGGAAGTTCAAGGAAATGAAGGCAGAAGTTGACTGGGGAAGATAGCAGTTGAGACAGAGAGAAACCATGGTGGAGGTAGGGACGGTAAAGGCAGAAACAGAGGAGCACATAGCTAGATGGGTAAAAAAAGGGGATAAGGCTTTTTTTAGGTACATCACTGAAAGAAGGAACACAAGTCAGGGAATACTGAGGTTAACAACAAACGAGAATGACTTGATACAAGGGGACAGAGAAACAGTGGAAGTACTGAACAGATATTTTTGATCAGTGTTCACTGGGAAGGAAGAAGGCATAGGCTGCAGAAAGGAAAGGCTAAGGCAGGGATGGAGGGAGTGGATACCAGTCCATTCCGGGTGTAGGACATTTTGGGAGAAGTAAGCTACATGAATGTGCAAGAGGCGATGGGGCCTGATGGGATGTACCAAAGGGTGTTAAAGGAACTAAAAGACATAATGACCGTACTATCGACTGCACTCTTGAGTAAATTCATGGAGTCTGGGGTGGTGCCGGAAGACTGGCAGCAGGCAAATGTTGTCCCGCTGCATAAGGGGGGAGAGAGGGAGGAGGTGGAAAATTCCATGCATGTGATCTTGACATCAGTGGTAGGCAACCTCATGGACAAACTAATGAAGGTTAGGATCACCAACTACCTGGAGGAAAGCGGACTGATGTATCCATGGCAACACGGTTTTACAAGGGTAACATCCTGTGAAACACATTTGATAGACTTATTTGATGCAATCACCAAGGAACTGAATCAAGGAGGGCAGTAGATGTTGCTTATCTGGATTTCAAAAAGGCATTTCACTCCATGCCCCACAGGAGACTGCTGGATAAAATGTCATGCATGTGGCTAGGGCAGAGAGTGGTTAAATGGGTGGGAAGCTGACTGGGGGACAGGAGGAAGAGGGGCATAATAAATGGGGTGGCATCCAGAGAGGGCATGGTCGCAAACAGGGTACCGCAGGGATCAGTGTTGGGGCCCCTAGTATTCAATATATCTGTAGGGCATATTGTGGAGGGCCTTGAAGGGGTGTGAGTCTTTTTGCCAATGATATTGCAATCTGAATTAAGATAGACATTCAGGAAGGAGTAGAAACAATGTGGAGAGATTTGTGGGGGATCGAGGCATGGTCAAAGAGGTGGTAGCTTTCATTCAACACAGAAAAGTGTAAAATGATGCATGTTGGTTACAGGAACTAGAGGGCAGGGTACTGTATGAGGGGCAGAGACCTGAAGGTGATGGAACAAGAAAAGAACATAGGCATCACTATATCAGGGGACCTGAACATGGAAAGGCATTGTGAGACAGTAGTTGGTAGGAGCAGCAGAATGCTGGGATGCATCAGAAGGGGGATTACTAGTAGAAAACATGGAGTTCATAGTACCCTTCTACGCCCATCTGGTTAAACCACATTTAGAATATAGATTCTGGCTCTGGAGGCCATACCTATAAAAGGCTGTGGGGAGGCTACAGTGAGTACAGAGGAAAGCATTAAAGATGGTAAAGGTGCTCAGTCACCTGTCCTATCAAGAAACGCTGAGAGATTTGAGCATGTACTCCCTGGAACAGAGAAGGCAGAGGGGAGATGTGATTGACACCTTCAAGTACCTTAAGGGTATAAACCAGATGCCAGTGGAAGGCATCTTGCAAATGAAGGGAAATCAGAGGACAAGGAGGCATAGCTTGCAGGTAGAGGGTGGTGGCAGTTCAAGGGTAACCATTTGGAAGTCCTATTTCAAATAGAGGGTAGTGGATAGGTGGAATAGGCTCACAGAGGGGGTGGTTGGAGAAGGAACACTGGAAGACTTTAAAAACAGCATGAGACAGCCACCGAAGAGCATTGAGGCTGGGGATGCATGTCGCAGCGGATAGATAAATGTGCAGACTAGGTGGGACTGTTGGTTCTTTTATGCTGTAACGCTTCTATGAATTTTTACAATACTTGGGTGAACAGATAATGATCAGGACACGCTTATGGACTTTTCCCTCCTTGTGTGGTCTGTATTACTTGGGCCTATTATCAGGTTAGGTCTGGATTATCCCCTAGCAGGCATTTACCTCATAACCAGTAATTTTGCTGTAAATTACTGAAATGTTTTATGTTGTACAACTACAACCCCCCCCCCCCAAAACATGCCACTACAGAATGAGCATTGAACACATCCCACCAGCCTGGAATGTTACTATATTGGGAGTTGGTGCTATGCACAGTGAAGAAGGAGTGCCACACATGGTTAAGTACAAATTGTGATTAGGGGATGGCCACATACATACAGTGGCTATAGGGGTACAGGCCACAGATGACAGGATTGTGGGCTCTGTGGCCATGTGTTCATGCAGTTTTGGGTTACACAAGCAGTATGAATGTGATGGCACTGTTCTTGAAGGGAGTGATTCACAATTCACAACACAATACTTGTATTGTTTGACTAAAATACTACATTGCCCACTAACACCGAACACCACAACCCAGCACCCAAACACTTGTGACTCACAATACTATATTATTAGTAAGAGAAATAAGTACCCTAGTACCCAGATGTAAACAACACTGCAATTAGCTTGCTGAAAGAAATAATTCATTGTTCTCCCACCATAAACACACAGTGAAGTAATACATTCCTCCCTTCCACCACCCAAGCAAATACAGCACTACATATTTCCTTTTTTTATTTAAAAAAAATTGAATTTGTTGCTAACCCCCACCCCAAAGAAAAATATATAATGCACCAGAAGTTCTCTCATTGGCAGATAAAATGAATTGGTAGCCCTCCACCTAATCAAGCCATACAGAATGGCAATTTTTGATAGAGTGCATTAGTGGCTTCAACAACCAAGCACAAAGATAATACATAACTACAGAATGTCTATCACTAGAAATTCAGATTAATTGATGGCCCCAAAACTAATGTAGCAACACATAAGAAATGACCACAAAGTACACACACATATATGTTAACCCCCATAGCCAATACTAACAGGGATAGCTCTCCCTTATTACTAGAAGTCGAAGAAGTCATTGCTCAGACTGTCAATGCTAATGTTACGTCCTTATCAACAGCACATAGGAAACATGGAAGCGGAGGGGCATGAGTTCAGGTTGCGCTACCCAGAATGCTGCAACCTGCATTTTGTGACCTTGGAATCCAGCTGATAGCGCTACATCAGAATAAACAAACACTCGGTAATGTTTTATAGGTTTTATATTACAATGTTAGAAATGATGAGAAATAAATGAAGATCATTGCTTTATGGACCAAAACTAGCAACAGAGAGGCAAAAATGGGTGTGTGATTTAACTTGCACAGTTGCTTTAAGGTGCAAAATTTGAGGGTTTGCATGCAAGTGGCTACTCAACCCTAACTATAGTGGCACTACTATGCCACTATAATATATTGCAAAAAAAATCTTTGCTATCATGCATCATTAGGGTTGAAGCATCTAAAGTAGGGAAATAAGACCTTTGGGCTCCCAAGCCTGAGATCCTACCCCCACTGTGCATTCAGAAACAGGTATGAAGGGTGTGTTTTGAGGTCGTGAACCCTAATGCTCACCCCATTCCATGAGTAAGTAAGGTAAGATGGATACTGCATATGAGAATGAGGTAAGCATTAGGGTTCACAACCAAAAAAACACACCCATCATGCCTGTTCCAGCATGCACAGTGGGGTGGGATCTTAGGCATGGGAGTACTAAGGTTGCATGTCCTTACTTTTGATGCTTCAACCCTAATGGTGCAATAACAATATTTATTGCAATGAATTTCCTTACTTTTTGAGAATGCACAATCATAGATTTATTTGGTTATGGGAGCAGTAGGTGCACAGGGGCTTCTGGAGCCTGTTCTCCCATCCATGCCTGTTGTAATTGTTCCTCATTTTCATGTGCAAGTGCAGGGACCTCCAGGCCCTGTGCTTCTGTCAGTTTATAATGAGTGGTAGGACCCTTCACTCTCATACATGCCTATAGTACTTGTCCCTCATTTCCATGTGGGACTGTAATGCTCTCCAGGCTTTGCACTCCCATCAGTCCATAGAGAGCAATTGGGGTATGGAGCCCTACAGGCCCTGTGCTTCCATCCATGCCTACTGTATGCAATTGTTCCTTATGTGCATGTGGGACTCCCATCAGTGGACAATGTTTTGTGATATAACTGTGCCCTTCAAAGCAGTACTGCTGTCATGTTGATAATGCAAGCCACAGTATAGGTCATATGTGCCCCATTTGTTACAATTCACCAGCAGTTTGAAAGAGTGTCTGGTAACATGCAAATCAACTTAGTACACCCAAAAGTGCACTAAATTATTCATAGCGCTGAAGCTGTATCTCAAAGTATTTTCAAGATATAGCATCTGGAAAGTGTACCAACCATCAAAATATTACACTAAGGGAAACTCTGAAATTTCAAAGTGTTATAACTCTGCCTCACAGTAACATTTTCCAACAAACCAGCTAAAGGCACATTTTTGGGGCATAGACTTTGTGCCCTGAAAATTTCTGTGCAAAAGCACCATTTTTTCGCTATGCAGTGACAAAGAAACAGACATATCTGGAAAAGTAGTATCACAAACTGTGGCAGTAATCTAGTTTTTTGGCAAACAATGTCACAATTAAGCTGTTCAAATTAAGTTATCTACATCAACAGAACTACTTCACAAGAGTATGCATGCAAAATAGTATGTATATCCGTTGAAGGTTTTAACTTATTAAGGTGCAAAGTATGCAAGACTGGAAAACTGAAAATGGAATAAACATGTAAATGTAAGAATGGTTAAGATACAGTATCTCATAAACAACAAAAGCAATTCAAATAATATAAGCAACACTAGCAGATCTACACCACAAAACTATGCATGAAAACTTTCATACATATCCATTGAATGGTTGCAAAGTTACTAAAGTGCAAAACAGGATGATTGCAAAAATGGGAAAAACATGTAAATGTACAGATATTTGAGACACAGTATCTTCAAAACCAGGAACGCAATTGAAATAGAATTAAAGACATAAACAGATCAACCCTACAAAATGTTATATGCAAAATTGTATGCACATATGTTTTAGTGCCCCAGAGTTATTAAAAAACAAATTATGCAAAAGTGGAAGACTATTAGTAATGGGAAAAAAACATTTAAGTTTAATGATGTTTAAGACACAATACCTCACAAATTGCAAAACAGGCTCAAATAAAATTTAACACATAGACAGACATACCACCGGAGACTATGCATGCAAACTTTAATGCACATTTGTTGAAGGGTTCTAAAGTTATAAAGGTGCAAATCTGTAAAACTGGAAGACTGCGAAATGGGAATTACACATGTACATTTAAGGATGTTTGAGACACAGTATCTCAGAAAGCACATAATGGATTCACATGATATTTACCACAACAAGAGATCTACTGCCAGAGCTTAGACTTGCCAAATATCATGTAAATCTATTGAGGAGTAGCAAACTTATTAAGGTGCAGAGTATACATTGTTGGATGATACTGCAAAAAGTACCTTCATTATACATACACATGTTCCCATAGGAAATCATGGGAAATTAAAAAATTAGTAACTTCAAAAGGTATATCTGATACCTGAAGGCTTTCTACCCTGAAAATTTCAGACAACAACATAAAGGTATTTCTGTGGTATAGATGGAAAAAGAAACATGAAAAAAATGGTAAATTTAGGATTTGTTGACAGTTTCCATCTCACAAACCACACAACGGATTTGCACAACATTTTGCATGTCAAGGAACCTTCTCCTGGAGATTATGCATGCCAAATCATTTGAAAATCCATTGTGAGGTTCCAATCTTATAAAGGTTCAGAGTTTGGGGTTTAACAAACTTTTGCACTTAATATAATGTGCTGGTGCTACTATGCCAGAATAATAAATGTATTTATATATATATATATATATATATATATATATATATAGAGATATGACACGGCCAGACTGAAAGATATCATATTTATCTTCACGAGGGTAATGATATCATGATATCTCACGGTGGCGACCACGAGTGAAGATATCTTGATGTCATTGGCCCCCGTAAGATAAATATGATATCTTCAGGCGGCCATGTCATATTCTGTTTATACAACACATGTTTGGGGCCAGATACAATAGAGTCCTATGTATGGTATATGCCTAACAGATGAGATGTTACTTGAAAAACTGTGGTTGATCCTGCCAGTTTAAAGTTTTGTGTATATCTTAATTTTTAAGTTGTTGATCTTGTCATTATTTTTAAAATAAATAACATTTTTAAAAATATCTGGTTGATCCTGCCACTCTGTGCTTTGGTAATTGAAATAATACTACCTTTCCTCTTGAAATGTAGTGTGACCGAGCGAGCAAAGTAAGAAATAGAATGAATTCCCAGTGATTTATACAACACCAGTCAGTCTTCCAAAGATACTCAAAATTGTTTTTCTCTCTATAGTTTTCTTCAATTTTATGCAAGAAGCTGCCAACAGTACTGTGAGCGCAGAGAGTGAGCGAGTCGGCAGCTTCAGAACAGCAGAAAGAAATGAGAGCGAGCGTTGCTATAGTGTTGTGTAAATCACTGGGAGTTCATTCTATTTCTTACTTTATAAGCTCGGTCATGCCACATTTTAAGAGGGAAAGTTAAAGTGTTATTTTCAGTTACCGAAACGTGGAGTGGCAGGATCAGCCAGATAAGTTACAGAGTTATTTGTTAAAAAATATTTGTTGGGTCAAGTAAATGCCAGGGGTGTGTTCGCAAGTGTGGGGGAAACAGCGCTAGGCTGTAGAGAGGTAGGACTGCAACGGAAAGTGTACTTTCACTTTTGTTTGGATGACGTATAGGAACATAGAGATATCTCCATGACGTATAGGAACATGGAGATATCACTATGACGTATAGGAACATAGAGATATCAATATCTTCACTGGATGCCTGAGATACAAGTTTTTATCTGTGCATTTATCTCCAAACATGTGTTGTATAAATATATATATATATAAAGCACACATGCCCAAACAATGCAAAGCATCATGGGCTGCATATGCAAATCACCACAGAATGGTATGCTGTTTCAACTTTAAGCAGAATTACATGGTGCCGAAAGGCTTCTCACACAGTTTGCAAAGGGTGCTAACAGATGACATAGACATGTGTTTCATCCTACCAGGACTCATCAGTATGCCTTTTCTGTTTGACACCACAGTGGATTGAGCCAGCTACCCTAAGACAGTCTGTCTTGGTTATGTTGTGGTGAACCCATTAAAATAACAAACTGTTTAAAAGACAAAGAACCTCTATGAGCAAACACTGAGGCAAGGGTTACCCCAAAGGGCATTTGGTTGGGAAGCCAAGTTTCAAGAACATACAAAATCACACATGCCCACACAATGCAAGCGTCATGGGCTGTATGTATATATATATATATATATATATATATATATATATATATATATATATATATATGTGTGTGTGTGTGTGTGTATATATATATATATATATATATATATATATATATATATATATATATTTAATTATACTAAGCAGTAGCACACGTACATTCATTAATGGAGTATTTTTGCAATGAAGATATATATCTATATCTAAACATATATATATATATATATATATATATATATATATATATATATATATACATATATTCACTGTATAATGCAAAATACCTGCTCAAATTTCTGCATGGTGTAGAATCCCAAAGTAATTTGATGTTACCTTATATTAGCGCTCCGGTCATTTCTGCAACCCGGAAGTTAGCTGTCAAAAATCGAAAAAATACTAGTAATTCTTTATACTGGAAAAAATAAAATAAAAAAAGGGACAGAGATGGCAAATACATTCCACTGCCTCCCCAGACCAGAGTTATGGCATTTTATCAGATGAGATATTAATCAGAGGCATTTGTTTATTAAAACAGATTGTAGGGTACTCTTGCCATCTCCAGCAGCCTCTGTGACTTTTCAGGGCATTATGAAACAGGAGCACAACAACAGTATGCAATATGACACTACCAGACCAGAATATGAACTTGCTTTCCTGCACCTTAAAATAGAGCGCACCTCCTAGGCTGTTCTTCTATGGGTGAGTCGCTCGTATAACACCAGGTGCTGGCACAACTTTGGGAACCTCTCCTTTACCACAGCCAGCCACCCTTAGAAAACTCAGCAGCAAATATGAGCTTCAACACCTTGCTTAACTGAAGTTAAGCCCCCAAGAAAAGTTTGGATTTGCAGTCGAAATGCCTTTTCTAACTCTGACTCCATTGCAGCTGCCTCAAAGAAGCACCAACACTAGTTACATATCTATCCAGAAGTAAATGGGACCTGCGTTAAAATGCTGGTGTAACTATGCAACAAATCGCATATTGAGCATACCAAGGGATCAGGAAGGACAACACCTAGAAGTATCCAGGTGGAAAACAGCGCTTTCTCTTTTTGGTTCTTCCTCTGTTGTAAATATAACAGTACACTGGCAGCAAAAGCCCTAGAATTAACTGTGGCATGAATACGGGATTTGCAAATGGATTCGTTCCTGTGTGATATGTTTTACTGTTCAGTTTGACACATACGTATGCGATTTATCTGAGGTCAACAAATTGTTGCTGTAAACATATATATCAGTGTCCCTCGAATGAAGTGAATATTTATTTACAGAAAAAATAAGGGGTTATACAGTATAGATATAGATATAGATATAGATATAGATATAGATATAGATATAGATATAGATATAGATATAGATATAGATATAGATACACAACCCCCCTACTGGAAATATTGTTGACATTTTTTGTTTGTGTGCCAGTTGACCCGATAACATCATGAGAGGTGAAGCCACGAGTGATGTTGTTGGGTCAAGTGGCACAAGAACAAAAATATTGGCAATATTTCCAGTAGGAGGGTTAAGTATTCCAATTATGCCATACCTCCAAAAAAGTGAAAAAAAAAGTAAATCTTGCCATCTTTTGCTGATTATAAAAAAATCTAAAATAAATCTATGAATGAAACAGCACTCATTTTGTAGATATTTTTGTCCTGATCGACTTTTTTCACAAAATACCATGCTACTATTTTTCATTTTAAAGTTATATGCATTTGTTTGTTGCAAAAAGTGAAAATAAATGAATTTTCTGCAATTTCTTTGCTAATTATAAAAAACTAAACGGTATATATCAGTGAAACACCACTCATTTTGTAGATATTTTTGTGGTGAACAACTTTCATGCTTGTAGTACCATGCTATTATTTTTCATTTTAAAGTTATTTGCATTTGTTTGTCAAAAAAGTAAAACAAAATAGTATTTCCTGCTGTTTTTTTGGTTTATTATATAAAAAAATAAAAGTCAGTCATAAATAAAACACCATTCATTTTGCAGATATTTGTCTGCTGAACAATTTTCATGCTCACAGTACCATGCTATCATTTTGCATTTTAAAGTTAACATTTGCTCGTTGAAAAAAGTGAAAATGATGCACTTTTTGTTATTTTTCAGCTAATTATATAAAAAAGTATAAGTTAGCCATAAATCAACCACCACTCATTTTGTAGATATTTTTGTGCTGAACAACTTTCATGCTTACAGTTACTACTGCTACTGCAGCTGAATATGCAAATGAGTTCCGAATGAGCCAATCTCTACATACTGTGTGGATAAATTTACCTACATTGAGGATAAATGTGATCTCCTCTCTGTAGGTCTGACCATCCTGAGAATATGGACAATATTTGCCTTTTTTTATCCTCACAGACATTGCATAAATATATATCTTTATTGCAAAAATACTCAATTAATGCATCATCCAGGGTTGATAGCACAGTGACAAAAGTTTGGAAATTCGATGTTAGGGTGCCCACCCCTAGTACTCCACCCCCCGATCCTCCACACACCAACACACATTGGACCATGGCATGGGGTCATCAGGCCTAACTCTCACCCCATTCCATGTGTAAACAAACTGACACACTACAGTAAAGGAGAATGGGGTGAGAGGCCTGATGACCCGAAGGCACACCCCAATGTCTGCTGGTGTGTAGAGGGAGAGAGGTTGGGGGTGCTAGGTGTGGGCACCTTAACATCAAATTTCAAACTTTTATGCTCTTATCAACCCTAACTGATGCATTAATGGAGTTTGTTTTGCAATGAATTTACCTACTTTTTGCTATAGTATAATAGTATTTTTATTTTACTGTGGGCCAATCCTGTAAAGTTATGTGAGTGCATAGGATAAATTCAACAGACAGATGTGACTTGGGAATTATAAGCAATTTTTCACCCAGTTTTCAGCATGGCCTTTTGGGGACCCCACCTCATGAACTATGGCACTGTCGTTTCATTAATCTGTCCCGAAAGTTAAGTTCACACAGTGATCATGCCATTCATAAACTCAGGTACAAAATCATGATTTGGACAGGATGTAAAAAATAACAGCTGTATACTGTTCAAGAGGACATGTGAAAATTTGTAATATTGAACATCTGGAGATAAAATATGAAAAATTGGAAAACTTATGAGTGTGCATAGAAACTTCACAACACACACCCATAACTTGTCAGTGTCAGTGGCTCAGTAGGTAGCACACTCACCTCTGAGGCCAGGAGATCAGAGGGCTGTAGGTTCAGTTCCCATATCTGGCACTTGGGTTAATATCCCAGTACTGACACTGTAGTGCAGCATGAGAGGGGTGCTGTACATCTGTGGTGCCGTCTTTCAGATGAGATGTTAAACAAAGGTCCCATCTGCCTGTATTGGTGGTAGTTCAGGTGGATGTTAAAGATCCAATGGCACTTTTCAAAAAGAGTAGGGGAAGTTTTTATTGAAAATCAACTGAACAGAAAAGAAAAATGAAAATAATACAGAGAAAAATAAAACACAAAAATAATTATGTAACAGGAAAATCAGAATCAGTTATCCAAGGTAATAGTGTCCATAATTTCAACAAAGAATCAGATGGCAAATGCTCTGCCTCTGAAAAATATATGGCCTTAAAATCATGTTCGATCCTTCTAATAATGGTAAAAAGATGCACATCCTGATTCTGTAAATTACCGGTAAACAGACAATGAGCATTCCACACATGCCATTTGATTATTACAAAAATCAAATTCAACGTATTAATATTCAAATGAGACCAAGTGAGGGGGAAAAAACATACATTAAATTGTCATAAGTAATGAGAGCAAACAAGGGTTCATGCCATCTGGCAGCTAATAGATTCCAAAAAGAAACAATTGTACTTGAAAAATGAAAAAAAGAGGTGTGAAATAGTTTCTTCTTGTTGCTGACATTCAAGTCTGGAACAAAATCTGTCCTGTAGTGATTTGTGTTTATCGTTACATTTGACATTGATACGTTCATGGCAGCTAAGCCAATGCAAGTCCCACATCTTTTGGGGAACCCTAGAATTACGAAGTAAAGTGAGCAAAGCAGGGAGATGTTGTGTAGGACATTTTGGAAAAACAACAATCTCCAAACATACAAGGTCCACTAAATACTTATTCAATGATTTTCTGGAGACAGTTATTAGCATATAGCTAGTAATCTGCCAGTGTTTCAAATAAAAAAAAACTCTCCCTAACATAAGTGGAAATCTGGGGGGAATGTGTTAAACCCATCAATGTGTTAAGTTCCCATTTATGAAACCAAGGACCACAGGATTCTAGAAACCAAGGTTCCCTACCTCGATCTTGGTTAACCAGCAGGGGTCTAATATTATGAAACAAGAAAAAAACTAGTATAAAAAAAACAGGTTGGACCATAGCTAGGCCTCCATCCTGAATAGGGAGATAGGTGATCTGATGTCTAATGGGGTTCATAGGGCTTGAAAAAAGAGACTAAGCAATCTGGTTTCAAATTGCCGGGGAGGTAGAAAATATAAGACAGAAAGAGAAAAAGGGGAAGCAGAAATGTTTTAATCATGTAAATCCTTTTTTGCTTACTCATCTGCCATGAATTCCAATGTGCAACCATAGTTTGAGCATAATCTAATTTGGGAGTCCAGTTAAGGACATCTAAAGGACCATTACCATATAAAATGCCCCAAATCCTAATAGGGTCATCACAAAGTCTAATGTCAACTGAAGACTCATCTACAAAAGGGGAACCTTATCTATGGCCTACACATTTATCAAGATTAAGGGCTGTGCCAGAAACAGCCCCAAACTTGGAACAATGCCATAATGCAGAATGCATGGAGGCAACATTAGCCACCATGAGACTCATATCATCTGCATAGAGCCAACTGGAATATGGGCTGAGGAAGTGGCATAATTGTTGGGCGAATTAATAGAAACAGTGAGGATCCAAAAAAAAACATATAAAAGTGGACTAAGGGGACAGCCCTCTCTAACCCCTCTGTGTAGAGGAAGCATAGGGCCCTTCCATCCATTGACCAGTGGGACAACAATTGCAGACCAATATAGCAACCAGAGTCATGTCAGGGTATAATCAGGTACTTTATAATATTGAAAAGTAGACCATAACAAATCATGATGTACAGAATCAAAGGCCTGCCGTTGGTCCAGTGAGAATATGAAACCATGTAAAACATTAGAATTTCCATGTTCAGTCATTTCTCTAAGTAAAATTAGATGGTCCTGTATACATCTCCCAGGGACACTGCAAGATAGTGTGGTAGAAATCAAATATATGGCCAATTTAGAAAGTCTGAGGGCCAAAATTTTGGTCAATATTTTAAAATGAGTATTTAAGAGGCATAAAGGTTTCCAATTGGACAGCAATCTTCTATTCCCATTTTTATGTAAGTAAAATAAACAACCCATGTTAAAGTCTAAAGGAAGATGTTCGCACTTTAGAATAGAATTATAAACTGTAGCCAATTCAGAACTCAGGTCAGCAGAAAACAATCTATACAGCTCACTGGAGAAATCTTCCAGGCACTGTGTCACTCTTGCACGTAAAGACTTGATAACTGCTTCAATTGAATGTGCTTGTATCTCAGTATCTAACATATCTACAACAGGAAGAAGGTACATCAGGAAGTTGTAAAAAGCAAAAGTAGTCCATTATGGATGCAGATGGGGGGTATGGGACCAAACAGTTTTTGTGTATAACAGGTAACTCGGTGCCTGATAGCCAAAATATCAGTGAGTTTGGTGAAAATGTCATTAAATAGCATAGTAAAGGTTTTACTCTCCACTGTTTACCAAATAGAACCATATGGACATACTGTGTCACAGGTATCAGAGGTCCCGAAACGCTGTTGATACTGAACAGAAGTAACCTTCAGAAGGTGATAATCCATCATGTGCTCCTTAAGAGTACTTACTTGGGTGGAAAAATCATGGCCAGTTTCATGAGATAAAGTAAGTAATTTTTGAAGTCGTCGTCTGTTAGTGTGATAAAGGAAATACAATGAATCATGATGATGTTTACTAACATTTTTAAATAAAGTTTGGAGTCCAGATTTTGTATTCCGCCACCAATCCCAGGGGGCATCATATAAAAAAAATACAGTCTTTCGATTATGAATATACTCAGTTAAGTGACTTAACAAACGTGAATCACATAAGAGGGAAGGATTCAGTTTCCAAATGCCAGGGCCAAAATGAGATGTCAAGGAAGGGCCTAAAGAAATAGATAGTAAATTATGATCCAAAAATTCCGCAACTTGAATTACAGCATCAGAAAGTTGGAGGTGGGAAGAAATAAAAAAAATCAATACGGGTTGCAAGGGGGCCTTTGTGAAAAGTAGGAGTATGCTGACCTGTAAAAGATAAATATGCATCCTGTAAACCCGTGGAATGGAGCAATTGTTTCAGAAAATTTGTGTCACAAAACAACTTGTAGTCTTTGAAGTAGAAGACTTATCTTTAGTGGATAACCCACAATTGAATCACCCCCAAAAATCACAGACATTGATGTGTATAAATAGGGTTGAATCAGTTTCAATAGTTCAATTCTGTGGGATTTCAATTGAAGGGTGTTACTATTAATAATCTGGAAAGGGACAGAAGAAATCAAAATATCCAACAACAGAAGCTGACCCGGGTAGACATCCAACAGTTCAACAACATTAACATCAGGTATACTAAATAAAATACCCAAATCAGAACAAGAGTCCTGTCCAAAGGACCAAAAAGAGAGCCCAGAGGTCCAGGTACAAGTGGCCCTGGAAATTTCTAGAAGAGCATGGAAATGTACATCTTGCAAAAAGAGGAGACCAGCTGTCAAGCCAGATAAAAAGGAAAAAAATGCATCTCTCTTAGCATGCTTCTTTATACTGTTAACATTAACAGTATGCACTGAGAAAGCAGAAGACATGAAATGGGAAAGTGAAAACAAAAACACAAAAGTCACCTTAGTCTACCTTTCCTAGGGGTACCTTCCCTATGTTTCAGTTTTGCCTTAGCTTTCCTTTTTTGAGAACCAATATTATCAATGGGTACTTCAGTGTCCGTAGTCGCATCAGGATGGGAGGAAAGAACAGAGGATGTATCAGAGTCCGTGTTGTCCTGAGGAAGGCGTAAAACCTCAAATTTATTCATATGAGTCACAGTATAGGATTTCAGGGCCTTAGAAGAAGTAGAAGTCCCCTTCTAGATCCTTGTGTAACTCTAACAAAAGATTCGGGGGGGGGGTCCATGGAAGACCCAGAAATACTAGACAAGACAGGAATAGGGACCTCCTCTGAGGTAGAAATAGCAAGATCAGAGGAAGGGGAGGGAGAGCTGCAGTAAAGGTCTGTGGTTCCAAAACAGGAGCAGACCATTTGTGTAAAGTAGAAGAGGTGTCAACAGCAGGTACAACAGGGTGAGGGAGGGGTACACGTTGAGGTCTAGAAAGAGTGTCAGATAAACAAAAACATTGTGACAGTAATAATCAAACATTGTTTTTCCCCATCAGCAAGAGTCGGGGAGTTGTGAGCTGCCCAAGTACAAGTCTGGAAAGTGTGCCCGAATTTATCACAAAGGACACAAAGAGGTTCATCTACACATTGGGAACCTGCATGGCCAATGTTACCACAAACAGAGCATTTAATCTTGTCACAGACACTACTTATTTGATTCTGAGAGCCACATCTGTAGCAAGCTTTAGGCTGGTCGGGGTAAAAAAGAGCTCCCCTGTCTTTCCCAAGCATAAAGCTATTCGGGAGATGCTGTATTCCAACCTCCGAAGTGTGAAGCATAACCCTCCCTCTCCACCCACCCGTCCAGATATTCTCAGAATCAAAGATTGCCTCTGGGTCAGAAAAGACAGTACATCTTTGCTTTAACCAAACAGTAATATCATTAAGACTGACACCTTCATTACGAAACAATATAGTAACAGTTTTCTGAGTAGGTTTAGTTAAGGGAATGGCATTAAACGGTGACCATAAAGGAGAAGTTTTAAGCTCCTGATATTTTCTCCAAAACTTTTCTAAACCAGTGATAGTTTTAAAACTAATATCAAAATGAGACTCTGAAGAAACATGAATAAAGGCATGAATCTCAAAAGCAGCAAATTGCATAGAATCCTTCAAAAGAGCATGACCTACAAAAAATCGGTCAGGAAAGGCAGGTAAGCCCCCCAAATAATGCAGCCGAACAGCATTGTGTCTTATCTTGATGTACAGGGGGTTTAAAGCATGCAGCATAAGTTTTAGGGGACGAAGCAGTAGAAGTAGCAGGAACTGGACGAGACTCAGGGTCCCAAAGAGTCCTTTGGTCTTGAGGTGTCAAGGAAGCAGGACCAAATTGCAAAGTCGGGTTCTGAATCAGAAGGAGTTCAGATGGCAAAGAAAGATCAAGAGAAGCAGCGGAGTCTTTCAAAACAGGAGAGGCCAGCAGTTTGTCAGTGTCAGGTGGCCTAGTAAAGATTGAGAAAGATGCAGAATGCCAAGTCCCAACGGTAGGATCCTTCTCCCACCCAGCCGCTTCCAGGGCTGACTCAACAGACCAGTCCATTGTGTGCAAGGCATCAGGGAGAGCAGAAGCAGGCACCTGTACAGGAGAAGTTTCTGGAGAAAGCTGAGCAAGAGGTGCAGTCAGTACAGGCGGTAGGGAGTGAGGAAGGTCCATAGCAACAGGCAAAAAATGCAGAAGTGTAAAAATCAGTGACGAGACAGTAAAACAATCTTTCCCAGATGGTGAGTCAGTAGCAGCAGGTACAAAACCAGACTGAGGCTTAAGGGCTAACAAACACTGTCTAGCAGTGAGATAACGCTGTTCCTCGATTTCAAGTAACATATCTACATCCATAGAAACAGGAGGAGAAGACTCACATATATCCATAGTAGCAGGGCTAGAAGACATTGTAAGCACTGTTTGAGGAATAAATGAAGGATTCACAGGCAAACACTGCACACAAGTATCCAAAACAGCAGCAGGGGAAGTATCCAAAGGCACAGAAGAACCATGTTCAGTAGATTGCAGCACAATAGACATAGAAGATGGGGTCTCTCTCAGAACAGAGACAGGGGAAGAGACCAGCTCCACTGCCTCCATCACCTCCATGTCCTGCACAGCATGTCCAAAGGCAGCCATCTTGGTCCCACATGAAAATGGGACTCCCCTGCTTACAGGAAGCAGAGTAGGGGAATTTCCCTGGTGTCCTGGCCAAATGTCCCTCATTCACTAAAAATACCACCAACAGCTTAATCTGGTTCAAGGTCAGTTGGTATTAATCTGTACCCACCTCCCCCGGGTCGTGCCTGAAAATAGGCAGGACTTTCTAGTGCACTTACCCGGTCAACAAAAACTAAATAAAAATAAAATAAAGAAATAAATAAACACATAAAAAATAACACTTCCATTTTTGGGAATTTGTTTATCAGATTTTGAACATGGGCTTTTTGGGACATCCCCTCAAGTACACTGGCATGGTGACTTCATTAATCCATCCCAAAAGTTGTTTTCACACAGTGACCATGGCATTCTGTGCAACAGGTACAAAAACACATTGTGAACAGGATGTAAGAAATGACAGATGTACTATTCATGAGAAGGTGTAAACAAATGGCAATGTACAAAATCTGGACTGAAAATATTAAAAATTGGAAAAAGTTATGAGCGTGAGTATAAACTGTGTAATGCACGGTCATAACATGGCCTTTTTTTGGAATTTTTGCACCAAATTTTCCACATGGGCTTTTTGGAACCCCACCTCATGAACACTGAAATTGGTCCTGAAAAGTGATTCCTCTCAGTGACTGCAAAATCACCTTTTGGGTCTGAGTAACAAGATGACAGTTCCAGTGTGTTCATAAGCTGGGGTCTGAAGAACCTCATGTTGAAAATTAGGGCCAGAATTCCTTAAAATGACTGAGATGTCGAAATAAGTTGAAAACCCCACTGATTGCCATTATACAGCACTTACCTTGATTCTTCAGTTTGTAATACACCTTTCAAAAGTGCAGACATGTCCCAATCCAAAGAAGATGACAGCACCCAACCTCCAGAGGTAAGATAGAAGTAGGCGGGGGTGCAAGAAGGTGGATGCACAGAGTTAGGTTGGGGATGGGGAGGGGGATGGAGGAGATGGTAAGGGACCATTTTCTTATTTTATACATAAAACACATTGGGGGACAGTTTTCATTTTTTCCAGTTTTCTAAACTAAAAATTAAATTTCAGGACATTTGCAGTGGGCTACCCAATGTCCCTGAGTACTGGAAGGGGGTTATGATTGCTGACATGGGGATTGGGCACCCCCACATGGCTTTCAGCATGCCAGTCCTGCTGTTCCTCCTGAGTACTTCTCTTCATCATAATTCCATTTCTCCCCACTTTCCCTGTAAGACCCTGTTAGTCAAGCACTTTTCCCCTCTGGTGCCACTTTCCCTTTTCCCCCTCCAACCTGGCACCCCACAACCACTATTTCACCCTCCTATTTTTGACAAAGCCCCAACACAAAGCTGCTTACCCTTCTTAAGTCTCCCGTCAACTCAAAATGGGGTCTTCCCCTGCTTTCCCCATGTAATTCACCCCTGCTTTTCTATCTCCTTTACTGACACTGTACTAATTCCATGGTACTAGTGATAACACTGTAATATTGCAACTTATTTGTGTTCTGTACCTGCTTGAGGTAATATGTAAATGTCTGTCATCCTGATGTGGAACCTTTGTAAAAGAGCTTGTGTGCAAAGTTCTTCTCTGAATTCTTAAATAAATAAATACATAAAATAAATACAATATAACAAAGGACTGTTGTGAGGGAGTCAATAATGAAGGGCAGAGGGTGGGACATTGCACACAGGGAGGTAAAAAAATACATTGAGGACAGTTTTCTTTTTTCACAGGTTTTTAAACTAAAAATTCAATTTTGGAACCCTGGGAGTGGGCTACCAAGTTTCCCTGAATACTGGACGTGGGGGGTTACAAATGCCAAAATGGGAATTGGGCATTCCAATGTTGGCAAATACATATGACAACAGGCTGGTGCATGGGAACCGGTAATGGAAGGCAGAGTGTGAGACATTGCACAGAGAGAGGTAGTGGGATGGGTTTTCTGTCACTGAATGATGAGGGCATCTGCAGCAGAGGGTAAGGGTGGAATAGCGCACACTGAGAGGGAGTGGGATGGCAGTTTGTTAAAAAGTAAAAGCAAATATGCCCAGGTCCCCTTGGAAGCATGGAAAGGATAAAAATATCCCTTATTTAGGTAAAAATCAACAGGTGTTTACCTAAATGAGGGCAGAGGAAAATGATCCTGCCCTTAGTTAAAAAAAAATAATGGCCAGAAAAGCTTTTAACCATTTCAAAGTGGCCACATTTAAGAAATGTCTCAAATTTGAGAAAGTTTCACAAATGGACTTTCACAAATTTGTGACATTTCTAATGGCCTAAGTGCAAAAACATATTCCAGGTCATTATTTTAAAAATCTACTGCAGGATCATGTTCCTCAGACCCCAATTAGGTAAACACAATGGTTGATGTTTACCAAGGAGCACTATGTTTGGAATTGCAGCATTTTCTGCCTCACTAGTGTAAACAAAATGGCAGCAGTATGTTAATACAGAGGCCATTTGCAACAGTAAAATGTAGTGGAAGCCGCTTTCAAGAGGTACCAATATTTTTTTCTCATTGACTATAATGTGAAAAATCAAATTTTAATAACTTTTTAATGGATTATTATTTTTTAACCAAATTTCAAAAGGCACATCAGTAACCCAGACTGCATCTTCCCTGAGAATTTTAGACTTGAGGGACACATTGTTTAGGCTGTAGCAATGAGCAAAAAACAGTCAAAACCACTGTTTTTGCTTGATATTTGGCATGCCATAGCTCCGCAACCATACATTTGTCCATAACATAACTTGTCAGATCCAGAGTTCAGTGATACCAGACTGTGCATGCAAATTGTCAGGCAAATTCATCATAGGTTGCAAAGTTACTATTGTGCAAAACTTAGGGTTTCTCATAGACGTGGCTGGGCAACCCTTACTATAGCTAAAGTACCATGCAACAATAATGTGTGTGTGTGTGTGTATATATATATATATATATATATATATATATATATATATATATATATGTATGTATGTATGTATGTATGTATCTATCTATCTATCTATCTATCTATATCATATATATATATATATATATATATATATATATATGTGCATAATTTAGGGTTAAAACACACAAAAGTCAGAAATGAAAAATCTTTAGGGTTGCCCCCAATGGACCTGCCAATCATCCCAAGATTGACAGATGAAGGGGTGTGTCATTGGGGTTGTGAGGCCTAAATGTTGCCCTATTCCTTGTGTAATCATATTTAGAAGCAACAGTGAAGAAGAATGGGGCAACAGTTAGGCCTCACAACCCCAATGACACACCCCATCATCTGTCAATCTTGTGAAGATTGGCGGGACCATGAGGGGGGAGGGGCAACACTAAAGATTTTTCAATTCCTGACTTTTTGTGTTTTAACTCTAAATTATGCATTAATGCTGCTTTTTGTATAGAATTTCCTTACTTTTTGAAAAAGAATAGAAAACTAATAAGTTGCAGAAGTTGGTGGGAGCACGGGCCCTTTGGGCAATGTGCTTCCACCAACTTTTAAATGTCTCTGTAAAATAAAAGTACAAGTACTGAATATGAGGTGTATTGCTTGATCATGAGAGTGGCATAACTGAGCAGCTGTTTACATCTTAGACACATAAGCAGTGAAGCTACAGTACACGTCCCATCAAACTGTTTCATCAATGAGTTGGTCTAGCATTGTTTTTTACGGTTAGCAATGCACTGCCAACTTATATTGCATCATGTTTCAGTTCTTAGACAGCTCAAGAGCAATGTTTGTAAAATGTTTTTGCAACTCATTTGGAATGCATCAGCAATCCAGTCACAATTCAATGCAAAACTGAGTTTTAATTCTTAAGAAACAGGTCATGCAGGGCTTTGTACTGGATCCACCAGCACTTATGCAACTCATTCAGAAATGCAAGAACAACTCAATAGAGGAACAGTTTAGTGTGACTTGTACTGTATCTCCATGGCAGTAACAGTAAGTACATTATACATTTGAAGCCAGTACCACAATGCAAAACACTATATGCAAAAAGTAAAGTGCATGACGCATATCTCAACAGCAAACTAATTTTGCAACACTTAAATACCATAATTGACAAGTACAGGACATGCCATCTATACCCTCCAAATTTCAATGTAAAAGACCGAACCATGTCCAATACATAAAATTTTAAAGTCTGAGATTTTCATTCATTGGAGTTGCAGAATTCCACATCTGTTGACATTTTACAGACACAATGACTGAAAACTACACCCATGACACTAAGGCTAGGTACCTCATCAATTTCAACCACCACAACAATGCAAAATGCTGTCAGCAAAATGTTAACTGTGCCATGCAATATCTCTGCAAGATATATATTTTCTGACAAGTAAACACTGTAATTTACCTCTACAGAACATGCCATAACACCCTCCAAATTTAAAGTAAAAAGACCAAACAGTTTTTGTGATATGAAATGTTAACTATTGGTAACATTGGCCTATATAATGCATTATAAAATCTGGCCATCTTGTCCCTATCTTGTGATTAAAGATGGCAATCAAAGAATCTCATAATCAAAGATCAAAGATTTTTCAGGCTCATGATCAAAGAATTTGCAGGCTCATGATAAAAGAATATAAAATGGTGTAATTCAAAAAGCTGGCACAAGTAAAGCAAGCAACCACCATAGTTCAATAAAAGGATGCCCCCCCTGAGAAAAACCCATGCTCATTTGTGTTCCTAGACCACCACTGGGATGAGAAATTTAATGTTTTAATTGAGCCATTTTGTCCCTCAGTTGTGATCAAAGTTCACGATCAAAGAATCTCGCAATCAAAGAATTTGCAGACTCACGGTCAAAGATTATGCTGGTTCACAATCAAAGATTAAAAAATGCTGAAAATCAAGATTTTGAGAGAAATGCAGTAAACCACCACCATGGTTCAATAGAACGAAGCCCTCTAAGCAGAACCAATCCTCATTTGTGTTCCTAGGCCACCCCTGGGCTGAGAAATGTAATATTTCATTGAGCCATCTCATCCCTCACTCACAATCAAAGTTCGTGATCAAAGAATCTATCTATCAAAGAATTTGCAGGCTCATGATCAAAGATCATTATTGAGCCAGGATTAAGGAATAAAAATGTTCATAACTCCATTTTTTGACAGTTTTAAACCAAACCATGGCCATGGGTTGATAGATCGAGGCCATCTTAGTAAAACCCATCCAAGTTTTATTTCAAGAGTGACCCCTGAGCTGAGATATTTGACTTTTTATGTTCAGAATTTTAAAAAAATAGTTGGTGGACCTTATGATCAAATAATTCTCTGGGACAAAGATTCTTTGACCATGAGGCTGCAAATTCTTTGATTATGAGATTAGACCAGATGTCCACAACCCCATTCCTTGTTCACAAAACAAACATATACATTTTTCCTTTGACTTATAATGAGAGCAGCAGATCACATGATGGCTGTGCAGTGCCACAGGCAAAATCCTCAAAACTGCCCACATAACTGGCAAAAAGTGCTTTTTTCAGCATTTTCATCCATTGAATGGGTCCAAAGTTATTAATGCCCAAAATTTTGACTGTAACATCAATGTGCCTTCATAACCCTAAATATAGGGGTACGACTGTGCCCCTAATATATATATATAGTTTATATATTTATATATATATATATATATATAGCAAAACAAAATGGTTATATTAAATTCACACTAAAAATAGTAAATAGAGTTAAACAGCTACATTTCAACTGTAGGTCTTCTTCAGGAAATATCTAAAAGAGAAAAAAAACAAAGTTAGTGTGGATGGGAGGTAAAATAAGGGATATATATGTGGGGAAAGAAAAGGAAGTCTCAGGAGAAGAAATGATACATGGCAAGATTAAAGAGAATTTGTGTATATATATATATATATATATATATATATAGTGGCATGGTAGTGCCACTGTAGTTAGCTGAGTAGCCCATTTCAGGTTAAACTCTGAAATTTGGCAGCTTAATAACTTTGCCACCATAAGACATATTTGCCTAAAATTTGGCATGCATGGAGAAGTATAACATACCTCTGGATCTGCCAAGTTTTGTAATGGTCTGATATACAGTTGTGGAGCTACATAGCACCAGAGAATGTGGTAATTATGTATTTTTGCACATTCTCTGCTCATGCCTACAGGTCACACGGTCTGTGCAACCAGTTCAAAACCTCCAGAGAACATGCATCCAGGGTCCCCAATGTGCCTTTCAAAGATTTTGTGAAAAAAATATTAAACGGTTCAAAAGTTTTCAAAAAACAAGTTTTCCATTACAGTCAATGGGAAAAGTTAACAAAAAGTTTGACAGTATCACAAATGCAATTTTAGTGTTGCAAATGACCCCTGTAGGATCATAAATCTGCCATCTTGTTTTCACTTGGTGGTCACAGAAATGTTTGGCATTTAAAATTGGGACCCTCTAGCGTTCACCTAGTAGAGTCCTGAGGATGCTTGTCATATGTTTTTTGGGGGGTTAAACACCCTAGAAATATTCTTTTCACATTTTTGTAAACAGTAGTGTCATAAAATAGTGTAGAACATTCAACACTTTCATGATTTTTTTGTGAAAAGTGTCACAAATCACAACACTACTACTTTGCAACACTATGCTCAAAGAATAGGAAATCTTTGCCACCCTGCTGCAAAAGAACAGTTTGGTCTTTTGGATTGAAATTTGGAGGGAGCAAAGCCAAGATCCCACAGATGTGCATTTTGGTGGATTGGTGAGAAGATATTAGAGGGCAGCAAATTTACAGCACTCCTAAGTTGATTATTCCTCCCATAGGCTAACATTACGGCATCCGCTGCTCATTTCAGGGTCTGTATCTCAAAAACACTTCAAGATACTGACTTTTTAAAAAAAAAAAAAAGCTTAGCCCCCCGCTAGGGAGCTAAACATAAAACTAGCCAGGAAAGTCATAAATCATATGAGATTTTAATTTTGTTCCTACGTCATACAGTTCCTGAGATATAAGCAATTTGGTATTCCAAGTGTTCATTTTCTGCTCCGAGGGCCATTATTATGCATACATTCTTTGTATTCACTGTACTTCTGAATGCACCTTTTTGGGAAAAAAAATGTGAGCATTTGTGTTACTGTTACAGTCAGAGTTTCTGCTTACATTTTCATTACCGTTTACATTAGAATTTCCATTCAAGTCACCGTGTACATTACCCTTTGCATTACCATTTACGTTACTGTTACCATTTGCATTTCTATTACTGTTTTTGTTTGCATTTCCTTTTTTGTCATCGTGTGCATTACCATTTGCATTTGCATACGCAGTTCCGTTTGCATTTCCATTTGCATTTCTATTTCCTTTGGCATCATCGTTGGTGTTCCCTAAGTGTTTGCATTTCCAATTGCATTACCATGGCCGTGTGCGTTACCATTTCCATTTGTGTACACACGTGCATTTCCATTTCTGTTTGCATTTGTCTTTCCTAAGGCATCATTGTTGGTGTTACCATAAGCGTTTGCATTTCCAGTTGTGTTATCATGACCATGCGTGTTATCATTTGCGTTGGCATACTTGCTTGTGTTTGCTTTTCTGTTTGTGTTTCTGTTCCCTTTGGCATCATCGTTGGTGTTACCATTACTGTTTGCATGTCCATCACCATCTGCATTTGCATGTCTGTTGGCCTTAGCATTTACATTTTTGGTAGCATTTCTGTTATCAATTGCATTACTGTTTTCTTCTGCGTTGCCGTTACCATTACCTTTTGCATTTCTGTTTCCGTTTGTCTTACCATTTTCATTTTCATTAGCATTTGCATTTGTGTTTCTGTTCTCATAAGCATTTGCATTACCATTTCTGCTATTTTTATGCACTGCCTTCTGTGACACATAGCACATCCAGTGTGTGGCTGATTGGTTGGAAACCTGGCAAGTGGAAAGACCTTTGTTCACGCAATATGCCAGTATTTGGTGAAAAAATGTTGTTCCTTTCAACAGTTATGGCCATTTGAAGTTGCCTCACTTCAGAATCAGACATTGTAGTGCATTTTTGGTTGTGATTTTCACCATTTTGTGTTGGAAAACTTCTTAAAGGTACAGAAACATAAACATTATCTCTGGAATGGTTTGGTCTTTTCACATGAAATTTGTAGGGTGTTGAGTGCATATCCTGGAGATGTGAATTATGCTGTTTATGTGTCTTAAAAATAATTCTCTCTGATCACACTGCATGATGCACTTAACGTTGTACACATTGCATTCTGCATGGTACTGCTGCCTTTACATTTATAGTGTAGGTAGCCCTAGTGGTACGGAGGTGCCTTACAATGGTTGTGTGTGTAAAACATTAACAGGTGCAGAATTATACTACTCTGATGAATGAAAATTTGGTTCATTACCCTTCAATAACTTCTGAACCATGTGTCCGATTTGCCTGACATTTAAAATGTTCAAAGACGTATAATGCATCTTTCACTGTGACAATTGTCAGGTCACTGGTTCTTATGGTTGCTGAATTGTGCATGTTACGTTGTTTGCTCATGGTGCTGTGCGACCTTCGAATAGATGTATACACAATTCTGGAAATACAGTTTGCCATGGTACATATCTTCATTGACCAATTTTCATTTTGGTCGGTCATACAGCTTTTGCACAGCAAAGTGACAAAAAAAACACATGTTGGGAGTGTGCCCCATGCTCTTACCACCACATTCCATTCACTATTTATAGTGCATATTCTCAAAAGGAAGGGAAATTCATGACAAAAATCTCCATTTAATGCATCAGTTAGGATTGTTGCACCGTGACAAAAGCGAGGAAATTCCACACCCCCAACCCCTGCATCACACACACACACACACACACACACACACACACACACACACACACACACTCACATGTACACACACACACACTCACACAGACATATGCAAGTGGGGGGACCAAGGCAACACAACTAATCACAGACAATCAGCAGCAGGAGACAGAAATAACATACAACTGTCTAAATGTTCTACAAGACACATCCATCATCATGGTCCACCAACTGAAGGAGTTCTGCTGCCATCTGAGTGACTTGGTGGTATACATGCATACTGGCTATCAGTTGTTGGTGGGCCACATTAAACATGTTTTTTTTTATCTAATACATTTCTTATCTATTCTGAATCACAATGTGTTGGTAATGCATCACTCTAGCAACATGCCAATGTCAGGCAGTGGTTTTAGAGACCTTTGTTGACTGTTAATGTCTCCTGATGTTACCCCAGTATAAGACAGTGATGTACCAGTACACTTATATGTGCACAGTACTGCTGCACCATTATCTGACATTATACAGTTGCAGATCTGTGTGGGAGTGTCAGACCCAAAAAGTCACATGCTCACACTACACGATACCTGAATTGTTGAAAGTTTCTCATTTGAAATAGGTAAGTGTGTTTCTCTGGTAATTGATATGTTGCTGCTAGCATGCTGTTCAAATGGTCCCATGTCACACATTTGTGATATGACTGTGTAGTATCAGAGAGCAATGTAACACAGTTCCATGCGTCTAAATACCTCTTGATCTTACCATGGCATAAGAAAAAAATGGATCTGTACAGTATTATCTGCAGAGCCCTTCTCCACTATTTTTAATATCATCATGGACCATGGTTGACATTATAATACAAATTATTTCAGATATTAAAAAGAAAAATGACTGTTACTCTAGGCTGAAAACATCATGCTGCATTCATACCACTGTTATTTCTGTGGTACTGCTTCTACATGTGGCATTATAATAACCATATATTGCTTCTGCATACTATCATGAATAGAAAACTACAGATCTGTCATAAAACTCTTGAGCACTGCATGTGTGCATTGATTTGTGACCAGAAGTTTTTATTAATATTACATGTGCACTGTTATGTAACCATGACCATCTTGGTTTGCACATTGGTACGTTGCTCACTGCATGTTACTCAAAGGGTATCATGCTGTCATTTCTGTGCCTATGACCACATTATATCAGATACCTTTTTATCCATGCTTTCTTCAATCTTAATGCCCCATGACATTATCCCAGCATAACCAAAAATGCATTTCCTAGGTATAGTGAGGAGAGTACTCCTGTGCTGGCATGTTACACTGTCCAGATGCTGAGAATGCTGTGTTCACCCATGTCTGCACAAGTACTTTTAGACAGTTGTATGTTATTTCTGTCACCTGCTGCTGGTTGTCTTTGAATGGTTGTTGCCTTGGTCCTCCCCCAATTTATATGTGTGTGTGTGTGTGGGGGTGAGGGTGTGTGTGTGGTGCTGAGGGTGTGTGTGTGGTGCTGAGGGTGTGTGTGGGGACTGTGGAGTTAGGGTTTTCAATCCTAACACCAAATTTCCTCACTTTTGTCACTGTGGAACAACCCAAACTGATGCATTAAATAGAGTTTTTTTCCAGGAAAACATATGTATATATATACATTGTAGCATGGTAGTGCTACCATAGTTAGGGTTGAGTACCCCATTTAAGGTTAAATGGTGAAATTGTGCACCTTAATGACTTTGACACCATTAAATGGATCTGCCTGAAATTTGGTAAGCATGGGGCATAGCCATAAATCTTTGGATCTGCCAACTTTTGTTCCAGTTCAATATACAGCTGCAGAGTTATTAAACAACATTCCAGGGTGCATTTATGTTTGTTTGTGCATTTTTGCTTGCACCTACAGGTTGCACGGTTTGTGTGACCAATCCAAAAACTTCAGGGAACATGTGGCCAGGGTCCCGGATGTGCCTTTTGAAGATATCATGAAAATTATTGAACAGTTCAAAAGTTATTCAAAAAACAAGTTCTCATTATAAGTCAAAGGGAAATGTTAAAAAATTCGACACTTTTGCAAATGCACTTTTTAGTGTCGCAAATGACCCTAGTAGTGTCGCAAATCCATCATTTTGTTTTCAGTTACTGATCACAGAAATGCTTGGCATTTAAAATTAGGACCATCTAGGGACATCATCTTTTTGTATTTACCTAGTCGAGCCCTGACGATGCAAGCCATGTCTTTATTTTAGGTAAAACACCCCAGAAATACGTTTTTCAAATTTGTAGGATGAGTAGTGTTGCACTTGCAACACTGTCACTTATTTTTGCAAAAGGTGTCGCAAATCATGACAGTACTTTTCTAGACTATAGCCAAAATGACTGGAATTCTTTGCCACCCTGCTGCAAAAGAACAGTTTGGTCTTTTGGACTGAAATTTGGAGGGAAGGCAGCTAACATCTCATAGATGTGCCTTTTGGTGGTTTGCTGACAAAACATTGAATGGACATAAAGTTATGGCACTCCAAAGTAGATGTTTTTTCTGATAGACTATCTCGTAATTAGTGCGAGATACAGAATTTTTTGTTGTAAAAATGCGTAGCCTTATGGGCTACACATTTATGAAAACATAGCCAGGAAACTCATGAATCATGCGAAATCTTAATTTTTTATTCTACTTCGTACAGTTCCTGAGATAAAAGGGATTCAGTATTCCAAGAGATCATTTTCTGGTTCAAGGCCCATTATTATGCCTACATTCTTTGTAGTCACTGTGTTTCTCTATGCAGCTGTTGGGGAAAACCAGGGTGTGGGCTTCCGTTACTGTTACAGTTGCACTCCCAGTTTCATTTCTGTACCTATTTGCATTAGCGTTCCCATATACACCATTGTGTGGGTTTCGCTTTGCGTTTTTGTTTGTGCTTGCATTTGCGTTACCGTTATCATTTGCATATCCACTACTATCTGCGTTTGCATTTCAGTTTGTGTCGCCGTGCACATTACCAGTTGCATTTGCGGCCGCCTATTTGTTTGTGTTTGCATTTCTCATCCATTTTGAGTCATTGTTGCTGTTACCATTACCATTTTCATTTCCAATTGTGTTACCGTGACCATGCACATTATGGTTTGCATTTCTGTGTGGGCTTGCTTTTGTGTTTCTGTTTCATTTGGCGTTACTGTTGCTGTTACCATTACCATTTGAATTTACAATTGCAGTACCGTGACTGTGCACATTACGGTTTGCATTTCTGTATGCACTTGTGTTTGCATTTCTGTTTCTGTTTCCTTTGGTGTTATTGTTGCTGTTACCATTACCATTTGCTTTTACAATTGCAGTACTGTGACCGTGCACATTACGGTTTGTGTTTCATATGCAATTGGGTTTACATCTTTGTTTATGTTACTGTTCACTTCAACATCACTGCATGTGTTTCAGTTACTGTTTGCATTACCATTTATATTTCCATCACCATGTGTGCTACCGTTTGTACTTTTGTTTCCATTGCAGTTACTGTTAGTATTTGAGTAAAAATCATGTAATGGGAGTACGGGGCCTGAAGGGCCTGCTCCCCCACCATATTTCATTCACTATTTATAGTCCTCATTCTCAAAAAGAAGGCAAATTCATGGCAAAAAACTCTGTTTGATGCATCAGTTTGGGTTGTTCCACAGCAACAAAAGTGAGGAAATTCAGTGTTAGGGTTGAACCACCCCTTGGACCCACCTCCACCCCACCCTCCAGCCGGCATTGGGGCATGTGTTGGGGTTGTCAGTCCTAACTTTCATCCCATTCTCCTATAGTTCACTCCTCAGCTTCTTTATACATGTGATGGGGTGAGAGTTGGGGCTGACAACTCCAACGCTCACCCCAATACCAGCTGGGGGGTGGGAGGTCCAAGGGGGGGTTCAACCATAACATCAAATTTCCTCACTTTTGTCACTGTAGAACAAACCTAACTGATGAATTAATCAGAGATTTTTTGCCATGAATATATATATATATATATATATATATATATATGTATATATATATATATATATATATATATATATATATATATATATATGTAGTATATGCAAGAAACTTTGTTAATGCATCAGTTATGGTTTTCTACAGTGAAAAGAAGTGAGGGAAATTTGATTTTAGAGATCCCACCCCTTGCACTCCACCCTTGCACTCCACCCCCCACCAGCAGGCATCGGGGTGTGCGTGTTGTCGGGCCTACACTTTCCACCCCATGCCATGTAAACAAGCTGAAGTGGTATAGAGAATGGGGTGAGAGTTAGAGCCAATTACCCTAATGCACACCTCAATGCCTATTGGTGGAGGGTGAGCTGGGGTGAAGGGTGGCACCCAAAATCAAATTTCCTCACTTTTTTCACTATAGAAGAACCATAACTGATGCATTAATGAAATTGTTTGCATAAAATTTCCTTACTTTTTAAGAAAGAATAGAAAAGTAGAAAGTTTCACAAGTTGGTGGGAGCGCAGGGATCCAAGGGCTCCATGCTCCCACCAACTTGTAAGTGTTAGGCCACATTACACACCCAATCACTAAAATGTCCATTTACAACAGCAAGACCAGCCACCAAACAAATGTTCATGCAGTAGAACAATAGAAAATGCTGTTCACAAAACATAAACTATGCCACGCAATATCTCCACAAAATGTATATTGTCTGACACATAAACACCACAATTAACATCAACAGGACATGCCATCAACACCATTCAAATTTCATGTAAAAAGATTGAACTGTGTCTGAGATATAACATGTCAAAATTAGAAATTTTCATTCATCAGAGTGGCACAGTTCTGCACCTGTTGACATTTAACACACACAACAACTGAAAACTACATCCATCACACTAAGGCGAAGCACCCTATCAATTTCAAGGCACCTGCACAATCCAAAACACTGTCTGGAGCATGTAAAGTGCATTGTGTAATATTTCAACAAAAAAGAATTTCTTCTGAGACATAAACACCACAATTCACATCTAAAGGACATGCATAAACACTCTCCAAATTTCAAGTAAAAAGACCAAACCATTTCCGAGATATTCAATGTTAAAGATTGGTAACATTTCCCTATCTATTCCATTATAAAAAATCTGGCCACCTTGTCCCTCCCTTGTGATCAAAGATGGTGACCAAAGAATCTCATGATCAAAGAATTTGCAGGCTCATAATCAAAGAACGTGCAGGGTCATGACCAAAGAAAAAAAAAACTGTTGTAATTTAAAAAAATCAAAGAATTCCAGTTAACCACCACTACAGTTCTTCAGAACCAAGCCCCCTGAGTGAAGTCCACCCTCATTTGTCTTCCTAGGGCACCCCTTAAGCTGAGAAAATTGATTTTTTTATCTGCCCATCTTGTCCCTTGCTTGTGTTGCACGATCGCAATCAAAGAATTTGCAGGGTCACGACCAAAGAATAAAAACTGTAGTCATTTAAAAAAATCAAAGATTTGCTGTAAACTACCACCATCGTTCATCAGAACGAAGCCCCCTGAGTACAACCCATCCTTGTCTGTCTTCCTAGGGCACCCCTGGACTGAGAAAATAGATTTTTTTAATCTGGCCATCTTGTCCTTCACTCGCAATGCATGATTGTGATCAAAGAATCTCATGGTCAAATAATTTCCAGGGTCGCGATCAAAGAAACTGCTTGCTCATGAACAAAGAGCGAGGGATGAGATGGCTAGATTTAAAAATGTATTTTCTCAGCCCAGGGGTGTCCTACACCGTTAAATGAGGCTGGATTTTGTTCAGGGTGCTTCAGTCTGCCCCATCGGAGTGTGAAAAATCATGTTTCAAATGTCCCTGGTAAGCTAGGATCCCCCATCATAAAAAATAGATAACGATCTGTAGTGGCCCCCCATATCTATTTCATAAATATGTTTTTTTATATGCCTAGTAGTCTAGTGGGCCACCAATGTGTATAAAATGATATTTGTTATTCATTTCTCTGGCAGTCTAGTGGCCCCTCCATCATAATAAAATATATAACTTTCTGCAATTTTCTGATAGTCTAGTGGCCTCCCCATGTTTATTTTATACATATTGCTGTTTTAGATCCCTGGTAGTCTAGTGGCCCCACAATCTGTATTACATTATAATTATTTGTCATAGCCCTGGTAGTCTAGCGGCCCCACTCCATCATATGAAAATACATAAGGATTTCACATTTCCTGGTAGTCTAGGGGCCCCCACCCCACTACCTAGCCATGTCAGCCTATCCAGCACCCCCCACACCCTTCCCCAGTCAATGAGTGGCACAGCCCACCTCTCACCTCAACAACCAGCCACCAACGTATTTTCTTGTAGTATTCAACTAGTACATAAATCACTTAACTGTGTGCTTGAAGTTCATACAATATATAAAACACCTGACACATCATTGCTTTACACTACCCCTTCCTGGGGCAAATGCAGGATTATGCACTTCATGCATTTTATGCCCCAATTGTATGATTCATGCACTGCATAACACAGTGGAGTTTAGCACTTAAAGAATGTTCACACATTGTTAAAAGTAACAGATTTATTTTCCCTTAATGAGTACCATTTTTTGTAGAGTTTTACTACTAATGCACAGTATTAGACAGAGGGGTTACGTGGGCAACTACAATACAACAATAATTACAGTCCTCGCTAGACACAGCACACAGCAAAAAACAGCAACTCTACCTGAGCAAAAGACAAAACAGAAAAAGAAAGAAAAATAGCCATTACAGATAAATAAGGAAACAATTCAGTTTTTATGGAGATATTTACTTAATATTTTAATTATATATTTGCCACATATTACCATTCTAACATTTTTTTAACCTCCATTTTTGTGCTCCCCTTCTGCAGAACAGACTCAACGACCTCCAGCTGCTGGCACCCACACCACTCGGGCCAGGTCTGGCATATGGATAATTGCCCCATGCACTCAGGGTTGCCACACACCCCAGTGAAGGTGCCTCTTGTGTCCAGGGGCACAGCCATCAGCCACTGAGGTTGCCCCACCATTTTCAGATGATTTTTGTTCCCTGGGGAGACAGACATGTAATGGAGTCACAGCACATCCATGCTGAAACCTGCTGTGCTCACCTCCCCTTGCTGAACATGCAACTGCAGTGTGTCTGGCCTCCACCAGTCACTGCTACAGTGTGTTGCATTGTACCCACCCTCCCCAGAGGAAGAAGAGCAGTTGTGGGATGCTCAATCCTTCCTCTCCCTTGCCAGCCCCCAGTGACCCGAGTCCATCACCAAACCTGGGTCACTGGTGTGGCATGAGGTGTGGTGTCCAGTGCCTCAACCCTCAGCACCATTGGGCTGGCACACATCTGACCATTTGAAATAGATTATTCTGTAATCTACTCATTAGTTCAGTACAATTACATTAGGGTTACAGTAAGTGTCACAAAACTTATTTGAAATATAGAAATAGTAATATAGCATTGTGGTGATTAAAGGGGCCATTGGGGCATCTGCCCTGTTCCTATTGCTGCACAGGAAGAACTCTTGACTACTCGATGCCAGCTGTACTGCAAAATGCATCGAGATACAAAGTACACAGAATATGTAAACATTCCCTTAGCTAGGAGGCCAGATAGACTCTGGGTAACTTCCTTCAACACAAAGCTGTGTTGCTGTGTATAAAAGTGCTGTGACACTTAAACATATTCTTCTAATCATACTGATAAGACATCACACATCACAGTCATGTGCATCAGGCAAACTTCTACACCAGCACATGTGGTAATGGTTTAACCATCAATTTCATTGTTCTCCAAAATATAAGAGAACAGCCTTTACGCATTAGCAAACAGCCATTTACATTGGGAAGGATCAAGACCCGATCTTGTTTGGGATCTGCAAACTCATCTGCTACAATGTCAGCACCACCCTCCCTCCATGAATACTAGCCTACAGGCTGTGCATGAAGACACTTTTAGGGACAATTCCCTGATTCATCCCAGAACTTTTGTGAAGCTGCTTTGGTGTACAAACTGAGTAAATTTCTGTTTACGAGTTACCAGGATATGTATCTGCCTTTTTTTGTGTGATGACTCTGATGAAGGGTACCATTCTCCCATTTCTGTGAGGATTCCCTCAAGAAGGTCTCTGTTTTAAAGTTATGACAATAGTGGATGTCCCATATGCGACTTGCCCTTTGTTCAGAACTTTAACCTTACACCCTAGTGATGTTCCTAATCTCTAGTGTGCTAAACATTTCAAGTTATCATCAATTTCTACAGTACTTAGTATTTGTGAGGTGTAATTCTGAAAGAATGACTGAGTATTGATGTGGAAGCAAAAGGTGCAAGACCCCCCACCTGGAATGACTTGGTCATCATTTCAGGTTCTGTGAGGGTGCCTGTTTTCTTTCAGTGCATGTGGCCAATGTCTGAAGAAGTTTACCCTTTGAAGATGTGATTTTTCATTATGTTTTGAGCCCTGAGTGCTCTGATGTGGTCCACGTGCCACAATTCTATCCTATGCCATATGGGAAATATTCTAAGAAATGGCTTAGTGCCACTTTCTAGCAGATTTTGTGTGTTCACTGGCTAATTCCAAGGTTACAGATGTCTAATCCTAGGCTATATGGGAGGTTTCAATTCTGTTCCTATAGATGTGTTCTGCAGTGCCTTGCGCCATAAAGTGTAAACCTTGGGGGATCCATCTTTGCTTTTGTGTTCCAACTGTGTTTTTTAATAAAGCCACATTCTAGAATGCCAACCTGGTATGGACATCTAGATACTGCTTCCTGTGTGGATTTACTGTCCAGAAGTGCAAACCTAGTATAGCCCTTAGCAAACACTCGCTCTTCAGGACCTGGGGTTTAGCATAGGTCAGTTTATCTCTAGTACACAAATATTGTATTATTTTTCCTCCTGCTTTGGCAAATTGCTTTGCACCCCACCACTCTTTTTTCTTCTAGACATAGGAAGTGTGCCTACTAGTCAAATAGGGGCTGGTGGGAGTTACATATAAACAAGGACTTCTTTCATAATAATAAAAGTAATACCTTAGCACATTTAGACACATCACCTGGTTTTCATGGACAGCATTAATAGCTGCAGCTACTTCAATCATAGGTATTAATTTTATTATTATGTGTGATGTGATTGTTCAGCAACAAGGAACAGTCATGCTAAATTAAAGACCCCATACATCCACTGACATCAAACCTTTATTGCTAGGAGCTAAAAAAACAGGAGAGAAAGAAAACTCTTTTCACTCTAAAACACTTCTCAAAGCACATATAAATATTATTGACCAATGACGTATATTAATTATAGCTCTCTTAAGAAATAAAAAGATAGACAACACAGAAAGAACATACTTCTAACTCTAAAAGCAGTCTCCAAAGCACACATTTCTGCTGAATTCATTTAAAACATTATTGCCCATTGACTTATATTAATTATAGCCCTCTGAGTTCATGACAACCCCAAAGCTGTGGTCAGCTCATGGAGTCCCAAGGTTGTTTACCATGATGCTGCCTTATAGTTATACACATACACACACATACACACACAACTACTTGCTGGATACTCATACCTCTCAACTGTCCCTGATTTTCAGGGACATCCCTGATTTTTGCCTCATAATTTTACTCTGTCCCTCCTAAACTTTTTTTTCCTGTGGCTAAACAGTGGGGATTGAACGACCATAATAATGTGAAGCATCAAAGTTAGACTTTTTCTTTATAAAATGCATTTTACAATAAGCATCGTATTCTACCAGCTTTGTAGGTGGATAACTCTAATTTTGAAGATTTGTCCCTGATATTGGTCCTTTGTCCCTGATTTTTTAAGCCTTGTCTCTCTGTGATTTATTTATTTTTAATCTATTTATATCACCTGTGGACCAGAACTCTCTCAGGCAGTCCAGTCACATGCCGCTCTACCACCTACTGTGACCAGCTGCTCCCTCAAAGGCATTAGGACTCCTCACAGGTGCCCAACCCAAACCCATGAGGAGATCAAGGGGTGGAGGCAGAGGCCCAGTGTTGGGCTTGTGGTGGTCAAGAAACTGGGATGTTCTCATCTATCTGGCCTCCAGGGGATTTGAAGATGCTTCCCCAATCCCTTCAAGTGTGACGCAAGGTGACACCATAGCACATGGCAACCTCACTAGTGTCTGCCATGCTCCTCCCTCATTGACAGTCTGAGATCCTGCAGTACCTCTGGTCTCCTATTGGGGTCACTGGGATACTGGATACCCCCAACACCCTTCCCTGGGAAAGGTGAGCCATGCTGGCAGATGCTCAAGCCCTTCCTTCCCTCCCTGCTGACCCATGGCACCCGACTTCGCTCCTGAACCCGGGTCACTGGCATGACGTGAGATGTGGCATCCAGTGCCTCCAACCTCAGTACCACTGGGATGGCTCCCTCTGTGATTTGTGAGGAAGGAGGTTGAGAGGTTTGTAGATACTAGATAGCTCCCCCACCTCCACTGCCACACATTAACCTCCCCAAAAATGCCTGGTGAGCAGATGATAATGATGGTCTCTTCACTCACTGTGGTAGGTAAAATGGTCAGACGGTGTTGCCCAAAGTTCCTCCTGGCTAAGGCAGGGCAGGCTAAAAACAGTACAGTGGCAGATGGCAGTGAAATACACTGTTACCATGGTCGTACTACATGGAAATCACCAGAACCAAACAAATTCCAAAGAATTCCACTGCTCCCTGTACAATGAAAGAAAGAGATTAAAACCAAAAGCTTGTGTGCCACCTACGTTAAGACAAATATGAACATTGTAGAGCACAGTAGGAAGATGGGGGCCCCTGACACTGGGATGTACTTGTTAAGTTTGAACTTTTTTCCCATTCCCATTGTCATATTGGGGCTCTGGACCCAATTCCACCATGCAGCATAGCCCAAGGTCAGATTGGGAGTCAGAATGGGAATGAAGAACCGAAAAAAAGGAGGCAAGGATTGAAGGGGGAAAGGAGAGAGCAGCCTTTAACTCCAGATTCAGTCTTAAATGTTAATTTGCTGGCCCGAGGCACAGTTCCAATGGCCCTGGGCAAGCACGACACACCCTCCGGATGCCCAATACAGCTAGCAACACATTTCAATACATTAAGGGGGAAGAATGACTCAAACATACAACTTAATTTACCCATTTGATAAAAGCACTGGCAGATTTGCTTAAGAAGAGAGAAGACGAAACTAGGGAGGAATAAATTAGTCTTTTTTTTTCCTTTTTTGCATCTGAATTGTAAAGGATGCCAGCGACGGATGTTTCTGCTGCCTGAAGAAATGTTGGTAACCAAAGGGAATTAAAAGCCAAGCATAAAATGCTGTGACTGATTAACAGTGAAAACTGGGGACACTCGTTTTTTTGTCCTAACTTTCATTTCTCAGAAATATTGTTTTTTGGAATAGTAGTATTACAGTGCGCGGTAGTGGGAGGATTTCTTTTTAGAACAGGGTGAAGGGGAGCAAGGCGGAGCATGGTGGGGAGGAGCTATTGCAGTGCTAAAAACACAGTTGATAAGGGACACCAAGGAGGGGATAAACTGGTGATGAGCAGAGAAAGGGCATGGAGGAGCCATTTGAATAGCAGTAGAGCACTGGCATCAAACAGGGAGCGGGGTTGTGATGGTGGAGATAATCCGTTTTTTTTAATGAAATAAAAAATGCAGAGTCTCACTCTGTGATCATTTAAGGACTGCAGGCTCCACCTACTGCAGCCCTAATTAACAAGAAAATAGGAACTAAAAAATAATGTTTTTGGTACACTACAATACAAAACCGTAACTCACAGATGGAAATTTTCTAGATAACCGGCAAATACAAATCATTGTTTCCAACTCAAGTTTAATTAAACAAGACAAATAATTTATATGGAACTGTAAAGGATTATTCACATTTAGACATAAATTAAAATGAATAGTTTTACTTTACTGCAAAACACAGCTCGTGTATGTACACTGCATGAGAACATGCCAAGCAATGACCTCGGCCTGCACTAATCAATGAGACTAAACAAACGATAAAAAAATAAAAAAAAATAGAAAAGAAAAAGTGATCAATGCAAATAATGGACACTCCATGATAGCATATAAAAACGCTTATTGGAAACCCATATGCCATAGTGATAAGGTGAAATCATTCCACATAAAGCTCAATGGAAAAAAAAGGTAAAAACATAAAAAAGACAGGAAAAAGCAGTAGCAGCATCTATAGTTCATTCAATACCTGGGATACATTAGTTTATTAGATTTTGATCTTGGAAACTAATTTAAATACCCCCAGTGTCCTTGATACATCGCCAGGAATACTTTGTCTTAAAATATGTAGCAGACTATGAAAGCACATAAGCAGACTGAAAATTTAGTACAATTTCACTTCTATGTGTAACAGGATATAGCGTTGTAGAGGATCTCCTGGTACGTGGATAGTCATAAAGGATTTTCAAATGGCAGCTGCAATACCACCAGGGATGAATGGTGGGACTAGACTGGCTTCCTTACTGTAGGAATTTATGGTCTATTGGTGATACTGGCAATGGGAGACCAGGTTTGCCATGGGACCTCTGTTTGGATGGGATCCTGTTCAGCAGGTACACTGTGTATCACTTGTTGGTCGCCTGCTGTTTCCTTCTGTCTCGCTGATACTTTTCTTGAGTATTTGGAAACAACCTTTTGTGTTATGACTTCAATGCATTGTGGAAACTGCATTTTGTGCAAATAATCTAATGCATGGATTGTGTCTAGATGTCCTGTGCACATGATCTGCCTTGTGCAATTATTTATACTGAAACTGTACTTCTTTGCATTTTTTGAAAAATATTTTTACTCCATTGCCCTGCACACTGTTATTTCAGTAAAACTTTTTAAAACTGATTTCTGAAACCTGAATCTTTTATTCTGTAACCAATATAAAGCTTCCATAGGGGTGTGCCGCAGATTGAGTGTTAGAAAATGACAGACTCGAACCTCAGTCAGAGATATTAGAATAAAAAGTCAAGACTAAATGTAAAATCCATAATAACAATTTCTTGCAAACCACACAACAACACAAACTTAAACAGATATATTGGGAGACGTTCTGTCAGACAATACGTCACAAAATCAAAGAGCAAGAAAAACAAACTTGATTACTGAGCAGGGCATGATAAACAAAGACAATCCAGTCTGATCTTAGAAATAAGTGACTTCAGCCACTCAGTTTATGTAAAGTACACTTATGGTAGTACTGACTTCTGACCCACATAAAAAAAAACAACACTTTAACACTATGAGAAGTACAAAACTACAACATGCACAGATAATATCCAGCATTGTTTTCTTTTTTTTAACCAGGAGTAGCATACTAAGCTGAACATTTTTTTTTTTAAACAGGTGCAATCTGGGAGTACAGGGAAGTTAAGTGACTTGCTCAGAATCACACATTATGCAAGTGGAAGATGTGGGATTAAAACCCAGGTCTGTTCATGTTATATGTCACCAGATTTGCAGCTCAGAGCCTTAAATCACTGCACTATACTGCCTCCTGACCAGAGAAAAATAATTCCTTACCCCGATGGTGCCAGGAAGGTTCATAGAAGACTTAAATATGCAAATGTTAAATTGTAGCAATATTTCACCTGCAGAAATCACTCTCCAAAACTATGGAAACAGATCAATTACATGTTTGTCACAAAAAAAACTAAATATTAATTTTATCACATGATCATTCAAACATTGAACAGTAGTGTAAAGATGGGGTGCCTGCAGTGACAGATTTAGTAACTTAAAGTACCAGAAACTAACATGTCAGCACGTGTGTTACCCTAGTGATTGCAGTGAAGTTTGGCATTTTCTGAAAATACCCAAATACTTGTTTGGCACAGTTCAGGTTCAGCAGTAGCAAACATGTTACAAACAAAAGGAAACACCAACAACAGGCAGAAGAATTGAGCATTTGTAGCTAATTTAATATTGTGAAAATGTATTGGAACAAGGAATTAATTAAAATACTGAGCAGCTCTTTAATGGAATCATCTCAGACAGCAGACAAGTGCACACAGGTGTCCCTCAAGGCTCGATCTTAGGCCCCAGAAACTAACATTTGTGGTTTTAGTACATATATTGCATATTAAAGACAAGCAACTGCATATTTTGTGTCTGGGCTCTAAACATCAGCTTTTACCATTGCTCGCTCAGTCTGATGCTCTCTGTTGAAGAAGTTAAAGCTTTTAAGAAGCTAATCACAGAGATGTAAAGTGTGTGTTTTTGATTTAACTTCTGATCACTTGGGATTTGTAGAGTTCCTCAGCAGTCCAGAGCATTTGTTAATCTACATATAGTATTAGTTCAGTGACTTTTTTGTTTGTTTTATTGAAACCCACCTCCTGATGATGTATGTAAACTCCTTGTCTTTCTCTGTTTTCATTCATTGTTGTACTACGGGGGGGGGTCACTTGTTTTTAGTTGAGCTGCTGGTGTAATGCATTTGGGCCAAATGCCAACTGTCTGGGTCGCACGCTTTTTGTCCAGATAGATTTAACACTGCTATCTGGAGTTGGGCTGCCGATTATTAACTTAGGATCAGCTTTATCATACTAAAGTCACATCTTTTTTCCACAGCTGCTGTTTTTGTTTTATTTGTACCATTTTATCCATTGAGTCATGTTGATTCTTCAGTTAGTCTATGTGAAGTGAAAAGATGTTCATCACTCCCCAACCCCCCACACATAACCTTTCTGGTCCGTGGCACACATTTTGAGTCTATGTAATGTTAGTGGCAAAGAAGTGGCAATGAACTGGAGAGGGACAGCTTCACATTAAGGGGTGTACCTGACTGACACTTTCAGGGCAGGCAGAGTGGGGGGCATCTAGATGTGATGGGATGCAGAGTTAAATATAACAACGTATGTGCAAAAGGTTGGGATCAATCCACATTGTTACTAATGGCAATTAGCTAGTTATTTTTTTGTAAATAGTTCTGCTTGGGCGGCGAGGGTATATCAGTCTGCCTCATATTAGGAGGCAAGTTCAATTATACCTTGGAAGGGTAACACAGATCAACAAAGGATATGACATTGACTTGTCCTACTGTCACTTTCTACCCCCTCGTGCCCCCACCCCCACATCTACTTGGCATCTCCTACACCCTCATCATCACTGTCTCCTGGTCAATCTATATATGGATGACTGTCCAAAGCTACAGTGTGTGTCTTTTTAATTGTGATAGACATCAGTTTGTGGTGTGACCAACCAGTGGTCATACCATACCAATTTTTACAAATGTAGCTCTCTGGCTTGAAAATCACAGGTTTTAAGTAAAGGTTGAGAGGTCCTCCATATGTTCATGAGGTTCATTTACTGGGATTAGCAGGTCTGTTTAGGATCCTTAATGCACACCATGGTTTTTTGTCTCTGTGGCAAAGATAAGGATGCATCTTTTTGAATCCTTCATACAGTACTTTTGTTTAAAAACAGCAACCCTATTTTAAGTTCTGATGTGCAGATAACAGAGACTGGAGGCACTGTTCCAAGTTTGAGTGTGTCGACACAGAAAGGCAGGAATCTGGAGCTGCTATGGACATGCATTGGTGTTTCCTTTCATTAAAGGGATGGGAACAGAGGGGTGGGTTCAGTACAGTGCACAGTGGGCAGTAGTAGGAGGGTTTCTTTTTAGGACACTGGGGAGGGGATAGACTGGTGATGGGCAAAGAAAGGCCGGGGAGGAGCTATTTGAATAGCAGTAGAGGATGGGTGCCAGAGAGTGGGCAGGGTTGTGATGGGCAGAGAGAGAGAGGGCAGAGAGAATTCATTTTTTTAATTAAGGAAAAGATGCAGAGTCCTCACTCTGTGATCATTAAAGGACTACAGGTTCTGCCAACTGCAGCCCTAAACATGACAAAACAGCTGTCTATATATGTGAAAGGGTGTACCCCCCCACACACTTTTTCTTTAGTAGTATTTTGGGTATGGGTCAGAAGATCAGTGTTTCTGGACACAGCTTAAGACTGTATTGTTATGCCCCTCTCCATTTGTCTATATGTTCATTGGGCTGGCCACCCACTTTGTTTACATATTTTGTTTGGTGTTATCTGTGTTTTTCTGTTGTTGTTGAACAGTCCGTTGTGGTTCCGAATACGTATGATTCCAGAACTAGAATCAAAACAATAAACAATATGCTAGTAGCTATGATGGTATAGGTAGCTGGCAGCACAGAAAAACAGTTCCCCAAGTTAGAAATCATTGAGCTCCTTAATGATATGTCAGAAGTGGCTCTGTTTCAAACAGCATTTCAGTTTGCTTTAAAAATTAAAGACAAACTCTTGTAATGCCCTGCATTATCAGCAAAATGCAAATCTTTCAGACTGGAGTGTATCTTTATCTTCTTCAGTTTGCCTCCAGTTAAAAGTAAAATTAAGCCTGCTCAAGTATTTAAGTGGGCCGAGGAGCTCCAGAGCAGGTAAACAGAAGCTGCCACCCACAGAAAGCAGTATTTGTCTGACTTTCCTCCTCGGCGGTACAGCTTCTTGGAATGGGTTCCCCTGCCATAGCTTGGCAGAAGACACCAGGAGAAAGGACTGCTGTGTGACTGGACTCCTCTGCTGGGACTAAAGAAGAAGAACTTTTGTACTTGGACCTTAAATTTAGGGTAAAAAAACTAACAAACAAAACAAAAAAAAGTGTGCATTTGTTTGAGTTAACTGAACTGAATGGTTATCTGAACAGTTATCTAGGTGTAAATCTCAGGAGATTGAAAGGACTTAATAGCTGTGAGGTTTAAATTACTTGTAGAAAGATCTAGTAAGTAGGGGGAGTGGCTAAGCTAGAAGGAAACTACATTTAAAGACTGCCTTAGAAAGATTCTGCTAATAGCTAGGCAGAAGACACCAGGAGAAAGGACTGCTGTGTGACTGGAGTTCTCTACTGGGACTATATTGCCCTCCTTCCCTCCACCCCCCCACACAAAGCTAGTTCTATTTTTATAGGCACAGGATTTGACTGACAACAGGAACATCCTGTTTGGGACCAGGAAGTGAGTGATCACAGAACCACCAAAGACCCACTATCCTAGAACGGCAAGAGAGCTTAGCTCTCCTTCCCCCTCTAGCAGCTAGAAGTCTGCATCTGAGCGAGTAAGGGGTCTACTGAGAAATATAGGATATTCTTGTCTCAGAACAGGAAAATTAGGAGCTTAAAGGGCACACAGACAGAAAGTAAGGAGAGAGAGAAAAAACAGAGAAAAGAGTAAGGATTGCAAACAGTTAAGGGGCCAGAAATAAGACATGATTGGAGTGGTGCAGGGCAGTGGCTGTGGAGCAGCAGTCTTCCTGGAGACATTCTGGAGGATACGGTGTTATCTCATCTTCAGGCACCTCTCTGGGCTGAGGGAGGAGGTTGTTCATCTCCAGGCTGAGTTGGCCAGGATTTGTGGGATCTTCTCTTCCATCCAGGGACCACCAGTGCCACTGCCGTTGCCTCAGAGGTTGCCAAGAAAGAGGAGCGGTTGGACCACAGTGGGCTCAGGAAGGGTGAGGGTGGTGGAACAGAGCCGTATCCCTCCAGGTGTACCTCTTCACAATTCCTATGCCTTTCTGGCAATGTGTGGTTTCTCTATGGAGGCACCTGCAGTGGAGACCAAGGAGGATGCTTGGAACCTCCACAAAGGAGACCCACAGGAGGGTGGCAGGGGACCCTCAGGGGAAGGAAACAACTCCTGGTGGGGGACTCCATTGTTAGGAAGGTAGAACTGGGGGAGGTAGGGGAGAGGGAGGTAAGGTGCCTGCCTGGTGCCATGGCTTGGAGGGACAGAGAGCGAATTCTCAGGATTGCTGGAGCAGCTGCACAGGGGAGGGACCTGGATGCCATTGTCCACCTAGGAACAAATGACCTGGCTAAGAAAGGGTTTAGAGAAGTTCAGGAAGAGTTTGTGGAATTGGGGAGGGGCCTTAGTCAAGTAGCACGCACAGTAACCTTCCTCAAGGTGTTGCCCATCTATTGCATAGGAGAGGCTAGGGTGTTCTGCACCATGGGATTCAATCAGTAGTTGAAAAACTGGTGTAGTGCTCAAGAATTTGGCTTCATTGGAGACTGGGGGTCCACCTGGAGTGATGCAAGCCTATACTGCTATGATGGGCTGCATCTGTCCAGGAGGGGAAACAGGATCCTAGGTGATAGGTTAAAATGCTTCATTGGCAAGCATTTAAACTAGCCAAGGGGGGCACTGGAAAGGAGCAGGGAAATCCTAGATCCCCTTCCAAAAAATCACGGTAGTAAGTGCTGCAAATGTCAACATAGAGGTGTCGATAGGGAGAAGGGCAGGGGTAAATGAAGAAAGTGACAAAGGCAAGAAGGACAGGGATGGGGCAAAAGGGAGTAAGGCCATCAGGAAATGGAGGGTAATGAGTACCAATGCCTGTAGTTTGGGCAACAAGCTCCCTGAGCTGGTGGCCTTGATGGAAGAGGGATGCCTGGATGTCGTAGCAGTCACAGAAACATGGTACACAGAGAACCATGACTAGGGTGTTAACATACCAGGGTACATAACCTACAGAAGAGACAGGCAGGGAGAGGAGGGGGAAGGAGTAGCTCTCTATGTAAAGGAAGGGATAAAAGCAACTGAACAAAAGAGTAAATAGGGAGGATAGGAGACACTGTGGGTCACCTTGGAGACTGGAAAGGGCACCACAGTCCACACAGGGGTTGTGTACAGACCCTCATGTCAGGGGGAGGGAATGGACAAGGATATGATAGAATGCATTCTTAGAATGGCAGAGAAAGGGGAAATACTTTTGATGGGAGACCTGAATATGCCAGATGTTAACTGGAGCACATTTGTTGCAGCCACATCCGAGAGCAGGGACATTCTTGATGCCCTACAGGTGTCAGGCCTCAGACAGCTAGTTTCAGAACCCACTCGTGAGGGAGCAATCTTAGACCCTGTACTCTCAAACGGGGGTAGTGAGAGGATCTCAGATCTAGAAGTGGGTTGCCATCTGGGGACAAGTGACCACCAAACAGTGTGGTTCATGTTAAACTCAGTTACAGAGTCAAGCCATACAAAAGTGAGGGTACTGGACTTTAGGAGGGCTGACTTTGGCAAGATGGGAGAGTGCCTCAGAAAAGCACTAGCAAACAGGTTAGAAGGAGGTGTGGAGCAACAATGGGGAATCATAAAAACTGCCATTACAGAGACTACAAGCCTTTGTGTGAAGCAAATAAACAAATCAAAATCAAAGAAAAAGCCATTATGGTTCTCAAAAGAGGTGTCTGTGAAAGTCAGGAAGAAAAAGATAGCAAACTGGAAGTATAAGGAAACACAGAAGGAGCAGGACAGAGTGCTGTACCAGTTAAGGCAGAAGAAAGCAGGGAGAGAAGTTACAATAGCAAAGGCCAAAACTGAGGAAAAGATAGCCAACTCAGTTAAGAAGGGGGATAAAACCTTTTACAGATACATCAGCGAGCATAGAAAGACAAAGGGAGGGATAGTGAGGCTGAATAGAATGAACGGTGGCTGGGCAGAGGGGGACAGTGAAAAAGCAGGGATACTGAATGAATATTTCTGCTCAGTATTCACAAAAGAGGAAGGGGAAGTGCCTAATCCAATTAACAGAAGCACTCCTGATAGGGGGGTCGATCCCAGTCCTTCACAGAAGAAAGGATTTTGAAAGAACTCCTAAAACTGAAAGTGGACAAAGCAATGGGTTCTGATGGAATTCATTGCAGAATTCTAAAAGAATTAAGGGAGGAACTAGTGAAACCACTGGCTACTCTTTTTAATAAATTATGGGAGGATGGTGTGGTACCCAAGGACTGGAGGAAGGCAAATGTGATTCCCCTTCACAGAAGTGGGACCAAGACAGAGGCAGGAAACTACAGACCTGTCAGTCTGACCTCTGTGGAAGTGAAAGTGATGGAGTCACTTCTGAAGGAAAGAATAGTTGAGTACAGAGAGGCCAGTGGGGCACAGGACCCAAGGCAGCATGGGTTCGCAGAAGGAAGTTCATGTCTGATGACTCAAAATAGATTTCTTTGACTGGGTGACCAAAGTAGTAGACCAAGGAAGGGCTGTAGACATGGCCTACCTAGACTTTAGCAAGGCATTTGACACAGTCCCACACAAAAGATTAATAGCAAATTAAGCTACCTGGGAGTAGGTCCCAGAGTGGTAGTCTGGGTAAAACATTGGCTGCACAACAGGACACAGAAGGTAACTGTAAATGGAGTCTACCCTGAAGAAAGAGGGGTTACTAGTGGGATACCGCAAGGTTCAGTATTGGGTCCAGTCCTTTTTAATGTCTTTATCAGTGACATTGCAGAGGGACTGGAAGGAAAAGTATTCCTTTTTGCAGATGACACAAAGATCTGCAACAGGGTTGATACAAAAGGAGGTGAGGAAAGGATGAAAAGGGACTTGGCAAGGTTGGATGAATAGTCAGAAGTATGGTAGCTAGGATTCAATGCAAAGAAGTGCAAAATAATGCACCTGGAAACAAGAACCCAGGGGAAGAATACACAATGGGTGGGGAGGTAGTAACAGCAACAAAACAGGAAAGGGACCTTGTGGTAATCATATCAGATGACCTTAAGGTTAGCAATCAATGTGAAAAGGCAATAGGGAGGGCTGGGGGTATACTGGGATGTAAAGAGAGAGGCATCAGCAGCAGAAAACAGGAAGCTGTTATCCCTCTGTACAGACAGTTGGTGAGACCCCATCTGGAGTACTGCATCCAGTTCTGGAGACCCCATATCCACAAGGACATAGACAGGATAGAGGCAGTCCAGAGCAGGGCAACTAAAATGGTGCAGGGTCTGCAAGAGAAGCTGTATGAGGAGAGACTAAAGGAGCTTAATATGTATACCCTTGAGGAAAGAATGGAGAGGGGGGACATGATAGAAACTTTTGAGTTCCTCAGTGGAATCAACAAAGTCCAAGAGGGTAGCATTTTTCAGAAAAAGAGACATGCAAGAACATGAGGACACAATTTAAAGATAGAAGGAGGCAGTTCAGGGGCATTGTGAGGAAGTATTATTTCACAGAGAGGATAGTGGATGCATGGAACAGCCTTCCTGAGGAGGTTGTGGGGTCTAAAACTGTGGGAGAATTCAAGAATGCATGGGACAGACATAAGGCAATTCTTGTGGGGGGTAGGAAGAAATAGGCTTTTGGTTAACTAGGGTCTGCGGCCTATCCTGTAGATAGGAAAATGGGCAGACTAGAGGGGCCAAGCAGTCCTTATCTTCTGTCAAAGTCTATGTTTCTATGTTTCTGCTTCTACTCTATTGTGCGCTCTTTCACATAGCAAAGCAAGAGCTGTTATGGGAAAAAAATAAACCATGTTCAGCCAGTGGGAGGAAAGGTCCTTGCACAGCTTCTGTATTTATATGCATGTGGGATAGATGCCAGTAAGTTTATGCTTACCAAAGTTAATGCTTGTCAGTGCTGTACTTCAGTCTTTCGAAGTGGGGAATTCTGTTTGATGGGGTCTCAGTGCACCAACCCCTCAGAATGCAACTACAGAGCCAGCCAGCCACACATCTCCCTTATTTATGTTGCAGCTGCTGGAGGCGGTACCTAATGAGACCTCATCAGAATCAAACATAGGATTCAGAGATTTTTGTTACTTTTCAGCGATGTGTACATCTTGGGTTTATTAAGTAATGGATGTTTTTGTTCTCTTATTAAAGAAACTTCTGTAAATAAATGAAATATGTTAGAAATACAAACTAAGGGGTGGATTCAGCCTATTACATGATGTGAGCCATTTATATATGCTCGTTTAGTTTGTTCCGCAGGCAGATGGTGAAAAGGTGTAGTGGAGAAACACCTATTACTAGCTAGGTATTATTAGCTATGTATGAACTTTTATCAGATGAACTGTGATTTCTGCTTCTCTTTCATTTTTGCCAAACCATGTCCGCTTATTTATATTGGTCTATTGTACATAAAAGTTTCTTTAATTTCTGTTCAAGCTACTACTGCACCTTGGTCCATCATTATATCCCACAGCCTTTCACAATATACAGCACAACATCCAACATTGTTTTAATGGAGGAATAACAAATCATTTATTTTTAAGATATGGTTTTAAGTCCCACTTGTCATTCAGACCAACTGGTTTCACACTTCATATTGTATAGATCCAAAAGCTGTCCCTATTCAGCAGCAAATTAGATCTGTCTCCCCAATTTTTTAGGAGTGGTACATGTTCTAACCCCAACAATCTGAAATCATCAGGTTTGAAGCCACGTGCTAGGGTAAAATGTATGCCAACTGGAGTATCTTGTCTGTGTACCGGGTCATAATGTCAGATGCTTAATAGTGTATGACATTATAGCTAAATGTCTACAGCGTAGGCTGTAACCACTAATGGTGCAATACTGCATATTCTGCTGTACACGGTATTGCATTAATAGTGCTTTCCCATGAAGAGGATATGACCTCTGCTGGGAGTGGATTTTACTGAACAGTTCCTGTGGCTCACAGGACTGAGCCACAGCAGCAAGAACACCAGCACAGAGTCTGGGACCAGGTTTGATTCCCAGATTCTTTTATTTTTTAAAAAAGACTTATGCCTTATGGCAGTAATCATGCTGTATTGGCAACACAATTTTGCTATGAGGCATAATGTCTTACGACACTATGACCCCGTGCCTCTTGTATTTTGTTCAGAATTGAGTGAGCATGCTCTTGAATCCTCCTTTTAAGAGGTCTGACTGTCTTGCCCAAATATACCTATTTACAGATGCACCACAATGTGTAAAGAATGTATGGGGTGTCACAAGTCATAAACTACCTAATCTTGATTTGGTGTCTTCAAATCTAGGGTGGGTAAACATTTTTTTTAGGTAATCCATATTTACAGATGTTGGAATGGTTGCATTTATAAAAGCCATTTGGTTTCTGTTGGAGCCATGTGTTGGTAATAGTAAGTGTTTTGGGGGTCCTACTATGGACCAATTTGTCTCGTAGATTGTTCCCTCTATTAAATGTTACCCTTGGCTTTACTCCTATTGACATGTCTATCTCTGTGTTACCCAGAAATATAGGCATTGGAAAGGATAGGTTTATTGATGTTCCAAATTTGATTTGAATCTTTTTGTGTGGTTTGAGACTTACAAAGTTTTCACAAATACGAGATTTTTATGTTTTAGCTGTATATTTATCATCCTGTGTCTAACACTCAGCTGTAGATACAGGCATGGAATTTTCAGAGTGGTACAATTTGGTTTTACATATGTGGCCTTTGAAGGTTTGGTGAAAAAATATGAATCTATTGAAACGCTATTAATATTTGTTTTTCCCATTATTTCCTATGACCAAAACAATAGATGCCCCTGTTGGCATAGGATTCTAAGTCAGACCAGTGCTCCAATTTAGGATTCTATGCTGAAGTTCAGCAATGGGCATATGAATAGATGTCAGAGCATGTAGGGTTGTATGCAAAAGGGTACAGGTGCAGGTCAGCACCCAAACCACCAAAAATGACTATGGGACACTTGGGAGCCCACTCTCAGTGCTGCCAAATCTGTTCTCTGCCCCTAAAAAAAATTGTAGCTTCACAAAATCTACTCATAAAATGGCCAACACTTTTGTCTTGTTGCCAATGACATGCTCCAGTTTGCAGTGTTGGCACATTGTCTGCAAACTTTCTATCATTCAGATGAGTGGTTGGTTTAAGGCTGAAGTAATGGGACTGGTGTTCTTGGTCTTGTTTCAGGTTAATTATAGTTTGTTGGAAAAAAATGAAATAATAGCTTGCAAAGGTTTTCTATGTTTTATTTCCTCCTTTCAAATATGGCCTCTTCGTCTGCTGTCATGAGAATAGTGATGCTTCATTAGTTTTGTTTTGCTGCCTCAGTTGGAGGCTAGACAGTGTTCTTTTATCTTTAAGACTTTTCATTCAGTGCTGTATTCAAGACCACTGCAGCTACAGCTGGATTTGGTCCCAGAAAACATTGTTTGCACAGTGTGCTACCTTAGGTAATTCACTTGACCTCCTTGTCTTTTTGAGCTGTACCTGTTTTTCCAGCTCACAATTGATGTACCTCCCTAATTAAGTCAGTATTTATTGTCCAAATGTAACTTTAATGGGGTGTGCACATCAAGAGTACTTTTGATAAAAGTTACTTTTTTCCCAGTCATCCTCATCTGTCCATGACATTAGGACTGCCGTTTTTTTCCCTCTCTGGGATTGCAGCCAAAAAGCTGCTTGCTATCCACAAACCCACCCAGCAAATTACTTTCACAGGATAACTATGCAATGTACACTGCCATAATAAGTATTCTATCTGTTTCAGTAGATTTTACCTTTTATGTTGCATCCTAATTTACCACCCTTTTAACAATTTTGTTCATACAAAATACCAGTATTATAACTTGTGTTATTTATCAGAATGAAGTGTGTGTTAATGTCATGGTTCTAATGTTCAGTTCAGAGAATTAGGGATGCCTAATACTCTGACCATAAGTTATTTCTTTTTCAGGAATTCAGCAGAGTCTGCTAGTAACTACAATTAAAATATCCTACTCTCAATGTTGGTCGAATGCTTATGTCTTTATATCAACATTTTGGAAACCAATGTTAACCTTCCAAAAAGAGAACACTCTAAGTAAATGAAATGATCCCTTTTGTGGCTTTTGTTTGATTTTTTTCTCTCTTACAGGGATAAGACAATCCTGCACAAGTAACCACTGGTAATGTATAAGTGTATTTTTACCAGTGGCCCAATGTCATTATAATGTTATTATAATTTGAATCATAGTAGGGTGCTGTATTGCCCTTATTATCTGTTTCTTCACCTTCTAGGTGATGATTGATTAGCAAAGAAATTTGTCAATAAATTTGTGGAAAAATATCCACACCACTGTTGAGAATAGAGTGCCCTCTAACATTTATACAAACACCTGTTACAAGTGAATGTTACAGTATTTATTATTATATGGTCAGGCATCTGCTCAAGTGTTGGTCATGCAGTATCCTATTATCTCTGCGCCACCTCTTTCATGAAGCAAGAAGTGGGGGGGGGGATGAATTGTATATATGCCCACCTCCAGTAACTGATCACTTGCATAAACACCTGTTTTAGCAACTGGTGTACCTGTAAGGGGCAAATAATTGTTGGAACTGTAAATGCCATAGTTTACTAACACAACATTGCATGCCTATTTATTTAACAAATAACAGTCTAGGCATTGTGTCAGCTGTATATATGCACTATTTAATAGAATCTCTACTCACTGATACAAGGGTTATATAGCCCATCAGTGATGGGTATGTATAATGCTGCAGCTGCTAACATTCTTGGTGTGATTCACTATGTCTATGACATTTCCATAGATATGATATACTGTAAGTCTAGCCTCCTGAACTATACAAGGAGTTCAAGGGTGGAATTGAACCAAGCCACCTTACAGTGCACCTATGGTGGTTACAAATAATTAAAATTCCTTCTGGACCTGACTCAGGTACAGTTAATAGATTCAGAAATGGGAGAGGTAAACCCACTGTCTCTCCAGTAAGAGCACATAACAAGGAAAAATGAGTGTTTGCTAATAACCCATTTGTTGGTTGCAAATTAAATACATATTTAATGTACTCTAACATTATAAACCAGCTCAGCCTCTCTGCTTTCCCAGTGCAGTCAAGCACAACCATACACAATCAATTTGCAAGTGGTTTTATGCCAAAAACTAGCACCAGCCAGGTGCAAGGGCCTAGACCTTCAACCAGTAATCAGTTGAGCTGGAGGGTTGGGGGTTGTGTACTTTCCTATATTCTTTCACATATTCTTTTGTCTTTTTAGCTCCTGTAAAAGACAGTATTATTTCAACAGTCATTCCTAGACTCTGATGACCACCTTCATTTTAACTGTGATCAATGTTTAAAATGCATTTTCTGCAATGTGCTTAATATGACTATTGCTTCATTGTAATTATATCATTGTCATTATGTTTTTACATGTTGTTGCAGCTTATCAAGTACAAGCTCTGCAAACTGCTCCACATCTGTGGATAATTTGGGGTATTAGGCCCATCTGGGTGACATCTGTCAGACCCATATGAGGGGGAGGTACCAAGTACCAACCACTTAGACAACAAATTAGTTGTTTTCATAAGCTGAAATGTCCCAACAACACCCCCCATGAATGATTATTTCTTTTTGTATAGGTTATGTGCCACCAATCATACTTCAAAACAAAAGGGATCAGCATTGCTGTCCCATCCAAGTTCATTACAACATGATAACCATGTACACCTGCACACTATAGTGGTGGTCCCAAACCAATATCACAGAATAAATGCTAGACTGGTAGCAATCAATGACAAATCACTAAGACCCATGTAACTAATGACACACTTCAAGGTAGGCCCTACACCAGAAGGTCACCCACTGGCATCTTGTCTATATGCCCATTCCAAGCACAACACACAGGTTTCTAGACCTGCACTCTATTCATACATCCATAGTATTGTACACCTCATTGCATTGCTAGCACTGCCATGTTTCCAATTGATGTTACTCCAGCAGAGAAAAAGCCTATCCAATGTTCCAATCATAAACCTAGACCAACTAGTGGTCTGATTGCTTCATCACTCCTAGGTACTGTTATGCAAGGTCCCAGCAGCCTAACTGCCGTTCTATTGTACACCCTAGAAAACTGATATTAGGCATACGATATACTAACATATAGGGCACAGGCATCTACAGTATAAGAGTAGATGTTAAGACATGTAATGATTGTAATCCACTTTACTTTCTCTAATGCATGGAACTTGCATGTAGTAAGCCATGACATTTATGCCTTTGTCACATTATCATATCTTAATTGGCATTGGCATTTTTGGATTTATGTGTTATGTACACACTATTCATTCTTTGTTGTAAGAAATGTGAGCTTTGAGAGATTGTATAATGTTATCTATAACTGTAGAGCCACCTCTATTTAGCCAATAGGGCTCATCACCTGTAACTAGAAAAGTGTCTATCTTATGGGCAACTATGGCAATGATCATAATATATAATGTAATACATTGCATTTTCTCTACAGATACCTTCTTCAATCCTGGGGAATAGGGAATGCTAAGTTTGGGCTCCCAATTTCTAATGGTAAGAACTGCTTAGGACAACTGTGACATCCTTCTTGCTAGTAATAAACAAGTTTTATTATTGATATTCAACATATCTGTGACTTCTTTGTATCTCTGTTATTGCCAAGAACCTGGGAGGGGTTAAACTCCCCAACAAATTGGCAACCATGGGCAGGTGATTTGGAGTTTTCAAAGTTGCACTTGTTGCTTTTAATAATTTCCCATTCCTAGGGGGACAGTAGGTGTAAACACCCACTTCACCTCACTCATTCTTTTAACCTCCATAGCTACTTGTAAAATCTGGCAGTTTACTGAGCATGGTCGATGTCATCTCACCACACCCAATGGCTGTTTTGAATTACATGACTACAAGAGTACAGTAGCCTGCCTGTCTGTTGGTTTTACATTCCGTGGATCAATACATGGCATGCCTATCTCTTATAGGCAAATTGTGATCTTCCCTATCATACCAGTACCAATGGCCACCAACTCAAATATCTGTGCAGACCTGGGTCTCCCAAGAAGGATGGGCTGACTTTGTGCAGGACACAGGTTAATCTGACAACCCCGTACTGGGGATTTCAACTCAGTACTCTGGGATGAGACAAACAGCCAAAATGTGGGATGATAAATAGCTGTTGATCACAGCTCTCTATGCTGGTCATGGTTCTTTATGCTGCTTTAGAAGCCTTAGAATCAAGGTTTCATACCCTTGAGCTGCAGATCGTGTCTCTTAAAAAAGAGATGGGAGTGCAGGCTACTAAATGTATGATAAAGGAGCTGGAACTGGAGACTGAACTTAAGTCTCTGCGCAGTGGGAAATAGACCCTTTTGCACTGTTCTGTTCAGGATAATTAGCAAGAAATATGTATGTTGCAAAATTAATGTGAAAGGTTTAGACAGGAGAAGAGGTAGACATTGCAGATTAATGATTTGTTAAGTAGGACAAATTACCAGCTATGAGAGGAGTTGGGGGAACTACAAGATGAGCTGACCCAGGTACATAATGATTTGGATAGGGAATATAGGTACAATTTTGAATTGAGCACCATGTATAGAGTGATACAGAAACAGGTTAGGAAGGGTGTGGAACAGAATATTGCAAAAGGTAGTCATGATGAATGTGAAACCAAGATGGTAAAACTGCACCATCGGTGAGAGTTTCTTTCTGGTCATGTTAAAGCTATGGGTAACTATGCTCCATCCACATTATATAATCCAGGGAGGATAAGTCAGATGATGACATCTCCCAGTACAATGCTCAGTCGCACCCCTACTATGGTCCAGTAACTCCACCCTGCCATCCACAAGATAGCTGGTCCCATCCTATGACACTACATTCTGGAACAACCTGAAAGAACTCACAGGCAAGGATCCTAAAGCACCACCCACTATGCTCAACCCTCATGGCACTCCTACACTTGACCTATGTACCATCACCAGCACTTTTAATAATGCATTTACAAACCTGGACAATGTCCTTCCACCTAATTTTTTCGAAGACCTCCCCTCCAGCTCCACCCATGTGACCCCCCCCAACTAAAACGTACAACCCCAAAGTTTTTCTTTAAGGAAGTCCCACCACAAGTAGCTAGAAACTACATTCAAAAGGACATTGGCACACAAGGGTACAGTGGTGACTCCCTTGACCTGAAACTGCTGGCTCAAGTCCTCGATGAAATCTTAGAACCACTTACAAAGATTTTCAATTTCTCATTTCTCATTCAATTGGGCCATTTCCCCTCTCTCTGGAAGAAAGCCACTGTCACACCGGTTCACAAAAGCAGAGATAGGATGCTCCACACCAATTACAGACCTATCTCACTCCTCCCCCCTCTATCTAAAGCACTGGAGTGAATAATGTCAGACCAACTAGTTGAATTCCTGAATTCCTGGATAAGTACAGTGTACAGTACCTAAAACAGCATGGCTTCAGAAACGGGCACAGCACCACCACTGCACTACTGGAATTTACAACTTTCATCCACGCCATGCTTAACAAAGGGAATTGTTGGGGGGGGCAGTATTTATAGATGTGACCAAGGCCTTCGACACAGTTGATCACCCTCTACTGCTCAGGCAACTGTCTTCCATTGGGATCTCTAGCGATGCCCTTCCATGGTTCGCCAGCTGCCTTGATAATCAAATCCAATGTGTAAGGCTTGCTGGGATCTCTTTGGATGAGAAACTGGTCCACTCTGGAGTCCCCTAGGTGTCTATTCTGGGACCTCTACTCTTCTCCCTCTTCATCAAAATCTTCCCAGTGCCTGTCACCAAAAAATATTACTATACTCAGACAATGCAGTCCCGTTTTCCAACCACCATGACATTACAGTCCTTAAATCCCAGCTTTAGCTTCAAGTGCATCAAACACTGGTTCAACTCTTATAAACTTGTCCTGAGCCACAGCAAGACCAAAGCCATATCCTTCTGTAACCGATGGAGCAGGCACAACTCTCTGTCCCTCACCATCAGGAACCATGCTGGGAACCTACTGGAACATGTCAATGAGTTCAAGTACCTTGGTATTACCCTCGATAGTACCCACTCCTACACTCGACATACTGACACTGTTGCAAAGACTGCCAATATACTAATTGGACTGCTAAACAAACACAAGCACTGTATGCCTGCAGATGCCCTTAAACTAGCTATCTACAGCTCTGTCACATCTATCATTGGCTACGGCCTTGAAATCTAAGGCTTTTCCTCAACAAGTACCCTCCAAAGGATCTCAGTTTCTCTCAACAAAGCCTGTAGACTACAAACTCACACCTGTGACCTCTATGCACAGGCCAGGTGGCTACCCCTACTAAGCAGAATACAATACTAGACCTGCTTACTTACCAAAAAGATTCTCCTTGGTCTCATGCCACCTGGTGTTAGCACACTCCTTACTACCTTCAGTGGCACTCAACAAATGCATGGTGCCCAATTTCTAACCTTTCAGGTTTCCAGATGTCATACCTCCAAGGGTCAGTGGTCCTTTATCTATAGAGCCATTCTATAGTTCAATTCCCTCAATAAAGAAGCACTTTCCTCTACTACACTTGGACCCTTCAAAAGGAATCTCAAACTTTACCTCACTTCTTCCACTCAATGTGACTGTTTCTCTGAAAAGAGATCTCTCTAAACACCTCCCAGCTCACTCATGTCCCACACCACGACCTTTCGCAGTTTCATTCCCTCTGGCACCGAGCCTTCCTTGTGATTCCTTTCCTGCTTCCCTTCTCCACTGCTACAAGACATTTTCTCCCACCTTCTGAAAGTGACCCATTAGCCTGCCTACTTCCTCTCCCCCCCAACCCGGTCGCACACCTACAATACTAACTGCCTCTTGTGCCCTCTATCTATTATTGTTACCTCAGTCGACTGCCTACTCAAGCTGCTCGTTGTATGTATATTATCTCAAAGTATGTTAAACTGTATATTTTTATTCTTTTTTTTCTCTTAGTTGTTTTGGTTGTTTATTGTGCATTCTTTTACTACCTCTCTATGTACAGTCGTGGCCAAAAAATAATGGAGCCCTTGCAGTTTTTTCTAATAATGCACCATTCCTTACAGAAAATTGTTGAAATTAAAAAATATTTTGGTATCCACATATGTATTTCTTTGGTTTTTGGTTTGCAGTGGAATAAAACACAAAAAGTGAAAAAATTACTAAGTCTTAGCTTATTCTACACAGAACTCCTTAAATGGCCCAGACAAAATTATTGGTACCTTTTAGAAGTAGTTAGGAATAATTAGATTTCAAGCAGGTAATTCTCCTTCACTTTGGAATTGAACTCACCTGTGCTGAGTTGCAGGTACCTGCAATATAAAAATCACTTCTTCAACCAGCTTGAATAGAGAAAATGACTTATTCTCCTGTTTTGTGTCACTGTGTTTACCGCAGTGAGCATGGAGAAAAGAAAGAAAGCCAGAGAATTGTCTGAGGAGGTCAGATAGAAAATTGTAGCTAAGCATGGACAATCTCAAGGCTACAAATTAATCTCCAGAGACCTTGATGTTCCTGTTTCCACTGTACATAATGTAATCAGAAAGTTTAAGGCCCATGGCACTGTAGCCAACCTCCCTGGATGTGGCCACAAGAGAAAACTTGATTGAAGATTGAAGTGCAAGATTGTTCGAATGGTGGAGAAAGTACCTCGATCAACTGTCAAACAGATTCAAGCTGACCTTCAGACACAAGGTACGACAGTTTCAACTTGCACCATCTGTCACCAACAAAATGAAAGGGGGTTATATAGTAGGAGGCCCAGGAGGACCCCACTGCTGAGAAAATGACATAAGAAAGCCTGACTGGAGTCTGCCAGAACACACCTGAACAAACCAAAATCCTTCTGGGAGAATGTCCTGTGGACAGATGAGACCAAATTAGAGCTTTTTGGTAAAGCACATCATCTCTATGTTTACAGAAAACAAAATGAAGCCTTCAGAGAAAAGAACACCTTCCCTACAGTCAAACATGGAGGAGGTTCAATGATGTTTTAGGGTTGATGTGCTTTCTCTGGCACTGGCTGCCTTTAATGTGTACATGGTATCAAGAAATCTGGAGATTACAAGACCATTTTGGAGCACAATGTTGAACCCAGTGTCAGAAATACGGGTCTCTATCGAAGGTCATGGGTCTTCCAGCAGGACAATGACCCCAAACACACTTCAAAAAGCACCCAGGAATGGTTCAAGACAAGATGCTGGACTGTTCTGAAGTGGCCACCAATGAGTCCAGATTTAAATCCCATTGAAAACCTGTGGAGAGATCTGAAAACAACAGTTGGGAGAAGACACCCTTCAAATCTGGGAGAACTGGAGCAGTTTGCACAAGAAGAGTGGGCCAAACTGCCTGTAGAGAGGTGCAGGAAGCTCATCCATGGTTATAGGAAGCGATTGATTTCAGTTATTTTGACCAAAGGCTGTGCTACCAAATACTAAGTCTAGGGTGTCAATAATGTTGTCAATGCCATTTCTTTTCATTTTCTGATTTAAAAGGATATACTGTACAGTATTAAATTATGAATCAAAAACAAAGGTTCTGTAATATTAACAGAAAAATAAAGAATTGTGGAGACCAAATACTGTTGTTAATTTCAATTTATGTTTAGAGGAAATTGTAAGTTTTTTGAAAAAAGTGAAAGGGCACCGATATTTTTGGCCATGACTATATATTGCCCCTCATCCTCTGACGTAGAACCTTTGCAAATGAGAAGTTTCTGCTCAAAGGTATTTGTAATTGGAGAATTTAATAGAATAAAAAAAATTAAAAATAAATCCTTACATCATCAACACGATGACAACTATCATGTGAGACACCAATATGGTGACCCCATTATGGGGGGGGGCTTGGGCCTACTATCACCCTCGCAAAGCCTACCATCAGCAACTTGGTTGCCATTATTTCTGTGGACAATAGGGAAGAGAGTGAGAAAATGATTGAAAATGCTTTAAGCAATGTGAATATACCTTAGAAAATAAAAAAAACTCTGTATGCAGATCAAACAGATGCTGTGGAAGAGTGCTACTCAGGATTCCATGGTCCATACTATGGCCAATTAGCAGTGGACGCATCTCTTTGGAGTGCCTGAGATACTGTTCCTCTAACCGATCATCCAAGTAATCCCCTACATATGGCTCAGTCTGTTCAGCAGATCACAGATAGCATAGGCCAGATGAGTACCTCCAACAACCTCAGTTGTCATTTGGAAAAGGTATGCTCCAAATGTGAAATGCTGAGCCTGGCAGTAGACTACCAAGTACAGATCCTCCACCAGACTATCAATACTGGCCTATGGGCAAAACTACCCTATCCCATCCATCAGGATAATCAAGCTACTTTTAAGCAAATTGCAGCTGAACTCTTTGCTGCACACAACCCAGATGTGGTTGGGGTTATGCTAACTTACCCTGTAAAATAAAATGCAAACGGAAGCTCTGCAACTTTCCATCAGTGATTATGAATGGTCTACCGGGTGTGTAAGAATCTTACAAGAGAAGCTGTGGATGCAGACTTCATAAAGAACAAGAATTTGTTCCTCTGAAACATGATCTCTACCATCCAAGAGAAGGTGGAACCAACAAACTTCCCCACTATGGACAATTTTGCTGATATTCTTCGGGAAAACAGAGAGTTTATTAACTCTGCATTCGAGATTTCAATTCTGGTTCCAGAAAGGTGTCCACAGTACAATATACTGAGGATCCCACAACCCACTACATGGTGGCAGACAAGGTCCAAGAGAAAAAGTCAACTCCTGTGGACAATCAACAGCATCACCAGTCTGGGGGTGGGAACCAGAACTACCATAAAAACAAATACAATTGGGACTCCAACCGGGGCAGTCAGAATAATCAAACAGGCCCCTTGTATATAGAGGGATAGCAGAGGAAAACCAAAACCTCCAAGACCTTCTTGGTCAGGTCTATTCAGTAGTGGATGTGGTTCTGACATGTGTCCTTGCAGCTATACACCCAGAAGCTTAGGTCTCATCAGGCCATGGAGACACCAATAGTGCAGGACACCAAGCTGAGCCAGACCTAAATCCTGACACCACTCCATACATATCATCAGTCCAGCATAAGGATGAGATCCACAGGGACCAGGCCCTCTCACTCTTCGAGGAGCATCTTAATGCTAATAATATGGATTGACAACTACAGGTCCCAGTTCGTATTGTGAACAAGCTGGAATTGGACACAAATGGAAGATCTTGCACAGAGGCTATGGTCAGGGGCCGCCAACTTACCATGCTTTTGGATACAGGTGCAGCTGTGTTTGTATTACATGATAATGACCCAGCAATGCATCTAGTGTGGATGGCAAGAAGGTATCAATGTATCACTCTGTAGTCCTATCAATGACTATAGGCTGCTAAAATGCATATCATACCATTCAGCTTATGGTACTGCAGGACCATCCAAACATTCTGAGAATAGACTTGTTAGCACCACATGGCTGTGTGGTCAATCTAGCCAACATGTTATTGATACAGATCAAAGGACAATACCATACTGTCATAATCTCTGATTCACACGTGGCTGCAGCCATAACCACAAGTGACAAGGAATATGATGTCATCTAGTTGTTTTGAAATCATGAGCTCTTTAGGAGACTCCTCCCCATTCTGCAAAAGCATTTGGATGAATTTTCCATGAATAAACATGACTGTGGTAGAATGCATACTGTCATCAAAATTCCAGGCCCAGTCCATTGGAGGCAAAGGCAATACCCTTTTCCAGCTGAGGCACTACCATCACTCAGAGGAACCATTCAGTCACTGCTTAAACAAGGTGTGATCAGGACTTGCATGTCTACTGCCAATTCACCTGTTTGACTTGTGAACAAACTCACAGGAACTTGAAGACTCACAATTGACTGCATAAGACTTAACCAAGTCACCTCCAGTTGCTCACCTACAGTAGCATCAGCACCTGATGTGCTTAAACTACTGACCCCCTGATCATTAGTGGTTGAGTGCACTTGATATTTCCAATGGTTTCTGGTCAGTATCATTGGCCCTTAAGAGCCAATACAAATTTACATTCACCTTTGAAGGTAGGCAGTGCACATGGACCTGCTTGCCCCAGGGGTTTCATAACAGCCCCTCCCATTTCCATCTACACATTATGGACACTTTGGAAGGTTCCTCCACCCCAAAGTGTATTTTGCAGTATGTGGATGATCTCTTGCTGGCCACTGCCACTCAGGACCAACACTTTGACCTTTTGGAGTAACTGCTAGCCTTCTTGCCTAAGGCAGGCCTCAAATGCAACCCAGTAAAAGCACAACTTTGCCAAACAGAAGTTATTTTTCTTGGCTGAGGAATAAATGACATGAGCACAAGCCTAGCCTGGGAAAAAGATCAAGGGACTACAAGATTTATCACTCCCTATCAGTGTGGCAATTCTCAAGTGTTTCTTGGGAATGGTAAACTATTCCAGGGACATAATTTGTGACTTTGCTACCAAGGCTGCCCCATTGTATGATCTATTGAAAAAGGATATCCCCTGGACATAGACACCCAGGCTGTGGTATCACTGAAACAGGCCTTGACCTCTGCTCCAGCCCTGGCTACCCCCAATCCACCACTACCTTTCCATTTGGAAACTGCCACCTCAGACATTGTCATGCCTGCAGTGCTTGCTCAGAAAGTTAATGGTACTCTGAGACCTGTTGCATGTGCATCTCAAATGTTGTTACCAGTGGAACAGAAATATAGCCTTTGTGAAAGAAAACTTCTGTCAACCTACTGGGTGGTCAAATATTTCTTGTATATCATTGGGTACTCACCTATCATTGTCAACACCAACCACACCCCCAGTACCTTTTTCCTATCAAATACAGTGAAGGATGGAACAGAATCTAACACCAGACTGATTCACTGATGCCTTCTTCTCCAGGACCATGATATTCTGGTCCATCCTGCAACAATGCCATTCATCTTGGCCTGTGGACTCCTTTACCAAGAAGAACCCCATGACTGCATACTGTAGCCACCTGACCTGCCAGATCCAGGTCCATTTATTTTGGCTACCCCAAGTTACTCTAGGACACTTCACTGTGTCATGTATTCACTGATGGCTCTGCCTCATACTACCAAGGAGAATAAGTAGCTGGACTGGGATTGCTGGCAGTCTACCCCACTAGTAATACTACTGGAATCTCCAAACATTACAGTATAGCATTGTCACAGTATGCAAAACTTGCAGCTGTAGCTTGTGTCCTCAGGTTCATACAGCATGGCACCGAGGATACCATCATTTTTTTTTTTAGTTGTTTAACCAGGAGTAGCGCACCAAGCTGAAAGCTTTTTTACAGGTGTGACCTGGGAGCACAGAGACGTTAAGTAACTTGCTCAGGGTCACACATTATGGAAATGGAAGCTGTGGGATTCAAACACAGGTCTGGTCAACTGGATGTCACCAGATTTGCAGCTCAGAGCCTTAAACCACTACACTATACTGCATATCTATTTTTATAGACTAACTGGGTCTGCTGCTCTCTCACTGAGTTCTTACCATTGTGGCAGAAAAACTCCTTTGTGTTGTCTGATGGCATCCCAATGAAATATAATGAATATGTGATACACATTCACAAACTAGCCCAAACATTTCCACACCAACTTTCCATCCATAAAGTTAAAGCACACTTCAAGTCAGATCCATATCACTCCTTTAATGACAAGGCTGATACTCTTGCAAAAGAAAATGCTCTAGGGGTGGACACCTGGATGATGGACCATCCAGATGCCCGAGCAACTGTGTGGGTGGCTGCTATCAGGAAGAAACCTAAACCCTTTCCCCCACTGGACCTGTCAACAGCACAACATGCAGACCCTGAACTCAAAGATGTGTTCTGGTTCCTTGATAAAGGCGCAGAAAATAACTTACCTACTCAAAACCCATATAGAAGGCATGAGAGTAAATCACATTTGTCACCAGATGACAAACTGATCTGGTACCAACCAGATGATTTACCCAGGAAACTGTGGGTGGTCCCTCAGAATCTCAGATCTGACTTCCTCCACCAGGTACATGACACTCCTACTGGTGGTTATCAGAGAGTGGAAAATACATTCCAGAGACTCAAAACTGTTGGCTGGTGGCCTGGCATCACCAAGGATGTCAGATACTATATTGGCAACTGCTTAATTTGTGCTAAAAACAACCACATACCAATCAAATGTTTTGCCAAATTGTTTCCACTGAGATATTCTGGTCCATGGTATGCAATACATATTGACTTTCTTGGTCCTTTGACAAATACCAGCAGAAACAAAAAATATGCCCTTGTGATTACTGATCTCTTCTCCAAGTGGGTTGAAGCTTTTCCCATATATATATATATATATATATATATATATATATATATATATATATATATTTCAATTGTTAAACCAGGAGTAGCACACCAAGCCAAAAGCTTTTTTACAGCTGCGACCTGGGAGCACAGGGAAGTTAAGTGACTTGCTCAGGGTCACACAGTATGCAAGTGAGGGCTTAAACCCAAGTTTCCAGATTTTCCCCTGAGAGTCTAAAACATGCACCACAAAAGCTGCTGCAAAAACCCTGGTAGAACAAATCTTCTCCAAGTGGAGCCTCAAGGTAGATGCTAACAATGGCACCAGTTTTACAGTTGAGTTGATGAAAGAATCTCTTGGACTTCTAGGGGTACTCCAGATGTGTCACATACCTTATCATCCCCAATATTCAGGTCAAGTAGAAAGAGCCAACAAATGGATTAAGCACATGCTTTCCAAATTCTTTGAGGATAATCCCAAGGACTGGGATTCCCTACCACCTTTACTCCTTATGATCATTAGGGGTACTCCCTCATTCACCGCCCAGTTAACATCCTTTGATATAATGACTGGTAGAAATATGAGATTATCTGAACATTTGTTATTTGACCTGCATACCCCCACTTCAGACACAGTGTCTGTAGGCAAATATGTAGTAAAGCTGAAAGATTTGATCAAGACACATTTGTATGCAGCTCAGTGTATGCCCAACAACAGTCCAAAATACAATTTGGCATGCATGCACAGGAACTAGACTGGCAAGTTGGAGACCAGGAGATGGTACTCAGATTTGCTTACCCAACACATGCCTTCTCTAATAAATGAGAGGTCCCTACTCCATTGCCAACAAGCTCAATCCAGCCCTCTATCAACTTAGACTACTGCAAAACAAGAAATTGCCTGACAAATGGTTACATGAAAACCAGTTAAAGCTTTACAAATGAGTATAATTACTTTTCCTGACCCCACTGGGTGGAATTGTATTGACTAACTACTGACCTTATATTTTCTTACAGGTATTCTGGCAAGATGGCTATCTTACATTTAGTTCTCCTCATCCCATAAGTTCTCCCTTGCATCCAAGGCATGGTAAAGTACATTTTTCCACATCTAGACCATCATCCTGCTGACAATCCTGAAGGAGTATCTATAACAGTCCCAAACAAACTGATTACTGTATAGGAAGGTAAAGATGCCTACCTCACTGCCTCAGTTGTATCCCCTGATAAATCTGCTCTACAAATTGAATGACAGATACATTTGTATGGACAAGCTTTCCCAGAGGCCAAATTTTCCAAAGAAACTTTCCATGGTTGGTCCAATGCCAAAATATCCCCAAATGGTACCTTATCTCTCCAACAGACCAGCCAGAGACATTCAGGTTTACATAAACTAACAGCTGTCATGGACCCTGACTATTACGAGAGATTCTCCAAAGACTCCACAAAGCAATTTTGTGTCTTACATTCCATGGCATCTGCTACCATGTACTTAGCTGTTATTCCTCCCACTGAAGCAGAACTTTTTGAATGTCCCCCACAAGAACCTGGTCCGCTTAATGGTTTAAATGATACCTCTTCACCAGTTACACTTATTAACAATTTGCAGCATATGCATGTTCCTGTACTTTTTAACCTCACTCACTGAAATATGGCAGAATTTGGAATGTGTCATACTACTAACACATCAATGTTTGTCTGTTCTATATTACTAGACATTCTAGCAGCTTACCAGACACATACTCAAGACCCTGTTGATGGTATTCACACTATAGAACACAAAGGTCTCTTTAGATATACGCCACGATCTAACACAAAACAGAAGCACTATAAAGGAAAAAGTGTGATGCATCTGATGTCACTGGTGCCACAGGTACACTCACAGGTATCTTTAGTTCTACAATGTCTCTCTGGAATAAAGCAGACATTGCTACAATCAAAGCTCAGCCTCAGAAATTCCAGGTTGGTATGCTTAATGACATCATACCCCCATTGTTACATGTTGTGGATGGTCTTAGTCAGGAAGAAAGATACACAGTCTACAACATGAAGGAAATCACTAAAACATTTACTGACACAAAGATAAAATAAATGCACTCGTACAAAACAATAAGGAGGCAGAAAAGCAATATATTGCTAGAGAACTCCTTTGTTCTGCCTATGTCTCTTATGTCATAACCACTGTCAATAACCTTTTCCATGATTTGGAATCTGGATGTATTCCTCATCAATACTTGATAGAAGAATTTGTAAATGTTATTGCCTGAACTGCAAAATATTACTATGTATATGTCTTAGTTTTTTGCCATACCTATATCTACAGCTAAAAATCTAGGTTTTGTTACCAGACATCCTAATACAGGACCCTATTATACTTCAAAGAAATGCACTATTTTAGATACCACGTTTGTATCCTTTACTGTCTCATTACCATGTTTTGATCCAAATACAGCTTTATTTGATAAATTGGCTACAGTTAACTCCATTGTGCATCTCAACGTGAAAATCTACAGAGAATGCATCGACCTGCCATCCTTTCTGGTCTACCACCCCATTCTGGAAGCATGGGTTTCTTTTCACATGGATTGCTGTGCAAAAAAGGGTTATTATTTATGTCATTGTGATGTGTTTGACATTATTAAACCTGTTTACAGTAACTCCTCAGACAGCATTGATTGGTCTTTTGATATGGATGAGGACATTAATGCCAATGACACATTTACCCTGGAAGCATGATCAGCACCACGACAGATGAACTACGATCAACTCTATATGGAGTACAAGAAGAAGGTTCATCATCTGACTACAAAACTATTGAATCAATCTTACACCTGCCCAGTCCAGCTGCAAAAATGGAGAGTGCCAAATGTTAAAATGACTTACACCTCAGATGGATAGTACTACAGGGTTTTATTTAACTCAAAAAATGATTAGCATTTTGCTCATAAAAGTGCTAAAACATTGTGAAAATGCATAACACTTGCCTCACTGTGTTTAACAAACATAACACTTCTAGAAAACCTATATAAATACTTTCTGTACAGTTAGCATTGTCCCAAGAAAAAAACTGCTAATCAATTATTTAAAACCCTGTACTACATTGTTACTAACATAAATCTTTCACTTATGGTAAAAAGGTATGCAATATCACTCAGTCTAACTTTTGTTTTATTCCTCATCAGATAACTGCTTTTGGGCTCACAATAATAACCCCTGTTCCCACTGTGGAACCAGACATTACTGACAGTGATCTAGAATATTTGATTGCTCTATCTCAATATTTACCAATATTTAATGTACACATAGATCCACTTATTCTGATATTAAATTCCCTTTTAGAGAGGAAGGACACACTCCTCATCCACATTAGCAACAACCTTATGGGTGCCTCAGAGGCAATAAATGCTCTTATCAATGATGGTGATTTACTAACACTTGATTACAGATTATCTTTAGAGGTTTTGTTATTACACAAGCATTTTTGATATTCTTATTAATTATTATGCTCTGTTGCCTACATCGTATGCTCAAACAGCATTGAGAGCAGCTTGAATTACTTTATAAGGCTTGTACATTGGATTGGTGAATGATAGTTGCTTTCACTACTTTCTCATAGTGTTGTTGCCTTTTCAGTAAGGCAACATGGGGGAATGTTATACGAGGTCCCTGCACCCTAACTGGCATTCTATTGTACACCCTAGATAACTGCTATTAGGCATAAGTTATACTAACACATAGGGCAGAAGCATCTACCACACAAAAGTAGATGTCAAGATATGTAATAATTGTAATGCACGTTACTTTCTGTAATGCATGGAACTTGCATGTAGTAAGCCATGACATTTATGTCTTTGTTACATTATCATGTCTTAGTAGGCACTGCCATCTTTTGGATTTATGTATTATGTACACACTGTAGTTTCTTTGTTGTAAGAAATGATGAGCTTAGTGAAACTGTATATAATGCTATCTATAAATGTGGAGCCACCTCTTTTTCAGCCAATAGGGCTTATAGCCTGTAACTAGAAATGTTTCTATCTTATGGGTTACTATGGCAATAATCATTGTATATAATGTAATACATCACATTTTCTCCTTGAAGACCTTTTTCACAGCTGGAGTATAGGACATGCTAAGCTTTGGCTTCCAGTTCCTAATGGTAAGAACTGCTTAGGGCAACTGTGATATCCTTTTTGGTAGTAATAAACACGTTTTATTACTGATATGCAATGTGCCTGTGACTTCTTTGCATCCCTATTCTCACCAATAACCTGAGAGGGGTTACACTCCTAACTGTTCCCTTGTATATAATGTGTAATGCACACATGCTATTGCAGAATGTACATTCTGCTCCAGTACAAACACTTCTAGGTTTCACAGTGCTACATTACCAGACCCCTTTGGAATAGAACTGATGCATGCTAAAGACCCAGTATCAGAGCACCACATTACTGATTACATAGGAGTATGATACCCTAGATAACAGACCTATCAAAAAGGACATTTTCAAATCCCATAGGCGCAACAGGCACTATTGGATACCCCTGGGTTACATGGTGTAAATGGCATACTGCCATATGATAAAGCTTCAAAGTGCTTGTATCAAGCATAATATCACACTTTCATTTCATGAGATAGGTGTAAACTAGGCCAAACAGTAACTCATAAGCAGGGAAACTATGTTTGTTTCTTTCCCCACTGTCACATCCTTGTCTGAGACTTGGAAACAGGGTGTATTCACAGATGAATAAATGGTATAGTCTTATTATTGTTCCTCAACCTGCACCTCCAAGTGCATGGCCAATGCCATCACTTGTCTATGTCACACTGCATCATAAGTAAAGGCATTGCTAATAACCATATCATTTTCCTTTTAACAACAACTATATGTGTTTTCTTTTTAACAACAACTATATGTGTGTTTTACAACTAAGTTTTTAACAACATTTTGCAAGTTTTTAGGTTTTCACAGAGAGGTACTAGTAAGATCATCAAGCAACACATGCAAATTTTCATCACAACTGGTTTTCCAAACTTGGTTGGCACCTATATGAACTGATTGTTCTTACAGGGACTGTGCTCTTGGTTGCTCTTTCATGAATTGTGTTCTTTATGAACTGTGAAAATATTTGCAAAATGTGATCTTTTTACAAAAAGCTATGCCTATGAGGGTATGGCTATACCATTGAAACATTCAATGGGCAATCTCATGCAACCCTTGCCAATCCAGCCAACCAGCAACCAGCTACATGAACATTACTTTTCTTACTATGCTGGTACACATCTGCACAACCCCATGTGCCATGTATGCCACATGGGTTACAAACTTTCGATGAATGACATTTCCAATGTAACTACACTGCTTTGTGATTACCAACTCAAACCTTATGGACTGGTTCCTCTTTAAGGACATTATTGTTAGATTCTTCAATCAATAACATATGCCACCATTTTGTACGCCACTGTAATCTGCCTTTTCAACTCTCAATATATAGTAGACTGTTCTTAATGAATGGAGAATGACTCTAACACAGTTTTTACAAACATTGTTCAGTGATAATACACATCAACAATTTTTCTTGTACACGTATCCACTGTGGTGTTGACATACATAGTTTCTGTTTTGTGTTTTATGATCTGACCATTTTTGATTATCCCCGTGTCAACTCCAGAATAGGTCTACTTTCACAGTCGCCCTATCTGCATGCTATAGAAATGTAACTCATTTACGTTATGAGCTTTTATGTGCATTGAAAAGCAGATCAATGTTTTAAAGCTTGATAGTAATTTATATCTTGTTTTAACTCATCCAGTGTGAACTCTTTGCTGTCTGAGGCATACTTTTATCCAGCATCTTGTACGGCTGAATTAATTTTACAAGGCTTGCACCTGTAGCTTGTTGACACCTTTAGATATACCATTTCTACACCTAACCATTTTCTTTTTGTTATGTTGCCCTTGGAGCAGGACAACAAAATGGGGACTGTTATGCCTGGATCGTATACCACCAGCTGACCCACATGTAGCCATAACCATATAAACTTACAAGTATTGGTGCCTTACCACAGTCTTATAATGTGTTAGCTTGTTTTATTACTTATATTAGTGTTCTTAATTATATTTGCTTTGCTCATATTTATCTGTACTGCATTTACCTATATGATATGTTTTTGCCATATATTCTTTATACTCATAAGCACTCGTATTCTGTAGTTTACCACTATTTTGACACATTGTGTGCGTTTATGATTATGTTTCAAACATTTCCAGACTCACTGTCTGGAAATATGAACAGATAACAGGTTACTCACTATAAATTTCCATTGTTCAGAGATTCAGTGAGTTTTCCTTATTTGCTATGTAATTGACCAAGGGAGCCACCATCTTTACATGCCTTATTCAATGCTGTATGTTTTTATTATCTGTAACAGTACTCTTATCAGTCATATAGAATTGTATGCATACCAGCTTCTCAGAGAAGAAAGTGACCATACTCGAGGAATGGTGGGGAATTAGCTCCATTGTGGTTGCTTTGCTTCACTTGTTGTGATGTGAGTATTGCAATAAACTTATTTTATTACTTCTACTTGTTGTTACTTTCTTTGTCCAGCACATCATGCAAAGAAGCTAAGGTGTTATCCTTTCACATGTAACAGCTCAGAACATTAGTACTTACAACTGAGATCAGTGCACTAGTGTTGATCAATGCATGAGTGGACCAGTCTCCAATAGTCACCTATATATAGTTGGAAAGGAGTGGAGATCTCATGGCAGGCACACTGTCTTCTGGATGTGAGGTGTTAGTTGGAGGTTGGTGCTGGTGTACATTGCAAGAGTGGAAGGAGTGGTCATTTAAGGTGCTCCCCAGCCCAACTGAAGCCCCTAACTCATTTGGCAGTGGTAGAAGTAGCATGGAACATTGATATAGATTACTGTGCCAATCCTGCAGCTTGGATTGTGTCCTTCCAGGTTGTTGGCTTCAGTTGGATTACATAATGTCAAAGTTGTGGGATAAGACCTCAGACAAACATGGTGATTTGTTTTTTTTTCTAAGTTATTCAGGCATTTGCAGCATGACAGGACATCCACCATGAATGTTTCCAAAGATTCTGAGGGCTCCATGGTGCACTCCCACAATTGTTGTTCTAACAATAACGGTTGGTGTTCATTGACAAAATGTTCATTAAAAGTTTTGTATAGAATGGCACTATTCCCTATAAGTTTCTTGGAAAGTGTGTTAAACAATGTAATGGCAGTCCCTCCAGGAGTAACAGCAAGGCAATAACAAGTTGGTGTTGATCAATGAAGCCATTAATGGCAATCAAAGCTTGGAATTCTTGGAGCCAGGTTACTGCATCTTCATGAGGAAAGGTTGAGAAGGGTATTGGTTGTATGTGGGTATGGATGGATGACTGTGGTGAGATACTTTTTATATATGCTAGGTCACCCTGGATGGCATGTATAGCTGTATTAAAGGACTGGACATCTTGCAGGATGGGTTTTATTGTATTCTTCAGGATCAACCGGGGGGTGAAGATGTACTGCAGGATGGTCCTTGGCCATCCACTGTGGGTGTTGCAGCAAGCAAAAGTTGACTTCCTAGCTACTCTGTAGTGATATTGCTGCATTCTAATGGCATTGTGTTTGGGGAAAAGATTTGATTTCCAGAACAAAGGTTATAAGAATGAGATGGATTTGTTGTCATGGAGGAGATGTGATGAAGTTGAGTAGATGAAGTGTTGCAAAGAAAAAACAGTACTGTAGTCAAAAATACAATCATTTGTTCGCAATGTTAATGGAATCAGAGTTTTGTTTGTCTGCCTGTTTTACAAACATTTTCTGATGTAAATCCATGTTAGCTGTTATTGAAATAAAGATTTCTTAACAATTCCAGAGATTAGTTGCAGTGTCCCTTCATTTCATTTGGGATTGCCCTGCACAAATCTGACTGGTTTTGAAGTATATGGAGTATAGCCTCAATTGCAGATAGTGGTGCCCCTCACAAAGATCGCTGCTGGACATGTAGCATTGGCTTCTTGTCTAGTTTGCCATTCCCATAGTGGCTGCCAACAGGGTGTAAAGGTTGCTTCCTGTTTTGCCACTGTAAGCAGGTGGTTTGTCTCAGGGAAGCAGAAGATTACAAGGTGGCAATTCTGCAGTCTTTTCAAAAGAAAAATTAAATGCTTTGGTTTGGCTGAGTTGCTCCCAGGCAATTTAAAGTACTTGCAGGGAGAGATTTACTGCTTCCATCAATGTCAAAAGCCTGGAATACTTTCCTCAGACAAAGATGATAAAATAAATGCATTTTTCCATTTTTCAGATAGAACTGTGAGTCTGAGTAGTGGAATGCACCTCAAGTTAAAATAATAGAAAGCCATATGTCTCTGATTTAAGAGTTAAAGAACATGCAGTAACTCTTGCCTGTTAAGACAGAGCCATTAAAATGAGTACTGCCACTGGAAAAGGGCTGCTGGGTGAGGGTCCTGTCTTCTAGTGGTGCCCCATACTAAAGCATTGGCAGGTTTGATAACTTACTTTGAGGAGTTCGGTACAGTCTTTAGCATTGCAGGAATGCTCAGACAATAGTGTTAATGTCTCACTTTCTGCATCCAGGGTTGTGGTGCAGGTGAGATACAGGGCAGGAGAAGGGGTGCATTATTCAACATATGTAACATTTTGTTGTTGATCTGCCACTAGAACTCTTACATTCTCAGGTCTGCCATCCCCATCTCTCACTGCTGTTTGTATTTTGCAAATAACTGAGGTGTAGGCACAAAACAAAAGTAGAAAGGCTTAATTCCCAGCAGGTCACGTTAGCACACCATGAGGCTTAGACTTTGACTGGCTGCTAACAGCCAGCCTACAGACTCTTCTAGGGAGCCCCTCTTACACCCAGTTACATGTAACATGAGACTACTTTGCTTTGAGGGTCCTTAGAGGGGCAGCAACTAGTGCCATTTCTACGTGTCCTCCACAATATGAAACTTAGGAAGGGCTTACCTACTTTAACTTTATATCTTATCCCTTTGCAAAGCAATGTGTCTTTATACCACATGGAATTCACTTTAAATCAAATTAGTAATATGTGGTTTATAAGGATGCATTTTATCTCTTTTCTGAATGATTTTTAGCCATTGAGAATAAGAGTGTTTCTGTTTACTGTTAACAAGTGCTAGGACAAAAACTGTTCAAGCAAGAAAAATTTCCTCCATGGACTGTAAAAATAAACTTTTTAGTGATTCGCCTTTTTTGATCTTTCAAGACAACAGTACTTTGATGTTATAATTTGTGCCCCTGTGTCCTGATCCTCAAAGTTCTCCCTGTGATTAGATGGTTATTTAGACCCATGTCTCTCCTTTACTTAAGAAGAGCCTTCAGAAGAATCCATGAATTCAACTTTGTACTTGCGGGGAGTTTTTACCTCCTGATCCTTCTGTGCTAGCTGGTGGGTAGGGGGACTGAGTCAAAAATTAACTGTTTTCTCAAAACCATTTAGCCTGACTGTAGGTTCAGAGAAAATGCTGGGGGCGAACCAGAACCTTTCCCTAACCCTACTTTGCACCTGTCCTGAGTGTCTACATAACTGTGGGTACTGAATCCCACCATGTATGTGTCCTAGCTCACCAAAATTTCATAGATGGCTAAGGATTTAGTATAGCATTTATTTTGAAATGCTGCTAATCTGTGAAAGGTATATAGCAGTCCAAGCAAACTAATGTATCCCACAAAACATTACTATTACACAGAGCAGAAAATCCACTATATGTCCTGGTCAAGCATTTGACAGGAAGCCTGACATGTTGCCAGGCTCTGTCCCATTACCACACCCAACCCTGCAAGGAGCTCGGTGACAGTGTACAGAGTGGGCCTACTGTGCATGCTGCCACAAATGAATTTGTCTCATGCAGTGGTGTTGGACAGTGGCACAAGTCAGCAGTGCATGAACTGCATATACTTTATGCTCACTGTCTGAATTGGTCCCTTAGTCTATAACTTATTTTTTAGCCAGGCCTTTAATAAAAGTTTTTCTTATATATATTAATAAGACAGTAAAAATATATGGTGGCAGACATTTTTATGAACTGTGGAATTTAATTTCCTATTTGTTTGCAAGAAAAAAGCTGCCTTTGCTTAGATTAAAATTCCATCATGCTTTTTTTCATGGACTTTTCTGATTCGGACTGCATAGAGCAGAGACGGTTGAAACGTTCATTGTAGTGTGCTCTACAATATACTTATTTAAAGTGAAAAAAAAAGCATTTTTTACACATACAAATTAACAATGACAATAACCCAAAGAACAATTGCCATTTGTATTAATTTTTAAGGTTACATTGATTATACATTGCACTTAAATATGATCCTAGCCTTTTGAAAATGTTTCATAATAACACAGCAAAACTCTTTTGTTCTTATGCTACTGATCATTAGGTTTAATGCTGATTGAAAAGTAATGGACAACACTGAAAACAAGACACTGATATATGGAGGAACAGAGTTTTTAAATAAATGAAATACTAATGAAAATGTTCCTATCAGATAAAAAAATTAAAATGACAAACAAGTGAGAACTGCAAGTGTCAAATACTTTTTGGCGTGTTTTACTTGATTTCAATTTCACTGCAGCTTTGACAATCTTATAATATGACAATCCAACCAAAACTGTATCAGGTGCTGCCACTAGAAATAGCAAAGTATGTTGATAAATATAATTTATCACTGAATGGACACACACAGTGTTAAGCACAGCAAAACATTCACAACAAGCATGAAGAACACTTCTTGTACCACAGTATGGCAACATTCTAGCTATTAAAGGTATAGACAATTAAAAACAAAGACATCTTATAAGTTTAATTGTAATATACATGCATTTGTTACAATAGATGGATATCTCAGGGGTTTTCATACTATGATATAGCCATAATAAGCCATTAGTAGTAACACAAATGATTCCACAACTGCTGAAAAATTAATAAGTAGCATTTGCATAAAGCATGCATCAAAATGTATATCTTTTGAGTCAAACCATAATATTAGGAGAATTTTAGGCAGAACTGAAAAACCTTAGATCAGATCAACAGTTGCTAAGATGGAGAGGAAAATGTACATGGGTTCTTGAAGACTTTGTTTTGTTTCAATGACCAACAGTATACTCACATTTCTAAGCATTATCAAAATAAACATAGTGGAGAAAGGAAATGAAAGCCTGTATTGTTGGTTGGAAAGTCCAGGAAAACCAATTAGGATAAATTCTGTGGCAGATTGGTTACTAGGATTGTTTGGTGACATGGTGGTCTTCAGTGCTCTGAAATAAATAGGATATTATTTGTTTTTACATTTTAAGAATTACTTTTTTAAGCAACACTAGTAGTCATTCTATTACTGTACCAAGAATATTTTTTTAACTGGGATGCAAGCTGCTTCAAGTAGCAACCACAGGTAGTGTTACATTTTTCCATTATGTATATTACTTCATGTCCAGTTTTCTATTGTTTAAATTCAGACTGACTTTCATTCATCTGTACAGTATACCCAGATTGTAAGTTTAAGTTTTTCTGGTGGTAAGAGTTTGGATGGAAGCCTACTTCTCAGTCTAGACAAAGGGGGGAATGTATAATCAAATTTTAATTCAAGGATGTTAACCTAAATTGAACTATACCTCCATTAAGCAATTGTACAGAAATAGGAGGAAGGATGTCAAGGGATACTATTATTTTCATCAAGGACATTGCTAACTATTAAACAAGTTGCCCATGAGCTGTAATTTATGTATACACAGAAGCCTGCTATATTTGCATCCAAACACTAGGAGCTAGAGTTATGAAACCCTGGACACAGATACATCTATGAGATGAACCAACATCTAACTTATCTTCCTCTATTCATGCCTACCTGGATGCAATTGGTACAGTTTTCAAATGTGCCTCTGACTGCAATCATCAGTTGTTTGTTATGACACCATGCACCCAGCAATGCTTCTAAAGTCAGTAACAACATCAAGTGAAGATATAGCTGGCTTAGAAATCCTTAAGGTATCAGGATGCAGGAACAAGCTGGAGTACCAGGAGAGGCCAAATCAAGTTCCATAGTTCTTCTCCAGCATAACAGGGTGACCACTTAATCCACTGCTTCCAGCCTGAAGGCAGGTTCCATCAGTAATGCATTAGGTTTAGCAGCACTGACACTGAAGGTGCACAGCTTCTGTACAGAGAGGTACTACATATGCTCTTTGTGACCTATAAGGCTACATCTACTAATGGGGAAGAAGTAGCTGCTGGCTTGCATCCACTGGTGAAAATCCTGCCCAAGCAGACTGACACCTGCACAGCACTTCAAAAAATAAGCTATGGGGGGATTCAACAAGCAGTCATCTGACAACAGGGCCCCAACTGTTATACACTGCTTAAATAAAAAAAAAAGGTCTCTAGTCCCAGGACAGCTATATTCTGAATGCAAGCCCCTAAAAAAAGATGTGAGCAGATTTGGATGCAAACACAGTTTACGGTGCAAATTCAAATTCCCTGACTCACCCCACTTTCCAGTCTTTCTGTTATTTCACCTCAAATTCCCATTATATGATTCTTAGTCCACACTGCTGCCTTTAAATTAATATCTCTGCTCACCCAAGAATCTTTATGTCTCACCCACTGCTCTTCTTTCCAGTCTAAATGCTTAGGTGACACCACCCCCTCTTATCTTTCCTTTCTTCCCACCTTCTTCATTACAGTACATTATCTTGTACCCTTCATCCATGTGATGCTCATTCATTTTCAAATCATAGCTGCAAAACATTACACAACTTTAAAAGGATCCCAGCTAATGATCTACGAGAGAAATACATGCTGAAGAATAAGGGGTCTAATTTGGCAGTGAGACAAGCAAATAGGAGTAGGAGTTTGGGATAGTTAAGCTATTTTTAAAAAAGTTACTGTGGTTAAGGAGTGGTCATAGAAAAACCTGCAGTGTGAATTGAGTGTCATAGCAAAACCTGCAGTGTGAATTGAAACACAGACAGCCTTAGGGGGCAGGACATTGTTTTCAGAACAAACAGGTTGTATTGGAACAGGAAGGGCTACATCGATTCATAACCATTGGCAACAAATTGCCCTGCATGGAGATATCGAGACTACATCAGATTACTATAAGTTACTGGAGGCTACAATTTTTAAAGACACAAAGCACATTTCCTGGACCTGGAAGGACACTACTTCTTTATTCAACTGTGAGCTGTGTGAGAAATTCTATATTGCACTTGATATCTGCAACAAACGTGCACTTTTGCTTAATTCTGTGGGAGGTGAAACTAACTACCCTTGGTAATTGCTTTTTATTCACATATTTATTTAGTGTTTAACCAAGAAGGGCTTGCAAACTCTGTTTATCTTGTTAGTAACTTCAGAAGGATTTAAATACTGCATTTGGGTAGGTCCTTGGAGGTAGCTAGATTGTCTACTATGATTTTCTGACAGTTAAACTATTTTTAAATAAATTAACAGGTGGCTGAGGAGTTGAAAAAGAAGCTTGCAAACTCTGCTTTTCTTGGAAGTAACTTCATAAGTGTTTGAATACTGCATTTTGGTTGTCCCTTAGGGGTAGCTGGATTGACTACTAGGATTTTGGGACAGAAACTATTTTTAAATAATTTGCTGGTGTGTTGGAGTTTGGGATAGTTAAACTATTTTAAAAAGAGTTACTGTGGTTAAGGAGTGGTCATAGAAAAACCTGCAGTGTGAAGCAGGAAAAGACAGTCTTTCAAGCAACAGAGGGAGGTGGATCTAGGTTTACGTTTGTTTGTTACAATTCTTAACATTTTCAGTGCAGGAAGAGTTTAAAGCACAGCTGACTTATTTTGGGGCTGACAGCCTTCAGAGCACAAACCACCAGGCCTGTTTTGGGGCTGAGGAGGTTTACCTGTGTCTGACTTGGATGTGTGGATTCTTCTCTGTTTGATTAGCAGGGTATTTTCTCTGTCAAATTGTTGTGTAGGGCATCTTGCCAACAGGAAGGCACTCATTGCAGCAGTGGGTCAGAGCTTTTAGCTGATTGTTTTGTGAGGGCACAGTTTAGGCCCAACCCTTCCCACCCCTCACCCCACCCACCCTGAAATAGTTCCTTTATACCTGGGGTTCTGACATCAATTCCTCAAGAGTGCAAGGTGCATATCACTGTCATATCTTCTCTAGCACACTGCACTGACAATATAAGCATACACATTGGATAATATATATATATATATATATATATATATATATATATATATTTCTGTATTACAAACCAATCACACACACAAAAAAAAATGTGGGGAGTAGTGCAATGTAATGGCTGTGGGGCAGCAGTCTTCCAGGAGTATTTCTGGAGGCTGAGATGCTGCCTTATTTGCAGACAACTCTCTACCCTGAGGAAAGAAGTTGCCCATCTTCAGGCCACACTGGACAGTAGTAAGGGGACCTTCCCCCAGGCCACACTGGATGGTAGGAAGGGAACCTCCCCCATCCAGGGAGCACCAGAGCCACCACCAATACCTCAGAGGTTGCAAAGAAAGCACAGCAGTTGGACCACAGTGGGCTCAGGGAAGGTGAGGATGGTGGAACAGAGGCACACCCAGTCAGTTGTTCCACACCACAATCCATACACCATTCTGGGGGAGCATAGCTCCCCTATGGATGCACCCACAGAGGAGACTAAGGAGGCTGAGGACAACTGTCACAAGGGAGGTCCACAGGAAGGAGGCAGAGAACACCACAAGTAAAAGAAGAAGTTCCTGGTGGGGGACTCAATTATTAGGGGGATAGAACTGGGGGAGCAGGGAAAACTGAAGTAAGGTGCCAGCCTGGTGCCATGGCTTGGAAAGACAGGAAGCGCATCCTCAGGATCACGAGAACAGCTGCACGGGAATCTGAGCTGGACATCATTGTCCACCTAGGGACAAATGACTTGGCTAATTAGGAGATTAGAGCAGTACAGAAGGACTTTATAGAATTGGAGAGGGGCCTAAGACAAGTAGCACACACAATATCCTTCTCTGAGGTGCTGCCTGTCAATGGCATGAGTGAGGCAAGGGTACTTTGCACCATGCAGTTTAATGAATGGTTAAAAAAATGGTGTGGAGCAGAGGGGTTTGGCTTCACTGGGGACTGGGGTTCCATCTGGAGGGACACCAGCCTATACTGGCAGGATGGTCTGCAGCTGTCCAGGAAGGGAACAAGTCTTTTGAGCAATCGGTTTAAATGCTTCATCGGCAAGCTTTTAAACTAGTCAAGGGTGGAGGCACTGATAAGCAGCAGGAAAATCCCAGCCTCTCCCTACAAAACAGGGTACTAAATGAGAAAAATACTGAGTAGAAAGGTCAGTGGGGGATGCTGCAACAGAAGATAAAGCCATCAAAAAATGGAGAGCAATGAGTATCAATGCCCGTAGTCTGAGTAACAAGCTTCCTGAATTAGTGGCCTTGATGGAGGAGGAACATCTGGATATCGAAGCAGTCACAGAAACATGGTACACACAAAACCATGACTGGGACATAGACATACCAGGATACACTATCTACAGGAGGGACAGGGAGGGTAAAAGAGGAGGAGGAGTAGCTCTTTACATAAGGGAAGGAATCAAGGCAACAGAACAAAAGGGAAAACAGGGAGGAGAAGAAACACTGTGGGTAAATTTGGAGACCAGCAATGGCACCACAATCCGCACAGGGGTTGTATACAGACCCCCTTCTTAGGGGGAGGAAATGGACAAGGAAATGATAGAAAGAATACTTAGAATGGCAGAAAAAGGGGAGATATGGCTGATGGGTGATCTGAATATGCCAGATGTTATCTGGAATGCAGTTGCAGCAGCCACTTCAAAGAGTGGGGTTATTCTGGCTGCCCTACAAGGGGAATGCCTTAGACAACTAGTATTGGAGCCCACTCAAGGGGGAGAAATCTTAGACCTGGTTCTCTCAAATGGAGATGAAGAGAGGATCACAGATGTAGAAGTGGGTAGCCATCTGGGAACTAGCGACCATTGAACAGTATGGTTCACAATAAACACAGCAATAGAGTCAAGCCATACAAAGGCAAAAGTATTGGACTTTAGGAGTGCTGACTTTGCCAAAATGGGTGAGTGCCTAAGGAATGCATTAGCAAATGGGCAGGAAGGATGGGTGAAAGAACAATGGGGAATAATAAAAACTGCCATCACAGAGATAACAAGCCTTTGTGTGAAGCAAATTAACAAAACAAAATGATGTAAGAAACCACTATGGTTCTCAAAGGAAGTGGTAGTGAAGGTTCAAGAGAAAAAGAAAGCATTCAGGAAGTACAAGGAATCACAGAAGGAGCAGGACAGGGAACGGTATCAGTTAAAGCAAAAGGAAGCTGGGAAGGCAGTCAGAACAGCAAAGGCCCAAACCAAGGAAAAGATAGCCAACTCAGTTAAGAAGGGGGATAAAACCTTTTATAGGTACATCAGGGAGCGAAGAAAGACCAAGGGAGGGCTAGTAAGGCTTAATAAAGAGGAGGGAGGGTGGGCAGAGGGTGACTGTGAAAAGGCAGAGATACTAAACAAATATTTTTGCTCAGTATTTACAAAGGAAGTGGGGGAGGTACCTAAAACAAACAGTAGAAACACTCTGGATACAGAAGTTGATACCAGCCCATTTACAGAAGAAAGGGTTCTGAAAGAACTCTTAAAACTGAAGGTGAACAAAGCAATGGAGCCTGATGGGATTCATCCCAGAATTCTAAAAGAACTAAGGGTAGAACTAATGACACCATTGACTACCCTCTTTAACAAATCATTAGAGGATGGGGTGGTACCCGAGAACTGGAAAAGGGCAGATGTGATTTCCCTTCACAAAAGTGGGAGCATGGCAGAAGCAGAAAACTATAGACCTGTTAGTTTAACCTCAGTGGTAGGGAAAATGATGGAATCACTTCTGAAGGAAAGAATTGTTGAGTATCTAGAGGCCAGAGGGGCTCAGGACCAAAGGCAGCATGGATTCACAGTGGGGCGGTCATGCCAGACAAATCTGATAGATGTCTTTGACTAGGTGACCAAAGTAGTAGATCAGGTAGGGGCTGTGGACATGGCCTACCTAGACTTTAGCAAGGCATTTGACACTGTCCCACACAAAAGATTAATATACAAGTTAGCCAGCCTGGGAGTGGGTCCTAAGATGACAGCCTGGATAAAGAATTGGCTGGAGAATAAGACACAGAGAGTAATAGTAAATGGAGTCCACTCTGAAGAAAGGGGGTTACTAGTGGAGTACCGCAAGGTTCAGTATTAGGACTGGTCCTCTTCAATGTTTTTATAAGTGACATTGCAGAGGGACTGGAAGGAAAAGTATGTCTCTTTGCAGATGACACAAAGATCTGCAACAGAGTTGATGCACAAGGTGGGGTGGAAAGGATAAGAAGGGACTTGGCAAGGTTAGAGGAATGGTCAAATGTATGGCAGCTTAGAATCAGTGCTAAGAAGTGCAAGGTAATGCACCTGGGAAACAAAAACCCAGGGGAAGAGTACACAATGGGGGGTGAGATACTAACAACAACAAAAATGGAAAGGGACCTGGGAGTAGTCATATCAGGTAACCTAAAGGTGGGCAAGCAATGTGACAGAGCAGCAAGGAGGGCTGGGGGGATACTGGGATGCATAGGGAGAGGCATCACCAGTAGAAAACAGGAAGTTATTATCCCTCTGTACAGACAGCTAGTGAGACCCCATCTGGAGTACTGCATGCAGTTCTGGAGACCCAATCTCCGCAAGGACATAGACAGGATGGAGGCTGTCCAGAGGAGGGCAACTAAAATGGTGCAGGGTCTGCACCGGAAGACATATGAAGAGAGACTTAAGGAGCTGAATATGTATAGCCTCAAGGAAAGGAGAGAGAAGGGGGACATGATAGAAACTTTCAAGTACCTCAAGGGAATCAACAAAGTCCAAGAGGGTAGCATCTTTCAAAAAAAGAGGTGTGCAAGAACAAGGGTGCACAATTTGAAGATAGAAGGGGGTGGCTCAGAGGTAATTTAAGGAAGTATTTTTTCACAGAGAGGGTTGTGGATGCATGGAATGGCCTTCTGAAGGAGGTTGTGGAGTCAAAAACAGTGGTGGAATTCAAGCATGCATGGGACAGTCATAAGGCAATTCTAGGGGTTGGGGGTAGGAGAAAGTAGGCTGCTGGTTAACTAGGATCTGCAGATTATCCAACAGGTAGGGAAATGGGCAGATTAGGTGGGCCAAGCAGTCCTTATCTGACGTCAAAATCTATGTTTCTATGTTTATATATGGCTGCTGAATGTCAAATAGCTAAACATGTCAGGGAGGGGAACAAACAGTTTTCAGATAATTGCAAGAAAATAAAAAGATGGGTAAAGAGGTAATTAAAAGCAGGGATGGGGACAGGATAGTGGAAGAGGACAGCCAGAAGGCCACTGTTCTGAACAAATACTTTTGTTCAATGTTAATGAAAGAAGACACTGGCCCAATGCCAGATTGTGGCAGAGCACACAGGAAGTGGCATGCCAAAAATAGAAACATCAAATATTACTACAAGCAGGGTCAGAGAAGTGCTTGAACATTTAAAAATGAAAAAATCTCCTGTTCCAGATGGAATACGTCTGATAATAAAGAGTAAGACAGTGAGTCAGTAGACCTGTTTAACAGTTCTCTCCAGATGTGAGTGATTCCAATGACTGAAAAAGAGCTGATGTGGTGTCTCTGCATAAGGGTGGAAGCAGGGAAGAGGCCAGTAACTACAGGCCACTCAGCCTCACATCAGTGCTAGGAAGCCAAATGGAGGCCCTGATTAAACAAGACCTAGTAGACTACTTGGATAAGCATGGCCTACTGAATGACAAAGAACACGGTTTCATTACAGGAAGATCATTCCAGATAAACCTGATTATGTTCTTTAACTGGGTATCTATGGAAGTGGATAGTGGCCAGCCAATGGACCTGCAGTATTTTGACATCAGCAAAGTCTTTGATTCAGTATCACACAAACACTTGTGGAAAAGGCTAGCTGGTCTGAACATAGCAAGCTGCATCATTAAACAGGTTGTAAACTTGTTGGACAGAAGAAGGCAAAGGGTGATGGTCAAATGGAGATGTCAGAGGAGGGGAAAGTGATGAGTGGGGTCTTTCAAGGCTTGGCCTTAGGCTCAATCCTGTTTAATGTGCTCATCAGCAATATAGTAGTAGGTATCCAGGGCAGGATTGCACTGTTCATGGATGACACTGACGTAGGGGGAAGTGTGGATAGTGAAGAGGATGGCTAGAACAATGGTCTAGTATCTGGCAGCTGAAAGTTAACACCCAGAAATGTAAGGTTATGCATATTGGCAGGAATAACCATAGAAGAATCTATCAGCTAAATGGGGTGCCATTCAGAGATTCAAAAGAGGAAAGGGTTCTATGAGTTATTATTAGCAACATCCTTAAATAAACCAACCAATGCAATACAGCATACAGTAGGGCCAAAAAATGCTTAGCTACATTGGGAGAGGATTTGACAATAGGCACAGGTAGTTGATACTTCCACTGTACAAATCTATGGTGAGACCCCTTTTGGAACACTGCATACAGTTTTGAAGACCATACCTTAAGAATGATAGAGACAACTCAGAGAAGGGGAGCATAAAAACATGGAAACATAGACTTTGATGGCAGATAAGGACCACTTGGCCCACCTAGTCTTCCCATTTCACTACCTACAGGATAAGTAGTAGATCCTAGTTAACCAACAGCCTATTTCTTTCTACCCCTCACAAGAATTGCCATATGTCTGTCCCATGCATTCTTGTATTCTCCTACAGTTGTAGAACCCACAGCCTCCTCAGGAAGGCTGTTCCATATATCCACCAATCTCTGTGTGAAAAATACTTCTTCACATTACCCTGAGCCGTCCCCCCTCTATCTTCAGATTGTGTCCCCTTGTTCTTGCACATCTCTTTTTATGAAAGTTGCTACCCTTTTGGATTTTGTTGATTCCACTGAAGTACTTAAAAGTTTCAATCATGTCCCCTCTCTCCCTCCTTTTTCTCAAGGGTATACATATTAAGTTCCTTTAGTCTTTTCTCATATGGCTCTATAGCAAACCATACACCATTTTAGTTGTCCTCCTCTGGACTGCCTCTATCCTGTCTATGTCCTTGTGGAGATGGGGTCTCCAGAACTGGATGCAGTATTCCAGCTAGGGTTTCACCAACGGTCTGTACAGAGGGATAACAACTTCCAGTTTTCTGCTGGTGATGCCTCTCCCTATACATTCCAGTAACCACAGCCCTCTCTACTGCCTTCTCACTTTGCTTGCAAACCTTAAGGTCAACTGATATGATTACCCCCAGGTCCCTTCCCATTTTTATTGTTGTTACTACCTCCCTCCCCATTGTGTAATCTTCCCTTGGGTTTTTGTTTCCCAGCTGCATTATTTTGCACTTCTTTGCATTGAATCCAAGCTGCCATATATTTGACCATTCTTCCAACCTTGCCTAGTCCCTTCTCATCCTTTCCATGCCTCTTTGTGTATCTACCCTGTTGCAGATCTTTGTGTCATCTGCAAAGAAGCATGCTTTTCTTTCCAGTCCCTCTGCAATGTCACTTATAAAGACATTAAAAAGGACTTGACCCAGTACTGAACACTGCAGTACCCCACTTGTAACCACTCTTTCTTCATTTATTTAGTTTTTGTTGACTCAGTAAGTGCACTAGACAAATTCTGCCTATTTTCAGGCACGACCTAGGGGAGGGGGATACAGATGAATGCCAACTGACCTTGAACCAGATTAAGCTGTTGGTGGTATTTTTAGTGAATGAGGGAAATTTGGCCCAGACACCGGAGAAATTCCCCTACTGGCTGCTGCTGGGCGGCTAGTTTGGGCTTCTGCTGACATCATACGGCAGTATGGCAGACTGCCCAGTACCTAGAGAGGAGATGGAGGTTGGAGACTGCGTGGTTGCTGAATCGAATAAAGAATTTACTGCTGGAGTTATTTGCGACTCGTTACCTGCAGCTCCTGTGAGTAGTCCATGTCCGGAAACGATTGGGGTTCGCTCAGATCCACCTGTTGCCCCTTTGGAAAGCCTCTCGATGGATTCTGCTTTTGCGGTTCCGATTCAGGTGCCGTTATCACGGACGGACACTAAACCAAATGGAAAGGGTTTATTGGAGCTTCAGGGGGAACCGATTTTTGCGGATAGCGTTTCTGGTGAGGTGAATTCTGGTGACGGACCAAGCACTTCCTCCATACTGCGGCAGCATTTCGGCCTAATGGGAGACTCGAATTCTGATGGATTAAAGGACTGGTCTGAAGAGGTGGCACTGACTGAAGCTGGATGGAGAAAAACAGAATCGGGAACTTGGATACTGACATCTTCATGGTCTTTAACTACACCGGTAACTATGCATGCCAACGATAGCCAGGCTACAGCTTTAAATACAGCTGTGCAGGGTGATTTTGATTTCACTAAAAGCAGCATGAGAGAGGGTGGGAGAGTGCTTTGGCTTTATCTAAGCCAAACATCTCTATAGCTGGTCCTGCTACAAAAAGAATGCTGCTCCTTCTGGTTCTTCTGATAAGACTCAAAAACTTCCGATGTCTGAGCTGTTTAAAATATGTTAGGACAGGCTCCAAGAAGGAATGCAATTAGAATAAGATACAAAGGGGTTTGATGTACATCCGGATAGGTATTTTGTTTTCAAAAATTTATTGAAAAACTCTATGGGTTTTTTAGCTAAAGATATATATGCTCTTGTACATATTTCGGGTGAAGACTCTTTTGACGTCAGTTTCCAAACTAATTCTCATATGGAGCATTTTTGGGAGAAATATGCAGTACAAAAAAATACAACCTTATGGGCTCCTTTTTTTGCAATACCCCTCTCTAAACCTCTGATTCGTTTTGTCACAATCATGTTTAGAAATGAAGGGGTTAACGTAAGTGATATTTATCACTGGCTTCAAACTAAATGTGATGTCTTAAGTCCCCCTGAGGCCTTGTTGGATGTTGAAGGAATCTGGACGGGAGGGTGGAAATTTAAAGTGAAACTCTTTCACAATAATTCAGAAATTGTACACCTACTTAATAGTTTTTTTCTTGGTAAGGATGGGGGGGGTGTTTTTACGGAGGACAGCCAAGAGCTTGCTACAAATGTGGGTTATAGGACTCATATTAGTAGTGTGTGTGATATGTTAAAATGCCCCTTATGTGGTGGGTTTGGGCATTAAACGGATAGGTACACTAATATATTTAAATGCAATCTTTGTGATGAGCAAGGCCACTTATCACCAATGTCCCTGGGCAAGACGTAATTGTACAGAAGGCCTGGACCATGATGGGTTGTTACGTAAGGCTCAAGCAACTAATAAGGGATTTAATGAATCTATTCCTTCTACTTCTTCTATACTTTCCCCTACCTTAATTTCTAAACCAATTATGGATTCTCCTAACGAAGGACTAGGCCTCCCTGAGGACCCTCAGGTACAAATAGAAAAACCAGGCCTAAGGCCTTCTGGTGGGAGTAAACATCCCTCTACTCTAATTATGCCTCCACCTTTTGAAGTTGTTAAGAATAGACACTTTACAAGAGCTTCTGTAAAACAAACTTCTTCTGTCCCTATTTCCACTGAGAATTTTTTTTCCCCTTTGTAAGACGACATTAGAGATTCAGACCTTGAATCGGATACATCCCATATTTCAGAACTTATTACGGATGATGAGGATAGTAAAACCACGGAATTAGCTAAAGAAAAAAAAGGAAAAAAAGGAAAAAAACGGAAAGTTAGTCAAAAATAGCACTTAGAGTCCTTAGATGTCTACCTTAAAATTAGCCACTTACAATGTTTGCAGTTTGAAAGCTTTCAAAAAACAGCTACCAATCTTTCTTTATTTAACATCTCTGAAAGTAGATATTATTTTTTTACAAGAGACTAGGCTCTCCTCTCTGTGGGATATTAATCAACTAAAAAGGAAATGGACAATGGGCCCTTCTTTCTGGACATTTGGTCCAGATGTAGCGGATGGTCTTGGTATCTTATTTTGTAGCACTGCCTTTAAGATTTCTAAAGTAATTGATGTGCACCCTGGTAGGATCTTGATTTTAGATTGCTCCCTGAATACCTATTATTTTCATCTGATTAATATTTATGGTTTTCAAACAAAACTGGTCGTATTACCCTATTTGAGGAGCTTAAACCCTTTTTGTTTACCAAACGACATATTGTTTGGGGGGGAGACTTTAATTGCTCTATAGATGCTACTTATATTAAGTCAAAAGGACAAAAAGTTTATTGTGATTCGACTGCTCTTGTTAAATTGGTTAAAGATGCTAACCTTAAAGATGCCTACAGGAGTATGCATGCACAAGCTGGTGAGACATGTCATCGACACACCTTTGTGACACGGATTGATATGGTGTTTATTTCTCATTATTTGTATCCTAATTTTTGTTTAGTTGTTCCCACAGAATTCTCTGATCATTCTATTCTACTTTGCACCTTTTCTCTAGAGAATTTACCTCCCAAATTATTCTCTAATATTCATCGATGGAGACTTAATACTTTTTAAATATGCCGTTTACTTTTCTAAATTGAATTTTTTGCATCCAAATATTCAACAATGGAATTTTTTCTTCCCTTTGAAATGGTGGATGCAGTTAAACGAGAAATAAAAATACTTTTTCAGAATTGGGGTAAAGGAAAAGTTGATTCTGACTATTGGAATTATTTACTTTAGGAATCAATAAACTTATGTCCATAGCTCCCCAGAAACGTGCTGCATATACTTCTAAAATTTCAGACATTAAAAAACAAATGAAAATTTTCCAATATGATAGAGCCAGATCCCTAGATTTGGAATTTAGATTTGGTATGAAACACTGTCCGAACTCCGACCCCTATCAGGCATGTAAGTTACGAGTGGCTGATACCTTTATGACAGGTTTATGCGACTCAACTAATACTTTGATTACTAAAGATTTAGACATGTTAGCATTAGTACAACGTCAAGTATCAGATTTTTTTTCTTGTCCCATCACATCACCTTTGGATCAGTTTCCATTGGAACAATTTGGTTTTCTGCCCTCGATACCGGATAATCTGTTACATTCCCTAACCGCTCCTATTACATCACAAGAAGTAACTGATGTCATAAAGCAACTAAACACTGGATCCTCCCAGGGATTGATGGCATTTCTAATGACTTCTATAAATCTTGTATACTTTATATGAGATATTTTTACCCTTAGTATAATTCCTTTTGTTTTCAGAGCAATCTTGTAAGGATTTTCTCTTCATTGTTGAAATTTATTTATAAAAAGGTGACAGAACCTTATTAACAAATTGGGTCCTATTAGTTATTGAACAGGACTACAAAATTTTAGCCAAAATTTTAAATATAAGGTTAGAAAGAGTAGCTAGACTTCTAATTCATCCTACACAAACTTGTGCGATTTCTCAAAGAAAGATTCAACATAATCTTTTTTTAATTAGGGATTTGTTTGCAAAACGGAGTAACTTTAAAAATTCTGAGATGGTAGTGGCTTTAGATCAAACAAAGGCATTTGACACTATTAGCCATTCTTACCTTTATTTTATTTTATTACATTATGGGATTCCACGTACATTTGTTACTTGGATTTCTAAATTATATAATCAGGCTGTTACTACTCCTATTGTTAATAATTTCGTTGGTACTGAAATATTGATAAAAAAAGGGGTCAGGTAGGGTTGTCCTCTCAGTCCTCTTTTATACACCTTTGTATTGGATCCGGTTATTAGAAGTATACTCTCTGAACCCGACATTGTGGGCATTGCTCCTTTTCCCCATTTAGACCCAATTAAAATCACTGCTTGCGCAGATGATGTTACCCTATTATTAGCGGATGGCAAATCACTACACAAAGCGTTAGATATTTTTTCCTTTTATGGGACTTTCTCAGGGCTTCTATCAATTTAAAAAAGTTTTATATTACAATTAGGTTCCAAACTCCCTGACTTATCACTTTGTTATGATATCCCTTTGTCGACCTCACCTCAGAAAATCCTAGGGATTTGGTTTGGAATGGAGGATATGGCTCTTTTTAATTGGGAGAAACAATTATTGAATGGGGAATTAAAGGTTAACCAGTGGAAACAATGGCGTTTTGGAAAACAAAAAAGGGTCTTGATTATAAAGAAATTTCTTTTACCTTTTTTTATTTACATTAGTCATCTTTTTCCACCACCAATCTCTTGTGAAACTAAATTATATAGTATTTTTTTTCAAATGCTTTGGGGAAATAGGCTAAACCCAGTTAAAAGGGAATTTACTTATCTTAAGAAGAATAAGGGAGGGTTAAATATGATTAATCCTGTAGTATTTTTCCACTCGATATTTTTGTATTCTTCCTTTCCTTTTATTTGGAAATCTGATAATTTACCATGGCATTTTTGGATACAGTCCATATGGCACAAATATTTCTTTAAATGGTCTATATTTCCTCCTAAAATTATAGCCTCTGACAATTTACCATCATATGGGGTTTCTACTTTTGAAAAACTTTTTCAATGGAAAATTTCCTTACAAAGCTTACGATCTTTGAATAGGAAATCCTTCTATACTCATATTGTATATGATTTATTAAAAGTTATTCTTATCTTTCTGGATTGTTCACCTTCTCAAATGCAGTTTGCTTTACATAAATTAACTGACTTTAGAATACCAGTTAAAATATGGGACATAATATGGCTGTCAACGCATGGGAGGTTGGGGGTTAGAGGGAATTTAAAATACAAACCTCTAAGTGAAAGGTATTGTTTAAGGGATGACTGCGTTAATATTGAAGAAAGTCAAAAACACTTTTTCTTAGAATGTATGCATAGTCAGGAATTCTGGAAATTTGCAGCAGCTCACTGGAATATGCCTCATTTAAATCATTTGACTTATTGTACCCTTATTCTTGGGGATTATTCAGGTGTTTGGGGTACCTATCATAGAAGTACATTAAATGTTTTTTTTGGTCTTCTTCAATTTTTTTATGGCAAGCACGTATTCAATTTATTATGCAACAAATTTTTACTTCTCATCTTACAGTTGTATCCTATGTTGACACGGAATTGAAAGATCTTAAAACAAGGGATAAACTGAATTTTTCAGACCAGAAAGTTATTAATTTGTGGAAAAATTTTAGTTTTGTTAAGTAAGATATTTCCTTTTTTGAATTATTATATGATGTTAAGTGAGTTTTGTTATTTTTTTTCTTTTCTTATGATGGAATATGTTATTATGTGATGGTTTTGTTTATTTGTCAATAAAATTCCCCCTACTCTTTTCGATAAGTGCCATGGGATCTTTAACATCCACCTAAATTACCACCAATCCAGGCAGATGGGACCTCGGTTTCACGTCTCATTTGAAAGACGGCACACCAGAGTGGACTCCATTTACAATTACCTACTGTGTCCTGTTGTCCAACCAATGTTCTGCCCAGGCTACTACCCTGGGACCCACTCCCAGGCTAGTTAATTTGATTATTAATCTTTTCTGTGGGACTGTGTCAAATACCTTGCTAAAGTCTAGGTAGGCCATGTCCACAGCCCCTCCGTGGTGTACTACTTTAGTCACCCTGTCAAATAAATCAATTAGATTCATCTGACATGAACGTCCCACTGTGAACCCATGCTGCTTTGGGTCCTGTGCCCCACTGGCCTCTAGGTACTCAACAATTCTTTCCTTCAGAAGTGATACCATCACTTTCCCTGCCACAGAGGTCAAACTGACAGGTCTGTAGTTTCCTGCCTCTGCCTTGCTCCCACTTTTGTGAAGGGGAATCACATCTGCCTTTCTCCAGTCCTTAGGTACCACACCATCCTCCTATGATTTGTTAAAGAGTGTAATCAGTGGTGTCACTTGTTTTCCCTTTAATTCTTTTAGAATTTCTGGGTGAATTCTGTCAGGCCACATTGCTTTGTCCACCTTCAGTTTTAGGAGTTCTTTCAGAACCCTGTCTTCTTTGAAAGGACTGATATTGATCCCCCCATCAAGAGTGCTTCTGTTAATTGGATTAGGCACCTCTCTCTCCTCCTCTTTTTTGAATACTGAGCAAAAGCATTCATTCAGTATCCCTGCTTTTTCACTGTCTCTCTCTGCCCACCCACCGTCCATTCTGTTCATTCTCACTATCCCTCCCTTTGTCTTTCTACACTCCCTGATGTACCTATAAAAGGTTTTATCCTCCTTCTTAACTGAACCAAAATGATACAGGGGCTGTAGTGTGATGGGTAACTGGAAGCATTAAACATGAACTCACTTAAATCTAAGCGATAAAGGGGTGATATGATAGAAAGTGTTAAGCTAAGCGGGGTTTAAAATCAATACCCTACACTGAACTATTTGCCAAGCTCCCAACTCAAACATGATGGGGAATGGATGGAAACTGAGGGGTAAGAATTTCAGGAGGGATCTTAGGAAGGGATCTTAGGAAGCATTATTTCTCACAAAGAATTGTGGAGTCATGGAATAAACTACTTGTGAAGGTGGTATGAGCAAGGACCATATCAGCATTCAAAAGGGATTGGAATAAGGAGTACACTAGAATAAAATCTGAAAATGAATCTACCAGCTAGATCCTAGGATCTCAGGATCTCAAAGCCAGACTTGATGGACCTTTTGTCTCCTTCCACCATCACCTTTCTATGTTTATATGTTTCTGAAACATTCATTGATCAGTTTACCTTTTGGTTTACTGTCCTACTGTCTGGAATTTTCTTGGTCTTCATATTCATCTCTTGTCTTCACTCTCCACTTTAAAACTGCTCCTACAGGAACATTGCTTCCTACACTGTTCTTATAGTAAGCCACGCATGTCAGTTTCAGTTGACATATTAGGTGGGAGACTAGGTTTGTTGGCAGAAGCACCTAGCTTCTCCTCTCTCTGAGCTCTTTTCTTCTAGGTTTACTTGTAAGGACAGAGCAAGGAACATTTTCAGAACAAGGAAAAAGATTAAGGCTTCTTTTTACTTGGCAGATTTACTGTGTGTTTTTATTTTATTGTGTGCTCAAAAGATTTTCTAGTGTTTTGCTTACATTTTACTGCAGTAATCTTCTCTGATTCAAATTGCTGTTGCAGGGTATAGCTTCTGCTGCATTATTACAGGGTGTACCTACAGGTTTGTTACTTTTTTGTGCTTACAGATTACTGCTGTAATTGTCTCTGATTCAAACTGTTTTTTCCCCCAAGGTATATTTTCTGTTACAGCTTTATTTTCTCTGTAGCAAAGTGTTTTTTGCAGGGTATCTTTTATGTGAAATTGTTACAGGTGGTGCTTACAGGGTTTACAGTTGTATTAATTATTAGGCTAAGTTTTCAGGGCTTATGCATTTTTTGTTGGTTGATGGTTTCTGCTCTTACCTCCTTTTTTTTTGTCTGTGGTAAGCGCCCACCTCCCACCCCCATCCCCAACCACCCTATGCTACACTTCTTTTATAAAGTAGCACAGTCATGACATTTCCTGTAGCAAAGTAGGAAGGGGAGGATCAGAGGTGTGTCTACACAGTGACTTCACTTACAGGGGCACAAATAATTTAACTTGTTATAACATGTTACACAAAACAAAATCAAACTTTTGCTTTCATTTTCCTCCTTCTAATTATTCAGACCAGGTTGTAAACTCAGCAACTCAAGTGGAATGGATATTATTAACTGAAGGCACTGCAGGACACTTTTCTGAAGGGCAGTCATACAGGATATAGAATGCTGTGATTCATTTTGGATGATTGGAGATCTAAGGGCTAAGCTCCAGGAAGCATGAGCAGAGATTGTACACCTTAAATCACATACTCAGGAGGACATTTATTATAAGAACTGCCTGCCATTTCCCCAACATCCAACTGAGGCACCTCAACTGCAGATGGTATTTGGTCTGGGAGATTGGCAGGTGGTTAGGAGGGGAAAATCAGGAGATCCATCACTCAATGCTTTCCAACATATCACCTCCACAAACCATATGAAAACTACAAACAGGTATCTGCCTCTATCTCCAAAATCAAATAAAGAGGCAGAGGATACTGCAGAGCAGGACACTGTAGCACAGGAGGTAGCACAACAAAACACTCCCTAAATAGGGACCAAAAGCAAAAAAAAGCTAAAATAAAATCCAAAACACTTCTGATCATAGAAGACTCCACGATTTGGGGAGTTGATACCTTCCTTTCTCCTACCGGGGGTTATGGCCAGATGTCTCCCAGGTACATCAGTGTGGTGAGACACTGACCACATTGCTTAAATCTTGCAGGAAGCAGAACAAAACATCAATGTTCTCGTACACATAGGGGCTAATGATCTCTACAGCCTGTCAGTTGTGGAGACCAAGGAACACCTGATCAGGCTGGGAGACAAACTGTCATCCATTTTGTCAAACATCTCCTTCTCTGAGATCCTGCCAGTCTGGGAGAGGGGGGCAGATGGAGGGAAGGTCAGAGAAGGGGAGACAGTGGAGCTAAACATGTGGCTCAAGGGCTGATGCCAATAAAAAGGGCACACATTTGTAGATAACTGGCAACAGTTGGGGGAGTGAAAGTTCTTTCAATTTGATGGACTACATCTGACTAAAGAGGGAGTAAGTGCATTGGGGTAAAGGTTTCACATCTTTGCAGAATATTTAAGCTAGCCAATGGCAAAAGGGGTGCAGCACCTCATACATTGACTGGGAAGAACATCCCCAACCCCCCATCTAGTGATCAAACAGGAGTTCAGCATGTTTGCAGTTCATTTGCATCACCAGGTAAGGGAAAAAGGTCCAGTTCCCCATAAGATACACAGGGGAAATGCTGTCCCTCACCCAAAATCTAATGCACTGAAATCTGGCCAATGGAAAATGGTAGCCTGTGATGTGGGTGACTGAATGTAGGTGACTGGTCATAAGGGCAACTGCACAATGGCACCAACAATGTGGGCAACCTTGGATTTCACCACTTTCCCTGAGTTGTGCCCCCCCCACAGCAGGAATCAGAATTATTTATTTTATTCATTTATTGAATTTTGTTGACCCCGATAAGCCCACTGGGCCTAGAAGTCTCTTTTTCAGGATTGACTGGGAGGAGGGGGATACAGATGGTAAACAACTGAAATTGAACCAAATTAAGATGTTGGTGGTATTTTTAGTGAATGGGAGAAATATGGCCAGGACACCGGGGAAATTCCCCTACTGCATGACCAGTAGGGGCACATGCTGTTGCTGACCATGGGCTCAGTTGGTAGCCTGCACTGGAGGAGGATGGATGCTGTGGAGCTACTGGAGCAGCCGAGGGCTGCAAGGGATGAAGTTAGTGCACCGGAGAACGAGGAGCACTTTGCAGAGATTAAAGATATGGAGGGTATGGAGTTATTTGTTTCTACAGAAGATCTGGTGAATTTGGAGGCTGTGGAACTAGAAAAACTTAAAAAAAGAGTGTCCCTTGAAGTGGAAAAATTGCAAATCAAGTTGGAAGCCTTACGACAAGAACAAATGAAAGTTGTTGAGCAATTGTCGGCTATTGGTGAAGAAAAGGCTACGGAACTTACTGTACTGGAAAGCGCAATGCTGGTGCAGCCGAGTTGATTCTCCCAGGTGAGGTAACGATCCATATGACAAGCTCACACTATGGCGATACCGAGATTGAGGGTACTAATCAGAGAGAGGAGCAAGAAACGGCTGGCAGTGCAGTTGTGGAGTTGTCCCAGTGCCGAAAGCCGACGGAGAGGAAGGCAAGCAGGGATGGTGTACAATCGGTTGCTGGGTTGCACAGGGACGTAACTGAGGAAGAGAAAGTGGAGCAGGGGAGCGTAATTGTGGATGCACAATGGGACAACCTACTGAAAAAGATGGGTTTGTTTTTTGAGGTAAAGCAGGGGATGCTGTTTTGGGCTATGGACTTGAAAAACAGTGTATTTTTCAAATGGATCCCAGGACATAAGCAGGGGTGTTGGAGTTCTCCTTTACAAAGAGACATCAGGACAAGGTAGGAAAGGAGGGAAAGGATAAAAGAGCTGTGGTGACATTTGCAAAGAAAAATTTGGAACTGCCTGTGGAAAGGTCAGTTGGGAGTCTGCATGCTAAAGGAAAGGCTGGGGGAGAGGTAGTACCTGCTAACACTTTAAATGAGCCTTTAACAGCTGAAAACTGGTCCCCTCAAAGAGCATTAAGTGAAGCTGGTTGGACTTTAGAGAGTGGGTCATAGAAGCCCACTCCCGATTGGGACCCGAAGTTAAATTTTTCTCAAAATGAACCATCATGGTGACCAAAGTTGCTGGAAAACAGTATTGCAGATGGGGTTAAGGTGTTGTTGGGCATAAAGGATGGGCATCCTTTAGTGATAGTACCTCAAGGAGGGCCAGTAGTGACCAAGCCTGTGGCTCTGGAGAAGGAAGGGGTACAGGTTCTGGTAAAATCTGTTGGTGATAAACCCTTAATGTCTGAGTTGTTTTCAAAAATAAAAAAAGATGCTGCACCTCGTAGAAATGTGATGTGACTCCGTCATAAAGGAGGGTTGGAAGTTAGGCCTGATCGACAGTATGTGGGAAAATGTTTATTGAAAGACTCTTTGCACTTCTCTCCAAGGGAAGTGTTTGCATTTATTAATATTTCAGATGAAGACAATTTCAACATTAGTTTTCGTTCAGCTTATGCCCTTGACCTCTTTTGGGAAGGATATAATCAGGTCAAATTTTCCTCCATATGTATGCCTTTCTTTGTGATACCCTTAACTAAACCTTTGATAAAGTATGTAACTATCATGTTTAGAAATTAAGGCATTCATGTGGATGATATTTCCTATTGGCTAGCTCAGAAATGTTAGATATTGAGTTCCCCTGAGACAATTTTGGATTCAGAACAATTTTGGACTGGGGAGTGGCATTTCAAGGTTAAACTATGACAATCAGATACAGGAACTGAACACATTCCAAATTCTTCTCTGTTAGGAAGGGATGGGGGGTGTTTTATGCAGGACAACCTCGAGATTGTTATAAATGTGGAGCTAGGACACATTTATCAAGTTCCTGTGACAAACCAAGATGCGATAATTGTGGGGAAATAGGACATTTAGCATTTCAATGTTCTAATTTTACGAAATGTGATCTGTGTGAGGAGATGGGACATGTTTTTTGTGGACTGTGTCTGGGCAGCCAAAAATAAAGGGTCTTGTGGTAGCCCTGATTTATTAATACAAAAAGCCCAGGATTTGGTAACAGGAGGCCATGCAGGTCCAAAAGAGATTGTTGAGGAAATGACTTCTGTAGCTGACATGGGGGGGACAGTGTGGAGGTGAACAATTTAGTGATCATTGACCATAGTCCTTCGGAACAAGTTCCGGTAGGCAATCTGGATTCAGAGGAGATCAGACCACAGGAGCCTTTTAGAGCACCGGTGGTGACTACAGTTAGACGGTCTTCCAGGAACATTAAAGCCCTCCCACAGCAGCCTGCTATTGAGATAGAAATGAATAATTCTTATGCAATGTTATCCAGTCAGTGGGGGGAATCAGATATGGATTGCCAGGATAATGATTCCCAGCAGACACTAGACAGTCCACCTTCCCCCTTACAGGTTCAAGAAGGCTATAAAGGGAAAAAGAAAAAAAAAGAAAATAAGAGAGGCGAAGTTTTGACTTTGACTCTGTCTGATGCAATTCAGGATGGGTTCTTTAAATGTTCATAGCATATTGAATTTTGAGAGATGACAGGTGGTTTATGACTATTTACATCTTAATATAATTGATGTTTGTTTAATACAAGAGACGTGGATGTATACTATGGAGCAAGCCAGGTGTTTTTAAAGAGAATGGTGCTGGGGCACTTCTTATTGGTCCTTTGGACAACAATCAGCAGATGGGATAGGGTTTCTGTTCCATTCTTATGATTTATAACTAATTAAATTGATGGATCTGATACCTGGATGGTTGATGATTTTGGATGGATTGTGGAAATCAAGATTATGTCATTTTATTAATGTATATGGAGCGCAGATTAAAGCAGAACAGGTAGCGCTCTTTCAAATGTTACAACCTTTTTTACTTACCTCTTCTGAGGTGTTTTTGTGTGGGGACTTTAATTATGAATTAAAAGGTAGAGGAAATCGGACAGTAGAAGTGGGAAAGAAAATTTACTGTGATTCTCGGGCCTTGGAAAAAATTATACATTCAGCTGGATTAATAAATGGGAGTAGTCAGCAGAGTACAGGTCTTAAATTTACTTATAAAAGAAATAATTTTACCTCTATGATTGATTATATTTTTTTATCTGACAATGTTCCCTTTACATTTGAAACATGTCCGTTGTCCTTTTCAGACCATTTACTACTACTTTGTGCTCTTTCTCCTCATGCCGGACTCTCAGGTAGGAGGGCACGGTGGAAGCTGAATCCACTTTTATTGAATTCTCAGGTGGTGCTGGATAAAATTAAAGCATTACTGATGGCAAGAAGTTGAATCCACTTTTATTGAATTCTCAGGTGGTGCTGGATAAAATTAAAGCATTACTGATGGCAAGACTTTCAGTAGCCTTTTCATATGACAAAATGGGTGATTGGTGGGAAGATTCTAAGGATGATTTTTGTCAACTATTAAAACAAGGGAAGGCTAGGGCAAATAGTAATTTTTTACAATATCTAAAATTGAGACAGCAATTATATTATTTGTTTTCGGTAGCAAATACATCCACTGTGGATTTTAGTTCACACATTTTGACTCTAAAAGGACAAATTAATGAGATTCAATATAATAGGGCTAGGACACTTAATGCACTCCTTCAATATGGGGTTATAAAACAACCAGTGGGGGATCCATACGAAGCTTTCAAAAACTATAAACAAACTACACACTTAGAAAATCTCCGAGATAAGTATGGGAATTTGGTAAAGGAACAGAAGTCACTTCAACACATAATTAAACAATTTTTTTGGCATATAGGCCAGAAAAACCTCCAGATGAATGAGCTATTCTGGAATTTTTGGCTCAGATTAGTATACCACAACATGGATTTGATACGTCAGTATTGGTCCAGCCTATAACTGCACAGGAAATAATCACAGCTATTAAAAACCAAAAAAAGGGAACTTCGCCAGGGATTGATGGTTTAATGACGGAATTATATAAGGCCTTTCCAGCTGAATTTGCGGAGTGTTTGGTGTTAGTATTTAATTTTTTTTTTTTGAGGACCCGGTTTTTCCTAGTTGATTTTCAGAGGGTTTGTTAATTTTTTTATATAAATCAGGGGACAAATATGGATTAGACAACTGGAGACCAATTATGCTATTGAATTCAGATTACAATCTCTTTACAAGTATTCTGAATACCAGATTGTAGCAGTTTGCTGCCATGGTTCTTTCCCCGTTTCAGTTTTGTGGAATACCTGGTAAAAAAATACATAAAGCTCATATGGTCATAAGAGACATTATAGAGCTTTCCAGTTTGAAATGGCTTTCAGGGTGTATTATCTCAGTGGACCAAATAAAAGCTTTTGACAGGGTTTACTGACCTTGTTTGTTTTGTACCTTACAACACTATGGGATACCAGAAGGTTTCTTACAAATCATTAACTAACTTTATAGTTCAGCCATTACCCATCCAGTAATTCAGCTGGAGATTGGTGGCGGGTTCCATATTTCGACAGGGGTCCGTCAAGGTTGCCCATTAAGTCCCTTGTTATATGCCTTTACAATTGACACTTTAATTAGATCATTGTCACAGATCCCTCGTTGGGTAGGGATAGGTTGGTCTTCCAGCTTAGAAGAGCTATATGTACAAGCATATGCTAATGATTTGTGTGTGTTTTTTTCCTAACAATACACAGGTAGTTTTTTTTTTAAAACTTTATGAATTCTTATGCTTTACTGACAAATTCTAAAATGAACATGACTAAGAGTCAAGGTTTATTTATTGGGATGGGTGGTCTAATGGAACTCATAGTACAAGGCATACGTATTTCAGGAGATCCGATAAAAATTCTGGGATTATTTTATGTGCCGAAAAATGTGCCAGAGCTTAACTGGGAATTTGCATTAGCTTTAATAGAAAGAAAAGTAAATGTCTGAAAATAATGGAAATTGTCTAAAGTTAAAAGGGTATCGGTTATTAAACAATATATAATTCCAAAATTAATATATACAGCACTAATCTTTCCATTACTGCTTCACTTGGAAATAAAGTTATACAGTTTATTTTTCCAGATGTTATGGGGTAGTAGACTCAATCCGATTAAAAGACATTTTACATATTTAGACAAAATGAAAGGAGGTTTGGGTATGATAGATCCGGTTATTTTTTTTCAACTTTATTTATTTCAACTAATGTTAAGACAGGCTGGGGGTTGTCAATAGGAGGTTATGAGATGCTCCAGCAGCAAGTGATGGGGCAGTATTATGATTGTTGGAGCATGAGGCCTCTGAAACCGATTCCCAAATTGTTACTTCCGACATATTTTGTACCCATCGCAAAAAAGTATTTAAATGGGGGTTATTGGCACAGGTGGTTAAAGTTAGTACAGGATCTCAATTATATAAAACAGTAATGCAAAAATTATATCCAAGTGAACCTGTTTTTAAAAACTGTCCTACACGGTGTGTGGAAATAGTTTTATGTAGATTGAACAACCCAAGGTTACCTAATTATATGTGGGAAACATTATGGCTTAAGGTGTATGGACAAATTGGGGTTCGAGGGAATGCCAAACATAAACCAGTATAGGAGAGAAATTGTCCATTTTTGGAATGTGCGGCACAAAAAGAAATGGTAGACCATTTTCTTTTCTCTTGTACCTATGCTCTGTCTCTGTGGAAATTCCTGGCTGTGAAATGGAATATGAAATGGTTAGAATATATGGATTATGACACATTGGTACTGGGTCATTCACCTCAGTTTAGGTTACTATATCATTTAGAAATATTACAGATCTTTTGTAGCACATTGATATATTATTTATGGCAAGCTAGGTGCCAGTGGGTGCTATATCAAAAATGAATGCCTTATGAAGATGTACAGATGTTGATCCAAGGGGCTATGAATAGGGTATATATTCAAGATACTGCATTCTCCTCCCCTAGGAAGGTGAAGTAGTGGTGGAAAGGGTTTATGAACTTTATTAAATATAAATAACAAGAAAAGGGAAATAATTATGAATGCAGATGGATACATTGGGCTGTAAGAAGGGGTGGATGTATGAAATAATAGCTATAGGTTTGAACATGATATTTAAGTTTGGTAGAAAGTTTAGACTGGAAAGTATAGATTATGTCAGTAGGATAGTACTGGGGGGCTGAATATTGATTAGTAGGTTAGTTAGAAAATGTATGACTGCAAACTTTTTTGATTCCTTTTCTGTTTTGTATTATTTAGTGTAATTTAACACTGTTTGTATTACTTGGGAATTTTTGGCTTTATGATTTGCATATTGTTTTGTGTGATTCAACACTGTTTATAATTATTTGTATTTGATGTTATTATAATAAAAAATTCCCCTACTCTTTTTTGATAAGTGCCATGGGATCTTTAGCAGCATCCACCTGAACTACCACCAGTCCAGGCAGATGGGACCTCAGTTTAATGTCTCATCCAAAAGACGGCACCTCAGAAATGCAGCACCCCCCTCATGCTGCACTACAGTGTCAGCATTACAGTATTAACCCAAGTACCAGATGTGGGAATAGAACCCACAGCCCTCTGATCTCCCAGCCTCAGAGACAAGTGTGCTACCTACTGAGCCACTGACACTGACTAATAAAGGGGGGTCTGGGGGAAAAGCCCCCCACCTTAAATAACATACTGTTTTTCAGTCGCCCTTGTGGTTTTGTGCCCTTATAACAAGAGGTTGACATTCAGTCACCCTTGCCACATAGAACCTGGAAAATCATGTGCACAAATGCCCACAATCTGGTAAACAAGATCCCAGACCTGCCGGCAAAAATGACAGAGGCAAAATTAGATATAGTAGCCATTAACAAGACATGGTTCACCAGTAACCACACTTGGGAGACTTCAGTACCCGGCTATGTACTGTTCAGAAGAGACCGAGGTGCAAAAAGAGGGGGGAGGCCCTTTATGTCAATGAAAATATCAAAGCTACAGAAATTCAGAATACACATAAGGAACTAGAAGAACTGTTGGTCACCCTAGAAACAGGAAATGAGAGAGCCATATGAACTGGGGTTGTCTACAAGACTCCAGACCAGGGAGAGGACATAGACACATTATGGTTAGAAGATATACAAAACATGACAGCTAAAGAGGAGATTCTGATAATGAGAGACTTCAACATGCCAGATACAGATTGGTCACTACCAGTAGAAACATCCACCAGAACTAGACACATAGTAGATTACCTGGTGGGGGAGGGTCTCAAACAAGTGGTACCTCAACCCACAAGAGACAGAACTGTCCTAGATCTAGTAATGACTAACAGGGAAAGAATCACAGAATTCCAGGTAGAAGGTCACCTGGGGCCAGTGACCATCATATGGTATGGTTCAATTGTTTGACTAGAACTGAATTATTTATTTATTTATTTCAGTTTGGTATTAAATACCTTTGAGCCATAGGCTCATTTTCAAAGGTTCCAGGTCAGAAGCCATACAAAGCAAATAAGACAGACAACAGGAGAAGTACAGTGGTAATACTGAAGTACGTAAGAGACAACAGTAATGAAATTCTAGCATATATAGTAGCATTTGTTACTTCATAGGTAATAATCACTATGTAGAAGATAACATTATTGGCTCTCGGATAGCTTAGAATTCTTCAAGGAGATTTCAGTGTTGTTACATCTAGAATGGAGGTAGGGCATGCCCACTGTCTGTAGAAGGCAGCAGCAGTGTTGTGTAGGTGGGCAGAGGGTGGTTAACAGGCCTAAGCAACAATAGGGGAGGGGCTGCCAGTGTGGGGGTTGGCATGAAAATAGCTGCCAGGGTAGGCATTGTCATGGGATGCAAGGAAAAGGGAAGGGTAGGGGGTTAGGACGGAATGAAAGGGAAGATAGCTAAGGGAGCAAAAAGGTGGAAAGTGGGGGAGAGGAGAAAGGGGTGAAGGGTGGATGTGGGGTGGAGAAAGTGAAAAGTTAGGGAGTGCTGTAGTAAGTGTGAGTTAGCTGAGGCAAGTAGGAGAAAGAGAGAGGGAGAAAGAAAGACAATGAAAAAAACGGGGATGGGAGAAGGTTTCAGGAGCAGAAAAGTGTTGAGAATGGGTCAGGGTGCTTGGGGGGCACTCACATGTACTTGGAGGGTTAAGATGGGCATGAAGACCTACTTTGAATTTTCTGATCATATTGCATCCAAGGAGATCGGGGGGTAGGTCATTTATCCACCTGGGACCCCTCTAGGACAGGGACCTTTGAGCTGTTGAGATATGCTTGGAGGGTACAAGGAGTACGTCCTTGGAGGTCCTCCTAGTGTTGATAAGAGGTTGGGCTTTTTTAAATAGACACATGGTGGAGTCAGGAGCAAGCCCTAGGATGGCTTTCATTCCCACAAGGTAGCTTTAGTACCAGGCTCTGAGGTGAAGGGGCTAGCCAACCAGTTGCTTCCTAGAGGTCACAAGTGTGGGTCAGGCGATCTGTACTCAGGACTAGCCTACACTCTTTATTGAGGAGGGTTTTAACCCTATTAAGGACAATGTCAATGGTTGCAATGCCGATTTCAAGGTCGTAGTCAATGGAGGATACCACAGAACTGTAAGTGACAAGCTTTAGAGCCTCAGGCAGTGTGTATTGACAGTGTTTGTTCATAACTCCTAGTTTAGCATTGGCAATGCAAAAATATGGGACTTTAGAGGAGCTGGCTTTGATAAGATGGCCAATAGAGTTAACTAGCTCCGTTCAAGAAGAAATACATGTGAGGGGGTGCAGGCAAAGGGAGCAGCATTAAGGATGCACTATTTAAAGCAATATCCCATTGTGTTTGGGAGAAAAACAAGAGCAAAAGAAGGAGGAAACCACTTCAGTTCCCAAATATAGTAGCAGAAAAGGTCAGAGCCAAAATACTAGCCTGCAGGAAAAATAAGGAATTGCAGCAGGACGAAGATAGGAAGGCATACAAAAATTCCCTAAGGGAAGCAGAGAAGGCGGTAAGGCAGGCAAAAGCCAAAACTAAGGAAACACTAGCAGGCACATTAAAAGAAGGAGACAAGACTTTCTATAGATTCATTACTGAAAGGAGAAAGTACAGAGGGGGTATTGCTAAGATCAAAGGGGATAAGTGGGAGTATGTGAAGGAGGATGAAGGAAGAGCAGCTATCCTAAATAGATACCTTTTCTCAGTATTTACTGAGGAGAACATAGGGCAGTGCCCACAGCTCAGCACCATGGACACAGGGGGGGAGGGAGGTGTGCACAGGTTCCTTTATAGAAGAAAGGGTCCTACAAGAGGTCACTAAGCTTATGGTGGACAAGACAATGTGATTGGATGGCATACATCCCAGGGCACTAAAGGAGCTAAGGGTTGAAATATCAGAGCCATTATCAGTACTGTTTAGTGAGTCTCTGATCATGAGAGGTCCCAGAAGAATGGAAAAGGGCTCATGTGATCCCACCCACAAGAGTGGTAGCAGTGAGGAGGCAGGGAAATGCAGACCAATCAGTCTTATCTCAGTAGTGGGCAAGATTATGGATATGGAAATGATAGTACAACACCAGGAATCCATAGGAGCGCAGGATCCAAGACATCATGTGTTTACAACTGGAAGGTCCTGTCAAACTAATCTCATAAATTTCTTTGACTCAGTATCCAGAGTGGTGAATGAAGGAGATGCAGTTGTGGTCACCTACCTTAACTTCAGCACAGCTTTTGATGCTGTTCCACACAGAAGATTGCTTAATAAGCTTGGTTTGCTTGGGTGGGTCCGAAGTTGGTCAACCCGGAGGCAAACTGGTTGGTGGGCAGAAACAGAGAGTGGTGGTAGATGGTATAGTCAGAAGAGATGCAAGTCACAAGTGGGGCACCTCAGGGATCAGTCTGTGGCCAGCACTCTTCAATATCTTCTTCAGTGACATTGCAGATGAACTGGAGAGTAAAGTTTGTCTGTTTGCAGATGACACCAAGATCTGCAACAGTGTAGCTGATCTGGATGGGGTGGGCAGAATGAGAAGAAATACACTCTCAAAATGGTCAGAAGAGTGGTAACTGGTGTTTAATGCAAAGAAGTGCAAGATCATGCACATAGGGAAGAGAAACCCTGAAGCAACCTATAGGTTGGGAGGGGAGTTGCTGGCAATCTGAAGGGAAGAAAGATAATTGGGCATCATCATCACAGAAGACTTGAAATCATCCAAGGAGACCACTAAAGCAGTAGTTAAGACTAGGGGGATGTTGGGGTGTATTAATAGGGGTATCATAAGTCATAAGAGGGAAGTAATAATCCCTCTTTACAAGACACTGGTTAGGGCCCATCTGGAGTACTGCATGCAGTACTGGAGGCCACACCTTCACAAGGACAATAACAAATGGAGATAGTCCAGAGAAGGGCAACTTAAATGGTGCAGGGACTGCAGCAGAAAACATATGAGGACAGATTAATGGAGCTCAATATTTATACCCTAGAGCAAAGGAGGTAGAGAGGTGATGTGATCAAAACATTCAAATACCTTAAGGGCATTAACAAGGTGAAATAGTCTAACATGTTTCAATATAAGAAAAATAGCAGGACAAGAGTACGCAGTGTGAGATTAGAGGGAGGGTGATTAAGGAGTAATATGAAGGAGCTCTTTTTCACAGAAAGGGTGGTAGATGCATGGAACGGCCTACTTCAGGAAGTGGTGGATGTGAATACAGTGCAGGGCTTCAAAAAGGCATGGGAATTTGATAGGCATAAGGGAGCAATACAGATGAGTATGAATAGGTATGACATTGACAGAGTAAAGGCCTATGCCGCATTCATAATGGAGCCAAAAATAGGCAGACTCGATGAGCCTTTTGGTCTTTGTCTATCAACTTCTATGTTTCTATGTTACCTCCCCCTTACCACCACCACTGCATTCTTCTTATTGGTCCTCTGCATTTCTTGTATTTTTGCAATCCAGCACCACTACTTCAACCCTCCCACAGCCACCAACGGGTTTCTAGGTCATGCTCAGAAATGACACTGACTGCTGCCAATGGGTTGCTACATCCAGAATCTAATTTTTTTTTAACTGAACAAAAACACAGTAAAAATAACTGCTATCCTAATCTGCCCAGCAGCAGCATATGTAGAAGATCTGAATGTATCTTCTGCTCAGTGCTTTCACCAATTACAGGGCAAAACTGCTTGACCATGTGATTTTTTAGTGGCGGGTTTCAGCTTTTTCTCCTTTCGGCTCTTCATTCCCGCTCTGAACTACACTCTGTGAGGACGTAGTACTTAGTGGTGGAATTGTGATATGTGTAAAGGAATGCATTGTGATCTGTGTAAAGGAATGCTCTCATCAGAATCATCCTCTCTTGTTATTTGTTATAAGGTGAGGTTGCTAGGCTAATTTTGACAGTTTCCATTATTTCCTCATTTTTTTCCAATGGCAATCTATATAGCAGTTTTCAATAATTATGTGGCTGTTCTTGGCTTGTTTTCCTGATAGGTATTGGTGTTACAGCAGAGGAAACTTTTATTGAAATCTCTTTTCATTTTATGTTTTTGTTTCTTTTTTTTTTTTATGTGTGTACGTTTTTTTCCAGAGCAAAAATGTGCAAGCTTGTAGGGCCAGTTATTAGCTCATCTTTCATCTGGTGTTTTATTTGATTTGTGTTTTTGTGGATTAGTTCTGATTTTGCATCTGCATATCCAGCAAGGCATTTGAAAATCCAGTCCACATGGCAGGAACTCTGTATTCAAGACAGATTTGGCACTACAAGTTGATGACTGTACAGGTCAGTAGACACCTAGCGTAGTAGCCCATAGCAATCACACACCATTCAATAGCTACAGTACCAAACAGACCAAAAACAAAATATTCATGGGACCGCCTCACTTCAACCACCCACAACTTCCAGTGGCACACACTATTGTATGCAGTGTACCAATTTCAGTAATACATCAGCCATGCTAATTTCATGTTTTATAGTTTCTGGTCATGATTTAGTGCTATTCAAAACCTCACCTTTTTGCTTTATTTTTTCATCGGTTGAATGCTTGTTTCTCCACGATCTCCTGTTTATCTAGCATTGCCAAAATATGATGGAGCTACCATCTCAGGTGATAATTCTATGCCAGTAGCATATTTTTGTTTTATTTAGTATGCCTTGAGCCTAGGCTGCCGACGTGGGGTGAGTAAATAAATCATGAAAAATCGAGCAACTGAGCCATGTTCTCTCCTGGAGGCCAGCAATAAGTTAGAAGAGGATTTGTTCTACAGTCAAACCTCATTTATCCAAACTGATTGGGAGACATCTGATTGTTTTGGATAATCGAGAGTGCATATTCTGTAATATGTAACAATACAGATTTGGCACTGTAGCCGTAGACGGGGTTGCTGAGAACTTGAAAATGCAGTGTCACTGATTTTCTTTGCAGTTCCCTCTCCCACCTCACTCTATGCCTTTTCCCTCTGCTTTCTCAAAACTCCCTGCCTGCTGTCCGCAGCTTTACCCACTTCTAATTGTCAAATGAAAACAGATCTTGGGGACATCTGATAGAATTGCAAGCAGATCTGCAAACTGCAAACAGATCTACAGGGAAAATCAAAGAGGCAGGGAACACATATCATTGTTGCCACCTACTTGCTTACGACTGATACTACAACTCATTCACTGCATTCTGTTACAAGGATGCCTCATTTTACTTTTTTTTGGATGCTGTATATATCTTATTGGACTGTAAACATTGTTGTGAATGCAGTATTATTAGTTGCATTTACTCTTTGCAAATAGCGCGCATGGCTTAGCTCAGTGAATTTGTCATTTTTCTTTTGTCGGTGAAGATGTCTGATTTGGGATTTTTTTTGCCATTTTTATTATGTGGTTCAGAAAGGTGTACTGTGCAGAAGCTGTAAAATATTGTAATTTTTTTTTTTATTCCTGGCTCTTGTAGACACTTCCCCATAACTCCTGATGTCGTTCAGTTGCTCTGTGAATTCATGTTTGCCCTTTTTTGCATGTAAGCTACATTACGCAGCTAATTGCTGATAATTCAATGGCAGTAGCATATTTTCATTTTATTTAGTATGCCTTGACCCTAGGTTGCCAACATGGGGTGAATAAATCACTCGGGGAAAAGTCGAGCAACTGAGCCATGTTCTGTCCTGTAAATCAGGAGGAAAGAGATAAGTTCAAGGAGGATTTGTATTTATTTATACTTCACATTTTCAAATCATGTTTGTTTTGTTTTTTCTGGGGTTTTTTTTCAGAAATTTCTAATGTGCAGAAGCTGTAAAAAATTTTTTTTTTTTTTTTTTTTTGTATCCTGGATCTTGTTGGCACTTCCTGAACTTCCTTATGCTGTATGGCCAGTTTCAGATGCAGACTGTGTGTAATCTCAAATACTGAAAGCTGTAGTCCCTGGCTTATTGTTGAAAACAGAATAAGGTAAGTCAAGTTATAGATGAGATTTATATAGTTTGAAAGTCAGGCTTGATCTTGAGCAAAATGTTATTTTTTTCTCTAATGAATTCTGTTTGTGCTAACCAAACTGGACATAATGAATTTATTGTAGACATTGCTATACTTGTATTCTGGCTACAAGTAGATGTAGAGGGTTGTAATTTCTTTGCTAAAAAATGCAGGTGCTGGGCATGGTGGTTGGTCAGTAAAGGGATCAACCCCATTCAACTGCATTTTTTTTTGTTAGCTACAGGCTGCATACAACAAGGTAGATACAAGTGAAGCAGGCAACCTTTTTTTCCCGATCAAGTCAGTACAAAAAGCAAGTCCAATTCTGCAAGCAATCCATTAGCCAGTTCAGATTGGTTAGTAATTGTTTAATCTGATTTTCAGATTTCTCACCCGTGTGAAAAAATAAATAAAAAAATAAACATGTTAACTTGGACCCCAAAGCAGCTCCTAATTGTCAGGTCAAACTTGCACTGAAAATATTATTCCAAATAGAATAATTTGTATGCATCTATGCGTTTTTCACCTTGTCTATTATGGAAGATGATCCTTCAGCTCTTTTTAATTTATGAATCTTAAATAGACAGTTTACAGTCACAGCAATCACAAAAGAAGTTTATTCATGGACTAAGTGCAACTGTAAAGACAAAGAACCTCTGTGTGCAAACACTGAGGCAGGGGTTACCCCAAAGGGCATTTGGCTGGGAAGCCAAGTTTCAAGAAAATACAAAATCACACATGCCCCCACAATGCAAAGCATCATGGGCTACATATGCAAATCACCACAGAATGTTATGCTGGTCCAACTTTAAGCAGAATTGCATGGTGCCAAAAGGCCTCTCACACAGTTTGCAAAGGGTGCTAACAGAAGTAAGTGCAACTGTAGGTGTATAGATAGTGCAAGGGCAAACTGCTAAAATAAAGCTGGGACTTATGACATGCAGAGGGGAGAGATAGAGTACTGGGGACCAAAAAGAAATTCTACAGGCACATAAATAACAAATGAAATGTATTTCTGGCCTCAGTGTGGCAGGCTGGAAAAATAAAACTCACTTATGCCATGCTTGGGGAGAGACAGACACTACTGGGGATCAAAATAAATTTTACAGTCACATAAAACATGAAAGAAGTTTATTCCTGGCCTCAGTGTAGTTATATGTGTATAGATAGTGTAAGGGCAGACTGGTAAAATAAAGATGTGACTCACGTCATGCAGAGGGAGGAGAGAGAGAGAGAGAGAGAGAGAGAGAGAGACTACTTGGGACCAAAAACATTTTTTACTGACACAGAAATCATAAACAAAGTTTATTCCAGGCATCAGTGCTGATGTGTGAGTACAGTCAGTTGAAGGGCACGCTGGAAACAATAAATATGTGACTTACTGTACATATTGAAAAGGGGACAGAGATAGAGTTTAATGGGAGCCAAAAATAAATGTTACAGTCACAGAAATCACAAATGAATTTTTTTTTTCTGGCCTCAGTGTGAATGTGTGTGTATACAGGCTATGCAAGGACAAGCTGGAAAAAATAAATCTGACTTATGCCATGTAAGGGGGAGCAAGACAGAAACTACATACAACTCAAAAGAAGTTTATTCCTGACCTCAGTGCAGCTGTATGTGAATGGATAGTGTAAGTGCAGGCTAGAAAAAATAAAGATGTGACTCAAGCCATGCAGAGGGTGGAGAGAGATGGAGACTACTGGGGATGAAATAGACATTTTGTATTTGTAATAATCATAAATGAAGTTTATTCCTGGCATCATTGTGCCAGGTACTCCAGTTTTTGCAGTTTTATGAGCATGCAGGGGAACCCACATACAGCAACAATTCCTTTTTGCTGAAATTGTGTCTTGTCTAGGAGAGTGGGGGTGAACAACTGGGCATCAGGGAAATGGATTTTCTGTGATGGTGCTGGGTCTCGGAATGTGGAGGTGGGAGGAACATGGACACCATGGAATGCATTTTATATAATGGTGCTATGAATTGGAGTGTTGTGAGGAAACCATTTACTGAAACATAGAAACATAGACTTTGACGGTAGATAAGGACCACTTGGCCCACCCAGTCAGCCCATTTCCCTACCTACTGGATAAGCTGCAGATTCTAGTTAACCAACAGCCTACTTCCTGCCACCACCCACTACAATTGCCTTGTGTCTGTCCCATGCATGTTTGAATTCCCCCACTGTTTTAGTCCCAACAACCTCCCCAGGAAGGCAGTTCCAAGCATCCACCACTCTCTCCGTGAAAAAAGATTTCCTCACATTACCCCTGAGTCGTCCCCCCTCAAACTTTAAATTGTGTCCCCTTGTTCTTACACATCTCTTTCTCTGAAAGATGCTACCCTTCTGGACTTTGTTGATTCCCTTGAGGTACTTGAACATTTCTGTCATGTCCCCCCCGTCCCTCCTTTCATCAAGGATATACATATTAAGCTCTCTCAGTCTCTTGTCATATGATTTCTGATGCAGACCCTGCACCATTTTAGTTGCCCTCCTCTGGACTGCTTCCATCCTGTCTATGTCCTTGCATAGATGAGGTCTCCAAAACTGTACACAGTACTCCAGATGGGGTCTCACCAACTGTCTGTACAGAGGGATAACCACTTCCCTTTTTCTACTTTTGATGCCCCTTCCTATGCATCCCAGTATCCCTGGCTCTCCTTACTGACTTCTCACATTGCTTACCCACCTTTAGATCATCTGATATGACTACACCAAGTCCCGTTCCATTTTTGTTGCTGTTAGTACCTCCCCTGCTATTGTGTACTCTTCTCCTGGGTTTTTGTTTCCCAGGTGCATTACTTTGCACTTCTTTGCATTGAATCTAAGTTGCCATATTTCTGACCATTCCTCCAACCTTGCCAAGTCCCTTCTCATCCTTTCTACCCCCCTTGTGTATGAACTCTGTATGTAGGCATAGCTGTTTGATGGTGCAGAGTTTCTGAGGGTTGTGGGCAGTGGTAATGCTGTTTGTTCAAAAGTAGACAAATGCAATCTTAGGGTTCCCAAGCCTATGACCCCTTCCCCGCCATTAGCTTCCAACCCAAACACCTCACCCCCAACCTCAGCTTCCAACCCTAAGGCCACACATTCACCCTGCATCCTGGATCAGGTGTAGGAGATGTGTATTTGGGGTAGGGAAACATAATGCTCACCCCATAGTTTTATTGTGTACCAATCTTAGCTTAGTAACTGTTGAAATAGGGTGAGCATTAATTTGATACATTTGTGATAGCGCATGCTGTAAAGGTGCATATTGCAATAACTTGACAGTCGAAGTGAACTAGGAGCTCCATTGACAGAAGTAGAAGCAAGAAGGGACTGCATGAAAAGGGCCAGTAAATGAACCTGATTTCCTAACCAACACTGGATCACTGACCAAAAATGAATATTTTGTATCCCACCAAAGATACTACTTTCAATTAATGGAAACTAGACCATCTAGGCAGAGAGCAGTGGTCTTTCTAATCCTCTCCACTAACAACATATTCTCTTCTCTTATCCTATCTGTTAACTAATTTTATTTCTCAAACTCTATTTTCGCACTCTGCTTTAGCAGTAAATCTTTATCTTATGCACCAGTGTTTACTCAAATGTAGTCTGATACACCATTTGTATTTATCAACTCTCGTTTTCTTCTCTCGCTACTGTATCTTCCTCATATTAACCTATTTTTGTTTCTCTTCCACATGCCTGAAAGGATGACAACTACTTCCCCATCAGATAAGTATTAATGCATTGTGAATATGTTCTATACTATTAATTCTCTAAGAACTACTGATCCTTTGTGACTCCATCCCTATATTTCATTTTTCAGTTCTGATGGACGTTGTCCCTTCAAGATTCCTGCTTCTGACTCCATAGTACCCTGGTAAGTAACTCGCCACATATTTATTGGTAGTGTCAGGTACAGGAGGTCTTGGGTGGGACAGGTGCCTCTAATCCTGGTTCATGCTGTGCCTGGTTGTGAATGAAACTAGGGGATGACTGACCAACTGGGAATCATTTTTGAGGGGTGGGACCTGGTATATGAGGGCATTGGTGGGCTATTTGGACACCAGGAAGTGAACTACTTGTGGTGGTGCTTGGTATGCAAGTTAAATGGGGGATCACTGGAGAATAGGGAATCCCTTTTTTGGATGGGGCCTGATCATAGCCAATATCTCTGTTCTGACAGACCTAGGGTAATGTATATAGAAAATGCCCATGATCCTCAAGTACATTTCATGAGTGATTTTAGGCATGAGAAGTTAGTATTTCCAAATGCCAAACACAGGCCGCAGTGTTGTTTGCAGGCATTTTTAAAATGCGCAGGCAAACCTCAGCAAGTTTTGGTCTATCCCTTGATAAAAACAAACACCCTGTCCTCCATCAAAAGTATTAGGAAGATTAATTTGATATGTACCCCTATATTTTATTTTCATCCCAAACTCACACTCACCTGTTCAAACGTATTCTATTTTGAAATGTGCCATGACTAAGTGGGGGTGGGGTGGAAAGCACATGGAATGTGTAACATGGAGTGTCACCTGGTATGGCAGGGATTTGGGGAACATTGGACAACACTGAATGCATTTTTGATGGTGGGACCTGATATGGGAGGGCTTGTGTTAGTCCATTGGACACCATAGAACACTCAAAGTGTGGAAACGCCTGATATTGGAGGGTATTGAGGGATCACTGCACAATGGAGAGTGCATTTTTGGTGGTGGTTCAGGATACTGGAGGGCTCTGGGTGGCCATTTGTCATCAGGGAATGCTTAACTTGTTGTGGCGCCTGATTTGGGATTGGAATTTGGGGTCCATTGAACAACATGGGATGCATTTTTGGTGGTGGTGCCTTATAATGGAGTGCTTGTGGTGGGCCATTGGTCATCAGGAGATGCTTAACCAGTGGTGATGCCTGAAATGGGATGGTGTTGTTGGACCACTGGACAACAGGGAATGCATTTCTGGTGGTGGCACCTTATGAAGGAGGAACCTCCCATATCAGGCCCTGGCACCAAAAAAAAAATCCATGATGTCCAATGTTTCTTTGAATCCCTCCCACATAAGGCACCTCAACATGGTAAGCATTCCCTGGTGTCTAATGATCCCCCACAAGCCCTCCCATATCAGGCCACACCAACAAAAATGCATTCCTTGTTGTCCAGTGGTACCCCAATACACTCCCATATCAGGCGTCACAACAATGTAAGCATCCTATGGTGCCCAGTGGCCACCCACAAGCACTCCCATATCAGGCCACATAACCAAAAGTGCACGCCAAGTTGTTCAATGTACCCACAATTCCCTCTCATATAAGGCTCTACAACATGTTAAGTGTTCCCTGGTGTACAATGACCCCTCACAAGCCCTCCCATACTAATCCACACCACCAAAAAAATGATTCAATTTTCTTAAATGGACCCATAATTCTGTCCCATATAAGGCACCACAACATGTTAAGCATCCAGTGGTGTAGAATGGCCTACAGCAATCCCATCACATATCAGCCACCACCGCCAATAATGCATTCCACGCTGTTCAGTGGCCTACAAATTTCCTACCATTTCAGAGGCCACATCAGGTTAAGTAATCCTTTATGGTGACGCCTGACATGGGATGGAGTTGCAGAACCACTGGACAATAGGTAATATGCTTTTCTTGGTGGCGCCTGATATGGAATGATTGATGGGGGGTCATTAGTATCCTGTGAATGCTTAAATTAAATTTATGATGTAAGGTAGCTACTCACATACTGTGATAGCAACCCTCAACATTAGCTATTCTAGTCAGGATTGAAGTAAAACTAGCTGCCTATACTTTAGTTTTATCCTTCGTAACTTATTTATGTATGGACTGCCCAATCATTTCAGAGTCTCCCATTCCTGCTGACACCCCCCCACACTCAAGCACATAAACATGTGTGACCAGGGATATCACGGGAGTGTGCCTCATTGAAATGAATAGTGCTTGATTTGCCTTCTGTTTTTCTGCTAATGAATGGCTTTTTAATGATTAATGAAGGATACCACTAGACTGAGAAGGGCCTTGTTAGTCAAGCAGTGACATTCATTAATTACTAAAAAGCCATTCATTAGCTGAAAAACAGAAGGCAAATCAATCCCCATTCATTTCAATAGGATGCTCTCCATGGTCATATGTCATTACGTGCTTGAGCGGGGGGTGGAAGAGTGTCAGCAAGACTGAGAGACTCTGAAATGATCTGGCAGTTCATCTATAACTAAAAGTTATGAAGGATATAACTAAGGTATGGTTGACTATTTTAACTTCCATCCTGACTAGAATAACTAACGTTGATGGTAGTTACCACAGTATGTGAGTGGTAGCTGTCCTCATCAAAGCTGGAAAATCACTTTAAGCTGTTTTGGTGCCTTATATTGGAGGGACTTGGGAGTCCTTTGAACAATGTTGAATGGCACACCACCAGAAATGCTGAATGTGTTTGTGATGGTGAGGCATGATATGGGAGGGCTTGGGTGTGTCCATTGGGCACTGTAGAATGCTTAACTTGTGGTGATGCCTGATATGAGATGATATTGGAGGACCACTAGACAATAGGAAATGCATTTTTGGTGGTGGGGCCTGATATGGGAGGACTTGTGGGGGACCACTAAACACCAGTGAATGCTTAAACTGCTGTGGCATCTGATTAGGGATGGAAATGGGAGTCCATTGAACAACATGAAATGCATTTTTGTTGGTGGAGGATACAGGGGGAACATTGGCTTGACATGGGAGGGCTTGTTGTGGGCCATTGGACACCAGATAATGCTTAACCTGAGGAGGCACCTGGTATGGGAGGGAATTAGGGGACTGCTTGACAAAGGCAAAGCAATTTTGATGGTGGGGCCTGATATGGGAGGGCTTGTGTTGGTGAATTTGACACCGTAGAATGCTTAAATTGTGATGATGCCTGACATGAGAGGGTATTGGATGACCACGGGACAACAGTGAATGCATTTGTGGTGGTGGGGATTGATATGGAATGATTGTGGGGGGACCATTTAACACCAGGGAATGCTTAAATTGTTGTGGCACCTGATTTGGGAGGGAATCGGGGGTCCATTAAACAACACTGAATGCATTTGTGGTGGTGTTGACTGATATGGGTGGACTTGTTGGGGGCCATTTGTTACCAGTTTTTGGAAGAATTTTGAACTTCATTTGATTACTAGTCAAGGTCAGTTATATGCTTTACATTTTGTGGTGCCTGGTATGGGAGGGATTCGGGAGACTGATAGACAACAGGGAAAACATTATATGTGATGGTTCTGGGTGTTTGAAGGTGGTGGTGGGCCCTGGACATCAGAAGATGGGTTTTGTGTGGTGTTGCTAGGTCTCAGAGTGGGGGATGGAGACAAAGTAATACATGAATTGTGATGATACTGGATTTTGGAGGGTGGTGGGGGAATCCCCCTTACACCAGGTAATGCTTTTTGTGTGATGATTTTGGGACCTTGGAGGTGATGGTGGGGGGGGGTCTGGACACCAGGAAATGGGCTTTGTGTGTTTTTTCTGGGTCTTGGAGGGTGAGGAGAAGCAGTGAATAGCTTTAGTGTGATGGTGCCTAGTCTTGGAGGGTGTGGGGGATCTCCTGGACAAGAAGGTATGCATTATTTGTGATGGTGCAGGGTGTTGGGGGGAGCAACCACTGGACACTAATGAATGATTTTTTCTGTGATTATTCTCTGTGGTTGAAAGTGGGAGTGGCCCGGACAACAGAAAAACTGACAATTGAATTCACAAACTATAAACAAGACTTTGGATGTATATGCTTTATTAATAAGACATTAAATTGGTTGATTTTATCACTGAATTAACATGTATGATGTGTTCTTGCAAATGTCTAAGGTCAATTTAATAACACTTGCCCTGACTTGATCCCTTAGAGTTTTCCATGCATCATCTTCATTGAGACAGCACCTGAAAATCAGAAGAGAACAATGGTTCATTTTTACATTTATTGGTTCACTGACACACAGACACTTTTGGAACTTTAAACTTGACTTCTGATGGATATCAGTTGTACTTTGAATTTTCGTTCCTAATTTGATATATGTGAAGTTCTTCCTATGTAGTGATATTGAAAATTGTATGGTTAATAAAAGTTGCAAGTTCCAAAACAAGAAAGGTTTCAATTTGGTGATTTTCTTCAGTAGTAAGGTAAAACACTATTTGTTTATAACTGGGTAACATCAGGAGGCATTACAACACACTTGATGGTGGTGAAAATGTAAACTGATGTTATCTGGTGATAGCCCCATAGTCATTTACCGTGACATTCTGCTATTCTGTCTGTTCATGTCAGCCGATGCCTAGAACTGCAATAAGTTATGCAGTACACAAGTGTTCATGAGGTGAGGCCAGGTCTCTGGTCATTATAGTAAGGTACAACACTACTTGGTCATGACTGGATAACATCAGGATGCATTAACACATAGAAAGAGTGGTGAAAATGCTGACTGATGTTATCCAAACATAATACCGTAGTCATTTTCCTTGCCAATTTGATATTCCAATTGGCTGTTCATGTCATGCGATGCCAAGAACCGCATACACATGTACAGTATCCAAGTGTTCATGAGGTCAGAGCAGGTCTCTGGTCTTTGTAGTAAGGTAAAACACTGTTTGGTTATGGGCAAGTAACATCAGGATGCATTAACACACATGAAAGAGTGGTGAAAATGCAGACTGATGTTATTCGGTCATTACCCCATATTCATTTACCTTGCTATTCTGTTATTCCACTTGGCTGTTCATGTCAGTCAGTGAGAAGAACTGCATATACATGTACAGTGCTCAAGGGTACATGAGGTCAGTGCAAACTTGCATAGGGATTATGGTCAGTCTAAATGGGTCTGGCGGTACATATCTGCCAACAATGTTCTATGTTTCTTAATTAATTTCTTTGATTTGTTGATGAATTGAATTGGGGGGCAGCGGTGTGCATTATATAATTGTAAAAATGTGATGGCAGAAAAGACCCCTATTGGCCCATCAAATCTCCTACATTCCCCCTCTCTACTTTAATCATGGAGTACTGTACTGACTTCCCCCTCCATCAACCGCTGCACAGATCTTGGTGTCGTAGACTAAAAGCCTGATCTTACTTGTAACCCCTGTGCCTGAATGCCAACTGCCAAGGCTGGTATCCTGTGTCTTATTGCTTTAAAAGTGTTTGTGATAGAGTGTCTTAATGCCTCTGTGCTCTCTCTTTAAGAGCTGCCAATCACTGAGGATCCTGGTACTTCACCCAGGAAAGCCTACTCTGAGGGGGATTGAATGATGCATCGCTAGAGCGGGCAACTTTGGGAGGGTGGTTGGGTGCACATGGTGTTGAGCGGCTATGATACTGGACTGGTCTTGGAAGTTTGGTGGTTGCCCAGTGTGCTATCACCTGGCACAGCTCATGGAGGAGGTTGAGAGGATTAGGATGCAGCTAGTGGACCGAGGAGGGGGGGCAGTATGGGGGGCAGCGGATCACCTACGGTGCTGCACGAAGCACTAGAGACAGGGGGACAGGAAAAAGAGCGCATGAGTGTACTTGAGGGTCACATGGGTACCCTGACGGAAGAGGACAGGAGTGCTTGGGGGGGTGATGCAGCCATGACAGGGGTGCTTGGGGAGGGAAAGAGAGGATGGAGACGTGGTTGTAAGAAATTGAGGGAAGCCCCTCGGGTTCATTAGGATGGAGAAGGCACCAGGGCTTAGGTGGCTTAGACTGACACCAGTGAATGCATTATGTGTTCTGAAGTCCTCATCACCAAACATACATAGATAGAGCTTAAGAAGTCCAGAGGATGGCAAATAAAATGGTATGGGATCTGCATCAAAAGCCCCATGAGGAGAGACTGAAGGACCTCAATATGTACAGACTGGACGAAAGGAGTGAAGAGGGTGGATATGATACAGACTTTCAGATACCTCAAGGGTATGAATAAGTTTCAAGAAGGTAGGCCTTTTCAGAGAACAGGATGCACAAGAACAAAGGGTCATGCAATGAAGCCGGATGAGGTAAAACCCGTGGAAATGTAAGGAAACATTTTGTCACAGAAAGGGTGGTGCATACCTGGAACAGCCTCCCTGAGGAGGTGGTGGGAGCAAAAGCTGTAATGGGATGTAAGAAGACATGGTATATGTATAAGGGAATCTTAGAAGCAAGAAAAGAGTGGGGGTAATCATTGAGATCAACTAGGGTCTACAATGTTACAGTAGGTAAGGAACATGGGCAGACTAGATGAGCCAAGCGGTCCTCATCTGCCATCAAATTCTGTATGAACATACGAAGAAGCCAGCAGGAGAAGGCCATTTCATCTATCATGACTGCTCGTATTGCAGGGTCCACATCTTGAGGTAATGTGCCTGCCTTCTCCCACTCATCCCATCCTCCTTACCCATGATCCTTACTTTACTCCTATGCCTAATCCAGCCTCTCGTAAAGCTTCCTACTGTCTTCAATAAGATGACCTCTTCCAGCAGTGTATTCCAAGTATCCACTACCCTCTATGTGAAGAAGTGCTTCCCGACCCCCCTCCTAAGCCTCCCACCTTCCAGCTTAAGACTGTGCCAGCTAGTATTATGGTTGCCACTCAGCTTAAAGAGACTCTCCTTGTCAACCTTATTTAGTCTTTTTCAAGTACTGGAAGGTCCCAATCATGTCCCCATCTCTCTCTCCCTCCTGTCTTCCAGGGACTACATGGGTTGGGAGTGATAGAGAGAGAGCAGTGATGAGTGAGAGGAGGACACTCAAGTGTGAAGTGGCAGAAAGAATTGAAGAGGGTATCCAATCTGGCCAGGGATGACTTGGGCACAACAGTAAGAAAATATTGGAAGGATCATCTTCTGGACAAGTTCACACCTTGCCAGGAGAGGGAGGCAGTTCTGGTTCCTGTATAAAGCACCAATCAAAGAAAAAGGATTGACTTGTGTATTTGGCTTCCACCCACTCATTCCGACATTGCAATGTGACTTGGCATATACAGGCAGATCAAAGGCAGACATGATGTGCCATTGAGAGAGAGAAATTGCTCAGCAGACCAGGGACAGATGGGGCAGAGTAGGAACACTGAATGATCTAGAAGCAGGACAAGGAAGCATTTTCACTTCAAAATTAGTCTTACCTTTCATGTGGTAATTTGTATTTCTCTTTTTTTTTCCTTTCCAGGGCCCACAAGAACTGATTTGTCATGACAGGCCATATTTGTGACCAATAAACCAAGGCTGTTTTCCAATAGTAAGGTAGGAAAAAAAGGACCCATTTTTAAATAAATTCAGAGAGTAGATGAAGGGAAGGGGGGGATTGCAGTCCTTGGGCCAATAAAAAATGGTTGATGGATTTCTTTCCCGAGGGTTTAGAGACAGACTCCACCACAGTGATTGTTTAATGCTACTACCATCACACACATTTTTTTTCTGACCCAAGAACAGAAATCTAGCCAAGATTAGATCCCTCTTGGCATAATACAGCATTGTAGAAGCCAAATGTCAACATAGGGTTGGGGGAAACGCAGCTTTACCTTGTTATCTAGCATATTATATATTTGTTTTCTTTTAATCCAGTTTTTAGCACAGAAGACCTGGTTACAGATTGTTTAAATCAAGGATATTGAACAGGCTATGTGATGGTCATGTCTCGGAGTATTGGGTGTAACCCACTTACTCAAGGCAGTGCTGTTTGTTTGATAGTGCCGAGTCTCAGAGGGTGGTCAGCAGCCCCTGGACACCAGGTAATATTGTTTGACACTAGGTGCTGCAACACCCGGCACTACCCAACAAACAGCATTCCTTTGTAGTTGGGTGGCTAACCTCCTCACTCTGAGACCTGGTGGCATCTAACCCAGCAGTTCATGTTGTCCATGGATTCCACCACACCCAGACAGCAGGGAATGATTATTGATTGAGACTGAGGGAGACAGACAGACCGAGACTGTTGGGTACCAAGAAGACATTTGTACAGTCACAGAAATCTCAAAGTGTAAATACATCTTTGAGTCCTCCCATTCATGGGGTTGGGGAGGGGTCCACAGGGCACAAAAAGGAGATTTTTACAGTTTCAGAAATCACAAATAAGGTATATTGTTGGCAACAGTGTGGCAGTGTGTGTGTATAGTCCAGTCACAATGGAAGCGATAATTCCTCTGTAGAATTGCTTGGTTAGGACATAACTTGAGTACTGTGTGCAGTTTTGGTGGTTGCACTTAAAAAGGGACATTGCACTCCTGGAGATAATCCAGAGTAGGGTAATCAAAATGATCTGGTCTTGAGGGAAAGGAACTATGAGGAGAGGCTCAAGTAACTCAACATGTACATGTGGAGGCTGAGGGGGAAATGATTGAGGTATTCAAGTGCATAAGGGGGACAAATAGGTGATGCTCAGTTCGTGTGTTCCAAAGGAAGGGAGCAACCAGACGGCATGGGTGGAAGCTGGGGGGAGGACACTACCACAAGGAGACAGGAGTGCTTGGATGTCAGACTGTAGATGGGAGGGTGGGGGGCACAATAAGCACCAGGGACATGGGAATATCATGGACAGCCCTAGGATCAGTGTGGGGGGCACCCACTGCTAACTGGCCACAGACCCTACATGGGGCATCTACCGTGTTGGCATGCTGTGATAAGGGGAGGAACCACTGGACACCAGGGCATAGGATGACGACAATGGGGTCAGCCATTGAGTGAGGGGAAGGCACCACTTGCCACCATGGATAACACTCAATGACATTGAGCAGGGATATTGTCATGGTCAAAACTAAAGGTTATTTCTGCCTCAGTGTGGATTCATGTGAACATACAGGAACAGGGCAGACTGGTTAAAAAAAAAAAAGTATATTTAGAGTTATACCATCGTGACATGAGTGTAGGGTGGCCGACTGGGGGATGCAGATTTAGGGCTTAAGTAGTTGTCTGGGGCGTTCCAGTGTCAGGAAGGGTATGTGTAACATCATTAAGGATGGTCAGCTACAGTGAGGACACTGGTCTAGGAGCGTCACACAGAAGGGAAGCTGTATATTGCATTTTGAACTCATAATGATATCGTGTGCATTTCTGGGGTATTTTTTTCACTGGATTTTTGACCCACAGCATTTTTGGCAGCTCACCTCATGAACACTGCAACTGTCATCTTGTTAATCAGACATGGAAGGTGCTTTTGTGGTTGCTGTGTGAAATCACCTTTTGGGATCAATTAATGAAATGATAGTGCTATTGTTCATGTTGTGGGGTCCCACAAAGGCCATGCTGAAAATTTGGTGCAAAAATTCCACCAAATAGAACCACTCAAGGAGTGGGTATAAAGACCAGTGATAGAGGTAGGGTAGGGCATCATTGTATTGATGGGGCCCAACTGACATACCTCAATGGCAGTACAGGGGTACTGAAAGAGAAGGGTGGGGGAGAGGAATGGAGAAACACAACTCCTGTAGAAGAAAATGACAGCAAGCAGCAGGGTGGTGGGGAGGGCACAGGGGAGAGGAGAATGGGTGATTATGGGTAACAGGCGAACCGGTAGATTGTAGAGTGAGCTCCAAAACAGTGGAGAACAAGATTCAAATTGTCGGGGGGGATATTTCTGTAACCACTAGGTGGCGCTGCCTCGAGTGTCACTACCCCTGCCTGCACAGTTGAGGAGCCTGAGTTCATGGCAGCGCATTCCAAGTATTCACCACCCTCTCTGTGAAGAAGTGCTTTCTGACCTCCCTCCTAAACTCCCACCCTCCAGCTTAAGACTGTGCCCCCTCGTGTTGTGGCTGGCACTGAGCTGAAAGAGACTTTCCTAATCAACCTTATTTATCCCTTTCAAGTACTTGAAGGTCCCCATCATGTCCTCTCTCTCTGATGTTTTCCAGGGAGTACATGTTCGGTGTCCTCTACCTCTCCTCATATGCCTTGCCCTGCTGACCAGCTATTATCTTTGTAGCCTTCCTCTGGACTTTCTCCAGCAGGTTTAATGTCCTTTTTGAGGTGTGGGTACCAGTACTGAACTCCATACTCTAGATGCGGCTTTACCAGTGACCTGTACAAGGGCAGTATAACCTCCTCTGTCTTACTACTGATCCCCGTAGCTATGTATCCCAGCCTGCAGGCCTTAACGTGGAGGAACTTTCTCCCCTTTCGGGTGGGACTCCGACAATTGTTCCGACGCTGGATGTCCCAATGACAGTTTCACAACCTGGCCCTATTGACCGGGCTTTGCCTTTGGTCCCAATGCTGAATCAGGTCCCAGCGCCAAGGCCTCTTCGTTCTGTGCAGCTGCCATCCCAACCATGGGCTGTCTTGTTGCCGGACCCCCAGCCAATCTATAATGATAGCGGATCTGATGTTGATTCCCTCGCTGTTGGATCTGATGACGGGGATGTTTTCCAGTCCCCGAACTGTCCGGCACTACCTGCAGGGGTTTCCTCTTCACCCCATTGGAAACTGCTGTTGTCCCTGTCCCTTCCCCTCTTCTGCATATACTGAATAAAAATATTTCGTATTTCTGCATTTTCCATGTCTCCCTCCTTGCATTCCCCTACCTCTCCCTTGAGCCTTGCAATCCCCTCCTTGTTGTTTCTTCTGTCACTGATGTATGTACTAAAATGCCAGAAGAATAGGCCTAACGGTCTTTCGTGTCTGCTCGTTTGGTCAGCCCCCACCCTGGGAGCTGAAAAATATCTTGTTCCCTTACTTAACCTACTGTGTTAAACCTTCCTCAGTTTGTGGCTTTGGTCTCCTTACTGGCTTTCCCGCTTCCCTTAGACATTCTAGGTACTCTTCCCTGGTCTCCTTACACTTCCTGAACAGTTTCCTTTTTGCCCTGACCTTTACCGCCACCTCTCTCAAGAACCATAGTAACTTTCTTATTCTTTTGCCTTTGGATACCAGTCTGATGCATTTGTTTGTTACTTCCATTAAGGCTTCCTTTAGATGCTTACACTGTTCTTCCACATCCCCTCCTGTCCTCATTCTCTCCAGTGCTCTTTTGATATCTCTCCCCATTTCAGCAAAGTCAGCATTTTTGAAATCCAAAACCATTGTCCTAGTATGACTTGAGTTAGTATCTATCACTATGATAAACAAAACTATGTTGTGATCACTGGATTCCAGTTTGGGGGAATTTTGAGATATTAAGATTAACCACCATGGACTAAGATATTTTATAGTCGCATAAATAAAAAAAAACATGTTTTCTTGGATTCAGGGTGTTGGAGGATTGACAAAGATATTTGGCTACTTTGCATTCAACCTATTATAACGAGTAGCATGATGCTAGACACACCACCAACAGACAAGTTTAGTAAATGTTGCTGTGTTTTTTTGTTTCTCAACATTTTGATCTCTGCTGAAGGAATCAATCCTCAACCATGCTATATTAGGGTGCTAAATTAATTATAGCGGATGTTATCAAAGCTCATGTTTGGACAATTTGACGGTTGAAGTGTGAATTTGTGATGGCACAAATTATGAAGGTGCATGTTGTGCCAATTTGACAGTCTCATGGAACATTTGTGATAGCACATGTTATCAAGGTGCATGTGCCAATTTGATGGTCTAAGTGAAAATTTGTGATAGCGCATGTTATCAAGGTGCATGTTGTGCCAATTTGACGGACAAAGTGAACTAGATGCTTCATTTACAGAAGAGGTGCAAAGAAGGAATTCCATTAAAAGGGTCATGAATGAACTTAACTGATTGCCCAGGAAACAATGGGCCAGTGAACCAAAAGGAATATAACCCATCGCAACCGGGATACTACAGTCACTTGAAAATTAGCCATCTAGGCAGAGAGCACTGGTCTTTCTAATCATCTTTACTAACAACAAATTTTCTTCTATCTGTTAATTAATTTTATTCCTTTATGTCACTATTAATATTATTATTATAATACTTCTTCAACAGTAATTTTTTCTTATGCACTATTACACTCTAATGTAGTCTGATGCACCAGCAGTATCTATCTGCTATCTGTTTCTTATCTCATTACTGTATCTTTTTCATATTGACCTATTGTTGTTTCTCTTTCACATGCCTGAACGGATGAGGACTCCTTCACCATCAGATAAGTATTGCTCTATTGTGAACATGTCATATATTAATAATTTATTAAGAACTACAGATCCTTTGTGATTCCATTCCTGGATTTTATTTTTCAGTACTGACAGACATCGTCCCTTCAAGATTCCTGCTTCTGACTCCACAGTATCCTGGTAAGACGCTCTCCACATATTACTTGGTTGTGTCTGGTATGGGAGGGATTGCGTGGGATATGTGCCCTATAATCCTAGATCTTACTTCGAGAGTGCTCTTGCAGTAGGTAATTACACATAGGACTGATGCTGGCAGGCGGCAGTACCCCACGGAAATATTTCTAGCTAGCAGTCTCTCCCCACACCACACACTGTTTAACATTGAGGTCCCTGAATTTACAGGTAAAAAAATCTCAGCCTAAGAACACCTGTTGTGATTTTCTGTGGCTGAGCCCCTCAGTGTTTCTTTTCTTTGTGAGAGTGGCAACTGAGAGAAGAGGGTGATTGGGGAGACAGAGCTGGAGTGAACATGCCTGTATGACAGCTGTGCACAGTATCAGTATCATTTTTTAAAGTAATTGATTTATTTTCCGTGATCGACCATGCGGCTAGCTTACTGCTCGCGGAGTGTCTACTACTAGTTTGGCCACATGTGTGCAGCGTTAGGTGCAAAGCGCTGTCTGTGGAGATTGCCGATTATGCAGGTGGGAAGAAAATGGTACAGTTGTTTAGAGCCATAGTGAACCTGCTGGAGAAAAATATGTGCTTTTCTACAGGCGATTCCTCTCCCTATACATCCTAAGTCCCTTCTCATCCTTTCCACCCCCACCATTGTGCATAGAAACATATAAGTTGATGACAACAAAGGACCGCAAGGCCCATCCAGTCTGCCCATTTCTTTTTTCTATCTTATAAATGTGCCATCAGCCTTTGCTATGTTAATGGTCTATCTATTCATACTCATCTATATTGCTCCCTTATACATATCCTATGCCTGTTTGAAGCCCTGTACTGTATTCATATCCACCACACTCTGAGATAGGCCATTCCATGCATCCACCACCCTTTCTGTGAAAAATAACTTCCTCAAATTACTCCTTAATTGGCCTCCCTCTAATCTCATGCTGTGTCTTCTTGTCCTTCTACATTTCTTATATTGAAACATGTTAGACTCTTTCACCTTGTTAGTGCCCTTAATGTGTTGTGCCACCACACCTAAGCCATGGGGGACCACTCACAATGTCAGAAAAGGCCTACAGTATGACAAAATGAAAGTCATGGATGGTTCAGCCCTCTGCTCCACTCTGCTGGATGAAAAATGTATACAGGAGTATTGATCTGAAATTTCCCATTGAATATATTTCATGTGCTTTTCTAAGGTTACATATTTTCAATATTTTTCAGTCTATCAATGGATATTCTTAAGCTGTTTCGAAAGAAGTATTGTGATGATGAACACTCAATCTTCACTCAGTTCCCAGCCAGCATGAGAAATGTTATGCTATGAAAGTGTTCATCACCACATAGGTTGCACCATCTGATGCTTCAATGGATGCTGATGATTAAATCAGTTCAGCATTTAAAATATAATATATATTATAAAATGGTTGAAGGATTTTAAGCAATCTGATAGGTTGTTAGCCATGCATTAGATGTGTCTAATGCACAGCTAAAACTAGAACCCCCATTTAGAATACACAGGCCCATTTTATAAGTGCAATAAGCCACTCCGGGGATGTGCATTAGACAGTTCTAATGCACGACTAGGGGACTGGATGCACTCGGCCTGTGGCCTCGTGCCTCATTACGTCCCCCTAGCCGTGCATTAGAACTGTCTAATGCACACCCCATTGTGTCTTATTGCTTACATAATACATATGTTCACTCTCACTTCTACTTGTACAGCAGTTATTTGTTCATGTAATATACTGTTAGTAATATGACACGATATAAAACAAATGTAATCAGAAGAAATGACAATTGAATTCACAAACTCTAAACAAGACTTTGGATGTATATGCTTTATTAATAAGACATAAAATTGGTTGATTTTATCACTGAATTAACATGTATGATGTGTTCTTGCAAATGTCTAAGCTCAATTTAATAACACTTGTCCTGACTTGATCCCTTAGAGTTTTTCGTGCGTCATCTTCATTGGGACAGCACCTGAAAATCAGAAGAGAACAATGGTTCATTTTTATGTTTATCAGTTCACTAACACAGACACTTTTGGAACTTTTGACTTTTGATTGATATCAGCTGTACTTTGAATTGTTGTTCCTGACTTGATATATGTGAAGTTCTTCCTATGTTGTGATATTGCATATTGTATGGTTAATTAAAGTTGCAAGTTCCAAAACAAGAAAGTTTTCAATTTGGTGATTTTCTTGAGTAGTAAAGTAAAACACTTTGTTTATAACCAGGTAACATCAGGAGGCATTAACGCACACTACAAGGTGACATTGTACATTAGGGAATACTTAACTTGATGTTGCACCTGATACGGGATGGGAATTTTCTATTATCATATCACTGTGTCTTCCTGTATGTGTGAAAATGAGCTTGAGTATTCCGTTAAAGATATTACATGTTAAAACTTTGAATATAACTTATTTTTTTGTCTTTCAGGTTAATTGATAACCTTGCAGTATATTTGACATAATTCTACAGAACATAGAATAATTTGTAGTACGTTTGAAAATATAAATCATTGCACAGTGGGGAGTTGGGGAGGAGGTTTTATTGAGCCAAACTGGTATACATAAAGGCTTCATTTTTCATATTATTGTTAGAATCGCCCAAGAAAGATAACTTGCAACAAAGATGTGTGTGTGTGTGTGTGTTTTTTTCTATACACCTAACAGAATAATCATCATGGCAAAAAGCAGAATGATGGCATTGGATGTTTTGGCTGAGATCCAGATGTGTAGCGAGTCTGATTTCACAGAATAGGATAGTGAAGAGGATGTTGAAGAAAGGTTGTACAATCTGGATCTGGTGGAAGTGCAGAATGAGTCTTCTGAAGATGAAGTTACTGATCAAGATTACATGCCGGATGTGGAGCAGGAAGATCAGGAAGAGACCCCAACAACATCAGTCAGTGCAATGCCCAAGAAGACTCATGGTAAAAGGGCTCAGGCGTCAGCAGAACAAAGCGTTACAAGAGAAGATGAATGGGAAGAGGTGACAACAACAAGTGACAATGGACACCTATTCACTGCAACTCCAGGTCTTCACGTTCCAGTCCCAGAAAGTCCACTTGGATTTGTACAACTGTGTTGCCTGACGGATGAAGATTTGGAGCTTATTGCAAGGGAAACAAATAGATATGGAGATGATTTCTTTCTGGCACATCCAGTTGATGAGTTGCCAACACATTCAAGGGCCAGGGCTTGGAAGAGGACTGACAAAGAAGAACTGAAGAGGTTTTTTGCATTATACATTGCGATGGGACTGGTAGTGAAGAGCAGTAAAGATGAATACTGGGGACTGGTTGAAGTCACCTGCACACCATTCTCGGGCAGTGTGATGGCAAGGAACCAATTCAACCTGATTTTTTTCATTTCTCCACATAGCTGACAACTCTAAGTGGAACCCTACAGGGATGGAGGGATTTGATCAACTTTTTTCACATTAGGGAGATACATGAGTGATTCTTGAAGAGATCATGAGAAACCTATCTTCCTGACCGGGACCTCTCCCTGGATGAAGGTATATGTCTGTGGAAGGTAAATCTGAGTTACAGAACATTTAATCCACAAAAAACAGTGAAGCATGGAATCAAGGTGTACACCTTATGTGAATCAAAATTGGGATACATATGCAACTGGCAATTATATAAAGGCAAAGTCGATGAGGAACAGAGCAAAGGACATACATACAGAGTTTGTTTTGATCTTGTTAGAGAAGAACTGAGAGGGAAAGGCTACAGGATTTACACAGACATATACTATACTGGACCGCAAGTCTGCACAGATCTGTTTTTATCTGGAGTTGGTGCAACTGGAACTGTGATGTTGAACCACTAGGGAATGCCTCCCAAAATAAAAGACATAAAGCTGAAGGTGAAAGAAAAGGTTACATTCATGAAGACACCAATGCTCTGTATGAAGTGAAGAGACAAGAGGGACATATACATGCTGTCAACAACATCAAATACAGAATTTGTCGATACCGGAAAAAGGATTGGAAGACTTGGGAGTCGATCAAAAAACCCAAATGTATAATGGACTACAACAGATACATGGGTGGAGTCGACAAAAATGACTAGCTGGCAGGGTATTACAATTTTAACCGGCAATGCAAGAAGGTATGGCAGAAGGAGTTCTTTTATCTACTGAATGCCATGTTACTTCAGGGGTACATAATGTACAAGAAATTTTCAGCTGAAAGAAAGAGGATGACGCAGTTAGAATTCCAACGAACTGTGATTAAAGAACTTGTAACAACAAGCAAAAAAATTGATGATCTTCCACCGCATAGCCAAAAACGGCAATCGACAAAATTGGATCCATGCCAGTGACTGCAAGGAAAGCACTTTCCATCGAAAGTACCAAGAACACCAAAGAAGCTGTACCCTGCCTGAAGATGTGTGGTGTGCACAAAGAAAGGGAAGCATAAGGAATCAACCTGCTGGTGTACGCAGTGTGCAAAGGGCCTGTGTGTAAATAAATGCTTCTCCGAATACCATTCGAAGATGAACTACGGGATGTCCGGATCACCGAAAACAAGTGATAGCGCCACAGAATAGTATTCCTGGTCTACAGACCGAGATGGCGGTGTGATCGAGATGTAAGATAGGTGGGAAATGCTGATTGCTGCATCCCGGAATCGACAGCACAAGACTTCCCTCTATCATAGTCAGCATAGGGTGTCCATTGGACATCATGGCATGTTTTATAGTTGCTGTTTCCCAGTATGGGAAGACATGGTGTGTCCATTGGACACCTTAGAATGGTTAATTGGTGTCGATTCCTGGTATAGAGACCGAGATGGCGGAGTGACCGAGATGTAAGATAGGTGGGAAATGCTGATTGTTGCATCCCAGAACAGACAGCACAAGACTTCCCTCTATCAGAGTCTGCATTGGGTGTCCATTGGACACCATGGAATGGTTAATTGGCATAGATTCCCTCCCTTGTTCAATTCCCCTGAATAAATCGGATCCAACTCTTTTTGCATTTAAAATGGACATGAAATTTGTGTTAACTGGCAGCTGTTTAATAAGTTTTTATTCTCAGAAATGATATGCATTCCCCTAAATTATCCATATTTAGCTTTACCTGAATAAAAACTGATACAAAAAACTGTATTTTGCATTGTTTTAATTTTATGGGCAGCATTATGCTTCAGTTCTCTGTGTGGAACCTGTGATTTGGAGCTTTTACTACAGTATGTCATGGTTGTGCAAGGAATGACAATTATGAGCTGTTTGCCTATCGGAACTACACTAATAGTTCTGTGCACAAATCATGGCATAGATAAAACTCTAAATTATTGATCCCATGAAGAGAATTATAACAGAATGCTGCCCATAAAAACAAAACAACGCAAAATACATTTTTTTGTATCAGGTTTTTATTCAAGTACAGTTAAATGTGGATTATTTATAATAATGCATATCATTTCTGAGAATAAGAACTTTATAAACTGCTGCCAATTAAAAATGATTTCCTGTTCTCTTTAATCCAACTGTGGTTCCAGTTTGTAACAAAAGCACTGTACTGTTATATACTGTGCCTAATCTTGTTTATATGGGGTCTCTAGGGTTGAACTGGTAGAACCAGCCCTGGTGGTAAGTGCAAACAGTGTGGGGATGTGTATGCTGAATAGGGGCTACTGTGAAAATGTTTGTTGCATATTGTCTATGTTACTAGAAGGGGAAAAAGGAGGATTACAATGTCCCAGAAAGCTGTACCCAGGTTAGCCTTGTTACTAACAACCCTGTCCTCCAGTTGGATGCACCTGTATCAGTACCCAGGCCCCTTAACCTGCAAATAGCCATGCAGGCAGGGGTAGTAGCCCTTGAGATACAGCCACGTAGGGGATACACAAGTGTGGGATGACATGGGAAGGCTAAACAACGTGTACTACTTTATTCATGCTAGGTCATCAAATATGACTACTCCAAAATCCCTTTCCCATTTGGTAACCATCAGTTTCTCAAACCACCAATCAAGTAATGTTTTCATGAGATCTTGTGCCTCAAATGCATAATTTTGCAGAGTTTTACTATTAGTAATCACTCTTAAGATACCAGACGTGTTGTCTTTTGCCAGTACATGTCAGGAATTGAACACTACTAACTGTCATAGATTGGATACACTCTGATGGTATAATATGTATGTTTTCTTAATTCAGATATGCAGTGTCCAGAGAAGACTGTATGGATCTGCGGACACTCCTTCGTTCATTGGGTAGCGATTTGGGAGCGGTCTCAAACTGGGGGACCAGTGTTGACCTTTGATACTCCAGTAAATGTGCGTTGGTTAAGTGAGAGGGGTATGCGTTGGGATCAACTGGTGCCAATGTTGCAACAGGATCACCTGAGGGGATCCAAACCAGATGTCGTCATCCACCTGGTAGGCAATGATTTAGGATTGAAGACTTCAGTGATGCTGCTATGGAAGATGAAGGAGGACATCACCTTGATCAAGCACCGAATGCCGAGAACCATGATCCTTTGGTCCCACATCATCCAGCGTCGGCAGTGGAGGAATATTTCTGATATGAAGACAATGGACAGAACAAGGAGAAAGATCAACACAGAGATGGGGGCATTCATGAGAGGATTGTCAGCTGGCATGGTCAAGCATGATGGCATCATGTCCCTCTTCCCAGAACTGTATTGGCAGGATGGTGTCCACTTAACGGATCAGGGAAGTGATATGTTCTGCAGTGACATCAAGAGGGCTGTAGCTCCAATCCTATAGAGGTATTCAATTTATAGATGCAGTGGTGGGGGAATGTACAGTATATAATCCAATGGACTATAACTTTCAGGTCATCATTGGTATAATGTCTTAAAATTCTGTGTTTCAGATTGGAGTACATAGGCTAAAAGTCTTTAAAAGTGAAGAACGTATACAGATATACGTTCCAAATGCCCTATTGACTGTCGTCGGGGTCGTCTTCCATATGACAATCACTGTAATCTATATACACAGTGCATTGTACGAAATATGTCCCCTGGTTTCAGAAATACTCATGCAACAGTCAGAATGGGAAATAAATTGGAAATAATAAGTGCATAAGGTAGGTTACTACGTGATGTCACTAACGGTAAGTTACAGTTTAGCTTAGGTTTTGATATGTGTGTATTGATGTACAGTATGTATTCATGTTTCAAAATTAATTCAGGGTTTGACCTCATGAAACTGCTAACAGAGTTAGTCCAGTTGGGTAAGTCACCAGTGATTCACACTTGCTACCCATATCTAGCAAAAGGGGTGGTGTACTTTGTTTTTTTTTTACCTTTATTTTTTTTTTTTTACCTTTGTCATACCAGGAGAGAAACACTTTGCTGAAAGCTTGATTACAGGTGCAACCTGTAAGTACAAGGTAGTTAACTGACTTGTGTCTGGTAGTGAATACATAACTGATTACTACCATACCTCATCAACACAGCCCATTCAAAGAACTTTTTAGCAAAGGTAGCCATTTTGAGGCATTTCAGCAAAAGCAGCCATCTTGAAGCACTCACCAGAGATTCACACTTGGTGTACAGATATGACAAAGGTTTTGCAGTACTGTGTCCATTAAGTGGTCACATCACTGATTATCATCATACCACATCTGCCCATGCCCATTCAGAGAGCTTTTTAAACAAAGATGGCTGTTTTGAAGTATTTTATGAAATGCAGACACTTTGAAGCATTTTAGGAAAGGTGGCCAATCTGAGGTGATCACGAGTAATTAACACTTGGAGCCTGGATGTGGAAAAAGTGGTGCAGTAGTGTATCCAGAAGTCATCACATTGATTGACTGCATATTTCTTGTTTCTCAGAGAAGGTGTGTTCAACATATCTACAGAAGTCACAAAATTACCCTTTTTGAATGACACTGAAGATTAAGATACTGCAATGATGCTACATTACAACATTTTACATCTTGACTTCCTATGATACTACTCAACTGATACTTTCTGGGATTACGGTAAGAGACAAACTAGTTTGTCTTACAGGCTGTGGAAACTTTATGTGTTACATAAATCAGCCTTGTAGACCTACTAGTACGCAATGCACCACAACAAACTTCACCTTCACCGTCTTATCAGTTGGAATGAATTATAATGCATGGACTAGTTCTGAACACTCCAAGAGATGACTTCATGTGAGGGTGAGCTACATTACTTTGGTTAAATTAAATATCACAGAGTATGTATGCTGATGCAATGGTGTAGCATAGGGTAAGATCAGACAGTTTTTTATCTACAGGTCACAAGCCTGAAGACTATATATAGAATTTAGAATAGGGAAAGGATAGGGCTTTTCTACACATGTTTTAGAATAGGGAAAGGATAGGGTTTCTCTCCACAGGTTTTTGAACAGGGAAAGGATAAGGTTTTTTGAATAGGGAAATGTTAGGGTTTTTCTCCACAGGTTTCAGAATAGGGAAAGGATAGGGTTTTACTCCACAGGTTTTTGAAGAGTGAAAGGATAGGATTTTTCTTCACAGGTTTTTGAATAGGGAAAGGATATGATTTTTCTCCACAGGTTTTAGAATAGAGAAACGATAGGGTTTTTCTCCATGGGCTTTAGAATATGGAAAGAATAGGGATTTTCTCCACAGGTTTTAGAATAGGGAAATGAGAGTTTTTTTTGCCACATATTTCTAGCACTACCATGTCTGATGGAATGCTCTTTATGTATGAAGATCCATACACTTGAAAAAGTTTTGCATCGGTGAAATGTGGACCACTGATGGTAAATGCTAATGGTAATAAAAAATAGTAAACTATTTTGGATTCTTTCATACTGTATAGTACACTATATAAGATACTGTATGTGTGGCCTAAATACACACCGCTTTCATTAACACCTTACTTTATTTGCTGTCCTCACTGTAACTGTGAGATACTGAAGAAACTAGGTCAATTTTCTATTAATTATATAAAACTCATGGGTGATGTATATCTTGTATTTCATATTTGAACCTTATGGTGAAGGTGTATCATTGCTGTGTATTGACAACCACCAACTATTTTATATAATGTATGGGGAAAAAATATAACAAATCATGGGACTAAGGCATAGTAGCATAGGGTAACATAAGAAAAATGTGTTAATTATCCAAGGGCAATTCAGTGATCTAAAACATAATAGTGTAAGGTCATACTAGATAGGTTTTTCCACAGTTCACATGCATAAATGTTGGAGATAAATATAGGAAAAGACAAATCTTACTTTGAGAGGGTTCCATCAGTAGGTCATCACATATGGGACTTGCACTACCTGGCATCAGGCCACACGGCAGACTTTTCTAGCAATACCTGAAGGGGACCACCTGCCCAACATCACGTGACCAACAGAACCCCTTCCAGTGCCAGGTTAGGTTGCGCTGGTTATGACGTCAGTGACCCTGCCGTGGGCTGTCTAGACGCTGGACCCTACCCCATCTACACAACGGTGGGTATGCCTGGTCTGACATTGGGGGGTTTATAATCAACCCTGAACTGTCCCGCATTACCCTTTTGGGTATCCAAGGGATCCCTACCAGGGATGATCCACTCCAGATAGGAGTCATTTGGGGCAGTTCTACCGTGGATTTTGCCCTTACTCCAACTACATGGGGTTTCAAGGGTATTATCCTCCACCGGACACCCCTCCTCCTCCTACCCCCAGTCTCAACCGGATCCACCTCCCCTTCCCTGGCTACTTTGGATTTCAAGACCCTGATTCAGTCTTGGTGGCAAGGGCCCAGGTCAGAACTGGTTTCAGATCTGGAAACTAGGTTCCTGCAAACACAGCTTCCTATGTCTCCTTCCCCGATCTGCTATCTTGCAACTGTCCATGTCTTGGGGAAGACTCGGCAGGAAGTTTTCCTACTGGACTTTAGAAACTGTCCTGTCAAGGAGAGTGGACTTCATGATGTGTTATATAATAGGGAAAGGATAGTCTTTTTCTCCACAGGTTTTAGAAAAGGGAAAGGGTAGGATTTTACTCCACAGAATTTAGAATAGAGAAAGGATAGGGTTTTTCTCCACAGGTTTTTTGAATAGGGAAATGTTAGAGTTTTTCTCCACTGGTTTTAGAAGAGGGAAAGAATAGGGTTTTTCTCCACAGGTTTTTGAAAAGGGAAAGGATAGGATTTTTCTCCACAGGTTTTTGAAGAGGGAAAGGATAGGATTTTACTCCACAGAATTTAGAATAGAGAAAGGATAGGGTTTTTCTCCACTGGTTTTTTGAATAGGGAAATTTTAGAGTTTTTCTCCACTGGTTTTAGAAGAGGGAAAGAATAGGGTTTTTCTCCATGGGTTTTTGAAAAGGGAAAGGATAGGATTTTTCTCCACAGGTTTTTGAAGAGGGAAAGGATAGGATTTTTCTCCACAGGTTTTAGAATAGGAAAAGGATAGGGGTTTTTCTCCACATGTTTTAGAATAGGGAAAGGATAGGGTTTTTCTCCACAGGTTTTTGAAAGGGGAAAGGATAGTATTTTTCTACACAGGTTTTAGAATAGAGAAATGTTAGTGTTTTTCTACACATGTTTTAGAACAGGGAAAGTATAGGGTTTTTCTCCACAGATTTTAGAATAGGGAAAGGATATAGTTTTTCCCCACAGGTTTTGGAAAAGGGAAAGAATAGGATTTTTCTCCACAGGTTTTAGTACAGGGAAAAGATAGGGGTGTTCTCCACACATTTTTGAATAGGGAAAGGATAGGGTTTTTCTCCACAGGTTTTAGAATAGGGAAAGAATAGGGATTTTCTCTGCAGGTTTTAGAAAAGGGAATGGAGAGGTTTTTTTGCCACATATTTCTGGCAATACCATGTCTGATGGAATGTTCATTGTGTATGATGATCCATACACTTGAAAAAGTGTCACATCGGTGAAATGTGGACAACTGATGGTAAATGCTAATGGTAATAAAAAATAGTAAACTATTTTGGTTTCTTTTCTGCTGTATAGTACACTATATAAGATACTGTATGGTGGCCTAAATACACACCACTTTCGTTAACACCTTACTTAATTTACTGTTCTCACTGTAACCGTGAGATACTGAAGAAACTAGGTTCATTTTCTACTAATTAAGCAATAAAGCATGACCAAGGGTTATGTTAATGGTCTGTTAATCACCTTCTAGGGGTGTACTGTGGCACGAGGTGCAGCCGAGTGCCACATGCCCCTAAAGGGTGATTAACAGACCATTAACATAATCCCTGGGAGTGCCTTATTGCTATTATAATAAAAAATGTTTTTAAAAAGTGTTAAACCTTGTTCAGCATATGGTTAAGCTCTACATGTATGTTAATAAAAGATTAACATAAGGCTATTAGAATGTTTACAGCCAAGCTCCATTTCTCAGACCCTTTTTATAATTATATAAAACTCATGGGTGACATATATCTTGTATTTCATCTGTGAACCTTAGGATGAAGGTGTATCATTGCTGTGTATTGACAACCACCAACTATTTTATATAATGTATGGGGAAAAAATATCACAAAGCATGGGACTAAGGCATAGTAGGATAGGGTAACGTAGGAAAATGTGTTAATTATCCAAGGGCAATACAGTGACCTAAAACATAATAGTATAAGGTAATACTAGATAGGTTTTTGCACTGTTCACATGCATAAAGGCTGGAGATAGATGTAGGAAAAGACAGATCTTACTTTGAGAGGGTTCCATCAGTAGGTCATCACATATGGGACTTGCACCACCTGGCATCGGGCCGCACAACATACTTTTCTAGCAATACCTGAAGGGGGACCACCCGCCCAATGTCACGTGAACAACAAAACCCCTTCCAGTGCCAGGTCAGGTTGCGCCAGTTACGACGTCGGTGACCCTGTCATGGGCTGTCTCGAAGCCGGACTCTCACCTATCTACACAATGGCTGGTCCAACCTGGATTCCTCTGATGCTAGGTCTGACATTAGGGGGCTTATAATCAACACTGAACTGTCCCACATTACCCTTTTGGGTATCCAAGGGATCCCTACCCAGGGTGCTGCTCTCCAGATTGGACTCATTTGAGGCAGTTCTACCCTGGATTTTGCCCTTACTCCAACTACATGGGGTTTCAAGGGTATCATCCTCCACCAGATGCCCCTCCTCCTCCTCCTCCTCTTCCCAGTCTCAACAGGATCCACCTCCCAAACCCCTGGCTACTTCAGATTTTAAGACCCTAATTCACTCTTGGTGGCAAGGGGCCAGGTCAGAACTGGTTTCAGATCTGGAAACTAGGCTCCTGCAACCACAGATTCCTGTGTCTCCTTCCCATATCAGCTATCTTGCAATTGTCAATGTCTTGGAGAAGACTCAGCAGGACGTTTCTCTACCGGACTTTAGACACCGTTCTGTCAAGGATAGTGTACTTCATGATGTGTTATTTAATAGGGAAAGGATAGGCTTTTTGTCCAAAGATTTTAGAACAGGGAAAGGGTAGGGTTTTTCACCACATGTTTTAGAATAGAGAAAGGGTAGGGTTTTTCTCCACAGGTTTTAGAATAAAGAAAGGATAGGGTTTTTCTCCACAGGTATTTTGAATAGGGAAAGGGTAGGGTTTTTCTCCATGTGTTTTAGAATAGAAGCAGTTTGATACAGATACAGATTGAACAGTGGCCACCATTTTATTTTTGGTCATGTGACCCAGGGGATGTAGATATGGGTACAGTCTGGGCCTTCATTTACTCATTCACTTCCCTAACATGTAAAACAAGCTGTTTTTACTTTTCCTTTTTGAATTTATTGGCTTGTACCTCATTGACATGAATGGTCATACTATGGGTGGTTGGATATGGCATTCTTTCTATCTGCATGTGGGTCTGTAATGGGAAATTAGGGATTAGAAATTTCATCCAAGCCTGTGCAGATGTAAGAAAACATGCAATGTCTTAACATCTACCTTTACTCACTCACTTCTCTGTCATCTAAAACTGGTTACTTTTTACTTTTACTTTTTGAATTTATTGGCATGCACCCCATAATGCAATAGGTGGACACCCCATTAGCCAGTATGGGCATATCAGGGGTGATTGGTTATGGCACCTCGGCTATCTGCAAGTGGGTCTGTAATGTGAAATTAGGGTGCATAAAATTCATCCAAGCCCCTGCAGATGTAAGAAAATGTGTAATCCATTGACATTTACCACTTTTATAATGTTGTTATCCCTACAAACGTGTAACAGAAGCAGTTTGATACAGAAAATGTTTGAATGGTGTCAGCCATCTTGTTTTTGGTTATGTGACCCTGGGGATGTAGCTATGGGTACAGTCTGTACCTTGATTTACTCATTCACTTCCCCGTCATGTAAAACAGGCTACATCTTATTTTTCCTTTCTCAATTTATTGGTATGTAACCCATAATGCAATAGGTGAACTCTCCTTTGGTGAGAATGGGTATATCAGGGGTGGTTGGGTATGGCACCCCAGCTATGTGCTGGTGGGTCTATAAAGTAAAATTAGTGATCATAAATTTCATTGAAGCCCCGGCAGATGTAAGAAAAGGTGTAATCCATTGACATTTACCACTTTTATAATGTAGTTATCACAATAAATGTGTAAGAGAAGCAGTTTGATACAGAAAATGATGAAACGGTAGCTGCCATCTTGTTTTTAGTCATGTGACCCAGGGGATGTAGCTATGGGTGCAATCTGGGCCTTGATTTACTCACTCACTTCCCCGCCATGTAAAACAAGCTACTTTTTACTTTTCCATTTTGAATTTATTGGCAGGCACCCCATAATGTAATAGGTGGTCACCCCATTGGCCAGCATGGACATACCGGGGGGTGGTTGGGTATGGCACCCCCGGCTATCTGCAAGTGGGTCTATAATGTGAAATTAGGGATCAGAAATTTCATCCAAGCCACTGCTACCATAAGAAAGGGTGTAATCCATTGACATTTACCACTTTTATGATCTAGTGACCTCAACAAATGAGTCACAAGCAGTTTGACCCAGAAAATGGCTGAATGGTGTCAGCCATCTTGTTTTTGATCATGTGACCCTGGGTATGTAGCTATAGGTGCAGTCTGGCCCTTGATTTACTCAATAACTTCCCTATCATGTGAAACAGGCTACTTCTTACTTTTTCTTAATGGATTTTGTGACGTGTACCCCAAAATCCAATAGGTACCCCCATAGACCAGCATGTCCCTACCATAGGTGGTTCATTCTGGTCACTCTCATAATCTGTAGGTGAGAAACCAATGTGAAATTAGTGTTTATATAAAGAATTTGACAACAATTTTTATCAGTGATGCAACCGATTTTAATGTTTTTACAAACTTCAATATTTTTTGCAAATACAAATTCGCAAAAACAATTGAAATTTCACTAAATAAATATATATATATATATATATATATATATATATATACACAAATGTATTTGTTGGAAAAGTTATATTTTCACTTTGAATTATAGTTGTGTTAGTTTTTTACTACCCTGACAAAAAAAGTTTACCAGGGAATTAAGAAGATTTATGTAATAATGTCATAACCGATAAGTGTACAAACCCAGTGAAAAAAAAACTCTGACAGCAGAGATATGCAATTTTCAGAAAAACCTTGGCAGTGTAAGGGTTAATGTTTCTAGTTTTCTGTGTTCTACACTAGTTGTTGGTGTGGTGGCACTTCAGCTTCAGGGTGTGCTTGTTAGCTCATGAGGTCCTGCACTGTCTGGGTTCAGGCTACCTGACAGATCTCCTGCCTTTCTTTGCTTCTAGCTGCCTCCCACCAGTTAGTGAACGTGAATCTCTAGCTAATTCCTAGTTCCTGTTTGAAGTCCATGGAAAATAAAGTGTTCAGTGCAGCTGCACTGAAAATTTGGAATGTCCTTCCACTTGAAGTGAGAGGTGCACCATCACTGACCTTCTTTATTTGAAGACCCATTTATACACTAAGTTTGTACCTGGCGTTGTATAATTCTGTGCAACATCATTTTAACTGTGATATTATCAAAACATGATTTTATTGCATTTATTTGTTTGACTGCAAGGTGTCCAGATCCCTCAGGACTGGGTACTATAACAAATAAAATTGCCTTGCCATTCTACTACTTGAAATGTGTATTTTCATTTACTGTTAATATTTGTTCTTTTGCAGATATGTTTATAATGTTCACCACCTGATACAGTGTTCAGTTTTATACACTGTATTTTTCACTTTTTGGCACTCTAAATTGTTGCAAATTACATACCTTGTGCAGTCTAATATTCTGTATTGTACATTGTACTAGTTACTTCATAAAGTTCTGCGATGCTCCTCTGCCTGGTTCAGAGCCGCACTCCATGCATCCACCGCCATCACAAGCTGTATCTGCTGATTTACTGATGCTTGCAGTATGCGGGTGTGCTCACCCAAGAGGTCATCTGCCTGATCGGCATACTGTCCCTCAGGGTGTTCGGGGCCCTGATGCTCATAACCCCTTGAGGGTGGGCGATGCACACCAGGGCCAGGCCTGGGCATGTCCACATGCAGTACACTGATGCTGCCCCCTGACACTGTACCCCCAAGCCCATTGGCCGACTGCTGATGCTGCCCCTCCGGCTGCTGCTCCCCAGGGGCTCAATGGTGCCAACGCAGTGGTCTCAACAGTCCCACTGTCCTGTACAGACACCAGTGCTCCACCACTGGTGCTGACAAGCACAGGCTGGGACTGTGATGACACTCAGGCCTCCATGGCAGCACCACCCACAGCCATGGCCGTGACGTGATGCTACCTGCTGTGTGTCCATCCTGTGGCACACACATGTCACCGGCCAAGACGTTAGAGACATCATCATCGGTAAAGGATCCGGCACCAGCCCAAGTCCCAGCATGCTGGCATCCATGGACACTGACACGCTGGGACACGGGCAGGGCCTCCTTCACACCTGCTCCACCAACATCAGTCTGAACATCCAGGTGGGGCCACTGTCACCCTGAGCCACCTATTCCTGTGGAGGTGGATGGGCCGTCCTCCCTCTCCATCTGACCAGCCTCAGTGGAGAAGGCCACCACCGCTGACCCATGCAGATGCTCTGGAGCAGTAAGGGAAAACAAAGTTGCGTTACTGCATGTGACCTACCTGGTCCCCCCCAATAGACAGACCATGACCTACCATGCAGTGACGGGCTACCACCCATCTGGAATCCACCACCTGGAACACCCTCAATGGTGCAACACAGCATGCTGTCAGCCACCATCTCCTCCTGTGAGGTCAGGTGTAGCACCTCCAGCTGTCCCACTTCTGTTGTAGACCATGCTGTCCTGATGGCAGCCACCTTCTTCTTAATCCTCTGCCTGTCTGTGCCCATCTTCTTCTTGCATTCCTGCATGGAGCACTGGTGGCTGCCATGCAGGTTTGCAGCACATGCCACCTCCTCCCATGCAGCAGCATGGGCCTGTGGTGCTCCCTGGCATCTGCTGAAAAGCGGCTCCTGGTCCAGGTAGGCCTCAACTACGGCATCCATCTCGGCCTTCATGAAATTTGGCCTCCTCCTCCACCCACAACTCTGTTCCTCTTTCTCCACAACTCGCTTGGTCATGATACAACCTGTAAAAATGACCGGTGTTACCTGTGACTGTGCAGTGCCATGTATGTCCCAAAATCCACAGTCCACACTCCCAAACAGCATGCAACTCACCAATAGACTGCAGCAACTGACTAAGGCCAGTGCAGCCCAATGTCGCACTTTTATAGTGCAACCCATGCAAATGAGGCAAGGCGCATCTTTAAGTGGATGCAAATGCAGTGACTGTGCTACTGAATGGCTGAATAGCTGATTTGCATATGATGGCTGAATATCAAGCTGTTGCACTTTGTGCAATTCTGTTGAACGTGCTGAGCCAAGGGTGCAGTTCTGTGACATGCACAGTACACACCTAACTGCACATGCCTGGGTTGATGACACAGGTGCCTGCCATGCTGCTGACATGCTGAGTGTGTGAGGCAATGTAGGGCATGGCCATCATTGTGCCAGTGGCACTACAACGCTGTTCACCTATTTGGCACTGGGGCATCGTAGGCACACTGGGGCAACAGCACGGTAGGCCGCTACAGGAGGTGGCACACAGGCACCCAATCACGCTAGATACATAGGGTTACAATCGAGCTGTGGCTGTCTGTACGCCAGAGACCCTTGACCCTGTGCCTGACCTTTGCCCCCTAGGCACCATGCGTCAGGCATGGGTGCATCACTATCATGCTGTTCGGTGACAGCGCGATAGGGAATGGCAGCACTGTACTGAGCAGCATCTACATGTGGCAGAACCGTGCTGCAGAGCATCATTTTGATGTAACTGAGCACTAGAGATGGCACGCAGGAAACACAGAAACATAGATTTTGACAGCAGATAAGAACCGCTAGGCCAACCCAGTCTTCCCATTTCCCCTCCCTAAGGGATAAGCTGCAGATCCTAGTTAACCAACAGCCTACTTCTTCCTACCCCCCCCAGAATTGCCTTATGACTGTCCCATGCATGCTTGAATTCCACCACTGTTTTTGACTCCACAACCTCCTCCGGAAGGCCGTTCCATGCATCCACAACCCTCTCTGTGAAAAAATACTACCATAAATTACCTCTGAGCTGCCCTCCTTCTATCTTCAAATTGTGCCTCCTTGTTCTTGCACACCTCTTTTTTTGAAAGATGCTACCCTCTTGGACTTTGTTGATTCCCTTGAGGTACTTGAAAGTTTCTATCATGTCCCCCCTCTCCATCCTTTCCTCAAGGCTATACATATTCAGCCTCTTAAGTCTCTCTTCATATGTCTTCCGGTGCAGACCCTGCACCATTTTAGTTGCCCTCCTCTGGACAGCCTCCATCCTGTCTATGTCTTTGCGGAGATTGGGTCTCCAGAACTGCACGCAGTACTCCAGATGGGGTCTCACTAACTGTCTGTACAGAGGGATAATAACTTCCTGTTTTCTACTGGTGATGCCTCCCTATGCATCCCAGTATTCCCCAGCCCTCCTTGCAGCCCTCTCACATTGCTTGCCCACCTTTAGGACATCTGATATGACTACCCCAGGTCCCTTTACATTTTGTTGTTGTTAGTATCTCACCCCCATTGTGTACTCTTTCCTGGGTTTTTGTTTCCCAGGTGCATTACCTTGCACTTCTTAGCATTGAATCTAAGCTGCCATACATTTGACCATTCCTGTAACCTTGCCAAGTCCCTTCTCATCCTTTCCACTCCACCTTGTGCATCAACTCTGTTGCAGATCTTTGTGTCATCTGCAAAGAGAAATACTTTTCCTTCCAGTCCCTCTGTAACGTTGCTTATAAAGACATTGAAGAGGACCGGTCCTAATACTGAACCCTGCGGTACCCCACTAGTAACCCCCTTTCTTCAGAGTGGACTCCATTTACTATTACTCTCTGTGTCCTATTCTCCAGCCAATTCTTTACCCAGACTGTCATCTTGAGACCCACTCCCAGGCTGCCTAACTTGTATATTAATCTTTTGTGTGGGACTGTGTCAAATGCCTTGCTAAAGTCTAGGTAGGCCATGTCCACAGCCCCTCCCTGATCTACTACTTTGGTCACCCGGTCAAAGAAATCTATCAGATTTGTCTGGCATGACCTTCCTGCTGTGAACCCATGCTGCCTTGGGTCCTGAGCCCCTCTGGCCTCTAGATACTCAACAATTCTTTCCTTCAGAAGTGATTCCATAATTTCCCTACCACTGAGGTTAAACTAACAGGTCTGTAGTTTTCTGCTTCTGCCTTGCTCCCACTTTTGTGAAGGGGAATCACATCTGTCCTTCTCCAGTCCTCGGGTACCGCCCCATCCTCCCATGATTTGTTAAAGATGGTTGTCAGTGGTGTCACTAGTTCTACCCTTAGTTCTTTTAGAATTCTGGGATGGATCCCATCAGGCCACATTTCTTTGTCCATCTTCAGTTTTAAGAGTTCTTTCAGAACCCTTTTTTCTGTAAATGGGCTGGTATCAACTTCTGCATCCAGAGTGTTTCTACGGTTTGTTTTAGGTACCTCCCCCACTTCCTTTGTAACTACTAAGCAAAAATATTTATTTAGTATCTCTGCTTTTCACAGCCACCCTCTGCCCACCCTCCCTCCTCTTTATTAAGCCTCACTAAACCTCCCTTGGTCTTCCTTTGTTCCCTGATGTACCTATAAAAGGTTTTATCCCCTTCTTAACTGAGTTGGCTATCTTTTCCTTGGTTTGGGCCTTTGCTCTTCTGGCTGCCTTCCCTGCTTCCTTTTGCTTTAACTGATACAGTTCTGTGTCCTGCTCCTTCTGTGATTCCTTGTACTTCCTGAATGCTTTCTTTTTCTCTTGAACCTTCACTGCCACTTCCTTTGAGAACCATAGTGGTTTCTTACATCATTTCGTTTTGTTTATTTGCTTCACACAAAGGCTTGTTACCTCTGTGATGGCAGTTTTTATTATTCCCCATTGTTCTTCCACCCCTCCTTCCTGCCAATTTGCAAGTACATTCCTTAGGCACTCACCCATTTTGGCAAAGTCAGCCCTCCTAAAGTCCAGTACTTTTGCCTTTGTATGGCTTGACTCTATTGCTGTGTTTATTGTGAACCATACTGTTCGATGGTCGTAGTTCCTAGATGGCTACCCACTTCTACATCTGTGATCCTCTCTTCATCTCCATTTGAGAGAACCAGGTCTAAGATTGCTCCCTCTCGAGTGGGCTCCAATACTAGTTGTCTAAGGCATGCCCCCATACGGCATCTAGAAGAGAGCTGTACAGTGGAGCCAGGTGGAGATGGCAAATCTGGTTGCCATTGTGGAGCCACATGTTGGCTCACTATTTGGTGAGGCACCCATGGACAGGGCCAGGAGTCTGATGTGGGAGGAGGTGGCTGATGCCCTGGAGGAGGCCACCAGTATGGGGCAGATGGCAGAGCAGTGCTGCCACAGATATGGGGACCTGAGGTGCAGAGACCCGGACCTGCTTTCCCACCTGTGGGCACTTGCCAGGAGGGGAACAGTGCCATGGCCATGTAGGTGCAACATCCATACACTTTTATCTTCCATTCAGATACCATCACATGGGGACTGTCCACTGTTGGCAGTGGTGGTGTTTTAGGTGTGGGTGGTGGGTCTAGCTGTGTGAGATTGCACACACACAGGGGTGGGGGGACTTTGCTACAGGATTCTACTGATGTTCCTCTCTCCATGTTTACACATTAGGCCCAGATGAGCACAGGCTGGTGAGGGAGAGGAGGGACCACCAGTAGAGCCATCAGGATGGGAGGGGTGAAGGTATGCAGAGGTGCACGGACCAGCCTGATGATGATGAGTGCCTTACATCCATGATTACTTTTGCATGCTGTGTAACAGGGTGGGCAGCAGGGCATGGCCACTATCCATTGACACCACTGCCATGCACATAACTTGTTACAGTCAGCACTGTCCACTGGCACTGCATGTCTGGGAGTGCATCAGTGGTGGTCAATGCATGCAACAGGCACCTGGCTGTGCCACTGCCTTCACACCGCATTGCCAAGTCACTGTACGGCCATGATGGCACTGTGCAGGACATGGGCAGTGGGTGTATGCAGTGGTCCACATGGCTGTGGCTGCCTAGATAGGCAGGTTTTGTGGACACGGTCACTGTGGGTGGTCGCATACCATTACTGGGGCATGGCATATGGCTGTATGCCATGCACAATGGGTTTGCTGCTGACAGTCACATATATTGACTCTGCTCCCTTGTCCTAGGTGGACAATGCTGGATGGTCCTGGAATGGGCAATACAAGAAATCCTGCAGCTGGCATGGGCATCCCTGGCAGCCTTGGAGAGGTTGAAGAGACATGGGATCTGGAGGAGGAGAAACCAGAGGTGCCACAGGAATGGAGAGCAGGGCAGGGAATAGGCCCTCCATGATCCCCTGAAACCAAGACCCCTTGGACCCACCCTCCCACCTTTTCTTCCATCTCCCATTTGTACACCCCTGCCCCATGCCCATCCCCACCTGGTTTGTGGCCCATCCTCCCTTGTATATATTTGTAAATATGTTACATAGTTGTTATATTTTAATACATACATTTTGTTATAACCACTGTGGTGGCCTCTGATTTGCAGTGGGCTACAGGTGCTCAGCTACAGTGGTGTGCATGGCATAAGGGGTGGTGCACCCATGGGCGTGTGTGTGTGTGTGTGTGTGTGTGTGTGTGTGTGCAGAGGTGAACCACCTATGGTGTTGGCAGGGGAATCAGTCACTCTCTGTGGTTTGTGCATTGTACTCTGTGCACTGGATGCCTGTGTGCAGTGGTCCATAGGGCCTGCACTGTGTGTATGGCACCCCTGTCAGACCATCCATGGCCTGCGCAGCTGACACCTTTGCATGTCTGTGATATGCACGGTCTGCTGGTGTGTCAGTGGTGGCTGCTGTGGCCAGTGCTGGGATGGGATGTGTCCTTGGGAGTGTGTGCAGTTTTCTGTACCACTGGAGGTGGGGTCTGGGGCATGCCCTGTCACATGTGGGGTACCTCCTGTGCTGACACATGGTCGGTCTCTCAGCTGTACCTCTGGGGAGGACGTGCAGGGTGGCACTGTGTATGTATCTTTTGCATCACTGTCCGCTGCCACCCACTAAAGGGTGTCCATGATGGGGCTGCCTTGCATGGCTCGATGGTGCACAGGGTTGCATTGTCACAGTGGGGGTAGTGGTATGCATGGGGTGTCCTGCACTGTTGGGTGCTACTCCTTGGCAGGGTGTATGGGGATCATGGTGCAGGGTGTGCTCTGCATTTGTAGGATGGTGTGGTAAGGGGTGGTCAGCCATCCTTGTGTGCTGGTCACAGCTTGCCAGGGGTGTGATCCCCTGCATCCCTGGTAGTGCTGTTGCATTGCTGCCCTGCTGCTTGGTGGTGTCCCTGGCTACGCTATGTCGCATCTGGACTGCTCAGCTGAACATCCTTTGTTGCGCTATGGTGCATCAGATATGCTCAGCTTAACCTCCATAGTTGCGCTATGGCAAAGGTGGTGTGATATTCAGTCATCAGTCATAGGCACATCTTGGCCTGCACAGTTTTTGAATATCATGCTTCTTGCACATGAGTGCAATGAACTTGCGCTTGCTCATGCTGTTGCGTAGTTTTTGGGCACACTTTGAATATCTGGGCCTAAACATTTATGTTGGGTCAAATGTTAAAATACTTAAGCTTCAATCCAGACTGTAATTGTGAGGACTTGAACTCTGCTTTTTGGAAGGAAAACCTGTGTTTACAAACCCTTTTCTGCATTAGTGCACTTGCCCCAGACTTTTGGGCACCAAAGTAATACACGTCTTTTTGTTTGCAGATTTTGGACTCCCCGCTGCTCTGTCTGCCCTTTTGTTTGAATCCCCATTATTAATCCTCACTCTTCTTCTCCCCCTCCACTGAAGAGCTGCCACCCAGGCTCCCAGACTCCAAGCTGTGGGATTCCTGGCCACCAGGTGGTCAGCGCCTCCCTAGCCGAAGTTTGAGACCACTGACATGGACCCATGGTACAGCAACTGCTGCAACCAACCAGATTGTGACTGCCCTTTCAGACTACGCTCTGATTGGTTCCTGGTGAAAGCTGGCTTCTGCTTATTGAATTTAAACTGTAAATGTTTACATTGGGTCAAATGTTAAAATACTTAAGTGTCAATCCAGACTGTAATTGTGAGGACTTGAACTCTGCTTTTTGGAAGGAAAACCTGTGTTTACAGCCCCTTTTCTGCATACGTGCACTTGCTCCATACTTTTGTGCCCCAAAGTAATAGACGTCCTTTTGTTCTGCAAATTTTGGACTCCCCGCTGCTCCGTCTTTCTCTTTGTTTGAATCCCCGTTATTAATCCTCACTCTCCTTCTCTCCCTCAGCCGAGGAACCGCCACCCAGCTTCCCAGCTTCCAATCTGTGGGATTCCAGGCTACCTGGTGGTCTGCGCCTCCCTAGCTGATGCTTGAGATCGTAGACACAGACCCAAGGGCCCCCAAAAGTATGGCAACTGCTGCAACTTTTTCACCCACCTCTCCATCACACCTCCACTGATTATTAAATACACTAGCTCCCTCCAAATACTATTCCACACTCCCTGGCATAGCATCTCTCCAATAGAGACTTAGCTTGTGATCCATCTCTTCTCTGTCCAGACTCTGGGGTCCAATTCACAAGGCCACACCTTACTAAAATGAATAGGTTCTTCCTGGCTCTGCCTTCATCATTAAATATTCTTTAATGCTCTCAGATTCAAGTTGACCTGGATCTGCAAGCTACTGATAAGGTTCATTAATCCAGCAACCTCTCTGGGTGCTGGGCTAATCTAGTGGCTCCTTTTTTCTTGAGGTACCATCATGTTGAGTCCTATATGGTTCCTTATCCTGCCCCTTCTTCTGCTGGTACCAGCTGACCAGCATTGGACACCTGAACTACCATTGTGTATGTTTCTACAAGCGCACCTTGTACTGTATACCACATGTCACCAATACATTGAACCCTGCTTTTGCCCTACTCATTCCAACAGTACTCATAACACTCCCCCACCTCAATGCCCACCTCCCACCGTGCAGACTTCTATCTCCTTCCTGCCTAATGCAGTTGGGGTATTAGTTCTCACTACAACAGGTCACCTCTTCTATGGTGGCTACATTCCAGTCTCTAAAAACATCAGATCTACTAGATGGGAAAAAGGCAGGAACTATAAGCTTACAATTGACACACTTAGAAAAATCCTACTTATCCTCCTGCTATGTTCAGGCAATGTTGAACTTAACCCTGGCCCACAAGAAGTTATTGCTTTGCCAGCAGAACTAGCAAATTTAAAAGGAATGAGCTTCTTAAATATTAACATATGTAACCTCCTTAAAAAGATCACCTTAATCCAAGCCTGTGTAAATCATACCTCTCCCGAGGTACTTGTGATTTCTGAAACTTCGCTTACACCCAGTACCACTGATAGAGAAGTAAACATCCCCAACTATGCCTTGTTCAGAGCTAATAGGCATACAAGAGGAGGAAGGGTAGCAATCTATATTAAAGACAAATTCTCTGCCTTTTGCTTATCCACGGCATCTGTCACCAAGAATTTGAATGCCTAATTCTCAAAGTGGAAATTACACAGTCTACTGTACTCTGCATAGTAGGATGGTACAGATCACCATCTGCTGGCCTACATTTTGTGTCATATCTAAGTGACAAGTTGGGACAGGGGTTGCCAGAAACTGTTATCTTAGGAGACCTTAACTTTGACTGGTCCTCTAATGCAGCTACCCCATTTGCATCCTTCCATGATGCACATGGGCTGGCGCAACTTATTACTAAACCAACTCACCCGAACGTGAAGAATCCCAGTAAAAGCACCCTTTTGGATGTGCTAATGGTGAGCAAACCTCATCTATTCTCCCACGCTGATGTCTTCTTCTCAGATGCCAGTGACAATTGTTTTATTGCGAGAGTAAGATCAACCAACAACTCATCACCCATTATCAAGTTCTCTATGAAGAGATCCAGGCACAACTTCAATGAACCTGCCTATCTAAATGAGCTTAAGTATTCCCTTCTGTGGCAAGATTTCTACCTGGCCAAAACGGTTATGTCAGCTTACAATATCTTCCATGACATTCTATCGAGAGCCCTTAATAAGTATGCTCCCTTGATTAAAGTTCGAACTAGGAACAAAACCTGTAAATGGTTCACCCCTCAGATCAAGTCCTTGTTCTTAGAAAGAGATAAGCTCTGGAAAAAAACACGCAAACTGAACACTGCCAAGGACTTGAATCAGTTTAGGAGACTACAAAATTTATGTACTAAAACAATCAAAGAATCGAAGGCTATCTTCTTCAAATCTGAACTTGACTCTGCCACAAAGAGCCCAATCAAGCTCTGGAACACAATTAATGATCTGCTAAGCTACTCTCCAGAAAACTCACTCCTGACCTAGATTACCTCTGGCAACTCAACTATAACTGAAAAGATGGATATACTTGACACATTTAATAACCACTTTGCTACTGCAGGCATGGCATTTGATAACTCCCCTGCAAACATACTTTGCTCCCAGACGGCCAGCCACCTGCCTGAAATACTGATAGCTTCTTCACCTTTCATGCTTCAACCTGCCACACTGAAAGAGGTAGAGGACCTCTTGCTATAAATGGATAATAGAAAAAGTGCTGAGGCCGACACTCTTGACCCTTACTTAATAAAAATTGCCTACCACGTCCTAGCAATATCCGTCACCCACCTTTTTAACTTATCCCTATCTCAGGGCACCTTACCACCTATATGAAGGACAGCACATGTCATACCACTGTTCAAATCAGGTGACCCCAGTGATGTCAATAACTACAGGCCAATTTCTCTCCTTTTGGTACTATCCAAGCTCCTGCAGAAAATTGTAAAGGCACAGCTGAGGACCCACCTTGAAGCCAGGGAAATGTTAAACCCTATGCAGTCCAGATTCAGAGGTAAACATAGCACTATCTCAGTCTTTGCCAAAGTAACCAATGACTGGCAGAGTAATCTTGAGAGCAAAAACTTTATTTGTGCTGTTTTCCTTGATCTAAGCAAGACCTTCAACACCGTCAACCATAGTCTGTTCCTCTCCTCCCGTCAAACCATAGGTGTGGACCCCTCCTCTCTGTGCTGGTTCACTGACTATCTTACAGGGCACCTTCAACAAGTTAAAGCTGAAGGAGGCCTATCTCCCTTAAAAACTCTTTAAAGAGTTGTACCCCAAGGATCTATAATAGGGCCCTTACTATTTGCAATCTACATTAATAACATCAACCACTGTATAAAAGAAGCCAACATCCATCTATTTGCAGATTATAGAGTACTCTATGTGAGTTGCACAACACCTGAATCTGCCTGCAATGGCCTCCAGTCAGAATTCAACCTTTTGCAAAGCCAACTTCTCCAGAAAAAAAGTACTCCTAAATCCTAAAAAAACTAAAGTGATGGTTCTCTCTTCATTCTTCCGTACAGCTAACCCTGTGTCAAGTGGGACAATTCCCCAGATTACCACAATTCTAGGTAAAAAACTAGAATTTGTTACAAAATTCAAGTACTTTGGAGTCTGGATAAACCACAGACTCTCCTTCATTGAACATATTGAGGACTTGCTAAAATGACTTCAGCAAAGGCTTGGCCTGTTTTTTAGAATCAACCAATTCCTCACCAGATAGGCCAAGCAACAACTGGTCCAATCCATTTTCCTATCATTGGTTGATTAAGTTGATTTCCTGTACAGCCAATGCCCCAACTCTTACATGGCAAAGCTGGACACACTCTACCATCGAGCACTGAGGTTTATAATGGGACTTCCCTTCACCACACATCACTGTACCCTATATGCGGCAGTGGAGTGGACATCACTAAAGTTCAGGTGCCAGAGAAATGCAGCTTTCTGGACCTATAGAGACATCTCTAATAAGCTGCTTTACTATATCTACTGTAGTCTTCCCCTGAGTGTTATCAGGAAATACGCGCTAAGAAGTTACTCAGTTGTAACACTTAAAGTACCCAAAGCAAAATCCTGTTTTGGCAGGGCAGCCATAAGCTTCATGATACCTACACTATGGAACGATCTTCAAAACAAACCTCAAAGTAAGCACTCTAATTGGTTTAAATGCCTTCAAGATGCTATATTTCTGTACCATCAGAGAAGCATGTAACTGCTTTATTCACTCAGATCCAGCACCGGTGCCTGCACGGTTATTCAGCCCTGCCTAGACCCAACTTTAAGCACTGACCCCCCCAGCTTGCTCTTCTCAAGCCTAAATGTGCTATCTTTCACATTCCCCTGACTTATTAACTCTATGCCCGACCTTCCCCAAATTTTTCCGACATCGGATAGGAGCTCATTACTCCTGGGTTGTGACAACCTCCCTGCTATGTACTTTATAGCATACAATCCCAGGGTCCACACATACTCCTTTCCTCCATCCACCATCTCTTCATCCCATTTTCCCAGCTCTGCTCTGTGCACCGTACCCTCCTAGCTTTTCTCCCCCACCTCCCTCCCTTCCCCCTACCTCTGCCTCTACCTTGTGTAAATGTTTTGTTTTGTTCTTTTTTTGTTTCCTTTTTCTTCCTCCTGCAACCTTATATAACCAGCCTTATAACTTTCTAAAGACACTTCTGTGTATGTAGATACCCTGCAGTCTGTACAATGTCTGTATAGTTCTATGTACATATGAATTTCTTTTTTCCTTTCTGTAAAAAGTATTATCTGTATTGCCTTGTAAATACCTGTGTTGACCTGTATATACAATTGTTCATGCTCCACTCAGGTCCATCTTGCAAATGAGATTTTGCTCAATGATGAATGCCTGGTTAAATAAAGACTTGATTGATTGATTTATTGATTGACTGATAGGAGTTCTTTCAGGACCTTATCTTCTGTGAAAGTACTGGTATCACCACCCATCTAGAGTGCTTCTATAATTGTGTTTACATATGCCCCCTCCTCTTCTTTTGTGAATACAGAACAAATGTATATGATCAGTATCTCTGCTTTTTCACTGTCACCCTCTGCCCACCACCCTCCTCTTTATTAAACGTCACAATCCCTCCTTTGACCTTTCTTCACTCATTAATGTACATATAAAATGTTTTAGCCCCCTTCTTAACTGAGTTGGCCATCCTTTCCTTGGTTTGGGCCTTTGTTAGTCTAACTGCCTTCTCTGCTTCCTTCTGCTTTAACTAATAGAGTTCTTTTTCGGGCTCCTTCGGTGATTCCTTCTACTTTCTGAATGCTATCTTTTTCTCCCTTACCTTCAGCACCACCTCTTTTGAGAACCATAGTATTCTATTCCTTTGTTTTGTTTATTTGCTTCAGAGAAAGTCTAGTTGCCTCTGTGATGGCAGTTTTGATTTTGCCCCATTGTTCCTCCACCCCTCCTTCCTTGCCTTTTGTAGTGCATTCCTTACACAGTCTCCCATTCTGCCAAAGTCAGCCATCTGAAAGTCCAGTAGCCTTGCTTTTGTATGTCTTGACTCTATGGATGTGTTTATTGTGACCCACATTGTCTGGTGGTCTCTTGTTCCCAGACAGCTACCCACTTCTAAATCCAAGATCCTCTAGCCATCTACATTTGAGAGTACCAGGTCTAAGACTGCTCCCTCCTGAGTTGATTCCAACACTAGCTGCCTGAGGCATGTCCCCTGTAGGACATTGAGAATGACTCTGATCTTGGATGTGGCTGTAGCAAATGTGTTCCAGTTAATATCTGGAATATTTGGGTCCCTCATCAACAAAATCTCCTCTTTATCTATCATTCTAAGGATGCCTTCTGTCATTTTCTTGTCCATATCCTCTCCATGAGATGGGGGTCTTTATATGACTCATGTGTGGATTGTGGTGCGATTTCCTGTCTCCAAGGTGACCCAGAGTGCCTCCTCTGCTCCCTGTCTAACCTTTAGTTCCATTACTTTGATCCCTTCAGTTAGGTAGAAAGCTACTCCTCCTCCTTCTCTTTTAACCTCCCTGTCCCACTTGTAAATTGTGTACTCTACTATATCGATGTCCCAGTTATGGTTCTCTGTCTATCAGGTTTCTGTGACTGCCACGATATCCAGGCATCCCTCTTCCATCAAGGCCACTAGCTCAGGAAGCTTGTTACCCAGATTATGGGCATTGGTGCTCTACACCCTGTATTTTTTGATGGCCTTACCACATTTTGCCCCATCTCTGTACTTACTGCCTTTTCCTTTTTCTTCTGCCCCTTTTTGCCCTCTCTACCTGATGTTAACCTTGATTACTACTCTATTTTGTAGAGGAGATGCTGGGAATTCCCTGCTCCTTTTTAGTGTCTCCTCCCTTGGCTAGTTTAAAAACTTGTCAATGAAGCATTTAAACTGACCACCTAGGTTTCTGGTTCCCCTCCTAGACAGATGCAGACCATCGTGTCAGTATTCTGCATCCCTCCATGTGGACCCCAGTCCCCAATGAATCCAAAATCCTGTGCTCTGCACCAGTTCTTCAACCATTCATTGAATCCCAGGGTTTGGAGTACCCTAGCTTCACCCATGCCATAGACAGACAGCACCTCCAATAAGGTTACTGTGTATGCTACTTGTCTAAAGCCCCTTCACAACCACACAAATTGTTCCTGCACAGCTCTGATCCCATTTCTATTCTAGGCCATTTGTCCCTAGGTGGACAATGACATCCAGCCCCCTCTCCTGTGCAGCTGCTCTCACAATCCTGAAGATTTGCTTCCTGTCCCTCCATGCCATAGCGACAGGTAGGTGCCTTACCTCCCTCTCACTTCCCTCCCCAGTTCTACCCCCCCAATGATTGAGTCCCCCACCAGGAGTTGTTTTCTTCCTCAGTGGGAATCCCATGCCACCACCCTATGGGTCTCCTTTGTGGAGGTTCCCAGCATCCTCTTTGGTCTCCACTGCTGGTGCCTCCATAGGGCAACAACACTCCACCAGAAAGGCATATGAATTGTGGAGTGGTACAACTGGAGGGATGTGCCTCTGTTCCACCACAATCACCTTCCCTGAGTCAACCATAGTCTATCAACTCCTTATTCTTTGCAATCTCTGGGCAGCAGCTACAGCTCTGTTGGTCCTGGGGTGGGGGAGAAGATTTCTCAATCTCTTGCCAGGCACTGGGTGAGAGAGGATGTTTCCCTGTTCCTTGCCAGATTAGCCTGGAGATGGGCAACCTGCTCCCTCAGAGCAGAGAGATGTCCACAAATACGCAGCATCGCAGCCTCCAAAATGTCGCCTCACAGCCAGTGCACTGCACCATTCCCCATATGTTTCTCTCCCTCCCAGTTGAAACTATGTATGCTTTTTTTCACTATTAGGGAACCTCTTTTTCCCTTAGTAGTGTATCATTTTTTCAGGGGACTATGTACTATGACCTCCTCCAAGTTTTTGTGTTTTTAAATATCAAACACAAGAAGATATCCTCCCAACTTATGCAGCACTGCCTGGCTACCTTCTGTGGCACAGCCCACCCTGTTTTTGTTTGAGCAGGAAGTTGCCATCCTTCCTGCCTAATCACATAAACTAGGTTATTTAGGGGAGGTTTGTAATGGGGGAGAGAAGAGTTTGGGCAATCCACCTATTCTGTGCTGTAAGGACAATCAGAGCAATCCAGTTTGAACTTTCTGAGGCTATGTCTGGCTCTAATACACACTCGACTGACTACAGGAATGAAATAACCCACCCGTGAAAACTTAAATGTTTGTTGCAAAAAGGCACAAAAATACTATCAAGCTTCAAATAAAGTACAGATTCACAGAAAAAATCAAGATTGTGCATCCTTTTCGGCTCCAAGTTCAGAATAGATTATTTACTTTTTAAAATGGCATGATAGGTCTGACTATGAACTGGGAACCATTTAAAGGATAACTTGAAATCATCGACAAGCTCCTGGTGTCTAATAAATACCCACATTCAGTTTTTAAAGTTCACAAACACATTTTATAGAAACCAAGCAAACCTTTGCAGCAAAACAAAAACAACTAAAAAAACTCCTTTAGAAAGTTTAATCATTAGTGGAGCTTTATTAATTTAATATTCACATCTGGCACATTGTCTACAGAAACTTCAATTGGTCTTTTTTTTTTCTTGTAGTTTTTTACTATTTTCAGAGAAAAAAACATTTGATTACATAGCAAAGAATGGGAGATTGTGATATGGTAACAAAACTATATGTGAGACAGACATATTATCACTCAATACAGCTCAGAATTTGTGATACATACTAGTGTTGGTATAAGTCTCAAGCATGTGGTGCAAGCTGGGTGTTCAGATTATGTGTAATCATGGCCTCCAGTATGATTGTGTGAGCAGTACCTATTTGTACTGAATGCAGGACTCCTCACATTCAGAAACAGAGCAAATATAAACACAAAGCACACTAAGCAACATCTCTAAACTGTAACTAGAACTACATTCATAGTGTAGATAGCATGAGATAAATGACCAAACCTGTGGCACCTCCAGGATGCTTTAATCGAAGTAAGGTAGAGAAGTATAGTATGTTGCAAAAATGAACTGATACTGTTCGAATATGTACACAAGCCATATATGGCTCCCAAAAACTGTAAAGGCAGAAGGGATGGGGTCATTCCCCTGCAAGTCAAAGCAGTGCGGCTAACAATGCTGCAGCCAAACAACACACAACAAAAATAGAGTCAAGCAAAACACTGAACTGTTTCACGCACTGCGCTCATTCAAAACAATGGGCAGTTATGTTTTTTGTGGGGGGCTTTGCCCCCCAGCAGCCTCACATTAGGGACTTCACCCTCCACATCCTCTGGAACATAAATAACCAACTCCTGGGGGGGACCTTGGGGATGGTGAGAAACTGGGGTGGGGGGATTTAAAAAAAATCACAATAAAAAGTTGTAGCAGGGGAGATCTTGGGGGGACCAAACCACAGTCCCAGGTCTCCTGACTGCCATGTGCTGGTGCCATAACCACTCCTCTGTGGGACTGGCTCGACCAGACACCTAGCACATGACTACTCATCCACTTTCTAGTTACATATGCAGTGACAGGAGTAGCGGTATTCCCCTACTGCTGTTCTAGCCCTGTCGCTGTTAATCCTGGTGCTCACTATACAGCATGGTTAATACTGTGCTGTCTTAAATGCATGGCATTGACCCAGTACCAAAGCAGAACATCTGATTTGCTGCTGGCTGGGATAGTCTATCCAGTTCAACTAAGTTTGTTAGAGAGGTAAGCAGTTCCACAATAGTAGGCACAAGTGTGCTATGCCACTTGGAGAGTGGCAGCCGCTTGACTTGCATACTTAAAAGACCAATCCATCTATTTTCCTGTGGGGTCAGAAATTGTGCCCCACGCTTGATACCTAGCAACTGTAAAGGCACTAACATGGATATGGACTTGTGAAGTACCTTGCAGCCTAGCTGGCCTACCTGTTGCCTAAAGGCCGGATTTTTGGGCAGGACCATAAGATGTGATGTAAATCACCTGCGTGCTGGAGACATCACCATCATTTGTCATGACTGAGAAGCCCGGCTGCATGTAGAATTGTGGGGAGTTCTATATCAGGAGTGTAAGTTTATATTTTGGATTAATCTACTCTGGACATTCTTATATGTTTGAGAGGAATGTCAGACTTTTTTTTTGTTATCAATTGTGCTTAACTGTTTCTGCAAGTTCAACTAATCAGTAGCAGTTATGAATACTATACAGTCTAGGCATTAAGTGCATCTCTAGTCTAGATTAAGCTGCTCTTAGAAGCCCACCCTCAGCATGACAAGTATTTCGACTCATTTATTTATTTATTGTTTTCTTTTTCCTTAAAAAAAAAATATCTGAGGATCAGTTACAGGATTTTTAGCACTGTAAATTAATAAAAAGAGAACTAAGAGAGTTTCAGTAGCAGACAAGTTGTGGAATTGCAGTATAATGTGGGGAGTGGTGCAATGCAGTGGCTGTGGTGCAGCCATATTCAGGCAGACCTTCTGGACACTGAGGTGCTGCCCTATCTGCATGCATCTCTCTGGACTGTGGAATGAGGTAACCAGACTCAGGCGGAAGTAAACTGGGTCAGGGTACCATCACCCCTATCCAGGGACCACCCAGTCCAATGCAGCTGCCTCAAAGGATGCCGAGAACGAGAGCACTTGGAGGACAGTGGGCTCAGGGAGGGTTAGAGCAGTCAGGCAGAGGCACATCCCAGATCCTATTCCTCTCAAGAACTCATATGCCACACTGGCAAATGAGGACAACCAAATAGAGGTACCCAGAGAAGTGGAAGGAAAGGATATGGAGGTTAGCCAAGGAGATGACCTCAGTGGGGAAAGCAGTGAACCCCAGAGGAGGAGGAGGAAGCGAATCCTGGTGGGGGACTCCATCATAAGAGGGATCCAGCTAGGAACACAGGAGGGAGAGGACAGGGAGGTGAGGTGCCTACCAGGTGCCACGGCATGGAGGGATGGAAGGAAGATACTGGGGATCACTGGGAAGGCAAGACGGGAGGGTGAGCTGGATGTCATTATCCACCTAGGTACTAATGACTTGGCAAATGGGGAGCCAAAGGAAGTTCAGGAAGAGTTTAGGAAACTGGGGAGGGTCTCAACCAAGTAGCTACTTCTGTCACTTTCTCAGAAGTACTACCTGTGAGAGGCAAGGGAGAGCATAGGAGAGCATGCACCAGAAACTTTAACTCATGGTTGAAGAACTGGTGCTGTGAGGAAGGGTTTGGATTCATTGGTGACTGGGGACCCACCTGGAGGGATGGAGGTTTGTTCAAGCCTGACGGCCTGCATCCATCCTGGAGGGGAATCCAAGCACTCAATGATAAGTTTAAATGCTACATTGACAAGCATTTAAACTAGCAAAGGGGGTGGCAGGCCAGCAAGGAGGGTACCTACTTGCTCACCCCCCACAGCTAGCAGTGGAATCAGTGAACCAGAGGAGTGGCTATCTCTGCAAAGCGGTGTGCAAAAGATGGAGATTAGTGTCCAAAAGGTGGATAAGCAGAAAAGGGGCAAAATTCAGCAGAAGGGCAGACAGCAAGGAGAACCAGGGATAAATGACAACCAAGGAAGGGGCTGTAGTAGAACAGTGAAGCAGACTAGGGAGGTCAAATTATGGAAAGCCATGTGTGCAAATGCCAGGAGCCTTAGCAACAAGATGGAAGATCTGGAGGCTGTCATGGTACAGTCAGACCTGGTCATTGTGGCCATCACTGAAACCTGATGTAATGATAACCATGACTGGGAGATGGCCATACCTGGCTACAACATATTCAGAAGAGACAGAGCAGGCAGCAAGGGAGGAGGAGTGGCACTGTATGTGAAAAATGACATAAGGGCCACAGAGATCCAGGAGGAACAAAATGGGGGAGAGATACTGTGGGTTAAGCTAGAAAGGAAAATGGGGCCAGCCATCTGCACAGGTGTGGTCTATAGACCACCAGCTCAGGAGGAAGAAACAGATAGGAGTTGATGCTAGCCATCCAAAGGATGGCAGACAAGGGTGAGGTAGTACTGGTTGGAGACTTCAATATTCCAGACGTGGACTGAGCATCCAGCATCAGCATCAACTAGGAGCAGATTTATCCTGGACTCCTTCAGGGTGCCTTCCTCAAGCAACTGGTCATGGAACCAACTCGGCAGAAGGCAATACTGGACCTTCTGCTCACAAACAGGGACAGTGTGATGGGGTAACAGTGGGGAGCACCTGGGCAACAGTGACCACCAGTCATTGTGGTTTGAAATCACAGAAAGAGCAGAACCAAACCACACAAAACACGTATCCTGGATTTTAGGGGGAAGACTTTGGGAAAATGGGGAAATACTTGAAAGAGGCATTAAGGGAATGGGACAGGAATCAGGGGTTGAGGAACAGGGCAGTATTTAAAATGGGGATTATAGGAACAACAGAATTATGCATTAAGCAGGTTGAAGAGGAAAGGAAGAGGAAACCATTATGGTTTTCCAAAGAGGTAAGCAAAGAAAGTGAAAGCCAAAAGATAGCATTCAGGCAATACAAAAGACACAGGCAGAAGGGGATAGGGAGAAGTACCAGGAGAAACAAAGGGAGGCAGGGAAGTCAGTAAGGGAAGCCAAAGCTCAGACAGAAGAACACATTGCAAAATCAGGGTTAAAGGGACAAAACCTTTACAGGTACATAAGTAAAAAGAAAGACAAAGGGAGGATAGTGAGACTGAAGGGGGAGGATGGGAGTCGCGTGGAGGATGACAACAGTAAAGCTGACATATTGAACAGGTATTTCTGCTCAGTCTTTACTGAGGAAGAGGGGGGTAATGGGTCTGAAGGGAGTACACGGGGTGAGAATGGTAGAGAAATGGACACAAGTCCCTTTACATGAGAAAGGGTCCTGAAGGAACTGGAAGTAATAAGAGTTGACAAAGCAATGGGGCCAGATGGGGTGCACTCCAGGGTCCTTAAAGAACTAAGAGAGGTGGTGGCTGAACCTCTGGCTATCCTGTTTAGCCAATCACTGGAAACAGGGGAGGTACCCAAAGACTGGAGGACAGCAGATGTAGTCCCCTTATACAAAAGGGAACAAAGAGGAAGCAGGGAACTACAGACCAGTCAGCCTCACCTCGGTAGTGGGAAAGATCATGGAAGCACTTCTGAAGGAGAGATTGGTGGAACATCTGGTTGTCAATGGACCACAGGACCCAAGGCAGCATGGTTTCACCAGGGGAGGTCATGTCAGACCAATCTCATTGAATTTTTGACTGGGTGACTAGGAGGTGGATCAGGGAGGGCAGTGGACATGGCCTATCTGGACTTCAGCAAGGCCTTTGACACTGTGCCACATAGAAGACTATTACACAAACTGGGAATATGGGTGTGGGCAGGACAGTAGTGTGGTGGGTAGGTAATTGGCTGGGTGGCAGGACAGAGGGTGGTGGTAAATGGCTGTCACTCCACAGAGAGAAGAGGACCAGTGGGTACCACAGGGATCAGTGCTGGGACCGTCCTATTCAACATCTTCATCAGTGACATTGCACAGGATCTAGAGGGCAGAATTTCACTGTTCTCTGATGACACAAAGCTCTGTAACAGAGTAGACACACCAGAGGGTGTAGACAGAATGAGAAGGGACCTGCAGAAACTTGAAGAATGGTCAAGGGTTTGGCAGTTGAAATTCAATGCAAAAGTGCAAGATAATGCATATGGGGCACAAAACCTGGCACAATATATCAGTTGGGGGTGAGGATATAGCATGCACCAAGCAGGAAAGGGATCTTGAGGTGTCATCTCTGATGACCTCAAGGTAGGGAAACAGTGTGACAAGGCATCAGTAAAGCAAATAGGATGCTGGGATGTATAGGCAGGGGCATCACCAGCAGGAAAAGGGAGGTCATAATTCCGCTATACATGACACTAGTGAGGCCCCACCTGGAGTACAGTGTACAGTTCTGGAGACCATACCCACATAAGTACATAGACAGGGTAGAAGGTTGCTCAGAGGAGGGCAACAAAGATGGTGCATGGATTGCATCACAAGTCCTATGAAGACAGGTTGAAGGAACTGAACATGTACTCCTGGAGGAGAGAGGAGGGAGAGGGATATGATAGAGACATACAAGTATCTTACAGGAGAAACAGAGTGCAGGAAAACACTATTTTTAAGCAAAAAGATGTTCCTGGACTAGAGGGCATGGATGAAGTTGGAGGGAGGACAATTAGAGGAAACATGAGAAAGAATTTCTTCACAGAACGGGTGGTGGACAAGTGGAACACCCTGCCAGAGGAAGTGGTGGGGGCTGAAACAATCACGGGATTTAAGAATGCATGGGATAGACATAAAGGAATTCTAGAGGTCAGGGGTAAGGGGAAAAAGACTTCTAGGAAAACAAACTGAACTTACAAGCTCAAATGGGCAGACTGGGTGGGCCATAGGCCCTTATCTGCCGACACTGTCTATGTATCTATGTATCTATGAATTCTGTATTTAGTTATATTGCTCTGTGTTTGGCCTTAAGGGAATCTCTAGTCATTAGTCATTAGTCATGACCATTGTTCCTATGAATCTACCAGAGTCGAATGGAAGTACTAAGATGGGGGTATGAGGGGGAGCATGGGTTTGTGTGCAGGGGGAGAGAGAGAGGTGCTGTTTGAAAATGCAAGAAGGGGAGACCGGCCTGGGTAGGGACACTACTGGGTGGAGATGGGGACTTTAGCTAATGTATGGAGGGAAAATAAGATTAGTAGGATGTTATGGCTATGAGGCTGCAATGGCCATGAACACACTGTGACAGTAAAGATGCTGTCCAGTATGTGTCAGGTTAAGGAAATTAGAGGCTGAAGTATGCATTCTTAGGGAGGAATTGGATAGGTGGATGAAGGACATGTGTACAGGGGTACAGCGGCATACTTATGAAGAGAGCTGGAGAAGGAGGGAGTCTGCAATTGTTGGACCAGAAGAGTGGGGGATCAGCTAAAACTGTGGAAGCATGGGTCAGGCTTAGGGCAACATAGAGGGAGGGAGGGATTCGAGACAGGACAAAGAGGCGAGTGATAGATGGCAGAACATGGGTACTGCTAGTGGTAGTGGAAAAGGATTTCCGTAGACCCAGATAGGGATGCATAACTCACCAGTAGGGGACAAAAGAAGGCAACATGCTGGGGGGGGGTCCGGTTTCCAGCAGGTACTTGCTGCTGGTGGACACCATGACTGAAGGGATAATCAGAGGAAGCAGAGGGTAGGGACCAGAAGGAGAGAAAGGGTAAAAGCGAGGAGGAATGCAGGGAGGGGTGCCACTTCCAATGAAGGTGCAATGGAAGCCGGGACTGGGGTGTACGCTGTAAGGGGGAAGGGGGGGAAGAGAGGCACAAGAATGAAAACCAGGTGGTAGAGAGACAACACAGAGTCAGAGTTGGGGATCATAGGAAACTGGATACAGTGCAGAAAAGAGAGAGGGGGAACACTGAGGGAAAAAAGGGACACAGGGTGGCACTGGACTAGATGATCACCTGGATAAGGGGGTGGACCAGGCTACCTACTCATCTAGGCTATCTGGAGAATCCCTAGCAGGGGACAGACATGTGGAGAGGCAGGGGGTTGGGGAGCTAGGGGGGCAGGCAAAAGAGGTAGTGTTAGATGCCAACAGGGAAGGCAAGGGAGAAGCTGCAGACATTGAGGGGGTGAGACAAGGTTTTTGGAGGGATGGTAGTGAGGGACTGGAAGGTTAAACAGATGCCTGTAGCTTGGAGAAGAAGAACTGTGATGCAGGTAAACCAGAAGGAAAAATGGGGCTAGGTGCTACTGATTGGTGACTCGATCATACAAAGTATCAAGTGGGGGGGGCAGAAACACTGCTGTTTGGGTGGAGTGCATTCTGGGCACGACAGCACTGGTGGTCATCCACCATATTCCCTCATGGGGTAGGAAACATAATAGGGAATCACATATGGTGTTCCATTTGGAGGTACAGGCAAGATTTAAGACTCTGGCTAGGTTTTGCAGTGATCTGTGTTTCAAATTGCTAGCCTTTCCACACATTTTGCCAGTGCTCAGAGCTAGTACAAAGAAAAAAACAAAGGATAAAGGAGTTCAATAGTTGGCTGGTGAGATGATGTAAAAGATGTGGTATGGGCTGGTAGGGGACTGTAGGGGTAACATAGGGCGAGATTCTGTCTGCCCAGACAGGATGCACATTAACAGAGAAGGTGCAGCTGTACTGAAATATAGGTGGGGTGGGGGGTTCTTTGAAAAGCATATAATTTTAACTAAACAGGGGGCTGGGAATTAAACCACACCTACCTTTGGCTGAGATGGGGGGCCCTATCCTCCCCAGGGGAGGAAGGAAGTGTTAGGTTCTGGCATCAACCTGGGGATGGGAGAGGGAGGAGGACTATGATGGAGGGGTTTAGTGGTATTTGTCTATGTTATTTATTTATTTAAGTCTAGGATTACAAGTACCTTTGAGCCAAGACTCTTTTAAAAATGTTCCACATCAGTTTGAGGACGGTACAACAAAACTAAAACAATGCATGGTAATACAGAAATAAAGGCAGGATAAACAGGTTAAAGAAGTTTGCAATCAGTTACCAGTGGAAGATGCATACATTTTTTGTCAGAACAGATGAGGGGTAAATGAGGTGAGCAACAGCATTACAAGACATGGGTAAGACACTAGGAGGTATATGACCAAAGGCACTGTCGCATAAAACATAGAAGTGCAGGAGGTGTTTTTTTTTGGGGGGTGGAGGAAAGGATGGGGGGAAGAAAGGGAAGTGTGGGGAGGAGAAGAAGCAAGGAAAAAGGGGGGTAAAGTGCATGCTGGGGTGCTGAGGCAACACTGAGAAGGCAGCTTGGGTTGCTGGCTAGATGTGATAAATGCTAGGAGCTTAGCAAATAGGATGGAGGAATTGGTAGCCATCAGGGTGCATGAAGGGCTGGACATAATTGTGATCATGGAAACATGATGGATGGAATATCACACATGGGAGACAACTATCCCAGGCTACAGATTGTTCTGGAAGGACAGAAGAGATGGGGGGGCATTATACATCAGGGAGGACATAAAGGTTACGGAGGGACAAGAGGTGGATGGGGAAACTGAACTCCTCTGGGTAACACTGAGCAGAAAAACTGGGGACTCCTTGAGACTAGGGGTTGTTTATAGACCACCCACGTAATGGGAAGAACAGGACAGGTTTATGCCACAGGTGATTGTGAGGATGACTCTCAAGGGGGAAAATCTTTTGGTGGGGAACCTAAACCTCCCAGATGTAGACTGGATCATCCCAGATGCAGCATCAGCTAGAAGCTGGGGGATTCTGGAGGTACTGCAGGGGTACTCCTACGACAGTTGGTCAAAGAACCAACGAGAGGAATCAATCTACTGCACATGGTTTTAGCTAATTGGAGAGTGTCGTGGAGGTGGTGTTGAGGGATAGGCTGGAAAACAGAAACCACAGGGCAGTCAGATTCAAGATGAGAGTAGAGAGGGGTGTGCTGAACAAACACAATGGTGCTGGACTTCAGGAATGCAGACTTCGACAAGATGAGTAGGATAGTGAGGGAAGAGATAAAGGGCATGGAAATCATAAAAGATGTGGAAGAATTATGGGGAGCTATTAGAGACTGGATAGGGGAGGCCACCCATATGAATATTAGGAGGGTTAGGAAGGGTATAAGATACAGGAGATCACTCTAGTTCACTTGGAAAGTGGTAAGAGTGGTCGGGGGCAAGAGGAGAGCTTTCATGGAATATAAGAGAACACAGAAGGAAGAAGACAGGAAGACTTATAGGGAAATGAGGAGGGTAGCAAGGTAGGTAGTAAGGAGGGCAAAGACCAACACTGAGGAAAGAATAGCAAAATGGGCTAAGAGAGGAAACAAAACATTCATTAGATATGTGGGAGAAAGGAGGAAGACTGGACAGGGAATTGCAAGACTGTAGAGTGAAGGAGAGAAGTCATTAGAAGAGGATGGGAATAAAGCAGAACTAAACAGGTACATTTGCTCAGTATTAATGAAAGAAGAGGAGGGCAGGGGCCCAACCTAAGTAGGAGGGGAAGGAGCACGGGTTGGACATGAGCCCTTTCAGTACAGAGAGAGTAAGGGAGGAACTAGACAAATTGAAGGTGGACAATGCCTTGGGACCAGACAGGCTACATCCAATAGTGATCAAGGAACTGAGAAAGGAGTTAGCTGTCCCAGTGGCAAGGCTATTCAACCTGTCTCTGGATTCTGGAAGGATACCAAAGAACTGAAGGAAGGTGACTGTGGTACCGATACACAAGGGGGGAAATGGAGCTGAGGGAAAACTAACCCCCCAGTCAGCTTCACCTCACTGGTGGGGAAAGTCATGGAGACTCTCATTAGGGAAAAAATGATGGACTGTTTAGAAAATGGGCTGATGAACGACAGACAACATGGGTTCACAAAAGGGAAGTTATGCTAGTCCAATTTAATTGAGTTCTTTGATTGAGTGACACAGATGATTGACCCGTGGGGGGACAGTGGACATGGCTTATATGGATTTCAGCAAGGCCTTCAACTCTGTGCCCCACAGAAGACAAGTCAACAAGCTGGAAAGTGTGGGGGTGATGGACAAAATAGCTAGATGGGTTGAAAACTGTTTGGTGGACAGAAGCCAGAGGGTGGTATTCAATGGAGTGCGCTCCAGGACAGGGTGGGTGATGAGCAGGGTCCCCCAGTTGTCATGGTGGCACCATCCCTTTTCAATATCTACATAAGCAATACAGCAGAGGGGCTGAAGGGTGGGGTATTCCTTTTTGCAGATAATATGAAAATCTACAATAGGTTGGACTCCGCAATGTCTGTTAAGGACATGAGGCAGGACCTGAGGGCACTGGAAGGGTGGGCAGAGACCTGGCAACTAAAATTCAGTATCAAAAAGTGTGCAGTCATCCACCTGTGGCACAGGTACCTGAAGGCAGGTTACATACTTGGGAGTGAGGAAGTCAGAGTTACTGAGCAGGAGCAGGATCTGAGGATAATAGTGTCTATTGACCTCACGGTGGGAAATTAGTGTAACAGGGCAGTTTGGAGAACATATGGGATGTTGGCATGTATAGGCAGGGGAATAACTAGCAGAAGGATGGAGGTCCTGATGCCCCTATAGCAAGCCATGGTAAGACTATACTTCAAGTATGGAGTCCAATTCCAGAGGCCATACCTGCATAAAGACATAGCTATGATTGAAAGGGTTCAAAGAAGGGTGACCAAGATGATACATGGGATGAAGGGCAAACCGTACAAACAGAGGTGTAGGGAATTGGGGATCTACACACTGGAGACTAGAAGGGAGAGAGGGGACATGATAGAAACCATTAAATATGTCAGAGGGACAAACAAAGCATACTCAGGGCATTTATTTCACAGGAAGGAAGGCACTACAATGAGGGGGCATGGGTTGAGACTGCAGTGGGGAAAACTACAGAGGCATCGTGAGAGGATGGTTCTTCACTGAGAGGGTGGTGGAAGCATAAAACAGACTTCCAGAGGAAGGGGTGGGGTCTGAGAATGTCTAGTTTCAAGAGAGCATGGGACAGGTACATGAGATTACAGGGAGGTGGAATGGGTGCTTTCAGAGGGAGGAACAGTGGGGGACAAAAAGGGGCAGACTAGATGGGCCAAGAGGTCCTTTTCTGTCATCGAGATTCTATGATTCTATGAGTGTGCATAAGTAATAATTAAGCCTACTGCTCTTTCCCATCTAGCTTTGGAGTCTGTGATCTGCCTAGGTAGGATGTCCATTAGCAAATAATATATATTGCCTACCAGCCCTTTGGACATAGATTATCATATTGAGCGAGGGGCACAGTTCTTTATCTGACCCAGTGTTTGGAGGAGGGGCCTAACTACATCTCTAATTTGTAGCTATCTCCAAAAGTCAGTAGAAGAGAGGCCCCATCTGCTATTTTTTTTTTTTATGCTATGTTTACCACCTCTCCCATGCCACACTGGTCCCCACTCCTTTGGGCTCCACAAGCTCCATGACTCCACTGGCCTTTATCCAGCACCCCTCAGGTCCTCATATCGCGGCCAATCCCCCGGGATATCCCGGTGTATCCCTATCACCGGGCGGGTCCCACTCCTCCGAGGGGGAAAGGCACTGGGGATGGAAGGGAAGACCCCTGGCACACACTACATTAGGGCCCGGGGATGCCACTGAGGAGCAGGAGGCCCTGGATGGGCACTGGAGGTGCTCGAGAGAGTGGGGAGCTATCATCTAGGTGGCCAGTGGGCGATTTTCTAGCTTTCTGTGTTGGGGCAGCGTGGTGACATCAAGGCATACGCTGATGCCTGCTCCTCCTCCAGGTAACTGGGCCATACAGCCTGCCATGCTCCCAGCCTCCGCTAGTAGCCAGCAGGTACTGGACCTGTCCCCTGTCCACCCCCCAGAGAAGGAGAGCTGTCGTGGGACGCTCGATCCTTCTCACCCTTGGCGGCCCTACAGTGACCGGGTCTGTTCCCGAACCGGGTCGCTGTCGTTGCAAGCGGGAATCCAACCGCTGTGCCGGTGCACTGGCCCCCATTTACTATTTAATGTTTGACAGTCAGCCATCATCCCATTTTTGGGGTCTAGAATATCTGTAAGAAAGTAAATACCCTTGGCAGCCCATTGTGAACAAGCGATGGGCCGGCTATAATTTAAGATATTAGTGTTGTGCCATAAACCTATATTCTAGGGAGGGACTGGGACACATATAAATCCCAAGTGAAGCTGACACCAGTACCTTATACAAAGGCCTATTGTGGGCTGAGGATTCTTTTGCCACTGAGGGGTAGAATATAGCAATGAAGCCAGTATAGTTATTCCCTCTTTCCACTGTGGAAGTTCCATATGAACCCATTATGGGGCAGAGTCAGAGCAAGGCCTGAACCATTGTGTAATTTATACTGTTTGGAAGGCTAGCTTGTACCCTTCTATCCAGGTAAGGCACTATCAACCTTATTTCCAGTGAGATATGTTTATTAGAAATAAATCTTGGCTCCTTCCCTTTCCATAAGAAATCACCCAGTAATTTCTCTATTTTCTATTACCAGCTTGCTGGGAATTCAAGAGGATATGTGACATAGAAGCATAGACATTGTCAGCAGATAAGGACTGCTAGGCCTATCCAGTCTGTCCATAGGCCCTATACATGTATGCATCCAATCACTCTAAGTGGTCAATGGCTTTTCATCACTACCTTCCAACCCAAGGTTTCCCTGTGCTTGTCCCTGGCACATTTAAACTCCTCCACTGTGCTTGCCTCTATCACCTCTTGTGGCAGACTATTCCAAGCGTTCACAACCATCTCTGTGTATAAAAACCTTCTCACTTTACCTCTTAATCCCCCCCCTCCAATTTCATATTGTGGTTCCTTGTTCTGGTATCTTTTATGCATTGGAAAAGATCTCACAACTGCACCTTGTTCATGCCTTTGAGATACTTAAAGTTTCTATCATGTTGCTCCTTTCTCTCCTCTCCTCCAGTGAGTACATATTGAGGTCTCTTAGTCTGTCCTCATGTATTCTGTGTTGCAAACCATGTACTATCTTTGTCTCTCTTCTCTGGATGGCCAACACCATGTTTATGTCCTTACACATGTGTGGTCTCCAGTACTACACACGGTACTCCAAGTGAGACTTTACTAGTGTTTTGTACTATGGCATCACAGCTTCCTGCCTCCTACTAGTAATACCTCTGCCTATGCACCCCAGCATGCCACTAGCCCTCCCTGCAGCCTTTGCACACTGCTTTGATACCTCCAGGGCTTCAGGTATGAAAACCCCAAGGTCCCACTAATCTTTGGTGATTGTCAGCCCTACCCCCATTCTGTAGGTCTCCCCAGGTTCCCCTATCCAGGTGCATTATCTTGCACTTTTTTGCCTTGAGCCTCAATTGCCACACTTCTGACCATCTTTCAGTCTTCTCCAGGTCACTTTTCATTATCTGCACCCCTTCTGGAGTATCCACTCTGTTGCAGATCTTGGTGTTATCTGCATATCTTGCCTTTACCTGTTACTGTGTCCTCCTCCTCAACTGCATTTACTTGGCTCTATTGTCTGGTACAAAACACCTTATCTCAATTAATATCCAATATGCCACTAGGTTTTTCTTAAAACTGTACATTACTAGGTAAGCTACTAGGCCCTGCTACAGGTATTCCTGTGACTGCTGTAACTGAATTATTGTACCTGTTGATTTTCTCTCATATGCCTGATTTTTGCCTGTGGTTCTTCCCAGTTGTATTGCTTCAAAAGTAAATCGTGATGTTGCTTGTACTGTTGTTATTACCACCTGTATATTTCATTTGGAATTGATCATGTTTGCTTGTTCTGTTCCCTCCCCCTTACCACCCGGTTGCACCTGGAAACTAGAATCAACTCAGTGCGCCTTTCCCAGTTGTCAAATTTTAAATAAATAAACAGGAAGAATTTTCCTTCCAGCTCCCCTACAGTGTCACTAATGAAAACATTGAGCAGGACTGGTACCAGTACTGATCATTGTGGCACTCCACTACTCAGTCCTCTTTCCCCAAATTGGATCCCATTTACCACCACCCTCTGCCTTCTGTCTGTCAGCCAGTTTCTAAGCCATCATATTGCCTTATGCCCCATGCCCAGATTATTCATCATGTTAACCAGCTTTCTGTGTGGGACAGTATTGAAGGCTTTGCTGAAATCTTGGTAGGCGATGTCTACTACCCCTCCCTGATTCACTGCCCTAGTCACCCAAACAAAAAAATATATAAGATTTGTTTGATAAGACCTTCTTGATGTGAATCCATGCTGCCTCACTTCATAGGCACCAATGCATTCCAGGTGTGCCACTATCAATTTTTTCAGCAGTGTCTCCATGATCTTCCCCACTACTGAGGTAAGGATGACTGTCCTGTAGTTTCCTGCTTCCATCCTACTGCCACTTGTGTGCAGTGGGACTACAGGGACCTCCTCCAGTCCTCTGGAACCATGCCTGTGTTGAGTGACTCTGTGAGCAGGGTGGCCAGAGGTGCTGCTAGTTCCTTCCACAGCTCCCTTAGTATCTTCAGGTGTATGTCATCTGGTCCCTTGGCTTTATCCACCTTCAGCTTAGTGAGCTCCTTCAGTATTCTCTCCACTGTGAATGGACTGGTGTCAATTTCTCCCCCCTGACTGCCTCTTCTCCCCAACTGTGTTCCTTGACCCTCTCCCTCCTCAGTGAATACTGAACAGAAATATTTATTCAGTATTTCTGCATTGTCTGGATTCCCCTCCTTACAATCTCCCTCCTCATGTTTGAGAGTCACAATCCCCAACCCCCATTTTTCTTCTATCACTGATGTACCTGTTGAATACCTTGTTCCCTTTGTTCACAGACCAAACTAAACCCCCCTGTGTCTGTGTCTTGGCTTTTCTAACAGCCTTCTCTGCCTCTTTGAGACATTCAAGGTACACCTCCATGTCCTTCTCTCTCTTTAGGTCCATTTATACTTCCTGAAACTTGCTCTTTTAGCCCTTACTTTGTCTCTCTTCTCTTTAGAAAACCATAGTGGTTTCTATCTTCTTTTCCCTTTGGACACTATCCTAATGCATTGATTAATTACCCTCAGGATGGCTCCTTTTAGTCTCCCTCATTGTTTCTTCACCCCCTCCATTACCCCTACCTTCCCCAGGGCTACTTTTTAACATCTAGCCATTTCACTGAAATTTGCCCTTCTGAAATCTAATACTTTTGTTCTTATGTGACTTGAGTCCCTGTCTCCATGTCAAACCACACCATGTGGTGATCCTCGGATCCCAGCTGCCCTTCAGCGTGGATTCTTTTGACTCTGTTCCCATTGATCCATATTGGGTCTAGACTCAATTTCCCTGGTTGGCTCATGCACCAGCGGTCTGAGTCCAGCTCCCTGCATGAAATCCAGGATGGCCATGCTTCTGGTTAAAGCAGCTGCCTGGCTGGTCCAGTCCACGTCCGGCATATTGAAATCTCCCATCAACAGGATTTCACCTTTGGCTTCCATGTTTTGAACTTCCTCCACTATTAACATGTCCACTTCCTCCCTCAGTGCCGAGGTCTGTAGATCACCCCTGTACATATTGCTGTGCCATTTTCTGGTTAAAGGGTGACCCACATTGCCTCAGCCTCCCCCTGCTGTCCCTGTGCTTCTGTTGCCTTTATGCCATCTCTGATGTACAGGACCACCACCCCCACACACTTTTACCTTCCCTGTCCCTTCTGAATAGTGTATAGCCTGATAAATTGATGTGAGTAGCACAATACAATGTATCTGTTATTACTGCTATGTCAAGGTCTGCATTGATCTTCTAGGCTTCCAGGTGTGGAACCTTATTTCTCAGATGGCAGGCATTTGTGAACATGACCTTCCATGTTTTACTCCCTACCTTCCCTCTGTTTCTGTTTTCTCTACTTTGCCTTTTCTCCCCACCCCAGTATGCATGATAATGTGCTCATGCCCCCTTATCCCCCTTTATAAATGTTTCCCCTGCCTGCTCTTCACTGTTCGCTTGTGTTGCTCCTGTTGTCAGTTTGTACTTTTGCATGTTCTGGTGGGAAGGGGGTGTTCCTAAGCCACCTGTCTCTCCTGGCTCTCCCTCCTTGACCAGTTTAAATTGTCTCTCCTAAAGCATTCCAACTTCTCACTAAGGACTGAGGTTCCTTTTCCAGACAGATGCAGGGCATTCTCCTGATAAAAGCTTGCATCTACCCAGGTTAGGTTCCAGTCTACTATGAAGTCAGATCCTTCCCTTCCACAACAATCCTTCAACCGCAAGCTGAAAGTGTGGATGTGGACTGCCCTGGCATCCCTCATGCCTTGGACTGGTAGCACCTCAGAGAATGACACTGAATGTACTACCTATTTCAGGTCCTCTCCCAACTTACTGAAATCCTTCTGGACTCTGGCTAGCTACCCTTCTCCTCACCAAGTCATTGGTCCCCAAGTGGACAATATCATCCAGCTCCTCCCTCCTGGCTATTGCCTTAGAAGTCCTATGGATTCACTTCCCATCCCTCCATGCAATACTTCCAAGGATGCACCAGATCTCCCTCTCACCCCTGCTACTTGTCCCTAATTTCATACCCCGTACAATGTAGTCCATCACTAAGAGAAGCTAACCCCTCCTCTGGGGTCCCTTGCCCCCCTTCTCTTGGACTCCTAATTGGAGGTCCCGACCATCCTCCCTGGTCCCAGCTGTGGGTGCCTGTGTGGGGCAGCCCCATTCCTCCAAAACAGCATTGGAGTTATTAAGCTGGACTTGTTGGGGGATATGTTTCTGGCCCCTCCCCACTCTCCATCAGCCCACTGTGGTCCAGTCATTCTTCTTTCTGGGCAAACTTTGAGGTTGATTCTGTGGACCCAGTGGTCTCTAGGTGCAGATGGATGCCACCTGTAACCTGGCCACCTAATTGCATGGAGACAGGAAACCTCCTCCCTCAGCTGAGAGTGGTGGCTGAAGATACGACAGCATCACAGCCTCTAGTACATCTCCCTGAAGACTGCTGCTCCACAACCACTGCACTGCACCACACCAGTCATACCTGATGTGACCTGGCCTGCATTATAACCTAGGTATGCCATCTAGATGAACCCTTATGCTCCTCCCTTTCCTCAATGTGGAACTTTCTGTGTGATGTAGGAAGGTGTAACACTATGGGCCCAGATCCTATAAATGGAAGACTAGCCCAGGGATGAGTGAGTGGGATTACCTTCTGGCTGAGTCCAGAAACAATCAGCCAATGATCCCTTTACCCTGTGTTTACAGAAGACAAGCCCCAACACTAGGAAGAATACTTCAGTGGCTGTGATCATTTTTAGCATGGCAATCATCCCTGCCATAGTGAGTCTAAAGAGTTTCCACTGATTGAGCTCCATTGTGCATGAGTTTAAAAGGAGTTGTGGATAAATATTCCATATCTGATCAATCTGTATTATTATTTTTAATTCACAGATATGTAATCTCTTTCTGCGCCTATTTGAGGTTATGAGTGGAATTTACATGGGGTTGGCAATACTGATTAAGAGGGAGTACTTCAGTTTTGGATTGGTTCACCCGTAGGTCCGAGTATTCAGAAAAGGAGTTTAATAGATTCAAAAGGGGGTCTAGTGATTAATTTACGTCAGACAGGAGGCTAGTAGATCATCCACATATATCAGAGTGGAGGTGCACCCCCCTTCAATTGCCAGGTCCTGAATTTCTTTATACTGTTTGATTACCAATACTAAAGGCTTTACTGCTAACACATAAGGGAGGGGGCAGGGGCACCTTTGTGTAGTCCCCCCACCTAAGTAGAAAGGGGCTGATACTAAACAGTTGGTTCAGACATGTGCTATGGGGGGGAAGAGTAGGTAGCCCTAACCCAGGATTGAAATCTATCTCTGAAGCCAAGATGTTGCAACACTAGGTGTAGTAGTCCCATTTGATCAAATTGAAGGCCTTCTTTACCTCTACCGCTAGGGCCACCACAGGGGATGCTAGGCCTTTTGCTGTGTATGCAAGACTGATAAGTGATCTAGTGTGACCAGCACTGAATCTGCCTTGTACAAAGCCTACCTGAGATGGGTGTATTAAGAATGAAAGTAGGGGAGTGTGCCCTATGGCCAGTGCCTCAGCATAGAATTTGCGGTCTATGTTTATGATAGATATTGGCCTAAAGCTGGCAGCTAAGGTGGGATATTTTCCTTTTTTTGGCAACACTGTAATTACAGCTTCCCTAAGCATGAGTGGGAGGGTAACCAGTTTTCCAGCCTCTAGATAAACCTGACATAGGACAGGAGCAAACAGTGGGCTCAAGACCTTCAGAAATTTTATTGGAAACACATCTCCCTCAGATGATTTGCCTATCTGAAGGGAGAGTAGGGCTTTGGTAATTTCCTGTGCAGTCAGGAGGTATCTAGTAACTGTTTCTGTTGTGTGTCAGATTCAGTAGTGCAGGTTTATCCAAAAAGGACTGGATGCCATCTGGAATCTCAGATGGGAAAATGAGCACAAGGCAGAGCAAAATGATGTCATTATATTATTTATATCTTGAGGATTAGTCTGTACCTTACACTGGGGATCTCACAGTCCCACTATGTATTTGTCCTCCTGTTGTTTACATAGTTGGTAGGCTAAGACTTTCCATTCCTTTTCAACCCTTTTCCAATATTTATGTCTTAGGTGAAGTATGACCTTTCAGGAAAGTAGGGAATTAATTTCCATTTAAAGCCCTAGCACCTTCCATCCTTAACTGGAATGTGGGGAGGGGTTCTGTTGGACCTTATATATAACTTCTGCAGATTTAACATATTATTCAAGATCTTTTAACCACTGGTCTCGGCACTTATGCCTCTGGGCATCCTAGCCAATAATTTGTTTCCCCTAATGGTAGCTCTAAATACCTCCCAAGTTGTTCTAGTTGATGTGTCAGACATAGGGGTCTGTTCAAAAAAGAGTGAGGTCTCTTTCCTCACCCAAGGGAGAAATTCTGGGTCATGGAGTAGAGAAGGATCTAGTCTGCAAGAGGGGAAGGTACACATAGGAGGACCACAAGCCAAGTGTAAGTGCACTGGAGCATAGTCAGAGATCATTAAGGGGAGGACGGTAGAATCTATGGATGTCTGGGTCAGAGTTGAGTAGGTAAGCCAAAAATTCCAATCTACTATGAGACCCATGCACTTCAAAATGTTAAATATAGTCTCAGTCCCTAGGGTGAAACATGTGCCAAATGTCAGTGAGGCCTAAATGCTGCATCAGCTGGTGTATGGACTGTACTCCTCTAGCATGAGTCTCTTTCCCTGAGGCACTTTTGTCTACCATGGAGGCATGTGTTAAATTAAAATCTCCACTACCAGGATGGCAGTATCTGTAGAGATCAGAGAGCCTATCTTACTCTCTAGGACATGCAAAAATTGTGGGTCATCCTTGTTTGTTGTGTATATATTACAAAGTATGAGAAAGCCAGCAGGTGTGGAGATTAAGGCCATTTAAAAAAACTAGTCAGAGCAGATAAGGCTGTGAAAAGCTACCAAACGACCAAAATTATGTTCTTGTTGGTGCCATATAGTGGTGTTTAGTCACAATCATCACAGTGCTCCCAGATCCAAATAACCATTTTCCTGTAACAAGTCCTCATTTTTCTTATATTTTCCCTGTAGAGGCAGCAACAAATACCTGTAAATTGTTCTATAAACCACTAGTTCCTTATTTGTGACTTTGTTTATTTAAATTTAATATGTTGGCAGCCTTTTATCAGGAAAAGGGCTCTGATGTGTTGTTAGGTATTAAAATTATATGTCAAGATGGTCTTGGAATGATTTGGATTTATATGGAATCCATAAGGCATAATGGGGGAATGTATTTATTTGTTGAATTTTGTTGACTGGGTAGGCCCATTGAGGCTAGAAGTCTCTTTTTTTATGGATGATGGGGGGGTGGTACAAATGGTAACCAACTGAAATTAAAACATGGTATTAATCCTCACTTGAACCAGATTAAGCTGTGGGTGGTATTTTTAGTGAATGGGGGAAATTTGGCCAGGACACCATGGAAATTTTCCCACTCTTTTTGAGAAGTTCCATTGGATCTTTAACATTGACCTGAACAGGCAGATAGAAAAGACAGTACCTCAAAAGTGCAGCACCCCCCCACCATGCTGCACTACAGTGTCAGCATTGTGATTTAAAGATCTAGTGGAGCCAAACCAGGCAGACAGGAAAATAATATACATTTTAAGAAGTAGTGAGTTATAAAATGTTAATTCTGAAGTACCTTTCTTTTTCCTTCTGCCCATCATCTTCTATGTCATAATGTTGTGGTGGATGTGTGGACAAACTCATAGCATAGCAGTTGAAAGATCTAGCTCAAATGTCGTTGTCCCCCACTACATAGTTAGCATTGTGATTTCACTGACAGTGAAATCACAGGTGAATGACCTGGTAGTCATTGAATTGCTGTTCCTAAGCAGCAGTGATGTCACAGTCAGTGAGGTCACAATGCTGGTGAAGTAGTGAGGAAAGTATAACTAGCTATCTCAGCTGCCACACAGAGTGCAACACATCACACATGTTAACATGAGGTAACCAATCTTCTAATTAAACAAAGGGGAAAAAAAGTGCCTCAACTACTAAAGGTAATGGTTGACTGCTTTTAAAATCTATTATTAGTTTTAGACAGTATGCTGGCTCTTTAACCCACTTGCCTGGTGTGGGGATAAAACCTACAGCCTTCTGATCATCCAGTCTCAGAGGCCAGTGTGCAACCATCTAAGTCACTGACTCTGAGATGAAATATGATATGATATGAATATATGAAATAATAAAACATCACACTCATTATTTCATGAACTATACTCAAAATTAGTAAGCACACGACAGATAGTCTTTCAAAAGATAATAGCAGTGCCTGTAAACAAATGTACTGCAAAAAATACAGAGGTTAGTTTTTACACAAATTCTCTTAGACTTTTTTCTGACCACCTGATAGAATCTTCAATCAGTTACATATATGTTACTATTTTCTTCAAGGCCCTGACTCTGCAACTAAATGCACACTCAGTACATCATATTATAAAATGAGAAAAAAACAGTCTTCTGTTTCCAGTTCTAGCTAACAGACTGCAATTGTACTGTCAGTAATCTGACACTGAGTCTGACTTTCACTTTCACAAAAGCCAGAGAATGAGTTAACCCCTAGGTTTCTGAAAGAAATAGTACATATCTTGTTAGACTGAGCTGGGCAGATGATAGAAATAACAGTTGAAACTTTTTTTTGTTAATCTCCAGAGAAGTCCTGAGGTACAAAACAGTAGCATACCGCCCTTCAGATGCCTTTAACATTGAGCATCAAATAGCAAAAATCAAAGGGGGAGTGCACTACTTTGTAGCTGTGGAGGAATACATCTGAATGTCTAAAAAAAGAAGTTCTAGGAAAAGCCGTTTTAGAGATACCGTTTGATTGATGACAGAAGGGCTATAGGCTCTGCCCACAGCCCTAAAAAGCGGCATCACTACTTAAAGCTTAAGAGCGAGTAACACCCAGTATATATTTTCCACAATTATGCTCATACACTTGAGGCATACGGAGGCTCTTACAGTAAAATGCTGAGAAATTAAAGTTTCAAGGGCTATTGTAGACTGGATAACTAAATCAAACTAAGTGCAGGTCTACAAACAGGACACAGCCCATGTATAGGAAATAAAATTTATCAGCAGAGCATAAACACTATTATCTACCCTCAATATGCTGCATCCTGAAGAGTGTGCTGGATTATTAGTTTGGCAACCCTGACTGTGAGCAGCACCAGCAGACAGAGAACTGACAAATGAACTTCTACCCTATAGGTTAACAAAACAATCTGAACCATTTAAACCCATTGATTAATCCTGTAAGATAAAATATATGAGTCTGCAATAGGTAGGCTGTGAACGTAGCAGCTGCAGTTAACATGTAGCTATGTAAGTACTTTATAGTCAGATTGCTATTCTGAAGATGTAACTACAGTTATAATGTCATGCATGAGAATTAGTATTACTAACTAACTGAACTGCGGACTCCCTAGGATAAGTGCCTGAGGCAAGTTCTGTTGAACTGAAGGTGGAATGGCAGGGGACTGATGAGAAAAGATATTGACTAGATGCTTACATTTAGTTTGAGTGCCAGGTACAGGAGAGGCAGACATGCTTTGAGTTGCACATCTGAGACTGACATGGGCAGGTGTAGAGCCTGGTACCCAAGCTGAGACCCTTCTGGTGTGTCTCCCTGGAGGGTCATCACATTATCCAGTCATAGCCCCAAGCCCCCCATAATCCCCTCCATACCCTCAATCTCCTAGTGCAAGCATAACAGCATAGACGACAACCTATCTGATCCATAACTCAGTCAGGCCCCGATTCTGCAGGTGTATCAATCTGCCATTGTCCTGTAATCGTCAAACTCAATGTGGCCTGCTTCAGTAGGCTAGAATCCATCTTATTATTGCAGTTCTCCACTGTCTGTGAGTGGGACTCCTGAATTACTACTGTTGCCCAGGACATCATGGTGGGACCTGAGGGATCCAGGTTTAATCCTTCCAAGTCTGCTAGTCCATATCCCTCTCTATGAGATGCAGCAGTGGAGGGAGAGGTAAGCTGGACATTTTTGTTCTTTGTAAAATAGGTGCTAAGGATTTTTACCTTCCTCCACCCTGTTGTTGTGGCTTCCGCTGAGAATTGGGGATCTGTCCCTGGATTTTGGGTGCTCCCTCTTAGCATGCTGAGAGATTTGCTCTCTCTTCCTTGATCATGCCAGCATGGCCAGTATCCTTGCTGGTCTCCAGGTGGGGATTCTATCATAGCACTGGTCATCTGGGCTTCCACAGGGTGGGCAGTGTCCTTTTCTTGCTGTTGATTGCATTTAGCCATGGATCTCAGGGACCCGATTTCTTGTGGCCAGGTCCTGTGGATAGAATTGAAGAGGGCCTCTAGTGTAGCAAAAAGCAGCACAGCTCCAGTGATGTCATTTCACATGGTTTCAGGGAAGTAGAGTGAAAAAGGGACTTCTAGAGCATGCAGCATGCACCTAGTTTCTGTGCATTCCACACATCTGTTTGATAACTCTTTGGAGTAATCCTGATAGATATGTATATGATGCCCTCTCCAGGTCAGAATGCTGAGCTTCCTTGCCCTGTGTAGAATCCATTCATTGTCCACAAAATTCAGAATTTGAGCCAGAATAGGCCAGGTCCTATCCCCCAGCTTGGGTGAAGGGTTTAGTATGCGGTGGACTCTTTCAATGATGATCAGAGTTACCTCTTCTAGGTTTGTGATCTGTGGGAGCTACTGCTGATGGAAATCATAGCATTGCCTTGTTCTACACTGTCTGGGAATCCTATAATCATCAGGTTGTTGTGATAACTTATGTTTTCTAGGTTGTTGATCTTGTAATGTCCTAATAACATGGGATTTATCTTAAACCATGGATTACAGTTCATTGATGGCTGATTAATGTGAAGCTTCTTTCCATTCTGTTTGAAAAATGCAGACATTGAGCTGGTGCAGAGCAAGTGTGGTATTGTTTGATGCCAGAGTGATGTTCACCATCTGCTTCATAAGCACAACAAACATTTCATTAATGGAAGCAGAACCCATGTTAGGGCTCCCACCAGTCGCTAAGCGGCCATTGGACGTAGGCAGATTTTTGCAGATGGTTAGCAGAAGAGTGATATGAATGGGATGAGAAAACTGTGCTGTCCTTGGTTGCTCTTTCTGCTGGTAAACTGTATTGACAATATAGGTTTTGTAAGGATTTAGATCCCCAGGTATAAAGAGGAATAGAGTTAAAACACTATCTTAGCTGGGGTCAAGTCACATCCCTCTCTTCAACTGGTCTTTTAAATTACTTTTTTTTCACACTGACCTGCAATTTGCTTTGTGCATGAAGGAACACTGTGATTTAGCAGGCGTAAATAGTCAAGAAGGTTTGGCAAGTCAGGGAAATCACTGCATTGAGTTCAATGAACATAAATTGAAACTACATCAAGTAACAATTCAAGAGATTTGAGGACTATAATACTCAGAGTCTACAAAAATGTATCAAATCATGAAAGACCCAATATAGAGAAGGTAAAAATCACAGGAGCCGTTGCAAATGCTGTCATAGGTGGTCCTATTTTACATACAGTAACCCAAAATATAAATTCCAAAGAACGTTCCTTGTGATTTCAAAATATGAACACAGACCTCAAGTAAGTATGCTGAAAATAAAACTTAACTCAAGACTGCCAGAAAATATGAGACTTCAGGCCACTCAAGTAGAAAAATAAGCATTCAATGCCTTATTGACTTAAACGTATTGCTGACTTAGATCGGTGCAGCAGTTCTCAGAGCAATGCAGTATGCAGGCCTTCAGTAATTATTTCACATTACCAGAAAAAAAAAAGACAAACATAAATTAGTGAATTCCTTTTCCATGCAGAAGTAGAACAGCAACTGTTTACATCCAGCCACCATGTTCGCTCAGCTGAACCAGTTTCCAAAAATCCAAAAGTCACGCTAGGTAAGACTACAAACAGCCTCTCTGAGAAGACCACCTTTGGATCAAACTGTGTATTTAACATGACAGTCATTATAAATATCAAACTTAGCCCAAACAGAGAAAACCAGTTCCAGCACAAATAGCCTACTGCACTGTATGATTCTGATGACACTGACTAGTGTAAATACCACCAGTACAAAATGAAAAAAAATATATAAAACTTATTTCTTAACAAATACATTAATAGATAGGTGAAAGTTGTTAAACAATGCACAAGTCCACTTCTTAAATGCTGAACATCTGTGTACTTTCCTACTTGTACTTAACCGTGACTAACTCTCCGTATGTTCAGTCACTGTAGGAAATACTGTAACTGGCTATTCAGAGCAAAGCTGCCATGGAAACTTATTTTTTTTCTAGCCATATAGACTGCTAGAACAACCAATCCAGAATGCTCACTTGGAATCTATGGACATTTTTTTTAAATATTGTAGAGCTTTTGAATGATTGAAACATCAGAAATTATCAGAACATAATTTTTTTTTTTAAGGTTTTCACATGTTGTTTCTGCATCTGGCAATACTATTTAGAACCTCAAAAAAAATTAAATTGAAAATCACTGAACTTGCAATTCACAGAATTAAAATGTAGTTCAATATACCCAGTTCACATACAAATCCGCAAATGTGGACAGTGAGTCAGCATATCCAAACAAACTCTGGCCAAAGCCTCTAGGGCTGTGAAGCACTACCAAGTGATGAAAGTTACAGATGTACATAGAAATTATTCAATACCCAGGTGTAACATGGCCTAATGTTGGAGGTGGGGCACCTGATTTTCAACATGGCCTTTTTTGGACCCCTCTTCATGAACAGTGCCAGCATATTTCTTTTTTTTAGCCTTATATTTATTCTCCTTACTGCATGGTCCTTCCACTCAATCAGACACCCTCAATCCACCTTCCACACGTCCCATGGCACCCCCAGGAGACTGCTCCTACAGTGTTCACTCGCTCAGTACTTTCTCTTGTATTCCAGTATACCCCCTGAGTGGGATGGGGGAAGGGACCACCCCCTAGTAATGGTGGAGTGGGTGGTACACATTGGAGTCTGCCTTGGTGAGCACTGGTGACGTGGACTGGCATCGGAGGAGTTGTCACCTAGGAGTGATGGGCTCTATTTTCTTCTGTTCAGCTCTATCCCCTGCAGTTGCTGGCACATTGGGAGAGCCAATGAGGAGACACACATATAGACGCTGCTCTTCCCTGGGCTCTCGGCTAGCACTTCCCCTCCCATTGTGTGTCCTGACCCACATTGCAATTCCTGGGTTCAACCAGAAGGTGGCGATATAGCAGCAGGACAGACCTGTAACCCTTTCCAGAGAGGGACAGCTGCCATCGGGCACTCAATCCCTCTCTTCCCCTGCCAACCACAGATGGTCTGGGCTTATTTCCGAAACCAGATAGCCGGCATGGACCGAGGTGTTGCATCCAGTGCCTTAACCCTCAGTGCCACCAGAACAGCTGTGCCAGCATCATTTTGTTCAAGTGTCCCAAACGGTGATTGCACAGACCAAATGTGTTGTTCAGCACTACTGGTGTGAAAACACAGTTTGGGCAGGTTGTGGAAAATGTCAGCTGTACAGTTGTGAAGGAGTTGTATAAAAATGGCTATGTTAAAAATGTGATGTGAAAATATTTAAAATTTGCAATGTTAGGAGCGTGCATAGAAACTGCATAGCACATGCTCATAATGCAGTCAAGTTTTGGAATTGTTTCACCAGATTTTCAACATGGCCTTTGTTTGACCCTTCCTTATGAACATTTACAGTGTCATTTTGTTTAATTTTCTGAAAAGGTGATTGTCCAGAGCAAACATGCTATTCTGTGCACATTTACGAAAACATGTTTCAGGCAGGCTGTGGAAAATGACAGCTGTACTGTTGTGAAGGAGGTATGCAAAAATGGCAATGTTAAAAATGTGGAGTGAAAACATGAAAAATTAGCAGTGTTAACAGCATGCATAGAAACTGTGCAATGCACGCTCATAATGCAGTCAGTCTTTGGAATTTTTTTCACCAAATTTACAAAATGTGCATTTTGGGATCCCACCCCATGAACAGTGGCACTGTTATTTCATGAATAGGTCCTCAAAGGTGATTATGTGCAGTGACCACAAAATAACCTTTTGGAACTGAATAACAAAATAACAGTGACAGTGTTCATGAAGAGGGGTCCTAAGAAGCCCATGTTGAAAATTTGGGGCACAAATTCCAAAAAATGGCTGATTTATCAGCATAAGATGAAAACCCCATTGAATGGCTGTATAGCATGCTTAACTTTAACATTTCAGTTTATGGTTGGGCTTTGTAGAGTGCAGTCATGTCCCAGTCCAGAGAAGATGTCAGCACCAACCTCCAAAGGTAAGTATGGGGTGTGTGGGGAGGTGGGTGTGCAGTGAGAGGGTGGAGAGGGGGAAGGGAGATGTCAGCAATGATGAGGGACTGTTTTAACTTTTACAGGGAAACAAAAGTGACAGTGATGGACTTTTTAATTTTTACAGCATATGAAGAATGGGACACAGAAGCAACACATTTCAGCACACTGGAGTGGGATCCCAGTATGCCAAACGAATGTCGACATGCGGATTGGGAACCCCATATCGAGCATAATGTGGGAAGGGGTCAATGGAAAACAAAACATTTCTGCACACTGAAGTGGGTTCCCAGTGTGCCACATGAATGTTGACATGGCGATTGGGCACCCCATGTTCGGCATAATGTTGTCAGGGGGCACCATACAGAACAATACCAATGAAGGGCCATTTTATCATTTTTAGACAAATAATCAATTTTGCTGGCTGTGATGGGCTCCCAGTGTTGTGAAATTGTGACTTGGGGAGGGGGGCACAAAATACAGAATGGTATTCTGCCATTCACAATAGGCCAGCACCAAAGCACTGCACATGCACGCGACTCATGCACATGCGCAGTGCATGCATCAGAATGTGGAATAACAGCTGAAACAGTGTGGCTATTATTCGGTATAATGATCATGGCAGAAGGCTTTCGGGTCCATTGGGCTTTTGGAAGGATACTTCGAAAAGTCCAACAGAAGAGGTTGTGAGATCGGCTGTTTTCAGAACTAGAAAGCTCTCACAAAATAGCTGAAGGCTCCACCCACAGCCCTAATTATATGAAACAAGCCATTCAGTGAAAACATGAAGTTTATTATTGCTTAAAACATTGTTGATAAAATACTAAAATTCAACTACATGAGCAAATGTTACCTGTGCAAAAAAAGCAGATAGTGCTCACCAAATTACAAAGCAAGCTGTAACAGTTTTGGCTGGGGAGGAGGAGGCAGTATTAACTCAAATGCATTAGTGGAGCTGTTTTCCTTTTTCAATTACATGAAACATGCAGACATAACACTCCAGCATCTGAACAAACTTCAAGAAAAATTCCATCAAGGCCATAACACATCTGCTGTAAACTGCTGTAATCTGCAAAAGTGATGAAATGGTAATGTCCCCTCCCATACAGACAAGCCGGCCCATGCCTAGGCGATCGTGTTCGGCTGCAGGTTTATGTAATGCATCAGTGTCATAAGGATGTCTTCATCAGAGTGTGTGATCTTGTAATTCTAGATATATTAGTGCTGGTTACATTATTTTCAGGCATAACTATTACATGTATCTCCTGTATTTTCATGATTAAATATTAATTGACATTGTGAACCAGTTATGATATAATTTTTTAAGGCGAAAAAATTAATCCTTAAAACAAGAAATGGTGAGATGTCTATAATAGAATTTTAGACACATCCTCAGTGTGGGATATTTTTATAAACCACTCAAGCTTCACTCTGAGGATTTTGTAGTGTACCACACCTCCTGTGTGTACAAACATTTTCATTATGTACCCCTCTCCATGCATTATTCTGTATATCCTGAACTTCGTTAAAATTGACAACTACACCTGTAATGAATTAGTCAACCAGAAGAAAATAAAAGGACGTTATATTAAAATACTACAGTTTAGAATTTTAATAAGGGATCATGAAGTTGCAACTTCTGATTTTATGGTACAACTTAAATATTCAAAATGTGCCAACACTTTTATTTGTTATTTTAAAACATTTTGCCAGATTTGCAGAAGTTTTACTACTTTATGGCAGCTTGCATCAAAAAAAAGTGATGCACAATCACATTTTGACACAAGTGGAAACAGAAATGCTGCAATTTGTGGCAACTGTGACAGTGAAAAGTAGATCAAATTTTAGGTGATATAAGTTTCCTGTGCAATTTGTGTGATAGCATAAAAAAGTGTCGCAAGTCCTGATGCTAGTTGTGAAAATGCAGCCCATGTAATGCAAACCTCAAGATGGAAGAAAAATGTGGTACATTTTGTAAAGTTTTACCAGAAACGTTTTTGCAGTCTCTAGGGACTAATAGCTAATATACATGGGACAAATTTATTGACCCAGATTTACAGCAGTTCTTTTTCAATTGGGTAGCAATTTTTTAAAAGAGGTCGTTCTTCCCCCCAAATGTTCAAATGCTGTGTTAATGGTTAGATTTATCTAAACTTGCTGCAGTTTTCTGGCCTAAGGAGATAGTTGGTGTTATGTTGCTACATAGCTAAATGTGCCAGAGGTCTTTCAGCTCTTACTTGAGCAAAATGAAAGTGTGTACTGTGCTTGTCTTTGAAATTACAAGCTCATTAGAATCAACAGTAAAACATTTCAGTATTTATTACATACATATTGATTTTCAGGGAAATATTGTATATTTAAATAAACTGTCTATTGCTATTGAACCTTGCCAAGAGAGCATCACAGAATGTAATACATGCATTGATATGCAAGTGGACAGAAGCTGTGTGCCATTCTCAATATCCATCAATATAATAACGTTTTATAGATTCATAGATTCATGTAAGTAGCCAGCATATAAGGACCATGTGGTCCACCTAGCCTGCCTGTGGGAAACCACCCCCCCAGTGTGCCATCTACTGGAGGTCACCAACCCTGCCTCTCCCCACTCTAGTACAGCCATGTGCTTGCCCCATGCATGCTTGAACTGTGTGACAATAGTCTTCCCTTCCATTTCTTTCAGCAAACTATTCCAGACATTTACCACCAGAACAGTGAAGCAGAATTTCCTCACATTGCCCCTGACCCTGCCACTAAACAGTTTGATGCAATGCCCCTGGTGTTAGTAGCATTGCTCAGCTGAAACAGCTTTTTCTTCCCTGAGCCATGATGATCCCTTTTTAAGTATTTAAATGTCTTAGTCATATTCCCACACCTTCTCCAGCTCTCCAGACAGTACAGGTCCATTTCCCCAAGTCTCTACCCATATGACTTCCCCTGCATACCCAGCACCATCCTGGTCATCTCCCTCTGCACCGTCTCCTCCCTGTCCCTATCTCTCCAGAGATAGGGTCTCCAGAACTGCATGCAGTACTCAAGATGCAGCCTTACTAGTGATACATACAGGGAGAGAATCACCTTCATCCTCCCTATAATGAGATAGCAACATTTCTATTAGGATATAATTTACCAACAGATGCAAATTAAAAAAACGGGTTGATCCATGCTGATACACAGACATTTAGGTATTTTTCTGCTCCATCTTGCCATATGGTGGCCGGCAGAGGAGGTGAGAGGAGGTCTGTGCCATTTGCCATCATTAATTCTCACATAGCACTGACTTTTCAGGAATGGGAGTGTTGGCTGGGTGGTGTGCTAGGTGCAGACAGTGCAGGAGGCCACTGAACCACCATTGTTCACTTGTATGGTTGGCAATTGGCAGTCTGGGGGGGCACGTGATGCTAGGAACTACCAAAGCCTTATGAAGATAGGCGTTTGGAGGGTGGTGGTACTATTAGCCACCAAGGACTATGTCTCCATTATGGGGCCAGTGGATCACCAGGCAGGGCTGGCACTAGGTGCCAGTGAGAATGTTTGAACTACTGTTGCAGGTGATCAGAAGGTGTGAGTGCTATTAGATGCCAGGGACATGGTCCTACAATGTGGGTGAGTGATTGGCAGGCAGGGGATGCCATTAGACATCAAGGTAGTCATTGTTTCACCATTGACTTCAGTGGGTGAGGGGGGAGGCATCTACAGTACCTTTCCTGCCTCCAGGGTCTTAACCCCATTAAGTTGAAGATTGACAATGTGGTAACTAACACCTGTTTTGGTGGCATTTAGCACCAGTGCAAACCTCTGAATTTGCTGCTGTGCCTGTATGCAGGGGACACCCCTTTATTTGTATGGATGTAGTGGTATGTTAGCACTCGAATACTAATGGGTTTTTCCTGTGCTTTGGGGGTCTCCATACATAGACTCCACCCATGAATCAGGACAAAAATCTTGTTAGTACAGGCAAACACCCCTTAACACCAATGCAAACCATTGAATATCTGACCCCTGATCTCCAATCTGGTATTCCATTGGAGTTTTATTTCTGTCATATAGACCTTTGAACCATGAATGCTTTTGTTCTTTTCACAGATAGATAGACTTCTTGAAAATGTTGCCTTAGATGGATTACAAATTAATATTCTGTACAAGCACCAGCTAATGTTTCTTCCCTTGTTGTGTACAAGAGGTGAGGAGGAAATCTGTGAGGTTACAATGGTGATGACGTAGTGTGAGCAATAATATCAGGTAAACAATCTTCTAATTAAATAAAAGGAAAAGAAAAAGTGCCTCAGATATAAACAGTAGTGATTGGCTGCTTTGAAAATCTAATATTAGGTTTAGGCAGTAAACCAGTTCTTTAATACTAGGAGTTTAGGCAGTAAACCAGCTCTTTAATACTAGGAGAAAGGACTGCTGTGTGACTGAACTTCTCTACTGGGACTAAAGTAGAAGAACTTTTGTATTTGGACCTTTAATTTAGGGTAAAAAACTAACATACAAAAACAAAAAAAGTGTGTGTTTGGGTTAACTGAACTGAATGGGTAACTGAAAAATCATCTGGGTGTAAATCTCAGGTGACTGAAAGGACTTAACTGCTGTGAGGTTTAAATTACTTGTAGAAAGATCTGGTATAGGGGAGTGGATGATTTAGAAGGAAGATAAGATGAAGACTGCCTAGAAAGATTCTGCTATTAGCTTGGCAGAAGACAACAGGAGAAAGGACTGCTGTGTGACTGAACTTCTACTGGGACTATATTGCCTCCATCCCCACCCAAAGCTAGTTCTATTTTTATAGGCACAGGATTTGACTGACAACAGGAACTTCCTGTTTAGGGGCAGGAAGAGAGTGATCACAGAACTACCAAGGACTCACCATCCTAGAAGGGCAAGAGTAGCTCTCCGGCCCCCTCTAACTGCTGGAGGTCTGCCTCTGAACAAGTAAGTGGCCTACTGAGTAATATAGGATATTCTTGTCTCAGAACAGGACATCAAGAGCTTAAAGGGCACACAGGCAGAAAGTAAGGAGAGAGAAAAAAAAAGAGGAAAGAGTAAGGATTACAAACAGTTAAGGGGCCAGAAATAAGACATGATTGGAGTGGTGCAGTGCAGTGGCTGTGGAGCAGCAGTCTTCAGGATGTTCTGGAGGATGTGGTGTTGTCCCAACTGCAGGCACCTCTCTGGGCTGAGGGAGGAGGTTGCTCATCTCCAGGCTGAGTTGGCCAGGATTTGTGGGACCTCCTCTTCCATCCAGGGACCACCAGTGCCACTGCCGTTGCCTCAGAGGTTGCCAAGAAAGAGGAGCGGTTGGACCACAGTGGGCTCAGGGAGGGTGAGGGTGGTGGAACAGAGGCACATCCCGCCAGTTGTACCTCTCCACAATTCCTATGCCATTCTGGCAAAGTTTGGTTCCTCTATGGAGGCACCAACAGTGGAGACCAAGGAGGATGCTGGGAACCTCCACAAAGGAGACACACAGGAGGGTGGCAGGGGACCCTGCAGGGAAGGAAACAACCCTGGTGGGGACTCCCATTGTTAGGAAGGTAGAACTGGGCAAGGAAGGGAGAGGGAGGTAAGGTGCCTGCCTGGCGCCATGGCTTGAGGGACAGGAGGCGAATCCTCAGGATTGCCAGAGCAGCTACACAGGAGGGAGCTGGATGTCATTGTCCACCTAGGGACAATGACCTGGCTAAGAAAGGATTAGAGAAGTGCAAGAAGAGTTTGTGGAATTGGGAGGGCCTTAGTCAAGTAGCACGCACGGTAACCTTTTCGGAGGTGCACCCATCTGTGGCATTGAGAGGCTAGGTGTTCTGTACCATGGGATTCAATCAGTGGTTGAAAAACTGGTGTGAAGCTCAGGATTTGGCTTCATGGGGACTGGGGGTCCACCTGAAGTGATGCAAGCCTATACTGGCATGATGGGCTGCATCTGTCCAGGAGGGGAACCAGGATCTAGGTGATAGGTTTAAATGCTTCATTGGCAAGCTTTTAAACTAGCCAAGGGGAGACACTGGAAAGGAGCAGGAAAATCCTAGCCCCCAAACAATCATGGTAGTAAGTGTGGCAAACACCAACATGGAGGTGTCGATTAGGGAGAAGGGTAGGGTAAATGGAGAAAGTGACAAAGGCAAGAAGGACAGGGACGGGCAAAGGGGGTAAGGCCATCAGAAATGGAGGGTATGAGTACCAATGCCGTAGTCTGGGCAACAAGCTCCCTGAGCTGGTGGCCTTAATGGAAGAGGATGCCTGGATATTGTAGCAGTCACAGAAACATGGTACACAGAGAACCATGACTGACAAGCAACATACCAGGGTACATAACTTACAGGAGAGAAAGGCAGGGAGAAGAGGGGAGGAGTAGCTCTCTATGTAAAGGAAGGGATAAAAGCAACTGAACAAAAGAGTAAACAGGGAGGAGGAGGCACTGTGGGTCACCTTGGAGACTGGAAAGGCACCACAATCCACACAGGGGTTGTGTACAGACCCCCATGTCAGGGGGAAGGAATGGACAAGGATATGATGGAAGGCATTCTTAGAATGGCAGAGAAAGGGGAGATACTGTTGATTGGAGACCTGAATATGCCAGATGTTAACTGGAGCACATTTGCTGCAGCCACATCCAAGAGCAGGGCCATTCTTGATGCCCTACAGGTGGCAGGCATTAGACAGCTAGTTTCATAACCCACTCGTGAGGGAGCAATCTTAGACCTCGTATTCTCAAATGGGGGCAGTGAGAGGATCTCAGATCTAGAAGTGGGTTGCCATCTGGGGACAAGTGACCATCAAACAGTGTGGTTCACGTTAAACTCAGCTACAGAGTCAAGCCATACAAAAGTGAGGGTACTGGACTTTAGGATTGCTGACTTTGGCAAGATGGGAGAGTGCCCAGAAAAGCACTAGCAAACAGGCTAGAAGGAGGTGTGAGCAACAATGGGGAATTATCAAAACTGCCATCACAGAGGCAACAAGCCTTTGTGTGAAGCAAATAAACAAATCAAAATGAAAGAAAAAGCCACTATGGTTCTCAAGAGAGGTGGCTGAAAGTCAGGAAGAAAAAGATAGCATTCCGGAAGTATAAGGAAACACAGAAGGAGCATGACAGAGAGCTGTACCAGTTAAGGCAGAAAGAAGCAGGAGGAAGTCAGAATAGCAAAGGCCCAAACTGAGGAAAAGATAGCCAACTCAGTTAAGAAGGGGATAAAACCTTTACAGGTACATCAGCGAGCGTAGAAAGACAAAGGGAGGGATAGTGAGGCTGAATAGAATGAGCAGGGGTGTGGGCAGAGGGGACAGTGAAAAGCAGGAATACAAGATGAATATTTCTGCTCAGTATTCTAAAGAGGAGGGAAATTGCTAATCCAATTAACAGAAGCACTCTTGATAGGGGTTGATCCCAGTCCTTTCACAGAAGAAAGGGTTCTGCAAGAACTCCTAAAACTGAAGGTGGACAAAGCAATGGGTCCTGATGGAATTCACCCCAGAATTCTAAAAGAATTAAGGAAGGAACTAGTGAAACTACTGGCTACTCTTTTTAATAAATCATGGGAGGATGGTGTGGTACCCGAGGACTGGAGGAAGGTGGATATAATTCCCCTTCACAAAAGTGGGACCAAGACAGAGGCAGGAAACTACAGACCTGTCAGTCTGACCTCTGTGGTAGGGAAAGTGATGAAGTCACTTCTGAAGGAAAGAATACATAGATACATAGATACATAGACAGTGTCGGCAGATAAGGGCCTATGGCCCACCCAGTCTGCCCATTTAAGTTTTAAGTTCAGTTTATGTTTTCCAGGAAGTCTGTTGCCCCTTACCCCTGATCTCCAGAATTCCTTTATGTCTATCCCATGCATTCTTAAATCCCGTGATTGTTTCAGCCCCCACCACTTCCTCTGGCAGGGTGTTCCATTTGTCCACCACCCGTTCTGTGAAGAAATTCTTCCTCACGTTTCCTCTGAATCATCCTCCCTCCAACTTCATCCCATGCCCTCTAGTCCTGGAACATCTTTTTCACTTAAAAATAGTGCATTCCTGCACCCTGTTCCTCCCTGTAAGATACTTGTATGTCTCTATCATATCCCCTCTCTCCCTCCTCTCCTCCAGGGAATAATTGAGTACCTAGAGGTCAGTGGAGCACAGGATCCAAGGCAGCATGGGTTCACAGCTGGAAGGTCATGTCAGATGAATCTAATAGATTTCTTTTACTGGGTGACCAAAGTAATAGACCAGGGAGGGGCTGTGGACATGGCCTACCTAGACTTTAGCAAGGCATTTGACATAGTCCCATACAAAAGATTATTAGTCAAATTAACCAGCCTGGGAGTGGGTCCCAGGGTGGTAGCCTGGGTAAAACACTGGCTGGACAACAGGACACAGAAGGTAATTGTAAATGGAGTCCACTCTGAAGAAAGGGCAGTTACCAGTGGGGTACCACAGGGTTCAGATTGGGTCCAGTCCTTTTAATGTCTTCATGGTGACATTGCATAGGACTGGAAGGAAAAGATGCCTTTTGCAGATGACACAAAGATCTGCAACAGGGTTGATACACAAGGAGGCGTGGAAAGAATGAAAAGGGACTTGGCAAGGTTGGAGGAATGGTCAGACATATGGCAGCTAGGATTCAATGCAAAAAGTGCAAAATAATGCACCTGGGAAACAAGAACCCAGGGAAGAATACACAATGGGTGGGAGGTAGTAACAACAACAAAACAGGAAAGGGACCTGGGGTAATCATATCAGATGACCTTAAGTTAGCAAGCAATGTGGAGAAGGCAGTAGGGAGGGCCGGGGTATACTGGGATGTATAGGAGAGGCATCATCAGCAGAAAACAGGAAGTTGTTATCCCTCTGTACAGACAGTTGGTGAGACCCCATCTGGAATACTGTGTCCAGTTCTGGAGACCCCATCTCCGCAAGGACATAGACAGGATAGAGGCAGTCCAGAGGAGGGCAACTAAAATGGTGCAGGGTCTGCAAGAGAAGCCGTATGAGGAGAGACTAAAGGAGCTTAATATGTATACCCTTGAGGAAAGAAGGGAGGGGGGACATGATAGAAACTTTCTCAAGCACCTCAAGGGAATCAACAAAGTCCAAGAGGGGTAGCATCTTTCAGAAAAGAGACTGGCAGAACAAGGGACATGATTTAAAGATAGAAGGAGGGTGGTTCAGGGGCTATGTGAAGTATTATTTCACAGAGGGTAGTGGATGCATGGAACAGCCTTCCTGAGGAAGTTGTGGGGTCTAAACTGTGGGAGAATTCAAGAATGCATGGGACAGACATAAGGCAATTCTTGTGGGGGGCAGGAAGATATAGGCTGTTGGTTAACTAGGATCTGTGGCCTATCCTGTAGGTAGGGAAATGGGCAGACTAGATGGGCCTAGCGGTCCTTATCTGCTGTCAAAGTCTATGTTTCTATGTGTTAATAACTGATCAATGTCATTTTATAACCATCAGTATAATGGAGTTTGCCCTTTAAGGGGCAGGCCAGGTTGTCCTGGTGCATCCCTTCCCTCTGTCATGGAATGGTAGTGCTCAGAAGGGAGGGAGGGGGAGGGGCAAAGGGTCTTAACAAAGGACAGGTAACAGGAAAGGGAGGGGTGAAGGGTGGTACATAAGGGACAGCACCAGGGGGCCTCAGCCACTTTTTGCTGGAGTTTTTGATTTAATTGGAACAGCAGCACATCAGATTGGTGGAACAATTTGGAGAGGTCTGTGCACCAGGTACACCAGGTAAGATTACTTCCAAGGAATGAAGTTAAAAAAAAAATTGTTTGTGACTGCTTTATAATAAGCTGCATTTTGAAGGAAGTCTTTAGCATTGCTGGCCTGGATAAATGTGTTTTTCTAATGGTTTAAGGTACACAGAGATAATATGCGTTGTTTTGAAAATGTCTGGCTCATTTAGGTTAGGTTTCAGGAAACCATAGTATTGCTGGTTCAAGGACAGGTGTTTTAGGGGATAGTAATTTTGCAGTGGTATGGTGATGTGTAATGTTTTGAAATCGTGAGGCGATTAGGCACAGTTCTGTTAAAAAGCACAGTTGTGTACATCAGGGCCAATTTAAAGTTGTGCAGAAGGCCACAAGCTAAGGAGTTCACAGCATTGGCCTGGTGGTGGGCTTAGCAAGAGATAAGGTGGGGAGACAGTTGCGGAGTAGAGGATCTCAGTAGCAGATAAAAAGCTACAACATGGTAGGCTGGATGGTAAAGCCTGGGGTTCTGGACGGGTTTGTCCAATCCCAAAGAATGGGAGGATGACAAAGGGGTTGAAACAGTTGGTCTGGAGGAGGCTGTAAATGGGGGCAGGAGCCCGGCAAGAGATGGCCGGCGTGGCGTGTCACACACACCACGCAGCAGCAGTGATCACAAGGGAGCAGGGGCTAGAGAAAGAGTAAAGTGGGGACTGAAAAGGGCTGCAGGGGTGAGCCTGGTTTTATCTTGGTTGTGGGTGTGGAAAAAGGAATATGGGGATGAGAAGCCTCACGCACGCCAGCTGGACCATGTGGCAGATAAGCAGACCCCTCCATCACCCTAAAATCCTCGTGGCCACCTTCTTGTGTGGTGGCTGGGGGATTAGAAGGCCTGGAGGAGACCCTAGAAGCAAAGGAGTGAGAGAAGTGGGGAATCACAATCCGGGAGTCTCGTGATGTGATGTCACACGCCGCATGGTGTATGCGATCAAGCAGGAGGGCAGGTGGTTTTCCCAATTATTGGTGCACTGGCCACATTTGGGCCTGTGTTTTCTGTTGAGTGGAGGTCTTGGGGTGAACTAGGGGGTTACGGAAAATTAGTAGGCCGGGAAGAGGCCCAAAGTGAGGGGAAGCAAGAGCACAGGTCGGCGACCACGTGGCGTGACCCCACATGCCGCTTGGTGGTCACGATAGAACCACCTCCCTCTTGTTGGGTGGGTTACAGCATTTGTGCCTGGGGGTAAGGGGGAGCACATCTAGCCCAGTGGGGGTAGTGGGGGTCACAGGGGCGAGTCGTATCACACGCCATGTATCGGGCACAGAGAGGGGGTGGGCAGGATCCAAATACAGGATGACTGGGGAGGAGAAAGAGGACAAAAAAGCAAGGACTGGTTAATGGCGAAAAGAGGAGCGCATATGTGCATCCATGCCAGAAGTTTTTTTGGGGGAGAAACAGGACACTTCATGTCCTTAAAGAAGAACCTAGGGGCTGCCTCCTGCTTTGGTACATCGTGGAGGGGAGGAGCAAGCCACAAAAAAAAAAAAAAAAAAGAGAAGAGGCATTTTTTACATTTAAACCCAGACTTCACGCACGAAGGTGGTAACCCTCGGGGGAGGCCTCGGCAGTAACCTTCACAGCCACAGTGGATGCCATTGGGGGAAACAGGGAAGGGGTGGGGACATATGAAAGGGGGTTAGGGGATGGAATGGGAAGATTTGAGAGAAGGCTTAAAAAGGGGCCAAGGTACAGGCCTGAGGGGGGTGAGTGGCCCACGTGGCATGTGCCACTCAAAAGGGCATGGCAGGGAGCAGCCAACAATGTCCTGGTTGCCTAATTGAGATTGGGACCCGACCACTCATGGAAGCATATGGCATGAGAGGCAGAGGGACAGCCTTACACAGTGTATATATATATATATATATATATATAAGACAAAGAACCTCAATGCGTAAACACTGAGGCAAGGGTTACCCAAAGGGCATTTGGCTGGGAAGCCAAGTTTCAAGAAAATACCAAATCAATGCCCCACAATGCAAAGCATCATGGGCTGTATATGCAAATCACCACAGAATGTTATGCTGGTCCAACTTTAAGCAGAATTGCATGGTGCCGAAAGGCCTCTCACACAGTTTGCAAAGGGTGCTAACAGAGGTGGATCAGGGGAGGGCAGTGGACATGGCCTATCTGGACTTCAGCAAGGCCTTTGACACTGTGCCACATAGAAGACTATTACACAAACTGGGGAATATGGGTGTGGGCAGGACAGTAGTGTGGTGGGTAGGTAACTGGCTGGGTGGCAGGACACAGAGGGTGGTGGTAAATGGCTGTCACTCCACAGAGGGAAGAGTAACCAGTGGGGTACCACAGGGATCAGTGCTGGGACCGGTCCTATTCAACATCTTCATCAGTGACATTGCACAGGATCTAGAAGGCAGAATTTCACTGTTCGCTGATGACACAAGCTCTGTAACAGAGTAGACACACCAGAGGTGTAGACAGAATGAGAAGGGACCTGCAGAAACTTGAAGAATGGTCAAGGGTTTGGCAGTTGAAATTCAATGCAAAGAAGTGCAAGATAATGCATATGGGGCACAAAAACCCTGGCACAATATATCAGTTGGGGGTGAGGATATAGCATGCACCAAGCAGGAAAGGGATCTTGGGGTTGTCATCTCTGATGACCTCAAGGTGAGGAAACAGTGTGACAAGGCATCAGGTAAAGCAAATAGGATGCTGGGATGTATAGGCAGGGGCATCACCAGCAGGGAAAGGAGGTCATAATTCCGCTATACAAGACACTAGTGAGGCCCCACCTGGAGTACAAGTGAACAGTTCTGAGACCATACCTATGTAAGGACATAGACAGAGTAGAGAAGTTCAGAGGAGGGCAACAAAAGATGGTGCATGGGTTGCATCACAAAGTCCCTAGAAGACAGGTTGAAGGAACTGAACATGTACTCCCTGGAGAGGGAGGAGGGAGGGATATGATAGAGACATACAAGTATCTTACAGGGAGGAACAGGGTGCAGGAAAACACTATTTTAAGCGAAAAGATATTTCAGGACTAGAGGCATGGGATGAAGTTGGAGGGAGGGACGATTCAGAGGAAACATGAGAAAGAATTTCTTCACAGAGCGGGTGGTGGACAAGTGGAACACCCTGCCAGAGAGGAAGTGGTGGGGCTGAAACAATCACAGGATTTAAGAATGCATAGGATAGACATAAAGGAATTCTAGAGGGCAGGGGTAGGGGAAACAGACTTCTGGAAAACAAACTGAACTTACAAGCTCAAATGGGCAGACTAGGTGGGCCATAGGCCCTTATCTGCCGACACTGTCTATGTATCTATGTATCTATATATACATATATATATATATATATATATATATACATAATTAATCCTGTTTTTCTTCCTGTAGTTGTCTTCACAGTGGAAAAGAAAGAAAGGGCATGGCACCAAAGAAGAGCAGGCCATCAAAGGAAGATGGGTACAGGGCTATAATTGAATTGGCAGAAAAAGCCAAGAGAATGTGGGAATTGGTGGAGGGGGAGGAACCAGGGAGGCCTGGGGAGAAGAGGAAAGTGGGCCTGGGAAAAGGGGGCAGAGGGTCAATGACCAGCTGAAGGGTCATGTAGTCCCATTAGGGTACCACCACTGGCAGTGGGACATGCCAAGCCGACTGATCCAGTACCCCTGCATCCTATAGACCCAGTGACGCCAGTACCTCCCCTCGATCAAGATGGGACCTCCTTTGGGGAACATGGACCAGATCCTCAGAACATTGACTTCCCTCCACAAACCCAAGCAGTTCACCCTCCTCCTCAACTACAGGGAGGAACAAGGGGATACTTGGAAGTCTTCATGTAGCAAGGCCCCGACAAGGTTACAGGTAATGCATCCAGCGCAGTGGGGGATAGTATAAAAGAATTCATAGGTCAAATTGTGTTGGCATTGGTAACAGGAGGACTAGGGCAGATGGAATCTGCCCAGGCAGAGATTAGAGCAGAAAAGGAGGTGATGGATAAAAATGAAGGGTGTACAGAGAGGGAGAGAGAGAGAGAGAGAGAGAGGGGAAAGGTACAAGGGAGATAGGTGCTCCTGGGATGACGATAGGAAAGCATGTTCCACTGCCATGAAGGAAAAAATATGGAAAGGTGGTATGTGGATATATTCACTTTGGTAAGCGGGACCGACAGCCAGATGAGGAAATGGAAGGCATAGGCAAGATTGAAATGGCAGTGGCGATAGTGCTGTTAGGGAAAAGGAAGGATAAGTTCATAAAAGGAAAGACTTGGAACAGATGGTCGTAGGTTTTGCCACCTTCTCAGCCATTGTTCTGGAAAAAAGGCCCGAGCTAGGCATCCCACTTATCACCTATTCTTTGATAATACAGAGGGCAAAAGCAAAGAGTGGGGTGGGGTGGTTGTACTATGATGAGTTTTCTTGGAAGAGAATGGCAACATTTGGGGACGTGAGATGAGACACAAAGCAGCTTTATTTATGGACTGATTATATAACAGATCAATCCACACCCGAAGGTGAATGGGGAAAAAAGGGGACTACACCCCCAAGGTGCTGCTGGGTTTACAACAGGGCTTTTTGCTTGTGGCAGCAGTGCTGTTTCCAGCATGCTTGTTCAAAATGCAGTGGAGGTCACCCGGCAAGTAGAAGTGGAACGACATGGGCCCAAGGGGCACAGGGCATGGGTATTAGGGGTCAGGTTAGCAGTTTTTTTGGGAAGGCCAGGGGTTTAGAGGGCAGACATGGAACATGGTAGGGAGGGGTGGGGCGAACTTGAGCAGAGGGAGTCAGGTTCACGGAGAGAAGAAACATTGCACTAAACAAGGGGGAGCGGCTGGGGAGGAGTAATGGGGGGCCTGACAGGGACCAGTTTGGGATGGCCAGAACCCCCATCAACTTGAAGGTATGGATAGCTTTCTTGGATGGATATCCAAACACAAGTGTCCGGGATATGATTATAGGAGGTTTTAACACAGGGTTTTCACTGCAGTGTGGGGGGCTCAGACAAGCAAGGGAGGTGAACAACCTGGGGTCAGTGAAAGAAAAGGAAGGGATGTTAAGACAGAAGATAGATAAAGAAAAGGCAGCAGGAAGGGTAGAGGGCCCATTTAACATACCCCCATTGCGGAAAATTCGGATTTTGCCATTGGGTTTGGTACCAAAGAAACAGGAAGGGGAATACAGGGTGATTCACCACCTGTCCTATTCGGAGGGGGACTCAGTGAATGATTTCATCAGTGAGGAGCATAGTAGAGTGACATATGTGACACTAGAGGATGCAGTGCAGATAATTCGAGCCACAGAAGATGCATGGATGGCAAAAACGGACATTGAGTCTGCTTTCAGACTACTGCTGGTTAGGAAAGAAGACTGGGATCTATTGGGTTTTATGATCGAGGGGCAGTATTATTTTGATAAAGCAATGCCAATGAGGTGTTCCATAGCATGTGTGACATTCGAGGCATTCAGCACCTGTTTGCAGTGGATATTTCAAGGAAAAATGGGATATAGGATGGTCATCCATTATTTGGATGATTTTCTGTTCATTGGGAGGGGAAAAAGAGAGACACAAAATATGCTGGTGGAGTTTCAGGAGCTGTGCCGGGAGCTAGGAGTCCCACTGGCTCCAGAAAAAAACAGAAGGACACAGCAGGGTGATGGAGTTCCTGGGGATTGAGATAGATACCCTGAATTAAATATTTAGACTACCGGACAAGAAAGTAAGTAAACTGAAAGAACTGATTCAAGTACACACCAGCAGGAGCAGGGTACACCTAAAACTAGTGCAGCAGGTGCTGGGACATCTGAACTTCGCCTGCAGGGCCATCAGACCAGGGCGGGCATTCATAAGGAGGTTAGCCAGGGCTACAGCAGGGGTCACCAGACCACATCACTGGGTTCACGTGACACAGGGTGTTAGGGAAGATTTTAGAATATGGGAAGAATTCCTCAAGGAGTATAATGGGTGATCTTTCTGGCAAGAAGTGTGGCTGTACAACACAGACCTTGACCTCTACACAGATGCTGCAGGGGGGCTAGGCAAGGGGGTTACCTGAGGGGCAGGTGGTTTGCAGAACCATGGCCGGCCAGCTGGGTGAAGCATGGGAAGGTGAGAGATTTAATACTACTGAAGATTATGCCCACATGGGCATGTACCTTAGTCTGGGAGGAGGAATTATGGGATCAGAAAGTAACATTTTGGTGTGACAATAGAGCAGTAGTGGATGTACTAAACAACAGGGGAGCCAGGTCAGATACAGTCATGCAGGTATTACGACATTTAGTGTTAAGAGCTTTGCAGCTGAACATGTTATTCAGAGCAAAACACATAGAATGGGTGCACAATACCCTTGCTTACAGCCTTTCCCATCTGCAGCTGGACAGTTTCTGGAGTCTGGCACCAGCAGCAGAAGAACAAAAATCGTCCATATCAATGAACATCTGGGACATTGGCAAAAAGGAGCAGAACTGCTGTTTTGCAACTCATGGGCGCCTCAGACTCTGAGGGCCTATGATAGGGCCTGGCAATTGATTCAAACATTCAGGGCAGAGCACCAGATGGAGGTAAGTGGGCTGCTCACAGAGGAACAATTTGGAATGGTCACCATTAAGCAATGGCAGAGAGGGACAGCCCATGTCACAATGGGGGTTTATCTGGCAGGGGTTAGTATTATCTCCAGCCTAAAAGGGTGAAATGACCTGACAAAAAGAATGCTCATCAGGAGAATGATGCAGGGATGGGGCAGGTTGAAACGTGAGCCAGAAGATAATAGGTGGCCAATAGGGGAGCAGTGGCTAATAAGGCTAAAAAAGATGCTCCCAGCAATATGCAGATCGAAGGTTGAGGCCCAGCTATTTCACACTATTTATGTGATAATGTTTCCGGGGGCTATGAGAGTGAGTGAGGTGATAGGTCACGGGAAAGATGACAAGGAAGGAGGTTTGGAATGGAACGATGTGAGTTGGGAGGTGAAAGAGATATGGATCAAGCTAAGGAAGTCAAAAACAGACCAAAGAAGGCAAGGTTGCATGATAACACTGAAAGGGCAATCGGAAGTTGCGACATGCCTAGTGCAGGCTCTGTCGGTTTTCACTGCAGAGCAGGTGACCGGGACGGGAAAGCTACTTGTACATGGTGATGGATAAAGGGTCACTGGCTATCAAGTAACAGTAGTGCTGAAAAAGGGCATGCTATTTCTGGGAGAGGACCCAGCTAATTACTCATTCCATTCCTTATGAATTGGGTCTGCCTCACAGTGGGCAGCAATGGGGGAACCCATAGAGGAAACTTTGGAAAAAGGACGCTGGTGGTCAGCCAGTTATAATAGATACATCAGAGTGCTGAAGTAAAAAAAAAATGAAGTTGTGGTGCCCTTATGGGGGAGCAAAGATAATGGGGGGGAGGTTGGGGCAAAGAAAGGAAATAGGCAGGGGGGATAATACCATGAGGGCTCTAAGAGTATGTGTAAATTAATTAATTTTCTTTGCACCCCATAGGTAGAGGGAGAATCACGGAAATCTGGATCTGCAGCCATTCCTATATTTATTGGGCTGGAAAGAGAGCAGAGAGGAAAGCTGGAGGAAAGCAGCTGTACCAGGATGTGAGACAGTGTAGGTTGGTATGGCATGGCATACGGGGGATGAGATGGGCACTGCTCCTTCCCACTTTTAAGGAATTCAACTGACATTTGCCCAGTTCAGACCTAATTATTATACATCTAGGCCGGGGGCAATGACCAAACAGGCAGACCTTGGGTGCACACATACTTACATATAAAAAGGGATCTAGTGGCAATATGTCAGTGGTGGTCACAGGTATACCTTGCCTGGTTAGATATGATACCGAGAAGGGTATGGAGACAGGAGCACAGCTACAGGGCAGTGGAGAGGGCTAGGAAAAAGATGAATAGAAGGGTGGGGACATTGATAAGGCAGAATGGGGGACAGATGATACTGCGGGAGGTAGAAGAATGGGTGGAGGATTTCTACAGGCCAGATGGTGTGCACCTGTCGGACCTTGCCATAGACATGTTCAACACGGAAACAATGGGTTTCATAGAGGAATGGAGAAAACAGGAAGAAGCTGGTATATGAAAAAAAAAAGGAAAAGAGGAAGAAAGGATCATCCCTGAGGTAAGGGAAAGTGATACCCTAAGTATGGGGGGAAGCCAGCCATCCAACATAAGCTGGAGACTGGCTATTGGGAAAAAATTGGGGGGACAGGGGGAAGGAAAAAAGAATAACACAAGAAGAGGAGGAAGAAAGCGGTCTCAGTTTTCACCGTTACCTAGCAGAAAAGGAGTAACAGAAGGCAGAGGGATAATTAGAGATTGATATATGGATGGAAATAAATGAAATTTCAGGAAATATGATCATAAAGAAACGGAAATGGAATATTGGATTATGAATGTAAGTACACTAATTGCCACTCTGAGCACAACAACAAATGTCTCTGTCTTTTGTGAGGGAAAAGGGGGGAATCCAGGACAATGGAGTTTGCCCTTTAAGGGGCAGACCAGGTTGTCCTGGTGCACCCCTTCCCTCTGTCATGGAATGGTAATGCTCAGAAGGGGATGGGGGAAGGAAGGGGAGGGGCTAAGGGCCTGAACAAAGGACAGGTAACAGGAAAGGGAGGGTCGATGGGTGGTACATAAGGGACAGCACAAGGCGGCCTCAGCCACTTTTTGCTGCAATTTCTGATTCCTCCCACTCACCCAACTAGACAGAGGAAAAGGTAAAGGACAGTCAAAGGGGGACTGTATGGTGGGTCTGTCAAGGTGGACGACAGATGAGTCCGGTTGGACAAGTTTGGACTGCCAAAGGTGGATGGCAGGTGATGATATGGTTATGGACTGCCAAAGGTGGATGGCGAGGGGGAAAGGGGAGAGGGGGGAAGGAAAAAGGAATAATGCAAGAAGAGGAAGAAGAAAATGGTCTAAGTTTTCACCATTACCTAGTGGAAAAGGAGAAACAGAAGGCACCCTGGTTTTCACCTGGGGAGGGATAATCAGAGATTTATATGTGGATAGAAATAAATGAAATTTCTGGAAATATGATAATAAAGAAATGGAAATGGAATGTTGGATTATGAATATAAATAAATTAATTGCCAATCTGAGCACAACAACAAACAATGTCTCTGTCTTTTGTGAGGGAAAAGGGGGGACTCTGGGTCAATGGACATATGTGACTGAATACTGTTTTGCATCCGTTTCTCTTTCCTTCTTTGAGTGTGGTCAAACATGATATGATGAGATTCAGCTGAAGACCTGTTACATCTCAGAGAGTGAACTGCACGGATGGGATTTTTTGAGGGGAAAAAGACTGAACTAATAAGAAGAAACCTTCAAAATGCAATATTGCTGTATCTCGGAGCATATGAATAAAAGTATATTTGACATACTGAAATAATTATTGAATAGTAGAGTAACTGATCTAGAGAGCAAAAGTAATATAATGTATGGTAGAACGCTGTTAATAGCACAAAATGATCTTTTGCTACTGTTGTTATACCATCGATGTGACGTTGCTGTGTTGTTAACCCATCGATGTAACATCATGTTGATGGCATAATAAATTGGAACCCACAGGCATTGTCATCTCCAAGGCAGCATGGCAGCCCATGCGCTGTCAAAAGCAGTCAAAATAAAACAAACAGTCGAAAAGGCCCAAACGCCGTAACACAATGTTCACCCATCGCAAAAACAGAACTGATTCCCCCCATAGCATTTAGTTAGCATGAGCGTGTGTTTTTCTTTTAACATACAGTTCACGAGTAAACTGTTAATTTTTTCATTCTAAATACAATTGTTTTATTCGGCAAATGAAACCGACTATATCGTGATCCTGCTAAGGTAAGAGGCTGTCTTTTTTTTAACCAGAGTCCTGCTTACACTTGAAAATGTGACAAAATACCGATGCCCATACACTATAAAAGACAATATATGGGCATCGGTGGTCAACCACACTATGCTAGTGCCTCATGGTTACCTTGCCAACTTTAGTTTGACCTCTCGAGCTGCGTTCTCGAGGTTAACTAAAGTTGCCAAGGTAACCACTCAGCACTAGCATAGTATGGTTAACCACCGATGCCCATATATTATCCTCTGTGTCTACAGTATCATGTGTGTGAATTACCACAAAGTTTGAAGTGATGTAGACATTTGTACAAAGCACACACAGTATGTGCTTTTTATTACACTTGCAATATAAGGGATACTTAAAGGTGTCCATATTAGTAACAGCAGTTCTTAATGCTCTAACAAATCAATTCATTTTTGCCAGGGCACTAATAGATAAAGGAAAGGAATTCTAGTAAATACAAATTATATTGTAGAAGGTTTCTTGTCTAATTTTTTGGAGCACTTGGGTAACTTTAATGGTGATGTACAAAGTGATAAATCATGTTTTGCATCTCATTGAGAGTTCCATTGATGTTCCTTAGTCTAATCACACATTTTTTTAATTGAAAAACTTGTACCTTGAATTTTTTATTTGATATTTTCCTGCCACTGCATTAGGCTTTCCTGGTTTGTTTACATGCACTACTGTAGTTGGGTGTTTCTGGCACTGAGAATCATTGATGTCGTCACTACCACCATTACTGAGATACCCCATTGCGATCCTTAGCTCTGCCTTTATAAAACAATGAAGAAAGAGTAGCTGAGTGCACAGTATCCATTTTCATCTCCCCTTCCAAATAGATTTAGTGTAGAAATGATCAGTTTTGCGAGTAACAGCAATGGTGGTATTTGTGAGGCATGATAGAACCCCCAAAAAAAAAAACTTGGCTCTGTCAATGGGAGCCAATGCAAGTACACACAGCACATTGCACATTATCTGCTTTCAGCTCCCATTCCCATAAATTCACAATTTCTTTTGGGGACCAATGGTCACTTGTAAGAGTAACATGGAACTTTCGTGTTACTGATCCATGGCTGTCAGAAAACTGTTTCTTCATCTCTGCAAAATTGAAGGAATGCAAGTAAATGAAACAGAGTGGACAATACTCATTGTCAGCTCCACCGCTATCTGATTTATGGTTTCTTTTGTGTACAAATGACCATTGGTGGTGTTTGTGATGTATGGGAGTCAAACAAAGTCACACAAAAAAAGAACTTTTTGGCGTGTCTGTAAATGGAAGCCAATGCAAGTTCATTGAACCGAGTACACAGTACCCATTTTTGGACCACCATTTTCAGTCTTTCAAAATATCTTTGGTGGAGAAATGGTTAGTTCTGAGACTGACATCCAAACGTGGTGTTTGTGCAGCATGGCTGTCAAATAACCACCCACAGAAAACAACGTTTGCTCATCTCAATCATTGGGAGTCACTGGAAATAAATGGAACAGAGTGTTTTGTACTTGTTTTTAGGACCAATTCTTGTTTGCTTACAATGTTCTGACAGAAGAAACTGTCAGTTTTGACACTGACAGCCAATCATCTTTTATTACAGCATTGTCTGCCAAATCCCCTCACTTTACAAACAAATAAAAATGTTTTTGTTGTGTCTATCATTTCATTTCTGGAATGATTTCCTACTTGTTTAAACAGAAGCAGAGTTATAGCTTAGCATAGGTTTTAAGTGAGAGTTTGTTTTCTGTGAATGACAGTGAAATAACTATTTTGCAAGGATGGGGAGGAAGGAAAGCTGGATCTCCAGGAGGACCTGGAGACTACTTGGAAATGGTCACAAGCCTGGAACCTACAGTTTAATACTGGAAAATGCAGGGCTGTGCACCTGGGTTCCAAAAATATGAGTCATGTATACACCTGGGGGGGGGGCACTGAAGGTTTCTAAGGGTGAGAAAGGGTCATGGTGGATGCCAGAATAAATATCAAAGAGCAGTGTAGAAGACCTGCAGCCAAAGCAAACAAAATAGTTGGATGCAAAGCCAAGGGGATAACTTCAACCAGTCATTCAGTGATCCTTCCACTGTATAATTGCCTAGTTAAACCACACCTTGAATACTGCATGCAGTTTTGGCATCCCAGCACATCATGGTACAAGAGAAGGTACAAAGCAGAGTGACCAGGATGGTACTGGGGCTAGAGGAAAGGTAGTATGAGGAGAGACTGAGGGAGCTCAACCTGTACTCATTGGAGGAGAGAAGAAACAGGGGGATATGATAGAGGTCTTCAAGTATCTCAAGGTAATGAATAGGGTAAGCCTTGAAGGTGTCTTTCAACTGAGGGAGGTAAGGGCCACCAGTGGACACTCAATGAAGCTGGACAGGAGAAGGATGAGGGGGAAATGTGGAGGCAATACTTCACCTAGAGGGTGGTGGAGCACTGGAATTTACTGAATCAGGGAGCTGGTGGCTACTGCTACTACTATGTAGTGGGTAAAGAAAGGCTTCAATCAGTATAGAGGGAGGGTGCATCCCTGAGCACCTCAGAAAAAATGGAGGACCCTGTGGGGGGTGATCTACAAATGGTGCCCTATAGGGCCTAATCTGCTGGCTTCATTGTGTGCAAATATGTTAGTATTATACCTTCTCACAAAGCAGTGCAGCAGAACATGACATTGATATGGTGTACTGGTGCTTTGCAAAAAAAATGAAACATAAACATTCTCATTGAAAAAAGATCATGAAAGACATTGTCCACCATAGTATTACTTTGGGAGAGGACATACAGCCTGGTCTGCATCAGTACAACATGAGTGATTTAGGAACTTTGCACAGAACAGTCAAGAATGCTGTCATAGCTTATTATTACTTTCTGACAGACATCATCGAAAACAGAGTGATCCATGCCTTCATCCAAGTTCGTGTGCACAGAAATTACATTATTGCACGTTTGTCCAAATGTTGATGCAACGCTACAGAATGACCCTGAACATTTTAGATTTATATTCCAAATACAAACATTTCAGTACATCTGTATCAGTGCTATGCAGATACGGTGACTAAAGCAATTGCTTGGGGCACCCATGATGCTGTACTGATACCCAGCAAAAGATGTAACTAGTAAGAGTATGGGTATTATGGTCAAAATATTGCTACAAACTAAAATTTCATGCAACACAGACACACTAGGCAGTAGTTCTTTACACATGCAGGTAGCTAATCTGTGATGCAGGTACATTAGTGGGACAAGCAGGGTACTAAAAGTACAAACACATAATGGCACAGACAGAAAGAAAACAGTTAAAGTACTTGATTATGGACAAATGGCTTTACCTCATACTACCACTAACCCTCACCAGAGCCATAGGAAGGATTTTGGTGCCCTGGACAAGAGGCTATTTTTGTGCCCCCAGAAAACAGCCAATGTGGCCCCCAGAAGCTCAAGGTTGTTTACATGCTCTGTTGTGAGTTTTGGGGCTTTTCTTGAAGGAAAAACATACTTTTGTTACACATTCCCTACCCCTGATTTCATGGAAAACTTTGCTTCCATAGAATCTGAGGTGTGGGAGTCAAAGATGCTGGCTGGCTGTCATCAGAGTGTGCAGTGTAGCTGCAATTGTTGTGGACAACTGTCTGATCAACAGTTCCATTGAGAGTGGCTCATGGGGGCATATACAGGCACCTCAGTGGCATAGATGCAGTCCTCAAGTGCTGGACACATGTACCTTTGAGATGCCCCACCTGCAGCCATCCATCCTCACATAGAGGGATGTATCCCCATGAGCCCACTCACTCAGCCCTGATGGCAGACTCCACTACCCCTGTAGTGGAATCACCACCACCTAACAGAAGGAAAAGCCTCCACCTCCAACCATCCTTCCTTCAGCTAGACTTTCTCCAGCATTCAATGCTGCTTGACCACCCTTCTAGATCATAACCAGACTCCGCCCTCCAACCATCCTACAGTGGCTTGAATGCCTCCACAACACCACACTCACCTTAGCTGCCTACCTTCCCTATAGTTGAACCACCACCCTGCACCAAGACAAGCGCCCATGTAACCGAACAATCCCTGCAATTAGACCAACTGCACATACCTCTAAACTGTCCTTGATTTTGCAACAAAATTTGCATTTGTCCATCATAACTTTTGTTTTTATGGTAGAGAACAGTGGGGTGGGGGTGGGGGGTAAAATCACAAAATAATCTAAAACATTAAAGTTACAGACTTATTCTCCTGAAAACGCAGATGAACACAAATCCCCTTTTTCTATTAGCTTTCTGAGTGAATAGTGTCAATTTATAACATGCCTCCAAGATTTTGGGCCTTTGTCCCTGATTATTTTAAGTCTTGTTCCTGATTCATGAGGCAAGAGTTTGAGAGGTATGCAGCCCCAAGTCTCGCATCCCTCCAAAGAACCACACTTTCTGTAGTAGCATCCCCCCACCAAAAAATATTCTGACTGTATCCAATCCCCCAACCGCAGGAACCCCCATAGAAAAGCACCCCCTGCATCTGCCTCTACCAAGAGGGACAAGGAGCAGAAGATTCACATCATAGAACTGCTGCTATGGTGCTCTCCAGGGTCCCACAGTATAACTTCTGGCATACAAATAAATGCGCTGCTCCTCTGGCCCACTCCCTTCCTCCCTCTCTCTTTCCCCAGCTCAGACTCACATACTCTATTGGCAACCACGAACATGGCAGGTATTTTTATATGTAATTTATAAGCACTGCAGAAATTGTCAGATGTCAAGATTCAGAAGCGGTCAACTGACATTCATGATTTAGGTGACATGCTCAGTCTACGCAGTGTTATAAATTATTAATAAAACTGTCATGTTCATGGATGCAAGCCAAGCAGACCTAGTGAGTCAGGGAGCTTTCCTTTTCTGCCAGAAGTTTTACTGTGGGACAGCACTGTATTAGCAGTTCTCTGCTGTGGATCTTCTGCTTCCTGGCCTTCTTCTGACCTGTGGGGGGGGGCAGTTGCAGGGGGTAGCTTGTCTGGCAGGGGGTCCTGGTGTTGGATGGGGATGGGATACATTATGTCATAATGTGTCCCCAAGTTGTAGTGTCTAGGTGGGTCCCTGTAAAAAAAATAAATAAAAAGGCTCAACAGGGCATGATAAGGTGCTTGAGCTTGAGGACCCCCAAGGGCCCATTTAGTTAGCCCTGGTGAGAGACAGTGTAGGGGCCCCATGGTGCAATGAGAAGTGTCATTAGGGAAAAAAAATGCCTAGCCTATACCAGTTTTCAGTTTGCCTTAACAGTGCAGCCCCTCTCCTCTGTCCAGTAAATAACCCCTGCACAGCACCCCCAGTACAGCTGAGCCAGCCCAACTGCTCCAATCAGCATCCCTGCAGCCCGAAGGAGCCCCACTCCAAATCCCCTCATTCCCTTGATTCCCATCAGTTCCCCTCCATAGCCTAAGCCAATCCAGTTACATGTAACTGTTAATATGTTATAATCTAAACTGTACAGATCCCCTCACATTGCATCCAAGACAATTAGACAAGGCACTAGCAGGCAAGGCCTCATTTTCTAAGCAAGACAGGTGTGAATGGTGGGGTGAGAAAGGAACGAGGACTCTGCTAGGGAGAATTAGAAGGAGAGGACACACACAAAAAAAAAAGACAATGGAATGGGAGTGCAGGAGGGACGCGGGTGAAGAGGAAAGAAAAGAAAATGTAACAACATGATAGACAGAAGGGATGGTGTGCCGTGGCCCATGCCATGGCAGTCAGGCCAAGGCTGAACAACTGCTTCAAAATCTTCACTCCCATCCCAGTCCCCAATCCAGTGCATGAAGTTCAAGTGAACCACACAGTCACTGCCCACTGCCCACCCACCAGCAGAGCCAACTCCAAGACAGACCCGCCCAGGCCCAATAATTCAATGGCAAAGAAAGCAGTTCTTTGTCTCTCGACTTCCTGAGTGAGACTATCAATCCCCCCCACCACTGCGCTCTCATCACATAGATCCCATCTCATCATCTCACAATCTGGATTCAGAAATTAATTTGGAATTATTCATCGCTTCGCCGGGTCTGCTTTTCTGCTTGTCTGCAGTGCCATCACTTTTTACTACAGACACTCTGTCACTGACGAGTGACAATTAGCTAGTCTATATTGACAACAACAGACAGAGTACTTAGTGTGGTGTACATTCTGCTTATGCTTGCTTTACACAAGTGATGAAAAGAAAATATAAGACAAGGATCTCTTCTGTCTTCTTTGTCTCTTGTGACTCATCTCTCCTCTCTGACCCTCTCACTTTTTTAGTCTCTGCGACTGTCTACTACTTTACGCTAGTATGCTCAACAACTTGCTCCACACTCTCCCAGTCTTCAACACAAACTGCCTCTCACTCAGAGCCAAATGCTCTGCTCGTACCTTTTATACTATTGGGTGGCACGCTGGCCCACTCACAGTTCCTCTTTCTCAGCACAACATGAATTTTATTTTCTGCAGTAGACTGTGCAACCATGTGGTCCCCCACCACTTGCTGGCCCTTGGTCCGCAGGTACACCCCTGCTGACAGTCATTTGTAATTACAGAACCAAAATAAAAAAAAGAAAAAAGATTTAAAGAGGCAGCACAAGGGAATTAGAACATGAGTTTCAATGGAAAAATGTGCCTCTCTGAGGCTTGCGCCAGGGGCAGAAGCACCACCAACCCCACCCTTCCTATGGTGCTGACCCACACACAGTGGTGACAGTCAGAACACATGACCTAATCACTGTAACACAAAAGCTATCCACAGCTCCACAGGTCCATAAACAAAATACTAATATATGGCATGCAACTATATGTACATAGCTTGTGTGTGTGTGTGTGTGTGTGTGTGTGTGTGTGTGCGTGTATCTGCGCACACGCGCGTGTGGGAGGGATTGGTTTTGGGGGTCATTAAGTGGAAGACACATAGCCATGACCAAATGATGCCACAGAAAACCTGCACATTATGATTCACTCCCACCCACCCTCAACCAACCACACACACACACACACACAGAGTAAATGAACAGGGCAGATAACATTATGTAGTCATACTACTTCTGCTGAGGATAACCACACAGTACTGCACGGCACAAGAAGACAAACAGTAGGCAGATGACACAAGTAACACCCAAGATGCATACCATTCTTCTAATGGCAGTGTTGGTGTTTCATCCTCTGAGCTACTGGAGTCATCGTCAGTGCTTGCAGACAATGATGAAGATGCACTGACACTCAAAGTAGCAGCTCAAATGAGTGGGGATGAATAAGTCTTTAGCTGGACACATCCAAATACTCCAGATCATTTTCCGAATCAGAGCCACTTATATCGATTGCTGCCATAGCACTTCACTCAACAGAGAAGCTCCTGCCAGTGCTGGTACTGACATCAACACACTACCATGATGGGAATCAGCATGTGAAAAACAATTTTAGTATAGAACATACCCACTACAAATAACTGCAGACAAGTGGAGTAAAACACTACCAACAATGGAAAACAACACACAGATGTGGATACAGCGAGATAAGGTACTGATTTCAGCAACTGGTCTTCTAAATACATGCCTTCTTTGCATATCACCTTTAAATATAGTTGCTTAATAGATCTGGTTTTAATATCTGACAATGTTGGTCTTTTCATCAATGATTGTAATGCAACTTGTGTTACCATCTTCCAAGCCCAGCAACCCAGATCTTGATTTATTCTCTGTTGCAAAATGTAACAGTTCAATAAATTGTACAAATAATAAATGTGACTATCTAAAAATAAGTCAAATGCAAATCTACAAGTTCTGTTAAGTATTTACGTAATTCTTTTCAACAAAGATTTCCTAACAGAAGAATAATAACTAAGCCATAATCCATGATGGATAAAATGTGCTTAAACAAGTTTTTTTTGTTTCTAATGTAAAGTTGTTTTTTTTTTCTTCTTCTCATTATACACCCCAGCAGGTTCGGTGGCTGTATCAGCCAGTACCATTTGGGCTCTGGGCTGTACTGAATCCACCTTTCTCCAGTCTTGGTTGGCCAATGGAGCTACCAGGGGCGTCATCAAACCCCAACCCCTGATTGTTTTTTCCACCTGATTTTCAACCCCATTATCCCCCCAGTGCCAACCAAGTTTCGACCGGCATGCCCTTACAGAAATAGCGGAGTGCTGTGCACATGCAGAATGCATGCTACATGTTTAATTTTGCAATGTATGCATGCAGTTTGCATACACAAAGTGAACCTAAGCGAACCAGGTCTAAAAAACAAATCAGGTTTGTGTGCTGCAAGTTTGACATGTGTGCTGCAGGTAACCTGGTGTGAACATCTTCTAAAACTTACATCAAGTATGCATGCTTGACATGAGTGTAGCAGTTAAGCTGCTGTGAACATAATTTAAACACCACATCAGGTTCATATGTTGCATACTTGCCATGTGTGCAGCAGCTACTCTGGTGCAAATGTCATCTAAAAAACACATCACTTTCTATTTCTTATACTACTGCTAGCAATTAGAGTCATTAAAATACATTTTTATTTGAATTCCCATAAAAATTAGGTAAACTCATTAATTCTGATTCTTTTGCAAGTTGTTTGATGGCTTTTGATTTTTGTCATTGAATCATCATTAATTTGTATTGTTTGTTTACTGCATTAAATACCTAGGATATAGCCAGTCACATTAATTTATAAACTATTGTTTGCTTACTGCAGTAAATGCCTAGGGTATAGCCAATCAACATTCCCCATTCCAGATGTATGAAGAGGGGTTTCTGTGTTGTGAAGCCTATCCTTTTTGTTTTGGAACATGCAAATCCCTTATGCATATTTAGTGCTACAAATGTGTTTCTCCATGACTGTTTCATCTCACTTACGTTCCATTTGTCATTCTGTATTGAGCATAAGCAATATGGCCATGGTCAGTGCTCTTTGTGTTGAGTAGGGTCTTGAAAGCATGCACCACACCTCATATTTTGTCACTGAAATGAGGGACATGGACACTCAAAGTGAAAGAAACTGAGGGGCACTAACCCAAATGAAACATGGAGATACAATACCTCAGAACACAGTGGAAACCATTGCATTAACACCTGAGAATGAATTTCTACCTAAGAAGGGGTGCCATTTAGTTAGGGCAGAGGGGGGCAGTTGCCTCCTCCCCCATATTTGTGCCTTGGTTGTTCTTATGGTGTGACAATAATGACTTTAAATTTGGATTTAATCTTTTGCACAAGTGCCCACTTGGCCTGTGTGTGTGCTTATGCTGCAGGTACTCTCCAGACTCAACAATGGCTGTATTGTGTTCTGAACTCTCTTCAGCTATTAATGGTGACACAGTCACATGTAATGTAGATGAGCTCCAACCAAGAAAAAGTGGATGAGCCTTGCAAGTGTGACACTGTCTTTCCCACCACAGAGCACACAGACTACACGTAACAGCTTGGAGGAGATAATGAGCAATGAACTCTCAATTGCAGTGTTGTGGCAGTTTATTTTTTGTTGTTTTACTCTTAGTGAGTCTCCCCTGGTGGCTGAAGGGGCAGATGGTGAACTAGAAACTAACTCAAGACTGGGCTACATACTTACTGTAATAGGCTTGCCTTGTATAAGAAAATGGCAAAGACCCCTATGGGAGAAAGCTAGGCTTAGCAGCAATGTGTGACAGAGTTGTGGTTGACCTTTATAGGCCTCATTTAGTGCAGTGCCACAGCAGCAACCAAGCAAAAAACAAGCATCCCTGGTTGGATGGTTTGGTTGGTGAGGTGACTTGGTAGCAGACCATGTTGGGGACCTGTGATAACCAGTTCTAGCATCCAGCTTCTGATGAAGGAGAGAGGGGGAGCAGACAGAAAACTGGACTGGTGGCACACTATGCCAGGCTGCAGGTTCTGGCAATATTCGCCGGGTAAGTAAAAATAAATATTTTTTTTTTTACAGGGGGATTAAGGAAGGAAGAAGGACTGAAATATTGATGTGTTTTTCACATTTCTTCTCCATTGGGGCAGCTTCATGACCCATAGGGGATGAATATGGAATGGAATGGAGTCAGGGAGAAAATTCAGGACAAAGTTATTTCTTTGGGGGGGAGGGTAGAACTTGAGTCAGGAATAAAACTGGTTAGTAATAGGGTGGGTTTAAGACAAGATCTGGTGCACTGCTCTGGGATATATACAGATGAATCTTATACATTTGAATTTTTCCTGATTTGTATATCACTTTTCAGTCAAAACAAATAAGTTATATCTTTTAGAGTTGTTACAGAAATTCTAGAACTGTCCCATGCATTCAAGGACAGTTGAGCGGTGTGGTTTGCACAGACTTTTGGAGCCCCACTATAGTCAGGCTTATGCCCCCCCCCCCCCGAGTGAAGCTGAACTCCACATCCCCACACTCAGGCACATTATGAGAAAGGGAAAAGGAGACTGCAGGGGTGTGCACCATTGAAATGAATGGGGGTATTTTTTATTACTATTTTATCCATTACTGATGAAGAGTTGGAGATTAATGAAGGCCACCGCTCAACTAACAAGGGCCTTGTTAGTAGAACAGTGGCCTTCATTATTCTCCAACTCACCATCATAAAGTATAAACTAGTAATAGAAAATAACTCCATTCATTTCAAGGGGGTACACCCCAGCACTCGCCCATGGACATCATCTCTTAAAGACTCCTGCCTCTGGATACCTAATAGAAATGTAGAAACATAGAAACATAGAAGTTTACGGCAGATAAGGACCGCAAGGCCCATCCAGTCTGCCCATTTCTTTTTCTGCCTTACAAATTTGCCATCAGCCTTTGCTCTGTCAGTGGCCTATCTATTCATAGTCATTTGTATTGCTCCCTTATGCCTAGCCCATGCCTGTGTAAAGCCCTGCACAGTATTCATAGCCACCACTTCTTGTGGTAAGCCATTCCATGCATCCACCACCCTTTCTGTGAAAAAGAATTTCCTCACATTACCCCTCAATCATCCGCCCTTCTAATCTCATGCTGTGTCCTCTTGTCCTGCTATTTTTCTTATATTTAAACATGTTAGTCTCTTTCACCTTGTTAATGCCCTTAAGGTGTTTGAATGTTTCGATCATATCACATTTCTCCCTCCTTTGCTCAAGAGTATACATATTGAGCTCTGTTAATCTGTCTTCATATGTCTTCTGATGCAGTTCCTGCACCATTTTGGTTGCCCTTCTCTGGACTGTGTCAATTTGGTTAATGTCCTTGTGAAGGTGTGGCCTCCAATACTGCATGCAGTACTCTAGATGGGGCCTAACCAGTGTCTTGTAAAGAGGGATTATTACCTCCCTCTTATGACTTGTTATACCCCTACAAATACACCCTAACACCCTCCTAGCCTTACCTACTGCATTAGAGGTCTGCTTGGATGATTTCAGGTCATCAGTGATGACACAAAGCACATTTTCTGGAGCTGGAAGGACACTACTTTCTTCAACTGAGCTGTGTGAGAAATTCAATATTGCACTTGATATCTGCAACAAACGTGCACTTTTGCTTAATTCTGTGGAAGGTGAAACAAACTACCCTTGGTAATTGCTTTTTATTCACATATTTATTTAGTGTTTAATCAAGAAGGGGCTTGCAAACTCTGTTTATCTTGTTAGTAACTTCAGAAAGATTTAAATACTGCATTTGGGTAGGTCATTGTAGGTAGCTAGATTGTCTACTATGATTTGCAGACAGTTAAACTATTTTTAAATAAATTAAAGGTGGCTGAAGAGTTGAAAAAGAAACTTGCAAACTCAGCTTATCTTGGAAGTAACCTCATAAGTGTTTAAATACTGCATTCTGGTTGTCCCTTGGGGGTAGCTGGATTGACTACTAGGATTTTGGGACAGAAACTATTTTTAAATAATTTACTGGTGCGTAGGAGTTTGTGATAGTTAAACTCTTTTATCAAAGTTACTGGGGTTAAGGAGTGGTCACAGAAAAACCTGCAGTGTGAAACAGGAAAGACAGTCTTTCACGCAACAGAGGGTGGTGGATCTAGGTTTACGATTGTTTGTTACAATTCTTAAGATTTTCAGTGCAGGAAGAGTTTAAAGCACAGCTGACTTATTTTGGGGCTGACAGCTCTCAGAGCACAAACCACCAGGCCTGTTTTGGGGCTGGGGAGGTTTACCTTGTCTGACTTGGATGTGGATTTTTCTCTGTCTGATTAGCAGGGCTTCTCTAATCAAATTATTGTGTAGGGCATCTTGCTGACAGGAAGGCACTCATTGCAGCAGTGGGTCAGAGCTTTTAACTGATTGTTTTGTGAGGGCACAGTTTAGGCCCAACTCCTTCCCACCCTCACCCCACCCACCCCTGAAATAGTTCCTTTATACCTGCGGTTCTGACATCATTTCCTCAAGAATGCAAGGTGCATGTCACTGTCATATCCTCTCTAGCACACTGCACTGACAATTTAAGCATACACATTGTATAATATAAATATATATCTATTTCTATATTACAAACCAATCACACACACACACACACACAAAAAAAAATGTGGGGAGTAGTGCAATGTAATGGCTGTGGGGCAGCAGTCTTCTGGGAGCATTTCTGGAGGCTGAGATGTTGCCCTATTTGCAGACAGCTCTCTGCCCTGAGGGAGGAAGTTGCCCATCTTCAGGCCACACTGGACAGTAGTACGGAGACCTTCCCCCAGGCCACACTGGACAGTAGGAAGGAACCCCCATCCAGAGAGCACCAGAGCCACCACCACTTCCTCAGAGGTTGCAAAGAAAGCACAGCAGTTGGACCACAGTCGGCTCAGGGAGGGTGCGGATGGTGGAACAGAGGCACACCCAGTCAGTTGTTCCACACCATAATCCATACACCATTCTGGGGGAGCATAGCTCCCCTATGTATACACCCGCAGAGGAGACTAAGGAGGGTGCAGACAACTGTCACAAGGGCGGCCTTCAGGAAGGAGGCAGAGGGCACCAGAAGGAAAGAAAGCAGCTCCTGGTGGGGGACTCAGTTATTAGGGGGATAGAACTGGGGGAAGCAGGTAAAACTGAAGTAAGGTGCCTGCCTGGTGCCATGGCTTGGAGGGACAGGAAGCGCATCCTTAGGATCACGAGAACAGTTGCACGGGGGAGTCTGAGCTGGACATCATTGTCCACCTAGGGACAAATGACTTAGCTCATCATGAGATTAGAGCAGTGCAGAAGGACTTTGTAGAGTTGGGGTGGGGCTTAAGACAAGTAGCACACACAGTACCCTTCTCAGAGGTACTGCCTGTCAGTGGCATGGGTGAGGCAAGGGTACATTGCACCATGCAGTTTAACAAATGGTTGAAAAAATGGTGTGGAGCACAGGGATTTGGCTTCATTGGGGACTGGGGTTCCACCTGGAAGGACACCAGCCTATACTGGCAGGATGGTCTGCATCTGTCCAGGAAGGGAACAAGTCTTTTGGGCAATTGGTTTAAATGCTTCATTGGCAAGCCTTTAAACTAGTCAAGGGGGGGGAGGCACTGATAAGCAGCAGGAAAAGCCCAGCCTCCCCATACAAAACAGGGTACTTAATGAGAAAAAGGCCAAGGTAGAAAGGTCAGTGGGGGATGCCGCTACAGAAGGTAAAGCCATCAAAAAATGGAGAGCAATGAGTACCAATGCCCATAGTCTGGGTAACAAGCTTCCTGAATTAGTGGCCTTGATGGAGGAGAAAGAGCTGGATATTGTGGCAGTCACAGAACCGTGATACACACAGAACCATGACTGGAATGTAAACATACCAGGATACACTATCTATAGGAGGGACAGGGAGGGTAAAAGGGGAGGAGGAGTAGCTCTCTACATAGAGAAGAAATCAAAGCAACAGAACAAAGGGGTATACAGGAGGGAGAAGAAGCACTGTGGGTCAATTTGGAGGCAAGCAATGGCACACGTTCGCACAGGGTTAGTATACAGACCCCCTCTCAAGGGAGAAATGGACAAGGAAATGATAGAAGTATACTTAGAATGGCAGATAAAGGGAGATATTGCTGATGGGTGATCTGAATATGCCAGATGTTAATTGAGTGCAGTTGCAGCAGCCACTTCTAAGAGTGGGTTATTCTAGATGCCCTACAGGGGCATGCCTTAGACAACTAGTATTGGAGCCCACTCAAGAGGGAGCAATCTTAGATCTGGTTTTCTCAAATGGAGATGAAGAGGATCACAGATGTAGAGTGGGTAGCCATCTGGGAACTAGCGACCATCGAACAGTTTGGTTCACAATAAACACAGCAATAGGTCAAGCCATACAAGACAAAAGTACTGGATTTTAGGAGGCTGACTTGCCAAAATGGGTGAGTGCCTAAGGAATGCACCAGCAAATGGGCAGGAAGGAGGGTGGAAGAACAATGGGAATAATAAAACTGCCATCACAGAGGTAACAAGCCATTGTAAAGCAAATAAACAAAATGAAACGAGGTAAGAAACCACTATGGTTCTCAAAGGAAGTGGCAGTGAAGGTTCAAGAAAAAGAAAGCATTCAGGAAGACAAGGAATCACAGAAGGAACAGGACAGAGAACTGTATCAGTTAAACCAAAGGAAGCTGGAAAGGCAGTCAGAACAGCAAAGCCCCAAACCGAGGAAAAGATAGCCAAATCAGTTAAGAAGGGGTGAAGGAAGACCAAGGGAGGATAGTGAGGCTTAATAAAGGGAGGGAGGGTGGGCAGAGGGTGACTGTGAAAAGGCAGAGATACTAAACAAATATTTTGCTCAGTATTTACAAAGGAAGAGGGGAGGTACCTAAAACAAACAGTAGAAACACTCTGGATACAGAAGTTGATACTAACCCATTTACAGAAGAAAGGGTTCTGAAAGAACTCTTAAAACTGAAGGTGGAAAAAGCAATGGGGCCTGATGGGATTCATCCCAGAATTCTAAAAGAACTAAGGGTAGAACTAGTGACACCACTGACTACCCTCTTTAACAAATCATGGGAGGATGGGGTGGTACCTGAGGACTGGAGGAGGGCAGATGTGATTCCCCTTCACAAAAGTGGGAGCAAGGCAGAAGCAGGAAACTACAGACCTGTTAGTTTAACCTCAATGGTAGGAAAATGATGGAATCACTTCTGAAGGAAAGAATTGTTGAGTATCTAGAGGCCAGAGGGGCAAAGGACCCAAGGCAGCATGGAGTCACAGCGGGAAGGTCATGCCAGACAAATCTGATAGATTTCTTTGAGTGGGTGACCAAAGTAGTTGATCAGGGAGGGGCTGTGGACATGGTCTACCCAGACTTTAGCAAGGCATTTGACTCAGTCCCACACAAAAGATTAATATACAAGTTAGCCAGCCTGGGAGTGGGTCCCAAGATGACAGCCTGAGTAAAGAATTGGCTGGAGAATAGGACACAGAGAGTAATAGTAAATGGAGTCCACTCTGAAAAAAGGGGGGTTAGTAGTGGGGTACCGCAGGGTTCAGTATTAGGACCGGTCCTTCAATGTCTTTATAAGCAACATTGCAGAGGGACTGAAGGAAAGTATGTCTTTGCAGATGACACAAAAATCTGCAACAGAGTTGATGCACAAGGTGGGGTGGAAAGGATGAGAAGGGACTTGGCAAGGTTAGAGGAATAGTCAAATGTATGGCAGCTTAGATTGAATGCTAAGAAGTGCAAGGTAATGCACCTGGGAAACAAAAACCCAGGGGAAGAGTACACAATGGGGGTGAGATACTAACAACAACAAAAATGGAAAGGGACCTGGGGGTGGTCATATCAGATGACCTAAAGGTGGACAAGCAAAGTGAGAGGGCAGCAAGGAGGGCTGGGGGAATACTGGGATGCATAGGGAGAGGCATCAACAGTAGAAAACAAGAAGTTATTATCCCTCTGTACAGACAGCTGGTGAGACCACATCTGGAGTACTGCGTGCAGTTCTGGAGACCCAATCTCTGCAAAGACATAGACAGGATGGAAGCTGTCCAGAGGAGGCCAACTAAAATGGTGCAGGGTCTGCACTGGAAGACATATGAAGAGAGTCTTAAGGAGCTTAATATGTATAGCCTCGAGGAAAGGAGGGAGAGGGGGGACATGATAGAAACTTTCAAGTACCTCAAGGGAATCAACAAAGTCCAAGAGGTAGCATCTTTCAAAAAAAGAGGTGTGCAAGAACAAGGGGGCACAATTTGAAGATAGAAGGGGGGCGGCTCAAAGGTAATTTAAGGAATTATTTTTTCACAGAGAGGGTTGTGGATGCATGGAACGGCCTTCCGGAGGAGGTTGTGGAGTCAAAAACAATGGTGGAATTCAAGCATGCATGGGACAGTCATAAGGCAATTCTAGGGGTTGGGGGTAGGAAGAATTAGGCTGCTGGTTAACTAGGATCTGCAACTTATCCATCAGGTAGGGAAATAGGCAGACTGGGTGGGCCAAGCGGTCCTTATCTGCCGTCAAATTCTATGTTTCTATGTTTCTATGTTCTATGTTGATGCCCAAGTCTCTTTCTTCCTTTATGACTGCTAGCAACTCCCCTCCCAGCCTATAGGTGGCTTCAGGGTTTCTCTTCCCTATGTGCATGATTTTGCACTTCTTTGCATTAAATCCCAGTTGCCACTCTTCTGACCATTTTGCTAGTTTATCCAGATCTCTTCTCATTCTGCCCACCCCATCTGGATCATCTACTCTGTTGCAGATCTTGGTGTCATCTGCAAACAGACAAGCCTTGCTCTCTAGTCTGTCTGCAAGGTCACTAATGAACATGTTGAAGAGGACTGGCCCCAGAACTGATCCCTGAGGTACCCCACTTGTGACTTGCATCTCTTCTGACTGTATACCATTTACCACTACTCTCTGTTTTCTGCCCATCAACCAGTTTGCCACCCAGTTTACCAACTTCTGACCTACCCCGAACCTACCCAGCTTATTTATCAATCTTCTATGTGGAACAGTGTCAAAAGCTTTGCTGAAGTCAAGGTAGGCAACATCAACTGCTCCCCCTTGGTCCACCACTCTGGTTACCCAGTCAAAGTAATCTATGAGATTAGTTTGACAGGACCTTCCCATTGTCAACCCATGCTGTCTTGGATCCTGTGCCCCTATGAATTCCAGGTGTTGCACTATCCTTTCCTTAAGGAGTGCCTCCATAATCTTGCCCACTACTGTGTAAAAGCGTCATTATTTCCTCCAAGAAATTTTTTTTTTTGTTGTTGGTTTTGGACCCCCCCCCCACACTGTAAGTTCTCAGAATGTGAATTTGTATCTGTTAAAATATTAAATGGGAAAGTCCTTCTGTGAGATATATTATAGAAGGCTAATTTTTTCTTGAAATTGCCTTTCTTCGGTATTTGGAAGCCTTTTTCAGTCCAGTCCGTTTACTTAATTGCTCCTGCACGAATGTGCGGCCTGCATGCTTACGCTCGAATGTACGGAATGTTCGGTCCTCATTCGCTAGAGCAGCCCTTTCGCCAAGGCTTTTTAAACCTAGAGTTAAAATTAGCTCCGTGGAACTCCTTAGCTTACCTCCCTTATTTTCAGTAGTTTTGCTTAGCTGTACAGGAGTTTTTGGGCTAAGTCTCGTTTGGGTTCCCTAACGCGACTGTCTGTTTCAACAGTCGGCGTTCTGTTGCAAACAAACCAGCCGTTTTGGCGTTCTGCTCAAAAACCTAAGTCCTCTCTGAAATAATAGCAAATATTAAAATGTCCTTTTTCTCATGAGACCATTTAAAACATTGAGACTAGAAAACTTATTTTGCTGTTACTGCTAATTTGGGAGAAGCTTTGCTCTGCGCTATTAGACAGTTGTTAAAATGCAGTCTCTTTTGCTTTAGCATTACAACATGCAGTGTACACTTAAATTTACCCCTCTCTTACTAAATTAAAACCCCTTATCCCCTTCAGTCTCTCATATATTATTTTATATGTTCTTGGGTGTTGCACTGAAACCTTAGCTTGGTATCTTTATTTTGAATTTAGGTGAACAGGATCTCCCTACCTCCTGGAAACCTTTTTCTCAGGGTTTTCTTTAGAGCCAGCCGGCTGTGGTTTTCCTGTATTTAAAGAGATATGCTATAGGGTGGGACTTTTCCTCAAAGGTTTCAAAACTATTTTTAAATAGCCTTGTTATTTTTTACTTTGGAAGGATGTAAAGTTTATATCAGACAAATAAATGTTTGTGTAAAATTGGAAACTTAAAAAAATGTTGTTATATTCTGACAAAAACTCTTTTTATTTGAAATAGGGGAGGGACAAAAATGTCACATGATGGGGCAATACTATATAAAGGTTTTGGTAACTTCATTGAATCAGATAGCTCCATGAGGTGCAGACTGGTTCTGTCCTCATTCTAGTCAGAAGCACTAGCAGTATTCTGGTGTTTGTCTGGACATTGCACAATGCACATTTATTTATTTATTTTAATTTATTCGCCTGAAGTTTGACTGCTGTTCTGGTTTGGTCACAGAAATAAATCTTTTTGTTTGCAACTTACAACTCTTGTTCAGAGAGCCTCCTTCTTGATACCCACACCTTTACATACTGAGGTAAGACTGACTGGTCTGTAGTTCCCTGCCTCTTCCCTGCTACCACTCTTGTGGAGTGGGATCACATGAGTCCTTCTCCAGTCTTCTGGGACCTCTCCAGTGCTCAGAGTCTCACTAAACAGTTCTGCTAATGGCTCTGCTAGTTCCACCTTTAGCTTCTTAAGTACCCTGGGATGTATGCCATCAGGTCCCATTGCCTTATCAACCCTGAGCTTAGTAAGTTCTTGTAGGACCCTTTCTTTTGTGAAGGGAGTAGTGCTCACCTCCCTCCACACTATGTCCATGATGCTAAGCTGTGGGCCCTGCCCTACCTTCTCTTCAGTAAATACTGAGCAAAAGTATCTATTTAGGATAGATGCCTTTACAGGGTCCTCCTCCTCACATGCTCCCTTTTCTCCATTAAGCTTAGCAATACCCCTCTAGACTTTCTCCTTTCACTAATGTATCTATAGAAAGGCTTGTCACCTTCTTTTACTGTTCATGCTAGTGTTTCCTCAGTTTGGGACTTTGCCTGCCTTACTGCCTTCCCTGCTTCCCTTAGGGCAGTTTGGTATGCCTCAAGTAAGAGACTTTTTACTTATATCTGTACGTTGTGGGTTATCAGTAGCAGCATGGCTGTACCCACTACTGTGTGTATGCATGGTAGGGACTGGCCATGTGAGTGTGTATGTTGAGTTATTGCTTTAGTGTTTGCACCTTAAAGTCTGTTTGTGTGGAAGCATTCAATGCTAAGGAGAGAAAATAGTAGGAGTACAGGCTAGACAAAAACAATTAAGTGTTTTTTTGGGTAAATTTGTATATAGGGTTGGGAAAACCTCATGTGTATCCATTGGTATGTGCGCTACAGTTCAGCTGTGAAAATGAGATGAGGGAGAAAAGAAAACTGAAAAGCATGCCTCATGTGTGCAAATGTATTCAGGTGCAGTATGTATTGAAGTACAAGTGAGCCATATGAGTGCAGACAGTATGCCTTACTGGTTAAAGGCACTGAACTGCAAGAGAAGAGACTTGGAGGCATGAAAACCTGGGGTTGAATCTCATCAACCCCCACTTGTATATGGTGTGATACTGAGCAAGTCACTTAACTTTTAAGTGTGCAGGTTTAAATGAACAATTGCTTTTTGTACAGATGCAATATGCATGCAGGCTTTCCCAATTTAACATAAAAATCATGGTTTCCACACTTGCTTGCTGCATGCATGCCAAATGCATGTAATCAATGTAACATTTAAATCATGCTTGCAGCATGCATATCACTTGGGTAGTTTTATGTGTGAAGCATGAAAACATTTCATGTAATTATTTCTGTGAGGGTGGGGACATAGCCATGCTGACAATAACAGCACAGCAACAAATGCTATGAGCAACACAGCATGAACCAAAATAGGGCTGGACAAAACACCAACCGAGAAACAAACAGCCCGTCCATTAAAAATAATGGGGGTTCTGGTCAGTAACACCGCTGAACAAAATAAAGTGGACAAAAAAATAAAGTGGACTAGTGGAGTACCTCAGGGCTCAGTATTGGGTCAAATCCTCCTTAACATCTTTATAAATGACATTGCAGAGGGTCTGGAGAGAAAGGTATGCCTCTTTGAAGATCACACAAAGATATGTAATAGAGTTGATACACAAGAGGGGGTAGAAAAGATAAGAAGGGACTTGGCAAGGTTGGAGGAATGGTCAGACTTATGGCAACTTAGATTCAATGCAAAGTGCAAGTAATGCACCTGGGAAACAAAACCCAGGAGAAGAGTACACAATAGCAGGGAGGTACTAACAACAACAAAATAAGGATGGGGACCTGGGGTAGTCATATCAGATGACCTAAAGGTGGGTAAGCAATGTGAAAAGTCAGTAAGAAGAGCCAGGGGATACTGGAATACATAGGAGGGGCATCACAAATAGAAAAATGGAAGTAGTTTATCCCTCTATACAGACAATTGGTGAGACCCCATCTGGGGTACTGTGTACAGTTTGGAGACCTCATCTGTGCAAGGACATAGACAGGATGGAAACAGTCCAGAGGAGGGCAACTAAAATGGTACAGGGTCTACATCAGAAACCATATGAACAGAGACTGAGAGAGCTTAATATGTATACCCTTGAGGAAAGGAGGGACGGGGGGACATGATAGAAACATTCAAGTACCTCAAGGGAATCAACAAAGTCCAGGAGGGTAGCATCTTTCAGAAAAAGAGATGTGTAAGTACAAGGGGGCACAGTTTAAAGATAATGGTGGGATGGCTCAGGGGTAATGTGAGGAAATTCTTTTTCACGGAAAGAGTGGTGGATACATGGAACAACCTTCCTGGAGAGGTTGTTGGGTCTAAAACAGTGGGGGAATTCAAACATGCATGGGACAGACACAAGGCAATTATAGTTGGGGGTTGCAAGAAGTAGACTGTTGGTTAACTAGAATCAGCATCTTATCCAGTAGGTAGGTAGGGAAATGGGAAGACTGGGTGGGCCAAGTGGTCCTTATCTGCCGTCAAAGTCTATGTTTCTATGTTTCTAAAAATAAAGTGCCAAAAACAGTTTCACCATCAATATTGGCAGCACAAAATGTAGTGTGCCAGAACAATGCAGGCACACAACATGCAGGTAGCAAACAACATCCACCTCATGGTTGCATTGCACTGGAACACACAGCAGCAGGCACCCATGCACAGAAACAGCACAGGGGTGCAGGGAGATGGAACAGGGCAGGGTGCAATCACCACTGTTGGAAGCAGACCACTGGAAACCTACCATGGTAGTCTAGTGGCACAGGCATCAATATGGTGGGGTACACTCTCCCAGAATACTGAGTGATGGAGAACATGCACCGGGATAACCACTGGAGGACATGTGGGCCATGGCCACCATGTGAATGACCATGTATAATACAAGGGGCCAGAAGCACAAGCCAGCATGTCCCCAGCAACACACAGGACAGTTAAGACGGCGTGCTGGCTTGTGCTCCTGGCCCCTGTGGTTCTAGTGTAGTGTCTCCATGCGGTGGGCATTGTTTGCTACCTGCGTGTCATGTGGCCTGAATTATTCTGGCATGCTTCATTTTGTGCTGCCAATATTGATGGTGACATTGTTTTTCCTGCTTTCTTTTTGTCCACTTTATTTTGTTTTGTGATGTTACTGACCATAATCAAATAATGGGACATTCTGTCCCCCCACATCCTCCTGGACTTTTAATAACTAACTCCAGTGGGGGTGTGTGGATTTCAGGGATGGGGAGAAACTCAGGAGGGTGGAAAGGTTTATTTCAGAAAAAAACAAAAATAACTAACACTAAGAGACCTTGGGGGAACTAAACCACAGATCCAGGTCTCCTGACCCAGCTTTGTGTTGATGTCCTAATCACTCCACCATGGGAGTGACTCGACCAGGCACCCCAGTACACATCAACTTGGTCCCTCCTGAGTTGATACATAAAACAATGGGATAGCGGTAATTCTCTACCACTATTATATCCTGTTTGCTCTAAATGCAGGCATGATCTACACCACATGATTATTACCATGTGGTTTTTGTTTAGCTGTTTAGACCTGATACCAGTCACACATACATGTGTGGTGGTACATAGACATGTCTCGGCTTGAGTGGCTCTGCTTTTCCCATCTCTGGCCTTGTGCCTGGCTCACTTCCATCACACATACAACCACCACACTGCAACATGGTAGTGGTCAATGGCCAGGAGAGCCAACCTCTCATATCTGAGAGAGGAGAGCTCGTCATCAAAGATGGGTTCCTGGTGTAGCAGGATGTAAAGCACAATGCCTCAGTCCTCCACACCACTGAGCTGGCCTTTCTAATGTAAAGTTGAACCTATTCATATACAATATGCCAAATCATTGATTTACTTGCTTCATGCTATTGTCAATATGCTGATGGTAACTTTATTAAGACAACTATCCAGAGTCAAACCTAGGTATCTGTAATGGATAACTTGTTCCAAAATATTTCCATCAGATGTTTTTATAATGAGGGATTTTGGTGAACCGAAATATTGTCTAGAGTGAAATAACATAACCGTTGTCTTTTTTGAATTCAGACAGAATTTATTAATAAACTACATACGTACTGAACACATATCAGACTGTAATATAATGAATATGTTATCAAAATCCTTATTCCAACAAAAGATCACCATGCCACTGGCATACAGTAAGATCTTAGAATTGTTTACAACACTGCATAGGTTGTTCAAAAAAAGATTAAAAAGCAAGGATCCAAGAATCGATCCTTGTGGTACACTTATAATTTCATGTAAGGATTTGAATGGAAATTGTGAATTTTAACCTGTCACAAATGTTTTGTTAAGTAGCCTTTAAACTAGGACATAATTGAATTAGAAAAAAAAAAACAAGCTGCTTCAGACTATAAATCAGTTTCATATGTTGTGCCAAATCAAATGTTTTTGATAAATGATTATATAGAGAATCAATTAGGGTATCACAGTCCTCAGACTCCTGTATATTATTGATAAAGTCAGCTAGAGCTGTGATGGAATGGTACTATGTTTTTTTTTTCTAAAACCATGTTGCTCATAAGTCTGTAAAGTTTGTATTTTTCGAAATGTTCTTTAGGCTTATCACATTCTTTCAAGTGCCTTGGATACCAGTGATAAGACAGAAACTGGTCTATAGTTGGAGGTCAATAATCAATCAGTGTTTTTAACCATTGGTGAGACAAAAGTAGGTTTCCAATATGAAGGAACTGCTCCATATGTCAAAGAAAAATTAAAATAATTTTGTAATCAGTACAACTAATTCCTCAAATGCAATTTTAAAGAGTTTTACGTCTATATCATCTGGAGCTGAGTTTTCATTTTCAATTTCCACAAATATTTCAACACTTTTTTTTTACTAATAATCTGAAAATAAAAGTGTGGCATAGAAGTACTATTATATGGAATGCCTGCATGTAGATACACAGAATCAGATAATGGTAAACTAGTTGCTAACTTTTCAATTTTATTTTTGAAATATTGATTAAATCCATTGACTAGTCCCATTAGATCATTACATCATGTTAAACTTAGGTTTGCTACATTTGTTGTAGTTTTACAATTAATATTAAGAGGATTGTTTATATTCGTCCAAAAAGAATGGGTACTAGTGATTAAGGAAGCTAGTTTGTCACAAAAATATTTTGATTTCAGTACTCTAACTTGTTGTTTTGTATTGGTTTCTCAACTTTTTAAATCTCAAAATAAATGTAGTATTTCTTGTCTCTCTGTATTTGTACCACTGACAATTTCTATCTCTCATTAGTCACAACAACTGAGGGGTTATCCGTTTATGTGAACCACCACTTTCTATAATATTTAGTAAGGGGCATCAGTGTCTCAGACTTTATTAAATTCTGCCTTAAAAATGCAAAATCTATATAAGGGAGGTGATCCTTAAAAAATCTATCTTATTCAAGGTATTTTTAAAATCAGCAGTTGCCCCTTGATTAAAAGCAATACTCTCCTTTAAATAGGGGGTGCTCTTTGTATTTTAGTAGACAGGGTACATTCTATTGGTGAATAGTAACTTAACGAGTCAGGTAAAATGTGTAAGTTTTTCATGCTCTCTTCATTAGTAGTTAACAGCCAATCAGTAGTTGTACCAGTACCTCTGGTATACTTAAGATGGGTTGGTTTGTCTATTAGCTGTGTAAGGACATTTTATCAATAGAATCATGATGATATTTGTTCTTGGTGTTCCAATCAATGTCAAAATCACCAAAAACAATTATTTTCCAAGTTTCCATTATGCTATTTATGACATTTTAAAAATTGTACAAAACCAATTTTATATGTAGGAGGTGGAAGGTAAGTTGTAGCAACAAGCACATTGTTATTTTCCCTATTGTTAACTTCAAGGCAAGGAATTCACAGCCAGTCCCCTTTTGTGCGTTCTAGGAGCAGTGTGGAAGAAGAACTGTAAGGGTTTTGTCTTTTTTGCTTGCCCTGCTTTGCACAATCAATGGATAATGCTTGCACATATTTAAGAAGGAATTTTAATGAATGAATTAAAGAAGATTTTTAATAAAAGTCTTTTATAGTCTACAATCTCTTAACTTACTTGAAGCAATGTTTTAGATAAAATATTCCTATATGGCAGGTGCCGTCCCCCCACCCCATTTTTGCTTTGTCTCACTCTCTGACCTAGCAACTGCATTCCCCAGATTGTGATCCATATACATTCTGTGTGTGACTTCCCTTAGGCAATTGCTTTATTTGAATGAAGTGAATAATTAATTATTTCCTTATGTGAAATTGACCATTCCCTCTGTCTCAATATCCACTATCACTATTCTTAATGTCTTTTTAAAATCCTCTTGTTTTCTGAACCTCATACTGTCACTAACCCAGACTGGTGATTTTTGACCTCCTGGTGCATACTGAAGGGAAGGACGTATTGGGGTTTGTCCAGAAATTCTGTGAAGTTATCGGAGGGACTTTATTTTATTTAGTTGTTTAACCAGGAGTAGCACACTAAGCTGAAAGCTTTTTTACAGCTGTGACCTAGGAGCACAGGAAGGTTGAGTGACTTGCTCAGGGTAACACAGTATGCAGGTGGAAGCTGTGGGACTGAAACCTTGGTCTAGTCTGCTGGATGTCACCAGATTTGCAGCTCAGAGCCTTAAACCACTGCAATATATTGCCACCTAAATTTACCTAACAGTGCCCAGTACATCACAGAGTGTGCTCATTGAGCTCTGCAACCTATGGTTGGAGACAGAGATGCCAAGACCCTTGCCATTTAATCTCTTAAACTTCTCTTTATCTATTTGTTAACCAGGCAGGGACACTAGATGCGTCCTTTTTCAGGTCTGACTTGGGACATACAATAATCAACATTTAACAATCAACATACACAATACAAATTCAATTAACAGTTACACTTAAATTGCTGATATAAAAATAAATTAAAATTATTTTTAAAACTAAAAAAAGATGATGCTTGATGAAGGCTTACAGGCAACACATTTCAAAGGGATGGAGCTGGAATAGAAAATGACCACAGACCATTACAATACTAATAAATAGGTAAATTTAGTAAGATACCATTAGCAGATCTCAAATTAGGACATGAAGAGTGAATAACAACCATATCTGCCAAAGGAAAACCTGAAAAAAGCAACAACTTATAAAGCAAACAACAAGAATAGTTGCCAATTCTTGCCCTGGGTGACAACCAGCCTAGCTGTAAATATGAAGTACTATGATGTGTTTTGAGTGGAACTGACAATATAAACATAGAAACATAGAAACATAGACTTTGATGGCAGATAAGGACCGCCCATTTCCCTACCTACAGGATAGGCCGCAGATCCTAGTTAAACAACAACCTATTTCTTCCTACCCCCCTAAGAATTGCCTTATGTCTGTCCCATGCATTCTTGAATTCTCCCATAGTTTTAGACCCCACAACCTCCTCAGAAAGGCTGTTCCATCATCCACTACCCTCTCTGTGAAATAATACTTCCTCACATTGCCCCTGAACTGCTCTCCTTCTATCTTTAAATTGTGTCCCCTTGTTCTTGCAAGTCTCTTTTTCTGAAAAATGCTACCCTCTTGGACTTTGTTGATTCCACTGAGGTACTTAAAAGTTTCTGTCATGTCCCCCCCTCTCCCTTCTTTCCTCAAGGGTATACATATTAAGCTCTTTAAGTCTCTCCTCATACGGCTTCTCTTGCAGACCCTGCACCATTTTAGTTGCCCTCTTCTGGACTGCCTCTGTCCTGTCTATGTCCTTGCAGAGATGGGGTCTCCAGAACCGGACACAGTACTCCAGATGGGGTCTCACCAACTGTCTGTACAGAGGATAACAACTTCCTGTTTTCTGCTGCTGATGCCTCTCCCTATACATCCTAGTATAGCCCCCAGCCCTCCTACTGCCTTCTCACACATTGTTGTTACCTTAAGGTCATCTGAATGATTACCCCAGTCCCTTTCCTTTTTGTTGTTGTTACTACCTCCCCCATTGTGTATTCTTCCCTGGGTTTTGTTTCCCAGGTGCATTATTTGCACTTCTTTGCATTGAATCTAGCTGCCATACTTCTGACCATTCCTCCAACCTTGCCAAGTCCCTTTTCATCCTTTCCATGCCTCCTTGTGTATCAAACCTGTTGCAGATTTTTGTGTCATCTGCAAAAAGGCATACTTTTCCTTCCAGTCCCTCTGCAATGTCACTGATAAAGACATTAAAAAGGACTGGACCCAATACTGAACCCTGCGGTACCCCACTAGTAACCCCTCTTTCTTCAGAATGGACTCCATTTACAATTATAAACCTACAAATATTATGAGCTAAGGTCAAGACATTATACTCCCTCACATTCAAGTTCTGAAACAGATAACAAACATAATCAAGATGTCAAAATAATAAGCCAACAGCAAAATATGTCCTATTTTCTAAAGAAAAATAAGACCAAAATTTATACAGAATATCCAATTTTTGATTCATTGTTCGGCTAACATGTTTGATAGATAGTGAATAAGTTAAACTACAATACAGCGACACTTCCAAATATTTAAACTGGGTTACTTGTTCTATTGCAGCACCATCTCAGTCATAAAGGAGTAAATGAGGATTGTCTTTCAACATTAAAGGTGTCCCAAAAATCACAGATCTTGTCTTTTTATAGTTTAAAACCAAACAGTTATTTACAAACCTTGCACAGACATTCCTAAAATTGGCTTCAAGAACACTAGTCAAGTCTTCCGATGATTTAGACTGTAAAAAGATTATCAGATCATCTGCATACGTTATTGAGTTACAGGATCCACAATGAGTAGGTAATTGGTTAATAAAGAACAAGAGTAATAAGGGGCCAAATGGACCCCTGCAACATTTAACACTTAGTTGAGATGATCTGTGAATCCTGTAAACCAACTCGAACAAACTGTTTACAATTAGCCAAATAATCATTCACTCACAATACTACACTTTCAGAAAGACCAGTGATTTTCAATTTATATGATAATAAACCATGATCAATTAAACTGAATGCCTTTGTCAGGTCCACAAACACTGCCCCCATAATTAAAACCCCTGAGGACAGTGTCTGTGAGCCTGACCAAGGCAGTACCTGTCCCATATCCCCGTCGGAACCAATGCTGCTGTGAACTAAGACTGGCACAGGAATCCAGATAATCCTTCAGTTGATTAGATACAACTTTTTCTAACACTTTAACCAATGGATTAAGAATAGAAATGGGTTGAAAGTCATTCAAGACAGCAGCATGTGTTTTTTTTGGGGGGGGGATTGGGACAACCCTCGCACACTTCCAGTCTTGTGGAAATTGGCCCATAGTCAAAAATAAATTAAAAATATAACACAACAGATCAACAATAAGGAGAATTTCATCTTCACAAATCTAACATCCAGACCTCCCCCACAATCAGAACTCTTGTCTGGTAGAGTGCAAAGTAAATCAGGCATTTCACGCGACTCAAATGCCCAGATCTGAAATTGTGGTCTCTCCACTTGTCCAATCTCATTACCCCCAGATGCATTAAATAAACTTGACCTATAGCTTGAATAGCCAGCAAACTTGATATTGAATAAATCAGTAATCACAACTTGATCAGTGATCACTTCATCATTCACCTGCAATTTATCCACCTCTCTATTACAGTACAAGTCACATTAAACTGTTCCTCTAATGAGTTGTTTAAACATTTCTGATTGAGTTGCATAACTGTTGCTAGAGCCAGCACAAAGCCCTGCGCAAACTGTTTCTTAAGAATTAAAATGCAGTTTTGCATTGCATCATGACTGGACTGCTGATGCATTCTAAATGAGGGGCAAAATCATTTTACAAACATTGTTCTTGAGTTGTTTAATCACTGAAAAACAATGCAATATGAGTTGCCAATGCATGGCCAACTGTAAAACACAGTGCTAAACCAACTCATTGATGGAACAGTTTAATGCAACTTGTACTGTAGTCCTAGGAGATTTATTAATTTAAAAGTTTGACCGGGAAACCATACTGACCAGACAATCACTCATTTTCAGAAGCATCCGCTGGAGGGGGGCACTGGGAAATACATGAGTAGACAATATAATGCAAGTAAGAAAAGCAACAAGTAGTACAGCATGTGGTTCCATACAAACCGAAACAGTGCAATTCAGAACATTAGATACAGTACATTACAATACAATGTAAAACATAACAATAACAATGAGATGCAGCATCTACAGTACTGCAGCAGGATACCAGCATTAAGCTGCCAAGTCAACACTGTGCCAAGAAGTCCAGTTTAAGCAGGTAAGCGAGTGCAAGAAACTAGTATAGCATCCAGATGGTTAGGTGCAGGAGCAAGAGGTGGAGAAGTGATCATTAAGTAGACTGTTGAGATAAGAAGGGGAAGGGGTATAGTGAATGGTATCGGGGAGAATGTTCCATAATTTAGGCAGCTGATAGGAGAAGACAGACCATCCTGCAGGGGTGGACATATGAGGGACAGCTAAGTATGGGGGGTCGAAGTACTTGAGGGAATGTGAGGGACTTGAACTTTATTGATTTTTTTCTCAAACTGTGTTTAAAAACATTAAAAATTTCAAGAAATGATTCTCAGACATACTGAAAAATTGGCATGTGGAATTGAGTTTGATCAAAACCCTAAACTTTGAAGTGGGACAGTATACAGGTGAATGAGTCTGAAAATTGACAGCTTAAGTTCTGTTTTCATTTGAGCCCTCTTTGGTCACATTCTGTTTGATTCTGCTTCAGTACTTTGGCCACAGAAAATTTGGGCCCTTGGTATAGGGGATCAGCAGGCTATAAAAGAGATGTGCAAAGTGGCAATCTTTGCTCTGTGAAATAATTTGAAAAGTTTGCCAAATTCATGACATGTAAAGTGCCCAGTTTGCAAAGCTTTTGGCAGGAGAGGTGACACTTTTTCAGGATAACTTATGCAAATTCACTGACAGAGTTGTACCTTTGCATTAACTTCACCTTAACCTCACCTGACTTCAATTATTAAAATGCCATTTTCTCAAGGAAAACTCAAAAACGAAGAGCAAAATGGCAAAGTGGACAATTTGTGAAGTTACTGGCGAAGGTGAATTTCACAACTTCACTGGTACTTCACCAGTGAAGAAAAACTTCACAACATCTCTAGATATAAATTGGAGAAAGAGACATCATTCCATTATCTCTCACCCACTCAGTCCACGCTGACCTCTTCAAAACCTCTCCTCCTCATCCTTCAGTCAGAGTTAAAGCAAATAAATAGTCAGCATCTGATACAGTGCCAGGAGTTTTTTTTTAATAAATTAAATGTCTGGAAGAGGGAAGGAGAGTTGAAAATGACTGTGTAGGTGAAGGTGTGGTCATGGGACAGGCCCTGGCCATGGAGGAGTAGCTAAATTGATTTAGTTTTTTAATTTAAGTGGCCAAAGGTCATAGTGTTCACGAAGTGGCCCAAAAGTTCAACTGGGCTGGATTGGTGGTAAAAAAAATAAAAAAATAGCACTGTTATCAGTCAGGGGTCAATGAATGAAAAAAAACTGATATCCTCAAGGACTCATTTCTCCAACACATTGGCAGAGATATTCAAATCGGTTGTGACTAGTGCAATCCCACATTGTTCCCCGGCAAGAAATTGAAAAGCCTGCCTTGCACAGTGTAAATTCCAATGCACTGGGGTGCAATATAATCCTATGTGGTGCAGATGCAGGGGCATCATATTCACCCTGGGATGTGCAGCGCATATGCTGGTGCAACCATGCATTGCACCACATGGGGGGCTCAAAGTTGAGCCCATGAGGAGTGGGAACAACTCCTGGTCACCTACAGGTGGGCTGCTATATTGCAGGGCACAATACAGCAGCCACCAGTGATGGATGGCCACCCACCCACCCAGAACACCATCCACAAGCAGACACATTACCATGGAAGTCCAGTAGTGCCCCTAGTCCATAGCTGTGATCATAGTAATTGGCAAATTAAGCCATCCTTGGTAGTCTTGTATGCCCTTCTCCCTCCCAAGTCCCTAAATCCCAGTTAAATGCCATAAACAACCCCCAGTAGTCTACTGGTCCCCCCCAAGTCTCCAAGAAATGTCACTTATGACCCTCCATGGTGGTGCAGTGTAACCTCCCAGCCCATTGCCCTGCTCATGGTACAACACTGCATAATATATCCCTGGTGATCCAGTGGTAGCCCCCACCCCTTACACCCACACCAAACCCCTTGCCCACCATGTCCCCCCATCATTGGTGGGTGGCTGCAACCCACCCACATACCACCCAGCCAACCTCCAAATAACAGGTACAGTATGGGCTGTAAGCCCATTGGTCCCCAGTGTGGACCAATGGGCTTGCATGGCATACTGTACTAGACAGTCTCAAATATGTGAATCCCATCATTCAGATTGAACTTTATCTATTGGAAGCTTATCAAAATGGGATTATTTCACAGGATGAATTATTTTTTCTATTTGTTGATTCCCCTTGAAAACCAGCTATTTACACATTCCCAAAGATTCATAAATGTATATGTTGACAGCTTTATTAGGCCTTTAGTAACAAAACTAAGAAGTTAAGTAAAAGACAATTGGGATGTCTTAAATATTCTAAAAGACATTCCACAGTGTAAGGTAAATTTTCTATTAGATTTGATGGACATTGTTTTAAAGAACAATTTTGTTTTTATTTGAAGGGAAAAACTATCAGCAACTAAAGGGGATGGCTATGGGGGCTACTTTAGCCCCAGCCTAGCAAATCTGTACCTGGATCTATGGGAAGAGAAATATGTGTTTGATGCAACAAAAAATAGATTCCTTGAAAAATGGATTTGTATAAAAGATTTATCAATGACTTGCTGATAGTCTGGAAAGGGAATAGACAGGAACTAAAAGATTTTGTACATTATTTATTTATTTATTTGCTTTTCAGATGACACCTCTGAGCCGTGGGGTCTTTTACAAAGGTTCCACGTCAAGGCAATAAGGACAATATGGTACAAAACATAACATGATCATTACAATGGACCTTACAAAAAAAAAGAATTTAGAAAATATGAATAGTAATCTGAGATTTAAGATACAAGTGGATGAATGAACTATTATTTTTTTGGATCTCAGAATAAGTAAGAATGAAGATGGATCCATTCTGATAGGTCTTTTGATAAAAACAACAGACCAAAATACACTACTTCATGCCCACAGTTGCCATCCTGGCCATTCTAAACATAATATTTCTAAAGGCCAATTTATTAGGATTAAAAGGAACTGTGGGAGTGAATTATTGTGTTCACAAAGAGCTGAGGAGCTGAGTAGCTAAGTGAAAGAGGTTACTCTGAGAAATTAATTGAGAATACAAAAATGTCTGTTGATTCTATGTCGAGGGATTCCCTTTTGACATCAAAAATAAAGAAGAAAACAGACACAGGAATTTTTACTTTTGTGACAACTTTTGGAGGTGATTCAAAGAAAGTTGTGGATATAGTTAAAAACAACGTATGTGTTATGAGGGGAACACCACATTTACTGTCTCTGTTTGAGAAACCTTTACATGCATCATATAGCAGAGAACAAAAAAATGAGAGACAAACTGCTACATAGTTACTGTCCAGGGGAAGCAATTAAAAAACATATAAAAACTGATAAACAGTAATGGGGATTAAAACCCTGTGGTGGGTGTAAAACATTTTGAACAATGATAGCAAGCAACACATTACTTAATAAAAGAACTGTTTGTTTTGAAAAAATAAGAGAGAATAAAACTTGTAATACTGTGTCAGTCATTTATTTGTTAATGTTTAGCTGTGGATGTTTTTATATAGGATGTACAAAAAGGAAATTAAGACAAAGGAAAAATGAACATGTTTTGGTCATACGCAAAGACAATCAGTAATATGTGATGGCAGTGCACATAAACATGCAAGAAGACAGATCAGTACATAAAGTTACTGCCATAGGCATAGAACATGTGCCACACAATATCAGAGGGGGAGAGCTAGTTAAAAGAACAGGAATAGACTTTTCATACAGGTGCATTGGAATATCCTGGCCTTAATGGCAAGTTTGAGTTAAGACCCTTTTTAAGAAAAAATAAGCCATGTTGCTAAAAGAAATAGCTAACAATATGTGTAAGTGTCCTTAAAATAATTATTTTTTTACTGCAAGATGTTCTATGGAGAAATTTAAAAAGAAAATAATATATTTTTTTAGAACATGTCCTATTTTAAGAAATGTGTAATGTTCTGTTTTTATTTATTTTTTTCATAACTAGCATTGGTATTTGAGATTATTGATTATGACTAGAGGCTCTGTAAGTGTATATACATATAAACACATTTTATATAACCCCCCTTCACTCTTGTTTTCCCAGAGTTCTCTCTGTGTTTTCCCCCAAGTTCCATCTTTATTGCTGTTGCTTTGCTGTAAGATGCAAATCCCATAAATAGAAAATAGATATAATAGAACTAAGGTAAACATGTCCTATTATAGGATTTTGTGTGTATTTATCCTGTCCTTTTTTCCAACAGGAGACTTCTTATTTTGCAATATTCATTATGTGAAGAAAAGTTTAAATGAGGAATCATCAGTGTCATTAAATACTGATATCTTCTCCTTTTTAAAATGATATACTAAAGGCAATGTTAAATGAGAAGTGCATGGATAAATTAAGTTAAATTAATAAGAGCTCTATTCCACAAGTTACTTAACATGTGAAAGCTGCATCTTAAAATGAGTAATAGATTATTGAAAGGTGCTTTAATTAGAAAAGGACTTTGAGCATGAAATCTGATTAGATGTGTAATAAAATAGATGACATGACTAGTGTTTTTTTTTTTACAACTATGTATATTTAAATGTTTGCATTTTGTGGTTTGGTATTATCTGTGGAAGCTTCAAAGGGTGTGAAATGTAAAAATCTACCAGGAGCTGCATACAGCATGGGCTGGTGCTGCTGAATAAATGTAAATTCATTAAGACAACAGCAGTGTTCATGTCATCATAAGGAGGTGTGTGTGCACTTGCTTTTTGTTGTAGCTCATGTATTTATTTCAAGTTGCACCACATTCCATATGCTGGTTCTTCACTGACTTCAAAGTAAATATATTGAACCAGGCATGGTTAAAGTACAAAACCTCCTTTGTGCCTGTTTACTTCAGCCCTACTAAATATGTTTTGCCATATTGAAGAATAAGATGGCTAACCCTAATGATGGGAGCAGCAATCCAGAAGTTCATACTGTAGGGAGCTTTTTTAACTCTTTATTTTCAGAAGACACACAGATCCAGTTTTATAGGATGTGGGTATATATGCATCTTCAGCAGCTTCAGCGAACAGCAGTGGGAGCAAAGAAATGTCTGACAACACTAGAGAAATATTTTTTCTGATGGTAAAACTTACATTCTGTATAAGGAGGCTGTATTGACAAGAAAAAACTATGGCAGCATATTTGGAGGTATGTAGAGCACCCCGGGGTTTAAGAATTTTAAAGATACCTACTTTTGGGGAACATAGAAAGTCATTTATGAAAAAATGGGAACAGATTATGACAGAGACATCTGATAAATTAATGGACTTAATTAAACATGAAAGTGTGACACTACAAGATGAAGTTAAAGCAGCCTTGAAACAACAGGAAACTGCCGTAGCAGTATTTAAAGAACACTCCATTTTCAAAAGATGCCAGACTCAGTTTAAAAAGTATATGACAGAATATGATCAAAAGATTCAGTTACAGAAGAAAAATAAGTTCTTAAGAGACTATAATAATTATAAGCATGGTATGGTTTTCAATTGGAAAAAAAACAGAAGGGGACCCATATTACCGCTACTGCAGTATCAGAATCAGGGGACTCACCAGGCACTTCAGATGGGAGAGAAGGGACTATACGTTCAATCTTAAAATGGACAGAACACCTGGAATATAGAACCAGTGGGAGTACATCAGAACAGGAGGATAGCGAAAATGAAAATGTTGGTCTTTTATTAGTATGTACTCCTCCTGGAGTAAAGCCCAGGAGGAACAATAGGCAAACAAGGTTCCATTTTCTACTGGAGCAACAAGAAATTTGAGGAAGAAAGGGAGGAAGATGAGGAGGCGAAGAGGAAGAGCAAGAGTGAGAGGCTGGCAAACATCCATACCAGTGAGCAGATATTGACTGTTATTAATATTTCGAAAGAAGGTTTGAGTGATACACAGCTAAAGGTACTATTCAAGGGATTGTCTTTTGTCCCATCTTTTAGTATAAAGGAAGTTGATGCATTTGTTGATATTAATAATGTTGTTAGAAAAATTAACTTGAAATTATTTTATGCTGATTGAAGTTCTGAACAGAAAGTGGAGGATATAAATGACATGTCTGAAAATGAAATCACAAATATTTTCAGACTACCTTCCACTTTTTGTCCTCCTTTACTCCCAAATATTAGTACTTATTTGGTTTGTTGCATTAAAGACTTGGCTGATCTCCTTCAGAATGAGGGGGCTCCCCAATGCTTTTTTGCAATATTAGTAGATCAGAGAGATAGAAGCTTTGGAATCTCTCATACAAAATCCTGACATTATAATAAAGCCTGCTGATGAAGGGGGAAGTAGTGTGATTCAGGACTGGGATCAATATGTAAAAGAAATGTATAGGCAGTTTTCTAATTTGGAATTTTATAAATTATTGACCTTTGATCCCACCTTAAAAATTCAGAAAGAGCTCGAGCTGTATCTATTGGAAGCTTATCAAAATGGAATTATTTCACAGGATGAATTATTTTTTCTATCTGTTGATTCCCCTTGAAAAATAACTATTTACATACTCCCAAAGATTCATAAAGATCAAGAGAACCCCCTTCCCCCGAGAGGCCCAACATTTCAGGTATAGGATGGCTCACAGAACCTTTGTCTGTATATGTTGACAGCTTTATTAGTCCCTTAGTACAAAAACTAAGAAGTTATGCAAAAGACACTAAGGATGTCTTAAGTATTTTAAAACAAATGCATATTGAAAATGAGTGGTTTTTGGTTATACTAGATGTGGACTCGTTATACACCAATATTCCACATGAGAGCAAGATTGCAGCTATTGAATATTATCTGTACATGGCAACAGACATCCCATAGTCTAAGGTAAATTTTCTATTAGATTTGGTGAACATCATTTTAAAGAACAATGTTTTTTTGTTCGAAGGGAAAAACTATCAGCAATTAAAGGGGATGGCTATGGGAGCTACTTTAGCCCCAGCCTAGCAAATCTGTACCTGGGGCTATGGGAGGAGAAATATGTGTTTGATGCAACAAAAAATAAATTCCCAGGAAAAATGGATTTGTATAAAATATTTATCGATGCTTTGCTGATAGTCTGGAAAGGGAATAGAGAGGAACTATAAGATTTTGTAGATTATTTAGAAATTACTAAAAGTAAACTGAGATTTAACTAAGTGTAAATTATTTGGATCTCAGAATAAGTAAGAAAGAAGATGGAACCATTCTGACAGATCTTTTAAAAAAACAACAGATTGAAATACATTACTTCACACCCACAGTTCCAATCATGGCCATAGTAAAAATAATATTTCTAAAGGCCAATTTATTAGGGCTAAAAGGAACTGTGGGAATGAGTTTTTGCATTCACAAAGAGCTGAGGAGCTTGGTAGCTGACTAAGGGAAAGAGGTTACTCTGAGAAATTAATTGAGAATACAAAATCTTCTGTTGATTCTGTGTCAAGGGATTCCCTTTTGACATAAAAGATGAAGAAAACAGACACAGGAATTTTTACTTTTGTGACAACTTTTGGAGGTGGTTCAAAGGAAGTTGTGGATATATTTAAAAATAACTTATGTGCTATGATGGGAACACCACATTTGCTTTCCCAATTTGAAAAACCTTTACATGTGTCATATAGATGAGGATGAAATATGAGAGACAAACTGGCGCACAGTTACTGTCAAGGGGAAGCAATTAAAAAAACAGATCAACAGAAATGGGAATCAAAATCCTGTGGTGGGTGTAGAACATGTGGAACAATGATAACAAGTAGCACAATACTTAATAAAACAACTGGTTGCTTTGAAAAAGTAAAGGGGAATATAACTTGTAATACTGAGTCAGTCATTTATTTATTAATGTGTAGTTGTGGATGTTTTTATATATAGGATGTACAAAAAGAAAATTAAGACAAAGGATAAATGAACATGTTTTGGCTATACGCAATAAGAATCAGGAATATATGATTGCAGTGCACATAAATATGGAAGCATATAAACATAGAAGCTAATGGCAGATAAGGACCGCAAGGCCCATCCAGTAAGCCCATTCCTTTTTTACCTTATGAATGTGCCTTAGGCTTTTGCTCTGTCAATGGCCTATCTATTCATTCTCATCTGTATTGCTCCCTTATGCCTATCCCATGCCTGTTTGAAGGCTAGCACTGTATTCATATCCACTACTTTCTGAGGTAAGCTGTTCCATGCATTTACCACCCTTTCTGTGAAAAAGAACTTCCTCACATTACCCGTGAATTGGCCTCCCTCTAATCTCATGATGTGTGTCCTCTTGTCCTGCCAGTTTTCTTATATTGAAACATGTTAGACTCTTTCACCTTGTTAATGCCCTTAAGGTGTTTCAGTGTTTCAATCATATCACCTCTCCCCCTCCTTTGCTCTAGGGTTTACATACCGAGTTTAGTTAATCTGTCCTCATATGCTTTTTGATGCAGTCCCAGCATCATTTTGATTGCCCTTCTCTAGACTGCCTCAATTTGATTAATGTCCTCGTGAAGATGTGGCCTCCAGTACTGCATGCAGTACTCCAGATGGGGCATAACCAGTGTCTTGTAAAGAGAGAGTATTACCTCCCTTTTACGATTTGTGATACCCCTACTAATACAACCCAACATCCTTCTAGCCTTACCTACTGCTTTAGAGGTCTGCTTGGATGATTTTAGGTCATCGTTGATGATGATGCCCAAGTCTCTTTATTTCCTTGTGACTGCCAGTAAGTCCCCTCCCAGCCTATAGGTGTCCACAGGGTTTCTCTTCTCTATGTGCATGATCTTGCACTTCTTTGCATTAAACCCCAGTTGCCACTCTTCTGACCATTTTGCTAGTTTATCCAGATCTCTTCTCATTCTGCCCACCTCAGCTGGATCATCTACTCTGTTGCAGATCTTAGTGTCATCTGCAAACAGAAACATCTTACCCTCCAGTCCATCTGTAACATAGAAACAGAAACATAGAATTATAAGGACCACTTAAGGACCACTTGGCCCACCCAGTCTGCCCATTTCCTTACCTACTGGATAAGCTGCAGATCTTAGTTAACCAGCAGCCTACTTCATCCTACCTCCACCCCCTAGAATGGCCTTGCGACTGTCCCATGCATGCTTGAATTCCACTACTGCTTTTGCCTCCACAACCTCCTCTGGAAGGCTGTTCCACACATCCACAACCCTCTCTTTGAAAAAAATACTTCCTTAAATTACCTCTGAGCCACCCCTCCCCTATCTTCAAATTGTGCTCCCTTGTTCTTGCACACCTCTTTTTTGGAAAGATGCTACTCTCTTGGACTTTGTTGATTCCCTTGAGGTACTTGAATGTTTCTATCATGTCCCCCCTCTCCCTCCTTTCCTTAAGGCTATACATATTAAGCTCCTTTCATCTCTCTTCATATGTCTTCTGGTGCAAACACTGCACCATTTTAGTTGCCCTCCTCTGGACAGCTTCCATCCTGTCTATGTCTTTGTGGAGACTGGGTATCCAGAACTGCACACAGTACTCCAGATGACGTCTCACCAGCTATCTGTACAGAGGGATAATAACTTCTTTTTTCTACTGGTGATGCCTATCCCTGTGCATCCCAGTATCCCCCCAGCCCTCCTTGCTGCCCTCTCACATTGCTTGCCCACCTTTAGGTCATCTGATATGACTACATCCAGGTCCCTTTCCATTTTTGTTGATGTTAGTATCTCACCCCCCATTGTATACTCTTCCCCTGGGTTTTTGTTTCTCAGGTGCATTGCCTTGCACTTCTTAGCATTGAATCTAAGCTGCCATACATTTGACCATTCCTCTAACCTTGCCAAGTCCTTCTCATCCTTTCCACCCCACCCTGTGCATCAACTCTGTTGCAGGTCTTTGTGTCATCTGCAAAGAGACATACTTTTCCTTCAGTCCCTCTGCAATGTAAACATAAGAGACATTTGAAGAGGATGATCCTAATACTGAACCCTCAGTGCCCCACTAGTAACCCTCCTTTCTTCTGAGTGGACTTCACTTACTATTACTCTCTGTGTCCTATTCTCTAGCCAATTTTATTACCCAGGCTGTCATCTTGGGACCCACTCCCAGGCTGGCTAACTTGTATATTAATCTTTTGTGTGGGACTATGTCAAATGCCTTGCTAAAGTTTAGGTAGGCCATGTCCACAGCCCCTCCCTGATCTACTACTTTGGTCACCCAGTCAAAGAAATCTATCAGATTCATCTGGCATGACCTTCCTGCTGTGAATCTATGCTGCCTAGGGTCCTGTGCCCCTCTGGCCTCTAGATACTCAACAATTATTTCCTTCAGTAGTGATTCCATCATTTTCCCTATCACTGAGGTTAAACTGACAGGTCTGTAGTTTCCTGCTTCTGCCTTGCTCCCACTTTTGTGAAGGGGAGTCACATCTGCCCTCCTCCAGTCCTCGGGTACCAGCTATGCTCCCCAAGAATGGTGTATGGATTGTAGAGTGGAACAATTGACTGGGTGTGCCTATGTTCCACCATCCTCACCCTCTCTGAGCCCACTGTGGTCCAACTGCTGTGCTTTCTTCACAATCTCTGAGGTAGTGGGGGTGGCGCTTGTGCTCCCTGGATGGGGGAGGTTCCCTTCCTACTGTCCAGTGTGGCCTGGGGGAAGGTTTCCTTACTACTGTCCAGTGCGGCCTGAAGACGGGCAATTTCCTCCCTCAGGGCAGAGAGTTGTCTGCAAATAGGGCAGCATCTCAGCCTCCAGAAAGACTCCTGGAAGACTGCTGCCCCACAGCCATTACATTGCACTACTCCCCACATGTTTATCTACTTTTTTTGTTTGTTTTTGTGTGTGTGTGTGCACTTTGTGATTGTTTTGTTATATAGAAATATATATATTATACAATGTGTATGCTTATATTGTCAGTGCAGTGTGCTAAAGAGGATATGACAGTGATATGCACCTTGCACTCTTGAGGAAATGATGTCAGAACCTCAGGTATAAAGGAACTATTTGCAGGGGCAGGTGGGGTGAGGGGTGGGAAGGGGTTGGGCCTAAACTGTGCCCTCACAAAACAATCAGCTAAAAGCTCTCACCCACCACTGCAATGAGTGCCTTCCTGTCAGCAAGACACCCTACACAACAATTTGACAGAGAAAATACCCTGCTAATCAAACAGAAAAAAACAGACACCCAAGTCAGACACAGGTAAACCTCTCCAGCTCCCAAACAGCCTGGTGGTTTGTTAGCCACAAAGGAAAATCAAATATGCAGTTATTTCAGCCCTTCTGAAGATGCTGACAAGATAAACAGTTTTGAAAACCCCCTTCCTGAATTAAAAACTAAAATAATTAAACACAAAGCAATTCCAATGTAAAAGTAAGGAAAACTTCTCTCAGATGTAAGCAAGAAAGAGAGATTAGTTACAGATATATAGACCAATATAGTATACCCCGTGCAACTTCTCAGTTGTTTCAAAGCACACCCAGCACACAACTTGGAAGAAGATGGACTTCTGTCTGAAACAGGATCACACCAGTAGTTTATAGTAATTGATCAATTCTGAAATGTACTTGCTAGAACAATTGGCTGTGATGCAGGCCTCCCTGACTTGTGAAGACAATTCCCTCACCTCAGGCTATGTCTGGCATCCAATTTCAAACTACATCCTTTGCTATTTTAAATCACACAACCACCACCAAATATTGCAAAATATATTGATGCAGATTGTCACCAAATTCTAGTAATCAGTCCAGTTAGCCACAAAGGAAAATCAAATATGCAGTTATTTCAGCCCTTCTGAAGATGCTGACAAGATAAGCAGTTTTGAAAACCCCCTTCCTGAATTAAAAACTAAAATAATTAAACACAAAGCAATACCAATGTAAAAGTACGGAACACTTCTCTCAGATGTAAGCAAGAGAGAGAGATTAGTTACAGATATCTAGTCCAATATAGTATATCCCATGGAGCTTCTCAGTTGTTTCAAAGCACACCCAGTACACAACATAGAAGATGATGTAATTTCAATGATGAAGATATTGAAGAGGACTGGCCCCAGAACTGATCCCTCAGGTACCTCACCTGTGACTTGCATCTCTTCTGACTGTATACCATTTACCACCACTCTTTGTTTTCTGCCCATCAACCAGTTTGCTACCCAGTTGACCAACGTCTGACCCACCCCAAGCCTACTCAGCTTATTAATCAGTCTTCTATGTGGAACAGCATTGAAAGGTTTCCTGACATAAAGGTAGACAATATCAACTACTTCCCCTTGGTATACCACTCTGGTTACCCAGTCAAAGAAATCTATGAGATTAGTTTGACAGGACCTTCCTTATGTAAACCCATGCTGTCTTGTATCCCGTGCTCCTATGGATTCCAAGTGTTGCACTGTCATTTCCTTATGGAGTGTCTCCATAATGTTGCCCACTACTGAGGCAAGAATCACTGGTTCTTAGTTCCCTGCCTCCTCCCTGCTACCACTCTTGTCGAGCGGGATCACATGAGCCCTTCTTCAGTCTTCTGGGACCTCTCCTGTGCTCAGAGACTCACTAAACAGTTCTGATAATGGCTTTTCTAGTTCCACCCTTAGCTCCTTTAGTACCCTGGAAATGTATGCCATCAGGTCCCTTTGCCTTGTCCACCCTAAGCTTATCAAGTTATTGTAGGACCCTTTCTTTTGTGAAGGGACTAGTGCTCCCCCCATGTCCATGGTGCAGAGTTGTGGGCCCTGCTCTACCTTCTATTCAGTAAATACTGAGCAGAAGTATCTGATTAGTATAGATGCTTTTACATGGTCCAAATCCCCCGAATCCCAACTTATCCCCTTTGATCTTAGCAATACCCCCTCTGGACTTTCTCTTTTCACTAATGTATCTATAGAAGGTCTTGTCACCTTCTTTTACTACTCGTGCCAGTGTTTCCTCTGTTTGGGCCTTTGCCTGCCTTACTGCCTTGCCTGCTTCCCTTAGGGAAGTTTGGTATGCCTCCCTATCTTTGTCCTGCTGCGTTCCCTTACATTTCCTGAAGGCCAGCCTTTTGGCTATGACCTTTTCTGCTACTATGTTTTAGAACCAAAGTGATTTCCTTCTTCTTATGCAGAAAGATAGATCAGTAAATAAAGTTACTGCTATGTGCATAGAACATATGCCATACAATAACATAGGTGGAAATCTAGTCAACATTTGAAGTTGTAAAGAACAGGAATGGATTTTTCATATTGGTGCTTTGAAATATCCTGGCCTTAATGGCAGGTTTGAGTTAAGACCCTTTTCACAAAAAAGAAGATGAATTGCTAAAAGAAATAGCTAAAAATATGTGTAGATGTACTTAAAATAATTTATTTTGGGCTGCAAGATGTTCTATGGAGAAATTTAAAAAGAAAATAATATCTAGTTTTTGGAACATGTCCTATTTTTAGACATGTGTAACATTCTATTTTTATTTTTTTTTCCTAACTAGCACTGGTATTTGAGATTACTGATTATGACTAGAGGCTCTGTATGTGTATATACATGTAAACAAGTTTTATATAACCCCCCTTCACTCTTGTTTTCCCAGAGTTTTCCCTGTTTTTTTCCCCAAGTTCCATCTTCATTGCTGTTGCTTTGCTCTAAGAAGCGAATTCCATAAATAGATAATTGATATAATAGAACGAAGGTAAACATGTCCTATTATAGGATTTTGTGTGTATTTATCCTGTCCTTTTTTCCAACAGGAGAATTCTTATATTGCAATATTCATTACGTGAAGAAAAGTTTAAATGAGGAATTGTCAGTGACGCTAAATACTGATATCCTCTTTTTTTTTAAATGATATGCTAAAGGCAATGTTAAATGAGAAGTGAATGGATAAATTAAATGAAATTGCCAAACTCTGTATTACACAAGTTATTTAACATGTGAAAGCTCTATCTTAAAATGATTATTTGATTATTTAAAGTTTTTTTTAATTAGAAAAGCACTTTAAGCATGGCATTTGATTAAATAGGTAGTTAAATAAATAACATGATTGGTGTTTTTTTTTACAACTATGCATATTTAAATGTTTTCATGTTGTGATTTGGTATTCTCTGTGGAAGCACCAAAGGGTGTGAAACATAAGAATATACTGGGAGCTGCATACAGCATTGGCTAGTGCCGCTGAATAAATGTAAATTCATTAAGAAAACAGCAGTGCTCATGTTGCCTATGAGGAGATGTGTGTGCACTTGCTTTTTGTTGTAACTCATGTATTTATTTCAAGTTGCATCGGGTTCCATGAGCCAGTTCTTCGTTGACTTTAAAATATACTAATATTATTATTTTTTTTTTTTAGAAAATTGAATAAAAAAAAGTTTTATGCCAATTAAACCATTTTGGTATACCTGACAAGTACAATAATACCTACACAAAGCACCACTGGGTTACTATGGACAGATATAGCACCCAGAGATTGATGGGTTGCTTTCTGAAACACCAATCTACATTGATCTGAAAATACTGCTAATTTTAATAGGCAAAAGTGAATTGCAACAACTGAGAGGTGAAATCGACACCAACATGGTAGTGGATTATGATGAGAAGCTATTTGAAACTGGTGGATTAACATGCACACATTACAATAACAGGAAACTTAACTTTAGACCACCCTCTACATTTACTTCAGCTATGGGATATCCTCCTCTGTAAACACACCAGTTGCTTATAAACTCCAGATGGCCTTTACAATAATCTAACTTCACCAAAGAAGAACTGCAGGTTTTAGGTAAATTAAAACACATTAAAATGATTGAAACAAAGCCTGCAATAAAAGTGGTTTGATAGTAGTAATGGACAGAATAAAATACCATGCATAAATCACCAGATAGCTATTTAACATAAACAACAGTAGAAGACTGCCTGTAGCATTCACTGTGGTCTTTAAAAGAACTGATGATTTTTTTAATTTTTTTAGCTATTATTTGATTCATGCAGCCTAAATTGTATTTCTACTATGGAAGAGGATTACATGATCACTCACCTTCCTAAAAATCTATACCCTATATGTGCTGCCTGAAGTCCATAATGGTTGAAATAATTCACCTGCATGACCTTTTTATTTCCAGTCAGGGGTCAATATATGAAAAAATTTGAATCTCTGTGAACTCATTTCTCCAACACATTGTGTCAACTGTTCCCTCTGATATCTTGTACACATTAGACTTGCTACTAAAATTAAAGGTCTTACAATAGGAACAAGGGTTTACTTAGCTTACCATTAATGTCAGTCGGTTACATGCATCTATCTAACACCATTTGGGAGTCAAGGCACTAACATATCACTTACATAAAAACTCACTTGCTGTATCTTTCCCAGCAGAGTTCATTGTATAGGAAGTCTGTATTAGGCTTATTTTAATTTATTTCTTATTTGACAGGGATTTTGTTCTGCAGACTTGTGATATTGCCATAGGGACCACCATGAATCGCTTTTATGCCTCCCTATTTTTACACTGGTGGGAGGAGATAGTGGTGTTTGCATATGATGATAATCTTTACCTACCACAAACAGCTTTCTGAAACAGGTATATTGACAATAGTATCATCATATGGAATGGAGATCTCAGTACTGTCCAGAATTGTGCAGCCAATCTGAATGAAAATAATCTTAAATTGGGGAATGCCCTCCAAGAGGACATTCTTCAGATGGAGGACTGGCTCACTCGGAATAAAATGGTATTAAATACCAGTAAAACTAAAGGGATGTTGTTTGGGCCCAGATCCTTGGGAACCGAGAGGTCACTGCTCCTTCAGCTGCAGTCCAGAGGGGGTGATAAACTTGAAGTGGTTACCTCCACTAAATACCTAGGGCTAACCTTGGACCAAGGCTTCACCCTAAAAAATCATGTTGACCAACTCACCAAAGCCATACATGGAAAACTCGGTATCCTCTACAGAATAAAAGACCAGATTATCCCTGAAGCCAGAGTTGCCATCGCAACTAGCGTCCTTCTCCCCAAGCTCACTTATGCGGCACCTGTTCTTCAAGGCATGGCCTCTACGGAACTTGGCAGGCTCCAGACCTTATACAATAAGATTGTCCGATTTGCAAAATTATCACACCCTAGGACACACCACTGTGAGGTTCAATCCAAGCTCAGCTGGCCGTCATTGGAAGCCCACCTCATCTACCCCACACTATGTCTCGCTTTTAAGCTTCTGGGGCCCTTACCTCCCCCTAGTCTCAAAGGACTAGTTAGTGTCAAAAACAACCTGAGGAGTCTCCGTTCCTCAGGACAAAACCTCCTTGTGGTCCCCAAAACAAAGACTAAAGCTGGGTCCAGGTCCTTTGCTTTTACTGCACCTTCCCACTGGAACAAACTCCCACTGGAGGTACGGGAGGCAGGGTCAAGTCCTGCTTCCGGTCTAAGCTCAAAGCACTCCTGCTTAGGGAGCATTTAGCAATGCATAAGGAACTGACCTTATGCTATGGCCCTCCCTCCTCTCCACCTTCTGTACTGTAAATGCCATTAAGTCTTTCACAGTTATACAGTATGGAATTTGCCTTATGTGTGTTATCACTGTTAAACCATTTGGTATTTACGCAAGTTTACAGCTCTGCTTACCTACTTGTACTGTCTGTTTACCTGTATGTTATTTTTACAGCTCTGCTTACCTGCTTTTACTGTTCTGTTTACCTGTATGTTATTTTTTACCTCTGAGTCGCCCCTGAAAAAGGGATCTCCGGGGCCCAGTGGGCCTACCCAGTCAACAAAATTCAATAAATAAATAAATAAATAATTTGGAACTCACAGCTAATATACAGGAAACATAGGCTACTTTTCTGGTTTTATCCATCACAGTAAATGAAAAAGCCATAATACAAACATGTACACATCATAAGCCTACAAGTGGTAATACACATTTATTGGTTCAAAGTACACATCCCCCACTCCCATATGGGTAGTTTGTGACAGTGTGGCACAATTGTTCTGAGTTAAACACGTTTGACATCCAGACTGAGGATTTATTCAGCAACTTTACAAAACATAGGCATAGGAAAAAGTTCTTGATAATGCTGGAGACAAGGCTCATAACCTTCACAAATATAAACATTTGAGGCCCAAAGATCCACCACAGAATGATGCAAAACAAATAGTAATCTTAGTTATGGAGCATAATAGTTTATCTACACAAACAGACCGAATTATCCATAAATATTGGAATGTATTGCAAGAGTACCAAAAGCTATTTCAAGCCATAGCAGAAAGATCTAATATAACATACTGCAGGGGTCACAACACTGGAGTAGGCTAATTCACTCTCCATAGAAAAATACAGATGCATGCACCACTTGGCTACCAACAGTCCCCCAGGTAGCCATAGGTGAAGAAGATGCAGTATCTCCAGATATCGTATAACAAGAAACACATCTGTACATCTTACAGGAGTCTACAATGTGCAAATAAGGGAGTCCATAAATTGTAACTCAGATTCATTGTGTACTCCATTCAGTGTCTTTGTACAAAGATCTATGTTGGGTGAACTGTGCCCCACTAAACGACATATAGAATAACATATATGCTGAGTTACAGTATAGGAACTGTACACCTGTATATGTACATTTATATCAAAGCACAAAAGAAATATTGAAGGTTTCATATTCATTGGAATTGAGAAGCAAACAATACACTTGATGGAAGGGAACAGAGTATGTTCCTCACTTCAAAAAGAATCCAAATTGATTTATACATTATGGCATCTGTCACCACAAGTGTTGAACGAAAACAGATATCTTGTCCTTTTTAAGTCTGATGCATGTGAGCATAAAAGGGGACATTTTCAAAGGAGATGCACTGGTGCATCAGAGATGTGCTGGTGCATCTCAAGAAATGCACCACAGCATGATATTCAAAGGGTGGAAATGTATCACCCATCTCTGGCTGTGCTGGGAGCACGACAATGAATATGCGGCACATCCCCATATTCAGCAGAAATGTGCTATGCAACTGCCTGCACATCTCTGAGATGTGCCAAACAAAGTTATGCATAGAAGAAACATGCCTAACTCATAGCCACCCACAAGTGGGCTACCTTATTGCACACAGAAGCAGCACAGCAGCCACCACCCCTGAAGCCCAGTGGCAAGCTCCTCCATCCCTGAATCCTGACCATGTGGAAATATCACAAAAAACAGTGTCCACAGTCCTTGGTAGTCTTGTGGAACCTACCTCCTACATCTGAGCCCTGTTAGAAATATCACTGCTACCCCTGCCCTTTTCCATATTGTAGTGTTCTCCTTTCCTGATCTCCATTCATGTAAAAATGAAATTTAGTACCCTGCCCTTATTCCATAGTGTAGTTTACCCCCTTCCCCATCCTGATCCCCATTCAAATAAAATAAAATAATATCCCCTGCCCTCTTGTCTATAGTGTAGTACCCCCCTCACCCACTCAGGCAAGTTGTGAATAACAATTTACAGTACACACTGCAAGCCCGTTGGTTGACAGTGTCAACCAATGGGCTTGTAGTGATTATAGTAAGCTGTCATTCATTGACAGTTCAGTTGGTGGGCAGCCATGGAGGTGTGTGGAGGACTGTGCTGCTCACCGGCTGACTGGACATGCTGGGATGGGGGGAGAGGGGTGGGATGTGGGTGCTTCAGTGGGTGGGGGCCACTACACCATGAAAAAGTGGGCAGGGGAAATTATTTTATGTTATTCAAATGGGGATCGGGATGGGGAGGGGGACACTACACTATGGAAAAGAGGGCAGGAAAATTAATTTGTTATTCGAATGAGGATCAGGATGGGGATGGAAGACACAACACTTGTGGAAAAAGGGCAGGGAACCATATTTCATTTTTATATGAATGAGGATCAGGATGGGGGGAGTACACTATGGAAAAGAGGACAAGGGAGATGCTTATTTTTTATTTGAACAGGGATTTGGACAGGGAGGGGGGACACTGCACTATGGAAAAAGGCAGGAAATATGATTAATTTTTATTCTTATGGGGATTGGGATGAATAGCGCTGGGGTTTGAGGCTATATGGAACTGGACAGAGGGAGTTGCAGGTCACCTGGTGCATCCTGATGGGTGCATGTCTGCTGAATGTATGCAAATCTGGCCATGATAACATGCAAATGGCCCATTTGTGCCTTGCAGGACTAATGGCTGTATTTGCATTTTCCTGGCTGAATATCTTGAACTTGGGCCTGGTGCTTCTGGGAATGTGTTGTGCATCCCCATTCCAAGTATTTAGGCTGTTCCCCCAAGATACACTGGTGCATTGTCAGTGGCCCCCATTTGCCCTACTCATTAGCATTGCTATATTTAGATGAGATGCACAATCCCGCATCTCATTTGAATATATAATTTTTTTTTTGCACCGGCCCATTTATTTGAGTGGTGCATCTAGATGCACTGGTCATCCCTCAGGCTTTAAAAATGGGGGTCCAAATGTTTTGCAAATGTGAAAGGTGATCTCAGGGGGTCATCACAGTTCAAAATAGCAATGGCTCAGTAGTCTAGAACAATGTCCACACAGTGTAGTTGTGATATCACTTGATACTTGCTGAACAGAAACTTCATGCATTTTAAAGGACCCAAAGCTGTTCCAATCGGAGATGGCTTCAGTCCTTTGATTTGCATGAAGCTGGTCACCAAGCAGTTGCTCAACTGTCAACATCAGCAGCCTGTACCTGTCTCAGTCAGCACCAGTCGACTCATGCATGCATGAGTGTTCTGTTATAAGCAAATCAAAATAAATAAATACAATATGCAGCAGACACTCACCTGAATATAGTAAAGTTTCTGTGGAGTTAAAAAGAGCATAAGAATGTAGTGAAAATAGACTTTAAAATCTGAAGCCGTAACACTGTGCATGAGCATTTGGGCTTCAGATTTCTATGTCCATTTTTACTACTGTCTTATGCTCATTTCAGCTCCTTAGTCACTTCATCATATTCAGGAGACTATCTGCTGCAAATTTATTCATTTACTCTGCATTGCTTATAAGTGAAGTAATTATGCATTCATGTTACTGGCAGCAGATGATTCTGTTATGCCTTCTGTAGCTACTGATTAGAAGTTACCAGCACTGCGTGTGAACTACGGTGTATATTTAATCAGAGGGCTGTGATTGTGAAGAGCAGAAACTGACATACTCTGTCAATAGAAACGCATGTTCCCTGCTCACAACTGCCTACCACTCACTTCTCAAGGTCAGTGAAATCTCTGCCCACCCATTCCCAGCTGAGTCAGCAATCCTCAAGTTGCACCTACTCAATCTCTTTCCTCATCACTCACTCCCTAGCCTGACACGCTACTTACAATTTTACAGTGAAATAAAACACAACACACACACACACACACACACACCAGTCACAATTAACATTTAATGTGCATTACGCACCCGCTTGCCTGTTCACTAACACTGCACACAAATGGAAAAATTACATTCAAGCAATGCAGACCTAGTTGTGTTTTTATTTAAATTTGCATTTGCACGTAATGAACTATTTCACTACTGCTGTAGAGAACATAGCAATTATATCTGTTAACTGTGTTTTGTTTTGGAACCAGGTAGCCATACTGAGAGACTGCACCCAACTTCCGTCAAGCAGAACTGCTTCCTGATCAATCAGGGACTCAGTTGCTCATTCATTCCTGCCCTGGCATTGTTAATTAAATAGCATGTCAGAGTTGCTGATCCTGATTAATGAAAAAAAAGGGGGAAAAAAAACTAAACAAATGGAAAAAAATGGAGCATTTCTGCTCTGTTTAAAAGATTGCCCTAGCACCTGCCTGATAAAACACTTTCAAACACTGAAAACTTTCATCCTGTCTGACTGAGGCTGCACACCACTTTATTTACAACAGGGACCAAGGGACCTTAACAAGCATCAAACTTTCTGCATTGACAAATGCTTGTTATATATCTGATATGGAATTTATGTAGCTGAGAAATGAACTTACTATTCTTTTATTCAAGTTTTCAGGGAGCCAAAAATTGTTATTTGGATTTCAGGTGAATTTTCAGACAGAAACTGCAACTAAATGGAAGCCAGGATTTGCTTCCAGCTCACCTGTGACTAGATTTCTGATCATCTAAGTTTGGGTTTAATGTTTGTAAGCATTTTTTTCAGTAGCGTTAAAATGATAATAGTTATATCAAACATTAAATTATATTTTTATACAAATACCAGATAAAATAATTTCTATAAGAACTACCTGTTATGTTAAATGCATACACCAAGTTCTTGTCTCATTTCTTGAATGTGGTATATTAATATATTGGTAGTTTCTGATCTATTTTCTTTTTCCCTCTATTTGCATGATTTTGATTGTTAGCAAAGTAATGTCTACTTTACTGTGGGTTTACCTATGTGTGTGATACAATTCTTTGTTACCACTGTATTTACAACACCCCTTTACTTCCAGTATTTCATGGACCTTATTGTATCCACCCACACCCCTTTTTCATTGCTTCTGCTCTTTTATTCCGTGTCATTGGCACACGTAGGAAGCTTTCAGTGCCCCTATACTCAAGTCAGCATGGTATATTTCATGCCTTATTCCCCAGTTATTCCTCCTCTTTTTTTGCCACCCCTCCTATATTCTGTGTCAGAGGCACAAGTAAGCTGCATTCAGTGGGTCTACACCTACGCCAGCAACTTCATCTGTACGAGTCTTATTCTCGTGTTGCAATTGCGTTTGCAGGATGTCATTTCTGTTTGACATTTTCATACATATGGCAATTATCCCATCAGGTTATGGCAATAGTTTACCTCCCCTGACATGATTCCTTTACCTTTGATAATGCACAGTAACTGTCTTTTGGAAACATTTTGTTTGATTTTACAGCATCGCTCACACTGCATTATGGTTATACTTGGCATTGACCTAGTTGTTTACATTACATTTGACACTGTAGCCATTGCAATTGTTGTATTATCTAAGTTCACTTAGTGATGTGCTGTCTCTTCATCTTATTGCTACCCCCACACTATCTCCACATAAAATATCAGCCTGTAGTCTTTACATATGTAACTAAGCATAATACATCTACCAGCCAAGACAAACTATAACCACAATGCTTTTAATTTTGGTGGGTTTGTTTAATGTTATTTGAATGCATTAATAATAAACATGGTGCTATGTGACATACGTAGAGACGTTGCAAAATTTAATTTCGCTGGCAAAATCTTGGTGAAATCTCCAGTTTAGTCCAGAAAAATATTTTGCATAGTTACATGCTGATGGCGAAATTTAGCGGATTGCTATGGCAACATTTTACTGTAAATTTCACCTTGCATTAATATTATTTGAAATTAGGCAACATTCGGCTTGTCACATGATCTACTCTTTGCAGGTCACATGGGTGACTGTAAACAGGCAGGAAGGAACAGAATTAGTTCCTTTGCTACACGGCTGGAGATTTTGGAGGAAGCAAGCAGAAGCAGAGAGACTATTCTGTGTGGTACACAGTCTTTTAAAAAAGTAATAGAGTTGTTCTGTTTCTTTATCTTTAACCTATCTGGTGTGTGTGTTTATTATTTCCTTTCTGTCACTAAGATTGTGTGTGTGTGTGTGTGTGTGTGTGTAAAACTCCCTCACTCTCTCCCCTTTCTTTTTCTCTTTTTTTTTATAGTAAGGAGTTAGGTGAGGTGTAGGAGAATGGATTGGAAATGTAGGGACAAGGTGGAGACTGGGAAGAAGGCAGCTGGGCCACCTCCACCCAGTGTTCACATTGAGAGGTGGGCCTTTAGGTCTGTGCCCCCCTAACAGCAGGAGCACGTGCCCCCCCACCCCCACAGGAGAATGTAGCTCTCACACCTCAGGAGCAGCATGAGCCCCTCACCCCCTCCCAGCAGCAGCATGACACCCAGCAGGATGATATCCTCCTGTTATCCAGCAGCAGCATGTGGCCCCAGCTGGAGAATGTAGTTCCCCCTCTCCAGGAGCAGCATGAACCCCCCCCTCCCAGCAGCAGCAGCAGCATGATACCTAGCAGGATGAGATCCTCCTGTTGTCCAGCAGCAGCTTGTGGCCCCCAGCTGGAGAATGTAGTCCCCACTCTCCAAGAGCAGCATGATCCCATCCCCCTCCCAGCAGCAGCAGCAGCAGCAGCATGACACCCAGCAGGATGAGATCCTCCTGTTGTCCAGCAGCAGCATGTGGCCCCCAGCTGGAGAATGTAGTCCCCCCTCTCCAGGAGCAGCATGAACCCCCCCTCCCAGCAGCAGCAGCAGCATGATACCTAGCAGGATGAGATCCTCCTGTTGTCCAGCAGCAGCTTGTGGCCCCAGCTAGAGAATGTAGTCCCCACTCTCCAGGAGCAGCATGAACCCTTCCCCCCTCCCAGCAGCAGCAGCATGATACCCAGCAAGATGAGATCCTCCTGTTGTCCAGCAGCAGCATGGGGCCCCTAGCTGGAGAATGTAGTCCCCCCTCTCCAGGAGCAGCATGAACCCTTCCCCCTCCCAGCAGCAGCAGCAGCATGATACCCAGCAGGATGAGAGCCTCCTGTTGTCCAGCAGCAGCTTGTGGCCCTCACCCCAAGCAGCAGATATCTCCATATACCATCCCCCCCAGCTGAAGCATGTGCACTCTGCCTCCTCCAAGTAGGAGTATGATGTTGCCACTGGGCCCGGGACATCAGCTTTGGCCCCCCCCCCCCCAGAAAGTGTCATCCACTGTGTGGTGTTTTTTCACAGAAAAATACCAATGACAATGCTGTGGCGATCTGTAACTTGTGTGGCAGATCTGTTTGAAGGGGCAAGATCAGTGGTCATTTTGGCACTGGTGGACAAAGGAGCCATCTGCAACACCACTACTCTGAAGAGTGGCTGAAAAAATCACAAGATTTGGCAGCAGCAGGTAGAGAGGCCCTGGGTGCTGAGCAGTTTGAAGGGGAAGGGGGCCAGCAGGAGGAAGGGGCTGCACAAGTAGGCAGCGATGGCTACAGCAGGAGGCAGCTGCAGAGCCCTCATCACCTTTACTCCTCAGACACAGGCATCACTGGTTCATGGTGGTGACCCAATACAGACTGCAGCTGCTCATGTTCCAGCACCAGAAGCAGTGAGCCAAGAAGACATCACAACGGTGCACAGAGAGGTGGGAGCTCTGCATAGTGAGTTTAATGATTTCTGCCAGCAGGTCAGGGGGGACCAAGGAAACTCCTTGAGGAGCAACAGAAAATGTTTGAACTCCTGGCAGAGCTGCGAGGTGGTGGTGTTGGTGGTAGGGTAGAATTAGTACTTGGCATGGGTGCAGGGTAATGGTCTAGACCAGAAAAGATAATATCAGTGCAGCACTGGCAGCATTTTTTTTCTTTTCTTTCTCCTGTCCTTGCTTTCTTACTGTCACTCTTCGTTCATTTGCACCATCTAAAATTAAAAAAAAAAACAAATATATATATATATATTTTCTGTCCTCTTCTTCTATGTCCTTTTTGTGTAGTTCTTTTGTGTTATGCTTAGGCTCCCTCCCTTTCCTCTTTCTTATGCCTACCCTGTCCCAGACCTGAACATGCATGTGCCCCCTGTCATGAGTTACTGTTTGCCAGTTTCTTTTAGTCTTTACCCATAATCACTGCACCTTTCTACTTGGTTGATGTTAGTACTTTGTATGTATTTCCTCCTCCTTTCCACAAATATCAAGTATTGTATTTTGTAAATTGTTCCTATGAACATCATTTTTTCCCAAAGCTATTTGTGATGTTGTGGGCTGGCAGTTGTTTTGGCTGTGTGCAGGATCAGTCTGAATGAATATGTACACAGGAATTGCAGAAACATGAGGACTTTTATTGCAAAGTTAAACATAAAGTACATTTTTTTGTACTTAATATGTTTGTCCCCATGGTTTGCCATAATGTTAACTTGGTGTTATAGTGTCCAACTAAACCCCCCATCACCCGGTCCAAAATGTGTCTATTAGGGCTACTGTTTAACACAGCCTCTTAAAGCCTTGCTGAACAGAGTAGGAATGATAAGATGAGAAATACAGAATGACCGGAAAAAATTTGGATGACATTTCTTTTGTGCCGCTTATACCAATCTAATGAGGTTCTCTGTCAACTGTTGTACTCACTGACGACCTCCTTCAACTATAGAGGGCAGGTGACATTTGTAGCATGGATCCAGCATGGTGGTGATTGCAAAGTTAGCCGACTGTAATATACCAGATACATGGATATTTGTGTCCAGCACAATGAGTATGTGATCCATTAGATCACAACTGCCATGATCCTCACTTGCCTCTGTCTGGTGTTGTACATTCACTAGTGTCTGCCTCAGCGCATGTATGAGGGGTATGGACTGACTGATACAAGCAGTGTCCCCACTCAGTGCCTGTGTAGCATGCTCAAATAGATGGAGAATGCATATTAGCCCATCAATTTGGCACCACTACTCTGTTTTTAGAGCTATGGGCACTCCAGCACTGTCACAGGTGGTGTGTAGCAGCAGGTATTCTGACACAGCCTTATACTGTTCATACAGCTGGTCAAGCATGTACAATGTGGAGGTCCTCCTGTTGACAAGTCACATATTGGGTACCCCAGGGAACAGTCCTGACTCACATCATTAAAGATAGCCACCATTCACCATTTCTCAAAACTTGTTCAACTTGTGCTGTTAACTGTTGAATTCACATGTTACATTCTTATGCTACTTGAACTAGTCTAGGAGCCAGAGTTTGTGTAAATGTTACTGATACTAAGTGGCAGAAACATTTTTTTCAGTCACATGGAGTGCATGGGTATGTCAAGTCAGATCAGATCTTGGTGTCATCTGCAAACAGACAAACCTTACCCTCCAGTCCACCTGCAATGTCATTGATGAAGATATTGAAATTACAGATGAATTGAAGGGAAAGGTTTGTCTGTGTGCAGATGACACCAAGATCTGCTGCAGAGTAGATGATCCAGATGGGGTGGGCAGAATGAGAAGGGAACTGGATAAACTGGCAAAATGGTCAGAAGTGTGCCAACTGGGGTTTATTGCAAAAAAGTTTAAGATCATGCAACATAAGGACGAGAAACCATGAAGCCACCTATAGGTTGGGAAGGGAGTTGCTGGCAATCACAAGGGAAGAAAAGGCTTGGGCATCATCATCATAGATGACCTGAAATCATCCAAGCAGACCACTAAAGCACTAGGTAAGGCTAGCAGGATGTTGTGGTGTATTAGTAGGGGTATCACAAGTTGTAAAAGGGGGTAATAATCCCTCTTTACAAGACACTGGTTAGGCCCAATATGGAGTACTGCATGCAGTACTGGAGGCCATATCTTCACAAGGACATTAACAAAATGGAGGCAGTTCAGAGAAGGACAACCAAAATGGTGCAGGGACTGCATCAGAAAACATATGAGGACAGATTAACGGAGTTCAGTATGTATATCCTAGAGCAAAAGAGGGAGGGACATGATATGATTGAAACATGCAAACACCATGAGGGCATTAACAAGTTGAAAGAGTCTAACATGTTTTAATATAAGAAAAATAGCAGGATAAGAGGACACAACATGAAATTAGAGTGAGACCGATTAGGGGGTAATGTGAGGAAGTTGTTTTTCATAGAAAGGGTGGTGGATACATGGAACAGCCTACCTCATGAAGTGGTGGATATGACTACAGTGCAGGGCTTCAAACAGGCATGAGATAGGCATAAGAGTGCAATACAGATGAGTAGGAATAGACAGGCCATTGACAGGGTAAAGGCCTATGGCACATTCATAAGGTAGAAAAAGAAATGGGCAGGCTAGATGGGCCTTGTGGTCCTTATCTGCCATCAACTTCTATGTTTCTATGCCTCTATGTTTCTAACATCAAGCTTCATCTAGTTCTGAGGCAGATGGTTGTTGCACTGTAGCTCACGTAGATGGTCATGGGCCTTTGTAGAACAGGTGAAGTGGACACAGATGTGACGGGCAACAGTAACCATTTCCTTAATGTCCGCATGGTTGAGAAACTGCTAAACAACAAGATTAAGGCAGTGTGCCAGGCAGGGCACTCTGAAAAAAACACCATCGCTAGTGCACTTCAATACATTGGAGCCATTATCACTTGTGATGAATCCTGTGTGTGTGTAGCCACCCATCAATCTTGTTCAGCAGAAAGGTAAGCATTTTTGCAGGTGTGTGAGAACCTGTGGCACTTGTCATACTCAGGGTTGTATGCTGCCAAATACCAGGTGTGTTGCTACCACCAGAATTTTGCTTCTTGCATGTTTTGCCAGGCCCATAATCAAGTACCACCCCAGGCAACTATGCCCAGTGTGCTGTTGTGCACAGATACGAGCTTGCTGTGGTTTATCCACTGGTTGACATATCCATTCTAAGATGGATATAGTGTGATGCACTATGCTTCAATGCATGTCTAATGTAATCAGCAACTCTACTGTTCATCTCTGGCATTGCACACTGAGTAAAATAGGTTTGCAATGGAACTTGTCATTTGGGACAGGCACAGACCATCAACCTGCAGAATCCAGCATTCTCTATGAATGATAATGGCAACAAATTAATATCCAGCATTGCAGTATTTAACTGTTGTGCAGCAACATGATTGGGGAGTACTTTGTCTGCCACTCAAGGATGGAATTCAGAGTGGGCTACATCTTTGGGGCTGTCTGACCAGAATATGGTACTTGTAGCAGCAATGATTTTCTTTTAGGGGTAACACTTGACTCTTGGGGATGTGTAGACCACATGAAGCCAATTATTTTGGTTGCTTATGGGTGTGGTGGTGTACTTTCAAACTCAAGGGACTGGGAGTTGCACCACAACTGCTATATCCACTACTTGTGAGATCAAAGGATTGCTCACCCTCCTCCTCCTTCAGTGACCCACTCTGCCCTCAATCCTCCTGCTCTTGCTCTACTACATGTAACTTGCTACCACCGGCTCTGACATGCTTTTGGTGTTGCTGCCATCTCAGCAGGTGCTTGTTTTTCAGGTGGGCATGTTGAACACCAGTGCCTATGTGACTTCCTTTTCCCCCCCGACTAACATGGGTTTGACAAAATTGGCATATTGCTTTGGTCTCATCAGCAGGATCAAGCACATAAAAGTCCCAAACTAGGAACTTTTGACCTCTGGACTTTCAGATACTTCTGGGACTGGGATAGTTCAGAAACAGTTGTGGAAGTGTTTGTTTTTTGGGCTGCTCTCATCACTTCTGTAAAACTACATTTGGGAGGGGGGGTTTATTGACTGCTTGGAGGTGTACTTGTAGGCATGGTAACTGACTGACCCATGGGCTGTACATGTAAATGGCCTACATCATCTTTGACCTTTTGTAACTCAGGCTTCTATGTGGAATTATTCCAGTCATCATCATCACCACCAATAGCGATGATGTCCTTGTCTTCCTCCTCCTCCTATCACTGTGTTCTTGGAGGACGGCGACTTTTTCTTTCTCTACTATCATCTCAGGGGGGTGACTATCCTTATCGCCAGGATTATCAGACTCTTGTTGAAATCCATCATCACCAACTCCTGGAGGAACATGGACAGTCACACACTGACAGACTTATTGTCACCCTCATCTGAGTTCTGGACCACTGCTCCAGTGTTGGTGTCCATGCCTCCTTCTTCTCACTGTCAGCATCCCCCACTAGCATGGCCACAACAGTCTGAGCTTTTAAAAAGTAAGACATACATATGCCTGACTCAGTACGGCCAACAACTGCTTTGCTGGTTCCTTCCACACCACCAGAGCCCACTTCAGAAGGCACTGATGTAGACATACTTGTGCTTTCACTGCTATGGGGAACTGGAACTGAAACTGTACTTTTTTCAGCAGACTTCTTAGCTCCCTCATCTCCCCAGCCACGTTTCCCCACTGTACTTGGCTGTTTCTTAGCAGGCATTTTTGCTGACTGCTGCTTCAAAGCTTTGCCTTTGGGAGTATTTGAAGAAAGGATATATTACTAGAAACTGAGTGTGAATAACACCTCACACATGAATGATGATGATGTCACACACTCACAGTACTGGCTTTCTTACAAGTCCAAACACAATCAGGAAGGGTAACAGCACTTGGAGTACAACTGATACTGTATATGGTAGGCAGCCTATTCTAGTAAAAAACAAAAAGGTAACTTTTTTTTCACCAAACAGGATAGGAATAAAAGAAACACACACAAGGAAAAAGGGCACAAATGGCAACTTTAAATACAGATCACATGTGCCTCTGGACAAATAAAGTACTGTAATGTGTTATTACTTAATACCACAATTTTTGTTTTATATAAAGGCAGAGACAACCATAAAACCACAACAAAGGCAAATACCACACAATATAATAGTGGTCCAGATGAGAGGGATCACCAAGAAATCTCTTAAAATTAGTACTTTAATATATACTATTTTATAAAGCGTGTATCAGGTGTTATGCAAACAAAACAGAGAAAGGGTAAGGTAAGTTAACTAAAACTGGAAAACAGTGCAGTGTGCAGAGTCAAGCTCCTGCAATAACATACAGGGGAACAATTTAACAATGCAGTCCAACTGTAAATGGAAAAGTTCAATTGATCAAGTAGACATAGTTAAGTAAAGATACAAAAAAAACATAGACCTGTTGATTTTCACAGTTTTACTAACACAGGTTAACAATCCAGCAAACAGAACTAACCACAAAACCAATAAAACAAAGGATCATCTCTGTGTGTTTAAAACCTTAGAATTCACAATCAATTCACAACTAAAAGCAGAAGAATGGTATCTATAATACAACTAACAGTGACATGAACTCCCTCAAACAGGATGGAAAAACTATTCAGAGAAAATTAAATGGCAAGATATAACAAAATTAATATGAAATAACAGTAAATAAATAACTCACAATTGTGACCAAATACCAGTCTGCTTTGTTAGAAATAGCATGCACTGCTTTACACTAATACTCTACCCCACACAACTCTTTCAAAGACAGAGAGAAAAGTGAAACCTAGTTTAAACTAAGTTTTATCAAAAATCAACAAAATTAGAAAATGTTACCTAGCAGCACAGTAGCAATAGGAAAAAAACTTATATTTTGCAGCAATTAGCTCTCCAAAACAAGTTTTAGTTATATTTTCAAAGGCCTTATAGGCTCTGATGCACCACAACAGACTGCTGTCCAACTCAACACACAACAGAATGAGCTGTAAACATGCTACATCTGACTTTTGACCTCTTCACCCACAATGCACTGTAAATTTTGCCTCAGGACCAAAATTTCACTGGTGAAATCAAAAGTTATACTGCCAAAATTACACCACAAGGTGAAATTTGGAACATCAATGGGCTAAAATGGTAGATCAATGAATCTAGAGGAAATTTCACCATTTACACAAAATTGTGGAACCAAGCAAAATTTCACTTTGCATTGGCAAAAAATTTCACCAATGCATGTTAAGTGAAATGTTGTCATTACATGAAATCAAGAAAACAGGCAAAAGATCATTTTGCATATGTGAAAAATTTCATGCTATTGCAGAATTACGAGAAATAGTTTGTGAGATAAAATATTTCAGTTTCGCATAACACTAGAGATATGGGAACAGGCAGATACCAGTCAAATCTCTTTAAGAACTGTATTGAAATATGCTGTATATACATTTTTCCTTAATTGTTTATGAAGTTTCAACAGAGAATACACATATTATAATAAACATAATTAAAAATAGACACACAATCTTATTATATATTCAATTTTACATAAGGTTTGAATATTAATAGCACATACAACTGAGTATCAGTAAAACTGAAAATGGATTTAGAAGATGTCATACTAAAAATATACCAGTCTGAAAATTAAGCAATAAGGCACAACAAGGTGTGTGTTATTGTGTAATAACATCACTCTTGGGATGGGTTGAAGTATGAGGTGAAGCCAAGTGCTTCCACCACCCCAGGAGGGATGTTATTACATGATAACACACACCTTGGAGTGCCTTATTGCAATTATACAATGGCTCGATGTTATACAATACAAAATTAAAAATGTATTTAGTAGATTTTAGTGAGGCAGTATATCTTTGTTTCTAAAAAGGAAAAAAAAAGCTTAGGCTCCAGAAAATCAACACAGGGATGTTATTGTGTAATATCATCACTGTCTCAGGCACACACTGACCAGTCAGAGTCCAGGAAATGTTCTTGTCATTGTATAATTAGAAATAAATAATCATCTTGAAATTAAGCAGATAGTATAGTCACATTAAAGATATGAAGCAGGCTTAAAAAGAAGGAAACATTATTAAATATCTAGTATGAACTAAAGTAAGACAGAAGAAAAATGTTTATGCCTACACTGAATTATTTTTGAACAGTTGTACAGTAAGTCTGTAAATGTGCCCATTTCTTTCTTAAATATGACAGATTTCCCCAAACTTCTATGTGCTATTTTTCCAGTTTAAGGGTGCCCATATTTTACTGTTTGAGTTCATACAGAAAAGGAAAACCCTCTTCTATTCAACATTTTAGGATACAGATCTTTGCAGTAAATGTGACCAAGGAAATTATAGATTTCTCACTATAGGAAAGTCTAATCTGTGGTTGAAAGTACCCAATAATGCAAGTATAAAACTTAAAGGCAGTGTGTATTCCAGGAAGAACAATTAAAAGTGCAGCATAACATCACAGAAATGTTTTATATGTGGGCAATCCCACATCATATATTTAATGTCAGACTCTCTTTTATCAAATTTCACACAATTATCTTACTGTTGTAAACATTTTTTTCTTATAAGAGGATGTAAAATATAGGCTATCTGGAAGTTTATAATGCTATAGTCTGTGACTATTAAATGAATAGGTTTGGTGGGGGTGCTTCCATATCTCTTCCCAGCCCCGCGCTCCAATAAACCAAGAATTCATGAGCTTCACTTCTGTGAGTGTTCATGAAAAATGAGTAAACTGCATAAATGATGGGGCTGGAGTTACAAAATAGGAATAAAAACCTTCTGGTGTTATCATTTGTATAAAAAGAGTGTTCTCTAGAGTTGTATACATTAAGTATTCATTGATTAATGGCAGTGAATAATTCAAATCATTCCAGGGTCAAGTCACATTTATTTTTTTTATTGAAAGTCACTAAGGCATCTATTCTTCTCAATTAGATTTTTAAGACTTAGAATCCCTTCTCTTGCAGCTGTATATTAATTACTGTTCTGCCATATAATTTAAAATTAGGATTGCCCCGAAAGGGTTGCTGGTGATATTTGCTTAGCTTATCATCAAATAATGCAGTTGTTCATTTAATTTGCCTTATGGACTCTACAATTATTTGATTTTGAATGGTATCTTCTGTGATGTCATTTTCAATGGTAACTCATTCAGAGAGGTAAGGGAGATTATTATTTGATGCCCCCAAACCCATTTGCTACATTGTTGTGGTCTGCAAGCTAAATAATAAAGCTAGAAGTCTGGGACTTTTTGTCCCCATGTTTCTCAGCTGCAGTTAATTTACAATAAGCTTGACAAAGACTCTTATAGCAGCAAATAAATTTATGAATTGAATTCTGAATAGAATTTTTTTTGGTATCCTGTTATAAACATCAATTTAAACAGTTTCAGAGTCATCTTATCTAACTCAATTCTAGCCCAAATATTTATTAATAATAATAATATGAATAATCTTTATTTGCTTTAAGTGCAGTTCAAATAAGTGCTAAAGCGCTTTTATAGAATAAACCCTTAACAACTGTAAATATTTAAAACTGGCATGCTACCAGACATCCATAAATTAATTCTTAGGAGAGGCAAGAAAGAATAAATGTGCTTTAAGTGCTGATTTGAAGCTCTCCATAGTCAGGCACCCATTTATCCATAGAGGTAGATAATTCCACAGGGTAGGAGCCACAAATGCAAAATCTTTGGGCTTCAGAGGTCTTTAAGCAGACCCTGGGAATTTCCAGCAATGTCTTATTGGCAGAGCAGAGTGGTTAGAGGGGGCAGTAAGGATGTAGGTGCTCTTGCAGGTAACTCAGTCCCTGTCTTCATAGGGTTTTGCAGGTCAGCAAACTGACCATGAAGGTGATCTTTCATGGAACAGGCAGCCAGTGCAGTCCACGCAGCATAGGTGTGACATGGCTAAATGGAGAAAACCCAATCAACAGCCTGGCCACATCATCCTGCACCAGCTGCAGGCAGCAGATATCAACATCCGATAGCCTTAGCTACAGGGCATTGCAATAATCAAAGTGGTAGGTCACGAAGGCATGGACCAGTGTTGGAAGATCACCAGGCAGAACCTGATGCTTAATTCAGGTGATATTCCTCAGATGATAAAATCAGGTCTTGACAATGGATGACACCTGAGACTTCAGGGTCAACTTCTCATCAAAAATAATGCCCAGACCCCACACCCATTCTGAGGTCATCAGCTGGCAACCACTGAACAGAAGCCCAGAGGCTTGCTTAGCCCAAGATACCTCTGCCTGGCAAACTATGTCCACCACCAAAACCTCCGTTTTGTCAAGATTCTGCCTTAAATAGTTGGCACTCATCCAGTCCTGGATCTCAGTGAGGCATTTGTTAAACACCAAGACTTCATCATTCTCATCAGTTAAAGATGACTTATATTGCTGATTATACAATGAGGTATGAAAATCATGTAACCTCATTGGTCAAAACACATCACATGACCATGGTATGTCCTGCAATAACCCACAGCTGAGAAATGGCATTTATAAGAAACATATTTAAACACATTTAAAATTTATTTTACACATGGGCCCATTGCATAATCGCAATAAGGCACTTCAGGGCATGGGTTATTTGGGGATATACCCATTTCTTGTGTGGTTAAGTCACTCAGCAGTGCCTCGTGACACAACACACAAGGTGTGGGTAAATTCCCCAATAACCCACACCCTGTTGTGCCTTATTGCTTAAGTATCATCTGCATAGCAGTGAAAACTCAAGCCATCTTACCTTAGAATGTTTCCCAATGGCAGCTTATACACCACAGATAGCATAAGTGATAGCCCATAACCCTTGAGTACCCTGCATGGTACACAGAATGCATCAGAGGAATAAATCCCCAACATAACTCTCTGAGACCTACCAGTGAGGAATGCATGGAACCATCTGAGGACTGTCCCAAATAGTCCATAGATTACTCACAGGTACTCCAGCAATGCACCATAATCCACTGTGTCAAATGTCACTGAGAGATCAATGAGGACTAAGATGGAATGACTCCTCCAATCTCTTGCTATCAGGAAATCATTGAGGTACCCAAACCAGGGCAATCTTGCTGCTGTGCCTCAGCCTAAATCCTTTCTGGAGAGGATCATTAATGTCATGGATGTTAAGGTGGTCATCCTGTTGCAGCACAGCCACCTTCTCAATAACCTTGCCCATCAAGGGCAGGTTAGAGATGGGTTTGTAATTGGCAAGACTGTCCGGGTCAAGAGAACATTTCTTAAGGAGGGGTGTCACCACCACCTCCTCCTTCAGGGAGTCAGGAAAATCACCTGTTTCAATCGAACACCAGACTATCTCTGCCCGGACTGGGCTGATGGCCTCGATGTACCCCACAATGAAGCAGGTTGGGCCTGGGTCCAAACCACAGCAGGTCAGCCACATATTCTGGATGATACTTTTGACATCCATGATTGCCTGCTGATTAAAAACTGACCAAACAAACCAGGGCTGTACAACCTCCAACTGATCACCACCCCACCCATTGGATTGAGCTATGCAGATCTCAAATTTAATATTGGTAATCTTATCATCAAAGAAGCAAGCAAACTCATCACACTTTTCCTGTGACAATACTCTCTAAGCTTGCAACAGGAGGTATTGCACAGTCTGTCCACAGTTCAGAACAGCTGAGCAGATTGGTTCCATGCAACAGTAATCTCCCCGAATAGGAACTCTGCCTTCTAACGGGTGATCACTGACTGATAGCCTGTGTAATAGGCCATTAACCTAAGCCTGTCAGCATCAAGGCCAGATTTCCACAAGAGATGCTCAATTCTTCACCCATCTCTCCTCATCTCCCTCTAGGTCTCATCAAACCAGGGGCCTGAGGATGAAGGGTGAGGGGATGAACACAAACAGGAGCAATAGAGTCCAGAGCCACCACCACAGCCTTGTTATAGGCCTGTAGTAGGTTGTCTGGACACCTGATAACAGTCAGAAATCCCGATGGATCCAGCATTGCCATCAGGCATCTGGGGTCATACCCCTTAATGGGTGGTACTAGACCATCTCCAAAAGGGTAAGCCTAGAAAGGGGATGCTGAAAATTGAACCTGATGGCATAATGGCTGTTCAACTGACCACTGCCAAGTCAAATGTTTCCATGCCCAGTAGGAGACCGAAGGACCAGCATTATGGGTTGCAGAGGAATCTACCTGTGTGAAGCCCAATTAAATCATTAGTTGGATGAAGTCCTGACCAAAATGTGAGAGTTCATTGTCGACCCAGGCATTAAGGTCACCCAGCACCATAACTTTGGGAGACTTCAACACCATGTTAACAATGAAGTCCGTGACTTCCTGCAAAAATTGCTTCCCATCCCCTGGTGAATGGTAGACAAGAAAAATGTTGCACCCCACACCCACGCCTAAGATTCATTCAAAGGATATGGTCTCCCTCACTGGGACATCTGTCAGGCCCAATTCCATTCTAAAACACGTGGCCATACTCCCACCCCTATGATTCGACCTCAAGTTTAAGGGGAAACCAGTTCCATTTGCTTTAGGTCATTGTCAATAGAGTTTCTAAACTGAGGAAGATTATGTTGTAATAAGTGTTTTATAACTTATCTAATTCTGTACCTAATTAAGTTTGGTTTTAAACCATGCCAGACCAATTTCTTTTGCATTCTCCATTGTAAAATATTTATTTAAAGTTAGAGATTGAGATTTTTCTTTATCTTATATTCAGAGATATTAGCATATTTTCCTATACCCACTATAATTTTAGGAATACATGTTTGAGAGTTAGAAAATGTCAACAAAATATCATCTGCATAGACAGGATAAATGTATTTTTCCCTTTTTGCCTTCACACCCTGCAAATCTTGTTCTTGTTTTAATTTGTGTAATCATGGTTTGAGTAGCAAAATAAACAAACTGGAAGACAACAGACACCCTTGTTTTGTGCCTCTTTGCATATCAAAGTAGGGGAATATTTGGACATTGATAAAAACTACTGACTGAGGTTAAGCATTCAGAAGCTTATTTATTTATTTATTTAGTTTTTGTTGACCGGGTAAGTGCACTAGACAAATCCTGCCTATTTTCAGGCACGACCCGGGGGAGGGGGATACAGATGAATGCCAACTGACCTTGAACCAGATTAAGCTGTTGGTGGTATTTTCAGTGAATCCAATGAATGCTTGATCCAATGAACAACATTTTCAGAGAAATTGAAGTTTTGTAAAACTTTAAAAAGATATTCCCAATTGACCTGATCAAATGCTTTCTTAACATCTAATGAGACCTAAGCAATGGCAATATCTACTCTCTCAGCTATCCTAATGATATTAATATTTTCTGTACCTTGCCCACTATATGTCTTCATTTAAGAAAGCCAATTTTATGGGGACCTATTAGATGCTGAATAACATTTTTATGACTTGAAGAGGGTATCTTTGCCAACATTTTCATATCTGAATTTATGGGAGAAGTGGGTCTATAATTTTTAAACAAATGTGGATCTTTTTATTTCTTATGAAATACTGTAATTAGACCTTTGTTCAGGTAATTAAAAGAGCGATTGGTCTCCCATATTTCAGTGAATATTTTAAATAAGATAGGGACAATTTCCTTAGTGAAATTTGATAAAAATTAAGGGGGTAAACATCAAGACCTGGTGATTCATTTTTGTTGAGAGACATAATAGCCACATGTATCTCTTCTTCTGTTGTATGCAAGCCCAACTGTCTTTTGTTCTCTTCAACCACCTTAGGGAGGTGCACGTTTTCAAACAAATGATGAAAGTTACCCTTTAGGTTGTGATTTCTTTTTTCTTCATATAGGTTAACATGAAAGCCAGAAAATATAGAAACATAGTCTGTGACAGCAGATAAGCACCACTTGGCCCACCTAGTCTGCCCATTTCCCTATCTATTGGATAAGCTGCAGATCCTAGTTAACCAATAGACTACTTCCTCCTACTCCCACTATAATTGCCCTATGTCTGTCCCATGCATTCTTGAACTCCCCTATTGTGTTTGACCCCACTACCTCCTCAGGAAGGCCATTACATGCATCCACCACCCTACTCCATGGAAAAAATGCTTCCTCATCTTGTTCCTGAGGTGTCCTCCCTTATCTTCAAATTGTGCTCCCTTGTTCTTGCACATTTCCTTTTCTGAAAGATGCTACCCTCTTTGACTTTGATTATTCCCTTAAAGTATTTGAACGTTTCCCCTTCCTCCTTTCCTCAAAGGTATACCTAATAAGTGCTTTTAATCTCTCTACTTATGTCTTCTGGTGCAGACAATGCACTATTTTCAAGTTCAGGTTCAAGTTTTTATTGTTCAATTAAGATAACAAGTCTGATTATTACAAGCGATATAAAAATTAGTAGGCATGAGACAAAATCCAATACAATAAATACAGAGTATATACGACACAGAAACATTAACACATAACTTATTCAGTACTGCACATTTTCTATCTAATGTTTTTCTACAGCTTAAAACATGCCATTCTTACAGCCGCCACAGGTGTTCTAGAATGTAACAAAATAAATACTACATCAAACAACTCATTAGCATATATTCTAGGCTGTGTCAGTAAATACATATTTCTGGGTTGAGAAAAGAATGGAAAATTGACTATTATATGTTCTAAATCTTCTTTGAAACCTTTATCAAAGAGACAGTGGGAAACTGTACAAGATCACTCCTCACTTAGTTTTATTGCAGTTAGTATATCTAGACACTATCAGCTTGAGTCTAGCCCAAGTAATAATCCTACGTTGCTCCTTTGTAATTGGTAACAGTAAATATTCTTCTACCGAGATACCCATTGTATTTTTCCTGAACCGTAAGGCTCTTTTAAAGCCACTTATTTTCAGCATTTTCTGTTCTTTAGCTAATAAGATTACTTTTTTTCTTTATTAATTATTTATAATGGTTTGAAATTATAAAATCTCTCTTAATGACCTCCCACAAATGTATTCATTTATATTTTCTTAGTAATTTAAATAAGTAATTTAACCAATTAGACCTTAAACCCTTATTTTTCCAATTGTTTTTTCTTCAAGACATAATTTAGGCAAAACATTTTCCTCATTATTCAAAATGTTTATCCAATAATTCATTAAAACAATTTCTTTAATATAATTAATTTTTATTTTTCCCAGTTCAGCTCTTACCGCACCATTCACTGTGGATCTTGAGACCAATAAGAGAGATTTATAAAAAAAAAAGAAAAAGGGCAATTCCAAGCTATTTTCTGTATTTTCTTCATAACCCCAGATTTCCACTCCATAAAGAAGAAAGTGATTTACTTTTGCATCCTCTGCCTTTAATTCTCAAAGCACTGTATTATCCCCCTTATTGATTATTAAACTTTAATAAAACTTTTATACAAACTTTAGCTTGTATATATTGTTCTTTTATATGTTGTAACCATCTCCCATCTGATGTAATTTTGACTCCTAAGTAGACAAATTCCTTCACAATTTCTATTGGTTGCAAATTTATAGTAATTTGACCTTTTGCGTATCAAATGTGTTCTGGCAAAAGACCATCATCTTTGTTTTAGCTACTCTTATCTTTAATTTGAGGTTACTGCATTTTATTTCAAAAATATATATTATTTTTGAAGACCTCCTCTAGTCAATGACAACAGAACAATGTCATCTGCATAAGCTAATGAATCCATATGGAAGGTACCTCTTTTTGAACTATCTAAATTATCCTCTGACTCAAAGTCCAACAGAGATTAAAATATATACTAAATAATGAAAGTGAAAGGAGACAACCTTGCTTTACACCTCTCTCACTTGGGAAGAATTCCATTAATTCTCCTGCTTTACCAAATCTTACAACTGACTTATTATTGGTATATAATACTTATATCGGGTAAAGAAGTGAGAGAGATAACTTATTCTCTTTCAAAATCTCCCATAAGATATCTCTATTGATTGAATCAAATGCATGTGAAAAATCTATATATAATACATACAATTTCATTTTTCATATGGTTACATATTTTTCCATTAAATGGGCTATACAGAAGTCATTGTTAACAGTCGAAACATTTTCTCTAAAGCCTGGCTGAAATAGTGAGATGATATTATTAGACTTTATCCATTTTGCTAGTCTATTTAAAAATACCCTGTAAAAAACCTTAGTTGAAATATTTAGGAGACTAATAGGCCTAAAATTACATGGTTCTTAGACCAAACCCTTTTGATGTTTGCTTGCATGCATGCGCAATAAACATATTGTGGCAGCTTGCTGGCGAAGCAGGTTGTGGAGGTGTGGCACTGTTGTGGCCAATGCTGCCATTACATTTGGGGGCTTGTGTTTCTGACACCAAAAAAGAAGCAGGCTGGCTGTGATGCTAGTTTGAAAGCTTGCCACCAAGTTAAAAGAAAATAGCTGCACCAGTCAGAGAGCACATCGTCATTGCAGCATCAGCCTCTCTTTTCCCCTGAACAGTGTGCATGGAGGTAACTGTGGACATGTGTGCATATGCAATTTGTGGTGAAGCTGATGCTTTCATGGTGGAGTGACCTGACTGTTGCAGCACAGTGTTCCTCTTGTAGCAGTATGTTTTATGCCTTGTGGAGGTCCAAATGGATGCAGTTCAATAGTGGTCAGCATTTTCTGCTCCATTTATTTATGGCCCATCACCACTGTCTTTACATGTGGAAAAATAATTAAATTAATACTCCACAGTCCTAATGTGTAACAGGCTACTGCAGGAATACAAGAAGAGATGCCCTGTTACTGGGTCACCAGAGCGCAAATTGAATTCCTCCTTCTCAGTGGTAGCGTGTAATTGATTACTCCTGGAGTAAGAAGGTGTGAGCAGTTCCTTATTAGCAGATTACCTCTTACTTGTCCCCACACCTCAGTTCTGCCTGGGGCCACAAGAGACAAGATTCCATCTGGAAAAAACAAATTGTACTCTGCAGTCCTAATCTGTAGAAAGCTACCGCAGGAATACAAAAGTGCCACCAATACTTCACAAGGAGATGCCCTGTTACGGGGTCACCAGAGTGAAAACTGAATTCCTTCTCTTGAGTCCTAATCTGTAACAGACTACCCCAGGAGTATGGAGCTAGGAGTAGTACTTCATTAGGAGGTGCTGTGTTACTCACCACCAGAACCCCATTCTAGCTGGGGCCAAGAGAAACAATTGTGTGTGGAAAAAAAATTAAATGCCTACTCTGCAGAGCTAATCTGTGACAGGCTGCCACAGGAACACAAAAGGAAAGGAGATTCACTGTTACTGGGTTGCCAGAGTAAAAACCTGAATTTCTCCTCCTGAAACCTATCCCTTTCTGCTTGGGGCACAAGACACACTACTACGTGTGCAAAAAAATTTAATTCCTCATCAGTCCCACCAGTGCTTCATGAGGAGATGCCATCTTACTCAGTCGCCAAGGCACCATTCTACCTTGGGCCACAACTACAGTGTTCTACCCCTCTATAAAGTTACCCACAATGGGGAAGAGTCCGTGAAAAGATGACTTGCACCTTCACCATTATTTTATGCAGATGCATGGCACACTGCCTAACTGATAGCAGCAACAGCCTAAACCCATGGCAGTCACAGCATACAAAAGGTAATGTAAATGATTTGCGAGCAAAAAATAATTTATACACTTAAGGCTCAAAGTGCTGGGGCAGCCACTCCCTTCTCTGTTTTCCAACCTGTAAAATTTCCCATGTATTAACAATGTACTTTTTATTTGCCTGATTACATACTGGCTTTGTTTCTAGTTTATTTTTACTGTCGGCAGTTTTACTGCACTTTCGGTGAGGTAATTTCTGTACAGCAGAGGCAAGACATTCAGGGGCAGGTTCCAGCACCTAACACAGTTACACAGAAACATGAAGATAGCACCACTACATCATGAGGAGATTACCCCTTACTCGGTTGCCAGACCAGCTTCAGAAGAAGAAACAGAAGAAGAATCAGCATTTATATAGCTCATTTCGCACAGCATATCCCAAAGCTCTTTCAAGCAATGCTAGACTGGTAGTGAAGTGACTGAATGTGTACTGATGGTCATATCACATATCAACACCCACACACACAGCCTGGATAATTCATTAACCGGTTTACACCTCGACCCTCAAGAGAGACCATCACTTGTGAACAAAAAACAAATAAAAACCTCTTCCTTTGCTACTCTGCTCAGGAATCCATTCAACCTCCTATGTAGGCATACACACACACATGCACACTCACTTGTGCATGCATGCACACACACTTATCTTTAGTGCACTTCAGTTGGAAGGACATGAGGAAACGATTCCCTATCATTACAGGGCACACTCCTTCATTGTCTCAGTGGTGCTTAATAAATTACCGAGACTGTAATCTAGAGGATAAATGTTTTCTCCACAAACACAGAGTAATCCTGAAGGCATTTGTTTCTATTGCCACTGTTAGTTGTCTCAATTGTGGTTTGTCTTATAAAATACAGACTACTTTGCTTTTATTTAATTAATGTGCCAGTTTTGGTTATGTAACGTTACCTTTGCACCACAGATTTATGTCATTATGACTTTTTCTGCAACACTTGGTGGGATTAAAAAAAAATCAGTAAGTCTTGTTGCATTGTATAAGCAAGCAGCAACATGTATTTTTTTATGGACTGCACATCAATGAATGATAGATGTGTATCATGCTTCTGATATTCTGCATAAAACTTTTGTTTATAGCATACATGAGAGGTTCAGCAACCAGGTTGTGTACTAATTCAGGCTGCATAGCATATAAGCAGTCTGATGATAGGGGTCCAGTAATGTCCAAATATATCAGGAAGATTACTGAAAGTAGTAGCATACTGGTCTGTTCCCAATGTGGTTTTCATGAAAAAGAACATCTCTTATTTTGAATCCTACCTAACCTAACTATTCATCAGAAAACTTGTGATGCCCTTCCATTTAGTACTACTGTAATTTTATTCCTGTAAAAATATATACCTAAGACTGTAATGTAGTGGATAATTCTATTTTTTTTACCTGAAGTGCAGAGTAAAAGGTTCGACAATGTTGTTGTGCACTAATTCCGACAGCATAGGATATAAATAAACAATCTGATGATAAAGTGTCCAGAGATGTGCAAATTCACAGAGAAGACCACTGAAAGAAGTAGCACAAAGGATTTGTTACCAATGTGGTTGTTATCAATAATTACGTCTCTTATGTTGACTCCTGCCTAAGCATTCCTTAAAAAACTTGTGATACCATGGGATTTAACACTACTGTAATCATATTCCTGCAAAACTAAATAACCAAGACTGTAATCTACTGGGAATTCTTTTTTTTTTTTTTTAACAGAAGTGCTGAGTAATTCTGAAGGTATTTGTTTCTGTTGCCACTGCTAGTTGTCTCAATGGTGCTTTGTGTTATAAAATATCAGGTTTGTTACCAATGTGGTTTTCATCAAGAACATATCTTGCTTAGATTCCTACGTAAGTATTCCTCCAAAAACTTGTGAAACAGTTCTACTTAACAGTAATGTAATTTTATTCCAAGAAAAATAAATAACTGACCCAGTAATCTACTGGATTATTCATTTTTTTACCAGAAGTGCAGAGCACTTTTGAAGGCATTTGTTTCTATTGCCAAGGCTAGTTGTCTCAATGGTGCTACTTCTTATCAATACAGATTACTTTGACGTGATTTTATTTGATTACTATGCCACATTTGCTTATGCGAGGTTGCTACATTTGCCCTGTAGACTTATGCTATTATTATTACCTCCCTAGGAACACATGGTGGGGCTAAAAAAAACAACAAAACAGCACATTTTGCCAGATTGCACAACCAAGCAACAGAATGTTTTTGTATTTGTTTTTTTTTTGTTTGTTTTTTTGGATGCGGCACAAGGTTTTTGTTCCCCTTTTTGGACTACACTTCAATAAATGGTGGACTTGCAACATACTTCTGAGCTTGTACATAAAAATAATATTTATAGCATTCATAAAAGGTTCAGCAGTATGGTTGTGTACTAATTAAAAGCCATATTTTACACTAAAAAAAATGGAAGGAGAGCGGTAATATGATTGAGAGTTGCATTTGTTTGAGAAAAAGGCAGCTACTATTGAGACATTCTATAAACAAGTAGCAGAACATTTGTTTTTTGAGTGCTCATGAATGAATGGTAGGCTTGTAACATGCTTCTGAGCTTGTACTTAAACATTTGGGCCCAGATATTCAAAAGGGTTGCACATGGCGCAACAGTGTTGTACCATGCTCAACCCACCGATGCTACCCAGCACGATATTCAAAAGGGAAAAGTGCGTGACACAAATCCCGATGTGCTGGAGTGCATCAGTAATATATGCAGGTGCAGGTAGGGGGTGCGTGCCCATGCATACCTAGCACAGCCCGATATTCAGCTCATGATGTACAGAGCCTTGCTTGCACAACCCCTAGCTGTGCCAGCACAAAGTTGAACTAAATAAACACAGAAACAATAGATGACCACCCTCAGATGAGCTGCCACAATGCAGGGTGCAACATGGCAGCTGCCACCTGTGGGTGACCTCCTGAGCTCCAGCTGCACATGGCGCCCCCCCCATGCCCGATTGTGGGCATTTTTAAAAAAAATGCAAAAGTCTGTCAAATATCCATGGAGGTCAAGTGGACTGCTGTTTGCCTAATTGTGGGCATTTGTAATAAATAAATGTCCAAAAACTCCCTGGTGGTCCAGTGAACTGCTGTGTGCTTGATCATGAACATTTGTAATAAATAAAGATCCCCAAACTCCCTGGTGGTCCAGTTGACCTCTGTGTGCCCAATCATAGGCATTTGAAAACAATTAAAGGTCCCCAAACTTTCTGGTAGTCCAGTGGACCACAGTGTGTACAATCTCGGGCATTTGTAATAAAAAAATATGTCCAATATCCATGGTGGTCAAGCGGTAACCCCCCAACCTACTCACCCCCTGAGCACCACCACCCTGTTCTCCCCTTCAGCCGGAAGGTGGCAGCACCCTCCCGCCTGCCACCCTGCCACCCAGTGAGTAAAACTGTCAGTAGTGCTGTATGCCCATTGGTCCACATTGTTAGCAAATGGGCATGTAGCCTATACCATACTACACATTCCAGATATCTGAATGGATCCCATTTCCTCACTTTTGTTGTTGTGGAACAACTCTAACTAATGCATTAAACAGAGTTTTTTGCCTTTAATTTCCCTACTTTTTGAGAATGATAATGAGAAATAGTGAATGTAATGCAGTGGCGGGAAAGGGCCCTGCGCTCCTGCCACATGATGTCTTGTGGCATAGTAACAGGAACAGCAACACAAACAGAAGCACTAACAGTGGTGCACATGGTAACACAAGTGCAAATGAGAACAGTAAGGGTAGCGCGCACAGTGGCGTAGACGGGAACAGTCTGCCACATGATGTGTTGTCATATAGTAACATGGTGCCTGCAAGCGGAAATGTCAATGGGCATGGTGATGCAAAGTGAAACAGAAAGAGAAACAGTACTGCAGGCACAAATGGCAAAAAATAACAGAAACGCAAGTGCAAATGAAAACGCAAAGGATTACACACGTGGTGGCGCAGACGTCAACGGTAAGTGAAACAGGTACAGAACCACAAAAGGAAAGGGCAACAGTAACAGTAATGTAAGCACACAGGCTGGTTTTCTCCAAAACCTGCATAGAGAAAGACAGTGAGTACAAAGAATGTATGCATAATAATGGGTATCGGAGCAGAAAATTACGAGTTGGAATACTAAATAGGTTGTATCTCAGGAACTGTATGATGTAGATAAAAAATGTAAAAGTCATATGATTTATGACTGTCCTGACTAGTTTTCTACTAAGTCCTCATTAGGGGGCCAAGCACTTTTCTGACGAAAAGTCTGTATCTCGCACTGTTTCCGAGATACAGGCCCTGAAATGCGCAGTGAACACCGTAATGTTATCCTATGGGGAAAAAAAGAGAAGTTTGGAGTGCCATAACTTTGCCTCCCTTTAATATTTGTTCACCAAACCACTGAAAGACACATCCATGGGCTGTTGGCTGTCTTCCCTCTAAATCTAAGGAAAAAAGACCAAACCGTTATTTTGCAGCAGGGTGCCAAAGGATTCCTGTAATGCGTTGGGCGCCATAATGTTATCCTATAGGAAAAACTGTCAAATTTAGAGTGCTGTAACTTTCCTGCTGTGTAATATTGTTTCACCAAAACACAAAAAGGCACATCTGTGAGATGTCAGCTGCGTTCCCTCCAAATTTCAGCCCAACACTCCTAACCATTCTTTTGCAGCACAGTCCCAAAGAATTGCTGTCACTTTCCCACAGACTAAAAAACTACTGTCGTAATTTGCGAAAGCTTTCACAAAAAAGTTTGACACTTTCGTGAGCATGAAAGTAATTTGTGAAAGTACTTTTTCCAGAAATTTGAGAAACATATTTCTGGGGTGTTTTACCTCAAAATAAAGACATGGCTTGCATTCTCAGGGTCCGACTAGGTGAATACAAAAATAATTAGGTTGCTAGACAGTCCCAAATTTAAATGCTAAGCATATTTCTAATCAGCAACTGAAACCAAAATGGTGGATTTATGAAGGTAACAGGGCCATTTGCGAAAGTAAAAATGCATTTGCGACACTGTCAAACTTTTTGTTAACTTTTCCCATTGACTTATAATGGGAAATTGTTTTTTGAATAACTTTTGAACCGTTTTATATTTATTCACCAAATCTTCAAAAGTCAAATGGGGTCCCTGGCTGCACGTTCCCTGAATATTTTGGGCCAGTCAGACAAACTGTGCGACCTGTAGGTGCGACCGTAGAATTCCAGAAAAAGAGTAAATGCGTGTGCAGATCATGCTTAATAACTCTGCAGCCATATATCCGACCAGTATGAAATGTAGCAAATCCCAAAGCCTATGGTTCTTGATCATGTATTCCAAATTTCAGGAAAATCTGTCTAACAGTTGCAAAGTTATTAAGGTGCAAAATTTTTGGTTTCACATAGAAATGGCTCCTCAACCCTAACTATGGTAGCACTACAGTGCTACCATAATATAATATATATATATATATATATATATATATATATATATATATACACACATATATATACATATATATATATGTATATATATATATATATATATATATATATATATACACTATATATATAGTCAATGTTAGGGTTGAAACCCCTTTGCACCCTCTGGCCCACCCACCAACTGGAATGGGGTGCGCATGGTCATCCATCCTATGGTCACCCCATCACATATGGAAAGAAGCTGAGAAATAGAAGAATGGGGTGATAGTTAGGACCGATGACCCCAGTGCACACCCCAATTCCAGTTGGGGGTGGGCTGAGGTGTGCAACAGGGTTCAAACCCTAACATCAAATTCCTCACTTTTGTTGCTGTAGAACAACCCTAACTGATGCATTAAATGGAGTTTTTTGCCTCTAATTTGTCTTCTTTTTGAGAATGATAATGAGAAATAGTGAATGTAATGCAGCGGCAGGAGCACGGGGGTGATGTCTTGTCACATTGTAACATTGTGCCCACAAACACAAATCATAATGTGCATGATGACTCAAAACAGAAAGAGGAACAGTACTGTAGACAGAAATGTTAAAAACAATTGAAATACAGCTGCAAATGAAAATGCAAAGGGTAATGCACATGGTGTCGTAAACATGAACGGTAAGTGAAACGTGTATGGAACCACAAGCAGAAACGATAATGGTAAGAGTAATGTAAGCACACAGACTGGTTTTCCCCAAAAGCTGTATAGAGAAAGACAGAGAGTAGAAAGAATGTATGCAAAATAATGACTCTCGGAACACAAAAATCAGTAGTTGTAATAGTAAATTGCTTATATCTCAGTAACCATACGACATAGAAAAAACATTTAAAAGTCATATGTATTATCACTTTCCTGGCTAGTTATATATGTAGCCCCCACATGTGGACTAAAATTTGTTGACAAAAACTCCGTATCTCGCACCGTTTTCAAGACACAGGCCCTCAAAGGCACGGGGAACGCTGTAATGTTATCCTATGAGAAAAAAAACAGAAGTTAAGACTGCCATAACATTTAAACAGTTTAATATTTTTTCACAAAATCTTCGAAAGGCACATCGGGGGCCACAGCTGCATGTTCCCTGAAGATTTCTGGCTAGTCACGCAAACCGTGTGACCTGTAGGCACAACCGTAGAATTCCAGAAAAAGGGTAAATGCACACACAAATCATGCTTAATAACTCTACAGCTGTGTATCCGACTGGTAAGAAACTTGGCAGATCTCAAGGCCTTTGGTTTCAATCATGTATTCCAAATTTCAGCCAAATCCGTCAAATGGTTGCAAAGTTATTAAGGTGCAAAATTTGGGGTTTAACATGTAAATGGCTCCTCAACCATAACTATGGTAGCACTACCATGCTACCATTATATACATATATATATATATATATATATATATATATATATATATATATATATATATATATATATAAAATTACATAGCTAAGAGGGCAGATGTCCATTGTACTTTATTATGTATAAAACACAATTACTCTGAGCTGAAAAAAACAAAACTGCTAACACAGTATGGAGATGCATCACTCAGAGACATGCACACGTATATACACACACACACACACACACACACACACACACACATACACACACAGTCCAATTCTCTGCTACTTTAAGTAGTATCCATGTAATACAAGTTAATTTGTGCTACATACCTTTCACTGACAATGATAGCATATTCCAAACATCAATTATATGGACGGCAAGCCTATTTTTTTTTTTATGTGCAGTGCCAGGATGCAGTACAGATAGTAGGATTGATCTATATAATACCAGTAAAGTTGTACTACATACTTTCAGTGACAATGTTAAAAAGGAACTCATATGAGTAATTACAAAGACTGCAATCCTACTGTGTACATGTGTCACACCAGCATATACTGCTGATATTAATTCAGAGTTCCCATTCTGACTGCTCAAACATCCAAAGTGCTATTCACAACATTCTAAAAGAAAATAGCTTCCTATATATTTTTAAGTGAAGCAAGCGTCATTGGCTGATGCCTGTAACTGACTTGAGCAATGCAACAGCTCATTAAATCAAAAGTGCATGTTTTTCTTGCCAGCTAGTCTCCACGTTAAAGTGAAATATCTCTTTATAACTTTTAACAACTGTCGCTAGACATTTACGACACCATCTGGTTAAGATTTGCAAATTCCAGCCTGCTACATTGTTTATATAGGTGGTTCTTTGTACTTCATGAAGCACATCAGTGAATTGCACTTGTTTAAACATGATGTTACACTTCTGGGAATATATAGAATTCTTTAATTGTATGGAAACCATACTTAAATCAATGGTTACACCAATTATGCCACACAGGGTTTTGAGTTTTAAAAATGCAAGACTATGTTTTTATAAATACTTGACAGCTGAATTTTGATGCCTGCATTCTTTAATTTTAACTTGTTTGTATGCTTTAAACATGACATTTGGAGAGTTGTTTTATATGCTTTACTAAGAGGCTTCTGTTGTTTAAGGCATCAACAATTAGCCGTTACAAAGCATACAAAAGCTGAAATTAGGAACATCCCTCAGTCTCTGTGGGACTCATCTGATTCATTCTCCCATTAGACTGAAGAAGAAATTTGATTTTTAGATTAAAAACACCACACACACACACACACACACGCGCGCTCGCACACACACACGCACACACACACGGACATACATGCAGTTATCAGGCCAGTGAGTGAATCAATATTTCTGGCCCACGGAAAATGACAGTGATCCAATGGAAAATGTATCATGTATTGAAACTGTTGTTATGGGTCAGTAACCACACCTCCAGTGTGTTTTTAAGTGTGAAGTGCTTACACCAGGTATCTTTAGACACACAAGAAAAAACTGTTTCGTGATTTATTTAGAAAATGTTCGTTCCTGTATGAAATATTAGCAGAAGGCAAAAACATAGTTGCATTTCTCTTTTTTAACCAGGAGACACACTAAGCTGAAAGGTTGTTAATAGGTGTGACATGGGAGCACAAGAAAGTGAAGTGACTTGCTTAGGGTCACACAGTATGCAACTGGGGGCTATGGGATTCAAACTCAGGTCTTCGGCTCACAGCCTTAAACCACTGTGCTGTACTACCTAAGTTTATTGATAATGCAAAACCTAAAACACGGGTTATCCAAGTACATGACTGTCATTTTGACCAACTTATTTCAGTGCAGTGTTGTAAAAAATACAGTGACTAGAATGTTCTTAGTGCTGACAGAATAACACGGATGCTACAGCAAAGTAATTACTCAGTTTTACAAATTTGGTAAATTAACATGCTGTAATAAGAACAGAATAGGTTGACAAACAGTATAGCCTACTGGTTAGAGTAACAATCTCTGAATGAACTTGATACCACCCATCACATTAAGGTTTGATTCCCACAAACTCCACTTGCAGACTTAGCAACTCTGAGCAACAGTCAGTTAACTATTCCAGTGCTCCCAGGTCACCACTAAGGACACACACACACTTGTACCTAGTGTCCCTTATTGGTTACCCAAAAAGTATAAATAAAGAAAATTAAAGTAATGTTACTTTTTAAAAGTAGCAGAGTATTACATTTTATATCTGAGATACTTTTTATTTTCCTGTTGGTAACCTGGATTTTTTTTTATCTTATATTAGTAGCTCTGATGTGGTATAACACTCTGTCTGGCAGCTGGCATATCCTGCTGTGTTCTTCCCATTGCATCAGCAGTATTATTATTTTATTGACTGACAAAGTATCTGCCCAGGAGGAGCCACTCAGTAGCTGCCATGACAGTCACTTGTGATGTCACTGAGGCCTCAATGGTGATGCATAATGCTATCACAAAGAAGATTCTCTACTGAGCAACACACAGAAAGGAAAATTCTTCAGAAAGATAAGGTTATGACCACTTTTTTACATTTTAAACATTTTCCTGTCTGCCATTTGTGGTTCTACTAGCTGTTTAACATATGACTATAATATATAAAATGGTAACATCTGTATCAGTGTGTCACAAGGTATCCTCACTCCTGTCAAGTGTCTATCTATGAACTGAGTGGAATTTCGGAGCCCAGTGTGGCATGTCAATTTACAGAGATGCTAGCAGGGTGGGCCACTGTTTTGTTTCACTGCTGCATGCTGGCTGATGCTGTATTTAACAGTGATTTACAGACATCTACAGGGACATTATTCCCATATACTTGTATTTATTATGGAGGACAACAGAGCAATTTTTGCTTCGAAAGGAATTCATTTAATCTGCAGGAAAATACCTGGAGGTAATGGAAATATGCCAGATCTAGCAACACTAGACACACCCCATTGTTAAATGGCAGCATGCATGACTACATAGGGATGGGTGCTTGGATCATTATTGAAAAATCAAACATTTATTGTACTAAAATTAATTGTGCAGGACATGTTTTTTATGGGCCAGAGGGACCAATCTCCCCACAGGCAGCTGGCTAATAGTAGTGGTATCCACTACACTGTTTTGTTGATTGTCCAGCAGTCGCAGCTATGCCTTCCACATCTTGTACAACCTTCGATATGTTCTGATTATGCTAGCTATGTGTGTATTCTTTATCATGGTAATATTCCTGGATGTACCTTCTGCATACCTTCATTACACATTGTGCTCTTCAATTTCTGGTCTTTATTTATATAGTTGTATATCTAACTGACATTTAATTTTGCTTTTACATCTATTATGCCGGGACTGGCCTTAGGCTACATCTTGTATTGGCTACTGTTTGCCCCTTTATTGAATGCCTGGATGGTTGCCTTATGCTTATGCCTGTAGTAATATAAATTTAAAGTATTTTTTGTTACTTGAGACAGACACAGGGCAATTCTGATGGGGGTGGGAAGAAACAGACTTTTCATTAACTACAATCTGCAGCTTACCCAATCAGTAGGGAAATGGGCAGACTGGTTGACTCAACTGATTCTTCTATAACATTAAAGTTTATGCTACTACACTTCTACTCTCCAATTATGTAACATATTCCTGTACTGTGGTTGTATTTCTTATACTATTGTTATTTCTTATCCTTCCCACCCCTTCCCTTCTTTTTTGCATTCACTTGCGTGCATGCACAAGGAACGTCTTGTCATAGTATGACTTTTTGGAGTTGTGTGCCCTTCTTGCAAATACAGTGCTCAGTGTAGCAGGTGTGACCCTACCACACCAATATATGCTGAGTTGTCTGTGACAGTGGTTCAGCAGCAGTGGACTTCACTTGAAAGAAAACCACCACTGCAATCAGCAGTGGTAACGTATGTAATTAACATACTGACTTCAGCCTTTTCCCATGGCTGCTTGAAATCCCTCCCTCTTCCTCCTTCTGCTAATGTCCTCTGTGCTCCCTCTGTATTGTCCTCCCCCCACGTTATATGCAGAGTGAGGTTCCCAATCCCCCTCAGCTCATGTGCCCCCAAGCACACTGTATGGTTGATGGGGGTGCCCAATCCCTGTCAACTGCAGTCCCTCAACAACCTCCTGGTTGGCATTCTGGGAGCCCACCCCAGCATGCTCATTCACTCCTTCCAAGCACATTGTATGGCTGATAGGGGTGCCCATTTCCCATCTTTTCCAGCCCCCTGCCAACAAACACTCACATGACATGCTGGGAGCCTACCCTAGCATGCCAAAACCCTCCAGAATTGCTGTGTTTTTTTGCCTGTAAAAAAACAGAAAACAGTACCTTGCTGTCTCAGTTGGCCCCTCCTCAACCCACTACCACCCTCTGAGCATCCCACTTCCCTGCACCCCCTTTCACCCATACTTACCCCCAGAGCCCAGCACAATAATCTTTGGTGGTGTGGCAACATGGCTGTACTCTTCAAAGCTTACCGCAAACTGAAGAAATGCCTGTAAGCTGTATAAAGGCATGAATGGTGTTTCTCAATGTATGTGGATATCTCAGCCATTCTGAAAATTTTGGCACCACATTTTAAACATTGGGTTTTTGGGGCCCCACCTCATAAATTCAGACACTGTAATGTTGTTATTTAATCCTGAAAGGTAATTTCATGTGTGGAATGACCTTTTAGGACTGATTAATGTACCAGCAATGTCACTATTCATGAGGTGGGCTCCCAAACAGCATATGTTGCAAATCTGGTGACAAAATTTCCAAACATGACTGTGTCATGAGTGTGCAGTGAGCTGTTTCCATGAACATTCATACTTCAGTGAATTTGTAATATTTTCCCTCCAGATTTTCAACATTTTCATTTTTTCACATCTCTTTATGAACAGTACAGCTGTCATTTTTCACATCCTGGCCAAAATGTGTTTTCACACATCTGGCTCACAATGGCATGGTCACTGTTGGAAAACAATGTTCAGGACAGATTATGACAACCACACTGACACTGTTCATGAGCAAAGGTCACAAAATACCTACGTTGAAAAGTTGGTGAAAAAATTCCAACAAATGACAGAGTTAGGAGCATGCATTGTGCAGATCCCATGCACACTCTTAACCTCGAGAAATTGTAATATTTTCTTTCCAGATTTTGCACATTGCCATATTTTTCACACCTCCTTATGAACACTGTAGCTGTCATTTTTCACATCCTGCCCAAAAATGTGTTTATACACATCTGGTGCACAATGGCATGGTTGCTGTAGGAATTCAATGTTCAAGACATATTATGAAAATCATACTGCCACTGTTCATGAAATTGCTGTGTTAGGAGCATACTTTAGATTTTAAACATTTTCCTGTATACTTTACAAAGTTTCCATGTACACTGAAAAGTGGGAGAATTTTTTATATTTTCACTCCAGTTTTTTAACATTGCCATCTTTTCACACCTCCCTATCAATACTAAAGCTGTCATTTTTCACATCCTGCCCAAACTGTGTTTTTGCACATGTGAAGCAGAATGGCAAAATCACTGTGGGAAATCAACATTCAGGACAGACTAAGAATATCACAGTGCCACTGTTCATGAGTAGAGATCCAACATATGCATGTGTGGGGGGGGCAGGAGAGGTCACAAAAAAAACATGTTGAAAAATGTTACTGCAAACACCAGCAAATGCTCGGGGAGTTAAGGTTTCTAACAACAACAACCCACCCTGTATGGACTGACAGGCATCGGGGTGTTCCCTTGGATTGCTGGTTGTAATGCTCAAGCCATTCCACACCCACCCTGCAGCCAGTGATATGCATAGTGGTGTGTCTTGGACTCTTCATCCCCAGTGTTCACCCCATTCTCCTATACTGCACCCATTTCATTGTGTCTCCTTATGGAATGGGTTGACAATAAAGCTAAACTCTGCAATGCACACCTCAACATTTCTCAGTGTCTGCAGGATAGGGTGAGGTTAAATGCATTATGGTTGATGATCCAAATGCACACCCCAGTGACTTATCAACTCTGCTGGGTGGGGGTAGTGGGTGCCATCACTTCAATACTTCACTGCTGTTCCTATTATATAGCTCTCTAACTCCTACACTACCAATGCTAATACCAGAAAGCAAACATTCAGCATTGATAAATGCTTGTTATGGATAGGGACAATAATACTATATGTCGATTCTACTGGAATGTAATTATATTAGAAACAAATATTAAAAAAAACATAGCCAATATAGGGACCCAGAATCCAGTTTATTTTGTATATACCTCACGGGGATAGAATTATAACTTGGAACTTTGTTATTTTTAGGTTTAGCTAAAGCTAGGTACACCTCCTGCTCTCCTAAAACAAATGGCTCATGCACATTACTTAGAAACTCCTTACATCATGAACCCTGAGTTAAACAATCATTATTACTGAATATGGAATCAAAATGTACCATCCAAGCCTCTTTGGGGATATATACTGTTAGTGAAGGCTATATAAACTAGTGCCTGTTGCAACCATTTTCCAAAATTTCTTATTATTTTTAGTTTGAATTACTGAAAACATTTCCTCCCACTACTTTTTTAAGGCCCACGATTTTTTAAATTGTAGAAATGTTTAAGCTTTTCAAGCTCTATTTAAATTTTGATAATTTACCCTTTCTGGATTTGTTTTTGTCCATCTTACTAGTCTATCCAGCTTTCTTGTCTCCTCACAACAGGAGACATCAAAACATGTTCTTTTCTTAAGTTCATTTCTTTTTTGATCATTATAGATTCTTTCAATTATGTTGTTATTTAATTGATTCACCAATTGTTTCACAGGTTAATATTAATGATTTCTTCAGCTAACTGAGATCTAAGTTCCCTTTCCCATCCTTGAAATAGCTCTAAAAGGCCTTCATCATTAATCATTGAACACCTTAATATTTGTTTCCCAGAGACAGCTAATTGGGGCTGTGGTGGGACTCCATTATTTAATTTTGTTACTGAATTTAGTTTTATCCATAATTCCACTGAGGCGTGATCACTCTCAGGCCTGGGTGTAATTTTTAAATTCTGAAAGATGTCATAGTGTTCAGGAGTGCATAACATATAATCAATTAAACTCTTACCCATATTAGAGAAGAAAGTAATTTCACCCTCCATACCTCCCTCCAACCTTTCATTCAAAATCAGTAATAGAGTTTTCTCCACCAAGTCTTGCAACTTAAGGCCATTCTTATTCACAATCTTGTCCATACTATTTCTAGCTTTGCAGTCCATAATATCTATTTCAGATTTTGAAACATTCAAATTATCATAGTTTGCAATTCTGTCATTGAAATCACCTGCAGCAATTATTATTCCATGGGGATATGTTCCCTGTAATATTATCTTCAAATTTAAAGTGCTAGCTAATAGGGAGACTATAAATGATTTCAGTAACTCATCATTTTCTATGTCCATTAGGGTGAGACATTTCTTTTCACTATTTCTCTTTGAGAAATCCCATTTCAGATTGTCCATTACATTATTATAGAACCCTTGATTAATATATTTGTTTTCTTTAATATCTCCATCCGTATTATTATAGCTTACTACAGTCTACCATAATACAGGCATAGATATTTCTATTCCCAGTTTGGCTAGTTTTTGTTGTTTAAATCATATTTTTTTTGCTATCTCCATTTCCTTAATAAGTAAACAGACTGGTAAATCTCTATAATTCAAATCTTTTGTTACTAACAAAATATCTTGCTCTTTCATCTTCATTTACAACTCTTTATTTAATAAATATTCTGTCATAGTTTTCAAGGTTTCTACTATCTCATAATCTTTCTTAAATATACCCTTTAGTCTCATTACTGTCTCTTTTCTATTTAGTTTTATTTTCTTCTATTCTTTTTATTTAAGGTTCCTCATCTCTCCTATAACCTTCACTTCCCCCTCTTCAATCCTTTCTAAAAGGTTGTCAGCCTCTTCATTATGATTCATTAAACATCCAAATTCAGGATCTTTTTTTTATTGTTAGTTTTTTTTTTAATAACTGAGGGTTGCAGGGGAATTTGTCTAACATCCCCTTTAAGGGAATGTTTTTCCTTTTTTCTGTTGATTTCTGCTCATGTTTTTTAGTTCTCATTTTTTTCCCATTTGTCTTACCTTCTCCATTTTTCATTTTACCCTTAGACCTTTTTTCTTTTACCTTTTTCAAACTTAGTATCTTCCAGGATCTCTAATGAGGAGAAAGACACCTTCCTGTTATTTAATTTTATTTCTAATTTATTCACAAGTTTCCCTCTAATATCATTTAATGATTCTGACAAAACTATATTTGCCATCACAGGATAGGCCAAGGTTTTTATAGTATATTTTGTTAGGGTATCTGGATATTGTTCCCAAAATTCAGGGTCCAAATTGATTTTTTCCACCTCTTTATCCAAGTTCTGAAATACCGTGTTTGGGGACCCAGCCAATATTGCAAAATTTAAATTTTCAATCATGGTCAGAGTTTCTAGCTCTCCAGAGACATCCAAGGGGCTAAAGGGATCTAAATTAGATCTCTCCTACATTTAAAGAGTGTTTTAACATAGTGCCCTGATTTTCCTTACTATTATCCTTTATCCCTTCTGCATTATTTACTTTCCTTACTTTATAGGTACTTTAACAGAAAAATAGTCTGAAATTTTTCCCAATTTATGTAATGACCCTTTATTAAATTGTTCTGAAGTTATACTCTCCTTTCCAGTCCCCCTCATACTTTCTAACAAACTTTTTATTGTCCCTTCTATACCTGATGATTTATCTTTACAATTTTGACTTGATTCATATAGATCTATATTCTCTTCTTTTTTATCTAATCTCCCTTTTACTAAAGTTTTATCTATGCTTGCTTCCTGAGTTTCAGGCAACCCTGACTCAGTATAAATTTCAGTATTCAAATTTATATTGTCTTCAACCTCAATAAATTGTTTTTTTTTAAATAGGTGTTGATGTAGTAATTTTCAATTCTTCCGTAAACACACAACCTTTGTTTCATTTATTTCCTCTTTTTTTCTTTCTGGAATAGAACAATTACTTTTTCCACTTCTTATATTAATTTCCATAAACTTAAAAAGAGAGAGCGAAAAACAAAAAGTATACGATCCCTACAAACTGGTAAAATCTAAATACCAAATTCCAATTAAACCAATAGGACCAAACTTCAATCCTGAGAAATACTATACAGAAATATACAGAGTAAAATCTTAAATAATTAGATGGAAAAATCAATTAAATAAATCACACAACATTAAAACAGAACACAATAAATAAGAAAAAACCAGCGGACACAAGGTCCATGATAGAGTGTTGCAAATATTTCCAATTATTTCCCCTTTAAATCTAAATAGATGTAATCATAGTCACAGTTGTTGAAACTAGAATCCCAATTTGAATATAAAAATGTAAAGTATTCAACAATACTCAAAAGGACCAGAATGTCCAGTGATATATAATTAACTTGATTATCTTGATTTAGCTTAATACATTTGTGGAACCTGATATCCAGGTCAGGTCAGGTCAGGTAGAGAATTCTTCAGAAAAAAGTAATCTGCTAGTTGCTTTTTAGTTTTATCAGCTGCACAAGTTCTAGTGGTAGCACTCACTGTCAAACACTGGCAAAATGAACAGATCCATATCCAATAATTCCAATAATTCCATTTAAATGAACAGGTGCAGCAAGTTTCCCAGCAATTTTCCACTTCTCTAATCTTCATAAGGAAAACACTTCTCAGATCCCAGGGTGACACTGTTATAAGCAGAAATAATGTCTTACACAAAACCTGCTGTCTCAGCTTGCTCCACAACTGAGCAGTGTGAAGCACCACAAGTGACTCCACCCTCTCTTTTGGAGTCCCATCTGCACTATTTTATTTGCCCTTGTTTGGACTGGCACAATCCTGTCTATGTACTCATGGAGATGGTATCTCCAGAACTGCATGCAGCACTCCATATGGGGTCTCACGAACTGTCTCTACAGAGGGATAACAACATCCTGTTTTCTACTGGGGATGCCTCTCACTATGCATCACAGTATCCCCCCAGCCCTCTTTAAATTCAAAGTCACCTATATTTTAAAAAATTTGCTTTTTCAAACCCAAAGCACTTGTACGTAGGTAAGGTAATCTTTATTTATAAAGAACCTTTCAAATACAAAAGTGTTGTTCAATACCACAATAAAACGACACAATCAGGTGAATAAATAATTAACATAAATATGAGAAATAAAATTCAGCAAATGAAGAATTAGGTTATAAATCATCAGGTTTCTGAGAAAAACAACAAAAAATAGTCAGAGAAAAGCATGTTGAAAGAGATAGGTTTTTAGATTAGTTTTAAAATGTTTAACGGTCAGGCATTCCCTTAACTGACAAAGGTAAAAAATTCCACAGGGTAGGCAATGCATATGGAAAGGCTTGGGTGCCAAAGGTTTTCAAGCATACTCTGGGAATCTCTAGCAATCCCTTGTCAATGGATCTGAGGGGAAAGTGGAGGCAGTAGGGAGTTAAAAGAGCTTTCATGTAGTCAGGCCCCTGTCCATGTTGGGCTTTAAAGGTTAGCAAACCAACCTTAAAGGCTATTCACCACTGATCAGGCAGTCAGTGCAGTTTGCACAGTACAGGTGTAATATGACTGGCCCTATATGTGACTGTCCACAGCATTCTGCACTAGCTGCAAGTAGCAAATGTCAACCTCAGGTAGCCCTAGGTAGAGGGAATTGCAATAGTCAAGGTGGTTAGTGACAAAAGTGAGAACCAGGGTAGCCAATTCATCTTGGGCAACCAGATGTTTCACCCAGGTGATAGTCCTCAGATGGTAAAAATAGGACTTATTGACAGCAGACACCTGCAATTTCAGAATCTGACCATCATCAAGAATAATACCAAGGTTGTTCAGCTGGTCTGAAGTAGGCAGCCGGAAATCATCAAACCATAGGCCTGAGGGTAGCTCAGCCCCTGAACCTACCCCAGGTGGCATGGGTCCATGACTAACCCCTTAGTCTTCTCTGGATTTAGTCTCAACCAGCTTGCCCTCATCCAGCCTTTGATTTCAGTGAGAAAGTTGTTGAAGAAGGAGACTGAATCCACTTGTTCGGGTAGAACAGACAAATACAGTTCAGTATCATCTGCAAGCAGTGAGAACTCAAACCATATTGTCTTACGATATTTTCTAATTGCAGCATGTACACTGCGAACAACATGGGTGACAAAATGAAGCCCCGTGAAACCTCACAAGACAGAGGGAGAGCATTAGAGAATAAATTCCTGAAACAATCCTTTGAGATCTGCCCATGAGAAAAGATTGAAACCATTTAAAGACTACACCCAATGGTTTGGAAAAAAATGCAGGTACTCCAAAAGCATAGTATGGTTCACAGTGTCTGATGCTGCAAAGAGATCAAGGAGGACCAAGATAGTACGCATCTTCAGATCTCTCGCAATTAAGAGGTTGTTTCAATCCCATACAAGGGCAGTCTCCATACTATGTCTCTTCTTAAATCCTGACTGGAGAGCCTCATAGATACCATGAGATCCCAAGTAATCTTCCAATTGTAATGCTACCACCTTTTCAATAACCTCACCTACAAAAGACAAGTTCAAGACAGGCCTGTAATTAGCCAACTGGTTCAGATCTAGGGAGGTTTTTTTAAGGAATGTGTGAATGACTGCCTCCTTAAGGAGAGCCCCCCCTCCAAAGAACTCCAAACAATTTCAACTAGGATAGGGCAAATAGTGTCAACACAACCCCTTAGTAAAGGGGTTGAGTCTGAATCCAAACTACAGCTAGTTGGGCGCATACCCTGGATGATTCAGACAGTATCCATAAGTCTGACCAGGTAGGCTGGGTGCTCGTCTCCTCCTGCCGATCAGTGCAGTCCCTCATGGGGAGTGCGGGACTGGTGCTGGCGTGGATGTTAGCAAACCTATCTGGAAAAAATAGAGCAAGCTTACTACACTCCGCCTGTGAAAAAGTTCTTTGGGGCTGGAGACAGATCAGATTGCACAATCAATATACAATATGGAAGAAGAATAAGAAGAAGCAAAAGAATCAGTATTTATATAGCACTTTTCGTACATCCAAAGCGCTTTAAAAGCAATGCTAGACTGGTAGTAAAGTGACTGAATGTGTGGTGGTGGCCATATCGCACATCATTACCCACACACAGCCTGGATAATTGCATGAACTGGTTTATGGGAAGGAGAATGTTGGCCAGAACACTGGGAATGTTCCCTACTCTTTGCGAAGAGTGCCCTGGGTTATTTTACTTCCACCTGGACACCCACCAGGACAACACCCGGATGGGTAGAAGGGACCTCAGTTTAACGTCTCATCTGAAGGATGGCATACCCCAGCAGTACAGCACCCCCCAATACTGCACTCAGATGCCAGCGATTTTTAGGTGCAAGTCCAATCCCGGTGTGGGACGAGAACCCATGACCTTCTGGTCCAGAGGCGGATGTACTACCAACTGAGACACACTGATTTCAAGCAGCAGAAATCTCCTTCAACAGGGATTCTGCTTTCTTACAGGTGATTTCCAATTAATAGATTTTATAATGCTCCATTAATCTAAGTCTGTCAACATCCGAGCATGTCTCCTGCCAAGCTCTCTCTCCAGCCTTCAACCCACTCTCCTCAACTCCTTTAAGGAACCATCAGACCAGGGGTTCCTTGAGAGAAGAGTAAGCAGGCAAACATGAACAGGTGCAATCTTGTCCAGGGCATCTCCCACTGCCCCATTATCTGCCAGAACTAGATCCTCCAGACTCATGCCTTTTCTCAACAAACTCAATAGATCCAACACCTCCATAAGTCCTTTGGGAGTAATATCCCATAAAGAGCGGTAGTGGATCATCTCTGTGGGGCAGGCCTTTTTGGGGGAGCCCTAAAACTAAACCTTATGTTGTGATGGTCTGACCAACAAACTGATTCCACCCATAAATTGGTGATTTCCATCCCCAAGAGTAACGCCAGGTCAAATGAGTGATCCTTTATATTGATAGTGGAGGTAATAAACAGTGTGAGGCCCAGCATCAACATAAGCTGGACAAGACTCAGTCCAAAATGCAAGAGTTCATCATTGACCCAAATGTTAAAATCCCTCAGAAATAATCATCTTGATGATTCCAGTGCCATGTCAATGAAGAACTCTGCCAACTCAATCAGGACTTCTCCGCCATCACTCAGTGAGCAGTAAATAAGGAGTATCCTGAATCCCACACCCACACCCACTCCAAGGATACACTAAAAGGACCTGGTGGTCCCCACTGGTACCATCCACAAGGTTCAGTTCCAGCTTAAATATAATGGCAACATCACCACCCCCACGATTCAACCTCAGGCAATGCATAACCAAGTACCTGACTGGAACAGCTGAACCCAATATAGAGCCAGCCTTTTCAAACAGCCAGGTCTCAATGAAGCAAGCCAGGTCATTTGTTCCCCCAAAATCAGCTTTAATAGCTGTCTTGCTTTTCATAGACCTGGAATACATAACACAGCCCTAGTTGGATGGGTTTTTGAGGAAGACCTCGGTTCCTGCCCACTAACTATGGAGCCCTTGGATATAGATACAAGACAGGGGGACTATTTTGCCCCAGGGCATTACCTAGTTCCTATCACCTCAATCAGCCCCCACTTCTCCCATCCCCCACCAGATCCCAAACCCTTCCTTGTCTCGCACTTCCTAACAATCCCAAAGGCACAACATTTCTGTAGATTTCAGCCAGTAAAGGAGGGCAAACAAAGGGATGTAATTCCCTAAACCTGGCTGGGGAATATTGCCTGAGCATCCAAACACCTATCCAACACATGCCACTCACAAATTAACAAACAAATTAATAAACAAAAACCACAACCAACAAACACACACAACCCACTTGCACTCCACCAATAAACACAACAATGAAATTAATTTTATATAAAATTATATTCTTAACTATCATCAGCTGCCCAAAAATACACTACATCCAGTTCAAAAGGTCCACTTCCTTATGTGTGAGTAGATGGAAATTTCAGGAGTGGGCTCTCACCACCATACTAAAAGTCCAAAAGTCTATTTCCTCATTTATGAGTAAATGAACGTTTTTAGGAGTGGAATTCTCACCACCACTCCAGTATTCCAACTTAGTGTAAAATGCAAATATTAGAGAGTGGGCTTGCACCACTAACCCTCAAGTGTCCAAAATGTGGTACTCACACTTCTGTGGCAATTAACTACAGTTAAAATTCAAACAAAAGCAAAAGGGGTTGACACCCTACACAAAAGAAGTGTTCAGTTCCACAAGATGGAGCCCATATGGAGACTATAAAGGCAGGTTCACAGGAGTTTCCATTAATTTAAGCCTACAGCCAGCTCCCAGCCCCACACCAAGGGAGGACACTACACTGGCAACCCTCACCAACCCAGCTCCCATGAAAAGGCTGACCTCTGACTGCCTAGCAAAAGACCCCAGGGAGCTTAGCGAGACAGTCCTCCTAGCAGCACACTGGTCTCCCCCGGGAAGTGAAGCCAGACCCCATCCCCCATTGGGTTTTTGTTAGGTGCATTACTTTGCATTTCTTTGCATTGATTCTAAGCTGCCATATTTCTAACTATTCCAGGTCCACCAGTTGTTGCTTCCCATAGCCAACACCAGTCTTTACATAAAATGGTATCACCAGTAGCAGAGTTCTGGGCACCGAAGCTCACTCCTTGAATCTTCAAGAAACACCATCCAGATAAAAAGCTGTGTGACTCCAGCCACCACAAAAGCTAGGCTACTCAGAAGAAAATCCAGAAGCCTGAAAACAATCCCCACAAGCAAATCAATCCATTCAGATAAAGTTCACCAATCCATGGGATCTGAATTCACTAGTTCACAAGCTCCCAGGGCTCAGGCACTCCAACAACTACGATGAAAAGGTGGTACCACAATGGCACTAACAAATTGGAAAAAAATGTGATGACAATCGATAACATGCCAAATTCTGCAAGCAAAGCTGCAGGTGAAAAAATTTGGAGGTTGTGAGGATGCGGGGCACTGAATGTGATGAAACACTCACCAAATAGACAGAACAGGACTGTGGGTGAAAAACCACAAGAATGCTAAACAATAAACACAGAAAAGCATTCATTAGTTCTTCCTTAGAGCTCCTCTAATTACAAAAACCAAAGAAAAAACAGGCAAGTAAAAAGGACAAGATGAATACTGCTAAAAATAACAAAATAGTCTAAAATAAAACTAAAAACTAAAGGTGGCAAGATTCAAGCCTCAGGCAGTTCACACACCACTGCCATATTTATAAATGCCAACAATAACATATCTGCTTATTAACAGTCATTGACAAATGCTAGGCTGAATAAATAAGACTGCAGGGCCTTACTACATTCTCACATTGCTTGACTATCTTAAGGTCATCTGATATGACTACCCCCAGGTCCCTTTCCATTTTTGCTGTTGTTAGTACCCCTCCCCCCACGGTGTTCTCTTCCAATGGGTTTTTGTTTCCTAGGTGCATTACTTTGCATTTCTTTGCATTGACTCTAAGATTCCATATTTTTAACTATTCCTCCAACCTTGCCAAGTCCCTTCTCATCCTTTCCATCACCCCCCTTGTGTATCAACCCTGTTGCAGCTCTATGTGTTGTCTGCAAAGAGGCATACTTTGCTTTCCAGCCCCTCCACAAAATCACCTATAAAGACATTAAAGAGTACCGGTCCTAGTACTGAATCCTGTAATACTCCACTAGTAAACTCCCCTTTCTTTTGAGTGTACTATTACCCTCTGGATCCTGTTGCCCAGACAGTTTGTTACCCTGACTACCACCCTGGGACCCACTCACATGCAGGCTTACTTTAGTCTGTTGAGTGGGACTGTGTCAAATACCTTGCTAAAGTCTAGGTAGGCCATCTCCACAGCCCCTCCCTGGTCTACTACTTTTGTCACCCAGTCAAAGAAATCTATTAGATTCATCTGACATGACCTTCCCACTGTGAATCCATGCTGCCTTGGGGCCTGTGCCCTGCTGACCTCTACGTACTCAACAATTGTTTCCTTCAGAAATGAGTCCATTATTTTTCCTACCATTAAGGTCAAACTGACAGGTCTGTAGTGTCCTGCCTCTGTCTTGCTCCCACTTTTGTGAAGGGGAGTCACATACACCCTCCTCCATTCCTCACCTGCCACACCATCCTCCCATGATTTGTTAAAAAGGGTAGTCAGTGGTGTCACTAGTTCTCCCCTTGATTCTTTTAGAATTCTGGGGTCAATCCCATCATGCCCCATTGCTTTGTCCACCTTGAGTTTTAAGAGTTCTTTCACAATGCATTTTTCTGTGAATGGACTAGTATCAACTTCCCTGTCAAGACTGCTTCTATTGTTTGGTTTAGGTACCTTCCCCTCCTCTTCTTTTGTGAATACTGTGAATTGTGAATTGTGAATAAAAGTATTCATTCAGTATCCCTGCCTTTTCACTGTCACTCTCTGCCTACCTCACCTCCCTTTTAATAAGCCTCACTATACCTCCCTTGATCTCCTTTTGCTCCCTAATGTACTTTACGTATATCTTCAGTTTTAGTACCAACTCTGCTAGAATCTGTATAATTTCCACATAAAATATTTACAAAAATATTTACATTTCTAAGCTAAATTGCTAGAAGTGTTTGTGTTTTAGGGTCTGAGTCCATGTACCTTACATTTGCCTTTCTACAGTAACTGAAAAAATGACAACATCATATAATAATTCATCATATTCATTTTCAGCCTTTGAATGTTTTATGGAAACTAAACATGTTAGTAAATAATTAAAAGAAAACAGGCTTATAAATCAATACTGGAGGGTGGGGAGCCATGGAGCTCAGCTCAGTGTGGCCTACTGCTCTGCCTGTATTCAGTGGAATCCTATGCTGTATGTATCTAAGCACCACACCAGCTGACAAAGGGTCATGTGTCAGACCAGAAGCATCAGGGTTCAGTGCTGTGCTTTCTACAGGGAGAAGTTAAACTGTGAGTTTATGCTAAATTTACTTTATCTTTTTGTTTTCCTTGGAGTGCAGCTTCTGTGTATGTTCTCCACCTGTTATACCTTATGCTACTCTGAGATCTATTGTCTAGATGGGATTTTTGCCACCACCACCCCCTCATCCCCACCTTACTGCTACTCCCATGAGTAACTATTAAGCCCTTAACTCTGTCCCACGATGCTTAAACTATTAATAGTCTGTGCATCCACCACCTCTGCTGACAGGAAGTTCCACAGTTTAGCCTATTTCTCTGTAAAGGAAAACTTTCTCACATATCTCCTGAAAGCCCCCCCCCAACCAACTGCTACTCATGTCCCTATGTTTTTGACTTGCTATTCCTAATGATTTGTTCCACACAGTTGTCACTGTTCATTCCTTTCAGGAATTTAAAGGGCTCTATGATGTCACCCTCCTCCTTTCTGATGTCCAGCAAGTATAGCCTAGAGGTTAGAGTAACAAGCTGTAAATGAGCCTGGTATATCCAGCTAACAGACCTGAGTATGATTCCCAGAAACCCCACTTGCCTACTGTGTGACTTTGATCAAGTCACTTAACCTCCCTAGTGCTTCCATGTCACAGTTGAAAACTAGCAGCTTTGCATAGTGCACCATACCTTGATTACCAAAGAATGAAATTAAATAAAAATGTTCAGTGTCATAAGCCAGTCCTAGTAGGCTCTGCCCTGTTGGTGCTGTATCAGTTTGGTTATCTTATGCTGCACCATCTTTGACCTTCCTTTATCTTTCCTTTGATATGGACATAAAATACCAGGGCACAGTATTCCAGACAGGGTCTCAACAGTGATCTACAGAGAGGCACTATTTTACTTATCTAGCTGCTATTGAAACCCCTGTCAATACATCCCAGTAGCCTTGTTGCCATACAGTAAGCCTTGCTACTTTGGCTAGATTGTTTAATGGAATCACTTATGATGACTTCCTGGTAATTTTCCTCAGAAGTAGTGCCCATCCTAACCATCCCATACAATATTTTGTCCTGGGCTCTTGTTTCCTATGTGAATCATCTTGTACATTTTAATATTTATTTCAACCAGCCAAACTTTGGACCAACTTTCCAACCTATGCAGCTCCCTCAGTAACTGCTTTACCCCCTCCTTGCTGTCCACTCTGCCACAGAGTTGTCATCTGTGAAGAGATGCATCTCACACCATATTCAATATCCTGTGTCAGTGATGAATGTATTGAAAGAGGCAGGGTCCTGGACTCATGGCACCCCACTTGTAACCCTCCTCTTTTCCCACTTGACTCTGTTTGCCAGCATATCTCTATACCCACCTTAATTCATTGCTTACTCATCTAGCTTAGTCTTCTCTCCACCTAACTCTTCTTATTTTTCAGTAACTTTCTCATTTTCTAAATTTTCTAAATACCTTGTTGAGATAAAGGCAGAGTAAATCCACTGCTTGTCCCAAAACTACTGCCTAGTTACCCAGTAAAATAATAATGTCAGTGGTCTGAGAAGTCCTGAACCCATGCTGTTTGCTATTCTGGAGCCCATTTCTTTTCAGGTAGTTCATGAAGTACTCCCTAACTAGTCTCTCAGTCAGCTTACCTATGATAGAGGTAAGACTGATTGGCCTGTAGTTAACTGATTTATCCTTGTCCCCTCTCTTGTGAAGCAGAACTTCATCTACTGAGGAGATCATGTGATGCCTCTAGCTGAGTAGTCACTTTTCTCGTGCGCTCCCACTGTTTCCTCTTCTAACCCCCATTTTAAACTCTCTAATCTGACTAAAACTTACATTTGGAAAGAGAGAAACATGTGCTGCAATCTAACGGAGGAAAGAAAGAGTTTACTGGGGATTTCAGACAGTCATGGAGATAGAAATGAGAGCTGCCCTGCCGATCCACACACTGCTGATCACAGCTGAAAAAGCTGCAAAAAAGTGAATGCCTAATCTATCTCGGTGGCCTGGAAATTTACTGCAGCCACAGAGCCCACTCCTCTATCCCTGGAGTGTTTTCTTGAAGAATTCCGTCCCCTTAGGGATAGGTACACTCTTTGACCCAAGAGGTGAAACTGGTCACCAGTAAAATTGAGGATCTAGCACAACAGACAGCAGATTGCCAGGTAAGATTTACCTCCCTAGAGAAGAAAGCTGAAAAAGTGGACCCTGCTATGGCACATTTATGGCAGAGGATGGTGAAGATAGAAGCTAAGGTTGAGGACCTCGAGGGCAGAAGCCATCTAAACAACGTGGTGGTCATTGAGCTACCAGAGAGAGAAGAAGGCTCTAATGCTGTTCTATTTACACAGACGCTAGTACAAAAAAAATAGTGGGCCCTTCACCCTTTGGCTCTGAATTCATCATGGAAAGGGCTCATCGAGCCTTAAGGCCTATGCCACCACCTGGAGCTCAACCCAGGACATTTATTTTTAAATTCTTCAACTATCAATAGCACCAGCATTTACTGGCAAAATGAAATAATGGAAGGAAGTGCTCTGTGAGGGATCCTCTATCCATATCACCAGGACCTCCCCCCACCAGTGCGACATAAAAAAGCTGAGTTTCACAATGTGGTTACCAAATTAGTAGATGCAAATATCTGGTTTTGGATGCTGTATCCTTCTAACTTGCAAGTATAAATCGAGGGGAACTGGATCCCCTTAGAAGATCCAAACTCTGCAGAATTTGAGCTGAGGAAACTGAGATGAATGAGAGCCCTGAATGGTATTGAGGGGCTTTAGTTTTTCTAAGGGGTTAAATGGTAAGATGAGCATGTTTGAGAAACTTTACATGGATCCTCTGGAGGAAAAACAATTTACAATCTTCTTTCCACACCGAACGATGTTGGATGGACTGGTAAAATTGGTTTCATTTGGAAAATTCAAACTAAATGCTAATGTTCTGAAAGTATTTGAACTCATAGTTGTTATTTAATCATGGGGACTTAAAACTTAGATGTTTTTCGGGTGTACAGCAATCAGTACATAGGCAGACAGAAGAGACTCTGGGAATTTTTTGCAAGTCAAACGTTTTTGTTCATTTCTACTATTACCCTCTTTGTTTCCTAATTTCACCTTGTAGGCCCTGTTTAGTAATATGGAAATAATATTGCAGGATTTTGGGGCTGTTTTAGCTACAGGGAAGATATTTAAGCAATAAGGCATGAGAAGGTGTGTGTTATTGTGTAATGTCACTCCTGGGGTGGGTTGGTCACCTCGTGCTTCCACCACCCCAGGAGTGACATTATTACATGATAACATATACCTTGGAGTGCCTTATTGTAATTATATAATGGCTTGATGTTACAGAAAACAAAAAAATTTAATAAAAATGTTTTTAGTAGACTTTTTGTGAGGCCGGGTATCTTTGTTTCTGAAAAAAAAAAGTAGCTGATAACAATCATCCATAAAATCAGCACAGTGATGTTATTGTTTAATAACATCACTGTCTCAGGCTCACACTGACCAATCAGAGTACAGGAAGTTTTCTTGCCATTGTATAATTTGATTTAGCTTGAGCTGCTTACAAAATGAGAAAGGTCAATACCTAGCTCGAGAAGCAGGGTGACAGGAAGTGCTCCAGATGACATGGCGGCACAGCTGGCTATACTGAGAGGGAGGTTTTATTTCAATTGCTCCTGATTAAGGAGTTTGTTTTTCCTTTCTTCCCTTTCTTTCATTACTGTAAATCTGCAGCAGATATCATGAAGGACTGTATCCACAAGCCTGGTTCTCCACATATACTAGGGGGGTTGAATTCAAAGAGGACTATCAAAATGAAAGTCGCTAAACCTCCCCTATGCTGTCATTTTGGTAAGAAGACAATGTGTTCAATTTGGATGTAAGGGAAGATGTTAACTCAGAAAGGTTTGAGGTATCAGGGGACCTTTACAATCTCTGGTAACTAAGGGGAGATTGGGGGGCAGAGAAGGAGGAGACTGCTGCTCAGTGGTAGGAGTCACACACTATAAAGATTGTGGGAAGGGGAAGGGACACTTTCTCTTTCTCTGAACTGCTACTGATTTATGGGTTTTGAAATAAAAGGGACGTGGGAGAGAGATAATGTTGGCAAGGAAATGACATAGCACAAGGGAGGATTTGCAGGTGGGGAGGGGTGTGGGTTTTTCACATTTGGGATGGGGGAGATGGGAGGGAAAGCTTGGCACAGGGTTTGTTTGAGTTAAAATGCAATGTGGTATATGGTTTCCATTGTTTTTGATATGCTTATTGCACAATTATAGTAGGAGTTAAAAAGTTTTGTCTTGGAATATACGAGGGCTCCTCTCTAAATTACAATGCTATCAGGTCTTGAAGCACATCAGCCTACTAAAAGGGGGCATTGTATTTCTTCAAAAGTCATGTCTTCTGGAGTCAGAGGGGACCATCCTCCACAGACAATATATAGGTCAAGTATTTATGGTGATAGTACCCAAAGCTGTGGGGTAGCTATATTGGTAGCTTGAAATATATCTTTTAAGGCTGACCAGATCATTGCAGATCCTCAAGGACGCTATATAATCGTAAAAGGAACTTTAGAGAGAACTACTGTGATTTTGGGCTGTATTTATGGACCCAATAATGACTCCCCACTATTCTTTACTGATTTATTGCAGGTTTTGGCACCCTTTGCAGCTTATCCATGTATCATGGGGGGACTGGAATTTACCCTTCTTGCATGACTTAGATAAATTGACCCCCAAAAGACAGGGCCTTTTCCCGGCACAATGGGTGATTAAAGACCTGGCAGACAATCTAGGTTTAGTGGCTCCCTGGAGAGTGTTATACACCACCTTAAAAGAGTTTACCTTTAGGTCCAATGTACATGGATCTTCTTCCAGGACAGAATACTTTCTAATTAGTCATTTACTCTTGTGAGGGATTGTGTCAGTAGGGATCACTCCAGGAGTGATCTCAGACCATTCTGTGGTGGTTTGCTATCTGATGTTGTCTGCAGACACCCCGCATGACTCATTTTGTGAACTTAATAACCTGTTACTCAAGGAATCTAAAATAGTATGTTATTGTATAAGAAAAAGAAGAATATAATAGGATGAATCAAACTCCACTGCAAGGTAAGATCTGAAATGGTATGCCCTGAAGTGTGTATTACATGGGGTGTTCATTAGGGAAGCCTTTTGAAGGAAGGAGTAATGAGGTAAAAAGGCCCTTTCATTATTTTCCAGAATACGTACTTAAGAAGCATCACTGTTTCCTACCACCTACTTGGCAGATAGGCAACTACTGGTGGTATTGAGAGACCAGTATAGCTTACTCCTTCAAGAGAAGGCAGAATATGCCATTTTAAAAACCTGAGTGAAATATATTGATCAACGTGAAAAGGCAGGGCACCTTCTGGCAGTAAGATTAAAAAAGGAGAATCTTTTTGTATAATCCCGAGTATTAGAGCCCAACAAAATGGAGTGCTTAGCCTCACCCTCAAGGAAATAACAGCTGAGTTTGCAGGGTATTACAAAGATCTTTATAAACCTATGGTCAATAGACCTACTAGTGGGTTTGTGGACCAGTACCTCTCCCCACTTGCTCTCTCGACTCTCTCTCAAAATCAGAAGGATCTGCTAGTATTCCCCATCTCAGAAGTGGAGATCCAGTCAGCTGCATCATCGCTGACAAATGACAAAGTACCTAGACCAGACAGCTACTCCCTCAATATTTAAAAAGTGTTCAGTAGGCAACTAACCCCCTGGCTGCACCACTTGTTTGAGTGGATTCTAGGTGGAAACCCCATAGATAGTTCTTCACTAGAGGCTGTCATAGTGTTACATAAACTGGATAAAGATCCAGAATTGACAAGTAGTTACCATTATATAACATTATTGAATTGTGATATCAAAATGTTGGCAAAACTTCTTGCAAACAGATTGAAAGTGGTACTTCCAGATATTATTCACATGGATCAAGTGGGTTTCATGCAGGGGCACCAGTCAATGGATCACTTTAGGATATTGGCTCACATCTTCTCTGCATCCAGTTACTCTGCCAAACCTGCCAGCCTGTAATCTCTGGACATGGAGAAGGTGTTTGACCAAGTGGATTGGCAATTTCTGTTCTTAGCCATGTGCAAGTTTGGTTTTACAGCTAAATTTGTAGATTGGATTGCATCCCTGTACCAGAACCCCCAGGCCAGAATATATTGTAATGGCACCCTGTCTGACAGATTCTCCCTGTGCTCTGGAACTACACAAGGGTGTCCTCTTTCCCCACTATTGTTCAACACATATTTGGAACCACTGCTGTTTAAGTTAAGGGCTAATGATGGTGTACAAGGGATCCCCATAGGTCAGCATATATTTAAGCTGTCTGCTTATACTGACAATGTACTTCTCCAGCTGATCCTTCTGGCTGAATAGTTCACTATTGCTCTGTCTATTGTCAAAGAATACAGGAATGTTTCCAATTATAAAGGTAATATAGCTAAGACTACTATTTTTCCACTGAACCACGGATTTCATCAAGGGCAAGGCAAGGCAAATTTATTTAAAAACACCCATTTCCAGAGGCTCTGGGCACTGTACAAAAAGATAAAACACATCTTCAAAGTAATATACAAAAGAAAAAAGTGCAGAATAATAACTCATCATGTAAACATCATACAAACTAAATCAAAAATTTATATTTCTGTCCTGAAATGCCTGGGAAAATAGGAAGGCCTTAAGGTGGGCCTTTAATAGAAGATAGGAGTCCCTTTAACCCCAGGGGCAGCGCAAACTAAAGGATAGAGGTGGCAACACTAAAAGCTCTGTCACCAGTTGATCTCAGACGTCCTATGAATTGCCAGGGGGCCCCTACAGGAGGAATGGATTGGCGGTCAGAGAGGACAGGTACAAGAAGGTCCAACAGATAACCAGGGCCCTGCCCATGTAGGGTCTTATAGGTGGGAAGACTCACCTTAAAAAGGATCCTCCACCTAACCAGCAGCCAGTGCAGCTAACTCAGTACCGGTATAATATGGCAAAATTTCTGCTGCCCAGTTAGTAACTGGGCAGCTGCATTCTGCACTAGCTGCAGTCTGCAGAGAGACCCTCCTGTGACTCTGAGGTAGAACCCATTACAGTAGTCAAACCTTGATGTAACTAAGGCATGTATCAAGGTGGGGAGACCCAGTGGTGGAACAAGGGGCTTTATCCTTGTCACGTTTCTGAGATGGAAAAAACAAGAGCCGACCATGGAGGATATTTGCACTGCCATTGTCAAATTCCTTTCCAAAACGACATCAAGATTACTCACCCAAGAGGAGGTCTTCAGTGAAACAGATCCCAGAACAAGTCCAGTCACTGATTCAGAGGCCATCCTAGTACAAACTCTGTTCGACTCCACCAATAATACCTCTGTCTTATCGGGGTTCAGTCACAACCACCTGGAGGTCATCCAGTCGTTAATCTTAGCAAGGCAGCTGTTTAGCATGTCCACTGCATTGGATGTTCATGAGGCAAAGGAAAGGTATAGCTGGGTATCATCAGCATAGCAATGAAAATCCAAGCCATACTTCCTAATGAGCCCTCCCATGGGTAGCATGTACACTGAGAACAACATTGGGGTTAGTACCGATCCCTGAGGAACTCCACCAGATTGGAGGCTAGGGATGGAGGAGAAATTCACCATCACAACCCGTTACCTTCTGTTAGTAAGAAAGGACTTAAACCAGTTGATAACAGTGTCGGTGAGTCCACAGAACTCCCTAAGATGGTCAAGCAACACACAATGGTCCACAGTATCAAATGCTGAAGAGAGAGCTCTAGGAGAACAGGAATTCTCTTATCCCTTTGATCTCTTTCCCTAAGGACATCATTCAACACCCAGACTAGCATGGTTTCTGTGCTATGCCTAGACCGAAACCCCGACTGGAAAGGTTCTTACAACTCATGAGTCACGAGGTGCTCTTCCAACTGATGCACTACTACCTTCTCTACTACCTTTGCCAAAAAAGTAAAGTTAAAGATAGGTCAGTAATTTGCCCTGACCTCTGGGTCCAATGATAGTTTCTTTAAGAGCAGGTCTCACCAATGCTTCCTTCAAGGCATCAGAGAAGATACTCTCGGATAAGGAACTCGGATAATCAGAGCAAACATCGGGCCAACAGTGTCAATGCATCTCATTAAGAGATGTGTTGGCACTGGGTTCAGTTCACAAAAAATGTACTGCAGATTGGTTGCCACCCCAATGACATCACTGACCTCCACTGACCTAAACTTTCCACAACTAGGTGGAGTGCACTCAGAACACTTCAGGTGACCTCTGCCAGCTATGGCATTGCTGACTGAAGAAACCATCTGCTGGATAGTGGACACTGTCCGAGAAAAAATGAGCAAACTCTTCACTTTCAGCATTAGTAAAAACCTTCTTTGGCTGTAGACAACTAGGATGAAGTAGCCTGTCCACAGTCTGAAAAAGTATAGCTGGTCGGTTCTTCTTGGCAGCAATCTCCCTGAACAGGAGCACTGCCTTCTTATGGTTGATTGACCCCTGATATGCATTATAATGAACACATAGAAACAGAAACATAGACTTTGATGGCAGATAAGGACCACTTGGCCCACCCAGTCTCCCCATTTCCCTTCCTATTGGATAAGCTGCAGATTCTAGTTAACCAACAGCCTACTTCCTACAACCCCACCACTACAATTGTTTTATGTCTGTCCCATGCATGTTTGAATTCCCCCACTGTTTTAGACACAACAGCCTCCCCAGGAAGGCAGTTCCATGCAGCCACTGCTCTCTCCATGAAAACAAATTTCCTCACATTACCCCTGAGCTGTCCAATCCTCTATCTTTAAATTGTGTCCCCTTGTTCTTACAAATCCCTTTTTCTGAAAAATGCTACCCTCTTTTACTTTGTTGATTCCCTTGAGGTACTTGAAAGTTTCTATCATGTCCCCCCATCCCTCCTTTCATCAAGGGTATACATATTAAGCTCTCTAAGTCTCTCTTCATATGGTTTCTGATGCAGATCCTGCACCATTTTAGTTGCCCTCCTCTGGACTGCTTCCATCCTGTCTATGTCCTTGTGTAGATGGGGTCTATGAAACTGCACACAGTATTCCAGATGGGGTCTCATCAGCTGCCTGTACAGAAGGATAACCACTTCTCTTTTTCTACTTGTGATGCCCCTTTCTATGCATCCCAGTATCCCCCTGGCTCTCCTTACTGATTTCTCACATTGCTTACCCACCTTTAGGTCATCTGATATGACTACCCCTAATTCCCATTCCATTGTTGTTGTTAGTTCCTCCCCTGCTATTGTGTACTCTTCTCCTGGGTTCTTGTTTCCCAGGTGCATTACTTCTTGCATTGAATCTAAGTTGCAATATGTCTGACCATTCAACCAACCTTGCCAAGTCCCTTCTCATCATTTCTACCCCCCCTTGTGTATCAGCTCTGTTACAGATCTTTGTGTCATCTGCAAAGAAGGATACCTTTCCTTCCAGACTTTCTGCAATGTCATCCATAAAGATGTTAAAGAGGAATGAACCCAGTACAGAGCCCTGAAGTACTTCACTAGTAACCCCCCTTTCTTCAGAATGTGTTCTGTTCACTATTACCTTCTGTGTCCTATTGTGCAGCCAATTTGCTACCCAGGCTACCACCCTGGAACCCACTCCAAGGCTGGCTAACATGATTTTTAGTCTTTTGTGTGGGACAGTGTCAAATGCCTTGCTAAAGTCTAGGTAGGCAATATCCACAACTCCTCCCTGATCTATTACTTTGGTTACCCTGTCAAATAAATTAATTAGATTCAATTGACATGGCCTTCCTGCTGTAAATCCATGCTGCTTTGGTCCTGTGCTCCATTGGCCTCAAGGTACTCAACAATTCTTCCTTGTAGAAGTGATTCCATCATTTTCCATACCACTGAGGTCAAACTTACATATCTGTAGTTTCCTGCTTCTGCCTTGCTCCCACTTTTGTGAAGGGGAATCACATATGCCCTCCTCCAGTCCTCAGGTACCACCCCATCTTCCCATGATTTGTTAAAAAGTGTGGTCAGTGGTGTCACTAGGTCCTCCCTTAGTTCTTTTAGGATTCTGGTGTGAATTCCACCAAGCTCCATTGCTTTGTCCACCTTGAGTTTTAGGAGTTCTTTCAGGACTCTTTCTTCCATAAATGGACTGGTGCCAACCCCCCTACCTAGAGTGCTTCCATTGTCTGGTTTAGGTAACTGCTACTTATCTTCTTTTGTGAATACTGAGCAAAAGTATTCATTCAGTATCTCTGCCTTTCACTGTCTCCCTCTGCCCACCTCCCCTCTCCTTTATTAATTTTCACTATTCCTCCCTTAACCTTTCTGTGCTCCTTAATGTACCTATAAAAGGTTTAATCCCCTTTCTTAACTGAGTTGGCTATTTTTTCCTTGGTTTGGCCCTTTTCTATTCTGACTGCCTTCCCCACTTCCTTCAGCTTTAATTGATACAGTTCCCTGTTGTGCTCCTTCTGTGATTCCTTACACTTTTTGAATGCAGCCTTTTGCTCCTTAACCTTCCCTGCCACCTCTTTTGAAAACCATAGCAGTTTTTTACTTCACTTTGTTTTCTTTATTTGTTTCACACAAAGGCTTGTTGCCTCTATGATAGTAGTTTAGATTTTTCTCCATTGCTCTTCAACCCCTCTTTTTTGGCCATTTGCTACTGCAGTCATCAGGTATTCACCCATTTTGCCAAAGTCAGCCCTTCTAAAGTACAGTATCCTTGTTTTTGTATGGCTTGTCTCCATGGTTGGGCTTATTGTGAAGCACACTGTGCAGTGGTCACATGTTCCCAGATGTCTACCGACTTCTAAATTTGTGATCCTCTCTCCATTTGAGAGTACCAGGTCTAGTATTGCTCCCTCCCGCATGAGTTCCAACACTCGCTGTCTAAGGCCTGCCCTCTGCAGGGCATCGAGAATGACCCTGCTCTTGCATGTGGCTGCAGCACATGTCATCCAATTAACAACTGACATATTCAGGTCCCCATCAACAGTATCTCCTCTTTTTCAGCCATTATGAGAATGCCATCTATCATTTTCTTGTCTGTTTCCTCCCCTTGAGATGGGGGTCTGTATACAACCCCTATGCGGATTGTGATGCCATTCCCTGTCTCCAAGGTGACCTAGAGTGCCTCTTGTTCTCCCCCTTAACTTTTTAGTTCTGGAGCTTTGATCCCTTCCTTTATGTAGAGAGCTACTTCACCTCCACTTTTACCTTCCCTGACCCTTCTGTAGAATGTGTACCTCGGTATGTTGACATCCCAATTGTAGTTCTCTGTGTACCATGTTTCTGTGACTGCCACAATATCCAATTTTTCATCTTCCATCAGGGTTACTAGCTCAGGAAGCGTATTTCCCCGACTACGGGCATTGATACTCATTGCCCTCCATTTAATGTTGGCTTTATCCTTTTTTCCCCATCCCTGCTCTTATCACCCTTGTCTATTTTTTCATTTACCCCTGTCCTGCCCTCTGTTGAGCTCTGTACCTCAGTGTTTACCATACTGCCTGCCATGTTTTGGGGGGGGAGGCTTGACATTTCCTGCCTCTTATCAGCACCTTCCCCCTTGGCTAGTTTAAAAGCTTGCTAAGGATGTATTTAAACCTGTCACTTAAGAGCTTGGTTCTCTTCATGGACAGATGCAGACCATTATGCCAGTATAGACCTTCATCTCTCCAGGTGTACCTGCAGTCCCCAATGAAGCCAAAGCCCTGTGCTCTGCACCAATTTTGCAACCATTCATTAAACAGCATGGTGCGCAGTACCCTAGCCTCACCCCTGCCATGGACTGGCAGCACTTCTGAGAAGGTAACCATGCTTGCTACCTGTCTGAGGCCCCTCCCCAAGTCCATTAGCATGCAGGGCCAGTTTGTGTCCCTCCAGGCTGGACCTTCTCCAGTAGTTCTCTAACCTCTGACCCTTTCTCTTCATCTGTCTGAGGGCCCCATCATACTACAGGGACCTCAGGTAGGAAGACTTGGATTCTACAAGAACAGGTGTGAAGGAGTCAATGGCGTTGGATAGCACCTTATTATAAGTGTCAACCCCAACACCAACATCTCTGATGCATGCATAGGCAACACCAGATAAAATGTCTGCCACCAGAAAACCCTCAGGGCTCAACCCCCATAAAGAGTGACAGCTCATCATCTCAGTAGGGAGAGGGCATCCAGTGGGAGTCCTGAGCATGAACTGTACTGCACAATGATAGGAACAAACCACTAAATCAATCTTCAGATTATCTATTTCAAGTCCCAGTGAGAACACCAGGTTCAACATGCTCAGTATGGCTCAAATTGGATATGAGCAAGGAAGGAGTAGAATCTGGCACAATAGTGCTGGACTTCAGGAGGGCTGACTTTGGGAGGATGGGGGATGTGGTAAAAGGGTACCTGGCCAGAATTCAGTCTAGTATGGACACTAACCAGGGGTGGGAGCTCATAAAGCTGGGAATAGTGGAGGCAACCAAAACCTGCTACAAAGCCCAGAGCAAGAGTGCTAGGGCTAAGAAATTGATCTGATTGAGCAAGAAGGTCATGGAAAAGGTAAGGAGGAAAAGAGCTGCCTTTAGGAAGTACAAGAAAACAGGGAGGGGGAGGACAGGGAGGAGTACTTGACAGAATTGAAGGAGGTGACAAGGGCAGTAAGGGGAGCCAAAGCATCTATGGAACTCAGGCTGGCACAAGGCATTAAGAAGGGGGAGAAGGACTTCTTTAAGTACATCAGGGAGAAAAGGAGCTGTAAGGACCACATAGTAAGGATTAGGAAGGAGGGGGGTTGGGTGGAAGCAGGGTGCGATAAGGCGGAACCACTAAATGAGTACTTCTGTGCAGTATTTACTAAAGAGAAGAGGGGGTGACACCTGAGGTGGGAGAAATGGCAGAAGCAGGGGGGTAAGTGGTGACAGATGGGGAAATCATGGAGAGCAGAGTTTGAGAGGGTTTGAAGGCACTGAGGGTGGACAAGGCGCCAGGCCCAGATGGCATCCACCCCAGGGTACTGAAGGAGCTTGCAGAGGTCCTTGCAGGACCTTTGGCAGACCTATTTAATGCCTCACTCTATTCAGGGTGTGTACCTCAGGACTGAAGGATGGCTCATGTGGTGCCCCTCCACAAGAGTGGCCCGAAGGATGAACCGGGAAACTACAGACCAGTAAGTCTCACATCCATCATTGGTAAGCTAATGGAGACTATCCTGAAGAAGAGGCTGGTGGCCCTCCTGGAGGTCAAAGGACTACAGAACAGCAGACAGCATGGCTTCATACGTGACAGATCCTGCCAAACAAACCTAGTCGAGTTCCATGACTGGGTAACTAGGCAACTGGACAGGGGCCATGCAGTGGATGTTCTATATCTGGACTTCAGTAAGGCATTCGACTCAGTGCCACATGGAAGGCTGGGAAGAAAGTTAGTAGGCACAGGGGCAGGTGCAAAGCTGGTGAGATGGGTAGGAAACTGGCTGCAGGGATGGCAAAAGAGGGTGGTGGTGGTGGGTGGGGAGCTCTCACACCCAAGGGCAGTGACGAGCGGTGTTCACCAGTGCTCAGTGTTGGGACCAGTATTATTTGGGATATTCATTGCAGACATATCATGGGACATCAAGAGCAAGATCAGTCTATTTACTGATGATGCCAAGGTAGGCACAGTGGTGGATGACATAGGGGGATGGCAGGGGTTGCAGGATGATCTGTCAAAGCTTGAAACCTGGTCAGACACCTGGCAATGGGGCTTTAATGCCAAAAAGTGCAAAGTGCTGCATTTTGGGATGTAGAACCCAAGGAGGAGTTACCAGCTAGGGGGAGTGCAGCTAGCCCAGACAGAGGAGGATAAGGATCTGAGTGTGCTCATTACAGGGTCAATGAACAACTCGGCACAATGTAGGAAGGCAGCTGCACAGGCCAACAAAATGCTGGGTTGTATTGAAAGGAGTATATCCTCAAGGAGGGAGGAGGTGATTCTGCCACTGTATAGGTCATTAGTTAGACCACACCTGGAGTACTGCGTGCAGTACTAGCATCTGTATCTGAAGAGGGACATTAAGTTACTGGAGGGGGTGCAGCACACAGTGACAAAGATGATCAAGGGGCTGGGGGACTTATCATATGAGAGGAGGTTGAAGGAGTTGAACATGTACTCACTGGAGGAGAGGAGAGACGGGGTGACATGAATGAAACCTTTAAATACATGAAAGGAATAAACAAGATGGGTACAGAGGGGCTATTCAAAAAAAGGGAGGGGAGGGCCACCAGGGGCCATGATATGAGACTGGAGTGAGGAATTTTCAGGAGGGAGATGAGGAGACACTTTTTTACAGAGAGGGTGGTGGCTGGGTGCAATGCGTTACCTGCTGAAGTGATATGCAGTAGAACAGTGGACTGCTTCAAATGAGGCTGGGACAGGACAAGGGGGAGGGTTAATGACGGGGAAGGGTGGAAGGGAGGGGCAGCTGCAGAATAAGTGGTGCTAGCTGCACATTTGAGCAGACTTGATAGACCTCTAGGTCTTTATCTGCTGGCAAATTTCATATGTTCGTATGTGGCTGTACTGATGTGTCATGGCAGAAACAACTTGTATCAGGCCCAGAGATAACATAGTCTGGAGGAGGTTACAACCAAGCTAGGAGGATGTGTCATCAGCCCAAACATTGAAATCACCCAGAATAATACATCTGGGAGCTTCCAATGTTTTGCCTACAATGAATTCAGCAACCTCCTGCCAGACATTCCCCACTGTTCCTGGAAGGTGGTAAATAAGGAGAATCCAGCAGCCTACACCCAGACCCCCATGAACATCCACACATTCAAAAGAACCTGAAGTTCCAACTGGGTGCATGATGAAGGCCAAGTCAGATCTAAAACAGATGGCCACACCATCACACCCCCTACATTCCTCTCTGGGGCGGTGCACCACGGTATACCCAGGTGGGACAGCAGCCTCAAAAACTGGGCCAGTATCATCCCCACCTCAGGTCTCAATAATGCAAGCCAGATGGGCTGAGAAAATCAAGTCCGCAATAATTGCGATATGGTTCCTAATCGATCTGGCATTGCATAGCAGTGCCCTCAGGGGATTGGGCAATGCAGCCCCTTGGGTTACCTGACCACTCGGTCTAACGGATTCCCTGGGGACAGGCACCAAACATGTCTGGCCTCTCCCTGGTGCCCGTTGTAACCCAGGGCAACTTCTAGACCTATCAACCCCTATCCTACCACACTCCACTGTGCACAGGGCTCCCCACCACTTACAATCACCCCGGCCCCACCAAATCCCAACCTCCTGGTAATGTCTAACTATAGTATTAGAAACTGAGAGGGATGGAGATGAAGGCCCATAAATCACACAGAAGGAATGTCCCATACTCTATCCTAGCCTTCCCACCCCCCACAAGACCCCAGCCCATCACCAAATAAAAAACCTAAATTACTAAACAGTAAATAAACAATGCAGAATAATTAATCAATCTAAACAATTTCAGCCTCAGCACCAAAAAATAAAACAAACACAGGCAATTTACATTATAAAAAAAATAAAACAAATAAATCTAAAACACACACCTAGCCTAACCATACTAAAGTTAAAATAATTAACTGTATCCAACTAATACTATGGCTATCTGCCAATGGATATAGCAATTACCAAACACGACAATTCCACCTTAAACTGCTGATTATACAGAACAGACTGATAAATTGGAGTTAAGTCATATCATACTTTAGTGCTCAGAAAGCCCAATTTCCTCCTGTCCCCCAGGGAGTACAGACCCAAGCAATAAGCCTAAGGCAAATACAACTCCCTTGAGCCTCTATCAGCACCAAATACTTTTTCCTATACGAAGTGGTGCTCGCACCACTCAAGATGCTCCCGCTTGCGAGTGGCTCTGAACTTTAGAGCTCCCAGTCTGCGTCTCTTGCAGCTGTATGCAATCTGCTCCCCTGAGCCCCCTACACACAGATGGCACAATTACACAATTCAAAGCACAGTCCCTCCCACTGTCAATGTCCTGACTAGTTGCATGTAGGGGAATCCTCTCGGTGTAGGAACATCAATTACCAGGCAGCACTGGGTGTACAGTGGAGCTCCAAATGTATAAAAATATTTAGGACTAATGTTGTGTAGAAATGAAAGTGTGATGAAAAAGTTGAATTTTGATTACCTCCTGAATACTATACAGCAAGACTTCAAAAGGTGACAATCTATTCCTATATCTCTCTGGGGGAAGATTAGCATAATCAAAATTAATATATTTTCCAGAATATTTTATCACCTTAACATGTTAAATATATGGTTGCCCTTGAAATGGTTTAAAACTTTGCATGCTCTTATTTCTTCTTTTATAAGGGGGTTGGGGAACATCCTCAACATGTCTATATAAAATTGGCAGCTTTCCCACAGACTGGGGGGGTCTTAAACTTCCACATTTTGGAATGTATTACTGGGTGAGCCAGGTGTCCCAATACTTAAGATGGTTTACAACCCAGGAAAAGAGTGACTCCTCAGAATATGTACCGGAGTGGTTACTTTTGGAAAGAGGGATAATCATCTCTCTGAATATTACCAAAGAGGCACTTTTGTATGGTACCATCAGGAATCTCCCCTCAAGGTTGTGCAAGTCACCAATGGTATTATCTCTCCTGGCATGTAGCCAGGTATGTGCCTTTCTTAAATGCTGGAATTCTAAAGATCCCAGGCAACCAATAGTTGGGAATCTGAACTTATAGATAGGGGGTAAAATCATTATATCGCAGTGGCTCCCTCGGATCAATAAGGCCTGTGTAGGGGACTTGTTTATAGAAGGGACATGTATGGACTCAGGTACTGCTATTGCCTCATATTCCATAGAAAAGAAACAGGTATCTAAGGTTCAGCAACTTCAACACTCTTGATAAAGCAGTTCCCAGAAATGAGTAACTCGGAGATGAACTATACCTGGTTGGATTCCCTGATTCCAATGTGTGGGAGAGCTCATGCAGTATCCCAAATATACTCCTGCTTATAAGTCAATATGGTTGATCCCTGCGGTGGGATTCCTCAATACTGGAATTCTCATTTCCCAAATTCTCCTGAGAAATGGGAAACCTTTCTCCTTGACTCCTTTAGATATGTTTCTCAGGATAGACTAAAGCTTACACAGTATAGAATACTGAATGCTATGTATTGGACCCCCTCTAAACTTAAAAGGATTGGCAGATCCCCAGATCCACTCTGTTTTTGATGTAAAAATGATGAAGTGGATCGAGCTCATATCTTTTGGGAATGCTCCTCAATCATAGATTCATGGGAACTTATCAAGAACAGGGCTGACCCCTGCTGGGGCTTGGAGGCCTATTTACACTGGAGGTATGCCTTTTGGGGGACTTATCCACAACCCCAGTTAAAGTTTGCAGGTATCACATAGCCATGATATCGCTTACTCTCAAAAAGTTAATTTTGCATCACTAGCTAGATGCACATGCCATTACTTATGAGGAATGGCTCTGTGACTTGTTATTTAATCTCTGTATTGAACAAATGAAAGCCAGATTGGGTGGCTCTCTCTTCCAATATCAGAAAATATGGGAAGGTCTTCATACCTTCTACCTTCTTCAGATGGGAGCCTCTCCATAACAATGAGGTTAGGGGTATGTCATGTTTAGGTATCTGTCTATTCCTGCTTTGTCTAGGCTTATGTCCAAAATGTTTCATGGTTTACCATGTTACATGATTTCAAGCTGGGGTTATGCCAAGCTGGGGGAGGGATGGGGGCTTTAGCAAGGAGTTGATGTAATGTGACTGATATTTGTAGTATGATGCTTGTTCCTTCATGTTGAAGCTTCTTTTAAAATTCAATAAATTTTGAATTAAAAAAAAATAACTACATCTACTATCATTAAATCTTTTAAGGCCACCACTAACTGTATTTAGCTACAGCATAGCCAGTCAGGATGCAAGGCAGTACCATGCAATAAATAAAATGTTGCAACATACTGTATGACAAAAGGGCTTAATTGCCATTACATTACAATGATCCCTGCAGCATACTGCAGCATGTTGGAGTAATATTGCAATGTGCTGCATTGCATCCTGAAGAACCAGCCTGGATGTAAAGCAATATCTTGCAGTATTACTGCAGTACGCTTTAGGGAGCAATCTAATTCAGTGGCAGTTAATCCCTTTTGTCACCCAGCATTTTGTGGCATGTTATTTACTGCATGTTGCTGTGTTGCATCCTGCCTAGCTCTCTACATGGAATGGCTCTGCCAGGAATTTAACAAGGTCCAATAGCAGTTCCCCTAGAACCCACAGGTGCATCCCATCTGGCCCAGAAACCTTATCTATTTTCAAGGCAGCAAGCCCTTTTCTGACTCTTTCTCCTATAAATACTACCTTCCCCATTTCTGACAGTCCCCTTTCAGCAGGTTTCATTTCACTTTCAGGAAATGTCCGCTATCTTCCATTGTTAGTATTGTGTAGAAGTAGTTTTTTATGAATGTCCACCTCCTGCTTGTCCTTCTCTATTACCCTGCCTTCCTCTTGTCTTTCTTTCTTTATTCATATATTTGAAGTATTGTTTTTCTGCTCTGTTAACTCCCCCCACAATATAAAGCTTTGTTCTTGCATCTCTGTCAGTCTTTTCAGCCTTCCTTGGCCTCCTTTATATTTTCTTGGTTTATGTTGCATACAAAAAGAAGAACAGATTTCCATCAGAGCACAGTGGATGTGTGGCAGAAAGACCACAATGTCCCTGATTATTTGTGTAACCAGAAGAGACACACTAAGTTAAAAGTTTGCTTACAGGTGTGACCTTGGAGTACAAAGAAGTTAAGTGATTTGCTCAGTGCCACACAGTAAACAAGTGGGAGCAGTGGGATTCAAACCCAGGTGTCCAGTATTGCAGCTCAGAGCCTTAAACCACTGCACTATACTGCAATAACTTGATCTGCACTTTTCCAGTGACCCTGCATATTGCACACCACAAAATAATGAAACCTTCTATATGGAAGGTATGCTTTCAGATCTGGATTTCCAATGGAAGCTTAGTATATTTAGAATTGTGTAACAGATCTGTGGTTGAAGAATCAGTCTTGTAACTTTGGGACTCAATGTGACTTGATGTTAAGAGACCAGAAAAGTAAAACAGTAGCATTCAGAAGGTATAAGGAAATCCAGAGAGAGGAGGATACAGAAGTGCATCAGGGAAAACAGAAGGAAGCATGCAAAGCAGTAGGGAGAGGAAAGGCACAGACTGAAGAGAGAATGGCTCAGGGAGTATCAAAAGGGGACAACACATTTTTTAGGTATATTAACAAAAAGAGAGGAAAAGGAAGGGATTATACAGTTAAATAGGGAGGGGATAAATGTACAGAAGTGGGTCAAAAAAGTCAAACATCTTGAACATATCCTTTCTCTTAGTGTTCACGGTAGAAGGGAAGATGTGGGACCACATAAAGGCACCAGGAGCTTTGATGGCAGAGAAATGGTCACTAGTGTGGTTTCTGAGAGAGAATCTGGAAAACACGCATTAACCTGAAGGTAGACAAAGCTATGGGGCCAGACAGGGTACATCTAGGAGTGCTGTAAGAGCTCAGGGAGGTACTAGCTCCACCTCTGATAGACTTATTGTACAGAAAACTGGAGACCAGTGTGGTCCAGGAGGTTGGGAAAAGGACAGAGGTAGTCCCATTTAGGAAAATTGGTAGCAAGGAAGAGGCAGGCAGTTATCAGCCTGTCAGCCTGATATCAGTAGGGGGTAAGTTAATGGAAACAGTGCTTAAAGTAAAGGATTGTAGAATGTGTTGTATCTAGAAGATTACATGATCCAAGGTAGCATGGTTTCACAGGGGAAAGGTAATTTTAAACAAATCTGATAGATTTTATTGCCTGGCAGACCAAGGCGATAGATCAGAAGGAGTCATGGACATGGTCTATCTGGATTTCAGCAGGGCTTTTGATACCATTCCACATAGGAAACTGGTAAGCAAGTTGGGTAACTTGGGGGTGGGTAATAAGATGGTAACCTGGGTAAGGAATGGAATTGGATACATAGGCTAGTGATCAATGAAAATCATCATGAGGAAGGTAGTGTGACCAGCAGGGTACCTCAGGGATCAGTGCTGGGGCCAGTCCTCTTCAATGTCTTTATAAGTGCCATAGTGGGGGAACTGGAAATGAATGTCTGCCTCTTTGCAGGTGACAACAAGATCTGCAACACAGTAGAAACTATGGGGGGGTTAAAGTATACACAGAGATCTGAAAAGACTGGAAGAGTGATCAAGGGTATGACAGCTGGGTTTTAATGCAACAAAAGTGCAAAACAATGCACTTGAGCCATAGAAACCCAGGAGCAGATTAAAACATGAGTGGTGTGGTAATGACAGAGAACAAGCAGGAGTGAGACTTAAGGGTAATCATGATGGAAAATCTAAAGGTGGCCAGGCAGTGTGACAAGACAATTAGAAGGGCTAGTGGGATGCTGGGGTGCATAGGAAGGAGTATCACCAGCAGGAAAAGGAATGTGTTTCTGCCCCTATATAGATCACTGGTATGACCCCACCTTAAGTACTGCATCAAATCCTGGTGACCACATCTAAGAAAGGACATAGACAGAATGGAGATGGTTCAGAGGAGGGCTGCCAAAGTGGTGCAGTGTCTGCTTCAAAAGCCCTATGAGGAGAGGTGAAAGGAGCTAAATATGAACACCCTGGATGAGTGAAGAGAGATTGGAGATTTGATAGAAACTTTTAAATACCTCACGGGGTAAATAAGGTGCAGGAGGGAGATATTGTTCAGAGAAAAAGGTGCTCTAGAAGAAGGGACCATGCTATGAAGCTGAATGATACTCAATTCAGGAGGGATATGAGGAAGTACTTCTTCACAGAAAGGGTGGTGGATGCCAGGAACTGCCTTCCAGCAGAGACAGTGGGAGGCAAAAACAGTGGTGGAGTTCAAAAATTCCTGGGACAGTCACAAGTGAATCATAGGAGGAAGGAAGGAGATAAAAGATTGTGCTGGAGATCAAGAAAGGTTTGCAGCAAAAAAAAGCTTAAAAAATTGGCAGACTTGGTGCAATCAGCATCCCCTCTCTGCCATCACATTAAAGGTTTCTATGTTGCAAATAATGTTTGGAATATGTAATAACAGTTTTACCCAGTCTCTTCAAAGAAATGGCACACGATAGCCTTCTGAAGAGTAGAGATGGATGAAGCTGGCAAACTTCACTCTATGAAAAATGTAGCAAATTGTGAGCATCTCAAAAAATTTTTCATGGATGCAAAATGCAACATTTTGGCCACCAAATGTGAAATTTCGCCCATGAGGTGTGAAATTTCATCCATGAATGGTGGAATTTCACCAGCAAACCACAGCATTTCACTACTTGTGGGTGAAATTCCACCATTTTCTTGCAAAATTCCACACTTTGCAGGTGAAATATCACATTTTAAAAGCAGAATTTTGCAACTTCTCACCTGCAAAATATTTCATGGATCGCTCAAGTTTTGCAAAATATTTTGTGCGCTGAAACTGCCAATTTTGCCAGAACATCACCTGCAAAATTAAACTTTGGCCCATCTCTACTGGAGAGTGGGTCCGAAGTCAGTGTTGTACATGAGGCTCCAGACAAGGCCAAGAAGACAACAGCTAATGAGGGAAAAGTTTAAAAACACAAGGGCAGTGGATCAAAGTTTGGGAAATGTGGGACATAGCATGTACCAAAACATCTTGATTTTGGAAAACTCTGCAGAAATATGTGGCAGGAACAATTTAGAAAAACAATCTTTTTGCAATTAATAAATACAGCTAGTCCACAAACAGAATGCTGTAGCGGATAATTCCAGTGTTGCAGAAAATATGTTCACTTGAGCAATCTGTGCTGATGAGTGTTATAACGATGATGGATTTGTCTTTTGGAGATTAACATGTCTCTTTTTCTATTGAAATTGGACAGTGGCACACAGATGAATATTTGGCCAGTGTATCACTACATGCAGTATAATAAAAAGCTGAAAATGTGTCAGAAGCCAGTTTCACTGTATGCTTGTAATGAAGGCCTTTAACTACCAAATGTATGAACAGAATGAAAGTAACATATACATTATTGTAAACTGAAGAACTTTTTTGTATTTGTGAAATGAAATAGATAACTTACCTTAGGTCTAAAGTCATGTAAAAACCTGATCTTAGTAAAATGTATAGTTATATACAGTAAATTCAAATATAGCCGTTCCTGAAAATAGTTCAGTCACTATAGAGACTTCCCTAATGCTTATACAGTATGCACAGTAATGCGGCAAAAATAATTCACTAGTGGTTTTTGAGTGTAGAGGGTGTCTGTTACTGTAGTACAAATTATAACTTAAGACAATGAAGACCCAGAATTTTAAACAGCAAGAAAATTTCAGGTAGCGCTGAATAAGGAACTGCAAAACAAACTCAGTAGACTAATCAACCTGGGAATGGTAGCGAAAAATGATTGTCATAAGGCAAGAAATAAAGATTTACATTGGTTACTGCCCCATGGTAGATGGCAGTTCTGCCAATGGGCAGTACTGTAACTAGTACCAGTCTAGCAGCCCAATCAATAAAGGACTGCATGCTTGGGCCCACATTCCAAAGCAGTTAGAAATGTTGCTTGTTCATGGAAATAAGCTCTCTAGCCATTGCTAACAAGTGAAAATGTGCCACATAATAATATTGTGTTCTGCCCCCCCTCCCAAGTTTTGGGACTACTTTTCTCACAATACTGCCAACCTGCTGTCATGTCTTACTGCTTACAGAACCTACTGACTAGGTCAGTAAGTTAGCTTTGCAGAATCTGGGTAAGAGCATACTGAACTAAGTAAAAACATTTATTCTCACTACCATGAAATATCATAAAAAAGAACTCTGCACAGTAGAATAAATTACAAATATTCCACTTCTCAAAACCTCAGACCTCAGATATTCAACTGTGCTGATGTCACTGCACACAAACTGGGACTACTTAGTTATACTGTAGCTGATAAAAAAAAGTTGTGATCTTAGATTTTGTATTACTCTAAAAGACGTATTGTATATAAGCGAATAAAGAGATAGCACTATGGTTTGCGAACCAAGTCTGATGTCACCAGTGCTATGGCTTGTGCTGCATTCTTTTCTAAATTGGCAGCCTCATCAGGTTTCTTACAAGTTTCCTTGGACAAGAAAAGAGCAAGGCTGTATATTTGAAATATGCCATTTGGTAGACACTGCTTGCACAGCATACAGCACCTTTAGGTAGATGGTCTTATGTAGAAGTACAGTTCTCCAATGTACAGTACTACAGCTCTTTTAGGGCATGTAGGAGTATGCATTTTTCTAGATAATATCATAGTGTGGGCAACATCAAAACAAGGGCATGATTGATGACTAAACAAATGCTTTCAGTAAGCATACAAACTGGATGAAAACTGAATTATGATAAATGTTGACTGTGTGTATGCTTGAGGTACACGTTTAATTATGGTATTCAGCCTGATCCAGAAAAGACAGAGCTATTAAAGAAATGCTTTATCCAACAACAAAACTTATCTAAGCAGATGCTTGGAGCTCATACCATTATGGCAAGCTTGTTCAACATTTTAAGGCTAAAACTGTTCTCTGAGAAGAAATTATTATCACTATTCCTTCTAGAAAATGCACTATTGATCAATCTGCTTTCTCTTAACACTTTCTTAAACTCTGTTCCTCCCTTCCCCTGTCATTTCACTCTGCCTCTTCTGCTTACTCATTAAAGTCTCTACTTCATGATTATTCTTCAGCCTCCTGCAACTGTCAATGACACCCCCCCCCAACACTAGTTTTGCCCTGGCAATCTGCTTTCTTCAATACCTGTCATTCCTAAGTAAGAGTAGTTCAGTCATCTAAATGATATTATTTTTTTCTTTCTTTTACATATATCTGTTATTCTAATTTGTCTTACATTTTGATAATGCTCCTTGATATATTGTATTTACTGTATATGGTTTTCCACATCCCCTACCTCAAGGACGCATCTGGAAATGAGCTGTTAGCAGTTGATTATGTCTTTCTTGTTGAAACTTTTTAAATAGATAAAGAAATATATGCATACATACATACATACTGTACATACATACATACATACATAGAAGCCTCTTAAAAGCAGAAAGACAATGGAACCCTGAACACACATATGAGTGGAACAATTTAACATTTGCTGTGCCTCCAGCATGTATAAATGTTCTAGAAGCCAATACATTCTAAATCTTCTAGCAGCCTAAGGGTTAAACTACATGTTCATAATCACACCAAAAAGGTGTTTTTTATGATTCAACTAAGAAAATAAAAGTCTCAACTGATGCCACTAAAGATGGATGAAGTGTAGTTTTACAATAGGAGCACTAAGAGAAATGAATGTCTGTAGCATATGCATCACACTCTCTAACATAAGCAGAAATGCCACATGTGTGGGTAGAGGTGGGGAACTTGACAGCGGAGTACATTTATAGACTGCCAGCTTGGTGAGAGAAAGATCATAAACCTCTAATTGCTATGTGAAAAAAGATCTTGAATGGGAATGATTCAATTCCCCTGCTAAAACTGAGTTACTGCAAACTCAAGCAACTTGGTTTCAGCAAGTCTCATGCCAAACTGTTCAGTTCAGGTTCCTTTTTTTTCTCTTTTTTTAAATTGTGCTCCCTCCCTCCCTCCCCCAGCCTCCCAGCCAGTTTGCCATTCTTGCTTGTTATTTGCCAGTCATGTCACTGGATTTTGTTGGCTGAAGTGAGTGGTGAAATGTTGCCTGCAGCTTTTGACATGCATAAACTGGGCTGTAAAATGACACAGTGCTGCACTTTGGTGCTATTCCTATGTTAGTACAATAAGGAGGAGGACACTGAAATGGGACTGTGTCTCAGCTCAGGAGGGACAAGAGCAGTAACATGCAGTGTGGGCCTTGTGAGGAAGGAAGGTCATATCATCAGTGGATGATGAAAAGAAAACAAAAGTTAACTCTAACACCTAAACAAAGTTTAAATGAAAGGGCACAACCAGATAAATATCCGAGTGAAAGTAGGGGGTTGTTGGCTGGGGTGGTGGGACTCAGAGGGTGACAGACATGGGGTGGGGTGTATGCTGATTTAAAACAATACTTTGGGAAAACTAAGGGAAAATAGATTAATTAGAGAAGCACTAAAGCAGAAAGCAGACACTAGAAAGTGAAGGTGGGGACTGGGTAATGGGTCTCCTAAGGTAATGGACAATGCAGGGGTGTGTGTGGGGGGGTTAATTTAAAACTTACAAAAGGAGAAAAAACTAAAAGAAAAGGAAGGAAACATAAGAAAAAAAGACAGAAAATATAAGAATATAAAAAATCAAAAGAGAGAGAAGGTGAATAAAGTTAAGAAACAGATTGGGGGTTGGTGAGGAGGTGTGGAAGGAAGGAGGAAGGGTGACAAAAGATAATTTCGGGTGGAGGTGTGTGCCAGTTTAATAAAAGAAAAGAAGGAATAACCAAGAGAAAAACAAAAGAAATACAGGAAAAGGAGACATAAAAAGATAAATATATAAAAACCAAAAGAAAAAGAGAAGGGAAAGAAAGTAAATAAATTTAAATTGATGGTTGGATGTGGACTGAAAGAAGGGAGGGTGACAAGAGATCATGGAGGTGAGAGGTGTGCTTAAGGAGGACACACCAAGAATAAGGAAAGAAATCAAGCAAAAAGGAAGAGACATTTCATCTGACAACAGAAAAGGAAAAAAAAATATTAACAAAAAGCAAATGAGAGAAGGGAAAGAAACAAAATTTGGGAGTTGGGGAGGTGGTTTTAAAAGAGGGGGTGCCAGTTTAATGATTGTGGGTGTGGTGGTATGGGCTAAAACTAAACAAAGGAGGATGAAGTAAGGAATGAATGCAAGGCAACAACTTAAAAAAATACAATTTTATTTCCACAAAAGAAAACATAAAAACAAAAAATGATTAAAGAAGACTAGTGAGGATGAGCAATAGACAATTTAAGCTCTCACAGCATGTTTGCACTGCCATTGGAGCCTGGGTATAAAAAATTGGTTATTCCACACCCTCCTGCAAAGGTGAAACCCTTGGTCAATATTCAGTAAGCCTACTGAGCTAGATGGCAGAAGCCATTTTATTTTAAAAAATATATATAATTTGAAAAAATATTCCAAATCATCCTCCTGTTTAAAAAAAAGATTGTTTTCAACTTAACCCTGCCCATCCTGAAAGCAGAAGCCCGTTGACTTTTGTGACATGAGCTTACTGGGCTCGCTGCCCAATTTCATCCAAAAATTGCATTGAGAAAATATTGTGTGTTTTCCAAATCATCTTTCTGTTCAAAATGTATATCTTCTCCTCAGCATGACCCCAACCATCCTGCAAGGCAGAAGCCCCTTGGCTAGTGTACCATAAGACTACTGGGCTACCTTCCCAATTTCATAAAAAAAAATTACATTTGAGAAAATATTCTTGTGTGTCTTCCAAATCATTCTGCTGTTTATATATAAAAAAAGTTGTTCTTGACCTGACTCTGACCATCCTGCAAAGCAGAAGTCCCTTGGCCAGTGTACCATAAGACTACTGGATTAGCCGCCCAATTTTCATCCAAAAATCACATTTGATAACAAAAAATTTTGTTTTCTAAATCATCCTGCAGTTCAACAAAGACAACAACAAAAGTTCTTGAAAAATACATTTGCAGAAGTGGGACTAAGAATAATAATGGTGGGTTGCTAGACAGTTTGCCAAAACAGACAGAAAAAAAAGAAACAACCAGTTGATTTTGCTATAAGCATAACTTTCAGTCACACTTCCAGTGGCACTGCTGTATTGTGTTTGAAAAAAAAAAATAAATAGAATAAGTGTCAGTCTGTGATTACACCAGAAGCATGCCAATTTTTCCTATAAGTGATCCACTCACTGGCACACCAAGCAAACAATGAAAAAAAAGAGAGGCTCAAGTGCTGTGTTGTGTTAGAGGAGTAAGGGGCAATGTAATAGCCATCTGTCATTAAAAAAAGGTAATCTCAGGCATTACCCACAGAGGCACTGGAAGGATGATTACATATGCTTCCAACATTCCACTGTTCCAAGCATTTAAATCATGACCGAGACTCCAGCCAGCATGGATAGTAACAGTAATGGTAGTAACTTTTTGCCCAATGGGCTTCAGTCTGATTCTTCTCCTGATACTGACCGGTGCATGACAAAAGTCTCATCTGAAACCCTATAGATGGGGCATCAGGACAACACAACACAAATGAAGGTGCCAAGGACACAGGTAATGTCAGCCTGCTGACACCATTATTCTACATGAGGAGGACAATGTCCCTGATGATAATGACATAATGAACAAAAGAACCATTACTGCTAGCAAATAGGTACCTATGCCAGGAGGTAAAACTAAGTAGGCTACTTCTTGGGTATTGAGCTGCTATTATTCTGACTCTTCAGATGCTTTTTTTGCAATACGCAAACTCGGTAAAAACCAGTATCACCAGGGAGAGATAGAAAAATTATCTTGGAATATCCAGTTTAAGTAAGACATTTAAAGAGAAAGCACCTGATTGCATGGTGCAGAAAAAATATTATGTCAGTATCTGGTAAGGCAGAGAATGAGACTGTTGACAGTGACTAGAAGGTGCTTCTTTGTTATCTAAAGGCAGTGGCATAGCTATTTTTTCAACTCCACTTAACAAAAACAGCAAATAATATGATCTTTCGTCTCCATCACCATCACCATCTGACACCTTTGCATCTGACAGTTCCCATCAATTACCTACCCTTCATTCCTTCTGCAAAAGACCATGCCACAAACTAAAACAGTTATCCATTCCATAGTCATTTCAAAGGGCATGTAAATATGATCACACTCATCCAATTGCCCAGAAATGAAATAAGACAACAGCAGAAATGATAGCTCTTGACCTGCATTCCTTCTCTTTTATTGAATTCATTGGCTTTAAACTTGTATTTTGGATTGTGATTACAGGATATCAGATACTACCCAGAAAATAGTTTATTACCAAAGTAGTACCAAACGTCTATTTGAGGATTGTGTGAAAAGTGTTGCAGGCCTTGAAGCTCACAGCAGTGTCACAAATACATATTACAATTGATATGTGTACGAGCTGCCAAACTGCAGACTACAGAACTGTCACTGATCACTGGGCATCCTTTCATGACTCCTCTGCTCCATCCTCTGTCTCAAACACACCCACCACAACATTTGAGAAAACGGTTGCCTTGTGTATTATTAGTTTTGAGTTGAAAGACCACACTGCAGTGAACTTCTTGCAGGAGTTAAGAAAATGGTTTGATTATTAGCTTACTCCTCATGGATTGTCTTCAGGATTTCTGGTACCTGATAATGGGGCTAATGTAGGTGATGTGAAAGATGAAGGGTACGTACACAAACTTTGCTTTGGTCATACCCTCAATCTTGTAGTACGTGAGTTTGTTAAAGAATACAGAAGTGTTCAGAAGGCACTGAGTTTTGCACTCAGAATATGTGGAAATTTCAGTCATTGTGCTAAAGCATGCAAAATACTGCAGCAACTATAATAGGACAATCATTTTTTGAGAATATCAGCTAAAGCAGGAGGTGGTAACCAAGTGGAATTTTACCTATTTCATGATAAAAGAGCTTTCTGAGCAGTGTAAAACAGTGCATCGATACACCACATGTCAACCTGTAGGGAAAATGCATCTATCAATCGCTTCATGTCAGTGGGCTTCGATGGCACAATTGTGCCACATTCTCAGAAATTCAAGGAAGCCACTGGGGAAATGAGTGCAGACAATGCAAGTCTGAGCCAAGTAATACCCTGATATTCCTTCATAAGAATGAGCTAGAAAAGAAAAAATCAACACTTGTTGAGGACAATAGTACTGTTTCTCTTGTAGAAAAGCTAGCTACATCCCTGGAAGTTAAACCCAGAATATCAATGGTATCAATATCTGTGAAGATTTGCATATACAGCCCATGATGCTTTGCATTGTGGAGGTATGTGTGATTTTGTATTTCTTTGAAACTTGGCTTCCTGGCCAATGACCTTGTGGTAACCATTGCCTCAGTGCTTGTGCACTGAGGTTCTTTGTCTTCCAGAATATCAATGATGTTAGACACAGAACAATATATTCTGGCCCCAATATTTGACCATAGATTTACGACTTGCCTGTCATACTTTCTCCCTTGGGCCTCACAGACATCAGCAGGTATAAAGACCTACTGATTTCAAAAGAAGTCAGATGAAATAATGGATACTATTCTGATTTTCAAACCAGTTGAGCATACACCCTTCCAAACTTCACTGCCAGTGGAAGAAAAATGCAATGGTAAAGATTAAGATTATGACAATTGGTTAGAGTAACATGGTATCAATAAAATGAGTAGTTTAACTGACCCACCAGTGCAGCAGTAATGCTACCATTTGTGACACCTAATACCCAAGTTCAGGAACAAGCTTGGGTTATTGGCTGATAGCTGAGAGAGGAGAAATGGACATCCCAGTGGATGTTCTCCCTTCTGGATAGGGAGTGATCCATCCTCCACTGCTTCACTGCCACCTAGGAGACCACATGTGGTATTGTGGCCTGAACACAATGGGAGAGTGAGGACCTCACTAACATTGGAATGTGGACACATGCACGACATGTGCAGGCATGCCTTGATGTCTGAATATTCAACATCTCATGGGGTTGGGAGGAAACAAGGAAAAACATGGCCCCAGAACCTCCATGATGATGGACCCTTGTAAATCTGGTTCCCTGCCTCTCAGTGCATGACACCACCTGATGGAACACAGAGATTCGGTAGTACATTCTCTAATCCCAATGCTTCCTACAGGTACAATCAAGGCTCTGTGGAAGTAGATGGTTGTGACTGGGGGAGGCTGGGGAATCAGTGGTTGCCTGGAGGTTCAGAGGAGAAAGGAGAGTTGGGGAGAAGTGGGGAATAAAAATAATTTAAAAAGAAATGTTGTTCTTCCCATTTACCAAAGTCATACTGCTACAACTATGGCTGAAGCTTATCTAAAAGACCTTAGGAAACTTAACAAATAACCCTTTGAAATGTTAATGAAGTAACAAACAAATTCTGACCTGCATTCTGCGGAGCTGCCATTTTATACGTACATTGTCCTCTAAGGAGTGTCTGCTCGGACAGAATCTTTAGCACCACTGGTAGTGTTGCTTCACATCTGCACAACTATTTGTTGCCTGAAAATGTGGAACATTTAACATTCATTAACGTAAACCTTGGTCTCCTCTTTGCATTACTATAGAAGCCACCAACACAGAATGTATTATCTTGGGAGATGTCAACCTAGATTGGAACACAAACTGTTCTGAGCCCTTAAAAAACCTCTGTGATGCACACAGGCTTACCCAACTAATTTGCAAGGTCACTTGCTGTTATATTAAAAATCTTGAGCATAGTACCCTCCTTGACCTGAGCCTTATTAATAGAGATACAGCTAATTTAATTTCCACTGGCGAAGTGAAAGCGAAGTGGGCCCTCCACATTGCCACTCCACTATGCAGAGTGGGCAATGCAAAGTGCTCACTCCGCCTTGTCATTAACACTTTGTATTAAGGCGGAATGGCAGTGCGAAGTAAGGTGAAGTCATTGTTTTTAATGGACTTTGCATTCCTCATTATGATTCTAAGTGATCCACTTGGTGTTTCAGATTTGGCAGCCCACCACACATCCCATGGCTTACAGTACTGTAAGTCACATGCTCTTTAGCTAGGCAGGAAGAAAGTGAGTCATACAAGCAGACACTTTTACTGTCTCCTGTGCAGATGGAGAGAGGGTAGTGTGTTTTGTGACTGCTGATACTTTGAGATCAGAGCGAGGAGGAGATTTAAACTTTGATTTAGACCCAACAGCTTTTTTAAAAGCTATATTTTTTTGTCTTTTCTGTACTCTTTTTTTACTTAATTTGTTCTTTCTGTAAATTTTATTTTTCTTACCTTTATAAGTAGTTAGCTGTTTGTCTTTGTCTGTGTGACTGTGTGTGTGCATGTGTGTGTGTGTGTTGTGTGACCGTGTGGATAGTGTTTGCTTGGACTGAGGGAGCTCAGTAGGAGAGATGGACCAGGGTGAGGGAATGTCTGGGGTGGGACCAGATCTTGGAGAGTGTGGTAGTGGTATGCGTCGTACCATGCGCATGTGTGGAGGGCATGGGCGCCCATTCCTGTTGGACCACTCAAAACTTGTGAGTGTCCCCCCCCTGGAAACAGGACCAGCACTGCCTCCTGTCCTGACTCTGAGATAGTTGAACCACAACCACCACCACCAAGTCCAGCACCAGGTCCTCTGGAGCAGGATGTGCCTGTTCCCCCAGGCCCAGGTGTAGATCTCATCCCTATTCAGCACCATGAGCAGCCAGCTGCTAGTTCATCTAGCCATACCCTGCCTGGGCCTGGTCCTCCCCGCACCTCCATTGTTTGGCAGTTTTTTGACTGTGTGGTGGGGGACAGCAGTGTGGTCAAGTGTCACCTATGTCAGGTGGAGGTGCGACGTGGCCACCAGGGGACTCACCTGGGGACTGGAAGCCAGCACATCCATATGCTCAATCACCAGCAGTTGGAGTGGCAGGCTGCCACAGAACAGACCATGCCTGCACCTGCTGGCCATTCCATGGCAGAGGGTGCAGCTGTGCATTGCGGCATCCCTAAGAAGAGGAGGGCCACAGCAGCATCTGCTGCTCCACCAGCACCTCCACCACCACCACCACCAGCAGGTCAGCCTGTAGAATGTGTGGACCCCGGAGAACTGCATGTAACACAGGCTGGCTTGGCAGTTCTCTGGAGTGCTGTTGAGGAGAACAACTAGAGGGTGAGTGCTGTGGAGCAGTGGCTGGATCACACAGAGAGACATCAATTGCAAATTATGTCCATGTTGGAACTGCTGCTGGATCACCATGGGATCCCATATTAGTTTTTTTTTCTTCACACCATGTGCCCCCCCGCACCTTCCTTGCTGTGTTATAACATGTATTCCTCCACCATCCCTGACCCTTGTGTGTAATTATGCCCCTTTTGTGTTGTCTTTTGTATGTGTGACACTTTGTATTCTGAGCAGTGCAAGTACACTGTGCTAAACTGCATGTGTGCAGTCAGTCTTCTTTCCAGTCTGTATGTACTGCAGACACTGTCCAACTCCCTGACTTAAAAACAAATATTAATGAGTACAATGGTGGGGCGGTGAAGCATGGAGAGATACTACAAAACAGGCTTACAATACATCCAAGTAACTATTAAAAAAAAATAATGTTGTGATTCGTTACATGTTCATGAATCATGATTTGTGACTGCATTTGTGGCCATGATAATGAAGAACATGATTCGGTGTTGATGGTCTGTGATAACCAGTATGAAACTGTATTGGGAACGCGAATGCCTATGGCTGTAATTCCCTGATGAGCTGTAGCTTAAAACTCCCAGACTTAAAAACATGTATCAATGAGTACAATGGTCGGGTGGTGAAGCTTGGAGAGACACTACAAAACAGGGTTAAAATACATCCAAGTAACTAAAAAAGAATTAATGTTGTGATTCGTAATGTGACCGTGAATCGTGATTTGTGTCTGTGATGATGAAGAATGTGATTTGCATCATGAGTGACTCGTAATTATGGTCCTGACTTAAAAATGCATATTAATTAGTACAATGTTCATGCAGAATTAAGCACCACACCTGTCCAGTACTCTGTAGGGAAGCCAAAGAAACAACTGTGACTTAAGTTACAGATGGAGATTGGGCCCTAAGGAGATGCAAATGCACAGACAGATTAAGATTGTGCTGTGCACTGAAGAGATGCAGACACAAAGGCACAACACCTAACCAGTGCCCACCATCAGAAATTCAAATCTGGAAAAGAATACCTTTGCCGGTTGGGGTGGGCTGCGGGGTTGGGGGGCAGTGTACTGTACTGCTGCAGTAGCAGTCACTAGTACCAGTACCAGTAAGGATACCACAAAGAAGTACAAAAATCACACAGCTGCAGTGGATAACAGCTTCACATTGCTGAAATTATTATGTGGCAGAATAAAAGGTTCCTGATTTGATGACACGCATCACACACATGCTCATACACACACACACTAATACATAGAAAAATTAAAACTTCTGTCATATAACCACATATTTTAAACAAAGTAAAATTATGCACTGCTGCACCATAACAATCAGCAAAAAAATGGCAAGAGATATTGAAAATATTACTGTGTGTACATTAACACAGTTATACAAGAACAATATCACCAAAACAGACAGCACTGTCTTTTTCTCCAAGTTAATCTACCTACACCACAGAAATGCCCCTCCCCCAAAGCACACTTCCACTGTCTCTCAGTATTCAGACTGAATGTTGTACATTAACATTCAAAATCCATACACAAACAATAAATGCTCTATGATATGAGCACAGGAGGGTTTCCTATAATCGAGGAACTAAAGTTTCAGCAAAACAAATGACTCAAAAAGGCTTTTTTAAACAGCTTTTTGAAGGTTTGAATCTCAGAAAGTTGTCAGAGCAGATTGTCTACTACAGCTTCCTACACACACTATCCCAAACTGAGGCTGTGCAGAACAATCTAGAGCCCATGTGATCTGAAATCCCATGAATCACTGCAAAATTAACTTTTGGAGCTTAAAAACAAGGCAAAGTGAGGTGAAGTAAATTGTTTTCAATGTACTTCACCTTAAGAATAGGTGGAGTAGTGGTTTGTGAGGGCAGAGTAACATGAAGTAATTGTTTTCAATGGACATCGCGTTACCCATTATAATGTGAGGTACTCTGCGAATCACTTCGCGGATCGAATTGAGGCCACTTCACCCATCACTGCTTATGAATAAGCCACACAAAATAGCTTACACCATTGTTTTTCATAATGACATTAGGGACCATGATGCCATAGCCTGTGTAAGGCACCCTCCAAAGTCTGTCACATACCCAGTTTCACTTTTAAAAGGAACCTTTGTAAATTTAAAGCCTCTGATTGCTTGGCTGACCTAAGCACAACCAGATGGCAAGACTTTTATCTGGCCACCACTATCCCTGAGGCCTGTACTGTTTCAGAACCTTGTTTTGGAAGCAATTAATAAGGATGTTCCTATGTTAAAAATTAGGCTCATGAAAAGAATGAGCACTTGGTTCACCCATTTGTTAACATTTGCCATGCATCCCAGGGACCGGCTTTGGAAAATGCCAGGAAGATGAAATCTGACCCTGACTGGGCTTTCAGATCTGCGAGGAACCATTGTACAAGGCTTATTAGAACAAAAAGACCAAATACTACCAGACAGTACTAGAATCATCTATGAATAATGCAGCCAGATTTTGGCATCTTCTAAGGGAAATTGAGGAGCACTGAGCACCATAGACCCTTCCAGCCAAGATAGTTTCAGATGGCAACACCTTTTCAATAGTGATGACATACTAGGACACTTAAATAATCACTTTGCTACTGCCAGTCTGGCCTTGGACTCCACTCCTGCCAGCACGCTACTCCCCCAGCTCCCCACTGGTACCTCCCTATGCCCTGCAAGAAAGGCCCATCCACACCATGCCAAATTGAGTTTCAGTCCAGTCTCCCTTAAACAGGTTGAAAACCTCTTAATCACCTTGGATACCAAAAAAAAGCTAAGTTGGAACTGTTTCCCTTAAAATTATGCTATTACCTCTTGTCCCCTCCTATTACCCACCTGTTCAATCTGTCTCTCTCCCAAGGTACCCTACATTCTGGAAACTCACACATGTCATCCCCTATTTAAACTGGGCAACCCTTGCGATCTTAATAATTACCGCCCTATATCATTACTTTCCATTATGTCCAAGCTGCTTGAAAAGCTAGCAAAATCTCAACTCAGAGACCTTCTTGAAACTGAAAATCTATTGAACCCTCTTCATTCCAAGTTCAGGATGAAACATAGTACAGTATCAGCTTTGGCAAAAGTTACAAATGCCTGAAAAATATCTCCTGATGCCAAAAAACATATCTGTGCCCTATTCTTAGACCCGAGAAAGGACTTTGATACTGTTGACCATCAGCTGTTACTAGTCATGTTGAACAATATTGGACTGAATGACATCTCTCTAAAATGGTTTTCAAGCTACCTGACAGGAAGGTGGCAATGGGTAAATGCTAATAGTGATTTCTCTCCCTTAAAGCACTATAGAGAGGAGTCCCTCAAGGGTCTATACTAGAACCATTGTTGTTTGCCATATACATTAATGACATTAACAACAAAATTACCAAAGCAAGTGCACACCTCTTTCCAGACAATATTGTGCTCTATGTTACAAACCCTTCCCTTCATCTCGCTTGTCTTGACCTACAGAGTGAATTTGACTTCCTACAACAAAACTTGCTCTGTCCAAAATTACTTCTGAATGCAAAAAAAATATGTTCCTTTCTCCCCATAACAAGGAACTAATATCCCACCCCACAGATGCCATATACCACATGAAGACCATTTTGGGAGAGACACTTGAATCAGCAAATAAATTTAAAAATCTAGGCTTCTGGCTTGTATGTAAACTTTCCTTTATCACAATATCGAGGAAAAAGCCAAAAAACAACATCAAAACATAGGGATCTTCTACTGAATAAAGTATCTGCTTACTTATGGCGCCAAACTAAGACTGGTGGACTTCCTTTACAGTTACTGTCCTAATTCTGCCTTAAGAACCCTGGATACACTTTACCACAGAGCCTTGAGATTCATTACAAATACCCTTTTAACATCCACCATTGCTCACTTTACTCGCAGTTTGGCTGGCCCTTGCTTAGTACCAGGAGGCTGTGAAACAATTTCTTATGGGTGTACAGAGCCATTACAATGAAACTTTCCACTTTCATCTGCACCCTTTCCTGCAGTCTCCCTGCACTTACACTCTTAGAAGTCTACTTTATATAACCTTCGATGTTCCTAGGATAAGAACCCAGTTCGGGTCCTCTTACATAAGTCATGTGTTACCCACACTATAGAACACGCTCCACCAGATGTGAAAACTCAAGCACATCATTGAGATATGTACTTTTAAGTCCTTGCTAAGATTGGCTCTAAAGAATGAATGTAATTCTTATGCATAACCTCCCCTGCTGTGTTTTCGATCCCAGACTGTTATGCATAATCCGCCTTGCTGCAATTTGAACCCTGAAATTTGGTCATTATCTTGGCACTTGCACCCAGCTTTTTCCCCAACCCTCCATACTGCTCTCCTCTCTTCTCACTCACTCTCTCCTCCCTCTTGCCTGTCTCCCTCCTCCCAACCTATACTTGATCTAGACTCCTACATTATCCCCTCTTTTATAGTACTGCCTGTGGTGCTCTCCCTTTCTCCCCTCAAATGCACTTCTAAAGGTATAAGGTTGTTCCTCCTGTGGGTTCTGTAGAGTTTGCTATGTTAGGATAAACTGGTATTCTTTTGTATTATCTACATTATTGTTAATTTTCTGATTGGATGTATTTTACTTTTGTTCTATTGTAAACCATTGCTTGTGTTTGGAACTGTAACTGTTGTCCCTCCAGAACCACCTCGCAAATGAATTGTCTCCATGGTGCCTTTACTAGTAAAATAAAAATTGAATTGATTTCCACTAACTGGACCCAAATGCACTCTGCAACATTGTTTTCCTCTTGATAGTTTCCTCCACAGTGACTGCTTCCTGTACAAATGGATCCACTTCTTTCCTGTGAAGCTTATCTCTTTGGAAATATCTGTATCCCTCTAGTCTAGGGTTCCATATATTCCCCTAACCTGGTTACTCTACGTGTATTTGTCCTGGAGCACACCAATCTTGCTGTGTGTATGCAACTCATATTGGCCTGCACGCAGGTCAGTATGGTTGCCTCACTCTTATTATGTGTCCCAGCCACACCCTATGGTCTTCTTTCCTGGTGCTCCTCTGTTCTTCTGGCGTTCCCTCTAAATTTCCCTACTTCTGACTCCAGTCCTTGTTTTTATGCTTTCAGCCAAAAAACATTATTTTCTGTGGATCTCATAGGGAAAAAAGTGAGGAGGGGTAGCTATGTGTATATATTATAGTGGCACCGTAGTGCCACTATAGTTAGGGTTGAGTACCCCATTTAAGGTTAAATTGTGAAATTTTGCACCTCAATGACTTTGCCACCATTCAATAAATTTGCCTGAGATTTGGCAGGCACTGAGCAGTTACATAGATCTTGGGATCTGCCAAGTTTTGTACCAGTCAGATGTACATTGGCAGAGTTTTTAAGCAACATTCCATAGCACATTTACACTTTTTTTCGCATTCTTTGCTAGCACCTACAGGTCGCACACTTTGTGCAACCTGTCCAAAAACTTCAGGAAACATGCAGCTGGGGTCCCCAATGTGTCTTTTGAAGATTTCATGAAAAAATATTAAACATTTCAAAGGTTATTCAAAAAACAAGTTTCCCATTATAGTCAAAAGGAAAAGCTAACAAAAAGATTGAGAGTGTCACAAATGCGGATTTTAGTGTCTCAAATGACCCCAATAGTGTCGCAAATCCACCATTTATTTTCAGTTAGTGATCACAGAAATGCTTAGCATTTAAAATTGGGACCCTCTAGGCACACAATTCTCTTTGTGTTTACCTAGTCGGACCCTGAGGATACTAGGCTTGTCTTTATTTTAGGGTTAAACACCCCAGAAATATGTTTTTGAAATTTTTGGGAAAAGTAGTATTGCAAAGTAGTGTTGCACTTGTGACACCTTCATGATTTTTTTTGCAAAAGTGTCGTGATTTGTGACACTACTATTCAACACTATGGGGAAAATGACAGGGATTCTTTGCCACCTTGCTGCAAAATAACGGTTTGGTCTTTTAGGCTGAAATTTACAGGGTGGACAGCCAACATGCCACAGATGTGTCTTTTGGTGGTTTGGTGAAAAAAATATTAGACAGCTGAAAAGTTACAGCACTCCAAAGTTGATGCTTTTCCCCATAGACTAACATTACGGCATCTGCTGCATTACAGGAAATCTTTGCCACCTTGCTGCAAAATAACGGTTTGGTTTTTTGGGCTGAAATTTGGAGGGAAGAAAGCCAACATCTCACATATGTGCCTTTTCATGGTTTGGTGAAAAAATATCACAGAGCAGCCAAGTTCCAGTATTCTGAATTTCACGTTTTCCCCTTAGGATAACATTAAGGTGTTGGCCATGCCTTTCGGGGCCCATATCTCAGAAACGGTGCAAGATATGGACTTTTCGTCAGAAAAATGCTTAGCCTCCCAAATCTGGGCTAAGTACAAAACTAGCTAGGAAAGTCATAATTCATACAATATTTTAATTTTTTTTCTACGTTGAACGGTTCCTGAGATATTTATTATTTATTTATTTGCTTTTGTTGACCGGGTAGGTACACTAGACATAGGAATGCCTATTTTCAGGTACGATATAAGCAATTTAGTATTCCAACTACTCATTTTCTGCTCCAAGCCTCATTATTATGCATACATTCTTTGTACTCACTGTGTTTCTCTATGCAGCTGTTGGGAAAACCATGGTGTGTGCTTCTGTTACTGTTACCCTTAGCATTTCCACTTGCGTTTCTGTACCTGTTTATGTTACTGTTCACATGTACACCACCATGTGCGTTACCCTTTGCGTTTTCATTTGCGCTTGCATTTGCATTACTGTTACCATTTGCCTTTCCACTTCTGTTTGTGTTTGCATTTACAGTTGCATCACCGTGCGCATTTTCATTTGTGTTTGTGGCCACCCTTCCATTTGCATTTGTGTTTCTCTTTCATTTGGAGTCATCATTGCTGTTACCATTGCCATTTGCATTTCCAATTGCATTACCATCACTGTGCACGTTACGGTTTGCGTTTCCATATGCGCTTACATTTCTATTTCAGTTTCTCTTTCCTTTGGCATTATTGTTTCTCTTTACATTACCATTTGCATATCCAATTGCATTACTGTGACCGTGTGCATTATGGTTTGCATTTCTGTAGTGCTTGCATTTCCGTTTCTGTTCCCTTTGGCATTATTGTAGCTGTTACTCTTACCATTTGCATTTCCAATTGCATTGCCATGACCGTGTGTGTTATGGTTTGCATTTCCATTTCTGTTTCCTTTGGTGTTATTGTTGCTGTTACCATTATCATTTGCATTTCCAATTGTGTTACCTTGACCGTGTGCATTACAGTTTGTGTTTCCATACATGCTTGCATTTGTGTTTCTGTTTCCTTTGACATTATTCTTGCTGTTACCATTACCATTTGCATTTCCAATTGCAGAACCATCACAATGCGTGTTTCAGTTTGCGTTTCCACATGCACATCCATTTGCATTTCCATTTCTGTTTCCTTTGCTGTTATTGTTGCTGTTACCATTACCATTTGCTTTTACAATTGCAGTACCATGACCTTGACATTACCAGTTGCATTTCCACACAAGCTTGCGTCTGCGTCTCCATTTGCATACCTTTTTGCTTTGGTGTCAGTTTGCACTTGTGTTTCTATTACCATTTGCATTACCATTTACGTTTGTGTCACCATGTGCATTACCATTTCTGACTGTGTTTGCATTGCAATTACCATTGCTACATGTGAGAAAAATAATGTGGTGGGAGCATGGGGCCTGAAGGGCTTGCACTCCCACCACCACATTCCATTAACTATTTATATTCCTCATTCTCAAAAAAAAGGGAAATTCATGGAAAAACTGCAGTTTAATGCATCAGTTAGGGTTGTTCCACAGAGACAAATGTAAGGAAATCCGATGTTAGGGTTGAAAACCCCCTTGCCCCCCCACCCCAACCAGCATCAGGGTGTGCGATGGGGTCATCAGTCCTAGCTCTCACCCCATTCTCCTATATTTCACCATCTCAGCTTCTCTACACATGGAATGGAGTGGCGTTAGGACAATGACACCATGCGCACCCTGATACAGATTGGGGTGGTGAAGGGGGTTTTCAACCCTAACATTGAATTTCCTCACTTTTGACACTGTGGAGCAACCCTAACTGAAGCATTAGGCACATCCAAGAGCAAGGTCATTCTTGATGTCCTACAAGGGCATGCCTCAGACAGCTAGTATTGGAACCCACTGGGAAGGGAGCAATCTTAGACCTGGTACTCTCAAATGGGGACTTAGAAAGAATCTCAGATATAGAAGTGGGTAGCCATCTGGGAACAAGTGACCACCAAACAGTGTGGTTCACGATAAACACAGCCATACAATCAAGCCATATAAAAACAAGAGTATTGGACTTTGGGAGGGCTGACTTTGGGAAAATGAGAGAGTGCCTCAGAAAAGAACTAGCAAACAGGCAAGAAGGAGGGATGGAGGAACAATGGGGAAAAATCGAAACAGCCATCACAGAGGCAACAACCCTTTGTGTAAAGCAAATCAACAAAACACAATGAAGGAAAAAAATGCTATGGTTCTCAAAAGAGGTGGCAGGGAAGGTTAAGGAGAAAAGGATACCATTTGATAAATATAAGGAAACACAGAAGAAGCAGGACAGATAACTTTATCAGTTAAAACAGAAAGAGGCTGGGAAGGCAGTCAGAATAGCAAAGGCCCAAACTGAGGAAAGGATGGCCAACTCTGTTGAGAAGGGGATAAAATCTTTTATAGGTACATTAGGGAGCAAAGAAAGACCAAAGGAGGGATACTGAGGCTTAATAAAGGGGAGGGAATGTGGGTAGAGGGTGACAGTGAAAAGGCAGGGATGCTGAATGAATATTTCTGCTCAGTATTCCCAAAGGAAGAGGAGGGAGAGGTACCTAAACCAAACAAGAGAAAAGCTCTGAAGACAGAGGTTGATACCAGTCCATTTACAGAAGAAAGGGTTCTGAAAGAACTAATACAATTGAAGGTTGACAAAGCAATCGGACTTGATGGGATTCACCAAAGAATTCTAAAAGAACTAAGGGTAGAACTAGTGACACTGCTGACTACTTTCTTTAACAAAGCATGGGAGGATGGGGAGGTACCTGAACACTGGAGAAGGACAGATGTGATTCCTCTTCACAAAATTGGGAGCAGGACAGAGGCAGGAAACTACAGACCAGTTAGTTTGACCTCAGTGGTAGGGAAAATGATGGAATCACTTCTGAAGAAAGAATTGTTGAGTACCTAGAGGCCAGTGGGGCACAGGACCAAAGGCAGCATGGATTCACAATGGGAAGGTCATGTCAGATGAATCTAATAGATTTATTTGACTGGGTGACCAAAGTAGTAGACCAAGGAGGGGCTGTGGACATGGTCTACCTAGATTTTAGCAAGGCATTTGATACAGTCCCACACAAAAGATTAATGCACAAGTTAGCCAGCCTTGGAATGGTCCCAAGGTGGTAGCCTGGATTAAAAATTGGCTAGACAACTGGATGCAAAGGGTAGTAGTAAATGGAGTCCACAGTGAAGAAAGGATGGTTATTAGTGGGGTACTGCAGGGTTCAGTACTGGGACCAGTCCTTTTTAATGTCTTTATAAGTGACATTGCAGAGGAACTGGAAGGAAAAGTATGTATCTTTGCAGATGACACAACGATCTGCAACAGGGTCAAAATGCATGATGGAGTGGAAAGGATGACAAGGGACTTGGCAAGGTTGGAGGCATGGTCAAATGTATGGCAGCCCAGATTCATTGCAAAGAAGTACAAGGTAATGCACCTGGGAAACAAAAACCCAGGGGAAGAGTACACAGTGGGGGGTGTGATACTGACAACAGTAAAAATGGAATGGGACCTAGGAGGTAATTATATCAGATGACCTAAAGGTGGGCAAGTAATGTGAGAAGGCAGCAAGGAAGGCTGGGGGAATACTGGGATGCATTGGGAGAGGCATCAGTAGTAGAAAACAGGAAGTTGTTATCCCTCTGTACAGACAGTTGGTGAGACCCCACCTGGAGTACTGTGTGCAGTTCTGGAGATCCCATCTCTGCAAAGACATAGACAGAGTGGAGGCTGTCCAGAGGAGGGCAACCAAAATGAGGCAGGGTCTGCACCAAAAAACATATGAAGAAAAACTAAAGGAATCTTAATATGAATACCCTTGAGGAAAAAAGGGAGAGAGGGACATGATAGAAACTTTCAAGTACCTCAAGGGAATCAACAAAGTCCAAGCGGGTAGCATCTTTCAGAAAAAGAGATGTGCAAGAACAAGGGGGCACAATTTGAAGATAGAGGGGGACAGCTCAGAGGTAATGTGAGGAAGTATTTTTTCATGGAGAGGGTTGTGGATGCATGGAACAGTCTCCCTGAGGGGGTTGTGGAGTCAAGATCAGTGGGAGAATTCAAGAATGCATGGGACAGACATAAGGTAGTCCTAGTGGAGGGTAGGAGGAGGTAAGTTGTTGGTTAACTAGGATCTGCAGCTTATCTGTTAGGCAAGAATATGGGCAGTCTAGGAGGGCCAAGTGGTCCTTATCTGCCATCAAATTCTATGTTCCTATATTTCTATTAAATTAAGTTTTTTGTCATGAATATCTATCTATCTATCTATCTATCTATCTATCTATCTATCTATCGATCTATCTATCTATATTCTATGCAAAACACTTCATCAATGCATCAATTAAGGTTCTTCTACAGTGAGAAAAGTGAGGAAATTTGATTTTAGGGTGCCCACCCCTTACACCCCACCCCCAGCCTGCCCCCACCAACAGGCATTGGGGTGTGAATTGGGGTTGTTGGCCCTAAGTCTCACCCCATACCATGAGTAAACAAGCTGAGGTGGTGCAGTGCAGAGAATGGGGTGAGCATTAGGGCCTAAGACCCCAATGCACACCCTAAAGCCTGTTGGTGGGGTGGGTGGGGGTGGGTTGGGGTGAGGTGCAAGGGGTGGGAACCCTAAAATCGAATTTCCTTGCATTTTTCACTGCAGAAGAACCCCAACTGATGCATTAACAAAGTTTTTTGCATAGAATTGTCTTACTTTTTAAGAAAGAATAGAAAAGTAGAAAGTTGCACAAGTTGGTGGAAGCAGGGCCTCACACTCCCACCAACTTGTAAGTGTGGGGCAACATTACATACCCAATCACTAAAAAGTACATAGACAACAGCAAGGCCAGCCACCAAAAAAAGTTATTTTAGTAGAACAATAGAAAACACTGTCCACAAAATGTAAACTGCACCATGAAATATCTCTTCAAAAAATATATTGTCCAACATGTAAACACTGCGATTAACATCTACAGGACATGTGGTCAACACCCTTCAAATTTCAATTAAAAAGACCAAACCGTATTCGAGCTATAACATGGCAAACTTTGAAATTTGCATTCATCAGATTGGCACAGTTCAGCACTTGTTGACATTTAACACACACAACAACTGAAAACTACATCCATGAGACTAAGGCTAGGCACCCTATCAATTTCAAGCCACCAGCAGAATCCAAAACACTGTCCGCAGCACGTAAAGTGTGCCATGCAGTATCTCCACAAAAACATTTCTCTGACACATAAGCACCATAATTCACATCTACTGGACATGCTGTAAACACCCTCCAAATTTCAAGTAAAAATACCAAACCGTTTCTGAGATATTCTACGTTAAAGATTGGTAAAATTTCCCTATCTATTCCATTATAAAAAATCTGGCCATCTTGTCCCTCTCTCGTGATCAAAGATGGCGATCAAAGAAACTTATGATCAAAGAATTTGCAGGGCCACGAGCAAAGAATAAAAACTGTTGTAATTTAAAAAATTCAAAGAATTGCAGTAAACCACCAGCAGCCTGCAAATTCTTTGATTGCGAGATTCTTTGATTGTGACCACGCATCGTGAGTGATGGATGAGATAGCCAGATTAAAAAAAAATTCTCAGCCCAGGGTGCCCTACAAACTTAAATATGGCTGGATTTTGCTCAAGGGGCTTTGTTCTGCCCCATCTGAATAAAAAAAACATGCTTAACATATCCTTGGTAGTCTAGCAGCCCCCACCCCATCATGATAAAATATATTATGCTCTATAGTGACCCCCCCAATGTTCATAAATGTTTTTTTTTAATATCCCTAGTAGTGTAGTGGCCCTCCCGATGTGTATTAATTAATAATTGTTATTCATAGCCCTGGTAGTCTAATCATAATAAAATATATACATTTCTGTAATTTCCTGGTAGTCTAGGGCCCACCCCATCATAAAAAATAGATAACAATCTGTAGTGGCCTCCCCAATGTCTATGTCATAAATATGTTTTTTTTATATGCCTGGTAGTCTAGAGAGACCCCCGAAGTGTATAAAATGATAATTGTTATTCATATCCCTGGTAGTCTAGCACCCCCATCATAATAAAATATATAAATTTCTGCAATTTCCTGGTAGTCTGGTGGCCACCCATGCGTATTTTATACATGTTGTTGTTTTAGATCCCAGGTAGTCTAGTGGCCCCAATCTCATATACATTATAATTATTTTTTCATATCCTTGGTAGTCTAGCAGCTCCCCATCTCCATCATAATAAAATACATATGGATTTCAAATTTCCTCAAAGTCTAGTGGCCCCCCACCCCTGCACCCAGCCATGCCAGCCCACCCATCATCCTCGCACCCTTCCCCAGCTGGCGACTGGCACAGCCCACCTCTCACCTCCACAGCCAGCCTCCGACTGTGTGCATTACGATTGCTAATGCAAAGACATGCTCTGAAATTATTTCTGAGTGCCTCTTTACATTAGCAATCATAATACACACAGTTGTCAGCTGCAGGGGTCATTTGTGACATATACAGCTGTGCAGGTTCAGATAATACTGGAGAAGAACTTTGTAGATAATACTGTACTGATCCAGTTGTTTCTTATGGCATGGTAAGATCAGTAGGTACTTAGGCACATAAAACAGTTTTACAATGATCTGTGATTCTACATAGTCATAAACACAAACTTGTGAAGATGGGGCCCTTTGAACAGCATGCTAGCAGCAATATATCAAATAGTACAGAAACACACTTACCTGTTTCAAATGAGAAACATTTCAGAACTCAGCTATCTTGTAGTGTGACCATGTGCCTTTTTGGGTCTGACACTTCCACACAGATCTGCAATTGTACAATGTAAGACAATGGTTCAGCAGTACTGTGCACATAATAGTGTACTGATTCATCATTGTCTTATTCCAGTGTGCATTACGATCACTAATGCAAAGACGCACTCTGAAATTATTTCTGAACACCTGAATAAACTATATGCAAAGTACTACCAATTGCTTACATGTCATGATGATAACCATGCCTGTACCCATGCCTGCATCAACTGCTTTTCTTTTACCATGCCTGTAAGCCATGCCTGTATCCACTGCTTTCCTTTTACCATGCCTGTAACCATGCCTGTATCACTATTTTTCTTTACTGTAACCACCTCATGACGTAACTCACAATGCCTCAAATGTTCCTTATGTCATTGTTCATTCTTATAACTTGTATTGTTATCCCAGGTTGTCCCTGAAAAAGGGAACTTCGAGGCTCAGTGGGCCTACCCAGTCACCAAAATTTAATAAATAAATAAATAAACATCAGGAGACATTAGCAGTCAACAAACATCTATAAAACCACTGCCAGCCATTGGTATGTTATTAGACTGATGATTACATACACACTGTCATTCCGAAGAGATAAGAAATGTATAACATATTAAAAAAAGTTTAATGTGATACAATGACAACTGATGGCCATTATGCATGTATAGGACCAAGTCACTAGGATAGCAGCAGAAATCCTACAGTTGGTGGCCCATGCTGATGGATATGTCTTGCAGTATGTTTAGACAGTTGTATGTTATTTCTGTCACCTGCTGCTGGTTGTTTGTGACTGGTCGTGTTGCCTTGGTCCTCTCCTCTACTTGCATGTGTGTGTGTGTGTGTGTATGGTGCTGAGGGTGGGGGGTGGAATGCGGAGTTAGGGTTTTCAACCCTAACACCCAATTTCCTCGCTTTTGTTGCTGTGGAACAACCCTAACTGATGCATTAAACTGATTTTTTTTGTCATGAATTTCCTGTCTTTTTGAGAAAGCATAATCTCATGCTACATTGTATATGTTGGTGAGAGCATGGCTCCCTTTTTGCACTATGCTCTGATCAAGATAATGATAGCTTTGTTAGAATATGAGCTTGTCATATGCTATTCATGCGGCAATAGTTCATGTGCTACACCTTTGACATGAAAATTAAGTCATACATAAATTAAATAGGTGAGTAATATGTGCTCCACATGGATCAATAGTACATGTACTCTGCTAAGTAGAAAATATGCACAGATCAACCTCTTGTACTTTCTTTGTATGCAGTAATATACCAAAACCAGTATAGATATCAGCACTGAAACATAATATGTAATAAAAGACACAACACAGGCAGATAAGGCTTAAGAAAGATTTATTGCCAAATTAATAATTGATTAAAAAGGCTGAATTAAAAGTCAAATTGGTACACAAAATCAGTCTTACAAAACAATTTAAAAACAAAGTATTACATCAAAGTTTAAAATACATCTAAAACACTATGACAGGTACTTGATGAGGAAGTTGTGACAGTACCACAGAACACATGAACAGAGCTGTCACAATAGTCTCTGTACACTGCTTATCATGTATCAAACAGTGATGATGTTATTATCATTGTGTGACTGATAGTGTGAATGTTCCTGGGGTGGGCGAAAAACAAGATGCCAATTATTTAAACAAAAGCAGCAGAAACACATTCTGGTGTCTAAAAAAAGATACATATTTAAGCTATTTAAAAAACATTTAATTGTAATATATTTATGTTTAGACATACATATACATATACATATACATATACATGTAAAGACTTATAGATATATGGGTGCATTTGGAAAATTCCCACTTGACCCCTCAATAGAGGTGATTGAGAAATATTATCAGAAACATAAAAATCAGTCGTTACGAGTGCAAGTGTCTGATTTACTGTACAATAGTGCACAATTGTATACATGAATTTATTACTTCTTACATAAACCAAAATCAAATGGCATATGCTAACAGTTACTATATACATCAATAAAAATCATCAAAGCTGTAATCAACATTCATAGTGAATTTATGAAGTATCTATGTCATTAGAAACTTTTAGTTATTAATAAGTAATTGTTGCACACAATGCTATGAATACTACATAAGTAATCTATTATTGAGAACATGGCACCTCTTGTTAATGAACAAATATGTATCACGACACTCTATTACTGTTAATGATACCTATATTAAATAATTACAAACTAGAAAGGTTCTACTAAACATCTATGTTATATTAATAAATATATTAAGAATATGATTACATACTTGTGAATTAAATAGTGTAAAACAGCAAAATATTTAGCATTGTTTAATACATTCAGTTAAACAGCAATTAAGACAACTGCTAAAAAGCTAACAGTACTGACTTTAACCAAATAATCTATTAATAATCATATACATATATATGAAAAGAAAACATAGTAGTACAGTGTTGCGATACATTAACTCAAGTCTCAAAGGGACAAAAAACACAAGCCACACCTGATGATATTCAACATGTCACAGAGTGATGCCTATATTAGAGTATGCTACTGTTAAGTACAGGTCAGCAGATCATATAGAAAACAGTGTTCAATTGTGCTATCACAGAAATGGCACAAACAAATGCAGGATATCTTTTACTCATAAAAGATCCAAATAATATCATGGCACAGCACAAGCCTTTAAAAAAACATGTGATACACAGTTTTGCCATGCACATGGACAAGTATTGTACCTTAGCAGAGGCACACACTTGGCAAGTGTGCCAAGTAGTACTTGTTATGGCTGCATACCAGTTACTCAGAAGAAAAGACAATGATAGGAGAGGACCAGATAGTCATATCTCTTTTGCCATCTCAAAGTCTTTCTTAGACATCTAAGTGTGGTTTCTCTAGTGACTGTGAAGAAAGCTGGAGCTGATTGAAGTCCACTGTAACTACTTTCACTGTGTCACTGATTAACGTAACTATTTTATAAGTCAGATTGAATAAAGATATGCATGTAAATCATGTGATGTGGTAACAGTGTAATATTGAATGCAGATTTGCATACAAAAATAATGTTTATGTAGCAGAAGTCATTCTGTAACAAAATGGACAGCAATTTATGTCACATATTGAGTGACTATTCCTCTGATGCATGAAGAGTGTAGTAGTTCTCCAATATCAGCACATACCCATTATTTAAGTGTTACTGTAGCTTCTATTTAAAAGTGTTTGTGGAGTCATTGCATTCAACCCAGCCAGTTCTGTACCACAACAAGAAAGTGTAACGTCCAGAATGTACAGACTGGCCATAGTGGTAGATCACAGCCTGAGTGTCAAACACTGCTTGGTTAAATACAATTCTACCAGCTGTGAAATCTTTGATAGGTGTGTCAACTCTGAGCCCATTAGAGTCAAATCTATGCAATACAAGCATAAGATATTGAGATGAAGTCATGATACATATAGACTGAGTACATGTACCTCCACACCTTACACATACTGTAAGTGACCACTTTCTGCATTGGTTAAACAACTGCCGGAACTTGACACTTTGAGACTGAGGCACAAACAAAGAAGCCCAAAGCATGTCCTCAGTGGTTTCTCACTCTGAATGACCACTGGACAGACATGCATATCTGGTAACATATGAAACAATGAAGTACTGTCACATTGGAATCCCCTCTTCATCCAAACTGTTTATGATGGCCATCATAAACTCAGTGGCGTCCTGCTGCATGTTAGCAGCAAACAAACTGTACTCATCATATTTACCTAAGACCTGTCATAGAGGTGTCAATGACTGTACATTATATAACTGATCAGAAGTCACGTTGACTACTTCCTTCAATGCCTTTGATAAGGGAGTGTCTTGTGAATCTGATATTGCCTACACAAAGTGTGGCATGTGGAGAAAAGCTTGCATAGCTGAATTAGCATAGCAGTTTACCCTAGTACTGTTATCAAACACTGGGACAACAGCCATACCAAGTGACTTCTGATTAACATCTGATTCTGCATCTGTATTTGACATTTTGACCTTCTTATTACTGTGCACAGTTTATTCAGTAGTGGCAGCTCATTTTTTCTTGTTGCCAGCTGAAACTGTGACTGTGGAATGTGAGACAGCCACATACATAAGTAGTGGAACTAGAAACATCTGTGGCTGATACAGAGTACTTAATCTGTTATACTCCACAATACAGCGCTTGTCAGTGCGTATCTTCTGTGTGCGAGTGTTATGATGTGCAACCCAAAAAGACTGCCGATGCATAAAAGTGCGATGTAGCTCATGCCATCTTTGAAAATGTCTGAACCTATGTCCACCATTGCTGAATCCAAACTCAAGCCTTGTGGCCTGTGACTGGAAACAGCATATGCAACACATAATGGGAACTGTTTACTGTTGACATAGATATCCTTAAATACCTGGTACTTAACACAGGTATGATCAGTCTGCATAGGCAGTTCCATGTTGTCAAGGTTGGCAACAAGTGTCTCGATAAACATCTTCTGGACATTGTATGCAAAGTCGATGATGTGACCCATGGCACCATTTACCATGCCATGCTCAGCATCAAGATTATGCTGTAGCATGACACACGCATTCTTACAAACTGTAAGAACAGCTTCCAGGCTAGCTGTGCGTGAAACATCCAACTTCAGATCAGACAGTCATTCAGTCATCTTTGCCACCAGCTCCCAACTCTCAATTACACCATCAACTGTATCAACAGCATGCAGTGTAAAATTTCTTGATTCTCTCTCTGCAACATAACACTATTGAACTCAACACATTTCTTGAGACGTGGCATAAGACACACAATCCATGTGCCCTTGGAATACACATCACTGAAAACATTGCATACTGTATGTATGGATGTAGTAGCCATTGTGATTCTTCAACCATGTAACATTGAAAGATGTTCTAGTGACAAAGAACCTGTACGAGCTTGATCCAACAGTGCCTTGTAAGCCAGATCACCACTCTGCTGCATGTTCTCACACAATTCAACATAGGTAAATAAGTCCCACAGGTTAAAACCTCCAATACAGCCTAATGTATTCTTAGCCTGCTTGCCAGTCAGAGCTGCAAAGACATGTTCTGCATTAACTGGTGCCCATTGTAAAAGGTCTCCAGATACAATGATGATTTTACCACCAAATGCATCTCCATAGTCAGTGCCCAAAATCTCCTGTAGAAGTAGATGTATACAGGCAAGCATCAAATTAGAGACCATGCTAACCTCATCAGTGATTAGTAACTTCATCTTCGTAAACATAGAATGAAGCTGAGATGCAACCTCAAATGACAGCTTACGATACTCTCCTGCTTTGCCATGCTCCACTGGCAACATGAAGAGACGGTGTAATGTAACTCCACCAATGTTGTATGCAGCCAGTCCAGTGGGAGCACTAACTGCAACATACATTGATGAGTCTGTGAGTTTCTGTATTTCAGCCATAATTACCTCTATAAGAAAGCTCTTTCCTGTACCTGCTGAGCCACTAACAAACATCAGTAGTGGCTTGTGGTCAAGACAGTCTCATTTCTTCTGTTCATATAGTATACCATGCCGGACAGCATCAGTTACTGCAGAGTGCACCACATATTGTTGCTGACTGAGTCTCTCAATTCTGCTAGATCAACAGTGCTGTGTGTGCCATGCTCCATAGCACTCTCCACTTCTGACATGAGTCCTTCTGTGGCATTCAGAGGCAGAGGTACTCCAAGTATAACTTCTCCTAACAGTAGTGCCTCTTCAAGTTGTTTCTGTGCCTTTTCAAGCTGTTCCTTCTCAGCATCCAGTCTTTGTGTAAATGTGTCAGAGTATTCAGTTTTGAATGTGTAGTAACTGTTATTGAATTCTTCCTCAAATGTATCACAGTCACCTTTCAATTCAGGATCATTCCTCCAGGGTTTAAATAAGAATAGCAGAGCAAAGCAGTAATGCTCTCTGTGCTCAGATGTGCCTAGATGTAATTTGCAGTGGTCAATGAGCCAAGGCTTATGTCTCTTTATGAACAGCCATCCGCTCCTCTGACATTGTAGATGTCACATGTGCAATCAGGTGAGACATCTGTATTGTAGTAATACTATTTAGCCACCTCAAGTAGACAAATATCATCCATGTCTCTGTGTCTATGAGGGTAGTACATGTCAATCTGGTTATTCTTCAAAATAGATTTTAAAGGGTCTGTTGAAAGCCATATCCTCAGTCTCAGCGTGAGGAATAAGTACACGTTTGTGCTTCTTTTTGTAGTTTACACTGAGAAATCTCACAGCATCAGATTTGCGTACAAATGTGTTCTTATCAAGCAATCAACAGCCTCATAAGCACCACATTCTCTGTGTGATAGGGTTTTCAATCCCAGTGACCACAACTGAGATGTCAGTGACTTGTTTGAACTGGCAATATCTTCCCAAAGATCTTGCAAGCTAGTCTGTTCATGTTTGAAGATGTACAAAATGATGTACCGAACCAGAGCCAACAAGTTGTCAGCCACAAACTGAACATCTATGTTTGCTTGCCACATTAGAAGAAGAGTGAGGTTGTAGTCATTGATATACACCTCATTCTCAACCCTGGGTAACTCATATATCCTCTTTGTTGATTTTGCCTTCAAGTGGTGTCACATAGCTGAAAACAGTTCATTCATGCAACCATCCTGACAGACACATCCGGGAAATCTGAAGCAACATCTTGAGTACCAATCGGATTTGTTCTTCACTACCCGACAACAGTATTTTGTACAAATATGGTGCTGGAACTTCTACACCAACTTCCACAATGTAGGACTGTCATACTTGTCCGGTATGCGGCAAGTGATGTATGGCTCAATGAATGCAAGCAATTCTGCTGCTTCATGTTCGCCTATGCCTGGGGCATCCTTGATACACAGTAACATACGAATATGAGGAGTGTCTGGAGGCTGTTATTCCATCCTCCAGTAGTAATGCTCTTGAATACCAAGAGGCACATTGTCCTTTGACAAAATAAAAGTCAGAATATCATGGAATAGCTTGTGAAAATGTCTAGTCACAGACACTGGGTCAAGTGAGCATATTTCTCCAAGAGTAATTGATGAAATGCCCTCTACATCAGAATTTGCTCACTTCAAGAGTCCAGTGACCTCCTCCCAGGTGTACTTGGCACAGCTGAGTTTGATGAACAATGTCACTGCACCATACACTTGTAGCATAGTCATCACCTCAGAGTGTCTGCGATACCAGTATTCTTGGTGCCACGTAGACTTGACAGTATGGAAGACAAATTGACTTTCATGTTTTCATCCTTTTGCTTTAATTTCTGCAAAACCTCAATGGCAGTGATTCCATCAAGTGGAGTTGTGAGCTGTATTGTATGTGCAATAAATGCAGACAGTATGCTAAGCTCAATCTCACAGAGGAGATGGAACAGGTACTGTATGTTGCATTTGAATTTGCCATCCTTACAGAGCACATGACTGATACGACATTCAGCACTTTGCACACACACTTCTCTATCATCTAGACATCCACCTGGCCCTTTTGGGAATAAATCTGGAAAGCAACGTGCTTCCAATGTCGCCTCCAAAATGCTGACAAGGGGCACCTTCCACCTGTTTCATTTCATACAGATCAATGTTATCCCATACTGAATCTCTGCCAAGCAGTGGATGTATTGTGTACTGTTCATACACATTATCATTTATCTCTACATTGACCTTCTCAATCATTGGTTTTGTGTTATCCAACACATCGTGTTCAGCAGACACGCTAATCATGCGATCAGTGTCAAGGTCTGTATAAAAGGGGTTGTTGCTCATCAAGTAAGTAAGATCAAGCTTCACCTTCTCTATATTGACAACATCCTGCTAGATAACCTTTGACTTTGTTGGGACACTATTGACAAGAATCACCAAACTGTTCTCACTGGAGATTGCCTCCACATTTTCCTGCAGAAGAAGTGGAAGATACATAAATGGACCCTTAAGAGACCTAATGAGTTCTTTTTGTGGAATGTTCCATGTTTTTGTATTCAGATGTAGAATAGTTTGAAACAGTTTCATAGTCTGAATAAGAATCCTTTCAAACATATTTAATGTGGCAATCTCAGCAGGCATAATATGTGCCTCCATACTGTTCAACAATGACCTTGGTGACAGAGTGTTACTCTTCACCTTGGAGAAACAGTGCTTGCACATCACAATGATTGAGTCTAACTGGAAGTCACACTTTAACAGCAGAAATGCTGACAGTCAAAACTACTTATCATTGTATGGTGAAAAGGTTTCCAGATTAACTGTGACTGTTTGTTTCTGGTAACAGAGCCGATCACATGACACACATTCAGAGTCAAATTTCTCTGTCTTTGCCAATTCAAATTTGGCAATGGATTTCCTGAACTGCTTGAAAATATCTGTTTCTAAGACAGAGACAGAATTTCCATCAGCATTTGATGACTGATCAATCACAGTATCTGTGACACTGCTGTCATGTTGCAGCTGTTTCAGAAATGTAATGGCACCATACATGTCACTAGACTGCAGTAACTCATTAAGATGAGTATACTGTGCAACAACTCATCGCACCTCATAGACCCTTACACAAAGTTCCGAATCCGTGATTGATGCACTCCCAGCATCTGCATGTGTCGAAATACACTGTCTCAAACTCCACTATCTAGGCATGTAAGTGAATGACCCATAAGTCCAGTATGTGGGTGGATCTCACAAAGGTATATAGTCTCAAACAGTTTCTCTGTCTTTATGATCAGTAATGACAAACAGGTTGATAAAGTGCTTGACTTTGTCAAATGATGATTGCCTCCAGTTGCAAGTCGCATCACATGTCCATGCCAGACAATGACACTTACGAGGATGAAAACTTGCCTGAGAGTCATCATCTGACTGCATTGTAATGCCATCACGTACAGTCAGCACATTACACAGTTTACTGGACTCATCAATGCAGAGCTTGCTGTCCTTTTTCTGTGAGTAATATGACTCCTCCCAGAAATATGCCTCTGAGTGCTGTGTGTGTAGCCAGCTGCCTGTGAAAATGTCACAGAAGTTGTGTTGGTTCAAGACAGGATAGTGTTGTAGCCTCATCTTAATGCTGTACACAACTTTTCTGAACTGCTCAAGTACATGTGCCATTTTACGCCACATGCGTTCAAAAACAAATACTGCTCTGTTGACAAATGTACAGACTCTGAGACACAATTTCATCAATGACAGATGAGTCTTTAGTTTTTAGTGCTCATGTCTCATCACAGAAGCAATAAGTCTATCTAACTTAACTTTACAAGCTAGTGATCAGAAATACTTTTGCTTCCTCAGGTGGGCATCAGCAGCCATGTCTTTATGCTGTTGTTTAGTAGGTTTGTTCATGCTTGCCTTTGCAACATTATTCTTCCATCTGGAAGATTTCCACAACTGTTGCTGAGCTGTGCATGTTTGGCTTACAGTTGAGCAAGTACAATTTCTGTGGCATTCACAACCTGTGAGGTCACTCTTTGAGCAGAATGATAATTTAGTTTACGTCTTGATGTACCATGTGTTTTTCGTACCACTCTTAAGCAACAGTGTACTACTATGAAACCTGTTTCATCTCTGCATAGAACTGCTTCTCTGCTTAAAAGGCATCTTTCTTCTCTACAAATTCACCGTAGTCTGAGAAAATGTTCCATAAGTATTAGACACCTGTATAAGAAATAGAGAAAAACAAATATTTAGAGGTGAGCAAATATTTAACATTACATAGTCACACACACTGTTCATGTGTGATATTATGTGAATAGACAGCATTGCTAACAAAACATTGCACACACAATCCTCACAGCGGAACACTAGTGCAGACAACATAAAAAGCTTTTAGATGTTGCACAACAGAACCTGACTTATAACATGACACAATATCTGAAAATATGGTAGAAACTAAATTATTTTAAAAAGTTTTAACTATCCACACTATTTTCCTCAAAAATCATTTTTTTGCAACATTTATGCAAAGTAGTGTCAAATGTACGATAGTGTCGCAGATATTGATGTCGTCAGCATGACAATATCAAATAGTAGTGCTGAAAAAGTGTTGCATGCACGAAAGTGTTAAATATGCATGATAGTGTCGCAAAATGATGTCGTTAGCATGAAAGTGTCAAATATTAGTGTCGTGACCATGAAAGTGTCGAATAATCACATTCAATAAACACCCTCTTTAAGGCTAAGCCAATCAGACACTGCTTTGTTTTTGAGTGACGGACGCTCACACCAATGGAACATAACATTGATCAGGCCATGTTAGGCAACCAATCACAAGTGCTGAAGACTGGAGAAGAAGGAGATAGCAGCCATCTTAGAGAAAAGGGGAAGACCCTGCTTTTCTCTGTGTAATTACATCACCTTTTCTGTACAATTTTTCTAGCATTAGAAAAAACTGATACTTACACAAAAATAGCATTAAACAAAATGTTTTTTACTCCCCCATTTGACTATGGCAATATAAATAACCTGTTACACTGTGAAAATAAGGTATAACTGTTTAAAGTCAGAGTGTCAGTGACTACTTATTAGCACAATAAAGCTACAAATGGAGGCAGAAAGCAGCTAGCACATGTATCACAAAACAAGAGGCAACCAATGATACTGTAGCTAGGTATTTGCTTGTGATTGTTTGAACTAGCCTATCAAAGTGAAGTATTTTCCCACCTAGAAACCTTGCAACATTTCTGCTTGACAGGAACTGCACCCATTCAGTGTAGTCATAGTGCATGCATCCACTGCATTGGTTAACCATGAGAAAGAATTAGCCAATCATCTTGTTTAGTCCTGTGTTTTGGGACAGTCCACCAAGCAATGTTGCAGCAGAGAGGGAAATCTTTTTTTCATATTCAGTAGTGACTAGACACTGCAGGACAAACATTGATTTTTTTAGTAGCTCTCTGTCCACTTCTCATTTTAAAAGCTCAGAATTGCAGAAAACAGCTAATGGACTGTGTGGGTCATTAGCAGTAGCATAGTATGACAAGCTTCAGAGTATGCTCAGAGAAGTGATTTTGCTAAAGACCTGTAGTTTCCAAATTGCTCTGTTAAGTGGTTTGGCAGGGGAGGCATGAGGTGGGAGCATCTCATGCCAACAATGTACAGACTACTGAGCACTCAAGCTCATCTGGACATGCTGCTGATTCATCTCAGAGGCAGTGATTTAGGCACCAAATGATGGGTAGATTTAGTAGCAGAAGCAAAATTGGACCTTGTTTCTATTATGAGTATGTTACCTGCCTGTAAGATCATATTTTTGGATATTACAGACCCCAGGGTCTGGCAAGCAGAACAGCACATATACCTGCTTGACAGGGCATGAAGAAAGGTAAACACACAAATTTCTGGATATCTGTGCATGTCTGGGATGCACCCCATACGTCACCCTGAAATTAAGTACTGTAATGATTGGCTATACCTACCAGACGGTGTGAACTTCTCTCATGCTGGCAACTGAATTTTCCTGGGAGATCTTCTAGATGGAATCCTCACAGTCCTCTAAAAATATAGGATTGTTTAAATGTACACCTTTAAAAAAACGGTTCTTTTAAGAGCCACAAAACCTTAGCCAAAAAATAGACAAGCTGCATACATAACATACATAACACACACACACACATGCAATCTGTGTGGCCACAGTACTTTCACAGATAGTAACTACCAAGTTGAACTATGACACAGTTACATCTTCTCTGTGACTGTGCACTAATGTCATAATATGTTTCCTTGCACTGTTACCACTGCCTTGTCAACACCATGCACACCCTCACTGTACTCAGTTGAGTAGAGGTGTCTCCTGACACATGTAGCATTAATGTAAATCAGTCTTTATCAGATGTGACACAGTGTCATTACACAGTATCTATAATTCTATTTTGTGACAAAAAAATAGTGCATGTTGGCAGTCAGCTGTTTGACTATGGGCAAGCACTGCAGTATGAAGTGCTATATTAAGAGGGGGGACTAGGAGGGGGGAGAAATTGATTGTCTATGTGACTTACTGTAGCCTTGAGTGCTGTAATATTTGAAAAAATGTGTATCAGAGATGTTTAATCATTTTGATCATTTCTGTCCACACAAACGCTGTACAAAATGTAAAAACTCAATCTGCTTAGCCTCAGAAGAACACATATACAGACATATACTAAATAACTATTATCTCTCTTCCTATTTGTTTCAGCATTAAAAGAAGTCTTACAGCACTGAAAATGAGAATCTGGGAGTATGAGGGAGGTGTGCTGTCTGGTTGAGGTGGCACAGACCCAAGGCAACTCAAAGGTGCTCATGCGGAGCACCAACCTGAAGCTGGATGCCATGGAGAGGTGCATAAATGCATATCTCAGCTACCAATTCAAAATAAAGAATAAAACAGCTGAGATGTGCAAGAGGAAGTAGAAACTGCTGCACCAGCATTTCTATGCACTAAAACAATGTGAGGAGATACCGGACAATGATGTCAGCTGGTACTACCTCGCTCATGAGATGTGGGAATCTGCTGGAAGCCTGCTGCTGGGGAGAGCCTACAGACTCATAAGTATAGAGAAAACTTAATACTAAACACAAAATATTTAACAGTCATAACAATGCTGCACAGTCACATTTGGTAGCAATGTCAGTGACTCAATAGTTGTAGTTGAGCTGTAGCATTCCACTTAGGACCCAGTACCTCATCTGTGGTGGGTGGGGGGGTTAACTGGTTGAGGCCATGCAACTGCTCACTGTCCTAAAGAGTCTACAGCTGCTATCATGGAGGTATCCCAATGAAGTCCATGGCCTTAGCTGAGCTGTAGATCTCCACTCAGGATCCACTACCTGGTCAGGGGGGCAATGCCTGGCTGAAACCGTGCAACTAATCAGTGTCCTAACTCATCTGTAGCTGACTTCAGAGACATATACCGACGATGTACATGGCATTAATTGGGCTATAGCTCTGCACTCAGGATCCAGTGCCTGGTATGGCAGGGAATGGGGGGGCATTGTGTGGCTGAGCCAATGCAACTTCTCAGTTTGCTAATTGCATGCAGCTGGAAACAGGAATGTATACCATCGATGCCCATGGCTTTAGTAGTGCTCTGGCTCTCCACTCAGGATACAGTACCTGGTTGGGGGGGCATTGCCAAGCTGAGTCCATGCAAGTACTCAGTGTTTAAACTACTGTGCAGCTGGCATTAGAGACATATACCAATTATGTCCATGACCTTATTTGGACTGTGACTCTGCACTCAGGACCAGTACCTGGTCTGGAGGGGATTCCTGGCTGAGGCTGTGCAACTCCTCAATGTGCTAACTTGTGTGCAGCTACAATCAGAGAGGTATACTGTACATGTCTATGGCTTTAGTTGTGCTGTGGATGTGCACTCAGAATCCAGTACCTGGTCTGGGGTGGCATTGCCTGGCTGAGGCTGTGCTATTCCTCAGTGTGCTAACTTGTGTCCACCTGGAATCAGGGAGGTATATCACTGATGTCCATGCCTTTTGTTTTGCTGTTGCTTGCCACTCAGTATGCACAACGTGGTCTGTGTGGGGGGGTGTCATTGTCTGGCTGAGACCATGCAACTTCTCAGCATGCTAACTTGTTTGGAGCTGCAATCAGGGAGGTATACTGTTGATGACCATGGATTTAGTTCTGGCGTGACTCTGCACTGAGGGAGTAGTACCTAGTGTGGATGGGGCATTGCATGGCTGAGGCCTTGTACTGTATTATGTTTAATTAAATGTGACTAAAGAAACCTGAGTATCATCTTAAACACTAAACAAAGAGTAGTACACAGGTATTGAGGAACTAACAGAAGAAAAAAGAAATACAAATTAGTAATTTATAGAGAATATTAGCAATAATTAAATCAATATATACTGAAGTGCACAGTGATGTATACAACACTGTGAATATGTAAGCAATAAGACATGAGGGGGTGTGCATTAGACATTTCTAACGCATGGTCAGGAGCATAATAAGGCATGAGGCTGCAGGCTGAGTGCATTTAGCCCCTGACCGTGCATTAGAAATGTCTAATGCACACCCTCGGAGTGTCTTATTGCACTTATAAAATGGGGATCTGCATTTTATATATATGTAAGAATTAATATTTGTTGCTTTAAATACTGAAACAGGTAACTCTTGTATGTATTTTGACCTAATATAGTTCCTCTGCCAGTTTTTTTAGTTTGTGCTTTTTGTCCTGCTGTGGCCACCGTAGCTGACTTTGTATCTGGGGTTGCCATGGTTTCCGGAGCTACCGCCATTAGTCGTTACTTCATTATGATCGCTATCATATCTTAAAAACAGTAAAACTAATGAGAGTGGTGCTGTGAGCATCTAACAGGCAGGTGGGAGATGTTAACTGAAAAAAAAATGTTATTGTTAAAAATAGCTTAGAGCAGTACTGGGATTGGGAAGTGAACAAGCGTCAGGAGAAAAGCCGCTAGTTGTGAAGTGATGGCGTTGTGGTACAGATTTAAGAAAGAAGCCAGGTATTCCGGACCTTTAGTGAACTATATTGCAATTCGAAAGGAGATGTTTAAAAAAAATATTATGAAAAAAGAACAAGTAGTGAACAAGAAGAAGCTGGGGGGAGATGCAAGCAGAAGAAGCACAAACGGTGTTGTGACAGTTAGAAAAAGACATTAGTGACACAGTGTTGCAATGTAATATATGAAGGGGAATGAGTCAGTTGGGTCAGATCAGTATGACGGCAGACAGTTTTTTTTTATTTAACATGGGGAGTATTGTGTAGTTTTGTGTTATAGATGACAAGAAAAATTGTAACTTGTGCTTTCTACGGAGTTTTGCCTTCTCATTCCCTCGCTGAGTGGGAGGAAAACAATGGTGGCTATTATTTTTTTTTTAATTCTAAACTAGCTGCTGCTGAAGGATTTCTCAAATTTTCTACAGTCGAGATTGTCAGCACTTGTTTTTACCTGTGCATTAGACAGATCTAATGCACAGGTAACAACCAATCAGGGTGAAGGATTTTCCCTTACCATTTTATAAGTATTATTATTCATTCACAAAACATAGCAGGTGTTCCCCACCTCAGGCTGAGGTAGTACCGGCTGCAATGGAAGCTGTGGAGGGCCATGACTCAGACAAGAGTCTGATTCTCGTTGAGTCAGAAGGTAGGAGAAATTCATTACTACAATACCAATAACAGATAACCAAGTGGCTCTGACAGGGTGGAATTTCCTTAATGAGTTAATACAACTCAGCAATACCTCAGCACAATAGCTTCTGAATGACTGGTATCAGTGAAATATTATATAAAAAGTACATGTGTTAAATTGAACTGTGTCAACACTTAGTTTCCAATGCCTGGTCACAGGAGGAGAGGGGGGCCATTGCCAAGCTCTTCCTGTGCAAGTCCTTAGTCTAACAACCTGTGCATTAATGCTCTCAATAAGCTTGTCATCACTATTCATGACTTCAGTGGATGTGTTGCTCAACACTGGGGATCCAATAGATGTTCTTCAGGTGGGGGTGTGTGGGTGGGGTGACCACTGGTTGATTTAGGACATAGAACATGGTAGTGCAATAAATTCTGTGCAGCTGCTGTCAGACACCAATGTAATTGATAACCATAGCTTCAGTTCAGCTGTGGGTTAGCACTTAGGATCCTATACCTTTTGTTTTGAATGGAGGGAATGAGCAGTATTGCTAGCCAAGGGTGCACACCATCTCACTGTCATAAGTAGTGTAGATGTGCAACCATACACCTGTACTGTTGATCAACATGTATGTCCTTGGTTACTCTCTCACCACTCAGTATACAGCACATCTTTCTTAGGGGAGGCATGGTCAGGGCATGGCATGGCCAATGCCATGCAACTCCCCAGTCTCCTAACTAGTGCACCCCTGCATTTGTTGATAACTTCATTTGACCAGTACATCTGTTATAAAGATACAAAACTTAGATAATAATACATGGGCAATCATACACAACAAGGCTGTGTTTCCATTGAGTGGGTTGAGATGACAGCATATAAACTCCAAGAGGGAAGCTTGAGATGTCCATGCTGTTATCTCAACACCGAGATGTAAACACATGCCAAGCTGTGTGTGGCTAACTATATTCTATTTTTCAAAAGTATATGCTTCTTACACTGGAGTGACAGACCACCCAGTTAAGTGTTGGGGATTGCCTAGCTGAGTCCGTTCAACTTCTCAATGCACTATGATTTTTGCAGTTGGTATTGTAAGGTTCACCACTGATATTCATGAGTTAAGTTGTCCTGTACCTGACATTCAGGTAACAAAATCTGATGTGTAGGGCAGGAACGGAAGGGTGTTACATTGCTGGCTCAGCCCATGATACTCCTTACTATCCAAACATTCACGCAAGTGGTATCAATGAACTGTACCACTCATATCCATGAGTTAAATCCACCTGTGGCTCAGCACCAGCAATCAAATACCTAATGTTTCCAGCGTGTGTGCAGGAGTGTAGTGGGAACGGCATTGCTTGGCTAAGGGATAATGTTGCACAGTACCCAGACTTGTGTGCAGACAGTATCAGGTATTCATTATAATGTAATAAATTCATTCACTTTGGCTGTGCATCAGCACTCAGGACACAGTATCTGTGCATTTTTTGGTGGGGAAACAGCTGCATTTCCTTCTTTAACACATTAAACTAATAGTTGTTGTTACTTGTATTCATCTGCTATCACAAAACAGTAATGGGAGGGAGCATGAAAAACAATACCATTGTTAATGAACATAGAGATAGCAATAAGATCTGTACACAAAAATGTATTTATTTTTTTCCTAGCTGCCAGGGAGACTGGATCAGATCAGCCGCTGCATGCGGTGAAGGAAGAGCCAGTTGGCTGTGCTGAGTGTAAGTACAGCAACATAGTACACGCATTAGCGATATACAGGAGAAATAACACTTCTTCATGTCCCTCTCAATAAACTTGTGCACCTGGCATCAGAGGCATATACCGATGATGTCCATGGCCTTAGTTGAGCTGTGGCTGTCCACTCAGGATCCAGTTCCTGGTGGGGGGGCCAGTGCCTGCTGAGGCTGTGCAACTCCTCAGTGTGGTAACTTGTGTGCAGCTACAATCAGGGAGGTATACCGTTGATGTACATGGCTGTACATGTGCTGTGGCTCTGCATTCAGGATCCAGTACCTGATGTGAGGGTTGGGGGGGAGGCATTGCCTGACTGAGGCTGTTCAACTCCTCAGTGTGCTAACTTGTGTGCAGCTGCAATCAGGGAGTTATGTCATTAATGTCCATGGCTTTACTTGGGCTGTGGCTCTGCACTCAAAATGCAGTACCTGGTCTGGGGTGGGGGGCGTTGCCTGGCTGAGGCCTTGCAACTCCTCAGTGTTCTAAGATGTGTGCAGCTGATGTCAAACAGGTACAAATATGATACCCATGGCTGTACTTGTGCTATGACTCTGCACTCAGGATCCAATACCTGGTCTGGGGCAGTGGGGGGCATTGCCTGGCTGAGGCTGTTCAACTCCTCATCATGCTAACTTGTGTGCAGCTGGAATCAGGGAGGTATACCATTGATGTCCATGCATTTAGTTTTGCTGTGGTGCTGCACTCAGGATGCAGTAACTGGTCTGAGGTGGGGAGGCATTGCCTGGCTTGTTTGGAGCTGCAATCAGGGAGGTATACCGTTGATGTCCATGGCTTTAGTTTTGCTGTGGCTCTCCACTCAGGATGCAGGACCTGGTCTGTGTGGGCATTGCCTGGCTGAGGGTGTGGAACTCCTCAGTTCACTATCTTGTGTGCAGCTGGAATCAGGGAGGTATACCACTGATGTCCATGGCTTTATTTGTAATGTGGCTGAGCACTCATGATCCAGCACCTGGTCTGGGGGGGCATTGCCTGACTGAGGCTGTGCAACTCCTCAGGGCACTAACTTTTGTCCACTTGGAATCAGGGATGTATACCATTGATGTCCATGGCTTTAATTGTCCTGTGGCTCAGCACTCAGGATCCAGTACCTGGTCTCGGGAGCAGCGGGGACATTGCCTGGCTGAGGCCGTGTAACTACTCAGTGTCCTAAGATGTGTCCACCTGGAATCAGGGTAGTATACCATTGATGCCCATGCATTTAGTTTTGCTGTGGCACTGCACTCAGGATGCAGTAACTGATCTGAGGTGGGGGGGCATTGCCTGGCTGAGCCCATGCAATTCCTCAGTGCACTACCTTCTGTGCAGTTGGAATCAGGGAGGTATACCATTGATGTCCATGGCGTCAGTTTTGCTGTAGCTCTTCACTCAGGATCCAGTACCTGGTCGGAGGGGAGGCATTGCCTGGTTAAGGCTGTGGAACTCCTCAGTGTCCTAAGGTGTGTGCATCTGGTATCACACAGGTATAACATATCCATGGCTTTATTTGTGATGTGGCTAAGCACTCACAATATGACACCTGGTCTGGTGTGGTGGGCATTACCTGGCTGTGGCTGTGCAACTCCTCAGTTCACTAACTTGTGTCCATCTGGAGTCAGGGAGGTATACCATTTATGTCCATGCCTTTAGTTTTGTTGAGGCTCTGCACTCAGCATGCAGTTCCTGGTCTGGGGTGGGGGGGCATTGCCTGGCTGAGGGGGTGCAACTCCTCAGTGTGCTAACTTGTGTGCAGCTGGAATCAGGGAGATATGCCATTGACGTCCATGGTTTTAGTTTTGCTGTGCTTTGGCACTCAGAATACAGTACCTTGTCTGGGGTGGGGAGGCATTGCCTGGCTGAGGCTGTGCAACTCCTCACCGTGCTAACTTGTGTGCTGCTGCAATCAGGGATGTGTACAGTTGATGTCCATGGCTTTAGTTTTGCTGCAGCTCTCCACTCAGGATGCAATACCTTGTCTGGGGGGGGGGCATTGCCTCACTGAGGGTGTGCAACTTCTCAGTACACTAACGTGTGTCTACCTGGAATCAGGGAGGTATATAATTCTTGTTCATGGCTTTAGTTGTGCTGTGGCTCTGCACTCAGGATCCAGTACCTGGTCTGGTGGGGGGGTCATTACCTGGCTGAGGCTGCGCAACCCCTCCATGTCCTAAGATGTGTGCTGCTGGTATCAGACAGGTATAACAATGATGTCCATGGCTTTATTTGTGATGTGGCTCAGCAGTCACAATATAGCACCTGGTCTGGGGGGGCATTGCCTGGCTGAGGCCATGCAACTCCTCAGTGTGCCATCTTGCATGCAGTTGCAATCAGGGAGGTACACTGTTGATGCCCATGGCTTTAGTTTTGCTGTTGCTCTCCACTCAGGATGCAGTACCTGGTCTTGGGGCATTGCCTGACTGAGGCTGTGCAACTCCTCAGTGAGCTAACTTGTGTCCACATGGAATCAGGGAATTATACTATTGATGTCCATGGCTTTAGTTGTGCTCTGGCTCTGCACTCAGGATCCACTACCTGGTTTAGGGGGGCATTGCAAAAGCAACTGGAAACACAAACAGTAATGCAAAGAGAAACATAAACAGTGATGAACACACAAACAGTAGCAGTAGTGCAATTGGAAATGCAAACAGTTACTGTCACAGCAACAATGACTCCAAAGCGAAAAATAACACAAATGGAAATGCAAATGCAAGCGCATACAAAAAAACTAATGGTTATGCACACAGCAATGTGAAGCAAACCACAAACAGAAACAGTACTATAAACATAAATGGCAACAGAAACACAAACATAAGTGCAAAGGTTAACGCAAACCGTGATGCACACGGTGGCATAGACAGGAATGGTAGTGCAAACAGTCATGTAAACACAAGTGAGAATGGTAACGGTAACAGTAACAAAAGTGCACACCTTTTTTTCCCCAAAAGCTGCATAGAAAAACACAGTAAATACAAAGAATGTATGCATAATAATGGGCCTTGGAGCAGAAAATGATCACTTGGAATACTAAATTGTTTATAATTCAGGAACTGTAAGATGTAGAAAAAAATAAAAATGTCATGTCATTTATGACTTTCCTGGCTAGCTTTGCACTTTGCCCCCTAGTGTGGGGGGGGCTCATCATTTTTCTGATGAAAAGTCTGTATCTCGAAGCGTTTCCGAGATACAAGCCCCAAAAGGCATGGCGGATGCTTTAATGTTAGTCTATTGCAAAAATTGTCAAATTTGGAGTACTGTAACTTTGGAGCCCTCCAATATTTTGTCACCAAACTACCAAACAGCACATCTGTGGGATGTTGACTTTCTTTCCTCTAAATTTCAGCCCAAAAGACCAAGCCATTCTTTTGCAGCAGGGTGGCAAAGAATTCATGTTATTTTGGGCATAGTGTCTCAAAGTAGTGTCGCAAATTATGACACGTTAGAAAAAAAAACACGAAAGAGTCGAATGTTCGACACTACTTTGCGACACTACGTTTTTCAAAAATTTCTAAAACATATTTCTGGGGTGTTTAACCCCCCAAAAAAGACATGGCTAGCATCCTCAGGGCTCGACTAGGTGAAAACAAAAAGAAGTGTGTCTTTAGAGGGTCCCAGTTTTAAATGGCAAGCATTTCTGTGACCAGTAACTGAAAACAAAATGGTAGATTTGCAACACTACAGGGGTCATATGCGACACCAAAAACTGCATTTGCGACACTGTTGAACTTTTTGTTAACTTTTCCCATTGACTATAATGGCAAACTTGTTTTTTGAATAACCTTTAAACCATTTTATATTTTTTCACAAAATCTTCAAAAGGCACATTGGGGATCCCTGCTGCATGTTCCCTGAAGTTTTCAGACTGGTCACGCAAACTATGTGACCTGTAGACGCAAACAGAGAATGTACTAAAAAAGTAAATGCAACACGGAATGGTGCTTTATAGTGCCACAACTGTATATCTGACTAGTACAAAACTTCACAGATCCAGAGACCTATAGTACCTCTCCATGTCTGTCAAATGTCAGGCAAATCCGTCATTTGGTGGCAAAGTTATCAACCTGACAAATTTCACACTTTAACCTTAAATGGGGTACTCAACCCTAACTTTGACAGCACTACTGTGCCACCATAATATATATATATATATATATATATATATGTAATAGATAACCCACTCTTAGGTGTGCAGTCATGCTCTGATATATGCCCACATTGGTGTGCATTGTACGCATGAAGCCGCAGGCGAGTGTGTCATCCACCCAAGGCGTGCATATATCAGAGCATGATCACACAGCATAGAGTGGGTTATCTATCTTATAAAATGGCAAAATTATTTTTTAGGGGGTAAAAGTGTGGTTGCACTCTGATATTCGCATGGTCATGTGATAGGATCCAACAAATCAGCAGATATAATTTTTCCTACCCATTTTAAAATATATATATATATATATATATATATATATATATATATATATCAAAGAGGGGATCAAAGCAACTGAGATAAATGGAAAGCAGGGAGGAAGGCTGTGTCACTCTGGAATCAGGAAATGGCACAACTATACACAAATTGGTTCTCTACAGACCCGCAGTGCAAGGGGAGGAAACAGATAGAGAAAAGGTAGAAAACATACTTAAAATGGCAGAGATAGGGACAGTGTTGTTGTTAGGGGATCTAAATATGCCTGGTGTTAACTGGAACAACCATGCTGCAGCCCCATCCAGGAGCAGAGTCATCCTGGATGCCCTGCAAGGGTCATGCCTCACACAACTAGTGGTGAAACCCACACGTTATGGGACAATATTGGACCAGAGGCTAACAAATGGAAACAAAATAAGGGATATATCGGTGGGCAGCCACCTTCGGTCCAGTGACCACAATACAGTATGGTTCTGGGAAAAGACAGTAGAAGAGTCAAGCCACACAAAGGAAAGAGTTCTAGACTTCAAAAATAGACTTTTTAAAAAATGGGAGAATGACTTAAGAAAACACTGGCAAAGTGGGGTAGAGGAACAGTGGGACAATCTCAAGAGAGCCATAACTGAGGCAACAAGCTTCTGTGTGAAACAAGTTAACAAAGCAAGAAGAAAACAAAGACCATTATTTCCCTCAAAAGAGGTGGCAGGGAAGGTTAGGGAGAAAAAACTGGGATTAAGAAAGTACAAGGAAATGCAGAGGGAGGAAGACAAGGACCTGTATCAGATGGAGCAGATGGAGGCGGGCACAGTGTACAGAAGTGCAAAAGCACAGAGGAAAGGATAGCCAGACAGTAAAAGAGGGGGACAAAACCTTCTTCAGGTACATTAGAGAAGGAAGGAAGACCAAGTAAGGGATAGTGAGGCTACAGTAAGTAAAGAAGTTGGGGGGGAGTGGAAGGAGGGGACATAAAAAAACTGAGATCCTGAATGAATACTTCTGCTCAGTATTCACAAAGGAAGGAGAGGGGGAGGGACCAGAATTAGCAAGTAGACAAACACAGGAAAGAGGAGTGGACACTAGTCCATTCACCGAAAAGAGAGTCCTAAAGGAACTCATGAAACTGAAGGTGGACAAGACAATGGAGCTGGACAGGATACATCCCTGAATACTCAAAGAACTCAGACTGGTGCTGCTGAAACCAGTGACAAACCTATTCAACTAATCTTTGGAAGAGGGAGTAGTACCAGAGGACTACAAGAGGCCAAACGTGACACCCATTCAAAAAAGTGGAAGCAACATAGAAGTGGTAAACTAAAGACCGGTCAGTTTGACCTCTGTGGTAGGAAAAATGATTGAATCACTGTTAAAGGAAAGGATGGTAGAGTATATAGAAGTCAGCGGGGCACAAGACCCAAAGGGACATCAATTCACAACAGGAAGGTCTTGACAAGTGTATCAGATTGATTTCTTTGACTGGTTGACAAGGGAAGTCGATCAGAGAGGGGCAGTAGACATGGCCTGTCTAGATTTTAGCAAGGCATTTAACACTGTCTTACACAAAAGATCAGTAAACAAGTTGAGCAATCTGGGAGTGGGTCCCAAGGTGGAAAACTGGGTCAGAAACTGGCTTAGCAAGAGGACACTGAGGGTGGTGGTAAACAGTTTAATTTGAAGAAGGGGGGTTGACCTGCAGGGTGCCACAGGGTTTAGTACTCGGGCCAATCCTCTTTAATATTTTTCTAAGTGACATAGCTGTGGGTCTTGAAGGAAAGGTATGCCTTTTTGCAGATGACACCAAGAACTACAATATGATTGGTACTCTGGGAGAGGGGGGAGGTGGATAAAATCAGAAGAGACAAGAGACTTAGGCAAGTTGGAGGAGTGGTCAAAAGTGTGGCAGTTCAAATTCAATGCCAAGAAGTGAAAAATCATACACTTGGGGAACAAAAGCCCTGGGGAGGAATACGCAATGGGGGTAAGGTACTAACACCAACCTATCTGGAAAGAGACCTTGGGTAGTTCTAACTGATGATCTAAGGGTTACCAAACCATGTGAGAAGGCAACAAGGAAAGCTGACAGGATGCTGGGGTACATAGGAAGAGGTATCACCAGTAGAGAACTGTAAGGCCCTGTACATACCAGGGAGCTTAAAACGGTTTAACTGCCTTAAACCATTTTAAGCTCCTAGAACACAGTTTGCATCCACACTGTAACATGGATAAAACTGTGTTACAACCATGTTCAAAATCGTGCTAAAAACCTGCTAGAGAGATAATCTTTAGCATGGTTTTAGATAAACGCAGTTGCCTTAATCCATGTTAACTGCAGTGTGTATGCAACCCATGCTGTAACATGGGTTAAGGCAACCTGTCATACACAAAAAGCCTTTTTTCCCCCTGTATGATTAAAGCAAAAAAAAATCTACCGGTACTGCTGAGCCGGCAATGATCCTCTGATTCCATTGATGTATTTTTTTCCATGATCCTGCTCTAGTAACGATCATGGATATCTCACCATACACTGCAGCACTATAGCACCCTTAATGCTTTGAGGTGTGTGCCACAGTCATGCCTGGGAAACTGCTTGAGCTAGCATGTTGTCGATATGAAGTGTGGACACTCCAAAAACCATGCTAGGGAATGGTGTGCAAAACATTCCTTAAAGCATTTTTAATTCAGTCCCTAGTATGTACAGGGCCTAAGTGGTCATGCTCCTCTACAGGCAGTTCGTGAGACCTCACATAGAGTACAGGGTGCATTTTCTGGAGACCACAGCTGTGAATGGAAATAGATAGGTTAGTGGCAGTCCAGAGAAGCGCATCAAAAATGATACAGGGACTTCACCAGAAATCATATGAGAAGCATTTGAAGGAACTCAGTATGTTTACTCTTAAGGAAAGGAGGGAGAGGGTGGATTTGATAGAGACATTCAAATACCTCAAGGGAATAAAAAGAGTTTGAGAGGGCAGCATCTTTTATAAAAGGTAATGTGCAAGAACCAGGAGTCACAATATAAGGCTAGAGGGAGGAAGAGCCAGAGGCAACTTAAGGAAGTATATTTTCAGAGAAAGGGTAGTGGGTTCATGGAACCGTCTACCTGAGGAAGTGTAAGGGCAAAAATGGTAGGCAAATTCAAGAATGCATGGTCCAGAAAAAAGGCAACGCTAGTGGTAGGAAGGAGGAGGTAGGCTGCAAATCAAATATTATCTGGAGTTCATACAGCTGGTAGGGAAATGGGCTGACTAGGTGGGGCAAGAGGTCTTATTTGCTGTCAAATGGTATGTTTTTATGATCCTCCAGTCTTCTGGAACAACATTATCACTGTGATGACAATTTGTTATAAAAAACAGATAGCACAGTAAGAATTATGTTTATAAGTTTCAGCATTTTTTGTCATTTATTTGAACATTTCTCATGTTATTTAACCACTCTCTGCAAGACTTTTATTGATACCCATTTCATGCTTAAATACTATGTGGTGCTAAAGATTTCAAATGCTAACATGGTGAGCTCATTTCAAGACCTGCTGGTACCTTGCTTCAGGCTAAAAACATAAAAAGGACAGAAACAGTGTGCACTTACCTCCCTCACTGTAAACACTGCACTGACAACAACTGAATTCTTAAAGTCCCTCTCTTTTCTGTGATTTCTCTTGTGTAAAACCAAATTTGTTATTTCTCTTGTGTAAAACCAAATGTGTACAGTTGCAGCAATTGGCATGGTCAGATACTTCCTGAAATGTCTGTGGTATCATAAGAGATATTCCCTGCCTATCTGCAGTACTGGGTTGTGACATCCTACCATGCCCCGTACTTTATTGCATTCAATCCCGGGGCTCACACACACTCCTCTTCTCCATCCACCTTCTCTACATCCCATTTTACCAACTCCTGTCTGTGCACCGTGCCCTCCTAGCCTTTCTCCCCCTACCTCCCTCCCTCCTTTCACCCACTACCTTCGCCTCTACCCGGTGTATATTTTTATTTTCTTTTTTTCTTCCATTACTTCCTCCTGCAACCTTAGACAACCTGCTTTATCTTCCTATAGACACTTCTGTGTATGTAAATACCCTGTAATCTGTACAATATCTGTATGATTCTTTGTACATTTGAACTTCTTTTTCTTCCTCTCTGTAAACAGTATTATCTGTATTGCCTTGTAAATACCTGTGTTGACCTGTATATACAATTGTTCATGCCACACCCAGGTCTATCTTGCAAATGAGCTTCTGCTCAAAGATGAGCTCCTGGTTAAATAAAGACTTGCTTGATTGATTGATTGATTGATTGAGTACTGCTATGAGGTCATCCGAGTTAATCCCTTTAGAAATATCACAAAATATTTGGAAATACTGTATATAACCATTTCTATTGCTGCAGCTGTACTGTACAAACAACATAGGTTTTGAGCAGCATCTAAAAACCAAACATTGTGTGCTTATAGATCTTTGTCAGACAAAAAGTTATAGTTTACAGTATGCTAAAAATGTAAGATGCCAAGACATTTTTGGAATGGGGCCACATGTTTGATTTACCAAGCACAGTCTTTGACTAGGTAGCATGTACTGTAACTAAGCTTGCTGCAACCTCACATTTGGTTTAACTGATGCCATGTCACTGCAGAACAGTACCTGCTGGGATACTCTTCGGGAACCCAGCTGGGGCATGCCACATATTCCCAGCTTCACCCAGACTCTCTTCCATTTACTGTAGGCCTCCATTACCAACCAGTGGCTCTAACAGTGCTTTGCAGTACATCTGAGGAGAAAGGGTCAGAACAAACAAACAAACAAAAAAACAACAAAAAACAAATAAGACATGATGGGAGTAGTACAGTGCAGTGGCTGTGGAGCAGCAGTCTTCCGGGAGAAGTTCTGGAGGATGCAGTGTTGTGCCATCTGCAGGCACCTCTCTGGGCTGAGGGGGGAAGTTGCTCATCTCCAGGCTGAGTTGACCAGGATATGGGAGATCTACTGTCCCAACCAGGGACCACCAGGGCTGACACCACTGCCTCAGAGGTTGCCAAGAAAGAAGAACAGTTGGACCATGGTGGGCTCAGGGAGCATGAGGGTGGAGGTACAGAGTTGCATCCCCTCCAGTTGTACCTCTCCACAATTTTTATGCCACTCTGGCAGAGCATGGTTCCTTTTTGGAGGCACCCATAGTGGAGACCAAGGAAGATGCTGTGAACATCCACAAAGGAGACCCACAGGAGGGTGGCAAAGGGCCCCCATATGGGAAGAAAACAACTCCTGGTGAGGACTCAGTTGTTAGGTGGTAGAACTGGGGGAGGGAGGGAAGAGGGTGGTAAGGTGCCTGCCCAATGCCATGGCTTGGAGGGACAGGGATTAAATCCTCAGGATCATGGGAGCAGCTGCACGGGGGAGGGAGCGTGACATCGTTGGTCACCTAGGGACAGATAGCCTGACTGGGAATGGGATCGGAGCAGTGCAGGAGGAGTTTGTGGAGTTGGGAAGGGGCCTTAGAAAAGTAGCACACACAGTAATCTTCTCGGAGGTACTGCCTGTCTATAGCATGGATGAAGCTAGGGTGCTCTACTCCATGGGAGTCAATCAATGGTTGAAAAACTGGTCCAGAGTTCAGGGTTTGGTTTCATTGGGGACTGGGGGCCACCTGGAGGGATACAGACCTATACTGGAGCAATGGTCTTCATCTGTCTAGGAGGGGAATCAGCATCCTAGGTGACAGGTTAGAATGCTTCATTGGCAAGCATTTAAACTAGCCAAGGGGAAAGCACTGAAAAGGAACAGGGAAATCCCAGCTCCCCTCCAAAAAAAACAGGGTAATTATTGAGGTAAACTCCAAGATAGAGAAGTCGATAGGGAGAAGGGCAGGGGTAAATGGAGAGATAGGCAAAGGCAGTCTGGACAGGGATGAGGCTAAAAGGGGTAAGCCATCAAAAAATGGAAGGCAATAAGTACCAACACCCATAATCTGGGTAACAAGCTCCCTGAACTAGTGGCCTTGATGGAAGAGGGATGCCTGGATATTGTGGCAGTCACAGAAACATGGTACACAGAGAACCATGACTGAGATGTCAACATACCAGGTTACACAGTCTACTGGAAGGACAGGGCAGGTAGAAGAAGAGGAGAAGGAGGAGCAGCTTTCTACATAAGGGAAGGAATCAAAGCAATAGAACCAAAGAGTAAACAGGGAGTAGAGGACGCACTCTGGGTAACTCTGAAGACAGGAAATGGCACCACAATCCACACGGATGTTGTATACAGACCCCCATCTCAGGGGGAGGAAACTGACAAGGAAATGATAGAAGACATCCTTAGGATGGCAGAAAAAGGGGAGATATTGTTGATGGGGACTAAAATATGCTGGATGTTAACTGGAGCACCTTTGCTGCAGCATCATCCAAGAGCAGAGTCATTCTCAATTCCCTACAGGAGAGTATGCCTCAGACAGCTAGTGCTGGAACCCACTCAGGAGGGAGCAATCTTAGACCTGGTACTCTCAAATGGGGATGGAGAGAGGATCTCAAATTTAGAAGTGGGTAGGCATCTGGGGACAAGTGATCACCAAACAGTGTGGCTCACGATAATCACAGCCATAGAGTCAAGCCATACAAATGTGAGGGTACTGGACTTTGGGAGGGCTGACTTTGTCAAAATGGGAGAGTATATCAGAAAAGCTCTAGCAAAAGGGCAAGAAGGAGTGGTGGAGGAACAATGGAGAAACATCAGGACTGCCATCACAGAGGCAACAAGCCTTTGTGTGAAGCAAATAAACAAATCAAAATGAAGTAAAAAAACACTATGGTTCTCAAAAGAGGTGGCAGGGAAGGTTAGGGAGAAAAAGACAGCATTCAAGAAGTATAAGGAAACACAGAAGGAGTAGGACAGAAAACTAGACCAGTTAAAGCAGATGGAAGCGGGGAAGGCAATCAGAACAGCAAAGGCCTAAACCAAGGAAAAGATGGCCAACTCAGTTAAGAAGGGGAATAAACTTTTATAGGTACATTAGTGAATGCTGAAAGACCAAGAAAGGGATAGTGAGGCTGAATAAAGGGGAGGGTGGATGGACAGAGGGTGACAGTGAAAAAGCAGGGATGTTGAATGGATACTTCTGCTCAGTATTCACAAAAGAAGACTAGGGGGAGGTACCTAATCAAATCAATAGAAGCACTCTGAATGGGGGAAGGGATAGATACCAGTCCATTCACAGAAGAATGGGTTCTGAAAGAACTCCTAAAAACTGAAGGTGGGCAAAGCAATGGCCTTGATGGGATTCACTCCAGAATTCTAAAAGAACTAAGTGGAGAACAGGTGACACCATTGACTACCCTTTTTAACAAATCATGGGAAGAAGGTGTGATACCTAAGGACTGGAGGAAGGTGAATATGATTCCCCTTCACAAAAGTAGGAGCAAAGCAGAGACAGGAAACTACAGACCTGTTAGTTTGATCTCAGTGGTAGGGAAAATGATGGAATCACTTCTGAAGGAAAGAATTGCTGCGTACCTAAGGCAGCATGGATTCAAGGTGAGAAGGTCATATCAGTTGAATCTAATAGATTTCTTTGACTGGGTGATCAAAAGTAGTAGACCAGGGAGAGGCTGTGTACATGGCCTACCTAGATGTCAGCAAGGCGTTTGACACAGTCCCACACAAAAAAATTAATAAACAAATTAGCCAGCCTGGGAATGGGTCCCAGGGTGGTAGCCTGGGCAAAAAACTGGCTGGATACAGGACACTGAGTCCATTCTGAAGAAAGGGGGGTTACTAGTGGGGTACTGCAGAGTTTAGTACTGGGTCTGGTCCTTTTTAATGTCTTTAAAAGTGACATTGCAGAGGGACTGGAAGGAAATGTATGCCTCTTTGCAGACGACACAAAGATCTGTAACAGAGCTGATACACAAGGGGGGTGAAAAGGATGAAAAGGGACTTGGCAAGGTTGGAGGAATGGTCAGAAGTATGGTAGCTTAGATTCAATGCAAAGAAGTGCAGAGTAATGCACCTGGGAATCAAAAACCCAGGAGAAGAGTACACAATGGGGGGGAGGTACTAACAACAAAAATGGAAAGGGACCTGGGAGTAGTCATATCGGATGACTTAAAGGTAAGCAAGCAATGTGAGAAGGCAGTAAGGAGGGTTGGGGGATACTGGGATGTATAGAAAGAGGCATCACCAGTTGAAAACTGGCAGTTGTTACCCCTCTGTACAGCCAGTTGGTGAGACCCCATCTGGAGTACTGCATACAGTTCTGGAGACCCCATCTGTGCAAGGGCATAGACAGGATGGAGGCAGTCCTGACAAGGGTGATTAAAATGATGCAGGTTCTGCACCAGAAGCCAAACGAAGAGAGAATAAAGAAGCTTAATATGTATACCCTTGAGGAAAGAAGGGGAATGGTGAACATGATAGAAACTTTCAAGTACCTTAATGGAATCAACAAAGTCCAGGAGGGTAGCATCTTTCAGAAAAAGATATGTGCAAAAACAAAGGAGCTCAATTTGAAGATTTAGGGGGGACAGCTCCATGGCAACGTGAGGAAGTATTTTTTCATGAAGAGGGTGGTGGACGCATGGAATGGCCTTCATGAGGAGGTCATGGGGTTAAAAACAGTGGGGGAATTTAAGAATGCATGGGGGAGACATAAGGCAATTCTAGTTGGGGGTAGGAAGAAGTAGGTTGTAGGTTAAATAGGATCCAACAGGTAGGAAAATGGGCAGACTGGGTGTGCCATACAGTCCTTCTCTGCCACCAAAGTCTATGTTTTTATGTTTCTAACAAGAGGGATTATACCCACTCTCAGTCTTACTGAGAATGAAGCTGAAACTGTAAAAGCATCCACCTCTAGCATGAATTCACTTCAGGACCGTCTGCACACTAGTTACTGTCATCACTACCTTACAAGGGGTGACTCATTTACTCCTACTAGTGTTACCAACCTTATAGACCCCACCAGCTATAGATAACTATACTCTTAAGCCCAGTTAGGCAGACATAGCTGCCTCTTCATGTATGGATGCTTTCCCAGTGCCATCCTCTGTGGTTGACTGATATACCCTTTGTTGCCACTCAGCTAGTTTCTGATTGAACTGAATGCTGTTCTATGCTCTGTGTATAACTTCCACCTTCTCCTTTTTCTCTGAAATATGGGGAAGTACACAAGTCCTTTACATGGAAGGTGGTGTGGAGTCTGCACAAGAGTTAGCCAACATCTAATGGGATTTCAGCCTCCACTGTACCTTAGTGACATAGAAGCTTCCTTTTAAAGTGACATTGCACATTAACTTCACATCTTGCTGGTATTTTCTTTCAGTAAGGAGCCAAAATCATGTAGATTACCATAGCAATGAGGGTTGCCATTGGTAAGCCCTTGGCACTGCTTTCTCACTTAATGCTCAGTGACAAATATACTGACTATAAGCTTCAGGCTGTTTCTGTATGACCTGTTGATTCACTGCCTTTATGAGACTGCCATCCCTTCATTCAATACACCACACAATACACCACAATCAGGTTGACCATTTACATTTCTCCTCTCCTGTTGACATTACCTAAGGAGTTTGATTACATGACAGGTATGCTCTGATTTATTTACATTTAAAGAAGTTCTTCAGTACCTGGAAGCTTTAGCAGAATGGATCAAGAGTAATTAGAGGTGCAAATTAGTGGGAACAGAACATCAAGCAGAACCAGTTTTGTGATGCTTCCTCCACTACCATATGTCAGTTTTTAGAAGCCACAGCCTGTACTTGGGGGCAAACAGCATTTATTCCTGCTTGTGTCCTTTAAGAAAGAGTGCTTCTAAATGGCAAAATATGGTACAGTACCTGTGCTCATGTAAGTCACAGTTGTTACTGTAATTTTGTTTCAAGATAATTGTTGTATTTTAATTTTATCTTTCCCTCAGTATAGGTAAGTCAGGTGATATGGACTGTTTTCTCCTATTGTTCTAACTAAAGGTGTCTGCCTTGAGCATTATAAGGAAAATCCAATGCTGGGATAGGTGAGGTGGAGGAGTCTACTAGGGGAGCAGTAGGCTGAGTGCTGTGTAGCTGGTCCCAGAAGCCCTGGGTCCTGCAGCATTTGCTGAAAGATGTGCCCCATCCAGCTCAGGGTTGTTATAAAAGAAACTGCAGGTAAGGTTGCCACTTTGGGGGTCTGAGTCACTCCCTCCCACCATCACCATTGTCACAATCATGATAAACCTTGATTGCACACTGTCAGACCATGGTGGTATAGTATATGAGTCAATATGAACTAAAATTTAGGGGCCTGTTCCTCAAAAGGTGACAAAAGCTTCCCCCCAACTCTGAGCCACAGTGTACCATGCAGGGCGCACAAGCTATCTGCAGAGGCATCAGTGTGGCAGGTCCATGGAACAATTATATGGGGCATATTTTATGATACACACATGCAGCAGGTGTGCATGCTAATCCACAACCACATAGGGACCGGGGTACAGGCATAGCTAGGGCCCACCTATTATGCATCCAGGGGGTCTACTGTAGATGACGCAGAAACACAGTAGAAGACATGGAGGGATACCAACACAGCAGGCATGGAGCAGTGTTGTCATGGACTGCATTGTACCTACACCCAGCTCACCCCAACACCCCCACAAGCCCACATGCACCCTCTTCCTTGAACCCAGCAGCTCCCCCCCCCACCTGGAATAAACAGAGAACACAAGTGGTGATCATTACCAGAAGGGCAGCTTTATTTGAGCCCCTGCAATAAAAATGTCATGCTACAGAAATGTGCAAATGGGCAGTGGTGGCATTGTTACTCAACCGTCCCTGCATTGGTACAAACAGTAGTCTATCCTGAACTCCAGACTTACCATGCAATCAAGTAAAGTATGTGCCAGGTGTTTACCACAACCTTTGGTGCTTCACAGCCTGGCATCACAGTTGCTATACCTGCCTCCCTTCAATGCTCCCCCAGCTAGGTTATCTCTGATTCTGCTGCTGTACAACTCATATGAGAAACTCTGTTCCTTGGTTCTGTTGGTCCTCTGCCTAAAGTGATGGGCCCGCACCATCTGCCTCTCATCTTTCTCATTACTGCCATCCATGGATGGCCATTCCTCATGGTCCAGTCAGGGGCAGAGTTGTATGTGGATGGGGTATTGTGTAGCATCTGTGGCCGACCTTTCTTTAACATCAGCTTGTTGACTGGCATGATTGACCCCTGTAGCAACTGGTAGGAAATGACAATCACTGACCAACTGGAAATGCCAGTAAATGGGATGGAACTGTGCAACAGCATTGCTCATAGGGAAACACTGGTGAACACCTACCCTAACTAGTTATACCAATCTCCAGTACTGACAATTGTAGTCACTGTACCCATTCCCCTCCAGAGTGATGGTCAGTGGCACATAGGCCACCAATGGCATGGACTCTGGTGCAGATTAATCTTCTAGGTGAAAGGCACCCAGCAGATAGCTCCTCAGAGTCTTGCTAACATCCTGCATGTACAAGAGCAGGGTTGTAGTAGCATGACAGCAGACCCACATGTCCTCTCCACACACAAACTCAGTTAATTGCTCATGATGGTACACAGCAGTCAGTTAAATGGACCCACAGGCAGCTGCTGACATGGCTGGTATAGCACATTTAAGGCTGTATCACAGATGGATGGTGCAGCAATACATCTCAGCATTCTGATGAACATGATACTCCTACAGATACACCCTAAGCTGCTGGAGAAATGACGATGTTCTGCAGATTGGAAACATATCTATGACCAAGGACTTACACGGTAGCTCTCACTGATCAGTGCTGCAGTTTCAGATAAGGCTTTAATAAAGTGACCACAGAGGAGCTGTGCCTGCTGCTGGGACCATGTCTACATAAAATAATGTTTTGCAGTGATGAGCTAGAAATCCAGACATGTGTGCTCATGGCCCTTGCCAACTACATGACAGGTACCATTTAATGTATGACAAGGTCATGGCCAGTATGAACCAGTAATCTGACAACAGGTGCCTCGGACAGGTAACAAATGTGCTGCTGAAACACACTGATGTCTATATTAGGTTCCAGCAGTCAAATCAAGATATGAGGGAGACCAAGGTACCTTCTATGTACTGACAGGCATGCTCAATACCACTGATGTCTTTAATTGAATACACAAAATCCTCATCACCCTGATCCAGGTGAAGGAAGCATACAGGATCTGCCATGCATACCACCACAACATAAACATGCATGCTACCTTTATACACATCTGTGGCAGGTACCCTGGCTCCACTCATAACCCATACATACAGGAATATTTGGGACTGTGGATGCTGCTTCACATCATGGTGGTAGGTGAGAGGTAGATTATTCATATGTGCACACAGGCAGGTGGGTGGGTAACTGTGGGACAAGCACTGGCACAAAGTACTGGCTTCCCCCTTCACAACTGATAGCAGATATCCATTATGCACATTCCTAGTGAGCACATTCATGCAGTCATAGATTGAAGCAGAGCAGAGGTACATTGAGGTACGTCATCTGATAAGGAGTATCATTAAGAAAATGTTCAGCCTACTGACAATATGATTCCAGTGCCTGGATTTAACAGGGGGACACTGCAGCTAACAGCTGGCAAGATGCACTGGGTGTTTACTGCATGCTGCATACTACACAACTTTGCTGTACACAAGTGCCTGCCTGAATCTGAGGGCAATAGACTGCCTCCTTGTGAACTGACATGTGATGAGGGGAGCCACATGGCTGACAATGATGAACTCCCTGCCAGACAGGACATGAAGTAGTTCTGCACAACCATTGCCCTGCATTCATGTCCTGCAAAGTACCTCAGTGCTTGCAAGAAACTGTAGCGCTGGGGTACTTGTGTGGGTCTAAGTATGTATGTCAGTCCATGGTATAATAAAGTGATGTGCAGTCAAATGTGTCTAGTGCTTCTCATGGTGTGTGCTACATGCCCCATGATGTGTACTGTGCAATGAAGGTGTACTCACTCCTGCAGTGCATCTTTTCACAGGCATGCACTGTATCAGTGTCTTTGCTGGCCATTTCCTTGAGAACCATTGTGCACCGATTTTATCAGTGCCCCCTTGGGTTGGGGATCCTTGTCAGAGGTCTGAGTCTCCCCACCATTTCCATGTGCTGGAGTCAGTAGCCTGGGTGATGGACAGAGCCTGTGAGTGGGGAGCTTGATTGCTTTAACTTTCCAGAATTGCCAGTTTCAATATTGAGATGCCTCAGCTATGTAAGTCATTCAGGTGCTCAAATCCAACACTCATGGACTGGCAAGATATTTGCTAGATCCTCCCTTTGTTAGTGGAGCATGACATTCATTAATCTCCAAGTGGCTATCATAATGCAGAAAATAGTAATTAAAATTGACCTCGGTCACTTCAGTGGGGTACAACCCCATGCTCTTTCTTGTTGCTTGTCATAACATGCCTGACTGCACCATGAATAGGGGAGTGAAAGGGATTGGTCATCTACCTTGTTGTAACCAAACTACAATCCCTTTGAACTAAAAACAGTCTTAAACTAAAATTTTAACAAAGACAGAACTGGAGAATCATTAGCATAAGTACAATTGAAAGTAAGTCATACATTCTAACCAGAAAACCACTTCAATCATGATTAGGCTTAGCATTCAACTCTCACAGTCATTGTAACGTGGCAGCTTGGGAGTCTGTCAAAGTGATGGAACAAGGGGAAGAGGAGAAGGAGTTGAAGTCTTCCTAAGGACACTTTTTTTCTTGGTTGGTACGAATTGGGGAGAGGGGCGTAAGAACTGGACACAGTTAGGGGGATTATGGTCAAACCTAATCGGGCTTGTCTGTGGGAGTATCATGTCATGTGTTAAGCACATTTTGTAATGCTTCAGTATGCTGCACCACATCTGCAGGTGCATGCTAGGTTGTTAAGTGGAATTGTAATTGTTAACATCTGGAACAGCAGTATCCCACACCACAAATGATTCCATCTTTAGTGAATACACCACAAAAAGAAACTCACAGTTTATGCACCAGTGATAGGTAATATATCAGTAAAGTGCACCTTGTGCAATAGCTGAAGTTACTGCTAGTGGAGACTGGTGCTGTTTGTTGGAACACAGAAAATAATGTATGGGCAACCACACACAACAAGGCTACAGTATATTTCCATTGAGGTTGTATGGTTGCCCATAGTTAATTGATATAGTCTATGATTTATTATAGAACAAAAAAACACCTGTACAGATCCCCTCCACCTTATGGTGTTCATGGCACTTAGCAATTTCACTTCTGTGTGAGGTGGTGCAGAAACACTGAACATCAATGCTACTGCAGTAGAGAAATAGATAGAGGCTCCGAGGCTGAATATTGCATCTATGATTACAGGTGGGCCGTGTAAGAAGAACTGTATTTTCACTGGTGATTGCTAGGGAATGATTGTGCAAGGATTTTGTCAGTGGCAGGTGAATGAACCATAGTCGAGATGTCAGAACTACCATATAAAGATGTTCAGAAGTAGTTGTACCATAGTAGAGACATCACAGCTATGGTACAAAAGGACTTTTTGAATAAATGGATTTTCATTTGCAGAAGACCCTAACCATACAGTATAATGCACAATGTATATGGTAGTTAACTAACTACTTGATACTGATGCAGCAAACTGCACGTTTTTAAAGAAAATGTTAACTTATAATAGAGAAGAGTGCTGTGTGGAATTTTCAAATTCTGGCAGAATGAAATTCTGAGGAATTTTCAAACTTCCACCAAAATTCTGCCAAATTTTGGCAGAAATGGAATGGTGGAATTCAGCATCAGAAAATAGATATGGAATGATTTTCCATGGAAAAATTGCTTTCATTCTGCAGATCTCAATATTTGCCATGAAACTTGTTGCAGAATAATTTTCCATGGAAAACTGCTGAATATTATTCTGTGGATCACAGTAGGTGGAATTCCACAGAGGAACCAGCAACATTCTGTTGGAAATTCTGCAGGCAGAATGGTCATTCCACCCTAATTATACTGGTGCAATTCCACATCCACACAGCACTAGTAGAGAAGTAAGCAATGCAAATTGTTGTGCTTCTTGGACAGAGGTAGCAGAGCCCTTCAGGTTGAAATTCCTGAAAAAGTTTTGTTTAAGAAGACCCAAGGAGCTGCATCTCTGTGTTAGGTTTGACAGTATAGCCTAGAGGTTAGAGTAACGAGCTGTGAATGAGCTTAGTACATCCAGCAGACCAGACCAGGGTTTTGTTTCTCACAACCTCCACTTGCATACTGTGTGACTCTGAGCAAGTCACTTAACTGCCCAGAGCTCCCAGGTCACCCATGAAAACAGGCACTTGTGCCTAGTGGGTCTTACCCGGTTACCAAAGACTAAAAAAAAAATCAATAAATAAAAAGGTAAAAAGCAGGAAGGTCTTTCAACTGACAAGGAATGCAGGCAATACCAACCAAACTCAGGGGCTGAACACTAGCTTATTCATGTAGTGTGTGATAACATTTTGTAAAAAAAAAAATGTTTTTTGCTCCTTAATAGAATATTTTTTTATTAAACTGTTATCATGAACAGCAGTTTGCATTTCCCAACACATTCATCTAGGCCAAGAAGTGTTCCTACTTCCCCAGCCCTCATTGTTTACACTGTCACAGGCAATCTAGTGAACCTCACTCCTCTCATGTAACAAACAGTCTTGTGGTACCTGTACAACTATTTGGCAGGGATGGCTACCATTTGTGATGTTACTGATGCCAGTCAATCATTTCTTCCCCCCTCACGCCAGTCAGCCAGTACTGCTCAGTGCACAGTGGTCCTCTGTCCTACTCCTTATCTTACAATGGGTCTTGTTAGCCATTCCACCTCTTTGTTCCCACTGCACAAAGTAAGCACTGTTCTAAGTAGCAAGTGGTCCACGCTATATGACCATGACCCACAAAATGACTTTCACTGAAACATTGTAGCCCCCTACTCCCTTCTGTGCTGTCTATTGCTTGAGCCCACCCCTTGCAGCTTCCATGTGTAACTCTCTTTTTAAATCCTCATGGAATCCCTCCATGTCTAGGGTTATCAGTGGGATCTCAACAAAGGACACCCATGATCACTATGCATCCCAGATCCTCAGCTGTGTGGTGGGTATAAGGCAAGCCTTTTTTCTGCCAATAAGGAAAAAATAGAAAAAACACTCAAGACACTAAAATAAACAGTAATCATGCTTTACTGACATTGTCAGCAGTTATCATCTAAAACAATTGATCCCAGTCCTTCTCTTTCTTGGCACTGTCATAGCAGGTAAGGTCCTGAAACTGAACAACATTCAAGATCCTTTGAGCAGCTTACTGAACAGCCCATGCCCCCATTTACTTTCAGTGCCACATAACCATCTCTATCCTCTTACACATTTTGGATTCACTCAGCACTGAGTGCGGTAGTATCTTGAATCAGAGCCTGATCTACTTGGCAATTTCCTTCCAAACTCCCACTGTGCTAAGACTTTTCTATTCTGCTGATACACATAACGTTGTACCATATTGCCTGGTCACAGTAAGTGGGGCAGGAGGCATACACTGCTGGAAAAGCAATTCATTCACACTTGTATTACTTACAGATTGGGATATTTATGCTTTTTGGACACCTGGGACTCAGTTCATCTATGTGGACTGCTTTCATTACGATGGTTTTTAGTGCATAACAATGCTCTCTGAGACTGGACAGAGAACAGTTTGCTGTCATAAAATCCATGAGGCCTATGGTACTTTGGGTATCTGTACTCCTTGTCAGTCTAGTCTCCCCTCAGGAGCCAGTAGGTCATCACCTTGGCTGGTGACTCAGTACAGTACAAATCTTCACATACAAGATGAGGCAGCTTGGTACTGCATGACAGTGTGTGCTTCAATATGCCCACTAGCAGTGTCCAGTCATCACTCCAGCCAGTCTGCCAGGTCAACAGCTGCAATACATCCCAGACTGGGTATCTCTCAACATAATGCAGAAATATTTCCTACCATACCTGCGTTAGCGGTCTTGTTTCTCACCAGGTCCCTCTTCCCCGGCAGCTGTGCTGGTAACATCTCTTAAGGCAGAGGACAACAAACGGTCTAAAGTAACAACCTTTCTTCTTGGGGCCTCTCCTTTACCACAAGGCAGACGGACATTCCCTTTGAGGGGAAGTCCCTCACTATCCCCACACATACCTTGTTTATCTCCTTAAATGACTGGGAATTATGGGGTTCTTGCCTTCTGACAGCAATTTCCCTCAGTGGAACATTGGCATCCTCCTTTCTAACAGTAAACCTCTCCCATGGGGGTATCTAGCATTAAAGTTGCTTCCAGAAAGCATACTCTGTGTCTGGCAGTCTGGTAATCAGACTCTCACTAGCACCCCCTCCTGGTAGTGTTGGGGGTTGTTACAGATGGCTTTGAACCTTTGGAAATTTTGTCAAAGTAACATGCAAATAAGGTTATTAGAGTGGTAGTGCATCCAAAATTGCTATTTAAGGCCATTTAAGTTGCAGGCTGGCTTTCATGCTCATGTTAATACTTTGAGTCAGTATATGGGAACAATGTTCAACCTTGTGAAGCACAGCTACACTATATGTAACCACTTTGCACTAGCTATTACATCTGAAAATAGGCCAAAAGATTTAAAGCCTGATGCACATTCAGAGAAGTTCCTTTATTTCTGTACACCACTTTTGAGTTTCCATGAAAACATGCTGAAGTAAGCTAAACACAAACTACAAGCCCTGCTTTGTTGCTAACGTGACACTGACAGTCTCTTCCTAATGTCCATCGATAAAGTGATTAAATTTGCTTTAGTGTGTCTTATGTGTTTACATGTACTGTAACATCTTTCATACACAATACTAAGTAGGGTACGTGTTTTACAAGGCTGCTGAAACTAAGGACCTCCCCAATCATATCTGTTCGGCCACCTCCTATCGGATTTTTTGCATTTCCCTGTGAGGTTTTCTGAAACTAACATCAGTGTGTGACTGTCCCAAGCCCCCCTAGAGTAATGTATCAAGCTGCCGATAATCTTCCTAAGTTGCCTCTACTAAAGCTGTTGATACTTCCCGTAGCTCAAATGATTTCTATCTACTCTATTCTCAACTACCCATTTTCACAATTTGTGGGCATCTTCTGTGTCCACAGCATGGTACTCTAGACATAGGTAGTACTGCCTACTCCCAAGTATAGGTAGTACTGCTTACTCCCTAGTATCCTGGTACTGCCAACCTGTATGTCTTAGATAATTGATGACCTATAAATAATCTGTCAGTTGAACCTGCTAGTTCCCAGGGATTGCCTAACTATAAAGTTTAAGTTACATTGTGACTAATCTACTCCGTGGATAGTACTCCACTCCTACATAGTTCCTCCTATTGTCAATTATGTATTTCTTTCCCTTACGTTGTACTATTGTCGATTCTTGTATTTTCTTTTCTCACATGTTTGCTTATTTAATGTAATATGCTATTCATCCTTGTTGTACCTTATCTGTATTCCCCATGTTGTATTCTCCCGGGTCATTCCTGAAAATAGGCATAATACTTGTCTAGTGTACTTACCCGGTAAACAAAAGCTAAATAAATAAATAAATAAGGAGACTGTACAGAATTCTGTACATTCAGCATCTATTAGATGTAATGCAACACATATAACCATATTGCACTGGAAATTGCATTTTTGATAGATGAAGTTTTGACCAGAATACCAGGAATAACATTCCTGCAATTTTAGAAAGTGCCAAAGAATCATTAACTTCCACCTGGAACTTCCATCAGAGTTAGCAGGAGGGACATTGATTTAACATCTCATCTGAAATAAAACATGTCTTACTGTGCATTAGCACCCTTTATTACTTATCTGGTGTGATGTGGGACATGAACCCATGCCCAGTGAATCTTCCTATCAAAAATACAACAATGCCACCAATGAAGCCACTGGCAATGGTGACAATAGTGATGTCCTATAATCAGATTACAACATTTTTAGTTGGTTGCAGTTAACTGATCCAGTAGCTGAACAATTTAGTTATAGACTATAACTAGAGATGCAGCAAATTTAAATTTCACTGGTGAAGTGCCTGTGAAGTGGGCACTTCGCATTGTCACTCCACTAAATGAAGTGGCCAATACAAAAGGCTCACTTTGCCTTGTAATTATTACTTTGTGTTGTCATTCCACCTAAACGCAACATAAGGTGAAGTGACAACAATTTTGGCAGCCCTTCACACACACACAGTCACCAGAATTAATGTGCATCCCCAAAACACCACTGTCTTCCATCCAGAAAAACTTCCCGTGCTGACGAAGTGAAATGAGAGCACAAGAAATGCAAAGTCTCCCAGAATTAATGGTGCACTCAGACGTCATGCATGCATGCATTAGTCACACACAATCACCAGACTTAATGTGCATCCCAAAATGCTATGGTCTTACATCCAGAAAATTCCCCAGTGCTGGCAAAGTGAAATTAGAGTGTAAAAAGAAATGCAAAGTCTCCCAGAATTAATGGTGCACTCAGTCATGCATGCAGTGGTCACGCATTGTCACCAGAATTAATGTGCATCCCCAAAATGCTACTGTCTTGTGTCCAGTAAATTCCCCAGTGCTGATGAAGTGAAATGAGAGCATAACAAGAAATGCAAAGTCTCCCAGAATTGATGGTGCACTCAGTCATGTGTGCAGTGGTCACACACAGTCACCAGAATTAGTGTGCATCCACAAATTGTTACTGTCTCATGTCCAGTAAATTCCCCAGTGCTGATGAAGTGATGTGATAGCACAATAAGAAATGCAAAGTCTCCCAGAATTAATGGTGAACTCAGTCATGCGTGCAGTGGTCACACACAGTCACCAGAACTAATGTGCATCCCCAAAATGCTACTGTCTTGTGTCCAGAAAATTCCCTAGTGCTGATGAAGTGAAATGAGAGTGTAACAAGACATGCAAAGACTCTCAGAATTAATGGTGTACTGCAAATGCACAGACAGATTAAGATTGCACTGTGCACTCAAGAGATGCAGACCAAAGGCACAACAACACCTAACCAGTGCTAACAAGTCACAAATCCAAATCTGGTAAAGAATACCATTTGCCGGTTTGGGGGGGGTAGTGCATGGCAGTAACAGTCCACTACCAGTGAAGATACCACAATGCAGTATAAAAAAAATCATGTAGATGCAGTGGATAGCAGGTTCACACTGCTGCAATTTCTGTGTGGCACAATAAAAAATGTCTGATTTATTGGCACACATCGCACGCACACAACACACACACACACACACACACACACACACACACACACACAAATACAAGTAATGTGTAGGAAATTGAAAACCTTCAGTAATACAGTATAACCCAATGTTTTAAACAAACTGAAATTATACACTGCTGCACCACAACAATCAGCAAAAAAATTTCAAGAATTACTGAAAATATTACTTTGTGTGCAATAACACTGTTGTACAAGAAAAATATAACCAAAACAGAAAGACTGCCTTTTTATCCCAGTTAATCTACTTACACCACAGATGCCCCTCCCCCAAAGCACACTTCTCAGTACACAGACTGACTGTTCTAAACTAACATTCAAAATCCACACACAAACAATAAACACTCGATGATATGAGCACAGAGGATTTCCTACAATCGATGTACTAAATTATGAGCAAAATAAATGGCTAAAAAATGGATAATTTAACATCTTTTAGAGGATTTGAATTGTACAGTTCTGATAGGAAACTGTCTCCATTTTCCACTACACACACACTACACAGAACTGAGGTTGTGTAGAACAATCTAGAGCCCATGTGACCTGCAATCCCATGAAGTACTGCAAAATTAGCCTTGGAGCTCAATTACAAGATGAAGTGATGCAAAATACATTGATTCCAATGTACTTCGCCTTAAAATTGGTGGATAAGTGGTTTGGGCAAGGCAGAATAACACAAAGTCATGGGTTTCAGTGGACTTTGTGTTCCTCATTATAACGCAAATTACTCCACTTCGCATTGTGGGCACTTTATGGATTCCACGTTACTCCGTAAATCACTCCGTGGAGTGAATTTCGGCCACTTTGCCCACCACTAGGGGTGATAGAGAGTTTGATATGCTATTGTGTTTAGCCACATATGCCCACTAATGATGGTGTATATCTCAGTATAGAATGAAAATGCTAGTGTCTAATCCACAGCCTAAATAACAATTCTAAAAAGAGCAACAGAAGAGGAAACAGGTTTTTAGAAGGTCCCTATGGTATCACTTGAAATCTAATTCTGCTTGTAGTTGCACTTAGTTCTGGTATCTCCATCCTCTAATAAGTGGTGTACTTCACTGTTTTTGATTTGTTCAGATCTATTCTAGTGTATAACTATATTCTTTGCAAAAAAAATCTCCATTAATACATCAGTTAGGGTTAAAGCAACAAAAGAAGGGAAATATGGTGTTAGGGTTTCCAATCCTAACACTCCACCCTCACCATGCAGGCAGAAAACCAGGCATGGGGTGTGTCTTGGCGTTCTCAAGGCTAACACTCACCCCCTTCCATCAGTAAAGAAGAGGGGATGTGTACAGTGTATGACAATGGGATGAGTGTTAGGGTTGAGAACCCAAAGACATAGCCCACATCTGGTTAGCTCCCTTATTTCACCACATTAACCCTAAGTGATGCATTAGCAATGCTTCTTTTGCAAAGAATTTCATTACTGAAGATTTGGGTGTAGGTGTGGGTGGGGTGGTTGGGGTTGGGGTGGAGAGGATAGGGTGTAAGTATTTTTATTTGCCGATGCCTTTTTTCTGTCAAGTGTACAGTAGTTTAGATATTGTCAAGGCCTTGTATTTTTATTATCACAGTTTTCCATGATGTTGTATGGTTCTTTGTCTTTTTTTTAACTTTGGTGGAAACTGTTGGTTGAATGTATGTATTCATATTTCAAAATGTTTATCAAAGTATATTAAATTGAAAAAAAAATATTTCAATCCTTTTTGAGATAGTATAATTGTATCCTCATTTGCCTGCGGGGCCCTGAGCTCAAATCCCTCCATAGATGCATACATGTACTGTATGTTGCTGTGTAAGCATTTCATCAAAAACTGCAACCAGATTGTTAACATAACCTTTTTATTACCCCATCTCATAAACATTGTGCTGAGGATTTTCAAATCCCTGCCGAAAAGTCATTCCACACCACAGCACAGTTGTTCCATACCACAGGTGAGAAAACACATTTTTGCCAGAATTTGAAAAATGTCAGCTTTTTACATTTATGAGGTGATGTAAAAAAATGGCTATGCTGAAAATTTGGGGTGACAATTTTTAATGTCACTGAAGTTACTAGCAAGCATAGTTAAATTGAAATTCATGCTCATAACTTTGCAATTTTTACATATTTTGGCCCCACATTTTCAACATAGCCTTCTTATGACTCCACCTCATGAACAAAGGCAGTCAAAATGTTCAAATCATGCCCAAAAGGTTATTTCAACAAGCAACCACAGAATCACATTTCAGGTCAGATTTCCAAATCCCTAAGAAAGACCATGTTGAAAATTTGGAGTCAAAAGAGTTTGTAATCTTTTTATATTTCTCTTTTTGTATATTGTAATGTTCACAATGTGTTTCATATTGACGATTGATCAATAAATGATGCTGATATTGTAGTCACCAGTTCCCGCAGCAAGACGTGTCTTTGATTGGGAAATAGATCTTTGACCTGTGAGCTGTTCATGTGAGAGAGATTGTGAGGGGGTGTACTGGGGATGTGGGGTGGTGGCTGCTAAGTGTGAGGTGGGGGTGGGGTCAAATTGGAGAGGGACCATTTTCTTTTTTGTTGGTTAAAAAAAAGCATTGAGAACCATTTTCTTTATTTCAGCTATAGGGATGATGACTACCTGGTGGTAGGTGCCACAAGGTATCCAGTGATATGGGCAAAGCAAATTGAGCTACTCAAATAAGAGTGACTCAGTTTGCACACCCATAGAAACAATGATAGTTAGGTTATAGTGAGTGGTGGAAATGGTGACTAATTAGGGATGGAATGGCAATAGCAAATGACAGGGGGATTGCTATGCTGAAATTGGTTAAATGGTGCTGAGCTTTCCACCTGGTGTGGTGGCTATGGATGACACCAATGGAGTTGATGGTCCCAGGTCTTGCATGCAGGTGCATTTTTGTGACTTTTAATAATGCTGGACTTTAACTGTTTTTTGTAGCTGGCTGCAGTATCCCCTGTTTACTGTGCCCCCCCTTGCAATTTCCATTCCCCCAGTGTTGCCTGCCCTGGAGATGATTATATAAACATGAGGGGGTGCAGGGGCATAGCTTCTTGCATTAGAAGTTAATAATTATGTCCCCATGTTGAATTGCACTGCTGTCACCCTATTGGTGCTTGCTCAGGTTGGTGTAGTGCCACTGTTGTATAAGCCAAGATAGACTCCCTGAGTTGAGAATCACCATTAATAATTTGATACTATGATATGGAACCGTGCCACTAGACTCCAGTGATATATTATATTCTTATGGGGATGAGAATCAGCAGATGGGGGTTTCCACTAGACACCAAGGTCAGAACAAAATGCAAGGAATGGGGATTGGAGGGTGGGGGTGCCACTAGACACCAGGGAAATACATAAAATAAATGGTTATGGGGATTTGAGGATGCAGGGTGCAACAAGACACCAGGGAAATACATAATATTAATGGGGACATTGATTGAATGAGAAATGGCAAGCAGCAAAAGAGTCTCCCTTCACAAAAACAAATTTTTCATGACTTGTGATACGCAAAAAGATTAGTTTTTATACCACATGGTCCAAAAAAAAAAGATGTATAATATTAAAAAAATACAAAAACAATTTCAAATGCATGTCTTCAACAGTGAAGTTCAGATTTCACCTAACAGGGTCCCAATGATCCAGATAGAAGTGTTAGTTTCTTTCCAAGATACCACTTTCGTGGCTTTTGACATTTACAAAAAATAAATGGAAACAAGATGGTGGCAAACAAAAAAGGATTATTCTAATATGGAAAAGGATTCCTGTTTTATTTCATATAGCTATCTTGAAGTGCTCACTGAGCATGATCAGTACCAAATTTTTCAAATTTTCTAAATTTAATACCTTTGGAATAGATTAATATTTCTGCACCAAACAAGTAAAAGGCACATCTGTGGGACAGCCAGTTCCAGACCAAAATTTGAAACCATGTTAGCTGTAGGCAAGTTCAAAGAAAAACCCATTCAAAAGAAATGAGCAAACATTCACATTTTGTATTATCCAGGACTCAGAATGTGCAAATGCAACCAAAATGAAACTTGGGAGTTCCACAGATCTACCATTCAAGACCATGCATGTGAAATCTCATGCAACTCCTTTCAATGGTTGTGAAGTTATTAAAGTGCAAAATATGGGGTTTAAGTATAACATTTAAGTGCCTACTCAACCCTATCTATATGAGCACAACCACATTGCTATAATCCTATGCATATGTTGTACTATTTTATTTGCTGTGGTCTTTATTCATTACCTTTATCTGTTATGTCACTGACTTCACTCTGATGAAGATTTTGCACTGCCTGCATATCTTTGTGTACTCCTGGGTCATACCTTGAAATAGGTATGACAAGGGTGCTTACTGGCTCAAGAAAAGCTAAATAATAATAAAAAAGCTAAGTTTCCTTTTCATTAGACTGTGAAACACCAGACTAGAAAGGGTGACTGGACAACTTTCTAGATTCCAGTTGTTTTCCCATGGTAGTAACAATGAGAGAGCAGCAGCTGCAAAATGGTGCAGATGACATGCCCATAATTTGAAGGGCTTAGAAACACTGATCCAAGGACACCCATGTTTTTATTGCAGTCTCTCCATGAAACAATGGTTATATTTGACTTCAAAAGTAGAAGCAAACAGTGAAACTGGTTGGGTCACCTGAGGGCAACATTGCACTCTCTCTGTGTATTTTTACATTGATTGTCTTAGCACATGCATGTGCATTTTGTTAAATAAATCATTTTCCTTTTTTTTACCTGTAAATCTAGTACATTTTTTTGTGCTTGCTAAAATCCAAAAGTAAGCCTACAAACTTAAGTTCCTCATAGCTTCTTTAAATTAATTTACCATAATTATGGGGAAGAACACTACAATGTAAGGAAAAACAACTGTTTGACTTCTGTTGTAAAGTTTCTGTATCAGCCAGAAGTGTTTTTCCCAAGATGGACTGAATTTAAAAACCCGAAAGAAATGTCATTCTTTTTCACCAACTTATTTTTGTTTTTTCAACATTTTGATAAAAAAAACTGGAACTCCAGATATACATATCTGATGGGATTGACACAGAAATGAAATTTAATAAAGAGGAAATTAAATTTGTACAGGAACCACAGAAGAACTTGATAAACTGGCCATCATGGTTACAAAGAAAATGGTAACAAATAAGGGTCAATATACTGCCAATGTTACATCAGTTATTTTTTGTGAAGAGAAAAATAGAAAATATGGAAACATACTTTACTACAAGCAAATAAGACTAGCAGGCATACCTAATGTGTAAGAATCTGTGTCCCCCCAATGTAAGAGATATTGTTAAATATCTTCTGGTAACAGTTTTAAAATTTCCCAACAAAATGTTCACTTTCATAACCCAAGTTTTTAATGTTCTTCTTAGAAAATGTGCTTCTACTGCTAACACAAAGAAAAAAAAACTGTAAATCCTCAATTGGTAGAATGCTTTTATCCTATTTATTTTAAACATTTTGGCCAGAAAGACACACAGAGCAGAGACTTGTTTGAGGTGTGCCCTGGGAGCACAGGGAAGTTAAATGACTTGCTCATGGTCACACAGTATGCAAGTGGTTGCCATTGTTCTCCACATTTGCACATCAGTGCTCTTAATCTCTATGCTATACTGCCTCTTGTGAATGTCAGGAAACTCATCTCAAAAACTACCTCTTGAGATGCATGTTTTGAAATACTATCTCCTTATGCTGCTGCAGTTTTCCATGCTAGGCAGTCTATAGTTACCACTTTTGAAAATAATGCTGTCCTGTGAAACACAATTATTTTTTCCTTAGTCTTCAGCACCAACAAGAGGTTTAATATTTCCACTGCCAAGAAAATTGAGGCTTTCAAATGTACAGCAGCCACCTGTAGGACTTTGTATAATTTTGTCCCTCCTAGACTTAAATGATGGAAACAGTCTCTTCTGTACAAAGGGGACTTGGATTAAACAGGGGCAAAATTTAAGTACTATTTCCAGCAAAAATGTGTCTTACCTGTGATGCAGATAAAATGAGTTTCTTGAAACAGAACTCTTAGAATCTTACATTTTGGCAAAAAATTTAAATGAACAGGAAGAAAAAAAGAAGGAAAAGGAAGAGACAAGGAGATGCCAGATCTGGAAGAATAGGAAGGATGAGGGATGTAAGCATGTACTCTTTTTTTTTTTTAGTTACTGTATATTAATATGTGAACTGTAAAATGAAAGCTTAATATATCTCCTTTACATTTGACAACTTATTCTTATTTTTAAGTTGAAATAGAGATCTATGTTGGGAAGAAATCAATAGATAATTATAATAGTAAATGTTACCAATTATTTTTTATGCCTGCACCAACCCCTTAATCAATGAATATGTAATTATTACTATAAAAGAAAAGCAGTGGATTAAATGTATTTCAAAATATTCATATATATTGATCACTGAGAAATCTTAGATTTCACCAGTATAGTGGACTTTAACTTGTCAGTTACAGGCATGGAATCTAGTAATGACATTAACTTTTGCAGGGCCCTGGGAATGATATATCAGTCCAGAATTCCTATACATTCTAATTATGCTGGCAGCCTAAGGTTTCATTGTTGTAAGTTGGTTTAATACAATATGCTTATGCCAAGAATGAACATAGTTCTTTTCATACTGTAAACATTTAAAAGACTTAAAAATAATATAAAAAAAAATATTTGGTGAATTAAATATTTGTCCTGAAAACGTCTTGTGGTAGGCATAGTCATATGTGCCTGATACTCAATAGTGTGTGGACCATGGATAACATCAGCAATGCCTAATATAATTAGAATCAGTGGAGCCATGGGAAGCTATCTTTGAGCATTGTTTTCTGTTTCTAATGACAAATTTGCCAATGGTATGACTCAGCATAATGTCTACTTTTATGATATCTTGCTATACAGAAGGCTGCAATCCTTGTGTGATCACAGAAATGCTGACAGTGCATTTTGACATAATTAATCATTGGATTATTGACACAGCATCATCTGGTCATAGCCAGACTATACAATTACCATGATGTGAGTGTACTATAACAGCAAGGTCAGAGACAGCAGAAAACAATCATCATGAGCTAGATCAAAACAGTCCTTCTAGTGACGTTAGAATGTTGTGCATTCATTTTGCACATTGTGGACATGGACACATATCCAACACTGATGCTACAATGCTGCACTGTTGGGGGTGAGGGTAACTTGTGTCACTCATTGCTAGACAGCATTGTTAGCAACATGCCAGACTGAACAACAAGTATATTCCTGGACACGCTATGTTATACGCCCAATATAAACTGCACTAGTGATGAAAAATTTAGGTAAATAAATATTTTTGGGATAAACATTTATTTTCACAAATATCACATTTTACTTCCACTTAGAAACTGTATTTCCATTTTTTGTTTTTGTTTCTATAATTACTAAGTATCCCCTTGTCTCTGTTTGGCACCTTCTTGACAAATACCCCAGCCTCTTCACCACTCTTCTTCTGGACTTATCAATCACTTGATTCCTCCACACTTTTTCCAACAATTAACAGATTCTGAGCAGGTACTTGGGGTGGAGATGGGGGGCGGGGTGCCGGAAGGACAGGCTGACTAGTGAACAAAAATCAAGTATACTTTAAATCCATGGGAAAAAAACTTAATGTACAGAAAATCAACTGAAATAGCCCTGGTATTAAGAGACATATATCATGGATAAAACTCTGTATCTTCCAAATAAGTGCAGCCAATAGCAGGCAAACATATGCTGTATATGTGGATTTCAAAAGAAGCCATTGCTCACATTTAATAAACAAATCCACATTCTTTAAGCAGCTTAAATATCAAGCATTAACATGTAGCTGTGCTACTAAAAACATTAAGCAACTTACAAATTCATGAAATCCATATTATCTGCTTATGTGTGAAATACCAAATGGTGCAAGTAGTGCTTGTGTAAAGCACCTGAACAGGCAGTTATAAAATATTAAGCTCTGTGCACTACTGTTACCATAATCTGGGAACAAAGTCAGACAATTCAACGCCCCAGAGGTTCAATTTTATTTGGAAGATACAGACAGTTTCCTTAAGAATTTGCCTTCCCTGGTTAGGCTGGGATGGGGTCTGGGCATTGCCCAGGCCTCCAACTGAATTAAAATTCATGTGTACAGGTAGAAGCCAGCTTGATGGCATGAAGTCGCAGGGGGGTGGCCATCCTTCCTATGATGGTTGGGGTTTTCCTGGACATTTTTGCAGCCCCACTCCCACTGTCATCGACCACAGTGATACACATGCAGAGGCACACAAGCCCTCTGCGTGACATCTAGTGACATCCTTACTCAGGAGCAGGGCTTCCTGCAACATCACCTGTGGCCACCCAAGTTGTACTCACTTGCAAGTCTCCTGTCACCCACCCTGCACGGAGGTAAACAACATTGACTCAGACACTGAATTCAGCCTTCCACTGGTCAGCCCCTGACAACCAAAACTCATTTCTGAGCTTGGATCATCAACGTCGCATCTGGTTGTGATACCTCTGTGCAAACGTGCTGGTATATTTTAATTCCTTTTTGAAACTGAAAATAAAACACTGAGAACAGAAGTCAAGATATCTCAGCATTTTATGTTCCAGTGAAAACCTGCTCAGATTTAAATCCCTATTTTGATATATTCTCCCTCAAATCCTGTAATCATCCTAGTTATTGTTGCATGTATACATTTTTGTTTGATGCTCTGCTAAAAATGTTTTGGAGAAACAAAATAACATGCTAAAAATATAAGTCCAATTAACTTTAAACCTCCACTAGGCAAGTGAACAGGACTGTAATACTTTCACTACATCTTTCAAATAGTATACATTGTTTCCAGTAGTTTATCATTTAAAATAACAACAGCAACCAAAACATAACATAGGTTTACTTACTTTGCAGGGCAAAGTTATACAATAACTGGACCATCAACAGACTGCATTACTAAGCTCCATGTGAATTGAATGGGCAAAATACACAGACTATTTAAGGTAACTGATGAAATACCTAGAAGATTTGGTACGGTATGTTATTATATGTACTATTGCTAGAGTTAATGACAAGTTTTTTTATTCATGGATCCACAGGGGGAAACAGCATTCTAATGAGAGAAAATATTAGAACAACATGATGAAATACTCTAATGTATTTATTGGACATTACAAGATAGGTAGAGAACATTTAGTATTCTATTTGCCTGACAGTGACTGGCACATGCGTTTTGTCTGGACTAGTGCCAATGGGTAAAAAGGACAGATGTTCACCTTACAAACATAAAAACATACCAAGAGATGAAGGTTTATGGTCTATATAGTCTGCTTAGATGTGCATCTCCCTATATTTACAAAGGAAACTGCCCCCTCCACATTTATTTTGTGACCTCCCTTTACTTCCCCCTCCCTGCCCCACTCATTCCACATCTAATAGCAATTTTCCCCCTCACCCTGTCCCAATTTCTCCTAAAACTATCCATCATTTTTATGAGCGTCCACCTCCTCTGGAACCTTATTCCACTTGGCCACCACCCTTACAGTGAAAAAGTACTGTACTTTCTCATCTCCCTCCTAAACATTTCCCCACCAACTTTAACCCATTGCCCTACTGATCTTGTTGCCACTAAGGCTGAAGAGGAACAAATAACTCACCTTAATACTCTGAAAGTACTTGAAGGTCTCAGTAATGTCTCCCCTCTCCCTTTCTTTACTCAAGGGAGTACATGTTGAGCTTCCTGAACCTCTCATCAAAGGTGTTGTCCTGCTGCCCCTGGATCTTCTTGCTGGCCCCTCTCTGGACTGTCTCCAGCAAGTTGACACCCTTCTTAAGATGCAGATACCAAAGCTGCACACTGTACTCCAGGTACAATCTTATCAGTGACCTTTACAGTGGCAGAATGGCCTCCACCTTCCTGGTGGTAATTCCTGTATCTATGAAGCCAAGCATCCAATTTGCTTTGGCTATTCCTGTCTTCCAGTATGTAGACTGTTTCAGGTTACTTGTGATTATTAATCCCAGGTCCGTTTCATCTTTTCACCTGCTTATGTGCACTCCACCCAACCAGTATTTGTTCCCAGGATTCTTTATCCCCTACTGTTTAGCACTCAACCCCAGCTGCCAAATGTCAGACCACTTTTCTACCTTTCTCAGGTCCTCTCTGAGTTCCTATTTTCCCCTTCTCTATGTTCACACTCCAACAGAGCTCGGTGTCATCTGCAAACATGGAAATTTTGCCTTTGATCCCATCTGTGATGTCATGTATGAAGATGTTAAATAACTCCAGGCAGAACACTGAGTCCTGTGGGACCCCAATAGTCACAGATCTCACTTCAGAGAATTCTGTCCCAACAATCACCCTTTGGTTTCTATCCTACAACCAGCTTCTGATCCATCCTGAAAGTTTGGACCCCACACTCACATCATCTAGCATTCTGACCTGTCTCCTATGAGTCAAAGGCCTTGCTAAAGTCCAGATACAGAACATCAACTGCCTGGCCCTTACCCACTGTATTAATTACTAAACCAAACAACTCAATTAGGCTACTTTGGCAGGATACAAACCATTGCTGCCTCTCATCCTGGAGCCTCTTTTCCTCCAGAAAGCTGATCAGTCTCTCTTTCAAGATGGTCTCCATCAGCTTGCTCACTACTGAGGGCAAGCATGTTGATCTGTAGTTCTCTGGTTTGTCTTGGACCACTCTAATGGAGAGGCACCGCATGCACCATGCTCCACTCCTGGGGCACATGTTGGGACTCCAGAGAGGTGTTAAAGTGGTCTATCACGGAATGCGCCAGAACCTCCAACAGCTCTCTATGGACCCTCAGGTGGGACCCATCAGCCATGTAGATCTGTCCACCTTTTAGGCCCTTGAGTATCCTGTCAGCTTGAATTTTGCTATCGCTGACTTCCCTCTTCCCAGTTCTCACTCCACTACTCCCTTGTGTACTGGTCTAGTCTTCCTCCTAGTGAAAACTGAACAGAAATACCCATTAGGCATCTCTGCCTTTTCTATACTACCCTTTGCCCAACCCCATCTCATTTAGCTTTACAGTTGCATCCTTTATTTTTTTCCCTTATATTACGGAAAAAGGCTTTCTCACTTGCATTCACCCTGGGACTAGCCATACTTGTCTTGTTGCTATTCCCTCCCTTACCACCCAGCTGACCTGTCTTAACTTTCTTGCATAATCCACCTTGTCTTTCTCCTTCTGAGTATACTTGTACCATCCAAAGACTGCCCTCTTGTCAACCAACACTTTTGCCAGCTCATTGCCAAACCAGCTGGGTTCTTTGGCCTTATCCTTTTTACTTTTGGTTTTCACACACTCACTAGTGGCCTCCATCAATCCTTTGGTTATTATGGCTTATTTCTGTTCTACATCCATCCCACATGGATCCAAGCCACATGTCCTTGCAGAACTTCTCCCATCCTACCAAAGTAGGCTCCCTAAAGGTTCAAGACCCTTATCTTGGTCCTGAACATCCCTCTGCCCATGCCCAGTTGAAACCCCATTATGCGGTGGTCACTTCCTGATAGCAGCAAATCTACCTTCATATACTGAACATGTGTACAGTTGGAAAGGATAAAGTCCAGGTGGCCCTCTCCCTAATGGGTTCCATGACACCATGATTCAAAAAAGCACTCTTGAAAGCAGCCAGCAGTCCTTTTTCCCTAGTGTAGGTGGTAACAGGGAATTTCCAGTCCATCCTGGTAGATTGAAGCCCCCTATTATTACTACCTCCCTACTGCTGGACATATCTATGCTCTGGGACCTCATTACCCTATCCAATTCCTCATCCTGGGAAGATGATCTGCAGATCCTTCTCCTTAGTTTCTTGCCTTTGATGGATTGGATCTACACCCACAAAACTTCAAGCTTGCCTCCACAGCTTCCTCTGTGGTGCAAATTAGAACCTACTTCCCATATAACACCACTCGTTTCTTCCTGCCCCCTGTTCTATCTGTACATTTTATTACTGGGAACTGCTAGATCCCAGACATAGTTTTGTGTGGTCCAAGTCTCTAAAATGGCCATAATGTCCACCTCTCCTTCAGCTAACAATGACTGCAATTCTTCCATGTTTTCCCCCAGATTAGTGGCATTGAGAGGAACCCCTCTTTGCTGCAACTCTGGACCCCCCCTTACTCCTGCCCTACCTCCTTCTATAACTCTCTTCTCTTGATCCCTCTCTCCCCTTTACTACAGCTTTCATTCCTTACCTCTTCCTGTTTTCTTACTCAAGAGGGGTCTTTTGGCCTCCTCCACCAGGTGAGTAAGGGTCCTGTGCACCTTGATGCCATGCACTGTCAGTTTAAATTTACATTTTAAATCATAAAGTCCTCCAGTTTCCTCTTCAGGACCCTTGTGCCCTTTCTACTTAAGTGTATCCTGTCCAGTTCATACTGGTCCTTTTCATCCCATGTCCTTTCCAAACCACAAATGTTTCCATACTCTTCCACCTCACACCACCATCTAAGCAATTTGTCAAATTCTGAAAACCTTACTGTCTTACCATATTAGCCCTCAAGAATGGAAGCAACTCCAGGAAGGACACTGACTTCCCTTCCACCCTGTAGCTTCTTCCCCATCCTTGAACCTTTCTGGCACTACCTCACCTCACCTCACATTCTGCAAGGTCATTTGTACCCAGGTGCACTAAAATGTGAGGTTTCACGCTTCCCTGTCCCATGTCCCATGCTACAAGAGGTCCCACCTTCCCAGGCATGCATTCTGTCCTATTTCAGTTTGGTCCTTCCCTTCATCTCACCCCATTCTCAATTGAATCCCCTAAAGATCACCACCCTACACCCTCACCCTGTGCCCTTCTTCCCTTCAATCCAAACTAACCTGCTTCCACCTGTCACTTCTGCACCCCCTCCTGACCCTCTCCCTGTGAACCTTTCCTCCCACGGGCACACCCCCATCCCACAAGTGTAGCCCCCCCCAGTCTGCCCCAACCCTTCTCTTCTGTACCTCCACCAGCTTATCCTATCATTCTTCCATGCCAACCACCCCTTTGTGTGCCATCTGCCCTCCCCTCTCATCTGAACTCACATCTTCTTGCTGCTTCTACCTACATTCCTGACCCCCAGCTCCTCCAACCCTTACCCTCTGACTGCTCCTTTCCCTATCACCACTGTTCCTCCCTCCTCCTTATCTAGCAGAAGTAGTCTAATCCTCACCAGTAATCCTGGAGATGCTCCTTTACCTTCCATAACAGTGTGCCCTCCTAGAATTATCAGGTTTCTTATGGGTAATGCTTTTTCACTGAGTAAATAATATAGAAACTCAGTCACTTAGTACAAATACTGCTGTACAGTCATACTGCTATCTGTTGCTTGCCTACATGTTTTCATTGCAGTCCACTGCATTTCAAAAGTCACCATGATCTTAAATGTGCTCCAACTCCCCATCTACTTGTTCTGTCACTCATTTGCTACTTTGCCCACTTTGTCCATGAAACATTCAATACTCTTGTAAAGATTTTTAAGGAGGCCACATGGTGCCTGAAGAAAATGGCCACCTAACCTTTCAGAGCCTGGTGTCCTCTGTTTCTATCTTTAGAAATCTGCCCACAATCTGATTTGGAGAGCCTTATAACTAGTCACAGTACACTCTTCTTTGGTATGATGGACAACCTAGGGGGAAATCAGACACTGGTGTCCCACAAAAAAACTGAGAATTTTACTGGTTCTTTCACCATCATTCCTGTAAGCCCTGCCAGCAAAGATGGCCACATTCAGAAATAATCTGGAGCCATTGAACTTAAAGAGCAAAACACATTACTGGAATGGCTTTTACAATGGAGAAAATGAAACACACAGAAAAGGACACCATTGACTCCATGAGTGAACCTAGCAGTAGGATTATCAAACCCAAGCAGTTTCTGGACTCCCTCAATGCAAAATATGCCTAAATGTCAGCAAGAGTAGACACAGTGGAAAAGACACTCTCCTTGTCCACGTCAATGACCTTCTGAAAGGAGGGACACTGTGGACTATCTCAGAAGAAATCTCCTGGGTGACTTCAGATTGTTCAACAATTTAACATTGAGCACTACATTGGAATGAAACCAAGAGCCAATGCAGCATCAACAACATGACACCAGACACTCAGTTTCTGGTGCCTCAGATTTCAAGACCAGGAGCTCATCTTTAGGATGGCAAGAGAATTAAAGGAAATTCTCATACAGAGAAGCAGAATTTTCTTCCTCCTGATTATACAAAGATGATCACTGAGAAGTGACACACCCATTTGACCAAGTAAAGCTGGGCCTAAGGAACAGAGCAATTCATATGCCATGTGATTTCCAGCAGTGCTGCAAGTTAAGTACAAAGGTCATCCTCCTCTGGTTAAAAGCCTCTCAGAGGATTGGGTGCCAATGACAAAAAGAACACTTTGTTTACCCATATGTCATGAAACTCACTATTCAGTCTCTTTAAATAAGGTACAGTAGTTCAGTTTATGGAAGCTTTAATTTACCTCATTTGTTCCAGTGTAGATGTGCAGAACAAGAAACACAACTTTACACAGCACAGCAGTGAGCAGAAGATGATCCTGATGTCCACCTATCAGCTTTCTCAAAGAACTTAAGCAGTAAGTATACAGAGGTAAGCCATTGTTTTTTCTACAGCCATGCAGAGCCTGATGCACACTTCCAAAATGTTTTGGGAAGCCCTCAGAAGTATGCTCTGTTGAAGGTTGAACAGACACCCACCCTGCATACCATGAGTGACACCCTCAGTCAACCTATGTATACAGTTGAACAGGGTTATGGCTGAGAAAATGGAGGGAAGGATCAGACAAATGTGACTATCACCCCCCCCCCATGCAGAACTGAACTTGAATAGAGAAAATTCTTATGAAGCTCCAGTAATCCTTTTGGAACTAGGGTCTGACCCCTTTTCTTTAATTGCTTGCTCCAAATCTCCTGCACCTTGGGATATAAGCCACACATTTGATAATGACCCTTGCTGTCTTGGGATTGCTAAAACAGTGCTGGGCAAATGAAAGGGGATCCTGGGGACTGTTGTTAATCATGCTACATTATGCAAGTTGTTTTTTGTCTGTATGTCCCATGATCCAGGACCTGGTCTGAAAAGGTGACATACATACTTGGAGTAAAAACCACAATGCAGCCACTGACTTCTGTGTATTTTTGGCACCAACTCCTCTGACAGGACTGTTTCCACTATACAAGAACTGATCAGCAAACAAACCCCTACTCTGTCAATGCCAGTAATTCTCACCACCTTCCACAGATACAGGGTTGCTCCTATGCTCACCTCTAATGCTGCAGTTACACCAGACTCAATGAGGAACACAGAAGTGACTGTGCTATGCCCTGAAAGCAGATAAATACAATTATGTTAAACTCTTTTTAGAAGGTTTCGTATTTGAATTGTTCCTTTATTTCTAACTAAAGGTGTTGGTTGGAGGAAGTGGTAAGAACAGAGATGTGATAGAAGGGTATTTAAGGACTGTTAAGAAAGGGGTCACTGGATGTCTTTGTATATACCTACATATAACAGATCCAGATTAAGAAGTCAGAGCATTAGCAAGGTGCTAATGAATGGGGAAATTGTACAGTACATTTTATTATCCTTGCCCCAATCCCAGGAACCTCACATCAAAACATGTATGGGAGTGTCTGCTTAATATGGGGATAACAATCTGCCTACTCCAAAGACCACTAGCCCTATTGTGAGGAGATGAGTCAAATATTATTGTTTCTGGGCATGTTTTATAATGAACTCAGTTCCAAGGAATGTCTTGTAATCTACCCAACAGGATGTTTGATTGGTTGTAAGAAGAAGAAGAAGAAGTATTTATATAGAACTTTTCATACACAGTGCACCCCAAAGTGCTTTACAATCAATGCTAGACTGGTAATGAAATGACTTAATGTGTGGAGGCAGACATATTGCACATCAGCACACATACACAACCCTGGATAATTGCATTAACTGGTTTGACAGGAAAGGGAATATTGGCCAGGACACTGGGAAGTCCCCTACTCTTTGCAAAGAGTGCCTTAGGTTCTTTTACTTCCACCTGGACACCCACCAACGAAGCACCAGGATGAGTAGACCTTGGTTTAATGTCTCATCTGAAGAATGGTGCATCCCAACAATACAGCACCCCCCAATACTACACTTTGGTGCCAGCATTTTAGGTATGAGTCCAATCCCTGTGTTGGACTAGTACCCACAACCTTCTGGCACAGAAGCAGATGTGCTAAGAACTGGGTCATGCTGACACCTCCTAGACTTGGAATGAGTGCAGTCAGTTCCATTTTATTACTATATTCACATTTCTTTATATTTACAACAAAAACTTAGCTCCAACACAGTGCAGCAGGGGCTATGGTGCAGCTAACAAATGGCTACATTTGGTGCTGCATACCAAACCGAAACATTACTACCTTTGCCATTATCAGGGTAATCACTGAAATGTCAAAGGAATCAAACTGTCCCATTAAACAATGCCGGGTGCTCACCGGACATAAGCAGATGAACTGTGATGTTACCGTATTATGGGAAACACACCTTCAGCCACAGGATGATGAACATCTCTAAATCAAGTGGGTGGAAAAATTCTATGATAGTGCTGTTTCTTCCCTACATGGAGAGGTAACAATGTTATGTGCCAGACACTTGCAGCTAGGAATTCAAACTTTAAATGGAGACATGGATGGCAAGCTGGTTATAGGCAAGTGGACATATTAAGGGGAAAAAATAACAACTGGGAGTATATATGCCCCAATAAGGTAGCACATTAATTCTTCAAAGAATCTCTGCACAACCTGTATAAAAACAGGAACTAAATAATAATGAGTAGGGATCAAAACCTAGCCCTAGATCCTACCATAGACCACACTGGAGTGGGAAGCCAGTGTGAACTGAGAACAGCTCCTCAGTTATAAGCCCTGGATCAGTTATTGGACTCTCAGATATGTGGAGGACTACACACCACACCCAGAAAGCCATACTTTGCTTAAAGAAACCAATGCCAATAGGGTGGGAAGTAAATATGGGGAGGAAACTGGTCTCTTAACATGCCCCGGTATGGGTGATGTTGACCTCGGGCAGAACCAAGAGGAAGAAAAGCACATGGAAACTCAACATATCCCTTCTTCTCTCTGTTGACTTCTATTCCTGGCTGAGATCAGAAATACTTCAGTATTCCTCTGACAATGGGACCTGAGGTATAGAACTAACTACACTTTGGCATGTCATGAAGGCAGTCATCAGAAGGAGAGTGAAATAGCCTCAGAAGGTTAGGGGTTACTCTTAACAAAGCCTGCAGGTTAGTTACTGGTGCTAGTAGGGACACACACACCTGTGACTCATACACAGTCCAGTTTGCTCAATCTCCAGAGCAGAATCTCCTATAACACCTGTCTTATTGCCAAAAATATACCTAGAAGATTAGCCCCCCTGTCTAGCCAGCAGCTCCTCAACAGGGCCCACATTAACATGCACTGCACATGAAGCACAACCAGCCTAACATTTCAGGTACCTTTATGCCGGACATCTCATGGACAAGGAGGATTTATGTACAGAGCATCTAGCTTGTTTAACAATCTCCCTGCACACCTTCAATCTACTCCCAAAATTGGTCCTTTCAAAAACTGTCTTCGACAGCACCTAGCCAACTGCAGCAGCTGTGACTGCCCCACTTAACCTTGGTGGCCCTCTGCTTATACCTATCCTGCCATTTTAAAGAAAATAGAAACATAGAAACATAGACATAGAAACATAGAGTTTGATGGCAGATAAGGACCGCTAGGCCCATCTTGTCTGCCCATTTCCTTATCTACAGGATAGGCCGCAGATCCTAGTTAACCAACAGCCTATATCTTCCTGCCCCCCACAAGAATTGCCTTATGTCTATCCCATGCATTCTTGAATTCACCCACAGTTTTAGACCCCACAACTTCCTCAGGAAGGCTGTTCCATGCATCCACTACCCTCTCTGTGAAATAATACTTCCTCACATTGCCCCTGAACCACCCTCCTTCTATCTTTAAATTGTGTCCCCTTGTTCTTGCAAGTCTCTTTTTCTGAAAGATGCTACCCTCTTGGACTTTGTTGATTCCTTTGAGGTACTTGAAAGTTTCTATCATGTCCCCCCTCTCCCTTCTTTCCTCAAGGGTATACATATTAAGCTCCTTTAGTCTCTCCTCATATGGCTTCTCTTGCAGAACCTGAGCCATTTTAGTTGCCCTCCTCTGGACTGCCTCTATCCTGTCTATGTCCTTGCGGAGATGGGGTATCCAGAACTGGACACAGTATTCCAGATGGGGTCTCACCAACTGTCTGTACAGAGGGATAACAACTTCCTGTTTTCTGCTGCTGATGCCTCTCCCTATACATCCCAGTATACCCCCGGCCCTTCCTACTGCCTTCTCACATTGCTTGCTAACCTTAAGATCATCTGATATGATTAGCCCCAGGTCCCTTTCCTGTTTTGTTGTTGTTACTACCTCCCCACCCATTGTGTATTCTTCCCCTGGGTTCTTGTTTCCCAGGTGCATTATTTTGCACTTTTTTGCATTAAATCCTAGCTGCCATACATCTGACCATTCCTCCAACCTTGCCAAGTCCCTTTTCATCCTTTCCACACCTCCTTGTGTATCAACCCTGTTGCAGATCTTTGTGTCATCTGCAAAAAGGCATACTTTTCCTTCCAGTCCCTCTGCAATGTCACTGATAAAGACATTAAAAGGACTGGACCCAAATACTGAACCCTCGCGGTACCCCACTAGTAACTGCCCTTTCTTCAGAGTGGACTCCATTTACAATTACCTTCTGTGTCCTGTTGTCCAGCCAATGTTTTACCCAGGCTACCACCCTGGGACCCACTCCCAGGCTGGTTAATTTGACTATCAATCTTTTGTGTTGGACTGTGTCAAATGCCTCTTGGGCTGCTATTCTGTATCACCACTGAGTATACAGTCATATGTAACATTTCCCACTTTATAACCTGGAAAATCACCACTATTATCCCTTGTCTAAAGTCAACCTTCTTGATTGCTCATTCTTCTTCTTTTCTTCCTCCACCTATTGGCCTGTTATGCCTCATAACGCATCACTATTCTAATTTGCTTCTAACTGGCTTTCTCTGCCTGCACACCTCCCCTCCACCAACTTCTGGTTACCTTTTTAACCCTAGTACTTAATATCAGTAGTATTATGTATTTGTAGCTCTAGCACTTACTATCAGTATTATTATGTAGTGTATGTACTAGGTTTATTTTCAAATGTCTTCTGAGTTTATTGTACATCTCCCAGCCTGCTTATTTGTACCCAATGTATTCATGCCTGTTACTCCCTCCTCTGTACAATTCCTTGTTGACGTGGAGCATTTTTTAAAAGAGCCCCTGGCTCAACAGTCTTAATTCAGAGATTCATTAAATAAAATTAATAAAAATATACAGCAGAAAAGAAAATAATCCAATTAGGCAGAATTAGGAGGGAAAGAAAAGATCATCATAACCATAGAACTGCAATCTGCACAAAAACCCACGCAGGACAATGAAATGCATAGAAACTTACAGTGGAAATAAAGAAGAGAGAGAGAGAAAAGTTTTACAAATTTTCAAACTGAATATGTCCTTTACAATCTAAACCAGAAATAGTGGGGGCTAGGGTGACCCCAGAAAAACTACTTGCATATCACCTGCTGATAACACAGGCCAAAAGGTACATTCCTGAAATGCAAGACCAACATGGCCAAACAGCAACAGCTCCCCTGGAGATCAAGCTGTCTTTATACAATACTACCAATAATTCTGTTGTGCAGGCCCATGCCCAAACCAGAACAACCTAGATCATTTCATCAAGATGTAGCTATCCCACAGGTACCCACAGATTGTTCTAACTCACTAGGTGTCCCAGGTATCTTGTCAGAGCAGCAAACCACAGTAGAAAACATGTCCAAATGAAAATCCCCATGACAAGATGGCTTTCTGGTTGACTTTTACTTCACATTGGAGACATTCTCATTTCAAAACTAACTGCTGCACTAAGCATGTCATGCCAGGGATGGATCCTTTACACAATCCATGATTTCCCTCATTCCAAAGAAGGGCTGCAGTAACTTCCATACCACCTCCTTAATAAATGCAGATTCCAAATTTCTGTCCAAAGATTCAACAGGGTGCCACATGGATGATCTCTCTCATCCATCCTGATCAAATGGGCTTTGTGGGTGGAAGGCTGGGATCTTATAACATACACCAGCTGTTAGACATTATCTGGGCAGTCAAACAAACCAAAACCCCACTAGCCACCCCATCACTGGATGCTAGCAGGTCTTTAACAGTGTGGAATGGCCATTTTAATGGATTACTTGACCAGATTTGGCTGTCCCCTAAAATTTATAACATAGGTTGAATACCTTTACATCTCCCCTCTGCAGTGGTTGGGACAGATGTGGTCCTATCAACACAATTGTCCCTAAGCAAAGCTATCTGCCAGGGCTGTCCACTATCCCCTCAATACTTCCTACTGATCATCAAGCCCTTATGACTCTCAAAATTAGAGCTGCCTCCTAATTCCATGGTGTGCTAATCAGGCAACATATCACAAAAGGATGTGTTTTCCATGCTTGGATGCCTTGATTAGTGAATCTGGATCTTTGCTGGATTATAAACTCAACAAAAATAAATCCCTGACCATTTGTAAAGGCCAAAAAGCAGTTAACTTTCTTTGGAATATTGTTCCTTCTTTCAGTGTGCTAAATAAAGTTTATTCAATTTAAAAAAAAATAAAGGCCAAAAAAGCTGACTGGTATGCTGCAACACCCCTTCAGTGGTGCTATGAGGGGGTTATATGTTTAGGAGTCACTATGAAGTCCATCCTCTCAGACACTGTGTTGATCAACCTCATTGCCCTTTTAGAAACAGTCAATCAAGGTACACAAAGGGGAACAAACTCATGCTTTCCACATGGGGATGTCATAAAGCCCTAAAAACAGTTACAGTTCAAAAGGTACACTACATTGTTGGAACCTGTCCCTCTCTATGCTGTCCAGATTATTCCAGTCCCTTAACAAGATATTCTCAAACTTCATCAGGGAAAGTGAAAATCCTAGAATTGCACTCTGTGCCTTAATGATCAGTTGGTCCCAAGGAGGCTTGGGACTAGCAGACATGAAAATAATTCCACTGAGCGTACAGGATGACAAGCAGCCATGAGCCAAATCCCTTCCCACAAACAAATTTTACCCTCCTCCCAATATGGGCATGTTTAGAAAAATCACAAGGCTTGATGCTCAAAGATTGGTTCCTTCCCAACACAACATCACTCTGAACAAAGCTCATGACACCAGTAAGTTGGTAGGAACATACTTCTAGGCTTTGCCCACTAAGGAACAACTATATTCTCAAAATAGGAGGAGACCCAATTAACTAGCTTCTATGGAAGGAAAAGGGGATACATTTCCTAGGAGATGACCTGGATGAAACCAGCAAACTATTAACTATTTTGCCCTGTTGCACCAGGAGTTCAAGCTCACTAATTTCTCCTTCTGGCTGTATATCCAGCTTAGAGGTGCCCTGACCAGCTGGATAGGGATAAGACTCCAACTCCACCAAATAAATAGCTTTAAAATATGTCTCGTAGGGAAAACTTCTCTCTAAGGTCTTGCAGCCAAACATATGCAAAATTGCAACAAGCAGACCCCCCCATATCATATGAAAGACACCAGAGACAAATTGGAGACAACTTAAGGATTTACATCACAATTCAAGAATGGGAAAGTGCTTAGAAAGTAGCCACATTTGCTAATAGAGAACTCAGAGGCTACAAGATCCAGTTTAAAGTCCTACACATGGAATGCCACACTCCACCAGACCTCCATTGTATGGGAATCCTCAGCCACAGTCAATGCTGGAAGTGCTAACTGAGAAGCCACACTTGGCCACATCCTATGGACCAGCCCTACCATACTGACATACTGGGAAAGGTTCCAGAGAGCCTGCTTTTCTGCGCTTCATGCAATCTTCCCCGATGCCACAAAATGACTACCATCTGCCCAGCCCTGCCTGTTCAACATACAAAAGGGTTAACTAAACACAGCCTTCTCTGTGGCAAACTACATCCTCACCCATCCCTGGAGATACTCAACCCCCCACCCTCCAAACACACACACCTAGTTGGAAGGACTTCCTTACATTTTGATACTACCACCTTTCTTCAAGGCACTCAGATGCATAGTATCCAACCAACTCATGGACTACCTGGACAAACACAATCTCTTATGCCCAAAACAACATCGCTTCAGAAAAGGTCATAGCACCTCTTCTGCATTACTGGAGTTCACTGGAGCACTGCACAGCGCATTGGATATGGGTCACTTAACTTGGGCAGTATTTGTAGATCTGACCAAGGCCTTCGACACAGTCCACCATTGTCTGCTGATCCAACAACTCCAGCATTTAGGACTCTCTCCTGACACTGTCTCATGGTTCAACAGCTATCTGTAAAACAGATCTCAATGAGTCAAAATTGTTGGGACACTCTCAGACCTCAGACCGGTCTGATCTGGAGTCCCTCAGGGATCCATCCTGGGTCTGTTACTCTTCAGCCTTTTTCTTAACACGCTCCCAAAATCTTGCACTGAACAGATTATCTTCTATGCTGATGATGCTGTTATCTTTTCCTCCCACAAGGACTCTGTGGTCCAGCAGACCAATCTTCAGCAAGGCTTTGCCACAGTGGAAAACTGGTTCATTCATCATAAGCTTGTCCTCAATGACAAATAAAAACACAAATTAATGCTTTTTAACAGCTCTCAAAACAGGCATAGATCTCACCCCCTAGCTATCTTTACCAGCAATGGCAACACCCTTGAGCAAGTGCAGTCATTCAAATACCTAGGGTTATCCCTGGACTCAAATCTCTCCTATGGGGCACACATAGACAGTGTTGCCAAATCAGCAAATATACTCCTAGGCCTACTTCACTGACATAGACAACACCTTACTGCAGAAGTACTGAAGATTGCCATCCAAAGCTTGGTGGTCTCCATCATTGATTATGGTCTTATAATCTATGGCTCTGTCTCTGCCACTGCCCTGAGATGAATTTCAACATCACTTAACAAGGCCTGCAGGCTTATCTATGTTGCTCATCATTTCATTCATACATGTGACCTGTATGCCCAATCTGGCTGGCTTCAACTTTCAAGTCACATAAAATACCAAAGGTGCATTATGGCAAAGAAAGTAACCATGGGTCTCGCTCCACTGGGAGTTCAAGCACTGCTTAGTTCTAGACTAAAGCCATGTAACACCAGGGGCTCTGAATACCAGCTCCTACAGGTTCTCCGCTGTCGCTCCTCTCAGGGCCAAAGATCCTTTGCCTTCATAGCGCCTAGCTGGTTAAATGTGCTCAATCCTAACATCTCCTCCACTGCCACCCTTGGCTCATTCAAACATAAACTCCACCTCCATCTTACTAACTCTAGCTTCTGTGAATGCTACCTATAATCCCCTCAGCCCTCTCATTTTTGTTCCTTCCAGCTATCACCTACCACATCTCCACCCCTCCTTTTCCTCTATGTTACTTTATTTCTTCTTTCTTTTCACCACTCCTGACTCTCCCCCTTCACCCCCTGCCTCTTCTGACCCCTCAGTGATCTTTCCCTTTTTGTTGACTAGTTTCAGCCTGCTCCCAGTTGATGACAATGCTCTTTGGCTGCAATTCCTGCCCTCTCCAACTTCACTCCTCACGTTTATCTTCAGCTTCCACCCTACCTCCTTCTTATCCCTCTGTTACTCTGTGTTCCCATGTATACATTCTACTTATTCTAGCTATTATATTGATCTACCATTGTAACCTAATATGCCAACCTATTTATTGTTTTGTTCCTATTTCTGTAACTTGTATTGTATTTGTTCTCTGACGTGGAATCTTTGTAAAAGAGCCTGGCTCAAAGGTACTTGTAATCCTAGTTGCAATAAAATAAAAAAAATAAAATAAAATAAAAAAAATATAAAACAGCGCATTTTCAGAAAATAGCACTTGCAGAGGTGGGGAAAAATGATTGGATGGGAGAATATAGTACCCAGTCTGGCAGGTGCTTAAAACTGACCCTATGCTCTTTCCAAACTGCTGAGTAAGGTGAAATACTAAGTCTACAACCACAGTGGGTCAACAGAAGTACTGTACTAGGTGTTTTCTCACCCTGAGCACTGAGTAATAGGGCCCACCCTTATGGCCCCATGTCACTTTTGCATTGGAATTTTATGACTGGGATAGCAGCAGAAGTCATGCAGTTGCTGAAACATGATGATGGATGCCTCTTGTGGTATGCTTACAGAGTTGTATGTTCTTTCTGTTACCTTATGGTGTCTGCTTCTGATTGGTTGTGTTGCCTTCTACCGTCCCCCACTTGTATGTGTGTTGTGTGTGTATGTGGGGGTGGGGTGGGGGTGGAATTCGGAGTTAGGGTTGAAAACCCTAATCTCGAATTTCCTCACTTTGTTGCGGTAGAAACAACCCTAATTGTTGCATTAATGTTTTTTTTTTACAAATAATTTCCTTCCTGTCTGAGACATAGTAATAAAGTAAACACATACACAGCTTTTAAAGCATAATTTTTTTTCAGTGATAGCATAAGCCCTCTACACCACCATTGTACCACACCCTAGAAATGTAATATACATTATTGTTACCTGGTATGAAAATCTTTGTTTTACATGTAAATCTATAGTTTCTACATGTATGTATCCATAGTCCAATGTCATTATATGCTTTCATACTTGTTTGCAAACCTGAGACAAATATAATTTCTTTGCAGTAATCAGCAAACACAACAGACACAGAAAATACGTTTTGTTTTTAAAAAAAACTATTAATAATTAAATGGCAATTACCTTTTAAAGAAGACCAAATTGCACAACTCAGTCAGTCTCATACCACTACTGTGTAGTTCATCACAGAAGTATATTAAAAGCTTAAAAAAATGATATAAGACTGAATAAGTCAGTGTTCCTGGGGTGGGCAAAAACCAAATGTGTTAAACAATTAAGAAACTAGGGACACCAAAGCAGCATGTCATAAGATTGCTGCTATAGTGCATTACTATGTTGTAATAGTTTAACATTACGTGCATCTGTAAAAAAACCTCACTCAATCCCTTAATGAAGGTAATCAGATATACATCAGGAACATTAATTGGACTGTCATTGAGTATGTTGTGTGATTAACTTTTCTTTGAACAATAAGCAAGCATATGTATCTCATTAAACACAATGAACATAAACAGCAAGTGTTATATTATCAGAAATACTTACACATAACAGTACAACTAAATAAGTGCTACAGAACTGTCATACATATACACGCTCTTAAATTAATGATCTATTCAAAAATATTAACTGTTGAGCTAAAATGCAAAAATGTAGTTTCTTTCATGAAAACGTATGGCAACAACAAAGATATTTGCTAATATACAAAACTATTTTGAATATTCTGGAAACATGCATCTGTATATGAACTGGTAAAAGCAACCATTAATTCACTGGACTGATAAATACAAACAGCATGTACAAATGTAAGGACACAAACTTCAAGAAATATTGGAACAAATTAACTTTTTCCTTTATCAATAGTATGTTTATCTACTTTTGGATAACAGCATTCAACAGTAGCCTTATTTGTTTAATCAAGAACACACATTAAGAGTGATAATATACAACTTGATTGAAATCTATACAAGTATATTGAAAAACCATCTGTTTTTTTTAATGGGATAGCCACCTAAATACATATTACTGAACACAGCAGTGATGAAAGTCAATGTTGTTGCAAACACAATAGAGTAAATACTGCACACTTTACAGTGTGGTGATTGCTGTCTAACATATCGCCAACAGCAGTGTATTACCACATTTTGAGAACATGAATTACATATCCATATTAGCGCTGTTTATGATGACAATTGTTAAGCAATGCATGAACAACTCTTTTCGCTCTAACAGTAAAGACAAATATGAATGTTACACTTCAAAACAGTGCCAGGAGTACAGCAACTCAGGACTTCACAATATTGTACATAGTACAAAAGTGTATGTGCAATTCTCCTGACTAGTCTGTCACCCAACATACTGTAGGTGAACTATCTCAACTGATTTTTAACATAGCCCATACCAATTTGGGCCCATTAAGGCAATGTGGGTTTTTTTGTTTTTTTTTGCAAAATCAGTGACACATACATGCTATGCGGTGCTAGAACAAGCGTTTATCTGTGTAACATTTGTAGCACTACTCTGTTCTGTCAAGAAATGAAGAGCAGCAAGTAGTTGTAAAGAAAAGGTTGCACAGCACACTGAAATGAGTACCAGAGTGTGTTAAACACTAATGTGGCAAATCCAGTTGCACCACTCTTCTGCATGGTGAAGGATATTATAATTTTTCAGTACCAACACATAAGCATCCTTAAAATTACGAGGCAACCTCTGCTTAAAAGTGTTAATACAGTCATTACATTCCACCAAACCATTGCTGTACCTCAACCACATCACATAATGTTCCATGTCCTATGGTAGAAAATCACAGTCTGTGTGTCATAAAATGCTCCTGTAAGTTGCACTCTGCCAGCTATGAAATCGGTGATTGATGTGTCAACTCTTATTCCATTTGAGTCAATTCTCTGCAATACTAAAAGAAGATACTGAGAAGATGTTCTAACTCTAATAGACTGAAGACAATCTCCTCCACACACAGTACACACCCAATCACATTGTGCATTCCTGAGCAATTCTCTGAACTTAACTGAGTGTGCCTGTGGAACATTCAACGAAATCCACAACATGTTTTCAGTTACTTATGTCTGTGAATGGCGACAAAGATGCAAGTGTACTTTGTCACATAAGTAACAGTAAAGTACTGTTGCATAGGAATCTGATCACAATCCAAGATGTTAATGATGGCCATCATGAATTCAGTCACATCTTGCTGAACGTTATTGGCAAATGTTTGTTGACCATCATATGCACCTAACACCATCCGTAAAGGTGACAAAGTCTGGATTTTATTGTCATGCTTAGCAGTATCGTTAACAGCTTGCTTCAATGACTTGCACAGTGCTGTCTCATGGGAAGACTTGATACACTCAACAACGAGAGATATGTGAAGAAATGCTTGCATCCCTGAGTCAGCATAGCAGTTCACTCCAGTGCTGCTGTCAAACACTGGGACAATGCTCAGCCCAAGAGTATTCTTTCATGGAGGTGAGCATGTTTCATTGTTTGTTGTGGAGTCATTTTCACTGTTGTGTAAGTGCAATCCTGGTCTTGTTGTTCAATAAAGCAATAATGCCTGATAGGGTGTGTGTTGTGCTGGAATAATGTCACGTCTCAGGTGGTTGGGCACAAGGCTGCAGGCCGAGTGCGTCCACCAACTGTGGCATGGTGTTATCCCAAATGACACACACCATGGAGGGCATTATTGCTATTATGCAATGGTTCATTGTTATATATAAAATAAAAAAAATAATTTTAAAGAATGTTTTTATTAGTGTGGAAAAATATTTTTGTTTCTTAAGAGGAGATGCAAAAAAAGAGGACAGCCATAATGATGAGAGCAGCCATAATGATGAGAGTAGACCTGTGATGTTGTGCTGGGGGATAACATCACGGGTCCAGTCCCTGACTGACCAATCAGTGTCCAGGATTCTTTCTTGCCATTGCATAATGCCTCTTTCTGATGGCAGTAGCTGGCACTGTGACATTGTATTGCACACCACACAGGGGTAATAGAATAAGAGGCAATGTCAGCTGGTACAGAGTACATAGTCTATTGTACTCTACAATGTATTGTCTATCAGCATGGATTTTGTGTGTTGCCATGTTAATGATATGCAAACCATCCAAAGAACATACACGTGAAAGTACGGGATATACTATGTTATCCTGAAACTCGGCATGCAGACATTTGGCATGCTGATTAAAATAGCCCAAAATGCAAAGGCCCGAATCACTGACATGCTGACATAAAAATTTTGAGCATGTCATGAAAAGAAAGTGTAAAATGTGGGGGGCTTTGACCTCCGCATCTCCCATGTGGAGTGACAATGTGGGGGTGACAACAAGTGCCTTTATAAATGTCTTTTGTACATTATACTGAAAGTCCACTGTTTCCCATTGCACCATTTACCATACTACGTTCGACATCTATATTGTGACGTAGCATGATGCGTGCATTTATACAAACACCATGAACAGCTTCCAAACCAGCTGTGCAAGATACAACAGACTTCATCTCAGACAGCTGATGTGAGCTTTGCCACCAGATTTCGACTCAGGCAGACACCAACAATGATATCAACAGCATGCAGAGTAATAATTTCCTGACCTTTCCTCTGCAGTATAATGCTGCTAAATTCAGCACATTGTTTGAGTCAAGGCATGAAACACACCATTGGAGAACTATCGGAATATACTGTATTGAATATGTCACAAGCAGTGTTCATACAATCTGACTCACTGCTGATGATGAGTGTGTTAAGCAGAGTAACATTTTCCTGTGACAAAGAACCAATGCGGGCCTGATCCAAGAGTGCCTTATAAACAAGATTCACACTCTGCCACGTTTTCAGAGTTTAATGTAACTGAACAACTCCCTGAGATTTATTCCTCCAATGCACCCTATAATTTTCTTAGCTTGCTGAACAGTCAGTTCCTAGAAAAACATGTTCTGCTTTAAGTGGTGCAAGCTGTACTGTAGTAGGTCCCCAAACACCGCAACACTCTTTCCACCAAAGGTTCACTGTAGTCAGTTCCTAGAATTTTCAGCAGATGTAGGTGTACGCATGCAAGCATGACATTTGAGACCATGCTTATCTCATCAATGATGAGAAGTTTTATTTTGGTAAACATTGACAGCAGGTCAGATGCCACCTCATGCGATATCTTTTGATACTGTCCTGTTTTACCATGCTCCACAGGAAGCATAAACAACAAGTGTAGAGATACACCTCCAATGTTGTAAGATGACAAGCCAGTAGGAGTGCTAACAGTGACAGACATCACTTCACCCGTAAGCTTTCTTATATCATCTGAAATAATCTCAGTAAGAAAACTCTTCCCTGTGCCAGCAGAACCACTAACAAACATGCATAATGGAACACAGTTGTCACATCTGTATTGTGCCTGCTCATGTAAAATTCCATGCCTTAGTGCTTCTGTAACAGTAGTATAAACTGTATGCTGCTGTGTATTCATTTTCTCTGCCAAGTGACGTGGATCTATGATGTGAGAACAATCATGTCTCATGGCACTCTCCACTCATGAGCACAAATGAATCATTTATGGGAAGGGGAGCTCCAAGGAGATCCTCTCCTTCAGGATCAATGTTATCCTCTGAATTACTTGGAGTATCCTCTTCAAGCTGTTTTCAAGCTTGTTCAAGTTGTCCTTTTCCAACTCCAATCTCTGAATGTAAGTTTCAGAGTTCTCTGTCTTGAATGTCTCATATGTTAGAAAAAACTGTTCCTCATAAGTGTCGCAGTCCCCTTTCAGTGTTTTCTCATCCCCCCATGGCTTGCAAAGGAATAGAAGAGCAAAGTAGTAATGCTGTTTACTCTCAATAGTTGAGAGGCTCAACTTACAATAATCAATGAGCCATGGTTTTCCTTTCTTCACAAGGCTACCCTCACTACCTCTGACCTTGTAAATGCCCCATGTGATGTCAGGTGTAACATCTTTCTTATAGTCAAACCATTTAGCCACCTCATACAAGCACATATCATCCATGTCAATGTGCCTGTTGGGGTAGTAGGAGTCGGACAGATTACTCTTCAGGATATTATGCCACATAGGATGGTTAGAAGCCAGCTCTTCAATCTCAGAATGAGACCTCAACACATGCTTATATTTCTCTTTGTAATTGACACTGAGAAACTGGACAACATCAGATTTATCATACAAGTGTGTGCCTGTCAAACAATCACTGGCTTAACATGCTCCACACTCCCTGAGAGACAATGTCTTTAGTCCAAGTTAGCAGAGTTGTGAATTCAATAAATGACTGGAAGTAGCAATGTCTTCTCAAAGTTCCAAAAACTTGTATGCTCATGTTTTGTTATGTATGAGAGGATATATTGAACAAGAGACAGAGAGTTTTCAGCAACAAACTGCACATCAATGTTTGCCTGCTACATTAGGAGAAGTGTTGGATAGTAATCATTGATATATACCTCATTCTCCTGTCTGGGTAACTCATACACACTTTTTCTGGACTTCGCCTTGAGATAATGACACATTGCTGAGAACAGATCATTCATGCATCCCAGCTGGCAGACATGTCTTGAGAATCCAAACCGACACTTGCTACACCACTGATTATGACTCTTGACTGCTTGAAGACAGTACTTCCCACAAATATGACACTGAAACCTCTGTACCAGCTTCCATAGTGTTAGACTGTCATATTTGTTGTGACTGTGACAAGTAACAAAATGCTGAATGAAATTCATTATTTCTGTACCGTTACTGTCACCAATACGAGGTACATATTTAATCCACAACAGCATATGGATGTGTGGAGCACCTCGTGCTTGATATTCTATACCCCAAACATAGTGCTCAACCATTCCAAGAGGCGAATTGACCTTTGACAAAATAAATGTCAATAGGTCAACGAAACAATGGTGAAAATGCTGTGACACAGATACTGGATCAAGAGAACATATCTCAACAAGTGTCATTGAGGAAATGCCCTCGACATCAACATTGGCCCACCTCAATAGGTCGATCAACTTGTCCCAGATGTACAATGCACATCTGAGAGTTATGAACCAAGTAGCAGCACTAAACTTCCAAATCATTGTCATAAAAGTGTCCTTGATACCAGTATTCTTTTGTGCCATGCAAACCTGAAAGGATGGATGTCAAATTCACCTGCAATATTTCATCATTGTCTTTCTGTCTTTTAAAGAACTTAACTGCAGTGATTCCATCCAATGGAGAAGTCAAGTGCAGAGTGTGTGCAACTGAAGCAGAGAGGATACTAAGGTCACTCACCCAAAGCAGGTGGAACAAATATTGAATATTCCTCGGAAAGTTTCCATCCTTGCTCATCACTCTTGATGTGTGATACTCTGCACCTAGAACATGCACCTTACGATGATCCAAGCGACCTCTTGCACCTTGTGGAAACAAGTCAGGAAAACACCGGGCTTCCATTGTTTCCTTCCAAATGCTAACAGGGTTACCATCAACTTGCTTCATCTGATACGAGTCGATATTATCACCAATTGGATCCTGACCATGTAGGGGTGAATAATGTATTGTTCATATACATTTTCAGTAGATGCAATATCAACCTTCTCAATCATTGGCTTCCTAGTGTCCAGCACTCCAAACTGACTGTCAATGTCAGAGAATGCTTCAACACCAAGGTCAGCATAGAAAGGGTTGCTACTTTTCAGATAGTGTAGAGCATGTTTCGCTTTCTTTACATTGACAACATCTTGCCAAATAACCTTTGACTTTGTGGGGACTTCATTCACTAGTATGATCTTATTGTTTTCATGTGAGATAGTTTCCACATTCTCTTTCAGATGCAGTGGCAAATACATCACAGAACCTTTCAAGGCTTTGACAAGCTCTTCCCAGGCTACATTCACTGTCCCAGTATTCAATCACGTAATTGTCTGAAATAGTTTCATTGCCTGTATGAGGATCTGTTCAAACATAATTAGTGTGGCAATCTCCTTAGGTGTTGTGTCTGCTTCCATGTTGAAACATATTTAGTGTGGAAATCTCCTTAGGTGTTGTGTCTGCCTCCATGTTGCTCAACACATACCTTGGAGGCAGAGTGTTAGCCTTCACCTTTGTCAAATAATAATGGCACATGATAACCACAGGGTCCAAGTCAAAGTCATACTTCAGTAATATGATAGACAACAATTGTGTCCATGTCTCATTCAAAAACTTAATATTCTCCAGAACAACAGTCACTGTCTGAGATCTGTAAAGTAGTCTGTGACAAGAGGCACACACAGAGTCAAACTTCTTTCTCTTTGCCAAGTCAAACTTGACAATCTGTTTACCAAACATGGTAGGTATTTCAGATTCAAAAACAGAGACAGTACCAGACTCAGGGCCAGATGTGTTGTCACACACATCAGCAGCCAGTGTAGCACAATGCATAAAGCCTTGTATCAACCGCAGTTGTAGTAGTGTGCCACTGATCTCCCGAGATATTTCCCCTTTATTCTGCAATTAAGATATCTGTGGGCCTTGGGAGGATTCTGGTGGAAATATCTGAAGTCGACAATCTCGTTTTTGATTTCTTGACTTTACTGAACATCTGTTCTGGCACCATGAATCTTATAATTTGTCTGACTGGACTTAATGTGCTTGTCCCTCTGGTCCCTGTATTTTTTGGATTGCAAGTACTTTGATGTTTCATGTATGTCCAGCTTGTGTCTTCCCTGTCATCAAGTTTTTATATTATTTTGAACATTAGTTCAGGCAGTGAGGGGGCCCAGTGAAAACCTGTAATTTCACCCTCCTTTTAGATTAGTGTGAGAGACTAACCTGGAGGGTTGATTACGAAACTTTTGTCCTTATATTCATTTTGTTTTTTGTTGTTTTGTTTGTTTATTTGGGTGTGTTCCTTTTTATTTTTATTTTCTGTTTTAGTGGGGTCATTTAGTGTATGATAAGAAGTTAAGTTGTTGTTAGTCATTTAAGTTAGTTATCTGGTTTTTAGGTATTTGTGGAGTGACGGGAAGTGAATCTCTAGTGTGGTTGATTTTTAGAGGTATGATATTACCGGACTGGAATATGTGTGTGCCTGTATTACCCCCAGTTGTGTGCTATTCAGCCTCCGCTCTTCGCTTTCTCCACCCTTTTCATCCCCCTCCTTTGGCTTTTTCTATTTATCAACGTTGTCGTACTTTAGGTATTGCCTGGAGGAGGGGGGATGGGGTGGGGGAGTGAACAGTGGAGGCTGGAGGAACGGAGTGCTCCCATTTGAGTGGTTAAGCCCAGGAGACACCCTGGGGTGAAGTGGAGCATGGAACGTGCACCATCTTGTTTGGTCCCCATACCCAAGGGCACCATCATTGGTGACGGGCAGGTAGCCATGGCAGTTCAGGACTTTTGTCCATCCCAGGTGCTGTTGTGCAATGCTAGATCTGTCTAGAACAAGACCGCTGTGATTTTCAATCTTGTTGGTTCAACAGATGTGGCTTGCATCACCGAGACCTGGCTGGATGATAATGCAGGCCCAATATTGGAGGCCGCAGTCCCAGCTGGGTATACAGTGATACATTGCCTGCAGTTGGACAGCAGGGGGTGTAGGGTTGCTGTCTGTTTTAAGAGTGAATTGGCACTGACTAGTGTTCCAGCTGGGGAGACCATCTCCTTTGAATGTGCTGTTGTAGCAGGTGTGGGCTATCGAATTGCTCTCATCTACTGTCCACCCGGAGATGGGAAACAATTCCTTAAGGAAGTAGCAGACTTCATCATCGACCTGGCTTTTGAGTCTCACACACTGATGGTTCTGGGTGACTTTAATGCCTGGATCGACGATGAACTCTAGCAATTTGTACAACACTTTCTCCAGTTAATGAATTCACTGGGCCTAGCACAGGTGGTTACCACAGCTACACATAAAGGTGGCCTTTCCCTTGACCTGGTCTTCCTTCTGGGGATTGAGGCTTCTGACATGGGGGTGGAACCAGTCAGTTGGTCTGACCATTACACTGTGAGATTCAATTTTGGCATCCCACCTTGTAGGCCGACCCATGTGGAGATGGTCAAGTACTGCCCCTTATGGAACATTACTTCTGATGGCCTTGCTGCGGTCCTTGACCTATCACAATTTCCTGTGCATTGCAATGATCCAGAGGCATTGGTTTTGGCCTATAATAACGCCATCATCTCTGCCCTGGATTCTGTTACTCCAGTTTGCGTGTGCCCTCTCTCCCTTCGACCTCGGGCTCCTTGGTTTGATGGGGCCTTGAGGGAGCTGCGGCAACTAGGACACAGGCTAGAGCATTGCTGGTGGAAATCTGGCCTGGATGCCAATCATCTTAGACTTCTAGAACATTATCAATTCTATCACTCAGAAATGTCTAGTAAGAAGGCAGAATTCCTGTCAAGGGAAATTTCTGCTGCCCAGAACTGACCAGTTCAGCTCTTCAGAACTGTGTACAGATTGTGCAACCCAACCTGTCTGCAGCTCTGAAGAGCATTTTCTCAATTACAGTGTGACGAGCTTGCTTAGTTCTTCGCTGATAAGATGATGGACATCAACTCAGAGATCTTCTTGACACATTCTATACTAGTTGTTAGTGATCAGGACTTGGTCGCTACCCCTTTGTTTTCCTCGAGTATCTTCGACCACCAGGAAATCGTGGCTGTTATGCAAATTGTCCAGGGGATGTGCCCTACCTGCTGTAGTTTAGATTTGGGTCCTACATCCCTTATTATGGGTTGTGGGGAGGCCATTCTCCTGGTTCTTGCACAGATAGTCTGGTGCTCCCTTGACCAGGGTGAATATCCCTGTTCCTTGAAAGAGGCAGTGGTGACACCCTTGTTGAAGAAAGCTTCATTGAACCCAGACTGTCTTGCTAACTACAGGCCTATCTCGAATCTCACCTTTGTGGGGAAGGTGATAGAGAAAGTATTCACGGCCCAGCTGGAGAACCATTTCACCATCCATAGCATCTATGAACTTTTTCAATCAGGCTTTCAAATGGGGCACAGTACTGAGACTGCAATGATTCGGGTGCTCAATGATCTCCTGATGGCAAGAGACCAGAGAAAACAGTCCATTTTGATACTATTGGATCTGTCCTCAGCATTTGACACCGTTGACCATGGGGTCCTTCTTGAGTGCCTGAGATATACTTGTGGGTTTTCTGGGGTGGTCCTCAGATGGTTCACCTCTTACCTCACTGGAAGAACTCAGAGGGTGGTTTCAGGCTTTTTTTCCTCTGATCCCACCTCTCTGCCTTGTGGGGTTCCTCAGGGCTCTATTTTGTCCCCCATGTTGTTTGTGGTGTACGTGCTTCCCCTCAGAGACATTGTGAGATGGTATGGTCTGAGGTCTCATTGCTATGCTGATAATAACCAGCTATACCTGTCTTTTGCCCCCAACCAGGAAGAAGCCACCTCGGTATTTAATAGCTGCCTCAGTGAAATCCAGGATTGGATGAGGTCCAGTTGGTTGAAGTTGAATTCAAGGAAGATGGAGGTGTTGGTTTTGGATTCGGATCGCCGGAAAGGGGGGCGTGTAGACGGCTCCCCATCTGAATTGTACCTTGGGGCTGTCGAGCTACAGGTGTCTGAAAAGGTGCAAGACCTGGGGGTGATACTGGATGCTGGGCTGACACTTTGGCCTCAGTTGTCAGCTGTGGTTAAGACATCTTTCTGCCATCTAAGAAACATCACCAGGATCAAGCACCTAGTTCAGTCCGGTGATCTGCCAACTTTAATCCATGCCTTTGTGACCTCGTGCCTTGACTACTGCAACTCACTTTACTTTGGGCTTCCGGGGGTTGATATCCACCACTTGCAGCTGGTGCAGAATTCCACAGCATGGTTGTTGGAGGGGACTTCCAGATTATCCCATATTACACCGGTGCTGCGGGAACTGTACTGGCTGTCAGTTCAGTGGTGGAGCACCTTCAAAGTCCGATTGCTGACTTTTAAAGCCCTGCATGAACTGGGCCCTGATTACCTGAAAGAACTCCTGATTCCTTACCACCCTGTGAGACCACTCCTCTCTGCCAACGAGGGGTTGCTAGAGATTCCAAGGGTGACTTTAAAATCTGTTGGGGCCCATGCTTTCACGTTTGTGGCCCTACTCCCTTTGGAATTCTCCACCCTGTCAGATTAGGGAGTGCACGACCATGGGGAGTTTCAAACAGGCTTTGAAATCTTTCCCCTGGGAAAAAGCCTATGGATGTATTATTTATTGAATTGTATTGTTTTATGATGCTGAATTTGCTGGATTTTATTTTCTTATTGTACTGCGCCTTGATGCCTGAAAGGCGCATAACAAATAAAGTATTATTATTATTATTATCATCATCAGAGTTCTTGCACTGTGCATGTCACCAGTTTTGAGCAGTTCATCATGCTGTTTGTACTGTGACACAGCTTTTTGAACCGTGTGGACTCTGTTCACAAAACTCAGCATTTCTTGATAGTGTAATGCCACCATATGCATATGGTGAAACACACTATTGCATACACGACTATGCAGACAAGCTAATGAATGTCCCAATAATCCTTTATGTTGTTGAACCTCACAAATGTCTATGGTGTGTAACATATCACATCTCTCTGTATTTGTTTTCAGAACAAAGAGATTGACAAAATCTGCAATAGCAGCAAATGAATCCTGCCTTACATTGCAAGTGTCATCGCATGACCACGATACACAGCTTGTTTTGTGCATGTCATTTGTTGACTCAGTCTCATCACCTGATGTGATTAGTCCTTCAGCATGTGAGAGCCAACACATTACAGACCTTACTACCTGCATCAACTGCGAGAGCAATATCATCGCCAAATGTATGGTAAGACTCTTCCCAAAAGAAAGCCACAGAGTGCTGTTTATGAACTCACTGGACTTTAAAAACATCACAAAAGTTGTCTCTGTTTAGAGTCAACAATTTTCAGTCTGCAGTGAATGTTCATCAGACCATTGGTAACTCGTTCAATCTGCTGCATCATTTTTTCCATAACAGTGACAGGACAGCAAGTGCCATGTTCACGAATCTGCATACTCTAAGCCGCAGTTTCATTAATGTGAGATGTCTCTCCAGTCCTTTTCATTAACATTTCATGACAGCAGATATGATTCATTCAACTTTAACCTTGTTGGCTAAGGGCCAAAAGAAAGACAACTTGTTAAGATGTCCTACAGGTGCACTTGTTTGCTTATGTTTATGTGTTGTTTCTCATGCACCTTCACAGTAAACAGCTTTCCTCTGCTGTTTTCTATGAACTGCATGATCTGCCCCCTCTCAGTTTTGTGCCTATTGAAGGTAGCTAACTGTTAATGATGTGTCACATGCAGCAAGCAACCTTTTACGACAGACTGATCTATGGGTCTTCTTTGCCTTCTGAGTAACATTTTTACATCCCACATTAGTATTCATCAACTGTACATCACTATGATGCTTATCTTTCTTTCTAAGTGTTCGATCTCTTCTTGGCATTCTTGCAAATTACAAATTCTAATTTGTCTTAGCAAAAATATCAGACAGGAACTCACACCTGTAAAAAGAAACAATAGAAACCCAACAATTACCTGCATTGCAAAATTTAATTAACTGTAATTATTGTAGTAGAAAAATAATACTATTATTCATATTAAAACATATGTATAACTGTTGTTGCATTCAACAATATGATATACATTGATTTAGAAACATAGAAACATAGACTTTGACAGCAGATGAGGACTACTTGGCCCACCTAGTCTGCCCATTTCCCTACCTACTGGATAAGCTTCAGATCCTAGTTTACCAACAGTCTATTTCTTCCTACACCCCCACATGAATTAGTTTATGCCTTTTCCATGCATTATTGAATTCCCCACTGTTCTTGACCCCACAACCTCATCAGGAAAGCTGTTCCATAAATCCACCATCTTGTTTGTGAAACAATACTTCCTCACATTGTCCCTGAGCTGTCACCCCTCTATATTCACGGTGAGTCCCCTTGTTCTTGCATATCTCTTTTTCTGAAAGATGCTACCCTCTTGGACTTTGTTGATTCCCTTGAGGTACTTAAAAGTTTCAATCATGTCCCCCCCTTTCCTCAAGGGTATACATAATTAGTTCCTTTAGTCTTTCCTCATGTGGCTTCTGTTGCACACCCTGCACCATTTTAGCTGCCCTCCTCTGGACTGCATCCATCCTGTCTACGTCCTTGTGGAGAGGGGGTCTCCAGAACCGGATGCAATACTGCAGATGGGGTCTCACCAACTGTCTGTACAGAGGAATAACAACTCCCTGTTTTCTACTGGATGATGCCTTTCCCTATACATCCCAGCATTCCCACAGCCATCCCTACTGCCTTCTCACATTGCTTGCTAACCTTTAGGTCATCTGATATGATTACATGTCCCTTTCCATTTGTGTTGCTGTTACTACTCCTCCCCCTCATTGTGTACTCTTCCCCTGGGTTTTTGTTTCCCAGGTGCATTACTTTGCACTTCTTTGCATTGAATCCAAGCTGCCACACTTCTGACTATTCGTCCAACCTTGCCAGGTCCCTTCTCATCCTTTCCACTCCCACTTGTATATCAACTCTGTTGCAGATCTTTGTGTTGTCTGCAAAGAGGCATTGTTTTCCTTCCAGTCCTTCTGCAATGTCACTTATAAAGACAATAAAAAGGACTGGACCCAGTACTGAACCATGTGGTACCCCACTAGTAACCCCCCTTTCTTCAGCGTGGACTCCATTTACTATTACCTACTGTATCCTGTGTTTTACCCAGGCTACCACCCTGGGGCCCACTCCCAGGCTGGCTAATTTGTCTATTAATCTTTTGTGTGGGACTGTGTCAAATGCCTTGCTAAAGTCTAGGTTGGCCATGTCCATAGCCCCTCCCTGGTCTACTACTTTGGTCACCCAGTCAAAAAAATCTATTAGAGACATCTGACATGACCTTCCCGCTGTGAACCCATGCTGCCTTGGGCCCTGTGCCCCACTGACTTCTGGGTACTTAACAATTCTTTTCTTCAGAACTGATTCCATAATTTTCCTACCACTGAGGTCAAACTGACAGGTCTGTAGTTTTCTGCCTCAGTCTTGGTCCCACTTTTGTGAAGGGGAATCACATCTGCCTTCCTCCAGTCCTCAGGTACAACACCATCCTCCCATGATTTATTATAAAGAGTAGTCTGTCGTGTTGCTAGTTCTCCCCAATGTTCTTTTAGAATTTAGTTCTTTTTAATAAAAATAAAAAATTCTGGGGTGAATCCCGTCAGACCCCATTGCTTTGTCCACCTTCGGTTTTAGGAGTTCTTTCAGAACCCTTTCTTTTGTGAAAGGACTGGGACTGACCCCCCTATCCAGAATGCTTCTATTGATTGGATTAGGTACCTCCACCTCCTGTTCTTTTGTGACTTAACTTTAAAGTTATCTCCAACACAATAAATGTTGTCAGTATAATAATCTGTGCTGAGGTGCCTTCAGCATCACCTAATGTTTATTTGCTCAACAACATATTTGGTGTGTAAAAACATTGATAAATGAGTAATTAATATGATTGCATCAATATCCACATGTTTTCGTGCAACTGCAAATACTTCAGACATCCAACACTTAACATGCATATGGTGGCACGATAAGAACATTTTTGTGTGAAAATTAAATTATGATCCAGCTAACCATATTTAACATACATGTATCAGTAAAAAAAAGTTGTTGAGCTTACCCATATTCTTATCATGATCAAATAACCACGATGAAAAACTTGATGTGCACGCAAAAATATATTTATGGAGCCAAATTCTACACCACTCTGTGATGTTTGTGTGACAACAGTTATTCACTCATCATAGCATTCATATGTAGAGAAATTATGCAATCATGGGGAATTCTATTTTTTTTTTGTCCAGATGGGAATCTCTGCAACTGTATCCTATATTTAACCTAAGAATGTTTTTGTGATCAAAATTTCGCGACAACATAGTATTATCGAGGTAACTTTGAATGGCAGTGAATAATGTTTGTGCAAAATTTGCTTCTTCGTGCCAAGAAGCATGCATTTAACTAATTGCAATGGACTACCTTTAAAATTCCTTTCATCACATCCCTATGTAAAATTACTATTATGATGACTTACCACATCTACACAACTCAAATGTTCCCAAATGTTCCATAGACTGAACTTGAGAAGTGATTGTGAACGCAAACATTGCTGCCACCATAGAAAATGTAACCGAGATGCCTTCAACAATATCAGATGTTTATTTGCTCAACAACATATCTTTGTGCAAGCAAATATTGAGCAAGTAATATGACCATGGCAATATCTGCATGTTTTAGCACAAGTCAAAATGCTTCTGACATCCAACAATTAACATGCATATGTTGGCAGGATACAAAAAATGTTTACATGGAAATAAAATATGGTGGAGCAAAGTAACCATATGTAAAATACGTATATCACCACAAAAAGATAATGTTGTCAAGTTTCCTCCTATGATAACCATGGTCAAGTAACCTTGGTCAAAAAAACATGTTGTCATGCAAACATTTTTCAATCAAATTAAATTTTATGTCACTGTTATGTTTGTATGACAACACTCATTCACTCATCACAGCATGCATAAGTTGAAAAGTTTTCACGAACAATACTAATGTTTTCACAATGAAAAGATGTTACCAAGGTGCCCTCAGCATCCCCCAATGTTGATTTGCTCAACAACATATGTTTTTGTGTGAAAACATGGAACAATTAGTAATTAATAAAACCACAGCAATATCTGCAGGTGTTTGTGCAAGTATAAATGCTTCTGAGCACAGTTAGTAGTTAATATTCAAATGCTGGCATGGGCTAAAAAAATGTTTTTGTGCTAACATTTTTAGCCATGCATGTTTGACCCTTGACTTCTATCCTCATGATGCAATACAACCAGCAAGTGGTTAAAAATGATCATGAAAACAAACTGCAACATAAAAACTGTAATTCTGATAAACATTTAACCTTTAGAAACCTATCATGCAGTCAGAAACATACAGAAACATCATACTGTCACACAGAAAAGTGCCTATGTGACTAAAATCCTCACTTAGTTCACCAAGACCATCCATCTTTTTTTTTTGGAGGTGGGAATGTACATACAATCTTCTCAACCATTGGGTTAAGTAAATAAAGATTGACAGTACATGGCATGCAGTGTCACCATTCCAGCAATTTATGCATATTTTTTCTTTTAAAATACAATTTACCACATATCAGGAAATTAAATGTTAGCCAATCAATGAGAACATCACAACACAAGAAGAAGGAAATTCAACCATTTTATGGAACTGCATGAGACCAGCAGAACTACAGTAGGTACAGAAACTGTTTACTAACTTTAAAACATTAGTATAACTTATGTTTCCTTCTAAAAATAGGCTAAAAAATAATGCATTTTTTCAGTACACAGTTTAACATAAACTTTGAGCTGTATAATGGCTGCTAGCTCAAGAAATATATGCAATATTGGTCAAACAGGTGCTAAGGCCACTTACCAACACACAAGCCAATTCAAAAGGGAGAGAAAGTCTGTTAGGCATGTGTACATAGTTCAAGCTCACAGCCAGTTACAGTTTCTGTCTTCTGTGTATTTTCCAAGCAACCAATTGAGACCACTCAAATTGCCTTCAAAAACAGTGCGACCAGGATATTCAATGGGGTTGCGCCTGGCGCAACCACAGTAATATGCCCAATACGATATTGAAAGTTGGGATTAGCACAGCGTAAGTCCCAATGCGCTGGGGTGCAAAGTTAATGTATGCCACACAAATGCAGGGGCATGCCCATGCGTATGCAGCACATTCTGATATTCACCCCAGATGTGCAGCACATATGCTGGCACAACCCTGCTTTGCACCACATGGGGGGCTCAAAGTTGAGCCCCCCAAAAAAGGAACAAAGCCAGGCCACCCACAGGTGAGCTGCTGTATTGCAGGGTGCAGCACAGCACCCACCAGCTGTGGGTGGCCACCCACCCAGCAGGGACACTGTCTGTGAGTACCCACACCCTCCTCAGTGGTCTAGTGGTTCCCCTCTCCTTCCCATTATGCCCAACGGGCAACCCTACAGGTTAAAAACCTGGTGCTCCAGTGGTAACTCCCCTCCCTCCCGTAAACCTGATCATGTGTAGTAGTATTAGAGATATAATTCTTGGTAGTCTAGTGGTGTCCCCCCTTCACTCCTGTAAACCCTATCATGGGCAAATGTTTCATATATATAATCCCTGGTGGTGTAGTGGTACCCCCCTCCCTTCATATGCCAGATCATGGGCAAATGTTAAAATAATATCCCAGGTGGTCTAGTGGTACCCCCCATTCACACAGACACCCCTGCCCAACCAGCTCCCTTCCCCGTCACTGGTGGGTGACAACAACCCGCTTTCATACTGCCCCACTGCCAACCAAATGACTGTTTACAGTAACAACTGTAAGCCTGCTGGTCCACACTGTGGACCAATGGGCTTGCAGTGCATACTGTAGTAGTCATTAACAGATTTGTGAATGACTAGTACAGTATGCACTGCAATCCCATTGATCCACAGTGTGAACCAATAGGCTTACAGGTGCTACTGTAAGCTGTCATTCAGTGGGTGGTGCAGGTTGCTGCCACCCATCAATGACGGGGGGAGCTGGGTGGCAGGGGTGCCTTTATGGGTGGGGGGTACTACTAGACCACCAGGGATATTATTTTAACTTTTGCTCATGATCTGGCATACAGAGGGAGGGGGATACCACTACACCACCAGGGATTATATATGTAATGTTTGCCCACAATTGGATTTGCAGAAGGGAGGGGGATACCACTAGACTACCAGGGAATATATTTCTAATACTACTACCCATGATCGGGTTTATGGATGGGAGGAGGGATGCCACTAGATCTCCAGGGACTATATTTCTATTACTACTGCCCACGATCAGGTTGATGGGAGGGAGGATGGGGAGATGCCACTAGACTTCCAGGGATTCCTGTCATGTTGATGATGGCTATGCGGGGTGCCAGGTGCATTTCACTGGGTTGTCCTACTCATCACATGGAAATGGGGCCATAATGGCATGCAAATGGCCCCATTTGCATCATGCATACATTTTGGCCTCATTTGCATGCCCAAGTCTGAATATCACAGAAGATGCAACCAGCACAACAACAGTTGTGCTGACGCATTCGCAGTCCTCCCGGTCTAGGTAATGCACCTGTGCCTTCTACTTGCGCCATGCACATTCTATGCCATATTCAAAGGTGATGTGCCATGCCAAATCACCTTTGAATATCACACTGTCCTGGTCCTAGCACATCTCACTTGTGCTGCACTCCTACTTGTGCCACTGCCAGGCACAGTCTAAATATATGTCCCTCTGTGTTTTGTCTATGCCTGACCCAATCAAACACTGTTCACTGCCATCAGTAAATTGTAATTTTTGAATTGGAACATAACATCAGCTATCAGCCAAACCAATTTTTTTTTGCCACTGTTGCCACCTGCCTATGTAGCATACAACTGCCTATATGCAAATAGTTCAGAGTATCTATTAGATCTCACTGGAGCACAGCAGACACAGACTAACTTTTCTGAGTTCTTTGTCACTAAGTTTTTAAAACAAAACTGAGCATAGCAGAAGACTCCAGAATCACAGTGTGGATGGTAGGCAGCAGTTTGAGCCATAGAGGTGGTGAATATGTTCATATAAGTCATTTTGGTAGTGACTTGCACCTGCAAAACTGCAGGCTGTGGTGGTTCAGCAAGGGAGGCATGAGATGGGAGCAGCTCATGCCAACCATGCACCACATATTGAGCAACCATCTGCACCTGCCGTAAGAGGGAGGTAATAATCCCTCTGTACAAGACACTGGTTAGGCCCCATCTGGAGTACTGAGTGCAGTATTGGAGGCCACACCTTCACAAGGACATTAACCAAATTGAGGCAGTCCAGAGAAGGGCAACCAAAATGGTGCAGGGACTGCATCAGAAGACAGATTAACAGAGCTCAATATGTATACCCTTGAGCAAAGGAGGGAGAGGGGTGATATGATCGAGGCATTCAAACACCTTAAGGCATAAACAAGGTGAAAGAGTCTAACATGTTTAAATATAAGAAAAATAGCAGGACAAGAGGACACAGCATGAGATTAGAGGAGGCCGATTAAGGGGAATGTGAGGAAATTCTTTTCACAGAAAGGGTAGTGGATGCATGGAATGGCTTACCACAAGAAGTGGTGGCTATGAATACAGTGCAGAGCTTCAAACAGGCATGGGATAGGCATAAGGGAGCAATACAAATGACTATGAATAGATAGGCCACTGACAGAGCAAAGGCAGATGGCACATTTATAAGGTAGAAAAAGAAATGGGCAGACTGGATGGGCCTTGCGGTCCTTATCTGCCGTCAACTTCTATGTTTCTATGTTTCTATGTTACCTGAGATACTGCTGATCCATCTTGGTGGCAATGATTTAGCCAGCAAAAGGCAGATAGATTTAATGGCTGAGGCTAAACTGGACCTAGCTTCACTGTCAGAGATGCTACCTGCCTCTAAGATTGTCTACTCAGACATTACAAAGCATATGGTTTAGCATGCAGATCAGCACATGTATCTGCTCGACAGGCCAAGGAAGAAAGCAAACATGCACATCTCTGCATTTTTACATGATCTGGGAATGCACATGATACATAATCCACAAATTAAGTATTTTAAACATTGGCTGTACCTAAGAGACAGTGTGCATTTCTCAGATGGTGGCAATTGCCAGTTCTGGGAGACCTCCAAGATGGCATCCTGTCTGTGATCTGAAGAGCAGTGTGTCCTATTACCTTAGCAGGGTGTATTCAAAAACCAAAGGCTCTTTTAAGAGTCAAACTTTACTGGTCAAAAAACAACACATGAAACACGTATATATGTGATAGCGAGCAACTACACATGCCTTTGCTAATGCTATCACTATCATAATAATACACACTTTATTGACCCACCTACATCTTAACATAAGTTAGCAGTACAACCTCTGACAAGAGTTACACTATTTACAAATATTTTTTTGGGGGGGTACACAGACAACACCATCCATGGCATTTTTTCTTTCATATACAAGTATTCAATCATCATGTGCACAGTACATTAATATATTGGGGGATGAGCTCAGTTCTCCAGAACACAGCAAATGCTAGATTATGAATGGGCTGCTGAAGATGGAGGTAGCTGATTGTCTGAATGGTCTCTGAAGATGTGCTGATATCGAACTATATAGTCAAAAAACATCTGGCCACCAGCCTTCTTGATGGCAACAAAATCCTCCATGCCTAACATTGTCCAGGTCTCATGGTGTGGAATAAGTCGGACCTGAAAGTATCTGTTAAAAAAAAAAAAGGCAAAGCACAAAAACTCCTCAGTATATCAATGAAATTGCCACTTAATGACTGCTGCCACAACAAGGAAAACTCTGCAACTCACCATATTGGGTGGGTTGGGAACTCCTTAGTACATCAGTGAAACTGCCGCTGAATGACCACTGCCACAACAAGGAAAACTCTGCAACTCGCCATATTGAGCGAGATGGCACGAGTCACAGGTGTGGCTTGAATGACTCTTTAAAAGAAAGAAATTTACTCCCAAACTGGCCACACTACCAATGTCTTTGTCTGGCCAGCTTTACCTTTTAGTAACCACTCCATGTCACTTACCAGTAAACTGCCATTGTTCCCTTTCCCATTGCACTTTGTGCTTTTCACAGATGGAGTGTGAAAATAATTTTAAAAAAACACAGACTTGAATCCATCTTCATGGTGCAGCCAGACAGGTCAAACGCAAGAAGAACACCATTCATTTCCTGGAGTAGTAATGAGAAACAGAGACACAGAGGAGCAACTCCATAAACTCCACTTACAACAGTGCCACCTGCTTTGCATTGATGGGGCATGTGTGATTTTGTGTTTCCAATGCTTCTACTTGCATGTGTGTGTGTGTGTGTGTCTGTGTGTGTGGTGCTGGGGGTTGGGGATGAATGTGGAGTTAGGGTGTTCAACCCTAACACTGAATTTCCTTGTTTTGTCACTGTAGAACAACCCCAACTGATGCATTAAACAGAATTTTTTGCCTCTAATATATATATATATATATATATATATATATATATATATATATGTGGTAGCACAGTAGTGCTACCATAGTTAGGGTTGAGTATCACTTTAAGGTTAAAGGGTCAAATTTTGCACCTTAATAACTTTGCCACTGTTCAATGGATTTGCCTGACATTTGGAAAGCATGATGGGGCATGGTAGATCTTGGGATGTGCCAAGTTTTGTACCAGTCAGATATACGGCTGCGGAGTTATTAAGCGACAACAAAGTGAGTAATTACGCTTTTGTGCGAATTCTTTGCTCTCACCTACAGGTTGCACAGTTTACGGGACCAGTCCAAAAACTTCAGAGAACATGTGGCTGGGGTCCCTGATGTGCCTTTTGAAGAATTTTGGAAAAAATATTGAACGGTTCTAAAGTTATTCAAAACACAAATTCCCATTATAAGTCAATGGGAAAAGTTAAAAAGTTCGGCACTTTCGCAAATGCACTTTTTAAAGTCACAAATGACTATAAAAGTGCTGCAGATCCACCATTTTGTTTTCAGTTGGTGATCAGAAAAATGCTTGGCATTTAAATTTGGGACCATCTAGGGACACAATTCTTTCTGTGTTCACCTAGTTGGACCCTGATGATTCTAGCCATGTCTTTATTTTGGGGTTTAACACCCCAGAAATATGTTTTTCAAATTTCTGGAACCAGTAGTGTCACAAAGTAGTGTCACAAGCATGATATTTTGCAAAATTTTGTGAAAATTGCCGCAAATTGTGACACTACTTTTTCAGACTATGGCCAAAATGACAGGAATTATTTGCCACCCTGCTGCAAAAGAATGGTTTGGTCTTTCTGGCTTAAATTTGGAGGGAAAGCAGCCAACATCTCACAGATGTGCCTTTTGGTGGTTTGGTGAAAAAAATATTGCATGGCTGTCAAGTTATGGTACTCTGAAGTTGATATTTTTTACCGAAGACTAACATGGTGGTGTCTATCGCGCCTTTTAGGGCTCGTATCTCGTAAATGGTGTGAGATACAGAATTTTTGTTGCGAGTTGCATAGTCCTGTGGGCTATATAATAACAAAAACCTAGCCAGGAAAATCAAGATTTTTGTGATATTGTAATTTCTTTTCTACGTTGTGCGGTTGCTGAGATATTAGCAATTAAGTACTTCCAATGCTCGTTTTAAGCTTCAATTCCCATTACAATGCATACATTCTTTGTACACACTGCCTTTCTGTATGCACCTGTTTGGCAAAAACAGGTGATGCACTACGTTACTGTTGCAGTTACTGTTTCCACTTGTGTTTATGTCCCCGCTTGCAGTACCATTCCTGTGTACGCCACTGTGTGCGCTACCCTTTGCGTTGTCATTCATGCTTGCATTTTCGTTACTGTTTCTGTTTGCATTTCCACTACTGTTTCTGTTTGTGTTTTTGTTTGCGTCACCATGCGCATTGCCATTTACATTTACGGCAGTCCTTTTGTTTGCATTTCTGTTTCTCTTTTGTTTTGTTTCTTCCTTGCTGTTACTGTTACCATTTGCATTTGCAATTGCATCACTGTGCCTGTGCGCATTACGGTTTGCATTTCCATATGCGTTTGTGTTTCCTTTTGGGCTTCTGTTACCTTTGCTGTTCTTGTCTCCGTTACCATTACCATTTGCATTTACAATTGTGTTACTGTGCCCCTGCGCATTTCAGTTTGCATTTCCATAAGTGCTTCTGTTCCTGTTCCTGTTTCCGTTTCTCTTTCCTTTGGCATTATTCTTTATGTTAACACTGCGTTTTACGGTTTGCGTTTACGTGTGCGCTTGCGTACGTGTGCGCTTGCGTACGTGTTTCTGTTTCTGTTCCTTTGCATTTTTTGCTGTGACACTAACATTTCCATTTAAAATACCGCTGCCATCACTGTTCGCATTACCAGTTGCATTTTCATACGTGCTTCAATGTCTGTTAGCATCACTGCTCGCTTCGGCTTCACTTTGCACTTGCGTTTCTATTAAAGTTTCCTTTATCATTTATGTTTGTGCTACCATGTGTGCCACTGTTCACGATTCTGTTTGCATTGCTGTTCCTGTTACTATATTACAAGACATCATGTGGCTGGAGTGCGGAGCCCAAAGGGCCCCTTGCTTCCGCCACCACATTACATTCACTATTTATTGTCCTCATTCTCAAAAAGAAGGGAAATTAGAGGCAAAAGACTCAGTCTAATGCATTAGTTAGGGTAGTTCCACAGTGACAAAAGTGAATAAATTCAGTATTAGTGTAGAAAGCCCCCCTTGGACCCCCAGCCCACCCTCAACTGGCATTGTGGTGCTCATTGGGGTCATCGGTCCTAACTTTCACCCCATTCTCTTATACCTCTGTTTCTTCACACATATGAGGGGGTGGGAGTTAGGGCGAATGACCCCAATGCACACCCTGATGCCAGTTGGGGTGGTTGGGCTGGGGCGACCAAGGGGAGCTTGCAATCCTAACACCAAATTTCCTCACTTTTGTTGCTGTGGAACAATCCTAACTAATGCATTAAATTGATTTTTTTGCCTCCTACATCTATATATATATATGTGTGTGTGTGTGTGTGTGTGTGTGTATAGATAGATAGATAGATAGATAGATAGATAGATAGATATAAAAATATATATGTATATAAAATGGTAGTGTTACCATAGTTAGGGTTGAGTACCCAATTTATTGTTAAATGGTGACAATTTGCACCTTAATAACTTTGCCACTGTTCAATAGATCTGCCTGAAATTAGGTAGGCATGGGGCGTAACCATAGATCTTGGGATCTGCCAACTTTTGTACTGGTCGGATATACAGCTGTGGAGTTATTAAGCAACATTCTGGGGCACATTTACTTTTTTTGTGCATTCTTTGCTTGTGCCTACAGGTTGCACGGTTTGTGCGACCGGTCTGAAAACTTCAGGGAACATGCAGCCTGGGTCCCCAATGTGCCTTTCAAAGATGTTGTGAAAAAATAATAAACAGTTCAAAAGTTATTCAAAAAATATATTTTTCATTATAGTCAAGGGAAAAGTTAACAAAAAGTTAACAAAAAGTTTGAAAGTGTCGCAAATGCAGTTTTTAGTGTTGCAAATTACCACTGTAGTGTTGCAAATCTGCCATCTTGTTTTCAGTTGGTGGTCACATAAATAATTAACATTTAAATTTGGGACTCTCTAGGGACACAATTCTTGCTGTGTTCACCTAGTCAAGTCCTGAGGACGCTAGCCATGTCTTTTTTGGGGGATTAAACACCCCAGAAATATGTTTTTGAAATTTTTGTAAACAGTAGTGTCACAAAGTAGTGTCGCACATGTGACACTTTTGTGATTTATTTTGCGAAAGTGTTGCAAATCACAATACTACTTTGCAACACTATGCCCAAAAGAATAAGAATTCTTTGCCACCCTGCTGCAAAAGAACGGCCCAGTCTTTTGGGTTGAAATTTGGAAGGAATAAAGCCAAGATCCTACAGATGTGCCTTTTGGTGGTTTGATGATCAACTTCTGGGCCCAGATATTCAAAAGGGTTGCTCCATGCACAACAGGGTTGTGCATGCTCAAGTCCTACATTGCGCCATTCTGCGATATTCAGCAGGAGGCAGTTGCGCCACTGAAAACAGGCTGAGCAACAGCGCAATGCAAATGAATGCATGCTCAACATGAGGGGGAGGAACCATGCATAAACTGCACAACCCGATATTCAGTCAGGCTGTGCAGAGTTGTGCAGGCACAACCCCCAACCTGCGCCTGCACAACTTTGAGCCAAAAAAAAAAGGATCAAGTTGAGGGCCACCCACAGGTGACCTGCTGTATTGCAGGGTGCAACACAGCAGCTGCCACCCGTGGCTGGCCCCCAACTCAGTCCCTGTGCCTCCCCCACCAGCCCGATCGCCAGCAGTATGTATGAATACACTCCCCCCCCAAACATCTCCCGATGCTCGATCGCGGGCAGTATGTATGAATACACTTCCTCCAAAACAGCTCCCGATGCCCGATCACAGGCAGAACATGAAACAATCCCCAGTGCCCGATCGCGGCAGAATAAAAGCCCCCAACTCGAATATCTCTCTGGTGGTCCAGTGGACCATAATGCCCGATCGTGGGCAGAATGTCCAGTGACAACCCCCAAACATCTTCCCTGGTGTCTAGTGTCCCCCACCCACCCACTCACCCACGAAGCCCCTCCACCTCCCCCCTGGAAGCGGTGGGTGGCAACATCCCATCTGCCTGCTGCCCACTGACTGATCAGTCCAGTAGGGCTGCACGTCCGCTGGTGCAGAGCTAGAGCTCAATGGGCATGCAGCCTCATATCAGAATGACAGTCAGATTTGTGAATGAACATCATTCATAAATCTGGACTGTCATGACGGTATGGGCTGCATGCCCATTGGCTCTAGCTCTGCACTAATGGGGGGCAGCCCTACCGTATAGCCGCTGGCGGCGCGGGGCAGAAGGCGGGTGGGATGCTGCCACCCGCCAGCTGCTGGGGAGCAGGGGGAGGGGCTTCGGGGTGGGTGGGGTGGGGACATCAGACACCAGGGAGATGTTTGGGGGTTGTCACTGGACATTCTGCCCGCAATCGGGCATTACAGTCCACTGGACCACCAGGGAGATATTCAGGTTGGGGGCTTTTTACATTCTGCCAGCGATCGGGCACTCGGGGGTTGTTTCATCGCTCTGCCCGCGATCGCATCGGGAGCTGTTTGGGGGAAGTGTATTCATACATACTGCCCGCGATCAGGCATCGGGAGCTGTTTGAGGGGGGAAGTGTATTCATACATACTGCCCGTGATCGGGCATCTGGAGATGTTTGAGGGGGGGAGGTGTATTCATACATACTGCCCGCGATCGGGCTGCAGGGTGCGTTGGTCCCTGATGGCTGCTGCCTGGCAGGGCAGCCAGGCGCAAGTCCTCAGGGATCGGCACACCTACATGCTAATGGCATGCAAATGGAGCCATAAATAGATGCAAATGGCCCCCCCTGCGCCTTGCATGAATTATGTCCCCATTTGCATGTCACCTTTTGAATATCTGAAATTTGAGCATGGAGCAATGGTACTTGCGCCACAGCAAGTTTAATGCTCAACTCTGACAACTTGCGGTGGCGCAAGTTCCAGTGCGCCATGCACAGTGGCTGTGGCTGGGGGGTGATATTCAAAGGAGTTGCTCAATAGTGCAACTCCTTTGAATATCGCCTCGGCCACACTCCTGCACAACTATTTTGAGCAGTGCAAGGGCTTGTGCCTCAGAATGGTGCAGTTTGAATATCGGGACCCTAGAGTGCTGCAAAGTTACATCACTCTGAAATTGACTATTTTTCCCATAAGTTAACATTACAGCATCCACCTCACTTTTCAGATTCAATATCTTCAAAAGGCTTTGAGATGCAGACTTTTTGTCAGAAAAATGCTTAGCTCCTATTAGGAGGCTAAGTGCAAAACTAGCCAGGAAAGTCATAAATAATACGACATTTTAATTTTTTTCCTACAGTGTATAGTTCCTGAGATATAAGCATTTTAGTATTCCAAGTGTTCATTTTCTGCTCCGAGGCCCATTACTATGCATACATTCTTTGTTTCACTGCACTTCTGAATGCACCTTTTGGGGAAAAACAAGGTTTCAGTTTACCTTACTGTTACAGTCAGCATTTCTGTTTGTGTTTCCGCATAGCATTCTGAATGATGCTACTGCCTTTAAATTTATAGTGTGGGTAGCCCTAGTGGCTCAGAGGTGCCTTGCAGTGGTGTTGTGTGTTAAACATTAACAAGTGCAGAATTATGTGAATAAAAATGTTGTTCCTTATGCCTCAATAACTTCTGAACCATCTGTCCAATTCACCTGGAATTTAGAATGTACAAAGATTTATAATTCATCTTTCACTGTGCCAACATTCGGGTCACTGCCACTTACCATTGCTGAACTGTGTATATTACGTTGTTTGCTTGTGGCACTGTGCACCCATTCAACGAATGTACACACAATTCTAGACACACTGTGTGCTATGGTACGTGTCTTAATTTATCAATTTTCATTTCAGTCGATCACACAGTTTTTGTACAGCGAAGTGACAAAAAATTACAAAGTGCCCTGTGCTTCCACCACCACATTCTGTTCACTATTTATAGTGCACATTCTCAAAAAGAAGGGAAATTCATGGCAAGAAACTCAATTTAATGCATTAGTTAGGGTTTCTCCCAGTAACAAAAGTGAGGAAATTCGGTTTGATAGCCCTAACTGCACATTCCACCCCGCCCCCACCACCACCACACACACACACATACATAGAAGTAAGGGAAGGACCAAGGCAACACTACCAATCACACACAACCAGCAGGAGGCTTATACCTGTGTTACTGTAGGATGTGGAGAAATCCAACTTCAGATATCATACATTATTTAGGAAGTTGTTCTATGAGGTTACTTCACATAAAGGTGAACCAAGCTGACAGTAGCAAAAATGGTGTATCTTGCTTCATTTTCAAGCATATCGGTGGTGAAAGTCTATAGCAAATTACTGAATTTTGGAACAGCGTAACTTTGTAAACCATAAGTATTTTAACACAAAAGCAGGAAAAAACACATCTGTGGGGCAAGGTCTTGCCACCCTGCAAATTTCAGCCCAAAGGACCCAACCATTTGCTTGCAGGAAGATACGAAAGATGTGAAGTCATTAGGAGCATACTTTATCAAAATGCTTTCACAAACACGAAAGTGCCGCAAACGGAAGACACAAAAGTGTTGACTTTACAAAAGCATATAAAGCAGTGTTGCAACATACTGTCACAAACACAAAAGTGTCACAAACGGAAGATACAACAGTGTCACATTTACAAAAGCATGCAAAATAATGTCTCAAAATACTAACCCAAAGGTATTGCACATTCATAGCACGACACTGTCGCATTTGCAAATCTGATTTTCAAAAGTATTTCAGGAATTGTGCAAAATCCTGTTTTGGATCTTGTGAACCCAAAACTACCACATGTGTAGTCTGTGATATGTGTTGGTGGCAGCTTGTAGTCCCCTGTACTGATATGTGTTTTGGGGTGCATGGAATGTCTAGGATCAGAGTTAGCAGTGACGACACCATGCCAAGCCCGATGGGAGCATGGATGTGTGGTTTCATGGTTTACATAGTTGTATGTTATTTTTGATACCTGCTGCTGGTTGTGTGTGATTGGTTGTGTTGCCTTGGTCCTTCCCCTACTTGCACGTATGTGTGTGGTGGTGGTGGTTGGGGGGCGATATGCAATTAGGCAATACGCAACACTATCACTGAATTTACTTGCTTTTGTTGCTGTGGAACAACCATAATTGATGCATTAAGTGGAGTTTTTTGCCATGAATATATATTCTTTTGCTAAATAGCTTGTGCCAAGTGCTCTGCCTTTTCACATGATAAAACTGCAAATCAAATGTTCAGCTTATTTACGTAACTCCTCTACATGTTTGGGGTTTACCTTAGTGTCTTCCAGGGCTCCTTTAATTACCAGAGCAAGGCTGATGTCCTGTCTTTGTTTGATCCTGTTCATTTATGTTAGAGTGCGATACTGAGCCTCCATGCCTTTCCCTTTAAGAAACTGGTTAATGTGAGTGTAGTGGATGTTCTGAGCTGTTTCCAAGTGATTTAGGGCTTGTGACTGGCCAGACACCACTCTGATTTGCTTCACTCTGTAGTCGATACTTGTGCAGAGGGAGCCTGTCTAGAAACTATGCATATTTACTGTTTATATGCTGTTACATTTGACATAGAGGACTTTGTTTAACCTACTTTCCTTGCAGCTTATCTTTCTGAATGGAAGCCACTACATTGGATCTGGGACTTCCAGTAATTGGATCATTCAGACTCTGGGGACCTAACATGGATCCTGACCAAAGGGCCTCTTGGGAAGAAAAACTGTAGTTTTCGTAGTTCTTAGCTTGGCGCCAAATCTAACCTGGAGGGAGAGCCCTAACTATGATTGACAGCTTCTCCAGCCAACCTGAATATTGGTAAGGGAAATCCCCAGTGCTGCATGAGACAGTGGATCAGTTAAAGTAGAAGAATGAAGTGTGACCAGCTTGAGCTATTAAGTAGCTGCTCCCTGAATGGAGATTAAGGGGAATCAGTGGGACGAGGCCTAACTTGCCTCACTGCCACTGTTCTCCTTCCTTGAACTGCCTTACTGCAGAAGTTGGACTTGTTCCAATTTGAGCCTGAAACTGCAGCAGAACCGAGGAAGAAGTTCAACAGCACCACTTGCGTTTTCGGACCGAAGATTTGCTCCTGTGAGGCAATCGGCCCTGCTAGTATGCGAGACCAATTTGGACTGAGAGGTTTGCTCAGTGAATCTACTACAATAGCAGCCAGACTGTATCTGAACTGTGCAAAGTTAGCACTGCCTTATTTGAATATGCTGAACGTTTCTCATGGGTCGAGACCTGTTTGCCACAACTCAACCTGTTAAGCCTGCTGGAGGCTTCACCAGCAAGAAACACATGAACATTGCCAATCTGCTCATACTGTCTGGGCCTTTGTCAATCCAACCCAGATCAATAGCCCTGCATCAGAGACTGTTTTGGTGAAAGACCAGCTTTGGAGATGCAGCCCCTTCGCAACCACAACTAGAAGGTTGTTGCCACCTGGAGGGGAAAGGCCATGAAGTGGAGGTGTGTCATGTTGGCCCTGCTTCCCCATGCTCATCAGTGAATACCAATAAGTTCTCCATGTCACTTGTCTTTCTGCAGCAATCTGGTAGCTTGAGTACAATCAGGGTAGCTACCTGCAATGGGTATCTTTATAATCTGTGATACCATCTGCTTTCTTTAACTTTCTGAGTTTTCAAGAGAGCTGAGCCAACTGGCTCAGATTACAAATAATCATCCTGTTGTTGTGCATGCTAACTGCCTTTCTTTCCATCAAGGGTCCCTACATCAGCTGCAATGCTGGTCAACCCTGGGCAATGCCTCTGTCTAACCAGCTTCCATCTTCAGTTCCCAGTGTTGTAAGACTGCCTATTTTGGGGCTAAAAGTGCATAACAAAACCTTGGTTTAGTTCAGAGTACAAATCATTTAACTAAATACATGCCCCTTCCTTGTTCACGACCCCTTAAATAAACCTGATTGTGTTTTTCCATATTAAAACTGGCTAGCGTGCATATTATTAGTCTGGTAACAGTGTTTAAAAGTCTACAGTTGTGTTGCTAACCTTGGGGGGTCTCCAGGGAAACTGCTGAAAGTCCAACACTGGTGTAAATGTTGATGGTGTGTGCATGTTATTACTGTTGTTTTCTGACTGTGTGTTAACTATTGCTGAGACAGGTACAGAGCCACTAGGAGAGTTGCTGGGTGGTTATAGCTTCCAACAGGACTACAGCAGGATAGGCAGACACCCCAATACCATTACTCTGGATGGAGGTACCTTAAACCTGAATCCAGGCCCCTCAACCTGTGCTCAGACTTACAGGCAGGGGGAGTAACCTATGGCATAGTGCCGCCTGTTACATCTTGGTGGCACCACTGGGATCAGTGCCTCCTAGTAGCCAAAAGATAAAATTTCAGTCACTTGTGAATCTGGTGAAAGTTTTGAGATGGAGGGGCTCACTACACCCAAGTGGAAGATTTCTCCCCATAAACTGGTCATGCACTGCATGATGGGATGGAATGAGGCATAAAGGGTGGCCCCACAATGCTTTATTATTATTTGACATTCCCATTGGGACTACTAATGTCACTATAGAGGAAACTGTGGGAACTGTTAGGTGTCTGGGGAGGGTTTCAGTGTGAGGGCAGGATTCATACCTGTTTGAGAAGACTATAATGGCCCTCATTTCATGTAGCCTCCCTTAGATCCTGCAACAGTACCCCCTGTTATTATTCCCAAGAGATCCCAGACAGGGTGGAGGGCCATTCATGTACACAGTGGTCTGTCTTCCCCAGGGCAGTTCTCAAAGGCATAAGGATTTTTAAAGTCATCATCAAGGCTGTTAGCTGTGGAAGGATAGACTGTTAAGGACTTGCAGAAGGCATTGGAGGACTTTGAGGAGGTCATTCCCTTGCATTATCCTTTGGTCTCCCTGTCTTCACCCAGGGCATCACTCATTGCAGTGTCTTCCATTGTGGTACCCTTAGTGCACCTGAACTCTTATCACAGGCTCAGGTTGTTTTGAGGTGTCATCCCTGTTCCTATGGGAGAAGATGACTTGGAAACCTGGATGGACTATGCCACCCCCTGGTTCAAGAGTGGCAATGTTCTGAAGGGGAAACATGCAAAATACTTATGGTGAGTTTAAAGGTCCCTGAACTGGAGGTCATCCTGTTCCTTCAGTCCACTAATCCAGAGGCCTCTGTTAATGAGTACTCTGTTTTGGAAGGGGTATTTGTTAATACTGAATCCAGACAGGATTAGATGTGGAAGTTTAAGTCTACCAAACAATGGAAGAATGAGTGGCTGTCTGCTTTTGTGACTCACCTTGAGCGGGCCTTGCAAAGGGTGCACTGAAAGCCGGTCATCTCAGCTAAATAACTAAACCATGCCAGATTGGAACACATCCTTAGGTCTGCCCACTACTCATGTGTGCTCATGTGAAGTTAAAATTCCAAGATTATAAAGACAATTCTTCTGAATACTGTTGGTTAATGAAAGAAATCCAATAGGTGGAGAGTGACGATGATGGGTGAGACCCATATGCCTTACCCCCAGCTCTTCACCAAACTATGTCTTTGTGTTGTTTTAAGAATAAGTTCAAATAATTTTTGTTGAGTAAGTCTAATTGTGATTGTTGATGTGTCTTATTGTTTGTTATTATTGCTGCTTGTAGTTTTTTCTGGGTCAGACCTGAAAAAGGACATTGTCCAGTGTCCCTACCCGGTTATAAAATTATTAAATAAAATTAAAATATGCTGGGGTTGCATGACCCACTCCAATTCCAGATAGACCAAGTGAGAAAGAGGACAGTTCTGAGACACAACAAATCTGTGAACTGTTGCAGGCAAGCTGCAGCTGAACAGGCTGAAACTCATGGACTTTGCCCCACCAATACTGACACCCCTTGTGAGATCCCACTGGTCTGCCCAGGGGCCAATGCCCTTGCTGCTGAGTCCTGATAGGACTCCAATATGGTAGAAGTAAGGAGAGAATTGTGAGCTATAGTGAGAGACCTCATTTATGCGGCACGATCATCTGCCCCCTTGAGGAGCTATGGGGGGCTGTGCCTGAACCTAAGCCAATGGAGGAGAGTGGGGCTCCACTGCCTACCAGCATAAGATCACTGAAGACCTGAACCATCCTGCTGAACCCAGAGCTGAAGTATTTTTTTTATAATTAGTATTTTATTAGTTTTAACTACAACAAAGCATCAGATACATAACCAAAGAGGTGTTACACTGAAAGTGCATATCTCCTCTGTTATACAATTTTGTAAGTCCTGCTTTCTGCTGCAATAACAACAAAGAAAATATATACCCAAAACCCACCACCTCCCCACCCCACCCCTAAGTTATAAACAGTCAAGTCAGATAAAGAAATCAGAGGTGTTTGCCTCAATATAAAAACTTCTTAGTTTGACGGCTTCCAGGTCATCAAAATGCTCCAAAGAGCCCCATAAAGATACATAATACTCAAGCTTACCCCGTATACAAGCAATGTGTTTTTCAAGTTGTAATGCTAAAGTACATTCTATGCCACTCCAAAAGAGTTGGACCTTATCCGACGACCAATGTCTTAAGATTAACAACTTCATAACAGCTGAAACAAGAGAGACACGTGCCCTCAAACTTTAGGAGTGGTCATTGGGAAAGCAAGCAACAACAAATCTCGGAGTGTCCATTTTATTTGAGCCAGGATAGGGTCTAATAAACTACTCATAGTTCTCCAGAGAGTGTGAATCTCTGGGCACAACCACAGTAAATGATATAGGGTTTCCTCTTCCTTTTTACAATTCCAACAACAAGATGAGCTGAGTGTGCCCCTTCTGAATAAGTGGGTAGGGGTCAAGTATAGATGATGCATGATATTGAAATGTACCAATCTTAGCCTGTCTTGCTTAATATACCTATACACGGTCATCCAGAGTGCTTTCCAGACCTCCGGGGAGTCTCGTATGTTCAAAACTTTTACCCAATAATAACATGTACCTGATAGGAGCCTGTGATCCCATTCCTGGAGGAGCTTGTGAACCTTGGACACTGCATGTGATTGCCTCGTGGCCTTCAGAAGAGTGTCAACATTTTTCCCCCCTGATTAAACAAGGAGACAGATGAAAATACCTGAGCTAAAGCTTTGCTGAGCTGTAGCCACTTAAAGAAATCCGAGCCCATGAAACCAAAGATCTTTTTTCGGAACCTCAAATGAGAATGGGCTATCCTGGTCCCAAAAATCGGCTACGGTCAAATTGCTTATTTGCGGCCAAAAAGTTGTGGGTAAGGGAGTTCCAGCAATTTTAATTTGGAGATTTTCCAAAATAGGTTGGGAACCCAATAACCACCAGCTAAACCCCAAATAACATTGTAGCTGATGATAAGCCCTGATTGACCATCCCATAGGGTTATTTTTGAGAAGTTTAGGTACGGTGGCCAAAGGAACAAACAGTAAAGCATACAAGGAGCTTTTCACCATCTTAGCCAGGTCCTGTTCAATATCCAGCCAGAGAGGTGAATATGCTACCCTTCCATGCTCTTGCTCCATAAGGCCAACACACATATGTTGGGCCAAGTAATACATAAACAGGAGGGGAAGCTAAGCCACCTTTAGATTTGGGAGCTGTCAGATTAAGGTATGATCGACGGGTTGTTTTGCCTTGCCACAAAAAGGAATTAAATAACTTCTGTACCTTAGCAAACCATTCCTTTGAGGTAGGTTTCAAGCATGTCTAATGGATATAGTATCCTCGGAAGAGCAATCATTTTTAGGAGATTCAACCTACCCCAAAGATAAAGATTGTGCTCCATCTCTTAAGATCTTCGAGATCTCTTGAACTAAGCGCACCTAAATTATCCTTAACCATTAGAGCGAGACTTGTGCCGATGGCAATTCCTAAAAATATGTAATGGATTTGGTTTCCCAGCTCAAACCTAAATCCTGCAAATCTGTTTTCCTGGTGTAGTGATTTAAGGGGAAGACTTTTGTTTTGGAACAATTCAATTTATAAAAAGATACTCTGGAAAAACTATTGATTTCTTCTAATATAGGTGGTATAGAAGCCCCTGGGTTCTCAATATGTAATAACACGTCATCAGCATAGGCCGAGCATATATATATCTAGACTCCCCTATTTGTATGCCTTTTATGAGTGGGTTCTTCATCAGCCTACGCAGCAATGGCTCTAAATACAGATTAAATAATAAAGGGGACAAGGGGCAACCCTGTCTGGTACCATGCTCAAGTTTGAAAGCCGGTGATATCATTCCATTGCACTTCACTCTCGCAGAGGGAAAAGAATACAAGATTCTAATCCATCTTAGAAAGTTCCGAGGTATGCCAAAAGCCAAAAGGGTAGCAAATAAAAAGGGCCAGGACACCCGGTCGAAGGCTTTTTCGACGTCAAGTGACAGAAGAGCTGCTGGAGTTTTGGATTCTTTGGCCTTTGTGATAAGATGCAATAATTTTCTCAAATGATCATGGGATAATCTCCCTTTCATGAACCCCACTTGTTCCCTACACACGAGGCGATCCATAACTTTTGATAATCTATTGGCGAGAATTTTCGCCAATATTTTAATATCCGTGATAGAGAGATATTGGCCAGTAGCTATCTAAGCTAGAGGGATCCTTTCCTGGTTTAAAATTAGAGATATTATGGCCTCCAGGAAGCTTGGATCAGAGATACCAACATTGGACCAATACCTAAATGTGTCTAGCAAAATTGGAGATATCTGGGAGAAAGGCTTTATAAAATTACTCGAAATCCATCAGGTCCAGGAGATTTATCAGGGGCAGCTGCTGGATAACCTGATGTATCTCAGAAATCACAATTGGTGCATCTAAGACTTTGGATTCAGCTTCTGTTAACTTTGGCAAATTAGATACACTTAAATATGCTGCATTCAGAATCCGAAGGCCTGGAGTGGGTTCCTGTGAGTATAATTTCTGAAAGTATTCCCCAAAGATCTTGGTATCTCTCCGCGGGTCTGTACAAATCCTTAGTCCCCCTGACCAACTCGTGCACTCTCACTATGTGGTGGGCGAGGTCAAGTTGTTACAGCGCAAAGCTAGGAGTTTACTGGCCTTTTCCCCTACATCCAAGTATTGAAGTTTTGCTCGAGAGAGAGCTAACTCCGCTTGTTGAAAGACCATACCCGAATATTGAGCCTGTAGTTGATGTAACTTAACCCACTCAGAATCAGATGAATTCCGAGATAAACTGGATTCCATACATTTAATTGAGGATAAAACAGAGCTTAATTTATCCCTCTGCTCTCGTTTCCTCCTAGATGCCATCTTGATTAATTCCCCCCTTAATGAACATTTTAATGCAGCCCAGATCAGGTCTCTTTGATTTACGGAATCTTTATTATCCACCAGGAAGTGTACAATAAACTCCTTCATGACCCTTAGAGAGGGTTCTTCTTTTAACATTTGAGAATTTAATCTCCATTGTGTTGATCGTCGAAACTCTGGAAAAGGCCTATAAGTTATGCTAACCGGAGCATGATCTGAAATTACTCTGGCGGAGATATCTGCCTGAATCATGTTGGGCACCTCAGATGAGCTAACTAAAATATAATCAATTCTCGAGAGAGAATAATGTACGGGGGAGTAGAGAATGCCACTCCTCAGGGTTGAATATACGACAAATATCAACTAAGGCGGCTTTATTAATAAAATCTTTCAGGGCCCTTTGGGCTGGGGAAAGGCCCCTACACCTGTTATGAGACCTATCCAAGTCATTTTGAAGTACCAAGTTCCAATCTCCTCCAAGAATGGTGATTTTATGAACATCTAGGTCCATCTTATCAAAAAGATTCTTAAAAAAGGAGGGCGAATCACTATTAGGACCATAGACTGAGCCTAAGATCACCGGCTGAGATGCTAAGATGGCTTGTACAAAAACATATCGACCTTCCGGGTCCCAACACTCATGCACCAATTTAAAAGTGACCCCTCTAGCAATGAGTATAGCAACCCCTGCCCTCTTGGTCGAAGATCCAGTGCCAAAAACTTGGGCTACCCACATTTTCCTGAGATAGTGAAGATCAGTTCTTTTTAGATGGGACTCCTGGAGAAACACAATTTGCGCCCCTAGATGAGAAAGGTGTTTTAATACCACCTGCCTCTTAACCCTATCCTTGGCTCCTTTGATATTCCAACTAACAAATTTATAAGGTAAGATCATAGTGACAAGGAAAATTATAATGAGGACCTATGTAAACAGTTATTTGGGGTATTACAATATAAAACACGACCTGAACATTACAAACACCCAGAAGACTAAGAGAAACCCACCCCTCTCTTATCATAGAATCTTGAGTACCCCCTCCCCACAACCCACCCTCTCCGCCCACCTAACAGCATCTCCACATCCCCATCCCTTATAACAGACATCCCAAATGTTTCCTCTTCCCCCCTTGATACCAAACCCCCAGTTCCCTAGAACTGCACGCCTATGATAAACCTGCCACATGATATACATCCGAACAGCCCAAGACTTATTACCACCTAGTCACCTTCCGGAGCCCCCCCACCCAGCCGAAGGACAAAGCTATTACTAGAGAAATCAGTTTATATTATAAGGGCCCTCAATCCGATTGAACATCCTCTAGGTAGACAAGATAATAAAGGTAAAAAAAAAAACGCTTCTCTTCCATTCTTTTATTCCTTTTACTTTCCTTTTTTTTTCCTTCTTGCTTGCTTTTCTCCTTTTTCCTTTCCTTCTTCCCTTCTTTCTTTTTTCTCTCTCTTTTCTTCTTTTGCTATAATCCTCTAGGATCTGGTTATCGCAGTTCAGACTATATACTACGTACATTGTCCCAGATAAGAGTCCACATGCCCAAATCCTGATATAAATTCCAAATTCCATCTGTGACTCCTTAAGAAGTGGCCAGCATTTCCAGAGCAGGAAGGATGAATGTAACCAGAGCAACTTTTCTATTAGGTAGGAACCACACCAATATACACCCTGAGCAGGGTCAGCAGTTAGAGAGGCCACTAAATTGGAAAGATGGGTTATTATAGCAAGCCAGGCCAAGGGAGAAGAAAAAAAAAAAAAAGGGAGGGGGAACACATCTTCTCTGCACTCAGAAGGTTATGTCCAGAATGTTCAAGATAATAAGTCATTTGAGCTGGCCCGGTGGTGCTGAGGGTTGAGGCGCTAGACGCCACACCTCGCGCTACGCCGGCGACCCGGGTTCGAGAGCAGACTCGGGTTGCGGAGAGTCGGCGAGGAGGAGGGATCGAGCATCCCAGCGGATGCTCTCCTCCCTCAGGGGTGGGAGCCATGACGCGTCACGTGCTCTCGCGTCACTCTAAGCTGACCCCGGTGGAAGCACACGACCAAGGGGAGGATGGAGGCGGCTCCACTTCGTCCAGGAGCCGGGGAGGGAGGCGTCAGCCTGCAGCATAAGGATGAGCGGCGGCCAGCACGCCGCCCTTCAGGACGTATGTCCTAGCGTGAGTCGCCTCAGAGGGATGGGGAAACTAGGGGAAGAAAACGAGAAAATCCTTCCTGGTAGCACTAGATGATAGCCTCTTGGTACCATCCCAGGACCACCGAAAGAGTGACAGACCCCAATGTGCAGGAGGGGCGGAGGCACTCTGAGGCAGATCCACGGAGGTGGAAATGGGGGAAGTTGAGAGGAAGGAAGGAGTGGGCTCCGGGAGTAGAAGGGGGTATAAAGATAAAGTATAAAAAAAAAAAAAAAAGATAAGTCATTTAATACCAGATGAGTGAGTCGAGCTTTCACTTGAAGAGGTCTGGGAAGAGCCACTGCAATTCCTGTAGTGCCTGCTGATATGATTCAAAAGATAACCATTTCCCACAATGAGAGACCATTAATGTTGCAGGATATTTAACTTTAAATGGCTTAGACGCAGCAATAAGTTTGGAGACAATAGGGTGCAATTCTTGCCTTCTCACCCTCACAGAATGGGGCAAATCCTGTATAATCCATATTTGCTTGCCCTCCCATGAGAACTCCTTCATCCCTCTGACCTTATCTAAAACATGTTTTATCCAGAAAATTTAGAAACCTTAGGATTAAAGGTCTGGGAGGCTGCCCTTGTGTAGGAGGAGGGCGTAGGGCTCGATGTGCTCTCTCTATTATATATTCACCCCCTCCAGGGGGAGAACCTGTGACTTTGTGGCAAAGCTTTTGCATAAATGTAATTGGGGCATTCCCTTCTTCTTTTTCAGGTATACCAATGACCACTAAATTGTTCCTTCTGCTCGCCCCTCAAATCTTCCAGTTTTTCTTGAGCTTTTGATTCTCCTCTTAGCCACACTAATTCTGAATCAGCCCTGCTTGCCTGGTTTCCATAGAAGCCGTCTTTACCTCTACATCCCCAATCCTTCTTGTGAGGAATCCACAGATTTTTGATATCCTGCACATCTTCAGCCAAGGATGATATGGAGGTTACTAGCGAGCTGCATTATTTCAAAAACCGTACTCTGAAAGCGAAGCGCATCGGCGATAGAGGCTGCGATAGACTAGCGACCTGCTGCTTAGCTCATTTTAGCGACCTGCTGTTTTTCGGGCGTCTGTGGAGGCGAGTGTTTCGGGCGCGTTTTTTTAACAAAAACCTCCATCCTGGAAAGCAGCAAGTGGCTTAAAGTCGATCGGAGTCCTCACTCTTCTGTTTCGGGCGGCTTAAGTCAACGAGGATTAATTTTAAAACACCGAAACCTACGCCAATGCGGCGGAGCTCCGGGAATGCGCTACCGATGCTCAGGCTGCCATCACGTGACCCCAGAGCTGAAGTATTTTGATAACAACGCAGAGAAGATGGGCACACCAAATGAGTTTGTAGTGCTCCTGAAGATCTACAGAGGATCACTGCCAAGCTGCACAACCTGGTCTGACAAAGCAGCATAAAGCCACAACATGGGCCATCCCAGAAATCATTCTCCTCCAAAACCACTGTGGACAAAACCTTCCAAGCCTACACTGTTGGACTGGTCCAAGATGACAGTTCCCTTTATGGAGACTACAGTAACTGTTAACTGCATTTTTAACTGAACTGTGTTGGAGAGTGGGTCTCAGGTTACTATTACATTTAAAGATTGATGTGACTGGCACTTGTCTGACCTCACACTCTTACCCCTTGAAAGACTTCATGTGTGGGGGTTACATAGATACTTAGATACATAGACAGTGTCAGCAGATAAGGGCCTATGGCCCACCCAGTCTGCCCATTTGAGCTTGTAAGTTCAGTTTGTTTTCCTAGAAGTCTGTTTCCTCTTACCCCTGACCTCTAGAATTCCTTTATGTCTATCCCATGCATTCTTAAATCCCGTGATTGTTTCAGCCCCCACCACTTCCTCTGGCAGGGTGTTCCACTTGTCCACCACCCGTTCTATGAAGAAATTCTTTCTCATGTTTCCTCTGAATCGTCCTCCCTCCAACTTCATCCCATGCCCTCTAGCCCTGGAACATCTTTTTCGCTTAAAAATAGTGTTTTCCTGCACCCTGTTCCTCCCTGTAAGATACTTGTATGTCTCTATCATATCCCTCTCTCCTCCTCTCCTCCAAAGAGTACATGTTCAGTTCCTTCAACCTGTCTTCATAGGACTTGTGATGCAATCCATGCACCATCTTTGTTGCCCTCCTCTGAACCTTCTCTACCCTGTCTATGTCCTTACATAGGTATGGTCTCCAGAACTGTACACTGTACTCCAGGTGGGGCCTCACTAGTGTCTTGTATAGCGAAATTATGACCTCCCTTTTCCTGCTGGTGATGCCCCTGCCTATACATCCCAGCATCCTATTTGCTTTACCTGCTGCCTTGTCACACTGTTTCCCTACCTTGAGGTCATCAGAGATGACAACCCCAAGATCCCTTTCCTGCTTGGTGCATGCTATATCCTCACCCCCCAACTGATATATTGTGCCAGGGTTTTTGTGCCCCATATGCATTATCTTGCACTTCTTTGCATTGAATTTCAACTGCCAAACCCCTGACCATTCTTCAAGTTTCTGCAGGTCACTTCTCATTCTGTCTACAACCTCTGATGTGTCTACTCTGTTACAGAGCTTTGTGTCATCAGCGAACAGTGAAATTCTGCCTTCTAGATCCTGCGCAATGTCACTGATGAAGATGTTGAATAGGACCAAACCCAGCACTGATCCCTGTGGTACCCCACTGGTCACTCTTCCCTCTGTGGAGTGACAGCCATTTACCACCACCCTCTGTGTCCTGCCACCCAGCCAGTTACCTACCCACCACACTACTGTCCTGCCCACACCCATATTCCCTAGTTTGTAGTCTTCTATGTGGCACAGTGTCAAAGGCCTTGCTGAAGTCCAGATAGGCCATGTCCACTGCCCTCCCCTGATCCACCTCACTAATCACCCAGTCAAAAAATTCAACGAGGTTGATCTGACATGACCTCCCCTTGGTGAAACCATGCTGCCTTGGGTCCTGTAGTCCATTGACAACCAGATGTTCCACCAATCTCTCCTTCAGTAGTGCTTCCATGATCTTCCCCACTACCGAGGTGAGGCTGACTGGTCTGTACTTCCCTGCTTCCTCTTTGTTCCTACTTTTGTATAAGGGGACTACATCTGCTGTCCTCCAGTCTTTGGGTACCTCCCCTGTTTCCAGTGATCGGCTAAACAGGATAGCCAGAGGTTCAGCCACCACCTCTCCTAGTTCTTTAAGGACCCTGGGTGCACCCCATCTGGCCCCATTGCTTTATCAACTCTTATTACTTCCAGTTCCTTCAGGACCCTTTCTCGTGTAAAGGGACTTGTGTCCATTTCTGCACCATTCTCACCCCTTGTACTCCCTTCAGACCCATTACCCCACTATTCCTCAGTAAAGACTGAGCAGAAATACCTGTTCAATATGTCAGCTTTACTGTTGTCATCCTCCACGCGGCTCCCATCCTCCCCCTTCAGTCTCACTATCCCTCCCTTTGTCTTTCTTTTTTCACTTATGTACCTGTAAAAGGTTTTGTCCCCTTTACTCACTGATTTTGCAATGTGTTCTTCTGTATGAACTTTGGCTTCCCTTACTGACTTCCCTGCCTCCCTTTGCTTCTCCTGGTACTTCTCCCTATCCCATTCTGCCTATGTCTTTTTGTATTGCCTGAATGCAATCTTTTTGGCTTTCACTTTCTTTGCTACCTCTTTGGAAAACCATAATGGCCTCCTCTTCCTTTTCCTCTTGCTAGCCTGCTTAATGCATAATTCTGTTGTTCTTATAATCCCCATTTTAAATACTGCCCACTGTTCCTCAATCCCTGATTCCTGTCCCATTCCCCTTAATGCCTCTTTCAAGTATCTCCCCATTTTCCCAAAGTCTGCCCCTAAAATCCAGGATATGTGTTTTTGTGTGGTTTGGTTCTGCTCTTTCTGTGATTTCAAACCACAATGACTGGTGGTCACTGTTACCCAGGTGCTCCCCCACTCTTACCCCCATCACACTGTCCCTGTTTGTGAGCACAAGGTCCAGTATTGCCTTCTGCTGAGTTGGTTCCATGACCAGTTGCTTGAGGAAGGCACCCTGAAAGGAGTCCAGGATAAATCTGCTCCTAGTTGATGCTGCTGCTGGGATGCTCCAGTCCACGTCTGGAATATTGAAGTCTCCAGCCAGTACTACCTCACCCTTGTCTGCCATCCTTTGGATGGCTAGCATCAGCTCCCTATCTGTTTCTTCCTCCTGGGCTGGTGGTCTATAGACCACACCTGTGCGGGATGGCTGGCCCCATTTTCCTTTCCAGCTAACCCACAGTATCTCTCCCCATTTGTTCCTCCTGGATCTCTGTGGCCCTTATTCATTTTTCACATACAGTGCCACCCCTCCTCCCTTCCTGCCTGCTCTGTCTCTTCTGAATATGTTGTAGCCAGGTATGGCCATCTCCCAGTCATGGTTATCATTACACCAGGTTTCAGTGATGGCCACAATGTCCATGTCTGACTGTACCATGACAGCTTCCAGATCTTCCATCTTGTTGCTAAGGCTCCTGGCATTTGCACACATGGCTTTCCTTGATTTGACCTCCCTAGACTGCTTCACTGTTCTACTCCAGCCCCTTCCTTGGTTGTCATTTATCCCTGGTTCTCCTTGCTGTCTGCCCTTCTGCTGAATTTTGCCCCTTTTCTGCTTATCCACCTCTTGGGCACTAATCTCCATCTTTTGCACACTGCTTAGCAGAGATAGCTACTCCTCTGGTTCACTGGTTCCACTGCTAGCTGTGGGGGGTGAGCAAGTAGGTACCCTCTTTGCTGGCCTGCCACCCCCCTTTGCTAGTTTAAATGCTTGTCAATGTAGCATTTAAACTTATCATTGAGTGCTTGGATTCCCCTCCAGGATGGATGCAGGCCGTCAGGCTTGAACAAACCTCCATCCCTCCAGGTGGGTCCCCAGTCACCAATGAATCCAAACCCTTCCTCACAGCACCAGTTCTTCAGCCATGAGTTAAAGTTCCTGGTGCATGCACTCCTATGCTCTCCCTTGCCTCTTACAGGTAGCACTTCTGAGAAAGTGACAGAAGTAGCTAATTGCTTGAAACCCCTCCCCAGTTTCCTAAACTCTTCCTGAACTTCCTTTGGCTCCCCATTTGCCAAGTCATTAGTACCTAGGTGGATAATGATATCCAGTTCACCCTCCCATCTTGCCTTCCCAGTGATCCCAAGTATCTTCCTTCCATCCCTCCATGCCGTGGCACCTGGTAGGCACCTCACCTCCCCGTCCTCCCCCTCCTGTGTTCCTAGCTGGATCCCTCTTACGATGGAGTCCCCCACCAGGATCCACTTCCTCCTCCTCTGGGGTCCACTGCTTTCCCCACTGAGGTCACCTTCTTGGCTAACCTCCACATCCTTTCCTTCCACTTCTCTGGGTACCTCTATTTGGTTGTCCTCGTTTGCCAGTGTGGCATATGAGTTCTTGAGTGGAATAGGATCTGGGATGTGCCTCTGCCTGACTGCTCTAACCCTTCCTGAGCCCACGGTCATCCAAGTGCTCCTCGTTCTCGGCATCCTTTGAGGCAGCTGCATTGGACTGGGTGGTCACTGGATAGGGGTGATGGTACTCCTGACCCAGTTTTCTTCTACTCTGAGTCTGGCTACCTCATCATGCAGTCCAGAGAGATGCATGCAGATAGGGCAGCACCTCAGTGTCCAGAAGGTCTGCCTGAATATGGCTGCCCACAGCCACTGCATTGCACCACTCCCCACATTATACTGCAATTCCACTACTTGACTGCTACTGAAGCTCTCCTAGTTCTCTTTTTATTAATTTACTGTACTAAAAATCCTGTCACTGATCCTCAGACAATTTTTTTTAAAGGAAAAAGAAACCAATAAATAAATAAATGAGTCAAAACACTTGTCATGCTGAGGATGGGCTTCTTCCCCCCTTATGCCCCTCCTACTTTCCACCTCTTACTATACCCTGTGTTTAGCTCCTGTCAATCAGATTTATCAGGGCATATAATTAAGTGTTGGGGGAAGGGGAGGGGAGGGGGGCAAAAATTTTCAGCAATTAAAGACAGCACAGAATTACACCACCACTATGTTTTAAATTTTCAACAGCCCAAAAACAATTGTAAGTAAAGACAACAAAGAACGTATAGTGTCACTACAAGCCCACAATCTAAGTTTAAAAGAAAAATAGCAATTACCAGTTACTCCAAAGCACTGAATTGAATATGTTTCCTTCCTTCCCCTTCTGGCTTCTTCTGAGAAAATAAACCTCTACTTGCTACTTTAACTCTGACTAAGCCCCACCTCCAGTTATCATGTAGCTGAGGTCAGAGGCCAGACAATTAACACCCTTCACCCAACTGCAGGACAGTTAGACAAGCCAAGATAAAATTTGCAGCAATTAAAGACAGCACAGAATTACACCACCACTATGTTTTAAATTTTCAACAGCTCAAAACAATTTTAAATAAAGACAACAAAGAAAGTATAGTGTCACTACAAGCCCACAATCTAAGTTTAAAAAGAAAAATAGCAATTACCAGTTACTCTAAAGCACTGAATTGAATATGTTTCCTTCCTTCCCCTTCTGTCTTCTTCCTGAATTTGTTTCCTTCCTTCCCAGGAACAATCCTATCCATAGCTGGGTTACATACGAATGGGGCTATCATTTCCTACCATTGCTGCTGGCATGGACAAACCAGCATAAACTTTGGCTTTGGTATGCCCCCTGACCAGAATGTATGATGGTATACCTTTGTCAATCAGCACTAATGCCCACATGTTTGGCCAATTAGCCCAGCTTTCCCAGGAAAAGCAGGAAAGGAAGACAGGGCGGGCCTTACACATCCCTCTATGGTAGGCTGAGCATATGACCTACAAACACAAGACAAGGAGTCTGACAAGGATGAGGCAGTGGGCATTGTGTGGAAAAAAAGATCCAGCACCACTTGTACTGCCAGCCAATACTCAGTGCACCATTAGTGGCAAAGTACGAATCAAGAAAAATGTTAAGTACAAGGTCTTCATGCTGGATTCCCTGGAAGAGGGGAAACTGCCAGAGGGAATGCTAGTTAAGACTTGGTTTGCTGGCCAAGACACCTAGCTTCACCTGAGCTCTTTCCTTCTAAGACTGCTTGAAAGGCAGAGCAGAGAAACTTACCAAAGCAAGGGAAAAGGATTGAGACTTATTTTGGCACAGCAGATTTACTGTGTGGTGTTGTTTTTATTTTTTGCTCACAGGGATTGTTACTGTTTGTTGCTAACATTTCATTGCTTAATTTTTCTCTTATTCAAATTGTTGTTGCTGGTATACCTTCTTCTGCATTATTACAAGGTGTGTCTACAAGTGTGTGCTAACAGATTACTGCTGTAATCTTCTGATTCAAATTGTCTTTTGCAAGATATATCTTTTGTTACTGCTTTATTTTTCTCTGTAGCAAAGTGTTTCTTACAGGGTACATCTTATCTTAAATTACTGTATTACAGGTGGAGCTTACATTTGTGTGACTTTTTTATCATTGGGCTAAGCAAAATTACTGTTTGACACTGTGTTTTATTTCATTCTTGTTTTTTTTTGTTTGTTGAAAAGGTTTGTTGTCTCAGAGGTGTTTCAGTCTTCTTCTCACATTAAAGGAGCTAATTGCTTTCCTCCCACAGCTTTTCGAAAGGATTGTGTGTATGTGGGGGGGGATGGAGCTGGCAAACTGTCAGTAATTTCCAACAGAAAGAAGGGTTATAAAGTCAGGTTAGTTGATAACTTGGAGGTAGAAGACTTGGTTTGCTGGCCAAGACACCTAGCTTCACCTGAGCTCTTTCCTTCTAAGACTACTTGAAAGGCAGAGCAGAGAAACTTTCCAGAGCAAGGGAGAAGGATTAAGACTTAGTTTGGCTAAGCAGATTTACTGTGTGGTGTTGTTTTTATTTTTTACTCACAGGGATTGTTACTGTTTGTTGCTAACATTTCATTGCTTTATTTTTCTCTGATTCAAATTGTTGTTGCTGGTATATCTTCTTCTGCATTATTACAAGATGTGCCTACAGGTGTGTGCTAACAGATTACTGCTGTAATCTTCTGATTCAAATTGTCTTTCGCAAGGTATATCATTGGTTACTGCTTTATTTTTCTCTGTAGCAAAGTGTTTCTTATAGCATATAACTTCTATGAAATTATTACAGGTGGTGCTTTATAGGTTTTACAGTTTTATCTAACATTAGGATAAGCTTTCAGGGTTACTGCATTTGTTGTTGACTGATTGTTTCTGCTCTTACCTCCTTGTTCTTTCATCCATGGTTTTTCTTTTTCGGCAGGGGAAGGGCCCAGCCACCCACCCCCATCCTCAACCACCCCACACTACACTCCTTTTATATGGTACCACAGCTGTGACATTTCCTGTGGCAGAGCAGGAAGGGGTGGATCAGTGGGGCCTCCACAAGGTGAGCTCATTTACAAGGGCACTAGTAATTTAACTTGTTGTTATAACAAGTTAAACAAAACACAATCAAACCATTACTTGCATATTTTTCTTTTTTTTTCTTCTAATTACACTGACTAGGTTATAAACCCAGCAACTTATCCCGAATGGATATCATTAACTGCAGGTACTGTGGAACAATTTTCAGGACAGTCTTACAGGATTTAGGACACTGTCCTACATGCTGGGCCTTTGGAGATCTTAGGGTTCAGCTCCGGGCAGCATGGGCAGAGATTGCATGCCTCAAATTTCAAATTCAAGAGGAAATACATTATAAGAACCACCCGCCATTTCCCCAGCATCCAACATAAAAACCTCGACCGCAGAGGGTAGTTGGTCCAGGAGGTTGGTAGGTGGTTAGGAGGGGCAAATCGGGTGCCCCATCACTCTCTGCTCTCCAACATATTACCTCCAAAAACCATATAAACACTACAAACCGGTATCTGCCTCTATCTCTGAAATCAACCAAAGAGGCAGAAGACACTGCAGAGCAGGACACTGCAGCACAGGAGCTAGCACAACAAAACTCACCCAAATCAGGAACTAAATCAAAAAAAGCAAAAAGGAAATCCAAAAAACTTTTGATCATAGGAGACTGAATGATTCAGGGAGTTGATACCCATCTCCAGCCAGGGGTAATGGTCAGATGTCTCCCAGGTACATCAGCATGGAGAGACACTGACTGCATTGCTAAAATTGTTCACAAAGCAGGAGAAAATATTGATGTCCTAGTACACATAGGGACTAATGATCTTGCCAGCCAGTCAGTTGTGAAGACCAAGGAACACCTGACCAGGCTGGGTGATAAACTATCATCTGTTTCATCCAGCATCTCCTTCTTTGAGATCCTGCCAGTCTTGGAGAGGGGAACAGATGGACGGAAGGTCAGAGAAGGGGAGCTAGGGGAGCTAAACATGTGGCTCAAGGGCTGGTGCCAGGAAAAAGGACACAGATTTGTAGGGAACTGGCAACAGTTCTGGGAGTGAAAGTTCTTTAAATTTGATGGACTGCATCTGACTAAGGAGGGAGTCAGTGCATTGGGGCAGAAGTTTGACATCTTTGCAGAATATTTAAACTAGCAAATGGGGAGAGGGGTGCAGCACCCCATACGTCGAATGGGAAGAACACCCCTCCCCCTCAGCTAGTGGTCAAACAGGGATTCAGCATGTTTGCAGTTCATTTGCATCACCAGGTAAGAAAAAAGGTTTGTCTCCCCATACAATGCACAGGGGTAATGCCAAACCTCACCCAACAACTAACACACCAAAATATGGCCAATGGAAAATCATGTACACAAATGCTCACAGCCTGCGAAATAAGATCCCAGACCTGCAGGCAATAATGTCAGAGGCTAAACTGGACATATTAGCAATTAGTGAGACATGGTTTACCAGTAACCACACTTGGGAGACTTCAGTACCTGGCTATGTATTGTTCAGAAGAGACCAAGGTGCAAAAAAGGGGGGAGGAGTGGCCCTGTATGTCAATGAAAATATCAAAGCTACAGAAATTCAGAATACACATAAGGAGCCAGAAAAATGTAGGTCACCCTGGAAACAGGAGATGGGACAGCCATAAGAACTGGGGTTGTCTACAGGCCCCCAGACCAGGGGGAGGACATAGACACATTACTGTTAGAAGATATACAAAACATGACAGCTAAAGGGGAGGTTCTGATAATGGGAGACTTCAACATGCCTGATACAGATTGGTCAATACCAGCAGGAACATCTGCCAGAACTAGACACATAGTGGATTCCCTGCAGGGGGAGGACCTCAAACAACTGGTACAGCAACCCAGGAGAGACAGGGCTATCCTAGATCTAGTACTGACTAACAAGGAAGGGATCACAGATCTCCAGGTAGAAGGTCACCTGGGGGCCAGTGACCATCACATGGTATGGCTACTACATCTAAATCATCCCATTCCAAGGCAAAAATATTGGACTTCAGAGGAGCTGACTTTGATAAGATGGCCAACAGAGTTAAGCTAGCCCTGGCAAAAAGATATACAGGTGAGGGGGTACAGGCAAAATGGGCAAGCATTAAGGATGCAATACTTGAAGCAACATCCCATTGTGTTAGACAAAAAAGGAAGTGCAAAAGAAGAAGGAAACCACTTTGGTTCTCAAATACAGTAGCAGAAAAGGTCGGAGCCAAAAGGCTGGCCTTCAGGAAATATAAGGCAACGCAGCAGGATGAAGATAGGGAGGCATACCAAACTGCCCTAAGGGAAGCAGGGAAGGCAGTAAGGCAGGCAAAGTCCCAAACTGAGGAAAAACTAGCACAAACAGTAAAAGAAGGTGACAAGACTTTCTATAGATACATTAGTGAAAGAAGAAAGTCCAGAGAGTATTGCTAAGCAATGGAGAAAAGGAACGTGTGAGAGGAGGGCCCTGTAAAGGCATCTATCCTAAATAGGTACTTTTGCTCAGTATTTACTGAAGAGAAGGTAGGGCAGGGCCCACATCTCAGCATCATGGACACGGGGGGAGGGAGGTGAGCACTACTCCCTTCACAAAAGAAAGGGTCATACAAGAGCTTGCTAAACTCAGGGTGAATAAAGCAATGGGATCTGATGGCATACATCCCAGGGTACTTAAGGAGCTAAAGGTGGAACTAGCAGAGCCATTAGCAGAACTGTTTAGTAAGTCTCTGAGCACAAAAGAGGTCCCAGAAGACTGGAAAAGGGCTCATTTGATCCCGCTCCACAAGAGTGGTAGCAGGGAGGAGGCGGGGAACTACAGACCAGTCAATTTTACCTCGGTAGTGGGCAAGATTATGGAGGCACTCCTTAAGGAAAGGATAATGCAACACCTGGAATCCATAGGGGCACAGGATCCAAGACAGCATGGGTTTACAAAAGGAAGGTCCTGTCAAACTAATATCATAGATTTCTTTGACTGGGTAACCAGAGTGGTGGACCAAGAGGGAGCAGTTGATGTCTTCTATCTTGACTTCAGCAAAGCTTTTGACACTTTTCCACATAGAAGATTGATAAATAAGTTGGGAAGGCTTGGGGTGGGTCATAAGTTGGTCAACTGGATGGCAAACTGGTTAACAGGCAGAAAACAGAGAGTGGTGGTAAATGGTATACAGTCAGAAGAGATGCAAGTCACAAGTAGGGTACCTCAGGGATTAGTCCTGGGGCCAGTCCTCTTCAACATCTTCATTAGTGACCTGCAGATGGACTAGAGGATAAGGCTTGTCTGTTTGCAGATGACACCAAGATCTGCAACAGAGTAGATGATCCAGATGGGGTGGGCAGAATGAGAAGAGATCTGGATAAACTAGCAAAATGGTCAGAAGAGTGGCAACTGGGATTTAATGCAAAGAAGTGCAAAATCATGCACATAGGGAAGAGAAACAATGAAGCCACCTATAGGCTGGGCGAGAGTTGCTAGCAGTCACAAAGGAAGAAAGAGACTTGGGCATCATCATCACTGACCTGAAATCATCAAGCAGACCTCTAAAGCAGTAGGTAAGGCTAGGGGGTGTTAGGGTGTATTAGTAGGGGTATCACAAGTCGTAAGAGAGTAATAATCCCTGTTTACAAGACACTGGTTAGGCCCCATCTGAAGTACTGCATGCAGTATTGGAGACCACACCTTCACAAGGACATTAACCAAATTGAGGCAGTCCAGAGAAGGGCAACCAAAATGGTGCAGGGACTGCATCAGAAGACATATGAGGACAGATTAACAGAGCTCAATATGTATACCCTTGAGTAAAGGAGGGAGAGAGGTGATATAATCGAGGCATTCAAACACCTTAAGAGCATTCACAAGGTGAAAGAGTCTAACATGTTTAAATATAAGAAAAATAGCAAGACAAGAGGACACAGCAGGAGATTCGAGGGGGGCTGATTAAGGGGGAATGTGAGGAAATTATTTTTCACAGAAAGGGTGGTGGATGCATGGAATGGCTTACCACAAGAAATGGTGGCTATGAATACAGTGCAGGGCTTCAAACAGGCATGGGATAGGCATAAGGAAGCACTACAAATGACTATGAATAGATAGGCCACTGACAGAGCAAAGGCCGATGGCACATTTATAAGGTAGAAAAAGAAATGGGCAGACTGGATGGGCCTTGCGGTCCTTATCTGCCGTCAACTTCTATGTTTCTATGTTTCTATATGTTTCTATGCCTGAGCTTATGCCTATGCTCAGGGTGTGGTAGTGCAAATCCAGAATATATTTGACTGGGATATTAGAGTGAACTGAGGCTGCACCCTGGCCACTGTGTATTGTGCCGATACTGAAATGCTGCCTAGCAAGTGATATCTTAAAGAGGATGAAGAAGTAACTCCTGATTTGTTTGACTTCAGGGGATCCCCCATTGTTGAAGAGTGGAGAGTGAAAATTAGCCAAAAACTGGCCCAGCATAGCAAAGTGTTTTCCTTGAGGCAATGAGATGTCAGATGCATCAATGGGGCAGAGCATTACATCAGACTCCACTACAAGAGGCCATTTCATGAGAAGTCCTGCAGATTGGCACCAGCAGACATTGATGATATTCAGTGCAACCTCCAAGAGATGCTAGCAACTGGAATTATATAAGAATCCCATAACCTGTAAGCCCATCCATTGTGGTAGTCCAAAACAAGAATGTCTCGGTGAGGATGTATGTAGACTACCAGACCTTAAATCGAAGAACTGTACCAGATCAATACACAATACCCCACATCCAGGATGCCCTTGGTTGCCTTAATGGGAGTCAGCTGTTTTCTGTCTTAGATCTTAGAAGTGGGTATTACCAAATCCTGATGGTCCCCATAGATAGAGAGAAAACTGCATTCATCTGTGTATTGGGTTTTTACAAATTCTTACATATGTCTCTAGGCATTTCAGGGGTGCCTGCCACTTTCCAAATGTTAATTGAACAAGCTATGGGAGACATGAATTTACTTGAATGCCTCGTATATCTGGACGATGCCATGGTGTTTGGCAAGACCGTCGAATAACATGAAGCCCTCTTATTCAAGGTTTTGGACCTGTTAGAGGACTTTGGATTAAAACTGTCTTTTGACAAATGGCAATTCTTCTAGCAAACTGTGAAATATGTAGGCCACAATGTGTCCTGTGAGGAAATTCAGATGGTTCCAAGCAAAGTTTAATCTTTGACCACCTGGCCAAACAATCTTAAGGAACTGCAAAGATTCTTGGGGTTCTGCTGCTACTATCTTTGATTTATAAAAGATTATACCAAAGTCATCACCCCTTTGCTCAATCTAACTCAAGGGTACCCTCCCATGAACCAAAACTACAAAGAGAGTGCTGTAAAAGAGGAAACAAAGGTCTATTTCAGAACAAATTAACTTTTTGGGACAAGGTGGACTAAAGAGTGTGATGTAGCATTTAATGATATCATTCACGAACTCAATCATGCCTCAGTACTTGCTTACGATGATCTAACTAAGCCTTACATGTTACACACCGATGCCAGCTTAAAGGGGATTGGAGCTGTGCTCTATCAAGAGTATGAGGATGGACTATGAACAGTAGTATTTGCCAGCAGAAGTCTGACCCCTCTGACAAGAACTATCCAGTACACAAAGTTGAATTTCTCGCATTAAAATGGGCCATAGTAGATCATGTTCACAAATACCTTTGTGGTGCAAAGATTCTGGTGAAAACCTGTCATTATTCAGTAGAGTACTGCTCAGACCTAAATCACATTGATGCCAATGATCTCTCTCTAGAAGGCCAGAATCAGTTGTGAGTGGGTGAGAATGTCCGAGTGATCTGTTAAAGCTCTCTGTCAAAAATTTGATAAAGATAAACATCCATCCACTGAGACAGTTGATTGCTTGGCCAATTGTTTGGGCCCTCCTGATACCTGTATTCCTGCAGCCTACTGCAATTTCACAACACTAGGCCTTAGTACTCTGTCTCAACTTACTTCCAATGATATCCAGTGGGCACAATCCCAAGATCCCATGATTAAACCTGTATTGGATGCCATAAATGCCACAAAAATTTTTCCAAACTTCACTCTAAATACCGAAGAACTGCTTTGCTATTTCAAGAGGGGCTTAGGTTAAAGATGCACAACAAACCGCTTTACCGAGAAACCATGAACAGACAAGGGCAAGTTGTCAAACAACAGCTAGTGCTGCCTATTGCATTCAGGTGTGCAGTTTTACGTGCTCTCCATGACCAAATGGGATGTTTGGGTTGTGGCAGACTTTCAGACTTAGCCTGTGCCCATTTCTACTGACCTAAAATGGGTGCTGACATTGAGGCTCGCATCAAAAATTGTAGCCGTTGTCTTTAGAGAAAAGCTCAGCCTCCGAGAGCCGCACCTGTGGTTAACATCTCCACCAGTGTATCAGAGGAGCTTGTATGAACTGACTTTTGTATTTAGAACCAGACCAAAAGAAAACTGGAAATGTGCTGGTAGTGACTGACCATTTTACTCTACGCCCAAGCCTACCCAACCAAGGACCAAAAGGCATCGACTGTAGCCAAGGTACTAATAGAAAAAATGTGTCCATTACAGTGCTCCCCAAAGAATTCATTCTGATCAAGGGAGAGACTTTGAAAGCCATCTGATTAAAGAAATGCTTTCACTCTGGTGGGTGCACAAATCCAGAACTAACCCTTATCACACTAAAGGGAATCCACAGCCCAGAAGATTTAATCTAACATTACTAAACATGCTGGGCACACTTCATCTCAAAGACATGCTGTGGTAGAGACAATGATTCAGCACATTAGTTCATGCATTCCACTGTACTCATAACATTACACCTGGGTTTCTCCCCTACTATCAAATGTTTGGTTAAGAAGCAAGGTTTTCTGTGGACATCTGTTTTACCCCTGATGGAGTTCACACAGAAAACTATCTCCATTACATGCAAAATCTCAAAGCTCAGTTAAATCATGCCAATCAGCTAGCACACACAATGACTGCCAAGAGAAACCCAGTAAACAAAGAAAGACATGATAGATGGGTCAAGGCACAAGAGCTGCAACCTGGAAATCGAGTTTTGCCAAGAAATTTGGGATTGCTTGGAAAGCACAAGATAGCCGACCAGTGGCATCACAATGCGCACATTGTTGTCAGCAGACTGGAGGATCTGCCAGTCTAAAAGGTGCATCCAGAAAATGACCCACACCCTGTGAAGACAATGCACAGAAATTACTAGTTACCAATTTGGCAAATCATCAATTCTGCACAGCAAGATAACACTCCCACTGGGCCTGTGAGCCAAGCTGCAGCTAAAAAGAGATAGTTAAGCTCTCCCCCTGCTGTTCTGGGTCCAAAGCCTTCCACCAGAAATGTTCTAATTGAAAATGACAACCACTCTGAATCTGATGATGGTGAAGGTGGGGTCACCTATTATCGTTCTTATGAACTGAGCCAGTTGTTTCAAGGAAATCCCCTGTGTAACTTGAGAGATGAGGTTGGACCCTTAGCACTGTCTAATCATCTAGCCCTCTCAGCTACTGTGCCCACTGATAGTGAGGTGCAAAGCATTACTTCTGATGTAGCTGAATCCTTGTGCTTCTTGGAACAAGCTGAACCTCGAGAGGCCAATCCTGACCACGAGAGCACAACTGGTGTCGTACCAGATGAACCTGGAATGTCTGAAACTAGTGACTATAATATCATGATGGACAATGATGTTAATGAAAATGATGACTCTGACTATCAGTAATGTGTTACGTAATTTAAATTCCATGGAATTTCCTCCTGATGAACCTGGAATTTCAGAGCAAGTTCATGCAAGTGTTAGTTCTGGATCAGAATCTACAGAGCAAGTTACTGCCAGAGTTCCTTCTACTTCTGAGCAAACAGAGGCATCCCTTTCATCACAAGCTGTCTTATTGCTGGACAATGAGTTGGGATTGATCAACCCAAATGCCAGTGTTGAAAAGAATGAGCCTGTGCCTGCCCCTTCCAGAAAATCTGGAAGAGCCACAAAACCTGCAGTACTCCTTTGTTATGATTCTCCAGGAAGACCTGCAGATCATCCCATGAATGTAGTTCATAAATGGGTTTATATTTCTGAAAATTCTCTTCCAAAACTAGGTTACACTGCAAGTTCTAAGTTGATATTGAAACCCTCCAGTCAGTATGCTAGTGACACTTCCCCAAGCAACCCAAGTTTGGTTAACAGGGTCAGCCCCAAAACCATGTGGGTTCATGTGCAGGAGGTAATACAGACAAGGGTTGTACAGACAATGTGTCTAGCTACTTGAACAAGTTTCCATGGAAAATAATATGTTCCTGTACTGTATTCATTGCAAAATTCAAAATATATAGTAATACTGTTGCCTATAGCTAGCTTAATTATTACTGATGCATCAGAAATGAACATTTTTGGTATAGCAATGAAACAGTTTGTGGTTGCAACCTGCATACATTTATATGCCTATATTTATGTATAGTATTTTCTTTATAAAACTGTTTATTATGTATAGACTTGATGCGGTCATGAAGTTTTTCCAGGTAGGAACCCCTCTACAAATTTGAGGTTTATCTTAGTGTCTTCCTGGGCTCCTTTAATTCCCACTGCCAGATAGACATCCTGTCCTTGTTTAATCCTGTTCATTTATGCGAGAGTGCTGTACTGAGCCTCTGCACCTGTCCCTTTATGAGACAGGCTAATGTGAGTACAGTGGATGATCTGAGCTGGGTCCAATTGATTTAGGGCTTCAGACCAGCCAGACACTGCTCTGATTTGTTCCACTCTGCAGTTGATACTTGTGCAAAGGGAGCCAGCATAGAAACTGTATTTATTTACTGTTTACGTGCCATTACATTTGACATAGAGGAGTTTGTTTAACCTGATTTCCTTGCAGCTTATCTTTCTGAATGGAAGCCACCATGTAGGGTCTGGGACTTCCAGTAATTGGACCACTCAGACTCTGGGAACTTAACATGGATGCTGGCCAAAAGTGCCTCATGGGAAGAAAAACTGTAGTTTTTGTAGTTTTTAGGTTGGCACAAAATCTAACTTGGAGCGTGAGCCCTAACTGTGATTGACAGCTTCTCCAGTAAGTCAGAATCCTGGTTTACAAGGGAAATCCCCAGTGCAGCATAAGACAGTGGCTTAGTTAGAGATGAAGCTTAAAATGTGTGAACAGTTCAAGCATTCGAGCAGCTGCTCCCTGAATGGAGTTTAGGGGAATCGGTGGGACAAGGCCTGACTTGCCTCACTGCCATTGTTCTTCCTTGAATTGCCTTACTGTAGAAGTCAGACTTGTTCCGATTTGAGTCTGGAACTGTGGCAAAACTGAGTTAGATGTTTAACAGCACCACTTGTGTTTTGGACCAAAGATTTGCTCCTGTGAGGCAATCGGCCCAGGTAGAGTTCGAGACCAATTTGGATTGAGAGGATTGCTCAGTGAATCTACTGCAATAGCAAACAGACTGTATCCGAACTGAACAAAGTTAGTGCTGCCTTATTTGAATGTGCTGAATGTTTCTCTTGGGTCAAGACCTGTTTGCCCATAACCCAACCTGTTATGCAAGCTGGAGGCTTCACCAGCAAAAAACAAATGAACGTTGCCAATCTGCTTATACTGTCTGGGCCTTTGTCAAACCGGCCCAGAAGGATTGCCATGCACCAGAGACTGTTTCAGTGAGAGACCGTCTTTGTAGATGCAGCCCCTGTGCAACAACACCTCACAGGCTGTGGCCACCTGGAGGGAAAGGCCATAAAGAGGAGGTGTGTCGTGTTGGCCCTGCTTCCCCATGCTCATCGGTGAACACCACGAGGTCTCCATATCAACTGCATTTCTGCAGCAATCTGGTAGCATGAGTACAATCAGTGTAGCTCCCTGCAATGGGTATTTTAATCATCTGTGGTACCGTCTGATTTCTTTAACTTTCTGGATTTTCCAGAGACTGAGCCAAGCATCTTGGATTACAAATAATCATCCTGTTGTTATGCATGCTAACTGTCTTTCTTTCCATCAGGGGCCCCAATATCAGCTGCAATGCCAGCCACCCCCAGGCAACACCTTTGTCTAGCCAGTTTCCATCCTGGGTACCCAGTGTTGTTAGACTATTTATTTTGGTACTAAGAGTGCATACAAAAACCTTGATTTAATTCAGAGTACAAATCATTTGACTAAATTCACGCCCCTTCCTTGTTCATGACCCCTAAATAAACCTGACTGTGTTTTTCCACATTTAACCTGGCTAGTGTGCATATTATTAGTTGGGATACAGTGTTAAAAGTGTTCAGTTATCTTGCTAACCTTATTTTACAGGGGGTCTGTAGGGAAACTGCTGAAGGTCCAACCCTGGTGTAAATGTTAAGGGTGTGTGCATATTATTACTGTTACTTACTGACTGTTTGCTAACCACCACTGAGACAGGTACTCAGCCACTGGGAGGGTTGGTGAGTGGTTATAGCTTCCTAGAGGGCTATAGCACGATAGGCAGACAACCCCAATACCATTACTCTGGGTGGAGGCACCTTAATACTGAATTCAGGCCCCTCAGCCTGTGCTCATATTTACAGGTAGGGGTAGTAACCTTCAAGATAGTGCAGCCTAGGGGTTACGTTTATTACCCTGAATCACCCTATATTAACCCTTCACCCCTATTTCATATTTCGCTTTGCATTGTTTTGCCCCTTTGGTCATTTTTCTGGACCTAATTCCAAATGAAGGGCTTGCCAAGACAGCTTGAATGGAAATCAATTTAGTCTGACTGTAGTCTTATATATATATATATATATATATATACACACACACACACACCGTATAGTAGTAGGGATTGAAAACTTCTAGCATGCCTAATCCAGTTCCATACTTCTTATATTTATATACTGTATAGAGGAGGTTATCAAATTTAGTGACATGAAGTGTGTGTGGTTACTAATGCTCCTTGATACCTGCTGGTTACAGTTGAGTTCTGCTGTGTCTTATCTGTTGAAAAATCAAATACCTAGTTTCAACTTCCAAAGCAGCAGCAAAATATTTAACAATCAGCACACCATGTACAATTTGTACATGTACCTTAAGATTCTGAGCATGTCACTCATCCCCACAGGTAGAATAATTAGGGTGAATGGAATAAAAAGGTTCAGTTAGCATGAATATCCTTCACTCTTTAAACACTATTGTTTTAAACACAAGCCTCTACTAACTTACGAGATTACCAAAGATGGAAGCACCTGTCCAAATATCAGCCATATTCTTCTTCAGAATTTTAACAATAATGGAAGTAACATAATGAAGTTCGCTGTACAGCTGCATGTACTCCTACAAATCGGCTGTTTATTTTTGTTCTTTGGTTAATATATGTTGAAATTGAAAACTGATAAACTTGTTTAACCACAAAATTCAGTCCAACTGTTAATATTCTGCTTTTTTTATTTTTGAAAGTAACTGAATGTGCCCAGAGCAGGAGTGTATAAAACAGCAAGTGCTCGAGCACTCTGTATTACCCCAGCAGCCCGTTTTCCCATGGAATATCCTCTTTAAGTCCCTCATCAGGGTCTAGCCACTGACTCTTTGCATGTTAAACAATGTCCCATCGGTGTGATTCCAATTTGTCCCTGAATTGCTTGTCCTTTCAAACCCCCTTCCAGGTTTCCTATTTGTACAGGAATCTGTGTTGCTGGGAGCCCTGAGGTTTTCAAGTTCCACTCTTCTGGCCATTCTAATTACCTTTTGTTTCCGAGCACTATGGACTATACCACTGCTCAAAAGCTACTTTACACCATACGTTCCCCCAAACCCCCCAATATGGCACCACAACGTATTGTGCATGCACTTCCTGACATCGCTAGCAAACTTGTTGCCTGCAGAAACAAGCTCACTCCATCCTCTCTTTTGTGCTGCTACTGCTGCGGGGGGGGGGCGGGGTGTCTATTTGTGGTCCCCAGCACTTAGCCTTAGTTTCCCACCATGCTCCAATTGCAGGTCAAAGCGCGTCTTGCACCACTCTATTTACCATCCCCCTGTGAGTGTTTATTGGCTTATGTTTTGCTACAACATAGTGATTTCTTGGCTGCTGGAACCCTTCTGCCAAAAGTTTCTCTCTCACTCCTGCCAGCATTCCTGCCACCAACCGTATGATAAATAACAGCAACTCCTTATTTGTCTGCACTCCCACTAAGCTTCACCCCACTGGTTACTTGTATGTTCAGTCTGGTCATAACCTAAATTGCCTGAGTGATTGCTAGCATTTCCTCTTTTTTTTTTTTTTTTGCTAAAAACTCTATTTCCCCACCTTGCCCTAGTACCTTATCCTTTGTTCCTCCTATCCACTTTAAAGAAATCCCAATCTCCTCTAATTGATGCCAACTGACTGTGCTACATCAAATTGCTATCTAGCAAAATAAGGGTGATCCCCTGTCTTACTTTGTCTTATATGCCCTCTTTCCCCAAGTCCCTCATTGATCCTTTCCACCAATCCCTGTCTTACTTTACTTGTCCTCTCCCCTTCTTATGCAGCCCTCCATGAATTTCCTCCCATGACTGCTCCCTCTCTTCCATCCCTATACCTCCCTCTCCTTCTCACCCCTCCTAAATCTCGCTTTCCCTTCCTGTCTCCACTTGGCACTCTCCCTTCTCTTTTGCTCAGGAAACCTCTGACAATAGGGCTGCCTTGTGTATATAAATCTGATTGTGAAGATCATGCTTATGATAGGGAAAGTGGTTTGATGTTCATTATTAGGGCAAGAGTATTGTGAAGAAAAAGTGAGCAGTTCTGGTACCTTAACCATGTAAATACTCACACTATGAACTCTCTAGCACCCTCAATCCCTCCTCCACTAATCCCCCAAACTATAAAGGATAGAAATCCACCTCAACCAATGAGAATTACTGTACCCAAATTACACAGTGACAAAAACTTTTAATGTAATTCCCTTTATCACCTTACCTCCACCCCTCCTGTCCGCACAATCCCTCTGAAGATTTATTAGTAGCAATAATTATAGTCAGCCTTTTAGTGGGGAAGATCATGGAAGCACTACTGAAGGAGAGATTTATGGAACATCTGGTTGTCAATGGACTACAGGACCCAAGGCAGCATGGTTTCACCATGGGGAGGTCATGTCAGACCAGCCTCATTGAATTTTCCGACTGGGTGACTAGGGAGGTGGATCAGGGAAGGGCAGTGATCATGGCCTATCTGGACTTCAGCAAGGCCTTTGACACTTTGCCACACAGAAGACTATTACACAAACTAGTGAATATGGGTGTGTGTAGGACAGTAGTGTGGTGGATAGGTAACTGGCTGGGTGGCAGGACACAGAGGGTGGTGGGAAATGGCTGTCACTCCACAGAGGGAAGAGTCTGTGGAGTGACCAGTGGGGTACCACAGGGATCAGTGCTGGGACAGGTCCTATTGAACATCTTCATCAGTGACATTGTGCAGGACCTAGAATGCAGAATTTCCCTGTTCACTGATAGCACAAAGCTCTGTAACAGAGTAGACACACCAGTGGGTATAGACAGAATGAGAAGGGACCTGCAGAAACTTGAAGAATGGTCAGGAGTTTGGCAGCTGAAATTCATTGCAAAGAAGTGCAAGATAATGCATATGGGGCACAAAAACCCTGGCACAATATATCAGTTGGGGGTGAAGATATAGCATGCACCAAGCAGGAAAAGGATCTTGGGGGTTATCATCTCTGATTACCTCAAGGAAGGGAAACAGTGTGACAAGGCATCAGGTAAAGCAAATAGAATGCTGGGATGCATAGACAGGGGCATCACTAGCAGGAAAAGGAAGGTCATAATTCCACTATACAAGACACTAGTGAGGCCCCACCTGGAGTACAGTGTACAGTTCTGGAGACCTTACCTATATAAGGACATAGAGAGGGTACAGAAGGTTTGGAGGAGGGCAACAAAGATGGTACATGGATTGCATCACAAGTCCTATGAGGGCAGGTTGAAGGACTTGAATATGTACTCCCTGAAGGAGAAGAGGGAGACAGAAGATATGATAGAGACATACAAGTATCTTACAGGGAGGAATAGGGTGCAGGAATACACTATTTGTAAATGAAAAAGATGTTCCAGGACTAAAGGGCATGAGATGAAGTTGGAGCGAAGACAATTCAGTGGAAACATGAGGAAGAATTTCTTCACAGAACAGGTGGTGGACAAGTGGAACGCACTACCAGAGGAAGTGGTGGGGGCTAAAACAATCACAGGATTTAAAAATGCATGGGATAGACATAAAGGAATTCTAGAGGTCAGGGGTAAGGGGCAACAGACTTCTAGGAAAACATAAAGTGAACTTACCATCTCAAATGGGCAGACTGGATAGGCCATATACCCTTATCTTCCAACACTGTCTTTGTATCTATGTATCTAAGAAGTGAGTAATATAGTAAGTGCCCACCACCCACACAGCATATCACTCGCCCACTTTCCCCCACATTGTTCACACATAAGTGATATAACCCCACCCAATAGCATGTAACCCCTCTCATGCCCCTAAACCTCCAAAGTAGAAAGGCTACTGCACAGAATGAATGAACAATGATGTCTTGCAATAACAGTAATAGTGACACCTGACTGGCTGCTAGTCAGTCAGCCAGGTGTTACTGCCATAGGAGATGCCATCATTTTTTTATTCAGTGCAGGACACGTAGAGAACAGCATTGTCACTCCATAGTGGGATGATATCCAATGTATTTAGGCTTTTCACAGTACTCTTCATTCTTTGTGGCTTGGAAAAGGAGACAGTTTGTGTGACACAGGGTGTGGGTTATATCACACATGTATGGAAATGTGTGGGAGGGTTGGTGACATGCCACATTGGGAGAAGGGTCAGAACAGTTCAAAAGGATTTTAGGCTGCCTATAGTCATTATAACAAATACAACTTAGCCAGAATTATGGGGGAAGGAATGTAGAGGACTGGAGGGTGAGTAAGATGGGTGAACAATTAAAATATTCTGAATGGTGGTGATACAGTTCTTCACAGTGAGTTCAGATGGATTATTTTTTTTAACAGCTGTTTTGGCAAAAAGTAAAGAACTTTGCAGTGAGATGTTAAAGTGAAACTGGGAAACTCTCTGTGCTATAAGTAGCAAGCATTATCTAAATTCTCACAAACTTTGTCAGCAAAGTCAAAATGTGTAACACCCCTATTTAGAAGCAAATAGCTATTGACTAATGGTGCTAAATTGATATATGAGACCAATACAGAATCACACATGGTGATGGTGCAATGCCAGCATGTACCAGCATCCCTGATGTGCCACCACCAAAAACTGACATACATAAAAGGTTTATTTAGTTGTAGGAGGCAGGAGTCTAATGGATGACTGTGGCAATGCAAATAATGGGCTTCAGGTGTTAATGGTTGGACATGGGGTTTATGATGACAAACATCTAAACTGCAGCCATCACAAAGAATTGTTCATGGCATACCTGTAGCAGCAACTGATTACACTTTGTCAAGTACAGTCCTCCCATGGCACTATTGGTACAAGCATCACCTCTCTGACAAAACCCATACATTTAGGTCTGCTTTATGGGTAACACATCATTAATGTCCAAATAGTTCTTCATCTCTCCAGCCCATGTGATGTCCATGGCATCTGGTGGAGGCCTTATCTAGCCTTATTCTCTGATGATGCCAATGTCTTCTGTAGGTCCTAAGAACAATATCCATCCTCTGCTGAATCTTCTAGTCCCAGTTGTAGACCTAGACCCCTTTGTAGAAAGGCTTGCAATCATTCTACTTGCCCAGGTGCATTGTGGCATGAGACCAGCTGTGCTGGTGTCTGCAACTATGTGTGCAAAAACAGCTCATTATTATCATGTCAGGTCCCTCCCTTTTTCACCTGAGGTTGCAATGCCCTGTGTGACTGTGCAAGAAAAGACTAGTGGCCACATTTTGTATGGTACAAAGGGGCACACAGTAGAAGAAAGCTATAAAGTGGTCATTGTTAAATGTTTCCATCATCTCTGCTTTGAAATATGCTGCATCAGAACTTGGGCAGAAACAGTAACCATTCTGCTAAAGGGAAAATTCCTCAAAGCTGAGAGTAATGAGTACTCCTTTGACTTTCATGCTTGGTGTCCCCTTGGGCGATCACTAGATTACTGTGTTGATGTAGATCATATTCTAAGTCAGTTGTGTGATTATGCATGGTGGATCACAGAGGCTTTGATTATAGTGCTGTATAGAATTTTCAAATTCCAGCAGAATGAAATTCCATGGAATATTCAAAATTCAGCTGAAATTCCACTGAATTCCACCAGAAAACAGAATGGCAGAATTCTGTAGCATAAAATAATTGCAAAATAATTTTCCATGGAAAAATCACTGTTCTGAGGAATATTATCTTGCAGTTCTCACTATTTTCCATGGAAAAAATTACTGTTCCATGGAATATTATTCCACAGATTACAGTAGATGAAATTTCATGGGAGAACAAGTGAAATTCTGTCAGAAATTCCTCTGGCGGAATGGTCAATACACACTTATTCTGCCAATGGAATTCCTCATTCTGCTCAGCACCATTTGATTACCATTGACATATTGAACAGGTATTTCTGCTCAGTCTTTACTAAGGAAGAGGGGGGGGTAATGGGTCTGAAGGGAGTACAAGGGGTGAGAATGGTGCAGAAATGGACACAAGTCCCTTTACACGAGAAAGGGTCCTGAAGGAACAGGAAGTAATAAGAGCTGATAAAGCAATGGGGCCAGATGGGGTGCACCCCAGGGTCCTTAAAGAACTAAGGGAGGTGGTGGCTGAACCTCTGGCTATCCTGTTCAGCCAATCACTGGAAACAGGGGAGGTACCCAAAGACTGGAGGACAGCAGATGTAGTCCCCTTATACAAAAGTGGGAACAAAGAGGAAGCAGGGAACTACAGACCAGTTAGCCTCACCTCAGTAGTGGGAAAGATCATGGAAGCACTACTGAAGGAGAGATTGGTGGAACATCTGGTTGTCAATGGACTACAGGACCCAAGGCAGCATGGTTTCACCAGGGGGGAGGTCATGTCAGACCAACCTCATTGAATTGTTTGACTGGGTGACTAGGGAGGTGGATCAGGGGAGGGCAGTGGACATGGCCTATCTGGACTTCAGCAAGGCCTTTGACACTGTGCCACATAGAAGACTATTACACAAACTGGGGAATATGGGTGTGGGCAGGACATTAGTGGGGTGGGTAGGTAACTGGCTAGGTGGCAGGACACAGAGGGTGGTGGTAAATGGCTGTCACTCCACAGAGGGAAGAGTAACCAGTGGGGTACCACAGGGATCAGTGCTGGGACCGGTCCTATTCAACATCTTCATCAGTGACATTGCACAGGATCTAGAAGGCAGAATTTCACTGTTCGCTGATGACACAAAGCTCTGTAACAGAGTAGACACACCAGAGGGTGTAGACAGAATGAGAAGGACCTGCAGAAACTTGAAGAATGGTCAAGGGTTTGGCAGTTGAAATTCAATGCAAAGAGTGCAAGATAATGCATATAGGGCACAAAACCCTGGCACAATATATCAGTTGGGGGTGAGGATATAGCATGCACCAAGCCGAAAGGGATCTTGGGGTTGTCATCTCTGATGACCTCAAGGTGAGAAACAGTGTGACAAGGCATCAGGTAAAGCAAATAGGATGCTGGGATGTATAGGAAGGGCATCACCAGCAGGAAAAGGGAGGTCATAATTCCGCTATACAAGACACTAGTGAGGCCCCACCTGGAGTACAGTGTACAGTTCTGGAGACCATACCTACATAAGGACATAGACAGGGTAGAGAAGGTTCAGAGGAGGGCAACAAAGATGGTGCATGGGTTGCATCACAAGTCCTATGAAGACAGGTTGAAGGAACTGAACATGTACTCCCTGGAGGAGAGAAGGGAGAGATGGGATATGATAGAGACATACAAGTATCTTACAGGGAGGAACAGGGTGCAGGAAAACACTATTTTTAAGTGAAAAAGATGTTTCAGGACTAGAGGGCATGGGATGAAGTTGGAGGGAGGACGATTCAGAGGAAACATGAGAAAGAATTTCTTCACAGAACGGGTGGTGGACAAGTGGAACACCCTGCCAGAGGAAGTGGTGGGGGCTGAAACAATCACGGGATTTAAGAATGCATGGGATAGACATAAAGGAATTCTAGAGGTCAGGGGTAAGGGGAAACAGACTTCTAGGAAAACAAACTGAACTTACAAGCTCAAATGGGCAGACTAGGTGGGCCATAGGCCCTTATCTGCCGACACTGTCTATGTATCTATGTATTTGGATAGAAATCCTTACCTATGATTGGCCAAAAGCTGTTTACATGACCAACAATAACTGGCGCTATTGCCTTGCATTACCATGGCAATGGACAATAGTTCAAAAATGATTACTTGTTAAATTATCACATGCACATTATCAATTAAAAATAAAGAAAATTACACTGGTCTAAAATACACAGCACAAGCTACTTTTTTTAAATTGTATTTATTTCCTTTGTAGTCTTGTAGCCCATGCCCTCCTGACTATAAAATGATCTCCCCACTCCCACCTCCTAACTCTGAGACAGAGAATGTTTTCCTCCACTCTGCTCGACATTATTGGCAACTGTCTCATATTTCATTTTCAGTTTCCAGTTGTTCTTTCTTTTATAACTTCCTGCCCATCCTGCTCATCCACCCAGCCATAGCATCAACAACCTACTTTACTTCTTCATGGCATTGCCTTATGAAAATTCTTTATGGCACACACCTACCTGAAAACAAACAAACATAAAAACAACAACATTCGAGTCAATGTTTAATAAAACAAATATTGACAGAATGTTTCATGATATTGTGGACAAAATTATGACCCCTCATGATGAACTACTGACTCACTAAAGTCATATTTCCCTCTACCTTTAGCTTTTGGAGACAATTCAATTCATCACAGTAAATATGTTTTCTGCTTTATCTAGTTTACTGTGGATATTCATGTAGTATTGTATTGTATCCACCCCCCCAAAAATAAAAAATATTGGGGACTATTTATAGGAATCTATAGTAAAGAGCAGTTATCTGTACTATGTATACTCCAATAAAAAGAAAATTAAAAATATTTTCACATAGTTCTGTGTGCACAGTGTATTTTTATGTTTGCTTGCACGCATGTGCAAGAAACATAGTGCCTTGATTGGAGATTTCGGAGGTGTGTCACCTCCTCCTCCAATTCAGGCAGCGAGCTGGCAGGCGGGGCCCCTGTAAGCCAATGCATTTTGGAGCTGTCTATGACACGCTCCAAAATGCAGTGGGATACAGTTGAAAGGGGGAGCTACGCTTGAGTGAGCACCGATAAGATATCGGCTGCTCACGTCCAGCTCCCCCCCCCACGCACAGACAGATGTGTGCACCCCGTAGTGAATAGCCGATGGGGTGCCCAATCCCGTTGGCTGAACGCCCCCCAAGTCCTTGTGCCATGCTGAGGCCCACCCCAGCGGTAGCCAAACCATCCGCGATTTTTTATTTTGCCGTGAGGGTGCCTAATCCCCGTCGGCTGAACGCTTCCACCCAAGTCTTTTGTGCCACGCTGGGAGCCCACCCCAGCGTGGCAAACGTCCGACGTCTTTTTATTTTAAAACCTGTAAAATAAAAGCGGTCCCGTGGCGGCGTCTCCTGAAACCCCCTCCACAACCCGCACCCACCCACTGCACACCCAGCCTCCCCACACTCCCTCACCCCATACTTACCTCCAGACTCCAGCGCGACGATCTTCGGTGGACCGGGAACACGTCTGCACTCTTCAAAGCCGACCGCGAACTGAGGAAATGCCGGTAAGCTGTATAATGGGTTACATAGGGGGGTTTCAACTTTATTGCATATCTCGGGCATTTTTGGGAATTTTTGCACCAAATTTTCAACATGGGGGTTTTGGGACCCCTTCTCATGAATTATGTCACTGTCATGCGGTATTCATGCCGAAGGGGTGATTTCGCGCAGTGACTGCGCGGTGACTTCTGGAAATCACCCTTCGGACCTGAATACCACCATGACAGTGACATCATTCATGAGAAGGGGTCCCAAAAACACCATGTTGAAAATTTGGTGCCAAAATTCAAAAAATGACTGTTTTAAAGGTGCGTTGTGCAGTTCCTACTCAGGCTCGTAAGTTCGTGAAATTTCAATATTTTCACTCCAGATCTTCAACATTGTCATTTTACCACACCTTCTTATAAGCAGTATAGCTGTCATTTTTCACATCTCACCCAAAATGTGTTTTCACCCATGTAGCACAGAATGGCGCAGTCGGTGTGCGAAATCAATGTACGGGACAAATTAAGAAAATCACAGTGACACTGTTCATGAGCAGAGGTCTTAAAATGGCTATGTTGAAAATTTGGTGAAAAAATTCCTGAAAATGACTGTTTTACGAGGGTGCATTGCGCAGTTCCTACACACACACTTGTAAGCTCGCGAATTTTCAATATTTTCACCCCAGATTTCCAACATTGCCATTTTATCACACCTTCTTATGAGCAGTACAGCTGTCATTTTTCACATGTCACCCAAAATGTGTTTCTGCCCATGTAGCACACAATGGCGCAGTCGGTGTGCGAGATCAATGTACGGGACAAATTAAGAAAATCACAGTGACACTGTTCATGAGCTCAGGTGTTAAAATGGCTATGTTGAAAATTTGGTGAAAAAATTCCTAAAAATGACTGTTTTACGAGCGTGTGTTGCACAACTCCTATGCACACTCGTAAGTTCACAAATTTTCAATATTTTCACTCCAGATTTCCAACATTGCCATTTTACCACACCTTCTTATGAGTAGTATAGCTGTCATTTTTCACATCTCACCCAAAACGTGTTTCCGCCCATGTAGCACAGAATGGCACAGTCGGTGTGCGAAATCAATGTACGGGACAAATTAAGAAAGTCACAGTGACACTGTTGATGAGCAAAGGTCTTAAAATGGCTATGTTGAAAATTTGGTGAAAAACTTCTTAAAAATGACTGTTTTACGAGCGTGCATTACGCAGTTCCTACGCACACTCGTAAGTTTGCGAATTTTCAATATTTTCACTCCAGATTTTCAACATTGCCATTTTACCACACCTCCTTATGAGCAGTATAGCTGTCATTTTTTCACATCTTGCCCAAAATGTGTTCCCACCCATGTAGTGCACAATGGCGCAGTATGTGCAAAATCAATGTATGGGACACATTAAGAAAATCACAGTGACACTGTTCATGAGCAGAGGTCTTAAAATGGCTATGTTGAAAATTTGGTGAAAACAATCCTAAAAATGACTGTTTTACGAGCGTGCGTTGCGCAGTTCCTATGCATGCTCGTAAGTTTGCAAATTTAATATTTTGACTCCAGATTTTCAACATTGCCATTTTATTACACTTCCTTATGAACAGTACAGCTGCCATTTTTCATATGTCGCCCAAAATGTGTTTTCGCACATGTAGCGCACAATGGTGCTGTTGGTGTGCGAAAGCAATGTTTAGGACAGATTAAGAAAATCACAGTTACACTGTTCATGAGCAGAGGTCTTAAAATGGCTATGTTGAAAATTTTGTGACAAAAGTCCATAAAATGACTGTGTTACGAGTGAGCAATGCGCAGTTTCCACACACCCTCGTAAGTTCATGACTTTGTAATATTTTCAGTCCAGATTTTCACCAGTGGCATTTTTTCACACTTCCTTATGAACAGTACAGCTGTCATTTTTCACAACATGGCTGAAGTGTGTTTTCACACTTTCAGCACTGAGATGCATGGTCGCTGTGGGGAATCATTGTTCGGCACAGATAAAGAAAATCACAGTGACACTGTTCATGATCGGAGGCACCAAAATGCCTGAGTTGACAATCTGCTGTAAAATATCCCCAACCTAATTATATTACGGGTGTGCATTGCACAGTTTCTATGTACTCTCATGACTTCACCATTTTTTTAAATATTTGTACTGCAGATTTGCAACATTGCCATTTTTTACATCTCCCCATGAACAATACAGCTGTCATTTTTTACATCCTGTTCGGAATGTTTTTGCACTTGTGGTGCTAAATGCCGTACTCGCTGTGCATAAGCAGCTTTCAGCTAACAAACTGATATTCCCCCTGTTCATGAGGTGGGGTCACAAAAAAACATGTTGAAAATTTGGAGTGAAAATACCAACGAATGCCTGAGGTATTAGGGTTTCCAACCATAACGCCCAACCCTGTAGAGAATGACAGGCATCAGGGGTGTGACTTGGGATTCTTGCCTGTAATGCTCATACCATTCCACACCCTGCAGCCAGTGAGAGGTATCGAGGTATGCCTTGGACTCTTCAGCCCCAAAGTTCACCCCATTCTCCTATATCGCACCCATCTCACCGCATTTCCTAATGAAATGGGGTGCGCATAAGGGCCAAACACCCCAAGGAACACCGTGACACTTGTCAGTGTCTGCAGGGTGGGGTGTGGTGAAATGGCAAGGCCGTTATGCCTGATGACCCAAATGCACACCCCAATGCCTGTCACTCTCTGCAGGGTGGTGGTGGGGTTGGCTTCAGTTCAGTACTTCACTGCCATTCCTATTACGCAGCTCTGTAACTTCTACATTACCACTGCCAATGCCAGCAAGCAAACATTCGGCATTGACAAATGCTTGTTTTTGTTAGTCTTCCTCTTGTAGCACTTTCAAGAAGCTACTGTATATTAGTGAGGACTTAATAGTAAATGTACTATATGGGTAACCATAACTGCAGGTCTAGACTGTTTATTGATATATTATGGTGTATTCTGTTTCATACAAATAAATACATAGATACATAGACAGTGTCGGCAGATAAGGGCCTATGGCCCACCCAGTCTGCCCATTTAAGTTTGTAAGTTCAGTTTATGTTTTCCAGGAAGTCTGTTGCCCCTTACCCCTGACCTCCAGAATTCCTTTATGTCTATCCCATGCATTCTTAAAACCCGTGATTGTTTCAGCCCCCACCACTTCCTCTGGCAGGGTGTTCCACTTGTCCACCACCCGTTCTGTGAAGAAATTCTTCCTCACGTTTCCTCTGAATCGTCCTCCCTCCAACTTCATCCCATGCCCTCTAGTCCTGGAACATCTTTTTCGCTTAAAAATAGTGCATTCCTGCACCCTGTTCCTCCCTGTAAGATACTTGTATGTCTCTATCATATCCCCTCTCTCCCTCCTCTCCTCCAGGGAGTACTTGTTCAGTTCCTTCAACCTGTCCTCATAGGACTTGTGATGCAATCCATGCACCATCTTTGTTGCCCTCCTCTGAACCTTCTCTACCCTGTCTATATCCTTACGTAGGTAAGGTCTCCAGAACTGCACAGTGTACTCCAGGTGCAGCCTCACTAGTGTCTTGTATAGTGGAATTATGACCTCCCTTTTCCTGCTGGTGATGCCCCTGCCTATACATCCCAGCATCCTATTTGCTTTACCTGATGCCTTGTCACACTGTTTCCCTGCCTTGAGGTCATCAGAGATGATAACTCAAGATCCCTTTCCTGCTTGGTGCATGCTATATCCTCACCCCCAACTGATATATTGTGTCAGGGTTTTGTGCCCCATATGCATTATCTTGCACTTCCTTGCATTGAATTTCAACTGCCAAACCCTGACCATTCTTCAAGTTTCTGCAGGTCCCTTCTCATTCTGTCTACACCCTCTGGTGTGTCTACTCTGTTACAGAGCTTTGTGTCATCAGCGAACAGTGAAATTCTGCCTTCTAGGTCCTGTGCAATGTCACTGATGAAGATATTGAATAGTACCGGTCCAAGCACTGATCCCTGTGGTACCCCACTGGTCACTCTTCCCTCTGTGGAGTGACAGCCATTTACCACCACCCTCTGTGTCCTGCTGCCCAGCCAGTTACCTACCCACCGCACTACTGTCCTGCCCACACCCATATTCCCCAGTTTGTACAATAGTCTTCTATGTGGCACAGTGTCAAAGGCCTTGCTGAAGTCCAGATAGGCCATGTCCACTGCCCTCCCTGATCCACTTCCTAGTCACCCAGTCAAAAATTCAATGAGGTTGGTCTGACATGACCTTCCCTGGTGAAACCATGCTGCCTTGGGTCCTGTAGTCCATTGACAACCAGATGTTCCACCAATCTCTCCTTCAGTAGTGCTTCCATGATCTTCCCCACTACGAGGTGAGGCTGACTGGTCTGCAGTGCCCGCTTCCTCTTTGTTCCCACTTTTGTATAAGGGGACTACATCTGCTATCCTCCAGTCTTTGGGTACCTCCTGTTTCTAGTGATCGGCTAAACAGGATAGCAAGAGGTTCAGCCACCACCTCTCTTAGTTCTTTAAGGACCCTGGGGTGCACCCCATCTGGCCCCATTGCTTTATCAACTCTTATTACTTCCAGTTCCTTCAGGACCCTTTCTCGTGTAAAGGGACCTGTGTCCATTTCTGCACCATTCTCACCCCTTGTACTCCATTCAGACCCATTACCCTCCTCTTCCTTAGTAAAGACTGAGCAGAAATACCTGTTCAATATGTCAGCTTTACTGTTGTCAGCCTCCATACAGCCCCCATCCTCCCCCTTCAGTCTCACTATCCCTCCCTTTGCCTTTCTTTTTTCACTTATGTACCTGTAAAAGGTTTTGTCTCCTCTACCCACTGATTCTGCAATGTGTTCTTCTGTCTGAGCTTTGGCTTCCCTTACTGACCTCCCTGCCTCCCTTTGCTTCTCCTGGTACTTCTCCCTATCCCCTTCTGCCTGTGTCTTTTTGTATTGCCTGAATGCAATCTTTTTGGCTTTCACTTTCTTTGCTACCTCTTTGGAAAACCATAATGGTCTCCTCTTCCTTTTCCTCTTGCTAACCTGCTTAATACATAATTCTGTTGCTCTTGTAATCCCCATTTTAAATACTTCCCACTGTTCCTCAACCCCTGATTCCTGCCCCATTCCCCTTAATGCCTCTTTCAAGTATCTCCCCATTTTCCCAAAGTTTGCCCCCCTAAAATCCAGGATACGTGTTTTTGTGTGGTTTGGTTCTGCTCTTTCTGTGATTTCAAACCACAGTGACTGGTGGTCACTGTTCCCCAGGTGCTCCCCACTCTTACCCCCATCACACTGTCCCTGTTTGTGAGCACAAGGTCCAGTATTGCCTTCTGCCGAGTTGGTTCCATGACCAGTTGCTTGAGGAAGGCACCCTGAAGGAGTCCAGGATAAATCTGCTCCTAGTTGATGCTGCTGCTGGGATGCTCCAGTCACGTCTGGAATATTGAAGTCTCCAACCAGTACTACCTCACCCTTGTCTGCCATCCTTTGGATGGCTAGCATCAACTCCTATCTGTTTCTTCCTCCTGGGCTGGTGGTCTATAGACCACACCTGTGCAGATAGCTTGCCCCATTTTCCTTTCCAGCTTAACCCACAGTATCTCTCCCCCATTTTGTTCCTCCTGGATCTCTGTGGCCCTTATGTCATTTTTCACATACAGTGCCACTCCTCCTCCCTTCCTGCCTGCCCTGTCTCTTCTGAATATGTTGTAGCCAGGTATGGCCAACTCCCAGTCGTGGTTATCATTACACCAGGTTTCAGTGATGGCCACAATGTCCAGGTCTGACTGCACCATGACAGCCTCCAGATCTTCCATCCAAATCAGAGAGTAGAAATTTGGGATTAAAGAACCCTTTCTATTTGATAACTCAAAAGTGTTCTTAAATGTTTTTATTTCTTGAACCTCTTTTTAGACATAAGTATATCCTTGCACTGCATACTTATGTATTATTTATTTACTTTTGGTAACTGGGTAAGTGCACTAGACAGAACTTCCTATTTTCAGGCATGACCTGGGAGACTGCCAGTCAAGGAATAGGTAAAAACAAATACAATATACAGTGTTGTACAATAGGAGATTCCAAACAGTTATACAGAGGTGCAAGTTACATAGTACATAGAGGAGGTACATATCACACAGTATAATAGGAACACAACAGACAAAAAGCACAGTTTATGGTTAATAATATACAAAACATGACAGTGTAATATTAATTACATGCTAACTATATACTAAGAAAAGATTGTGTCTTTTGAACCACTCTTTGAGTAAACCATGCTCAGCTTAGTTCTAAGCACTCTTTTCTACCACTGCTTTTTCATGTTTTGATAACTATCTGCATACTTGAAATTAGCAAGTGAAGATTGACTAAACACTTTGTGACATTGTCAGCATCCATGTTGGCATCCCTGAAGGCTTCATCCTTGGACCTTTGCTTTTTTCACTCTTCGAGGTCAACCTATCATCGATATCTACTACTCCCTGCTATTTTAATGCTGATTACCATGTCCTTTATTTCAGCTTTAACAACTTTACAGACCTACAACAGCAACTTAAATTTCACTTCTGCAATGTTCAGCATTGGCTAGGTAAGCAATAACCTGTGGGAAGGCATGGGCTAATGGGAGAATTTACCCACACGTTGTGTGAATGTCTCCTTCTGAATTTCTCCCATTTAAACGTTTACAGGTGAATGTCAGCCCAATGGAATGTATCTAATAATCATTTACATAACAGTTTACTCTGGTCACATCCTGACTTTTCTTTTTAAATTAAATGTACTTTATTAAACAGTTCAACATATAAACTCACACAATTTATAGTTCAACAAAGAAAACAACATATAACAACACACACCAACCAACAAACGTAACACAAAACAAATATCCCCCTCAGTTACCCAACCCCCTACACCATAGGAGGACTTCCTATAACAAAATCAATGTAGGCAAGAAACTTCCAAGAGACAAGATAGGGAAGGATAACAGGAAGGATGCAATTTTATGCAAAGCAGAAACTGACAAAGTAAAACTTTAAAGAAAGTAAAGGGACTCCATGCCATATATTCATATCCATCCATCACATGACATGCCACACAATCAGACCCATACAGCAGATGAAAAAATGCACCTTAAGCATCATGTACAAAGAGTGATACATATAATGGTTCCCACATATCCTGATAGATTGACAGATAATCTGCCATTCTCACAATCATTTGTTCTGTGTGTAGTGCTAATAACATTTCTTTACACCATTCCAAATATGTACTGTTGGCATAGCTTAGTCACATCAGTGCTGTAATATAAGATTTTTAGCACAAGATGAGATCAGGGCCATATGATTATGCAGGTTACATATCATGATATCATCAAATGACCCTAGTAGACACACTCCTGGAAGAAACACAGAGTCTAACCCCCAATGAGGGTCTAAATGCTGATGGGTGGAGTCCCAAAAGGATAAAACTTTCTCACATTCTCACAATATGTGCAACAAGCTATGGTCACATCCTGTCCTACCCATTACTGCCTACTTTCTTTGGCCTGGACTGGTTATTCCCTCTTGCCATGTGAAGATGTACTCTGGCCTGTTTTATGGTTAAACCTTACATTCCCAAACCCTACTTCCTTTGAATTCCTTCCCATTGAATCAGCCAAAGACTGTTCCCTTCAATTTACTATTGCTGCTCATAATTACCTGATTTACAGTAACTGAAACACCTTATACTGCAAGCAGCTTGAGTGGGGGTCAATTAAGAACTGACTAACGAGGGCTCATGGAATAAGCTGTGGTGGCAGAGCGGCAAAAGTTGTGTTCCCAAGCCATTATTTGAATAAAGCCTCGAAGATGCAGCAGTGTCTTTCAAGTGTCAGCTGATAATGTCCAACTGTTTTCTCCATCTGAGTACTCCAGTGGAGTACCCTGGCAGGTGGGTGGCAGACCTCACAAAGAGATATCCCTGCATATAAATCATCTGAAGAGAATCCATGGTGGATACACTGTCAAGCTAGGACCAGATGATGTTACAACATGTGTAACCCCCCCAAACTCCAGTAAGAACAACAGTAACAGCTAGAGGTAAAGGGGATTGTGTAAAGAGATGGGGGAATTAAAGCAAACATCCTTAAGACTGTATGCAGGAGAACTGTGAAGTTGCTGTTTGCATTCATTAACTTTGCTGCTACTAATAGAATGCTTTCATTGATTTATGCTGCTTGTATACACAGACCTTGCTGCTACCAGTAGACTACTGTGATCGATTTTACATAGACGAAGAAGCCATAATTGCCATGGACACTTTATTCACTATTGCTTCTCATAATTACCTGGTTTAACTGAAGCACCTCAGATTGCAAGCACCTTGAGTGGGGGTTAATTAAGAACTGCATAGCAAGGGCTCATGCAGTAAGCTGCAGTGGCAGAGCTGCAAATGGTGTGTTCCCGAGGCATTATTTGAATAAAGCCCCTAAGATGCGTCAGCATCTTTCAAGCAGTGACTGATAGTGTCCAGCTGATTCCAAGTCAGCTGGGTAAACTGGGAATGAAAATGGGACAGGACAATGTTATCATTTGAAAAGGACAAGTGTAAAGTGTGCTTAAGGATAGTATTATATATAGAGAGCAATAAAATAAGGCAAAGGCACAATGAGGATTATAATAGTGATTTGAGGTCTGTTTTTGCTTGGTCATGTAAAAGGATATGGAGTGGTAAGGGAGGGGGAGGGCAAACAAATTATTTCAATAAAAATAAAAGAAGAACACCTGGGTGGTATTTGGAGAAATAAAGTCATAAAAATAATCAAAAAAGCTAAATCCAGGGGGCGCTGTGGAGCCCAAGCTAACAGCAGCACAGTTCTACAGTTCTACAGTTCTGCCCTGATCTGTCGGTATTTTGCTTAATACACCTCTTTCTGAGCTATTGGCAAGCTTTTCAGTCTGGCCATCTGAAAGAACATCCTCAACGTAGGGGAAATGGGCAATTCCAGAAAAGATAAAGCTGCTGAAGGGTCAGAAAAAGTGAGGAGAGCCAGTGGGGCATTGCACTCAGGAGCAGCACCACAGGCTGAAGTTGAACCAGGATCCATGGAGATGATGGCATCTCTAGGCCAGAAATTGCAATGCCTGATATCATCAGTCGCTACCTTAAACCAAAAGGTAGATGACTTTAATGAAAGTTCTACACCTTGAACATAGCATTGAGGGGGTGAAAGGAGATGTACAGGAGACTTGAAAGCAATTAGAAAACAACTGCATTGCAACAGCCCTCATGGTCAAAGAAAATCAGCAAAACAAAATGGTTATATAAAATGCACGCTGAAAATAGAAAATAGAGTTTAAAATCTACGTTTTGACCTTAGGTCTTCTTCAGGAAATATCTAAAAGAGAAAAAAACAAGTGGTAGTGTTAGTTTTTCTCTTTAATATTTCACTGAAGAACAAGCGTAGAAACCTCTATTACTATTTTCATCATTATCTTCATTTGCCTAGCCTACATGCTGACACAGCGCCTTGTCTTTGTTTTTTTACAAAGAAAATCAGCACCTACAGGCTAGGTTAGAGACTCTAGAGAACCAGGACTGTTCTGGAAATATTTGTCTCCTGGTTTTTCCAGAAGGTATCGAGGGAGACAATCCAATAATGTTTATTCATGAATGGCTATCTGAGTAATTAATCCCAGAAGGAAACAATGTTACCTGTGACATTCAGAAGGCTTATCGAGTTACTCCACGAGTTAGATCGTAGAGTTCAGATGAACCACGAATGTTGATGGTAGTAACCTCTGGAGTTGGGAACAGAGACTGCATCTTGAGATGTGCCCACTGAGCCAGCCCGCTAATGCAAGATAACCGACAGGTCTACATTTTCCCAAATGACAGCTATACAATGAGGCAGAGGAGAAAGAGGAAGAGACTTGATGGGGTATGGTAATCACTGTGGGAAATGGGGATCCCCCACACAATATTTTTTCCAGCAAGGCTCCAGATCACATATCAGGGAAAGGTTTACATACTGTATTTACAGATCCCACCGAGGATGATATGTGGGCTAGCAGACTAGTAACAGCTTCCAGATCTTAATCAGAAGACATGGAGGACACCAAGGATCCAGGGGACACTTGAAAGATTAAAACGACTTAAAGTGGGACTTCACATATTCTTTAAAGTGCTGTACTCTAAAAATCTGGACCTCTTATGGCTTTACGCCCTACATAAGCTGTTATGTTGAAATGGAATTTTTATATTGCAGGGGACTTTAAACAGGGCAAAGGTTGCTCTAACTTTATATAATGTTTTTATGCCACTCTCAGTAAGGGTCTGTTGAGTTAATTTCACTCTGTTCATTTTAAATGGAGGTTGCAATCATGGACTAAGGTCAGGGGTGCCTAATACTTAACTTTTGATATTAAGCTATTGAGAACACTGCTGTAGAACTTTATTCTTGTGTATGTTAACACTTAGGTGCAACCATGGTGATGTTGTCTCTGTAAGAGGCGTGTTTTCCTATATAGGATGGACATTGCTGTACATCCTTTCATTCTGAATTAGCCATATTGCTCTTGGGCTCATAACATAGCAAATGTTAGTTTATTACTTTGATTTAAACAACTAGATACCCCTCACATTGTATCTCTATATAGTGAATGCATTATTACATCTGTATCCTATTTATTAAGAGGACTTTACCAAGTGGGATATATGCAAGATGGTGTGTTTATTATATGTATTTCATGCTGTCATCGAGTATGATAAAAAGACAAAAATAACGTTTAAAAAAAAGCTAAATCCTGCCATTATAAAACAAAAACCATATGAACAAAGGAAACAAAATGTTTTGGAAACAGATAACACATTTACGAATCCAGTATCTACTAGAGCTCAGATTAATTTAATAGATGATAAAGGGATAGTAGTGGAACAAAAACAAGTGGCTGATATCCTGAATAGGTATTTTGTTGAGTTACCGGATTTGGAAGTAATAAACTCTTGTTGCAAGGATAGAGAAATACGGAACGTTGTACAAAACAAAACAGTTACACTAAATTGTAACAAACAATGGTTTAGATTCAAAATTGTGATAATTTCAGAGGTTAAAAAAATAGTTCAACAGATTAAAAATAGATAAAACATGGGGCCAAGTTGGCATTGGACAAAGATTTCTAAAACTAGAGGCTGAAGAGGGAGACGGCATGGAGGGATGGAAGGAAGATACTGGGGATCACTGGGAAGGCAGGACAGGAGGGTGAGCTGGATGTCATTATCCACCTAGGTACTAATGACTTGGCAAATGGGGAGCCAAAGGAAGTTCAGGAAGAGTTTAGGAAACTGGGGAGGGGTCTCAAGCAAGTAGCTAGTAGCTACTTCTGTCACTTTCTCAGAAGTACTACCTGTGAGAGGCAAGGGAGAGCATAGGAGTGCATGCACCAGGAACTTTAACTCATGGTTGAAGAACTGGTGCTGTGAGGAAGGGTTTGGATTCATTGGTGACTGGGGACCCATCTGGAGGGATGGAGGTTTGTTCAAGCCTGCGGCCTGCATCCATCCTGGAGGAATCAAGCACTCAATGATAAGTTTAAATGCTACATTGACAAGCATTTAAACTAGCAAAGGGGGGTGGCAGGCCAGCAAGGATGGTACCTACTTGCTCACCCCCCACAGCTAGTAATGGAACCAGTGAACCAGAGGAGTGGCTATCTCTGCAAAGCAGTGTGCAAAAGATGGAGATTAGTGTCCAAAAGGTGGATAAGCAGAAAAGGGGCAAAATTCAGCAGAAGGGCAGACAGCAAGGAGAACCAGGGATAAATGACAACCAAGGAAGGGGCTGGAGTAGAACAGTGAAGCAGTCTAGGGAGGTCAAATCATGGAAAGCCATGTGTGCAAATGCCAGGAGCCTTAGCAACAAGATGGAAGATCTGGAGGCTGTCATGGTACAGTCAGACCTGGACATTGTGGCCATCACTGAAACCTGGTGTAATGATAACCATGATGGGAGATGGCCATACCTGGCTACAACATATTCAGAAGAGACAGAGCAGGCAGGAAGGAAGAGGAGTGGCACTGTATGTGAAAAATGACATAAGGGCCATACAGATCCAGGAGGAACAAAATGGGGGAGAGATACTGTGGGTTAAGCTGGAAAGGAAAATGGGGCCAGCCATCCGCACAGGTGTGGTCTATAGACCACCAGCCCAGGAGGAAGAAACAGATAGGGAGCTGATGCTAGCCATCCAGAGGATGGCAGACAAGGTTGAGGTAGTACTGGTTGGAGACTTCAATATACCAGACGTGGACTGGAGCATCCCAGCAGCAGCATCAACTAGGAGCAGATTTATCCTGGACTCCCTTCAGGGTGCCTTCCTCAAGCAACTGGTCATGGAACCAACTCGGCAGAAGGCAATACTGGACCTTGTGCTCACAAACAGGGACAGTGTGATGGGGGTAAGAGTGGGGAGCACCTGGGTAACAGTGACCACCAGTCATTGTGGTTTGAAATCACAGAAAGAGCAGAACCAAACCACACAAAAACACATATCCTGGATTTTAGGGGGGCAGACTTTGGGAAAATGGGGAGATGCTTGAAAGAGGCATTAAGGGGAATGGGACAGGAATCAGGGATTGAGGAACAGTGGGCAGTATTTAAAATGGGGATTATAAGAACAACAGAATTATGCATTAAGCAGGTTAGCAAGAGGAAAAGAAAGAGAAGACCATTATGGTTTTCCAAAGAGGTAGCAAAGAAAGTGAAAGCCAAAAGATTGCATTCAGGCAATACAAAAAGACATAGGCAGAAGGGGATAGGGAGAAGTACCAGGAGAAACAAGGAGGCAGGGAAGTCAGTAAGGAAGCCAAAGCTCAGACAGAAGAACACATTGCAAAATCAGTGGTTAAAGGGACAAAACCTTTTACAGGTACATAAGTGAAAAAAAGAAGGACAAAGGGAGGATAGTGAGACTGAAGGGGAGGATGGGAGCCGCGTGAAGGATGACAACAGTAAAGCTGACATATTGAACAGGTATTTCTGCTCAGTCTTTACTGAGGAAGAGGGTAATGGGTCTGAAGGAGTACAAGGGATGAGAATGGTGCAGAAATGGACACAAGTCCCTTTACGAGAAAGGGTCCTTAAGGAACTGGAAGTAATAAGAGCTGATAAAGCAATGGGGCCAGATGGGGTGCAACCCAGGGTCCTTAAAGAACTAAGAGAGGTGGTGGCTGAACCTCTGGCTATCCTGTTCAGCCAATCACTGGAAACAGGGGAGGTAACCAAAGACTGGAGGACAGCAGATGTAGTCCCCTTATACAAAAGTGGGAACAAAGAGGAAGCAGGGAACTACAGACCAGTCAGCCTCACCTCGGTTGTGGGAAAGATCATGGAAGCACTACTGAAGGAGAGATTGGTGGAACATCTGGTTGTCAATGGACTACAGGACCCAAGGCAGCATGGTTTCACCAGGGGGAGGTCATGTCAGACCAACCTCATTGAATTGTTTGACTGGGTGACTAGGGAGGTGGATCAGGGGAGGGCAGTGGACATGGCCTATCTGGACTTCAGCAAGGCCTTTGACACTGTGCCACATAGAAGACTATTACACAAACTGGGGAATATGGGTGTGGGCAGGACAGTAGTGTGGTGGGTAGGTAACTGGCTGGGTGACAGGACACAGAGGGTGGTAATGGCTGTCACTCCACAGAGGGAAGAGTGACCAGTGGGGTACCACAGGGATCAGTGCTGGGACCGGTCCTATTCAACATCTTCATCAGTGACATTGCACAGGATCTAGAAGGCAGAATTTCACTGTTCGCTGATGACACAAAGCTCTGTAACAGAGTAGACACACCAGAGGTGTAGACAGAATGAGAAGGGACCTGCAGAAACTTGAAGAATGGTCAAGGGTTTGGCAGTTGAAATTCAATGCAAAGAAGTGCAAGATAATGCATATGGGGCACAAAAACCCTGGCACAATATATCAGTTGGGGGTGAGGATATAGCATGCACCAAGCAGGAAAGGGATCTTGGGGTTGTCATCTCTAGATGACCTCAAGGTAGGAAACAGTGTGACAAGGCATCAGGTAAAGCAAATAGGATGCTGGGATGTATAGGCAGGGCATCACCAGCAGGAAAAGGGAGGTCATAATTCCGCTATTAAAGACACTAGTGAGGCCCCACCTGGAGTACAGTGTACAGTTCTGGAGACCATACCTACGTAAGGACATAGACAGGGTAGAGAAGGTTCAGAGGAGGGCAACAAAGATGGTGCATGGATTGCATCACAAGTCCTATGAAGACAGGTTGAAGGAACTGAACATGTACTCCCTGGAGGAGAGGAGGAGAGGGGATATGATAGAGACATACAAGTATCTTACAGGGAGGAACAGGGTGCAGGAAAACACTATTTTAAGCGAAAAAGATGTTTCAGGACTAGAGGCATGGGATGAAGTTGGAGGAGGACAATTCAGAGGAAACATGAGAAGAATTTCTTCACAGAACGGGTGGTGGACAAGTGGAACACCCTGCCAGAGGAAGTGGTGGGGGCTGAAACAATCATGGGATTTAAGAATGCATGGGATAGACATAAAGGAATTCTAGAGGTCAGGGGTAAGGGGAAATAGACTTCTAGGAAAACAAACTGAACTTACAAGCTCAAATGGGCAGACTAGGTGGGCCATAGGCCCTTATCTGCAGACACTGTCTATGTATCTATGTATGTATCTATGTAAGAGCGGGCTCCAATGATAATTTACTTGTTCAATGAAAGTTTATGTTCTGCAACATTCCAAGAAGTCTGGAAAATGGGGAAAGTGGTCCCCATTTTTAAATGAAGAGACTCACTCAGTCCAACATATTACTGGCTAATAAAACTGTTACCAATAATATCAAAGATGCTGGAAAAATTGATGTATAACCATCTGTAGCAATATTTAGAACAGTGGGGAATACTGTCAAATAACCAACATGGTTTTAGAGCAGGAAGGTCCATGGCCATGGCCCTAGAGGATTTTAATAATCTGGTGGCAACATCATCAAATAGAAGAGAAAAGTCTGGGGCTATGTTAGTGAACCTTAGTAAAGTGTTTGATCTGGTAGATTATAGAGTGCTGTTACAAATATTATATGAAATTGGGGTTCACCAAGAACCTTTGACATGGTTCAGATCCTATATGGTGAACAGGAGGCAGTGTGTAACATTGGGTACAGTGAATTCAACTTTGAGGGAAATAAGTAGGAGAGTTCCCCAGGGCTTGGTGTTGGGCCTGTTGTTCTTTAATGTGTTTGTCAATGGGCTTTTGGAAGTAATAGGACATTGTGAGGTGTGGCTGTACACTGACAATACGGTTCTTCTGTTATCTGTGTAAAGTAGATGGGCACTAGAACAGAAACTTCAGAAAGATTTGTATAATATGGGAAAGTGTTTCCATGACTCAGGATTGTTGAAGAATTTAAATAAAACACAATGCATATACTTTTGAAATAGTATAAAAGATGGGGAGGATGAAAAATTGGATATAACATTTATGAATGATAGTACAGTTACAAATACAAAATACAGTAAATATCTGGGTTTAATTAAAGATAAATTATTTTATGAAAATTACATTAACATAACAGTAAAGAAAGTTAACCAGAAAATGTGAGTGCTCAGAAGGTTGTCTGGCTGTTTAATAAAAAAGACTATATATAAACTAGTCCAACAGCTAATTCTTCCAGTCCTGAGTTATGGAGAAACAGTATACAGGAATGCCCCTAAAAAAGCCCTAAAGAAACGTGATCAGGTATATTATTGATTGGTCAAGTATGCAAACATGAGCTGATATGGAACTCATCACTGCCTTTTTTACCAGGCACTAAATAGTTCAGTCCTGGAGATAAAAGGCAGTTTATCCAGCAAACCTTGTGTTTTTAAACTATTAAACACTAAAAATCTACATCCATTAAGATATTTAATTACAACATGTCAGGTTAATGTAAAGTACTCTTTTAGAGATACAGAGACATTTATTTGGCCTAAGATTTATAACAAATTTGGAGAAAAGATGCTTCAAACATGTTCAGTGAAAACCTGTAATGCAGTTCCAGTCGGCATTAAAGCAAAACACTCAGTGTCAGAATTTCAAATGGCTTTAAGAAAGACCATGAGACAAAACTGTCATTGTCACACATAAATCTGCTTGGTATGGAATAATTGAGGATAATTTTAATGCTTATCATTGAGGACCTGTATGTTTCTATGTGATCTTGTTTTTTTGTAGTTAAACATTTTATTGTTGACTTAAGGCAGGTCATACACACATGGCAGAGTGTAACATAGAAAGACTCTTACATGACAAAAGATTAGGCTTAAACAATAGTACTAATTAACAGAACAGTCCATCCTTAGTGATGACCTTATAAATTTTCTTTCACATATATTGTCACTTCCTGACGAGTGACCCAAAAGGATGATTGTAACGGATTAAATACTGTCACCAGAAGAACGTTGATTAAAATGAAATACAGTCACCTTAACTAGGGGAATAACAAAGAAATCAATGCTATTTGGTCACTCTGCCCTAAGCATGATGAACTCACATACAATTATAATATCAACTATTTACAACATAGGCAATCTTTCCCATACATAAATCTAACCAAAGGAGATATGAAAGGGGGGGAGGGAGAGGGGAGGAAACACGGGAACTTACACTCATAAGCAGAGAGCACAAGAGTATCCCGAGCTTATAATTGAAGGGAAAGAATCAGGGCTGTATGGTTAGAGGCAGTATTGTGACAGTACTCTGACCTTAAATACGGTTGCCAGCACTGGTTATATCGAGATAAGGAACCATGGGCAAAACTCGAGATCCTCTCAAACACAGCCCCTTGAGCTAGGGTTAAAAGAAACTGATGAAAGGTAGGACTATCAGGGGATTCCATCTCATGAGAATAAGCCTTTTGGCCAATGCCCCGACCATAGTAATCCACTGGGCCTAAGGCTATACTTAGGGAGTCTCTCCGGTTCATAACCCAAAAGAAGTAGGCGGGACCAGGAACTATATCTGGGAACATTTGCTGACACATATTCTGTATAGAATTCAAAAACTGTAAAAGGTTCGGACAGTCCCAGAGAACATGCAGAAGATAAGCCCCTTGATTGCCGCATCTCCAACATGTGTCAACCGGAGTAAGACCCATTTTGACTAATTTTGCCGGGTCTTTATACCATCTATGACAAGTTTTGTTGATGATAAGCCTTGTGCGACCATCTTGACACACCAAATGAATACGTACCCACCCATCCTTCCATTGTTGTTCTGAGATCAAGGTCTGCAAATCTTCCCCTCATTGCCGCCTAGCACCTTGAATAGGGTCCGAAGTGGAGTCTCTGAGTGCACCATATATAATACTAGCTCTACTCTCGGTAACTCTAGTCCATGCATCAATAGGATGTAGTAACTTTTGTGACGAGTTACCAAGAGATAACTTTGGAAGGTGAAATACAGCATCTCTTAACTGAAGATATCTCCAGAAATGAGAAGACGGAAGCTGATACCTTGCCCTCAGAGACTCATAGGACTCCATAACCATTGTTCCCAGGATAAAAAGATCCTGCAATAAAGTTAAACCCTTTTTCCCCCACACTTCCCAATGCAGGGTGGCTCCCCCTATTTTCAAAGCCTGATTGTCCCATAAGGGCATAAATTCCCATGGGGCTGACTCTTGTCCCAGCATGGTCATAGCTTGTTTCCAATATTTAACAGAGAGTAATATGGGAGGGGAGAGGTTCATGGGCAATTTATTCTTAGCATATAAAATGACCGCTGGAGAAACAGCCTGAATCAAGGGCGGCTTCAATCTGAGCAGCTGCGAGAGAACCTTTCCCAGTTTTGGAAAACACATCTAAGGATCTGCGCCAGCACAAAGCCATATGATACTGCTGTAACCAGGGAGACCCCAACCCCCCTCCTCCAGTGCTGCAGTTTCAATTTGCTCAATCGGGGAGCACCTTCCATATAAAATTCCCCATAAGGGTCTCCAATTTCTGAAACCATTTCAGGGGTATAGGCTGAGGGAAGTGAGCCAGCAGATAGAGCATCCTTGTAGCAGCCATCATTTTGATCGAGTCAATTTTCCCGGCCAGTGAAAGCTTTAATGCCTTCCATCTTCCCATATCAACCCTAAGTGAGTCAATCAGAGAATTAAAATTAGCCGCAAGCATTTTAACTGGGTCAGGGTGAAGAGTAATACCCAAATATTTAATACCCAATGGGGACCACCTCAACCCTAAGACAGTAAAATCCGATCCTGAGGTTGAGGAATTTAAAGGAAGAACTTCAGTTTTGGATTGGTTTAGCTTTAACCCTGATATCTTGGTAAACTCATTCAGGATTTGGAAGATTGTCTGCAACCCCGAGTGAGAATGTTCAGTAGTAATAAGTAGATCATCTGCATAGAGAAAGGTCTTGCAATTAATGTCCCCCACCTGAATCCTGGGGATGTCACAGGAGGACCTTAGAGCAATAGCCAGGGGTTCCATAGCTAAAACAAATAATAATGGAGAGAGAGGGCAGCCCTGTCTCATGCCCTTTTGCAATTGAAAGGGCCTAGACATGCTTCCATTTGTCATCACCGAAGCTAGGGGAGCAGAATACAACAACTTTATCCAGGCAATATATTCTGGACCGAAACCCATAGTGGACAATGTATGAAATAGATAAACCCATTTAACTGAGTCAAAAGCCTTTTCAAAATCAAAGGCCATGGCTACTGAGGGGATTGGCGAAAGTTTGGCAAAATACATCAAGGACCCCAATGTTCTGTGATGATCAGAACCTGACCAGCCTTTCACAAAGCCCACTTGGGGGGGGACCAACCAGATCTTGCAAGAGAGGTTCCAGCCGGGAGGCAATGACTTTAGCCAATATCTTAGCATCCACATTAATTAGGGAAATAGGGCGGTAACTACCTGGAGACAGCGGATTTTTCCCTTTTCTTGGAAGTACAGTAATTACCGCTTCTCTCATTGAGGGGGGTAATTGTCCAATTGTTAGGGAGTGACAGAATACTCGGGCCAGATAGGGGCCAAATTCACTCCAGGGAGTCTGTATAGGTCAGGAGACCATCTCTTCTGGGAGATTTATGAGGTTCAAGGCAGAGATCGCTGGGCAATTTCTTCAATTGTAAAGGGGGATTCTAATAGTTTAGTATCCTTACTGGAAATACTAGGGATAGATAATGGGGACAGAAAGGCCTGGATCTGAGCTGGGTCCAAGGGGTTTGTAGAGGAATATAACCTCTCATAAAATTGAGACATGATCAAATTTATCCCTGAATTAGTCTGACAAGGATTACCAGACGAATCTGCCAGAGCATAAATCATCTTAGAAGCATGTTGGCGCTTAAGCCAATAGGCCAATAACTTACTTGCCTTTTGTCCCCCTTCCCAGTAAGCATGTCGCATACGTCTGAGGTTTAGCTCAGCCTGTCACGATAAATGGGTACTAAGGGAGATCCGGGTACTGGCTAACTGTGTTAGTAATTCGGGGGGTTTATCAACTAAAGCTTTGTATTCCATCTCCAAACGATATAGTTTCTTCTCCAAAGCCCTTTTATCAGTCTCCCGGGTAGGTTGCCTGGCTGCTGTGAAGGCAATTATCCTACCCCGGATGGTGGCTTTAAAAGCCTCCCACAGAGTTGAGTCAGATACCTCACCGTTGTCATTCTCAATCCAGTATTCTGTTACAGCCTGGCCAATCCAATTATGAAATGTTTTGTCTTCTAATAATAAGGGGTCTAGCCACCAGGATTGGGAATATTGGGAAACCATTCCCTTTTTAAGAACCAACTCAAGTGGGGCATGGTCGGAGACATAAATTGGATGAATCGAGACCCCGGCCACATTTTCATATAACCCTGCAGATATAAGCCAAAGGTCTATCCTATTGGAGGAGCCATGGGTAGGAGAGAAACAAGTATAGTCATCGATGCCAGGGTTCAATACCCTCCAAGCATCCAGTAAGCCAAGTTCGGACATAAGTTCCCCAACTGCTTTCTTAGCCTGTCGATGGGGTTCAGGAGATTTATTGCTTCTGTCTAGGATGGTCTAAGGTTAGTTAAAATCCCTCCTAAAAGAGTTGGGGCATTATCTTTGTTGAAGTCAGTATGGCCTGGTTAACGTATGGAAGAAATGAGGGCAGTCCTGATTAGGAGCATATATATTGGCCAACACCGGAGGACCTTCAGGAGTTACAACTTCCGCAATGATCCATCTCCTTTCCTGATCCCGTATAAGGTTTTTCACCTTCCATCCCAAATTTTTATGCAAGAGTATAGAGACTCCCCTTTTGTGTATTGAGGGCTACACTATGAAGCTCTTCAGTCACCCAGGCTTGCTTAAGCTTGGTAGCCTCCCTAGAGGAGAGTTTAGTCTCCTGCAAGAAGACCACAGCAGGGGCAGGTTGCTTGAGATGAATTAACACCTTCTTTCATTTAATGGGTGAGTTAAGTCCCCTCACATTCCAGGATATTAATTTAGACTCCATTCAAACCTAAAATACTACACATTAACTGGATTTTATACTTACAGAATCTAGATGGCAAATCCGAATAAGCCACCCCATTCCCTCTCTCCTTCCACACAGACATAAACAGAGCACCCCCACACCTAATTGGAAAGATTGCCGTATTAATATGAACACAACACCTAAATATCAACATTATAATCTGGCAAAGAAATGTATTAACAGATATTCTCTTTACCAACAGCAAATAACTTAGCTTTCCCATATTAACATAACCCTCACCCCACCCCCAACCCCACTGTTCATACCTTTGAACACCCACATAAGACCAGCTTCCACAATACGCATTGGCTAAGCATAAAAGCAAAGCCAAAACAGCAGTGGAGGTCGCTTGGAGGTAGGTGGCCCATTCGACCAATCAAAATCCAAAGGATACACTTCTCTTGGTAACCCCTTAAGGAGAAGCGAAAGAAAAAAAAAATTACTTCCACACAACAGTAGCCAGAGTGAAATCCTCCAGCATATCTAGAAGCAGCATTATAAATGCAGTACCCATCACTAATCAACTAAATTAGTAACATAGGTAAGATAGCAATACAGCAGGGCCCACATTAAGCCCTGAACAGCCCTGCTGGGCACATATGGTCAGAATACCAGCCAGTACAGGTGTTGGAATCTTCAAGTCAGTACCTCACACCAACACGTATATCCAGTGAGGATACCAAGAGCCTGCTCGGGTCAGGTCAGGGGCAGAACTAAGCTGTCCTCCAGTGACAAGACACCTTAACTCAATACATAGCAGTTAAACCCCCAAACATAGTATGGGTTATTAACCACAGGCACACCTGACCTGCAGAGCTCACAAAGGAAAGAAGACCTACAATATTAACCTCAGCCCATTGGCAGTTGTTGCCAAAGTAGAACTGTCCAAGTTGCTTGCAGAGAGTTCTAAGGCCTGTTCTAAGGCCTGTACCGTGGTCGGCTCCTCAGAGTTCTCCTTAGAGGTACCTGCTGCACCTTCCTCCCAGTGCAGTCGTTTAGCTGCTGATAATTTTGAACCTGCCGAACCGGGGCTCCTGGGAGGAAGAGGGAGATCACGAGGAATATCCTCTGTAGGGAGATCCATCAAGACTTTATACTGGTTATTACTCATATCTGGAACACAGGAGTCATGTAAGGAGCTCGGCTCCAGGCTGCAACTTCTGCTTCTGCTTCTAGAGCATAGCCAGGGAGTTTTGTCCACATGACCTCCTTCAATCCTGTCTCTTCTTCGGTTCTTCTTCTTCTTTCTTGGGGATTTATGAGGAGTAGACCTGGTGGGAGTCAAAATATGCACCTTTTGGTGAGAAGTCACAGCAGCCTTAACCTGAGGGGTTACGGGTCCACTGGTATCCATCAGTACAGGTTGAGTAAGCAGATGTCCAGGACTATAGGGTGAACGGAGCTTGCCCAGTTCAGTTTGGGTGCTTGTGCAGCAATGAAATACTTGGCTAGTGTCGGAATATCGAAAACCCGTGGTGCTCCATTAATCACTATTCGTAGAGGCGCAGGGTAGCGCAGGGAGTATTCAAGACCCAGTTCTGCAATGCCCTCCTTGCAGCTGTAAAGGCCTTCCTCCGATTCGTGACCACCAAAGAGTAGTCCGCAAAGATTTGTATTTTATGACCATTCCAGGTTAATTTCCCCTTCTGCCTTGCAAGTTGCGTCACCCGCTCACAGTCTTGAAAATGAAGAAAACAGGCCAGAATAGTTCGGGGGCGGCCCCTGGGAGGAGGTCGAGGAGCCAAAGTTCTATGTGTCCTATTCAACTCCCATGGAGAACAGCACTGGCATTCCAACAATAAAGGCAGCTCCTTTTGGAGAAAAGCAATAGTGTCATTCCCCTCACATCCTTCAGGGAATCCAACAAATCTGAGGTTATTTCAGCGGCTGCGGTTCTCTAGATCCTCCACCCAAGCCCATAATTGCTGAATCATTTGGCCTTGATCATGCAGCTTAGCCCCCATTTTGTGCCAGCCATCCTCTACCTCAACTAGCCTGTGCTCGTGGATATCCGCCCTTTGTAATAAATCCACGATATCTTCAGTGTTCTTTCTGGTAGCCCCATCCGCTCCTTCAATACGATGCAAAATCTCCATGAACATATGTCTAATTTCAGCCAGACTACCTTCCATCACACTCGGGGAGTGCATAGTTGGGGCCTCCATACTGTATCTGCGTAGATCAAATGTTATTACGCAGACGGGAGCCCTCCGTGAACAAGGAAGCACCGGACCAAATAACGGTAACTCGTACCGTGCCTTGAAGTGCAACTGAATCGGAGAGGCTACAGGTAGATGCCAAAACAGTTTCTTTTCCCATTGCATGGAAATAAAAAGAATAATACTGGATTTTAGGGGTTACAGCCGGGATCGAGGCGACTATGCGTCCATCCCGTTCGACAGCTGGCCACGCCCCCCCCATGTGATCTTGTTTTTAATGTTTTGCATTCTGGAAAACAAGGCATTCTTACTGAAAATAAAGGTGAATTCCTCTAAAGAGTGTAACTTGTATAAAGATAAATTATCAATCAATCAATCCAGTAATCAAGCCTCCTGCTTGTACTTAAGTGCACCACTAATGTGAGTGACCCTGCATTCTACTATTTTTGTCTTAAATACTGGAATCTTGTCCCTTTGAGTATATGAAGAGTCCTATAAACATAAGCTGTTCCAAAAGTGGCTCATGAAACTTCTCTTGGCCACATTTCCTGGCTTGCAAATGTACCCAATGGAATGCCCTCTCTTTGAATTATGCTGTTCACTTATTTTGCTTACAGAGGGCACAAACTGGACCACTTTAAAGAAGATTTACAGTATATGTTGTCAGAAGTCATCATGAAGTTATACACAGGCAGGATAAAGCAAAGAAAAGCCCACGTGTTCATCATAAAACAAAGGGATTCTATTCTTCTTCCTCAGTTCATTAAGGAAGCAAATTATGCTTTTATATACAAAACATGTTCAAGTTTCTTCTTTCCTTTAAATTTTTACTCATTATTTCTTGACATTGTTTCATTTGTGATTCTTCTGTGGTGTTTGTGGATCAATTGACTTCTTCATATCAACATTTTTATTTTATTTTATATCCACCTTCTCATCAAAGACTCCTTGGTCAATAGGTGGGGACATCCGGTATGTCTCTGTTCATCTCAGGCAAACTTTTTTTACAGTAGCTTCATGTGGTTGTAGAGAACCAAAAATGGCCTGCACGCATATGGAAAACCAGTGGTACACATTCAATGAGTTTCATTCAAAATCAGCAAGAGTTTATTGCTGCCACAAGCATTTTCAAACAAAAAGTTAGTAAAAGTGCAACATACAGAAATCAAAACTATTCCATGCTATTCTATTATACCTTTCATTAGCACTTTACAGTTTTAACAACCACAGAAGGTAAATATTGTTTTTTTCTTTTTCTTGGTTTTGGGCAGTAACTCAGTCATACAAGTTTTGCATATGTGTGAGTAAATGTTCTCTCATTGTTTTCTATAATTACAGGTCATTCTTCTAATGTATCTTTTGCTGTGCTGTTTGTGACTGCCTCCAGGAGCAGGTGTTGATGATGGATCATCATAGGGAAGGAGCTGCACTGAGGTCAAGAATGATACAGCAACACAGGAGACCTGTGAAGAAAAAAAAAAAGAGTATTCAGACTATTAACTGAAGTGCAAAATGTGATGATGGCCTGTGGCTACATGGGGTATTGCTGTAGTCAACTCCCAATCTTAGGGTACCGCAGTACCTGTAACCACAGTGAAAAACACAGATAAATTATTTTTGTACAAGACTACAAAGATTACACTGTAACCATACTCTGCATTCAGCTGCTTCCATTACTGTACAATGCTGCTGCCTGCAAGTAAAAACAATTACTTAGATTGTCTCTGAATTCATCAACTGACCAGTGCTGGTGCTGGAACCATGTTTACCTGTGAAAAGGGAGAAGAAAATAAATACTACACTTAAAAAAAAGTAAATCGTAATACTACTTAACTGTACAGTAGTGATGCTTGCCATGTTTGTGCTGGTGGTGCCTTTATTCCTGTCCTCAAATGGTAAGGTATTGGTGAAACCTGCAGGGAGATAGAAGGGAAAGAAAGAACACTGTAATATCATTCTGAAATAAGGTGGACATCCTTTGCTCTCTGCTGCACAGAGTCATCTGCATCCAAATAGCGAAATTGTCCTTTTGTGAGCTGCATCACCTGTGATGAAAAAGAATAAAGGGAAACTGTCCTTTTCTCAGCTGCATTATAAGTGATGAAAAAGAATAAAGACACTCTGTGCTTTTCTTAGCTGTGTTATCTCACCTACGGATAAAACAGAGCAATTAATTTGCTCCCATATGATGAATGTGATCTATGCACCAATGAAATCTCCATACCACTTATTCAGCTACTCTTCTTCTGTACACATGGACGTAAAAATGATTTAATTAGTTTGTCTCCAAATGTGTCTACAGACGGTGCTGAAACAATGTTTTCTGTGAAAAGGGAGAAGAAAAACATAACAATTCAGAAAAGTAAATTGTAATGATACCTGAACAGTAATGATGTTTGCCATGCTGGCACCGGTGGTGCCTTTTGTCCTGATTCCTGGCCTCAGATGATGAGTTGATGGTGAAACCTGCAGTGCAATGGAAAGGAAAGAAAGAACATTGTTATATCATTGTGAAATAAGGTGGAAGGGCTTTACTCTGCTGCTGCACAGCATCATCTGCAGCCAAATTGAGAAACTGCCCTTTTGTGAGCTATGTCATTTGTGATGAAAAAGAATAAAGAGAAACTGTCTTTTCTCAGCTGCATCATCTGTGCTGAAAAAAGAATAAAGACACCTAGCCCAGAGGCTCTGAGGGTTAAGGCACTGGACACCACACTTGCACCATGTTGGGTTCAGAAAAAGACTCCGGTCTCTCAGGGGTCAGCTGGGTGAGGAAGGATAGAGTGTCCAGAGGACTGTGCTCCTTCCTTGAGGTGGGGGGATTTCTGCTGTATGCTGTAGACCAACATCTAGCACTGGCTAGGAGTCAGCACAGGCATGCAGACACTCAAGGGGTTGGCCCACATCCAGGATGAGTAGTTGCCTCTGTGGAGGTGGAGAAACTTGCCCACCCTTTGCATGGACAAGGGTGCAGGAGAAAACCAGAGAAAAATCCCAGGATCCAACAGGCCCGTGATGGTCTGATTAATCCAGTGAGTCCTACCCTGACACCAGATCTGATGTACCGTGAGGAGGAGTACACTGGCACTCCTCATCCTGGCCCTGCTGTGGAGGGGCAATATGTGGGGGAACATGGGGGATGGACTGAATGAGGGAATGGAAAGCCAAAGGATGTACCTTTCTGAGGGAAGCGTCTTAGCCCCTTTTGGGTCTGCAGCGGCAAGGTCATTTGTAAATAAAAATAAAGAAAAAGAATAAAGACAAACTGTCCTTTTTTCAGATGTGTCTTCTGATCTGTGAATATAACAGAGCAATTAATTTGCCCCAATTTAGCCAGTGTGATATCTGCACTGATGAAATTTCCATACCACATACGTAGCTACTCTCCAGCTCTATGCCTGAAAGTAAAAATCATTTGATTAGTTTGTCTCCAGGTTCGTCCATTGATGGTGCTGGAAGTGGAATCATGTTTACCTGTGAAAAGAGAGAATAAAAATATTATAAGAATTTAGAAAAGTAAATCTTAATGATACTTAACCTATACAGTACAGTGATGCTTGCCATGTTGGTGCCAGTGGTACCATTTATCCTGATTCCTGTCCCCAAATGGTGTGCTGGTTGTGAAACATACAGGGAGACAAAAAGAAAGACAGGAAATCATTTTGAAGTCATTTCTTCATAAGGTAGTGGCCTTTCATTCTCTGCCTGCTCAGGCCAAGGACTTGAATTTGAGGGATAAGTACTGTGAACACCACTGAAAATGATTTACCTTCACTGCATACAAAGGCAGGCCATGGAGGTGGTGCAGCAGTCTTGATGACTTGATGAGTTGGCTCAATGTAGGGTAGGCTTGTGGGCTAGTAAGTGGGCTGGCTCGTAGCAAATGGCAGAATCATTGTGGAAGTACTGGCCAAAGCTGTGTTGTCATCATGGCTCTGTGGTTATAGGCACAGCAGAGGAGGAGGAGTACAAGGAGGAGGAGGCAGCATTGATGTTTATGCAGGAGCAAGCATGATGTCATCTGCCTTGTTATTTTGTAGTGGCATTTTCTGGCAGTATGACAGTGGAGCCCCATGCTGTTCAATTGTCTGGCATAGGCAGGATGGAGGAGGTGGAGGTGGTGGTGACATTTATTCCTAGCAGAGCATTCATGATGATTCACCTAGTGGTTGCAGTTGTTAGTGTGCTGGCATGGTTCAGCAGTAATAGTCAGTGTAGTGGCCAAAGCTGTTACAGTTTCCCCTCCACAACTTATATTCCTTGGACACTAGGAGTCACTGCTGCTCCAACCATTTCCACCACACATCCCTAACTTAAAGCACCACTACAGTGCCACTTAATGTTCCTAACCTGTCATAGTCTCCCTATTCCAGCCTAAGGCCTTGTGATTCAGACACCACTCCTGTTTTACATACACCCTGGATATTGAACCACCGACCTTCCTCACCTAGTCAGTAACCTTAAATACTAGACTATCACAGTGGTGACAATTTGTCTTAGGTTTAACCTCCCATTAACCTCCCTGATTACCTGGCTATCCATCATGCTACCTTTATTTATCCTTGTGCTAGTATCTCATCCTCACCTGGCACAACACACTGAACCCTTCCTACTACCCTCACCCCCTAGACATTCTCCCACGTGCTATCCTCCAACAACCTATTTCCCCCTTGGGGTTCAGTCACTACCACCCTTGAACATACCCCATGGGATACTGCTACTATCATCCTTGTGAATACCCTTACCTCCTCACAAAACCTTAACACTTGGGTATTCTCACTCACCCTTGCATTCCTCCCACTATGCCTCTATCTCATCTCCAAGCTCCCCACTTCATTATCATCTAACACTACTACCAGAAAAGATCTTATGTTCATTAGGTTCAGTCATGCTTTTCCTGTTGTACTTCAGTTAATGCTGAAGTAAATCCAGCACCCCCCCCCCAATCACATCCCCATTGGATTGTGCTTCAGCCTCAGGCCTGAAAATAATGCTGATCAATGTTTGTAGCCTTATAAAAAAATTAGACCTAATCAAAGTATGGGTATCCCACACAAAAAAGATATACTCTTCAACACTGAAAACTAGTTAAAAGTTAGTACCACATATCAACAGATTACACTTCCCTCCATTAACACTTTCAGACTGTAAACATCAACAAAGGGAGGAGAGGTTGTCATCTATGTCATCTCCAAGCTCCATGCCACTGAATTCCTCTCACTCTTCAAGCCAAGAGAATTGGAATGTTTGGCATTAAGACTCTTTCTCCACTCATCAGAATCCTTTAACATCATTGTCTGCTACAGTCCATCAACAGGAGGAGTTAAACACCTTCCTGTGCTACAAAACATTATCAAAACTAATCCCAGTGAATCCATCATCCTTGGTGACCTGAACTGGGACTGGCTGTCACCCAGAGGCTCAGCAGGTACCACACCTACCTCTGAGGCCAGGAGATCAAAAGGCTGTAGGTTCTATCCCCACACCAGACACTTGTGTTTAATCCCAATACTGACACTATAGTGCAACATGATGGGGTACTACACTCATGAGGTGACGTCTTTCAAATGAGACGTTAAACCAAGTTATCATCAGTCTATTCTGGTGGTAGTTCTGGTGGATGTTAATGATCCCATGGCATTTCTCAAAAAGAGTAGTGGATTTTTTGTATTATAACTTCAAAACAAACTCTAAGAGTAATACATGTTGAAAATCACATGGTAATATGGTGAAATATAATTATAAAGAACAGAAAAATGAGCATTTCAATCAAACAAAAAATCCAAATAAAATTGAATGCATGCAATATTCAGGTCATACTGTTAAAATTATCTAAAGAAAAACCCCTCCACAGTAAATCAAAACCCATTATATACATCATGGTCTAATGGGAATTTAAACTGTCTGCCATCGTCTTATCCCATCCCCCCTCCCTTCCAAATAAGGCAGTGGAATTTTTTTCTTCAAATGTGTAAAAATAATACAGTACATGTTACAAACCACATGGTAAACGATTTTGTAAAGCAATAGCTTAATAAAGAAAAATAAATATTTCAATCATACATAAAATAAGGAGATAAAATATAAAATTGTAAAAAATAAGCAGTATTAAGTTCATACCATTTCAATGAAGGAAAAAGTCTCCTAAAACAAAGCAAAATGTAGTTTTCATATTCCAACAAACCAGGCCAAAACCTAGAAAATACACTCATCAATTATACACGTATCCCCTCTCCTTTCCAAAAGATCCACAAAAATCTATACTTTACTTTGTTTTGGACTAAATATATAAATGAGGTATAGACACATAAAATCACTATGTCCAAACATTGAAAGGTATAAAGTAGATTTCTGGATATTGAAATAAGTGATGAATTTGGGCTACTAAACCATGTTATTTTAACCATACTATATCATTCCACTGCCTATGAAACAGTGTCATATTACCTAATGAGTAGTCTTTGTTGTTCAGTTCTAAAACTGCTGATCTAATAGCATAAAACAGTTGTTCTGGGCAACATTTTAATCTGCTGCAGTGTAAGTTTAACCCTACTTATCCAAATATGATACTTAATACAAAGCAAGATTAAGTTTATTATTTTACAGGGAAACTTTTGCCACTGTTGAGGTAATAATCCTAAAAAGAGAATGTCAGGAGTAATTGAGTTTATAGGGAAACTAGCCCAATTATTAGATGCTGTGTTGCAGAAGGTGCCGGTAGATGTTCCATTGACTCTAGAGGATTATCACAAGAAATTCTAGGGCAGTACCTATCTTCCAAACTCTAATTTTTAAGGTTATTCTTTACATTCTGTTTCCCATGTACTGTCAACCATAACTCATTCCACATGTACTCTGGTGTTCTTTTATCCTTTAACAATCTTCCTATATATCTATATTTGTTCCTGCTTGATTTATTTGTAAAATGGGGTGATTCCCAGAAAAACATTTTTTAGTATCAGCTTATAAAACTGTTTCCTGGATAGTGAAATGATTTGCTGTTTAATGATGTGCCATATCTTACATTTCTCCCAACAGTGTTTGAAATATAAAGGCAAGTTCCCAAGATGCTGTTGTTGAGGTATAATAGCAGTTTGTGGCCAAATTTCCAACTAGTGCTGCAAGATCTCTCAGACCCAAGATTCCCACAGGGTATGTATTCCCGATAACAGGGGTTTAAGATTTGAAAAAAATGAAAACACTGTAAAAAAAAAGATTGAGATTAAGCATTGCAAAGCCTCTTTTGGATTTGCTTAGCTATAATATCACTCTCTTAATGGGGTTCAAGCGACTCCCCATATACAGGAAAAGAAACAACTATATAACATTACTTCTAACTGTTTGGGTGGAAGAACAAACTGTACTGATGTGTAAATAAAGAGGTAATAAATATATTTTGGCCATATACACCCTTTTCAATTTAGCTATATGCCATTTCTTTCATAATTTGATTTTTTGTTGTGCTATTTGAAGAACAGAATAACAGTTATGGTACTCCATATCACCTGTGCCATAGTATATTTAGTAGTCTGAGATGATGTTGACCATGATTTAGCTCTTTCAAAAAGGGTGATTCAATCACAGCACCTGTGCACAGGGCTACCATGCAGGGATAGTGACCAGATAGGGAATCAGTGAATATAGTAACAGGATGTTGCTATATATACATGAGTACTGGGATGCTGGGAGGGACCATACCATGTGATGGGTGGAAGGGGAGGGAGGGTCTGTATGGTGTAGTGCAACAGTGGGCTGCCAAGCTGGCCTTGTGGCATGGTGGGTTGGTTGCAGGCTAGGGTTAGGAGGGTGCCAGGTTTGGTTCTGGGCATGCACATTTTTTGTGCCAGTCTAGGATTTTATTTTTTTTCCTTTTGCATCCCCCAAAATGCACCCTGCTGGAGTTGAGAATCTTTTAGTAGGGGTGTGTGGGGGGCTGAAGCCCCCAGAGGGTGTGTGCAGAGGGCACAGCCCCCCGCATAAAAAAATATATATATCTCCAGAGCCCTTTTGCTGTGCACCATGAGTGTACTTACCCAAAATTGTTTTTCAGCAATGTACACTCACCCAAATAGTGATTGCCTTTCCGCAATCATCATTATCACATGGAACCTTGTATTTCTAGAATTTTGTGAAACCCTTGTTTTATTTTTTTAATTTACATTTTTTCCGCCTCCTAGCTGACGGCCGCCCTGGAATTATCAGCCCGGTCATGGGCCAATGGCTTCCACCACCCAGATCAGCCTCAGGTCCCCCGATACCTGTGGCTTACCCCCCACGGCGGGGCCACGGTATGCAGAGAGGAGACATCCTGCAGAGACCTGGGCTAGGTTGGAGGACTGGCCTGGATGGCTAATCAAAGCTGCGGCGGGCTTCAAGGAGGGTGGCCAGCAGCCGTCCATTTTCTGGTTTTCTCCTCTGGGAGAGGTGGGGTCGTGCAATGACATCCGACGTCTGCCCCACCTCTAATGCGTAGGTGCCGGTAGCTGTGTGATTCCCCAGCCTCCGCCAGAGATCACTAATGCTCCGAGCAGTGACCCACCCCCCCGGAGAAGGAGAGCAGTCTGCAGGACGCTCAATCCTTCTCCCCCCGGCCGGCCCTTCCAGCAACCCGAGTCCGTCCCCGAACCCGGGTCGCCGGCGTCACAAGCAGAAATCCAACCACTGTGCCGACGGGCTGGCTTGGAACCCTTGTTTTAAAGGAATATCCATTACTGTAATATTATCTTGATATAACTTTCCAATTTGCTGATACTGGCAATTATTGTAGTTTATTACAAATCCCATCTTCTTGGAAAAAAATTAAATACGTTCCTATGCATTTGATGCTGACTTGGGATCTGCAACCATGAGATACAAATCATCTGTGTACACTATGGTTCTTATCTCTGATTCTGAACTAGAGATCTTAAGGTCCATAATATTATCTGAAGAATGTATTGTTTGTATAAGGGGATTGAGAGACATAATGTATAATGGAGGACGTAAAGGGCAGCCCTGTCTAACTCCTTGGAACACTTTGCCATATACACCCACCCATCCATTAATATAAGGAGAAAAGGTAGCACCCTGATAACAAAGTCATACCCAATAATAAATTTATAAGGAAAACATTATTTTTCCATGCGTTTCCATATATAACTTTGGGAGACTTTATCAAAAGCTTTGCCTGGTAGAGACTAATCAAAAAACCTGCTAGTTCCCCTGTATTCCCTTTTTAAATGATTTCTCTGAGAAGTATTAATGCATCACCTATTTTCTAGCTGGGAATACTACAAGTCTGGGAGGGGTGCAGTGTAAAATTCAACGTATTTACCAGCCAGATACTCAATATTTTGGTCACAAGTTAAAATTGACATTTAATAGAGTGATCAGTCGCCCATTTAATACAGTTGTTTTCCTTCCAAATTTGTACAATGTGATTTCCAAACTATGATACATACTGTCTGTTAAGACATTATTCTGCAAACAATCATTTAAAACCATGAGAAATTAATTACTTATCTCTGGGAATAAATTCTGATACAATTCATAGGATAAACCATCATTCCCTGGTGATGTTTCTTTCCTTAGATTTGAATTGCATTTTGCAGTTCTGGTAATGAAATGGGTGAAGTAAGTTCTGTTATTTAAAACTGTGGTAACTGTGGAATAGAGCAAGCAGTTAACCAATCATCTAAAAGCTGTTCTGATACGGGTGCCGCTCCAAACATGCCCTGTAGATATTTCTCAATCTCCCCCATGATATCTGATTGAGAAGTAACCATCTCAGTTGACTGCGTTTCTAGCCTATTGATATCTTTATTTAACCTTTCTGTACAGATTTCAAAAGGATTACACCATACCTGTGACCCTTCTACTCCATATTTCTGCTCTGTTTCTAATGATTTGATTCTGTTATATTGAAGGTGACCCATTTCAAGTTTAAATTCTGCTAGCAAATCCTGGTCTGTTGTTTCACCTTGATTTTGTCATGATCTCAGTGAATATAACTGACATCTAAGATTTTAATACTGGATGTTTTTGACTGTCCTTCTCAATTTCCTGAAAATATTCACAAATAGTTTTCTTTGTATCTTCCCACCAATTTGCCAGTGAATCATAAAGAAAAAGAACAGATTTCCCTGTGTTTAATGTGTTGTTCAACCCTTGCATAACTATGGCATCTTCCATTAGACTATATTGAGTTTCCAGTAACCCCTTCCCCTAGAGGTTATCTTAAACTTTGAGACGGTTACATTTAGCAAGACGTGATCAGAAGAGGCCACCTGTATCATTTCCTGGCTAGCAATTGGTAATGTTTTAGGTAAAAAACAATAATTTATTCTAGTTGAAAGATGTCCTTTTAAAAAAAAGTATGATTATTTTGGTGAGAAGAAAAATATCCTGCAACCCAGCTTGATGTCATATCCGATTCAACACATTAGTATCACAAAAAATGTTTTCTGTTTTATAACCCCTGTCTTTTTGGAAATATTATATTTTTAGCCTTGAATAAATGCAGTTAAATTTTTGTGAGTAGCTCAATTCTACCTACCCTTGTTTGTGGGCCATACACATTAATTAGTCTAAAAGCACATTCTTCTATAAGGATAACCACTAACATAGCTCTCTCTGGCCAGATGTCTACAACCTGAATAATTTTAGCATGGTCATTGTTGGTGCAAATCTCAACAAACATCCTCCCCCAGAGACCAATGAGTACAACCCAGCCCATATGCATTACTGGCGAATTTGGTATCGTGTGTACTGTGGAACTGTGTATCCTGCAAGAAAATTATGTCTTAATGATGTTCTGAGAATAAAAAATAAATCATTAATCTCTTCCTGTGAGATTGTATGCTATTAGTGTTTAAAGAGGCCAGAGTTAAACCCTGCAGAGAGGTGGGTAACACACTCATTAGACATTCTTATTGGCTTTACACTCTCGTAAACCCATTCTTCTTTTGAATGGTTTATCAAAAAGTTCTCTTTTGTCTGTTTTCTTCTTTTTTTTGTTGGGATCCAATATATTGCTTTCTGAGGAAGACAATATGTCCCTTTGTTAAGAGGGTACAGAAGCAGAGTCTGATTCCTCCTCCATCTCTGTATCTCCCAACTGTAATACTGTAAATTTGCTACGCATTGTGAACTGCTCTTGAGGTACTTCAGTTTTTTTTGTTGTTGTTTGTCCCTTCTTCTTTACTACCTGAAAAATGTCTGCATTTTCAGGTGTAGCTAGGGGTTGGGGGCATTTGGCTTTTTTCTCAAGTGACTGTAGTGAGCGCCCTTGCAACTGTGTCAGACAGGTCTTCCTGACTATGTGGGGCATTCTTCCTAACACTATTCTCCAGCAACCCACTTTCCCCTTGGGATCCAGTAACTACCACCTCTAAACATTCCCTGTAGGATATGACTGCCATCACCCTTGTGAATACCCTTATCTCCTCACAAAACCTAACCACTCAGGCATTCTCTCCCAACTATACATTCCTCCCACTATGCCTCTGTCTCATGCCCAAGCTCCTCACTTCACTATCATCCAAGACTACCACCAGGAAAGAGCTTATGTTCATCAGGTTCAGTCAATAGAAACTTGTCATGCTTCTTCTGCTATACTCAGTTAATGCTAAAGTAGATCCAACCCCCCATCACATCTCCATTGGATTGTGCTTCGGCCCCAAGCCTGAAAATTATGTTGATCAACGTTTGTAGCCTTATAAAAAAATTAGACCTAATCAAAGTATGGGTATCCCACAATAATCCAGATGTTCTCATCTTCACTGGAACCTGGCTAACAGTTAGAACCACATACCAACAGATTTCACTTCCCTCTATTAACACTTTTAGACTGTAATGATCAACAAAGGGAGGAGGGGTTGTCATCTATGTCAACTCTAAAATCCATGTCACTGAATTCCTCTCACTGTCCAAGCCAAGGGAATTTGAATGTTTGGCATTAACACTCTCGCTCCCCTCATCAGAATCCGTTAACATCATTGGCTGTTACAAGACATCAACATGAACTCCTTCCTTTTTTTATTTTTATTTATTTAAACTTATGTTTACTAGGTAAGTACAATGAGCCAAGGCCCGTTTTCATGTACAACCTGGGACCATAGATATACAGTCAAGATGGTACAAAATTATTCAACATACATTACAAACGTTACAGTAATGACAGAACACTTAATAATACTCAATAAACATAACATAAACATTCAAAAACATTGACAATACAATTTGCTAAGAAAATAATTCTTTAGCTTAGCTTTAAAAGTTTAATGGCTAAAATGTCCATGCAATAAAATAGGAAGCTCATGTCAATGTTTTTAGCTGCAGAGCAGGAGAAAGAACCATCCCCCAACTTAGTCTTAGTTTTGGGAACAGTTAATTTTATCTGGCCATTTGACCAGAGTTCCCTTGTATTCATTATAATTGATAACAATGAATACAGAGGAGAGTTTGTGACCTGGAGAAGAAAATTATCAGTCAGGCAACAAAGACTATATAGACTATTCAGCCTCGGTGGAAGCCAGGCAGAAAGCTTATATAATTCACAATGATGAGTGAAATAAGGTAATTTAAAAGCAAATCTACAAATACCATGAATTACTGAAGTAAGAAGAGATGATTCTCTCATGGATAAATTTGAAAACAGAAATGAGTTATAGTTTAACTGTGGAAGTAATACACCCTTGGCTATTACTTTCCTAGCCAGTAAGGTTACCGTGTTTTGTACTACAAAACATTATTGAATCCAATCCCAATGAGTCCATCATCCTTGGTGACCAGAACCGGGGTTGGCTGTCACAGAGAGGCTCAGCAGGTAGCACTCTCACCTCTGAGGCTGGGAGATCAGAAGGCTGTAGGTTATGTCCCCCCACCAGCCACTTTGGTTAAATACCAATACTGACACTGTAGTGCAGCATGAGGGGGGTGCTGTACTCCTGAGGTGTCGTCTTTCAGGTGAGACATTAAACAGAAGTCTTATCTGCCTGTTCTGATGGTAGTTCAAGTGGATGTTAAAGATCACATGGAACTTCACAAAAAGAGTAGGGTAATTTCCTGGTGCTCTGGCTAAATTTTCCCCCATTCACTAAAAACACCACTAAAAGCTTAATCTGGTTCAAGGTCAGTTGGCATTCATCTCTATCCCCCTCCCCTGGGTCGTGCCTGAAAATAGATAGAATTTGTTTAGTGCACTTACCCAGTCAACAAAAACTAAATAAAATAAATTAAAAAAAACAACATGTGTGATGAGTTGGGTATTTCTCAGCTCATTACACAGCCTACAAAAATTAACAATAAAAGCAACACCAAGAGCACTATTTTGGACCTAATCATCACAAATAGACCCCAGAAAATACTCTGCACAGCTAACTTCCACAATATTTTAAGTGACCACAATATTGTAGTCTGCATAGGATCCCAAGATGGACACCCCTTCCAGGCTAAGTTTTTCACAAAGTGTAACTTTCATAAATTTAGCCTGGAAGGCTTCCGTGCCCATCTTAGGCACATTAACTGGCAAAGACTTTACCTGGCCAAATTGGTAGATGTAGTCATCAATACCCACAACAGTATCCTCAAAACCCTAGGAAACAAACATGTCCTACTGGTGAAATGTAGAGTAGAGAAGGCATCATATCCTTGTTTCACCTCTGAACTTAAGGTTGTCTTAAGCCATCATGACAAACTATGGGCTCTATCAAGACTCACCAAGGATCCTCCTGACTGCTTCAGAATGGTGAGACACTACTGTGCAAAAGTAGAGCGGCCAAATCTAAATATTATGTGGACTTCCTAAAAGATGGAGACAGTAACTCTGCCAAAATCTGATGGATGATCAAAACTGTTGAGGGCCATAAAGCAACCCCCCCCTCCATCTCCCAGTAAAATTACCTCTGATGACACCACAATCTCTGATAAAGGTGTCTTATTAAAAAAGCTAAATGCGCATTTCTCAATAGCAGGGCTAACATTTGATTCTTTGGCAGCTCCTGGGCTGGTCAACTGCCCCACACCAAATTGATACCCCCTGGAACCTGATGAACACAACTCCTTGGCCTCTCCCCAGTAACATGCAAGCAAGTCGAGGATCTCCTAAAAACATTAGATATAAAAAAGGGCACCGGTGTGGAAGGTATCAAGGCAACATTCCTAAAATTAGGATCCTGCTACATAACTGCCCCAATAGTGCAAATCTTTAACTTGTCAATATCCTCCTGTACAGTCCCCTCTTGTTGGAAGACAGCCTTCATAGTACGAATGTTCAAGTGAACAGACCCATGTGACCGTAAAATCTATAAACCAATCTCCACCCTCCCAGTCCTGCCAAAAACACTAAAAAAATGTATTAATACACAGTTAAAAGAATACCTCAAAAGCCCCAACCTTCTTGACTCCCCACAATCAGATTTCAGACATAACCATAACACTGTGTCAGCATTGGCAAAAATAACCAATGACTGTTTCTCAGCCATCGACAAAAAACAACCTACAGAAGCTGTGTTTTTAGACCTGACTAAATCTTTTGACATAGTCAACCATGGTCTCCTGCTTATGAACCTTAAAGGGCTTGGCATGAACAGAGACACAGTCAACTGGTTTGCAAGTTACCTCTCAGGTAAACTTTGACGTATTAAAGCCAATGGGCTCCTCTACCCCACCTTGTCATTTACAAGAGGTGACCCCACCCAAGGTTCAATTCTTGGACCACAGTTATTTTCTATTTATATAAACTCCCTGGGTAGCAACATGCATAACTCTAAGTTACTCTTTTTTGCTGATGACACTGTGCTATACACATCTAAGCCCTCCATGTCTGAAGTGGTAAACAAATTGCAGGAGGACTTAAACCAGCTACAAAGAAACCTTTTTTCCTCTAAACTCTTACTAAATACAAAAAAAATTAAAAAACAAGACCATGTACTTCCACCTCAAGTACATACATCCCTTTGCAACCAGGCAATGCTGGCACCAATTACAATCCTTTTAGGAGATGTCCTTGAGGTTGTGGACAACTTTAAGTATCTAGGCATTTAGCTGGACTCCAAATTATCCTTTGCCACCTGCACTGAACCTCTAGCTAAACAGCTGACAATAAGGTTAGGGTTCTTCTTTAGGAACAAATCTTTATGTCCTGAAGAAATCAGGAAATACATCTACAATCCACCTTCCCTTCAGTCAACAACCATGCAGACATCATCTACAACAGCAGTAAGGCATCTCACCTCCACAAGCTCAACATCATATACTACCATGTCCAACGTTTCTTATTTAAAGCAGCTTACAGAATGCACCACTGCACCCTCTACTTGACAGTGGGTTGGTCTTTCCTTGCAACAAAAAGGATGCTCCACACCATCATCTGGACTTTGAAAATCCTGTTGCATAAACTGCCTTCATACATCACCTCCCTCTTTCATAGAACCCACAGCTGCTATTCTCTGTGTAAGAATAATTGCATCCTATTAGACGTGCCCAGACCCATACACTTCATGGCAGAGCTCCAGTTAGTTATGCCATCCTGACCTCTTGGAATAAAATGAAAGCCTTACTCAAGCTTACTGAACCAGTCATGGTTAACTCCTCTAGATCCTTGTTCAACAAGCTATATAAGGAACCTGTCACTGCCACAGTGGGAAGGTCTGCCTACACCAACTAACCATTTTCAGCACTCATCACCCTTTCTACCTTCACCCACCCACCTCTTACTCCCCCTTCTACTTAGACAGAAGTAGCACTCACCACTCTGGCTTCTCTAGCCCTCCTCAGCATCCAGTCCTATGACCTCCTACTGCTTGTTTGTCCTGATATGCATTCAATGGGTGTTACCCCCAAGGGCGGACCAATCAGCTTCTGGTATGCCCTCTGCCTCACCTCTACCCATACTGATCTCTGATTACACCCCTACCACTCCCATAATCCCCTTTTACTGTTTTTTCCCATAACAGTATTTCTTTTGTTTATATACTGCACTGAAATTCCTGTTTCTTGTTATGCTGTATGCTTTTATTCATTGTACTGTATACTCCTATAACAATGTTCATATGTCAATATATTGCTCAGAATTTCCTGTCTCTTGTTATGTTGCATATTCTTACTTATTGTATTGCACTGGTTTAACTAATTGTAATTAACACTCATTTAAAGTTTTCACACTACATTGCCTATGTATTGCACTGTTCTATCAGTACCTCCTTGTAAATTGGTGTGCCCAGTGGACCATTCCTGCAAATAAACTTGAAACATTGATTGGCTTAGTGGACACAGGCAGTGAGAAGGTAGAGCTGGAAGTGGTGGTGATGATGTTTACCGCTGCTAGCTGGAGCAGGGCATTGTGTCTTGACATCTCAGATAACAGGTCAGGGGTAAGCAAAATTGAACTAAACAATGGCAGAGAACACCTCCCCAAGTTGGGATCAGCAGTATCTATGGACAACTGCTCTAGTAGTACTTAATAGCATATCCTTATTTTTCTAGAATGGGGATTAAATAATGGGGTAATCTGGGAGGGGTACACAAAATTAAACTGAACAATGGCAGAGAACACCTCCCCACTAGGGATCAGCAGTGTCTTTGGATAACTACTGTAGCAGTAAAGAAAATGTACTTTGTTAATATAGAACAGGGGCTAAACAAGGGGGTAACAGGGCAAGAGCAAGCACATTTAACTGAATAGCCAAAAAGAACACTTTTCCCAATTGATAATTAAAGAAAACCATGGATCAACACAGTCTGAATCATAATAAATTAAAAGAGTATACTGAATGGAGGGGGGGAGGACACACACCCTCTGTCCTCCTTGTTTTAACATCCAGGAAGCAGTCCTCACAGTATTTCAGACTGGAGTTGACACTAGGTGGTAATTCTCTGTGCATTGCTGCTTCAGCCACCTCACTGCTGGTAGAAGCTGTGGCAGTGCCAACATCTTCATCATCATCATCATCATCAAAAGCAGCAACTTCAAGCGACAACACCATTAACATCACTGTGTTATGTGGAATGTATCCCTTGTTCATTATTATGAATGTTAGCATGGAAACATGCTTGGGTGACAAATTGGTCATCCTGTCACACACAGTAGCCCCAGCTGAACTATGCACATGTTCCAAACTAACACTGGATGGTGGACAGCTCAGGTATTTTACAGCAACTGATGCCAGTGCTGGCCACTCAGTCACTTTGCTGCTCCAGTACAGAAAGGGTTTGTCAGTAATGCCAAGGTGCCTTCTGTCCCCCAAATAGGCCTCTACCATTCGTTGCACTGCTCTGGAGTCCGGCTGACTCATAATTCTCATCATCCTCCTTTTCTTCCATGGCTTCCACTCCCACCTGACACAGAACATCTCAAATGAGATTAGTTGTCACTTTCAGCTGTTACTTGAAGGGTTTCTCAGACAATTTTAACTGTGAACTGCTGGTGGTAGCAACACCTGATTTCTGTCCCTTTTGTGCCTTCTGTGCCTTTTGCCTCTGTGCACTGTATGTCCACCTAATTAGGTAATCAGTCAACTTTTGGACCTGCTCACAAACTCCTTCAATTATTGATGACAGGCCACAATTGTTGTGTGGGTCCAGCATGGTAGCAATTGCAAATTCATTTGACCCTAGAATGCCAGAAATATGCATATTGTTTTCAGGCACTTGGAGCATGTGTTCCATTAGTTCACAACATTTACCATTACCACTTGCCTCCATCCCTTGCTGGACATTTACCATATTCTGACTCAGCATATGTACAAGGGGAATTGATTGACTTTTAGAGGCATTGTTCCCACTCACTGCCTGTATTGCATGCTCAAATGGGTGGAGAATGCATACAAGGCCATCCATTTAGCACCTCTGCTCATTTGTTAGAGCCATGGACACTCCAGCACTGTCCATGGTGGTATGGAGCAGCAGGTAGTATGAGGCTGCATTATACCATTCATATAGCTTGTCTATCCTGTAGAGTGTAGAGTTCCACCTTTTCACAACATCCAGCATCATACAATGCTGAGGCAGATGGTTTTTGAGCTTAAGCTCCCGTAGTTGGTCACAGGCCTTTGTAGAATGGGCAAAGTGCACACAGCGGTGAAGGGCAACAGTCAATATTTCCTCAATTTCTGAATGGTTGAGAACCTGCTACACAACCAGATTAGGGCAGTGTGCCAGGCAAGAAACCCTGAATCCACCCGCCCACATCACTAATGCACTTTATAACATTGGAGCCATTATCACTCACAATAAACTCTACTTTGCGGGACTGGTGTGAAGCTAATCATCAGTCTTGGTGAGCTGCACATGAAACATTTTCTCACCCATGTGAGATCTGGTTATACTTTTCGTTTTGAGTGTGCAATTCTGCCAAATCCTCAGTGTGTTGATCCCACCACAGTTTTGCTTCATGTAGATGTTGCCATGCCCCAAAACAACTGTCACACCAGGGACCTGTACCCAGTGTGCTGTGATACATAAATATGAGATTGAGGCTGTTTGATCACTGGTCCACATATCCATGCTCAGATGGATATACTCTGATGAAGAATGCTTCAGGGCATATATTACAGACTGTGATGCTGTCCCAAAAAGTTCTGGCATAGCACATTTGGAAATAGGTTCATGATGGAACAAGCCATTTGGGACAGGCACAGGCCAGCAGCCTGTGGAATCCAGCATTCTCCACAAAGGAGAATATTAATAGATATTGGCAGCATTTCAACCATTGCTGATTTGGTGCACCGAGCAAGACCCTGTCGGCAATATCTCCCACAGCGTCATTTTTGACAAGTTTTGAATATGTCGCTATGGGGGACCCGCCAGCGAAATTTCACCCTTTCATCGACTTTCGCCCTCCCCTTCAACTTAACTCTGACTTGGAGTTAACAATCCATCGACGGGGGGTGCACAGGGGGCACAGCCCTCCCAAGAGAACAACAGGCCGATGTCTGACAGGCGAAATTTCGCTTGTCGACATTGATGTCGCTATGCCGAACATCAACAACACTGTCATCACGTAGGCATAGGTAAAGCACTGCATTTAACTCACATGCAACTCCAAGACTGCTGGCATTTATGTTTAACTTACTGAGGTACTGGCTTCCCCTGCACTGGCTTCCTTCTGGTGTTGCTGCCAGTGCAACAGGTGCCTGTTCCTCAAATGTGTGAGTTAGCCACTGGTACCTAGGTGGCTGTACTTTTTACCCTGACTAAAACGTGCTTGAAGCAGCTGACATATTGTGATTGTCTCATCAGCTGGATCAAGTGTCTAAAAGTCCAAGACTAGAGACTTCATAACTCTGGACTTCACATGGTGGTGGGACTGGGAGAGCAGAGCAGAAGATGTGGAAATGTCTGTTTTTTGTGCTGCTTTCATCACTTCTATAATATTAGGTGGGGGGGTGCTTGAGTGCTTGGAGACATGCTAATCCTGTAAACATCATCATCTGAATGGGCTGCATCACCCTTGTGCTTTTTCCCTTCTGTTTCCCATAGAGGATCCAACACGTCATAATCATCAGCACAGCTGCTGATGTCCTCCTCTTCCTCCTTAGCCCTGTCTTCTTCCTTAGCCACTTTTTCTTGCTCAATGACCATCTTGTAGGAGGCTGAATTTCCACATCTCCCTGATGCATCAACTCTAGCTCCACAATATCACCAACACCACCAGAAATGGGGACAGTCACATCAACTGTCTCCTCTTCCTTGACCACTGTTCCCATACTGTTGTCTCCCTTTTTCACTGTTGCATCCCCCTCCAGCATGGGTACAACAGATCTGGCAGAAAAATATTTTGCTACACTTATGCCGCTGCTGCTAACTATTCCTTTGCTGGTACCTGCCATGGCACCATGGGACTAGACCACAAAGAACACATTGATGCTGACATACTTTTGGTTTTGGGAACTGCAGTACTACTTTCCCCCACAGACTTCTTTCCTGCCTCATCCTCCCTGGCATCTTTAACTTTATTGGACCATTTCATCACAGGCAGTTGTATATGCTTAGTCCAAAGTTTGCCTTGCTTTCAAATGACAAATGTCAGTGGCTCAGTAGTTAGCACACTCCCCTCTGACGCGGGGAGATCAGAGGGCTGTGGGTTCAGTTCCCACACCTGGCACTTGGGTTAATATCCCAGTACTGACACTGTAGTGCAGCATGAGAGGGGTGCTGCACTTCTGAGGTGCCATCTTTTGGATGAGACGTTAAACCGAGGTCCCATCTGCCTGGATTGGTGGTAGTTCAGGAGGATGTTAAAGATCTCATGTCACTTATCGAAAAGAGTAGGGGAAAGTTTTATTGAGACAAAAATCGTACAATAGTACACAAAGCAAAATACAAAACAAAGGAAACACAGGATAAGTATTATACAATCATTAAGGTAACTGCAAAATCAGAGTCAGTGATCCAAGGAAGAGCTTTCCAAAGTTCCAAAAGTGTTGCATCTGAGTATAGGGTACGTTCATGCTCATAAATTTCTTTTAAATCTCATACACTTTTTTTTCAAGCTCCAAATAGGAGCAGTCCTTTTGCTGTAAAGAAAACATGTAATGCACCATCCAAATATTCCATTTAATACAGACAGAAACAAGGTTTAAAGTGTCCTGGTGTCATTTTGACCACTGGGGAGAAAAAAACCCATATACAAGATTCAAATAAGTAACCAACTGAAGCAAGGGGGTATCCCATGCCTGTGCCAAAAAGGACCACCAATTCTTAATAAAGGAACAGTCAAAAAATAAATGAGGGATAGTTTCAAGTTTTGCAATACATAATAAGTGAGAACACATTCTATCTTGGGACTGCTTATGTTTTTGATTTGATTTTACATTAATCTTTTCATGGCATGAAAGCCAATGAAAATCCCACATTTTGGCTGGAACCCTCTTACATTTCAATAATAAGAAAAGGGAAGGGAGGTGTTGACCAGGACACTTATCAAAGGGTATTGATACAGCACAAACTGACAGGAGTAATTTCTTATATAAAACTTTATGGGAATGATTTAATAACATCTGAACAGACACCTTCCATTGTTTGAGACGTAAAAACATATGTTTTACGTAAGTTGGTATACCATCAGTTTGTCTTAACACAGTTAAGGAATTAGTTTCCCATTGATGAAACCAAATCATGCAAGAGTCATAAAACCAAGGTTCTCACCCCCTTTGGGAATGAATCAATAAAGGCCTAAGGTTTGCAGTAAAAAAAACACAAGAAAAAAATAACAAAGGGTTAACCATACAAATGCCACCCTCAGGGATAGGTAAATAAGTAATATTCCACTTTATCGGGTTTAACCTACTACCCCAAAGAGCCTGAAAAAAACAGGCTAAAGACAGCTGTTTCTAGCTGTTATGCAATAGGGAATACATAACTCAGAAAAAGGAAAGTAGAGATCAAATAGTTTTTAATTAAGAAAACACGTTTTCTTTTTCCAATCTGCCCCGGTTCCAGGAGGCCACCTGAAGTTTACCTTGTTGTAGTTTAACATTCCAGTTAACCAAATCTGAGTCCTGTGTCCCCAAAAAAATTCCCAAAATGCGAATAGGACCCTCAGCTAAACGTAATGGGCCAATACAGTCCAAGGGGGAGGTTGCTGAACTGACCCGAATAACCAAACTTTTAGTGTAATTTAAAACAGCACCAGAGAAGTTTCCAAAAATAGAACACTCGCGGAGAGAATGAAACACTGAGGCTACATCAGCTACAAGAAAACAAACATCATCTGCTTATGCAATCACCTTATAAGGCAAGCATAAGGCACAACTAGAAATAGACTGAATCTGAGAATTAGTATTCAGCCGACGGAGCAAAACATCAAGAAAAAATACATATAACAACGGGCTTAAAGGACATCCCTGATGAATCCCCCTTTTTATGGGGATCATGGGTCCTATCCAACCATTTACTACAGGCACAACAGTCACCGTTCTATAGAAAACACGAATCCAGCATACCATAACATCAGGTACATGCAGAAAACGAAGTGCTTCCCATAAAAAATCATGCCGAACCGAATCAAAAGCTGCCTTCTAATCTACAGAAACAACAAGTCCCGAAGCCAGACCTGCATAGCCATGAGAAAATAATTCTCGTAAGAGGATCAAATGATCAGAAATTCTCCTTTGATGCACAGAACAGGATTGGACAGGATGCAAAACCACCTCCGCTATCTTCAGCAAACGCTTCACAATAATTTTCGTTAAGAGCTTAAAGTCGGTGTTCAACATACATAAAGGTCGCCAATCCTCTAGAGAATGGATATCACCTTTCTGTTTATAAATGTAAATCAAAGTACCCTTAGTAAATTCCAAAGGGAGAGATTCACATGTTAACAGAGAATTAAATACAGATGTAAGTTCTGAGGCTAAATGGTCACCTAGCACCTTATATAAGCCAGCAGGGAGACCACCCAGACCAGGAGTTCTCTGTACAGGTAAAGAAGAAATAGCCAGTGTCAAATCCTGCTCCATGATAGGAGAACAAGCCTGGTCCTGACATAGCTGTGAGGGAGCTGGGATATCAAAGCCACTATACAAAGTCGCACTGTTACCAACCATAGCAGGGAGGGGAGAAAAAAGGGCTATAGTATACTTTGTTACAATATGACAAATCTCAGTTTGTGAGGAACATATGGTCCCTTCTGAATTTAGAAGACACGTCGTACTTTTTCGGGCAGACTGACGGGAATTATATTCAAAAGGACAAATAACAACACGTGTTCCAACAGTACAGAATTTATGTTGGTTATAAAGTTGTGATTGCCGTAATTGGAAAGTCAACATACCATTCTGTAGGACTTTTATTTGTTGAGTAAGGTCTTGCCCTGTCGTATGCTATGGTTAATAATGACTGAAATGTACCTCTTCTGCAAATAGTTCAGGTATTCCTCCTACATTTTAAACGACTGTAAGTTTTAAAAAGTGACCAGATCATGTTTCATGTCTAACCACCACTGAACAGGATCTTCATAACAAATAAAAACAGATTTACAGGCTTGTATGAAGGAAAGGAGGGACTGCATAAACATCGGAATCTGCAACAAAGATGTGTTGAATTTCCAAAGACCTGGACCTTTACAGGAAGAGACAACAGAACCAAAACCAACAGAAAGCAGCTTATGATCAGAAAACTCAAGCGCTTGAACTTTGGCAGAAATAATAAGTACTGTAGGAGAGGAAAACACATAATCAATACGTGTGGCTAGTTTACTCTTTTGGAAGGTAGGGGTGTGTTGAGTAGTAAAGGAGAGATAAGAGTCCGTTAAGTGGGCGACTCGAACCAATTTACCCAATTTGTGGGAATCACAAAACAGTTTATTTGTAGCAGCAAAGGAGCGCTTATCCTGAAGACTCAGGCCACAATTAAAGTCACCAGCAAACAATACCTGAAAGGAAGTATGCAAATAAGGACGAAGCAAAGCAAATAAAACTATGCATTCGGTTTTGATTTGAGGGGCATAAATGTTAATCACCCGGTAAGGACAGGACCCAATAACAAAATCTATAATAAGCTCCCTACCAGGGGCTACATCAAACAATTTTAGCAAATGGAAGTATAGGAAAATAATTAATATTCCCAGTCCCGAACAAGAATCATGACCAATTGACCAAAAAGAAGGACCCAGTAACCAGTCTTGTTGTGCTTGTCGGATCTCATATGTAGTATGAAGTCTTGTATCCTGTAATAAAATTAAACCCAAAGGCAGAAGCCTTAGAAAGGAAAAAAATCAGTCTCTTTTTAGCCATACGCTTCATACTATTTACATTAATAGTATGGCAAACAAAGTGAAACATAGCAACAACAAAAAAAAAAGGAAAACAGACAAAAAATACATTTTACAATTTCCTTTTCCCAACCACCTCCTGCCAGTTTTACTCTGGCCTTTCGCTTCTGAGAAAGGCCAGTGCCAAGTTGCAGCTCAGGGTCAGTGGTACCGTCTGGGAGAGAAGAAGCAATGGAGGAAGAGTCTGACTCACCTCCAGCGTCATCAGAAAGGGGTTGGAGAAGTTCAAAAGAATTAGATAAGGGCACTGGGGGAGGTTCTGGACGACTCACAGGAGATGGTGCAACCCGAGGGTTGTTTCTCAGTGATCTTCTACGTATAACATTTGTAAGCTCTTGGGGGGAGGGGCATTGTACTTGGACCTGGGACCGGGTCCAGAACAGGAAAATTAGACTGGGCAGGATCAGGAACAGGAGAAATCTCAGGCAAGGGGTCAACCATGAAGGAAACCATCTGAGGTATGACCTCAGAGGATACAACAGGCACTGAAGCCTGCAGTAAGGGCTGGGCTGCCCTAGGGGGAGGTACATCCAAGGTGGTCTGGAGACGGGCCTTCTACGCCTGTGTAATAATAAAGCACTGTTCCACACCACCATCATGAAATTCCTGATTATTTGCAGCCCATTTACAATTCTGAAAGGTGTGCCCCTGTTCGTCACATAGGTTACATCTACATTCATTCAAGCAGTGTGCCCCTATGTGGCCCAATTCCCCACAGACATTGCATTTCATTTTATCACATACATTACTAAGATGTGCAGGGTCACCACACCGATAGCAAGCCTTCAGCTGACCTGGGTAGAACAAGACCCCCCTATATTGGCCTATGAAAAAAGAGTTAGGCAGATGTACTACCCCAGAATCAGTGGATCGTAACAAGACTTTAAACTTCCAGCCCCCAGTCCAAATGTTCTCGGTATCCAAAATGGCTTCAGGCTGTCCTTGGACATCACAACGCTGTTTCAGCCAATACACAACATCCTCCACCTCAACTCCCTCATTACGAAACAGAATAGTGATTGCCTTAAAAGTGGGTTTAGAAAGGGGAATAGCCTGAAATGGGGTCCATAATGCAGTAGTCCACAGAGAATTATACTTTGACTAAAAATGCTCCAGTCCCCTAGATGTTTGGAAACTAATGTCAAACGTGGTTTCACCAGAGATATGAATTAACGCATATATTTCATGGGAAAAATTTTTTAAAGAATCCTTTAACAGTGTATGTACCACATAGACCCGATCAGGTGGCTCAGGTAACCCCCCCCCCGATATGCCAAGCGAACCGCATTGTGTCTCTTAGCAGCCTGGATCCGAAATTTAAAGAAAGAAGAATATGAGCGGATCGGTCAAGAAATTTGGGGGCTGTGGTGGTGAGGGAGCCAGAGCCTCTACAGAAATAGTAGAAAAAGGAATCTGAGGTGGAGAACCCTTCAGATAATTCAACACAGGGTTCTGTGTAAGCTCCAGTTCATGAGGGAGACACAAGGGGTCAGTAGTGATGGTTGAATCACCTATCTTGCTTTGTAGCTCTGGAAAATCTTCAGAGCGGGGGGACCAGATTTGAGATGGACCAGACTTCCAACTTCCTGGCACAGTACCCTGGACCCAGCCAGCACCTCTCAGCACTGATTCAACAGTCCAAGTAGATTCTTTATTAATATTTACTGTAGATGATTCTTGTACATGTAGGGAGCTCTGTGATGAAACAGAAGCAGGTAGTGAAAAGGAAAATGAATCTGTTTGTACTGCAGGTAGCAGGGGAGTAATAACTGTAGATAAGTCTTGTACTTGTGAGGAACTCTGTGATGTAATGGAAGCAGGTTGTGAAAAGGAAACCAAATCCATTTGTACTGCAGGCGGCAGGGGAGCAGGCAGTAGGGCTTCAGCTCCTGACACATTAGTCAGCTCAGAACCCATCACAGCAACAGGTAGTAAAGGAGACACGTCAGGAGAATCTTCCGGAACTTCCACCTGAGTGGAATATGCACCTGTGCTGTCAGCTCTCAGGCGTTGCATATCTCTGTGCATTTTCAGTTTTGCACTAGCAAAATGGCACTCCGCCGCTGCAAAACGGTCCTGGATCTCTTGTGTTGTCAAACAATGGTTTTCAGAATCAGCTGAAGTAAAATCCTCCAGTAAGTCGACGGTAGGCATGGAGGTCAGCAAGTCAGTTCCATAAGAAGTAAGCAGAGGGCTAGGTATAGCAGTCTGAGTATGAGCAGCAGAACTTAAAGTTGAAGCAGGAACAGCAACAGGCAAAACATCAGTAGTTAGCATCGTCATCTCCATTTGTTCAGAGGTAGGAGCAGAGACCAAATCTCCCACCTCCATAGTTCCCTCCTCAGAAGGCAAGGGTGCGTCCGCCATCTTGGACAGAGGTTCTCCCACTAAAGAGCAGGGGAATTTCCCCGGTGTCCTGGCCAAATTTTCCTCATTCACTAAAAATACCATCTACGGTTTAATCTGGTTCAAGGTTGGTTGGCATTCATCTGTATCCCCCTCCCCTGGGTTGTGCCTGAAAATAAGCAGAATTTGTCTAGTGCACTTACCTGGTCAACAAAAACTAATTATAATAATAATAAATGAACAGCACTTGAAAGAGCAAGGGTCAAACCCAGAGACAGTTTGCTGGAAAAACTAAAAGTAAAGAAAAAAGGAAGGCCCAAGTCACTTTTGTGACGGAATATAATCAGTGGTCAGGTCAGAATGGTAATATTATTTACAAAAACTGTACCTCTTTGTTAAGTGACTATAACTTGGAAGCAGCAGTGGGTTAGAAACCTAGAATGACTTTTAGTAGGGCACAAGCATTAAAGATAAACTGAGTCATAGCAGATTCTCCCAAGACCTGCCACAACAAACTTCAAATTAGCTTCTTAAAAAACCTAATGGATGTTTTAAAAATCTGAGATGCAATGTATGTAGTCATTACAGCACTGGCAACAAATTCACATGTAACCACCCAGTCCCCTGGGGTTACTAGAATCCCCTCAGTAAAAGTGCAAGGCAGGGAGAGGTAGCTGGTGATTAACTATTTAAATGGTTTTTCACCTGCTCACTCTTCTGTTTACTTTGCCTTAGCTGAGAGTAAGGTAATGAGCTCATTTGGAACTCTTGCAGCAGCATGAGCCTTGTGCCAGCTGTTGAGTGGGGTTATAGAATGTTGAGATGGCAGTTGTAGTTTGGAGTCAGTTGCAGTCAGAGTGTTTAGAGTGGGAGTATGGGAGTGAGAGCTGCTCTGTCAGTGGTCCCTGAGTTAGACACCCCATAATTCTCACCCTAGTTCTGGTATTCTTCAGCTTGCCAAGTGAAGTGGTGGAGATCTTTTCTACAGCAGAATTTCCTGATTTTCATCACGGGGGGTGTGTGAAAAGGATTGCTTGTAACTGGATCCAAGGGGCAATCCCTGTTCGGTTCAGGATGTTTGGAGCTGCCTGAAATGTCAAACAGTGAGTGAATTCAGACTTGTTTGCTAGAGGAAGCCAGTACCTCTTCTGTTGTGTTCCAGGCACAACATTTTTCTTGTAACTACAGACATGCAAATCTTGTTTGAAATAAAATAGGCTGAAGTGTGTGATGTCAAGAGGTATGAGTTTACCACACTATTCGGGGCTTTTACCTTTACACTACTGAGGTGGAGAATTTGAATTATGAATGCAAAGTTTCATTCAAAATGCAATTCAAGATGTGTTTCTAATGTTTAGGGTGTAACTCTGAAAGAATGGCTAAATATAAATTTGGGAGCAAAGGGTGGGCGAAACCCCATCTAGCATAACCAGTCCAGGACTAACAGGTTCAATAAGGGTGCCTGGTTACTTTTGACAAATAGCTACATTTCTGAAGATGAATTTTACCCCCTGTAGAGAGTTTTCAGTTTCTTCACTGTTGTGGAAGAATTGTGCTAATGATTAGAAATGTCTCTTTACAGTTGTGGCCTATATGCCACTGAAAGCAATGTTTTATGTCATATGACAAGTGGGAAAGCAAGTCCAAGTTGTTCTATGTCCTATGACACATTGGAATGTCAAGTGCAAGTGTCTTATGTCCTACTGCGGTGGGAATACAAAGAGTTTTTGTCAGATACAGTTTGATTTTATTGTTTCTCCAAATTCCTAGTGCAACAATGTGTAAACCTTGGGGGTCCACCCTTGCTTTGAAGAACATCTTTTGCATTAAGTCCCACTCTAGAACTCCAATTTAGGTCTGGACGGTTGCGATATTGCTTTCTGCGTGGATTTACTGGGTAACCCTCCAGAAGATAGGTCTAGCATAGCCCTAGCAAAAATTCTCTTCCCCAGGACTTGGTTAGTAAATACCAATGCTTAATTGTTTTTGTACACTCCCACCCCTTGATCTCTAGAACAATTAGTCTATAAATGTTCCCAAAGCTAAGGGTAGTACAATTTCTAAATGTTTGAGTGTATGCCCAGTATAGGTGTAAGGGATGCTAATAGTAAAGTTGCGTGGGGGGGGGGGGTGTTACAAACACAGCCAGAAATCCCAGAAAAGTTAAGCAAGGTTGTCATATGTAACTCTTCCTTTATAGTGTATATATTATGGTAACCATGTGAGAAAGTTTACATTGGTAGAACAACTACAATGTTAAAAACAAGAATGCAGGAACATAAAAGGGACATTGTAAACAAATGGATTGATACTCCTGTGGGCCTACATTTTGCTAGATGCCATAAATCCTCACATCTGGCACTAAAGTTCATGGGAATTGAGTGGGTCCCACCTAGGAGATATGGTGGAGACAGAGTGAATCTGCTACTAATGAAAGAGAGTGAGTGGATTTATAGGTTAAAAAGTGCCAAGCCAGAAGCAATGAATGATCAATGGGATCTTAAGCCATTCCTTAAAAAAGAAAAGAAAAATTAGAATGTTGAACTAACTTTTTCTTTTTCTTTTTTCTTTCTTTCTTTCTTTCTTTCTTTCTTTCTTTCTTCCTTTCTTTCTTTCTTTCTTTCTTTCTTTCCTTTCTTTCTTTCCATCTCAGATTAAGACCTTTGAGCTAAGAGCTTGTTTATAAAGGTTCTACTTATCAATGAAACAAAAAATACAAAATAAATATGGACAGAACAACATAGCTATATACAATAATAGAATATAACATATTCATAATGGTACAGGTCAGATAGGTTGTTCTATAAAGGATGGTGACCATTAATTAGGTAAGGAGTGGTGGAGAGGAGAATAGGGAGGGAAGGAAAAGGAGTAGGCAGGTTTAGGGGAGTTGGTGATATAAGGGGCTTTGGAGGGGAGAAAGGGGGGATGAGCAGCCCTAGTGGGCCTTGTTGTCAAGGTTAATAATGACAGAAGTTTCCATATGGTAAACAGGAAGGGGAGAACAGTGGAGGGACTGAGACATTGGCCAAAGTGGTGGGATAGTTGACTGTTTACAAATAGGAAGGGGGAGAGGAAGGAGGGAGGGAGGGGCAGGGAGGAAAGGCAGTGGGAATAGGAGAGGGACACTAAGAAGGACTTCTCCAGAAAGAAATGTACCCCTACAAAGGGATCAGAGGTGTTAGGCATTACAGACACACTTGATAGTAATGGTGAGATGTGCCCGAAGTTGAGGTTTGAAAGGGCCTATTTTGTGACCAACTGCAGGTCAGCATTAAAGGAGCTAAGCTTTTTGGGGGTCCTGAATTTGACCTTTATCAAGCTCTTTTGACCTTCTGTCATTGTCTGAATCAACTTTTTAATCAGTACTAAGGTCTGTTATAGTGTATTAAGCAGGTTTGACCTTTTGCATGTATGACCTTCCACTATAATATTTGAATTTGGTATTAAGATTTGTTAAAATAGGTTTGACCTTTTGCATACTGATACAACCTCCCACTAATTCTTGTTTTCTTTCTTTTCCTCACATGAGATCTTTCTCTCATGAGATCCTTCTCTACCTGTTGTCCCTCTGCTCCATATGTTTCCTTCAGTTCACCAAAGCACAGTGATTTAGTAGATCACCAAAAACTGCTGAAGCCTTGAAAATAAACTCTGAAATAAGGGTGATCACTTTTAAGCTTGCTAGTATTGTATTTCTTTCTTAGTACTAAGCTGATGTCCTTTGTGTGCCTAACTCTGACCGAATAACATGGAGCCTTTAAATTAAAGTACTGAAGTAAAGCAAGGAATTAAAAATTTAAAATAAGTAGGTTTGAAAATAGAGATCTGAGTTGACATGCTGATCTAGAAATTTTGTTGGTGTAAAGTTTTTTGTATATTCTGTTTTTGTGTTTTCTTTTTTGCATTCATGTTTTAATAATGCTTCCTGTCTTAGCAATAATTGGGATAGGCTTTTGTATAAAATTAAAATGCCATTGTTTTGTATAATTACCTCCAGGTGTTTGTATTGGGGGCTATAGTATTTAAACATGTGACTGTTCCCTAGTAAGCCATACTGTCTGATGAAGGCCTCAGCTGAAGTGCAGGGGTCTGGGAATGAGAGCCCAAATAAATAAATATGTAAGCATTTTGCAGTAATACATTGCCTCTGAGTGCTCTTTGCGTGGAACTGTTGGTTTTGGGGTAGCTACCTTTCTTGGAGCACCAGCCCTCTGCTTGCTTGCACAAGCTCTCTCTGTGGATTCAAAACTGGAAATAAAGCATGCAGTACTGCCAATTATGATTCATTTATCAGCACGCTGTAAAACTACAGCAGTCTATTAAAACACATTTTTTTTTCAGAACAAGAATTAAACAACACAGGGTAACAGGGCAGGGGTAAGCAAATTTAAACCAAATAATGACAGAAAAAGCCTCCCTCAATAGGGATCAACAGTGTCTGGACAACTACTGTAATGTAATAGTAGTAGTAGTTAATAAAATGTATTTTATTTTTAATAGAACAGGAATTACACAACACTGCAAATGTAAACCAAACAAAGGCAGAAAACACCTCCCCCTGTCAGGACAGGACCAGCAGCCTCTGTCTCTATACAATTACTCTATTAGAATGTACTTTTTTTGTATAGAATGGAAATTCAACAATGGGGTAACAGGGAAAGGGTAAGCAAATTTAATTGACTTGCAGGCAAGCTGCACAGATGAGAACACCTCCCCCAAAGAAAGAAATTCAGGGATCAGCAGTGTCTCAGGACAGCAAGTCTACTAGTAGTTAAAATAAAAAAATATATAATTTATTTTTCAGAACAGGGATTGAGCAACCGAGGTAACAGAGCAAGTTTAAACATTTTTAACTAAGACAACAACAGACAAAACTGACCATGAACAAACAAACATCAGGGATCAGCACTGTGTCTGCAAAACTTTTGATTTTTAAACAGAATAGGAATGATGTACAGTACAAGTTGCATTAAACTGTTCCAGCAATGAATTGGTTTAGCGTTGTTTGTTTACAGTTGGCAATTCATTTGCAACTCATACTGCATTGTTTTTCAGTTCTTAACCAGCACAACAGTAATGGTTGTAAAATGTTTTTGCAACTCATTTGGATTGCATCAGCAGTCCAGTCACAATGCAATGCAAAACCAAGTTTTTACTCTTAAGAAAGAGTTTGTGAAAGGCTTTGTACTGGATCCATACTATTTATCCAGCAGCACTTATGCAACTCAATCAGAAATGCTAAAACAACTCATTGGAGGAACAGCTTAATGTGACTTGTACTGTAGCATAAAGGGTAACAGTACATAGGAGTAATTTACAAGAAAAAGTGACAAAAACTGTCAAAATATAAGAACAATAATGCAAACAAGTAAAACAGCAACAGAAACACAATCAAACACTTCATAGAAACATAGAAACATAGACTTTGATGGCAGATAAGGACCACTGGGTCCACCAAGTCTTCCTATTTTCCTACTGTACCTATTGGAAAAGTGACAGATCCTGGTTAATCAACAGCCTGCTTCCTCCTTACCCCCCCAACTAGAATTGCTTTATATTAATTGTGTTGCCTTCACTTAATAATCACACCAAAACCACAGATATAAAAATTAAAATTCTTTCACAAGGACTTAAAAAACAAATACAAAAAATAACAGTAATTGACTGAGAAATTTGTAAGAAAAGATTAAGTCCCTGCTTGCCCTTCTTTTACACTCCTACATACCCCCCTCTACCTCTTCACAGACATAGATAAAACTTAAACCACTATTTAAACAAAAAATTATGCAAAGAGCTAAACAAAAATAACGATCCCTAGCAGCACTAGAACAAATATTTTGGGAGTGTCTGGCTTTCACAAAAGCTAGCTTTAAAGCTTTTCAAAGGTTTTGTTTCCTCTGATGCACATCCCAAGACTGCTGTCCTAATCTTTCAATGGTAGACTGTGCTAGAAACTGCCTCCATGTGATATTTCACCTTAGATACCATAATGCACTGCAAAATTCATCTTTTTGGCCACACTTTGCAGGTGACATTCTAAAAATCCACATTTTGTAAAGTTTCCCCATACCCATGAGGTTCTCAACCATTGGGAAGTCACACTTTATAAGAGCAGAATAATTCACTAATTGTGGAAAATTCACAAATTATTTTGTGGAGTGAATTTTTACAACTTCACCCCTTAGGGTATTTATTTTCCATTCTTGTAATAGTGTTATTATGTCATCTTGTACCCATGGAATCAACAATATTTGTTAGTCTAACATTACTTGTTTTTTTTAATATCTGCATAGAAGAGGTGCTATAAAATACCCGTGGGTTTATCATGTTTGTCCCACCTTTTGTCAGATCCAAGTAATCATATTTTTAATTGGATTCAGTCTAGTGCCCCATATAACTTTAAAAAGTAGCTATATAGTTTTACTTTCAGTTGTTTGAGGGATATATGTGACTGAGATGTAAAAGCATTGGTATAAGATATGTTTTAACCATGTAAATCCCTTTATTTTTGCTCATGAACCATTTGTTCCACAGAGCAACTTGATTTAGTGCAATATTCAATAGATTATCCCCATTAATAATAGCCAATTCTCCTATTCCAAAATAGATACCAAGGATTTTACATTGTTCTTCTGCAGCAGGTACACCTATTAGTGCTTTAATATCTGGATTTAGGTGAGGCTATTGGTACACAATTACTTTTCTGGTAATTGATGAATGAACCAGTTATATTTAAAAAGTCTTGTAACACTCTTTTGCTTGTGTCCAACAATGAGTGTCTGCCAATACTAAACATATGTCATCTGCATATGCTGTTTTTATTTCCCAGTCTTTGCAATGTACAGAAAGACCTGTGATAGTTAACAATAAATGTATTGTTTGTATAAATGGATCTAAATAAAATATGTATACCAAAGGGCTGAGAGGGCAACTCTGCCAGATTCGCTCACAGTTCTAAAGATATTTGTGTGATTCCTTCTCTAAAGCCTTTGTTTGGTCTAGGCTAGGCACAAATTCTGTTATTGAACCTTCCTTACCTTTTTTCTATAATTAGTATCAGTAATATGATAATATCAGTAATTTTTCTACCTGATACAGAACATACTTGTGTAGGGAATATGATTTGGTCTAATACTAAAGCAAGTCTGTTATTCAATATGTTGGCTAAAATTTTAAAATTGGTGTAAAAATGTAATTGGTCTTTAATTTGATGAGTTCTTTTTCTCCTTTTTTTAAATAAAAAAGAATTAAAAGGCTTTTCTACATTTCCTCAGGTAATGTCATAGTTTGCAATAAGGAATTACATCATTTTGTAAGCTCTTCTATCATGGATGGTAATATTTTCATATTGAATTCTCTTGGCAGTCCATCTGTCATGGGGGCTGCGTCTGTTTTTATATTTAAACAATATTTATTAGTTATTTGTCTGAAGCAGGCTGAGGCAATATAGTTTCCAAATGGTGGAAGTTATAGTAGGTTGCAATTATGCACCCATTCTTCGATGTGGGTTAATTTAGGAAATGGGCTTCCAGATATTTGATTAATAAATAGTTCTATTTCAGAAAGAATACCTGTCCTGTCCTGTCTGTCACGAATCCCCATTTTTTGCTTTTATGCATTTAATACTTTTCATTGATCTTCTAGCATTGCAGCTATCAAAGGCGTTGATTTGAGAATGTTTTCCCTGGGTTCCAGATTCCTGTTCTGTGTCTTGGTATTTGAGTTTGTCATATTGATGTTGCACCATTTCTTTGTTTTATTGTGGTCATTTGTTAAGGTGATTGACTGATTATGATTGTGAATGAAGTTACCTGTATTTTTTATTTTTTGTTGTTGCCCATTAAGTTTCCTCACTAATAAGTCATTATTAAAGTCCTTTTTACTATCTTCTCATCATTTAGACAGGGAGTCATACAACTAAAAGACAGATTTATTGGCTTAATTACATGATGCAAGCCTTGTGCTACTTCCTTATTATCTAACAGACTTGTATAGAGTCTGCAGTATCCTTTATCTGTTGCTGCTTCTTGAAAGTTTTGCTATAGTGATACTTAAAAGGCCAGGGTCAGAAGAAGCTACTGGAAATACTACTGTCTTTATAATTGGCAAATTTGGGGATATAAACTAGTAGTCTATACTTGTAAATAATTTTCCTCTGAAGTAGGTATGTTTCAAAGTTTTGCCCGAATGTGAGAAAACCTCCACTAGTCCTGTTCGTAAGTAAGTAAGTAACTATTTATTTATGTAACACCGAGTCCCAGAAGTTCTGGATGCTTTACAAAATACATAAAATCAGAAAATAACATTAGGCAGGTCTCGGCAGTCCTTATATTCATTAAATAAATTATAAACAAGAATAAAATTACATCTTCAATAAACAACCTATGGCTGGCTACTAAAAGCATCTTTAAATAGATGGGCCTTCAGACCTCGCTTAAAAGCCTTCACTTATGGAGCCTCCCTCAGAGAACTTGGCAATGAATTCCACAGGACTGGGCCAGCCACCTCAAATGCATGGTCTCCTGAGGTTTCAGTCTGGCCCTGGGAACTGCCAGGAGGCCCTCGGTGGAGGAACAGAGTGAACATACAGGGTGGACAGGAGTCAGGAAGTCACTCAGGCAACCCAGGTCTGATCAGTAGAGGGCCTTATGTCATATGATATGTGAGTAAGCTCACCTTGAAGATAATTCTTCACCTCACTGGCAACCAATGCAGATCATGCAGGACCAGGGTCACATGGCAGGACCTTGAATGTCCCATCAGCAACATGGCCACCACGTTCTGCACCAGCTGCAGGTGATGGAGAATGCCCCCACTAACTTCAAAGTACAGAGCCTTACAATAATCAAGCATTTATGTAACAAAGACATGAACCAGTGAGGGCAAGTCACTGGGTGGAATTAAGGTTTTCATCCAGGTGACATTCCTTAAGTGGTAAAACCCACTCTGCATGACAGACTACACCTGAGCTTCAAATTTCAATCCATCATCAAGGATGATACCCAGATTCTTCACCCTAGCAGAAGCTTTTAACTGGGTGGGGCTAATAATAAGCCTTTACCCTATCCAGTTGCATCCATACCATGCTGGTGACCAGGCTAAATCACTAGTACCTCTGTCTTGTTGGGGTTGAGTCTTAGCCAGTTAGAGGGCATCCAATCTTGGATCTTGGCCAGGCATTTATTTAGCACCTCCATAGTGTTGCTTGTCCAGGGGCAAAATACATATACAGCTGATTATCACCTGTATAGCAGCGAAAACCTAGACTGTAGTGTCTAATAATCTCAACCAGGGGTAGCATATACATCACAAACAACATAGATGACTGGATCAAACCCTAGGGAACTCCACAAGGCATGAGCTTTGAGAAGGAGGAGAAATTTTCCATCACTGCCTGTGGCATCCTGCCCATGAAAAAGGGATCCAACCAGTGGATAACAGCACCGGTAAGTCCACAGAGCTCCCTCAGTTGACCCAGTAGCATGACATGGTCCACAGTGCCAAAAGCTGAGGAGAGATCAAGGAGAACAAGAACTGACTGGTCTCCTCTATCTCTCGCCCTGAGGAGATAATTTTTAACTTTCCCTAATACTGGTTCAGTGGTTTGCCTTCACCAAAATCCAGACTGAAATGTCTCATAGATTTCACAGGCTATAAGGTGTGCCTCGAGCTGCAGAGCCACCACTTTCTCAACAACCTTCCCCAAGAATCGGAGGTTAGGGACTGGTTAATAATTTGCCAAGATGTCAGGGTTAACTGATAGTGTCTTCAAGAGGGACTCCATCAACCACTCTTTCAAAGCATCAGGGATAAACCCCTCCGAAAGCTGACATGGGACAATCTCGGTGAACACTGGGCCAACAAACTCAACACATCCCAATAAGAGAAGAGTTGGGCCTGGGTCCATTTCACAATAAGCGGGCAGCAGCTTAAAAATTACCTCAACAACCTGTGCCACCCATCAGGTTTATGAGATTGTCCCGGATTCCCCCCTTTTCCCTCACAAAAAGACAGAGACCATTGTTTTTTGTTGTGCTCAGATTGGTAATTAATTTATTTATATTCATAATCCAATATTCTATTTTCATTTCTTTATTATCATATTTCCAGAAATTTCATTTATTTCCATCCTCATATCAATCTCTGATTATCCCTCTCCCAGGTGAAAACCTGGGTGCCTTCTGTTTCTCCTTTTCCACTAGGTAACAGTGAAAACTGAGACCGCTTTCTTTATCCTCTTCTTCTGTTATTCCTTTATTCTTCCCCCCCCTTTTTCCCCCTGCCATCCACCTTTGGCAGTCCACAACCATATCATCACCTGCCATCCACCTTTGGCAGTCCAAACTGTCCAACCGGACTCGTCTGTCATCCACCTTGACAGACCCACCATACAGTCCCCCTTTGACTATCTTCCCCTCTTGCTCTGTCTAGTAGGGTGAGTGGGAGAAATCAAAATACTCCAGCAAAAAGTGGCTGAGACCCCCTTGTGCTGTCCCTTATGTACCTCCTTCGCTCCTCCCTTTCCTGTTACCTGTCATTTGTTCTGGCCATAGCCCATCCCCTTCCTTCACCCATCCCCTCCTTCGCACAGCCATTCCATGACAGAGGGAAGGGGTGCACCAGGACAACCTGGTCTGCCCCTTAATGGGCAAACTCCATTGTCCCGGATTTCCACCTTTTCCTTCACAAAAAGACAGAGACCATTGTTTGTTGTTGTGCTCAGATTGGCAATTAATTTATTTATATTCATAATCCAAGATTCCATTTCCATTTCTTTATTACCATATTTCCAGAAATTTAATTTATTTCCATCCACATATTAATCTCTGATTATCCCTCCCCCAGGTGAAAACCTGGGTACCTTCTGTTTCTCTTTTTCTGCTAGGTAACGATGAAAACTGAGACTACTTTCTTCTTCCTCTTCTTGTGTTATTCCTTTTTTCTCCCCCTTCCCTTTTTTCCCCACTAGCCAGTCTCCAGCTTGCGTTGGATGGATGGCTTCCCTCCATACTTCGGGTATCACTCTCCCTTACCTCAGGGACGATCCTGTCTTCCCTTTTTTTTTATAAACCAGTTTTTGCCTGTTTTCTCCATGTCTCTATGAAACCCATTGTTTCTGTATTGAACATATGTCTATGGTTAGATCCAACAGGAAAACCATCTGACCTGTAGGTCCCCCACCCATTCTTCTACCTCCCGCAGTATCACCTGTCCCCCCATCTGCCTTATCAATGTCCCCACCCTTCTATTCATCTTTCTCCTGGCCCGCTCCACTGCCCTGTGGCTGTGCTTCTGTCTCCATACCCTTCTCGGTATCATATCTGAACAGGCGAGGCACACCTGAGGCCACCACTGTCGTATTGCCACTAGGTCCCTTTTTATCTGTAAGTATGTGTGTACGCATGGTCTGCCCACCAGGCTGTTGCCCCCAAGATGTATAATGATTAGGTCTAGACTGAGCCGATTTCCCTTGAGTTCCTTCAACACGGGAAGCAGCTGTGTCCATCTCATTCCACATATGACATGCCATACCAACCTACACTGTCTTACATCTTGGTACAGCTGCTTTCCCCCAGCTTTCTTCTCTGCTCTCTTTCCAGCCCAGTAAATAAAGGAATGGCCACAGATCCAGACTTCCGTGATCCTCCCTCTACCTATGGGGTTCAAGGAAAATTAATTAATTTACACATTCTCTTAGTGCCATCACCGTATTATCCCTCCTGCCTCTTTCCTTTCTTTGCCTCCCCAACTTTCCCCCTTCCCCACCTCTACCTGCGAGTCTCCCTAGGAGCACTACCCTCTATACCACACTTTTTTTTTTTTTTTACTTCAGTGCTCTAATGTATCTCTTATAACTGGCTGACTGCCAGCACCCTTTTTTTCAAAATGTCCTTTACGGGTTCCCCCATTGCTGCCTACTGTGAGGTAGCCCCAATCCATAGGGAATGGGATGAGTAATTAGCTGGGTCCTGACCCCATAAATTGCATGCCCTTTTTCAGCACTGCTGTGACTTGATAGCCAGTGACACTTTTTCCATCACCATGTACAAATAGCTTTCCCGTCCTGGTCACCTGCTCTGCGGTGAAAGCCCACAGAGCCTGCACTGGGCATATTGCCACCTCTACTTGCCCTTTCAGTGTTACCATGCAACCTTGCCCTTTTTGGTCCATTTTTGACCTCCTGAGCTTGATCCATATATCTTTCACTCCCCAGCTTAAATCGTCCCATTCCAAGCCTCCTTCCTTGTCTTCTTTCCCATGGCCTACCACCTCACTCACTCTCATGGCCCCTGCAAACATTATCGCATAAATCATGTGAAATAGCTGAGCCTCAGCCTTTGATCTGCATATTACCGGGAGCACCTCTTTTAGCCTTATTAGCCACTGCTCCACTATTGGCCTCCTATTATATCCTGGCCCACATTTCAACCTGCCCCATCCCTGCATCATTCTCCTGATGAGCAGTGATTTTGTCATGTCCTTCCACCCTTTTAGGCTGCAGATAACACTAATTCCTGCCAGATAAACCCTCATTGTGGCGTGGGCGTTCCCTTTCTGCCACTGCTTCACGGTGAACACTCTCAACTGTTCCTCTGTGAGTGGCCCACTTACCTCCATCTGGTGCTCAGCCTGAATGGCTGAAACACACGCCATGCCCCATCGTAAGCCCTCAGAGTCTGAGGTGCCCATGAGCTGTGAAACCGCAGTTCTGCTCCTTCTTGCCAATGTCCCAGATGTTCATTGGTATAGATGTTTTTTTTTTCCTCCACTGCTGGTGCCAGCCTCCAGAAACCGTCCAGCTGCTGACGGGAAAGGCTGTCAGCCAGGGTATTGTGTACCCCTTCTATATGTTTTGCTCTGAATAACATGTTCAGCTGCAAAGCCCTTAAAACTAAATGTCATAATACCTTCATGACCATCTCTGACCTGGCTCCCCTGTTGTTTAGTACCTCTACCACTGATCTGTTATCACACCAGAATGTCACTTTCTTATCTTGTAGTTCCTCCCCCATACCAGGGTGCATGACCATATGGGCATGATTTCCAGTAAGGCTATATCTGTTATTGTCCCATCCTTTACCCAACTACCAGGCTATGGCTCTGCAAACCACCTGCCCCTCAGGTAACCCCCCATGCCAGACCCTCCAGCTGGGTCTGTGTAGAGATCAGAGTCTGTGTTGTACACCTACTTTTCTTGCCAGAAGGGAACAGCCATTATATCCCTTCAGGAATTCCTCTCATATCCCAAAATCTTCTCTGACACCTTTTGTCAGGTCCACCCAGTGATGTGGTCTGGTAACCCCGCCCTGATGCAGCCCTAGCTAACCTCTGTGTGAATGCCCTCCCCAGTCCAATGGCCCTGCAGGCAAACTTCAGGTGCCCCAATACTTGCTGGACTTGTTTCAGCTGTACCCTTCTCCTGCTGGTGTGTAATCGTATCAATTCCTTCAGTTTCTTTGCTTTATTGTCTGGCAGCCTAAATATCTCTTTTGGTACATCTATCTCAATCCCCAGAAATTCCATCACCCTGCTGGGCCCCGCTGTTTTTTCCCGGTGCCAGTGGCAACCCTAGCTCCCTACATAATTCCTGAAACTTACCCAGCATAATCTGCGTCTCCCTTTTCCCTCTTCCAATGAAAAGGAAGTCATCTAGATAGTGAATGACTGTTCTATAACCCATCCTATCTTGGAATATCCATTGCAAACATGTGCTGAAAGCTTTGAATGTCGCGCACGCTATGGAACATCCCATTGGCATGGCTTTATCAAAATAATACTGCTCCCCAGTTTTAAAGCCCAATAGATCCCAGTCTTCTCTCCAAACCGGTAGTAGTCTAAAGGCGGACTCAATATCCATCTTTGCCATCCATGCATCCTCAGTAGCCCGGATTATCCACACTGCATCCTCCAATGTAGCATATGTCACCCTACTGTGTTCCTCCCGGATGAAGTCATTCACCAAATCCCCTTCTGGATAAGACAGGTGGTGAATCACCTTTTACTCTCCTTCTTGTTTCTTGGGTATCAAGCCCAAAGGCAAGATCCGCATATCTCACAGAAAAGGGGTGTTGAATGGTCCCTCTACCCTCCCTGCTGCCCTCTCTTTCTCTATCTCCTGCCTCAACATTTCTTCCTTTCCTTAAATGGATCCCAAGTTGCCCGCCTCTCTTGCTTGCCTGGGCTCATCACACTGTAGTGAAAACCCAATTTTAAAACCCTGTATAATCATCCTCCGTACTGATCTGTCCGGATATCTGTCCAAATCAGTTGCCCATGCCTCTATGTTGATGGGAGTTCTGGCTATCCTGAATTGCTCCTTGTCTATCCCCCCCTTTTCTGCTCCCTAGCCCCCCTCCCATCTTGTGCAGGGTTCTTTTGATCAGTGGTTCTGACCCCCCCACTCAGGTACCCTCTATCCCTCCCCCCTTATTCCATGTCTACCCTTTAAACCCTGTCCTTCTCGAAAATGCTGTTGACCTGACCCTTGTCCTGCATGTCCCTGCGCCCCCTGGGTCCATGCCATCCTGCATCTGCTCACTGGTGTCCTGCACCGCATTTTGAGCAAGCGTGGTGAAAATGACATTGGGGCCATGAGCAAAAAGCCCTGTTGTAGGCCCAACAACATCTCTGGGGTGTCAACCCTTTCTTTCCCTTCCCCTTCGGGCGTGGACTGATCAGTAACGTAGTCTGTCCACAAATCTAACTGCTTCATGTCCCATCTCACATCCATGAATGTTGCCATTCTCTGTCGAAAGAATTTGTCATAATATAGCCACCCCACCCCCCCTTTTGCCTTTGCCTTTTTTAATATCAAGGAGTACGTGATGAGCGGGTTACCCAGCTCCGGCTTTCTCTCTAAGACAATGGCTGAGAAAGTGTCAAAACCTACAAACCATCCATCTCAGGTCTTTCACTTCGTGAACTTGTCCTCCTCCTTTTTCCCCAAAAGCACTATTGCCGCTGCCATTTCTCTCTTACCTATGTGCTCGGTTTCTTTGTACTTTGCTACCGCTTCCCGGCTCACCAAAGCAGATATATCTACATACTCCCCTTTCCATATTTTCTCTTTTGTGGCCAGTGGGACATGCTCTCCTATCCTCATCCTGGGTGCCCCTATCTCCCTTGTACCTTTTCCTTCTTTTTCTGCACTCTCTTCAATACTTTTTGGCCATTATTTTCCCCCCTAAACTCCGCCAGGGCCATTTCCATCTGCCCTAAACCTCCTCTCCCCAGCGCCGCTACAATTTGACCTATGTATTCTTTTATACTATTCCCCCACTGCGCTGGGTGTGTAACCTGTAACCTTGTCTGGGCTATGGGGCCTGGCCTCTTCCTCTTGCCCCCTTTTTTCCTCCTTGTGGCTGAGGAGGAGGGTGAGCTTCTATGATTTGTGAAGGGAAAAACACGTTCTGGGGGTCTGGCCTGGGTTTCCCAGGGATGATCCCGCCTTGATCGGGAGGAGGTACTGGTGTTCCCTCATCTATGGGCTGCAGAGGTACTGGATCCGCCACCCTTGGGGGTTCCACTGCAAGCGGTGGTATCCTGGTGGGGCTATGCAACCCTTCAGCTGGCGGTTTCCCTCTGCCCCCTTTCTCCAGGCCCACTTTCTTTTTCTCCCCGGGTCTCCCTGGTTCCTCCCCCCCACCAGCTACCACATTCAGCTGACCTTTTCCCACCAACTTGATTATGGCCCTGTAGGCATCTTCTTTTGATGACTTGTTTTTCTTTGGTGTCATTTCCTTCATTTTTTCCCCCTTTGAAGACAACTATAGGAAGAGAACAAGAGTCATTCCATGCCTGCATTACCATATATATATTGTAAATATATATATATTTTTTTTGCACCCGTGTGCCCATTCAGCTTTTCTTTCTTCCTGCCTGTCTTCTTTCTTTTGTATTCCTTTTGCCCCTCAATGTCTCTTCCCTTTTTTTGGGGGGTTGTCACGCTGCGTGTGACCTCACACTGGGGTCGCTATCTGCTTAAATCCTCTCTGTATTGGGCCATCTTCTGTTGAGCCACCTTTCCCCCTTCTTTTTTTTTTTGAAAAACCCTTGTGTCTGTAAACCCCCCACCTCTATGCCCCCCAAGCTCTTTTTCATGGCCTACACCCTTTTTTGGGGGGGTCCCTCATGCATTTTTTGACCTTCTGTCACCCCACCCCACTCGCGAGGCCCCATGCCACCAATTGCCCTACTTGTGTTGCCGTGTCACCCGCAGAGTCGCTATGCAAAACCTCTTTTTTATATAGACCTCCTCTGTTGGCCTTTCTTAGAAACACTCCTCCAAAAACTCCCATGTCTACCGAGGCCTCCCTCCTAATCCCCTCCTGAAAGTGTTTTGTGTCCCACCCGTGGCATGATCCTTCGTGCCACGTGGCCATGTGCGCCAGTCCCCCACCCAAGAAAAAAACCTGTATTTTGATTTCCACCACATCTTCTCATCCTGGCCTCTTCCCCCTCCCCCTCCATGGTTTGTAACTGCATTTATTAGTCCCCCACATCCCGTTATCCCAGCGCCGGCCCCAGCTCTCTCCAGCTAGGCGCTGTGCCCTGTTCCCCTCACTTCTGGCCCATTGCAGGCCTCCTCCCTTTTGGGCATTTTCCCCACCTCTCTCGTGAGGCCCACTGCCATCAAAACCCTGCTGCTTGCTATCCCCCAGGCTTTCCAGGCTTGTGCTTCTGCTCCCACCTCCCCAACAGCTTCTAGGCTTCTAATCCTGGTCCCATGCAAGGCCTACGCCAGTCACAGACCCCACGCCATGCTGCCACTGTGTTTGGTGTGCTATCTCCCACACCATTCCATCATTTAACACCCTGTCCTCCAGTCTCAGCCCTCTCCCTTCCTTCAAGGCCCTCGCCAGCCTCCCTACCCTCGTTGTCCCTTAAATCAGCCTTGCACTGCACCACCATGCTCGTTCTCGTGGAATCAGCCCTTTCCTGTGATACTTTCTTCTCCACTCAGTGCTTGCTGCTCCCCACTTGTTACCGCTGAAGGCTTCTCCTGATACAGCCAGCCATGTGCTGGACCCAGAACACTCGTTCCTCTCTTTGACAAACTGGTCTCCCCCAATTGCTTCTCGACACTGCTCCCTACAAAACACTCAGTTCTCTAACACTGCACTCCACAAGCTTACCGACAATGTCCCTAGCATGTGCTGCAAAAAGGCTCGTTTTTTTTTTTTTATTCCCTCTGGCAACATCTGCTGACACCGGATTGCTACCTGTCCCCACTCTCGGCCATGTGCCACAACCAACAACGCTCATTCATTTTCTTTTCAAACCAAAACTTTCTCTCCCTCAGGAAAGCTACTTACAGATCCTTATTATTTATATATCTTTTTTTTTTTAAACCATCCCTCTCCTAGCCTGCCCAGACAAGCTCAGGCACCACTTGCTCCACTTGCTCTGCTCCTGGCCCTGTAACCTAAACAATATCTTGCCAAGCCATGCAACTCAAACCTAAAAAACACCTATGCAGGTAAATCAGTTCTCTTTTTTTTAAACAACTAGCAACCATTGTAAAACTTCTTCTCCTTCCAGCATTGTATGAAAAAACGTTTTTTTTTGAAAACACATCCAACTCATTATTCTCTTCCTTCAAATTTTACCTGTTTTCCTGGTTCACAAACTTCCAATAGTTCTGCCAATCTGATGTGATGCAGCTTCCATAAATCAAAAAACTCCAGCAAAAAGTGGCTGAGATCCCCTTGTGCTGTCCCTTATGTACCTCCCTTCGCCCTTCCCTTTCCTGTTACCTGTCCTTTGTTCTGGTCCTTAGCCCCCCCTCCTTCCCCTTCCCCTCCTGAGCACAACCATTCCATGACAGAGGGAAGGAGAGCACCAGGACAACCTGATCTGCCACTCAAAGGGCAAACTCCATTATTAAGAAAAGTATCATCACAAAACATTTTCTCGATTTTGAGACCGCTGTCAGAGTGAAATCCATTACAACTAAAGTCTTCACCAAAAAGAATATTTATGAGGTAAATGGCAATGGTTATGTTAATTTTAGTAATTCTATCTGGCTTAACTTTGTTTGAGGAGTGTATAACTTTATTAGCCTAAATTCCTGCGAGCCTATAGAAATGGGGTTTAGTAAAAGTGCTCTTCCTGGGCATATATTAACAACATGGAATATTTTAGCTGTGAGGTTTTTTATAAAGATTCCTACCCCACTACATAATTCCACCTATATGCACAAATATGTTAATCCCCAGATTCATGCTGCACTTGCCATTTTCATTTCTTGTGTGTAACTAAGTCTGATATCCTAGCAAATAAAGCTATAACATAATTGCTATTTTCAAATAATGCATAAGTAGTCATTCTGTTTCTTTCAGACTTAATGCTGTTAACATTAAGGAATGATAATGACAGTTCATAAAGGTATGATGCCATCATTTACAGCCAGTTCATCAGGTTACCTCCGTTATCCTTGATCTTGCCCCCCCTTTTAATCTTTGGTTTGCTTTTGATTTGAGAATTGTGTTCATCCATGTTTGAGGTAGAATCCTTCTGAGAAGAGTGTATTAATGCTGTGTCTGACTCTTCTTCTATATCCTCATCTCCCCATTGCAAAGGGGAAAATTTGTTTTCTAACTGAATTTCTTTGAGCTGTGGGACAGTCTATAATTTTTTCCTTCTCTTCCCTTTCTGGACAGTGTGAAATTCTTCCTTAGCACGGTTAGGGGGGACACATCTTTATTCATAGGATCTGTCCTCTTCATAGTTTCAGAGGTACAAGTGGTTGAATCTCATTCTTGTTCTATAGTCTTTTGTGGGAGTTGTCATATTGGGGCCTGTTACACCAGAGTTTTCAAATATTTCAGGCATGGTGTGTGGCTGTCTTTTACAGGCTGTGAAAGTGGTTTGGTCAGCAGTACTGTACAGTAGGTTTGTGCTGTAGAGGCTCTGACTACTTTATTGATGTAAAAGTCATGTTTGTAATCTGTAGTGGCTGTATTTTGGGCTGCACATGGACAGGTTGTGAACATGTGACCTTCTCCTCTGCATGGGATACATTTTGGCATGAAAGTGCAGTGAAAACTTGAGTGACCTAAAGAGACACATTGGGTACATTTGATTTTTTCACAATTGCTACAGTACTAACATGTCTTGGAGCGCCACAGTTATAGCAGGATGTGGGTTGTCCTTGATAAAACAAAATGCTTTTCTCTACTGAGATACAAACAGTTTGGAAGGTGCTGTGTCTATGTATCAGATTGTTTGATCTTAATTTTGAATTTCCACTCTCCAGTCCAGAACCTTGCTTAATAAATAATGGGATCTGGGGTTCCTTTTCTTCAGTCGGTATATGATATCTGATATGTTAACCCCTTCATTTGGATTAGGATTGTTATGATTTTAAATATTGGTTTACTCAGGGGAATAATTGAAATGGGTTCCAAAAGGGAGTGCTTTTTGAGGGGAATATTTTGTCCAGAAGTGGTCCAGTAAAGAGGCAGATCTAAAACTGATATAGAAAGTGTTCTCTCCAGGTGCATAGTTTAAAGCATACACATCCAGTGACAAAATGTCCATCAGAAACCTCAGTCATCAGCAAAGAAAGTAAGGGGGAAAAGGAAAAATCAGCTTCGAGATCCATGTAGAGGGAGGTGCATCCAATTGCCAACACAGCGGCAGGTCCCAGGATGTACAACCAGGTGTTTAATTAAAAAGTCTTCCAGAGGAGGAAACAACTGCAGGGGCATCACGGTGTGACTTTTCAGTCATCTGGAAGAAAGAGAGTAAAAGACATTGCAGCTAGAGGGTGTTTCCCTAATGAGGTACATTCTTTCATCTTCTGCAATAAGTTGCAACAAATGACATTTTCTAACATCCAAAATGGCTCACAGATGCAGGTCCTCAGCATGTAGTGTGTCCACTGACTCATCAGTAAGTAAGTAAGTAAGCTAGATTTATTATTTAAGCACCAAATCCAAGGGGCACTGGGTGCCGTACAGAGGTACACTCAGACAGAATAACAATTAAAACATAAAACAATCTTTAAATTATTTTAAAATAATTTTCAAACATAATTTAAAATATGTCAGCTGGATAGACTTATTTAAAAAGGTGGGTCTTTAGGCCCCTCCTGAATGCCACTGCCATATGGGCCTCCCTCAAAGAACTTGGAAGTGAATTCCAGAGGACCGTGCTGCCTCCCCCAAATGAACGATCACCCAAAGTTTGCAGCCCAGTCCTCAGAACAGCCAGGAGGGCCTGGGTGGAGGAACAGAGGGATCAAGTTGGAATGGCAGGAGTGTGGAGATCAGACAGGTAGCCAGGGCCCTGTCCATATAGGGCCTTATAGGTTAGCAAGCCCACCTTGAAGAACCTGCCAACTGACAGGCAGCCAGTGCAGACCCCATAGGACCATAGTCACATGACAAAATCTGGGAAATCCTGTCAGCAGCCTGGTCACTGCATTCTGCACTAGCTGCAGCCAGAGGAGGTTTCACCACTGGTCCTGAGGTATAGAGTATCACAGTAGTTGAGCCTTGATGACACAAAGGTGTGCACCAGTGACTGCAGGTACTCAGTGGGAATAAGGGGTTTAATCCAGGCAATGTTCCTCAGATAATAGAAACCATTTTTGATGCCAGCTGATGCCTGCGCCTCAAATGTCAGCTTGTCATCAAGGATCACACCAAGATTTCTCACCCTGAAGGACACCATCTATGATATTGATCCCAGGAATAAGCATGTTGTCATCCCAGTAGTGTCCCCAACCTGCCCACAGCCAGGCTCAATCAATAGAACCTCCATCTTGTCAGGGTTAAGTCTCAGCCAGTTAGAGTTCATCCAATCCTGGATCTTGGCGAGTCATTTATTCAGCACTCTGACAGCACCGCTTGTCCCTGGTACAAAAAACATGTTCAGTTGAGTGTCATCTGCATAGCAGTGGAAACTCAAACTGTACTGTCTGATGATCCTCTCTGATGCCAATATAAATTTGGAGAACAGCATCAGTGACAGGATCGAACCCTGAGGGACTCCACAGGTTACAGGCTGAGGGGAGGAGGAGAAATTCCCCATCATTACACCTTACCTCCTACTTAAGAGAATGGAGTCAAACCAGTTGATGACAACACCAATGAGTCCGCATCACTCTCAAAGGTGATTCAGAAACACAATGTGGTCCACTGTATCAAATGCTGATGAAAGATTGAGGAGAATAAGAAATTACCCTTCTTTCTGATCTCTTGCATGAAGAGGTCATTATGGACCCAAACCAGTGCCATCTTTTTTCTGTGCCTTGCACTAAACCCAGACTGAAATTGCTAATAGATGTCACAGACCTCCAGGTGTTCCTTGAGCTATAGACCCACTATCTTAATAACCTTTCCTAAGAATGGGAGGTTGAAGATTGGTCTATAATTTGCTAGGACATCAGGGTGGAGAGATGTTTTTTTAAGAAGGGGCATCACCAGCACCTCTTTCAAAGCATTGGGGAAGACTGCCTCCTAAAGCAAGCACCTGATGAGCTCAGTGAACACTGGATCACTGTCTTCAACGCTTCCCACTAGAGGCGTCGGGCCAGGGGCCAGTTCATAGCAAGTGGGCCACAGTTTGCAATCACCCTGGAGACATCCCCCACTGGTTTAAACTCCGCCCAGGCATTAGGAGTTCCAGTGCTCCATCTGGACCCCATTCTATGGGTCTGGTCCAAACCCACTGACAAGATCTTGGCCTGAATGGAGGATACCCTGTCAGAGAAAAATAGAACATACTCATCGCATAATGTTGTTGAAAAAGCTTTTTTCAGCTGTAGACTAACAGGATGAAGCAACTGTCCACACTCCATTCCTCCCTTCCTCAATCTCCATGGACAGAAACTCTGCCTTCTTCCAGTCGACTGCCCTTTGATAGTCATTGTAGTGATTTCTCAAAGCCAGTCTATTCTCCTGTTGCCAAGTCTTATGCCAGCAATGCTCCAAACTCTGACCCATGGTCTTCATCATCCTGAGAGCTCCATCAAATGATGGGGATCTCAGATGAGAGGATCTAGGTCATTTACAGATTGGTGTGATGGCATTGAGTGCCTTGGAGACAGCCCTATTATAAGCTGCTACTGATTCACCCAAGCCTACTGCACTAGCAGCACTGATACCAGAAAAATCAACTACTGCCATCAGTCCCTCAGGGGACAATCTCTTTTAAGGGCAATAGCTGATCATCTCAACAGGGGAAGGACCATCATGGGAACCCCAAAAGAGAACCGTGCAATGTTCGGACCAAACAACCTAATTGATCTCGAGGTCAGTGACCTCAAGACCCAATTAGAATACCAGGTCCAAGATGTGGCTGTGATGAGTCACTGAAGCAACTGCCTGTGCTAAGCCAAATGATTTCATCAGCTTGAGAAGGTCAGAACCAAACTGTGAGGATTCAACATTGATCCAGGCATTGAAGCCCCCCCAGAATAAGCCATCTGGATGACTCCAATGCCCTGTTGATGTTGAAGTCCACTACCTCCTGCAGAAATTCTCCCCGACCCTGGAGGGTGGTAAGCAAGGAGAATTCTGCAGCCTGCACCTGGACCTCACACATCACCACACATTCAAATGACCTGGTAGAACCCAACAATTGCACAGAGAAATTCAGGTCAGGTTTAAAACTGATGGCTACATCACAGCATCTGTGATACCGCCTCAGGCAGTGAACCATGGAGCAGCTGTCTGGGACTGATGCCTCTAAAACTGGCCCTACATCATCTCCCAGTCAGTTCTCCATGATGCACGACAGGTCAACCAAAGAAACTAAATCCAGCATAATTGCGGTCTTGTTCCTCATCGATCTGGCACTGCACAACACTGCCTGGAGGGGATCAGTGTGGACTGTAGGCCCTCTGGCTGCCTGCCCATGTAGTCTGGCGTCAACTCGAGGAAGAGAAGCCAAACATGTTGGGCCTCTCTCAAGGTTCTGTTTAATTTTAGTGTTCCTCCTGCTCTGAACCACCCTGATCCCTCTCTCCTTCACTATGATCCTCATACCCCTCCACTGACCCTCCTGCCACTTAGCAATACCCACCTCCTCATTAAGCCTTATAGTGGCAATGGGGAGGTGGGTCACAAAAGGGGTGGAGGTCGCACAGCAAGGCAACTGGGTTGCTAATCCAGAGGGGCACCAGACTCCTACACATAGCTGATAACTAAATTAGCTAAATTAAATAAGTTCCCAAGTAGCAAACCAACTAACTGATTAAGTACACATTCCCCACCCACCAACCCCAATAACCTCACTATTCTCAAAACCGTATTTAACTCATACAGCTCATGGTGGTCATTTTGAATAAGGTTAAACATAGAATCATTCAACTCACATATGCGCTCCTGGCTAAGTGAGGTAAACAATTAATAAGGGGAAAAAAAGAAAAACACCTAACCTGATCGCACACTTGCCTTGTACATGTTAATACAACCAATTTCAAACAACAGTCACTCTACACTCATATGCTAACTATGTCCCACCAATCTAATAACTTACATTAAAATAATATTTTAGAAGAACCCTGTCAATTTAACTCAGAGGTAGTTTATAACTTTAGAATCAATATTCTGAAATGCCCAATTTCCTTTTCTCTCAGAAACAAAACAGTGCTCTCACAACCATGCAGAATAAAATAATAACTCAAACAAGGGGTGTAGGGCTCTCACCACCTCCAAAGTTCGAAAGATGTTTAGGTAGAGCACAGTTGCTGTGTAGCACAAAGCACAGTATTGTTTCACAGGAGGGAGTACTCTCCCTACCAAATTTGACAGATTTACCATGAGCCAAGAGAAACCTTTACAGGCAAACAACAAATACACAGTTCCCAGGAAGTACTTAGCAAACACCGTGCACTGCAATCTAGGCCAGGAGATAACAGTGGGACAGAAACTAAATACTGTTTCAGAATCCCAGTTTCACCAGCAACAGGTCTATCCAGAAGATTTTGTAATGGAAAACCACCAGCACAGTCAGCAAAATTTAATGAGCTCTCACTCTGCTTCACCGACCATTGCACCAGCGAGCTCCCACCACACCAGTCAGCCTCCTGAGATATTCCAAGTCAACAAACTCCACAGAAATCCACCAAACTTCTTCAAGCTATCACCAAATCTTCCTTGGTGGCTCTAATCCAGGGCACTGCCATACCGGCCTGATCAAGACATGCCTTCCCAGGAACTTTGGCTTGGAACACAGTTCCTAGCTAATCTCTGAAGTATTCTGCAGTCTGAATAGTTGTTTCATACCGAGACTCCATGCTGTAATTATTGCACTGAATTTAAAAGCCTCTGCAGTCAGCAATTCCTAAAAATAAAAAAGCTAGTTCCTATGCTGGCTCACTAGAATCACTGACTTTCACTAGGCCCTACTCCTAAACTCTAGTACTTACTCCAAAATGAATTAAAATAAACTCTGAAACATAGAAACATAGAATTTGACGGCAGATAAGGACCACTTGGCCCACCTAGTCTGCCCATTTTCCTACCTAACAGATAAGCTGCAGATCTTAGTTAATCAACAGCTTACTTCCTCTTACCCGCCCCTAGGACTGCCTTATGCCTGTCCCATGCATTCTTGAAGTCCCCTACTGTTCTGGACTCCACGACCTCCTCAGGGAGGCTGTTCCATGCATCCACAACCCTCTCAGTGAAAAAAACTTCCTCACATTACCTCTGAGCCGTCCCCCTCTATCTTCAAATTGTGCCCCCTTCTTCTTGCACATCTCTTTTTCTGAAAGATGCTACCCTCTTGGACTTTGTTAATTCCCTTGAGGTACTTGAAATTTTCTATCATGTCCCTCTCTTCCTTCTTTCCTCTAGGTATACATATTAAGTTCCTTTAGTCTTTCTTGTATGTCTTGGTGCAGACCCTGCACCATTTTGTTGCCCTCCTCTGGACAGCCTCCACTCTGTCTATGTCTTTGCAGAGATGGGGTCTCCAGAACTGCACACAGTACTCCAGATGGGGTCTCACCAACTGTCTGTACAGAGGGATAACAACTTCCTGTTTTCTACTATTGATGCCTCTTCCTATGCATCCCAGTATCCCTCCAGCCTTCTCACATTGCTTGCCCACCTTTAGGTCATCTGATATAATTGCCCCCAGGTCCCTTTCTATTTTTACTGTTGACAGTATCTCACCCCCCATTGTGTACACTTCCCTTGGGTTTTTGTTTCCCATGTGCATTATCTTGCACTTCTTTGCATTAAATCTGAGCTGCCATACATTTGACCATTCCTCCAACCTTGCCAAGTCCCTTCTCATCCTTTCCACTCCATCCTGTGTATCAACCCTGTTGCAGATCTTTGTGTGATCAGCAAAGAGACATACTTTTCCTTCCAGTTCTTCTGCAATGTCACTTATAAAGACATTAAAAAGGACCGGTCCCAGTACTGAACCCTGTGGTACCCCACTAGTAACCCTCCTTTCTTCACTGTGTACTCCATTTACTACTACCCTTTGCGTCCTGTTGTCTAGCCAATTTTTTATCCAGGCTACCACCTTGGGAACCATTCCAAGGCTGGCTATCTTGTGTATTCATCTTTTGTGGGGGACTGTATCAAATGCTTTGCTAAAATCTAAGTAGGCCATGTCCACAGCCCCTCCCTGATCTACTACTTTGGTCACCCAGTCAAAGAAATCTATTAGATTCATCTGACATGACCTTCCCATCATGAATACATGTTGCCTCAGGTCCTGTGCCCCAATGGCCTCTAGGTACTCAACAATTCTTTCCTTCAGAAGTGATTCCATCATTTTCCCTACCACTGAGGTCAAACTAACTGGTCTGTAGTTTTCTGCCTCTGTCCTGCTCCCACTTTTATAAAGAGGAATTACATCTGCCCTCCTCCAGTCCTTGGGTACCACCCCATCCTCCCATGATTTGTTAAAGACAGTAATCAGTGATGTCACTAGTTCTACCCTTAGTTCTTTTAGAATTCTTGGATGAATCCCATCAGGCCCCATTGCTTTGTCCACCTTCAATTTTATTAGTTCTTTCAGAACCCTTTCTTCTGTAAATGGACTGATATCGACCCCTGTCTTGGAATGTTTCTCTTGTTTGGTTTAGGTAACTCTCCCCTTCCTTTGTGAATACTGAGCAGAAATATTCGTTCAGTAACCCTGCTTTTCACTGTCACCCCTCACCCACATTCCTCCCCTTTATTAAGCTTCAGTATCCCTCCTTTGGTCTTTCTTCGCTCCTAATGTACCTATAAAAGGTCTTATCCTCTTCTTAACAGAATTGGCTATCCTTTCTTCAGTTTGGGCCTTTGCTATTCTGACTACCTTCCCAGCCTCTTTCTGCTTTAACTGATAAAGTTCTCTGTCCTGCTCCTTCTGTGTTTCCTTATATTTCCTGAATGCTGCCCTTTTCTCCTTAACCTTCCCTGCCACCTCTTTTGTGAACCATAGCGTTTTTTTCCTTCATTGTGTTTTATTGATTTTTTTTACGCAAAGGCTTGTTGCCTCTGTGATGGCTGTTTTGATCACTCACCATTGTTCCTCCACCCCTCCTTCTTGCCTGTTTGCTAGTGTTTTTCTGAGGCACTCTCTCATTTTCCCAAAGTCAGCCCTCCTAAAGTCTAGTACTCTTGCTTTTGTATGGCTTGATTGTATGGCTGTGTTTATCACGAACCACACTGTTTGGTGGTCACTTGTTCCCAGATGGCTACCCACTTCTAAATCTGAGATTCTTTCTCCATCCCCATTTGAAAGTACCAGGTCTAGGATTGCTCCCTCCCAAGTCGGTTCCAATACTAGCTGTCTGAGACATGCCCCCTGTAGGGCATCAAGAATGACCCTGCTCTTGGATGTGCCTGTAGCAAAGATGCTCCAGTTAACATCTGGCATATTCAGGTCCCCCATCAACAATATCTCCCCTTTTTCTGCCATTCTAAGAAAGCCTTCAATCATTTCCTTGTCCATTCCCTCCCCCTGAGATGGGGGTCTGTATACAACCCCCATGCGGATTGTGGTGCCATTTCCTGTCTCCAGGGTGACCCAAAGTGCCTCATCTGCTCCCTGTTTACTCTTTAGTTCTGTTGCTTTGATCCCTTCCTTTACATAGAGAGCTACTCCTCCTCCTCTTTTACCCTCCCTGTCCCTCCTATAGATTATGTATCCTGGTATGTTGACATCCCATTCATGGTTCTCTGTGTACTATGTTTCTGTGACTGCCACAATATCCAGGCAACCCTCTTCCATCAAGGCCACTAGTTCAGGGAGCTTGTTACACAGACTACGGGCATTGGTACTCATCACCCTCCACTTTTTGATAGCCTTACCCCTTTTAGCCCCATTTCTGTCCTTACTGCCTTTGCCTTTTTTTACATTTAAATCTGTTCTGCTCCCTAATAACTTCTGTACCTTGGTGTTTACCTCACTAATCACCATGTTTTGTGGGGAGGCTCGGATTTTCCAGCTCCTTTTTCAGTGCCTCCCCCCTTGGCTAGTTTAAATGCTTGCCAATGAAGCATTTAAACCTCTCACCTAGGATCCTGGTTCCCCCGGACAGATGCAGACCATCGCACCAATATAGGTCTGCATTCCTCCAGGTGGCTCCCCAGTCCCCAATGAAGCCAAAACCCTGAGCTCCACACCAGTTTTTCAACCACTCATTGAATTTACTGGTGAGAAGTGCCCTAGCATCTCCCTTACCATAGACAGGCAGCACCTCCGAGAAGGTTACCGTATGCACTACTTGTCTAAGGCCCCTTCCCAACTCTACAAACTCCTCTTGCACTGCTCTGATCCCATTCCTAGCCAGGTCATTTGTCCCCAGGTGGACAATGACATCCAGCTCCCTCCCTCGTGCAGCTCCTCCCACGATCCTGAGGATTTGCTTCCTGTCCCTCCAAGTCATGGCTCCAGGAAGGCACCTTACCTCCCTCTCCCCATCCTCCCCCAATTCTACCCCCCTAATGATTGAGTCCCCCACCAGGAGTTGTTTCCTTCCCCTGTGGGGTCCCATGCACCTCCTTGGGTCTCCTTTGTGAAGGTTCCCAGCATCCTCCTTGGTCTCCACTGCAGGTGCCTCCATAGAGAAACCACTATCCACCAGAAGAGAGAATGAATTGTGAAGAGGTACAGCTGGAGGGATGCAACTCTGTTCCACCACCCTCTCCCTCCTTGAGCCCACCCTGGTCCAGCCACTCCTCTTTCTTGGCAACCTCTGTGGTAGTGGCATTGGCCCTGGTGGTCCCTGGATGGGGGAGGAGGTTTCACAAATCCTAGCCAGGTCAGCCTGGAGACGGGCAACCTCCTCTCTCAGACCAGAGAGGTGCCTGCAAATAGGGCAGTATCGCAGCCTCCAGAATGTCTCCCGGAACACTGCCACCCCACAGCCATTGCACTGCACCACTCCTATAATGTCTTATTTTGTGTCCCCTCTACTGTTTCTCTGGATGCTTACTCTCTCCTCTCCTCTCCTTACAACTCTCACCCTTCCTGTTCTGGGAAAACAACTTCCTATCTTCTTCAGTAGTCTCCTTCTTCCTTGCTCAATATCAAACTACCAGCAGCTGGGGAGTGAGCTACTTTTTCTACTTCAGGGTTGACAAAACCAATGTTTCTCTATGATCCTTTTCTTCCTACTGCCAAACAGAAAGTTCCTGTTGACAGTTAAATCCAGTGGCTATAAAAGTAGAACTGGCTTTGGGTGGGTGGGATGGAGGGCAATTGCTAAGAAAAAAGGCTAGCAACAGGAAGTTGTAATTTGACTCACCTGCTTTTCTAGTGTCTAAACCACGCACCCAGGTAAGCTCTCTTTCCTCCTACTGGTTTAGCAAAGTCACCTGATACAGTACCTTTCCCTGCACAGAACACACACTGTCTTTCTTTCTTTTCTTTCTTTTTTTAATCTTAAATAAGACCCCTTCTACTTCTAATAAAGTTATCTGTCTACTTAATCTTAACTGACACTGACTCCTACTGAGATATAAGTTTTAAATTAAGAAGAGAATGTAGCTTCTTTTAGTTAGCTGCTTTCTGCTCTACAAGCAAGGCTAGCAACAGGAAGTTGTAATTTGACTCACCTGCTCTGGTTGAACCTCTGGTTGAACTTATGGCACAGAGAGCAAAAGGAAGTAAAATTGTTAGTTCTCTTGAGCGATAAAAGCAAAGCTAGAAGGCAGTAAAGTCAATAAGTATAGGCTCTATTCAGAGCCCCAACAGACATTGGACCAGCTCGGTTGTCATCTCGTCTGTCAGATTGAACAGAGTCAGTAGGCTGGCAGGTACAGTAGTTACAGAATCTTTAAGTACAGTATCCCATTGTCAGTCAGACAATCCACAAACTTACAAGTAGCCTCAAGTGAAACAGGCATGGGGGAGGCCCTCTCCCTTCTCCCAGCAGATCCATGCTCAGGATTTGAGCAACAGTGGTCATCTTGACAGAACGCCAAATGGCCAGGGAGCCCCTACTGGAGAGCAGGGCAATTTTTATTAAAGAAAGTAAATCTACGACAATGCAACTAAAAAGACAAATCACATAATCCTGGAAAAGAAAAACAAGACTAATGTTATACTTCACAAAACTTGCAACACAAAATAAGCCAAAACCCCTATTCATAGATGCACACCCCCAACCACATTATACCACCAAACCTACATAAGGAAACTACTGACTCTTTGCCAGAACTCTAAGTGCACCCTTTGCACTCCAGTAATTAATTGAGGATGCCAAAGAATATGTCTCCACCAGGTCTCCAGGACTTTTCAGGGTAACCCTCATTCTTCATTACAAAAAATACAAGTAATCTCCTTATTCATCAGTTCCACAAGATCTTCCAACGGAATCAACTTTTGTTGTAATATAAACTGACAACAGACTTGTCATATACCCCACTTTAAACAAGCTAAAATAATCCTCAGAGTCCCGGGATGGACATTTTTTCACCCATCCACAAACATACCCTAGACTGAAACATCATAATTCATATTTGAAAACTGAGGGAGATGCTACTGGTGGGCCAAGAAAGGCCATAACATTTAAGTCTTTAATATAGGAACAAGCAAAAAAAAAGTATTCCATTGTTCTTAATTGCTGAGCACAACTTTCACTCAAACAATAGTTTTGTGTTATTGTTTTATGGTGGTGATTATTCCATATGTATAATTTCTCATGACAGCATAACTAATCAGTGTCCCACATCTTCTGGGGTATTAGATGTTCCAGAAGTTGATTCATGAGGAAACTCTCTGGTATGCTTGAAGGGCATTGGAAACAAGGTACCAAGAATAACTTTGTACTCAAAAAGTAAGTGTTCAATTCCTTCAGATTTTGCATAGAATATCTACAGTGTTGATATTCCATTGCTTTAGTTTCTTAAAATAAGAAATAAAATTATCTGCAATCCTAGTAGGCATGTTACGAAAAACACCCCATTTCCCAGAACACCATTTTGTAAAAATATATTGACCCCAAGTTTGCAGTGGGGAACCCAAACCTTCCCATGGCCCTGCATTACAGGTAAAAATTATTAGCATACACATAAATAGACAAAAAGAAAAATATGGCGTTAATCATGTTAAGCCCTCTTTACATTATTGTTCTATAAGTAGTGACTACCCTCTTAACGGGGTTCAATCTGCTCCCCCATAAAAGTCTAAAAAATAAACTTCCTACCCTTGTTTCCAGTTGTATGGGAAGGGAAATATAACTCACATACAAACTTCAGCTACGTGATAACTGGAGGTGGGGCTTAGTCAGAGTTAAAATAGCAAGCAGAGGTTTATTTTCTCAGAAGAAGCCAGAAGGAGAAGGAAGGAAACATATTCAATTCAGTGCTTTAGAGTAACTGGTAATTGCAATTTTCCTTTTAAACTTAGATTGTGGGCTTTTAGTGACACTATACTTTCTTTGTTGTCTTTACTTATAATTGTTTTTGGGCTGTTGAAAATTTAAAACATAGAGGTGGTGTAATTCTGTGCTGTCTTTTTTTTGATTTAGTATGCTTTATTATAGTATTTGAAATGCTATATATTTGTCGTACAATATGCAGATCTCTTGTACAGACTATTATACAAACAACTAGTAGTATATGTCTAAACATTGTATATCTTAACTGGTACACAAGCTGTGGATTACAGTGTTTACTGACATTTGTAACCAAAACTGAATAATTTCGATATGATTAGATTTATCTAACAAGAGTATCTGACTCTCATAACATAGTACAATATAACCACCAAACTAATAAAAAACCTTATATTCCCTTACCTAACCCACCCACTTCGCCACTACAGTATATAAGAGGACTAATTTCCTCCTGAGACAATAAGAGGAGTAGTCACACAGCCAAGCAAAGAGAAGTAACAGAGACTAAGCCATTAACCATCGCTGGACTGTATCAGGTTCGGATCCAGATCAGGGCTCCCCTAGGTAGATAGTTGGGTGTATAGAGGTGCCCATATTCTCTGGTATTTTTTACTATGTTTGGACATATTGGCTATAAAATATTCCGCTTGCAAAGCAAATAATATTTCTTTATACCATTTTACATATGAGGGGATTTACTGGTCTAACCAATGGTGCAGTATAATTCTCTTGGCGCAGAGAGATATCAGTGTCATATGTTTCCTTTGATTACCTACTAGATTTTCTCCTGAATTGCCCAAAATACAGATTTCTGGTCTGAAAGCATTCTGGAGCCCAAGTATAGGGTCCAATTTACATCTGATGACAGCCCAAAATGGGGTAACTTTGTCACATTCCCAGAGAATATGAAGAAGTGTACCTCTCTGTGAACCACATCTGGTACACAATTCGGATGTATGATGCCCCATCTTATTGAGTTTTACAGGCGTGTAATATAGATCGTGCAGCACATAAAATTGAAGCAGCCTATATCGATCCCACATGATATCCTCATACAGTCTTTTCCAGATTTGTTGCCATTGACGGGGTACTTGAGAGGTAGAAGGAAGGGACCTATCCCATGTGTAATGTTGTGCACCTTCTTGATCACTACAACATGTTTGGAAGTGCCTTATAGTAGAAGTTGACATAGTGGGACGGGGGTCTCCAGGAAAGTGAACTGAGTATAGAACCAATCATAAACCGGTCCCAAAGGCCGCTACCAAAATACTGTATTAAAACATGGGAGATTTGAAGGTATTTAAAACAAAAGGAAACTGGTACTTTATATTTTGTACTAAAAGCTGAGAAGGCAAGTAGTTTACCATTTTCAATTAGGTCAGCCACTGTGATTTCGCATTCCAACGGCCAGAAAGATGTAGTGATGACCTTACCCCCTATTTTGAAATTGGGATTTTTGAGGAGGGGTTGGGACACATCCTTCGTTAATAAGAGCCCAAAGGTTTTGTTCATCTGGGTGTGTATCCATACCGAAGCCATAATTGGCGTGAATTTCATATGATTTGGGAACTTTATTAGACAAGATAAGGAAGGCTCTTAATATCAATTCCAGCAGCACAGCATATTGACTGCTCTATTTGTGACCATAGTGGGGGATCTTCTGTGGGTTTTAGCCATCGAGAAACTATGGCACAATTGATGGCCAAGTAGTAGTGATAAATATTGGGGACTTGTAGTCCACCATGTTCTTTGGCCCTCTGCAATTTAGAAATTGCTCTCCGAGATGATTTATTTTTCCAAATAAATTTAGAAATAATGCTGTGCACTTGATGAAACCGGGAGTGAGGAAGAAATAGGTTTAGCATTTGAAGGGGATACAATAAATGGGGCAAAACGTTCATTTTTATAATATTGATACGTCCCCAGAGAGAAATAGGAAGTGATACCCAACGATTAAGGTCCATCTTGATATGCATAAGTAATTGGTCCAAGTTATATTGTTGCATTTTGTTTACGAACTGTGACAGAAATATGCCCAGATATTTTAGTTTGCCTTTTACCCAAGTAAGCCCTAGGTGTTCCATGTCTGCTTTTAGAGTATAGTTATTTAGAGGCATTACTTCTGTTTTGGCGACATTTAATTTATAGTTAGAGAGTTCCCCGAATTCTTGGATAATATTAAGGGTGGCTGTTATAGACGTAGATGGATTTGTGATATGGAGCATAATATCATCGGCATAAACCGATAGTTTATATTGGAATCGATGAATCGGAATACCGGATATTAATGTGGATTGGTTAATCCTCCTAATGAGAGGTTCTAGAAATAAATTAAACAAATAGGGGGACAGGGGACAACCTTGCCTCGTTCCCTGCTGAAGAGGGAAGGATGGTGACATGACCCCATTGCATAGCACCTTAGCGGAAGGGTGGGAGTAGAGGATTTTGATCCATTTTATAAACTGCAAGGGAATTCTGTATCTAGGTAATAATTCAAACAAATAATCCCATGAGACCCGATCAAAGGCTTTTTCCGCATCAAGGGAAACTAAGGCAGCTGGAATATGGGAGTCCCTTGCCACGGAAATAAGATGGGAGATTTTCCGTAGGTGATCTGATGAAAGGCGCCCGGCCACAAAACCAACTTGTTCAGGGCTTACTAATGTAAGCCAGACTTTGGCCAGCCTATTGGCCAGGATTTTAGCAAGAATCTTCATATCCACATTCATTAGTGAAATTGGGCAATAACTCGCTACTAAGGTGGGATCTCTGTCTGGCTTAGGCAGCACCACTATAGTAGCCTCGGTGAGGCTACGGTCTGAGAGACCATGGCAGTAGATATAGTTGTATGTGTTGAGCAAAACTATGCCCAGTTGAGATTTGAATGCCTTATAAAAATTGGTTGTGTAACCATCCGGGCCTGGAGCTTTATCGACAGGAAGAGCTTCAATAGCCTCATGTATTTCATTTATATTTAAAGGAGCTTGCAAAAGGGCTATTTGGTGCTGGGATACTTTTGGGAGTTCTATATCCTGTAGAAAAAGGTCTAGTGTGATATTCTTAGGAGATTGAGGGGGGCAGGAATATAAAGATTGGTAGTATGCTTTAAAGCATGAGGCTATCTCTTCAGGTGTAGTATGGTATTTGCCCATTGGAACCTGAATAGTAACTACCATCCTGTCCATTACCTGCACTCTAAGCCTTAAGGCCAGTAGTTTCCCTGCCTTGTCCCCCTGATCAAAGTAAGTGGCTTTTGTTTTAAAATGGAGATATTCCACCTTATCGCCAAGAAGGGTATTGTATTGGAATCGAAGACTTTCTAGTTTTTTGAATTCTGTGGGGCATGATTGGGAGGATAGGGACTGCTCCAAAACTCTAATTTGCTGTAAGAGTGAGGAAGATTCTAGTGAAATTTTCTTTTTCCTAATAGAGGCCAGCCGGATAATCTCGCCTCTTAGCGAGCATTTCAACGCCCCCCAGAACACATCTAACTTTGGCATGGACCCAGCATTAGTTTCCTGGAAGTTTATTATATACCTTTGTAAAAGGTTAACTATACTCTGGGACCTAAGCAGCTGGGGATTAAATCTCCAGACCTTAACTTGGTTAGTGGGAGAGGGTCTGGACCAATACAAAATGGTTGGGTGGTGGTCAGAGATCACTTTGGAAAGATAAACGCAACTCTGAACCCTAGCAAGGTGCTCAATCCCCAACAAAAAGAAGTCAATTCTTGAGAGTGTGTTATGGGGAAAGGAGTGAAATGAATAGTCTCGAGTTGAAGGAAAAAGAGTCCTCCATGGATCCACAAGGCCCAGTGTTTTCATAAGATCTTTGAGGGCCAGTTGAGCTGGGGTGTATGGGGCATGCCTTGTTTTTGACCTATCCAGAATGTTACTGAGAACCAAGTTCCAGTCTCCACCAAGTAGTATGGGGAGCCCGGACCATGATGCCAAATTGGACGTAAGACTTGTGAAGAATTGGGGATCATCTCCAACTGGTCCATAAACAGATCCCAATACCATTTCAGTGTGGCCTAGTATTGCTCTCAAGAGTATATATCTACCTTGTGAGTCACTTATCGACTGCAGCAGTCGAAAAGGTATACGCCGTGTGACTAGTACTGCAACTCCATTTCTGTGAGAATCTAACCCAGTGCCAAGCACGTGCCCCACCCACGTTCTCCTTAAACTATTGATTTGTGATCTGGTTAAGTGCGTTTCCTGAATAAAGGCTACATCCGTGTTAAGTTTGTGAAGATGCAGCAGTATCTTGGCCCTTTTGGTGGGGGATTGAGCACCTTTAACATTCCAGGAGCAAAGCTTTAACATGCTTGTCATGACCAGGCAGTAACCAGTGAAAACCCGGTATCCTCTGGCTCTTCCTCAGGAAGGAGTCCTATCCAATGTACCATTCCATATTTACTTAATGGTGAACCCCAAACAATTCCCCCCCACCCTACCACAACACCCCAATTATTCGCACTTATCCCTCCCCCCTTAAGAGTTACTAAATGTAGGAGGTTGGAGTATAGAATTGCTACTCTTCTCCATACACACTCTTAGTAAACTAATGCTTTCCTTGCCCCTATATTGTCCCTCCCCCCATTTATTCCCTCTACCCACTTCAGGGTAAGATTTATGCCAAATACAGGACACAGAGTTGAGGGCCAGTGTACTACGCCCTACAAAAATGAAAAATATTGCTAATAATAAACTCCAATTTCTAATTCCCAGCAACCCTGTGGGCATATGTCCCACCCTGTGCCAGACCGTGGTGCACTGAGTAGACTGCTAGACTATCCAGAGCTTCCCGCTTCCCGCCCCGGTCCTCCGAATCAGTAACATGGGTATAATATTATTTACATCCGTCTGTTAAATGTCCTCCATGGAAAGCTAAAAAAAAAAAAAAAAGGGGGGTTAAGCCCTTCTGCACCACCGCCCTTGCGGGTATTCAGCACATTCCCATATTTGAAACGTCTTTAAGTCAGTTTAACAAGTGCTTTCAAGATATTAACATAAAAAAGGCTTCAGTTTTCAGCAGGGCAGAGGTGAGGTTAGATCCAACTGAAATAGATACAGGTGCCCACGATCTTTGACATAGAATTCTGCTGCACTCATGTGGTGCTTTTAAATAATGCCAGGAGGTCAGGAGTCTCACTTCAGACTATTTCTGATAACTGTAGTAATATGCTGAGTGATAGTTCAACAGATAGTCCATTTAACATTCAGGACCCTACATTATTCCGCCTTATGTAAGACACTCCACTACTTGAGGGAGCATGTATTGATGAGGTACATCACAGCACTTCTGCGTGTAGGGAACAGATCAGGGTACATCTTATGTAGCGCGGTGATTGCAAGCTGCATGTTATCAAAGGAATGCCAAGATTCTGCATGCATAACCATCAATCTGGAGGGATATTGAACTTTATACTTGATACTTGCAGCAATCAATTTTGACACTATGGGATGATATTCTGCTCTGCGTTGTCTCACCGTGGCAGGGAGATCTTGAGCCAAGCGGAGCTGCTGACCCTCCCAGGTGATCTGTTGCAGTTTTCTAGCTTGATCCAGAATATGAGATTTGTCCAGATAGTTTAATAGCTTGATAATAATTGGTCTCGGAGGTTTTCCTTTGGTCGGTTTAGGTTGCAGTGACCGATGAGCCATCTCTAACATGTATGAGGGGTTGTTCGGAGAGGGACCAGCTATTTTGGCTAACAGCTTCTGACAGAATAAAATGGGCGCTGTTCCTTCTGCTTCCTCGGTGAGACCAAAGATGACAATATTATTCCTTCTACTACGGCCCTCCAAGTCCTCTAACTTGGATTCAGCTTTGTGCAGTCTTTGCCTTAATGTTACCACCTCAGTATCCATCTTGTTTTTCCAATTCTCCAATGAAGATGTGCGGGCTGAGACATCCGAAATAGCTCGATTTGTATCAGCTAATTCTCCTCTGAGTGACTTGATTTCCTTGGTAATATCCTGTAGAGCACACTTGAAAGGCTGTAGTTCCTTGAGGAACTTCTGCTCGGATAACGGAGTCACAGCTGCTTGAGGTGCCGAGGGAATAAGGGCTTTAGCAGAGCCGCCGGTCTGGCCTTTGGACCTTTTCAACCCTTTCTCAGGGGTCTGCGGGGGTGTATGCCGTGGAGGTGCCTGGCGCATTTTGGCATCCATGCCACTGTTAGGCCCCGAGTTTTCGTGAGTCAGCACTGCTGTAGATAGGACAGAAAACCCCCTGAAATGACCAGGTACACAATACCCTTCTGTTAGCGGTAGGGTCCCCTTTTAAATAAAAGCTGACACTCTTATATAGGAGGCAGTATGGCGCAGTGGGTTAAGGCTCTGAGCTGCAAATCTGGAGACCTGGGTTTGAATCCCACAGCCCCCTAGGTGCATACTGTGTGACCCTGAGCAAGTCACTTAACTTCCTGTGCTCCCAGGTTGCACCTGCAAGCAAGCTTTCAGCTTAGTGTGTCTTACCTGGTAAAATAATTGGTTAAAATAATAAATAATTGGTTATATATGCGTAGTTTTAATACTTTTTGGTGGATTGAAGCCGGAGCTGATCTCTAGAGCTGCTATCTCATGGAAGCATCACATGATCTCCCCCGTGCTGTCTTTAATTGCTGCAAATGTTATCTTGCCTTGTCTGACTGCCCTGTAGTTGGGTGAAGAGAGTTAATTGTCTGGCCTCTGACGTCAGCTATGTGATAACTGGAGGTGGGGCTTAGTCAGAGTTAAAGTAGCAAGCAGAGGTTTATTTTCTCAGAAGAAGCCAGAAGGGGAAGGAAGGAAACATATTCAATTCAGTGCTTTAGAGTAACTGGTAATTGCTATTTTTCTTTTAAACTTAGACTGTGGGCTTATAGTGACACTATACTTTCTTTGTTGTTTTTACTTATAATTGTTTTTGGGCTGTTGAAAATGTAAAACATAGTGGTGGTGTAATTCTGTGCTGTCTTTAATTGCTGCAAATTTTGCCCCCCTCCCTCCCCTTCCCCCAACTCTTAATTATATGCCCTGATAGATCTGATTGACAGGAGCTAAACACACGGTATAGTAAGGGGTGTGAAGTAGGAGGGGCATAAGGGGGAAGAAGCCCACCCTCAGCATGACAAGTTTTTGACTCATTTATTTATTTATTGGTTTCTTTTTCTTTAAAAAAAATTATCTGAGGATCAGTGACAGGATTTTTAGTACAATAAATTAATAAAAAGGGAACTAGGAGAGCTTCAGTAGCAGACAAGTAGTGGAATTGCAGTATAATGTGGGGAGTGGTGCAATGCAGTGGCTGTGGGCCAGCCATATTCAGGCAGACTTTCTGGACACTGAGGTGCTGCCCTATCTGCATGCATCTCTTTGGACTGTGGGATGAGGTAGCGAGACTCAGAGCGGAAGTAAACTGGGTCAGGAGTACCATCACCCCTATCCAGGGACCACCCAGTCCAATGCAACTGCCTCAAAGGATGCCGAGAATGAGGAGCACTTGGATGACAGTGGGCTCAGGGAGGGTTAGAGCAGTCAGGCAGAGGCACATCCCAGATCCTATTCCACTCAAGAACTCATCTGCCACACTGGCAAATGAGGACAACCAAATAGAGGTACCCAGGGAAGTGGAAGGAAAGGATATGGAGGTTAGACAAGGAGGTGACCTCAGCAGGGAAAGCAGTGGACCCCAGAGGAGGAGGAAGTGAATCCTGGTGGGGGACTCCATCATAAGAGGGATCCAGCTAGGAACACAGGAGGGGAGGACAGGGAGGTGAGGTGCCTACCAGGTGCCACGGCACGGATGGAAGAAAGAAAGATCCTGGGGATCACTGGGAAGGCAAGACAGGAGGGTGAGCTGGATGTCATTATCCACCTAGGTACTATTGACCTGGCAAATGGAGAGCCAAAGGAAGTTCAGGAAGAGTTTAGGAAACTGGGAAGGGGTCTCAAGCAAGTAGCTACTTCTGTCACTTTCTCAGAAGTACTACCTGTGAGAGGCAAGGGAGAGCATAGGAGTGCATGCACCAGGAACTTTAACTCATGGTTGAATAACTGGTGCTGTGAGGAAGGGTTTGGATTCATTGGTGACTGGGGACCCACCTGGAGGGATGGAGGTTTGTTCAAGCCTGACGGCCTGCATCCATCCTGGAGGGGGAATCCAAGCACTCAATGATAAGTTTAAATGCTACATTGACAAGCATTTAAACTAGCAAAGGGGGGTGGCAGGCCAGCAAGGAGGGTACCTACTTGCTCACCCCCCACAGCTAGCAGTGGAATCAGTGAACCAGAGGAGTGGCTATCTCTGCAAAGCAGTGTGCAAAAGATGGGATTAGTGCCCAAGAGGTGGGTAAGCAGAAAAGGGGCAAAATTCAGTAGAAGGGCAGACAGCAAGGAGAACCAGGGATAAATGACAACCAAGGAAGGGGCTGGAGTAGAACAGTGAAGCAGTCTAGGGGAGGTCAAATTATGGAAAGCCATGTGTGCAAATGCCAGAAGCCTTAACAACAAGATGGAAGATCTGGAGGCTGTCATGGTACAGTCAGACCTGGACATTGTGGCCATCACTGAAACCTGGTGTAATGATAACCATGACTGGGAGATGGCCATACCTGGCTACAACATATTCAGAAGAGACAGAGCAGGCAGGAAGGGAGGAGGAGCGGCACTGTGTGTGAGAAATGACATAAGGGCCACAGAGATCCAGGAGGAACAAATTGGGGGAGAGATACTGTGGGTTAAGCTGGAAAGGAAAATGGGGACAGCCATCTGCACTGGTGTGGTCTATAGACCACCAGCCCAGGAGGAAGAAACAGATAGGGAGCTGATGCTAGCCATCCAAAGGATGGCAGACAAGGGTGAGGTAGTGCTGGTTGGAGACTTCAATATTCCAGACGTGGACTGGAGCATCCCAGCAGCAGCATCAACTAGAGCAGATTTATCCTGGACTTCCTTTAGGTGCCTTCCTCAAGCAACTGGTCATGGAACCAACTCGGCAGAAGGCAATACTGGACCTTGTGCTCACAAACAGGGACAGTGTAATGGGGTAACAGTGGGGAGCACCTGGGAAACAGTGACCACCAGTCATTGTGGTTTGAAATCACAGAAAGAGCAGAACCAAACCACACAAAAACACGATCCTGGATTTTAGGGGGAAGACTTTGGGAAAAGGGAGATACTTGAAAGATGCATTAAGGGAATGGGACAGGAATCAGGGTTGAGGAACAGTGGACAGTATTTAAAATGGGGATTACAAGAACAACAGAATTATGCATTAAGCAGGTTAGCAAGAGGAAAAGGAAGAGGAGACCATCATGGTTTTCCAAAGAGGTATCAAAGAAAGTGAAAGCCAAAAAGATTGCATTCAGGCAATACAAAAAGACACAGGCAGAAGGGGATAGGGAGAAGTACCAGGAGAAGCAAAGGGAGGCAGGGAGGTCAGTAAGGGAAGCCAAAGCTCAGACAAAAGAACACATTGCAAAATCAGTGGGTAGAGGGGACAAAACCTTTTACAGGTACATAAGTGAAAAAAGAAAGACAAAGGGAGGGATAGTGAGACTGAAGGGGGAGGATGGGAGCCGCATGGAGGGTGACAACAGTAAAGCTTACATATTGAACAGGTATTTCTGCTCAGTCTTTACTGAGGAAGAGGAGGGTAATAGGTCTGAAGGGAGTACAAGGGGTGAGAATGGTGCAGAAATGGACACAAGTCCCTTTACACGAGAAAGGGTCCTGAAGGAACTGGAAGTAATAAGAGTTGATAAAGCAATGGGGCCAGATGGGGTGCACCCCAGGGTCCTTAAAGAACTAAGAGAAGTGGTGGCTGGACCTCTGGCTATCATGTTTAGCTGATTACTGGAAACAGGGGAGGTACCCAAAGACTGGAGGACAGCAGATGTAGTCCCCTTATACAAAAGTGGGAACAAAGAGGAAGCAGGGAACTACAGACCAGTCAGCCTCACCTCGGTAGTGGGGAAGATCATGGAAGCACTACTAAAGGAGAGATTGGTGGAACATCTGGTTATCAATGGACTACAGGACCCAAGGCAGCATGGTTTCACCAGGGGGAGGTCATGTCAGACCAACCTCGAGGAATTTTTTGACTGGGTGACTAGGAAGGGGGATCAGGGGAGGGCAGTGGACATGGCCTATCTGGACTTCAGCAAGGCCTTTGACACTGTGCCACATAGAAGACTATTACACAAACTGGGGAATATGGGTGTGGGCAGGACAGTAGTGTGGTGGGTAGGTAACTGGCTGGGTGGCAGGACACAGAGGGTGGTGGTAAATGGCTGTCACTCCACAGCGGGAAGAGTGACCAGTGGGGTACCACAGGGATCAGTGCTGGGACCGGTCCTATTCAACATCTTCATCAGTGACATTGTGCAGGATCTAGAAGGCAGAATTTCACTGTTCACTGATGACACAAAGCTCTGTAACAGAGTAGACACACCAGAGGGTATAGACAGAATGAGAAGCGACCTGCAGAAACTTGAAGAATGGTCAGGGGGTTTGGCAGTTGAAATTCAATGCAAAGAAGTGCAAGATAATGCATATGGGGCACAAAAACCCTGGCACAGTATATCAATTGAGGGGGTGAGGATATAGCATGCACCAAGCAGGAAAGGGATCTTGGGGTTGTCATCTCTGATGACCTCAAGGTAGGGAAACAGTGTGACAAGGCAGCAGGTAAAGCAAATAGGATGCTGGGATGTATAGGCAGGGGCATCACCAGCAGGAAAAGGAAGGTCATAATTCCACTATACAAGACACTAGTGAGGCCCCACCTGGAGTACAGTGTACAGTTCTGGAGACCATACCTACGTAAGGACATCGACAGGGTAGAGAAGGTTCAGAGGAGGGCAACAAAGATGGTGCATGGATTGCATCACAAGTCCTATGAAGACAGGTTGAAGGAACTGAACATGTACTCCCTGGAGGAGAGGAGGGAGAGAGGGGATATGATAGAGACATACAAGTATCTTACAGGGAGGAACAGGTGCAGGAAAACACTATTTTAAGTTTAAAAGATGTTCCAGGACTAGAGGGCATTGGATGAAGTTGGAGGAGGATGATTCAGAGGAAACATGAGAAAGAATTTCTTCACAGAACGGGTGGTGGACAAGTGGAACACCCTGCCAGAGGAAGTGGTGGGGGCTGAAACAATCACGGAATTTAAGAATGCATGGGATAGACATAAAGGAATTCTAGAGGTCATGGGGTAAGGGGCAACAGACTTCTAGGAAAACAAACTGAACTTACAAGCTCAAATGGGCAGACTGGGTGGGCCATAGGCCCTTATCTGCCGACACTGTCTTTGTATGTATGTATGTAAATGAATCAGTAAAATAAAGATTTTTAACAAAAACATCTATTTCTACTTTGTCATTGGCCATGCTTTTCATTTCTCCACTTTGAGTTCTGCTGTTTGCAATGTCTCTGTCCAGTTTTGCTTCACTGGATCTGACTCCATCGACATAATACCCAACACTTTCATTGGGCCCTGAACAATCTTTATCCCAGCAATTTCTTCCACCCATTCACCCTGTGTACCAGTTAGGGCCATAACCATACTTTTTTATTTGTTTAGAGGCAAACCAGAAAAAGTCGAGAAGTCCTGATAAAGCTGTATCCTCAGAAACTGTATCCTCAATGAAAAGGCATATTTCATCAGCATATGCCATAATACATGGAAAAAAACATTTTGTTTATTCCAACTATGTGTTTAATTTATGGATGTTGTTTGCAGTACAAGTGGTGGGGCTGAGCACCAAGAATCTTTCGTGCCTGGTAAGCAATGATAGATTTACCGAAAGCAAAATGGGGGAATGGGCACACACTGCAACTTTGGTCTGTCTATTTATTTGTTATGAAAAAAGAGAGCATACCTGGAAATCGTGTTCTAAGCAGTGCTTTATTTTATTTTAAAGTACACAAAATTCAATCCAGGATGATACATAATCTTCTCATCTCCTTCCAGCAGTCAGTGTTCATGTGATCTGACATGTTTCATGCTTCTCAGCATTTTGTCAAAGGTATCAACATTTCCTCACAGTCATTTAAATTATTCAAACAATGGACAAAAGGTTTCCAGTCTGTCTTGTCATTGAAGCCATTTGGCCTCAGAGTTCTAAATTTAAAGATTTGCTTGGACTCCCATCTGTCCAGCTGTAAGCTTCTGTCTTCTCCTTGGGTAAGGCAGAGTATATGATTGATGCCCATGTATTTTATTTTATGTTCATTTTTGTCAGTTACCTCACTTAAGTGTTTAGCAAAGGGATGGGACACATCCATTTTATTAATAGCCCTATGGTGCTCCTGTATTCATTCTTTAAGCTTTCTGGTTGTTTGACCCACATATGCCTTACCACAGGAGCACCACAGGGCATAAATCACAAATTTAGTGTTGCACATTATAAAATGTGCAATCCGAATGGTCCTCACTCTGAGAGTTCCATGAATGGTGAGGGACCTGCCCTGTACCATTTGTTAATAAGTCTTACACCACTCTCATAGGAAAAAAAACTTTCTCCTAATCAGATAATTCTAGTATTCTCTCCTCTGTACACACTGTTAGTTAGTAAATCCTTTACTAGTTTGCCACTTCAAATGTTTTTAAAGGGCCATTTTCTTGTGTTTGTTTTAAGTCTTTTTCCAGACCCAATAAAGGCCAGTGTTTCAAAATAATAGATCTGATGTCCATGGACACAGTACAGTGGCAAGTACTTACAGAAGATACCTGCCCTGGGGTGGTCCCTATGGGTTAGTATTTTAAAAGCTAGCTTCACTCCACTTTATTAATTTTGTCCAATGCCTCATGTAGTGTTTTTTTTTTATATACCCTCTCACTTGAAGTCTATCAACAAGTTTGATCTGAGTAGTGTAAAATCACTGGCATCAGAACAATTCCTTTTTAAATATACTAATTGTGCATAGGGAAGATTAGCTATGGTATGGGAGGAATGGTCACTGGGAGTGTGGAATATGCTGTTTACAGCCATAATCTTTCTAAATACCTTCATTTGTACTTTGTGGTCTGGTGATTCCAAGCAGGGTTAGATCCAAAACATGTATTTTGCATCTATCAAATGTGGCAGTAAACTGAAGTCCCACATCATTAGTATTCATATAGCTCAAGAAATCCAAGATCTCTTTTGCTGTGCCATCCTAGACCATTATCAGATCATCTATGTAATGCCTGTATATAATTATCTTATGAGAAAAAGGATTCTTTTGGGGGTGTCATGGATTGCCCCCCTTCCCACCAACCCATAAATAGGTGGGTGTAGGAGGGGGCTACTGACAAGCCCATGGCTCTTTCACATTTTTGTTTAAAATAAGCTCTATCACTTAGAAGCAAAATTTAATTCAATATTAAATCCAATGCCTGTGTCATGAATTCCACTAGATATTGAAGTGATGACTTTTCTAATATATCTCTGATTGCCTCTATCACACCTTTATGTGAAATGGTTGTGTATAGAACAGTTACATCTTATGTTCACCACCAGTATGTGTCCCTCCGGGTCAGATTTTCAAACTCATGTAAAACCAGTGTAGCATCTTTCAAATAAGACTTTAGTTTTATTACTTTCTGCTGTAAATAACTGTCTATGTAAATTGCTAATTGCTGCATACGGAAGCCACAGCCTGATATGATTGATCGGCTGGGAGGGGATACTTCATCTTTATGAATCATCGATAGATGATAGAACACTGGGATTCTTTGGAATTAGGTGTTTAAAAAAATCAAAGTCCCCTTCCTTTATCCAACCTCACTCCAGGGAGTCATCAAAAAGGTTTCAAGTTCTGCCTTGAAGATTTGCAAGGAGTTGTTAGAAAGCTTTTTATATGTCTCAGTGTCCTCTACACCTAACTATCTTAGTGCTTCTTGCACATAGAAATCTCTTCTTAAAACCACAATGTTCCCCCCCCTTGTCTGAGAGTTTGATGATGATGTCAGTCATCTGTTTTAGTTCAAATAGGGCTACCCATTCTCTAAGTGTAAAATTATCCCAGTGTTTGTTTGTTTGTTTTTTTTTGCAGTATTTAGTTTTCAGCTACATCCTTTCAAACTGAGCAGACTGGATGGGCCTTGTGGTCCTTATCTGCCATCAACTTCTATGTTTCTATGTTTCTAAATTGCATCTTGAAAAACCTTCAGGACATCATTCCCTGGGGCAGGGGGCATAAAGGAAGGTGGTTTCTTGAGCTTGGGTTTTTCTGCTGCAATATCCAGTAATGAAAAACTTCAAAGATTAACATCTTCATCTGCACTTCTCAGATGTTGAGTCCGACAATCACAAAAGATCGACTAGCTCAAGATCCATGACAGCATCCAACAATAAAGTTACGCCAGGCTGTACACCATTCATTACCATGGTACTCAAATATGAGTTTTTAAATCATTGCTGTCTTCTAAATATACTAGGGTATCCTCCCCAGACCCAAACAAATGTGCAATGTAATCATGGACAAGATGAGCAATTTCCAAGTTGTGGGTTGCAAGAGAACCATCATGACATTTTATCTGGGCCATATATTTTGCCTCAGTTCTATTCAAACAGCAGTCATAAGGATTAACCTGACTGCTTTTCCCTTGCATCCCTTATTTTTGGTCTGCCATTAAAGTGGATGCATTATCATATTGGACCAAAAGCATTTTCATCTTTATATTAGCTACCTGGGCAGTGTAGTTAAATATAGTCTTGTGTTTGAGAAATGTATGTTTGTAAATATTTTCTAAGTCCTAAATAATGGATGTATTGTGTGGTATGTTGTTATTTTGCCCACTGTCAAAAAAAATCTTCATAAATCATATTTTGTATCTACCTACCACTGTGTAATGGGATGTCATCTAACTCATACACTGACTTCCTGGTTTCCAACATTTTCTGTAAGGAAAGTCAGACTTGCTGATCTTCCAGCACAGAAATATTCAATCTCCACCTATGGTGAGTGACAGGCTTGTTCAGTCCAGCTCCTATTTTTAAACCAGAACCAAGTGAGAGACAAAGAAAAATCAATCCCAAAGGACAAAAGTCTTTTATAAAAGGTATGACTTGGAGGCTGAATACCATATTGAGCACCATCTTTTAACCATGCCATAGTAATCAGGGTACTAAGGAAATTAGAATCATTATATAATTGTGTGGTTTTCCCTGTTTTTCCCAGTAAGGATAATATACAATTAAAGTCATCACCAAAAATAACTGTTTTAGTAGTAAACAAGTAGGGCTGAATTAATTTTAGCAACTCAAGCTGTAAAGCTTTTATTTGGGTGGCATAAACATTTATAAGCTGGAATTCTTGAAGTTCAAAATAAATATCCAGCAAAAGGGCTCCTCTTGGGGCCAAATCCAATAGCCTATTGACTGAAAACCTGGTACATTAAATGACATTCTCAGCCCTGAATAAGGGTCCTCTCCTGACGACCAAAAGGAAGGACCTCCAAACCATTCAGAAGAAGCCACAGCAATATCTTGTAAAGTATGTAAGTGGGTGTTAAGTAAAAAGAAAACAAAGAAATTCAAATCATGCCAAATGGCAAAAGTAGTTTACCTCCTCTTCTTATTCTTAATGCTAGTAGTATTTAAAGAGGCAAAAGAAAAGTTATAGGACATAGCGGGTATGCCAGGCAAAAGCTATTGATCCATCTTGAGAGTCTTTTTCATCTTAGCTTTCTTTTTTGGGGGGGTTGTGTCAAATTTGTAGAATCCATGTCAGTATGTGTGATTATATATGATTGAGAGGTGCAATAGAAGAGGTATCAGATTCTTCATCAGTATCTTCACCAAGTTTTTTATTTAGCTGAACTGAAAATTTATTTTCCAGTAGAATAACATTTTGCCAAACCAATTTGAGCGGAGAATGGTCAGCATGAGACTTGTGCCTGGTACTTTTTCCAGGCAGTTGTTGGTCCCAATGCAAAGGGGCTGGAGGGGGCCTAACACTTTCTGTAGGATCAGAAAGCTGCATAGCACCCTCAACTTCTGTCAGAGACTGAGGAAGTAAGTGTCCATCTGGCTCCATCTCCACTTTCCCTGGGGGTTCTGGCACCATAGTAGTGCCCTCCAGTACTGTCAATAGCCATCAACCTGTGCCTCAGGAGGCAGATGTGTATCCATGCCATGCTCCACAATAAGCCGATAAACACTTCCCTCAGCAGAATCCAAGCTTTGAGTAGGAGCAGAACCCTCCATCACTAAGGAAGTTCTATTTTGTTCTGAAGCTGGTCCAGCTGTATGGTGCTCCTGGGCTCTGGATGCCATGTCTTCTTGCTCATCTCCTTCTGCAGAGGGCTGATTGTGTGCAGCCCAAGGGTAGTTCCTAAATGTATGTTCAGTTTCATTACACATGTTGCAGCTCATAGGATTAGGGCAGCCAGTACCAACGTGGCCAGTTTCCCTACACAGGGAACATTTCATTTGGTCGCAGACATTGCTGTTATGTGTATAAGCTCCACAACAAAAACAAGATTTGGGTCTCCCCAAAAAAAAAAAAAAAATAAAGCCTTGGTCCCAACACAAATAAAATCAACTGGGCAAAGGTTGGATGGTTCCATAAACTTGGGGCATATGGACCTGAATTCTCCACCCCCCCAGTCCATATCTGCTTGGAATCCATGATGTGGTCAGGATTCCCCAAAACAGTGCACTTAGGTCTCATTTAGTGCAAGATGACAGAAATGCAGACCCTCTCATTTTTAAACACAGGAGTAATCACTTTGAATGCTAGTTTAGTCACAGGTAAAACATCAAAAGTAGACTACAATGGGGCATAGCTGACTTGTTGGTACCTAAGCCAGAAAGTTTCCAAGCGTATGGCTGTTTTGCAGCTGACATCAAAGATAGGATCACCAGAAATATGGATCAAGGCATAAATAATACTAGCCTGAAACAGGATGGTTTTTAAAAGATTGTTCCTCACATAGAGCCTGTCAGAAAAGACCTCTAACCCCACCCCATAATTAATCCAGACAGCATTCCTACATTTGGCAAGTTTAGGGTGGCATGAAATAAACCAGCATGTGTCCTGTAAAGCAAAGAGCCCATACCAGTATAGGAAGTACCAGGTCTCATTGGGGATGCCAAATGCTCATTCATTTTGGGGGACCACTCCAGACATGGTCTTCAGGTACCTGGAATGGAAGAAGAGGCATCAGTTTCAGTCAGAACCAATTTCAGATTCTGAGTAAGTTTTAGAGAGGAAGATAAATGTAGGGGACTCAAACCCTCAGAGGACAGCACAGACTCAGGAGATCCCAGCTGGCTTGCAGGCACAGGGCCTAGAGAACTCTAAGGTTGCTGACCTGAGCCCTTAACCCAGACCACTTGTTCCAGGGCCTCAGCAATAATAAGCGCAGATGCTGAAACATTGTTATCAAAAGGCAAAGGTAGAGCAGCATTATCATCAGACATAACTATATCGGTTTCAGCTGAAAGGGTGATGAAATCCTCTCCCTCCATTTGGGATCTAACAACCATCTGTACCCCAGAAGTACCTTAGAGGCAAATACAGGAGAAGGGCCTGCAACCGTTGCCTTCCTGTGATCATACACATTGTTGTTTTTTTCACCTGAGTGCAACAGTGCACACACTGGCAAGTGTAGTTTTTTAAATGGATCTTCAAGAAATAACTGACCAACATTGTCCACATCAGGAAACTGCTGCAGTGAATGTAAAAGAGGAAAGATTTTAATGGTTTCATACTTACAGAGGTGATCGCGCAAAAGTATACCATTACTGCACACCATGCATCATTGCATGGTAGCGGTATACACGTTATTCAATGGGTATCATTATAGTCTGTGCTAACAGTATACTTTTGTGCAATCACCACTGTATTGGTGAAGCTCTGAAGGTCCCTTCCACTGTCTCGCCCTGAACTTGTGCCACTAATGCAGGGATAGACTCCAGTTCAGACAGTAAGGCATTCTTGGTTTATGCACCTCCTGTCTTGGGGCCATCCTTACACTGAGCTACGGGAACCTGAAAAGCAACATTTTGGACAGGAGAAGTATCCGTACTGGTATCCTGTGCATTCAAAAGAATATCCATGTTCTGCTGTTATGGAGGTGCAGTATCAGAATTGTCTAGTGGACAAACCATCTCTCGAACTAGCCATGGCACTGCAGAGGACGTAAACATTTCCTGGGCAGACTGGCAAACTTCCATTGCAGCACCCCGCTGTCGACCATCAGCCCAACATTACAGAGGCACAGCGTTCTGTTTTCCATTAAGCAATCATTCCTGCCATGCAATCACTTCAGCAAGCCAATAGCATTTCCCTTCTAATTCCAAAAATAAGTTGTCATCCTCATCTTGCACAGTCTTCTGTGCATCCACAAGAGTCTCAGTCGGCCCTTCTGATGTAGAAGCCAATTGTGAACAAGCAAATTCATCAGTATATTCCACATTAGTAAGGGAAGATCCCTAGTGTTCTGGACAAATTCCCCCATTCACTAAAATACCACGTGATGAGAGCAAAGTTAAAGCCTCACCAGGACATGGGTTTGGTGCTATTAAAAGTTCAGACAATAACTGCAGTAAGAAAAAAAAAACACCCAAACAAAGGCTCTTCCATATTTCTGGATATTTACATGTTATTCCACATAAGATGCATTAGGGCTCAAGGCATAAAAACAACATGGGCAAGCTTATGTTTTGCTAGCATCACTGGCTAGCTTCATCAGAGATGAAAATACCACTAGCAAATTAATCTGGTTCAATGCCATTTGGCTTCCATCTGTATCCTTCCCCCCCTCCCAATGGGTCAAGGTTGAAAACAGGAAGAATTGCCTAGTCCTCATTTTAGTTTCAATAAAAAATATATATATATTTATATATGTATGTATATAACTGCTTTAAGAAGTTATTAGACTTGGTGAACGCAGCAAAAATTAAAATATATGTGTTTAAGTAAGAGCTGGTGTACTTTAATTTTATACTAGAAAATGGGCTCTGAAAATAAATGGATCTGAGTGGCTGAAATGCCAAACACAGGTTAATTTATTTTTTGATAGAGCCCACTGCACAGCAAGTGCCAATTCGAGCTTCCAATTGTTTAAAATATCGTTATGCACCCCGAATTGCGACGCAAAGCAGCCACCATGTTTATCCTTGGTAACAGAAGACTGAGGTAGCTTCACTCCACCCCAGTCCGCACTCCCCGGTGTTGCCGTCTATAAGCGTGTGGGTTCAATAACAGACACCAGTCCTTTAATCAAATGCATAAAAAATGTTGGGGTAGCATGTATAATTTTATTTTCCAAAAATGATAAAAATTAACTGTTCAAAACAATATTTACAGTAAATAAATGGGTGTTTAAACTTTCACACCAAAATAACAACAAATAAAACAAAACAAAACAAAATAATCAGGCTAGTTTTTCCTCAGACTCCCTGCTCGTTTCTGTATATTCAGTATTTCTTCCCACTCTGGTGTGTAGGCACTCACACCTCCTCTCCCTTGCTTGGTCAGAAGAAACTGACCAGCGCACCTGAATTAGCCTCCTGGTGGGGAGGTTAATATAGTACAATAATCATGACATCATTGACATGTGACTATCAATTATACCAAAAACCTTATTCCTCTACTCTGGAACTTAAGACTAGGCTTCAATTTCTCTAAATCTAAAGCTTATGGTGTCTTTTTTTCAACATAATATTAGCAATACTCTGTAGGTACTCATTTTAACTTAGAGGAACCTTAATTGGTGGTGAAAGCATCATCAAGGACCTTTTTAGCCCCTCCCCTTTTTAATGACATCACCACACCAACACCACTTTTATATTAGCAGCCATTTTCTAGACTACCAGCTCTATAGAAGCCATCTTTTGCTACCTGCCACCATTTCAGGTAAAGTAACCAAGAAAAGCAAACTTGTTTATAGAGGACTGTATTTAAACACATTTTTATGTTTTACATTTCTCCACCCCAACCCCCATGGCAGCTCTGCCATTTCAGCAGTCAGCAAACATTGCACTGTTTCACTCCCCATACTGTACTTCACTTCTTGATAGCTTTGAACAACACAATAACAAGCAGGGGTGTAGCCAGGGATTTCAGATCTGCACACCAAGTGGACTCACTGCTACCCCTCCATTAGGGTGAGCTACCCCCCCCCGATGTAGCCAGACAATAAACAAATGTATACCAGGACTGTGTTTTTTGCCTTATTTGGCATAATAAATACACATTTTGTATCTCATGACAGTGGTTGTTGCCATGCATGGGTAAATACAAATACCATGCATTGTTCCCTAAGGCACCCACATACCAGCCCAGAGCCTGTAAGGATGTACTGTCCTTGGGATGCAAAGAGAGTATTAGTGACCAGTTCTTCTTGTTTCAACTCCTACGAATAAAATTACAGAAAGGTTCAGTATTTTCTTTGTTAGTTTTCATGGAAAAAGGAAGCAGTTCAGAGCCTAACTGCTACCCCCCTTCAATAAAATTACACACCATGGAATGCTTGGAGTATGCCTGCCTACACCCATGATAACAAGTCAAACACCTCTTATCATGTCTTTATACACAGGAACAGTCTGCATTAATGCTGCAGTACTTATTTTATTTTTTTTATTTACTCTCTTGGTTTTTTTAGGCAGCAAAGTGAGATCTACAGCAAGCAGCTGCAAGGAGAGTTTTCTTTCTCCCTTGCAACAGCCTGCTTGCTCATCTTCCAGTCTTGCAGAGACTTGCTTTAAAATGAGGTTGTTTGGCAATCTGCTCTGGTGTTGGAAACACTCTTGATTCTTGGGGGATTCAAAATCTTCCACATAATCTACATAGCTGGAGGCTTTAAAGGGGATCTGCTTTTAACTTCATGTGACAGTTTTGATAGTTAGAATGACAACAGATTAGAGGTATAGCACAGATAGAACAGAATTGTCAGGTTGGCCACCCTGACAAGAAATTAAGGATAGACAGAAAAGTTTAAGAGAATAGGACAGAGCGAAAAGAATAAATGTTTTATTTTAATTTTATGTTGACATTCTCATCCTGCCACACCGTCAAACCACCACAAAATCAGTAGCTCTCCATTACATAATGGTACCCACAAAAAAAACAACTTTTTTTTCTGCCACAGTATGTGTAGTTTTTTCCCCAGTGGGTATTTGTCATAGTTCCCCTGATGTCCTGTACCAGTTCTGCGTACAGTCCTCCACAAGCCGCAAATGCAAAAAATAAAACTAACAGCAACAAAAATAAATAAAAACAAAACTGCACACATCTAAACTCAGGGACACATTAATTACCTTCCACCACACTTCAAACTGCTGCCTCCACTCCTCCAGATGGTTTTTCCCTGCTCATTAAGCTAGCTGTAAACATAACGGCTAGGCCGTTCTCCTCCCCCGACCCAAAGGTAACAAATAAACCATTTCTTTGGGCAGCAAACAGCAACAGTCAGCAAAACCTATTTTCTGGTAACAAAACTGCACACACTTTGCATACTGTGTAAACTCGGTCGGCATGTTATCTCTGCCAGCATGACTGAGCATGAGAGCTGTGGTATTTTCTTAGATTTCTATACCACAGATGGTCATCCATCTGCAGTAGGAAAATGAAGAAAATACCGGTCCTGTGTCTGAGAATTTCTTTCCATTTTCTAAGAACAATAATACCCTTCATGGTGGGTGGGATGGGCTATACTGGACCTTCTGGTATAGCCCAATACTGCCCACCCTGTTGGGTATTATTGCTTACTCTGCTTCCTTAGCATAGCAATAGGTCTTTATACCACATGGAATTAACTTTAAATCACATAAGTGATATGTGGCTTATTAGAATGCCTTCAAGTTTTTTTGAAAATACCTGTTGTTTTATATTTACTGTTAGTAGGTACTAGAACAAAAACTGCGTTCAAGTAAAAAACGGTTCCTAAAACATATAATGGGGTTGTGAAAATAAACTGTTCAGTAGTGCTTCTTTTTTGATCTTTCAGGACTGCAATACTTTGATGTTAGAATTTATGCCCTTATGTCCTGATTCTCAAAGTTGTCCTTGTGATTAGAGGGCAATTTAGATCCATGACATGCCTTGTTTATGAAAGAGAAGCCCTCCTGAGGATGCAGGAATTCCACTCTGCACATAGGGATATTTTCTACCTTCTGATCCCTCAATGCTAGCTGGTAGGCCAGGGTGCAGAGTTATAAATTCACTGTATTCTCAAAACCACTTAGCCGGTCTGTAGGTGCAGAGAAGATGTGGTGGTGGTGGCGGGGGGGGGGTGTCAAGGCAACGCTTTTCCCTAACCATGCTTTGTTTCCCTGTCATGAGTGTCTGCATCTGTGTTGGTACTGAATCCCCAATTAACGTGCCCTAATCCACTGAATCCTCATAGATGGCTAGGAATGTACAGTAGTACTACATTTGTTTTTAAATTCTGCTAATCTGTAAATGGTATGTAGCAGTCCAGGCAAACTATCATGTCCCAGAAAACATTGCTATTGCACACAGTGGGAAATCCGCTGTATATACTGGCAAAGCATCTGATTGGAACCCTAATGTGTGGCTAAGCTCTGTCCCATTATCACCCCCATTCCTGCAAGTGGCTCTGGTGACAGTGTACAGGGTGGGCTTACTGTGCATGCTGCCCACTGATTAATTGGTCTCATGCAGTGGTGTTGGGCAGTGGCACAGGTCAGCAGTGCATGAACTGCATATACTCTGTACTGGCTGTCAGAATTGGTCCCTTAGTCTATAAATAATTTATTGGCCAGACCTTTATAAGAAGTGTTTCTTTTATACAGTAATAAGACAGTAAAACTATATAGTGACAGACACCATTTTTATGTACCAAGGTATTTAATTTGCTTGTTTGTTGCAGGAGGAACATTTTCTTTTCACAGATTAAAATTCCATCATGATGTTATTCATAGAATGTTGAAAACATCTGAAAGCTTAGAGCAGAGGCAATTGAAAATCATACGGTAATGTGCACTGCAACATACTTTTCTAAAGAAAATAACATTTTGTCACACATACAGTTTAACACTGGAAATAACACAAAGTACAATTTCCATTTGTATTAATCTTTAAAGTTACAGTACATAGTTAATTCATTACACCTACAAGATCCTAGCCTTTTGAAAATGTTTCATAATAACTTGCCGAATCTCTTTTGTTCTTACACTATAGATCATTGGGTTTAATGCCGATGGAAAAGTAATGGACAATACTGAAAACAAGACATGAATATAAGGAGGGACAGAGTCATTAAATAAATGCAATAATAATGATAATGTTCCTATCACATAAAAAATTAAAATGACAAACAAGTGAGAACTGCAAGTGCTAAATGCTTTTTGGCATGTTTCATTTGATTTCAATTTCGCTGCAGCTCTGACAATCTTATAGTATGACAATCCAATCAAAACTGCATCAGGTGCTGTAAGCACAGCAAAAAATTCACAACAAGCATGAAGAATACTTCTTGTACCACAATAAGGCAACATTCTAGCAATTAAAGGTATAGGCAATATAAAACAAAGACATCTTGTTAAAACTAATAGGTTTGCTTTTAATATAAATGCATTTGTTACAATAGATGAATATCTCAGTGGTTTGCATATTGCAATGTAGCAATCGTAAGCCATTAGTAGTAACACAGAGGATTCCATAACTGCTGAAAAATTCCATTTAGCCAGAAATAATTGGTTAGAGGTGTAGAAGAGGTCAAACAAATCTCCATAGTGTTCCTTCACCAAACCATAGTGGCCATGTAAACCACTGCTCCCAGTCACAAAATAGGGTCCTTCAGCAACACGTCAGGCTCAGGAGCACTGACATTGAAGCTGCACAGCTTCTGTAAAAAGAGATACTCTATATATGCTTGCTGGTACATGTCAGGCTAAATCTACTAATATAGAGGAAGTAGATGGGGGCTTGTATCCAGTGTTGAAAATGATGTCCATCTTTACTTAAAGCCTGCACATTCCTTTTACAAATATACCATGGGTGGTAGGGATGGAATGAAGTGACCAGTCATTTGAAAACAAAAGCTAAGCAATGTCTGAATCCAGAAATGGTCTATAGTCTCATGTCAGCAATATTCTGAATGCATACAACATAGAAAATATGGATGTGAACAGATCTGGATGTAAACATAGTTCACAGTGATATTCCAATATCTATTTTCTCAGACTCACTCCACTTACCAGCCTTTCTGTTATTTCTCCTCACATTTCCTACCTCGTATCATCCACTTCTGCCTTTATCTTGACCTCTCTGCCACCCAAGAATCCTGTTGTGTCACCCACTGTCCTTCTTTCCAGGCTAAGTATTGTAGTGTCACCATCTCCCTCCTATCTCTCCTCTCAAGTCACCTTCATCATTACAGTACCTTATTGTATACCCTTCAATCACATGATGCACATTCATTTCAAATTATAGCTGCAAAACATTTAGTGATCAGTCCCCTTTTTGTTGGCATTCCTTCTCTCTGGAATGATCTTCTTCTTCAAATTCATCTCTTGTCTCACTCTCCTATCTAAGACCATTACAACAGGAACATCTCTCCCTACACTGTTCTTATATTTAGCTACTCATATCGGCTGTAGTTGACATATTATCTTCCTCTTGCCACCACTGCATTCTTCTTATGGTTCCACTGTTTTAATGATTTATCATCATTAACCCTGTACATTTTTTGTAGTTTTGCAATTTTGTAACATGATTTTAATATTTCTGGTTCTCTTTGTTCCACACTGGTCGCTAGTGTGGTGACACTTCAGCTTCAAGGTGTGCTTGTTTGCTTATGAGGCCCTGCATTGTCTGGAGCTGGGCTAACTGAAAGACCTCCTGCCTTCTTATGCTTCTGACTGTTCCCTTCAGTCAATGGTGGAAAATCTCTTGCTAATCGCCTGATCCCATTTGAAGTCATTGGGAAGTAAGTTATTCAGTGTGGCTGCCCTGCTCCTTTGGAAGGCTCTTCCCCTTTAAGTGAGAGGTGCACCATCCCTGACCTTATTAAAGTCTTGTTTGAAGATCCCTTTATTTCCACTGAGTTTTTGACCATGCCTTGCTGTATAACATTGTGCAATATCATTTTAACTGTAATACTATCTAACAGTGATTTTTTTGGGGAGATGGGGGTATTTGTTTTTCTGTAACATGCCCAAACCCTCAGGAATGAGTGTGTTACAAATACAATTGTCTTTTCTTGACTTTGCATTACTTGAATGATGTATTATCATTTACTGTAAATGTCTATTCTTTTGCAGATTTGTTGACAATATGCACCATCTGATACAGTGTTCAGTTTTATACACTATATTTCTTACCTTTTGCCTTTGTAAAGTCTTTCAAATTGCATACGTTATGCAGTCTAACATTCTGTATTGTATATTGCACTACTTACTTCATAAAGTTTTTGCACATTGCATTTGCGCTTTTTGTTTAATACATTTCTTTCCACCTTTTGACCTCCCCTTAAATACACCTGGAGACAAGCTTTTTTTCACTGTACCTCTCCTTGTCAGCAGATGTTATATAAATAAAATACATACAGAAACATAGAAACATAGAATTTGACAGCAGATAAGGACAGCTTGGCCCACCCAGTCTGCCCATTTCCCTACCTACTGGATAAGCTGCAGATCCTAGTTAAACAGCAGCCTACTTCTTCCTACCACCACCCCCTAGAATTGCCTTATGACTGTCCCATGCATGCTTGAATTCCACCACTGTTTTTGACTCTCAACCTCCTCCGAAGGCTGTTCCACGATCCACAACCCTCTGTGAAAAAATACTTCCTTAAATTACCTCTGATCCGCCTCCATCTTCAAATTGTGCCCCTGGTTCTTGCACACCTATTTTTAGAAAGATGCTACCCTCTTGGACTTTGTTGATTCCCTGAGGTACTTGCAAGTTTCTATCATGTCCCCTCTCCTCCTTTCCTCGAGGCTATACATATTAAGCGCCTTAAGTCTGTCTTCATATGTCTTCGTGCAGACCTGCACAATTTTGGTGCCTCCTCTGGACAGCTACCATCCTGTCTATGTCTTTGTGGAGACTGGGTCTCCAGAACTGCACGCAGTACTCAGATGGGGTCTCACCAGCTGTCTGTACAGAGGGATAACAACTTCTTGTTTTCTACTGGTGATGCCTCCCTATGCATCCCAGTATCCCCAGCCCTCCTTGCTGCCCTCTCACATTGCTTGCCCACCTTTAGGTCATCTGATATGACTACCCCAGGTCCCCTTCCATTTTTGTTGTTGTTAGTATCTCATCCCCATGTGTACTCTTCTCCTGGTTTTTGTTTCCAGGTGCATTACTTTGCACTTCTTAGCATTGAATCTAAGCTGCCATACATTTGACCATTCCTCTAACCTTGCTAAGTCCCTTCTCATCCTTTCCACCCCACCTTGTGCATCAACTCTGTTGCAGATCTTTGTGTCATCTGCAAAGAGACATACTTTTCCTTCCAGTCCCTCTGCAATGTCACTTATAAAGACGTTGAAGAGGACTGGTCCTAATACTGAACCCTGTGGTACCCCACTAGTAACCCCTTTTTCTTCAGAGTGGACTCCATTTACTATTACTCTCTGTGTCCTATTCTCCAGTCAATTCTTTACCCAGGCTGTCATCTTGGGACCCACTCCCAGGCTGGCTAACTTGTATATTAATCTTTTGTGTGGGACTGTGTCAAATGCCTTGCTAAAGTCTAGGTAGGCCATGTCCACCTCCCCTCCCTGATCAACTACTTTGGTCACCCAGTCAAAGAAATCTATCAGATTCATCTGGCATGACCTACCCACTGTGAATCCATGCTGCTTTGGGTCCTGCCCTCTGGCCTCTAGATACTCAACAATTCTTTCCTTCAGAAGTGATTCCACTCATTTTCCTATCACTGAGGTTAAACTAACAGGTCTGTAGTTTCCTGCTTCTGCCTTGCTCCCACTTTTGTGAAGGGGAATCATATCTGCCCTCCTCCAGTCCTCGGATACCACCCCATCCTCCCATGATTTGTTAAAGAGGGTAGTCAGTGGTGTCACTAGTTCTACCCTTAGTTCTTTTAGAATTCTGGGATGAATCCCATCGAGCCCCATTGCTTTGTCCACCTTCACTTTTAAGAGTTCTTTCATAGCCCTTTCTTCAGTAAATGGGCTGGTAGCAACTTCTGTATCCAGAGTGTTTCTACTGTTTGTTTTAGGTACCTCCACCTCTTCATTTGTAAATACTGAGCAAATATATTTGTTTAATATCTGTGCCTTTTCACAGTCACCCTCTGCCCACCCTCCACCCCCTTTATTAAGCCTCACTATCCCTCCCTTGGTCTTCCTTCGCTCCCTGATGTACCTATAAAAGGTTTTATCCCCCTTCTCAACTGAGTTGGCTATCTTTTCCTCAGTTTGGGCCTTTGCTGTTCTGACTGCCTTCCCAGCTTCCTTTTTTCTTTAACTGATACAGTTCTCTGTCCTGCTCCTTCTATGATTCCTTGTACTTCCTGAATGCTTTCTTTTTCTCTTGAACCTTCACTGCCACTTCCTTTGAGAACCATAGTGGTTTCTTTCATCGTTTTGTTTTGTTTATTTGCTTCACACAAAGGCTTGTTACCTCTGTGATGGCAGTTTTTATTTTTCCCCATTGTTCTTCCACCCATCCTTCTTTCCCATCTGCTAGTGCATTCCTTACGCACTCACCCATTTTAGCAAAGTCAGCCCTCCTAAAGTCCAGTACTTTTGCTTTTGTATGGCTTGACTCTATTGCTGTATTTATTGTGAACCATACTGTTCGATGCTCGCTAGTTCCCAGATGGCTACCCACTTCTACATCTGTGATCCTCTCTCCATCTCCATTTGAGAGAACCAGGTCTGAGATTGCTCCCTCTCGAGTGGACTCTAATACTACTTGTCTAAGGCCTGCCCCCTGTAGGGCATCTAGAATAACCCCACTCTTCGAAGTGGCTGCTGCAACTGCATTCCAGTTAACATCTGGCATATTCAGATCACCCATCAGCAATAGCTCCCCTTTTTCTGCCATTCTAAGTATACTTTCTATCATTTCCTTGTCCATTTCCTCCCCCTGAGAAGGGGGTCTGTATACAAGCCCTGTGTGGATTGTGGTGCCATTGCCTGTCTCCAAATTTACCCACAGTGCTTCTTCTCCTCCTCCTCCCTGTTAACCTTTTTGTTCTGTTGCTTTGATTCCTTCCCTTACGTAAAGAGCTACTCCTCCTCCTCTTTTACCCTCTCTGTCCCTCTTGTAGATAGTGTATCCTGGTATGTTTACATCCCAGTCATAGTTTTGTGTGTATCATGTTTCTGTGACTGCCATGATATCCAGATGTTCCTCCTCCATCAAAGCCACTAATTCCGGAAGCTTGTTACCCAGACTAAGGGCATTGGTACTCATTGCTCTCCATGTTTTGATGGCTTTACCTTCTGTTGCAGCATCCCCCACTGACCTTTCTACCTCTGTCTTTTTCTCATTTAGTACCCTGTTTTGTAGGGAGAGGCTGGGATTTTCCTGCTGCTTATCAGTGCCTCTCCCCTTGACTAGTTTAAAAGCTTGCCAATGAATCACTTAAACCGATTGCTCAAAAGACTTGTTCCCTTCCTGGACAGATGCAGATCATCCTGCCAGTCTAGGCTGGTGTCCCTCCAGGTGGAACCCCAGTCCCCAATGAAGCCAAAACCCTGTGCTCCAGACCATTTTTTCAACCATTCATTAAACTGCATGGTGCAAAGTACCCTCGCCTCACCCATGCCATTGACAGGCAGTACCTCTGAGAAGGACACTGTGTGTGCTACTTGTCTTAGGCCCCTCCCCAACTCTACAATGTCCTCCTGCACTGCTCTAATATCATGATGAGCCAAGTCATCTTTCCCTAGGTGGACAATGATGTCCAGCTCAGACTCCCATGCAGCTGTTCTCATGATCCTGAGGATGTGCTTCCTGTGCCTCCAAGCCATGGCACCAGGCAGGCACCTTACTTCAGTTTTCCCTGGTCTACCCAGTTCTAGCCCCCTAATAATTGAGTCCCCCACCAGGAGCTGCTTCCTTTCCCTGTGGTGTCCTCTGCTTCTTTCCTGTGGGCCTCCCTTGTGATAGTTGTCCTCAGCTTCCTTAGTCTTCTCTGTGGGTGCATCCATAAGGGAGCTATGATCCCCCAGAATGGTGTATGGATTATGGAGTGGAACAACTGACTGGCTGTGCCTCTGTTCCACCATCCTCACCCTCCCTGAGCCCACTGTGGTCCAACTGCTGTGCTTTCTTCACAACCTCTGAGGTAGTGGTGGTGGCTCTGGTGCTCCCTGGATGAGGGTAGTTCTCTTCCTACTGTCCAGTGTGGCCCAGGGCAAGGTTCCCTTACTACTGTCCAGTGTGGCCTGAAGACGGGCAACTTCCTCCCTCAGGGTAGAGAGTTGTCTGCAAATAAGACAGCATCTCAGCCTCCAGAAAGACTCCCGGAAGACTGCTGCCCAACAGCCATTACATTGCACTACTCCCCACATGTTTATCTACTTTGTTTTTGTGTGTGTGTGTGTGTGTGTGTGTGTGTGTGTGTGTGTGTGATTGGTTTGTTTTATAGAAATATATATATATATATATATATATATATATATATATTATACAATGTATGCTTATATTGTCAGTGCAGTGTACTAGAGAGGATATGACAGTGATATGCACCTGCACTCTTGAGGATAATGATGTCAGAACCCCAGGTATAAAGGAACTATTTCCAGGGTGGGTGGGTTGAGGGTGAGAAGGGTTGGCCTAAACTGTGCCCTCACAAAATAATCAGCAAAAAGCTCTGACCCACCACTGTGATGAGTGCCTTCCTGTCAGCAAGATGCCCTACACAACAATTTGACAGGGAAAATACCCTGCTAATCAAATAGAGAAACATCCAGACATCCAAGTCAGACACAGGTAAGCCTCCCCAGCCCCAAAACAGCCTGGTAGTTTGTGCTCTGAAAGTAGTTAAGCCCCCACATAAGTCAGCTGTGCTTTAAACTCTGGAAAACTTCCCTCAGATGTAAACAAGAGAGAGAGAGAGAGATTTGTTGCAGATATTTAGTCCAATATAGTAATCCCATGCAGCTTCTCAGTTGTTTCAAAGCACACCCTGTTACCAAACTTGGAAGAAGATGGACTTCTGTCTGAAACAGGATCACACCAGTAGTTTATAGTAATTGATCAATTCTGGAATGTTCAAGCCAGAACAATTGGCTGTGATGCAGGTCTCCCTGACTTGTGAAGACAATTTCCCCCACCTCAGGCTATGTCTGGCATCCAATTACAAACTGCAGCTTTTGCTATTTTAAAGTACACAGCCACCACCAGTAAATATTGCAAAATATAATGATGCAGACTGTCACAGAATACTAGTAGACAGTCCAGTTAGCCACAAGGGAAAATCAAATATGCAGTTATTTCAACCCTTCTGAAGATGCTCATAAGGTAAGCAGTTTTGAAAAGTCCCTTCCTGAATTAAAAACTAAAATAATTAAACACAAAGTAATACCAATGTAATATTGTAAAGTAAGGAAAACTTCCCTCAGATGTAAGCAAGAGAGGGAGATTTGTTGCAGATCTCTAGTCCAATATAGTAAATCCCATGCAGCTTCTCAGTTGTTTCAAAGCACACCCTGTTACCCAATTTGGAAGAAGATGGACTTCAGACCAGACATAACCAGAGTTGTTTATCCATAGCAGCCCTGCTGCGTTCACAATGGATCTTTGAAACAAATGGCCACAGATGTCTGTTATTGTAAACTGTTTCATTATCCAATTACAGAAACATTACTGGCATTTGATAACTGGGCCCTATTTTTTCACATAGGGAAATACAATTATAATTTGGTATTATAACCAGATGATTATAAAATTGAGCATGTCTGGATTTCCATAAGAGAGAACCACACAATGCAGTTCAGCATGTGTACAACTGTCTTCTCTCACAGAGAAAAAATGCAATCATTCACCCCTTAAATATTTTTCACTTGAGTAGACTCTACAATCTTCTCAGCTGACCACTGATTTTTCTGTCAGTTTATTTCAATCTATAAGCAAAAAAAAAAGGAAACTGCTTTACGTTGTGTGAGACGGTTGAAAGAGAAACTTTAGTCACAGAGCAAGAGAATTGTAATCCATTCTATAATATGTAAAGTGACCTCATTTTGTTCCTTTTTTTTTACAAAAGACTGGTACATCAAAGCATTTTTATGATTTTACAGTGAAGAATTTGAATTCAAAAATAAACAGTTTTATCTATTGTTTAAAGAGGAATGATAATTCTGACTACAAACTGGGGAGCATTTGTAGGATAGTTGCAGGTATTGATAGCCACCAGGTATCTAGTAAATTCCCACATTCAGTTTTTAGAGGTCAAGAAACAGATTTTTTAGAAACTAAGAAACCATTGGAGTAAAACAAAAGCAGCTAAGAATCCTTAGAAGGGAAATCTCCCTCAGAAAAAGTAACCCTCAACAGAACAATACTTCATTAATTTAACGTACACTTCTGGCACATTATCTATGGAAACTCCAACTGGTCTTTTAAATTGCATTTTTTTTAACACTGACCACCTGCAATTTGCTTTGTGCATGAAGAAACATGGTTACTTAGCAGGGGTAAATAGTCGAGAAGCTATGGAAAGTCAGGGAAATGACTGCATCAAATACAATGAACTTTAAACGAGGATAAGTGACAATCCAAGAGACTAGAGGCCAATAATACCCAGACTCTATAAAAATAAAGCAAATCATAAGAGACCCAGTACATGTTTGCAGACTATAGGCTTCATAGAGGCCACTACAAATGCTGTCTTAGGAGGCCCCATTTTATATACAGTAGTCCCAAATGTAAATTCCTTGTGGTTTCAAAATATGAACATAAATCTTAATAAAGAAACATACTGCTGAAAATAAAAATTGATTCTGAACTGCCAGAAAATATGAGACTATAAAGCCTTTCAACTAGAGAAATCATCATTCAATGCCTTATTAACTTAAATGTATTGTTAACTATTGTCCCCTTTTGTGGAACCCCTTTACAGAAAGATGTTAAATTAGAGGGAGTCCAAAGGAGAGTTACTAGAATGGTCAATGGTCTTCACAATGTAGAATATGAATATAGATTAAGGACTCCAAATCTTTACCCCTTAGAACAAAGGAGACAAAGAGATGACCTCTTTCTTATATTCAAAATTATTAGGGACAAATCCTTATTAACTGACCTAGTCCTAGCTCTTATCCAAAGGGAGGTCTCATTAAGAAGCCATGGCCTTCAAATCAATCTTACAAACCCCAAAAGCCATATGAGAAGAAACATTTTCACTTAATTATTCCTTTGGGGAATACCCTCCCAAAGGATGTTACAGAAGTTGACGCCTTCAGTAATTTTAAAATAAAACTTGAAGACTTCTTACTTAACTCGGCATGAAGGTACTAACCCTGCTATGCAGGAGATGTATAATTATGGGCTTCTAAGACTCCTGTATGTCTACATTTTTCCTAGTATGAATCCTAATATGACTTAGATTGGTGCATCAGTTCTCAGGGCAATGCAGTATACAGCACATCAACATCAATAATTATTCCAAATTGTCAGAAAAAAAGACATCAGCAAAATTCTGTCCATGCAGATGTAGAAAAGCAACCCTCTACATTCAGATGCCATATTCAGTCAGCTAAACCAGTTCACAATAGTCCAAAATTCACCCTAGGTGAGACTGCAGACAGCCACACTATGCAGTCCATCTTAGGATCAAACTGTGTATTTAACAAGACAGTCGCTGTAAATATCTGCCTTGACCCACACATAAAAAAAACAACTCCAGCACGAGTACTGTACTATGTGATTCTGATGACAACTTGCGTAAGTACTAGTACAAAATGAAAAAATAAATAAAATGTATTTCTTTACAAATACTATATAAAACTTATTAAATAATGAAGGAACCCACTTCTTAAATGAGGACATTTGTGCCCTTTCCTCCCAGTGCCTATCTAGAACTCTCTCTAGGTTCACTCGATCAGTGAAATAACATAGCTGGCTATTCAGAGTAAAGTTAACATAGAAACATAGAAACATAGAGTTTGACTACAGATAAGGACCACTTGGCCCACCCAGTCTGCCCATTTCTCTACCTACCTATTGGATAAGCTGCAGATTCTAGTTAACCAACATCCTACTTCCTGCTACCCTCCTCTATAATTGCCTTATGTCTGTCCCATGCATGTTTGAATTCCCCCACTGTTTTAGACCCCACAACCTCTCCAGGAAGGTGGTTCCATGCGTCCACCACTCTCTCCGTGAAAAATAATTTCCTCACATTACCCCTGAGCTGTCCCCCTTCTAACTTTAAATTGTGTCCCCTTGTTCTTACATATCTCTTTTTCTGAAAGATGCTACCCTCCTGGACTTTGTTGATTCCCTTGAGGTACTTAAAAGTTTCTATCATGTCCCCCCGTCCCTCCTATCATCAAGGGTATACATATTAAGCTCTCTCAGTCTCTCTTCATATGGTTTCTGATGTAGACCCTGCACCATTTTAGTTGCCCTCCTCTGGACTTCTTCCATCCTGTCTATGTCTTTGCGTAGATGAGGTCTCCAAAACTGCACACAGTACTCCAGATGGTGTCTCACCAACTGTCTGTACAGAGGGATAACCACTTCTCTTTTTCTACTTGTAATGCCCCTCCCTATGCATCCCAGTATCCCCTGGCTCTCCTTACTGACTTCTCACATTGCTTACCCACCTTTAGGTCATCTGATATGACTACACCCAGATCCCTTTCTATTATTGTTGTCGTTAGTACCTCCCCTGCTATTGTGTACTCTTCTCCTGGATTTTTATTTCCCAGGTGCATTACTTTGCATTTATTTGCATTGAATCTAAGTTGCCATATGTCTGACCATTCCTCCAACCTTGCCAAGTCCTTTCTCATCCTTTCTACCCCCTTGTGTATCAACTCTGTTATGGATCTTTGTGTCATCTACAAAGAGGCATACCTTTCCTTCCAGACCCTCTGCAATGTCACCTATAAAGATGTTAAAGAGGACTGGGCCCAGTACTGAGCCCTGTGGTACTCCACTAGTAACCCCTCTTTCTTCAGAATGTGTTCCATTCAGTATTACCTTCTGTGTCCTGTTGTGCAGCCAGTTTGCTACCCAGGCTACCACCCTGGGACCCACTACCAGGCTGGCTAACTTGATTATTAATCTTTTGTGGGAGACTGTGTCAAATGCCTTGCTAAAGTCTAGGTAGGCCATATCCACAGTCCCTCCCTAGTCTATTACTTTGGTCACCCAGTCAAAGTAATTGATTAGATTCATCTGACATGACCTTCCCACTGTGAATCCATGCTGCTTTGGGTCCTGTGCACCACTGGCCTCTAGGTACTGAACAATTCTTTATTTCAGAAGTGATTCCATCATTTTCTCCACCACTGAGGTCAAACTAACAGGTCTGTAGTTTCCTGCTTCTGCCTTGCTCCCACTTTTGTGAAGGGGAATCACATCTACCCTCCTCCAGTCCTCAGGTACCACCCCATCTTCTCATGATTTGTTAAAATGTGTGGTTAGTGGTATCACTAGATCCTCCCTTGGCTCTTTTAGGATTCTAGGGTGAATCCCATCAGGCTCCATTGCTTTGTCCACCCTGAGTTTTAGGAGTTCTTTCAGGACTCTTTCTTCTGTAAATGGACTGGTGTCAACCCCCCTACCCAGAGTGCTTCTACTGTTTGGTTTAGGCAACTCTTCCTCTTCTTCTTTTGTGAATACTGAGCAAAAGTATTCATTCAGTATGTCTGCCTTTTCACTGTCTTCCTCTGCCCACCTCCCCTCTCCTTTATTAATCTCCACTATCTCTCCCTTAACCTTTCTATGCTCCCTAATCCTATAAAATGTTTTTCCCCCTTCTTATTTGAGTTGGTTATCTTTTCCTCGGTTTGGGCCTTTGCTTTTCTGACTGCCTTCCTCACTTCTTTCTGCTTTAATTGATACAGTTCCCTGTTGTGCTCCGTCTGTGATTCCTTATACTTTTTGAATGCAGCCTTTTTCTCTTTAACCTTCTCTGGTACCTCTTTTGAGAACCATAGTGTTTTTTTATTTCACTTTGTTTTCTTTATTTGTTTTACACAAAGGCTTGTTGCCTCCATGATGGCAGTTTTGATTTTTCTCCATTGTTCTTCTACCCCTCCTTTCTGGCCATTTGCTAATGCATTCCTCAGGTATTCACCCATTATGCTGACATCAGCCCTTCTAAAGTCCAGTATCCTTGTCTTTGTATGGCTTGTCTCCATGGTTGTGTTTATTGTAGAAGTGCACTGTGCAGTGGCCACTTGTTTCAGATGTCTCGACTTCTAAATTTGTGATCCTCTCCATTTGAGAGTACCAGGTCAATATTGCTCCCTCCTGAGTGGGTTCCGCCATTAGCTATCTAAGGTATGCCCCCTGTAGGGCATCGAGAACTACCTTGCTCTTGGATATGGCTGCAGTCCATGTAGCCCAGTTAACATCTGGCATATTCATGTCCCCCATCAACAGTATCTCCCCTTTTTCAGCCATTTTGAGAATGCCCTCTATCATTTTCTTGTCCATTTCCTCCCCTTGAGATGGGGGTCTGTATACAACCCCTGTGCAGATTGTGATGCCATTCCCTGTCTCCAAGGTGACCCAGCATTCCTCTTGTCCTCCCCCTTTACTTTTTAGTTCTGTAGCTTTGACCCCTTCCCTTATGTAGAGAGCTACTCCACCTCCTCTTTTACCCTCCCTGTCCCTTCTGTAGATTGTGTACCCTGGTATGTTGACATCTCAGTCGTGATTCTCCTTGTACCATGTTTCTGTGACTGCCACAATATCCAAGTGTTCCTCTTCCATCAGGGCTACTAGCTCTGGAAGCTTGTTTCCAAGACTATGGGCATTGGTACTCATTGCCCTCCATTTAATGTTGGCTTTATCCTTTTTTACCCCATCCCCACTCTTATTGCCCTTGTCCATTTTTCCATTTACCCCAGTTCTTCCCTCTGTCAAGCTCTGTACCTCAGTGTTTACCCTACTACCTGCCATGTTTTGTGCGGGGAGGCTTGAACTTTCCTGTTTACTATCAGCACCTCCCCCCCTTGGCTAGTTTAAAAGCTTGCCAAGGAAGCCTTTAAACCTGTCACCTAGGATCATGTTTCCCTTCCTGGACAGATACAGACCATCATGCCAGTATAGACCTTCATCTCTCCAGGGGAACCCCCAGTCCCCAATTAAGCCAAAGCCTCATGCTCTGCACCAGTTTTGCAACCATTCATTAAACTGCATGGTGTGCAGTACCCTAGCCTCACCCCTACCATAGACTGGCAGCACCTCTGAGAAGGTTACTGTGCTTGCTACTTGTCTGAGGCCCCTCCCCAACTCCACAAATTCATCCTGCACTGCACTGATCTCATGCCTAGCTAGGTCATTTGTCCTGAGGTGGACGATGATATCTAGTTTTCTCTCCTATGATGCTGCTTCTGCAATTCTGAAGATTTGCTTCCTGTCCCTCCAAGCCATGGCACCAGGCAGGCACCTTACTTCCCTCTCCTCTCCCTTCCCCAGTTCTACACCCCTAACAATTGAGTCCCCTATCAGAAGCTGTTTCATTCCCCTGTGGTGTCCCTTGCCACTCTTTTGTGGGTCTCCCTTGTGGATGTCCCCAGTATTCTTCTTGATCTCCAATGAGGGTGTCATCATAGAGGAACCTTGATTTGCCAGACTGACATATGATTTGCGTAGAGGTACAACTTGAGGGCTACTCCTCTGTTTCACCACCCCCACCCTCCCAGAACCTATAGTGGTCCGTCTGCTCATCACACGTGGCAACCTCTGAGGCAGTGGTTGTGGAACTGGTGCTCTTTGGTTGGGGGAGGTTTCCTTAGTCCTTGCCAGTTCAGCCTGGAGGTGGGCAACCTCCTCCCTCACAGCTGACAGTTGCCTGCAAATAGGGCAGCAATGCAGGTTCCAGAATGTCTCCTGGAAATTTGCTGCCCCACAGCCAGTGCATTGCACCACTCCCCACATGTCCCTCTTCCTTATAACATACAATGAGTAATATATATTTTTTTTTGTGTGTGTGTGTACTTACCCTTTATGCACTGTGCTGGGTAATTAAGAATATGACAGTTCTGCCCCAAGACCTGTTGAGGAAGTGATGTCAGAACCTTGGCTATAAAGGAAATGCCACAACCACTGGTGACTGTTAGAAACAATCAAATATACCACTGCTCCACCACCCTGGAGAGTACTGCCCTTTATAGTAAGTCAACCAACACCACAATTTACTAGACCACTGCTCCTACACAAACCACTCTACTGAGTCCGTGGATAAAAATGAACTCACTGCTCAGCCAGCTGGACACTTCTAAAATATTGCACAGATAGCCTTCCAAATCCTATGTGTCTAGCATAGAAATCAAGCAATTTCAGTTGTATTTCACCCCCTCTGGTTATAAAATTACTACATTTTAATGGAATCCTGCAATTCTTAATGCCTATAAGAAAATAATGAAACTTTCTGTAGAAAGTGTAGTTACCTTCCTATCTAGTCCCCAACAAAATTATGTTTTTTCAGGATCCCAGGTCCTCAAATGCATTCTAGTTCATTCTCTGCAGTATAGCAAGTTTTTCAGCTTCCAACAGAAGCAGGCAAGTCTTTTCTGATTGGCTTCTCCCTGTGTAGTTTGCCCAAGACAGCTCAGTGATAAAAGCCCCACCTAGAATCAGTTGATTGACTAGTGACACCTGTGATGTAAGCAGGCCTTTCAGTGAAGACAATTTGCTATGTCTGCTTCTATTACACACACAAACCCTTTATCTGAAACCAGGGATAAACTCACTGCTCAACCAGCTGGATACTTCTAAAATATTGCACACATATCTTTCCAAATCCCATGTGTCTAGCACAGAAATCAAGCAATTTCAGTTGTATTTCACCCCCTCTGGTTATAAAATTATTACACTTTAATGAAATCCTGCAATTCTTAATGCCAATAAGAAAATAATGAAACTTTCTGTAGAAAGCGTAGCTCACCTTCCTATCTTGTCCCCAACAAAATTATGTGTTACCAGGTTCCCAGTTCCTCAAATGCATTCTAGTTTGTTCTCTGCAGTATAGCAAGTTTTTCAGCTTCCAACAGAAACAGACACGTCTTTGCCATGGAAACCTATTCTTTAGTTAAACAGAATGAAAGAACAACCAGTCAGGAATGTTCACTTGATATCTATGAAAAGTTTTTTAAAATGGTGCAGAAGTTTTGAAGGTTTGAAATTATCAAAAATGATCAGAAAGTATTTATTCTTGTTTCCACATGTTGAAATGCTGTACTATTTACAGTACAGCCTCAAAAAAAAAAAAAAAAAAAAAGAAAAGTACTGAACTTTCAATTCACAGAATTAAAAAGTAACTTGAGATACCCCATTCACATACAAATCCACAAATGTGGACTGTGGATAAACATATCAAAATAATAGAAAACAAGCATTCCGTGAAAACATGAATTTTATTATAGCTTAAAACATTGTTGGTTAAATAATAAACTCCAATCTCATGTGCAAATATTAGCTGTGCAAAAGAATCAGACACTGCTCACTAAATAATGAGGCAAGCTTTCAGAGTTTTGGATGGGGAGGGAGTGCAATAGTAACTCAAAGACAATGATAGAACTGTTAATCTCCAATCACATGAAGTATGCAGGCATAATACTCCAGCATATGAAAGAACTTCAAGAAAATCCCATTAAAGCAATAACATAAATGTTGCAAACTGCTGTAAAGTGCAAAAATAAAGAAATAATAATGTCCCCTCTCATACTGACGTGCCAGCACATACCTAGGTGATCACAACCTGCTACAGGTTTTTATGTACCTGACATCTGGTTGGTTGTTTCTTTTTTTATCCCACACCTTTACAGACGGGCCTGGTTCTAGAATGCATACACCAAAATGTAACCCAGTTGCAACAAATAATATGTCACAACTCAAAATTGCAAGATTTTGTTGTGACATGCATGATTCTAGAAAACGGCATGCACCATATCGCAAATCAACTATGCTAAAGTGGACTTACATCGCAAATGTGACATCTCCATGGATATGCAATTGTGTAACTGGACATATGATCAAAAATGCAGTTAAGTACATCTTGGCAGGACTCTGGAAGGTTCCAATGGGCTAGATAAGCTGAAAACAAATGGCATAACTTACACCAGGTGAGGGCAGGTATAACTTACACAGTATAAAATGAGACCTCCCAGCCAGGCAGCAGAGACACTGTGGAACTGCAGTGTGAGGACAAGCCACAGAGAGGGAGGGAGGGAGAGAGAGAGAGAGAGAGAAAGAGAGATAGATGTCACAGCAATATTTGGAGCAGTACTACTAGACAGGTGGCACAGGCACCACAGGTGATGCAGTAGGCAGAACCAGGAGAACAGGCAGCAACCAGTACTGCACATAGCCACCAGACACCATGTGCCACTAGTGTACAGAGCCAGGACATCCTACCTCACGCTCATGGATGAGTAGTATATAGCATGCTACCGTCTGCCTAAGGCCATCATTGCAGGACTGTGTGATGACCTGTGGGAAGGCCTACAGAGTGCCACCCATAGGTGGAACCATGTCCTTGTGGAAGCGGAGATCAGTCCTGCAATGTGCTTCTTTACAACGAGAACATTCTAGACAGCCACAGGTGACGCTGTAGGAATCTCACAGCCTGCAATGTGCAGGTGCCTGCAGCAGTTCCTGGAAGCAATGGTGGGGAGAATGGGGGAGTACATCACCTTCCCTGTGACGTACAGCTACAGAAGGCAGTGAAGCAGTCCTTCTATGACATTTGCACAGTTCTTTCAGGTGCTTGGCACCATCACTTGTACACATGTGTCCATCAGGACACCACCAGGTGAGGCAGATGTGTATGTGAATAGTAAAGGCTTCCACTCCATGAATATGCAGGTTGTGTGTGACAGCCAGTGCCGCATACTGGATGTGGTAGCCCAGTACCCTGGTTCCAACCATGACTCATGCATCCTCCACAACTGTGGACTACATGAGGCACCCTGGAGGGGACAGCTCTCAGGTGGATGGCTACTAGGGACATGCAAACAGTACACAGCAGCACTGCCATGTACGTACTCTGACCTTGATCCCACATGTGTAACACATACCAAATAGTCTGATGGTTTACCATACCTTACACAGGTGAGTGACTACCACAACTGCCATGGTGGAGGCTAGGTGCATCAATCTATGCACCGATGAATGGTCAAGGGTCTCTGGGATGGGATAGATGCAGGCGTCATTGAACGTCTCTGCCCCAGCCTATAGGGATTAAAATCCCTCTATGCCAGCTGTCTCTGTGATGCCCTGACCCCGGACTTCAATTAGCTGCCTGGCTGAGGGCTCTCCCAACTAGATACAGCTACATGTCACCAGTGCCCACTATGGTGCCATGCCCCACCTCCTGGGGGGGCAAGCCAGGAGTGACCGGGTGAGTGAGGGACTCAACAGGCGGTAGAAGCCATGGGGGCACCACGACTAGGGTGAAGCTCTGACGACTTGGCAGGAGGACAAAAAGTAAGATAAATATAATAAAAATAAAAATAAAAAAAAAACAGCAACAGGACCAGGCTGCACTGGCCCAGGCAGGGCAACAGGCACATCATGAGCTGATTGCACAATACTTTAGCCAATGGACAACATGGCACCATCAAGTGAGACTGTCGGCATGCATCCACCCAGCTATGGCTAACATACCACTGTACAGTTTGTAGCCTGGTGCTGGACACTGAACATGGTGAAACTTTAAAGTGGCAACAGTGCCCATGTGATGCCCATGTGATATGGCACTGCCCAAGGGTGCAGCACACACACAGCCATGACCGAAGGACAGAGGTATGGAAGAAGGCAAGACAAGGATAGGCAATTTTATTTAAATGGTGCCCCTTTCCGGGGGCTCCGGGCACCTCACAGAACAAAAAAAAATAGGTCAAATATAAAGCATAACATTATTACAAACAATTTAAATACAGCACGTCTGGGGCTGGCTGGGGAAGGAGAGGATAGAGCACCCGGAGGACTGCTCTCCTCTCCTGGGGTGGGTTGGGTGGGCAGCTCTGCTATTGTAGCAGCCCCCAGTGGAGACCAGGGGCACTACTATGCAGCAGCACAGGACGGACAACCAAAGAAGGGCAGAAAACAACTTCAGTGGCCACCGGATGATGGCTTCTGCATTCTCCACACACCCAAAACCTCCGGGAGCCAGACTCTCCATGGCAGCACCCACTAGTCAAGTAAAGATAATAGAATGCTGGGGTTTCCCCCTTACCCAGTGCCTGCCCCCTCGGAGGAGGGGGACCAACCTGGAGATGGGTTACTCTGGGACATCTCAGAGGGTCAGCTGCGATGTGTAGTGGGTTGGCAGGGCTCAGGAAGAGAATGGCTGGAGAGTGGAGAAGGCTTGGAGGGCCCGAAGGAGAGGCAGACACCAGAACATTGTAGGAGGAGGTAAAAAGATCACACAAAATAAAATACAGAAAAATTACTAAATCTGAGACAGTAGCCTCTCAAGGGACTAGACAAAAAGTTATAATTTAGAAATCACTAAATTCATTGAATGCCAGGCAAAAGAGGTGTGCCTTTAACTGCCGCTTGAAAGGCTCAATCAAGGAAGTCCAGGGGATAGTGCACCTAGCATGCAAATGGACAGTGTAGTTTGACTAAAGAGGGTATTTGGGAAGCACACAACACCATGAAGACCCCTGCATGTCTTGGTAATTGTGTGCAGCTGAGGGACTATGAATGTACCACAGAGTGGTCAGGGTATGGGTACCATGCACAACTGGCGTGGCAGCCTGGCGCATAACCTGTAAGACCGCTGTCATGGAGTCTATGGTGGCAGTTGTGTCAGGTCACTGCAGGCATGAACATGTGTGACCTTTATCATGTGGTGCAGAGGGGATGTGTGCAGAGTGGCATCATACATCCAGGAGGGGAGCATCAGCACCAGTGTTGGGTGCTGTACATAATGTGGACCACATACATATGTGTGACACACACAGAAGGAACAAGTTACAACTACACCAGAACAACAGGTATGTTGTGGTTCAGGAACCTCACAGGGCAGCAGCACATGTCGGGTTGGGGGGGGACAGCGCCTGTGCTGGATGCTGTACAGTATGTGGCCTGCACATATATGTGTGTGTCACACAGAGTGCAGGAAATGGAAACAGAAACACTGTCACAACAGGATTGCGGTGGCATGTACTACACATGTACAATAGTGAGGCATGGCATGCTGCATGCCGTATATGCATGGGAAATGCATCGCAGACACAGCCACACATAGCATGTAAATGTGTTATGAAATGCACTGGTAACGTCTAGCAATTGCATGCAAACAACACCAGCATTTGCTTGAAAACATTTAGACACATGCAGCAAAAACATGTGCATAAGCAGCCTGCAAGTGTCACACCAGGAGCACATGCAATGTACATGTGCGGCCAAAACCAAACTATGCCACAGGCTTGAACTGGGGCAGGGGAGGCTGCACACAGCTGAAAGAGGGCACAGACAGCCTGTAGTTTGTATATGGCAGTGTCAGGGCCACCAAAATTAGCACATTAAGTAGGAGAGCACTCAACTTCAGTGCAGCTGAAACTGCACAACTGGTCAACCTGGTGCAGAAGTGGCACACCACACTGCTAACACCAGGGTGAAGGGGACACCCACCAAGGGAGAGCGACATGGTATGGTGGGCCATTACTGCATCACTGCAGGAAGTCTCAGGTGTTAGTAGGACACCCAGCCAGCTAAAGCCAAGTGGCAGGACCTCTACAGGAGGGATAGAGATATACTGGTTTGCTTCATGGACATGGCTGTAAGACGTGATGCTGACATGAAAGGTGGAGGTAGACCCAGAGAAGGTGAGAATAGCACTCTTCCTGTGCACTGCCAGGTGCCACAGTTACATGTACATGTGCATGTTCAATGATAACTGACATGTGTCACACATTTCTTGTCGCAGGACGGAGCAGTACCAGACAGGTGGCGACAGGAAGATGGCTGAACCATGACCAGCCTGTTGGGTGGAAACAGGAAACACACAGACAACACTGCCATGGTAAGCGTGGGCCAGTTAACCATATGGCAATGGGAGCAGCACAGCATACATACACTCTGCCAGCACATGCACCGTCACAGAGTGACCATTGATAGTGTGGACATCACTGTGTATGCCCAGCAAACATGGCGTACAAGGTGGAGAGCCCACCCACTAGCTCTGGAGTCATCATCGTCGTCATCATCTGAGGAGGTGGAAGAGGGGGCACACCAATGGATCGTGGCATAGCAGGCTGCAGAGGCAGAGGAAGTGCACATGGAGGGCACAGAGGCAATGGATGACATGGGTGGCCAGACCCATGCTGCTGCAGCCATGGAGGCACATAGAGAAGAGACTGAGGGCCAGGATGGTGCCAGCCAGCCTGATGCTGCAGAGGAGGACATTGATGACCTGTTGCCTCACAGACAGGGGCAAGAGGAGGACACAGAGGGGCAAGAGGCACAGCAGCATGAGGTAGGACTTGTTGGGGTGGACAGGCCATCCAGCAGTGCAGGTGCTGGTGTGGTGGTGGTGGCAGCAGCATGGATGATGTGAAGTAACATGTCCAGGTACAACAGCCTGCCAACCAGGACAGGCGACTGGCGGACCTTACCGAGGCCATTTTTGCAGATGTGTCCAGGTTACATTTGTCACTCGGGGCCCTTTTCCCTGCCCTTAGGAATATGGACTAGTGTGTGTGTGTTGTGTATGGGTTACCTCCGCACACTGCTGGACTGGTGTCTGATGGGGGGTGGGGTGTTTGCATGTGGAGGTCTGTAAATACACTGTCCTGTTGTTATATGCTATGAGGGTTGGGGGGGATACTGTTGTACCCTTGTTACTGATGGCCATGCCAGCTATGTGGATGGTTGTTGAGTGGGTGTTGTGTAGTGGGTGGGGGAGGGGCCATGCATGTGTACTGAGCTTACATGTCATAGGGGTTTCAGGGTGTGTTATTTTGCTTTACTATGATGTGGGGTGGGGAACTATTTGTACACTGAGCTGTTATTACCATGTACATGAGGCTGTGTGGGTGGGGTTGTTTTATGCATGTGTAACTTATGTTTTTCTATGGGGGGGGGTTGTAGATGGCCGTGTTATGTTGTAATCCTGTTTGTTGTACTGTGGGTTGGGGGAACTGTTTATATATGTCTATTGGTGCTGCGGGCCTTTATTAAACCATTGCATGTTTACCACAATCACTGTGTCCTTGTGCACTGTCTGACTGTCCATACTGTGTGTACTGCATGTGTAGCTGATGTTGTACACATGTGGGCATTTGCATGTGCATTGCTGTGGTACTGTATGTGTTCCCACATCCCACTTATGGCCAATGTGTACTGGCTGTACAGAACACAGCTGTTGACACTACATGATGGTACATTGCAGCACGGAGCAGTGCACTGCTGACAGTGTACTCTAGTGTGCTATGTACGCATGCCCCTTCACTGAAGGAGATGGTACATTGTGCTACCCATGGGCCTGCATGGCACCACAACAAATGAGTGCACCCATTGACCTGCAGGTGGCACCAGAGGCACTTGCTTGTGGTGGTGATGGCCAGAGTCCAACAACAGAGTTTTGCCTCCTGGTGCTGCACACCTGTCGTGGCAACACTGTAAACATAAGCCAGTGGCAATGGCTGGCAAGTGGTGCCTGGTGGCTACAGCATCAAGGTTTGTTAGCACTACCGAGTGAGTTGTACACACAGGAGCATGGAATGAGCTTGTTTCTCATCAGCAATGGACATCACTCATGACAGTGCCTGGGAATGGGCTTGTAATGCTCCTGATAATAGGTGTGGGTGGGTGGCAGACTGGTGGGGGTTCCCAGTGTTATGTAGTTGTGACAGTGCATCTGGGACAGATGTGCTGGTCCATCCCTGTCCTTCGGTTTTCATCCCACTGATGTATTCTGTGGATCGTGTTCCATTCGAATTGCATGGAGCACGTTCCAATATGTCTGGGTGTGTGGAGTTCAACAATGACATTGGTGCTATGGTTGTGTGGATGGGTAGTGATGGACATGGCTTTCATCAGCATGCTTCTACCAGCACATGCACACATGCCTCACCCACTGTGACCAGCATGTTGGCGGTACACATGGACGATCCCCACGACAGCACAGCATCAGCCATGAACTCTGGCTCACATCTTCCACCACCCCAGCAGCATTGCAGCATATGCCATACTGTTGTACATGACACAAATGGTCACACCTTCCAATGTACAGCAGTGGGGTGTTGGATATGGTCTCCCCAGTAGAACCCATGATATATGGTGTCTGCGTGTTGCACAATGCAAATAAGCCCCAAACCACCCACACGACCACAACACAACCCAGCATCCTGGTGATACACACATGGCCATCTGTGCATGCTGCAGCCCTCCCCATGATGTTCCTGTCACCAGTGGCACATTTCTGTACAAACCACACTCCCATGGTTGACTGCACAGCCACAACAGAGTCCTGCCCATGCATGAGGCCATTGTTGTTGAGGTGCACATGTTGTGATCGATACTCACAACACAGGACAACAATGTCTGAATAGTGCTATTTTATTCACAGCACATCATGGTAGGTGGTGAGAGTGGTATCATACACATTGTGAGAACCTATGCTCCCCAACACACACACACATACACAGAACCACACACACACAGACCAAAAAACACACAATCCGTGGTCCATTGTGCATCCACCCCCTCCCACTGTACAGTACATAGTTCACCGTATGTCTCCAGACATACATGGAAATATGCCCAGCAAATCAACTGTAGCATGCAGCCCTGCACACTATTTCTGTTTAGCACTGCTGCACCATGCCCTGACACCATTGGTCTGGCATGTTGTGGGCTCTTGTGCAGCCACTCCAGTGGTGGTGTACTGTGCACCCCTGGCAGGGTCTTAGTAGGAACACTGTCCTGTGTTTCGGTGTCTCTCCCCTCCCCCGACACGGCCTTTCTGCTTCCTCCTCCTCCTCCTACTCTGCCTAGTCACCGTGGTCGGCTGCAGTGTGGACCCAACTCTATTCTGTCTGCCATCCACAGGTGGGCCCATTACAGTCAACTGTTCCTCCTGTGTGACTGTTGGCTCTGGATTTGTGCCCTGTTGAGCCTGCACAGGTTTTGTTGCTGTGCTCTGGCCTCTGGGACTGTGTGTGTTCCATGATGGCCACCTGTTTTTCAGTGATGGTGACAGTGGCAACACTGGTGGTTGTCACTGTCTGTGTGCTGACGGGTCCTCTGATTGCATGGTCTGAGACCACTGTGCTGTGGCTAGCATGGGCAGCAACATGTATATGGTGTGCTGGTCTCACTAGTGATGATGCCATTGCAAACGTATGAGTTTCTACCTGGATGATGTTCAGCAGGGCCAACCACTGTGTCATGGGTGGCTGGTGGTGCAGTGCACATAGGCTGTCCACTATGGACAGCATGGCAGTGGCCATTGCCTCATTGTGGCTTTGTTGCTGTGTCACAAATCATTCCATTGCCAAAGTGTACTGTTCCATGGCCTCCATCTGTCCCTGGGTACAGTCCCTTATGCCATGTAATGCTTGTACCATGCCGGACATCACTGCCATTGTATCCCTTGCAGTGGTGAGCATGTTGTTGCTGATGGCTGACAGGTGTACATCTAGACTCAGGTGGTGTTTCTGGAGGACTGGCAGTTTAGCTGTCAGTTCCTGTGTCACGTCACCCTGGCCTTCTACCACTGATGGCAGTAGTCTCTGATGTATGCAGGTGTGGACAGCTGATCCTTCAACTCATGCACAGCATCATCCAGCTGTGCCTCTAGCTTAGGACAGCTTATGGGGCTTGTGTCCCCTGCCATTGTCCCAATTTCGATGGCTGGTACAGTCCCAGTATCACTATCTCCAGGAACAGTCCTGTCCCCTCCATCTACTGCTTGGCTATCCATGTTGTCACCATTACCCCGACTGGACTGGGTGCTTTGCTCTCTGCAGTCTGCACCATTGTTGTTGTCATCCTCCACATTCACTCCCATGACACTGGCCTTACTGCTGTCTGCCTCCTCCATTTCCACTGGTGAGTCTGGCGATGAGGTGCTTGAGGTGGTGCTGCTGCTTCTGGAGATGGTGCTGCTGCTATCATCATTGGTGTCTGCATCATCCCCGCTGTGCTGCTGGCTTCCACTGGGTCCTGTACCACTGACCCCTCTGTCATCTGCCACCACTGCGGTACCTGTAGGATGGGCATGCTGTCAGTGATTGTAGGACACAGCACCCACCCACTCCACCACACCCACAATGGGTAGACGTCTATATATTACACAGCCATGATCCTTCCACTCCCTCCCAACAGGTGGGCATCTGCACATTACACAGCCTCCCCTCCAGTGGCCAACTGCAGGATGCAGGGCTCCAATCCTCCCCCAAGTTTCACTTTACTTTTGCAACAGATACTAGTACACTCATTTCACTTGTTGCACAGCCTTGATCCTTCCACCCTCCTCACCAGCTGAGTGTTGCATGTTGCACAGCCTTGCCCCTCCCCCCGTTGAGCATCTGCATATTTCAGGGCCCTGTTCATCCTCCAGGTTTCACTTTAGTTTTACAACAGACAATAGTATTGTCAGTGTCAGTGGTTCAGTAGGCAGCACACTCGCCTCTGATGCCGGGAGATCAGAGGGCTGTGGGTTCAGTTCCCACATCTGGCACTTGGGTTAATATCCCAGTACTGACACTGTAGTGCAGTATGAGAGGGGTGCTGCACTTCTGAGGTGCCGTCTTTCGGATGAGACGTTAAACCGAGGTCCCATCTGCCTGGATTGATGGTAGTTCAAGTGGATGTTAAAGATGCCATGGCATTTATCGAAAAGAGCAGGGGAATTTCCCTGGTGTCCTGGCCAAATTTCCCTCATTCACTAAAAATACCACCATCAGTTTAATCTGGTTCAAGGTCAGTTGGCATTCATCTGTATCCCCCTCCCCCGGGTCGTGCCTGAAAATAGGCAGGATTTGTCTAGTGCACTTACCCGGTCAACAAAAGCTAAATAAATAAATAGTACACTTTATTCACATGTTGCGCAGCCTTGATCCTTCCATCCCCCCATCAGGTAGGCGTCTACATGTTGCAGAGCCTTGATCCCCCCTCAGTGGGCATCTGTATGGTGGACACCATTGTGTTGGGGTGTATTGTCCACCACTGCACACATGGACAGCAACAGAATGGCCATCACTTGCATGGTCACTGTCCAGCATGGCAGTAACATACTCAGCATTCCACTCACACATTCACATTACATGCATTTCCCACCGCTCTACATAGCTGTGCCACCCTTCCACCTGTATGTGTCCAGGTTAGTGTTGCCACTATTACTCTGGCGGCACAGGTGTCTGGCTTTCCTCTGATCTGTGTGGCTAGTGTCTTTTGCTGACTTGGGCCACCACCCATGGCTATGGCACAGTGGTGGTTTTGTGCCAGCTTCTGTTTAACAATCCATTTCAGGTCATTATATTTTTTCTGAAGGTCCCTCAACAATCTTTTTTTGGGGGCCACAGCAATGTCCTTCCTGGCCACAGTGTCCCAAGCTGTTTTCCGTTTGCCCCTTCTGGCATTGTCCCCAACTTGGCTCAGCAACAGGTCATGATGCTTGTCCATCTCTGCTACCAGGATGTCCACCTCATCATGGATGAAATTCCTTTGCTGTTGCCTGTTGAGCCATGTTCTGGTTTACTTGTGATGCACACTTCTGCGCTATTGTAGTTTGCCATTATTTACGCCTGTCTTGCGATCTGTGACCTTTTGTAGGCCGCATATTGCGGTCTGCAACATTCGGAAATTTTCTTGTCATAACTAGCAATGTTTCTAGAATTAGGCACAAGTCGTGTATTGCAACTGTCTGGGCATAACTTGCGCATTTGCGTAACTTACTGTATGTCAAACATATCTCTGCCTTCTAGAATCCAGTCCAACAGTCTGTGCTCTAACTGTGTATGTGAGTCAACCTACAATGACTTCAACTAATCACTTGAAATTATTTCTTGGAATGTTAGGGGTCTTAATTGCACAGACAAACACAGAAAATAGCTGGCCAGGTGGCGCTGAGGGCTAAGGCACTGGACTCCACACCTTGCGCTGCGCTGGCAACCCGGGTTCGAGAATGGACTCGGGTCGCTGGGGGCTGGCAGGAGGAAGGAAGGACTGAGGGTCCTGTGACAGCTCTCCTTCCTTCGGGTTGGGTTAGGGGTATGCGCCACACTGCAGTGACACCCAGTGGAGGCTAGGTGTTCTGCAGGTTCAGGCATCTACATTGGGGAATAGAGCCGGTGGATGTCTGCACGTCACTGCATTGACGTCATTGCATGTCCAGCTCTCTAGTGGAAAGGAGGAAAAACATCTCCAATCCTCCTAGATGATGACCGCTGATGCCTGCTTCGCCACCCGCTGACTGAAAAGGGGCAGACTCCACTGTGCAGCTCACTCTCTTGAGGATAGAGAAGGGTAAGGGGGTCCCTTCTTCGCCCCGCCCTGGGGGGTAATCTGGGCCATCAAAGGGCCCCCGGGATTAGCGAGTGTGGCACTGTAGGAGCAGACCCAGGGACAGTTGGTAGGGTTGGGGAGCAGAGCACCTTGGAGGCCTGAAGGAGTGGAGGTTAGGAGACAGTAGAGAGGCATAGGAAAAAATAGGAAGTAAAAGGAAAAAACACAGGAAGTTATTATGATCCCTTTGTGACGTGCACTGCGACATTGCACTCCTACAGGAAACACACCTGTTTGAAGGGAATTCTGTGTGTTTAAGTTGCATGTGCGTAGGCCAATATTACTATAATGCCCAGCCGACCCAACAGCGTGGAGTAGAGATCCTGTGTAAAAAATGCTTGCAGTTGGGCATATCAGAAGTATTTAAAGATCTTACTTCAAGAGGGTTCCTTTAGTAGGTCATCACATGTAAGGACTGGCTCCACCCGGTGTCGGGCCACACGGCAGAACATTCTAGCAGTACTTGATGGGGAACCACCCACCTGACATCACGTGACTGATGTCAGTGTGACTGTATATAGTGCGTGGTCCCCATGCCCGCCTTCCAGTTCTTTCCCGTCATCGCCTCATGTCAGTCGCAGACTTCCATATAGCGATCGTCGTGAAAGTGTCTTGCATTGGAATATCCTTTGGTAATTTTTTCCAACTTTTCGTGTTAATTATTGAGGTCTTCTCCCAAGAAGAAGTGCTTGTCCTGTGGCACGCAGATCCCGCTCAAAGATGGTCACCTCAAGTGCATCCTCTGTTTAGGCCCTGACCATCTGGTATCCTCCTGCCATGAGTGCCAGACCTTTAACCAGGCCACAAGAAAAGAGGAGACAGCAGGCTTTGGTGGCCCATCTGCTAAAAGCCCACCTGGCTTCCCTAGAGAAGAAGATGGATCAGCTTAGACATTCTTCATCTGAAAAATCTTCTCCTTCTAAGAAACATAAGGAGAAATCTAGGGAGCAGGAGCTCTCTGTGGATGATGCCAGGCCCTTGATGAGCAAGGCCCAGCCACTGCCAAGCAAGGACGGTAAGTCTAGCAAATCTACAGTGGGTCAGTTGGCCGTTTGACTCCTCTGATGACCGTACCACCTCGGCCAATAAGTTGGCCACTGGCTCCTCTGGGAACCGTGCAGTGGCTGGTAAGATGACTACCCAGGCTGTGGGTACTCACCTGACACCGGTCGATAAGCCGGCTGGGGGCTCCTCCCCTGCCCGCCCCACTCCACCCACTAATTCAGTCATCCCAGATAATGGCATGGGTGCAGTTCCCCCTTCAGGGCCTGACGCCGCCTCACCCGACATTCAGCAGAACCAGAGGGAGAAAGACCCTCTCCCATCCTCCTCCTTCCTCACCTGTACCCTTCAATTCTCTAGAAAGTACCTCCAGTGATGACAACGGAGAGCCCCTCAACTCTGTAGATGCCTCAGGGTCTGCTTTGCTTTTCCCTCTCAGTGTCAAGGAGAAGGAGGCTCCTTTTCAGCTATCTGGTCTTACTGTAGAGGCCCCTCCTCTGCCTTCTGGTGGGCTTCTGGCACCTCTGACGCCAGTTGTCCCAATGACAGTCCTGCATCTGGGACCAGTTGTCTGGCCTCTGCCTGTGGCCCCATTTTTGGATCAGGTCCTGCTGCCAGGGCCCCTTCGTCCAACTCCGATGCTGTCCCCTTTGACGCCAGACTCCCTTCCGGCACTGGATCGGGTGGTGCTGGTCCCGACGTTGGTTCCCCTGACATGGGCTGTCCGGACGCTGGACCCTCAACTAATTTATACAATGGTGGGTCCAATGTGGGTACCCCCGATGCCAGATCTGATGGTGGGAATTTATTCCAGACCCCGAATTGTCCCATATTACCCACAAGGATATCCTAGGGGCTACTACCCAGGGGGCCCCACTCCGTACGAGAGTAATTTTGGGCAGTTCTACCCTGTATCCTATCTCTACTTAAACTTTCAAGGATTTCAGAGTTATTACCCTCCACCAGTTCCTGCTCCTCTTTCTCCTCCACCTCAGCCTCTGCCTACTTCACCGCCCCCCTCCAGTTACCCCTGATTTTAAGGCTTTAATTCAGTGTTGGTGGCAGGGTGCACGGTTGGAGTTGGTCTGGGACCTGAAGACTATGAAGACTAGGATCCCACAACCACAGTCTCCCAGGTCTCCTTCCCCAAGCAGTTCTTCCATTACCACTGTCCATGTCTCAGGGGAGACTTGGCAGGACATTTCCCTCCCAGATACCAGATGTCATCCTGTCGAGGAGGTGGATGACAATAGTTCAGAGGGGGTGGACGATTCTTCAGAGGATGCTCCAGAGGACCCCAAAGACACAAAAGGCAAGGAGTCCCTGAAGTCTTCACCAGAGGACCCTGACTTATCAGATCTGTTAAGGTCCATGAAGGATTACTTTGACTGGGAGTCAGAGGAACAATATCCTATGACACAGAGATTTGCGGAGCATCTCAACCTAGAATCTTTGTCTCCAGTCCCCATTCCTCCCTGGATGGCACCTCACCATGACCTCACCACTAACATCTGACATATGCCTCATACCCTTCCAGCTGTCCCCAAATGGGTGGACAGGCTTTACCGGGCACCAAAGGATGCCCCATTCTTGCAGGATCATCCCAAGGCTGACTCTGTGGTAATCTCTGTGGCTCATGATCACTCCTCAACACCAAAGCACATGAGCACCTCTCCTCCTGACAAAGAGTTGAGGCAGATGAACCAGTTCAGAAAAAATATATACTCATCACCACTTACGCCCTTCGGTCCCTCAATTACCAGGCCCACATGGTGTCCCATCAAAAGGCTACCTTAACCAGGCTAGAAGCATGAGTCCAGTCCATGGACCCCTCACCATTGAAGGAGGAACTTGTCAAGGATCTCCGCCTCTCCAAAGTTTCAGGTAGGCATGCCTTACTCACCACTTGTGACTCCATCGACTCAGTGGCTCATACCTCGGCAACTGCCATTGCCCTTAGATGGCATTCCTGGCTTTTTCTTTCTGGACTCACCAAAGAAGTCCAGTCAGTGATTCAGGATGCCCCTTTCAGGGGCTCTTTACTTTGTGGAGAGGACACCAAAAACATTATCACAGACCTATAGGACAAGGGCCTTGCACTTAGGACTGTGAGGTCAATGTACCGATCAGGATCCCAACAGCAGCAGCAGCAGCAGTCCTTTTGGAAAAGGACCTGGAGGCAGAAAAAGAACATTCAGGCACGCCACCAAGAGAAGAGTAAGGCCAGGGGTACAGCCACCCATCCTGCCTTCAAAAATCAGAGACATTCAGGAGGTCCTGCCCCTGTACGTTCTGCCACTTCTTGACTCTCTGGCCCCACTGCCTCCTCAGTCTCGTGACAGGGAGCAGGTGGGGGGGAAGTTTCTCCCACCATGGGCAGGAGTGGAGGGCAATCACCTCTGATGAAGGGGTCCTGCAACTAGTGTCCGTCGGACACACCATAGAATTTCTGGAAGTCCCTTCGGAAACTCCACCATGAAAGTCCTCCTATTCTTGGGACCAGGCCCTCCTAGTTCACAAGGAGATAAACTTGCTCTTGATCAAAGAAGCAGTTGAGCAGCTCCACTTCAGGCAAAGGTGAAAGGGATTTTACTCCTACTTTTTTCTGGTTCCAAAAAAGACTGAGGACTTCAGACTCATACACGACCTAAGTCAACTAATTCAGTTTGTTGAGTACAAAAAAATTTCAAATGCTGACACTTCAGAGCCTCCTACCTCTCCTCATGGAGAACCACTGGCTTTGCACCCTGGATATGCAGGATGCCTACTTGTGCATCACCATCTTCCCCAGCCACTGCCGATTCCTGCGCTTTCACTGCCAAGGAGAACACTTTCAGTTCCAAGAGCTCCCTGTTGGTCTGTCTTTGGCACCATGGGCTCTTACCTTTACCCTGGACCTTTTCAGCAGACTAAGGATCATGGTCAATGTTCCCAAATCATCCCTTATCCCTGCCCAGAGACTTCAATTCATTGGGGCAGTCCTGGATACAGTCCAGTGCAGAGACTTCCTGCCTCCAGACAGGGTAGAGACCCTTATCTGTCAGGCCTCCAAAGTGGCCTCTCACAAAACCATTCCAGCTCAGGAGGTCCTATGCCTTCTGGGCCTGATGACGGCCTCCATCACAACTGTTTCCCTAGCAAGACTTCACATGAGGGTCACTCAGTGTTCATTGCAGGTGCAGTGGGATCAACTCCTGAATGGCCTGGAGCATCTGGTTCTGGTCTCCTCTGTGGTTCAGAAAGAATTATAGTGGTGGATAGATTCTCACAGTCTTTCTGTTGGACTTCCCTTTCAGAGCCCTACACCACTAGCTACCCTCAACACAGATGCCTTGAATATGGGGTGGGAAGCTCATCTCAGGAAACACCAAGCCCAGGGACTATAGTCCAGCTTGGAGACTCCTTTGCACATTAATGATCTGGAGTTGAGGACAGTCCTGTATGCCTTACAGGCCTTTCAGACCCAACTTCCAAAGGGATCGCTACTAATCCAAATGGACAACATGCCGGTAGTTTGGTATATTAACAAACAAGGAGGAACCCAGTCATACCCCCTGTGCAGGAAGGCGGCGTGGGTTTGGAACTGGGCAGTCCAGCCCCATCTGGTCCTCATGGCTGTGCATGTTCCAGCCATTTTAAATGTCCTGGTGGAGAGTCTCAGCAGATCTCAGACCCTAGTTCACAAGCAGGAACTGCATCAGAAAGTGGCAGAATCCATCTTCCAATGTTGGGGGCATCCAGAAACTGACATCTTCACCTCCGAATCCAAAGCAAAGCTTCCCAACTTTTGCCCACTCATTCCAGGGCATGGTGCTTTCTGGAGCGATTCATTGTCTCTATCTTGGACAAGGACATTTTTGTATGCATGCCCTCCACTTCCCATTCCGCAGAGTGTTCTTCACAAGCTTCAGGCGGAGAAGGCAAGGATGATCCTCATCGCTCCTTTCTGGCCAAGACAGATCTGGTTCCTGCTGCTGCAGCAGCTTTCCAGGGAACCACCAGTTCCACTTGCAGTGACTCATGACCTCCTGACCCAGGATCAAGATTGACTGTTGCACCGGGGCTCAGGACCCTGAATCTCCCTGCATAGCTCCTGCAGTCATAGCAATCTCCCATTTCGGGGTTTCCTCCAGGGTTGCTCAAGTCCTCATTGAGGCTAGAAGGCCTTCTACCTATTCCACTTATGCCATGATGTGGAAGTGGTTTTCCATTTTGGCGACCACTAAGGGTTGGAAGCCCTTCTCTTGCTCGGCCCCACAAGTCATGGAATACCTCCTTCACTTATCAGACTCTGGTCTGTCCTACTCTTCTTTAAAGGTACATAACTCAGCTATCTCAGTGTACCACAAGCTAGTGGATGGTAAACCCCTGGCTCAGTTGGAGGTCTCAAAACTCTTTCTGAATGGGATTCTCCATCTGAAACCTCCCATCCACAGCCCAACTCTGCCTTGGGACTTGAACTTCATCCTGGAGAACCTCTCCCTTCCTCCTTATGAGCCGGCTATGAGCTGTGATTTGTGCTTCCTGTCTTGGAAGACACTTTTTCTTGTGGCTATCACATCAGCCCAAAGGATTTCGGAGCTTCACTCTCTAGTCTGCAAGAGCCCTATCTGATTTTCCATACAGACCGGACAGTCCTCAGAACACATCCGAAGTGTCTTCTCAAGTTGGTGTCAGAAGCCATGCTGAATCAATTGATAGAGCTTCCAGTGTATTATCCATCCCCCTCTAACAGAGGTGAGGCACTCCTTCATACAATGGACATCCATCAGATTCTCCAGTGGTACACCCACCGGATCAAAGAGTTCCACTCTTGCAACCAGTTGTTTGTTTCCTTTGCCCCAAGATCAAAGGGAAAACTGGTTTCTAAGCAGGGCCTGTCAAAGTGGTTAAGCAACTGCATTAAATTCTGTTACTAGAAGTAAGAAAAGCCTCTGCCCGGTTCTATCAGAGGTCATTCTACTAGGCGCATGGCTGCCTCCACAGCCTTCCTTCGGAACATTTCTGCAGACGACATTTGTGCGCTGCTACTTGGAGTTCTGTCCATACCTTTACCAAGCATTACAGTCTGGACATTGCTTCTATGTAGAGGGCCGGCTTTGGCCTTGCTGTCCTGCAGGGCCTTCTGTCCCAGACTGAGTCCATTCTGGATTCCAGTTTTTTCCACTGGTATTAGTTTTCCTCTTCCCCAGTTTCTCTCAGTCTCTCCTTGGAGGGACTGCTTGGGACTCTGTCCTATATGTGATGACCTACTGAAGGAACCCTCTCAAAGTAAGATAGCACAGTTACGTAGGAACTTACCGTAACAGTAGATCTTCGAGAGAGGTTCCTTCAGTAGGTCTTATTTTCCCTCCCTCCTTCCCCTCATTTTCATTTTTTTACAGGGACTCCAAATCCTGTTCGCTCCTGCTGTCAGGCCTCTTCCTGGCACCAGTGGAAGAACTGGAGGGCAGGTGTGGGGACCACCCACTGTACACAGTCATGCTGACATCAGTCACGTGACAATGGGTGAGCGGTCCTCCATCAGGCATTGCTAGAAAAGTCGGCCGTGTGGCCTGAAGTTAGGTGGCACTAGTCCTATTTGTGATGACCTACTGAAGGAACCTCTTTCAAAGATCTAATGTTACGGCAAGTTCCTACATAACTGTACTATACTGAAGGTAGATTTCTTCTTCTTTCAGATATTTAACAAGGTAACCCAATTGTGGTGGCTAGTGTCTATGTCACAAATATCCAAGGCCTTTATTTTCACTAGTTCATCTATTCTTCATTTACTGAGACTGATACTTCTATTTTGATTGGAGGAAACCTTAATTTAGCATTGGATCCTTCTATGTACAGGACTGGCCTTGTCCCCGGCTATGAACTTAACTTGTCAACCCAAGTGGCTATCCTACTGTGGGATAATGGCCTATTTGATATTTGGTGTACTCTTCACCCCATGGAAGCAGAAATTTCTTGCTACTCCTCTTCCCATGATTCCTACAGTAGAATTGATGTTATTCTGGCATCCTCTGACTTTGTATTGCAGACATGGGGAGTCTCCCAGGACCCAGGGGAATATTCTTATATCAGACCATGTTCCGGCCACCCTCTCCCTGACATTGAGTTCCACTGCCAGTAGACATAACAAATGGAGTCCTAATACCTCCCTACTCCAACAGGACTCAGCTATACAATAGTTTAAGAAGGCTATCCTTGACTATTATTCTTTTAATGACACTCCTGACTTTTCTCAAGTTGCCCAGTGGGAAGCATTGAAAGCCGTGCTTTGTGGCCAGCTGACAGCCTACACTACAGGTACCAAGAATCAGCTTGACAATACCCATTGGGCTGTGGAAAGAGAACTCAAAACTCTGGAACTGGCTACTGCCGAAGACCTTACCAAAGACCCCCAAACATGAGTAAAAATTGGGCAATTAAAAAAGGAAAAAGAGGACATACTACAATACAGAACAGACTACGCATTGTATACGCTGAATCAGAAATATTAGGAGTGTGTGGAGCAACCCAGGAAGTTATTGCAGGCCGGGCTTAGAGCTCAGGCAATGGAAAAGTACCTGCCTGTTGTTTATGACCCCCAGGTGTGTATGCTGATGGCCCCCAAGGATATTAACCAAGTCTTTCAAGACTTTTACTCTTTCTTATGCTCTTCAGAGGTAAGCCTCTTACAGAACCAGTTCTCTACCTTTTATTCCAGTCTTCATCTACCATAGGTACTGCCCCAATATCTTGCTTCCCTCACAAACCCAATCTAGTAGGACATGGTGGCCCAAGACATCCAGAGCATGGTACAATGAAATCACCAGGCCCAGATGGCTTTCCCACTGAACTTTACTATACATTTTGTGACTTGCTCATCCCAAAGCTGGCTCTAATATTTAATGAGGCATGGGACACAGGGGCCCTCTCACCATCTTTTGCACAAGTCATCATTGTCCTCATTCCTAAGAAAGAAAGGGATAGCATACTTTATTCCCAGTTTTGTCTGATCTCACTGATCAACGTGGATGCAGACAGTTCTGAAAAATACTGGCAAAATTAATGGAACCACGTATGCATCCCTAATCCACCTTCATGAGGTGTGCTACATTAATAGGACATTAGTTTCAGACAACATCCACAGAATCCTTGATCTTATCTGGGAAGCCAGCATTTTATCCCGACCTGTTGCTACCCTATTGTGAGATGCTAAGAAATCATTTGACAGGATGGAATGGGAGTACTTATTTGATGCCCTTGGGCAGATTTGGTTTTCCAGCATTCTTTATCTCCCCGGTATGTTTCCTATATACTTCACCATCAGCATTTGTCCTAACTAACTCAGTGGTATACCCCTTCTTCACAGAAAAACTAGGCAGGGTTGCCCCCTGTCCCCATTCTTGTTCCTCCTGGCAGTGGAACCACTGGCTTTAAAAATCGATACTGAAACCTATTTCCATGGAATTGTGGTGGAAGTCCTCCCCTACACAACTTTATTTTTTGCCAAAGACGTAACTTTATTTCTGGCAGATCCCTTTACATCCCTACTGGCCTTTCAGGAAATACTAAGGGGCAATTACTTGTTATTGGGCTACAGACTGTGAAGTATGAAATCTCAGCTGCTACACCTTATGAAACCTGCACTGCTGTCCTGTCCTCAGCCGAACCCTATTAATGATCCCCAGAAGGAGTGTTCTCTCTGGGCATTATACTTAGGGCTACCATTTCAGCTACAGTGGCAACCAACACACAGAAAATGTTAGACACTCTGGACTCCTACTTACAACTCTGGAAATCCCATATCCTTTTCCTAAGGGGTTGGGTCAATGCCTTGAAACTGCTTGAACTCCTCAAACTACAATACATTTAAGCTAATTTACCCATCTCTTTACTGGGGGAATCTCTTTCAGAGACTTTCGGCTAAAATGTCTTCCTTTATTTGGGCAGACAAACCACCAAAAATTAACTTTAAGACCTTACAGAGTCACTGGAGAGAGGGAGGATTTGGACAGCCAGATCTGAAGTTTTTTTCATTAGCTCACCCTTTTCTGTCAAGCTGTAATTACTTTAACTGTGTTCCTCACCTCAAGGGTATAGGCAGGCATACTCACTGTACACATTTGTGTACAGTTTTGCTGAGTTCCTCATATGCCTTTTTGTTAACATTATCATTCTAATCTGTACCATTTAAGTTAGTGAAGGCCACTGAGCAGTGTCTGTTTTAACTTTTATTGTTTATGGGATAGACATGTGTATCACCTATTTAGAGATTGGATGAGCCATCTGACAACAATCTGATTTGTTTGTTATGGGGGCAGCATTTAGAAAGGATGTGTACATTTTTTAATGGGGGGGGCAGCAGTGGGAAGTGCCTATTAAAAATAGAAATATTTGGCTACACCTCTGCCTCACCTGGTAGAGCCCATCCTGAGTTGGCTTCCCTTGGAAATGGCACAGAGTCAGTTGTCAATCCCCTCAGCATTTACTGTATATTCCCAGGGTGGTCTCTCCATACTGCAGTCTTGCCTTGCCAATGCTACATTAAACATGTCTGGAACAAATACAGAAAGCAAATAGGCTGGAACCCTCAGACAGCCCCCTGTAAGCCCCTGTAGCAAAACCCAGACCTGCCAATCGATGGACAACCTATTCACTGAAGAGACTGGGAAGCTAGGGGCATTACCATGTTACGTGATAGTTAGACCCTCAGTCGGTCCATCTTTATTCATTTGAAAACCTCCAGAACAGATCCCACCTTCCTCACTCCCACTTTTGGAGGTACTTTCAAATAAGAGATCTCCTCAAAAACAAAGTCTCAAGTGAACTTATTTTCCCACATTCTCTAACACTTGATCCATGGCTCTCCTCGCTAACCAGTGCATAGCATCCAATATACAATTTTAAAGCTCTCCAGCAACATACTCGTCCTCCCCCCCAGCAGGTCCTACAGCAAAATGAGGCTTAGAACTGGGTATTATAATTTCCTCTCAGAAATGGGCCCAAGTTTGGTCTAATGAATAAATGGCCTCACATGAACCCCAAGCAAAACCTCTGCAATACAAAATCCTTTACAAGACATACAGAACCCTAACCTGGCTTTACAGGGTGGGTCACCCAGACCATAGTGACTGTTGGAGATGCTCCATCTCACAGGCAACATTAGCCCATATTCTTTGGACATGTTGTGACATTGACCAGTACTGGATGAACATATGGCTTACCTGTACCAGAGTTCTTCCTAACTTGGGGATACGAGACCCACAGCACACCTTACTTAGCTTGCCACAACTGAATTCTACTCTGTCCAGATTCCAGCTTTTGTGGATCAATGGGGCCATGGCAGTTGCCAAATGAATACTGTTACAGCACTGGAGGAGCCCTGACCCTTCCCCCCACACTGAGGAATGGTTCAATTTACTGGCACTAATTGCCCATTATGACAGAACTGAGCACCAAATAGTTGCAATCTACCTGATTTTCAAAAAATATAGAAACTTTTAAGTACCTCAGTGGAATCATATAAGTCCAAGAGGGTAGCATCTTTCAGATAAAGAGATGTGCAAGAACAAGGGGACAAAATTTGAAGATGAGGAGGTGGTTCAGGGGCAATGCGAGGAAGTATTTTTTCACAGAAAGGGTGGTGGACACATGGAATAGCCTTTCTGAGGAGGTTGTGGGGTCTAAAACTGTGGGAGAATTCAAGAATGCATGGGGCAGACATAAGACAATTTTTGGGGGGAGGTAGAAAAAAATAGGCTGTTGGTTAGCTAGGATCTGTAGCTTATCCTGTAGGTAGAGAAATGGGCAGACTAGGTGGATCAAGCTGTCCTTATCTGCCATCAAAGTCTATGTTTCTTTGTATGGACCCCCTTTCTAGATGCGTTTCCCAGAACAATCTTTCAGAATAAACCCAATGAATGAACTCCGAGCAGCTTCTTCTCTTAGACCAACGCGCCCATAAAATGAGCTACTTATGCACTTCCTAGACACATTACTCATAACCCATGCAGTATCTGCATTCTTCAGATGGGCTTTTGGTCCTGCTTTTGGGCCACCCTCCTCACAGGTGGATCTGAACTTTTCTGTCACGACATCTCCCAGCCACCCCTTCCCCACTCACTTACCCATTTACTCTTTTAACAATGCCCTAACCTATGCTTGCCTATACCCCAACCATTTACCTTATTCTATTTCTTTAGCTGCTCAAATAGTATGGAGCCCTTCCTTGGATTCTTAGACCTACTGTATGCTTTCCCTATTACCACCCCCTACTCCATGATAGGCACAGCTTCTTATTAAAACAGGACAAAAAAATCGTACCTTATGTTCTAGCTGTTGACTAGAGTGGATAACTTTCCACTCGAGGTATTGTATTGCATTTATTTATTTATTGAGGACTAGGAAATACCTTTGCGTCAAAGATTCATTTACAAAGGTTCCATGTCACAGAAATTCAGTACATAACAGACTTTACGTAACAATTCAATGAAAACACAGTTCAGCAATGAGTACAAGGAAACAGTGAAGGCAACCAATCAGAAACTAAGGTAAAATAGTACAGTTGGAGATATATGGTAAGGCTCAGAGATATATCTTAGGTCCAGAGGCCTAGGAATGCAGGCCAGTGGCATTGGTCAGTGGGGAAGGGGAGAGGGTAGGGGTTAAGTAACAGTCACAGGTATTTGAGGCCTGGAGGTGGTCCCTAAGATGGGTTCTGAAAGGGTCGATTCTATTTTCATTTACAAGCCAGGTCAGTAGGCTGTTCATGAGGGAGGGGACTCTGAAGCTGAAGGACCTTTGGCATTGTGAGGTATGGCAGGATGGAACCAAGAGGAGAGGCTTGCAGAACTTCAAGTGTGCTTAAGCTTCGGTTCTGGGTGGACTAAAAGGGCGAGCCCAGGGGGGGGAGAGGCTGAGGGTAATTTTTTTAGCCATGAGGCAGGGGTCTATGTGATAACGGTGAATGCTTTAAGGCGATCACTGTTATCACACAGTTAGAATCCCGAAAAGATTTTCGGCACTCTGACAACCCTGACACACAGGACAGTGGTGTCAGGAGAGGTTTTAATGCTTTCTGTGGAGGGTCTCACCCCCTCACCTACTTAGAGGATTCTCAACTCCAGTGGGGTGCATGTGTGGGGGGTGAAAGCATTAAAAAATAAAGGTTTGGGCAGAGCGCAATAAAATCACACCAGTGCCCGGGCCCAAACCCCGTATCTCACCCACCCCAACCACTAGTCAACCCATGATGCCACGATGCACCTCGGCCATCCACTGCAGCGTCACCCCCTACAGCCTCTCCGCCCCCTCCCAGCCAGCGCTTGCTGTGCTCACTCCCCCCTGCATGCGTACACATACCCACATTCTGTCACCCAGTTTGCCCACCCCCTCATCCGGTCACCCTACCCTCCCATCGCCAAGAGGGATTGCACCGGGAAGGAGTCGCCGTTACGGATGGCACCCTTCCTCATACTCCCAACTCACGGGATACCATGAGGCCGGTATGGAACTTGATCCTATTGTTGAGATTGAGCCAGTTGGTAGTGCTATATAGGGGGCATGTATGAGTGAGATGATCACATCCCAATATGGGACAACATGCTTTATTTAGAGAGAGAAGAAGTCTATATAGGTCAGAGGTGCTTGCAGCACTATAAATAAGTATGCCGTAGTTGGGCAGGGAGAGCACAGAGGAGGAGATGATGAGTCTAAGGGCGTCTGGGGTTAGGCAGTGCCTGAAGTGAAACAGTAACCCCAGCCTAACATTGAGGGCTTAAGACAGGAGATGGATATGTTGGTGGAAGTGGAGTGCAGGGTCTAGTGTGATGCCCAGGTACTTGAAGGAGTTGACTTGCTCCAAGGGGATCCGATTGGCAGTTAGAACTAGGGGGGTAATGTGCCTTCCAGATGTTGAGTGGATGAGAATAAAGCATAACTTTGTATAGTAATGGTATATTGTTTTAATCACTTTTTCTTCCTTTCCATAGCTTGCATTCCAAGGGCACATGTCACTGCCAAGGACTGATAACCAGAAATGTAAGCAGTTTCTTTGTTTGTTACTGAATGTTATCCTTTTCAAAAAATCTCCATGTCAGGTATGGATTTCATGCTGCTAAGTTCAATTGAAGTTTAACTTTGATGCAATGCCTTAATTACGACCTTCCAAAGTAGAGCCATGATTTAGGTTATGATGATAAATACTTTGTTGTCCCATTAATAATTTACCAACCTCATATTTCTCCATTTACTGTATATTGCACTGTATCTGTCTGTTCATGTAGTAGTCTTTGGTCTAGTTGATAACTGCATACAACTGTTATATGAAAAAATCAATAAACACCTTTATGGAAAAAAAAATCTAAATTGAAAACATGCTTTGTAGGAGCAATACAATTCTGGGATTTGGGATTCTAGACATTTCTGTTTGAGGTGTCCAACAGCTGAAAAGCCCTTCTTACTACTGGCAGACAAATCATATTAACTTTTTAATCATTTTATTGCTTGTCCTAAAATGATCTTAAATGGGACTTCACTGATATAGTACTTATATAGCCTTAGGAGGAAAAATATAAATGCCTGGCAAAAAAGATAGCTTTTCAGTGCAACGTGTGCTGTATTTATTTCTATGCATTGCCTTGAGAAAGGGAAAGATGCTATGAAGTTTTCAATGTCTGTCAATCTTTCTTAGAAATAAGTCTGATTTCACAGACATAAGGGTTATTTCTACTCTTACTGGATATTTGTATATTTTGACCAATAGTCTTGATCTGTTATTTTTCTGTTTGATATAAACAACTACCCCATGTTTAAAGTGATTCAAGGAAGTTTGCAACTGCAAGTGGGAGTAATAACCTGTAGCAGCTGTGAATCAGTCTTCGACCATTCAAGCTGCCAAAAAGTGCTGTTTTCCATTAAAAGAAAAATGCTTTCATTTCTGTGCTCTGCTTCATTTTCATAACCCTATCCATTTTTTTTCTCAGTGCTGCAACACCCAATGGTGGCATCATGCAAGGGCAACAGCTTTTTTAAAGGTGCACTGTCAGTTTTAGTTGACCTTTTACACTGCTTGCAAGTAGTTGTATCTAGCTTTATAATGTGTAGAACAATTCTAGTGATATGATTGGCTGAAAGCAGCTCAGAGCCATGTAATCATTGACCCATAATTACACACCTGAACTACTTACATCCATTCAGGCTCTATAACATAATCATTGAAAAGTATAATTTCAGATCTGTCACGTCATCAGCAGGCAGTAAAAGTGAAACAATAGCTATACAATATGACAAATTATCTTTTTGGCCTACCTGCATCACAAAAACTTTTTTCCAGGAGCTTTTCTACAGATTGTACTGCTGTAAACACTACCAAATTAGAAGACTGCACTTTTATTAGGGAGATAGAAAACTCAGCTATTTACTGTACCCACAATGCCTCACTATGTAAATTAGTATACAAGCTATTATATTTCTGTGCTCAGTACAGAAATAGGAGACTACATCTATCTGTAAAGAAATCTTGTCAGCTAGATACTGCATGCACAATGCCTTGCTTTGAAAATAAACATATTAGAGCTTATATTGTTGAAGATAATACAGAATTATGAGGCTGGACCTCACAGTAAGGAAATTGGAAAACACCGTCTTATTGTACCCACAATGCATTGCTTTGTATATCTACATATGAGGTTATATACTGCAGTCACCACTACCAAAATAAAAGACTGCACCTCTGAGTAACGAACATTTACTGCAAGTCAACTTTATAATTTACCCAGAATTCCTTGTTGCTGTATGTAACATATTGACAGCTCCCTCACATTACATCATTTTTGGAGTGTGGCTGCACATAGAAAACTGGTGGGTGGGCAAAAACAAAGCCCTGATAAAACATCAAAAAAAAATTTACTATGACAGATTTTTTAACAAATCAAATTGCAACTCCAACATCTGAAGCATGGCTAGCAATTACATACTATTTGAAAAATGCATTTGAGGAACTTCCATAAATCACCTTGTTTGAAGCTACAAATTATAATCACCTCAACAACCATGCACTGTACCTGCTCTTAGTGACATGCACTGTATGTTATGCATTAATTTGTAAATAACAGATGACCCAGTGGCACTGAGGGTTGAGGTACTGGATGCCACACCTCATGCCAAGCCGGTGACCTGGGTTTGGGAACAGACTCAGGACACCAGAGATCAGCATGGGAAGAGAGGATTGATCATCCAGAGGACTGCTCTCCTTTCCTGGGGTGGGATCCTGGGATTGCATCACTCGGTAGTGGCATCCAGTGGAGATCAGAGGCACTACAAGAGCAATGCCACAGAAAGAGGTGGAACTTGGCAGAAATCAGCACTACAGGTGCTTGGATGTCACTGCATGTCCACATCCAGGGGGAATCATAGAGGAAAAACTCCCAACCATGATTGGATGATGTCCTCTAACAGGGTCCTGCCTACTGCCACCAAACAAAGTCTGCCTTGAGGGGCAGGGACTCAAGGGTGATGCAGTCTCTCTCCCCATCCTCTCTTGGGTGGGACCCTCTGTTGGGGATAAGCCACGGTCCTCCCTTCTTCAGCCAGGGTTGCAATGGAGGTTGGTGGATGGCTGGTATACAAGATCCTGTGTAACAGGGCTGAATTGGGGAGCAAGTTCCCCTTCATTAATTGGGATAAAAATAGTGTTTAAAACAAAATGCATAAACAATAACTCATGATAAGGTATGGGGTTATGCAAGCAATAATACCTGACTGGGTGGGTTGTATTGGGCAATACCGGACCACCCAGGGGCTTATTGAGGCCTGATGCCAAAGGCAGAGGTCCTTAAAACTCCTGGAAGGTCCAGTTTTCCTCATACCGCTCACCCTGTCAGGTATTATTGCATTTAGAAAATGGGCTACTGAAGATAAAAATGATTCCAAAAAATAATAATGTTTAAATTGTTTTAGTCTTCAATTTTTAGTATGTGTAGGTAGGTACAGTATACGTATAGAATAAAAGTCTACAGTTCCTGCTTTTCCCACTAGATGGTGCTGCAAGTCTATACTGCCCTATGTTTTCCTCAGTGCTAGTTTCCTTCACTCTCTTGATCCATGCTCTTCTCATACTTCTCAAGTGCCCCGTTTTATTTTCCAGATCATTGCTGGTTTCCTTCTCTCTTGATCCAGTCTTCATACCTCTCAAGTGTCACGATTTTTTTCAGATGACGGCATCCCATTTTTACCCTCCCCCATCCCAACTCCCAATCTTCCTGCTGCAGCCGCTATCATGTCTGCACGTTACAGTAAACACAGACCCTGGTGCTGAGGCAGAAACACATCGATTAAGGAGGTCTATGGTGTGTAACAGATGTCCAAGCTGTTGGGGGATAGAGGAATGATCAATTAAGCAGCAACTTTGCCTCGTATTGTTTGTAAAATGCTGATGCTGAACTTCCTTTTTCTTGAGAGAGGTATCCTCTGGACAGCTGAGAATTGCTACTGTTCCACCTTAGTCCCATGCTAAAACTCCCCACCACCAGCAGAAGAAGAGACAATCTCTTTTAAATTCGCCCCAATACAGCACACACAGAAGCAACTCCATTAGCAGTATTTCTCTCCTCACAGGATCTGCGTGTTGACAGTGGATGGCGAGCCGGATGATGAGATCATGGCAGCACAAACAGAGCTGTCGCTTCCATGTTGGCTTTTTTTTTGTTTTGTGGACTCGCATTGTTTTACTATACCGTTGGATTCTGAGACAGGGTTATGTTTAATAAAATGAAGAAATTGGCAGTGGAGTTGTGGGAATGGGTGTGGGGGAGGATCATACTTCCATAACATTGATTTTGTATTCAGTCACCTGAGGAGTGCATGGGAGCTGAACGAGTGGCAGAACCAGTGGTGTTGAAATATGTAGTGCAGTGTAAGGTACGCACCACAACTGATTCTTTTTTTCACAGAAAGAGTTTTGCTTCCTTCAGATAAATTAGGTGACTGCCATGAGTGCTGTTGTTGGGGGTGGGGGGTGGCTGCCTGAATACTCTCTCACTAACTAAGATAATAACATATTGGTGATTTAAAATCCATGCCCAATGCTTTGGCCTATGAAGAAGTAGGGTGGGCACAGGCATGGGTGAAGAGGTACTTGAACTTGTACTTTTTATTTCCTGGGCATCTACTGTACTTATAACATGGGTCATGTCAATAATGCAAGAAAACTCCCAAAACGTTTTTTTTCATGTTTAAATACCTAAAAAGGTACAGTATCCTGCCACCTTGCAAAATAGTCCATAAGACAAAATGCACAGTGCCATGCTATTATGTCCATAGAAATGTGACACATACAGTTGTGCCATGATCTGTGACATTTCTTGTGCATAATATCACACGCAGATCCTGTGAGAGAACTACTGCTAATGGAGTTGCTTCTGTGTGTGCTGTATTGGGGAGAATTTAAAAGCGAGTGTCTCTTCTTCTGCTGGTGGTGGAGAGTTTTGGCATGGCACTCAGATGGAACAGTATCAAGTCTCAGCTGTCCTGAGGATACCTCTCTCAAGGAAAAGGAAGTTCAGCATCAGCATTTTACAAACAACACAAGTGTGCCAACATATCATCGCCCCCCCAACACAGACAAGTGATGTAAAAGACAGAGACACAGACAGTGTTGGGATTTGCACTGCCTCTCATGATCTCGCTTCACATATGCACTACTGACTTGCATACCTTCTTAATGTATTATTTTGGGTTCTGTAGATGTTATGGACACATACCTGATGATGCTATCTGCAGAGTGGCACACAATCACAGACACATGTGTGAGACACTGGATACCACTTCTGCTACAGTATGATGCTTCTTACGGAGGTTTTAACTGCCATACCTCTCCCTACGTGGTCCTCACTCCAAAACTCCAAACACCAAGAAGCAGGCTGCAATCCTTTCTCTCACCTCTGTTTTTTCTACAGACATGCAGACTCATGATGACATGCACTGCAGTGCTGGGTGGGGGGAGCAGGCGAATGTCTCTCACTGTTGCAGTCACTGTCTCTGTCTACTGCTGTGGCAGAGCTTGCCTACTACGGTTCTACAAGGCATGGATATCACACGCAGGTGTGGGACAGGTGACAATGGCACAGAGAGAGAGAGAGACAGCGAGAGACAGAGAAAGCAACTGTGTGCTGCATCTCATGCTCCTGTCATACATGGCTACTTGGTTTAGGTATTCTAACATTAGGCTGGTTTTATACTTATCTAAATGGGAGATTACAATCTGTTAGGGTAGGAGGTCAGGGTTTTAAATAATTGATTAGCAGTTTTTTTCTTGGGACTATACTGACTGTACAGAAAGTATTTATATAGATTTTCTAGAAGGGCTGTGTTTGTTAAACACAGTGATGCAAGAGCTATGCATTTTCACAAAGATTTAGCACTTTTATGAGCAAAACGCTAATCAATTTTTAGAGTTAAATAAATCCCTGGAGGTGTTTGCTCTGCACCAACCACTCTATTAAATGGGGTACCTCAAGGGTCTGTGCTTGGTCCTCTTCTTCTTTTTGTTATGTATAAATGATTTACCAAATTATTGTTCATCTAAAGCTTATCTACAACTTTATGCAGATGATACTATTTTGTACACCAGATGTGTTGATATGGATACAGCAATGATTATTTTGCAACAAGACTTTAATAAAATACAAATGGAACTTGTTAATTTGAGATTGCTTTTGAATGACCAAAAAACATAGTGGATGTTATTTGGAAAAAAGTTCTTAAAGATTCAAACAATAAAGCACTTAGATTTTTATCAGCAATCAATATAGAACGAGAAGACTCCTATAAATATTTAGGGGTTATACTAGACAAAAACTTTGCATTTAACATCTATATCTATGAGACAAAAGATACTTCTGAGTTTTTTTATAGAAATAGAACTCTCTTTATTTTTAAGATTAGGAAACTATTGGTTTCTACCGTGTTCTTACTTGTATTGGATTATGGTGATATCATTTACAAAAAATGAAAAAAAATCACTGCTGTGTTCTTTGGACATCCTATTTAATAGTGCATTAAGATCTGTAACAAACCTTCCACCTAGAACTCATTGCTGTGTACTATATCAAAACTCAGGCCTCTTTTCATTGTCTGACAGGAGAGATTACCACTGGAACTTATTGGTGTATACGTTTGTACAACAATCACTGCCTGTTTTTTATGTTAAATTTATTACAAATAAGGATACAAAAACAATATTTCTTAAGATCTTCTGCTCGAATAAGTTTTTATATGGCTAGATCTAGGACAAAATTTGGTGATAAAACTATATCAAATTTAGTGCCCAAAACATGAAAACGAGTGTCTAAACAGTTACAAAGTACATTATTGCTACCATTTAAACATTTTAAGTCTTTGTTAATGACTTTATACATTAAACACTGTAGTTGTTATGGATAAAGTATTTACACTTATGTCTGTATTATAACTTAAATTAGGTTGTATTGAAACTGAAATTGTGTATGTATGTTTGTCCTTTTTGTGATGTTACACATTGGATTCAATTGCAGAAGAGTTACTTTTATCTCAATTTGACATCCAATAAAGATTGAAAGTTTGAAAGAACAGTACCTAAAGGCAACTCATGATACTAATGCGACTTGTAACAAAACAGTTACTCATCAAGGGGGGGGAGGGACAAGCAGCCACAGATCTTGGACCCGCACTCCACCTCTCCATGCTTTTCTCTCTTTCTCTCTCTCTCTCTCTCTCTCTCTCTCTCTCTCTCACCCACACCCCTCCAGTGACTGCCATAGCTACGGCTATGATGGGAACCCAAGAACTAATATTCCTCTCCATCCACTGTATGTCACCCACAAAGACAGACAGTACAAGTATGGCAGCAAATCCTCAGGACTATGGGACCTTACTTTGGGGCACAGATTCCTGCTAGGGGCAGGTGGGTGGAAGGGATGTGTAACATGGGGCAAATAAGAGCATGACTTGAAAAAACACAGTAAATCACAAGCTGCTGTTGCAAACTGTATTAGTACCACTGGTCCGAGCAACTGAGAACTACACCTGCTGGCTTGTCATACACAGCATTACAGAGGAAAACACTGAGGTGACTCTTTCACTTCCCCAATATTACTAATGGCTGCCATTCACTCTTAAAAACCCAATGAGTCTCAACACAACTGTCAGTGAGTCCCTCCTCAGAACCATGCACTAAAAAGGGAAATTAATGCATGGCCAAGCAGTAGGACTCCACCAATGGGATCCTACGTTTTTAGTAACCCATGTTATAATTTGGGTGTCCAGTGATGATCATGATTGTAAATGAGCTACTGTCAAAACAGTGACTCATTTACAGCACTACCAATTTGGGCTACCTTGCAAAGGTAGTGACGGAATACAAAAGTGACAATAGAGAAGAGCGAGTGAGGGTAACCAGAAGGGGAAGCATAGGGAAGAGAAGGGAGGAATGGGGAAATGGGTTTGTGTGAGGTAGTGTGCCATGCTGCCGCTAAACTAGCCATGTGGTATGGTGGTGAGGGTGGCTAGTTTTGGTGCAGCAGGTAGTGGGTTCAGGGCTGGTTCTGGGGACCCGATAACATTTTACTGCTGCCATTGTTTGTTTGTTTTTTTGTCAGTCTGTCTCTCCCTCCCTGACATGTACCCCCTGGAGTTGGCTATATTTAGTCTGGGGGTGAAGGTTGTGAAGCCCCCCAGCAAGGGGGTGGCTGCACCCCCTCCACTTAAATACTATTTTAAGTTGCCAGATACCTTGTCACCCACAAGTGTACATCACCAATTTGCTTTTCAGTGATGTGCTCTTGCTGTAACAGCGATCACTGTTTTGCGATCGCTGTTATGACATGGAACCTAAAATGTGATTTATTATATTCATTTTCAGTGTAATGTATCTTTTACAATTTTTGATTAATTATGTAACCAGCATTTGCTGCTTCTATTTTTGCCCCAGTGACCTGATTTTTAACCCTTGTACAGTGCACCTTAAGAAGACTATGCAGGTGTGACAAACTGAGTACACCAAAGGCATTTAAATTATATTTTCAAAATACTAAATACTTCTTCTCTTTAATCTTATCTCATACAGTCCATTTATTTATTTTAAGATGCATCTGTTCAGTTACTGCTATAGCTGGGTTTGATCACAAGTGACAGTATAATGTGGTTATATAAAGGGACTTTACAATAGCTAATGTAACAGAAAATGTGGAATCCTGCATTAAAAAGTAAGAAAACATGCTCTTTTCATCTCCATAAATAGAATGTTTTGTATATTTAGTGATTGATTGAATAATGTAATGCAAACTACTATCCTTACTGTGAGACAGAGGATGAAACATGTTTTGCAAACATTCTCGGATTGTGTGTGCTGATGAAACACAAGTGTATTTAATTCCTCCTAGACCAATTAATATGTGGTCATTCACTGGCCTCAATGGTATGTTGAAGATGATATCTACTGTATGAGTAATGAACTTTTAATAAGTTAAGGTCCTATTAGTTGGTATGAGACCTTAGAGCTGGAAACAGTATAATTGGAAAGCTGATTACTCTTATCCCCAGTCTTCCAGTTTGTCCCTAGAATCAAACTTGTTCTGTTCATGAAAGTTGTCATATATCATTGCTTCTCACTTATGAAAACAGACAAGTACATGAATAGACATTGTCAGCTTTACCAAACCAAGGTGGCAGAAACAAAAATATTATTTTGTTATACAAAACTGGATAATATTTTGTCCTGAAAATATATATAATATTTTATAAAAGACACATTATAAGGCAGAAACATATTCACATAAGCAATATGTCCCAACTGTTTTGAAATGTCAGTTTTCTTCAAATGATTGTTTGAAACCAAATGGTCAGTTTTCAAGTTTTCTCCCCCTCCCCCAAAGTTTTAGGAAATGCTTTAAAGGGAATGTTCATACATAGGGCCCAATTCATGAAGGACAATGCAGTGCTTGTGCCACGCCCTGCGTCATCTAAAGCTGTAGCTGTGGCAAAGCCCTTTGGCACAAAGCAGCCAAATTCCTGAAAGGCTGGTGCAGTTGCAGCATTTTCCATGGTTTACGGCACCTTGCACCAAAGGTACAGCACAAGTCCCATAATATGGGACCCCTGTAGATGCAAAGTTAGACCACAAGGGAGCTGGTCTAACGTGCTGTGTCTGGTGCATCTGACCAAGAAGTAAAATTGGTGCTAAATGCCTGCCAAAAGTCCCCTGTCCCGTTCGCTAAGCACACCAGAGACTTGCAGCAGTGCAAGTTATTTGTGAATCTGGCTCATTAACTGCAAACTTCTGACATGCATTTAAAGAATAAAATTTCCTGGTGAAGCTTTTCAATAAATAAATAAAAATAAAAATTCCCCCCATTGTATCTGGCAATCCTGCCCCCTACTTACTTGTTTAATATTCCAGAATTCCCTCTCACTCACAGTACCACCCACATGGCTGCCATCACTGATGGGGTCCGAAGTGGTAAATTCAATAATAGGATAAACATTTCAAAGTATGTTATGCTCCAGTACACTAGTCATTCTATACACCTCCTGAGGGTAGAGTGAATACCACAAAGCCAATACATCACCAGAAGAGAAGCCTAGTACCAATGATCATGTCTCTGAGCATTAACAAGCTACCAGCAGTCCATCCTTCAAATGAATCTGCAGCAGCTAGGGGAGGTTCTAAAATGCACACAGATGGCTTTATAGCATGGGGTTTTAATGGAACCCCTCTGGAAATACACGGAACTAACTGGGGAAACTTTAAAATATTTTTTTCTCTTTCCTTTCTAGCAGATCACAGTGGGTAATGATGGCTTTCTCACTGCAGCCAGTGGTGGTGAGCTGTAGGGTTCCCCTGGGTCTGTTCTATCCCGCATTCTTTTTCAAAGGGTATATGTTGCTGTTGAGTTGGACTACCAAATGATATGGTGTGAGTTTTCACTGATATGCAGCTGGCACTCAGTTGTACTTGTCCTTTACCTCAGATGAGTAGGAGGCAGGCCCTGTGCTGGAATAATGTCTTAATAACATTGAGGAATGGATAGACTCCAACTGGCTGAGCCCCAGCCAGACCACGACAGGGTTGTTGCTAGTGGAACCAGGTCCTCAAGGGTATGCTTGATGATATGAGGCTATTAAGTTACCATCTCTAAGAGACACCCTGCTGACAACCGTGATTAGTGTAAGAAATCTTGGAATCACTGGAGACTTGACACTGACACTAGAACATCAGGGGCCTGATATTTAAAAATGTGCAAAGCAGAGTGCAACATTTCCACTCTGCTTTGCCATTGCCCAGAAGCCTGCGGATGCTATATTCAGTTGAACTGTGCACTGATGCTATCTGACTGAATGCTGATGCATGTCAACACAGTGCTAATTCAAGTAGTGCTGCCCTGATAAGGATTCCTGTTGTACAGGGAACAGCACCACGTGACCCGATAGTGCCAGTGTGCTAGGTACAATATTCAGAGGGGCCCATGCAAATTTTCCAGTTGAGCATACAAGGTATTAAAGGGACATTTGCATGCTTATTATGGCCTCATTTGCATGAGAAGTGGTGGCAGGTTTGCTCAGCACCACCCCCACCCTGTTTGCCCAGTTCTCTACAAGAAAGAGAAGTCCCTGGTGCCAAGTGGGCCCCCACCATCTTGACTGTTTCCAAATAATTCCATGCTGACCTTGATTGCTATGCCTCTATTAGAAAATCATATCCATGGTGCCCAGTGCACCACTCTCTGATCACCTGGTTTTCCTTGAAGTAGTGTATACCTGGCATCCAGTGGTCCATGTTCACTGATTCAAGGTCCCATTAAAAGTAAGGTAAACCCGGATGGCCTGTATTTCCCCATATCCTCCATATCCTGTTTCCACTGAAAGGAGATACACATCTGGTGCCTAATTGCCCATCCCACCATCCAATCACCATCCCCTTTAGGGTAAGAGATGCCCCTGGTGTCCATTGTCACAGTTCCCTATCCCTGGCCACATCTTGTAATGTGTGCTTCCTGCCTGTTCATGTGGTTACTGACTAAGAAGGTGAAAGGAGAGTTGTGCCAGTAGCCATATAGACTCCCATGGCAATGATGATTTAGGGTAGAGGGGGTGGCAGGCTAGGTGGTCGGTACAACAGTGTGAGGGGTGCTAAATGCTAGGGATTACCTAAGTGACATGGGTGGATGGTGATTGGAGAGTGGGGGGGGGGTTCCACAGGACACTAGAGAACATGTTGGTTGTTTTTTTTTGCAATGTAACTTACATTCTATTCACAGTTATTATGTACACAGGACAGGGTGTTGTCTTTTTTATGGGTCAGGGATAGAAAACCTGTGAGAGAAGGAGAGGTGACTGCTGGACTCCAATAACTTTTCGTTACAAGGCAGGACCAGGTATCAGGCACTGAGAGGGACCACTGGGTGCCAGGGAAATCTCTTATGTAAGGAGATGTCAATCAGAGTGTGGGATGGGCCACTAGGCACCAGGGATGTATCTCCTTTCACAGAGATGGGGCACAGATGATGGGGGAGCACTGGCTACCTGAGATTACCTTATGCTTAAGGGGGCTGAGGATATGAGACTGGGGAGACCACTAGATGCCAGAGATACACTATTTCAATGATGGCCCAGCAATCGGAGGGAGGTAGGATGAGTGGACACCAGAGAATAAATATTTTTTTAACTTTCATTATCACCTGGACATCAGGCAGAGGATGTATGGCTTCATCAGTGCCAGGACTTGACCACCAAGCATACAACCAAGGCCACCTAGACAGCACAGCCATCAGTTTGCACCTTATAATGGTGCTCATGAGGGGAGTGACTGAGAACCTTCAGAGGCCCCAGTCAAGACTTACATTTGAGGCATCATTCTGGAGGCATTCCAGAGGCATCATGGTTCTCTGTGCCTAGGGATTTTCTCCTTGCTTTCCTCCAGGAGGCATGGACATTCAATGATGTCAGCACAGGTCAGATGCACTCCTGCACTCAACCCACAGATGTCCACTGAATCCTTCACTTAGTGTTTGGAGGTCCTGGCTGTTGCACACCCAGTCTCCACTAAGTGTCATTGACATGCTGAGAAACCACAATCCTCTCTGCAGAGGAGGAAAGTTGTCCAGGGGATGCTCATCCAACCTCCCTCCGGCTGACCATCTGATGCACCATGCACACTTTCAAATGCAAGTCATCAGTGCTGCAGACAGTAGTGCTACTGCTGTGCAGGTGGCCAACTGAAATATTTTAGCTTGATGTGTGCAATGCACCTCAGCTTATTAACACTCACCACTTGCACAGGACTGGATATTGTATTTATTACGGGGCCGAGGATCAGGGAACGGGTCAGGAAACCATTGGATGCAAGGATGTATGTTTCACATTATGTGGTGTGGGAATCAGGGACAAGGATGACCACTGAACACCAGGGACATCTCTTCACTTAACAGGGCAGTGATCAGATTGTGGAGGGGAACACTGGCCACCAGTGATACTATTATGTTTTACTTACAGTATTTTATTTATTTATTTATTTTGCTGTCAGATTAAAGACAATTGAGCAAAGCTAATTTCATAGGTTCCACATCAGACAGATTGCAAAGATTATAAATACAAAATAAAGGATTTACTGCAAGGCAGGTCTTACAGGTGAAAAATACAATGGTGCATCAAAATCTGACATTGTACAATGTATGCCAAAGAGCAGATTCAGTCGTTGAAATACCAACCGCACAATAAACATAGAGAGAGAAGAGCAGTCAGGGACTTTGTCAATTGATAACAGAAAGGTTGAGGTTGGGAATGAAATAAGGGAAGAGCAAGGTAAGGTAGCCAAGGGCCCTTGTCAAGTTATGAATGGGGGGACAGGGGGCAGCAGATGGAGGAGATGGGAAATGACAGGCGGTGGAAGGTGACAATCGGGTAGAGAGGGGGTGTGTGGATAGGAAGGAAAGGTAAGTAGTTGTGAAGGGTGGAGAGGAGTGGTGAGGGTTAGGGAGAATGACAGGTGCAAGTGAGAGGGGAGGCATTGGGGGAGGTAAAGGCTGGGTGAAAGGGAATAGGGCAAAATGTGCTTGGGCAGAGGGGTGTGGAGTAAGCACAAATGCATGTGTGAAGTGAGGTATTGACAGAGTTTGAATTTAAAAGGGCCTAGTTTTGAGCCAGAAGAGATGTCATGATGAAGGGAATTTAGCCAGAGCAGGGCACGGTAGGCAACGTATCTTTTTCCCTGGGTTGTGTGACAGTGGGGTACCTGAAAGATCTGGTTTAAGGAGCTCCTGATCTAATAGGGATTACGTGATGGGTTTAGGATGTTTTGGTGATACAAGTCCAAGGCTGATCTTCTAGGCTATTAGATGTGTTTGGTATTTGATTCTGTCCTTTATTTTAAGCCAGCTTGTCTTGACATACTGGTCGCAGTATGCTATTTAGCCAGCTGGTGATTGGAGGGGGCTGACAGAGGATACCAGGGGGCAGGTGTGCTCTCCTCCTCTGGCCAACATGGTAGTTGGCTGTAGTAATTCTGGTAGGAACAAGGGTTTCCTTGAATGAGTCAAGGTTTTGTTTGATGGCATTTGCACTCTCCATAATGACCCACTACTCCCTTTTGTGCAGCATAAATGCACTGAATATTTAGTTGGGAAAGTATTCCTGTTCCCACTCCTCCATTTGACCACCTACATACATTATATTTTGTGTGTGTACTAACCCTATTAGCATGCACAACTTCCCATTTTGAATATGTGATCTGGCACAAATCCAGTTTGCAATGGTTAACGCCCATTTGCACCCACACAAACCTTTGAATATTAGGCCCCAGGTGTCAGCCATTGTCACTGATGGATTTTGCCAACTAAGGAATATCTCCAGGATTAGACCATCTCTGGGTTAAGAGAATCGATCTGGTGACTCTGATACCTGCTTTCATGACCTGGAGACTCAACTACTGTAATGCTAGTATCCAGTGATAAGATCAACCAAAATGGCAATTCCATATTTGGCACTGTTCGGATGAGCTACCCGCAAGGGTAGTGACTACTTCTACTGCGAGGGTAGGGTAAGGCTGCTGGAAAAAGGGATTGGCAAGGGGAAGGGGAGGGATAGGGAAGATGGTTATCAGGAGGGACTGTTCCTGCTGCCGCCAAGCCAGCCATGTGGTGTAGTAGTGAGGGAGGCTAGCTCCAGCACAGCAGGTACTGGGTTCGGGGCAGGTGATGAGAGGGTCTAAAATTTTCAGGTGACTGTGGCTCCCAGACTTTTTTTTTCTGCCAAATTTGTGCCCCTTCCCTGAAATGCACCACACTGGAGTTAGGAATCTTAATTTAGGGGAGTGAGGGGGGATAAAGCCCTCACAAGGGGGGGGCACAGCTCCCCTGCAGAAACACTTTAGGATGCTGGGAGTTGGTTCGTTGGTAAGTGTATATCGCTGATTTGCTTTTCGGCAATATACACTTACCATAATAGCTATTGCCATTCTGCATTCGCTATTATGACATAGAACCATAATGCTGTATAATTAGAGCTATCTAGAGGTTTGATGCACCACAATGCAGCTGACGCACAGTGCTGCAGCCAGATTGGTGTCTTGGGTATCATATAAAGACCACATATCTCTTATGCTGTGGCAACTGCTCTGGCTTGTGATTACTGTAGGTGATGCAGCACCTCCAGATTTTTTTTTTTTTAGTCTTTGGTAACCAGGTAAGGCCTACTATGCACAAGTGCCTGTTTTCAGCGGTGACCTGGGAGCACTTTGTTAGCATACAGAGCCCTGCTCAATTTTGGTCCTGTTTTTTCTGTTTCACTTTTCAGTTTATAGTGTATAGTGGAATGATGTTCTGTATAGAATTCCATCCCTTTCAAAATGCTGTTCTACCACAGTTCCAAGGTCATGGAATGCTGTTCTACCCTACTGTGGTAGAACAGTATTCTAGAACCTCTAGAGACTGAATGAGTCAGTTTCATTTTCAAAGAAAAAGAACTCATAAAACACATTTTTCACACAGTACTATATACTATAAAAAAATACAGGACGAGCAACTCTATGCACAACCAGTGTGCTTCGCCACCTCGGGGTTCTGATTCCCATGGACCTCTCAAGCTTTGCTCTCAAGGTCAGAGGGAATCAGAATCCCTCTGTGGCAGAACACACTGGTTCTGTATAGTTGCCCATCCAGTATCCTCTATATTTATTGTACCAGAAAGGCATGTTAGCAAAATTGCCTGTTTTCACAAGCATCCAGTTATGAACAAAACAAAACATATTGACATACAGTATACAGTATTCAAAGGTAAAACAAGACAAACAGGTACTAATGTAGATGCATTAAACTGAAAAAAAGAAAGAAATGAAAACAGCATTAGCAGTATCAACCTAAGGCAAATATAAAGTCAAGTGCAAAGACTGGAAATGAGTGCCAGGTTGGATAGAGGTAAGTTTATTGCATCAGAGCAAGGGACGGAGAGTAAACTAGTGAAAAACAAACTATTTGTAGCTGCTTTGGAAACTGAACAGGATGAGCAGTCAAGGTGGGGAAATCAGGACTGGGGCACTTACAGGTATAGGAGTGGGAAGAGGTATTTCCAGAGGTTGTGCTTGAAGGAGGCAGCAGAGGGACACTTGGTTAAAGCAAGAGGGAGATTGTTGTAGAGTTTGGTACCCTTGTAGCGAAGGGTGTTTGGGCCCTGGAAGGTGCAACAAAAAGGGAGGGAGAAGGAGATGGTGGAGGAGCGCCTTGTGGTCCAGAAGGGGGCAGACTATGGAAAGAGTGTTTCAATGCTTTTCACAAGGAACACCAGGGCAAGTCTGTGAAAAAAGATAAGGATTTTGGTATTGAGTCTGTCCTCAAGTGGGGGCCAGTTTGTGAGTCTGTTAAGGTCATAGTGGTGGGTGAGTCTTGGGAGGCCAAAGACAAAACAAATAGCAATGTGGTAGGTGCTCCAAAGCCTGCTGAAATTCATTTGGTAGACTTCCTACATTGCTCTGCATGTATGCACATAAGGCAAAATTGCATTACAGCAGAGCAGCCATAAGTTATGTACTACCTCAGGTGTGGAATAAGTTGCAAAAGACCCTGAAACTAATTCATCCTATCTCCCTATCTACCTTCAAAGCTCTTTACCTAAGTCACAACAAAGAGCCATGCACCTGTTTTACTTGATGCCGATAATCCTATAACCCTAGCCCAGATGAGTCCCGCCTCCACAGATATACTGTGTTTGATATTTATAATTTCGGGGCTCCCCCATTGCCTTCCCCAACCCGCTGCCTCTGCTCTCGCCTCTACTATTATCTCTGGCTTATATAACCCTGAATATAGTTTACTTGTCATCCTCCTAACCCCACCTTGTCTCTCTCCTCCTCCTGAATCCTGTTGCTGGCTGAACCTAAATTCCCTGCTACTGCAGCGGTCCACATATCGATGTGTTTTTCTTTTCTTCTTTCAATTCCCCTATGTCCCTGTTCCTGACCGTACCCTTATTCTGTCATTATTACCTCCTCAGAAATACCATTTAGAGTAGCCTTGTAACCCTCACCCCTACCCTGGACCTCTACTAATAGTGTGTATTGTACACTTTTTAATCTTCTATACCCATCGACTGTTGTATCTATTCATGAATACTCTCATATATACTTAGAATGATGTGTTACCAGTTTAGATCACTGACCCATATCCCAACTGTCTTTATTACTGCACATGCCTCTTGTTGTTAATTACTGTATATATATTTTTTTCTTAAATTGTATTTATTTCTGCCTTGTATATTGTTCACTGTATCTTTCTGATCTGTTTTATCCTGTGAACCCCAGGTCCACCTCAAAAATAAGTTATGCTCATCGGCGATCACCTGGTTAAATAAAGATTTTGATTGACTGATTGATTGATTGATTGATTTGGGAAACTGAAGGAAAGAAGAATTAGGGCTCCATAGTCAAATATGAGAAACAGGAAACTGAAGGCTAGGAGATACTTGGATTCAGGGGTGAGGAAAGATTTCACAGGGCTTTCCTAATTATCTGATTTGTACGGGATTTGAAGTTGAGGTAGCAATCAAGATGCAGGACGAGGTATCTGAATTCTATAACTGTTTTAGTAAGGTTGCCATCATTGTCACGTAAGGAGAAATTGAAGGCTAATAGTTTACGGGAGCAAGAGAAAACCATGTCTTTGTTTTTTTTTAACATTTAGTACTAGCCCTTTGGAAGAGAAACGGGAGTGGAACTTATGGAAGTTGAGCTGCAGCTTGTTCAGAAGGGTAGCGGCGTCCTTGACCCTGCAAAAAAGGACAGCATCATTGGCATAAAGTAAGAGCTCAGTGTGGGAGCAGATTTTGGGAAGGGAGTTTACCACAATGGAGAAAAGAAGGGGGCCCGGGATGGACCCTTATGGTACTCCGTATTTTATGGGGCAGGAGTTGGAGAGAACATCTTTGATTGCATATTGGTGTGATCTGTGGCAAAGGTAGTTGTGAAACCAGTTTACTACGTCAGGGGAGAAATGAAAATTGTTAAGGCGGAGAGTAGGACATTGTGGTCAATGAGGTCAAAGGCTTTTGTTAGGTTTACAAAAACTGAGCCAGTGTAAAGGCCTTCATCGTTGACTCTAACTATGAAGTTTGTGAATTTTATCAGGGGAGTCTCAATGTTGTGACTTGCCCTGAACCCATACCAAGCCTCAGACTGCTGGTTGTTTCTTGATAAATTCAATGATTTGCCCATGGACACATTTTTCAATGATTTTGGAACGGGAAGCCAGGATGGAGATGGATCTGTAGTTGGTAACCTCAACCTTTGGTCTGAATTTAGAGCAGTTTTATGGTTGTGTTTTTCCATTTTAGTGGGAAACACCAGAGCAGAGGGAGTGGTTGATTATGGTTGTGACTGGGATGGCTATGAATTCTGTTTATCTTAAAGACCTCTTAGCCTCGTATACTCCCAGATGCTCTCTGTGCTTCACCAATGATTTATTGCTGCCCATCCCAAGATCCTGTTATAAACAATCTTGCATTAGAGCTTTCTTGGTGATGGCCCCAGCAATATGGAACCCCTTGCCTGTCCATCTAACGAGTTCCTCATCAGTAAATGTAATTGAAAGGGGTATGAGATGTTACCTAAAACATCTGACATATGACCTCAATCCTTAAGTTAGTTTATGTATACTTCTAACTGAATTTGAATGTATAGCATTGAATGTGAGTTTATTTTTTATTTTATTTGTTGTATTTTATGAGAATCACTCAGAGCCTTCAGAAGAGTGCATTCAACAAAAAAAATGTATTTCTTTTGTTGAATTCACAGAGTGGAAGGTTGTACAGGGTACAGATTCACCAAATAAAGATGGGATTCATTTTCCAAAAATAATTTGATGTAGCTCTAATGGCTGCTGAAGTACATAGCAAGAGGATCCCCCACATCTGATATAAGACTACATCAACAAGTATGTTCCTGTAACTTGCATGTTTCACTACATTCTGCACCCTGGACGATGTCTGAAAAAATCCACTTCCATCTAGTCACTCTCTGCTCCTATATGAGGACCCTGGATTATGCCCAAAGTTCTCCACTTTTTCTGTCTTCACTCTGCTGCACCAGTGATCCCCCAATAGACAACCACATGTATTGCTATCCATCCCTGATGATTAAAATAAAGGTGCAGACCTTCCCATTTGTTGGAAGGGGTCAGTGGGGTTCTAAACACAGTTCAGGGATATGGCATGTGGATGTACAGTGGAGCCTGCCAGGAAAAAACTCAGTATCTTGCAGTAAATTGCATGTCTCAAAATACTGCATGACAAAAGGATTAATTGCCTTTGAATTTCATTGTTTCCAGCTCCTACATTTCTTGCAAGGTAAATGTTTCAACTGGATTAGCTCTGCTGTATCTTGGGCACTAATAATCAGAGTCATATCAAGAGGAATGTCCATTCCAAAGATAGAATCCATTATTTGGTCTTTATTAAGTCTCTCTCTCTCTCTATAGGTGGCCCAATGGCACTGAGAGTTGAGGCACTGGCTGGGTTTGGGAATGGACTCGGGTTGCTTGGGGGTCGGCAAGGATGAGGAAGGATCGAGCATCCACTGACAGCTCTCCTTCCTTGGGGAAGGGGGATAGTGCAGCACATTGTAGACTGACACCCAGTGGTGGCTGGGTGTTGGCACAGGAACACTGCCCAGAATGGAGAGGGCCTACATCCAGGGCATTAGACTGCCTCCACAGAGGAGAAGACTGTTGCCCCACCCGTTGCACAGTTGTGGGTGAGGATCTGTGGGAAAACTTACAGAGTGCCACCCATAGGGGGAACCATGTCCCTGTGGAAGTGAAGATCAGTACTGCACTATGTTTCCTTGCCACGAGAACATTCCAGTCACCCACAGATGACACTGTAGGAATCTCACAGTCTGCAATGTTCAGGTGCCTGTGGAAGTTCCTGGAAGCAATGGTGGGGAGAATGTGGGAGTACTTCACCTTCCCCATGATGCACAGGTACTGAAGGAAGTGGAGTAGTCCTTCTATGACATTGCACAGTTCCTCCAGGTGCTTGACGCCATCAACTGTACACATGTGCCCATCAGAGCACCACCAGGTGAGGCAGATGTGTATGTGAACCATAAAGGCTTCCACTCCATGAATATGCAGGTGGTGTGTGACAGCCAGTGCTGCATACTGGATGTGGTAGCCCAGTACCCTGGTTCCACCCATGACTCATACATCCTCCACAAAAACGGCCTACATGAGGCATTCTGGAGGGGACAGCTCTCAGGTGGATGGCTACTAAGGACATGCAAACAGTACACAGCAGCACAGCCATGTACATACTCTGACCTTGGTCCCACATGTATAACACATACCAAGTAGCCTGATGGTGTACCATACCTTCCACAGGTGACAGTGACTACCATAACTGTTGTGGGTCATAACACTACTATGCCACCCACGCACCCATGCTGAGACAAGTTACAATGATGCACACAACAGCACCAGGTGTGTCACTGAGCACACTTTCAGTTCCTGAAGATGTGGTTCTATTGCCTCAACAGATCAGGAGATACACTTCAGCACAGCCCAGAGACAGCTAGCAAGATCTTCATGGTGTGCTGCATGCCGCACAACATTGTAGCATGGAACCATGTGCCACCAGCAGATATGGATATGGAAGAGGACGTTGAGGAGACGGATGACAATGTGCCACATGACCATGGCAGACAGCAACAGGACCGCCGACCCCCCCCAGCACAGTGGTTGGATTTCTGCTTGCGACACTGGTGAACCGGGTTTGGCAATGAGCCCAGGTCATTGGAGGGCTGGTCAGGGGGGAGAAGGATTGAGAGTCCTCAAGACAGCTGTCCTTCTTTGGGGGTGGGACTCTCTGTGCTTGGTGCAGGAGTGACACCTAGCAGAGGCTAGTTGCATCACTCTATGCACCGACACATGGTCAAGGGTCTCTGGGGCAGAACAGATGCAGGTGTCATTGCATGTCTCTGCCCCAGCCTATAGGGATTAAACACCTTCCATGCCAGCTGTCTCTATGATACTTTGCCCCCGGACTCCAATTAGCCACCTGACTAAGGACTATCCCAACCAGATACGGTTACAGGGCACAAGTGTCTGGTATAGTGCCATGTCCCACCTGCTAGGGTGCAAGTCAGGAGAGATTGGCATGGCGAGGGGCTCAACAGATGGTGGAAGCCACAGGGGCACCATGACCAGGGAGGAGCTATGACAGCTTGGCAGGAGGACAAAAAGTAAGACAAATATTAAAAAAAAAAAAAAAGGAAAAAAAAACAGCACCAGGCTGCACTAGCCCAGGCAGGGCAATGGGCACATCATGAGTTGATTGCACAACACTTTAGCTAATGGACAACACGGCACCAGCTAGTGGGACTGTTGGCAAGCATCCACCTAGCTATGGCTAACATACCACTACACAGCTTGCAGCCCGGTGCTGGACACTGAACATAGTGAAACTTTATAGTGGCATAAGTGCCCTGTAGGCTCCAGGAAGATATAAAATTTGTGTGGTAGATATTCATTGGAAGTCAGAAGGATCAACACATTTATTTAGTGTGATCTTTCTACTCTGATGTGGTTAATTTTAATACTATAGTTTAAACCCTTTCTGTATGTGCCTTTGGTGGTGTCTGATATTGAGAACCTAAGTGTCATTTGTGGGTATCCTGGCTGTTTTGGTAGATACTTTATTTTCTTTGCTAAACAGCTGAGTATATCTATTGCCTAATACTTTATAGTACATTGTATCTTTTTGCTCAGTCTGATTTTTCTCTTCTTTCTCCAATGTTTTAGAACTGTTTAGTTATTGTGGCAGAGGTGTGGTACTATGTTCTTTCTTGTAGTTCAAGGTGCTTTTGGAACTGCTGATTTCTATTGGTTTAAACGATTACATTTTTTTTTCTATTTAAAAAAAAGCTACATCAACTTGGTATGTTGTCACCTGTTTGTTGTTGCTAAGTAGCAGATGTTTTTGCACTGTGCTCTGATTCTGTGATAGAATATGTATTAGTAGAAGGCAGATTATTGTGATTGTAGTTACCTTTTGATGGTAAGGATAAAGAGGTGAGATAGAAGTGTATGTATTTTCAAATATTATAGAGGAACAGTGGCAGGATTTTTAGGACAGTAAATTAATAAAAAGGGAACTAGGAGAGCTTCAGTAGCAGACAAGTAGTGGAATACCAGTATAATTGCAGTATAATGTGGGGAGTGGTGCAATGCAGTGGCTGTGGGGCAGCCATATTCAGGCAGATCTTCTGGACACTGAGGTGCTGCCCTATCTGCATGCATCTCTCTGGACTGTGGGATAAGGTAGCCAGACTCAGAGTGGAAGTAAACTGGGTCAGGAGTACCATCACCCCTATCCAGCGACCACTCAGTCCAATGCAGCTGCCTCAAAGGATGCAGAGAAAGAGGAGTACTTGGATGACAGTGGGCTCAGGGAGGGTTAGAGCAGTCAGGCAGAGGCACATCCAAGATCCTATTCCACTCAAGAACTCATATGCCACACTGCCAAACGGGGAAAACCAAATTGAGGTACCCAGAGAAATGGAAGGAAAGGATGTGGAGGTTAGCTAAGGAGGTGACCTCAGCGGGGAGAGCAGTGGACCCCAGAGTAGAAGGAAGCGAATCCTGGTGGGGGACTCCATCATAAGAGGGATCCAGCTAGGAACACAGGAGGGGGAGGACAGGGAGGTGAGGTGCTTACCAGGTGCCACGGCATGGAGTGATGGAAGGAAGATCCTAGGGATCACTGGGAAGGCAAGACGGGAGGGTGAGCTGGATGTCATTATCCACCTAGGTACTAATGACCTGGCAAATGGAGAGCCAAAGGAAGTTCAGGAAGAGTTTAGGAAATTGGGAAGGGGTCTCAAGCAAGTAGCAACTTCTGTCACTTTCTCAGAAGTACTACCTGTGAGAGGCAAGGGAGAGCATAGGGGTGCATACACCAAGAATTTTAACTCATGGTTGAAGAACTGGTGCTGTGAGGAAGGGTTTGGATTCATTGGTGACTGGGGACCCACCTGGAGGGATGGAGGTATGTTTAAGCCTGACGGCCTGCATCCATCCTGGAGGGGAATCCAAGCACTCAATGATAAGTTTAAATGCTACATTGACAAGCATTTAAACTAGCAAAGGGGGGTGGCAGGCCAGCAAGGAGGGCACCTACTTGCTCACCCCCCACAGCTAGCAGTGGAACCAGTGAACCAGAGGAGTTGCTGTCTCTACAAAGCAGTGTGCAAAAGATGGAGATTAGCACCCAGGAGGTGGATAGGCAACATAGGGGCGAAATTCAGCAGAAGGGCAGACAGGAAGGTGAACCAGGGATAAAGGACAACCAAGGAAGAGGCTGGAGTAGAACAGCGAAACAGTCTAGGGAGGTCAAATCATGGAAAGCCATGTGTGCAAATGCCAGGAGCCTTAGCAACAAGATGGAAGATCTGGAGGCTGTCATGGTGCAGTCAGACCTGGACATTGTGGCCATCACTGAAACCTGGTGTAATGATAACCATGACTGGGAGTTGGCCATACCTGGCTACAACATATTCAGAAAGAGACAGGGCAGGCAGGAAGGGAGGAGGTGGCACTGTGAAAAATGACATAAAGGCCACAGAGATCCAGGAGGAACAAAATGGGGAGAGATACGTGGTTAAGCTGGAAAGGAAAATGGGGCCAGCCATCCGCGCAGGTGTGGTCTATAGACCACCAGCCCAGGAGGAAGAAACAGATAGGAGCTGATGCTAGCCATCCAAAGGATGGCAGACAAAGTGAGATGGTACTGGTTGGAGACTTCAATATTCCAGATGTGGACTGGAGCATCCTGCAGCAGCATCAACTAGGAGCAGATTTATCCTGGACTCCTTCAGGGTGCCTTCCTCAAGCAACTGGTCATGGAACCAACTCCAGAAGGCAATACTGGACCTAGTGCTCACAAACAGGGACAGTGTGATGGGGATAAGAGTGGGGGAGCACCTGGGGAACAGTGACCACCAGTTACTGTGGTTTGAAATCACAGATAGAGCAGAACCAAACCACACAAAAACACATATCTTGGATTTTAGGCAGGCAAACTTTGGGAAAATGGGGAGATACTTGAAAGAGGCATTAAGGGGAATGGGGCAGGAATCAGGGGTTGAGGAACAGTGGGAAGTATTTAAAATGGGGATTACAAGAGCAACAGAATTATGTATTAAACAGGTTAGCAAGAGGAAAAGGAAGAGGAGACCATTATGGTTTTCCAAAGAGGTAGCAAAGAAAGTGAAAGTCAAAAAGATTGCATTCAGGAAATACAAAAAGACACAGACAGAAGGGGATAGGGAGTAGTACCAGGAGAAGCAAAGGGAGGCAGGGAGGTCAGTAAGGGAAGCCAAAGCTCAGACAGAAGAACACATTGCAAAATCAGTGGGTAGAGGGGACAAAATCTTTTACAGGTACATAAGTGAAAAAAGAAAGGCAAAGGGAGGGATAGTGAGACCGAAGGGGGGAATGGGGGCTGTGTGGAGGATGACAACAGTAAAGCTGACATATTGAACAGGTATTTCTGCTCAGTCTTTACTGAGGAAGAGGAGGGTAATGGGTCTGAACAGAGTACAAGGGGTGAGAATGGTGCAGAAATGGACACAAGTCCCTTTACACCAGAAAGGGTCCTGAAGGAACTGGAAGTAATAAGAGTTGATAAAGCAATGGGGCCAGATGGGGTGCACCCCAGGGTCCTTAAAGAACCAAGAGAGGTGGTGGCTGAACCTCTTGCTATCCTGTTTAGCTGATCACTAGAAACAGGGGAGGTACCCAAAGACTGGAGGATAGCAGATGTAGTCCCCTTATACAAAAGTGGGAACAAAGAGGAAGTGGGGAACTACAGATCAGTCAGCCTCACCTCGGTAGTGGGGAAAATCATGGAAGCACTACTGAAGGAGAGATTGGTGGAACATCTGGTTGTCAATGGACTACAGGACCCAAGGCAGCATGGTTTCACCAGGGAAGGTCACGTCAGACCAACCTCATTGAATTTTTTGACTGGGTGACTAGGGAGTTGGATCAGGGGAGAGCAGTGGACATGGCCTATCTGGACTTCAGCAAGGCCTTTGACACTGTGCCACATAGAAGACTATTGCACAAACTGGGGAATATGGGTGTGGGCAGGACAGTAGTGTGGTGGGTAGGAAACTGGCTGGGCAGCAGGACACAGAGGGTGGTGGTAATAGGCTGTCACTCCACAGAGGGGTACCACAGGGATCAGTGCTGGGACCGGTACTATTCAATATCTTCATCAGTGACATTGCACAGGACCTAGAAGGCAGAATTTCACTGTTCGCTGATGACACAAAGCTCTGTAACAGAGTAGACACACCAGAGGGTGTAGACAGAATGAGAAGGGACCTGCAGAAACTTGAAGAATGGTCAGGGTTTGGCAGTTGAAATTCAATGCAAGGAAGTGCAAGATAATGCATATGGGGCAGAAAACCCTGACACAATATATCAGTTGGGGGTGAGGATATAGCATGCACCAAGCAGGAAAGGGATCTTGGGGTTATCATCTCTGATTACCTCAAGGCAGGAAACAGTGTGACAAGGTAGCAGGTAAAGCAAATAGGATGCTGGAATGCATAGGCAGGGCATCACCAGCAGGAAAGGAGGTCATAATTCCACTATACAAGACACTAGTGAGGCCGCACCTGGAGTACACTGTGCAGTTCCGGAGACCTTACCTATCTAAAGACATAGACAGGGTAGAGAAGGTTCAGAGGAGGGCAACAAAGATGGTGCATGGATTGCATCACAAGTCCTATGAGGACAGGTTGAAGGCACTGAACATGTACTCCCTGGAGGAGAGGAATGAGAGAGGGGATATGATAGAGACATACATATATCTTACAGGGAGGAACAGGGTACAGGAATGCACTATTTTTAAGTGAAAAAGATGTTCCAGGACTAGAGGGCATGGGATGAAGTTGGAGGGAGGATGATTCAGAGGAAGCGTGAGGAAGAATTTCTTCACAGAGCGGGTGGTGGACAAGTAGAACACCCTGCCAGAGGAAGTGGTGGGGGCTGAAACAATCACGGGATTTAAGAATGCATGGGATAGACATAAAGGAATTCTGGAGGTCAGGGGTAAGGGGCAACAGACTTCTTGGAAAATAAACTGAACTTACAGACTTAAATGGGCAGACTGGGTGGGCCATAGGCCCTTATCTGCCGACACTGTCTATGTATCTATGTATGTGTCTATGATGTGGCACATGCCCAGGGGTGCAGCACACACATAGCCGTGACCGAAAGACAGAGGTGTGGAAGAAGGCAAGACAAGGCAAGGCAACTTTATTTGTTTGGTGCCCATTGCTGGGGGCTCTGGGCACCTCACAGAACAAAAAAAAAATAACAAAATAGACCAAATACAAAGTATAACATTATTACAAACAATTTAAAATACAGTAGAATTACTAGACCCAAGACAGTAGCCTCTCAAGGGACTAGACAAAAAGCTATAATTCAGAAATCATTAAATTCATTGAATGCCAGGCCAAAGAAGTGTGCCTTCAACCACTGCTTGAAAGGCCAGGGAATAGTGCACCCAGCATGCAAATGGACAATGTAGCTTGATTCAAGGGGGGTTTGGGAGGCATACAACACAATGAAGACCCATGCATGTATTGGCAATTGTGTGCAGCCAACAGACCGTGAATGTACCACAGAGTGGCCAGGGCATGGGGACCATGCACTACTGGCATGGCAGCATGGCACATAACCTGTAAGACCGCTGTCATGGAGTCTATGGTGGCAGTTACGTTAGGTCACTGCAGGCATGAACATGTGTGACCTGTACCATGTGGTGCAGAGGAGATGGTGTGCAGAGCGACATCATACATCCAGGAGGGGAGCACCAGTGCCAGTGTTTTGTGCTGTACCTAATCTGAACCACATACATATGTGTGACACACATAGAAGGGACATGGAACACTTACACCAGCCCAACAGGTATATGGTGGTTCAAGAACCTCACAGTGTTGCAGCACATGTTGGGTGAGGGGTGGCAGTGCCTGTGCTGTGCACTGTACAGTATGTGGCTTGCACATATATGTGTGTGTCACACAGATTGCAGAAAGGGGAAATACCAATGCTGTCACAACAGGATTGCAGCGGCATGTGCTACACATGTACAATAGTGAGGCATGGCATGCTGCATGTCTTATATGCATGGGGAAATGCATTGCAGGCACAGCCGCACATAGCATGTAAATGTCCTATGAAATGCACTGATAATGTCTGCCAATTGCATGCAAATAACACCAGCATTTGCTTGAAAAAATGTACACACATGCAGCAAAAACATACGCATGTGCAGCCTGCACGTGTTACCCCAGCAGCACATGCGATGTACACATGCAGACAAAAACAAACTACACCAGAGGCCTGAACAGGGGAAGAGGAGGTTGCACACAGCTGAAAGAGGACACAGACAGCCTGTATTGTGTGCACAGCAGTGTCAGGGCCACCAAAATTAGTAGACTGAGTGGGAAAGCACCCAACTGCAGTGCAGCTGAAATGCACAACTGGTCAACCTGGTGCAGCAGTGGCACATCACTCTGCTAACACCAGGGTGAAGGGGACACCCACCAAGGGAGAGTGCCATGTAATGGAGGGTCATTACTGCATCACTTCAGGAAGTCTCAGGTGTCAGTAGGACACCCAGCCAGCTAAAGCCAAGTGGCAGGACCTCTACAGGAGGGCTAAGGATATACTGGTCTGCCTCATGGACATGGCGGCAAGGCATGATGCTGACATGAAGGGTGTAGGCAGACCCAGAGAAGGTGAGAATGGTACTCTGCCTGTGCACTGCCAGGTGCCACAGTTATGTGTACATGTGCATGTGCAATGATGACTGACATGTCACACATTTCTTGTCACAGGATGGAACAGTACCAGACAGGTGATGGCAGGAGGACGGCCGAACTGTGATCAGCCTGTTGGGAGGCAACAGGGAATGCACAGACAATGCCGTCAAGGTAAATGTGGGCCAGTGAACCATGTGGCAATGGGAACAGCATAGCACATATACACCCTGCCAGCACATGCACCATCACAGAGTGACCACTGATAGTGCAGACTTACATGTGTCGCATTCCCCTGAAACAGGTGAGTGTTCATCATGGCAAAGGGTCCTCCTCAGGGCCATGGCAGAGCAAAAGGAGTGGGACATCATTGTGTATGCCCAGCAAACAAGGTGTATAAGCTGTAGAGCCCACCTATTGCTTCTGGAGTCATGATCGTTGTCATCGTCTGAGGAGGTGGAAGACGGGGCATACCAATGGCCTGTGGCAGGCTGCAGAGGCAGAGGAGGTGCACATGGAGGGCACAGGTGCTATGGATGTCATGGTGGTCAGGCCCATGCTGTTGCAGCCATAGAGGCAGGTAGAGAAGAGACTGAAGGCCAGGATGGTGCCAGCCAGAGTGACACTGCAGTGGAGGACATTGATGACCTGTTGCCTCACAGACAGGGGCAAGAGGAGGACACAGAGGGGCAAGAGGCACAGCAGCATGAGGTAGGACTTGTTGGGGTGGACAGGCCATCCAGCAGTGCAGTTGCTGGTGTAGTGGTGGCAGCAGCAATGGATGATGTGGAGCAGCACATCCAGGTGCAACAGCCTGCCAACCAGGACAGGCGACTGGTGGACCTTGTCGAGGCCATTTTGGCAAATGTGTCCTGGCTACACTGGTCACTCAGGGCCCTTCTCACTGCCCTCAGGAATATGGACTAGTGTGTGTGTGTGTGTGTGTGTGTGTTGTGAGTGGGTTACCCCCGGCACACTGCTGGACTGGTGTCTGATGAGGAGGGGGTGTTTGCATGTGGAGGTCTGTAAATACGCTGTCCTGTTGTAAGCTATGGGGGTTGGGGGGGATACTGTTGCACGCTTGTTACTGATGGCCACGCTAGCTGAGTGGATGGTTGTTAAGTGGATGTTGTGTGGTAGGTGGGGAAGGGGGGCTATGCATGTGTACTGAGCTTACATGTCATGGGGGTTTCATGGTGTGTTATTTTACTGAGGTGTGAGGGTGGGGAACTGTTTGTACACTGAGCTGTTGTTACCGTAGACAGGAGGCTGTGTGGGTGGGGTTGTTTTATGCTTGTATAAGGCATGTTTTGCTATGGGGAGTTTGTGGGTGGTCGTGTTACCTGTTGTAATCTGGTTTGTTGTACTGTGAGTTGGGGGAACTGTTTGTGTGTGTCCGTTGTGGCTGATGGTTTTTATTGAAGGACTGCATGTTTACCACAGTCACTGTGTCCTTGCATGCTGTCTGACTGTCCATACTGTGTGTACTGCATGTGTGGCTGACGTTGTACACATGTAGGCATTTGCTTGCACACTGCAGTGCTGTTGTATGTGTTGCCACATCCCACATATGGCCATTGTGTGCCAGCTGTACAGTACACAACTGCTGGCACTACATGTTGGTACACTGTAGTACAGTGCAATGCACTGCCAACAGTGTACTGTAGTGTGGTATGTACCCATGCCCCATCATTGAGGGAGATGGTACATTGTGCTACCCATGGGCCTGCATGGCACCACAACACTGGAGTGCATCCTTCGACCTACAGGTGGCACCAGAGGCACCTGCTCATGGTGGTGCAGGCTACAATCCAACAACAGAGGTGTGCCTCCTGGTGCTGCTCACCTGTAGTGGCAACACTGTAAACATAAGCCAGTGGCAATGGCTGGTACGTGATACTTAGTGGCTACAGCATCAAGGTTTGTTAATGCTTCCGAGTGGGTTTTACACACAGGAATATGGAGTGGGCTTGCTTCCCATCAGCAATGGACTTCATTCATGACAGGGGAATGGGAATGGGCTTGTAATGCTCCTGATAATAGGTGTGGGTGGGTGGCAGGCTGGGGGGGTTCACAGTGTTATGTCATTGTGACACAGTGCATCTGGGACAGATGTGCTGGTCCATCCCTGCCCTTTGGTTTCCATTCCACTGATGTAGTCTGTGGATAGTGTTCTATTTGCACTATGTGGTGCACGTTCCAATATGTCTGGGTGTGTGGGGTTCAACAATGACATTGGTGCTATGGTTGTGTGCATGGGTAGTGGTGGACATGGCTTTCATCAGCATGCTTCTACCAGCACATGTACACATGCCTCACCCACTGTGGCCAGCATGTTGGCGGTACACATGGATGATCCCCCCAACAGCACAGCATCAGCCATGAACTGTGGCTCACATCTTCCACCACCCCAGCAGCATTGCAGCATATGCCATACAGTTGTACATGACACAAATGGTCACCCCTTCCAATGTGCAGCTGTGGGGTGTTGGACATGGTCTCCCTTGGTAGACCTCACAATATACGGTGTCTGTGCAATGCACAGTGCAGATACGACCACCACCACCCATGACCACCGCACAACCCAGTGTCCGTGTGATGCACACATGGCCATCTGTTCATGCTGCAGCCCTCCCCATGATGTGCCTGTCACCAGTGGCACATTTCTGTACAAACCACACTCCCATGGTTGACTGCACGGCCACAGCACAGTCCTGCCCATGCATGGGACTTTTGCTGTTGAGATGCATATGTTCGATACTCACAACACAAGACAACAACGTCTGAATAGTGCTATTTTATTCACAGCGCATCATGGTAGTTGGTGTCAGTGGTATCATACACATTGTGAAAACCTATGATCCCCAACATGCACACACACACACACACATACACACAGACCAACAAATACACCCTCAGTAGCACATTGTGCATCCGCCCCCTCCCACTGTACAGTACATAGATCACCATATGTCTCCAGACATACATGGGAGTATGCCCAGCACATCAACTGTAGCATGCTGTTTAGCACAAAGGCGCTGTGTCCTGACACCATTGGTCTGGCATGTTGTGGGCTCCAGTGCAGCCACTCCAGTGGTGGTGTATTGTCCATTCCCTGGAAGGTTCTCAGTAGGGACACTGTCCTGTATCTCAGTGTCTGTCCCTTCCACAGACCTGACCTTCTGTTTCTTCCCCCTCCTACTCTGCCAAGTCACTGTGGTAGACTGGGCTGTGGACCCAACCCTGCTCTGTCCACCATCCACAAGTGGGCGCAATACAGTTGACTGTTCCTCCTTTGTGATTGTTGGCTCTGGATGTGTGCCCTGTTGAGCCTGCACAGACCTTGTCACTGTGCTCTGGCCTCTAGGCCTGTATGTGTTCCATGATGGCCACCTGTAGTTCAGTGATTGTGACGGTAGCAGCACTGGTGGTTGTCACTGTCTGTGTGCTGATGGGTCCTCTGATTGCATGGTCTGGGACCCCTGTGCTGTGGCTAGTAAGGGCAGCCACGTGTATGTGGGGTGCCGGTCCTGCTAGTGATGATGCCATTGTACATGCTGGCTGAAGGGGTGTGCATACAGGCAGGTGCATGGGTATCTACCTGGCTGATGTTCTGCGAGGCCAACCACTGTGTTATGGGTGGTTAGTGGTGCAGTGCACACAGGCTGTCCACTATGGACAGCATGGAAGTGGCCATTGCCTCCTTGTGGCTTTGTTGCTGTGTCATAAATCATTCCATGGCCAAAGTGCACCATTCCATGGCCTCCATCTGTCCCTGGGCACAGTCCCTTATGCTATGTAATGCCTGTATCATGCTGGACATCACTGCCATTGTATCCTTTGCAGTGGTGAGCAAGTTGTTGTTAATGGCCGACAGGTGTACAGCTAGACTAAAATGGGGTTCCTGGAGGACCAGCAGTATAGGCGTCAATTTCTGTGTCATGTCCTCCTGGTCTTCCACCACTAACTGGCAGTAGTCTCCAATGTATGCAGGTGTGGACATCTGGTCCCGCAACTCATGCACAGCATCTTCCAGCTGTGCCTGTAGCTCGTGACATCTTATGGGGCTTGCATCCCCTGCTATTGTCCCCATTCCAGTGACTGGTACAGTCCCAGTATCACTTTCTCCAGGCACAGTCTCATCCCCACCATCTTCTGCTTGGCTATCCATGTTGTCACCATCACCCCAGCAGGACTGGGTGCTTTACTCTCTGCAGTCTGCACTATTGTTGTTGTCATCCTCCACATTCACTCCCATGACACTGGCCTCACTGCCATCTGTCTGCTTCATGTCCACCAGCGAGTCTGGTGATGAGCTGCTTGAGGTGGTACTGCTGCTTCTGGAGATGGTGTTGCTGCTATCATCATTGGTGTCTGCATCATCCCTGCTGTGCTGCTGGCTTCCACTTGGTCCTGTACCACTGACCTCTCTGTCATCTGTCACTACTGCGGTACCTGTAGGATGGACATTCTGTCAGTGATTGTAGGAAACAGCACCTCATTGTCAGCACCCACCCACCCCACCACATCCACAATGGGTAGGCATCTACATATTGCACAGCCTTGATCCTTCCACTTCCTCCCACCAGTTGGGCATCTGCACATTACAGAGCCTCCCCCAGTGGCTAACTGCAGGTTGCAGGACCTCATTCCTCCCCTGGGTTTCACTTTACTTTTACAACAGATACTAATACACTCATTTCACATGTTGCACAGCCTTAATCCTTCCACCTCCCCCCCCCCAGGTGAGCGTCTACATGTTGCATAGCCTGGCCCCTCCTCCCAGTGAGCATCTGCATGTTACAGGGCCCTGTTTCTCCCCCAGGTTTCCCTTTACTTTTACAAAAGACAATAGTACACTCAATTCACATGTTGTACAGTCTTGATGCTTCCAACCTCCTGCCAGGTGGGCATCTGCATGTTGTAGAGCCTCGATGCTCCCCTCAGTGGGCATCAATATGGTGGACACCTTTGGTGGTTGTCCACCACTCCACACAAGGATGGCCGCAGAGTGGCCTTCACATGCATGAACACTGTCCAGCATGGCGGTGATATTCTCAGCATTCCACTCGCACATTCACATTACATGCATTTCCCACCACTCTACATACCTGTGCCACCCTGCCATCTGTATGTGTCCGGGCTGGTGTTACCACTAATACTCTGCTGTCACAGGTGTCTGGCTATTCTCTGCTCTGTGGTGGTTAGTGTCTGTTGCTGACTTGGGCCACCACCCATGGCTATGGCACAGTGGGGGTTTTGTGTCAGCTTCTGTTTCACAATCCATTTCAGGACATTATATTTCTTCTGAAGGTCCCTCAACAATCTTTTTTGGGGGGCCACAGCATTGACCTTCCTGGCCACAGTGTCCCATGTTGTTTTCTGTTTGTCCCTTTTGGCACTGTCCCCACCTTGGCTCAGCAACAGGTCATGATGCTTGTCCATCTCTGCTACCAGGATGTCCACCTCATCATGGGTGAAATTCCTTTGCTGTTGCCTGTTGAGCCATGTTCTGGTTCACTTGTGATACAGACTTCTGTGTCATTATGGTTTGCCATTAGTTATGCCTATTTTGCGATTTGTGACCTTTTGTAGGATGCATATCGTGGTCTGCGACATTCAGGAATTTTCTTGACATAAGTAGCAATGTTTCTAGAATTGGGCACAAGTCGTGTTTCGCAACTGTGTGGGTGTAATTTGATTGACTGATTGATTGATTTTTATAAATACAAAAAGCATGTATAAACCAACAGTTCATCACATACAAATCATTAAAAACAGACAAGAACCTCAAAATACAATTGTCATTGCTCAGTAACACCCTTATATGCTACTTATCCAGCATAAAAAACATATTATGTGCATATTTAGTCAATGCATAATAAATAACTTGTTTATCTGAATACAAGAGCTTCCCCACTTTATCCTCTGTTGTATTATGAACATTAATAAAAGGTAAAATATATTTACTTCTTTCCAGTGACAACAAAGGCCAATACAACAATAAATGAGTAACTGTTTTTCTTTCATTAATATCACATTTGCAAAGTTCATTATTTTTAGTTCCAGTCCAAAAACTATTCCATCCCTTCTGCTTATTTATAAACCCCAACCTCAACAGACAGATTAAATTCTTATCATTTCTATTTTCTACCACTTTCAAATAATACAGTTTTCTCATATATTTTCTCTTTCTTATAAATTCTCATGCTAGGCAAAACCCCTATTTTTTACAAATCTTTCTGGAAATAAACATCAGTTCTTCTTTGCCTAACTTTTTTGACATATCCAATTACTAATTTCTTCTGTTCTTGGTGCCGTTTAGGCATCCTACCCAGGTATCTCAGCCTGTAATTGAGATGACTGAACCAAGAATACTTGAGATCCAGTCTTTTAGTTTCTTCCCAACATTGCCTCGGCAATCTCATATTTTCCATTTGTGTTATCTTTTCCTAGTAACTCAACATTCTTTAAAGAATCAGTTGTTCCAAACTAACCATCCCAGTTTCCAATCTGAGTATTGCAGTTGGAGTATCCCTTCATAGTCCCAATATGAGTCTAATAAAAAAAAAATTGTGTACCCTCTCTAGATTCTTTACATTAGCTGAAAGATCCCATACATCATTACAGTACAGAGTCCGGCTAGTTATTTTGGCTTCAAAAACCATTCTCATAGCAGTGAAAGAATTACCCCCAAAGCAATTTGCGAATCTATTTGTTGCCTTTACAGATTCTATCCCTCTCCTTTGATTTTCTCCATATGAGTTTTCCATGTTCCATTATGACTAAATGTTACTGTCAAATAAGTAAAGCTTGATACTCATTCAGTTTCCAAGTTGCTAACAAACCATTTCTTAATTTTTGCCATCTGTTTCCCCATAATCATCATTTTACTCTTCAATACATTTAACTTTAATTGCAAAAACTCCAGATGTTCAACTGTGCTATTTACAGCTCTTCTTAATCCAATCGGTGTTCTAGATAAAAGAACAATGTCATCCTCATACAATAAAACTTGTATTGCTAGATTATTTATCTGTGGTCTATGTGTATCAGTCTTTTTTAACTTCTTAACCAGGGTATCAATATATATGGCAAACAGTAATGGGCCAGCAAACAGCCTTGTTTTACACCCCTTGTTAAATGTACTTTATCTATCAGTGACCCAGACCTTGTTGCCCTAATCCTAACTGAGGTATCCGCATGTAACATTCTCAATATTGACAGTAATTAAGATTAATATTAAGATATTAAGATCTTCCAATATTTCCCAAAGAGTCTTTCTATTAATATTATCAAAAGCCACATGGATAACAAGAAAGGCAATATATAAATGACCTTTATTATGCTCAACATATTTTTGATTCAGATAATTTAATACAAATATATGATCCACTGTACTATAAGTTTTTCTGAACCTGGCATGACATACTGATCGAATCTTCTGTTCTACTATCCAAGATTCTACGATCTGCAAAATAATTCTTGTATACAACTTCATAGAAACACACAATAATGTGATTGATCTATAACACACAGCACATGATTTGTTTTGTCCCCTTTCTTAAATAAGGGAACAACTAGATCTTCACTCCAACTATTTGGCATCCTGAGGCTATTATTTATATGTGTAAATAGTGGGGCCAAAACATTTTCCCACCACTCCCAGTTTGCTTTAAATACTTCTGCCTGTATGCCATCTGGCCCAGGCGCTTATTGTTTTTTTGTTCATTTATTGCCGAGACCACTTCTTCTGTGACCGTCACTCAATGCTCTGTCTTGCAATCCATACTATTACCATCCTTTTCCTTCCAGGGCTCTATATCTCTATCAATACTATTACCCTCCTTCCTTCCTTTTTATTCACATCCAAATAAATTATTATAATACATGTACCATATCTGTGGCATAATTATCCCATCTATATTTCGATCTCTATTATCTGTACCACAGGCTACCAGATTCCAGAATTTCTTATAGTCCATACTTCTGATGGCCTCCTGTAAACTAATCCACAACCCTTTTTTGAATTGATCCTTTTTCCTTGTTAACAATCTCTTATATTCTTTCCTAAATCTTAAGTAGGCTTCCCTTAACCCACATTAAGGAATCATTTACTACACCTTCCTGCTTTTATTACTGATGTTTTATATTTCCTACACTCCTTGTCATACCATCCTTTATTTATACCTGTCCCTTGAAACTGACTCTCCCTAACCTCTTTACCTAAAGATTCGATTATGATCTCAAAAATACCCTCCAAAATGTGTATCCAGTACCTATTGTCTTTATAAATTTCCGTACTGATAATTTGTCCTACCTTTTTTTTAATCATAACATTATTGGACAATAACTCATTTATCTTTGTATAGCTAACAGGATCCCACTTTATTTTTTCCTTATTTATTACGATCAAATGCTTGTTTTCATCATCTAGATTTTCCCTTAAAGCACAATATTGTCCTTCTTGTCTGATTTCCATAGATGTGGCTATTGGAAATGATCACTTTCCCATTTTTCCAAAACCACAAATTTTTAATTTTATTAAATGACCACACATTGCCAAGGGTGATTTCAATGACTGAGCCACCATTTTTAGTGGAAAAGTGCAATTACCCAGATAATCCTCCTTAGTCCTCCTGTTCAATATTCTTAATCCATTATTTGCAGCTATATTATGTAGTTTATTTCCTCTAAGAGTCAATTTATTATCCATTGAAGCTCTAACTGGGATAGATAATAAATCATCAATTCCCCAGTTGCTTGCATAAACTTCTACCTTATCTGATAGCCTCGCATTGACATCATCCATTACACAAATTAGACTGGAACCATATTTTTCCATTACATACTTAATAAGTTGTGTTAATTCTAGGAATATCCATTTTTCCACATCCCTATTAACTCTTGGTGGAATATATTTACACAAATTAAAGAGGGGTTTCCTGTATTGCCCAGTATACTTCCCAAAATATAATTACTGTTTCCTTTTATCTTCTCTGTATTTCTAAATGCTTCTGTCAAAATTAATGTAACTAAACCTCCACTTGCATATCCATACCTAGTTGATCTTATAGCCAGAGTGAAATGTACAAGAAAATCTTTCAGTATATTTGCCTCTAATCTAACCACATTTCCTGTAACATCACTACCTGATCCTTCCTTATCTCCTGAAGGCATTGAGTATCTGTTAATTTCCCCTCAAGGCCAGCTACATTCCAACTCAAAATATTTATTTTCCTTTTACTATATTTTTATTTTTTATTTTATTTATACCTTTGTCAAAACATTCTCTCTTTCATGCTGAGGAATCTAATTCTATCAGGGGAGTAGTATTATCCCAATTTCCTTCTAACTCAACACTATAATTCCTATCTTTATTCCTTTTTTTGAAGTTTACATCTTGAATTGGGGGAGAAGTCGCTAGAGCCAGCAATGAACTAATATCTAAGATAACACTAGTATTAATCTTGATACCCCTATGCTTCTGCCCCCAATATAAGTCTCTAACTCCTCTTCCATCTCACTACCAAATGAATGTACAGTAACCATGGGTTGTAGATATTCAGTTATTCTTTGTTGCTACTTAGCATTATAAATATCTACTTCTACTCCTATATGTTTCCCCATTTTCTTTAATTCATCTAATTATTTTTCATTATTCTTTAATTCTTATAATCCTACCACTGTATCATTAAAGTTAACACCAATTTTCTTGAAATCTCCTTTTGACTTAAAAGTTTTGTCCTAACTTCTGGTCTTTTAAGTGTAATGCAGGCCTGGCCTTTCTCTGTCTCCTGTTAAATATTTATATGCTGTTAACAAATCTGTCCATTCAAAAGCATTTCCCAAAACCCGCTTACAGTGGTTATATGCTGTCAATTTTAACATTAAAGGGGACTCATTCCTAACTTTAGGCATTCCTTTGATGAAGGTCGTGGGCAGTAATTTTCCCTCTTTTAGTAATCTTTCTTTTTTGTCCAATTTGTATTGATTATCCCCCACCTTTACCCATGCCTCAGCATCTTTTTCCCCTACATCTACAATAGTTTGAACTCTTTTCATTTTCTCCCACTGAGGTTTTTACTGCCTTGTCCTTTTCCTACACCTATTGACTCCTCCAAAAACTGCTCAACTTTCTGTCCTAATCCCTGGTCATGTTTGCAATTCTGAACTTTCCTAACTATTCTATCCTTGTTACCATTACGCATTAACTTTCTAATCCTATTTTTATCTATCTGACATTTCTCTTCATCTTTACGATCTTTATGTCCTATAGCCTCTGTAGTTTGCTTAATTTCCTTTTTCCTATAATCTCATCTTTCATCTACTGTTTGTTTTTTTCCACTTCCTTTTTTCTTTTCTCCCCCTTACTTAACTCTTGTCCATGGGGCAACCTTTTCAACACCTCCTTTATCAAATCATTTGTCCAACCCATTTCCCTTTTGATTTCCACAAGTCCCATTATAATTAAATTATGATTCATTAAAGATTCTACCATTGAGGGTAATTGAGATTTATCAACATTCAGGGATACCCCTTCCCCCCTTTCACTCCAACCCTATCCTCAGGCATATCCCTCCTCCTGATCCTTTGTCTGCCATAAGTGTGAGACCTCCGGGTGGGGGACCTCAGATGGAGGGTCCACACTCAGATGTTGTATGTATGGAGAAATACAATTCTCAGAATTGAACAAAAAAGACCCATATTCCCTATAATGTGTTCCTTCTCCTTGTACTAATGTCTGGGGAGTAGTATTAACCACATTTACCTGATTGCAAACTAGATTCTGAGCAGCTGATTCTCCCTGATTCTTGACATGTGGAGGTAATTTTTCCTGCCTAGGTTCTCTCTCTCTCTCTCTCTCTCTCTTACTAGGATGAATAACCTCCTGTGGGGATCCAAACAAGAACTTCCTGTTTAAATTTTTTCCATTATTATCACCCCTTTTCTGTGTTTTTCCCACTATTGAACCCTCTAGTTCAGGCATCCTTGTAGCCCACTCAGTTACCTACAGCACCTAAGGTTTGCCTCCTGCATGCCTGGACACCACTCAGCACCAATAATCCTGCTGCCACCAGCCCCCTGTAATCAAGCATTTAGGCATCCTTGTAGCCCACTCGGGTACCTACCGCACCCACAGTTCACCTCTTGCATGCCTGGACACCATTCTGTGCCTCTCTCAGCTCCACAGAGCCTGCTGCCATCAGCCCCCTGGAACCAAGCATTCGGGTACGGCCTATACACAGCTCCAACCTTGCTGGCTGCTGCTCTGGCTGCCAATTTGTTTGAAAACCAGCACCTTTGCCTGTAAAGTTCTCATTGGCTGCTCCTGAGCAGGAACATTCTGACTGTCTGCCCAATGGACTGGCTTTTTGCTCTCCCAGTACTGGACTCAGCTTTACAGCTTCCCCTCTACTGATTTTTCACTGTAATTGTACCGGCTGTCATTTTCTGTATTGTAATTAGCCTGCCACCTCAGTTACTGTGTCTATGTTTATTAATGCACAGAATTTAGAGGCAGGATTCAGAGTTTAAGATTTCTGCATAGCATACTGAATTGTTGTATTTTAATCCAGTGCAGCTACCCTTTTAATTTCTCCCTTTGTTGCCTCCCTCCCACTGTTTCATAACTCTCAGTTACAGAGCTGGTGCCTGTCTGCTTCTTGACCCACTATTTGTCCCTATTTTAGTAAATTGCAGCACTTTTGTCTCTGTGCTAATCTTAGTTTCACTCCCACCCCTTTGCTGGGCTATAAATCCCTTTTCTGTCCCTTTTCCGACAGTGTCCTTGTAGCCTACTCTGCTACCTACAGCACCCGTGGTTTGCCTCCTGCATGCCTGGACGCCACTCTGTGCCTCTCTCAGCATCAAGGAGCCTGCTGCCACCATCCCCCGGAATCAAGCATTCAGGTACAGCCTATACACAGCTCCAGCCTCACTGGCAGCTGCTCCAGCTTCCAAATGTTTTGCCCACCCCCTCTCCCCTCCCAGGCCACCCTTAAATACACTTAAGATCCTCCCTTCCCTAACCCATCCTGCCTCATTGGCTCCCAGTACTAGTGCACTGAGTTTAAATCTTTCTGTCTCCCCACTCCCTTTGTTGATCTTTCCTCCTGTGCACCTGCTCTACCTACTCTTCACCATGCGCACCCTGTATACCCTGTTGCCATTTCTACTCACCCTCTTCTTTCTGCCTCCCATCTTATACCTCCCTGGTCCATGCCACCTTTCCCCCCCACAAACCACTTTGTCACTACCTATCATTACCAGTGCATGCTCTACTATGTGCTCCCCACTCCCCTTGCACCTCCATTTACTACTACCTGGATGCTCCTAAATACCCCTGTGTTTGGCCTATGGGCCAGCCTATCTCCACTCTCACACAAAGCATCACACTTGGACCTTTGCCAGAAACCTTCTATTGGCTCATACAAACAACGGCAACATAAATTCTCACTCAAGGACCTACGCCTATGCTCCATTAAGCTCCTGCTGATGTCAGGTAACGTCTATCCAAACCCTGGTCCAGTCTGCTCCAGTTATGTGAAACCTTCCAGGGCTCTCATCCTAGCAACCCTCAACATTTGCAGTTTACTGCTTAAGCTTGATGCTTTCCAAACCTTTGCAAGCCAACATAACTCTGACGTCCTTGCTGTTGTCAAAACCTGGCTGATGCCCAAAGTCCCAGATCTGGCAATTCTCCTACAAGGTTACAATCTTTTCAGGCTGGATAGAATCTCTAAAAGAGGCGGGAGGTTTTGCCATCTATATTAAAGACACTATCATGGGTCACCCCATTGCAACTCTCCCACCTGACTCTACAGCTCAGATTCTAACATGCTAACATACTATTTGCCAGCAGATTAGGCCTTACAGTCTGTCGAGTCTGCTCAAACCTTAGATCCTTAGTTGGGTGCCAAGGCCCTCTCATCCCTTGTGCTCCAGAAACCCCTATCATCCATCCCCACCCCCCTGGGACAGGCCATCATCTGACACATCCACTCTCTGTGTCTGTCCCACCCTCTCTTGAAGCCCTCCACTGTGAATCTCTGAACCAGCTCATGAGGCAGTGCATTCCAAGGGTCCACCACCCTCTCAGTGAAAAACCTCCTCCTCTTTCCCCCCTCACCCTTCCACCTTCCAACTTCAAACCATGCCCTCTGGTGATACCTCCCTGCTTTAGTCTAAAGATCCCCTCCATGTTTACCCTATTTATTCCCTTGAGGAACTTGAAGACCTCAATCATGTCCCCCCTGTCTCTCCTCTCCTCTCCTCCAATGAAAACAGGCAGAGCTCCTCAAGTCTGTCCTCATACGTCAAATCCCCTAGCCCTTGTATCATCTTATTTGCCCTCCTCTGTACCCTCTCCAGGAGCTGTATGTCCCTCTTCAAGTGTGGTCTCCAGTACTGTACACAGTACTCAAGGTGTGGTCTAACCAGTCCATTGTACAGCAGCAGAATCACTTCCTTGCTCCTTGAGGTGATCTTACGATGCATCCCAACATCCTGTTTGCCTTGCTATCCACTCTCCTGCACTGCTCAGAGTTATTCATACATACATCCACCATGACCCCTAGGTCTTTTTCCCCTACTGAGGCCTCCAGCGCCTCCCCTCCCAGGGTGTACCTGTGTTTAGGGTTACCCCACCCAAGATGCAACACCTTGCACTTAGTGATATTGAAATTTAATTTCCATGTGTGAGCCCAGCTTTCCAGGGTGTCCAGGTACCCTTGCAGGGCCAACCTCCCCTCTTCTCCCTCAACTACTGCTCCCATCTTGGAGTCATCCACGAAGAGACTCATTTCACACCCTATACCCTCCCTGATTCTACCTATCAAAATTCTTTTAGGGGCCAATAATAAAAGCCCTTACAATTGCCTCAGTTTATAGCCCTCCAAAACACCAAGGAAATGGCCTCAATGATGTTCTCAACTTTATCAGTGCCGAACCTCCTGGCTCAGAACATTTCCTGCTAGGTGATTTTAACATAAACTGGCTTGCCTTGGATGCAGGTGTACACAAGGATGCCATCAAAACAGCCAATCTTATGCAGATGGTTGCCTTCCCCACAAAGACAAACTATAAAACAGGAACTAGTACTCTCCTGGACTGGGTCCTTGTCAGCCACTTTGCCCGTCTCTCTGACATCACTGTCCTCTCAGATTCACTCAGTGACCACTCCTCTGTTATCTGTGAATGGTCTAACAAATTTTTCAAGCCTCCCATAAAACTATCACCAGCACAGTCCTCCCCATGAGCAACTTATCCATCTTAAATACTACCTGAGTCTGCAAGACTGGCTACCCATTTACAAGGTGATGGATGTTAACGTGACTCTTGATTACTTCATCACCACCTTCAATGAGGCCTGTGACTACTTTGCTCCATTCAAAAAATGCAAGGCCAAGGCTCTCTTTAACCCATGGCTCACTGTGTATCTCCTTGCTCAGCTCAAATCAAGAGATCACCTTTGGGCACTGGCAAAAGCTACTGGCTGGCAATCCAACATACAAAAAAACAAGCATGCCCAAAACAGATGCACAAAATCTATCCTGCTAATGAAAAGTACATATTACAGAGATGATCTCACCAATACCTGGGGAAATGGGAAAGCTTTCTGGGACAATATTAAAGAAGTAACAGGGAAGCAAACAAAAACCTATGCATCTATGCTAAATGTTGATGGGACCACTATTCTAGACCCTACGGTCATTGCCAATGCCTTCAATGCCACCTTCACCAACCTCAGTTCCACTCTTCCTCCTCACTTTTTTGTAGCAAATGACTCTCCCTCAATCATAAACCCCACCACCCCATCTAAACACCCCACTTTCTACTTCAAAGAGGTCAAATTGAATGAAGCCCACAATTACATTACCAAAGCAATCTCCAAGTCCAGAACTAGTAGTGACTCCTTGGACCTTAAGCTGCTGTCTCTCACCCTTGAAGAGGTACTACATCCATTAACCAGAATTCTTAACCTCTCCCTTAACTGCAGTCAGTTCCCTGATGAATGGAAATCTGCCACTGTTACCCCGGTCCATAAAAGTGGTGACAAGACCAATCATATGAACTATTGGTCAATCTCCATATTGCCCCCACTCTCTAAGGCCCTCAAGCATATAGTTGTGGATGAGCTCACTGATTACCTAGACAAATATAATAGTCTGTGCGCACAGCAGCACAGTTTCAGAAAAGGTCACTGCACCACCTCTGCCCTCCTGGAGTTCACTGGAGCACTGCACAGCATCCTGGACAGTGACCACCCCACTGGGGCAGTATTTATTGATGACCAAGGCATTTGATACTGTCCACCATCAGCTGCTAATAGACCAGCTGCTGAATGTTGGGCTGTCTCGTGACTCTACTGTGTGGTTTAAAAGCTACCTTGAAAATCATTTGCAAAGAGTAAAAATTGCTGGGGTACTCTCTTATACTCAACCAGTTTGCTCTGGTGTTCCTCAGGGATCCATATTGGGTCCACTTCTTTAATACCCTTCCACAATACTGCTCAGAACAAATCATTCTGTATGCTGATGATTCAGTTGTTTTCTCTTCACACAAAGGCCCTACACCACTACAACTCAATCTACAACATGGTTTCACCATTGTTGAGAATTGATTTACTAATCATAAACTAGTCCTTAATCACAAGAAAGTCTATGCTTTTTAGCAGCTCTCACAGCCAGCAGAGGCTACATCCCCTGACTATCTCCACCAGCCAGAGGAATACCCTTGAACAGGTCCAATCTTTCAAATACCTATGGATCCTGCTTGACTTCAACCTATCCTAAGGGGCCCACATTGACAGAGTATCAAAAGCTGCTAATGCGTGACTAGGCTTATTGTTCAAGTACAGGCATAGTCTCACCCTGGACACCTTTAAGATCACTGTCCAGAGTTCCATGATCTCCATCATAGATTACGGCCTAATCATTTATGGCTCAGCCATGTCAACATCCCTCAACAAGGCCTGTTGGCTTATCATTGGAGGCCACCATCTCAGTCATACCTGTGATCTTCACATTCAGTCTGGATGGCTTCAATTCTCCAACTGTATTAAGTATCTGACCTGCACCATGGAGAAAAAAATTATTCTAGGCCTCACCCCTCCTGGTGTCCAAGTTCTGCTGCACCCTAGCACTAATCTGTAAAGCTCCAAGAGATCCAAATCACAGTTCTTGCAAGTTCCCCACTGCTATACTACCAGAGGTCAACAGTCTTTCACCCATAGGGCTCCCTCATGGCTGAATGGACTCAGCACCACCATCTCTGCTGCTCCCAAACTTGGTATGTTTAAAACCAGGCTCTGACTCCATCTTACTGCCTCCAGCTCCTGCAATTGCCTCACCTAATCAGAAATACTTGCCACCACCAACAGCCTTGTCATGTCACCACCCCCATAGCACTTATCTACTATTTTACCTCTTCTACCATGACCCTTCCCCCTCCCCACCTCCCCCCTACCCACCCAATCTCTCCAGCACTTCTCCTGGTAAAGTCTGAAAATGCCTCCGGCTGCTACTACTTCTTCCGTTTTGCCATCCTGTTCCTCCTCCATTGTTCTTTACCCCTCTCCTAGTTGATGCTGCTCCAGGCCATTCTATATACTGAGCTCTCTAATGTGTTGGCCCCTCCCTTAATTAATAACTATAATGTACTGTTTACCTGCAATGTTGTTATTTCTGTTGTATCCCCTGTATTGTACTTCACCTGATATGGAACCTTTATAAAAGAGCCTTGGCTCAAAGGTATTTGTAATCCTAGAACCAAATAAATAAAACAAAAAAATAAAAAATAAAAATAAAAAAGTTCTTTAATTTGGGCCAATAAAGAGTTACTAGATTGTTTCTCTATATTTTTTCCTGCACCAGTTTGCTCTAAGTTAGAGACAGTTCTCTCTGAAGCAGATCTACAGTATGCCCCTTAATTTTCTCTTGGCCAGATAGGATAAAATAGTTTGTGATTGCCCCATTTCTTTTTTCCCCTTGTTCAGTTTCTACTGGTTTCTGGTCATAATCCTTCTAGTAACCATTATGTGTTTGTGATGCATGTTGATTTAATGAGCCCACACCAACAAATTGGTAATGCTTAAACACTAATTTCGGTAACCCTTTTACCTTTCCTTCAGCAGAGTCCTAAGTTGCCCAAAAGCTAAAATCAAAAAAGAAAAACCTAATAACCACTGGTTTTAATGTCAATGGTCAGACACTATCAAATGAATACTAATTGGTAGACTGTGACCATTCAAAAAACTTTAGAACCAGAGGCAAATCTTTAAAACCCTGTGTTACTTTTCACAAATAGCAACTGCTTTTTAAGGTTCAGAGATGTTTATGACACTTACTTAAAACAAATATAGCTGCCTGTAAACAAATTAAGTATATCACATGCAAAGCGAGATGCCAAACAAACAGTTTAAAATTTCTTTACTGAGTGGCGCTCGTGCTGTTTTGGTGCCAGCCTTTTATGCTATGGAGCTCCTCCTGTAGATGCTGACATGCCTCTCTGGTCACACCTCCTTTAGCCATTTGCCAGTTCAAAGTCCCGGGGCTTAGAAAAAGTAGTCTCCCATAGCACACTTATCAGGGCAATATGGACAGCACAGTCATTAGTAAAGGCATACAGCAGGAACAGTTCTCGTGAAGCAGTTCAGTGTAAAGCTGCAATTGAAGTATCTGTGTCGGTGCTAGCCTTTTATGCCATGGAGTTCCTCCTGTAGATGCTGACGTGCCTCTCTGGCCACACCTCCTTCAGCTATTTGCCAGTTCAAAGTCCTGGGGCTCGGAAAAAGTAGTCATCCACAGCAAACTTATCAGAGCAATATGCACAGCACAGTCATTAGATAAAGCATACAGCAGGCACAGTACTTCTGGAGCAGTTCAGTGTAAAACACACAGATAGGCTACAATTGGGCATAATTTGTGCATTTGTGTAACTTATGTCAAACATATCTCTGCCTTCTAGAATCCAGCCCAGCAGTCTTTGCTCTAACTGTGTATGTGATTCAACCTACAATGACTTCAACTAATCACTTGAAGCTATTTCTTGTAATGTTAGGGGTCTTAATAGCTCAAAAAAACACAGAAAGGTATTACAATCCCTTTGTGACATGCACTGCGACATTGCCCTTCTACAGGAAACACACCTGTTTGAAGGGAATTCTATGTGTTTAAGTTGCATGTGCATAGGCCAATATTATAGTAATGCCCAGCCGACCCGACAGTGAGGAGTAGAGATCCTGTGTAAAAAAGGCTTGCAGTTGGGCACATCAGAGGTATTTAAAGATACTGAAGGTAGATTTCTTCATCGTTTAGGTATTTAACAAGGTAACCCAAATGTAGTGGCTAGTGTCTATGTCACTACAATCCCAGACCTTTATTTTTAGCAGTCCATCTTATCTTAATTTCTTGAGACTGATACTTCTATTTTGATTGGAGGAAACCTTAATTTAGAATTGGATCCTTCTATGTACAGGAGTGGCCTTGTCCCTAGCTATGAACCTAACTTGTCAACCCAAGTGGCTGTCCTATTGTGGGATAATGACATATTTAATGTTTGGTGTACTCTTCACCCCATGGATGTAGACATTTCTTGCTATTCCTCTTTCCATGACTCCTTCAGTTGAAGTGATGTTATTCTGGCATCCTCTGACTTGGTATTGCAGACATGGGGAGTCTCCAAAGGCACAGGGGAGCATTCTCATGTCAGAACATGTTCCGGTCACCCTTTCCCGGGCATGAAGTTCCACAGCCAGTAGGCATAACAAATGGAGTCCTAATACCTCCCTACTCCAACAGGACTCAGCTATACAATAGCTTAAGCAGGCTATCCTTGACTATTATTCTTTTAATGACACTCCTGACTGTTTTCAAGTTACCCAGTGGGAAGCATTGAAAGCAATGCTTTGTGGCCAGCTGATAACCTACACTACAGGTACCAAGAATCAGCTTGACGATACCCATTGGGCCATGGAAAGAGAACTCAAAACTCTTCAACTGGCTGCTGCCCAAGATCTTACTAAAGATCCCCAAACATGAGAAAAAATTGGGCAATTAAAAACAGAAATAGAGGACTTACTACAATACAGAACAGACTATGCATTGTATAAGCTGAATCAGAAATATTGGAAGTGCGTGAAGCAACCCAGGAAGTTATTGGAAGCTAGGCTTAGAGCTCAAGCAATGGAAAAGTACCTGCCTGTTATTTATGACCCCCAGGTGTGTATGCTGATCGCCTCAAAGGATATTAACCAAGCCTTCCAAGACGTTTACTCTTTCTTAAACTCTTCAGAGGTAAGCCCCTCACAGAACCAGTTCTCTACCTTTTATTCCCGTTTTCATCTACCACAGGTGCTGGTCCAATGTCTTGCTTCCCTCAAAAACCTAATCTAGCAGGACATGGTGGCCCAAGCCATCCAGAGCATGGGACATTGAAATCACCAGGCCCACATGGCTTTCCCACTGAACTTTACTATACATTTTGTGACTTGCTTGTCCTAAAGCTAGCTCTAATGTTTAATGAGGCATGGGACACAGGGAAGCTCTTGCCATCTTTTTCACAAGTCATCATTGCCCTCATTCCTAAGAAAGGAAGGGATAGCACACTTTGTTCCCAGTTTTGTGTGATCTCACCAATCAATGTGGATGCAGACAGTTTTGAAAAACACTGGCCAAATGAATGGAACCATGTATGCCATCCATAATCTACCCTCATGAGGTAGGCTATGTTCATGGCAGATTAGTATCAGACAACATCCACAGAATTCTTGATCTTATCTGGGAAACCAGCACTTTATCCCGACCTGTAGCTACCCTGTAGTTAGATGCTGAGAAACCATTTGACAGGGTGGAATAGGAGTATATATTTGATGCCTCAAGCAGATTTGGTTTTCCAGCATCCTTTATCTCCCCGGTATGTTTGCTATATACTTCACCATCAGCGGCTGTCCTAACTAACTCAGTGTTATACCCTTACTTCCCTCTTCACTGAAGAACAAAGCAGGGTTGCCCCCATCCCCATTCTTGTTCCTCCTGGCAGTGGAACCCCTGGCTTTGAAAATCAAGACTGATCCCTGTTTCCCAGGAATTGTGGTGGAAGGCCTCCCCTACACAATTTCATTGTTTGCCAATGACTTAACTTTATTTCTGGCAAACCCTTTTACTTCCTTACTGGTCTTTCAAGAAATACTAAGGGCAATTACTTATTAGTGGGCTACAGACTGAGTAGTATGAAATTTCAGCTGCTACACCTTATGAAACCTGCACTGCTGACCTGTTTTCAGCCTAACCCTATCAATGGTCCCCAGAAGGAGTGGTCTGTCTGGGTATTATACTTAGGACTCCATTTCAGCTTCAGTGGCAACTAACACACACAAAATATTAGACACTCTGGACTCTGACTTACAATGCTGGAAAGCCCATATCCTTTCCCTAAGGGTTAGGATCAATGCTTTGAAACTGCTTGCATTCCTCAAACTACAATATATTTCAACTAATTTACCCATCTCCTTACCAGGGGAATCTCTTTCGGAGACTTTCAGCTAAAATGCTTCCTTTATTTGGGCAGGCAAACCACCAAAAATTAACTTTAAGGCCCTACAGAGTCACTGGAGAGAGGGATGATTTGGACTGCCCTATCTGAAACTTTTTCATGAGCTCACCCTTTTGTGTCAAGCTGTAATTACTTTAGCTATGTTCCTCACCTCAATGGTGTAGGCAGGCATACTCACTGTACACATTTATGTACAGTTTTGCTGAGTGCCTCATATGCCTTTTTGTTAACATTATTATTCTAATCTGTACCATTAAAGTTAGCGAAGGCCACTGAGCAGTGTTTCTGTTTTAACTTATATTGTTTATGGGATAGAATTGTGTGTCACCTATTTAGAGATTGGATGAGTCTTCTGACAACAATCTGATTTGTTTGTTATGGGGAAAGCATTAAGAGAGGACATGTACATTTTTTAATGGGGGGCAGCAGTTGAAGAGTGCATGTACAAAATGGAAATATCTGGCTACACCCCTGCCTCACCTGGTAGAGCCTGTCCTGGGTTGGATTCTCTTGGAAATGGCACAGGGTCAGTTGTCAATCCCCTCTACGCTTAATGTATATTCCTAGGGTGGTCTCTTCATACTGCAGTCTCGTCTTGTCAATGCTACACTTATCATGTGTGGAACAAATACAGTAAACAAATAGGCTGGAACCCTCAGAAAGCCCCCTGTAGGCCCCTGTAGCAAAACCCAGACCTGTCAATTCATGGCCATCCTATTCACTGAAGAGACTGGGAAGCTAGGGGCATTACCATGTTATGTGACATTTACTACCCTTAGTCGGGCCATCTTTACTCACTTGAAAACCTCCAGACCAGATACCTCTTTCCTCACTTTTGGAGGTACTTACAAATAAGAGATCTCCTCAAGAACAAAATCTCAAGTGACCTTATTTTCCCACATCCTCTAACACTTTATCAGTGACTCTCCTTGCTAACCAGTGCACAGCATCTAACAGACATTTTTAAAACTCGTCAGCAACATACTCGTCCCCGCCCCCAAGCAGGCCCTACAGGAAAATGGGACTTAGAGCTGGGTATTACAATTTCCTCTCAGAAATGGGACCAAGTTTGCTCTAATGAATAAATGGCCTCATGTGAACTCCAAGCAAAATCCCAGCAATACAAAATCCTTTACAGGACATACAGAACACCCACATGGCTTTACAGGGTGGGCCTCCCAGACCATAGTGACTGTTGGAGATGTCCTTCCCCACAAGCAAGATTAACCCATATCCTTTGGACATGTTGTGACATTGACCAGTACTGGATGACCATAAGGCTTACCTGTACTAGAGTTCTTCCTGACTTGGGGATACGAGACCCACAGCACACCTTACTAGCGTGCCACAATTGAATTCTACTCTGTCCAGACCCCAGCTTTTATGGATCAATGGGGCCTTGGCAGCTGCCAAATGAATACTGTTACAACACTGGAGGGACCCTGAACCCCCCATTGAGGAATGGTTCAGTCTACTGGCACTAACAGTCCATTATGACAGAACTGTGCATCAAATAGTTGGCAAGCTATCTGATTTTCAGAAAATATGGACCCAGTTTCTAGATACATTTTCCAGAATAATCTTTCAGAATAAACCCAATAGATGAACTTTGAACAGCTTCTTCTCTTAGCTGAAAGCTCCCATAAAATGAGCTACTTATTCACTTTCTAGACACATTACTCATAACCCATGCAGTATCTGCATTCTTCAGATGGGCTTTTGGTCCTGCTGTTGGGCCACCCTGCTCACAGGTAGATCTGAGCTTTTCTGTCATGACGTCTCCCAGCCACCCCCCTCACCACTCACTTAACCATTTATTTATTTAACAATGCCTTAACCTATGCTTGCCAATATCCCAACCATTTACCTTATTCTATATCTTTAGCGGCTCAAATTGTATGGATACCTTCCTTGGATTCTTAGACCTACTGTATGCTTTCCCTCATTACCACCCCCTACACCATGACAGGCAAAGCTTCTTATTGAAACAGGGGACAAGAAATTCTACCTTATGTTCTGTCTGTTGACTAGAGTGGGTAACTTTCCACTTGAGTTATTGTATAATAATGGTATATTGTTTTAATCACTTTATCTTCCTTTCCCTAGCTTGCATTCCAAGGAAACATGTCACTGTCAAGGACTGATGACCATGAATTTAAGCAGCTTCTTTGTTAGTTACAGAATGTTACATTTTTTCTAAAATCTTTATGTCTAGTATGGACTTCATGCTGTTAAATTCAGTTAAAGTTTAACATTGTGGCAATGCCTTAATTACAACTTTCCAAAGGACAGCTATGATTTAGGGTAGGATGATAAATACTTTGCTCTCCCATTAATAACTTACCAACCTCATGTTTCTCCATTTACTGTATACTGCACTTTATCTGTCTGTTCATGTAATAGGGTGTGGTCTTGTTGATAACTGTATACAACTGTTATATGAAAAAAATAGAATAAACATGTTTACGGGGAAAAAAATAAAATTGAAAACATGCTTTGTATGAGCAATACAATTCTGGGATTTGGGATTCTAGACTTTTCTGTTTGAGGTTGTCCAACAGCTGGAAAGCCCTTCTCACTACTGGATGACAAATCATATGAACTTTTTTAAAGGTTTTATTGCTTGTCCTTAAATGATCTTAAATGGGACTTCACTGTTATAGTACCTATATAGCTTTAGGAGAAGAAATGGAAATGCATGGCTAAAAAGACAGCTTTTCATTGCAGCTTGTGTTGTATTTATTTCTATGCATTGCCTTGAAAAACAGAAAGATGCTATGAACATTTTTCAATATGTCTGTCTGTCTTTCTTAGAAATAAGTCTGATTTCACAGACATAAGGTTTATTTCTGCTCTTCCTGGATATTTGTATTTTTGGACCATTCATCTTAATCTGTTATTTTTCTGTTTGCTATAAATGACTACCCCATGTTTAAAGTGATTTATGGAAGTTTGCCACAGCAAGTGGGAGTAATAACTTGTAAGAGTTGTAAATCAGTCTCCTACCATTCAAGTTGCCAAAACTTGCTGTTTTCCATGAAAAAAAAATATTTTTATTGCTGTGCTCTGCTTCATTTTCATAACCCTATCCATTTTTTTCTCTGTACTGCAACACCCAATGGTGGCATCATGAAAGGACAACAGTGTTTTTAAAGGGACACTATCAGTTTGGGCTGATTTTTTACATTGCTTGCAAGTAGCAGTATCTAGCATTATAACATGTGTAGAAAAATTCTAGCGATATGATTGGCCAAAAGCAGCTCAGAGCCATGTAATCACTGACCCATAGTTACACTCCTGAACTACTTACATTCATTCAGGCTCTATAACATAAACATAGAAAAGTATAATTTCAGATCTGTCACTTCACTAGCAGGCAGTAAATGTGAAACAACATCTGCACAATATGGCAGATGATCTTTTGGGCCTAACTGCATCACAAAAACTTTTTTCAGAAATATTTCTACAGTTTGTACTGCTGTAAACACTACCGAAATAGAAAACTGCACTTTTATTAGGGAGATAGAAAACTCAGCTATTTACTGTACCCACAATGCCTCACTATGTAAATTAGAATACAGGCTATTATATTCCTGTGCTCACTACAAAAATAGGAGACTGCATCGCTCTGTAAAGAAATATTGTCAGATAGATACTGCATGCACAATGCCTTGTTTTGAAAATAAACATATGAGAGCTTATATTGTTGAAGGTACTACAAAATTATGAGGCTGGACTTCACAGTAAGGAAATTGGAAAACAGCGTCTTATTGTACCCACAATGCATTGCTTTGTATATCTACATATTAGGTGACATACTGCAGTTACCTCTACCAAAATAAAAGACTGCAACTCTGAGTAAGGAACATTTACTGCAAGTCAACTTTATAACTTACCCAGAAATCCTTGTTGCTCTATGTAACATATTGACAGCTCCCTTGCATGACATCATTCTTGGGGTGTGGCCGCGTACAGAAAACTCTATGGCGGGCAGAAACAAAGCCATGATAAAACATCAAAAAGAAATTATTATGACAGATTTTTTTAACAAAACAAATTGCATCTCCAACATCTTAACCATGGCTAGCAATGGCATACTATGTGAGAAAGGCATTTGGGAAACTTCCTTAAATCACCTTGTTTGAAGCTACAAATTATAATAACCTCAACAACCATCCACTGTGCCTGCCCTTAGTGACATGCACTGTATGTTATGCATCAATATGTAAATAACAGATGACCCAGTGGCACTGAAGATTGAGGTATTGGATGCCACACGTCATGCTACGCTGACGACCTGGGCTTGAGAACAGACTCAGGACATTGGGGGTCAGCAGGGGAGGACGGGATTAATCATACAGAGGACTGCTCTCCTCATCTGGGGTATGATCCTGGGGTCGCATCACTTTGTAGTCCCCTCCGGTGAAGATCAGAAGCACTACAGGAATGATGCCACAGAAAGAGGTGGAATGCGGTGGAAATCAGCACTACTGGTGCTCAGACATCACTGCATGTCCATATCCCAGGGGAACCATTCAGGAAATCTCCTAATCATGATTGGATGATGCTTGTAACAGAGTCCTGCCTGTTGCCACCAAACAAAGTCTGCCTTGAGGGGCAGGGACTCAAGAGTGATGTGGTCTCTCTCACCCATCCTCTCCTGGGGGGGACCCTCTGAGGGAAGTAAGCCACGGTCCTCCCTGCTTCAGCCTGGGTCATGGTGGAGGCTGGTGGATGGCAGGTATACAAGACCCTGCTTAACAGGGCTGAATTGGTGAACAATTTCCCCTTCGTTAATCGGGAGAAAAAATAGAGTTTAAGGCAAAATGTGTAAACAGTAACTCATAACAGGGTATGGGGTTTAGCAAGCAATAATACCTGACAGGGTGGGTGGTATTGGGCAATACCAGACCACTCAGGGGCTTATTCAGGCCTGATGCCAAAGGCAGAGGTACTTATAGCTCCTGGAAGGTCCAGTATTGCCCTTACTGCTCACTCTGTCAGGAATTATAGCACTTAGAAAATGGACTACTAAAGATAAAAAAAATTAAAAAAACCCAATAATGTTTAAATTGTTTTAGTCTTCAATTTTTAGTATGTGTAGTTAGGTACAGTATATGTTTAGAAAAAAAGTCTACAGTCCTGCTTTTCCCACTGGATGGTGCTGCAAGTCTATACTGCCCTCTGTTTTCCTTGGTGGTAGTTTCCTTCTTTCTTGATCCATTCTCTTCTCATACCTCTCAAGTGCACCATTTTATTTTCCAGATCATTGCTGGTTTCCTTCTCTCTTGATCCACTCTTCATACCTCTCAAGTGTCACAATTTTTTCAGATGATGGCATCCCATTTTTGCCCCCCCATCCCAACTCCCAATCTTCCTTGCACAGCCGCCATCCTGTCTGCATGTTACAGTGAACACAGACCCTGGTGCTGAGGCAGAAACACATCAAGTAATGAGGTCTATGGTGTGTAACAGATGTCCAAGCTGTTGGGGGATAGGGGAATGATAAAGTAAGCAGCAACTTTGCCTTGTATTGTTTGTAAAATGCTGATGCTGAACTTCCTTTTTGTTGAGAGAGGTATCCTCAGGACAGCTGAGACTTGCTACTGTTCCACCTTAGTCCCATGCCAAAACTCCCCACCACCAGCAGAAGAAGAGACACTTTCTTTTAAATTCTCCCCAATACAGCACACACAGAAGCAACTCCATTAGCAGTATTTTTCTCACAGGAACTGCGTGTTGACAGTGGGTGGCAAGCCAGATGATGAGGTCATGACAGCACAAACAGAGCCGTCACTTCCATGTTGGCTTTTTTTTTTTGTGTGGACTCGCATTGTTTCAATATACCGCTGGATTCTAAGACGGGGTTATGTTTAATAAAATGAAGGAATTGGTAATGGAGTTGTGGAAAGGAGTTTGGGGGAGAATCAGACTTCCTTAACATTGATTTTTTATTCAGTCACCTGAGGAGTGTATGGGAGCTGAGCGAGTGGCAGAACCAGCACGGTTTATGTATGTAGTGCAGTTTAAGTTACGCACCACAACTGATTCTTTTTTCACAGAAAGAGTTTTGCTTCCTTCAGTTAAATTAGGTGACTGCCATGAGTGCCATTGTTGGGGGGGAGGACTCCTGAACACTCTCTCACTAACTAAGATAATGAAATGGCAGTGATTTCAAATCCATGTCCAGTGCTTTTGCCAATGAAGAAGCAGGGTGGGCACAGGCATGGGTGAAGAGGCAGTCGGGCTTGTACTTTTTATTTCCTGGGCACCTATTGTACTTTTAACATGGGTCATGTCAATAATGCAAGAAACTCCCCCCCCAAAAAGTGTTTTTTCTCATGTTTAAACACTGAAAAAGTTATGGTATCCTGCCACCTTGCAAAATAGTTCATAAGACAAAATGCACATGTCCATGCTGTTATGCACATAGAAATGTGACACATACAGTTGTGCCATGAGCTGTGATATTTCTTGTGCATAATATGTTCTGGTAGTGTGCCAACAACATTTCATTGCCCTCCCCCAACACAGACAAATGCGGTAGAAGACAGAGACCCAGACAGAGTTGAGATTTGCACTGCCTTTCATGATCTCGCTTCACATATACACTATTGACTTGCATGCCTTCTTAATGTACTACCTTGGGTTCTAGTGATGTTATGGACACATACCTGGTGATGCTACCTGCAGAGTGGCACACATTCACAGACACATTTGTGAGCCACTGGATGCTTCTTTTGTTATGCTGCTTCTTACAGAGGTCCTGACTGCCATACCTCTCCCTACATGGTCCCCACCTTCAAACTCCAAACGCCAAGAAGCAGGCTGCAATCCTTTCGTTCACCTCTGTTTGGTCTACAGACAACTGGCAAGTGAGTCCTCCCCCCTTGCAAGTTTTGAGAACTGTAGCAACAACAGACTGTGTCTCTCAACACTGTGAATGCACAGCACATATGTGACAGACACCCACGCCAGAAACCATTCACCACATCAGTTATGCTCTCTCTCTCTCTCTTTCATTGTCCATCACTGTGGCAGGCAGACTCTGATGACATGCACTGCAGTGCTGGGTGGGGGGAGCAGGTGAATGTCTTTCACTGTTGTGGTCACTGTCTGTCTACTGCTGTGGCAGAGATTGCCTACTATGGTTCTACAAGGCACAGATGTCACACACAGGTGTGGGACATGGGACAATGGCACTGAGAGAGAGAGAGAGAGAGACAGTGAGCAACAGAAAAAGCAATTCTGTGCTGCATCTCATGCTCCTGTCATACATGGCTACCTGAAGGCAACTCAAGATACTACTGTGACTTGTAGCAAAACAGTTACTCATCATGGATGGGGGGGCCAAGCAGTCACAGGTCTCAGAACCGCACTCCACCTCTCCATGCTTCTCTCTCTTTCACTCACACCCCACCAGTGATTGCCATAGCTATGGCTCTGCAGGGAACCCAAGAACTAACAGCCCTCTCCTTCCATTGCATGTGGCCCACACAGACAGACAGTACAAGTCTGGCAGCAAATCCACAGGACTATGGGACCTTACTTTGGGGCACAAAGTCCTGCTAGGGGCAGATGGGTGGAAGGGATGGGTAACAAGGGGCAAATAAGAGCATGGCTTGCAGAACACAGTGAGTCGCTGTTGCACGCTGTATTAGTACTGTTAGTGTGAGCAACTGAGAACTACACCTGATGGCTTGTCATACACAGCATTACAGAGGAAAACACTGATGTGACTGTCTCACTTCCCCAATATTACAAATGACTGCCTTTCACTCTTAAAAACCCAATGAGTCCCAACACAACTGTTAGTGAGTCCCTCTTCAGAAGCATGCACTAAAAAGGGAAATTAATGCATGGCCAAGCAGTGGGACTCCACCAATGGGGTACTACATTTTTAGTAACCCATGTTATAATTTGGGTGTCCAGTGATGATAGTGATTGCAAATGAGCTGCTGTCAAAACAGCAACTCATTTACAGTGCTACCCCTTTGGGCTCTCCTATAAGGGTAGTGATGGAATACAAAAGTGACAGTAGAGATGAGCGAGTGAGGGTGACCAGAAGGGGAGGGAGGGAAAGGGAACAGAATGGGAGAAATAGGGAAGAGGATTTGTGTGGGGTAGTGTGGCATGCTGCCACTGAGCTAGCCATGTGGTATGGTGGTAAGGGTGGCTAGTTATGGTGCAGCAGGTACAGAGTTGGGGGCTAGGTCTGGGGACCAGGGAAAATTTTACTGCTGCCATGGTTTGTTTGTTTTTTGTCAGACTGTCTCCCCCTCCGTGACATGCACCCCCTGGAGTTGATTATATTTAGTCTGGGGGGTGAAGGCTGTGAAGACCCCCATGAGGGGTTGGCTGCACCCCCCACTTAAATACTATTTTAAGTTGCCGGATGCCTTGTCACTCACAAGTGTACATCACCGATTTGCTTTTCAGTGATGTACTCCTATAATCTGATTTATTATATTAATTTTTGGTGTAATGTATCTTTTTACAATTTTTGATTAATTATGTAACCAGCATTTGCTGCTTCCATTTTTGCCCCAGTGACCCAATGTTTAACTATTGTACAGTACACCTTAAGGAGACTATTCAGGTGTGAAAAACTGAGTACACCAATAGCATTTAGATTATATTTTCAAAATACTAAAGACTTCTTCTATTTAATCTTATCTCATACAGTCCATGTACTTATTTTAGGATGCATCTGCTCTTTTACTGCTATAGCTGGGTATGATCACAAGTGACAGTTTAATATGGTTGTCTAAAGGGAATTTTCAATAGCTAATATTACATAAATGTAGAATCCTGCACTAAAAAGTAAGAAAATGCTCTTTTCATCTCTGTAAACAACACGTTTTGTATATTTAATGATCAGTTGAACAATGTAATGCAAACTACAGTACTATCCTTACTGTGAGACAGAGGACTGAAACATGTTTTGCAAACATTCTCGGATTGTGTGTGTTGATGAAACACAAGTGCATTTAATTCCTCCTAGACCAATTAATATGTGGTCATTCACTGGCCTCAATGGTATGCTGAAGATGATAACTACTGTATGAGTAATGAACTTTTAATAAGTTAAGGTCCTATTAGTTGGTATGAGACCTTAGAGCTGGAAACAGTATAATTGGAAAGCTGATTACTCTGATCCCCTGTGTTCCAGTTTGTCCCTAGAATCAAACTTGTACTATTCATGAAAGTTACCATCTCTCATTGCTTCTCACTTATGAAAACAGACAAGTACATGAATAGAAATTGTCAGCTTTACCAAACCAAGGTGGCAGAAACAACAATATTATTTTGTTACACAAAGCTGGATAATATTTTGTTTTCAAAATATATATATAATATTTTATAAAAGACACATTATAAGGCAGAAACATATTCACATAAACACTATGTCCCAACTGTTTTGAAAACTGTCAGTTTTCTTCAAATGATTGTTTGAAACCAAATGGTCAGTTTTCAAGTTTTCTCCCCCCCCCCCACCAAAGTTTTAGGAAATGCTTTAAAGGGAATGTTCATACAAGGGCCCAATTCACAATGGATAATGCAGGGCTTGCACTGAGCCCTGCTTCATCTAAAGTGTTTGCTGTAGCTGTGACAAAGCCCTTTGGCAAAACACAGCCAAATTCCTGAAAGGTTGGTGCAGTTGCAGCATTTTCCATGGCTTACGACACCTTGCACCAAAGGTATAGCACAAGCCTCATCATATGGGACCCCTATAGATGTAGACTACAGGGGAGCTGATCTAACTTGCTGTGTCTAGTGCATCTGATCAAAAAGTGCAATTGGTGGCAAACACCTGCCACAACCCCTCTGCACTGTTTGTTGGGTGCACCAGTGACTTTCGGCAGTGCAAGTCATTTGTGAATCAGGTTCATTAAATGCAAACTTCTGAAGTGCATTTAAAGAATAACATTTCCTGGTGAAATTTTTCAATAAATAAATAAATAAAAATAAAATTACTCCCCACTGTATCTGGCAATCCTGCCTCTACTTGCTTGTTTACTGCCATGTGAACTACCGACCTATCTCTAGCCTGCCACCCCTCTCTAAGGCCCTGGAACGGATAGTAGCAGACCAGCCCACTGATCATCTGGACAAGTACAACATCCTTTGCTGGCAGCAACATAGATTTAGAAAAGCAGAAAAGGGCACAGCACTGCTACGGCACTTCTTGAGTTTATAGGAGTCATACACAACTCCCTTGATCATGGTCGCCTAACCGGAGCTACCTTCATTGACCCATCAAAGGCTTTTGACACTGTCCACCACCACCTCCTGCTTCATCAGCTACTGAACATTGGCCTCTCTGCAGAATCAGTGAAATGGTTCAATAGCTATCTTGACAACAGGTCCCAATGTGTAAAAATATAAGGCATGGTCTCCGACACTAAACAGGTTCACTCCGGTGTCCCCCAAGGCTCCATCCTGGGCCCATTGCTGTTCAGCCTGTTCCTCAACTCCTTCCCCGACCCCACCTCTCAGCAAGCCATACTCTATGCTGATGATGTGGTGATTCTTGCCTCTCATCATGATCCAAGCCTCCTGAAACAAACCCTTCAACATGGCTTCAACTCTGTTGAAAGCTGGTTCAAAGAACATAAGTTAATCCTTAACCAGAAAAAAATGAAGACCTTGATTTTCACCAGCCACCAAAATAAGCACAAACACCACCAACTCTCCTTAAACACCTGCCTCAGGGACTCTCTGGAGCAGGTTGACTCCTTCAGATACCTAGGAATCACCCTAGAATCACACCTACCCTTTGGAACCCATATAACCAATGTCACTAAAACTGTGACTACTATACTGGGCTTACTCTATTGGCTTCATCAGCACCTGACTAAAGAGGCCCTCTTTGCTGCAGTTCAAAGCTCCATCATCTCCCAGATTGACTATGGTCTTGTCATCTGTGGCACTGCCACTACCACTGCACTCAGAAGGATTACTACCACCCCCTAAACAAGGCCTGTCGACTCATCACTGGTGCTGAACCGCTCACACACACCTGTGATCTCTACTCACAAGCTACAGTAACTGGCTTCAACTTGATACTAGAACTACCAGACCTGCGTGGTTGCTAAGAAAATATAGTTGAGAACTGCTCCTCCCAGGGTCTGTTCACTCCTTCAAATGAAAACCAGCTCCAGAATTACCAGAGGATCAAAGCCACAACTTTTCCATATCCGTCGCTGCTGCACAGCCTTCGACCAGTGTTCATTCACCTACAGGGCACACACTTGGTTTAACGGTCTTGCCAATGATACTATCAATACCACTGGGCTAGGGGCCTTCAAATCCAGGCTCTGTAACACTCTGGTCGCTTCCAGCATCTGCGACTGTCATGGATAATGTCTATGCAACTCCGCTCCTCAACGCTCTTTCCTATATCCTATATCTAACTCCTTACATAACGCACTTGCCCTAGTTTGGCCTCTGCCCCACACCGTTCTACAGCACCTGACAATGCCACCTTCATGGCAGCTCCACCCCACCCCCTTATCCTTACCTAGCCCCCACCTTTCCTCTCTTCTCATTTTCTTATCTCCCCTTGCCCCTCATATTTCTTTCTACCACCCCCCTATTGTCCTTTTCCTTTCCACTTTACCTTCTTCCTGTCTGTTCGAAATTAATTTGATATCCTTTACCCTTATTTGTGTAACAATTCTGTCTATTGTCATGTGATACCTATGTCTTGACGTGGAACCTTTGTATAAGAATCCTACAATTGAAATAAATAAATAAATATCCTAGAATTTCCTCTCACTCACAGTACCGCCCACATGGCTGCCATCACTGATGGAATCTGAAGTGGTAAATTCAATAACAGGATAAACATCTCAAAGTTTGTTATGCTCCAGCACACTAGTCATTCTATCCACCTCCTGAGGGTAGAGTGAATACCACAAAGCCAATACATCACCACAAGAGGAGCCTACAACCAGTGATCATGAATCTGAGCATTAACAAACTACCAGCAGTCAATCCGTCAAATGATTCTGCAGCAGCTAAGGGGTTTCTAAAATGCACCCAGATGGCTTTATAGCATGGAATTCTAATGGAACCCCCTCTGGAAATATGGGGAACTGAATGGGGAAACTTTAAAATGGTTTGTCTCTTTCCTTTCCAGCAGATCACAGTGGGTAATGATGGCTTTCTTGCTACAACCAGTGGTGGTTGGCTGTGGGGTTCCCCTGGGTCTGTTCTGTCCCACATGCTCTTCAAAGGGTATATGTTGCTGTTGAGTTGGACTACCAAATGATATGGTGTGAGTTTTCACTGATATGCAGTTGACACTCAGTTGTACAGTACTTGTTCTTTATATCAGATGGGTGGGAGGCAGGCCCTGTGCTGGAAAAATGCCTTAATGACATTGAGGAATGGATAGATGCCAACTGGCTGAGCTTCAACCTGACCACATCAGATTTGTTGTTTGTAGAACCAGGTTCTCTAGGGTATGCTTGATGATATGAGGCCATTAGGTTACCATCCCTAAGAGACACCCTGTTGACAACTGCGATTAGGGTAAGAAGTTTTGGAATCACTGGGGACTTCACACTGACAGTAGAACATCAGGGGCCTGATACTTAAAAATGTGCGAAGTGGAGTGCAAAGTTTGCACTCAGCTGTGCCATTGCCCAGCAGTATAAGAAACATAGAAGCATAGACTTTGACGGCAGATAAGGACCGCTAGGCCCATCTAGTCTGCCCATTTCCCTACCTACAGGATAGGCCGCAGATCATAGTTAACCAACAGCCTATATCTTCCTGCCCCCCACAGTCTTTACTGAGGAAGAGGAGGGTAATGGGTCTGAAGGGAGTACAAGGGGTGAGAATGGTGCAGAAATGGACACAAGTCCCTTTACATGAGAAAGGGTCCTGAAGGAACTGGAAGTAATAAGAGCTGATAAAGTAATGGGGCCAGCTGGGGTGCACCCCAGAGTCCTTAAAGAACTAAGAGAGGTGGTGGCTGAACCTCTGGCTATCCTGTTTAGCTAACCACTGGAAACAGGGGAGTTACCCAAAGACTGGAGGACAGCAGGGTTAGTCCCCTTATACAAAAGCGGGAACAAAGAGGAAGCAGGGAACTACAGACCAGTCAGCCTCACCTCAGTAGTGGGGAAGATCATGGAAGCATTACTAAAGGAGAGATTGGTGGAACATCTGGTTGTCATTGGACTACAAGACTCAAGGAAGCATTGTTTCACCAGGGAGAGGTCATGTCAGACCAACCTCATTGAATTTTTTGACTGAGTGACTAGGGAGGTGGATCAGGGGAGGGCAGGGGACATGACCTATCTGGACTTCAGCAAGGCCTTTGACACTGTGCCACATAGAAGACTACTGCACAAACTGGGGAATATGGGTGTGGGCAGGACAGTAGTGTGGTAAGTAGGTAACTGTCTGGGTAGCAGGACACAGAGGGTGGTGGTAAATGGCTGTCACTCCACAGAGAGAAGAGTGACCAGTGGAGTACCACAGGGATCAGTGCTGGGACCGGTCCCATTCAACATCTTCATCAGTGACTGCGCAAGACCTAGAAGGCAGAATTTTACTGTTCACTGATGACACAAAGCTCTGTAACAGAGTAGACACACCAGAGGGTGTAGACAGAATGAGAAGGGACCTGCAGAAACTTGAAGAATGGTCAGGGGTTTGGCAGTTGAAATTCAGTGCAAAGAAGTGCAAGATAATACATAAGGGGCACGAAAACCCTGGTACAATATATCAGTTGGGGGGGTGAGGCTATAGCATGCACCAAACAGGAAAGGGATCTTGGGGTTATCATCTCTGATGACCTCAAGGTAGGGAAACAGTGTGACAAGGCAGCAGGTAAAGCAAATAGGATGCTGTGATGTATAGGCAGGGGCATCACCAGTGGAAAAGGGAGGTCATAATTCCACTATACAAGACACTAGTGAGGCCCCACCTGGAGTACAGTGTACAGTTCTGGAGATGATACCTACGTAAGGACATAGACAGGGTAGAGAAGGTTCAGAGGAGGGCAACAAAGATGTTGCATGGATTACATCACAAGTCCTATGAAGATAGGTTGAAGGAACTGAACAGGTACTCCCTGGAGGAGAGGAGGGAGAGAGGGGATATGATAGAGACATACAAGTATCTCACAGGGAGGAACAGGGTGCAGGAATACACTATTTTTAAGTGAAAAAGATGTACCAGGACTAGAGGGCATGGGATGAAGTTGGAGGATGATTCAGAGGAAACATGAGGAAGAATTTCTTCACAGAATGGGTGGTGGACAAGTGGAACACCCTGCCAGAGGAAGTGGTGGGGGCTGAAACAATCACAGGATTTAAGAATGGATGTGATAGACATAAAGGAATTCTGGAGGTCAGGGGTAAGGGGCAACCGACTTCTAGGAAAACATAAACTGAACTTACAAGCTCAAATGGGCAGACTTGATGGGCCATAGGCCCTTATCTGCTGACACTGTCTATGTATCCATGTAATGCTGGGTATCCAGTGATAATAGCAACTAAATAAGGGTGACCATCAAATCAGCGATTCCATATTCAGCACTATTGAGATGAGCTACCTGCAAGGGTAGCGAATACTTCTACTGTGAGGGTAGGCTAAGCAGATGAAAAAAGAGAGTAGTGAGGGGAAAGGGAGGGATAGGGAATATGGTTATTGGTAGGGATTATGCCTGCTGTCATCAAACCAGCCGGGTGGTGTGGTGTGGTGGTGAGGGAGGCTGGCTCCAGCACAGCAGGTACTGGATTTGGGGCTGGTGATGGGAGGGTCTAAATTTTGCCAGTGCTTGTGGCTTCCGGACTTCATTTTTTTCCCTGCTGAATTTGTGCCCCCTCCCTGACATGCACCCCCAGGAGTTAGGAATCTTAATTAAGGGGAGTGAAGGGGACAAAGCCCCCCACAAGGGGGGGGCACAGTTCCCCCACAGAGACACTTTAGGATGCTGGGAGTTGATTAATTGGTAAGTGTATATCGCCAATTTGCTTTTCAGCGATATATGCTCACCATAACTGCGATCTTCATTCTGCATTTGCTATTATGACATAGAACCATAATGCTGTATAATTAGAGCTATCTAGAGGTCTGATGCACCACATGCAGCTGATGCACAGTGCTGCAGCCAGATTGGTGTCTTTGGTATCATATAGAGACCACATATCTCTTGTGCCATAGCAACTGCACTGGCCTGTGATTACTGTAAGTGATAGTAACATACTAAAATGCCAGCAGAATAGGCCTAACGGTCTTTCATGTCTGCTCGTTTGGTCCAAAGTGATGCAGCACCTCCAAGTTTGCACTGTTAGCATACAGAGCCCTGCTCAATTTGGGTCCTGATTTTTCAGTTTCAGTTTTCAGTTTATAGTGTATAGTGAAGTGTTGTTCTGTATAGAATTCCATTCCTTTCAAAATGCTGTTCTGTCACAGTTCCAAGGTTATAGAATGCTGTCATACCCTACTGTGGTAGAACAGCATTCCAGAACCTCTAGAGACTGCATGAGACAGTTTCATTTTGAAAGCAAAACAACTCACAAAACACATTTTCATACAGTACTATTCACTATAAAAAATTCAGGATGAGCAACTCTATGCACAACCAGTGTGTTTTTCCACCCTGAGATTCTGACTCCCATGGACCTCTCGAACTTTACTCTTGAGATCAGAGGGAATCAGAATCCTTCTGTGGCAGAAGACACTGGTTCTGCATAGTTGCCAATCCAGTATTCTCTATATTTATTGTACTGGAAAGGCATGTTAGCGAAATTGCCTGTTTTCACGAGCATCCAGTTATGGACAAAACAAAACATATTGATATGCAGTATACAGTATTCAAAGATAAAACAAGGCAAACAGGTACTAATGTAGATACATTAAATAAGAAAAAAAAAATGAAAACAGCATTAACAGTATCAACCTAAGGCAAATATAAAGCCAAGTACAAAAACTGAAAATAAGTGCCAGGTTGGACAGCGGTAAGCTTATTGCATCAGAGCAAGGGACAAGGAGTAAACCAGTGAAAGATGAACTATTTGTTATTGCTTTGAAAGCTGAACAGGATGAGCAGTTAGATTAGGGGAATCAGGCCTGGGGGCTTTTACAGGTATAGGAGTGGGAGAGGTATTTCCGGAGGTTGTGCTTGAAGGAGGCAGCAGAGAGACACTGGATTAAAGCAGGATAGAGATTGTTGTAGAGTTTAGTGCCCTTGAAGGAAAGGATGTTTTGGCCCTGGGAGGTGCAACAAAAAGGGAGGGAAAAGGAGATTGTGGAGGAGCGTCTTGTGGTCCGGGAGGGGGCAGACTATGGAAAGAGTGTTTCAATGCTTTTCAGAAGAAACCCCAGGGCAAGTTTGTGAAAAAGGTAAATATTTTGGTATTCTGGTATGAGTCTGTCCTCAAGTGGGGGTCAGTTTGTGAGTCTGTTAAGGTCACAGTGGTTGGTGAGTCTTGGGAGGCATAATCTTCCTTTTTCACATTTAATCTCACACACACATGGGTTATTTGCTAACACAGAAAAGGGGGATGCATGCAATTCTTTTAATAGAAAAATATAAGTCAAATTTATGTTTCAAAATAATTAGTCTCACTTAATTTTATAAAAAAATGTATCTAACCCCCCAAAAAGCATTCACAGTAAGTGACACAATTCCAAAGACCATAGGAGAGGCAGTTAACCATGAAAAATACTACTTATCCACTGAGAATAATGCATGACTGTCCTACTGCACATGTTCTTGACAACTCCTCGAGTTTCTCCAAGATCTCAACACATTCTTTCCACCCCTTCTTGATTGTCTACCTATTATAGATTTTTGTATCATCTGCAAAATGCTTGCTTTCCCTTCCAGTTCATTTGCAATGTCACTTCTGAAGATGTTGAAGAGGCTTGGTCCCAGTACTGAGCCCTGTAGCTCCTTCCCAGTCACTCTTCTATCATTATGGTGATCACTGTTAACCACCACCCTCTGTTGCCTATCCATTAACCAGTTTCTAACCCAGTTCACCAATAAAATCCCACCACTAGACTCCTCAGCTTCTTAGGTGCACCATGCCAGTGACTGTACAGACTGTGTGCATTTACATCAACACATGCACCAATCAACTGACATTTTGGCTAATGCCTTCCTCGGAACTGATTGGCTAGCCCACATGAATACTCTCAAACAGCCCAATGCATTGACTAATCATTAGGTGAGCATGCCAAGTGCAAATGAATGCTTTGCTCTTTGCCTGTTAAGTGAAAGTTCAAGTTAAAACTTTTTAAAACCTTATAAAAATTAAATGCAACAGATTAAAAAAAACACAAAAAAGGGACATGGGGGAGATGCCAAAGAGTCCATATTATCATTTATAAATAGCATTGCAATGGTAATTCTTCATTAAATCCTCTTGGTATTAGTGTCTACACACAGTTCCTGACTCCAGTAGCATTCATGCTGAGACAATTATTTTAGTAGATTGTCACCTCACTGTCCCAGTGTCACATGTTCTATTGCTATAAACCTCACATTTTACAGTAATCCATGATTCATTACAACTGAAGGTTTTGCAATAGAGTTGATCACATTTTTGTTGCAAATGGCTTATTTATGCTCCTCAATTCTCTCCTTATTTATTTATTTAAGGGTTTTACCAGGAAGGCATGCTGAGCAGACTACTGCTTGATTTCAGATGCATCCTGAGGGTAGGGGGAAGGAGTGCATACATATTATACAGTGACCAAAAGACATTACAACACATCTTACGAAGTGAAGTGCGGTACATCAAGCAGTTGTACAAGGTATGTGACAGTAAAAAAGTGACAGTTCAAAGCTTATGACAATGAAGTATAGTAACAGTAACATCGTAAAATGTACAGTGTTAAGGTGATGACTCATGTGGTCCACATATGCTAACCCACAGGGATAGGTGAGCATATAATTTACATATTGATTGGAACAATTGATTTAAAAAAATAATCTTATATCTCTTTCCTGTCTTTGGATGATTAAAAGTAGGCATATATTTTGTACTGCTACAATGTATGCATGTACAGCATCTAAAATTACTATGTGATATAGCAGGGAGCAAAGTTCATTGTTCTGGAGTGGGTAAACACAAACTGCGTACAATCTTACCCTTGATATTTCTTCTTCTCCTGAATGTAAATCTGGGTGTACCAAATTCCTCAAATGCTATATTGCTTCTTAGTAGCGATCAGTGTTTTCTTATTTTTGCTGAAATTCGATTGGCTTGATTACAAATAAATAGTGACAAATGTAATAAGTTGTATCTTATTCTCGTTTGGTCTTGTTGCTAATAAATCATGTATATCTATGTTTTCTGTCCATTATAAACCTTGTAACACACTCTCTTGAGGGTAATTTCTGTCCAGAAACCTTTTCACCATCAGTCCAGCTTGTTTATTAAAGTCTTCCTGATTACGACAAATGAGTTTTACTCTACACCTCTGACAACTGGGATGTTACTAACTAATAACCATAAATGGTTGCTAGTGCTGTGAAGGAGTGTTGCTCTCCATAGCTTTACAATATACAGTTATTTTAGACTGGTACCTTGCCTGAAAATTGTAAGATCCAAAATGTATATTGCTTGGAGGCTTGTTGTGCATGAAAATTTCAAACTAGCATTTGCATTATTGATATGATTAAAAAAAATCCAACTCAGCGTCTGTTCCATGCCAAGCTGCAGACAATCTTATATATAACGTTCCACAGTAGAGTATGCTGTTTTAAATTCACATCACTGTATATAAATCAATCTTCCTAGAGACTCACAAAAATGTTTGCTAGGCTCTGGGCAAAAAATATCCCCACTGCAGTTCCTTTGCGCTACATGTAGAATTTATCCTTAAACATGGAAAAAACTAAATTGAAGAACCAAATCTGCCATTTCCACAATAGATATAGTTGATGGTTCCTCACCTTTATTGAGTGAATCTAAATAATGTGTAGTTGCATCCAACCACACTTGATAGGGTATCTTATAGTGCAAATGTTCTCTGTCCAAGAATGCAAGTATAATAGTTTCAGACACATGAATACCATCAATTGCTCTAATGTCATCACTGGTGTCAGACAAATACAATGGAATTTTAAAGCAATAAGGCACTACAGGGTGTGTGTTATTATGTAATAACATCACTTCTGGGGTGGGTTGAAGCACAAGGTGAGTTATTACATAATAACACACACCCTGGAGTTCCTTATTGCTAATATACAATGGCTCATTTGTTTATAAAAGAAAAAAAGTATTTTTTAAGCATTTTATACTTGATTTTTGGGTGTGGAAGTATATTATTTAAAAATAAAGTCCAGAATAGTTTCCAGCTCTAGGTGGCAATGCAGACTGAATGATCATAACTGTCCAGTTGTTTGTGTACTGAGCCCTGTCTTGTGTGATCTTCGTTGTCCCCCCACTGTGACGCAGTCTTGGCACTGAAAGGCAGAATGAAAAACTGTTTTTTTTAAACAGTGTTGAGTTTTGTTTTACTTTGTATGATTTTTATTTAAGTAGGAAATGGTGCTTTGCAAGTGGGTGGCTGGTTGACCGTGAGCATCCCGTTACTGCCATATGCAAAACACAGAGCTGGAAATAAAAACCATTGGAGGTATGATTTATGGTTTTCAATGTTGCAGCCAGGAGAGAAATACATTTACAGTTTGGTGGCAGTTTCTTTCTGGTTATGGCCAAGCCGGCACATGGGCACAGCAAATGGCTTTAGCTACAGTAGGAGCCATAGGCTGCGGTGTGTGGGAGAAAAACTTAAAAATATATATATATAAACATGTGGGCTCATTATTTACTTGTGGAGCAATGGATTAGGATGAGGACTGGGAAAGGAATGGACGAGGGATGGAGTAAATGTGTCTGTGTGTGTTTGGAGAGTAGAGGTGCGCATTAGGATGAATTGGTGAGTGTCAGGGTAAAGCCTTTTAGGGTAATGTTTGGTTGCATGGACATGAAGTGGGCAGTGATTTTGGTTTGGTCATGTGGTTTTTTGTGGCCTGTCCTTGATACAGTGATGTTATTGTGTAATAACATCACTATGTCTAAGGCTCAACAGCTAATCAGCATCTTTGTTTTTTTTCTTATCATTGTATAATACAAATCAGAAGTCTCAAAAAAACAGTCTACAAACTGAGAGAAAGGCTCCATGGATGAACCAATACTACTCATTATTGGATGATGATGAGGGTTAATTCGATATTTCTGGAACATGGGAAGCAGATATTTACAGGCTTGCATAGGGCATTCAACTTTCAAATATCAAATTTCTTGTTTCCACAGTTCCCCATCAGATTCACCACTAAGTATGATATTCAAAGCTTTCTGTTTGATTTCTTCCATTGGATCATATATCTTCTGATAATAGCTTGTGTTACTCAATTGTTTCTCCATCTCCAGCACATATTTCCCTTTGCCCCAAATTACAATAGCACATCCATTATCTGCCAGTTGTACAACCAGGCTTGGATCTTCTTGGAGTTGCTTAAGAGCATATCATTCTTTAAATTTCGAATTTTGAATGCTATTACTTTTGGGTAGATTGTGGATTAGCTTTTCAATATTCTGATCTACAAGATCAGCAAAAGTATTAACCACGTGATTCTGAGAGGTAGGGGACAAAACATGTATTGTTTTCATTAAATGCACAGTTTCACTATGTGAAATATCTGTAACTAATGCATTATGGTTTAATCTTGTTAACACTAGCTAACTGGTAAAATTAGTTCAGCATTATAAAACCACTTGTTCTGGTTTAGGAAAAAAAAGCCAGTGAAATGCAATTTTCTATATAGCTTAAACAAATCAACTTGTATTTGAAAGGGGTTCAAATTAGAGATTGTACAAAAGAGAGGCCTTTCTGTAATACTGAGACTTGTGCTGGAGAGATAATTTTCTCTGTTAAATTTATGACTGGCAGTTTTTCTGGTGATTGGATCACCTCAGAAGACCCAATGGTTGTCATAGTTCTCTGCCTCACCCTGCTCCTTGACTTCTTCCTCTTCTCCCGCCTCATCCCCTTTCTATTTGATTTATATATAACTGCTTTGGGTACTGTAGTGTCTGTATCTCCCATTTTTCTGACAAAAATGTTTTCTTGGTTATTTTGAATACTTGCCCCTTAGTCATTTTCTGGTGATGATTCAAAATCTGGTGCTCTAAATCTGTGTTGTTCTTTATATTGGAATGTTTCTCTCCTTGTTGTAGCCAGCCAACTGTAGACTTTACCTTGAGCATAATCTATGTCCTCTCTCTCATGTTTTTTTTTTCTCATTTGATATTGCTTACAGTGTTCTTGGAATGTATCAACATTACTAGTTAACTTGATAAACAATTGCTCTGCTTCTGTGTTTGGGACAGTCACCTTAGTTTCACTTTCCATTTTCAGAATTTAAGCCAGTTCTGCAGAATTGTCATGTCTAGTTTTCTTTATGAGAGACAATATGAAGTCATTAGATGTTTTATTTAAAATGTGCTTCCATTCCTGCTTGCACACTCTATTTTCTAAACCACAAACTGCCTGCTTTTGTACTCTTGGACTTCTGCAGTAGGTATACGTTTTTCTCTCCAGTATTTGGAAAACAATACTGCATATAAATAGAACCTTTCTAGAGATTCCTTAAAAATGTGCCTTCTGGTTTCTGTATATGTAAACTAATACTGGCTGTAGATGCAAAAGGTTAATCACAAGCAGCCTGAGGAAGGGAACACTGTTTAACCAGGAGCAGCACACTAAGGCAAAACTTGTTTCCAAATGTGACATAGGAACACAAGGAAGTTAACTGACTTGCTCAAGATTACACAGTATGCACCTAGGCAGCTGTGGGATTCAAACCTAGGTCTCCAGGTCTGCAGCCTAAAGCCTTAACCCACTTCACTATACTGCCTCCTTAACCTACTGTGCTATACTGTTAACTGGTTGAATGCTATGGTGGCCCCGTCCTCATCTATATATGAGAAGAAATTAGTGCTAACCATAGTAGGGTGTTCCTCCCCACAAGTTGTCATATTCTAGCTTGTAAGCCCAAACATGCCTCTTCTTGTAATTACACAGTCAGAACAGCTTGGAGCTCCCAGTCAAGTGGTCCTCTGAGTAAACACACTACTAAATATAAAGCAATAGTATATATAGGGGCTCAGACCTCACTAGTCACCAACAAACTTGATGCACAAAGAGACAAAGTAATTCTCAAACAGACAAAAAGGTAGAAACAAAGTTTCCTATTCTGTGGTACTGAGATAGAGCAACTAGCTCTAAATAACCTTAAGCTATCTATTTCAATATCTCATGCACAATATTGTGTTATCTCTTACCTTCATCTGGTGATTCCCCTACAGAGTCTACTGCAGGCTGCAGACTATCTACAGAAGCCTGCAGGTGCCTAAGATAGATGTTCCACTCCTGCACTGTCCCACTCATATGCTTGGACACAGGCATGAACATGATGAGATATGCTGGGCAAGAGAATCTTTTATAGTGCTCCTCTTAAAAGTCACTAAGTCTCCAACCTTCCCCCCCCAATTGCACACCTGCTTACAGGCTTTTGTTAATCTACTTACCCCAAGATTAATTTCCTGAACTAGGTTAACCACACTACCATTCAAAAATTTAAAGACAAGATCCCAAACACTGACAACAGATCTCTTTACCCACGTACACTGTTAATTTTAATATCGAAAAAATATATATATACTGTAGATAGATAGACAGACAGACAGATAGCTCTGAAAAGATTATAACCAGTAAGGAGGAAATGGTAGAAACATTTAACACATGTTTCTGTTCAATTGTATTGAGTCCCATTTTGGGATATGTGGACAGTCTGATATTAGGTGTGTACAAAACATGTCTTGGTGTCAGGTCTTCAATACCATTATCAATTATTAAAGCTGACTAGGAGTGGACTATACTTATTATCTCTGCATTGGTTAACTTTTGGGCTACTGCATCAAAAAGTTCTTCTTTGGATAAAATTCAAGTTCCTACTATTATGATACAAAGTAAAATTACTATACATGATAATGGGACACCAAATGATGAAGATCAAAACCATACTATTGGCTTTGAAGATAATTGGCTAATTTTCCTTCTGGACCCTTCAGATATGGGGTAATTATCAACAAACAATATGCAAAAATAGTTAGGATAAAACTAGTGGATATTGACTAGCATCTTAATTTAGAAACATAAAATGATCAAATATGTCATATTGTTACCCAAGGATAAAATATTACTCAAATGTGAAAGTTATCTTCAAATAATTCTTACCCTGCCACTAAGACACATGATGACCATATACTGAAAATGTATTTTCCCATCTATATAATTAGATATCAGATATAAGAGCAATAGGGTTGGAGCAATACAATGTGACTTTGGTTTAAATCAAACAGAATACTGACACTTTAATTAAAAAAATTAATCCTGGTGTAGCGATATCCTAGACCTGGTGGGATAATAATGCTCTTTGAAACAAATATATATTTGGATGCATACTATTTCAATGAAACAGGTGCAATATGTGAGATGGTGTGGAGCCCCTGTATATTAAAGAGAATATAACTTCACAAGAAATTAGTGACAAAATAAATATCATGTTAAATGACACATAATTAATCTGAATAAAAATCCATGGTAAGGATAATACTGTACTGCAATAGTTTAGGACTTTACAATAGACCCTCCCCCCACCGACAGTCAAAAAGAAAAAGAACACCAAATTAATGTGCAGATATCCACAGCCTCTAATTACAAAAATATTATAATGCTAGGAGTTTTCAATTATCCAGGTATCCACTAGCATTCAGAATTATCAAATACCAAATCAAAGCCAATTTCCCATAATGAACTCACTGAGAACCACATCCAGCAACTCATTATGGGGACCACAAGAAAGGATCATACTCCTACCTTCAAAATAACAAACAATCTTGGGATTATTAGCACATGTATTATAGGGACTCTGATTTCAAAAGGTGATCAAAACAAAATAATGTTTCCAATTAATGCTGCCAACAAGGTTAACAAGAGTGTTCCCAGCTTCCATAATTTTACAAAGGCAAATTCTTTAAAACTAAGTAAAGTTGTTAAAAGATGGAAATGAAAACTAGATATGGAACAGAAGCATGCAGCTGAAGCATAGCAAATATTGGTAAATAAATTTGAAAAATCTTCCAGACACTTTTTTCCCCAGTCAGCAAATCATATATTGTAAAAGCAAGGAAAAACAAATTCTGGTCAGAGCTGATATGGCTGTGGAGACTTGTAGGAGTGGCAAGAGCATCAAAAAGAATATGCTGTGCTCTTGCTGCACCAGATTCAGCCTTAAGAAATATTACAATGATTAAAGTACTGTGTATGTGTGATACTCGCACATGTGCAGTTTGTCCAGAGTCAGCCATACACAACATGCGGTGCTGACATAACTACATATGCATGATAGTCATGCATATGCAGTTTAAGTCAGCACCACCATGTTGCATATGGTGGCTGTCATTTCTGCAGTTGCAGAAAGGAAAAGTAGTGCACTGGAAAGTGGGTATGCTTATGCAGCCCATGGATAGGAAGGGCTGCATAAACAGAATCACTGGAAACATGCCGAAGCACTGTGGCAGCACATCAGACAATGGTCCAGTTATGTACTTCCCCACTGTTCTTATACAAATCTGATGATGGTGTAACATCCATGGAGACTGGCCCATGCAGCCATAAAGGTCAGACTCAGGAGGAATCTATTAACAAACTAGAGATCTGGTCTGGGACTTGTTCGTCATCACAGTCACTTTCTTATTCTTTTCTAAACAGTAATTTCTGGTAAATATGCCTTACTGTATTGATCTCAGTGCTGGTAGACTTCTGGTTTTCTCCTGATTGTATTAGGCAGGGATAGTAGCAATCTTGATGAGATAGCTGTCAGTGGTGACATGCCCTGAAACAAAGTGGTCCCCAAGATCATCTACACATTTCAGAAATTATCCCTTTCCTTGTTTTTGCAGTAAAAAAACTGACCTCTATAACACAAAAGCAAAGAGTCAGTTACAGCCTCCACCTCCCCATCACTTCAAATGAGGAACACAATTATAGGTTTGTATGAGATGTACAGATGCAGCCATAGATGCATAATATTGTTAAACAGTAATCAACTGTATTCAAAAGCTTGTTTTTTTTTAATGTGTGCTTTTTTAATGTTGTCAATACCAGTCTTCCCTTTTGTACTCTGCCCCTGGTTTTCTGTGCCCCAAGTGTGTTAATTTACATTTTTTGTGTTCAAGACAAAAAGGCCTTTCAAATGAGGGTAGTCACTAAACTAAGTACTTTATAGTTTGTTTTTATGTTTCCTTGTGAGTGCACAAAAAACATCTTGCAGTACAATGACATCTCAAAAGTGTGTCAGGGATGAGTCCAAAGGAGACCAAGCCTGCCTGAACACAACAATACAGCTAAGTTGAGTCCCCTTAATCCCTACAGATGGATGGCTGCTGCATAGGTGATTGCTAAAGCCAGTCAGGCACTGTTGGGGATTTAAAACAAGAACTGGACTATGGCAGACAACCTGCCATCCACCTCTTCCTCCTTCTACACTGACTGATTGCATCACTTGCCCAGCTCCTCCTCTACTACCGGTGCCCAACAATAGTCTATAGTGTTGGTGGATGGCACCCATTGGAGCGATCAAGCGAGCTCCTCAACTTGTTAATAGCCCCCACAACCAATACTCTCTTTTGACTTCCTTCTGTGTCTGATTGCATTTGCCTGTTTCCAAACATCCAATAAGCTTTTTTTTTTTTTAGTGTCTACTTAGATATAGAATTTTAAATATATCAAAATAAAATATAATTGCTTTGAAAAAGATAGAAGCCTTTATTATGGCACAGATTCAATGTATGGTTGTAGAACGCTGACATCTCATCTTGATTGTTTTACTTCCTTATTGCCATTTTGTATTTTCAGTTTAAATCAAATATAATAAAATGTAAATTTTGGGGGGAAAGATAGAAGCTTTTATTGTGGATCTTTTTGGTTTGATACACAATCACTATAATGTTGAAGTAGTGAGATCACCACAATTTCAGCAGCCTTGCACCATTCCTCTGATCCTAAAAATAAGTATCACAATGGTTCTATAATTGTAGGTCTATATCCATAACAAATGTACCTTGTTGTCACTATCCTTTCAAATATCTTTAATTCATTAGAATTACAAACTAAAAATGGTTTTAACAAGTTCATTTAAAGTTTCAAAATTTGACCTTTTGCAGTTTTAATGACCTCCCTGGAGTCATCAATTTGTTTCATCTAAACATTTATTTGTTCAGTTCATCAATATTCCAATAAGATTTAGAATAATAAAAAAAAACTTCAGAACAATACTGTATAAACTTTGGTTTTGATTTTGCACAACTATTAACTTCTGTCTGCGTTGAAAATGCATATGAGATTAGTTGTACATACTTTTGTATTTCTCCACACTTTTACTTTGGAAATTTGTAAAAAAATATGAAAAAATAACTTCTAACCTTTTGAACAGGTCTTGCCCTCCCATAAAGGGAATGGCTCACAATTTATTTGGGAGTCATTCAAGAGTTATCCTAAGGTCAAGATTTAGTAAACTATACATTTAATGCATTTTAATACTAGAAGTTGCCAAAGAGGACATCATAAAGGAAAAATTAGTGCTGCAGCACAGATGACTAAATGTTTCACAGACAGCTTTGTTTGTGTACCAGGTCTTCCTTCTGTGTGAGAGCATTGTTTTCTTCTCTGTCTTGCTTCTTCCCCCTATCTGGTCAGCGTCAGTTTCACATATACTGTAGCTCTCAAATGATATCGTAGAGCAATAGTTACTAAAATTAATCTGCTGCTTTTCCCGTGAAAAGATGTAACATAATCCCAGCCCAAAAAAATGTAATGTGATCCCAATAAGCAGATCATTTTGTTTTAAGCTGTTTTTATTTTCTTCATGTTAAGCACTAAAGAATTTCGTTAAAGTGCTAGTACGGTGGGTACATTGCTGTTGTAACTTGAATAATTGTTAGAATCTGCTGTTAATTAACAGAAGACACTCAGCATGTCTCATCATCACATTAGTTGACAAATGGTAAGGCAGAATTGCAGACAGCTTCTTCAAGCATAGAAAGACAGAAAATGCCTCCTCCCACACTCCCACTCTCCATTCCAGCAAGTAGAAGGAGGTGCTGTTAAAACTATACTACTCTACTGGACTAAAGAACTAGAACTCTATTACTGGGAACTTCAATTTAGGGTAAACACAAACAAAAACAAACAAAAAAAGAGTGTGTTTGTCTGTGTTGGGTGAAGGAATTGTTATCTGTGCAGTTAGCTAGGTAAAGAATCAAACTGTTAATTAGAGGGAGTGACTTAGACAGAAGAAAGCCAGGTGTTTGCATTTAAAAGTTGACCTAGATAGCTTGTGGCAGAGAACAGCAAGAGGAAGGATATGCTGTTAGAACTATACTACTTTACTGGGACTGTATTGCCCTCCATCCCTCTCTTCCACCTCCCCAGCTGGTTCTACTTTTATAGGCACAGGATTTGACTAACAACAGGAACTTCCTATTTGATAGCAGGAAGGGAGTGATCACAGAAGCACAAAAGAATCACCATCCTAGAAGGAAAAGAGTAGCTCTCCATCACCCCCTAGCTGCTGAAGGTATGACTCTGAACAAGTAAGAAGGAGACTACTGAGGAAAACATGAACTTACTGTCCCAGAACAGGAAAATCAAGAGCTTTAAGGGCACAGAGGCAGTAGGAAATTGGGAAATATATATATATATATATATATATATATATATATATATATCATGGCAAAAACTCCGTTTAATGCATCAGTTAGGGTTGTTCCACAGCGACAAAAGTGAGAAATTCCTGTTAGGGTTGAAAACCTAACTCGAATTCACCCCCAGCACCACACACACAGACAACACACACATTCAAGTATGGGGAGGACCAAGTCAACACAACCAATGACAGACATCCAGCAGCAGGTGACAGAAATAACAAACAATTGTCTAAATGTACTATGAGACATCCCCACCCACCTGACCAGGTACTGCATGCTCAGTGGAGATCAACAGCAAAACTGAGGCCATGTACACCAAACGTACATCCCTGATTGCAGCTGCACACGCGTACCACACTTAGTAGTTGCATGGCCTTACCTACCGATGCCCACACACACCACAACTGGTACTGTGCCGTTATTCAATATAAATGGTGAATGTGCATGATGACAGTTGTAGAAAGGTTTTAACACTACTGAGTATACATTAATTAAGAGAAGCACATAAATTAACTACAAGACACCAGCATGCTCAAGATAAAAGTAGTGATACATTTAGTAGGTGGTTTACATAGTAGTACATTTACTGCAATGGTTTACTCAACATAGAGAGGCTGATGTAAACGTATGGAAAAGCATTGCCTGTTCAACGCTGTGAAATTGGTACTGCCAGTATCACATGCATTCTTACTGATGAAGGTGTACTGCTGATGTACATACATAGACCTTCAGTGTGTTTCAATATTAAAGATGCAGTAAGTATTCTTTGTAAGAAAGATTGTAATTGCATGGATCAGGCCAAGCAACTTCTAAATATCATAGCACTACTGAGCCAACAATGATGTACCTGTATCGGACATGTATATAGGATAGATTTTTCCTGTAGGCACTTACTGAGTATGTTGTACCTGATAAAGACAATCTCATTGCATCTGTGATGACTAACTTATTCAAATAATAATACATTTGCTATTGTTGCAATGAGTGATCTATGCCACTTATGGACACAGTGTGATTTTTTTTAACAGTTATTTCATACTCAGGCTGTATGCCTACTGTTTGGGTTTGCCACACTTCTGTCACTGATGCTATCAAAGTGATAACTAGGTTAATTCTGCTACAACAGGAATCAAGTAGGTATGGTGTAGATATAAACAGAATGTCTTTTAGTATTGATTTAACTCATAATGGGGTAAATGTACTAGACAGCAGGGGTTATCCTCTATCACTGAGTCTGTCAGTTATAATCACACTAGGGTTTCGATGACTGTAATGATCAAGTTACACTGTTCATCTTCATGAGTTCATATTCACAGCCATTCTCCAGCAACTAGACAGTGTATGGTGTAACTGGGTGGGACACTGTGTTGCAAAGCTGCTGCAGTGCCTGGCAGAGGGAGAGTATCTACTCATAAAGACAATTAAGCAATAAGGCATGACCAACAGTTATGTTAAATGGTCTGTTAATCACTCTGTAGGGGTTTAATGTTGAATGAGGCATATCCGAGTGCCACATGTCGCTAGACAGTGATAAACTGACCATTAACATAATACCTGGGAGTGGCTTATTGCTATCATAATAAAACTGTTTTTTAAACAACATTAAACTATGTTCATCATATGGTTAGGCTCTACATGTATGTTAATAAAAACTAAACATAAGGCTGTTACAATGTTTACAGTCAATTAGAAAGCTGCATTTCTCAAACCCTTGTTATAATCAGAGATATTATACCTGTACAACTCCTTGCTTTTGCTTAACTCTATTGCTCAGGTGGCCCACCACAAGTGGTGTGGTGTGGTGTGGGGCATCGGTAGGTAAGGCCATACAACTACTAAGTGTGGTATGTTGTGTGCAGCTGCAATCAGGGATATGTACGTTTGGTGTACATGGCCTCAGTTTTGCTGTTGATCTCCACTGAGCATGCAGTACCTGGTCAGGTGGGTGGGGATGTCTCATAGTACATTTAGACAATTGTTTGTTATTTCTGTCACCTGCTGCTGGATGTCTGTCATTGGTTGTGTTGACTTGGTCCTCCCCCATACTTGAATGTGTGTGTGTGTGTCTGTGTGTGTGTGGTGCTGGGGGGGTGAATTCAGGTGGTTTTCAACCTAACAGCGAATTTCCTCACTTTTGTCGCTGTGGAACAACCCTAACTGATGCATTAAATGGAGTTTTTTTGCCATGAATATCCTGTCTTTTTCAGAAGTATCACTCAGCATACTACATGAATTATAGTCCTAAGAATAGTGCACATTCATATAAAACAATGTTCCAGTATCAGAAATATTTAAACTGTTGTGGTTGCATTTACTGTCATTGTCTTAATTACTTTATTAATTGTCATTTGTCATTCTCGTTCCATGTATTAGTTTTTATGTTAAAGTGTCTTACTCATTTTGTTTGTGAGCACATATGTTAATTAAAAAATGTGCATAACTAAAAGACAATATGACAGGACATGGACACTATTAGTTCATGTACTGAACAAATGGATATGCTGCTACAGTAACTTGAGATTTCATGGAGTGCTTCCACTACCAACTGAGGTGGTACCATCAATCATGTGAACAGCGGTGGAAGAGGTTTGTTGTACTGAATACATATACTGGACCACCAGGGCTATGTTTGGGAGAGGGTTTACTGCTTACATCCCAAGAGCGGGAGTTTCGGTCCACTGGACCACCAGGGCTATGTTCGGAGGGGGTTTACTGCTTATATCCCGTGAACGGGAGTTTTGGTACACTAGACCACCAGGGCTATGTTTGGGGGGCAGCTTTACTGCTTACATCCCGCGAACGGAAGTTTCAGTCCACTACACCACCAGGGCTATGTTCGACAGGAGGGGGAGTTGTATTTTACACTGATACACCCTGCAATAAGCTTTTCAGTCCACTGAACCACCAGGGATGTATTCGGGGTGGTTTTTAAACTAAAGCAGCCCATGGTCAGGCTTGTGGGGGGCATTTCTGCTGTTGCCCACAATAGGGCCAGTGGGGGGTGGTGTTGGGAATTGTCACTCTTTTGCCCACGATCAGGCTGCACGAGGGGCACATGGAGTGGGTTGGGGGCCAGCCACAGGTGTCAGCTGCTGTGTTGTGCCATGCAATGCAGCAGGTCACCTGTGGGTGATCGTCGACATGAGCATTTTTGGGGCTCAAAGTTGTGCAGGCGCAGGTTGCGGGTTGCGCCTTCACAACTCTGCACAGCCTTGCTGAATATCAGGCTGTGCAGTTAATGCATGGTTGCTCCCCCTGCAGATCAGCATGCATTCATTTGCATTGCACTGTTACTCAGCATGTTTTCTGTGGTGGAACTGCCTCCTGCTGAATATCGCAGAATGGAGCAAGTTTTGACTTGCGCAGGCACTACCCTATTACACATGGCGCAACCCTTTTGAATATCTGGACCATAAAGTATAATACTAATAGAAGGAAGGCATTTGTCACACAGAGACTGGTGGCCCCTTGGAATGAGCTCCCCTTGTCACTTATTTGTCCTAAATCAAAGATGCTTTTTAAAACTCAGCTGGATAGACATTTTTATGAAGGAAGCTAACATTACTACATATGAGATACTGGCTGGGAACAGCTATGGCCTATTATTTACTGTCTGGCCTCCTCCACTCCCTTGAACATTTGTATGAACCCTTCTATTAACTATCTTTATATTAGGGATTACAATACTACCACATATACCCAATGTTAAGATGATATGGTTATGACAATTGGCCCCAAAAAATGTTGGGGCTTGAATGTCACACTTTATCTCTTGAATAGCAATAACACACCAAACACAAGAGAGCATAGTTCAACTATTTTTACTATAAAAATAATTTAAATATAAAAAATTACTAACAAAATTTTTTTTTTTTATAAATACAAAAATAGATTTTTACAAAATAATATATACATACACGGAAAAAAACATATAAAGTGTGTATTACATCATACACAAAATTAAAATAAAATAAAAATATTTTTTTCTTTATATTAATAAAAACATATAAAAATATTTTGAAATGTTCTTTTAGTTCAGTTCAAGACTTCAGAGAGGTGTATGCACTGCTTGAGGCAATCCAGGCTGGAAACTGGATTCAATGTGGAGGCGCAAAAAAGTGGAAACTGTTGCGCCTTTGGGAGATGATACGGACCGCTATGAAGGGTGGCCAGTTTCACCAGGAAGCCGCAGGAACAGATGGTAGCCATGGAGGTGAAGCACTGCTACTTGCAGCAGCACCATCACCCACTGCTTACGACCGGCTCAAGCACGAGGTTGACAGTCTGCTGCTGGCATCAAGAGACTGGATTTTGTCCAGCCTCTCAAGGATCACAACATTTTCCTCCAGAGACTGACAACCTCGGCGCATGAGCCGTCTGTAGCAGCGGCAATGGCCTGTGCACCTTCGCAGTCGCCGGCGCCCTACAAAGATTAAAAAAAACAGTTATGATGAATATATAACACAAATTCAACAATTACAACTGTAAAATATTTCACTTCAAATATTTCTTATCTAATGCAATATCGGAAATGCATTCATTAAAAAGGTATGATAATAGTTTTAAGTATGATGCTAAACTATTTAGTATCTAAGTTGTCTCTCTGTCATACTTGACTATCTATATTATCTAATAAGCTCACAACATAAAAAAATGTATAGTTAGCTGTGGCTTAGAATGCTACTCTTAGATTTTCTTTCACTACTCAGAAATATTCTGTATGTGCATACTTTTGCATTATTGACACTATTATACCATAGAATTGAAATACATCCTCATCAAGTGTGAGAATTTTTACTTCACCATGTCTGCCTATAATGTGTAGTCATGTATTCAGTAAAATAAAAGTACCTTGACAGTAGCAGTATAATAAAATACTTTTCATGCGTACACTATCATGATAAGTTTAATGATACTTTTAAACCAAACAGCTTTTTACCCGTGTTTCAAGCTCTCAACACACATCACTACTTTAAATAATTAAGTCACTAATATAAGATGCGATGCAAAACCATGCCAGATATCGAGCCGAGCTGTGCAGAGTTGTGCAGGCGCAACCCCAAAGCTGCGCCTGCGCAACTTTGAGAAAAAAAGAGGATCAAGTTCAGGGCCACCCACAAATGAGCTGCTGCATTTCAGGATGCAACACAGCAGCTGCCACCTGTGGCTGCCCTCAACACTCTGTCTCATACGTCTCAACTGTTTGTTCCCAAAATGTGTTACATTGCTTCTCAAAATGTTGAAAGAATAGGCAAAGCGTGGAACACTTAATCTAATTTTTAAATTAGAAGCCCACAACACTGTTAAAATGTTTGCATTTAAGTTAATAAAGTCTGCAATGTATCAAATTAATATATTTAGCATCATTTACTATAGAATTTTGCAAAAAAATGTTAACACTGAATGTGTTACAAGTCCTCACAATGTGAAACAGGAAGCTTTAGTGAATTAAAATGAGTAACATTCCTCATAATGTGGTATGCTTGAGAGATATGCACTCTACACCCCCTCATCAAGGTAATCACGGGCAGCAATGTCTGCCCTCCAACACTCATGTCTTTTGTTGGGGTGGGTTGCTAACTACATCCCACAATTGGGATTTTCAGGATATGATCGGGAGGTGGGGGGGTGTTTCAATACTCAAGCCTTCAATTGGGCTTATCAGTCCACTGGATCACCAGGGATATATTCAGGAGGTAGGGAGGTGTTTCATTACTTAATAGCATGATTGTGCTTATTGGTCCACTGGACCTCCACATCTGTGTTGAACGGGGAGACACATTGCTGCCCCCAACTGGGCTAGTGAGGGGGGGAGGGTATTAACAGTATGCCTGAAATCGGGCCAGTGGGGGGTTACACTCTTTTGCCTGCAATTAGCCTGCACGGGGCATCCTTCCCCAATGGCTGCTACCTGGTAAGGACCAAAGCGCAAGTCCTCGGGGATCACCATACCTCCATGCTAATGGGATGCAAATAGGACCATAATCAGATGAGAATGGCCCCACCCCGTCCATTGCCTGAATTACAACCACATTTGCATATTACCTTTAGAATATCGGGATTTTGCGACCACAAGTAGAATGCTGCAGTTTCTCAACTTGCGCTGCTGCAAGTTACACTGCGCCATGCACAGTGGATGTGCTTAGAGGTGATATTCAAAGTACTTCCTCAATACCACAACTCCTTTAAATATCACCGTGGACACACCCCTGCGCAACTGTTTTGCACACCAGAAGGGCTTGCGCCTATGATACCATATAATGTTCATCTAAAAACAAATGTTTTAAAGTAGACATATTACCACCTTTACTCACATACAGTCTCACAGTCATCTCCTTACACTGTCCCAAAAAGTAATTTCAAACAACAGCCACACCATCATATGTTTAATAAATTTGTCTGTTCCTTGTCCATCACTAGCACAGCACTGGCCCCTCTCGCACAGCTCCGACCCCGCTGATGCTGAGCTTAATACAAATTCCCAGTCTGAATGTGTCCGGACCGCCATTTTCCCTTCTACCGGCAGAGGCTGTACGTCGTTTCCGAGCTGCACCACACTACCGTTCTGTGACGCTACAGCTTCCCAGTCAGGGCAAACTAATCCCACAAAAGTAGAGTGAAGCTTCTGAGGAGGAAACAGTAGAGCGGGAGGGCAGAGGTATAGAGAAGGGATCGAGGAGCAGTGAATCGTCGGCTAGTGCTGTGTCACTTAGGAATGGAATCAATGCTGAGAGTGCACCATCAGAATAGCGTTGGCTGCTGTGGTTGCCGATCCTAAAAATGCAGGAGCACAGTCTTGGCAGGTGGGTAAGTGACATCGGGGGAGGTAGCCTTAATTTAAAGTCAGCGCTAGAGGAGTTAGGGATACAATAAAACTGTAAGATGGAAAAGGTGTTGAAGTACGTTGAGCACGCGACATCCTAGCGCTGTTTTAAATACAGACGTCTTTAAAAGAAATCTAAATCAATACACTTCTGCACCGAATGAATTTGCCTGACAAAAGTTGTTCAGGAACATTGAGAGTGTGTGTGTGTGTGTGTGTGGGGGGGGCAGTGTCTTTTTGAGACAGCTTGTCATTAATGGGCCAATATCTCTCGCTAAGTGACAGAAAAAAAATGGCAGTGATTTCAGATTTATTTCGATGTTTTTAGCCAATGAGCTACCTGGATGGGCAGAGGGATACTTGAGTGGGTGAGAGGGTACTGGGGCTGGTACTTTTTTTTGCTGGGCATCTATTGAAAGTTAATGTACCCCTGGGAAAGTACTAGCCAATCAGATGCCAGGAAATAAAAAGCCCATTTTCTAAGTGTGGTGAGACAACTTCCATAGTGTTATTTAGAAACGAACGATATTCATAGGGTGAACGCAAACAGTCCCATTATTACCTGCATTATTAGTTTTATCGAAATTCCCTCAGTTCATGATCACCTTTAAAAAATACACATATCTGGCAGTGCACTGAACAGCATCGCACTACATTGTAGAGGTAAGCATTAGGCTGGCAAGGCTGAAGACAGACACACTGCACAGCTATTCACTTTTACTGCGAAAAAGGGATCATGAACACTATAAGGCACACTTTTAAACTTGCAGATTGAGAAAAAAACTAATAAATCATAACTGTACACTTTATGCAGTGCACAACATTTAGGTAACTACAATATCCTACCACCATGTTTGTGTTTTTTGGGTGGTTGGGTATCTGCAGTGATCAATGCATTCCAACCCTTATAAGGTCACATCACACGTAAAGTAAGTAATGTAAACAGTGATTCGCCCACCCACAACAAACAAAATAAAGTGGTACTCCCTCAACAATGAAGCTCTGTTGCTCACACCCCAAACAATTTAACATTTGCAGTGAGTATGCCAATAGACAGTGCACTCCCCCTATCATGCAGTAGGACTGCAATGTGTAATTCTCAACAGGAGCATTGATCACCACAGAATGTTGACAACCCTATGGTACTTCTCAAGGATGCAGATAATAGCAACAACAGATTTCACTTACGTGGTGGACTGGCGCCGGCTTCCTGCTTCACCTCCACACGTTCCGGAACAGCAGCTTCCCAGGCTCTATTAAAGGAAACAAGAAAAAAATGATCACATTAATAGATGAAATATCAAGGTCAAAGTGTTTTTCTTTAAAACATCAATTTCTTCAATAATGTATTTTCAAAAACATTACTCACAAATATATAATTGGTAGTATGCAGTGCAGAACAAGTAGTGCCTGACCATCAATCACTATACTTATAACATCGTCATAATGCATGGTTGAGACACATAAATATCCTAAAAACATTACATGTATGTTCAATTTACATACATGCATACCTAATTATATGATGCTCTGTTCCTTTAATAGTTTAAAAATGTGAGTTATAATAAAAAGGAACACAAACACAACGATAATGTCGCTGTTCACTCAATGACCCTCTAGCTGAATGTAGCAGCCATGTATGTGTTATTAACCATATTACCCCTACAGGGCTATTAAAACACATTAACAAACATGTAGATATTCTAGTATGCACATTAATAACTATTGCAATAATAAAAATGAAACATTGGCATGACATATATAAATATTAAATAAATACAATCTAGGGACATGTCATAATTCGCAACAGATTATTTAGCAGCACACCATTGAATTCCACTGAGACACCTACAACACTAGAACAACATTAGAATTTGTTATCTATTACTCATTATACAACGGCAAGAAAAAATCCTGGACTCTGATTGGTCACTCTTGGGCAGGACCCGTGATGTTAATCAGTACAACATCACGGGTCTAGTCTCAGCCTTACTGTGAACCTGCTGATCATCATGATCATGCTGATCATTTGCTTGATTGTTTCGTCAGCTCTTAAAAAACAAAAATATTTTTCCACACAAAAACATCTTAAAATTTTTTTTTTCTGTATAACAACAAGCCATTGTATAATAGCAATAATGCCTCCAGGGTGTGTGTCGTTTGGGATAACGTCACGCCTCAGTTGTTGGACACACTCGGCCTGCGGCCTCGTGCCCAACCACCTGAGGCGTGACGTTATCCCAGCAAGACACACACCCTGTCGGGCATTATTGCTTAATTGTACATTGAACTCTACCACCAAAATTAGCAGAGCAGAAGACCTGCCCCCCCACAACACCGCATCTACTGCTATGCACACCCATACATTGTCAGATTCATGAAGAATACTATTCCACTCACATCTGTAGTAATACCAGTTTGTTATGGTAGTACAGGATCTTCTGCCATGGTGGCACTGCACATTCACTAGAGTTGGTTAACACCTTTTTTGAACTATTTTGGGTAGGATATTCAAGATGGTTGACCCATACACAATAGGGCTCCACATCTGCAAGTACAAAATTCTGCCATTCTGCAATATTCAGTAAAACACACTTACGGCACTGAAAACTGGCTGAACAACAGCACAATGCAAATGAATGCATGGTTAAGTGGATGGAAGGAACCATAAATGAACTCCAGAGACCAATATTCACCCAGGGTGTGGAGAGCTGTGTAGCCACAACCCCCAACCAAGCCTGCATGACTCGCAGGCAAAAAAAAAAAAAAGTAACTCAAGGGTCACTCACAGCTGAGCTGCTAGATTTCAGGGTGAAACACAACTGCTGGCACCTGTGCTGTCCCCCAACCTAGTCCCCATGCCCCCCCGGAACACGATTGCAGCCAACTGACTGTAAATCCTCCCACCCTCCCAATGGCCCGACCGTGGCATTCTGTTTCCCCCAACACCAGCGAATCACGGGCAGCACTGTGCTTCCACCCGAATGTATCTCTGATGCTCCAGTGGGCTGAAATGCCCAATCACACCCAGAAAGTTAAGTAACCCACCAAATGTATCCCTTGTGTTCAAGTGGACCAAAATGCCCAATTGCAGCCAGTGATGAAAACAACCCCGTCCTCCTGAACATATCCATCCTGGTCAGGGACTGGAAATGCCTAATCGTGGGCAGTTAGTTTAATAACCCCCTCTGAAGATAGCCCTGGTGCTAGTGTCTCCCCACCCAACCCACCCATGAAGCAGCACTACCTGCTCACCACCTCACAGGCAGTGGGCAGCATCATCCCACACACCTGCCACCCATCAACTGACTGCCCATTAGGGCTGCACACCCATTGCTGCAGACCAAGAGCCAATGGGCATGCACCTCATACTGTGTATCACATTACAGATTTGTGAATCAATTCATTCATTAAAAAGTCTGAACTGTCATGTACGGCATGGGCTCCTAACACATTTGCTGTACTGTACAGCAATGGTCGTTCAGCCCTACCAGACAGTCACTCGGCGGGTGGCAGACATGTGGGTTGCTGCTGCCCAGCAGCTGCCAGGGGGAGACGGGATGGTGGAACTTAGCAAGTGCGTGGTGTCGGTCATACACTGCCCACCAGGGCTATGTTCAGAGACGGCTCATTAAACTTACTACCTGCAATCGACCTTTTCGGTCCACTGTATCAGCAGAGATACATTTGGGAGGGGGCCACATTGCTGCTAACGATCAATGTGTTGTGGGAGAATTGAACTATTCCTCTGATCAGCCAAGAGAGGGGTGCTACAGGGTATTCTACACTGCTTTCTCTATGATCAGGCTGCACCGCAGTATTGTTCCCCGATGCCTGCAACCTGTTAGGGTACCACGCACAATTCCTCGGGGATCGGCAGACCTGCATGGTAATAGCATGCAAATCACGCCATAACGACATGCAAATGCCCCCACACTGCGTCTTGCAATGATTATACCCCATTTGCATGTCACATTTTTAATATTGCCCCAGACACACAGCTGTGCAGCTAATTTGCACAGCACAATACCATGCGTGTATGAATGGCACAATTTGAATATCACACGCTTGTGTCATGAGAAACCCTCATTTCTTATTTGTAAACAACCTAAGAAATTTGTGATAATAAAGTCTTACCATCAGACTCAATCAAAATGACACTTTCAGTGTCTGACTGACCAGCCTCCACAGCTTGGCTCTCTGCTAGCACTACCTCGCTTGCAGCTGGGGAACGCCTCCGATGTTCTACCATGAACCCCCCAAAAAAATATTTAAATGTTAGATGTAAATCACAGTACATTTTTTTAAGACTCACAACAACAGTTGTGAAAAATACTAGTTTCTGATTAGTATCACAACGTTATTAGCTGTATGTCAATCTTTGATTGACATATATGTAGAGACTAAGCACATACAAAACAATGTTCAACACTATTTTCAAAATATTGCTATGATAATACTAATAAGGCACTCTGACTGTTTATATCAATGGTCACTTAATAACTATGTGAGTGATGTACTACTCGGCCATGCCTCATGCCACATTACACCAATAAGCACACATTTACACAACATTGAATAATTGCTCCTGATGTCTTATTGCTTATTTATGCAGGCCCAGATATTAAAACTGCGCCATTCTGAGGCGCAAGCCCTTGCGCTGCTCAAAATAGTTTCGATGGGGTGTGGCCGGGGTGATATTCAAACGAGTTGCACTATTGACCAACTCCTTTGAATATCAGCCCTCAGCCACAGCCACTGCGCATGGCGCAGTGGAACTTGCACCACCGCAAGTTGCCAGACTTGAGCATTAAACTTGCGGTGGCGCAAGTACCATTGCGCCATGCGCAAATTTCCGATATTCAAAAGGTGACATGCAAATGGGGTCATAATTTATGCAAGACTCAGGGGGGCCACTTGCATCTATTTATGGCCCCATTTGCATGCCATTAGCATGTAGGTGCGCCAATTCCCGAGACCTTGCACCTGGCCGCCCTGCCAGGCAGCAGCCGTTGGGGACCGATGCACCCTGCGGCCCAATCACGGGCAGTATCTCTGTGTCTACATTCCCCCCCACACACAGATCACGAAGCCTGATCACGGGCAATAAAGTAACATGAACCCCACCCCCACCACATCTCCAAGCCCGATCGTGGGCAGAACATCTCCCAGTGCCCGATTGGGCAGAATGTAAACCCCAACCGAATATCTCCCTGGTGTTCCAGTGGACCATAATGCCTGATCATGGGCAGAATGTCAATATTACAACCCCAAAACATCTCCCTGATGTCTGGTGTCCCCCACCACCACCCACGAAGCCCTCAACCCCGCTCCCCCACAGCCAGCGGGCAGCAGCATCCACCCACCTGCCACCCTGCGCCCGCCGACTGACTGTCGAGTAGGGTTGCACACCCATTGGTGCACAGCTACAGCCAATGGGCTTGCAGCCATACCGTACATGACAGTCAGATTTTGTGAATGATGTTCATTTTACACATCTGGACTGTCATGTCTTGACTATAGGCTGCGCCATTGTTTGGCAACTCAGCCAATAAGCATCAACTCACCATTCATTGGTGGGTGGCGGCAGTAGGCGAGGCAGGTGGGATGCTGCACGCTACTTCGGCTGTGGAGGCAGAAGAGTGGAGGGGTTCGTGGGTAAGGTGGGGACACTGAACACCAGGGAGATGTTTGGGGTGGTCAACGGACATTCTGCCCACAATCAAGGAATTATGGTCACTGGACCCACCAGGAGACCCACAGGTTAGAGGGTTTCAATACTGCCTGCGATCGCACTGGGGGTTATACATGTTCTGCCGCGATCGGGCTTGGGAGATGTGTGGTGGGGGGTTCATAGCTACTTTGTTGCCCATGATCAGGCTGTGGGAGATGTGTGGGGGGCATGTTACTGTATCCCGCAATCGGACTTCAGGAGATGTGGGCGGGGGTATGTTACTGTATGCCCACAATCGGGCTGGTGGGAGGGCACAGGGACCGAGTGGGGAGCCAGCCAGCCAGTGCTTGCACCCCAGCAGCAGCTCACCTGGGATGGCCCTCAACCAGATCCTTTTTGGGGCTCAGGTTGTGCACGCCAGCAGGGTTGAGGCTTGCATGCACAACTCTGCACAACCTGACTGAATATCACGTTGCTTAGGTTATGCATGGTTCCTCCCCCTCCTGTTGAGCATGCATTCATTTCCATTGCTCTTTTGTGCAACCTGTTGTCACTGGCGTAACTGCCTGCCCCTGAATATCACAGAATGGCACAATGTAGGACTTGCGCATGCGCAACCCTGTGGCACATGGAGCAACCCTTTTGAATATCTGGTCTGCACTATACAATGTTTTTACTAGTCTGAAAACATTGACAACTAATATAAAAAGTTGCTGCTGATTTACTTACGTGAGTAAGAGGCTCCCCACAGCTGGCTTCCAGCAGCCTCCCAAAGCTCATGATCGGTGGTACCAGCAGCGTGGATCTTGTCCGTATCACCTCCACATTGCTTCAACACATAAAAGCGTTGGCGCAGCTTAGCTTCCACTTCTTTTCAGTTACTGTACCGACTTGTTCTTAACCTTTAGTGCAATATACAAATAGCTGTTTATGCGCCTCCACATTGAATCCAGTTTTCTATTTGTACTCCTCATCAGTACTTTAGCATTTCCTCTTGCCTGGACTGCCTCAAGCAGTGCACACACCTCTTGCAAGGTCCACTGCCTCATTTTATTTTGTAAGTCTTACTAGTTCTGAAATACAAACACAAAGAAAAATCTACATTAGTATAATGTAACAATATTAATCATTTCTTAAACAAATTCTATACAATACTAATTAAATTAAATAAATCAGCACCTGTCCTTCAATATGACTAGAAACACAGATCAGTACCATGATATAGGACTACAAAAGGATTCAGCCACCTCGACAGTAAAAACAACTGCAGCTAGACTAACATGCTATACTGTAGTCTTGTGGGTCGGACGTACTGCATTGAACATCACATTGGGCACACCATGACATATCCATCTGTACTACACTGAAGTATTCACACAACATTGTAATGTGATGTTAAACAGAGATTAACCACACATCACAGAACTGTACACAGACCTATGAATGCACTCAATAAATGTGAGACTGCTAACAAAGTAATTAGAAAGTAAAAAGTGCATTATAACGTAGTTGTGCATTCATTATAACCCATATACTAATAACTACCCATTTCTGTTACATTAAAATACATCTATATCCTGACACACCAGTGAAGAAACAGATACATTTTACAGTACCACTGTGTTTTATTGAACTTTACACATACCATGTTGGTACACAGGAGCTCGAAATAACCGCCTCTCTCCACCGGCTCGGACAACACGTTTTCATTGGGACAGGCGTTTTATTTTCTTGGCCTGGCCCTTGGACAGGCATTTCAGTTCTGCTTTATAACTTTGCTACACCTATTATGGTCCTAGGACTCCAACACGTACTCTGTTTGGGAAAAAGGTTGTCAGGACCTCATGATCTGAAGATGCACCACAGGGCTCGAAATAAGGGGGCTGAGTGCTAATCTACACTTCTGTTTTGCTAATTGGCACCTGCCACTTTAAAGGCACCAGTTAAAAGGCGCTCCCTAGTAGCTCCTGCGTGTGTCTGTGCTGCATGATAAATGAAATCACTTACGGTACCAAAAATGTGATGTGGCAGCGAGTCAATCCATTAAGCAAGGAAAGGAAGGCGTGAAATGTATAAACATGCTGCTGGAAAGCCGAAACTCCACAGGTGAAACTTCATGAGGACGAGTTAGCAAACACAAAATGCAAGGGTGGAAGTTTTAATATATCCTTCATACTCTAGTGTTCAGGATATTTGTGAGTGTTCACTTGTACAATACCTTAGCCTGCAACCTGCACATCATGATTGTTTTCTCAGAATGTAAAAGCACATTGTTCACATATGCACTTTTACATTTCTGAAAAATCAATCTATGATGGACAGGTTACAGGTATTATATTAGAGTTATCACCCAAACATCCTTCAACACTAAACTAGGAAGGATATATTCTCCACACCTGGCCACACCCAAAAACATTGAAGCATTAGTACAGCAGAGGATGCAGAGAAGTTGGCAGACACTCACTTCACCATGGCAGTCAGGTTACTGTGGAGAATAAAATCTTGATAAAAGTACAGTACTCTGTTGGAGGCTCAAAACATTCTTCATTCTTTATTTTTAGTTTGAGTTTATCCATGATACCCAGCTGAGATGCAACATCTTGTTTCTTGTGAGGTCCTGCTCTACCTACAGCTTGAAGGAATGGGACACTGGGTACTTGCTTATTAATTGAACCAATAATGCACAGTAGTGTGTTGGTTATAGTGGGATTTACCTACAGGTATGTAGTTTGCTGATGAGGACAAAGTCCAGTGATTTGACTTCACAGCAGAAGTTGGTGAAATCCACCATAACTACACACTGCAGTGGATTATTAAAAACAAGGTGAAAAAATCTGAAACAAAGCAGTTGTGTATAGGGGAACAGACAGTGGAAAAAGAGTTATATAAAAAAGTAGTGGACAGCCAAAAGGTTTAGTGGGACAGGCAAAATTTTATGTGATACCTGTCCCTCAGACAGAACAAGTCAAAAAAATTATTTCTAGCCCTGTTAAGTTTAGCTACAATACTCTAAGGACACAGTAAATGGAGTACCTCATTTAACATACTCAAACTGTTTACCAATGTTGACACATAACAATGTCATACAATTGTGAACAGACAGAAGCAGGAAAAATTACTATTGATGCACCCCACTATTGTATGAAAACAAACCCATATATGTATCATATATGTGAGTGATGCATGCACTAGATCTATTTTTGACCACATTAATATGGTTAGAAAGAACACTTTGTATTCTGTAATATTTCCTCAAACAGTCTCACAATCTTAAAGGACTTTCAGGATTCCATCTTGAAGGTCTCCCACAAAATGACAATTGCCATCATGCGAGAAATGTACACCATCTGGTAGGAATAGCCAATCATTACAGTATTTAATTTCGAGATGACGTATAGTATGCATTCCATGCATGCGTAGAAAAGCAGTAATCTGTACATTTACTTTTCTGCGAGCTCTGTCAATCAGATACATATGATGATCTGCTTGCCAGACTCTATGCTCTGTAATATCTGAAAATATGATAATACAGTCAGGCAACATAGACATAATAGAAGCAAGGTCCAATTTTACTCTATTACTAAATCTCCACCCTTTGAGCCCAAATCATTGCCTCCAAGATGTATTAGCAGTATGTCAGGAGGAGAGTGAGTTCTCAAAAGTTTGTGCATGGTTGGCATAAGATGTTCCCATCTCATTCCTACCAACAAACCATCTTACATAAGCAATTGGGGAGCTGCAGGTCCCTCCCAAAATCACTAAGAACTGCAAACTCAGCTGCTCGTCTTATGTAACTGCTTCCAACCATCCACAAAAATCCTTTGCCTTTTCTGCCATTCTAAGTTTTAACTCAGAACTCTACAAGCTACTCTGAAAGGGACTGTTCACCTGGGTGACCAGACGCACTGAAAATCAAAAATAGTTTTCCTCCTTTCAGCAACCTAGCTAAGCGCATTCAGACAAACACACAAACAAAAAAAAAATTCCTCCTGCTGTAAACGAACCAATATAAGTCATACATTCAGTAATATAAACTATATCGCAAAATCTTAACCACAAAGACGCAAAAAATCCATCCCTTTTCATAGGCAGTTATAACAATACAACATCGAAACAAGTCTATTGGTTCCATTTTGTCACACAACTCATATGCCTTCTATCTCCTCCATTTGCAGCTATATCTGTACAAGTTAGTATAAAATGCTTTCTCACTTTAATCTTTTCTCTTAACAATATAACCACCTAAAAATAACAATTAATATGAGATTCAACAGAAAAAACATTTGATTAAAGCATGTATTCTAATAAGTTTTAAAGACTAGAAAATATCACATGAAGATAGACATACCCCAGTTTCAACACTTTCTCAACAATTTCAAAATGGATCTTGTTTACTTCTTCTTCAATTAGTCATCTCTGAGTTCGTTCTCAGAAGTAGCCTGACAATCTTTAATTTCATTGGTAGGTAGCTGTCCTCAAACAGACTATTTAATGATTCGATAATGAATGTTCCAGCCACTCCAAAGTATTACATTAACTTTGCTGAATACAGTACATTTACGACACTTTCGATATACAATAACATTGATGAAAATTGACCCAGTACTGACCATGATGTGAATACACGCGAAAGTACAATTTAAACACTGAATGCACAAAAAGTATTTTTTAAAAGTTCGTTCTCCACGAAAGTAATTTTCAAGACTGTCTAGATATTGACACAATTTCACATTCTATGGAAAAATAAGCAATTGTCAATTTTAAACACATAATCTGCTGCATAGCTGCCTAAAACTCAGTGCAGTGCAGATATTTTAGATTTACAATGTTCCACGCATGCATAGAAACTGTGCAACGCAGACTTGCAAAACACTAATTTGTAGTAATTATTACACTCAAATGTCCTCATATATCCATTGTACATCCTCTGCTCATAACATTACACTCTTATGTTTAAAATGTCTACAATATAGTCATTTCTCACATCAACTCATCCAAAACACAGCACATAAGCAAAAGCACAGTATTGTTAAGATGTGACTAATGAAATCTACACTATTCACAACGTTGTGGGTTGAAAGCAAAATAGTAAATTATCAAATAAAAAGTATGACACAACACAAAGTTAGTAGTGTACCTGTGAACTGCAATGCGCAAGCTTGTAAATCAGAAATATTTCAGAATTCTCACACACATTTTTCAACATATTCAATTTAAGTTACCTGTTCAGAAGCATGCCACGGTAATTTGTGACTGTGGTCCACACAGTAATTTCAGCAATAGAACTGCACCATTGCACGATACATGTAAGAAAACATTTTTTTCCATGTTGTGAAAAATCACAGCTCCAATGGCAATACACAGGAGTACAAAAAACACAATGTTGGTAAAATGCAGCAACGATATTGAAATTTCGTTAACATGCAAGCATACCTACCAAGTGTGGCACACACACTCACACAACAGTAATAGTGGCATGTCCCCCTAATTGTAAACATACTAATTGTTACACATTTGGTAATGCACACTGTCACTCTCAAATTTTTGCTCTACCATATAATTAATCATCATATTGACTATACCATGACATGCTACATGGTATAAAACACATGTTCATACACAGGTAAAAAATAACAGCTACCATAATCATAAGAACACATGTGAAGAAAAAATATTTAAAATGTCCACAAAAATATTGAGAATGAACAAATTTCTGATATTACGTAGCAGCTAGGATCACACATTCATAACAACTATCATTTACTTATTTTTACAAATTGTGAACATTCTTAGCATACTATTCTATTAATACACATTGTTATAAGAAATTTACTCAGGCGTATTCTAAATCTTTTTTCTCTCTCATACAGGTGCCTGATACTTCTGTGAATTGATACTGTCACTATCAACCATAATACCCAAAAATGCCAACTAAATACAGACGTAGGTGTGTCTCAAAACGAGAGCGGTATAATAGTTCTACACTGTTGTATAAGTGCAGCAAACAAAACAGTAAAGCCACCCAAAAAAATGAACATCAACAGACCTTTACTGCAACAGTGACCCCTACATCAAGTCACTGCACAAAGAAACAAAAATCCATAAAAAAACAAAAATGTATAGCATCACAAATGTTGTGTCGATCTCTAAGATGAAACACAACTATTTTGAGTGTAACCATCAACAGACGTTCAAATCAACACCATAAAATACGAAATTGTGACTTACAACTCAGAAAGAGAAACTATTTCCGATCACTAGCAAGTAAAGCTAAGATCGAAAGACTTATCACTGCCGTGCTACGGCACACCCACAAAAAGAGCAAGAGTCACCTTTCTCTGATGAATGTACATCTGAAAGTACGGACTTTTGTCAACAGAGCACTGTTTGTACTACAACAAGTGTGGCGTAAGATGTCTCATGTCCTTGAACAATTCAGGAAACTTGTATATGACATTAAAAAAAGGATTCAACAGTATCCTTGTTTGACTGTTGACAACTTCTGCCATGTCTTCACAGGACAGTAGCTGCAAACACAGCACTCAGAAGCATATTTCTGGGAAGAGTCTTATCATGACTTTACAAAACAACAGACGTTCAATATTGATGAGTCCGGGAAAGTAAAAAATGTCCTCAGTATCTCTGATGACAATCAATTAGATACTGATGATGACTGTGGTCCAACCATAGTCTACAATAAATGGCACTGCCTTACATGGTCATGTGATGCTACCTGCAACCGTAGGCAATCATCATTTCAAAAAGTAGAACAGTTTGTTAACCTATTCATAATAACAGATCGCAAAGAGAGACATAAACTATTTACAGAAATTGACCATTGTGAAATCCGGCCACATACTGGACTCATGGGTCCTCCACTTGCATGTCTCAATACTGGTGTTTGTGATAGTTTTTCACAACATCCGGATTTTCACTAGTGCATCAAACAGGCATGCAAAACTTTGTCTACAGAGTATATGAAGTACAGCGAGCTGTACATCAGTACTCTTGTTTAAATGACTTATTGCAGTCAGGTGACATGCAGGGTGCCTTCACTTTCCTAAAACAACTGCAACACATTCCTTCTGAACCAGAAACAAGTAATTTCCAGTGTCACACTTCAACAGAAAAATCTGTTTCAGTGTTAGAAAATGACATTCTGAAACAGTACGGGAAGAAAATTGTTAAGTTTGAGATTGCAAAGTATCAGAAGTTTGATTCAGTATGTGTGTCATGCAACCGTTTGTGCTACACAAAACAAACTGTCACAGTCAACCTAGAAACCTGGTCAACATACAATGACATGTGGTTCCGCCTCACAGCATTCTTGCTCCTGATATCTGACTTTCATCCACAAGACACCATTGTGCTATGCAAACACTGTTTTCCAAAACTGAAGTGCAACACTTTGCCAGGAAGGTCAGTGCTAAACAACATGGAAACAGATGTTACACCAACTGAGATTTCAACATTGAATATGTTTGAACGTATTCTAATTCAGACAATGAAACCATTCCAAACGATTCTACGTCTGAACACAAAGACAAGGAAGGTTCCACAGAAAGAGCTTGTTAGATCTCTAAAGGGTTCTGTGATGTATCTACCACTTCCTCTACAGGAAAATGTTCAAGCTATCTCAACAGAAAATAGCTTGGTCATTCTAGTAAATGGTGTGCCTACAAAGGCCAAGGTCATCTGGCAAGATGTTGTCAGTGTGCAAAAGGTAAAGCTTGCTCTGGCTTATTTAAAGAGGAACAATTCCTTTTATATAGACCTTGACATAGATCACATGGCCAGTCTCTCTATGCAACATGATCTATTAGAAAAAAGTAAGCCAATCATTGAGAAATTCAGTACACAGACAAGTGACAATGTGTATGAACAGTACACAATTCACCCACTACATGGCAGAGATCCATTAGGAGACAACATTGATCTCTATCAAATGAAGCAAGGTGGAAGGTGAGCCTGTCAGCATTTGGGAGGCAACACTAGAAGCATGCTGCTTCCCAGACCTATTTCAAAAGGGCCAGCGGATGCCCAGGATGAAAGAGAACGCAGTACAGGTGCTGAGTACTGCACTAGCCGTGTCCTGAGCAAAGATGGCAAATTCAGACATAGCATACAGTACCTGTTCCATCTGCTCTGGGAAAGTGAGCTTAGCATTCTGTCTGCATGTATAGCACATACCATTCGGCTAACAACTCCACTAGATGGAATTACAGCTGCTCAATTTCTGGAGAAATTAAAACAGAAAGATGAAAATGTGCAAGTGAATCTGTCTTCCATACTTTCAAGTCTATGTGGCACCAAGAATATTGGTATCGCAGACATCGGAAGTGATGACAATGCTATGAGTATGATGGCACAGCCACATGGTTTGTCACACTTAGTTGTGCTGAATATGCCTGGGGACGAACTCATTGAACTGTTGAAGTGGGCAAATTCCGATGTCAAAGGCATCTCATCAATGACTGTCGGAGAAATGTGTTCACTTGATCCTGTGTCTGTCACAAGACATTTTCACAAGCAGTTCCATGACATTCTCACTTTCATCTTGTCAAAGGACAATCCTCCTCTAGGCATTGTAGAACACTACTTTTGGAGGAGAGAATATCAAGCACGAGGTGCCCCTCATATCCATATGTTATTGTGGATCAAGGATACGCCACGCATCGGTGAACATGAAGCAGCTGAAGTGCTATCATTCATAAAAAAATATGTCACTTGTCACATTCCAGACAAGTATGACAGTCCTACACTATGGAAGTTGGTTAAAAAGTTCCAGCGACATATTTGCACAAAATATTGCTGGCGAGCAGTAAAGAACAAATCTAATTGGTACACCTGATGTTGATTTGGATTTCCTAGAAGAGTTTGTCAGAATGGTGCCACGAATGACCTTTTCTCAGCAATGCGACACCACTTGAAGGCAAAATCAACCAAGAGGGTATACGAGTTACCCAGGCATGAAAAAGAGGTGTACATCAATGACTACAACCCAACTCTTCTCCTAATGTGGCAAGCAAACATAGATGTTCAGTTTGTGGCTGACAACTCACTGGCCCTGGTTCGATCGTCGCCGTACATAACCAAACACGAACAGACTAGCTTGCAAGATCTTTGGGAAGATATTGCCACTTCAAGCAAAAGCCTGACATCTCAGCTGTGGTCATTGGGTTAGAAGACTCTTTCACACAGAGAATGTGGAGCTTACGAAGCCAGTGACCGGTTAATGGGTACACATCTGTACGGGAAGTCTGACGCTGTACGTTTCCTCAGTGTAAACTACAAAGACAAACGGAAGCATGTACTAATTCCTCATGTTGAAATTGAGGAGCTTGCTGTCAATACACCTTCTTCAAAACATATATTGAAGAATAACCTGATAGACACATACTACCCACGTAGACACAATGAGATGAATGATATGTGTCTGTTTGAGGTAGCTAAGTGATATGACTACAAGACAGGTGCAGCACATGACTCAACACGACACATTTACCAGGTCAATGGACTAGATGGGTGTCTTGTGAAGAGGAACAAGCCATGGCTTATAGATCACTGCAAACTGCATCTAGGCACATCAGAGAGCACAGAACATTACTACTTTGCTCTCCTATTCCTATTTAGACCCTGGAGGAGTGAGTCTGAATTAAAAGGTGACTGTGACACATTCAAAGAACAGTTCAATCTCACTTACGAGAATTTCCAAACTGAGTACTCACAAACATATATACAAAGACTAAAAGCTGAGAAAGAACAGCTCGAGCAGGCAGAGAAGCAACTTCAGGAAGACACTCCAGTTAGTTCACAAGACAACCTTGATCCAGAAGGACAAGGTGTTCTAGGTGACCCTCTGCCCTTAAATGCCCCAGAACTGTTAATCTCAGAAATTGAGACAGCCATGCAACATGGCACACACTCTATGGTCAACCCAGCTGACATAAGAGAAAGACTAAATCAGCTGCAGCATACAGTTCACTCCCAAGTGGTTGAAGCTGTACAACATGGTATACTACCATAAAACAAAACAATGTGACTGCATCAAGTACAAACCACTACTAATGTTTGTTAGTGGTTCAGCTGGCACAGGAAAGAGTTTCCTGATTGAAGCTATCACTGCAGAAGTACGGAGTGTGACAGGCTCTTCAATGTCTGTTGCTGTGACTGCTCCCACAGGACTAGCAGCATACAACATTGGTGGAGTAACATTACACCGTCTCTTTATGTTGCCAGTCGAACATGGGAGAACTGGAGAGTATCATAAACTGTCATTCGAGGTTGCATCTCAGCTCCATTCCATGTTCACAAAGATGCAGTTACTCATTGTTGATGAAATCAACATGGTCTCAATATCATGCTAGCCTGTATTCATCTACGTCTACAGCAGATCTTAGGAACTGGCGATGGAGTGCCATTTGGTGGCAAAAGTATACTTGTGTTGGGAGACCTTTACAACTTGCGCAGTCAATACAGAGCATGTATTCACAACTCTGACTGCCAAGCAAGCTAAGAATATCCTTGGTTGCATTGCAGGCTATAACATATAGGAATTATTTACCTATGTTGAGTTGTCTGAGAACATGCAGCAAGCGGGTGATCTAACCTTACAAATCACTTTTAGATGAAGCTCTTACAGGTTCTCTATCACCAGAACATGTTTGTATGTTAAATGATCGAAAATCACAGTAGATAGTACATGCATAGAAACAGCATGTAATGTCTTCAGTGATATATACTCTACTGCCAGACACATAGTGTGTCTTATGCCACGACCAAAGAAATGCACTGAATTCAACAATCTAATGCTACAAAAGAGAACCAGAGATTGTAACTCTCCATGCAATTGATACAGTTGATGGCGTTATTCTTAGTCGAAAACTAGTAGCAAAGATGACTGAGCGACTAAGTGAACTGAAGTCAGATGTTTCACGAACAGCTGGCCTAGAAGCTGTTCTCACACTTTGTAAGAATGCACGTATCATGCTACAACGTAATCTAGATGTAGAACAAGGCATGGTAAATGGTGCCATGGGAAACATCACTGACTTTGTCTATAATGTCCAGAAGACATTTATTCAGACACTTGTAGTGCAGTTTGACAACATGCAACACTCTGTACACATAGATCGAACCTGCATAAAATTCCAGGTTTTTAAGGATATCTACGTAAACAGGAAACAGTTCCATTATGTATTTGCATATGCTGTCTCCATTCACAAATCTTAGGGATTGAGTTTGGATTCAGCAATGGTAGACATAAGGTACAGACATTTTCAAGGATGGCATGAGCTATATTTGCACTTTCAAATGTACGAAGCCTTTCTGGATTGCACATCATTAGTATAGCACCTCAGAAAATACGAGCTGACAAGCGATGTATTCTTGAGTACAACAGGTTACATACTCTACATCAGCCACAAATGCCTTTAATACCACTGCCTACATATCTGTCTGTCTCACACAATTCAGTCACAGCTAGATGGAGCAACAAACAGCAAAGCTTCCCAAAGTGATTTAAAAAAAAAGAGTTCAGCAAAGGCCACAACCTCAAGTAAATATTCACAACCAACAATTCATCAGAAATCAGTTGGTGTAGCTGCTGTACCACTGTTTGACAACAGCAGTAGAATAAACTGCTATGCTAACTCAGCTATGCAAGTTTTTTCTACACATGCCGCAGTTTGTGCAGGCAATATCTGCTTCACAAGACAATCCCCTATCAAATGCTTTGAAGCAGATTATCAACATGACTTCTGACAACTCTAACAATTTACACTCACTAACACCACTACAACATGTGTTATCTACATATGCTGGATGTAGTACATTTGCTGCAGACATACAGCAAGACAGTACTGAGTTCATGATAGCTGTCATAAACAACCTGGATGAAGACGGCACCCCAATGCGGCAGTACTTCACAGTAACATATGTTACAAAATATGTATGTGTTTCATGTGGCAATTCACAGCGTGAAACCACACAAGACATGCTGTGGATAACTCTCTTTGTTCCTAAAGCCAAAAGTGTCAAATTTCGACAGCTGTTCACTAATGCTGAATGTAGTCATGCCTGTGGAAGGTGCAGAGGCAGATGCACTCAGTCCATACGTCTAAGGACTTCATCTCAATATCTGTTGCTTATGTTGCACAGATTTGACCCCAATGGGCTCAGAGTTGATACTCCTATCACAGATTACACAGCTAGTAGAATAGTCTTCAACCAATCACTGTTTGACACTCACAGTATGATCTATCACCATGGTCAATCCATACATTCTGGGCATTACACCTCGTTACTAAGGTGCACAACTGGATGGTTAGAGTGTGACAACTCTACAACGACTTTTAAACAGAGACTGCCATGTCACTTGAAAAATGCATATCTTCTAATATTGAAGAATTATGACAACCTTCATATTTCAGAAGAATAGGACAAAACATGTAGCATTTTAAGATGACTACTTTGTCCAAAAAAACATTCATAACTCGTTACAATGCTGTACAATTTACAACTGTAAATAAACAATACTATTTCAACAAAATTGAATTCTAATACAGACATTACATAGACTGTGACATGTTAATCTTGTGTAGATCAGTGACTACATGAAAATTGTTGTAGTGGCTTCAATTGGTGCCAACAATATTAACAGTCACTAGAGAAGCCATGATTACATGTCTATAAAAGATTGTGCATCTAAAAACTGAGGACTTACTACTCTCCTCCTCTGTACATCTCTTTAAAAAATCCATGTATCAACTCATATAGAACAACAAATTGATATGACTTATAAGCTCTTACTCTTTGCAAACAAAGAGAACTTCTCAATTATTATCGTACATTACTGAGCTACCCTTATAACATTCAACAAACATTCCACTCTGTCACAAGTAGTCTTTTAACACTTCAATTTGTCTAGTGACTCTTCACATATAGAGAACATCATTCGATCACCATGCAACAGTGTAGAACTATCACGCTTTCAAGCATAGTACTAGTATTGTACATATGTAAAAACAACTACCTTTATTGATAATGCACGAAGCTGAGTTACACAACTGTTAATAATAACCAATTACTGAATCTAATTTAGTGACTCTTACAACTGTTTAAAATTACTTGTACATAATAGAAACATTTGTTCTCAAGTGTACATTGTTAATAACTAGTTTGATACTTGAACTAAAAATAGCAGTGTAGCACTACAGTACAAGTGAATGTTTTAGATATTATTCAGCAGTATAGTAACAACATTTAACTAACCATAAGTTTGTAAAAAAATGCATTTCATTACAGTTTTAAAGTGTACATTGTTAATAACTAGTTTGATACTTGAACTAAAAATAGCAGTGTAGCACTACAGCACAAGTGAATGTTTTAGATACTATTCAGCAGTATACTAACAACATTTAACTAACCATAATTTTGTTAAAAAATGCATTCCATGACAGTTTTAGTATTTACAAGTTAAGAATTTACATAGAAGCCAATGTAAGACTTGATAACATGTAATTTGTTCATGTAAAACATTTTATTTTTTGTACTTGTCACATAAGTAATTGTACCGTATGTAAGAAATATTGACAATTGTAAATCAGGCACTGTTGCTGATCACAACAAACTGCATTCCTGTTCCTGACAATATTTATGATCGCCTCAATTGAGGGGTCAGGTGGGAATTTTCCATTTACACCTAGTCAGTGACATATTATTTAATAATAACAATCAAATGTCACAAAACTTACAATTGTGTAAACTGTACTACTTATACAGTCAGCATATGGTTTTTCACCCACCCCAGGAACATCCACATTAGCAGTCACACAATTACAACAAAACAGTTCTCTATCATGTGTGTAATCACACTTCACAACCGAGTGGCATTCCATTATTAACATAACACACAAGTAATGCACTACACATAATTACAACATACTACCATTTTTTAAAAAGTAAAATTTTTCACAAACTACATTCACATTCAATAGCAAAAATGTAATGAAGCGCCACAGCTTCAGCCTGACAATTAGAATTCCAGGTTGGGGGAGTCACGTGATGCTAGCTCTGTGAGTGCAACCTGATCCGCCGGCTCCAGCCGCCTACCTCTCTAAATCCCACTTTTATTTAAAATTTGTGAAGCCAGTGACTCCAGCTTATCTCAGCAGGCTCCATTAAGGTTCCTGGAAAGTTTTGGTGTGGAATCAGGTGTAAATGGAGGTGGATATGTGGAAAAATACACCCAGACACACCCCGCCTGCCTCTCCAGCAAAGGCCTTGTGGAAAAAAGCGAGGGTGTCTACGGGCGCTGGAGGCCCTGAGAGCGAGAGTGCGAATCAAGATAATGAGCCTCTGACTCTGGCACAATTTCTGGCAGAATTTAAACCCTTCTGCATGGAACTGTGTACAGTGACTGAGGAACTTAAAGCCGTGACGGTGGCTTTAGAGGACTTGTCACGTCATACTGGAGACACAGAGGCGAAGGTTTCCTCGCTTGAAAAAAGAATGGCTAAGCAAGAACCTGAGATTGTAAACCTTAGACAAAAGTTAAATAAAATGGAGACAAAGATTGAAGACTTAGAGGGACGGAGCAGAAGGAATAACCTCGTCATTATTGGCCTCCCTGAGCGGGAAGAAGGAACGGATCCAATCTTGTTTGTCCAGCTTTTTTTTAAAGAAATCGTAGGCCCTATGCCCTTCGGAGATAAATTTACAATAGAGCGGGCGCATCGGGCACTACGTGTGGCTCCACCATCTGGTTCCCCCCCGCATACCTTTATAGTGCGCTTTCTGAACTACCAAGAGCGACAACTCATTCTGAATAAAGTAAAGGAGCTTAAAGAGGTTAAATGGAAGGGGGCTCCAATAAAGATCACACAAGATCTACCCTTGTCAGTCCACCAAAGAAGAGCTGAATACCACTCAATGGTCTTTAAGTTAATACCTGCGGGTATTCGGTTTAGAATGATTTATCCGGCCAAGTTGCAAGTCTCCCTTTCTGGGCAATGGTCTACGTTTGAGGATGCTCCAGCAGCGTGAAAGGGGTTATCAGCAGCCCTCCCGGAGCTTTTTAGATAATGCTAGGAGCTTCAGTCGGGTGATGAGCAGCCTGTGGTCGGATAACATGCTTCGGTTTTGCTTACCATCTTTATAGGGGGCTCGTGATCTCCCTTTAAATATTTGTCAACGATACAACTTTCTTTTTTCTCTTCTAGGTGATGGAAGTAAGATGGGAAAATGTGTGTGCTCTCGTAATTAAAACTGCAGTGAATGGGTGTTTATTGAGGGGCTCTGTGGAGTTTCGGTCCCTGGGGAGCGCATGCAGGATGGACAAATAAGTAAGCCCCTGAGATGGGGTTAAGGGTTTAAATAAAGCTGGGAAGGAGATTATGGCTTTTCAAAAGTGCAGCGGGCTTGGATCAGAGGGGCCTTAGTTATGGCTTCATCAGTAATGTCCCCTCGGACTGTCTTTTGCTTCTGAGGCACCCAACTCTCCAACGGTAGATGGTACCTTTTACTTTTGGATCTCAGTTGCATGGAGGTCTGCTCGGTGATAATCATGCGCTGTATTAAAACAGTGCACCTGGTTGGCAACTTTATAGTAGCTCAGGAATGCAGTCTCGGGGCCTGGGCAACTAAATACGCTACTGGTGACTATTGGAGTCGGGGAGAGCGTTTATTAAAGGGACCTCGGATTATTGACTGGTTTTGTTGCAGTTATTTCTATATCTCTTGAATCCTTTCTCAGAATGACTCAAGTTCAGAGTGTTACGCTGGGTCTACACGTATTGTAGAGGGAACCCCTATGTATCTAATATCCTTTTATTTTACTGTACTGAATGTATTCAAGTGCAATTGTTATAGCTCCTTTAAATTCATTGGTTTGTTGGGAATTTGGCAGGGGTTGTCCCCAAGAGGGTGCTGGGGCAAAGGTAGGAATTGATTTACTTGGGAATGGCATGCTTTTATGCTGGACTATGCCTTCATGTTTCTTCCTTATTTTACTTTTCTTCTGTGGGTGATTAAGTAGATATATAATGGGTTATTAGGAGGATTGTTTAAAGTGGGTTAGGTATTTAAATGGTCTTGGTAGGTGGGGAGGCTGGAGGGTGGGATCGGGTTTATGGAGCTATGAATATCATGGGCCAAATGGTAGTGGGAGGGGGAGGAGGTGGGGGTACCGGGGGATGGGGTATTGGGGAGGTTAAGAGTTCTCCTAAATATAGATGTTTGGCGTTGGATGGCTGGGGTGGGTCCTTGTAAGGATAGGCTGGTATTTGAGGGGGTGCTAGTAGGGGGTTGGGGAAAGGTTTTGGAAGATCTGCTCACCCAATGGACCTGGATGGATTTGGGAATGAAATGATTGAGAAAGAGAACTCGATGGTTCTGCGACTATTTTGTGAATAGGAGTCTTTTGACTTTATCACGTGGAATGTTAAAGGGTCAGACAAAAATAAAGAGATACAAGATATTAAAGCATCTGCAATTACAAAGGGGCAGATAATATGTTTACAAGAAACACATTTACTCGTAAAGGAATTGAATATGTTTAGATGTCAGTTTGTTGGGCAGGTATACGGGGCTGGAAATAGCACAGCTGGAAGGGGGGTGGCGCTATTAATTCACAAGAGTTTGGCTTTTGTTTGTGAGAATAAAATACTGGACCCAGAAGGCCATTACATAATTGTAATCGGGCTTTTGAACCAAACAAGACTAGTACTAGGCAGTATATATGGACCTAACACAGATACCCCTGGGTTTTTTACAGACTTATCAAAAGTTCTGGGCCCGTTTCATCACCTTCCAATACTGCTGGGGGTGATTGGAATTTACCATTCACTCCAGATTTAGATAAGGATAGTAGCGAAATCAGGGTCTTTCTCCTGCGCGAGAGCTATCAGGTTTGTCTGACAACCTGGGTTTAAGCGATCCATGGAGGTCTTATACCCTTCATGTAGGAGTATACATTTGTATCAGAAGTTCATAATTCCAGATCTCGGATTGACTATTTTTGGTGAGTCGAGAACTGCTTTCCGGTCTGGTACATGTAGTATCATACGGGATCTTTTCGGACCACTCTATGGTTCATTGCTCCCTCACTTTGGCCCCTAATACTCCCAGACAGACTATCTGGAAGTTAAATAATCAGTTACTTCGCTCTATGGAAATAAGGGATTATATCGGTCGTCAGATTAAACAGTATGAGGTGGAGAATAGCCATTCAGCTGCTAGAGGTGATATACTGTGGTGCACTCTAAAGTGTGTGTTGAGGGGGGAGTTTATACAATTGGTGGTTGCAAGGAAGAAGAAGAAGAGGGAGGATAGGGCCAGGTACTTGCTGGCACAAATTAGAAATATAGAGAAGGCTCTATCAAGGAGTACTCCTGATGAGACCAGGGAGTTGTTGATCAAATTGTGTCATGAGTATGAAGGGATGTTGGGAGAGAAAGCAGAATATGCACTTAATAAGACAAAGCGGTTACTAGTGGGGTACCGCAGGGTTCAGTATTGGGTCCAGTCCTTTTTAATGTCTTCATCAGTGACATTGCAGAGGGACTGGAAGGAAAAGTATGCCTTTTTGCAGATGACACAAAGATCTGCAACAGGGTTGATGCACAAGGAGGCGTGGAAAGGATGAAAAGGGACTTGGCAAGGTTGAAGGAATGGTCAGACGTATGGCAGCTAGGATTCAATGCAAAAAGTGCAAAATAATGCACCTGGGAAACAAGAACCCAGGGAAGAATACACAATGGGTGGGAGGTAGTAACAACAACAAAACAGGAAAGGGACCTGGGGTAATCATATCAGATGACCTTAAGGTTAGTCAAGCAATGTGAGAAGGCAGTAGGGAGGGCCAGGTATACTGGGATGTATAGGAGAGGCATCAGCAGCAGAAACAGGAAGTTGTTATCCTCTGTACAGACAGTTGGTGAGACCCCATCTGGAATACTGTGTCCAGTTCTGAGACCCCATCTCCAAGGACATAGACAGGATAGAGGCAGTCCAGAGGAGGGCAACTAAAATGGTGCAGGGTCTGCAAGAGAAGCCATATGAGGAGAGACTAAAGGAGCTTAATATGTATACCCTTGAGGAAAGAAGGAGGGGGACATGATAGAAACTTTCAAGTACCTCAAGGGAATCAACAAAGTCCAAGAGGGTAGCATCTTTCAGAAAAGAGACTTGCAAGAACAAGGGGACACAATTTAAAGATAGAAGGAGGGCGGTGTGAGGAAGTATTATTTCACAGAGAGGGTAGTAGATGCATGGAACAGCCTTCCTGAGGAAGTTGTGGGGTCTAAAACTGTGGGAGAATTCAAGAATGCATGGGACAGACATAAGACAATTCTTGTGGAGGGCAGGAAGATATAGGCTGTTGTTAACTAGGATCTGCAGCCTATCCTGTAGGTAGGGAAATGGGCAGACTAGATGGGCCTAGCGGTCCTTATCTGCCGTCAAAGTCTATGTTTCTATGTTTCTAAAGGAGTTGTATTTGGGCCAAGGTGAGAAGTCAGGGAGGCTCTTGGCAATGCGGTTGAGGGCGTCGGAGGCGTCCAGGATAGTCCAGAGTATTACGTCTCATGTAGATGGGTCCGTTAAAATCTCGTCAACTGAAATTGTGAGGGAATTTGAAGATTATTATAAGGCTCTATATAGTCCCATGACCCCTAGACCTAGTAGGGAAGTGGTGGAGGAATATTTATCCGCTTGCAACTTGCCCCAAGTAACGGGAGATCAGAAGAGGGAGCTCTCACTTCCCATTTCTGAGGCGGAGATTTTGGATGCAATTCAAATGCTTGCAAATGACAAGGCACCTGGCCCAGACGTTTTTTTGCCGAATTTTTATAAATGTTTCACGACCCTGTTATGTTCTGGCTTACAAAGATTATTTCAGAGTATTTTGACCTCAGACACAGTAGACGGCTATCTATTTGAGGCCCTGATAGTGCTTATCCTGAAAGAAGGGAAGGAGCTAGATAAAGTTACTAGTTATAGGCCTATCTCCCTGATTAATTATGATATTAAGATTCTGGTGAAGATTTTAGAGACTCGGCTGTCCAAGGTCATGCCCAGTTTAATCCATCATGATCAGGTTGGGTTTATGAATGGCAGGTTAGCTTCGGATCACCTGCGTAAATTATCTCATATCTTCTCTGTATCCAGGGACTGTAAATCTTCTTGTGGTTTGATGTCGGTGGATGCAGAGAAGGCTTTTGACAGAGTGGACTGGAGGTTCCTGTCTATCGCCATGGAGAAATTTGGTTTCCCGTCTCAATTTATTAATCACGTGTTTGCTTTATATAAAGACCCCAAAGCTAAAATATATTGCAATGGTGTTTTCTCTACCAGTTTTTCCCTCCATTCTGGGACTAGGCAGGGCTGTCCCCTATCGCCCCTCCTATTTAATCTATATTTAGAACCACTCCTTACTAAAATTAGATTGGATCCCAGGGTTCCGGGTGTCAGAATCGGGTCACAGGAGCTGAAAATTTCAGCATATGCCGATGACATATTGTTACATGTTACCCAACCATGCAATTCAATTCCGGTAGTACTCGATATCATTGATGAGTATAGTAGATTATCTAATTACAAGATTAATCTGGAGAAAACCCAAATTTTCCACTTAATTCGCAAACACACAAGTCGGAAGTGTTGGAAATGGGCATGCAGTGGACCCCGCATAGTTTGAAGTACTTAGGTATTTACTTGGCCAGATCCGACTCGAAACTAGTGAAACTTAATTTGGACGCCACTAGGAATATTATTAAGCAGGACTTAAATAGGTGGGCCGGTTTGCCGCTCTCACTCTGGGGGCAGATTAACATACTTAAAATGAACATTCTGCCCAGGATTTTTTATCCACTTAACATGCTCAATGTAATTTTGCCCCTAAAATGGGTCAAAGAGTTACATTTGTCTATCTCAGATTTTATTTGGAAGGGGAGAATGCCCGTAGAGCCTATGCAAGCTGGCTGCCCCTAGAGAGAAGAGCGGGGCTGAGACTTCCACACTTCGGCTTATATTACTGGGCAAGTAATCTCTGTAAGTACTTGAGATGGCTAATACCCGTTAGTAAACTTGAGTCTTTGCCCTATGTTCCCTCATGGGTTAGACTGGAAATAGAGGCGATGAAAGAGGTAGGAATAGATCCAATAGCATTACTTTATTCCACTCCTAAGATACTGTCCTCTAAATTGCTCTCCACCCCAATAGTAAAGTCCCTGCACATTCACAGGCAGTTATGTGCGAAGTTGGGTTTTATCCCGGATAGGGATAAGCATCAACTGATCTGTCATAATCCCAATTTGAAGATTGGGGGGAAAATGATATCTGCTAACTGGCTTCCCCAGCTTAAAGGATTACAGATAGAAGATTTTATTGGGGATGATCGTGTCCTGCCAATAAAAGAGATTTTGGAAAGGTATAATATAGATCGTAAGCAGGTGTTCAAGTTATTTCAAATAACTCATTTATTGGCACAGGTGAGGATCAAACTTAGAGAAGGGAGTATAAAGGGCAGCTGGTTCGAATTGTTAGATCAGGTTGTATGGGAACCACATGCGGTCTCCAGAATATATAACTCACTTCTTGATCAAGTTCTTGTGGACACTGATCATAAGCCTAGATATTGGACTAGTTGTATGGAGGAGCAAGAGAGGGATTGGGATCATATTTGGAGTCATACGTATAGATATGTCAAACAGGACAGGCTGAGGGTGATGCAGTTTCATTTCCTGAACAATTTGTTTTGGACCCCCTCCAAGTTATATAAAGTTGGTTGCAGGCCTGATCAAAATTGTTTCCAGTGCCATCAGGCAGTTTGGGATTTGTATCACATTTTTTGGGAGTGCCCATCGATAAATCAGCTGTGGATGCAAATCAAGCAGAAAGTGGATCCACTGTTGGGCATTGATCAGTATTTTACCCCGGAAATCTGCTTGATTGGGGATTATTCTGGCATCAAGTTTAAGGACCGCAGATATTATATGGCCCTGATCTCATGCTCGCTTAAAAAGGTAGTATTGCAATACTGGATGACAGACACCTCAATCACTTATGTAGAGTGGTTGCAGGAGATGTTATTCAATTTGAATATGGGGAAATTAGATGTGGGAAGGGAAAATTGGCTTCATCTATATGAAAAGATATGGAGTCGTTTCAGGCGTTATACCTTCCCAGACGAGATCGAAGCTAATAAGGTAGTTTGAAAGTGGATCATGGTGAGCAGATCTTCCTTCAGGGGTTTAGGGTTTTAGCTCCTTAGGGGATGGGTTAGGTAGGCTGGGGGAGGGGTGGGATGGGGTGGGGGAGGGTGGAAAATGTTTATCTGATTTAATCATTATGTCAATTGTTATGAAGGCACAAAATGTTTTCTGTTATGTATTTGGTGTTTGATGTGTGGTTTATCATAATAAAAGTTTGAATTTAAAAAAAAGAATTCCAGGTTGAATGCCAGGAACTACTTCCACACATAAACAGATCTGAGTACTGAAGCATAACTAAAAAACACACAACACCTGATTAGTTTCATATAATATCACACACTTACTCCAATCCATATTATACAGTTATTATTATTCTTACACATTTACATATTTGACAAGCAATGACTGCACACATACAAAGATTGTATTGTGAGACTGCTTCTGTTAACAAAATTTAACTTTTGATCGGACCTTTTCTCCATTTTGACAAATTGGCAATACATTTTTTTGAAACCATAACCACCTGTGTCGACTCTTTACTTTAAATACCATTATGACATAAAAATAAGTGTCTATGACTTAAGCATACAAATCAATGTTTACAAATACTGCAACAACTATACCTCCATCTATTTGTTTGGTACCTATGACATACAGTCAGTATCACAGCATATGCAACGATGTGAGACATTGCATGTCACATTTGACAGAATTCATAACACTGTGAAAAACTCAACAATGTACTTACTTTTCGTGTGCTGAAGCAGTCATTACTACTATACCACGGTGCCACACATCAGCACCCAACAGGTCACAGCTGTGACTATGCCTGTACCATTCAATCACTACTATGTGTACTTCAGAGTCCAACAAAATTACATTCCTCATTGGATGCAAACATCCCCAACAACGTTATGTTAATCTTTTATTACCATACATGAAGAGGTTGAAAATATACTGAACAAGGTTTACAACTGTTTAAAAACATGTTCCATTATTATAGCGATAAGTCACTCCCAAGAATTGTGTTAATAGTCAGTCAATCACCCTATAGAGACATGTGCCAGACAGCCACACCCTCATGCCACAAGACACCCCTGTGTGTCTGTCCGTGTGTGTGTCTGGTGCTCACGGGCGAACTAACAGTTACAATTTTCAACCCCATCACCAAATTTCCTCACTTTTCTCACTGTGGAACAACCCTAACAAATGCAGAAAACAGAGTTTTTTGCCTCCAATGTCCATTCTTTTTGAGAATGATATTGAAAAATACTAAATGTAACTCGCTCCCGCAACATGATGTATTGTGGCATAGTAACAGGAGCAGCAACACAAACAAAAATGATAACAGTGCACACATGGCAACACAACCATGAATGAGAACAGAAAGGGTAATGCACACAGTGGCATACACGGGAATGGTGTGCCACGTGATGCCTTATCACATAGTAACGTGGTGCCTGTATATTGAAATGTCAATGGGCATGGTGACACAAAGTGAAACAGAAAGCAAAACAGTACAGCACACACAAATGGCTCAAAAGTTACAGAAACGCAAACGAAAATGAAAACGCAAATGATGGCGCACATGGTGGCATTGGGATCTGCATTGGGATCATCAGCCCTAACTCTCACCCCATGACATGAATAAAGCAACAAAAGAACAATACAATGGGGTGAGAATTACGACCCATGATCCCAATCCAAACCAATGCCGGTGGCAAGGGTGGGCACTGGGGTGCAAAGGGGTGTTTCAACCCTAACAGCGAATTTCCTCAATTTTGTTGCTGTTGAACTCCCGCTGCATAATGCATTGGCAGGAGCGTGGGATCCTTCGGGCCCCGCACTCCCGCCACATGATGTGTTGTGGCACAATAACAGGGACAGCCCTAACTCTCACCCCATGACATGAGTAAAGCAGCAGAAGTACAATAGAATGAGGTCAGAATTAGGACCCGTGATCCCAATCCACACCCCAATGCTGGTAGGGGGGTGGGCACTGAGGTCCAAGGGGGGTTTTCAACCATAACAGTGAATTTCCTCACTTTTGTCGCTGTGGAACAACCCTAACTAATGCATTAAATGGAGTTTTTTGCCTCTAATTTCCCTTCTTTTTGAGAATGATAACGAGAAATAGTGAATGTAATGCAGCGGCGGGAGCACGGGGCCCTTTGGGCCCCACGCTCCCGCCACATGATATGTTGTGGCATACTAACAGGGACAGCAATGCAAGCATAAATGCTAACAGTGGCGCACATTGTAACACAAGCACGAATGAGAACAGAAAGGGTAACACACACATGGTGGCATAGACGGGAATGGTCTGCCATGTGATGTGTTGTCACATAGTAACATGGTGCCTGCAAACAGAAATGTCAATGGGCATGGTGATGTAAAGTGAAAAATTAAGATAAACAGTACTGTAGACAGAAATGGCAAAAAATAACAGAAACGCAAGCGCAAATGAAAACGCAAAGGATAACGCACATGGTGGCGCAGACGTCAATGGTAGTAGTAGTAGTAGTAGTAATGATTTTATTCATATATATTCATATATATAATGAACAAGGTAAAACAATCCCATTGAGTACATGAACACGCTCATTTTCAAGGGACACCTTAAATGGTAAGTGAAACGGGTACGGATCTGCAAGCGGAAAGGGCAACAGTAACAGTAATGTAAGCGCACAGGCTGGTTTTCCCCAAAACCTGCATTGAGAAAGACAGTGAGTACAAATAATGTATGCAAAATAATGAGTATCGGCGCACAAAATGAGATCTTGGAATACTAAATACATTACATCTCAGGAACCGTACGACATAGAAAAAAAATTTAAAAGTCATATTATTTACAACTGTCCTGGCTAATTTGAATCTTAGCCCCATCATGGGGCTAAGCATTTTTCCGACAAAAAGTCCGTATCTCGCACCGTTTCCAAGATACGGGCCCTGAAAGGCGCGGCGAACGCCTTAATGTTATCCTATGGGAAAAAAAGAAAAGTTCGGAGCACCATAACTTTGCCTCTCTGTAATGTTTTTTCACCAAACTACTGAAAGGCACATCTGTGCACTGTTGGCTGTCTTCCTTCCAAATTTCAGGGAAAAAGACCAAACCGTTATTTTGCAGCAGGGCTACAAATGATTTCTGTTAAGTGTCGGGCGCCGTAATGTTATCCTATGAGAAAAACTGTCAATTTTGGAGTGCCGTAACTTTGCTGCCATGTGATATTTTTTCACCAAACAACTGAAAGGCACATCTGTGTACTGTTGGCTGTCTTCCCTCCAATTTTCAGGAAAAAAGACCAAACTGTTATTTTGCAGCAGGGTGCCAAAGGATTCCTATAATGCTTCGGGCGCCGTAATGTTATCCTATGGGAAAAACTGTCAACTTTGGAGTGCCATAACTTTGCCGCCATGTAATATTTTTTCAATACAATACTGAAAGGCACATCTGTGAGATGTCAGCTGCGTTCCCTCCAAATTTCATCCCAAAACTCCCAAAGGTTATTTTGCAGTGCACTGCCAAAGAATTGCTGTCATTTTCCCACAGACTAGAAAATTACTGTCGCAATTTGCGAAAGCTTTCGCAAAAAAGTTCGACACTTTCGTGAGCACAAAAGTAATTTGCGAAAGTACTTTTTTCAGAAATTTAAAAAACATATTTTTGGTGTGTTTTACACCAAAATAAAGACATGGCTAGCATCCTCAGGGCCCGACTAGGTGAATACAAAAAGAATTACGTTGCTAGAGGGTCTCAAATTTAAATGCCAACCATTTTTCTGATCACCAACTGAAAACAAAATGGTGGATTTACTTAATGTAGAGCCCATTGCGAAAGTAAAATGCATTTGCGACACTGTCGAACTTTTAACTTTTCCCATTGACTTATAATGGGAAACTGTTTTGAATAACTTTTGAACCGTTTAATATTTTTTCACGAAATCTTTGAAAGGCACATCGGGGACCCTGGCGGCATGTTCCCTGAAGATTTCGGGCTGGTCACACAAACTGTACGACCCGTAGGTGCGACCATAGAATTCCAGAAAAGCGTAAATATAAGCACAGATCACACTTAATAACTCCGCAGCTGTAAATCTGACTAGTACGAAACTTGTCAGATCTCAAGGCCTGTGGTTCTTGATCATAAATTCCAAATTTCAGACAAATCCATCAAATGGTTGCAAAGTTATTAAGGTGCAAAGTTTTGGGGTTTAACATAGAAATGGCTCCTCAACCCTAACTATGGTAGCACTACCGTGCTACCATAAGATATATATATATATATATATATAACACAAAAATAAACAGAAAGAGGAAAGAGTAAGTATACAAAACAACTGCTAAGGGACCACAAATAAAGACATGATGGGAGTGGTGCAATGCAGTGGCTGTGGAGCAGCAGTCTTCCGGGAGACATTCTGGAGGATGCAGTGTTATTTCATCTACAAAGACATCTCTGGGCTGAGGGAGGAGGTTGCTGATCTCCAGGCTGTGTTGGCTAGGATTTGGGGGACCTCCTCTCTCTCCCAGGGACCACCAGGGCCACCACCGCTGCCTCAGAGGTTGCTAAGGAACAGGAGAGGTTGGACCACAGTGGGCTCAGGGAAGGTGAGGGTGGTAGAACAAAGGTGCATCCCTTCAGTTATACCTTTCCACAATTCATATGCCATTCTGGCAGAATGTGGTTCCTCTATGGAGGCACCCACAGTAGCGTCCAAGGAGGATGTTGGGAACCTCCACAAAGGAGACCCACAGGACAGTGACATGGGATCCTACAGGGGAAGGAAACAACTTCTGGTGTGGGACTCCATTATTAGGAGTGTAGAATTGGGGGAGGGAGGGGAGAGGGAGGTATGGTGTCTGCCTGGCACCATGGTTTGGAGAGACAGGGAGAAAATCCTCAGGATCGAAGGAGCAACTGCATGAGGGAAGGAGGGAGCTGGATGTCATCATCCACCTAAGGACAAATGACCTGGCTGGGAAAAGGATCAGAGCAGTGCAGGAGGAGTTTGTGGCATTGGGGAGGGGTCTTAAACAAGTAGCAAGCATGGTAACCTTCTTGAAGGTGGTGCCTGTCTATGGTATGGATGAGGCTAGGGTACTCCACACCATGTGATTCAATCAGTGGTTGAAAAATTGATGCAGAGCTCAGAGTTTTGGCTTCACTGGGGACTGGGGATACACCAGGAGGGATACAGGCCTATACTGGTGCAATGGTCTGCATCTGTCCAGGATGGGAACCAGAATCCTTGGTGATAGGTTCAAATGCTTCATTGGCAAGCATTTAATCTAGCCAAGGGGAGACACTAAAAAGGAGAAGGGAAATCCTTGCCCCTCCAAACGAAATCAGGGTAGTTAGTGAGGTAAACACCAAGACAGAGAAGTCAATAGGGAGAGGGTCAGGGGTAAATGGAGAAAAAGATCAAAGCAGTAAGGACATGGATGGGGCAAAAAAGGATAAGGCCATCAAAAAATAGAGGGTAATAAGTACCAATGCCCATAGTCTAGGTAACAAGCTGCCTGAATGGGTGGCCTTGATGGAAGAGGGATGCCTGGATATCTTGGCAGTCACAGAAACATGGTACACAGAGAACCATGACTGTGATGTCAACATACCCAGGTACACAATCTACAGGAGGGACAGGGAGGGTAGAAGAGGAGGAGGAGGAGTTCTCTATGTAAGGGAAGGGATCAAAGCAATGGAACTAAATGGTAAACAGGGAGGAGAGGAGGCACTGTGGATCACCCTGGGGACTGGAAATGACAACGCAATCCACACTGGGGTTCTATACAGACCCCCATCTCAGGGGGAGGAAATGGACAAGAAAATGGTAGAAGGTATCTTTAGGATGGCAGAGAAAGGGGAGATATTGTTGATGGGGGACCTGAATATGCCAGGTGTTAACTGGAGCACCTTAGCTGCAGCCACATCGAAAAGCAGGACCATTCTCGATGTCCTACAGGGGGCATGCCTCAGGCAGCTAGTGTTGGAACCTACTCAGGAGGGAGCAATCTTAGACCTGGTGCTCTCGAATGGGGACAGAGAGAGGATCTCAGATCTAGAAGTGGGTAGCCATCTAGGAAAAACTGACTACCATAAACTTAGCTGTAAAGTTAAGCCATACAAAAGTGAAGGTATTGGACTTCGGGAGGGCTGATTTTGTCAAAATGGGAGAGTGCATCAGACAAGCATTAGCAACTAGGCAAGAAGGTGGGGTGGAGCAATAATGGGGAGACATCAGAGCTGCCATCACAGAGGCAACAAGCCTTTGTGTGAAGCAAATAAACAAATCAAAACGAAAGAAAAAAATACTATGGTTCTCAAAAGAAGTGGCAGGGAAGGTTAGGGAGAAAAGGATAGCATTCAGGAAGTATAAGGAAACACAGAAGGAGCAGGGAGAGAACTGTACCAGTTAAAGCAGAAGGAAGCAGGGAAGGCAGTCAGAATAGTGAAGGCTCAAACTGAGAAAAAGATAGCCAACTTGGTTAAGAAGGCAGATTAAACTTTTTATAGGTACATTAGAGAGTGAAGAAAGACTAAGGCAGGGATAGTGAGGCTGACAAAAGTGGAGGGCATTTGAGTAGAGAAGGACAGTGAAAAGCAGGGATACTGAATGAATACTTCTGCTTAGTATTCACAAAGGAAGAAGAGGGGGAGATACCTAATCCAGTCAATAGAACCACTCTGGATAGGGGGTTGTTATCAGTCCTTTCACAGAATAAATGGTTCTGAAAGAACTTCTAAAACTGAAGGTGGATAAAGCAATGTGGCCTGATGGAATTCACCCCAGCGTTCTAAAAGAACTAAGGTGAGAACTAGTAACACCACTGACTACCATTCTTAACAAATCATGGGAGGATGGTATGGTACTTGAGGACTGGATAAGGGTAGATGTGATTCCACTTCACAACAGTGGGAGCAAGACAGAGGCAGGAAACTACAGACCTGTCAATTTGACCTCAGTGGTAGGGGAAATGATGGAATCACATCAGAAGGAAAGAATTAAGTACCAAGATGCCAGTGGGGAACAGGACCCAAGGCAGCATGGATTCACAGCTGGAAGGTCATGTCAGACAAATCTAATTGATTTCTTTGACTGGGTGACCAAAGCAGTAGACCATGGAGGGGCTGTGGACATGGCCTACTTAGACTTTAGCAAGGCATTTGACACAGTCACACATAAAAGATTAATAAACAAATTAGCCAACCTTGGAGTGGGTCCCTGGGTAAAACATTGAATGGACAACTGGACACAGAGGGTAATAGTAAATGGAGTTCACAGTGAAGAAAGGGGGTTACTAGTCGAGTACAGCAGGGTTCAGTATTGGGTCCGGTCCTTTTTAATGTCTTTGTAAGTGACATTGCAGAGGGACTGGAAGGCAAAGTATGTCTCTTTGTAGATGACATGAAGATCTGCAACAGCGTTGATCACAAAGTGGAGTGGAAAGGATGAAAAGGGACTTGGCATGGTTGGAGGAATAATAAATACATGGTAGCTTAGATTCAATGCAAAGAAGTGCAAAGCACCTGGGAAACAAAAACCCCAGGGGAAGAGTACACAATTGGGGGGTGAGATACTGACAACAACAAAAATGTAAAGGGGCCTGGGGTTGTTAAATCAGATGATTTAAAGGTGGGCAAGCACTGTGAGAAAGCAGTAAGGAGGGCGGGGGGGCACTGGGATGCACTGTTAGAGGCATCACCAGCCGAAAACAAAAAGTTGTTATCCCTCTGTAGAGACAGTTGGTGAGACCATACCTGGAGTACTGCATACAGTTCTGGAGGCCCCGCCTCTGCAAAGACATAGACAGGGTGGAGGCTATCTAGAGGAGGGCAATCAAAATGGTTCAGGGTCTGCACCAGAAACATGTGAAGAAAGACTAAAGGAGCTTAATATGTATGGCCTCAAGGAAAGGAGGGAGAGGGGGACATGAGAGAAACTTTCAAGTACCTCAAAGGAATCAACCAAGTTCAAAAGGGTAGCAACTTTCAGAAAAAGAAATGTGCAAGAACAAAGGGGCACAATTTAAAGATGTTGGGTGGAGGAGAAGCTCAGAGGAATGTGAGAAAGTATTTTTTCATGGAGAGGGTTGTAGATGCATGGAACAGCCTTCCTGAGTAGGTAGCAGAGTGAAAAACAGTGGGAGAATTCAAGAATGCATGGGATAGACATAAGGCAATTCTAGTGGGGGGTAGGAGGAGGTGGCTGTTGGTTAACTAGGATCTGCTGCTTATCCATTAGGTAGAGAAATGGGCAGACTAGGTGGGCCAAGCAGTCCTTAACTGCCATCAAATTCTATATTTCCTCCCTCCTCCCTCCCTCCCTGAAACACACCTAAAACCTGCCTCTCCCTCTCACCCAACTCTTTCTTTCTTTGCTTCCAGAGCCAGTATCCTCCATCACCATCAATCCATTCTGGCTGTGTGAACAAGAGGCCATAGTGTGAACCTCAGCACAGTTGATTGAACACTATTTATGTAGCCATTCTAAAGAGAAAAAAACATTTTTAAATTATTCTTTTTGCCTTTCTAAATACAAGGATACTAGTGAGAAATCAATTAGCCTATTTCTGTGGATTGTAAATGCAGGAAACAAACAAGGGGCAATTGTGCAACTAGCAAAAAAGGGGGGGGGCTTACAGAAACACTTGGAAATGTCATAATTTATAAAAAAATTGATTTTGCTCATTCTTAGGTAATCAGTAGGGTTACATGTGCATACTTTTGTATTTCTCCACACTTTTACTTTGGAAATTTGTAAAAAAAAATATGAAAAATGACAACTGACAGGTCTTTGTAAACTATGCATTTAATGTGTTTTAATAATAGAAGTTGCCAAAGATGACATAATAAAATAAAAATTAGTGCTGCAGCATAGATGCATAAAAGTTTCACAGACAGCTTTGTTTGTACACCGGGTCTTCCGTCTGTGTGTGAGCATTGTTTTCTTCACTGTCTTGCTTCTTTCCCCTATCTGGTCAGTCTCAGGATCTGCTGTTAAGTTAGGCATGACAAACGATAAACAAGGTGGTCTAGTATTTCACTTAAGTGGCACAGTGGTTTGCAAAAATGAGGCTTTTTAGAAGTGTAATAGAAGTTATCCCAAACAAATGCACACATCTCTAAAAATATTTGAGATACAAATAAACAACCAGCATGAAAGTTGTTCAGGACAAATAGGCATTTCAAATGAGCCTATTGATTAAGATGCATGAATTTTTTTTTTTTAAACTTGGGCCATCTGATTACCTGAATTTTCATTTTTCATAGGAGTTATGCCAAACAAATGTAGCTATCTCTAAAAGTATACAAGTTACACATAAACAACAAGCATGGAAGTTGTTCAGGACAAAAATACATTTTAAATGAGCCTATTCATTAAGGTGCACAAATTATATATTTTTAAACTATGGCCATCTGATTACTTGAATTTTGATTTTTCTTCAAAATTTTCACCTTTCGGATTGCTATATTTAAAAAAATCTAATGAATTCCAATTAGTGACTACCCTTATTTGAAAGGTAATTTTGTCCTGAACAACATTCATGTAGGTTGTGTATTGGAAATTTATATACTTTCTGAGATATTTACATTTGTTTGGTATGATTCCTACTGTGTTCTCACAGAGAGAAAAATGACGTTGTTTGGAAGACCATATTTTACAAAACATAAAGAATTCAGATTAGTGACTACCCTTACATGAATGGTCTTTTTTTCCTGAACAACTTTAATGCTGGTTGTTTTTCTGCACCCTGGATAGTTTTAAAAGTATTTAGATTTGTTTGGAATGTGTGCATATTTGCTCTCAGACAAAAGCAGCTTGGAGTTTTGTGTCCAACTTTCTAAACAAAAACAGGGAGTATTTCTTTAACTGTCATAGTGATTTGTACTTATGGAAGGATACACTGAAAAGCCCAAACATGTGTTCCATTTTATGCCATTTTTCTTGCAAAAGCAAGATGGCTGTAGGCTCCTCACACAGCCATAAAAACTACAATGGTAAACAATCAAAATTGAAAAAGTTTTTTTTTTTAACCCTAACATCAAATTTCCTTGCTTTTGTCACCGTGGAACAACCTTAACTGATGCCTTAAATGGATTTTTTTGCTTCTAATTCTTCTTTTTGAGAATGAAGATGATAAATAGTGAATGGAATGTGGTGGTGGGAGTAACAGCAACGTAAACGCAAGTGGTAACAGTTATGCACATGGTGAAGCAATCGTATAATTGTAAAGCAAATGTTAATAGGAACGCAGGTGCTAAGTGATGCCTAAGTAAAAAGTATCACAAATGGACACAAAAGCACGTATATAGAAAAGCAACTGGTAATGTGCACAGTCATGGTACCACTATTGTAAATGCAAATGATAATTGTGAGAGCAACAATATTGCAAAAGGAAACAGAAACGCAAACACAACTACGTACGGAAATGCAAATTGTAATGCGCATGGTCACGGTACTGCAATTGTAAATGGAAATGGTAACGGTAACAGCAACAATAATGCAAAAGGAAACAGAAACGCAAAGGCAAATGCAAGCACATTTGGAAATGTGAATCGTAATGCTCATGGCCATAGGAACACAATTGGAAATGTAAATGGTAATGGTAAGAACAATGATGACACAAAACAAGAGACAAATGCAAATGAAAAATGTAGGGTGGCCGCCAACAGAAATGGTAATGCACACAGTGACACTAAGCGAAAGACAAACACAAACAGTAGTGGAGATCCAAATGGTAACAGTAATGCAAATGCAAATGGCAACGCAAAGGGTAATGCACACAGTGGCGTACACAGGAACGCTAACGCAAATGGTTGGGGAAACACAAGTGTGAAGCCTACGTGGAACTGTAACTGGAGCACACATCATATTTTTCCCCAAAAGCTCCATTTAGAAACACTTGAAAACAAAGAATGTATGCATAATAATGGCCCTCAGAGCAGAAAACGAGCAGTTGTAATACTAAAATGGTAATATCTCAGTAACCGTATAACATAGATAAAAAATTAAAATTTCACATGATTCATGAGTTCCCTGGCTAGGTTGTCACTATAGGGCTGTGCATTATCATGGCAAAAACTTTGTATCTCGCACCATTTCTGAGATAAGAGCCCCAAAAGGCGAGGCGGACACCACCATGTTAGTCTATGGGAAAAAAATGTCAACTATAGAGTACTGTAACTTTGCTTCTGTAAATTATTTTGTCACCACACCACCATAAGGCACATCTGTGAGATGTTGGCTGCCTTCCTTCCCAATTTCAGCTCAAAAGACCAAAACATTTTTTTGCAGCCAGGTGGCAAAGAATTCCTGTCATTTTGGCCACAGTCTAGAAAAGTAGTGTCGTGATTTGTGACACCTTTCACAAAAATTTGCGAAAGTGTCACAAGTGTAACACTACTTTGCGATACTACTTTTCCCAGAAATTTGAAAAAAATATTTCTGGGGTGTTTAAGCCCAAAATAAAGACATGGCTAGCATCCTCAGGGCTCGAATGGGTAAACACGAAGAGAATGATGTCCCTAGATGGTCCCAGTTTTAAATGTTAAGCATTTCTGTGATCAGTAACTGAAAACAAAATGGTGGCTATACGACACTACTAGGGACATTTATGACACTAAAAACTGCATTTGCGAAAGTGTTGAACTTTTTGTTAACTTTTCCCCTTGACTTATAATGGGAACTTGTTTTCTGAATAACTTTTGAACCGTTCAATATTTTTTCACAAAATCTTCAAAAGGCACATCAGGGACCATAGCCACACATTCAGTGAAGATTTCAGACCAGTCGCACAAACCATGCGACCTGTAAGCACGAGCAAAGAATGCACAAAAATATTAATTGTGTGCATGGATGTTGCTTAATAACTCTGCAGCCATATATCCAACCAGTATGATAGTTATCAGATCCCAAGAACTATGGTTACTCCCCATGCCTGCCAAATTTCAGGGAAATACGTAGAATGGTGGAAAAGTTATTAAGGTGCAAAATTTCAGCATTTAACCTTCAAAGGGCAACTCAATCCTAACTATGATAGCACTACCGTGTTCCATTATATATATATATATATATATATATATATATATATATATATATAGGAGGCATAAACTCCATTTAATGCATTAGTTAGGTTGTTCCAAGTGACAAAAGTGAGGAGATTTTGGAGTTAGTTAGGCCTCTCATCTCCTGTTCACACCCCCAACCAGCATCGGGGTGCACATTAGTTGCTCTGCCCCAACTCTCACCCCATCAGATGTGTGAAGAAGCAGAGGTATAGGAAAATCGAAGAGTTAGGACTGACAATCATAACGCGCACCCAATGCTGGTTAGGGGTGTAGATGGGGGGGTCAAAGGGGGCTTTCAACCCTAAGACCAAATTTCATCACTTTTGTCACTGTGGAACAACTCTAACTAATGCATTAAACAGAGCTTTGTGCCTCTAATTTCCATTCTTTTTGAGAATGATAATGAGAAATGGTGAGGCCCCACGCTCCCACCATGTGATGTCTTGTCACATAGTAACATGGTGCCCGCAAATGCAAAAGGCAATGCACATGGTGACACAAAGCGAAACAGAAAAATAAACAGTTCTGTAGACACAAAGGTTAAAATAACGTGAACGCAAGTGCAAATGAAAATGCAAAGGTTAACGCACATGGTGCCATAGATGGGAACGGTAAGTGAAACAAGTACAGAACCACAAGCAGAAGCAGTGAGGGTAACAGTAATGTAAGCACACAGGCTGGTTTTCCCTAAAAGCTGCATAGAGAAAGACAGTGAGTACAAAGAATGTATGCATAAAAATGGGTCTCGAAGGAGAAAATAAGGAGTTGGAATACTAAAGTGCTTATATCTCAGGAACCGTACAACGTGGAAAAAAAAGTTCAAAGTCATATGATGTATGACTTTCCTGGCTAGTTTTTTACTTAGACCCCATTAGGGAGCTAAGCATCTTTCTGACGAAAAGTCGGAATCTCATACCCTTTCCGTGATAGGGGCCCTGAAAGGCATGGCAAACGCCATAATGTTATCCTAGGGGGGGAAAAAGAAGTACAGAGTGTGATTACTTTGGGTCCCTTTAATATTTTTTCACCAAATCACTGAAAGGGACATATGTGGGATATTGACTTTCTTCCCTCCAAATCTCAGCCCAAAAGACCAAACCGTTACTTTGCAGCAGAGTGGCAAAGGATTCCTGTAATCTGGCGGATGCCATAATGTTATCCTGTAGGAAAAAATGTTAAATTTGGAGTACCATAACTTTGCCTCCCTGTAATATTTTTTCACCAAAATACTGAAAGGCACATCTGTTTGATGTTGGCTGTGTTCCCTCCAAATTTTAGCCCAAAAGACCAAACCGTTCTTTTGCAGCAGGGTGGCATAGAATTGCTGTCATTTTGCCATAGCCTGGAAAAGTAGTGTAGCAATTAGTGAAAGCTTTCACAAAAATTGAGGAAATTCGGTGTTAGGGTAGAAAGCCCCCCTTGCACCCCAACCCACCTCCCCAACCAGCATCAGGGTGTGTGTTGGGGTCATCAGCCCTAACTCTCACCCCATGACATATGTAAACAAGCTGAGGTACCGGAGAATGGGATGAGAGTTGGGACCAATGACTCCAACGCACACCCCTATGCTGGTTCAGGGGTGGGCTGTGGGGTGCAAGGGGTGCTTTCAACCCTAACACTGAATTTTCTCACTTTTGTCACTGTGGAGCAGCCCTAACTGATGCATTAAATGGATTTTTTTGCCATGAATTTCTTCTTTTGAGAATGGGGACTATAAATAGTGAATAATGTGTGAGGGGATTCGGGCCCTTCAGGCCCCATGGTCCCACCACATGATGTCTTGTGACATAGTAATGGTAACTGCCATGCAAATGCAAGTGCTAATGGTTATGCACATGGTGACACAAAAATAAATGGTAACGCAAACATTAATAGAAAAGCAAGCAAAACATGATGCCAAAGTTAACAGTGACGCAAACAGAGATGCAAGCGCATATGGAAGCGCAACTAGTAATGCGCACGGTCACGGTACTTCTATTGTAAATGCAAATGTTAACTGTTACAGCAACAATAACGGCAAAGGGAACAGAAATAAAAAGACAAACACAAACTCATTTGGAAACACAAAGCGTAAAGTGCATGGTCACAGTACCGCAATTGCAAACATGAATGGTAATGGTAACAGCAAAAATAACGCCAAAGGAAACAGAAAAACAAAGGCAAATGCAAGCGCATATGGAAACACAAACCATAATGCACATGGTCATGTTACTGCAATTGGAAACGCAAATGGAAACAGTAACAGCTAAAATAACATCAAAGGAAACAGAAATGGAAATGCAAACACAAGCGCATTCAGAAACACAAACCATTACACGCACTGTCACAGTACCACAATTGTAAATGCAAATGGTAACAGCAACAATAACACCAAAGGAAACAGAAATGGAAATGCAAACACAAGCACATATGGAAATGCAAACTGTAATGCACATGGTCACGGTACCGCAATTGGAAAATCAAATGGTAATGGTAACAGCAATGATAATGGCAAAGGAAACAGAAACACAAATGAAAGCATGTATGAAAATACACCCTGTAACACGCGTGGGAATGCAATTGGAAATGTAAATGGTAATGGTAACGACAACACTGACGCAAAACGAAAGACAAATGCAAATGGAAGGGTGGCCACAAATGCAAATGGTAAAGTGCACGGTGACACAAAGTGAAACAAAAACAGAAACAGTACTGTAGACACAAATGGTAAGAGTAATGCAAATGTAGGTGCAAACAGAAATGCAAAGGATAACACACACGGTGACATACATGGGAATGCTAACGCAAAAGGGTACAGAAACGCAAGTGGAAAAGCTATGTGTAACAGCAACTGGAGTGCACACACTGGTTTTCCCCAACAGCTGCATAGAGAAACATAGTGAGTACAAAGAATGAATGTATAATAATGGGTCTCAGAACAGAAAATGAGGAGTTGGAATACTAAATTGCTTATATCTCAGGAACTGTATGAAGTAGAAAAAAAATTAAAATTTAATATGAATTATTACTTTCCTGGCTGGTTTTGTACTTATTTTTCAAAAGAAAAGTCTGAAAGGCGCCAGATGCCACAATGTTATTCTATGGGAAAAAGTGTCAAATTCGGAGTACTGTAACTTTGCTTCCATGCAATATTTTGTCACCAAACCATGAAAAGGCACATCAGTGGGATGTTGGGTTTCTCCCTTCCAAATTTCAGCCCAAAAGACCAAACCATTGTTTTGTAGCAGGGTGGCAAGGAATTCTTGTTATTTTGGGCATAGTGTTGCAAAATAGTGTTGCAAATCACAACACTTTCGCAAATGAAATCACAAAAGTGTTGTGAGTGTGACACCACTTTGTGACACTACTTTTTCCAAAATTTAAAAAACATGTTTCTGGGGTGTTTAACCCCGGAAAAAAGACATGGCTAGCATCCTCAGAGTCCGAATAGGTGAACACAAAAATAATTGTGTCCTTACATGGTCCCACATTTAAATGCCAAGCATTTCTGTGCCCACTATCTGAAAAAAAATGGCTGACTCATGACACTACAGGGGTCATTTGCAACACTAAAAACTGCATTTGAGACACTGCTGAATTTTTTGTTAACTTTTCCCATTGACTATAATGGGAAAATTATTTTTTGAATAACATTTCAACCGTTCAATATTTTTTCACAAAATCTTCAAGCGGCACATCAGGGACCATGGCCACATGTTCTCTGAAGTTTTTGGACCAGTCGCACAAATCAAGTGACCTGAAGGCACGAGCAAAGAATGTGCAAAAAAAGTAATTGTGTGCACAGATGTCACTTAATAACTCCGCAGCCACATATCCGACTGTTACAAAAGTTGGCAGATCCCAAGATCTATGGTTACACCCCATATCTGCCAAATTTCAGGCAAATCTGTTGAACAGTGGCAATGTTATTAAGGTGCAAAGTTTCACCATTTAACCATAAATGGGGTACTTACCCTAACTATGGTAGCACCACCGTGCTACCATTAAACATATATATATATATATATATATATATATATATATATATATATATATATATATATATATGATTAGAGGCAAAAAAACTCCATTTAATGCATCAGTTAGGGTTGTTCCACTGAGACAAAAGGGAGAAAATTCAGTGTTAGGGTTGAAAGCACCCCCTTGGACCCCCCTGCCCACCCCCCAAACCAGCATCGGGGTGCACACTGGGGTCATCGGCTGTAACTCTCACCCCATCACATGTATAAAGAAGCAGAGGTATAGAAGAATGAGGTGAGAGTTAGGATCTATGACCCCAATCCACACCCCAATGCCAGTTGAGGGTGGGAGGGTCCAAGGGGCGCTTTCAACCCTAACACTGAATTTCCTCACTTTTGTCACTGTGGAACAACCCTAACTGATGCATTAAACAGAGTTTTTTGCCTCTAATTTCCCTTCTTTTTGAGATTAACAATGAGAAGGGCCCTGCGCTCCCACCACGTGATGTCTTGTCACATAGTAACGTGGTACCCACAAATGCAAATGGTAATGCACATGGAGACGCAAAGTGAAACAGAAAGAGAAACAGTACTGTAGACACAAATAGTAAAAATAACGCAAATGCAAGTGCAAATGAAAATGCAAAGGGTAACGAGGTGGGATGCTGCCGCCCCGCCGCCGGGGAGCCGGGGTGGTGGGGCTTCATGGGTGGGTGGGGTGGGGACACTAGACACAGGGGAGATGTTTGGGGTTGTCATTATACACTTCTGCCTGCGATCGGGCATTACGGTCCACTGGACCACCAGGGAGATATTTGGGTTGGGGGTTTTACATTCTGCCCGCGATCGGGCACTGGGGGTTGTCATTATATCGCTCTGCCCACGATCGGGCATTGGGAGATGTTTGGTTGGGGGGTTGTCATTATTCGTTCTGCCCACGATTGGGCATTGGAAGATGTTTGGGTGGGGGTTGTCATTATATGTTCTGCCCGCGATCAGGCATTAGGGAGATGTTTGGGGGGGTTGTCATTATACATTCTGCCACCAATCTGGCATTGGGAGATGTTTGTGGGGGGTTGTTTTCACGCTCTGCCTGCGATTGGGCTGCAGGGTACATCAGTCCCCGATGGCTGCTGCCTGGCAGGGCAGCCAGGTGCAAGTCCTCGGGGATCGGCGCACCTACATGCTAATGGCATGCAAATGGGGCCATAATCAGATGCAAATGCCCCCGTGCCTTGCATGAATTATGGCCCCATTTGCATGTCACCTTTTGAATATTGGAAATTTGCGCATGGCGCAATGGTACTTGTGCCACTGCAAGTTGAATGCTCCACTCTGACAACTTGCGGTGGCACAAGTTCACTGCATGTACACGGCTCAACTATTAGCTGGGGTATTCAAAGGAGTTGCTCAATAGCGCAACTCCTTTGAATATCGCCCCGGCCACACCCCTGCACAACTATTTTGAGCAGCGCAAGGGCTTGCGCCTCAGAATGGCGCAGTTTGAATATCCGGGCCCAAGTGTTTTTTTATCAAAAATATTTATATATTGAAATGCAAAGATTTGAAAAATAGTTACAAAATTTGCAAATGAAAACAGGTTGTTCCTAATAAAAATGTGTAAAAAAAAATACTTATTTTCTTCAAGAATAAATAAAAAAACAAATAAAACATATTCATTGTCAGTTTGCATTGATAAATTAAGTTAATATTATACAAAAAAATATATTTCTAGTTATAACAAAATGTACAAAAATTCATTCATAATGTTGTAATAAAGTAATAAATCCCCTCTTTGCCTCCTTGTTTCCAGACTATGTAGTCTTAGCTTACACAATCTTTGTGAATAACTATTATTTTTTATAGCTGATATTAATTTTGTACAGCTTTGTTGGACCAATTCTAATTTATCTATTACTATTTTTTTATATAGGGGCCACATCTGACTACAAAAATCTAATAGTGGCCTAACATATGATAGATACAGGGGGAGAAAGACTACTTGTGCTCTACTTTTAATATTTCTTTTAATGGACATAATTACCCTTCTTGCCTTAGAAATAATTGTTGTAAGATGTTCTTTAAGCAGGAACTGATTATCTATGGTAATACCCAAATCATGTTCTGATATCCTCTGTGGCATAATTGTTCCATTTAGTTAATAACCATGTTGTTCATTCTGTTTTCCCATATGAATAATACAGAATTTTTCTATATTTAATTTAATTCCCCAGGTTATTGTCCAGTCTGCAATTATATCTTTTTGTAATGACTCCCTAGCACTAAATGAATTACAAGGGACAAACAATTTGGTGTCATCAACATATTTTATTATTTTGTTACTTATGTTATTATCTAAATCTGCTATTAAAATATGGAATAAGATAGGTCCAATAACTGACCCCTGTGGCACACCACTAGTCACCAACCCTTCTGCTGAAAGATGACTGTGTACTGAAACTGCTTGTTTCCTATTTTGTAACCAATTTTCCACCCATCTTATAATGTGTGAATCTATTTTATATTTAAAAGGTTTTTCACTGATTGCCCAGTATGGAACTAGGTCAAATGCTCTACTAAAATCAAACATCACCACATCCACTGGTATTCCTTTGTATAATGTTTTACTTATTTTGTTATAAAAACATATCAGGTTGGTGGTGCATGATCTACCTTTCCTAAAACCATGTTGGTTTATGTCAGATACTGGATTTTTATTAAGATGTTCCATAATTTTGTTTTTAATCAGATTCTCTAACATTTTACTAGGTATAAAAGTGAAACTTTTTGGCCTATAACTAGATACTTCAGTCGTAACACATTTCTTAAAGATAGGACTTATTTTGGAAATTTTCTAATCTAATAGTATAACACCTTGATTTATAGATCTTTCAAACAATATTTTTGACAATTTCCAAATAAAATCTTTCATTATTTTCAATATTTTTGATGTAATATTATCTAGGCCTGGTGCAATGTTTTCTCTTGGAATGTTCAATTTGCGGGAGAATTTCTTCTTTTGTAAACTCAAGAGTACATACATTATTATTATTTTGATTTGTTGTTTTATCACCAATATTGTTAGAGTATACTGAGGTGAAATAAGAATTAAACTTATTGGCAATTTCTTTAGGGTTTATAATACATTTATTGTTTTCTGCTATTGTTAATGATTCCACATCTACTTTTTTTAGGGAGTTTATGTAACTAAATAACTTTTTCTTGTTTGTTGTATTAGCTGTTGTTGCTAAATAAAATTCATATTCCTTCTTTGCTTTATTTATTTTATTTTTACATTTTTTGAATCCTCTTCAAAGCTAACCAGTTAGTTTTTGTTTTATGTTTCTTATATTGACCATACAACTTATGTTTATGTGCAATCACTTTGAATAATCCTTTATGTAACCACTTTGGTTTTTCTACCCTTCTTGGTATATTTCTTTACAGTTCTCCTCAGCAATGCCAGTTCCCCATCACTGCTGCACCTTTACTATTAGCACTCCACATTTGTGTTGGAACAAAGGCTTATAATATCACTTTTTATAATAATGGACTTGGATTCACCTCAGAAATTATGCAACAATTATTTCATAAATACCAAAAATAATAAATATTCACATGTGATATTATCCAATGCTCTCCAGGTTCAAAAATGATGATGAAAAACACTGTTTCTGGATTATATAAGAGATAAATATATTGTATTCACATATGTACAAGTCCTAAATATTCCTAACTAGCATGAATAGCAAGCATAATAAAGTAATGTAAACATAAACTGTAATGAAAACAAAACAGGTTTTAGAAAATCAAGTAAATCTAGTAAAACAAGCAAATTTTAGCAGCTAAGCAATGTAAATGAGTAAGCACCATTCAGCATAATAAATGACAGATTATACTATTTCTTTAGCATACTTATAAACAACATGACCTTTTCCTTTTTCCTATGAAAACTTGCAACTCATTACACTAGTGTTTCAGATTATCTTGGTATGATACTTATTTAAACTTTATAGTATGAAAAGGATATTTTCTTTAGATTTAAATTCAAGCTTAACTATAAAGCCAAGGTTTGGCGCTACAATGCACTAAGTTATCACCCCAAATAGCCAAATGAGTAATAACATTAGGATAAAGGAATTCTTATGTTTTAGTTATCTGTAGATGTGGTCTTATACTTTTTAGCTTTCAAAGTCTTGGTGAGAGCTTTTGGTTTTGGATGACAAATGTCCTTGGTGGTGAGTTTGGCTTTAGTCTGTTGTCTTTTTCCCCGGAACCTGAAACTGTAGAGTCTTTTGACATCAATGAAGAAATGCAGGCTGGATCCTTCTTGCTTGGCATCACAAATCATCAAAAGTCACTTCAGGATTTAGTGGGAAAAATCAGACAAAAAGGTTTTAGCAGTTCAGCACAGTTTATAGAAAGATCTCTCCCTGTGGACAGCAATGTTGTTTTATGTAACTGAACTCTGTGTCTTTTTTCTGTTTCAGTTCATTTTTTCTGTTGAACTGGCAACTCTGGACTCACTGCTATTTAACAGCACTGCAGGCTTGCTGGCTGGTGAATTCCAAAGTCAGCCTCTTGTTTGGGCTTTTAACAGAAATTCTAAAACATTACTTTTAGTCCAATTTCTCAGTATGCAAAGCATAGGCCTTGCTTAATCCAATTCTGAAAGAAAGTCCTTTCTATAACTGTCAGTTTCAGCAGCTGGTTTAGTGTCCCCTTGCAGTGGCAATGTCAAAGCCCAAATAATGTTCCAAGCAGGTGTAGCTTCAGGCTTTTGGTACAAGTCCAAGCTCATCCAAAACTGTCAGGACATCCAACATAGGTCTTCACACACCAAAGAATAAGCAGTTCTGGGCCAGCCTTGCCAGCATCATATTTTTGTCCCACTTACTGGGTGACATTACCATCAAGTTGTGATTGGTCTGAGGACTCTTTGAGGGTGTTACTGTTAGCCCCTACTAAGGCATTTTTATCAATATGACCTCATCCTGAAAAACTATTTTTGGTATAAAACAACTTTTCTTTCCTGCATCTATTTGCACTTCTGTACTTGTATTAAATTCACATTTTCAGATGCAGCTAAAGCAGAGGATTAATTTGAGACCAAACATAATGGTGTCAATTGTAATACAAAATTTATAATTTATAAAGCATTATAAAACTTTTTTCCTTTATAGATCCCTAAAAAAGTATTTACAGATTTCAGAAGTACATTTTTTCCTGTTTAAAATGATGTTAGTTTGGCACACTTACTGTCATTAGAACTGTATAAATTTAATAAAACTTCTTTAAGATGGGGATTTTCTTTGTTCAAAGTAAATGAACCGTGACATCATGTAGCTATCCAGAGGCCTATAATCCACCCGACTAGTTGTTTCTATTAGAAAAACACTTCAACTCTCATGCCATTGAAAAGGTGGCAATGTCAGCTTACAACAGACATCAAACATTTCAATATTTTTTAAACCGTTGTGGGGCTACAGATTTTTGTAAATAGCTCACAATATTCTTTGTTGATGGGTTTAAAACTTACTCACTGGGCAGGTACATGCATTTCAAATAACCTGTATAATTTTGAAAAGTATCAGAGTTTTTGTATATTTTCTATAAATAAAAGCCTTAGGGCCAGATATTCAAAATTTTGTGCTGGGCAAAAAACATTTGCACAGGTTTAGCATGGGATTAGCGAGGGTCAGCTATATTCATAAGGCAAAATAGCATGGGCAAACTGCATTAGCACCGGGCAAAATCATAATGTATGCAAGGAACAAGCTGACTTGAATACAGGCGCACTGCTATATTCACCAACTAGCACTGTGCAAAGTGGTTTTGTGTGACTTAGCATGACACTTAGTGCAGTGCACATTACCACCCAGGAAAAGCTTGTCTTAACCTTGGGCAATCAGCTTTGCATTACACTATGGCTTTGTGCAGTGTTTGCGTGGGTTTTGCATGGGTTTTTCGCAACCCTAAGAAATAAATATGACACATAGACAAAGCCAAACATTGAGGAAGCATGCTGCTAACTGATGGCATCACAATGATGCCATCATTTTCCAACAGTTCCAGCCATGCCAGTCAGTAAGTGGTGACCCTGCCATGAGTGAACAGCATGGCAGTGTTGCCATACAGCACACACTTGTGGACCACACTTCTGTGGACACCAACAGATGCCAGCACACACATGCAGCACTGTGGGCATGGAGGATTTTGAGGGGAGAGTGTATGGGTAGCCAGGCTGTGCCACAGACCAGGTGTGGCCACAAGACTGCGACACATCATGCAGTGCACATGGGCCAGTATTGGGAATACCCCAACACCAGTGTGCCTTTTGGATAATATATGCCCCCCTGGCCACATACTGCACAGCTGTGCAACTGCCACAGCACACAAAACCAGACATGTGTATGTCACTGTGAGCATCCCATGCCAGAGGTGCAGCATCTGTGAGTCACACAACAGCAGAACAGTAATGTCCACTGTCAGTAAACACCTGCAGGTTGGACCTCTCACTGTGTGTAGTGCAGTCACCATCACTGCCCTACACACCATAGGCATTGCTGTGTCCACACACTACTGGCCCCCTTGCTACTGTAATGTCTGCTGTGCACTGTAGCATGTCTTACAGTTTGACAGTTGCATGCAGCACCACCACCATCTGTGCCTATGCTGTGTTGTCCCAGTATAGCTGCACACAGCAGTGCATGTGGAAGTAGTGTTTAAAACTGTATAATATTCCCCAAGCTGTTTGTGCAGCGCTAACACATTTGTGCGGTTTAGTGCAGGGCTAAACAGTTAGCCTGGTGCAAACTGCATGCAAATCAGGGCATAATGGTATGCTAATCTGGATGTTTGCCCGCAGACTACCTAAGTAGGCTCATTTGCATGTCACTTTTGAATATGGAAAAGTTTAGTGCTGGGCAAATGTGTTTGCACCAGGCTAACGGTTTAGCCCTGAGCTAAACCCGTGCAAACGTGTTAGCACTGCGCAAACAGTTCAGGGAATATTTTACAGTTTTGCACCATATACTTTCACATACACTGCTGCCTGCAGCTGTACTGGGTCCATGCATTTGGTGGTACACACATTAGCCACATAATTCACCTCTAGCTACCTTCACATCGCTGTGCACTGTGTTGCTGTTGTGGTTTTTACTTCCTGGTTGCCATATTCAGAGCTGTCTTATTCCAGGGCTAAGTTTGCCCTGCACTCCAAGCCCAGTTCTCCCGGCCTCATTCCCATGCTATATTCAGAAGCTGTTTGCCCCAGGCTATTCATTTTGAATATGGCTTGCTTTGTGCTCCGGGCTAAGTTTGCCCTCCGGGCAGTGCTAATTTAGCCCCGGGGCAAAGTTTTGAATATTTGACCCTAAGTTTCTAAAAGCCAGTCTGAATCTATGTTAACCTCTGAGATTTGCTCTGGCTGGTACTGAAAAACAAGATCGTAAATTATGTCACATTTCAAGCTCTTCTGCTACTAATTGGAAGAGGCCATTCAATTTAAACAGACTATCCTAGAAACACTTTTTTTTCTGAAGTTGACCATATATGCTGTATTCCCTTTTCATGGCATCATTCCACCATTTCAGTATTCAAGCCTTATGCAGCATTGTGCTTGTTTTAGAGTTCATTTAGATACTAATGTGACCAGAAACATGTATAGGACTTTAACAATTAAGCCAATATAAGGATATAGAATATAATAATATCATAATACAATATTTAATTGAGATTAGTTCTGTCCCTACTTCCCCCCTTTTGAATTAAATGCACTTCAAAAATGCATTTTGTAATTCAAAACAATAATCCTACTATATACGGATATATAGTTTTAAGCATTGCAGGGAAAACAAAACATAAAAGACAAAGTTGCATCATCTTCTGGTAACTTATGACATCATCAGTACATTGCTTTATCACATGACATCATAGGATGTGACATCACTAGATGACATAATTGGAGATGTACTATTTTGCATAGATAGGTGTACAGCACTACATGAACTAACATGATTAAACATGATTACAACTATATACACTTTCAAAATAACATCTTTTACATTGTTGCACATTTCAATACAACAAATTCTCTTTGTTCATTAACTTTAAAAATCAGCATTACAATTGACATTTTAGTTAGACTCTAATTCCTGATCACCACTCAAAGATTCATTTTGAACATTTTCCCATGTTTTATTGTGGTCACAATATTGCCTCAGCTGATTATTATGAACCCATTTAGGTACTACCTCTCCAGTGCCTTTATGCTTTAGTTCAATTTGGTAGACTACAGGTGAGATTTTGTCAGTGATCACAAAGGGTCCTTGCCAACTTGGAAGACATTTTTTGACCTTGGCTTTATCTCTACTGTAGTTAAAGTAAAACACTTTATCACCAATTTGATACTCTTTTGGACTAGTTTTCCTGTCATAATATGACTTAGATGTGTCAGCACTTTTCTCTAAGGTCCTCTGAGCAAATGCAAAAGTTTCTCACAAATGCTGTTTTAAATGGGCTACATATTCATCTGCTATAGTGGCATGTGCTGAATTTACATTTCCTGTGGTATACAGGAGATGTAAAGGTAACACCATCTGTCTTTCTGTCATTATTTCAAAAGGAGGAACACCTATAGATTTATTAGGAGTAGCCTGTATGGTCATTAATAACAGTGGTAACTTTTTATCCCAATCTTTTCCTGGAGAACTGATATATTTCTTCAGCATATACGCAATTGTTTGATTAGTGCGTTCCACCTGTCCAGATGACTCTGGATGGTAGGACACATGCAGTTTCCTCTGTACTCCTAGAATTTTCCACACATTCTCTATTACCTCTCCTGTGAAATGAGGACCTCTATCAGATTCTACTCTTAATGGTAATCCCCATCAACTAAACACGTGGTTTACTAATAAGAAGGCAGTGGTTTCAGCAGTGTTATTTGGAGCAGGTATATAGTACACTCGACCCATTTTGTGAACAGACAAGTAACTGTCAAAAGGTATTGGTTACCCCTTGAAGATCTGGTAACAGGACCAGTCCAGTCAATCTGGATGTCTGACCAAGGCATAGCAATGCCTTTTGACTGTAGTGGTGCTCTATGTCTGGGAGTGGCTGGTTGGAACTTGCAACAGGTTATACACCCTTGTACATACCCTGCAACATCATCATACATGTAGTACCAGTAGACTATCTCTTTCAAGGTTTCATACGTTCTTCTATCCCCCCATGTGCACATGATGGTTCATCATGGGCATGTTGAAACATAATTCTCCTGTGGCCTAAAAGAACCACCCATTGGACCTCATGTGGGTTTTTACCAGTCCTTACCAAGAGATCATTCCTTAATTGTAATTTGTCCTTCTGGTTATACATGGCTCTCAGGTCCCTACTATCCTGTAGGTCATTGTCAGAAATCATGCTTTTAGTGGGATCCTTAAAGAAACTATAACATTTTCCTTCCACTTCATACTCTTGTTGTGTTTTTACTAAATCAAAGTCAGGTTTTTCGCTATACAAGTGTACAACCTGATTGTCCTGCTCCTGCTGCTTTTGTTTGTGGGTAACCACATCCACCTTAACATGGACAGGAGGGACAAAGTTTCATTCTTCTCCACTTAAAGCACCCTCCCTAGCCAGAACATCTGTTATGTCATTTCCTGTTTTGTCTGGTCCCTGAATTCTGAAGTGTCCTTTTCCTTTTTTCCAATAAACAACCAGCTTATGTTCCTGAACCAACTGATCTATGACTAAGATAAGGTCTGCATGCATCACCTTACTGCCTCTTGAATTGATCATACCATTCACCTTCCACCCTAGTAAATGTGTAAGGAAGTCCTGTCTAACATAATCAGAGTCAGTACAAATTACAATGTCTTGTAACTTATGTTATACTGCTGTCCATACTACTATATAGGTGGCTGCCAATTCTACATATTGGTTAGACTTAGGACTGAGCTTGTACTCGATAGGAGTACAGTACATGGTACATTATCCTGCCATACCACTCCTAAACCAGAACATTGATCTTCACCTTGCCGGAATGAACAACCATCAACATATGGTCTAGGCAAATTTTGCCTGTTATGTTGGTACACCATATCCAATTCAGGAGATAGGTCAGGGTCTTATACTGGAAGTTCATCTACAATACAATTATGTATCTCCAGGTCTGCTAACCATTAAGCTACTGTATTCCTTTTGTTCTTTGCATACCTAACCTCTAGGGGTAGGTCCTGGAGTGCTAAGGTCCAGGCCACAAGTCTGCTGCTAGACACATTACCATCCTTAAGCTTCTGGCTCCCTAGAAGGGTAAGGGGTTTGTGACCAGTCTCTACAACAACTCTTTTTACCACAAATGTAAGTTTTGAACTGTTGAACCCATTTGTGGGTAAGCAAGACATGGTGCTTGACTCACACTATCTTTTAGAGCTTGCATGTCTGTCTCTTGCCCCCGGCCCCACACCCAGTGTTCTGACATTTTCATCAGCCTGGTGAGAGGATAGGCAATTTCTGCAAAGTTCTGGATAAACTGCCTTTAGTAGTTACAGATCCTTAGAAAGCTGTGTAACTCTTTTAAAGTTTTGAGTGGAACAATTTTTTGGACTACCTCAACTTTGGTATGCTGAGGATGTAGCCCATCAGGTCCAACCTCATGCCCAAGATAGTTTACCCTATCTCTGAACCATTGCACCTTTGGTAAGGACAACCTGGCACCAGCAGCTTTTAGCTGGTTTAATACATAGGCTACATCAGCTAGGTGTTCCTCAAAAGTGTTGTTTTTGATTAGTGCATCATCCACATAAACCAGCTTTCCTCTGCTTTCTGCATCAGGCATGGCCTTGTGCAGAAAGATATTGAAATCCACCGGTGAATTTAAGTACCCAAAAGGACACCTGTTTCATGTGTACTGTCTCCTTCCAAAGGTAAAAGCCAGTTTAGATTGATCTTTTGGGTCTACTTTTACTGTCCAGAATCCATTTGCTATATCTAGGGTAGAAAATATTTGGCACTTTGAACTTTGAACTTTGGCCAGACTTTGGTCCAAATATGTCATGGGCCAGGAAGATAAAGGCACCTGTTGGTTTAACTTTCTATAGCAAACAGTGAATCTCCACTTTCCTGTGGGATTTAGTACAGGCCAAATGGGGGAATTATAGATAGAGTTTACCTGTCTTATAATTGCTCACTCCATTATGGTATTCAGTATCTCTTGTATATGTTCATAAGATGCTAGTGGTATTCTGCACTGGTGTACATAAACTGGACCTTTACTGGGGTCGGTAGGTACACTGGTAACATGGAGGTCAGTTACCTCACAATCATAAGCATCCTTTGCAAACATATCCTTAAACTAAAGGAACATTTCACAAACTTTTTCTTTTCTACTTCCGTTTCACAATTACAATTTTGTATAGCTTTCTCAATTTGTTCTTTAAAATCTGGGAAAGGTACATTTTTACCTATTTCTACCTCATCTTCTATTATCTCAGAAACATTTTTAGCATCAATCACATGCACCTCTTTAAATAGTTTTGTTTCATTAACCATAGTGGACAGTACAAGGTAATCATTTTCAACTTTACATTCCTATATTTCTTATCTACTGGGCAAATCTCTTGTAAAGCAATTCAACCATTTGATATGGCCCTTATTTCTTCATCTGTGTCATCCTGAACAATGTTGTCTGGTAATTCCCTAATAACTGGAACAGTTAACTCCAAATCATAAAAGGATTCCCATATCACTATCCCTAACTCACAGTTAGCTGCTATAGTGATAGGCTCTATTGTTGGGTTATGTACCAAGAGGTGCATTACTCTGCTGTTCATGTCCAAGGACGGTATGGAGTGGATTTTTAAACCCATTTCACTAAGTTGTTTGTCATGCACAAAGAGTGTAGTCTTGTCAGGCATTTCTTGACCTTTCTTTACATTGACCCTAAGAGAGAAATCCTTGACATTACTCAAAATTCTTGTAGTGAACTTATTTACCAGCTGGCACACTTGAGAAATTTTTTGCCCAGACCTCAAGGCCTGTGGTGTCACTTTTATTGGGTAAGTGTCCCCCCTTACTTGTGACCAAAGAACATCATTGGCTAGGTCAACATACACACCCAGTCATACAAGGATGTCTAACCCAAGGTACATGGGAGTTTTAGGCCTTGTACTACCTTTACAGGGTGTTATATTTTCTTTTGCCCTATTCGGGGGTTCAAAGCACAGATACCTATGCTTTTCACAATAGTGGTCTGATATGGGACATTTTCCAACTACTCCTGTTTTTTTTACATATGTTAACCTTGGCCTCTGCCTTTTTAACATCTTGTAAAACAGTTCACTAATTGAACAGTGCTCATAACCCAAGCACAACACAGAATTTACTATCTGCAAATTCTCTGCTTTGATGGGAATTTTTAACCTGCCTTCCTCTAATCTTATCTTGCAGAGTAAGGGCTTGTGACTTGGTGGCCATGTTTCATTTCCACCATCCCCAAAGGGTGTTGGGTACTCTGAATTTAATGTCTCTGTGTCAACTGCAGGGCGTGCTTCTGGGACAGCAGGGTCCACATCCTTGGTGAAGAAAGTGAGGCCTCTTGCATTAATCTCAAACTTTACCACATCATGCTTTGTCAGACAAATCACGTGAACTTTGCTTCTCCATGGAGCCAAATTTTCAAGATCACCTAGTACAGACACATCAGGTACATCAGAACATACAGAATTAAATTTAACCTTTGCATCCCTTTTCTCAAGGTAACATAATTCTGACTGTTTATCAACCTTAAGACTCTTCCCAAATGGAACGGGCCGGTTTACCTGTGCCCACAGAATTCCATGGAAATAGTCAACGATGGGCCGAAATCTTTTTAGAAGGTCATTTTCAATCAAGAAATAATCCCCAGTTCTATCAGTGATACACATCGGGTGGTTGACTTCCATCTTGCCAAACCTCAATTTTAGCCACACATTTCCTAGGGTCTGTTGAACCCCCCCTCTGTAACCTACTACTGGTAAGCCATCAGAGTGGGTTCTTAACACCTTTGAGTAACCTTCTGCATCAACCAGTTTGTCATAAAAGCTTCTTGATATCAAGGAAACTTTTACTCCAGAGTCAACTAAAGCTTCATGACTAAGGCTATTTTTAATGTTGATGTCAAAGTAAAACTTATCTGCCTCCTCAAGGGATTAAGTTGCCCAGGTAGAGTTTGCTTATCTTAATTCCTGGCAATATGGCAGGTTTTCTGTGACACTCTACACTGCCTGCAGCAGTAACTTGGGATATCTCTAGGGTAAGGTCAGGTTTTGCATTAACACTCTCATTTCCAATTTCATAGCAATTTTATTAACATTGTCAACAATTGCAATGCCATTAACCTGGGCAGCATTAGGAAGGACAGAAGGCTCTAGTCACTGGCCATTATTATTGGTTCCACTGTTGCTTGAGGTTGCAGATGGGGTCTGTATAGGTGTAGGAAACCCAGAAGGCAGAGGAGGAGGGGGAACCAAATGCTGGAGCAGCAATTATAAGTCTCCCATCTCCTCCTTTGTTCCCTGTATTTCCTCCATGACTGGAGAACCAGGTTGTGGTCTGTCTTGGAACCTGCAACCATCTTGCTCATTGTTATAGTTTTGTCACCTCCTATAGGCACCTCTACCACCCCTATGGTCATTGTTGTATCCTCTGTAGTATCCTCTCCCATACTCTTGGCCACATCGTCTACCAGGATCATGACCTTGATAGGAGGGTCCTTGGTTTTGGTATGGCTGAGGTTGTGGGAACTGCTGAGGGGATTGATAGAACTGTGACTCAGGGCCAGGTCATGGAACCACCACAGGGGAAGCTTGGGCAGGGTTGGTAGGTTGGACTACTACTGTGGGGTCAGCCACAGCCTTGGGCTGCTCTACTGCTTTTCCTGGTTGAGTGTTGTTACCTCTTTTCTTTCTTTGTCTCCTGTTTTTGGGGGTGGATAGCTCATCCCCTTCCATAGCCAAAGTATCTGTGGTAGTTACTTCAGACACTTGGACTGTGATATTGGGGGCCCCTCCCATTTTCTGTGGAGGAGAGTCATCACCTTTTCCCGAGTCCCAGATGTGTTCTGCTTGTCTGGCAATCTGGTGGATGTCCCTGGACCTCTTGTTAAGCTCAAGTGCCAATTGTGTCCTGATAGCAGGGGATAAACCTTGGTAACATGCATCTCGGAAGTCATCTGAATCACTGCCTGAGTGATCTTCTGCTCCAAAGTGCACATCCATTAGCCTGCAATAATATGCCCTAGGACTTTGATCAGCCCCACACCACATTTGGTAAGCTGCACATCTGGCTGCCCCGTTAGTGCGGTATTTACCAAACTCCTTTTTTAGGAATTTATACAGTTTGTCAGGTTTGTCCCTACTTTCTCTAGACATTCTTGACCACTCTGCTCAAGGATCATCAACAGACCACCTAACCACAAAACTCTGTTTCCCCTTCCCCTCATCAATAATGCACAAAGATTCAAAACACTCTTTTAGTTTTCGAATATGCTGCTCAATGCCTCCTTTTGCAGATTTAGAATTATATCTCTTACCTACCAGTTTCAAAGCTTGAGTAACAGTTTTTGATTTTAAATACCCCTGTTCCTTTACAGAAATCTCTTTATTTTTCCTGGATCCATCAGATGAGTCACTTTCTGAATCAGAGCTACATTTTTGCCTAATTTTATATCTCTTTTTATGCTTATCATGTGGTTCCTCTCCTGAACAGGAATATTCCTTTTCAGGGGAGGAGTCATCTGGGCCAGATTCCTTAGATGTGTTTATTCTTACATGATTTTTACTTTTGCTTTTGGTATCACCATTTTGGGCCTGTAAATCTCTGACTTCTTTTCCTAGTTTATAGCGGTGTTGCTCCAAAAGGTTACACCACTCTTTCCATTGGCTATCCTCCTTTTCCATTTGTGCACTGATCTCGCTGTCTGTATTTTCTCTTTTTGCACTATTTCTTGTTTTATGTCTTTTTCAACACTGGAATGAACAGGTGAGTGTGGTTGGCAAGGGACTGTTCCATTTGTGGGTCCTGCACCACAGAAATCCCGAGAAGGACAAGCCTTTTGTTCCTTACCCTGGGGTGGATACCCCAAGGGTGAACAGATTATGCTTCTTTGTTCCAAGGTTTCCTCTTTCCATCTGGCTAAGAGGTGTCTTTCTCTCTCTGCCCAGTGTTTATGATCACTTTCATATTGCTCCCTTATGTTATTATATATTTGTGCCATTTCATTTAGCTCCTTGGTAACCTGTTCATTAGCATGCTTTAATTTTGCTTTTTCCCTTTCAAAGCTGTACCCCACTCTTGGAGCTTTTCATTAGTCTTTAATATGTTGGCCTTCTCTTCCTCTGCAGCTGAGCACTGCTCTTTTAGCTGTTCATTCAAGTTTTTCAAGGCAGCACTGTCAGTCTTTAAGTTGATTAGGACTCAGTCTCGATCAGATATTTTCACATTACTTACATCAAACTGTTTTTCTAATAGCTCAACTCAGCCTGTGAATTTAGTACATTCCAGTGATTTTTCTTGTAGTTGTTCCCTTAACTGTCTTGATTCCCTTGCTAAACATCTTTGATCATGATTTAGCTGGTCAATTGGCTCTAAATATTTTACATTCATTCTTTCATGATCTTTTATTCTTTCCTTCTTTCTCGTAACTAAAGACTGGGAAAATACTGGAGAATGTATCACTGCTTCAGATTATATAATTTTTGCACATAAACCTTGCACTGACATGGTACTGTAACAATAGTCAAAACTTTAACTATAATACCCTTTAAACAACAATGATAATCACCATGCATATGTAATACAATTTTAAACAAAGGACCAAATCTTTTCCATGAGATACTTCAAAAGTCCTTTTCCTTGTAGCTTTCCTACCAGATAATTACTTCTTTCTGTCTTTTCTCGCTGTCTGGGGTAGTTTTATCTTTAAATCCTCGAGAAATAAGAAAAATTACTTTTTCCATTTAGTAACTTACAAACAATAACTGTAATAATATTTATTCCTCATACAACCTAAGTGTGGGCTGTTATTCACTAACAATCATCTCATGAACGAGAACCCCAAAGATGTTGGAACAAAGGCTTATAATATGATTTTTTATAATAATGCACTAGGATTCACCTTGGGCCTTACGCAACAATTATTTCAGAAATTACCAAAAATAATAAATATTTGCATGTGGTATTATCCTATGCTCTCCAGATTCAAAAATGACAGTAAAAAACACTGTTGCCGCACTTTGGATTATATAAGAGATAAATATATTTTATTCACATATGTACAAGTCCTAAATGTTCATAACTAACTTGAATATCAAGCAAAATAAATGTAATGTAAACATAAACTGTTATGTAAACAAAACAAGTTTGAGAAAATCAAGTAAAACAAACAATTTTAGCAAATAAGCAATGTAAATGAGTAAGCACTATTCAGCATAATAAATGACAGATTATACTATTTCTTTAGCATACTTATAAACAGCATGACCTTTTCTTTTTTCTTATGAGAACTTGAAACTCATTACACTACTGTTTCAGATTATCTTGGTATGATATGTGTTTAAACTTTATAGTATGAAAAATGTATTTTCTTTTGATTTAAATTCAAGCTTAACCATAAACCCAAGGTTTGGGGCTAAATGCACTAAGTTATCACTCCAGATAGCCAAATAAGTACTAAAAATAGGATAAAGGAATATTTATGTTTTAGTTATCTGTCAATGTGGACTTCTACTTCTTAGCTTTCAAAGTCTCTGTGAGAACTTTTTATTTGAATGACAAATGTCCTTGGTGATGAGTTTGGCTTTAGTCTGCTGTCTTTTTTCCTTGAACCTGGAACTGTAGAGTCCTCCTGCCCTCTTCTTAAGGCCCACAGTTTATCTGTTCCACAGTATAGGCCCCCAGTATCTTCATCCTCCCCCACCAGCCAGGCACACCACTTCCCGCTCCCCTTCCCGTCTCCCCTTATTACCACTACACCTGAATTTAATATATAGTCTGATTAGAATGTATCCTTAGACTGTGTGTATACTGAATATTCTATGTAGTATCCTAGAGTGTATGTATATTGAATATTTTTATGTATCTACATAAACTGAACCTCGACCTTGCCAGGTCCGTCTTGCAAATGAGCTGTGCTCAACAATGTTCACCTGGATAAATAAAGATTTGATTGGTTGATTGATTGACATCACAAATCATCAAAAGTCACTTCAGGATTTAGTGGGAAAAATCAGACAACAAGATTTTAGCAGTTCAGCATAGTCTGTAGAAAAATGTCTACCTGTGGACAGCATTGTTGTTTTGTGTAACTGGACTCTGTGACTCTTTTCTGTTTCAGTTCATTTCTTCTCTTGAACCTGCAACTCTGGACTCACTGCTATTTAACAGCACTGCAGACTTGCTGGCTGGTAAATCCCAAAATCAGTCTCTTAGTCAGGTGTTTAACAGAAATTCTAAAACATTACTTTTAGTCCAAATTCTTAGTATGCAAAACATAGACCTTGCTTAATCCAATACTGGAAAAATTCCTTTCTGTAACAGTCAGTTTCAACAGTCGATATGGCACCCCCTTGCGGTGGCAATGTCAAAGCCTGAATAATGTTCGAAGCAGATGTGGCTTCAGGCTTTTGGTACAAGTCCAAGCTCATCCAAAATTGTCAGGACATCCAACACAGGTCTTCACCCACCAAAGAATTAAACAGTTCTGAGCCAGCTTGGGCAGCATCCCATTTATGCCCCACTTACTGGGTGGCATCACCACCAAGTTATTGACTGGTCTGAGCACTCTTTGAAGGTGTTACTATTAGCCCCTCCTAAGCCATTTTTTACCAATATGGCCTCATCCTGTAAAACTATTTTTGATATAAAACAACTTTCCTTTTCTGCATCTATATGCACTTCTGTACATATATAAAATTCACATTTTTAGATGCAACTAAAGGAGAGGATTCATTTGAGACCAAACATGATGGTGTCAATTCTAATATAAAATCTATAATTTATAGAAGCATTATACAACTTTTTCCTTTATAGATCTCTGAAAAGTATTTACAGAGTTCAGAAGTACAATTTTTCCTGTTTAAAATGATGTTAGTTTGGCACACCTACTGTCATTAAAACTGTATAAATTTAATAAAACTTCTTTAAGACAGGGATTTCCTTTGTTCAAAGTAAATGAACCATGACATCTTGTAGCTATCCAGAGGCTTATAATCCAACTGACTAGTTGTTTCTATTAGATAAACACTTCAACTGTCATGTCAGTGAAAAGGTGGCATGGTCAGCTTACTATAGACATCAAACTTGTCAATATATTTTAAACCATTTTGGGGCTACAGATTTTTGTAAATAGCTCACAGTACTCTTTGTTAATGGGTTTAAAACTTACTCACTGGGCAGGTATGTGCATTTCAAATAACCTGTATAATTTTGAAAAGTATCAGAATTTTTGTATATTTTCTATAAATAAAAGTCTTAATTTCTTAAACCCAGTCTGAATCTATGTCAACCTCTGAGATTTGCTCAGGCTAGTACTGAAAAACAAGATAATAAATTATGTCAAGTTTTAAGCTCTTCTGCTGCTAATTGGAAGAGGCCATTAAATTTAAACAGATTATCCTAGAAACACTTTTTTTTCTGAAGTTGACCATATATGCTGTATTCCCTTTTCATGGCATCATTCTGCCATTTCAGCATTCAAGCCTTATGCAGCATTGTGCTTGTTTTAGAGTTCATTTAGATAGTAATGTGACCAGAAACATTTATAGGACTTAATAATTAAGCCAATATAAGGGTATAGAATACAAATTAAGAATATAATAATATTATAATAAAATATTTAACTCAGATTAGTTCTGTTCCTACAGAATCTCCTTTGGAGGCAGAAACCTCAAATACCATCGTCTCAGCACCTTTGCTTCAGCTGTTCTTGTTCACCATTCCTTTGAACATGGAAACCTCATATCCCTGTCATTGCAGCATCTTTTGCTATCTGCAAATTAAGTTCACCATCTCCTTCGGAGGCAAGAACCTCATACCCTAACCTCGCAGCAACTGGTACCTGGATTCACCTCTCAGTTTTGCCTGTATCTGCCATTTCAGCTTCCTGCATTCTAGTCCATTTTGCTGTAGCTTTCCCCGCAGTCTTGTACCTTACCTGCAACTTCTGATGTCAGTACTGCCCTTCTTGACTGACTTCCTATTTTGCTCCATTCTACAGTCAGTGGACCTCCACTTCAAATAATTGTCAACGTTTGGACTATCTCTTTCCTTCTCACCGCCTGGATAGATCGGGGGTCCTACACATTCACTGCTGTGTCACTTTTGGGCATTCTTCCCAACTTCCTATGTCCGACATCAACTTCCATTCAGTCACTTCTACCCATTCATCAGACCATGCTCCCACCTCTGCTGATACTACTGCTCCATTCAATGCTCCATGGAGTTCCCGTTCTTCTGACATAAAAGACTCCATTGTCCAGCAACATCCCTCCAACAGCATGCCATATGGAGTCTAAGTCACTGCATCTGTAGTTCCAATAGTCTCCCCAGGATCAATTACTGGAATCTAATTCATCTGAACTACAGAAGATCTTTCTTTTCATTCAACTCTGTAGGAACTTCTTTACATATTCCATTTAATTGAAACAGCATGGATGTCACTACCTCCCAATATCTTCATAGGATTCAGGTTTACTGGAGTCCTCATCACACCCATCATCTTACCTTGGAATCATGAACTTAATTCACTTCTGGGATGTGCCACCTCCATAATAAATATAAGCCTCAAGGATAATGGAAACTGCAGGATACCACATACTGTAGCAGTACTGGCATCATCCACTATACATTCCAGTTATAGTGTACTCTCCAAAGTGTTAACATTGACTATATTATACAACTAGTAATTCAATGAAAAGCCATTGGATATGACTAAGACCCTTATTCCATCTAATATCCCTGAATATGTATTGTCGGATCTCCATTGCATAGCTGCCTTGCTACATTTATACTATTCCAAGTCACTGTTCCCTGGCCTCTGGACATCACCATACTTCACAAAGTTATCTACATCTCTTCATCATAATTCTCTCATCATGCCAGCCACTTATACAGTCATGTCTTCTAACTCATTTGATGGGATTTATCCCCTCCATACTCCCTCCAGCAAATACCATCACCAAGAGCAGGCCTCCATTGCATCCATTATCCTGAGTGTCCCCCACTGTCCAGGTTGCCCCCAATCACAGTTCTCATTATCAACTCCCTTTACCATATCAGTCAGTAGACTCAGTCAAGGCCCCACTTTTCGGGCTCCCCTCAGCATACAGACATTGGACCCACCTGCAAGGCAAAGCTGCAATGGCCTCTTAAGCTCCTGTCATGGGTGACAAAGCTACAACAACACCAGTATCCATCATCTTGCACCGCAGTTCTTTCTGGATATTGGACTATACAATGCTCATCATACTGTTGCAACTTTAACTCACCTTCAAACCTCAAATTTATTCTATTGAACATTTCAATTATACCTGTCAGTATCCAATTACTGTCTTTACAGCATATGTTATCCTTTTTTCATCGTCCTGAAATATTTTAATTTCCCCCTCCTACCAGGTACGGTACCTAAAGCCATTCTGCCCTAACTCAGATGTTAGAGCTTCTCCTACCCTGTAGTATAGCTTGCATTCAGTTCTTGCATTCTTCCTAAACAGTAGTGACAACAAGCTCTACCAAGAACCTTGCAAACATCTGAACCATTCACCACACTACAAAAGTAACTAAGCATGATATCTTGCCCATACCTTCTTCAAAGTCTGACAGATTACTCTAATGATTCTTAATCCATCATACAACCCTATAGTTCAGAGTGTGGCAGCTCATTTAAACAAACTCATGCTCCTCTTGCTCACTTTGATCTGCACCTCCATCAAATGTCAGTCAATGCCACTACCAAATCCTGGATTTGTCCAACCCTTTGTACCAGCGGACTTAATCCATTTTCAGGATCTGGACATTCCTTGGACTGGACCTGCCTCTCCAACCTCAAGAATCAACCCTCCTGAATGCATTATTCAATGTACTTGGAAGATAGAACTTCATCTCTACGAACATTACACCCTATACAAAATCTAAATCATAATTCTAAGCATTTGGGATCATCTCCTCTTAGTTTGTCCTGAGGATGGGTCGGTCAGTAGACATGAATCCTCAGAGGTTTCCTCCACCTGGGGGTTTTTCCTCTCCTGTGTGCTGCTGGTCATACTCTCTGTGAGTTGGAGGAGGTGATCTTTTTGGGTCTTCTATTCTCTTCTCGCCACCTGACTTAACTACCAAGGGTGGGAATAGAGAAAGGACAAAGTTCAAAACCTTACAAGTATACACAAGCACTACTATAGTCACCAAAATGTTGAATGGGAGGGCTGAAGCCCAAAGTTCAATATGTGGGAATAGCTCCTCCCACATCCTAAATACAGACCATCCTCTATCAGCAGTTCCTCACTTAGCATATTGCAAAATACTCACCATCTTCCCCTGCTTCCTCCTCCTCTGGCACTCTGTTCATCCTTGGTGCTGGACCTTCTATTCCCTACTCACTACCCATCTTACCTACAAAGGTTGAGAATAGAGAAAGGCCAGAGTTCAAAACTTTATAAGCATACACAAGTACTACTCTATTCATGAAAACATTGAACTATTGTTGTTGGGGGAGGACGTGGATGAACTTGGGTACAAAGTGGGCTGAGGAAAGGTAGTAATTGTTTAATGGTCATATGCCACCAATGTGCAGTGTAATGCTTGTGTTACATGTTGTTAGCTGAAAGCTAGTTGTATGGTTGGATTATAAACTGTTTTATGTAGCAACTTTGACCATTCCCACTCTTTGTTCCCTGAGAGATGACCAACCTGTTGGGGTACTGTCAATGCAAAGAAACTCACTTGAGAAGGATTCTAATCCTATAGGTGCCATGGAAACATAATTCATTTAGCTAAAAGTACCTTAGGAAAGAGCCCAAGGAGACAAGGGAGTCATTGGAGGAGGAGGAAGGGTGGAGGCTGAAAGCAAAGCAATGGAACTTCTGAATGAGACTGGAGGAAGCTGGTTTATTTAGCTTAGCTGCTTGCTCCCACCTATCAAACCTCAGACATTGCCTTTCCATTTAAAAGGCATACTGTACTGCAGTGTGGATTAATGCTTATGCTACAAGTTAATAGCCAAATTTAGTTGAATCATTGTATTATTTACTGTCTTACCTAGTTACATTGGTCATTCACATTCTCTGTCCCCTGAGGTGCTACCACTCATTTTGGGTACAGTGAATGCAAAGAAACCTTTTTGAGGAGACTCCTTCCCCCAGAGGTGTCAAGAGGATGTAATTCCTTAGCTAAAGTTGCCTTAGGAAGGAGCTCAAAAGAACTGTGAAGCAGAAGATGCAACACAGATAAGCAACATGAGAACATGACCGCTAATAGCTGGGGATGAGTGATAGTATAGAGGGGCATGCATTTCAGTGAAGAGAGGGAATGGCAGGACTGAATGAAAAGACAAGCCATCATTCAGCAATAAATCACAGTTGAAATCCTATTACCAGGACTATGCTGTAATAGAAGCTACATTATGGCATCTTGAACTCAGGAAAGAGAAAAAAGTGGAGGAGATCTCTGGGGATTCATGGCCTTGCCCTCCATCCCTCATGGCATGGGTACTATTATTATGGCTTACTTTTCTATTTATTAAACTTCATATTCAGTTTATTAGTTCACATGAAAAACTATTTTTCAACACATCACAGCTAAGTTTGAGACCAGGTATCATACCTCACAACTACAAGTAGTTTGTAAGATAGAATACAGTTGGTAGCATTGAGAAAGAACTATTGTTTGTTAACTTACAGAATACACTGCTCACTGTCCAGCATTAATCATGCAACAGTAACAACTGTACCTCATCTCCCCCCCCACACACACACACATTTTTTCCTCATGGGTATATGCAATCCTAGAGTGGACAGTGCCTGATATTTAGGTAAGAATCCATAGGCCAGTGACTGTTTTCAGGTCTCCAGGTCTCCCTATGTGGTCTTCCCATAAAACAACAAGCCTCTTCTAGCCTTCTCCCCATTCAGTTAGAGAAGGATCAATCTTTCAGTCATGTGTTCTTTTCAATATCGGCAACCAAATTCAAAATAAGGAAAAAACAGTCATGCCCCCCCCACATTTATGGCTCACCTCTCCCCACTCCCTCCCCTGTGTATGCCAGTGCCACCATTCTCCAACATTCAGTTGAATCCTATGCCTGAGGGGCCCCATTCCCTCTGGGCATTGAACCTATGCCAGGGTCTGCAAACATCAAACAGTTTCTTACACTGAAGCTCCAGGTCACTAGTTATCCTTTCCATCCTTGCTATACTGTCTACCCCTTAGTTTCTATTGCTCTGTGGGTGCTGGATTAGAAGACAGTCAATTGGTTGTGACGCATCTTTGCTAATTTGAATTGCAATTCAAGGGGGATATTATGGAAGGATAACTCTGGCTCTATTCTGTAATATGATAATGTTGTGGGAGTGCCATAAAATAATTGCACAGTTAAAGAAAGAAAACCCAAATGAGACCCACTCTGTGAAAAGTGGAAGAAGGAGAGTAGTGACTGGTGAAATGCTAGCATCCAGACTCATGCACATAAAGAGGCCTAACCTTGACCGAAGACTAAAGGAAATGGATATGCAATGAGATTTGGTGGACCTTAAGAAGATGCAGGGGATGATAGCTTCTAAAGGTGCTGCCAATGCCATCCACATGGTTATTAGCACTGGTTATGTACAGAAGGTAAAACAGGGTGAGAAAACAGAACTGAAATTCAACAGCATGGCAAAAGTAAGACATACAATTGAGTCAGCATACTGAAAGCACACTGCAGGTAAGCAGTGGAGGTAAATGAGGACATGAGAACAATAGTAGTGGTTGCCCTGGAGAAAGAAGAAAGAGCAATGCCACTGACAGAAAAGGCAAAACATACTAACCAGAGAGTTGTGGAAGGCATAGATCCAATAGAATACAAAGGGAAAACCCAAACACAAGGGCCCAAAAGAACTGAAAGGAAAGTAGGAACCTTGATGGGGGAGATAGAAGCAATGCCGCCAGCTGGAGAACGCTGGATTATATTGTCCAGGCAAGGGGTGTGGTCTGTTGCTTGTGCCATCAAACCTCAGGCATTGCTTTTCATTACTGTTTGCTTGGTGACTGAGTTGTAGAAGGAGGTGGGATAGGGTGCTATAATGATAGGACAAATTGTATTTTGTCTATGAGGTGGTTGTAAAGGAAACTGTGTTAGTGAAATGGTGAGTTGTCAGAATAGAAACATAGAATTTTATGGCAGATAAGGATCACTTGGCCCACCCATGCTGCCCATTTTTATTTTTATTTTATTAGAAAAGTCAGATTTACAACCTTTGAGTCATGGACTCATTTACAAAGGCACTTCATCATAGAGGGGGTAGACAGAGTTACATACAGTAGTGTGGTTACAACAGTGAGAACAGTACAGGTGCAGAACATTAACTATAGAGCACACATAGGTTACATAATAATGTTACTTATAATAGGATACAGTCAAATACAAGGTACCCAAGGGTTACATTGGGGGTACAACCTTGGACATACCTAGATAACACCTTGAGAGGGTGAAGGTAGGGATGGGGAGTGGGGTGGAAGGGAGGGGGAGAGGATAGATTGTCCTGAGGATCTTGTCTAGTCAAGGAGACCTGACATGAGGATCCCACAGTGGAATTAATTAGGTGCATCTACAGCAACAACCATCAAAGAGATGGTTCTGAAGGGTGATTTTGAAGGGACCAATTTTGGCAATGTTTGTGATGCAGGGTGGGAGGTAGTTGAATCAAGCAGGGGCTTGGGAATGGAAGGACCTCAGGGCTAGCGAGATCTTGGTTCTAAGCACCAGAAAGGTGGCTTTGACAGAGCTATGGGTGGCAACAAATGAGGACACATGCCATAGGGAAGCAGAGACCCTGGGGGGGAGAGACCCAGAAGAGATTTTTTGGCAAGTATGCAGGACTGGTAGTCCAGACACTCCTCAAAGGTGAGCAGGTTGGCAGTGGAGTGGAGCAGGCAAGTGTGAGTGTGACTAAGTGCTCCAGTCAGGAGCCTGCAGGCATTATTATTTGAGAGCTAGATTTTAGTCAAGGTGGTATTGCCCACTGCAGTGTAAATGGGCAAGCCATAGTCCACTAGTGACAGGACGGAAGAGGTGATGGCCAATGAGAGGGCAACTTGGAGGAGGCAATCTCTATGATGGTATAGTAGGCATATCGGAGAATTTATGGTAAAGGATAAAGTATTGATGTGGGTGTGGAAGGTGAAAGCTGAGTCAGAAGTGATGCCTAGATATTTATAAGAGGTAACTTGCTCCAGCGGGTGCAGAATGCTGGGGAGAATGAAGAGGGGAGCATTCTTGGCCTTGTTTTGGTGATGGGAGAAGAGCATTGACTTAGTCTTCCTTAGGTTAATGCCAAGTCAGTAGTCAAGGAACCACTTTTCAGCTGGATTGTAGGTGTGCTGGAGGGATACATGGAGAGAAGAGGGATTGGGGTGGGATGCAAAGAGAACCGCATCATCAGCATAGAGGAGCATTTTTCCTGTGCAGGAGCTGGGGACAGTGTTGAGGTAGAGGCTGAAATGTACAGGGCCCAGAATGGAGCCCTGGGGTACCTCGGAATGAATGGGCTGAGTATTGAACAGGGAGCCATTTATCTTCACACGCTGGGATCTAACAGAGAGGTAGCTGGAGAACCAGGCAAAGTGACCAGTGGAAAAGCCAAGTTAGTGGAAGGAGTCGAGCAGGAGTGGGTGACAAACAGTGTCAAAAGCCTTGGAGAGGTCTATGAACACTGCTCTGGCAAGGTTGCCAGAGTCAAGAACAGAGTACAAGTATTGAGAGAACTCCAGAAGAGCAGTAGTGGTACTGTGTCCTGGGTGGAAACCTTGTTGTTCTGGGTACATTATGTCATATTTGGCCAGGTACTCAGTGAGTTGAATAGGCATTATTTTTTCCTAGGGTTTTAGAGATCAGGAGGAGAATAGAGATCAGCTGGTAGTTGTTAGGTACAGACCGATCTCAACTGTTATGTATGGGGGGATTGGCTGCTTTCCAAGCACTGGGAAACTGACTGAGGCATAGATACCAGTTTAGTAGGTCTGTAAGAGTCACTAGGATGACATCCAAGACTAGGTGGAGCATCCTGGAGTCTAGGGGGTCAAAGCTGGGGTTGTTGCTACCAACGGCATTTAGCGGGTGTGGCCTGGCTACATGGGGGGGATATAGTATGCAGATAGAAAGGAAGGAGATCTAAGGTGGGGAATAGAGGTAGGGATTGGGTCAAAAAAGTTGTTTGGTAGGACAGAGCTTAGGTCAGAGAAGGAAGTATTGAGGCAATTAGCCATGTGAGTTGGGTCTGTAGTGACGGTGCCATCGATGGAGAGCTGGGATGGTGAGGGAGCAGGTCTTCCCATTAAGCTCTTTCATGCTGTCCCAGAAAGTCCAGGTGGAACCCCAGCTGGATGTGAGGGTAGTCTAATAGTGCTTTGCCTTGGCCCGTCTAATTGCCTAGGTGCACTGATTACGCACCGCATTGTAGGCTAGTCTATCAGCCAACTTGCCTGACTCAATAGCGATGTGCCAGAGATTATCCCTATGCTTATGTTTTTGGATAAGGGATGGGGAGATCCATATGGCATTTTGTTTTTTAGTACTGATTCTGGTGTGGGGGCAAAAAGGTCACAGGCCATGCTGAAGGTATTGGTGAAGAGGTCTAGGGCAGAGTCATTATCAGGGGTGTGATGGATTGGGGACCAGTCCAGCTGTGCTACATGCAATTTTAGCTTTCAGAGACCTCCAGCACAAAGGCACTGGAGCAAAGTGGCCTGGGACACAGGTGTCAGTATGGAGGATGACCAGAGACAGAGGATAGGTGAGTGATCACTAAGTGAGTCAGGGAGGATGTTGATATCCCAGATTTTATGAGGATGGTTTGATAATATTACATCTAGATGGGTGCTGAAGCCACTTATCCAGTTGAATCTAGTGGGCTGGGTGACTAACTGGGACATGTCCAGGGCAGTGAAGGGGTCCCTGGTATGGGAAGCAGGGGTACCAAGCTAATTGATGTTAAGGTCACCTAGTATGAGTTACTTGGCTTTTTGTGGTAGGGAGGGAGGTAGTCACTGAGGGACTGGACCATTGGGTTCTGGTTCCTCGGGGGTATGTAGGTTACCATGAGGAAGAGTGGGTCCCTTGCTGGTTCAAGGGTAATTTTTAGAGTGAGGGCTTGAGCACCATAGTCAACTTGGGAGCAGGGAGCACATGGCTTATAAGGGTGTCCCACATGTAGATTGCACACCCACCGCTGTGTTTACCAACTCAGTCTTCCCTGAACAGGGTGTATCCAGGGATTGAAATAATGGAGTCAGGGGTTGTTTTGGAGAGCCAGGTCTCTACTAACACAATAATATCGGGTTGGTGTTGTACAACCCAGCACAGGACTATGTCAGATTTCTTTAGAAGGCTGCATATGTTCAGTGATGCAACGTGGAGACCGGCTCCAGCATGGGGGGATGGGAGGGCTAGTTGGCATAGGTCCAGGGTTTGGGTGTATATTCCCAGAGAGAAGTAAGAGCAGAGTGATTAATCTAATTAGGAGACAGTGGAGACAAGGACCCTTAGTGTGGTGCTGATGTGAGGTCCTGATAGTAGGGATGCAGGGGATGGGTAAGGCATGGAGGGTATGTATGTCAAGGAAAAGGTGGATCCAGGATGGGCCTGGGAGGGCAGAAGGAGTGGAGGTGTTGGTAGGTGGCAGATGAAGAGGAGTTGGGGGGTGTCCAAGGTGGGAGGAGACTGAGCTGTTTGGGTGTGGCTTAAGGGAGACATGCTTGGGGTGGAGGCCGGGGGCACAGGATGGGGGGTGGTCTGAGCCAGAAGGGTAAACATAAGCAGGCCTAGTAGAAGAGCGATGGTGCCCATTGTTATGTAGTAGGTAGCTGGAGGCAAAACTAAGCCAGCAGTGGTGTGCCAGCTGCGAAATTAGCTGAAGCACAGGGCAATTTTGGTAAAATGCCTGGAAAAAGTCACTTTAATATTGCTTTACTCCGTGGGAGTGGAAATGGCACTAGTTCTAATTTATTGATATCATTGAAAATTCAGCTAAGGCAAGGTGCCATCTACTGGGATGGTTTGGCTGTGACTAGGTATGTCACCATAGGCAGTGGAAATGTAAGAATTGAAAGGGTATATAGTCAAATTAGGCTGAGGTCCCTAACAATAGGGCAGGTTACAGAAGTAATTGAGAGGAGTTAACTGGAGTGGCTGGAGATGAGAACAAATGTGCAATGCTGTGGGTGAGATTGCTTTAAAAAGGGTGTTAAGAAAGTGGGTCAAGTCAGGTATTGAAGAGAGGGAGGCCAATAGCCATAGGAATGTGCAACATTCAGCTGCTAGGCTGAGGAAAGTGGTGGAGCAAGGGTCTATTTAATACTGTGAAGGGGGCGCAAAAAAATTCAGTCCAGAACACAGCACAGAAAGAGATTTCCCAGAAATCAGGAAGTGGCAGGAGTTGGAAAATCAGCTGAGGAGCAGAAACTGCCAGTCAGTGCCTGGCTCCTCCACTGGGTATCCAGTCAAAACAGCAGCATTCAAAACCACGAGCTTCGGAGGTCCAGTGCATACCTGAATCTGTTGGGAGGTCAGTTGGGTGGTCTGTTAGCTGTAGCCGGCTAAGAGAGTGCCGGGGCCACAGCAGCAGTTTGGGAAGCATGCATATGGGCTGTCTGTGGAACAAGAAGGAAAAGACAGAGGACTAAATACAGCTAGAGTACAATAGCAAGCTCAGTAGGGGGCAGGCAATGGGGAAAGACAAAGCACAAGGTAAAGAGGTAACAAATGCAGGGCAATTATTTAGAGATAGAAGAGGAGATAACAAGGAGGGGGTTCTGTGCTTTGACACCGGGACATCTGAGGAGGACAACAGCAGCAGCAGGGACTGTAAGAGGGGGTTTGTAGGTAAGGCAGAGAAGAAATTAAGCTGTTTAGAGAGACAGCATTGCAAGTGGGGAGGAGAAATGAATAATTAGCAGAGTGACCAGTGTGGAACAGGAGATAAAGTTTGGCAGTAGAGACAGAAATGAAAAAATGCAGCAGTCTTACTCAGTAGCTAGGTCTAAGCAGTCAAACATCAGCTACTAAACAATACAGTTTGTCCAGCACTAGTCTCACAGCAGCAAGTAGCACTGAGAGGTTAGACTAGAGGCTTGTAATAGACTAGCTAAACTGGCAGGTAATGTAAGACCAATTGATGCATAACATAAGTAATTACTGTACATTTACAAAAATTAAATCCAGAACACAGCACAGAAAGAGATTTCCCCGAGATCAGGAAGCGCCAGGCATTGCAAAATCAGCCAAGGAGCAAAGCTGCCAATCAGTGCCTGGCTCCTCCACTGGAATTCCAGTCAAAACAGTGGCATTCAAAACCACGAGTTTTGGAGGTCCGGTGCATAACTGAATCTGTCCGGGGGTCAGTCAGGTGATCTGTTAGCTGTGGCCAGCTCGGAGAGTGCTGGGGCCAAAGCAGCTTGGGAAGCCCGGAGGTGGGCTGTCCGAATCTGTCCAGGGGTCAGTCGGGTGGTCTGTTAGCTGCGGCTGGCTCAAAGAATGCCAGGGCAACAGCAGCAGCTTGAGAAGCCCACCGATGGGCTGCCTGAATCTGTCAGGGCATCAGTCAGACAGTCTGTTAGCTGTGGCCAGCTCGGAGAGTGCCGGGGCCATAGCAGCAGTTTGGGAAGCCCACAGATGGGCTGTCTGAATCTGTCCAGTGGTCAGTCAGGCAGGCTGTTAGCTGCGGCCAGCTCAGAGAGTGCCAGGGCCACAGCAGCAGCTTGGAAAACCTGTAGATGGGCTGTCTGAATCTGTCCAGGGGTCAGTCGGGCAGTCTGTTAACTGCGGCCAGCTCTGAGAATGCCTGGGCACAGCAGCAGCTTGGGAAACCCGCAGATTTCTCTATCTACACTATAACCACAGACCTTAAAGGATCTCTGGCTCTTTCTCACTCCCCAGTTCCTTTCCACTAAGATTCCTTTATGCCTGTTCCATGCATTCTTGAACACTACCACTATTTTTGCCCCCACCACTTCTGCTGGAAGACAATTACTGGAATCTTCCACTATTTCTGTGAAGTACTTCTTCACATCTCTCCTGAATCTACCCCCCCACAGCTTCATAGACTCTCCCCTTTTTCTTAAGCATCTTCGTTTTTCCTGAAAAAGAATGCTAAACTTTGTGAATCTAGCATAAGGTCTGGCAATTCATTAACAATTCACTGTCCAAATAAAACTTCTCAGCTTCTGTAATTTTGGTAATACTAAGTTAAAACGTAGATAGCGATAGTGTTTTTTTTATTAATAATAATTTTATAATATGAACATATGAACATATGAACTTGCCAGCAGAAACAGGCCTCGTGGCCTATCGAGTCTGCTCGAATGTACAGCTAGCACCTCATGTCACAGCTGCCCCTTCAGTCCCCCTCTTCCCAGTATCCCTTACCCTTACCCTGTCCCAAAACCCCATCGTACAGGACACTATCTCTTTTGGTAAGGTGTTCAACTTGCCCACCACTCTTTCAGTATAAAAATGTCTCATCATCTCCCTCTTGAATCTTCCCCTCTGATCTCAATCCATGCCCTCTTGTGTCCCTCCCCTTTCTTATCTGGAAAATCCCTTCTGTGTTGGTCTTGTTTATCCTTTAGATACTTTAAGGTCTTGATCATATTTCCTTATTCTCTCTCTCTCTCCTCTCCTCTCCTCTCTCTCTCCTCTCCTCTCCTCCATTGAATGCATATTCAACTCTCCCAGCCTGTCCTCGTAGGGCTTGCTCTCTAATCCCTGGATCATCTTTGTGGCTTTTCGCTGCACCCCTTCCAACAATCTGATGTCCTTCTTCAGGAAGGAGCACCAGTACAGTAAGCAGTACTCCTGGTGGGGCCAAACCAATGACCTATACAGGGGCAGGATAACCTCACTTCTTCTGGAGACGCTCCCTCTTGCTATACACCCCAGCATTTTGTTGGCTTTTGCTGCTACCTTCCTGCGCTGAGCAGAGTTGTTCATGCTCCCCGTAATTATCTCTCTTAGGTCCTTCTCCTCTGTGGAGCTCCCCATCTGTACCCCATTCAAGTGATAATCTTTTTTAAAGATAACTTTTATTCCCCTTTCACATTGCTCAGTTGTCTAAATTGTGCAAATCAGGAGATTATACTCATGACTGATAGATTAGGGAACAGGAAGTAGATAACTTTGTTCACCCTGCTGAGAGAAAGCCAGTCTTTGTAGCTGCATAGATGCATAGCGGCCCCTGTACACCCTGATCACACAATGGAGCACCACTATTCCTTTAACAACCTTTCAAGTAGCTCTACATGGTGACTGAGGAATGCAATGAGATCAGAAAAGTGCATTTTGGGGGCTGAGATTGCCGAGGAGCCACTGTGAGCAGTGATGCATGTGGGGAATAGGTCTATTTACTAGGGGGGTTCCACTGGATGCCAGGCAGAATATTGCAATATGGGAGCAGCTGCGGGCAAATGGGCCACCATACATAATGGGTGAAGGACCAAACAAATGAAAGTCATCATGGCCAGCATGCAGGCTTTATGGTATGGGTTGGGGGGTTGATATGGAGATGACTGAGGTAGATACTGACATAACATGGCACAGTTCAATGTATGTGCTGTCATGGCCAGACCTCTGTGAGTGTTACACAACAGCATTTTAGTTGGCAAACTGCCCAGTTACACCCGCTAACCTCTGCCAGCCATCACTGCATTGTGAATAATCACCTTTTCATAGGATGATTCAGAGTGCTATGTATTGCTGTTTTCAGTGGTTGCACAAAGAGGTACCTCTTTTCACCTGGAAAATTGTACTGCCACTGACTGTGTCTGTGTGTTGGCCCAATTTCTTTTTAAAAGAACTCCAGGACTCTGTCTGCTATATTTACCAGTATGGTTGCAATGGGCACTGCAACTAATACCATCATAACCCTTAGAAAATAATAAATAAAATGAAATGGCCAACTGTTATAACTTGGGCCAGTGAATTCCGTTGATCACCAGAATTGTACAGTTTTTGTCATAATTGCAGTCTGAAGCCAACATTTCTGTTTGCTCACCTGCCTTCTGAAAATGCTGCACCATGTTTTACTGTAGAGGGATTTATGTGATAATGGCGATCATGGAATGATGATCGATGTTAGAGCAGATGAACATTGGTGAAAATCCATTTCGCTGATGTACACTCCTGGTACACGGCAAAAGGCCACTGGAAACCTCCATTTTTTTGTTTATGCAAGGACTGTGCTCCACCAAACCCCCACTAAAGATTCTCAACCCTGGGGTGGCATGTCGAGAGTAAAACAAACCAAAAATTAAAATCTCAGACCGGCGCAAAAATCACAATGCGCCCCAACACTGAACCCGCACCACCCAAGCCATAGCTTGCCATGAATCCCACACACCACAAGGCCAGCTCGCAACCCACCATCACACTACACCTCACAAACCCTCCCTCCACTTCTACCTGTCACACGGCATGCTCGCTCCCCTCCACGACTGTATACATACAGCGACAGGATGTCACTGCAACCCACAATTGTCCCCCTATCCACTAGCCCTGAGAACAGGCATCACTGTTGAGTTACCATTTTTGTAGGTGCTCAATAGCAATCATCCTTCTCGAGGGATACCACTGCAGAGTTGCCATGGAGACAAAAAACACATAGTGGCCTTTAGGAAAACATATATATTTATTTTACATAAATTGGGTGCTGCAGAAAACTGAGAACCTCCAACTTGTTGCTTTCTGTGCTCCTAGAGTGTGCTGCACTGACTCAGACAGGTTTAATAGCTACATCTCACAAATGAGTTTGCTGGAGTTCCCAAGCACCTCCTGAATGAAAGCAGACCTCTGCTCAAATTCCACAGAGTGTGATAAAACAGAAATATAAATAAAAAAATACAGAGGTGCAAATTTATATATTGGTGATAGTTTGGCTGTAATGTTTGATGTATCTGTGCTGGTGAGGGTGGGTTACAGATGGTGGGAGAATGACATTCAGGGAGGCTGAGATCTGGAAATCAGGAGAGCATCATTCAGCAGTAAGGGAAAACTTGGAAGACCAGTGTCTTATAACGTAAACCAATCCAGTCAGGTTTTTCTTTTTGTGTGTGATGGTGGTGGTGTGTGTGTGTGTGGGGGGGGGGAGCGGTGATTGAGTTCCATTCTGTTCAGCAGTAGCCAGCAGATGAGGTAAGGATATATGCTTATACACAATAGAGCATTACTTAAACAATGATGTTAGTGCTAACCCAGCATGTTTTGCAATTAGGATTAGAAAATCTGCAGGTTGAAAAAGTCAACCAATCCAGTAAGGTTTTCTTTTCAGAGAGAACCATGGGGGAGGGGGGCACAAGTAGGACATTTTATTCAGATCACAAACAATGGAGGACACAGAGTTTCAGCAAGTAGGGATTTGGATTACATTTTGGATATGCAAAGGCAGAAAATAAAATGAATAACATTAATGACAATTTTCACTATAAAACTACAACATTTTACAGTAAAAAATGTTCAGTTCTGCTGTATATTCTGAATGGTATCTGTAATTGTCCAAAATTAGCAATTTATAACCACCAAATTGGGATAATGCCATATCTGGAAAACACTGGCACTAGTTATAATATTCTAATATCACAAGGTGACACTGAGGAATTGCAACTATATCATTGTGTCCTACAGTTCTAGTAGCACATCTATAGATTAGCACATTTCTGAAGTTTACTGCACAAGTTTTATGAAACAAACTTTCAAGGTACAGTTTTATCTTGGAGATGCTCACTTGTGGGCTGACCACATGGGGATTTTGTATTACACTTAAAAGTTCTGTTTGAATCCCAGCCTTGGTTTGTAGAATCAAATTAGTCATCCTTGCATAGTTACATGAGCTAACAGTGGTCTGTGAGCCAATCAGGAACAGAGGGACTAAAAGCAGCTTCCCTTAAGGAAGATAACTGAAAGGAGAAATAAAGATGTTTCACATAATTTGGCATTTCTAAAGTGGGTCAGAATTGGCCTAAAGCAGATGTGTGGGAGAACTGGTATGGCTCTGTCTTTACCTGTGTGCACTGGAGAGCAGGCATGGGTAAACATAAGGAAACTGAGTTAACATACATTACATGGATAAGTCATTTGTTGAACTTAATTTGCTGTAACATAATATGCTTTGATCAGGAAAGTTTAATTTAGTTCTTTTTCATTAAAGAAAATGGCACACACATTAACTGTTACTGCTGTATATGCATAATTAGAGAAAAACATACTTGTCTTCCATGTGAAAATAAGTAGTCAACACAGTTTGAATGTTTACTAGTTGCTGACTTAACCCAGAGGACTTCATTAGTTACATTTAACAAGTCATGGTCACTTAGGCAATAGGTCATTAGTCTCACATGAATTTTTTTTTTCAGTAAAATGGAAGAGATAATTAGTCTTCCTTGGCCTTATGTGTTTAGTATCAGACAGGAACCCTTTTTCAGTCTACAGTGAGTTTAGTTTAATTTAGTAAAATTGTATTCTAATTCATAATAGTATGCACAAAAATAGGATAAACCCCATTGAGTAAAAAAACTCATTTCCAAGGAGGTCCAGCCTTAAAATCTAATACTTTCAGAGACTAACAAACATATCACAATTAAATATTATATGAAAAAAGAGGTCCATTAATTAACATATACAGATTACTCAATCACAACGTATATGTTTTTGTGTATGAGAATGGGCAGTCTCTGTGAGGTAGTGCAACCTTGTAGTGGAAGCTATGAACAGCACTCAACACAGTGTTGATTCAATTGTTCAGTATGGATTCTGTAAAGAAAATTAATGCCAGGCAAACCACAATGCTTTTTTTTTCTCTAAAAATGTCACCAAGGAAAACAATGTGGCTATCATATAACTAGACTACAGCAAAGTGTTTGAAAATGTATCATACAGGAGACTGGGGGGATTTTCAAAAAGGTCTGTCACAGGCGCAAATGCACACCGTGCCTGCATTTGAATACATGCACTTGTGTCCAGGTAGTCCTGCTTCTGTCTGTCAAAAGGTGTGTCCATTCACAACAAAAAAAGTCACAATCTGTGGCAGGCAACAGATGCAATTGCAAGTTGCGTCCAGTTGGGACTTAAGTGGGTCCAGTTTTGAAGCAACTGCATACGAACATACAAATCTGTCAGCAGAAACAGGCCAAGTGGTCTATCAAGTCTGCTCTCAATTGTGCAACTAGCACCCCTAAACTGCAGCTGCCTCACCCCCTCACTCCTCCCTTCAACCCCCCCCACATAACATGTCCTATACCATTTTATGCTGCCCACCGTCCTGCAGGAAATCACCTCCTCTGGCAGTGCATTCCACTTTCCCACTGCTCCCTCTATATGAACATATGAATCTGCCAGCAGAATGAACATACAAATCAGCAGCATTTGTCTAAGGAGGCAACCTTTGGATGATGTTGGGACGAATTATAGAAGATCTAACAGGTTTGGATAAATTTCTGCTTTAAAAATAGTAGCAGATGCATCTTGGGTGGAGCCTTTAGAAAATCTCCGGAAATTAGGTATAACTGGGGGTTTGAGGTAATGGGTTCAAAACAGAATGAAATATAGGAAACAAATAGTCATAATTAACTGTAACCAGGGCCTTTAGTGTTCTGCGCACTTTGTCCTGATTTCAGCAGTGGGGCTCTGAGGTTTCTGCAGCAGCATTTTATGTTTTCTATGGCATGACTAATTTATTTATGTGGCAGAATGCAGGCTTGTCATTGGCTAAAATATGATGTGATGCCACTGATGACATGCCTGCTAATCACGGAGAAGGGGCTTCAGGATAAATGAGACAGAGAATGGAACCGGGCACGATGGAAAAACTGGATATTTGTATGAAAATTCACTAAGAACAATGAATTCTGTGGCAGTATACAGAGGCCCAGATATTCAAAAGGGTTGCTCCATGCGCAACAGGGTTGCGCATGTGCAAGTCCCACATTGCGCCATTCTGCGATATTCAGTAGGAGGTAGTTGCGCCACTGACAACAGATTGCTCAAAAGAGCAATGCAAATGAAGGCATGCTCAACAGGAGGGGGAGGATCCATGCATAACCTGTGCAACCCGATATTCAGTCGGGTTGTGCAGAGTTATGCATGCGCAACCCCCAACCTGCACCTGCACAACCTTGAGCCAAAAAAAAAGGATCAAGTTGAGGGCAACCCACAGGTGAGCTGCTGTATTTCAGGCGCAACACAGCAGCTGCCACCCTGGCTGGCCCTCAACCCGATCCCTGTGCCCCCACCAGCCGGATCGCGGGCAGAACGTAAAACAACCCCCGCCCACATCTCCCAAAGCCCGATCGGCGGGCATACAGTAACTATCCCACACACACATATCTCCTGAAGCCCGATCACGGGCATAAAGTACATGAACCCTCTCGCCAAGCCCGATGGGGCGTACAATGGCTATGCCCCCACCCATCTCCCCGTAGCCCGATCGAGGCAGTAAGTAACAGACCCCGCCCACACATCTCGCGGCCCGATCGCTGGCAATACAGTAACATGAACCCCCACCCACACATCTCCTGAAGCCTGATCGCTGGCAGAACGGTATCAACCCCAGTGCCCGATCGCGGGCAGAATGTAAACCCCAACCGAATATCTCCCTGGTGGTCCAGTGGACTGTAAAGCCCGATCGTGGGCAGAATGTCAATTACAACCCCCAAACATCTCCCTGGTGTCTAGTGTCCCCCACCCACCCACCCACAAAGCCCCTCCACCCGCTCCCCCGCGGCCGGCGGTGGCAGCATCCCACCCACCTGCCGCCTGCTGCCGCCCGATGACTGTCGGTGGGGCTGCACACCCGGTAGTGCAGAGCTACAGCCAATGGGCATGCGCCCATATCAAGACATGACAGTCCAGATGTGAATGAACATCATTCACAAATTCTGACTGTCGTGTACGGTATGGGCTGCACTCCATTGGCTGTAGCCTGCACCAATGGGCGCGGCAGCCCTACCGGACAGTCAGTCAGCGGCGAGGCGGGCGGGCAGACAGGTGGGATGCTGCCGCCTGCCTGCTGCGGGGGAGCGGGTGGAGGGGCTTGGGTGGGTGGGAGGGACACTCAGACACCAGGGAGATGTGGGGGGTTATACTTGACATTCTGCCCGCAACGGGCTTTACCGTCCACTGACCACCAGGGAGATATTTGGGTTGGGGATTACATTCTGCCCACGACCGGGCACTTGGGGTTGATACATCCTGCCTCGATCGGGCTTCGTGGAGATGTGTGGGCAGGGGGTTTATGTTACTGTATGCCCTCGCCGATCGCCTCTCGGTGATGTGTGGGCGGGGGAAATGTAGACGCAGAGATACTGCCCGCGATGGTGCTGCAGGGTGCGTCGGTTCCCGACGGCTGCTGCCTGGCAGGGTGGCCAGGCGCAAGTCCTTGGGGATCAGCGCACCTACATGCTAATGGCATGAAAATGGAGCCATAAATAGATGCAAATGGACCCCCCTGTGCCTTGCATAAATTATGGCCCCATTTGCATGTCACCTTTTGAATATTGGAAATTTGAGCATAGGCGCTAATGATGCGGCGCATGCCGCAAGTTTAATGCTCAACTCTGGCAACTTGCGGTGGCGCAAGTTCCACTGCGCCATGCGCAAGTGCTGTGGCTGGGGGGTGATATTTAAAGGAGTTGTTCAATAGCGCAACTCCTTTGAATATCACCCCGGCCACACCCCTGTGCAACTATTTTGAGCAGCGCATGGGCTTGCGCCTCAGAATGGCACAGTTTGAATATCTGGGCCAGTATATATTCTTCAGCATGATGCAAGTTACGCAGAAAATTCTGTGGCTATGGAAATGCAGAATTCCAGGGGCCTTGACTGTGACCTACAGAATCAACATAGAAATGAGTGAGAAGTGGAGTCCAACAAAAGTGCAATGGGTTCTGTCAGAATATCGACAATAATGTTGTCGACATCCTGAACAGTGACAAGAACAATGGCAACTGTCAGCACTGTTCCCATATCAGGAATGGAGTGTTAAGCCCCCTGCACCCCCTGCACAGGGGGCTGTGCCAGCCACATACCCCTATCTCTAAATAACCAACTTTGAGTTGGAGCTGTTTCGGGGTAGGGGCATAACACCAGGAGACAGTGCCAGTGTACAGTGGATCACCACAGCAACCTGGCGTGATTTGTTGCTGTGATGGTCATTGCTGTGACATTGTCATTGTGGTGGTGTGCTCCCATGCAATGGAGCCAGCCAGGATGCAACACAGTGTCTCAAGTTACTGCATGACAAAGGGGACTAACTGCCATTGAAACTGCCTGTTTACTGCAGTTACCTCTACAGCAGTAGGCTGCAGTTCTACATTGCATCCTGGCCGGCTGGCCCTGTACATCCTGGGACTGACATTACTAAACGTATTTTTAAGTAATCTGCAAGTGGGCACCATTGGTTGGCTTGCCAAGTCTGAAAAAGTCACAAAAATTAAAGTTTAGATTCACTATATTACAACTAGAGTTAAATGAAAAGCAGATGGAATTGGACTGCCTTGGAAAGTAGGTGAAGAAATGTTACATAATGTAAATGTTAGTCTTGAGAAATGCAAATATATTTACAGAATCAAATAAGGATATAGAGCTAGAACATTACCTGTACAGCATAGATTACTGAAAACAAAAATAAAAAATGACCTCTAAGCTGGCCCACCAGTGCAGCAGTAGCAGTACTCCTTTCGACACTGATGACCCATGTTCAGGAGTGAGTATGGGATGTCAGAGGGTTGGCTGGGTAAAGGTAGAATGAGCATCCCAAGGACAACTCTCCACCTCCTCTGGGGGGAGGGTTGTGGCCTCCCTGGCATCTAGTGACACCCAGTGGAGGCTGGGTGTGCAGCAATCCAGGCCACTCTGCAGCTAGAAGGTGGCAGCAGATGTCTGTGGGACAGGTGTGGAAACATGCCCATCCCATGCTGACATCATTGCATGTCTACACTTCTGGGGAACACACAACAAAGAAATATCCCTCTAGGCTGAGCACAGTGATGCCTCTGGACCTCCACCCAAATGACACCCTAGGCTGTAGCCATGGTGGGGGTCTCCCATGGATCTCAGTCTTTTCCCCTCTGTGCCCCGGGGGAGCTCCGCAGCAGGGGGCAAGCTGCAGATCTCTCCAGACCATGGCTTGCCTGGCGGGAGATGCCAGGTATAAGGTCCAGCACAGAAGCAGGTGTATATCACCGCTGCCCCAGTGAAGACAAAGAAAGTTAAAAAAAAGGCCGGTGAGTACAATTGTGCAGTTCAAGCATACACATCCTGAGTATTAACTCCCAAATACCATGGAAACAGGGTACCAGTTTCACATGGCCAAATTAGCAGACACTGAGTCAGCTGTGGTGCTCAGTAAACAAAAATCCACAAAAAGCACTGAAACCTAGTACTTCAACCATTTAATGCACTTTTTATGTCATCTTGCACGTGCAGCGCAGACAACATATTGTGATTGCTTCAATGGAGAAGCGGGCTTCAGAGGTGCGGTCCTGCTGCAGGCAATGGCGCCACTGCTTTTTGTGGCCAGGCTCTGTGGCACCAATGGCATAGCACACTGTCTACGACAGAAGTTTCAGAAATGTGCCACCACCTTGAGAGAAATTAGCCGCTGCAATCAGGGAGTGCCACGGGGCAGTTCCTGATTGCAGCAGCCAATTACTGCTTGCCTTGTCTGGTGTCCCCTGTCAAGCAACATGGCAGCAGCTTCCCCATCAGCTTCTCACAGTCCTGACTGAAGCTGAGGGACAGCCACTGCCTCTCACAGTTCCTCAGACAGCCAATGAGGGTTCTCAGTCCCCCAATTGGCATGCCCCTTCCTAAGTTAATTTGCTGACAGGGGTGCCCAATCCCCGTCGGCATAATGCTCCCCCCATTTCTTGTGTACTGAGGGGGTGCCCAATCCCCTCAGCTCATGTGATGCCCCACAACTGTGTATGTGCCAACGGGGGTGGCCAATACCCTTCGGCTCCAGTCCCCCCACCCCAAAACATGCAGGTGGTATGCTGGGAGCCCACCCCAGCATGCCAAAAGTAACTGTTAAAAGAAAAAACCTTCCTGCAATGTCTATTACTTTTTTTTAACCCTGTAAAGTAGAAAATGGTCCCTCGCTGGCTGCAGCCCCCTCCCCCAGCCTGCACCCACCCACTGCGTACCCCACCTCCCACACCCCCCTTACCCCATACTTACCTCTGGAGCATGGCTCGATGATCTTCGGTGCACCGGGAACATGTCTGCACTCTTCAAAGCCAACTGCGAACTGAAGAAATGCTGGTAAACTTTATAATGGCATAAATAGGGTTTTTCCAACTTTGGTGCATATCTCTGGCATTTTTCAGAATTTTGGCACTAAATTTTCAACATGGGGTTATTGGGACCACTCCTCATGAATTCAGTCACTGTCATGGCATTATTCGGTTCTGAAAGATGATTTTGTGGTCACCACGCGAAATCACCTTTCAGGACCGATTAATGAAATGACAGTGCCACTGTTCATGAGACGGCTCTCAAAAAGCCTATTTTGCAAATTTGGTGAAAAAAATCAAAAAAATTATTGTTTTACGAGCATGCATTGCACAGTTTCCATGCATGCTCGTAACTTCACAAATCTGTAATATTTTCACTCCACATTTTCAACATTGGCATTTTCCACACCTCCTTATGAACAGTACAACTGTCATTTTTCACATCCTGTCTGAAATGTGTTTTCGCACTACCGGCACAGAATAACACAGTCGCTGTGGGAAATGAGTGTTCCAGACAGATTAAGAAAATCACAGTGATAGTGTTCATGAGTAGAGGTCCTAAAATGCCTATGTTGAAAATGTGGTGACAAAAGTCCAAAAAATGAGTATGTTACAAGTGTGCATTGCGCAGTTTCCACGTGCACTCGTAACTTTGAGATTTTGTAATATTTTCACTCAACATTTTCAACATCGTCAGTTTTGCACACCTCCTTATAAACAGTTCAGCTGTCATTTTTCACATCCTGCCCGAAATGTGTTTTTGCACAACTGTTGACCAATGGCGCAGTCACTGTGGGAAATCAACAATCAGGACAGATGATGAAAATCATAGTGACAGTGTTCATGAGCAGAGGTCCCAAAATACCTATGTTGAAAATTTGGTGAAATCATTCCACTAAATGACTGTTACAAGTGTGCATTGTGCAGTTTCTACGTATGCTTATAAATTTGAGCATTTTTATTATTTTCACTCAAGATTTTCAACACTGCCATCTCTTCACACCTACTTATGAATGGTACAGCTGTCATTTTTCATATCCTGCCCAAATGGTGTTTTCTCACACCTGGCGCAGAATGGCGCAGTCGCTGTGAGAAATCAATGTTTGGGACAGATTAACAAAATCACAGTGCCGCTATTCATGAGCAGATTTCCCAAACACTTTCATGGGGGGTGTCACAAAAATGCTGTGTTGCAAATTTGTAGTGTAAATACTAACAAACAGCCAGGGCATTAGGGTTTCTAACCATAACTTCCCACCCTATGCAGACTGACAGGTGTCAGGGGTGTGCCTTTGCATTGCCAGCTGTCATGCTCATGCCATACCATTCTCCCCCGTCCTCAAGCCACTGACAGGCATCGAGGTGTGCCTTGGACTCTTTGGCCCCACAGTTCACCCCATTCTCTTATGCTGCACCCATTTCAGCATTTGTTCTTATGAAATGGGGTTACTGTAAAGCTGAACACCCCAAGGCACACCTCAGCACCTGTCGGTATCTGCAGGATAGGATGAGGTAAAATACCATGAGCGTTATGGCCGATTGGGGTGAGCGTAAAGCCCAAGAACCCCAAGGCACAACGCAATTTTTGTTGCACTGCAGGGTAGGGTGAGCTGAAATGCCATGAACGTTATGGCCGATGCCCAAAGGCACACCTCAGTGCCTGTCAGTCTCTGTAGGGTGATGTGGGGTTGATGTCACTTTCATACTTCACTGCCATTCCTGTTATGCATCTGTTCATCTCCTGCACTACTGATGCCAATGTCAGCAAGACAACATTCGGCATTGACAAATGCTTGTTATTGTTGTTCTATTAAAGTGGCAAGTGCATCAGTGCTAGTACACATATACAAAAATAACAACTGTAGACAAGCTGACTATACTAAGGAATCATGGTGACTTGAGTAATGAACCTTGTCTTTAGGGGGTATGGCCAGGAAACCAGTATCCCAGACTTAACAGTGCAAATTGACATCATAAGCTACATCAAACTGACTAATCTTGTAGTACAATTTAATTATTAGTAAATCTTTTTTTTTTTTCAAATTTTTTCAATTATTTCAAATAGTACCTGCAGAGTGAGATTAAAGTACTAATTTTGCAGATCACCATTTCAAGTCTTAACACTGAAAAATAAAAGACATATGGTAAAGCTGTTCTGGGCGTTACTGTGAAAGCATTGAAGACAGTTAGCATGTGCAGTACAAAAGGGGTAATCAATTATTAAATAAATGTGTAAAGGTGCTACATTGGAGGTATCTCAACTTACTACAATTAATTCAAAATTCATTTTTTTTTTTAGGCATGATACCATTATTTTATACTTCAGTGCCAGCAGACCAACATCATAATTCATGCCCTCACTGGCTGATCCTCAAGCAAAGCAGTCTGGAGATATTGAAATTCATTTTTCAATCAAATGAGCAGTAACACAAGACAGGGTGTGGGTTGTGCTGGGTTAAACTCACACCTGGGGTCATTTGGCATAAGGTCGCAGGCTGAGTTTGTCCAATGCCCCAGTGTAAGGTTATCCCAGCGTCACCCATACCCTGGAGTGCATTATTGCCAATATACAATGGCTTGTTTGTAATTAAATAGCTAAAATGAGAAATACATTTTTGTTTATTTTTCACTGTTTTTTGGGCATGAATGAATACATATTGAAAAATAAGTCTGCTGTTTTTCTCTGTCACTAAGTGGTGGTGCTGCATGAAACATGCTGTGTGTTGAGAATAGCCTTTCTCCTGTCAATGCTCAGGTGCAATCTTTGTTTAACCCCCCTCTAACCCCCTTCCCCCAGCATTCAGGTGTTCTTTTCCTGGCGGTTACTTTTTATTTTCTGAAGTTTCTTTACTGTGGCTTTGAGCCATTTAATTCACGCAGTCAGCACAGCGCTGAAATGGGCAGGTGTTTTGCCAGTGACTACGGGAGGCGGAGCGGGTGACAGTAGACTAGGAAGGTGTACCACAGCTGGACAAAAGGGGCTGTCTAACTTTCTATGTTTGAGATAGTCACCAGAACCTAGAAAAAGGTGAAGGGCATGAGTGGACTCTGAGGTTTGGGGTCAGGCACTGTATAACGTGCCAGTTACTTGAGTATGTGCTATGATACATCAGGGGACAGAAAAGTAATTTTCAGTTATGGCTTTCTTCTGTTTTTTTCAATACTGTTTAAATTACTTTGTTTGAAATTACTAGGGCTGCTATAATGAATTATAAAAATAGTGAATCTGGCACCTCTGCTCACTAGCAAGCCAAGTGGGAAATGTACATGAGTCAGCATGGAAGCTTATCGCGATGTCCACAGGGTTTTGGGAAGGTGATCAGTTGCAAGACAATTATACATTTATTGCGTGCTTTAGTGTTATGTTGTTTGATCACCTGAAATTATTGCTAGGATTGTTTTTTGGCTGTGATTACCTCATGGGGGGGAGGGTGTTAAGGTATTTACCATGACAGCTTGGAGCAGCGGTGACCTGTGGAGTGGATGCATGACTCTTGATTCCGTGTTGTGCTCATTTGTGTGCTGGACTTCATACAGTGAGGTTATACTCAGATAACCTCACTTTTCCAGGCACACACTGACCAGTCAGAGCCCAGGAAATGTTATTGTCATTGTATAATAAACCATAAATAACACAAATAAATAAAGCACAATGAAAGTGCTATGGAACCCCAAATATGCCATAAAACATACATAGAAAATATCACTAATTTGTATCTCTAAGACTGTATGTTCAGAAAAACTAGAAACATGGTCAATAAAGGAATAATGTACGACAGGGTGTGTGCCATGCTGGGTTAATGTCATGCTTGGGGTGATTAGACATGAGGCCGCAGGCCAAGTGTGACTAATCACCCCAGATGTGATGTTATCCCAGCACGACACACACCCTGCTGTGCATTATTCCTATTATACAATGGCTTTTGTGTTAAAGAGAAAGAAAAAAAAAGAAAATGACTTTTAAAAGTACATTTTCTTGGTGTTTTTCCTAATGTGTACATTTTCTTTTTGAAAAAATAGTGCCTAATTCTTGGCCAGTGGGGTGAGCTCCTGTCATGTAACTGTGACTTTAGACACTCGAGTCCTCACAGATACCTTTCTGTGGTGTTTCTGTATGCTCTGTTTGTTTGGTGTAAGCCACGTTTTTTAATTTTTTTATCTGTGTCCTGTCTATTTTTACTCTTCCTGCTGGTGCTTCCAGGAAATGTGACTTGGTCTCTGCCCCGGCCCTCCAGCAAATGTGACTTCACTTCGCTGGCCCCACCCCCGGAATCATGGCTGTTGGAGATAGCTCAACACCACGGACTGTAATGGCAGTGTGTATTCTTTCGGTGGAGAAGAGATCGATGGAAAACAACGATCAGGTAACTTTCTGTGAAGTGCGCTGTTGCACACGCTCACTACATTTCTGTAAGCAGGGACTGGGATGCAAGTGGGAGGGAATGTTGCTAAACTGATGAAGTGATGGGTTTACATGTGGCAGCAAGGAGCATGGAGATCAGAGAGGCAGCCAGGTGCTTGATTCAGAAGCCTATGTGATGGCTTTTACTGTGGATTTATTTAGTAAAAATAATATAAACACCTTTGTTGTGTTAACGCCAGAGTGGAAGACTGCCAGTAGAGTGAGAGGGAGAGTGCTGTGAGGCTAATCACAAAGTCAGCTCTTTTTTATCATAAGAAAAGTACATTTTGGTGGAATCTGTGATGGTGCTGGGTGCTATTTTGGTTGTTTGCTGTAGGCGGGATGAATGTATACTTGGTGTTCTACGTGAGGTGCAGGCAAGTTAGTGATGGCTTGTGCAGCGATTTATTTTCTCATTTCATTCAGTCTTGTGGGTGCCTGGACTAGGTCTGTGACAGGTACAAGGGGATGGTTGGAGGAAGCAAGGAAAAAAAGAATCAGTGATGGAAAGGACAGGTGGCTGACTTGGTAGGGAAAAAAGGTGTTGGAGTTTTGTGGGAAGAAAAAAAGGGGAAGAAGGTAGGCTAGGATAGAACAGATGTGATGGAAAAAGAAGAGTGGGAAAAGTTGCAGCTAACTGAAGCATTGCTATTACCATGCATAATTGTCCTTATTAGATTCCTGAGTAGGAAATCCATTCCCTGTGACCTGCAAGAAAAGCAAAGAGCAAGCTGGCCCACCAGTGCAGCAGTAGCACTACCACTTGTGATGCTGATGACCTGGGTTTGGAAATGAATCAGAAATGTCAGAAGGCAGCTGTGGAGGGGGGATCGAGCATCCATAGGACTGCTGTCCATCTATGGGGGAAGGTGGGCAGAGCCCTGTTCTTGCCTGGCCCCTGACAGAAGCTGGTGGGGGGAGAAGGCAGTCTGGAACAGAATGTCGGGAGACATGGCAGACACTGGTGCACATTACATTGGAGTGCATGGCATGCACCCCAATGTCATTGCATGCCATGCCACCAAGGGGATGAAAATAGGAAAACACCAGCAGCAGTATGTCAATGAGTGCTTGCAGACCCAGCAACCGACTCTGGGCACTCATTTTTGCAGAATTTCATGATAGTGACACATGTGGATTAAGATTTATGGGTATAGAACATATTCCCAGAAACTTAAGGGGAGGAGACTGGAGAAAATTACTCTTTCAGAAAGAGTCAAGATGAAACTATACATTAATATCATCGTTTCCTACTGGAAAAAACAATGCAATTGACATTTTACCATTTCAATTGGTCTTTTAAAACTGCCTCAAGACCAATGGGGTATCTCTCTGATTATTTGAGCTTTGTGTTTTTGGATAGTTATATGCTTTTTAGTCAGAACCTATAAAACAGTTGAAATTTTCATAGGATATGCATAGATCTTCTTTTTACTCTTTCTTCCTTTTTTTCCTTCCTTCCCTCTTCCCCTCCCGTTAATCTTTTTTGTCCCTCTTTTTATCCCCTTTTGTTTTTTATTAGGTTTAACTAAAACATTTTTGTATATTGGCAAATCTATGCTGTCTATATATTTATTTTTAAGATGTGAGTGGTTTTGATAGTGAACAATATCTCTATAATTATTATTCAACATAACCTAATCCTCTGCCCCCTTTTTTGGCCACACTTTCCTCCTTCTTTTTTTCTCCCTTGTGTTTTTTCTTTTCTTTTTTCTTCTTTTTTCCCTTGCTGCTGGACCACTTTGATTTCATTACATGTTTATGTTATCAATGACACTGTAGTTAGAGTTGAGTAGGCTGTTTAATGTTAAGCCCCTAACTTGCAAATCGATAGCTTTGGCTCCACTCAATGGAATTAAATGAAATTTTGCATGTGCTGTTTGGGTGACAATGTTTCTTAATTTACCAAGTTTGCTCAAGTCAGATCTGCATACTCCAAGAGCCTGATAGTGTATTTTTAAGAAAAATCTGTTTTTGTTTTGTTTGTGTCACTGTCTACAGCCCAGTTTGGAATTTTAGTCTGAATTTTTCATGGTAGAAATCTGTTGCCAAGTTATAAGGATTTGAAATTTTGGTTCTGAGCATTCTCAGTGCAGTCTTTTGGATATATATGTAATGCCTTACTGAGCATGCTCAGAAATACTTTTTTAAATCCTTATAACTTGGGAATGAATTAATATTTGTTCACCAAACCAATGAAAATGACCATTCAGGAGCAACACCTTTTTATCCTGAACATTTCAGACCTCAATTTCAAACAATCTGGGTTGTAGGTGAAAACAAATCAAAACAGTAAAAAAAAAACTGATTTTTTCATAAAAAAAACACTATCTTGATGTATTAACCTTCAACATCCAACTGGAATGAAGCTTAGCATATAAAGACACCTTGCCCACCCCAGACTGGCATGCACAATTTCATGCAATACCATTGAATGGGGGTGAAGTAATTATGTGAGTACATATATGTAAATATATATAGTATTACAGTGTTACAATAGTGCCACTATAATTAGGGTTGAAGAAGCTGTTAAATGTTGAACTCCTAACTTTGCACCTTAATAGCTTTGTCCCCATTCAATGTCATTGCATGAAAGTTTACATGCTCAGTCGGAGGGGGTGCAATGTCTCTTGATTTGCCAAGATTTGTTCCAGTCAGATATGTAGATTCTGATATCCAGTCAGTGCATTTCTAGGGAAAATCTGAGGTTTTCGTTGTTTTGTTGTCATCACATGCAGCCCAGATGGTTTGGAATTTTGTCTAACATTTTCAGGGAAGAAAGGGCTTAACCCAGAATTGTACCTTTCATTAGTTGTTTGAAAAAAATATTAATCTGTTCCCCAGTTATAAAGATTTGAAATGTTGGTTCTGAATGTGCTCAGTAAGGTCTTTTGGATAGACATGTGATACCCTACTAAGCATGCTCAGAACCCAAATTCAAATCCTTTTTACCTGGGAGCGGATTAATATATTTTTTCAGCAGACCAATGAAAGGCATCATTCTGAGGCTAGCCTTTTCTACCCTGAAACTTTTAGACCAAAATTCCAAACCATCTGGGCTACAGATAATGACAAAAAATGGCAAAATAAAATTCAATTTTTCTTAAAGAGCTGGATGTTGGAATCCACACTTCCAATTGGTATGAAACTTGACAAATCAAGGCATCTTGCCCCCAGATTTCACATGCAAAATTTTGTGTCAGTGGCTCAGTAGGTAGCACACTCGCCTCTGAGGCCGGGAGATCAGAGGGCTATGGGTTCAGTTCCCACCTCTGACACTTGGGTTAATATCCCAGTACTGACACTGTAGTGTAGCATGAGAGGGATGCTGCACTTCTGAGGTGCCATCTTTCAGATGAGACATTAAACTGAGGTCCCATCTGCCTGGATTGGTGGTAGTTCAGGTGGATATTAAAGATCCCATGGCACTTATCGAAAACAGTAGGGGGAATTTCCCTGGTGTCCTGGCCAAATTTCCCTCATTCACTAATAAAAATACTATCAACAGCTTAATCTGGTTCAAGGTCGGTTGGCATTCATCTGTATCCCCCTCTCCCAGGTCGTGCCTAAAAATAGGCAAGATTTGTCTAGTGCGCTTATCCGGTCAACAAAAACTAAATAAAATAAAAAAAAATACTTATATACAATAACATAATGGTGTGGTAGCATCCCTACAGTTAGGGTAGACTAGGGTGTTCAATGTTAACCTCCTAAAATTTCACATTAATAGCTCTGACAGTGTTTAATGAAATTAGTTGAAATTTTGCATGTGTTGTCTAATAGGCAAGGTCTAGTGCATTTGGAAAGTTTTGTAATTGCAGCTTGTGTACTTTCTGAGATCTGGATATGCCATTTTCCTGTAGACATCTATTTTTTTTTCTTACACTTAAAATGGGATTTTTTTGGAGGGGAGAGACTCACCCACAGCCTACATGGAATGGAATATTTTCCAAAACAGTCAAGTTGGAAGGGTGCTGTGGCAAGATAGTGCCTTTGGAAGGCTTTGTGAAAAAGTATTAAATGATTCCTGAGTTAACAGGATTTAAAATGTTGTGTTTTTCTGGTCCAAGCATGCTCGGTAAAGTTTTTGGGATGACGTTACAATCCAACACAATAAATCTGGTGTTACGTGACCATTTTTTTCTCATGTAAAATTTTATAGGAGATTTAATTTTAAGATACAGCGATGAATAATCAGAGGGAAAAAAGAAAAACAAAACAGTCATTGAAGACAACTGTTTCTGTGAAATAAATACAACAACATTGTTAAAAACATAAGTAAGTGCATTAACATAGGACCTTACATTCACAGATCCCTATAGCCATATCAGCTATGTAAACAAGGAACAAAAGGATAATACTGATTTCAAAGAAAACCTCTAGATAAAAAAATAATTTAATCTGTTGGTCCAGATATTTACCTTACGGCATCTAGAAGATAGACTTAGGTTACCAGATCTGTACTCTAAATTTGGTGGGTATAGCCCTGGAGGGGGGAATTTATTGTGGTAGAAGGGTATGTCACTTCATACAGGAAGGTTGCCAGGTGGTGGTGTGGGTATCGCACAGAGGTGAGAGCAGAGATATGCACCCCATTTCTTAGGTACAGGGTCATAATGTTGCAAGACATTATGCCATAGAAAAATATCCTGTGTTGCCAATACAGAGCAATATATTGCCAGTAGCATGTCTTTTCTTTGGGGGGGGGGCTCTACCCCCGAACCCTTCCAACTAAAATATTTAACTCTGGGGGTAACAGTAAAAATCACACAAAGTGTGAAAAATATAAAAATCCATGTGTCTGGGACAGGGAATTGAAACCCAGTCTCAAATGCACTAGCTGCCTCCCTTGCTGCAAGTGGATCATCCCATCGGGCCACAGCAGCTGCTTGGTAGAACCCTATCCCAGCAGAGGTCTTATCCTCTGCCTGGGAGAGTGATTGGGTGCACTACCATGCATACTGCCTTTCACAGTTTGGCACCCTCTCACTCTTCCCTACCATGCTGTTATTGTTGCATGGTTTTGTCATATGCTATAGAGCATATGACAAAGGGACCCAGTTGGATTTCTTAAGGTAGAGATGGATTTTGTTGACTTCTGAAGAGGAAAGTCATTCAAACACACCTAGCTTTGCCATAACCATTAGCCATGTGAGTAGGGAGGAGGGGGTTATTTGTCCTCATTTCATTAGGATAGCCGTTTTGCCTCAGGGAAAGTAGCTGCCATATAGTCTGCCTAGTGCTTATAGCTAGGTACCATTTTTGTCATGTCTGTCATTACAATCAATGACAATGGGTCATTGATTGGGTGGGTCAATGGGTTCACCACAATATATCCCAGGCACACTGCCTTAGGGGTAGCTGGTCCATTCCACTGGGGTGTCAAACAGACGAGGCATACTGATGAGTCCTGGTAGGACGAAACACGTGTCTATGTCTTCTGTTAGCACCCTTTGCAAACTGTGTGAGAGGCCTTCCGGCACCATGCAATTCTGCTTAAAGTTGGACCAGCATAACATCCTGTGGTGATTTGCATATGTAGCCCATGATGCTTTGCATTGTGGGGGCATGTGTGATTTTGTATTTTATTACAATCAATGTTGGATCCAGGGGAATGTGCACCCTATGACTGCAGCACAGTTTCCTAGCACCCTACTCCAGAAATGTTTGAGTGTTAAGCACTCCCACAGTATGTGTGCCAAACTGGCTTGTGGGGTCTGACATCTCCAACAACTGGAATGTGATAAGACTCCTATGTTGTGGAGCACTGCAAGGGTACAGTACCCTTTCAGCAGAATTGTGAGCTGTAAGGAGCTGTCCTTTAGCATCTTTGTAGTCCCAGTGGATCCCTTTTATATATCCATCCCACTCCAAAGGAGAAATTTCCATGTGCATGTTCCTGGCCCACTGATCCCTACACTTTTCAGTCTATGTGGGCTGGGCATCACAAAGTTGCCTGTATATCCTACCCACCATCCCCTTGTGCCTGTTGGGTTTATATAGGTGTCCCAGCCAATTCCTGCTATCTCACTCTTCCCCTGTGTCTCTTATGTCCAGTAGAGCTCCCCCTAAGTGGAGAAATCTCCAAAAGTCAGTCTTAGACAGTTGGTATCTGGTCTGAAGTTGTTGGAAGCACATCTGGAACTCCGTTCCCTGGATCAGAATGTCCTTCATGATGAGGATTCCCTTCTCAATCCATGAGGGACTTGAGACTCTTTTTTCCCCTACGTTGACATCTATATTCTTCCATAATCTGATATACTCCTTTGGGGGGTTTAGGGGTGTGTGTTAGGGTCATTGTTCGCCTCCATGCTCTCCACGTGTCCCAGATAACTGGGGAGTTGGTATGGGTCAGTTTTTCTATGTGCTTAAGTAGTGAACCTAACCACCACCTTTGCACTATATCCTCTTTCAGCACTGCCCAATTAGGAGTGAATTGAGTTGGGGGCAGCCACCATTTGGTCACTTGCCCCATTCTGTAGGCCAACCAGTAACATTGAATTCATGGAAGACTGAGTTCCCCCACTGACCAGTGCACCCTCAATTTCATCTTGCTCAGTCTGGGTGTTTTCCCTTCCCAAACGAAGCTTTTGATTAACCTATCGAGTGTAACAGATTCTTTCTGTGTTAAGGCCAAGGGGAAATTACAAAAGAGGTATGCCAGCTTTGGTAGCATGAACATGCACAAGGCCTCTATCTTTCCTTTAAGAAACAATCTTAGCCATCTCTGCATCTCTGCGCATAGGGACATGATGACTGGGGAGTAGTTCTCCTCTATCATTTCCCTCCAGCTGGTCAATACCCTGATTCTTAAGTATGGGAAGCCTGATGGTGCCTACACAACCAGAATGTTTTTCACACTCTCATTTGTACATGTCAGGTCCAAGGGGGATATGGTGGTCTTTTTGAGTTCACGTGCAAGCCTGAACCTTCTTCAAACTCATCCATGATATGTAGTATGGGGGTCAAAACTGGCCAGGGTACTACAGTGTCAACAGTAAGTCATCTGCATATGTGTGTGTGCTGTGTACTGCTTGCTCTGTACTTCAATACCCTCTGTCTTTGATGATTGCAGTACCCTTCTGGTAAGTGGATCCAGTACCAGTAGGAATAGGAGGGGGATAGGGGACACCGCTGTCTGGTTCCTCTCTGCAATTCAAAAGCTGCTAAGACATTCCTATTTGTCAGTGCTTTTGCCTGGCAGATTTATACAGAGTATGTATCCATCTATCTCCTGAAATCTGGCCTGATTCCATATGCTGTGAGTACCAAGTGGAAATACTGTACCTTCATTCAACAGAATCAAAAGCCTTGCAGAATTCCACACTACAAAGGCTGCCATGGGGGTGTTGGAGAGACGGGCTAGCCATTTAAGGTTCAGCATGGTGTGTATGTTGTGCGCACACATCCTGCCTTTACTAAAACCTGCCTGGGAGGTGTGCACCACTTCTTCTAACACACCATCCAGCCACGTAGCCAGTATCTTGGCAGTGATTTTAGTGTCAACTGATATCAGGAATGTTAAGTGGAACTTCAAAAAATCAAGTGGATCAGAGGACTTTTTGGGGATGAGGGTGATTAAAGCCTCTCTGATGGTAGGCAGTAAACACTCCTGGGTGTGTGCATTCTGGAGGACGAGTAAGAGAGGAGCAGATATTTCTTACTTTAGCAGCTGATAGAGCTCTATCGGAATACCATTGGCCCCTGGAGCTTTCTCATTGGCCAGACCCTTAATTGCCTTGCTCACCTTCTCATTTGTGATCTTTTTGTCTGGAGTCTCCACTGTCACTGGATTTAGCCTGGGGAGGACCACCTGTTCCAGAAAGGAGGGCCCCTCTTGAACAGATGAGAGCACACCTTGGGGGTGGTTAGTGGAGTACAGTTTCTGGTAATATTGCTGCATCACCTCATTTAGCTGCAATGATTTTGTTACCATCCTACCAGATTCTGATCTCAGGTCCAGTACATGAGATTGTGCTTTCTGCTTCCTTAGGTGATAGGCCAGTAACTTGCCCCCTTTACCACCTGAGTTCCAGAACCTGTGCTTGACCCATAGCAGATGCCATTCGGCTTTTCTTTGTGCTACAACATTCACTCTATATTGTATTTCTGTTATCTGTGCAGTGAGTTCTACAGAGGGAAAGGCTGCCTGTCTGAACTGCTGCTCTAGTTCCCCCAGTTGTTTTTTCACCTCGTCTGCCTCCTTCCTCCGTACTTTGTTGCTGGAGGCTAAATAGGAGATGATACAACCCCTGAGGACTGCTTTATAGGCCTCCCATACCATGACTGGTCATACTTCATCATTCAAGCTGATTTTGAAATAACTTTTTGTTTGGGCCTCGATCCAGGGGCTGAAGTTAGGATACTTGAACAGCATTAAATTGAATCTTCATCTGGTGGAGGATGGTTGCACTCCCAGTGCATGGTAGGTTAGACCGACAGGTGCATGGTCTGAGAGCAGGATGGGGTCAATGGTTACCTCCTGTACTCTAGGAGCAGCAGCTCCATCCACTAGCTAGAAGTCCATTTGGCTATGAGAGCCATTACCCGGGGAATAAAAAGAGTAATCTCTGCCTGTGGGATAGTCCCTCCACCAGGAGTCATTGAGTCCCCATTCTTCCCTTAGTCTTTCTAGGGTTTCTTTCACCTGTAGGTGGGAGTCCAGCGTGGGCTTGGATTTATCCAAGAATGTGTCACTGACTAAATTAAAATCCTTCCATAATAACTGGGGCATCAGCTCCACCTCTTTTTGCCTATGCGATTGCTAGACTAAACTGTGGGAAGAAATCTAGTGCATCCGATTTGGAGAAGACACTTTTACGACAATTACTTGGCCCCCAGGGTATGCAAATCTAACTACCACCCATCTTCCCTACTTGTCAAATTTCTGCCATTCCTTCTTCCAGGTGCGTGATTTGTTCACTAGAATGGCTACACCTTTATATGTTGTACTTACTGAGCTATGTATTACTGTGCTTACCCACATCTTTCTGAGTCAGTTCACAGTCTTGGCTGTGAGATGTGTACCCTGGAGGAGGGAAAGGTCTGCTTTCAATGTTTTGAGATGCTGCAAAACTTTGGTATGCTTAACTGGATGATTAAGCCCTTTCACATTCCAGGAAGCACACCTCACTCCCTTCTCCATGTTGATGGTCATGTCCTGGCTAACTACACCCTACTGAAACTTACCTTCCTTTTCTCCATGCAGGCACAGGGGTTCCTCTCTGGTGCTTCATCTATCATTCACAAGTAGCAGCTAGGCCGATAGTGGGGTGTGCCCAGATTCCACAGAGGTGAGTCTACTCTGCCTTGCACTGCTTTCTCTTGAAAAGACATGGAGAAAAAAAGGTACACTGGTGAATAACAGGAATGATTTGCCCTCCTTCTTTTTACTATTTCCTCCCAGTCCCTCCCCTCATACTTCCATCCTTCCTTGAGGTACAACAGATAAGAAGAAAGATTCCTGTGCACTGCACCTAAGTACAGTATCCTATACCCTTTAAGCAACCTGTAAAGTCTTATCTGGCTATAAGCCCTACTAACAAAGAAAATATAACTTTAAACACCACAGTTGGTGAACTCACTACGATGTCTTAAAATTTGCGAGATTGCCCATCTGGGCTTCAGGTACTTAAGGAGCGGTACCTGAGACCTGCCACACTTTCTTGATGTCCCCTGAGAAGTTTAGCTTATGTGTAGCTGGATTGTCCACCCCAGCCAGAACATTGCAGACAACCCATATGTCGCCATGCATCTCCTTTGCCCCTACTGTTCCTTCCATCCTCTCTGATCCACTGATGAGGGATTGCTAGAGATTCCCAGGGTTCGTTTACAAACATCTGGGGCAAGGGCATTTAGTTTTGTGGCCCCGACCCTGTGGAATTCTCTACCTCATTAGGTATGAGATTGCCTGACCGTCCAGAGTTTTAAGACTGCTTTAAAAACATATCTTTTTGGTCTGGCGTTTGTTGACCATTGGAGCTGCTATTATATTTTATTCATTTTTTTCACTTTGGGATAATTATTTTATATGTTTTTATTGTACAGGCGCCTTGGTTTGGAAATGTGCCTTTTATAAATAAAGATGATATGATATATATATATATATATATATATATATATATATATATATGATCTCTGATTCCCTTGATATTCTCTAACGGTGTGTGGCCTTGAGCTCTCTCTCCCTTTTCTCCCCTTTTTTATTGCCCTTTTTCAGTATCCACTTTCTCATCCAAATCTGTCCTGTGTTTTGCTCCCATCTGTCAAAGGCCCCTGGCCTTTGGCTGTCCCCTGAGCCTGTAAAACCTGCTATTTCTGAAGGGGTGCCCGCTGGGGGTGAGGGGCAGTCCAGCCTTCTCTCAGTGCCTAAAAAGTCCTTGAGGCAACCTGCCTGACCCGTTCTTTATGATGCATGCTTAGGATACCTGGTTTCAGTATGGGGTGGGGGGAAGGGATCGAAGAAAAAAAGATAGAGGAGGAATAGGAGGTTATCCAGTCCATTCTGACCTCAAATAGATAGATGTGGAAAGAAGGGTACTCAGTCCACTGTTCATTCTATGGTGGGACCCAGACCCAACTTCTGCACTCCTCCATTTACCTATCAAGAAGGGGGGGGCTGCATGGCAATTGACAATTAGGTCCTGCTACCCTTCACCCCCTCCTGCTAAGCACTTTTTGTTTTCATATAGGGAAGGGGACCATTACTCCCTCGTCCTCTCCTCCATTCACCTCCCCAGGTCTCTGCTAAAGCCCCTTATGACAAGGGGGTGAGGAAACAATACGGGGGGGGCACTCCATGGCACAAGCCCCTTAACCCTCCAACCAGACATCACTGACGCTATCTATGCTCCCTATTAATTTTCATTTTGCCTTCCCCCATCACTCCTGACAAAAGAAACTCCCCCCCCTTCATTCATTTAAAACTGTATTATTTATTTTACCAGTACGTTAAGATCGGGTATTTGTCATGGCATCCCCCTTCCAGTTACAGCATTTTACTATCTCTTTAAAAGGTACTCACTGCTCGGTTAGCCATTCCCAGACCTCGTTACTTTGGCAAAAGTCCTGTCTCCCTGTCGAACAGTCACTGGGTGTCTTCTGCTTTCAGGATCTGCTGCTCCAGAGCCTCTGCAGCTTCTGAGTCTTTGGCCCACCCGCCTGCCCCCATTGAGTACAGAGATGCTTGAGGAGGGAGGGGTGGTGGTCCACTATGTCTTCCCCACTGGAGAAGCTGGCATCTTCCCACAGGGCCGTGGCTGGTGGGGACATCTGTTGTCTGTTCTCAGGTGCCTTTCTGCTGTCCCTACTCCTTGATCTGTGGTGGCTTCTTTGAGGACATGGGCTCCTGGGCATGCTTTGTTTACCTGGGGGGTTTCCTGCAACAGCTGCTCCAGGACTGTGGTTGGGGTGCTGGGAGATTTCTAGCATCTGTGTATTGTGTGTGGCAGCCGCCATTTGCTGTGATTTCATTTGTCCCATGCCTCAAGCCCTGTTGGCATAACAAGGCTCCCATAGCTTTCTGGGTAATGCATTCCCTCACCTCCTCCTCAGCCCTATGTATAGCCACCTGTCAATATTCTGGGGGTCTCCACCACATAAGATTTGCCATCCACTGTAACCATTAACTTGGTGAACTCCTTAAACCTGTACAGGCATCCCATCTCCCCTAATGTAGGTTTAATTGGGCCATATGCTCTTCTTTTTGCTGCCACTTCTTGTGAAAAATCTCTATGAAAGGATGTCTTAGCCCCTTTCCATGTAATATCCCCCAAGTCTCTTGTGGCTCTCAATATTTTTTGTTTGACGGAATACCTCAGGATGTATGCTATGATTTATTTATTTAGTTAGTTTTTGTTGACTGGGTAAGTGCACTAGACAAATTCTGCCTATTTTCAGACGCGACTCAGGAGAGGGGGATGCAGATCAATGCCAACTGACCTTGAACCAGATTAAGTTGTTGGAGGTATTTTTAGTGAATGGAGGGAAATTTGGCTAGGGCACCGGGGAAATTACCCTTCTCTGTAAACAGGTGGCGCAGTCCATCTGTCTGCAAGGATGGAGGACCTCAGTTAGAAGGAAGCTGTGGAAGGAGCTGGTTCTGTTACTGGCAGCTCTGTGAATGTATCACCTGTTTCAAATATCCTGGCCAGTTCTGTGCCTGTGATGGAACCCTTGCTTGCTCAATCAAATGATGGGCTAATGTCTAGATATTCCTGAGGAGGATTTTATGGCTGACGAAGCATTTTTGCATCTTGAACTGCAGAAATAAAAACAGCAATTGCTTGAAATGTTATCAGAGGCCGAGCAAGAATATTTGGCTTGGAAATCTCACCTAGAAGAAAAAAAAATAAAAGCGGAAAAGTTCTGTTGCTAGTCCTCTACAGTCAACCAGTAAACAACTACCAGGAGGAGTGGACCAGGAGTATTTGCAATCCCCCCCACCTGATATTAACACTGGACCAGAGGTTACATTACCATCGGAAGAAGAGATGGTTTTCAGTGGTACCCCATCTGACTGGATCCCGAGCAAAGCCTTGCAGAAGGCTGGCTGGCTTTTCTCCAATGGTCGCTGGATTCCTGACCCTGCCATTTCCATCCCTGAAGACCCTTAACATGTAAGATCTGACTTGGATACATAATCTGTGGAGGGAATTCCCCCGATTTTCACTAAGTCTGATTTTTCTTCTACTGCTACTGCTCCTCCCGAGACAGAGGCTGTGACTGGAGTTATTGCGCAAGACGCAGCTCCCCGAGAAGAAGACGTGATGGAGACTGCCTGTACAGGATGAGATCCTGCTGCATTGCCTTTACAGCCTCCTACTTTGAAGTTATCTGACTCAGCCCCACTCTAGGTTTCAGGTATGGGACAGGGGACTGGGATTACAGGGCTTTGTGGTCAGGGAACTCCCGACATCCTTCCAGAAGCACAGCCTGCTAAGACCTTTGCTGGTCTTTTCCATAAATCTTCTATGGGAGCCAAACAACAGTTTTTGGTCCATCTCCGATACAAAGGACTGGCCCCAGTAACCCCAGACAGACATTGGGTGGGTAAGGTTTTATTGAAGGACTCATTGGGGTTTACCCCAATGGAGGTCTATGCCTTCAACCATTCACCCAGAGAACATATATATGATATTAGTTTTTGCACTATGCCTTTCCTTGACAAGATTTGGAGTTTTATTATACTGTGAAAGACAATGAAGAATGGAGGGATTTTTTGGCTATACCGATCACCAAGCCGACTGTTAAAACTGTAACTATTTTGTTTTGCAATGAAGAAGTTGACATTAAAGATATTATTTTTTGGCTATAGAAATATTGCACTATTATTGGTTATCTGAACCCCATCATGGATGACAATGAGTTTTGGAGGGGTGGCTGGGCATTTCTGATCCAATTACAGCAAGCTGAGCAAGACATCCAGTATCTACCTAGCTCTTTTTATTTTGGCCATGATAGAGGCATTTTATTTTATGCAGGACAGCCCAAATGTTGTTATCATTGTGGGTCTATTTCCCATCTAAATACTGACCGTGATGCAGTTCGCTGTTTTCAGTGTGGCTTATTGGGGCATCCTGTGGCTCATTGCACTGCCGAACCAGTATATAACCTTTGTGGTGATGAGGAGTACATGTTTCAGGATTGCCCCTGGGCTGCCCATAATTCTGAGGACCTTTCTGAACAAGATGGCATCCTTTCTCAAGCTAGATGATCCTTCATTTCACCTGACTCTGAGTCTCTTGATTTAGGTCTTCCACGTAGAAGAGGTAGGGGAAGAGGGGGGAGTTTGGGGGGTTATGTCTCAATCTAGAACTCAGACGGGACAACCTCCTTCTCTTTCTCATCAATTACAGGACCGCCCTATCTTACTTGGTTCACCTGTGAGGGATCTGGAAGGAGATGTAGCACCTGGTTTATTGTTGCAGTCACTGCCCCCTGATTCTCAAGTCCTTTTGGAACCCTTGGACGGTACTGACCCTTCCCCCCACTTGGTCCACAGCTGCCTACTACAGTTGCCCCTCCTTTGCCGGATGAGGCTCTTGTTATGGACAAACGATCATCTTCTGGAATTTCTACTCCTCCTTTTATATCCTGTCCAAAACAGACTAGAATGGCTGTTAAGTCTGGTGTCCTTTCATCCCTTCCTCTGTCTAACCGGTTTGCAGCATTTGCCTCCTTGGGGGGACAGGGTGGAGGTGGAACAACCTTTGTCAGATGGCCCGGACTTGCCTTCCAATACTAGGGAAGAGGAAGGGCTCCCTCATGACTGCCCCCCACCTGTGACAGAGCCTTCCAAATGTCGTACGAGATCCAGTACGAAGTTGATTAAACCTCCTCCCTGAGCCACTTCAGTTACGTCTCGCAAGCTGGAATGTTAACAGCATTGAGTCTCATATCAAACGTACCACTACATTTTCAGTGTTGCAACATTTGCAGATTGATGTTGTCTTATTACTGGATACTAGACTCCATACTCTGTCTGAGGTTCAAACTGCCTCTAGAGACTGGGTTTGGGGACCTTCATACTGGTCCTTGGGTTCTGAGACTTGTTGTGGATTGGGAATGGTAATTTTTTTCAAATGCTTGGTACATAAAACATTTGGTAGATGTTGATCCTGGTCAAGCTTTGGTGTTAGATGTTGAACTTGATTCTTTTTGTTTCCGATTGGTTAATATCTATGGACTGCAGTCGAAAGCTCTTCATGTGGAATTACTGTCTAAATTACAATCCTTTTTACATACAAGCAGACAGATATTTTTAGGGATTTTAATGTCAATGTTCAGCAGCTGATTTCCGGGCAAAAACAGTACTGTGATAAGTCCTTTTTACTTAAAATTGTTCGTCAGGCTGATTTAAGGGATGCCCATATTATTGGGAATAAAAGAACTGCTCCTGCCTATTACAGAGGGAAACTGTCATCTAGAATAGATTTAATTTTTTTGAAACATACTTTGGAAGTAGCGAAGCTAATCAATCTACCTGTTGAATCTTCGGACCATACGCTTATTAGTGTCCATACCGCGATTCTCCCTTTGAGAGAGGCAGGACCAGGATATTGGCGCCTAAATGTCTCTTTGTTGACAATTGCTGCTATATCCTCAGGGTTGCATGACTTAATTCAGGAAAAACAGTCTACATTATTTCTTTATGAAGGTGATATTGCTCGATGGTGGGAAGACTTAAAATATTAGATTATTACATTTTTTAAGTTTTAGGCTGGTGTTAAGGAGGCTTTCTCTCAAGCTACCTATTTGTCCCTGAGGGCCCAGTTTCAGGAATTATTGTCTGTTCAACATCTTGATAGTGTTGACCACACTCACCTTATTGATAATTTGAAATCAGAACTATCACTTTTTCAATACGATAAACTTTGTTCGCTTCAGAAAGAACTATCATTTGGAACTCAGGGGAGTGCAGAGCAAACCAGTCCCTTTTTTGGTAGCCAGATGCGTAGGGAAAATAAATGTTTCCTGGGATTGTGTGATGCCCAAGGATCTTTATCTATAGATAATGAGGGCATCATGCTGTTTTTGGAGAGCCATATTGACTATACTTTTGGAACGGAGGGTTTAAATTCATCCTTTGTCCCTAAACTACTTTCTGCAGCTAATCTTCCACAAGTTGTAATGCCTCAACAGGAAACTTTGATTTCCCCATTTACAAAAGATGAATTGCAATGGGTTGTACAAACCTTGAAGCCGAATATCTCTCCTGGTTCTGATGGTCTTCCAGGGGAGCTTTATAAAATTCTTTGGGAAATCATTCCAGGGGAATTGTTAGAGTTTTTAAATTTTATTTTGGCTGATCATTGTTTGCCTACAAAAATGTATGAAGGTCTATTAATATTTCTCTTTAAAGCTAGGGACTCCTTGAATATTGAAAACTGGCAGCCTATAATGCTGCTGAACGTTGATTTTAAAATCCTAGATAAATTGTTAGGGAATAGATTGGCTATGGTAATGGCTGATTTGATTAACCCTCAGTAGTTTTGTGGAGTTCCTGGGTAGCACATTACTGACACTTTGCTTTTGATTAGAGAACATATGACTACTGGAGATGCCTGTACTTCTGATTTGCACGATGAAGGTTTTCTTTTGAGTCTAGATCAGGCTAAAGCCTTTGATGGAGTTTCCCATTCTTTCCTATGGAATGTTTGGAGGCCTGTGGGATTCCCAACCTCTTTAATGGTTGGTTGCAGTTATGTTATATGCTAGCTTATATTAAACCATTTGGAAATGGTAGAATGGGACACAAATGTAGGATACAGAAGGGGTCCATCAGGGGTGTCCACTGAGCCCCCACTTATATGTTTTTTATATTGATCCTGTGCTGCATTTATTACAAAGGTCCCCTCTACTGATGGGGTTGGGAACTGCATTTTCTCAAAATGTTGTGGTCTTTGCATATACAGATGATATTTGTGTATTGGCACAAAATGCTGATACTATGCAGTTATCCTGTGATTTATTAGTGGCAGTGGGGAAAACCATTGGAGCTAGACTGAATATGGGAAAATCCCAGTGTGTAACGATTCAGGGCTATTCCCTTTTTTTGACAGAAATAGCAGGTGTCCCAGTGGCTCAAGTCCCTTGTAAGGTTTTGGAATCTATTTTGGGGGTGATAACATGGCAGTTTTTAATTGGGATGCTGCTTTATGTAGAGATATGGATAAAGTGACCAGTTGGAACGTTTGGAAGATGTCTAAGAAAAAGAGGCTTTATTTAATTTCTACCTTTTTGATCCTGTATTTTTATATGTTAGTGTTGTTTTTCCCCTTCACCCTTGAGTTGGAGTCAAAGGTGTTGGCTTGTTTCTTTTTATGTTTCTGGGGCAGTCGGTTGAATCCCATTCAATGGAACATGCTATATTTAAGTATGGAAGAAGGGGGAGTATGAATGACCCATCTATATTTCACTTGTCCTTATGCTATTCAGTTTTGGGACTTAGTTCAAGACGCAGGGCTTTTTCCATTACACTTGCCTCCAGATCCAAGGGTCCTATTTTTGGGCATAATTCTTGCTTTTTTAACCCATGGTGATCATATCACTGTACGTATGATAATGACAAGTTTTTTGTATTGGATTTGGATTGGGCGCTGTAGAGTATTGCTTCAGCAACTGGATATTCCAATTCTTGATCTTTATTGTTTGATTTTGGCTGATCTGTGCAAATTTAGAAGTGCAGAACATTTTCATTTTTGTCCACAAGTCTGGGCACCATATTGGGCTCATTTTTCATTGTTTTGACTACTGGAGGGAAGGTGTGTTGGGATTGTCTTGTTTGCAATTACTGTATTTCCTGCTGCGATAATTTTTTTCCTTAGGATGTTTACTGTGACTGTTTGATTTATTATTTTTTTGCTATTCTGCTTTTCTTTCCCTTTTCTTTAGTTTTGTGTGCTACATTGCTGATTTTTCCCCTGCTCTTTTCGTGAGGAGGGGGTGGTAGTTTTTTTTTGTTATGAGTTTTTTTTCTATGTTTGGGGGCTACTGTATGACTTAAATACTTATTTTAATTTTTCATTTTTCCTTTTTTATGGTTTTTGTATGATGCATCCTTGTTTTGTATAACTTGTTATGATTCCAATAAAATCTTTCCCTACTCTGATAGTGGGGGAGGGGCAGTTGTATTATGAGGGGTTATAATGTGAAATAATACCTATTTCTGTTTTTGATTTTTCTTTGAAATGCTATAATACTATTTTGCATTTTTTTTATGCTTTCAATACAAAATTCCCCTACTTTTTTAGTGGGGGGGTTGGTTAAACTCGGGGTTACTGCATGATGAAATGTTCATTTATGTTTTGATTTTCCTTATTATGAGTTTGTATGCTGTAATACTGATTTATATTTGTTTCTTACGGTTTAAATAAAAAATTCCCCTACTCTGACAGTAGGGGGGACTTGCTGTTCATTTTAGTGTCAGTCTCCTTCTGAATAGCAATGGAGAAGGAAGTGGAGGAGTCAGGAGTGCAGGGTACACCACTACCAGGAGACCTGAGTGAAGCTGATACCTTTTTTGATGCAGAGGTATGTTTGGATAATGTCGTTGGCTGTCCTGAAGGAGCTCCAGATCCAGATGCTTTTGTAGCTTTTTCTGTTCTTGAAGTGGGATCTGATTCTTGGTACCAGTCTGCGGAGGTATTAGTAGCCCCAAATCTTCCTGTTACAAGTTTTGACTTGTTGCCTGTTAATCTTAATGCTGAAGTCTCTGTTTCTGCCAGCCCAAAGTCCATTTCTGATGGTAGCTCGAGTGTCTCCCTGGTGACTGGTGGCTGGTGGGAGTTGTCAAGTGCCAGCCCAGAATTCTCCCATAGTGGGTGTGTTGGGCGATTGACTCAGAATTTCACTCCATGGTCCATCTGTGATCTTTCAGACTGAGTCTCGGATGCAGGATGGGGTTTCTGTTTTTTCTTTTTCAGCAAACAAATGTCCTGCTCTGGATAAACTCCTCGCTAAATTTACTGCTTCGCGGCGAGCATGGGATGATTCTGAGATGGACAATGTGGAGCCATGGACTATGGAGAAGTCTTTGCATGAGGCTGTCTGGGTGAAATCTCCTGTTTTGCAACAATGGACATCTGGTTTTGCTCCAATCCATATTCCTGAGGTTTGGCTGAGTGCGGGACTACCCAGTGCCAGCCCGTCAGTGTCCTGGGACTCTCATATGACTACAGGTACAATTCAGACAGTGCTTCTGGGACTGACTTGGAACTCACTCCTAACCCTGCACTGAATTTTGAACTTATGGCTCATTTGGGTACCTGTCGTGTGCATCAAAAACCACTTGGGCATATTGTGGACATGGGTCCTGATAATGTTGGGTTGCCTTTACAGGGAGACACTGGAGGTCCCATTCATCTCATAATGGGGATGGTGGGCCATGTCCCAAAACTTATGCTACCTTTTTTGAGAAAAATGTTTTGCCTGCTAAAAGGCACAAAGCTGTTCACATTATCTACAGGGGAGGTTTAAAAGTTTTCCTAGATGAGGAGTATGTGGGTAAAGTGTTGCTGAAAACCAGTTTATGCTTTAATGCTGCAGAACTGTATGCTCTGATACATAATGTATGTCTGGCAAGCACTTATTTGATATGAGTTTTCAGTTACAGAGTAGTTTGGAAGCTTTCTGGTTGAAGTATCATAAAGTAAAGAATACTCCTTTATGGTCCCCTTTAGAAGTTATTCCCCTGACCAAGTCGGCTCAGAAATCTGTCACTATCCTGTTTCGAAATTAAGAGGTTAGTGTAAATGATTTGATTTTTTGGTTAAAACAATGCTGTAAAGTGCTGGGTCACCCTGATGCCATTTTTGATGCAGAAAATATTTGGACAGGGGGTTGGGAGGTGTGGGTAATTCTAAAAGATGTTGATGGGTCCCTGCAACATTTGCCCCGCTCCTTTTTTCTAGAGGGTAATAGAGGGGTGTTGTTTTATCCTGGGCAGCCCAAAATGTGCCACAAGTGTGGTGCCCCTGGGCATATCAGTAATGCCTGTGATAAGGTCCGCTGTTCCCTCTGTGGGAAGTTAGGACACTAGTATTCACAATGTACAGAGGAGGATGGTTGTAATCTCTGTAGTCTGTCTGGTCATTCCTATATGACTTGTGCTCAGGCCGCATTTACTAAATCTGGGTTGAAAGATCTTGAAGAACAATGGTTGTTGGTAGCTGTGGCTCAAAGAGAACATGTGAAGATGTGTGAGACTGCTCCACAGTCACAGAACTCCCTGGCTCCACAACTGGACACTACTTTTGATGTGCCTACCTTGCCTCCCCCGAGTTCTGGTTGGACCCATCCTCGGAGGTTGCTCCAGCAGAGGTAATGGCTACAGAGTTACCTAAGGTGGTATTGCTGCCTCCTACTGGTGGGGTGCCTGTGACTGAACAACCTATCATTTCTTCATCTGCAATGTCCCCCCCTCTGCTGGCTGTTCTGGTTGTAGAACTAGACCAGCGTGTGACTAGGCATAGCAGCTGGAGACAACCTGCTTCCAAAGTTCATAAGATTTCTGAGACCAAGACCTCCAATAGTTTCCAACCTCTTTTTCAGGACTCAAATGAAGTGGGGCATGAATCTGAGATGTCCTTGGAAGATTCCCACTGTTTTGAGCCTTTATCTGATTTGGAGTCTAGTGAATTAGGGGATGTTGGTGATAAGTTGGTAGGCTCCAGGAAACGTGCCACTACCGCTAATGGGAAGAAGAAGATGGTGGTGGGTTCTGGTAAGTCACTGACTCATAAACCTACCTGGACCCTTTGATGTGTCTGATTAATTGGTTGTCTTTATTGACCATTAATGTCAACAGTATTAAAAATACCAAGAAATGGAGAGTTTTTTTTTTTCTCATTTACTGTCTTCTGCTTCAGATATTGTTTTTCTGCAGGATACCTGGCTGCATACACCAGTCGAGGTTCGTCAGGTTCCAAAATGAGTGGTATAAGGGGCCCTCATATTGGTCCCTTGGTTTGGGTCTTTGTACTGGGTTGGGAATTTTATTTACTCTGAATGTTCAACTTCTTAAATTGCTGGATTTGATCCCAGGGAGGGTTTTGGTATTGGATATTAAATGTTGAGGTGCTTACTACAGGTTAATTAATGTATATGCACCTCAGTGAAAGGCAGAAAGAGTAGGTGTGTTTCTTGACATCCGTCTGTTCCTTTTTCGGCTCAAACTGTAATATGGGGGGATGATTTTAATTGTGGTCTTACATACCAAGATAGGGGAAGTGGTACATCTACTAGGAAAGTTTTCTGTGACATTTGTTTTTTGAATTCCTCTGTACAACTGGCAAATCTGGTGGATGCCTATAAATATTTTCATAAGCTGGGGAAACCTACCTTTCAGAGGGGTGTGCATGCCACCCATATTGATTTATTTTTTGTCAGCAAGGGAATCCCTATTACAACTGCTCAGGTTACTTTGGTGGAGTATTCAGATCATAAAGAGCTTTCTGTTGTAATAAGGTCCCCTGAGTTGTCTTATGGACCTGGTATTTGGAAATTGAATACTTTACTTCTACGTGAAGACCCCATACTCCTCCAAATTTTGGATGACCCTGTGCTCCCCCTCAGAATTGAGGCGCCTGTTTCTGTTGTCTCCAGTGAGGTTCCCACTGTTACTGCACCATCATTTCTTTCTCCTTCTGGCACCCTGGGACATCCAACTGCAACTGTGGGGCCCCCTGATGCACCTCTAAACTGACTTAACAGAACTGCCTTTCATCCATATGCATCTTTATTTCACCAGCCCATTTATCCCGCTAAGAGGCACAATGCTGTCCCACCTCTGTATAAAGGGGGAATGGACACCTTCCTGGACCATGTTTATTTTGCTAAAACCCTGCTTAAGGATTCAGTGAAGTTCTTTGCCAAAGAAATTCATGTGCTGATCCATGTGTCAGACGCAACAACCTTTGATATCAGTTTTCAACTGAATGCTAGACTTCAGAGATTTTGGACACACTTCCATGCTTTAAAACTCACTCCTTTATAGGCACCTTTTGATGCTGTCCCTCTGATGAAACCAGCTTACAAGACAATTACTGTCTTATTTCAGAATGAGGGGGTCAGTGTGACTGATTTGACCTACTGGCTGAAACAGAGGTGTAAGGTGTTGGGTGCCCCTGAGGCTATCTTTGATACCGAACATATCTGGACTGGGGGTTGTAAATTGAAAATAATGCCACCTTCCTCTGAAGAAGGCTTATGTCATCTGCCTAACTGCTTTTTTCTAGGATGGGACAGGGGTGTGTTATATTAAGCAGGCCAGCCTAAGACTGCTACAAGTGTGGGTCGACGGCTCACTTAAGTAGTATTTGCAACCATGTGAAATGCACCTTCTGTCAGGAACTAGGGCACACTAGTGGTAACTGCCTTAATGAACCAAAATGCAATCTCTGTGACAGTCTTGGTCACACCTATCAAAGTTGTTCCTAGGCAACTCATAATCAGGCAGACCCCTCTGATGATACAGAGCAACGGCTTTTAATTACTATTTCCCAAAGGGTGACCTTTCCTGGGCTTCACTCGATGATCCGACCCCTGTTGTTCCCCCACTTCCTCCCCAGGTGCAGGCCCCCATGCTTCTCATTGATGATTCTTCTTCTTCTCATTCCACTTCTATGTCTCCGCCTTCTGTTGAGGTTGTAGAACAAGAGCTTCCCACCTTTCCCCCTAGATAATCTACTTGCACTGACCCCATCTCCATGCCCCCTCCTCCCCAGCAACTACACTGAAAAGTACATGAGTTACTAGAAGTAGCAAGAATCAGGACCAACCTACTTCAAAACTCACTAAAACTGAGAACCTGCCCTTAAGTAATAGGTCTGATGCTTTTCAGACTACTTCTGAAGTGGCTGATGCTTATTTTGAGGACTCTCTCTTTTGGCTCTCTCAGCCTGACCCACTTTTTGAACTAGAGGTGAGTCCCCAGAACCCCTCAGAAGCCTGTGAAAATTCAGAGGAAGCCCAGAAAATTGAACAAAAAAACAACCTGAGGTTATGTTAGTTTGGCATTATCCTTTTTCACTCACAAACCCCTATGACACATGTACCTTTAACTGTTTGTACTGTGAATGTTAACAGTATGAAGAGTTGTAGGAAAACAATGAATTGCTACAGTATGTCTTACCTACTCTCCAGTTCATTTGATGATTTTTTTCTGTAGGACACTAGACTTCACTCCATTGCAGAGATCAATTCAGGTACTAAGGCCTGGTATGCAGGCCCCTTTTATTGGCCAATAGGGCCTGCACCTGTTCAGGGGTGTGTATCCTTTTTAAGTCACATATCTCTGTTCATTTAATCAAGCTGGTTGATCTTGCACCTGGTAGGGCTTTGATCTTAGATACAAGGTTTAACAATGCTTACTTCAGATTTGTGAATGTCTATGCATCACAAAGTAAAGCTGACAGAATTGCTTTATTTTGCACTGTTCAGCATTACCTGTTATTCTTCTCATCACATTATTTTTGGGGGTGATTTTAATTGTGGCTTAGATATCTGGGAAAGGGGAAAATCTGCTAAGACTAGTAAGGTGTTTTGTGACATGTCTGCTTTGAAAACTACTGTTTCGGATTCCAATTTAAGAGATGCAGATATGTTTCTCCACACTACACCTGTACCTACATTTCAGAAGAGCATCCTGGCCACGAGAATTTTTTCTTAATTGCTTCATCCCTGCAGCGTTTTTCCGCCTCTGTGATTGAGGTGGAATTTTCTGACCACAAACTCCTCGCACTATAGTTTGGTCCCTCACTTCCTCTTTCACAGGGCCCCGGTTCTTAGAAAGGTAATTCTTCTCTTTTAACAAAACTAGAGGTTCTTCACAGTTTACAGTATTTTTTAACTGCAAAGTAATCAGTCATTGAATTGTATGGCAATGCTGCCTTCTGGTGGGAAGACTTAAAATGGGATGTGAGACTGTTACTGCAATCTGTTAGTAGAACCTGTCGAAATATTGCCTATGTGCAATATTTACAGCACAGGCAGCAGCTACAAAAAGTACAAACCATAGCTAGAACTACCACTCATGATTCTACTGGCCAAATTCTGCTTTTGAAATTTGATGTGCAGTCTTTTCATTTATGACAGCAGGAAAGCCTACAAAAACAGCAGTCCTTATACACTCAAGGGGCTGATGTGCTTTCTCCCTTCTTACATTGCAACGATAGGATTCAGAAGAAACATATGAAACATTTGCTTGATCAGGATGGAAAGGTTTATTCCGATACTACTAAGTTACTCAGAATTGTATTACACCATACTACAAGGTTGTTTCAAAAATCACAAACCACCCTTACCATGGTCTCAGACTTTCTATCTACCTCCCTTATACCCACCTGCCCTACCCATATCTTAGATGATCTTTGTAAGGACATTTCCCACCTGGAAGTCAAAACTGCTATCCAATCTCTTCATAATAACAAAGCTCCTGGTATGGATGGACTCACTTCAGAATTGTTCAAAATTATTGGTAAAGAGATTTCAAAGGAATTGGCTTCAGTTTTTACTTATAAGTTACATAATACATTAATCTCATTAGATATATCTAAAGGCCTGCTGATTTATCTCTTTAAGAAAGGTGATAAACATTGTATGACTTAGTAGAAGCCTATCAGTTTATTAAATACTGATTTTAAAATATTGACCAAAATTCTTCATAATGGACTGTTGCAAGCTGCTACTCACCTAATCTCCCCAACTAAGGCTTGCTCCATACCAGAGCAGAAAATGGTTGACCACCTTATTTTATTATGAGACCTTATAGAGAGAGATAACAGAATGGGTCTACAGGGCTTACTCCTTTCATTGGACCCAGAGCATGCTTTTGATGCAGTTGATCATCACTGTTTATGGGTGGTGTTACGCCACTGTGGTAGCCCTGATTAATTTGTGACTTGGATCCAGACTCTTTATTGTACTGCCACCATTATTCAACAAATGAATGGCTGGTTGAGCCCCATAATTCCTGTACACAAGGGTGTTAGGCAGGGCTGTCCGCTCAGCCCTTTGCTTTATGTTTTTATTATTGACCCCTTACTTAGGGTATTGAACTCTTTCCCATAGGTGACACATATCCAAGTAGACACTTACACTATTCCACATGCTGCACTAGCCTATGCAGATGATATTACCATTATCACTAAAGATACACCATTGGGGGCCAGCCCATCTGTGCAGCAGTTGGATTTCTGTCTGCGACTCCAGTGACCCGAGTTCAGGAATGAGCAAGGGTCACCAGAGGGCCGACTGGAGAGAGAGAAGGATGGAGCATCCAGAGACAGCTCTCCTTCTTTGGGGAGAGGGTCAGATCACATCCCAACACCTGCTGGCCCATAGCAGAGGCTGGGGACATAGTGGACATTGGGCCCAGTACTCACGGGGAGGGTGGATGTCAGCAGGTGCCTTGACATCAGCATGCCACCCCAGGAGAGAAACCAGGAAAACCAGCCAGAAGCCCACCAGATGATGTCTTCCAGGTCTCTGGCACCACAAAAATCCTCCAGGGAGCCATCCCACCCACCTCAGCAGCATCCTGGGGCCTTATAGAGTCAGTGCCAGATAGCCCTCACTGGTGCCTTCCCCCTCAGAGAAGGGGGGACCCACCTGGCAAAGGGTTATACCAGGATACCCTGGGAGCAGCTGCAATCTGAGCATGGGTGAGAAGGGACTCAAGGGAGGTACGTAGAGGGTTAGCCAGAGGCCAAGGGGGCCTGAAGGAGTGGGGGGCACTGGCTCTGAAGGAGGAAAAACAGATTAAAAAAAAAGATGCACCATCAGTGATGCAAGCTATGCATATCTGTGCTCAATTTAGTCTCTTGTCTGGTGCCTCACTGAATTTACAAAAATGTATTGGCAGGCAGCTTGGTAAACTACACAATCTGCTGCCAGACATAGCAGGTATCACACTTACTGTGGACCAAATTACTATTTTAGGTATTCTTTTTGGATCTGGAGATCTTGAGTTGCTTATTTGGGTGCCCAACCTAGAACAGGGCCACCAGCTCATACGATCTTGGAATAAGTGGCAAATTAGTAAGGACAAAAGGATACATTTGATTAAGATATTTTTATTGCCTGTTTTTTTGTTTATTAATTACCTCCCCCCACCAGGAACTTAGAAATTACACTTTATAGCATGTTTTTCCAGGCTGTTTGGGGAAGCCAGTTAAACCCCCTGAAGAGGAATATTCTTTACCTCCCTGTGAAAGATGGGGGTCTGAACATGAAGAATCCTCTTGTCTTTTTTTACAACATTTACATAGTTACTAACTTGAGGCCCCTTTTACTTCACACAAGGAAAGATTGACTGCCTTTATATATTTCTTCCTGTGAACCCTGGTTTTTACAATCGTCCGCTGACTCCCTTTGTGTAATAAAATGTTCCCATATTGCCCCTCCCATATCTCAGAGAGTTTTTTGTTAAACTTAAAAGTTGGCAGATCTCTAGTCAAATGGTTCCTACTATGACTACAAAACTTCTCTACAAACATATCCTTAGATGCCATTTTTTTTTAACCATCAGTTTTTCCCACTTGCCCTGCACCTTATCTCTCTTCACTCTTGGACCTTTTGACCAAACCAAGAATCCCAGACAAAATGTGTGATATGCACTGACTCTGCTGTCATGCCAGACTCAATGTTAAAACCAATCAAAAGTGCAAGCAGATGCCAGAATGCATGTGTTCCTGACCCTTATGTCACCAACGACTCGAAACTATAGATCATTTATATTTTTCCTGTAGTTATATTTTTGTCTGTTATACATTAATAGCCTGACAATGGAAGGTTTCTTGTTTTGCTAGGGTCACTTCTGACATGCTTCTCTATGGGCATTATGCCACCTCCGGGACATGATGGTATAGGGATACTTTGAAGGTGATTTTTGTAGTTCTCAAATTGTTTATTTACTCTGCAATAAAAGATGATTCCCCACATTGAACTTTTGCAAAAAATTTTCTTCTGAATTGCGATGTCTTTATCGGTCAGAAGTTAGACATCTCTCTTGCACTTCCTTGCTCCAGTTATGGAGAAATTTGCCCAGGATTACAGATTCGAATGCCCTATTGCTTGAACTGAAGAAATAAACAGGTTGTCTCAAGCTGGGGAATTGTCTTTTGGTATATAGAATTTTGTTTTGAGCCTTCACTGTAACTTTCATGATTGCATTGTTTTGTATTTTCCTTTTTTATGTTGGCTTGCCGCGCATGCGCGGCAGTCAACATATTGGGAGAGTGCAGCTTTGGGGGTGCGGTTGCTGGATGAATGTAGGCACGATCAGTAGGTGCACCCTCATTCCCCCAATAAGCCACAGCATGCTAGCGCTGACACCAACATTATGTAAAGTGGACAAAGTTGTAAACAAAGTGCCGCTGCAATCAGAGACAAGCTCATCATGGAGCGGCACAGATGACACACCTCCCGTACGTGCCGCCCCCCCCAAGTACAGGGTGCCACGCTGAGAGCCCACCCCAGCATGGCAAGTGATGCCATGGCTGACGGGGGTGCCCAATCCCCCGTCAGCTCCACGTCCCCCCCCGAGTACAGGGTGTCACGCTAGAGCCCACCCCAGCATGGCAACTGATGCCATGGCTGACGGGGGTGCCCAATCCCCCGTTGGCTCCACACCTCCTCAACCATCCTTCTGCCATGCTGGGAGCCCACCCCAGTGTGGCAAATGTCCTGTGTCATTTAAAAAAAAAAAAAACCTGTAAATAAAAAACGGTCCCACGGCGCTTCTCCCTGCCCTCCCTCCCACAACCGCACTCACCCACTGTGCACCCTGCCTCCCCACACCCCCTCACCCCATACTTACCTCCGGAGTCCGTGCGATGATCTTCAGTGGACGGGAACATGTTCGCACTTTCAAAGCTGACCGCGAACTGAGGAAATGCCGTAAGCTGTATAATGGGCTAGATAGGGTTTTTTCAACTTTGTTGCATATCTTAGGTATTTTTGAATTTTGCACCAAATTTTCAACATGGGGTTTTTGGGGCCCTCCTCATGAATTCTGTCACTGTCATGGCATTTATCAGCCTCAAAAGGTGATTTCGCAGTCACTGTACGAAATCACCTTTTGGGGCCCATTAATGTAATGACAGTGGTGGTGTTCATGAGGTGCTCTCTTAAAAAGCCTAAGTTCCAAATTTGGTGGAAAAAATCCAACAAATGCCTGTTTTCAGAGCGTGCATTGTGCAGTTGCTACGCAGGCTCGTAACTTCGCGCATTCACAATATTTTACTGCCGGATTTTCAGCATTGTCATTTGTGTACACCTCCTTGTGAACAGTGCAGCTGTTATTTTCCACAACCTGCCCGAAATGTGTTTCCACACTTCTGGTGCACAATAGCTCAGTCGCTGTGGGAAATCAGTGTTTGGGCCAGATTATGAAAATGACAGTGACACAGTTCATGAGCAGAGGACCTAAAATGCCTATGTTGAAAATTTGGTGATGATACTCCATAAAATAACTGTGTTATGAGCATGCATTGACAGATTGCATGCAGGCTCATACTGTCGAGCATTTGTGATATTTTCAGTCTGGATTTTCACCATTGCCATTTTTCCACACCTCTTGATGAACAGTACAGCTGTCATTTGACATATCATGCCCAAAATGTGTTTTCGCACTTCCGGCGCAGAATAGCATAGTCGCTGTGCAAAATCACTTCTTGGGACACTTTGAGGAAATAACAGTGACACTGTACATGAGCAGAGGTTCTAAAATGCCTATGTTGAAAATGTGGTGCTGAATGCCCATAAAATGGCAGTGTTGCAAGTGTGCATTGCATATTTCCCACACACCCTAGTAGCTTCACAAATTTGGTGTATTTACATGCCACATTTTCAACACTGGCATTTTTTTACACCTCCTTATGAACTGTGCAGCTGTCATTTCTCACATCCTGCCCGACATGTTTTCCTGCACTGCACTACCAAACACCCAAAGGGACACCCTAAAGTTTGTCAATCTCTGTAGGGTGGGGGTGGGTTGGCATCAGTTCAGTACTTCACTGCCATTTCTATGATGCATCTGTCTAACTCCTGCACTACCAATGCCAATGCCAGCAAGCCAACATTCAGCATTGACAAATGCTTGTTTTGTATACTCTGGCTTGCTTCTCTTTATTTGCTTTTCATATAATTTGTCTTCTTTGTTGTGTCATCACTTGTCTGACTTGTTTCTCTTCTATGACTTTAATAAAAACTAAATGCCCCTACTCTTTTCCAAGATGGGCACTCAGGAGGAGCTGCTGGAGGTGGTGGATGCACCTGAGACAGTGGAGTTGGCCTCCTCTACTGTTCTTCCTTTGCAAGAGGCTCAGAATCTCAGTGAACCTACTAATTTGGAATCTATCCAAATGGCTGAAGAGTCCACTGAAAATTTAGTTTCTACTGAAGACCTAACAAAATCTGATCCTATGGAAAAAGAGGTGAAAATGGTAGCATCCAGAATTAATCCACAAATGGACAAAATACTGTCTCTCAGAGATGTGGAACTTAAACTAAATGACAGAAGGCACCAGATTCAAAAGGACTTATTGCTACTACAGATGAGAACCTCTCCTGTCAGTAAAAGCAGCAGCACTGTCATCACAGCTGTGGGCTCCTGCGATGCAGGAGCATCAAAGCCATGAACCAACACCATGAATAACAAACAAGCTCTCCCCCAGGTAAATCTTAATTTCTCTGATATTTCTGTAAAAGTTGCTGGCAGTGTAACTGCTCCTGGTAGTGGGTGCTAAGAGCCACAGGAAGAGAAAATGGATTTGGATCAGGGGTATGAGAGTGAGAGTAGTAACTTGCTTAATAAGGGGTCTGAAAATGCTTCTAATACCTATATGCTTACTAAAATGGTTCCAAGTTTCTCCACCAACTGTGTTCAAACTAAAACTTGTAAACTGGAGCTGCCACTACTCCCAAAAAGACTCACAGTTACAGATCAGCCACTGAAAAAAAACACCGAGCCTGCTACTGTATATCAAATGAGTGATGGGAGCCAGATGGGAGCTATGGTCTTTTCCTCTTAGCTAGTGGAGCTAGCCAAAAAATTGCAAAAAACAGAAGAACTCAAAAATAACCAAGATGCCCTAACTATTTCTAAATGGAACCTCCCTAAGATGACTAATGTGTGCAGTGATGATTCAGCAGACAATTTCCCAGTCAAAGCGGAGGTACAGTCAGTTGCCTCAGCAATTCAAACTTCTTTTATGATACAATCACAGATGGGAGACCCCTTCGCACAGTGGTCTCCTGCAAAGGCATTAAAAGAAGCTGGCTGGAAATGGTTCTCTGATGGCACCCGGTTGCCAGATCCAGAATGGAATAAAGATCCCATTACCAAGTCTTCCCCAGCATGTATCCCTGCCCCTCAGAATACGACAATACAGTAGAATGGCACAAATATTTTGATGGAACAAATGTACCCCCTTTCCATTTTGAACTGGGGCCTTCATGCTTAGACACTCAATCCCCAGCAGATGGCCTTCACCAAAAGCAAACTGAAACAAATCCACCAACATCGGCATCAAACACTGAGGAACCTGAAAGGGTGCACCCCACCTGCAAGAACATTTCACAGGCAGAACAAACTTCCACAGTGGAAGGTCAACCTCATCAACCACTACTATCAGAACTTTTCTCTAAATTAAAAATATAACCTGCTCCTAGGTGAAATGCCATAAGGATAAGATGCAAGGGAGGTTTAGAGGACAGACCTGACATGTTCTAACAAGGAGAAAATTACTTAAAGATTCACTACACTTCTCTTACAGGGATGTATTTGTACTTATCAGAAGAGGACAACTTAGATATTAGTTTTCATTCCTCATATGCCCTTGAAACTTTCTGGCAACAATATAATCAGGTTAAATTCTCCCCCCATGGACTCCCTTCCTTGTGATTCCTCTAACTAAACCTCTTGTTAAACATATTACAATTTTGTTTAGAAATGAGAGAGTCCATGTGGAGGACATAACCTACTGGTTAAATCAAAAGTGCGAAGTACTCAGTCCTCCTGAAGCAATCCCAGATTCAGAACTGTTCTGGACTGAAGGATGGAATTACAAGGTGAAGATAAGGCAAACTGACAGTGGGATCAAACATATCCTCAACTCCTTTTTGTTAGGTAGAGATGGTGTCTGTTTCTATACAGGGCAGCCACAAGCATGCTACAAGTGTGGGGCCAGAACCCACCTTTCCAGCATATGCGACAGATCCAGGTGTGACGAATGTGGGGAGATAGAGCACATTAGCCTACAATGTGCCAACTTGACAAAATGCCACCTATGTAAGCAAACTGGTGATGTCTTCTCTGAGTGCCCCTGGGTGGCCAAGAACAATGGCTCAGTGATTAGCTCTGAGCTTTTAATTCAAAAAGCTCAAGATGAAGACTCCACAGAAAACATGGTTCAGCACCCCCCTCCACCACCACCTCAAGAGAGAAGGAAGGAAGCTGATTGTCAGGAGGATTTGGTTACCAAATATCATGTGATTTCAGTCTTAATCTATCTTATTAGCTATATAAAGCTTTCTCCTCCTTATTTGTGGCCTGCTTAAATAGGGTTTTCTCTTATTTGTTCTCTAATAAAACCATACATCCCCAGTTTAATTCAGGATTAATAATATTTCTGTTTAAAACTGGAGACAGAATCTGCATCTAGAATTGGAGACCTATATCTAGTCTACATTCTGATTATAAAATTCTCACCCAAATTCTAAATAATAGACTTAAAAAGGTAGCAGAGCATCTAATACACCCTTCTCAGTAGTGTGAACTCCTAAACAGGAAGATACAATACCCTCTTATGATTATAAAAGATCTAATTGAATACACCAGGTCCCATCAGAAAAGTGGATGTATCCTCTCCCTAGACCAATGCAAGGCATTTGACCGGGTTTACTACCCGTTTTTATTCGCTTATTTGAGAAAATATGGAATACCACAAGAATTCATTGAGTGGATAAAACTCCTTTATTCTTCAGTCTTGGTCAATCCAGTTATTAAACAAAACATAAATAAACATATAAAAATCATTACTGGTGTACAACAAGGGTGCCCCCTTGGTCCTGTACTTTATATTTTTACATTAGACCCCTTATTAAGGACCATTCATGACAATACTCAGTGGCAAGCCATCAAAGGACCCACTTCTGGAGATCTTTTACTCACCCAAACTTATGCAGATGATATTGTAGTTTTCATGAAGGATTACACAGATATCCCCTTATTTCTTCAGGTAATTAGGAATTACATAAGTAATAATACCCGACAGGGTGGGCGTTATTGAGATTTAGAAAATGGGTCTCATAAGACCTAGATTCTGATTGGCTTAGGCACTGTGGCACTGGTGTTATTTCTTAACAACGCCAAGTAGAAAACAAGTGCCAGCTCTGCCCAACAAATCGTCACTTTAATTCAAACCCTGCCGCCATTTGTTTCTCGCTGAGCGAGACACCAATCCAAAGCGCCCACCCCTCATAACTATGGAAAACAGTCACTGCAAAAAAAAAAAGAATCAGGATTTTCAGCATAAAAAAGAAAAGATTGTACATGTGTTTAACGTTCCATCCCCCCACCTGAAAACCTGACGCTACAGAAGCGCTCAGGCCCTTCCCAACCTACGATCCCCGGCCGCTGTCACAAACCTCCCAACCTGCAACCAGACTCCATCTGCGGGACGCAATTCACAAAAGTCCCGCTCCTGTCTTTCCTCGCTGCGCTTCTTCCCAATGCTCACCAGCTCTCTCTCGCTCACTCCCTCTCTCACAAAAACTGCAACTCACCAGCCGGACTGTACCTGTAAAACGAGCACTTTATATTCTCTTTAGCTCAAACAACGTCTTCAGAAACATTCTTTTGTTTTCCAATAAACAATGTTTTTAACTGTCCCTTTCATGACCTTGCATCATAGGACTACAGCTCCCATAAATCCATGGGAGAAAAAGGCAGATCAATGCGACAGGCTTTCCTAAACAGCAGCAGCCAGGGACTACTTCACCAAAAATATGTAGTTTTATTCTGTCTTTCACATTTATTCAGCTTCTTCTTTACTTTAATTACATTTTATTTAAAATCTTACAAACCATTTTCTAAGTGTAATAATACCCTCCAGGGCGGGCATTGTGGAATATAACCGACCTTCCAGGGGCTATAAGGCCCTCCGCCTGCGCCGTCGGGCCTCATTACGCCCCTGGGCGGTCTGTTATATCCCAATAACGCCCACCCTGTCGGGTAGTATTACTTACATAACAGACTGCCCAGGGGCGTAATGAGGCCTGATGCTGCAGACAGAGGGCCTTATAACCCCTGGAAGGTCTATTATATTGCATAACGCCCACCTTGAAGGGTATTATTGTACTTAGAAAATGGGATATAGCAGCCATTTATTTGAAAACATATATAAGAAGAAAAATATATATTTAAAAAAAAATAAAAAGAAACAACTTTTTTTCAGTAAAGTAGTCACCATGCTGCTGGAATCAACAGTAGAGGGTGCTGCTGTTTTTTTCCAGTTTGCGAGGAGCTTGTCACTCTCTCTCTCACACACACATATACACACACACCTTTATTTTAGTTGCTTTGATCAGTGGTCCATCCAAACAAGGAAATATATGGCAATGTAGCATGCTGAAGTAATTTTAAAAACTGGTACCTGAGCTTTCTTTCTGTGCTTTGAAATTTGGCACTGGCAGTATGCAGCTCAGTATAAAAGCCAGCTGTCCATCCACCTGATGACAAAGTGCGTGACTGCCTTTAGTTAAGGGAAGTCAATTATTTAACAAAAAACAGAGAGGATAACGTTTATTGTTGTTTTAGTGCAGCAGCTGAATGGGACAATATCGCTAAGCACATGGAGTGCTGAGAGTGAGGAACTGCCAGTAGAATCTTGGTGTTTTATTTATATTTTTTACACATATAAATATATATATATATATATATATATATATATATATATATGTATATATACATACACACAACGATAGATACAAGGTAGAGTTTTGGGGCTGAGTTACTTTTTGTTTTAAATGCTTGCTTACTGTTGATGTTATTGGAGCCGACAGTGACAGTGTGTCCACTGAGGTCAATGTACATAAACAAGTGAGGGAGAAAATGGCAGATGGTGGATTTAGGAATTTGGGGTGGCCCAAGGATCAGCTAAGTAATGGGATACCCTAAATTGGTACTAATTATTTAGCGGGCATTGCTGAAAAATAAAAGCATGCCCGACCATGGCTTTCAGCCAATCAGCATGGTTTATTTTTCAAGCCTGTTTTTTAATCAAAAATATAAAATTCTCTACTAAATATAAATAAATGTGAAGGCCTTTTTCTCGGCTCAGCTTCCCAATCTGAGATAATTATGAATGGATTCAAAATATCTATATCCCACCTAAAAATTTTAGGTGCTAGCTTTGGATCAAAGAATCTACTCCATAACAATAGGGAAGCAGCCCTACAAGGCATGGAGACCAAGGTCTCCAGATGGAAAGGTTGGAAACATTCTAAAATTAAAAGGATTCAGATCTTCAAATCCTCATTTTATAGTGCCTTCTTTGCTCTGTGTACCATGATTTGTCCCCCACCAACAATATTAGAAACAAGACTTTATGCCTCCTTTTCTAAATGCTATGGGGAATAGATTAATCCCAATCAAAAGATGTTATACTTACCTCCCAAAGAAACAAGGAGGCCTCGGAATGATTGACCTGGTAACCTTCTTTAACTCCCTGTTTATTTCTTTGAACTTTAAAAATGGGTCCCAAAGCCCTGACTCCCCTTGCTCTAAGTGGACAATAAACTCTCTAGGCTCATACATGTCCCAATGGACAACTACTCTCCCTAAAATATCTGGCAGACTTAGCTTACCTGAGTTTTTTAGATCTGCTGCAAGCAAATTACACAAATGGAGGCTCACTTCACAACAGATCTCTTCTAGAACTGGAAAGCTCCTTTATTCATTTATCATTACTAAGATATACCCTGAGGCTTCAGAGTTCAAAAATTGTCCTAAGAATAACAACAAATTATTTTTATCCCAACTAAATAACCCCAGAATACCTCAACACATGTTGGAGACATTAAAGGAATAATGCATGTTAGGTTGTGTGTCGTGCTGGGATAACATCACGCCTGGGGTGATTAGGCACGAGGCCGCAGGCAGAGTGCGACTAATCACCCTTGAAGTGATGCTATCTCAGCACGACACATACCCTGGAGTGCATTATTCCTATTACGCAATGGCTCCAGAATAAAAAAAAAAAAAAGGTAAAAAAGTACATTTTAAAATATATTTTTGCCTGTTTTTTGTAATGGGGAAGTATACTTAAAAAAAAAGTAGTGCTGATTGACTGCTAGTAGGTGGAGCTGCTGTCACTGTGACTCTGCAATCTGAACAGTAAGCCCTCTCTGTGCTATCCAAGCCTGTGAGATATTGTCATCGTTGTACCCCCCCCCAAGCCATGTCTCTTTTAATCGTGGTTTTCTGGAGACTCAAGTAACTGAAATCTTGGTTGATTTTGTTGTGGGACTGTAAAGTTTAAGAGTGAAATTATGTGCCCACTGGACCATGTATGAGCTGATCAGTCAGTAGAAAGTGGATGTTTCCAGAGGTATTTTTTAAATTTTAAGGGGTTGACAGTTTCTTGTATTAACATACTGTTGTACCGGGGGTCGGGAGACCATGACAAAATGGAAGTGCAAGCTGCTGTTTCTGCAATAAGGAGAAATAGGCTTTTGTAGTGAAGCATATGCTGGCTGAGTGTGGCAGCTGGAAGTAAGGGATAATCATTAAGTCGTCCGTCCTATTGTTGTTTTTGTTTTAAATTTGGCAGTTAGTATTCTGTACAGAGAAGGTGGTAGTGTGAACAGTGACCTGAAGGGTTGGGACAGTTCTGTTTTTTAAATTTATACTGATTTTGAGCAGGTCGGGGAGCAAGGATATTTACCACTTAAAAGAGCTGCTTAGCAGGGAGCGCTGAAGGTGCTCATAGGTAGCACAACGATGCTTTTTTTTTCTTTCAGTGTGGTCATTGCTGAGCTGGCACTACAGCCATGATGTTATGCCAGGATAACATCATGGCTCCAGTGCCAGGTTGACCAATCGGGAAGCTACATTTTTCCTTGCCATTGTATAATATGGCTTACAGCATAGGGCAGACTCAATATTTGAGGTAACAATAAACATAAGGCCCAGGATGAGCAAAATTGCCCTTATAATGCTTGTCAAGTGGTGGAGGAGTCCATAACACACTTCTTTTTTGCTTGTTTTGATTGCTCTTATGTTAAACGGTTGTGGCTACATCTGAAAGAAAGATGGAAGCTACCATGTATCTCCGAACTGAATTATAAAATTTTCATTATAGATTTGGTTCCACATGATCTGAGCAAATATGACCAGGGAACTCTAATGATTCTTTTTGGTTTTTTAAAATGTTATATCTGGCAAGCTAGATGCCAATGGGTTCTGTACCAGAAATTAATGACATATAAAACTTTAGTTATACTCATGGATAAAGTCATGACTGCGGTGTACATGAAAGATAGGAACATCCATACTTTAGCAAAAGTTGCAAGATGGTGGAAGGGGCTTTCCTTTCTGATAAAGTTTAAGTGAATACAGTATGATTACTTTAGGTATGAGAGAAAATATTGTTATATACATGTTATGTTTCTATTTTTCCTTCCTTTTAGCTTTTTTCTATAAAAGTACACTCCCTTCAACCCCCCAAATGTTTCTGTTAAAACTATCATTTATCCCTCTTAGTATTGTGTATATGCACAATTTAATGTTTATTTCCTTTTTATGCTTCTTATTACCACACATTATTTTTTTTCTGTAACATATGTATGGTGTGATGTATCTTCTAAATAAAAAAATTCCCCTACTCTTTTCTAGAAGTGCCATGGGATCTTTAACATCCACCTGAACTACCACCAGAACAGACAGATGGGACCTCAGTTTTAACATCTCATCCAAAAGACAGCATCTCAGGAGTGCAACATCCCCCTCATGCAGCAATACATTGTCAATATTGGGATTTAACCTAAGTGCCTAGTGTGGGGATAGAACCCACAGCCTTCTGATTTCCTGGCCTCAGAGGCAAGTGTGCTACCTGCTGAGCCACTGACACTGCTCTGATCTCCCAGCCTCAGAGGACAGTGTGCTACCTGCTGAGCCACTGACACTGCTGAGACAATGACAATGATGGGACATGGGGGGGTCCTTGAGCCAGAGCTACCCTCCCAATGTGGTGCACTCTTTCAGTGTCCACCAGCTCTCTCCATCTGGGGCCCAGCAGCCGGGGTATAAGGTAATTCAGAAACTGCTCTATACTAGCCCCCTCTGAGCCCTCAGGGATCCCCAATATCCTGATGTTGTCCTGGCATCCCCAGTTCTCCTGATCTTCAGTTCTGCCCCACAGCCCTTGCACTTTTTACTCCTGTTCCTCCAGCCTTCCGAGGATAGCATGCTGCTGAGTCTCCAACTTGTCAATCCTTTGTTTGGAGACATTTAGTCTGTTGTAGATTTACCTTATGTCCTCAGTTATTCCTACTACAGCAGGTTTCACTACCGCCATGTCCGACATGAGGGATTCCAGCAGGCGGGTTATATAGTCCAGTTGTTCAGCTCACTGTCCCCCTTCTGCTGCCATCCCAGCCTCTGCCATTTCTGTGCTCTCTGGGAGTGTGGCTGTTGTGTTCCTGCTCAGGAATGCTCATGCTTGAAAGATTGCACCTCAGGATTGTGGATATTTCCCCAAACAGACAATCAAGAAGATTGTAGAGAAGGCAGGGCAGATCGCAACTTCTCTCCGGTTGCGCCTGTGTATATACTGATTATGTCTCTCTGCATAACTGAGCAGGCTGATGACTCACATATTCTCCCCCTCAGTACTCAAGATCACTGCTCAGAAGCACACCACCATGGTGGGCCCAGATTCTTACTGTCAACGTAACTTTAGGCAGGTATGCTGTGTCTTGTCTACTTATAGATCATTTTGCTGCTGCTGTATTCTGATTGCACATCGGGTCTCCTTATGTCAAATTGATAGTGGCATTCAGGTAATTAATGTCATAACTGTTCAGTACTGCAGCAGAACTGCAGTCCTAGTCATCCTTACATCTTGTTTAGGCTCTAAAGAATGCCCCCCTGCATGACCATTTTTGATTTCTTGAGATGCGCTCATGAAACCAACATTTTTTTTTGTTTTGTGACAGCTATCATCTTGTTTCTCATCTCACTAAAGAACTACTAATGATAATCTTACATTTCACCCCATGCCTTGCGGCCTTCCTCAGAGATCTCTGGTGAAGTCCCAAGGCATGTGGTGAAATGAAAGATGCTCCAAGACTGCTGATATGTGATGGCTGAAAAAATTGAATGTCTTAATGGACTAAGAAAGTTTATGTTATCCTTCTTGGCAGGGGTGAGTTCTCCCTTTATTTTCACTGCAGAAATGGACTTTTGTGTGTGTTTGGCACCACCATCCCAGTGCTCATTCTTAAATCTCAAGTTGAAAAAAAAAAATACATGAATCTACCTCATTAGAACATACTTGTTCAGATTCTGAGGTTTGTTTCAGTCAATCATGATTATAAATATCTTTTACATATTTCTCCTGACAATATTAACATTTTTACCATTTCTTTTTTCAATCTTGACTGGCTCTTTTCTGTCCTACCATTAAAGTGGTATGAAACTAAACAGGAGTTACAAAACTTTTTTTAATTGTGATTCAAAAAATGTCTGTTGGAAAAACATTTTGATTACCCAGCATAATTTGTAGTTTTGCAGCAGGAAATTTTGATTTCTCAGCATGAAATTTGATTTTGCACGGTGATTTTTTGTTTTTCAGAAGAAAACTAGTCTCTTAGTATGAAATTTAATTGCACACCATGATTTTTGTTTCACAGCAGAAAATGGTTTTCTAAGCATGAAACTTGATGCATATCAGAATTTTTTAATTTCACATTCAGCATATTGGCTTCTCAGTATGGAATTTGATTACACATCATCATTTTTCATTTTGCAGCAGAAAATCCATAGGACCACAGGATCCAAGACAGCATGGGTTTACAAAAGGAAGGTCCTGTCAAACTAATCTCATAGATTTCTTTGACTGGGTAACCAGAGTGGTGGACCAAGGGGGAGCAGTTGATGTCACCTACCTTGACTTCAGCAAAGCTTTCAATTCTGTTGCACATAGAAGACTGATTAATAAGCTGGATAGGCTCAGGGTGGGTCAGAAGTTGGTTAAATGGATGGCAAACTGGTTAATGGGCATAAAACAGTGAGTGGTGGTAAATGGTATACAGTCAGAAGAGATGCAAGTCACAAGTGGGGTACCTCAGGGATCAGTCCTGGGACCAGTCCTCTTCAATATCTTCATCAGTGACATTGCAGATGGACTGGAGGGTAAGGTTTGTCTGTTTGCAGATGATACGAAGATCTGCAGAAGAGTCGATTATCCAGATCGGGTGGGCAGAATGAGAAGAGAACTGGATAAACTGGCAAAATGGTCCGTAGAGTGGCAACTGGGGTTTAATGCAATGAAGTGTATGATCATGCACATAGGGAAAAGAAACCCTGAAGCCACCTATAGGCTGGGAGTGGAGTCGCTAGCAATCACATGAGAAGAAAGAGACTTGGGCATCATTATCACCAATGGCCTGAAATCATCCAAGCAGACTACTAAAGCAGTAGGTAGGGCTAGGGGGATGTTGGGGTGTATTAATAGGGGTATCACAAGTCAGAAAAGGGAGGTAATAATCCCTCTTTACAAGACACTGGTTAGGCCCCATCTGGAGTACTGCATGCAGTACTTGAGGCCACACCTTCACAAGGACATTAACCAAATTGAGGCAGTCCAGAGAAGGGCAACCAAAATGGTGCAGGGACTGCATTAGAAAACATATTAGGACAGATTAATGGTGCTCAATATGTTTACCCTAGAGCAAAGGAGGGAGAGAGGTGACATGATGAAAACATTCAGACACCTTAAGAGCATTAACAAGGTGAAAGAGTCTAACATGTTTCAATATAAGAAAAATAGCAGGACAAGAGGACACAGCATAAGATTAGAGGGAAGCTGATTAAGGGGTAATGTGAGGAAGTTCTTTTTCACAGAAAGGGTGGTGGATGCATGAATAGCCTACCTCAGGAAATGGTGGATATGGATACAGTGCAGGGCTTCAAACAGGCATGGGATAGGCATAAGGGAGCAGAACAGATGAGTATGAAGAAATAGACTGTTGACAGAGCAAAGGCAGATGGCACATTTATAAGGTAGAAAAAGAAATAGGCAGACTGGATGGGCCTTGCAGTCGTTATCTGCCATCAGCTTCCATGTTTCTATGTTTCTAAAATTGTTTTGTCAGTATAAAACATTATTACGCACTTTGTTTTTTTTGTTCATAGCAGACAATTGACTTTCAGTATGAAATGTGATTGCACATCAGAATTTTTCATTTTGCTGCAGAAAATTGGTTTCTTGACATGAAATCTGCTTGACTTGAAATTTTGTTGTGCATCATAATTTTTGTTTTAATGATTTAAATTGTTTCTTGCCATGAAATTTGATTACACATATAGTGAAGACAACTCTTCTCTTAGCATAGGGCCTTTCACATCTGCATCTGAGGGTGGCAGAGGATCCAATGCATTGGCTGAGAGATGGACTTTTCCCCTGTGTGTCAATATCAGCAGCTACATGGAAACACAAAGAACATAGCCTTGTACATCAACAGTCAAGCTGACAGCCCCAAGAATTGTTGGCCTCCATTGATGCGCAGAACTGCAGGGCATGCAAGAACCCCGCACTTCCATAGGGGGATGGAGTCTTCCCTTTCTTCTCTTGGGCCCTACACAACTGCATGTCTTCTTGTAGGTCACAAAGGGACCTATGTGAATGAGGATAAGATTCCACTGTCTCAAAAGGAAAGGAAATTCTTTGTAAACTACTTTGTTAATGTATCAGTTAGGGTGCAAGTTAATGCCACAAAAGCAGGGAAATGTGATGTTATTCCAACCCTAACTACCCACTACCAAAAGGGAAAAACATTAGGGTTTTGTGTCTCTGGAGTACTGGAAAATCAGCGGTGGGGTCTTCTTTGGGGTTGTCAGCTTCCCCCCCCCCCCGTTCTCTGAGCAAGCAAGATCTGATGTGATTTCCATTCTTCATGCAGGGCCCAAGAAACCTACAGCATATTGTATTGGCAAAATGTGGTGAGACATACTTATCTACCTTTCAAGAGTGTATCAAAATGAGGCACTGGCTTGGAGCTATACCTTGTGCCTCAGACAGGAGACTACAGGCTGGGGAGAGGGTTGAAGATTAGAGTTGACAGCCCCAAGGAAGCCCTCACCACTGATTCGGCAAGACTTCAGAGACCCAAACCCTAATGGTTTTTCCTTTGGTTGCTTGGGGGTGGGGTGGGGAGTTTGGGTTGGAAACCCTGATGCCAAATTTCCCTACTTTTGTGGCATTTACTTAAGCCCTAACTGGTGCATTAACAAACTTTTTTGTTTTGCAAAGAATTATATAATTTACATTATATATTTGTTATTGTATTGCTTGCACGCATTGCAAGCTGTTTAAATCTCTGATCCTAGTGAGGAATGAGGGAACAGTCTATTGTCATTCTCCTCAATCCCTCTTTAGTGTTCAACATTGTAGATCATTAAATATTTATGAAATGCTATGGGGAATATGGAAAACTCACCAGGATAACACTGAAGTTGTTTGAATCCTTCCAGTCCAGCACATTGGATTGTATTATGATGGCATCTTTCTAGTTGCTGTCAGCTATGGTGAACTGTGGGGTTCCTCATGGGGTGGATTTCATCCCCATGCTTTTTGCAGTGTATATCTACCATTCAAGTAGGTCATTGGGTGATATGGTTTGAGTTTTCACTGCTATGCTGATGATAATCAGCCATACCCAGTCTTTATGTTGGACAGGTGAGGGGCAAGCTCCATTCTGGTCAGTGCCTTCAGGAAATTGTGGACTGATGGCCTCCAGCTGGCTGAATCTTAATCCAACCAAGATGGAGTTGCTGCTCATGAAGTCAGGTACTCATAAGTCAGGTTCTCGAATGTATGCGGCTACTAAAATGCATCATTATTGCAGCTGTGTATAGGGTAAAATATATTGGAGTCATTGCGAACTCATTGCTGACACTTGAGTGCCACATGTTGGTTATGGTCACCAGTTGATTTTTTCAGTTTCAAAATATCTTATCAAAACATCAAGGATCATTTGCCTACAGAGCATCTAGCTGGATGAGTGGACTCCCTAGTGACATTACCTCCACCACCTCTCTTGGTACTTTTAAATCCAGACTCCTCCAGTCACTCGTTGCCTCTAGCACCTGTGACTGCCTTGGTACTAACTGAACCCCCATCACCTATACCTGTCTTGGCCTTATGCAGACTCTCCCCTCCCCCATCGGCTGGGTGGTGGATACTGTGTCTGTTGTGCTTACAAACTCCTGGCCCCTCTCTGCTATATCCATGATTCTTTGACAGTGCCTTCCTGGCAACACCCTCCCTCGTCCTGACCCCACCCAAGCCCTCCTTCATCTTCACCTCTGACCCCCACTCTCCATTAACATTCCCAGCCACTTTTCCTCTACCCTGACATTACTTGTTCTTTCTTAGTATTTGTATCAATAAGTACTGCCATTCATGTTGTCTTGTTGTAACCAATGATGTGGAACCTTTGTAAAAGAGCCCTAGCTCAAAGGTATTTGTAATCCTAGACTGAAATAAATAAATAAAAATAAATCCTTTAAGCCCTATTTGATGCAAAATAATTTAACATCCCCAGTGCATCCATGTGTTACTTCAAGGCTTAAGTACTGAAAAGCTCATTATTTAAGGTTATTAGGGGAGCTGGTGTGTCACCTGCAACTGGTGCAGAAGGCTGCAGCTAGGCTGATCTCCTGGTCATCATATGTACATCATAGTATACCTGTGCTGCAGCAGTTTCAATGGCTCCCAAATAGGTGGCCCATACATTCAAGATCACTTTGCTAAAATGCAAAGTCCTACACAGTTTGGGCCCTGGAAACCTCAATGGTCTCTTGGCCTGGTATGCTGCTGGCTGCTTGCTCTGCTCCACAAAGGAATTATTATTAACCATTGTAAGGTCTTGCCTTAAACAATTTGATGATAGGACATTTGTGGTGGGGGGACCATCCATCTGGAAGTCCTTGCTGCACCATCAGAGAAGTACCCTTTTAGTGAAGGTGTTTATGAAGGGGCTAATGAGTTATCACTTTATGTTGGCTTTTGGAACTGATGCATGATCTAAGAGCCTGTGTACCGTTTTTATGTATTTATTTATTGATTTTATTTTACTGTATAATTTATTGTTAATGTTCTTTTTGTTGTGAAGTGCCTGCTGCCTTTACAATAGGGTGCTCTATAAAGAAAATTGCCTTGCCTTGCTTATTCAGTTTTGTGTACAATCAGTCACCCTTCGACAGCATCTCAGCAGAAAACAAATAACAAATGCAATCACATATAGTTAAAAAACTGAAATTTTAAGTATTTCCCAAGCAGATGGTGTTCATTGTAATCTCTAGCAGCACATATGCCTGTCCCAGACCCACATTGCTCTGTATCTCCTTGATGCACATCAGTCTGTTCCTAGAGCAAAAAAAATGACACATTAAGTAAGCATTGCCTCCACTTGTCTGTACCACCTGGGAGTTCAAATGGCAATTCATTGGTTCAAGGTACATTTTTTAATTAGGGCAATTTAACTCACTGAAAACATGTGACACCATAAGTGAGTGAGTACATATTTGCTGATTTTGGCCTTTGTGAGGTACAGTTACAGTTTGCACCAGTCTAAAATGGTTGAAATCATAAGAGGATGAGTTGTCTGTGATTAATTTTGGTCCCTATTAAAGAGACTGGGTCTGGCAGTATAGCCTAGAGAAACATAGAAACATAGACTTTGACAGCAGATAAGGACCGCTAGGCCCATCTAGTCTGCCAATTTCCCTACCTACAGGATAGGCCGCAGATCCTAGTTAACCAACAGCCTATATCTTCCTGCCCCCCACAAGAATTGCCTTATGTCTGTCCCATGCATTCTTGAATTCTCCCACAGTTTTAGACCCCACAACTTCCTCAGGAAGGCTGTTCCATGCATCCGCTACCCTCTCTGTGAATAATACTTCCTCACATTGCCCCTGAACCGCCTCCTTCTATCTTTAAATTGTTTCCTCTTGTTCTTGCAAGTCTCTTTTTTCTGAAAGATGCTACCCTCTTGGACTTTGTTGATTCCTTGAGGTACTTGAAAGTTTCTATCATGTCCCCTCCCTTCCTTCCTCAAGGGTATACATATTAAGCTCCTTTAGTCTCTCCTCATATGGCTTCTCTGCAGACCCTGCACCATTTTAGTTGCCCTCCTCTGACTGCCTCTATCCTGTCTATGTCCTTGCGGAGATGGGGTCTCCAGAACTGGACACAGTATTCCAGATGGGGTCTCACCAACTGTCTGTACAGAGGGATAACAACTTCCTGTTTTCTGCTGCTGATGCCTCTCCCTATACATCCCAGTATACCCCGGCCCTCCCTACTGCCTTCTCACATTGCTTGCTAACCTTAAGGTCATCTGATATGATTACCCCCAGGTCCCTTTCCTGTTTTGTTGTTGTTACTACCTCCCCACCCATTGTGTATTCTTCCCCTGGGTCCTTGTTTCCCAGGTGCATTATTTTGCACTTTTTTGCATTGAATCCTAGCTGCCATATGTCTGACCATTCCTCCAACCTTGCCAAGTCCCTTTTCATCCTTTCCACACCTCCTTGTGTATCAACCCTGTTGCAGATCTTTGTGTCATCTGCAAAAAGGCATACTTTTCCTTCCAGTCCCTCTGCAATGTCGCTGATGAAGACATTAAAAAGGACTGGACCCAATACTGAACCCTGCAGTACCCCACTAGTAACCACCCTTTCTTCAGAGTGGACTCCATTTACAATTACCTTCTGTGTCCTGTTGTCCAGCCAATGTTTTACTCTAGGCTACCACCCTGGGACCCACTCCCAGGCTGGTTAATTTGACTATCAATCTTTGTGTGGGACTGTGACAAATGCCTTGCTAAAGTCTAGGTAGGCCATGTCCACAGCCCCTCCCTGGTCTACTACTTTGGTCACCCAGTCAAAGAAATCTATTAGATTCATCTGACGACCTTCCCACTGTGAACCCATGCTGCCTTGGATCCTGTGCTCCACTGACCTCTAGGTACTCAACTATTCTTTACTTCAGAAGTGACTCCATCACTTTCCCTACCACAGAGGTCAGACTGACAGGTCTGTAGTTTCCTGCCTCTGTCTTGGTCCAACTTTTGTGAAGGGGAATCACATCCGCCTTCCTCCAGTCCTTGGGTACCACACAATCCTCCCATGATTTATTAAAAAGAGTAGCCAGTGGTTTCACTAGTTCTTTCCTTAATTCTTTTAGAATTCTGGGGTGAATTCCATCAGGACCCATTGCTTTGTCCACCTTCAGTTTTAGGAGTTCTTGCAGAACCCTTTCTTCTGTGAAAGGACTGGGATCAACCCCCCTATCAGGAGTGCTTCTGTTAATTGGATTAGGCACTTCCCCCTCCTCTTTTGTGAATACTGAGCAGAAATATTCATTCAGTATTCCTGCTTTTTCACTGTCCCCCTCTGCCCACCCACCGTTCATTCTATTCAGCCTCACTATCCCTCCCTTTGTCTTTCTACGCTGGCTGATGTACCTATAAAAGGTTTTATCCCCCTTCTTAACTGAGTTGGCTATCTTTTCCTCAGTTTGGGCCTTTGCTATTCTGACTTCCCTCTCTGCTTCTTTCTGCCTTAACTGGTACAGCTCTCTGTCATGCTCCTTCTGTGTTTCCTTATACTTCCGGAATGCTATCTTTTTCTTTCTGACTTTCACAGCCACCTCTCTTGAGAACCATAGTGGCTTTTTCTTTCGTTTTGATTTGTTTATTTGTTTCACACAAAGGCTTGTTGCCTCTGTGATGGCAGTTTTGATAATTCCCCATTGTTGCTCCACACCTCCTTCTAGCCTGTTTGCTAGTGCTTTTCTGAGGCACTCTCCCATCTTGCCAAAGTCAGCCCTCCTAAAGTCCAGTACCCTCACTTTTGTATGGCTTGACTCTGTAGCTGAGTTTAACATGAACCACACTGTTTGATGGTCACTTGTCCCCAGATGGCAACCTACTTCTAGATCTGAGATCCTCTCACTGCCCCCGTTTGAGAGTATGAGGTCTAAGATTGCTCCCTCATGAGTGGGTTCCGAAACTAGCTGTCTAATGCCTGCCACCTGTAGGGTGTCAAGAATGGCCCTGCTGTTGGATGTGGCTGCAGCAAATGTGCTCCAGTTAACATCTGGCATATTCAGGTCTCCCATCAACAGTATCTCCCCTTTCTCTGCCATTCTAAGAATGCCTTCCATCATATCCTTGTCCATTCCTTCCCCCTGACATGGGGGTCTGTACACAACCCTGTGCAGATTGTGGTGCCTTTCCAGTCTCCAAGGTGACCCACAGTGCCTCCTCCTCCCTGTTTACTGTTTTGTTCAGTTGCTTTTATCCCTTCCTTTACATAGAGAGCTACTTCTCCCCTCTTCTGCCCTGCCTGTCTCTCCTGTAGGTTATGTACCCTGGTATGTTAACATCCCAGTCATGGTTCTCTGTGTACCATGTTTCTGTGACTGCTCGATATCCAGGCATCCCTCTTCCATTAAGGCCACCAGCTCAGGGAGCTTGTTGCCCAGACTACGGGCATTAGTACTCATTACCCTCCATTTCCTGGGGGCCTTACCCCCTTTTGCCCCATCCCTGTCCTTCTTGCCTTTGTCACTTTCTCCATTTACCCCTGCCCTTCTCCCTATTGACACCTCCATGTTGGTGTTTGCCACACTTACTACCATGATTGTTTGGGGGGACTAGGATTTTCATGCTCCTTTCCAGTGCCTCCTCCCTTGGCTAGTTCAAAAGCTTGCCAATGAAGCATTTAAACCTATCACCTAGGATCCTGGTTTCCCTCCTGGACAGATGCAGCCCATCATGCCAGTATAGGCTTGCATCACTCCAGGTGGACCCCCAGTCCCCAATGAAGCCAAATCCCTGAGCTCCACACCAGTTTTTCAACCACTGATTGAATCCCATGTAATGGAACACCCTAGCCTCTCCTATGCCATAGATGGGTAGCACCTCTGAGAAGGTTACCGTGCGTGCTACTTGTCTAAGGCCCTCCCCAATTCCACAAACTCTTCCTGCACTTCTCTAATCCTTTCTTAGCCAGGTCATTTGTCCCTAGGTGGACAATGACATCCAGTTCCTCCCTGTGCAGCTGCTCTGGCAATCCTGAGGATTCGCTCCTGTCCCTCAAGCCATGGTGCCAGGTAGGCCTTACCTCCCTCTCCCTTCCTTGCCCAGTTCTACCTTCCTAACAATGGAGTCCCCCACCAGGAGTTATTTCCTTCCCCTGCAGGGTCCCCTGCCACCCTCCTGTGGGTCTCCTTTGTGGAGGTTCCTAGCATCCTTCTTGGTCTCCACTGTAGGTGCCTCCATAGAGGAACCACACTTTGCCAGAATGGCATAGGAATTGTGGAGAGGTACAACTGGAGGGATGTGCCTCTGTTTCACCACCCTCACCCTCCATGAGCCCACTGTGGTCCAACCACTCCTCTTTCTTGGCAACCTCTGAGGCAATGGCAGTGGCACTGGTGGTCCCTGGATGGAAGAGGAGGTCCCACAAATCCTGGCCAACTCAGCCTGGAGATGAGCAACCTCCGCCCTCAGCCCAGAGAGGTGCCTGCAGATGGGACCACACCACATCCTCCAGAATATCTCCCGGAAGACTGCTGCTCCACAGCCACTGCACTGCACCACTCCAATCATGTCTTATTTCTGACCCCTTAACTGTTTGCAATCCTTACTCTTTTGTCTGTTTTTTTTCTCTCTCTCCTTACTTTCTGCCTGTGTGCCCTTTAAGCTCCTGATTGTCCTCTTCTGAGACAAGAAATCCTATATTTCTCAGTAGACCACTTACTTGTTCAGAGGCAGACCTCCAGCAGCTAGAGGGGGCCGGAGAGCTACTCTTGCCCTTCTAGGATGGTGGGTCCTTGGTGGTTCTGTGATCACTCACTTCCTGCCCCTAAACAGGAAGTTCCTGTTGTCAGTCAAATCCTGTGCCTATAAAAATAGAACTAGCTTTGGGTGAGGGGCTGGAGGGAAGGGAAGGAGGGCAATATAGTCCCAGCAGAGAAGTTCAGTCACACAGTAGTTCTTTCTCTTGGTGTCTTCTGCCAAGATATTAGCAGAATCTTTCTAAGGCAGTCTTTAAATGTAGCTTCCTTCTCGCTAAGCCACTCCCCCTACTTACCAGATCTTTCTACAAGTAATTTAAACCTCACAGCTGTTAAGTCCTTTCAGTCACCTGAGATTTACACCTAGATGGCTTTTCAGTTACCCATTCAGTTCAGTTAACCCAAACACACACTTTTTTTTGTTTTGTATGTTAGTTTTTTTTACCCTAAATTAAAGGTCCAAATACAAAAGTTCTTCTACTTTAGTCCCAACAGAGAAGTTCAGTCACACAGCAGTCCTTTCTCTTGGTGTCTTCTGTAGAGCTTACAGTAATGCGCTGTGAATGAGCTTGATACATCCAACAGACCTGGGGTTTGATTCCCACAGCCACCACTGGCATACTATGTGACTATGAGCAAGTCAGGTAACCTCCCCAGTCCTCCTGACTTGACCCTGAAAACAGGCACTTATGTCTAGTTGGCCTCACCTGGTTACCAAATAATTAAAAAAAAATACTATAGTTAAAGTTTGCTCTAGTCTGGCATGTAGGAGAAGAAGCATGACTCATAAAAAGGTTTAGGGACTTGATTTTAAAAGACACCATTAGATCAGTGCATGATACAGTGAACTGCCAGCTGCAGCAAATCTGGGTGTGCAAGGGACTCTGCACTTGATTTTACACAAAGTGGTATCCGGGGTGCCAAAGTCCCTGAGTTTGCTGCAAGTCAACAGTTGTACTTAAGAAATGGTGCACAGGGCAATGACGGAAGCCACTGGATGAGTTTGTAGCAGCAGGGCCAGCAATGGCATCTCATCGACCGGTCACCCGGGTGGCTGGCAGGGTGTCCTGGGGATGTCTGGCTTGCAGGGGGAGTGATAGGGGTTAAGATGGGAGAGGGGGTTGCAACCACCCCTGACAGGGCAAATCCATGATCACTGTCTGCAGTGCAGGACCATGGGGGGACAGATGCACCAGCCCCACTGGGGGGGTTAAGGGATTGTGGGCTTGTACCATGAACCACCAGCTGCTGCAGTGGTGGTCTGGCAGGTCTCAGGGGCTCTGAGGTCACCTTCCCATGGGGCACATGTTCCCCCCACTGAGCAACAGCTCCAGGAGTGGCACACAGTAAGTGAGATCAACTCGAGGCATGTCTAACAGCAGGCTCCATACACCCATGACAGGGCATGAAAATCCTACTTTAGTGAATATTGCAGTTCTCTTCAGGCACAAGCCCTCATCGACCATGGCACATCAGTTCGGCCATCACAAGGAGGGTGCAAGCCCAGCTTGTAAGGCAGTCCTCCCAGTGGTGCAGTTTGCCTTCTAAATCTGGACTGGCAGAATATGTGGTGTAGGGAGCCCTTTGAACCATGTCTTCCCAATGCAAGCCCCTGGCACTAGTCCAAATTGTTTTAAAATTGGGCCCTATGGGCATGATTTTCAAAGCCCCAAAGTTGACACAATGAGCCTGCATCAAACAGAATTGACACAAGTGGCTCCTTGCATCAATATATGCACCAGTTCTTATTCTTTAAGACTTAGTGTAGCCACAGTGGGATCCCCTGCACCCAACTGGCCCTACAGCAGCATTGTGCCCTACATGTGGGTGCACCATGTCACATGGGGGCATGCACCACAATGGGGCAGCAACATCCCCATAACCAGGATTTTGAGAGCCCTACTGTGGCCACAAGAGCTGGTAGTGGTTAGACCAGCCATAAACTGGTCTAACCCCCCCCCTGCAACAGCCCACCTGTACTGTCCATGCCATGACTCCCTCCCGATGAAATAGCTGCTCTAGGGGACCTGAGGGAGCTAAGGACAGTGTGGCATGTGTAGACAAAGTGATAGCTTCAGTGCTATCCTGTGTAAGGTTCTGTGTCTTAAAGCCAATCTCGGAATAGTGATTGCCTTTAGAACTAGTGTATATCACTGAAAATGAATTTCAGCAATGCACACTAGTAGCAAGGAGCAACAGGACCCACAAGACTTAGTGGATTTTTTTTAATGGGGTTGCAGTGTGTACTGTACTCTCATTCATGGATGACAGGGTACAGTACATACTGCTAGCCCATTGGTCGGCTGGGTCCACCAATGTGCTGCAGGGTGTACAGTAGCTGTCATTCACAGACATCTCTGTCAGCAAGCAGTTGTGATGGTATGTGGGTGGGTTGTGCTGCCTGGCAAACTTTGAGACCTGCTGGGACACGGGAGCAGGGAGGAGAGAGGATGCCTGAGTTGGTGGGGGGGTGTCCACTAGACCACCAGGGCAGGATTGGACTTGGGGTCCACATTGTGACCGGGTCATGGTGGGGAGGGGGGAATCTGGGTTTACATGTCTACTGCTGCAGGGTGTGGCATGCCAAACAGGGGTTTAGGCAGGGAGAGGGAACCACTGGACCACTGGGGCTCATTTGTGGATATCCTCATGGCCAGCGAATTGGCTGGAGATGGGTGGAGGGTGCAACTTGCCTCCCTGGGGTGATGTGTGTGGCCCTTAGACATTGCAGGGTGCCCGGCACATTCTGCCGGGTGTATCCCAATATAGCACATGCAAATGGGCCATAATGGTATGCAAATGGCCCCATTGTGCCTTACAAGCCTAATGGCCCCATTTGCATAATGTTGGCTCTGAAAGGCAACTTTGGGCACAGTGCATCGAGAGATGTGCTGCTTCATTGGAGTTCCAGCCCAACCAGGGGGTTGCACCAGCGCATCCAGGGCTATGTGCAACTGTGGTATTCAAAGGGGGATGGATGCACCAGGAGTTTCCCCCAGTGCATTTTTTGAGAATACCACAGTTGGTGCTTGGTGCATCTCATTTGTGCTGGGACATCCGAGATGCGCTGATTGCAAGGTCTTTGAGAATCCTGCCCTGGGATCTAAATGAGCAGGTGTTTACTTCTAATAGAAAACTGACTACTGACACATCATAATGCAATAAATCAAATAATGAATTTCTACTTTTATAATATGATATTTGTTAGTGCAGTGAAACGTGGATTTTTACCTTTGCTTTTCATACTACTAGTAAAAAGAATTCAGTAGAATACTGATATTATGATCTCATAAACTGCCTGCTATTGAAGAGCCCAGTGTATTTCAGTGAGAAACTGAATATATTTTTCTGTCTTTTTCAAATGAAATTGATACGTATTTAATCAACAAACTTTGCCTTTTATATGTTTGCATTATAGTGCTCCATCTATATGATGTTACATTTTTGAATACAATAATTAGATTCTCTTTACTTCTTTCCAAGTAAAAGCTGGTTATGAAGAAAATGTTACCTGCTAAATTACAACAAAAGATCACATGTTATCAAAAATCCCATATTTCTATTAAATATATAATATTTTGGTGGCAGGAAGTGTTATTTCTCCATTAAAATCTGAAAACAGATTTGTAGTTTCCCATTGAAATACACTGGAAGCCTTGCTAGTAAGGATTTTATGACATCATCACACAGGGATTCCATTGGACTCTTTTTATCACTAGCAGTTGATAAAATGCAAATAAAATGATGAAAAAGTAAGTCAATAAACACATAAAAGGAAACTGAATGATTGCAGAGGAATCTAAAGTCCCCAAACCTTCATTCTTTAAGATATGCACCCTTACTAAGCACCTGTTTTTAAGAAGACCATCGGGTAGGTTACACCTATTACAAACTGGGGAAACAAGCTTATCCATCTGGTACAATTGTACAGGAATGAAATATAAGTTATGCAGGACCTTGAATTAGGTAAGTTGGCTTCAAACTCGCTTAATATATTTGTACAGAGCATGCCAAATAGTTTTCCAGACATGCGGATCAGCAGAAATATTGAGTGCTTGCTGCCAGTAGTAACATACACCTGGGGAACCAGAGGAATCAATATGTTGAAAATGCAGGTATAAATTAGGTACCGGGTGGGGTTGCATTGAAACAGAAATATAGGGTTGAAGATCTAAATCCTGCTGCACCACCAAAGAACCAGGACTGAAGTAAACAGAAATAGGCTGCTTTAATTGGAGATATTTAAACTCCTGAGAAGGGGATGAAGAGAAACTTTTTTTAAGAGCAGGGAATGAGAAAAACTTGCATTCTACCAGTAGTACCTGACCATAAATCTCTCATAGTTGGAGGCAAAAAGCAGCTGAAATGGTCATTGATCTATCAAAATATGTTGATTACCCAATATGGTCTGGCTAATGGCCTTCATCCAATCCTGACCTATATAAGAACAGAAATGTCACAAGGCCTTTGGAGACCAGAGTAAGGATGTTTGTTTAAGTGATATGGGGTAATGTGTCAGTGTGAGATATAAGAGACTGGAAAGCTGCAGACTGTGAAGTTGACATATACTCATTTTGATAAGCAACCAGAGGGGACCGTATTGCAAAGTCACATCCATCTGTCCCAGCTGGAGAAACTTGCTAGCGTGGAGGGCACAATAATATAGGAAACATTTGGAAGTCACAGACTGCTCTGATCCCTAGAAGTGTAAGTTTGTAATACACTTGTTGGAAGTTGCCCCCCCAAAGGAAAGAGTTAAGCAGGTGCTGCAACTGCAAAACCCAAGACTTGGGAAGGTACTCTAGGTTCACAACATACCAAGGGGATATAAAATGCAAGTAAGATATTCATTTTAACTAAACTGACTCTGCCCCATAGATAAAGGGATGACCTCATCCTACTCTGTAAATCTGACTTTAACAGCTGCAAAAGGGGTACAATATTCTTCTTAACTAGAGATGAGGGATATTGCGTAAGATGAACGCCCAAATAAGTTAAAACGTTTGGCTCCCAGGCTAAGCACAAGTCCAAGATTTCTTGTTTGTTAACATAAGCATTGAGAGGAAAAACTTCAGTTTTTCCTAAGTTCAGTATGTAACTGGAGAGAGCAGAGAACCTGTGGATTTCTGCTAATACTGCAGGCATTAATGTAGTAGGATCTTCAATATGTAAAAGGAGATCATTAGCATAAGCTGATAGTTTATAATGATCCCCACCAGGAAGAATGCCTATCACTTCCGAGTTCTTCTGAAAGTGATGAATCAAGGGCTCCAAATACAAATTAATGGGAAATGGGGAGAGCGGGCAGCCCTGTCATGTCCCTCTCTGTAATGGGAAGGAGGAAGAAAGCATCCAATTGCACTATATTTCATCCATGGGACTGCTGTACAACACCTTAACCCATGTTAAGAATTCAGTGGGAAAACAACATTTTTTCTAAAACTATAAATAAAAATGACCAAGACACACGGTCAAAAGCTTTTTCTGTGTTCAGAGAGCCCAGGACAGAAGGAGTCCTACTCTCTCTGAATGTGGACATCAAATAATTAAGTTTACAGAGGTGATCACTTGACAACCATCCTGCCATAAACCCAACATGCTCCAGGCTGATTAGACTATCCCACACCAACTATAAACAATTAGCCAGTATTTTGGCTAATATCATGAAGTCATTATTAAGGAGTGAAATAGGGTGATAATTATCAGCTATTTGCTCATCTCTTCTGGGTTTCTTAATAAGTGTCACTCATACACACATGAAGGTAGGATACAGTGTCACCCATGCAGGCATGGAGGTAGAAAATAAATAAACAATCTTGTTAGAAAGAGGGAAAGATCCTTGGCAAAGGTGTTGTAATAATTGTTGTTTAAGCCATGAGGGAGCTGCTGGATCTCTTGATTAACTTCTAAGTAGGGATGAGAGAACCTCAAAAGCTTCTGAGATTCCAAAAGGTTCTGATAAGCAAAACAAGGTTTGGATGCATGTCCAAACCTTGTCCGATTCTTTTATAACCTCAATTATTTGATGGTAACTGTATGTTAAAAAATAGTTTTAAATGGCTTTTAATCAATATATCTGTAGAAAAAAAGCAATTAAACAATGATTAGTAATATTTAACAGCATGATTAGTGAAATGAGATAAGCAGGAGTGAATTACACAGTAATTTACTTTTCCTTCAAGTATTATTTATTTTTATTATTTATTCCACATGACAGAATGCTCACTGAGCCAAAGCTTGTAGATTTACCCCACAAAGCACAGGGAGTAAGACATGAGAGCAGACTGACTTTGGGGGGGGGCGGTCATGCAGACAGTATGCAAGAAGTGGTACCGATCAGTGGCTGGCTGTCATACTTTATTTCACACACAGGTCTGTCACACACACGAGTTCACAAACTGGACTTAGACTATAAGGGCTGATGCTGCAGGCACTGCTACCCAAACAGATTTGGGCACCTGGCCTAACCCTCTATGACACAGTATTACTTTCTTTTCCTTCAAGGATTATTTATTTTTTTATTTATTCCAGATGAAGAAATGCTCACTGAGCTAAAGCTTGTAGTTGTATCCCATGGTGCACAGGAAGGAGGAGATGAGAGCTGACTGACTTGTTCGGTGGGGGGATCACACAGACAGTATGCAAGAAGTGGCACTGATGGCTGGCTGTGAGATTTTATTTCATACATGTCATTCACACAGACACTACTTCACACACTTGACCAATGTTATAAGGGCTGGTGCTACAGCTGCTACTCACAGAAATTCAGGGACCTGGCCTAACCCTCTCTGATGCAGTACTTTTTCTTCAAGGATTATTGTTTTTTATTTATTCCACATGATGTGATGGAATGACATGCCCACTGAGCCAAAACTTGTCAATTTACCCAACAGAACACAGAGAAGAAGAGATGAGAGCTGACTGACTTGTTTGGGGGATCACACAGACAGTATACAAGAAGTGGTACTGGAGGCTGGCTGTCAGATTTTATTAAAAACACACACACACACACACACGCACACACTAGTTCACACACTGCACCTAGGCTATAAGAGCTGATGCTGCAGTCACTACTACCCATGGAGATTCAGAGACCTGGCCTAACCCCCTCTGACACAGTAATTTTCCTTTAAGAATTATTTTTTATTTATTCCACGTGTTGGGATGCTCTGCCCACTGAGCCAAAGATTGTCAATTTACCCCACTGAGCACAGGGAGGAAGAGATGAGAACTGACTGATTTGTTGGGGGGGATCACACAGACAGTATGGAAGAAGTGGCCCTTGTGGCTGGCTGTTAGATTTTTTTCACACACACACACACACACACACACACACACACACACGCATACCACCTAGGCTATAAGTGCTGATGCTGCAGGCACTTCTGCCTACAGATATTCAGGAACCTGGCTAACCCTTTCTGACACAGTAATTTTCCTTCAAGGATTATTTTTATTTAATCTTTGTGATGTGATGGAATGCCCTGCCTGCTGAGCCAAAGCTTGTCAATTTACACCACTGAGCACAGGGAGGAAGAAATTAGAGCTGGCTGACTTTTTATTTCAAATTGAATAAACTTTATTAAAGGACAAGGAGGATAACAACATACAAGTCATATCAAAGCCTGGAAGTACAGTGGAAAGAACAAGAGACCATAACCAGGTACAGGGTGAAAATGATATTACAGTGTAAACAACAGCTGGCTGACATATTTGGGGGGAGGGGTGTCACACAGACAGTATGGAGGAAGTGGCACTGGTGGATGGCTGCCAGATTTTAATTCACACACACAGTAGTTCAAACAGTGCACCTAGGTTATAAGAGCTGATGGTGCAGGCGTTGTTACCCACAAAGATTCAGGGACCTGGTATAACCCTCTCTGACACAATAATTCCTTGAAGGATTATTCTATGTGATGGAATGCATGTTGAACCAAAGCTTGTAGATACACCATGAAGCACAAGCAGGAGATGAGAGCTGACTGACGACTTTGGGGGCACACAGCAAGAAGTGGCACTGGTTTGCTTACTTGCCAGGTGCATGGTAAACTTCACCCCCTCTGCTGCCAAAATAAAAAGTAAAAAAATTGTCACTCTCTCACTTCCCCTAGTCTTCCCTTCCCCTTGGAGTCCCTGACTTCCCAATGCCCACTCCCAACTCCCAGACACAGTCCTCCAATCCCCAACCCCAAGTTATCTGATTCTCTTCTTTATTTTCCAAAAAAATATATATGTTTCTTTTAATTTTCTTTTTTTGAGAGTCTGAGACCATCCTGGCTCCTGACTCCCCAGCCCAACTGGCAAAGCAAAGCATCAAACAAGTTGCACTTCAATGGTTACAGAACCTTCAGCACACATTGAGCAGCCAGTAAATGCTGCTGCTCATTTTCCATTCTGTGCTCCTCTGCACTAGCTTCTAAGGCGGACCACATAGGTTGCCACAGAGCAAACCCAATCAGGTGCCACCTTAGGAAGATGGACAGCTCACCCATCCAATAAGGAACCAGTGACTTGTTTATGTTCCCCCAAGTGCTTTTGCATGGCTCACATCCAATTTCCATGACAGGGAGCCACCCAAACCTATTCAAACAGCCGAAAGTGTTTGGACGTTGTTTGTTTCTAAACAATACAACTTGTTCAGGTCAGTTTGGATTTTTGCTGAACTGGTTCACCCACCCCTACTTCTAAGAGAGTAATATACCCTTTAAGTAGTTCTTGTTGTTGTAGAGCCTACTGTGTGAGACAGAGAACATCAAAAAATACAAGCATAAGGTCTGGGAGGTCAAACAATGGATTATCTTCTTGATATAGGGAGCTTTAATATTGACAAACGACTTCAACAATCTTTCAGGGATGGGTAACCATAGTATTGCCCAGACCTTGATGAGTCAGGGGGATGGCCTTTGGGGAGTCAAGGTCTCTGAGAGAGAGGGCTAAGGGCCTCCCAGCCCTTTCCTCCATTAACAAGTACTTCACTTTGGTAAGTTGGAGGACAAGTTCTGGCTTTTCCACTAATGACTTGTGTACTGTGCCCTAAGGGTGTGTAGGCAGAGCCAACTTGCTTCAGGAGACGTGGAGGACAGACAGTGTTTCATGGACTGGATCTCCTGAGGCAGATGGTCCAGTTGAGTAGTATGACTCTTATGTCATTTGGACGCCAGTCTTATATACTCACCTTGGATCACACACTTAGAAGCCCACCACAGAACATCCAGCTACAGAACCAAAGTTTTATTAGTCTAAAAAAAGGTCTTGATGTAATCTTATATAATCCAGAAAGTAGAGGGGTCCTTAAGGAGTTGAGAATTTAAATGCCAGAGTCTGTCACATTCCTCCAACCCATTAAGAGACTGAGCCATAGTCACTGGTGCATGATCAGAGACAACCATAGGTTGGATTTCACAAGTGAAGAGACCAGGAAGCAACTCAATACTAAATAGAAAGTTATCAATTTGAGAAAAAAGATCCAGGGGAGAAAAGTAAAAGTTATAATGTCTGTCCATGGGGTGGAGGATACAACAGGGGTGTATCAGTTCCTAATAGTACAGCAGCTCTCTAAGGCCACTTTTTCCTGTAGCACTTTTGAATGACACCAGACCTGTCCAATTCTGCTTGATAAACAAGGCTCCAGTCACCACCTAAGATAATAGGCATATGAGAGAAGGGAGCCGTTTGAATGGGAGAGAGCCATATATTGATCCCAATAAAATCTCAGTGAGGCCCAACTGACCCCACAAAACAATGTATCTCCCCTCTGGATTCCCAGCTCTTGCATTAACTAGAATGTAAGCCCTCGGGAAATCAAAAGAGCAACGCCTCCCTATTTGGTAGAATTGCCCACACCATAGATCTGAGCCTCCCATTTCAGTGAAAAAGATTGACATCTTCATGCCTAAGATGGTATCTTGCATAAAAACAACCCCCACTGATAGTTTATTAATATGTTGTAAAATCATATGCCGCTTCTTTTTACCTTGAGCTCTCGTAACAGTCCAAGTAAAACAATTCAACTTACTCCCTATTAACGTTGAAGACAATCAAACATTGAACCCATATGTGTAACCCAGAAACAAGTGGAGAACCACATATTGTACACTAAAGGTGTCCCCTGAAAAAAAGGAGTAACTCCCCATCCCTAAACCCTGAATACAGACAAAAACAATAATTAAAATAAGTGACACACACAAAGTAGATCCCCTACAACCCAGTGCACTGAAAGAAAAACCTTGATCAAATATTCCACCAAAAGCTTACACAGTCCCCAGTCCAGCTGACCACACTGCCATTATACCCCGGTCCATGATGCAGTATCCCAACTGCCCAGATCCACCACCCCACCACTCAGCCCCTCCACATCCTCTCTCTAGCTCCAAACTTATTTGGATAAAGAAAAACATTTGGAAGATATATATATATAAACAACCCACTATAAACATTCTCTTTGTTACTATATATCAACATTAAACATATCAGGGATCAGAAAACAACATAGCTAGAACACTATTGAAAGTTATCATGTAATGCAAAAACATGGCAAACATATGTACCCATATTAGGGGAAAAACAAGTCAGTGAGAATTGTAAAATTCAGTTAATAAAGTCTGACACATTAAACCAGAGGAGACTATGCTAAGCTAAGATATCAAAATCAAATTATGTAATAAAAAACAATTAGGCTGCAACACTGTCAGCCCAATATAATAAAGCAATGCATACTAAAGTTTCATAACAAGTAAAACTGTAATAAAAAAAACTCTATTAATATAACAGTTAGGGTTGTTTCTACAGCAACAAAAGCGAGGAAATTCGATGTTAGGATTTTCTACCCTAACTCTGAATTCTGCCCCCACCTCCCCCACACACACACAACACACATACAAGTGGGGGATGGTACAAAGCAACACAACCAATCAGAAACAGACACCATAAGGTAATAGAAAGAACATAACACTTTGTAAACATACCACAACAGGCATCCATTATCATGTTTCACAACCGTATCACTTCTGCTGCCATCCCAGTCTCTAAGGGGTTACACCCAAATGCTGTGCAAGCATGTGAGATGGTCACTGCATGAACTGCATACCTACATGCAGATACTACAAGAGTACAGATAACTCCTCATACTACTAGATAGTGAGTTTAATTATATCATTTTATCCCTTCATTGAGCTAGAACAACACTGTGCATATGTTATACTGTTATGCCAAGCTGCTATGTACTCTGCACTACCATACATGCATCACCAAAGTACACCAGTGCTTATATGTCAGTATTTCCATATGTTACATTGTCTCACGATGGTTATTAAAATACTGTAGTAACATCCATTCATCAAGGTATAAGTACAATCCAATCTATATGCCACAATTAGAATACAGGGTGGTTTCTCTTCTGTATTCTCACTCCTGTTTTGACATACCACGATGCAATGTATAAGTCACACTACCTATACTTCACAATGTGAACTGTGGAACATATTGGTACTGTGACAGATGCATTGTGTTGTGCAACTCCAGTACAAGTATGTTAGTGCATGGGCCTACGCATCCTATATTCTTAGTGTTACATATGGAGAAAGTCTCATATAGGTACCACTCCACTAAGTATATTTAGCACTAGGTGGGCAACATGTCACAATGACATGACACTATTGTGCTCTATGAATTGAGATGTACTACATGAATGAAGAGATAGTTGTATATGTTCCAAAACATAGTGCACTCCCAGCCCTACATTCACAAAGAATACAACAGTGTTAAAATGTTATGTTGAGAATAGTATTCATCCATGTAAATACTGTAACAATCTGTATACCTATATGAGCTTTACTTTGTAGGATTATTTAATGTTCTGTCACATGTCTACACACAGATAGTGGAACAACACACATTACTTAATAGCAGCTTTACATAATACTGCAGATGCTTCTGTTATGTACCTCTAACCATATAGAAGGAAAGTCTGTATGTGTCACAAGTCATGCAGAGCAGTGCTTTACCCCCTTCACTATTATATCGCCTCAGATAGGCATAAGCAAATATCTGAACAAATGTAGTACAGTGTAGCCCTATCGTTTAATGCATGAAGTAATGAATATGTGCAGTAAAGTAATAAGAAATACTCATAATAATCCTATTCTAAAGAAATGTAATTTAAAATGTTCAGGATTGCCTTCTTAAGACCTCACCACATCTTTGCACAACATGTGAGTGTGCCTTCCCCCAAGACACTGGGATGGCAGCAGAAGTGACACAGTTGGTGAAACATAATGATGAATGCCTGCTATGGTATGTTTACAAAGTTGTAGGTTCTTTCTATTACCTTATGGTGTCTGTTTCTGATTGGTTGTGTTGCATTGTACCATCCCCCACTTGTATGTGGTGTGTGTGTGTATCTGTGTGTGTGTGTGTGTCTGTATGTGGTGTGGGGGGCAGAATTCGGAGTTAGGGTTGAAAACCCTATTGTCGAATTTCCCTGCTTTAGTCACTGTAGAAACAACCCTAACTGTTGCATTAATTTTTTGCAAAGAATTTCCTTTTTTTTCTTGACATTGTAATAAAGTTAACAAATACACTGCTGTAAAAGCATATTTTTTCCCAGTGAGAGCATACATCCTCTGTAATACCATTGTACCATACCCTACACCTGTGCTACAGTAAGAGACAGCAAGCATGAAACCTTTTGTTTGACATGTCAGACTATAGCTTCTATGTACATCTATGCATATTAACATTCTCAGTATATTAATTAACACTTCTTTTCAAACCTGAGGCATATATTATTTATATACAGTTTTCAAGAAACACAACAGAGACAGAAAATAAGTTTTAAAAAATATTTATCAATCATTAAATGCCAATTCTGTTTTAAAGAAGGACCAATTGTACAACTCACTCAGTCTCATATCACTGCTGTGTAATTGCTTCACAGAAGTATATATAAAAGTGGGGAAAAGTGATAGGAGACTGAGCAAGTCAATGTTCTTTGGGTGGGCAAAAAACAAACACCTTAAACAATTAAAAAGCTATGAACACCATAGCAGCAAATGGCAACATTGCTGCAGTAGTGTGTTACTATGTTAGAATCATTTAACGTTATGTGCATCTGGAAAAATTCCTCACCCATAAAGGCGATCAGAAAAAATCAGGAACATACCTTCAACTGATATTGAGCAGAGCGTGTGATTCACAATAGTATCCCATAAACAACAAACAAATACTATTTCACTATACATAGTGAACATTTTAAATACAGTCATATAATGGTAACAGCAATAATATTATTATTCAATTAAATATTTGTTATTAGTAGTCTGATAATTAACACTGTATCATCAGAATTATTAATAAGAAAATCTAAGTAATGAAATAGTTACAAGTCAAATGTTAATAAAAATGTTTGATAGTTACTAGGTATTAAACATATAAATCTTTCCATTAAACATCAGAATACATGGTATTCAAACATTGCATTAATAACACATAAAAAACTGTCCTGTTATAGCTATGTAGAACACAAAAAAAAAACCCATACCTATGAAGTGCTACTGTATGTAGCTTTTACCATTGTTTGAAACTTTTGTATTACAGTTTTCATACAAAGAAACAGTTTAGACACCTCACAGATATATACATAATAGTTCCAGATCTGTTTAACCTTTAATATATACACAATATTAACAATAATTATTATCAATATTAACAATAATTATTAATCTAACCATCCACATCTTAGGGCTACATACAGTCTCTTGCTCCCACAAGTAAGTAAAATTGGCAGAAAACATGCCACCTGAACTGGACAGTAGAGATGTATCAGTGAAAGACATGCTGTACACTTAGAATATTAGCCATTTCCTTATTGTGCTTGGATAGTATTGTACAACACTATGTGTGCAAACACATACAAAGCTGAAGTGTCAGCTTTCTTGCACAATCTCTCATCATGCATTACTAGGCAGATGTGAGTCATGTATATAGTGTACTATGAGAACAGAACATTGCCAAACAACAAGCGTAATAAGGTTTGTAAATGTACTGTATGTAAGGGCACAGTATTGCCATACAATGATGTGACAGCCATCAAACCATATTCTATGTAACATGCTGCAGCAATGCAGAAATAAACAGATTAGTACAGCACAATTGCAAGGTACTGCATAATCTATGTGCAGGTAATAAGAGTGCTCCACAGTCAAAGCAATTGTTGCATGTAATGTGACCAAGCAAACAGCCCACACCAATTAAGGCCCACTTAGGCTGCATTGATGCTAAAATCACAGCAACACCTACTTTGACTGTTGGCATCATAAATACCTACATCTACATACTCAATTACTGCAGATATTCATAAAGTGTTATGAAAAGAGCTAGGCATGACCAGTAAAGTTTGAGCGTAACACTCTTATGACTACAACAGTGTGCCAAACAGAGCTTAACAAGATTTCCATGTACTACTCTTCTGCCAGGTGAAGATCACCATAATTTTTGAGAACCAGGACATAAGCATCTTTCAGATTATGAGGCACTCACTGTTTAAAAGTACTCATGCAGTCATTGCATTCCATCCAGCCATTGCTGTACCTGAGCCATGTAGCATAATGTCCTGAATGAACAGATGCTCCATGGTGGAATATCACAGCCTAAGTATCAAAACATGCTTCCGTGAATTGTACTCTTCCAACTACAAAATCAGTGATCAGTGTGTCAATTCATAGTCCATTTGCATTAAATCTGTGCAAGACTAAAAGAAGATATTGAGAAGAGGTTCTATGTGGTATGGACTGAACAAACTCTCCTCCACACCGGGTATACCACAGGCCACACTCTACAATTCAGAGCATTTGTCAGAATTTAACAGAATGTGCCTGTGGAGCATACTGTACATACAGACAAGTGTGCTTTGTCACATATGTGACAGTAAAGTACTGTCATATTGAAATCTGAGTTGATTCCAAGTTGTTAATGACAGTCATCATAAAGTCAGTCACATCTTGCTGAATGTTATTAAAGAATGTCTGATGACCATTATATCTACCCAAGACAATCTGTAAGGGTGTCAGCATCTATATGCTATTGTCATGCTTATCACTGTCATTCACAACCTTCATTAGTGACTGAGAAAGTGGCAACAAAGTGAGACGTGGAGAAATGTTTGCATTTCAGAGTTGCATACAGCCATTCCAAGCACCTTCTTCCATGGAGGAGAGCTTGTTTGTTGTTGAGTTCTGGATTCCTTCTTTGTGCTGTCTGCATTCAATATTGGTCAATCTGTCTGGTACCTCTTTTTCATGCCAGAAACTGTCCCTGTAGCATTGTGGTCTGCCACTTTCATGGGTAGCGGTGTAAGAGGCAATGTCAGCTGGTGCAGTACGTAGTCTGTTGTACTCAGCAATACATCATCTGTCAGCACATATTTTCTGTGATGCTATACAGACGATATACAAGCAAGTCAAAGTCTGTACATGTGAAAATGCAACATAGCTCATGCCATTTTTGAAAATGCCAGTGCCTATGTTGATCATTGCTGAGTCCAAACTCAGGTCTTGTGACTTGTGTATGGACACAGCATGTGCAACACAAACAGGAAACGGTTTCCTGGTTACATATATGTCTTTCACAAGCTGAAACTTTACAGTCATCTTAGAAATAGGTAAGACTGTTCAATGCTGTTGAACTTCACAACAAGTGCCTCTATGAATGTTTTTTGTACATTATTCTGAAAGTCATCTATATATCCCATTGCACCATTCACCATGCTAAACTCAACATCAATATTTTGATGTAGCATGATGTGTGCATTTATGCACATGGATAGAACTGCTTCTAATCTGTGAGACATATCTGACTTTAGCTCAGACAATCAGCTTTGCTACCAGATTCTGGCTCAAGACAGCACCATCAACAGTGTCAAGAGCATGCAGAGTAATGATTTTTTGACCCTGTCTCTGCAACATGATGCTGTTAAATTCAGCACACTGCTTCAGTTGATGCATAAGACACACAATTCAAGCAGATTCTGAGTACACATTTGTGAAAATATCACATGCAGCAGCAAGAGAACTGCACTCAGTGTTGATACATCATGTGTTCAACAGAGAAACATTCTGCTGTGACAATGATCCAGTGGGAGCCTGATCCAAAAGTATCTTGTATGCAAGGTCACGGCTCTGTCACATATTTTCATACAACTCAATGTAAAGGAACAACTCCAACGATTAATTCCTCCAGTGCACCCTGTTGTGTTTTTTGCTTGCTTCACAGTAAATGCTGTAAAGACATGCTCTCCATTCACAGGTGCAAGTTGCAGAAGGTCGCCAAACAAAACACTCTTCCCACCAATTGGCTGACCGTCATCAGCATGACATTTGACACCATACTAATCTCATTGGTAATGAGAAGTTTCGTCTTGACAAACATTGGCCACAGCTCAGATGCCACCTCACGAGAAAGTTTCCAGTGCTCTCCTGTTTTGCCATGCTCTACAGGTAGCACAAACAACCAATGTAGAGTTACTCTGCCAATATTGTATGCTGCCAAACCTGTAGGAGCAGTCACAGCTATAGACATCACCTCTCCTGTATGCCTTCTTATCTCCGCTGTGATAGCTTTGATAACAAAACTCTTGCCTGTGCCAGCAGAACCATTAACAAACATTAGCAGTGGCTCATACTTTCCACATGTACATTGTTTCCTCTCATGAAGGATGCCATGTCTGACAGCTTCAGTGACAACATCATAAGCAGCATACTGCTGCCTATTCAACTGGCCAATCAGAATGGCAGAATCCTCTATCACATGAGAAGAATGTTTCATGGCACTTTCGACTTCACTCATGAGAACTACAGGATCATTCATTGGTAGAGGACATCCAAGAGTACCGTCTCCTTCAGGATCCATGTTTTCCTGAGAATTTCCTGAAGTATCTTTCTCAAGCTGTTTCTTAGCTTGTTCCATCTGCTCCTTTTCTAATTCCAGTCTACGAATGTATGTTTCAGACTGTTCACTCTTGAAGGTCTCATATGTAAGGTAGAACTGTTCCTCATATGTCTCACAGTGTCCTTTCAGTATCCTCTCATCCCTCCATGGCCTAAGAGAAACATTAGAATGGATTAGTAATGCTCCTTGCTGTCAGTGGTAGAGATACTCAGTTTACAATAGTCAATCAGCCATGGTTTCTTCCTTTTAGCGAGACACCCATCAAAGCCCCTGACTTTATAAATCTCTTGAGTCTCATGGGAGCTGCATCAGTCTTGTAGTTGTACCACTTGGCAACATAGTAAAGGCACATGTCATTTTCACATTAGCCCAATTTGTGTAGTACATATTGATCAGGTTATTCTTCAAAATATTTTTTGAAGACGGGTGGTTGGCAGCCAGTTCTTCAATCTCATCTTGAGACTTCAAAACACGCTTTCACTTCTCTCTGTAGCTGACATTAACAAACTGTACAGTTTCAGACTTGTCATGCATGTGTATCCCATGGCCTCATATGCTCTGTACTCTCTGTGAGACAATGTTTCTAATCCCAGTGATCAGAGCTGTGAGCTCAGTGATTGGCTGGAAGTTGCAATATCTTCCCAAAGCTCAAGCAAACTGGTCTGCTCATGTTTTGTGATGCATGACATGATGTACCAGACAAGAGACAGAGAGTTATCTGCAACAAACTTCACATCAATGTTTGCCTCTCACATCAGGAGACGAGTAGGATTGTAGTCATTGATGAACACCTCATTCTCTCATCTGGGTAACTCATACACTCTGTTAGTGGACTTTGCCTTGAGATGGTGATGCATGGCTGAGAACAAGTCATTCATATGTTCCTGCTGGTAGACACGCCTGGGGAAACCAAATCGACACCTGGTGTATCACTCATTATGGCTCTTGACTGGTCAGTGACAGTACTTCCCACAAAGATGCCACTGAAACGTTTGCATCAGCTTCCAGAGTGTTGGACTATTGTACTTGTCAGGGATGTGGCAAGTCACATAACATTGAATGAACTTCAGCACTTCAGCTGCTTCATTCTCACCAATATGAGGAGCATCTTTAATCCACAGCAGCATATGTATGTGTGGTGCACCTCACACCTGATATTCTGTCCTCCAAAAGTAGTGTTCCACTAACTCAAGAGGAGGATTGTTCTTTGACAAAATGAATGTCAATATCTCATGGAAACGATGGTGCAAATATCAGGACACAGAAACTTGATCAAGTGAGCAAATCTCAGCAAGAGTCATTGATGAAATACTATCAACATCAGCATTTGCCCACCTCAGCTGTTCAGCTAACTCATCCCAGCTGTACTCTGCACAGCTTATGACCCAAGTAGCTGCACCATAATCGCGCAGCACAGTCATGACCTCTGAGAGTCTATGATACCAGTATTCTTTTGTGCCATGTAGACTCAAGAGTATAGATGTCAAATTCATCTGTAGTGTTTCATCCTTTTCTCTCAGCCATTGTAGAAACTCAACCACTGTTATACCTTCCAATGGACTAATCAATTGGAGTGTATGTGCAATGGACGAAGAGAGGATACTAAGCTCACTCACGCACAACAGGTGGAACAAATATTGTATGTTCCTACAAAATTTGCCATCCTTGTTTAACACCTTCGATGTACGGTATTCAGCACCTGGAACACAAACCTCACATTCATCCAGATGACCTCCTGTTCCTTTAGGTAATAGATCTTGGCAACATCATGCTTCAAGTTGTTCCTCCCATATGCTGACAGGGCTGCCTTCAACCTGCATCTGATACAGGTCAGTGTTATCACCAGTAGGATCTCTGCCATGCAGAGGGTGAATTATGTACTGCTCATACACATATTCACGGGTTGCAACATTGACCTTCTCAATGCTTGGCTTCCTAGTGTCTACTAGTCCAAATTGAGCACTCATATCTGAGAGTTTATGTTCATCAAGCTCATCATAGAAAGGATTATTGCTCTTCAGATAGTGTAGAGCACTGTTTACTTTCTGTGCATTGACAACATCTTGCCAAATGACCTTGGACTTTTTAGGTACACCATTTACTAGTATAACCATACTATTTTCCTTTGAGATTGTCTCCATGTCCTCTTTCAGATGAAGTGGTAAATACATCATAGCCCCTTTAAGAGACTTGACAATCTCTTTTTGTGGCACTTTACATGTTTTAGTGTTCAACCGTAGAATTGTCTGAAGCGGTTTCATGGTTTGTATCAGTATCCGCTCAAGCATATTCAATGCAGCAGTCTCAATAGGTGTGACATCTGCCTCCATATTGTTCAAAACAGATCTTGGTGACAGAGTGTTACTTTTCACCTTTGACAAACAGTAGTGACACATAATGACCACTGGGTTCAAGTCAAAGTCACTCTTCACTAGTAAGTAGGCCAACAATCATGCCCACATGTCATTAAAAGAGTTAATCTTTTCCAGATCAACTGTTACAGACTCTGACCTGTAAAATAGTCTGTGGCATGAGATATACACAGAGTCAAACTTCTCTCTCTCTTAGCCATTTCAAACTTGGCAATGGATTTTCTGAATGTTTTCAGTATCTTGGATTCCCAAAGAGTGAGACTACATGATACAGCGTCAGATGTGTTGTCACAGGTTGCATACATAACATTTACTGTTACATTGCACATCCTGCATCACAGGTTTTGCAACTTCCATGTCTCCTGCTGTCAATGACTCATCAAGCTGTTTGTATACTGACACAGTTTTTCTCACCTGGGTAAATTTTGTGCATAAGGCTGAGTATTGCAGGACTGTGTACAGCAATCATACGCATGCAAGGAAATACATTCTTGCACACACCGCTATCTAAGCAAGCCAAGGAATGTCCCAACAACCCTTTATGCTTGTGAATTTCACTGAGATCAAGCTTATATAATAAGCTGCATCTCTGTTTCTTCTTCATTGCAAGAAAGTTCTTTGCAAACTGTGCAATAGCATCAAAAGATGCTTGCCTCAGATTGCAAGTGTCATCAGATCTCCATGATGCACAACTTTTGGTCGGCATCTCAGTTGCCGAATCTGTTTCATCATCTGAGACACCTGGTTCTTTACCACATGTCACACTCAGCACATTACAAGCCTTACCAACCTTGTCAACAGAAATTACAAGTTCCTTGGAAACTGGTTTGTAAGACTCCTGCCAAAAAAGGCCAATGAGTGCTGTTTATGTAGCCATATGTCTTGGAAGACTTCACAAAAGTTGTCTCTGTTGAGAGTCTCAACATTTTGTAGTCTACTGTGAACAGACTGCACTGTTGCAATGAAATGTTCAATCTCTCTCATCATTTTGTTCCACAAATGTGAAAGAACAGGAAGTGACATAGTCACAAATCTACGAGCTCTAAGCCGTAGTTTCATCAAGGACAGTTTACTCTTTAGTCGTTTGCCTCGATGCCTCATTATAGTAGAAATAATCTGCTTAATCTTAGCCTTTGAAGCTAACTTTCAGAAAACTTTCAACTTGCTAAGAGGGTCACAAATAAGAGAACTGTGCTTTTGTTTAAGGGCTGCAATAGAAATGTTTCCAACCTGTGCAGCCCTGCTATGCTCCACTATTGCAACATCACACTGAGGGAGCAAGCAGTGTACATTTCTTTCTAACCAAGAAACTGAAGTAGGCATCTCACAATCACCAGGCAAACTTTTTCTCTTGATTGACCTTGCACTGTCTTTAACATTCCCAGTGGCATTTTTTTCTGCCTACAGTACTCTTCATCAATTTAAAATCACTGTTATACTTATCCCTTGTATGCTTACTCTGTTGTCTATGTCTTGTACGAATTCTCTCTAGGAAAAAAAAACAAAGGCTTCAGCCAGTTTAATAATACAGGATCACACACACATAAAACAAAAGAAAAATGTTGTATCAGTCATCTGTTGCCATCAACACTGGCCAATAAATACTTCAAATAAATACCATTACAATAATATGTCACTGTGCACCTTCAGCTCATAAATAACGTGCAATCTCTCAAATGTTCAACCTAGGTGAACAACCCAAATTGAAATGCAGAATATTCTTTAAGTTTGCTATTTGTAACCACAGTACTATTCAACCATCATACAAAATACACAATTCAAATGTAATATGTTGCCACATCTTAAAAATGTTTTTAGCAAACGTTTTTGAGCTACATGGCCAAGGAACACTATAAACACTATATTCTCAAGCACAAAAACAGTTACACCTCCAGTTTTAAAAGTACTGTGTTGTTGAGGTGAAAAAATGTAACTGTGAAAGTTTTTGAGCTCCATGCACAAGCCCCATTCAAATGCATTATTTTGTCGAGGTAAACAATGTAACTGTGACAGTTTTCAACCTCCATGGACAAGACCCACCAAAATACATTATATTGTTGAGGTAAAAAATATAAAAACAAAATGTTCTGAGCTCATGGACAACTCCCGTTGAAATACATTATATTATCGAGACAAAAGAGATGTAACTGAGAAAGTTTTTGATCTCAATGGACAAGTACCATTGAAATGCATTATGTTGTCGAGGTAAAAAAATGTAACTGAAAGTTTTCAAGCTCCATGCACAAGTCCTATTCAAATGCATTCAGTTCTCGAGATACAAAAATGTAACTGCGACAGTTTTCAAACTACATGGACAAGTCCCATTGAAATGCATTATGTTGCCGAGGTAAAAAATGTAATCGCAAAAGTTGTCGAGCTCCATGCACAAATCCTATTCAAATGCATTATGTTCTTAAGGTGAAAGAATGTAACCGTAACAGTTTTTAAACTACGTGGACAAGTCCCACTGAAATGCATTATACTGTTGAAGTAAAAAATGTAACCGCACAACTTTCTGAACAGCTGTTAGTCTCCCCTATACATAACATTAGGATGTGTGCGCGATCAAAAAAAAAATTAATTATCACGCAAACATTTTTTTTGAGCTTCTGTGACCTTCTACTTCTGACTGCCATGATGCTCTGCAAACAGGAAGTTGCACAAATCTGTTCCTACAAATGCTAGTGACCAGAAAATGGTGCAACAATGACACATTAAAGTTACACACCTCTGATATATTGCTAAAACACACACACATCCATTATATTAGTTAGTAAATCGGTAAAAATAAGAGCAAATTATGAACTTGCTCCACTAAGAGTGGCCATGTTGTTTTTTTCTGGAAAAAACACCCAAATACAACATCTACCCAGTCACAGACCACTGATACAAGATTAACACTACACAATATCAAATGATACCACACCACTAATTTATGCAAAACATTTATATTTAAAAAAAATAGTATGTCCCAAAGGAAATAGTTTAAGACAGCCAATCATTCTGTAATAAAATCCAAGAAGATGGAACTACCACCATTTTGATGTAAACAGCCTGCTAAGACAGTATTAACAGTAGGTATATCATTAAATGTAATGAAAATCTGAACTTCCAGATATTAACTGTTGAAAACAATGCTGCTTTAAATGTAATATATTACTATCTTCAGTACTTTAAGTCTCTTAAACATAGAAACATAGAAACATAGACTTTGACGGCAGATAAGGACCGCTTGGCCCATCTACTCTGCCCATTTCCTTACCTACTGGATAGGCTGCAGATCCTAATTAACCAACAGCCTATTTCTTCCTACCCCCCACAAGAACTTCCTAATGTCTGTCCCATGCATTCTTGAATTCTCCCACAGTTTTAGACCGCACAACCTCCTCAGGGAGGCTGTTCCATGCATCCACTACCCTCTCTGTGAAATAATACTTTCTCACATTGCCCCTGAACCGCCCCCCTCTATCTTTAAAGTGTGTCCCCTTGTTCTTGCATGTCTCTTTTTCTGAAAGATGCTACCCTCTTGGACTTTGTTGATTCCCCTGAGGTACTTAAAGGTTTCTATCATGTCCCCCCCTCTCAATTCTTTCCTCAAAGGTATACATATTAAGCTCCTTTAGTCTCTCCTCATATGGCTTCTCTTGCAGACCCTGCACCATTTTAGCTGCCCTCCTCTGGACTGCCTCTATCCTATCTATGTCCTTGCAGAGATGGGGTCTCCAGAACTGGATGTAGTACTCCAGATGGGGTCTCATCAACTGTCTGTACAGAGGGATAACAACTTCCTGTTTTCTGCTGCTGATGCCTCTCCCTATGCATCCCAGTATACCCCAGCCCTCCCTGCTGCCTTCTCACATTGCTTCTGAACCTTAAGGTCATCTGATATGATTACCCCCAGGTCCCTTTCCTTTTTTGTTGTTGTTACTACCTCCCCACCCACTGTGTATTCAATAGCAGTGCCTTATCACAGGTCTAGTAGATGAGCTGAGTGACTTCAGGCATAGTGACATTCTGTTGCTATATATTGACATGTGTGGGGTAAGGGTAGGGGGATGGATGACTGTGTGTGCATGGGGGTGGGCTAACCTGGGTCTTGGTTGTGCTGGTAATGTAAGGGTAAGGATGAGGAGGGAGATACAGGCCTGGATACCATGTAACAAGGGTGCTCCCTATTGAACACACACCGAAAATGCTGGCTCAATGGTGATGCCTTATCACAGGTCTAGTAGTTCAGCAGAGTGACTGCAGGCATAGTGACATACTGTTGCTATATACGCGCATGTGGGGGGATGTATGACTGTGTCTTCATGGGGGAGTAAGTTGGGTCTGGGGTGGGGGCTGGTGGTGTCAGGGTAGGGGGGAATATGGCTCTACCTACCCTGTAATAAGGGAGCTAGCTATTGATCACACACCCAAAGTGCTGGCTCAATAGCTACACCATGTCACAGGGTTAGTAGATGGACTGGACAACTGCCGGCATACTGACATACTGTTTTTATATATACACATGTGGGGTGGAGATATGGATGACTGTGTGTGCATAGGGTGGACTAACTAGGTCTGGGAGGTACAGTAGTTCTGTGGGTGCCAGAGTAGGCATGGGGGGTACGGGCTTGGGTATCCTATAATAAGGGCACTTGCTATTGATCACACACCCAAAGCACTGGTCAACAGAGACACCTTATCACATGGTACTAGATGGGCTGGGTGACTGCAGGTATACTTACATACTGTTGCTATATGTACATGTGTGCAGGGGGGATGGGTGAGCATGGCAGAATGAGAGTGAGCTTTTGTGCGGCATGTTGCAGTGATGGGCTGCCGACCTGTCCCATGGCATGCTGATTGGGTCGCACGCTTCAGGTGGACAGTGCCAAATTCTGTTCTTGGTTCTGCAGTGGAAGAAGGTTGTGAGCAGCACAGGACCACACATAAATATAAAAAATTTAAGTCCACAATGCCCTTTTGCCATGTAACAGGGTGTACGTTCTATTAATTCTGTATATAGCTTAGACACAAACACACACTCACACACACACACACACACACATATATAGACACACACACACACACATACTGTATATATATATATATATATATATATATATATATATACACACACATATGTATACAAATCTTGACATATTGTAATTTTTTTCCTGTTATGTCTGTGTATTTTACAGCAATACCAAGACACTGGTCATAAGAACAGCTGCCTCTTCTGCTGGAGGCTGTCACCAAGACAGGAGACCCTAAAGATGTAATGAGAGCTACAAATATGCCTCTAAAAGATACCTGGCTGGGGGTGGTCAAATACCTGCAGAAAAAAAAGGCCTGCAAGATAAAAGGTGGAGAATGTGCAGGGGGAAGTGGAAAGTTGTTTGCCAGATGTTTTGTAAGCTGAAGAAGCTGGGGAAGGTACCACCAAAAGACTGGGCCTGATATGAGCAAACATACCAGCTATGGCTGCAGGCAGGGAAGCCAAATTTTGGCAAGAGAGTTGTTTGCCGTAAGTATAATTCTCAGTTGGAATAAAATAATCCTATTGTGCAATTAAGTAAAATAGCAGGTAAATAGGAACAGGAGGGAGGGGGCATGGTGGTGCTTATGTAAGTAATAAGACATGGCTTGGTGTTGGTACTACTGAGATCCCCACACACCCAGAGGCGCAGGTATGCACGAGACCACAGTTGAACTGCCTTTAGTGTCTGGTTGTGCAGCTATCTCAGCAGTACCAACACCCAGCCATGTTAATTATGCATATGAAATTCCCTACAGTCGTCTTTTGGAAAAAACATTCTAAGATTTTGTAAAATGTAAAAAAAAATATATAAAAAAAGTTCCTAAATCATGTAAAATAGTGATTCCACAAATGTTTTACAACTGTCAGTCCTCTAATATTCTTCCCACTCAACATATTGTGTGATAGTTTATCATAGAATAGAACAACCCAAAGTTGTACATTACTGTAGCACTACAATACTCCCCCACCACACACACACCCACCCCAACACACACATACATACACACACACCCCCAACACACACATAAATACACACACACACACACACACACACAATGGTAACATGCAATACATGAATTAACATTCTTCAGATCTCAACATGCATACAAACAAAGAAACACAACGAGGCCTGAAATGGAGGCAGAACCTCAATTTCATCTGTTACCAGAAGAGTAGCAGAGACTTGTCTGACAAAGCTGTACAGATAGGAGGAGGCGTGCCATGGTCATCAAAGAAATAACAGCAATGGAAACTCTGAATAGCATTTTTTAAGTTTAACAATTGTATACGTGTTTTGGGGGGACACATTACTGTAAACAACATTAAATCATTTTCTTACTTTGTTGAATGTAATTAACTTTTACAGTTTAAGGCTTAGTTGAACATTTTTATGTATCAGTAAAGGCTGCAGCCACATTTGTCATGTTAACTAGAAAATAGGTACCTTATGGATTCGGTGAGCAGCTCCGGTTGGCAGGGACTTGTTTTTCTGCCACTGGTGGCCCTGTATTATTCCAATACAAGTGTCAGTCAATCAGGATACAATGATTTATTTGCTCACTCAACATACTTCTCTAACACATACAGTTGTGTATTATTGCTTACTACTAGCAGGCACTCCATACAAGATAGAAGCATACAATAATAGGAATGTATCTACAGTAATAACTAACTGAACTGTAACAAATAAATATAATAATGCATGGGGAGGTATGCTAAATGGAGATTTTACACCCACGTGAGGTATATGATGCCCCATACACCCTGATAATGAAGCCCAAGGTGTTTATATGTGCATCACACACCAACGGTGTGCATAAAATCATCCTTGAACATGTCTTCCACATATTTTATTTTCTATATTTATTGCTTGCAAAATCTATTTTTCCCTCTCACCATAAAAGTGCTGAATCCCACTCGTAGCACTAGAGGTAGTAACTGCATCCTTACTTCTTAGTGTCAGTTCCACTCTTCAGACCACAGGGAGCTCCCTGCTGCCATCTAGCCAGTTTTATCCCTGTCCAGAGACACTGGCAGGCAGCAGATCACTTAGCATCCCTTGCCCACATGGTTTGGAATACGAAGTCAGATCACTGACACAATGGCTCAAAGCTCATCCATTGTTATTGCTCCTATTTGCATATTTATTTAAAAGAATTATGTTTTTTTTGTTTCTAAGTTTTGTGAGTGACCGTAGACAACCTTATGTTTCGCATTCATTGTCTGAAAGCCTACCCTACTCTTTATCCAGCACAAGGACAGCTTGTCCAACACTTTTTGTGAGTGATGTTCCAGTTCTATTACAGTCATGGTTCATGGAACTTTGTAATTCACATATGTGAATAACGCAGCTGTTGAATACTGCTGGCAGTAGTTAAATTAACCCTAAACAGTATATAAAAGTGATAAAGAACATACATCATCCTCACTTCAACAGTACACAGTATTGTTTGGTAAAATAGAAATTGCTCACAGTATTCTCTTTTGTTTGTCTTTCAACAGCAACTGGAGCTACAGCTGAGTCAACACCAGGTAGCCCATGCCTGGTCTCTGCAGAAGAGGGGTCAGAAGAACTGTCTGATGATGACGTCATTGTCATCAGCACAGAATGCAAGTAACAGCAAATGTTCACCCCTCCACATTAACAGTACTGAAGACAATCTTAATAATCTGAGAAAAAGTATCAATTTGTAAGGCACAACGTGGTAACCATTGTGGTTAGGTGCTACCACAGCTCAACTATGGCAGGAGACATAGCTGAGTGACTTCATTTCAACCACCTGACAAGTGCCATCACCCCCCCCCCCCACATTCTGCATCCACTAGTGTCCCACACTGATAGTAAGATGGATCCAAGATATATGGATTTTTCTTGTTGGTGGGTTGGTGGATGGGGTGTTTATGTGTGTGAGAGGGTGATGAAATGCCACAAATCCCCCCCAAAAAACACATTGCATTGCTTTTATAAAATAGCCCCACCACATTCCATCAGTGACATGCCATATCAAGGTGAGATACTTTGCACAACAGAATCCATATATCGTTAAATACCTCTTACACCCTGTTCAGTACCCCAACCCACCACACTTCCACACATAACCCTCACAAACATTTCTTCTCCTTCTGAGATTCCGTTCCTTTCATCAGGCTTGTATATTTCTTGTCCTGCCAACATTAAAGACATTGATATAATGCAAAAAAAATACACCTCTGCTCAGTTCTCGAGGCAGACTCTTAACTGACACCAGTACACTACAGAAGACCACAGATAAAATCAATGTGTTTTTTTTTCATTTTCATGTGACAACTTAAACAGCACAGATTATCATAGTAAACAGGTGAACATACTACTGAGATTTTATATAGAGAACAAAGCAACACAATATATAACAATTAAAACCACTGCAGCACTTGTTTTTTAAAGTTATGTATGTCTGTGTGACAAGTGCATCTGTTGTGCCCTATTCTGGAAGGTCAGCAACAAAGTCCCTGATCTGCTATTCTAGAACATCCCCCAAAGGACATCTGTCAAAGTACAGTTACACCAACATTTAGCTGTGTAAGTGTACTTTTGCCCTCCAGGGGTTGCGCAGATCTGCCACAGGACTGGCACCCAATATATGTGCCCTCCCCCCAATGCCCAACACACCAGAGTATAGCCCCACAGGGCTGCAGTGTACCCCCAGCACCCAAGCCCCCAAACAGTCATGCCCCAGTCCCTGATCCCCCAAACAGTCATGGCCCAGCACCCAAGACCTCACACTGTCATGCCTTGCAGGGCAGCTCATCCCCTCCCCAAGGACCCGTTTCCTGAACCCAAAACCCAGGTCCCTCCACTGCCACATTAATGTCCAACCATGATTAAGAAATATAAATACAAATCCCCGATGTCCCTGGCAGTCTAGTGGCCCCACCACCCAGCAGTGCCAGTCCACCTGGACCCCCCAACCAATCCCCATCTGGCGAATGACACAGCCCAACTCTCACCTCCACGGCCAGCCACTGACTGAGTGCTTACTGTACATATGCGCTTAATTAAGTCATTCATTTCATTGAGTGCATATGTACAGTGAGTGCTCTTGCAGAGCTCAGTCAGTGGCTGGCCATGGAGGTGAGAGGTGGGCAGTGCCATTCACTGGCTAGGGATGTGTTGGGGGGGTGTGGGTGGACTGGCACTGCTGTGTGGGGGTAGAGGGCCACTAGACTGCCATGGATTTCGGGGATTCGTATTTATATTTCTTAATCATGAGACAGTTGAGGGACCTGGTTTTGGGTCTGGGAATGGGTTCTTGGGGATAAGCTGCCCTGGGGCATGACAGTGTGGGGCTGGGGCAGGGGCATGACTGTTTGAGGGATCCAGGGCTGAGGGGGACATTACAGCCATGCGAGGCATAACTGTTTGGGGGATTGGGGGCTGGGGCATAACTGTTTTGGGAATTGAGGGCTGGGGTAAGGGGTGCCCTGCAGAGCTCTTCGGGTGTTTGGGTGCCAACTGCACCATTCCGCAGAGGGCTGTGACTTGCAACATGCCCATCTGGTATGTCCTTCCTGTGGTGTACCATCTGCATGTCGCAAGTCACAGAACTTAGCTGCTGGGACCCTGCCCGCTTCTAGAATTGGACACAGGGTCCTTGTCGCAACTGCGATTGATGCAGGTCACCTTTGGCAGTGGCTTGCACCAGTCTTCTAGAATCCCACCCATAAAGTATAATCAGGGATTGAAAATTTCACCATGGACCAAGCTAAATGATAATATACATTCTTACGGGCATTACTTTGATATATTAACTCACTATAATCAGAGAATTCAATACATCAAATACAAGCTAGAGTTATTCCGTAGCAATATACTTGACACAGAGTATAGAACAAAACTTCTCTATGTAGGCCAGATGTTGCTCCTGCACCTTTTCTGTCCCAGAAAACCTTAAGCTTGTCATGTTTGAATGCCCTTGGTATAAGATCCCTAGGGCCAAATGGCTAACACCACTCTGTGACACCATCCAAACCACTGATCAAGTTCTTCTCTTGAGGATATTTTTAACTACTGGTGAGGAAATTATAATCGGTACAGTAGCCCATTATTTAGTATGTATCTCAAGAATTTGTCTCAGATATAAAGGTTCTAAACAGCTTGAACACACATGTTAAAAAGAAGAGTCTATAACACGTTGCATGGTACTGTATGTGCAATTTAGTGTTTTATTCATGAATCTAGAGCTTTGACTTATATGTGTAATAACTCAGTACTTATGCTTTTAATTATGTATTGTTTCCATTCTATTGTACCCTACTGCTATTATAAGATTTTTGTTTTTATGCCTGAAATGATCAAAGACCGATCAATAAAACTGATAAATTCAAACTTTTACAGAGGGCAGGACTCAAGTGCAGTCCTGCAAAGGTACAATTTTGCCTTCCTGAGTCTCCTTTCTGCATCTGCACATCACTTCTGAGAGCAAGAGCATGGCTTTGGACAAGGTCCAAGGCATCCAGGACTTGCCATTTCCTACCAGTGTGGCTATGCTGAGATGTTTACAGGGACTGCATGTGTAATTTTGCACAGAAGGCTGCACCCCTGTATGAGCACCTGAAGAAAGACATCCCCTGGCAGTGGGGAAAAGAACATACAACACCTGTCACTTCTTTGAAGCAGGCTTTGGCCTCAGCTCCAGCTTTGGTCAGCTCTAACCCAGAACTGCCATTCCACCTGGAAACTGCCACTTCTGATTTGGGCATGTCAGCAGTTCTTGCACAAAAGGCAAATGGCCCCCCAGGGCCTATTACCAATGCAACACAGATGATCTCCCATGTGGAGCAGAAATACTGCCTGTATGAAAGGAATCTCTTGGTGACCTTTTGGGTCATCAAACACTTTTCCTACATCATATGGTTTTCCCCTGTTGTGTTGCATACCAACCACATCCCTACTAACTTCTATTGACAGACAGAATCAAAGATGACAATGTGTCTAACACCAGACTCATGCATTTGTCTCTCCTCCAACAGGAACAAGACATCACTGTGCCTTCCTGCCAAAATGCCCTCCATCTTGACACATTGACTCTTATACCAAGGAGATTCATAATGAGTGTGATGTAGAGCCACCCACCCTGCCAGAACCAGACCAATTTCTTTCTGACACTGTACACATCCTAAAAGACTCTGAACTCTGCCACATCATTACAGATGGATCTTCCTCCTACCTTGTAGGAGAACACATTGAAGGTTTTGGAGTCCTGGTCCAGTACCCAGCAGGTGACACCTCTGAGGTGTCCAGAAAGTGCACCATAACATCTTCCTAGTATGCATAACTTGCTGCAGTAGCTTGTGTCCTGGAACTCATCTATGGCCAAGGGACAGAAGACACCATCATTTTCCCTGATTCTTCCTGGGTATGCAGTTCATTGACAGAATTTCTTCCTTTCTGGTAGACCCATGATTTTGCCTCTTCAGAAGGCACATCTGTAAAATATAGGGACCTGTTTGTACTGTACATATTATCAGCCTTGCTGAACAATTTGTTTTCAGGCTGTATATACACATGGTTAAGGCCCTCTCCAAGTTGGAGCCTTTCCATGAGTACAACAATCAAGTAGACACCTTATCAAAGATGGCACTCGAGGGAGGAGATATTGGCTCATGTAACCCCCCACTGGGCCACAGGCAGTGGCCACCCACAAGGGGACCAAAGTGGTCCCTCTGAATCTAACCACAGTGCAAATGGCAGATCCAGAAATAAAAGAGGCTGACATAATACTTACTTGGATTTTAGGGAGGACCGAGCATGGTGGCTATGCTGGGCTGCTGCTTGCAGAGGAGTTAAGCTGCGTGTTTTTAGCATTTGAGCATTTTCGTATAACGCTATTTTATTTTATTTTTAGTGGTATTAGTGAATGGAGGAATCTTTTGAATAGCCCTGGAAGAAATTGACTTTATACTGTGGCTTACCATTGTTGTTCAAGGAATCCAGGACATCAGAACATGATTGGGAGTGTGGAAAGGATTGGAGTCAGTGAGGAATTGATGTGGAGGAATGACAGCTGGAGTGGCGGATTTTGGCTAGGGTGAGAGCCCAGTCTGACCGAGCTGCAGGAAGCATTTGGTTCATTGTGTGTTGGGACCAGCAGACCAAGCAGAAATAACAGCGAGTAGGAAGAAGCTGAACTGGATTATGTTGGAGATTGCCTTGAGGGCTAAAGCGATCTGCTGTGCTGGTCAGTGGTTGAGCAGTGTGGGTAAAAGGCAGGTAGGAGGAGGGAGCTCCTCTGCCTGTGGGGAGAACCTAAGCTGTCTCCCACTGTGGAGAGCACTAGAACTGTATGGTGCAACCTGGGCAGGAAAAGGCGGCCTTTTGATGCTGGTCGAGTGAATTCCTAGGATGGAACTGTTCTGATGCCCTATCGTGATGAAGATTGGAGATGAATATGTGAGTTTATGATATCATCCTGTGTTTCCTAGCTGCGTTGGTTTTGCTCCCCAAAAACTGGTGAGACTGAAATTGTTTATGCTGAACTGTGAAATTTGGACAATAGCAGATTGGAAGTGTTCATCATTAGTCGATGTTAGGATGAAATTGACTGCTGCCCTGCCAAATTAGATGACTATTATTGGGTGAAATCATCCTTGTTTTGATCAATTGGACAATTGTATTCTGTATTCGGGGGATGTTTGTGTTTTATGTAGAGGGTGGGGGGCTGTTTTTGTGTCTTGGGGGCTTACTTTTTGGTTATGATGAATGAGTAAAGGGGGGTGAGTTTTGGTGTTAGGACAGATAAATATGTGTTGAGGGATGTGTAAAGTGGGGCAGGCAAGAAATGTGTATGAGGCATCCTAGCTTCATGATTTTCACCCCTTTATTATCCATACGGTATTTGGTACAACAGCCCACCAATGCCGAGAGGTGGGAATTGGAAGGAGACATGGGAGCAGAAGATGACAGGGAGCCCCGTACACTGGTAAGGGGAATAAGATTGAGATAGTTAGGTGCAGAAGGTGCCCTGGATTCAGACAGGGTTTGGAGAGATGCCAGATGGAATTAATCCCTATCCCCAGTGCTCCCATTAGACCTAGTGGGCAGGTAGCTTTGAAGTGCTGCACTGTTCACCAGTCCCCTGAAGGTGGTACTATGTAATGCCAGGTTGACCAATAATAAGACTGCAATTATTGCAGCTCTGATTTCATTGGTCTACCTGGCTTGCATTATGGAAACCTGGTTGAGAGTCGTTGCTGTGTCAGTGTTACAGGCTGCTGTCCCCCCATGTTATTCCGTAGTGCACTGCCCCAGAGTGGAACGAAGGGGCGAAGGTGTGGATCTCTGTTTTAGAGCTCATCTGTCACTGTGTACCCAGTGAGAACACTGTCTATTTTGAATGTGGGCCATCTGTGGGTTCATACAGGCTGCAGAATTCTCTTGATATACCGTCCTCCTGGGGTGGTTGGAGAATTCTTGCAGGAAGTGGGTGACTTTGTGGTCGGTGAGACGTTGGAGTATTCCAGATGTTTAGTTCTGAGGGACTTCAATGTCTGGGCTGATGACAAGTCATCCAGGCTGAGTTATCATTTCTTTCAGTTGATGACATCACTGGGCCTGTCACAAGCAGTTACTACTGTGACTCACCAGGGTGGACACAAGTTGGACCTGATCTTCTCGCTGGGACTTGAGATTGAGAATCTCAGAAATGATCGGGTCATTTGGTCCGATCATTGCACGGTGGAGTTCTTGCTCAGGGCACCCTCTGAGATCCTTCCCCCTGCAGAGATGGTGAGCTACCATCCATTGAGGGGTTTGACCTCAGAGGATTTTTTGGTGGTGGCAAACTTATCTAGTGTGGATAGTGAATGCAGGGGAGGTGTGGGTGAGGCAGTTGATGCCTATAGTAGGGCAGTGACTGAGGCACTTGATTCCCTTGCACCAATCTGTGTATGACCTAGATCTTCTCACTTGTGGTCCCCATGGTTTGATGGGGAGCTCAAGGCTTTGAGAATCAAGGGTCAGAGGTTGGAGCGCTGCTGGTGGGGGTCCGGCTTGGAAGCAGACAAACTGGCCCTGCATGCACACTATGGTGTGTACTGGGGGCAATCCACCGTAAGAAGGCAGTATTCCTGTCCAGGGAGATTGCTGCTGGAAGGAACCAACCAGCAATGCTTTTTCAGACTGTGGACAGGTTATTACATCCTGCCTGTCTTCAGCTGAAAATAGCAGTTTCTGAGGCCTTGTGCAATGAGTTTGCTCATTTTTTCTCAGACAGGGTGTCTGCGATCAGGCAGGGTGTTCCGCCAGTGGCCCATACTATGGCCGACAGTGGTCACCAGGATGGTCAACAAAGCACTCTGCTCCGCTGGGGGGAGTTTAAACCAGTGGAGGTGGCTGATGTAATTGAGGTGATCTGAAAACTAAAGCACACATATTGTGAACTGGACCCGGCGCAGACGCATTTCTTAGAGGGATGCGTCTATGCTATTGGGCCAGTGTTCACCCTGATTGTCTTGTGTTCCTTGCTGGAGGGGGTTGTCCCAGATGCCTTGAAGGAGGTGCTGGTGAAAGCCCTCCTGAAGAAGTCATCATTGGACCCTGACATCAAGGCGAATTATCGACTGGTCTCCAACCTTCCATTTTTAGGAAAGGTGGTGGAGAAGATTGTGGTGCGTCAGTTGGGTGATCACCTCATGGCATTTGATATCTATGAACCACTCCAGTCAGGGTTTCATGCAGGACATTCAACAGAAACTGCATTAGTTCGGGTGCAAAATGATCTCCTCAAGGCGAGAGATCGAGGGAAGGGGATAATTCTCATTCTACTCGATCTCTCTTCTGCTTTTGACATGGTGGACCATCCAGTGCTGCAGGACCATCTGAGAGACTTCTGTGGACTCACTGACACTGTCATTCACTGGTTCAAGTCCTTTCTGATAAATAGAAGACAGAGGGTGGTGATGGGGAATTTCTCCTCGTCTCTTAGCCTTCTGTCTTGTGGGGTACCTCAGGGTTCGGTGTGGTCTCCGATGTTGTTCACCTTGTACATGCTACCCCTGGGAGAGATCATTAGGAAGTACAGCTTGCTATTTCATTGCTATGCCGATGGTACCCAGCTGTACTTATCCTTTGCCCCTGGAACATCAAATGCGGTGGATGTATTAAACAACTGTCTGGCAGAGAGCAATGACTGGATGACCTCCAGCTGGTTGGGACTGAACCCCGATAAGATGGAGGTACTGGTGGTGGAGTCGAACAAGAGGTGGGTGGGGTTGCTCCTGAGGGCAGACTCTGGACTTGCTCTAGGGTCAGTCCCTTTGAAGGTGTCCTCTAAGGTGCGTAATCTTGGCATGATATTTGACAATGGCATGACGATGGAACATCAGGTGTCTGCCGTTGTCAAGGGAAGCTTTTTTCATCTGAGAAATATCACCAGGATTAGGCACCTGATTCCTCACCTGGACCTCCCCACCTTGGTACATGCATTTGTCACATCCAGGTTAGACTACTGTAATGTGCTCTACCTTAGGGTCTCTGGAGGCACCCTTCGTTGACTGCAGCTAGTGCAGAATGCAGCTGCCAGGCTGTTGACAGGTCAGACAACATATTGCCATGTCACCCCTGTGCTGTGAGAACTGCACTGGCTGCCAGTTCAATGGAGAGTGCTCTTCAAGGTGGGCTTGCTCACCTACAAGGCCCTGCATGGACTGGTCCCTTTTTACCTGGCTGACCTTCTTACACCTGCTGCCTTGGTTCGGCCCCTCTGGTTCTCCTTGAGGGGACTCCTGATGATTCCTAGGACAAGATTAAAAACTGCAGGCGATCAAGCTTTCAGTGTCACCGGTCCTGTATTATGGTATTCGCTCCCGTTGTTGGTGAGGCAAGCCCCATCAGTGAAGGTCTTTAAGACCCGCCTGAAGTTCTACATGTTCAATCAGGCATTTTTAGACTCTGTTTGACACTAGTGTTAAATTTAGAGGGTTTTATATATTTATGGGATTTGTATGAGGATATAGCTTTGTGTCTGTAAATTGAGCATGTGTCTTTTGTATGGTGCCCAGAGCCTCCGGGGTTGGGCGCCAGAAAAAAAAAATTGCCTTGCCTTGCCTATATTGAACCAGAGAAACAAATATCTTTGAATAATTAATTCAAAAGATGTTCTGACCTGCCTTCACCTCTCTATGGACCAGAGGTTGTTCCTGTACCACTCTGGTGATCAAACATTATGGGTAATTCCTTTTTTTTTATTTGCTATACTTTATTAAATTTATATCAACAACAACCAAAAAACCATAAAAGACATTGTAGACAAGAATTGTAAAATGCAAGACAAAGGATAAGTCATAGCTAACAAATGAAAATATAAAAGAACAAAAGGCAGTGAAAAAACAAAAGTTCCCCCTCCTCATCCCACTCTTTGTAGCTCAGCATTTCTTGACTGACAGCAGACTAAACTCAGCATTTGACCCACTCGCTCCAAGACAGATGAGTTAAGGAAATGACACACTAATAATATAATTGAGAAGCCAAAGAGCTTGAGGAAATTATGGAATCAACCCTGGAGTGCCAATGGCTAAAAGGGTACAAATGGGTTCCCATCTATGTTGAAAAAGGTGGGGCCAGGGGGGCGTGGCTTAGCCCCGAACCAAAATGGCAGCATACAGGCTTAGCTCTGCACAACCTGGGACATTATTCAACATAATTCTGCATCGGGGTGTCTCGAATTATATCAACATTGACATTGGCTGACTTGGAGACTATATTTGCTACCTTTATTCTGAATATTGTCTTTTCAGACCTTAACTGCCTCCTGCTGTTCCGGATTTACTGGGGGCCACATCAGTCACTGCAAGGTGACTTCCTCCTCCCCTGCAGCCTATGATCCTGCAAGAATTGCAAATATGTTTGCTCAATTAATGAGACAAATGGCTTTGTTAACCATCACTACTAATCATAACATTCATACTCTGCAATCTATCAAAGCAAGACTTTTTCAATCGGAGAGACAAATTAGCTCTCATGAGGTCACAATACAGCAACTATAAACCACCATGAGGGAACAAATCAGAACCCTACATGAAATGCAGGACAAGGTCAACAATCTCAAAAATTGGAGCCTTCTTAATAATCTGTTTTGGGGGCTTTCCAGAAGGGGTTGAACAAAGAGACGATGTGCATTTTCTACAATAATCTCCCTCCCAATTTCTGGATTTACCCCGACACCTCCCTGCAAATAGAATGAGCACATGTTTTTCTCACACACACCCCTTTCAGGCCTGGGGAGGGGCTGTGGCATCTGTTAGTCCAGTTTCTGGATTTTCAGCAGAAACAGCTCATTACTGCTCCATCCTGGAATAAAGGACAGCTACTATAGAAGGGACAGCGAGTTCAACTCTATCAGGACTACTCCAGGGACTTGTCAGAGAGAAGCAAGGCCTATACAGAATGTAGCAGGCTGCTACACAAGCTAAATTTGCCCTTCTCACTCAGATATCCTGCCAGTATGTGTGTGGTTTATAATGGTGCTCCCCTGTTGTTTGCCCAACCAGATAACTTAATGGACTTCCTTCATAGATAATTTCCGAACAAATTTTTTTGCCAAGGGAACCCACAAGGGACCAGAAGCTGCTGTCCCAAAGATAGTATGGATGTTGCACTGCCTGCACCATCCATACAACATCCCTCTTAACTGGATTGCCCAATTTTTTGGGGCTCACTACCTCCTAGCACCAGGAAACAGCAGACCTCCCTCAATCATGCAAGACATGGTCATCCCTCCAATAAAGTGAGGCCCAGCAGTCCTGTCAGTGGCAACAACTCTGCCCCAGAGGATGTCTACAACCTACAGGCCTTTCATACACCAAACAAGTTTGTGGCCTTGCTCCAGTGCCCCTCATACCCCTGTGATACTGCGCCAGATGCCTTGACTGCACTGGAGCCTGATCAACCATGGAGAAGCACTTGAAAATGCAAAATCCTAGGTGGAGGTCACAGCGACGGGCCTCTCATAGCCTCCAGACACTAGTTGTTGGCCTGCCTTATTCCAACAGAATGGAAATGGACATACCTGTGATCTTCAGCAGATGGACATCCTCACTTCTTCACCCACAGGCCTGGGAAGACTTCAGAAAGTGCCTCTTCTTGATCTTGATGGGAGGTGAATGGTTGACCAGGATGGGGGGATGGAAATGCTTAGGGTAACAAAATACTGTGATGCCATGGCTCAGTATTACCTGAGCCTTTCCTTCCTTCTCTCCCCCCTCCGCATACGATGCTTGATTTTGGCTCTTAGCCTCCCTGTCAATCAGGCAATAATTTCCACTATACTGGTTGAGCCATTGCTGTGCCAGTGGACGATTAGGCTGCAATTTACCTGTTTTGTGCCTGTGCCAAATCTCCACAGATAAGCAGCTTATTGACAAGATTGGACTGGTTGTTTTATGTATTGTGAGCGCGTTTGGGTATATGGGGATTTGGGGTGCGGGAGGGCAAACTGAAGGTGCCTCTATTTGCCACTATGTTTTTACGGGTCCCTTGTGGTGTGCAATACAGGCTAGGGCACATTATACAGCATTGATGTGCAATGTAGGGGAGGCATAAAGGTAGGATATACTGTGTGAGGGTGAGGGCAGCATGCTTATGTGCCTAACCCTATGGGAGCTCTCCCTAGGCAGATGCCTCCTTCCTAATCCTTCTCTTTCCAAAAGCCTCTGAGTATTGCATATCATACAACTTTACTGATACTTAATTATATTTGGGGATGCCGGGTTAGATTTCTATATATGCGTATCTCACAGTACTGGTATTTCTTACTAGCCTCTGTTATTTCAACTTTCTATTTAAGCACCTGTGACACCATGTGGATGGCACATGAAAGACCTAGCTCTCTAATCATCTGTGCACAGGGTATACTCTGGTTTTGTGGGGACACCCATTCTATGCCCAGTGATTGGACAGAGCCTACATTTGTGGCTGCCATGTTAGGCATTCTCTGATATGGCTAAGATGCCAGTTGCTGATGCCTTACCACCGCAAGTGATCGGGAAAGCTTTGGCTGCCGGGTCACTGACCAGACACCCACATCACTCTTCACATACCAGGGCTTTGGCCTTTGTAGATAGTTTATTGGTTGCATTGTTTCTGTTTTGGGCCCTTGGCCTATTATTTTTAGTAGTTCGTAGTAGACACCAGGCAACATTGTTTACCAATGATGCATATGCATGGGAATCTATTTTACTGTTTTTGACTGTATGGTACTGTTATGTTGACCTGTTTGGCATGCTGGGCTGGACTGCAGCTTTGATGTCACCTATACTTCAGACCCACTGCTTGCTATTCAACCCCTTACAAGACAATGTGTGATGTACATTGCCACACCTGGAACGTTCAGGGCCACAACATCCTGGTAAAATGAAAGCAGGTGAGTTCACATTTAAAGAAGCTGCAGTCCAGCCTAGCATTCCTGCAAAGAAACCAAACTGAATAAGTCAGATAAAGCCAAGTTAGCTAGGGACTGGGTGGTGCAGGTCTTTTCTTCCTCAGCTCCCACTAAGAAATGAGGAGTAGTAATTCTCCTTCACAAAAATCTTAAATAGACCCCTGTGCAAACAAAACATGATACCCAAGAGAGATGGATTTTTGTCCTTATGGACACGTTAAATGGCCCGCTCTTACTGAGTAATATATATGGTCCTAATGAGGAAGCCCCTGCATTCTTCCATGAGGTGTTTCAAGCACTGGATTCTATGTCCAGTGTTTCTCTACCTACTATTATGGGAGGGACTTTAATCTCCCTCTGCTGCCTCAAATTGATCTTAGCTCAAATTGCCCTGAGTGTTACCCCAAGGCCCAACTCTCTGCAACAGCTAAACGCAGATGCTGGCTTGGCAGACATATGATGTGTCTTTCATCCCCATGAGATAGACTACATGTTTCATTCCACAGCACATGGAACATTCAGTCAGACTGATTACTGGCTAGTATCTGCCAGCATTGCACAGAATTCTCTCAGCTCCACAATACTTCCCACAGCCATTTCTGAACATCCCCCTGCTCTCCTCCATATCCTATGGGGACCCCCTACCCTATCCCCTTCTACATGGAGATTAGATCCATTACTACTCCAGGATCTGGATTTTAAGTCATAGCTTATTACAGAGGTATCCAAGTTTCTAGCTGAAAATCTACCCTCGGACATCACCTGTGGCAATACTTGGGAGGCACCCTCCGAGGGGGCATTATGTGTTTTGCAGCCAGGAGACAGAGAAAGCAAGAGCAGTTATTAACCTCTCTGGAAGGTCAGTTACAACAAGCAGAGTGGGAAGCTAAACTTACTCCACATTTCAGTATGCATTCCCCTCTTGGTCAAAACATTATTAGACTCTGAATGGACATCAGCAACCTCCTGTCCAGGAAAGCCAAAGTAGCCATTCTTCACCTTAGACATCAATTTTGAGAGGGAGGTGAGAAAGTGGAGAAACTATTAGCTTGTAGGGTGAGGAAACAACAGGCTGAACAACATGTAGCTGGGCTGAGAGACCTTAATGAGAAGACACAAACAAAGTCACAAGAAATAAACAAAATAATGAAACACTGTTATGCTGAGCTATATACTTCTTCCAGAAATGTGGATAGTAATAGAACACAGAGTTTTTTGTCTTCCCTTAACCTCTCTAGGCTCACTAGACAGCAAGCAGAACAACAAGAAGCCCCCATAACAACCTCAGATGCAGAGGTAACCCTCAAAGCTATGAAATCTGAGAAAGCCCAAGGAGGGGATATGTACCCCTTGGAAATCTGTAAGGTCATTTCATCTATGATATCGCCCTGCTATGTTCCATGTTCAATGAAGCCCTGCTCCAAGACTCCTTCCCTCTCACTTTTCTGGAAGCTGTTATAACAGTTTTCCCCCAAAAGGGGAAGGATCTCACATTACCCTCCAGCTACCACCCAACATCCCTTATAAATGCAGACAGTAAGCTATTTGCAAAAATCTTGTTCACCAGACTGAGCCCACTCCTTCCATTCCTTATAAACCCCTCCCAAGTGGGTTTTGTTCCTGGGTGGTACAGCAGAGACCATATCCACTCCCTGATTAACTTATTATACCGAGCCAAACCCCTTCCCACTCCAGCGGCAACAGTGGCAGTAGAATTTGAGACAGCCTTTGACTCCCTAGAGTGGGATTACTTTATACAGGTTGTTCATCATTTAGGGTTTGGGGAATACTTTACAGGCTGGATCAGGGCCTTGTATACCTTCCCAGTAGCAAAAATCCTAACCAATGCCGTTATGTTAGACCAAGTTCCCCTTAGGCAGAGGTACCAGACAGGGTTGTCCTCCCCCCCACTTCTGTTTATTATTGTGTTTGAATCCCTGGTGGCAGCCATTAGACAACACCCCAGAATTCAAGGCTTTCCCATGTGTATTTGGAGATTCACTACACTCATGTATACAGATGACCTATTGGTTCCTTTAGAAAATCTTTGTACCATCCTCTCCTTTTTACTGACTTTATGATAGAGTTCACAGTATGCCCAGGGCTGAAGGTAAACCAATCAAAACTGAAGTACTACCGCTAAATGCTTTCTGTACCCTGTCCCTAGTATCCCCATATGGACTACACTAGACTCCCAAAGAAATGGTGTACCTAGGGATTCACATAACCTCTGATATTACAAAAATGTGGGACCTAAATCTGAAACATTTGATTGTGGAGCTCATGATAGAGCCAGAAAGCTGGTGATCCCTACATCTTAGCCTTGCTGGGAAATTTTCAGTAATTAAAATGATCACTGTGTCTAAACTGCTATATGTCATCTCTCAAATAGCTCTGTAGCTTTCCTAAAAATGGTTCATGGTCATTGATGCTATGTTTGGAAAATTTCTATGGGACTAAAAGTAATCTAGGTACAGTAGAAACACACTTCTCTCACACTGGAAGGTGGGTGGTTGGTGCCCCCCTTGGTTAGAAGGGTACAAGTGGGCCTACTCAACAGCATAAACTCTGAAATGGTTCTCTCCTGTTACTCCAGACTCCCTCAGTGGCTTTACATGGAAAGGTTGTTTCTAGGGCCCACAGTCTGTCTCTTCTGCTCTATAACCACCTACCACAGGAGATGACTAACCATCTGACTATAACCCCATATGTTAAATACTGGACTAAGGTTCATAGAAAACTGAAAATAAGCCTGCATTCCCTTCGCATGACCCCATCTGGGAAAATGCAGACATCCAGACAGACCACAAACCCATGTTAGGAAATGGGCAAGGCAATTCTCTCTCCTGATTGGCTGAGACAGCTGGTTGGGAGAGTGAAGAAATTCTCACAGCCATATTCCCTACCATGGCACCACTCTCCTGACTGTGATCTCACACTGCCATGTTAACAAAAAGTAAATGTAAGCCATTGGTCCTATTGGCTTCATTTTGCGATGACCCCCACTTCTTGTCTGACACAACCTCAGATGTGTCATTTCAAAGCACATTTTTTTTGTGACTTTATTACCTCTTCTATGAGAGCTGACCATGCTCTCTGTGTTTCTCCAGCCATCCATCCGGCATCCGCTCGCTCCCAAAAATGATGTTTCTTGTCACTGTAATGGAACAACCGAGCAAGGCAGTCCCCCCACTCTGCAAGCAAGAGGAGTATCCCCCCACCCAAATCTGCTTTACTTTTACTGCAGTGTCGGGCCTCATAATGACCTCCTTTCCAAAGTGCTGACCTTCTGCTAGGGTGTTTTTGTGCAAGAAGCCTCTCTCTTTAACCCGTCAGACTGCTCTCCCACATCCCAATCAACTGCGCTTACAGCTAATACAGGAACTGCACTGACACCCAAATGAAACTGGTCAGTTTGAAATGGAAGCTCCTCTGTGATTTTAGTGCTTCGCATTGCAGACCTCTGACTGTGCAATTCCTCTACAGTCTCCCAAACCACAAGATCACACTTAAACTGGCACAATGAGAAAAAAAAAGGATTAGAGTTGTGCAATTCCATCCATCTTTCAGTGGCTGTGGAAGGGCAGAGGACACTAAAGTGTGAAGTAGCACCTCTACCATCCGTGCCGCTCGCTCCTAGCAACTCTACTGTATGAAAACTGCTAACTCTGCAGTCACTGTGAATTAACTAATGTTTTTTTCTTAATAAAAAAATCCATGTCTGGTCAAAAGTGTTATTCAGCTCAGTCCACACAGGCAGACAGCTGAACTTGGCCAGATCAGGATGGGGTGCAAGTGAATCCTGCTTTCACAAGAGCTACAGTGCCCACTAGCGTCAGTACCAAGAGTATGCAGGAAGCATAAAAACACTTTTTAATGCAGGCGGATGGACTATTTTATAACAAAACTGACTTTAACATAATTTTTAATTAACATGTTTTATTAAACTTAATTTTTTTTTCACAGTGCCCATTTTCTAAGCACAATAATACCCTCCAAGGTGGACGTTATTGTGCTATACCGGACCTTCCAGGGGCTATAAGACCATCCACCTGCTGCTTTGGGCCTCATTGTGCCCCTGGGTGGTCCAGTATAGCACAATAACACCTTATAGCCCCAATGAGAGGGGAAAGGCATTGCCAGATTAGGTGACATACTGTCTTCAGATGAAGGATGCCTAAAGTCCTTCCATGAATTGACCCAAGAGAACAAGATACCCTGGTCAGACTTTTAGCTGTACTTACAGATGTGAAGCACTTTTATGGCTTATTTGAAAAGAGTCTCCCCTTCCTCTTTTACAGAGACACCTACACAGTGGCTATTTCTCCCTAACAGGCAAGCTAGTCAGATATATGAGACAATGTGGTACACTGCACCCTCACAATCGGCAAATTATAGAGCTAAGTGGGAGAAAGTCCTGCACACCTCCATATCTGATCAGCAATGGAGATCCTGCTGGATACAGGCACACTCTGCTTAGCCAAATACAAAAAGTAAACTTCTCTGAAATAAAATCCTACACCACTGGTATAGGACCTAGATTTCTTATATGAAAGCAAACTTTTGGATAGTAACTTGTCCTGGAGGTGTTCCAGCCAGGTGGGGGATCTGAAGCATATTCTATGGGACTGCCATTTAATAGCACTATTTTGGCAAACTGTACGGGATTTAGCTACTCATATCCTAGGCTCCATGACTGTGGGTGACCCAAAATTCTGGATCTTTGGCATTCCCCTCCAGAACGCCCAGCTTAACTCCCATCAAAAGAGATGGCTTTCCCTCCTCAGTATTCAAGCAAAAAGGCTTATACTGAGTCAATGGAGAACAATAGAGCTCCTGAATACCTTTTCTAAAATATTAATTTATTTATTTGAAAAGATTTCACCTGGAACGACAACATGAACTGTAAACAGCTTGTTTCCAGAAGCATCCGGGGGTGGGGGGCGGGGTTACAAAAATGAGGAGATCAAGCAAAAAGCATAAAAATATAAAATACATGAGGTGTAATTCAAATACATAACATGAAGTATAATATAGTACATTTAATCCAAGACAACAGGCAATAATGCATAAAAATAGTGTAGTAGCTAACTAAGTTAAAGTTAAAAAACATAGGGTGAGGCATACCGTGGTAGGCCAAAACATTATGCAGACATAACACACATAGGATTAAACCAATAACTGAAGTGCTATGAGTAGCAGACTGAGCACAGGGTTACTAAGTGCTAATTTAGAACTCAAGGAAAGGCATTTTTAACACAAGTGAGGGAGAAAGGTGGAAATGACAGGTAGGCGGTGAGAGCGGGAAGAAGGGAGGGAGGAGAGGCAAGTCAAGAACTATTCCCCTTCAGGATGCTGAGAAACCTGCAAGGGGAGCGGACATGGCAAAAAGATGGAGAGAGAGAGGAGGAGGGAAAGGAGTAGTGAGGGGGAGCAAGAGGTGACGTAAGGTGAGAGGGAGGAGAAGTCTCCTCCTAGAAGTGATCTAGGAAAAGGAGAGGGAGGATGAAGGAAGGAAAGAGAAGGTGATGAGGGTGGGAAGAGAGGGTGGTGAACACATTGTTAGTTGCAGTTGCAGAAATGAACTGTGTGCTTATGAAGGAGATGTGAGAGTGAATGGCAGGATTATCCAGAGTGAATTTCTAGCTGGAGGAAGACACTTTATACCGTTTATCTCACATTATGTCAAACACCCTCATAAAGTACTATTCCTGCTGGAGCCTTTTTCTTGCATATTTAAAGCCCAGAACTGGAACTGGGTGACTTTCATACATCTGTCATAATACTCACCTCTAATGCCCCTTCCCAGTTGAACCTGGTCTCATGTCTAGATTCATAGGTTAGCCATACTACTCTCTTCAAGCTCATTATGTATACTATCTCTGTCAAGTTGCTGTTTTGTTGCCTGTTTCTTTGTGGTCTCTCTAGGTGTTTTTCTTGTATGCAAGCATAGAGGGTTCACCTTAGAAAGACAGTAAAGTCAGGCTCTGCATATTGCTCCTCTTACAGATGGCACACATCTTATTCCTGGTAGGTGCTTTTACTGTTATTGTACTGTTTTGCCTACAACTGGACTAACATGTTTTTGCCTTTGCCTCTGCTCTTTTACCTGTCTGTATTGCATATCATTTGCAGTAAGTATGCAGCATATACTTGTATTGTTGTACGTATATGAAACTTTAATAAAGTTATTAACTGAAAAAAAATGAGGGGGTTCTTTCTCAGAGAAGTAATATGGTTTTCCAGCATAAGCACATTTAAAATTTCTAGATGCCACTCTTGGAAAGAAGAGGTGCAGGAGACATCCATCCAGCGAAACAAAATTATTATTTTTTGCTGTGGCCGCAATTAAGGACATGTGGGCTTTACAAACATTAAGCAGGCCAGGGAGAAAGCGACCCACAAAAAAAATGGAAGTAGTGAAGCATTCTTCAAGACCTAGTAGTGGATCTAAAGCATTTTTAATAGAATCCCAAAAGGGTGCTATTTTAATGCAGTCAAACAGCATGTGGTGAACTTGGCCAACTGCAAGGTGACAACGAGAACATATTGGGGAGGCCAGTTTACCCATCTAATGTAATTTTATCGGGGGTATAATAAAGACTGCAATACATGGAATTGGGTCAATCGGAGTCTATCCTGCTTGACATAGTTATATAAAATGGACCAGATGGAACTTCATACACTACTACTATAAGGAATATCTAATGCCTGAGACCAATAATAACAAATGCCTGAGGGCGAATTGAGATCTAAAATCTGAAACAATTTATAGAAAGCAGAAACAGATTTTGGATGTGCTACTGTACGGAAAAAACTATCAATGGTAGACTGATCCAAAGATTGCCATGGCTTGGGGCCCATGAGGGAAGTGATGGCTTGAGTCACCTGAAGATTTTTGAAGTAAGACTTATTCAGAAGTTGAAAACAAGTCTGAATGACGTGAAATGGTAGAAACTCATTCCCCTCTAAAATAGATGCAATCAAACAGTTCTTAATCTGGGGACAGAAGGAGAAGGAGAAGGATATAGGGCAGTTTGCAGTCTTAATATTTCAGTTACCCTGGATTGGCTGGACCCTAACTTTATTCCAGATTAAACCCAGGTACCCTGCCAATTGAAACCACACCTTGAGGGTCCAAACCAGAGGCATGAAGTCTGCTGGTGGCTGAGAAACTTTACCATTAAACAAATTAGAAAGAGAGAGGACAGCTTGGTGAAAAATTGCAGACTCAGTTTCCAACCACAGGGGTTTATAGCACAAAGACAATGAGTGAACACCAACCAAACCCCAATAAAAGAGTTTGCTTGCATGTAGAGCACAGTGATATTAGACCATATTAGGGAGAGATAAACCTCATTTGAGTTTTGAAGCTGTTAGTTTGTAGTAAGCTCTAGAAACATTAAGCCCCTTCCACAAAAAAAGTTAAGTAACCTTTGTAAGTGGGAGAACCATGATTTAACAAGATTAGATTCCTAACATTCCAAGAGGATAAAGCAGGCAGGACAAGACGTTCCTTTTAATTATACTTATCCTGCCCCAGATGGGCAAAAAGAGAATGGACCATCTCTCAAAATCTAATTTAAGCGTATTTATTAATTGGGTGAGATTCTCTTTAATCACACCTGAGATAGATCTGGACAAGTGAATGCCCAAATAATTTAGGAAATGAGATTCCCAGGATAGGCCCAACCTTATTGTATCACTTTTACTAACTAAATTGATGAGTGAAGGGCTTTTGTCTTACTTACATTGAGTTTATGTGAAGAAATGTGAGAGAAGTGGTCTAGCTCCCCCAGGATGAAGGGATAGCAATAACTGGGTCTTCTAAATGCAGCAGCAGATCATCAGAACACAGTATGCTGATATGGCATATCTTGATCTCCCAGATGAAACACACTTGATCCACTCATGACTGTGTGAACTACAGTATGTATCAGAGGTTCTAAGTAAAGGTTGAACAGCAGGTGGGATGGGGACAGACCTGATGAGTACCACATCCAAGAGAAAAGGGATCAGAAAGTGAACTATTACACCAAATACAGGCAGTGGGGGTACTGTACAATATTTTGACCAACTGAGCAAACTCTGAGGGAAGCCCAAATTTGAGGAAGACAAAAAAATAAGCCCATGAAACACAACTGAAAGTTTTTTCCACATCCAGGGAGACCAGAGATGCAAGGACTCTGCCCTTCCCAGACATAGAAAAGATGTGGTGAAGCTTTCTGAGATGGTCACTAGACAACCTGCCCCTCATGAAGGCCCCCTGCTCCAGCCCGATTAAGCAGTGCAAGACTGAAGCCAGCCGGTTAGCGAGAATCTTGGACAGAATTTTCACATCTGTATTTAAATAGAAGATAGGGTGGTAGCTGCCTGGTAATAACTCATCTTTGTCAGGTTTCTTGATGAGAGTAATCAGGGCCTCCAGGAAAGAAGCATCTGTAATTCCATGGGGAAACCAGAAGTTATAAATTCCGGTAAGTAGTGGGGCAAGCTCAGGGGAGACAGGCCTCATGAAAGTTAGTGCTCAGTCCATCAGGGCCAGGTGCCCAACTAAGGGTAATTTTCAAAACACTCTGACCAGAATTCATTCAACAGGTCCATGACACCACCACAGGTGGACACCAAGGGTTAGACAAAACCCTGCAGAGATTGAAAACCTTGAGCTAGTGGCCTGGTATGACAACAAATGTCCAACATTGTGTGGACAAATGCATTACCTAAGCTCAGAACAATCCTGTTCCTGGCAAGAAAAATGCCCAACTGCTCCCACAAAGACAATCAGGTCCCTGGAATGAATTCAAATTGATTTCATTGAGCCCTTGCCTACCACCAGCAGAAATAACAAGCATGCACTTGTGATCACTGACCTTTTCTCAAAATGGGCAGAAGCTTTCCCATCCCATGCAGAGTGCTCATGGTAAAAGCCACTGCTAAAATCCTGGTAGATCAAGTATTTACCAGATTGGATCTACCTCTCAAGGTAGACTCTGACAAAGGGACCAGTTTTACAGGAGAACTAATGCAAGAATGTTTTGTGTTATTGGAAGTTAACCAGAAGTTTCACATTGCATACCATCCTCAGTCATCTGGACAGGTAGAGAGAGTCAAGAAAGAAGAACAAAAAATGTTGAGTAAATTTGCAAATGATAATGCTAAAGAATGGAATACTTTGTTGCCCTTACTCCTAATGGCAATCAGAGCTACCCCACCTGTAGCAACCCAGTGCACACTCTTTGAGATAATAAGGAAGACAAATGAGACTACCAGAACATCTATGGATTGATTTGAATACCTGTACTGTAGGCAGAGGTTGGGATATTCAAAGCAGTTGAGCAATGCACAGCAGGGTTGTGACTGTGCAACTGCAGAAATGAGCCAGAGAGCAATATTCAGTGGCAGCAACTGCACAGTGCAAGTGGCCATACACCAATGCACAATGGTAATGTATGCATGTGCAAGTGCAGGGGGTGTAGGCAAGAATAAGCAGCGCAGTGTGATATTCAACACAGGATGAACGGCGCAGGCATAGAGCAAATGGAAAATGCACAGAGCACTACTTGAGCCTATAAAAAGAGGGAGCAAGCAGGTGAAGGACACTTACACCAGAGGGGAGCAGGAGGGATGGTGATAGAGAGGACTGGCAGAACAGCAGGAGGGGTGCAAGAGACGGACCGAGGCAGTGAGAGACTGGAACTGCATGGGAGCGTGAGTGTGTATGTAAGCGGGTGAGACTGTTGGGGAGGCAAAGGTGGATGAGTGGGCCTGTGACACCCAGCACAAAAGGGATAGCACAGGTGCCCAGAGAGGGGGAAGGTGGGGGCCACAGCCCACAGGGCACCAGCCGGGGGCAGGAAATGCAGAAGGCAGTGCAGTACACAGCCAGGGGGCCAAAGGAGTCTGCCACCCGGGGGGACAGGACAACAGAGGTCATGGCCAGTGCCTGCTTCCAGATGGAGACAGTAATGAGGGTGTGGGGAGGCAGGACACAGTGCAGTGTGGCCATGGAAGGGCCCATCAGTGGTACACCCATAACAGGTGGTACCGTGCGCTCACCACCTTCTAACAATACAGGGACATGGAGATTGTGGGCTGGTATTGCCTGAATCATATGATTTCTGAGGCAGCTCTTTGAGCTGTGCAGTGAGGAGATGCAGACACTCACTAGACGGAGCCATGCCCTGATGGTGGAGGCCAAAGTCACAGCTGTCATGTGCCTGCTCACCATGGGCACCTTCCAGAGACTAACAGGGGATACCACAGGCATAACCCAGTTGGCCATGTCATGGCTCCTCACACAGTTCCTCAACGCACTGCTGCCACATGCTGTGGAATACATCCACATCCCCAGCAGACAGGCAGAGTGTACAGGGAACATGCAGGAGTTCCACAGGGTAGCACATATGCCTGGTATGCTAGGAGCCATTGACTGCACCCATGTTGGCATCTGCATGCCACCTGGCCCAGAGGGGCTAGCCTACAAAAACAGAAATGGCTATCCCAGTGCTAACTGCCAGGAGGTGTGCAGTGCCAGGGGGAGCATAATCAATGTCTGTGCCATACACCCTGGAGGAGCACATGATACCTTCATCTGGCACAGCTTGGCACTGTGCCACAGGTTTGAGAGTGGGGACATCCTCACTGACCACCTAGTAGGTGAGTATGCTGAGGCTAAAGGCAGGGTGGCACAACAGGGCATGGGGTGGGGACTGCCTAGGCAGTGGCACCGCAGGGTGCGGCTGGGAAGGCTGGGGGTGCAGCAACACAGTACATCATGCTTACCATATCCCTCTCCACACAGGTGATAGTGGTTACCTACTCTGACCATGGCTGCTCACCCCATATTGGTGCCCATCGACCCCTGTGGACAAGCGATAAATGAGGCACACTCCAGCACACAGAACATCATAGAGCATGTGTTTGGGCTGCTGAAGGCATGGTTCCATTGCCTGGACAGGTCTGGTGTTCCCCTACAGTACAGCCCCTCAAAGGCCTGCAGCTTGTTCCTGGCCTGCTGTATACAGCACAACATGGCCACCGACCATGGGATAGCTGTCCAGGTTGAAGAGGGGTACAGCAGTGCGGATAATGCGGCTGCCAGGCCATGTGGCATTGGACAGCCCCCCCAGGTGAAGGGAACCCTAGCTGACCAGGATGTCCTGGCAGCACTGGGCCATGATTGCAGAGGAGCACTACGGTGCATGCAGGTAGGTGAACGTGCACCCATGCACAGAATGGTGACTGTGGCACAGTGCACAGGCATGTGTGGATGAGCTCTGTGTCTGGGACTGCTGGAGGGTGGGCATGGACAGGCATTGGGTGGGACCCCGCGGTAACACACAGCACAGCACACCACACCCCACCCACATACACCCACCAGCTCACCCCCACACCCCCCCACAGACACCCACACATGCACACAGGCACCCACAGGCACGCAACCAGAAACTGGCACCAGGCATGTGTCAGATGCCAAGCCCTGGTGCACAGTGGCAGTCAGCGTTGTGCTGGCATCATCATGCACATGACCCACAGGCCAGTGTCTGGGCGGGTGCACACACAGCTTGTGTGCGGAACCACCCACGGATGCCACGTCCATGGAATGCACATGCACACATCACACCTATGTGCACACAGGACTGTGGCAGCAGACTGCAGACAGGGAGGTGGCCTGTTCAGGACTGCTACGAGGTCGCATGACCATCACGGACCCATGGACGGTCCCGCTGAGGCTGCCCAGCAGACTTAGGCTGTGTGACAACCACAGGGGGTGTCTGTGACAGTCCCCTAGGGGTGTTGCTGTGGGACCATGACTGAGTCATCACAGGGGTCCACAGGCTCCTGAACAGGCCCGCTCCAGGCATGCCCAGAATGTCCACAGCAGATCTCGGTGTCGCCACCGAAGGGGTTGCTTAGTGCCATGACCGAGGAGTGGAGAATGCACTTTATGGGATCTGCGGTGGACGGCCATGCATCATGGTGTACAGTGGTGCTAGGCTGACTGTGACTGCAGAGGTAAGCTGATCCAGGGCTGCGGTCGTGCCCTCCCGCAGTTGGGTGTTGTCAGTCAGGAGCTGCGCAATGCCCCAGGCATGCTGATCTGCAGCCTAGTACATCTCGGTGCGGAGTACACTCACCCCTGCCATGAGCAGCACCTGTTGCTCCATGGAGGCCCTCAGCAGACAGGTGTGCTCAGACAAGGAGTTGGCACCCATGGGCATCTGGGCAATGCGCTGACTCACGGGTGGTGTTTGATCTCACTGCCCAACCCCCCTGGCCCCCGTTCAGGTGGGCACTGCAAAGAGGGGTCTTCATGGGACTGAACATTCTCCAGTGCACCATCAGCACCCAGTGCACCTGGTCCCCCAATGTCCCCGTCCGTCTGCCACTGTCACCCATCCTACTGCTGTGCACAGTGCAGCGCCTGTGTGGCTGCACCACCACTGACACCACTGTCAGCTGGCGCCACTATGTCGGGGCACATGGTGACACAGGTTGCAGTGGCCAGGGGCCATACACCTGCCACCAGAGCACTGCCTGCACTGCTGGGGAGGGTAAGTGGTATGAGTGCTTCCCCCTCATTGGCACCACTGCTGACCAGGATGATGGTGACATCATCATCGATGTCGGACTCTGCCCCCAACCTGTGTCTCAGCACACTGTAAGCCATGGCTGGTGTCCCACTGGAACACAGCCAGGGCCTTGTCCACCACCATGCCACAAGCATCCGGCTGGACATTGGTGTTGGGCTGCTACCAATCTGGCCCATGGACACCAGTGGAGGTGGAAGGCTGGTTGTCTAGAGCCTGTCCCTCCACCATGGTGGGCATCACCACTCCTGCCACAGCATGCTGGTGCTCCAGTAGTGAAAGGGAATACAGTTGTATTAATGCCGCTGTCACACAGGCCAACCCCCCACCCACCACCCCCTGCCCCAGATGCTGCAGTACCTACCATACAGTGATGGGCTCCCATCTGCCTGGAAGCCACATCCAGGCACCCCCTCAATGGTGCTATGCCAGATGGGGGCCGTGACCATCTCCTCCTGCAGTATCACCCGTGGCACATAGGGCTGTCCACCACCAGTAGCTGCATGTGTGGCCCAGATGGATGCCACCTTCTCCATTATCCTGTGCCTGTCAGTGCCAACCTTCTCCCTACACTCCTGCGCAGACCGCTGATGAGTGCCCTGCTGATTCACAGCCACTGCCTCTCATGCTGCAGCCCTGGCCTGTGGGGTGCCTGACGCGCCACTCAGCAGAGGTTCCCTGTGGCAGTACTCCTCAAACAGGGCATCCGTCTCTGCCTTGGTAAAGTTGGGCCTATGCTTACGTGCAGGCCCACACTCCTCACCATCCTTTCTATTGGTCATAATGCGTCCTGTGGGCAATGACAGGTGGTCAGTGTCTGCTGCGACTCACACCACCTGCCCAATCCACTGTCCCATCTTTCCCCCAGCAACACATCTTACCTCTGAAGGAAGCAATACCGATCCATGAGCTGTGCTGTCCCCGCAGCTCTTTTATAGTGCATCACATGCAAATGAGTGGATGCGCAACTGTAATCAGATGCTAATGTCCCCGATGCACCATGGATAGGCTGATGAGATAATCTGCGAATGCTAGCTGAATATTGCGAACTTGCACCTTGCACACTGGACTTACGCAATAGGACCATCAGTATGCATGTGCACACTGCCAGTGCCTATGCCAACAGCACAGCATATGCTCACTGTGCAATATGGGATATGGCGCTCAGCTGCTATTGGGCTTGTGGCACTTGGGTGCCATGTGGCCTATGACACTTAGGCACCATGGGGATAATGGTGTCTGGGTGCCATTAGCCCCACAGCACATGGGCACTACTGGCTCATAGCCTGTGGTGCCCACATGCCTCTATTGAGCACCATGCAAGGCGGTCCCAATAGCACAGTCATGCACGGTGCACATGCTGACCCTTGACACCAGGCTTGCCCTTTGCCCCTCAGGGTGCCCCACACCATGTGCCAGTGTGGCCAGGCATGTATCACGCATCCCCAGAATGCATGATTGCTGTGGGCAGGGCATCTCCATGCGAGATGCGCATCCACAGCATGTGGAGCTCGTGCATTACAGGATGACATTTTGAATTGCCTTCCAAAGACACAGCAATGCCATGCCGCTGCACTACCAGGCCTCTGAATTGGACACAGCTGGAGCTCGTTAACCTTGTGGCCCTGGTGGAGCCCCACACAGGCAGCCTGTTTGGGCAGGTTCCCCTTGCAAGGCCATGGACAGAGGTGTGGTAGATGGTGGCAGAGGAGCTCGAGTAGGCCACTGGTGTCCAGTGCACCAGTGAACAGTGTCACCACCTCTATGGGGACCTGCAGCAGATGGACCCAGACAGGCTTAAGCACTGCTGGCACACGTCCAGAGGAGTGTTGTGCCACGGTCAGGCAATTTTGCATCGCTCATGTCAGTGCCTGTCCAGTGTTCTGTGGGGCTGGGAGGGTTGCATTCCATACTGAGGGAGTAAGAGTGCTGGTGCTGTGCACCCTGTGGCGCAGGGCAGTGCAACATGTTTGCACTGTGCCACCATGTTGCGTCTGGGCTGAGCCGAGGAGCACACTGTACTGGGGGGACATATGGTGATGCCGGGTACTGATGTGTCCTCTGTGTGTCCATCCTTGACCATGATTATCTGAGGAGGGCCCAACTGGCTGGTGCAGTGGGTGGGTCAAGGAAGGCCAATGCAGGGGTACAAACACAGGGTGCAGGCTGCAGGGGCAGTGCTGCAGGACAAGCACATGGTGCGCTGCATCATGCAGGTAGGCACAGTTACTTGCTACATTGTTGTGCAGGGTGAGTAGCGAGGGTAGGGGTGGCCCATGGCCCCCTGTGCACATAGCCATTGCAGCTGTGTACTGCCCACGGTGTCTGTTGCGCCATGCTGTGGCCATCACACATGTGTATGGCTGCTGCAAGTGGGCTGTGGGTGCTTCCAGCTGCCAGCTTTGCCGCTGCTGTCCTGCCACTGTACCATGTCAACTGCCTGCCATGGTGGTGGTGGTGGGTGGCCCATGGATGGTGTTGGTGTGCAGTGTTCTGCATGGTTGTGGTTTGCTGGGTTGGCAGCACTTGTGGGTGCACCAACTATGGGTGGCTGGGTGCCATCTCAGGGGCACGTGTCACCACTGTCCGCTGTGCACGGTGGGTGGGCTAGGGTGTTCTGGACATGCACTGATACTGTGTTCCTTCCTTTGTCCAAGGTGTCCATCAGCCAGCTGTTAACACCTGTCTCATGAGGAGGATCCTGGAGGTGACCACTGCCATGCTACAGGTGGTGAGGATGCTGCAGAGATTGTTCCATAGGCAACAGCACCAGGCAGTAGTGGGGAGAGGCCACCCACAAGGCTTATTGGTCCATGACCCTTCAACTTCCCTGTTCCCCCTTACCATGCCCTCCTATGTTCCCTTGTGTGGCCGTGCCTCTATCACCTTACCTCCCTTCCCTGGTTATGCCTTTCTGTACATAATTTCCCCATTCCTTGTTCCCTGTCCCCTGTGCCTTGTTTGAGCGTGTGTATATATATATATATATATATATATATATAGTTGTGTTTTATATCTGTTCTTAATACACCTTATTATGGTTATCCATCTGTGTCTGGGTCTGTTTGTGGCTGGCGTATGGAGCCATGCTGCAGTGGTGTGCATGGTGGCTGTGTGGTGCTCCTGAGGTGTCCAGGGGGTTGTGCATAGTGGTGTTCTCCCATTGGTCAGTGACTGTGCCCTGGGGCAGCCGTGGGCTCTCTGTTTTGGTTGTGTGGATGTGCATTGAGTGCTGTTTGCCTGTGTGTTGCCCGCTTTGGTCCAGGTTGCATGGTGCATGCCTTCCTATGGGGGGTTGCCATTAGATGTTCACCCTTGCCATTGGTGCCACCTTACCTACGTGCACCATTGTGGTGTACATGGATGGGGGCCTGCCATATTCCCATGCGCACTGGGTGGTGTTCTACCGTGTGCTTGCTGTGCCTCACACCTGGCACCCTCAGCACCTTGGTGGCAGAAGATTCCACCCCAGTGGCTTGCTCCTCTCTGTGCCTGTTACCAGTCGATGTATGTCCTGGCGCATGCACCTCGGCCCCCTGCACATCCCTGGTTGTGCTATTGCACATGTTGGGTTGCTCTCTGGCATAGCCCTGGCTGTGCTATAGCACATGTGTGCGATATTCATAAGTGTTGCGCTGACACATCCTGCCTTGCGCAACCTTTGAATTTCATACTCAGTGTGCCATGGTGCAGTGGATTTGCAGTGCGCTGGCCTTGCACTGGCCTCTGGTGCATTTCTGAATATCCCACACCAAGTGCCGGTGGACACTTATGTAACACAACTAAAAGACAATCTAGTACAGACCTACCTTTTTGCTGACAAGAACTTGGGCTAGGCCCAACAACAGTCCAACATGTACTTTTGACAAGAATGTCAAAGAAATTGATTAACAAGTAGGAGATCAAGATATGGTACTGAAATTCTCCACCCCTGCACACCATTTTTTCAAGAAATGTATGGGCCTCTATGACATCATCAACAAATTGAATCCTGCTATCTACCAAGTGTGGTTAACGGACTACAAGAAACCTGTTGACAAATGGTACAATGCCAATCAACTGGAACTGTATAAAGGTGATTAATACTCCTTCCCCAGCCAGGGGAAGGCAATTTGTATGTTTACCTTTCTGTGTTTTCTTCTTTTTCAGAATGATGACTATTCTCTGTTACCTTCTGCAATACATGCTAGCAAGCATGTCAGAGTTCAACCAGATCTCCAGGGAATTATCCATGTTTTGAATCCCGTGAACCAAGTGTACTTTCCTCCGCACCCCTCAACACCTCCCCTAGAGGGGCCATCATCATGAGTTACTGTATGTAAAGGAAAAGATGCCTATCTGAAAGCCATGGTGGTTTCACCAAACAACTGTACACTACAGGTTGAATGAAAAACTGACAACTCTCCTTGAAATCAAATTCCAGTAGCCCTCCTTGCCAAAGGAACTTTCCAAGGCTGGCCCAACACTCACATTTACAAGAATGAAACTTTGTGCATAAGCCAAGTTCATCAGAAACACAGAGGTCTCTACAATCTTACGACAATGAGTCCAGCCTTCTGTTCCACAATACCTAATACCACCATGTGCCAATACTGTTCCAATCACTCCATTGCAAAATCAGCTCTTTTTCTTACTGTCATCCAAGCATCAAAGTACGATCCTTTGCAATGCCCATTCATGGAGCCACACCCACCCAGAGGTCTGACAACTACTTATTTCAAAGTTCCATGCTATTATGTTGTTAGACTTAAAAGCAGCATACCAAGCATGTGCACAAGACCCTATAACTGGGCACCACTGTACAGAACATGGAGGGTTGTTCCACCCAAAACATCCAAAGCAGAGGTTGGGATTTTTTGATGTAACAGGTGTAACAGGCACTGTTACAGGTATGTTTGGTTCTGGAATGTCAATTTGGAACCAAGTTAATTTGGCTACAATTCTAAGACAACCCAAAATTTTCAACAGTAAATTAGGTCATTATATGATGCAACCCATTCTACATGGTATAGATGGTATTTCCCCATAGGAAAGATTCACGATGCATAACATGAACAATATTGCACATTTATTTAATGAGACCAGAAAGAAACTCAATGAATTAATCTTCCAAAATATTAAAAAAGCCAGAGAGCAACACATAAGCGAGGAGATTATTTGTTTTGCTCACAGCACTTTTGTTATTAACACTATCACTTATTTCTTCTGAGATCTGAAATCAGGGAAGATCTCAGATTTAATCCATGACAGACATATGGCTACATGGTATTGCCCTTATTGTAGAACCCTGTCATGCCCTACCAGGTGCATGGTCAGAACTGTGTCCTTTTCACTGGCACAGCATGGAACTTAGGCTATTTAACTCCACACCTGAACCAAGGACCCTGTTATGCCACAGGTCAATGTGCTCTATGGGACACTATGTACATTACTTTCAATGTGTGTCTGTTACTCTTCAACAAGGATTATTCAGTTTTCAACAAGCTGGTAAACATCTACTCAGTGGGTCATCAAGAGGGCAGCATCTATCGAGAGCTGATCAACTTGCCTCCATTGCTGGTCTTCCATCCTCAGCTGGACACCTGGGTAGCCCCACATACCGACTCTTGTTCAAAACAGGGTTACCACTATTTGTGCAGATGTGACATCTTTGATGTAACCAAGTCAGTTTGTGTTTATTCGCCGTACTCTATGGACTGGTCATATACATCTGATAATGACCTCTTTGCAAATGAAACTGTAAATGTCACATCTCCTTTTGACATGTTAAATGTCACTTAGGCTTCAAGAAAAGACACAAAAACCTCATCAGCCAGATGATGAATGCCTTCATTACCTGCCCTGTTGAGCTCATGAAGTGGTACCTTCCTTAAGTTAAAGTGACCTACAAATGGACCTCTGGTGTGTGGCGTCACTATGCCAAGCTTCTGTTTTGTCCCTCATGAGTGCACTGTCATTGGCCATATGGTTATCATACCTGTTCTCACCCTGGAATGTGATTACATTGATAGTGGCCCTGACTATCTGAATGCTATTGCACAGTATTTAGCAGTATTTAATGTGCATATCGACCCACTTACTGTGAATCTTAGATCCTTATTAGACAGAAAGGATACACACGTTATTCATATTAGTAACAACATTACTAAGGCAGGCAATTCTTTCATAGAATTTTTGCATGATGGTGATTTAAGTACTGCATTGTCCAACACTCAGTTGGAATTTACCTTTAAAGGTTTTGTTATTCTTCAAATTTTCTTGATTGTTTTTTCTTATTATTACCTTATGTTGTCTGCTTCATGCTGAAACAACATCATGCACGATTAATATTTCTTTATGAAATCCACACTGCTAGATTGTAAATAATCACACTTTCCCCATTGGTGTTGCCTACAAGAGGGGGCTATGTAGACCTGCCTGACCTACAGTCCCTAATGTGGACTATCATACTTGGATGATGCAGTATAAGTGATATCAATATTTACTCATGATTACTATGATGCATTATTTAGTATACTTATATGTGTGGTGTTAGTGCACCACCTACAGCTATTAGCCATAATGCTATCAGCATATTTTACGTATGATTGTATTGTAGCCAAAAAGTAGTTTTAATCAACTTAATGCTTATCACTGTGTATGTGCAAAATCTAACGGCCTTAGGTGTGAGCTGCCCAACCATACCCACCCATAGTAATGCTTTGTTTAGCTTTTCTATTATGCAGATGAGTCCATTGTCAGGTAACCTTGTAATGGACCCTCATCTCTTATTGTAAGAGTTTGTGTAATTTTGTTTTTCATTGAGTTTTCTCAGGATGACACTGGGTGTCTGGAGGTTCCAGACTCCCAGCAGGTACACTGTCCTTTTTATATGTATTTGGGGAATAAACCTTTGTTCTGTGACACCTGTCTTCTGTGTCATGTTTTGCTATCAGGTTTACAGTGTTGGGTAAGTTGCTTTTTCTATTACTTTCTATTACTTTTGGAAACTTGTTCTAGGAAGCTCTGTGCAGTCACAAGCAAGGATGGAGAAGTACCGGAAGAAATAACACACCTTACAGTTACAGTTACTTATGTCTTTTTATACAAAAGTAATACGTAACAGTAACTGATTACATTTATTTGAAAGTAACTAACCTATTACTCTCACACAATGTAATATGTTATAGTTTTTTATTACTTTTCTATTGTTTTTGTTTGGAATGAAATACGTAACTGTAATTGTGAGGTGTATTACTTTTTCAAGTATACCTCCATCGCCTATAATGACTTCACAGAACATGGAACAAGTTTTCGAAATAGAAAATAATAGAAACAGTAACTTACCCAACAATGCAGGTTTAGAATCCTGCCAAAACACAAACTCAACATGGTCCTTATAAATAATGCTACTCAAGCCCTTCTACACCTTGTTCTTATTGAAGTTTTTCATCCGTTTTTCCTCCATTTCCATGTAATCCATTTTATTGAAGTCAAGGAAGCCTGTGCCAGAGATCACTTGTTGCAGCCTTAACCATGTGCTGATTTTTACTGTATTTTAATGTCCCTAATTATGTCCTGACTGAACATCATAAAGTCTAGCACTACTTCCCCCCTTGTAGCCTCACTCACCCAATGTGTGAAGATGTAACCCTGTGTGACTTCTACAAATCATCGTGCCTTCCTACTCCTAGCTAGTGGTGTCCCCAGTCTATGTCTTAAAGATTGAAGTCATCCATTAACACTATTTCTCTTGATCCTTCCACTTTCCTTAGTTCCACCACTAGTGCTTCTTCCAGTTATACCATTTACTCTGTTGGCCTCTACACTACCCGTACCTGTGCTTCTTTCCTCTCTGTCACCTGAACCACAGTAACTCCCGCACACTCTTTGATTGTTCTGTCTTCCAGCAACCTAATATCTTCCCTCATATACACTGCCTTCCCTTTCACTTCCTGTTTTTCCTTCCTTCCTGAATATCATGTAGTCTGAAACATTTAGGTGCAAACAATTGTACAGATTAGCCCACGTGCTGGTATTTGCTCCAGACTATCTATTTCCTCTGCAGCCATCACCTCCTGCATCCATCATTTTGCCCAGACATGGTATTTACATACAATACCTTAAATTTGCTCTCCCTATTCCAGGATTCCTTCCTTTTGATCCCATTTCCATATATTTTGCCTTTCACCTTTACCATCCTGCTTATCTGGAGGGGGCATTATCAAATAAGTAAATAATAAAAAGCTGCCAGTGAGAGGAGAAATATTCCAAAAGTAACTTGCTAATTTAGAAATATAGATTTCATCAGCAGAAAAGGGTATTTAGAGCCATCTAGTCTGCCCCTTGTCCCAACATAGTCCATCACTACTGACCCAGGTTGTCATAGAAGTCACTCTCTCCCCGTTTCTCTGTCTAATATGTCCCTTTGACCATCCCATGCATGCTGGAAGCTCCCCACAGTCCTTGCCCCCACTGTCTCCTCTGGCAGGCTGTTAAAGTCGCCCACTACCCTTTCTGGGAAAAAATATTTCCACACAACTCTCCTAAACTTCACCCCTAAGCTTCATTTCATGGTCCTGTGTTCTGTTGTCTTGCTTTCTCAAAAACAGACCCTCCACTTGCACTTTATTCACTCCTGTGAGGTACAGTACTTACAGGTTTCAAACATGCCATCTCGTACTCTCCCCTCTTCAAGGGAGTAATATTGAGTTCCTGTAACCTTTCCTTGTATGTCTTGTTGTACAACCCCTCACCATTTTAGTTGCCCTCCAGTGTATTGCTGGCACCATTCGAATTCCTTGTGGAGGTACAGTCTCCTGAACTGGACACAGTACTCCAGTTGAGGCCTCACCAGTGAGAGATAAAACAACAGCACCACATCCCTCATCCTGCTAGAAATCCCTCTCCCAATGCATCCTGACATCCTGATAGCTTCTCCCACAGCTTTGTCAGACTGCTTAGCTACCTTGAGGTCATCAGACATGATGAACCCCCAGGTCTCTTTCTTGCTTGGTGACTATAAGCTCCACTCTCTCCATCTTATGTACTGCCACTGGAATCCTTAGCTCTAAGTGCATAACCTTGCACTTTCTGGCATTGAAACCCAGCTGCTACTCCTTAACCATTCTTTAGTTTCCTTAGATCCATTGCATGCTCTCCACCATTTCCTGAGTGTCATCCCTGTGGTGGATTTTTGTATCATCCTAAAAGAGACACACCCAACACTAACGTTCCTCTGCAATGTCACTTATGAAGACATTGAAGAAGACAGACCCCACCACTGAACCCTAGTCACTCTCCTATTGCCTGAAAGGATACTGTTTGCCACCACCCATTACCTTCTAGCCCATAACTATTCAGATACCCAACTTATGACTTTCTCTCCTACCCCAGCCTACTTAGTTTCTTAACTGTCCTCCTTCGTGCCATAGTGTTGAAAGATTTACTGATGTTGAGATAGGCCATGTCCATTGCTTTCCCTTGATCCACCTCCCTGGCAATGCAGTCCAAGATATCTATGAGATTCATTTGACATGATCTCCCTCCTGTGAAGCCATACTGCTGGTGGATCTGCAGCCTTTTTGCCTTCAGGTGCTCCATCAGCATCTCCTTCTGTAGCGTGTCCATTAACTATCCCACCACTGATAGGAAACTGACTTTCCTGCAGTTGCTAGCATACTCCCTACTGCCACTTTTGTGCAGAGGTGCCAAAGCAGTCCTCCTCCAATCCTATGGAACTTTCCCCCTCTGTACTGAGGTTGTAAAAAGTGGTGCCAGAGGGGTGGCCAGAACCATGCTCAGTTTCTTTAGGTCCCTTGAATGAATCCCATCTGATCCCATCATCTCATTCTCCTTTATGGCTTCAAATCCATTCCAGATCCTCTCCACTAAGATTGTACTTATGTCCACTCCTTCCTGTCCCTGCTGCTTACTGCAGCATGCTGGTCTGTGCCCCCACCCTGTACTGTGCAGACTCAGCAGAAGTAATTGTTTAGTATTTTTGCTTTCTCTTGAACTTCCTCTGTGCAGTGTCCCCCATTCCTGATTCTCACTATCCCTCCCCTTGTCTTCCTCTTTTCTCCAACATACCTGAAGAAGGTCTCATCCCCTTTTTTGACATAATTAGCTATCCTTTCTTATGATAGTGCTTTAGTTGCTCTCACCCTCCTTCCTGCCTCCCTTTGTTCTTCCAGATATACCTCCCTGTCTTCATCCTTCTGGGTCTGCTAGCAGTTTCTAAATTCTGTTTTATTCTCCTTGACTAATTTTGCCATCTCCTTAGAGGACCATAGCACCTCTTCCTCATCTTCCCTTGCTCACATCCTTCAAACAGCATGCCATTGCCTGGGTTATACTGTCTACCTTTCTCCACTTTAAGGCATTCTCTTAGGCAGTTTCCCCTCTTTTTATAATCTGCTTCTTGAGTTCCAGGACCCTTGCCTTAGGTTTTTTCCATGTCCTATCCATATGCCAAACCATACCATACCAAGATCACTTGTACCCAGGGGACTACCACTTGTGATGTCAGCAATTCTGCCTCTGTTTGAAAGTACAAGATCCCAAACTGCCTAATGCCCAGTGGGTCCCCAAACTAGCTGCCTGAGCAATACCACATGCATGGAGATGAAGATTACCTTACCTCTTGATTTAGCTGCCGCAAGTATGATCCAAGGTATATCCGGCAGATTAAAGTACTCCATTATCAAAATTTCTCCCTTGCTGGCCATTTTGTTAATGGCTTCCCCAAAGGCTCTGTCTTAATCTTCCTCATGTGTTGGAGGCCTGTACACTACCCACCTGTGAATAATGCCCACTGACACCATCTCTAGGCTGACCCACAGTACCTTCTGTTGTCCAAAGTGTGGCAAATGTAGTGTAAAATGGAACAAGATGTGGACAAAAGAAAATTCACTACTTCCACAATTGTATAAAATTCTATGGAATTCTGCCTAACTTGGAACATGCCTTCTTCACAGTGAAAAATGTGCAATTGTGCCAACTCATGCAGAATTGCTCGGAAAATGGCAAATTCTGCAGTTCCCACAAATTTGTGCGGAAAACATATTTCTGCAATTATGAAAAAAAAATACTTAAAAATTAACAGAAAAGAAACCAAACCAAACCTGCAGTTTCCATTACAAATGTTTGGTTACCTTTAAAATAATTGCAGTGCACTAGTTGGAATTCTTCAGAATTCAGCTGCAAAATGCTGCTTAGCTTTTCAGAAGCAGCATTTTGCTGCTTCTGAAAACACTGAGGGCAGCACCACCCACAGTGGAGATCAAGGAGGATGCTGGGAACCTCCACAAAAGAGAGCCACAGGAGGGTGGCATGAGACCCCACAGGTGAAGGAAAAAACTCCTGGTGGGAGACTCAGTTGTTAGGAGGGTAGAACTCAAGGAGAGGGGAGGAGAGGGGGACAGGGAGGTAAGACACCTGCCTGGCACCATGGCTTGGGGGGACAGGGAGCAAATCCTCAGGACCATTGGAGCAGCTGCATGAAGGAGGTAGCTGGATGTCATTGTCCACCTAGAGACAAATTGCCTGACTGGGAAAAGGATCAGAGCAGTGCAGGAGGTATTTGTGGAGTTGGGTGGGGCCTTAGACAAGTAACATGCACAGTAACCTTCTCAGAGGTGCTGCCTGTCTATGTCATGGGTGAGACTAGGGTGCTCTGCACCATGAGATGCAATCAATGGTTGAAAAACTGGTGCAGAACACAGGGTTTTGGCATCATTGGTGACTGGGGGTCCACCTGGAGGGATTCATGCATATACTGGCACGATGGTCTACATCTGTCCAGGACGGGAACCAGGATGCTAGGTGATATTTTTAAATGGTTCATTGGCAAGCATTTTAACTAACGAAGAGGGAATGCACTGAAATGGAGCAGGTAAATCCTAGCTCCCTCCCCCCCAAAAAAATCAGGGTAGTTAGTGAGGTAAACACCAATATAGAGAAGTTGATAGGGAGAAGGGCTGGGGTAAATGGAGAAAAAGGCAAAGGTTGTAAGCAAAGGGATGGGGCAAAAAAGTGTAAGGCCATCAAAAATGCAGGGCAATGAGTACCAATGCCCATAGTCTAGGTAACAAGCTCCCTGAACTAGTGGCCTTAATGGAAGAGGGACACCTGAATATCATGGCAGTCACATAAACATGATACATAGAGAACCATGACTGGGATGTCAACATTCCAGCATACACAATCTATGGGAGGGACAGGGAGGGTAGAAGAGGAAGAGGAGTAGCTCTCTATAAAAGGGAAGGGATAAAAGCAACAGAATTAAAGGGAAGCAGGAAGGAGAGGAGGCACTGTGAGTAACCCTCGAGACTGGAAATGGCACCACAATCCACATTGGGGTTTTATTCATACCCCCATCTCAGGGAGAGGAAATGGACAAGGAAATGATAGAAGGCATTCTTAGGATGGCAGAAAAAGGGGAGATATTGTTGATGGGGATCTGGATAGGCCAGATGTTAACTGGAGCACATTTGCTGCAGCCACATCCAAGAGCAGTGTTATTCTCAATGCACTACAGAGGACATGCCTCAGACAGCTAGTGTTGGAACCCTTTCAGAAGGAAGCAATCTTAGACCTGGTACTCTCAAATGGTGATGGAGAGAGGATCTCAGATCTAGAAGTGGGTAGCAGTCTGGGAACAAGTGACCACCAAACAGTGTGGTTCATGATAAACACAGCTGCATAGTCAAGCCATACAAAAGTGAGGGTGCTGGACTTTAGGACTGCTGACTTTGTCAATATGGGAGAGTGCTACAGAAAAGCAGTAGCAAACAGGCAAAAAGGAGGGGTGGAGGAACAATGGAGAAACATCAAAACTGCCATCATAGAGGCAACAAGCCTTTGAGTGAAGCAAATAAACAAATAAAAACTTAAGAAAAACCTACTATGGTTCTCAAAAGAGGTGGCGGGGAAGGTTAGGGAGAAAAAGATAACATTCAGAAAGTATAAGGAAACACAGAAGAAGCAGGACAGAGAACTATATCAGTTGAAGCAGAAGGAAGTAGGGAAGGCAGTCAGAATAGCAAAGGCCCAAACCTAGGAAAAGATAGCCAACTCAGTTAAGAAGAGGAATTAAATATTTTATAAGTACATTACAGGGCAAAGAAAGACCAAGGGAGGGATTCTGAGGCTTAATAAAGGGGAGAGTAGGTGGGTGGGTGGCTAGGCAGAGATGAACAGTTAAAAAGCAGGGATATTGAATGAATACTTATGCTCAGTATTCACCAAAGAAGATGAGGGAGAAGTACCTAATCCAATCAATAGAAGCACTCTGGATAGGAGGTCGATACCAGTCCTGTCTCAGAAGAAAGGGTTGTGAAAGAGCTCCTAAAACTTAAGGTGGACAAAGCAATAGGGCCTGATGGTATTCACCCCCAGAATTCTAAAAGAAATAAAGGGAAAACTAGTCACACCACTGAATAGCCCTTTTTAACTAATCATGGGAGGATGTTGTTGTACCTAAGGACTAGAGAAGGGTGGATGTAGTTCCCCTTCATAAAAGTAGGATCAAAGCAGAGGCAGAAAACTACAGACCTGTTAGCTAGCCCTTAGTGGTAGGGAAAATGATGGAATCCCTTCTGAAAGAATTGTTGAGTTGAGGCCAGTGGGGCACAGGACCCAAGGCAGCATGGAGTTACAGCAGGAAGGTCATGTCAGATGAATCTAACAGATTTCTTTGACTGGGTGACCAAAGTAGTAGACCAAGGATAGGCTATGGACATGGCCTACCTAGACTTTAGCAAGGCATTTGACACAGTCCCAAACAAATGATTAATAAACAAGTGAGCCAGCCTGGGAGTGGGTCCCAGGGTGGTAGCCTGGGTAAAATAATGGCTGAACAACAGGACACAGAGGGTAATAGTAATGGAATCCACTCCAAAGAAGCTCCCTTCTCATCCTTGCACCTCCCGGTCATCACCCTCCCTAAATCCAAAGGCCTAACCTTGGCCCGCCTTAACTGCAGGAGCCTGCTGGCCAACCTCCCTGATCTCCAGGTCTGGGTGAGTGTGCATGTCCCAGACATTTTTGCCATCACTGAAACCTGGCTAAAGCCATCAGTCTCTGACTCACAGTGCTCCTTTCCAGGATACAACATGATATGAATTGACCGACTCAGTGCAAAAAGGGGGGGTGGCTTTGCTCTCTATTACAAAACCCACCTGAACATCACCCTAATCCAGGCCCCCATGCTACCTAATTGTGTAATTCTACACTCCCTCCTGCTCCTGGGGGGAGTTAAGAAACTACACATTTTTTGTATTTATATCCCTCCAAAAAATGCCAAACAGGGCTTCTCTGAACTCTTGGAGTTCCTGCCAACGGTAATAGGCAAAAATGACATGATCTGCCTTGGCGACTTTAACCTCTACTGGTCCGAGAAAAACTCTGCCAACCTATCCTCCATGATTAGCAAGGCTAACCTCTTCCAGCTTATCCAGGAACCTACTAGGGTATCCCGGGGGAGGTGACTGTGCCACCTTGCTCGACTGGATACTCACAAACAGAAAGGATTATGCCATCTCTGCTGGAGTCCTTCCTGACACTATTAGTGATCACTATCCTGTTTACTGTGTCTGGAACACCGTCTACCCTTCCCTCCCCTCTAGAACTGTAACCCTTCCTAACCTCTTCCACCTAAACATGGATGATTTCTTAACTGATCTCCGTCTTGTAGACTGGTCCCCTCTCTACCAAACCGATGATATTAACATAGCTGCCGACTATTTCAACTCTGTCCTCCGCTCATTACAAAACCTACACATCCCTGTCACCACTCACAGAATGTCAGGGAAAATGACCAAGTGGATAAAGCACCCTCTGCTTCAATTGCTCAAACAGAGGGATAAACTTTGGTCCGTATGGAAGGTTTCCCACCTTCGCACTGACTTCGAAGCCTATCGATCTCTTCGAAACACTTGCAAAAGAGAAATTCGCCTGGCCAGAAGTACCTACTACAGGAACCTACTTAAATCCTCCTCTGCAAACCCCCATAGGTACTTGTCCGAAATTAAGGAAATTCTTGGAAATGACAAGCCACAGAATCCTACCAATATGAATATTCATGGCATTCATTGCAACAACCTGGGCACCATTGCCTGCACCTTCAATGCCCTCTTTTCCATGCCACCTGATGCAACTCCAACTATGCTGCTTCCTTACTGTCCTCCTTCCTCCTCCTTGCCCCCTAAACTGCCCACCCTGGGGCTCACTCAAACCACATATCTTGAAGTACGCAAGCTACTTAACTCCCTTCCTGCACGTGGGGGGCAGGGGCCTGATGGTATTCATCATGGCATACTCAAACAGTTCGCACCATGGCTGGCCAAGCCTGTCACCAGGCTTTTCAACCTTCTATCCGTACGTCCAATGTCCCAACTACTTGGAAAATGGCCAGAACCATCCCTATTCACAAAAAGGGAGATGTCAAACTAATGTCTAACTACTGCCCCATCTCTCTCCTGCCCACTCTCAGTAAGCTTCTGGGAAAAATAGTTCATCGACAGCTCGCTGAACACCTTGTCAAATTTAATCTCCAAACCCCCTGCCAACATGGCTTTAGGCCTGGACACAGCACCACCATGGCACTGACACAACTTACCAGTGACATTAAAAGTAATATGGACCGTGGTTGGCTCACTGGCACTGTCTTTATTGACCTGCCCAAAGCTTTTGACATAGTACATCACCCTCTCATGATAAAAAAGCTCCAATCCATTGGAACATCTGACCCAACTCTATCCTGGTTCTGTAGCTATCTTGATAATCGCATACAGATGGTAGCTTTTCACAAAGCCCTTTCCTCCCCCATAAACATCTCCCATGGCATTCCACAGGGGTCCACTCTTGGACCTTTCCTCTTCTCCCTCTTCCTAAATGATATTCCCGCTATCTCCTGGCACAGCAGCACTCTCATGTATGCTGATGACATTGTCCTTTACTCTGGGTCTAAATCGGTTGAGGACATCAACTCCACTCTCTCAAATGATTTCCAAGTCCTTCAACTTTGGCTCTCCTGCAACCTCCAAAATCTTACCCAGGAAAAACTCGAGCCATGCTATTCGGCTCCTCCAAAAAACTCCCCTCCACTGCCCCCAGGCTCCTGGTTCACTGCCAAGATGGTGCCCCAATCATAAACACGGAGTTCTTCAAATACCTTGGAGTCACTCTTGATCCCTCCCTTGACCTGTCAAAACATGTCAATACGGTCTGCCGAGCCATCAGTCCTAAAATTGGAGGTGCATATAGCGTGTGCCACTCCCTTACTCCTTCACCCAGATTATCAGTTGTGAAGGGAATCCTTTTACCTCAGCTCCAATATGCACTGCCCATCCTCTTTGCTGCCAACTCTTCTGTACTCAGCAAATGGGACACCGTCTATAATAACATCTGCAGATTTGCTTTAACTGCCCCTAGCCTTACTCATCACTGTCTCCTCTATGCTGGTTTAAACTGGCTGTCACCTAAGAATCTCCATGCCTACTCCCTGGTCTGCTTTATTGACTCATTGTCCAGACCCCCTGCACCGTTTATTTGGCCAACCTGCTGACTCCTGCCTCCCAAACATGTATCCTCGGGTCTTCCTCTGTCCCTATGATCTCTACCAGACCTTGCGCAACAAAAATGGGAGAACAGGCATTCTTCCACTACGCTCCCAAATTCTGGAACACACTCCCCTTCAGGTTAAAAATTCAGCTTCACATCGTATTTTAAAAATTGCTCTTCTCCCACCTCCATGCCCTTGGACACTGCAAATGTTCCTAAAATGCTTTTAATCTGCTTCTTCCCTCAGCAGGCTGTCGGTATGGACCCCTGATTAGTGTTACTTATGTTTCCTTTTGCACTGTATATGACTTTGCAGCTCTGAACCCTGATGTTTGTTAATTGCAATTACTGTCTTAAGTGTACCCTGACTGTTTTTATGTACAACTTTGATGTTCTATGTACTACTGTACTCTGTAACCACTGTCTTGGGCTCTCCCGGGTCGTGCTTGAAAATAGGCAAGATTGTTGCCTAGTGCACTTACCCGGTTACCAAAAGTTAATAAATAAATAAGAAAGGGGGGTTACCGGTGGGGTACCACAGGGTTCAGTACTGGGTCTGGTCATTTTTTAATGTCTTTATAAGTGACATTGCAGAGGGACTGGAAGGGAAGGTATGCCATTATGCAGATGACACAAAGATCTGCAACAGTGCTGATACACAAGAGAGGGATGGAAAGGATGAGAAGGGACCTTGCAAGGTTGGAGGAATGGTTAAAAGTATGGCAGCTTAGATTCAAGTGCAAAGTAATGCACCTGGGAAACAAAAAAACAAGGGGAAGAGTACACAATGGGGGGGGTATTAACATCAACAAAAATGGAAAGGGACCTGGGGGTAGTAATATCAGATGACCTAAAGGTAAGCTAGCAATGTGAGAAGGCAGTAAAGATGGCTGGGGGGATACTGTGATGTATAGGGAGAGGCAACACCAGTAGAAAACAAGAAGTTGTTATCCCTCTGTATAGACAGTTGGTGAGACCCATCTGGAGTACTGCATGCAGCTCTGGAGACCACATCTCTGCAAGGACATAGACAGGATAGAGGCAGCCCAGAAGAGGGCAACTAAAATGGTGCAGGGTCTGCAGCAGAAACAATATGAAGAGAGATTAAAGGAGCTTAATATGTATACCCTTATGGAAAGGGGGGGGTACATGATAGAAACTTTTAAGTTCCTCAAGGGACTCAATGAAGTCCAAGAAGGTAGCATCTTTCAGAAAAAGAAATGTGCAAGAACAAGGGGACACACTTTGAAGATAGGGGGTGACAGCTTAGGGGCAATGTGAGGAAGTATTTTTTCACAGATAGGGTGGTGGACACAGGGAATGGCCTTCCAGAGGAGGTAGTGGGATCAAAAATAGTGTGGGAATTCAAGAATGCATAGGACAGACATAAGTCAATTCTGGTGATGGGTAGGAAGAAGTAGGCAGTTGGTTAACTAGGATCTGCAACTTATCCAATAAGTAGGGAAATGGGCTGACTAGGTGTGCCAAGCAGACCTTATCTGCCATCAAAGTCTGTGTTTCAATGTTTCTAGAACTGTGTTTCTACATGTGACACAGCATTTGACATCAGGAGTTTGTTGTTCTCATTTGAGGACTGTAAAAGTAATCTTAAAAATGTGATATGACAAAACAGTGCAAATGGCACTTTTTTCTTGTACAATTCTTCACCTTCTGTTGTGTTAATATTAGATATGGGCAAAATGTTTTACCCTTGCCAGGTGTACAACTATGAGAAGTGTTCTCACTTTGAGTAGTGAAAAGCACACTTCACATAGTTCTTTCCCTGTTGAAGTGTCCACTTGTTTGCACTCCCCATTCTTGTTGTATACAAATCAGTGATGACAGAATGAAGTAGTTATAGCTGATTGGTTTCTGTGTTTAGTACATCATTATATCATCACCAGTTTATTCAGTTTGTGAGCTGGTGATGGGATGATATGAACAGAGACTGGTCATCATGGTGCGGGACAGTTTTCTGTTTTACAGGTTGATATGATCATATCCATTTGGTGATGAGTAATGGGATTCAAAAGGAGTACCCATTCAGAAAAGCATTACCAAAATAGTGCCACAATTCACATCACTAGTGTGGTAATCACTACCACAGACAGGGAGGGGGGGATTTACAGCGCTTGCTCTAAGAGCACCAGGATCCAGTAGGCCTAGTCTCCAACAATTTTAGTGCACTCTGGACTTACACTCATTTACGTGGGGCCTTGGAAACCGTATTCCTCAGCCCCACGATTTTTAACTTCCACTGTGATCCTCTCCCCCCAGAGTTGAAATATTTTAGTCTGGGGTGCGGGGGGAGGGCAGAGCCACCCACAAAATTAAAATCAGTACTGTTTTCCTGTGCACTCCTAGCTGATGGTATTCTTGTTGGCAATCTTTGGACCCAGTGCCATTGAAGGGTGATGGGGTACTACAGGGCTGTGAAGTGGGGATGTCCCTCATTTCTAATGCCTGAGTTTGGTGGATTAGGGTGTGATGGAACATGCATGGTGTTTCAGCAAGGGCAGGATGCAGAGTTATAGTTACTTACTGCAAACATTTCCAGAACACGGGAGGAGGGAGGTGGTGTGGCTATGAGAGCGTGGAGGGAAAACAATATCATTGAGTGTGATGGGATTGAGGTGGGAGAAAAGCTGTATCTGGGAGGGTGGTTATTTTTTGGCATAGGACATTTATTTTAGCTAGTGTTTGTTGACTGGAAAATGAGGACTAGACAGTTCTGACTATTTTCATTATTGTCCCAGTGTAAGGGGATACAGATGGATGCCAACTGACATTGAACCATATTAAGCTGTTGGAGGTATTTTTTTTGGTGAATGTTTCACTATGCTATAGGGCATAGTTCCCAACTTTTCTGTAATCCCCTGAAAGCATCCTACTGCAAGTCAAATCCAATTAACAGAGGCATCACAATTTCCTTTACATCACAGAATGTTTGGCATAGTTGCTTCTTTCTTCAAAAAACAAAACTGTGGGTTGAAAGAGAAGCAAAGGATTAGGATGATTTTCAGGGAATTTGGTTTTTGTACAGCAAATAGTGTAAGGTACCAGTCATGGATGCATTTTCTATTGATGCAACAATAGAAAATATTCATTTTGACACTGTTGGTTTTCAAACTATGACACTTAGTGATGACCTCATCCATGGGATAAATAAGGAGGATAATCATACCAGGTTGTTGCCCCCAATGAAGCTTTAATTGAGCAAAGCACCAGGGCACTTTATTTACAGTGTTTAGATTGGGTCATTGTTTGTAGAAATGCCATACCTGTATATACTGTACAATTGGTGATGAATTTCGATAAATCATACTAGTACTGGATTTTGAGTGTTGTTCATTTATTTGATGTTGTTCTGCATCTCTACAGCATTGGACTTGGCAGTGCTGATCTTTTTTGTCTGTTGTAGCCATGTTTGAGATTTGTAGTCAATGACCAGTACCCTCCCTACACCAGCAAACATCGCTTTTCCTGTTTTTGTTTTTAAAGTGTTTTGCCTGCTTGCTGTACACATCAAATGAGTGTAACCCATAGCCAATCACTGCAGATAGAGGGATGATCTTACTGACATCTGCTTTGTGATATGGAGTACAGGTTCTGAGGTAAAAGGTGCAATCATATTTTCCAGATAACAGCAAGAACATTTTTAAAGAGGTGGTAAATTAAGTTACTGCAGAAAAGATCAAAAATAAGACCATGACTCTTCAGTACTTGTTATTTCTCAAGATCTCATTTAAATTAATAATTGAAGGCCATAGTGGAAGGTGGCATGGGAGACTTTGCAAGGAGTGAGGGTGGATGGGTCTTCAATTTTAAAATTCCCTGGAGTCAGGTTGTCTTAATCAAGTCCTCACACCTACAGAGTTTTGTGTGTAATATATTGCCATATATACAGCTTGGCATTCAATGATTTCCCCATGTCTTGCTCCCTTACACTGTTCTTTTGGGTATGCCAGTCCCTCACCAATTTTTATTTCCAAACAGAACTTCAGGTCCATGTTGCCTGCTGGCAGCCCACTGCTTGAAGCAGCTCTACATGTGCTAGGAGTGTTGTAGCATGGAGCCAGGTGTGCAGGGGTTGGTGAGCATCAGATCATGGTTCATCACCTAATGTGTATGCCCGCCCCAATCCTTTAATTGCATGATCATGCTACACTGAGTAGCAATGCAAGGTAAGGATTGTGACCCTGTTGTGTGTGGTACAGCATGACACAGCTCAGAACAATGCTAGAAAGGGCTCATTCTGACCACTTTGTGATATGAGTGCATTAATGAGTTTGGGGCACATAGCTTCAAAAGCATGCATACACTGGAAAAATAAGTGTAGTTCTCATTTAAGAGCCCAGTGTAAACAATTTCATCATATCATTATTTGCCTGGAAAAAGGCATCCCAATCACACATTTTAGTCACATTATTTGGGGTCAATGCCAAACTGGCATATGTTACTACAATGATAGATAAAACTCAATAAAAAATAGGCAAACAAACCTCTTCGATGTATAAATCAGTGCCAGTCGAGTAGAACATTTTGCACTATAAATGGCATAGTAAACAATAACACTGAAACATGATACTCTCTTTAATATTCTCAGTTGATACATTATATTGGTTCTCTGACATCATTTCTAATTCTGAAATATTATACCATACCTTAAATACAGAATTTAAAGCATCTGTTGTGTTTGCTGGCATGACTTTACAGTTGCCATCAGCAGAAATCAAACCTCATAAGTTTCCAAATAAATTAAATGCTGGTATATTCAGTTTTTCATTATTAAAGACATCTGCATGAAAACTGGTTTTTATTTCATCTGTTCCTACTGTTTTTCCTGCCAGGAAGAGATAACTGTCTACTCATGTACATTAATATAATTTCCATGGTGACAGGTTCCCTCTTGCACATCCCTCCCTGTTTCATACTTTGCAATCAACCCTGGCTCAGTGTGCTTCTCCTGGTCAGCAAATTTAAAATGAAAAAAAAAAAAATTAACAGTCAGAGTTATAATTAACAAAGTATTTTGACTTCTGGGCAGAAAGAAGCAAAAGGAACAGATGGGTCAGGGCACAACAATTAGGACATTGACTCCATCCAGGATTGGGCTTAAACTGTATTTTGATACAAGACATCATCCACACTGGGTCTGAAATAAATTCTGCATTGACTCCAATCCAATCCAGTCCAACATCTGGCTACCATTCAAAGTGAATGGTGGGTTGTCATGCTGGATGAAGATTTAAATCTAATGCAAGGGACCACGGTTAAGCCCTCTTCTGTATCCCAGCCACTCAGCAAGCACATCCATTGATCCTGGCACCAATGCTTTTCCCAAAATATCAAGTAAACATCTTGAAATAGCTTTCCAAATACTGAGTGAATAGTGTACATGCCACTCATCAGATCCTCTGCTCCCCCCAATATGTGGATTAAACATCCACTCAGCAAATCCACTCCACACAAAAGCCCTTTGTCCCCTTAATATTCTGTATATTAGGACTATCTGCTTCCCTCAGGTATGTTGAAAACATCCTCTATCCTAACCTGAAAACTCAGCAAGCCTACCCTATTACCCAGAAACCCCAAGAAGCAGCCACCATCCAAAATGTCAGACAGTCCTTGCATCTCTGAGCCAGCCTGCCACAAACTGATGTATGTTGCTATAGCTCCCACACAGTTTAGATATCTGAGTTTGTGGCAGGCTTGGGCATAGATGGTAGAGATCTTTCTATCCTATTCAAGAGGATTTGAACAGTTAAAAATGTGGATTGGGGATTAAGAGTGTGATGAGTTCTCTGGGTGGTTGGGATGCAGATGGGGGATGTCTAAGGCACACTATTGGGGAGTAAGGGGATCTTGCATGTAGGATTGACATGTTATATGACTGAGGTGTGTACTGAAAGTGATTAATATACATTAGGATTGCAGAAGATCTGTGGTGTGGGCTTATGCAGTAGGAGAGGCAGGAGAGTGTTTGTGGCTCTGTGCCACACCTACAGCTTAAAAAACTGCTCTATGTTGTGTGTGTGGCCAGGTATTTCCAATGTGGCTTAGGAAGTGAATCCTGTTGTAGTGGTTGTTGCAGCCATCTTCATACACAATGTGGGTTGAGCTCCATCCCTGCAACCAGCATGTGGATACAGAGGGATGTAGATGCAGGAGGCAGGTAGTGGTAGACAGAGCAGTTTGTGGATACCACCCTAGTGTGGCATGGATGAAAGGTCAGCCAATGTTCAAACCTTTGGATGCAGGCCAGTCTTGCATGCATGTGGCTGCTTTGTATAGTAAGTCCTGCCCTTGAAGTCTAAGAGAAAAGGACAGTGTTTTAATGAAAATGTCTTTAGTAACTAGTACAATAGCTTAGAGGTGAGAACACTGATCTGTGAATGAGCTTGGCACATCCAGCAGACTAGGTCTGACTCATACAACTTCCACTTGCATACTGTGTGCCCCTGAGTGAGTTCATTAATGTCTCCAGTGCTCCTAGGTTGCCCCATAAATGGGTCTTGTGCCTAGTTTGTCTTACATTGTTACCAAAGAATAAAACAAAGATTTATGGAATTTTGTAGGACTGAGTTCTGTTGATGTCAACTGTGAATTATGGAATTTTGTAGGACTGAGTTCTGTTGATGTCAACTGTGAATTTCTTGCTGGAAACCAAAAACACAAACAAAATGAATAAATGTGGTTCCTTTCACATTGGTAGATGTAGGCACACAGAATGTCAATGAGGGATCACAGACGTAAACATTTTTGACATGGGATTTATCTGCTGCACAGTTTTCAGAATTGTCTCTTTTATTTCTTTGTTTCTTAGTGTATAGGTTATTGGATTAACCAAAGGAGTTAGTATGGTAAAGAAAATGGTTCCTATGGCATGGAAATCATCTGAAAGACTGGGTATCCCATATGATATGTATGCGAGGACTATTGACATATAGTATGTCACAACAACTATTAAATGAGTGCTGCAAGTGGAAAAAGCTTTATTACACCCCTCTTTAGAGTTCATGTTAAGTACACTGATAAGAATTTTCATGTATGACAAAACTACCAAAATAAAAGGTATTACGATTACTGTCATAGACACAAACAAAGACCAATTGTTATTTTTAGTTATTTCAGAGCATGCCAATCTTAGTATGAACAAGTGCTCACAGAAGTAGTGATGAACTTTATTAGGTCCACAGAATGGTAACTGCCTTAAGTGTATAGCAGCTGGTGGGGTTATGATTGCAAAAGGCAACACCCACGTGCTTATAATCAAAAGAGTGCTAACTCTTTTGGCATAAAAGAGGTATAACGCAGAGGGTTACAAATGGCTACATATCGATCATATGCCATTACAACCAGACTTAAAACTTCAGCAACTATTAGAGAATGGAAAAAAAAACATCTGCGTAAAACAAGCATCAAAAGATATAGTGTTGGTCCCCATCAAAAACTGAGACAACATTTTGGGGATTGTAGTTGTTGTAAAGAGTATGTCGATAACAGCCAGATTACTAATGAACACATACATTGGTTTATGGAGTTTGGGGGTTAACTTCACCACAATAAGAATTGTACTGTTCCCCAGGAGAATTGTCAGATAAATTAGGAGAAACATGATAAAAATTTCTGTTTGGAAATTTTGAAAGTAAGGATAGCCAAGAAAAATAAATTCTGTCACTTGATGACTGATGTTGTACACTGCCATTGTGCCTTGGATTGAAACACCTAGAAAGGAAAAATAGAAAAGCTGAAACTATTCATGAAATGTTATCCACCCAGCTGTTACACTCGTTCACATAAATTAAAGTTTAAAACTAGTTTAAACAAAACATCAAAAAGGGATACATTTTTCACCCATTGTTTACCACCAACTTGGAACTCATTGCCAATTGATGTTGTAACAAGTAAAGATCTGACAACTTTTAAGTATAAACTTGACCAACATATGGGAGATAGAACAATTTTGTATCGCCTTTAGGTGATGAGTTCTACATGGGCATGCCCCTCGAACTCGTAAATTACCTATGAACCTATTAACCTAAACCCTGAATTGTTCACAAATTGCAGAACTAACTATTGAAATTAGTGTCATCACAAACAAAATTGTGAAATGGTTCAGACCCAGAACCTTTGATGCAGGCACATTACCTGCTTGTCTTTTTTAAATTTTACTACGAGATAGAATAGACACAAATGAAGTAGAACTATACATTTTTTTTAAGTATCAGCCATGTCAAAATGTGTCTGTTTGACCATTTTTGCCAAACTGAACTGCAAATTGCAATCTGCTGTACAGTTTGACCCAGTTCAAGCTGGGCAAAACAGTCAAACCAGGCCAAACCTTTAGCAACTCAGTTGGGTAATTGGTTTTGAAATATTAAAATGCTTCTTCAGCTTCTGTGTCACATGCAAATTAAAAAAGAAACATATTTCTCCCAACTCCCCATCACATTGGAATAATTTGGGAGCCTTGTGGACAACTTCATCCAATTAGTTTCCTGTTGCTGTCTGTCCTGACTGGGAGGAGGCAATCCTGTATGTGCCCCTACTGCTTGCTCTGGCAGGGGATTATACAGATAACATCTGGAGGTCCTTCCACTTGTTATCAATGCAATCTTGACTCACTGATGTGCTGCCTCCTTTGACATGTTACATCCTAAGTTATTATTACCACAATCACAGTAACCATCATTCATCCATCCACCTGCCTCTACTGGTTCCCCTTCAATTACCTGCACTGGCAGGGGTACGGGCAATAGGGGATAGTGGATTCTAAAGACCCTACAGTATTGCCCAAGACCTGCTGTCTCTTGTTCTGGCAGGCTCAGGGGTGTCATCTCTAGATTCCCACAGCTGCCATTGTCTTTGTGTTACAGAATAGCTATGAGTGTCTCGTGCACCAGATTCCTAGCCACATATTCACCTGCTTAATCTCCTGCTCCCTCCTATGCATTGTGCAGAATACTAAGATTATCCCAGGAAATAGTATTGTAATCTAAAGTCCCTGAGCTGTAGCTCCCTACAATACTGATACCAACATGTATTAAAATTGTTGGTTCTTCTTCCACTTCCCCAAACATTCTGACCATCCTTTATGGCCCTATGCAGGATAGGCAGACTGCTTACGCACCGTGTATCTGTGGCGTGTAGGCAACCCTATGTCAGAATGCTGTACAGTGCTGGTCCAACAGACCTCCTGTGGCATTCACACTAGGTGCGTGATTCCAGTGTGCATTCAGTCCCCCGGCACCATGCAACTACGCATCACGGGTGGTCAGAGGACATGACAGGAGGCTTGTCCACACACCACACCATTCAATAAAGTGCAGATTGCCAGGCACATGGGAGCACAAACTACGGCAGTTTCAAACACACACATTGTGTTTCATTACACTCTTTCCCTGGATCACTTTCAGTCTCCAATTGGGGAGTATGGACCCTCCTTGATGGCCCCACCCTTGGGCGTAAGCCATGTGCACTCCAGTGGGCTGAGGATGAGTCCTGGGGGATTGTGTGGCAGGAAGGAGGACCAAACCACAGCCAGCCAGTAACAACAACAACAAAAAAAAGAAATAGAGCTTCTCACATAGTCCATTAGAGCAACATATATCTCAGAGTTCAGCAAAAATTAAGGATTTTGGATTTGGGGGTTAAAGCTGCTGAAAATCCCAAATCCTAAAGTTTAGGATACCAAATCAGATACAGATTGGAAATCCAATCAGATTTAGCATCCGTGACTCCTCCAACTCACTGAAAACCCCACAAACCCCACACTTGATTGATAATATCCCCCACCCATACCACCCTCTAACTCCTAACCTCCCTGCCTCCCTTCCCCCAAGCTCCCAAAGTGATATACCACAACATTTTGCAAGTTTCAAACACACACATTATGTTTCATTTCATTAAGTCATCCTACAGAAATACCTGAGTGGCTGACAGAAGCCAATCAGGTGTTTCTATAGTAGGAGATCTTCATTCATTCATACCATATCTGAAGATGAGCACAAGCTACTCCACCCCTGGGCCAGTCTGTGCTGTTAACTGGCACTCCACTCAGCTTAAGGTACTTTATGGGTGCTATAGGGGCAGTAGAGGAGTGTGGAGTAGTGTGCTTGTTGGGCAGGGTACATTATTGAACAGTGGGGTCAGGTTGTGCCAGGGATAGTGTAAGTGGGATTTGTAGCATTCATATTTACTGCAGGTGGAGGCCGTGATTTTTCATTCTAAGGAGTTCAGTTACTACAATGAAACTACACACCGTATGTTTGTTTTCAGTGTGTTGTGTATCACTTTAGAGGCTTGAGGTGGTGATGGATGTTGGGGGTTAGAGGGTTTTTTGGGTAGAGGGTAACTGACTGCAGAGTGTAATAGTGGGGTGGGTGTACTTGTCGGGGGGTAGAGATTTTTCTTTTTTCACAGTCAAATAATCAGATTTGGACTTAGATGATCTGAAATCCGATATCTGAGCAAACCTAATTTAAAACTAGATTTTGTAAATGTAGTCTTAAAGAATTTTGCATTAAAACAACATTAGCTGTCCATATTACCTTACTTTAATGACATAAGAGAAGAATATTTAGGCCCTCTGGTAAAGAATTCAAGTATGGGTATAATTAACATGCACCAAATGGCCATGAAAAAGACATAAAACATTATGTACAACTGCTAAAAATGTTTATTATATATCTCATCTCAATACTGTAAAAGGTGTCACAGTATAGCATGAGATTGCCTTCATGTTACCTGTCCCCATAAATGATGAAACAGTCCCTCAGCCACAACACATTCCTGATGATTCAGTGACCTATATCCCACTGTGATCATACTCAGCATCAAGTTTCCAGGCTATCTGTCAATGACATTTGAAAAATAATGTATTTCTTTTTTTTTAATTGCACTAATATTTATTATGTGCATGCGTTATTATAAAGATCTGTTGTGGCTGAATTAACGTCAGTTATATGGCTAAGTATTGCATCCATCAATGTTGTAACTGCATGGGACAACTGCAGCACTAAGCACAAGTAATTTGTTTTTATAAATTTGTATTTTAATGCACGTGAATTGGCATGTTTGTACATCAGGAAACATACATTTTTAACTTGTTTTATATGTATCAGTGCAATTGTTGATGTCAGTAGTCACTTGGTCATGATGTCTTCAGTTGGGGACTATTAAAAATGAATGCCAGTCTCAGTTTAAGTAACCCTTGAAAATGTACGTGAGAGTGTGAAACTGCATAAGGTTGGCTGTGTGGGGGCCCTTTTTGTGCCTCATATTACTTTGTAGCACCTTTTAGTTGGAAGACATGCAAATAAATGTTTGTATCAGTCATACATACGGTTTCATGTCTTTTTTATGAGCAGTTGGGTGCGTATTCTTTCTTTTGTTTTGGGTCTCTATTTTGAGCTGAGAGCACCACCCAGGACAAGGCACTTCTTTCTGTTTTACCAATATATATATATATATATCCACTATGATCATACAATTTTTATTGTAGCAGGGTATTTTCCTTATCAAATCACTGGCTCTATATGCCTATAGTTGAACTGATTAGATCTAAAAAGGTTATTTCCTCAGAACCAATCTAATTATTCATAAACAAAAGTGAATTTTAATGTATGTATACTGTATTATGAAGCTGGAAAAGAGAAATCTGTATGCACTTCATGATTAACTACATTATGCTGTACTATACCTTGTAATGTGTATTTTAGTTTACTATCCCATGTATTTTTAATTATATTTCTATATTTGTATTCTACATATTCTTTAAAAGTATGTCTGTTTGTCTTCTAGTGCAACTTTTGTTATGTACCAGAAAACATGAACTTGCAACAGGTCTGGCTCTTAATTTGTACATTATTTGGAATAAACATGAGTAGCTTAACTTTACTCATGAGGTCAAGATACTTTTGGCTGTGGAGAGTCACGTGATGAACCGGCTTGGGTAGGATGCACCTCTCGCTCCTCCGGGTCCCAAACGCTTATTTTTGGTCAGTTTTCCCGATTTTTCGTGGCGTTTTGAGCTCTATCAGGTTTTAGAGGCTAACTAGCAACACCAAGTGATCTGAGGAGTGCTGTTATTGTCAGTCGGTGAGTCGGCGAGGAAACTCTTTATTAGTGCACAATAGCGTTTGGACGTAGGCCGATCCCGAGCTCGAGTGTGGTATGGAGACCAACGCAGCAGCTCCTCTCACGGGGCGTGCCCCAGCATCTAAAAGGCTAAAGCCCCACTCACCAACTGAACTAGAGCAAGCTGAAGTGCTCCCAGTGGAAGGAGGGTCGGGAGCTTCTACTGAGGACGTTAGAGAGATTAAGTCTCTGTTGCAAGGACTGGTAGCCGACTTTGCTGAAGTTAAACCGGCACTACAATCCCTGGCTAAAAGGATGAATGATGCGGAGGCCAGGATAGCTTCCCAGGAAAGAAAAGTGACCAAGAATTGGTGTTGATTAGAAAAAAAGTGAAAACATTAGAGGAAATGCTCGAGGATCAGGAGGCGAGAAATCGCAGAAACAACTTAGTATTGGCGGGGCTCCCCAAGAGAAGGAAAGGCCCAGACTGTGTCTCTTTTATACAAGAGCTGCTTCAAAAGCTGTTTGGCCCTTCGCCATTTGGGGAAGGGTATAATTTAGAGACGGCACATCGGGCATTGAGAGAGGCCTCGCAACCAGGTGCCAGGCCGAGAGTTATAATCATGAGGTTCTTAAATTATAAGGAAAAGATGTATGTCCTACAGATGTCCAAGCAAAAGAAGCCACTGCAGTGGAATGGGGCCTCAATTTGGTTTTTTCAAGATCTGGTTCCTGGAGTCAGAGAAAAACAAAAAGAGTATAGTGACATCAAGAAGAAGCTTTATCTGGCTGGTATTAAATTTTGGCTTATTTATCCAGCTACACTCATGGTGAGGCTGTCCTCAGGGGAAAAGAAATATAAAACTGCAAAGGATGCATGGGATGGACTTTGTGTCGATCTTCTGGATCTCTTCAAAGGACCAACTTGAAGTTACCCTCCGTGAGAAGGCAATACCTGTCGGGGGCCATGTGGCAGTAACTCTGGGACATTAATTTTGCTTGGCTATACTTAGGTTGGACTGTGCCAGAAAGGGGCAATTACATAAAACCGGGGGGTGTTGGTTAGAACCCTCTGGCAGGGGAGGAGGTGGAGGGGTGGGGAAGGAGGTTGACATGGGGACTCAGGGCTGCCTCAGGGGTAACATGAAAAATATAAGGGGGAGTCATGATATGTAAATGGCCTAGTAAATATAAAGGTGGGGATAACTGGATTTACTGGGGGTTAGTGAGGTTAAAGTAATTAGGGGCTGGGAAACTACCAGGAAGGGGAACTTCGAGGGTGAATTATGGACCTTAGTTGGAAGCGGTCTACGAGAGGGTTTGTTTAATCAACCTGGACTGATTTTGGACTTGTTGTTCATGGGGAGGTTAGTTTTTAAAGTGATAGTTTCTTTTCCCTTAAGATTAAGGGATGATTTTGGGATTTTTACCTCTCAATTGATGCTGTTTTACCTCTTGGGGTTCCTTAGGAGCTCGGCCATATTTCGGGCTTAGTAAATTAATTGGGATTTGGGGGACGGGAAAGTGGTTCATTCACGACTCATTGATTTATGGTTGGACGGTCTCGGGACCGGGGTGGGGGGAGAGAGAGAAAGAGTCCTAATCCGGAGAGTATGGGAATGGCTTGTGGATAGACTGCACTCAGGCTTGGATCTCTAGGAGTGTAATAACTCGATGGCAGTATATAATCTTATTTCTTGGAATGTCAAAGGTTTGAGGGGCCGTCATAAAAGATTGACAATCCTGAGATACTTGGAGCAGCAACGAGTCCATATTGCAGCTCTTCAGGAAACACATCTATTATTGGAGGAGGTGGAGTTTCTAAGAAGGCGCTGGGTTGGCCAGGCTTATGGGGTGGGCCTAGAGAGAGCATCGGGAGGGGTTGCAATCTTAATAAATAGGTCGTGTCCCCTTGAGGTCACTCAAGTGGTAACCAGGCAGGATGGTAGGGGGGGTTTTGTGAAGGGCAATATACACGGACAAGCGGTTGTGGTGGCGTCTATCTATGGGCCAACTCCTCCAGACCCTGAATTTTTTGCCTCATTAGAGGTAGATATAGTAGGGTTCCCATCACTTTCTTTGATTCTAGCGGGTGATTGGAATTTGTACTATGACAATAAAAAAGATAAGATGCGTCCTGGTAGGGGTTCCAGAACTAGAGCCCAAGCTGCGTTGGCTAGGTTCATGGAAGTGGCAGGATTGAGTGATCCTGCGATTTTGTTCAGTGATGGGGCTCCTAAGATGAAATTTTATTCAGCACCACATAAGGTTCATACAAGGATAGATTTTTTTTTGGTGAATAGGGAGACATTAGGGGGGATTAGAGCCTTCATGACTGAGGGTAGAGTCCTCTCTGATCACTCTTTGATTCGGATTCAGTGGGAACCAAGAATGCTGCCCACAAGGCCTTTTAGATGGAGGCTTCAAGACTGGCTTCTAACGTCAGAGGGGAGAAGGGAAGAACTCAAAGTGGCTTTGCAGGAAATTATAAGGGTACAAATACCCACTTTGTCAAATAAAAAATTAGCTTGGCCTACATGCAAATTTCTCTACTCTATGGCTGCTAAAAGGCTAGCCGACAAAGTGAGAGTGATTAGAAAGGCGAAAGAGGAATTTTTGGAGGCTGCTATTTGTTCTCTATCACAACAAGAAGGGGCTTCAGAGGAAATAGACAGGGAGCTTAAAAGTTTAAGAAGAGACCTCTCAGAGATATTATATGGTAAGATGGAATTTTGGTTAAATAAGATTAAGGCTAAATATCTCCTTCAGGGGGATGTCCCAGGGCGACTTCTAGCTGAAAGGATTAAAGAGTGGGAAGCGACCAGGACCATTAGCTTGATTACACATGAGGGGAGGATAACGGATCCTCAGGAAATAGCTGAGGCATTCGCCTCTTTTTTAGAATATACAGGTAACCCCTCAGGGGAGGGGGAGATAGGGAGTATTTGATCGATTCAGCTCCGACTTGGACCCCATTCTGGCCAAAAATTGGAGGCTCCAATAACCTCCTCTGAGATTACAAGAAGTGGTCCGTCTCTCCCAATGGGAAATCTCCGGGCCTGATGGGCTAACAGGAATTTATCAAACCCATATTCAATCTATTCTCCCAATGTTGAAGGAATTTTTTCACATTATTATGCAGGACGGAATTGACCATCTTCCCATATACCAGGCATATGTTACACTAATCCCTAAACCTGAGAAACCGAGAGAGGATATGGGAAGTTATAGGCCTATATCCTTGATAAATCAGGGTATTAAAATACTTACAAAGATACTGGCTAATAGGATACTCAGTGTAGCTCCTAAGATAATTAGTCTGGATCAGGTTGGCTTTATGCCGGGACGGGGAGCACTAGATGCACTGAGGAAGCTACACCATATTATAAATTTTGCATTAGATTCTGGGATTCCTTTGGCCCTGATCTCTCTAGACGCTGAAAAAGTGTTTGACCGAGTTTCCCATTCTTTTTTGTTCAGTACTATGGAGAAAATGGGGCTCCTGGAAGGTTTGATCAGGGGCATTAAGAATCTATATGCTATGCCTACGGCTAGGATTCTTTGTAATGGCTATCTCTCTAGAGAATGCCGGTTAAAAAATGGTACCCAGCAAGGGTGCCCTTTGTCACCGATTTTGTTTAATATTTATTTGGAGCCCCTATTGAGGTCGATCAATAGGGAGGTCAGGGTCCAGGGAATCGGGATTGGCAATACTGAGCTACAGTTATCAGTTTTTGCAGATGATATTCTGCTCCATCTTCAAGACCCAGTATCATCTTTTGGGGTTGTTAGGGAGCTTATAGATCAATATTCTAGAGTGTCTAATTATAAATTAAATCTTACCAAAACACAAATCTTGCCCCTGACTCCGTATGTATGTAGGGCAGATTTTGCCCCCATGGGGGTCCAATGGAATAAGGATAAATTAAAGTATTTAGGCATTTGGATTACTGCGGATTGGACAGAAGGAGCAGATGTTAATTTAGAGGGAATTACCTCTGAGATAGCAGGGGACATTTTAAGATGGAGTAGGCTACCCCTGAATTTTGCAGCACGAATAGGCATTATCAAGATGAATATTCTACTGAGGTTGCTGTATCCGATCTACTTGGCTCCCTATGCTATCCCAGTAAAATGGTTTAAGGTTATCAGGAAAATGGTGCTGAGTTTCTTATGGGGTAATAAACCCACTAGGATTAAATAGAGAGTGCTATGTAGGCCCTTTGATGAAGGTGGGATTAAATTGCCTGACCTCCAGGCTTATTATGTAGCTGGCCAGCTGGGATTGATGGTACAATGGGCAAGGGATAGGGAGGAGGGAGAATACTGTCCTGCCTGGTTACAGTTGGAAAGGAAGGGCCTAAAGGATATAAATTATTCGCCTGAATCACTACTTTATGCCAGGCCTAAGACGGTGCAAGGTAAAGTTAAGGAAGGGAATCCTATTAGAAAGTCTTTGGATGCTTGGTGGGGGTTCCTTACTCTGAAGCAAAGAGACTTTCAGATAAATTCAGGGGATCAACCCATATTGAGGAATCCTAATTTGACTATCGGAGGCCAGGTGCTGGGCCAGAGGTGGGTTAGATACTTGGAAGGGTTGGCTCTGAGGGATATGCAGCAAGATGGGAGAGTTTTGTTGCCACCACAATGTGAGGATCTGTCCCTTTTCCAAAGGCTACAGCTTAAACAATTGATTGTGGGAGTTTGAGGGGGAAAGGGGGATTTTACAGATAGTTTTCTCAATTGGGATCACTTACAAGGGGTGGTTAATAGATCTGGTTTACTTTCGAAGGTATACAAGATACTCTTGAACTCCTGTAGGGATAATGCTTTAATCTCTATTTCTTACTGGGATAAAGCATTGATTTTTGAGTTTAATTGGAGTTCTATATGGAAAGCCACTAAGTACCTGGTTATCCCTAAATATAGGGTTACGCAGATCTGGGTCACCCACAATATTTTCTATACACCTGTTAAACTAGCGTCGAGGGGTCTGAAGTCGACTGATCTCTGTTTTAGGTGTGAAAAAGTACCGGGAGATTTGTTACATATCTTATGGAACTGTGAAAAAATTCAGTTGCTATGGGATGAGATCAGACAGAGGATTGACCCCTGCCTGGGATACAAGGAATATATTACTCCGGAGATCTGTGTGCTAGGGGATTTTTCCCTCATAGAGGGAGTTTTCCCAAGGTATCACCTAGCGTTAATGGGATCGATAGTTAAAGCATTTATTTTAAGTCACTGGAAGGATGGCCAGACATACTTATATGAGCAATGGGTGAAAGATCTTTTGAGGTCGCTGGATAGGATTAAAAATTATCTTTTGTCCGAGGGTAGAGGTGAGGTTTATTTAAGGAGGTGGGCCAGTTTGGAAGCAGCTTACTTATAGTTTGATTGAAACCTCCGAATGATGACTTATACATGCAAGAGGAGTTGTCTGCTGCAATGGACTGAGTAGGATAGGTACCAAAGGATTTGTATATCTTAGAGAGGACCATAGTCCTCATTATGAGGTACCCTTTAGTTTTGGAAGAACTTTCAGGAGGGATTAATTAGGAGCTTGTATTTAAGCTAATTGGGGTGCAGATCAAATGGGGAATGATTGTTAGGGGATGGGTAGCTCCCCTCGGCTTGGGACTCTCTCTCTCTCTCAGGGTTTACTCTGGATACCCGATGGGGCTGTTTGGATTACAATATGTCTTGGGGAGTTTTGAGTTTGGCATTCTCTTATTATATGATAATGTGGGGCATGGGTAAAGAGAGATTTTGAGGGTCATTAGACTACTAAGTACGAGTAACCACACTTCTGTTATTTTATTTGTGTGATTATATGAGTGATAGCCAAAGTTTTTTTTGGGTGTATCCAGGGGTCTGTAAATAAGGGATGTATATAGTTTGCACATTCAGTTTGGGAATGTGCACCCGGGTTTCCGGTTATGTGTATGTTTGTTTCATTATCTTGGGAAAAAGAAATAAAGTTTTCCTTTTAAAAAAAAAAAAGATACTTTTGGCTGCAAGCCTGATTATCTCAGTCACAGACTATGGTTCTGTTGTCTATGCAGCCCAATTACAGGAGCTTTAACATGAGTGGAATGTCTGGCAAAGGAAGCAAGACAGGGCAGCAAGAAGGTAATAGCTGTAAGGTACTCATATATCAGGTATGTTAGAGATGTGTGTGGAGTGTAGGACACTATAGCCATGTGGACTACTTGGTCACTTGCTTACCTGATGCATTTGATGCAAACATAGGGGCATATGCATGATGGCGAGCCGGGTATGCACTATTCACATGTACCTGGACCACATAGCTACATGGCTCCAGACAGGCACAGAATGCACAGTACTCACTACTGTGAGAACCTGCAGGGCACCTGTCTGTGGCCCTGGCTCCATGGTATGTAGCTGCATGGGTGTATTGTGGGGCACAGGTGGACATCCATTCAGATGCCTGTCCTGGCTCCCATAGTGGATCCCCTGCTACACATGACCTTCTCGGAATTGTAAATGTATGAGTAAGTGCTTGAATGGTTGCCCCCAGCTGTGCCATTCAGCTAGGAGGATTGAGGTGATCCCATGTTCTGCCAGTGGATGTCACTGGTGGGGGCGCCCAGCTATTATGGCAGGGTTTTCACTGCCGTAGTTTGTGCTCCCATGTGCCTGGCAATCTGCACTTTATTGAATGGTGTGGAGTGTGGACAAGCCTCCTGTCATGTCCTCTGACCACCCGTGATGCATAGTTGCATGGTGCCGGGGGACTGAATGCACACTGGGATCACGCACCTAGTGTGAATGCCACAGGAGGTCTGTTGGACCATCACTGTGCAGCATTCTGACATAGGGTTGCCTACATGCCATAGATACACAGTGCGTAAGCAGTCTGCCTATCCTGCTTAGGGCCATAAAGGATGGTCAGAATGTCTTGGTCCACTGTGTGGGACTAGGTGGTTTGTACATCCTTCAGCTTAGTCTGGTAATTTTTATATGCTTATTGCCCTCTGGAGGCATGGCATGCAATGATGTGATGGCATATGACTGAATATCTGCACACCCCCCAAGCATGTAAGCTCCGGCCGTTGGACCCCAAGCCTCCGCTAGGGGCCAATCATGCACTTGGTGTTTCCCCAACCTCCCACCAGAGGAGCATAGCTGTCCACAAGATTCTCAATCCTCCTTCTGCCAGCTGGATCTCTGACTCCCGAGTTCGCTTCCAAAGTCAGGTCATTGGCACATGAATGGTAGAGCTACTACTGTTGCTGGTGGGCCATCTTCCATGTCTAATTTTCTAAATCAAAATATTCAAATCTAAGTCTGGTATAAGCACACCTTAGCTTGGGGTACAGCATGCATGACAGATATGATTCCTATTGATGTGCTGTTTCTAAAAGGATATACAGATTGTATTTTGTTTGCATCAACTACCTCCAGATCACAGTGGACTGAAATCAACAGTACTCTGCTTTTTATTGGCTGCTTACTAATGATAGGGTTTAACATTTGTTGAGAATCCTATATAAATCGAAGACCAATCATATAAAGATGGTTGATTTGTTGCAAAATTAATCTAAACATTCATTTTTTATGAGTCCTCATCTTGTTAGACTCGGTTAAAATAGTCAAGTGCTGCAGGTTACTATCAATCAGAAACATGGCTGCCATTTGAAAGTTTAAAGTTCCAAGGTACTATAGGTGTAAGGATTTCAGTGTGAGTAATGAGGCTGGCTTGTATTTTTGCCAATGCCTATTGCAGAATGTATCAACAGGTAAAAACTTGGGCTAATCAATCAGATCACATGCTTTTTTCTGTCAGATTTACAACATCCTTTTTGCCTAATACATGCTGAATGGGAGTTCGTCACCTAGATATCTTCACTGCCAGTTCACTCAGTGCCAGACTAACAATGATAATTGTCCTACAGCATTCAGAAGTGCTTGGGCAGGTGGAAGGGTGGATCTAGCAGCTGAAAAGGAGAAATGGGTCAAACATAGAAAGTAAAAAAAAACAAAAATTAATACATGACTACTACTAATAATTATAACAAAAAAACACAATGCTATTTGTACTTCTGCTGTCTGACAGACTCAGGGCTTCAGTAATACTGAGCAGACCTTTCCCCAGTCATTCAACTACTTCATCCATAGAGATCACTCACTCAACATACAATAGGCTGCGACATTTGACTTATCAGTGTCATTTCCACACAATGCACTAAAATTGAAAGAATTGCCTTAGAAGAACTTGTCACTACCTGTCCAGCCTGCCACTTTATGTCAAATCAGTTTATTGTAGTCTCTGTGTATATGGTTGCACATTAACTTTTAATCTACTACTGTTTTTTTGAACTATCCCCCCTGCAGCTGGAGGGATTGTGTGGTCCGATTGAGCAGCCTCAGACTGAGGTCTGGTTCCTCCCCACGCCCCAGGTTTCCTCTTCCCACCCCCTAAACCCTATATTTAATCCTCCTTCCTCTGTGCTTTCTTCCTTAGCTCCAGCTCCCTCCTCCCAGCCCCAGGATAGTCGCACATTGCCTCTAATGCTTCTGGAGCACCCAGCATGTCCAGGAGCTCTCCCCCACCCCATGACCAGATTGTTTCACTGATTCTTTTGTCTGACTGTTAGGCTCTTCCCACCCACCCATGGTCATGTTTTTATGCTTGCCAGAACCTTTCAGACCACTTTTGACCCCATGTCCTATCCTCACATCTACTTAGTCTGGTCCACCCATCCCTGGAGTAACAGTGAAGTCACCCCCACTTACGTAATCCCTCTTAAACAACTACTGTATCCTTTCCTCTCTCCCCTTAGACACTCGTGGTACTTTCCTCAGTAGTGGGGCCATGGGTCTCAAACCTGCATGGCATCCATGTTTTTACTGCAGTCAGGAGCCCTAACCCCTAGGCCAACTCTACCAGTACATGTTACTGGTGAATAGCTTATTAGCACAATCAAATTAAGTTGTTCCTGCACTCCCTACTGGTCACTTCTATTATAGGCCTGCTGATACCCACAGAGGGCATCTGATTTCTTGCTGATAGGCTATAGGCAATCCTAAAATGTTGAAAAAGAGAAACCAGATACAGTAGCTCCCTTGCAGTGAATTATACACTAATCCTTGTTGTATTAAATTTACACAAGTCTTTTGTGACACCACACAAAATGAATTACCATACCCTGCCCTTGGCTGTATTAAAAATACTTATTATTTCACCAACAGTGGTAACATGGGCTTGAAACCTGTGCTGCCTTTTTCCTCTCGCTAGTGCAGTCTGTAACCATCACTACTTGGTCAACACTGCCTTTACAACTGCCGTTAAGAAGCTGTTATAACACATTAAGATGAAGCTGTTCCAGCTCCCTCTACTGGCTGCCTTCATGACTGGTCTGCTGCTTGGATCAGATTTGTGTGCCTCTGTACTAGCTGTTGATCAGCAGCAGCTGTCCTTTACTGATCTCCCCTGAAGGCCTACTGTGCCTCCTCCTCCTTCAGGGGTTAGATATGAATTGACTGCCTTGGGACCAGCGCTCCTTGCCCTCATTTCTAACACTGAATATCGCCTGTTTGGAGTTTTCCTGTATTCCCTCACTTTCTCACCCCCATCCTGGCACCCTCTTCTATCCCTTCTACTCCTTGTTGGGGACATCAAATCTAATCCTGTACCTTTAATCACACACACTGACCACACTGATGTCATCTGGATAAGGAAAACTGATTTAAAAGTGGCACATGTAAAAATTTGTAGCCTCCCATTGACATTTCCTGACCTAGAGGCCTGGATGTCCCTTTATAACCCCATGTACCAGGAATCACTAAAACCTGGATGAAACCACATAACCCTGCCACCTCCTACCATTTATTTTCTGGGATACAGCCTAATTCACCTTGACAGACCTGGAAAAAAGAAGGGTGGTGGTGTTCCACTATATATGAAGGAACATATATCAGTCACCATTGTTGGCCAGTCAGATCTTCTCTCTCCCAGAGAATGGTTCCTTGTTGAGCTAACCCTGGGCTCCTCTAAAAAACTCTTCCTGGGGTGCTGCTACAACCCCCCTACTGGAGGTATCCCAGGGTTATCTAACCAACTGGATGGTATAGGGCTAACAACTCCAACAAGGGACACAATATTGGTTGGAGATTTCAACCTCAACTAGCTAGGTGCCAAGGAGCTCAACTATGCTAATCTCCTAAAATCCCACAACCTAGAGCAAGTCATTTCTGTCCCTACCAGACATAATGCCAGCACACCAAACATACCTTCATAACTGTGTTCTTTTTTAGTATTTTGACCCCAAATTGTCAAGATTGCCTTTTTATGAACACGCCTCATGAACCTGGTATGTGAAAATGTTCAAATCTCAGCCAAAACATCATTCCACAGTACAGATGAGAAAACATATTTCAGCCAGGTTTTGAAACATGACAGTTGAAAATCTGTCATCAACATATTTAAAATTACTAAAGTTATGAGCATGTGTGGCAAAATTTCAATGTACGCTCATAACTTTGCCACGTTTAAATATTTTGACCTCAAATTTTCAAAACTGCATTCTTATAATATAGCTTTTTGCCTGCCCACTGCCACCTACTCCTTGCCTGTTGGCCCAGGCTTGGGTTCCACAGTTCTGTCTGCCATCCCCCTTGTTGTCACACTGACAGGGATCTCAAAGAAGTGGGACCCAGGAGTCCTCCAAGGGCCTCACATATGGCAACAGGGAGACAGGCATTTTCCCTTTTTTTTCACCCTCCCTGACTTCCTGGGGCCTTGGAGACATGGTTGCATATGCATGTGGAAGCGCACATGTGGGCAAGAACTAGTGACCCTGCTCCACCCACACCAGCCTAATGCTAGCCCTTCATTTGCTTCACACCACCATAAGACTCCACTCGGTGGCAGCCAAGAGTCAGGAAAGCTTGCATCCCCAGTCTAGGATAGGAGAGCTGCCAAGAACCTCCTCGATCCTCTCCCAGCCCTCTCCCTGGGCAACCCCTAGCAGACCAAGCTTGTTCCCAAACTCGGGTCAGTGGAGAGGGAGACATAAGGTGCTCAGAGGGCATTAACCACTGGGCTAGCTCAATACAGCCTTCTTATGACCCCACGTTAAGGCAGTGAACATTTTCAAATTCAGCCCAAAAGGTGATTTTGCCAAGTGACTGTAGAATTACTTGTTGGGTCTGATTTGCATAATTTCACTCCTATTGGCCAAGAAATGGTGTACCAAAAAGGCCTCATTGACAAACTGAGATTGAAATATGCAGAACTGACAAAGTTATGCCTCAAAGTTCAAAACCCCATTGAAATACATGGAACCAAACTTACCTTAGTTTCTCATATTGTAGCCATCAGTTCCAGCAGCAAGACATGTCTTTGATCAGAGAGTGGATTTTCATCCTGGGACATGTTCAGGTGAGTGATGGTGTGTATGGGTTGGTGTGTACTGAGTAAGACATCAGGGTAGGGTGTGTGGGGGAGGCAGATCAGAGAGGGACTGTTTTCTTTTTAACAGGATAAAAAAGATTTAAAAACATTGAGGGTCAGGTTTCTTTTTTACAGGGGACTTATCTGACATCTGGAACTGGGCACCCCTGTGTTGGGCAATTGTTCAGCAGCACTGGGGTGGGCATCCAAATGCCACAACCTATGAAACAGAATTGGGGCAGGCAACCTTGGGGAGGAAGTAATACTGGGGGTGGGCACCCAGTCCACATACAAAAGGGCAGGTCACCTAAAGGGAAGGGGGGAGAAGGAAGCACCCCAGTTCATGTAATAAATAAAAGGAGATAGCTAGATAGATAGAGACACAGACAGATAGATAGATAGATAGATAGATAGATAGATAGATAGATAGTTAGTTGGCAAGATAGATAGTTCAATGGGCTTAAGCAGCTTCATGTAGTTTTACGCTTTTGCAGCTGCTGAGAACTTTGGCCATTTGCACTTTCTGTTCCATGGGGAATTATCAACCTCTAGGGGTACTGAAGGAAAGGGACCCTTGTGCATGGTTCCGCCCCTCGATGTGCCCAGGGATGGATTTCCTTGGCTAAAGGTACCTTAAGAAGGAGCCCCAAAAAATTGTATTGAGCAGCAGATGTTGACCAAGAGGTCTGAGAGCATAGGTCAACAGCAAGCAGTGACAACTGGAAACAGACACAGTCTGAAGAGCAAGCTTATAGAAATCAACTGAGCAGAGGGGCATGATGTCTTACTGAGAGAGGGAATGGCAAAGAAGGAGAGCCACCATCAAACTCCTTCCAACAATGGAACCTATCCAGGTAAACTGAAGGAATATACTTAATATGAACTACCTAGCATTTATGACCTTCAGCAAGGAGGAGAGGAAAACACCCCTATGAGAAGGAAATCTCTGCGGATCAAAGTCCTAGGTCACTTTCCCTCCAGGCTTGGGATACTTTTAGTGACAGCTCAGCTACTGCAATTTAGAGACCCAATTCAGGTGGGTAAATTTGCAGAAAACCTCTAGCTCTATCCGTCTAATGGGAAATGCCAATGATGGGGCTGCGTGTACTCTCTGCAGCAAAAGGAGACTCCGGCTTTGGAGGCCATCACTGTAAGGTGGGAGGAGGAGAGCAACAACTGCTGAACGGCAGTCACCAGCCTCCATGAGGGAGGCCTATGGATTATGTAGACAACTGAAGGGCTTCTCTGAGGACCATCTAAGAACTGAAATGTGAAGGAAGACTTCCAAGGGGCTTTCTTGGGGACTATTTTCAAGGAGAGCAGTTGAGGAAAGCAGAGAATGGGCAGGGAAGTGGAGGACATGAAGACCATTTGAACCTTAGGCAGTTGTAGGAAGAAAAACTTTCAAATGTGCTGCTGGCATGGTCTGCAAAGCTAAAGGAGCCCCTTTGGGTTTAAGAGCCCTACTCTTTGGCAGCTAAAGTCTTACACTTTACATCAAGAGGTGCCACTGACAATCTGCATGGCTAAAGTGTCCCATGGTGTGAGTGTGACCTCTGCATGTGGGGGATGCACTTTTCAGATCTGGACTTCGTGGGGCAGGGTGAGACCACTGGCTACAGGGAAAGCCCTAAGCAATATAATGGTTGAGACTGGCTTGCAACTGACCGTAGGAAAGAGGGGCCATGGCAAAGCCTGATGGCCATGAGTACATGGATCATAACTGTAGGTAAGGTTAACAGCTGCTTTAACTGAATGCAGGGGTAGTGGGAGACCAGGTGAAGCCAGACAGCCATACGTTATTTTTGACTCCATAGCCCGTTCTCAACCTGAAACCACAATGCCCCACAGCAACATCACTGTCCCCCATCAAGGGAATAACTGATGTCATGAGCAGATCACCAGGACACCACACCAAGAAGAAGCAACAGGAGACAGGGATGTTGATTTGTGATAGCAATTATAATTGCAGCAGCATTTAACAAACAGTGCAGCATAAGAGGATTTAGAATATCATTAGTAACAGCAGTATAATGGAAAGGCAGCATATGTATGAAATACCCCAAAGTTGGGGGCACAATAGAAATTAAAAATTAAATCAAATATGCTGCCCCAGAGACCTCGTTTAGGTGGGTAAACAAGAGGTACTCTAGAGGGGTTCCCCAGTTGTGTGTTCCTCCCACCTTCAGCAGAGCAGTTCTGCAAAAAAGAAAAGTTATCTTGTGCTGTCCCCTGGCTGCCTGCACTCCATTCTAGAATTCTCTTTTAGGAAAGCAGTGTGAGCCAGGGGGAGCATTTTCTAAAGTTCAGCCCATGCCAGACTTTTGGAGGGCAGCAAGCATTGCCAGGGACACGGCGTCCCTAGTGCTAGCTGCTCAGAAGTGGAAGTCAGCCAGTGAAGTGGACGGTCAGCTACCACTGGTTGGCGTGGGCAGAAGAAGAGCCCAGTGGGAGTGATCTCAGGCACTCTGAAGGAAAGAGATGTCCACTGTCATGAGTGTGAGGGAGAGAGGGAACACAGGTAGTGAAGCATAGAAAGGGGCTTACCTATGGTCCACCGCTCATCCCCCCTTGTGTATGTTGGGTCCAGTGTGACGGTGGTCCAAAAAGTTTGTGGCAGTTTCTGTCCCTGCCCCATCCTTTTCTGAGCATGGTGTGGGCTCTGTTCAGCTCCATGTTTTATTTCTAAAGTTAAACTTTCCAGTCTCTCGGCGGCGGTAGCATATGGAAGAGCCACATCCATTTCTGAGGAACAGCATCTGCCATCATAAGGTCCCATAAGGCCTCCTTGATGTCCAAGCTGTGTTTGCTTGCTTGAAGTCCCTCCCTCTGCAATAACACCTCCGAGTCTCCCATATCCAGCATTCTTCTCCCCGAGCCAGGGCGGTGAATCGGCGGCAGCACTAAAGGCAAAGTGCTGACCACTAGCAATTAAATAAAAGTTTTTTTTTTATTATTTTATTAAAGGCACTAGGCGTGAAGAGAATTAACCAATGGCTGAGTGCAATGCAGGGTCTGAAATTTAAATAAATTTATATCCATTGGGCATAGCGGCACCCATGGGTGGGACTTGGCATTAGGACCTAAAAAGAGACTAATAAATATTTATTAGGAGGCAGAGCTAAGGCAGAGTAAATAGAAGTGAGTGGCAGAAAGGCCCTGCCACTGCCCAAAAAATTGTTAAAAGGGGCAGCAATAGGCCCAAATGGTAGAGGGGCCTAGCCACAGTAGACCCACCCATTTAAAGGAGCAACATAGGCCCACTGTGATTAACGGGGCTCAGCCAATAGGCCCTCAGATTAATGGGGCCCCACCAGCCAATGGAGGCCTACAGCTTTAAGAGGGGGCACAACCAGCCAGTGTATTCCACAGTTTAAAGGGACCATCCAGTTTTTAGCAACCAATGTATCCATAGTTACAGTGGAGCCCGTTCTAGTCAGAGGAACCCTACTTCCTCTAAGTCCACACCTAGAGAGGTACCCAGAAATATGCTAATGTACTGTGGTCTGGGCATTCAGAGACTGTGATATTGTCCATAACTGTTGGTACTGTGATATTGAACATAACTGTTGTAACTGTGATATTCAGCCTAACTGTTTGAACTGTGACATTTATTTGAATCACTGCAAGTTTTCCAAACTCAATAATTGCCCCAGGAGTGGAGTTACATTGCATTGCACCAGCATCTCATGCTAAGTGTATTTTCTGAATCAGTCTTCAGCAAGCTTCCAAAGGCATTCAGGAAGTGGATTTCCCTGAATCAGTCTTCAGCAAGCTTCAAAAGGGTATTTCACAAGTGTACTCCAGAATCAGTCTGCAACATGACTCTTGAAGATCTGAGACCATGACCATAGCCTTGCAACATCACATTTATTGTTTTCCTCTAACAGACCCAGTATACAGCCAGGCCCAGTGTAGATTTTGCAATCTATAGTCTTGTTTTGCCATCTTTAACATACTGACATGAAAATCTTCTGTTCCAGTTACCCAAGCCAATGTCCTGTTTATTGGTTTACATTTGTCCTTGGCTCATCCAGCCTTGGAACACAGAACTCCTAAATTCCCTCAACTTCTAAAGACTTCCTTATCCTGGTTCCCAATTTCCATGGTGTCCTGCCACTTTCTTCTGCATCTTTCATACCCAGCAGTCTACCAGCTGACTGTGGTAGGGGTCTTCTGCATCTTCCATACCTAGCAGTCTACCAGCAGATTGTGATGTTGTAGTCACTGCATTTGTCATTTCATCCTGGCTGTCCACTAGCAGACTGTGGCCAGATCATTTGTGCTTCAACTCCGGTGTCCCTCAGTAGGTTCTTAGCTGAGAGTATCTTCATGTTTGTTCTTATTTCTAGCATCCCAGGAGAGGTGGGTGTGGCCGATGGACTCATGGTCCATTTGGAAAACCTCTCTTCATCCCCCTAGTCTCACAAGATGTCCTCAGAGTCACACTGGCCAGCCAGTCTGCTTGTTCCCATTTCATGAGTTCCTTTTTGTCTTTTCCTCCTATGTACAGCCAAATAACCTCATGATTACAGGGAAGACAATGACTATGCATGAACTGGCGATTATATCAGTCATAGAGTTTTGTTATAGCATATCATAGTAGTTAATAGGTTTGGAGTACTTCTGGCTGGTAATCACTTGATCAGAGGTGCGCCTTGTGACAGACAGCATCTGTTTATTATTATATTGTATCATATTTGTGATATAAATGCATGTTCTGCGAATGTCTGCTGGGGAAAATATAACAGCAGGCCATGGGGAAGACTAGCTTTTAAAGGGGCCTGATCTTTTGACCCCAAAAGCCCTGGATTGATGAAACAGCTGACTATAGTAAGAATGACCCAGTGGAAACATTATTTAAGGGCTTCCTTCAAAGGCAATGTTATCACACATTGTAAACCATTCATTTGCTTTGAAATCCAGGGACAAAGTATGCATTTTATGACCGCTGAGGAAGAGGCAACTTTTTAACTAATACCTGTTAAATTTCACAACTTGGTGAAATCAGTTCCTCAGCAAGTTCCTGAAGACATAAAAGAGGTAATTCTGCCCTGAGATAAGGCTTCACTAATTAAGAAGAAGAAATTTATTTTTTTAATTGTTTGAGCAATGGGATGAGACATGTTACTGATAAACTAATTCAGTACTCAGGTTTGAGTGACCTCACTGCCAGCATCTGTGAGCGGTGTCATCAGGGAAGAGGAGTTTGTAAAAACATATTACCAGTCAGCTGGGAGAAAACTGCATTTTGCTTTTGGTTTTGAAGCGTAACTCCCTACAAAACACTCTCACAGCACTTTAGGTAAATTCAACCACCTATGTATTACTTGAAACTTAGGGTAGTTAGTAATTCAGTTACAGGTGTTTGACAATTTCCCTTTTCTTTTGACTGTAAGTATTAATGTATAAATGTTTGGTGTTTTGTATGTATTTACTATTTTTAATCTCAGTTAACTTTTTGTTTCCTTAATCCTGCTGGAGTCTTTTCTCATTTTTTTGCATGTGAATGCTGGGACAGTATTTGATAATTCTGACAAAACTGTTAAGGGCTTATAGTGTTACCATTTTGCACAAAATATAAGAACATACCTAAGGGCTCAAAATGAGTCAAAAGGGGAGAATTGAGAACCAGACTGGGTGCACGCTGGGTTAAGTAGTGCACTGCATTTCCCCTGAAGAGAGTGTTATATTTGATCCTGTTAACTGGGCGTGCTGCTGAAAAAAGGGTTCATATTTTACCTAAGGACTTGAGACTAGTAGGTGTTTTGGACCCAAAACAAACATGAGGTTTACACGGTTTGTCTCCTGTTCACATATTGCACTTTGAGGTTTGGCACAGTAGGAGCAGAGGGCCTGACATGTGGAGTGCATTTGTGACAAATCTGGCTGGCAGAGGTGTGATTAATAAGTGTTTGATAACACAAACATTAACAGTCCAGTGTGTCAGATTGATACTGTAACAGCTGACATGCCAAATAAGGCAGTGATTTAAAAAGTAAAGAACTATATCATTCTGCTTACAGACTAAGTTCTCTACATGTTTTATTTATTTTTTGGGGTGTAAGCTAGTTTAGCCATAGCTTAGGGAAGAAGATGGTTTCCAACTACAGTGATGCACTGCAGACTATCTGTGGCAGTTGTGCCAAAAGAGAGGAGTCCAACACGAGGGGTGAGCCAAAAAGCACCTCATGGAGGCTCTTGTGTCAGCTGATGCCCAAGACCTCAAGTAATAGTCAGTGACTGGAAAGGACCAGACCTTGGGCCTGGAGGAGCCAGGGTCCAACACAGTGTCCAGACCCGGGGAGGAGGACAGCGGGACCAGTGTAAGTTGAGAGTCACTGCAGCAGGGTAAGGTCACCACCATGCTGGAGCCCAAAGGGATCAGGCTGCAGATGGAGTTGCAGAGAATGGAGCTGGAGTTTGAAGAGAAAAGGTTCAAAGCCCAGCAGTGAATGGAGCTTGAACAGAGAAAGATGGAGATGGAGACAGAGAGATAGAGAGACAAAGGAGCAGCAAGAGTAGTATGCGGCTGAGGAAAAAGAGCAACAGCATCAGAGAGAGGCAGAGCGAGAGGAGTGAGAGTGCCAGTGGAAATCTGAACTGGAGAAGCTACAACTCCAAATAGCAGTGCAAGAGCAGGTAAGTGGCATGGGTGAACCGGGAATTCTAGGACTGGGTTACAACTTAAATTCTAAATTGGTAGCTGAATTTAAAGATGGGGGAGATATGGATGCATTTTGAAATTCATTTGAAAAAGTATGTATTCAGGCAAAAATTCCCAGAGAGTCCTGGAGCTTCCATCTATCCCAGCTGCTTACTGGGAAAGCTCGTGACACATTGGGTCAAATGGACAGTCAGGACAGTAATGATCATGGCAAACTTAAAGCTGCTTTGTTAAATAAATATGATATAACAGCAGACATACAGAGTGAAATTCAGTAAGCTCAGGAGAAGCCCTGCCATGAGATACAAGGAGCTTGCTACTAAAAAATATCAGTTTTTAAAATGTTGGTGGGAAGGGATTCAAGCAGACTCTGTGGAGAAAATTGAGAATGTTGTACTTTTAGAGGGTGTGCCCAGCAGAGTTGAAATCCTGGCTAGAGGACTGAGATCCAAAACAGTGCAGGAGGCTGCCAAGCTCTCAGACCACTATGCCAGGAGCAGACCTGCTCTGAGAGGGAGTGGGGCAGGTATGGCCACACAGAAAGGGAAAAGTGCACCTTCAGAGCAGCTAAAACCCTCCCTGCCTTCACTGAAACCAGGCAGACCCAGACTACAAAGAAAAGATTTGCATGGTAAAAGAAATGAATGTTGGGTTTGCAAGCAATCTGGACATCTTGCAAGACAGTGTCCTAAGAAGCACAGAACACACAAATTGGTGCTGGAAAAAAAGTGGGTTGTTTATGTATTCCTGAAAGCATGCCGGTAAACATAAGGGAGCACATACACCCAGTTACTGTGCATGGGGTACAGACCCATGGATTAAGGGACACAGGGGCATCCCTGACTTTGGTAAAAGAGGATTTGGTTGAGCCTGAACCACTTATACCCAGTCCATATTTTACTGAATGGGGATTCATGGGGGAGGAGAAAACACTGCAACTTGCTAGTGTTTTCCTTGACTGGGGTGAGACAGGAGAGGTTGTGCAAAAAGTTGCAGTGGCAGAAAACCTTGCCCTGGACATGATTATTGGGAACAGTTTCAAAAAGGGAATGGTATGTGCAGTTACCCACAGACAAGCGGCAAGGACTTGCATACTGTGTGACCCTGAGCAAGTCACTTAACCTCCTTGTGCTCCCAGGTCGCTCCTGTAAAAAAGCTTTCAGCTTACTGTGCTATACCTGGTTAGACAACTAAAAAAAAAATAGGTAAATTGTAATTCCCTGGACCACATAGGAGCTCCTGTGGAAAACACTGGGAGGCTGGTTCCCCAGCCTATGTCTCCTGATATGGAGAATAATGAAGAGGGGGTAGAAATTCCACAGGTAGCAGTTAACAGAACAGCTACAGAGGGTTACTCTGAGGAAGGAGGTGTAGCCAATAGTCAGAGGGTTAGGGATGGCAGTGACCCTGAATGCCCTGACACTAGAGCTAGGGAACCTAGTTTAGAAACTAGAGGGGACCTGTCCCATGCCTCAGAATTGTGTAAGGATTTTGCAGCTGCTCAGAAAAATTACCCTAGTATAGAGAAGCTGAGGGCTTGGGCAGACTCTGATGGAGCACGGGGAGGTGATGGGAAACATAAAGTTTATTGGGACAATGGACAGCTGTATATGCAGGACATAAGCACAGAGGGAGGGGTGATGGGCAGGCAGCTTATCGTTCCCCAGGGGTACTGTGAGTGGTTGCTCAAGATTGCTCATAACATTCTCATGTCTTGACATCTGGGAATCATGTGCACTATGCAGTAATTGGCCCAAAATTTCTATTGGCCAAACTTCACCCAGTAGGTGAAGAAGTATTGCAGCTCTTGTCACCGGTGCCAAGAAATAGGGAAGGCGGGTAGGAAAACCCAAGCCAACTTAATTCCCTTGCCCCTAGTGGAGGATCCATTCCAGAGGGTAGGAATGGATATTGTGGGGCCTTTGAATACCCCTAGCTCCTCTGGAAAGAGGTTTATCCTAACAGTGGTGGGTTATGCCACCTGGTACCCAGAGGCAGTCACCCTATCCTCACTAAGGACAGACAAAGTGGCATATGCCTTGCTAGGGATTCTCTCCCATGTTGGGTTCCCGCAGGAGGTTATCACTGATCAAGAGGGTTCCTTCATGTAGGACCTGATGAAATGTTTGTGGGAGAAGTGTGGGGTAGTGCAGGGATGCATGACATTTTATCACCCGCAAGCCAATGGGCTTGTTGAAAGATTCAATGGTACCCTAAAATCGATGCTCCAAGCATTTGCTGAACAGCATGGGAGGGACTGGGAGAAATACCTTCCCCACCTGTCGTTCACATACATGAAGGTGCTCCAAGAGTCAACAGGGTTTCCCCCCTTTGAGCTCTTATATGGACACAAGGTATGTGGGCCCCTAGACATGATCTGGGAGAACTGGTAAGGCAAGCATGCCACCCAGGGAGCTCCCATAGTGGATTATGTCCTTAAGTTTAGTGAAAAGCTGAAGGAGCTCATGGGAAAAGCCCAGAGCAACCTGGCAGCTACAAAAAACAAAAGTATTGTATGACCACAGAGCCAGATCTCATTTGTACACTGTGAGTCAGGAGGTCATGGTCCTAATCCCAGTTTAGAAGGATAAGCTGCAGGCAGATTAGGCAGGACAGTACAAAGTAGTCAGATAGGTGAATGATGTAAACTACATTATAGAACTGCCTGACAGGATACATACCAAAAGAATGTACCATGTCAACATGATGAAGCCATATGCAAATACTGTAGGGCTGACATTGTCTTTGCACTGTGTAGTCCTGGGGAGAGGATGGATGAAGAAGACCCCCTTTCTGGGCTTGCTGGAAAAAAAAGTGGGAGTCCTCTGTGAAGGCAATTAAAATATCGCCCCAGTTGACCCCAGACCAGATTCAGGAAGTAAGGAAGGTTTTAGCAGACTTTGTCCATTGTTTGGTGCCAGGCCTGGACTAACTCCCTTAGTGACACACGATTTGGAGACAGGGACACAAGATCCCATATGGCAAACAGGATATCAGGTGTCCGAGGCCATCCAAAAGGACATAAGGAGGGAGGTGGAGGAAATGTTGGATTTAGGTGTAATCCAGAAATCCCACAGCCCCTGGGCCTCACCCATCATCCTTGTTCCCCAGCCAGATGGCTCTACTCATTTGTGCCTGGACTACCATGGACTTAATGTAGTTATGAAGTCAGATGCCCACCCAATGCCATGGACAGACAAACTACTGGACAAGTTGGGAGGGGCAACATACCTTACTACTATTGACCTGAAAAAATGGTATTGGCAGGTAGAGGTAACCATATGAATAGAGAAAGCAAGGAGACCTCAGCTCTGATAAGGCATGTTAAAAATAAGATGCTTTTTACCTGACTGACGGAGGTGGTCACTTTGCTGAAGTGGTCAGGCTTAATCATGGTTCGGCTGGATAATGAGAACCAAGAGCCCCTCCGAAAACTATGAAAAGTAAGAACATTGGAGTTAATTTGAAAAAAGTGCAGGCTTTAATGCAGCAAAATGGGGGTTGTGTGCTCTTGTACTTTAACTATATGTTTCTGTTTGGTCACACACCAAAAGCCACCCCACTAATTTTAATAAATTGTGTTGTAAATACCAGGGGATCAGCTTGCAAACCTTTTATACAGGTAGAATTAACTGCCAGAGCTAGGGAGAAGTCAGTCTTCATCATCTGATAGTTATTTGAGTTTAAAGTAATGCCTTTTAGAATGAAGAATGCCCCTGCCACTTTCCTAAGGTTGGTGAACCAGGTGTTAAATGGTGCTGAAGAGTACACCATGGTGTACCTTGATGACATTGCCATCTTCAATGCCAGCTGGGAGGAACACCTGTCCCGCTTTAGGGAAGTGCTGGGCAGGATACAGAGGGCCGGGCTCACTGTAAAAGCTGAAAAGTGCCAGGTGACCATGGGTGAGGTGGCATACCTTGGGTATGTAGTAGGCCGGGGAAAGCTCCATCCTAATCATGCAAAAATTGAGGCAATTAAGGCATTGCCCAGACCTGAAACACAGAAACTGGCTCAGAGTTTTCTAGGGACTACAGGGTACTATAGAAAATGTGTACCAAACTACAGTACCTTGGCCGCTTGCTTATCTGGCCTGTTAAAGAAAAGGATGCATAAAAGGATTATTTGGGAACTAGCCTGTGAGCAAGCCTTTACATGGCTAAATGGGGCACTGTGCAGTGCTCCTGTATTAGCCAGTCCAGACTTTAGTAAATCCTGTGTAGTCCAGACTGATGCTTCAAATGTGGGCATTGGGGCAGTGCTTAGTCAAACGTCTAAACAAGAAAAAAGTTCACCCAATAGTGTACCTCAGTAAGAAGTAACTTCCCAGGGAGCAAGCTTATTCCATGGTGCCAAAAGAATGCCTTGCAATGGTGTGGACACTAAAGAAGTTAGAGCCATACCTGCATGGGAGCACTTTGGGGTACAAACAGATCACAACCCCTGGTTTGGCTTGCACAAATGGGTAAAACAAATAGTATGCTTTTAGGATGGATCCTTGCCTTCCAGGGGTGTGACATGACTGTCTCACACAGCACTGGGGCAGCAAATGAAAATGCAGATGGGTTAAGGCATCAGTTTGAGCAGTGAACTGAATTTGGGGAACCACATTCCATACCTAGGAATAGATTTGCCCAAATTCAGTCTAGGAGGGAGGGGTGTGATGGATAGCATCTGCTTGTTATTATATTATATCATATTTGAGATATAAATGTATGTTCTGTGAATGTCTGCTGGGGAAAATATGACAGCAGGCCAGGCCTGACCTTTTAACCCCAAAGGCCCTGGCTTGCTGAAACAGCTGGCTATAGTAAAAATAACCCAGTGGAAACTTTAATTAAGAACTTCCTTCAAAGGCCAGGTTAATACACATTGTAAACCATTCCTTTACTTTGAAATCCAGGGACAAAGAATGTATTTTATGACCTCTGAGGAAGAGGCAGCTTTTTAACTGATACCTGTTAGATTTTGCAACTAGGTGAACACAGTTCCTCTGGAAGTTTCTGAAGACATCAAAGGGGTAATTCTGCATGGGTATAAGGCCTCAAAAATTAAGAAGAAGTTTTTTTTTAATTGGAATGTTTGAGCAATGGGATGAGACATGTGACTGATAAACTAATTCAGTACCCAGGTTTGAGTGACCACACAGCCAGCATCTGTGAGCTGTGTCATCAGGAAGGAGGAGTTTGTAAAACCATATTACTAGCCAGTTGGGAGAAAACTTTGGATTTTGCTTTTGGTTTTGAAGTGGGACTCCTGACAAGGCACTCTCACAGCACATTAGGTAAATTCAACCACTTATTTATTACTTGAAACTTAGGGTAGTTAGAAATTCAGTTACAGGCATTTGATAATTGCCATTTTCTTTTGATTGTAAGTATTAATGTATATATGTTCAGTGTTTTGTATGTATTTACTATTTTTAATCTCAGTTAACGTTGTGGTTTCCTTAATCCTGCTTGAGTCTTTTCTCATTTGTTTGCATGGGAATGCTGTGATAATATTTGATAATTCTCATAAAACTGTCAAGGACTTATGGTGTTACCATTTTGCACAAAAGGTAAGAACATACCTAAGGTCTCAAATGAGTCAAAAAGGGGAGAATTGGGAACCAGGCTGGATGCTTGCTGGGTTAAGTATTGCACTGCATTTCCCCGAAGTAGGTGTGATATTTGATCCTGTTAACTAAGCATGCTAGCAAAAAAAGGGTTCATATTTTACCTCAGAACTTGAGACTAGTAGGTGTTTTGGTCCCAAAACAGACAGGAGGGTTACCCTGTTTGTCTCCTGTTCACATATTGCACTTTGAAGTTTAGCACTGTAGGAACAGAGGGCCTGACCTGTGGAGTGTGTGTATGACATACCTCATGGGTATTGTAAAGTAATCTGTACAGTGCTCATCAAATTTTCATTGTGTGAAAATGCTCTTACAGCACAGCTGTTACAGTCATTCTTATCTTAGAGTTGTCCTCTTACAGGAATTTTAGAGTTCTCCTTGTACAGGAGTTTAGGAGCGTTAGTTTACCCCTCTTCCTGTGAATGTGTCTTCCTTACCCTGGTTATCAGTAAATCCTGTGATTCATCTGAAACTCAATCACGACTCCCACCTCTGTTTGTCAGGTGACAACATCCACCTCCTTGGGAACCTGAAGTGTGCTCCCACTATTCCACCTGCAGGGAGCGGCACTGGTGTTGGTAAATAGTGTGCAATTTATTTGAGTCATCGTGACACCATTGCTCTAGCCACCCTTTTATTTTAGTGGATCCCAGCCCACACTACCATCAGTGCACCACATGTAAGCATGTAACAGCAGTATCAGGAGCAACTGAAAGCAGCAGGCAGAATAAGGGTGGAACATTGAGTGAAACTATTAATAACATGGACAGAGAATGAAACTGAATGACACAGTCAGATAGCATGCCAACCAGTTTGATGGGAGGTTAGTGTGAGTTGTCGATGCATCACAAAATAGGTAGGCTTAGGCAGTAGTATAACAATGAACTTCTAAAGAAGTAGAGAAAAATGCAGAAAAGTAACAATCAAACTGCTAGAAAAGCCAGCACACATGGGAATTGAAAAGTTGGGAGTTGTAACTGTTGAAAGAAGCCAGACACTGAGGGGAGCAGGTGTAAACAATTAAGGATGAATCTGCAGGGAGACAGCTGCAGCAAGTGGTGGCCAAATGGCACACAAATAACAATTGCAGGTAAGCTGAGGACTGCTAAAAGTGTGACAATAGTGAATGGGATCCTGAAAAACACGATGGCCTGAATAGCATGAAGCAAGCAAAGGTAAGCAGCAGCAGAATACTAGTAAAACTAGAAGCACCCCCAAAAAGTTAAACAGAAGAAACACAAGCACAGGAGAACAGGAAAGCAGACACAGACAACAGAGAGAAGCACAAACAACAGCCAGAGGCAAAGTAAAGTACTGATTAGAAAGGCAGGAAAAAAACACAAACCAGCAGAAAGTCCAGCATAAACCAAGCAGAAAATCCAAGAGCAGTAGAGGAGCGAGACAAACACAGAAAGGGGTGAAGATTTCAGCTGTGGAAGGTACAGTCCTACAGAGCCTTCAACCACAAACAAAAAGTGCGTCTAAATGAGGCTGGAAGGAACTGGCTTTTATAACTCAGGAAAGTTAAGTGGCTAGTTGCTGCAGCCCATTGAACTGCAGGCTTAACCTTTCAAATAGACAGAGTGAATGAGCGAGTAAGTGATAGATAGATAGATAGACAGACATACAGACAGACACAGATCCCAGACCTTGCTAGAAACATAGACATATAAACCATGATGGCAGAAAAAGACCAGAGATCCATCCAGTCTGCCCATATTCCCTAAAATTCCTAGAACCTTCCCTGGAACCTATTGTTCTTCCAGTATATTAACCCTTCTCATCTGATCCCCATTTTCCTCTGCCCCGGGTGACCACTATTCCCTTCCTTCTATACCATGCCTGCTTGAATACCCTGACGGTATTTGCACCCACCACCTCATTTTACAGCCTGTTCCAAGGTTACAGCAACCTTTCCATAAAGAAGCTCTTTCTCAAGTCAATACTGTCTCCCTCCTGTTAATGTCCACTCATGACCACATGACCTCCAGTTGGTATTCAGGGTAAACATTTTCCTACAGTTTACCTTGTTAATTCCTTTAAGGAACTTAGAGGTCTCTATCACATCTCCCCTCTCCTTTCTGGTTTCTAGTGAGTAATATTTAGTGCCTTGAGACACTCGTCATAGGTTCTACCCTGCTGGCCCTGAATAATTTGTGTTACTCTGTGCTGCACTGTTTCCAATCTATCCCTATCCTTTCTGAGGTGAGGACCCCAGAACTTGATGCAGTACTCCAGGTGAGGCTTCACTAGGGATATGTATAGGGGAAGTATTACCTCTTTTCTTCTGCTGTCCATACCCCTTCTGATATATTCCAGCATCCTGCTAGCCTTGCCATAGACTTTTTTGCATTGGCTAGTTTGTTTAAGGAAGGTAGTGATGCTACAGTAACTCCTAGATCCCATTCCTCTCTTCTAGTGCTGAGTCTCATCCCATTCATCCAGTACTCTGTCTTGGGGTTCCTTTTCCCTAGGCGCATTACCTTTCACTTTTTGACATTGAATTGAACTGTCAGACCTTTGACCTCCCCTCAAGTTTTTGTAGGTCCCTCTGCATATCCCTTATTCCCTCATCACTACCCAATCTCCCACATAGCTTTGTGTCATCTTTGAAGAGAAACAGCATGCCCTGGATTTCCTCACCAGTGACACTAATGAACATGTTGAAGAGGACTGGACTCAGGACAGATCCCTGTGGAACCCCCACTGGTAACCTCCTTTGCTTCTGAACTTAACCCCGTTGACTACCACACTCTGCTGCCTCCCTTCTAGCCGACTATCCACACAGTTCCCTATGGTTTTAGCTGCATCCAGGTCTTCAATCTTTTTGAGAAACCTTATGCTTGGTACCTAATCAAAAGCTTTGCTGATGTCAAAGTAAAGCAGATCCACAGCATGATCCTTGTGTACTTTATTGGTCAATCAGTCAAAGAAAAAAATCAGGTTAGTCTGACAAGACCTTCCTTCATTAAAACCATGTTATTTAGTATCCTGGAGCTCCAAACTAGACTGGAACAGAAGAAAGAGTATAAAACACTTTCACTTTCCTGATTCCCATTCAACAATATTGAAACTTCTGGACATGCTGTGCACATGTGGTACCTTATCTCCAATCCGTTAAGTCCAGCCTGACTCCGAAGCACTAAACCCTGATTTTTCAAACACATATATCTTAAAAAATACAAAACTCCCAAACATCTAACCCCACTAGGAAATCCTTCACCACCAATGACCATAACCATACAAAATTTCACTGTTAAAAGATTTATAGTTTTTTTCTCTACACAAGAGCAACAATTCAGGAAAAAAAACCACTATTGAAATAGAATGGGAAAAACATTTTTTTTATGTATTAATATCTCAGAAAATACAAAACTGGTTTACATGAAATGTTCAAAGATTGCAAATTCTACCATGTACAACAAATCTTGAGTTTCATGTAAATGTGTCTTTCTCCAAGTAGTAAACAAAACATCAAGTTTAATATTGAAGACACCAGTCATCCTACCTATAGAGGCACTACTACACCCCTATAATGCTATGAAAAATAATTCAGCAATAAGAGCTGACACTTACTTATTTGAATGACAAGAGACATACAAACATACGAACTTATAGACATATAGAGTATCTTCATTCTGGATCTTAAAAAAGGTCATTCCACTGAGATAGCCTTAGTTAAGATTACAGATGGTAGTATGGTTCTATGTCAAATGGCCAGAAGTCAGTCCTCAATTTATTAGATGTTACATCAGCTCTGAATACAACTGTTCAAGTTACTTTCATTGAAAGATTGTGTGCCACTTTTGGTCTCCAGAGTTGTGTTCTTTCTTGGTTTATTTCCTATCTTTCTATTACACACTTAGGGATTCTTGGGACAGGCTTTTCAGCATCTTCTCCTGTCACTGTAGTTGTTACCCAGGGTTTGATATGGGAGTGTTCCTCTTTGCTTTTATCTTCAGCCAGTTTTATAAAGATTATTGGTAACTTGGGTTTAACTTTCAAGCTGATGACTCCCAGCTTCACTTGTTTTCCCCTATGTTAAGGACAATATTTTGGTAACCATCACATCTTCTTTTCTGACTATTCTTTCTTAAATGTCTGAATAACTGTCTGAAACTCAGTATGACTAAAACAGAAATTCATTTAATTGGTTTTGTGAGACAGTTAGCTAGTACTGATCAATATCATTTCAAAATCCAGCACGATCAATTATGTCCTGTAAATGATATCTGAAACTTAGGTGTGCTTATTGATTCACAAATCATGTTTTTCAAATCATGTTTAAGCAGTTGCAAAACAAATGTTGCTTTCACTATCTGAACATTGCCTGTATTTGAGGTCAGGTCACAAGGGCAGGAGTCCCCAAGCCCTCCCCACAGACAAGTGGGACCCCCCTGTGGACCATGCCAAAGAATTTCTGAAGCCAGCGCTGAGGTCGGGTCGTGAGGGCAGGAGTCCCCAAGCCCTCCCCACAGACAAGCGAGACCCCCTGAAGACCACGCTGAAGAATTTCTGAAGCCAGTGCTGAGGTCGGGTCACGAGGGCAGGAGTCTCCCAGCCCTCCCCACAGAGAAGCAAAACGCCCCCCGCGGACTACGCCAAAGAATTTCAGAATCCAACACTGAGGTCGGGTCACGAGGGCAGGATTCCCCAAGCCCTCCCCACAGACAAGTGAGACCCCCCCCGTGGACCACGCCCAAGAATTTCTGAAGCCAATACTGAGGTCAGGTCACAAGGGCAGGAGTCCCCAAGCCCTCCCCACAGACAAGCGAGACCCCCCCACGGACCCACGCCGAAGAAAATCTGAGCAAGCGCTAGGGGTCGGTCGCATGGTGCAGGAGTCCCCTAGCCCTCCCACAGACAAGTGAGACCCCCAGTGGACCACTTACCAAGAATTTCTGAAGCCAGGTAGCCACCGTAGTTCTTGCAGCTGCTCACTGAAAGGAGCTCTACCTCACCACAAATTTAAACTTGGCACCTTTTTGTAGACAGTGCTGATTTGTAATAATTGCCGGTGTGCATCGAGCGTTACACAGCTTCCTGCCTCCAATCTTTTATCTGCCGATATATTTGCAAAAATAGGGGACTCTTGCTAATCTCTGCAAACTGTTTTAACTGGGGATTTGTTTTTTACTGAAATTGCATGACTTTACATAGGGGAAGGAAGCGGTAGTGCTTGTTGTGAGGAAAGTCTGCTGTACCCAGGGGAGTTGTTATAATTACATGAGTGCAAAAAAAAAAAGGGAAGGTAGCGGTAGAGATTGTTGCGGGAAAGTCTGCTGCTGTCTAGGGGAATCTTTTACTAAAGTAGGCCATGCAAACCTGACTGTAAATGTAATAGGGCCCCAGGCTGTTGTAATTACCGGGTCATAGCTCCTATTTAAAAAGGCTTCACATCTATTGGGTGCATTAGTAACATGCTCCTCCTACAAGCCACATACCTGTACTTAAAAGCCTTTCTCTTCCTTTCCACAACACTGAGGTTGGGTCGCAAGAGCAGGAGTACCGAAGCCCTCCCCACAGACAAGCGAGATTCCCCCCCACCCCGCGGACCATGCCAAAGAATTTCTGAAGCCAGATAGCCACCAGAGTTCTTGCAGCTGCTCAATGAAAGGAGCTCTAGCCCCGCCTGTGCTACCCGCAGGCTCCCCACTGCCCACACCACCACCCTTGTCGGCTTCTCTTTATATAGTGGTGCCTGAACTGATCTCGTGAGCTTGTGAACCGATCAGCCCACTTTCCCATTAGTCCCTTATATTTTTCCACCACTAGCGGCCACCGCAGAGCACACTGACAAATCCTCCTCTGTCCAAAAGGAAACTTACTTACAAAAATGCAGTTTCTCACTGCAACTATCACTATGCTCTGCATAGCCTCATCTTCCCTCCCAACCTCATTCAATCCTAGGCTACCAGACCCCTTGCCACTTCCCACCTTAACTACCAAGCCTTCACCCCATTCCTCCTTGGCACCAGTTAAACACAACCTGCACCATGGGCACAACTGGACCCTGGGGGCATCTATCCTCCTCCCCTTTCTATGCAGCAACAATAGCCCTATATCTCCCACTCTTTTCAGCCCCAAAGGCAAACTTAATTACCTCTAATCACCCCACTTGCAGGGGTGCACCAGTAAAGATCATGCAACTATTAAGGCACACCCTGGTATTTCTACTTCTCGTAGCCAGGGACATTGAATGGAACCGTGGACCACAGGCACCCATTGCTGCCCAACCACCAGCACCACCTACACACCTCCCCAAAGGTCTCTAAATTGTCCACCTTAATATATGTAGCATCCTAAATAAAATGGCTGCCCTACAAACAACTGTCCTGGCCTTTCGCCTCATATTATAATCAACACTGAATCTTGGCTGAAGCCCCATTACCGGGACGAGGAATTCTCAATATACGACTTCTTTCTAATCCACCAAGACAGACAGGGGAGGAAGAAGGGTGGTGGCACTGCCATGTGTGTCACCTCAAATCTCCAGTTTTCTGTAATCACTCTGCCGACACCCTTACTAACCATAGATTTCCTCCTGATCAAAATCCCCCTTGCCCCAGTATACATAGCTGGGTCATACTGCCCACCAGACACACCGCTAACTAGCATCCTTGAACACCTAGGCAACCTGAGGGCCCTTACAGAAGGTGGTGAACTCCACATCCTTGGTGATTTCAATCAGAACTGGCTAGGATGCGCAGCATCAAAGACACGTTGCCAAATAAACACGATAAATTTGCACCAGAAAATAGGGGAACCCACCCACCTAAACCACAAATCCAATAAACACACACTACTGGACTGGGCACTCACTACCCACCCACATAGGATCCTTAAAGCCGGCCTTCAACCGGACTCCCTTAGCGACCACCATCTGATTTTTATAGTGCACAAAATCTTCTGTCCCCCAGCCCCTCTACCCAATTTGCTGCACAGCAGAGTTTACAAATCACTGAATCTGACTGCTCTCCTAAATGACCTAACCGCCATTGACTGGTCTCCCATCCCTAGAGCCACCTCCATGGATGAGGCCCTGAGCTATTTCTCTACTAATTTCCTCACCATCTGGGACATACATGCCCCACTAAGGAGATCCAGAGTCAGAGGTTTCCACTTACCCTGGGTAACTCCAAACCTCATGGAACAACTCCGAGCCAGAGACCGTGCCTGGAAATCTTTCAAGGCCACAGGTGCTCATGAGGCCCAGCAACACTACCGGTCACTTCGAAATGCCTGTACAAGACTCATGCGGAAGTTCAAATCAAATTACTTAAAACCGGTGTTCAACAAAAACCACACCCACCCTTCTCAATTCTGGAAGTCCATAAAATCTCTTCTCACCCCACCGACCCAACCCCCCACCCCCACTCTCAACCTCACAGGTAAAATCATCAATGATCCTTGTCTGGTTGCCACCGAGTTTAATGCCTACTTCTCTGCCACTACTGCCTCCGTGCTCTCCTCCCACCCCCCACCCCTACATTTCGCTCTCCCCAAAGTACTTCCTAATGCACCCCCCCAGCCTCCTTTTCGCTCCACCCAGTCACTCCAGGCCAGGTGCTAAAAATACTACACTCACTAAACACATCCAAAGGCAAATGTCCATCGGGCCTAGATTCTAAAATGCTCCTACTCTCTGCACTGCCTATAGCCCACCCTCTAACCATGCTCTATAATCTGTCCTTTAAATTAGGGGCACTCCCCACATAATGGAAACAAGCCACAGTCATTCCTCTTCCCAAGGAAGGGGACCTCTCCTCCCCATCAAACTATCGGACTATATCTCTGCTCCCCATCCTAGCCAAAATTCAAGAGTGCCTTGTTCTATCCCAGCTACACCTCTATCTACTGTAGTTACAATCTCCTTTTTCACCCCCTACCAAGCCAGATTCAGAAAAGATCACTTCACCACCACATCCCTCCTTCGCCTCACTAACTCCATCCTTACAGGCAAAGACAAAGGGGAAATAACCACAGGTATTTTTATAGACCTGGCAAAAGCCTTCGACATGGTCTCTCACCCCCTGTTGCTGTCTAAACTTGCCCAAACTGGTCTGTCGGTGGCAGCACAAAACTGGTTCCACTCATACCTATCAGGTAGGTCTCAATCAGTCTGCATCGGTACGGCTCTATCCACCCCTCTCCCTGTCACCAGTGGTGTACCTCAAGGGTCCGTGCTCGGCCCGCTACTTTTCTCAATCTTTCTCAATGATTTTCCTGCTGTCTGCACACAAACTGCCATCCATATGTACGTGGACGATATGGTGCTGTTCACCTCTGGCCCATCCGGAACCGCAATGGCAGCATGCCTACAGAAGGATTTCAACTCCATCCAACGCTGGTTCCTCGAGAACCAACTATTCCTAAACATAAAAAAAACTGTCTCCCTCACTTTTGGCTCCCAGGCCAAACTAACCCAGCTTACTGACTCACCCATATTCTATACCTTGCACAAAACACTGCTTGAGGCCTGCTCCACATATTGCTATCTTGGCGTCTGGCTAGATCAGTACCTTGACTTCTCAGCGCACGTAGATGCAACTGCACAAAAAACTACATCCCATGCTGGAAGCTCTCCATCCTAACAAATATTGCATCCCTCTACCGACAAGACTAGCTATTGTCCAAAAAATGATCCTCCCAATTTTGGACTACGGCGATGTCATCTAAAGTGCTGCCCCCCAAACGCCCTTAGCCTGGCTCAACCCCCTATACAACTCCTTCTGCCGGTTCACCTTGGACCGTTCTCCCAATACCCACCACTGTGACCTATACCAGTCCCTTGACCTCCCCTCACTCCAAAACTGGTGATTGCTGCACAGTGCTAGAATTACTGCAAAGTTCTGGTCTCATATGCTCCCCTCCTACCTATCAACATGCCTAACCGCCATCTCCCCACCAATCTACAATCTCAGGAACACTGACTCCAGGCTCCTGCACATTCCTCACAGATCCACCCAATCAGGTCAGGTAGCTTTCAGTTTCAGGCTACCTTAGTTATGGAACTCACTGGCAGCCGACATCAGACACATCACAAGTACTCCCCAACATAATGCTCTTCTCAAATCACATTTCGCTACCAACTGCTCATGCTTTCCCCATCACTGATTTCCCTGCACAACTCCTACCCAATCTATCAGCTACTCGCTCAACCACTACCCATTCTAACATTCTACTTGTTCCAGTCTGGGCTCCATTTTCGCATTCATCACAAAGTGCTACTATATGCTACTGAACCTGCTATTGTTGCTGTATTATACGCACACCTTACCCATATTGTATGTAATCAATTTTTTTCTCCCACTATGTAATTGTTGTAATTGTTCCATTCTACTACATCACTGTCTGATATAATCTTCACATTATGTATGAACTGTTTTTCATCTTATTTTCTGCACCCATTCTACTGTACCACTATCTGTTATAATCTTCTCAATATGTATGAACTGTTTTTTGTCTTATTACTGCACTCTTGTAACCCCCTAGCCCCAGGGTACATCTGGGAATCGAGCTGTACTCCGTTCAGTATGCCTTTCCTGGTAAATCTCTTAAATAAATAAAATTTGAAGCTCTTTGACCCATGAAGCTACAATAACATGAAAGTGTGTGATTGTGTTATAATTTATATGCTGGATCTGGTCACTATCGCTGAGACCTGGTGCAATGAAGGCCAGGACTGGGATACGGTAGCACCAGGTTTTACTCTGTTGAGAAGGGGCAGGGTTAGAAGAAAGGGGGGGGTAGCTCTTTATGTAAGGGACAGCATAAAGGCTATAGAAATATAAGGAGATCGGGGAGAGAGGAGGTACAGTGGGTCACTCTGTAGAAAATGAATGTAGCCATTATCCATGTGGGAGCGATATACAGACCTCCAGAACAGATGGAAGAAGTGGATGGGGAAATGCAGGAAGCAATCCAAAGACTGGCTCATAAGAGAGAGTTGTTACTAGTGGGAGACTTCAGCTTACCTGACGTAGATTGGAGACTTCCAGCAGTGGCAAGTTCCAGGAGCAAGGACATCCTAGACTCCTTGCAGGGGCGTTCCTCAGTTAACTGGTAATAGAATCCACACTACAGGGAATAGTACTGGACCTAGTGCTGATGACTGTGGACAGTGTTGCTGACGTCACAGTGGGTGACAACCTGGGGACAAGTGTCTGTCGTATTGTGTGGTTTAGCATAAAAACTGGGTTTTTGTCAAACCACACAAGGATGTGGGTCATGGACTTCATAAGGTCCAATTTTAAGACAATGGGAGAATGCCTCAGGGATACTCTGGCAGGGATAGAAATGCTAGGTGGAGTCAAGGACCAGTGGACAAAGTTTACCAGTAGAAACAAAGGGAGGCAGGGAAGGCAGTGAGAAGACCAAAGACTCAGACAGAGGAGAATATTGCCCAATCAATATAAAAGGTGATAAAACCTTCTTTAGAAATATTAGTGAAAAAAGAAAGATCAATGGGTGGAGAACAAGCATAAAGGGTGAAGGGGGGACTGAAGAAGGGGATCAAGAGAAATGTGGACAAATTGAACAGATACTTTTGTTTAGTATTTACAATAGTAGGCATAGGTGACAGGCCAAAGATAATGAAGAGTGGCAGAATTGGTAAGGAGGTGGACAAAAGTCCTTTCACAGAGGAGGAGGTCCTCAGAGTACTAGCAGTAGTAAAATCAAAAGTTGACAAGGCAATTGGACTGGATGGGGTTCACCCTTGGATACTGAAGGAGCTCAGAACAACTGGTAGTTTTTTTCAACTTTTCACTGAATACATGGGTGGTTCTGGTATACTGGAGAATGGTGGATGTGGTCTCACTTCACAAAATTGGGAATTGACAAGAGGCAGGAAATTATGGACCTGTCACCCTGACTTAGGTAGTGGGCAAGGTTATAGAATCACTATTGAAAGACAGGATTGTGGAATACCTTGAAACAAGTAGATTGCAGGATCAAAGGCAACATGGTTTCACAACAGGGAGGTCCTGCCAGACAAAGCTGATTGAGTTCTTCAACTTGGTGACCAAGGAAGTGGATCAGAGTGGAGCAGTAATTGTGGCATACCTGTCTTTCAGGAAGGTCTTTAACACCATTCTACATAGAAGACTGGTGTACAAGCTGGCCTGTCTAGGAGTAGGACAGAAAGTAGTAAACTGGGTAAGAAGTTGGTGGGGTGGCAGAAGTCAGAGGGTGGTGGTAAATGGAGTCCACTCATGAGAAGGCAGAGTGACAAGCAGGGTGCCTCATGGGTCAGTACTAGGCATGGTCCTCTTCAATGTCTTTATCACTGACATTGCAGAAGGGCTAAAAGGCAAAGTCTGTCTGTTTGTGGATGACACAAAGATGTGCAACAGGATGGATGCACCAGATAAGGTGGAAAAAATGATGAATGATTTGCAGAAGTTAGAAGAATGGTCAAGTATTTGGCAGCTGGGTTTCAATGCTAAAATGTGCAATGTTATGTACTTGGGGCACTGAAACCTGGGGGCTATGTGCCAGTTGGCAGGGGATGTACTGGTATCTACCAAACAAGAAAGAGACCTGGGGGTAATAATTTCTGATGACCTGAAAGCAGTCAAGTAGAGTGAAAATGCAGTGCCAAAGGCTTGTTGAATGCTGGGGTGCATAGGGAGGGGTAGCAGCAGTAGGAGGAAGGAGGTAGTGTTGCTTCTGTACAGGTCTCTGGTATGACCACACCTCAAGTACTGTGTCCAGTACTGCAGACCCTACCTCTGTAAGAAGAAGGACAGGGTGGAGGTGGTACAGAGGCAGGCAAGCAAAATGGTGCAGGGACTGCACCAAAAGTCCTATGAAGAGAGACTAAGAGAACTGAATATGTATTTTCTGGAGGAAAAAAGAGAAAGGGGGATATGACAGAAACATTAAAATACCTAACAGGTTTTAATAAAGTACAGGAAGGTAGCATTTTCTGCAGAAGACAGACTCGAGGACAAGAGTCAAGCTATGAAGCTTGACAGGGTAAAACATCAGGTCTTGTGTTCTCATCACTAAACATTTGCAGCCTCCTCCCAAAAATAGACAGTCTGAAGGCCTGGATCTCCCAACACCACCCAGATGTGATATCTGTTGTGGAAACATGACTTTCCCAGAAAATACCAGATACAGCCATTTCCCTGCCTGACTACACCCTGTACCGACAGGACTGCTGCTTGAAAAGAGGTGAAGGTTGTCTCATTTACACCAGAAATACACTACAGTGATATGTCCTACCCCAACCTCCCAGCAATGAAAATCTCCAGGTACTAGCCATCAAACTGATGCTAGGAGCACACAACAGAGGGCTTACCCTACAGTTGTATAAATCCCACCTAAGCAGACCACATCTGGCATCAATAACCTATTAGAATACATATCCACGCTGAGCCTAAACATCAAAACAATGCTGTTGGAAGACTTCAGTATCAACTGGGACTCACCTGCTGCTAGTACCATCAAAGATACTCTTGCCAATATCCACTTCTCCCAACTAGTGGACAGGCCGACTCGAACCAATTACAAGATGGGCACCAGCACAGTTCTAGACTGGGTTCTCTCAAACCGCCCTTCCCACATCACAGACCTCACAGTACTCCCTGATTCATTCAGTGACCACTCCCCTGTCAGATTCCTCTGGAACAACAACTACCACAAACCTCTGGCCAGAAGCATAAAAAAATGCCTACTCCAAAAGGACCACCGTCAGCAGTTAAAGGATGACCTAAAGTAGCTGGACTGGTCAGACCTGTATGAAACCAAGGATGCGGACGCTGCACTAGATCTCTTTATCTCAAAATTCAATGCAGACTGTGACAAACATGATCCCGTCACAGAAAGAAAAACCAGAGGACCTATGAATCCCTGGATTACCCCAGAACTACTGGCGCAACTAAGTGCAAGAGACAAACTCTGGCAAACAGCGTGGACACTTGGCACAGCAACTAACATCCGAAGGCATAAAAGGGCCCACAATGAGTGCATAAAAGGCAGTTCATGAGGCAAAAAGCAAATTCTACAAGGAAGTGCTCACTAACGCCTGGAATAGCAGCAAATTGTTCTGGGCAAATCTAAACAATATCACTGGGAAGGACCCTAAAATATCCCCAGGCATGCTAAATGTCGAGAGCATCCCTACCTTGAACCCACTGCTCATCACTAACTGTCTGAACCTCACTTTCTTGGATCTTACTAGTGCACGCCTGACAAATATCTTCAATATCCCTGCTTCAGGGGCCAGTGAGAAGACCCCAGCACTACCAAACTGGCCACTTTTCCATTTCAGACTGGTCTCTGAAGCCTCTGTTAGAAAATACATTGAAAAAACCCTTGACAAATTAAGGCACAGTGGGGACTCACTCAACCTAAAATGTGTTCATCTAACACTAGACGAGGTACTTGGTCCACTGACAAAGATAATTAATCTATCTCTCTGTCACTCCAAATTCCCCCAAATCTGGAAAGCTGCCACAATCAGTCGGTACACAAAAGTAATGACCGGTCTCTTCGAAGCAACTACAAGCCAATCTCTATACTCCCCCCTCTCTCCAAGGCCCTTGAAAGGATTGTGGATGACCAGCTGTTGGAGTATTCAATCAATACCTGTTCCTATGCCCAGAACAGCTTGGTTTGCAAGCCAGTCCTAGCACCATTATGGCTCTCTTGGAATTTAACAGATTCATACATAGTGCTTTTGACAAAGGTTACATTGCAGGGGCAGCCTTTGTTAATCTATCAAAGGCATTTGACATGGTCCATCATGCCCTCCTCCTTGAACAGCTCTCGGACATAAGGCTAGCCCTAGAAACCTTAGCATGGTTCTGTAGCTACCTTAGTCTGTGATCAGAGCAAGTAAAGATCAGGCAAATCCTTTCAGAAAGTCGACTGGTCAGATCAGGGGTACCTCAAAGATCCATACTCAGTCTGCTACTCTTCAGTGTCTTCCTAAACAACCTCCCAGCTGCTTGTAATAGCTGCATGCCTCTCTATGCATATGATGCAGTGATCATTACTAGCAACCTCAACCCCACACTTCTGGAATACAACCTCCAGAGTGACTTTGCTGAGGCTGAAACATGGTTTCAAGTGAAAAAACTATTCATGAACTATAAAAGGACCAAGACCATGCCCTTCACCACTGCCCAAAGCAAGCTAAAAGGCTGTCCTCTGGAAATTCAGAATGACTCCAGTAACACCCTGGAACTAGTCTCCCCATTTCAAGTACCTGGGAATCATACTGGACACTGCCCTGTCTTACACACAGCACATTAACATCACTGCCAAAGCCTTTAACAGCAGGATTAGTATCCTCTATAGTCATTGATATTGCCTGACATATGAAGCTCTGAATTTGGCTATTAACAGTTTACTCATCACCTTGATTAACTATGGCCTAGCTGTTTATGGCTATGCTTCTGACACAGTGCTCCAATACGTCTCAATAGCCTTAAACAGAGCCTGCTGCCTGCTTACTAATGTCCCAAAACTCACCCACACCTGTGAGCTTTATACGCAATCAGGCTGACTTCAATTGAAAGACAGAATACGATATCAGTTCTGGCTACTTGCAAAAAATGCCTCACTAAACTTACTTCCTCAAGGAGTTCTGAGCTTTCTGTCACCTTCTCATCATGCCAGGCACACCAGGAGCAGGACTACACAAGTGTTCCATGTGCCCAGGTGCCGCACAATGACGGCCTAGTGATTATGTGCTCACCAGGCCCCTCTGTGGACAAATGGTCTACCATCTGACATCACCAAAGCTACAACCCTTGGTTCTTTAAGGCACAAACTCTGTCAGCACCTCACCAACAATAGTACCTGTAGGTGCCACCACTAGATAGCACCCGCAGCTTTGTCTGCCTCAGCACTTCCAACTCCTGGCCTGCCAAGTTAAATCTTTGCCCTAACACTTGCCTCCCACCCCCTACCCTTTGGCTATTTCTTTCACTCTGCCCTCTCTATCCCAGCTCCCACTGCTCCTCCTTTCCTCTCCCTACCTTACCACAGCAATCTATCTCTGTCTCTTTCTCTTCCATGGGATGCTGGCGTACCATGTACAATGCCTTTGCACAATTTATGAACTGCTTGTCATTGCAGCCCATGTACTGCTTGAATTTTTTTGTATGTGTATAATTTACTGTAACAATAATGTGTCTTTTTGTGTTAATATATTGGATGTGCAACTTCTCAATGAGCATCCTCTCACCGGTGTCATCCAAGACTTCAATAAATAAAAAATAAATAAAAATTAAATAGAAGGGGGGCTTAGAGGGGATGTGAGGGAATATTTCTTCATAGAGATGGTGGTGGAAGCCTGGAATAGCCTCCCAGTAGAGGTGGTAGGTGCCAAAACAGTTGCAGGGTTCAAACATGCATGGGAGAGATACAAAGGGACCTTGGAAGGAACACAAGAGGTGGGGACATCCAAAATTGTACAAGGGCTGTGGTAGCACAAAAGGCAGGGAAAATGGGCAGACTGGATGGGCCTAAGGGGTCTTTATCTGCGGACAACCTTCATGTTTCTGTGCTTCCATTTTAATTCTTTATTTGCAGTGTTTCCATATTTAATCATTCAACCCTTACAAATTCATCAGAACTGGAAAACCTGACTTAATTTTGGACTGCCTAATTATCATGCAACCCCACTGTTTTGTAGTCTTTCCTGAATGTTCATTGGCTGAAGATTTCAAACACTGCAACTTTTAAATTAATGGCCATGAGTTATCAAGCTCTTAGGAGTACAGTGCAACTTTATTTACAGGACCTTGTGTTCCCTTACATGCCTTCTAGAATTTTGCACTCTACCAAGGTTAATTACTTGACAGGAGCCAATTTTGTAGCAAAAGTTGAGCTTTTTTGCACTTGATTCTTTTAATTTGGAACATTCAACCTTTGAAGTCAGGTCTTCAAAATCATTCAAAGTTTTCAAATAAAGGGTAAAAACATGATTATTCTGTTGATAACTGCAATGTTCATCACAATAATACAATCAGATAAATGTCTAAATAAGTAAATAAATACTGCCTGAGTTGGAAAGACAGAAGGGATGCATGTCTAGTGCTATTATTACATCTATTGCTATATTAAAGCAGTTGTATGATTTTTGTCATATTAGGTTGTCCATTCAAAAGTCTAGTGCAATAATAACTGTTGCTGATGTGTTTCAGGCATAAACAAAAGGTATTTTAGTTGGGGAGCTTTAGGTGTCTGATGATGACCTAACAGATAACAATGATTATGTGGTAGACAAATACAGCAAATGCTGTGCTCTGCTCAGTTCATTGGGTGTTTTGCATTGTGAGAACAAACACTCAGGGGTTCATATTTGTGATCTTGTATTTACCTTTAAGACCTAGGCTGCAAAGTAGCACATGATCTCCTGTCTGTAAAGATTGCTCCCTGAAACACTAATCCTACCAGTTCTTATTATCCAAATTATTGTTTTCTGTTGCCATCTGTGACAGGCAATAAGTCTCTTCCAGTTGAATTCTCAGCCTCTATGCTTATTGTGTAAAGGTCTCTGGAAGTGTACAATCAGTAGCACCACTGTATTACAAATCTACAAGCACCCTGGCCTCCCTTCACCACATGAAGAAGTTTGTTGAGAAACCCATGGAAACACTCCGGATACAGTTATACACACAGACTAAAGTGCTCCCCTGATGAACCCACTTGGGTTTTTGAGATATTTTAAATGTTCCCAGCATGTTTAATAGCATTATGTTGATCCACTTCAGTTAAGGGGTCTCCTTGAAGGTGGTATAGAATAGTTTCTGACATCTACAGTACAAGTCACATTAAACTGTCCTGCCAATAAGTTGGTTTAGCATTGTTTTCTATGGTTGACAATGCATTGGCAACTCATACTGCATTGTTTTCCAACACATATCAACTTAAGAGCAATGTTTATAAAATGTTTTTGCTACTCAGTTGGCATGCACCTTAATCCCAATCACAGTGCAATGCAAAACTGAGTTGTAACTCTTAAGAAACAGTTTGTGCAAGATTTTGTAGTGAATCCAGCAGCACTTAAGCAACTCAATCAGAAATGCTAAAGCAGCTCATTGGTGGAACAGTTTAATGTGACTTGTACTATACTCTCAATAAACTCAGTGGTTCCTTCATTAGGTGACCTTAGAACTTCTTTCCCTGATCCAAATGCAGGAGCTTTTGAATCCTATAGACCATTAAGAATATTTTCTTTAGAACTTTAACCACCATAGTAGGCTTCTGATCCTTCATGGGGTGGTCTTGAACATACCGGGTGAAGAGATTAGTAACCCCAAAGGTGCTGCCCAAGTCATTGATTTTAGCCTCCAATGACTACAAGTTCATACATACAACTAGTTTACCAGTTCCAGTGAGGCTGATAGTTACCAAAGAAGTTGCCTTCTGTCACAGAGTTTTCTGCTGTACATATCTGATACAGCTCGTACAGTGCCATTCTACATGTATGATCATCCATGGACAGTAAAACTGAAAACACACATTGACAAAGTTTTATGATAGTCCAAATCATCAGAAAGAGCTCATATTCCAGTCTTCACAAACATATAAGGTAAAACCTACTCATTGCACAGAAACTGAGAAGGTCACTGTGGGTCCTGTACATAAGTATATTCTTTAAGGCACATTTACTCCATTAACAGGGTCACATCAGAATAGTGTTGTGCAATTAAGACATTTAATAACCTCCCCAAACACCAACACCATGCGCTCACAGTAGGAATGGGTGGTGAATCAAAACCTAGTGAACAAACAATACCACAGTGGCACACAGCAGAAGGAAACAAAACAGCTGATGTACTCACATATAGTGGTAAATCCAACACTTCATTCAACCAAAGGAGAGTGTGGCACTAAGTCCCAGCACATCGGGGGACATGGCTACACAGTAAAGGTTACTCTGTCTTGAAACAGATTCTTAAAGGTACAATCACCAAAAATATGAAAATACAATGGACACTGCCACTGGCCTGCATTTGTTATCATACATGGGTTGCCTGTGGTTGACTTTGTGAAGCTGATCAATCATCCAAGGCACTTTTCTCTTTTTCTTGTGATGATGGCTCTGCCACTTCATTATATGGCAGCCAACAGGTGGCTGCATGGTGTGTGTGTGTGTGTGTGTGTGTGTGTGTGTGTGTCTAAACAAGATGGACAATGATGTATGTTCTGCAGCAGATGATAAGAAGAGAACATTTAGAAAGTGGAGCAGGCACCATGAAGCCCTGACTTCTAACCTGCAACTGACACAATTGTGCCTGCTGCCTGCCTGATTTCTGATGGAGGGTGGTCTGTTCTACCATGCACACTTCAACATCGAAAGCCATAATTGTGGATTCAGGCCAGTGCTATATGAAGGACTGCCAGCACTAGACTATTCCACTAACTTCAAACAAATAGCACTCATGGAAAACAAAGCGAGAGATCACTCCAAATAAGTGAAAAACTTTTAATGTGTAAACATACTCAATAGCAGAATGAAAAAATGACGGTTTACACAGCTCAAGTAGCTGCCTAAAGGTTCTGTCACTTTGACTATCCCAGCCTTCCTCAGGGGGTGTGGCAGGAAAGTTTCAAAGAATAATTTAAATAGCCAGACTGCTGGCTTTCACTTTGTTGTTTTCCATGAGTGCTACATGTTTGGAGTTAGTACTGTTCCACCATACAACCATGCAACCATACTGACCACTGGTTGCTGTGCAGGCAGGACCATGATTATGCAGGATGGGATTCCCACTGGTGTGTGTCAGGTATGGATGAACATTGTGCATGAACAACACCATTAGCCATCATCTTAAAGGGGTTGGGAGAAAAAAGTAAAAATCAGTTTACCATTGGTAGGTGGAGGTGGAGAATCTAGTATGCGAGGGATTGCTCCCTGCTCATGGTGAGGGTGATTCTGTCACTAGGCTATATGACAACTACCAGGTTGCTGTTTGTTTATGTTGCAAGCATGAATATCAAATAGGTAGGGGGTGGTCAGATGAAATGTGTGTGCCTCAACACGACACACAATGATGTACACTCGCTGCAGGGGACAAGGGGAGAACATGCAAATAGTGGAACAGGCACCAAAATGCACTAACTGCATGCTAGCAACCTGCTCCTTCACCCTTGATGAATGCCTGATTTCTAATGGAGGGGGATTATTCTGCCATACAACCACCAGAAAGGTGACCAAAAGTTGCGGTGCAGGTAGGAGCACAGTTGTGGAGTGTGAGACACTGATTGTCTTGTGGCGTATACAGATGAATATCATGCATGTACCACAACCTTGGTGATTGTGTAAAAGGGGATGACAGAAAAAGTGAAAATCTAGAACACTGCAACGTGATTAACCCATTATGCCAACAGATCCTGCACCACTGACCTGGGCTCCTCCCTGCTTTAAATGACCTAACAGATACCATGGGACATGGTGCAGCCTATCAGCATCTATTGTGCTGAGGTGATACCATGAGCAACTGACAGAAGGAAGGTAAGCCCTGTGAGATAGCATGGTGACAGGGTTGGGGCAGAATGTATGCCTGAAGGGGGAAAACAGGCAGTTGGAGTCATAGGTTGCAAAAAAACTGTGATTACAAATAAATATTGATTAGACTGATTATATAGCATGTTTCAGTTTTCTTATATTCATCCGAGACTCCGAAATTCCAATGAAATGCATAAACGATTGTGATGTGCCATCAATCATGAATTACTTATCCTCATCAGAGTGTTGTAGTACAATTGATTTTTACAAGGTACTGTATATGTTAACATTTACTGTATCTTTTCAAAAGATTTCTGTTTTGCTTATATTTATATAGTGGCCACGACCTTTCCAGAAAAGTGATACACATACATTCCCATTTGATGATGTGCATAGCAGTTGGTGTGTTCCGTGTCAATTGGTATTACATGGCTAGTTCACAGACAGCCCCATGGAAAACACTTAGCACATCATGGACATTACCTTTTTCCCGCCTAGGTTAAAAAAGGTGGACATCATATCAACCAACAGTCACATGACATGCATAGTGTCAGTTCATATGCATATTCTTGACTGAGTGTTAATATTTACCATGGCATGGTACCTTCCCATTTGTTACTAATTGTATGTATGAGTAGCGGTAGTGACCTATGAAGTATGACACTGTCTGTGCAGTGCTTTATGTGATAATGGCGAATGCCTAAAGGTGATTACCGTTATCACTCACTCAGAGTGCCGAAAACATTTTCGGCACTCTGGCAACCCCAGCTCCTCAGGACAATGGTGCCAGGACATTATTTTACTGCTTTCTGTGGGGGCTGCCACCACACACCCCCAAGGGGTTTCCACACACACCCTACTTAAGGATTGTCAACTACAGGGGGGTGCATGTCAGGGGAAGTGAAAACAGGAAAAGGAAAATAGGTTCAGTCCGGGCGCAATAAAATCGCACCAGTGCCCAAACACAGACCCGAACCCGGTACCTCTCCCACCGCATCCACTCACCAACCCCTGATGCCATGATGCAGCTTGGCCACCCACCGCAGTGCCACCCCCTACAGCTTCTCCACCCCCTCCCATCCCATGCTTGCCATGCTCGTCCCACCGTCCTGCGTGTACGCATAGTGACATCCTGTCACCCAATTCTCCCACAGCTTCATCCGGTCACCCTACCCTTCCCATCGCTATGAAGGACTGCGCTGGGAAGGAGTCGCCATAACGGACAGTGCCCTACCTCATGCACCTACCTCACCGGTTACCTCAGTGTTGATATCCTCTGATCATCCTAATGCTGCGGGGGATTTCTCTTGATGAGTAACTCATTGTGATTGATCATTTAGTGTGATAATGGAAAATGCTACCTTAAGTAAACTGGAACAGATGGCCCTTGCACCGGACTGCCTTGTGGGAAGCCACAGGCTACACTGTTATAATAATAATGTTGCAATCTATTGTGGCCATGTTGCAACATTATCCAGGTTTTAATCCAACTCTTAAAAAATCTGACAAATATTTCTTAACTTCATTTTCATCCACTCAAGCACCACGTTGGGTACCAAATCTGTTATGATAATAATAATGTTGTAATCTATTGTGGTGTAATACGAATCTTGTGGGTTTCTTGTCCTGTAGAGATCTTACCAAGCTAGACAGACACACACACACACACACACACAATTTTCCCTCAGCAAATGTGTTTTTATTTTAAGTAGTCTGATAAAAAACATAAAAAGAACCAGAACACTTACAGTTACAATGCTGATACCCTCATTGTAGACGCTGTAATTACTGTTAGTGCCATATGGCAGTCTGTGGCGGAGGAGAAAGATGTGTTCAACCCTACCTTTGCTTAACACAATCTTATACCTTTTTGCAGTATGAAATAATCAGTTGAGAGTTTTTTTTTAGAAACTAATAGATGATCAGAGAAACAGGCAGGCATCTTAGATAGGCTGGCTAGGGCTGGTTTTCTCTGTTGCAGAAACCGCAGACTGTTAGTGACCCCTGTCATGAACTTCCTGTCACCCTTTGGATTGCTTGTTAATATAGCAAACCAAAGGTAATCATGTCTCTTGCAAATATATCTATGCTGCAAAAGACATTTTGTATGTGGACCTAAGCTGCAAAAGCCATTTTGTATGTAAGCCTATGCTGTATAACTCATTCTTGCAAACTCATATCACATTAACGCCATGGTGCATGGGGGCTTGTGCCATGGTGGAGCTGTACCATCCCCTTACTTCAGATTCCAGAAGCCCAGCCATGGTCACAAGAGGGGGCTTGTGTTTGACCAGCCAGGAGCTGGTTTAAGAGTCCTGTCCCATTGCCTTGCAGAGCAATGAAATGGAAGTTAGGGACAGGGTGCTGGAGGAATGGGGGTGTCATAGAGGGAAATGGAGGTACCATGACAGTGAGCTGGAGTTTAGGAAGCACTAGGTGGTGGGTGCCATAATACAATGTAGCAGAGCCAATCAGCTCTGGTGGGGGGGGGGGTGTCACTGCTGGACCATAAGGAAATTGAGCCCAGATGACAACAGCTCTGGCATCTGTCCCACAGGTACCACAGTACCTGGTAATGTAAGTAGACATCCACCGGCATTTATCAGAGCTATGAATAGCATTATTGATGGTGGACTACAGGTGAAGATAATAGCAACCAATCAACAGTCATAGATTGTGCTACTAATGTCCAAAAGAGAAATGTTTCCAGGAGTGAACAGCAATACGATGTGTGGCACATCATTAAATCTTTATAAAGCTCACTGCAAAATCCAATCAAAAGGACTTTGAGTCTTCAATAATGTGGGTACACACCATCATAAATCATCTGTGGTGGTCGAGTTCCATATTGAATGGCAATGTAGGGTTGTGATGTGGCAAAATAGATCTTTGTCTTATAGCATACTGCTAACATCCATTCATGGACCATGGGGTTACTGATGCTACAATGTGCACCTCCACCACTGACCAGGAGGGATGTGAAAGAAATAACATATCTAAGAAAGGGAGAACTAGTAAACAAGGCACTCAGAGGAACAGTGGTTATACTAGGCTTTCGAAGAGCATACATAAGATAGGTGAGTTTTGTCATACAGGAAACCTGAAGATATTTTATTTGCACTTAAACAACTACTGCCCCAAGAAGCGACATTTTGCCATACGTGGGAATGCAATGTCACATTCAGATTACTTTGCTTAATTACAATGAGAACTGTGGTTTATAAACATGGCAACTCAAAGGGAGAACCACAACATTAATTTGTCTTCACCAAGCACAGCAAGCAATAAGTTGCCAAACCTATACCTTAGAATAAAACTTATGGATGTGTCACTGATATGTTATAGTCTATTACTGATTTGAAACATGGCAGTCTAAAAGCCATGATTTCTCTATAGATTCCAAAAAGTACAGTTACGTAAGAACTTACCATAACAGTAGATCTTCGAGACAAGCTCTTGTAGCAGGCCACACCAATCGATCTAAACCACCAGGCACTAGGACCACATGGAAAACTTCTATCTAGCAGTCTATGACAGGGGACCGCCCACCACCAATGTCAGTCAGCTGCCATCAGCCTAGCCTATAGTATATCAGTGGGCAGTTCCCCACACCTACCTTGGTTTTTCCACCATACAAGCAGCTGAAGGAGAATGGAGGAAGTTTCCCCGAGAGCCAAAAGAAAGGCAGACACAGTGCAAAAAACAAACAGCAGCAGGTGGAAGGAGAGAGGAAAAGCAGGGCCTGCAGCAGGAGCTTCTCTCGAAGATCTATTGGTATGGTAAGTTCTTATGTAACTGTATCATCTTCCTTTGAGAGAAGCTCTTGCAGCAGGCCACTCTGGTAGGACTGATTTCCAAGCCGCATCATATATCACCAGGATAACCCCACCAGAAGGAGGACAGATCAGCAGCCAAGAACTCAGGAGAGAAGGCCCTGAAGAACTGCCAGGCCTAAACTGGTCCTGTGCCGAGAGGTGATGTCCAGACTGTAATGCTTGATAAAAGAACTCCAGGTGGTGGCTACACAGATGTCTGCAGCAAACACATTTCTGAAACAAACTGTGGAGCCAACAATACCCCTAGTGGAATGGCCTTTAACCACCCCCAAAAGGGGTCGGTTGTACTTGCAGTAGTAATAAACAATGCAATTCACTAACCACTCAGACAAACACTGTTTGAAAACAGGAGCGCCCTCTCTGTTGGGGGCAAAGGAAAAAAACAACTGGTTAGTTTTTCTGAAAGACTTTGTGCAGTTCTTATAGTACCACAACTTTCTATGAGCATCCAAGGTATGGAGCAATGCCTCCCCCTGACTGGAATACTCAGGAAAATAAACTGACAGGTGGGTGGATTGATTTAAAGTAACCTCAGAGACCACCTTAGGTAAAAACTTAGGATTAGTACAGAAAAGAAAGAATGTCTTTGTGAAAAATTAAAGTAGAATGTCACTGTGTATCATTTACATCTATTTCAATATGAGTAAACCCTTGTATTCTGAAATAATGAATAAACTTTGAATTACAAAAAGGAAGGTTCAGATGCCTACCATACTGCCTCAGTTGTAGCTCCTAATAAATCTACCCTACAAATTGAGTGGCAAGCCAAGGCTCAAGGACAAATACTCCCTGTGGCCAAACTCTCCAAGGGAACTTTCCATGGATGGCCCAACACAAAATTATCCCCAAATGGTACCTTGTCCTTGCACCAAACCTCTCTTAGACATTCAGGTTTATATAATATCACAGCCTTAATTGATCCTTCTTATTGTAATACACTTTCTAAGGATTCTGCCAAGAAATTTTTTTCCATACACAACATGGCCTCAGCTGCCATGTGTTTATGTGTTACCCCCAACAGAAAAAGAACTTTAGGAATGTCCAAAACAAAACCACGACCCTCACAGTGGTCTCACAGCCACTGCTTTACCTGGCACACATATTAACAATTTCCAATATATGCATATATCTGTTTTGTTTAACTTGACTTACTAATTGCCAGCAGATTAGGCCTAATGGTCTATCGAGTCTGCTTGAACCTCAGAACCTTAGTTGGGTGATGAGGCCCTCGCCTTTTGTGTTCCAGAAACCCCTATCATCGATCCCCACCCCACTGGGCCAGGCCATCATCTGATACATCCACTTTCTGTGTCTGTCCCACCCTCTCTTGAAGCCCTCCACTGTGGATCTCTGAATCAGCTCACCAGGCAGTGCATTCCAAGAGTTCACCACCCTCTCAGTGAAAAATCTCCTCCTCTTCCCCCCTCACCCTTCCACCTTCCAACTTCAAACCATGCCCTCTGGTGATACCTCCCTGCTTTAGTCTAAAGATCCCCTCCATGTTTACCCTATTTATTCCCTTATGGTACTTGAAGACCTCAATGATGTCCCCCCTGTCTCTCCTCTCCTCCAATGAAAACAGGCAGCTCTCCTCAAGTCTGACTGGAATATGAAAGAATTTGGTATGTGTCATACTACTAACACATCATTATTTTATAGTACTTTGTACTTGATAGCTTAGCTGATTTTCAGATTCACAATCAAGACCCTATTGCTGGGGTACACACCACTGAGCATAGAGGCAATTTTAGGAGAAAACCTAGCTCTCAGAATGATGATTCACAAAGTCATAAAATAACCACATGTGACACATCAGATGTCACTGGTGCCACAGACACCCTTACTGGTCTCTTTGGTACTACAACGTCTATCCAGAATAAAGCAGACATTGCTGCTATCAAAGCACATTCACAGAAGTTTGAAGCTGGCATGATCAATGACATCATACCTCCATTATTGTATGGTGTGGATGACCTTAGTCAGGAAGAAAGGTACACTGTATATAATATGCATGACATTGCTAAGGCATTTTCAGTTTCTAAAGAAAAGATTAATGCCCTTATTGCACAGAACAATAAAGAGGCAGATAAGCAATACATTGCCCATGAAATATTATGCTCTGCCCATGGGTCATACATTATCACTACCATCAACAAACTCTTCATTGATCTGGAATCTGGGAGGATCCCTGATATAATACACGATAGAAGTATCTCTAAATGGTACTGCCCTCATGGCAAATCTCCTCATTATGTTGCCATGTTTATGTTATAATCCTGTTTCCATTCCTATTTCTACTGCTAGAAGTTTGGGATTTGTGACCAGGCATCCTAATACTGGTCCTTGCTTTACTTCTAAGAAATATTCCATTAAGGATACTATGTTTGTGTCTTTTACTGTTTCTTTTCGATGTTTTGATCCCACTACAGCTATATTTGATAAACTAGCATCTGCACACTCCATTGGGCACCTTGATGAAGGCATCTACAGATAATGCCTCGACTTGCCACATCTTCTGGTTTTTCATCCTCTTCTGGATGCATGGGTCTCACTGCACACAGACTGTTGTGCAAAAAAAGGGTATATTTATTTGTGCATACAGTATCGATTGGTCCTTTAGAAACAAAGAAACATAGAAACATAGACTTTGACGGCAGATAAGGAGCACTTGGCCCACCCAGTCTGCCCATTTCCCTACCTACTGGATAAGCTGCAGATTCTAGTTAACCAACAGCCTACTTCCTGCAACCCTCAACTATAATTGCCTGGTGTCTGTCCCATGCATGTTTGAATTCCCCCACTGTTTTAGACCCAACGACCTCCTCAGAAAGGCTGTTCCATGTATTCACGACTCTCTGTGTGAAAAAAAAAATTCCTCACATTTCCCCTGAGCCGTCTCCCCTCTATCTTTAAATTGTGCCCCCTTGTTCTTACACATCTCTTTTTCTGAAAGATAAGATGCTACCCTCCTGGACTTTGTTGATTCACTTGAGGTACTTGAACATTTCTATCATGTCCCCCTGTCCCTCCTTTCATCAAGAGTATACATATTAAGCTCTCTCAGTCTCTCTTCATATGGCTTCTGCTGCAGACCCTGCACCATTTTAGTTGCCTCCTCTGGACTGCTTCCATCCTGTCTATGTCCTTGCGTAGATGAGGTCTCCAAAATTGCATGCAGTACTCCAGATGGGGTCTCCCCAACTGTCTGTATAGAGGGATAACCACTTCCCATTTTCTACTTGTGATGCCCCTTCCTATGCATCCCAGTATCCCCCTGGGTCTCCTTACTGACTTTTCACATTGCTTACCCAACTTTAGGTCATCTGCTATGACTACCCCCAGGTCCCTTTCCATTTTTGTTGTTGTTAGTAACTCCTCTGCTATTGTGTACTCTTTTCCTGGGTTTTTGTTTCCCAGGTGCATTACTTTGCACTTCTTTGTATTGAATCTAAGTTGCCACATGTCTGACCATTCCTCCAACCTTGCCAAGTCCCTTCTCATCTTTTCTAACCCCTCTTGTGTATCAACTCTGTTACAGATCTTTGTGTCATCTGCAAAGAGGCATACCTTTCCCTCCAGACCCTCTGCAATGTCACCTATAAAGATGTTAAAAAGGACTGGACCCAGTACTGAGCCCTGAGGTACTCCACTAGTGACCCCCCTTTCTTTGGAATGTGTTCCATTCACTATTACCTTCTGTGTCCTGGTGTGCAGCCAGTTTGCTACCCAGGCTACCACCCTGGGACCCACTCCCAGGCTGGCTAACTTGATTATTAATCTTTTATGTGGGACTGTGTCAAATGCCTTGCTAAAGTCTAGGTAGGCCATATCCACAGCCCCTCCCTGGTCTATTACTTTGGTCACTCAGTCGAAGAAATCAATTAGATTAATCTGACATGGCCTTCCTGCTGTAAATCCATGCTGCTTTGGGTCCTGTGCCTGGCTGGCCTCTAGGTACTCAACAATTCTTTCTTTCAGAAGTGATTCCATCATTTCCCTACCACTGAGGTCAAACTTACAGGTCTGTAGTTTCCCGCTTCTGCCTTGCTCCCAGTTTTGTAAAGGGGACTCACATCTGCCCTCCTCCAGTCCTCAGGTACCATCCCATCCTGCCATGATCTGTTAAAATGCGTGGTCAGTGGTGTCACTAGGTCCTCCCTTAGTTCTTTTAGGATTCTGGGGTGAATCCCTTCAGGCCCCATTGCTTTGTCCACCTTGAGTTTTAGGAGTTCTTTCAGGACTCTTTCATCTGTGAATGGACTGTTGTCAACCCACCTACCCAGAGTGCTTCTATTGTCTGGTTTAGGTAACTCCTAATTTAGCCAATAGGGCTCATCTCTGTAACTAGAAATGTTTACCATGGATCATAACATCACCACCAATGGCACAGAATACCAGGACTCAACATCTGCTCCAGATGCTTCTCAATTGTTCCAGTTTTACAAGAAGGAAGTTCATTGGCTGTCAACATGGATTTTCAATCAGACTTACACTTGCCCAGTACAACTACAGAAATGGAGACTACCTACTGTAAAAATGCAATATAATTTGGATGGTGAATTTTGTGTGGTAACTAATTTTAAGCAATTTCCTTATGGAAAACAGTTATGTGTTGTTACTGATCCCAATTTCTGTTTTGTCCCTCATCAGACAACTATTATTGGGCATACAGTTATCATCACTGTCCCACTTGTGGACACAGATATTGTGATGGTGACCCTGAGTATCTTCTTACTGTTTCAGAGTATTTACCTTATTTTAATGTACATATTGATCCTCTGACTTTAACACTGAAGTCACTTTTAGACAGGAAAGTCACAGACCTCATCCACATCAGCAATAATATGACCAAAGCCAATGAAGCCATATATGATCTTATCAATGATGGTGATTTTAATAGTGCACTTACTAATAATTGGTTTGAGATTACCTTTAAAGGTTTTGTTATTATACAAGCATTTTTGATATTTTTCCTTATCATTATACTCTGCTGCCTCTGTTGCACACTCCATCAACACCATGAGCAGCTGGAGTTCCTTTACAAGTCTCATGCGACTTGTCTGTAAATGACACCTGCTCTTTCTCCACTTTCCTACTTTGTTCATGTTGCCCCTTCTGCAGCAACAAGGGGGGGATGTTACACAAGGTCCCTGCACCCTAATTGATACCCCAGAGGTACATTTCAGACAGCTAGCATGTATGTATATGTTATACTAACATATAGGGATAAGGACATTTACTGTACAAGAGTAGATGTCAGGATATGTATGCATATGATTGCTATATGCTTTACTTTCTAATATACATATGTATTTCTTGCTTACAAGATGTTAGGACACTTGTGTCCTTGTAGTATTATGATATATGAGTCAGCATTGTCATCTTCTGATGATTTGTATTATTACACGACCATGTACAAACTGTACTTTCTTTGTTTCCAGAAATTGATGACTGTAACAACATTGTATAATGTTTTCTAGGACAGTGGAGCCACCTCTAATTTAGCCAATAGGGCTCATCTCTGTAACTAGAAATGTTTCTATCTTACAGTAACTATGGTAACTATCTTAGGTATATAATGTAAGACATTATGTCTTTTACCTTGGAGACCAGGAGAGTTCTATATTCTTTGAGGTATAGGGAATGCACAGCATTGGCTCCCAGTTCCTAATGTTAAGAACTGCTTAGGGCAACTGTGATTTTCCTTTTGGTAGTAATAAACCAGATTTATTACTCTTATGCAATGTGTTTGTGATTTCTTGCATTCCCATTATTGCCAAGAACCTGAGAGTGAGGGTTTAGACCTCCTGATATGCCCCATTTGGATGGATGCTGCTGGCAGTTTAAGACTTCCTAATATGAGTCTGGTTTGTGGGCATCCTTGAATAATGCTGTGACATAGTATCTTCAAGAACAGGTTCCTACCTGTAGTTGGATCTAAACATATTGGCTAAATTCTTGTCTGTCTGATGAGGTGAGATAGTTCTTTAGAGGGATGTTGGAGGATGGTATGGTCAGCTGCTCAATGAGGGCTAAAATGAGCTCCACTGGTTGGCAATTAGTTGGTAATCAGCTCCCAAACCAAAAGTGATATTAGACAAATGCTTTGGGGGATTTATGTTACTTAAATGTATCCCTAGATCAGTCCCCTGTGTGTTTCTTTAGGGCAAGTATACTAAATAAACTTCTAATCAGCACATTATTTAGTTTTGTCCATTTTGTTTTTGGCTGAGACTAGAAGGACATTTTGTTCTTTCATTTTTTCTCAGATGCATAGGATTAAGGCCTCAAATAAGATGTAACCTGGTTTAATAGGTAGTTGGAAAATGGATGAACAATCTTTTAATGAAAATTGATTTATTGTATAGGTATATTTTAGCACATATACTGTGTGTTGAATTTTTTGTATTTTACTATATTGTAATGGCATCCAGCCGAACAATAAACCATACTGATTGACTGAGTCATCCTCAGTTGTCACACTATCTGGGACTGATGCCAGGGCCTGGCGATCATCTCTCCAAGAACCAGAACTGAGGTCAGGTTGAGCCCCTGAAGACCCTGACATGTGGGAATCACTTTGCTCAGCCATATCTGGATTCTGGGGCTGAGGATCTAGGGAAGGGTGGTGGAGGGATGCTGGAGGTGGGCTTTGAGGAGCGGGGGTCTACTTTTGCATAAAGGACCACCACGCCAAAAATAGCGCATTATAATCCACCTGAGGTGCTATATTATACACTGGCAGGAAAGGAAATTAAGGTGCCAATGAAGAGTACAACAGGTGTGGAGATGGCAAAGGGTACCCCACCACAGATCCATGCAGCGCCAGGTGGGAATTCGGTGGTGGGCCAACAGGTGTTGCCTGCAGCATAGGTTGTGGCAGTGTCAACGATGGAGTCAGGCCCAAAGGCTAGGGTTGCAACAGCACTGGCAATGCCCCAGCAGGTGATGGCCTGGAATGCCCACAAAAGGATACACCAGCTATGGCCGAGCTGGGGAAGCTGGAACCCAAGGAGACAGAAACCCCAAGTAAAAGGCAGAGGTGATGCCAGTGAGGAAGAGACAATGGTCACCAGCTGTGGGTGTTGCCTGGCAAGGCTGATGTCAGTCCTGGTGATGGAAGCCAATGAAGGCAGTGCCATGTCTGGGGGCGGTGATGGTTGTACAGCTAATGCCTGAGAGACCAACACCAGCCAAGCCACCTGGCTGAAAGCCCATAGAGAATATGGACCTGAGAGTCAGGGGCTGGGTAGCAGGAGATGAAGTCCCCTGCCCCGAGGAGACACCACCCAAAATAGAAATAAGGGCAGGTAGCAAAGTCACCAGGAGCCTGGGAGAAGTGAAGGTTGGTGGGGCTGGTTTAGCCGACCCCACAGGGGTGGATGACCTGATCATGGTCAAAGGTTTGTGGGGTGACTGTGAATGGGAAGCTGATCAGGCTCTGTCCCAGTGTTTATCCTGGTGCTTATGCTTCCTGGACTTCTCCTTGTGAGAAGACAAAGAGGACCTTGAGGACTGTGCTGTCGAGGCCAAATGGCTTCTAGTTTGCAGCTCCTTCTCTGTTGTGACCAACTTCTGCTTCAAAAGATAGCTCTCCAGTGTTTTTAAATGATGCCTCCAAGTGGTCTGGTTAAATTTCTGGCAAAACTGGCAGGCTTCAGTGTCATGGCTGGTGCCTAGGCAGAGAAGATATGCAGTATGGACATCCTTTTCAGGGATCTGTTTGCCACAGGCACACTTTGAGGAGTGGTCGGAAGTCAAGGCTGGTGTAGAAGACATAAACTAGTTGAAAATAAGTCAGAAAATGTGATTTTTACACTGAAAGGTATGAAAAAAATGCACAGTAAGCACAGGAAATGGAGATCGACTGTAGCTGCAGCATTCTTTAAGGTTTGACATCCGTGGATCGATGGTGAAAATAGATCTAGGGGTAGGTGGGGGTGACCACCCACCTATATAGGCTAGGCTGAACATCAGCTGGCTGACAGCAGCAGTGGGTGATCCCCCATGATAGACTGCTAGTTAGAAGTTCTCCATGTGGTCTTAGCACCTGGTGGCTTAGTCCCACTGGTGTGGCATGCTGGAAGAGCCTTGCTCAGTGTAAGATCTAAGAAACACCACAGCGATAAAAGGGCCAATTAAAATGTAGATTTCATCAAGCCATTAAAGACCATTCAAATATCAGTAGAAAATAAGGTGCATAACGCATTTCAACATCATCATTATAGGCACAACATTAAAGAACTGCTACATCTCCTGCAAACTATACCTGATGCCACATAGCATGTCCATGATGCTGAAGCAAAACTCCTCCATCCTACTCCACTGAAATTAATGACACATTTTCTTATATGGCAGTAATGTATTAAATAAATCTGTTATTAAACACAGGTTTCTGATTTTCATTGAAAAAACATTCTAAAAATTGACTACAATTAGGTCTTAACTGTTACAAAGAACAATGTTTTTTGTAAGCATGAACATTTGGTTAAACAGTTTCTGAGCATTCCATTATTATGATTACAGTCTGTAATTGTGTGATTAATGTATGTTGAATATGTGTGATTCTGTGGAAACTACTACTTTCTTATGGTGTGATTAAACAACAGATTATGCAATTTAATTATTTACCTATAATCACATGTCAATTGCGAGGTCATTTTTTATTACACTGTCACATTAACATTTTTTTTTCACACAGTGCATGTGTGCATCAACATGGCAGAGGCTGTTCTCTGGCAAGACCATGTAGACTGTATATAATTGTAGTAAATGTTTAATGTGCATGTACTCACCAAAGCCAGCCTTTACCAATGTATTCTTGTGTGAGTCAGGTTGTATGGTTTAACTCTTTTTCTGCATGTTCTATATATCTATATACAAGCTAATGATTTATGATTTAACATCACATGCCATACAGTTACACACAGATGTGTCATCTTCAGTGCAGTACTGTAATTATTATTTAAGCAATGTAACATACACTAAACTGTATTTGCAGACTGTTTTTGTTGAATTTTTTGAAAATGAACTTTGAATAGTATTTGCCAGTACCGAACATTGCCCCATTTTAAAACTACATGTTTGATGCCATATGCTGTCCTTTAATAATCATTTATACTGCAATGCAAATGGTAGTGTGACTATTGTTCTGTGGTACATGGACTAAAGATTTTACATGATATGCTGTCATACACTACCACTGGCCATGACACACTGTAGCTAGCATACTGCCTAAAACTATGATTATTTTTGGAAAAGTAGACAACTATCACATTTGTTACCTAATCTTAATAGACAAGATGTGTAGAACAATACTCTGCCAAGCAGCCGACATATCTAGCTTGAGATCTACCATTACAATGTCAGCATTGTGAGATCACTACTATGATTCACATCTAATCAGGAACAACGAAGTAAGGGCCAGGTCAGTGAATGATGATGTCACTGGCAGTGAGTACACAGTGTTGATGATGTAGCTGGTGAAATGAAAGTAGATATGTTAGCTGCCGGGCAGAGTTTTATGACACGTATCCATGGTAATACTGTTTTTTATTCCACTAACTCTTTAAACACCTGCACACTGCAATACAGCAGAGCACACACACACTGCAATTAGGAATCTGACAATGCAAACTGGATTATGGGTTGCAATGGGAGTCCTATAAGCACTCAAACACTGGGAGAGATACTCACATTGTACATATTAATAGTGTGACCACACATGGAGTACTATGCAAGACAATGAAATTTACTACAGTGTAAAGACTACAACAAGGTGCAAATAGTACATTACAAAGACTGCATGATTGCCATTAGCATTTTTTTGGAAGAGATACTGTAAGAAGAGAGATTGTGGAACTTCAATATGAGCACCCTTTGAGCATGCCCTGACTCCTGCATAGTCATGCTGCAGACCCCTCCCCAACTCATGAGGGTCATGCCCACATGCAATCCTGTGTAGTCATAGTGGACTGAAAGCTGGAAACCCACTACTGCACAGTCATGGGGGAGTCCCCCCAATCCTTTGGAGTCATGGTGAGCGCAAAACCTCTCCTGCATAGTCATGATGAAGCCCTCTCCACCTGCATACTCTTGGTGGAGCCCCCAGTCCAGCATAGTCATGGTGGGTTCTGCTCCACTCCTCCATACTAACAGTGCAGCCCCCACCTACTCATACATAGTTATGTTGGAGCCCTCACCTGTATAATTATGGAGAACCCCCCAATACTGTGTAGTCATTGTGAACCTTACCCTACTCATGCCCAGTGATGCTGCAGGAGACTTTCCCCCTTATGCTGCTCATATTGCAGGTCCTCCACTGATTCTGGCAATGCTGCAGGCTCCCCCCACTCATGCTGGTCATGTTGCAGCCTCCCCCACATACTGGTCATAATGCAGGCCACCTTCCACTCATGTTGATTATGCTGCAACCCCACCTCATGCTGATCATGCTGCAACCCCCCACTCTTGCTGATAATACTACAACCCCCCACTCATGCTGATCATGCAGCAAGCCCACCCTCTGCTTGTGCTGGACATGCTATGTGGTATAACAAAGCAGTCAAGAACACCAGTGGGATGCAAGGTTGCATAGGGAGAGTTATCATCAACAGAAAGGGGAGATGATGCTACCTCTGTATAAATTGCTGATATGTTCCACCTAAAGTACTGTGTCCAGTTCTGGAGACCACATTCCCAGAAGGATCTAGACAGCATTGAGGCAGTCCAGAGGAGGGCAACTAAAATGGTGCAGGGATTGCATCAAATGAGCTACAAGAAGAGACTGAAAGTCCTCAATATGTATATCAATATGTGTACCCTGGAAGAGAGGATAGAGATAGTGACCTTTAAATACTATGTAAAGGCTATGTAAGTTTGTACTTATTATATTTGTATTTATTCAGATGTTGTTTTACATTCTAGTTATTAATATTTTTTGTACACATGAGGCTTGTGAAAACAGGCAGTAATGCTCAACTCGCTTTCAAGTACAAAACATTAAAATGAAATGCCTCATATAGGTAAATAAAGGTGCAGGAGGGAAGTATTTTTCAGATAAAAAGTGTTCAAGAACAATGGAACATGTTATGAAGCTGAAAGGGGAATATTCAGGAGAGATGTGAGGAAGTAGTTCTTCACAGAAAGAGTGGTGGCATCCTGGAACAGCCTTCCAGCAAAGGAGGTGGTCGGGGTGAAAACAGTGGTTGACTTCAAGAATGCATGTAATTGGCACAAGAGAATCATAGTGAAAAGGAAGGGGGAGGCCATGGCACCTAGCTTCACCTGAGCTCTTTTCTTCTAGGTTGCTTGAAAGGACAGAGCAGAGAACCTTACCAGAGCAAGGATAAGGATTAAGGCTTTTTTTGGCTAGGCAGATTTACTGTGTGTTATTTTTATTTTGTACTCACAGGGATTGTTACTGTTTGTTGCTAACATTTTATTGCTTTATTTTCTTTGATTAAAATTGTTGTTGCTGGGTATACCTTCTGCTGAATTACTACAGGACGTGCCTACAGGTGTGTGCTTACAGCTTACTGCTATAATCTACTGATTCAAATTACCTTTTGCAAGGTATATCATCTATTACTGCTTTATTTTTCTCTGTAGCAAAGTGTTTCCTACAGGGTATATCTTCTGGGAAATTACTACAACTGGTGCTTTACGGGTTTTACAGTTTTATCTATCATTAGGATAAGCTTTCTGGGCTACTGCATTTGTTGCTGGCTGATTGTTTCTGCACTTACCTCCTTGTTTCTGTCAACTGTGGTTCTTTTTCAACAGGGGAAGAACCCAGCCACCCACCCCCATCCCCAACCACTCCACACTACACTCATTTATAGGGTAGCACAATCGTGACATTTCCTGTAGCAAAGCAGGAAGGGGCGGATCAGAGGGGTATCCACACAGTGACCTCATTTACAGGGGCACTAGAACTTTAACTTGCTATAACGAGTTATACAAAAACAAACAAACAAAACACAAAATCAATCTTTTGCTTTCATTTTCTTCCTTCTAATTACTCTGACCATGTTATAAATCCAGCAACTTATCTGGAATGGATATCATTGACTGCAGGTACTGTGGAACAGTTTTCAGAATGGCAGTTTTACAGGATTTAGGACCCTGTCCTACATGCAGGGCCATTGGAGATCTAAGGGCTCAGCTCCAGACAGCATATTCAAGAGGAAATATATTATAAGAACTGCCTGCCATTTCCCCAACATTCAACAGAAGCAGCTCGATCGCAGAGGGTAGTTGGTCCAGGAGGTTGGCAGGTGGTTAGGAGGGGCACAGTGCTCTCCAACATATCACCTCCACAAACCATATGTAAACTACAAACAGGTATTTGCCTCTATCTCCGAAATCAAACAAAAGGGCAGAGGACACTGCAGCACAGGAGCTAACACAACAAAACTCATCCAAAACAGGAACCAAAACAAAAAAAGCAAAAAGGAAATCCAAAAAACTTCTGATTATAGGAGACTCCATGATTCGGGGAGTTGATACATATCTCCAGCTAGGGGTAATAGTCAGATGTCTTCCAGGTACATCAGCATCACAAGACACTGACCGCATTGCTAAAATTGCTCAGGAAGCAGGAGAAAACATTGATGTCCTGGTACACATAGGGACTAACGATCTCGCTAGCCATTCAGTTGTGGAGACCAAGGAACATCTGACCAGGCTGGGTGACAAACTATCATCCATTTCATCTGGCATCTACTTCTTTGAGATCCTGCCAGTCTGGGAGAGGGGAACAGATGGAATGAAGGTCAGAGAAGAGGAGTTAGGGGAGCTAAACATGTGGCTCAAGGGCTGGTGCCAGGAAAAAGGACACAAATTTGTAGGGAACTGGCAACAGTTTTGGGAGCAAAAGTTCTTTGATGGACTGCATCTGACTAAGGAGGGAGTCAGTGCATTGGGGCAGAAGTATGACATTTTGCAGAATATTTAAACTAGCAAATGGGGAGAGGGGTACAGCACCCCATACGTTGAATGGGAAGAACACCCCTTCCCCCTCAGCTAGTGGTCAAACAGGAGTTCAGCATGTTTGTAGTTCATTTGCAACACCAGGTAAAGAAAAAGGTCCAGTTCCCCATATGACACACAGGGGAAAGGCTGGGCCTCACCCAACAACTAACACACCGAAATCTGGCCAATGGAAAATCATGTACACAGATGCTCCAAGTCTGGGAAACAAGATCCCAGACCTGCAGGCAATAATGATAGAGGCTAAACTGGACACAGCAGCTATTAACGAGACATGGTTTACCAGTAATCACACTTGGGAGACTTCAGTACCTGGCTATGTACTGTTCAGAAGAGACCGAGGTACAAAAAGGGAGGGTGGAGTGGCCCTTTATGTCAATGAAAATATCAAAGCTACAGAAATTCAGAATACACATAAGGTGCCAGAAGAACTATGGGTCACCCTGGAAACAGGAAATGGGACAGCCATATAGACTGGGGTTGTGAACAGGCCTCCAGACCAGGGGGAGGACATAGACATGTTACTGTTAGAAGATATGCAAAACATGACTGCTAAAGGTGACGTTCTGATAATGGGAGACTTCAACATGCCAGATACAGATTGGTCAATACCAGCAGGGACATCTGCCAGAACTAGACACATGGTAGTTTCCCTGTAGAGGGAGGGCCTCAAACAACTGGTACAACAATCCACAAGGGACAGGGCTATCCTAGATCTAGTACTGAAAAATAAGGAAATGATCACAGATCTCCAGGTATAAGGTCACCTATGTGCCAGTGACCATCACATGGTATGGTTCAGTTTGGTCACTAGAACAAAATCATCCCATTCCAAGGCAAAAATATGGGACTTCAGAGGATCTGACTTTAATAAGATGGCCAGCAGAGTTAAGCTAGCCCTGGCAAAAAGAAATACAGGCGAGGGGGTACAGGCAAAGTGGGCAAGCATTAAAGATGCAATACTTGAAGCAACATCCTATCGTGTTAGTGAGAAAAGGAAGTGCAAAAGAAGAAGGAATCCACTTTGGTTCTCAAACACAGTAGCAGAAAAGGTCAGAGCCAAAAGGCTGGCCTTCAGGAAATATAAGGGAATGCAGCAGGATGAAGATAGGGAGGCATATCAAACTTCCCTATGGGGAGCAGGGAAGGTAGTAAGGCAGGCAAAGGCTCAAACTGAGGAAACATTAGCACTAGCAGTAAAAGGTGACACGACTTTCTATAGATACATTAGTGAAAGGAGAAAGTCCAGAGGGGGTATTGCTAAGACGAAAGGGGATAAGGGGGCGTGTGAGGAGGAGGAGGAGGAGCATGTAAAATAATTTATCCTAAATAGATACTTCTGCTCAGTATTTACTGAAGAGAAAGTAGGGCAGGGCCCACAGCTCAGCACCATGACACAGGAGGGAGGGAAGTGTGCACTAGTCCCTTCACAAAAGAAAGGGTCCTACAAGAGCTCGATAAGCTCAGGGTGGACAAGGCAATGGGACCTGATGGCATACATCCCAGAGTACTAAAGGAGCTAAGGGAGGAACTAGCAGAGCCATTATCAGAACTGTTTAGTGAGTCTCTGAGCACAGGAGAGGTCCCAGAAGACTGGAGAAGGACTTGTGTGATCCCGCTCCACAAGAGTGGTAGCAGGGAGGAGGCAGGGAACTACAGACCAGGCAGTCTTACCTCAGTAGTGGGCAAGATTATGGAGACACTTCTTAAGGAAAGGATAGCGCAACACCTGGAATCCATAGGAGCACAAGATCCAAGACTGCATGGGTTTACAAAATGAAGGTCCTGTCAAACTAATCTCATAGATTTCTTTGACTGGGTAACCAGAGTGGAGGACCATGGGGCAGCAGTTGACGTTGCCTACTTTGACTTCAGCAAAGCTTTCGATACTGTTCCACATAGAAGACTGATTAATAAGCTGGGTATGCTCAGGGCGGGTCAGACGTTGGTCAACTGGGTGGCAAACTGGTTGACGGGCAGAAAACAGAGAGTGGTGGAAAATGATATACAGTCAGAAGAGATGCAGGTCATAAGCAGGGTGTCTCGGGGGATCAGTCCTGGGACCAGTCCTCTTCGATATCTTCATCAGTGACATTGCAGATGGACTGGAGGGTAAGGTTTGTCTGTTTGCAAATGACACCAAGATCTGCAACAGAGTAGATAATCCAGATGGGATGGGCAGAATGAGAAGAGATCTGGATAAACTAACAAAATGGTTGGAAGAGTGGCAACTGGAGTTTAACACAAACAAGTACAAGATCATGCACATAGGGAAGAGAAACCCTGAAGCCACCTATGGGCTGGGAGAGGAGTTGCTGGCAGTCACAAGGGAAGAAAGAGACTAGGGCATTATCATCACTGATGACCTGAAATCATCCAAGCAGATCACTAAAGCAGTAGGTAAGGCTAGAGGGATGTTGGAGTGTATTAGCAGGGGGTATCACAAGTCAGAAATGGGAGGTTATAATCCCTCTTTACAAGACACTGGTTAGGCCCCATCTGGAGTACTGCACGCAGTACTGGAGGCCACACCTTCACAAGGGACATTAACCAAATTGAGGCAGTCCAGAGAAAGGCAACCAAAATGGTGCAGGGACTGCATCAGAAAACATATCAGGACAGATTAACTGAGCTCAATATGTATACCCTAGAGCAAAGGAGGGAGAGAGGTGATATGATTGAAACATTCAAATACCTTAAGGGCATTAACAAGGTGAGACAGTCTAACATGTTTCAATATAAGAAAAATAGCAGGACAAGAAGATACAGCATGAGATTAGAGCGAGGCTGATTAAGCGGTAATATGAGGAAGTCCTTTTTCACAGAAAGGGTGGTGCATGCATTGAACGGACTACATCAGGAAGTGGTGGATATGCATACAGTGCAGGGCTTCAAACAGGCATGGGATAGGCATAAGGGAGCAATGAAGATGAGTATGAATAGATAGGCCATTGACAGAGCAAAGGTCAATGACACATTCATAAGGAAGAAAAAGAAATGGGCAGACTGGATGGGCCTTGCGGTCCTTATCTGCCCTCAACCTTTATGTTTCTATGGAGGGAGGAAGAAAGAGCTGAATAATCAAGTTGGGTCTGTGTTGATAATGTAGGGTGGGCAGACAGGGTGGCCCAAGTAGTCCTTGTCTACTGTCAAATTCTGTTTTTATATTTCTATGCTGCACTCACCCCCACACTTGCATAGTTATGATGGGCCCCCCACTTATGCTGGCAATGATGCAGCCTTGAAATGCATCTGGGAGTGGGCCATTCTGGACCAAAAAAGGCCACTACACTTTAAATGCTTCTTATAATCAGTGTACTTATTTAATAACCCGAATGTTTCACCTGTTTGTCTTCTTGAAGTGGAATGCTGAAAAAATTAAAAGGAAAACAAACAAAACAATTCTTATTTATTTCTGTTTCTAATTAATGTTGTTAGCTGACATGATCACATACCATTTAATTGTCATTAAATCTTGTGGCCACTACCCTTGACTTGTGATGCTTTTTCAATGTGAATCTGTAAATACATTCATTATTTAATCCATGTTTTACTTAAATGACTTTATGGCTCTTTATTATATGTCCCTTCACCACACTAGCATACTGTTCTTATCATGTGCCACTAAATACCTACATCTCTTTTAACTCACCTTGCAGCTTGTCTTGCTGCTTTTTGGCTACCTGGCCATGTATAATTTTAACAATTCTAAATTAAAATACATCACTGTTAATAAATAGCAATTTACCTCAAGGCACATGCCTCCCCAATATTGTTAATATGTACAATTATACTATACAATGGGTACATGAACTGGCCCAAATCCTGCATCCTGATTGGTTGACTGGTATGTTTTCACTGTGGTAAATCCTCCAGTGTACCCACTGAAAAATATGCCAGTTGTCAATCTACCACATGAACAACTCCCCAGAAATCACTCTGAGCAGCACTGGCAAAGACTGCAGTTGACAAAGAGACTGCTAAAGTGCTATTCAGTGGCATTCAACACCAAACGTCTCCATTGAAAGCAGCTATGGCTCAACTGCATCTGCTTTCCACGCAATCTCCCCTCCCCACATTAATGACTTTTGCCCTACAGTTCTCTTTTCTTCTCTTTCCTTCAAGAAAATGGCTCCACAATTCAATCTCCTGTGTAGAGAGTATACGCTTACCGAAACAAGTCACAAATCGACTTCTGGGTTTCCGCTCCATTCACCAGTGGAATTTTGTGTTTCAAAATTTCTAACTTCATGGAAAACTGTGCATGCAATCACTTTTGGCCTCTGTTTTTTTTTTTTTTAATATAAAATGCCTCCTCATTTGACTCTCCTATGGAGTGAGTTGACACTTAGCCGAACCGCCAACTAAGGAATCATCTTCCTTGTTTGCTGTTCATTCATCACTGTACTTTTCGGCATTTCACATGTGAAATTCCACTCATCTCTGTGACTACACTAATTCCTGCTGCCCCAAAAATGCCAGTCACAGGATTGCTGTCCTGTAAGGACAGTAATTCTTACCTCTAGACCAACTACCAGCCCATAACACCCTAGCAACACAGGACTATTTCTTTCTATGTATGAAAATGCCCGCTTCACCCCCCCCACCAAAATTATTTATCTCTCTTATACCAAAAAAAAAGGAAATCATTGTATAATAGCAATATACCCCTCTGGGGAGTGGGAATACTGGTGGATTTATCACTTCTGCTGTGGTTAAGTCACTCAGCTGCACCTTGTGATTGAAGAACACCAGGCATGGTAAATCCACCAGCAGACCCACACCCTGTTGTGGTATATTGCTTAATTCACTTATTGCCTTTATTGATGGTAAGGAGCGTGTTAAATAGGCATATCTTAGGTCTGCTTTTTAAAAGCTGTTGAGCTCTAGAAGAAAACAACTTAAAACCATTCTTTAGTGTTAGAGTTGTACTGTTTTAAGTACTGCATATGCATATTGTTATTAATTATTTATTCATCTTTTTTAAATAACTTGATTTTCTTTCCTATATATTGCTACAGGCTGCTGTGCCTTTACAAACATGCAGAACAATGCAGTCACTATGTATTTCATTTGCTTGTTTTAACAAAAGCTGTTCCACAGTGATTTCAAAGGACTCGAGGAGAGCAGAAGTAGTCCCACTTCACAAAAGTGGTAGCAGGAAGGAAACTGGCTATTATAGGCCAGTCAGCCTGACACTGGTGGTGGGAAAGTTAAGGGAGGCACTGCTGAATGAATGGATTGTGGAATATCTTGACTCCAATGGGTTACAAGATCTTAGGCACCATGGATACATGGGGGAGGGGAGGAGGGAGGTCATGTCAAATGCATCTGATAAATTTATTTGACTGGGTGACCAACAAATTAGATCAGAGTGGAGCAGTGGACATGGCCTAAATAGATTTTAATAAGATTTTCTACACCATTCTAAATAAGAGACTTGTTAGAATGCTGGGTAGTTAGGAGTTCGACCAATGGTGGTAAACTAAGTAAGAAATTGGTTAGGGGATAGGTGACAGGCAGTGATGGTAAATGGAGTTCACTCCAAGGAAGGGATGGTAAACAGCATGATACCTCAGGGATCAGTGTTAAGACCAGTCCTCTGTAATGTCTTTAAAAGTGGCATTGCAAAGGAGCTGGAAGGGAAGGTCTGCCTCTTTGCAGAATATACCAAGATCTGCAATAGGGTTAACACCCGGGGGAGGGGGGGCTGAAGACCTGAAAAACTTGAGGAGTAGTCAAAGGTATAACAAATGGGTGTCAATGTGAACAAGTGCAAAATAATGCATTTAAGGAACAGAAACCCAGGAGTAGAGTACAAAACTGGTGTAGTGGCATCGACAACAACCAAGCAGGAAAGAGACCTAAGGGTAATCATCTTGGATAAACTCAAAGTGGTCAGGCAGTGTGATGAGGCAGCTGGAATGGCTTGTGGGCTGCTGGGGTGCATAGTGAGGGGTATCATCAGTAGAAAGAGGGAGGTGGTGTTGCCACTGTCTAGATCACAGGTAAGAAACCACCAGAAGTTTTGTGTCCTGTTCTGGAGACCAATCTCTGGAAGAACATACTGTAGAGTGGAGGCGATCCAGTTGAGGACAACTGAAATGGTGCATGATGTGCATCAAAAGCCCAATGAGGAGTGACAAAAGGACCTCAATATGTATGCTTTGGAAGAAAGGAAGGATGGGATATGTGATATAGATCTTTAAATACCTTGTGGAGGTAAATAAGGTGCAGTAGGGAAGTATTTTTCAGAAAAAAGGTGCTCAAGAATAATGGGACATGAAATGAAGCTTGATGGCATAGATTCGGGAGAGACGTGAGGAAGTAATGCTTCACAGAAAGAGTGGTGGATTCCTGAAACAGCCTTGCAGTGGAGGTGGTGGTGGCCAAGACAGTGTGGGGGGGAATTCTAGAATGCATGGGATAGGCAGAAAGGTATATTAGTGGAAAGTAAGGAGGGTAGGGAGAAGGAGCCAGAGGTCAAATAGGGTCTGGGGAGATGCTGTACAGTAGGTAGGGAAAAACTGGAGGACTGGATGGGCAAAATGGTCCCTATCTGACATCAAATTTTATGTTTCTATGGTTCTTGAGATGTTTTTTTTTTTACTTATATTTGTTATACATAGAACCTCCAGTTCTGTTATCTCTGCAGAGACATAGCAAATTAGAGACATAGAAGCAATGCTTTTCTGTATGTTTGTAAAGTCACAGCAGCTGGAGCTGGACAAAAGTATCAGAGTCTGAATTTGTGGAATGTTCACAAAATTCCATTAAATTTCACAGACTTTTTTTTTTATTTTCTTTTTTGAAGTTCAAAATGTTATTGTATTTCCAAAGTACAATATACATACATGAAAATCAAAAAACCACCCAGTACATTTGACATAAGATATGACTTGCATGAGCTCTAAGTACTTGAATTACATCAAGGCGTACAGTTAAAATGCCCTAACTAGAAGCATGGCTACAGCAGTCTTATAATCTTGACAATTTTATATTACATGCTGTGTCATTGGTAATGGTTAGTACATGCAATGCATCAACCTACTGGTATTGATAAATGACAGGCTATAGAACTCTGTATTTCTGCAAATACCTAAATAGCCATCATACACTCTGTCTTCACTTGCTACTGCTTAGTGATGAAATGGTTATTTCCAAGCTATATACCATGAAACTTTACATGAAAGGCAGATCACAGCCGATTATTTAATAGGGCATGCAAGCCAGGATCCTTCAATTAATTGGGTGAACCACAAAACCTAAACCTAAACATTTGGCTCTAATTATCTGATAGTGAATTTTTTGAGCTGTTGCAGGATTGTATGAAACTTTAAACAACTTTAACCTTTCCAAATTGATAGCTGCCTTTGGGAGACTGAAAGGTCCACTGATATGAAGCTTCACATATGCCTTGTCTTGGTGGAGGATTTGACCCACTGGATGGGTTATTGCTAAATTGCTGTAAATATCTATACATGGAGTTCCAGGTGAGGAAGAGAATATGCAAAGTATGGATAAGGTGGGAAAGTCTGTCAAATGTGGCAAATTGAGATAAACTAGCCATGAATTCTACCATAGTTGGTATCTCTGAGGTATGCCACCTTTGTAATAGTAACCATTTGGCTATGATACTGGCTCGTATCAGCAGAGATCTCTTTCTTTTAGGGTATTTATAGTGGCCTTCATCTATACCTATCATGAGCAACCTAGGTGGTGTGACCGTAGTGCTTTGTAGAATTTGTTGGAGGATCTTTGTCAGCTGCCTCCAGTAATCATGTATAAGTGGGCAACTCCAAAGGATATGGCAAAGGTGACCATGTGGCATGTGACAGCGCCAGCACTGATGTGAAGGCACCAGTTTGGCTTTGTATAATACTTCAGGGGTGCAATACCAGCAGTGGATGATTTTGTTTTGTATAAAGTGGCTTTTGGAGTCCTTAGCAGATTCATGGCTGTGTCGCCAACATTAAGATCATTGCTCATCTGTAATTGGGGTATTTAAAGTTGCTGCCCAGTAATCTCTGGCTGAGTTTGTTTGGTCAGGGATAGCATCCCTAATTACCCTGTATATCATGCCTGCTCTTCCTCATTTTACCTTAATCCAATTCCCCATAGGTGAAATCATGGCCTGAGCCTCTTGCTTGTTCATAGTTTTAAGGATATGAGTCAAGGAACTCTGAAGTTGTAGGAATTTCCAGAACTCTGAGTTTGGCGTGTTATACCGGGATTGTAGGGTCTTTTTTTTGAATTTTCAGACATGTTTTAATTGGTGATAAAGTGGTCCATGTTGCAGCTAGAGGGTTGCAATTTGGCATGCATATTGTTGGGTATAGTCCCTGAAAGCATGCCAAGTAAGAAAATACAGGTGCTCAAAATCTTGCAATTCAACATTCATGTGAACATTTCTGAAAATATTTCTATGCTTACAACTTAGCCACCTTCAGAGCTAGATAACTGAACATTCTGTTGCATACTTTCTTGAAGAGTCATAGAAACTGCTAAACAGAGAAGTACTGGTTATGTCAGTTCTAAGTTTTAGCCTTGACCTGCCTCTCAACATGACTACCTGGGCTTGCTTCCGAACCTGGGTCATCAGCATGGCATTGGTATTATATCAGGGTCATCAGTATGACAGCATGAAGCTTTGATGCTGGGACATGGGGACTGTCTTAAAGACTAATATGTATGGTCAATAAACCTAACAACATTGGTTATATTCCATTTTCTAGCTTTAAACTTATAGCTGCTTAAAATTCAGCAGTTTACGTTATTGCGAAATGTAATTTTAAAATTTCCTAAAGTTTGGAGGCTTTTATCTCAGTCACCTTTTAAGCTACAGATGTGAAACTTAGCACACCTATATATGGGCATGGATAAAGTTAGCATCCCAAACATGGTGCAATTTGAACAATTTGTTTTACGTAGTTGTTAACTGTAATTTTAAAATTTCCTAAAGTTTGGAGGCTTACAACTCAGTCATCTTTAAATATAGAAATCTGAAACTTGGAACATTTCTGTACAGGCATAGGAAAAGTCAACATGCTAAACATGATGCAATTTGATCAAAGACTTTTTATACTAGAAGGAATAACCAAAATCACAATTTTTGCAAAATTTTCAAAATTTGCTCAGAAATTTCAGAGCATCGAAATCAGCATTTTGCCAGAATTCTGCTGGTAGAATATAATTTTTGCCCTGCCTTAACAGCAGCCTGTAGCACTATATAGGAAAGAACAGCAAGTTCTTTTAAAGATAATTAAAATATAATATGAGCATATGAACATACAAACATATCAAAATGCCAGCAGATACAGGATATATGGTCTATCGAGTCTGCTTGAGTGCACAGCTCACAGTCTAAATTACTGCAACTGCCCTCCAACCTCTTACCTGACCATCTGATATATTTCCCCATCTCAGATATATTGCCTCGTCTTATGCTTTATAATATGTAGTATTTAAAACATAACAACTCCCAACACTAAAGCATGGTTTTAATTTCTTTTCTAAGAGATGTCAATAACTTTTAAAAAGCAGACCTAAGGTACACCTATTAAACATGCCCCTTACTATCAGTGAAGGCAATAAGTGAATAGTACATATTAACAATATTTTGAAGGCATGTGCTATACATTAACATAGATTACTTTTACTTCAGAATTCTTAAAATAACACATGGCCAGGTAGCAAAAGAGCAGCAAGACAAGCTGCAAGGTGGGCTTAAAGAGATGTAGCCAACCCCAACCATTCTGGGGTAATAAATTGCTGTTAATGTATCTCCTCATATAAGCTCTACATGAGCATGACAATTACCCTCAAACAGTTTAGTCAATAAAAGTAACATCATAAGTCTGGGTCTGTCCTGGGAACCTAGTGCCTTGAATTACTTGGGAAGTCATCTTTAATGGTCTGTTTCAGGCATGGTCAGTGAAAACCATACCCGGTTGTCACATACTCTGAAGCTTGATTTACATAGATGGTCCTCTCTCCCACTGTCCCTATGGGGTATGGTGAGCATAGTCAAAATGAATGTTTTGCCTCATTTTCTATACCCCTGGGAATGCTGGTAATTTTTCTTCCCAAATCCTGTTTTTTTCACCTACAAAGTATGCTCAATAATTTCCTTTGGAAGGGCCTGGCCATCTGTTGATCTAATTTCAAATAGGCAGCCCCTAGACTTACGGCTCCCTAACATATTTCTGTATTATTGCGCCCTCCACATGAGAAAATTTTTCCAATGGGGATCTGCAGACAGTTTGAGCCAGAATCCCTTCTATAGGCCACTCTGTCTGGATACAGAATCCTCGCTCTCTTATCAGTTTGGCCTTCAGTTTAGCAGCTTACTGTACATCAAGTTTTCCCAACTCCCTGTGGCATTATGCTCTAGTAAGTAAGTTAGTAAAAATTAATTTGTTAAGCCCCTTTCAAATTGTCAAGGCGCTGCACAATAAAATACAATTTAAACAAAAATAATAATAAAAATTTAGAAATATACAGAAAAGGCTTGATAAAACAGATTCCGATTTAAAATTCATGACGGTCGGGCATTCTCTTAACTGACGAGGTAGAGAATTCCACAGGGTGGGTGCAGCATAAGAAAAAGCACATGCCCCAGATGTTTTTAAATGAACCCTGGGAATCTCTAGCAATCCCTCATTGGTGGATCGGAGTGAGCAGTGGGGGCAGTACAGAATAAGGAGTTCTTGCAGATATTGGAGTCCCTGCTCATGTATGGTTTTTTAGGTCAGCCAGTGCAGTTCACGCAGCACAGGCATAATATGACTAGTCCTAAATGTACCAGTCAAAAGCCTGACTGCCACATTCTGCACCAGCTGCAAGCAGCGGATATCAACCCCTGGAAGCCCTAGATAGAGGGCATTGCAGTAATCAAGGCAGGTGGTTATGAAAGCGTGGACCAGTGTAGGAAGGTCAGCCAGGGGAACCAGGTGTTTCACCCGGGCGTTATTCCTTAGATGGTTAAAGGAAGGTTTAACAACAGTGGAAACCTGAGATTTTAAGGTCAAACTGCTGTTGAAAATAACACCCAGATTATGCACCCGGTCTGAAGTCATGAGCTGAACGTCATCAAGCCATAAACCCGAAAGATGCACAGCCCCATGACCTGCTTCCGCATGACCAGGATCCATGACCAACAACTCAGTCTTGTCTGGATTTAACCTCAGCCAGCTAGTGCTCATCCAATTCTTGATCTCGGCTAGACAGTTGTTAAGCACATGGACCTCATCATCCTGTCTAGGCGTAAAGGACAAATACAGTTGGGTATCATCTGCATAACAGTGAAAACCAAAACTGTATTGCCTAATGATATCTCCTAGAGACAGCATGCACACTGAAAATAACATGGGTGCCAATATGGAGCCCTGCAGCATCCCACAGGACAGCGTGAGGGCATCAGAGGAATAAATTCCAGTGTTAACCCCCTGTGATCTGCCCATGAGAAAAGATCAAAACCAACTTAGGACTGTAGCAGACAGTCCACAGAAATGCCACAGGCACTCCAAAAGCAGACCATGGTCTACAGTGTCAAATACTGCTGAGAGATCAAGAAGGACTAAGATAGTATAAGCCTTTAGATCTCTTGCAATTATGAGATAATTTAACACCCGAACAAGTGCAGTCTTGGTGCTTTGTCTCTTCCTAAACCCAGATTGGAGAGTATCAAAGACATTGTGGGTTGTAAGATGATCATCCAGCTGCAACACAAACACCTTCTCAATAAGCTTACCCACAAAAGGTAGATTAGAGACAGGTCTGTAGTTTGCTATACAGTCTGGATCCAAGGCAGGTTTTTTAAGGAGTGGTTGAATGGCAGCCTTCTTAAGGGGATCAGGGAAGACCGCCTTTTCCAAAGAACACCAGACAATTTCAGCAAGGATCAGGCAGATGACATCTACACAATGTACCAATAACTGCGTAGGGCCTGGATCCAAACTACAGCTGGTTGGACTCAAAGTCTGGACAATTCTCACAAAGTCAAAGAATTCCGGCAGGATGAAGTCAGACCAGACAGAACGGGTACACGCAACCTCCTGCTGATCTCCACAATCCCTCATAGAGGGAGTTGGGCCGATCCCTGACCTGATGCTGGCAACCTTATCTGCAAAAAATTGAGCAAGCTCATTACCCTTTATTTGTGAAAAACATCTTCCAGACTGAAGACAGACTGCATGGCACAGTCTGTCCACAGTCCAAAAGAACTGAGCAGGTCGATTCCATGCAGCAGCAATCTCCCAGGAAAGGAATTCTGCCTTCTTACGGGTGACTGCTGATTGACAGACCTTATAATGTTCCATCAATCTAAGCCTGTCAGCATCAAGGCCAGATTTCCTCCAAGCTCTGTCTCTAGCCTTCGACCCACCTTCCTTAGCTCCTTCAAGGGGTCCTTGGGCACAAAATGAGTGGGCAAACATGAACAGGAGCTACTGAGTCCAGAGCATCTCCCTCCGCCTTATTATAAGCTAGTACAAGACCATCTGGACTCATGCTTTCACTTGATAAACCCGATAGGTCCAGCACCGCCGATAGGCCTTCTGGGGTAAATCCCCTTAAAGGGCAGTACTGGACCATCTCTGTAGGGGCAGGCCTACTTAGGGGTGCCCTGAAACTGAACCTTATGGTGTGAAGGTCTGACAAACCGAATGGTTCCACCTCCAGATCCATGATCTCCATCCACAGGAGGAACACAAGATCCAAAAAGGGACCCCCAATATGGGTAGCAGAGGTAACCATCTGTGTAAGGCCCACCATTGTCATAAGCTGGAGGAGGTTATTTCCAAATTGCAAGAGTTCATCATTGACCCAGGCATTGAAGTCACTCAGAATTAACCATCTGGGTAACTGCAAGGCCACGTCGACAATGAAATCCGCCAACTCCTTCAAGAATTCTTCCCCATCACTGGGTGGACGGTAGATGAGGAGTATCCTGAACCCTACACCTGCTTCCAGGATACACTCAAAGGATCAAGTGCACCCCACTGGCACATCCACAAGGCCCAGTTCCATTTTAAACACAATAGCTACACCTCCACCCCTATGATCCAATCTCAGGTGGTGTATCACCAAGAACCTGGATGGAACAGCAGATGCCAAAATAGGGCCTGCATTCTCATCCAACCAGGTCTCGGTGATTCATGCCAGATCAGATGTTCCAACAAGATCAGCTATAGTAGCCATCTTGTTTCTAATTGATCTGGCATTGCATAACACCGCCCAAGTTGGATGGGTCAATGAGGAAGATTCTAAAACCTGCCCACTATTTGTGGAGCTCTTGGGTATGGGAACCAGTCAAGAAACCCCCCTTTCCTGACCCCATTTAGCCCCAGGGCATCTCCTAGTCCCAACAACCTCAATCTGTCCACCCCTCTCCATTCTCCCACCATGCCTAGATTGCCCCTTTTTTGATCGACTTCTGACTTTCCCCAAGGCTCGACATCTCTTATACACCTTAGCTGGCAATGGGGGACAGACAAAAGGGTGTAACTCCCTGAGCATGGTGGGAAAATGATGCCTGACCATCTCAAAACCCTCCCAACACATTTTAAACATAATTATTATTACACAACAAAAACCCAATAATAACAAATAAAACAAACATTCTGAACAGTTCAGACCTAAATCCTATGGTCAAACTTGCTTCTAAAAACCTCCCAGAACTCCCAGAATTACAAGACCCTTAATTAATGTAAATATAAATAATCCAGCAGTCCTTTGCATAAGTAATCGAGCAGTTCTTTGCTGCAAATCAAGCAAGTAATTCCAAATATTTAATGAATAGTCCAGGGAAGCTCCCACCTCCCCTGGTCAATAACGCCAAGGCTTCCCAATCCCAGGCTCTGCTCTCACCAAGAGTCTGAGAGACAAGCAACCAGTAAAAAATCAATAAAGTCTAAACAGTGTCCCAGAAGTATTGTAAATATAAAAAGCAAGCTGTAGAAAAATGTCAATCTAAGTCCAGCGTAGTGAAAAAATGAACCCAAGTCAATCCAATCAGGAAAGCAGGCCACAGGTTAATCTGTAGTCCAGAGAATATTCAGAACACAGCTCTAGGAATCCCCAGTGCAGCAGTGGGCTGGGACATGAAAACCAAGAACCTAGAGGTGGCCCCCCTTCCAAGTGCACTAAGTCATAGGCCCTGGCACATAGCCACCAGCGACCCTTAGCTACAGCCCCCCCCCGGGGGAAGGCCTCTAGGAACGTCCCACAGAAGGCCTAGGAGACAATCCAACCAACTCTCCAGCTCCTGGGAGAATTTTCAGGACAACTCCCGCTTGGTCATGGGAAATACACCAGCCACTTAACCCAAAGCACAAGGAGGAGCCCCCCCCCGCCCAACATAGTTCCTAGACCACGCCGCTGCTCTAATGACAAAATCTAGCAAACAACCACTGAGTGTGCTCTCACCACACCAGCAACCTCCATGAAGGCAGCAGATTCCAGCTCAGTCCAAAACTTCCCAACTCACACAGCCTGCACTCTCACCACAGAATCTTCCCCACAGCAGGCAGCAAGAGCAGGTCGAGATTCAGCAACAATTCAGCCCAGATCTTCATGACTCAGGCTCACGATACCAGACCGCAGATTCCAAGCCACAAAATAGGTCACCCAAATCTGCTTCAGCTTCCAAAAATGGAACCGTGACAGAACAATTGCAGCAGCAAGGCTCACATATAACAAAGTGAGCCACCGAAAAACAGTTAGAACAGCTAAAACTCCCAAATTACAAGGGAGAACAGCAGTCACAAAAACAGCCAGGCAGGACAGGGAGAATGGCCGTCCTAAAAGCTAAATGGTAGTTTCACAAAAACAAAGTGAACTATCACAGCAGCTGATTTAACTCCTAAATAGAAGGAACCATAACAAAAACGCTAACTATATGCCCGCAGTGCGCTAAAAACACTATATAACTCACTTAATAACCCTTACTAACTAGAGCTAACTAAAACAAAATAAAATGAGGTGCAGTTTAATAAAGCAAAATAAAAAAAGCTCAGACTCCAAAGCTCAAACCTCAGGCAGCTCACACACTGCCACCATCTTGGGGAAAAAAGTTGAAACTCATGGGATGGTCTCTGAAGGTACATACACAACTGGATCATTACCTGGGACTAGATTGGACCAGAGAACTGGCACAGCCCTTACTGGGCAACCCCAATATTAGTACTGCAGGCCAACCTATTCCCTTTTCTTTCAGTCCTCAAATCAAGGACTTGCCAATTGCCTCTTTATTGGAAGGTGACAAAGTGTCATCATTCTGATCCATCAGTGATCATTTACAACTTCCAAATGCATTTTACTTTAAATACTTGCAAATTACCCAAGCTGTTTTATCTGATTTGGGCCCCAAACCTTTGAAGTTGATGGACCAATCCACTGTTGACATCTTTTTTTTCACACTGAGGCCCAGTCACACACTGTGTCAGCATTTTGCAAGTTATTTCAGTTTTTGGATCCTAATACCCCTTCCAGAATTTTTTTTTATTGGACACTGGCTTAGGGTATCCCTGACAATGGTAGTACTTTGTGCTCAATTTGGCGTAATCTGTATAAATACATCAAGCAGGATAGATTGAGATTGACTCAGTTTTGAGTCCTTCAAAATCTTTATTACACCTTATTTAAGTTACACAACATGGGCAAACTGACTTCACCAACCTGTTCCCGATGCAGTCCTACTGAAAGGCACCATCACCATATTTTATGGGATTGTTCAAAGGTAGCACCTTTTTGAGCCTTTATTAAGGATATGCTAGATCCACTGCTGGGATTGGAGGATCTTTTTACTCTCTCCATTTGCCATGTGGGCTTCTTCCATCATGACCTGATTAGTAGTAATAAAGCCCACTTTATTGATTTTGGTTACAGCAAAGATAATTTTGCGGCATTGGAAGGATGATTCTATCCCTTCCTTCCAGGAGTGGCATTGAGAGGTGCTGACCGCGCTCATGGTAGAAAAGCATATTGCTTCCTTGAGGAAGTGTCCCCATCTTTTTCAATGTAGATAGGAATCACTTTATACCTTCTTATCTATCTCTTCTGTGAAGTTGCAGTCTTAATCCCATTCCCTTTATTTCCCATTTCTCTTTATACTAATTGTATGATTTATGACTCTTAGTTATTTGCACTTATATTCCTGTTTTGTTACTACATATAGATTCCTGTAAATAAACTGTCACTGCTGAAAATTTTGTAGAAGTGTACTATGTTTGACTTCTACTTGTTCCCATGATGTTTTCTTGTATCTATTATTGTCTACATACCCTTTGTTGTAATCTCCTGGGTCATACCTGAAAATAGGCAGCTATGCTGTCTAGTGTACCTACCCAGGTAACAAAAACGAACTAACTAACTAAGTAAATACATAAATGTTCATTTGTTTTTCTACATAGTTACCTTTCTGTTTTGAGGGGGAATCAATCATGTGGTCTATCCTGCACCTTATTTAAGGTGAGCTGAACTGTGGGGAGGGTGGGGATGGTGGGGAGTTTATTTTTGGGCTTTTGTGTTTTGTTTATTTGAACTTTGGTTTTAGAATTTGTACCTGTCATTGCACTGCTTGTATCATTTTTTGTTTGTTTGTATTTTGAAATAAAACTAATAAAGTATATTGCATTAAAACAAAGAGAGATGTAGCCATTTACTGGCACATGATAAGCACTGTATGCTGGTGTGGTGAAGGGTGATATAATAAAGAGCCAGAAGATTATTTAAGTTAAGTAAGCAATAAGACATGGCAGGGTGTGTGTCTGACAGTTCTAACGCATGGTCAGGGGCGTAGTGAGGCATGAGGTCACTGACTGAGTGCTTTCAGCCCCTGGCCATGCATTAGAAATGTCTAATGAACACCCCCAGCGTGTCTTATTGCACTTATAAAATGGGCTTTAAAAAAATGTTCTTGGGAATAAAAAAATATGTTTATTAGTTTGTAATATTAAAAGTTTAGCTTAATTTTTGATAAAATAAGTCCTCCATCTACATGATTTATGTTTTTGCCTTAACTTTTATGTCCTCTTGGGGCCTCTATAGTTGCAGTTTTTTAAATGATGATCTGTAGAACCCTCTACAGACAAGATTTTGTTTTTGTTTCAGAGAGAACTAAGGAGTTGAGCACCACGATGCTGGTGGGAACAGACAACACAAGTAAACTGGGGAGTTCAGAATTTAAGTTGGATTATTTTATGTTTTCTACATTGCGTCCTGCATCCCCACCATTAGTTTTCCCAGGTAGTTTATGTTGTCATCTCTTCATATTTTATATTACCTCCTTTTCGCAATATCACAGTGACTCTTTCTTTGAGGTGTTAGTGAGCAGGCAGGCAGCAGATAGAGTAGATCACCTAAGTGGATGGCTGAGCAAGCAGCCAGCTAGATGGATTGGAGGAGGGAGGTACAAGCAGTATATTATGCTGGTAATAAGCAAAATAAAAAAGTAAATAAACAAGATGCTTTATCTAAAGCATGTGTTCTGTTCTCAGCAGTAGATCTGAGTAAAGAGCAGGTGTTTGGTATACAGGATAAGAGAGACACAGTCTCAGTCATGGTTGTCATTGTTACCAAGCACTGCTCCCCCCACATGCACACGGATGAAGTTACTTTAGAGTAACATTTATTTAACAGAGTCCAGTTCCTGGGAGATGTTAGTAGGGAACAGTAAGCCTGTTTAAAGATCAGCTGCAGATATATTATAAACTTATTAAAAACCTACTCCTTTTCCCTAATATAAGAACAACCAAGCATTGTTTATTACAGATGAAATGAAAAAACTGCCATTTGCCATGTAAAGATACTATTTTAATGCCCTCCTATTTGTTGGTTTCACAGAAAATCCCTCAGACATTTTTTAAACCAGCTAGCAGAATTTGGGTGAGTGCTCATTCCATTCAGGCAACATTGACATCATTTTCTCAAACTCCTGGCAGCTCAATCTCTCACACACATACACACACACACACACACACACACACACACTCACTCGCACGCACACACACACACACACACACACACACACACACACACACACACACATTACATCAGATTGAACTCATGTTTACTTTCAATTGTCTGAGGACCATTGCCTATTGATTTATATCAGTATAGCATTACAGGTAAATATTTAGTTAATTTCACAGATCAGACAGTATCTTTTAAGGGACAATACTTTGAAATAAGGAGGAAGCTGCTGGTCTTCATTCAGGGCAGGAAGAGAACAAAAGAAACAAGAATGTTCATGCGAAGAGTCTGTCATCTTTTTGATGTTTTGTTTTTTTTGTTGTGTAGGGGTGCAGTGATACTGAGCACAAGGAGTTGTTCAACTTAGGAAAACTGACAGATATCTACTAATGGTGTTTTACTGGAATGATTTCATTAATACAGTCCGCCACCAGACAATTGGAAGCAATGACTAATTTTTGAATGTTATAATGTGATGTACTAAGTTGCCAGAACCTTGAGGAAAATTATGTCATTGTTGCATGAATGGAAACAGCACTCTCTCAGGATTTCACCAGCCGGTCTGAAAATTGTCTGGGGTATTTTCTGTTAAACGTACAAAAAAGACATGGGGCAAGATATTCAGAGCAGTTGTGCATGGCTCAACTGAGTTGCACCGGAGCAACTATGGACTTGCGCCTCTGAATGATATTCAAACACCATGGCTGCCCAGCGCAAGTCTCAATGCGTTGCAGCACAAAGGTAATATATGCAGTGCAAGTGCAGGGGGGCGTTCTCATGAATAAGCAGTGTAATTATATATTCAACCTGAAATCATGGCGCAAGTCTGGAGCAAAACACAAGATGTGACAGTCGGACTTGAGCCTATAAAAACTGGCTCAAAGACACAGACAACAGATGTGCAACCTTGTGCAATCAGCCAGTGGAAATGGATGGGACACCTTTTCTCATGGATGAGGTAATGAGGGGTATGAGGAGGAGGGAGGAACAGCAATGTGGCCGACGAAGGACCCGTTGGTGGTATGCCCAACACAGGTGGTACTGTGCCCACGTCACATTCCAGAACTACAGTTATGCTGAGATTGTGGGCCAGTACTGCCTGAACAGGGCCATTCTGAGGCAGATCTGTGAGCTGTGCAATGAAGAGATGCAGGCACCCACCAGACGGAGCCATGCCATGTCATTGGAGATGAAGGTGACAGCTGTGATGTGCTTGCTCACCACAGGCACCTTCCAGAGACTAACAGGTGACACCACAGACATCACCCAGTCAGCCATGTCCTGCCTCCTCACACAGTTCCTCAACGCTCTGCTGCCACATGCTTCGGAGTTCATAGGGTTCCCAAGCACACAGGTAGGGTGTACTGCAAATCTGCAGGACTTTCACAGGGTGGCATGCATGCCAGGCATGATTGGAGCCATTGACTGTACACATGTGGGCATATTCACACCACCCGGCCCTGAGGAGTCAATGTACATGAACTGGAAGGGCTATGCTTCCATCAACTGCCAGGTGATGTGCAATGCCACGGGGTGCATAACCAATGTCTGGCCACAGACACCTCAGGAGTAAATCTGATGCATTCATCTGGCACAGTTCCATACTGTGCCAGAGATCTGAATGTGGAATCATCCCACGGGGCACCTGTTGGGTGAGTAGAGCATGAGGCAGGGGGTGGGTACAGCACAGTCATGGGATGAAGGAGGGCAAACAGGGTGGGCAGGGTAGAGGGAGCATGGGACAGCAGGGGAAAGGGGGTGGCAACAACACAACACAGTGCTAACCATTCCCTTCCCCACACAGGTGACAATGCATACCCACTCAGGTCCTGGTTGCTCATCCCCTACTGGTGACCAGCATTCCATGAGGAAGAGAGATACAATGAGGAACACACCTCCATGAGCAGTATCATCAAATGTGTCTTTGGCATGCTGAAGATATGTTACATTGCCTGGACAGGACAGGTGGTGCTCTACAATACAGCCCATCCAAAACCTGTGGCATATTCCTGGCCTGCTGCATACTGCACAACATGACCATTGACCGTGGGATAACATCCTGGTGGATGAGGATGACAGCAGCAGGGATGATGGTGACAATGAGCTGGAGGGTGAGAGGCAGCCACCCCTGGGGAGGCAGGACCCAAGGTTTGCAGCGGAGGCCAGGAGGCACCGAGCTACAATAACACAGGAGCATTTTGGAGAACACAGGTAAGTGCACTGACACGCATGCATGGGCAACATAGACCACAGCATGACACACAGGTCTGGACATGCACAGCAGGATGCATGCAGGGAATGGGGCACACAGCAGGCATGGGGAGGCAGTGATACACAGACAAACAGCACCGGCATGGAAACACACACAAGGGCTGAAGAACTTGGCATGGATCAGAAGCATGGCACTGGTGCACAGGCACATCCGGAGCAGAGCTGCTGTCATCGCACCCACACTACAAGGCCCAGCCGCCCAGCCAGCATGCACCACAACACACATGCATGCCACCACATGCATACTGCAACACCACCCCCCCCATGAGTGCATTGGGCAGAAGCAGTGGACTGCAGGTAAGGGTATCACACACATCAGGGCAACTGAGCAGTCCCTTGGCCACAATGGCCACATGGGCAGCCACGCCAAGGCCGATCATCAGCCGCAGGCTGTGCATCAGCCAACGGAGGTGTGTCTGACACACCTGCAGGGATGGATACCTGACAACTTGACCGTGTTCTTGCTGTAGTGTATAGGCAGCCAAACAGGCTCATGCCAGGGGTGCCCATGATGCCAACATCAGAGCCCAGAGTCCACTGCAAAAGGGTCATCAGATGCTGGGATCATGGAGTAGACAGAGCACTGTGGGGGGTTCCTCTGTGCATAGCCGAGCCCAGTGGCAGCCAACGATACAAACCCATCCCCTGTGGTACCGGTCATGTAAGTAAAAGTAAGTAAGTAAAATTTTATTTTTTAAGCGCTTTTCAGAAACCAAAGCGCTGTACAAAAACAGCATTTAAAATAACAGACATAATATTAACAATAAAATCACTCACCAATAGCTTTAAAAACCAAAAAAGTCTTAAGCTCTGATTTAAAACTCTCGACAGTCAGGCAGCCTCGTATCCAGCAAGGTAGAGAATTCCACAGGGTGGGGGCAGCGTTAGAAAATGCACATGCCCCAGATGTCTTTAAACAAACCCTGGGAATTTCTAGCAATCCCTCATTGGTGGATCGGAGTGAGTGAGAGGGACAGTAGCAAGTAAGGAGATCTTGCAGATACCGCAGTCCAATGATGTGGTTGTGGCTTCCTGCAGCTGGCGGAGCTCATCAATAAGCCGTGCATGACCCCTGTCCTGATGCTTGGCCAGCTGACATACCTCTGCCTGCAGTGCATGCATCTCCATGGCAAGCAGTGCCTGGTTCTCCATGGGTGCCTGCAGCAACCAGGTGTTCTCTGCCAGCCGATTGGCATCCTGCAAATCCAGGACAGGACACCAGCCTGCTGGGGGTGACATGGCATGCTGTCCAGTGCCCCGCTCTGATGGACACAGCAAAGGGGACCATACAGGGGTGCTGTTCCAACAGGCGCACCGGCGGTGGACCCCGTGTTGCACTGACCAATGGTATCCACATCCTGCTGCCACTGTCTGACCATCTGCTGGGCAGTACCCGGTGCTGCTGCATCTGCTGCAGCACCACCACCCTCACCAGGCACAGAGTGGCACCACACACCACAGTACCACCGGGGATAGAAACATAGAAACGTAGAATTTGACGGCAGATAAGGACTGCTTAGCCCACCTAGTCTGCCCATTTTCCTACCTAACAGATAAGCTGCAGATCCTAATTAACCAACAGCTTACTTCCTCCTACCCTCCACTAGGACTGCCTTATGCTTGTCCCATGCATTCTTGAATTCCCCACTGTTCTTGACTCCATGACCTCCTCAGGGAGGCTGTTCTATGCATCCACAACCCTCTCTGTGAAAAAATGCTTCCTCACATTACCTCTGAGACGTCTCCCCTCTATCTTCAAATTGTGCCCCCTTGTTCTTGCACATCTCTTTTTCTGAAAGATGCTACCATCTTGGACTTTGTTGATTCCCTTGAGGTACTTGAAAGTTTCTATCATGTCACCTCTCTCCATTCTTTCCTCAAGGGTATACAAATTAAGCTCCTTTAGTCTTTTTTCATATGTCTTCTGGTGCAGACCCTGCACCATTTTGGTTGCCCTCCTCTGGACAGCCTCCACTTTATCTATGTCTTTGCGGAGATGGGGTCTCCAGAACAGCACACAGTACTCCAGATGGGGTCTCACCAACTGTCTGTACAGAGGGATAACAACTTCCTGTTTTCTACTATTTATGCCTCTTCCTATGCATCCCAGTATCCCCCCAACCTTCCTTACTGCCTTCTCACATTGCTTGCCCACCTTTAGGTCATCTGATATAATTACCCCCAGGTGCCTTTCCATTTTTACTGTTGTCAGTATCTTACCCCCCATTGTGTACGCCTCCCCTGGGTTTTTGTTTCCCATGTGCATTACCTTGCACTTCGTTGCATTGAATCTGAGCTGCCATACATTTGACCATTCCTCCAACCTTGCCAAGTCCCTTCTCATCCTTTCCACTCCATCTTGTGTATCAACCCTGTTGCAGATCTTTGTGTTGTCTGCAAAGAGACATACTTTTCCTTCCAGTTCCTCTGCAATGTCACTTATAAAGACATTAAAAAGGACCGCTCCCAGTACTGAACTCTGCGGTACCCCACTAGTAACCCTCCTTTCTTCACTGTGTACTCCATTTACTACTACCCTTTGCATCCTTTTGTCTAACCAATTTTTTATCCAGGCTACCACCTTGGGACTCACTCCAAGGCTGGCTGACTTGTGCATTAATCTTCTGTGTGGGACTGTATCAAGTGCCTTGCTAAAATCTAGGAAGACCATGTCCACAGCAACTCCCTGGTCTACTACTTTGGTTACCCAATCAAAGAAATCTATTAGATTCATCTGACATGACCTTCACATTGTGAATCCATGCTGCCTTGGGTCCTGTGCCCCACTGGCCTCTAGGTACTCAACAATTCTATCCTTCAGAAGTGATTCCATCATTTTCCCTACCACTGAGGTCAAACTAACTGGTCTGTAGTTTCCTGCTTATGTCCTGCTCCCACTTTTGTGAAGAGGAATCACATCTGCCCTCCTCTAGTCCTTGGGTACCACCCCATCCTCCCATGATTTGTTAAAGAGAGTAGTCAGCGGTGTCACTAGTTCTACCCTTAGTTCTTTTAGAATTTTGGGTGAATCCATCAGGCCCCATTGCTTTGTCCACCTTCAATTTTATTAGTTCTTTCAGAACCCTTTCTTCTGTAAATGGACTGGTATCGACCCCCGTCTTCAGAGTGTTTCTCTTGTTTGGTTTAGGTACCTCCCGCTCCTCTTCCTTTGTGAATACTGAGCAGAAAATATTCATTCAGTATCCCTGCTTTTTCACTGTCACCCTCTACCCACATTCCTTCCCGTTTATTAAGCCTTAGTATCCCTCCTTTGGTCTTTCTTCACTCTCTAATGTTCCTTTAAAAGGTCTTATCTCCCTTCTTAACAGAATTGGCTATCCTTTCCTCTGTTTGGGCCTTTGCTATTCTGACTACCTTCCCAGCCTCTTTCTGTTTTAACTGATAAAGTTCTCTGTCCTGCTCCTTCTGTGTTTCCTTATATTTCCTGAATGCTATCCTTTTCTCCTTAACCTTCCATGCTACCTCTTTTGAGAACCATAGCGTTTCTTTCCTTCGTTGTGTTTTATTGATTTGCTTTACACAAAGGCTTGTTGCCTCTGTGATGGCTGTTTTGATTACTCCCCATTGTTCCTCCATCCATCCTTCTTGCTTGTTTGCTAGTGCTTTTCTGAGGCACTCTCTCATTTTCCCAAAGTCAGCCCTCCTAAAGTCCAATACTCTTGCTTTTGTATGGCTTGATTATATGGCTATGTTTATCGTGAACCACACCGTTTGGTGGTCGCTTGTTCCCAGATGGCTACCCACTTCTAAATCTGAGATTCTTTCTCCATCCCCATTTGAGGGTACCAGGTCTAAGATTGCTCCCTCCTGAGTGGGTTCCAATACTAGCTGTCTGAGGCATGCCCCCTGTAGGGCATCAAGAATTACCCTGCACTTGGATGTGCCTGCAGCAAAGGTGCTCCAGTTAACATCTGGCATATTCAGATCCCCCATCAACAATATCTCCCCTATTTCTGCCATTCTAAGAAAACCTTCTTTCATTTCCTTGTCCATTCCCTCCCCCTGAGATGGGGGTCTGTATACAACCCCAATGCGGATTGTTGTGCCATTTCCTGTCTCCAGGGTGACCCAGAGTGCCTAATCTGCTTCCTGTTTACTCTTTAGTTCTGTTGCTTTGATCCTTTCCTTTACATAGAGAGCCTCTCCTCCTCCTCTTTTAACCTCCCTGTCCCTCCTGTAGATTGTGTATCCTGGTATGATGACATCCCAGTCATGGTTCTTTGTGTACTATGTTTCTGTGACTGCCACAATATCCAGGCAACCCTCTTCCATCAAGGCCACTAGTTCAGGGAGCTTGTTACACAGACTACGGGCATTGGTACTCATCACCCTCCACTTTTTGATAGCCTTACCCCTTTTAGCCCCATTCCTGTCCTTACTGCCTTTGCCTTTTTTTACATTTACCTCTGTTCTGCTCCCTAATAACTTCTCTACCTTGGTGTTTACCACACTAATTACTATGTTTTGTGGGGAGACTGGGATTTCCTGCCCTTTCAGTGCCTCCCCTTGGCTAGTTTAAATGTTTGCCAATGAAGCATTTAAACCTCTCACCTAGGATTCTGGTTCTCCCCCTGGACAGATGCAGACCATCACACCAGTATAGGTCTGCATCCCTCCAGGTGGCTCCCCAGTCCCCAATGAAGCCAAAACCCTGAGCTCCACACCAGTTTTCATCCACTCATTGAATTCCTGGTGAGGGGATTGCCCTAGCATCTAGTATGGACCATGCACAGTCTTGGCGTGCCTGCATGCATGCGTGCTACCGTGCTTCCCAGGCCTATCATGCAAGAGTCTGACATGCGCGCTGTGGGGCCGGTGCATATGTGCTACTGCTTTCTCATTATGCATGTGTGTGCAACATGGCACAGCCGCCTATTGTGCAGATGCAAGGCATGCACAATGCCACATGCCACGCATGTCCGGTACCTGCATGACGCTGCACGGGGTCAAGCCCTGTGCCCTTGGGGTTGTATACCTGACCCCAGTCATGCACCAGGCCATGGCGCAACTGCACATGTGCAGTGCTGCACAAATCACCTCCACAATGCATGGCAATCACTCATCCACATGCTGCGTGCTCGCATGACACTGTTCGCTATTGTGCATTTTCCACATGCAGCTCCACATGCATGCTGTGTTGGCCATTACACCTACAACCATTGTCGTTCACGGAGACATGGTGCACAATGCTGGTTCCAGGAGGGCACTGAACTGGACTAATGTGGAGATGTCAAACTTGGTTGCCTGGTCCAGCTATTTGAGGGCCAGTTGTTTGGTCAGGTCCCCCTTCAGCAGGCACGTGGTGATGTGTGGCAGCAGATGGCCACATCCCTGGAGCACCACACAGGGGTGCCACAGACAGCAGACCAGTGCAGACACTGGCATGGTGACCTGCACCGCAGAGACTCAGACAGATTTTGAAGGCTGCAGGCACACGTGCAGCGTGGGATGGTGCCATAGCCAGGTTAGTATGCACATGTGGCATGCATGCACAGGGCAATACTATAGTGGGTGTCTGGCTGCTCAATGTCTGCCACTGCGGGGGGCTGCCACAGACCTGGTGGTCACTGTGCATCCTGCACAGCTGCTGTGCATGTTGCAGTTGTGCAGGCACCAGTGCCATGGGGATGACGGGGTCATGCCGTGCACCATGCGAGCTGTATGGTGGAAGGGGGGGTGTCTGTGCATACATGTATCCTCATGTCCACCTCTCTTGTTTCCTTCCACAGAGCCAGAGGACCACAGGAGGGCCAGGGAGGCCTCGGCTGTGGTGCAAAGACAGGGTGGAGGTGTGGCAGCTGGACCAGCAGGACAGCGTTAGGCAGGTAGGCTTGTTCACATTTCTGTACTGTGTCACTGTGGGTTACAGGAGGCCATAGGGTCTCTACATGGTCACCCAAGCCATGTGTTTGCATGGGCATGGTGGGCGCACAGCCAATTGGGCATGCTGGTATTTCACAGCCTGTGCTGACCATGTGCCACCCTGGGTGGGTGCGCACAGCATCCACTCTGTGTGGCAACAGGTGCCTGCACTTTGTGCCATGTGCCCATGGCCATGCACACATGCACCCACTACGTGGCATTGTCTGCTTGTTTTCACTGCTGTGGTGTGCTGTGTGGATGGCTGGTGAGGCCCTCCATGTGCAGGCCCTTGTGGTCTGTCCGGTGGTGTGTGCCCCCGCTGTCCAATGCACACTGTGGGTGGGCTGGACATCATTCGGGCATATCACTGCTTGTTCTGTCCTTTCTCCTAGGTGTCTTCAGGATGGCAGCCCGGAGGGGTCCTGGCCTAGTGTTGCAGGCAATGCAGAGATAGGTGGTGCACCAGCAGCTATTGTCATGCCTGATGTAGAGGCAGATAAGTGAGACTATGGCAGTGAGGAGAGCTGTGCAGCAACTGGTGGTGGAGCTCCGTGGCAGACGTTATCCCTTTGTCATTGTATGTAGCCCCTCTTTGACCTGGCCTTACCCTGTTGCCCTGCCCAACTCCCCCTTCACATTGTACAGCCTTTGGATCCTGTCCACATCCTCCTGTTACCTTCCCCCATGCCTTTCCTACCACTTGCAAATAGTTCACTTTTTGTATTTCAAGTAAAGCTTTTACATTGCTACATCACTGTGTCTGTGTTTTCTTTGCAGATGACGTGTGGAGCCATACTGCAGGTGTCTGTTCTACCATGCTTTGCCATGTCTCTGGTGTCCCTCCACTGTCCCCTTGTGCCACTGCTCCTGTGTTCACTGGGCATGTGCCCCTTGTCCCTGTCCTGTGCATGGCCCTGTGCCAAGTGTCTCAAGGTAGCCTGTGACTGCACCTGCACCTTGTGCACTTGTCTGCCTGCCCTTCCTTTCACCTGTAGAGCTGCACATCTCCATTGTGGGCAGCAGTATGGTGCCCTTCCTATGTCCGGGTGGTGATCTGTGTGGCTCTGGGTGGTCGGTGCCTCCCTCACCCCTGGACAACAGATCTCTGTGGTTGCCTGTTCTCCTGGCACCATGACCATGGCACCCTGCAGGCCTGCCAGGTGGGTGTCTCTTGCATGGCTCTTCCATCTGCATGGCAGTGATGATGGTGTGTTGGCCTGGTGCTTGTTCCACAGTTGGTGGCCCAGGGTTCTATGTGCACTGTCCCCTGGTCCCCTGTGTTCCCTCTGGGTCGGTGCATATGTGTACCCAGTTGTGCTGTGCTGGTGGTGTCCTGTGCACCCTGCCCTGTGCACCCTTGCCTGTGCATCCCTGCTGCCTGTTGCTGTTGCTTAGCTCACTGGGTTTTGTGCTCTGGCCTGCTTACTCACAATCCTGGTTGCGTCGGCGCATCTGTGGTTGGGCAGCGGCGCATCATTGCCATATTCAGCCTGGTTGCGCTGAAGCATTTCAGGGGGTGCATCTTCTGAATATGGCTCCCTTTTCCCCATGGCCCATCTGACTTGTGCTGTGCCAGACTTGCACTAGTCTTTGGCGCAGGACTGAACATCTATCCCTTGCAATATAATAGCAACTGAACCTGAGAAATGACCATTACTGCACATTACTTGCAATATATACAGAGTGGTTATTCTCATGTTGAGCAAATAAAATACATTAAAATCATTTTAGAAACACTGCAATTGATCTTTAAGCAGCATCAAGTTAAATCACATGCCTGCATGTGTGTGTGTGTGTGTAGTGGGGGGTGCTCGAGGAATGTTGCTTCTAGCTATTTCAAGGGATGGTGAAGCAGGCAGGAGTGATATGCGAAGAAAGGGGAACTAACCAAGGAACTATACTTGAAGTCTGAAAAAAGCCACTATTTGCCTATAAAAAATACAAATATTCAAATGTAGATGCATTTTTTAAAGGGAACTGTTGACATTTACTTTTTCTCTGTCAGTGGCAACTTGGGGGTGAGGGCGATGGCATCTTTTTCATTTCTGAAAGTTCTAATGGCAAAAGGATTTTGACCATGTACTGCATCTGTGTTGGCAGGACAAGTTTTTAGCCATGCATTAGACATTTCTAACACACGGCTCACAACCAATCAAATTGCTCAAAATCCTTTGTCCATTTTGTAAGTATGCATTACATAATGAATGTATTCACTGATTCTTTTTGTAAAAGTATCCTAACCCATGGGTAGTGGCTATAATACTTAAAAAAAATTAAATGAGATGTGATCATGTTAGCTTACAATGTTAACCAAATAGAGAATAATGTAAATAATATTTTTTTGTTAGTTTTATTTTACATTTTTTCACAGTTCCCCTAGAAGAAGCCAAACAGCTGAAACATTGGGATTATTAAATAAACAAATTGATTATAAGGAACATTTATGGTATAGTGGCCTTTTTTTGGTCCAGAAGGGCCCACCCCTAGATGCACTGCAAAGGTTCTGCCAAGGGCAAGCTCTATGGAAGATAGAAATACAACTTTGCATAATTACCCACAGGAACACTTCATTCTCAAATGATGCAGCCTCCCCAGTTGTGTGTAGTCAGGGTGGGCTCCCCTTACTCCTATGGAGTCCAGGTCCTGTACACCCTCTTCACTCACTGCTGCCTGTGTGGTGAGAACCACTTTCTATGAAAGCCTACTAGCTGGAAACCCCTACACCCTTGTCTAGTCATGTTGCATCCCATCAACCCTGCCATGAAGCCTCCCCTGTACCCTGGCTAGTCATGGTGGTGTCTTAATCCCCTCTAACCTTGCCTATTTATAGTGTAAATATAAACTGTGTATGGTCTGTGAGTAAATGGTCGAAGTGGTCCCCTGAACTGGTTTTCCTGGCCACTGCTGGTTTTGCAGGGTCCCTGTTGGAAGATGAACTTGCTGCAGCTGCTACTATAGAGATGCTCATGTCAGCTACAGTGCACCAGCATCAAACACAGGGAGCATATATCATGCATGGAGGCTGGGTCAACCAGCAACAACACAAAACGCTGGTAATGCTGGTACACTGGAAGGAAAACAACAGAAACACACACACACACACACACACACACACACACACACACACACACACACACAGGCACACACACACACACATATATATACACACACTCACACACACCTTATGGGAGTGACTAACACAGTAAGTTTATTTGTACTTTTCACATTAATGATTAGACAAAGGACAAAATGGGCTATGAAAATGGATTTGATTGTTGAAGTTGGATACTATGTATGTGCTAAGTGAGATGAAGAAAACTTGTTTACATGATCAACACGCTCTCATAATTAGCATATCTTGAGCTGAATGAGATTGTAGGTGGAGGGTCAGCATTGCACAGACCACAGGAAAAAAAAGTTTTGGGGCATTTCTCATGAAACAGCTGTGAATATTCCAAAAACATGTATGTAAACAAAAGAAAAGTTAACTTGGTAAGTGAAAGACAGCATTTCCACCATTTCTATCATCTTCCTTTAAAGTGAATTTCTGACACAGTTGCTATAAGGTATTGGGCTTCATAGCCCATTAGCTTATAGCAGTGTGACCTCACTCTGGCAAAAAATGTAAATTTAACATTGTGATTGGTTGGGCATCCATGGCACTCCAGACATTACCTCATGGGTTTTAGCCCACCTGATAGGCTAGTGATGCACATGACCCTAGATCAAATTTCTGGTATATCCAGGTCCGAGAAGCCCCTGCTCTCCAGTTTAGAATTGTGCATCTGATCAGGCAACAAGCACACCAGGAATCCCTGTCTACTCCATACAAGGTAGGAATTGATCTTATAAGTAGATACCTCTAATCTAGAGAAATGCAAGCAAATTGTTGAGTTTTCGTTGCTGTTAATTGTTGGTGCTGTACTGCCCATCTGGGGGCTATATGTAGAGTTTTGAGACAGGAACAGTTTCTTTCTAGCTCTATCTGATCTGATTCCTTGTCTCTCTGCAGAGTCAGAAGCAAAAAGCCTTATCTGGTAGCCTTTGTTCTTCCTATTCACTCTTTTCAGTACCTGAGCTACGTGTTTGGTAATTGCTTTGCATTTGTTTGTTAAACTGTTGTTGAAAAGCATGCAAATATATCGCTAGCACAGCTGTAATGCATTCCAAGTACAAAGAAAAAAGAAATACTCAGATCCAGGAGTTTTGCTCATCCCTAAGCTTGTTTGGTTGGTTGTGTTTTGTTTGAGATTTTTTCAAGCGTATCTCTGTATGGATGAAATGTTAAAAGACGCCGCGTTATCACCTCGTAGGCTACTTCAGGAGTGTTCCCCTCTCCCCTGAGTTTAAGGTGATCACCAGGGTTAATCCTGGTCAAAATCCCCTGGCTTTTTTGTTACATTTTCTCTTGTGGGCTGTGAGGTGATGCCCTGGCATTGACCTTCAGGCCTACTGCAGCCACCCCGACCTCCCGCTCCCACGTGGCCTCCGCCCATTGTTTTCTCCCTTCCCCCTTCGCCGCACTCTTGCAGGCATTAGATTCACATCCTCCGCTCCCTCAGAGGCCATTTTTCTGTTACCTGGTCCCTCCTCTGCCAGGTATGCACCGCGGTAGAGTGTGGCTCCAGCCCCTTACCGCTGCAGGCCTACACGCTGGCCCCACGAGTTAAGCGTGGTAGGCCTCTGGCCCACCACCACGTGGTTTCTCGGCCCTCCTCCGAGCCTCCAGCGGCTCTCCTTGGCCCTGCATCACTAGACTATCCTCTCAATTGCAGGGGAACTGGACAGGCGTGAGGGGGAGGATGCCAAAAGGCTCCATCAACAATGCGAGCGAGCGCCTACTGGGGGCATACCACCCCACAGGGACCCCAGCCCCTCTGTCAGCATTTTTCCTTCCCCCCGCAGAACGGGGGGAGGCCTTGCAATTCCCAGTCTTCTAGGTGGGACCACCATACCCAAGGCCTGTCCCCGTAACTCGATGCTTCCCCTTGTCGCCTGGAGGCAGAGGATGTTCCAAAAGGTTTTTTTGTGTGCAGCAACCACATCTGGGACCATCCGCATGACCACCCAGAGGGGTCCCTCCCACAGTGACCCTCCCCAGTCCACGGTCACAAAAGCACTCTGTGCCTGCCCTTCTCTGCCTAGGTCCCTCCACAGCGACCCAGGTTTACGAGAAAATGCTACCCGGACCCCCAAGCTGTTACGTCATGGGTCCTTCCCTACAGTGACCCATGTGCATCGTCAATCACAGCAGAACCTATAACAGAGTGCTTCCCCCAACATTCTTGACTCTAACTGATCTCTCAGAGGATCCATACAGATGCCAGGCATTTACCTGCCATCGGTGCTGGGTCACAGGGGGCAAAACAAAGAGGACAACACAGGGCTTGTACAGATGTAACCTAAGGCCATTTCTCTCTACTTCTCTTCCTCAGATGGTTAAAGCAAGGAAGTATTCCACTTGCAATGCCACCCTCCTACCCCAAACCCTGGGACCCCTCTGTGCCACCTGCCTGCTTGACGATGACAACTCGTCCATGGAACAAACGCCCCCTATGGGGCCCAGCAATGCAGGTCCCAGCGGTCCCACATGGATGGACCCCGGTTCCCTCCTCATTCAGAATCAGCAGGCCACGGTCGCCATGATGGAAAGCCAACAAAACTTTATGTTAAAAATAATGGAAAAACTCAAATCCCTCACCCAACACAAAGCCGTTCCAGTGATTCCAGAACCGGGTAAGGCAGGGGGCCAACCGGAGGAGCTTCCGGATCATGATGAACCTTTACCGGAGAATCCTCGCGAGGATGCCGAGGAGGATAAGGACCGCCCCAGAGGAGGAGGAGGGGGTAGAATCGGACGAAGATGAAGCGGAACTTCCCACCACTCCATCCTTCATGTCAAAATTGTGCTCCTTTGACACAGTTCCAGGGCTCATGATGGTTATCAAAACCACCATGGGGTTCGACATCAAAGAGAGTAAGCCCGAGTCGAAACTTGACCCCATGATACAACTGAAAGTGTCGAACCCCGAGACATTCCCAGCATGCCCAGCTAATGAGGAGGTCTTTAATAAGGAATGGTGATCCCAGGATCCAGGCAGAATGCCCAACAAAAGGAACCTGGACAGAATGTATCCAGTACAGTAGGAAACATCCAGTGCTTGGTGTAGAGCCCCCACCATCGACCCTCAGGTAGCGGCCCTCAGCAAAAGGACAGTGCTTCCATGTGGAACAATAGCCCTAAAAGATCCTACAGACAAAAGAGTGGAAGATATGCTAAAGAAGGCATTCGGAGTTGAGGGCACAGCAGCAAAGGCGGCCACAACTGCTATCTATACAGCTCGAGCACAGGTCCGTTGGCTCGAAGAACTGCAGGAACAAGCCAACCCAAAATCCAGGGAGGCAGAACTTTTAGAGTGCACTTTGGATGCAGCAAAGTACCTGGCCGATATGGCCGTGGATACCCTGCACTTGCACGCCAGGGCCACAGCTATTACCAATCGTGCCCGGAGAGCATTATGGCTAAAATTGTGGGACGCTGACACTGAATCTAAGAACTTGTTGCAGAATTTGCCTCTGGGAGGAAAGTATGTTTTTGGGGAGGGGTTGCAAGATTACGTGAAACAAAAAGAGGAAGGTAGAGATCTACTCAAGAGTAAAACTAGGTACAATTACCTCCCCTCATCGAGGCGGAGATTTCAGAGTGGTAATAGGCCATTCCAACCCCGCAGAGATTCAACACAACACAATGGTCCCTTTCAAGGCAGAGGGACATCCCACAGTCCCCGTAACCCCTACCCACAGGCCTATTATCCATCCTCCTTCAGATCCCATGGGCAAAAGTTCGGAGTATGAGGTAGAGGTTTCAGGGGGAAACAGCAGTGACTACACCCCTCCAACCATTTGCAATCAGAAACCCTACCCGCCAGTGGGTCAAAGACTGTCGTTGTTCTCGCATCTATGGCTCAACACAACCTCGGACAGGTGGGTCCGGGAGGTGGTCACACGGGGGTACTCCATAGAGTTATCCCACCCAAACATTCCCCACAGATTTGTTTCCTCCCCTATAGCCAAAAGAAAGGTCACCCCTCACCAGGTTCAACACATCTTGTTGGACATGGCCCGGAACAGGGCCATCCAGCCCGTGCCCCGACATGAGCAAAACCTAGGGGTCTACTCAATATTCTTCCTCGATCCCAAGAAGTCAGGAGAGCTCAGGCCCAATCTAGACCTAAAGCATCTAAACCAACATGTGGTGTGTCACAGATTCAAAATGGAGACAATACTTTCAACCCTACGCAGTCTCCGGGTAGGTGACTTCCTGACATCCATAGACCTCAAGAATGCATACCTCCACATCCCTATCATTCAGAGACACAGACAGTTCCTCTGTTTCCTCATCCTAGGCCATCACTTTCAGTACCAAGCCCTGCCGTTCGGCCTCTCATCAGCCCGAGAGTCTTCACCAAGGTCTCCATAGTCCTGGTGGCCAGGCTCAGGGAACAGGAGCTGGATATCATACTTTACCTGGACGACTGGCTCATTCGAGCACGTTCCAGGGAACATGCCCTACAGGACACTGCGATCGCCTTACAGGCGCTCAAGGAGCACGGTTGGGTGGTCAATCGGGAAAAGAGCCATCTCATTCCCATGCAGCAGATCGAACATATGGGCGCACTGATCAATTTGGGCCACGGTTGGGTGAAGCCGTCCCCCTCGAGGGTCAGAAACCTGATGACTCTGGCCCGACAGATGAAGGGCCACCACCAGATGACCATGGGTCACACAGCTCAGTTGTTAGGATGTATGGCATCATGCATAGACCTTATACCCTGGGCCAGATGGCATATGCGTCCACTCCAGACATATGTCTGTTCTGCCAACTCAAACCAAGCAGCTATTTACTCACTCACACTCACATACACACAATAACAATACAATAAGTACAGCAAGCCAAAGCTTTATTATAACAAAATATAATACAAAAGGTTATACATCACCGATTCAATAAAGCATCATCCAAGCCCTCTTCCAATGGCTGGGAAGCCCCCTTGTCAGCCTGGCTAGGAGTCTCTTGAACTGGGAACTGGCCCCACAGCGATGCGTCCACCCTGCAGGAGAGGCTTCAAACCAGGCATTGAGAAAGCTACATTTATATCTTATTCTATGCTATGTATTAACTGTGCAGCCCTCATAGTGTTGTTTTCCCACATTCTAGAAGCTGGTCAGCTCCCAGGATGTGCAAATTCACACGATAAGGACTGCTCAGAATTCCCTACACCTGCTAGGTCACTGTGCTCCAAACACTGGCCGGGTGCCTAGAACACTATGAGCCAAGCAGGAGTTTAAACAAAACTACAAAAACAGGTTGCCTGATAATATGCGACCTTCAAGTCAACAAAATACACTGTCTGAAGCAAAACATAATAATGAGGCTATCTAAAGAGCAAAACACCAATTAAATGAAGCAGCATGTAAAATGGAGTCACACAATACAAAATGGAGTATAAAATGACATACATTACATGAAATAGCATACAAAATGGAGTGACAATAATCAACATATTATACTATCACTACAATATCCTTATGCGGGGAGCGCCAAACGAGCACAACCTGCAGGTCTCTGTTCCACTACCACCATCAGTGAAACTCTCGGTAGCATGGTGGACAGTGGAGTCAAACCTCATCAGGGGGGTTCCCCTGGAGGCCTCCTACATGGCCACGATAGAGACAGACGCGAGCCTGTCCGGTTGGGAGGCCTGCCTGGGGACCTCAATGGCCCAGGGCCTATGGTTCCCAAGGGAATCCAAGCTCTCCATCAACATTCTGGAGATGAGAGCAGTGCACCATGCACTCAAGGTTTTCAAACCCCTCATACGCGGACAATCGGTCCTGATACGCTCTGACAATCAGGTCACAGTGGCCTACATCGCAAAGCAGGGCAGAACCAGGAGCAGAGCCATGTTGAGAGAAGCAACATCAGTCCTCAACTGGGCTCAATCAAACCTCAGCCATCTAGGCGCAGTACACCTGGCAGGAAAATTCAACGTACACGTGGATTGGCTCAGCAGACAACAGGTGCACCCAGGAGAATGGTGATTGCACCCCGACCTATTCTAGATGATCCAAAGAGCTTGGGGACCCATAACCATGGATCTCATAGCAACATGGGAGAACTCCCAAGTCAAGGATTACTACTCATGATTCCGGGAGAGCCAATCACAGGGAACCAACACCCTATCCCAGCCCTGGGATCAGGATCGTGCATCTGTGTTCCCGCCTCTCCCCCTAATCCACCAGGTCCTAGCCAAAATAAGGGCATCCTGTCTAACAATCATCTTGGTAGCCCTGTATTGGCCATGAAGGCCATGGTTCACCTCCATTCACAAGATGGCCATGGCCAGCCTCAAGCTCCCTTACCGAACAGACATGCTCTCCCAGGGCCCAGTAGACCACCCGGCTCTACGGACACTGAAGCTCACGGCTTGGTTCCTGAAAGGAGGAGATTGACGGAGGCAGGCTACCACGAGTCTGTCATCAGTACCATGTTACAGTCCAGACAGACATTCACCACCTCCACCTACAATAGACAATGGTCTATTTTCTCAAGGTGGTGCCAAGAAAGAGGTAAAGTACCTGAGTAGGTGGACATTGCCACCATATTACTATTCCTGCAGCAGGGAGTGGACAAGAGCCTGGCCCACTCCTCCCTCAGGGTACAACTGTCAGCAATAGGAGTGGCTACAGGACCCATCGGGGGGCACAGCCTGGGAACTCACCCCGATGCTCTGCATTTTCTAAAGGCAGTGGAAATACTTCAACCTAGGACATGGCCTACTATCGCACCCTGGGATCTCCCAATGGTACTCGACTCCCTCAGCGCGGCTCCCTTCGAACCGCTTCAGAAGGCAGACCTGTTCTAGGTGGGCCTCAAGACTTGTTTCCTAGTGGCCATCTGCTCAGCCAGGTGGATCGGAGAGCTGGGGGCTCTATCTTGCACCGAACCCTATACGATCTTCACCCCGCAAGGAGTCGGGCTTAGAATGGTACCAGCCTTCCAGCCTAAAGTGTCCACGGTGTTCCACAGGGAACAGCCCATTGAGCTGCCCACATTCCCTGCGGACACACAGTGGGGCACTCCTCCGATCCCACATCACCTGGATGTCAGATCCACCCTCTCTGTATACATAGCCAGGACGCAGCCTCTGCGTAAGATGGAAAGGCTATTCGTAATTGCGAAGGGCCAGAGACAAGGCAGGGCAGCGTCCAAGTCCACTATCACCGGCTGGCTAAGGAGGACCATTCAGAACGCCTATCTAGCGAGGCAGTTGTTGCCTCCTCAGGGTGTCAGGGCCCACTCCACCAGGGCAGTTGACACATCCTGGGCAGAAAGGACCAACGTGTCCTCCGAAGACATCTGCAGGGCAGCTAGGTGAAGTTCCCTGCACACATTCACTAGACACTACAGACTTGAACACCTGCATGCCACCCAGCCCACCTTCGCCACGCAGATACTCCTAGCAGCAACTTCATCCTCTCATTCCTAGACCACTCTGATCCCTCCCTCGGGGGTTCACTGCTTCTTATCTACCCATGAGGTAATGTCTGGAGTGCCATGGATGCCCAACCAATCACAATGGGTGTTTACTCACTTGGTAAAGGTGATTGTATTGGTTGGCATCCATGGCACTCCAAGGCCCTCCCGTCAGAGTGCTCAGGAGTAACCAGGACACATACAATCTGTTTCAACCAAGTGGCAACATTAGGAATAGGGGTGGAAGGAAGTTGCAGTAAAAGTTTCACGGTCTTTAAGATTGTAGATAATAGATATAATAAATACGGCCTCTGGCCTCTGAGACTACGTCGTAGCCAGCCTGTTTTTCTTTCTGGCCATCATCTTGGTCTACATTGCATTGTTGTTTCTCTTGTTTTTCACTAACTTTGATTTCAGCTATGGAAGATTCAAACTGGAGAGCAGGGGCTTCTGGGACCTGGATATACCAGAAATTTGATCTAGGGTAATGGCATCACTAGCCTATCAGGTGGGCTAAAACCCATGAGGTAATGTCTGGAGTGCCATGGATGCCAACCAACACAATCACCTTTACCAGGAGAGTAAACACCCATTAGTAGTTTTAGCATGGAAAGGGATTATAACTGGCACCGAACCCTTGGCCAGCCGATCCCTTCCAGCCTCCTGGTGCCCCCTTTCTGCCTCAACTCTGCTCCCTACTAGTTAAGCAACTGCTTTAATTTTCCTCTAGGATTGTTAAAAATGACTAAAAAACAGCTTTAAAAATATCCTCCATAGACTTGTATAGGACTTGCTCCCTTGCTCTCCCTGGCCACATGTCACAATTTCAGAGATTGCAGAGGCAGAGTTGGGGTGGAGCGGGGGCACCAGGAAGCTGGAAAGGATCGACTGACTGAGGGTTAGGTGCCAATTATGATCCTTTCCCCTGCTAAAATTACTAACTTTAAAATTACAATTTTTGCAGAGTGAGCTCAGGATAATATAAGGTATTGGTCTGCTGGCACTTCAGGTTCAGAAAGAGCTCTTCCTCTAACCATTGGGATACACTGCCAACATGGTTGAAAGCTGAGCAGCCATGGAGGACCTAGCTAAACTGAGGAGTTGTGTGCTTGATTATATTTTTTATCTCGTACACGCACTTGCTTTTGCCTCTCACATTTTTATGTTTGCTGTGACTGCATGTGCAGTGACTATCTTGCTACAAGAGAGTAGCTTTTGCAGGAAGTGTCAGTTCAAAGCCCAATGCAGTTCAAACTGGATGGGGCTTAGCAGTCTAGACCAATGATTACACACATTATGGTTGTGACAGGACTCGCTGATTGCTGGACAGAAACTTTCTGTACTTCAAAGGATGGAAGCCACTCATAACAGAGAAGGCTTTGATTCACTGATTTGCATGAAGCTGGTAAGCAAGCAGCTGATTGGCTTTCAACACTGGATCGCAGACAAGTCTTCACTCATCATTGCTAGAACACAAACTGAGGAAATCAGATATGCAGTGCAATGTATTTCAGTTGGGTTTTGAAATTAGTGGCATAACATGGACATTTCTGAATATTTTTGCCCCAGATTTTCAACATGCATTTTTGTTTTATTTATTTATTTATTAAACATCAGTTTACAACCTTTGAGCCAGAGGCTTGTTTACAAAGGTACCTCGTCACAGAGAGGACAAAACAGTGATAACAAACAGTTACAGGAAAACAATGTACAAGATTTGAAAGAACATGAGTACATAAAATAGTTACAATTTGCATGGTTACAGGATTGGCATAGTTCACGTTGGTTGAGAATAATTAGTACATCAAGCAAGAACAGAGGAGGGTCAGTACAGTGATAAGTTTAGTGAAGTCGGCAGAGAGGAAACAGGAACCAAGTGTAGAGGAGGTAGTAGATTGGAGCAGCCACTTGGGGAGCTTTGTCAGACGAATGAGCAAGAGAAAGCTTAGAAGCAGCCACAGCTGCGTGTAGTGAAAAGGTGATTATGGAGGGAGGTTTTGAAATGAGAGATCATGGGAGCGTCAGAGATACTGGTGGGGAGGGTGTTATACCAGGATGGGGCACGGTAGTGGTAGGCCCTTTGTCCTTGAGAGGTCCTTGCCCTAGGTACTTTTAGCATGGTTTTGCAGGAGGATCGCGTTAGTACTAGTGAATTTCCTTGGTGGATAAGGGCAGTCAAACCAGGTGGGGATAGCCCAAGGAGAGTTTTTTTTGTTAGAAGGCAGGTTTGATACCTAAGACATTCATCAAGATTGAGCAGATTTGCCTGGGCATATAGATGGCAGGTATGCGTAAGTCTGGGAGCCCCAGAGATTAGCCTACAGGCCTTATTTAAGGTGAGGTGGATTTTGTTTAGTGAAGTCTGGTCAGCAGCCCCATAGACTGGTAAACCATAATCTACTAGTGACAGAATAGAGGACATAACTGCGAGTCAGAGGGCATCAGAGGGGAGACAGTTTTTGTGGTGGTAAAGGATACCCAACCGAATATTGGTGGCTGAGGCTAGGGTGGAGATGTGGGCATGGAACGAGAGGGCAGGGTCGAAAGTTATCCCAAGGTACTTGTATGTGTAGACTTGCTCGAGTGGGAACTTGGAGCTGGCAAGGACCTGAAATGGAAAATTACTAGCTTTGTTTTGGGGGTGGGAAAAGAGCATAGTTTTTGTCTTTTTAAGATTGATTACAAGTCTATGCTCTTTGAACCAGGCATCCGCGTCATTATAAGATAATTGCAGGGAATCCTGGAGGGTGGTAGGGTTACGGTCGGAGGTGAAGATAACAGCGTCATCTGCATAAAGTAGGAGTTTACCAGCACAAGCACCTGGCAGGGAGTTGAGATAAAGGGAAAAGAGCAAGGTCCCAAGAATGGAGCCCTGGGGAACACCAGAGTGAATAGGGCAGGGGTTAGAGAGTGTCCCATTAATTTTAACACACTGGGACCGGGCAGACAGATAGCTGGAGCACCAGGAGATAGGCCCTGCAGCAAAGCCCGCATGGCTGAGTGCATCCAGCAGGAGAGGATGGGAAACAGTGTCAAAAGCTTTCGACAGGTCAATGAACACTGCACCTGCTAGAAAGCCTGAACCCAGAGAGGAATGAAGAAAGTTAGAAAACTCAATGAGGGCGGTGTTGGTACTGTGTCCAGCATGGAAGCTGTGCTGTTCAGGGCAAAGGATGCAGTATTTGGTTAGATACTCTGAGATTTGGGTGGATACTACTTTTTCTAAGGCTTTTGAGAGTGGTGAGAGGATGGAGATAGGATGATAATTACCAGAAAGGGACCTATCCCCACCCTTATGTATAGGTGTGACAGTAGCGATTTTCCAGGCAGATGGAAATTGCCCAAGACAGAGAGATTTATTGAAGATGCTGGTGATTGGAGAGATAACCAGGTCCAGTACCCGGCAAAGGAGTCTAGGGTTCAAGGAGTCACTGCCAGTGGTATTGCTCTTTATGGCCTTAGTCAGATACGGTCTGACTTCGTTGACAGTAACCCGGTGTAAGTGGAAACAGGGGCATGTGAGAACAGGGTCAGGTGTGTGGGGGTGTCAAAGAAGTTGCTAGGAAGGACAGGGCTAAGGTCAGTGAAGGATTTATTGAGATAGTTGGCAATGAGGGTGTGGTCAGTAGAGATGGAGCCCTCAATATTGATTTGGGATGGCGGTGGAGTACGTGTACCTCCATTTAGTTGTTTGATGTTGTCCCAGAAGGTTCTGGCATTCCCTCAGGATGAGGTGAGTGAAGCCCGATAGTGATCAGCCTTAGCCTTGCGTATGGCCCAGGTACATTTGTTACGGGCAGCTGCATATGCCTACCTGTCTGCAGGGTGGCCAGTTTCCATGGCTAGGTGCCACAGGTTATCCCTGTGCTTAAGAAGCTGGAGCAGGGAAGGAGTAACCCAGGGAGCATGCCGTATTTTGGAATGTAGTTTGGTTAGAGGTGCAAAAATATCACAGGCTTTGTTGAACATTAAGGTGAAGAAGGTCAGGGCCGTATCAATTTTGGGGGCGGTCTCTATGGGGGACCAGTCAATTTGGGCTAAGAATTGCTTCCGGCCTTTCAGCCCACCTGGTCGTAACCGCCACCGTAGGGTGGGCTGTGCAGTAGATTTGGGTATGGAGGTTGTCCAATGGAAAAGTATATGGGAGTGGTCACTATTTCCATCAGGAAGGACTTGTAGATTGCAAATTTGGCTAGGCCGGTTAGTGAGGACCACATCAAGAAGAGTGCTCAACCCCATTCTGGGATTCACTCTCGTAGGTTGGGCAACGAGTTGTGTTAGGTCAATAGAGCGGAAGGTCACAGGTAGTGGAGGACGTGGGGCTAAGCCAGTTGATATTTAGATCACCCAGAAGGATTTGCTCCGAGGAGTGGGGTAGAGAGGTAATATACTCTATTAGCAGGACCAGGGCCTGAGCTTGATTTTTTGGGGGTATATAGGCAGAGGTTAGAAAGAGGGGACCTCTAGAGGGATCGGGGGTAAGTTTTAGGGTTAGGGCCTGAGCTCTGAAGTCAAGGATAGGGGCTGGGAGGGCTAGTCCTGTAAGGGAGTCTTTGATATAGATAGCACAGCCCCCACCCCGCAGGCTAGTACAATAAGTTGCCAGTAGGTGCATGGGAGGAAGTTGGGTGATGACTAGGGGGAGGGTACAATAAGTTAGAGTGCAAAGAGATAGTAGAGAAGGAGGGAGGCAACTCAGGGGCACAGGGGAATGGAAGGGCAGGAGTGCAAGTGGGAACACCAGATTGGAGGACCTGAGGAACCACAGAGACATCTGGGTTGGATGGAGGCCACATGAGGAGGAGGAGGGAGAGGCATGACAATAGGAGGTGGGCAGGCATATTAAGGTGGGTCTGCAGACAGCAGTAAAGAAAAGGATAGAAGAGGGTGAAAGGCCTACCAGTAGACGTAGGTGCCACTTTGGTACAGTGGTAGAACCCTCGCCTCTAGTGCACAGGGTACCAGGATCAAGGCTCACCTGGGATGATAGGAAGTGGCCCAGGGTGGAGGCTGTGATCCACGGTCCAGATGCAGACCACCAGCAGTGTGAGGGGCACGAAACTGGGGTGCTAAATAGCGACTCCTAGTGGCCAAAGATAACAGTAGGCTATTGTGAGGAAAGGGGTAATAGGTGCCCTGGGGCTACAAGGTAGGGAGGGAGACAGAGGGTGAGGATAGTGGAGGCCTAGTGGTAGGAGAAATAGGGTAGTAGGATAGAAGGGGAGAGAGAGAAGGATAGGTGGATAGAAGAGCCACAGGGATAGAGAAGGGAGCTAACAGGACAGGGATGTTTTAAGAGTAGAGAAACACAGTGGCCCCTAGTGGCTAGCAGGTATAACTTGCAAATGGGAAAGTAGGGACTTAGTATCCCGGCAAGCAGGAAGTGATGTCATGAGGGTGGGCCAATAAATTGAGGGCAGCCCCTGCGTGGGTGTTACCCCACTTCATGAACAATGGTAGTGAAATTTGAAAAATCTATCCCAAAAGATGATTTCAGATCGCTGTTTGAAATCACCTTTCGGGCAGGAGTTGAACATTTTCTTCACCCTTGTTCATGAGGTGGGATATAAGATGGCTATGTTGAAAATTTGGCTTAAAAATATTAAACTAACAACAAAGTTATTGGTGTATGTTGAAATTTGCGAACACGGTCTCATAACATTGGTAATTTTCAATATTTTGAACCCAAATTTTCAACATGGCCATTTCTTCACAGCAGCTCATGAATGTGATAGCTGTCATTTTTCAAATCATGGCCAAAATGTTTTTTTGTCATGTCTTAAAATGTGATTTTGCAGTCACTGTTCAAAATCACCTTTTTGGCATGAGTTGAAAATGTTCTTTGCACTTGTTCATGAGGTGTGGTCATAAGAAAGCTATGTTGAAAATTTGAGACAACAATATTAAAAACAACAAAGTTATGAGCCTACATTGAAATGTACAAATGCAGCCTCGTGACTTTGGTAATTTTCAATATTTTGACCCCAAATTTTCAACATAGCTATTTCTTTACAGCACTTCATGAACCTGAGAGATGTCATGTTTCAAATCTTGGCCAAAATGTGTTTTAACACTTGTGCAAAATGACAGTCCAACCATTGTTTTATAAATGACACTTGCCATGCTCAGAAAGAGTGGTCATAAAAGTTTGTGTTGAAAATGTGGAGTGAAAGTGTGAAAGAAAACGTACAAAAGCAATACCAGTTGTGAACATTTGGCATTGGCAAATGCTTGTTATTAAATAACTATGTGTGTTTTTTATTCTGCACTTGTAGCTTTCATTCTTTCTCTCCCTCCCTCTAGGACAATGAGAGGGCATGACAAGAGACTGGAGGGGGCAGACTAAGGGCCAATGTAAGAAAGTACTTCTTCATGGAAGGGGTAGTAGAGGAATGGAAAGCCTTTCAGCAGAGGTGATGGGGGCAAAGATGGTGGGGGATTCAGAACTGCATGGGATAGACATAGGGGGTGATAACAGTTCAGAATAGAAGGTGAAGCTGGAGATTAAATAGGATCTGTGGAATTCTCGCTAGGTAGGGATACAGGGCAGATAAGTGGGCCTGTCGGTTCTTATCTGCCATCAAATTCTATGTTTCTATGTTTCTAGGAGATGCCTAGAGGATCAGGTTTGAGATGCTGCAGGGTGCCAGCATTGTGGAGTGTTGAAGATTCAGAGGTTGCAGGTTCCTGAGGTGTCCCAATGATATCCTGGTGCTGACTTTAAGGAGTGGAGATCTTTTGTTGTGTAATTATTTGAACTAGGAGATCCAGAGCTGAGTAAGAGAGATTGGAGAGATGGTGAGAAGGCTATTAGTGCACAAGTTAGGATCTGGGAGTCAGGAGTTGGAAGCTGTGTTCTGTTGACAAGTTTGAGAGTAAATTGATTCAAGTGAATAAAGGGACTTAATTGAATGAAGCTGTGACTGGAGAAGAGAGCTCTGTGTTCAGAGGGAGTGTTGTTCACTGGAGATCAAACTGGAGAGTTCAGAGTGCTTTGATTTAAAAAAAAACTTCAGTGAGTTCAGAAAGATCATTTAATGTGATATAAGGGTCACTACATGGTGATATTTAGGTGACCCAACCTAAATATCACCATGTAATGTGCACATTTGTTCAAACATCATTTTTCACTCTTTTTTAATCAGATTTTTATGTGGCACAGTTTCTTGCCTTTTAAATATTTTGATATATTTTATATGATTCTTTTTCTCTTGTTCATTTTTATTTACATTTGCATTTGACACCCTACTTTTGCTGTGTTGATGCAGTTTATTTGTATTTATTTATTTAAAATTCTAGTAACTGGGAAAGGCACACTGAGCTAGGTTTCATTTCAAGGTGTGACCGGGGGGGGGGGGAGATAGGGCAGTAGGCAAGCAGGCAGTTATAAACATGAGCAGTGCAATAACAACAGTTACAAGTGCAACAACTCAGTTGGTAACAATTTAAGACAGTGAATTTACAAAGGTTGCTCACATTATATATGAGTAGCCAGCACAAGATCTAGTAGGTGACATTAGGGTGAGATGAGCCCTCCTGTGTGAAAGGAATAAATGGCAGGAATACAAGGACACCAGGAAAATAGAAGTCTCTGCAAGATGGCAGATAGGAAGAAAAGGATGGAAATGGAACAGAGGAATCAGGAGGGGATGAAAGGTACATGGAGGGGAGGAGTGAGCCTTAGAGAACATTTTAGTGACAGTAGAGAGGTGGCTAGATGAAGTAGAGAGTGGAGCAAGTTCCAAAGGGAGGGAGAGCTGGTAGAAGAAAGCAACTTGACCGGAGCATAAGTGGGGGTGAGGAATAAAGAAATTGTGGGTGTTCCTTGAGCATAGGGAGTAAGAGGAAGTGGGAAGGGGAGAGGAAACAAAAGAAGAAAGCTAGGAGGGAAGGGAGCCAAACCAATATTTGCCAGTGAAGGCAGAGCAGTGGGGCTGGCGATGTAAGAGTAGAGGGGAGATGGAAAGGGAGGAATAGAGTGAACAATGGTAGGTGCAGGGGTCAGTTGGAGGCAAAGCAAAAAAGGGTATGCAGTCTGTCAAGAGAAGAGGGAAGGGCTGAGCTAAAGACCACATCCATATAGTCAAAAATCGGGAGGATCATTTTGGTTAGCAAGTCAATGAGGACTTCTGTAGGGAGGCAGTCCTTGCTGTGGTATAGGATGCTGAGATTGGGGTGAAGTTTTGAGTGTATGGAGTCATTGTGGACTGAGAAATCTAATTTACTATCAAGCCACACACCAAGGTATTTGAATGCAGGTATGTCTTACAGTTGGGTGCCATCCAGGTTTGAAAAGATTGGGGAAGGTGAGAGCATTGATAGATTTGGGTTTCTGCCAAAAGTTCTGGACCCGGTCTTTTTGGTGTTAACATTGAGCTGGTTGGCATGGAACCAGTGTAGCACATTGTGGAAGTTGCTCTGGAGTGAGGATTCATATGCAGACGTAGAGGGACATGATAAGTAAATGACCGTGTTGTCAGCATACATATGTATATGTGAAGAGACTTGGATGGAGAACAGATTGTTAAGAAAAATGGGAAAAAAAATGGTGTCTAGGATGAATTCCATGGGGACATCTGCCAGTATGGGGGGGATATAATCCACCACACACCTGGACTGACTGTTGATGGTCAGTAAGGTATGAGCAGAACCACCCTACTGCAGGAGCAGAGAGGTCAGCTGAGGCCAGTTTGTTCAGGAGGAAGGGGTGGGACACAGAGTCAAATGTCTTTGCAAGATCAATGAAATTGTCTGTGGTGATATGTTCCTGATCCATCCCAGTAAGGATGGAGTCAGTTACACACAGTAGGGAAGAGATGATGTTTTTTTTTTTCTAAAGCTAGAGTTGAAAGGAGAGAGGAAGGAAAAGGAGTCTAGAAAGTTGACAAGTCTGGAGTAAACTAGGCAATCTTGGAGATTAGCAAAGGAGGGAAGGACAGAGATCAGCCTATAGCTGTCTGGGTAGGAGAGATCACTTCCATTGTGAAGATGAAGTACTTTAGTAATTTTCCAAGCATGCAGGACCACACAGAGGGAGAAGAATAGGTTCAGGAGGTAAGTGAGCAGGTAGATGATAGCAGGAGTGGATATACAGTACAAAGAAGTTTATGGTTAAGGCAATCAGAAGTGTATTTTGAAGGGTTAAGGGTCATGAGGGCAAGGAAAACTTCCTGTGGGGACATAGGAGGGAAGAAAAAGCCTTCAGATGACGTAAAGGATGGTGGAGTGAAGGGATCATTTGAGGACTGACAGGGCAGCACACAAGTGATGAAGAAGTTGTTAAAAAGGGAGGCGACAGCAAGGTGACCAGGTGGCTGGACAGTAGTGATCTGTTTGTTTGGGGCCAGGGTAGCCTGGGTCAGTGGGTCAAATAAAAAGTGGATCACTTTCCAAAATTTGAAGGAGGAATTTATGTAAGACGGAAGGTTAGACTAGAAGTAGTGGGCCATAGCTGTCCAAATTGACTTGGCACATGAGTTCCTGAGGGACCTGTAAAGTTGGTGGTCAAACATAGAGTGAAAAGTCTTGAAGCAAAGCCAAGCAAGGTCCCAAGACTTGCATATCTAAATAAGAGCAGGTATGATCCAGGAGTGGTGGGAGCATTTCACCCTGGTCTTTCTGGAGGGGGTATGAGTGTTCCAGGTGTTGGTTAGGAATGGAGTGAAGAGTGAAAGGGCAGTGTCGATGTCTTGGGCAGAGTATACAGGAGACCAATCTGAAGAAGTGAGGTCCCTTAAGAGGGTTTCAGTGTTAAGTGAACTAATAGGCCTCTGCCTGATGTATTTGGGGGTGTTTGTTTTTTTGGGGGGACTTTCCTAACACAATAGTGTAAGCAGTGATCACTGAAAGCATTTCAGAGAATGCTGCAGCCATGATGAGTTAGGTGTGGAAAGAAGGCACCCAGTCCAGAAGGGTGTGGTTGGAGGAGTGAATATTAAATCTGGTGCATTTGGAGATTAACTGAATGAGATTCAGGGACTCGATACTGTGGAGGATGGGCTTAGAGGTGGGGGCGAGCCAGCTGACATTGAAATCTCCAGGGAGGATGAGTTCACCAGAGGCGGAAATGGAGACAAGCGAGGAGAGGGTGTTGAGGATAGAAGAATTAGAGATCTTAGGGGAGGCATATAGGGCACCAACAAAGATAGGGAGGGTAGAAGGAAGGGAAATCCTAGTCAGTAGGAGCTTGAGGGAGGCAGGGAGGACCTTTTTTTGAAAGATGGATCAGGAGAGGGTTAAACAGATGTATATGGCAACTTATCCACAACACTTGCCTCTGTCCTGGTGAAAGAAATGGAAATCTGGGAGGGCTAGGTGTGAGACTGGGTTTCTAGAGGAAAGTCAGGTTTCAGAAATACACAGAATGTAAGGAAAGTACAGGGAGGCCCTTACTTTGATGGAGTCAATTTAGGGAGGAGGCTTCTGGCATTGAAATGGGAGAAGCTAAGAACTTTAGGAATAGAATGGGAAGGGGGCAGGGTGGGGTTCCTAGTTGCCAGTCTGAAGGAGGATAAGAAAGGGGAAGAGAAAGGAGGGGCTTTGTGCCTTTTATAATGAAGGGTGGAGAGAGCTGAGGAGGAGCTAGGAAGGATGTGAAAGGAGCGTTGGAGAAATTTGAGGTTTAGGGAAGGGATATGAGGAAGACCAGACTGGATATAGTGGACTGGGGAGTGGAGATGTAAGGAGGCAGGGGGAGGGAGGTGCAAAGCCAGGAAGAGGGGATGAGATGAGGGGAGATGAGAGGAAGGCAAATGAGAGGAAGGTGGGAGAGGGCAAGGAGAACTTGAGAGGACCTGGGGGAGGGAGGAGGGGGGAGGAAGAAGGGGAAGAGAGATGAGGAAGACAGCTAACAAGAGGAGCATGGTTCTGTGGTTCTGATGGAGGAGGAGGATCGGGAAAGGGGTAGAGGGTGTTTAGGCTGAAGTAGTAGTTGACCAGAAACCAGAGAAGAGTAACAGGAAAGGAAGTGCGTGAAGGGAAGCAATCTCCGATGAAAATAGCACATGTTAGGGTGTAGGAATGTAGAATAAACAGTAGGTGAGTTAACACAGATAATTCCCAGTTAGAGTAACCAGCTGCAGAAAGGGGAAATGGGATTAAAGTGTAAAATAGACCCAGCAGTTTTGCAGTTAGGACTGGTATAATTAGTGCAACAAACTAATACGAGAGCAGAGCAACACTAGCCAGAGAGCAAGCTGGCCAAACAAAGCAAATAGACAATAGGCATACATACAAACTGAAAAAGCAGGTGAGCAGAACAGGACATGTAGCAATGTCTCAAAACACTATTACAGGTGCGACAAAAGGCTAGGCTACATAGCTAACAAAACAAGCACACAGTGAATATCAAGGTATGGTAATATGAAGTTGCAGACTGCTAGAAAGCAAACAGCAATAGCACCTTGAGTATACTGATGTGGCTAGAGTCTAGAGTACTACTAGAGACACAGCTTACAGTACATTACCACAGGCAACAGTACGTGGTTGTGTCAGGTGTCTGTGGGGCAGCATGGGCAACCAACTGGCTGACTCACAACTTGCAAGCAGACTCCTAGAGGACCTCAGTGCACGGTCCTTCACGTAAATGGGCCGCTGCATAGATGGGCCATTTACACAGGGCTATTGAGGTAGTATGGATGCATGAAGAAGTCCCACCCCTGAAACCACTCAGTTGGTGAAGTGTAAATAATACAATCATTCTTGATATGCTGGGCTCTGATGGTCCTCAGGCTGTGGGCTAGGAGAGCTGGGCCAAGCAGAAAGGGATCAGGCTCTGACTCACTCTATGAGCCCTGTGGTTGTGGCAAGGGTCCAATGGCAGACTACAGTGCCAAGAAACAAAGGGTGCTGTTTGAAAATCATGACGAGTTCTTTGTTCTACTCCTGAAACAACCTGATTGGAGGAGTGCAAACAACACAGTCCTCCCTGATGTTCTGGGCTCCAAGGCTCCATGACACAATTGATGTAACCATGTGCTTAAACTTCCAGCATCTCTGCTGGATTCAGTCTCACCATAGCCTGCATCCGCTTCTAACGTGGTGTTACTCGATATTACTTGTTTTTTAAAGCGTGGAAGAAGGCACTTGGCCCATCGAGACCACTCTCACCATACGATGGGGTAGATTAGGTGCCTGGCCCTAAAAGAAGTAGATCCAAATGTTTTTTAAATATATTTATTTATTTATTTTATTTATTAGATCATCGGTTTACAGACTTTTGAGTCAAAGACTCATTTACAAAGGCACCTCATCAAGAGAGCAATACATCACAGCAAACAAAACAGTACAGTACATAACGCTTAGATTAAAAAAGCAACCAGTGTTACAGGCATTTACTGGTGGTACACGCTTGGTAATAGGTAGATCACAGTAGTCATAATATAGGTACACGAGTACCACGTCAGGTAGCAACCAGAGATATTTTATTACATTAGTCAGCGGATGTTGCCTGAGACCCCAGGTACATACAGCAAAAGTAGAAAGGGCAGACCCAGCCTAGGGGTGAGGGTAAGAGGCAGGTGGGGGATTATGTGCAGTTGCAACAGTGGGTACTTGTCAGATAGCTTCTGACGGAGACCTTGAAAGGACCAAGCTTAGTGGAGTCAGTTATGTTGGCTGGGAGGGAACTGAACCAGGAAGGATCCCAATAGCAAAAGGAACTTGGGACCACAGAGGTCCTTACCCTGGGGACAATAAGGGAGGTTTTGACAGTACTGTGGGAGGAGACTGAGGGGAAGGCACGCCGCAGAGAGGTGGTGATCCTGGGGGGAGAGAGCCCTAGTAGGGTCTTTTTCACAAGAAGGCAGGTTTGGAAGAGAAGTCTTTCTTCAAGGTTGAGCAAGTTGGTGGTGGAGTACAGCAGGCACGTATAGGTACGCCTAGGGGCTCCCAGCATTAGCCTGCAGGCCTTTTTTATAGAGAGCTGGATTCTTGCAAGCACAGTGTTGTTGGCTGCAGCATAGATGGGCAGCCCATAGTCGATTGGTGACAGGACAGGGAAGGTGATTGCCAATCTAAGGGCCCTTTGTGGTAGGCAGTCCCTGTGGCGGTATAACAGTCCAATCCAGACATTGGTAGCAGCAGAAAAGGCATTGATATGGGAATGGAAGGAGAGTGTGAATCAAAGGTAATGCCCAGATACTTGTAGGAGGAAACCTACTCAAAGGGGTTTAGTGTGCTAAGCAGTTTCATGAGAGGGGCACTACTGGCTTTGCTTTGGCGATGTGAGAAGAGCATAGCTTTGGTCCTTTTTAGGCTCAGGACTAGCCTTCGTGATGAGAACCAATGCTCAGCTGTATCAAAAGCTTGTTGGAGGGTGGCCTGGAGTGTGTTGCAGTTGAAGTCAGAGGTGAAGAGTACAGTGTCACCCGCGTAGAGGAGGATCTTTCTTGGGCAGGCCAAGGGGAGGGAGTTGAGGAAGAGACTGAAAAGGAGAGGGCCTAAAATGGATTCCTGGTGAACCCCAGAGCGGAAAGGTCATGTATCAGATAGGGTGCTACTGATTTTTACACACTGAGTTCGGGTAGAGAGGTAGCTGGTGAACCATGCAAGGGAGAAACCAAGGCATCTGAGGGAGTCAAGAAGGAGGGGATGACAAACCGTGTCAAAGGCCTTGGAGAGGTCAATGAGCACAGCACTGGCAGGACTTCCTGCATCAAGATCAGAGTGCAGGAAGTTGGAGAATTCAAGTAGTGTGGTTGTGGTGCTGTGACCTGCATGAAAGCCATGCTGTTCAGGGTACAAGATATTGTGCATGGTCAGGTACTCGGCAAGCTGGTTGGCAACTACTTTTTCAAGGGCCTTAGAGAGTGGGGAGAGAATGGAGATAGGTCGATAGTTACCCGGGATCGCTCAATCGCCGCTCTTTAGGATGGGAGTATTGATGGTGGTTTTCCATGTGTTGGGAAACTGCCCCAAACACAGAGAGTGGTTGAGCAGCTCAGTAAGTGGAACCAGGATAGCATCCAATGTCAGACAAAGTAGCCTAGTGTCCAGTAGGTCAGTGCCGGGGTTGTTACTACTAATGGCTTTTTACAGACGGGGTCTAGCCTCCAATGGGGAGATGGTACGTAGGTAGAAAGGAGGTCTCTGGAGAGTGAGCAGGGGCACTTCTGGGATGGGGTCAAAGAAGTTGCTGGGAAGGACTGAACTCAGGTCTAAGAAAGTGTGGTTTAGGCAGTCTGCAATGCCAAGGGGGTCAGAGCAGACAGTTCCATTAAAGGAGAGTTGAGAGGAGGTGGGGAGCGGGAGTTCCCAATCAGCTCCTTTACATTATCCCAAATGTTTCTAGATGACCCCAGGAGAAGACAAAAGCAGATTGGTAGTACTGGGCTTTGGCCTGTTGAATGGCCTAAATACACTTATTACGCTCAGCACTGTACGCTTGCCTATCTGCTGGCTTGCCAGATTCCACGGCAATGTGCCTTAGGTTGTCTCTCATTTTAAGTTTGTGAAGGAGGAAGGGGGTAACCCAGGGTGTGCTTTGCTTTTTGGTGCAATTTCTAGTGAAGGGGGCATAGAGGTCACAGGCAGTGTCAAAAGTGAGAGTGAAAAAATCCAATGCCTCATCTATGGATGGTGCAAGCCAGATTTGGGACCAATTAGTTGTGAGAGGTACAGTTTAAGGCAACGCAGGCTGCCTGGGAGTAGGCGACATTGCTGGGTAGTTTGTGGTGAAGGTTTGTTGTTGGCATCAGACCAAGAGAATACGACCGGGGAGTGGTCACTAAGTGAGCTGAGAAGTACACTGATATCGAGCACCCTCTGGAGGCAGTTGGTAATGATGATATCCAGGAGGGTGCTGGAGCCATTAGAGGGGTTAAATCTAGTTGGGGTGGTGACAAGCTGAGACATGGCAAGGGCAGCAAAGATATCTCTGGTTTGGGAGGCCATGGCAGAGAGCCAATTGATGTTCAGGTCACCAACAATTATCTGGGCCATTTTGAGTGGTAGGCCAGAGAGGTAGTCAGCAAGTGCCTGAATGACGAGGTCTTGCTTTCTGGAGGGAATATAGGCAATGGTAAGAACGAGTGGGCCCTTACCATGGTTGGTGGAGATTTTTAGCGTGAGGGCTTGTGCCCCTTTATCAAGCTTGGGTGGTGGAAATGCATGTCCAAGGAGGGAGTTATGCATGCAGACAGAACAACCACCTCCATGCTTACCCACCCAATCTTCCTTGAAAAGGGTGTAACCAGGGAGGGAGACGAAGGAATTGGGGAGGATTTGGATAACCAGGTTTCAATGAGTGCGACAATGTCCGGTTGGTGCTGAGTAACCCAGCATTGGAATGCAGCAGCCTTCTTAAGGAGGCTGCAAATATTCATAGAAGCTATGTGGAGTGCTTGAGCCTGGGTAGGCTTGTTCATAAGGTTGGGCACGGGGCCAGAGTTTGGATGAATGTTACCTGATAGAAGCGACAGGAGGGTGATTAGGTGCACCAAAGCATGGTAGTGATTGTGGCACCTCCCCTTGCGACTGGACACGGGGATGAGTGCTGGGATGCAAGAGGTGGCTAGAGTATGAAGGATGGGAAAGGCATTGAGGAGAAGATACCAAGGTATGAGTGGGAAGTAGGAGGTAGCAGGGGTGGAATTGTGTGGGGGTACCGAGGGGGGGAGGCGGTTGAGCATCGGGGGGATCTGGTAGAGGTGTTGTAGACCAAAGGGGGGTACTGTACATAGAGGGTGATGGTCCTAAGTGAGGTGGGGCTGGTGTAGGAAGTAGGAGGAGGACCATAGTCAGTGTCAATGCACTTGATCCCGGATGCATTGAGGATGATAAGTTATTAGAGCACGAGAGAGGATCACCCCTTTAAGAAGTTTCAGAAAAGAGAGCCCCTTTAAGGAGTTACTGAAATTGACTAATGTGAGGCCTCAGGGGGTGGGGATCACTGGGAAAGTATACTTAATAAAGAAGGGAGGAGGGGGTGGGGGGGTGAAAAAACTGTCCAGAGAGCAGTACAGCAAGGCAGTCGCTGAGCTGTGTTTTGAAAAAGCTGCTTTCTGTGCTTTCTTTCTCAATGTGGATCTGCAGCATCCAATTGGGAAGCAGCCACAGTCCTCAGAAGCCAGTCCAATTACGGGGATTGAAGCCTGACAGCTCTGAGATAGGAGCTGACCAAACGTACCTGCTTTCCTTGGTCAGGGGGTGGCGGGCTGGATGCAAAGGTCCAGCTGCCAGCAGGTAGCAGCACCAGGGCCACTCGGCTGAAGTGGAGAGCCTGGTTTGGGCTTGTGGCTAAAATAGAGCAGTAAAAAAGGTGGACCATTAGTTAAAAAGTCAAAGATAAAGGTCAATTAAATCGGTGGGAGGGCCCTGGGCAATTTATTGCTCAGGGCAGAAGTAGGTGCAAATAGTGGGAGAGAAAAGGTTCCTGCAGAGAGGTCTGGTCAAAGGTGCCAGATGGGAATTTAGCAAAACAAAGGCTGATTCAGGAGGTTGGGGGGGGGGAACCCTTGCATGAGACCAGGGAGAGCTGGGAAGGAGGTGTGTAGTGGAGAGGACTCAGGGTAGTCTGGAATGGTTAGAGAAGATGGCCCAAAATGCCAGGCAATATTTACAGAATGTGCTGGTTCAGGGGGGTGTCAGGAGAGAGAATCGGGGTCCAGTAGAGGGCAGAGAAACATTGTGGGGAATAGAGAGAAAGAAATACAAAAGAGAAAAAAGCAAGAAAAAGAGGGAAACAAAGAAAGCAGTCCGAGGATGAATGAGGGGAACTGGGATGGGAAAAGAGTGCGGCAGAAAAAACCAGAAGACAGTAGTCAGTTCTAGCTATTCTACAATATTGGACAATTAGCAGAAAAAATTCTTTAGTGCACGCAGTAAGCTATATAGACGTTATGCAGTCAGTTAAAGTTCATTACAACTCTGCTATGCTCTGCTAGGCAATTCCTACATATACAGTGCAATAGTTTAAAGGTAAAATGTTTAAGCAGTAGAAATATTCAGCAGTGCAAGACATAAGCTATATAGAAGTCAGGCCTAGCTAATACAGCAGGCTAAACCACAGAAAATTCCAAGAAGAGAGAGAAAAAAAAATATGTATGTGTATTTCCACATGAGCAGTAAATTCAGCAGAATAAATTGTCCAGAGAGCAGTACAGCAAGGCAGTGTCCGAACTGTTTTGAAAAATGTGCCTTGTATGCTTTCTTACTCAATGGGGATCTGCAGCATCCAATCAGGAAGCAGTCACAGTCCCCAGGAGCCAGTCCAATTACGGGGCTTGAAGCCTGACAGCTCTGAGCTAGGAGCTGACCAAACGTACCTGCTTTCCTTGGTCAGTGGATAGGGGGCTGGATGCAGAGGTCCGGCCGCCAGCAGGTAGCAGTGCCAGGGCCACTCGGCTGAAGTGGAGAGACTGGTTTGGGCTTGTGGCTGCTTTCCTTGGTCAGGGGGTGGCAGGCTGGATGCAGAGGTCCAGTCATCAACAGGTAGCAGTGCCAGGGCCACTCGGCTGAAATGGAGAGCCTGGTTTGGGCTTGTGGCTGCTTTCCTTGGTCAGGGAGTGATGGGTTGGATGCAGATGTCTGGCCACCAACAGGTAGCAGTGCCAGTGCCAGTTGGCTGAAGTGCCGTATGCTGTTGATATCCACAATCTGCTGTGGCAAAGTGTTCCATAAAGTAGCAGCCCTGATAGTGAAGAAATACTTCCACTTATTAGTGTGTGCCCTGGGGATGTAAATATGTTTGTTATGACACTGGAGGTTTAAGGTGTTATCTGCAAATCAAACAGTGCATTCCTCCATGAGTGAATTATCTTGTAGTATGTTAAATAACAATAGTAAATCACCTTGATCCCTCCTTAGTCATAAATCATAAAGTCCCAAGTTTATCCTCATACTGTAAATTTTTAACTCTGGGAATCATTTCTGAGACTCTTCTTTGGGTGCTTTCAATCATTTTTTTCATCTTTATGCAGATATGGTGCCCAGAATGAGGCTGCACAACCTGAGTGGGGTCTGATGAAGGAATTATAAAGTTTGATGATGCAATTTTCATTCCTTGTTATAAAAGTTCATTTAATGGATGATAGAATTTGGCTCCTTACCTGAGCAATTTTTCCTGCAGTGTTCACCTTGTGAGAATAATTTATTTATGGTGATTCCTAGATCTTTTTCAGACACAGATAGTTTAATAAATACATTATTTAGCATATAGTTGAAGGTAGGATTTCTTGGCCCCAGATGAATGACTGAGCATTTATCGAAGTTGAATCTCATTCCATTTGCTGCTTCCAGTTTTCAACAAGCAGAAGATCATATTTGATTTTATTTATTTTGTCCTCTGAATCAACTTCTGAAGCAATTTTAGTAGCATCAGCAAATTTATTGATTTGGCTTGAAATTTCTAAACGTAGGTCCCCGATATATACAGTATGGGCTGGATATTCAAACTGCACCCAAGAAGTGCGCAACAGCAGGACCAAGCGCAAGTCACTTGCGCACATGCGCAATCGTCGCGATATTCAAACATGGAGCAAGGCCAATTGTGCAAGCAGCCAACGTCTGAATATCACACAAACTGCACCATAGCGCAACCAGGAAGGGGAAGCTGAGCAGATATGATGCGCCATAGCGCAACCAGGAAGGGGAAGCTGAGCAGAACGGTTGTGCCATAGCGCAACAAGACCAGCCCAGCTGAGCAGTCCAGAGGCACTATAGGGCAAAGCAAAGACACCCCAGCAACATAGCAATGGAACTGCACAACCGGGAGGTAGGCAGGGGCACACCACCCATGGTACAGATGGGCACAGGGACACACTGCCGAACCAATAATGTACCCCACACCCCAAGCACAGCATAACTGGGGGAGGGATGGAGCAACTACTGGGCCATGGGGACAAGCAAACAAAGCACATCCCGGTGTGATACGGCAGCACACCTACTGTCAACCCAAAACTGGCACACAAAGGGGGCGGAGCACCCCAGTGCCCAGTGCCCCCCCTGTGCACAGCACGCCCAGCACTGTGACCCCAAGACATCACCCATGCGCAATGACCAGCACTGCAGGAATCCCCAGGGGCCCCCCCCGGAACACTGCAACCTCGTGAACCACAGAACCACACAAGCCAAACCCACCATGACCACCCAGCAGTGGGTGGCAGCAGACAGCAATACTGACTGGAAGCCTCACCCACACCAGAGAAACCGCCCCACACACCCGCACACACATACCCATGTCCATACCACACCTGACGCCATGCACACCACTGCAACTGAGCACCAATAGCCAGCTGCAAATCAGAGACCACCACAGCATTCATATCAAAATATAAATGTAATTAAGAAGCATAACGAGAACAACAAACACATATGTACAAGGCAGGGTTGGGGGTATAGGTATGAGGTAGGGGTGGGTAAGGGGCGGGGTGAACAACTGGGAGAGGGAAGGTGGGGTCCGCTGATGACTGGCTACCGCCTGGCAGCCTGCCCTCCTCCCGCCTGGCGCTGTGCCTGTGGCCTCCTCTGGTGCCGCATGCCATGCTGCTGTAGGTCGAGGAGTAATGCATGGGTGTCCATCGCCCTTGTGTGAGCCTCTGCATGCCCTGCTCCAACAAGCGCAGGATCCGGATACCTAGGACAAGGGAACAGAGTCAATGGCTGTGACTGTCCACATCCCTGAATCCCACCCATCATGCATGGCATACAGCCAAGTGCCCCGCTCCTGTGATGGACTGCACCCACCCACAGTGACCATGCACAAGACAAGCCCAACCAGCCAGCAATGGCCATGTGTACCACTGCACACACACACACCGCCCATGTCCAGCACAGCACAACCAAGGCTGCCCAGTGATGTGGCTAAGTGGTGGGATGCTAGTGCCACAGCCATGTGCCCGGTGCATGCATGGACCACCAGTGATGCACACACACACACATGCAGTGCCACTGGACAGTGATGACTGTCACATGTTGCATGCATGGTAGTGTTGTCCATGAAAGGTGTCCGTGCCCCCCCAGCATGCAATAGCATCCATGATGTAATGACACTCACCCTCATCAAGCCGCTGCAGCAGGTGCTGCTGTGGCTGCAGCTGCTGCTGTTGCTGCTGCTGTGGCTGTGCTGTTGCACACCTCCCACCAGCCACCCTGGCACCGCCATCCCAGGCCTCAGCCTGTGCCTGCCTCACTCCTCCATGCCTGTGGGAGACAAAGGAAGAGAAACACATCAGTGAGATCCCAAAGACAGCACCCTTGCCCCATTGAGGTGTGCCTGCCCACACAACCAGACCCAAACAGCACACACCTGCAAACACCTCACAGAAAACCACAGCCCAACCCACCCTCATGCGATTATATTACACAGTCACCCATGCAGACAATACTGGTGCATACACAGCACACCCACCTGGCCTGGGCACAGTGCCCCTCCTGGCTGGCGCCTGGGCGCAGGCAGAGCACGCTCCTCCCTCTGCAGGTCGCCGTAGCGGTGCCTGCACTGCTCCAGGGTCCTCCTCCGCCCAGTGGCCTGCTCCAGGGCAGCAGCGACCTGCTGCCACACATGGGTGCGTGGCACCTGCAGGGGCACTCCCTCAAACAGTGAGCCATAGTGAGGCTCCACCACAGCTACCAGGTTAGCCAATTCCAAAGCCCCCCATTGTGGTGCTCTCCTGCGTGCCATTTTCAAAATGTACAGTGGCAATATGGCGCTCCGCAGTGCGGCAACCCCACGTGGAAATGTTGCACAATACAACTCCATCACTGCCTATCATGCTGTTTGGACAGCGCCGTCGGTCCACATCATGCTGTCACCGAACAGTGCGATAGAGCCGTACACATGCCAGACATACAGTGCCAGGGGGCAAAGGTCGGGCACAAGGTCATGGGTCAGTGGCGCAAGGCCACGCACAGCACCATCGGACGTCCACACGTCCTGGGCGATCAGACACCTGGTGCCAGTGCCACAGTGGACTACTGCGCAGTACTGCCACAGCGCCATATGGTGACCAGCGCTGTAGCGCCATTGGCACAATGGTGGCCATGGCCTGAATAGCTGATCGCGCACAGCACGTCATCAGCGTGACAGATGCCTGCGTAAGCTACCTGGGCATGCGCAATGCAGTGTACCACACAGTCACAGAAATGCGTCATTGGCTCAGCCAGCTCAACCGTATTGCGCAAAGTGCAACGGCGCGATATTCAGCAGACACATGCAAATGATCTGATCAGCCATTCAAAGGCACAGTGGTGCGATTAGCATGTCATTAAAGTTGCGCCACTCCTAATTTGCATGCATTGTGCTATGAATACATGACATTGGGCTGCGCTGGCCAGATTCGGTTACTGCAGGTGAGAGGTGAGTGCATGCTGTGTGATGTTCTGGCCAATGGTCATGGGATAATGCTGTAGACTGCACAGTGACAGGTGTCCACTTCCACCCATACAGACCGACATGACTGAGCAGAGCCAAGGTGAGGGTGAGGATGGTGGGTGAAGGAGGAGGCCCAACTTCACCACGGCGGAGACAGAGGCCCTCTTCCAGGCCTACCTGGAAGAGGAGCCACTACTGAGTGGATGGCAGGGCACCCCTCAGGCCCATGCGGCTGCATGGGAGGGGGTAGCTTGGGCAGTGAACCTGCATGGAAGCCACCAGCGCTCCGTGCAGGAATGCAAAAAGAAGATGGGGACAGACCGCAGGAGGGTGAAGAAGAAGGTGGGAACCATCAGGGTGGCACGTGCTGGCACAGGCGGGGGCCAGCCAGCGGTGGCAGAGCTGACCCCGGCTGAGGACCGACTGGCTGCATCAGTGCAGTGGAGTGCTATTGAGGGTGTACCAGGAGGTGGATTCCAGACAGGTGCAAGCCCATCACTGCACGGTATGACATGGTGGTGGTGTTGGGGGAGGTTGTTCACATGCACTCATATGTCCTCACTTTCTGTTACAGATCCTGTTCATCTTCAGGGGATGGTGGTGGTGGGACCAGGCAGTGAGGAAGACCTGCTGGAGTTTGAGGAGGGTCCATCCACCTCTGTCGCCAGCCAGCATGCACTGCACCAGCATGCACGCCTGGCTGCCACCTCTGTTGTCGGTGAGTCAGGTGTGGGGGGTGCACAGCCTGTGTCTCAGCAGTCTGGCATGCAAGCATGCCAGCACGCTGTGACTGTGGCTGTAGCATGTACCTGCACCATTGATGATGCAAGGACTGCAATAGACTGTGACGTGTGTGTCCCACCGCGGACACACAGCAGGCCACACGTGCCCCTGGGCCTACCTAGTTCCAGCGTGTGTGCCAGCATGTCGGCACAGTCCCAGGCTGTGCCTGTCAGCACCAGTGGGGCAGCACCGGTGGCTGTGCAGATGTCTGGCACTGTTGCGGCCACAGCAGTGGAACGAGTGGTCCCTGGGGCACAGCTGTTGGAGGGGCAGCAGCAGCAGTCACCCACCAGGTCTGGGGGTACAGTGTCCATTGGTGGCACATGCACACCGCCCTTTGATATGCCCATTCCTGGTCCTGGTGAACAGCGCCCACCCTCAAGGGGTGTTGAACATCAGGGCCTTCCATACCCTGGGGGACAGGATGCCATTGTGGCAGAGTACCCATTTGAAGAGCACACCCACCTGCTGCGGGAATCAGTACAGCAGCAAAGGCGGGTTGCAATGTCTGTGGAGGCACTGTGCATGGCTGTGGAGCGGCACAGCAGGGACTGTGCTCTGATCCTTGCAGAGATGGTCCAAATGCGGATGGATGTGACTGCCACCATTGACAGGCAGACCCAGGCATTGGTCGTTGTCGAGGCTGCATTGGGCACACAAGCAGGTGCCCCTGTACCGCGCACCCCACACAGTACACTCTCCACTCCCCATTCCCGGCATCATGCGACACCCAGCCTGTCGACGCCGGGTTCTGCTGTGGGCATCCTGAGCACCCCTGGTGCAGGTATATTTGGCATGCTGCAGACCCCTATGCGGACAAGGTCGCGATCACGCAGTGGGACCCCTGGTGGTCCATCGGTGCCACCCCATGTGGCCCCTGCTCAGCCTGCCAGTGCTGTTGGGTCACAGCGGGGCCGCCCATGCATCCGAGGTGGCCATAGCACAGTGCAACATGACTGACCTGTCTCCAAATGCGGGCCCTATCTGGTGCTGCCCTGTGTGCAATGTGCGTCATGGTGGGCAGTGAACTGGTGGGTGCCCTGCCCATCACGCCGACACACGGACCACCTGCACACCATCCCGACTGCTGTCCACAGGTGCTTGTGCATGATGATGCCTGCATTGTACTGTACACCAAGGTGCAAGGGTGCCCAGCATCTGACACACGTACTTGGACAGTACAGGTGGTGGGTGTGGTCTGTGGATCTGTATGTTTACCATGTCTGTTCCTGCTCTGCTGTGCACCTGCCCATGTACACTTTGTGCCTGGTGTGTGTGTGTCCATATGACTGTTTACCCCTCCCTGATGGTGTGTTTGTGTGCCTGGACCCTTCCACTCCCCTTGCCGTCATGCACCCCTGGTGTGTTACTCTGTGTGCCTGTGGGTTGTGCCTGGACAGTGTTGGTTGCACATGGCCCCTTGACTTACCTGTGTCATGCATAATGCTCATCCGTGATGGTGTCCCGGTGCAGCTGGGCCTGCCGGATCAGTCGGGGGGTCCAGCCGTCCAAGGAGGGGCTGCTCATCACCATCATCACCGGTGCCGCTGGCATCCCCATCGCTGTCCCCCTCCTCGACCTGAATGGCTATCCCACAGTCTTTGGCCATGTTGTACAGGATAGAACAGGCCAGGAATATCCCACATGCCTTTGAGGGGCTATACTGTAGGGCACCGCCGGAGGTGTCTAGGCATCGGAAGCATGCCTTGAGCATCCCAAACACCCGCTCGATGATGTTGCATGTGGCAGCATGTGCCTCATTATAGCGTTGCTGAGATGGGGTCATGGGGCGCGGTATGGTGTGAGCAGCCAGGGATGGAGTGGGTTTCCGCTGTCACCTGTGTGGAGATGGTGGAGATAAGTATCATGTTCAGGTCCATATTGCCAATATCCCTGTGTGCCACTACCATAGCACCTGTGGCATTCCCACCCTTGCCCCATGTTTGCAATTCCTACATGCGTACTCACCCACTAGATGGCCTGTGGGGATGTGCCCACTCTCGAATCGATGGCACAGTGTGGACTGATACCATATGAAGCATCATGTGCTCTGCCAGGGTGTGTGGCACAGACATTGATTATGCACCAGTGGCATCACACACCACCTGGCAGTTGACACTGGAATAGTCCTTCCTGTTCCTATATGCGGCCCCATTGGGGCCAGGTGGCATGCGAATGGCCACATGGGTGCAGTCTATGGCCCCTAGCACACCAGGCATACGTGCTACCCTGTGGAACTCCTGCATGTTTGCTGTACGCTCTGCCGCTGTGCTGGGGAAATAGATGCGCTCCACAGCATGTGGCAGCAGTGCACTGAGGAATTGGGTGAGGATGCGTGACGTGGCCGACTGTGTGATGCCTGTGGTGTCCCCTGTCGGCCTCTGGAAGGTGCCCGTGGTGAGCAGGCACATGCAGGCTGTCACCTTGGTCTCCACTGACAGAGCGTGACTCCGTTGTGTGGGTGCCTGCATCACATCACTGCACAGCTCACAGAGCCGCCTCAGTATTGCCCTGTTCAGGCGGTACTGGCCCACGATCTCTACATCTGTGTACAGCTCAAAGCTGATGCGGGCACGGTACTGTCTGTTGGGGGCGTACCACCTACGGGTCCTTCCACGGCCACATCCCCCTGCAGCATGCATTCTCATCCCCCTCATTACAGCTTCCATGTGGAAGCTGGCACTGTCCATCTCCCTGGCTTGTGACCCCCCTGGCTGATGTTGCTCTGTTACCCCCGCTGTCCTGACTGCTACCTCCACTGCACGGGTACCCCGCTGGCCTCTGCAGCCTATGGTCACACAACTTCTCTTGCCTGCCCTGTTCTGGACTGTCGCTGTCTGTCTCTCTCTGTCTGTCTCACTTGGCATCCCTGTAGCGTTCTTGTGCCTCTTACTTCAGCCTTTTTATTTTGGCTCATTTCCGCTGTGGCGCACCTTCTGGCTGTTCCGCTATTGCGCATTGCACAAGCCTTTGAATATCGCATTGCACTCTTTATGCAAGGATCCACCCCCTTTGGTTGCGCATGCCTTCATTTGCATTGCGCTGTTGGTCAGCCTGTTTTCAGTGGCGCAACTGCCTCCTGCTGAATATCGCAGAATGGCACAAATTCAGACTTGCGCATGCGCAACCCTATTGCGCATGGTGCAACCCTTTTGAATATCCGGCCCTATATATGTATCCTAGAAAGTGTTGGTTCTAGTACAGACCCCTGTGGAACTCCACTCGTGACATCAATGCTCAGTGAGAGGGTGGCCACGATCCTTACTTTTTGTGTTCTGTTATTCAGCCATTAGCAAGTTATGGGAAACTTTATCAAAGGCTTTCTTGGGAGCAAAAGTTATTTAATTTTGATGGACTGCATCTGACTAAGGAGGGAGTCAGTGCATTGGGGCAGAAGTTTGACGTCTTTGCAGAATATTTAAACTAGCAAATGGGGAGAGGGGTGCAGCACCCCACAAGTCAAATGGAAAGAACACCCTTCCCCCTCAATTAGTGGTCAAACAGGAATTCATCATGTTTGCAGTTCATTTGCATCACCAGGTAAGAAAAAAGGTCCGTCTCCCCATATGACGCACAGGGGAACTGCCAAACCTCACCCAACAACTAACACACCAAAATCTGGCCAATGGAAAATTATGTACACAGATGCTCACAGCCTGGGAAATAAGATCTCAGACCTGCAAGTAATAAAGTCAGAAGCTAAACTGGACATAGTAGCAATTAGTGATATGTGGTTTACCAGTAACCACACTTGGGAGACTTCAGTACCTGGCAATGTACTGTACAGAAGAGACCAAGGTGCAAAAAGGGGGGGAGTGGAGTGGCCCTGTATGTCAATGAAAATATCAAAGCTACAGAAATTCAGAATACACATAAGGAGCCAGAAGAACTGTGGGTCACCCTAGAAACAGGAAATGGCAGAGCAATAAGAACTGTGGTTGTCTACAGGCCCCTAGACCAGGGGGAGGACATAAACTCATTACTGTTAGAAGATATACAAAACATGACATGGGTTCCACCTGGACGGATGCAGGCCTATACTGGCGTGATGGTCTGCATCTGTCCAGGAGGGGAACCAGGATCCTAGGTGATAGGTTTAAATACTTCAGTGGCAAGCATTTAAACTAGCCGAGGGGGGAGGCACTGGAAAGGAGCAGGGAAATCCTAGCCCCCCCCAAAAAAATCAGGGTACTAAGTGAGGTAGACACCAACATAGAGATGTCAATAGGGAGAAGCGGTGGGGTAAATAGAGAAAGTGACAAACGCAATAAGGACAGGGATGGGGCAAAAAGGGGTAAGTCCATCAAGAAATGGAGGGTAATGAGTACCAATGCCCGTCGTCTGGGCAACAAGCTCCCTGAACTGGTGGCCTTGATGGAAGAGGGATGCCTGGATATCTTAGCAGTCACAGAAACATGGTACACAGAGAACCATGACTGGGATGTTAACATACCAGGGTACACAACCTACAGGAGAGATAGGGAGGGCAGAAGAGTGGGGAAGTAGCTCTCTATGAAAGGGAAGGGATAAAAGCAACTGAACAAAAGAGTAAACAGGGAGGAAAGGAGGCACTGTGGGTCACCTTAGAGACTGGAAATGGCACCACAATCCACACAGGGGTTATATACAGATCCCCATGTCAGGGGGAGGGAATGGATGAGGATATGATAGAAGGCATACTTAGGATGGCAGAGAAAGGGGAGATACTGTTGATGGGGGCCTTAATATGCCATATGTTAACTGGAGCACCTTTGCTGCAGCCACATCCAAAAGCAGGGCCATTCTTTATGCCCTTCAGGTGGCATGCCTCAGACAGCTAGTTTTGGAACCTATTCATGAGGGAGCAATCTTAGACCTCGTAATCTCAAATGGGGACAATGAGAGGATCTCAAATCTAGAATTGCGTAGCCATTTGGGAACAAGTGACCACCAAACAGTGTGGTTCATGATAAACTCAGCTACAGAGTCAAGCCATACAAAAGTGAGGGTTCTGGACTTCAGGAGGGCTGACTTTGGCAAGATGGGAGAGTGCCTTAGAAAGCACTAGCAAACAGGCTAGAAGGAGGGTGGAGCAACAATGGGAAATATCAAACTGCCATCACAGAGGCAACAAGCCTTTGTGAAGCAAATAAACAAATCAAAATGAAGAGAAAAGCCACTATGGTTGTCAAAAGAAGTGGCAGTGAAGGTTAGAGAAAAAGATAGCATTTAGGAAGTATAAGGAACACAGAAGGAGCAGGACAGAGAACTGTACCAGTTAAGGCAGAAGGAAGCAGGAAGGGTAGTCAGAATAGCAAAGGCACAAACTGAGGAAAAGATAGCCAACTCGGTTATGAAGGGGGATAACACCTTTTATAGATATATCAGGGAGCGTAGCAAGACAAAGGAAGGGATAGTGAGGCTGAATAGAATGGATGGTGGGTGGGCAGAGAGTGACAGTGAAAAAGCAGGGATACTGAATGAATACTTATGTTCAGTATTCACAAAAGTGGAAGTGGAGGAGGTACCTAATCCAATTAACAGAAGCACTCTGGAGAGGGGGGTCGATCCCAGTCCTTTCACAGAAGAAAGGGTTCTGAAAGAACTCCTAAAACTGAAGGTGGACAAAGCAATGGGGCCAGATGGAATTCACCCCAGAATTCTAAAAGAATGAAGCAGATAACTAGTGACACCACTGACTACCCTTTATAACAAATCATGGGAGGATGGAGTGGTACCAGAGGACTGGAAGAAGGCTGATGTGATTCCCCTTCACAAAAGTGGGAGCAAGACAGAGGCAGGAAACTACAGACCTGCCAGTTTGACCTCTGTGGTAGGGAAAGTGATGGAATCACTTCTGAAGGAAAGAATTGTTGAGTACCTAGAGGCCAGTGGGGCACAGAACCCAAGGCAGCATGGGTTCACAGCAGGAAGGTCATGTCAGATGAATCTAATTGATTTCTTTGACTGGGTGACCAAAGTAGTAGACCAGGGAGGTGCTGTGGACATGGCCTACCTAGACTTGTAAAGCATTTGACACAGTCCCATGTAAAGATTAGTTGTCAAATTAACCAGCCTTCAGGTGGTCCCAGGGTGGTAGCCTGTAAAACATTGGCTGAACCACAGGACAGTAGTTGCAATTGTAAATGGAGTCCACTCTGAAGAAAGAAGGGTTACTAGTGGGGTACCGCAGGGTTCAATACTGGTTCCAGTCCTTTTTATTGTCTTTATAAGTGACATTGCAGAGGGACTGGAAGGAAAAGTATGCCTCTTTGCAGATGATAAAAAGATCTTCAACAGGGTTGATAAACAAGGAGGTGTGAAAAGGATGAGAAGAGACTTGGCAAGGTTGGAGGAATGGTCAGAATAATGGCAGCTTGGATTCAATGCAAAGAAGTGTAAAGCAATGCACCTGGGAAACAAAAACCCAGGGGAAGATTACACAATGGGGGAGAGGTAGTAACAACAACAAAAATGGAAAGGGACCTGGGGGTAATCATATCAGATGATCTTAAGGTTGGCAAGCAATGTGAGAAGGCAGTAGGAAGGGCTGGGGGGATACTGGGATGTATAGGGAAAGGCACCATCAGCAGAAAACAGGAAGTTGTTATCCCCCTGTACAGACTGTTGGTGAGACCCCATCTGGAGTACTGCATCCAGTTCTGGAGACCCCATCTCCGCAAGGACATAGACAGGATGGAGGCAGTTCAGAGGAGGGCAACTAAAATGGTGCAGAGTCTGCAAGAAAAGTCATATGAGGAGAGGCTAAAGGAGCTTAATATGTATACTCTTGAGGAAAGGAGGGAAAGGGGGACATGATAGAAATGTTTAAGTACCTCAGTGGAATCAACAAAGTCCAAGAGGGTAGCATCTTTCAGAAAAAGAGATGTGCAAGAACAAGGGGACACAATTTGAAGATAGAGGGGGGACAGCTCAGGGGCAATGTGAGGAAGTATTTTTTCACAGAGAGGGTGATGGACGCATGGAACAGCCTTCCTGAGGAGGTTGTGGGGTCTAAAACTGTGGGAGAATTCAAGAATGCATGGGACAGACATAAGGCAATTTTAATGCAGGGTAGGAAGAAATAGGCTATTGATTAAATAGGATCTGCAGCTTATCCTCTAGGTAGGGAAATGGGCAGACTAGGTGGGCCAAGCGGTCCTTATCTGCCGTCAAAGTCTATGTTTCTATGACAACTAAAGGGGAGGTTCTGATAATGGGAGACTTTAACATGCTAGATACAGATTGGTCAATACCAGCAGGAACATCTGACAGAACTAGACACATGGTGGATTCCCTGTATGGGGAGGGCCTCAAACAACTGGTACGACAACCCACAAGAGACAGGGCTATCCTAGATCTAGTACTGACTAACAGGGAAGGGATCACAGATCTCCAGGTAGAAGATCACCTGGGGGCCAGTGACCATCACATGGTATGGTTCAATTTGGCCACTACATCTAAATCATCCCATTCCAAGGCAAAAATATGGGACTTCAGAGGAGCTGACCTTGATAAGATGGCCAATAGAGTCAAGCTAGCCCTGGCAAAAAGAAACACAGGTGAGGAGGTATAGGCAAAGTGGGCAAGCATTAAGGATGCAATACTTGAAGCAACATTCCACTGTGTTAGGCAGCAAAGGAAGTGCAAAAGAAGAAGGAAACCACTTTGGTTCTCAAATACAGTAGCAGAAAATGTCAGAGCCAAAAGGCTGGCCTTCAAGAAATATAAGGCAACTCAGTGGGATGAAGATAGGGAAGCATACCAAACTGCCCTAAGGGAAGCAGGGAAGGCAGTAAGGCAGGCAAACTGAGGAAACGCTTGCACGAACAGTAAAAGAAGGTGACAAGACTTCTATAGATACATTAGTGAAAGGAGAAAGTCCAGAGGGGGTATTGCTAAGCTCAAAGGGAAAAGGGGCCATGTGAGAAGGAGGACCCTGTAAAAGCATCTATCCTAAATAGATACTTTTGCTCAGTATTTACTGAAGAGAAGGTAGAGCAGGGCCCACAGCTCAGCACCATGGACACGGTGGGGGGGAGTGAGCACTACTCCCTTCACAAAGGAAAGGGTCCTACAAGAGCTCGATAAGCTCAGGTTGGACAAGGCAATGGGACCTGATGGCATACATCCCAGTGTACTTAACGAGCTAAGGTGGAACTAGCAGAGCCATTAGCAGAACTGTTTAGTGAGTCTCTGAGCCATGAGAGGTCCCAGAAGACTGGAGAAGGGGCTCATGTGATCCCGCTCCACAAGAGTGGTAGCAGGGAGGAGGCAGGGAACTACAGACCAGTCAGTCTTACCTCAGTAGTGGGCAAGATCATGAAGGCACTCCTTAAGGAAAGGATAGTACAACACCTGGAATCCATAGGGGCACAGGATCCAAGACAGCATGGGTTTACAAAAGGAAAGTCCTGTCAAACTAATCTCATACATTTGTTTGACTGAGTAACAAGAGTGGTGGATCAAGGGGGAGCAATTGATGTCGCCTTCCTTGACTTCAGCAAAGCTTTCCACACTGTTCCACATAGAAGATTGATAAATAAGCTGGGTAGGCTCGGGATGGTCAGAAGTCGGTCAACTGGGTGGCAAACTGCTTGACGGGCAGAAAGCAGAGAGTGGTGGTAAATGGTATACAGTCAGAAGAGATGCAAGTCACAAGTGGGGTGCCCCAGGGATCAGTCCTGGGGCCAGTCCTCTTCAATATCTTCATTAGTGACATTGCAGATGGACTAGAGGGTAATGCTTGTCTGTTTGCAAATGACACCAAGATCTGCAACAGAATAGATGATCCAGATGGGGTGGGCAGAATGAGAAGATACCTGGATAAACTAGCAAAATGGTCAGAAGAGTGGCAACTGGGATTTAATGCAAAGAAGTGCAAGATCATGCGCATAGGGAAGAGAAACCCTGAAGCCACCTATAGGCTAGGAGGGGAGTTGCTGGCTGTCACAAAGGAAGAAAGAGACTTGGGCATCATCATCATCCCCGATGACCTGAAATCATCCGAGCAGACCTCTAAAGCAGTAGGTAAAGCTAGGGGGGTGTTAGGGTGTTTTAGTAGGGGTATCACAAGTCATAAGAGGGAGGTAATAATCCCTCTTTACAAGACACTGGTTAGGACTCATCTGGAGTACTGCATGCAGTACTGGAGGCCACACCTTCACAAGGACATTAACCAAATTGAGGCAGTCCAGAGAAGGTCAACCAAAATGGTGCAGGGACTGCATCAGAAGACATATGAGGACAGATTAACGGAGCTCAATATGTATACCCTTGAGCAAAGGAGGGAGAGAGGTGACAGGATTGAAACATTCAAACACCTTAAGGGCATTAACAAGGTGAAAGAGTTTAACATGTTTAAATATAAGAAAAATAGCAGGACAAGAGGACATTGCATGAGATTAGAGGGAGGCCAATTAAGGGGGAATCTGAGGAAATTCTTTTTCACAGAAAGAGTGGTGGATGCATGGAACGGCCCACCTCAGGAAGTGGTGGCTATGAATACAGTGCAGGGCTTCAAACAGGCATGGGATAGGCATAATGGAGCAATTCAGATGAGTGTGAATAGATAGGCCTCTGACAGAGCAAAGGCTGATGGCACATTTACTGTATAAGGTAGAAAAAGAAATGGGCAGACTGGATGGGCCTTATCTGCCGTCAACCTCTATGTTTCTATGTTTCTATGATATATAATATCCACAGGGCAATTTGTATCCAAGCTCTTACTGATATTTTCATAAAATGTAATCAAAAGTTCTTACTGATATTTTCATAAAATGTAATCAAATTAGTGGTACATTACCTACCTTTATGGAAACCATGTTGTGTTTTATCTAATAGCCCCTTGCTAACTAACTCCTGGTCAATTTTAATTTTTTAAATTTTCTCCAAGGTTTTACCGAAGATGGACATGAGACTGATGGAGCAATAGTTATCAATGTTATTTGTATTTCCTTTTTTGTGTATTGGTACCACTACCGCACTCCACCAGTCATCTGGGACTTCGCCTTCTTTATATGATTTATTGAATATGATAGTTAGTGGAACCAATAATTCATTTACAGTTTGTTTTAAGAAAAGAGTATTTCAGTTGTCAGGGCCAGGGGAAGAGTTATTTTTGAGAGATAAAATAGCAGCTTTAATCTCATCAGATGAAATTTCTTAATAATCATGAATTACAGGAATATTGCTGCTCGAAGTATTATTATTGGAGAATACAGTCCCAAAGTGTTCGTTAAAGGTATTACATATACCATTTCTATCATTGATTTCTGACCCATTCTTAGTTATAGATGCTATAGTATGATTACAATCTTTATTAGAATTGATATAGGAGTAAAACGCTTTTGATTATCCATGGATACTGAGAGTTTGAATTCATTATTCCTCCTCTCTTTAGTAATTAGTTGTTTCATTCTTTTAACTTCCATTTTGTACAATTTTAAGTTGTTCTTTGTGTGGTGGGTGATTTTTAATGGTTTTGAAAGCCTTCTCTTTCTTTTTTATTTGTTGCATGGTTTTCGGTGTAAGCCATGATGGAATTTTCCCCTTTTGGTTTCTATTTTTCTTTAGTGGGATAAACAGCTGTTCTAGGTAGTGGATAATGCATTTGAAGAAATTCCAGTAGTCATTAGTTGTAATGTCAAAAAACAACGATTCCCAATTATAAGTATTTATAGCTTTTTTGATCTCAGTATAATTCCCTCTGGTACTGTATAATTAAGAATATATCCATTATGTCTTATTTTAGTTTTAGGTTTATTAATAGAAAAAAGGACTGCATTATGGTCACTATTCCCAATAGGTTCTGCCATGTCCACACTTGTTGTATCATCTGAATGTTTGTCAGGACCAAGTCCAAGATATTTTTATCCCTGGTGGGTTCTGAAACTATTTGTTCTAGACCAAGGGTCAGGAAGGTATCCAGATATGTTAGTTTAGTCTGCGCTGTTGCTATTAATTTATGCCAGTTGATGCCAGTTAAGTTAAAATCCACTGTTAATATAACATCAGATCTATCTGTAAGCTCATTTGTGATTTTAAGTAGAGCTTGGTCGTAGATTTGGTTAGCAGATGGGGGTCTATAGAAACAGCCTAAAATAAATTTATTTCCGTTATTATATTTATTTTGAATACAACAACCTTCTGTATCGAAAATCTCTTCATGATCTATTGGAATTTTAACTGTGTGTATTGAATTTCTGACATAGATAATACTCCTCCACCTTTTTATTAGAATCCCTATTTTTATAAAAGAGGGAATAGCCAGGTATACATTGGTGCCAGGAAGAGGCACCATCCTACCATGTTTCAGTGACAGCGGCTATGTCAATGTTTTTATGCTTCATTACTGATATAAGTTCACTGGATTTAAGTACATTTAAACTCCTGGCATTACACAAGAGAACTGTGAAAATGTTGCCCCTAGTGCTTTGCCTTATGGCAGAGTCCCTCGATTGCCCCCTTGTAGGTAGTTTAAATATCTATCAATTTCAGTTGTAATGCTTTTCCTCAGGAAGTAGCTGCCTCTGTTGTTCAAATACAGGCATCCCAGCTAAATAAACTGTTGTCTATATTAAACTTCTTCCAGTGAGTGATACAGAAGATCTTTTTTTTCAGTGTCCACTTTCTCAACCCTTTATTGATTTTCTTTATTTTGTTGAACTTTTCTATATTTGCTCGTGGGACTGGTAGGATTTCAGGCAAATGTCACAGCCCCTTTTCTGGAGTACATTTACTAATGACATATAACTATTCTGAATGTCCTCCAAAGAGAACTTCTTAATGTTGTTTGTGCCTGCATGGATGATCACCAGTGGGTATGTGACTGCATTTTTAAGGACGTTTGGTAATACATGATTGATGTCCCTGATCCATGCTCCCTGAAAGGTAGAGCAGGTTCTGTTGGTTTTATCCTGTTTGTAAACTTGGCCATCAATATATTTAATGATGGAGTCACCCAATACAATTGTTTGTTTAGTGTTTGAGTTATGGTCTAGGCCATCTCTGTTATTATGCTGCATATCCTTTGGCTGAGTGTTAGCCATTGGGAGGTCCTATATGTTGATGGTATCAGTAGTTTCCTGTATGCTATTATTGCTCATTGGAATGGTTTAGATACATTTGTAGGTATAGTGGAGGTACAGGGTGAGACAGATCTGCTAGATTCCTCACAGTGTATTAATGCCATAATAACTTGAGTATTTCTACACAGTACAGGATTTTTATTTGAATCACTACCAGGCATTGTATTAGTTGTAACTAAGCTACTTGAATGACCTACTCCATTAGTGGATTCATTTTCAAGATCTGCCAGGGGTTGGTAAGAATTTTGGAAAGGGATAGTGAAATCCATTGCCTGCCTTCCTTTTTTTCTTTTTACGTTTGATTAGAACTGGGCTCTAATCATTATCTTCCTCACTATCCCCCTCCCTACCTTGTTTCAGAGAGTCATCTTGTTTATTGTTGGGTAATGCATTAGTGGAATCATGATTACTGTTAGATATATTAATTTGTGACTGAAACAATTCATATTTAATATGCAGTTGTGCAATAGTAGCATTCAGCTCCCTTATCTGCGATTTAAGTTCATCATTCTCTACACATTGCTTACATTTTAAGCCTTCAAATCCTGAGCTAGAATCTAGGCAAAAATTGGTGCATAGTATACATGTCATAGCAATTTCATCCGTGCTTAGGGTAATGATCCCTTCATTAATATTTATTTTGTGTTATTAAGAGTAGATAGGTTTAAGTACACTACCTGTATGTAAGATTTTTGTGGGCATTGTTCCAGTCATTCCCAGCAGACACCACAGACACAAGCGACACACTTGTCTCTGCACAAGGCCCTGCAGATGCTCACCCCACTCACTAGCATGGCCTTGAAGTAGCTCTGAAACTGAAAGTCTCTTGATGTCCTGCTTCCAGTTTCGTGCTCACCACTGGTGTCTCAAACAAACACTAGAAGACTGATTAAAATGCTCCTTTACCTACCAGGAGCAAGTTAAAACATGTAGCTGTGCACTTAAAAGTGCAAATCAGCTCAATCTACAGAAAGATGCCACCGAGGGATATGCTTGGACAAACCAAGGCCACCAGCATCCCATAGTGCCTTTCTCCCTGTAAAGAGGGTGTAGTGGTTGGGATGGTACTCCTTGCCACAACCCACACCACACAATGTGATAGTGCAAAATGCAAGTTATATTTCAACAGCAATCGATATTTCATATTTTGACTGCCTTTCACCAGAGGCATGCAACTCCAACCAGAGGTTTTCAGTGTTGCTGAGTAAATGATCAGCTTACATGCTGAATTTTCCTTTTTAAACTTATCTTTTACTATTAAGAAAATGTATACTAAAAGTTTGGTCCCTTTCTTTTTTGCAGCTAAAATAAACTGTGCTGCCTGAGTCCTAGCTGCCTACGAGCATTTGTGGATTGGAGTTAAAGATTTGGCAATTTAATGTGGCAATACACCTCTAGCCACAAATAGGAAAAAATAAATGAAAATAATAAAAAAAAAAAAGCCTCAGAGTGGCATAACAAGCATTTTTACCACATATCTATGTTTTGGAGAATGCTCCATATACTCTTTTTACCAAAGTTTTATTTTTTTGTCTACCATGTAAGTAGCACACTGTTAGTGTATCAGAGTTTATACTTCTTTTAACCTTATAGTTTTTTTGTTGTTGTTAGTCCATTGCATCAGAGAATATTTCTTCTTACAAAGTTTACTCCACTTAAAACCCTAGGTCACCAGAGGAAGGTCAGTTTCCCAGCAGTTTAAGTATGGCACCAATTGAATAACATACTTCCACCTCTGTTGGGCAAACTGTGGGGAGGCAGTGTGGAACAGAGCTTATTGGGACTAAGCAGACTCAATGTACATTTGAAGATGTGAGCTGCTGGTTAGCTTTTCTCTTGCAGTAGGATCCTGTATAATGGGCTAACGTACCTCTGGGTGAATTTTATAGCCCATGAAGCACTGTGAATCAGCAATTAATGCTTCCAGATATCTTACTAAAGGGTTCTAGTCAAAAACCACTAAAAAATGTGAGCACAGTCAATATCCGTGCATAACAACAGTGAACATGATAACAGCCCTGGTAGAAAACAGCAAGGACACAGACAGCACTAAAACAGCTACTGCATCACTGTCTGTGTCTGCATGGGATGTTGATGTCTGGGAAACATATGTAGTTGAGGGGCATCACCCCACACGGTACACAGTTTGGCATACCATGTTTAATGTGGGGGGTTATGGCCCCCACAACCCCCACATGGGGACATCACCCCCCACACCCATCCTTAAAAATATAATCAACTCCAAGGGGCATCCCACTTGGGAAGGGGGAAAAAAATCAGGATGTGGGCAGATTTTAAGTAGACAGGAAAGGTGGTGGGGGCCAGCAAGGTCAGGCACAAGAACAAAAAAAGTATGATGACATTGAGGGAAAAAAGCATGCTCAGTGAAGAAGTGGATTGAAACCCTTGCCGCCATCACTAGTGCTGCCTTACCACACTGTGTCTCTATCCTCTGAGCCACAATGGCAGCATACTGTCTTTGCCCACAGTTGCACAGTTCAAGCCATCATCATGAGTGAACACAGCTACAGATATAGTGCTATAATGTTCAGCACTATATTTTACCTGTAGCTGTATTCGCTCATGAGCTTTTTGCTGTGTGGTTATTACTGCACTCATATTGCTTAACGGTATTGATTGCATACCTTACTGCAGCTACTGGAACATTTGTCTATTTTGTCAGAGATTTTTAATTCAAAACACTCCCTTTTTATATGATACAGTTTCAGCTAGTATTGCCTGTATTAATTCTGCTTTAGTTTTTGTCCTACTCTTAATGCGCTGCTAAACTGGGTCTGATTCTTTTTTCTGTTGGCCTTGTAATTGAGCTACTTAGGTTAATTGGAAGTAGGTCATTGCTTTATCTACTGAGGTGTTGCCAATTTTTTCTATTATCATTATTGACTGCTCTGATAATTTAAACCATATTTACTTAAGTTTCTAATTGCTTTTTGGCACAAAAAATATCTTTGTTTTGTCATTTTTCTTTAGCATCTCATTGAATAAATATGAGCAGAAATTCTGAAATGGTATTAAGAAATTCTAAAGTACTAAAGAAAAATATCAGTTCTGTTGGTATTAAAAATGGCAATTAGAAGATGTTTATGCTTGCTTTCTTATGTCGTCACCTAAAAAATAATTGTAAATGTGGTGGGATTGGAAAAAGGGAATTATTTGTTAGAAAAAATCAAGTTGCTCAAGTCTCCAAAAATGATGAAATATATGAACGCCATAATAAATCTGTACCCCAGGTTAGTGGAAATAGAGCTTAATCAGTCTGGGATTTAACCTATTAAAGAGAATCTAAATGATTTAAAAGTGTGTGGGGAAGAGGGTCAGGTGATAGTATATATCCTTAATGCCACTTTTAATGATAACTACAGAGAAAACACATTGGGGTTATTACAAAAATCTTAACACCATATTTTAGCAAGCCAAAATAAGATCATCCCTCTAAGAGTCCAGATGCCCCTTTTATCTGGTCTGGCACTGATAACTCTGAGAAGAACACTAAAGCAGAATATTAATCTTGTGGACATTGTCTACTAAATATAGAACCCAAATTAATGCAGGAATTTAAGGAAACTAAACTAGCTTTCTTGCAAAATAACTTTCTCTTGAAAGAGATTCTAGAAGCTAATAATGCACAGACTGCTAATGCAATAAAAATCAATCTCACAATTAAGGATCCTTAACGATTTGTGAAGGTAGGTAGATACTGGGAAATCCTGCAGAATAATGCTAAATTAATAATGGAAGTGAGGGATAAAATAAATAAGAATATTGTTAAACAAGAGATAGAAAGTAAACAAGACCAAAAAAAAAAAAACAACAACAAAAACAAAAAGGGAGACAGAAATACTGGAAAAAAGGAAAGTTTGTGGCAAATATGAACAAAAAAAAATCTATAGCTAATGAAAATAGGAAGATGGAAGATAAATTAAAGGAGAAATCGATGAAAACTACCAGCACACTAACTAGGAGAGTAAAATGATTAGAAGAGGAGAAAAAAGAAAACAGAGTACTACAAAAAAAAACAAAAAAAAAAACTGTAAAACAAAACAAGTGCTCCTCTTTGGTCCTTCTAGGGTGGAACAAGTCAATTCAAGAAGGCAGGACATAAGAAAGAATGGTGATAAAAATAATAATTCTGGAAAATAAAATGCACTTTATATTGAAGGAGTTCAAAGGAAAAAGAGAGAAACACCTTTGTTTTATTAAAAACACCTTTTTACCACCTATTCAGATGTATATTAAAAGAGGGTTTTAATAGGGAAGATATTATTTTATTTATTTATTTGATATATTGGGTTTACAACCTTTGAGCCAGAGGCTCATTTGCAAAGGTACCTCATCACATGTAAGACAGAAGCTAATACACAACAGGGTATAACAACAGTTGCATTAAGCGTGTGTTACAGACATTTGTCACAGACATTATTTACAATATTTGGACATAGATATTTTCAGACATTATTTACAATATTTGGATGACAATATTTACATCATCACAGCAGAAAGACATCATTAGCTTAAGAAAGCATCTAAACAGAGTAGTCAGTCCTATTCATGGGTTTGGTATTATTGATGGAGGCTGCAATCCATAATGGACTTTGTCAGAGAATTTGGATCACGGTGGGTGAGAGAGTGAAATGTTAGTTGCAGTTACAGGAGTGGATATTGAAGAGGTGGTTGTGAAGAGTAGTTTTGAAGTGGGCAATCTTGGGTGCACTAGTGATGGTGTTTGGGAATGCATTAAACCATGTGGAGGCCCTGTGGTAGAAAGATCTCTAGGCAAGGAAGGTTTTTACCCTGGGCACAACCAGTGGTGCTTTCTCTGAGTTGCGGGTGGAGATAGTGGGAGTGGAAGGATGAGGAGAGGTGGTGACCCCGGTGGGGGAAAGAGTCCAAGCAGTATTTTCTTCGACAGTATGCAGGTCTAGTAGCAGAACCTTTCATTGAGGTTGAGAAGATTGGCAGAAGTATAGAGGGAGCAGGTGTGAGTGAGCCTAGGTGTACCAATTAGGAGCCTGCAGACCTTGTTTAGGGAGACCTGGATTTTCTGGAGCGTGGAGTTATCTGCAGCCCTGTATACAGGGAGCCCATAGTCCACTAGGGACAGTATTGATGAGGTGATGGCAAGCCTAGGGGCGTGGGGGGGAGGCAGTCCCTGTGTCAGTAAAAGAGTCCAATCCGGGTGTTTTTTGCATCAGCAAGGGTGTTTATGTGGTCATGGAAGGTAACAGCCAAGTCGAGGGTAAGTCCAAGATATTTGTAGTTGGATACCTGTTCAAGGGGGTGCTGGGTGCTGGGGAGGATGTGGAAAAGTGCACTTTTTGCTTTGTTTTGGTGGTGAGAGAAGATCATTGATTTAGTCTTTTTTAAGTTCATGACCAGTCTACTGTCCTTCAACCATGTTTCGGCCTGGGAGAAGGCATGTTGGAGGGAGTCCTGAAGGGGCGTGGGTTTATGATGTGAAGTAAAAAGCACTGCATCATCTGCATATAGTAAGATTTTTGTGGAGCAGGCCTTTGGTAAGGAGCTTAGGTAGAGGGAGAAAAGAAGTGGCACCAGGATAGAGCCCTGGGGCACCCTGGAGCGGATGGGTAGTGTGTCAGATAGGGTTCCATTAATTTTGACGCATTGGGACTGGGCAGAAAGGTAACTGAAGCACCAGGCTAGGGGTCCTGTGGAGAAACCAAGTTGGTGGAAAGTCGAGAAGGAGAAGGTGGCAGACCATGTCGAAGGCCTTGGATAGGTCTATGAACACAGCTCCTGCAATGTTACTGGCATCTAGGGTGGAGTGCAGGAAGTTGGTGAATTCTAGGAGGGCTGTGGTGGTGCTATGGCCTGAAGGGAAGCCATGCTGCTCTGGGCATAGAATGTCATACTTGGCTAGGTATTCAGTAAGTTGTGTGGCAACCACTTTTTCTAATGGTTTGGGGGGGAGAATGGAGATGGGTCGATTGTTATTTGGGGAGGCTTTGTCACCACTTTTATGGATGGGGTAATGACAGCTGTTTTCCAGGCACTAGGGCATTGCCCTAGGCATAAGAATTTGTTGAGCAGGTCCGTTAAGGGGACTAGGACCTCGTTGAGGACTAGTCGAAGGAGCCTGGCATCTGGGGGTCATTTATAGGGTTATTGCTGTTTAACGCTTTTTGTAGGTAAGGACAAGCTTCATGGGTGGATATTTTGCAGAGGAGGAAACAAGGATGCTGCAGGGTTGGGGGTTGGGATTGGGGCACAGGGTCAAAGAAACAGCTAGGGAGAACATTGCTGAGATCCGAGAAGGTGGTGTTTAGACAGTTTGCTATGGTGAGTGTGTCTGTGGAGGCAGTGCCATTTATGATGAGCTGGGAGGAAGGTGGGGAGCTTGATTTCCCATTGAGTTCTTTGATGTTACTCCAGAAGGTCCTCACAGACCCCCACGTGATAGTGAGAGTGGATTTATAGTGGTCTGCTTTGGCCTTACGGATGGCTTGAGCGCATCTATTGTGAGCGGCATTATAGGATTGTCTGTCCGCCAACCTGCCAGATTCTGTGGCTTTGTGCCAGAGATTATCCCTGTCTCTCAACATTAGGAGTAGGAAGGGGGTTATCCAAGGAGCATGTTGCCTTTTGGTGTGGAGTTTGGTGAGTGAAGCACAGAGGTCACAGGCCTTGGTGAAGGCCTGTGTAAACAGGTTCAGTTCAATGTCGACGCTGGGGGCCATATTAATGGGGGACCAATCTATTTGGGTGAGCAGCTGTTTAAGTTTTATTAACTCTCCTGGGCGCAGACGCCTTTGGAAGGTTGTTTGGGTTATGGGTTTGGGTGTGGAAGAGGTCCATTGGAATAGGATGGGCAAATGGTCACTTAGGGAGTCAGGAAGTACTTTTATATCCTGGATTTTGTTGGGGCAGTTAGAGATAATGATATCCAGGAGGGTGTGGGTACCAGTAGATGGGTGAAGTCTAGTGGTTTGTGTAACTAATTGGACCATGTCAAGGGCCGAGAATGAGTCCTTTGTTGGTGTGGCTGAGGGGACAAGCCAGTTGATATTGAGGTCCCCTACTACTGTCTGCTCTGCATTGTGTGGTAGGGTAGAGATGTATTCAGTGAGGGATGTGATGGCAGGCTTTTGGTTCTTAGGAGGTATGTAGGTGACTGTGAGGTATAGTGGGCCCCTGGAGGGGTCAGGGTGATTTTTAGGGTGAGGGCTTGTGCTCCATTTGTGAGTTTGGGGGGTGGGAGCATGTGACCAATAATGTTATTATTGATGTAGAATGCACAGCCACCCCCATGCTTTCCTACCCTGTCTTCCCAATATAAGTAAGTAAGTAACATTTTATTTTTTAAGTGCTTTTCAAAAAACATAGGATGTATCCTGGGAGTGAGACAAAGGTGTCAGGAGTAGATTTGGAGAGCCAGGTCTCCACTAGGGCAATGACGTCTGGTTGGCGAAAGGTGGCCCAACATTGAAGTGCTACAGAATTCTTTGGCAGGCTGTGTATATTCAGAGAGGCAATGCGGAGTCCAGAGGGTCTGGTAGGTGGAGTGGAGGGGGCAGGGCCTGGATTAGGGTTGATATTACCAGAGAAGAGTAGTAGGATGACTAAGGCTCTAACCATAGGGAGGCAGGTTGTTATATTTTTGGGAGTACGTTTAGAGGGGGGAGGTTATAGTGGACTAGGGATGGCAGGGTTTGGAGGGATGGGCAGATGCAGAAGGGGTGGAGCCGGGGGTCTGGGTGGGTGCTGGAGTTGGGCTGCTGGTGAGAGGTGGATGCAGGGGTCCAGAGGTGATGACAAGGTGGGGGGGATGGCCAATTCTGGAGAGATGAAACAGTGCAGTCCACAAAGAGCATAGGATGAGGTCTGGCTGGTGGGAGGTCAAAGCTTTTAATTCTGTGCCTTTCCCACCATCTCTTCCACTGAGCCTACAAGTCAAGCTACTGTATTGTGGCATATCTCAAAGCTCTTACAGCTTTTCTGACTCCCCCCACAACCTCTTTGTTCTGCCCCCAAAGCTATCTAGGCACCATGACCGTTCACTTCCACCTTATGTGCCTCATCCTCATAACCACCCTGGGGTTAAAAGCTTTGAAATAGAGGTAAATACTGGCTTGGTTTGTTGGCTTAGTGGATGGGCTACAGACTTTGGAGTTGGGGGTACAGGGTGTGAGACTTGCAAGGGCACTATGGTGGGACAATGGGCAAGGAGATGGAAAGGAGGGAGTAGAGATTAGAGAGGAAGAGAAAGGTAGCAGAAAGGATTAGGAGAGAACTGTAGTGACTTCTAGTGGTAGGGGTGATATTAGTTGTTAAAAAGGAGTGGGGAGATGGTGGGGAGGTGGTTGGAGTAGTGTCAGAGATGATAGTGCAGCAACCTCTAGTGGTTGGAGTGTATAAGCTGCAAATGGGAAAGTGGGCACTTTATAAAAAAAAAAAAGTATGGCAGGTCCTGTGACCTGTAAGCAAGCTGACAATAAATAGAGTGCTGGCTGTGTGGGGAGACAGTCCGTGCAGCCCTGGACGGGGTAAGGCCTCTCCACAAGCAAGCTGGAAGGAAGGAAGCTTTACCTCTTACGTCTCTCTGTAGTCCCCTGTTACAAGCTCCTCAGCTGGGCAGTGTTCTGAGGGGAGAGGGCTGCTTCTGAGGCCTATAAGGGGAAGGGAACAAAGGAATCACATTAGTATGCAGCGGGTTAGATCAGGACCCTACTGTGCATACACCAACTGTTGGGACAGAGTTGTGATACAGAAGGCTACTGTGCATGTGCAAGATGGTGGACACACACGCTAGAGATTCTACACAATTCTAACGCAGGTAAGCACTCTAAGACAGTATTACAGACTCCTATATCACAGTATGACAGTGCTAGTTAACAGCAGAGACATGCAGTATAACAGTCTTTAAAGTAACACAAGTAAAGCCCCAAATCCCTGTACAGAGATGTCCAGATATCCAGTAGCAGAAACAATTAGTTGTCTATGTGGGGACAGAAAATAGACCCCAAATTGTTTAACAGTTCTCCACAAGCAGGCTGTTTACTGATATAAAGTGAAACCAGCTAAGGGAAAGATCTGCCTAGTGGTTACATTAGCACATATTAGAGAAAAAATCTTGGAAGATTGTCTAATTCTGAAGATAATGGCATCTTGAATGACACTTGAACAGAAGAACATGCAACACCTGTGGTCATGTGTGACAAGCAGACATATGTAAAATGAAAAGAATTCAGATAGCACCAGAACTAATTACAAAACATGAACTAATACTCTCATTGACTGGGTACTAGTCAAAAACCAAGAACGAATAACCAAAGTCATAGTACTACCAGATGTCATTAGCGACCACTCCCCAGTATTTTGCATATGGTCCACAAAAATCACAAGTCCTCCCCCCAAAAAAAAACTTGTCTACAGCAGGGTCATAAAAAGAGGACTGATAACAGCCTTCAAAGATCATCTAGCAAAGCTGGATTGGAGGTACATAGACCTCACCACAAACAGTAACTCAGCTCTGGATTACTTTTACAATACATTCAATGCTGCTTGCAACAAATTTGCCCCCTATGAGAAGAAAATGCAAAAGTTAAAGACAGCCAAGTGGGTTATCCCTACACTCCTCACCCAGATGAGAGCCAGAGACAAAACTTATGGCTCTAAGCTGAAGCCTAAGGGTCATCTGTGGATTTCCAGAACTACAGGGCAGCACTCAGTAGGTGTACTAAGGACATTAGACAGGCAAAAGCTGCATACTATAAAGATATACAGACCCACACATGGAACAATGGCAAGGCATTCTGGAAAAATCTAAAGGAACTCCTTGGAAAAGACAGTAAACAATCCCCTGCAATGCTCAATGTCAATGGAACTATGACACTATACCCAGGTGAAATAGCAGGAGTGTTTTCACTGATCTTAGTGCTGTTCTCCCTCCTACTACTAACCCACTGTACGCTCCCCAGGTCCTGAATCCCTCTAGCAAGCCTAGGTACCTCAAGTTTTATCACTAACTGACATCATCCATTATGTAAAGTGGGTCCTAGGTAAAACCAGAATAGGCAGTGATACCCTCGATATGAAACTTATTGCCCTATCTCTTAATGAGATTGCTAGCCCCTTAACTAAAATATTTAACCTATCAGTACACCACTCCCAATTCTCTAACATCTGGAAACTAGGGCTAGTGATACCCATTCATAAAAATGGAGACCACACCTCTGTCACTAATTATAAGCTCATCTCTATCCTCTCACCACTGTCAGACTCTCTTAAAAAAGTTGTCTGACTAGCTTGAAGATTACCTCAGTTTAAGTACAACATAAAGTGCAAAAACAACATGGATTTCACAAGCTACACAGCACTAAGACATCACTAGCTAAATACACCAACTACATACTTGAAGCCTTCGACACTGGCCACCTTACTGGGGCAATTTACAATGACCTGACAAAGGCTTTTGATCTGGTCAATCACACACTCCTGATTGCCAAAATCCTCTCACTAGTCTTTCATTCAACACAGTATTCTGGTTTAATAGGTACTGTGCCTCATGGGAAGATCACAGCAGGTCAAAATCAGTGGGGCATTATCAGATGCCACAAATGTCACCATAAGCCTCAAGGATCAATACTGGGGCCTCTCCTGTTCAGCCTCTTTATAAACAGCCTCCCAATAGCTTGCCAGACATCAACGGTCTTGCTATATACAGATGATGCTGTAATATATACCAGCAGCCAAAGCCAGGGCACTGTCATGACATACCTGCAAGATGACTTCTGCTCACTAGAGGATTGGTTTAAACAAAAGAAACTAGTCTTAAACTTTAAAAAAAAACAAAGTTATTTTCTGGTCCACAGATGAAGCAGAAAACTCATTCCCAACCTGGTGCTACTCAAGAACAGGTCACTTCATTCAGATGCTTAGGTATCAATGTTGCTGATGCTCTATCATTTCAGCCCCATGTGGACATCCTAGTCTACACAGCCAATACAAAATTGGGGGCATTATACAGGCAAAGGCACAATCTCACTCAGGAGGTCAAACAGATAGCTTTATCCAGATTAATCCTACTATAGACTTTGAAATCACAATATATGGGGTAACTTTCTACACCATCCTCAGCAGGGTAGAAATACCCTAAAATAAGGGCTGTCTCTTTGCTCTCACTGCAGATTGGCCATCTCACACCTGCACCCTATATGCCATGACCAAATGGCTCACTCTTCAGGACAGAATAGAGCTCCAAACTGTTTTATGTTATAATAGTGGCTCCTAAGTAGCGCTGACCACATACTATGACTCAAAAGCACCCAATGTAAAAAGGGAAAGCAGGACAACAGCAACTGCCACAAATAGTGATGGTTGCTTACTTTTCCTGCCAATGCACAAAACAATATTTTTTTTATGCAGGCCCCACACTCTTCTTTGTGTGGGCAAGCCCACCACACCCTTAATCTAAAGATTACTAACTCCAGGGGGAGTGGACTTAGAAAAATGATACTAAAAAAAGAGGAAATAACTTCTCCAGCATCCAGACCCAAACCTGGGTTCATCTGCTCCAGCAGTGGTGGCTCTAGCCACTATGCCAAATGACCAGTTTGGCAGGGCTTGGCCAAACAAATGATTATATCTTGTTCCAGCGAGTGCAACTCAATGCTACATTCACTGTAACTTGATTAGCTCTGTTCTTTTCCACTCACTTTCATTATGAGCGGTATTATTGAGTCACTCAAATTGAGCCACTCAATAATACTCAGTCACATCATGGTACATCCTCCAAACATGCGTCTTTGGCAAAAAAGCTTTGCCGGGCCTCACACCAGTGGGAATCCAGGACCTGCTTTTGTCCACTCCCAAACCACCATGCCACTAGAAATGAAACCAGAAATGCCTTAGCTGTTTCATATTACAGAACAATCCAAGCCTCACAGTCTTTTGCCATTTGGGCACCAAAATGGTTAAATGAGCTACCAGATACTCTACTAAATATTCCTAAACTAGAACAATTTAAGAAAACATTAAAACAAGTATTCACCCCAAACACCAACTATAATTGCCATTGAGACAACACCACAGGTGTTACCTCTTCCAACACTTGGCAACACTCTAGATGTTGCAAACGTCCCCCCCCCCCCATACTCTTTACCATCCCTTTCAATTACATCATCCTGACAAAATACACTCCGGCAATGCCACAGTGATGCGCTCCTTCAAACTGTTACATCCTGTATGTATCATGTGATTATTTTGTAAAAATTGCTATGCTCTGTGAATCTCATTTTGTTAATATTTTTCTACCCATTTGATGAGTTACATTCTTGTATGTACCATGTGATTATTTTGTACAAATGTATTTTCTCTGTGAAAGTCAACTTGTAAATAGTCTTTCTATCCATTTGATGAGGAACCTTTGTAAATGAGCTTCACAAGCTGCAATGTAATGTTTGTCTTGGTCTGACTGTCTTTAACAATGTATTTATGTAGTACTATTAGCTAAATTGTATTTAGTTGTGCAACATTTGTAATTTATATTTGTAATACTATGTGTATATCTTTTGATTGTACACTCTTTTAATAATAAAATCTGAATCTGAATCTCACACTGACTCTTTAAAATTTAAAAATTTCAAAATTAAACATTTTTACATGAAGCATACAGCTAGGGATGTGCAAAGCTGGCAAACGTCCCAATGTGAATTAATTTACAAAGTCTGCCAAATTTGCAAAGTGTTAAGTTCTGATTTTGCACAGTTTTCACCAGGTGAAGTGGTACTTTTCTAAGTGAAATTTTGCAAATTCACTGGCAAAGTTGCATCTGATAAAGTGCCATTTACACAGGAAAACTCACTGTGAAGTGGGAAATTCATGAAGATTATTGAAAAGACGAAGTTCATATATTTTCCAGATTTTCACCAGCAAACAAAAATTTCACGTCTCTGCATACAGCAAAGGAAAGACACATACTATTGAAATTTGTGAAGTACTGTATGTTGAGGTTAAGACAATAAGATACCTTGTTGGAATGTTTCTTACTGATAATATGCCTTTAAAAAATACATTTCACAAAAAATATATCCATTTTTCACCTCCTTATTTTTTTTTAATTCAATATACTTTATTCATTTTAAAACATCATACATGTCAATACAAGGCATGTGAAGGCTAGTACAGAAATATGAGAATAACATATGGCCTTAGGGTTACATCAGCCCACATATACAAATTTCTACTAAATACAACTAAACCTTAACAACAATCCTAGATACATTCCCAAGTTCCCTTATACTACCTTCCCACCCTGTAATAGCTAGATATAAATATGTTGGCTGTCTTCCAACTAAGGGGAGTTTGACTGTGATGCTGTTTGTGGTATTTTAGATTTCACTTAGTAATTAGGGTTATCATGTATATCTTATTCCATTTCTTTTCAAAACTAGAGGGGCAATGTCTAAGACTAGTTATCATTTTTTCAACTCTTAAATTGTACAGAAATTCGTTAAGCCATTCTGAGTAAGGTATAGGTTGGGGATCTTTCCAGTGCCTTAGTACAATCTGCTTTACTGTGAGGGCAATTAGAGCCATAGCATATCTGTGTTCTCAGACTGGGATTTGGGAGTAGTCCCCTAGAAGACAGATTTTGGGCTCAAAATATGATTCCAGTCCCAGGAGGGGATCAAGCTTATTCCTTATGGTATTCCATAGGGGTTTAATTGAAGGACAATCCCATAGCATATGGAAAATTGTGCCCTCATTCAATCTGCACCTGATACAAGTGGGATCTTGTAATTTGCCCATGGCATATAGTTTTGCAGGAGTAAAGTAAATGTTGCGAACAATATAAAACTGAATAAGGTGCAGTTTGTCATTGGAGGTATATGAATATATGGCCTGCCATATTTTATCCAAGGAAAATTGCTTCTCTGGAAATTAGGTTGTCCAATAAGTTGAGATACCTTGATTATCCAGGTAAATAAGTGGATATAGTGCTGCTGTGATTCTGGAGACAGCATGTGGGCCCTAGGCCAACATGCAAAACATATTGAGAAGGTCTTTCTGATCACTGTCCCAAATATTAGCCCCATCTGAGTTATAAGAAGGTGTCTAATTTGGAAGCCCTTAAATATCTGGTGAGATGGCAGATGCAAGACTTTAAGGCTGTCAGAGGAGGATTTGATGTTATTCTGTTCGAGCAGAGCTGAAATTGGTATTTCCTGTTCAATAGTATTTGCACTTGGTTTTATATACTGCTTATCAATTGTGAAATTTGGGTTCAGATATATAGGTTGGGATATATCCTTGGTATTCATGTATTTAAGAACTTTACATAGTTGGTTATGTACTTTTAATGACATTCCTATTATTTCATTTGGCAGTACTTTAATACCAAGTTTAGGGGTAATATGTAATAAACTATTTTGGGAAATGCCACTACGTTCAATAATTAGGTGTTCAATTTGTAACCATATTGGATCAACATCTTGGACTGTTACATTGGGAGATGGAGTTAGGGGATACCACTGGAAATATTTAGCCATGTGGCTTGCCAAATAGTATTGAAAAAAATTTGGTAGATTGAGACCTCCTTTTTGCTTAGGAGCTTCCAACCTATCGAAAGACCTCCGTGGCAGTTTAGAGTTCCAGAGGAATTTTAAAATAATCTGTTGTACCTTTTTAAATCAGGTTTGTGGGAGACAAAAATTCAGCATATTCAGCAGGTAGAACAGTCTCGGCAATATATTCATTTTGATGACATTAATTCTTATTTGTAAAGAAAGATATATGGGAGCCCACCTGTCAAGGTCTTGTCGTATCTTTTCTAACTTATCATCTAGATTTATTTTCTTAATCTGTGTCAAGTTGGGAGTTATTATAAGGCCTATATATTGGATCTGGGTCACCCAGGATAATTTTAAGTCCTTCACTTGAGCTCGGTAAATATGAGAATTTAATGGTGCGATCATAGATTTAGTTTTATTTAACTTATAATTAGATAGGGTTCCATACGATTCTATAAGGGATAGTATTACTGGAAGTGAAGACTGGGGATTAGATACATGTAGCAGGATATTCGTCTGCTATTTTTCTCCTCCTTCTTTATCCCAGTCATTTCAAACTATTAGTGGCTGAAATTCTCATACTTTTTCATTTGACTATGTTCATGAAATGCAAAAAAGAATTCCACAAAATTACACATTTTACATACTAACATACTAAAACGCCAGCAGAGTAGGCCTAATGGTCTTTCGTGTCTGTTTGTTTGGTCAGCCCCCACCCTGGGAGCTGACCTTGCTGTCCCCCCTCCGCCCTCTCAGGATTCTCCATTTCCAGTCCAGGGTATTCCCCTTGCATAGGACTTTGCCTACACAATTCTTCCCCTGTACCTGTCCCAACTCCTCTTGAACCCCTCCACAGTCTCTGCCTCCATTAGTCTCCGGCAGTGTTTTCCATGTTTCTACCACCCTCTCAGTGAAATAGCACCTCCACCTTTTGCCCCTGAGTTTCCCCTCCTCCAGCTGCCACCCATGCCCTCTAGTTGCCCCCCTACTTCCTTTGGAGCACCCAGACTGAGCCTCCCCTATTTACCCATATGTACTTGAAGACCTCTATCATGCACCCCCTGTCTCTTCTCTCTTCCAATATGTACATATTTAGCTCCTCAAGCCTCTCACCATAGGTTCTTTCCCCTAAGCCCCAGATCATTTTGGTTGCCCTCCTCTGGACCCTTTCCAGGAGTGCAATGTCCCTTTTTAAGTGTGGCCTCCAAAACTGCACACAGTACTCAAGGTGTGGCCTAACCAAGCAGTTATACAGAGGGAGTATCACTTCCCTCCTTCTGGAGGTAATCCCCCTAGCGATGCATACCAGCTTCCTGTTGGCCTTGGCCATTGCCTGACTACAAGTCTCAGAGCTGTTCTTCTTGAATCCACCACCACCCCCAGGTCCCTCTCAGCCATCAAGACTTGTAGCATTCCCCCCCACAGGGTATACACTTGGCCCAGGTTTCTGACACCCAGGTGCAGTACCCTGCATTTCCCTGCATTAAACCTCAGTTCCCACTTCCTTGACTACCTCTCCAGAGCATCTAGGTCCCCCTGTAGGGCCACCCTCCCATCCACCATCGCTCTCAGTTTTGAGTCATTCACAAAGAGACTCATTTCACTCCTGATACCCTTCTTTATGTCAGAGACATAGGCATTGAACAGGAGGGGCCCTAGGACTCATCCCTGAGGGACCCCACTAATGACCCTTCTTGGAGATGAGACTATCCCCCAACCATGACCCTCTGGGTATGCTTCAAGAGCCAATTTCCTATCCATCTGATCATCTGTTTCCCAACCCCCATTTCCCCAGCTTATCCAACAGGCCCCCATGAGGAACTGAGTCAAACACCTTCCAGAAGTCAAGAAAGAGGACTTCCACTGGCCTACCCAGGTCCAGGGCACTCGTCACCCAGTCGTAGAACTCCACAAGGTTTGTCTGACATGATTTCCCTGGGATGAAGCCATGCTGTCTATCATCCAGGTACCCCAACTTTTTCAGAACCCCCCTTAGCCCTTCCATGATAATATCCTCCATCACCTTGCCCACCACCAATGTCAGCCTGATGGGCCTGTAGTTCTCTGCCTCCTTTCTTGATCCTCCCTTGATGATAGGCACAATATGTGCCACCCTCCAGTCCTGGGGCACCCACCCTGTCATCAGAGAGATGTTTAAAAGCTCCACCAGGGGTTCCACCAGGACATCCGCCAGTTCCCTCAGTACCCTGGGATGTAATTCATATGGCCCCTGTACTTTTTCCCTCCTAAGGGACCCAAGGGCTTCCCTCACTCTCTCTACTATGATTTCCACTTTAACTTCCTTGGCCCCCTGTTTTGCCTTCCCCCTCCTGCCAGTGATGGCTCCCCCCTCTCCCCAGACCCACTGATCAGTAAAGGTCCCTCCCTCTTCTCAGTTACACCATCTCCTCCCATGCATGGTGCAGCCCCCCCCCATTCTCCCTGGTAAAAACTGAGGCAAAGTACTCATTTACTATCTTAGCCTGCTCCCCTGGATCTCGTGCCCATCCCTCCCATGTTCTAATCCTGCTAATCTGCCCATTCACCCTCCTTTTTCCCCCAATGTATCTAAAGTACCCCTTGCTCCCCCTCCTGATTTCCCTGGCCAGGTTCTGCTCCTTCCTTGCCTTAGCTGGCCTCACCAACCTAGTGGCCCTTCTGGCCATCAGCTCATACTCCCCTTGATATCTTTTGCTCCTTGCATGCTTGAGATGCCTATAGGCAGACTTCTTTTCCCTCACCACCTCCTGAACCTCCCAGGTCCATCAACAGGGTTTTTGGGCCTTACCACATTTGTGCCTCACTCTTGCAGAGGTCCTGGTAGCCTCCTGCACCCCTCTCCTGATGATTTCCCATCTACTGTCAGCATTCATGTCTGGCCTTATCCCATCCAAATGTTCCTTTTGGATCCTTCCCATCTCCTTGAAGTCCACCCCCCCAAAGTCAGTTACCACTGTCTTTGTGTGGCCTCCCTCCCCTCCTAGATCCAGGCAGAACCAGACCATGGCATGATCACTCCCTAACAATGGGTCCCTTACCTCCAGGCCCCCAATCTGGTCACTGTCTGCAGTACTACATCCAGTATCTGGACCTCCCTAGTCAACTCCCCCACATGGTGGGTTAGAAATGTGTCCTGGAAGATATCCAGCAACCTCTGTTCCCTGGCCATTGAGGATGTCATAGTCCCCCAGTCCATCCCTGGCATGTTTAGATCACCCAGCACCACCACCCTTCCCTTGCCCAATCTACAATGTCTCCTAACATCTACCACCAGATTCTTCCAGTTCCTCCGCCAGCGAAGGGGGTCCGTACACCACTCCTATTTTGACTCTCTTGCCCCCTTCATTTTCAGGGTGACCCAAATCACTTCCATAGTCCCCTCTGCCTCCTCCACCACTCCTATACCAATACCATTTTTGACTATCAGTGCTGCCCCCCTTTCCCTCCTCCCTGTCCCTCCTGAACATAGTGTAGCCCTCCAGGTTCAGGTCCCAGTCATGCACTGGGGTGTCCCAGGTCTCAGTGTCAGCTGCCACATCCACCTCCCCCTCAGCTAGCATCACCTGGAGCTCAGGCATCTTATTTCCCAAGCTTCTGGCATTTAGCAGGACCACCCTCCACCCCTTCCCTACCCTCACATTTCCCCCTCTCTTGTTCCCATGTGAATGCATTCTCCCCCCTCCCTGCACCCTACCTGTTGACCTTTTCCCTTATTCCTCCAGCTCCCTAGGGGTGTAGAGACTTAATCCCTCTTTTATCAGACCCCTCTCAACAGCCTCTTTTCCCATTCCTCCCCCTTCACAAGTTTAAACCCCACCTTTCACTGATGAAACTCTCTATTTTCAGCTTAAGGATTTCCTTCCCCTCCAAATTGAGATGGAGCCTATCCCTAGCATACAGCCCCTTAACCTCCCAGGTTGCTCCCCAATTCCCCATCAACCCATACCCCCTGGCCTCACACCACTCCCTGAGCCACTGATTAACCACCCTAATTTTCTGCTTGTTCTCCCCACTAGCCCTCGGCACCAGCAGGATTTCTGAGAGGGAAACTGAGCATCCTATGGAATGGCAAACCATGGCTAGTTCCCGAAACCTTGCCTGTATCTCTAGTTCACTATCTCCCTCAATGTCATTGGTACCCAAGTGCACCAATATGTCCAGGAAACCACCACAATCCCTGCGAGTTGGTATACCTCATGTTTGGCCTTGTGCAAAATCAGGCCAGGGAAGCATTTTGTTCTAACTGGGCAGGTTTCACCCTCCCTATCTAATTTTATACCCCTGATCTTGGAATCACCCAACAGGAGCACTCTAACCACCTCCTTGCCTCCATTCTCATCCCCCAGGTTTCCCCCTTCCGTGTCCCTCTTCATCCTTTCTTCCAGCCTCTCCCCCTAGTCATCTCCCCATTTCTCCCACAATCTGGGTGCCACCTGTTGCTCTCTCCTTATTGACCATGCCACCCTGTCCCCTCTGATCCTGGACCTCCCCTCCTCCTAAGTATCCTTTTTTGCACCACTACCCCCCATCCCTGTTCACAACTGGTCCTTCCATCCCATCTGCTAGTCTAGCCTGGCTCATCCTCCCTTCTGTCCCATCTATGTTCAACACCTCCTTGCCTGTCATGCCCTCCTGACCCAAACCTACAGCTCCATTAACTGCAGTATGTCTGGTACTTCTCCTTGTCCTTTCCTTCCACTACCCCTCTTCCTCCACTGCTCTGATTCCCCCCACCCACTGTTTTCCCACACTCAGTTCTCCCCCCTATTTTGCAAAAATCTTTAGGAGAAAAAATGCAGGAAAAGATGAAAACCTGTGGCATGATGGAAAAAATCTGCAAGATTTGTTTCTCTGTTTTTTGCAAACTGTGTGGTGCAGTTGTTATTCCAAAAATAAATTGAAAAATCACATAATAAAGCATTGTTTTTTTTCTTGTGAGTAAAGGTGCTTTCCAGTTTTTATAAAAATCCACAAACATGGAAAATTGTATTGTTATGAAATTCTCTGGCACAAAATAAATCTACACAGCCCTGTTTTCCACTCTTCACCCCATTCCCCTTTGTATCCCACAAGCAAGATTGAAAAAAGAAAAGATGCTGACCATTGACATTGAGCTGAATACCTTTTTAACTTGTACCCTCCCAGCTGAACCCAGACCCCAAAGGTAATTCTTTAACAGCCTGACCCACCTGTCCTCCATACACAATTTGTGATGGCATGAGTAGTTCATTTCCCAGCTACCTCAGTTCCTCCCAAAGTGTTCCTGCTCCATTGATGTTAATAAAGCCATTTGAGCAAGAGAGTTGTGCAGTAAGTTGGGAGATAGCAAGGGGCAGTCTACATCTTGATTACACCAGTAGGAAGCACCATCAGTTACCAACATTGCTCTGCCCCTTCCTCATGGTTGCCTACTCTTTATCAGAAAGCTGTAACAGTTTCAGTTCAGCAGGGGTGCTGGAGGAGGGGTTGACTGCATTAGCCAAGATTTTAACTACATCCTCCCAACCATAGAGCAGGGGTCAAGAGCAGGCCATCTCTTGAATAACAACATTTTGTGGACTGGTGGCGGAGATTTGGAGGAGACTATGAGTTAAATTCCTGTACATTAGTGGCTCTTGGCATAGAGAAGTAGAGAAGAGGGAAGGAAGTGGGCATAGGGCTGGAAAACTCTGGGATGAGGAGGTCAAGTGACTAACCATGGCCACCTTGTGAGTGCTAAATATGTTTTTTATGTTACTTGGCATCTCAACACAACTTATGAGTAACAAATGCCGAATATCTGTGGATGTAAAGTATGGATATTGAGTATTTGAAAAATGTTATTCAAGTGCCTTTGCAGCAATCTTTTGTACAGACTGGTCATCAGAGCCAGCATATAAGGATCAGAAATATTAAAACAGAATGACTTTTATAAACTTTGTTTGTTTATTAATTGATTCATGTATGTATAGATGTTGTTAACTGGGAATGGAGGACTAGGCAGTTCTGCCTATTTTCACCCTTATCCCAGGGGAAGGGGGGAATGGTACAGATACAAACTGACATACTGAATCAGGTTAAACTGTTGGTGGTATTTTTAGTAAATGAGAGGCATTTGGCCAGGATATTTGTAGAATTCTCCTACTCTTTTCAAGAAGTGCCAATTGGTCATTAATGTCCACCTGAACAATACCAGAACAGGAAGACAGAACCTCAGTTTAACATCTAATTCAAAAGATGGTACATCAGGACAGCAGCACCACCCTCATGCAGCACTACAGTGTCAGTACTGGGATTTTATACCGCAAACCTGGTGCAGGTTAGAACCCACAACCTTCCATTCTTTACTCTTTACCCTCTTGAGTTCTTCTTGCTTAAAACAAGAAATTCCAAATTATGCTACAGACAAAAAGCCTTTACACTTACCTCGGCTTACTTTGGTTTAGGAACTCCAGCAGGACTGAATGCAATGAATTGATCTAATGTTCAGCAATGCAGAGCTTGGTATGCTGTTCAGTACAGTATCATGAATATTAAAGTAGTTGAACACACAGAATAAAACTATGGGTCCATTGTGCTGAAAGAAACTAGCATCAATATGGTTATACTATTGATATGCAGTATTTTAGATGGTATACATTTTATTCAACTGCAATATAATTTTTATTTGGGCATTCTGTCTCAAATATACCAGTTTTACCATATGAATTTATATCAGGCAAAATATGGACCATGTCTTTCAAGCAGTGAAAGCAATGCTTTTAAATAATAGCAGGTGATTCCGTTGCCCCCATTAGTGGTGGATGAAGTGAGCAAAATTCACTTTGCGGAGTAATCCAAAAAATTCTGTGCTAAGTTAACAGGTACTACCTGTGTGCTTGACATTGGTCCATCCAGCCTGAGTGTGACTGCACACACTTTCTTCCCAGTTTTACCTTTGGCAGGTAAGCCACCCATTCAACAGGAGTTCACATCGCAAGATAAAAAAAAATATAGGGAAGAGATACATATAGAAGCTTTTCAACAGTCTGAAAGCTGATTTAAGTGCACAAATAAAAGATTATATTACAAAGGATTCCTACAACATTTTGAGGTATTATAGTATAGCTCCTACTCTGAAATTTTAAAATGTGAAACAGTGGTCATAAAGATATGCATGATTATCAATCTGCAATATTTTTATTATTTGAATCTGTTAGATACTAGTGAAAGAACAGAGATAAATAGTACCTTTCTAGTCTGAGTGTAATCGATATATGTGTGGTCATCTGAATATGTCCAAGCATGCCAGGAGAAAAGAATTACCTCATGGTCTTTACAAAGCATAAAACATAAAGCACTGCACCTGACTGTCACACAGCTTAAATACATGAGTAACTGTACACTGGTGGCTGTGATAAAATCTCTCCTGCAATCTGAACTTTATTGTTGAACTCTTTTCTAACATGGCTTATGGGAATATTTATGCTTACCTCAAGAATCTCTGATGTCACTTACAACAACTTCAGCCAAAATGGGGATTGAAAATGTCCCTCTTCTGTTGTATGGGTCATTGTTTACTTATTTTGCAAGGTGACTTTCAGAGACAATTCTATACTTCAGAGATTTTCTACTAAATTCCCATATGCACTGTGTAGTTCAGTTTGCACAAACTGACTGTTGCATCATTGTAGTGAACATTTGTTTAGAGAAACATAGCCCTTCATTTTACTATAATGCTGCTTCAAAGTTTATTCATGGTGTTCTAAATTTGGTAACACATGCCTTTGAGGGGGGAGAAAAAGCATATCAGTTGGACCTTCATGCAAAAATACACATATTTTCTTGCCAGTGAACAAACTTTATTTCAGATATTCTGGTACAGAATACAGGGTTGTGCCTGAAAATAGTCACTTGCTGGCTAGTGCACCTACCCGGTTAACAAAAACTAAATAAATAAATAAATGAAACAATAACAATGACACAACAAGATACAAAAAAAATTCAAACAATACACAACAAACACTTCTTGTCCCCACCAGCCCCCACCACCACCAAAGTAGGCCACTGATGAATCCAACAGGAAGAGGAATGCCACAGTAGGTATGACAATACATTCTGTAAAGGACACAGGGTATCAAAAATACAAACATGAGATGTAAACCCAAACAGACCCACAGCAGATCTGAACTATTTTGGCATAACAAAAAGCCCCTTTGTACACAGAGATATTACGATGTTACGTCAACAGCAGCAAAGTCTGTAATAGTTCCCATTTTCTTTGAGAGGATATAGACCTGCGGATAAAGCTTGCAGTGAGAGACATTTTGACCAAGCAGCTTTCTGTTCTTAAATAACTTTACAAACTTAATTAAGTAGGGGATATTGAAGTTGCTTTTTTCCTCTTCAAAGTAACATACAGTTCATCTATTTTTAATCAATCAATCAATGCTTTATTTAAGTGCCTTTCAAAATCAAGGTACTGTACAGTCATTAGCCACAGTATATAAAAACATTGACAGTATATGTTATTTAAAATCAGTCTGGATAAGTCTGAGAAAATAAATAAGTTTTTAACATAGTTTTAAAACTACTGATAGTTAAGCATTCTCTTAACTGATGAGGTAGAGAGTTCCACAGGGTCAGTGCTGCAAATGAAAAAGTGCGAGCCCCAGAAGTTTTCAAACGAACCCTGGGAGCCTCTAGCAATCCCTCATCAGCAATTGGAGATGGCGACTGGGGGAGTAGGGAGTCAAGAGATCTTTCAGGTAGTCAGGTCCCTGTTCATGTAGGGCCTTGAAGGTAAGTAAGCCTACCCTATAGGTGATCTGCCACTGAACAGGCAGCCAGTGCAGCTCGTGCAGCATAGGCATAATATGACTGGTCCTAGAAGTGCCAGTCAGCAGCCTGGCCGCAGCATTCTGCACTAGCTGCAAGCGGTGGATATCAACCCCTGATAGCCCTAGGTAGAGGGCATTGCAGTAGTCAAGATGGGTAGTAATGAAGGCATGGACCAGTGTTGGAAGGTCCCCCGGAGGAACCAGGTGTTTCACCCGGACAATATTCCTCAGATGGTAAAATGAGGATTTAACCACAGCTGACACCTGAGATTTCAGCGTCAGACTGTCATCAAAAATAACACCCAGGTTACGCACCTGGTCTGAGGTAGTGAGCTGGACACCATCAAGCTATAGGCCCGACATGTATCCAGCCCCAGAACCCGCCCACCTCAGTCTTATCCGGATTCAGTCTCAGCCAGATTGAGTTCATCCAGCCTTTAATCTCAGAGAGGCAACTATTTAGCACAGAGACCACATCAACCTGTCCGGGCACAAAGGACATATACAGCTGAGTATCATCTGCATAGCAGTGAAAATTCAAGCCATATCACCAGATGATATCTCCCAATGGCAGTATATACACTGCAAACAACATGGGCGTCCTCTGAGACCTGCCTATGAGGAAAGATCGAAACCATTCGAGGACTGTACCTGACAGTCCACAAAGGAACCACAGTGTCAAAGGCTGCTGAGAGACCAAGAAGAACCAAAATGGTATGAGCCTTTCGATCTCTAGCCATTCGGAGGTAATTTAGGCTGTCTCTGTGCTATGCCTCTTCCTAAAACCAGACTGGAGAGCTTCATAGACATTGTGAGTTACAAGGTGATTGTCCAGCTGCAACCCAAACACCTTCTCAATAACCTTCCCTACAAAAGGAAGGTTAGAGACAGGTCGGTAGTTAGCAGGGTCATGGGGATCGAAGGAGGTTTTTTTAAGGAAAGGTCGAATGACCGCCTCCATTACAGGGTCTGGAAAGACTCCCCTCTCCAAGGATCTCCGTACAATTTCAGCTAGGATCATGCAGATAGCATCTACACAACCCACTAATAGGTGAGTAGGGCCTGGATCCAAACTATAACAGGGTGGGCGCAAAGTCTGGATGATCTTCACAATGTCCATGAATTCCGGTCGGCTGAAATCAGTCCAGACAGACCGGGTTCTCACTACCTCCCATCAACCTTCTCAACCCCTCTTGGAGGGAGCCAGGCCGATTCATGCCCCAATGCTGGCAACCTTATCTGCGAAGAACAGAGCTAGCTCATCAACTTGTTTTGAGAAAATGCTCTTCCGGTCTGAAGACAGATCGAACTGCGCAATCTGTCGATGGTTTGAAAGAGTTGAGCAGGTCGATTTTTCGCAGCAGAAATCTCCCTGTACAGGAACTCTGCCTTCTTATGGGTGATTTCTGATTGATAGCCCTCATGATGTTCCATCAATCTAAGCCTGTCAGCATCAAGGCCGGATTTCCGCCATGCTCTCTCCAGCCTTCAACCAACTCACCTCAACTCCTTTAAGGACCCATCATGCCAAGGGTTCCTTGGGTGAACAGTGAGTGGTCGAACGCGAACAGGAGCAATCAAATCCAAGGCATCTCCTACTGCCTTTTTATAGGCTAGTACTTGATCCCCCAGATTTGTGCTTTCACTCAGCAATCCCGATAGGTCAAGAACCGCTGACAGACCACCTGGGGCAACTCCCCTTAAAAGGCAGTACCGGACCATCTCCAAAGGGGTAGATCTATTTGGGGGGCCGCAAAACTGAACCCTATGGTATGATGGTCAGACCAACTGACTGGTTCCACCCCCAAGTCAGAGATCTCCATCCCCAGGAGGAACAGTAGATCCAATGTGTGACCTCCTAAATGGGTAGAGGAGGTAACAACCGGTGTGAGGCCTAGCATTATCATTAGCTGGTGGAGATTTTGACCAAACTGTGAGAGTTCATTGTCGATCCAGGCATTAAAGTTTCCCAGAATAATCCATCTGGGAGACTCCAATACCATGTTGATGAAGAGGTCTGCAATCTCCTGTAGGAATAAGCCCTTATTACCTGGTGGGCGATAAATGAGGAGCATCCTGCAACCTACACACTCTTCCATGATACACTCAAAGGATCTGGTGATTCCTACTGGAACCTCCACAAGGCTCAGTTTGGTCTCAAAAAAGATGGCTACACCCCCACCCCTACGATCCAACCTCAGGTGGTGAGTCAACGAGAACCCAACTGGAACTGCAGAAACCAAAACTGGGCCTGCATTTTCGTCCAGCCAGGTCTTGGTGAAGCATGCCAGATCCACCATTTCAATAAGATCAGCTATAATAGCTGTCTTGATTTTGATGGACCTGGCATTACATAACACCGCCTGGGCTGGATGAGATGCTGAGGAAGACTTTGACTCCTGACCAGTATTAATTGCTGGGCCCTTGGGTATGGGAACAAGACAGGGACTACCCCTGTCCTGGCACCATTTTGTCCCATGGTGTCGCCTGGTTCCTACCACCCCAATTTGTCCCCCCTTTCTTTTCCCCCACCAGGCCCAGTTCCCCACCCCTTCCTACTCCTCCTAACAATCCTGAGGAATTGACAACGCTTATAGACCTCCACTGGAAGATAGGGGCAATCAAAAGGGTGTCATTCCCTGAGCCTGGTGGGAGACTATTGCTTTACTGTATTTCAGCTACCCCAGTTTATTTTAAAAACAATGATAATCCCACACTATATAGCTTAATCCCTCCCAAATCAACTAATATAATTAACAATTCAAAAATAAATAAATAAATAAAATATGCTATAATATGTAACAAAACAAAATCAATTACTATATAGAATTGCAAATCATATACCCCCCAACCATCAATAACAACAACAAAGTAAAAACACAATCAGACAATAATAATATAAGTCAGTGTTAGGTACAGTTCTGCAAAGGTAATCATATACAGTAGTTGCCACAGACATTGCCAGCTATTTCCAGATATTTTGTGAAATTTCTAAAGAGTTTTACTCTGCTGCCCCTACTGTGGAAATGCAGAAAGCAGGAGATTTCTCTAGAAATATCACAGAAATTTTGGGAAGTAGCTGGCATCGTCTGTGGCTACTACTGTAATACCAAATTTGGAAAGGTGGCGCTCTCACCCCCACTCAAAAATAAAGTGTCCAGTTGCCGTTCTCTCACCATAGCAGTGATCAATAACAAGCATTTGTCAATGCCGATGTTGCTTGCTTATATGTGCTGTTTAGGTATTTGTAAGTGAAAGTACAATGCCTAAGTAGACCACAGAGGACCCTGGGCAGGAGGTGGGCAACTCTAAAGTCCTGGCACAGCTCCATTGAGCTCGCTTAATCCCCCTCTCTCGCTCACTCATTCTATTTCTCCTGATGCTGCAGGCTGCCCTTTTGTACTGGGCTCCTGTCTGCATTGGCACCTTTTTCTGCCCACAAAGAAACCTGCAGCAATCCCGACACAGCTCTGTTGAGCACTCTTACACCCCCTCTCGCATTCGCTCATTCTGTTTCTCCCGGCGCTGCAGGCCCTTTTGTACTAGGCTCCTGCCTGCATTGGCACCTTTTTCTGCCCACAACGAAGTTCACAGCTATCCTGACAGATCTCCGTTGAGCTTGCTCACCCCCCCCACTCGCTCATTCTGTTTCTCCCGGCCCTGCAGGCTTCCCTTTTGTACTGGGCTCCTGCCTGCGTTGGCACCTTTTTCTGCCCACAAAGAAATGTGCAGCAGTCCTGACAGAGCTCCACTGAGCTTGCTCACTCCCCCTCCCTCACTTGCTCATCCTGTTTCTCCGAGCACTGCAGGCTGCCCTTTTGTACTGGGCCCCTGCCTGTGTTGGTACCTTTTTCTGCCCACAAAGAAATCTGCAGCAGTCCTGGCAGAGCTCCATTGAGCTCACTCATTCCCCCTCCCTCCATCGCTCATTCTGTTTCTACCCAGTGCTGCAGGCTGCCCTTTTGCACTGGGCTCCTGCCTGCACTGGTGCCTTTTTCTGCCCACAAAGAAATCTGCAACAGTCCCAACAGAGCTCCATTTTGCTCGCTCACTCCCACTCTCTCACTCACTTGTTCTATTTCTGCCCAGTGCTGCAGACTGCCCTTTTGTACTTGGCTCCTGCCTGCATTGGTGCCTTTTTCTGCCCACAAAGAAATCCACAGCAGTCCCAACAGAGCTCGGCTGGCTTGTTCACTCCCCCTCTCTCACTCGCTCGATCTTAATCTGTCCCAAACACTGATTTCCCACAGCGACCGCGCTATTCTGCACCAGAAGTGCAAAAACATATTTTGGCCAGGATGTGAAAAATGGCAGCTGTACTGTTCATAAGGAGGTGTGAAAAAATGGCAGTATTGAAAATCTGGCATGAAAATATTACAAATTTGAGAAGTTATAAGGGTGGGTGGAAACAGTGGAATGCACGATTGTAATACAGTCATTTTATGGACTTTCATCATCAAATTTTCAACATAGGCATTTTAGTACCTCTACTCACGAACAGTGTCACTTTCATTTTCTTAATCTGTCCCGAACACTGATTTCCCACAGCGACCGCTCTATTCTGCGCCGGAAGTGCGAAAACTAATTTTGGCCAGGATGTGAAAACTGACAGCTGTACTGTTCATAAGGAGGTGTGAAAAAATGCCAATGTTGAAAATCTGACGTGAAAATATTGCAAATTATACAATGGCAAGAAAAATCCTGGACTCTGATTGGTCAGTCTTGGGCTGGACCCACGATGTTATTCCAGTACAACATCATGGGTCTAGTCTCAGCCTCACTGTGAACCTGTAGATGATCATTTGCTAGATTATGTGCTGCTTGATGTGCCTGATGATGTGCTTCATTGTTTCATCTTCTTTTAAAAAAAACAAAAATATTTTTCCACACAAAAACATCTTTAAAATGATTTTTTTTTATTCTGTATAACAACAAGCCATTGTATAATAGCAATAATGCCCTCCAGTGTGTGTCATTTGGGATAAAGTCACGCCTCAGTTATTGGACGCATTTGGCCTGCGGCCTTGTGCCCAACCACCTGTCGGGCATTATTGCTTAATTCACAAAGTTACGAGCGTGCTTAGCAACTGAGCAATGCACGATCATAAAGCAGTCATTTTCTGGATTTTTTGACCAGATTTGCAACATAGGCTTTTTGAGAGCCCACCTCATGAACACTGGCACTGTTGCTGCATTACTCTGTCCTGAAAGGTGATTCCACACAGTGACCTCAAAATCACCTTTTGGGACAGAATAACACCATGACAGTGGCTGAATTCATGAGGAGGGGTCCCAATAACCCTATGCTGAAAATGTGGTGCCAAAATTCCGCAAACTACCTGAGATATGCACCAAAGTTAAAAAAAAAAACCTATTTATGCCATTATACAGCTTACCGGCATTTCTTCAGTTCGAGGTCAGCTTGAAGAGTGCAGACATGTTCCCGGTCACTGAAGATGGCGCTGGGCTCTGGAGGTAAGTATGGGGTGAGGGGGGTGTGGGGAAGCAGGGTGCACAGAGGGTGGGTGAGGGTTGGGATGGACCTACAGACTCAATGAGGGACTGTTTTCTGTTTTACAGGGTTTAAAAAAAAGAAGAAAAACATTGCAGGATGCTTTTTCTTTTTACAGGGACATTTGTCACACTGGGATGGGCTCCCAGCATACCACCTGAGTCTTTTTTGGGGGTCTGTAGCTGATGGGGGATTGGGCACCCCTGTCAGCACATGGGGGGAAGAGCCAAGGGGGATTGGGCACCCCCTCGACACACAATTCATTGAGGGGGCATTATGCCAATGGAGAGTGGGTTTCCCCATCAGAAAACTCAACTTAGAACGGGGAACTGAAGCTGATGGGGATTGGGTGCACAGTCGGCAAAGAAAGCGGGAAGGGACATGATGCTGAGGGGGATTGGGCACCCCCTCGGCATACAGGATACATTTTGGTGTGGGGACATTATGCCAATGGGGACTGGGCTCCCCATCAACAAACTGGGTTGGGGGCATGCAAGGAACCACCCTGCAATGATGGGTCACTCCCTCGTTGAAGTGGAATGGCTGACACTACAATGATGAGGTGACCTCTGATTGCAGCGGCTAAAATGGTGGTGGCATGCTGGCTGAATTAGTGTCAGCAGCAGCGTGCCACCCCATTGGGGAATGTGGGCTAAGCCTTAAAAAGGCAGGGGGGGCAATGGCCACAACAGTGCCGCACCTCCATAGCCTGCTTCTGCAGCAAGCTGCCGCAACATAAAAATTGAGATGATGTCAAGAGGCCCTCTCATTGCCTCACCAGTTCAGCAGCCAGATACCAGCTAGCCTGTAAATCACCACAGAGTTCCAGTAGCTTTAGTCTCGTTATTCCAACACAGTCTCCTTCTTTCCCAAAGGAGGGAGCCAATTAATTCACAGCAGCACTCTAACCAAAGACCTGTTAACAGAGCAGGCTACAATCAGCCCAACACAAATCCCCCTATCAAGTCAGAGCCCCAGCGCTAACGCAGTCCCACAACAACGCCGCCCTGAAGGGCTGCCAAGGTGGAAGAAAGCTACACCCACCGGTGAGATCCCACCCAACCTTCTTACTCCAGGGAGGATCAGGTTGGGCCGTAGTCCCAACTCCAGCTGCAGGACAAGAATTTATGATGGAAAGTCTGCTGAGCAATGCCTAGATCAAAAAGGCAACAATAACCTCCAGCTCATACAAAAAAGCTAGAACAAAGTGTTAAGTCATATTTATGATAGTCAACAATATTATTAGTACTGAAAAACACAGGTATGTAGTCTTTGATTGCAAAAAAAGCTCTAATGACCCAACCTCTCTGCCCACCCTACACAAATATTTGGCATTGGCCTTAGTGGCAATCCCACTCTTTATGTTTCTGACCTACTTTCTGACTAAGCCCATACACCTGTCCCATCCCTGCTTGAAACTCATTACCGATGTGGCCTGTACCACTTCTTCCATCAGTTTTTTTCACTTGTCCACTACTCCTTCCATGAAAAAGTGCTTGCAGATGTCCTTCATGAAACTCTGCCCTGCAAGTTTAAATGAGGTCCCCCTCATCCCTGTATTTCAGCTCAAGGAATCTAGTTCTATGTCATCCACCCTGTTTATCCCATGCAGGTACCTGTATTTGTCTTTCTCTCTTCTAATCAATGGTGTACATGTTCAAGTCCTGCAGTCTCTATTTGAATGACTCACACCCTAGTCCCAGGATCATCTTGTTTGCCTTGCACTGTACTGCCTCCACTTTTTCACAGTCCTTCCTCAAGTGTGGACTCAAGCATCTTGCACAGTACACCAGATATGGTCTCACCAGTGATCTGTACAATGGGAGGATCACTTCCAAACCTCTGCTGCTAAACCCCCTCCTTATACATCCTAACATTCTGTTTACCTTGCCTACATGTCTAGTACAGTGTGTCATGTTTCTTAGGCTCTCTGACATCGTGAACTTGAGGTCCTTTTCCTCCATGGTGCTTTCCACCCCCCATTTTTACTACATTTTTGAGTTTCTTTTCCCAATCTGCATCACTTTATTTATTTATTTTTGCTTTGAAGAACTGGTACCAAATTACTGACCAGCTCTCCAACCTGCATAGATCATCCCTGAGTTCTCCTACCCCTTCCTCTGTCTCAACCTTTATGCAATTAGTAGTTTCATCTGAGATGAGGCAGATCTTGCCCTTAATGCCTTTCCTTGTGTTGCAAATGAACATGCTAAAAAAGGGACAGGGCTAAGCACCAATCACTCTGGTACTCAAATTATTTCTTTCCTCTCTTCTAAGAACTCCACATTTGTCATCTGAGCACCCCCTCAGAAATGACTCAAAGTCCAGACATGTTCTTGGTTGCATGAATGGCAAATTGTTTATTATACACCACTTCACATATTTACAAACATTCAAAGCCTTCAATATTATTTATACAACGTGCAGTCATTGTCCATAAATTCAATCTTGCATTGAATTTTCCTTCTTTTATGGTCCATGTCTTCCCATTTTATCTTCTTTCCTTCTCAAGGTCTGGATACATAATCCGACCCCCCATACCATACCAAAGCTTCCTTCTGCTTTCCTTAATTTCCTAGGCCCAGTTGCAGAGACCCAACCCCTAGTATTTCTAGGACCCCCCCCCACCTCTACTTATGTCCAGGTGCTAATGACCCTGTCCATGTTGTCCACCTCTACTCCCCGAACTGCCCTTTTCCCTCTAGGCCCTCCCCCTTTAAATTATTTCTCCTCTTCTTCTCCCTTCTCATTCACTTGCTGTTTCAGTAGCCTCTACCATCCGCAGGTACTGTCAACCTGCCCTGGACCACCAGTTCACCTTCACCACAGGGATCCAGCCTCTGAGACATCCCCTTCCATCCTTCCCTTTCCTATCTTGCCAGCAATGGGTGGGAGGGTTGGCAAATGAAAGATCCCAGCAGAAAGAGGGAGTGCTCCTTGACACATGAGCCTATAAATGCCCAAAGGACCCCACACAGCTCCTCCCACAACCAATCCTTTCTCCTCTAGGGTGTACGCCTCACTCACCTAGCACTTGTCACTCATGACATCACAGGACTCCACCCATCCCTACCTGTTGCCACTCATGACCTCATCAAACTCCTCCCCCTCCCTATCTGGCCCAAAACCCTTCCCCTTTAATTCCTCCATTTCATCAGGGCTGCCATTTAGCAACTCAGGTTGCCTTTTATTGGCAACCCCATTTATCATGACCCTTTGCATCTTCCCCTCGGCAAATTTTCCACCCAAGTCACCAGGTTTTCCTGCACACCCAAGTGCTTTAGTTTTCTGACACGTCTTGTATGTGGGACTTAGGCAAAGGCCTTATAAAAATCCAAGTGCTTTACAACTCAGTTTACTCATATTGTAGTTATAAGCATTTGGTGTTCAGTGTTTGCTATTTTGGTAGCTGCAGCATGGAAACTACATAGCTGGACATATTATATACTTGTGTTGTTCCCTGGTGCCTGTATTTTTGAAACAAAAAAATAGTCTCTTGTTGCCTCCAACCCATCCCTAAAAGACTTGACGACAGTGTGGTAATACTCTCAGATGGGCATATGACTTTGGATGACAATCCAATGCTATGGCCGAAGTGGATCTCTTGAAGAGCACTAATTTTTCTGCCCCCCCAACCATGGAGCTATCTTACATTTGTTGGACTTCATGTCAAGTCCAATTGCTAGAGTTTTTAAGTTAAGTTATTTAGGAAGAGAAGGGATCAGAATGTGGCTGCCAGTAGCTGACTGCTCGATCTCTACTTCTTCCTGGAGTAAGTGCCCCACCCCACACTCTGACTGTTGTGATATATTAGTTTGGAGAGTGCAGAGGTACTCTCCATAGAAGTCATTAGGAGAATGTTTTTAATGGCATTTTTATAATTTATAGGTTCGTTAATCAAATCAAACCCACTACTCAAAACAATAACCTTGTGTGAATCTTCAACTTTCTGTTCTAGTCAAGGACTTTTAACATTATTATAAGGTTTTAATTTTGATGAGAACTGAAGCCCTTGCATGTTATTGGAAAGAGGGTGAGACACAATGTGGAAAATAACCTAAATAAAACTTACTCTTATAACAGTTGTTAGATTCACCAAACAAAATTAGTGTCACAAAATATTCTATCAGCATGATAAAAAAACATGTTGTTAATTACTCAACCATTTAAAAACATCCTAGGGTAGGACATTAGTGGTGTGGAAGTTTTCCGATTTTGTTTTACAGATAAAGTCACAAATTCACCCAAATTCACAAATGTAATCCACCCGGAGAATTCCAATAAATCCAGGTTGTGAACCTGAGCCAACTATGAAATTAACGGATGAAATAATATCTTGCCCATAAAGAATAGAAAATATGTTTAATCTTAAATTTACAGACTTAGATTTTTTTGGGACTCAAAATAATTATAGTATATGGTTAGGGCTTATTATGAATAGAAAGCCATGGCTTTCAAAATCTCGTTGTAGGGCAGCTCTGAGGCCAAAAAAGTTGTTGTACTATCATTCTGACGTCACATCAATAGTACAACTTTTTTGACTTGCCCTACCACCTGATTGGCTGATTCTGAGTGGGGATTCAAAAAACACAGAAGAAAATGGTGTTGTCACTTAGCGAGCAGTCAGGCGAGCACTTTATAAGTACTGAACAAAAGAGTAAACAGGGAGGAGAGGAGACACTGTGCATCACCTTAGAGACTGGAAATGGCACCACAATCTGCACAGGGGTTGTATACAGACCCCCATGTCAGGGGGAGGGAATGAACAAGGATATGATAGAAGGCATTCTTAGGATGGCAGAGAAAGGGGAGATACTGTTAATGGGAGACCTGAATATGCCGGATGTTAACTGGAGCACATTTGCTGCAGCCACATCCAAGAGCAGGGCCATTCTTGATGTCCTACAGGTGGCATGCCTCAGACAGCTAGTTTCGGAACCCACTCATGAGGGAGCAATCTTAGACTTTGTACTCTCAGATGGGGACAGTGAGAGGATCTCAGATCTTAGAAGTGGGTTGCCATCTGGGAACAAGTGACCATCAAACAGTGTGGCTCACAATAAACTCAGCTACAGAATCTAGCCATACAAAAGTGAGGGTACTGGACTTCAGGAGGGCTGACTTTGGCAAGATGGGAGAGTGCCTTAGAAAAGCACTAGCAAACAGGCTAGAAGGAAGGGTGGAGCAACAATGGGGACACATCAAAACTGCCATCACAGAGGCAACAAGCCTTTGTGTCAAGCAAATAAACAAATCAAAACAAAAGAAAAAGCCACTATGGTTCTCAAAAGAGGTGGTGGGGAAAGTCAGGGAGAAAAAGATAGCATTTAGGAAGTATAAGGAAACACAGAAGGAGCAGGACAGAGAGCTGTACCAGTTAAGGCAGAAGGAAGCAGGGAGAGAAGTCAGAATAGCAAAGGCCCAAACTGAGGAAAAGACAGTCAACTCGGTTAAGAAGGGGGATAAAACCTTTTATAGGTACATCAGGGAGTGTAGAAAGACAAAGGGAGGGATAGTGAGGCTTAATAGAATGGATGGTGGGTGGGCAGAGAGGGACAGTGAAAAAGCAAGGATACTGAATGAATATTTCTGCTCAGTATCCACAAAAGAGGAGGAGGGGGAGGTGCCTAATCCAATTAACAGAAGCATTCTTGATAGGGGGGTTGATCCCTGTCCTTTCACAGAAGAAAGGGTTCTGAAAGAACTCCTAAAACTGAAGGTGGACAAAGCAATGGGGCCTGATGGAATTCACCCCAGAATTCTAAAAGAATTAAGGGGAGAACTAGTGAAACCACTGACTACCCTTTTTAACAAATCATGTGAGGATGGAGTGGTACCTGAGGACTGGAGGAAGGCAGATGTGATTCCTCTTCACAAAAGTGGGACCAAGACAGAGGCAGGAAACTACAGACCTGTCAGTTTGACCTCTGTGGTAGGGAAAGTGATGGAATCACTTCTGAAAGAAAGAATTGTTGAGTACCTATAGGCCAGTGGGGTGCAGGACCCAAGGCAGCATGGGTTCACAGCGGGAAGGTCATGTCAGATGAATCTAATTGATTTCTTTGTTAGAGTGACCTAAGTCGTAGACCAGGGAGGGGCTGTGGACATGGTCTACCTAGACTTTAGCAAGGTATTTGACACAGTCCCACACAAAAGATTAATAGACACATTAACTAGCCTGGGAGTGGGTCCCAAGATGGTAGCCTGGGTAAAACATTGGCCGGACAACAGGACACAGAAGGTAATTGTAAATGGAGTCCACTCTGAAGAAATAGGGGTCACTAGTGGGGTACCACAGGGTTCAGTACTGGGTCCAGTCCTTTTTAATGTCTTTATAAGTGACATTGCAGAGGGACTGAAAGGAAAAATATGCCTCTTTGCAGATGACAGAAAGATCTGCAACGGGGTTGATACACAAGGAGGCATGGAAAGGATGAAAAGGGACTTGACAAGGTTGGAGGATTGGTCAGAAGTATTGCAGCTTAGATTCAATGCAAAGAAGTGCAAAATAATACACCTGGGAAACAAAACCCAGGGGAAGATTACACAATGGGGGGGAGGTAGTAACAACAACAAAAATGGAAAGGGACCTGGGGGTAATCATATCAGATGACCTTAAGGTTAGCAAGCAATGTGAGTAGGCAGTAGAGAGGGCTGGGAGTATACTCGGATGCATAGGGAGAGGCATCACCAGCAGAAAACAGGAAGATGTTATCCCTCTGTACAGACAGTTGGTGAGACCCCATCTGAAGTAGTGCATCCAGTTCTGAAGACCCCATCTCCGCAAGGACATGGACAGGATAGATGCATTCCAGAGGAGGGCTACTAAAATGGTGCAGGGTCTGCAAGAGAAGCCATACAAGGAGAGACTAAAGGAGCTTAATATGTATACCCTTGAGGAAAGGAGGAAGAGGGGGGGACATGATAGAAACTTTTGAGTACCTCAGTGGAATCAACAAAGTCCAAGAGGGTAGCATCTTTCAGAAAAAGAGATGTGCAAGAACAAGGGGACAAAATTTTATGATGGGGGGGGGTTCGGGGCAATGTGAGGAAGTATTTTTTCACAGAGAGGGTGGTGGACACATGGAACAGCCTTCCTGAGGAGGTTGCAGGGTCTAAAACTGTGGGAGAATTCAAGAATACATGGAACAGACATAAGGCAATTCTTGTGGGGGTAAAGAAGAAATAGGCTGTTGGTTAACTAGGATCTGCAGCTTATCCTGTAGGTAGGGAAATGGGCAGACTAGATGGGCCAAGCAGTCCTTATTTGCCATCAAAGTCTATGTTTCTATATACAGTTTGGACATGGACTATATGATCGGCTCTTTGTGTCCATACTGTTTTCAATGTTTCTTTTTTTTTTTTTTTGTTTATTTACTGCCACAGTTTATGGGTGTTGGAGCAGAGTGGGATTGTAGCGAGGAGTCGGGTGAACTGGTAACTTCTGGGGCAGGACTGCATTGAGCACCGCAATCTTCAGGTAAGGGAGTGGAAAAAGAGAATGGCAAAAAAAAAAAAAAAAAGGAAATGTGAACACAAGGTATGAACCTTGTTAAATTTTGGGCAACCATATACTATATAAAGTAGTGGATGGTTAACCATCCAGAACTAAAGCCGTGATTCCATCTCAGGAGTTGATGGTGTCACAGAAACCTCTCGAGCTTTGCTCTCAAGGTTTCTGTGATACCATTGACTCCCTTGATGGAAACAGCGCCTTGTTGTGGATGGTCAACCATACACTATTCTATATGTCTTTGAGTACTGATAAGATGAACATAGGAGGTAGACCAAACTTTTATCATAAAGTAACATCATCTAAAAAGGTACAACAGCTACTCAAACAGATACAATCTCACTGCTCTGCAGGGTATAATGGGCTTCCACCTAACTTAGATATGCAGCAGAGGTGTTGTCAAATCCTGTTAGCATTTTGTATTTATCGATTACAACAGGTCAAGTTCCTGAATTATGGAAGTGTTCATTAGTAGTGCCAATTTTTAAGTCAGGCGTGTCCCAAGATTTTGCAAACTACAGACCAATCTCTTTACTATCTGCCCTGGCTAAAGTACAGGAAAATCTGTTTTATAAACAGTTAATAGCTTATGTGAATGATTATGATCTGTTGTCTCAAAACCAGCATGGTTTCAGAAGAGGCTATGGAATGGAGACTGTCTGGTAGAGTTCACGAGTGCAGTTCTAGAGGGAATAAATAGGGGGTGTTTGACTGGGGCCACATTCGTGGACTTGATCAAGGCATTCAACTTGTTTAATCATGCATTGCTTATATCTAGGTTGTGTACATTGGGAGTGGGGCAGTTTGCACTTGGTTGATTTATTGATTATCTCACAAACAGACAACAAAGGGTCAAATATTGTGGTAGCCTATGGGATAAAGCACATGTGAAGTATGCAGTTCCACAGGGCTCCATACTGGTCCCTATTTTGTTTTCATTATTTTTTTAAAACATTTCTTCAGTCTTAGTTAATGCTAGCATTACACTTTATGCAGATGATGCAGTAGTTTATTTTCAAGCTGGTACAGTAGATGAGTTAAATGAAGTAGTAATGGCTGAAATGAGCAGAGTGCAGCAGTGGCTGACCACTAATAAATTAATTTTGAATAAAATTAAAACTAAAACAATGGTTTTTGGAACTGTGGCAAAGTTAAGAGATGGGGTAGGAGTTTGCAAAGGCATGCACCTGATGATACAGTGCATGAAAATGTAGATCATTTTCAATATTTGGGTGTATTGTTAGATCCAACATTGAGCTTTGAACCTCATTTAGCAAAAATGATTTCTAAGATTCATGCTAAAGTTGGTGCTTTATATAGACTGAAATCTTTTTTAATACCAGAAACCAGATTGGCTATTACCAAACAATGTTTATTTCCAGTAGTTAATTTTGCTTCACTTATTACAGACAATGCATCTATTTCTATTGTTCAGAAAAGAATCTTTTGTTGCAACTTTTGGGGAAATAACTGTTCCATGCAGAACACACCATGGTATAGTTTTGAATGATATGGGTTGGTTACCAGTAGATTTAAATGTCAAATACTTATATGCTAATTTTACATTTAGAGTAATTAGAGATGAAGTCCCTAAGAATGTATCTGGTCTCTTACACAGATATCACCAGGTTTTTCAGTCCAAGGCTAGGGTAGATAATGAGTCACTGAAATTGCCACTATTGAGAACTACTTGTGGTCAGTGGTCTTTCAAATATGTAGCTCCTAAGATTTGGAATGTGGTTCCAATAGTAATAAGAACCGTAACCAAGGTTAGTTCATATTCTGCTTCTCTTTGCCAGCACTTTAAGACATTATCTAAATGCCAATGTTTTAAATAACTATATTGGTACCTAATGACGTGGAATTTATATTCCTAATTCTTTATGAATATGTATGTAATGTTCATTGTACTGTATGGTTTTGTATTGTGATTTTTTGTACTATGTTTTTTGTGGGCTGCACCTGAAAATGGAACTCATTTCCAGTGTGCTTACCTGTAAAGCAAACAAACAAACAAGCAAACAATCCGCAGTGCTGGACTACCTTTGTAGGTGGCAGATTTGGCAACTTCACCAGCAGAGTGGGACCCACAGATAAGGTCTGCAATATGCCATGGTACTGGAGGTGACATGGTACTGACATGAGCTGTATGCCATGTTGAGGCTGCATACAGTGCAGTCTTATAAAAAGACAGTTGGACAGACATCTGTCCCTGACACTGTTATCATAAAATCTTTTAAAGTATTTATAATGTAGAGTATTTCAAAGCAAATCTATCAAAAAATTATCTAGTGTGCCTTGTGCAGCTAGATTTCCATTGTTTACAATTTTGTAGATTTATTTAAAGTAAAGATTTAGTTTTGTGCATTGAATCAGTGCTGTGGGGGGAGGAGAACAGTTTTAGCTAATGAGGGGGGCTCATATCATTTGGACCTCCACTGGAAACCTGAAAATAAAAAAGTAAGGTCATGCTGCTGAACCTATGGTTCTGTGCACACCAAAATTAGTTCATAAAATTACCAAAGCCCCCCTCCCCTCCCAATCCTTCCACTGTTGTTCTTGTTAGGATTTTAGGACTGTTGAATCAATCACATTGCATGAGTCAACCACTGTTGCAGTGCTGACACCATCCCCAGAAACACCCATTGCCACCCATCCATTCTTCTAGTGCTGTCACCATTTAAAAATCAAGAGCTGCAACATTCCTAGTTTTGGATTTTCACATATTGGACCCAGCTCAAGAACCATCGTCTATCTTCCAGCTGTGTCAAGCACAAGTTAGCTGTGTAAAAAAGGGGAGCCACCTCAGCACTGGTGCCCAACACATACATCTCAAGTCCAGGCACCTGTTATATTGACACAGCACCACTGGGGAGCAGGTCCAGGAAGGCTTTCTCCCTCATCATCTTCATTTGGAAAGGCATCCTGAAGTGGCAGGGAAACAGTCAAGGTGGATGCAGGTTCAACTGCAAAGGACTATTACAGAGAAGAGTAGTGAGTCTAAGGGATTACCTAGCAGTGGTCACATTAGGATTGGTGAGTTGAGTACCGACATCCAAAGGCACCAAAGCACATCAACCCCAGTCCAGTGAAAACCCCAAATCACTCATCCCATTTGAGCAGCATCACTGAATCCTCCTGAGTCAAATGCTATCATATCAGTCATACTGGCACACAGACCCCAGCTGTTTGGTAGCCCAACACCTCAAAAGGCACAGCCTACACTGAATAGCATGTTTAAGTGGCATACAAAATATCCACCCAATCATGCTATTGCATGGGAACTGAATGCAGCAGCTGCTGAAATGATAGCAATTGACCTACTACCATTCTCTTTTGAGGAGAATGTCAGCTTCAGAAGGTTGATGGTACATGCCTGTTCCAAATGGCAGATTCCATCGTGAAACTACTTCTCCACACATGCCATTACTGAACTTTATGGGACTGTGTAATGCACACTGATACATGCCCTGCTGCATTCAGCATCCACATACATGCATCTTAATATGGATATGTGGACCAGTGGCCAAACTGCTGGTAGCTCCTATCTGTGCATTACAACCTATTAGGCACAGGCACCTGGGGGAGTATTTGACTCTAGGCATGGGAAAGTGTACTAAGCTTAATTGTGGCAATAGCAACACTCTGTGTTTTCACCAGCATGCCACGCTGGAAATGAAGAGTGCATCTGGATCACACACTGGTAATAAAATGCTAGAATTGCTCCTGACCAAGACTGATGAGTGGCTACACCCCCATGCACTGAAAGCATGTTTTCTTTTGAGTGATGATGGCACCAGTGTAGTGATATGCATTGGTGATGGGGGGTTCTCAGGATGCCATGCCAGGCACATTCTATAAATCTCATTGTGCAGGGGTTTCTAGCATATCCTGATATCAATTCCATGTTGACTGTGACCCATCACGTCTGTGCCCACTTGCTCATTCTGGAAAGGCCCATAACCAACTAAGGCACCTGCAGATCCAGAACAAATTGCCTCAGCATTGCATGAAGTTGGAAGTCACCAGTTGGAACTATACACTGTACATAACTAAGCACTTCTATGAGTAATACAAGGTCAAACTGAATATCTGCTGTTCCATACAAGTCATGACAAGGCTGGAGTATCCATGTCTCTGACAATAGACCAGTGCCGAGTAATGGGAGGCATGATCGTGATTCTAAGATCATTCAAACATGCAATACAGGCAGTGAATGGGGACACTGTCTGTATCAGGCAGGTCTTCTGATTTCTTTGGGCACTGAGGGAGATACTGTTGAATTTATAGCAGGTTCTGGAGGCAGGTGGTGATACAGAAAGCTGTGCCTCAACGGAGCACATGTTCCAAGTCTTGGACTGCAATACCCAAATTTCCAGAATTCTGCAGTTTGCAGATTTTGGCATTGTCACCATGCTTGACCATGGTAAAATGTGGCCTGTCATCAATAGTTGAAGGTGAGCATGATCAGGTCCAAAATGTAACTGATCTCCTAATAAGACATTTAACAGGAGCAAAGATACTAAAGTTACAGTCATCTAAGGTACAACATGAAACTCAAAAGATACCAGGTGTTGCTACTGCCTCACATGGTTAAGGGAGTGATTAAGTATGTAACGTACAAGATAAAATCCAAACAAATCCACTTTGGAATGTACCAGGTGAGTATTGAAGATGCTGAGGAAAAGGAAGATGATGAGGCTGATGATGAGGCAGCATGACTGCATACAAAGCAACACATGATGGATATGTGTATATCAGACATGAGACATCTCATTGTCACAGAACAGCCCTTACAGTACTGGGATGGGAAGGTTACTGACATACCACACTGAACTGAGTAGCCATCAAATACCTGAAGATTCCATCCTTGGGTATCATTGTTGAGCATATTTTCAGTTCGGGCACACTCCACACAACACAATGGTATCCCTGTTTCTACCACATTTGTTTCTACCAGAATTGTCGAGTATCTAGAGGCCAGAGGGGCACAGGACCCTAGGCAGCATGGATTCACAGCAGGAAGGTCATGCCAGATGAATATGATAGATTTCTTTGACTGGGTGACCAAAGTAGTAGATCAGGGAGGGGCTGTGGACATGGCCTACCTAGACTTTAGCAAGGCATTTGACATAGTCCCACACAAAAGATTAATATACAAGTTAGCCAGCCTGGGAGTGGGTCCCAAGATGACAGCCTGGGTAAAGAATTGGCTGGAGAATAGGACACAGAGAGTAATAGTAAATGGAGTCCACTCAGAAGAAGGGAGGGTTACTAGTGGGGTACTGCAGGGTTCAGTATTAGGACCGGTCCTCTTCAATGTCTTTATAAGCGACATTGCAGAGGGACTGGAAGGAAAAGTATGTTTCTTTGCAGATGACACAGAGATCTGCAACAGAGTTGATGCACAGGGTGGGATGGAAAGGATGAGAAGGGACTTGGCAAGGTTAGAGGAATGGTCAAATGTATGACAGCTTATATTCAATGGTAAGAAGTGCAAGGTAATGCACCTGGGAAACAAAACCCAGGAGAAGAGTACACAATGGGGGGTGAGATACTAACAACAACAAAAATGGAAAGGGACCTGGGGGTAGTCATACCATATGACCTAAAGGTGGGCAAGCAATGTGAGAGGGCAGCAAGGAGGGCTGGGGGGATACTGGGATGCATAGGGAGAGGCATCACCAGTAGAAAACAGGAAGTTATTATCCCTCTGTACAGACAGCTGGTGAGACCCCATCTGGAGTACTGTGTGCAGTTCTGGAGACCCAATCTCTGCAAAGACATAGACAGGATGGAGGCTGTCCAGAGGAGGACAACTAAAATGGTGCAGGGTCTGCACCGGAAGACATATGAAGAGAGACGAAAGGAGCTTAATATGTATATCCTCGAGGAAAGGAGGGAGAGGGGGGACATGATATTAAAGTTCAAGTACCTCAAGGGAATCAACAAAGTCCAAGAGGGTAGAATCTATCAAAAAAAGAGGTGTGCAAGAACAAGAGGGCACAATTTGAAGATAGAGGGGGGGCGGCTCAGAGGTAATTTAAGGAAGTATTTTTTCACAGAGAGGGTTGTGGATGCATGGAACAGCCCTCCGGAGGAGGTTGTGGAGTCAAAATCAGTGGTGGAATTCAAACATGCATGGGACAGTCATAAGAGAATTCTAGGGGGTGGGGGTAGGAAGAAGTAGGCTGCTGGTTAACTAGGATCTGCAGCTTATCCAGTAGGTAGGGAAATGGGCAGACTGGGTGGGCCAAGCGGTCCTTATCTGCCATCAATTTCTATGTTTCTATGACGTTGAAGATGGTGGTGAGGATGAACCAAAAGAGCCTGAGGTTATTGACACTGGAAAAGTGAATACTACTGAGGTCAACAAAGCTCAGATGGAGAAAGAATACCCATTTGGCTTCAACTCCATTCTGGAAGACTGAGAGGGCTGCTTCCTTGATGAGGATGATTGAAGTATAAAAAATATGTATTCTGTCCATCAATTCCTCCTTATCAGATAAATCCTTTTTGTAACGATTCAGTGTGTTTTTCTTTCATTTATCATTTCCCAAGTTGTGATACTTTTCCAGACATATATGCTATTACATGACTCAGCACTACTGTGAGAGGACACCACATTATTAAATACACGATGCATCAAAAGTAACATCGACCACCACAGCTCCAACTGCCTGCATCCAGACTGAGAAAGACAGACCCTTAAGCAACTGTAAATGCAACTTCCAGACCACTGTCAGACATGAAGAACATCCACCCATAACCAATCAAGACCCCATCTCCTCCTCCTTCTATTTCTCATTCATGTTAGTATCCTCCACACACACACCAATGTGTGTCACCATCACCTCAGCTGCATGCTTCAAGACTGAGAAACCAGCATTGTTAACTTCAAGCCAGCATAAATCCTGTTGCAAGGCAGATATCCATTCAGCCAGCCATGCCTGCCATGCCTGAATCCACATCTCAAATTAACCAAAACAGCAAGCTAGGCAGCAAGACCTGAAGTCAAACATGGCTCACCTTTGTCTGCTGTGATGGAAAGTTATTTTTACTATTGATAAGCCTTCAACTAACGGTGTTTTAAAAATAGCAGTATTTGCTTGATTGTTAGTTAAGCTGTTGCTCCCAGTTGTATTTTATGTTGTTGTTGTTTTAAATTTGTTCTATCTTATTTAAATATGTTTTGTACGTTATGTATGTTATATTGTTCAGCACCCAGAGTCTCCAGAGATGGGTGCTATATAAATAAAATATCTATCTATCTATCTATCTATCTATCTATCTATCTATCTATCTATCTATCTGTCTGTCTGTCTATCTATCTATCTGTCTATCTATCTATCTATCATAAGCCATATAATCACTCAGTAATGGTGATGGTGATTCCGTCCACTCACAGGACTGGAGGTGCTTCCACATTGCTTGCACGACATTAAATTGTGCTTTTTTCTTTCCTTTTCTCTCACTCACACTGCAGGTTTTACTATTCATAGTGATGACTGGCAAGCCAGTGGCAAAGCTAGACAGCATGCAAGGCACAGATTTAATTTGACTCTGTGTACCCCACTGTATGGCGCTCTCATGCCTGCAAGTACAAGGCCACTGTACTAATTTGATAATTAAGTATAATTACAGTATTTATTTTTCTTTTTTACATTTTTTACTGCAGTTTTTCATTTCACAGGTACTCAGAAAGTGACACAGTTGTCAAGTGATACTAAATGCTACCTCTTTTTGTCTTTATAGGGTGACATAGTAAGTAGCTGTATTCTCTATATTTTTGTGATTGTCCTCTCCTAGGTCATTCCTGAAAATAGGCATTTGACTGCCTAGTGCACCTACCCGGTAAACAAAAACTAAACAAACAAGTATTGGAGTGGATTATGTGTATAACGTGTATTCGCCATGGTGGCCTAGTGATGCTAAATAATTTATGTGGTTTTATTGACAGGTGACAGGCATAGTAAGTCTGGTACTGGACGATGGATATACCACCCATACAGTCACCCACAGTGGCTAATTAAGTACAGTATAAATTATTTATGTCTTGTACTTACACATGCCTTTCTATTCAAATGACCTCTCCAGAAAGCATGCCATCACAGTCTTCTTCACCAGATTGCTGATGTGGTCAATCCTGCCATGTCTTGCTAAAAAAAAAAAAAATAAAAAATAAAAAATAAAAACCCTGAAAACTACCAGACAAAAAGAGAAACAGAAGACTGTTGGAGAGTGGCAGATATGAGATGAATAATATTTAAGTATTTAAAAACAATGACTGAAAAAGGAAAAAGGATACTTCCTTTCCTGGTCAACAACACTGCTCAGTTCAAAAAACCAAGTTTGTCACCAACATGTTCAGCAACAGAATTTCATCACCACAGTGATAGTACTTGACAAGGAAGAAATGGTAACAACAGATGGTTAGAAATACAATGGTTTACATTCCACTCCCAGTCCTACAGCCATAAATAAAGTAAACAAAACAAGAAAAATACTTACCTTTGTTGGTAGGTCACAACAAAGCAATTGCTGAGTCAAAGATTATCATCCACATCCAGGGCACAAAGCAACCACATCATTTTGTTCATTCAGTTGTTCTAGGCTAGATTCACAGAGAATAGCAGTGGCAGCATATGAGTTTCTTATTCCCATCTTAATTCAGAGTTCCAAAATAAAACAAACATTTGTCAATGCTGAATGTTGTCACACTGGCATTGTTAGTGCAGTGTGGGAATACATTTTGGACAGGATGTGAAAAATGACAGCTGTACAGTTCATAAGGAGGTGTAAAAAAATGCCAGTGTTCTGCGTGTGTCATGTAAATATAGCACATTTGCGAAGTTACAAGGGTGCGTGGGAAATGTACAGAGCAAGCTTGGAACACAGTCCTTTTATGGGAGTTCAGCACCAAATTTTCAACATAGGCAGTTTAGCACCTCTGCTGATGTACAGTGCCACTGTTATTTCCTCAAACTGTCCCAAAAAGTGGTTTCACACAGTGACCACGCTATTCTGCGCCAGAAGTGCGAAAACACATTTTGGGCTGGATATGTGAAATAACAGCTTCACTGTTCATCAAGAGGTGGGGAAAAATGACAATGGTAAAAATCCAGAGTGAAAATACTACAAATGCACGACATTATGAGCATGCGTGCAATCTGCCAAAGCACGCTCCTAACACAGTAATTTTATGGAGTATCATCACCAAATTTTCAACGTAGGCATTTCAGGACCTCTGCTCATGAACTCTGTCACTGTCATTTTCATAATCTGGTCCGAACACTGATTTCCTACAGCCACCGCGCTATTGTGCACCGGAAGTGCGAAACACATTTTGGGCAGGATGTGGAAAATGACAGCTGTACTGTTCTCAAGGACATATACAAAAATGACAATGTTGAAAATCTGGCATGAAAATATTGTGAATTCATGAAGTTATGAGCCAGCATAGCAACTGCGCAATGCACACTCGTAAAACAGTCATTTTTGGGATTTTTCCACCAAATTTGCAACATAGGCTTTTTGAGAGGCCACCTCATGAACACTGGCACTGTCATTTCATTAATCTGTCCCAAAAGGTGATTCCGTGCAGTGACTATGAAATCACCGTTTGAGGCTGATTAACACCATGACAGTGATAGAATTCATGAAGAGGGGTCCCCAAAAAACCCATGTTGAAAATTTGGTGCCAAAACTCCAAAAAATGCCCGAGATATGAAGCAAAGTTGAAAAAACCCTATTCAGTCCATTATACAGCTTACTGGCATTTCCTCAGTTTGTGGTTGGCTTTGAAGAGTGCAGACATGTTCCCAGTCCACCGAAGATTGTCATGCCGGACCCAGAGGTAAGTATGGGGGGAGGGGGGTATGGGGAGGCAGGGTGCGAAGTGGGTGGTGTGGGTTGTGGGAGGGGGGCCCTGGGAGAGCTCTGAGGGACCATTTCCTTCTTTACAGGGTGAAATAAAACAAAAAATCATTGGGGGATCGTTTTCCTGCTTAACAGGTGCTTTGGCATGCTGGGTGGGCTCCCAGCATGCCACCTGTGTGTGTGGGTAGGTGTGTGGGTGCGTTAGCTGACGGGGGATTGGGCACCCCCATTGGCAAACAAGGAAAGAGGGGAGCTGCAGGAGCTGAGGGGATTGGACACCCCTCAGCTATAGAAACAGAAGGGGATGACATTATGCCAATGGGGAGTGGATACATGCCGACAGGGATTGGGCACCCCTGCCGGCAAAGAGAAACTGTTGGGGGGCCGCGAATGATGCAGAGGGGGGTTGGGCACCCCCTCAGCAATCAAAAAAAGGGGTGGCATTACACATGATGCTGAATGGGATTAGGCACCCCTGTTGGCACACAATAAAGGAAGGGGAGTTTGCACGCAACAGTGGCAGTCACTGCCGCCATGTTGCCTGCACTTAGGGAGAGGCGCGCTATGGTCACGCTGCATGAGAGCTTCGCTCTCATTGCAGCGGACCTTTTCATTGATCTCATCACCTCATTAGCCAGGCAGGGTGTTGGCCCCTGCTGCTTGCTGATTGGGGAATGCAAGACACACCTACTGGTGCGTGCCCTGCATTTGCCCAACAGCGACCGCACCTCCAAAGCTGCACTGTCTCAAGATGTTGGCTGCACAAGTGCACCAACATAAAAATCCAGTCATAAGAATTTACTGGGTACTAAAATGCTTCATGACACTTGCTGTGGTTGGAAACTCACACAACCAGCACTGACTAGCAGCAGCAGCAACGTTTATTTATTCATTTGGGTAGCACATCTCATTTCAAAGTGTCAAAATGAAAATTCCAGCCATGAGAACTGACTATGGCATTTTGGGCACTTAAGTTCAACACAGCAGTTGCTGTGATTGAAGACTCACATAGCCCAACAGGTAGAAGCAGCAACAGCATATATAAATTTGAGGAGTGCATCTCATTTTGTCCCATCAGGAAAATATTTCCAGCCATATGTAATTCTCTGAGTGTGAATTTATGGCACTAAGGTGCATCATGCTATTGAAAAATGAAGGGAATTAATAATTTAATGAACTGTGCTTTAACATTAAGTGGCCACTAAAGTGCTTCACAAGTGGTGATGTGGGGAAAGACTCGCACAGAAGTAAATGGAGCAGATATGTGTGTCCATTTCATTCCAAGATGTCAAAAGAAAAATTCCAGCCATGAGAAATGACTGATTTTTCCAGGCACTAAAGTGCATCATAACAGTTGCTTTGATTGGAGACTCTCACAGCCCAGCAGGCAGCAGCAGCAGCATCATGTGTGTACTTGGCCAGCACATCCTATTTCAGGGCATCATAAGAAAAAATCACAGCAGCACGTAGCTGCCAGACATATTTATTCTGTCAGATGCCAAAACATCTTGGAATAGAGAATTTATTTAGAGTGTGCTTTTTGCACAATTTCTACTAAAGTGCTTGCAAGAACAGTATTGTGGACAATGACACACACAGCACTGTACCATGTGACAATATGTAGTAACCTGTCAAATTTATTAAGTAACAGAAAAATTCTGAAAAATTAGAACTGTTAATTGTGATTATTGCACAATGGACACAAAGTACATTAGAACACTTTTTTTTGGGGGGGGGGGATAACACAGTGCAATACCATGAGGCAGCATATAGTGAACTATCAGATTTATTTAACTACCTGAGAAAAATCTTGGGAGAACAGAATTAATGTTAATTGTTATTTTTGCACATTAAACACAAACTGCATTGCAAGAATAGTATTGGGGGCAGTGACATAGAGTACACTACCATATGACAGCATGTAGTGACCTGTCAAATTTATCTGAGTATCTGAGAAAAATTCTGGGAGAACAGAATTAATGTTAATTGTGATTATCACACAGTTAACACAAAGAGGGTTACCCAATTAGAGGGGCAGACTCCATTGTCCCACGGCCCTGCCAATAGGTGTGGAAAGCTCAGAATAGGGGAAAGGGAGGAGGAGAAGGGGAGTCGGCTAAGAGAAGGACATAAGGTCCCGAAGGGGATGGGGGGGCCTGATGAGGTCACAAAAGGGGGGGCAAAAGTGAGTGTGGGAACAGTGACAAGGCAACCTGTGATTGGCCAAGGGGAGCCAAGAGGTATGAACTAAGGGGACAGTTATAAGGGGCTGCACAGCAAGAAGAACTCACAAATTTGCTCCAAGAGATTTTTCTCTGGAAGCACATCAGTTTTGGCAAGATTGTAAGCCAGTGGGCATTTGAATACTGAGGTATTTTGAGTAAAAAAAAAAGAAAAGAAAAAGCTACTATATAGGTATATATAAGATAATACTAAAGGTAAACATTGGATTTAAAGTTGAAACTCTCTGAGATGAGGGAGTTTTGGAGGATATCAAGTGAGTATACCGAGCAAAACAGAGTGTACAAGGTAAGGAACCCATAATTTGTTACAAGCAAGATGGACTGTCTTGGGGAGCTTTGTCTGAGGTGGTATAGATTGTGAATGACCATTTATTTAGCACTCTTTTAAGGTGGGGGCTTTCCCTGTGTGGGGTATCATTGGACAAAAGATGGAAGTAGTGGACAAAGTACTGGTTTCACCCCACCAAGTCTCCTTTGCAGCCCTCAAGAGAGTGATGTTGTAGCAGCCTCACTTAATTGTTTCAGCCTGGGCAAGTTTTGGTTTGGGACAGCAGAGCTCTCTTAGTTCTGTTTGGAAAAGGCACCCCACAAGGGTAATTTAAAAAGCATTAGCTTGCTGTGGGTTATTGCATGGAGGATGGGTTTTTGTTGAAATGGAGTGGGAAAGCAGAGTGGTCAAAGGGAGCAGTCAGTGAAACCAGAGGAAATAGCGACTCCTCAAGCCGCGGAGCAAGGCAGGAGCGGCCATGACCAAGTTTAGCAAGAAAATGAGCTAAGAGCTTGAACAGCAGTCAGAGGGAGAAATTGTTGCTGAAAGAAAGGTTTTCCTGCACAGAGAACTGAGGGTAGGGAAGTGCACAATAGCAAAAGGAGAGAGAGCAGGGAATTGGCAGCTGCAATGTTTAGGAGGTCTGGGCCCAACACGTGGGATGGCATCTGACATCATCACCACATGGTGCAGGGCCAGGTGGGACAAACAATGAGACTTTGGCAAGAGAAACAGGGTGCAAAGGGCTCCGGTACTACAGGAAGGCTTGCAGTCATTTGGGAGGGAATTTAGATGAAAATTGTAAAAAGGTGATGTTTTCTCGGGGAAAAGTAGGGGGTGATTCCTGGCACGGAAGCAGAATTGTGGAGGTGAACAGTAAAAGGGAATTTAAGCTGGAAAGAATGACTTTTCCCACCATGTGGGATGGCGTCTGACATCATTGACACTCTGTGCTGGGCCTCCTGAGCGGACAAAGTCAGTGGCTGGGAGAGAGTGGCGGTATTATAGAGAACTCTCGCCTTACAACTAGGGTTTATTGCATTTTGGGTGTACAGAGAACTCCCACCTTGCAGCTAGGGTTTTACTTAATTTAGGGGGTAATTTGGCAAAGGAGCCAATTGCTCAAAAAGGGCCCAGGGTGAGACACTGCATGGCAATGACAACTGACATCATCGCCACGCGGTGCAGGGCCTAGCATAGCAAGACAGCAGTAAGGGGCAACAGAAAAACAGGGTACCCATGATTGGGGGTAGAGCTGATTGATTTCTGTGGCCATGGATTGGGGAACAAGGACCAACTGATGGGCCAGTGGCCACCTCTGGAGCAAGTGGTGGCGGTACTGCCCAGTGAGTGAGGTCAGAAGGAAGGCAAACCAGGGCCAATGGGGGGCCCATGGGCTGCCAGTTAGGAGGCAGGGGGGCATAATTTAATTAGGAACAAGTGGAGGACTGAGGGCACAACAACAAGGCACTACCATGCTGGGGGTGCTGGGTGAAGGTGAACCCCACGAGGGGTGGGTACAGGCCTTGCAGCTGACCCCACAGCATGGCAGGGGATTAAGGGGGCAGTGGCTAAAGATTTCAGGAGACCTTGGAACAAAAGTCAGGGGGGACACAATGGGGATGCACAACAATGTAGTGAAGCAAAACAGGCCTACAAACTGGGACTCCCAAGTGATATGGGCAATCCACGGGTGTGGGGTGCACAGAGGCATAATAGAGGAGGTTAAGGCACTGGAAGATGCACCGGGGCATCAGGGGGTGACTTAACTTGGTGCTAAAGGTTGACTTATCATGAGCCGGATGGGGGATAAGGCATGAAGCAAAAGGGAAAGCAAGGGAAGGGTCAGGATAAGAATAAGAGGGTGCCCAGAGGACCTGGGGTATCAGAGCCCAGGACTGTGATCCTGGTGCAGAAGCCAGTGGCGCCTCTGATTCTGCCTCGTAGTGACCATATCCCAGAGCCAACCCAAGACTCTACGCCAGTGCTGGCACTAGTGCCGGTTCCTGCCACTCCCATGTCTCCGCTTCCCCTGCCAGAGCTGTTACTGCCGCCGCAGGTACCGAAACTCATAACTGGCCCAGAAGGAATGCTCCAGCTGGGGCCCGGCACCCCACACCCAGGCACAACAGGTAATCAGGTGGTGACACTAGAAAGCAGTGTCAAAGAATAAGTTGAGCGGATGTTAAAAAGCATTGGGAATAATGGTTGGGGCAACTGGAAAAGGCATTAGGAGAAATAAAAGGGACAGGGGCAGATGGGGGGAGCGGGGCGACACCAGGGGGGCCCCATGATAGGATGGGAGATCAGGGCACCAGGAGTCCGGCTTGAAGACCGTGTACAAACGGCCATGAAAGAGAAGATATGGAAAGTAGAATATGTTGATATTTTCACCCTGGTGAATGTCGACAACATGGATAAGTATGAGGAAAAGGATAGTTTTGAGAAGAAAGACATGGCGGTGGCAGTAGTTTTGTTAGGAAAGGGAGAGGATGACAAATCCTGAAAGGGGAAAACCTGGGACAATTGGACAACGGGTTTTACTTATTTCACTGCCATAGTCATTGAGAAGCGGCCAGAGCTCACTACTCTGCTCTTGATCTATTCCCTCATTATAAAGAATGTGTACTAAAAAGGGGGCCACAGTTGGTTAAAATATGACAAGAAATTTAGGAAAAGAATGGCACATTTTGGGGACATGAAATGGGATGCCAGACAGATAGACCCATGGCTTGAAATTGACACGGGTCCGACTGAGAAGGAGGCAGAGAGGGATAAGAGGGAGGGGTGGTGTCGAAGGCCTGTTGGAGATGCAACAGCGCTTTCTGCTCGTGTCCAAACTGTCAGTTCCAACACATATGCTCTAAGTGTGTGGGGAGGAACCATCCAGCGTCCAAATGCAGGTACAGCTGGTAGAAAGGGTCCAGCAACCAGGATAACTTGAAACAGCAACCCTTTCAGACCGATCAAGGCTCCTTTAGGGGGCAGCAGTGGGGAAGGGGTAGCAGGGTGAGAGCATCGGGGAAGGGGACACACCTATCAAATACAACATCAAGAAAATTGAAAGACCAGCAGGCGGAGGTGTCCAGCTGGCTCAGACACCCATCATAGTGGAGGTAGTAGAAAGGTGGTTGGGGGGACTACCCAGACCAGGAGGCAGCCAAGAAATTGTGGACAGGTTTTCAAGCAGGTTTTAGTTTACAGTTTCAAGGATGTAGGAAAGTGATGAGGGCAAAGAACCTCAAATCCACACAGGGGGAAGGAGGCTACTCTGGCACACAAAATTCAGATGGAGGTGGCAGCAGGGAGGGTGAAAGGCCTGTTAGCCTCCCCTCATTGCCGAACCTGTGGATTTCCCCATTGGGTTTAGTACCCAAAAAACAGCCTGGGAAGTACCTGGAGATACATCTTCTATCCTACCCAGAATGGGATTCAGTCAATGACTCTACTGGGGAGGAGGACATCAGGGTCACATAAGCTCACTCTGGAGGAGGTGGTGAGGCTCATTAGGTCTAAGCAAAGAGTCTGGTTGGCAAAGACGATCATTGAGTCAGCTTTCCGTCTACTTCTAGTCAGACTGGAGGATTGGGATTTGTTAGGAATCCAGGTGGAAGGGCAGTATTATTTCAACAAGGCCATGCCTATGGGATGCTTGATAGCATGCATCACATTTGAGATGTTCAGTACCTAGCTGCAATGGGTGTTTCAGACATGATACAGGTATCAGATGGTGGTGCAGTACCTAGAGAATTTCTTGTTCATTGCAGAGGGAGAAAAGGAGACTGAAGCCATGCTTCAGGATTTCAAGGTTCTATGACAAGATTTGGGGTTGCCACTAGCAGAAGAGAAGATGGAAGGGCCCAGTGGAGTGATAGTGTTCCTAGGGCTGGAGCTGGACATGATCCATGAGCTGTACCATTTACCAGACTAAAAGGTAAAAAGGCTACGGAATTTATTGTGGATGATCGGGGGATGCAAGAGGGTGCAGCTACAACCGACGCAACAGCTGCTGGGGCACCTGAATTTTTCATGTAGAGCCATTGCTCCTGGGTGAACATTCAAGTGGCATTTAGCCTGGGCAACTCAGGGGGCCAAACAGCCCCATCACTGGGTAGATATTAATAAGGGGACCAGAGAGGATATGGTAGTTTAGGAGCGTTTCCTCCAGGCATACAATGGGCAGACGCTCTGGCAGAACGAGTGACTACACAATACTGATTTGCAGCTGTATATGGATGTGGCTGGAGGAATTGGCATAAGGGGTTATTTCCAAGGACAATGGTTTGCAGAAACATGGGCGGAGGAATGGGTACGGGAAAGGGTGATGAAAGACATCTCTTTCCTGGAGCTGTTCCCCATATTGGTGGTGATGATAGTTTGGGGAGGGGAACTTAGGAACAGGCAAGTCACATTTTGAAGTGATAGTTGGGCAGTTGTAGAAGTGCTGAACAAGAAAAGGATGAAGTCAGACAGGGTTATGAAGGTGTTGAGAAGGATGGTGTGTCTCGGCCTGACCTTGAACATGTCATTCAGAGCCATGCACATTGATGGTGTGGTCAGTATGATAGCTGATTTCGTCTACCGATTGCAGATGGACAAATTCAGGACCATCGCACCTGGAGCAGAGTTGTGGCAGACCACCATCCCAACGTACATATGAACGACTGGATTGGGGGAACTGAAGTACTGTTCTGCAACTCCTGGGCCCCCAGGACCGGTAGAGCTTATGAAACCTCTTGGAGGGCATTTCAAAAATTCCAGGAACAGTATGGCAGACAGGTAAGTGGGGCAGTGACAAGGAAGCAGGTGGCTAGATTCATTGTGACAGGGTGGAACCAGAATGTGGCACAGGCCATAGGGCAGATCTGTATGCTGAGAAGTTGGGAGGACCTAACAAAAAGCAACCTGGTCCACAAAATGATGCAGGGCTGGTTATGGGGAGTGGATAAGAAGCAGGATAACAGAAAGCCGATATCTGAGGGCTTGATGGTGAGGTTGATGGGAGTGCTACACCACATCTGCAGCTCAAGGAGTGAAACAGTGCTGTTTAAAACCCTACATGCTACCATGTATAGCAGAGCGTTTAGACTGAGCGGAGTGGTGGGTCACGGCAGGAAGACAGAAGGAGGGGGCTGCAATGGGACAATGTGGATTGGGCTGGAGAAGCAATTGCAATGCTATTAAGGAGATCAAAGACCAATCAGCAGGGGCAGGGCAGTAGGGTGTGGTTAAGGAAGCATCCTAAAGCAACCATTTGCCCAGTGAGGGCTCTGCACATGTACATGGCAGTCCGCCCAAAAGTAGGAAGTTCACTGATGTTCATACATGGGGATGGCAGGCCAGTCTCTGGGTACTAGGTGACAGCAGTGCTGCACAAGGACCTCAGATTTATGGGATAACCAGAGGAGGGATATTCCTCCCACTAGTTTAGGAATGTGGTGGCTTCAATGGTGGCAGCACAAGGCAACAGCCTGGGGAGATCAAGAAGAAAGGCAGGTGGACTTTTGACTGTTATAAAAAGTACATACACAATATACAACAATAACAATGTCTCTGTTTTGTCTCCAATAGCAGGTGCAAGAGTTAAGGGGAAGAAGGGGAGGGAATGGGGGGTTGGGAGGCTGAAGAGACAATATACTAAACAGTGTGCTTCTGGTTATACAGAGATGTCCAGGAAGCTCGAGGCATGGCTCTGCGGGCATTCGTTTATCCACTGGGCAGAGAAATGGGCACCCAGGAGACAAGGGGGAAAGCAGCTGTACTTGGATAGTGACACAATCCATCTGGTGGGGAAGGTCCAGCGGGAAATGAAGTGGGTGCAGCGCCTACCAGAACTCAGGGAGATCAGAATGGACCATAGGAAGCCAGACCTAATCGTGATACATCTGGGTGGCAATGACCTGGGGGAAAGGCCCTGGCTTGATATATTTTGTCAAATAAAGCATGATGTGGAAAAAAATAAAATAATGGTGGCCGGATGTTACTCTGGTCTGGTCTAAGATCACACCTCGAAGGGTGTGGCATCAAGCAGAGAGCCACAAGGGGATGGACAGGGCCTAGAAGTGCATGAATGCACTGGTGAGTAGATCGTTTGAGGGCATGGGAGGATTAGTCATCCATCATGGGATTCTAGAACGGGTAGATGAATACTAACGGGGAGATGGGATCCACCGCTCAGGCATGGGCCTGGCCCTGTTTAACACAGAAATAGCAAATGCCATCGAGGACTGCCTGACTCAGAGATAAGATATGACAAAGGATGGGATAAAAGGCAGGAAAGGGGGGAGTAGGGGGTCGGGGGGGGGAATTAGGGGGAAGTCCACTGTCCATCCCAAGTTGGAGGTGGACTAATGGAAAAAGGATAGAAGAGGACAGGAAAGAAAGGGGGGGGAATGGAAAACACTAAAAGGACACAGGATTGATAAGCAAGAGGCAGGGGCATGGTGTCTTTGATGATTCAGTAAATTAATTACCAAACTGAGAAACCACATACAATATGCTCTGTGTCTTCATTGGCGGCGATCTGGTGACAAAGAGCTAGATTCATGAAAGTATACCACTATGGTAGATGCATACTTTGGCTGGTAGCATATGCTATTTTATGCTTCCTGATTCAAGAAAAAGCAACAGGAGAAAAGAGCAGCAATTAGCAGAATACAGCAGCAGTCTTGATTAGTGGTGGGTGAAGTGGCTGAAATTCACTCCATGAAGTGATTCAGAGTGTAATCGCGAATCTGTAGCGTTCGCGTGAACGCCGGGTTTTGAGTATTTTAAGAGTACGGGAACACAAAGTCCATTGGAAGCAATGACTTTGTGTTATTCCGCCTTCCCCAAACCACTTCTCCACCAATTCTAAGGCAAAGTACATTGAAATCAATATACTTCACCTCACTTCGCCTTGTTCTTGAGCTCCAAAGGTGAATTTTGCAGTGCTTTATGGGATTGCAGGTCACCTGGACTCTAGATTGTTCTGCACAGCCACAGTTCTGTGCAGTGTGTGTGTGTAGTGGAAGATGGATACAATTTCATCTCAGAGCTCTGCGATTCAGATCCTCTAAAAGATGTTAAAAAATCCTTTTTGAGCTATTTTTTTTTTTGCTCACAATTTACTACATTGAGTACAGGAAACCCTCCTATGCTCATATTATCGAGTGTTTATTGTTTGTGTGTGGATTTTGAATGTTAATTTAGAACAGTCAGTCTGTGTACTGTGAAGTGTGCTTTGGGAGAGGGGTGTATCTGTGGGGTAGGTAGACTAACTGGGAGAAAAAGGCAGTCTTTCTGTTTTGGTTATATTTTACATGTATAACTGTGTTAATGTACACACAGTAATATTTTCAGTAATTCTTTACATTTTTTTACTGATTGTTGTGGTGCAGCAGTGTATAATTTCAGTTTGTTTAAAATAGCTGGTTATATTACTAAAGTTTTTTCAATTTGCTATACATTACTTGCAGCGTGTGTGAGTGTGTGTGTGATGCATGCCATTAAATCGGGCACCTTTTATTGTGCCACAGAGTAACTGTAACAGAGTGAACCTGCTATCCACCACACCTGCATGAATTTTTTAAACTGCTTTTTGGTATCTTTACTGGTAGTGTACTGTTACTGCTGTGCACTACCCCCCAACCTGCAAAAGGTATTCTTTTCCAGATTTGGATTCGTGACTTACAGTATGAGCACTGGTTAGGTGTTGTTGTGCCTTTATGTCTGCATCTCTTGAGTGCACAGTGCAATCTTAATCTGTCTGTGCTTTTGTAGTACACCATTAATTCTGGGAGACTTCGCATTTCTTGTTACACTCTTATTTCACTTCATCAGCAGTGGGAAATTTTCTGGACATAAGACAGTAGCATTTTTGGGATGCACATTAATTCTGGTGACTGTGTGTGACCACTGCACACATGACAAAGTGCACCATTAATTCTGGGAGACTTCACATTTTTTGTTACCATCTAATTTCACTTCTTCAGCACTGGGTAATTTTCTGGACACAAGACAGTAGCATTTTAGGGATGCAAATTAATTCTGGTGACTGTGAGTGACCACTGCACATGACAGAGTGCACCATTAATTCTGGGAGACTTCACATTTCTTGTTACGTGCTCATTTCACTTTGTCAGCACTAGGGAATTTTCTAGACACAAGACAGTAGTATTTTAGGGATGCACATTAATTCTGGTGGCTGTGTGTGACTACTGCATGCATGATGTCTGAGTATGCTATTAATTTCGGGAGACTTTGCATTTTATGTGCTCTCATTACACTTCATGAGCACCGGGGAGTCTTCTGGGCACAAGACATGAGCATTTTGGGGATGCACATTACTTTTGGTGACTGTGTGTGTTAAGAGCTGCCAAATATTGTTGTCACTTCGCCTTACTTCGCATTAAGGTGGAATGACAACGTGAAGAACTAATTACTAGGCAAAGTGAGCCTTTTGCATTGGCCACTCTGTGTAGTGGAGTGACAACGCGAAGTGCCCACTTTGCTGGCACTTCGCCGGTGGAATTTAAATTCGCTGCATCTCTAGTCTTGCCTAACACTGTGGAAGTAGAATATGATACTAAAGGGATTCATCAGGAGAAGGCTAACATGGCAGGACACCACTGTCACTGAGAACAAAAACATAGCCAGCAACATTGGCACAGTAACAAAACGTGACATGGTGGAATTCATGAATGATACAGGCACTGCAGTACACACACTGCAAGTGAATTGCCTTCACAAGTGTGGTCATGATTAACATACCAGACACTCCCCTAGGACATTGTAGCACAGTATTCAGGAATTAAATGGCAAACAGTTCCTCCTATGCTAAACAGGGGGTTCTTAAGCAACCTTTAAACAGCACAGGATACAACAGTGCCACAACATGGCAATAGTATAGGCTGCCTAATAGTGGCAGCAGCCTGTGAAGAGGAGGAAAGGGATGCAAAGGTTAATTTTATGTGTTTTTATTAAGAAATTACTTACCTAGAATGGGTCATCTGACATACAACATTTTGTTTACATTGGATCCTGCCTCTACCCATTTCCACAACCAGGTGGTCTGGAGCACTGGGACACTAAGTGACTTGCTCAAGGTCACACACTAATAACCTAGTAAGTGCAAAGTGATCTATTCTGGGAAAAAGAATAAAAACCTCTTCTTTCTCTGTGGCCATGCACTATCACCAACCACCAGTGAATGTGACCTCAAAATAACAATCACTGATAACTTGGAGCAAACCAAACTACAGAAGCTATTGGAAGAGCCAATAGAGTGCAAGGCTCAATAAAAAGAAATATTAATTCTTGAGACACAACAGTCTTCTTTCCACTGTATAGGAAATATGTTCATGCATATGTTCTGTTCCTGTAAATCCCCTTCCTTATCTCATATCCCTTTCCGTGATCGTCTCCTGTTAGCTCCCTTTCATTTAAGGCTTTTTAGCATAGTCCATGTCTTATCATGTACTATGTACTTTGCTTCGCTATGTCAAGCCACCAAATAATTGCAGTAGTTATACTGCTATTTTATGTTTCCACTCCATTTGCTGCTACCATTGTATTTTTTATGCCTACTATAAATCCCAATTTTTTTCATAGGCACATTTTGTCCCCCGACTTCCTGCGGGGCTCGGTGGTGGCGTACCAACCATCCCATGTGGGGATTACAGTGCATGGCAGGGGTTGTGGGATTTTCATATTTGCTGAAGTAGCTGTGAGAAGTCCTACCCCTCCACACCCTCCAAGTGCGCCAGTGCGAAGGACCAGGGTCCAGACAGGAAGCTGTGCAGAGATACAGTTTCTGCCATGTGCCTAACAGCGCCCTCCCCTCCTGACACTGTCCACTAGTCAGATCAGTGCCCAACCCTCCCCCAAAGAGGAAAGCTGCCTGATGGTGGCTCAATGCAGCTCCTCCTTCCCCCCTGGTGACCCCCAATGACACAGGCTCATGCTCAAACCCGGGTCACCAGTGCAGCATGCGGTGTGGTGTCCAGTGCCTCAACCCTCAGCACCACTGGGTCGGCCTTGCAAATCTAAATTTTTTATATGCAATTTGTATCCATGTTTTTCTATGTAAGTTGTTGCTCCTTATTTCCCTTCCATCTGGTTGCAACTTGAAATCAGCCTCGACTCAGTGTGCCTTTCCCAGTTAACAACTTTTAAATAAATAAATCCATAAAATACTTGTAAAGGGCATATGTTCTCCCATACCTGGATTTTGCTTCATCTGTATGGTGCCCCTACAAAAGAAAATACATAGCCTGAATACAAATTATACAAAGGAGAGCAACAAAGGCTATACACAACCTAAAAGATAAAATATACTCAAAAAGAATAAGTGAACTGAATTTAATGACATTAGAACAGAGATACCAGAGAATAGATGTATTAACATTGTATCATTTAATGCAATGTCTGTATTTAATGTCTGAGCTAAATCTTGAGTTCAGGTAATTGGATAAGGAAATAAGAAGCAACCTGTTACAATTCACCAGACATAATTTTAAAACAATAAAAATAAATTATTTTTTCACTCAATGCATTATCCTTGGAATTCCTTACACCTAGATATAATAATAAGCAAAATTAAACCTGAATTCAAGAATAAATTGGACACATTTCTAGCAAATGGTGAAAATTTGACCTACCACAACTAATAAGAAAGGTTTGTCTTAGTAAAAGACAGACACCTTTGTTCTAGTCCCTGAGACTATGAAAGTGGGCTCAGGAAGAATAGATGGGGGGAGTAAGGTAAGTGGGGGGGAAGAGAGGGAGGGGTTATGAGATAAAGGGGTGGAGGCAAGGGAAGAGGAAGAAGGCTGATTGGATGTGAAAGGAAAACAGAGAGAGAGAGAGAGAGAGAGAGAGAGGGGGAGGGGCTTGAGGCATTAAAAAGGGCTGCACAACTACAGATCCCCCTATTTTGCTAGCCAAAATGTTTTTCTTCCTGCCCACCACCCTGATGAGAGATATGGGAAACAAAAAGGAAAATGATGACAATTAGAGGTACTCCAAGATGGCTGAAGAGGACTGCTGAAGGTGAACAGCAGGAAAGGTGTTTTGAGAGAAGAAAGGAAAAACAGAAAAGAAAGTAGAAAAAGAGGAGGGAGGAACGGAATCTTGGTGTACACCAAGGATGATGAAGGAGAACTACTCCGGGAGGTACACCCAGGGTAGCTGCACAGGAGGGCCACAGATGTACATCCTGGTCAGACTAAGGAGAGGAAAGAAATGTGCAGACAGATGTACATCTGGGGGAAATTGGACAAAGAATGATGATGATGATGGAAATGTAAATAAAAATGGATTGAAATGTTGTGTGAATAAGACAATACTGTGTACATACTGTAATTATGGATGAAAATGACTATTTTGAAATGAAATGGTTTGATGAGTAGAAGCTGTAAATAAATATTTTGCCAGCTGAGCAACCAACCAAACAAGGTGTGGTGTCACTTTCATGGGGAGGGCTTTCTAGAAGAAGTGGAACATTATGGGCTCCTTACATATCCTAAAATGAATCCTAGAATCCTTGTATGAATTTGGTTCTAGCAGGGTTTGAACCTGTGTTCTTTTAGTTCTCTAGTCAAGAAGTCAAGAAACCACACAAGATAATACAGACCTGAGTGTCCAAGAGTTAGGCTGATGATTGCATACTAGTTGACTGTGCTTTTTATTTCCATATGTTCTTTTTCCTCCTGAGCCCTGGTAGGTGGCTACAACCCTCTGACTGGAGAGACTTTTTCTCTGGCCCTGCCTCTCCCATGCTAGGTGGCCCCGGTAGTTCCCCCATGGATTTCCCCCCACGGCAGGTGTAGGAGGAGGAGGTTGTCAGCTTCTCGTCCCTCTAGGAGACCTAATCCAGAATCTGGGGGTCTGCCCATGGGATCGGCGGATCATCATTGAGCCTGCCAGGCCCACTTTTCCTGTTTTCACCTGGCCTCCCTCCCTGCCATTGCAAGGACGTCGGCATCAAGCCTCCAAACCCGTACTGCCCTCCAGCCAGTGCCAGAGGGCAGTCAGTGAGTGGGACAACTAGTACCCCCCCCACCTAGAGAGGAGAGCAGTCCTCTGAAGGCTCAATCCTCTCTCCCCCTGCTGACCTCCAGTGGCCCAGCCTTGTTCCCAAACCTGGGTTGCTGGTGTGATGTGAAGTGTGGCATCCAGCGCCTCAACCCTCAGTGCCACCAGGCTGGCCAGATGACTGTGCTTTTAATGGCAGATAGTCGATACTCTTTGCCCATTCTGAATCACATGGTGCTTGCACTACTGCAGACTCCTTTGTAGTAGTAAGAAGAGAAGGAAAGGCAAATATCTGAACCACTCTAAGCTGCAATAAAAATGAGCTTTTATTTAACTAATTTAAAACATACTGCCATATAGTCAAAACACATCGACTTTTCACAGAAAGCACAACTCTGACCAGTTTTGCAACTAAGGTGTCATCAGGGGATGGACAAGAGAATCACACGTGGTCTTAAGTAGTTCAATATTTAAAGTAACAGTCTACTTATAAGTGCAATGATATAAATAGTGCTAAGTGCCTGGTGTCCAAATTAATCATACAAAAATTATTTAACGCTTAAATAGAAAATACTACATTAAAAAAAAAACGAAATTGGGACCTCAGGCTTAAGACTGATTTTTCCATAATTTTGTATGGCTCCCTAAAAATTCTTCCAGTGCACGAGGTATCTAATTGTCTAATTCTCTGCACTATGGAAAAAAGAACAAATAACACAACAATTCATTAATACAACATCATGATGTAATTCCTAAACAGCAATAGTTTTTGGGTTGAGACACACATCATCTTCTTATACAGAGGAGTAAATATGTCCTGTCAGTCAGGCCTGGAGGGTGCATAGTTCCCAAAATAAATATCCAGTAGGACTCCTTATGGATTAGTTTGCTATCTAGGTCACCCCCACAGGGTCCCACCCCCATGTTTTTGATGCCACAGAATTCAAAAGTATGTCTAATATCTGTTTGCTTGGCCATCTTATAGTGGTTTTCCAAACTGTCCTGTCTAGCTATAGACCTTAGATGCTCCCCAGTTCAGAGTTTAAAAGGTCTGGGTGGGGGTCTTCCCAATATAGAAGCTCTCATTCACAAACAGCCATGCAAAGTAATTTATCAGTCACACAGTTAAAAAAAATGACTTCATGTCAAATACCTGCATTATGTTACATGACATGAATACCAGGTTCAGAGGCTCCCACCTCCCCTGGATCTCTGCTGAACTCCTAGCCTGCCTGTGTGCCAGGGACTCAGCTTGGAAGGAGCACAAATTATCAGGCCCCCCCCGGACCTATATAAATATTATGTCCTTCGCAATGCCTGCATCAGATTCACTAGGTTAGCTAAAGTGGAGTATTTTTCCTCCACCTTCCAAAACAATATCAGCCACCCCTCAAAGTTTTGGAAATTTGTCCATGCCCTATTCTCTCCAAAGACCTGATCCACCATCCCAGTTATTGAGGTGAATGACTCTGCCGTTACTGACCCACTGTCAGTGGCCAGTGATTTCAAAACCTTCTTCACCTCCTGTACCTCTTCCCTTCTCTCATCCATCCCTCCAGTTTCAACACCTCCCTTCCCCCACAATCAACCCAGTTCTCCTTCTCTCCCATCACACTTGATGCCTCCATAAATGCCTTATTAGTACTTAACCCACTGAATAGTAAAAGTTCTGATGGGTTTGACCCAAAACTCCTACACCTTGCAGCCCCTGCCATTGGCCTCCCTATCTCTGCCCTTCTAAACCAGGCTTCTGTCCACATTACTTGGAAGCATGCCATAGTTATTCCCCTCCCTAAATGTGGCAATCCTTCTATTCCTCTTAACAATTTTTCCTCCCCACCCTTGCCAAACTCCAAGAACACCTGGTGCTATCTCAATTTTCCCCTTTCCTTGAATCTTCCTCCTTGGTCACCCCATATCAGTCAAGATTCCACAAAATCTACTCCACCTCCTCTGACTAACTGATACCATTCTCATAGGGATGGATCAGGTCCAAGTCACATCAGCCATCTTTGTTAAGTTGGCCAAAGCCTTCGACACTGTAGCTCATCACCTTCTCCTTTCTAAGCTCTCTGCAGCAGGAATCTCCACCTCAGTCCCTAACTGGTTCTGCTCCTGCCTCTATTGAGCAACTCCTTTGAATATCATCCCCCAGCCACAGCCACTGTGCATGGCTCAGTGGAACTTGCACCACCGCAAGTGGTCAGGGTGGAGCATTCAAGTTGCGGTGGCGCAAGTACCATTGCGCCAAGCGCAAATTTCCAATATTCAAAAGGTGACATGCAAATGGCGCCATAATTCATGTAAGGCACAGGGGGGCCATTTGCATCTATTTATGGCCCCATTTGCATGCCATTAGCATGCAGGTGAACCGATCCGCGAGGACTTGCGCCTGGCGCCCTGCCAGGCAGCAGCCATCATGGACCGATGCCTCCTGCAGCCCAGATGCTTGGCGTGAGTGTAAAGATCCCCTCCCCGACTGGCCGATCGTGGGCATAAGTTTACTCAAGCCCCACCCCTGATGGCGGGCAAGTGTGTAATTCATACCCCCACCAGCCCGATCATTGGGCTGAAAGTCTTCAACCCCACCAGAACATATCCCTGGTGGTCAGTGGACCTTGAAGCCCGATTGCGGGCTGAAGAGTGTTTGAACACCCTAGAACATATCCTGGTGATCTGAGTGACCCTCACCCCACCCACCCGCGAGCCCACCGCGTCCCCCATCGGCGGCGGGTGGCAGCATCCCACCCGCCTGCTGCCCGTTACCTGCCGACTGACTGCCCGGTAAGGCTGCATGCCCATCGGTGCAGAGCAAGAGCCAATGGCCATGCAGCCCATACCATACAAGGCAGTCCAGATATGTGAATGAATTTTCATTGGCTCTTGCTCTGAACCAATGGGCGTGCAGCCCTACTGAGCAGTCAGTTGGCAGGTGGCAGGTTGGCAGGCGGGTGGGGTGCTGCCACCCGCCGGCTGATGGGGGAGCGGGTGGTGGGTCTTCGTGGGTGGGTGGGTGGGAGCCACTGGACCACCAGGGATAAGTTCTGGGGGTGTTTGAGCACTTTTCAGCCCACGATCGGGCTTCGAGGTCCACTAGACCACCAGGGATATGTTCTTGGGGGTTGAACACTTTGCAGCACGCGATCGGGCTGGTGGGGGATATGAATTTGCACATTTGCCTACGATTGGGCTGGTGGGGGGGTATGAATTTACACATTTTCCGCAATCGGGCTAGTAGGGGGGGTTGAATTTACACTTTTCCCTGCGATCGGGCCAGTCAGGAGGTAGGGGGTTGCTATGTGCCCGTGATCGGGCTGCAGTGGGGGCACAGGAAGTAGGTTGAGGGCCACCCACAGGTGGCAGCTGCTGTGTTGTGCCCTGCAATGCAGCAGCTCACCTGTGGGTGGCCCTCGACTTACTCCTTTTTTTTTGCTCAAAGTTGTGCAGGCGCAGGTTGGGGTTGTGGCTGCACAACTCTGCACAGCCCGCTGAATATCGGGCTGTGCAGTTTATGCATGGTTCCTCCCCCTCCAGTTCAGCATGCATTCATTTGCATTGCGCTGTTGCTCAGCTTGACTTGGGGGGCGCAACTGCCTCCTGCTGAATATGGCAGAATGGCGCAATTTCTGACTTGTGCAGGCACAACCCTATTGTGCATGGCACAACCCTTTTGAATATCCAGCCCATAATATTGAAACTTCAAATCTTTGTTTTATCTCCAAGTGTGCTAATTAAGCAATGTACCATGACCAGGTATGGGTGATGACAGCTTTTACCCACATCTCATGTGGTTTGCTCACAAGGCACATCAAAGTCAGGAAATCACACTTCAAGTTGATAAATCTTGCCACCAGCCATGCCCGGTCATAAAATATTACTATTATACAATGTAGAAAAGGAGAGAAAGGTTTCTCTCCTTCTTTCTTGATTTTCACAGGTTCCGGTTACGTAGATCAAAGTAATATTGTGGCTGGCGGCTTTGAAGTTTGGTGCCCTGATTGGCTGCCACTTGTACCATGGGGTTATGGCACAATGCACACATTGTAAATCATGACAGTCCAGCCAATCAGGACCCAGTATTTCAAGAGCCACTGTACAATGTAGAACCATAACTCAGTAGTGCCACAGCCATGTCTAAGCTATGTAACTAACACCAACTTACAAGAGAATATAAAGTGTGCAGTTTGAGTCAGAGGAAACATATTCAATATATACTGTACATCAGTAGATTCCAAGAAATAGTCCTTAAATGTACAACATGTGATATAGAGAATAATGGAGAGTCAACTACGTACAAGTAGTGTGTTCTGCCACAGAGTAGTTCTGATTTCCCGGACACCTTGAGACTGAAGCTTGAGAAGTTCATGGCAATCAGAACCCTCAGTTAACAGAACTTCCTGGTTATGCATAAAGTTGCTCATTCTGTATCTTTCATAGTGTATGGCAGTATGGGAAATGAGTACACTGTGTCTATCTTATTCTCTTTCACAAAGAAAATGAATTCTGCAGTTTCTAGACCTTCTAGAATGCTGTTGTACCACACAGTTTCATACAGGAAGGGAACTGTTTGGCAGTATTCCAAATTGTTCTGTTGCAGTAGTGACATCACTGCTACAGCAGAAAATATAATGATGGCAGTATTGCAGCAGAACAAGCATATTCCAGACATGTAATTCCATGCATGACAACATTTCCACAATACATTATATAGTGTTACTATTTTTCTTTACTGTTAAGCTGGATGTATCATTACTGCATTTGACATTGTGATAACATCAATGAGTCCTATGCACCATACAGGCAAGGGATAGTACACAGAAAGTTTGCATTTCCCACCCATGTAGTTGCACACCCACGCACAGCTGTGTACCAGGCAGCATTCACTGCCATCCGCCACCTGCCTACATCCCCCCCACAAACACATGTTGCACACAACTCAACAAGACACCCTTAAAGGGGGCAGAGTCTTAAACCCTGTCAGTTATCAAATTAGAAGCATGTAGTGTGACCCACAGTGTATCCTAGTCACAGCATGGCACACATTTTGAAGTGTGTTTCTTACACATCTGAGTGACGGTGGTTGTGGTGTTGTGAGTAGCACATTGCCAACACCCCTCCAATGGCATCCCAGAACTGTACAGGAACTGTGATGGGGAAGAATATCAGTCAGTGGTGTGAGGGGGTGGGGAGAGACAGTGTATCCTGTCATTGCTAATGGATGGCCAGGCAGTGCTGTTCAAGGAGGATAGGAGAATTGGATGGCAGTATCCATGTGCAGTGCCTCTGTGTCTGAGGTGTCACTGAAGGATGGCTGTGGGGGGGGTCCAATATATACTATCCAGGAATCCACTCCATGCAGCAAGGGCATCACTTACATAGTTGCTACAAAACCTCCTTGCTGTAACCCGCATGGTAGGCATGTAGGGTACAGAGTGGCTACACAACCCAGATACACATGCTTACCTACCCTAGCCCAATGTTGCCTCAATATTCTGGTTTTCCCTATTTGATTAGCTCAGAAGCATACTGTACAAGTGTCCAAAACTCACCAGATGTGGTGAAATCCTGCTGTCACCCACAAGCTGTTGGGCAATATGGCAATCACACAATGTTCTACCCAAAGTTTAATAGAATTATGTTGTTTTTTTTTGTTGTTGTTTTTTTTTTCCAAGCATTCTGGCTGCCGGTAGCAAACAACATGGTATTCACAATCTTGTAAGTCCAGCAAATAATTTTCTACACTTCTACCATGAGGTGATAGCAGAACTTGCACATCATCAATCGCATCAGCCACTTAATCACAAGCCACTATTTCTCAGACCATTGCAGCATTAAGTGGTTCAGTAACTGTATGCAGTACTTCCCTTATTCTATTCTCATTACTACAGAGTGCGCATAGGTGAAACATGTCAATGTTTTAGTATTATATCAGTGCCTTGCCACCAGTGTCTACAACAAACAGTACAACCACTGCTATCTATCATATTTTGGGGGAAAACAGTCTTGCACTTTAAGTGGGTCAGAAGCACCTGTACCATACAATGATTTAAACAACAACAGAAGTATTACAGAATATGCAATTCTCCAAAAAAAATATTATGTGCTATTTTTCAGAGGAGGAAGATCAGCTGGAGGGCACTGATGGGGGCGCACAACAGGCCACAGAGGGTGACATTCAGTTAGTCACAGTTATTGAGCCCTCTGTGGTCGACACATCTGTCCCAACACTGGCCGAGGGCCAAAGTGAAACATCAGAAGAGCCCCACCTAGGTCCATCCCAAGATGCTCCAGGTCATGGGAGGCCTCCAACTGAGCATCATAATTACCATTATATCAAACCATACATTACTGGTCTTAGCATACTCTCTAGTTTTTCTGTTAAATTTGTTTAAAAAAAACAGCATTTTTAATAGTTTTATTTTTTACAACCCAGTCAAATTTGTTAATATATTGTAAAGGTAACAGCCATTTTGTGATAGAAGATAAATGCTGGTTATAGGGGCACAGACAGAAGATAGTTCTGGTTGTAGGAAGACAATTTTACTCATTGCATGATGTGATTTAGCACTAGGATGACCATGTATTATGTAAGTGATAATACCCGATAGGGTGGGCATTATTGGGATATAACAGACCACCCAGGGGCTTAATGAGGCCCGACACCACAGGCGGAGGGCTTTATAGCCCCTGGAAGGTCAGTTATATCCCATAACGCCTACCCTGGAGGGTATTATTACATTTAGATAATGGTGTTACATTAGTTTTTTTTAAATAATGTTTTTATTAAAAAAAAAGAGAGTGTTAAATATTATTAAAAATGAACAGAAATATGGCTTTGTAAAATAGTCCCTTGCCACTAGAGGGTTCTGCTGTTGTTTACAGGTAATAAGGGATGTGACTGAGTGTGGTCGGCAGACTGACTAAAATGCCACTGGCAAATAAGAAGAGGAGCGCAGCTACGAGGGAATATGTGTGGCAGTAAAGCAATTTTTTTTATTTAAGACAGAAAAAAGAAACTGAGTTTGGTGTTTCTGTTTGTTTTGTGGGCAAGCATTGTCACAATCAACAGGACCTCAGAATGGAGTGGGTGGCAAAAGGATGTACTGTAAATGAATGTAAGTGGAATTGGCGGACTGCACGAAATGCTGTTGGTGGGTGAGAAGCAGAGCAGAGCTGTGAGGCAGGAAAGTGTTTCTGTAAAAAATACCATTATTATTTAGTTTTTGGTGCTGCAGTTTGTGTTGAAGGTGAGTGAGTAGAGAGGAATGAATGTGAAATGGGTATGTCGGCGAGTCGCTTGGTTAGCGAGGAAAAAACAAATGGCGCTGGCGAGTTCCAGAAGTGGAACTTGTTTTAGAGCGGGCCGTTGTTAAGAAATAACGGCCTGGGTGGGAGGCTGTTTCAGCCAATCAGGAAGCAAATTTTACTTTCCCCATTATCTAAGCTTGAATAATGTACAGTCACAAAGAGGATAGTGTATGATTGCTCATAGACGACAGGAATATTTTTCACTCGAGAGGTTTCTGCAGTAACCAGAGACCTCAAAAGCATATCTCAACGGTTCCCATTATCATGGCAACCTCGATAGTTTGAAAATATCCCTGGCATGTATGAGCAATCATACACTATCTTTTATGGTGTATGGTAAGTACTTATAGTGAAGGGTATCCTTACCTTTGTTTTGTTTTTTGCCAACACTTGCCTCCTCGACCATCTCTCGCTGCTACAGGTGTTTCCTAAGAATCAGAGTGCACTAGATCACGTTTCAAGTTGTAATGCTGCACTAACTACATAGCTAGTGCAGCATAATAAACTAGCCAATGTAGCTATTGCAGCATAACATTTTATGAGGGGCCTATTTTCCTTTTTTTTTGTTGTTGCCAGGCAACCCCCAGCCCTATGAATGGGCTCACCAGGCTCTAGCAACCTGCCCCCTCATAATTGGGGCTGGCCCCTCCTAAGTGGGGCTGCTGATGGCTGAGTTGGATAGCCAGATAGGGTGGCGACAGAGCTGGTCATTAGTCAGGGCCAGCATTTTTGTGATGCAGCAATTCCCTTGGGGGTGGGGATGTGCAATGACTACCCATGTCCACCCTACCCCCCCCTTACGTGGAGGCGATGATCGCTGTGGGACCCCTGGCCTCCTCTAGGGGTCTGTAGTGTGTCAACACACAACCTCACCTCCCCCCAAAGCAGGAAAGCTGTCCAACAGATGCTCTATCCTACTCCCCAGGGCCAGCCCTCTGACTCACAGATCCATTCCTGAACCCGGGTCATCGGCGTCACAGATGGCAGCCATGCCTCTGCGTGAATGGGCCAGTTCACAAGGGATGTATTTTCATCCCTAACAATGCTGCACCACACTATATGGATATTTTTAACCAATTAATGTTGTTTGATTTTTAGTGCCATTTTATAAATGTGCAAGACAAATTATCAAGATAGCATGATATATTCGGAAAAGACAGCTGTACTGATAAATCAGTATTACTTTACTGAGTCTAAGAGGCAGAATAGCGCAGTGGTCTAAGGCTCTGAGCTGCAAATCTGGTGACATCCAGCAGATCAGACCTGGGTTTGAATTCCACAACTTCCACTTGCATACTGTGTGACCCTGAGCAAGTCACTTAACCTCCTTGTGCTCCCAGGTCACTCCTGTAAAAAAGCTTTCAGCTTAGTGTGCTATTCCTGGTTAAACAACTAAATAAAAAAAGAGAATGTCAGATTTCACTGGAGATTTGTTTTACCTGCATCAACTGTCTCACAAGTAGTAAATATCAATAAACAAAGCGGTTACGGTAAGACTTGATAGCAAAACATGATAAGGATACCACCAAATACAGCATATGTTCTTAAATACATATAACAGTATTGTCAACTACGCGATTCCATAGCAAGAGGAGCAGTTGTGGGTGTGGGGGGGGCTAAGCTACAGTATAAAGGCAATAAATGTTTATAACTGCATTACATATTTTATTCATAGACCATATAAATTAATCAAAAACATACTATCACTATAAGCTAAGAATATAACGATGTATCAGAAGCAGACAGGGTTTCAAAAGCAGACGTTGCAATAGTGAGAGGAGGGGGTTAAATCACAGAAGATTTTTTCAAATAATAAGCAGTAGGATTGTATGGTAGGGCAAATCTCGTTCCCAAAAAACATATCATAATATTTTTTGCAAGGTGGTAAATTAAGCCTTTATCATTTATTTCAACAGAACACTCCACTGTATGTCCAACAACTCTGACTGTTCTAGAAGATAAGAACTATATAGTCAAATTATTCTGGATTGCTAACTCATAATAACCTCTAGGGTGTGCACCATCTGGCTATGCTGGATCATGCAGTGGTGTAATGACAGCCAACGGCACAGGCACACAGCCTCATACCACCTTGAAGGTCCTACATTGCCAATGATGCCCACCCTTTGAGTGTATTATTGCACTCACACAATCAGTTTTGCACACTTTTATGAAATTTTTTAAAAACTGTACAGTGAGGAGGCTGTTCACACAGCTCATGCTGCAGATACAGACCTTTAGATGGTAACTGGTAACTAGGAGGAGTAGACAGGAACAAGATGGTGAGCAGACGATGTGTCAGAGGGGCAGACTGACCTTCATCACAAGATACACCATTGTTCCAAGAGCTAGAATGGAGCACCTAGACAAGTGTATAGGGTCCTAGGATACACAGTATACTGGAAGTATGTACACACATTGTATGGGGGAGGGACAGTGGAAGAGAGTGAGAACAAAAGGTACAGAGGAGGAGGAGAATAGCAGGTGAAAGTTCAATCGTATAAGAACAAACAGATAAAACAGTAAAGTATGTAAGGAGAGGACACTGTTGAAAGCAGGCTCACAGGACAACAAACCATGAAAGAAGGGCAAGGGTTGGGGGGGGTGTCTAGCACCTGTATCAGGGGATTCTATGCTCACAGGAGGTGATATATGAATGTAAGGCAGCAAGGAAGAGTCAAAGCCCAGTGAAGTGTTTGCCAGTGATGAGAGCAGGGAGACTAGGGCAGTAAATTCAGACATATATGAAGAAGCTGAAAGAGAAACCTGACATCACTGTGCATGTAGCAATAAATAGCCTAGACAGCAGTAGAGTAGAAAAAGTAAAGAATTTCACAGAAGTTTGTGAGTGTGGGGAGGAGGAAGGGTGAGTAATCTTTGCAACCAAGTGGGAAGCTATCTTGCACACTCCGATATACTCCCAGTACCTAGGGGAAGCATGTTGATGAACCTAAGAATACACAGCAGATTAATGAGAAAGCTGAGGGACATGGAGGTGTGGAGGGAGAAACTGGTGGAATAAACAATAAACCGAGCACACCTTGTACCTCCGAGAAGAAAGGGTAGTTGTAAAGGGGGTGGGGAGAGGGGGCACCTAAGCCAAGCCCAGTAACAAGTGGGCCACTGCAGGGTTTAGTGCTGTATTCAGTAAGATCACCATGTACCCAGATGATATTATAATTTACCTAAAAGTGGGTAACAAGGAAGGGAGCCAGGCACTCACATATGGCCTAGCAAAACTCGAAGACTGGTGTAGAAAGTAGTAGTTTGTGTTTTAACGATAAGAAGAGCAAGGTTGTGCACTTTGCAGACAAAAATTCTAGCACCAGAAACTCGCTACTACTGAATGCTGGTAACAGTTTAAGAGAAAAAAGTACCCTTGTAAAAATATTCACAGGGGACATGAACATATCAGTACAGTGCAGGACATTGCCAGGGAGTTCACCTCTAGAGAGAATGAGTTCATTCTGTCAATGCAACGATCCTTAGTTAGGCCACATTTGTAGCAATGTGTGCAGCACTGGTCTCAATACCTCAGAAAACATGTGAGATTACTGCACAAGGTACAGCAGATAATGCCAAAAATAATCATGGTACTAGCAGGTGAAAACTGTACTTCAATAATGAACAGTCCTCATCATTCTTCTTTGTATCCATTTAGTAATGTAATATTGACCACAGCTTTAAGTCACTCATTGTTTGTATTATATTTGTGTATCTCTTTAACTGTTAGAAAATATAGGATTCACAAATAACATATTACCACTGTGAATGTCTGTGTGTGTGTGTGTGTGTGTGTGTGGGGTCTTTTAATGGTGTCATTTTGGCAAGTTCTAAACTCTTGCGGACCATGGGAAACAAGAACTCAATAAATGGTAGTTTACTCACCTGTTAAAGGTGATTTTATGAGCATCACCTTACAGCATCCCCCCATCCATTACTTCTGGGTTATGTCCATGTCATAGGCTGCCAATGCACATATGACCAGAATAGAAATCTGATCCTGCCCAGGTCCAATCCTTCCCCTCTGGTCTCCAGTTTGATTTTTCCAAAGCTGTATCTTCTGTTGGTTATCTGTGGTAAGAATGTCATTATGGTGTACACATACATGCATATACCTACGTTATCTGAAAACACAGGTATAAGCTAGGTTGTCTAGGTAGATAAGCTATAGACTGTAGAGAGGCTGATTAAGCATAACATCTGTTTATTTCCTATTATTTACACTCTATGCAAGACCAGCTTGTATGGCATGCTGGTAGGCGGTTCTCTTTCTATTGGTTAATTACATGTTAGCTGAGCCATCATCCGAGATACCTGGGTGGGGACGGGGATGCTGTAAGGTGATGCTCATGCAATCACCTTTACCAGGTGAGTAACCTACCATTTCATATTGCATCACCTTACAGCATCCTCCCATCCATTACTTCTGGGTTGTAAGAAGCAGTAATTAGATAGGTCTGTATAGGGTGGGTCATATGACTGTGCAGCTAAGGACCAGTAACATTTATCAAAACTTTTCTTGCAAAGTTAGTTCTATTAGCATATGTATCTTACAGGGAAGAACAGGGTGCAGGAATACACTATTTTTAAGTGAAAAAGATGTTCCAGGACTAGAGGGCATGGGATGAAGTTGGAGAGAGGATGATTCAGAAGAACATGAGGAAGAATTTCTTCACAGAACGGGTGGTGGACAAGTGGAACACCCTGCCAGAGGAAGTGGTGGGGGCTGAAGCAATCACAGGATTTAAGAATGCATGGGATATACATAAAGGAATTCAGGAGGTCTGGGGTAAGGGGCAACAGACTTCTATGAAAACATAAACTGAACTTACAAGCTCAAATGGGCAGACTGGGTGGGCCATAGGCCCTTATCTGCCAACACTGTCTATGTATCTATGTATTAGCATTTTCAGTGTCTAGCTTATAGTGTCTGGTGTAGGTATGGATTGAAGACAATGTGGCTGTAGCACAAATGTCCTGTATTGAGGCATCGTTCTTTTCCTCCCAGGAGGTAGCCACTGCCCTGGTAGAGTGCACCTTGACTCCTTGTGGAGGGGTAAGCCCGAATGCCATGTAAGCTTCTGTGATGGCCTGCTTAATCCTGATGGCTAAGGTGGATGTGGCTGCAGCTTGTCCCTTCTTGGATCTGCTGTAAATGATGAATAGTCCATCTGATAGCCTGAACTCTCTGGTTCTGTCTAAGTATGTGGAAATCACTCTCTTCATGTCCCAGTGTTTGTTTTCCTCTTTTTCTGGTCACGCCAGTAATTCCACTGTTTCTGTGGTGTGAAAGGATGACTGAACCTTTGGCATGCATCATGCATGAGGGATTGGTTCATAGTGTGATTTCATCATTATGTGATATTAGAAAAGGTGGTCTGCAGGACAAGGCCCTTTCCTAGCCGAGCAAATTGTCAGTAGGAGAATAGTCCTGAGTGAGACCCATTTGAGGTCTGTCTTGGCCATAGGTTAGAATGGTGGGAAGGCTAGTGCCCTGAGTACCATGTTCAAGTCCCATGGTGCTAATATTTGTCCATTCCTGGGGTGTATGTTGAATGTGTCCTTCAGAAATCTGAATATGTCGGGATGGGATCCCAGTGTGTACCCTTTTGGGAGGCCTGTGCCTGCTCTTACGGCAGCTGTTTGTACCCTGAGGGATGACGTTGCCAGGCCTTTGTCTATGTCTTGTTGTAGGAATGCCAGAATATGTTTGATGGTGACCGACCCTGTCTGGATGTGGTTTGTGGTACACCATCTTTTGAAAATGTTCCAGTGTCTCTTGTAGGAGATGTTTGTGGATATGCCCCTAGAGTGGAGCATGATGTCCACCACTGCTGGGCTGTAGGCTTTGTCTAGCAGTCTTGCCTTTCAGTAGCCATGACATGAGATGGAGTGGGGCTAGGTTTGTATGGTTGATGGGGCCTTGCGTCAGTAGGTCCAGACATAGGGGCAGTGTCCATGGGGTGCTTATGGTCATTGACACCACAGTTGTGAACCAGTGTCGCCTGGGCCATAGTGTTGTGACCATCACCACCGTGGCTTGAGATTGTTGAATCTTGTTCAGAACTTGTTGTATGAGCGGTATGGGTGGGAATACATATGCTCTCTGGAATGTCCAGTCTTGTGTTAGTGTGTCTACTCCTAGGGCCCCAGATTCTTTGTATCTGGAATAGTATGTGGGAAGTTTTTTGTTTGATGCTGTTGCCATTAGGTCTGTTTCAAGTAGTCCCCATGTTTGGTTTATCTGCTGAAAAACATGTGGATGTAGGGCCCACTCCCTTGGGGCTATGTCTTGATGGCTTAGCCAGTCCACTTTTATGTTTAGCTTCCCTGCTAGATGGAGTGCTGTAATGGATTTGAGATTTATCTGTGCTCAGTCTAGAACTTTCTTGGTTTCTCATAATAGGCATGGGCTCCTTGTTCCACCTTGGTTGGTGATGTATGCTACTGTTGCAATGTTGTTGTCTGACCTGACAAGTACTCTCTTGTGTTTGATGTGCTGTTGGAAATGGTGTAGTGCATGATAGACTGCTTTCATCTCTAGTAAATTGATCTGCATGCTTGATTCCAACTGAGACCATTTTCCTTGGACCAGGATGTGGTTGAGTGTCACCCTCCCCAACCTTTTAGGCTTGCGTCTGTGTCTATTACTACTTTGTGTTGCTTATTTAGGTCCATTCCTTTGGTGACATTGTTTCTTTTGGCACACCAGGTCAGTGACCTCTTGGCACTGTTCTCCAGTTGTAATGTCCTGGATAGGTCATGGCTTAACCTGTGTCCTTCTCGTATAGTGAGAGCCTGAATGGGTCGCATATTCCATAGTGCCCAGGGAACGAGGCCAATGCAAGATGCCATGGATCCCAGGGTTTTCAGAATGGTATGTAGTGTGGGATTCTGCTTGTTCATTAATGTCTGCACTTGTGATACTACCTCTTCTGTTCTATTCTGGGATGGCTGAGCTTTCCCTGTAACTATATCAATAGTGGCCCCTAGGTGCTCTATTGTTTAGCTGGGGTGTAAACTGTTTTTGATCCAGTTGATCACCCATCCGTGGGACTGTAGTGTGTGTACTACTGTTTGTGTATGTTGCTGGGCTGTGGTTGGGTTTCTGGCTCTGATCAGCCAGTCGTCCAAGTATGGGATGATGTAGTAGTAGTAGTAAAAAAAATGTTATTCAATTGACAAGCAAAAGAATAGGAAACTTGATTGAGGCAAGTTCATTTCCAGTGAGGTCCTTAATACAAGCATTCATGTTGACATCATAGTAAAAAGAAATTTTTTTTAACACAGATTACATACATAAATATACATACAAGATAACACCACAACAATATGTAAGTTACAATTAACTACTTAACATCTATATAAATAAACTACATGGACGTACAGGGCACGTTTATTCATATATCTATATATACAGGTGAAACCTTCATCATGTTTAATACATAATGTTCATGGTGGATCAACAATAAACCTTTTATCTGCTTCAACACTGAACCATCTTTTTATCTCTCCTATACAGGGGCTAGAACTAAATGGTCTAAGATAAGTTGGCAATGAGTTCCATATATTGGGACCTAAATAAAAAAAATTTGCTCAACCCAAATCTGTCCTTCTTCTGGGCAATTCATTTTTCATACACTCTGCAGAGAATAGGCTTCCTCTAATTGTCCAAACCTGGAGTTCAGCGATAATATATTCAGGTACTTTACCCCTAACTGAGTTAACCATGTAGATCAAAGCATGTAAAGACCTTCTATCTTTTGGATATATCCAATTCAAAGACTGGTAAAGCTCTCTTATATGTGTTCTCTTAGAGACATTCAAAATAAACCTTGCTATTTTATTAAAAAGAACATCTATTTTAGCTAACTGAGTTGAAGTTGCCCCTATATAAACAATATCCCCATAATCCAAAAAAGGTATCAATGTAATTGTAGCTATGTGCTTCCTTACCCTTTCACCATACAGTTTCTAATTCTGTATAGTGCACCCAAACATCCACTAACTTTCTTAATTATATGATATATGTGGGAAGTCCATCCCAATGATCTATCCAGGTACATTCCTATGTATCTATAACATTGCACTTGTTCAAGAACAATTTTACCTTTGGTTACTATATTCAGACCTAACTCTGAATAGGTTACACTATTCTCTTTAGAGAACAGTATAGCCTGAGATTTTTTTGAGTTCAGAACACGTTTGGATTCGCTATAAAATGACTGAAACTTATCAGATGCAGTTTGAAGAGTTGGTTCTATCTGCATTATTGATGAACCCTCCACTTAGATAATGGTATCATCTGCATATAGATTACATTGTACATCAGAATTAGTTAAAACAAAATCATTCAAGTACAAATTAAATAATATTGGACCCAAAATGGATCTTTGGGGCACTCCAGAGATAATTACCCTGAAACCAGATCCCCATCCATTTATTGATACCATTTGTTTCCTTTCAGATAGATAAGCATCAAACCACCTAACCACATTGGTAGAAATACCCCAAGCATATAGTCTGGACAGGAGGATGTCATGGTCCAAGGTATCAAATGCCTTGGACAAATCAACAAAATTTGCCCCCACCGACATCCCCCTGTCAAGAGCATCCGCTATATCCCCAGTAACTTTCAGCAAGGCAGAAGTGGTACCATTCATAGGTCTAACACCAGACTGGAATTTATTAGTCAACTTTCCTTTTTCTAAATATGGCTGAAGTTGTTTAGCTACCATCTTTTCAAACACTTTGGCCACTATTGGTAATAATGAGATAGGCCTATAATTCTCTAACAAGACTCTAGATCCATTTTTAAAAACTGGAATTACTCTAGCTGATTTCCACATTTCAGGAATTTCCCCATATGTAAATGACATGTTAAAGATGTTAGTCAAGGGGTATGAGATAACCGAAGCAGCATATTTCAATAGGATACTGGGAATCTCATCTACCCCCCAGCTTTCTTAATATTTATTCTGAGCAATGCATTTTGTACATCCAATGATGATATAGGTTCAAAATCAAACTCCTTACCCCTTTTAAGATCAGCTTCTATATCTTTTTTGAGAACTTTTGGTGAAGAGAAACTGGTTATACCTTGTTATAAGACCGCTATGCCCATGGTTGTAAAATAGTCATTAAAGCTATCCACAACCTGTGGGCCTAATGGAATTTCCACCATCCCAATCTCAAAATTTTTTGGTTAATCTAATTGTTGTTCTCCCTTCACCTTTTTTAGATCTTGCTAGAATTTCCTCAGATTATCAATCAAGTTAGTTGTTAATTCCCTATTATAGTAATCATAGAAACATAGAATTTGATGGCAGATAAGGACCGCTTGGCCCACCCAGTCTGCCCATTTCCCTTCCCAATGGATAAGCTGCAGATCCTAGTTAACCAGCAACCTACTTCTTTCTACCCCACCCCCTAGAATTGCCTTATGGCTGTCCCATGCATGCTTTAATTCAACCACTGTTTTTGACTCCACAACCTCCTCTGGAAGGCCATTCCATGCATCCACAAACCCCTCTGTGAAAAAATAATTCCTTACATTACCTCTGAGCCACCTCCCCATCTTCAAATTGTGCCCCCTTGTTCTTGAATACCTCTTTTTTTGAAAGATGTTACCCTCTTGGACTTTGTTGATTCCCTTGAGGTACTTGAAAGTTTCTATTATGACCCCCCTCTCCCTCCTTTCCTTGAGGCTATACATATTAAGCTCCTTTAGTCTCTCTTCATATGTCTTCTGGTGCAGATCCTGCACTATTTCAGTTGCCCTCCTCTGGAGAGCTTCCATCTTGTCTATGTCCTTGTGGAGATTGGGTCTCCAGAACTGCACACAGTACTCCAGATGGGGTCTCACCAGCTGTCTGTACAGAGGGATAACAACTTCCTGTTTCCTACTGGTGATGCCTCTCCCTATGCATCCCAGTATCACCACCAGCCCTCCTTACTGCCCTCTCACATTGCTTGCCCATCTGATATGACTACCCCCAGGTCCCCTTCCATTTTTGTTGATGTTAGTATCTCACCCCCCCATTGTGTACTCTTCCCCTAGGTTTTTGTTTCCCAGGTGCATTACCTTGCACTTCTTAGCATTGAATCTAAGCTGCCATATATTTGACCATTCCTCAAACCTTGCCAAGTCCCTTCTCATACTTTCCACCCCTGCTTGTGCATCAGCTCTGTTGCAGATCTTTCTGCCATCTGCAAAGAGACATACTTTTCCTTCCAGTCCCTGTGCAATGTCACTTATAAAGACATTGAAGAGGACCGGTCCTAATACTGAACCCTGCGGTACCCCACTAGTAAACCCCCTTTCTTCAGAGTGGACTCCATTTACTATTACCCTCTGTGTCATGTTTAACTTTCTTAAGTTCATAGTTGTAATGATTCTGCAGTTGTTAATACTTCACTCAATCTGTATCGTCTTTTGTAAATTTAGCTACCTTCCATGCCCTAGCTCTCTGTTTCTTAACTTTAAGTAAGTATGAATTGTACCGGGGGCATTATTAAACTTTAATTTCCTAGTTTTAGATGGAGCATGCCTGTTGCAAATTGTCAAGAAATCTACATGGAACATTACCCAAGCATCATCAACAGTGGGGACTAGTTCTAACCTTTCCCAATTGTAATTTTCCAACTCTAACATAAAATTTATATAATCAAAATTTTTAAATAATCTATAATGAACTGTTTTCTCTGATTTCCTTGATTTATTTTGATTTCTTATGCCATATATCATCTGGTGATCCGAGAAAGAATCTGGGAGGACACCTCTAGCTACAAACTTATCTGGGTCCGTGGTAAACAATAAGTCCAAGACTGTAGAAGAAAGTGGATGCTTAGTGTTAACTCTAGTTACATCTGTAATTAGCTGGGTCATACCCCAAATGGCACCCACCTCTACACTACTATGATTACTCTCTACCATTTTCCAATCTACATTTAGATCCCCAATTAACATAATCTCATGGCTATTCAGATATTTCCCCAAAAAGTCCTGCAATGCTTGAAACACCTCAGTACTAGCTTTTAGAGATCGATAGATACCCAATAATAGTAAAGGCTTATTAAAGGGAAAGTTGAATAGTAATGGAAGAACTTCAGAACCACACCAATCCTGTTGGCAATTAAATGTTGACACATTTAGGGAGCTAAGTGCATAAATAATAATCCCCCCCTCGACTGATCTTTCCTCCATAAATTATAACCATTCGTGTGCACCATGTTATCCAAATTCTTATCATTCAACCATGATTCTGTAACTATAATCACTTCTGGACTGTATTTAATAGTCCATTCCCTCAAGTGATCAATTTTTCTTAACAGACTACAGATGTTAATATGAATCACACACAGCCCTTCTTTCTTCAAAATATTAGCAGTTAAATCAAGGTTCAGGACATCACAGGAATTAGAATTTTCAAAATCCAAATTAGTGTAGGGGCCTGGATTAGGATGAATATCCCCACTTACAATTGAACTAATCATCAACACCATTTTAAAAAATTATATAGCTGCCCTTTCATTGTTACTTTCTTAAGGTGTTTAATTGTGGGATGGTCCAAATACATTTTATTTTGTCCACACCCTACCAATAGTCATTTAAATATCATTATCCACTTAATTAGATTAGATTCCAAGTGATCACTCAACAACCCTGATGAAATTATATAATTACTTAATTGGTTCCCCCCAGCACATGTGCTTGATGTATCCCCATGCAATCAGTAGAATCAGAAGCACCAATAAATCTGCAGGTAATCAGTATTACTCAAGATACTTCTTGGAGCAAGGGGAAACATACAACCACTCACAAAAAAAATCCCCAGTTGAAATAGCAACATTTCTAAAATCAAACACAGGGATTACACCATAGAGCAAGATTATTTGTAAACGCCCCTAAATACCAGATATTACCACTACACTAGAATGAAAATGCACTGCCCTAACTACAATTTTTAAACTTAAATACTACACCTAAATTTCAATATGATATGCTTTCATAAATAATGACTATACTATACATAACCCAGACAGCTAAATAGCCTAAAACCTCTAAAATAACAAGGTATCACTGGTATATTTAGACAGACACTACAGAATACTGCTTTAATGTGCCACAATTAAAACATTTACTCTCACTTACTTACAACTACTCCAGCATTTTCTGTGTATGAGTGGTGCTCGTGCCACTCACTATCGCTCGCGCTACACTCTCTCAAGCAAGCAGTATGCAGATTTAAACAGGATTCCTTTTTGTCTCAGGTTCGCAGCAAGTGTGATAGATACTTTTGTGAACACCCTTGGAGCTAATGCTAGGCCAAATGGTAATGTCTTGTACTTACAGTGTTGTCCTAGAATCTTGAATCTGAGATATTTGTAGTGGGCCAGGTGTATAGGAATGTGTAGATAGGTGTCCTTCATATCGATGGATGTGAGGTAGTCCTCTTGTTTTACCGCCCGTAGTGTAGTCTGTAGTATTTCCATTTTGAATTGTTTGTAATGTATGAAATGGTTGATGAATTTTAGATCTAGCATAGGTCTCATATCTCCTGTTTTCTTGCATACCAGGAAGAAGATGAAGTAAATGCCTTGGTCTATTTGGTTCTCTGGTACCTTTCTCTATCGCCTTGTTCGCTAGGAGAGATCTGAGTGTCTCCCTTACCGCCTGTATTTTGTGAGGTTGCCATGACACTGGAGAGACCATGAGTCTGTTTGTGACTGGCTTTTGGGTAAATTCAATGGAGTATCCTAGGGATACAACTTCCAGTACCCATCTGTCTGAAGTTGATGTCCTCCATATTTTGGAAAAGTGACTCAGTCTTGCTCCCACTGGTGGGGAGCATGGGTGTGGCTCTGTTAGGTGGAGCTGTGCCTGGTGGTCAATTTGAGTTGAATCTGCCTTGTTTGAAGGCAGCATTGTAGTGTTCCCTTTGATAATGGGCATGGGTTTTGGCTCTTGAGCTGTTGTTAAAGTAGGCAGGCTTGAATGAAAATGATTTGCTTTGAGAGTAGTTTGATGTTTGCCTCCTGTCTTGTCTACCCCTGAATGGGCGAAATCTGCCATGAAATGTTGGAAGGTAGGTGATCCTAGATGATTTGTCCTTGTCTAGGCTCTTGCCATCATCCTTTTGCTTAATGTAGTTCTCTAGGCCTTCCCTGAATTGGAGGTTACCCTTATAAGGTAGCTTTCCAAGCATTGCCTTGGACTCTGAGTTGGCATTCCATAGTTTGAGCCATATGTGGTGCCTTGTTCTGTTAGTCAGGGCTGCCAATCTAGCTGACATCTTTAATGTGCCAATGGATAAGTCAGCAGTGTATTTTGCTGCCTGTATGGTGTATTTAGCTAGATCTGCCTGTTTGGACTTGAGGTCTAGAGAAGATGCCAGTTCCTCTAGTCAGGTGACTAGTGCCCTTGAGGTGTACGTAGCTGCCGTGTTAGCTCTATAAGCCATGCCTGTCATTTCAAAGCCCCTTTTCAGTAGTTCTTCCATCTTTTTGTCAGTTGAATCACAGAGTGGGGTAATGGTCTCTGACAGTAGCAGTGTCTTCTTGCATAACCCCGTGACCTGGTGATCCACCGTTGGTGGTTTGCACCATGTTTTATTTACGTCTTGTTGGACAGGGTAGAACCTGTCGAATGTGCATTTTTTGGAGATCCTAGAGAGGTCTGCCGACTGCCATTCCTTGTCTATGGCCTCCAGTAGGGCTTTACATATGGGGAAGGCTTTGTCCTTCTTTTGTTTCACTCTAAGGAGGGGGTTTAGTTTTGATTGTTGAGGTGGAACCTCGGGCACCTCAAATCTCATGGTCTCCTTGACCACTCCTAGGAGCTGCTAGAGAACCTCAACCGGGGTGAGTTTTTTTGTGAGGATGAGTTTGTCCTCTTCTTCATCTTGGTTAACCTCCTCACCAGAGTCTCTGTTATCCGGCTTGTCTGGCTCTGTATTATTAGAAGCATTTGGGTGGCCTTGCTCCCTTTATCATTTGTTTTATCATTTTGGGGGGAATTTGCTTTGTTGGCTTGGGAAAGTTCCTCCATCCTTTCTAGGATTTTTAGCATTACTGTCTGTTGGGTCTTGAAGAACTCCTCTGCCATAGAGGGGAATTCATTATTGGGGGAATAGGGAGAGGCTGATTCTTGTTCCATTTCTGCATTCACGTCGCTTGCTGTGCCAGGTTCTGCCTGTTGCGCAGGTGGGGCAGAGAGGTCCCAATTGACTTCACAGTAGGGCGATGCGGCAAGAATGGCATTTTTTTGTTTTGCCCATGTCTTTGTCCTGTGGAGATAGGTAAGGGGACAGGTTTTGTATGCGGTTAGGAGGGGTTCTTACAATTAATGTATTGTACAGATTGAGGTATGGTTTGTATTAAACATATATTTAACATGCCCCAAGAATACCTCTTCTATTGCCCTATACCAGATCTGTGGAGTGATGTTAGGTGGGGGGATGCTGTGACTGCCTGCAGCAGTGTTAGTGGTTATTTCTGTGCTGTTATGCTGGATTGGGTTTATTCGCATTAATGTAGGCAAGAATGGGCATGGAGGTTTGGGGATAAATCTAGGATTGTTGTGCCCATTACACTGTACAGTGCTTCATTTCCCCCACGATTATAGCTGCTTGGCTACTGTACCTAAACTGTATCACACTATAGTGCTAGACCCTGTGCTGCCCAGCAGAACTGGCTCCATATTATGGATCCATCTTGGTTGGTAGGCAGTCTTGCAGCTGCTCATGAATAGAGCTAATGCTGCTCATGCATGAGGTAGTATCTGTGCCTGTGCGTAGACTCATTGCTGCACATGCTCGAGCATAGGACTCAGAGCCCTGGGAGCCAGTCGCTATTTCAAAATGGTGATCAGGACAATAGAACTACTGCTGTTTGAGTTACTCGTGGTGGAGTGACATAGAGACTTGAGCTGATTAGGACTTAGCATGGCTGCCGGTGCCTGGAATGGTTGCGGTTCCTCTGCTTCAAGTAAGGGAGCTCACTGTATTCTGATGCCACAGTAATTTGGCAAAAAAACATAAGTCCTCTGCACTGTGGTGCCATTTTGGGTTGGGGTTGAGGTGTTTCCTCCACGGTTAGCAGTACCGCTGGTAAGATGGCCCAACTCGTAGTAGGGGTTACTGGAGCCACTCACAAGGGGCTCCTGTACCAAACACTTGATGGGGCTGAAATTTGGATCGTGATCAAATAGCTGGTCATGCAACAAGGTGCTATACTTTTCTTGAGGTGGACCCTCGAGCAAGATCCTTGATTAGCTAGGGGAAGCAGCATTAGCGTTGAACATTTGAATACCCTTGCCTTCCCATACTGAAATCTGTCTATTATTTAGGTCTGGCTAACTGTTGTGCATAATAGCCTAAAGAACAGTACAGCTAGAAACAGAATACAGACAATAAAAGTGATTGGAGCAGCTGCACATATCATAAGTGACCAAAGCATTTAGCTACAACTTTAGGGGATTATAATGAAATTGTTGCATACTCCACACCATAGAATCACCTAGACCTGATGCAAGATCATACCTTGTTGAGTACCAATATATATAGATACATATATGTATCTCTATGTATATGAATATATATATATATATATATGTATATACACACACATATATACATATAGCATCACAGAGCAGTCACTGTTTAGGTTGTTACCCTGCTTAGTTGTAGAATAGTTTTTTTTTTTATATATTAAGAGATATGGTTCCTTACCTTAAGCAGTTTTCTGTGGAGCTAGGCAGTGAGTATGCAGCTTCTGCAATGCACATGAATGAAATGGAGACCAGTGGGGAGGGATGGGACTTAAACAGGATCAGATTTCTATTCTGGTCACATGTGCATTGGCAACATATGAGATGGACGAAACCCAGAAGTAATGGATGGGGGGATGATGTAAGGTGATGCAATATGCAATTGAATATAACAAACGAAAAAAAAAAACATTGTTAGGTAAAAACATCTAAAGTCATAGTTAAGCAATAAGGCATGATGGGGGGCTATTATGGTGAGATAACAGCCCACCTTGACTGGGTTGAAGCATGATGCATAGCAGAGTACTTCCACCACCTGAGAAGGGCCGTTAGCCCACCATAACACCCCCCTGGAGTGCCTTATTGCAATTATGAATTGGGTCATTTTTATGTTTGCTTGCGCAGATGCACAAGAAACATTATGTGGCAGCTTAGGAGAGAAGCAGGTTGTGTAAGTGTGGCAGTGTGGCAGCCAAAGGAGGCATTGCATTTGGGGGGCTTGGCACTGGTTGACCAGTGGAGGCAGAGTGTGCTGATGACACTGGCTTCCAAAAGTGCCACCATTTTGTATCATTTTCACTGCAGCAATCAGGGGCTGCCTCGTCATTGCAGTGTCAGCCATTCTGCTGCAATGAGGGAGCGACCCAGCATTGCAAGGTGGAACGTTGCATAGTGTAATATTGTTTATGAATGAAGCGGCAAGCCTCTGCCATGTTCACAAACAATATTAGATAGCCCCCAGTGCCGAGGGGTGCCCAATCCCCCTCTGCATCATGTGCCACCCCCAAAAACAGTTTTTGTCGGCCGATGGGGGGGCCCAATCCCCTTTGGCTTTATTCCCCCTCCTTCCCAGTGTAATTTGCTGATTGGGGAACTCACTCCCCATTGGCATATTTCTCCTCCCCTTGCCAGTGTAATTTGCAGATGGGGAACCCACTCCCTGTATGCATAACGTCCCCCACCAAAAAAGTTGTTTTTTTGCCAAGGAGGTGCCCAATCCCCCTCGGCTCTTGCCCCCCCAGTATGTGCTGACAGGGGTGCCCAATCCCCCATCAGTTACAGCCCCCCAAAAAAAGACTCAGGCAGCATGCTGGGAGCCTCCCCAGCATGGAAAATGTCCCTGGTTCAAAAAAAAGCCCCACATTGTTTTTTTTTCCTTTTCCTTTTTTCTTTTCCTGTAAATCAGAAAACTGTTCCTTGTTGAGTCCAGTGGACCCCTACAATCTGCACCCATACTCTGCACACCCTGCCATCCCATACCCCCTTCACCCCATACTTACCTCTGGAGCCCAGCACGATGATCTTCGGTGGACCAGGAACATGTCTGCACTCTTCAAAGACGACCGCAAACTGAAGAAATGCCGGTTAGCTGTATAATGGCATAAATAGGTTTTTTTCAACTTTGATGCATCTGTCAGGCATTTTTGGGAATTTTGGCACCACATTTTCAACATGGGGTTATTGGGACCCATCCTCATGAATTCAGCCACTGTCATGGCTTTATTCTGTCCCAAAAGGTGATTTTGCATTCACTGCATGGAATCACCTTTTGGGACTGATTAACGAAATGACAGTGCCAGAGTTCTTGAGGTGGCCTCTCAAAAAGTCTATGTTGCAAATTTGGTGGAAAAAATCCTAGAAATGACTGTTTTACAAGCGTGCATTGCACAGTTGCTACGTACACTCGTAACTTTGTGAATTTGCAATATTTTCACTCCAGATTTTCAACACTTCAATTTATCCACAACTGCTTATGAACAGTACAGTTGTAATTTTTCATATCCTGGCAAAAATGTGTTTTCGCACTTCTGGCACAGAATAGCACGGTCGCTGTGGGAAATCAGTGTTCGGGACACATTAAGAAAATCACTGTGACACTGTTCATTTGCAGAGGGCCTAACATTCCCATGTTGAGAATTTGATGATGAAAGTCCAAAAAATGACTGCATTACAAGCGTGCGTTGCTCAGTTTAAATGCATGCTCTTAACTTTGCACATTTGTAATATTTTTACTCCAGATTTTCAACATTGCCATTTTTCTGCAACTCCTTATGAACAGTACAGCTGTTATTTTTCACATCCTGGATGAAACATGTTTTTGCACTTCCAGCACAGAATAGTGTAGCTGCTGTGGGAAATCAGTGTTCAGGAAACATTAAGAAAATTACAGTAACACTGTTCATGAGCAGAGGTCCTAAGATGCCTATGCTGAAAATTTGGTGACAGAAGTCCATAAAATGACTACGTTATGCGCATGCGCTGCGAAGTTTCCACATATGCTCAGAAGTGAGAGCATTTTTAATATTCCCACTACAGATTTTAAACATTGCCATCTCTTCACACCTCCCTATGGATGGTACAGCTGTCATTCTTCACATCCTACCCAATCTTGGTTTTCGTACATGTGGTGCAGAATGACACTGTCACTGTTGGAACTCAACTTTCTGGACACATTGACAAAATCACACTGCAACTCTTCATGAGAAGATGTCCCAAATGCTTTCATGAGGTGGGGTCACAAAAAGACCATGTTGAAAATTTGTAGTGCAAATACCAACAAACACCCAAGGCATTAGGGTTTTTAACCATAACGTCCTACGCTTTACAGACTGACAGGCATCGGGGTGTGCTTTTGGATTGTTGACTGTACTGCTCATGCCATCCCACCACCACCACCACCCCCAGCCACTAATAGGCATTGAATTGTACCTTGGACTCTTTGGCCCCAGACCTTACCCCATTCTCCTATGCTGCACCCATTTCAGTATACAGTATGTCCTTATGGAATGGGGTGACTGTAAAGCCAAACACCCTAAGGCACACCTCAACACATGTCGCTGTCTTCAGAATTGGGTTAGGTGACATGGCATGACCATCATGGGTGACAACCCAAACACTTACCCCAATGCCTGTCCGTATCTACAGGATGGAGGTGGGGTTGGTATAAAGTTTAATACTTCACCACCATTCCTATTCTGCATCTAACTAATACATTTCCAATGCTAATACCAGCAAGTAAACATTTGGCATTGACAAATGTTTGTTACTAAATTTGATGCCTTTTTTAACATATTATTTTTAGCTGGCCCATCGTGATGGGATAATGGCCAAGTTTAAACCTGTTGTAGGCAATCAGGAGCCAGCATTCTTTCTACTCATTTCATAATATTCTATATCATTTAATAAAATCAAAGTCTATTTGTTGTGCCTAGGAAAAATGTTAGAATCTTTCTATTTTTTTCAAACTTACCTACTGATCCATTTTATGTAACCAATAGCACATGTGCAGATAATGGTACTGCTGAGATACCATCACAATGAAAAGGTTGAAGGTACTCTACCTGTGGTCTCGTGCCTAACTGCACCTCAGTATATAGAGGTATATCAGTACCAGCAACACTGTCCCTATCTTATGCTGACATAACAGTGGTCTAAAAAATGTTGTTGTAACACAACTAGTAAAACAGTAATATTTATCAGCTCCTTTTCATATGTTACTATGAGAGTCTGTATTTTAAAACGTATTACTGCAATAACATAACTAAGTTTTTGTTCTTTCTTTCCATAATGCCACTCACTGCCAAGAAAAAAACAAACAGTAAGCCATATGTGACACACTACAAAAAAGGGTGCATTAGTGTGCAGTAGCACTTTTCAGTGCTTGATAGTGGCCTAAATGATAAAATCTCATAACTGCATGTATAGCTGTTTCTCATACCTTCTCCTCTATCCTCCTTTATAATCTATGCCCCAGCATCATCACATGCACCATACAGCCTGCATGTCAACTTATTCTCATATATATCCTCTCACGTCCTGCCAACCACCCAAAATCACACCTGAACTATATGGTTCTGCATATCACTTCCAAACTATACTTCCTAAACAACACAAAATATGAGGCATGGACTTGGGCCAATAACCACACAGTGAACACTTCAAGAAGCCACAATTAAATAACTGTAATGCTCAACAACTGAGCTCAAAATTTTTACACATTACACGTAACCCTCTAGAAGCATGTATCTGTGTAATCAACAACTGTAAGTAATATTTTATACTGCATGGAAAAAAAGATTATATTATACCAAATTGAGCAATGTTATACCTCCACATTTCTTACCAAAATCAAAAATATTTTCATTATCTCATTTCATTATACCATTGCTATGGCATACTCAACAACATAGAACAACAGACTGATATTACATTTCCACAATTAAACTGCAGTTATACTGTCAACCACAGTCAATAACAAAAGCTCCCTCATACAGCATACAAAAATACAGTCTGTGGCTTAAATTTTAAAATAACACTGCTTTTTTACAATATTTTCTACCCATGCATTGCATTTCAGCTTCTCCTTAACACATCAACTTCACCGGCATGACTTTCATGAACTACATAGCTTGCCACTGTTCAACAGCAGAAGTAATAAAAAGCAAAGGAATGCTCACTAATAAAAAACACATTAAATTTCAGTAAAAGTAAACAACAGCGCTATTTTGTATTTGCTTACATGATCTTTTTTCTCTTCCAGAATCACTAGAACAGTTAAAAAACATACAGCCAAGCCTTGGCTGGCTGCACAAGGCCATGGAGGAGGGCAAACCATGCCGAGGCCCAGAGTGGCCAGGTACTGGCATGCAATCAAGAACAAATTCTACAAAAGCATGACCACTTCATTGATTTGCTGCAGCACAACAGCTGCAATGGGCACATGGCTATGGTTGCTGTCTGTGGGCTCAAGGACAGCAACAGAAGCCTCTCTAATGCAATTCAACAATTGTGTGAGCAAGAGAAGACAAATGTTGCCATCCAAGACACCACCCATGTTCTCATGTTGTGGCTGGCCAAGAGTCAATTGGAGGCCACAGAAGAACTACATCATCACATCTGCCAGGACCTGCAGCATTTCCATGAGGTGGACTCGGTCATCCCGGTTCCTCAGCAGCAGGAACCTCCACCAATTGCCCTGCCCACTGAAACACCAGAAGAGGAGAAGCACCAACTCCTGACCTTCCAAGTTTCTCCAGTGGACTCTTCCACTTTCTCCAGCTTCCCCAAGTTACCCTCATCACAAAACAAGGGCTAGCACATCACTGTCACAAACAGTTTGTTTAATTAATTCATTTTTTTTAAATTCAAACCATGTCCAGTTTTTCTTTTTTTTTGTACTTTTTTATGCCCATGTGATGATAACACATTTTACTTTTTAATTTATTAAAAATATAGAAATATTGTGTTATATTTTCTTTATTTTTTGCAAAAGAAAATGTTCAATATCTATACAAAGTATGTTACATGTATGTATTTTTTGTAAACAAAGAATTATTTTTTTAATACTTTTTTGTTCTTTTTATCCTACCCCTTATGAAAACAACACATTTTACTTTTCAATTTATTAAAAATATATAGAAATATTTTTTTTTTGCAAAATAAAAATTGTTAATATCTGTGCAAAGTATGGTAAATGTATTTATTTTTTTATAAACAAAGAATTACTTTTTTAAACATAAAAATGTCTCACATTTCCACTTTCTAAATGTTAAGGTATATCTATGGCAGGGAGAGAGTGGCAGGGTGTGTGTTTGTGTGGGGGGGGTTGGGGGCTAAAGCAGGGTTGGAATATCAGTTGTCAGCTGTGCGACCATAACACCCCATCACCATACTTCATGCCCCACACTCATACTTATACATAAAAATGACTTCACACAATAACCCTACTGGGCTCACTGGTATGTACCGGTGGGTGTACAAGCTCTCCGGGTCCAGCGCTCCCACTTACACATAACAGAGACATGCAATACCCTATAGATCTAACTAGTATGGTGTTGGTGGGAGATTGGACCCTTCAGGCCCTGTGCTCCTACTAACTTGTCCATTTCTGCATAACAAAATACGTGTGTGGGAGCACAGGCCCTGGAAGTTACACATAACAACAGACATATACAATACACTATGGGGCTAACTAGTACATGTTGGTGGGAGCACGGGGCCTGGTGCTCCCACTAACCAACCAATTTCTGCATAACGATATGCATGTGTGGGACTGTGGGCCCTCCAGGCCCTGCGATCCCACTTACACATAACAACAGAGCCATACAGTGGCCCTAGGGACCTGAAAAGGAACCCTTGTAACACTAATTTGCAAATAGCTCAGTAACTGTACAACCTATGAAAAAAATCCACTGCAGGTGTAATCTATTACTCCAAAACCTCCACACATAAAAGCTGCTGGTAGAGAAAAATCTGTATCTCACATCATTTCCAAGATAGGGGCACCAAAAGTCACTGTGGGCACCACAGTGTTGTCCTATGGGAAAAATCTCAACTTCGTGATGGCATACCTTTGCAGCCGATTAACTTTTTAACACCTAAATAGCATAATTCACAACTCTGGGACATCCCCTTTATATCCTGCAAATTTCAAGCCAAAAGATTAAACCATTTATTTACAGTGCACTGGCAAAGTTTTTAGAATCCTAGTTCAAGAGATGGCAAAAATTCCCATTCGCAAGATCAATCCCCATTCATCAGCTGTCAAAATCACTGTTCGTAAAAAATCCTTCATTGTCAAATTCTGGCCATCTAGTCTAGAAGTCTGGCAGTATAGCCTAGAGGTTAGAGGAATGAGGTGTGAATGAGCTTGGTACATCCAGTAGACCAGACCTGAGTTTGATTCTCACAACCTCCACTTGTATACTGTGTGACTCTGAGCAAGTCACTTAACCACCCAATGCTCCCAGGTCACCCCTGAAAACAGGCACTTGTGCCTAGTGGGCCTTACACGGTTACCACAGACAAAAAAAAAAGTCACAGTCAAGGATTTTGTCAGCTGGTGAAAGGGGATTGGCTCACAAACATGGATTTTACCAGCTCGCGAACGGGGATTATGTCAACTCCCGAACGAGGAATCTAAAATTCAGTCTCCTTTCGTGAGCTGGCAAAATCCCCATTCACCAATTGATCCCCATTTGTGAGGTGTAAAAATCCTCATTTGTGAGCCAATCCTCATTCACAAGAATGGACATCTGGTCATGAATGATGATCAAGGATTTTGTCATCTCACAAATGGGGATTTTGTCAGTTCATGAAAGAGGATTTAAAAACCAAATCCCCTTTCGTGAGCTGACAAAATCCTCATTCAGGAGCCAATCCTGGTTTGTAAGATAGTGCTATCTGGTCCCTAAGTCACAATCAAGAATTTTGTTACCTTGTGAAAGGGGAATGACTCACGAATGGGGATTTTGTCACTTCGTGAACGAGGATCGGAACTGAGCGATGAATGAAAAATGTTAATATCTAAAATGGCATTTTTTTTGTCCAAAACAAATGAAACCAAAGGCATGGGTCTGCAGAGGGCATTACCCTGAACAAACCCCATATCTTATTTCACCAACAAATTACCAGTGGAGCAAGCTACATGGCATTTTGTTTGGAGGGAAAAATGAAAACAAAATGTCGGCTCATGAATGAAGAATTTTTTCTAAAGAAAGGGGATTTTATAAATCCCCATTGGCAAGCTGACAAAATCCTTGATCATGAGCCCAATCCCCTTTCACAAAAAATACATATAAATCTTGGAGTGACTTGAGCATGCTCAGAATCTGATACTTCAAAATTAAATAACTTTGGAATGGATTAATATATTTTCACCAAACCAAAGCTGCTTTGTTCTTTGACCAAACATTTTTCTATCTGGAAAATTTCAGACCACAATACCAAACAGTGTGGCCATAGTGTGATGGGCAAAGATAAGTAAAAAAGTGCAAAGAAAAGTCAAAAAATGAGTTTTTCAGCCCTTTGTTGTACATAAATTGCAAGGCCGACTGAAATGCAACGTGGCAATCAAGACAGTGCATTCAAAATTTTGTACAAATCCATTAAATGGTTGTAAAGTTATTAAGGTGCAAAATTTGGGATTTAACATTAAACTGCTTACTCAACCTTATTATATATATATATATATATATATATATATATATATATATATATATATATATACACATACATATATATGTACATTTATATATATACACATACATATATATATATATATATATATATATATATATATATTCATTAAAAACTACTTTAATGCATCATTTGGGTTAAAACACAAAAAATCAGAAGTGAACATCTTAGGTTGCCTGCCCCCCATGGACCACAAATCATCCCTAGATTGACAGATGACAGGGTGTGTCATTGACGTTGAGAAGGCCTAAATGTTGCCCCATTCCTTGTGTAATCATATTCAGGAGGAACAGTGAAGAAGAAAGGGCAACATTTGAGCCTCCACAACTCAATGACACCATCTCATCTGTCTGTCAATGTGGGATGATTGGTAGATCCATAGAGGAAGGGGCAACCCTAAAGATCTTTCATCTCTGACTTTTTGTGTTTTAACCCTAAATGCGTGCTATGCATTTGCATGAAATTTCCTTATTTTTTGAAAAATAAAAGAAAACTAAGATGTTGCGGAAGTTGGTGGGAGCAAGATAACAGTACAACTACTGAATATAAGATGAATTACTTGGTCATGAGACTGGCATAATTGAGCAGCTGTTTACATCTCAGACACATAAGCAGTGAAACTGTCTCCATGGCAGTAACACTAGGTACCTTATAAATCTAAAGGCAGTACCACAATGCAAAAGACTATATGCAAAATGTACAGTGTGTGATACGATATCTCGGCAGGAAATTAATTCTGCAATGCCTAAATACCATAATTGACATCTGCAGGACAAGCCTTCAAGACCCTCCAAATTTCAATGTAAAAGATGAAACCAGGTCAGAGATATAACATTTTAAAGTTTGAGATTTTCATTCGTCGGAGTTGCACAGTTCTGCACCTGTTGACATTTTCGAGACACAACGACTGAAAACTACACCCATAACATTAAGGCAAGGTACCCTATCAGTTTCAAGCCACCACTACAATGCAAAACGTTGTCCTCAAAATGTAAACTGCGCCACGCAATATATCCACAAAACATATATACCTTCTGAGACATAATCACTGTAATTTACATCTAGAGGACATGCCATAAACGCTCTCCAAATTCCAAGTAAAAAGACCGAACCGTTTCTGAGATATGTAATGTTAAATATTAGTAGAACTGGGTTTTCTAGTGCATTATCAAATCTGGCCCTCTTGTCCCTATCTCACGATCAAAGATGGCAATCAAAAAATCTTTCAATCAAAGAATTTGCAGGCTTGCGATCAAAGAATTTGCAGGCTCATGATCAAAGAACAAAAAATGTTGAAAATCAAAATTTGACAGAAATGCAATAAATCACCACCATGGTTCGACAGAATGAAGACCCCTGAGCAGAACCCACCCTCATTTGTCTTCCTAGGGTACCCCTGGGCTGAGAAATGTGAGTTTTTAATTCTGCCATCTTGTTCCTCGCTTGTGATCAAAGATCGTGATCAGAGAATCTCCAGATCAAAGAATTTGCAGGCTCTCAATCAAAGATTTTGTTGGCTCACGATCAAAGAATAAAAAATGATGAAAATAAAAATTTTCAGATAAATGTGGTAAACCACTGGCATGGTTTTACAGAACGAAGCCCCTTGAGCAGAACCTACCCTCATTTGTGTTCCTAGAGCACCCCTGGGCTGAGAAATTCAATTGTTTTAATTTGTCCATCTCGTCCCTAGCTCGTGGTGCAAGATCAGGGTCAAAGAATCTTGTGGTCAAAGAATTTGCAGGCTCGCGATCAAAGAAATTGCACACTCTCAATTAAAGAATAAAAACTGGTGAAACATGAGTTTTGGGCAGATTTAGATGAAACCACCACCATGCCTTGATAGAGCGAAGTCCCCTGAGCAAAATCCACTCTCATTTGTGTTCCTAGGCAAGATCGTGGTCAAAGAATCTTGCAATCAAATAATTTGCAGACTCATGATCAAAGATCGTTAGCAAGTAGTGATCAAATAATTTAAAACATTGTAACTCTATTTTCTGACCATTTTAGGTGAAAACAAAGGCATGGGTCAATAGATCAAAGCCCTCTGAGTAAAACCCATGCAGGTTTTACTTTAGGAGTGGCCCCTGAGCTGTGATATTTGATTTTTTTTCAGATGGAATTTGAAAAACAAGATGGCGGACACCTTGCGATCAAAGAATTCTCGGGGGACAAAGATTCTTTGATCGCTATGCTGCAAATTCTTTTACCACCAGGTGGGACGAGATGGCCCAAACCCCATTCTTTGTTGGCAAAACAATCATATACATTTTCCCATTGACTTATAATGGGAGCTTAAAAGTGCCGTAACTTTTGAATGCCTTAATATTTTTTCACCAAATGAAAAGCAGCATGTTTGGCCTCTGAAGATCTTTCAGATGAGCCAACTCACAGAGCAGCATGCCACACAGCAGTCATGCAAGGCCACATGCAAATTCCCCCAAACTGGTGAAAAGTGCATTTTTCAGCGCTTTGGTGCACAAAGACTGTAAGTCCGACCAAAATGAAATTTGGCAAATCAAGAGAACTACCAAGTACCACCACACATACAAATTTAAGGCAAATCCATTGAATGGGTCTAAAGTTATTAATGTGCAAAAGTTTGACTTTAACATAGAAGTGCCTTCATAACCCTAAATATAGGGTCATGACTGCGCCCCTATAATATGTGTGTGTGTATATATATATATATATATATATATATATATACATACACACACATATATATATATATATATATAATTACTGGGTTCCGTTTTTTTCAATGGGAAAAAGCCGTGTGTTAAATGCCGTAACACCTGGTAAAAGGTATTACGGCATTCAACGCCTTCTTCCAATCCTAAAGCACTACAAACAGAAAGTGGCGAGCTCATCCATACAGAAGCCCTCAGACACAACACAGCTCAAGCCTCTCAGTGTTCATTTCTCCCTCAGTCACTCACCTTCTAATCGCGTTTCTTCTATCTTCTACCCTTCGCAGCATTTTCTGACAAACAAACAAATCAAAAGCTGCTCAGCCAGAGCGTTTCCACAGCTCACTACCGGCCAACACGATAAAATGACTTCGTAACATAGAAGGCTATGTTTGGGATCGTCTGCATTTTCCATACCCCAGTAAAAGTTAATATCCTAATCAAGCAACACCCACAGAAACAATGAAGAATCCAAGTTATCAAGGACTCAGACAACTCTCACGAAGATATTCTTAAAACAGTCAAGCCACCACACAGCACTTTATTGCCAAAATATAACATTTTCTGTAGAATTGTACATTGCTACAGTAAACACTTTCACCACCATCCCTAAGTAATCTCCGTTTCAAGCCTACTATTTCCTCTGCTGTTCAAAATGCTGCAGCACTTAAAAATGGAACCCAGTAATTATATACAACAAAATATGGGGTGCAGTGTGTTTACCTCGGATTTAACACACACCCTCGTTGTTGGATGGCTATAATAAACCCCTCGGGCTTCACCCTCAGGGTTTATGTGCCATCCAACAACTCGGGTATGTGTTAAATCCTAGTAACACACTGCACCCCATACTTTATCCTATATTTATACAATGGGGTGAATGATAAATGAGTGTGATAAAACCATGTATTTTCGCTGTGGTGACATCACCATAAGAGATCTTTCATGTCATGACATCACGACTAGAAATATAAATGTACTCGTGACACCACCACTGTGAGTGATATTTCACTGCTGCCTGCAGCCAACTCAGTTACCGTGGCAAAGCATTCTCAGGTGTTTCCTATACTCTGATTCACTCCCAATCCATTGCTGTGATACTCTCAGCTTGACTGCAGCCAGAATTCTAAAGCAGACAGCTTCACTAAACAGTCTCTTTCTCACTGCTGCCTGAAGCTAACTTTCTTAGCATTGAAAAACACACTCATCTTTTCCAACAGAGTTTGTAACACTGTCAGCCCATTCAGAAAATCTCACACACAGAAACAGCAAACACAAAAACAGCAACAGAATACAAAAAATCAGAACAATACTTCTGAAACATGTACCCCTATTGTATAAATCAAACACATAATGTGCAGATTGTGTGCTATGGAAAATATCTTCAATCCTGCATCATGAGCTCTGGATACTCTTACTTGTGCTTTCGACACTCATGAGTATCCAGAGCTCACTCTGCAGGAGTGAAGATATTTTCCATATCACACTCCTGCCCATCATGTATCCCTACACACACACACACACACACACACACACACACACATATACACAATATATAGATTTACACAACATATGTTTTGAGATAAATTCACGGACAAAAAGTAATATCTCAGCCAGGTAGTGGACATATCACTGATATTGCCCCATTCCTATTCATCATCCTAATGAAACTGAAAGAATTTGGTACTCGCTGTCTACTGCCCATGGCTACCTCTCTACCCCAACACGCCCCCCATGCAGCTGTCAGTCATCTGTGAAATTATCTGGTTGATCCTGCCATTATTTTAAAAGAAATTAATATTTTAAATGCTTATCTGGTGGATTCTGCCACTCTGAGCACTTCCATGTTCCCTCTAAATGTAGCGTGGCTGAGCGCTATACATAATGATGGTTGTTATATTCTCTGATATTTTCTAGGATGTACCTTGAGTTCACAAAGTCAGAAAATGCTGTGCTATATGCACAGCTTAGTGTTGTTAACGTGTTTGTTCACTGGGGGAAAAAAGCTGCTGACTGCACACAGATTGCAGTGAGTGAGTCAATGGCTTCAGTACAATACAGACAAGTGCAAGCATCTGTTGCTAGGCAACAGAGGCTTGCGTTCCCATGAACTTGCTCACTGCACTCTGTGTGCAGTCAGCAGCTTTTTTTTTTCCAATGAACAAGTAACAATATGCTGTGCATAAAGCACTGAGTTTTCTGACTTTTGAACTCAAGGCACATCCTAGAAAATGTCAGAGAATATTGTAACCATCAATGTGAATAGTGCTCGGCCACGCTACATTTAGAGGGAAAGTGAAAGTGCTCAGAGTGGCAGGATCAACCAGATAAACATTTAAAATATTAATTTCTTTGAAAATAATGGCAGGATCAACCAGATAATTTTTTAATAACCTTAAACTGATGGGATTAACCAGGTGTCTGAATATCCTATATAATCTGTTGTGTTGAGGGGCAGGGAGGCATGGATGGCTGTGTTGGGGGGACATGGCAGGATAAACCAGATAACTCTTTTTAAAAATAACCATAACTAGCAAGATCCAAAAGATATTTTTTAAACAACAAATAACATTGGTTGTTTTGGCAGCGTTTCTGTAAGGGGGGTTGTATTGCTAGAGCCATTACCTTTATGTGACCCATTGCATTGAGTGGGGTATGTGATGGGTTGTGTTGGGGGGCAAAACATATGTTGTACAAACAGAGCATGACATGGCCTGACTGAAGATATCATATTTAACTTCACTCAAGACCAGTGACATCAAGATATCTCACTTGTGGCTGCGCCACTGGTGAGATATCATGATATCACTGCCCTCTCGTGAAGATAAATATGACATCTTCAGAATATTATATATATATTATAGTGGCACAGTAGTGCCAGTATAATTAGGGTTGAGTACCCCATTTAAGATTAAAATGTGACATTTTGCAGCTTAATAACTTTGCCTCCTCTGTATGACAAATTTGCCTGAAATTTGGAATGCATGGAGCAGTACCACAGATCTCTGGATCTGCCAAGCTTTGTACCAGTCGGATATATGGTTGCAGAGCTATAATGCACAATAGAAAGTCGTATTTATGCTTTTTTGCATATTCTTTGCTCGAGACTACAGGTAGCACAGTTTGCGCAACTGGTCCAAAAACTGTAGGGAACATGTGGCCAGGATCTTGGACATGCCTTTCGAAGATTTCATGAAAAAATATTAAACAGTTCAAAAGACATTCAAAAAACAAGTTTCTTACCACTGAGGTCAAACTGACAGGTCTGTAGTTTCCTGCCTCTGTCTTTCTCCCACTGTAGTGAAGGGAATTCACATCTGCCCTCCTCCAGTCCTCAGGTACAACACCATCCTCCCATGATTTGTTAAAAAGGGTAGTCAATGGTGTTACTAGTTCTCCCCTTTGTTCTTTTAGAATTCTGGGGTGAAACCCATCAGGCCCCACTGCTTTGTCCACCTTCAGTTTTAGGAGTTCTTTCAGAACCCTTTCTTCTATGAAAGGACTGATATCGACCCCGCTGTCTAGAGTGCTTCCATTGACTGGATTAGATACCTCACTTTCTTCTTCCTTTGTGAACACTGAGCAGAAGTATTCATTCAGTATCCCAGCTTTTTCACTGTCCCTCTCTGCTCACCCACCCTCCTCTTTACTCAGCCTCAGTATCCCTCCCTTTGTCTTTCTTCACTCCCTGATGTACCTATAAAAGGTTTTATCCCCCTTCTTAACCAAGTTGGCTATCTTTTCCTCAGTTTGGGCCTTTGCTATTCAGATTGCCTTCACCACTTCCTTCTGCTTTAACTGGTACAGTTCTCTGTACTGCTCCTTCTGTGTTTCCTTATACTTCCCGACTGCTATCTTTTTCTCCCTAACATTCCCTACCACCTCTTTTGAGAACCATAGTGTTTTTTATCTTTCATTTTGATTTGTTTATTTGCTTCACACAAAGGCTTGTTGCCTCTGTGATGGCAGTTTTGATGTTTCCCCATTGCTGTTCCACCTCTCCTTCTTGCCTGTTTGCTAGTGCTTTTCTGAGGCACTCTCACATTTTGACAAAATCAGCCCTCCTGAAGTCCAGTACCTTCACTTTCATATGGCTTGACTCTATAGCTGAGTTTATCATGAACCACACTGTTTGGTGGTCACTTGTTCCCAGATGACTACCCACTTCTAGATCTGAGATCCTCTCTCCATCCCTCTTTGAGAGTACCAGGTCTAAGATTGCTCTCTCTCGAGTGGGTTCCAAATACAGCTGATTGAGGCATGCCCCCTGTAGGCCACCGAGAATGGCCCTGCTCTTGGATTTGGCTGCAACAAAGGTGCTCCAGTTATCATCTGCCATATTCAGGTCTGCCATCAGAAATGTCTCCCCTTTCTCTGACATCCTATGGATGCCTTCTATCATTTCCTTTTCCATTTCCTCCCCCTGAGATGGGGGTCTGTATTCAACCCCTGTGTGGATTGTTTTGCCATTTTCAGTCTCCAGGGTCACTACAGCTGCAGGAAAGAATGCTGCCACCCAACAAAGCACCAATGGTAGCGGTTGCACACCTCAGAGATGGCCGCTACCATTCTAAAATCTATTTTTATGTGGGGGGCTCTGCCCCCCAAACATAAGGATTCTAACTCCAAGGGGGAGCAGATGACAGGAAAATAATAAAAATTGTGGGGCCATGGAATGCTGTTTCCATGGCCCTTTGTTAAAAAATACTATGTTCCACTACAAGAAAATAAAATCCTCAAGGGGAGACCAGGATTAGAACCCTCGTCTGCAAATCTGTGCTTGCCAAGCTGCTGCCTTAACCCGCTCTGCCATGGGGGTAGCTTGGCCAGTAAGTGCATTGTTATTCCTCTTCTCCAGTGTTTCTATCCTGATAGAACAGTGACAGGGGTAGCGGTAGCTTGTAGTCACTATTCTTCCCCTGTCGCTATTCATGCTTGTGCAGTACTGGCTGTGTGGTTTATACTGTGTGGAAAAATTATGTCTGCTGATTTGTTGGATGCCATCACATGACCGTGCATATAGCAGACCATGACCGCACACCTGCATTTTACCCCCCTGAAAAATAACTTTGCCATTTTATATGATAGATAACCCACTCTATGTTGTGTGGTCGCACTCTGATATACGCATGCCTTGGGTGGTTGCTGAACTCGGCCTGTGGCCTCGTGTATATCAGAGAACAACCTACACTGTAGAGTGGGTTATCTATTACCTAAATATATATATATATATATATATATATATATATATATATAGTATATAGTGTTATACTGCCTGGCAGTTGATTTTATGTGGGTAAAAATGTATTTGTTTGTTTTTTTAGGCATATATCAGTCAATTTCTATTTAACTCGTCTAAAACTTGGAATACCTGTAGTCCAAGACGTGATTCACATTTCCACATTTGTGATGATTATCAGATTTGAACTGTGTATTTGGCACATACAGAATCTGAGAGATAATTTTGGGGTGTTGTGCGTACCCCTTGAATTTGTCTGTGGGTATTATGTGTTAGTCTTGTAGTACTCATTGAGGCATTTTTTATATATATATATATATAAATTGTCTGTGGGAGCATTACTTAATCCCAGTAGTCAGTTTCCCGACACCCATCATCCCAAAGCCACAATCCTGACACCCATTTGCCCGACGCTTCTATGTTGCCTGTGTCAGAGTTTGCAATCTTAAATATGAGTGTGGGGGGGGTGAAGCCCCCCACCCGCAGTGGTCAAAGCCTCACGAAACATAAAAAAAGGTACCATGGCAACATCCTTACTGTCAGGCAACTGACCATTGGGATTGTGTCTTCGGTATGTTGAATGTCTGGGAACTGACTGTCAGGATTAAGTAATATATCCTTGTCTGTTAACTCCAAAGATAAATGGAGGCATGGCTTGTTAAAGTCACAATGTTATCGAATGGGAATTTTCAGTTTTTTGGTTTTTGTTTTTTCATGACTATTTTCAGTTGGTATTTCTTTGTGTTTTCTTTGTACTTGTATGTTTATATCATTAGTTTATTTAAGAAAAAACTTGGTTGATTATTTTTTTCTTTTTGTAAGTGTTTTGTGGTATGTGAACTGCAGAGACATTGTTTGCTGACGGATTTGTGAGTAAGTGTTTGAAAAATGTTTCAGACTTAGGGTTAGAAAATATATGTCCGGGTTTGGATAAGAAATATGTTTCTGACTTAGTGTTAGAAATATGTTCCTGGGTTAGGGTTAAAGGAATTTGGGCAAGCTGAAAAGCGATTAATTTGCTTTGTTCTAATTTTCTTTTGTCTGCTTTGTTCTAATTTTCTTTTGTCACTCTTTCTTCAAAGAAAAAAATATATTTTAAGTTTCATCTTAAATCCCAGCGATTGATTTTATGTGGGCAACAATGTGTTTTGGGGATTTTTAGGCATACCTCAGCTAAAGAAGATACACATTTGGTGCATTTTTTAAGATTATTGGACTTGAATTGTGGATTTGGCACAGTCGTGAAGTTGGGGGGTAATTTTGGCATGCTGTACATACCCAATTAATTTTTCTGGGAGTATTATACATTAGTGTTGTAGAACTCATTGAGAACTTTTTTTATATTTAGATTGTCCCTTAACTCCAACGACTGATGCAGTTATAACTTTTTAAAGTCGCAATGTTGAGCCCGCCCAGTGGTGCTGAGTGTTGAGGCACTGGACGCCACACCTCATGCCACACTGGTGACCCAGGTTAGGGAGCAAACTTGAGTCACAGTGGGTCAGCAGGGGAGGGAGAGGATCGAGCATCAGATGACAGCTCTCCTCTCCTGGGGATGGGTGGGCACATCATCCAGATCCTTGGCTGCCTCATGGTGGAGGATGGGGGCAGCGCCAGATCCCAGAAAACTTGGAAACATGGCTTCATGATGGGCATGTGCATCCAAGTGTGCACATTCATGGCCATGAGGGGGAGGGACAAAAAAATGAGAAAAATGGCTGCAGGCTCTATGAAGACCCTTCAGGATGCCAGCGCCACTCAGGCACAACCCAAAAATTGCCAGCTCCAGATATGTGTACAGGGGTGGGGGAGGATGGCCCCACTCCCTCCTTGCCATGTGGGTAATCCTTGGGGGAATAAAGGGCTCGGGGTGCAACAAGGAGCAGAGGCCGGGTGACTGGAGGAGGTGGATGCTTGCCTGCAGGTTGAGGAGGATAAATAATTCACAATAAAAGGAAAAAAAAAGTTGCAATGTTATCCTATGGGAATTTTCAGTAGGGTTTTGTTGTAGTAAGACATAACTTAAAACTAAACCAGGGCAAACTGGAGGGGCCAGTGGTCTTTTTCTGCCGACATCTAGTCTGTAACTATGTTTCAGCAGGGTGTTTGAAAATGGATTGTAGCATGGTTTTACATTGCTACAGTCTAAACACAGTTATTTTAAACTGTGTTAACAGAATTAAGATGGTTTAAAATGTGGAAAAAATGTTCATTTCGACAGGGCCTAAGTTGCAGATTTGAAAGCTAGGGGTGATAGTAGCTACTTTAGCAGTTTTTAGGAGTTTGTGATTGAATTTGGCACTTTATAAGACTATGTTATTTCAATTTCTAACTCATTTCTTCTAACACCTTTCTGTCTGTACTGCCTCCATCTGCTTCAGCTTATGGCCAAGGGCAGTCCCCACCCCCTTGCCTATAGTGTAATTAATTTGTTGTGGCCTGGGCTTCATGTTTGAAGGAAGAACTTCTCCTGCTCACCATGTCAGGTGTGATTCTCATAATTAATCTACTGGTGGCATTATGCCTGAAAGAAACATTTGTCTTCCTCATCATGCCAGGGATGCTTTTCATATTTAATCTGGTGGTGCCATTATGCTTTAAAAGAAAATGTTCATGTTTGGCATAACGGTCATGCTGAGTCTGATCACTTTGGTTTTGGATACAGGTGCAGCTGCTGCACCTACGGCTCCTAAAATAATGACTCTCCAGTACTTTGCCCACTCCCACTGCGGCCCTCATCCTCATGGACCAATGTGGCTGCAAAACATCAGTCACCATCCTTTCCTCCTCTGACATTAGATGACCAAAAAAAGGTGTCCAGGGAACTGTCTGAATATGACTGCTATTATTCGTCTCACCTGCTGTTGACCTCTTCCATTCCCATCACCACTGGTTTTACACTTATCACCAGCACCAAACCCGATACTTAGTTTATTTACTGAGCTACACAGACAGTAAACAACACAACACAATTCTTTTTTCCTTTTTTTTTAACACAAAAAAAATACATGACAGGGAATTCAGGGCCTAAGAGGAGACACAGCAACTCAGGTAAGCGTAATGACATTACTGTCTACACGAAAACTCTAACTTCAATCACTAAGCAAAAATGAAACAAATATTCAAACCACACTGACAAAAATTATTCAGGAAAACACACCAAAGTGTTCTGCAGAACTAAAATTACAAACTACAGAAAACAGGAAAAATAATTCATACAAAACATTGACTAAAACAGCACTAGTGATGCTTACACAGAAAAGGCTGCTCTCTTCTTGCTGCTAGCTAACTAACACATCTCCACTGCCTCACTACACACAATACAGAAAATAAACAACAACTTTAAAGTAACTAAAAGTGAAAGAATACTAAAAATAATTTGTAATCTAAAATCACAATGCACACTAGACACTATAGGGACTGATTTGGTTGAAAACACGCAGGGCCTGATTCACAAAGCCCTGGATTGATGCAAGGTGCCTTTGCCAAACATAAATGGTGCAAGTGGCATCTTGCGTCAAATACTGCCTCCTTAGCCATTCACAAAGGCAGCCTGCACCAAACACAGGCTGCTTGCCCCAAACATGGCTTGCACCAGCCATACACCCAGAAATGGGCTACGGCATCGGGCTAGGGGCTTGCACCAGACACAGGCTGCCATAGCTCCACAATCGGGATTCACAAATTTCACCCAGAGGGTGAATTTCTAAGTACCCCTAGACTAGCCAGGATTGGTCTACAGATACTTAGAAATTCACCTTCTGGGTCGGATGAGCACTGTGTGGCAGTGAGCTGCTGTCCCATGCCCACGCCCCAGCCCCAATCCCCCCTTTTCGACATATGTATACATTCACACACACACACACATACAGAATAACTCCCTGCTAGTCTAGTGAGTCCACCTTTTCTGATCCCCAATATGGCCCATTGTTGAATTAAAAAATATGTTACCCCATCCTGGAGGTCTAGTGGTCCTCCCTCTCCGAACCCCAATAAGGCCCATTGTTAAATGAATGAATATGTTACACCATCCTGGTGGTCTAGTGGTCACCGCTCCGAAACTCCAGTAGAGCCTGGTGATACATTAATAAAGAATGTACCTTGTCCTGATGGTCTAGTGGCCCCCACCCCAGTTGGTAGTGCCCACCACCCGCTACCCCCCAATCTTGGAATGCATCCAGTAACTGGCACAGCCCACTTCTCACCTCTGCAGCCAACCTCTGGACTGAACTGTCAGTGAGTGCCTCTACTGTATAATGTACACCCTGATGATTATTCATGGGCACGTACACTATACAGTAGAGGTGCACACTGACAGTTCAGTCCAGCAGATGGCAGTGGAGGTGAGAGGTGTGCTGTGCTGGGCACTATTATCTAAATTGGGGGCCAATAGACCACCAGGATGGGGTGACTTCTTTATTAATTTATCACTGGGCACTATTGGGGTTAGGGAAGGGGGGATCACTAGACAACTAGGATGAAGTAACATTTATTAATTTCACAACAGGTGTTACTTGGGTTCAGGGAGGGGGGCCACTATACCACCAGGATGGGGTAACATATTTACTAGTTTAACAATGGGCACTATCAGGGTTCAGATGGGGAGACCACTAGGCCACTAGGACAGGTACTTTTTCTATTATTGGAGCTAAGGGTGTGCAAAAGTTGCCATTTCTGCCTTAGCAGAATTTTCATGGAAATATGGCAACTTTTGCTGAAGTTTCCTATCTTCCACCTTTGGCGAATCAGAAAACTTCCAAATTTGGGGGGTGACATTTTGTCCCATTTTCTCCCCTTCTTCCAACCATGTTAGCTAATTGTTAATTACTGCCCCATAGCTAGCTCTCCCTCCCAAGTTCCAGCCCCCATGTCAATGCCACCCCCAGTTGCCAGCAGTTCCACCCCCACCCATCCGCTCAATGTATATTTTGAAAAAAACAGACCAGTGGTTAGCAGTCCTTCCCCCCTCTTGATAACCCACCGGTGCCCCCGTAGTAGTGGTCAGTTAATCCAACCCCCCAGCAGCTGCCATTCTATCCCCAGTATAAGTAACATATTTGTTTTTCCATGGTGGTCAAGTAGTAGTAAACCCCTCACCCTATCCCTAAATCCCCATCTCAAAAACTGCAATTTTTTTCATCTTATTCCTGGACTCTGGTGGTCTACTGACCACTCTTGCACCCTCCCTCCACCCTGAAAGGTAATATCGCACCGCACTTTCCCTAACAGTAAAAGCTTCAAATGGAATTGGCCACCGGCACAGTCCTCTGGTCTCCTTCATGGCCAGCAGCCCACTTGAGAAGTCAAGTGAATGAGAGCGTGCTCATGCTCATTCATTGACTTCTCAGTGGCCACCAGGCATTTATCACATTTATTTGTGGAAATCAGGTGGTGCTCGGGTGACAGTGACACCTAATAAAGTAGTGTGCATGGCAGGTGGAATTTCCACGAAAGTTTGGAAATGGATTTCTGAATTTTCGTGGAAGAGAAAGTCAGACTTTTCCCTAAATTCTGCCTTTGGAAGGTTATTTTCACACACCCATAATCGGGTCTGGGGGGACTGCCTGCTTTTACCACATGGATCCTGTTCAGACACTTCCTGTGCACCAAGTATTTGCGGCATGGGTGAGGGTGTCGCATGTGTGTGGACTTAAGTGCCGGGACCCATACTGTACCTGAATTTGGTGCAGGGTCCCCAGTGCACAAGGCTTCAATGCAAGCAGCTGTTTGCTGTAGCTTATGTCAGTCTAACCCCACTTTGTGAATCAGGCCCTGCGTGTTTAAAACACTTTTCAGAGCTTTTGGGGCAGAAAGATTGAGATCAGATTTAACACCAACTCTCTCTTCATACAACTACACAGAATTCAGCCTACGCATGGTAATACAACTCACTGCAGCAAAATGTGACTTCCAATCCCACAGATTATTGCAGACTTCACTTTGGGGGTGCATACTTTATTTATTAATTAATTTATTTTATTTAGTTTTTATTGACCGGATAAGTGCACTAGACAAATCCTTCATATTTTCAGGCATGACCGAGGCGGGGGGATACAAATGGATGCCAACTGACCTTGAACCAGATGAGACTGTTGGTGGTATTTTTAGTGAATGAGGGAAATTTGGCCAGGACACCGTGGAAATTTCCCCTACTCACCACTGGGGGAATAGCTGGCCGTCTCCCAAGATGGCCACTTCAGTGAGAGCTGGAGAAGATGGAGGAGCTGCTGAGACAGGGGGCCTAGCCTCACCCTCCCTCTCACCTTTGCAAGAGGCTATTCTGGTGACTAATGTGGTTAATACTGTAGACGATAGGGAAGCTGGAACTCTAGATCAACAACATACTGAAAATGCTGGAATTGCTTTTTCTGATACTTCTATGGCTATGTTTCTTAAGGGCTCTGATTGAGACATTTCAGAGAAGGATTTCGACTCATGGTCTGACATGGAGGACATCCTTCCTGATTCTAGTACCTAGACTGGAGAAACTATAGCACTTCAAAATTGAACAAGAAGAAAGCAACTTTTGGGTCTGTAAGCTGAAGTTGGAACGTAGGATTTAGCAGTTAACCTCTGCCAGTGCAGCTGGGGTTGTCATTTCCCCACAGCCTCGCACAGACATCAGAGCCTCACAGCTGCCTGTCGTGGCTTCTGGAGTACAGAATGTGAATGGTTCCACTTTGGCAGACAGGATCGACACTACTGCTGGCCTGCATGTGACTACTGTTCTTTCTTCTACGCCCCTTGCCCCTGTCCAACTTCCAGAGACTGCTGAATGCTCTCAGACTGCTGTCTCTGACTGGTCTGTGAAACAAGCCCTGGAAGGAGCATGGTGGGAACACAATGCCATAAATGGGGAATGGACTTCTGAAACCTCCTCAATTCACATGCCTGTTGCAACTAACATTCCTGCATAACAAAGCCACTATGTAAAACCTACTTATAACAGCATTTGACAACTTGACCCTTTAGAATTGCCTAAGGAATTAGAATTGACTCAAAACCTGAGCTTATGTATTTTGACTCCCATGGATCCTGATAGGGGTACAGCTGGTCCACCTGAGACTCCTCTGAATGCTAGTACTGAGGTTCCAAAAAAATCCTTTGCATCTCTCTTTAAACAGCCTATTCTACCTGCAAAAAGATACAATGCAATGCACCTTTCTTATATTGGTGGCATGACTGACCCCCCCCCCAGATCACTTTTACATGGCTAGAACTTTGCTGAAAGATTCTTTAAAGTTCTATTCACATGAGATTTATGCTCTAATTCATGTTTCTGGTGAGATGGTTTTTGATGCAAGCTTCAAAACTTCTAAAGGTTTGGACAGATTCTGGACTCAATATAATACTTTGAAACGTACTGCCCTTTGGGCCCCCTTCTTAGCTATTCCTCTGACAAAACCAGCCTAAAAGTCGGTGACTATCCTCTTTCAGAGTGAGGGGGTATAAAAAGCTGATGTGGAATATTGGCTTAAAAAACATTGTACTGTTTTGGATGGCCCTGAAGCTATCTTTGATTCAGAGAACATTTGGACTGGGTAGGTGGGTTGGGGGTGGGGGTGAAGGTTTTAGAAGGTTTTATTGCAATCATCTGATACTGGTTTAATGCACCTTCCTAATTCTTTTTTTTTAGGTCATGAATGAGGTATTTTGTTTTATTTTGGACAGCTGAAGGCTTGTTACCATTGTGGAGACACTTCCCATATTTGCAATACATGTGACAAGCTAAAATGTACTACCTGTGGGGAATTGGGGCATGTGGGGTCTTCTTGTCTGAATGAAACAAAGTGCAACTTGTGTGATGAAGTTGGTCACACTTTTCCTAACTGTACCTGAGCAATGCACAACAGGGTAGAAAATATTGGTGAAGACCAGCTTAAACACAAAAGATGAAAATTAAAAATAGGCTGCTACCTGACCCCCCCATGCCCAGAAGAGAACCCTCCCTTCCCCCCTCCTGCCACTATGGTTCTAGATGTTCCTAACATGCTAGATGAGGTTTCCATGTTGCCTCCTATTTTGGTTCAGGTAGTACCAGAAGAATCTCACCCGTTTGAAATGCCCCCTACTGTAAGACCTGCTAGGAAGAACCTGAGGTGTTCTACGCATGTACGACAGACTTCTTCTCCACCCCCTCAAATCCATTAGGATGGATGGTCTTCCTATTCACAGCAATTATGAAATCCTTTCTGAAGATCTAGCAGACTCTGATGGAGATACCGATTCTTCTTCGGTAACCTCTTCACACACTGCAGGTGCAACGGATTCTGAAAAACCCCAAGGGAGGACGGGACAACATTAGAGAAAAGATAACGTTAAGATGAAAGGGAGACCAGCATCAGGCAAAAAGAAAACTTGATGTCAGGGTAGTTGCCTTGATTTTTGTCCTCTCTCTTTCATTTGTCATGAGTGACCACCTGCTTTGTTACACTCTCAATACAAATAGTATAAAGAGGGTGGAAAGGAGACACAGGGTATTTTCTCTTTTGCATGACTGTGGGAAAGGTTTATTTTTCCTCCAAGATGTTTGCCTACATACAACTCATGAGATTCAACAGGCACAAAGGGATTGGTTGTTTGGGCCTTCATTCTGGTGTATTGGTCAGGAGACTTGTCTTGGGGTGGGGACTGTGGTTTGTTTACCTGACTTTAAGATAGTTAAACTTTATGATATCGTTCCTGTCAGACTACTAGTTCTGGATGTTATTATCTCTCAATCCCTCTTTAGACTGATTAACTACTATTCTCCCCAGACTAAAGCTTTAAGGAATGAAGTCTTGAGACTGACACAACCCTACTTGCACACTTCAAAATCTGTAATACTTGCCGGTGATTTCAACTATGGACTACGTCTAAAACATAAAAGTAGTTGTTGTAAAATGACCAAATTATTTTGTGACTCACTTTTGTTAAATTTGATGCTTAGACCAGCAAGGATGAAGGATAGTTACTATGTCAAGACTAATCTTAACTCTCCTACTTTTCTAAAAGGGCATTTAGCTGTGAGAATTGATTTTATTTTTCTTCCCCAAGTTCTTCCCATTCAAGATGCACAGGTCTGGTCAGTGTAATTCTCGGTCCATAATATGGTAGTTTTTAGGATCAGACATCCTGCTGCCGTTTCCCGAGGACCAGGGTCATGGAAATTTAATACTTCCTTCTTATTTGAGGAGGAGTTTAGTGCTGAGTTACAGACTTATTTTTTGGCACAGAAATCTGTGGTGATTTGCTATTTAGATATCAGACACTGGTGGGACAATACTGAACGGGGTTTGAGGCATTTAAGTCAACAATATAGTCGGCATAGCACCTATCGGAAATATTTACTCTATTTGCAACAAAGAAAACAACTACTTAATTTAGTAACCTTAGCCCACAGAAAGGCCTAGAGTTTTAGTGCACAGATTCTACTGTTACGGTCAAGTATGAAAACTTTTCATCAGCAAAAATCAAGGCAACTGTACTTCCAACATAAATTTGGGACTCGCTGGAATGCTGATGCTGTTTGCCCCTTTCAACAAAATGATTATAGGATAGAGAAAAAAGAAATAATTGAATTAACCGGGTCTGCTGGTGAATTATTTCTAACTAAAAGAGATATTCTCCGTGAAGTGGGTGATTATTCCACATAATTTTTTTCTGTCCTTCCATCTGATGCCTCACAGTTTTCATCCTATTTGTCTGATGTCACTCTTTCTACTGTCCCGGACCATATTACACTAAATATGAGCCAAGACATTACATCACAGGAGGTCCGGACAGCCATTAAATCTTTAAAATATATTACTACAGTAGGCCCTGATGGTCTTTCTAGTGAATTATATAAACATATCGGAGACTGTTTCTCTGATGAGTTGGCACAATTATTCACTAGTTTTCTTCATACTGGAAATGTTCCTTTGGATTTCATTAAGGGGAATTCAATTTTTCTTTCTAAAAATGGTGATAAAACAAGTCTCCAGAACTGGAGACAGATGTGTGTGCTGAACACTAATTTTAAAATATATATGAAAATTCTGACCAAACGACTCTTACCATTGGCTGAACTTGTTGTGTCACCAGCACAGTCCTGCTCTGTTCCTAACAGAAAGATTGCAGATCATTTTATCTAAATTCGGGAAATTATGGAACACAATCTTCATAACCCATTACCCAGAACTATTGTGTCACTTGATCAATGCAAAGCATTTGACTCGATCAACAATGAGTTTCTATGGGCAGTTTTAAGTTATTATGGGGTACCTGACACTATTTTAAATGGTAACTGATCCTTATACCAAATGGCCACTGTGGTTTCCATTATCAATGGGTGGACTGGGGCAATGGTTCCGATACACAGAGGGGTGCGTCAAGGATGCCCCCTCAGCCCTTTACTGTATGTTTTTTTTCTTGATCAGCTGTTACAAAAAAGTAATGTCTCTCGACAGATTAATCCCATTTTGGATGGCTGTTTGACAGCTCCATATTCTGCTATTGCATAAGTGGATGACATGACTTTACTACTGGCAGGTGAGGCTTCTCTCACACAGACATTGGGACTAGTCACTGATTATGGGACTCTCTCTGGGGCAACTCCAAACTTAGCTAATTGTGCTGTTTCTTCTCTGGGTACTGACCTGTCCCATTTAAAACATGTTCACGGCATTGCAATTTTGAAGCAGCCACTTAAAATATTGGGTATCACTTATGGCACTCCTGACATGGATACGTTTAATTGGAAGAAAAACTAGCACTAGGGAGGTGACGAGTGGCTCTCTGGAAAACTGGAAATGTGGGGAAAAAAGAGTCTTTTTAATTAAAACTTCAGTTTTTTTATACCTCAGTTCAGTGTTTCCTATCCTGAGAAAGTTGTTAACCTCATTGTTTGGGGTTTTCTTCCAAGCTTTGTGGGGCAGCCGTTTGAACCCCATAAAGAGAAACATCACTTATTTGCCTATAAAGAAAGGTGGATTACATATGGTTAACCCGTTGTTTTTTTAGTAGTATTTTTTTGATGGACAATATTAGGCCCTTATTGGTCAATTGGCAGAGGGGGTGAGACCCTGGGCTGCTGTCAGCATATAGCCTTTAGTTCTACCCATGGGAGCACCAGAGTCCATGTCTGATTAAAAAAAACTCCTGTGACTTCAGTGTATGTAAAAGATGTTTTTTTTTCTCGTTTGAAGCAATGGCATGTCACACCACATATGCTTCTTACACTGACCCATAAAACTTTGTATAAAACTCTCTTGCTTGATTTCTGTGCTGTACAAAACCCTTTTGAGAAATGTCTTGCCAATTACTTAACTTCTCTTCAGTGTTTGGTACAAAATGTTTGAATACTGGCCCATATATGGGATGTACATTGGCTGTCTTACCATGAAGGGCTGAATGTTGAAGCAAATCAAAAACATAAGTCTTTGCAGGAATGTATCTGTAGTCATCCTACATGTATTAATTTGGAAGAAACCATGTTCCATCTGTTTTTTGACTGTTCTTTTATTAAACATCTCTGGGTGTTTTTATCTCAATTTTGGGGAATGCATCAATTGAAGTTGGTTAACTACCAGAATTTAATGTATGGTACCTTACTGGGCCTTGGAATCACTGGGATAAGAACACTTTATGTCTTTTATTTACTGTCATTAAATGGAACATCTGGATGGCAAGATGCTTTTTTATGTTGCAGCAAAAAGAAACTAGTCATGTTGAACTAGCACATAAAATAATGAGAGATATGCAGTTTATTCATGATGTAGAAAAACAGACTGTTCCCCAGAGTCAATTACAGACTCTGTGGAAAAAATTGCTGTGGATTACTAATTTTGGGATTGATGTACATTGATCGATCCTCCTTTCAGGAGGATTATTTTGGCAATATCCTTTCTCTGTTTCCATTTCATATTTTGTATAGTTTCTTTTTCTTTTTTTATGTAATTCTTGGGTTCTTTGTCTTGTTGTTTGTGATGTATTGTGTGGATTATACACCAGTTTTCTTACTAAATAAAAATTCCCCTACTCTTTTCGATAAGTGCCATGGGATCTTTAAAATCCACCTGCACTACCACTAAATCCAGGCAGAAGAGACCTCGCTTTAACATCTCACCCAAAAGACGGCATCTCAGAAGTGCAGCACACCTCTCATGCTGCACGACAGTGTCAGTACTGGGATATTAACCCAAGTTCCAGATGTGGGAACTGAACCCACAGCCCTCTGATCTCCCGGCCTCAGAGGTGAGTGTGACACCTACTGAGCCACTGACACTGACAATTTCCAAGGAAAGTTCTCAAATGTGCTGTTCACAAAGTTCTAACTGTAATTAGAAGTTGAACTTCACATGGTATATTAAATTCATGAATTTGGGTAGATTCATATAAGGACATTGTGGAGTTGGCAGACAAGGCCAATAAAATCTGGGAGCTGGTGGAGGGCAAGGAGACCAGTAGGGGAGAGAAGTGGAAAGCTGGCAAAGGAAGGTGGGGCAAAGGGGAAAAAAGGCCACCACCACGGCTGGCCTGCCCAGCACCATCAGAGCCAGAACTGCCGTGCCTCCCATTCCCACAGCCAGCTCCAAGCCACCTTCTAGCTCTGGATCCCTCTCCAGTGCCCCTGCCTTTCCCTTGTCCTCCTCCTCTCACAGCGGTCCCTGTAACACCTCTGCTGCCACCACCTCTACCCTTGAACCCACCAATATCAGATGACAGCGGGCTCCCCATGTGCAGTACCAGCTCCAATGCCCAAACCAGATAATCAGGGTTTGATCTTGGATAGTAGCATAAAGGAACATGTAGAGCAGATGATTGGTTCCTTAGGTGATGATGACTTAGGACAATTTGAAAGGGCACTGGCAGATATAAACAAGCTTTTGTCAATGCCGATTGTTGTCTTGCTGGCATTGGCATTGGTAGTGCAGGAGACAGAGATGCATAATAGGAGTGGCAGTGAAATATTGAACTGATGCCAGCCCCACACAGCCATCCTGCAGAGACTGACAGGCACTGGGATGTGCCTTTGGGTCATCAGCTGTAACGCTCATGCCATTTTATCTCACCCTACCCTGTAGACACTAAGTGTTGTGGTGTGCTTTGGGATTCTTGGGCATTATACTTACCCCATTCCATAGAAACATAGAATTTGACAGTAGATAAGGACCGCTTGGCCCACCTAGTCTGCCCATTTTTCTATCTAACAGATAAGCTGCAGATCCTAGTTAACCAACAGCTTAATTCCTCCTACCCCCCACTAGGACTGCCTTATGTCTGTCCCATGCATTCTTGAATTACCCCACTGTACTTGACTCCATGACCTCCTCAGGGAGGCTGTTCAATGCATCCATAACCCTATGCATGAAAAAATACTTCCTCACATTACCTCTGAGCTGTCCCCCCGCTATCTTCAATTTGTGCCTCCTTGTTCTTGCACATCTCTTTTTCTGAAAGATGCTACCATCTTGGACTTTGTTGATTCCCTTGAGGTACTTGAAAGTTTCTATCATGTCCCCTCTCTCCCTTCTTTCCTCAAGGGTATACATTAAACTCCTTTAGTCTTTCTTCAGTATGTCTTGGGTGCAGACCTTGCACCATTTTGGTTGCCCTCCTCTGGACAGCCTCCACTCTGCCTATGTCTTTTGGAGATGGAGTCTCCAGAACTGCACACAGTATTTCAGATGGGGTCTCACCAACTGTCTGTACAGAGGGATAACAACTTCCTGTTTTCTACTATTGATGCCTCTCACTATGCATCCCAGTATCCCCCCAGCCTTCCTTACTGCCTTCTCACATTGCTTGCCCACCTTTAGGTCATCTGATATAATTACCCCAGGTCCCTTTCCAGTTTTACTGTTGTCAGTATCTCACCCCCCAATGTGTACTCTTCCCCTGGGTTTTTGTTTCACAGGTGCATTACCTTGCACTTCTTTGCATTGAATCTGAGCTGCCATACATTTGACCATTCCTCTAACCTTTCCAAGTCCCTTCTCATCCTTTCCACTCTTGCGTATCAACCCTATTGCAGATCTTTGTGTCGTCTGCAAAGAGACATATTTTTCCTTCCAGTTCCTCTGCAATGTCACTTATAAAGACATTAAAAATGACCGGTCCCAGTGCTGAACCCTGTAGTACCCAGCTAGTAGCTCTTCTTTCTTCACTGTGGACTCTGCTTACTACTACCTTTTGTGTCCTGTTGTCTAGCCAATTTTTTATCCAGGCTACCACCTTGGGACCCACTCCAAGACTGGCTAATTTGTGTATTAATATTTTGTGTGGGACTGTATTAAATGCCTTGCTAAAATTTAGGTAGGCCATGTCCAAAGCCCCTCCATGGTCTACTACTTTGGCCTCCCAGTCAAAGAAATCTATTACATTCATCTGACATGACCTTCCCATCATGAATCCATGCTGCCTTGGGTCCTATGCCCCACTGGCCTCTAGGTACTCAACAATTCTTTCCTTCAGAAGTGATTCCATCATTTTCCCTACCACTGAGGTCAAACTAACGGATCTGTAGTTTCCGGCCTCTGTCCTGCTCCCACTTTAGTGAAGAGGAATTACAACTGCCCTCCTCCAGTCCTCAGGTACCACCCCATCCTCCCATGATTTGTTAAAGAGAGTAGTCAGCGGTGTCACTAGTTCTTCCCTTAGTTCTTTTAGAATTCTTGGGTGAATCCCATCCGGCCCCATTGCCTTGTCCACCTTCAATTTTATTAGTTCTTTCAGAACCCTTCCTTCTGTAAATCTACTGGTATCGACCCCCATCTTCAGAGTGTTTCTCTTGTTTGGTTTAGGTACCTCCCCCTCCTCTTCCTTTGTGAATACTGAGCAGAAATATCCATTCAGTATCCCTGCTTTTTTACCGTCACTCTCTGCCCACATTCCCTCCCCTTTATTAATCCTCAGTATCCATTCTTGTGTCTTTCCTCACTCCCTAATGTACCTATAAAAGGTCTTATCTCCCTTCTTAACAGAGTTGGCCATCCTTTCCTTGGTTGGGACCTTTGCTATTCTGATTGCCCTCCCTGCCTCTTTCTGCTTTAACTGATAAAGTTCTCTTTCCTGCTCCTTCTGTGTTTCCTTATATTTCCTGAATACTATTCTTTTCTCCTTAACCTTCCCTGCCACCTCTTTGAGAACCATAGTGTTTTTTTTTCCTTTGTTGTGTTTTGTTGATTTGCTTTACACAAAGACTTGTTGCCTCTGTGATGGCTGTTCTGATTTCTCCCCATTGTTCCTCCACCCCTCCTTCTTGCCTGTTTGCTAGTGCTTTTCTGAAGCACTCTCTCATTTTCCCAAAGTCAGCCCTCCTAAAGTCCAATACTCTTACTTTTGTATGGCTTGTTTGTATGGCTGTGTTTATCGTGAACCACACTGTTTGGTGGCCGCTTGTTCCCAGATGGCTACCCACTTCTAAATCTGAGATTCTTTCTCCATCTCCATTTGATAGTACCAGGTCTAAGATTGCTCCCTCCCCAGTGGGTTCCAGTACTAGCTGTCTGAGGCATGCCCCTTGTAGAGCATCAAGAATTACTCTGCTCTTGGATGTACCTGCAGCAAAGGTGCTCCCGTTAACATCTGGCATATTCAGGTCCCCATCAACAATATCTCCCCTTTTTCCTGCCATTCTAAGGATGCCTTCTATCATTTCCTTGTCCATTTCCTCCCCCTGAGATGGGGTCTGTATACAACCCCCATGCGGATTGTGGTGCCATTTCCTGTCTCCAAGGTGACCCAGAGTGCCTCATATGCTCCCTGTTTACTCTTTAGTTCTGTTGCTTTGATCCCTTCCTTTACATAGAGAGCTACTCCTCCTCCTCCTCTTTTACCCTTCCTGTCCCTCCTGTAGTTTGTGTATCCTGGTATGTTGACATCTCAGTCCTAGTTCTCTGTGTACCATGTTTCTGTGACTGCCACAATATCCAGTCAACCCTCTTCCATCAAGGCCACTAGTTCAGGGAGCTTGTTACACAGAGTATGGGCATTGGTACTCATCACCCTCCACTTTTTGATGGCCTTACCCCTTTTAGCCCCATCCCTGTCCTTACTGCCTTTGCTTTTTTTTACATCTACCTCTGTCCTGCTCCCTAATGACTTCTCTACCTTGGTGTTTACCTCACTAATTACCATGTTTTGTTGGGGGCTGGGATTTCCCTGCTCCATAAGGAAATATGATGATGTGGGTGAAGTATAGGAGAATGTGGTGAACTTTGTGGCTGAACATTCCAAGGCACACCTTGATGCCTGTCAGTGACTGCAGGGTGGGGGTGGGGATGGAATGGAGGGAGCATTACAGCTGATGAGCCCAAGTCACATGCCAGATGCCTGTCAGTCTCTACAGGGTGGGGTGTAAGTTGAAAACCCTAACACCGTAGGTGTGTGTTGATATTTTCACTTCAAATTATCAACATGGACTTTTTGTGACCCCACCTCATGAAGAGCTGCAGTATCATTTTGGTAGTCGAAAGATGATTTTGCACAGTGACTGTGCCATTTGGCGTAACAGGTACATAAACATATTTTGGGCTGGGTGTGAAAAATTAAAACTGTATTGTTCATGAGGAGGTGTGAAAAAATGGCAACATTGAAAATCTGGATCGAAAATATGAAAAACTGGTGAAGTCATGAGCATGCATAGAAACTGCACAACGCACGTCCGTAACCCAGTTATTTTTAGGTTTTCTTAAACCACTTTTTCAACATAGGTATTTTGGGACCTCCCTTCTTGAACAGTGGCACTGTGATTTTCTTAATCTGTCCCAAAAGTTGATCTACCATAGTGACCATTCCATTGTATGCCACAGGTGCAAAAACACATTTCAAGCAGGATGTGAAAAATGACAGCAGTACTGTTCATAAAGAGGTGTGAAAAAATGCCATTGTTGAGAATCTGGCATGAAAATATTGCAGATTTGCGAAGTTACAAGGGTGCGTGGAAACTGCACAACACATGCTTGTAACACAGTCATTTTATGGACTTTCATCACCAAATTTCCAACATAGGCATTTTAGGACCTCTGCTCATGAACAGTGTCACTGTCATTTTGTCAAACTGTCCTGAAAACTGATTTCACACAGTGACTGCACTATTCTGTACCAGACGTGTAAAAACACCTTTTGGCCAGGATATGTAAAGTGACAGGTGTACTGTTCATGCGGAGGTATGGAACTATGGCAGTGTTGAAAATCTGGAGTGAAAATATTACAAATTCATGCAGTTATGAGCATGCATGGAAACTGTGCAATGCATGGTCGTAAAACAGCCATTTTGAGGATTTTTGTCATCAAATTTGCAACATAGGATTTTTGAGAGCCCCCCTCATGAACAGTGGCACTGTCATTTCATTAATCACAAAATTTGTTATTCACTGTTGGATAGTGCACCACACCATCTGACTGTGAAAATGGCCAGTACGGGGCAGTGCTAACCCTGTAAATCCACCGTGAACCTCACTAGGGCTGCCCTAATATCCAGCCTGTGGAATGGCCCCACAATGAATTGTACAGGGGTACTATGTTCTTTTCACTAAAAGGGCCATGTAAATGTGCCCATTAGGCAGGCAAGGCACTTTGTGGCCATTATAGGCCCATTACAAAGGCTGTGGCAGGAGTTTAGTGTACCCTTGATCATCAACTGCCATTCGATGTAGAATAAAAAATATCTCCATGGTAGTCTAGTGGTCCCTCCACCATCCCTGATCATCATCCCATAATATTAAAATACAAGTCCCTGGTAGTCCAGTGATCCATCCCCCCTCCCTGATCTGTGATCACCATCCCGTAATATTAAAGGAAATTTCCCTGGTGGTCCAGTGGTCCCTCCCTGATCTCCAATTGCCGTCCTGAAATGTTAAAAGAAATTTCCCTGGTAGCCTACAGGTTCCACCCCTATCCCCTATCACCATCCCATCATGAACAAAATATCTCCTTGGTGGTCCAGTGGTCCCTCTCCCATCCAACACCTCTCCCTACATCCAGTACAATGTTAAATAGTGTCCAGTGGTCCCCCCCTCTCACCAATTGCTGATCCACTTCAAATGCACAGAATTTCTGTTGGTCTAGTGGTATCTTTACCCACCAGTTGCCGATCACTGGCACCCTAAAACTAAATATAGATCCTGATGGTCTAGTGGTCCCCCTCACTGAACACTGTCCCAATATCATAACTAAATTATGTCCCTGTTGTCCAGTGGTCCCTCCCACCTAACATCCTGCCTAAAATAGGCATAAGTGTTGGTGGTGGCTTGCGATCCTTTCCTTCATCAAGATCCCCATATGGTCCCTAGCAAAAGTTTACTTGTGGTATAGTGCACCCCCACCCCCCCGGTAGGTAGTGACCCACCACCCTGTTCTCCCAAAGCCGAACTCCAGCTGGCAACCAGCACACCCTTCTCCCCATCATGGCTGGCCACTGACTGCACTTTCAGTGAGTGTGTACTGTATATAGTAAGTGCTTATTGACATTGACTGACAGCTCAGAGTGAGCTGTCATTCACTGAGCCCCTACTGTATACAGTATGTGCTTACTAAGATCTCCATCAGTAGCCAGCCATGGTGGTGAGAGGAGGGCTTTGCTGGTCACTGGCTGGGGGTCAGCCTCAGTGGAGTGGGGTGGTGGGTCACTGCCAGGAGGGTGGGGGCTTGGGGGTGCACTGGACCACCAGGGAACATTTGCTAGGGACCATATGAGGGATCAGGATGTGGGCAGGACTGATAGCCACCAGGGACTTGTATGTCTATTTCAGGCAGAGTTTTGGGTCCTGGAACCAGTGGACAGTAGGAACATAATTCAGTTTTGATATCAGACCATCAGGTCTATATTTATTTAGAGAGGGCTGGTGATTGTTGACTGCGGGGAAAGGAACCATTAGACCACCAGGAATTATATGTATTTGAAGCGGGACAGCGATTGGCAAAGGGGGAACCACTGGACACCAGGAAACATTGTTCTGGATGTGGGGAGAGGGATCAGGTAGCAGAAGGGACCACAAGACCACCAGGGAGATAGTATTGTACATAACAGGATGATGATCGGAGAGGGGGGAGGGACCACTGGACTACCAAGTAAATTTATTTTAATATTAGGGGATGGTGATCAGAGATCAGGGAAGGGGAATGCACCGCTTGGCTGTCAGGGCATCAATTTACTATACAGGGATGGCAATCAGAGAAGGAAGGAACACTAGACCGCCAGGGAGCTGTTTGCTTTGTTCCATCAAGTTGGCGATTGTTGGAGGGGTTGCAGTATCTCCACCAACCACTAGGGTTGCACACCGTTAAAAGTAGGCTTTCCATGACAGTATTTCCTCCATGCAAGGGAAACTCAGAAACAGTTCTTGAGAGAAGAAACTGCTTTGTGGATGGAACTTCACCAACTTGTCAGTCCGCTCCACAAATTTGCATAGCAGCCCCCCCCCCATCCAGATTTAGCAGCAGTTCAGATCCAGTTTGAAGGCACAAACTGGGCATCTGTGAATAACAACTTGGCACAAAACTCAGTTTGTGCCGTACAAACCGGGTTTGTGCTGTAGCAATGTTTTGTGAATCTGGCCTCTGGGCCTGTGCGTACAAATCTGTGGCTTTCATTCCCTGGCTGGGGGTGTTGCATAACAGCACCATCTTGCACCCTAACCCCATCCAAGTTGGTCACTGAACTCACCCCTAAACTCAGTTCACTGAAACAGGATACCAAAGCATTACAGCTGAGGGGTCAAGACTTGCCGTGCACACAACATTTCTTAATAATTATTTTTTGCATTATTTTCTTTTTTGTTTTGACCCTGAACTTTCAGTATAGTTGTTTTTTGACTACCCTTATAAATATGACATGTGGCATTTATAGTATATTGGCCTAAATGTCATTTCAAACCAGAAGTGTGAAAATACATGTGACAGGGAAGTCCCTGCCACTGGAATCAGACCGTTTTTCATTTTAAAATCTCATAGTTATAACCACTCTTTCCTATTGCTATCTCTTTATTTTCTAGTCCAGAAGGTAGGCCACCTTCGGGCAAACTTTTCCCTCTCTCTCCTGCGCTATCCCTTTTCTGTTTTTCTTATATCCTTTTTGGTCCAACTACAAAGGGAAGTCAAGTGTATATGACCCCCAATGCCTAAATCAGGCATGAACATACAAAGCAGGCACGTTAACAGTATAAGGTTACCTAGCGTAGCCTGATGAATACAAGTACGAACAGTCTTTGGGGCTGGAAAAACTAGAGTGTCCCCCTGTTTGTACATTTTCTCCTTATATGTACACTGATGTTTGGGATATAGGATATCCGAGTAATGGACAGAGGCAGAAATCCCTTTTCCTTTCTGTTTCCTAACCCCTGCTACTCCTGGTCATATAAGGAGGCTCTCAAAATGTATAGGATAGCCTAGCAGAAAATCCTAGCATGACTATTATTGTTTTAGGTATTGTTGTAACCACTAAAATATAGGGTCCCGATAAGTATAGAGAACCCCCTCTGTTAAGTGACTTTTTTGCCGCAGTATGTCTGAGAAATAAAAAGTGATGCCATTTCTGGGGCTGAGCCATGATTTTAGCAGCTTATCTTTACTGAAATGCTGCCCATTGCTTGCCCTTGTACTTTGGCAGCTCAAGTGTATAGTCCTGAGCATTTGTCAATGAATGGAATGGAGAGGAGAGGTGAATTGGCTTTGTGCTATGAGAAGCACTCCCTCTCTCTCTCTCTCCCTCTCCTGTTCCTTCAAATGACACACTTTGCATCTTGCTGTTATCGAGGAGCAGCCACACTGGGGCAGAGCTGATATGGCAAAATGGGGCTGTTTTTACTGCCACTTTCAGCTCATCCCATGGTTTTAGTGCAGCTCCTTCAAGTCGTGTCCTTGGGTGGCTGTTGCCACAACATAACCAGCCCTACACCCAAGGTGAAAAAGGAAAAACTAAAATGGGAAGAAGAGGAGCAGAAAAAGTAAAAGCATTGCTCCCTCACTCTTCCGTTACTCTAGGTGCAGCCTCTGGTCTTCCTAGGCCACCTGGCTCCCCAGTTCCAACAAAAAAAAGTCAGATTGCCAGTGCTAAAATAAGGGAAGGCTTTTCTGGGGATAGATAGGCTCCCTCCTGCTCCCGAGGCTAAATGGGGAGGATTGCCTCTGTTCAAAGAAAAATGGCTTTTGGCACAAAGCCAAAGCTGTATGAATACCTTTTCCCAAATATTCGGCCGAATAGTAGGTATTCGGGTCCCAGGTATTCTGCATTCAGCTTGAAAAGGTTTTATTTTTAAGGCAACATTAAAAAAGCACTTCAACAACACCATTAATCAGCTATTGAAACTGTTGTACCATATGCACCTCAATGATACTTCAGCCACCAATGTAGTGCTCTCACTAATGCAACACAAGCTACATGTTGCACACTCGATCCACCACATCTTACCACACCACACCACACCACACACATAGCACTCTTAAAATGATATCAAGCATTACATTGGGTCAGCACTGGAGGGTGTTCATGGTCACAGATATGGGGTAGAAGGTGCTTTGGCCATGGGCATAGGAATAGTGGTAACAGTGGCTGCCATAGTGGTGACAACTGACAGGGTGGCTGCTGCAAGAATGGCACCGGTGGTGGTGGGGAGCACATTGGCTGTGAATGTAGCAGCCATAGTGGTAACAGTGGGAACACTGTTGGTGGTGTCTGCTGCTTCCTGCACAAAGTTTGTATCCACTAATGCCCCCCCCCCACTACTGCACAAAAGGATGTGACAGTGAACGTACAAATGGAACTGGTGGGGACACTAACAGTAGTAGTATAGCTGGTGGTATTAGTAGTGGTAGTATTATTCCCAATGCTACAAGAACTAAAAGGCTTCCTTGGGGAGAAAATTATTTGAGCACGCCGAATAAAGAGAGACACCCATCTGTCATTGTCTATGTAGTCTATCTCACCATCTTCTCTGGAACTGTATCATGTATCAATAATACACAGTGGAGCAAGGCAAGATGCAATTCAGTACTTTGAAGTAAATGACATGTCACAAAATATCGGATGACTAGAGTGCTTAATTACCATTGAATTACATTGCTTCATGCAGCATTTTGCAGTCATTTTGCAAGATATTGCATTGCATACTGTCTGTGCCACTATATGAACTATGTTTTATAATCCTGATGCAGTGTTTCATCCTTGGGCATGTTAGTTTTGGATTGTTTTCTTACAAGGGCATCTCAGCCTCATTTATTATAACTTCATTTATTTGTGGTGTGCATTTCTTTAAGGATTGTATATTCATAGTGCGTTTGTATGGTGCTGACATGCCTACTGACAAAGATCAGGTTCTGGTCAAGGCACCAGGGCTCTATTGGCATCCTGCAGCCTTAGCAGAAAAAAATGTATTGGCAACTTTATGCTCCACTGCTCTTAACTGTATTTTGTTACTGTCCCCTTCCCCCCGAGTGCTTCCTTTATTCTGCATGGATTGTTTGGAGGTTTGGCAGACCAGGGACATCACGGCAGTAATTGTCTGGATGTGCTGTATGTTTGTGGGTCTATCATCCTGTTCCTTACCACATGAAACCAGCAGTGTAGATGCTTTGCTGGGGCTGGACCAAGCATGTTTGTAAGATTGCTAAAGACATGATGGATCAGGTCCCTAGTGGTTACTGTGTAAAATATAAACAATTACAAGGTAGTGCCTGTGTGTGTGTGTCTGTGTGTTATTCTTTACATAGTGCTTGTGGAACTACAGTAATACTCTTGCCGACCTTAGCAGTTATACTGTACCACAAAAAAAGCAGCAGCAAATAAAAAATGCTGCTACTAAGAAGGGGAAAGAAAAGGGCAACCTTTTTAGTCAAACATGGAACCAAGCAAGGAACTGACAGATGACATACAGTCAACTCAGTGAGACAAGCCTGCCCCACTAAATCCAATGGTCTAATTAACAAAACAGCAACAAACAAACAAACAAACAAAAATGCATGGCACAGCTGTGCACACACATGGCACAGACTTGGGGGGTATATTTCACATACACAGGTTAAGTGTGTGCAGTGGGCTATGGAAGTGGGAGTCAGCCAACACACTCCTGATGTGTACAGGGATCCAAGCCAGGAGTCAGAGGACTAACAATAATAATTTAGTGAGTCAAGCCTGACTGGCTTAGAACTGAAGACATTTATTTCAAAATCTGTGTGCACACAGCTGTGCACACGTGGGGCCCATCCTCATGAAAAAAATATATTAAGCATGCACATGCAGGGAAAAGCCTCACAAAATCAAATATTATGCATATCTACAGCAAATCATGAGCAGTGACCTGCAGGAGGGGGAGTTTGCAGGCACCGTCTTCAGTCATGCAGGGACCCAATCCTGAAAACAGACAACAGCAAAAAAACAAAACACACAAAAATAAAATGTGCTTCATCCAAACAAATCACACTGGAGCTATATCAGACAGCAGCAGAGAAGGGGTGTTAGCAGACAGCCCTCCTAGTCCCAGTAACGGAGTACAGCAATGAGGACAAAAATACCTGTCAGAAAGCCAAACGTAGCTTTTCTGACATTGATCAAACAAATTATACTGACCCAAAAAAGCCTGTGAAGTAAGAATCTATTTCTTTTTTTGCAAGTTTAAGGTCTCAGAAGTACAGTCTCCTGTCTTCTATTAGCTCAGAGTGAAGAAGTCACATGGTGTGCTTGCCTTTGCGCTCCAGAAATGGCTATTGATTGGCCAACAAAGCTCTGAGAGACTTAAAAATCTCACCGAATAGTAGCTCCCGGATAGTGGACGAATAGTGAATTATTTGGGAAATGCATCCAAATATTTGGGAAGCCTACTATTCGTGGTATTCGGAAAATACTATTCAGCCCGTGCACAGCCCTACTGATGGGTGAACTTTGTAGCTGTCCCCAGAAATAAAATCACTGTCTCTGCAGCACTCCCCTTTCATTAACAGCTTAAACTAAATAAGATCTGCTCCCTTCTTCCCTCTTGAGACAAGCAAAATGAACACTTTGTAGTCTTTTGTTAATAAAAAAGAGAAAAACTGGCCTGTAAATCTGGACAGCCAAATGAAGCCAGTCTTACCTGAGTAGGGAGACTTGGTGAGGTGCCAGTCCAGGTGTCCTTTAGGCCAGCAGCAGCCCCTTGTGGCCAGTTTTATAGGAGATACCTGTCAGTCACAGTGAGTGGAAAATTCCTACGTTCCTCCTCAATATTAAACATTGTCCTGAGTTTCTTTATTTACTAATAATTTGAAGACTGTGTTAATATCATGTTTAGTAAGCCCTCAGCATATGTATAAATTAAAAAGAGGGCTTAAAAAGTACATGTTTGCTACAGTGATGCTAGAGGCACCTGACCACAGGGGGAAGGTATAAAGAACCCTCCTGTCCTCCCAGAAGATAGATAGGGTCAGGTACTGATGATCAAGTGTAGGCTAAGGACAGTGTGGGTCTATTGCTACACTAGCAGAACAGTAGTAGAAACTGTGTTGGTTTGCCACAGAATTTATTGTTGTATTTGATTTACAGTTTATTTTTCATTTTTATATTTGCTTTATTATTATTGAAAAAAAGGAAAAAAATAATAATAATAAACCTCACACCAGGAAAACGGTGTGTGCCAGACCTAAAAGAAAGGCAAAGGTGGAGCAAGAGGATGCCAGAGGTGAGGAATCTGAGGAAATGGCCAGCTGTCTGCATCTCAAGTTGGCCCCACATGGGAGAGTTACTGAAGTGGTTCTGCATTTGACAGATCCAGCTAGATAAGAAGAAGGAGGTGAAACAACGAAGCCAAGATGTCATATGAGCAAACACCATGCGAGTGTTGCAGACCATTCAAATGGGGACTGATGACAGTGGTAACAGTCCAAGGGACATAAAACTTTCCTGTTTAACAGACAGTGATGACACAGAGGCATATCCTCCAACATTCAAGTTGGTGGCTCGGACATGTGGATGGCCTCATGAGCAGTGGGTTGTACACCTGGCTGCTCAATTAACCAGGTGAACGCAGCTGGTGTACAGCCAGGTGGATGTCGGGGAGACTGAGATTTTTGAGACTGTGAAAACGGAGATACTGAGGAGATATGACATAAACACTGAGACTTATCATCAACGGTTCAGATAACTAAAAATGCAATCCTCAGACACTCGCAGAGAGACTTAAGCCAGGTTGAAGGACTTGGGGTACAAATGGTTACAACTGGAGGATAAGACTATACACCAATTGATTAAGGCAGTCATAACTGAAAAATTAATAAAGGTGTTGCCACAGGATGCCAACCATGGGTGTGTGAGCATAAGCTGGAAGAGGCAGAAAAAAACATTGCTCTAGCTGAGGTCTTCTTGCCCTCCAAAACCAGGACTTACCAGGAAGGGAAAACAACCACCTCAATGACTCTGGTAAGAAACTCTAATTAATCCAATACTAATACTGTTAAGACTGATTGGAGACAGGAAAGGAAGGGAAAGGGAGACTGCCCCTATCAGAGATTGTCTGCCACAGTTGTCAAAAGAAGGGACATTTAATCAGAAATTGACCAATAATAAAGAAAGAACCAGGACATTTTGCTTTAGCCAATTGGGGACAGTTTGTAGCTTCTGTGGAGGTGGGGCCATATCAGGCCATGGGACTTATCAACTCTGGCAGTCACCAGACACTTATCCAAATTGATTTAGTGGATGTACCCAGAAAGCCAGTAAATAGGACAGCTATCACCTGTACCACAGAGATACACATTGTTATCCCACCACCCTCCTAACTCTGACAGTTGATGGTAACACACATGAAATGGAGGTGATCCTGATGCCACAGTTGTCAGTACCAATCATAATAGGGCATGACCACCCAGACTTTAAAGAATTGGTGGCATGTTATGCAGGACAGGTGCCCTTAGTAGCCATAACCACCAGGGCTCAGGCAAGGCAGCATGCAGAACTACCTATTGTATTTCCTTTTGAGGATGAACTGTTTAATGGTCCTGAGAAAGACCACAAAGGAAAAGCTGCAAGAAGGAGAGATAAAAGAGCGTGGCATGAGAAACAAACCAAAATGATACCTGATGTTGGACTTGATAATGATGTGGCTAGTGACCAGAAAGCTGATTTGCCTTTAGATCCATTTTTTACAGGTTGGAAAAGAGCAAATAGTGGGGTCCCCTAAATGTGTGATAATAAATGGGTTATTATATAGGGAATACACTAACCCCAAAACTAATGAAGTAGTAGCCCAGCTGTTGGTACCCGAGAAGTATCGGGAAATGGTTATTAAAGTAGCTCATGACCTTCTCCTATCTAGACATGCTGGCAGGAATAGCACCATAAATAGAATACTAACCCACTTTTACAGGCCAGGTATCTAAGAACAAATAGCTGGATATGTACATAGTTGTCCAGAGTGCCAGAAGGTAGCACATATGGGGGAAAAGGGATAAGGTGCCCCTACAGACCTTACTCGTTGTGTCACAGCCTTTTGATAGGATAGCAATGGGCATAGCTGGCCCTATAGAGAAGAGCGCCAAGGGGGAACCATTTCATACTTGTGATATGTGACTATGCCACACTCTGTCCTGAAGCGATTCCCATGAGGACTATGACAGCCCCTAGAATTGCTGAAGAACTAGCAAAGGTGTTCATGAGGATGAAGATACCCCAGGTCATTTTAACTGATCGGGGTAGAAACTTTATAGCCACCCTGCTCACTGAATTATACAGACTTCTGGGTATCAGCTTTTTGTGCACCTCCCCTTACCACCCCCAGACAGATGGTTTAGTGGAGAGGTTTAATCAAACTCTCAAGAAGATGCTCCAGAAGTTAGTAAATGAAGAGGGATGACATTGGGATACATTTCTGCCATATTTATTATTCTCATACAGGGAAATTCCCAAGGCATCTACAGGTTTCTCCCCCTTCTAACTGTTGTATGGATGAAAACCCCAAGGGCCACTGGATGTTACAAAGGAGCAATAGGAAGAGGGCTAGACTGTAGGATCCTGCAATGTACTAGAATACATAGACCAGTCAAGGAAGCAGTTGGTGAAGTACAGTATGTAGAACTGGCACTCCAATCACTGGAACAAAAACAGATCCAGCAGAAAGATCACTGTGATTTGGGAGTGGACAATTAATCCTTCCAGGCAGGAGAAAAGGTATTGATGCTACTCTCCAGCTCTGACAATGAGCTTTTGATGAAATGGCAGGGCCCCTTTTCCATTATTTGAAAGACTGGTTCCTGTCAACTACGAAGCAAAGTTGAAAGGCAGAAGAGCCTAAGATTTATCTGAAAGAGCTCCTGGTTCCCTATTGCAATGGGCGATCGCTTCACTCAGCCAGCGAGGGGTTGCTAGAGATTCCTAAGGTACATTTTAAATCTTTGGTGGCCAGATCTTTTATGTTCATGGCTCCCACACTATGGAATTCTCTACCTCATTGGTTATGGGAGTGCACGACAGTGGAGGGCTTTACTTCAGCCTTAAAGACCTATCTGTGGCACCAGGCTTATGGTCAGTTTTTTTTTTTTTTAATAGTATTTATGGTGTTGTCTGATTTTAAGACTGTTTTATCTGATCTGTTGATTTTGATCTGTATGGCGCCTTGGTTTTTTGAAAGACACCTTAAAATTAAAAATATTACTTATTATTATTATTATTACATTCAAACCTGCTTAAATGCATAGGTTCGGGCTGAGACTCAATTATGCATTTAAGCGGGTTATTCCTATATGCAATCTTGTGCAGTTTTATTAAAGGTAATTGACTAAGAAGGAGGGAAGGACAGGCTGTATCCAGTGCTTGGCAGATGCACTGTCCATGTCCTTTTTCCTCACTGTAGGCCTTCTTGAAGGCATGTTTTAAATCTACAGAACCAACCATTGCTTGGCTCAAATTCAGGCTTTCCCATAGCTGCAGCCAGTTTCCTTTTAGCATTAGCAGCCCAGAAACTGGCATGTCAGACCTGCGGACGTGTTCAAACTATTGGAGCAGTGTGTCTTCAACAGCACTGTCCTTCCCCTCCCTTTTCCTTGCATTGTTGACATTGCTGTTAAACTCTGCCAAGAGTTTTTCTTTATTTTTTGCAATATGGCAGATTTGGTTTTGTGAGACTGACAGCTTACGTGTGTCTTCTGACTGTGAGACCCCAGGACTGTCTAGCAACTTCAAAGCCTCCACCTTCTCCATGAGAGAGAGCTCCTCCCTCTTCTTTACTGTGGTCTCCATAGTAAGGTAGGCAAGCTGGCTGGATGAAACAGAAACAGAACAAGTTACTGATGATGTGTGAATGGCCAGAGTGATCTGAATAGGCAGAGCAGATCACGGGCCATTTATGTATAGGAGGTGTTAACTGATGTAATTGCTTACACCTGGGCCGCGGTAACACCTAATGTGCACAGTAACTCAGCGAGCACAACACTTATGGTGTTAGTTGAGTGAGCAAAAATTAGTAGATTAGCAGGGCTGCAGCAATTCTTTTAAGTGAGCAATTTAACATGGACCACATAGGAAAAAAATTGGGGAAATTTCTTTCCATGTGATTAAGAGGGGTTTTCTAATAAGTGGTATTCCTTTAAATGGGCTTGACTGTATTATTATATATCATGCCAACCTACTCAAAAAATGGTATGAAAAGGGAAATGCTGTACGTTACAAACATCCAGAGGAGAAAGACTTGAGCAGCCTGGGAGCCTCCAGGAGATTAAGATTAACCCTGAGCTAACCCCCGTGCAGAGTATAGAGCTACACGAGGTGTTACAACAATATGCAGATAACTTCATCAATGTACAGTGGAAGGCTAAAGGCATATTGCACAACATCATCATCATCACTCAGGATAAACCAATCCATCAAAAACCATTCCGGTTGCCCATGAAGGTGAGGGAGAAGGTAGTACGAGAGTTAAAAAAGTTACAGGATTTACTATAGGTATTATAATCCCAAAAGGCAACAACAGAGCCGCACTAGGAGGGTCGGGAGTGCTCAGTGACCACACTCAAACAAAGTCAGGCTCCAGTCATGGCACTCACACCTTAGGCAAATAAAATACTGCAAAATGGATAACCAGATTACTGTATGTGAAAGACCATTTTTTTACCACTTGTTGTGCAGACCACAATGGCCCATAGAGGAACAAAACAAAAGCTCTGATGTTTCATCTACAGTAAGGCTTTTTCAAAAATATTTGCTGTAGGTAAAACATTAGAGCTTTTGTTTTGTTCCTCTGTTGGCCATTGTGGTCCGAATGTCCATCTGCACAGCAAGTGATAAATAAAAGGACTTTTGTACACAGTAATCTGCTTGTCCATTTTGCAGTACTGTATTTGCCTAAGGGGTGAGTGCCATGACTGGAGCCTGCCTGTATTATAGTCCCCTCCAAAAGTGCATGGTAATCCCCGATTGTAGTAGTTGACTAAAAGGAAGTGGGAATACGTCTTTGCCTAGACTTCAGGAACATTAACACAGTGTCTCTATTCCATGGACACCCAATGCCATGAATAGATGACGTAATTGATAGATTGGGAAATGCCAAATACATATTTTTGCTGAACCTTTTACTGGCAGATCCCACTATCACCTGAAGCCAGAGACAAAACTGAATTTAGCAACCCCCTAGGCTTATTTCAGTTTGAAACCGTGCCATTTAGCTTACACGGGGCTCTGGCCACTTTCCAGCGGTTCATGGATCAGATGCTCTAGCCTCACTCTGACTACTGTTCAGCTTACTTGGATGATGTAGTGATGTTCAGCCCTGACTGGGAGACCCACTTACAACATCTAAAGAAAGTTATTGATACCATCCTAAAAGCAGGAGCGACCATCAATCCTGCCAAGGGTGCCCTGGCCAATTTTGAGACTAAGTGCTTAGGCTTTATCTTTGGTAATGGGCATGTGAAGCCTGAGCAGGACAAAGTGACTGCTATAGTGAATAGCCCCACTCCAACAATGAAACAGCAGGTGAGGTCTTTTTGGGGATTAGCGGACTATTACCACCAGTTCATCCTTAATTTTTCAGTCATAGCCAGTCCCCTGACAGACTTGACCAAGAAAAGGTTTTCCTACAAAGTACAGTGGTCCCCAGAATGTGACCAGGCCTTTAGAACTATAAAAGCAATCCTCTGTATGACCCCAGTGCTGCAGAGTTCCAGTTTTGCAGAACCTTTCAAGGTACACACAGATACACCTGGGACAGGTTTTGGGGCAGTGTTTATACAACAGATTGATGAAGAAATGCACCTCATAGTCTACATTAGTTGTAAGTTGCATGAAAGGGAACAAAGGTATGCAACTGTAGAAAAATAACATTTAGCCTTAAAATGGGCTATTGAGGCAATGAAAAATTATTTATGGGGTACTGAATTTAAGGTCACAGACCACAACCCCCTTTGTTGGCTCAACCAGATGTGGGAGGAGAATCCATGCATCATGAGGTGGTACTTAGCCTTAAGTTTACAGTTTCTCACAGGGCTGGGCCTGATCATTTAAATGCTGACTATTTGTCTCAGTATGGGGCAAGAACTGAAGTGCCTGATGATTGAATATACTGTACTAGATGTCCATGAATATACTGCACATATGTTTAGTGAATGATTTTAATGTCCCAGGGTAAATGTATTGTATGACTTAAACAGAAGGCACTTAGGTTGCCTTTGATGATCTTTTTTTTGTGCCAGATACCAAAGTTATTGTTAAGGGATCCTGGGATGGAGCTTTACGGAGAGGGTGAGCCAGAGCTCCAACTCCTCCAGGGTTAGGGAGGTGGTAAACCTGTGATCGACCACTGCTTAAGAATCGTGTGTGAAATATGACACTGGTAAACCTGTTGTGTGACAGGGGATGCACCTGCTTCAAAAGAAAGCCCCAGGGTAACTGATGTTGCTAAATACAGAACTGAATGTAGCGCTTAGGTCTGATCTTTGTGCAACCAAACAATCTGGACTGAGCTCCAAGGAGAGGGTGGGCCATATATTCAGGGACTGGGAAAATAACAGTTTAGCTGTTGGTATTAAGAAACTGTTCCACTCATAAGGGGGGAATGTGTGACGGGGATGTCCCTGCCACTGAAATCAGACCATTTTTACATTCGCTTGAGCGCATGCATAAGGACAGTATGGCTTTTGGAGGTGTGTGACCCTCCTTGTGAATGCAGTACTCAGTGTAGCAGGTGCGACCCTACTGGACCAATACATACCGAGCTGTGTATAACAGCAGTTTGGCTGTGTTGGTCTTCACTTCTAAGAAAACGTCCGCTGCAATCAGCAGTGGTAGTGTGTATTCAATTAGCATACGGATGTCAGACAAACTGCTGTCATGCACAGCTCGGCATGAAATCCCTCACCCTTCCTCCTTCTGCTAATGTCCTCCCCATCCCTCATTACTGTTCTCCCCAGCCCCCACCTTGTGTGCAGAGGGGGATGCTCAATCCCCTTTGGCTCATGTGTCCCCTCAGCACACTGTGTGGCCGATGGGCATGCCCAATCTCCTGTCGGCTGCAGCACCCCCCCAACAAACTACCAGTTGGCACGCTGGGAGCCCACACCAGCTTGCTCATGCTTCCCCCACATACACACTGTATGGATGGCGGGAGTGCCCAATCTCCGCTGGCTCCAGTCCCTTCCCCCAACAAACACGTAGGTGGCACGCTGGGAGCCCACCCCAGAGTACCAAAAGCGACCATTTTTTTAAAAAATTCTTGTGAAACAAGAAAATGGTCCCTCGCTGAGTCCCTCACCCCCCAGCCAACCTGTGCCCAACCTTTGTGCAACCACCTCCCCACACACCCCTCTCACCCCATACTTACCTCGGAGCACAGTGCAACGATCTTCATTGGACCGGGAACACATTTTCACTCTTCAAAGCTGACCGCGAACAGAGGAAATGCCGTTAAGCTGTATAATGGCATCAGCAGGGTTTTTCCAACTTAGATGGATATCTCACCCATTTTTTCAACTTTTGGCACCACATTTTCAACATGGGGTTCTTGACAACCCTTCTCATGAATTCAATCACTGTCATGTGTTATTCGGTCCCTAAAGGTGATCTCGCAGTCACTGTGTGGAATAACCTTTCAGGACTGATTAACAAAATGACAGTGTCACTGTTCATGAGGTGGGCTCTCAAAAACCCTATGTTGCAAATTTGGTGAAAAAATTAAAATTAAAAAAATTACTGTTTTACGAGACTGCATTGCACAGTTTCTATGTACACTCGTAAGTTTGGGAATTTGTAATATTTTCACTCCAGATTTTCAACATAGGCATATTTCCACACCTCCTTATGAACAGTGCAGCTGTCTTTTTTCACCTCCTGGCCGAAATGTGTTTTCACACTTCTGGCGCAAAATAGAGCATTCTCCATTAGAAATCAATGTTAGCTACTGAGTAAGACAATCACAGTGACACTGTTCATGAGCAGATGTCCTAAAATGCCTATGTTGAAAATTTGGTGACATTAGTCCATAAAATGATTGTGTTACGGAAGTGCATTGCGCAGTTTCTATGTACACTCGTAAGTTCATGAATTTGTAATATTTCCAGTCCAGATTTTCAACACTGGTATTTTCCCACATCTCCTTATGATCAATATTGCTGTCATTTTTTCTCATCCTGGCCAAAATGTGTTTTCGTACTTCCAGCGTGGAATAGCACTGTCGCTGTGGGAAATCAGTGTTCAGTACAGAGCAAAAAAATCACAGTGACACTGTTCATAAGCAGACATCCTAAAATGCCTATGTTGACAATTCAGTGAAAAAATTCCAAAAGAATTACAGTTTTATGAGAGTGCTTTACGTAGTTTCCATGCGCACTCATAGCTTCTCGAATTCGTAATATTTTCACTCCAGATTTTCAACATTTGCATTTTCCCACACCTCCTTATGAACAGTACAGCTGTCATTTTTCACACCCTGGCTGAAATGTGTTCACACACTTCCTTCACAGAATGGTGTGGTCACTGTGGGGAAATCAGTGTTTGGTACACAGTAAGAAAACCATAGTAACAGTGTACATGACCAGAGATGACAAAATGCCTATATTGAAAATTTGGTGAAATAATTCCACTGAATGACTGTGTTACAAGCATGCATTGCACAGTTTCCACACATGCTTGAACCCTTGAGCACGTCCAGGGCATTAGAGTTCCTAAGACAGACACTTAAGAAGTATGAGGGTGAAGTGTTGATCAGATGGAAGAGGAGCTGCAGAGAGGTACTCTGTTGGGATATGGATACTGAAGGGACATGGATACAACTGGGGGTGGCCTGCATAAATGCCAAACACCAATGCAAATACCTGCAAGCGAACATTCAGCATTGACAAATGCTTGTTTACTTTAAAATCTCATGGTTATAACCACTCTTTCTTGTTGCTATCTCTTTATTTTCTAGTCCAGAAGGTATGCCTCCTTTGGGAGAACTTTTTCCCCTCTCTTTCTTGCACTACCCCTTTTCTGTTTTTCTTATATCCTCTTTGGTCCAACTACAAAGGGAGGTCAAATGTTTATGACCCCCAAGGTCTTAATCAGTCATGAACATACAAAGTAGGCACATTAAGATTCTAAGGTTACCTAACAAAGCCTGATGAATACAAGTAAGAACAGCCTTTGGGGCTGGAAAAACTTGAGTGTCCCCCTGTTTGTATATTTTCCCGTTATATGTGTATTGATGTTTGGGGTATAGGATATCCAAGTAATTGACAGGGGCAGCAACCTTTTTTCCTTTTTGTTTCCTAACCCCTGCTGCTCTTGGTCCTATAAGGAGGCTCTCAGAATGTATGGAAGAGCCTACTAGAAAAGTCTAGTATGACTATTATTATTTTAGGTAATTTTGCAACCACTTAAATATAGGGTCCTATTAAGCACAGAGAACCCACTGTGTTAAGCGGCTTTTTTGCTGCAGTATGTCTGATAAATAGAAAGTAATGCTGCTTCTGGGGCTGAGCTATAATTTTAGCAGCTTATCTTGACTGAAATGCTACCCACAGCTCACCCCTGTACTTTGGCTTCTCAAGTGTACAGTCCTGAGCATTTTTCAAAGAATGGAATGGAGAGGAGAGGTGAATTGGCTTTGTGCTATGAGAGCTGCTCTCCCTATCTCTCTCCCCAGTTCCATCAAAGGATGCACTTTGCATCTTGCTGTTATCAAGGAGCCGCCTCACTGGGGCTGAGACAATAAGACAAAATGCTGTCTGTTTCTACCGCCACTTTCGGTTTGCCCCATGGTTTCTGTGTGGCTCATTCAAGTCGGATCCTTGAGCAGCCATTTCCACAATACATAACCAGTCCTACACCCGAGGGGAAAAAGGAAAAAAGTGAAATGAGAAGAAGAGGAGCAGAAAAAGTAAATGTATTGCTCCCTCGCTCTAAGTGCAGCCTGTGGTCTTCCTAGGCCATGTGGCACCATTGTCCTAACAAAGAAAAGGCCAGGCTGCCTCTACTAAGATGAAGGGAGGCTTTTCTGGGGATAGATAGGCTCCCTCCTGCTCCTGAGGTTTAAAGGGGGGGTTGCCTGTGTGCAAGGAAAAATGGCTTTTGGCACAAAGCCAAATGAAATGATAGCCAACGGCTGAACATTGCAGCCATCCCCAGAAATAAAATCACTCCCCTTTGATTAACAGCTTACTTTTAATTTAAGGACTGTGTTAGCATCATGTTTAGTAAGCCATCACCATATGTATAAATTAAAAAGAGGGCTTAAAAAGCACATTCTTAGGGCCGGCCCACTGGCGAAGTGATTGGATTTCCACTTGCGACTCCAGCGACCCGGGTTCGGGAATGAGCTCGGGGCACAGGAGGGCCGGCCGGGGGGAGACAGATTGAGCATCCCACAACTGCTCGTTGTCTTCAGGGAGGGAGGGAGGACTGCGACCCGGTGTTGGGCGACCACTGGTGGAGACCAGTGATAGGGCAACATGTCGGGTCATTGCTGGGAGGTGCATGGCAGACGTCGGCTCTTGCAGCAGCGTCAGGCCGTCACGCACCACAGGAAATCAGAAAATTGCACGCTGGCCACTGGATGATGGCCTCTGTTCCTAGTGCCTCTAGTACCTTCCCAGGACCTCCTGTTCCTCAGCAGCATCCTGGGCCCTAGAAGCTGTGTGGGGTCATCCCACCCCTCCCGATGCCTTCCACACTGAAGGAGGACCATACCAACAAGGGATACACAGGATATCCTGGGATCAGCTGCGATATGAGGTCAAGAGGAGGGCTGGGTAAGGACAGTGGGGTGAGGGGGACATGTAGAGGCCTGAAGGAGTGGGGGCCAGCGAGCATGGGGGTGGGAGAGAAAAAAAAAAGCACATTTTTGTTACAGCGATGCTAGAGTCACCTGACCACAGGGGGCAGTTATAGAAAGCCGCCTGTGCTCCCAGAAGATAGATAGGGTCAGTTACTGATGATCAATTGTAGGCTAAGGACTGCCTGGGTTTATTGCTGCACTATCAACACAGTAATGGAAATAGTGTTGGTTTGCCACAGAATTTACTGTCGTATTTGATTTACAGTTTATTTTTCTTACTTTAGTATTTGTTTTATTATTATTGAAAAAAAAGAAAATAATAAACATCACACCAAGAAAACATTGTTAAACTTAAAATGTTTGTTGTAGAGTCCATCTGTTATCCCCCACCTTAACAACACATCTAGTACAGGACTTAAAAAGTGACACTGTCAAGTTTATGAGGTGGATTGAAAAAATGACTGTGTTGAAAGTTTGAAGTCAAAAATGTTACATGTTAACGTTGAAATACTGCAACATTCACACATAATTTGGTGATTATACAATATTTGTACTCTAAATCTTCAGTATACCCTTCTTATGACCCCACCTCATGAATCCAGTAGGCGAACATTTTTGAATCACTGTTCAAATATCATTCCACCCCATAGGTGTGAAAACACAGGGGGGTCACATGCACCAGAACAGATTGTGTTCAGTTTGCACTGATTCACAGGCTCTGAAATTGTGTAAATGGGTCTTGCACCACAACAAGGCTGCAACATTCTCTCTCATGGGATTTTCAAAGGCTCCCACTGCCTGCAGGACTCACAAGTGCTTATACTAGCCAGAACTGAACTAACGGCCCTCTGCATCAGCACAGTCTATAGATGTGGGATGGCCAGAGAGACCCTGCAGCGTGGGATGTTACATACTAGGGCAGCCACAAGAATGTATGGGGTAACCCAGCAGTGGTAATGTGCCCCAGGAAGCCTCTCCACCAGCAGGAATGGCCACAGTCTGAAAAATGCAGCACCATGCCACATGTGCCAAGTATGGTACAGTTAGCATGGTTTACCTATAGCTCTGCGACAACCCCAGCACCGACATCCCTGACAGCAACAGACATAATGCCAAGTGTCATCATTGTACTGTAGGGGATACTGGTGTGTTTACTTAGGGGGCTGCACCCCTAGAACCCCGCATATGGAGGGCTCTTCTCTCACACACCTTGGTCTCTATTTATACATCTCTAAGTCAGAGTTTTCTTGGAGAGGGGTGAAACACCAGCAGATGTACCACCAGTGTCTGCGGGGACCATCACAGTGACCCAATGCTTTTAACTGGATTCTGTCACTGTGATGGTCTTCACAGTGGCAGTGTCGATGTGTGGTCAGCATACCAGTTAGCACATGTTACTGGTTGGAACATCAGTGCCACTAATTGGTACAATGTTCATCACTACATTGCACAGGGTACAAAGTGTTTGCTGTTGCTCGAAGTGGGCCTCCCTGAACCATGTAAGTACAGCATGAACAGTCTTAAAGTGGTTGTTGCTGTCAATTACATGGTTGAAAGGATGTTTGACTTGTTCCCTTTTGCACTATAGATAATGCACGGCCCACCTCCCATTACACACAATCAATACTCTGTCAGAAGCACTGGACCACACTGTCATTGTTATGTGCAGTCATTCATAGCATGTTTTACAACACTATCTGTCACAATGTACTACAGGGTTTCACAAACTGTTCTTGTATATATGTGAAAGGCTCAAGTATACAGCATGTCACAGAATGTGCAACAGCTTTTGACAGCATGTCATATCAAAATATGGAGCACAAAATTGTTATCACTCAAAATGCAGGAAAGAAATATTTCTGCACAGGAGCAGGCACTTGACATAGGCACTGTTGGTGCAGAATAAGCTCTGCTGGGCTAGATTTATGTAACAAGTCACAAAAAACAAAAGGTGGTGAAGGTATGCCACAGTAAGCACCGTTGTAAAATATAACCATATGGCACACTACATTAGAAGCCTATTTAAAAGTAGGATGGTCACCAAGGGGACTGTGAGTAACAAACAAACCTGGATACAGATGGGACAGGAAGGTTTTTATGGGAGATTGGAAAAAGTCCCTGCAATTGGGAACTGACATCCTGATTAAAATTGTAATTAAGGATTACTTGGCACAACAACCCACCATCCTATCTGCTATCCAAACAAAGGAAGCTACTTTCTTATCTTATAAGGAACACTCTGAAATTGCTAATCTTGAGAAGAAATTGAGAAAAAATGAAACAATGTCCAAAGAGAGGAGAAGAAAACCAGACAAATGAAGATAAAGTAATTTGAGAGAAATAGGTAGGATTATCTATAGGACAGAGTTTTTGACTGGAAAAAAAGGCCACAACAGCAGAGAAAGCAATTACAGGGGGAGGAGTTAGAATCACAAGAGGGGTCAGCAAAACCAAGAGGGTTAGCAGGCCAGTGGCACTGAGGGCTGAGGTGCTGGATGCCTTACCTCGTGTTACCCCTGGCACCATGTCAGGGAATGAGCACAGGCCACTGGGAGTCAGCAGGGGAGGAGAAGGATTAAGCGTCCAATGGACTGCTATCTTTCTCTGGGGAGTGGGGGTCACCAGTGATTGGCATCTGACTGGCCCCTAACAGATGCTGGGGGGCAGTGCGCCAACACTGCAGAAGGGGGAGGAGATGGGGCAGATGCTTGGAGGAGTGCATATGGATGAGTGTGCAGTCTCTCCATGGGCGTCATTGCACAACTCATCTCCATAAGGGAGAAAAATGGAAGGAAAGGGAATGCCCCAGTCATAGCAGCTTGATGGCTGTCTGAAAGTACTCATGCCAACTCAAGAAGGGGATCACAAGTATGGATCTGATCTTGGTGGGAGAGTTGGTTGCCCCCTGCCACCCCACCACAGGGAACAAGTCGTGGGTAATGGGTGATGACCCTCAGTAAGAGACTGATTCAGGTCAGACGATTGGCAGAGGTGAGGGTTGCAAGGACACTAGGGCCGACCAGGGGCACAGGGGAGAAAAATGTCAATTAAAAAAATACAAGAGGGTCAGCAATCCAACCAAGAATGTAACCTCTGCCCACCCCAACATATGAGATCTATTCTTAAAAGTAGAAGTCAATCCCCAATGGGTCTGGGTGGAAGAGATTTTTTTTAAAAGAGGAGCAGGATATCCAGCTAGACTGCAGGAAGAATGACAGAATTGTCAAATTTGAGGGAACGGCAATAAAAGTGAGATTATTAAGGGGACAGATCTAGACAACAACAGCGCCCAGCCCATCAGAGGTAACATCACCAGGAGGCACTGAAACCAACTCTTCTGAGGTAAGGCCTTTTAAACCTCCATCTACTTTCCTGCTGCCATACAATGAGACTATCAAGGCATTTGAAAGGGCTTGTGAGCAAGAGATAATGACTATGCTAGCTACAGATAGTACCCCAAACTTCGTGAACATAACAAAGAAAGAATCACTGGCTCTTAAGTCTCTTATGGACAATAGGCAACTTACTATCAAGCCAGCAGATAAAGGTGGTTCTACTGTGGTCATGTCCACTAATAATTATATGCAAGAGATCAAGAGACAATTATATGACACTAACTTTTACAGTAACCTCAATGGGGATCCCACTTTGCAGTTGAAGAGGGAAATTTATGCATTCTTGTTTTCTATAGAATCGGATGGCATCATCAACCACAATGAACTCATGTATTTAACTGTCTCTAGTCTAGTTAGGGCCATCATCTACTGTATATACTTCCTTAGATACATAAAAACATGTAAATTCCACTGGGGTATCCTATAGTGGCAGGCATAGGTGCTCTGGTGGAGCTTCTATCCATTTGTAGATACACATATTAAGAAGTATGTTTATACCTTGCCATCCTATGTAAGGGATACTACTCATATCCGGGAGGTATTGAATGAGATGCAGTCTGAGCCAGACTGGATTGTGGTGTCCATGGACGTCTATTCCCTTTGTACTAACATATCACACGGTGAAGGCCTAGCAGCTTTAAGATATTGGAAGGACAGTGGTGTAGATATGGCCAGAGAAAGGTGGACTTTTTATTAGAATGCTCTGTACATGTACTTAAGAAGAACTATTTTCCCTTTTCATGAATCTTTTTACCTCCAGTTAAAAGGGACAGCAATAGGAGCAACTTTTGCCCTCAATTATGTTAATCTCTTTTTGGGCAAATGGGAAAAAGAAATTGTCTATGACAGCCAGGTGAATCCTTCCTACAATAGGATTGACATTTGGTGTCACTTTATAGATGATATATTTATGGTGTAGTATGTTACCAAAAAGGAATTAAGTGACTTTGTTTTCTATTTCGAAAAAAACAATATGTACCTTAAATTTTCAGTTTAGCGTGACATCGGGTCCATCTCCTTCCTAGACCTTACTATAATCAAAAAAGATGATGGTACATACAAAACTGATCTGTATAGGAAGGAGACAGATGGGAACTAACTTACTGGCTTCAAGCCACCACCCACACCATATGATAAATAACATACACAAGGCCCGAACAATGAGAGTGCAGAGGAATTGTAGCAAGGATACTGACTTCATAGTGAATGATTCTGATTTGTATCAAAGATTTGTTGCCAGAACCTACAGCAGTGATCGAGGAATACAGGCATATTGTGAAACATTGTCATTAAATTGAAATAGCCTACTTGAAGTAAAAGAGAAAGATAGCGGTCTCCCAGGGATGAACTTTGTCACACAATACACACAGCATATTTCTAAAATTCAAAGAATCCTAAATAATAACTGGAATATCCTTACATGTGTCCCCCTTCTGAGAGATGCCACCATGGAGGAACCACGTATGGTTTACAAGCATAGTAAAAACCTTAAAGATATGATAGTTCATAGCTACTGAGGCAGTGAGACACCATGCAATACCCATGGAAATTGGTTCCCACCACTACCGAAGAATAATTCCCCTTGGGACAATAGTAAATGTTGTTGTTCCAGTTTGAAAACTGACACTTTCACAACATCTAACAGTAACAAGAATTTTGATATAGGAATTTTTGTCAGTTGTAATACAGAGAACCTTATACAGTATATCTTGTTACATTACTGCTCCTGCTGTCCTATTTTTACCTTATTGTCATGTTGTGCTACTGTAATATGTATAACAATGTCCTGTACTCTCCCGGGTCGTGCCTGAAAATACAGTAGGCAGGTTTGTTGCCTAGTGCACTTACCCAGTTACCAAAAGCTAATAAATAAATAAATGTGAATGTCGTTGATTTTATGTTGGTAAAACTATCAGGCATTTTAAAGTTAGAATAGGAGAACATTTAAGATCTATCATACAGCCACAAATAACATTAGCAATGCACTTGCATACCATTGTAGGCATGTTGGCAGAATTGGCAGAGTGAGACATCATTTCAAATTTTGTTCGATTGTGACACTGGGTCCCAGAGGTGATGATTTAGTTGAAAACTAAAACAGAGGGAATCATTCTGGATTTTTACATTACTAGCTTTAAAACCACCAGGGTTAAATGACAAGACAGAACTGATGTCATGAATTAAGAGGAAGTAATGGCCTTATTACTGTTTTTATTTATTTATTATAATTAGTAGAGATATGAGCCAGAATAATGTATTTAAATACTGATGATGCTTTATTGTTCTGTGTACTTTTTCAGATGTCAAGGAATAAGTGGAATCCTGTACACTGAATTAACATGCACTACTGCTACTGTTGGACCCTAGCTAGTAATACTAGAAACAGAAATATGAGGGATAAAATAGTCATTGGACATTTTTACCTTAGAAAATTGTTGGCTGCTGGATTAAAATTAGTTTTTTAGTTGCACTTAATTGTATTTATTTTCACAGTGGTAATGGTTGGTGCATTATTTATTTATTTAAATGAGCACTTGGCACTTTAATGCATGAATGGTGGAAAGTTTGCCTTAAAGTACACTGTCTCTTTAAAGTGAATGACTATTTAAAAGCTTGTGATTACAGAGACTATCCCCATGACTAAGCATTGAGTTGCAAAACCAGTTGGGTTCTCAGTTCGAACAGACTGGTTTATCTTTTTACCTACACTGCTGAGCTGGTAGAGTATGTTTTATCTAACTGTTTTGGAATGCAACTTTTTTGCCTCAGTTTGGAGTGGTGCTGGTATTGCTTTTGTGTTTGGATTTGTTTACCTAGCACACTACTTTACAGCAGAACAGTCTTGCCTTCTCTCTCTCTGTCTTTCCCCCTCTCTCTCAACCATATGGCACTAACTACAGTACCTGAATGCAGCCTTAAATGCTGTTTCATCAGAAACCCATTGTCTTCTTTGGGATATTGTAAATTGGGAGCCATCACATGGGTATGACTGTTTTGAACAAAGCTGTTGTGCAAGTTACATTTAAACTGTCTAAATGTGGGAGGGAAGCTGTGACAGAAGCACATCTTCTGTGACTGCTAGTGTGATGGAGCTTCTAGAAGTTGGCCCAATAGTTGGTAAACAGAGATGTTTTCATGTTTCCAGCCTTATGGAAAGTGTTTTTACTCCTACATAATGATCTCACCTGTTAATTACCCAGTGACACAAAACAGTCAAGTCTTGAATCATGTCTGACTAACATGACAGCAATATATGCCAGCAAAAGCCTTTCATTCTGGTACATATGTGGGGGTTGCATTGTGGCAACCTTCATATTACCCTTACATGTATTCCTCAGTTTACATGTTTTCCTGATCTTGATGTTGGCATACAGTAGCATGAACTACCATGACATGGGTCATATGGGTAACCGGCACACTTCTGGTAAGCCATTACATCACACAGTGCTTAGAACATGTCTCATGGCCAAGGCTACCGGCTGATTGAAGCCTCCATCAATCTTCATCCCATACTCTTTTCGAGAAGTGCCATGGGGTCTTTAACATCCACCTGAACTACCAACAGAACAGGCAGATGGGACCTCTGTTTAACATCTCATCTGAAATGTACAGCAAAGCAAAGGAGCTTCAGGTTATGGGAGTAACCAACACATTCTTGTTTTGGCTGAGATTTTGGAAGTTAAAGTTTGCAATTTATATATTTCTGCTAGCTCAGTGTGAATGTTTTGAGAGTACTGGGTTACTGACCCAAATATTTAATATATGGATTTGCCTTGGCATAGCACACACATTTGTTTGGGAAAACTGGCTGGGAATTCACTCAAAGCATTGAATTGCATAACCGGTCTGGGTCTCAGTTCGAACAGCCTGGTATATGTTTTTACCCACACTGCTGAGCTGGTACAGTATGTTTTATCTGACTGTTTGGGAAAGCAACTTTTTTGCCTCAGTTTAGAGTGGTGCTAGTATTGCTTTGGCACAGTTCCTCCAGGAGCCTCGCCACACTCCACTGAGCTGCCCAAGGAACCATGGAGCTGGGTCACTGCCCTTGATCTCCAGGGCCCACACTCCGACAGTCTCGACCGCTTGTGGCATGACTCCTCCAGCTGCCTTGCCACTCTCCACCAAGCCGCCCAAGGAACCACGGAACTGGGTCACTGCCCTTGCTCTCCAGGGCCCATGCTCCGGCCACCTCACCACACTCCACTGAGCCGCCCAAGGAACCACGGAGCTGGGTAAGGCTGCCTGTCTCTCTGGGGCAGCTATGAGCTGCCGCCATTGGCTGTTGCTCACTGCAGCACGCCCTGATTGGACTCCTGCCCTTCTATCCTTTGCATGGATTGGACTGCTGTTTTCTATGGTCTTGGGGTTGCTGTACTCTTAGAAAACTAGTGGCATCGGCCAAATTTTTACTTTACAGCCACCTGGCCCCTGTTTAAATTGCTGACTAAATACAAGCTGTTTCTATTTGTTTAATTTTTGACCTGCCGAATCCGAGGATATTGCAAGAGTATTTTTGTCTGTGATTTTTAGCTCTTTTGTGTAACTGTTCTTATCCCACCTCCCTTTCTCTCGCTCTCTCTCTCTTTCTCTCTCTCTCTCTCTCTCTCTCTCCCTCCCCCTTCTCCTCTGTACGATCAGGCCTGAATTGCTTTCCCCCACTCTTTACTCCGTTTCTGATTCTCCGCCCCTCCGGCGCACCTGTGCCTCCTGCCTCTCGATTTATTCCCTTTGTTTTTGTTGTGACTCTCCCCCCCACCCACAGCTAACCCCCTATTTCTATCTCTCCTCTCCCCAGGTCACTGCCCTTGATCACCAGGGCCCATGCTCCGGCAGTTTCATCCACTTGCGGCACGGCTCCTCCAGCCACCTCGCCGCACTCCACCGAGCCACCCAAGGAACCACGGAGCTGGGTAAGGCTGTCTGTCTCTCCAGGGTTGCTCTGAGCTGCCACCATTGGCTCTTGCTTGCTGCAGCATGCCCTGATTGGACTCCTGCCCTCATCTCCTTTTCACGTATTTGCCTGCTGTTTTCTATGGTCTTGGGACTGCTGCGCCCATAGAAAACTAGTGGCATCTGCCAAATTTTTATGCCTGCCCCCTTTCCCCACCTCCGTCCTTAATTAAATAGACTGTTATCATGCCCTTTGTTGTGCCCCACCCATCTACTCATATGCTATTGGCCCCCGTATCTGTCCATCCCCTTGTCTTTCCCTAGTGCTCACACACCCCTTCACTGCTGTGCTGCTAGCTAAAGCTGGTATTTTCTGTCTCTCTGTGTCCTGACACTCATCTTGCAACCCTTCAACCCCCTCTCTGCCACTACCTCCTTTTCTGCTACCCCCTATGACTACTCACTACCCCTGCCCCTTGCTTTTCTCCTGGAACCTCTTGCTTTGCCGAATTTTCCCCCTTCACCTCATAGCCTCCACCTTTTGCATATCTTCTGCCACTATTTCCTCCCCCATCCCACCTGCCCAGCCCACCTTGCCCGCTCTCCTACTATGCCCCCCTTTTTCATAGTTTGAATCATGTACCCCACTGGTACCCTGTTCCCCATTCTTTTCTTCCTGATTCCCCTTTTCCCTTTCCTACATCCCCCTGTTCATGTTTTCCTGCTGTTCCTAACATCTACCAACTTACACACCTCCACCCCCTCCATGGTACCCTCCCTCTTGATTTCATGTACCCACCTTGAGCCTTACCTATCACTACGGAGTGACTCTTTTCCCAAAATGCCATTGGATACCCTCCCTGTCTGTCGCCAGTACAGCCATGCTATACCCATGCCTTCACTCGTTTACTTGCCGTGGTGAATCTAGCATTTCCCTGGCCCAAAGGAATAGGCGCCAGTCATGGGCATCTCACACCAGTTCCCTCAAATGTATACTCCTTCTCCTGCTTTTGTCAGGAAATATTCACCCAAATCCTGGACCAGCCCACTCTAAAGGATCAACCCAGACCACCCAACCCAGATCTCTCTCTCTCTCAATAATTACACTAAACATATGCAGTCTTCTTCACAAAATTGATGCCCTTCATGCCTTCACCTGCCAGCATCTTTCTGACATACTAGCAGTCGTGGAAACCTGGCTTTCACCTTCAATCCCTGACCATGCTATCACCCTCCTTGGATATAATGTTTATCAGCTTGAATGTACATCAAAGAGGGGTGGAGGCTGTGACCTGTACCTTAAAGACACGATCCGTGGGCACCTCATCAGCTTAAAACCCAAATCCACCACAGCCCAGATTCTTCCTGTCAAGATCCTCCTTGGCGTGCATAATAAAGCCATCACAGTCGTCACAATCTACATCCCACCTCAAGAGCAAGAAAATGGGCTTAACGCAGTCCTTGATTTTACCAAATCCCTTACACCTGACACAGAAAGCATCCTCCTCCTCAGTGACTTTAATATAAACTGGCATGCAACAGAGGCAGGGGCCTACAGGGACTTGATAACGGCAGCAAACCTCACTCCAATGATTAGCTCCCCTACCAGAACAAATTATAAAATGGGTACCAGCACCCTTCTGGATTGGATCCTCACAAGCCACCCGCCTAGGATCACAAACTCCACTGTCCTCCCAGATGCTCTTAGTGACCACTCTCCCGTTAGCTGCTCCTGGTCCAACAAATTCATTAAGCCCCCCCAAAAACCATTACCAGCCGAGTTCTATCTAGAGGCAAACTACCTCATCTCAAAACCTTCCTTCAGCAACAGGACTGATCCCCAGTCCTCACTGCAACCAATGTGAACACTGCACTGGAGTGCTTCATCATGATTTTCAACCAAGCAAGCAACATATTTGCTCCCATCAAGAAGCATAAGGCCAAAGCCCTATGTAACCCATGTCTCACTGGTGACTTACTTCGGCATCTAAAATCTCGGGACCACCTTTGTGAGATTGCCAGAATCACTGGGAAACAAGTTGATATTGCTAACTATAAATGTGCATGAAATGACTGCACCAAATATATCCGGGTTATGACGTCCAGCTACTTCAACAATGCTCTCACTACCCCTTGGGGTAATGGTAGGGACTTCTGGAATAATATCAAAGAAGTCACTGGGAAGCAAGCTAAATTGCCCCGTCAGTACTCAGCATTAATGGAGTAACCACCTTGACAGGCACTCATTGCTGTTACATTCAATGACACTTTCTCAGACCTCAGTGCTGTTCTCCCACATTTTTTTTTTCAATGACGTTGACACCCCGGCCTCCCCAACCACCTAGAGTCACCCTTCCTTCTACTTTAAAGCAGTAAACATGTATCAAGTATGCAGCTATGTTACCAAAACCATTCGCAACTCCTGATCCAGCAGTGACTCCATTGACCTCAAGCTGTTATCACTAACCCTTGAAGAGGCACTCCAGCCTCTTACCAAGATTGTTAACCTCTCCCTCAGCCACAGCTAATTCCCTGATGTATGAAAATCTGCCCAGGTAACCCCAATTCATAAAAGTGGTGACAAAATGGCTGCTGAGAATTACCGTCCTATTTCCATCCTGCCTCCACTCTCCAAAGCCCTAGAATGGCTTGTGTCTGACCAACTCACTAACTTCCTAGATAAACACAACTACCTGTGCAAGGAGCAACATGGCTTTAGAAAAAGCCATAGCACCACCACGGCGCTACTTGAATTCACTAGTGCAATCCACCACTCACTTGATAACAGCCATCTCATTGGATCCACCTACATTGACTTAACCAAAGCCTTTGATACCATCAATCACCATCTCTTACTTGCCCAGCTCCAGCTAGCATGGCTCTCACCAAACTCTGTGAACAGGTTCAAAAGCTACTTAGATAACTGCTCCCAAAGAGTGAGAATTGATGCCACGCTCTCAGATCCAAGACCAGTCAGGTCCGGAGTCCCACAGGGCTCAATCCTAGGCCCCCTCCTTTTCAGTCTTTTCTTGAACTCACTACCAGAATTCTGCCCTGCACAGATCCTTCTTTGTGCTGATGATGCCATCAGCCTAGCATCACACCTTGATCCAGTGCATCTACAAGACAAACTCCAGGAGGCCTTCTCCGTAGTTGAAAACTGGTGTGAAAAACACAGACTTATCCTTAACCAGAAAAAAAACAAAGACTTTGCTCTTCTGCAGCTCCCACAGCAAATTCAAACATCATCAGCTCCCTATTAGAACCAAGCATGGATTCACCCTTGAACAAGACCATACCTTCAAATACCTTGGCCTCACCCTCAACAGTAATCTCTCCTATGTCCCACACATTAACAATGTGGCAAATGCTGCCAGTTCCAGGATGGGCCTCCTTTTCCATCATAGGAAACACCTAACTCCTGAATCACTGTCCATCGCTGTCCAGAGCTCCATTATCAGTATCATTGACTACAGTCTCATCATCTATGGATCTGCCACAAACTCCTCCCTCAAGCGTGTTTCGACCTCCCTTAATCAAGCCTGCTGTCTGGTCACTGGTTCGCACTGTCTCACCCACACCTGTGACCTCTATTCCAAATCAGGGTAGCTGCAACTGAACAACCAAATCAGATACCAAACTTGAATAAAAGCCAAGAAAATCATGCTGGGAGAAACCCCACCAGGAGTCAACGCCTTCTTAAATCTCAAAATCAATAACCGCATCACCAGGAGTTCTAAGCCCCTTGTTCTTCAAATCCCCTGCTGCTGCACGTCCCAAGGACAATGGTCATTTGCTTACAGGGCTCCAAGTTGGCTTAACAAACTCTCTAGTGACACCACCTCCACTGGAACACTTGGAGCATTAAAAAATAACTCCTCCTCTCCCTAACTGGCACAAACACCTGTGTTTGCACCACTTAAACATCTCCGTCCCCTACTCTGTTTCTGACCTCAAAGGTATTTGTTTTTTTGCCCGCTCTTCTAGCACTTACCTCTCCACTACAACCACTCAATACTTGTGCTGTGTCTGTCCTGACAAGGCCCCTTGGCTGCATCACCCTGCCCCTCCTTGCCAAAGCCACCCCCAGTCCCAGCCCTTTTTCCCCTCATGCCCTATTCCTCCAGCTGTTTCCTGGGTATTGCATTTCTTTCTTGGATTTTGTCAACCAAATTTTACTGTCTTATACCATGTACTGTGTTAACATTAATATGTTCTTGGTCTGTCACTCTGTAACCTGCCGGTTTATGATTGCCTGTACTTACGACGTGGAACATTTGTAAAAGAGCCTTGGCTCAAAGGTACTTGTAATCCTAGATGCAACTAAACAAATAAAATTATTTTATGAGAAAAAATAATCCCCATACCTTTCCTGTAAGCAACATGTTTTAGGCAACCCATAATGTGAGAATATAAAATTGCAGCCTAATGGTACTGATCTTTCAAATGGGTACATTAGGAGCTAAATTTTCAAAGCCTCAAGAATGCTGCAAATCCCTGGTGTGCTGATTATTGGGCACACAGGTCTTGTATCATTCTCCTGGCCAGTGATTGGAATTATCAATCTCAACACCAAATGCTGCAAGTAGGCCAGCTTTTCCCTGGTCTAACTTGTGCTTTGGGAACCCACCACACTGAGTGGACAGGCAGCTGAGGTGCTGGCCTTTGCCTTTCATTCACTTGGAGGGTTATTATGCAATGCCATGTAAAAAGGTTCACTATTATGGTGGATCTTGTTTTTTGGTCAGCCTGGCTTGCATCACTGAGACCTGCCTGGGGGATGATGCAGGTCAAGTGCTTGAGTTGTCAGTCTCAGTTGAATTCTCAGTGCTTAGCTACATGAGGAAGGATCTCAGGAAAGACAGGTGGCCATCTGTTTTAGAACTGAACTGAACCTGATGGTGCAAAAAGTAAGGAATACCTCATTATTTGAATGTATGATCATGCATGTGGGTCCTGGGGCAGGCTGCAGGGTTCGCCTGGTATATCATAACCCATGGCAAGGAGGGGGGCCCCAGTAGGAGATTGTGGCTTTCATCACCATCAGGGTGCTGGAGTTGCCAAGATGGCTTATTCTTGGTGACTTCAATGCCAGGATTGATAATGAGAGCTTGCATTTTGCTCAGGATTTCTCCCAGAGCATGAAAACTCTGGGTCTGACACTGGTGGTTACTTCAGGAACCCACCAACATGGCCACGCCCTGGACCTACTGTTTTTGCTGGGGCTCGAAATTAATTATCACAAGATGCTCTGGTCATTTGATCAGCTTCAGGGACCCCAATTTTTTTTTTGTCAACTTTATCTGAAGAATCAGCAGAACAACATAATATGAGCAAAGTCCATGAGTATTAAGGACAAATCTTAACAAGGAGATTTCATCCTTAGCTTTACCATATAATTCACAGGTTCATAGTTTGATGTCATTGTTTAACTTAGCTAGGAATATCAGGCCAAGCTTTAATGACAAAAGGACAACAGGCATTATTGTATTAGGAAGTCATGCCCCAAGACTGATAAAGTACCACACAAGCTACAGTATATTATTATTCTAACCCATACAACATGTGGTCATTATATGGGTTTCATGGTACTAGTCTCTGCCACATGTAAGAGCTTGTCTTTAATATTTTATGTTAATATTTGACATAGTGCTTAATCATATATTGAACAAGATTTATCTCAATAGATACCCTATTAATTCTGATGGTATTTACCACTCTCCTTTCCACAGCTGCACAGCAGAGCTACGCGTGATGTACTGCAATTACTTTGTGAAAGTGCATCTGTTAGCATATGACTGTGAATGCACTACAGCTGTGTCCTTCCACAGTGTGGACTTGAATCACCTCTCACCACATCATCTCCATTCAGTACAGCGCAGTTGCTTCCTCCCTCCCCCACCATGCTATTTTCTTCCTCTCCACCACAGAGAAAAAAGTTACTCACCAAGCAAGAATTGATAGGAGCATAAAAAAATGCCAGAAACACACAAAGAGAGAAACAGGCACATGTTGTTTGAGAATGAGTGAGAGAGAGAAAGGAGTGCACATGACCTGCTCAGCTGCAGTGCTTGACACTGCAAATGCAGTGCCCAGCCTGCTGATCTACAAGGGGTGCAGAGAGTCTGTGCATCCACCTCAGCAGACTCCACCTTCAATACTTGTTGTGACCACCACAGCCCTGGAAACCATGTCCCAAACTAATGACAACAATGTAAGTGAAGCACTGCCCCAGCGAATCCAGCCAGCCAAGTGAGTGGCTCTTTCAAAAGGTGCACATTTCTATGGCTGTGGGTGGAGCCTACAGGCATCTTGCTGTCTGTAGCTGGAAAAATGGAGGAGCATGGAATAACTTTTTGAGACATTTCAGTGTATCCTTCTACATCTATAAATTACTAGGCCAAATTAAATTAAATACTCCCTTCTTTCTGTTTAGAATGTTGGAGACAGCACTAAAGCTGCTTATCAAATGGCCATTAGGAAACTGAAACAGCTTATTAAATACTGGTTGCCTATTAAACTGGAAATTTGTTTACCCCCTTTGAAATGCAACAACATGCACATTTAAATACTTTGCATTTAAACATGTTCTTGCTACAAGCTTCAGCTGGGCAAGTATTGCCTTTCAAGAAAGATTCATATCTCATAAATTTCACCGTTTCAAAGGTGCAAATGTATAAAGATTTGTACTGTTTTTTAACCTCCTAAGACACTACTTGATAAGCACTGTCTCTGACATATGCCAGGTCTTGTGAGAACTATCCGAGCTACAGTAATTTTATAGCAATCAGCAGGCATTTTTTACTATGCTTTCTGGGAAAAAATATATTGAGCTACAGCAGACACACACACACACACACGCACACACATGCACACACACACACACACACACACATACACACCATCCTCATGGTCACAACATTCAAAACAAATACTGCAATCTAATATATTATAAAACAATAAAGAAACGCTTTGTTTATGTCAATGAACACAGTGAAGTTCTTTTAAAGAGCTACTCTACTGCCTAAAACTAATATTAGATTTTAAAAGCAGCCAACCATTACATGATATATCTGAGGTACTTTTTCTTTTCCCTTTGTTTAATTAGAAGATTGTTTACCGGATGTTAGCAGGTGTGCTGTGTGGAACAGCTCTTAGCCTGGCAGCTGACATATCTTACTCTACTGGCTCACACTATATCATCAGCATTGTGACCTCAATGAATGAGACATTACTGCTACTTATGAACAGCAAGTTAGTGACTGCCAGGTCATTCACCAGTGATGTCACAGTCAGTGAGCTCACAATGCTGATGATGTATTGTGGGGCAGTAGAAAAAGCTATGTCAGCTGCCAGGCTATGAGCTGTTCTACACATCCAGCACATTATTATCACATTGAATACTTTCTGATGAGCAAAAGGAAAAAGAAAAATAATTCAAAAATTAAAAATTACAACTGACTACTACTTACAATTTGTATTATTTTCCTGTCTGCCTGTTTGGCTCCACTAGCTCTTTAAATATTCTGTATCCTATATTTTGTATCCTGGATAGTGTGGGGGAGATGCTACATCTCACTGTCATTGTGATCTTCACTTTATACATTTTTGCACTGTATTTACTCAGGATGTCTCAGATTAAATGCAAAATTCTGTTTCCAGTGGGGTCATGATTTTACCATTTTTGTAATGTATTTATTCAGGGTAGCCTATTCCAGATGTACAATATTGTTTTCAGTGTGTTCTGATTTTATGCAATGCAGTATAATATTGTGCAGATGCAGAGCCCCACTGAAAATAGGATGCCATGTCTTCTGTGAACTATCCAGACTAAACATATAGCAATCAGCAAGCATACTCTAGGAAAACACATTGTAAAAATGTGTAAAAGGAAGACCACACTCAAACTGCCTCTCAGCAGATCTGCATTGTGCAAATTCATTAGAAATGTTGGGTAAAGGCACCCCAACAACTCTCCACAGCTATATCAGCTCTGACCAAATCTTGTTTAAACTGTGGAGCTTTTTCTTAAACTGTCACCTTTCTGCTGCTTTCTTTTTTTTACGTTAAAATGTTTATTGAAAGTTTTCCAAGTTTCTAACATAATGTAATAACAACACATACATCTACAAACAAATTTAGTTACAGAGAGATACATAGTGCCAGAGTTATGCATATTTTGTGTAGCAAAGATATATGTACTGGTATTGTACATACATTGTTCTTTGCTATAGTTCGGTTTAGGTAACTTCACACTGCCTTCTATCTTTACCAGATTCTTCCTGGGTTGGTCCCCCCATTGCATTAGGGGGCATGGTTATTTTCTGGGTGGGGATATTTGCAGTCCCCTCATGGAATTTGTTAATTGCAGACTGCTATCCATTTTTCCCTTGGGTCTGCAAATATATTGACCAAATGTCTGCATATCTAGGTAGGTTGCTTAGGGCTACATAGGACATGTGCTCCAGAGATGCTAGCTGCCTGATTGCCTGTGCCACTCATTGACAGTGGGGAAATTTGGTGTTCTCCAGTTTTTTAGGAGTAACCTTTTCAGTGCAATTGTGACTGTTACACCCCATTGTGTCAGGTGCCTACGTCCCTTCCAGGTAGGAGAGGGATGTCCTATGACAGCAAAAGGACCATCAATTGTGTAGTTGTCATGCAGTATAGTACTACAGAATGCTATTACTTGATTCTATATAGACCTGATTTTAAGGCAGTCCCATAAAATATGTTTTAAGGTCCACATATCATTGTGGCATCTCCAGTACTTGTCCTCATTCAGCACTCCTACCTTATACAGATATGCTGGTGTTCTCTACCACCTGTGCAGAATGTTCAGCTGTATTAGTTGCACTTTTGTGTCCCTGCTGGCAGTGTGAGCCCTACCCCAACATGATCACCAGGTGATGTCTGGGATTTGGATACCTAGCTCATGTTCCCATTCTAATCTTTGGAGGTCTTTAACTGATGGGTCTGCATTCCTCATATGTTGATATATGGCCCCAACCCTTCCATTCTGTTTAATGAGTCATGCACGAATGGGTGAGTTCTGTACTCTCTTTGATGCTTTTTCTTCTGTCTTACTGCTGTTGTGACTGCAGCTTAGAGTTGGAGATACCACCAAAAATCAGCCTGTGGTAGCCAAAGGAGTCCTTTAGATTTTGGAATGTGTTAATCACAAGGGATTTCGGGATGCATACATACTGTACTGTTTCAAGTCCCGCCTGCTGCCAGGATGGCCAGTGTACTGGTTTATAGTCTACTGTGAGGGCAGGATTGTCCCATAGTGGGGCCCATTGAATGGGCATTGGTTTGCCAGGCAGGGACACACATAGCTTTTTCCAGTAATATACGGAGAGTGCTTTGTGGGATGCACTAGGTCTATTTTCTGGGTTTGGTATACAGCATGAACCAGGAGGTGCATGCCCCAGTTAATATCCCTTTCTATGTGTACCCATTGTGGGGGCATGTTCCCTGGTTTTGGGCACCATTGTAGTGTTTGTGCCAAGATGAAGGCCACGTGATATTGTACATAGTTGGGTAGGCCCCATCCTCCTTCTTTCCAGTGCTTTCTTAGCTTGACCCTTCGAATTTGAGGGAGTTTCCCTTCTCACAGGAACTGCACCATCAGTCTGTTGAGCTGGTGGAACCAATTGTCCTGAATGCAGATGGGGATATGGGCTAGTATGTATAAGACCTTTGATGCCATCATCATTTTTATGGTGGCTATTTTCCCTGTGAGGGATAGGTTTAATTGATGCCATCTGTATAGGTCGACTGTAAGTGATGTTATTAGTGGAGACAGGTTGGCCTGGCAAATATCTAATGCTTTCTGGGTTATATGTATACCTAGGTATGTAATGAAACCACCTGTTCAACACCCGCTGCTGTTCCTGTCACTAACAGGCTGCCCGCATATCACTAAGTGCACTTAGACAAAGTCCTCCAGACTGCCTCCTCCACCTCCCCCCCACCTGGTTTCCTTCATTCCCCCCTGCCAGATATCTGTATTTATGTAACTACTGTTTTTATGAAATGTACAAAATATATGTAACAATGTCTGTATACTACTGTATCAAATCTGTGTAAATCTGTATGTTAGCCTACCGTAATATTGTAACACTATTGTCCTCTCAGTGATGAGGTACCTTTGAAAATGAGACTCTGGCTCAAAGGTTGCAAATCCAATTGTACAAATAAATAAATAAAATAATGCCGACTGCTGCCCATTTCCAATTTTTGTCTTGGAATATTTTCAGTACACCGTGATGGTTAAGTGGAAAGATTTCAGATTTACTGTGATTTACCTTCAGGCTTGACATGTTGGTAATGTTGTCCAGCAATTGGACATGCAGGGTTACAGCATTGCAGGCATCCCTGAGCAGTATTAGGAAGTTGTCCATATAGGATAGTGATTTATACTCCTCCTTTCCCATGAGTATCCCTGTGATATCTGAGTTAGCCCTTAGGGCTGCTGTGAGCAGCTCTATGGCTAGCAGAAAGAATAAGTGGGAGAAGGAGCAGTCCTGTCTGGTGCCCCATTCAAGGGGGAAGGGTTGAGATAGTGAATTGTTCAGCTGGATATCAGCTGTGAGTGAGGAATAGAGGGTTTGAATGCAGTTGAGGAAGAAGAGTCCTATTCTCCTGTTCTTTACTCCCATTCCACAGAATCAAAGATCTTCTCAAAGTCTATGGTGGGGACAGTAGCAAGAGTAGGGAGGGCAGTAGCTATGCTTATTAGGTTGAAAAAGGTCCACAGGTGGTCAGAGCTCAGTCTTCCCTTTGTGAACCCCACTTGAGAGGCAAGGACTAATTCAGGAAGGATTTTCTCGAGTCTGGTGGTTAGGAGTTTGGCAAAGATTTTTGTTCCAGATTTATTAGGTAATTTGGGAAGTACCTGGCTGGGAGGAGGGGGTCTTTTCCTTTTTTGGGTAATACTGTGATTGCCACTTCCTTCAGCATAAGTGGGAGTTTATGATTAGATAGTGCGTGGGTATAGGCTCTTTGAAAAATCAGGGTTATTTTCTTGGTGGTTCCTTGGTAGCAGTCCACCGGGAAACCATCTCCTCCTGGGGACTAGTTTTTGTTTAGGGCATTGATAGCTTGTATTATTTCCTCTACTTGGAGAGATTTGTCCAGCTCATGGGCCTACTGGGGTGTTACTTGTAGAAAGTTTAAGGACTCTAGAAACTGGGGCACTTTCATGGCATTTGGGGGATGAGATGAGGTATACAGTTCAGCATAAAACTTAGACATTACTTTTAATATTTCTTTTGGTGTGGTGTGTGTGAGGCCCTGTGCACATCTAAGGCCCAGAATGTGCTTTTCAGCTATTTGCTTTCTTAGTCTGTAAGCAAGAAGTTTACTTGATTTTTCCCCTCCCTCCAAAAAAGGTTGGGCTAGGCATGTAAGTGCAAGTTTGGCTTTCCTAGCATAAAAACACTGAGCTTGGCTCGTATGTCCAGCATTTCTTCAGGATCCACCTTAGAGTGCTTCCTGTGTTTGGTTTCTAGATCTTTAAGTTGTGCTTCTAGTGATGCTACCTCTGTTTTCTCTTTGTCACCTCCCATGTGAGGCAAACCCAATAATTTTGCTCCTTAGGTATGTCTTCAGGGCTTCCCACAAGGTGCTATCATTAACACTGTCATTGTCATTATTAACCATATATTCTTCTATCTGCAGGTTCACCCAGGGGAGAAAGTCAGGGTATTTTTGCAAAAGGGGGTCCAATCACCAGCTTGTCATTTTGGGTGCTGGGAGGCCCCATTCTATCATCTTTTCTACTGATGCATGGTTGGATATGACTCTAGGTAGTATATTGGATCCTGTGACTGTTGGGGTGACAAGGGGGCTGATGAGCCAAAAATCCAGCCTACTGTAGGACTGGTGGGGGGAGGAATAAAAGGAATAATCTCTGATGATGGTGTGATGGAGCCTCCACATGTCTGCCAGGCCATGCTCTGACATCAGCTGTAGGATTACTTTCCTTGCTTGGTGTGTGGCTCTGTGGCATTAGCCAACCTATCCAGGGCCATGGCTAGAGTGAGGTTAAATTCCCCCGTCACAGTAATGGGCAAGTGATTTGAAATAAAATGAGCCAGCACATCTGAGAGGTGTGCAAGGAAGCAAGGGTTATCTTTGTTGGGCACATACAAGTTATTACCTGTAGAGGGACCCATCTCCCTTCATTGTCTTTCTGAGTGTGGGCGTGGTTCCATTGGAGGGATTAATGAATTAATGTGAAACCTCTCTTTTTGCAGATGAATGGGTACCATGTACCTCTAGCCTACCCAATCCATTTTAATCTTATAGGCCTCTCTAAGCGAGAGGTTGGTTTCATGGAGGAAGGCAACTTTTGCACAATTTTTTTTTAAGATGCGACAAGACCTGTTGGCGTTGGATGGGTGAGTTAACCCCTTTCAAATTCCACATAATAAATTTGGTGTCATTCATTAGAAGAAGTGTGTTGAGGTGGGATCTGGAGGGTGGGGTTGCCCAGCAGTGTGTGTGTGTGTGGGGGGGGGTACAGGAAACCAATGTCCCAGTGCAGTTACCTTAATACCATAATTTGCTTGAATGCTGTACCATTATACAGTATATTGATTCTTTCTCTTAAGCACCTAACAGCCCAACAGGGGCAACTATATACATAGACATACATGCCTTTCTCTGTCAAACTGTTGGAGCACAATCATACCTTAGGTTTTTTGAACCTGAGTGTCTCTCCAGTGGTAGCCTTATGGGTACTAAGCATAGATACCAGTTTGGGCAGTACTCCTGTCCTCCCAACACTAATGTGAGCCATACACATTTGTTGACATCAAATATCTTTGAATTTGGGCTGCAACCTCCACTCCCAAGACATAGGTGAGGCGCAGCTGTGTGGTATCTTAAACATAAGGTCTGGGGGGCCCCGCCTGGGGTCTCCTGGGATCCCTTCAGTGTGTACTCTGGTGAGCCCATCCAGGCAGGGATGAAGCATACACACTTTCCCTTGGTATGGTAAAGCCCTTCACATAGATGCCCTCTGTGTTCCTCCCTTCCCCACTGTCCAATCTCCTATCCTAGGATGGGTCTGAAAAGTGCATGGGTCACTCCCCCTCCTTGAGGGGGTGATACAACTGGGCCATGCTTTAAGGTCAGGGGTGTGCAAGAGGCCTCTATAACTACAAGAAAGAGAGAATTCATACCTCAGCACTACCCCAATGTCCTTAGTGATCAAACCTTTTAAAACCCCTCCTTATTGCCCTTATATGTCCCTGAGCTGTCCTGCCCTGTTCAAATCATGCTCCTTGTAAAAACCTGGCTGGGGTGGGTTATCCCCTCACCTCTCTGGGGTATATATAGAAGAAGGAAGGAGTGAGACAAAGAAAAAAAAAACAGAACAAGAGAGATTCCTACTGTTAGCAAGGGCTTCCCTGCACCAATGAGCATCTGTAATGATTCACAGGGCTCACATTCGCAGGGCAGCCTCACAGACATTAAATCAGTATGTTGTCTCTTTAAGAGCTCCTAGTAGGTTGTGCTTTATCCAGTCAAGAAGTAAACAGAGCGGCCGGCTCTTGAAAAAAATCCATCACCAGGTGAATGGTGCTGTTGGGACAGAGACATCACCAGCCCACCTGAAGAGGTGGCCCAAAACAGGCGCTGAATCATGGCATGGTGGAGCCGTGGCAGTCACTGTGTAGGTGAGCTCTGATTCATTTTCAGTAGTTTGGGTCACCAGTTGCTCCTGTGCAGAAGGCTCATGGGTGGGAGACAGAAGAGGAGGTTTGGAGGGTATTTTGTTTTGGATACGTTGGGCCTTAGGATCCGGGAGAGCTACAAGCTGCTGGTCATGCTGGAGGGAAGGAAACCACTGTCAAAGGGTTCCCCTCTACATCACTGGTATCTTGACTGCCTTCTATGGAGCACCTCTGGTCCCTCCGTGTTGCTGCTGGCAGTGTATGGCTGAGGTCCACTTTCTGTTTGTAACTAACTCCCACTCTGCTTCTCTTCCAGGAAGTTGACTGCCATTCTTCAGTAAGGTCCTGTATTTGGGCCTTCACAGTGGCAGTCTGTTGCAGCCTAGCAGGCTGAGTTTGGATTTTGTCTGGGGAGTTGTCCATAGAGCGGGCTCCCAGTACCAGGCCCCTGTACTCAAATCGTGCCTCTGCCGATGATCAGAGGATGAATTCCTCTGAGGCCTCAGGATTGGAGAATTAATGAGGTACCCCATTTCTTTCAATTCTTAGCATAGCCAGGTACCACAAATTGTATGGCACTTGGAATACCATAAGGGCATGCCTGGCCCTGGTAAATTCCCTGTGGCACTTGGAGAGTGAGAGGAGAAGTCAGGGAATACTTGAATTAACTGTCCATGCATTTCAGGGGCCCTTGTTCCCTCACTAGCCTGAGGATTCATTCCTTGACTTGGAACCTGAGGAATGTTGCCAGGATTGGTCAGGGTCACTGTCCTGGCTTTGGATGGGGGCCAGAGAGTGGTGTGCTTTCTCCATCTCTACCTCCAGGGAAGCTGGCCATTGAAAATGAAGATGTTCTGATAGCACCAGTTGTTGGAAGAAGACAACATCGCAGCCTTCCATTCCTTCTGGGATGCCCACAAAGCATTGATTGTTGCACCACCCTCTGTTTTCCAGGCCTTTGTGCTTGTCAGTCAGTTGCTGCATAATCTTATCCTGTTCATCTAGCCTGCAGTTTGTTCTGTCTGCAAAATCTCCTTGCCATGCAATGTGATACTCATTTTCATCCACTCATTGATCTGAATAATGCCCTTTTTAGTTTCTTGCACTTGTTTAGTGAGGGCTCCATCTCTGGCTAACAAGGTTGCAAATATATCTCTTATTTCTTTTAGCTCCTCATTCACAATTACTTTGGCTGGTGTGGACCCCAGAGCTGAAGCCATGCTGCCAGGTTCCCTGCTGTTCTGGAACCTGAAGGTCAGTTTTTGAATGTCTGCTGCAGGAGTACAATCAGTTCTCAGGTGAGTAATGTTTGTATTGATATCACCCAGGTGCTTTCATTAGTTGATCTGTTTGGATTTCAAGATATTTGGTTGTCAATTCAGTGAAGGATTCTGTTGCATAATTCTTGGGAATTAGGAGCTATGTAATCTCAGCTGCTTCCTTTTTGGCTTCCAAGCCATGCCCCTTCCCCCCCCATGGCTGATTTTCAATACCGCCACTACCATGCCCAGCCTGCCTATCTACAAGGGGAGCAGAGTGTCTGTGAAGCCACCTCAGCAGACACTTCTACCCCAACACTTACCATTCCCATTACAGCCTTTGGAACTGAATCCCAACAGTTGATGGCAACAGATGTGAAGCATCACCCCCCAGGAACTTAGCCAGCTAACTGAGTGACTCCTTCAGGAGGTGCATATTTTCAAATTGTGGAGCCTTTTGTTAAACTTTCAGCTCTTTACTGCTGATTTTCAAACCACTGCTGCTGTGCCCAGCCTGCTAATCTACCAGGAGAGCAGAGAGTCTGTGCAGCCACCTCAGCAGACTCACCTCCTTTTACTAGCTATAGCCACCAGAGCCCTGAGAACAGAGTGCCTAACAGCTGACTGCAATGACCAAGAAACACCATCCCCTGGCAACCCAGTCAGCCTACTGAGTGGCTCTTTCTATCAGTGATCCTCCATCAATGATGTAACTATCATTGATACATACAGTACAATATATTTTCTCAATAGTATGTGTTGCATGGTATGCAGTTACTAATGATATTGATTGTACTATAAAGCCATTTAATCAGGAGGGACACGTTAGTGTTGGGCATTTCATCATGCTTAAATGGCCCTCTTAAATGCAGTATCTGGTGACAGTGTTTTCAAATGTCCAATTGTTACAATGCTGACAACAGTGTTATTTTTGTTCCCCAGCCCCTTCAATGCTGTACAAGTCAATACAGTAGGGGTTAGTGCTGTGGACCAGAATACCTTGTACCTGGATGGCTTATTGTAGTGATTTTGTTTGTTTATGATGTACCTTACTATTTTTGATTGCTGCCTCTTGTGTTTTTTGCTAGTTTGCCTTTTTGGTCCAGCATCCGCACCCCTTATGAGCATGGGCTCACCTGTGTTTTTGTCTCTTTTGTCATGCTCTGCCTGAAATCTGGTTTAATGTGCTTTGATTCATGAAAATACATTAATAAATAAAAGCAATTCAGAAAATGATTCAGAACAAGTTTGTTGTTGCCTTTCTCAGCTGTGAACTAAAGAACCAAACAGCATGCATCAGGAAGGCAGCATCTTCAGATGGTTCAATTGCAGGAGCCGTGCAATATTACAGAGAAAAGGAACTGCAGGAACACTGTTGCTACAGGATGCAAATCTCCATTTTGAAATACTGCTTGCTTGGACAGATCTTGTTTTGGTGGTGGGGGTAACTCGTGTGCTGTAGAAATGAGTTGAGACATCCGGTGGTGTCATCAACAGGGCTAGATCATTAAGGCATCAAGAGCCATAAAGAAGACAAAGCACATAAACAGATATGAACTCTCTGTTATGGAATGGGACAGAAAATGGCTGTTGAAGCTGCAGTACTGGGATGTTGAGATAACAAGGTTGAAAAGACCTAGCACAGGCAACATAGTTGAAAAGAGAATAACACTTTAGAATAAAGAGATTCACATCCACAGACCAGGAGTACCTCATAATGTTCCTATATGTTCCACAACACTTCCATATAGATTTTCATATAATACTTTAATTTTATTTAGACTTATCTTTATTTAAGATATCTCATTTGAGATATACAAATCCAGCTCACATGCCCATCCTATTGTCAGCACAAACATATACATCTATAACTAAATATGTATGCAGATTTATTGTCCCTTTAAATTTTAAAAAAGTTCAATAATAATAATAATTTCTATCCTCAATAATATTAGCTTGCAGCCATATTTTCTCTGACCAGAAAGTGTTTACTAAATTATGATGGTTTATTTGGAAAGCCAATACTGTACAGGGGGAGGACCAAGACAACTTTTGTGGGGAAGAACTTAACTATGCACCACTCCAGTTATTGTTATATGGTGATTTGATGATATTCAATAATTCTGTTTCCCTGGTATTGCTAAAGTATATCAAATACTGACAGATCAGAACTCTAAGAAATTTGGATTTAATGTTTTACCAGTATCTGTCTTTGTTCTGTAACTGCTTTGTGTAAACTGTTGAAAAATGGAAATGATAATAAAAAATAAAAACAAGGTGAGCTAACCTTGCCAGGAACTCAATTTGATTCAGTATTTATTAGTTTGACTTTTCAGAGTCATTACAAAGATAAAATATTTTTAAAGCATGATAGTGTAAAAACAACACAGCATCTGTAAGATTTCCATTTATGTAACTATACATTCCAACTACTATCACACCATACTGTCTGGAGAGGTCAATTAAACTGTATTGTATATATCTGACAGTTGTAAGAAAAAAATATACATAAGATAGAATCCAAAGAGAAACGCTTTAGCTAATTCAGCGCTACATGACCTTAAACAGGACTCCTTTGGGTTCAGGTCTGGCTGTCTACACCCCTGTGAGAGTATTTCCACCTGAAATCTCTGATCTAGTCCAGGAAAGAGGGTCCATGAATGGAACATAACATGTTTAGCCATTGGGCTCTTTCTTAGTGCAAAATTGAGTATTGATACAGTTGTATTTTATTAAGAAAAAAAATCATGGCATTTGGCAAAATGTGTAGACTAAATACCTTCATATTAGTTTTATTGAGAAGCATGAGCACAAATTTAAATATATAAAAAAAAAACTGAAGCCTGAAAAATTTGTGAATTGAAAAGCAGGTTGGGTAATTCAAAAATAAAAGTCAATAAATATAGGGATATCAACTTGTTTAACATTTTGAATGTTCGGTGTGTGGAAGGAAAGATCTTAGTTTTAATTTCTTTAAAAATTTTGAATGACAATTCAAAATTACTGGATCATGAGAGTTACAGTATACAGCATAAAAATTATGTCTTCAGGTTGAGACCTAAAGTTTGCAAGGACGGGCAGAAGCCAATAGTCACACTGTTGTGTGAAACGGGGACATAATAGAGTCACATGTTTCAGGACATCGTCAGATCTGCTCCCACATTTACAGTAAGGGAAGAAGTATCCCGGCCTTTTTTGATTAAAGTAAACATAATTTTCATCATACAATTCCATCCTGTATTAAGTAAGTCCTCTACGATCATTAGGATTAACAATTTTAAATAAGGTTCTAAATCGCGATGAATTTTGAGTATTTTATACCAGGTAAAACACTTTAAGGATGAAATTCTTGTAAGGTCATGGGATACAGTAACATCTCATAATCTATTCTTAAGTATAATAGCTATTTCCTCTTTAGGACAACTATGTATTTCATATAGAAGATGGGCTAAACCAATTGGAAAAGTTGCTTTTAATTAGTTTAACTGTAGGACATCCACAACTGTGGTGGATATAGGCAATTTGTTTCCCTAAACACAATCTTGGTCAATAAGTTTCTGGAAGAGAAAAGAAACTCAAAACAAAATTAAGACTACTTTCTTTAGCAGGCCCGCTGGTGCAGCAGTTGGATTTCCGCTTGTCACGCCAGCAACCTGGGTTTGGGAATGAGCCCGGGAAGCTGGAGGGCCAGCCAGGGGGAGAAGGGCTTGAGCATCCCAGGGACTGCTGGTCCTCTCGGGGGAGGGGAGAACCAGAGCTCGGTTCTTGTCTGACCCCGGGTGGAGACCTGAGGTATAACAAGTCTGATGCCTAACAGGGGGGCAATGTGCCAGATGTTGGCGCTCAAGCACCTTGACGTCAGAGGACACAGTACATAGTGAGAACACAGGAAAAACACCTTGCAGCCTCCTAGTAGATGGAGCACCAGGCCCGACCCTCAATGCCCCTACCTGCCCAGAGACAGCATCCCTACGAAAGATAGATGTCTCGGGGTGTATGGGCCCCAACCCCGTACCCAGCCTGGGGGGTATAACCATGGCTCCATGGGGGATGGACTGCACTGGTCACCAGGTAGGTGAGCGAGGGCTGAAAAGGCTGTAGGTGACTCCCGAAGAGATGGGGGCTGCAAGGAGGAGGGAAAAAAAAAATACTTTCTTTGATTAAAGTAAATAATGAAAATTTCCACATTTCTGCTTTAAATACTTCTGTGGGTGCTGAGTTAGATGCACTAAAGATGTATCTTAGTATTTTGCTATGGATAATTTCTAGCCATGAAAATGAGCAGGTCCCTATATTTTTGAGGCAAACAGGTTGATTTATCTAATTTTAGTATTTATCACAGCAAGTATTCTATTTTTGAAGCCCCTGCCTAACTTGGCATTAAAGATCTTTAGTACATTAACAGTGCTATTCCATTGAGTTAATGTCAATTTGGTATGATTCCTCTAAGAAACGTTATTCAAGAATCCAACTCCTAGAAAATCATAGCATGAGTCAGTGACAAGGGATTTAGTGTCTAAATATAGTCTATATTTATTTTTGGGGTTAGAACCAAAAACAAGTAGTTTAGTCTAGTCTCTATTAAGCTCAACTTCATTTTTATAACACAGTGAGGCTAGAGTGTTTAACTTTCTCAGGAGGCCAAGCAAGGAAGTTGAAATAAAGACAATGTCATCAGTGTAAGCCAAATAGCTAATTTCCTTATTGTCCATCTTTGGTAAATGGTAATCCTAATTATATAATTTAGTCAAAATAGTATTAATGTAAAGATTGAATAAAAGGGGTGTTAAATTGCACCACTGATGTATGCCTATGTTGATCATGATTTGAGGTGAAAGATTAACAGCTTCATCAAAATTGACTTGCATCCAATTGTTCTTATGGAGTCTTATCAAGATGTCTAATAAAAAGGGTCAATGCCCAAGTCCCAAAGTTGTTGCATAGCAACTTATGACTTATACTAACAAATGCTCACTGAAAGTCTTCAAAACAACAGTATAGTCTATACTTTTTAATTATAACATAGTTGTGAGCTTAACAGGATAAGACATAACAATGTTGGAAGTTGACCTGGTTTGAAGAAAGTCATTCTGGGCTTTGTCAAGAAGATGATTATACTCTGCCAAAGTTTCCAATTTCCACAAAAGAATTTTTCAAAATAATTTTGAAAGGTGTCCAAGAGGCTTATGGGCCTATTCGTCTATGGATTTGTAGGATCTCCCTTCTTGTAAATAGGAAAAATGATGCTGCTGTGATTGAGTACTGTGTCAGCTTAACATTAGCCTACCTTTTGTCATCTTGAACTGCTGTTATTTTCTGTGTTGCCTGCACGGTGACTGTCAATATCATCTCTATGCTCTACGACAGTGCCCAAAGTATGTGAATATGCCACTGGTGAGGGGGCTCAGTGGTGAGCCAATTGGTGAGTGGGGTTACTTCTGGGGAAGGGGTTTACTACCCCTTTAAAGCTATTTGCTGCTTCACACCTGAAAGACTGCTTGGCAATAACACCTGCACTCAGTATTCAGTCTGTGAGTCAGTACTGTGTCAGCTTTACATCAGCCTGGTTTTTGTCATCTTGAAGTGCTGTTATTTGCTGTGCTGCCTGACCAGTGACTATAAAGATTATCTCTGTTCTCAACAACTGTGCCCAAAGAATTTGAATATACAACTGTTGAGGGGGCTCAGCAGTAAGCCAATTGGTGAGTGGGGTTGCTTCTGGGGGAGGGCTTACTACCCCTTTTAATGTTACGTACTGCTCAACAGTGCAAATGGCACAACCACCACTCACGAAAAATATTTTCATTTTCTGTGCTTAGCTGGATTGTTTTTTATTAATTTATTAGCATTTGGGAGTTCTCCCCTGGGGAGAGGTGGCCACTGAATAAGAAGATATAATTTTTATCATCATAAGTAGGTAACTTTTTGTCTTTAGCATTACCCTCCACACACTGAGTATTTAAAACTATTAGTTCTATTTAAGAATTTAGTAGTGATTTTCTTAAGGAAAATAATCATTACACAACAAGCCTCTGATTACATAGGAACCTGACACCTGTATCAGAAATGTGGTTAAATTGAAACTGTTCACTCTATTGTTGGGCCTCGCACTTGCTATGTCCTGCTCGGGGGGGGGGGATACTTTGTTAGAAAGAGTGAGCTCCTTTGTACTAGAGAATGGAGCACCACATGAGTGGGGAAACACAGAGAGAAAAAAGGAATGCACAAAATTTGGTAAAAGAAGAAATACATTTGGCAATATATGTCTGGAAGCCTTAAATTTAACAAGGTGGAGAATGGAATCTACCTTAGAATTTAATAAACAAAAGTTCAAATTTATGCTTGATTATATTATTGGCAGGCAAGATTATATTATTGGCAGGCAATATTGCATTAAATCCAGGTCCAACAATACAAAAAGTTGTCAAGATGCTATATGATAATGCCTCAAATTTGAAGCATAAAGTTGATAAGTTAAAAATTTGGGAAGCAGCAGAGAAGCCAGATGTGGTGTCACTGATAGAATCATAGTTGAACAAAAAAAATAAAAGCCACAGAAATCAGAATTGAAGGGCTTTATGTGCATTGGCAGGATGGGAAAGGAAACATGAGGGATGGTGTTTTCCTATATACTAAATGAGAACTTGGGCAAACAATGATTATATATTCAGGCCAAATAGTCAAAATAGAATGTCCGTTATTAGAAGTTCAGGGTTGGGACTTAGTGTTGGGAGTTGTGTATTCACCACCAAAAACTAAAATCAGTTACTTTGAGGCTCTTTCACAGTGTGCATCAAATAAAACAATGGGAAATGATTTACTTCTAACAGGAGATTTCAATACTGCATGTGGTCAGACTCAGGGAAGAGCTTTGGGAAAAAAGTTTTAAACCCCTAGATATTACCCAGATTATAATAAGCCCTACAAGTTCATTGACAAATTAGGGAAATTTATTTGATCTTTGTTTCTGAAAAGATTAAACCTCTTGAAATCAAAATAGATCACCCAATACTGGGGGATTATAGTGCAATAATAGGTAGATTTGAATTAAAGGGAAATGAAACAGAACAATATAACCCTGAAATTAACATAAAGAGAAATCGGTCATTTAAAATATATACCAAAGATCATCTGGTGGCTGAATTGGCAAAAGTAAAATGGAACAGAACACTTCAAACATCTTATTTGGATTTAGCCATAGAAAACTTTACTCCAAACCTCATAGAAGTATGTAATAAAGTAATATAATTTACTAAAAAGTTAAATAAAGGAAACAGGCTCCATGGATTACAAAAAAAAAATTGAAAAAGAAACCAGGATCAAAATCCCTTATGGAAATTAACAAATAAAACATTAGATTCTGATGTCTGGAACAAATACAAAAATGGTAGGAATAGATGAAAACAAAATGTAAGCAATACTAAATGGAAATTCTATATATAAAAAAAAAACAAAAAAACTACTGACCCATATCAGCATTGGACACTGATTAAATCATTTGAATCTCCTGCAAATAACAGACCTTTGATTCAGATGACCAAAAATGGACTACTGCAAAGTACCAAATCTTCAACTGACCTACTTACTACTTGTTTTGTTACTTTTCCTGATGAAAATATCCCAACATGCTCAAAAGATAAATAACATATCCCCAAAAGGAGAAATTAAAAGGAAGACCAAAATTTTGGTTTAAAGTAGTTAACTGTAGTCAAGTTAAAAATACATTAGAAGATTAAATACAAAAAAAGCTTGTGGTTTAGATGGAATAGAGATTTGATATTTATTGACATTATTGTCCAATTTTGACCATATTACTAAATTGGAGCCTGACTGAACAAACATTTCCAAGTAGTTGGAAATTGGCTAAAATAATTCCAAATTTTAAGGGAGGTACAAAGAATGACCCTGTGAATTACTGTCCAATAGCCCTTTTGCCACTAATTTCTAAAATTTTGGAGGGAATAGTCCAGGAACAGCTAAGGGAATACTTGGAGCAATATTCCCTAATGTCTAAACATCAATCTTGTTTCAGAAGGGGAAACTCCAGGGACACTGGATTCACTGACCTGGTTGATCTGATTACATATTTAAATGATGGCCAGGAGGTGTGTGAAGTGTTCATGGACTTATTGAAAGCCTTCGGTATGGTAGATCATACAATTTTAGGTGAGATGCTCTTGGATATTGAAATTACAGAGGACACATTTCAGTCATTTGATTTCTACTTGAGAAACAGATTTCAGCAAGTTCAAGTTGGAACATTTTGACAAAAAGAAAAATTACATATAGGGGAGTCCCACAAGGGTCAATTCTTATGCCTACCCTATTTGTAATATATGTAAATGAAGTTTCACAATATTTAAAGGAAAGAAGTCTAAGACCCTTCATAGATGATACAGTTCTTGTGGCATCTGGTGGAAATTTATAAGATGGAGAAACATCTTCAAACTGACATTAATGTCTTATGCACATGATTCACAAATTCCAGATTAGTTCTTAATGGTAAAAAAAATCCAAAATAATGTTTTTTTGGCTCAGCATTTACAAAAAAAAAAAATGAAAAGAAATCTGAATTAAATTGAAGAAAGGGGAACACTCTTCTGATTTGAACATCCTTAAATGCTCTCTTTATGTGCACTCAATAAACAACAAAAGAACACGACCCAGGTCCTTTCTTTTTAGCCTTCTAGGCTCCAGCTTATTCAGAGAATTAATTAACACTTTAGCTGTTATTTTTTAAGCATTTAATGTGCATGTGCCCTAGTTCTTTCTAAATAATGTTATTTTCCATCACTGTTACTTTGCTCTATTTCCAATATTAATTTGGCAAACAAATAAAATACTGATCTAGGCATGGAATTCAACATCATGAACAAACTAAAAAGTACTTATCTTGGAAGTTGCCCCACCAATCTTTTCCACTGTAATGAACAAACTTCTCTTTTCTGGCTCAATTACCTAATCAATACTGTTCATTAAATGTTCATGTTCAAGTTTGAAAAAAATGGCTCAATTGCCTAATCCTTTGCTGCTTCGTCCCCTTCTAGTTTATTTTCACTTTACAGGAAACATAAAAGCCATCAGGATACTGAATGCTAACTTAAGTAATGCTGTTCACAATAACACACTGAACTCACTGGCGGCCATTGCATATGCACTTCTAAAATTGCTTGTGTATCACACTGTGCGTGCTTGCACCGACCTGCTTCTACCTGACTCCACCTCGTTCAGATGTTCAGCATGCACTGGCATGCTGACATTTCAGAGTAAGCAATTACTCCATCTTCAGAGCTGAGGGAGAACTGCATCCTTCTTCCTTTTATTCTGCTTAATGCACTTATCATTCATTGACCTTTCTGACCTTCTTTGTAAAAAAGTTTTAGGTTAGAATTTTTAACACTTTTAGCTCTTTCTAAGCATATTTTGTGCAAATAACTACTGGAGTCATGACCATTTTCATGCATATATCATTCCTTGACCTTTCTGACCTTCTTAGTTAACATTTTCTTAATGTCTCTTTTGACTTCTTTTAATGCTTTAGACCTTTGTGAACATGTTTTTTTCTCATTTCTATAAATAACTACTGTAGCCATGGTCCTCGTTTAGACCTTTTGCCAACAAAATTTCCATTTCATATAACAAAATAAGCTTCCCACTGCAAAAGTAAATCACTGATGTTACCACCTCCCCCCATTCAGGGATTTTTACAGCCTCTAAACCATCATGTATCAAAGATGCCATGATTTGCATCTTTAAAGTGCTTCGCCATCACATATTTTAATTTTGGCTTCTTATGGCAGTTTTATGCTCCCCATGTGTGTCTTCAGTGATCTTTTTGTTTGGCCTACATAGGCTAAGCCACAAGGACATGTTAACATGTAAATTACATTCTCAGTGCTGCATGTTATAAATCCTTGTATTTTGTACTTTTTCTCTGAACGTGGGTTTTTTTGTGACTGTTTGTGACGTGACTGTTTTTGTTTTTCTTGTGCTATTGCATTGGACACAGTTTCCACATTTATAATTCCCTGTTGGTAATGGGGGTAACCACTGTGTTTTTGTTTCTGGTTTCTCCTCTTTAAACTGTGTTTTTACAAAAATGTCTTGCAAACTTTTGCCTTTTCGATAACTTAACAAGGGACCATTCCTGCGTTCCTCTATTAGCCATTCTTATGTTTGCAACACTTCCCTATGATGCTTGATGATTTGCATCACTTTGCTGCAGATACTGTTAAATTCTATACAAAAGCTAATTTTCTCTTCTTTGTTTCCCTCTATTTTCTCTGGTCTATCTTCCAATATTTTTTTCCTGTCCATTTTCATTGTTTTTTTGACTGCTTCCAATTCTACTTAAGGTGTATAACCCCTTTTCAGGAATCTCTGGCATGTATCTACCATCTCATTTTTTATTACATCCTCTTTGCTACAATTTCTTTTCACTCTCATTATTTGTCCCACAGACATGTTGTTTTTTGTATGACTTGGGTGATGACTTTCAAAATGTAGCACAGTATTTCTGTCAGTTAATTTTCTGTAAAGTTTGGTTTCTAATTTTGGTTTTTTCTTATATATTGTTAGGTCTAAAAAGTTTACTTTTTCTTTGCTTGTTTCTGCAGTGAATTTCAAATTCTGATTGCTTTTATTAATGTAATCAAGAAATTATTTTAACTCTCTTCCTTCACCTTTCCAAATAAGGAGTATGTCATCCACAAATCTCCACTATGCTTTAATGTTTTTATTCCATATATTAACTTCTTCATCCCATATTGTCATTTCCTCCCATCGTCCCACATAAATATTAGATAATGAAGGGGCAAACATGGTGCCCATGGCTGTGCCCTGTATTTGTTTGTAAACTTTATTTCCAAAACTGAAATATTTATTTCTCAAAACTAGATCAGACATGTGTGTTATAAATTCTGTTAGTGGAACTGTGTCCAATAATCTTGTACTTAATTTCTTCTTTATAGCCTCTATTCCTTCTTCATGTGGAATGTTGTTGTACAAATTGTCTATGTCACAGGTAACTAAGACTATGTTAGCATGTACTTCCATATTCATCAGTTCATTTAGAACATCGTTTATATCTGCCAAAAATGATTTATTTTGTTTGGCTAGGGGTTTTAAGAAGAAGTCCACAAACTTTGAAATTGGTTCTGTTACCAACCCAATACTGCTCACTATTGGCCATCCTGTGGGTTTGTGCTATTCTTCTGAACTTTTGGTAGGAGTTATATTATAGGTCTTTTTGGATATTCATTAATCAGAAAATTACATTCTGTTTCAGTTATCCAATTTTTTTTCCTTTTGATTTCATTACAAACTCTGTAATCTCTTTTTTAATGTCATCCATTGGGTCTTTGTCCAAAATTGTATAATATTTAATATCCATAAGCTGTCTTGTCATCTCATTTACATAGAGGTCTTTGTCCCATAGGACTACTCTTCCCCCCTTATCAACTTTGTTTATCACGGTGTCAGGGAGGGTTTTTATTTCTTTTATTGCATCTCTTTCTTTTTTTTTGGTTAAATTTTCTTTTTTCATTATGTTTTCATATCTTTTTAAAACTTTTTCAACATCCAAATTGACCAATTTACTGAATGTTGTTATACTTAGATTTAAAATATCATATTCGGCACAAATTTTGAATTCCTCCTGAAATATTTGTTCTCCCTTGTGCATTCCATTTCCTCTTCTTTTCCATTCACCGTGATAACACTGAGAGTTTTACTTATTGTGTCTAAAGGACTTTGTACAGTAGTCAATTTGTTAAAATGTACTTTCAGGTGTAATTTCCTATACACTTTAAATAAATCAATTTTGATTTTAAATGGGTTGATTTTATTACTCAGGACAAATGACAACCCCCTTTTTAGTACTGTTTCTTGTTTTTCATTTAATTGATTTTTGGATAAGTTTATTAATTCAGTTTCTTGTTTGTCATCGATCGTCGGGGCCCTTGTTCTGTCCAATAATTCCCAGTGTTCTCTCTCTGTCCTCCTCCTCTCCCTCTGTTACCTCTTCCTCTTGCCCCTCCCCGGTCCTTTTCCTCTGTTTGAACCTCTACTGGCTCCTTGTCTGGGTTCTTCCCAAAAATTCTGTTCTTGTCTTCCTCTTTTATTAGGGTCTGTACTATCAGTATCACTTTCTTCTGTTTTATCTCCTTCATCCATTCTGAATATATTTCTATCCTTGGCATTACATTTATGTCTTCTACCCTGCCAGTTGTATACTGTTCCATCTTTATAATCTCTAGGGTCTCTCTCATGTTTCTGTCTTTTGTATTCTGTTAGGTCTTCCTTAAATGTTTTCATTTCATTCTCTATTTTTTTCATGGCTTCTGTCTATTCTATTTTAGTAACATCCTTAAACATGTCTTCCTGTTTCTTTTTTGTTTCATCCTTAAACTTTTCACTGCCTCATTTATTTTGAATGTGGCTAACATGAAGTCATGGGATGCTTTCTTTAATATTTTTTCCCAATCGTTCATGCAGATTGGATCATCCAGGACAAAAACTATTTCAGGTAAATAAATATAAATACTTAGGGGTATGAACAGATACCAGTCTAAAATTTGAAAATCATATAAGTGAGATGATTAGAAGGGGACATACCAGGCTGGGGTCCTTTAAGAGAACTAGATATTGCTTAAATAATAAGATGCAGGAATCTCTTGTCAACCAATTATTCATTCCAATAATAAACTATGGAGATAATATCTGTGGTTTTGCAAATAAGCTCTCTTTAATAAAAGCTGAAAAAATATGCAATAGAATGGCAAGATTTGTATTAAAATGTGATTTTTTTCATACATGGATGTGTAGTGTATGATAGATTGGGATGGCTAAATTTAGATAGCAAAAGGAGACTGAAGTGGATTGGTCAAATACATAAAACCACCCATTCTGGCGACCCTAGTTATTTAAAAGAGAAATTGCACTAAAAGAAAACCATAAATATAGCCTAAGGAACAGTAGTGCACAAAAGTTATCCTTTCCGATGATTATTAATAAATATGGAACCATGACATTTTCATACATAGTTACAAAATACTGGGACACCTTGTAAAAACAAGAAAATGAGCTAAAGAAAAATCCTAAGCTTTTCCAAACCCACCTGAAAAAGACCTTAAGGTAATATGTAAAGTATGTGAGACTGACAGAATAGGAATGTAATACTAACCAACTACTTGTTAGAACTTCGATATATTAGACACATTGCCCTACTCAAGTGATTAAGAGATGTGTGTCAATAATTGTTATAATAATGTTAGTGTATAGATAAGGTTGGATTCCACTAGAATTTTATGTGTATGTAATTTTCTCTTAATCATATTTGTCTTACATTGTTTGTGAGAGTATATTCTTTGATACATGTGATTATGTATTTTGTATGATTTTAATGATTTTAATGATATTCAAAGCTAAACAGGACCACATTAAAAACAGGACCAATGGCCCTAATGGTGCAAATTTCTAACTTTCTGTATAAAAATAAAGATTTTACTACTAATACTACTTTCTGGAGTTGAAAAAATAAATTCCTTGGAGGAAGGCATTAAAATGATGGAAAATACAGGGTGCCACCAATAAATAAAAGTAAGGTATACATCTTCCAGGATTTGATCAAAACTAGGAGACTTGTTAGATTTAATAGTGGAAATGGAGCAATTAATTTCTTTAAGGTAGAAAATAATAGATCTTGATGAAAATAAGTTTGTATCAAACTAGTCAGATCAGAAGAGACAGACTGTCTCAGATATTCTCGTAAAGAGAAATATAATTTTCTAAAATGAGAAACCCAACAATCAGGAGAAATAGCTGCCTCTACTTGAGTAATGATTATATCCAAAAGTTACTAAGGACCAAAAAATAAAAGTATTGTGTTCTAACACAGCTCTTCTAAGTGTATCGCACATCTGTGTCCGATATTTTTGTTTCTGTTTTTCCAGAATTTTTTTTAATATTCCTATCTATGATTATTCAGATTCTTTGTTTACTTTAGCTTGTGTTTTTTAGAAAATCTCACTAGCCTGTTCATTTGTGCCTTTGCCTTCTGACAAACATTATTAAACCAAGTAAAAATCTTAGGTCTTGCTATCCTAGTAGTTCTGAGCATCAGTTTAAGGTATCCATTAATAACTGACCATTGGCTTCTGCACTACCTTTGTTCTCCTCTCGCTCGCCTCTTTTACGGTCATCCCAAGGTTTAGTTTGGGTGTGGGGATAAAGGGCATATATTTCTCATCAACAATCAACAATTGAATGGGGTAGGGATTTAAGGGGTGATCATGGCCGTATGAGTACAGGCCATTTCACTTAAGGGACAGTGAGACCTGGTGTGGTAAACTCAGACTGCTACTGTTCTTAAGGTTTGTCCCTCTTTTCCACATTTAGGAGGATTAGATGGTCTCATTGTCCTTATAGAGGCCCCCTAGAGGGTTCCCCTTGGGTTTGGTGCCCAGGTGAAGGAGAGATTCAACTATCACCCTTCGGAGTTTGGTTACTTTGGAAACTCTTCGAGATTGGGAGGGGTAGCGAGGGGATGGGGAAAAGGTGGGTTGAGTGGATTAGCTGTGACAGGCATGAAACTGAGGGCAGGACCTCTCTTTTGCTCAGGTTTTGCTGTGGCCATACTGTTCATTGTGGAACTGGGAGAGGGGAGGTCTACTTTGCTTTTCATTTATAGGGGGTGGAAAACTACCAGTTGGAATAAGCAAAGGGGATGGGAGCATGGCCCGAGTATTATTTTTTTGTATGATCTACTAGTTTTGAGTTTTTTATCCAGGGCACCTTGCTGTTGGAATAAAAATGTTTTGAGTCTTCATCTTTACCTTCTAGTGTTATTTGTGGTTTGAGTGCAGAGCTTCTTTGTGGTTGTTCTTATGGGTTGGTAGCCTATACTCTGCACCAGGAATCACACCTGAGTGCACCTAAAACCTTTGCAAAAATGTCAGTCTTTTGCCTGATCCCTGAGTTCAGGCCTGGATCAGGAAGAAGACTGAGTATTACCTGTCTTTAAATGCTAATGGGGAAGCTGCCCCTCAGTGGGTGTGGGAGAGATTAAAATCGTATATGAGAGGGAAATTGATATCATTTGCTACGGCTCATAAGAAGGCCAAACATTCCAAAATGGAGGAGCTGGAGGTGCAGCTGCACACTTTGGAGGCCCAACATAAGGCTGGTGCTCAAGATCTGCTTTTAGCTGGCCACATTCGGGAGGTGCATTTTCAGCTTAATTTATTGACTACACAGAAAACAAAAATGGGCTGTTTAGAACTCGCCAAACTTATTGGGAGGGAGGAGAAAAGCCTGGGTGCCTTTTAGCCTACAGGCTGAAGCGAATGGAGGCTTCTGGGGTCATTTCCAGGGTACACATTTGGGGCCAACAGGTGTTGGACATGACGGGGATCAATGGAGAATTTCTGGAGTTTTATAATGATCTGTATAAGTCTCAGAGATTGGACCGGGAAGGTGGGGTGGATATTCGGGCATTCTTGGATACACTTTAACTGCTGCAGGTGTCTGAATCTCAGCAGGCTTCCTTGGAGGCCCCCCTTTTGGAGGCTGAGTTATGGAAGGCGGTAGGGCAACTCCAAGGTGGGAAAAGCACCAGCCCTGACGGCTTCCTTATGGAATTTTATAGGGTAGCAGGGGATGCACTCTGTCCCCTGCAGGTGTAGCCCACTCTCACTGGCACTTTTCCTTTGGCTATCAAACCTTTGGCTCATAAAATGTGAGACTCAGTAGTTATTAAGGGTATAACAGTGGGCTTTCAGGAATATAACGATGTGCTCTTTGCAGGCAATATTCTGGTCATACTTAGGGATGTGGAGGCCTCCCTGTCTCCTCTGGTGCACCTTTTTGAGGACTCGTTGGACCTCTTGGGTCTTTGTAATAATTGGAATAAGACTGAGCTCTTACAGAGTGGCCCTTGGGCAGTGAATGCCCCTCTTCCTGCCACAGAACTGCCCTGGACCTCATGACCCATTAAATACCTCAGAGTTCTTGTTTACCTGAGCCCCAGAGATTGTCCTGATTTTAATTTTCTGTCCCTATTAGCTAAACTCCAGTAGGATGTGATGCGTTGGAAGCATCTAAGGCTCTCAATATAGGGGAATATTCAAGCAATTCATGTGATGGTTTTACCTCACATTTTGTATTTGATTAGATACCTCTCATTAGTGATCTCTCCCAAAATGGTGGCACCAATTTAATCATGTCCTGTCTAGTTTCTATTGGGAGGGGCAGAAATCTCATATCTCTGCACACCGTTTGATGGCGCAAAATGATTGGGGTGGGTTGGCTTCATCATGGCTTGAGGGATATTATGTGGCCACAAGGCTTCGACAAATTTGGCTTTGGTTGCACTCTATCGACTATAGTCATACGGTTCAGTGGCTGGAGCTGGAATCTGTGTGGGCTGCTGCTAACCCCCCCCAGAGTGCGTGCTTTGGGAAGAACCACCCAGGCCTGGGTGGTTGCTAACTCAGGAATACATAGTGCATATATGCTGGCTGGCTAGGGGCACTTTGGGCCCTGCTTGGAAAGTCCCACACCATTTATGGACTTTATGGAACCACCCCCTCTTGACTATGGAAGGGTCACCCTTTAAATGGCAGGCTTGGACTGATCAAGGGATTATGTGGATGGGGACCTATTTTCGACTTCTTGGGGCCACTTACATTCCTTCCAAGAGTTGCAGCAGCAATTTTCCTTCCCCTCTTCTCACCATTGGAGAGATCTGCAAATGCAGCACCTATTGTATTCTATAATGCCCTCTGGTTCAGCTCCTCCTCCTGTTCAGCTGTGGGTGGATATGTTCAGTGGTGGTGAGTCATCCGTCTTTTCAAACTCCTCCAAAACTGGGGACAATTTACAAAGTTTTGGTACAGACTCACTCTCCAGATCTTTCTAAGCTTCAGCAGAGATAGGAGAGACTCCTAGGTTACACTGTTAGTGATAGGGAATGGAAGATGGTGTGGATGAAGGCGTACTGTAGTGACAAGGATAGCACCGGTACGTTTATGAAACTTAAAACATTGTTGCTATGGTATAGGACCCCAGTGGTGCTGTGCCATATGAAATTACTCTCTCATAGTAGGTGCTGGAGATGCTACTCAGAGGAGGGCACTTTGTTGCATATTTTATAGACTTGCCCTAAGCTGCTCTTCTGGTGGGAAGCTATTCTCCATGCAATTGTAGTTACTTCATCAGTTCTAGTAGAGTCTAATGTGTCCCTGGTAATATTGGTTAATACTTGCCTTTTACCCTCTGCATCTCTTCCCTGAAAAGTCCTGTTTCATGACAGCAATCACAGAGGCCAAACACCTCTTATTACAGCGTTGGCGCTCGACTGACATACCCATGAAGACCATTGGGTTGATTCAATGTTAAGGGTTGCAGGCTATAAATGGCTACACTATATTGCTGCAGGGAAATATAGAACTTTTACTCTGATTTGGACACCCTTTTTGAATTATTTGGGGATTATTCCTCCATCAGGCCGAGTATGGATCTCTCCTCACATGGATCCAGGTTGATCTTACTGGGCAGACCCCCTCTGGTTCACCATGGGGAGAACGAAGGTGACTAGCACCTGGGGGACTGAGGGAGTTCTCCCTCTACCTTCCGGTTTTGGGTCCATGACTCCTTCCTTCTCCACCTCCTCTAGTTCCCTCTCGTCTACTTCCCTCTATTTTTGTCTCTGTTTAGGCATATCTTATCCAAGCCCTGTGGTGGGTATTATTCCTGTGGCTGATACTGAAGGGTGGTAGTTTTGTCTTTCTGTATCTTTATTTTTGTTATGTTTTCCTCTGGCTTGACGTAGTGGTTCTGGGACTGGGGTTTGGGACATTTTTCTTTTGGTCTAGTAGATACCTGTTAGGCTGTGTATTCTCTTTATTGTTAGTGTAGTGTTATCTTTAATATTGTTATTAGGGTTTTGAGGTGCAGTTCATGGTTTAATTGTTATTGCTGGGTTTTCTGACAGTTTTCTCTATATACCTACTCTCATATACTCTACTACTTAGACTGTATCACCAAGGAGCTTGACTCTGACCTGTTATAATTTTAAAACCTTAATAAAGTATAAATGGAAAAAAAATTACCATGTTGTAACCAATCCCTGGTAGTCTTTTCCAGAAGACAAACAGATTTCTAGTATCATAGATGGATAGACTTAGACGCTAATATTAAAGTGAAATTTGCAATAGAATTGTGCTGCCACTTGATTCTTATAGAATTCAAAATCTCCATAGGCTCTACAGTAACTAACAGGTTTGAAGGTCTAGAAAGGACTGTAGGTAATTTAAAATTATTGATCCCTATGCAAGACATTAGTGTGGCATGTGTAGAGTGCATGCATACCGCACCTGCGCATATACATACTACGTCCACACATGCAACCCAGCAGCAATATGCACAATGAGCATTCAAGCCACTGCACAGGCCACCGTGCACCCATGTGGGATGGTAGCGCACCACATATGGGGGGCACGGCCACATAACAGGCATGTCTGCTCACGCATGAACATGTGGAGAAATGCCATTTGTGGTGCACAGGCCACACACACGTGTGTGGCCATGGGCTGCTGTAAGCCACCACATAAGTGGATATGCCAGCAGAAGGAACATACCACACCAATGGGGCAGAGACACATCCATGTGTGAGGGGCTAGCTGTGCCCATGTGTGTCACTGCTGGCACTCAACCACCATGATACATGGCTGGCACACATCCCTATTGGTGGGTGAGGTGTGCCAACACAGGGGAGGTGTGTGCAGCCTGCTGGTGGACACAGTGCCAGACAGGGCCGTGCTGTGCCCTGACCATGGTGCAACAATGTGGCACTGCCTAGATGTGTACACCCAGCAAGCCATGACAGCATGGCAAGGGGACATACAATGTTGCCTGCTGACAGGGACCCACTCCCCCAGGGCTGACACAGATGGCCAACACCCATACGCACACATGCAGACACAGGCGTAGGGCAGCCCCAGCCCCCAGCACATCCATGCTCTGCATAATGGTGGGTAGGACAACAGCCCCTTCCATGTGGTGTCCACCAACATCCCACCTGGCCAGCAACACCCACCCACTAGGCCACATACACTCACACACACAGGTCCACACATGTGAGACAATGAACAGGCAAGGAGGTATGAAAACAGCCATTTACTCATCAGATCAGTACAAAGCACAATACAGTACAACCCTGGGGAATGTCAACAGCCCACAATTAGCTCACAACATCCCTACTCTTGCAACAGTGCACCTCACCAACAGGAACAGCAGGCCCCACACCCACCCTCAGTCTGATGATGCCCAGACAAGGGCCTCCACCCAGTGGCACTGCAACAGCTGCTGGAACCTCACCACTCCTTGGACACTTCTGGTATGGCCATCCATCCTAGGAGTCCTCACTGCCTCGGCTGTCCACAATGTTCTCCACCCTTCTAGGACATGGTTCAGGGAGGAGTACCATCCTCTGCAAAGGACCCCTGTAGTGCTGTGGAGACAAAGGAAACAATCAGCACTGAGAGACTGGCCAGCAGCCCACACACCCCTGGCCTGACCCAGACACACAGCATGGCATCCTGGCTGCCCCCCCACTTGAGCCATCACCACCCAGCGCACACATACCAGTGATGTCGCACTGGTCCAAGCCCAAGCCAGTGTGACCTGCAGAGCCACAATGATCATGAGTCAATGGTGGCATGCAATGCCAGAACAACCATGCAAAGCTGCAGCTGTCACTGTATCCACCATGGCATGCCAGTTGTCTGTTGCACACTGGCAAGTCCAGGCTCCCCACCCTCTCCCAATGCCCAAGGGCTCACTATGTGCAACACAGACAAAACACACTTACCCTGGATGGCACAGTGACCTGCCACAGTGTGCCCTCCTCCATTGGCCCCATCTCTGTCTTGTAATGTGGCTGGCCCTCCACCTCTGTCTGCCACATGTAGCGTGGCCACCTCCACTGCCAGAACTGGTGAGACAGCCCCAAGGGGTGTACCACCATCATGACAGCACCATCTGCCTGCACCTGCTGCATGAGCTCCAGCACACAGGGCTTACCCATGATCTCCTGTATGGGGAGGGGGAGGGACACACAAGAGTGAAAGAGACATCAGTACACAGTAACAGACAATGACCCACATCCCAAAACAACACACACATGGCATTCAATGGGTACTCACCGGTCGACACCCTGGGCTTCCCATAGAGTCCTATAACCACTGCTATCATGGTAAAACTGCTCGGTCATCCTCCACAGCTGCTGTGGCAATTGCTCCATTCTGATGCCAGTGTCTGCATGTGCCTTTATATACAATCCTAGTGCTAGTGCCACAGTGTGACACATGCCAGCCACCAAGGTGTGTTGCCGAATGCACACCCAGCCCAGCCCACCGTGATGGCATGCAGCTAATCACTGGCATAGTCCCTGCAGAGTGTAATCATGGGCAGTCCGCAAGCACATGTGTGTGGGTGTGTCAAGCAGCATGGTCACAGACAGTGCCCAAGCACACCATGGGGGGGCTGGATGGCATATGTGTGTGTGTGTGTGTGTATGTATGTCTGTGCATGTGTGAAAGGGCATCGCATGGGCTGCCATCCCACTGTGCATGGCATATGGTGGGCATGGTGCCATGACCATGGTGCATCTGGGACAGGTGCAATGTGTCGTGCCACACCAGGTACACTGTGCAGGCCTGGCATGTACTGTGGTGCAACTGTGTTGTGTGAGTAGGGGTAGGACATGTCACCAGACACAGACCGTGATACCACATGTGCACTGGCATACATGTCCACCACTGGCCCATTCTTGGGTGACCATACCATTGCAGTACATGTACCCTTATGGACATACATTGTGTGCCACACACAATATGGCTCACTGTCCAGAATGCACCTCACATGTAGTGGGCCTGCAAAGTGCATGGGCATGAGGTTAGGCCCTGACTCTGTGGCACGCATGAGCGGTGGAGCTTTCCACCCATGGGGCAAACAGCACCCAACATGTGGCAATGCCCATGCACATGGTGTGATGCAGCCAGATGCATATGATGGGTGCTGCTGTAGTGCTGCACCTTCCATGGGTGACTCCATGTACTGTCCATCGCAGTGATGTGCCCTGGACTACTGATAAATGTGTACCTTCAGCATGCAGGGTGTATGGGTGGAGGGAGACAATGTCCATGGGAGCAAGTGTTTCACCCATGCATGGCCGGCAATGAGCTGTGGGACACCCACTGTATTGAGTGTTTCTGAATGCCATGGCACATGGTTGTACAGCTGTTTGACCTTGTCTGTGACAGGTATCCTGTGGACATGGCACCCCAGTTCTATGACTGGGGAGATGAAAGTCATGTGCTCCTTCTAGTATTATGCCACAGGGTCATTCCAGCATGTGGCAGGTGATGGCATTGGGGTCATCCTGTCATCAGTGTCTCATGCTCTGGTGCATGTCATGGATACACTGCTGGACCATATGTGCAAACACATACACCTCCCAGTGATGGATGAGAAGGTCCATGCTGTCAAACAGGCCTACTATGTCCCGACTGCCAAATGTGCTCAGTACTGTGGATGGCAAACATATCACCATCCTAACACCTTCAGAGTTTGAGAAGGCATATTGGAAATGTAAGGGCTTTCATAGCCTCAACTGCCAGGTGGTATGTGTGATGTGATGAGCATGTTCATGGACATCTGCACCAGGTTCCCTGGGTCGTTCTATGATGCATACATCCTGGACACCTAGGACTTTGGGGCACTGCTTTGTGTTGCATGCTTGGATGGCTGGCTATTGGTAGGTACTATGAACACATGGGCATGGTACCCACGTCCATCCAACATCATACTAATGTGTGCCCCTTTTCCCACCAGTGACAGCTAATACCCACTATGGCCATACCTGTTGACACCTTTCCTGGTACCAGCAAATGTGGAGGAGGAGCCCTTCAACACTGCACACTACCATACACGGTCAATCATTGAAAGGAGCATAGGGATACTGATGATGCATTACCAATGCCTGGACCATACTTGGGGCACCATCATGCTTGTGCTTCCCCCATGCCTGCTGTGTGTTCACCATGTGCATGATGCTCCACAACATGGCAGTGCATCATTGCCTTCCAATGCCACAGTACAACCCTCCAGATGTGCCACCAGGACATTGGAGAGATGACCACTGTCATGGGCAGGAGACAGCTGCGGGTCATATAGTGCATGCAGGGGTCATGAACAGCATGTTCAGATGTCAGTGTTGGTGTTTCATACTCACCATTTCCCAGCAACTGTGATCATCAGGTATGCATTCCCCATTGTCCTTCGGCTGTACATGGCACAGCATGGAATCTGCAGGCATGACTGACATTGCGCCACATAATGCCATGGGACTGAGGGTGCAGGTCAGCAGTGGCACTGCCATGCTGCTGATCATGGCTGACATTTGGTGACATGGCACATGTGCCTTTGTGCTAAGCCCCTGCAAAATGACAAAGTAGCCAGCTGAATACGGGACCACCCACCCAACCACTGCATGGGTGTTCTCACATGTGCACGTGGAAGTGTGCCCACCACCAACATATGCCATCATGTGCATCCACATATGTCCCTGTGTCTGTGCCATGGTGTGTGTGTGAATGTGTGTGTGTGTGGGGGGGTGTGCATACCTATGCCCTGGTGCCGCACCAAACATCTTTGTGCCATTCCGGTGCCCCTTATTGCCATGATGATGCATATGGGGTGGCCTGCTTATGCACCCTGGCCTGTGTCTCCCACCTGTGTGCCAGTTCCAGTGCCCTATTGGCCCTACCCCTGCACTGTGGTGTGGGTAGTTCCCCCCACCAGTGTGTTCCCAGGCCCCCTCACTGGCTGATGGACCATCGCCATGCTTGTCCAGTGCCAGTGCATCCTCTGTAATGGTGTCCTGTGAGCCTGGCACCATAGTGTCCCCTGGCATGTCCCCTTCCTCATGTTGGCACTGCAGTATGCAGTCACTGCCAGTCATCCCCTCTCCATCTGCACTGATGGTGAAGTGTGGTGCCATTCCATCAGCCTGGCTTTGCATCCTCAGGCTCTGGACACACTCTGAGACCATGTTGCATTGCCTTGTCAGTGGTCTCTGGGCCATCAGCAACTCCACAGTGTGCTCCTGAGTGCTTGCCATCCTTGACATGTCAAGACCCATGGCATTTACTATGCCAGTCATCTCTACTATGATCTCAGTGAATCTGCATTTTGCCTCCAGCCTACCACATTCTAGCTGCCTCAGCTCATCATACTGTGCATCCAGTATTACAGTGGCCCACGATGGCTGGCAGTGCCTGGTTGGTCTGCTGGATGGACTCTCATCACCATTGTCCACCCTGCACATCTTGCAGTTTGCACCATGCCACACAGATGCAGCACCTTGCCCACACACACAGACCCATTTCTGTGGGCCTCCTGTTCCTGTGACCATTGCCCACAGTGCATGTGGGGGCATGTGCCCCAGGCACCAATGTCGAGTGCCTCCTCCACCACTGTGTCCACTTCATGGCTCTCAGCAGCATGGGTGGTGTTGTCATCAGACTCATGCCACCCGTCCTCAGCTGCCTGTGTCAGACCTGTTGGGGGGAGGAATGTGAGGGACTGTTTATTGTGCTGTGTCATGTTTCATGGCTGTGTACCTGCTGTGTGTATCCTCATACTCACCTGCAACATCATCCTCCATTGTCTGCCTACGCCATCTGTCGGGGGCTGCAGTAGGCTGGCTCCCTGCTGGTGCCCTCCCTGTGTTTCTGCTCTCCCTGGCATGCTCAGTTGGCACAACGCATTCACATTAGTGGGCACTGCTGCCAGGTACTTGTGCCCCTGGTTGTGATTTTCCATTCAGTGCATTACTCACCTGCTTGTGGTGTCAATACCATCAACCACACCACGGATACTAATGGCCATAAGTGTGTCCACCACCACCCTCTCTGCTGGTGTCAACTGGCTATCTGGGTGGGGAAGCCACCATCAGTACCCCTTTGTTCTCATGTGCTGTCAGCCAACCTGCATCTCATGGCCATGTGCAAATCCCTCCATTTGTGCTTGATGGCAGTGTGGGTCCATGCATCTTGCCCTACAGAATTCACAGCTGCCTGTACATCCAATCACAGGCACACCTTCATGTCCACAGGGGTATTGGGACCAGTGCACTGAACAATCAGGCATCGTTGGCACTGATCTCTGCCACCATGGCTGCCATCTGAACCCCTGTGAAGTTGGAGGCCCAGGATCTGCCTGCACCTCCACCATGTGCACCTCTGGTTGCCTGCCCTGCTGGCTGGTGGGTGCTCTCTGGTGTTGTCTGTCCCTGCACATCTGTCTCCATTTCTGTCTCTCATTCTGCTATCCTTCCTCCATCTGCTCTGTGGTCCACATTCACTTCTGCATTTGCGTGGTGTGAGGGGACTTTGTCCTTTTATGGCAGGGTCAAAGGGTGGGTCTGCATAGCTGGGGGAAGTGTACACAGCCTACATGGCATGCTACACACTGTCTGTGGATCCACTCACCAAGGATGCATGCTACGCATATCAGTTGGTGCATGATACGTCTTGTCTGGTAGTGTGCACTGCACAGCTGCATGCCTTGTAAACCTGACATTTGTGCACTTTTCATGCACATTCATGCATAGTGCCCAATGTGAATATGAGAATGAGATGATTCCAGTTTATAAATTACATTAAAATTGGTCACATGTATAAATGTATCTTGACTAACCCATGCAAGCTTGATGGTGGATGCTTCCCTTGTACAAAAATGTAAAATCTCTCTCAGAATCATCAGGAAAATGATCATTTACCAGGATAAAAGCCAGCCTTGCCATTAGTTCTCTAAGGAGATGACCTTGCTGATTATTCTTAGGATCCTTGGATCTTCTCAATGGATTAGCACTGGGGTTAAGAAAGTGTAACATAAAATGTGTATCCTCCCCTATCTCTTCAAAATCAGGTCATATAGGGATTCTGGCATTACAATCTCCAATTATTATAAAAAGATAATTATTTTATTGTAATAAAAGACCTTCAATCACTTCCTGAAACATAGACCATTGGAATTCTTTATATAGTTTACTGTTCTTAGGAGGGATATAAACATTTATCAAAATGATATTGACTGAGTCTTTAACTAGTCTGAGAATAAAACTAATAGAAAAATTATTTTCTATAACTGATACTGTATATTAAAATTCAGGGATGTTTTAGAAAAAATAGCCAGACTGGCTAAGGTTTGGCTGGATATGTTCAATCTAGGAGAAGTAAGAATATAGGGTGTAAAGTCTGGTATTAGTGGGGTACATGTTTGCTAAACTAAGTCTGTTGCATTAATTAAATATCAAAAGAGGACAAACATGTCAGTACATTTGGATATGCCAGTTTAAATGCAAGGGTCTTCATGTTCCATGATAAGATGTTTAAATAATAAGAACTTCCAAAATCAGAAGATATTTTGATACTGTGTTCTGAATCTGGTCATTTGAAACAAGGATTTTACAACATATTATACCTCTTGCTAGTTGAATTATCTATGATGGCTGTAGGTGGACAAATCCTATAATTGTGTATATTCTGTTAAGAAAAAAATTAGAAGATTATTACCAGCTGGTGATTTTTCTCTGAGATTGTTCATATCTACAGTAAAAAAATCAATAGCATCTAGTACAGGACTTGCTGCTAATATTAAAGCTGCAAAGACAGACCTCCTAAATGTGAAGTCTGTCTGGGAGCTCTGAGAATCTGGATTATATATCTTAATCTGTTCCAAAACATTATTTCCCAGATTTATTTTATGGGTATGGTCTAAAAATGTTTTTTAAGCTTTCTTATACTGTAAGTTATCCAAGAGTTTATCTCCATCCAAACAAGGAGAGAATTTTGGTTTCCTAGTGATCAAGGTTATAATTGTTGGTTAGAGGCCTACTACTGTTTATTTTAGTTCCTTTTTGTGTCATCACTGTTTGTGACAACTTTATGCGATTGATCTAATGTTTTAGGAATGCCTATAGGAGGATGTATAATAATATTATTTGCATGGGAATAATGAAGCCATTGTCTCAGTAAGCAGGGTTAGGAGGCCTCATTACATACATCTCCTTAAAAGTGGAAGAAATATGGAATACATGACAGACCCACTGATGTACTTTATTAGGTGTTTCATAAATAAGTCTGCTTATGCCATAAACTTCAAACAATAATTCTGTATGACCATTCAGATTATTAGAGCTATGAGGTACTGTTGTTAAGTCTATTAGTTGCATTTTAACAATAACCTTAGTTGAATTATTGAATTTCCCCAATCCAGGTTATAAACTGCCCTGTTGTTTGGCAAGTACATTTTGGTTGAGAATTTCTCCTGAAAGATCTATAGTTATAGGAGCATAAATGCAGTTGTCACACAGGGGAACTTAGTTGTCTAAGTTATTAGCTGAAGACATTATATTCTTTAACTGATGAGAGTTAATAGCTCTCTTGGTTTTAAAAGGTTCTGGGACAATATTTGCATCAGACTTTCTTTTTTTTTTTGAGTTCTTTTATTAGGATTCCTGTGTTGTTTTTTTTTTTTTCTTTTTCTTTTTCATGTCATCAGTTGCCTCTAACAAGGGGTGTTTAAGATGAGAAGGTTTTTCTCTTTGGAAAGGTGGAGGGAGATTAACTTGAATTCCTCTATCTTCCTATACGCATGACTTGTCTCTGATGCCTTCTTCTGAAGGTAGCCTATCTGACCCTTTCCTGTATTTTAAAAATGTCCTTAATATTAATAATTTGGGAATCATTTGTAATAACATTGATTTGTAAGTTATCTTTTTCCTGTGTAACAGCCCATAAATTATCTAGTATAACAATGTTCATATAGTAAGGATTTTTAATAATGTCTAAAATTTGGTCAGATAGTGAAGATGGAGAGACTAAATTCTTTACAGAAGCAAGCATGTCATTGATTGTATTAGGAACATAAGTCTCATTAGGAAGATCATTACTGGCAGTAAGAGGCTGAGATAATTCACTAGCCATTTTTTTCTACGGAGTTATTGATCTGGATCCTATCTCCAGTCAGAGATTTAGCAGCAGCCAGTATATAAAACCTGATATTGTTTTACTGAAGCCCTGTATAACTGAAGCAATAGTGCTTCCTCTGCGTGTAGAGGGCTATATATCTACATTTTCAACTGCTGCCTTATGGGAATACTCTGTTCCAAAATCCCAAGGAGAGTTACATAGAAAAATACTTTCAGGAGAAAAAACAAGGAGGTGAGAGCTGATATAACCATCTAAGTAAGAATAAAAATCATTAGATACACAAAGTCATCATCTATATCATTATTAGGAGTCTCACAGTTGAAAGCATGTGTGTTCAGGGCAACCTCAGATAGAGAATAGATTAAACTAACATCATCATTAAGGATTGTTATTAATGATAGTCTATCATAGCGATGCAGCTCATCTCTGCTTTCATTATTACTATGAGAAGCAGCCTTAATCATTACTAAGTCCCCCATTGAGTGTCCTTATGTTCCACTAAATTTGTAGAAATAGTGGGGTAGAAATATTTTGTTGAAAAAACATAATAATTTTAATTTGTACTTGGTTAAGTGTCATAATTTGATTAGATCGGAGAGTCTTAGTGGAAGAAGGTTGTATTTGTTTTCCTCCTCAGTTCCCTTAATTTTAGATTTTTGCTTACCTATAAATGTATTATTTACCACAAAGTGCAGAGAAGTAAATGACATATTTTTGCTGCTTCTGGTAGTAACCATACTAGTGCTATGAAATCATTATAAATAGCAGGTACACCAAAATATTGTGGTATGGAGGATCAAGGAAATAGTCTATACTCACTGAAGCCATGAATAAAAAACAGGTAAATATAACTGTTCTGGTTAACTAATTGCTGTAAAATCAACCACAACAAAATATACCAATTTGCTTACATTACTTATAACTTAATGTCACAAATAATTCTAGTAAAAAAGAAAAGTCTCTGTATCAGAAGAATTGTTGCTGTCAACTGGTTGAAAAACTGAAGTCATTAAGTCCTTAATTGTAGGGGAGGTATTCAAAGTACTTCAGAATTTTCAGGTGCCCTGATTTGGTCTTCTCTATTTCAAAGTGAGTGTTCTCAAAAATATTGCTGTTGGAAGAATCTCCAGAGTAGATGGAAAGAATTGATGGATGATCTCTTATGCTTTGGTAGGTTAGTTTGAGCAGCTTGCACCGAAAAGGCGCAATTAATTTAAAAGAGGAGAGCAGTAAAATTGATCATAATAAATAAATGTCTAAATTGTAGTTCAGAGTACTTTAAAATACAGTATCTTAACTGCATCAGTTGGACATTTAAGCATTTATCATTTGTAAATTAAACTAAAATATCCTGTCTCAAATATCCTAAGGTAATAGGTTATGAGTAAAGATTGTATAAATTAATAAAATAAACTAATTTTAATAACAAAGAAAAACAGAGACTATGTTTCCAAAGACTCACTTAATGCAATATTTAGTCTTGATTAAGTCAGGTTAAAACAAAATGTATACAACATTTAAAACAGAAAAACTCATGTACTTGCTACTTACTCTTAACAGATGCAGAAAACTGGATTAAACACAAACTGGAGAGAATGATTTTATCCAGAAAAACTCAATTTTCCTGTGCACTAAAAGTTCAGCCAAAGAGGAGATTTGCATTGTTTCTCCCAGGCAGCCAGAAAAAGCTCCCTTGTAAGTTGTGATTTTAGGAAAGAACTTATGGAAGACAAAAGTGCATCTGAATCTTCAGGGGCCCATGATCAGAATGAATCTTCACCAGGAACTCAGAAGATTGAAAACAATAATCCTGAAAAAGATGGAATTTATCCTATGGAAGGTTTTCAAACCATTGTGCAGCCCATTCTACACACTATTAAAAGTCAGCTTTTCAGAGGGGTTAGATATAATGCAGAGTCTGTACAATTGCATTTGTCAGGAAATGAATAATAAGATTAAGGGGGACTTAACTTTTCAATTCAGGGCATAATAGCATGCATTATATTTCCATATAGAGCACTTTGCTATATCACATCATACCATGAATAGCTCTTTCGGAGTGTTTAAACTTCACTACATGCAGAACTATGAAAAGCAAAAAAAATTCATATTGTGCAAACTGCCATTTCTTGTAATTCTTCACTTGTTGAAGTGCTCACATTGCCAGGCAAAAACTACACATAGTCAAACAATGGTTATGGAGTTCTCACTTCACACAGTTCCTGACAGGCAGAACTACATGGAGTGGCACCTTTGTTTGTAGAGAGCCATTATAAGTAGTTATCTTTTTTAAATTGCTGCTTTAAATAAAACATTCAAGAACAGCATATCTACCACCCCACCAAACTTTATAATGAAAAAAAATTCTACCCACACCCACCCTAAAGCACTTACCTCCTTCCCCGGTGACCCTGAGAAGTTTTTAATTTATTATACCTTTTTTATAACCCTTCCCCCCACACCGGTCATGCAGCACTTTGCATAAATACACCCATCCAGACCCCATTAAATAAATTCTGTACAACCCCACATTACACATCCACTTGCAACCAGTCATCTCCCCTTCCCTTAACACCCAAAGGATATTTCTTCATCATCTTTTCAGTGTACACCTGTAAAACAGAAAATCTTCCCCCACAGTGGGGACCAGCCTATATGTTCAACATCATAAGATGCAGTCTCATTTATTATGTGAATAATTTTCTGAAGATCTGCTAGTAGTAATAGTTGATTAACCAAAACACAATGACCATTCAGCTGTTACTGCTTGCACAACATCACCAAATGTATCATTGTATTGAATCAGCAGGTGTCAGATGCTGTTGAACAGAAAGGTGGTAAGCAGTGTCTGGGATATTTTTTTGTTTACAGGTACATGCTTGGAAGATGATGAACACAGATCCTTTTTGAAATAAGGGGAGGGTGGTTGAGTGACAGTACGTGTGTTGTTTGAGGTTGTGCATTATTTATGTCATTAACAGGATTGCAGTGGAGGAAGGAAGTAATTAAGTGATATGCTGGATAACTGGGGGAAGGGCTATATATACAATGATGATGAATTTGAAACATCACTGGGACAAAGGGAAAAGAGATATGTAGGTACTACAAGGGTGAGGTGACTGTAGAAATATGTTTTATACTGGGGATGGGAAGAGATGGTAGATCATCCGTGCATGGGTAGGGTATGCTTTTTTACAAAAAAATAGCCATTTATAAGGAAAAGAACTTTGCTGCGCAAAGGTGCAGCAATGTCAGGAACATTTCCCACAACACATAGCGTGAACATCATGAATTCACTGCAACACCACCAGTGAAATTATAATTCACCAGTCTCCTAACCATAAAGTGCCATGTCTTGCCTGGGACAACCAGATCAATCATTCCCATCTGTTCAATCTGGTTGATGCCCATGAGTATGTAAAAGATTGAAATCCTGACCTCTGTCAGCATACTTTCCTCAGTGTAAGCATGTTAAAGGCTACCAGCCTTTCCTCATAGCTCCTGTTCCCCAAACTACTGATCCTTGTGGTTGCCCAGCAGTGCATGAACCACTACATGAAATTATCACAAAGATTCAGTGGAGTTTATAAACTAAAGTCTGCTTTCCCTTCATTTGTGACTGTCTTTTTCAATCCTAACTATTGCCAACATGTAGTTTTTTTTGTAATTAATTTAAATCCTTCTTGAAAAGTACTTTATATTTAAAAAAATAGTATAATGTCTGAAATAAATATCAGTTTCTTAAAGTAGTCAATTATTATGGTATTTTTCCTTTCTCTTCAACAACTTTATTTTATATGGTGGTACAAAGTAGGATGTGTATAAAAAAAATCCTGGACTCTGACTGAACCAGAGTTGCTCACATGACACAGAAGGTATTGCCCAGTTCAAAGCAATGAAATAGGCAATTGTTCATTACAAACAAGCAGAGGCTTTTTTTGAACCACAAACCATTCTAATTCTGTTTATTACCCTAACCATACATCTGCTCCCACCAATTTTAAGTTTGTCAGACCAACTATGGCTGCTAATACATTAACTTTATAAGTGTGTGTCATGGGCTTAAACATAAAATTGAAGTGCCATAGTTAAGTCCATGTGTAAATGTCATTGTTGCTAAATTTAGATAATTTATGGGGTTGATCCTGGTTTCCCAGTTGCTTAAAATGTGAGAAGCAAGTTCATCTTGTACTATACGGGAAAGGAGAGGTAGCTGTATACCAAGGCTTTCAAGTAATGGTAGAATAAATGGTGCAGAGAGGAGAGAGGTATGGCTACACTGGGGACTGTGGATTAACCTGGAAGTATAAGAATTTATACCAAGGCGATGGCCTGATTCCATCCAGGTGTGAACTGTAGTCATCAGTGGATGGATTAAATGTTACTTTGATGAATATTTAAAGCAGTTGAGGGGGTGATGGAAGAAATATGGGAGGTAGAAAGGGGCCCACCACAGGCTGAGATAGAGAGTAGGGAGATCTCCAAGGGAGATAGTCTCACCAGGATGCACGTTATTCAGGAAAGTAGTGGGTGAGCAAATGGCAAAGGGGGGAGAAGGGAGCAGTGTTCAGAAGAGACTGGATAGGGAAAAAAGGAGCATATGTGGTGCTTTATGTGAAGGAAAAAATAAAAGTGACTGAGATACAGGAAATTCAAGAGGTTGGGGTGATGTGGGTCACTCTGTAGTAGAGAAACAGAGCTACTGTTTACACATGAGTGATCTGCAGGCCTCGGACACAAAGGAGGACTCAGATAAAGAACTGTAAGAAGCAATTAGAAAAATTGCTGAAAAGAAGTAGTGTTTCTGGGGGAGGACTTTAATCTGCTGGATGCTATTTGGAGCCTTTCAGCTACAGCATCAGCTAGGAGCAGGGATATCCTGGACTCACTGCAAGGAGCATTATTCAGGCAAGTAGTCAGAGAACTGACTCATGATTGAGCAATACTGGACCTGGTTCTTACTAACAGGGACAATATTGCAGATATCAAGGTTGAAAGCCATCTGGGGACCAGTGATCATCATACAGTGCAACTGAACATAAGACAAGGGGCAAACTCCAACCACACAAGTGGGAAGGTCCTGCTCTTCAGAAAGGCTGAGGGTCCAAGGATTGTTGAATGCCTTAGAAATGACCTGTCATTGGGCGATGACATGGGGGGGGGTGCAGTGGAGGGAAAGTGAGTCAAAGTCAAAGAGGGCATAGTGAAGGCAACAAACCTCAGTGTCAAGCAAGTAAGAAAAAGAAAAAGGAAGATGAGATCACTATGGTTCTTGAAAGAGGTGGCAGAAAAGGTAAAGTCTGAAAGAATACATTTTTATAAGGTATATGGAGATAAAGAGGGTGAAGGATAGGGAAGTGTAACAGTGAAAACAGAGCAGGAAAAGCAGTAAAAAGTAGAAGGGCACAAAATGAGGAAAGAATAGCTCAATCAGTATCAAAAGGGGACAAGATATTTTGGGGGTATATTAGTGAGAAAAGGAAGACAAAGGGAAAGATTGTACAGTTAAAGAGGAGAGTGACTGTGGAGGGCAACCAAGAAATGGCAGACATCTTAAACAAATACTTCTGCCCAGTGTTCAGAGTACAAGGTGAAGAAAAGAGAACACAAATGCACATGGGCTTTGAGGGAAGGTAAATGGGCAGTAGTCCCTTTTCTGAGGGCAGAGTTCATAAAGAACTCAGGAATCTGAAGGTGGACAAAGCTATGGGGCCAGAGGAGGTGCATCCAAGGGTGCTGAGGGAGCTCAGGGAGGTACTAGCTGCACCTCTGACAGACTTATTCAACAGACACGGGGAAGGTCATGCCAAACAAATCTGATAGATTTCTTCCACTGGGTAATAAAGCAAATAGTTTTTTAGTGTCAAAAAAGTACAAAGTAATGCAATTGGTACACAGAAACCTGGGGGCAGAGTACAAAAAGGGGAGGGGGTGATACTAACAGTGACCAAGCAAGAAAGAGATCTGGATGATAATGATACAAGATGACCTAAGGGTGGCCAAGCAATGTGACAAGGCAGGCAAGAGGGCTAGTGGGATGCTGAGGTGCATAAGTAGGGATATCACCAGTAGGAAGAGGGAGGTGGTGATCCCTCTGTATAGGTCAATGCATAGCACCCCACCTGGAGAACTGTGTCCAGTTCTGGAGACCACATTTCTGGAAAGAGATTAAGAGAGTGTAGGTGGTCCAGAGGACAGCTGTCAAGATGGTGCATGTTCTGCATCAGAAGCCGTATAAGAAGAGACTAAAAGAGTTCATTATGTACACCCTGGAGGAGAGTAGGGAGAGTGAGGATATGATACAGACCTTTAAATACCTCACAGAAGTTAATAAGGTACAGAAGGGAGACATATTTCAGAAAAAAAACTGCTCTAGAACAAGGGGTCATCCCTTACAGAAATAAATATATGAAATGTTTTCATGCTGCGAGCATAAAACTACCCATGTGATATGCGTGCTGCAAGCATGATTTAAATAGTAAATTGGAACCAAATACATGCATGTGGCATGAGTGCACCAAAACAAGTGTGGAAAGCATGCTTTTTATGTTAAATTGGAGCAGGCTGCATCCATGTGGCATGCATACAAAAAGCAACTAGTCACAGATAACTGCATACAGAAAAGTTAATTTACTTGCTCAGTATCACACCATACACAAGTGGGGGTTGATGACAGTCAAACCAAGGTCTTCAGATCTCCAAGTCTCCTGGTTTGCAGTTCAGTGCCTTTAACCATTAAGCTATAGTACAGTATACTACCTGCACACATGTGGCTTGCATGTACTTCAATAAAAATCTGAATACATGTGAACGCATGCAGCATGCATATAGCCACTCTTATGCTTTTTAGTTTCCTTATCCCCCTGAATCTCAACTGCACAGCTGAACTGTAGCACACATACCAAAGGAAATGCATGTGGTTCTTCCTACCCTCAATACACATACTTACCCACAAAACTACTTAATTACTTCTGTCTGGCCTGTACTCCTACTATTTTCTCTCCATAGTTTTGAATGCTTCCATGCAAACAGACTTAAAGGGGGAAACACAAAAGTACTGTGGCAATAACTCTACACCCACCAACATGGCCAGTCCGCCCCATGTAAACACACTGTAGTGGGTGCAGCCATGCTGCTATGGACAACCCACTAAGTATAGATATATATCAAGAGTCTCTTACTTCAGTACTAGGGAGCCAGAGGCAGGAGTCTTTAAGAGATGATGTCCAAGGGTCAGAGTGCTGGGGTGTATCCCTTGAAATGAATGGTTATTTTTTATTACTATGTTATACATTATGATGGTTGAGTTGGAGAATAATGAAGGTCACTGGTCTACTAACAAGGCCCTTGTTATTCGAGCGGTGGCCTTCATTAATCTCCAACTCTCCATCAGTAATATATAAAGTGGTAATATAAAATACTCCCATTCATTTAAGTGATTCACACTCCTGCAGTCTCCTTCCCCTATATCATAATGTAGCTGAGCAGGTATCATGTCATTACAGTGATGCAAATATAGTGAGTACAATTGGGCTACTCTACTAGCGCTCTTAGAAGTACAGCAAACAAGTCTGTGGAGCGCATTTCAAAAGGGGCTACATGTGAAATACAGCACCTGTGCAATAAGGGCAATGGTGTAAGAATAGCGCTAGAGGGAAGCAGCTCAAGAAAGCACATAAGGGCAAATGTAATACCAACTCACTATGGAGAATTAAATGCACTTACTTGCAGTGTAACTAGCCTACCCCCACGATCCAGGTGCGATGTGGTGTGGTAATCCATTAGATGGGGGGTTCAAGGGGTCATAGCCCACCTACATGATATGCTTTTTGTTAATATGAACTGTATGCTGAACAGGGAATTGCTGAATTGAGCATTTGCCGAGATGTGCGTTTGCTGTATGTACAGGTTCTCTGTAATATTCCCTCAAATTGCATGCACTAAGTAATATGCACTGTTATGACCTGGAACCACCTGAGCGTGGGGATGTGGAGGTCAGCTTCTGTGGGGAGGGAGCATCAGCCTGACAATAGTGGGGCCACTATACTCACACATAAAGGGAACAGCCCACATTTTACCCCTGAAAATTGCTCTGCTTCTCATCCATCCCTCATAGAAAACATGCTGCTCACATAGAGGATGTCCTGTAAATTTAGAGTTTATGGCAGGGGCACCATTTCAGATTTCAGCAAGGGGGAGCCAACATCCAGCGGAGGTCAGATTCTAGTTAGCCCCTAGGTGGCAAGCTCCAGAATATCTGGAACAGCTCTAAAAAGTAAAACTTATTTGTTGTGACTGAAACGCGATATGCAACTCCGAAAAGTTTAAACGTGTAAGATTCATCTGTCTATACACAGTAACAGTGCATCAGAATTTGGCTTAAACCCACTCAGTTACTAATCAACTTTTTTCCTGGCTGAAGTTCTGCCCCCCCAAAAAAAAAACACATTGTCCCGTTTTCTCTCCCCAACTCCACTCAGTTCAATATCCATCCCATATGGGTAGTGAAGCCACTGAAAGGTGCAGAAACAAGAAAAAAACACATCAGTATTTCAGTCCTTCCTCCTTCCTCCTTCCCCAATCCCCCTGTAAAGAAAAAAATATATATATTTTTACTTTCCCAGCCATCTGGCCAGAACCTGTGGCTGAGCCCAGTGTGCTACCAGACCAGTTTTCAGTTTGCTCCTCCTCTGTCCTTCTGCCAGAATATAGATGCTAGAACCTACCATCTCAGGCCCACAATGTGGTCCACAACCAAGTCACCTCACCACACCAAACCCACTCAACCTGTGTTGCTTGTTTCTTGCTTGGTTGCTGCCATGGCTTCTGCCGCACTGCACTGATCAAGGCCTATGAAGGCCACCCACACCACTGTCACCATTGCTGCTAGGCCTAGCTTGCTGTCACGTGGGGCCTGTGCTGTTTTTTTTTTTGAGAGGTGAGCCTAGTGCAGTAAATAGGTAGTCTAGTCTCAAGTTCACTTCTAGCTTACCCTCTGCCCCTTCAGCCATCAGGGGAGACAGAGACTCACTAAGAGTAGACCAACAAAAATATGCCACCACAACACTGCTATTGAGAGTTCAGTGCTCACCTACTCCTCCAAGCTGTAGTGTGCAGCCTGTCTACTCTGTGGCAGGAAAGACAGTATTACACTCACATGACTCATGTGCTCTTGCTTGGCTGGAGCTCCTCCATGTCACATGTGATGGTGCTACCGCTAATAAGTGGAGAGAGTGGACAACACAATACAGACACAGTCAAGTCAGGAGTGCACCTGCAGCGTGAGTGCACACAGGCCATGGGGGAGTTATTGTGCAAAAGATTAAATCCAAATTTAATGCCATTATTGCCACACCATAAAGAACAACCTAGGCACAAATGCGGGTGGGGGGACCTGCCCCCTCTGCCCTACCTAAATTGCACCCCTGCTTTATCGTAGAAATTCATTCTCAGTTGCTAATATCGGTACAAGTAAATACAATGGTTTCCATTGTGTTCTGAAGTACTGTATCTCAATGTTTCAGGGTGTGTCCTGATCATCGTGAGGGTTAATGTCCCTCATTGTCCCTCATTTTCAGTGTCCACATCCCTCATTTCAGTGACAAAATGTGATATATGGTGCATGCTTCCTAGACCCTACTAAGTACAAAGAGTGCTGATCATGGCCATAGTGTACAAGATCCATACAGAATGACAAAGGGAAAATAAGTGAGCCGAAACAGTCATGGTGAAACACATTTGTAGCATGAAATATGCATAAATGGATTTGCATGACCTAAAATAAAAAGGTCAGGCTTCACAACACATAGGCCCCTTTTCACACATCTGGAATGGGGGATGTTGGCTTACTATATCCTAGGCATTTAGTGCTGTAAGCAAACAATACTTTACAAATTAATGGCAATTTAATGACAAAACTCAAAAGTCATTAAACAACTTGAAAAAGGATCAGAATTAATGAGTTTACCTAATTTTAATGGGAAATCAAAGAAAATATATTTTAATGACTCTAATTGCTAGCAGTAGTATGAGAAATAGAAACTGATGCATATTTTTAGATAAGATTTGCACCAGCTTAGTTGCTGCACACATGGCAAGTGTGCAGCATGTGAGCCTGAAGTGATTATTTTTTTTGTGCCTCCCTGGCTCCTGGTTGGCATCTCCTTTGGGCCCCACTGGCACCCTACACCTGATACCAGCCACCACCACCCCACATCACAGTCCCCCTGGGTAACCAGTGTAACCATTCTCCAGGTGGGTCCCCCTCCTCTGAGTGAGATAGGTGCTGGTGGATGTTGGACAGCACACTCATTTTCCTAGCTCTGGTGCTACTGAGATGGTTCTGGGCTGTCTCTCTAGGCTTCTGTGGCAACAGGAATGAGTGACCATCATCTGGTCTGCCATTGAACACTTTTTCCTGTTTGCTCCCCGGGGGCATGACGTGCCACTAACGTCAAGGCATAAGCCACCATTTACCATGCCCAATTAGTCAGTGGGACCCAATGCATTGCCATGCTCTCGGCCTCTGCCAGGAGTCAGCCAGCACTGGGTCATCTCTCCACCCTCCCCCTGAGAGAAGGTGAGCAGTCATCAGACGCTCAAACCTTCTCTCCCTGGCTGTCCGTCCAGCACCCTGAGTCTGTTCTCGAACCTGGGTTGCTGGCATCACAAGCAGAAATCCAGTTGCTGCACTGATGGGCCAGCCCTGATGTGATTTTTACATGATGTTCACATCAGCTTATCTGCTGCACTCATGTCAAGCTTGCAATAAGTGAACCTGCTGTAATTTTTAGAAAATGTTCATGCCAGCTTACCTGCTACACATGTTAAGCTTGCAGCATTGAAACCTGATTTGCTTTCTAGACCTGATTCACTTAGGTTCACTTGGTGTATGTGAAACGCATGCAAACATTGCACAATGAAGCATGTGCAATGCATTTTGCATGTACACGGCACACTTATATTTCTGTAAGCAATGATATGAGCAGGAAAGAGCTAGATTCAGGAGAGAAGTGAGGCAGTAGTTCTTCTCAGAAAGTGTGGTGGATTCCTGGAACAGCCTTCCATCAGAGGCAGTGGGGCAAAAGCAATAGTAGGTTTCAAAAATGCCTACAATAGGCAAAGGGGAATCCCAAGTGGAAGGAGGGGAGTGGAAGGGACAATGCTGTAGATCATGTAGGGTCTGCAGCAAAAGTGATCATAATTAAAAATAAGCAGAGCAGATGGGGCCAGTGGTCATTATCTGCCATCAGTTTCTATGATTGTATATAAGACAGATTATGTGATTCAAATGGATACAGTGTAATGTTATTAATATGCACAATGTCCATACTGCAAACTGTGTGGCACGCATAATTAATGTTGTGCTATGCTACACATACACAATAATCAGATGGGCAATAATATATGCATTGAGCAAGGGAGAAAAAATCAAGGGGAACAATGCATGAAGCAATATACTACTACTAGAGTGGTGACACAATGATTCACTTTGATTTCCTTTGAGTTTTAGAGACAGTAGATGGCATGACACCCATATGAGCTGTCCATTGTTTAGTTATAATAATCTTCTAAACCCATCTCTGCCAAGATGTTTGTCCAATCTATTCTTATGCTCAGAATAATTCCTGCTATTTATCACTTCAGAAGGCAGATTATTCCACATGTCTACTGTCCTTTCTGTATAGTAAATCTTACACTTGCTCGTTTTAAAATTGATTGGCCTAATTTGTTTTTCATGTCCACTCACTTTTTGTTCCATTCTAAAATTAAAATTTAATCCTTCCATTAGATCCTCCTTGTTAATGATTTTGTACATAATCAACACATTCTTCCAATGTGCCTTTTGTGCAGAGTATTTAGTCTGAGGAGTTTCAAACGTTCCTTATATTTATTTATTTAATTTATTTATGACTTTGATAACTAGGTGAGTGCACTGATCCCAGGGGCCATTTTCAGGCACTACCCGGGCCATAACACATTGCACAGGGTGAAAGTGGAGTACAAGGTAACAGTAATACACATGAAACAGATTTGATATAAGCAACAATAGTAGACACAATATACAGGTTTGATGCATAGGTCCATTTGAGAACAGTGAATACAAGGTTTCAATATCAGACATGAGAAGACATGGTACAAACAAACAAATCATAGGCACAGTGTACAATGTGAGACTGCATTGTCCAGTGAGCAACTAATACACAGAATACTCAGTAAAAAAAATGTATATTCAACACGTACAGGCAAAGAAATCAAATATTACCGTGAAAGATGCAATATAACAGTTGTAGGCAAAAGAGTTGACTAGTGTGGGTAGGTGGGTAAGCCCTGGGCTGGGGAGTTGACTAGTGTAGGTTGGTGTGAGACCCCTGGGAGCATCAGCAGGATAAGTTTTCTAGGAACCAGAATTTAAGGTGGGATTTGAAATTGGAGTGTGTGTCAATGGAATGGAGTGCAGCTGGTAGTTTGTTCCACTGCAAGGAGACCAAGCTCTGCTACCCATGTTGGTGGATACCCTAGGAACAGATAGAGAGGAAGTACAATTTGAGCGGAGGTTGCGGAGGAGTGTTCGGGTTTTCAGAAGGGCAGTTGGGGGGATCCTGGAGCAGTGCAGATGACATTGTCCACCATGCAGCAGAGGGCTAGGTCAAAGTGACCTTGCAGCGGTAGCCATCCAAGGGTATTATAGAGGGTACAGTGGTGGGTGGAGAACGGGGCCAATAAAGCAAAGCGGCAGGTGCTGTTGTAGGCAGCGGAGAGTTTAGTCATAGCAGTAGCTGAGATCCTGGCATAAATAGGGGAGCAGTAGTCAAGAATAGGGAGAAGATTACCCTGGACAATGGCTAGTCTAGCTTCAGGGGCAAGGTATTGCCTGACTCTATAGGCGGCACCTAACTTTTGATGGAACCTTCTGACAAGGGAATTTGCATGCTCAGTGAAGGTGAGGGAGGGGTCGAGCAGTACTCCTCCATGTATTTGTAGGTGCTGACGTCCTCCAGGGCTGTACCATCTGGGGTGAGAATGTATAAGGGGACATGGCTTTTAGTTTTGGCCAGGAAGGGCTTAGATCCAAACAGCATGGATTTAGTTTTTTGGCATTTACTAAAAGGACGTTTTTTGAGAATCAACTGTGGGCTGCAGCATAGTTGTGTGAGAGAACTGAGGAAATTGCGGCCGTGGATTTGTCACTGTGGAAGAGGAGAAGGTCATTGGCATATAGGAGAGAGTTACAGTTGAGGCAGTCAAAGGAATGTGCATTAACGAATAAGGAGAAAATGAGGGGACCCAGGATTGAGCCTTGATGGACCCCCACAGAGACAGGCAGGGTGGGGGAGCAGGTTTGACCAATGCATACGAATTGTGAGTGATTAGTAAAGTAGCTAGTGAACCAGCCTGTGACTTTCTGAGAACAACCAAGGAGGCTAAGCTTGAGGTAAGGAAAGCATGGTTAACCATGTCAAAAGCCTTTAAGAGGTCGATGAAGACATCCCCAGTGGCTTTACCATTATCCATGTTAGAGAGGATGTGGTTGGTCAGTAGAGCGAGGGCAGTGGCGGTGGAATGATTTTTGTGAAAGCCATGCAGCCATGTTGTTGGTTGCATAAGAGGGTGTATTTGCTTATGTACTCAGTGAGCTGATTGTGGACTGCTCTCTCAAGTAGTTTACTGAGATGAGGGAGGATGGATATTGGACAGTAATTGTCGGAGGATTTGGGGTCACTGGATTTAAGAATGGGGATAACCTTAGCTATCTTCCATGGGTCAGTGTGGTAGTTGAACCCCCCAATATGAATAGTGCTTAGCTGAACCTGACATTTTCTTCTTGTCTCCTACATCTGTTCCAAAGACTGTTGCGCAACAGCACTTTACTCCTTCATTTTATGTCTTCCTGTCTCTTTCTAATCCCCACCCCCTTTTCTGTGTAAAACAGTCAGAATATGCTGCAGGCAGACTGGCCATCTGGCGCTGTCTACTACAATTTAAACTATTTTTCATCTTCTTCCTATTTCTGCTCTTCTACATCATGGTCCAGTTAAATATAAGCACTTTTTCCCTGTATTGCCCTTAAATGAGCTGCGCAGGCTTAAAGAATGAAAATAACTAAAGGTCTGTAAACAGACTTGGTAGACAAAGGTTCTTTCATAATGTGTAAAGCAAGCTGGGATTGACAGTCAAACTTAAGAAATTACCAATGCTAGTTTAAATGTTGTTTTCTTTAGGACTTGTACAGGTGCAGATTGGAATATTCTGTTCTTGAAAAGGTTAAACAGTTAGCAAATTAACTAAAATACAGGATAATAGAGAAGATCTAAAATGTGGTCTACCTACACAACTCCCAGAAGTATCATGTCTCCAATCAGTGCTGGTGTCCTTGCAAGGTACTGTCTCCTATAGAAAGTCAGCAGCACCTTTCTCCCTTCTTTTATATGCTACAGCTCCTAGGTTACCTTTACAAAAGGGGAGGAGTTGTCTATAATGCAGCCCAATCTGCAAGAAATGTGCAATAATATCTGATAGAGCATTAGGGTGTTTATGTTGATGTCATAATAATGGATTATTTGTTATGCCTTTCATATATGTGTATGCTATGTAATTGATTGTACAAAGAAATAAGAAGACTTCCTGGAATTAACTTAATAATTAGGTGGGGCTTTGAGCTAAGAGGTGGAGCTCCACTCTTTAAAAGAAGCCAACCTAGATCCTCAGGTTAGATGCTGTTAGGGAGAGTTCATGTGAGGACCTCCTGCTCTCTGTTATACTGCACAAGATTATGTTCCAGTGCTTGACCCTTGGCAGGGAAACTGTGCTGTTTTCAAGTTTTATTTTGTTTATTATCGTAATTTCACTGCTGTAAGCTGTTATTTTTTTGTTTGTTTAATAAAAATCATACCATTTAGGTATGTTGTACCAAATTTGTTGATTCTTGTGTGACCTGATTTGTTCAACCCATGACAGTCAGGCATGGAGGAGGAGGAAAGGGCAAGTTTAAAGATGATGGTGAGTGGCTTGGCAATTGCCGAAGAGATCAGCTTAAGAAAGACTGGAGATAGGCCATCAGATCCGGAGGAGACGTGGTTAGGTAGATGTTTGAGTAGCTTCACTGTATCAAGTATGGAGAGGGCTTTAAAATAGAATGGGGTATTTGCAGGTGAGTGGCAGAGCTGGAGGAGGATGGCAGTGTGTCAGATATTAGGGCCGGGCTTTGAGGTTGGGCAGTTGGCAGCTTATTTAGGTACATGGATAAACTGGTGAACTTACAGTTGAAGACACTGGCCACATCATGAGGGTCAGTCAACAGCCCATCCTGAAAGTTGAGATGTAGTGCAGTGTAGCTGGAGTAGGGGTTTAGGAGGGAGCTGATTGAGTCCCAGAATTTTCTATGGTCTCCAAGGTTGGCCTTTTGCAGGTTGTGGAAGTGGGTCTGTTTCAAAAATGTGGCCTGTTTACATTTGATCCTCATGTGCCTGTAAGCATCCCAGAGGGCAAGAGAGGGGGTTGCTTTGAAAGTGGACCAGGCGTGGTCTCTAGCCTTCATAAGGGTTAGGAGGTCTTTAGAGACTCAGCGCGAGCACCCGCCTCTGACCCGTCTGGTGGTGACAGGAAAAAAGCGGTCCTGGAGTGTTAGTAGAGTCTGGGTAATTGTGGAAACTGCCATAGCTACATTGGAAAGGGAAAAAAGCATGGACCAGTCCAAGGACTGGGCCTTCTCAAGGAGCTTTGTGGAGACTGGGCAGCTGAAATTTCTTAGAGATAGGTATTTGGGTGGGGGGCGCTTTAGTTTGGAAGACCAGAGGAGACAGGTCTGTGAATGATCACTTATAGAGTCAGCCATGGTGCCAGAATGTAATGCTCAGTCCTCCCTGTTTATGAGGATCTAGTCTAGTAGAGTCTGGGTGGTTGAGCGTGGATTAAGTCTGGTGGGAAGAGTGATCACCTGCACTAGGTTGTGCTGCTTCAACAGGGATACATAGTCAGGCTGGTGGCAGCTCAGCCAGTTTAGATTAAAGTCACCGAGAAGGCTAGATTCCCTATGGGGAGTTAGATAGCTCAGGCCTTGGAGGAGACTGGTGAGTCCAATGGTTCTGTTCATGGGGGGGTTGTAGCAGCAGCCAATATAGAGTTTCTTGCAGGATCCCAGGGTCAATTCAGAGAATAGCCATTCACTAGGTGAGGAAGGGTTGGAGTGTAGGACAATGCTAGCTGAGAGGGGTTCCCTTAGGAGCAGGGCCACACCGCCACCTTTTTTCCTGCCTGGCCTGTCGAGGCATAGGTAAGAGTAGCCAGGTATTTTAATGGTGTTTTTGGTGTGGTGTGGCTTTAGCCATGTTTCAGTGAGTCCTAGAATATGAGGCTTGTGTAGCTGAATCCAAGCCTCAAGGTCAGTGAATTTAGGTGGAAGGCTGCAGACATTGATATGTGCAATTTTAAGACCAGGGGCGTTTGTCCAGATGCTGGAGGTGGGGGTGATATGGGAGTTTGTTGGGCCAGGGTTGCATTCAGTGTCCCCAGCAAGGGAGAGTAGTAATAGTAGGAGAATGTATGGGCAGGAGGGTATAGAAGGAGACCAGGAGAGGTTAACCAGGTAGTGGCCAAGGAGGCGGCATTCTCCTTTAGTGAGTAGGATGAGAGAGATGTACCACAGGGTGGACTTATCCCTAGTGGTGAGTGAAGAGGGTTGAGACAGGGGAGAGGGGGAGAATGAGAGGAAGGAGAGGTGCTGTTGATCGCAGGCTAGCACTGTCGGACAGAAGTCAGTCAATACCAGCGTAGTAGTTAGGGAGATGGCACATAATATAGGTAGTGCCAGCTTCATCTTTCCGAGGGAGAGTGGGGACAATGGAAAGTAATAGGAGGGAATTAGCTTAGTTTGCCTTATGAAGGGGGAGAGGAGGGAGCGGCGAAGCAATGGGCAGTTAAAGATGTAGTTCTCTGGGGCAGGAACACACTCTAGAGGGTGTTCTGTAGCTTTAAATTTGTGTATGGCAAGATGGCCAATGGGAGAAAGGTGCACAGAAGGGGGAGTGGTTTAGGTGTATTTAAAAAAGTCGTGGGGGGCGAAAAAAATCAGCTTCCACTGGTACCAAAATCCAAAAGTCAGGGCTAGTACCTTGCAGTATAGAGGATTTCTAAAAAACTGTTCAGGTTCCAGAAATTGAGGGTCTGCGGCCTGGTCAAGGCACGCTGAATCCCTGAAATAAAGTAGAAAAACAGGATTTTTCAAGGCTGGAAGAGGAGGCTTTTTACATTAGAAGATATGTCTTATGCTCCAAATTCTTTCTTGTTGCCTTCCTCTGAATACATTCAATGTTCTTACTATCAGTAATATTTAAAGCTCCCCAAAACTGCGAGCAGTAATCTATGATACATACATATTGTATGATGTTACTGCATTATGATGGTATGCAGCTGTATATCAATGCTGAGTTATCTACATTATGAGATTTTATTTATTTCTGTGGGGTTTTTTTATAAACCACACATTATCTACACACTAATGACATAGTGAAGGATGCTCCTTACAATCTGTGACCTTCATTTTTTTTTTGCACCATTGTACTTATTTTTGGGAAATCACTTGCAGCCTGGCATGTGCTTTGTTTTGTTAGGTTGACAATGCGTTAGCCTTATAAACTGAAAAATGCTGGTTGTCTTTCCCCTGTCCCCCCAGCATGTCTCTCTAGCTCTCTCTCTCTCTCTCTGTCTCTTTGTCTCTCTCTCTCTCTCTCCACTCAGTCCTGTTATATAACACAGGGCTCACACCTTACCATCCACTCCAAGAAGGGACCATACACATAAGAAATCGATGATCTTCACATCATAAGACAAAGTAAGGGAACTGAAAAAAAAATCTCACTGAACTAATTGTTTTAGTAGGTCTTTGTAGACCCATCTGCATTATGCCTCATTGACTTCTGTGATCAACTTGGGAATGTCAGTGATGAGGGGGAGTTGCTTTCACTGACCAGTAGCATCACACAGCAGAAACAGAGAATCTTAAACATTGGGCCCTATTCTAGAAGGGTGGTGCAGGTTGCCGTCGAATGCAACTTGCTCCATCCGCAACTGTGACATTGACCCTGTGCTCTATTCTAGAAGGGGCAGGGTCTCCACAGAAAAGTCCTACTACTTGCAACATGTGGTTAGGTACGCCATACAGAGAGATTACCTGGCCAGCATATCGCAACCCGCAACACCAGGTCGCTAGTGCATCCCCTGCCCAGCAAGCCACAACAGCTGCCCCACAGGGCTACCCACACCCCTGCCCCCCAAACCCCAAGCAATTGCCCCACAGGGCTGGCCACACCAACTGGCCCCTGAAACCCCCAGCAAGTGCCCCGCAATGCTGGTCATACCAACTGGCTCCCAAAACCCCCAGCAAGTGCCCCACAGAGCTGGCCACACCAACTGGCCCCAGAAACCCACATAGATATGCCCCACAGGGCTGCCCACACCCCCAGCTCCGTGAAACCCCCATTGTATAGTGCCCTGCAGGGCAGAGCTGTCATCCCCTCAACTGTGCCCTGACTCCCGAGTCATCCACAGCAAATGTGGCAAAAATCTTGCCCTGGTAGTCTAGTGGACCCCCCACCCAGCCATGCCAGCCCACCCAACACCCCCCACCTGTCACAAGCCAGTGACTGACACAGCCACCTCTCACCATCATGGCCCAGACACCGACTGAGTTCAGTATCAGCACATACTGAAAAGATGCACTAAGAAATTAATTTCTGAGCACGTCTTTACAATCCGCATTGATACTGAACTCAGTTGGCAGCTGGCCGTGGTGGTGAGATGTGAGCTGTGCCAATCACCAGCTGGGGATGGGGGGGTGCTGGGTGGGCTGGGCATGGCTGGGTGTGAGTGTAGGGGGCCACTAGACTACCAGAGCAGGATTTTTTCAGCATTTGTGGTGAGCAACTTGGGAGTTGGGGCATGGGTGGGGGGATGACAGAGTCACCCTGTGGGGCACTTTACAACAGAGAATTCTGGGGTCTGGGGGTGTGAGCAGCCCTGCAGGGCAAGTATTGCACAGGAAGGCAGGGGCAGGGGGTGGGCAGCCCTATGGAGCACTTACTGTACAGGGGCGTGTACAGCAGGAGGATGGGGTGAGATTGTGCCCCCAAGTTTCGTGGCACATTTTCCCTTTTTCTCTCTCTCTGTGTGGTGTGAGCCCTGATGTCAAGGCATTACACCAACGTCCACCACACAGCTCCCCATTGGTCTGTCCTACAAGCTTGCTGTATCTCGGGCCTCCACCTCGGGTCAGACAAGCTGTGGATCCTGTCCCTCCCTCCCCCCTGGAGAAGGCGAGCAGTCCCTGGGATGCTCAAGCCTTCTCCCCTGTCTGGCCCTCCAGCAACCCAAGTCCACTCCCGAACCCGGGTCACCGGCATCGCAAGTGGAAATCCAACTGCTGCATTGACAGGCCGGCCCAAAGAATAGCATCTGTTTTACTGACCAATGTGCCTGTCTTCCCCGGTGTTAGTCATTCCCTCCCTCCCTTACCACCAATCCTGGCTTTTAAACTAATGTTCATGATGCCAGTTATGACCCCCATTGCTCTTTTTTTTTACTTATGCCTAGCAGTTCATTGCCCCCCCATTCAGAGTCGTCACTTACCATCTCTGATTCCAATGATCCTGAATCCCAACACTTTAAGACAGAAGCATTATATTTCCACTCCAGTTACTTCTGCTTTTGGCAGCTGTTTCATGGGAAGACAATAAGTAACACAATCAAATGTATTTTTGTGAGGAAGTTTCTGTCAGTGGTGGTGAGTAGAAGTGAAATACTAGGCTGCTGTCTTGAGGCTGTTGGGGCCAGAGGGTGTTGGTATCAGGGACAAGGGAAAAAGTGGAGGGGAGAACTCAGTATTGGGAGGGGATTGGGCCCTGGACTACAAGGTATAATTTAAAAAATAGATAGCAAGCAACCGGGGCCACCACTGGCACAAGAGAAATATATATAAATTTTTTTTAAGCAGAAGCAGGTGATAGTGAGGGAGGAATCACTAGCAGGAGGCAAACATTTTTTATAAATCAAGTAAGGAAGGTGAACACCACTAGATTACCAAGGAAAATTTATGAAAATGGCAGGGGAACCAGTAGCATTGATGATGCTTTCAAAAGTCGCACCAGGAGACGAGTGACTTGTTGCTCAACATGCCTTCCTGGTGAAACATTTCAATAATTAAAAAAATCTAAAGTTATAGGCTTGTATTGACTACCATATCCAGTCCATATCTTCTAAGCAAGCCTATGAAGAAAGGGGAGAACAGTTAAACTTACTGTGTGGGAGGGCAGTGTAAACAGTGTAAAGCTTAAAAAAAAACAGATGTTGACATTTTTAGTTAATTTTTAAATCCATTAACTTGTACATAGTAGTTCTATACGTCTTTAGGCAAATACTGTTCTTTTCATGGTTGACAAATCAGTGCTATCCCTGTGTAACATTTTACAACAGGATTTTGATAATTTGGTAATTTTTTTTTCTTTGGAGATGTTTTAATTTTAAATGGAAAAAATCATGCAATGTTATTTGGCTCACAAAATAATTTGACTAATTTAGATTGTCCCTTCTCGATATCTTTTACATAAATATCAATTACAGAGAGTCTCCAAATGTATGTATCTGGAGTTTTATTTTGATTCTTCCTTCACCTGCAAAAGTAATATTGAAAAAATGTTCACGAAAGTCTTAACTTGCTTAGGACATTTAAAATGTGCCTGGCATTTTCTATAGAAGACAGAAAACATTTAGTGGTCCAGGAAATTTTGTCATTTTTAGTTTATGGGGATATCATTTATCATCATGCTTCTGAAACCATCTTATCCTCTTAAATAGAGTATATTACCAATTGTTGTATTTCATTTTAAAAGAAAAATGGGACACCCATCATTGTTAGCTGCTTCAAAAGTTAGATTGGATCCCTCCTGCTCCCTGGTGTACAAAGCTGTTAACAATCAGACTGCTTCTAATCTATTTGACTGCTTGAGTGCTCCAGCTTACAAGTAGACATTACATGAAGTCCAGCATCACTGTTATCAGTTGCTTAAGCATTCATCAACCCATGGTAGTGGAAACACTTCCTTTGGGGCCCCTTATATCTGGAACAGCTCATCACCACATTTCCACAATTGCTCTTCCTCTATGAATCATGTAAAATTGAATATGTTAAACACCAAACTGATATGTACATTCTTTGCAACTTGATTATTTGGCATGTTTCATGTTATTTGTCTTTGTCTAGTTTTGCATTGTGATTTGACATGGAGTATTCTACAAACAAGATATTATTATCATATAATTTATCCTTTAATTACATAATTTTAAATAAAATAAAAAGAAGTAAGTTGTGTTGTCGTATATAATATTAGGAAAGTATAAACCCTTTAGGATGAATTATTACCTTCCAATAATCATATTGCCCTCAGCTGTCAACTTCAGGCAGTTTACAATTGCCATGCAACAGCTCATCTAGCAAGGGCAATGTTTTCCCACTATATCCCTCTCCTCTGGTCATTATTTGTATACTATTCCTCTTCGTACACTACCTTCTCAGCACTGTCAGCTCACTGGCTTTGACTTCACAACTGTTCATAAATTACACAATATGTCTCAAATATCATTAATTTCTTGTGTATCACCCCTTTTCGTTGACACCCAGAATGCAAAACAAGGAAAAGAACCATTACGGCGACATTCACAGTAATGGTCCATTTTCCTTGTTTTGCTTCCCCCAGTGTTCTGCTCCCTCCTCAGACAAACTCTGACCTGGAGTTGGAATCTTAGAGTCTGGGGGGGGTGCGGGGGCAGAGCCCCCCACATGAGGGGTGTGTGGGTGGCACAGCCCCCCACAAAAAACAAGGAGTCAAGAGGTGGCACTATACCTGTGTCAGTACTGTGCCATCACTTTGGGGGAGGTCAGCATTTTTGCTGATTGGAAAACTTGGTGCTTCCAATTTCTTGGAAAGTCCCTGATATTGCATTACAAATTTCCTCTCTCCCTCCTAAATCTGGCATTTTTGCCACTGAAAGAGTACAAATTTTAATCACAAAATCATTCCAGAAAATGGTTTTACAGTGTAGTTCCACATCAGAAAAGTATTTCATCAGTATTCCACTTACTGTAACAGCTTCAAGAACTGATATACCTAATTTAAGATGTGTCCCTGATTTTCATTATGCGTCCCTGATTTTGTCCCATATTTTTGAGGTAGGGGTTGTGAGATATGCACTCAGCCAGCAGCTGCCAGTTTAATTCTCAGTGATGTCACAGTGAGTGAAGCCACAATGTCATTGAGTTATGTTAGATAATTTATTAGGGTTATGACCTGGTACCTTATAATCTGCTCCATGAAACAATCAAGGTTAAAAAACATCTGTATTAACAGTATTCTGAAGATACTACACCTTATTTAAGAATTTTTAATATTGTTTCTTTGGTATAATTGATGAGATGCTAGGGCTAAATGTAATGGGAAGGGCACTAGTGCTAGACTGCTTCTGGTTCCTGGCATAAATGTTAGCCAGAATATGGACAGCTGAACTTCGTCAATTAGTTCTCCCCCAGAAAGAGTTTTAAAATTTGCATGCACAAAATAAATGCATCTGCAGTGTGAGAAAATTTCTTTTTTTTTTCAAAATGTGCAATATTTTCTAAATTACACTGCCTTCTCATTGAGCCTTGAAAAATATTTTAACATTTCTAAAATGTTTTCTTATAGCCAGCCGTATCTCTTTGGTCCTTACACCATATATCATTGGGTTCAATGTTGGAGGGATACAAATGTACAAGACTGAAAACAAGACACGAGTATAACCAGGAATTATGTCTTCCAAAAAATATGCTAATAATGATAGCGTTCCTGTTAAATAGAAAAATAAAATTACAAAAAAATGAGAACTGCAGGTGCTTAATGCCTTTTGACGTGCTTCACTTGATCCCAACTTTACTGCAGTTCTGATAATCATATAGTATGATAATCCAATAAAAACTGCATCTGGTGCAACCACAAGTAAAATCAACATAAACTGATAAATGTCACTTATGAATGAATGGGCACATGCAGTATTAATGACAGCAAGGTATTCACAATAAGCATTAGGAACAGTATTTATACCACAGTATGGCAACATTCTAGCTAGTACAGGTATTGGCAATACAAAACAAAGACTTCTAATTACGATTAATATGATTCCTTTTAATACAAATGTATTTGTTACAATAGATGAATATCTCAGAGGTTTGCACACTGCAATATAACGATCATAAGCCATTAGTAATAACAGTGATGATTCCATGGCTCCAGAAAAATTAGTAAGGAACATCTGCACAAAGCAAGCATCAAAACTGATTGTTTTTGAGTCAAACCATAATATCAGAAGCAGCTGTGGTAGAATTGAGACACCTGGTATTAGATCAATAACTGCTAATATAAAGATGAAAATGTACATGGGTACATGGAGACATTGTTCTGTTCTGATAATAAACAGTATAGTTACATTACCCAGTACTATCAATACAAACAAGGTGAAGAAAGGAATTGAAAGCCAGTATTGCTTGTCAGAAAGTCCAGGAAAACCGGTCAAGATGAATTCAGTAGTAGACAGATTACTCGGATTCTTTGGTGACATACCGTTCAGTAGGTTTCAAGTAATCCTAAAAATCATCCATACTCTGCAAATTAACACAGGGTTTGTATATTATATTTGGTTAACGTTCAGGTGATTAAAAAACCCAAAATTTATTGTGATAAAATGTATTTATCTAAATCTATTCTGCATACACTTAAAATACCAGGATATATTGAACTCTCTTAAACCTTAGTCCTATTCAGAGTAGCAAACACTGATGACACAATACATTGCTCTCTTGTGCCACCAAGCATTATTGTTATAAATGATGCAACTGGTTACCAGAGGGTGAGGAGTCATTCTGCCAAAGGAGACCTAAGCAGATGGCTGATTCAAATAATAGCATATACTATACTAAAAGGTATTAGAAATGCTGCAAATTTAATTGTTGTCAGTAAATTTGAGGTGAAGTCAGGACTTTCATGCTGTGTGTGGCATAGCAACGTTTCTGAATTGTCAGTGCAATTCATTTGTCAAAATTGTTTAACGATCATGTGCAATGGTTTTTGCATATTTTTAGTAAAAGCATTAAAAGCTGAAATTCAAGTCCGTGTGTCATGATTAGTGTTTCCTGAAAATTTCATGCTGTTTGGTTTTGTGGTTTTCTGTAAATCAGCATTTGTTCACTTGCTCTACAGTGGCTGAAAACAGTAGAGTTATTTCTGTCCTCTCAGTCAAACTTAGAGAGCGATTACATCATTTTGGAGTAGCTTGCTGTTTCAGATTCCCAATCAGAGCAGCACTCTGTAGAATTTATGATTTGCTGAGCTCTCCAGGTTCCTTACAAACCCAGTCTCTGGTTTGTGTTTAGATAGATCAGCTTAAAATATATCATTCTCTTCCTTTACAAAGCTGATCATTTCAGTTCCAGTGCTGAATTGAGCGAATGGAAGTCTTTTTCTGTGAGAAATCATATTGTCTGCAACACAGCTCTGTTCTTTCTAATCAAACTTCAATTCCTTTCTAACTATATAACACAGGGCTGTTTAACAAATATAAAATAAATCTAAATTTTGTTCATTCACAGAAACAGTTTGTCTTTGATGTAGCCTTCATAAATAAAATCACATAAGAACATTTTCTTTTCATGTCAGATTGACAAACAGGTGCTTGTCACACTCTGCTACAGTATTTCAAGCACATGTACTGTCAGAACTCACAAATTTAAGCTCTTTGGTAGTTTCTGTGTGAAAATACATCATGTACGTGTACAACTAGAACCACTATGTGGCATCATGATGCACTGTGTCTCTGCCTCACAGTTGAGGCAGCTGCAGTCTACTGCCACCAGTCCCCAACCCCACAAGCCCACTGACTTCTGCTCTTTATTCGAGGCTGCTGCACCCTGCTGCCCACTGTCTTCTCCCACAGAGTCATGGGTTGTGCACCCTGCTGTGCCTCCATCCCTTACCCAAAGAATCAGGACTACTGCACATTGCTGATCCCTGCCCAAACAATTGGGGTTGCTGAACCCTGCTGCCCTATCTCCCCCACCCTCACAGTTAGGGAAGCTGCACCTGTTGCTCCCTGTTCCTGTCTCCACAGTCAATGTTGCTGTGCTGCGCTAGGCCCCAAAGTGCCATGTTACCTGCCTCCATGGGCAGGGCTGCTGCACCAAGTGTACCCCATCTCACAGTCAGGGCTGCTATATCCTGATGCCCCATGTGTCCTGCCCCACATTCAAGGCTTCTGCACCATGCTGTTTTCTATCACCTAGCACCACAGACAGGGCTGCTGCATCCTGCTCCTTTCTACACAGTTGTGGTTGCTGTGGTCTGCTGTGCCCTAGAGCCCCATGCCTCTGCAGTTAGGGCTGCTGCACCATTCTGCCACTTGCCACAAGATTCAGGGCATTTGCTGCATCCTGTTGCATGCCTCCACAGTTGAGGCAGTTGCACCCTGCTGCCCCCTGCCACCAGAGTCAGATCCTTTGCTGTCCTCTGCTGAGACAGAAACAGGGAGAAACATGTGCAATGTCCCTGACTGTGGGGGTGAGAGAGAGAGAGAGAGAGAGAGGGTAGCAGGGTGCAATAACTCCAACTGTTTGGGAAGGGTGCAGCACAAGAGTAAGGGCATTTGCTGCACCCTGTCCCCTTCCTGTGGAGGCAAGGGGCTGTGTGGTGCAGCAGGACACAACAGTGGCAGGGGACAAAGGACAGCATGGTTTAGAAGCCTTGACTGTGGGGCAGGACACAGATGGACACCAGGATACAGCAACCCTGACAGTAGTAGATGGAGTACATTGTGCAGCAGCCCAGACCATTTGGGGCAATGGAAATGTGTAGCAGGGATCAGCAGCACCAAATGTGGATGCAGGCAGCATGGGATTCTAGGGTGTAGCACAGCACAGCAGCCCTGACTGTGGAGACAGGGACAAGAGGCAACAGGGTGCCATGGCCCTTACTATGAGCGTGGGGACAGAGGGCAGCTGGGTGTAGCAGCCCTGAATGTTTGGGCAGGAAATAGGGGTGGCATCAGGATACAGCAGCCCAAACTGTGGAACAGGGTGCAGCAGCCATGCCTGTCTGGGACAAGGAATGTGGGCAGCAGGGTATAGCAAAGGATCAGACTCTGGTGGCAGGGAACAGCAGGGTACAACTGCCTCAACTATGGAGGCATGCAACAGGGCACAGCAAATACCCTGCATCTTGTGGCAAGTGGCAGTATGGTGCAGCAGCCCAAACTGCAGTGGCATGGGGAACTAGAGCACAGCAGGCCATGGTAACTCCAACTGTGTAGAAAGGAGCAGGGTACAGCAGCCCTGTCTCTGGTGACAAGGGATAGAGGACAGCATGATGCAGAAGTCTCAACTGTGGTGCAGAACACAGGGGGCATCAGGGTACAGCAGCCCTGACTTTGAGATGGGATACAGATGGTGCAGCAGCCCTAAGGGAAGTGGGTAGCAGGGCGTAGCAAAAGCCCCACCTCTGGTGGCTAAGGCAGCATGGTACAGCAGTCCCAGCTGTGGAGGCAGAGGACCTGGCACACTAGGGCTTAGCACAGCACAGCAGCCCTGACTGTGGAGACAGGAACAGGAGTCAACAGGTGCAGCTTCCCTAACTGTGAGGGTGAGGGAGAGAGGGCAGCAGGGTTCATCATCCCCAACTGTTTGGGCAGGGGGTGGCAGGGTGCTGCAGTCCTGATTCTTTAGGCAGGGGATGGAGGCAGCAGGGTGCACAATCCCTGACTGTGTGGGAGAAGACAGTGGGCAACAAGATGCAGCAGTCTCACATGTAGAGCAGAAGGCAGGGGGCTTGTGGGGCAGGGAAAGGTGGCAGTTCACTGCAGCTGCCTCAACTGTGGGGCAGAAACACAGTGCATTGGGATGCCACATAGTGTTTCTAGTTGTACACGTACATGATATATTTTTACACAGAAACCACCAAAGAACTGAAATTTGTAAGTTCAGACAGGTGCCTGTTACACTCTGCTATAGTATTTCAAGCACATGTACTGTTTGTCAGTCTGACATAAAAAAATGTTCTTACGTGAACATATTTATGAAGGCTACATCAAAGACAAACTGTTTCTGTGAATGAACAAAATTTAGATTTATTTTATATTCATTAAATAGCCCTGTGCTATATAGTTAGAAAAAAAAATATCAGATTTTTGATTAGAAAGAACTGAAAGCTGTGATACAGACAAGCTGATTTCTCACAGAGAAAGATTTCCACTACTTCAATTCAGCATTGAAATTAAAATGATCAGCTTTTTATCAGACAATAATTATATGTTTTAAGTTGATCTATCTAAACACAAACCAGAGACTGGGTTTGTAAGAAACTTGGAGAGCTCAGCAAACCATTAACTCTACAGAGTGCTGCTCTAATTGGGAATCTGAAACAGTAAGCTACTCCAAAATGATGTCATCACACTCTAAGTTTGACTGAGAGGACAAAAATAACTCCACTGTTTTCAGCCACTGTAGAGCAAGTTAACAAATGCTGATTTAAAGAAAACCACAAAATCAAACAGCATGAAATTTTCAGGAAACACTAATCATGACACAGGGGACTTGAATGTCAGCTTTCCAAGCTTTTGTAAAAAAATATGCAAAAACCATTGCACATGATCTTTAAACCCTTTTTATGATATAAGAGCTCTCACCCATTATGTAACCAACTTCTCCCAACCATCTCCCAGACATGTAAAAATAATTTCCCTCAGACTGCCACCCACGAACACCCTACTTCCTCCCCACTCCGACAGACCTAGCAAATCACCATATAATAAAAGAAATAAAATAAAATCAAGTAGCCTTCTTCCTACTCCATCCCACCAAACAGCTAGACCCCCCATAACTGAGGAAAGATCCCTCCACTATAACCCCGCTATTACCCAATCTTCTTCCTCCCCAACACCCCAAAGAGAAAGGGTATAGTGAGCATCTATGAAAAAAAATCATGAACTGCATCCCCTCAGTAAGCAGTCTGCACTGTTCAGTATTTGATACATATGTGAATTAACAATATAATTCTCTACAGTAACACATGACTGACAGACAGTGCAGCCAATCAGGCATTGTCCCGGATCCCCCCCTTTTCCCTCACAAAAAGACAGAGACCTTTGTTTGTTGTTGTGCTCAGATCAGCAATTCATTATTTATATATCATAATTCCATGTTCCATTTTATCATGTTTTATTCTTATATCTCTCACAATTTCATTTATTTTCATCCATATATCAATCTCTGATCATCCCTCTTTCTTCCTCTTTTTGCTCCCCCCAAGTGAAAACCTGGGTGCCTTCTTCTCCTTTCTGTTAGGTAACAGTGAAAACTGTGACCACTTTTCTCTTTCAGCTTCTTCCTCTTTTCGTCTTATTCCTTCCCCCCCTCCTTCCCCCCCTTTTTCCCCACTAGCTGGTCTCCTGCTTGCATTGGATGACTGGCTATCCCCTCACTTAGGTTATTGTTCCCCCATACCTCAGGGAACCCACTTTTCAATCCTTTTCTTCACCCTTTTTTAATACGTTTTTTGCGTGCCTTCTCCATGCTTCTATAAAACCCATCATTTCTGTATTGAACATATCTATGGCTAGATCTGACAGGCGCACACCATCTGACCTGTAGAAATCTTCTACCTACTCCTCCACACCCCACAGTATTACTTGTCCTCCCATTTTCCTTACCAGTGTCCCTACCCTTCTGTTCATCTTTCTCCTGGCCCTATCCACAGCTCTATGGCTGTGCTCATGTCTCCAAACCCTCCTTGGTATCATATCCAACCAGGCAAGGCATATCTCAGGCCACCACTGCTGTATTGTCTCTAAGTCCCTTTTTACCTGCATGTATGTGTCCACCCATGGCTTGCCCCAAGGTCATTACCCCTAAATGTATAATAATTAAGTTTGGAATGGGTCACCGCTTCTTAAGCTCTTTCAAGGTGGGAAGCAGTTGTACCCATCTCATCCCTTGGATGCCACGCCATACCAATTTACATTGCTTCACATCCTGGTAAAGTTGCTTTCCCCCAGCCTTTTTCTCAGCTCTCCTTTCTGCCCAATAAATATGAGAGTGGCTGCAGATCCAGACTTCCATGTTCCTCCCTCTTCCTATAGGGTTTAAACAGAATAAATATCTTATATATGGTCTTAGTTTCTTACCATCATATCAACTCTCCCCGTGGCTCCATATCTGTAACAAAAAACACAGGTGATCCGTTAGTCTCCACGTTGCAGTTTTCGAATGTATCTTTTATAACTGGCAGACCGCCAGTGCCGCTTCTTCAAAATATTAATTACCATCTCACCTGCCGCTGCCCACTTTGAGGCAGCCCCTATCCGTAACTAGTGGGAAGAATAATTAATCAGATCCTCTCCCAGGAATTGCATGTCTTTCTTGAGCAATGCTGTGACTTGATAACTTGTGACTCTACTTCCATCACCATGTAGAAATAATCTCCCTGTCCTATTCCCACACTATGCGGCAAAAGCCCTCAAAGCCTGCACTGGGCACACTGTGCCTTCTACATGTTTCTTTAACATTACCATGCAACCTTGTCCTCTTTGATCTATTTTTGACCTCTTAATCATGAGATATATCTCTTTCATCCCCCAGCTTATATATTCCCATTTTAATCCCCCTTCCCTGTCTTGCTTGCCATGGCCTACCACCTCACTCACTCTCAAGGCCCCTGCAAACATTACCACATAAATCATGTGAAATAACTGGGCCTCAGCCTTTGATCTGCATATTGCCGGTAACACACCCTTCAGTTTCTCCAGCCACTGTTCCCCTATTGGTCTTTTATTATCCACCGTCCCTTGTTTTAACTTACCCCATCCCTGCATCATTCTTCTAATGAACATTGATTTTGTTGGGTCCTTCCATCCTTTTAGACTGCAGATAATACTAATCCCTGCCAAGTAGACCCCCATTGTGGCGTGGGCTGTTCCTTTTTGCCATTGCTCTACAGTGAACTTCCCCAATTGTTTTTCTGTGAGTGGCCTACTTACATCCATGTGGTGTGTTGCCCTGAATGTTTGAAACACTTTCCAGGCCCCATCGTAGGCCCTGAGAGTCCATGGTTCCCATGAACAGCGGAACAACGTTTCTGCTTGTTCCTGCCAAAGTCCCATATGTTTGTTGGTATGGGAGTTTTTTGCTCCACTGCTGTTGGTGCCAGCCTCCGGAAACATTCCAGCTGCAGATGGGAAAGGCTGTCAGCCAGGGTATTGTGTACCCCTTCTCTGTGTTTAGCTCTGAATGACATGTTCAACTGCAATGCCCTTAGCACTAGAAGTTGCAAGACTTGCATGACCGTCTCTGACCTGGCTCTCCTGTTGTTCAGGACCTCTACCACTGCTCTATTGTTACACCAAAATGTCACTTTTTGATCCCTCAATTCTCCCCCCCACACCAGGGTGCATGCCCAGATGGGCATGATCTCTAACAATGTTATATCTTTTACCTTACCATCCCTTACCCAGTCTGATGGCCACAGTTCTGTAAACCATCTGCCCCTCAGGTAGCCCCCAATGCCTAGGCCCCCAGCTTCCACTGTGTAAAGATCGAGGTCTGTGTTATACACCCATTCCTCCTGCCAGAAGGAGCAGTCATTATATTCCCTCAGAAATTTCTCCCATACTTTAAAATCCTCCTTGACTCCTTTTGTCATGTCTACCCAATGGTGTGGTCTGGTCACTCCAGCTGTAACCCTAGCTAACCTTTTGGTGAAAGCCCTCCCTGGCCCAATGGCCCTGCACGCGAAGTTCAGATGTCCCAATACTTGTACCTGTTTCAGTTGTACTCTTGTTCTACTGGTATGTATCTGAATCAGTTCCTTCAATTTTTTCACTTTTTTGTCTGGCAGCCGAAATACTTCCCGCAGGGCATCTATCTCAATACCCAGAAACTCTAACACCATACTGGGCCCTTCCATTTTTTTCAGGTGCCAATGGGACCTCTAATTCTTTACACAGCTCTTGGAAGCTGGCCAACATTTTTTCTGTCTCTCTTCTCCCACTGTCTATAAAAAGGAAATCATCCAAATAGTGAATCACTGTTTTATAACCAGTTCCTTCTTGAAATATCCACTGCAAACAGGTGCTGAATGCTTCGAATGTCGCACATGCTATAGAGCAGCCCATAGGCATGGCTTTGTCAAAATAGTACTGTCCCCCAATTTTAAAACCCAACAGGTCCCAATCCTATCTTCTAACTGGAAGTAATCTGAAAGCTGACTCTATGTCTGTCTTTGCCATCCATGCATCCACAGTTGCCCGGATAATCCGGACTGCATCTTACAGAGTGGAATACGTCACTTTACTATATTCCTCACTGATAAAATCATTCACTGAATCACCTTCCAGAAAGGATAGGTGATGAATCACCCTGTATTCCCCTTCCTATTTTTTGGGGACCAAACCCAATGGAGAAATCCTCATATTCTGCAATGGGGGGGGGGTATAATATGGTCCTTCTGTTCTCCCTGCTGCCTTTTCTTTCTCTATTTTTTGTCTTAACATTTCTCCCCCCCCCCTCACTGAAACCAGATTGTTCGCTTCTCTGGCTCACCTTGGGCCCTCACACTGCAATGAAAAACCTATGGAAAAACCTTTTTTAATCATTTCTGCTATTTTCTTTTCTGCATAGCTGTCTACCATTCTCTCCATGCCTCTATTCTGATGGGGGTTCTAGCTTCTTTAAATTGCTCCCTTGTCCTCATTTCATTTTCTCCGCCAAGGTCTCCCCCTCTGGTTGATGTCCAACCTTGCTGGTCAATGATTCTGACTCCCTCTATTTACATGTCCATTACCCTTCCCCCATCTATTCCATGTCTGCCCTTTATATCCCTGCCCATCCCCAAAAAACTGCTGACCTGACCCTTGCCCCTAGATCCTTGAGCTCCCTGGACCCATGTCATCCTGAAACTGCTCGCTGGATGTGATTCTCCACTTTTCGAACAGGCATGCTGGAAACGACATTGTGGCCAGGAGCAAAAGGCCTTATTGTAGGCCCAGCAACTGCTTTGTGGCATGGCACTCTTCTTCCCAAACTCCCCCTCTGGTGTGGACTGATCGGTTACATAGTCTGTCCACAAGTCTAGTTGTTTTGTGTCCCATCTTACATCCCCATATGTCGCCATTCTCTGCTGAAAGAATTCATCATAGTATATCCACCCCACCCCCTTTTTCTTTTGCTCTCCTTATTATCAAGGAGTATGTGATGAGTGGAATGCCCAACTCTGGCCTCTTTTCCAATACTATGGCTGATAATGTGGTGAAACCTACGAACCATCCTTCCCAGGTCTTCCCTTTTGTGAATTTGTCCTCCTCCTTCTTTTCTAACAAAACTACCGCTGCTGCCATCTCACTCTTTCCTATGTTTTCTGTCTCCTCATATTTTGATGCCACTTCATGGCTTACTAAGGCGAAGATGTCCACATACTCTCCCTTCCATATTTTCTCTTTCATGGCCAATGGTATGTGTTCGCCTACCCTCATCCCAGGAGCCCCTATCTCCCTCATTCCTTTTCATTCTTTCTCCACCCCTCCCTCTTTTTCTTTCGGCACTTCCTTTTCTGGCCTAATCTCTGCTAGTGCTGACTCCATCTGCCCCAGGCCCCCTGTCCCTAGTGCCAAAACAATTGGATTTATATACTCTTTGATGCTGTCCCCCACAGAGCTGGGTGTGTTACCTGTGGCCTTGTCCGCTCTGGGTTGCCTGTTGTCCTTCTGACACCTAAGTATGGTGCCTTGTGGTCACAGGGGTGGTTGCTCTACTAGTGGCTGTGGAGGAACCACTGTGAGCTGGGGATCTGGTCTGGGTTCCACTAGGGGAAAACCAAACTGGTCCTGGGGAGGTACTGGCGGCACCGGTTTAACAGGGTGCAGGGGTGCTGGACTAGCCACCTTGTTGGGTCCCTCTATCAGTGGCTGTGTCCTGGCCAGGCTACTTGGTCCCTTGGCTGGTCACTTCCCTCTGCCCCCTTTTCCCTTCTCTGCTTTCCTTTTCTACACAGGCCTCCCCCATTCCTCCCCTTCGACCAGCTCCCACATTTTATTGGCCTTTTCTGCCAGCTCCACTATAGCCCCGTAGATGTCCTCCTTTGAAGGCCTGTTCTTTTTTGGAGCCATGTTCCTTTCTGTCAACCAACTGTGGAAACACTGAAGAAAGAAAAGAGAATTTCATTAAACCTCTTAGCCCATAATACTCCCCCTATGACCCGGCCCCATTTTCCAAGATAAACAGTCGACCAATGGCTCCACAAAGTGCCCCCCTTGTTTTCTTTTTTTTTATTAGTGCCCCCCAGGCCTCAAAAATGCTTTAAACATTTCTATGGCTGTCCAAGCCTAACTCTGCTCCCCTCACATGCCTTCGCATTGCTATGGCTGCTAAGACTTCACAGGCATCCCCGTTCCCCTTCCCTTGCTATGCCCCCAGCCCTCGTGTCGGGTGCTGGTTGTCCCCAAAAATGTTACCCCAACCCCAGGTCATGATCCCCTTCTGTGGCTGATCCCTCTCTCCCATCACTGATCCCTGTTCCCTACCAAAATTTTCTTTCCCTGGGCCTCCTTCTGTCACTTGGCCCTCCTGGCATATGGTGTCATGCCACATGGCCAGGCCCCTCATTACAAGGCCTCTGACCTGCTCCCACTCATCCCTGCCTTGTGGCATCCACGTGCTTCAGTCTTTCCCCAAGAGACTCCCTGTCCAGTATCCTGACCAAAACCCTTATCCCATTGCCATCAGTGCAAAAAACCTTCCCCTGCCTCAAAAAATGGCCTAGCTGCTTGCTTCCAGCCTGCCAGCTTGGCATGTGATGTCATGCCACATGGCCACTTGCCACCCCCCCACTAGGCCTTGTCGTAGGCCTGGCCTAGCCCTACTGGTTCAGCAGAACATTCCCTGTCCCCTTCTGAAGTGCTCTGCAGTGCTTTACTGCCCCTTTTTAGTGCTAGTCCTCATTCTGTTCAGCCTTTCCACATGCGTAGGCCCTTACAGGCCATGTGGCTCTTAATGCGCTGCCCTAATGGGGCAGTGAGACTGCTGCTGGCTCCTGAGTTGCCTCCTCAGTGGGGGAAGCCAGTAACTCCCTAGAAAACATGGAGGGTGTAATCTCCCTTCTGAGGACACAAGGAGGTAGCAGGGGAGGTTGTGGGAAGGGGGAGGGGTCCATTTCCAAGTCACGCAGTCGAGCTGGTGTGTGTAGAGCTCCGTGGGGAGCTGCTCAGCCCCATTCTGTATGCTTCAAAGGAGAGATTCTCCCTGGCCTTGGCCACTCTGGGACTCATTCAGGGGAAAACTGGCACAAAAAAGGGGAGGGGAGTTCTGTTATAGGGAGCGAGTGATGCTCTGTTGTACCTGCAGACCAGGGGGCTCTCTTCCAATTAACTTCCTGTTGTCCAAAACCTCTGAAATCCCCCCAACAATTCAGAAATAAGAGCCCCCCAACACTGTAAGGCTTCAAAAACATCCTGTTCTCATCACCGAGCACCAGCTCCATTCAACCATCAATTTTAAAGACCCCGTGGAGTCCTTAGTCCAACAGCTTCTTGCACAATCATTTTTCACCACAAATAAACACAGCTTTTTAACTGAATGGCCCTTCCCCTGACTCCACATGCTTTGCAACAAGCCTAGAGCTTCCCCAATCAGCTGCCCCTACAAGCACTTCACCTTTCTGCCCAAAAGCCCTTGTAGCTGCGCTTCTGCAATTTCCAGCAGCAGAAAGCTGCTGTTGCACTGGTGATGCCGTTCAGGCTCATCCCCCTACCAGCAGCTCTTCCTCGCTGCTTCTCCACATGTTTCTATCACCGCTATAGGCATCTCGATAAGACTATGCCTCTACAACAAAATTCTGCCACTGCTATAGACAAACCCAATAAAACTATGCCTCTTACAATGAAATTCAGCCTCCTGCTGCAAGCTTCCTCTATTCCACAACCCTACTATTTAAAATCATTGCAGTACTTTAGTTCTCACCTCTGCTTCCACAACGAGCGTTATTTATCACTGAAATATGTAAACTACCTTAAACTATGCATTTTTCTCACATTATCAACTATTCAGCTTCTTCATAAACTTTCTAGCTATTGTGATTATTATATATATTATTGTGTGGTATATATGTCTATTATATATATTCTTTCTTTTTTTAAAAAACAAACATCCTCTTCCATATTATTTTGTTTCTTACTGCTTTATCTCAGTGCACAAACCTTCCAATTAATCTGCCAGTCCGATGTGCTGCAGTTCCAATTTCATCAAAACTCCAGCAAAAGTGGCTGAACCACTTCTGTGCTGTCTCTTATGTACCTCCACTTGCCCTTCCCCTTCCTGTTGCTTGCCCATTGCTCTATCCCTGGCCCTCCCCTTCCCTTCTGAGCACACCATCTTGATGGAAAGGGAAAGGGTGCACCAGGACAACCTGGTTTGCCCCTTAAAGGGCAAACTCCATTATTACAGATAATGTAATTTTTCATTCATGGATTTATTCATTGAGTACTGAAAAATGTAAACCACTCTTTCAAGGGACTACAGTTCATGTTTTTTTGCTTGTTTTTTTACATTGAAACAAATTTTGTCTGCAGAAAATGACCACTTTGCCCACCTAGTCTGCCCAAGCGTTCCCTGCCTATTTTGTCATTGTAGACTCCATCTAGTCTCGGCAAACCACTCACCTTCCTGCATCTTTTCTAATATTGCCCATGATCATCATATGCATGCATAAAGCCCCTCATTATTCCAGACTCCACTGATTCCACTGGCAGTCTATTCCAGGTGTCTACCACCATTTCAGAGAAGAACTATATCCACACATCTCTCCCCCTGGACTTCCCCCCTCCAGCTTCACTGCATGTACCCTAGTGCTGCTGCTCCTTCTGATTTGAAGGGGACTCTTCTTCTGCACTCTGTTCACTCCGTGTGAGAACATGTGTGCCTCAATTATATTCTCTCTTTCTTTCTTTCTTTCTTTCTTTCTTTCTTTCTTTCTTTTCTTTCTTTCTTTCTTTCTTTCTTTCCTTCATGTTTTGATATCCCATAGTCCTTCCCCTACAACACCTGCACTTTTTTAGTTGCCCTTCTCTTGACCACCTCCACTCTGTCTATATCATGTCTGAGGTGTGGTATCCAAAATTGGACATGATTTTCTAGGTGCTGATCACACCAGCAAGGAATATAGTAGCAACAACACCTCCTCCTCCAGTTGGTAATACCCCTCCCTATGTACCCCAGCATGCCAGGAAACCTGCCTAATGCCTTGTCAAATTGTCCTGCCTCCTTGAGGTCCTCAGATATGATAACCCAAGGTTTATTTCCTCTCTAGTGACTATTAGTACTTTCCCCATCCTATACTCTGCACTGGTGTTTTTATGCCCTGTGTGCATGATTTTGCACATTTTGGCACTGAACCCCAGCTACCATGCTTTTGGCCAATCCTTGAGTTTCTCAAGATCTCACCACATTTTCTCCCCCTCCTGCATTTCCATTCTATTACAGATTTTAGTGTCATCTGAAAAAGGCATACCTTTTACTCCAGTTCCTCTGCAATTTCCCCTATGAAGACATTAAAGTAGAATAGTCTCAGTATAGAGCCTTCTGATACCCCAGTGGTCAGCCTGTCATCATTAGGTAAAACTTTATTTTTATAGAGGATAATACACATCATTAGGATTTTACAATCCTGTTTTCAAGACAGGCCAATGAACAAAGTTGAATTTAGGTACAATTATTATCCTTATCATTAGAGTGAGTGTCATTAACCATCACCTTCTGTCTCCTACCCGATAATCAGTTTCTAATTGAATTTATCATTTTGGATCCCACTTCTAGGCTGGTCAGCTTCCTAGTTAGCCTTCTGTGTGGCACAGTGTTAAACACCTATCTAAAGTCCTGATAGGTTATGGCCAGTCCCTTCTGCTGCTTTATTTCCATGGACACCCAGTCAAAGAGATCTATTACATTCATTTGGCAGACCTGCTCCCTCATTTATCCATGCTGCTTGTGGTTTTTACATGTGTTTTTATAGGTGCTTATTATATCCACTAAATTTGGTGACTTAAGGATGGGGGAGGTTGGGCACTAGAGAGGGGAAGGGTGGGGTGGGGAGTTGTCACCTGATATATGGATTCAGGGTGCTGGATCTGGTGGTTGTTTGATTTGGCACTGGAGATGAAGAGATTTTCTGGCATATAATTTTGTTGCAAGAAACTTTGCTGAGGCTGTGTGGAGAAAGGGAGGTAGGTGCTGGTGGGTCACAGGAAAGGCAGAAATAAATGTAACATATCTGGAAGGTGGGTGGGGTGGGAGATGGTTGCACTGTAGGTGGGGGCAGATGTATCTTTAACATTTTTTATATTAAATGTGTAATTTGCATAGTTCTTCCTGGTGAAGTGCCTCTTCATCCGGTGAAAACTGTGCATAGCGGCACTTTATGTGGTGAACTGCTACTAAGCTATGAATCCCAGGTTCACATGCAGATTGAGACACATACTATGTGGCTTTGTTCAAGTCACTTGGCCTCTGTTTGTCTCAGTTCTCATTGGTCAGCAATGATCTGCTGAAAACAAGATGTTACAGCTTAGTTGGCTATCGTGGGTAAATAAGGTGTTAGAAACAGCAATGGGCTTCATAGGTTAGACCACTGAACTGTCAAGCAAGACATTACAGATTCATATCCCACTGCAGGCATTGTCAGACTATATAGCCTCAAGCAAGTCATAGCCTCAAGCAAGTCTTTTGGGCTCCCTTTGCTCCACTCACTTCAAGATTGGGTAGAAGATCAACCACACTGTAAATGAGTTGATTTACATAATTTAGTTTGTCTAAGGTAAGTAAATTGTAACATAAATAAAATGCACACTAGTGAAAAAGGTTCCTCACTCCACATAAAAATGCTATCGTTAAATATCCAGTCCAAACTGTAAACTGTATCAGTATAATCTAGTCACTGTATCAATGTGCTGCATTAAATGAAATGGACTGCAACCTTATATTTTTTTAATTAACGTTTTATCCCTAGCCTTAACAGTTAAAAGGTAGACCTTAGTGGAGATTGCATTCTTAAACTTGTGCAACTCTGGAACCATTATGGCCATGAAAATAATCTAATTTTTGAGTGAACATTTCTAGTCATCTATGTTCATATATCGATATACCATGCTGTTGCAACTCCCATATACTCTATTAATATATGGAAAATGGAAAACCATTTCAAATGTTTAAAAATACTATTGATCATCAGAAAATGTTAATGCTTGTTCTAACAGAATAAACATGATCAGTTTGTGGTTTATGTATTATTTGTTCATTGCTACTGATTTATTACCAGTCCATATAATGTGTTACCACATATAACTTCTAACAAAGAGTCACTTGTTTTATTTTTTTGATGAATTTCAACATAATCCTATGCCAAAAAATAATTAAAACATTTCAAAATGAAGGCAAGTAAAGGCACTTTTATAGCATTTTACTTGACAATTGACTTGCACATCCTTATATGTTTCACAATGTTTCTAATCACAGTTCCTCAACTGATTAAGAACCCTCACAAATAAATTAATCAGTAATGTACTATTTATACTATATATTTTAAAACATCTTATGTTGTTTATGGTATTTTAAGGCAGATAATAACAGAAAATCAAAGATATTTATTTACTTGCAAGGGAGCAGTGAAATATAATATTGTGGCATACCAATGGAAGGCAATGTTCATGGAATGAATGAATAAAATACACTGCCTATTTATTATCACTGCTGAAATCCCCAACAGTATTCATTTGTTGTGATAGGAACTGAAGCAAGAGTTAATTAAAAGTTCAGTTTACTCATGTACCCATAGGGAAAGATCAGTTAATATGAGAAATAACATTAGGCTTGCACATGCTTAAAAAAAAAAAAAACTGGCTCATGATTGACTTTTTTTTCAACATTTAAGTTCTGTATGCTAAAAGAAAAAACAGACATACATACAGACAGACAGATAGATAGCTAACTAGATAGATAAATGTACAATTTGTTGTTCAATAAAACATGGAATATCAAATATTTATACAATTATGTGGTCAATAAACTCAGTCATAGTCAATGGAGAGTTTTTTCTTGATATAGAGATTTCACAAAACAAAATCAAGACTAATTTATATTTTCAAATCACTGTGAAAAAAATCTAGACTGATTATTCACTAAGCAAGAGTGTATTGGGCAAAATGGCCTCTCACACAATCTGCAAAGGCAGACAACACAGGCACATAGTTCATCATTATCAGGATTCAACACATGCCTCATCTGTATTTCAACCCAGAGGAAAGGGGGAACCAGCACTGTGATGTTCTTATGTGTTTGGGCTATGGTGAGCCCAAATGAGGAAAGCAATCTTAATAACAAAGAATACCAACACAAAAGCATTAAGCCAGTGGGTTTTTTTGAAGGCATCTGCTATAAAGACAAGTTTTACTGAAACACAAAACTCACACATAGCCCAGTACTTCAAAGCATCATGTGAAGTTGAGTATATGCAAATCACTATATAGAAATTTAGATTGGTTCTGTTTTTATCAGGAGTGAATAATGCCAAATGGCCTCTAATGTAATCTAAAAAGGATGAAACATGTTCCTGCATCTTCTGTTTTCAGATTGTTCAGCTTATGTGAGAGGTTATTTGACATTATAGACTCCTGCTCAAAGCATAACCAGTTTACATTCTATCATGTTGATTTCCATATACAGTACTTACCATGATGCTTTACATATATTGTTAAGTTGTAAATGTGACCATAACTTTTGCATATTTTGTGTGCTCAAAAAGCATATGCAAAAAATATTAAAGAAGCAAGATTTTCAAATGGCATAAAAAAACATGACATTTTCTATACAGCCTGCATCATTCCAATTACATCAGAATCCATGAATGTGTTTTTCAAAGGTTTTGATAGACTTGTTACAAATTTACTGCTTTATAGCTGCTTGTGTCACAGAAGTACTTTTGTGATGCAGGTGGGCCCCAAACTGGCACAGCATACAGTACTTGTGTGCAACAGAAAACCTTTTAATCATTCTAACTCTCAAATGCAAGTCACAGGATGAAGCTGGAATCCCAGCACTAAGCTCCAAGAGGGCTTGAAAATTATATCTAAAATAGAAAAAGAATCAACTTAGCTGAACTGCTCATTCATTTAAATTGTGTGTTTTATTTTACTGCCAACATACCATGCATTGGTTCCACCAAGTCAGTGCAACATAAAAAGAACAGATGAACTCTACATTGACAACATCACCACAGCAGCCCCTACACTGACAGCAGACCTAATCAAAACACTAGAAAAGCAACAAATATAAGGAATGTAACACCGACCAAACAAACATCACAGTTGAACGATAAATGCAGTATGCCTTGCCCCATGCACCCCCCCCATATATTAATATAACAAATTCCATGCTGCATATACTGTGGTTAAAATTCCACACAGCAGTCCCCACAACTCTGACCACACAATAACAGAATGTTTCCACAGCCCAACCCACATAAAAACCTTGTCTCCCTCACACAACCCACCTGTCAACCATCAAGACCCACTAAATCTTATATCCCCCACACCGATCGAACTAAAACACTTATCAGTGGCACAAACAGCTCACTGTTGGATTTGGAATTTATTATGTTATACTGTGTTGTAATAGTTTTAGAATTACCAATGAAAATCTTACAAGAAAATAAAGTGTAACAAAATCCAGTTTATTATACAGGGTTAGAACAACCCAGACATAGATATTTAACATGATATTTTTAATTCCTAGACCATTACATTAGTAAACCATCAATCACAGAATATCTAATACATTTTAGATTTGCATTATAGAATACCCTGTTAACTTTGGATAGATGTTGTGAAGTACAGATAGTTTATACTTACATCAACAGGATTATGCAGCTAGAGGTTCTGGATGCCATCACATCAAACTGCATGACAAAATAACTGATAAAAGTTTGCTTCTTACATACTATTTTCAGTACCAGGCTGGCTGTCCATAACCTTTGGCTGACTTCAGAATATTTTATGCATATGTTTTTGCTTGGGTCAGAATGATCTCATCCTAGTCTACATGTATTAATGGTGCCATCTCTTTTCTAGTACAAAACACATATTTTCCCAGAAAGCTATGCCATCTGCACATTATCTAAACATGACAGTTTTGTCAGCAAAGTTATGATATAGTCAAAATGGTGTATGACAAAGTATAAACATACACCTTAGTTCTCACAGCAGACTTTCCACCAGAGCATTCAAGGCAACATAATTTACAGATGTTTTTCTCTAATTTTTAATTGTCTGTGTTTAACCCAGAAGCTAAAATGTACCTGATCTGTTTCTAAATTAATGTGCATTCAGATAGTATGCTATCCTGCTATATGTGTGTGTGTGTGTGTCTCAAAGAACTACTGCTACATGGTGATGTGCTTATACTAATATGCTCATTTTAACAAGCATTTATACATCTTAGGCCACATATTCAAAAGTCCCAGGCTGCATCATGAAAGTGCCTTTGCAGTACAACTGAGAAGTGCCAGCACAAAATAATGGCACATTCAGAAGATGCGGCATGAGTTGCAGTCACACACATCTGACTGACTATCCTGAACATGCGCAATTGTACAGTGGGAGATGCATGGCATGGCAGGTGACCTGAGCCCCACGCAGAGCATAGGGAAATGGGAAATAGGCAGCCACATGTATGGTGTGCAAAATTGCAATATTCAGCTGGGATATACAAATGGCCTCATTGCACATTCCAAGCCAATTCCCAACATGCTCAGTTCATTAATGGAATGTATTCAGGCCATTTGCATACCCCAGGCATGCGCAATCCCAGTCTTGCAGGGCTGCCTCACCATCCCATAAAGGTGAACAGGAGGTGCTGCAGCCTAGTAGGCAGGTGTTATATGATGTTTGTGTGTAGATGGGTAGACTGCATTGGCCTTGGTACAGTGCTATTACCCATAGCCATGTACAGTGTTGTACTGGGATACAGGGGGTCACCTGGACAGTGGCCACAGGGGCACACCTGGATAAGCAACAGAGGATAGCACAGGGGGACACAGTCTGATTGGTATACCATTTGTATCTGATATACCAGCTCTATATGCAGCATATAGTCACCTGCAGTGTCCCACGCACCACTGTATGAGAGGAACGTGGTGATGACTGCAAGGAATGGCAGTGTGCAGAGGGTGACCAGGTACCTAAGTGAGTGGGTCCTACCTGTGTGCACCTATGGTGTACCACCCTGGGTGTGCCACAGGTCAGCCCTTGGCTCATACAAGGCTGCCACTCATACCACCAGGCAACTTGGGCATAGTTGCCATAAATGTCACCTTGAGTGCACACCACCACCAGGTGGTGCCCTGCAGGCCACATGGGTGCATGCCACAGCCCCTGGCACATGTGCTGCTGTGAGACCATCTGCTCCACTGATGTGCTAGGGGACCACCTGACAGTATTCACATGTGGCTGCTGGATGTCTACACCCCAGGTGTGGTGTGGTTGATGGCTCTCTGGAAGTGCTCATGGTATGCTGGCACCTGTGGCTTTGGGTACTTCCATCATGTCATGACTGCTGTGTATGGGTTCCTGGAGCACATCCTGGTGCACCTCCAAGGACTGTCTCAGGATGGCCTGTCTGCAGTTAAGCTGCCTCCCTGAGGGTAACTGGCCTATTTAGGCCATCCTTTTGTCTGCCTAACTTTGCACAGTGCATTCTGGGATACATGACATATGTACCACACATTTTGGCTGAATATACAGATGCATACCATATGTATGTACCTGACCCCTTTTTTTGCACTGCATGTATTATTTCTATGTGAACACTCATTTGGATATGTGCACTGCATCTCTCCCTTTTGAATATTGTGCTTCCACGCATTTTCTGAGATGTACCACATATCTCCATTTTGGGCAGCACGTCTCCTTTGAATATGTGAGTTTTAATATGAAACCTGCCACAGTGTTTATATATATATTGTGCTCTAGAAACTAATTAATGATATGTACAATAATGACATGCTCTCCATTTCTGGCCTTGAGACAGCTAGGATTATACTTTAGGTGTCTCACCTTATGCAAGAGGTGTCATACAGTACATCTGTGCCTATATTTTAACTTGAGACAGAGAATACTTAAACTGTTGATACATACAGCAACTGCAAACAGTTAATATGAATTGCAAGCACATAAATAGACAGAAAATGACCAGTGTAGTAAGATGCTGAACATAAATTTGGATAAAAGGACACCAGTTCAAGGTGAGTAAAGCATGAAAGTTTTTTTTCTGATAACATCTTTATCCATTTGTAGAGGGAGCAATTTTTCAGCCTTTTGACCCAACAAAGTTCATATCTCCAGGGTTAGTACAGTATAGGAATCTTGATGGTACTCAGTGGCATGGCTGTGCAGACATCTTTTATTTAGGCCAATTTAGCCTGAATGGTGGTTATGTTTGGAAACACAGGCACAGGCCAACAAACATAACCATTGACAATAGCAGTGAAATTAGGCTGAAAATAAAAGCTTGAGGACCAAACAACACAGTAATTTCTGAGTCCATATGTCATATGACCAGTAATTGCAGCAACACAATAATGTTCATCTTCAGCAAAAGCAACATGCACTTGTATATTTTTAGTCCATAGTTTAGTTTGCAAGTGACAGTTCTTAGCTTTATTAGAAATACCACAAGGAGAACTTACCCCCAGGGAAATATCACATCGGCACAAATATACATCTTGCAATTCTGTACAAGAAAGATTCAGCTCAACCTATTCATCATGCACTTGTGTAATGAAAACCAGAGCAGGCACACACTGTGAATGGTAAGGGTTTTCAACGTTACCAAAATTAGCAACCTTTGTCAAACTTAAAGCAGGCATTTGACATGGTATAATGGGTATTTGCAGTACAATAGGAACCACAGGTAAAGTGTGATTAAACACACATCTATGTCCAGCAACATACACCTTAGCTAGTTTTTTGAGATGGCATTCAGTAGTACTAGTGTAATTAACATTGTGTAAAAACATTTGCAACATAGTGGTATTTATAAAAGCAAGAAGTTTACCTGTCTCAATAGTTTGAAAGGTATTTTATAACTTATTAAGGACAGATGTACTGTAGGCAACACAAATTTTATTTTTTCTTGTTTTAAAAATATCATTGCCCTCCATATTGCTAACTACTTGTGTCCAATTGTGTAGGATCAGAAAATCATGCAATTTTGTTCATGTTAACTATGGTTTTATAATGTTCTTTTAAAATACCCTGTCTAATGTGTACTTTACTGTCTAATACCCCTTTTTTGATCATGCGTTCAAAGTTTATCCGATGCTCTTTACTGTTTCTAAATTCACAGTATTCCACATTCACATACCTGAGCCTAGTGTACCAGTAATATCTTCCCATATACGTATTTTCCCTTTTAAGACCTTTGCCCAGGTGTGGCAGAAGTTGTGGAGGCTCAGCCCTGATATTTTGATTTTTAAAGATAATCCACATACTAATAATACAAACTTTATATAACTGAGCTAAATGTTGAGGGCAAATATCTTTTGGCCACACAATCCTAGACAAGTTTAACAAAACAGAAACAGTTACATACTGAACATTGTTATATACAAGCTTGTCAGTTCTCTGGAAGACATATCCATTGTCTAACATATGCTTTACTGCATATCCAGAAGGAAATTTATTAACTCATTTTCTTTGCAATGTTTACTCAGTATTGCCGGTAGTTGGCATGGTTGTAGCGAGGATTAGTACAATCTGTGTTGCATTACCTAGATACACAGAATATAACACATACATGGAATCATTTCTCCACTTAAATCCTTTACCCACTAATACACATGAGTACATTTCTTCTTTCTAGGGACCTACAGAGAGTTTATTACCACTCTGAATTAATCCAGATTTAGATGACATCCCATACTTACGTATCTGTGTCCAATCTCACCATAATACCTAGTAAAACTTGGCTGTCTATTGAGGCTTTTATAGCCTGATAATCAAGCAGATTAAGTTTATCATAATGCCAGTTATGGTGTGTTGTGGGATGCATAACATGACATATTTTTAAATTTGTCCTCTAGTACTTCATTTACAAAACCTGAGTTCTCCATTAGTGTAAGACAAAGTTCCTGTCTCCAGACAGTGCAAACACAGTGATCATCCTAATTTTATTATACATCTTGAATAACCAAATGTGTTTGTATTTGTAGTATATTGTGCACCCCACCCCCTTTTTTACAAGTTATAGGGAATGGTGGCAAATCCATAAATTCATGGGATTAGAAGTAGCCTTCGGTCTCCTTAGCACGGCTTTAAGTCAGGAAATATTCTAAAAAAAAGTAAGCTGCAAAACAAAACATAACATTTGTTTGCCACAAACTTTTTCAACTGCATCAAATGAAAATATTTACGTGTTGGCTTCTTTTCATCCTGTACTTGTATTAACTACACTGTTGGACTGACCTGTCCACCACGTCCATGCAGCCACCAGAAATTGCCCCTTTTTGGGTAGGACTTTGATCATTACTTTATTTAATACCTCCAACTGTTGACTGCTGTCTTTGTTATCATAGAATGCTTGAACCCTTTTCTTGTGCTCACCCATAATCTTTGCATGCCACTATGCTTGCTGCAAGGTTTGCACAAAATTTTCAATTTTCACCCCCTGTTCCATCTGAGGTGGTATTGGAGCAAAAAAAGCTTGCTCTGGTAACTGCATATGTCTGCCAGTCATGATCTGATATGGTGAAATACCTGTGATTTTGTTTGGCTTTGCTGTCAGCATCATTGGAAATGTGAAAGGAAAAGCATGCCTCAAACTGGGACTTGAACCCAGAACCTTAGCATTCCATGCTATGCTCTAATCATCTTGAGGTATGGGAGATGCAGAGATTAGCAGACTTCTGTGTTTTTCCACGAGGCACATACATTCCTTGCTGGTGTTGCGTAACCAGCAACTCAGGAATATGTCAGAGACACAGACAGTTTTCTTAATGCAGTAAAGCCACTGCAAGGCAATTTTAAATCACATAGCATGGAATGCTAAGGTTCTGGGTTCAAGTCTCAGTGGGAGGCACACTTTTCCTTTCACATTTCTATCTTGATTTAAAATTGCCAGGGAGTGGCTTTACTGCATTAAGAAAATTGTCTGTGTCTCTGACATATGCCTATGTTACTGAGTCTCCTATAGCTCAAATGTTAGAGCATAGTATGGAATGCTATGGTTATGGGTTCAAGTCCCAGTGTAAGGCAAACTTTTCCTTTCACATTTCCATCATAATTTAAAATTGCCTGGGCAATGGCTTTACTGCATTAAGAAAATCATCTGTGTCACTGTCATATGCCTAAGTTGTTGGTTATGCAGCACCAGAAATGAATGTATGTGCCTTATGGGAAAACACAAAAGTCTGCTAATCACTGAGTCTCCCATAGCTCAGATGGTTACAGCATAGCATGGAATGCTAAGGTTCTGGGTTCAAGTACCAGTGGAAGGCACACTTTTCCTTTCTTATTTCCATCTGGATTTAAAATTGTATCGTAATAGCTTTACTGCATTAAGAAAATTGTCTGTGTCTCTCAGCAGCATTAAAATTAAAGGTAACTGTTCATCCACATCTTTTCAAGACCGCTTGAACATTTTTTTCAAACTGCTTTTCAGTATTATGTTTGTTCTTTTAACTTGACCTGAGGGCTGTGTGTGATATGGGATGTGAAATGTTTCATCATTGCCCTTTGCTTGCATCTCTTGTTGCATCGCTTTACCTTTGAAATGTGACCCTTAGTCTGAATCAATTAAGGTAGGCATTCCCCAGTTAGAAAACACTTGTTTCACTAATAGTTTGGCAGTAGCTTGGGCTGTCTGTCATACTATGCACTGGAAAAGCTTTAATCCATTTAGAAAATTAGTCAATAATAAGCAGAACAGCAGTGTGCTCCCTAGAAGTCCTAGGCAAGCCCTCAGTGTAATTCATTTAAATTTTCTCCCATGGGCCTTTAATATTAGGCAAGGCTAGCTGGTGTCACTTTGCTTTGCCTGTGGGATTGTGGAAATCACATTGAATATAATGTGTGCAGTATTGTGTGACATCATCTTTAACACCTGGCCACCAAACAAAAGCAAGCAAATGTTGCAGTGTGGAGGGAGCATCACCATAACCTCTAGTGCCATGTGCAAGGCACAACATTTCTTTCTGAACCCCATGTGGGGTGATACACAATAGGTGTGGCATTTCGGGACCCTGCCAGATTAGAGGACCTGAGAAACTCTGACTAAGACCCCCATTAAATTTACAGTTTAGTAAAGCAGGCAGTGCAGTGTCATAGATTTGCAGCTGAATCAAATGATCCTGTTTTTTGCATGCTTAACTTTTGCTATGTTCTCAAAATTGGGAAGGAGGGCATGAGGTTCCCACAGAGGGGCCCCTTCCTTGGCTACTTGCTTTGCTTGAAAGTCTGCCATTGCATTTTGTTCTGCAACAGAACCTCCCTTTCAGTGTGCTTTGTCCTTAATCATTTTAATTTTAACATTTACAAAGTTCATTGCTATACCTGTTTCCCATAGTGCAACTAAAATAGCAGCATGATGTAAAGGCTTACCATCTGATGTAACAAATTCATTAGTCTTCCATACTGGTAAGGAAAGCAATAAGGGCTAAACAGATCCAGTACAAATCTGTACACACAACTCTTAATGGCATTTTTGTTGAAATTTGCAAGGCACAAGTAACTGCTGCTAGCTCAGCAAATTGATCTGACTAAATTTTACAAGAATAGACCACTGGAGGCCTAGCATTAGTGGGATCGAATACTACAAAACCAGTTTTATTCTTACCTTCTACATACATGGATGAGCCATCCACATAGATGGTAAAGGATGAGGGTACCACGCCCTGCTCATTGATGCAAGTAAGACAGCCTTCCATGAGAGTAGATGGGGAATACTGAACCGAGTCTGAGTATGGGCATTCATAGGGAAGCTCATCTAGCAGCAGGCCATTGGTTAGCAGTGAATACTCCTTTACCTGCTAGATTTCAGTGTCCATGATCTGCAGCAGTACCATCTGTCTGGCTAGTCTAGTGCTAGACATCGCTTCATCTTTGGTGTGAGAAGACATCAAACAATTGAGTGGTGTATGTACTGAAAAAAAACAATTTTACTTTCTGCCACAATAAATCTGAATGCTTTGATTGCCAGAAACACAGCCAACAGATATTTTTTATACAGGGTGAATCTCCTTTCTACTTCAGTCATCAACTTAAAAATGTAAACAATTGGTCTTTCTTTTTCATATCAAACTTGTGTGAGTACAGCAGACAATGAAACACTTCTAACTGCAGTATGTAATGAAGAGGCTTGCTGTAATGTGGGATGGCTAGTACAGGGGCCTTTGCCAAAACACTTTTTAACATTGTCAGTGCCTGAGTGTGTTCTTCCATCCACAGCCAGATTGTATTCTTCTTGAGCAGCCTGTACAATAGAGCTGGAATTTCTGCATAATCGGGGATGAAATCTCTGCAGCAACATGTAATGCCAATGAGGGAACACAGAGGTCCCCCACTAGTTTTTGGTCTGTATAAATGCACAAATGTAATCCAACCTTGCCAGGTCCCAATTGTAACATGAATAGGCATAGTCAGTGATGTTGTAATTTGTGCTCCATGAATTTCTTGAATATTCACTGTGTGATTGGAATGCTCCACCCTGAACCATAATCCTAGTACTGAAATAGATAACTCCCATGATGCTTTATATATATTGTTAAGTTATAGATGTAACCATAACTTTTGTATATTTTGTTTTGTTCAAAAAGCATATACAAAAAATATTAAAGGAGCAAGATTTTCAAATGGCATGACAAAGCCACAAGTCATTATTTTCTGTAAAGCCTGTATCATGCCAATTATATCAAAATTTGTGAATGTGTTTTTCAAAGGTTTTGATAGACTTATTAAAAGTCTATTTATTTATAACAGCTTGTGTCAGAGAAGTACTGTTGTGATGCAAGTGGGCCCCAAAATAGCACAACATGCAGTACTTGTGTGTGACAGAGAACCTTTTAGGCATTGTAACTCTCAAGTGCAAATCACAGGACTAAGCTGGAATCCTAGTACTAAGTCCCAAGAGGGCATAAAAATTATATCTAAAAGAGAAAAAGAATGAACTTAGCTAAATTATTTATTTATTTAGATTGTGTGTTTTATCTTCCTGCCAACATACCATGCAATGGTTCCACCAAGCCGGTTCAACATAAGAAATACTGACAGAATCTGCATCAACAACATCATCACTACAGCTGCTACACTGACAGCTGACCTCACCAAAACACCAGCACAGCATCAAATACCGGGAATGTAATACTGACAAACAAACAAACACCACAGTTGAACTATAAATGTCAGGAGGGGGGGGATCTGCCACCCCCCCACTGTGGGAGATTCACCCCATGCATCTACCCATATATTCATATAACACACACTACGCTGTGCATACCATCGAGAAAAATTCCCACAACTTCGACTCCACAACCAGAATGCTCTCACAATCCAACCCAGACAAAAACCTTGTCTCCCTCACACAACCCACCTGTTGACCATCAAGTCCCACTAAATCGGGCATCCACCACATCAGACAAAGTAATACTCCTGTCAGCCACACAAACAGCTCACTGACAGTGCAGTCACTGTAGATGTGTCACTGTAATTGTGTTGCTGTTATAGCATCACTGTCACAACAACACACTCAATGCATTTGGGGTGCGAAATGCTCCACAGCCCATCAAGGCCTGCCTCTTTTGCTAATCCAAAGCTAGTGTCCATTTTCTGTACATGAGTAAAAACAAATGAGTAATAACTGTTTCCATTAGCTCTAGAATAATTCAAGTTTCAAGATAAGAATTTAATTGACCATGTTAAACAGGACACAACTGGTAATGACAAGGACTGTGTTTAGGACTATTTGAGAGGAAAGGTACATTTAAAGCAATTGCAATCTGAATTCTGCTTTGGAAAGGCAGGCTGCCAATCTGTAATGGAAATTGTCTGTGCCCTTGGGGCAAAGGGAGAGGGGGCCAGTAGCTAGAGAATACCTTGGGGAGAAGCAAAGGCTAGATCCAGGACACTTGGAGACAAGTAAACCTCATACAATGTCAAGGCTGTATAAAGAATACCACTTTGTGGAGCTCATCACTCTCAAGAGGTACACAGACAGCCTTAAGTAACAGTTGCACTTGAAAGCACCAAGATGGCACATGGAGAGAAGGAAGCAACTGAGGAGGATGGAAGAGACGATACTAGAGACAAAGGCACTGGGTTGCAGTGGAGAAGTTGGAAGGGACATGTAAGGTAGGGATTAGTGTGAGAGACCTTGATCTCTAGTAGTAGGGGTGATGAATATATCTGAATAAAAAAGGAAGATAGCAATCATTATCATAAGAGAGGACCATTGATAGTGGCCCCCAGAAACTGGTATCAGCATCTGCATGTCTCTGTGATGGACCAGGATGTATGGCTGACCTGACTGGGCTATAATATCTTTCTCTGATGCAGAGTGCTTCTTGTGGCTGTTAGCATATGCTAATGGATCTCTCTTCTTTTTAAGCATTTCTACTGTGTATAAGTATTACTGATAGGTTAGATTGCTTCTATATGTTAGGTTTTAGTGAAATCCATTATTACAGTTACTAGTTTACTAGTGCTAAGTGCCTTTTGGAATAGCTGAGTGACCATTTATGTACACTGTACTATGTATTAGTAAGGATTTACTGACCAGTGCTTTTCGGCTAACTTTGCAATATGCAAATGACTGACTACAGGGAATAATATATTTTTGCCATATGTAAATGTGTTCAGATGGGAGACAGGGAAATCATGTACTTTTCTACAAGGTTAGATAACGGATAAGCCAGCTGCATATGAGAAATTGAGAGATGTCTAGTCTAGCAGCTACAGAATAACAATACCTCACAGTATGCAGCTCTGATGACACAACATCCAGAGTCTAACTGTAAATGGTCATGCTTTTGCAGATAGATAAGTTACTAGCTATGAGGGAAAGGAAAATATATATAGGATACGTTTCGGAGTCTCATTGTCACAGAGCCCATGTTGAGATTAGGGAGCTGACTCTGTTGTCTTGGGCAGGGTATACATTACGCTTTTTCCTGTAATTTGGCATAGCTGTAATAAATGCTTTATATGTTCATTTTATGCTGTTTCTTTATGGCTTCAGAACACACCACCAAGGTACACACCTAGAAATATGTATAAATTAACATTGGCACCCCAGTACAAGAGGTCATTAAAGAAAGCACAAAACAGCACTGAGATAGGCAAAGATCACAACCTAACTACTAACAGTATTATATGTTGGCAGATAGAGGCATGGGGGTCCTACAACTAACTGAAGGAACATACACTAAGTGCAGATGAAGCTATCAGTTGGCTGAAAGGGCATGGGAGCCTATCTGCTGATTGAAGGCTCATAGTACGCCATTGTTTTTCTGTGTAAATGCAGCTTAACTATGACCTAGCAGTTTAACTGTAAGTTGGCAGGACAGGTTTCGAGGACCTACCTGCTGACTGAAGGCATAAAGCATGCTGTAGTTTTCTGCTTCACCACAGTGTTAATTTGTGGTTTTTACTTAACCACAATATTAATATGTGATCACAATGGTGGGTTACATCTCTAAGTTAGTGACCAGCCACAGACCATGGGTCACACAGCAGTTTGTAGGTCTAGATAGGAAAAGAATGGCTATTGTATGCAAGGATTGTTCATGACATGCTAAACGTTGCACACTAAAATGGGAAGTATGACAAACAATTTGACCAAACCGAAACAAACCTTTCCATACAAAGACTGGAATATCAAGTTTATCCTGGACCAGCTGACTAATTTAACAGCTTTCAGCAAAGCATTATCTTGCAGAATAAAAGATAAACAAAATAAAGGTTTATGCTTGCAGGGAATGTATATGGCATGCCAAATTTTAAATGACAAAGATTTGGTGTATAATCAGAAATATTCCATATAACATTTGACATTCTCTGTTTCAACTGCAATCACTTTTTACTATGCAAACCTTAAATTCTATCTTTTCTCTTCTGTCTCTACTTGCTCGATGAATCTGAAAATACTTTTTTAATGCTCTCCCATGACTTTTCTCTCTCTACTTTCCCCAAAACACATACACACACACACATATTGCAGTGCAAGAAAAACTGTCTGGTTTTGCTTTTACTGCTATAGGTTCATAGGTTAGTTATGAGCTAAAATGGACAAAATTGTCCTTGTATGCTCGAGACACTTAGAGTACCCAGTAATTTTGTTCTCAGAACAGTAATTCTCTAGCTTTGTTTTTAATTAATTTATTGTTCTACTACATGACCTTACCCCTACTGCTGTATCAACTAATCAAAGGTAAAACAAAGTACTACCCACTATCTCCAGTGGGAGTTTGGTCCATAGTGAGTCCACCCACTCAGAGACCCAAACCGCTGTTTTATGGGTATGGTTTACATTTCCCTTAAGCTGCAGCACATGTGACCTAGTGGCATGAGAGCACATACTTAACTACAGGCCTAAATTATCCCACAAATCTGCATTACTAAATGCTCAGAAAACCATGCTTAAATCTCCTCTCATGTGCTGGTGTTCCAATGAATGAAGATTCAGACTGCTCAACCTATCTTCATAACTCAGGATTGAAAACCATTTACTGGTTTTAATGGTTTTACGCTGGATCTGTAGGTACCGGGTCAATTTAGTGCTGTCAAAACAGCACATGGCTTACCATGCTGTAGAACATGCTAAAGGCAATACAACAACAGGGGTTTTACAGCAATCAGAAATACTCACTACCCTTGTCGCTGTATGGTGAATTGAGGAAGTGTTAAGCAGGCTGCCAGTGTGATGTCTGGCTGAGCCACTCCTGTGGTAGAGTGTCTAGAGTACCTGCACATGGCAGCCTGTGAGACCTGGGGCCATAGTTCAGTTTTCATCCTGCACTGTTGCAGTGCTATCTTTTTGTTCTAAAAAAGGAATGATTGCCTTCAATGTTTTGCCCCATCTCTGAAGTCCACACCTCCTTGGAGTCCTTGGGCCCGCTGCAAAAAAGATAATATCAGATTGTAGTCAATGGGTATCCATGGTCGATGCAATGTCAGTGTTTTTCCTGACATTGTTTTGCCTTGCACGGTTTTGCCTGAAGCATTATTTGGCCGCACAATTTTGTCTGCGGCATAATGACCACGTGCCAATCTATTCCATCTTATGGATATAAAATGTTAAAGAAGGGCCCTGGAAAAGGCTACAGTAATCAAAAGGGACCTGATCAATGTGCTATAGCATGACAATATCACCTACTTCTCTCTACTAGTGATATGTTTTTTCAATACAACCCAGTATATAGAAGGCTTTTCTTGTAACCTCATCACAATGCCAGATAGGTTTGAGATCACTGGTGACTAAGATTTCCAAATTGTTTACTTCTGATATTGTTTTTAAGGCTTTCCTTCCAAACAGATGTGAGGCTCTGCTATTGAAGCAGCAAAATGCATTACAGTGCATTTCTCAAAATGAATTTCCAGTTTTTTTGTGCACCCCTCCCCCAATCAATCCCATGTATTTCTCACTGAAGATTATCTAACCTGACCATGTTATTCACAATTGAACCCAATTAGGCATCATCTGCATATTTGGTAATCCATACATCACCATTTACCTGAAAGTGTTGTAATACAGAGCTAAAACGGCAAGGCCACAGGACTAAGCCCTGTGGCAACCACTAGTCACATCCACCCACCCAGATGCAACTCCTTGTAGGACAACCCATTGAGTTCTATCTTTCAGCCACCAGTCTATCCATGATTTCAATCTCAGGTTCAATCCTATATCAATTGGGCCTTTAACAACTGTAGATTATTGTGTGGTACCTTATCAAATGCCTTACTCAGGTTGAGATAGACAACATTGACAGGGTCACCCTGGTCAATGCCTTGCTCACCCTGTCATAGAAGTCTAACAGGTTGGTCTGACAGAACCTCCCTTTAACAAAGTCATGCTGACTATAATCCTTCATATTATGAGAAACAGTGTGTTGTTCTATTTCTTCTTTGATGATATTTACCTGGATCTTTCCTAGAACAGAAGTTAAGCTGATTGTCCATTATTCATACATTCTGTCATAGAGCTCTTTTTATAAATAGTGGTCTTTGAAGCTCTTCTCCAGTCTTCAACTACTGCTCTGCAATCCAGGGGAGGACTGGAATATTTTGGTAATTGGCCCACTAAGGACATCCGACATGTCCTTTAGCATCGTAGCGTACATGCCATCAGGAGTGGGTCCCTTATTGGGATTTAATTGACTTAACCTTTTTTAATATCATTCTTATTAATGATAATTCTAGGGGGCTGCTTCCATATCCTGGTTAGTGTTGTGCAAAATTAAGAAATTTCATTATGCAAAATATTTCTTCAAAATTCATGCATTTCACAAAATATTTTGTGGGTGTGAAATGCAAAATTTCACCCTAAAATGACAAAATATCACCCATGGAAAGTGAAATTTTGCTTGCAGAATTGTGAAATCCACCACTTGTGGGCAAAGTTTTGCCATTTTCAGTGCAATTTTGCATTTCACAGAAAAATTTTGCAAATTTCCCCCTGCAAAATATATAGAAGGATGGTAAAATTTCACAAAATATTTCAAAACTATCTTGCCAATTTCATGATGAAATTTTATTTTGCAACATCACTAATCCTGGTGCAATGGTGGAGAGATGACCTTTGTACTGTTTACAGAACTAAAATACGTGCTCAAAAGTTCCACTGTATCTTATACATCATTATGTGAATTGCCTTTTGTATTCCTAACTGGCGCAACCTTGGGAGGGCAGGTTCCTCTTGGAAATTACATAATTATAAAAGGATTTATAATTATCTTTTATTCTAGAAGCTAGATCAAACTCAACATCTCTTTGCTTTCCTTATTGCACCTTTACACTCCCTAACTGTTCTCTTATAAGTTGCCCATGCTATTTGGCTATTATGTATTTTAGCCTGCTTGTGTGTATATCGCTATGTGATATAGGTTCAGTGAATTTTATGTTATGCCATTCTGTGCTTTCCAAATGCTCAGGCATTATCATACCACTGTGTTCTGTGAGTTTGAGCCAAGATTTAATTTTTGTATTCTGAGCGGCAAAATAATCTGCAAGGCTAAATGCTGTGCAAGGTATTGGAAAGTGTTATTTCAATTATTATAGAGATAGTTGGTGAGAGAGAGACAGAAAGAGTAATGTGCAGCTGGCTAGTGGGGGCCTTTTTGTCACCCTATATGGTAGTCACTAGTTGGGGAAGGGGAGAAATACTAGGGCTCACCTCGCAGACTTCATGGCATCCCCAAGGAACACCCCAGGCTTGATTTGTGAAGACTCAGGAGAGGTGAAACCATAATGGGTTTTTTTCCATTTGCTGCCTAAAGGGTGGGGGTGGGGTATTAGCATTGGGAACCCTAACACTACATTCCCTACATTTACAACTTTAATCTGAAACCTAAGGCTGGCCCAGTGGTGTAGAGGGTTGAGGCACTGGACGCTACACCTCATGCCACTCTGGTGATCTGGGTTTGTGAATGAGCCTGGGTCATTGGAGGTCAGCGTGGGGAGGAAGAGGATGTGAGCAGCTGCCAGCTGGTGACCCTCTGCCTTGGGAGGGAGGAACAGGTGATCTTAGTGCTTGGCCACCCCCTGGTGGAGGCCAGAGTGGCTGTGTCACTCTGAGAACTGCTGGGATCAGGCTGAGGGAAGGTTGAAGAGACTGGCACTGGAGTTGTGTTGTGCATGTGTGCCTCCACATGCATGTGCCACCACTTCCAGGGACTCGGGAGTAGGACCACCATGGGGAGTTAACAGAGGAAACAGTGGGGGCCACTGAGGATGATGCCTCCGGACCTGCTCAGGGGATCTGCTGGGGTGCACATAGCACCTCAAGACACTGAAGGACCCCAAGACTGGTAGGGCTGGCGTATGATGAGGGTGACCTGCTGCAGAAGGATAAATAAAGTTGTAAAAAGAAGTCTGGAACCTAACTGGCACATTAACAAAGTTATTTGCCTATATATCTATATATTATAGTGGCATGGTATTTCAACTACAGTTAGGGTTGCGTAGCCATTTTTATGTTAAACCTCAAAGTTTGCACTTTAATAACTTTGCAACTGTTTGTCCAATTTGCCAGAAATTTGGAAAGAAGTAAGATTTTAGGCAGGTCTCAGGATATGGAATTTTTTGCACTGATCGGATGTATGGTTGTGGAATCACAGTGCGCTCAAAAAGTGAAAAATTTCCAACATTCTGTTTTCTTTCAACATCCAATTTGGACTGAAGAATGCATATGAGTGGGTTCAAATTAGGTGGACTACTTGAGTCTTGGGTTGCAGATGTGCCTTTTGAAGACTTCATGAAAAAATCTTGTTCCGTTCAAAAGTTACAGCATTTTTAGTGTCCCATTATATCCTATGGGAAAATTTATATGTGGAGCTCGGAAATTGTCGCGATTGAATTTTTTAGAGTTGAGCTTGCCAAAAATAATGTCTGCTGCCGCCATCTTGTTTTCAGTTAGTGAGAGAGAAAAAACAATATAACTCAAAAAGTACTGCTCTTTTCAACACACCAACCATTGGGTTTACCTATTTGGGGCCTGAGGAACAGGAATCTGGCATCAGTTTTTCACCAGCTGGTCTGGAAATATGGTTTTCAGATGTTTTCCACCATTTTGCTGTTTTTTGATTGCGACACTATGACAAACTGCTGGGGCAATATGCGCGACCATGAAAAATACAACCTCAACACTATTTTTTACATTCGCAGTTGCATTCCCATTATAAAGCTAGGAGTGTCACAATCATATTTTAAATGGCCATGGCAACAGTGCACAACCACATTTTCTGAAATGCTGTTTTCTTTGTCAGTTGATTGTGGCAAGCTGGATTGTGATATTGGCCTGAAATTTTGAAGATGGCAAGCTCTAGTGCCACAGATGTGCATTTCAGTGGTTTGCTTCACAAATGTTCACCACGTCCCTAATTATGGTGTTCCATATTTATGAATTTTCCCATAGAATAACATTGTGGGAGTTGTTTTCTTTGGCAATTCATTGTGGCTATGTGCATTGTTGTACTGCCCTGAACTTTTCAGGGTGCAAAGCCCAACCCCTGCAGGTGTGCCTTTTGTGTTTGGTATGGAACCATTGAACATGACCATACTTACAGCATTATGAAATTTGGAAATTTCCCCATAGGATTACATTGCGGAGAAAGTTTTTCTTTGTCCCTTCGTTGCCTCAGTGTGGATTGTGGTATTACCCTGAACATTTCAGGGTGAAAAGGCCTACTCTTACAGTGTGCGTTTTGAAGGTTTGGTGTGAAAACATTCAACAAGACCATAGCTACAGCATTTCAAACTTCCACATTTCCCCCATAGGATAATATTGCACCACCTATGGTGCCTTTCAGAGCCCATATCTTGAAAACGGTTCAAGATACGGACTTTTCATCTGAAAAATTCTTAGTCCCCCTCCCCAGGGGGGTGAACTAAGCACAGAACTAGCTTAGAATCCCATGAAATTTTATTTTTTTCCTACCATGTACGGTTCTTGAGATATTTGTGAATTACTATTCCACGTGCACTTTTTTGTCAGTGTTGCTGATTGTTATGGCTTCAAAGTTAACACACAGGTACTTTTTGGTGCTTGTAAAAGGCAAATGATGCATAACACATGCTCGGTCACTATGTTGCTGTGAAAACTACTCACTGTCAGGATTACAATGACACTTTACTTTGCTTGGTGGTGTGTATGGTTCATGAGATATGGGAAAATTACTGTAACTAGGCCTTCTTGCTTTATACAACTGCTATATGGCACCATGCTTAACTGTAAATGGAAGCACAGGACCTGGAGGGCCAGTATTCCCACAAACACACACATACCATTTGGCACGCTTGCATGGTTTGGGGGGAGTGTGGAGCCCGAAGAGCCCCGCACTCCCACCAAGATGCCCATTTCTATTACTACTTATGTTACACTTTTAAAAAAGGAAATGAAATTCTTTGCAAAAACTTCATTAATGCATCAGTTAGAGGTGATACCACACCAAAAAAAGTATGGAAATTCAATGTTAGGGTTACCACTCATACCATCCCACCCAACCCCCACCCCACCAACGGGCATGAGGGTGCATTAGGGTTGTCGGGCAAAACCCCATTCTCCTATACTGCACCACCTCAGCTTCTTTACACATAGAATGTGGTGAGAGTTAGGCCGATGACCCCAACGCACATGCTGATGCCTGTTGGTGGGGTTGGGGTGGTAACCCTAACTTGAATTTCCACACTTTTATCAGTGTTATTAACCCTAACTGATGTATTAACAAAGTTGCAAAATTTATATATATATATATATCTATATATAGCTATATATATGTATATATAGATATATATATATATATATAGATATATATATATATATATATATATATATATATATCTATATATATGATATATATATATATCTATATATATATATATATATTATGGTAGCACAGTAGTGCTACCATAGATTAAGGTGAGTAGCACTTTTAAGGTTAAAGGGTGAAATTTTGCACCTTAATAACTTTGCCACCGTTCAACAGATTTGCCTGAAATGTGGTAGACATGGTTGGGCATGGTAGATATCAGGATCTGTCAACTTTCATACCAGTCGGATATACAGCTGATGAGTTATTAAGTGACAACAGAAAGCACAATTATGCTTTTATGCAAATTTTTTGCTCTCACCTATAGGTCGCACAGTTTGGGTGACCAGTTCAAAAACTTAAGGGAACATGCAGCCAATGTCCCTGATGTGCCTTTTGAAGATTTCGTGAAAAAATATTGAATGGTTCAAAAGTTATTCAAAAAACAAATTCCCATTATAAGTCAATGGGAAAAGTTAACACAAATTTCAACACTTTTGCAAATGCACTTTTTAGTCTCGCAAATGGCCCAAGTAGTGTCACAAATCTGCCATTTTTTTTTTTCAGTTACCGATCAGAAAAATGCTTGCCATTTAAAATTGGGACCCTTTAGGAACACAATTATTGTTGTGTTCACCTAGTCGTACCCTCAGAATGCTAGCCATGTCTTTATTTTCAGGTTAAACATCCCAGAAATATGTTTTTCAAGTTTCTGGAAAAAGTAGTGTCGCAAAGTAGTGTCGCACTTGCAACACTTTCACAAAATTTTGTGAAAGCTTTCGCAAATTGTAACACTACTTTTCCAAACTATAGCCAAAATGACAGGAGTTCTTTGCCACCTTGCTGCAAAAGAACTGTTTGGTCTTTTGGGCTCAAATGTGGAGGGAAGACAGCCAACATCTCACAGATGTGCCTTTTTGTGGTTTGGTGAAAAATTATTGCATGGATGGCAAGTTATGATACTCCGAAGATTAAATTTTTTCCCATAGACTAACATGGTGGTGTACACCGAGCCTTTCAGGGCACATATCTCGAAAACAGTGCGAGATACGGAATTTTCATCATGACAATGTGTAGCCTATGGCTATGCATTCAGTGAAAATGTAGCCAGGAAAATCATGAATCATGTGAATTTTTTTTTCTACGTCGTACGGTTACTGAGATATAAGCAATTTAGTATTCCAACACCTAATTTTCAGCTCTGAGGCCCATTATTATGCATACATTCTTTGTACACACTGTGTTTCTCTATGCAGCTGTTGGGGAAAAACAGGGTATGCGCTTCCGTTAATGTTACAGTTACTGTTTCCACTTGTGTTTATGTACCCGTTTGCGTTACTGTTCCTGTGTACATCACCGCGTGCATTAACCCTTTGCGTTCTCGTTTGTGCTTGCATTTACATTACTGTTACCATTTGCATTTCCACTACTGTTTCTGTATGCGTCTCAGTTTGCATCACCGTGTGCATTTCCATTAGTGTTTATGGCAGCCCTTTTGTTTCCATTTGCGTTTGTCTTTTGTTTTGCATCTTCGTTGCTGTTACTGTTAACATTTGCGTTTCCTATTGTGTTACTGTGCCTGTGCACATTACAGTTTGCATTTCCATATGTTCTTGCATTTCCTTTTGCATTTATGTTTCCTTTGGCATTATTATTGCTGTTACCATTACCATTTGCATTTACAATTGCGGTAACCTGACCGTGCGTGTTACAGTTTGTGTTTACGTACGCGTTTGCATTCTCGTTTACGTTTCTCTTTCCTTTAGCATTATTGTTCATGTTAATTTTTCCATTTCTGTTTACAATTGCGGTACCATGCCTGTGCCAATATGGTTCGCGTTTATGTGCATGCTTCCATTCGCGTCTTCGTTTCTGTTACCTTTGGCGTTCTTGTTACTGTAACCCTTAACATTTGCATTCACAATATCAGTGCCATCACTGTGCGAGTTACGAGTTGCATTTTCATACTTGCTTGTGTTTCCGTTTGTGTCACTGTTCACTTCGGCATCACTTCATGCTTGCATTTCTATTAACGTTTGCTTTACCATTTATGTTTGATTTACCATATGCGTAACCGTTGCCACTTGCATTTGCTTTGCAATTCCTGCTACTATGTAACAAGACATCACGTAGTGGGAGAGTGGGGCCCAAAGGGCCCCATGATCCCGCCACTGCATTCCATTCACTATTTATTGTCCTCATTCTCAAAAAGAAGTTAAATTAGAGACAAAAAACTCTGTTTAATGCATCAGTTACGGTTGTTCCACAGCAACAAAAGTGAGAAAATTCAGTGTTAGGGTTAAAATCCCCCTTGGACCCACCAGTCCACCCCCCAACTGGCATCAGGGGTGTGTTGGGGTCAGCGGTCCTAATTCTTACCCCATTATCCTATTCCTCTGCTTCTTTACACATGTGATGGTGTGAGAGTTAGGGCCGACGACCCTCCACCTCTAATGCTGTGGGGAGGTGGGCTGAGAGAATTCAATGTGGGCTTTCAACCCTAACACACCTAATTCCCTTGCTTTTGTTGCTGTGGAACAAACCTAACTGATGCATTAAGCAGAGTTTTTTTGCCTCTAGTGTGTGTATATATATATATATATATATATATATATATATATATATATATATATATATTGCATTAAAAAAACTGCATTTAAATCATCAGTCAGGGTTAAAGTGACAAAACTGAGGAAATGAAATGTTACTGTTGAGCCCCTAACCACCCACACCCAACACCCCCATCCTTCACAGACTGATAGATGCTGGGGTGTGCCATATGGTCATGTGGCCCAACTCTCACCCCAATCCATATGTAAGCAGGTTGACATGCTACAATAAAGGAGAATGGGGTGAGAGTTAGGCCTCAAGACCCCATGGCACACCCCAGCATCTGTCAGTCTGTGAAGAATGGGGGTGTGAGGGGTTAGAGAGCTCAACCCTAACATTTCATTTCCTCACTTTTTTTACTTTAACCCTAAATTATGCATTAAACACAGTTTTTGCCATGAATTTCATTATTTTTTGAAAAAGTGTAATATAACTAATAAATAACATGTTGGTGGGAGCGCGGTGCCCTTAGGGCCCCCCTCTCACCATGTTGTCCATTTCAGCATAACAATATGCATGTGTGGGAGCACGGACCCTCTGGGCTTTGCGGTCCCACTGACACATAGCTACAGAGCCATACAGCAGCCCAATAGGGCAAGGAACCCTTGTAATACTAATTTGCTGATATCTCAGGAACAGTAGCAACTAGAAAACAAATTCAAGAGTCATTGTAATCATGACAATGAGCACTGCTCACAACATATATCAGCTGAATCCATATCTCACATCATTTACAAGATATGGGAGTCAAAAAGCGCAACGGGTCACACAATGTTATCCTATGGGGAAAATCTCAACTTTGTGATGGCATATCTATGGAACCACTCAATTCCCCAACACCTAAGCAGCATAATTCCCACCAGTAGGGCATCTCCTCAATGCCCTGAAAATTGCAAGTAAAAAGACCAAACCATTCAGTAGCAATGCAAAGGTAAGGTTTTTAAAACCCTAGTCCACAAGGTAGCAAAATCCTTTGACAGCTCATGGACTAGGATCATTAATGAGTCATGGTCAAAGAATTTTTAAATTTTAAAAAGCTATTTTTTGACCAAAATGAGCCAAACCAAAGGCATGGCTTTGTAGAGGGTGTCACCTTGAACAAAACCCATCCCTCATTTGGCCCAAAAGTCACCGGTGGAGAAAGCAACAACATTTTGTTTTGGGAAAAAATTAAAAAACAAGATGGTGGCTCATGCACAAGGAATTTTTTTTTTCAGACCAGGATCATAGTATGCAAACTACAAAATTCTTGACCATTAGCCCAATCTTTGTCTGAAAAATAACCATATAAATCTTGGAGTGAACTGAGCATGCTCATAACACAAAAATTAAACATTTTATAACATTGGAATGGATTAATATTTTTTTTTTACTAAGCAAAGACTGGATTATTCCTTGACCCAACCTCTTTCTACATTCCAAATTTCAGACCAAAAGACCACACACTGTGGTCGTAGCGCAATAGGCAAAAAATGTGTCAAAAGTGGTGAAAAATGGGTTATTTAGCATTTTGCTGAACAGGAACTGTAAGTCTGGCTAAAACACAACTTAGTAAATCAAGAGATCTATAATACCAGACTGCACATTCCTAATTTCGTGCAAATCCGTTGAATGGTTGCAAAGTTATTAATGCGCAAAAAGTTAGGTTTAACATTAAATTGCCTACTCAACCCAAATTATAGGGGCATGACCGCCCCTATAATATATATATATATTTTAGAGGCAAAAATCTCCATTTAATGCTTCAGTTAGGGTTGTTACACAGTGACAAAAGTGAGGAAATTCTATGTTAGGGTTGAAACCCTTTTGCACCTCAGCCCACCCCAACCGGAATCAGGGTGCGCATTGGGGTCATCAGCCTAACTCTCACCCCATCACATGTGAAAAGAAGCAGAGGACTAGGAGAATGGGGTGAGAGTTAGGACCAATGACCTTGCACCCCAATTCCAGTTGGGGTGGGCTGGAGAGGTGCAAAAGGGTTTCAGCCTTAACATTGAATTTCCTCATTTTTGTCACTGTGGAACAACTGTAACAGATGCATTAAATTGAGATTTTTGCCTCTAATTTCCCTTCTTTTTGAGAATGGTAATGAGAAATAGTGAATGTAATGTGATGGCGGAAGCGCGGGGCCCTTCTGACCCTGTGCTCCCACCACATGATGTCTTGTCAAATAGTAACATTGTGCCCACAAACATAAATCATAATGCTCATGGTGACACAAAGCAAAACAGAAAGAGAAACAGTACTGTAGACAGAAATGTTAAAAACAACACAAATGCAACTGCAAGTGAAAACGCAAAGGGTAACACACATGGTGGCGTAGACGTGAACGGTAAGTGAAACGGGTATGGAACCACAAGTGGAAACAGTAATGGTACCAGTAATGTAAGCGCATAGGCTGGTTTTCCCCAAAAGCTGCATAGAGAAAGGCAGTGAGTACAAAGAATGTATGCAAAATAATGACTCTCGGAACAAAAAATAAGGACTTGGAATAGTAAATTGCTTATATCTCAGGAACTGTACGACATAGAAAAAAAATGTAAAAGTCATATGAATTATCACTTTTCTGGCTAATTTTGTACTTAGGCCCAGTAGGGGGCTAAACTTTTTTCTGACGAAAAGTCCCGGCGAATGCCGTAATGTTATCCTATGGGAAAAAAACAGAAGTTGGAGTGCCATAACTTTGCCTCCCTGTAATATTTTTTCACCAAACCACAGAAAGGCACATCTGTGGGATGTTGTCTGTGTTCCCTGTGAATTTCAGCCCAAAAGACCAAACCGTTATTTTGCAGCAGGGTGCCAAACGATTGCTGCAATGCGTTGTACGCCGTAATGTTATCCTATGGGGAAAAGTGTCAACTTTGGGGTACAGTAACTTTGATGCCGTGTAATATTTGTTCAACAAAACACTGAAAGGCACATCTATGAGATGTTGGCTGTGCTCCTTCCAAATTTCAGCCCAAAACTCCAAACCGTTCTTTTGCAGCAGGGTGCCAAAGAATTGCTGTCATTTTCCCACAGCCTAGAAAAGTACTGTAGCAATTTGTGAAAGCTTTCTCAAATTCATTCGACAGTGTCATAAGTCTTGAAAGTACTGTCGAAAGTATTTTCAGAAATGTGAAAAACATATTTCTGGGGTGTTTACCAAAATAAAGACATGGCTAGCATCCTCAGGGTTCGACTAGGTGAATACAAAAAGAATTAGGTTGCTAGAGGGTCCCAAATTTAAATGCCAAGCATTTTTCTGATCACCAACTGAAAACAAAATGGGGGATTTGCGACAGTAAAAGGGCTATTTGTGAAAGTAAAAGCTGCATTTGCAACACTATCAAACTTTTTGCTAACTTTTCCCAATGACTTATAATGGGAACTTGTTTTTTGAATAACTTTTGAACCATTTAATATTTTTTCACGAAATCTTCGAAAGGCACATCGGGGACCCCAGCCACACGTTTCTTGAAGATTTTGGACCACTCATGCAAACCGTGCGACCTGTTGGCACGACTGTAGAATTCCAAAAAAGCATAAACACACGTGCAGATCATGCTTAATAACTCCGCAACCATATATCTGACCAGTACGAGACTTGGCAGATCCCAAGGCATATGGGTCTTGATCGCGTATTCCAAATTTCAGGCAAATCTGTCAAACAGTTGCAAAGTTATTAAGGTACAGAATTTGGGGTTTTACATGTAAATGGCTCCTCAACCCTAACTATGGTAGCACTACCATGCTACCATCATATATACTGTATATACAGTATATATATATTTATGTAGTGCTGCCATCATAGTCAGGGTTGAGCACCCCATTTACGGTTAAAGTGTGACATTTTGTACCTTAATAACTTTGCCACCATATGACAGATTTGCCTGAAATGTGGCAGGCGCAGAGTGGTCCAATAGATCTTGGGATCTGCAAAGTTTCATGCTAATCAGATATACACTTGCCGAGTTATTAAGTGACATTCTCTAGTGCATTTATGCTTTTTTGCACATTCTTTGCTAGAGCCTAGAGGTCACACAGTTTGTGTGACCAGTCCAAACCCTTCAGGAAACATGTACAGTGTCCCTGATGTGCCTTTTGAAGATTTCATGAAAAAATATTGAACAGTTCAAAAGTTATTCAAAAAACAAGTTTCCCATTATAGTCAATGGGAAAAATGAACAAAAGTTCGACAGTGTCGCAAATGTGGATTTTAGTGTTGCAAATGACCCTAGTAGTGTTGCAAATCTGCCATTTTGTTTTCAGTTAGTGATCAGAGAAATGCTTGGCATTTAAAATTGGGACCTTCTAGGGACACAATTATTTTTGTGTTTACCTAGTCAAGCCCTGAGGATGCTAGGCATGTCTTTATTTTGGGGTTAAACACCCCAGAAATATGTTATTTAAATTTTTGGGAATAGTAGTGTCACAAAGTAATGTGAACCTGCAACACTTTTGTGATTTTTTTTTGCAAAGGGATCATATTTTGCAACACTACTATTCGACACTATGGGGAAAATGACAGGAGTTCTTTGTCATCCTGCTGCAAAACATTGGTTTGGTCTTTTGGACAGAAATTTGGAAGGAAGAAAACCAACATCCTACAGATGCGCCTTTTGATGGTTTGGTGACAAAATATTGCATGGATGGAAAGTTATGATGCTACGAATTTGACACTTTTCCCCATAGACTAACATTGCGGCATCCATCGCACCTTTCGGGGCCTGTGTCTTGGAAACACTTCAAGACAGAGACTTTTGTAGTGAAAATGATTAGCCCCATGGGGGGCTAACAGCTAAGTTCAAATCTATCCAGAAAAGTCATGAATCACATGAAAATGTAATTCTTTTTCTACGTCGTGCGGTTCCTGAGATATAAGCAATTTAGTATTCCAAGTGCTCATTTCCTAGTCTGAGCCCCATTATCATGCATGCATTCTTTGTATTCTGTGTGTTTCTTCATGCAGCTGTTGGTGGAAAAAAAGGTGTGCGCTTGCGTTACTGTCATACTTAGCATTCCCACTTGTGTTTCTGTAACTGTCTGCATTAGCGTTCCAGTCTATGTCACCGTGTGCATTCCCCTGAGCATTTTAGTTTGTGCTTGCCTTTGCGTTACTGTTACTATTTGCATTTCCAAGACCGTATGCGTAACAGTTTGCACTTGTGTTTGTGTTGCAGTAACCACTACAATGCCCACCCCCCCCACAGACCAGGTACTGCATCCTGAGTGGGGAGCCACTGGAAAACAAAGGCTATGGACATCAACAGTACACCTAACTGATTGCAGGAACACACAAGTTAGGACAGTTAGGAGTTGCATGATGTCAGCCTGGCAATACCCCCCATCACAGACCAGGTACTGCATCCAGAGTGGAGACCCACAGCAAAACTGAGGCCATGAACATCAACAGAACACCTCCCTGATTGCAGATGTACACAACTTAGGACAGTTAGGAGTTATACGGCCTCAGCCAGACAATGCCCCCCATGCCCACACCAGGTACTGCTTCCTGAGGGGAGAGGCAGAGGAAAACAATGCCCATTGACATCAACAGCACACCTCCCTGTTCGCAGGAACACACATGTTAGGACAGTTAGGGGTTGTGTGGCGTAAGACAGGCAATGCACCACCCTTCCAGACCAGGTACTGCATCCTGATTGGAGACCCACAGCAAAACTGAGGCCATGGACATCAGCGGTATAACTTCCTGATTGCAGATGCCCATAAGTTAGGACAGTTAGGAGTTGCACGTCCTCAGACAGACAGTGGCCCCCCCCACATACCAGGTACTGCATCCTGAGTAGAGAGCCACAGGAAAACAAAGGCTATGGACATCAATGGTACACCTCCCTGATTGCAGCAACACACAAGTTAGGACAGTTCAGAGTTGCACAGCATCAGCCAGGCAATGCCCTCCCAGACCGGGTACTGCATCCTGGGTGGAGACCCACAGCAAAACTGAGGCCATGTACATCAACAGTATACCTCCCTGTTTGCAGATGCACACAAGTTAGAACAGTTAAGAGTTGCAGAGCCTCAGCCAGACAATCCCCCCCAGCATACCAGGTAGTGCATCCTGAGCGGAGACCCACAGTAAAACAAAGGCTATGGACATCAACAGGATGCCTCCCTGACTGCAGGAACACACAAGTGAGAATGGTTAGGAGTTGCATGGCATCAGCCAGGCAACGCCCCCACAGGTACTGCATCCTGAATGGAGACCCACAGCAAAACTGAGACCATGGACATCAATGATATACCTCCCTGATTGCAGGTGCACACAAGTTAGGACAGTTAGGAGTTGCACGGCCTCAGGCAGACAATGCCCCCCACCCCCACATACCAGGTACTGCATGCTGAGTGTAGAGCCACAGGAAAATAAAGGCCATGGACATCAACGGTACAGCTTTCTAATTGAGTAACCTTAGACTAGGACATAAAATGTGTTAATGGTCTGTTTAGCAGTTTCCGACAACTGTATGTATTTCTGTTACAACCCTTATGTTCAGCCCTGGTGTCAGGCTCCTGTTTCATCTCCTTTTCAGCTCCTGTGGCAACAGTCTCACCGACCACTAGAGAACACATAAATAAATTGCTTAATACAGATCATGTCAATATGTTCATGGACAATAACACTGTTATTGTCTTTTATTTATTTATTGAAAACAATCAGAATTAATCCCTTTGAGTCAGAGACTCCTTTACAAAGGCTCCACATCATAGAAAACAATACAGATCATACAGTGTACAAACATCATGGTATAAATAGCATTGTGGGAAATATCACACCTTACAAATGATACATGGTAAAGTACAACAGGTGGATGTGGTACAGGATAATTACAACTGTTATAGACAATGCAGTACAGTGGCAAAATACAATAAATACAGTAACTACAGGGGCAATCATGCAGTACAGTAGTTGTAGAGAAGTATTTATGACTGCAGCACAGTCCAGTGAGTGTCAGCTAGTCTGAGGCTCAGGTAAGACCGAAACCAGGGACAGGCACTGTAGAAGCAGGACCAAGTGGGTCCATTGTCATGGTGGTTTTTTTGGTCATGGGTAGGTCAGGTACAGTCACAGGTGGAGTCACACAAGATATTGGTACAGAGAATAGATTTGAACAGTCCCAGGGTAGGAGCCAGGAGGACTGGTATGGGCAGTGAGTTCAGCCAATTGGGGCCACGGTATCTGAAAGTTCTTTGCCCATGGAGGTTTTACAGTGGAGAACCTGGTAGGGGCGATTTCTCAGCATGATGTGTGCATCTGGTGCTGTTTGGAGGGGGCAGTGTCACAAGAGCAGGGGGCATGAGTCCAGTGGTGATATTCATATCTATTCATATGTTATAATTCAGGGATGCCACAATGTGCTACAGTTAGTAGTGTGCCTGCTGATAACTTGTAGTGTGAGATTAAATCCATGGTAAAACAAATTATGTACTACATCCTGAGTACATAACCAGTGTTGAAATACAGGCATGAACATTAATTATATACGTCTCTGACAGCAGATGTATACAAGATAGGAGACTGAGTCGTTGTTTGGTCTCAGACAGGCAATGTAATCACCAACCCCCTGATGTGGTGCTAGAACATGAGTACACAGCCATAGTACAAATACAGCCATAGACATCAATGGTATACACCATTGATTACAGCCGAATAGAAGTCACAACACTGAGGAGTTACACAGGCTGAGCTAGGCAATAGTCTTTCACTACTTCTCATACAACCCCAGAACATGTGCTGTTTGCTGAGTGCAGAGGTACAGTCCAATAAAAGGCATACATATCACCAGTATATCTTCACAGTGCCAGCTGCACTCAAGTTAGGACACTGAGGAGTTGTACAGATAAACCCAGGTAATGACCCCCCCACCTCAGAGCAGTAACTACATGCTCAGTGGAGAGCCATAGCAAAAAGTAAAGGCATGGTAATGGTGCATCTCCCTGATTGCAGGTGTACACATGTTAGGACAGTTAGCAGTTTCACAGCCTCAGCCAGGCAATGCCCCCCAACCCCCAGACCACATACTGCATCCTGAGTGGAGAGCCACAGGGAAACAAAGCTGCAGAGATTAGCAGTACACCTCCCTGGTTACAGGTACACACAAGTTAGCACACTTAGGAGTTGCACGGACTCAGACAGCAAATGGTTGCTCCCCCCGCCCACACAGACCAGGTATTGCGTCCTGAGAGGAGAGCGACTGGAAAACTGAGGTCACGGACATCAATGGTACACTGCTCTGATACCAGGTGCACACAAACTAAGACAGGAGTTACACAGCCTCAGCCAGGTAATGCCGCCCCTTCCCCCACACCAGGTACTGCATTGTGAGTGGAGAGCTACAGCAAAACTACAGCCATTTACATCAACGGTACACCTCCCTCATTTCTGGTGTACACAAGTTAGGAGACTAAGCAGTTGGATATCCTGAGGCAGGCAATCCCCCCCAAAAAAACAGGTACTGCAGCCTGACTGTAGAGCCACAGCAAAACTACTTTCATGGACATCAATGGTACACACGTTTGCATAGTTAGGAGTTCCCCGGTGTCAGCCAGGCTACGACCCCCTCACCACTGAACAGGCACTGTGTCCTGAGTGGAAAGTCACAGCAAAACTACAGCCATGGACATCACCAGTACACCTTGCTGTTTGCAGGTCTACACAAGTTTGCACGGGTAGGAGTTTGATTGGGGTCAGCCAATCTATGCCCCTCTCCCACAAGGAGGTTCTGCATCCTGAGTGGAGAGTCACAGCAAAGCTACAGCCTTACACATCAATCTTACAGCAGCCAGATTGCAGGTGCATACACATTTGAACTGTTAGGCATTCCCTGGATTCAGCCAGCCTGTGACCCCCAGAGCAGGTACTGCATACTTAGTAGATAGCCACAGCGAAACTTAAAGTCATGGAGATCAACGGTATACCTCCGTTATTGCAGTTGCACACAACTTTGCAAAGCTAGGAGTAGCACAGTCTCAACAAGGCAATGGACCACCCTATTCCTACTGGATCAGGCACTGCATACTGAGTGATAAGACACATTGAAACTAAACTAATGGACATAAACAGTATATTTTTGTGATTCAGGTGTAAACAAGTTAGGAGACTGAGTACTTGCAGAGGATCACCCATGGCATGCCCACCAACTACCCATAACAGTCATTCAAATCATTTCAATAGGATTGTCTTACCATCTGACTCGACAAAGATGACACTGTCAGAGTCAGAGTGTTTGGCCTCCACAGCCTCAGCCTGTGCTGGTACTGCCTACACGTGTGGTGGGGAGTGCCTGTGATGTCCTCTGAATTAAAAATAATAAATGTATTTCTTGAGTGTGGTATGTATCTCTCCAGTTATTTAATACATATTTGTTTCAATGATGCTAGTGTTCTCTGCTCCTTAAGAATTGTCTTGTCTACAGTTTTTTCTGTGTCTATGCTTGTGTACTACTGTGTGCCTTAATGGAAAAATTATTATAAGGTCTCATCAGGTACAAAACATGAAACAGCATTTATTGAGCACATCATTATAGGCAATAAAACAAAACAGTGACTGTAGTCTTTTGCATCTACTATTTTAAGAACCTCTACAGTAATATATCTATCACTAATCTTTCGTAGCACGGTTTTTCCCATGTTCACTCAGAATTGCTTATTGTTCCTGCGTACATTTTTGAAGGTCAATTTACTACAGCCATGGTGTCTTCTGTACGTTTCTCTGTTAAACAGTGCTAATACTGTGCAATACCTGATAGTGCAACTAAATTTATATTGAAAGTAGATGCACTACAGACATGGTCTGTTCTGTATGTACCTCTGTTATACAATACTATGAAGAACTGATAGTGTGCCAAAATTTAACTGAACAACATTCTTAGAAGTGTATTATAGAATGGCAAGAAAGAATCCTGGTCTCTGATTGGGCAGTCTGGGACTGCACCTGTGATGTTATCCCAGCACAACATCACGGGTCTAGTCTCAGCCTCACTGTGAACCTGTAGATGACCTCTAGGATATACACTTTTTTTTTTTTTTTTTTTTGCATCTTCTCTTAAGAAACAAAAATATTCTTCCACACTAACAAAAACATTCTTTAACATTATTTTGTAAATTCTGTATTACAACAAGCCATTGTATTATGGCAATAATGCCCTTCAGGTTGTGTGTTGTTCTGGGGTAACATCATGCCTCAGGTATTGGACACACTCGACCTGTGGCCTCATGCACAACCACCTGAGGCATGACGTTATACCAGCAGAACACACATCTTGTCAGTCATTATTGCTTAAATATATATTGTGCTGATTAAGAAATGGCTGCTATACTCACGATGTTGTAGGCGCTTCCCCACAGCAGGCTTGCCAGCAGCCTCCCACATCTCGTACGTAAGGTAGTACCAGGCAGCGTCATTCTCCAATATCTCCACGTGGTTCTTAAGTATGTAGATCTGCTGGCGCAGCAGTGTTCACTTCCGCTTACACAACTGTGATTTTTTATTTTTCACCTTGAATCAGATGTGAAGATGGCTGTTTATGCACCTCCACATAACATCCAGCTTCCTGTTGGTGCTGCTCAACAGCACCTTTGCGCTTCCTTTCCTCTGAGCTGACTCAACCAGGCAGCACACCTCCCTCAGACTCCACAGTCACATTTTTTTCTTCAGCTGCAATGAATAGAGAGACAGACAATAGTGCGTTAATGTGGTATATTGTTACGTGTGTGTGCTTGTGTTCTGTTAAACATTTTGACTACACATGTGCAGGCACCATCGTTATCACGATTGTACAGTTGTGATAAGAAGTAATGCCATATGACAACAGTGATACTTACATTACATCACATAAAAAACACACCACTACCTCCGTGATGTCATGTTTGAGCTGTTCTGTATAGGCATACTCAACCACATACTTAGACATTAATACTATATCTTGCTAACAGAAGCTGTATGCATGTCACAATTCTCAACATGTTCATGCATCTTAGTTTATGTTGGACTGTGAAACTGAGAATGCATGTGCTTGTGTTGTGTGTGTTATGTATGCAGCTTTTCTATTTTTTTACTGATGTTTTGTGGCTCTTAAAAGAGCCTTTTTTTAAAGATATATATATTAGAAACATATCGAAACATAGAATTTGACGGCAGATAAGGACCACTTGGCCCACCTAGTCTGCCCATTTCCCTACCTAACAGATAAGCTGCAGATCCTAGTTAACCAACAGCCTGCTTCCTCCTACCCCCCACTAGAATTGCCTTATGTCTGTCCCATGCATTCTTGAATTCCCCCACTGTTTTTGACTCTACAACTTCTTCAGAAAAGCTGTTCTGTGTATCCACAACCCTCTCTGTGAAGAAATACTTCCTCACATCACCTATGAGCCGTCCCCCTCTATCTTTAAATTGTGTCCCCTTGTTTTTGCACATCTCTTTTTCTGAAAGATGCTACCCTCTTGGACTTTGTTGATTCCCTCAAGGTATTTGAAAGTTTTTAACATGTCCCCCCCTCCCTCCTTTCCTCGAGGCTATACATCTTTAGTTCCTTTAGTCTTTCTTCATATGTCTTCTGATGCAGACCCTGCATCATTTTGATTGCCCTCCTCTGGACAGCCTCCACCCTGTCTATGTCTTTGCTGAGATGGAGCCTCCAGAACTGTACACAGTACTCCAGATGTGGTCTTACCAACTGTCTGTACAGAGGGCCAACAACTTCCTGTTTTCTACTGCTGATGCCTCTCCCTATGCATCCCAGTACCCCCAGCCCTCCTTACTGCCTTCTCACATTGCTGGCCCACCTTTAGGTCATCTGATATGACTACCCCCGGGTCCCTTTCCATTTTTGTTGTTGTCAGTATCTCATCCCCCATTGTGTACTCTTCCCCTGGGTTTGTGTTTCCCAGGTGCATTATTTTGTACTTCTTTGCATTGATTCTAAGCTGCCATACATTTGACCATTCCTCCAACCTTCCCAAGTCCCTTTTCATCCTTTCCACCCCACCTTGTGTATCAGCCCTGTTGCAGATCTTTATGTCATCTGCAAAGAGACATGCTTTTCCTTCCAGTCAAGTCTACGTGGCACCGAAGAATTCTGGTATCGTAGACACTCTGAGGTGATGATTATGCTGTGAGCGTATGGTGCAGCCACATGGTTTGTCACACTCAGCTGCACCAAGTATACCTGGGAGGAGGTCAGTGAACTCTTGAAGTGGGCAAATTGTGATGTAGAGGGCATTTCATCAATGACTCTCTGAGAAATGTGCTCACTTAACCCAGTGTCTGTGACTAGACATTTTCACAAGTGATTCCATGATACTCTGACTTTCATCTTGTCAAAGGACAATCTGCCTCTTGGTATTGTGGAGCATTACTTCTGGAGGATGGAATATCAGGCATGAGGTGCTCCTCATATTTATATGTTACTGTGGATCAAGGACACCCCACGCATAGGTGAACCTGAAGCAGCAGAAGTGCTAGCATTCATTAAGCAATACATCACTTGCTGCTTTCTGGACAAGTATGACAGTCCTACACTGTGGAAGTTGGTGCAGAAGTTCCAACACCATATTTGTGCAAAATACTGCTGCCAGGTAGTGAAGAACAAATCTGATTGGTGCACAAGATGTCGCTTTGGATTTCCCAGGCGTGTCTGTCAGGATGGTTGCATTAACAAACTGTTTTCGGCTATGCGACACCACTTGAAGACAAAATCAACCAAGAGGGTATATGAGTTACCCAGAGATGAGAATAAGGTGTACATAAATGACTACAACCCCACTCTTCTTCTAATGTGGCAAGCAAACATAGATGTTCAGTTTGTGGCCAGCAACTCTTTGGCTCTGGTTCGGTACATCGCTTCAAACATCACCAAACATGAACAGACTAGCTTGCAAGATCTTTGGGAATATATTGCCAGTTCAAGCAAGTTACTGGCATCTCAGTTGTGGCCACTGGGATTGAAGACCCTATCACACAGAGAATGTGGTGCTTATGAGGATGGCGATTGCTTGATCGGTACACATTTGTATGGTAAATCTGATGCTGTGCGCTTTCTCAGTGTAAACTACAAAGAGAAGTGCAAATGTGTACTTATTCCTCATGCTGAGATTGAAGAACTGGCTCTCAAGAGACCCTCTTCAAGACATATCTTGAAGAATAACCTCATTGACACATACTACCCCCGTAGACATGAAGACATGGCTCGAATGCGTTTATTTGAGGTGGCTAAGTGGTATGACTACAAGATGGATGTCTCACCTTATTGCACACATGATATTTACAAGGTCAAAGGAGAGTGGATGGCTGTCTCATTAAGACACATAAGCCTTGGCTCATTGACCACTGCAAATTGCATCTAGGCACATCTGAGAGCAGAGAGCATTACTACTTTGCTCTGCTATTCTTATTTAAACCCTGGAGGAATGAGTCTGAATTAAAAGGTGACTGCGATACATTTGAGGAAGAATTCAATCACAGTTATGAGACATTCAAAACTGAATACTCAGACACATATATATACAGAGACTAGACAATGAGAAGGAGCAGCTTGAAAATGCACAGAAACAACTTGAAGAGGACACTCCTGTTAGTTCACAGGACAATCTTGATCTGGAAGGAGAAGGTATCCTTGGAGAACCTCTGCCTCTGAATGCTCCAGAAGTACTCATGTTGGAAGTAGAGAGTGCTATGGAACATGGCACATACTGCAGTGTTGACCCTGCAGAATTGAGAGAGAGACTCAATGAGCAGCAACATGTGGTGCGCTCTGCAGTTACTGATGCTGTCTGGCATGGGATACTACATGAACAGAAGAAATGTGACTGTCTTGTCCTCAAGCCACTACTGATGTTTGTTAGTGGCTCAGCAGGTAAAGGAAAGAGCTTCCCTATAGAGGCCATTACAGCTGAAATACAGAAACTGACAGGCTCATCAATGTATGTTGCTATTAGTGGTCCCTCTGGACTGGCTGCATACAACATTGGTGGAGTTGCATTACACCATCTCTTCATGTTGCCAGTGGAGCATGGCAAAGCAGGAGAGTATCGTAAGCTATCATTTGAGGTTGCATCTCAGCTTCATTCTATGTTTATTAAGATGAAATTACTCATCACTGATGAGATTAGCATGGTCTCTAATTTGTTGCTTGTCTGTATACATCTATCTCTACAGGAGATTTTGGAGACTGACTATGGAGATGCATTTGGTGGTAAAAGCATTGTTGTATTTGGAGACCTTTTACCAGTTAATGTACAACATGTCTTTGCAGCTCTGACTGTCAAACAGGCTAAGAATACACTAGGCTGCATTGGAGGTTTTAACCTGTGGGAGTTTTTTACCTATGTCGAGTTGTGTCAGAACATGCAACAGATTGGTGATCTGGCTTACAAGTCACTGTTGGATCAAGCTTGTACAGGTTCTTTGTCACCAGAACATCTTTCAATGTTACATGGTCAAAGAATCAGAATGGATACTTCATCCATAGAAACAGCATGTGATGTTTCCAGTGATGTGTACTCCAGGGGCATATGGATTGTGTACCTTATGCCATGACTTAAGAAATGTGCTGAGTTCAACAGTGTTATGTTGCAGAGAGAGAATCAAGAAATTCTCATACTGCATGCTGTTGATACAGTTAATGGTGTCATTCTAAGTCGGAAGTTGGTAGCGAAGATGACTGAATGACTCTCTGAACTGAAGTCAGCTGTTTCAAGCACAGCTGGCCTGGAAGCTGTTCTTACAGTTTGTAAGAATGCGCGTGTCATGCTACGGCGTAATCTTGATGTTGAGCATGGCATAGTAAACAGTGCCATGGGTCACATCATAGACTTCATTTACAATGTTCAGAAGACGTTTATCGAGACACTTGTTGTCCACTTTGACAACATGGAACAGCTTGTGCAGGTTGACCATACCTGTGTTAAGCTCCAGATATTTAAGGATATCTATGTTATCAAGAAACAATTCCCGGTATGTGTTGTGTATGCTGTTTCAACTCACAAGACTCATGGCTTGAGTTTGGATTCAGTAATGGTGGACATAGGGACAGACATTTTCACAGATGGCATGAACTACGTTGCACTTTCATGCGTCCGCAGTCTTTCTGGGTTGCACATCATAACACTTGCACCTCAGAAGATACACACTGACAAGTGATGTATTGTCGAGTATGTCAGATTATGTACTCTGTATCAGCCACAGATGTCTAATACCACTACCTACGTATGTGGTTGCCTCACATCCCACAGTCACAACTTCACCTGGCAACAAGAGAAAGTGAGCTGCCACAACTGAATCAACTGTGTAGAGTACTAAGATGGTCAGAATGTCACATACAGATGCAGAACCAGCTGTTGCTCAGAAGTCACTTGGTATAATTGTTGTCCCAGTGTTTGATAACAGTACTAGAGTAAACTGCTACGCTAATTCAGCTATGCAAGCTTTTCTCCACATGCCACACTTTGTGCAGGCAATATTGGCTTCACAAGACACTCCCTTATCAAAGGCATTGAAGGAAGTTGTCAATGTGGCTTCTGATCAGTCAAACAATGTGCAGTCACTGACACCTCTACGGCAGGTCTTAGGTACATATGATGGATGCAGTACATTTGCTGCTAACATGTCCCAGGATGCCAGTGAGTTTATGATGGCCATCATAAACAGCTTGGATGAAGAGGGGATTCCAATGTGTCAGTACTTCACTGTGTCATATGTTACCAGATATGTACGTGTGTCATGTGGTCATTCAGAGTGAGAAACCACTGAAGACATGCTTTGGATTTCTCTGTTTGTGCCTCAGACTCAAAATGTCAAGTTCCAGCAGCTGTTTACCAATGCTGAAAGTGGTCACTTGTGTGTAAAGTGTGGTGGTACATGTACTCAGTCCATACATCTCAGGACTTCATCTCAATATCCTATGCTTGTATTGCATAGATTTGACTCTAACAGGCTCAGAGTTGACACACCTATCACAGATTTCACAGTTGGTAGAACTGTATTTAACCAAGCAGTGTTTGACACTCAGGCTGTGATCTACCACTATGGCCAGTCTGTACATTCTGGACATTACACTTGTTTGTTGAGGTACAGAACTGGCTGGGTTGAATGCAAAGACGCAACAAGCACTTTCAAACAGAGACTACTGCGACACTTGAAAAATGCATATGTGGTGATATTGAAGAACTACTACTATCTTCTTGCATCAGAGGAATAGTCACACAATATGTGACATTACTTGCTGTCCATTTTGTTATAGAGTGAGTTCTGTTAGATTAAGATTTTTGTTAAGTCAATCTGCATTCAAGATTACACTGTTAACACATCACATGGTTTACATGCATATGTTTAATCAATCTGACTTATATGATTGTTGCGTTGATCAGTGACACAGTGAAAATAGTTGCAGTGGTCTTCAATCAGCGCCAACTGTCTTTGCAGTCACTAGAGAAACTACACTTAGAAGTCCAAGAAAGACTTTAAAAGGCAAAACAGATATACCTATCTGGTCATCCTCTTCTGTCATTGTCTTTTCTTCTGAGTATGTCATATACAGCCATAACAAGTACTACTTGTCACATTTGCCAACTGTGTGCCTCTACCAAGGCACAATACATGCCCATGTGCATGAAAACAGCTGTGTAATGTATGTCTTTTTAAAGACTTACCTGCGTCATGATATGATTTGGATGTTTCATGAGTAAAAAATATCCTGGTTTTGTTTGTGCCACCTCTGTGTTAGCACAGTTGAACACTGTTTTTTTACTTGCTCTGCTTACCTGTACTTAAGAGTACCGTACTCTGAAATACGCATCACTCTGTGATATGTTGAGTATGACTAGGTGTGGTGTGTGGTTGTTTTTTGTCTGTTTGCGTCTTCACTCAATACATTCATATTGTACAACAACAGTGTAGTACTATGCCTATTTTCTTAATGTACATCTGTGTTTTACATATGTATATATGATTGTTAAAACATTATTTTATTAAAGTCAGTACTGTTAGCTTTTAAGCACTTGCATAAATTGCTATTTTACTGAATGTATTGAACAATGTTAAGTATTTAGCTGTTTAACAGTACTTGATTCACAAGTATTTAAATGTACTCTTAATATATTTATTAATATAATATTGATATTTACTAGAACTTTTCCAGTTTATAGTAATTTCATATAGGTATCATTAACAGTAATATAGAGTATTGTGGTGCATATTTGTTGATGACCAAGAGGTAACATTTTCTGAATTGTAGATAACTAATGTCATATTTATAGCATTGACTGCAACCATTGCATATTATTAACTAAATTTTTTAGTGATGTAGATACTTCATTATTTCATTATGAATGTTGATTATAGTTTAGATGGTTTTCACTGATGTATATAGTACCTGTTACCATATGCTATCTAATTTTGGTTTGTGTAAGAAGTTAATTAAATGTATGTGTAAAATTGTGCACTATTGTTAATCAGACACTTTCACTGAAAACAACTGTTTTTTATGTTCCTGATAATATTACTTGATCACCTCTATTGACGGGTCAGGTGGGAATTTTCCAAATGCACCCATAGATCTCTACGTCTTTACATGTATATGTATGTGTATATATAGGGGATACATGATGGGCAGGAGTGGGATACGGAAAATATTCTCACTCCTGCAAAGTGAGCTGTGTATTCTCATGAGTGCCGAAGGCACAAGTGAAAATACACAGCTCATGAGGCAGAAGTGAGAATATTTTCCATATGCCATGATCTGCCCATCATGTGTGTGATTTATACCACAGGGGTGAAAGCTGCAGGAAACGTTTTTCTGAGTCTGTGTGTTTCCTGCTCATTCTGTGTGTGCTGTCAGAGTGTGCGTGTGTGTGTGTGTGTTCTGAGTGGACTGGGAGTCAGAAACACAGGTGAGTGTGTTTTGCAAAGCTAATTGAGTGAGTCAGAGGCTCAGTGAGAAAGACAAACTGCTGCAGGTGGCACTTAGAAACAGAACCTGCTTTGTAAAAGACTTTCATTTAGAATTCAGGTTGTTTTGAAGCTGAGATCAGCACAGCAATAGGCTAGCAATGTTAGAAACACAATGGGACATAGGTGAGAGTCTTTTGTAAAGCTAATTGAGTAAGTTGCAGCTTCAGTGAGAAAGAGAAACTTTTTCTGAAGCAGTTTCCTTTAGGATGCAAGGTGCAGTGCAGTGCATTTATCCTCACTCTGGTGACAGCAGAGTATGGATCATGTTGATATTCTCACTCTGCTAATGTCATCGGGATTTATCCTCACTGCATTGGAAATAACACAGGTTATCCTACTGAGAAAGCTCTCACCCCGTGGTATAAGTATATGCATATGTCTACACATAAATATATTTCAATTAAATATTTTAAAATATCTTACCTATGTATCTTCTTTTAGAGACCATTATGGGTTTGTGCTGCTATTATTAAAACAGGTGGCATCTGGTTTTTCGTCCACCCCAGGAACATTCACACCATCAGTCACACAATGACAACAACATCATTACTGTTTGATGCATGTAAGCAGTGCACAGAAACTAGTGTGGTAGTTGTGTTCACGTGTTCTGTGTTACTGTCACAACTTACTCATGAAGTACCTAACAGACTGTTTTACATCTATTTTAAAATTTGATGTAATACTTTTTAAATATTGTTTTGTGAGACTGATTTTGTGTACCAATTGTACTTTTAATTTGGCCTTTTTAATCAACTATTAATTGGATAATAAATTTTTTTAAGCCTTACCTACCTGTGTTGGGTCTTTTATTATATATTAAGTTACAGTGATGATATGTATACTGGTCTTGCCATATTGCTGCATAGAAAGAAAAGCACAAGAGGTTTATCTGTGCTTATTTTTTACTTAGCAGAGTACATGTACTATTGGTACATGTGGTGCACATATTACTGTCCTATTCCATCTATTTATGACTTAATTGTCATGTGAAAGGTGTAACACATGAACTATTGCTGGATGAATAGCATAAGACAAGTAAATATTCTGAATCAGCTATCTATATTTTAGTCAGACTGTGGTGCAAAAAGGGAGGCATACACTCACCAACATATAGAAAATAGTATGAGATTATGATTTATCAAAAAGACAGGAAATTCATGGCGAAAAAAAACCCTCTGTTTAATGCATCAGTTAGGGTTGTTCCACAGCAACAAAAGCAAGGAAATTCAGTGTTAGGGTTGAAAACCCAAACTCTGCATTCACCCCAACCCCCCAGCTCCACCCACACATACACACACACACACACACACATATGCAAGTAGGGGGGGAGGACCAAGGCAACATGACCAATCACAGACAAACAGGCAAACTTTAACTTTGTCAGGTTTCTATATGCAGGGTAAATATGTTTGAACTGTTACTTTCAAAAAACATAGAAACAAATATTCAATTGTTTTGAAAAGCTTAACTTCTTATGAAGAAATCATTCAAACAAATGCCCAACTGTATTAGTTCATTAGGTTTAAATGTTCAACTGTTTCCAATAGTGGTTGTTTTTTCTAGTCTGGTCTCTGCTTGTTATGGTTCCATTGCTGTTCATCTAAGCTGGTTTTCTATGTTTCCAGGATGTTATTTTTGGTAACTGGTGGGAGAAAAGAGAAACAGATTAAGTATGCATGTTCATTTTTTTGTTTTGTATGTGGGTTGGAGAAGGTGTGAGTGCATTTGGGGGAGTGTGTGTGTGTGTGTGTGTGTGCATGCTTGCATGTGCATGTGTATTTTCTAGTGACATTTTTAAAGAGATTTCTTTTTCACTTTTTTGTTTTGGTTTGTTTTACTTTTTTGATTCAATCACAGCCACTGTTGTTATTTTCTATTATATAGACTCTTCTTTTTTTGTGGCTTATTTCATCTGTGGGCAGAGGTGAGTGTGAAGTGGTTAGCAATTTTATTAAGGGATTTGTGAGTTGTTTGTTGAGTGGTGTTTACTTATCTATATTTATTTGTATTGTTATGTGCTTTGCATTGAAGACAGGATTGGTGAAGTAGCTTTCTAGGCTGCCTTGGGGTCTGCTGGTGAAGTTGCTGGATGTTGTTATGTTGCTTGAGGTGCTGTGGTAAGATGTTGTTAGTTGGCTGGTTGGACTGATTGTGGAGTATTGAAGATATTTGTTGTTATTATCATTTAATTTACAGTAGTCATTAATGCTGACTGTGCTCTTGTGGCCTTACCTTACATTATTTCTGTGGGGGGGGGATACTACTATGTTGTTGAGCTTCTGGACCAGGTGTTTCATGCTGAGTGGTTTGTGAGGTGTTTCTCTGTAGGTGTTTGGCTGTCTATCATTCTATCTATCTATCTATTTATCTGTCTGTCTGTCTGTCTATCTATCTGTAATAGATAACCCACTCTAAGGTGTGCAGTCGAGCTGTGATATACACATGCCTTGGTGTACATTGTTACGCATGAGACCACAGGCCAAATGCACCAACCACCCAAGGCGTGCATGTATCAGAGCATGACCACACACCCCAGAGTGGGTTATCTATCTTTTAAAATGGCAAAATTGTTTTGAAGGGGGGTGAAAGGGTAGGTGTAGTCATGCTCTGATATGCGTATGGTCATGTGTTGTGTTTCAACCAATCAGCAGACATAATTTTTCTCACCCATTTCATATATACATACTGTATATATGTAAATATATATATATATACATACATACATATATTTATACAATGGGGTGAGAGCAATATCAGTGCAATAAACTAGGTTATTTCCACTGGAGTGTGACATCTGACAATTACATCACTGGAGTGTGATATCTGACAAATATACATACTCTGCTGATGTCACTACTCACTCACTCACTCACTCACTCACTCACTCATTCACTCATTCACTCACTCACTCCAGCCTGCACACTAAAATGAAATTCTTTACAAATCTGTTTCTCACTGCTACTTACAAGTAACTCAATTAACATTCAAATGACATTCAGCTGTTTTCCACAGTGTTGTAAAACTCCTAACACATTACTACATTTTCAAAAAATCCTGCATTCTAAATAGCAATGCCTCACACTTTCTGTTTCTCACTGCTACTTGCAAGTAACTCACTTAACATTGCAAAGAACATTTAAGCAATATACCATGATATGCTGTGGGTGATGCCAGGATTTACCCATGGGTGGTATGTTGTTCAGTCCCGAGGTGGAGCTGAGGGACCAGCAACACACCACCAGTGGGTAAATCCTGGCATCACCCACAGCCTCGAGTGGGATATTCCTATTATACAATTTGGATTTTTTTTAAATTACATGTTTTTATTATAGGTTTTATTGATTCCAGCAACACAACACCCATGGGTAAATAGACATGTGAAGGAAAAAAATAGTTCCTGATGGTACTGTATGGTGTGGAAAGTTTTTTTTTTATTTTGTGAAACAATTTATTATTTTTTTTGCTGTGTAAACAAGCTGCAAACAGAGGTAACATTTTTACTTACATAGAATGGAACCTTTGCAATATTAACTATTTGTCGGAGGAAGGAAGAGCAGCAATGTTTCATTTTTGTATAACAGAATGAAGTAGGATGCAGTTCTAGTTATAAAGTTGTAAGAGTTACGATTTTGCAACATGTTTTTAATATAGTCCAGAGCAGTTTTTTGCTTAAAGTCTGTTTTGTTGGAACTTATTTGATTGATGTCTTCTCTGTGTTCAGTGAGCTGTTTTTCTGGTTTTCTTCTGGTTGTTGATTGTGGAGGATCCTTTGGTAGTGTAGATGACTGGAATGCCTGAAAAATATATGAGAGAGTTTTAGAGTACTGTGGATGTTTTTGTTGTGCTGGTATTAGGATTTTTATCACCTTTGAGGTGCGGGTTCTGGATGTGGTAGTCCATAGAAGTTGATGGTGCCATAATTGATAAAGTGGCTTAGCGATGGACACTGTGCAGACTGCTATGAGGCTGTAGGGGTCTTTTGCACTGGAGTATATTGTGCTGCGTTGTGTGTTGATTGGATTTGATTGGGTTGGAGCTGATTCTACAGTGTTGCAAGGTCTTCGAGATGGAGAATGATCTCATCATTGAGTTGTTCTGTTAGGATGTACTTCATTTGTAGAGCAGGTATATAATTGCGATGTTCTGTTTCATGGATTGGAGAGATTTCGGAAGTGGGAGATTTTTCTGTTGAGGTTTGCAATAGTATTGTTTGTGTACAGTAGATTGCATTTTGTAGAGATGCTGCTGTAGATTGCTGCATTTGGATGTATTCATTTTGGGTGAAGTAGTTTGGGTGTAGTGGGTTGTGTTCAGGATAGACTGTTTTAGAAGTTGATGTTTCTGTATAGTACTGTTTGCTGGTGGAATGAGCATTTGTGTATTGTGGGAAAAAATACTGCTTCTCATTTTTATTTGTTTTGGATTCTGTTTTTTTTTTTATGGTTTCTGCATTTTTGCCAGATATTATGGAGGACCATGTGTCATAGTTGAATAAGTTTGGTCTCCAATAACTGCTTAGTGACGCTTCATTTTTGTGTCCCGTGATGTTCATTATTTCTCTGGTTTGCATTCCTGAATCAGATAAGAGAGTCATTACTGTGGCTCTGAGAGAATGATTCATGTAGTGAGTGTCTAGTCCAGCTTGTTGACATATCATTGGAAGCATTTTCCCTAAATAATTAACACCCATGGGTTCACGTGTGTACCAGATATTTTGGGTGTGTGAGTTGTGCTCCTGTATTTTTTGGGGTTGACAAAAGAAAGCTGGAGGGTGCAGAGGAAGTTTACAGATATATTGCAAGAAGCTTTTAACTGGACAAAGTGGGTCTTCTGGGATTTCTAGCATGCAACCTCTGGTTAGTTGACGTGTGGGGTCATGAATTGCTTTGTGTTTTTTTGTATCTTCGTTAAAGGATTTTGTTATGTATTTTTTGCCGTCTGGAGTGTACTTTAATTCAGATGAGTTAATGGTGAGGTTTCTTATGCCCTCGTTTCCTCTTCTGGCAAAGTTCAGTTGAATATGGAGCCAAACTTTTTGTACTAGTGTTTTAGGTGTGTTTGGAGACAAAGCTGGTGAATTACAGAGTACTTTTAGCTCTTCCTGTGTCAGTGGGGGATGCTAACTTTGTTTGTCTTTTCCTAGTTTTCGGTACTGTTTGATGACTCTTTTAAAAACATTGTTTGAGGAGGTGAATTCTGTGTCATTCATAAGGTTTAATACTCTTGATATGGGTGGTTCATTTATGTAATGGTTGAGTCCTAATCTTAATCCAATGTAACTGGCTAAAACATATTGGTCACCATCAGTGTTTCTCACTGTGGCATAGAAACTTCTTAATATGGTGTTGAGTTGTTCAATAGGAATTGTTTTTATATCTATATTTATGTCTTTTTGTGCACACCAGTCGAGAAAATCTTTAACTGCCCACTTAGTTTGCTTTCTTGTGATGGTTTCATTTTTTCCTTTTTCTAAGTTTTGAAGTTGTTGCTCACTTACAGTAATGTGTCTTTGTTTTTTCTTCATTTCAGGAAGTGTGAGGCCTGTTGTCACTGGAGGAGCAGAGCCGAGGGCATTTCTTGTAGGCGGGGTTGATGACGGTGGAGGACGGGCAGTGTTTTGTATTGGTGCCAGTTCTGAAGGAGTCACATAGGCTGGCTGCTCGAACGCTTGAGCTGAAGTATCAAGTAAGTTGTGAGGAACATTTTGACATGTTCTTTCTCATGGAATCATGCTTCGAATGTTTAAAAATATTTCATCTAGCTCCGTTTTGTCAATTACATCAAAGCTGCATTCCATTTTTGTTTTTTTAAATTTAGTGCGGTCAGTAGCAATTCTGTGGAAGACGGCGGCTCATGGCTTTGATGTTTACCATTGGATGGATTTTGAGAAGGTATGGGGCACGGGGTGCAGCTGGCACTTTTTCCTGTTGGGTACTAGCAGGATTTACACGCTGTAAATCCTGCTACATAGTCAATCAGGAGCCAGCTTTTTTGGGTGCTGTTGTATAATTAGTCATTTTCCACAGGGTTTGTAAAACTCCCAGCCCATTACTATGTTATTTTAAGTTCAAGAAAACCTGCAATGTAAATCACAGTGCCTCACAGTAACTGTTCCTCACTGCTTGTTGAAACTAATTTAATTAGCATTGCCAAACACATTCACCTGTTTCTCATACCGTGTGTAGCACTGCCAGACCATTCAGAAACACTTAAACACACTCAGAACACAATCACACAGTGTTTTCAGTATAGCCTAGAGGTGTGAGTAATGAGCTTTGAACAAGCTTGGTAAATCCAGCACACCAGACTCTCTCTCTCTCTCTCTCTCTCTCTCTCTCTATATATATATATATATATATATATATATATGTATACATATATATATTTATACCTGTATATATATATATATATATATATATATTTATACCTGTATATATATATATATATATATATATATTATGGTAGCATGGTAGTGCTACCATAGTTAGGGTTGAGGAGCCATTTCCATGTTAAACCCAAAATTTTGCACCTTAATAACTTTGCAACCGTTTGATGGATTTGCCTGAAATTTGGAATGTATGATCAAGACCCACAGGCCTTGGGATCTGCCAAGTTTTGTACTGATCTGATATACGGTTGTGGAGTTATTAAGTGTGATCTGTGCACGCGTTTACGCTTTTCTGGAATTCTGTGGTCACGCCTACAGGTCGTACAGTTTGCGTGACTGGCCTGAAATCTTCAGGGAACATGCAGCCGGGTCCCCAATGTGCCTTTCAAAGATTTCGTGAAAAAATATTAAACGGTTCAAAAGTTATTCAAAAAACAGTTTCCCATTATAAGTCAATGGGAAAAGTTAACAAAAAGTTCAACACTTTCGCAAATGCATTTTTACTTTCGCAAATGGGCCTGTTACTTTCACAAATCGGCCATTTTGTTTTCAGTTGGTGATCAGAAAAATGGTTGGCATTTAAATTTGGGACCCTCTAGCAACCTAATTTTTTTGTATTCACCTAGTCGGGCCCTGAGGATGCTTGCCATGTCTTTATTTTGTGTAAAACACCCCAGAAATATGTTTTTCAAATTTCTGGAAAAGTACTTTCAAATTACTTTCGTGCTCACAAAGTGTCGAAATTTTATGAAAGCTTTCAAGAAATTATGACAGTAGTTTTCTAGTCTGTGGAAAATGACAGCAATTCTTTGAACTGCGCTGCAAAAGAACCTGTTGGGAGTTTTGGCTGAAATTTGAGGAACGAGCCAACATCTCTCAGATGTGCCTTTCAGTGTTGTATTGAAAAAATATTACATGGCGGCAAAGTTACAGCACTCCAAATTTGACGGTTTTTCCCATAGGATAACATTACGGCGCCCAACGCATTACAGAAATCCTTTGGCACCCTGCTGCAAAATAACGGTTTGGTCTTTTTTCCTGAAATTTGAAGGGAAGACAGCCAACAGCCCACAGATGTGCCTTTCAGTAGTTTGGTGAAAAAATATCACACGGCGGCAAAGTTACGGCACTCCAAAGTTGACATTTTTCCCATAGGATAACATTACGGCGCTCAACGCATGACAGAAATCCTTTGATCCCATGCTGCAAAATAACGGTTTGGTCTTTTTTCCTGAAATTTGAAGGGAAGACAGCCAACAGCCCACAGATGTGCCTTTCAGTGGTTTGGTGAAAAAACATTACAGGGAGGCAAAGTTATGGTGCTCTGAACTTTCTTTTTTCCCATAGGATAACATTCGGCGTTCGCTGCTTCAGGCCCGTATCTCGAAATGGTGCAGATAGGACTTCGTCGGAAAATTTCTTAGCCCCTGGAGGCTAAGATTTAAATTAGCTGGACAGTTGTAAATAATATGACTTTTAAATTTTTTTCTTCATACACGGTTCCTGAGATATAATGTATTTAGTATTCCAAGATCTCATTTTCTGCACGATACTCATTATTTTGCATACATTATTTGTACTACTGTCTTTCTCAATGCAGGTTTTGGGAAAACCAGCCTGTGCGCTTACATTACTGTTACTGTTGCCCTTTCTTTGCTGGTGCGTTCGCTTCACTTACCGTTGATGTCTGCGCCACCATGTGCGTTATCCTTTGCGTTTCATTTGCGCTTGCGTTTCTGTTATTTTTTGCCATTTTCTGTCTACAGTACTGTTTATCTTTCTGTTTCACTTTACATCACCATGCCCATTGACATTTCTGTTTGCAGGCACCATGTTACTATGTGACAACACATCACGTGGGCAGACCATTCTCGCTCATGCCACCATGTGCAGTTACCTTTCTGTTCTCATTCGTGCTTGTGTTACCATGTGCGCCACTGTTAGCATTTCTGTTTGCGTTGCTGTCCTGTTAGTATGCCACAAGACATCCTGCTGGCGGGGCGCGGGGCACAAAGGGCTCAGTGCTCCCGCCACACAATATGGCGGTGGGAGCTGGGGCCCAGAGGGCACCGCGCTCCCGCTGCTGCATTACATTCACTATTTCTTGTTATCATTCTCAAAAAGAAGGGAAATTAGAGGCAAAAAACTCAGTTTAATGCATTAGTTAGAGTTGTTCCACAGCGACAAAAGTGAGGAAATTCGCTGTTAGGGTTGAAAACCCCTTGCACCCCACCCACCCCCAACCGGCATTGGGGTGTGCATTGGGATCATGAGTCCTAACTCTCACCCCATTCTCCTATACTTCTGCTGCTTTACACAGGTCATGGGGTGAGAGTTAGGGTGATGATCCCAATGCACACCCCAATGCCACCACGTAGTCATCCTTTTGCGTTTCATTTGCGCTTGCGTTTCTGTTACTTTTTGCCATTTGTGTACGCACTGTTTCTTTCTGTTTCACTTTGCGTCACCATGCCCATTGACATTTCCATTTACAGGCACCATGTTACTATGTGACCAGACATCACGTGGCACACTGTTCCCGTCTACGCCACTGTGTGCGTTACCCTTTCTGTTATCATTCGCGCTTGTGTTACCATGTGTGACACTGTTAGCATTTCTGTTTGCATTGCTGCTCCTGTTACTATGCCGCAAGACATCATGTGGGGGGCGCGGGGCGCAGAAGGGCCCCGCGTGCCCTCCACCACATTACATTCACTATTTCTCAATATCATTCTCAAAAAAAAGGAAATTAGAGGCAAAAACTCCGTTTAATGCATTAGTTAGGGTTGTTCCACAGCCACAAAAGTGAGAAATTCGCTGTTGGGTTGAAAACCTAACTCCAGTCACCCCCAACACACACACACAGACACACACACAATTCAAGTATGGGGAGGACCAAGTCAACACAACCAATGACAGACATCCAGCAGCAGGTGACAGAAATAACAAACAATTGTCTAAATGTACTACGAGACATCCCCACCCACCTGACCAGGTACTGCATGCTCAGTGGAGATCAACAGCAAAACTGAGGCCATGTACACCAAACGTACACATCCCTGATTGCAGCTGCACACAACGCATTCACACTTAGTAGTTGCATGGCCTTACCTACCGATGCCCCACACCACACCACAACTGGTACTGTGCGTTATTCAATATAAATGCTGAAGGTGCATGATGACAGTTGTAGAAAGGTTTTAACACTACTGAGTATACATTAATTAAGAGAAGCACATAAATTAACTACAAGACACTAGCATGCTCAAGATAAAAGTAGTGATACATTTAGTAGGTGATTTACATAGTAGTACATTTACTGCAATGGTTTACTCAACATAGAGAGGCTGATGTAAACGTATGGAAAAGCATTGCCTGTTCAACGCTGTGAAATTGGTACTGCCAGTATCACATGCATTCTTACTGATGAAGGTGTACTGCTGATGTACATACATAGACCTTCAGTGTGTTTCAATATTAAAGATGCAGTAAGTATTCTTTGTAAGAAAGATTGTAATTGCATGGATCAGGCCAAGCAACTTCTAAATATCATAGCACTACTGAGCCAACAATGATGTACCTGTATCGGACGTGTATGTAGGATAGATTTAGATTTTCCTGTAGGCACTTACTGAGTATGTTGTACCTGATAAAGACAAACTCATTGCATCTGTGATGACTAACTTCTTCAAATAGTAATACATTTGCTATTGTTGCAATGAGTGATCTATGCCACTTATGGACACAGTGTGATTTTTTTAACAGTTGTTTCATACTCAGGCTGTATGCCTACTGTTTGGGTTTGCCACACTTCTGTCACTGATGCTATCAAAGTGATAACTATGTTAATTCTGCTACAACAGGAATCAAGTAGGTATGGTGTAGATATAAACAGAATGTCTTTTAGTATTGATTTAACTCATAATGGGGTAAATGTACTAGGACAGCAGGGTTATCCTCTATCACTGAGTCTGTCAATAATCACACTAGGGTTTCGATGACTGTAATGATCAAGTTACACTGTTCATCTTCATGAGTTCATATTCACAGCCATTCTCCAGCAACTAGACAGTGTATGGTGTAACTGGGTGGGACACTGTGTTGCAAAGCTGCTGCAGTGCCTAGCAGAGGGAGATTATCTACTCAAAAAGACAATTAAGCTATAAGGCATGACCAACAGTTATGTTAAATGGTCTGTTAATCACCCTGTAGGGGTTTAATGTTGAATGAGGCATATCCGAGTGCCACATGTCGCTAGACAGTGATAAACTGACCATTAACATAATACCTGGGAGTGGCTTATTGCTATCATAATAAAACTGTTTTTAAACAACATTAAACCATGTTCATCATATGGTTAGGCTCTACATGTATGTTAATAAAAACTAAACATAAGGCTGTTACAATGTTTACAGTCAATTAGAAAGCTGCATTTCTCAAACCCTTGTTAAATCAGAGATATTATACCTGTACAACTCCTTGGTTTTGCTTAACTCTATTGCTCAGGTGGCCCACCACAAGTGGTGTGGTGTGGTGTGGGGCATCGTAGGTAAGGCCATGCAACTACTAAGTGTGGTACGTTGTGTGCAGCTGCAATCAGGGATGTGTACATTTGGTGTACATGGCCTCAGTTTTACTGTTGATCTCCACTGAGCATGCAGTACCTGGTCAGGTGGGTGGGGATGTCTCGTAGTACATTTAGACAATTGTTTGTTATTTCTGTCACCTGCTGCTGGATGTCTGTCATTGGTTGTGTTGACTTGGTCCTCCCCCATACTTGAATGTGTGTGTGTGTCTGTGTGTGTGTGGTGCTGGGGGTGAATTGAGTTGGGGTTTTCAACCCTAACAGGCCAATTCCTCACTTTTGTCGCTGTGAACAACCCTAACTAATGCATTAAACAGTTTTCTGTCTAATATATATATATATATATATATATATATATATATATAGATATATATAGATATATATATATCTATATATTTATATATATATATATATATATATATATATATATATATATATATATATATATATATATATACATAGATATAGATATAGATATATATAGATATATATATATGTATAATGGTACCATAGTTAGGGTTGAGTAGCACTTTTAAGGTTAAAGGGTGAAATGTTGCACCTTAATAACTTTGCCACCATTTAACAGATTTGCCTGAAATGTGGCAGGCATGGTTGGGCATGGTAGATCTTGGGATCTGCCAACTTTTGTACTGGTCAGGTATATGGCTGTGGAGTTATTAAGTGACAACCGAAAGCGCAATTACGCTTTTTTGCGAATTCTTTGTTCTCGCCTACAGGTCGCATGGTTTTTGCAACTGGCCAGGGTCCCCGATGTGCCTTTTGAAGATTTCGTGAAAACATAATGAATGGTTAAAAAGTTATTCAAAAGACAAGTTCCCTTTATAAGTCAATGGGAAAAGTTAAAAATTTCAACACTTTCGCAAATGCACTTTTTAGTGTCACAAATGGCCCCTAGTAGTGTCGCAAATCTGCCATTTTATTTTCAGCTACTGATCAGAAAAATGCTTGGCATTTAAAACTGGGACCCTCTAGGAACACAATTCTTTTTGTGTTCACCTAGTCGAACCCTCAGGATGCTAGCCATGTCTTTATTTTGGGGTTAAATACCACAGAAATATGTTTTTCAAGTTTCTGGAAAAAGTAGTGTTACAAAGTAGTGTCGCACTTGCAACACTTTGACAAAATTTTGCGAAAGCTTTCGCAGATTGCGACACTACTTTTCCAAACTATGGCCAAAATGACAGGAGTTCTTTGCCACCCTGCTGCAACGGAACGGTTTAGTCTTTTGGGCTCAAATTAAGAGGGAAGGCAGCCAACATCTCAAAGATGTGCCTTTTGGTGGTTTGGTGAAAAAAATATTGCACGGATGGCAAGTTACGGTACTCTGAAGTTGACATTTTTCCCATAGACTAACATGGTGGCTTACGCCTGCCTTTCGGGGCTCGTATCTAGAAAACAGTGCAAGATACAGAATTTTTGTTGTGAAAACATAGCCAGAAAAATCATGAATCATGTGAATTTTTTTTTCTACATCATACGGTTACTGAGATATAAACAATTAAGTATTCCAACACCTCATTTTCGGCTCCAAGGCCCATTATTATGCATACATTCTTTGTACACACTGTGTTTTTCTATGCAGCTGTTGGGGGAAAAACAGCGTATGCACTTCTGTTAATGTTACAGTTACTGTATCCACTTGCATTTACATACTTGTTTGCATTACCGTTCCCGTGTATGTCATCGTGTGCGTTACACTTTGCGTTCTCATTTGCGCTTGCATTTGTGTTACTATTATCATTTGTGTTTCCACTACTGTTTGCATTTGCATATCAGTTTGCATCACCGTGTGCATTGGCATTAGCATTTACAGCAGCCCTTTCCTTTGCATTTTCATTTGTCTTTCGTTTTGCGTCTTTGTTGCTGTTACTGTTACCATTTGCATTTCCTATTACGTTACTGTGCCCGTGTGCATTATGGTGTACATTTCCATATGTGCTTGCATTTCCTTTGGCATTATTGTTGCTGTTACCATTACCATTTGCATTTACAATTGTGGTAACATGGCTGTGAGTGTTACAGTTTGCAGTTTAGGTTAACTTTACCATTTGCATTTACAATTGTGGTACCGTGCCCATGCCCGGTATGGTTCACGTTTACGTGCGCGATTCCATTTGCATTTTCATTTCTGTTATGTTTGCCCTTCTTGTTGCTGTAATACTTAACGTTTGTGTTTACAGTACCAGTGCCATCACTGTGTGTGTTACCAGTTGCATTTTCGTAAAGGCTTGTGTGTCCGTTTATATCACTGTTCGCTTCGGCATCACTTTACACTTGTGTTTCTATTAACGTTTGCTTTACCATTTATGTTTGCTTTACCATGTGCGTAACCATTGCCGCTTGCATTTGCTTTGCAGTTCCTGTTACTATATAAAAGGACATCGCATGGTGTGCCCTGTGCTCCCACCACCATATTCCATTCACTATTAATCGTCCTCATTCTCAAAAAGAAGGGAAATTAGAGGCAAAAAAATCCATTTAATGTATCAGTTAGGTTTGTTTCACATTGACAAAAGTAAGGAAATTCGGTGTTAGGGTTGAAAGCTCCCCTTGGACCCACCACCCCAACTGGCATAGGGGTGAGCATTTGGGTCATTGGTCCTTACTCTCACTCCATTCTCCTATACCTCTGCTTATTTACACATGTGATGGGTAAGAGTTACAGTCCATGACTACAACGTGCACCCCGATGCCGGTTGGGGGGGCTGGTGGGCCCAAGCGGGCTTAACCCTAACACTGCAACATCCCCCAGGACTACCCTGTGGCACCCTGCACTCGGGCAAGTTCTTCTCTTGTACCTTTATTTTGGTGGGATTAGTGTAATGGGGCATCTGCACTCGTTACAAACTTTCCTTTTGTAAAATTATCTGCTCTTTTAAGTTGGACATGGATCAGATGATGTTCCTTTTAAATGGCAAATGCATCTGTACTACTTAATTCTATGTCTCTTGTGTGTTCCTTTTCATCATCTTTTCCTTGTGATGTGGTGGCAGTGGCACAACATTTTTGTTTAAATAAAGTATTTGCCCAGGATAGCCCAACTTCTCACTTTACTGTAAGAAGGGTGTTGTTTCCTCTTAACAATAGTTAGCATTGGGCAGTTAAGTGACTTGTGTAGGGCCTCTCAGAAAGTAGCACATAGGATTTGAACTTAGACCTCTTGGCTGTCATGCTGTATAGCCCCAAAAAATATGTAAAAGTATATCAGTTATCAAAATTTAACTTCTGTGGCAGTGAGAGAGCCACTCCTGGACATTTACAAGGGTTAGGTGAGGTCTACCCTTGTTTCAAATTGTGAAGATCCTGTAAAATAATAGTTTAACATACTCTGGTTAACTTAACTGTTGTGGTAGTGAGAGGGTCACTTTTGGGCATCTTCAAGGGTTGGGAGAGAGCTACCCTTGGTACAGACTTTGAAGGCCCTGCAAAAGAACAGTTAATATATTTTTGATCTCAATAAGTTATTTAGAGTGTGTTTGTTTTTATCTTAGTGTTTGTCTGCTGATTTTGGGGTTTTAAATCAGGGTTGGGTGGGATACTTTCGTTGTTTTTGTCTTGAGTTATTTTTGTTTTGGGTGGGTTATTGTGGGTTTATATTGTGTGTGTGTGTGTGTGTGTGTGTGTGTGTGTGTGTCTGTGTGTGGTAAGTGAGTAATGTGAATTATTAAGTGGGTTTAGAAATGTGCTGGGGTTTGGGGCCTGTAAGGCTCAGCTACTTGAGCGATGACCTCTGGGGACTCCATCACTTTGAGCTTCTAGTACTATCATCAGAAGCCTACTTTAGATGTAGAGCTCTAGGAATAGCTCAGGGGGGCCTGGTGGGATGTCCCCCGAGTGACTGCCAGTGAGTCTGGGATTCGGGTGGTAAAATCGAGGAGACAACCTGGGGTGAAATGGGGACTTGAACGGGGAGAGCCCAGTCTAGTCCCCATTCCCAAGGGCTCCACCATAGAGGGTGGGTAGATGACTGATCCAGCTGCCTTACCTCACCCTACTTGGGCTGTGATGTGCAATGCCATATCAATAAGGAACAAGACTGCTATAATGGCAGACTTGATATCCTCTGTCGATCTGGCTTGCGTCACAGAGACCTGGCTGGATGAAAATGCTGCCCCAACTTTGGAGGCGGCTGTACCAGCCGGATACTCTATGATACACAGCATGAGGAAGGATCGTATGGGTGGGGGGTGGCCATTTGTTTTAAATCGAGCTTGAACCTCACGGTGCTGCCTATGGGTCCTATAGGGTCCTTTGAATGTGTGACTGCCTGAGGGGCAAGGCCCCTGGAATTCTGCATTTCTGCTGTTGTGGAATTTGCCACAGAATTTGCATCATGCTGCAGAAAGTATATATAGTGCAGCAGAATTCATTGTTATTGGTGAATTTTCATATAAATATACTGTTTTTCCGTAGTGTCAGGCTTTCTTTCCCATCTCGTTTATCCTGAAGCCCTTCCTCTATGCTCAGCATATGATGTCATTGATGACATCATATCATATTTATCCAATGACAGGACTGCATTCTGCCAGAGAAGTGAATAAATCATGCTGCAGAAATCAGAAAATGCTGCCGCAGAAGTCAAGAAGCCCTGCCGCAGAAATCAGAAAATTCTGCCACAGAACACCAGGGGCCCTGCCGAAGGGGTACAGGTGTGGGCTTCAGTGTCCTACTGCTCTATCACCCCCCCCCAGGTAGCAATGGGGATTTTTTGAGGGAGTCTGAGGAGCACATCGTGGTCCTAATGTTGGAGTCCCCCAGGTGGTTGATCCTGGAGGATTTCAATGCCTGGGTAGATGGGGGGCTGTCAAAATTTTGGTAAAGATCTTCTTGAGAGCATGGGGACACTGGGCCTGACACAAAAGGTAATGACAGCAATGCACTTGGGTGGCTATACAGTGGATCTGTTTTTTTCTGTTGAGTTAGATATTATGGACCTTAGTGTTGATCCAGTGGTTTGGTCAGATCATAGCACCATGGGGTTCACATTTAGAGCCCCCCAGGTGGTTCTGCCCCTATGGAGATGATTCAGTACTGGTCTTTAAGGGGGGGTTTCCCCAGAGGACCTTTTGGCAGTGCTGGACCTATAGAGTATTGGGGAAGCTTGTGCGATTGGGTCAGAGGAGGCAGTAGTAGTGTACCTTGCACAAAGAAATATGGATATTTACTGTCTGGGTGTTATACCCTTTATCATGCTTGCTCTTTTCAGTATGAACATAGTGTCACTCCTTATTCCCAGTGACCATCTTAGTATAGGGTCCGATACCCGGGATTTTAGCTTCTCAAACTCAATTCTTACTAAACTTAGGCCGGTACCTGCTTGGCTCTTTATCCTTTACCCTAAAGGCTGTACCTATCATATGCTCCTTGGCCATCAAAAGTGGTGAAGAAGGTTTGTTCAGATGCAAATCTTTCTCCAGGTAAGGCCCTGCCTCTTGGCACTGCTTTTACTCCTCCTAGCAGGTGACATTGAGGTCAATCCTGGCCCTCTCTCTCACTCTACTGCTCAAACCCGATCTGGTCTTCCAAAGAAAGGGCTCCTTATTGCCCACATGACCATCAGGAGTCTAACATGCCACAAGGATGAACTGGAGGTATGGATAAAAGATTACAACCCTGACATTCTCTGCCTCTCTGAAACATGGCTAAAACCCAGTATACCTAACACCCTCTGCAAAATTGCCAACTACTCCCTGATATGAAGTGATAGGTTAAAAACCAAGTGTGGCGGTGGTGTAGCCATCTATTACAGATCTCACCTCAGCCTAAATACTGTCCCTGACCCGGCCTCTGTTGAGCTATGTGAACATCTACATGTCACAGTTACATTAGGTGCAAAGAAGCTCCATATCATCTGTGCCTATAATCCTCCCTCTGGAGGCCTTACAGGATTACAAGATCTACTCGAAAAGACTTTTTCAAATATAAACCAAAACAAGGCTATAATTCTTGGAGATATTAACCTAAATTGGCTGGGTCCTGCTCATAGTTCCCTGGTATCAGTTACCAGCACCTATAACCTACATCAGATGATTACTGAACCAACTAGGGCCCCAAATCCTACTAAAACTGGCACCCTCATAGACTGGTTACTTACAACATGGCCTGAGCATATGATCTCCACTGGGATCCTTGTGGATGCTATCACAGATCATACTCCGATTTTCTGCATGTGGGCCTCAGGAGCCCCACCACCTCCTCCACCGCGTTATGTCACCTTCACAAATTTTGCACAGCTTGATGAAAAGGCATTCCTTCAGGACATTTCTTGTGTAGATTGGTCTGATATCTACTGCACAAACAGTGTTGATGAGGCTCTGCACATTTTTCTCAATAAGTTCACTGCTATCCAAACAAGGCATGCCCCCAAGATCACCAGGAGAGTAACAGGCAAGCAAACCAAGTGGCTACACAAGGACCTCCTGTCTGAACTACATCGTAGGGATAAGCTATGGAAGTGATTCAAACAAACCAGGACGTATGGATGATTTTAACTCCTATAGGGCCAGTAGACATCTCTGTAAAAAGAAAATAAGATTAGCCAAAAGTAAATACTGCCAGGACCTGCTCGTGAACGCAGCATCAGACTCTAGGAAATTTTGGGCCCATATCAAAACCTTCTTAGGATCCTCCCAGTCCCATACCCCCAAGGATATGATATTAAATGGGGTGCACTGTAATGATCCAAAGACCATTGCAGATGCTCTAAACCAGAAATTCTCAGATCTGTCTTTGCATACCTCTGCTTTCCCACCACAGACCTCTCCCCTCCAGGGCAGTGAGACTCAAAGAACACTTAGCTCCTCTACAACTCTCCAGATATCTCAGCATACACCTCCCTTTTACTTTCAGGAGATTACTGCACTAGAGGTCTTTAAACTTCTCTTATCCATATCTGGAAACACTAGTGTGGGGTCTGACCTCTTTGAACCCCGTTTACTCAGACTTGCTGCTGCCTATATAGCCTCACCACTGGTGAAAATATATACACTATCCCTGATCACTGGTACTGTCCCAGTCCTGTGGAAACTTGCTCGAATAACTCCTATATTTAAAAAAGGGGAAAAGAAAGATATCAACAATTACAGACCTATTGCTATTCTCTCTGTTTTGTCCAAACTACTTGAAAAGGCTGTCACTATCCAAACACGTGACTTTCTAGCAAAGTGGTGTATCCTATCTGATGCCCAACATGGTTTCTGAAAAAAACCATAGCACATCTACTGCGCTATTGAAACTTACCTCGGATATAATCTCTAACATGGATGCAGGTAGACTCACTGGTGCTGTATTTATAGACCTTACTAAGGCCTTTGACCTTGTGGACCACCCCCTACTCCTATCCTGCTTGCATAGCCTAGGTTTCTCCTCTCCAGTCGTATGCTGGTTTAGCAGCTATCTATCCGATAGGTCACAAGCAGTTAAATTTAACTCAGCCATTTCCGAGTCTGCCTCAGTAAACCTGGGGGTTCCTCAAGGCTCCATCCTGGGTCCTCTCCTTCTCTCTCTCTTTATAAATAATGTCTCCTGTGCCCTACAGAGTTGCTCATCTCTCTTGTATGCTGATGATCTTGTCATTTATGCCAGTGATAACAATGTGGAGAATCTAAACGCAGCACTCTCAACTGATTTCACAAATATACAAAACTGGCTGTGTGAGCACAAGCTGGTCCTAAACATAAAGAAAACCAGGCCATGCTTTTTGGCTCTGACCCTAAACTCCGTGGTGCCCTCCTCCCTTACAGTCCATGACTCAGGTGATACAAAACTAGAAACTGTCTCATCCTTTAACTATCTTAGTGTCCTGCTTGACCAATCCCTTGATCTGAGCGCATATTCAATCCATCTGCAAGGCTGTTAATTGCAAACTCGGTGCTGCTTACAAATTGGGTTACTTGCTTACGCCATCTGCTAAAAAAGCCATTGCCAAGGGTGTACTGCTACCTTCCCTAACTTACAGTGCCCCCATCCTCTCTAGTGCTCACAAAATTGCCCTCCAGAAATGGGATGTCACCTACAATAACATATGTCGATATGCATCCTCCTCCTAAAGACAAAAGCACTGCTGTCAGCTTTATGATGACTTAGGATGGCTCTCCCCCATGGCAACAAGAAAATATTATCTTGGCTCCCTTACTGACTCTGTTGTAAGGCTCAAATCCTCAAAATCTCTGGCAGAACTTTTAATTCCCCACTCCATCCCTCACAGTCTGAGGTCTGCTGAAAACTGTCTACTCCAAGTTCCAAGATGCTCTACCACAAAAGGCACTGGGGCTTTCAAGTGTGCAGCTCCCCAGTTTTGGAATACACTTCCCCCCGAACTCAAATTGGCTGGAACTCATCAGAGCTTTAAAAAAGAACTTCACTGCTATCTATCACATACTGGCCCCTGCACCTGCTTTGATCCCACCTGATGGTCTTGATTATGTTGCGTGCCCCAAATGCTCTCTCTTTCCTTTCTGTTTTCCTCTCTGTTTATGTCTGGTCTTTATATTTTCCCTTAGTCCTATAGACTTGCCTTCCCATGTTCTTCTCCAATCTCTCAAATCTCTATCTCCCTCCTCCTGTATCCCTGCTCTAGATTCTTCATGCTATGATCCCTCTGCCCTGTCACATTCTTGCCTGACCTCTACTTCCTCATCTCCCTCTAATACATGTCCCTCCCTACCCCTGCTCCCTGCTTTGATTCCTCTGTCCTATCTCTCTCCTGCCCTATTATCCACCTTCTCTCCCTTACCCCAGCCACTCTGTCTTCTTTCCCTAAGCCTCTTCTCATTATATTACCCCATTTCCCCTCCTGCCCTCCTCCTCTACTCTAATTCCAAAATACCTTATTTTTTAGAGTTAGACCTTATTCACGAAATCTCTGCAAATTGTATTTGCTTGACCTATCCTTGTTTACCCCTCAACAATTGCTACTTGCCTTGCCCACCGTGGCCTACAGATGTATTTTCTGTTTCTCTCCTATTTATGCCATGTTATCTGCTTCTCACCACATGAAAACCTATAATGCTACCTACTACCTCTGTTATGTTGAATAAGTTTTTTCTTTCAAGGTTTTTACATAATGTACCTTTTGCTTAAAATTCTGTTTGCTTTCTCCCCATGTTAAGAATGAAAATGTTCTTGTACCTGTTTTATTTATGTTGTACTCTCCTGGGTCATACCTGAAAATAGTCATTGTGTTGGCTAGTGTACTTACCCGGTAAACAAAAACTAAATAAATAAATAAATAAAAAAAATAATGGGGTGGTTGGTGCTGCCCTTGACTCAGTCACACTCTCACGTGTCTGACCCAGTCTACTCATCGGAGATCTCCCTGGTATGATGAGAATCTCTGAGGTTTAAAGACTAGGGGTCAGAGGTTAGAGATGCATTGGAGGAGATCTGGTTTGGTAGAGGACAAATTGGCCCTGAGGTCACATTATGTGGACTATCAGGGGGCAATCTCCCGTAGAAAGGCAGAATTTCTTTCTGGGGAGATTGCTACAGCGAGAAACAGACTGGCTCAGCTCTTCCACACAGTGGACAGACTTTTACATCCTGCCTGTCTGTGTGTCGGAAGGGTAGGTTCTAGTGCAAGGTGTGAGGAGCTGGCTCTGTTTTTCAGTGACAAGGTGTCCTTCATCAGGGCTGATGTTTCCTCTAATGTCTCTCAAAAGGGCTGCAGGATCTGGCCTGAGTTGAGTTGGAGCACTCCTCCTGTGTGGGATGAGTTTGAGCTGATTGGGGTTGGGGAGGTGGTAGAGATAATCTCTAAGCTATGGCCAACCTATTGTGATTTAGAGCCAGGTCCAACTCACCTTTTGGTGGAATGTTTGGACCTGATTGGTCCTGTGATTGCTGGGGTAGTCGGGAGTTCTTTAGGGAGTGGGATCTTTACATCAGCCTTGAAAGAGGCTTTAGTTAGACAGCTCCTGAAAAAAAACATCTTTGGACTCAGACTGCCTCAGCAACTAAAGACCTGTTTCGAACCACCCATTTTAAGGGAAGGTTGTAGAAAAGGTGGTGGCCATTCAGCTGGAGAGACATCTCACTGCTTCCTCCGCTTATGAGCCTTTCCAGTCTGGGTTCAAAGTGCGGCATAGTACAGAGACAGCCCTGGTGAGGGTGCTTAATGACCTCCTGATGGCAAGGGATAGAAGGGACCGTACCATCTTGGTCCTTCTAGACCTCTCTGCAGCGTTCAACACCATGGACCACGAGGTGCGACTTGACTGACTGCAGTTCTGGTGTGGTCTGTCTGGAAATGTCATCAACTGGTTTAGGTCATACCTGACAGACAGAGTGCAGAGGGTAACCATGGGAATTTTCTCATCAAACCCGAAGCCTCTGGGCTGTGGTGTTCTGCAGGTATTCATGGTGTATATGCTGCCACTGGGGGACATTATCAGGCAGTACAGACTGGGTTTCCACTGCTATGCAGATGACACACAGCTGTATCTGTCCTGTGCTACCAATAGCCAGGTGTCTGACTCTGTATTTAACAGCTGTCTTGAGGAAATTCAGACATGGATGACTCAAAATTGGCTTAAACTAAACCCAGACAAGACTGAAGTACTGGTGGTGGAGTCGGGTCTTTGGGACGGAGGGGGGGTTATAATATTACCCTCTGAACTTGTGTTGGGGGGGTGTGCCTTTAGCCCTCTCTAAGCAGGTGAAAAATTTGGGCATAATCCTGGATGGTGGCCTGACACTGGAAGCACAGATGCTGGCCGTGGTAAAAACTGGGTTTTATCACCTCTGGAATATTGTCCAAATTCGAGCCCTGATCCCGCCCATTGACCTGCCCACACTGGCACATACTTTCGTCACTTCCAGGTTAGACTGCTGCAATGCCCTGTACCTAGGGATATCTGGAGGCAACCTCCACAGACTGCAGCTGGTGCAGAACATAGCAGCAAAACTATTGTTGGGGTTAAAAAGAGGTGAACATATCACCCCCACATTGCGCAAACTGCACTAGCTGCCAGTGCGGTGGAGGATTGTCTTCAAGACAGGGCTGTTAACCTATAAATCCCTGCACTTGAGGGGCCAAGTCTATCTGCAAGAGCTTCTCATGCTGTACCGCCCAGTCCGGGCTCTCCATTCTGCCAGGAATGGCCTCCTTGGTGTTCCTAGGGTTAGGTTGCAGCATTCTGGTGATCAGGTGATTGCAGCCACTGCACCTACCCTGTAGAACTCCTTGAATTGTTATCTTTGTGAGGCTGCCATGGTAGATGCCTTTAAGAAGGGCCTCAAATCATATTTATACAATCAGGCTTTTAACTGAAGAGATTTTTAAAAATAGTATATTTATGATGGATAATTAAACTGTTGTTTTAGGTATGTTGTGTATACTGTTATAGTTAGTTTTCAAACTGTATTAATGTATGGTAAATGCTATATGTGTTATATTGTACAGCACCCAGAGTCTTTGGAGAAGGGTGCTATATAAATAAAATATCTAATCTAATCTAATCTAATCTATGGCTACATGGCCTGCCCATCTAATGTATATAGTATATTGCTCCCATAAATTGTGAATAAGTAAGAACCTTGTATGGTTTGCTAAAAGTGCTACTGGTCAAGTGCATGTAAATAAGCCAGCAGCCAAGGCTGCAGGGAACTGTAGTCCTGCCCCACCCAGTACAAAAGCAATACCAATGGTGAAATTTTGGCATAGACAAATGCTTGGTTTAAATTAAGCCCTTTTGTTATATGCAGTGCAATAATGAAGTGACTTATAATATGAGTTTTATAGAATCTCACATTAGGCTATCCAGCAAAGGTTTGAGATAGTGTAGATGAGGCATCTGTTTGGACTATCATAGATATGACATTTTCGTAGTATGTCATTAAATTTGATATTTAATTCTAAGTTATTAATATTTTCTAAAATAATGCCCCTACTAATAAAAGGTGCATAGATCAATCAGTTTATAAAATGGATCTTCATATATAATTTGTTTAGCACCATAGGGGTTATTAGAATTTTTTTTTTCTCACAGAGGATCTTCCAGTGGAACAAGCAGCTCATCTTGTATGTTTAAGATTTGTAAACCTAATTAGTATTAGCCTTTATTATACATATTTTCATACTATTGTTGCTTTAAAGGAAATGGGAACTGAAATATGAATTTACATGGTCCATCATTGCTATCCCAGTCATCTGTGACTTTAGTGAGGCAATGTGTAATTGTAAAGTGCCTATAAATCATATTTTTTCAAGTTTTGAAGTGACCAGCTTCTGTCAGTGATCCTGATCGAGATTGCCATTTCTATTTTTTTTACTATTTCTGTGTGCCCAGCTGCATGCTGTTACATCACACACAGTGTACACAAAGCTCTAGATGTAGGCAGTAGCATGGAAGATGGAAGAATTCACAGAAGATGCTGGTGAATTCTCGAGTGGCTCTGCCGATGCCAGAACTAATGTTTATTACAGGGCTGGAAGAATTATTTAGCCCTATATGTTTGAGCCTGCTCCTCATAACACCGGGTACAGAACTGCTGAGACCAGCATAAATTTATTCACAGATGGGCAGACTGTTGGCAATAACCAGGAAGTCTGAGCTGTAACTGACTGGTGTGTTGATGTAAGGACTTGTAATAACTTACATTTTTACTTCATTTTTTGTTTGTTTGACTATTGAAGCTTCTCTTTAGTCATTTACTGCCAATAGCTTTGTGTGTGTTGTTTTGGTTGGGGGGTTGCTAGACAATGCCAAGCACAGAGCTACCACTCTCCAGCTTAGCATTCACTGGCAGAACTGATGTGTGATCGGTTCTCCCCAAGAAATATTATTTCAATTAATGGCAGTTGCTATGTACATGTTAGCTATCTTGATATACTTGGGAGATACACAAAACATGGGTCATCACTTAACTCAGACTTGAGGCTACAGCAGTGCTTGTATGTCTTACCTGAGGTTCTGGGAAAATTCAAACAAGCCCCCTTGTTGCCTACCATAGTGTAACACACTTACTATCCCTACCGCCTAGTTTCTCACCATCAACCCTAACATTCTTTCCTGAGTGGCTCAGTTAAAAAAATAATATGTAAATGCAAATGGTATTCCAGTGGCACTCACATGATCCAATGCCCAGCAGTAGCTCAGGTTTATGAAAGTAGTCAGTAGGCATAAGCTCAAACACTCTTGTGACATGTCTGCTGCTCTCCTTGCTTCAGTACTGGCAGCACTCCCACTGTGCTTGCATCACAGCAAAGTTTTTGGCCCAGTCCCTCCCTTCATATCTTGCCTCTTTTCTATCTGCCCCTACCATCCCGGTATATGTACTTAGGAATATTGACTCATGTCTCCTGTCTGTGCCACATGTGTCCATCACAGCAGGCCAGTCAGTGTTTAAATATTGTATGCCTAAACTATGGAACTCCCTTCCTGCAGATATTCATCATGCCTCCCCCAGTTAGCACATCAACTCCCTTCTCAAAGCACATTTCTCCTCCACCTGCACATGTACCTATGTTAGCTCTTGCACCTGGGCCTTGCCTACTCCGTTACTCAACTTCAAATCGACACTGTAATGTTTGTATTTATATTATGTATCTGAATATTTTATTGTTGTATGCCTCGCTAAACTGCCTGCTGTACTGCACTACACATTGTAAGATTTTTGGTCTAGGTCTTCTGGACTTTGTAATTATGAATATATTCCTCCTTTCCCCGTACCCCAGGACATATCTGAAATCAAGCAGTAGTCTGCTCAGCATGTCTTCCTACTTAAACTTTTAAATAAATAAATAAATGTGCTCCTGTCTACTACTGCTTGTTGTCATTAGACTATGAGCACTAGACATTTAATTATGTTTTGTGTGTTCTACAGTTGGACTGGACAGAATGGGGACACACCAGAATCTATGGTAGGGACCTAGTTCAATCAGTACTAGGTTTTCTGTATTGAACTTGGATGCAGTTTTGTGTGCTACTGAGCAGCAATGTTCTCACATTAACTGTGCAGTGCCTAAATGCATCTGTTGTGTTTGATGCTCTTAAAATTACAGAATAATAGTAAATGTATTGTATACGAACTTGCACCCTTATTTCCAAACTTTTAAATTGTCATTCAGTTATGGGACCGATGGTTTGACAGTTTCATACTGAAAACAAGCAGATGCTGATGCAAGCTGTCACATTCATAGTTCAATCATAACACTTTCTGTTTGCAGTCATTTACAGAACATAAAACTAGAGCAACCTTCAAATGCTGAAATACATAGAATAAGCTAAAACACAAACATTAAATGAAATAAAAATAACCGATGGCTTCAATTAAACAGGTGACGAAGTTAAAAAATCAGCAGTTAATGTTCTCAGATGGAAGAATGTGAATCAAGGAGATGCTGATGTCACTAAACAAAACTTACAGCTCAAGCAGCAGTCACAGTCCTAAGAAAGAAACAGGAGAGAGAGAGCTATCATATTTGAACTGAACCAGAATCAATGCAGAATGAGGTAGAACAAACAAATTATGCATAAAATCAAAGCTAGAAATGTTAAGGAAACAACTGCATGATGACCATGAGTGCTAGGCTCAAATGGAAGGACCAGGAAGTAACAGTAAAAAATAAACAGGTCTAACCTCTCTTCTGGGCAAAATCCCTGCAACTGCTGACCTCTCATCAGGTGACCCCCTAGAAACTAAAAAGGAAGTTCAGGCTGGAGAAGACCAGTGCTGCCAGCTCCAAACAGATTGCGGTTAACAGAGGGTCCTTTCAGAAAGGCTGGGCTGAGGAGAGACAGTGGGCATGTGAGAGAGAGGGAAGGAGGCGGCTTAAGTTGGGTTCTCGAGGAGGAATGAGGAGAATGGAAAGAAACAGAATGGAAAAGGAGGACGGAAGAAAATTCTGGCATTTAGACCAACTTTTACAGATTGTTGTCAGGGGCATAATATTTCTACCTCTACCCTACAGAGAGAAGTGAATATGAAGGGGAGATTTCTAAGAGAGAATTCCTTTTGAGAAACCTATAGAGAGAACTGAACTGTATCTTATTGAATTTTCTCTCCAAAAGACTCGTATCTATTTTATTTCTTCCCCTTGTGTAATATACCTTCTCCCTTTACTTCTGTACCCTAGCACATTAAGGTTTTTTTGCTAACATTGTTTTTAAATTTTATTTTTAAAGAAAGGGAGTTTGATTCCTTTTTGCGCCACATGCAGATTTGGTCATCTGACCTTGGCATAGATAAATGTCAGATGCCACCTGTCCAAGAGAATCCACCTCGGCTGCTAAACAAACTCTCATTTCTTTCTTACTCCGAGAGATATCTTTAGGTTAAGCTGTTCTGTATGTTAATATTGTCTCAGTTTGTGCAGTTTAGCTGTTTATCTGTTGTTTATCTAGCCCGGTAAAATTGTCTTTTACGAGCCACCGGAGTTGTTGCCAAAGCGGCTTGCATAATTAGAAGCAGGTGGCCTAACTTTTTATTCTGAGATTCTATTGAACCATCAGAAGATGTGGCTTTTACTGTGCTGCTAAGTATTTTTACACAAGGGACAGGAGTAAGTGAGATTGTTTTTAGGCCTCAATTAGGGAAAGTTTTCTCCTTTTCTTTTCTTTATAGAGCAATCTGTATAAGTTTATACCCTTGAGGGTTCACATGCCTGAAATTACTTTGACTATCTCTTGTTTCATTTGTAGTGAAGATCACCTCAACCCTATTGTATACTAACCAATTGGTAAGCAGAGTTGGAGAAATGTTTACCTAAATCCTCCATAAAAGGAACTTCACTGTACTGGTGCTGTGGAGTAGCTCTAAACCCAGCTTTCAGGAACAAAGGAAGGGAGGTAACAAGGCACTTAACACAACTGGCAAATTTAGGTGCCATTTTTAGAATGATAGAATTTTAAGGCACTTTATTTGAACCCCAGAGTTTGGAACTGTTTTTCTCTATTCCCATCTGCTTGCAAGGATCATAGAATCATAAAAAGAGTGAAAAGTGACTTTTTTTTTCCTTTGGACTGAGAATATTTTTGCAAGAATATAGTCAAGTTAAGACAAAGAACAGACAAAAGACTCTGACCCCTAGGTTCCTTTTGCTTTGCCCTGCTTGGCTCTATGTATTAGAATCTAAAATTGTTATTTAAATTTAGTTTATCTGTATTAAGGTAACAGGTAGTTTGGATTTTACGCTTGTACATTCTTAGTGTTGTATCCTCCACTGTAGCATATTTCAATTGTTGCTGAGGCAGAGCTTTTTTTGTTGAATCAGGCAACTAATATAAATACTCCCCTATGGTACACAAAATTTATTATCTCTTTCGGATGGGACACAAAATTTATTATCTCTTTCGGAGTAAGGATACAGTCAGTACAAGAAACACCATATTCCATTTTTTGAGGCTCTCTCCTGTGCTTATTGTAATTTATTATTCCTTACTAGATGTTGCAAACTAGAAGTGGGAGAGTGGCTGTGAACAAGGGAGAGAGAGAGAGATAAAATGGTAATAAATCAAAGGAAGAAAAATAGTAAACCAAGATACAAGGAAATTAATGAGAGAAGGTGGACTAACACTGAAGGTCCTTTACAATTTAAACCCACAGAAATGTGTCATAGGGACACCACACCTTTGGTGCTCCCTGTGTTGCATCATAAGAATTACACAAGTACTCCAAGCAAGTTAGCCACATCTAGCTACAGAGATGGAAATGAGGAAGAAAAGAATATTAGTTTATATAGTCAAAGTGTAGCTAGCAAGGCAAAGTTGATTCCTCTAACAGAAGGAATCTCATTAGATTCTTATGGCTGGGCCTCTTGTAAATTTTTCCAGCCTTATCTTCTATCAGATTATTCCCTCTGTGAAAGGCATAATGATACTAGTCTAGAAACATATGACCCATATAGCAGTGACAGCAGAGACAACTGTCAGTTTTTCTCTGAAGGACCCTCATCAGATGTAGGTCCACTGGATGGTTCCCCTATTAAAAGACACACCCTGAGGTCACCTAACATAATAGATCAAAGGGACGGAAATAATAGAAAGGAAAAAATTCCAAATACAGTGGAGAATGAGGATGAAATGAAACTGATTACACAGAATTTAAGTAATGTCATAGAAGGCCTGAAAGATTTAGAGAAAAAACAAGGTGAACCTTTCAGCTGTAATGAGAACATAAACTCTAGAGATAACAAAGATCTCTGTTATAGGAATAATATAGGTCCAAGCTTTGATAAAGAGTACTTTACTGGGGAAGGTCACTTTGCCTCTTCCAGCTCCCTGACTAAACAACTTCTTGAAATTATTAAAAGTCTTTATTTTGCTAACACAGTAGTTCTGGAAAATCTCATCACAATTAAGGATGAGATGGATAACATCAGCAATTGCCTATTTTATAACAGGGCAATTTTGGATAATCTTAACCAGAAAAATTACCATATAGAAGCAGATCAATCCTGTTATTTTAATGACAATATCAAGGAGACTAAAAATGAGACTCTGAGAGAGAACAAGTCCGCTCAGGTGAACTTACCCCCACCATTTGATAAAAATCTGTCCTGTGTATGCAACTTGAGTCAAAATAAGGAAGGTAAAGATAAAGTAAAGAGTAAATATGTAACTATAGGACCTAAAAGAAATCATCAGGGAACCAAAAAATTAAAGAAACACAAAAACAAGTGTGATAATGGAAAATAGAAAGAGGATACCACATGGGAGAAGTCATCTAAACATATCCGGGGCAAGGAGAAATCAAATAGTGAGGAGAGAAGGGATCTAGAAGTAAAAGAATGTGAGAAGATATACATGGTTCCTAAGGATAGGAAGAGATCAGAAGATAGAAATAAGATTGGAGAAAACAGAACAGTACAAGACAGCATGGACACTAGGTCACTGGGAGCTGTCGGGGAGGTTGGGACCAGCCAGAAGCCACCCAGCATCAGTTCACTGGAGGAGAAGTTAGGGAAAGAACTATTGGAAAACAAAAACAAATCAAACATCACACATACATTTTTTTTTATTTAGAAGGGATAGAAATGGAATATCTCATAGAAATCTATGGGATTAATAGATTGCAAGAAGAAACAGGAGAGAATTTAAAAAGATTAGTACTGCACATCTTACATGTGAAAAACATGGAAACAAAACTACACATTGTAAGATCTCCAAATTGGGATCATGTAGACTGTGTTTTACTTTATACCAAGTTAGGTTCAGTGGTAGACACAATTTTGGATCTACAAGATATTTTAAAACACATGGACATCATATTGATGCCAGCACAAATTGTACCTACACAAGATAATCTGGAAACATTAGAGTTAGAGAAAAATATGGAAGAAAGAGTATCTGAAAATAACAATAGTTGTGAAAACAGATTGGGACCTGCATATCAGGTAAACACACAATGAAATACATGGGAAAATAATACCATAACCATGTTAGGATGGGAGATTAAGGAACAGGATACCCTAAGGCATATCAAACATGAAATCACAGTTTGGCTCTCTAGACATTTGGAGTGAATATTTCAAAGAAATCAATAGAATTTAATAAGATTCATAAACTATATAATAGCACCTCACAGATAGTCATCACCTTTAAAAATTCAATTACAGTACAAAATATGTTAAAACAAGCAACGATCTTGGATGGGGTTGGGCTTCACATTTTGTCCCCAGAAGACTGGAATTATCCAGTACAAAAAAATACCCTCATCAAAAATACTTTAAATACTCTAATATTAAAGAAAATATAAATTCAAACAGGGTGGAGAATACTGTCCAGTGACTCTCAAAAAATAACATCAAAAAAGATGTCGCTATGGACAATAACATACTGAAAATATTATCTTGGAATATAGAGGGGATTCATTTAAAAATACCTGACCCTGAAGTAATCAGATTCTTGGAGACTTTTGACATCATATGCCTACAAGAAACTTGGGCAACAGTTGAAGAATCCCCAAGATTGCCTGGCTACTATAACTTAGTAAAATCAGCTATCAGAACACAAGGTTTTGGTAGAAAGATGGAAGGTGTTTCTGTTTATCTAAAAACAGACTTAAACTTTAAAATTAATAGAGAATATGACACACCTGATGACATTTTGGATCTCTCAGTAGAAAAAGTGAATAGACATAATAGACTAACTATAGTTAATACTTAACTATCACCTTCCAAGGACACAGATAAACTACTATTAAAACTCAACTCTATATTAAGTGACATCATGAGCAGGGAATCTGATGTACCACTGATACTCCTAGGATATTTTAATGTGAGAATACCAGCTAACTCCAATGAGACAGATTATCTACCTATTTTGTCAGAACGTAATCCTAGGATCAGTTACACTAGATCAGCCCCGAACTTGAGGCCAAATAAAAGAGGTAAATTGTTAGCACTCTCTTTAACTAACAAAAATTTATTGTTGTTGAATGGCAGATTGCCAGGAGATAGCCAGAGGGAATTAACATATAATGGGCCACAAGGTTAATCTATTATAGATCTGATATGGGGTAATCTTGAAGCCATTAAAATAATACAAGATTTTGAAATTATAAATAGAAAAGAATTGGCACATAATCTTGTGAGCTTAAAAATCCAAATGGATAAAACAACTAGAGAAAACCTGAAAGATATATTAGGGAGAGGACTGAAATAATAAATCAAAAAAGGATACAATGGGCTCTGAATACTATACAATTTTTTGATAACTTTCTGAAAGATCCAATGATGGCAAACCTTAGACTATCTGTTATTGAAGAAACTAACTTTAACTTATCCTTACATAAATGGTATGAAATAAATACTCTAATTAAACCACATTGCATAATAAATAAGATAGCTACCAAAACAACTACAGGTAAAAACTGGTTCAATTCTAGATGCAGAAAATCAAAAAAAGCATTAACCAGAGTTTTGAGAATTTATAAACGTAAACAATCAACTAATAACAAAACAATTTCTATTAATAGTAATGAAGAAAAAAAGAAGTATAAAAAATTTCTGGATCAAGAAAGACAATCCTATACTAAGGTAATGTGGGAAAAACTAAAAAATGCAGTAACAAATAGGGATAAGAGATTTTAGAGAATATCAAGCCAGGGTTATAATACATATTCTACCAAAATCAAAGGACATATCCTTCCAGATATCTGGGAAGTCCACTTTTCTGATTTATATTTCTGTACAGAAGAAGATCAAATAAATCAAGAGACCATTCCATACATGGTAAATCTCAATTATCCAACTTCCCCATCTATCTCTTTAGAAGAAATAAGATATGCTATACTATGGCTAAAAGCCAACAAAGCCCCAGGACTGGACAAAATCATAGGCTATCTGTATAAACACTATATTGATTGGTGGGCTCCCATATTACATCAGATCTTTAATATTATTGTACAAGGACATGATATACCTAACAGCTGGCAAGGAAGCATAATTTATCCCATATATAAAAAAGATGATCCAAATAATCCTAAAATGTATAGAACAATCCATCTTATTGATATTACTCAAAAAATCTTTACAAGAATAATACTAGGGAGACTAAATGACTGGGTGGAGGATGAGTCTATCTTGCAAGAGTCTCAGAATGGTTTCAGAAAATTAAGATTGACTGTTCAGCACTGTTATGTGCTGAAACACTTGGCATGGTAATATGTAGATATTAAAAAAGGAAAACTGTTGCTTCATAGACTTTTCCTCCGCTTTCGATAGTATAAGTAGATTTATTCTTTGGGACATGTTTTATAACCTGGGTATATGCCCAGATTTGCTTAATATATTAATTAAGCTCCATAACCATATTTGGGCCAAAGTACAGTATGATCAACGAGGGAACATAACAGCACCATTTAGTACCAATCTAGGGGAACATCAAGGCTGTCTCCTGGCACCAATACTATTTAACATTTACATAAATGAGATACTTATACAACTTCAGAACCCAGATTTTCATGCTCCCAAAGTAGGAAATACCAGGATCGATTGCCTGGCATATGCCGAACATCTGGTCCTGGTATCAACCTCAAAACTGGGTTTACAAAGAAAACTTGATTGTTTGTATGATCAATGTACTAAACATAAGCTGAAAATGAACATGACTAAAACCAAATTATTAATTTTTGGTAATAATAGTAGAAAGAAATGTGCTACATGGATAAATAAAGAAAAGATTGACCAGGTTAAACATTATGATTACCTGGGAGTCAGATTCTCGGAGAACCTTAAATGGAAAGATCATGTAGCTCAGATCAGTAATAAAATGAAAATGGCATTTAATGCATTTAGAACTGTTAACGCCAAAACAGGTCAGAGTTCATTAAAGGCAGTTTTAAAGGTAGTAGAGGCCAAAATAAAATCAAGTCTGTTGTATGCAGCAGACATCTGGGATGATACCAGACTGAATAATTTAGAGGTAATTTTGAACAAAATAAACAGATACATCTTAATGGTTCCGCAGTCAGTCCCGATGGTGGCACTAAATCTTGAAATATGACAATATCCTATAAGTACACTAGTGACAGCCAAATAATTGCTATTATTAAAATACTGCTTCTTGAAGAAACAAGGCTACCAAGACAGTGTTTCAAGGAAGAACTTGAATATTTCTCTTTGGGCTTTGAGCTATCATTGATTAACATAATTAAGAATTTACTCTTTCCCCGTGGCCTTGGCCACATCCTTTGGGATGTTTTTATATGTCCATGGGATGAAATAGTGAACCTTATTAAGAACAGGTTCCGAGATATAGAAAAAATAAACATGAAAGAGACATTAGCAAATTTGAAATCATTTAGATGGTACAGACAAATAAAATTAGAACATGGGTTAGAGCCATAGTTACTTAAAATATTGGATTCAATAAAAAGAAGAGCAATAACTAGGTTTAGATTCAAAATTTATAAAGTTAATTACACTCATTACAGGCAAATGAAACCAAATGTAAATTCACCTTTTTGTAAATGTGGCTTGTCTCTGGAAGACGATGTTAAAGATATCATCTTGATAGGCTCTTTATTTAAACTCCAGAGGAAAAAATGGTTGGGTGACATTATGGCTGGTCTCGACCTCCCCCCAGAAGCTATGATATCGTATTCCTTAAATACAAAGGAATTATGTTATGGAGAAGACTGCAGCTTTTCTAAGAACAGTACATCTGTGAAGATGGGTAATGCAAATGGTTACTGTTTAGGCATACTACCTAATATTGGATATCACCTGATGGGGCTAGGATGAAAATAATTAAATAATGCACTGTAAGCTGGATAATTACAAAATTAAATAGTGTAACATTGATCCAGGATGTCATATTGAATATAGCCATCTCCCTTCACTTTTAATATGTGGAAGTGCTTTTTATCATTATTGTTTTTATTCATTGATATTTAAAATATATTGACATGTATTTATGAAAATTGTATTTCATTTTCTTTTTGTAATAGTTTTTTTAACTGAACAAATAAAAAAGTTGCTTGAACTGCATGACTATTTGCAAATCAATACAAAATGACATTTCCTATCACCTTTAATATTTATTCAAGTCCCATTTAACATTTGGCACAATAAGGAGCCACTTTTGTATGATGATTTTACAAAATCATGTACATTTATGACTGTTTACCACTTTCCTGACTTATGTATATGCAAATCTGCAGTAAAGGTTTCTGCATGGTTTTCTATTGTGGCAAACAAAGTAGGCATTATACAGTGTGCTGGCATCATTTGCCATTCTAGCTTTATTTGGTGTAGTACACATATGTTTTAAAACACTGTTTAACACAGAAAATACTTATCGTGTGGGTTTACAAATGTTTATGATTTATAACAATCAGCTCTATGTGTATCATGGTACTGCGTTAATTAGCATTTATGCATTCGTGTATCTGATTAAAGTCTGCTCCTTTTTTGATGGCTATTTAGGCATATTTTTATGTTTTTCAACTGTCTTAAATGTATTACTTGTATAAAATGGGAACACTAGGTGAGCACTGCTGCTTCTTGACAAAGCACACTTGCTCAAAGCATTGGGGCATTTGTGGCTGGGTTGCTGTTTGTTCACCTCATAGCAGATTAAAGATGTAGAGCATCCCATAATTTGCTATGAGTGCAGTTAATTTTCAATTTTCTCATAGAATTCAGTTATAAAAGATGCAAAGTGATTATTTGAGCTTTCCTGTTTGTGTTCTCCTATATGAGAGGGTAAGGTAAGTGTTGTTTAATATATTTAATGTGGTTCTCAACTTTGTTGCAAACTTTGCCATTTTTGCATATTTTTACACCAAATGTTCAACATGGCCTTTTTGAGAGCCCATCTCTTGAACAATGTCAGTGGAATTATGCAACTCAGGCCCAAAAGGAGATTTTGAGGTTGCTTGGTGAATTCACTTTTCAGACTGGATTTAAAAATTTTATCTACCCTTGTTCATGAGGTGGGGTCATAAGAAGATTTTTTTAAATTATTTTATTAATCTCTAGGATTACAAATACCTTTGAGCAGGAACTGCTCATTTACAAAGGTTCCATGTCAAAGGATGTAGGGTAACATACTGTACATACAAAGGTCAACAATGGTTACAGTCTTTAAACACAACGATGTCTAAGCATTCATAATACAGCTAGAAATGGAGAGAGGGACAACAAAAGCCAGCTTCAGACAAGTTTCAGGGTGATCACTATATAGTTAGTATAGGGTAGGATGGAGTCAGGAAAAAGTAGGCAGGCTAAAGGGCCATTGTCGGTGGGTAGAGGTGGGTGGCAAAAGTGTGAGGTGCATGGGCTGGAAGGCCCCATATCTGAAAGTGCCATTGGAGAGGGGAAGGGGTGGGCGAGGCAGTGTGGTGTGGGGGGGTAAGGGTTGAGAGTGGGGGAAACTGGTGCCAAAAAAAGTGGAGCTCTAAGACAGGTTATAGGTCACCTTCAACTAGGGTAAAATGAAGAGGCAGTTACTTAAGAGAGGCAGTCATATTGAGTGGTAGAGGTGAGGAATAGTAAGAGTTGCCTTTTAAAGGGACCAAGCATCACAGTTGTAAGTGTTTCTTTGTTAAGGGTATTGTAACACTGAGGAGCCCTGTGCATGAATGACTTCTGACCCATTGTGGTCTGGCATCTGGGGACCTGGAAGGTTTGATATAGAGCACTGCATGTAAGCTGGGTACTGCTGTTGGCAGTACGGAGCTTTGCCACTCCTGATGGCATGAGCCCGAGGAGAACTTTTTGGGTTAACAAGCAGATCTGGTATTATATTCTACTAAGGAGTGGTAGCCATACAGCCTGGGCGTACAGGTCACAGGTGTGTGTTGGGGGACAGCACCCATTAGAAGCCTATGGGTCTTGTTGAGTGTCGCCAATATCCTACAGAGGGCAGTAGGGGAAGAAGAACCATAGATGACTAGACTGTAGTCAATGATGGAGGTGACAGAGCTGTAGATGGCCGATCTAAGGGCATCAGTGGTCATGCAGTGTTTGTGCTTGTGGAGCAGGCTGATCCGTATGTTAGCAGTCTTAGCTACATTGCCAATGTGCTGCGTGTAAGAAAGGAAACTGTCCAAGGTGATGCTGAGATATTTAAATTCAGGAACATGTTCAAGTGAAGTCCCCACGTGGTTCTTGATGGTGAGGGACAGAGGTTTATACTTGCTCTATGCGTTGCAGAATGTCATGACCTTAGTTGTGCTGTAGTTCAGGATGAGTTTATGTGATCTAAACCACTCTTCAACATACCTGAAATCACACTGCAACTGACTCTCAAGTTGTTTAGAGTCTTGGTTGCTAGTAAACAGTACTGCATCATCCTCATAGAGTAATATTCTCTGTTGGCAGATGCTAGGGAGACTGTTCAGGAGGAGAGACAAGAATAATGTCCCCAGCATAGACCCCTGTGGGACACCTGAGAGGACTGTTTTTTCATCAGAGGTGACGCCAGCAATCCTAACACATTGGACCTTTCCCATGAGGTAGCTAGCAAACCAGGGCAGTGCATCCTTGGAGAGCCAGAGAGTGGTCAGTTGCCTGAGTAGAAGTGGGTGGTTAACAGTATCAAAGGCCTTGTCAGGTCAGTGAATACTGCCCCCCCACAGATTCCTTGGTCGAGGGTGTCATGGATGATTCCAGTAAATTCCAAAAGTGCCGTGCTGGTACTATACCCTTTTCGGAAGCCATGCTGTTCTGAGCACTGCATTTCATATTTGTTTATTAACTCGACAAGCTGGTCCAAGACTATTCATTCCAGAGCTTTAGATAAGGGTGGGGAGCATGGAGATGGGCCTGTAGTTGTTGTGCAGTGGCTTGTCTCCACTTTTGTGTACAGGTGTGATAATTGCCTATTTCCAGAGTGATGGGAATTGACCCAATCTTAGGGAAAGTTTGAAAATCTTTGTCAGCAGTTCAAGGATTTCATCTAGAACTAGTACAAGCAACTTCAGGTAGAGTGAGTCACCACTGTAGCTAGTTTTGCAGATAGCCTTGCATATATAGGTTCTGGCTAAGTGCATTGGGATCTCTTTGAAAAAGAACTGTGAAGCTGTGTATACTTGGGACACAGTGTCAAAGAGGGAATTGGTGGTGGAGGTTTTGAAGATATCAGGTGGAAGGACACTGCCAAGCTTGGCGAACGCATTGTTGAACGTATTGGAGATGGTACCTAGGTCTAACATAGGTGTTCCATCAATGTTCAGCATGGTGGGTGGTGCCTTTGTATCCTTGTCTGTGAGGTCCTTCAAGTTATTCGAAAATGTTTTCCAATCATTCCAGGAGTTGGAGAGTGCCTCCCTAAAATATTTGCTTTTAGCCTTCCGTATAGCTTGGGTTCAGCCATTTCTTGCAGATTTGTATTTTTGAATGTCCCCTTGCACTGATGTGGCTTGAGCACAGTGCCAGAGGTGGTCCCTTTGTTTGAGCCATGCTACAATCTCAGAGTTTATCCATGGGTTAGATCTGTCTTTAATCTTCATCTTTTTAAGTGGTGCATAGATATCACAGGCTACCATAAAGTGGCTGATGAACAGTTCCAAGGCTTTGTTTGTATCATTGAATGGGTCAATTATCGACCAATCCAGCCTGCTTAGATGTGATTTTAGCAGTTGAAGGTGCCCCTGCTTGAGTACCCTGGTGTGTATTATTTTATAACATCATGTTGAAAATTTGGAGTCAAAATATACAAAAATGGCTAAGTTATGTGCATTCTTTGAAATGTTGCTATGATTTCTCATAAACTTGGGAATTTAAAATAGTTTGACCTCAAATTTTTAACATTGTCATTGTTTTACATTGCCTCATGAACATGACAGCTGTCATTTTTCAAATCCTGCCAAAACTGTCTTTTCACACCTGTGGTGTGGAAAGATGTTGTAAAGATGCAGAATCATGTTTTGGTACAGATTTGAAAATTTTAAGTATCGGATACATAAGGTGTGGCAATGAGAAGCCTATACTGACAGTTTGGTTGCTGTTGTCCTACAAATGTAAGTGGGCCCTGTACTTCCACAGCAACATACATATACACATCTATGGAGCGATGGAAGCATGAGGCCCAGAGGACCCTGCGCTCAAACAGGCAACTACGAATACAATTGCACTGTCTCAAAAAGCATGGATGGATGGGAGCACAGGCAAATAAAGACACAATTATATTACATCGATCTCAAAAAGTAAGGAGATTCCTTGCAAAAAACTGCATTAATGCAATATTTAGGTTCAGGATAAAGCCAGAAAAGTAGGGAATATGGTTTTAGGGGTTTCAACACTAAAATCCCACCTCCTTCCCTCAAACAAATCAGGGGTGCAGCTTTCCTTAGAGTTGTCAGTCCTAAAGTTCACCCCATTAGGTGTGAATTCTTTTGGCATCAATAGAAATGGGTGAACTTTATGTTTGATAACACCAAGGAAGACTGAACTCCTGATTTGTTTGAGGAGTTGGGGTGATTCTAGGGTTGGAAACCCTAAAATCACATTTCTCTACTTTCGTGGCATTATTCTGAACCATAAATGTTGAATTAATGCAGTTTTCTGTAAAGATATTTACACACATGTATATATATATATATATATATATATATATTATTTGCACTAGTTAGGTTGTTTCCACAGAAACAAAAGTGTGGAACTTCAGTGTTAGGGTTACCACCCCACCCTGACGCCCCCATCCTCCACACACCAAAAGATGTCAGGGTGTGCCATGGGGCCATTAGGCCCAACTGTCACCCCTTTCCATTTGTAAGCAAGCTGACATGCTACAGTATAGGTGAATGGGGTGAGAGTTAGGAATGACAACCCCAAGGCACACCCTGACGTCTTTTGGTATGTGAATTTTCATACTTTTGTTGCTGTGGAAACAACCCTAACTGCTGCATTAACAAAGTTTTTTGCAAAGTATGTCCCTTCTTTTTCAAAAAGTGCAATATAAATAGTAAATGTTATGTGTTGCTGTGAGTGCAGGGCCCAAGGGCATTCCCAGCAAGCTGCCCATTTGTGCATAATGATATGTGTCTGTGAAAGTGCGGGCCTTCCAGGCCCTGCACTCCTACTTACACATAGCTACAGAGCCAGACAGCAGACCTATAGGGTAAGGAACCCTTGTAACACAAATTTGCCAATATCTCAGGAATCGTAGCAGCTAGGAAAAAAATTCAAGTGTCATTGTAATAATGACAGTGAGAAGTCCACATGACATAAATCGACTGAATCCATATCTTGCATCATTTCTGAGATATTGGCATCAAACAATGCTGTGAGTGCTAACTCTGAGGGCATAATAGTGGCCTATGGACATGAAAATCAGCAATTGGAATACTAATTTCCAGATATCTCAAAAACCATACAAGGCAGGAAAAAAATCTAAATCCATGGTACTAATGGTTTTGCAACCTACTTCTGTACTTAGTCCCTGAACAGGAGGACTAAGAATTTTTGCATCAAAAAATCCATATCTTCAACCATTTTCGAGATACGGGCACAAAAAGGCATCATGGGCACCGCAGTTTCACCCTATTGGAAACTTTCTCAACTTAGGAATGCTGTAACTATGGGCCTGTTCAATGTTTTCATACCAAACTGCCAAAAGGCACATCTGTGGGACTAGGGCTTGCCACCCTGAAAAGTTCAGGCCAATAGCACAATCCACTTTGGTACAGTGAAGTGACAAAGAAAACAACACATAGCAAAATGTATTTGAGCAGTGTTACTACGATTACTTTAATGTTTTCATGACACTCCTATCTCTATAATGGGAATGCTTTTGTGCACACAAAAATGTTGCTGTGGTTATTTTTTTTCCTGAGCGCAATTGTTTTTGCAGCAACAAAAAATGTTGCCACAATCAAAAAAGAGCAAAAGTTTAAAAAACATATTTGCGCACCACCTACTAAAAAACTAATGCCAGAGTCATGTTCCTCAGGGCCCAATTAGGTAAACACAACTTTTGGTGTTTACCAAAGGGCATTATTTTTTGAGATTCAATGTTTTTTCTCTCTCACTAACTGAAAACAAAATGGCGGCAGCATGAAAATAATTTCAGGAAGCTCGACAACAAAACTGCGATTGCGAAAGTTTTCACAATGCACATATACATTTTCCCATAGGATATAATGGGACATGAAAAAATTGAATAACTTTTGAATGGAGCAATATTTTTTCACCAAACCTTCAAAAGGCACCAGTTCAACCCAGGCCACATGTAGTCAAACAAATCTGAAGCCACTCAAATGCATTCTTCAGTCCATTATGGCTTACTGAAAAATGCTCAAAAAAGCATGATTTTGTTACATTTTGAGTGCCCCATGGTTCCACAGCTGTACATCTGACCGGAACGAAACTTTCCAGATCCTGAGATCTATGGTAGGCAGTTGAGCATTCCACATTTCAGGCATATTGGATAAATGGTTGCAAAGTTATTAAAGTGCAGACTTTGAGGCCAATATATACATTATATAGATAGATTCATAGGAAGATAGATAGATACTTAGGAATATCTATCTATATATATATATCTATATATATATATTATGGTAGCACGGTAGTGCTACCATAGTTAGGGTTGAGGCCATTTCTATGTTAAACCCCAAAACTTTGCACCTTAATAACTTTAAACCATTTGACAGATTTGGCTGAAATTTGGAATACACTATCAAGAATTATAGGCCTTGGCATCTGGCAAGTTTTGTACTGGTCGGATACCGCGGCTGTGGAGTTGATAAGCATGATTTTGTTCTTGGCGTTCGCCTTTTTCTGAAATTCTACGGTGGTGTGCAGGTGACGACGGTTTATGCATAATCGCCTGAAATCTTCAGGGAACATGAGGCCGGGGTCCCTGATGTGCCTTTGAAGATTTGGTGAAAAATATTAAACGGTTATAAAGTTATTCAAAAACTATTTCCCATTATAAGTCAATGGGAAAAGTTAACAAAAAGTTCAACACTTTCAAATGCATTTTTACTTTGAAATGGGCCTGTTACTTTTGCAAATCGGCCATTTTGTTTTCAGTTGGTGATTAGAAAATGCTTGGCATTTAAATTTGGGACCCTCTAGCAACCTAATTCTTTTGTATTCACCTAAGTCGGACCCTGAGGATGCTAGCCATGTCTTTATTTTGGGTAAAACACCCAGAAATAGTTTTCAGATTTCTGGAAAAGTACTTTCTAAAGCACTTTGTGCTCACAAAGTGTAAAATGTTCTGAAACTTTCATAAATTGCGACAGTAATTTTCTAGTCTGTGGGAAAATGACAGCAATTCTTTGGCACTGCACTGCAAAAGAATGGTTGGGAGTTTGGGGCTGCAATTTGGAGGGAACGCAGCCAACATCTCACAGATGTGTGATTCAGTGTTGTATTGAAAAAAAATTATATGGCAACAAAGTTACAGCACTCCAAAGTTGATGTTTTTTCCCATAGGATAACATTACGGTGCCAGACGCATTACAGGAATCCTTTGGCACCTTGCTGCAAAATAACGGATTGGTCTTTTTTCCTGAGATTTGGAGGGAAGACAGCCAACAGCCCACAGATGTGTCTTTCAGTGGTTCGGTGAAAAAATATTACAGGGAGGCAAAGTTATGGTGCTCCGAACTTCTCTTTTTTTCCCATAGGATAACATTACGGAGTTCGCCGCACCTTTCAGGGCCCGTATCTCGGAAACGGTGCGAGATATGGACTTTTCGTTGGAAAAATTCTTATCCCCCTTGCAAAACTAGCCAGGACAGTCATAAATCATACGACTTTTACATTTTTTTTCTACGTCATACGATGCCTGAGATATAACCTATTTAGTATTCCAAGTCCTCATTTTCTGCTCCGATACCCATTATTATACATACATTCTTTGCACTCACTGTCTTTCTCTATTCAGCTTTTGGGGAAAACCACCCTGTGTGCTTACATTACTGTTACCATTGCCCTTTCCACTTGCGGTTCCATGCCCGTTTCACTTACCGTTGACGTCTACGCCACCACGTGCATCATCCTTTGCGTTTTCATTTGCGCTTGCGTTTCTGTTATTTTTTGCCATTTGTGTCTACCGTACTGTTTCTCTTTCTGTTTCACTTTGTGTCACCATGCCCACTGACATTTCCGTTTGCAGGAACCATCTTACTATGAGACAAGACATCACGTGGCACACCGTTCCCATCTACGCCACAGTGTTCGTTACCCTTTCTGTTCTCATTCGCACTTGCGTTACCTTGTGCGCCACAGTTAGTGCTTCTGTTTGCATTGCTGTTCCTGTTACTATGCCACAAGACATCATGTGGTGGGAGTGCGGGGCCCTTTGTGCCCCGAGTTCTCGCTTCCACATTACGTGCACAGAGCGGCCTATGTACGTTATCCTTATGCTTTCATTTAGCGCTATGCTTTGTTATTTTTGCCGTTTGTGTCTACAGTACTGTTTCTCTTTCTGTTTCACTTTGCGTCACCATGCCCATTGACATTTCCGTTTGCAGGCACCATGTTACTATGTGACAACACATCACATGGCAGACCGTTCCCATCTATGCCACTGTGTGCGTTGCCCTTTCTGTTGTCATTTGCGCTTGCGTTACCAGGTGCGCCACTGTTAGCACTTCTGTTTGCGTTGCTCTTCCTGTTACTATGCGCCCCGTGCTCCCACCACCGCATTACATTCACTATTTCTTGTTATCATTCTCAAAAAGAAGGGAAATTAGAGGCAAAAAACTCCATTTAATGCATTAGTTAGGGTTGTTCCACAGTGACAAAAGTGAGGAAATTCGCTGTTAGGGTTGAAAACCCTAACTCCGAATTCACCCCCAGCACCACACACACACACACACACACACATGCAAGTATGGGGAGGACCAAGTCAACACAACCAATGACAGACATCCAGCAGCAGGTGACAGAAATAACAAACAATTGTCTAAATGTACTACGAGACATCCCCACCCACCTGACCAGGTACTGCATGCTCAGTGGAGATCAACAGCAAAACTGAGGCCATGTACACCAAACGTACACATCCCTGATTGCAGCTGCACACAATGTACCACACTTAGTAGTTGCATGGCCTTACCTACCGATGCCCTATACCAGATCACACCACACCACATGTGGTGGGCCACCTAAGCAATAGAGTTCAGCAAAACCAAGGAGTTGTACAGGTATAATATCTCTGATTATAACAAGGGTTTGAGAAATGCAGCTTTCTAATTGACTGTAAACATTGTAACAGCCTTATGTTTAGTTTTTATTAACATACATGTAGAGCCTAACCATATGATGAACATGGTTTAATGTTGTTTAAAAAACAGTTTTATTATGATAGCAATAAGCCACTCCCAGGTATTATGTTAATGGTCAGTTCATCACTGTCTAGCGACATGTGGCACTCGGCTATGCCTCATTCAACATTAAACCCCTACAGGGTGATTAACAGACCATTTAACATAACTGTTGGTCATGCCTTATTGCTTAATTGTCTTTATGAGTAGATACTCTCCCTGTGCTAGGCACTGCAGCAGCTTTGCAACACAGTGTCCCACCCAGTTACACTATACACTGTCTAGTTACTGGAGAATGGCTGTGAATATGAACTCATGAAGATTAACAATGTAACTTGATCATTACAGTCATCAAAACCTTAGTGTGATTATAACTAACAGAGTCAGTGATAGAGAATAACCTCTGCTGTCCTAGTACACTTACCCCATTGTGAGTTAAATCAATACTAAAAGACATTCTGTTTATATCTACACTATACCTACTTGATTCCTGTTGTACCACAATTAACATAGTTATCACTTTGATAGCATCAGTGACAGAAGTGTGGCAAACCCAAACACTAGGCATACAGCCTGAGTATGAAACAACTGTTAAAAAAATTACACTGTGTCCATAAGTGGCATAGATCACTTATTGCAAAAAAGTAAATGTATTACTATTTGAATAAGTTAGTCATCACAGATGCAATGAGATTGTCTTTATCAGGTACAACATACTCAGTAAGTGCCTACAGGAAAATCTATCTATATACATCTCCGATACAGGTACGTCATTGTTGGCTCAGTAGTGCTATGATATTTAGAAGTTGCTTGGCCTGATCCATGCAATTACACTGTTTCTTCAAAGAATACTTACTGCATCTTTAGTATTGAAACACACTGAAGGTCTATGTATGTACATCAGCAGTACACCTTCATCAGTAAGAAAGCATCTGATACTGGCAGTACAAATTTCACAGCGTTGAACAGGCAATGCTTTTCCACACGTTTACATCAGCCTCTCTATCTTGAGTAAACCGTTGCAGTAAATGTACTACTATGTAAATCACATACTAAATGTAACACTACTTTTATCTTGAGCATGCTAGTGTCTTGTAGTTAATTTATGTACTTCTCTTAATTAATGTATACTCACTAGTGTTAAAACCTTTCTACAACTGTCATCATGCACCTTCAGCATTTATATTGACTAACGGCACAGTACCAGTTGTGGTGTGGTGTGGGGCATCGGTAGGTAAGGCCAAGCAACTACTAAGTGTGGTACGTTGTGTGCAGCTGCAATCAGGGATGCGTACGTTTGGTGTACATGGCCTCAGTTTTGCTGTTGATCTCCACTGAGCATGCAGTACCTGGTCAGGTGGGTGGGGATGTCTCTAATGTACATTTAGACAATTGTTTGTTATTTCTGTCACCTGCTGCTGGATGTCTGTCATTGGTTGTGTTGACTTGGTCCTCCCATACTTGCATATGTGTGTGTGTGTGTGTGTGTGTGTGTGTGTGTGTGGTGCTGGGGGGTGAATTGAGTTAGGGTTTTCAACCTAACAGCGAATTTCCTCACTTTTGTCACTGTGGAACAACCCTAACTAATGCATTAAACAGAGTTTTTGCCTCTATATATATATGCGTATATGTAATAGATAATCCACTCTTAGGTGTCTGGTCGCTCTGATATATCATGCCTTGGTTGCGTCAACCACCAAGGCGAAGGTGATATCAGAGGCGACCGCACACCTAAGAGTGGATTATCTATCTTATAAAATGGGAAAAATATTTGGGCGGGGGGAGGAGGTACAAAAGGTAGTCCCTGTCTGGCAGGAATAAATGTTTAATTTACAGTAGGTTATCTGGCTGATCTGTCATTATTGTGATGGGTTTGAAGTTTAAGGTGGTATTTATCTGGTTGATTCTGCCTTGGTTTAAATAATATAGTGATGAAAATATGTATCTGGTTTATCCTGCTATTGTCAGAGTGTGTTAAACTGTATTCCCTTTTAGTATTATTTCTGTACTGTAGCGTGACCAAGCAGTGTAAAACCGGTTATAGACCCTGGTTGCAGACGTTCAGTCACCTCATTTTTTTATTTTTGAAAACAGCGTCCACTGGGCTGAGCGAGTGAGTTATCTTTACATCGCTGGTGATCGAGTGGCATTGGCAGCCTGACGTGTTGGCTGGTTCAGCTCAGTCAGAGTTTGATTGGTACTGTGTAAACTTCTTTTGTTTAAGATTGTCATATTTCTAGAAAATGAAGTTTCTGACTGCAACAGAGCGAGTCGCTGGCCAGATTAGACTAGCTGCAGAGCGTAGCTGCTATGCAGCAACAGCTCTCGCCTCGCCTCCGCCTACAATTTGAAGCTCGACCGCCGCCTTCACCTGTACAGTTAGCGGCCTCATTTTCTAGAAGTATGAGCAGTCTTAAATAAAAATAAGTTTACACAGTACCTGCAAGTAAAATGCCTTGTTTTGAAGCTGTGCCAGCACGTCCTGAACTGTCAATAAACCACTGGTCACGCTTACAATACAGATATGAATGACTCACCTGGCCAGCCCCATTACAGTCTGACGCTTTCAAAAAATAATAAATGAGTAAGGCAACTCGCTTATTTAGCCCCCATTACTGTCAGAGACTTAAAAAATACCATAAAAACAGAGGTTATAACACAGTTTAGTGAGCGATGTGGGCAGCTATATACATGACTTTTTAGTTACTGCTGTGGGTGCCAGCCTGTGTGTTGTGTGGCAGCCTGTGTCTGCCAGGTGTGAAGTGATCTCACTGCTGGTGAGAAGGTTCTGTGGGATGGAAAGTAGTTCAGGCGTGCGGTCGTAATGGGAGGTGTGCGGACGTTGGGAAATAATGCACGGTCATGTGATGCATTCTGTCCAATCATGTTACTGGAATTTCTATGATTTTACCACCCCATTTTATAAATATATATATATATATATATATATATATATATATTATGGTAGCACGGTAGCTAACATGTCACAGATGTGCCTTTTCATGGTTTGGTGAAAAAAATATTGTACGGCTCCAAAGTTACAGTACTCTGAAGTTATGCTTTTTCCCATAGATTAACATGGTGGCATACACCGTGCCTTTTGGGGCTCGTATCTCGAAAACGGTGCGGTATACAGATTTTTTGTCATGAGTTTCATAGCCCTGTGGTCTATGTAATACAAAATGGTAGTGAGGAAAATAATGATTTTTGTGACATTTACATTTTTTTTCTACGTTGTTTGGTTGCTGAGATATTAGCAATTAAGTGCTTCCAATGCTGCTTTTAAGTTTCCATTGCCATTACAATGCATACATTCTTTGCACACACTGTTTGTCTATGCAGTTGTCCAGCAAAACTAGAGTATGTGCTTCTGTTACTGTTACAGTTACTGTTTCCACTTGTGTTTATCTACCTGTTTGCGTTACTGTTTCCGTGTGCACCACCATGTGTGTTACCGTTTGCATTCTCATTTGCAATTGCATTTGCATTACTGTTAACATTTACGTTTCCACTGCTGTTTGTGTTTGCATTTTGGTTTACGTCACTGTGTGTATTGCCATTTGCATTTCTGGCAGGCCTTTTGTTTAAAGTATTGCTGCTGTCACTGTGTACATTACCAGTTGCATTTTAGTATGCACTTCAATGTTCATTTGTGTCACTCCTCGCTCCTTCGTCAGTTTCTGCTTGCGTTTCTATCAACGTTTGCTTAACCATTTATGTTTGCGTTACCATGTATGTCACTGCTGGCACTTGTGTTTCCATTGCTGTTCCTCTTGCTATTTCACAAGACATCAAGTGGCTGGAGCGTGGGGCCCAAAAGAAGGTAAATTAGAGGAAAAACACTCTGTTTAATGCATCACTTAGGGTTGTTCCACAGTGACAAAAGCAAGGAAATTCAGTGTTAGAGTTGAATGTCCCCCTTGTACCCCTCCAGCCTATCCTCCACCAACCGGCATTGGGGTTTGCATTGGGGTTGTTAGTCTTAAGTTTCACTCCATTCTCTATAGAGCTAGAAGGGACTGTGTCACCACCACTGCATCCATATATCATGTAGTGGGAGCGCGGGGCCCAAAGGCCCCACGCTCCCAACACTGCATCCATGTATGTTATGATCTTGTGGGAGTGTAGGGTTGTGAGATGCCAGCACTTAATCAGCATTGGGAGAACAGGGCCCGAAGGGCCTACGCTCCCACCATTGCATTAATATATCACGCAGTGGGAGTACATGCTCTGAAGGGACTGTGCTTCTACCACTGTGTGCATTCATGATGCATTGGGAGCACAGGGTCCAAATTGCTTGCACTACTACCACTGCATACATATATTGTCCAGTGGGAGTGCAGTGCTTAAAGGGGAGCGTGGTGCCACTTGTGCATACATATTTCATGTTTTGGGGCAACAGGTCCTGAATGGCTTGTGGTTCTATCAGTGAATACATATGTGATGTACTGATAGTGCAGGGCCCAAAGGCCCTGCACTACCACTACCAATCAATTGCTCCCAGCACTGCATTAATATATTATGCAGTGGGAGCACAGGGCATGAAGGGCCTGTGCTTCCACCACTTCATGCATGCATCATGTATTGGCAGTGAAGGATTTGAATGGTCTGTGCTAGCACCTCTGCATCCATATGTCATCCATTGGGAGTGCCAAAGGGCCTGCACTCCCACTACTTCAGAATCAAAAGATCTTGTTAGTGTGCCTTTTGCTATGTGTATACCCCATTTTATTGGTGGAATAAGACATTCCAGTGTGGTGGTTGTTATGTGATAACTGCAACCTAGGTGCACAAGGGTAGTCGATCTTCATCCTCATGAATCACCATGTACCTAGGTGTGTAGTTATCACATTACTATAAACACCCTGTGGTGTCTTATTGCTTACATATTGTGCAGTGTGATTGTAGTCCTTGATGGTAGTGTGGTAGTACCTGTACATGCATATATCATATTATGGGAGGGCAGGTCCTCAAGGGCTAGTGCTTGTAACACTGCATACATAGATCATGCAGTGGTAGTGCAGGGCCTGAAATACTAAGAGTGCATCAACATGTACATTCTTGTTGCTGCTTTTCTTTGTGATACATTTACATTTTTTTTCAATTGTTTAACCAGGTGAGTAACACTAAGCTGAAAGCTTGTTTACAGGTGCAACCTGGGAGCACAGGGAAGTTAATTGACTTGCTCAGGGTCACACAGTATGCAAGTGGGGGCTGTGGGATTCAAACCCAGGTCTCCAGATTTGCAGCTCAGAGCCTTAAACCACTGCACTATACTGCCTCCCCAGCATTCCAAATATTTCTGTACTTTTTAGTGGTTTGCTTTAGTTGTTGTTGTCATTCATGTTTTAGACACTGGAACATTTTGTGTGAGTGTGCTTATTAAGACCTGTTCAGGGAAGATGTGATTCATGTGTAATTGGGAATCTGCTGATATGTACACACTTGCTAGTGTTTTCACTTATGTTGTAGTTTCTATTATTATGTGTGGCACAATTTATCACAGTTGATTTGCATGCTTATAAACAACAAGAGTTATATTCAAACATTCTGATTTGATTGTAAAGTAAAGACTTGACACAGGTGTCTAGGTTTTAAAAAAAATATTGCCAATTGGAAAAAGTGAAAAAAGACCAATAAAGATTCAAATTCTTGCACAAAATCAGTCTCACAATACAATCATTGTACGTGTGCTATCATTGTTTGGAATATATTTAAATGTGTGTCATCCATAGTAGATAGATATGTCTTGGAATAAGTACCTACATTCATGAAGGTATGCCAGGAGCCTATGAACAGTGATCGCACACATGGAACAGTTATGATTTGTTGTTATTGTGTGACTGATAATGTGTGTGTTCCTGGGGTGGATGAAAAACCAAATGCTGAGTGTTTAAGTAATAGCAATATATAGAGATCATGGTTTCAGTGACATTACATTACTGGTATGTCCAGTTAAATATTTAACTATATATAACTGAGTAGGTGCATATGGAAAATTCTCACCTGACCCCTCAATAGAGGCGATCATAAACATAGTCAGGAACGAGTATGACATGAGTTGTAATCAGCAGAAGTGTCGGACTTACAATTCTGAGTATTATTAAGATACATTACATTTACTTGCATGCGAAGTACAACACGTTTAATACCATTACAGGTACAATATACATTTCTTTCAATGTTTACATTAGCTACTTCATGAGGTGTGAATCAGTAAAGAAAAATGTGTGTTGCATGTTTTTTTTTTTATCAAACATGAAGCTCGTAGAATTTTATTACTGTTGCATTCTATAATATGTCAAGGACAAAATCTTAGTTGACTATTGCAGTAACACTTTTTCAACACCAATTAAAAATAATCACCAAAGATGGCGAGACAAAATAACACTGAATATATCATTAAACGTGTCATCACATAACTAGTCAATTGTTATTGATGTGTTATTAACATACTAACATACTATTTGCCAGCAGATTAGGCCTTACGGTCTATCGAGTCTGCTCGAACCTCAGATCCCTAGTTGGGTGCCGAGGCCTTCCCCCCTTGTGTTCCAGAAACCCCTATCATCCATCCCCACCCCCCTGGGACAGGCCATCATCTGATACATCCACTTTCTGTGTCTGTCCCACCCTCTCTTGAAGCCCTCCACTGTGGATCTCTGAACCAGCTCGCCAGGCAGTGCATTCCAAGGGTCCACCACCCTCTCAGTGAAAAACCTCCTCCTCTTTTTACCCCCTCATCCTTCCACCTTCCAACTTCAAACCATGCCCTCTGGTGATACCTCCCTGGTTTAGTCTAAAGACCCCTCCATGTTTACCCTATTTAATCCCTTGAGGTACATGAAGACCTCAATCATGTCCCCCCTGTCTCTCCTCTCCTCCAATGAAAACAGGCAGAGCTCCAGGTCTGTCCTCCATCGTCAAATCCCTAGCCCTCGTATCATCTTAGTTGCCCTCCTCTGTACCCTCTCCAGAGCTGTATGTCCTCTTCAAGTGTGGTTCTAGTACTGTACACAGTACTCAAGGTTTGGTCTAACCAGTCCATTGTACAGCTGCAGAATCACTTCCTTGCTCCTAGAGGTGATCCCCCTTACGATGCATCCCAACATCCTGTTTGCCTTGCTAGCCACTCTCTTGTACTGCTCAGAGTTATTCATACATGCATCCACCATGACCCCTAAGTCTTTTTCCCCTATTGAGGCCTCCAGCACCTCCCCTCCCAGGGTGTACCTGTGTTTAGGGTTTCCCCGCCCAAGATGTAACACCTTGCACTTGGTGATGTTGAAATTTAATTTCCATGTGTGAGCCCAGCTTTCCAGGGTGTCCAGGTTCCCTTGCAGGGCCAACCTCCCCTCTTCTCCCTCAACTACTGCTCCCATCTTGGAGTCTTCAGCGAGAGACTCATTTCACACCCTATACCCTCCCTGATGTCCCATATGTATGCATTAAACAGGATCGGACCCAGGACTGAGCCCTGCGGTACCCCACTACCAACATCTCTAGGGTTCAGAGCTCCCCACAGACCACTACTCTCTGGGTGCATCCAGCTAGCCAGTTTTCAATCCATCTGACCATCAAAGGGCATACTCCAAACCCCATCAGTTTCTCCACCAGACCATTGTGGGGGACAGAGTCAAATGCCTTGCTGAAGTCCAAGAATAATACATCCACAGGCTTTCCCCTGTCCAGTTCTGATGTTACCCATTTGTAGAACTCCACAAGATTGGTTTGACATGATCTACCTGGCACAAACCCATGTTGCAGACTATCCAGACCTCCCACCTCCTCCAAGTACACCCCCAATCGTTCCTTTAGTATACTCTCTATTAATTTTCCCACCACCGAGGTCAAACTGATGGGTCTATAGTTACCTGGTACTTCCCTTGACCCCACTTTATGGATTGGCACCACATGTGCCTCTCGCCAATGCCTAGGTACCCTCTTTGTCTCAAGTGACCTGTTGAAGAGCTCCACCAGGGGTGCAGCCAGTATGTCCACCGATTCCCATAGTACTCTCAGATGAATGCCATCCAGCCCAGGAGATTTGTCTTTCTTTAGGAAATTGAGGGCTAACCACACCCTTTTGGCGGAGATAGCATCATCCGCCCCTCCACCTTACTGGCCTTTTTATCCTTATCCTGATGTGACACCCCTGGGGTACCTCTCCCTCCCTCTTGCTCCATTTCTCTTGCTCCCCTGATCCCACTCACTGCCACTTCTATCCCCATCGTGCCTTGCTTTGTAGATATCCCATCCCCCTCCCTAGTGAACACAGAGGCAAAGTACCCGTTAAATACTTCTGCCTGGTCCCTCGCCTCTTCCACCCACTCTCCTTCTGATCTCAATCTGTTGAGATGGACCTTAGTTTTTCTCCACTTCCCAATGTACTGGAAGAACCCCTTTTCCCCTCCATGTATCATCTGTGCCAGCTGCTGCTCTTTACTGGACTTGGCCCCCCTCACCATCCGGGTGACGTTTCTAGATGCAAGATGGTACATTTCCTTATCCCTATTCCCTCTTGTTGTTCTATATTTTTTGTAGGCCGCCTTCTTTTCTCTGACCGCTACCTGAACCTCACTGGACCACGAGCATGGTTTATGTGACCTTGCTCCCTTATGTTTCACCTAGCATGCAGGTCCTGACTGCCTCATGAAGTCCCATTTTATGACCTCCATCTCCTTTCCATGTTTGTCATTGATGTAATCCTTCAAGTGATCCATGAGAATATTTCCCATGCCCACAAAGTCTGCCCCTGAAGTCCACTGCCAGTGTCTTAGATCTCACCCCCCTCCCCCATGCTTATTTGAAACCAGACAGTATTGTGATCGCTTCCAGTCAGGAGATCCTCTACAACCAGGTCCCTTACCAGATTCCCATCTGCCAGAACCACACCCAGGACATGTCCCTCCCTTGTGGGCTCCATCACATGCTGTGTTAAGAACACATCCTGGAAGCCGTCCAGCAGCCTCTGCTCCTTGGCCACCTTAGAGGACATGGTTCCCCAGTTTGTACATGGCATATTTTGGAATATATTGGAATACTTAAATAGAGAAACAGTATTTGTACATTTATATTCATTTTGTTTCTCTACAGATATATACATTTGACAATAAGTTGCAATATTTCAGTATTTACACTTGCTTTATTATGTATAAAGAGTTTTATATTTACGTGCATACAGTTTCACTGTAACAAATATATCAGGCACAGTACAACACTGTTGCATGGTGAAAAAATGATGTAGTCAAGATGTTAACAAATAAGAGACAAAAAAAAGCTGATGATATGAAATTTGTGACAGAGTGTTCTCTATGGTGAATGAGACATGTGTTACACACTTATTTAAAATGATAAGGGACAAGTTTTGTGTCTCTGTAGAGGCAAAGAGTTAGCAACTGGCAACTACTTTTTTGTAATGTATAGATATGACACACCTACAAGAAAAGATATGTACAGAACAGGGGAGCCAGAAAGGTCTCCCATTTGACATGTACAATCTTTGTTAGACATGTAAGCATGGTTTCTCTAGTGACTGTGAAGACAGTTAGCGCGGATTAAAGACCACTACAACAATTACCATGTTGTGACTGATCCACACTACATCTTATATGTCATAGTGCATAAAATGTCCTTGGGTACCATATCATTTTGTAGATATGTAATCATTTATCGACAGTTGTAGATTAGAAATAATCCTAGTACCCTACGACTGACTCTGTCACAAAGTAGACAGCAAGGAATGGCACATGGTGTGTGCTATTCTTCTGAGTTATGAAGGTCATCATAATTCTTCAATATCAGAATATATGCATTTCTTAAGAGTCATGGTAGTCTTTGTCTAAAACTGCTTGTAGAGTCATCACACTCTACCCATCCACTTCTGTACCTTAGCAAACAGGGGTAATGGCCAGAATGCATAGATTGACCATGGTGATAAACCACACTGTGAGTGTCAAACACTGGTTGGTTAAAAACTATTCTACCAGATGTGTAATCTGTGATGGGAGTGTCAACTCTGAGCTCATTTGAGTCAAATCTGTGCAATATAAGCAACAGATATTGAGATGAAATCCTGAGATGTATGGACTGAGTACATGTGCCTCCACACCTTTCACAGGAGTGACCACATTGAATATTGGTAAATAGCCGGTGAAATGTGACACTTTTGGCCTGAGGGACAAACAGAGTAATCCACAGCATGTATTCTGTTATTTGATGCTCTGAATGACCACATGATACACATACTTATTTGGTAACATATAGCACAGTAAAGTACTGACGCATTGGGATGCCGTCTTCATCCAAGGTGTTTATGATTACCATCATACATTCACTGGCATCTTGCTGTATGTTTGCAGCAAATGTTCTGCACCTGTATATGTACCTAACACTTGGCATAGAGGTGTTAGTGACTGATCATTGTTAGTGTTATTAGAAGCCATGTTCACAATCTGCTTCAACTCTATCAACAGGGCAGTGTTTTGTGAAGCAGATATTGCCTGCACAAAGTGTGTCATGTGGTGAAAAACTTGCATAGCTGAATTATCATAGCAGTTCACTCTAGCGCTGTTGTTGAACACTGGCACAGCAGCTATGCCAATTGATCTCTGACCAACAGCTGGTTCAGAATGTGAAGTTGAGATTGTGACCTTTGTTGAACTCTTTAGAGTTGAATTGCTTGTGGTAGCTTGTGCCTGTTTGTTGACAGTTGTAGATATCACTGAATGATATGAGACAGCCAGACATGTAGACAGTGGTATTAAAGACATGTGTAGCTGATACAGAGTACGTAACCTGTTGTACTCAATGATACATTGCTTGTCAGAACGTATCTTCTGAGGTGCAAGAGATACTATGTGCAACCAAGAAAGACTGCAGACATGTGTAAATGCCACATAGCTCATGCCATCTTTGAAAATTTCTGTACCTATGTCCACCATTGCTGAATCCAAACTCAAGCACTGTGATTTGGTAATAGAAACAGCATATGCAACACATAATGGGAACTGTTTCCTGTTTACGTAGATATGTTTGAATACTTGAGAATTTACGCAGGTAAGTTCTATCTGTGCAAGCTGTTCCACGTTGTCAAAGTGAACCACAAGTGTCTCAATAAATGTCTTCTGGACATTGTAAACAAAGTCAGTGATGTTACCCATGGCACCATTTACCATCCCATGCTCAACATGGAGATTACGCTGCAGCATGACACATGCATTCTTACAAAGTATAAGAACAGCTTCTAGGCCAGCTGTGTGTGAAACATCTAACTTCAGTTCAGTAAGTCATTCAGTCATCTTTGCTACCAGCTTACGACTGAGAATGACACCATCGACTGTGTCAACAGCATGCAGAATAAGAATGTCTTGGTTTTCTCTCTGCAATATTACACTGTTGAACTCAATGCATTTCTTCAGTCATGGCATAAGGTGCATGATGTGTGTGCCTGTGGAGTACACACTGATGAAAACATTACATGCTGTTTCTATGGATGTAGTATCTATTCTGATTCTCTGATCATTCAACATAGCAACATGTTCTGGTGATAGAGAACCTGTACAAGCTTCATCTAAATGTGATTTGTAAGCCAGATCACCACTTTGTCGCATGTTCTCATACAACTTGACATAGGTGAATAACTCCCAAAGGTTACAACCTCCAATGCAGCCTAGTGTGTTAGCCTGCTTGGCAGTCAGAGTTGCAAAGACATGTTCTGCATTGACTGATGCAAGCTGTAAAAGGTCTGCAATACAACTATACTTTTGCTACCAAATGGTACTTCATAGTAGGTGCCCAAGATCTCCTGTAGACTTAGGTGTATACAGGTGAGCATTACATTGGAGATCATGTTGATTTCATCGATGATGAGTAACTTCATCTTTGTGAACATGGAACGGAACTGAGATGCAACCTCAAATGACACTTTATGATATTCTCCTGTTTTGCCATGTTCCACTGGCAACATAAAGAGATGGTGTAATGTTACTCCACCAATGTTGTATGCAGCTAGTCCTGTAGGAACAGTAACAGCTACAGACATTAGTGACCCTGTCAGGCTCCATATTTCAGCAGTGATAACTTCAATAAGGAAAATCTTTCCTGTGCCAGCTGAACCACTAACAAAGATCAGTAGTGGTTTATAGTCAAGACAGTCACATTTTTTTGCTTCATGTAATAGTCCATGTCGAGCAGCATCAATGACTTGAGAGTGAACCACATGCTGCTGCTGATTTAGTCTTTCTTTCAAGTCAGCCATGTTGGTACTGCAGTGTGTTCCATGTTCCATGGCACTCTCAGCTTCTGAGATTAACACTTCTGGGGCATTTAAAGGCAGAGGCTCACCTAAAACACCTTGTCCTTCTGGATCAAGATTGTCTTGTGAGCTGTCAGGAGTGTCCTCTTGAAATTGTTTCTCTTTCTTCTCGAGCTGTTCTTTCTCAGCCTCCAGTCTCTGTATGTATGTCTCTGAGTATTCAGTTTTGAAACTCTCATAACTGAGATTGAATTCATCCTCAAATGTGTCAGAGTTAACTTTTAATTCAGACTCATTCCTCCAGGGCCTAAATAGGAATAAGAGAGCAAAGTAGTAAAGCTCTCTGCTTTCAGATGTGCCTAAGTGCAATTTACAGTGGTCTATGAGCCAAGGCTTGTGTCTCTTTATGAGACAGCCATCCACTCCTTTCACCTTGTCAATGTATCATGCTGAGTCAGGTGATATAGCTGCCTTGTAGTCATATCACTTAGCCACCTGAAATAGACACATATCATCCATGTCATCATGCCAACGGGGGTAGTATGTGTCAATCAGATTATTCTTCAAGATATGTTTTGAAGAAGGTCTATTAGCAGCGAGTTCCTCAATTTCAGAATGAGGAATAAGTACACATTTGTATTTCTCTTTGTAGTTGACACTGAGAAAGTGGACAGCATCAGCCTTTCCTTACAGATATTTACCCATTAATCAGTCACTAGCTTCATAGGCACCACATTCTCTGTGTGAGAGGGTCTTCAAGCCAGTGACCACAGCTGAGATGTCAGGCTTTTGCTTGAACTGGCAATATCCTCCCAAAGATCTTGCAAGCTTGTATGCTCATGCTTGGTAATGTACTAAGTGACGTACCGCACCAGGCCAATGAGTTATTGGCCACAAACTGAAAATCTATGTTTGCTTGCCACATTAGGAGAAGAGTTGGGTTGTTGTCATTGACATAGACCTCTTTTTCATCTCTGGGTAAATCATATACCCTCTTGGTTGATTTTGCCTTCAAGTGGTGTCGCATTGCTGAAAAAAGTTAATTCATGGAACCATCCTGACAAACTCATCTAGGGAATCCGAAGCAACATCATGTGTACCAATCAGATTTGTTCTTTACTACTCACCGGTAGTATTTTGCACAAATATGCTGCTGGAATTTTTGTACCAACTTCCATAGTGTGGGGCTGTCGTACTTGTCCAGAATGTGGCAAGTGATGTATTGCTTGATGAATGCTAGCACTTGTGCTGCTTCATGCTCACCTATGCATGGCGCATCCTTGATCTACAATAGCATGTGAATATGAGGAGCACCCCGTGCTTGATATTCCATCCTCCAAAAGTAATGTTCCATATAATCAAGAGGTGGCTTGTCCTTTGACACAATGAAAGTCAGAATGTCATGGAACCACTTGTGAAAATGTCTTGTGACAGACACAGGGTCAAGTGAGCACATTTCTCCAACAGTCATTGAAGAAATGCCGTTGACATCAGAATTTGCCCACTTCAACAGTTCAATGACTTCATCCCAGGCATATTCAGCACAACTCAGTGTGACAAACCATGTGGCTGGACCATACTCTCACAGTATTGTCATCACCTTAGAGTGTCTACGATACCAATATTCTTTGGTTCCACGTAGACTTGAGAGAATGGAAGACAGATTCACTTGCACATTTTCATCTTTCTGTTTTCATTTCTCTAGAAATTGAGCAGATGTTATTCCATCTAGTGGAGTTGTGAAACAAATAGTATGTGCAATAGACGCAGACAGAATGCTAAGTTTGCTCTCCCAGAGGAGATGAAATAGGTACTATATGTTACGCCTGAATTTTCCATCCTTACTTAAGACACGGCTAGTATGGTACTCAGCACCCTGTACATTGTACCCTGTACCATGTACAGCGCCTTGAAAATTTGAAAGGCGCTTAACTAAATACATTTTATTATTATTATTACATGCACTTTCCTTTCATCTAGGCATCCACCTGACCCTTTTGGGAATAAGTCTGGGAAACAACATGCTTCTAGTGTTACCTCCCATATACTGACAGGTTCACCTTCCACCTGTTTCATTTGATACAGATCAATGTTGTCACCTACTGGATCTCCGCTATGCAGCAGGTGAATTGTGTACTGTTCATACACATTATCATTTGTCTGTACATTGACCTTTTCTATCATTGGTTTTGTTGTCTCCAACACATTATGTTGAACTGATAGACTACTCATGTGCTCAATATCAAGGTCTGCATAAAAGGGATTGCTGCTCTTCAAATAACTAAGAGCAAGCTTCACCTTCTCTACATTGACAACATCTTGCCAGATGACCTTGGACTTTGTTGGGACACTGTTTAGAAGAATCACCAAACTATTTTCAGTGGAGATTGCCTCCACATTTTCCTGTAGAGGAAGTGGGAAATACATGACAGAACCCTTGAGAGATCTAATGAGTTCTTTCTCTGGAATGTTCCATGTCTTTTTGTTCAGATATAAAATGGTCTGAAATGGTTTCATTGTCTGAATTAGAATGCACTCAAACATATTCAATGTGGCACTCTCAGTTGGTGTGGCATGTGCCTCCATATTATTCAACACTGACCTTGGTGGCAGAATGTTGCACTTTAGTTTGAAGAAACAGTGTTTGCACAGCACAATTGTGGACTGTAACTGGAGCACACACAGTATCCTTCTCAGAGGTGCTGCCTGTCAGTGGCATGAGTGAGGCAAGGGTACTTTGCACCATGCAGTTTAATGAATGGTTGAAAAAATGGTGTGGAGCACAGGGGCTTGGCTTCATTGGGGACTGGGGTTCCACCTGGAGGGACACCAGCCTATACTGGCAGGATGATCTGCATCTGTCCAGGAAGGGAACAAGTCTTTTGAGCAATCAGTTTAAATGCTTCATTGGCAAGCTTTTAAACTAGTCAAGGGAGAGGCACTGAAAGCAGCAGGAAAATCCCAGCCTCTCCTACAAAACTGGGTACTAAATGAGAAAAAGACCGAGGTAGAAAGGTCAGTGGGGGATGCTGCAACCGAAGGTAAAGCCATCAAAAAATGGAAAGCAATGAGTACCAATGCCCGTAGTCTGAGTAACAAGCTTCCTGAATTAGTGGCCTTGATGGAGGAGGAACATCTGGATATTGTGGCAGTCACAGAAACATGGTTCGCACAAACCATGACTGGGATGTAAACATACCAGGATACATTATCTACTGGAGGGACAGAGAGGGTAAAAGAAGAGGAGGAGTAGTTCTTTACATAAGGAAAGGAATCAAAGCAACAGAACAAAAGGGAAAACAGGGAGGAGGAGAAGAAGCACTGTGAGTAAATTTGGAGACTGGCAATGGCACCACAATCCGCACAGGGGTTGTATACAGACCCCCTTCTCAGGGGGAGGAAATGGACAAGGAAATTATAGAAAGTATACTTAGTATGGCAGAAAAAGGGGAGATATTGCTGATGGGTGATCTGAATATGCCAGATGTTAGCTGGAGTGCAGTTGCAGCAGCCACTTCGAAGAGTGGGGTTATTCTAGATGCCCTACAGGGGGCATGCCTTAGACAACTAGTATTGGAGCCCACTTGAGAGGGAGCAATCTTAGACCTGGTTCTCTCAAATGGAGATGAAGAGAGGATCACAGATGTAGAAGTGGGTAGCCATCTGGGAACTAGCGACCATCGAACAGTATGGTTCACAATAAACACAGCAATAGAGTCAAGCCATACAAAGGCAAAGGTACTGGACTTTAGGAGGGCTGACTTTGTCAAAATGGGCTAGTGCCTAAGGAATGCACTAGCAAATGGGCAGGAAGGAGGGGTGGAAGAACAATGGGGAATAATAAAAACTGCCATCACAGAGGTAACAAGCCTTTGTGTGAAGCAAATAAACAAAACTAAACAATGTAAGAAACCACAATGGTTCTCAAAGGAAGTGGCAGTGAAGGTTCAAGAGAAAAAGAAAGCTTTCAGGAAGTACAAGGAATCACAGAAGGAGCAGGACAGAGAACTGTATCAGTTAAAGCAAAAGGAAGCTGGGAAGGCAGTCAGAACAGCAAAGGCCCAAACCGAGGAAAAGCTAGCCAACTCAGTTAAGAAGGGGGATAAAACCTTTTATAGATACATCAGGAGTGAAGAAAGACCAAGGGAGGATAGTGAGGCTTAATAAAGGGGGAGGGGGCAGAGGGTGACTGTGAAAAGCAGAGATACTAAACAAATATTTTGCTCAGTATTTACAAAGGAAGAGGGAGGTACCTAAAACAAACAGTAGAAACACTCTGGATACAGAAGTTGATACCAGCCCATTTACAGAAGAAAGGGTTCTGAAAGAACTCTTAAAACTGAAGGTGGACAAAGCAATGGGGCCTCATGGGATTCATCCCATAATTCTAAAAGAACTAAGGGTAGAATTAGTGACACCACTGACTACCCTGTTTAACAAACCATGGGAGGATGGGGTGGTACTCGAGGACTGGAGGAGGGCAGATGTGATTCCCCCTTCACAAAAGTGGGAACAAGGCAGAAGCAGGAAACTACAGACCTGTTAGTTTAACCTCAGTGGTAGGGAAAATGATGGAATCACTTCTGAAGGAAAGAATTGTCGAGTATCTAGAGGCCAGAGGGGGCACAGGACCCAAGGCAGCATGGATTCACAGCAGGAAGGTCATGCCAGACAAATCTGATAGATTTCTTTGACTGGGTGACCAAAGTAGTAGATCAGGGAGGGGCTGTGGACATGGCCTACCTAGACTTTAGCAAGGCATTTGACACAGTCCCATACAAAAGATTAATATACAAGTTAGCTAGCCTGGGAGTGGGTCCAAAGATGACAGCCTGGGTAAAAAATTGGCTAGAGAATAGGACACAGAGAGTAATAGTAAATGGAGTCCACTCTGAAGAAAGGGAGGTTACTAGTGGGGTGCACATGGGAGTTCAGTATTAGGACCGGTCCTCTTCAGTGTCTTATAAGTGACATTGCAGAGGGACTGGAAGGAAAAGTATGTCTCTTTGCAGATGACACAAAGATCTGCAACAGAGTTGATGCACAAGGTGGGGTGGAAAGGATGAAAAGGGACTTGGCAAGGTTAGAGGAATGGTCAAATGTATGGCAGCTTAGATTCAATGCTAAGAAGTGCAAGGTAATGCACCTGGGAAACAAAAACCCAGGGAAAGAGTACACAATGGGGGGTGAGATACGACCAACAACAAAAATGGAAAGGGACCTGGGGGTAGTCATATCAGATGACCTAAAGGTGGGCAAGCAATGTGAGAGGGCAGCAAGGAGGGCTGGGGGGATACTGGGATGCATAGGGAGAGGCATCACCAGTAGAAAACAGGAAGTTATTATCCCTCTGTACAGACAGCTGGTCAGACCCATCTGGAGTACTGCGTGCAGTTCTGGAGACCCAGTCTTCGTAAAGACATAGACAGGATGGAAGCTGTCCAGAGGAGGGCAACTAAAATGGTGCAGGGTCTGCACCGGAAGACATATGAAGAGAGACTTAAGGAGCTTAATATGTATAGCCTCGAGGAAAGGAGGGAGAGGGGGGACATGATAGAAACTTTCAAGTACCTTAAGGGAATCAACAAAGTCCAAGAGGGCAGCATCTTTTAAGAAAAGAGGTCTGCAAGAACAAGGGGGCACAATTTGAAGATAGAGGGGCGGCTCAGATGTAATTTAAGGAAGTATTTTTCACAGAGAGGGTTGTGGATGCATGGAACGGCCTTCCGGAGGAGGTCGTGGAGTCAAAAACAATGGTGGAATTCAAGCATGCATGGGACAGTCATAAGGCAATTCTAGGGGGTGGGGGTAGGAAGAAGTAGGCTGCTGGTTAACTAGGATCTGCAGCTTATCCAGTAGGCAGGGAAATGGGCAGACTGGGTGGGCCAAGCAGTCCTTATCTGCCGTCAAATTCTATGTTTCTATGTTAAGTCAGATTTCAACAGCAAAAATGCTGAGAATCAGAACCACATGTCATTGTATGGTGACAAGATTGCAAGGTTTAGTGTGATTGTTTGCTTGCTGTATCACAGATGATCACATGACACACACAAAGAGTCAAACTTCTGAGCCTTTGCCAGTTCAAATTTCGCAATTTCTTTTCCAAAGTGCTTCAGAATGTCACTTTCTAACACTGAAACAGATGTTTCATCAGAAGTTGCTGACTGATAAATGCTTGTATCTGGTATAGAAGTTACACGTTGCAGTTGTTTGAGAAATGTTATGGCACCCTGCATGTCACCAGACTGCAATACGTCATTTAAGCAAGTGTACTTGTTGACAACTCGTCGAACTTCATATACCCTGTATACAAAGTTTTGCATGCCTGTTTGATGCACTCCCAGCATCTTCATGTTGTGAAATACACTGTCACAAACACTGCTATCCAGGCATGCTAGTGAGTGGCCCATAAGTCCAGTAAGTGGACGGATCTCACAAAGGTCAATCTAGTTAAACAGTTTATATCTGTCTTTCCAATCTGTTATCACAAACAGGTTGACAAACTGCTCAACTTTGTCAAATGACAATTGCCTCCAGTTGCAAGTTTCATCACATGGCCATGAGAGGCAGTGAGTTTTACGAGTCACAGTGTTTGCCTCAGAGTCATCATCTGACTCCATTGCTGTGTCATCAGAGACACTGAGCACATTGACCAGCTTACTAGACTCATCAATGGTGAACTTGCTGTCTTTTTTCTGTGAATAATAAGATTCTTCCCAGAAATATGCCTCTGAGTGATGTGTGTGCATTCAGCAACTTGTGAAAACATCACAGAAATTGAGGACAGTCAAGACAGGATACTGTTGTAGCCTTTTCTTGAGGTTGTACACAACTTTCCTGAATATTTCAAGCACATGAGACATCTTACGCCATAAATGTTGAAAAACAAATAATGCTCTGCTCACAAATGTACGTGCTTTGAGACACAATTTCATCAAAGACAGGTGACTCTTTGTCTTTTTGTGCTCATGTCTCATTACAGCAGCAATAAGCCTGTCTATCTTAGCTTTAGATGCTAGTGATCGAAAATACTTTTGCTTTCTCAGATGCAAATCAACAGGTGTGACTTTCCAATGCTGTTTAGAACATACAGTTATGCTTGCTGTGGCAATAGTTGTGTTGCGTCTGACAGACCTGAACAACTGCTGTTTATGTGAACATTTTTTCCTTGCTGATGAGCAAGTTTGTAGCTTTGTTGTGGAGTGAGTTGATGTCGAGCTCACTATTCTGGTAGAAGTCTAAATTGTTTTATGTCTTGAACTGACATCACTGGTCTTTTTATCACTCTTAAGCAACAGTGAAGTACTATGATACCTGCTTCATCTTTCTATTGATGTACGTCTGTATTTACTCAGCATCTTTGCAATGTATAACTTCACAGTAGCAGTCACCAATTGTACAGAAGTATCAGACACCTGTATAATAGACACAGAAAAATAAAATATTACTATCCGTTTGTGATGCTTACTTCTAATATTCTTTGTTGATGCACTTTAGTTATGTATTGCACATTACAAAAAAAGAGCTTAGAAATGCTGTAATCAGATTGACTGTTACAGTTCCAGTAGCGTTATATTGATCAATGTTATGATGTTTTGTATAGTATTATCACCATGGCACATGGATTCTTCCTGTCATCTTCTCATGCACTACGGCCACTAAATGACTTAATGATGCCTTCTGATTTTGACTTAGGACTCTTAAACTATTGCTGGAAGGACTATTTTATTTACAATATGTGTATTGATGATAACATATTAAAAAACATAGTTGTAACACTTTTTTTCTAAATATATATTTTCATGGTAGCAATAATGCATTCACAGGAGTTACACTGACAATCAATAAGTGATGTGCTTGGCGTAATATTGCAGTTCACTGCACTACGTGCAACATTTCAGGCTTGCGGTATGTGATTAAGGTACTGTTAAGGTTAACTCTGGTGAAGCATTACTGTGTAAGGAATTTTCTCAATAATGTAAACAATAATACCTGACAGGGTAGGCATTATTGGGAAATACCACAATGACCAGGGGTGTGATGAGGCCCGATACCACAGGTGGAGGGCCTTAAACCCCATGGAAGGTCCACTATTTCCCAACAATGCCCACCCTGGAGGGCATTTTTGTACTTAGACAATGGCCCATTGTAGAATGTTAGTCTGTGAACAGGTACTTGGAATGTCTCATATTTTTAGCTGGTCATCTATTGAAAATTAAGTGCCCATCTTGGAAACTGTGTCAGCCAATCAAGTTCGACAATTCATTGCTGCCATTTTCAAATGTGTATGAATGACTATACTGGTCAGTGCTTAACTAACTGAATACAATCAAATCAGAAAATGATGCTGTACAAATGAGATAGTTATTTACTCAACTGAATATTTCACAATAACAATCAATAATTCTGTGCACGTCTGTATTTGTGCATAATACAGGAAACAGGACACTTCTCCCCTTCAGGAATCATCATTTTTTTGGAAAAAAACAGATGAAATAGTGTTGTGCATTCAAAAGTGTTGCAAAAAATAGTGTCGGGGCACAAAAGTGTCGCAAAATGTAGAGTTGTGCATTCAAAAGTATTGAAGGTAGTGTCAAACAAGTAGTGTCGAACGTGCGAAAGTGTCAAAAAAAGTGGTTTCGTACTTCAAAACTATCACAAAAGTAATGTGCATTCGAAAGTATCGCAAAAATAGTGTTGTTCATTCGATAGTGTCACAAAAGTAGTGTTGTGCGTTTGAAAGTATCGCAAATTTGAACTTATAGGGAGTAACTATGTGCATTAGCAAATTATATCTTGATTGGTATTTGACTGACAGGTAGTTCTGCCAATGCTGTGCTAGATTTATCAGGCCATGTAAGACAATCAATCAGAGATGGAGAAGGCTGAAGAAGAAGGACACAACAGCCATCTTAGAGTATACTGAGACACAACACATTTTTTACTGTAAGTACATCATATTTTATAATTGTTCTACTATGATAAAAAGTGTTAGAAACAGGTAAATACTATTAATCAAAACATTTTTTACTGTTCTATTTGACTATGTTGATAGAAATAACCTATGATGTTGCATTGTTTAGGTACAACTGTTTAAAGTCAGACAGTAATTTGGTACTTACTTGCACAGATACAGCTGCAAATGGAGGGAGAAAGCAAGGTGCATGTGTACCATAACAGAAGAGGGAACCAATCAGACATGTCTCTGCACTTGTAATTGTTTGAAACAGCCTATCAAAAGGATGCATTTTTGCCACCTTGAAGTGTTTCCACATTTTAGCTGGAGCAGAACTGCAGTGATAGTCACTGCACACACTACATTGGTTAAGGAAGGCAGAGTATTAGCCAATGATTTGTGAAGCTGTGTTGAATTTGGGAGGGAAATTGTAGCTTTACTTTCACTATTGCTTAGGTACTGTAGGGTGAAAACTGACTTTTTTGGTAGCTGTCTGTCCACTTCTAAATTAAAAAGCTGAGAATGGTAGAAAACAGCAAAATGACTTTGTGGATTGTTGGCAGCAGTATAGTGAGGCGAGCATCTGAGTATGCTCATAACAGTGATTTTGGGAAAAACCTGCAGCTCCCAAATTGCTGTGTGAAGTGGTATGGCAGGGGTGGCATGAGGTAGGAGCACCTCATGCCAACAATGCACAGACTTTTGAGTACTCAAGCTCATCCAGACATACTGGTGATACATCTTGGAGGGAATGATTTAGGCACCAAACATTGGGTAGATTTAGTGGCAGAAGCAAAATTGGACCTTGCTTCTATTATCAGTATGTTACCTGCCTGTAAAATTATTTTTTCAGATATTACAGAGCGTAGGGTCTAGCAAGCAGAACACCACGTGTACTTGCTTGACAGAGCACGGAGAAAGGTGAACATACAAATATCTGCATATCTACACATGTCTGGAATGCACACCATATGTCACCCTGAAACTAAGTATTGTTATGATTGGTTATACCTACCAGATGGTGTGCACTTCTCACATGCTGGCAATTGCCTTTTCCTGGGAGACCTTTGAGATGGAATCCTCAAAGTCCTCTAAGAATGTCAGACTGTTTGCACACATATTGAACTGTAAAAAAAGGTTCTTTTCAGAACCAAAAATGTTGGTCAAAAAATAGAATGGGTATATACATCACTCACACAGGAGTAACACATACTTGGGGATATTCACAATGGGATGCAAGCCTGATAACAGTTGAGCTTGGATGAACTAGGGTGTTGTCAGAGTGATATTTAATGGTGCCGTGCCATGCCTCAGATGTGTTGAATCTGTCACTGTGGCACCTGCATTCTGCATGGTTCTGTGTCATTGTGCCATTGCAAGTGCTCACAGAGGAGGAGCAGCATGCACCAGTGTGACTGTGGTTGTACTACCTGTGACTACTGTGATATTCAGTCGTGGATATGCAAATAGGTCCATAATGCATGACAACCATTTAGAGGCTTCTGAGTACTCAGGCTCATCCAGACATAGTGCTGAAACTTCTTATACACAGTAATTTGGGCAGGAAACAATGTGTTTATTTAGTCACAGAAGCAAAGTTAGACCTCGCTTCTATCATGAGTATGTTGCCTGCCAGTGAAAGTATTTTTTTTTACATACTACGTAGCTTAGGGTCTGGCAAGCAGAACACCATATGTATCTGATGGACACAGCTCGAAGAAAGTCTAACATACAAATATGTGCATTTCTATGCATGCCTGGAATGTACAACATACTTCACCCTGAAATTAAGTATTCTTATTATTGGGTATACCTATTAGATGGTGTACACTTGTTGCATGTTCGGAATTAATGTTTCTGTAGGAGACATTCAAAATGCATTTCTGAAAGTGCTGTACAAATGTCAGAGTGTGTAAACAGATATCAGAGTAAAAATATCTGTTTTCAGAACCAAAAACAGTTGTTAAAAAAATAGAACAACTTCTCATATCACACACGTAGGTGTCACTGAATGGGGGAGGAAATGTGGTACTGGGTCTGACTGGGAATGTGGAGAGTGTGCTAGTGGCACAGAGCCTTGGTGCTGTTCCCACCATGTGAACTGAGATCGTGCTGAGCACACATTGGCACCACCAGGGATGATATGTGACCATGATGGAATGGTGATTGACCAGTTTATAGTCTACATAGGAGATAGACTAATTTTTGTACCCGATGCTGAATATTGTGTTTCCTCTGAGTTATGTAAGTGCACTTCTGCTGATGCATGCTGCTCTCCTTCATGTACTCTTGTCCTGTGACAGTCCCACCGGAGCACACAGAATGCAGGTGGCTATCTGAGTATTTTAGATAATGTTGAAACATGCTGCAGGATGGTTCAGTAATGCTTGGACTGTGCATTTACTTACACCAGGCATGATGTAGGCAGGACTGCACCTACACTTTGGCCATGTATGAATATGTTGTAGTGAATATCAGTTTTCTGTGATGTACTATGTTTAATACATTAACATGTGCAGATTTCTGTGAATTCCAAATACATAGTAAAGAGCATGGATTTGTAATAGTTTATTATGTGTGACATCTTGACATACAATAAACATAATGAGATGGGTAGAAAGAGAGATAGGTATAATAATTGCTCACATATGCCTTGCAACTGGGCAGTTATTGTTCCACTAACAGGGTCAGCAGAAAGCAAGATGCTTAACAGTGCAATGAAAAGTAGTGTGAAGTGTACTATTCATATTGTTTTTCTGAGCAACTAAAGGGCATGTGCTATCCTGGATTTTGAAGCTTATGTGGTTGTTAAAAAAAAATGAAAATGCTTGATGTTCAAGAAACACCAAGGTACACTATTGATGTACCTGTACTCAAATTGTGGTATGTCTTATTAGTGGAACATAGCATGGCACAACACAGAGTTGTGTTATGAATGTATTGCAATGCAACAATTGCCATACCTGAATTGGGATGTTTGCAATAATAAGAACTGAGTTTTCAAAATACGGTCCTTGACGCATTCTAAGTACTATAGTTCACAGAATACATAGAGTTAGATAGGTTCTCAGGCATGAGAGTAATGCAATGTTTCTTTATGTTTTTTCTGCAGAACACAAGCTTGAAGAATGAGACAGTGGAGCCTGAGAGAGGTGTGTTTGCTGTTTGAGGCAGTCCAGGCGAGGGGTAGTGCTTGCATTTTAATGCAGAGCACTAACCGTAAGTTGGACACAATGTGGAGGTGGATAAACAGTTTTCTGCATGTGACCCTTAGAGTGAAGAACAAGACTGTGGTGCAGCTAAAGAAGAAGTGAAAGCTGTTGCACCAGTGCTTCTATGTACTGAAGGACAGAGAGAAGATACCAGAGAACGACAAGTGCTGGTACTACCTCACGTATGAACTGTGGGAGGCTGCAGGCAAGCCAGCTGTGGGAGAACGCCTCACTCAACATAAGTTATTCAAAAAAAATTCCACTCATTCAATCATATAATAGTACTGGTACACAAGTGGAACAAAAAAGTATTTCTGTGATTGAACCCTTTGGTGCTGTAGCCATGTTATTATCACAACATGACACCACAAGTCAAGTCTCAGCAGTGTGAAACAACTGAATATTGCCTAGGTCATGAGGGACATAATTGTTTGTGTCTTTTATTTTGCTTTTTGTCTTAAGGAGAAAAGTATTTTTCAACTGTTATTAAATAATGACTTACATTTTTCTTGTTATTAATATATATGTTTATACAATAGAGGTGAGCTGATACTGAGTTAGATAAACATATGTATTTCTTACCCCAGTTGAATAAACAGCCCAATGACGTATGCAGGATGTGCATAAATGTTAAATCTTACATTTATACATACACTCCCAATGTCACTAGTTGATATTACCACTGTGCATATGTCAGAGCTCCATAGCAACACAAACCTTGAACACCTGCACCACTTTCACCCGACATAAAAGATAATTACACACAGCTGTTGGAAGCATAAGAAACATACATTCTCTCCAAGCATCAGGTGCACTGCATTCGAACAGCTCATTTGCAGGACATACATCAGAACAAAATTGTGGAGGGAAATATTAATCTCTACTGTGCTATTACAGGTCCCCAGCATGACCCCCTTCCCCACACACACAAAGAAAAAGACTCTGTGTAACACCACAAAACCATGAAATACACAGTAGGAAACCAGAAAAAATTAACCCTATTGTATTAATCACACACTTGATGCCCAGATTATGTGCTATGGCAAATATTTGGCACTCGTGAGTATCTAGAGGTCACTCTGCAGGATTGAGAATATTTTCCATATCACACTCCTGGGTATCATGTATCCCATATATATATATATATATATATATATATATATATATATATATATATATCAATTCTGTCATGACAATTATGCCACAAATGATGTGTTTGGTGACATGCTGCGACCTTGGCTTTAGCTGTTTTTGTATATGTTTGGTGGGGGGCAAATGGTGTAACATACAAATCACATTCTTCAATGTGTTCTCAAGACTTCAAGTGTTATTATGTACTTCTACTATTACATATGTATTGCTGTCATGATATAATAGTGGGGAGTTACTATGCAGTATCAATTTCATTCAAGCAGAGTTGCATTTCATTTCTCATACTATATAAGTACTAAGTATTGGGTACTGAGTCTGTTTCTTACCTTCTATTTATCTAATATTTATTTGCACTAATTCTGATTCAATATGCATCTGTAATGACTGTGCAATAATTGAGTAAGGAGAATATCAGGTACCTGAAACATGTAGATTGCTTAGAAAAAGTGTTGTGAAATGAGTGAAAATTGAAATGAAATACTTAGTGAATCTACTTATCATTTTTTTTTCACAGATCAGAGCAAGCAACCCCCATGCCCACCTGAGGTAGTACTAGCACAGGCAGAAGCTGTGGAGGCTGACATCTCTGACACTGACAGTGTCATTATTGTTGAATCAGATGGTAAGACGCTGACAGATACAATTACATTGGAAAATTGGGGTGGTGTCAGGGTGTCAGATAAGGTGTGTACTGGACTATTTTACTCACCTCTTTTTAGGAAATACTCTGCAGAAATTTTCCATGAGTACCAGTACCCACCCAATATTTGTAAATATTCCAAACTACAAGGAATAGTGCTTCATAACATGACTGGTGATTCAAAAGGAACACTTGTTATTGCCAGATGTACAGCACTTGTATGCATCCCACTTTTGTTTTACTCACTATGTTCTAAAACTGGTGAGTAAATTTCTAGCCACCAACATTATTTGGAGCATTCTTGGCATATTAAATTTTTATCTAGAAAAAAAAATTGTAAATAAATGTCGTCTTCATTGCACTTTAAGAAGACATTTGTACTCATCTGAATTTCGATTTTTGTCATCTCACTTTTAAAATGAGGAGTACAGGTACTCATCCCAATATATCTTATCTAGATCCCTGGGTGGTATATTCAAAGAGTTTTTCCATGCTGATATAGTGTCCAGTTATGTGAGACCTACTGATGTGACCAGACACAATATACAAAAGAGAATGTTCTGCTGTTCAAATAATGATGCGAGAGGGGGAAGAATAGTAATATATGCTACTCAAGTGAGGGGGCAACCCATGTATATCTAGCATATTGTGATATTCAGCCTGTTATGTCCTGAACATATGTTGCCAAAATCTCAAGATCAACTGTATACTGCTGCAACTTGATAATAAAAAAACTGAACTAAAAAATGAATATATGCCCACCCACAGTAGAGCAACTGTGTTTCAAGACATTGTACAATAGGCATTACCTGTGGGTGCCAAGGAAGCTGTGTTGTGATGCTCTGTCAGTATTGTGCCTCAGTGCCTGTGTTCGAGTTATGTTACAGTAAATATATCACTAATGCTCCAATGAAGTTGCTACCAACGTTGATTGTGTGCATTGTAACAATAACTGTATATGAGGTGGGCCAGTGGGACAAATGCAGCACAATAATGTTGTTTGTGAAGTATTGTGTATCTCTGGCGCTGTGCTGGAGCCACTTGCAGACCTTATTGTGTGTTTTGTTAACTTAGCAGTCGCTTGTGGCACTGTGGTACACCCTTTACTAACCATCTACTCAGTCATACCAATATAATCCTTCTACCTGTTTAGTGGTGGGTACCAGGTCTTAACAGGACTTTTACAGTGTTGGCAGTTTGAATGGTGTTTCTTTACACATGTAGTATGCAGCCACATTAAGAACTGTGGTACATGACCCAGCCCAGTGGTGCTGAGGGTTGAGGTGCTGGATGCCACACCTCGCTCCACGCCGGAACCCAGGTTTGGGAATGAACCCGGGACATTGGGGGTTGGCAGTGGATGACTAGGATTCAGCATCCCATGACTACTCTCCTACTCCTGGTGACTGGGGTGGTTTTATGTTGTGCTATAGCAGCCCCTTAGGTACCCCTGGTGGCACTGCTGATGCACGCGTAAACAAGGGGAGGTAGTATGGCGGACGTCTGCACATTTCTGCACAGACGTCATTGTATGTCCATGCTACCATTGGGAGAATAAGTGAAAATGGGGTGGGCATGACTGAGCAGCTGGATGGCCACACCCTGTACTGCAGGGAGGCTGTTGTGGAATCCCACTGGGGGAGTACGGTGTCAGTCTTGCTGGTAAAGGACGGGAAGCTCTCCAGCAGATCAGCTGTGACTCTGTTGGGCCCCCTTCATGCGAGTGAGTCTGCTGCTGCCCCTGCGGGCAGAGCCGGCGGCTGGCTGTCCCTGATGATAAGCACCACAGCAGGTGCCAAAACACAGAGATGTGATAAAAAAAGACAACTGTGGTACATGGTTGAATAACACCATGAGACAATAGAAAAAAATGTTTTCACAATAAAAGCTTTGTGATAGATTTACATATTGAGGTATATGGTATAATATTTTTACTTATATATTTTATAGTGGCCAGAGAAGCAGTGCCGGTACCAGCTGTGCAGGTGAAGCAGGAGCCTGGCACCAGTTCTGAGCTAAGTATCATAATAAAAGATAGTCACACAAGATGTACCGTCACAACCCCCCACCACCCCCTGCAACCTCCCTTCGACAATATGAAGGACCTTGTGACCCCTAAGCCAGCCATACAACTGCTGATTGCTAGGTAGTGTTACAGCTGTGTGGCTATTTGTGAAAGGGATGAGTAAGGGGGGATGCAAACAGTACTGCAGTACACAGTCTCAATATGTAGATGAACCATTTATATATTGAGATTCTGTTACACAATCTGTTATGCATGTTCAGTGCTGCACATTTTGTATTAATATGCATACAACTGTACTGTATGGTGTCACTTCGTGGATGGTTGGAAAGTGTCTCGCTGTAGAGTGTGACCTGTTGCTGATGATGCTACGGTGAGGATTACGGTGTTGATTCTCAGTGGGTGAGTGGTCAAGGTGGTACTACTGCACAAAAGGGGAATCTATGATTTGCAAAGACTAGTATGACCCATGAGAGCAGGTGTACTAAATCAACTCTGACTAGCTTAACATAATTATCCCAATGGGTGTGCAAGGGTGGCAGACTGTACTGGACTGCTGTGGCATGCATGTATGTCATCATAACCGTAATTGTAAGAGGGGGTGGAGTGTACTGGACCAAGAACTGTATCTATACATAGAAAGCTCATGATAACCAAAATGTTAAGACCCACTGGACCACCATGGGTAGTCAACAAATTCAAAATGAGTTATCAGTTGAATGGGTAGAGCCCAGTGTACCAATAGAGCTAGTCATCATATAGTAAGAGAGTTATCAATTGTGGTGCGGGGGTACAATGGTTATGAAACATGGTCTAGTTGCCATCCATGGATGACGGGCACAGTGTTAAGCTCTGCAATGTGTTGAGTCACCTGTCACTGACTACACATTGTAGTTGTTTTCTTATGTTAGATGTTCACACCCCTCCCCCCCCACACACAGTGGAAGGTGAGTGTGCAGCTCCATATATGACACAGATCACAGAGTGAATAATGGAAAGTCATGAATATGCATGTTCATGTGCCACTTATTTTTGTTGCATAGATTACTGCTGTAGCCTGCTTCATTATGACAAAATGCAGAGCAAGTTGTCATTTTGAATATCACACTGGGATGCATCATTTGGGCTTTGCATGACATAAGACTGTGGCAACATGCACAACTCATTAACATAGTCCAATGTAGGTGTTCCAGAGATAAATTCAATGCTGCTGCAATGCTTATAGTGAGGTGGGATTCAACAGTTAACAATGCTGACTCTATACATTGATGTTCCCATGGTTTAAGTAGAATTAAGCAATAAGGCATGAGCAAGGGTTATGTCATGGTCTGTTAATCATTGTCTAGGGGTGTAATGTGGCACAACATCTGGCTGAGTGCTACATGCCACTAGAGGGTGATTAGCTGACTATTAACATAGGTCCTGAGTGTACCTTATTGCTATTATAATAATAATGTTTTTTTTTAATAGTGGTAAACCGTATTCAGCATATGGTGAAGCTCTACATGTATGTTTATACAAATTTTACATAGGCAAGTTAGATAGCTCACAGGCAATCAAAAAGCTGTATTTCTCAGAACTATTGTATTATGTACAATATTGAGATAAAAAGAACTTGTTACTTAATTAAAACACATTCATGTAATATTAAGTATTTATTATTTGGACATTGTGTTTCCTTATATTATGTGTGGAGATAATATTTAATTAAGCAGTTGACAATACCAATCAGATGTTGGTTTTTAAATGGTTAACATTATTTCAAACATTCATGTAACAGCAGCAAAACATGATTTACTTTTCTGAAAATATGCACACAAAATAAAAGAGTATATGACATGTGTGTCTCTTTTCCAGCAATTATTAAAAAGAAGATTATCTGAACATCACATAACTGATATAGTAGTGTTGGACTACAGTACACACTATTATTCTCATGCACATGGGAACAAATAATATAGATGTGGATGTGCTATTTCACTCGTTCTTAGACAATTGAACAACTAGTATTATTGTATACGTCACTGTGTTGCTGATAATAAACCATTTAATTAGTGAGGACTGTCAAAGTCTAATTATAGATCCACCAAACTTATCTATGAAGAATATAGCACAGTAGAAAAAATATAATAACGGGAATGACAAGAGAGGAGTTCTGATTAGCATCACATTCCTCTATGGTCTTGACAGTGGCCAGAAACATGCTTTTAAATTATTTATAGGATAAAAATATTTTAAGATTCAAGGCAGGCAGACAACCACCATTCTGAGGGTCATATATTTATACATGTTTTTTGTCTCTTTACAGGATGGCCTCGCTTAAGACAGTGCACTGGCCACTGCTGCTGTTACCTCAGGCTTCAGCACAAGGTTGACAGTCTAATAAAAGACAACATTGTGCTGCGTGAGGGACAGGAGAAATTACTGTCCCTCATGACAGTGCAGCAAGTGACTGTCAGCCTTGTGCTTCAGCCTGTGGGGACAGTGACAAGTGACACTGTGGCCAGTTCCACTGCTTCACCTGCACCAGTGGTATCTAGCCTCCCTGAGCCAGAATGAACAGCCTCCACAGCTCATCTGGTGTCTCCTTTCTAAGGCGCAACAGCTTCCACTTCTTCTGCACCTCCACATTGTGTCCAACTTCCAGGCTGGGCTGCCTCAAGCAGCGACACACCTCTCTTGCAGAGCTGTATATATATTGTACATAGTTTTTTTCTTTTCACTGCTTTTGTAAAATGGTTTCATTTTTCTAAATTTATTTGTATTCAAGAGATATATTTTTGTATATAGCATTTAGTTTATAAATGAATGAGTCACTACAAATCAGTATGTTTTATATTCTTTTTTTCTTTCAATCAACAAGTATTTTTATTTATTTAATGCATTTTGTCAGCACTGACTTGGTTTAATTTGGAGATTTAAGAACTATTTTTGAAAAATGTTGTATATTTAGAAATAAATATTTTTGGTAAAGACACTTTGTCTTGCAGTATTCTTTTTTTTTTTTTTTTTTTACTTTCTTTCTTTATCTCCTCCTTACTACCCCCGGAGCCCCCTCCTTCCGTCCGCTCATGTCTTCCCCATGCTACCTTGGGGATCTGCCCCCTAGAGTGCCTGTCCTCCTCCTCCTCTTGCACATTGGGGTCTGTTCTGCAGGTGATCTGGGGGACTTAGGGCGACCTTCATCCAGGGCTGCGGAGGATTTTTCCATTTCTCCCTTATGTCCCCACCCCTAGGCATTGATGGTCGCTTGGACGTGCGTCCCGAGTTGACGATATGCGCCTTACATCAGCGCCCTCATTTATCCAGCGGCGTCCCCCACTCGACTCCGTTAGGCGGGCGCCTCACCCCTCAATTGTCGGTGCTTCCACTGCCACGGAGGATGCAGAGCGCAGAAGCGCCATGGTTCCCACCCCTGAGGGAGGAGAACATCCTTGGGAAGCTCGATCCTCTTCCCTGCCGACCTCCAGCAACCCGAGTCCGTTCTCGAACCTGGTCGCCGCGGCGCGAGGTGTGGCCTCCAGCGCCAGCCCTCACGCCACCGGCCTTTGCAGTATTCTTAACTTGTGGGTATATTTTTTATCAATACATATAGCACAAGACAGCGCCCCTTTTACTTACTTTGGTATGGAAGGGCATTGTGCATGCAGTTTTAGGTTTAAAAGGATAACATATCACCATTGTTGATGTGTTACATACCTTGCAGTGTTATAACAATGTTTTTGGAGGTACATTAATATGTATGCAGTCATGTTCAGAATTTATGTCTAGTGAAGGTACAGAAGAAGAACATGTAAAATATGTAGATATTTAAGAGTAGTGCTGAGAAAGACAGTGCCACACTTTATGTCCTACAAGAACAATAGCATTGACTGCAAAATGATAGTGTATGAAACAGCACAACTACATAAATTAGTATGTAGCATGCCGATGTTAAGCACAAGAAAATAGATAAATATTAAGAGGCATATACATGTCGGTAGTATCGTAGATGCACATGAATAATGTGTTCTGAACGGTACTCTTTCAACTGTGTTGTACTGACAGACGTTTACCTTCTGTGACATACCTATGATAAGTGAAAGAGGAACAAGAACAATAACAGCTATGTACTTTCTGACAGACTATAAAATGCAGATTGCTGAGATGGTAGAACTTTAATTCTTGTAGACCCATGCTCCCATAACATGATTATATGTTTCATTCAATAGCATGATAAATGTGACATTATAGTTACATAAACAGTTCCCCACAGGTTGATAGTGTGTCAACGCACATATATGATCTGATATGAGTACAAGTGTGCGACAACCACAGTTGCAGCACATACTTTCCTTGTGTTTCATGACAATCTTAAGTGTAGTAAAATGCATATGTATCACCTTATGGGACCACTGGCCATTTCTGTATAGATTTATACCAAATAATTGTTTGTTTACAATATCAATGCTAACTGCACCACAAGAAAAAACAGTGATACTTATGTAGACATTTTCACAGTGCAACAGATAAACATTATGTTTTCACAGCGCATTATGTTTGTATAGCTAATAGAACAAACATTTTTGGTGTGTCATAGCAATTGCTACTGCAAGACAACTCAGTGTAGTAACAGGTTTCCATAGCTTCATACCACTTTTTATGCATGTGACTGAGACAAGGCACCATACTGCTAAACTGTAAAGTTGGAACATTTGTAGTGTTTATCTTAAGTACTATGACAAAACTACATAGTTATCCATTGAGTCTGTTTAACCATGTCTATTTGCTAATCTTACAGAAAAGACCATGAAAGGTATGAACAGTGACATTTGTATATTTTCAGAAACACATTAACAGAATTCAATATTACCTTGTAATGTTAACAGCACGTTCATCATAATACTTTTGCAAGCAGAAGCAGGTTATAATCTGTCATGTGGCATAGGTATGGTAAATGTAGCACAACAAAAAGCAGGAACACATTTTTTCATGTCAATAGAATGTTGACCGTGCATGATACTGTTGCTTACGGTGTGTTCAGCTTCATAATGTCCTGTCAAGAGATGATTTAAAGATGAAGATATGACTTCTAACTACTACACAAAGTAACACACAGCTCATATCAGCACTTCTTGAAAACTCAAATGCATATGCTTGAGGTGGATGTTATCTCACTCTTTATAACAGACAATACTGCTAGATGACTTACTGTGTTCTTGCATATGTGTGTATTTGACTATGTGTTTCTGTTGCTACCACTACAACATTGCAGGTACTATTACTACTTCTCATTCTAAAAAGGAAAGGAAATTCATGGCAAAAAATTCCATTTAATGTATCAGTTAGGGTTGCTTCACAGCAACAAAAGTGAGGAAATTCAGTGTTAGGGTTGAAAACCCTGACACCGCATTCACCGCCCCCAGCACCACACACGCACACACATGCATGCAAGTAGGAGGAGGACCAAGGCAACATGACCAATCACAGACAACCAGCAGCAGGTGACAGAAATAAAATACAACTGTCTAAATGTAATACAACACATCCCCACCCACCTGTCCAGGTACTGCATGCTCAGTGGAGATCCACAGCAAAACTGAGGCCATGTACACCAAAAGTACACATTCCTGATTGCGAGTGCATACAACGTACCGCACTTATGAGTTGCATGGCCTTACCTAGCAATGCACCACACCACACCACACATGGAACTCTTCCCCAAGTATAGAAGCACAGAAAAAAACTAAGGAGTTGTACATGTATGGTATGTGTGGTTGATTTCATGTATACATAACTTCACACTGTTAGGCAATGGAGGCCTTAGTGATACAGTGCCCTACCCACTGAGACCAACTACTGCATGCTCATTGAACAACCCCAGTCAAAATGAACCCATGAAGATCAACACTGTTACTCCATGACTGCAGCTTTGCAAAGGTTTGCACAGTTATGACTTGCAGAGTCTGAGATACAGAGTGACCCTCCTCATGTCCTAGTATGCTTGGTCCATCATGACTGCAAAGCTACAGGTAAAGAAACTCTATTAACATCTACAATTCACCTCCCTGTTTGCTGGTGTTCTCCAGTTAGCACAGTTATCAGTACTATGGCATCACGCACATAATGGCCTGCCACACCCAAACACCATATACTATATGCTGAGTGGACACCGACAGCAAAATAAACAGAGGTTATGTAGATAAATAGTGCACCTCACTCATTGCAAGGATACTCAACTTAGCACTATTTTGATTTGTGTTGAGTCAGACAGCCAATTCTATTCTCTTCACCATGTACTGCATCTCCTGTTAAGAACTATAGGAAAAGTGAGTCTATTGACATCTGTGATACACCTTCATCATTGTAGGTACAGTCATATTAGATGTTAATAAGTTGTGTGATCTTAGCCAGGTAATTACACACCCTAGAAGAGAGACCAGTTACTGCATTCTGAATATAGGAACACAGTTAAAAGTAAGTCCATGGACATGAGCAGAACACCTACATCACAGAAACTGAATATGTCTTACCACCATTGGGAGTTGCATAACTTTGTACAAGCAATAGTGCACCGTACCTCCATATCAGGTTATGTATGTTGAGCGGACAGATATGTAAAACCTAGTACAATGCAGATGAGAAACAGAAACGCAACATTGATTGTATCTTGATACTGGATGTGTCTTTTACTACATTTACATAGCTGTATTTGTTTCTGTCTACTCCTAAGTGTACAAACCTGTACACAGGTCCAAACAGAGATTTGCATTGTTGATATCCAGTCAGGATGCACTATCATGTCTGTTGGGGCGTGGTGCATCACTGGGTAAGGCCATGCAACTCGTAAGTGTGGTACATTGTGTGCACCCTCAATCAGGGATGTGTACTTTTGATGTACATGGCCTCAGTTTTGCTGTGGCTCTCCATTGAGCATTCAGCACCTGGTCAGGTGGGTGGAGATGTGTTGTACTACATTTAGACAGTTGGATTTTATTTATGTCACCTGCTTCTGGTTGTCCGTGATGGGGGTGTGAATGCGGAGTTACGGTTTTCAAACCTAACACTGAATTTCCTCACTTTTGTCACTGTGGAGCAACCCTAACTGATGCATTAAACGGAGTTTTTTGTCATGAATATATATATATATATTTATATGTGTAGTATATGGGATACATAATGGGCAGGAGTGGAATATGGAAAATATTCTCACTCTTGCAGAGTGAGCTCTTTATTCTCATGAGTGCCAAAGACATGAGTGAGAATGCACAGCTTACTCTGCAGGAGTGAAAATATTTTCCATATTCCACAATTTGCACATCATGTATGCTATTTATACAATGGGGTAGGAGCTTCAGAAGTGTTATGTTTTTTTGCATCCTTTTCCTGTTTCTGTGTACTCTGTCTTTTTCATTTTTTGCATTATGTGTTTGTACCTCCTCCTACATGCCCGCTGTCATCCTCTCCTTCGGGCGGCCAGATCCTGCTGTTGCCTCCTCCAACCAATCCACCATCTAGCTGCTCTGAGGCCCCCATTGTCCCGGTCATATCCTTTTGCTGGCCGGGGCTTTCCCATATCCCACCGGGGCAATCGGGAGGAGAGATCGGAGTGCATGAAGCACTCCCTTGCAGCTTCACCAGGGTGTGGAAATGCAGCTTGAAGGCATCACGGTTTAGAGATGCAGGGAGGTGGGCCACCATCATCTGGATGGCATGCATGCATTTTCATGCTTTTCTTGTCCCCTGCTCTTGTAACACCCCCCAGTCTCCACCGGGGGACACTACAGAGTGAAGATTCCTACCCAACCCATCCCAGGAGAGGAGAGCAGTCCTCTGGATGCTCAATCCTCTATTTCTGAGCACCTCTTTGCATTAGCACTGCTAATACACACAGTCGGTGGCTGGCCATGGAGGTGAGAGGTGGGCTGTGCCAGCCACCAGCTGGGGAAGTTTGGGGGTGCTGAGTGGGCTGGCATGGCTGGGTGTGGGGTGTGGGGGGCCACTAGACTGCCAGGAAATTGCAGATCCTTATTTATTTCATTATGATGGGGGGCCACTAGACTACCAGGGATATCAACAACTATAATAATTTTATACAGATCGGGGGGGGCCACTAGACTACCAGGGATATAGAAAGGCAATATTTATAAAATACACATTGGGGGAGCCAATAGACTACGAGGGAATACACATCATAATCTATTTTATCATGATCGGGGGGGCCGCTAGACTGCCAGGGATATTCAAAACATAATATTTTTTATTCAGATGGAGCAGAACGAAGCCCCCTGAGCAAAACCCACCCTCATTTAACATTCTAGGGCAACCCTGGGCTGAGAAAATAAATTTTTAAATCTGGCCATCTCGTCCCTCGCTCGCGATGCACAATCGCGATCAAAGAATCTTGTGATCAAAGAATCTGCAGGCCCATGATCAAAGATCATTAGCGAGCCACATATTAAGATTTCAACAGCTCAGAACTCTATTTTTGGACTGATTTGGATCAAACCAAAGGCATGTCTCAATAAATCGGAGTCCCCTGACTAAAACCCATCCAAGTTTTACTTCAGAAGTGACCCCTGAGGTGAGATATTTGTGTTTTTCCTATCGCAAAATTAAAAACAAGATGGCGGACCTCATGATCTAAAAATGTTTAAAATTCTCAGGGACAAAGATTCTTGAACCTTGAGGCTGCAAATTCTTTGATTGCCAGGTGGAATGAGATGGCCAGAACCCCATTCTTTGTTCGCAAAACATACATATAAATTTTCCTATTGACTTATAATGGGAAATTAAAAGTGGCATAACTTTTGAATGCCTTAATATTTTTTCACCAAATGAAAAGTGGCATGTTCAGCCACCAAATCTCTTTCAAATGAGCTATCTTGCAGAGTGGCACACCATACAATGGCTGTGCAGAGCCACATCCAAAATCCCAAAAGCTGCCTCCAAAAATGGATAATTTTGCATTTTTCAGCGTTTTTGTATGCGAAGACCATAAGTCCAACTGAAATGCAATTTGGCAGATAAAGTGATCTATTGTGCCCCAACACGCATACCAAATTTCAGGCAAATCCGTTGAATGGGTCCAAAATTATTCATGCACAAAATTTTGAGTTTAACATAGAAGTGACCACTGAACCCTAACTATAGTGGCGTGACCACGCCACTATAATATCTATATTTATAGATATATATATATGTATATTCATAGCAAAAAAATCCATTTATTGCATCAGTTAGGGTTGTTCCACAGTGACAAAAGTGAGGAAATTTGATGTTAAGGTTGAAAGCCCCACCTTGCACCCCCCACTCCACCCCCCCAACTGGCATCGGGGTGTGTGTTGGGGTCATCGGCACTAACTCTCACCCCATTCCATGTGTAAACAAGCTGAGGTGGTGAAGTATAGGAGAATGGGGTGAGAGTTAGGACCGACAACCCCAAGGCACACCCCAATGCCAGTTGGGTGGTGGAGTGGGGGTTGCAAGAGGTGGCTTTCAACCCTAATATTGAATTTCCTTGCTTTTGTCATTGTGGAACAACCCTAACTGATGCATTAAATGAAGTTTTTTTTTACCATGAATTTCCCTTATTTTTGAGAATGAGGACTATAAATAGTGATTGTAATGTAGTGGTGGCAGCGTGGGACCTTCAGGCCCCTCATGCCCACCATGTGATTTTTTGTGGCATTGTAACAATAAGTGCAATGCAAATGCAAGCAGAAAGGGTTACACACATGGTGATGCAAATGTAAATGGTAACGCAAACGGTAATATAAACGCAAGTACAAAGTTACACCAAAGTGAACAGTGATGGAAACAGAGATGCAAACACAAGTGCATACAGAATGCAACTGGTAACGTGCATGGTCACGGTACCGCAATTGGAAATGCAAATGGTAAGGAGCAACAATAACACCAAAGAAAACAGAAACGGAAACCAAAATGCAGGCGCGTACAGAAATGCAAACGGTCGTGGAACCGCTATTGTAAATGCAAATGGTAATGGTAACAACAACAATAACACCAAAGGAAACAGAAACAGAAACAAGAACAGAAGCGAGTATGGAAACGCAAACCATAATGGCCAGGGGCATGGTACCACAATTGTAAAAGTAAATGGTAATGGTAACAGCAACAATATTGCCAAAGGAAACAGAAACACAAATGCAAGCATGTACGGAAAATGCAAACCATAACGCGCATGGTCATGGTAACGTGATTGAAAATGGCAATGGTAACGGTAACAGTGACGATGATGCAAAATGAAAGACACACGCAAACGGAAGGTCAACCACAAATGCAAATGGCAGTGCAAGGCTGATAGAAAAAAAAATGAAAACATAAACAGTAATGGAAATGCAAATGGTAACAGTAACGCAAACAGAAGCGCAAACGAAAATGCAAACCGTAATGCACACAGTGGTGTACGGGAGCAGTGGCCCAGTGGCAACAAACGCAACTGGAAATGCTAACTGGCACAGTAACGAAAGGGCACACCCTTCTTTTCCCCAAAAACTGCATTGAAAAAGACAGTGAATACAAAGAATGTATGCATAATAATGGGCCTCAGAGCAGAAAAGGAGGACTTGGAATACTAAATTGCTTATATCTCAGGAATCATATGATGTAGAAAAAAAATGAAACTTTCATATGAATTATGACAATCCTGGTTAGTTTTGCACTTAGCTCCCTGTGGGGGTCTAAGCATTTTTCTTACGAAAAGTCCGTATCTCACACCGTTTCTGAGATACAGGCCCCAAAAAGTGCGATGGATGGCGTAATGTTATCCTATGGGAAAAAGTGTCAACTTCGGAGTGCCATAACTTTCCAGCCCTCCAATATTTTTTCACCAAACCACCAAAAGGCACATCTGTGGCATGTTGGCTGTTTCCCTCCAAATTTCAGCCCAATAGACCAAACTGTTCTTTTGCAGTAGGGTGGCAAAGAATTCCTGTTATTTTGGGCTCAGTGTCACAAAATAGTGTCGCAAATCACAACACTTTCGCAAATGAAATCATGAAAGGATCGTGAGTGCGACACTACTTTGTGACACTACTTTTTCCAGAAATTTGAAAAACATATTTCTGGGGTGTAACCCCAAAATAAAGATATGGCTAGTATCCTGAGGGTCTGACTAGGTGAACACAAAAATAATTGTGTTCCTAGAGGGTCCCAATTTTAAATGCCAAGCATTTTTCTGATCACCAACTGAAAACAAAATGGTGGATTTGCAACACTACTAGGGCCATTTGCGACACTGTTGAACTTTTTGTTAACTTTTCCCATTGCCTTATAATGGGAAATTGTTTTTGAATAACTTTTGAACCGTTCAATATTTTTTCACAAAATCTTTAAAAGGCACATCGAAGACCCTGGCAACGCGTTCCCGGACGTTTTCGGACCGGTCGCATAAACCGTGAGACCTGTAGGTGAGAGCAAAGAATTCACAATAACCGTAATTACGCTTTTGGTTGCTGCTTAATAACTCCACAGCTGTATAACTGACTGGTATGAAAGTTGGCAGATCCCAAGATCTACCATACCCAATTATGTATACCAAATTTCAGGCAAATCCATTGAACAGTTATTAAGGTACAAAATTTCACCCTTTAACCTTAAAAGTGTTACTCAACCTTAACTATGATAGCACTACCAGGCTACCATTATATATATATATATATATAAGAGAGAGAGAGAGAGAGATAAAGATATATGGATAGAAAGAGAGAGAGAGAGACAGAGACAAATATGTTCTAATGTTGTGACTCTCTGTGATATTCTGTAATGTTCTTTATGTAATTAATTTTGGGTCACTCCTAAAAAGGGACTTTTAATCTTCATGAACCTACCTGATTAACAAAATTTAATAAATAAATGATTTAAACTATGACAAATAATGAATGAACGGCTACTAAGAAGGTTCATTTCAAGAAGGTTGTTGACCTTAAAGACAGGCAATCTTTTTTTCAGCTTTTGCTGTTAATTAAATATGTATTGTTTTTGATGTTGCATTCTGATACTCCTTGTGGATCCTCCTGTCCCAACTGCTCCATAGCTCTGTTTTTCAGATTAGCAACAGTCTACATTTCTGATGCACTGCCACTTGTAGATTCACAGATCCATCCACACCTGGCATTAAAAAAAGGTGCAGGTTATGATCCCAATTTACACTTTAAACTGTTGTTTTGTCTACTAAACTTCTATTCAGAACTTATTAATAACATGTGGTGCAGTATGTGTGTATATCTGAGGAGGGAAGATTGTATCCCAATGTGCTTTACAATCCGGTACAGGGAGAGAAGAGAATACTATAGTTTTAAATCAAGGTAGGAATGGACGGGTCCAGCACTGTATTCTAAAACACCATACATATGAAACATATGAACAGCAGAAACAGACTTCATTGTCTATCAAAGTCTGCTCAAGTGTGCAGCTAGCACCCCTAGATTGCAGCTGCCCAACCCCTCCCCATCTTCAGGATGTTCTCAGCACTATTCCCCCAGTTATCAGCATTATTCACCCTCACCCTCACCCTCCCTAGTTCCCTGTCCCATGTCCTTTTAAAACTTCCCACCATCTTACATGATATCACCCCCTCTGGTAGGGTGTTCCACTTTGACGCCACCCTCTCTGTGAAGTAATGTCTCCTCATCTCACTCCTAAGTCTTCCATCCTCTAATCTTAGCCTGTGCCCCCTTGTGTCCCTACCTTTCCTCAGCTTGAACATCCTGGCAGCACCAGCTTTGTTTATCCCCTTCAGATACTTGAATGTTTCAATCACATCACTCCATCCCTCCTCTCTTCCAGGGTGTACATATTCAGCTCACATAGCCTGACCTCACAGGCTTTGCCCTCCATCCCCATAACATTTTTGTCACCATTTGCTGCACCCCCTCCACCAGTTTAATGTCTTCTTCAGATACAGATGCCAGTACTGCACAAAGTACTCCAAGTGCGGCCTGACCAATGACCTGTAGAGGGGCAGGATCACATCCCTATGACTGGATGAGAATCCCCTTGCAAAATACCCCAACAACATGTTAGCCTTAGCTGCAGCTTTCCTGCATTGGTCAGAATTGTTCATGCTCCCTGTTATCAACACCCCAAGGTACTTCTCTTCCTCAGTGTCCCCCAGCCTCACCTCACCCAACTAATAGTCCTTATTTGGGTTATTTGCACGGAAGTGCATAACCTTGCATTTCTTCACATTGAAGCCGAGCTGCCACCTCTATGACCACTCCTCCAGTTTGGTTAGGTCCCCTTGTAGTTGTTTCGACTTGTCCACTTCATCATCTACCACCCCATTTTAGTATCATCTGTGAACAGACTAATCCTGCTCCCAACTCCATGTGAGAAATCTGAAATGAATAGCTCAAACAGCACTGGACCCAGCATGGAGCCCTGAGGTACTCCACTCATCACTGGCCTAGGTGCTGAGAGTTCTCCCCCACCACCCTTTGCTGCCTCCCCCTCATCCAGTTCCCTATCCAATTTACCAGTTTCTCCCCTACCCCTACAGAAGTTAGTTCCCCCCAGCCACCCATGAGGCACTGAATCAAAGGCCTTGCTATAGTCCAAGTATAGGACATTCACAGCATGACCTTTATCCAGCTCTCTTGTAACCCAGTTCTAATATTCTACTAGATTGGTCTGACAAGACCTCCCCAAGAAGAACCCACGCAGCTGCCCATCCTGGAATTCATTTCCCTTCAGAAATACCACCAGTCTCTCTTTCAGTATCACCTACATAAGTTTACCCACAATGAATGTGAGACTGACAGGTCAGTAGTTTCCCAGTTTGTCCTCTGGATCTCACTTATGAATGGGCACCACATGGGCCACCCTCCAGTACTGGGGCACAAAACACATGTCCAGAAAAGTGCTGAGCAGGTGTATCAGTGGCCAGACCAAAACCTCCGCCATCTCCCTCAGCACCCTGGGGTGAATACCATCAGTACCTGGTGCCTTGTCCACCCTCAGTGCTCTCAGACCCTCTAACACTCTATTCTTCTCAATCCATCTGTCTGTAATCCCCTCCCCCGACCCCACCTTCTCTGTCCATGGAGGTAGTGGACCACACTTCTCTTGTGTGATCAAGGAACAAAAGTATTCATTCAGTGCTTCTGCTTGTTCCACTCACTTTTCCACCCAATCCACACTCCTCCTTATCCTCACTATGTTGTCTCTGTACTTAATTTTTTCCTGAGGTATCAAAAAAGTATTTTCCCCTTCCTTAATGCCCTAAGGGAGGTAAAAATACAATATAAGAGATGATGGCCATAAAATTAACAAATAACTTCTTTGCTATATGCAAAATCAAGAACAATTACTTATCTGTGAAAACTTTTAAAATATTTATTTATTTGCTTATTTATTTGCTTTTGTCTACTGGCTGAGTGTACTAGGCATAGGAATGCCTATTTTCAGGCACGACCCGGGAGGATACAAGTCAGATACAAAACAACCAACAGCAATGTGATGCAGCACATATAGGTCATACAATGCAAAGTTAGTCAGGAGAAAAAAAACATCACAAACACTTGTAAGACTACATCATAGATGGTCAGGCAAAGTAACTAATTAGACAAAGATACCAGGATCATTCAGAAGATTGAGACATGTGCAACACAGGTTCAGTGATTAGTACCAGTCATTGTTATGAACAGTGAGCAGTAAGTGCCAATTTGCAGGTCAGATAAGCATAGTAGAGAAAAAGGAAAAAAGAGGGGGTGGAGGAGGGGATGGGAGGGGGTAGAGGAGAAGAGGGTAGGTTAGAGTGTGTACAGGTAAGGTGGGAGTAGAGTAAGGGCAAGCAGAGCAGGGGATGGGTTTATGGTGGATGGAAACAGGTACAAGGACTTACTGCACGTAGCTGTTCACTGTGGAGATTCTTAAAGCCAGTATGTGTTGGGGCAAGTCGAATAACTTGAGGGATAGTATTCCAATATTTAGGGGCAGCATGGGAGAAGACTCATGCACCCATTGTAGTCTTACACCTTGCGATGTAAAGAGGGGTCTGATCAATTGAAAGGAGACTGTAGGAAGGGGTTTGAGAGTGTAGTAGTGGATCGAGAGATTGGGGGAGGCCTGCTCTTATAGTGCCATCTATTATAGCACCATGGGATAGGAGGCAATGGGCAGCAGGACTAGGCCAATTTAGATCATCCTAGAGCTGACAGTGATGTTTGTGCTGAGGAGAGGCAGAGGCATAATGGCAGATATTATTATAGGTTGTGTCCTATGTATGGAGGGAGGTCTTAATTGCACCTAGATAGGTGACCAAGCCATAGGCCAAAGATGGGAGCAGAAAGCCTTGTGCCACAGCAAGCCTAGCCGATGTGGTTAGGGCATGGCTAGTGTGGTAGGCTCCTCCAAATTTTGCATTGACAGATTTGCAAGTTGCAGTGATGAGGAGATCAAAGTCCAAGGATTCATCAAGAAGAATACCCAGGTATTTAAAGGAACTTGTGTTGGCTAACAGGGAATTGTCAGCACAGGATATTTTGAGGGAGTTCTGATTTACTTTTAGATTTTCTGGACAGCCAAAGAGCATAGATCGAGTTTTAATACCATTAAGGACAAGGTGATTTGCAGTTAGACAGGACTGAATGTTTAGGAAATCTAAAAATAGTGGGTGAGTTATTTATGTCTGATACATTACATTATATTAATTAGACTCAGCTCATTTTATATTTTTAATGAGTTCTGTATTTTTCTGCCACATGTTCTTTCTTACTAAGGAGAATGGCATGTAAACATGCCTTTAGTTCCTTAGCCTTCATCTGCTCTGGTCCCTGGAAGCTTTTTCACTCATACTTGGAGTCACAAGCCTTTACTTTTAACATCACACTTCTTTGGCAGCAGGTTGTGATGTCATACCTCTCAACTGTCCCTGATTTTCAGGGACGTCCCTGATTTTGCCTCAAAATTTTACTCTGTCCCTCCTAAAAATTGTGTTTCCATGACCAAACAATGGGAGTTGTAAGCACAAAATAATGTCAAACATTAAAGTTACAGACTTGTTCTTCCTTAGAAAACGCATTTTACACTAAGCCCCTTATTCTACCTGCTTCCTGAGTTGATATCTCCAGTTTTGAAGATGTGTCCCTGATTTTGGTCCTTTGTCCCTAATTTTTTTTAAACTTGTCCCTGATTTATGAGGCAGGAGGTTGAGAGGTATGTGTGATGTCACACATTGGATTATGACTATAAATGTGGACTGCACAGCAAGAGTAGATAGACTCTAAAGATGAATTACTTAGTGTACCTGCTGATATCTGTAATAATAATTAAAAAAAAAACAAGGAGAAGGCTGCTATAGGGTATATTTCAATTGTAAGTTATATGTTGTCTAAATATTATGTTTCTAAAAGTTTCCCTTAAGGTGTTAATTGCTCATTAACATTACAAGACCATTCTTGTTGGCACAAACCAACTCTTCTCTTGATTGCAACTAGTTAGAAATTGGAAAACATTCATCAAATGAGCTATAAAAATGGGAATTTAGACAAGAAACAGTTTGCAGTATTACATAGAAAGTGTGAATTCTATAACATATTTATTATTTAAACAACTTCACCAGAAGAGCATTCTGAGCTATAAACAGCTATTTTCCAAATACATCCTAGGGAAAAGATAAAGGGAAACATAAACACACATAGTACAATAAAGTACATATCGTGATGCAAGACAAAACCAAAAGTGATGTGCAAAAGAACGCAGGATGTAATAAACTTGATACAATGAGGTGTGGAAAAAGAGATATATAAGTGGTAAAATATATAAAACCAGAAATGATGCACAAAATAGACGCCATAAAGTAATCAGTAGCATTCATGTACTGTAGCAGTGAGTTTGATTGTCTACAGTATGTAGAAAATACAATAATCAAGGTTGCCTATAAAGGCTAAACCATTTTGTCCCAGGGACCCAGCCAGACAGCATAAGATGGAGGTAAGGGGAAGGGGTGGGGCTAGTGTAGTGACATCACAAAGGGGAAGGGGACAAGGAGGGTAGTATGGCAGGGTAAGGGAGCTCGCTGGCCATTGGCCGGAGGGAGGAGCTTGTAGGGGTCCTGAGCTGGGGTTCTTAGGGGCTTTATAAGGTCAGGCAGCCCCTCGAGAGCCCTCTTTTCTTGCTGATTTGAACAGAATTCCTATCAGCACATCGCTGGCAATTCTGTGAGGTAAGGCACCACATGGGAAAACTAGGCCTCTAGGCCTCAGGTGTCCCAGCATTGGTGGACTGTTTTTTTTAAAGAGTGGTTGCATTTTGTGGTTTTTAAATGCTGTAAACATTTGTTTAAGTTTATTTTTGTGGATTGGTAAAATGTTGGCAGTGTTTTCATGTTTAAATCTGCAATGTTTATTTCGCAATGTTTGTTTGGTGGGCTGTTTTAAAGAGTGGTTGCATACTGTGGTTTAAAAAAGCTGAAAATGTTTAAGTTTATTTCTGTGGATTGGTAAAATGCTGGCACTGTTTTCATGTTTAATTCTGCAATGTTTATTTCTAAATATTTGTTTGGTGGGCTGTTTTAAAGCGTGGTTGCATTCTGTGGCTTAAAAATGCTGAAACGATTGTTTATTTCTCTGGATGGTTAAAATGCTGGCAGCAGTTTAATGTTTAATGCTGCAAGGTTTATTTTACAATGTGTGTTGCTACAGTCCATATTTTGCAGTGCTGAGGAAGCTATGGACTCTTGGTGTGGGTGGTAATACGCGGCAAGCTGTGGAGTAGGTTTCTGGGCAATTTGGTTTGGGAGGCATGCTTGGCTCTCACTGGCCCAAGGGCCTCAAAATAGAAAGAAGATGGCTTCTAGCTTATGATGTAGAATGTGCCTAAAGGGATCCTGGGGTGGCAGGCCCAGGCAGGGCTGCATCATGAGTGATAGGCAGCTTGCTCCTGGCCATGCACTGCTGGTGTGTTTTGTGGCAAGGTGAGGTGGAAGATAGCAAGGCTTAAATGACAAAAGAAAAGGAAATAATGTAGGAGCTGGGGGCAGTTTGCTGTCTCAGATGCCGGGGCACCTGTTGTAATGGTGCGAGCTTGGGGAGGCAGCGGGACCTTATGGCCAGTGGGTTTTAGCTAAGCTGTGCATTGTGGGGGTTTGTGCAGGCTGTGGAGTGGCTGGGAGAAGGCATGGAGGCATCATGGCTGCAGGAAGGCCAGGGATGATGGAGAACACGTGGCGCAGCCTAGGGGACTGCTGGGGGTGACTGGTCCTCAGGTGTCATGGACCACGTGGCATGGCTGGCTGGAAGTCGGCAGGGTAAGGGGGAAGGCCTGCATAGGCAGGGCACCACAAAGGAAGGAGGCACACATGATGTGGGCTAAGGGACCTATGTTTCACTGCAAGAGGCAGAGGTGATGACACTGCCTGCATTGGGGGGGAGCCTAAGGACACAGGGGAGGAAAAGGCCTCAAGAGTATCTGACACTGGTGCAGGGGGAAGAAAGTGCACTTCACTGCACACGTGGTAAGCTCTGTGCTGGTTTGGTGGCCCAAGGGGAGGGAGAGATGGAAGTTGAGTGGAGTGGTGTGTGGATGGATGCAGGCCACTAGGGAAACATGGCCCATGTGACAGGAGCTTTGGGTGTGATAGAGCAGGCCCAGACACTGGATGTGTGCCCAGGTGGGGCAGTGAGGGTCAGCCCTCTATGGGGCAATGCTGGGTCTGGTGACTGCAGGTTAGCCCACTGCATGGTGGGCCTGCTGACAAAGGGGGGCCTCTGGGAACAAGGGAGGCAGCCAGGGTGAGGTGGTGCCCACAGTACACGGGTGGCAAGTGGAGCAGCAGAAAATTTCCATGGGCGAAGCCTGTGCAGCCAGCCCAGCAGGGCCAATGGACATGCCTCAGGGCACAGGCGGGGCATCTTGAGGTTTGCCAGGAAGGAATGAGTGGAGGAGACAGCGATTATCACTATAGTTTGGTGCATATTCTAGTAGGAAAAGATGGCTCCCAAGAAAATACTGGCCTCTAGCACCAAGATGATGGAGCAGGCAGCGAGGCTGATGAGCCAAATGACCGAACTGATGGAGGCGGCCAAGAGAAAGGAGGAGGAGGAGGCCCAGAAAAACAGCAAAGAGAGAGATAGATGGGGGAGTTGGGGGACAGAGGCTGAACAAGAATCCCAGGGGAGCAGAACCCAGCCTGGCCCCAGCTCCCATTCCAGATGTGACACCAATGCCATCAGCACCGCAGCAGGCGAGGGGTGAGACTGGAGTGGACATCAACAATGAGGGGAATTTGAAGGAGTATTTTGGAGGGCCTCCTGGGGGACATGGGGGATGAGGGGGTGAAAAAGATGGAGCAGGCCCTGCAAGTCATCAAAGGAGGGGCAGATTGGGGACAGTGGGGTGAGCAAGCCTGCTGGGAGCAAGAAGTTGCATGACGGACCTCTGGGTTTCACCCTGGGGGACCATGTACCAATTTCCCTGAAGGAAAAATTTGGAACGGTGAATATGTGGATACTTTTGGCCTAGTGGACAAAGAAATGGTAAAAAGGTAGGAGCAGAAGGAATCAGTGGTCAGGTTGGAAATGGCGGTCGCTCTAGTGGTTGTGGGACATAGGACCAAGGAGGCCAAGCACAAGGGGAAGAGCATTGATACCTAGCAAGCTGATTTTCTGATCTACAGTGCATTGGTGTTGGAGAAACAGCAGGAGTTGGCCATACCACTCTTGACTTATATACAATGATCATTAGGGAAGTATATAAGGTGAAGATTGGCTTTAGATGGTTGAAGGACGATGAGGCCCATCAGAAACAGATGGAGACAAAAGAGGACCTGAGGTGGGACTGCACCCACTCAGAGTTATGGGTGCTTACCCTATTTGGACCGGCGGTGGGTCCAGGGGTCAACCAGGTGAGGAGAATCACGCAGGCCCCGGGGGTGAAAACCTGCTGGGCTTGCAACAGGGTGTCATGTACCTGGCCCAGCTGCAAGTTCCGTCATGCTTGCTCCTGATGCAGGGAGATGCACCTGGCAATGGCCTGCAAGGTATGGAGGGACAATACCTTCCAGCAAAGGGGACAGCAGGGCCAGGAGCAGCCCTTTCGGGGGGTCTGGGGGTCGGCAGAGGACAAGGTGGGGTGGCCAAGGGGGTTTTAATCCCAACTCTGGATGGAACTAGGCAGATGATGGCAGTCGGGCGGTGGGGCTATGAGCTTGCCTGCACTCCCCTAGTAATCTAGGTGGTGGATGCACGGACGGCTCATCCATCACCTCTCTTACCCAAATGGAGAGTCGGTCAATGAGGGGATCCTGGAGCACCTGAGCACAGTTTCCTACACATCTCTGGACCAGGCGTTCATGCTGATCAGTGCAGTGGAAGGAGCATTGTTTTCCAAGACAGACATCGAGTCTGTGTTCCGCCTCTTGCCAGTGTGGCCTGAGGACTGGGATCTACTCGGTTTCCAGTTCGATGGTGGTTGGTACTTTGATAAGGCCATTCCCATGGGATGCTCTGTAGCATGGGCAACATTTGAGGCTTTCGGCTCCTGGGTGAAATGGGTGTTCAGGTCCCATTATGGGCACAAGAGGGTGGTCCATTATTTGGATGACTTCCTTTTGATTGGGGCTACCCTGGCCAAAACCCATGGTGTGCTCCGGGACTTCCAGGACATGTGCAAGTTCATAGGGATCCCCCTGGTGGAGGGGAAGACAGAAGGACCGGCTCACGTGTTAGAGTTCCTAGAGATTGAGAGATACAGAGCAGGACTGTTTTTGGTTACCAGGGGACAAGGTAACACAGTTGTGGGGCCTGCTGGCACAATTTGGGGTGAGGAGGAGGGTGCCACTGGTATGTGTGCAGCAACTACTGGGGCACCTTAATTTCACCTGCAAGGCCATTAGCCCAGGTAGAGCTTTTACTAGGAGATTGGGAAGGGCCACGGGGAAGGCAAAACAGCCCCACCACAGGGTAGACATCAGCAAAAGAGTTGGGGAGGACTTGAAAGCATGGGAGGAATTTTTGGTGGGATATAATGGGGTGAAGTTCTGGCAGAATGACTGGGTACACAATGCAGACCTCGAGTTGTATATGGGTGCCTCAGGGGTGCTGGGAATGGGAGCATATTTTAAGGGCAATTGGATGTCAGAGCCATGGCCAATGCAGTGGTCAGAATGGGGAATCATCAAGGACATCACCTTCCTAGAGATTTTTCCCCTTTGGGTGGCAATGAAGGTATGGGGGACCAGATGAGAAGAAAACAAATCATGTTATGGTGTGACTACAAGGGAGTGGTGGAGGTCATCAACAGGCACAGTGGGAACACAGAATTAGTAGGGCAAGTTATGAGGTGCATGGTGCTGTTGGGGCTGCAGCTGAACCCAACATTCAGGATGAAGCATATCAAGGGGCTCAAAAATGAGTTCGCTGACTGTCTTTCCCGTATTCCAGATGGAGAGGTTCTGGGAGCTAGCTCCAGGAGCAGCAACATCCTGGACCAGGGTGCCAGACAGGCATGGAAAATTGGAGGGAGAAGGCCAGGGCCCTCTATAGGGGGTCTGGGTGGACAGTACCCTGATAGCTTATGAAGGGGCCTGGGCAGGTTTCCAAGAATTCAGGGCTCAGCAGGGTTGGGAGATGGGTGAGCCAGTGCATGAAGAGCAGGTGATGCAATATTTCATAGAAAGGTGGGAGGCAGGCATCGCCCATTCCACCATGGTGGTCCAACTGGCGGGCATCAGCTGGGTGTGCATCAACTGAGGGTGAGCAGATGCAACACGAGGGAGAGCTGCAGGATGGTGATGGGCTGGGTTACAGACAAGACAGAAGACTGCCCATAACGGGACCACTGCTCTCGAAGGTGACAAGGGCCCTGGAGCAAGTGTGCTACTCAGCCAAAGAGGCCTGCCTGTTCAAGGCTATTTTCTCTGTCATGGCCAAGTGGGCATTCAGGGTTGGTGATGTGGAGGTGGTAAAACGGGGGATGTTCCCTTGGCACTACAGCTCAAGGATGTCATATGGGGGAATGACAAGGTGAGCATTTGACTTCCTAGGTCCAAAACTGAACAGAGGGGCCGGGGCACATTGGTGATGGTCCGGAGGCAGCCAGGGGATGGGGCATGTGTGGTCAGGGCCATGGAGGAATACAAGAATGTACAGGAGGCAGGAAAGGGGGCATGATTCCAACACTGAGATGGATCCCCAGTGATGAGTTACCAGGTAGGGGCTGTCCTCAGGAAGGTGCTTTCATTCATGGGTGAGGATCCGAAGGCATATGCTCTGCACTCTTTTAGGATGGGGCAGCATCTGAGGTGGCAGCAAGGGGACAGTCAGCAGAGGGGGTACAGCTGATGGGGTGTTGGAAATCCAACTATTACAAAAGGTATGTGAGGTATTGATGGATAACCCTTGTTCCTTTCTTTCCACAGAGGGTTCCAAGTGACAGATCTGGATTGTGGGGCACTCGTTCATCTATTGGGTGGAGAGGTTTGTGGCTGCCATGAGGAGAGGAACGTAGTTGCACCCAGAAGTGGAGCAAATGAGAGTTTGGTGGAAAGGCATCCGGGGCATGAGCTGGGTCCAGCTCCTGTCCCTGCAGGAGGAGTTGCGGGTTTGGTGGCCCAGGCCAGACTGCATTATTATTCATTTGGGGGGAAACAACCTGGGTGGAGTACCATGGGGTACCCTGGTAAAGGACATGGTGGAGGACCTGGAGAAGGTGAAGAGCTGGTGGCCAGGCGTAGTGCTCAGATGGTCAAAGGTCACATCCCAATGGGTGTGGAGGGGCGCAAAAGGGATCAAAGCAGTGGAACTGGTGTGGAAGCACCTCAACAGGAAGGTAGCCAGGGTGGTGATAGAGAAGGGGGAAGTACACATCCAGCACTGAGAAATATCATTTAAGCAGGCAGAGGTGTACAGAGCAGATGGGGTGTACCTGTCGGAATTTGGCATGTACCTGTTCCTTAGGCCATTGGGAGACCTGGTGGTGACAATTAATAAGAAAGGCCTGAGATACTAGCCCACAAGAGGGATCCCCATCTTCCATCACAAGCTGGAGATGGTTCAGTGGAAAGGGGGTGGGAGCAGGGGAAAAAAGGGGGATAGGAAGAGGGGGTGGGGTAGGCACCATGTGTTGGGGACAAAGGAACCCAGGTGTGGGAGTAAATGAATGGAGGGGATAGAGCTAGGGGGTGGATCACCGTATTCACACCTAGTGGGGAAGGGAGTCCAGGTAAGAGTCTGGTACCTGGTTCTGGTGATGGAGGAGGAGCTAGATCAGAGTGTCCAGACCCCGAAGAGCATCCAAAACAGAAGAAGGAGTGATGAGAGAAGATGGGCAAGGAGGAAGACCTGGACTGATAGGTCCACAATAGTCTGATATGTCTGACTGTAAAATGTACTGTGTGTTTCTATGATATAATGAGATGTAAAGAATGTAACGTTTACCTGTTAAATAAATATTGCCAGTGAGCATCCAAAGTCAGAAGCTGTAAGGTGATTCTTTCCTGGTGGGGAATCAGGGGACAATGTATGATTATATATAGTAGTTCATCTGGACAACCAGCGCAGATGCAAAAACTACAGTGTTGGTAAGGGCAATGCCTTACAACAGGGAACAATAAATTAGACAGAGAAGGAAAAATAATGGTGTAGCAAGAGTTTGAGGAGACGAGTGGGAGAATAACTCAAAGAAATGGGGTGCAAATGCAAGAATGTGTGAGGTGTGATATGTAGTAGAACTTTCCATGCAGAGGGGAAAAAGTGGGAGCAGATGGAGAGGTTTGCTGGATGAGAGCTGGGAAGCCTATAGAAAAAGTACAAGAACAAAAATGGCACATTCATGAATGCAGGTGAATAACATTTGTAAATGTTGTACATGCTGGAACAGAGGAGGGAGGGAGAGAGGCAACATAATAGAAACATTCAAATACCTCAAGGGCATAAACAAAGTGGAAGGGGACAACAAATTTCAGCTCAACCATAGTGCCAGGACAAGAGGACACAACATTAGATTGAAGGGTGACCGCATAATGGGAAATATTAGGAAGTTCTTCTTCATGGAAAGGGTGGTGGATGCTTGGAATAGCCTGCCCCAGGAAGTGGTGGAAGCTTGTACTGTGGTGGGTTTTAAACATGCATGGGACAGAAACAAAGGAATACTAGAGATAGGAAAAAAAAGCTAAGCCAATGACCAATAAAGGTCACTGGTTGCTTTGTGAGCTAGAGCAAATGGGCAGACTGGATGGGCCTGGCAGTCCTTATCTGCTGACAAAATCTGTGAATTTATTGCAGTAGCACTGCTAAGCTTCCCAAACAAATAGTCTGCCAAGCAGAGGCCTTACCATGGAGCACAGAGAAAGAAGGAATTAAATCGGTATGAATAGCAGAGGGAGGTCACACTGTGAAGCTGAAACAGCAGCTTATTTTGAGGACGTCTTTTTCTTCTGTCTGTTTAGGTCAATGCAGAGGCAGATCTCATACAGAATAACAGAGTGGAATTCTGTGAAACATCTGCAAATGGGAAATCTGAAGTTTAGGTTCACAAAGCTAAACATGTATTCTCTCTGAATAGCACTGTAAAATCTACAGGGAATTCACTTTAAGTTATGGTGGTAAAATAATGTAAATTAAACTGGATGTAGGAAGGAAATACACTGTAGTAATTTATTTTAATGGATTGTTAACATTGTACAACATTACAAAAATATGAAACATAATTATTTTCAAAAAATGGAAACATTTCCAAAGGCAATGATTTTGCACAATATAAAGCTAGATATTCAAATCATATGCACACATAATTCAACCAATCATGCATATTTTAAAATACGTTTTGCAGACAAATGCTTGCTGAAATGTTGGTGAGCATCAGTCAAACTTACAATTGTGAATTCAAGTGATGTCACTGAAGAATCACATCAGCCGCTTTTCCACAAATAAAGGTTTTGATGTTTGCATTAGTGACTAAACAAACTTAAAAAGTTGTAAATGTCTGTTCTACATTCTTCTAAAAATTAATTACATTTCTTTAATAAACTTGACCACCACCTATTGAAATTATTTTCAATATTTCTTAAATGTTTTATTATGGTCTGCCAAATCTCTTTTGTTTTTACACCATATATCAGTGGGTTTAGTGTTGGAGGGATAATAATGTACATGACTGAAAACAACACACTTGTGTATTCTGGAACCTTATTTTTAGAAAAATATGTTAATATTGACAATGTTCCAGTTGTATAATAAAGTAAAATTACAAACAAATGAGAGCTGCATGTGTTAAATGTTTTTTGACGTGCTTCCCTTGATCTTTGTTTTAATGCAGCTCTCACAATCATGCTATATGATAATCCAATTAAAACTGCATCAGGTACTCCCACAGAAATGAGTAAAATAAGCAGATACATATCACTTATGACTGTATGGGCACATGCAGCATCAATGACAGCAGAATATTCACAAAAAGCATTATGAACAGTACTTGTACCACAATATGGCAACATCCTAGCAAGTATAGGTATAGGTAATACAAAACCAAGACATCTAATTAGAACTAGTAGGCTTGCTTTTATTATAAATGCATGTGTTACAATAGTTGAATATCTCAGTGGTTGGCACACTGCAATATAGCGATCGTAAGCCATTAGTAGTAATACAGATGATTCCATAAATGCTGAAAAATGAATAAAGAACATTTGTACAAAGCAAGTATCAAACTGCATCACTTTTGAATCAAACCATATTATTACTAATAGCTTAGGTAGAAGAACAACACTTGGGATTAAATCTATAGCAGCTAAAATGGAAATAAAAATGTACATGGGTTCATGGAGACTTTGTTCTGTTGCTATAATTAAGAGTACAGTTAGATTGCCAAACAATGTCAATAAAAATATAACTGAGAAAGGAATAGAGAGCCAGTATTGCCAGTCATGAGTTCCAGGAAAACCAATCAGGATGAATTCCAAATCTTCATGGCTACTGTGATTGGCCAATGTCATATTTGAATAAGCAGACTGGACTTCTACATGAACAACCTTCCGTGCACTGAAAATGAATAGATATAATTTGTCATTGCATATTGTAATCACCTATTTTTACAACCAACATCAGCAGTGACTGCCATTATTCAGTCTCCGGATCTGTAGCTTTATCTATAGTATGGAGCAGAACATTACTAAGGATATCGTGAACCAAGACCCAGTCTTGCACTGAGATCCTGAACAGTGCTATCCTACACTTATAGGGCTTGATTCACGAACAGGCAGGAATTATGTGCAAAATGCATGTAACCACTGGTGCATTCACAACTGCCATTCAACTGTCCATGCCACCATTCCCCCACCTGGAGCAAAGCTGCATGACTGAGGACTGGCAGTGCAGGGGCAGAGTGCAGGCCACAGGTTGGCATCCACTAGGATAACTGTCCTTGTTCCCCTTTCTGGATCCCTTATGAACTGGGGCTGGGGACCCTGGGATGGTGTGCTGATCACCTGGAACAGATAATGGGTGTTTGCCTGAATGGCCACCCACCACCCTCCCAGGTAGCCCAGTGGGCTGTGGCAGCCATGTGTGTGGGGGGGTGCCTGTTACCACCACACCACACCATCAACCGTTGGGGGGCATGTAGTGTCTTGTGGCTGGATCCCTCCTTATGTAGAATACCCACGCCAGTGCAGCATGCAAGTGGCAGACAACCCCAGGCACACCCCTTTCCAGCCCCAGTGCAGAGCTATGTGATTGGCATGGGGATCACTCTTGAAAGGTGCCAGCATGCCTTTAGTGTATGCCACCAGGGGTGCATAGGGCACCACCATGTGGCATGCTGGCGTAGGACTGCCTACAAGCAGCTGTTTTTTTTGTTTTTTTTTAACATGGTTTAAGATACCTCAGAAATGTGTTGTCCTCAACTGTAATTAAGGTTGTAGATTCAGATACTGAATAATGCCTGTCACCATCACCATTGATGTCAATTTAAAAAAAATAATCTGTAGCCCAATGAAAAAATAAATTGCACCACACTTTCATTACTCTTATACACCATTTTTAGAAGAAAGGGTACTATATAGCCTTATATTAGTTGAGCAACTTATAGCTTGTAGTTTCAATTGCCAGACTTGTTACTGGCTGGAGATGTATGAAGTTAGCAAAATTCACTCAGCAAATTAATTTGTGAATATTGCATCATTTGCAAAGCACAAATCCACAAAATTTACAGATCATGAAGTGCGGGAATTCACTACAAAGTGCAAAATGTCTCCAGCAAAAATCGCCCTTCACAGCTAAATTACACACACTGTGGCAAAAACTTTGTATTTCAAGTGAAGTTTAAGTTCCCAGGTCTGATGAAGCTTTGTGAAGCTCCGTGAAGTAAATATTTTTGGCACTCCGAGCAAACTTCACCAGCAAACTTTTACTTTGCCAAACTTCTAGTACAGGCTTGTGCCATGTTTCAAATCTTTTTAACCCTTAGGCTGCTGACAGAATTAGAAAGTATATGAATTCTGGACTGATATATCAGTCCTTGGCACAGCAAGGGTTAAGGAAGAGGGTATAACGTTTTGGCAGCACAGCAGCCCATAGCTTGTAGTCTCACTAGCCACTAGCCATTTACCTTCATAAAAGCAGGAATACTATGCATTTTTCTATTGTAGCACAATAAAAAACAAGTTATGTCAGTCTTTTATCAGTCTTGTATGCCTTTTTTGGGAGAGGGGTCACATCCCTCCAGCAGTTGAGTAAATCATAGTTTGTAGTCTCAGTGGTCAGCAACATGCAAGTAGGAACATTTTTTATCTGCTGTCTCATCCAACTAAATTTCATCAGACTTGATGTAGGCTTGTGTTGCATGGAAAAAATGGTATATCCCTCTGGTAGCTGAGCAGCCTGCGACTTGTAGTTTTGCTAACCAGGGACTTGTCAGAAATCAGGAATATTTTTATTTCAGATACAAACAGCAGATAATAAATCTGATACAGAGTATGGTGTTGCTTAAAGAAAAACCAAAGAAAAAAGAAAGGAATTCTTAGCATCCACAGCAGCACAGTATGCATGGCATCAACATTTTTTAAGTCCCCCAAAATATATTTCACCCCCACAAAAAAACAATGCAATCTAGTTTATTTGCCTGTATAATAAATGCTTAGACATCTTTGTGTTTTTTAAGACTGTAACCATTGTTGACCTTCGTATGTATGTTACCCTACATCCTTTGATGTAGAACCTTTGTAAATGAGCAGTTCCTGCTCAAAGGTATTCATACTCCTAGAGTTTCATAAAATAAAATAAAAATGTGGGACCCCCATAAGCTGGCTAAGCTCCATTCATGGAATCACAGTGAGCACCAACTCTTACAAGGTGTCCGCATTTACAGATGACATTTTGTTACATTTAGCGGACTGGACACATTCATTATCTGAAGTTCTGTCTATTATTTCCTACTTTAGTTCTTTTTCAGGTTATAAGCTAGAAATGAAAAAAAAACATTATTTATTCACTGTCTCCTTCGTGCACCAAACAAATTTTCCTCCAGCTGGGTTTGCATTGGGAAACTTCTGCCCTGCAGTACTTGAGCATCAAATTAGCCAAAGAGCTGTCCAGATTGAAAACATTAAATTTGGACCCCATTGTCAAGCAAATAGGTGAATAAGTGGCACAACGGCACCACCCCCCACTATCCCTCTGGGGAACAGTCAATCTTATTAAAATGTATGTCCTACAAAAACTCCTTTACCCTTTAGGAGTCCTCAGTGTTTTCCTCTCAAAAGGGTGGTTTTCCAAACTGCAATCCTTCTGTTCATTTCTCTGGCTGGACATATGCCAAATTATGTAGACCACAGCAGTTGGGAAGATTACAGTTACCGGACTTCTATCTATTTTATTTAGCCCTACAAGGTGCCAAATATTTCAAATGGGGAGCTTGTGTGGGGGTCAAGGAGTCCTCGCCAGACTGGTTAAAGATAGAGCTCTCCCAGGCTCATCAGTTTCAGTTCTGTCTGCCTTCCCTACTATATCTGCCCTTCTCATCATTACCTGTTGAGATGAGGGACACTCTGATAGGGTGGAGTGTAAGAGCACAGATTCAGCTTTGCAGACTTTTTAAGTCCCCTGCCTTTACGGACTTAGTATAACCCCTACTTCACAATTTAAATATCCACATTGCAAGTAAATCACTTTCATTGCCCCACTGGACCACCTTATCTGGACTGCATCTGTCTGACCTAGTCCCTGGGCATAAGGTTATTTCTTTTAATCAGCTATGTTAGCACCTGGGAACCGCTAAGATCTCTTATTTTCAGTATCTCCAAGTTGCTCACTGCATCAAATCCTTTTTAGGATCTCTCCCTTAGTCATGCCCAGACATGACTCTTTTTCAGTCCCTGATAGAAAAGGCCTATCAGAGAAAGCCATTTCACTAATTTATAAATATCTGACCAATGATGCCTGTAACATGGTCTCACCATCGGCATGCTACTGGCAGAATACACTGAGGAGAAAACAGGTCAAATTCTGACTGGTCTGTCCTGTGGAACAATATATATAAATATGCCCAACAGTACCGCTTAAGGTTGTTGCAATTCAATATCTTGCATGCCTTGTACCTTAATCCATATAAATTGTATAGAAGGAGGAAACTCTCCTCTCCAGATTGTATCTATTCTCCAGGAGTTAATGTCACCCTATATCACAAATTATGATTATGTTTTCCGGCCAAAACATTGTGGTCCTTAGTGCAAACTAAATTCTCCCCTTTTTTGGGACATAATTACTTTAGCCCAGATGTTTGTCTATTAGGAGATTATTCTAGAATTCCTATGCCCAAAAATAAGCACTATATGGCTCTCCTATCCTTGGTGACTAACTTACTCATAGCTCATCATTGGCTTGGAGACTGGTCTCCTTCCTACTCAGAATGGGTATGTGAGTGTCTCACTGCCTTGAATGCTGAGAAAGCAGTTGCCAAGCTCTATGGCAATTACACCAAGTTCCAGGCTTGTTGGTAGGACCTTTTGACTTTTTTGCATTGGTAGAATTCTGGTAATTACCCGCACCACCTTTTTTTGTTTCCATTATTGGATCGAAGTTGATAAAAATTCAGCTATGGACATTCCTCTCTTTAGTGTTTTTTTTGGGGGTCTGGAATAGCGCATAGAGAATGGAATGGGAGGGATGAGGTGGGTGGGTGGATCTTTGTTTTTGTTTCTGATTTGTTTGGTGCAAATTGTTGAATTGTTGCTGTTGTGATGTTATCTTTTTTTATATGCATTTTGAAAAATTTCAATAAAGTATAGTCAAGCACAAAAAAAAAAAAATAAGCTGGCTAAGCTTCACCCCAGCCCCTCCTTCTCCACCTTGGATGGCTCCACCGCTAACTTTGTCTCCTCCTATAAATACCTGGGCTTTTGGCATGAGTAACACCTCAACTACTCCATCCATATCAACTTTATGTGTGCAAAGCTTTGCCCCAAACTCAGAGTGCTCCATCGGAATAAAGACTCCTTCCCCCCTCACCTCCACCATATCCTGTTCTCCAAGACCATCCTCCCTTTGTTCGACTATGACATTATTATCTATGCTTCTGCACCCTCCACCACCAACTCCCATCTAGACACCCTCTTCTGCTGCTTCGCTACCAACTCACCATTTCAGACTCACCACTGCTCTCTTCTCACCTCTTTAAACCTTCACCCCTCTGGTATGCTGACGGAAGAGTGAAACCCCATCGGCAAAATCCCCCACAGTGAAATATTTGACAAGTTTCAAAAATGTCACTGTGGGGGACTCGCTGGCGAAATTTTGCCCTTTCACTGACTTTCACCCACCCTTCGAGTTAACTCTGACTTGGAGTTAACAATCAATAGAAGGGGGCACAGTGGGGACAGCCCCTCCACATAGGGGTTAGGGGGTGCAGCCCCCTGATAGAAAAACAGACCAATGTCTGGTGGGTGAAATTTCACCCATCGACATTGGGGATGCTGCTATGCCGAATGTTGACAACATTGTTGTTGTGTCAGCATAGGTAAACCACCCCTCTCACACAAAAAGCACATCTACTCCCTTACTTTCATTGCCAAGTACTGGTTTGAGCACCTCCTCCCCCCTTACCTCACCTTCACCCTCACACCCGCCCCTGCATCATCCTTCTGCCTGTGCTCCTACCACCCCCATATCTTCTCCATACCTTACAAATGGTCCTCATCAGGCCTCTGTGCTTTCCCATCCCATCCCCCCACCTCTGGAACCAGCTACCCCAACCCTTCATGACTAGTCCGCTCTCCCTGCACTCAACATCTAACAAAACTTATCCCTCCTCCCTGCACTTGCCTCACCCTCTCCAACCTGCCACTCTACCACTTCTTCTTCTCATTAACCCCTTCACTCCCTTCCACCCTCAGCCCCTCCCCACCTCAAGCAGACAATATTTCAGTAACACTCCCCTCCATAGTCAACATCCCTCATGCCCAATGTTGTATCCATACTTATATTAAATGATACCTCCCATTTAAAATCAACCATGGTTCTCTACATAGTTCTTCTGTTTCTGTACAGTCTGACTGCATTGTATATATAGCAAAATTTGTATAGCTTTAAACCACACATATATCCTTCATTGTTTATATGGTATATCTTATATTGTTCTTGTTACAATAATCTGTAGTAGTTTGCCTCTATTGTTACCACTTGACTTGCATTATTGTCTATTTTTTCTTGTATTTATTATCCTGTACCCCGCTCTCCTGTGTTGCAACTGGAAACAAGCCCCAGCTCAGTGTGCCTTTCCCAGTTATCAACTTTAAATCAATAAATTTAACAGCAATAGTTATTTGGGGACATGAAATTCTGGTTCTGTGCATCCTATGCCATTGTGAGTGAGTGCTATCAATTTATGTCTTGATGTTCCATACTGGAAAAAACAAACATTGGCCTACGCAACCATTTTTGCTTGTTGGTAAGGTTTTCATTTTCTGGTTATTGGGCACAGACATACAGATACTTTTAACATTATCTCTTTCTTTAATTTCTCCAATGAAATGATATTGAAATATTATGATATTGATGTTTATTTCTGTCTTTTTAAACTAAATTAATAAAGCAAGGAAAGGGCCATCCATTATGCTTTTTTTGGGGGGGTGGAGCTATTGTTCCAGTTTACATTGGTAGACTTTCAGCTTCTGTCACTTAGGGCTATACATGCTTGGTTGACTGTATCCAAGCTACCCAGTTTGCCTTATTCATTAGTTTATTGCTATGTTTTAATCAAAATGTGATTTTACAAGGCCCATGTTGTTTACCTCATAGCTCATCCTAAGCTCCACCCACATGATACCTCTGCACATTCCTGAGGAGAATACATATCTGATCAAGGTAGCTTTGAAGTGACATGGACTTGTACATGCAAGAGTCAGTCATATTTTAAGCACTAAGCAGTACATATATGGCTAGAAAATAAGCTTTTTTATCTGAACATGACAATATGTTTCATATTGAAAAACAAGCATGGAACATCTAAAGCTACTGCAATTCATGGCAGGCACATCAGCGTCCTCTCTTATCCCTCCCCAAGGTGTGAAGTGATTAATCATCTGGCAAAGTGCCTATCAGGCTGTCAATCATTGATGAGCCTCACCTTACCTTTGGGACTTCCACCCTGGACCCGCTCTGGGTGTGAGGCACCTCCATATCACTCATCAGTCAAGGAGGTGCATGCAAATATGAAGTTACCCTAATAGGATCATTTCATTCTTCTAGCATGACATATATTTTCCAGATGCAGTCATAAAACAGAATGATACACCCTCCCTCCATGAGGTAGAAGGTGCCAGAGACAAATGACAGAACTGACCTTCCCAGTCAGTGCCAGCCATCTCATACTCAGGACATGAAACTGGGCTGTCTGGAATGCAAGCAGTTGTGCTGCCATGCTGTGATCTACTGTAAAAGGCTATCTCCCATTTCTACATTGCATTTACCCAATGGTGCCTCTCCAGGTGAGATGCAGTATTTCTTTTTGACCAAGTTGCTACTTCTACCCATTTTTACACTGACTTTATCCATCTTAGCTCAGCAGACAGTAATATTTTCAGTAGAGTAGGAATTTTAACAGCTTTCCAGTATATTTACCCAGAATAGCCCATGTGTGATTCAACCATTTCTTTTCAGTGGGGTCCTGGTTTCACCCTTTTTATACTGTACTTCCAAAGGACAGACCAGCTGACATAAAATATATCATTAATAGTATTTTACCCATTTTTACACATATAGTCCAGCCCAGGTGGAAGGCAATATGTCATTTTTGCTAGGATCCTGCATTCAACCATTTCTATGATGTATTTTTCCAAGAAAGCTTAACTGAAATGCTGTATTTTGGTTTAACATACTAACATACTAATTGCCAGCAGATTAGGCCTTACGGTCTATCGAGTCTGCTCAAACCTCAGATCCATAGTTGGGTGCCCCGGCCTCCCCCCTTGTGTTCCAGAAACCCCTATCATCTATCCCCACCCCCCGGGCCAGGCTATCATCTGATACATCCACTTTCTGTGTCTGTCCCACCCTCTCTTGAAGCCCTCCACTGCGGTTCTCTGAACCAGCTCGCCAGGCAGTGCATTCCAAGGGTCCACCACCCTCTCAGTGAAAAATCTCCTCCTCTTTTCACCCCGTACCCTTCCACCTTCCAACTTCAAACCATGCCCTCTGGTGATACCTCCCTGCTTTAGTCTAAAGATCCCCTCCATGTTTACCCTATTTATTCCCTTGAGGTACTTGAAGACCTCAATCATGTCCCCCCCCGTCTCTCCTCTCCTCCAATGAAAACAGGCAGAGCTCCTCAAGTCTGTCTTCATATGTCAAATCACCTAGTCCTCGTATCATCTTAGTTGCCATCCTCTGTACCCTATCCAGGAGCTGTATGTACCTCTTCAAGTGTGGTCTCCAGTACTGTACACAGTACTCAAGGTGTGGTCTAACCAGTCCATTGTACAGCAGCAGAATCACTTCCCTGCTCCTAGAGGTGATCCCCCTTACGATGCATCCCAACATCCTGTTTGCCTTGCTAGCCGCTCTCCTGCGCTGCTCAGAGTTATTCATACATGCATCCACCATGACCCCTAGGTCTTTTTCCCCTGTTGAGGCCTCCAGCGCTTCCCCTCCCAGGGTGTACCTGTGTTTAGAGTGATACTGAAATTTAATTTCCATGTGTGAGACCAGCTTTCCAGGGTGTCCAAGTCCCCTTGCAGGGCCAGCCTCCTCTTTTCCCCCTCAACTACTGCTCCCATCTTGGAGTCATCAGTGAAGAGACTCATTTCACACCCTATACCCTCCCTGATGTCCGATATGTATGCAATAAACAGGATTGGACCCAGGACCGAGCCCTTCGGTACCCCACTACCGACCTCTCTAGGGTTCGAGAGCTCCCCACTGACCACTACTCTCTGGGTGCATCCAGCTAGCCAGTTTTCAATCCATCTGACCAACAAAGGGCCTACCCCAACCCCATCAGTTTCTCCACCAGACCATTGTGGGGGACAGAGTCAAACGCCTTGCTGAAGTCCAAGAATAATATATCCACAGGCTTTCCCCTGTCCAGTTCTGATGTTACTCATTTGTAGAACTCCACAAGATTGGTTTGACATGATCTACCTGGCACAAACCCATGTTGCCGACTATCCAGACCTCCCACCTCCTCCAAGTACACCCCCAATCGTTCCTTTAGTATATTCTTCATTAATTTTCCCACCACCAAGATCAAACTGATGGGTGTATAGTTACCTGGTACTTCTCTCAACCCCTCTTTATGGACTGGCACCACATGTGCCTCTCGCCAATCCCTAGGTACCCTCCCTGTCTCAAGCGACCTGTTGAAGAGCTCCACCAGGGGTGCAGCCAGTATGTCCGCCAATTCCCATAGTACTCTCAGATGAATGCCATCCGGCCCAGGAGATCTGTCTTTCTTTAGGGCCTTGAGGGCTAACCACACCCTTTCGGTGGAGATAGCATCATCCGTCCCCTCCACCTTACTGGCCTTTTTATCCTTATCCTGATGTGACACCCCTGGGGTACCTCTCCCTTCCTCTTGCTCCATTTCTGTTGCTCCCCTGATCCCACTCACTGCCGCTTCTATCCCCATCATGCCTTGCTTTGTAGATATCCCTTCCCCCTCCCTAGTGAACACAGAGGCGAAGTACTCATTTAATACCTCTGCCTGGTCCCTTGCCTCTTCCACCCACCCTCCTTCTGATCTCAATCTTCTGGGATGGCCCTTAGTTTTTCTCTGCTCCCCAATGTACCATAAGAACCCCTTTTCCCCTCCATGTATCCCCTGTGCCAGCCTCTGCTCTTTACTGGACTTTGCCCCCCTCACCATCTGGGTGACTTTTCTAGATGCAAGAAGGTACATTTCCTTATCCCTATCCCCTCTTGTTGTTTTATATTTTTTGTAGGCCGCCTTCTTTTCTCTGACCGCTACCTGAACCTCACTGGACCACCAGGATGGTTATGTGACCTTGCTCCTTACGTTTCACCTTAGCATAGGGTCCTGACTGCCACATAAGTTCCGTTTATGACCTCCTATCTCTTTTCCACATTTGTCATTGATGTAATCCCTTCAAGTGATTCTTGAGAATATTTCCCATGCCCACAAAGTCTGCCCCTGAAGTCCACTGTCAGTGTCCTAGATCTCACCCTCTTGGTTATTTGAAACCAGACAGTATTGTGGTTGCTCCCAGTCAGGGGATCCTCTACAACCAGGTCCCTTACCAGATCCCCATCTGCCAGAACCACGTCCAGGACATGCCTCTCCATGGGTTTAATAGGAGGTTCTACTTTTACATATTAAAACATTGCATTTAACATGCATAGCCTGACTGAGATGCATTTTTTTAGCAGCGTCCTGCTTTTTCCAGTTCTACAATGCAACCTGGGTGGCCCCACAAGGAAACAATGCCTAACTTTTAGAAGGATCTTGATTTTATCTATTTTGGGGTGTACTTACTCTGGTTGGTCCATCTGAGATGTAGCATCTCATTTTTAGTGTGGTCCTGCTTTTGCTCATTTTATACTATGTTTACCAATAATAACTGAGCCATGAAGCTGTATCTTTATTATTGCATGGTCCTGTAGTTACCATTGTTTTACTTAAAATTTGTTGACTGGGAGAGGCTAACTTAGCCAGGATTTATTTTCAGGTGTGACCTGTGAGATGATTAACAAAGGAGAACAGACAGGAGAAAGTGGCACATATATGAATACAGGTAGAGGAAACTGGAACAAAATAGCAGCCATTCAGAATTTGAAAAAGTGATTACTATGGATAGACCACCTGAGATATATTTTATTTCCACTGGGGTCTTGCTTTTACTCATTAAAATGTATTTTCTCTGGATTGTCCAAATGAGGTGCAATGTTTTGATTCCTGTGAGGTTATGCTTTTCCAGTTTTTAGACGGTATTTACTGAAGCTGTCCCAACCCAAGTAAGCTACATACATAGAGTAGACACATACAATGTTATAACAGAAAGAGATCCAATAGCCAATCTAGTCTACCAGTAAGCCTACCCAGTACAGTACCTGAAGTCGTGTCAGGCCTGCACTGGCCCAGAATTATTATCCAGTACCCTAGTATTTTTTTGACATCCCCTTCCGACAAAACCCTTCCCCTTGTTCTACTGAATCCAGTCACTGACTTTGAGTGGAGCACCTTATTGTGCAATCTGTTCCACTCTTCCTCCAGATTTTTCAAAAAGAACAACTATCCTATGTCCTTCTTGAAACTTCCCTCTATCAGTTTTTATGTGAGACTCCTTGTTACAGGCCCACTTTCATTGTGAACAGCTCACCTATGTTTACCCTGCTAATACCCAAAAGTATTTATATATCTTTATCATGTCCCACCTTTCTATTCCAGCTTCCAGTGTGTACACGCTGAGGCTTACTGGCCTCTTCTCATATGATTTTCCCTTTAGTCCCTGGATTATTTTTTATCCCTCCACTAGACAGACTGCAGGTAATTCCTCTCCATCTTTAGGAGTGGATTCCAGAGTTGTGCACAATACTCCAGGTATGATCTCACCAGAGATTGGTAAGTAATATCTTGTACTTTTACCTGTTTTAACAATTTGCTTACACAGGCTCAACCAGCAGATATGCAACATCTTGATTTCAGTGGGGCCCCCCCTTCAACACATTTTTACAATTTGTTTACCCAGGATTACCAAACCAAGAAGTAACATCTCATTTAGAGTGGAGGTCCTGTTTTTACCCAGTTTTACATTGCATTTGCCAGGGAAAACCCTGGTTCACTTCCCTGATGCTCCCAGGTGCAATCATTAAATTATTAAGTGGCTGGATGAGACAGCTCATCAAGAGGCCAAACTCCTTCAGGATTAGAGACAAGTTCACATCCCCAGGGACTGGGTAAAAACATCTATTTAATTTTCCTCTAAGGAGGCAGTATAGCACAGTGGTTTAAGGCTCTGAGCTGCAAACCTGGAGATCTGGGTCTGAATCCCACAGTCCCCACTTGCATTATTGTGCGACCCTGAGCAAGTCGCTTAACTTTCTTGTGCTCTCTGGTAGCACCTGGAATCAAGCTTCAGCTTAGTGTGCCTCTCCTGGTTAAAAAAAGTATCAGCTCTATGTGTTTTCCCCTGATGTGATGTCATTCCAGTGCCTGTGATTTAGAAAATGGATGCCTGCAGCTATAAAGGGAGTAGCAACTGAATGGGTTATAATTCCGGCCCTAAAAGTGTTATGAGTTTGGTCAGTAGCTTACGTACAGCAGATTTCCATTGGTAACAATACTTATTAATTTAATCCTACATTAGTTTCCCTTTAAGGGACAACATATGTATAGAAAAAAGGTGTCAATGACTACTACAAGACTAACACATGATCCCCCTTCACCCCCCAAAAAAAATCAGGGACCATATGAAAACATAATTATAATGTAAGAATAAAGGAAAATGAAAATCCCCCAAGTGATAACTTTGGAAATTTAACAAACTGTAACTCCATCAGTCTTTGGAGTTACTGCAAGGGACAACCTACTGTGTACAGTATATCAGAAGAAAGCTCACAATGAGCACTACAACTCTAAGTCCCTATGAAATATCAACTGAAAATAGGCTTATGAAAAACACAAACATTTAAAAAATGAAAATTCTCAACCAGATGCATGTGTTCACACAGGTCTGAAGGGACATGCATGAGGGAAGATACAATTCTACCATCTCAAAAGTAAGTACATTATTTACAAATAAACTGTCTTAATGCACCACTTAGGGTTCAGATTAAAGCAATAAAAGTAGAAAAATGTGGTGCTTTGGTTTCCAACCCTAAATCCTTATCCTCATGCCAAGCATTATAAGGAAAAAATAAATATGGTTTCCACTGCTCTGACTCTTGCTGAATCAGGGTGAGGTCTTCGTTGGGGTTCTCAACCCTAATATTCACCCCATTCAATCACCAAATATGGTCAGATATGATCTGTGTTCTTCAGGCTGGGCTTACAGGTTGTCATTTAAACGTAGGGATACACAGTTCTGTGTGTTTGAGCACTGCAGCACAATGGGGTGAGTGTTAAGGTCGAGAACCCCAAAGGAGACCCCACCCTTGATTTGCCAAGAGTTAGGGCAGTGAAAACTATATTTTTTTTTCTTTTTGCTGCTTGGGGAGAGGGAATTAGGGTTGGAAACTCTAATGCCACAATTCCCTGCCTTTATCACTTTAATCTGAACCCTAACTGGTAAATTAATGCAGTTTATTGCAAATAATTGTATGTGACCAGTTATGTGCAATCTCTATAGGGATATACATGGGATGGCAGGGTTAGGTGGAGGCACGCACACATATCACCAATTACCTGTATGGAATGTTACTTTTATGTCAAATTTGTAACATATTGTTGCCATGGTGAGCTTATGGGCAAATCGTTACCTGTTCTTAGGGCAGTGTGTGAGCAGAGGGAAAGGAGTAGTGGGACAAAAAAATGTGGATGCATTTTCACTTAAAGGGATACTGTCAACCTGTTTTTCATCATATTATTTCTAGTTAAAAACCTACATTTTTTGATTGCTTACCTTCTCTAAAATTTATTGATGATGTTGTTTGTTTTGTCTGTCTCCTTGTTTAGTAGAACTGAAATGCATGCTAATGTATATTTATAAAAAAACTTGTTTTGTTTACAATCCTGGATATGTTCTTACTGCATACTTCCTGAGAATTAGAAAACCTCCCAAACAGTGCAGTCACTCATGATTCAACAGGCTCATTTCCTTCCACTGCATCATGAGTGGATAGACTGTGTTGCGTGTATTCCCTAGTCCAGGAAAGATGCAACTGGAGCTGATCAAGGAATGTAAACAACCCTGTTTTTGTGTGGTAACACCAGTATTGTGGGCAGTCTGTTTTTCACTTTTTTAAATAAAAAATTAATCATAATCAAACTGCCAGCTACATCAGCAATCTTTACAGAATGTTGGCAATCATAAAAAGTGTTTTTTTTTAAACTAGAGACTCTTTAAGATCTGAGGGGGTTGACAGTGTCCCTTTCAACTGGGCACTATTGTAAATTTTGTCTGTACAACATACACACACACAAAACACTCTTGCTGCTCATGGTAAAATAATAATAATAATGCTTTATTTATTATGCGCCTTTCATGTATCAAGGCGCAGTACAATAAGACAATAAAACACACTAAAAGCAGGAACATCATCATAAAATATATCATACAAATCAACAATCATTGCCACCATATGCTTTAACCCAGAGATAAGACTTTAGGGCCTGTTTAAAACTCCCCACGGTCACGCACTCCCTAATGCAATGGGGTAGAGAATTTCAGAGGGACGGAGCTGTGAACATAAAAGCACGGGCCCCAGCAGATTTTAAAGTCACCCTCAGAATCTCCAGCAACCCCTCATCAGCTGAGCAGAGCGGTCTCACAGGATGAGAAGGAAGCAGGAGCTCTTTCAGGTAGTCAGGGCCAGGTTCGTGTAGGGCTTTATAAGTCAGTAATCTGATTTTGAAAGTGATCCGCTGCTGTACTGGCAGCCAGTGCAGTCCCCGCAGCACTGGTGTGATATGGGAAGATCTAGGAATCCCCATCAACAACCGGGCTGCAGAATTCTACACCAGCTGCAAGCAGCGGATATCAAACCCCAGAAGCCCAAAGTAAAGTGAGTATGTAAAAGTATGTGACTTGTTTTACTTTCTGCAAATAATGCTCCATACTGCAAAAAAATGTAGAAATATAATTGATACTTGCCACGTTTTCACAAACTCAGCTGTCCAGCAAGACCTACCTGATGAGTCCCAGCTCTTCATCTAACTCTTCTTCAGGGGACATGGCCAAAGTATGGAGGGGGGTCCTTTTTTTGCTGCCTACTTCTGACGTTAACAAAACATCAGATCATCACAAGAGGCAGGTTAATTTTTAAAAATGACAACAGAAGAGATGGTGACTATTCATGGTACTTAATATATAGCTTATCAAACCATTCTCTCCTGCTCGCAATATTTTTTTTTATTCCACTTTATTCAATGCAATCTCTCCACAGCAGTACATGCAGGTATGAATGAATGAATCTCAACACTTAATACAGGGTGAGAGAAAGAAAATCAACCATTCAATCAGGGTATCACACAATTTGCATAGAAACATAGAAACACAGAATTTGACGGCAGATAAGGACCGCTTGGCCCACCCAGTCTGCCCATTTCCCTACTTGATGGATAAGCTGCAGATTCTAGTTAATCAACAGCTTACTTCCCCCTGCCCCCCACTAGAATTGCCTTATGCCTGTCCCATGCATTCTTGAATTCTCCCACTGTTCCTGACTCCACAACCTCCTCAGAAAGGCTGTCCCATGCATCCACAACTCTGTCTGTGAAATATTTTCTAACATTACCTCTGAGCCGCTCTCTATCTTCAAATTGTACCCCTTGTTCTTGCACATCTCTTCTTCTGAAAGATACTACCCTCTTGTACCTTGTTAATTCCCTTGAGATACTTGAAAGTTTCTATCATGTCCCCACTCTCCCTCCTTTCCTCAAGGGTATACATATTAAGCTGCTTTAGTCTCTCCTTGTATGTCTTCTGGTGCTGACCTTGCACCATTTTGGTTGCCCTCCTCTGAACAGCCTCCACTCTGTCTATGTCTTTATGGAAATGAGGTCTCCAGAATTGCACGTAATACTCCAGATGGGGTCTCACTAACTGTCTGTAGAGAGGGATAACAACTTCCTGTTTTCTACTGTTGATGCCTCTCCCTATGCATATAAGCTGTGGCTGGGTGTCTGCCCTTACAACGGCAGATTACCCAAGATATTCAAACTGTATGTATATTAACTCTTTCTGGGAGAGGTTACAAACAAAACCTTAGCCCTGAACATAACACTGGCTGTGCGCTGAACCTCCCCCCCTTCCAAAAAGCAAGATAGAACCAAAAGGCATTGCATATGGAGTGCAAACAATAGAGTAAGGCTAACTTTACTAAGCTATTTGTAGTCCGAGAAACTTTGACTTACTTCTCCCCAAAGGAATCTGTGATTTGGCTGGGCCTTTCACCTCAAGTTCAGTTATGGCCCCTGGATAGACAGGCTGAGAGGTCTGTGTGCTAGGAATTACCAAATGGCATAACTTTCCTAGCAGGGGGGCAAAGTCTCCCCAGAATCAACAAGTAGCCAGGATTCCCATCTTTACTACCTCTGTACATATTTATCATGCTGAAGTCTCATCTTTGCCATCAGTGCCTCTATAAAGAGGACATCCTTCATCGAGCCCACCCATTGCTGTATTGTGGGCACCTCTGGCTGGAGCCACGTAGCTGTGATACACTTTAGCCCAACTGCAATGAATGTAAGTGTTACCCTACATGAGTCTCCTTTTAAGTGTGTTGCCATGGGGTTTCCCAGGACCCATTCTGTAAACTCCAGCTGGAGAAGAATCTCTGTGATCTTATGGACTGTGGCCTGAAGTGCCCTCCAGAAATCTTCTAATTGGAGGCAACCCCAGAACACATGCCAGTGGTCCACAGTCCCCTCACATTGTCACCAAGAGAATGCTGAATGAGAGGTGGAGTAGTGTTGTGTTATGGTAGGGACCTGGATGTATCTGACTAAAGACTTCAAAAAAAAAAACTCTCTCCAGGCTGGGGCTGTGGTTACCCTCCAACCAAACCTTAACCTAGAGTTCCAATCTTCTGTACTGATACTCTGGTTCAATTCTTGTTACCAAGCTACCTTGTAGGCAAGCAGAGAGTTGCCACCTGCGCCAGCAGAAATTTGTATATACTAGATATGTATCTATCACCCACCGCTATATGTACTGTGCTATATAGGAATTCCTCCCACATCGAAATGGGTCTCGTAAGACCCTGAAGATGATCAGTCAAGTTAATAAAATGTCTGATTTGCATGTAGCTAAGGAATTCAGAATTATTCCATCTGAATTTCTCCTTAGCCCTTTGGAAGGAGAGGCATCTATCATTCTCAAGTAAACTGAGCAAACCGTGTTACTCCATTTGCTTCCCATATAGCAAATCCCTGATCTAATTGAGGGGGAAAGAATTCAGGCTCATGTATAATCAGTGACAATGGACTGACTCCTTCTGGGGTCACTGTTAGTTTCTTTATCTTAGAGAGAATGTAGAGTCCATGTCGGACCCATTCATTCAGAATTTGTCTAACATACTCTGGAGTCATCGGTGTCAGGGCTAATGTGAAAAGGGGTTTACCCCCCTTTGCTAATTCATTCTTCAGATCATACCAGATGGATGTTACCCGCTGTTTAGGCCAAGAAAGCACTGGGCACATCTGGATTGCCAAATAATACAAATTGAAATTCAGCATGGCAAGTCCCTCCTTGGGGAGGAAAAGTATTCTCTTGGCAACCCTAGGTTTCTTACACTTCCACACAAATTGAAATATGCCTTTCTTTAGTCTGTTCCTGAAGGCATGTGAAAGTCTTAAATGGAGACAGGGAGACATTGAAAACAAAATACGGGGAAAGATGTTCATTTTTATAACTGCTATCCTCCTCACCAGATTTAGGGGGAGAAATCTCTATCTGGCAATATCTTGTTTGATAGCTTCCCATAACTTATTGTAATTTATTGAAAAGAGCTTAGATATGTCCATGTTTATCCGTATACCTAAATATCTAATTTGTTTTTTGAAGGCCCATTTTAAAGGGAGGTTATCTTTGAATTTGTGGTCTAATTTTCCACTGAGTAAGAGAGCCTCAGATTTAGAGAAATTAATCTTATATCCCGAGATCTCACCAAATGACCCCAACAACACACCTAGAAGGGAACTGAAATCTCTGGGGATGACAAAAAGAAAATGGTGTCATCAGCATATAGGGAAATTTTCTTTTTGAGACAGCCCACCATTATACCCTTCACCTTCTGACTTTGTCTGACCTTTGCGCTAGGGGCTCCAAACATAAAGCAAAAGTAAGGGGGACAGAGAGCACCCCTGTCTAGTGCCCCTGGTCAAAGGGTAAAAGGGGGAACTTATACCATTCACTTTGACCAAAGCTGTGGGATTTTGGTACAACTGGGAAATTAGCTTATAAAAATGTAGGGCCGAATTTCATTTTTTCCATGGTTGCTTTGAGAAAGTGCCAATTAACCCTGTCAGATGCTTTTTCTGTATCCATGGAGATTGCCAATTGAAAGGGTTCTTGTTAACTCTGGGAGGAAACAATGTTTAGTAGCTGGTTGATATTATCAGGCAGGAACCTTCCTGTAATGAACTCTGTCTGGTCAGTGTATACTAAAGACTTGACACAGGTCTGTAATCTCCTGGCCAATAAACCTGTAGACAGTTTGAGGTCAACATTTAGCAGTGATATATGCCTATTTGACCCACACTCAAGGGGGACTTTTCCTGGTTTATGTATAACTGATATATGGGCAAGCTGCCAAGACTCTGGAGTAGCTCCCCCATCAATTCCTTACAAACTGGGAGCAGAAGGGGCAACAGAAGGTCTGAAAATGTTCTAAAAAACTGATGGAAATCCATCTGGTCCAGGAGCTTTATTGTTTTTAAGGGTAACTACTTAGGATTTAAGCTCCTGTAAGGTAACCTCTCTATCTAATTCTTCCCTCTCCCTTGTGACAGATCCAGGATCACTAGACCTTCAAAAAGAAAAGAGTTTTCTGGTTTGAATAAGCTACTGGTTCCTGAAAATAAAGGAATTGATAATATTTTGAAAAGAGTTCTACAATTTTCTTTGGTCAGCTGACTACCTGCCCATCTGTCTCATTAATTCTTAGCTGGAGTACCAACCTATTGGCTTGTTGCTGTCTCAGTGTAGCAGCTAGCAATTTGCCAGCTCTGTCACTGTTTTCATAGTAGTTCTGTTTAATCCTCTTATAACTTGCCTCTAACTGAGAAGAAAGAAGTCTCTCCAGAACTTGTTTCATTTCCTGTAACTGATGCCATACTGTTTCAACTAGTGAGATTTTATGTTGGAATTCTAAGTCATCTATTTCAGACTCTAACTGCCTTCTCCTCTGCTCCTGACTTTTCTTTACCCTAGTGGCAAAGGCAGTTATCACTCCCCTAAAGACAGCCTTCAGGGCATCCCAACGAATTGCATGAGATATCAGCTCGGGGGTGTGGTATCCTGAGTATATGAGGTCACACATTAAGCCTCCAATGGGAGTTACAGAAAGAAGGGCCCAACTCCAGTTTCAGATGGAGGGGGCATGGTCTGACAAAGTATGCTGTAGAATATGGCAGGACTTTACAGAGTGCAACCACTCTTTTGAAAAAAAAAACACAATCTATTCTAGAATAACATTTATGTCTGTCTGAATAATGTGTATAATCTTGCTTATCCCCATTAGTCTCTCTCCATGTCTCTACCAGCCCTAGGTTGGCACAGATCCTGTTCAAAGTAGTTCCTGCCACCCCCACCTCAGCCCTAGGTGCAAAATCATCCTTAACAAAAAGAATACATATCCTTACATTTATGCACCAAGAAATGTGACAGATGCACTACTGACATCTTTTACATTCTTCTGCATACACACATACAGACACACTGAGAGAGAAACAGAAAAAGAATTGTGTATATATACTGATCCTGTCTGTGTTGTTGTCTCTCCCTCTGTCTCTCTTTCACCACTGGTCCTCATTCAGGGATGTGTTGTGGGGCAAGCAACGGTGAAAGGCAACAGGACAACTGCTGTTCCAGTCTGTGGCACTGAATTGTTCTGTAGACTGTAAATTCAGTGCAATTATGCCCCACTCAAACTGCATACAAGACTGACAGCGGGCTGCTGTGCTCCACCACTACATTTGCCACCTGCTGTCAGGAGTCACACTCTACTTTTCCTGCAAGCTATCTATGAGGTGTTCCTGGGACTGCACATACTAGGAGGGGAGCAGCTGCTGTACTGATTGGCCATGGTAGCCTTCATGTTGCCCCCACCCCAACACAGCTCACTGACAGCACACCCACCACCACTACTGACCTTTCTCTCTTTTTCTCTCTCTCTCTCTCTCTCTCTCTCCAGATCACGGACATGACTGGCTTACTTCCCAGCCAGCTTTGCAGTGTTTGGGGCTGCACAACAGACACAGACCATGACCGGCACCTGTGAGCTGCTCCTGCCATCTCTCTTGCTGTTCATCTCCAGCATTCTATGCAAGAAGTCATTATCTGTACTCACTGTTGGCACTCAACACTGACACCCCTCCAATGAGACAGACAGGGAACTAGGGGATCACTGGTCACTGTCCCTCACTCTTTCAACCTCAGTGAGCATAGAACCGGGATGCCAACACCTTCATCAGGATGGGGGGGTGGCAGGGGCCCGCATCTCACACTCTCTGTCTCTGCTGGCTGTCCCAGTGGTTCTGCAGGATGTGGACTGTTACTTCATTGAGGGGATGCAGTTTTCACAAGCCTGCAACCCTTTTCTGAGCACAGCCATTACTAATAGTACTAGAGAAGAAATGAGGGAGGGGAACAAATTGGTGCAATTTTCATTTAGATATATTTAACCTCTTTTTCTATTTTTAGATACTCAAGGGAAAAGATATATTCAGTGGTAAGAAAGGTAATGGAAAGCAAGTCTCAATTATTTGTCTACTCTTTTTTGCACTGTTCAGCATCATTTACATCAAATAAAGCAAGTCACAGCCTTTGACCATGAGCAGCAGGAAGAGTGTGTGTGTGTGTGTGTGTGTGTGTAAAAAGAAGGGGAAGTCTGGCTTAATAAGGTATTGATATATACAGAGCAGTCACTGAACTGTATTGTACACAGTGGATGCCTGGCAACCTCACCCCATGGTTGCAAGGTGCAATGAGCGCTGCCATGCCATGTCATGAAGTTGCAACCTTCTGTACCACATTTTTTCTGGCAGGGGAAAAGGTTAGGCAGTGCACAGTACAACCAGCCACCACTATAATGGACAATAAATGAGCTAGGTTGGGGGATCCACTAAATATCAGGCTTATAGAAAACCAGTTCACAGGATTCCAGGGCCACTGGATCACCTGAGAAGTCTGGAAAGCAATAATGCCTGTCTGATTGTCTGACTGTCTGTCCATCTGTCCATCTATCTATCTCTCTGTATGTATGTATAGTTAGGATTGAGTACCCACTTCAAGGTTAAATCTCATATTTAGCAACTTAATAACTTTGCAACCGTACGACGGATTTGCCTGAAATTTTGCATGCGCAGTCTGGTACCATTGATCTCTGCATCTGGCAAGTTAGTTTATGGTTGCAGAGCTACAGAGTACCACAAAAGACAAAAAAAACTAGACTTTTTGTGTATTTCTTTGCTCGTGCCTATAGCTCGCATAGTTTGCGCTTCGATCTGAAAACTTCAAGAAATATACAGCCGGGGTCCCCATTGTGCCTTTCGAAGAGTTCGTGAAAAAATATTAAACGGTTCAAAAGTTATTAAAAAAACATATCTTCCTTTATAGTCAGTTGGAAAAGCTAATTGCAACACTTTCACAAATGCCCATTTTTACTGTCACAAATGACTCTTTTACTTTCGTGAGTCAGCCATTTTTTTTCAGTTACACCTCATAAAAATGTCTGGCATTTAAAATTAGGACCCTCTAAGAACACAATTCTTATTGTGTTCACCTAGTCAAATCCTGATGATGCTAGCCATATCTTTTTTGGGGGGGTTAGACCCCCAGAAATATGTTTTTTCAATTTTTGTAAAAAGTACTTTCGCAAAATACTTTCACAAATGAGAAAGTGTCAAAAAATTATTTTTGTGAAACTGTCCTGATTTGCGAAAGTACTTTGTGAAACTATGGCCAAAATAACAGGAAAACTTTGCCACCCTCCTGCAAAACAATCATTTAGTCTTCTGGGCTCAAATTTGCAGGGAAGAAAGCCAAGACCCCACAGATGTGCCTTTTGATGGTTTGGTGCCAAACTATTACAGGGTTCCAAAATTATGGCACTCTGAATTTGACAATTTTTCCAATAGGATAACATTACAGCATCCGCGGCACCTTTCGGGACCCGTATCTTGAAAACGGTTTGAGATACAGACTTTTTTCATCACAGAATTTCTTAGTCCCCCATTGGGGGCTAAGTACAAAACTAGCCTGGAAAGTCATAAATAATACGACATTTACATTTTTTTTCTACCTCGTACGGTTCTTGAGATATAAGCAATTTAGTATTCCAAGTGCTCCTTTTACTGTCTGAGGGCCACTATTATGCCCACATTCTTTGTATTCACTGTGCTTCTTGATGCACTTGTTTCGGACACAAAGCCTGTGTGTTAGCATTACTGTTACCATTAGCCTTTGCATTTATGTTTGCGGTTGCGGGCCCCTTACTGTTACCGTTTGTGTTTCTGTTACCATTTGCATTTCCATTTGAGTTTACATTACCGTAACCATTACTGTTTGTGTTTGGCCTTGCGTTTCCATTACCATTTGCTTTAGCGTTTCTTTTTGCATCACTATTACTGTTACATTACCATTTGCATTTGCATTTGCTTTATTATTACCACTTGCATTACCATTTGCGTTTGCATTTCTGGTACCGTAACCGTTCCTGTTTGCGTTTCTGTTCACATTTGCTTTGGTGTTACTGTTACCATTTGCGTTACCATCACCATTACCATTTGCATTTATGTTTCCACTTGCATTTCCGTTACTGTTGGTGTTAGAGTTTCTGTTTGTGTCACCATTACTGTTATCGTTTGTGCTTGCATTTGCGTTACTGTTTGCATTGCCATTTGTGTTAGCATTTCCGTTTGTGTCACAGTTAGCATTAAAGTTTCGTTGCATTTGCGATTGCATTTGTGTTACTGTTACTGTTACTGTTTGTGTTTCCTTTACCATTTGCATTTCCATTTGCGTTTGCGTTACCATAACCATTTGCTCTTGCATGTCCTTTACCATTTGCATTAGCATTTCCTTTTGCATCACCGTTACCATTACTGTTACCATTTACATTTGTGCTTGTGTTTGCATTATCATTACCATTTGCATTTATGTTTGCGGTACCGTACCCATTATCATTTGCGTTTCTGTTAAAGTTTGCGTTGGTGTTACCAATACCTTTTGCGTTACCATTACCATTTGCATTTACATTTCCAATTGCTTTTCCATTACCATTGGTGTTAGCATTTCCATTTGCATCACCGTTACTGTTATCATTTGCATTACCATTAGCGTTTGTGTTACCATTTGCATTTCATTTCCATTATCTTAACCATTAGCATTTGCGTTTGTGTTTCCATTACCATTTGCATTATTGTTTCCTTTTGCATCATGGTTGGCATTACTGTTATCATTTGCATTTGCGTTTGTGCTTCCATTTGCATTTTCATTACCGTTTGCGTTACCATTTGCGTTTGCGTTTACATTTGCACTTGCATTTCCATTACCATTTGCATTACCGTTTCCTTTTGCATCGCTGTTGGCATTTCCATTACTGTTTGTGTTTGCGCTTCCATTTGCATTACCATTACCATTTGCATTTGCATTACCGTAACCATTAGCGTTTGCATTTGTGTCCATGTTTGCACTGGCATTACCGTTTGCATTTCCATCACTGTTACCATTAGTGTTTGCATTACTGTTTGCAGTACCATTTGCATTACTGTTTGAGTTACCATAACCGTTACCATTTGTGTTTCCATTCACATTTGTGTTGCCTTTCCCATTACCATTACCATTTGCGTTTGCATCACCGTGACTGTTACCATTACCGTCTGCATCTCTGCTACCATTACCATTGGCATTTGCATTTCTCTTGGCACTTCCCTGACCGTTACCATTACTATTAGCGTTACTGTTTGCGTTTGCGTGTGCTCTTGTGTCTCTGTTACCATTGCCATTAGCGTTTTTGGCATCGTTTGCATTACCATTAGAGTTAACGTATGCATTTCTCCTTGCATTATTGTTACGTTACTGTTAGCATTACCGTTAGCACTAGTTACCTTTGGTGTTACCGTTGGCATAAAAATTGCCATAACCATTAGTAATAGCATTACTGTTACCGTTAGCATCACTGTTATTGTTAGCGTTAACATTACTGTTATGGTTATTATGCTGAAATGGGCAGCATGGTGGGAGCGCGGCCACCACATACCATTCACTATTTATACTGCACATTATTTATTTATTTATTGAATTTTGATGACCGGGTAGGCCCACTGGGCCCCGGAGGTCCCTTTTTCAGGGGCAACCCGGGGTTAAAAATTATATACAGGTAAACAGATCAGTACACTCGGGTAAATACCAAATTGTTTGACAATAAAAGATTTCATAGGGATACAAGTGGACAGTTGGTGGAGGAACATACAGGCAATAGGACAATAGGGGTTAGACATAAAGAAAACATTTTTCATACAAATATCATGTAGAGATAGGGAGTGCTCAAGATAATGGCAAGAAGTTGCCAAATAAATGAGATACCTTCCTTAGGGCTTAGCGGAAGGGGGATATAGTGTTACATTAGTGCTCACCTTCCTTTGAGGGAGGTATGTTGACATATGGTCAGGTCCTGTGACATAGGCATATGCTCCTGTCAAGCAGGTGTGCCTTGAGCTTAGTCCAGAAGCAGGGGCCAGACCCTGCCTCCCATACCTCCAGGGGGAGGTTGTTCCAGTTAGAAGGGGCTGTGAATGCGAAGGACCTGGACCCTGCTTTAGTCCTCATTTTGGGAACAAGGAGAGTTTGGCCTGAGGTATGTAGACTCAGCGGATTGGTTTTAACCCTGACTAGACCTTTGAGGCTAGGGGGAGGTGTGGGACCCAGTAACTTAAATGTAAGGCAGAGAGTAGGGTAGATGAGGCGAGCTTCCAAAGACGGCCACCTGAGCCTTGATTGGGCCTCGCAGTGGTGGGTCCTTGGGTGTGATGGAGTGGCAAAGTGGACAATCTTGTTGTACAAGGTCTGCAGCCTGTCTAGTTCCATCGAGGCCATGCCCTGGAGAACAGGGGCTGCATAGGTGAGCTTTGGGAGAAGTACGCTAGTTGCAATGGCTACCCTAGCTTCAGGGATAATCTGGTCCTTTATTCTGTAGAGGATACCAAGTTTCCCATGGATGGCTTTGGTGATTTGGTCTACATGATTTTTTAGAGTGAAGCCTTGGTCCAGAGTTAGTCCAAGGTATTTAGTGGAGGTAACCACCTCAAGTTTTTCTCCCCGGACTGCAGATGTAGGAGCAGTGACCACTCAGTTCCCCGAGGATCTGGGCCCAAACAGCATCACCTTAGTTTGCTGGTGTTTAATACCATTTTGTTCAGAGTATTGATCCTCCATATGAGGATGTCCTCTTGGAGGGCTTTCTCCAATTCTTTTAAGTTAGGGGAGGCTCGGTGAAATGACTGCATCGTCGGCGTATTGGATGATGCTGCTCTGCCCACAGTGTGAGTGCAGATCATTTATGAACAGAGTGAAGAGAAGGGGGCCAAGTATAGACCCCTGAGGTACCCCTTCTTTGAGTGGTGCTATCTTGGAGACATTATCCTTCCACTTGACCCTCTGGGTACGTCCAGTGAGGTAACTCTCGAACCATCCCAGTGTATGGGTGTCAAGGCCAAGTGAGCACATTTTTTGTAAAAGGAGGTTGTGGTTTACCAAGTCGAATGCTTTTGAGAGGTCAATGAAGACCGCACCTGTACTGACCCCTGAGTCATTATTGCTCAGGATTTCTGCCGAGAATTTGGTTAGTGCAGTATCTGTCCCATGCTTGGCTCTGAAGCCATGCTATGACGGAGAGATTACCTGGTGGATTTCCACGTATTCTCAGAGTTGGGAGTAGACTAGCTTCTCTTGTACTTTCGCAATAGCACACAGCAAGGAGATAGGCCTTTAGTTTCCTATAGGCTCAGTAGACCCTCCCTTGTGAATGGGAATTACTAGGGCCTGCTTCCAAGGCTCAGGGACTGATACCTCCATAATGGACCGGTTTATTAGCTAAGTCAGTGGCTTCGCTAGTGCTGGGGCACCCTCCTTGAGGATTCTTGTCTGGATCCCATCAGGGCCCCCAGATCCTCTCGAGTGCAGGGATTTAAAGATGAGCAAAACCTCCTTTACCCTAACCAGCCTCAAATGAAACAAAGGGTGGTCTAGGTCTCGGGGCTGGTGTGCATTAGGCTCACTCCCGTTGTCAGTGGGTCCCACCTTGTACGCATCAAGGTTTGTGAAGTAACTGTTTAGGGCCTCTGCGATGAGTGATCCCTCAAGTACTTGCCCATTAGCCATGATTGGGCTGGTTGTAGTTTTATTGTTCCCTTTGAGATCGTTAATGTGTGACCAGAAGAACCTGGGGTTCCCTAGATTAGTTTTTTGAAGGTTGGTGATATATTCTTTTTCAGCTTTCTTTATGGCCTGTTTGCATTGGTTTCTGAGTGCCCTGTAGCTGGCTAAGTCCACAGGAAGCATTGTTTTCCTGAACTTTTTCCAAGCTTTGTCACGGGTGGACATCAGGGCTTTTAGGGGGGGCAAGATCCACTTATAGCAGCTTCCCTTTACTCTGTGGGTTTTCATTGGGGCTAAGAGGTCAGTGATTCTGGTGAGGGTTGTTTGGAAAAATTTAACAGCCTCCTCCAAGTTAGGTAGGTGTCTTATGGGGTTCCAGTCAATGCCATTTAAGTATCCTATGAACTGGTCAGGGTGGAAGTTGGAGTAGTCCCTAGTAGTGATCGTTCTAGATGGGACTTTGATTGCATTATTCTTCCATATGGCAAATATTGGCGAGTGGTCGCTTAAGGCATTGGCCAGGATGCCAGCCATCTTTACGTTACTTGGGGATGAGGTCAGTATCCAGTCAATTATAGAGTGCCTTCCTGATTTATGGTTCATTCTGGTCAGTAGGGAGATGACTTGAGTGAGGTGGGAGTCATGTAAAACTCTGTTAATGGCAGACTTTGCCTCTTGTGCCCAGTTTAAATTGAAGTCACCCAATAAGATAAGCAGTGTCAACTGCAGGGTTCTTCAGGAGCATGTCCAGAGAGCCGAGCACATTGGTAGGGGGGCTGTATATGCAGCCAATTGAATTTAATTTTGGAACACTGTTACTTTTTGTCATCCTTAACTATTTAAGCACCAAAGCAGCAAAAGGCACATCAGTGGGACCAGGGCTTGTCGCCCTGCAAATTTCAGCCCAAAGGACCTAACTGTTTGCTTGCAGGAAGATGGCAAAGATGTGAAAAAGAAGGGAAATTCATGGAAAAAAAACTCTGTTAATGCATCAGTTAGGGTTGTTCCACAGAGTCAAAAGCAGGGAAATTCAGTGTTAGGGTTCAGAACCCTAACTGTGCATCCCCCAACCCCCACCACCACACACACATACATGCAAGTAGGGCAAGGACCAAGGCAACACAACCAATCACACACAACCAGCAGCAGGTAACATAAATAACACACAACTATCTAAACCACAAAACCACACGCCCATGCTCACATCCTCCACACAGCAACAGATGTCAGGGTGTGACATGGGGTTATCACTGCTAACTCTGATCCTGGAAGTTCCATGCTCCACCAAACACATATAACTACAGACAACTGGGCATCTTGGGCACCATGCTGCCACCAACACATAACACAAACTACACATGGTATTTTGGGGTTTATAAACCCCCAAACAGGATTTTGGGCATTCCCTGAAAATACTTTCACAAATCATTTTGCAAATCGCGAAGTGTCATATGATTTATGACACTTTGTGTTTATACAGTATTTTGCGAAAGTGTTTTACATGCTTTCGAAAATGTGAAAGTGTCGTGTCTTCCGTTTGTGACAGTTTTGTGTTTTCAAAAGTGTTTTGTGAAACTATGCTCCTGATAACTGCACATCTTTGCCATCTTCCTGCAAGCAAACTGTTGGGTCCTTTGGGCTGAAATTTGCAGGGTGACAAGCCCTGGTCCCACTGATGTGCCTTTTGCTGCTTTGGTGCTTAAATAGTTAAGGATGACAAAAAGTAACAGTGTTCCAAAATTAAGCAATTTCTCATACACTAACATTGCAGCACCCATAATGCCTTTCGCCACCCATATGTTGAAAACAAAGCGAGGTACACAGTTTTCGCTACTGGCAGCTTGGTTCATCTTTTGGTGAACTAACCTCTTGGAACAAGTTTGGAAATACTGTATGATACCTGAAGTTGGATTTCTCCACTTCCTACAGTAGCACAGGTATACACCTCCTGCTGGTTGAGTGTGACTGGTTGTGTTGCCTTGGTCCTTCCCCTACCTGCATGTGTGTGTGTGTTTGTGTGTGGTGGCGGTGGGGGGAGTGGAATGCTCAGTTAGGGTTTTGAACCCTAACACTGAATTTCCTTGCTTTTGTCGCTGTGGAACAACCCTAACTGATGCATTACTATAGTTTTTGCCAGGAATTATATATATATATATATATATATATATATATATATATATATATATATATATTAAAATGTGTATAGGGGATATGACATGGCCTGAGTGAAGATATCATATTTATCTTATGAGAGGCCATGATATCATGATATCTCACGGTGGCAAAGCCACTAGTGAGATATTTTGATTTCATTGGCCTCGAGTGAAGATAAATATGATATCGTCACTCAGGCCATGTCATGTTCTGTTTATATAACATGTGTTTGGGCTTTTTGTAACATGAGCCCCTAAAGCACCCTCCCCAATCTTCAGCAACATCACAGATTCCATACTGTATTAAAATAAATTATCTGGTTGATCCTGTTAATTTACAGTTTTTTTAAATACTGTTATTTCATTGAGCTTGGTATTATTTGTAATTAAATACAATAATTTAAAAAGGTACTTGGTTTACTGTCCCCCTGTGGTAATAAGAAAATCCTGTAATACTTTTACTTTCCCCCGAACTGTAGCATGACCAAGCAGTATGTAAACAAACAGATTACTGGTGCTAGACTTCTAAAATAAATGTCTCTGTTTTAATCTCCCATAGATGGTTTACTTAATAGAAGGACCATCTCTACCATGAAAGCACAGCGAGTGGTAGTCCACTAAACAGGAAGGGAGCGTGAGTGTTTGTTGCTATAGAAACACACATTCACGCTTCTTTTCTCCTGTTCTAGTGGACTACCTGGCCACAAAGGATCATGGTAGAGATGGTCACTTATTAAGTAAACCATCTTATGGGGGAGATAAAAACTAGGATTTTCTTTAAAGTAGAGACACTTATTTTAAAGGTCTGGTACCAGTAATCTGTTCGTTTACATACCGCTCGGTCATGCTACAGTTCGGGGAGGAATTGAAAGTATTACAGGATTTTCTCAGTAGCACAGGGGGACAATCAACCAGGTACCTCTTTAAATTATTTTATTTTATTACAAATGATGGCAGGATTAACCAGATAGGTTTCAGAGGTGTGTGTGTCTTTTTTTGGGGGGGGGGATGAAGCAGGAACTAGAGAGAGACTTCTCTGTAAAAGAGAGTGAAACATACTTTCACTTTCTTTGCTGTGACATATAGGAACATAGAGATATCACCATGACGTATAGGAACATGGAGATATCATTGATATCTTCACTGCCTATCTGAGATACCACTTTTTATCCCCACATTTATCCCAAAACACATGTTGTGTATATATATATATATATATATATATATATATATATATATATGTATATATATATAGATATAGATAAATATATATATATATATATATATGTATATATATATGGATATTTATTTATATATATATATATATATATATAGTGTCATGGTAGTGCCACTGTAGTTAGGGTTGAGTACCCCATTTAGGGTTAAACTCTGAAATTTGGCAGCTTAATAAGTTTACCACTGTGTGACGGATTTGCCTGAAATTTGGCATGCATGGTGTGGTGGCATAGATCTCAGGATCTGCCAAGTTTTATAACAGACAAATATACTTTTGTGGAGCTACGTAGCACCGGAGAATGCAGTAATTATGCATTTTTGTGCATTCTTTGCTCACGTCTACAGGTCACACAGTCTGCGCAGCTGGTCCAAAACCTTCAGGGAGTATGCAGCCAGGGTCCGTGATGTGCCTTTCAAAGATTTCGTGAAAAAAATATTAAATGGTTCAAAAGTTAATAAAAAAAAAACAAGTTTCCCATTATTGTCAATGGGAAAAGTTGACAAAATATTCAGCAGTGTCGCAAACGCAGTTTTTAGTGTCGCAAATCTGCCACCTTGTTTTCAGTTGGTGATCACAGAAATGCTTGGCATTTAAATTTGGGACCCTCTAAGGATGCGATTCTTTTTGTGTTCACCTAGTCGAGCCCTGAGGATGCTAGCCATGTCTTTTTTTGGGGGGGGGGGTTAAACACCCCAGAAATATATTTAAACATTTTTTTTGTAAACGGTAGTGTCACACAGTATTGTCGCACATTCGACACTTTCGTGATTTTTTTTCGAAAGTGTCACAAATGATGACACTGCTTTGTAACACTATGCCCAAAACAATAGGAAATCTTTGCCACCCTGCTGCAAAAGAACGGTTTGGTACTTTGGGCTGAAATTTAGAGGGAAGAAAGCCAAGATCCCACAGATGTGCCTTTTGGTGGTTTAGTGACCAAATATTAGAGGTCTGCAAGTTACGTCACTCCGAATTTTACAATTTTTCCTGTAGGCTAACATTATGGTGTCTGCCACAGCTTTCGGAGCCCGTATCTCAAAAACGCTTTGAGATACAGACTTTTCATTGGAAAAATGCCAAGTCCCCCCACTACAGGGCTAAGTACAAAACCAACCAGAAAAGTCATAAATAATATGAGTTTAAATTTTTTTTTCTACAGCATACAGTTCCTGAGATATAAGCATTTTAGTTTTCTAAGTGTTCATTTTTTTCTCAGAGGCCCATTATTATGCATATATTCTTTGTATTCGCTGTGCTTCTGAATGCAACTTTGTGGGAAAAAAGTGTGTGCATTTGCATTACTGTTCCAGCGTTTCTGCTTGTGTTTCCATTACCGTTTCTATTAGCATTTCTGTTTACGTCACCGTATGCGTTACCCTTTGCGTTTGCACTTGTGTTTGCATTACTGTTACCATTTGCATATCCATTACTGTTTTTATTTGTGTTTCCTTTTGCATCACCATGTGCATTACCATTTGCGTTTGTGTACGCACTTCCATTTGCATTTCCGTTACCTTGGCATCATCGTTGGTGTTGCCGTAAACATTTGCATTTCCAATTGCGTTACCATGACCATGCACTTTACGATTTGCATTTGCATATGCGCTTGCATTTGCGCTTCCATTTGTGTTACTGTTCCCTTTGGCATCATCATTGGAGTTACTGTAACAGTTTCCATTTCCAATTGCATTACCGTTACTATTTGCATGTTCGCCACCATTTGCGTTTCTGTTAGCCTTAGTGTTTACATTTTCTATAGCGTTTCCGTTGTCGATTGCATTATTGTTTCCTTCTGTGTCGCTTTTGCCATTACTATTTTCATTTTTGTTTGCATATCCAATTTTCATTTTACTTGGTCATACAGTTTTTGCACAACGAAGTGCCAAAACAACACATGGTGGGCCCTGCGCTCCCACCACCACATTCCATTCACAATTTATAGAGCATATTCTCAAAAAGAAGGAAAACTCATGGCAAAAAACTATGTTTAATACATCAGCTAGGGTTGCTGCACAGTGACAAAAGTGAGGAAATTCGGTGTTAGGGTTAAAACCCTAACTGCGCACCCCCCCACCACCATGTATGTATATGTGTGTGTGTACATGCAAGTAGGGGAAGGACCAAGGCAACACAACCAATCACACACAACCACCAGCAGGTAACATGAATAACATACAACTATGTAAACCATGAAACCACACATCCATGCTCCCATCGGGCTGTTGCATGGGGTCGTCACTGCTAACTCTCATCCCGGACATTCCATGCATCGCTAAACACATATTACTACAGACAACTGGACATCTTGGGCCTCACGCTGCCACCAACACATAACACAGACTACACATATGGTATTTTGGGGTTTGCAAGATCCAAAACAGGATTTTGCACAATCCCTGAAATACTTTTGAAAAGCACTTTCGCAAATGCAAAAGTGTCATGCTGTAACACTTTTGTGTTTGAGAAAATCTTTTGTGAAAGTATGCTCCTAATGACTGCATATCTTTGCCATCATCCTGCAAGCAAACAGTTGGGTCCTTTGGTCTTAAATTTGTAGGATGGCAAGACCTGGTCCCACAGATGTGCTTTTTCCTGCTATTGTGCTAAAATACTTAAGGATTACAAAGTTACACTGTTCCAAAATGGAGCAATTTGCCATAGATTAACATTGCAGTGCCCATGATGCCTTTCACCACCCATATGTTGAAAACAGCAAGGTACACCATTTTCGCTACTGCCAGCTTGGTTCACCTTTATGTGAACTAATCTTGAAGAACAACTTTGTAAATAATCTATGATATCTCAAGTTGGATTTCTCCGCTTCCTACAGTACCACAGGTATACACCTCCTGCTGGATGTGTGTGATTGGTTGTGTTGCCTTGTTCCTTCCCCTACTTGCACGTATGTGTGTGAGTGGTGGTGGTAGTGGGTGGGGGTGGAGGTGGAATGTGTAGTTAGGGTTTTTAACCCTAACACTGAATTTCCTCACTTTTGTCTCTGTGGAGCAACTCTAACTGATGCATTAAACAGACTTTTTTGCCATGAATATATGTATATAGATAGATAGATATAAAACATGAATGGAATTGAATCCCATTGAAAAACTCATATCTTGAACAATAGTGGTATAGTACACAAGGTTTTGGGGCCCTCAAAGATACCTTCTTCAGGGTTTCTTCTGTGAAGCTCTGAAAGCTTGTGTACTATACCAGCTTTGTTCAAGACATATGTTAGTTCAATAAAAGGTATCGAATCTTCCAGTGACTCATGTTTTTCAAGGACCACTATGGCTAAAATCTCTTTTTACAAATTTGAAAAACCCATTAACTATTTCTCTGTATAGCATACCAATTGAAGTCATATGCCATTGTCATTAGAGTTATACCATGGCTGGCCATGGTATATGTCTTCATCTGGCAGGATATGTGACTTTGCCACTAAGGCTCCAGTCTTCCTTCCTCTCCATAAGAACTGTTGTGAGCTGCACTGTTTTTCTTTCAAATGCTATGGTGGTCTGGAGAATCATGGTGCACAAAATTGCATGGCTAAAACTAAACAGAAAGTGTGTGAAGATAGTGTACTCACCCAAGCCCTCCATTCAACTGCCACCAGTGCTAAACACAATAGGATATTTTTTACTGGCTTGAGTCCAACCACACATCACTCCCTAGCACCACACTGACTCGAACTGTATTCCTGACCTGAACCACATACCATTCGTGTCCTCAACAGTAGACACTAAAGGGGCCAACCGCCCTAGTCACACATCCTTATATAGTAGGACCTTGCACTACAGAAAAGCAGAAGGGACAAAATAAAGCAAGGTAAACCTGGAAATGATCACAATTCCGATCTAAATAAAAGAAAACCATCCTAATGTATTGTATAAAATAGAACTAAGTGAGTGAGTTGTATGGTGAAATATACCATCTTGGGGAAGGGATTAGCTCATAATCCTACTTGCCTTTAGGCTGATGGGTTATGGAACTAATTAGTGCCCCTTGGTGGTATGTTTCCCCATACACCACACTTACCAATCATTTATTCTGTAGCTAGAGAAAGAGAGAGAGAGAGACAGACAGAAAGAGAGATAAAACCCCTTTGGCTATGACAACTGGCTGGCAGCCCAGAATCACTGTGTAGACAAGTGCTGAATACCTAATTGGGGTGGTAGTTACAAGTCACCACAAATGTGATCATGACTTTAGGTGCTCCAATGGCTGTCACCTACATTTTGTAGAAAAATATGGAAACTTGGCTAAGTTATGTATCAAAGTACAAAATGCATGGAATAAAATCTAAGTCCACACACTTGTGCATTAAGCTTTATTTGGCATTAGTATTATTCTGACCACAACTCCTGTATTGATATACTGTGGAGTATATTAATGCCAGACTTGTGTGCTGCAGACAGTGGCCAGCCAGAGAGGAGAGCTGTTGGAATGTACTTGCTGAAGTCTCAGTCACAGGAAGGGTGTAGTATTGATAGGTGTATGGAAGCTTCTATGAGGGGGATGGACCACTAGACACCAGGAACTCAATTTTGCCAGGATTCAAGTGAGTGATGAAGTGTCGCTAGATGACACAGACTTATTACAAATGGTCAGGGTGCCAAGAGACAACAACAACTTAATACTGTTGGGAATGGGGTGATGGAGGAGTATCATTAGGTGCCAATGACATAATACTAATATGGGTTTTGTGAGGGTAGTAGGTACCACTCAGTGCCAGGAACTTAATACAAATGGGTATTGGGTGAAAGAAAGGATACCAAAAGATGGCAGGGACTTAATATAATTGGGACTTGGATGAAACTGGGTGCACCACTGGATGCATTTAATTTCAAATAACAGAATCCTGGTCGGTACATAACCACATTCCTTCAATCTCTGATGACATAAACCAAAACAACAGTATAGAACAAAACTGTGCTGATGTGCTGATTTATCCGAAAGGTAATGTTCTGATTATAGAAGTATGAAATGAAGGAAATGAAACATTACTCAGGTACCACTGGAAAATTGTTGCTTGCAAATGGTTAAAACAGTGGCATAGCTAAATTAAAGCAGTAGTGCATGATAGTGGTAAGATTTTGACCTACAGTTTTTTATTCTATATTAGAGTGTACCTTATCTCCTGACATGTAGTATGCCCTTCTTTTGCCCATGCTGATGCTGCTATATCACTTTTCACATTTGAAATAATAAAAGGAGTGTTCCTTTTAGTATGGTTTGAACCTGATTTTCATCAATACTCTCAGAAGAAGCCAGCCCAGTGGTGTAGAGAGTTGAGGCACTCGATGCCACACCTTGCTCCATGCCGGTGACCCAGGTTCAGAAACAGACTCGGGCCATCAGTGGTCAGCAGGGGAGGAGAGCATTGAGCATCTGGAGGACTGCTCTCCTCTCCTGGGGAGGGCTGGGGTATGTGGCCACCACTCTAGTGACACCAGTGGAGACTGGTGGAGCAGCAGTTGGGGGGCCCTTGCAACAGGGATCAGGCAGTGGTGGGCATCCTGTGGGTGAGTGTGGTAGTGTGCTCACAATGTGCCAGAAGCCATTGCACATCCATGCCCTAGGGTTCTCCAAGTAGAAGACCCCTCACGACATGCAGGATGATGCCTACAATGGGCGACATCTCCCCAGCTAAACAAATCCCTGTGGTAGTCAGGGTGTGTGGGCCAAGGGTGATGCAGTCTCTCTCCCCCTGGTCCATACCCTGTCAGCGGGGCCTGTGTGGGAGTAAGCCATGGTGCTCCCTGACTCTGCATCTGTGGCGGAGACTGGCTGGTGGAGCAGTTGAGCACCTGAGCACAAGGCTGACCAAGGGGCTACAATAAGCCCCCGCCATCCTGAGGAGCACAAATATTGAGCATGAAAAAAAGCTCTCAGAAGAATTTTGTACAATTGTTGTTCCATAAGGGTAGGGAGCAGCATCTGCTGCATGCTAGCTCATTATTGTTATAGGAAAAGTGACCTTAAAAAATGGATGCTAAAAAAACAGTGGAGACAAGGATGAAAACCTGGTCTGAGCCAGGTTAAAAGGAGCAATCATTGTCTTATTTGACTGTAAAGAAAGTGGTGAAGTAGACTCAAAATGCAGAAAGAAGGGTATCATACAAGTCACAAGACAGATGGCAATCTAAAATAAAATGAAAAAAGTATAGGTCAAAATTTTCACTACTGTCATGCACTGCTGATTTAACTTCCATATCCCAAAACACATCATGCAATTCAGGCTTGGAAGGAAACTAAGAAATACCAGCAGAGCAGAGCCCCTTAAAAGCTAGCTGGGAAAGTGAAGACAGTTGCAGTTTAACTTAAAGGAGAAGTCCACCCAGAATGTGCAAAAACATATGTAATGTAGAGTGTTTTGATATATATGTTAAGTCATAGTGTGTCCTTCCCTCTGTCTGCTATTAGGAGTTTTTCCTAAATTAGCCTGCTAGCTGTATGGTAGTTTTACGACCCCTGGGGATCTCCATCACAAAGAGGTTTATTGGTTTTCTTTCTCCTACTATGCACCCTGGTTCATGTGACAATGATGTAGCAATGCCCCTAGATTTAGCAGGGTCTGTCACAGCTCAGCCACACAGATAATACTTCTTTCAGAGTAGAAGTCACATTGCTGCATTTTGGGTGAGTGTAATCATTATTATTTTTTGATATTAGTACCTTGTCCTGCTATGTTACAACCTATAAGGTGATGTTCAATTTTTGCTACTTAGTACTGGTGCAAAAACTGAAAGTGACTGAGAGGAATTGAGTAAGCAATGACATGATTCACACATACACATACACACACAGCAGAGCATAGCAGGACAAGGTATTGATATCAAAAAATAATAATGATTACACTCACCCAAAATCTAGCAGTTTGTCTTCTCTGGAAGAAGTATTTTCTCTGTGGCTGAGCTGTGACAGACCCTGTAACAAGACACTGGCTTACTGCAGGGGCAATTAAACATCACATCAAAGGGCACTCTGGGAAGACTAGAGGCCATAAAAGAAACCAGAATGGTAACCTCCAAAGGCAATAAAACAGTTAGGGAAAGTTAGAAAAAACATCTCTCATAGCCAGAGGAAAAGAAAATGCTGGGAACTGGTTAGAACACAGAAAAAAAGATTACTACATATCTTTTTCTGATTTTAACATGGAGTTTTCCTTTAAGGTGGATACCCAAGAATGCTAAAAAAAATAGGATAAAAACTAGCAGAGCCCTTAGTGGTGCTGTTCAGGTGCTTACAGAAGACTTGTGTGGTGCCAGACGACAAGAGGTCTGCAGATGTGGTTTTGCTTCATATGGGGAGGAGACAAGAAATACACCAGAAACTATTGGCTGATCAGTCATTCCTCTATTTTAGGTAACATGATGGAGACCAGAGTCAAGGAGAAAAGAGCAGTTTACATGGAAACTAATTGGTAGCAGGACTTTATAAAATGCAGAGAGAAAATCCAGCTTTCATTTTTTTTTCACTTTCTCTTTTTCTCTTCTCAGTCAGCTGGCTCTCATTCTCCAGCCCCCCCAACCCCATCACCCCAGTGTCCACTGGGACTCACCTCTCCTGCTTACTCCTCCAAGGTTCCCTGCTGGCTGGGTGTGGAGCCTGCGAGGGACCGATGTCATACTGCCGATCAGCTGCCATTTTCTCCCCTTTTCTCTCCCTGAGTGAGGTGTGGGAGTGTGCAATGATGCCAAATGGCCAAGCTGCAGTGTTTCTGCATGCTGCATGCTGGACATCTACTCTGTGTCCACCCCCTCTGTCTGTAGGTCCATTGTGCTAGCTCCCAGCTGCCACTAGGGGTCAGGCAAGCAGTAGACTGTTCCCACCCCTCCCTAGGACAGGAGAGGAGAGCTGTTCTTCAGATGCTCAGTCCTCTCTCTCTCCATCCTACCCCCGGTGACCCGTTCGCAACATGAACACGGGTTGCTGGCATGGCACAAGGTAAGGCACGAATACCTCAGCCCTCCACACTACTGGGACAGCTGAAAATAAAGCTTTCTGATTGGTTCCTACCTGTGCATCAAATCCATTTAATGCACAGGTAAAATCTAGTACTCAAAAGCAGCACAACATTAAAAAAGAAAGAGAAATCAGTGTGTATTTAGAACACTGTGGGCCAGATATTCAAAACTTTGCCTCAGGGCTAAATTAGCACTGCCCAGCATGCTAAATTAACTTGGACCCAATAGCTCACTATATTCAAAAGGGATAGCCCCAGTGCTAAACCTGCTGAATATAGCATGCTAAGGAAGCTGGGCAAACTGGTCTGGGAGTGCAAGTGCAAAAATTATCTGGGAATAAGACAGCTCTGAATATAGCAAACAGGAAGTGCACACCACAACAGCATCTAAGTTCACAGCAACGTGAAGGAAGGTAGAGGTGAACTATGTGGCCAATGTGTGCACTAGCAAAGATGTGGAGTCAGTAAAGCTGCAAGCAGCAGCGCATGTGAAATAACAATGTGCAAAAATGTACAATATTTCCAAAATGTTTGTGCAGCACGAACACATTTGTGCAGGTTTAGTGCAGAGTTAAGCTGTTTGCCCAGTGCTATCATGACTGCTACACCACTGGCATGGGATGCTCACAGTGACATATACATGGCTGGCTGTGTGTGCTGTGGTGTCTGTTCAGATGTGCGGTATGTGGCTGAGGGGGCACATATGATCAGACAGGCACACTGGTGTTGGGGTATTCCCAACACTGGTCCATGTACGCTGCGTGGCTTCTCCCAGCCTTGTGGCTGTACCCAGTCTGTAGTGTAGCCTGGCCACTTGTACACCCTCCTCTCAACACCCTCTATGCCCACAGTGCTGCATGTGTGTGCTGGTATCTGTTGGTGTCCACAGAAGGGTGGTCTGCAGGTGTGTGCTGTATGGCTGCACTGCCATGGTGACCACTGGAAGCCGGGTCACCACTTACTGCCTGGCATGGCTGGGACTGGTGGTAGATGATGGCATCATAGTGATGCCATCAGTGAGCAGCATGTTTCCTCTATGTCTGGCTTATTTCTATGTGTCATACTTATTGGTTAGGGTTGTGAAAAGTTGCATAAAGTTGTGTAAAGCCATAAAGTCTCGCAAAGCTGGTTTGCCCAAAGTTAAAACTACCTTTTCCTTGGTGGTAACTTGCACCGCTCAAAGTGTTGCGCTAAGTAGTTCAAAACCACTTTGAATGGCACTATTTGCTGAATATAGCATTGTGCTGACACGCCTCCTCAGTTTTCCCCTTGCATATGTTATAATTTTGCCCGGCACTAATGCAGTTTGTGTGAGCTATTTGGCCTTTTGAATATAGAGGACCCATGCTAACCCAGCACTAAACCTATGTAAACAGTTTGTGCCCAGTTCAAAGTTGTGAATATCTGGCCCTGTGTTTTTCAAATGGCATCATTTTTTCTCCTTGCTAACGCTGCTCATCCCTGACTTGTCAACGATCAGTGAAACTGGTGCCACTCACTAACTCTGCTACAGACACGGTAGCCCTAATCATTGAACCATTATGTTTTAAAAAAATACTGACTTGTCCCAATGTAACGATCCTGATGTCAATTCCATTGCATGCATGCTTCTGTTGTCTCCACTGCTAATCGCACTTCCAATACACCACAGTTTTTAAGGAAAATCTTCATGCCATGCTTCTGTGTTTTTTTACCATTTTGATGCTGACAGGCTGACTTTTACAAGCTGAGACGTTGTCTAGGCACAGAAGTACTACCTCTTGTCAGTAACCCAATCCATAGCACAGGTCCAATTATACAGATCTCACATCCATAGAATGCTTTGAAAAGCTATCAGTTAGGTGTGTTCAATTGTTTCAACTTGTAAACTTTCTTACTACTGCACTGACCAGCATTCTAAATGGACATGACTCCCAAATAACAAACATGCAGCAGCACTGCTAAAATCTAAAATATAGCTTTTTTTTTGCCAGTCGCACTGTTGCTCCCATAGCACGTCTCCTCCCACTGTGTGTTAACTACCAAATGCACACCCATCTCTTAATAAATTTGCAGAAATAAAATATATTAATCTTTGTTTACTTCTCAAACCCAGCTCACAGGGTCTGTCAGAGATAGAGTGCCAAAAGTACGTGTCCTCCACAATCACTGACAAAGCTACTTACTGCCATTCAGAAATTATTATTCCCCCTCTCTCTCTCTCTCTGTCTCCTTATACATGTAACATTGCGCTGTCTAATCTGATACACATTAAACTTGAATAGAAAACTGGTCACATTTACAAGGAAAAATAAAATAAAACTGATTGCAACATTAAAATGTACTGTTGTATTACACCACTGCACTGTATCTATGTGTGTGTGTTAGGGTGGGGAAGGGCACTCCATCATGTCATTCAGAAAAAAACTACAACTATGGATGCTGCAAAAGGACAATAAAGTCCCATAGCAAACCAGGCAAAGTGACCATTGTAACATAAATTCATTAACTATTGAAGCTTTTTTTACCTAGGTAAACATATTTATCTAATTGCAAAAATTATTTTTTTTAAATGAAACCCATTGTATAAGCAGAGTAAGTCATTCCAGGGTGTGCACTGAACAGATATTACCACACTTCCATGGGCTGAAAGCACTCAGCCTGTGGTCTTGTGCCTGACTATGCCCCTGGGTGTGCAGCAATATCTGTTCAATGCACACCCTGTCATGTCGTATTGCTTACATAAGCAGCACAGATTCATAGCAAGTAGATAAGGCCAGACCAACCACCATTTCAATTTCTGTTAAACACCTGATTCAGCATCACACAGGAGGCTGCTGAGGAAGCTGGAAAACCTAGAGGTGTGGAAGGAATTAGTAGGGTGGATAGGAAACTGGGTAGGGGAAGGAAAACAAAGGGTGGTAGTAAATGGAATCAAGTTAAAAGACCTGGTGATCACAAGTGGGTTGTCACAGGGGTCAATTCTGGGACCAGTCCTGTTAATATTTTCATTACCGACATGGGGGGATGTACGGCAAGATGTATCTCTTTTTTGATGACACAAAAATATGTGACAGAGTGGACAGTGAGGAGGGGGTAAGGGTGTTAAAGAGGGACTTGGAGAAGCACTAAGATGAACAAAATTCCCCGGGTTGCACCTGGAAATGAGACTCTGCTCAGTGTGCCTTTTCCTGTTCAATCAATCAATAACTTCTATTTATCAGCACTCTTCCAGAAGATCAGAGCACTTTACAATTCAAAGGCATACAAATAAAATGACAATAAAAACATCTGATAAATATATAAAATATGAAATATAGTAGCCAAAATGTAACCCTAATTAGGGAGCACTTGGCTAAATAAATATGTTTTCAGTTCCGTTTAAAAAATATCAGCAGTCTGGCACTCTCTAACCCAATGAAGTAGAGCATTCCACAGGGCTGGGGCTGCAAAAGCAAAGGTGCATGCCCCAGAAGTCATTAAACGGACCCTAGGAACCCCTAGTGATCCCTCATCGGCAGAGCGGAGTGAGCAGAGGGGGTAGTAGATCTTGCAAGTAGTTTGGTCCCTGTCTGTGTAGGGCCTTATAGGTAAGTAATCTGACCTTGAAGGTGATTTGCCAATGTACCGGCAGCCAGTGCAGGTAGCGGAGCACAGGTGTGATATAGGAGAATCTTGGTAAGCCAGTCAACAGGCTGGCTGCCGCATTCTGCACTAGCTGCAATCGGAGAAAATCAACCCCGACCACTCTAGATACAGGGCACTGGAGTAATCAATGAGCGAGGTTACAAATGTGTGAACCAGAGTTGGCATATCACCAGGCAGAATCAGGCGCTTGATCCAAGTGATGTTCCTTAGATGGTAAAATGAGGTCTTTAAGACAGCCGACACCTGAGATTTCATTTCAGACCACTGTCGAACATATCGCCCAGATTTCATGCCTGATTTGAGGTCAGCAGCTGGGTAACTCCACTAACACTTTGGTTTTGTCCGGGTTCAGCCTCAGCCAGTTGGCACTCACCCAACCCTGAATCTCAGTGAGGCAGTTGTTAAAAACCGAGACCACATCATCCTTTTCTGGCACAAAGGACATGTAGAGCTGAGTGTCATCTGCATAACAGTGAAAACTCAGCCCATACTGCCTTATAATGTCCCCCAATGGCAACATATACACTGTGAACAACATGGGGGATAAGATGGAGCCCCGCGGAACCCAACAATCCCACATCACAGTGGGAGAGGTGCTGATGAATAAATCTCAGACACTACTCTCAGTGTCCTGTTGGAGAGGAATTATCTAAACCAGCTGAGGACTGTACCAGACAGTCCACAGAAAATCTGGAAGCACTCCGGCAACATCCCATGGTCTACAGTGGTGAATGCCACACAGAGATTGAAGTGAACTAAGATGGAATGACTCCTTCGATCCCTCACCATCAGGAGATCATTTAGTACCCGAACAAAGGTGGTCTCAGTACTATGCCTCTTCCTGAAGCCAGATTGGAGAAGATCATAAACATCATACATTGTTAGATGATCATCCAGTTGTACAGCCACTCTCTTCTCAATAACCATGCCTACGAAAGGCAGGGTATAGACAGGTGTGTGGTTAGCTAGGCAGTCTGAGTCCAGAGAATATTTCTTCAGGAGTGGTACTACTACCACCTCCTTCAAAGGGTCTGGAAAGACCCCTGTCTCTAATGACCATTGGACTGTCCCAGCAAGGTATGGGCCGATAACTTCAACATACTTCACAAGGAGGCATGTTGGTCCTGGTCTAAACTACAGTAAGTGGGACACAATCCTTGGATGATCTGCATGATGTTCACAATTGCTCACTGGTCAAAGTCTGAGCAGACAGACTGGGTGCTAGCAACCTCTTGCCCATCACCGCAACACCCATTGGAGGGTGCTGAATTGATGTCCAACCTGATAGTGGCAATCTTATCAGCAAAGAATTGAGCAAACTCATCACATCTAACCTGTGAAAAAACTCCCTGGGACTGATGGCAGGCTGGATTGCACAACCTGTCAACAGTCCTGAGGACCTGAACCGGTAGATTCCTTGCTGCAGCGATCTCCTTGGACAGGAATTCTGCCTTTTTACAGGAGAGTGCTGATTTATAGTCTTTATAATGAGCCATCAATCTAAGTCTGTCATCTGCCAGGCTGGATTTCCTCCAACACCGCTCCAGCCTATGACCCCCTCACCACATTTCCTTCAAAGTCCCATCAAACAATGGAGACTTCTGGTGAAGGGGGGGTGAACACGGATAGGAGCTATGGAGTTGAGGGCCCCAGACACTACCTTATTATAGGCTAGTACCAGTTCCCCCGGCTCCTCGCATACTGTACACTCGTCACACCTGATAGGTTCAGTACCTCCATAAGGCCATCTGGGGTCAAACCCTTTAAAGGGAGTTACTGGACCATCTCTGTAGGAGCAGGTCTATTTGGGGGGGCCCTGAACTGGAACTCTATAGTATTATGGTCTGACCAACTGACTGGCTCCACCTTCAGGTCAGAGATCTCCATCCCAAGTAGGAAGACTAGGACCAGAGAATGGCCATGAATATGAGTTGCAGTGGTAACCACCTGTGTAAGGACCAATAGATTCATACATTGGAGGAAGTCTCGTCCAAATTGCGAGAGTTCGTCATTGACCCAGGCAATGAAATCCCCAAGACTAATCCATCTTGGGGATTCCAGCACCCGGTCGACGATGAAGTAAGTGACCTCCAGTAGGAATTCCCTCCCATCACTGGGTGGACAGTACATGAGAAGGATCCTGCATCCTGCACCTGCAACCATGACACATTCAAAACAATATGGTCTCTCCCACCAGGATGGCTACATGGTTCAGGTCGGATTTAAAACAAACATCAACTCTCCGGCCCCTATGCTCCTTTCTCGGGAGGTGTATCACCAAGTACCCGGCTGGAACCGCTGATTCCAATATTGGACCAGCATTCTCAACCAGCCAGGCCTCACTGATGCAAGCCAGATCAGTTGTTCCAACAAGATCAGCAATTATTGCTGTCTTCTTATTTGTAGATCTGGCATTGCACAACACTGCATGAGAAGGATAGGTAGACGAGGTAGATCCTGCAACTTTCACACTTAACATGGAGCCCTTGGGTATGGGAACCAGGCAAGGAGGATCCCTCTCCTGGACCTATTTCACCCCAGGGCATCTTCTCATCCTCACCACCCAAATCCACCCACCCCACTCCCGAGCCCCACCAGTCCCAGCCAATCCTCATCCTCCCCCCTTTCTGGCTATCCCAAGTACCCTGCAGCATCTATACACATCTGGTGTTAAAGGGGATCATTCAAAGGGATGAAGAACCCTGAGCCTGGTGGGGGAGTAGTTCCTGACCACTGATGTCTTCAGCAAGCACATGCCCACAGATTACTAAATAACAGTAGTAGTTTAATCTACAATCACACACTAGCGCACACCCCACCAGTCTAATACACATGCACACTACTGCTCACAGAAATCACCACATCACACAATCAATTCAATACAATTCCAATCCCAGCAAAATCTTCCCTCCCCACAACTAACTGAGACAATAACAAAATATCCATCGACTCAAAGGAAACAATGAAATCAAATATGATTCAAGACAATCAGATTTTAAATAAGGTAAGATGTATTTGAATAGAACCCAATCCAAAAAGAAAAGTTCTCTGAGAATTTGTCCACGGAACTGACACCTCCCGGGATTAATGTCCATAAATGTCCACATCCAGGCTTTTAAGACCCTCACTCCACTAAACTCCAGAAATTCAATACTTCTAAGCAAACCAAGTCTATGCAACCAAGCCTAGGAGCTCCCACCTCCTAGGGCTAATAAATGTTAGTGTTTAGTTCTTTACAGACTCTCTCTCCACAAAGTCCTGATAACAAATATTAGCGTTGCCCCATTTTAATTTAAAATGAGTAATATTTCACTTGATTATAGCCCAGATGCCAACAACAAGTTTTTACAACAGTCAAGTGAATTTACCAGATTAGACAGTCCGTGGTAAGTCCTAGTCGAAAATTCCTCTGAAGTGCTTAGATCATATCCTTCACCAGCCCCGGCAGCCCTGACCAAAGCTGAGGACATCAAGGAAGCTCACCTACATGACCTCGCAGGACCAGAGATCAGAACAATTCCCAGAGAACTCTTCACCTCCTAGCCAGAGAACCCCCCCAGCCCTATCTCAGAACCTGATCACTATCACAGTGCCCACCAGCTGCCACATAGTGGAACAGAAGCAATACCACCGCAGCCACCCTCAGGCAGCTGCACCACAGAGCACAACCCATATAAGGGCCAGAAACCAGGAAGGAGATCCCCTCACCACTCCACGGTAAGTCTACGACCTGTTCTTGCCATCTATTTCTCGACTTTCCTTCCTCAACTGAACAGGGCAGATCATATGAGGAATGGCTGATGGCCCTTGGCATGCCCATACAGGAGGTCAGGAGGGAGAGGGTTGCATGATTAAGGTGTGCAAGTCTGTGAGATCAATAAAAAAAGTGAGCAGTGAAGATCTATTCACCAGGAACAGAAGTGCAGTAACAAGAGGGCATGAAGGGAGACTTGTTGGTGCAAACTTCATGAGAGACATCATGTAATGAAACTTTATATCACTGAGAGGATGATGTGAATGTGGAACAGATACCCATGGAGGTTGTGAGGGCAGGGACTATAAACAGCTACATAAGTGGGTGGGATTGGTGAAGGGGACTGCTAATAGAAATAGGTGGAGTTATGTAGGTGGGGATGATGGTGCTTGTTGGGGTGGAATTGGATGGACATTAATAGTAGTAATAGTAGGTTGGGGAGAGAAAAATGGTTTCATTTGCCCCATGCAGATCTGACTAGCCCTAGGTGGATCGCTATGATGGTTGATGGATGGGGGAAAGCCCAGGTGGTAATATATATTAACGTTGTTTGTCTTAGGCTCTTACAACAAACATGTAGCACTGGGGCTGGGGGTATGGGGGTATTATCTTGGTTTGACTTTATTATTAGTATCTTACCACTGTTGTTGGGTGGGGTGTGGGGGTTCACTGGTTTCTCTTTTTGGAAAATCATATGTTTTGTATTAGATGAACAATTATTTGTTTCTGTGTTATGGAACATAAGTATTATGACTAAAGGTTGTTACAAGTGCTTCAATTGTACAGTATATATCCTGACAAGGTGCTCAAGCAGGGGAAATTAGTATTAGATGGGTATAAAGGATGGAGAGTACAATTAAAATAACATGGAACATCAAGGGCCTACAAGATCGGACCAAGGCCAAAAAAGCCTTAAATGTTCTTGATAAAAAACAAGTTAACTGTGTCTGTTTGTAGGAAGCACATTTTTTCAATGATATTTTTAACTTTTATTCCAAGAAATGGGGTATGGGAATTAATTCACCCTATAAAAACAACACAAAAGTTATAGCAATCTTTGTAAAAAAGGGCTCTGTGCTCTCATTTAGCTCATCAAAAGTAGACCCTAATGGTCATTATATAATCACAGAGATCAAATACAAAACTAATAAATATACCCTTATTAATACCTATTGTCCTAATGAAAATAGTCTAACATTTTTTAATGAGTTATTTTTGGAGTTTAGTCAAATTTCATGCACCGTATATAATAGCTGGAGACCTGAATGTGACTTTAAACCCCCAGTTAGATAAGTCTATAATAATTACAGAAAGACCCAGCTCAGCGGCTGTTAACTTAAAACAAGTTTGCAATGATTTTAATCTCATTGATGTCTGGTGAACAAGAACCCCCAGTAATAAACAGTATTCTTATTTTTCACCAGTACATCACAATTATTCAAGAATAGATTATTTTTTGGTTTCTGAATCCATCAATTACTTGATCAAAATTGTTATGTATAAAAATATAATAATTTCAGATCACGCTCCTTTGTTTATGGATCTAAAAATGGGTTTTGAGAGAGCGAGGCCTACATTTAAATTTGATCCATTATTATTAAAAGATGCCCAATATATCTCTTATATGCAGGACCATATCAACAACTACTTTAAGCAAAATATAAATCAAGATAGCTCCTGGATATATATTTCGGATGCATTTAAGGCAGTTGTTCCTGGTTGCATGATCTCATTCAAAACCCAAAGAAATAGAAAAAGGAATAAAGAAATGATGGGCCTTGAAGTAAAGATAGCACAGATTGAAATGACTCATAGACAAAATCCAGATCTTGAAGTTCTTTCAAAATTAATTCAGCTTCGTAATGATTATAATCAAAAGGTCATGGAAGTAGCTGAAAGACAGATTTTATATAATAGAAGTCGATACTATGTGATCGGTGATAAACCAGAACAAATTTTGGTGTGGCAATTAAAAAAAAAGAGCAAGCTGAAAATATTATTAATGCTATTGCTACACCTGCAGGCAGGGGATTTGATTAATGAATGAAAGAATATTAATAAAACTTTTGCAGAATATTATAGGAAACTTTATAAATCAGAGCAAAAGGTAAGTAATCAAGAAATTCAAAGTAGCCTGGACAAATTAGTCTTTCCTAAAATCACTTCTGTACAGAATGCAATGTTAGAGTTTGATCTCTCTCTCTGCAAGAAAGTGTTGGTGCAATTAAAAAATTAGCTCCATCAAAGGCTCCAGGCCGAGATGGTATCCCTATAGACTTTTACAAATTATTTGTATCCTCATTATCAGGTCATTTAAATACAAGATTTTTATACATCTTTGAAAAAAAAACAATTACCACCATCTTTTGAAGAAGCTACCATTTTGCTATTTAAAAAGAAGGATAAAGATAGTTTAAGGCCTAGCTCATATCATCCTATTTCATTAATGCATGCCAACGCAAAGATTTTGGCAAAGATCCTTGCCATGAGACTAAAAGGAGCTTTACCAGATCTTATTCATCCAGATCAGAATGGACTTACAAAGAGGCATAATATCAAATCTAATATTAAAAGAACTATTGACATTATTGATAAACTTAAATATAGCAACTATTCCTTGCTGTCATTAGATGCCGAGAAAGCATTTGATAGAGTAGAATGGAATTATATTAAAACTATAATGCCTTAATTTGGGTTTGGTGCTAAGTATCTGACATGGGTAAATATGTTGTATTCTGGTCTCTTGGCAAGGATCAAAACTAATCTTAATATATCTGACCCAATTTTCCTTTATGGGGTACACGGCAGGGATGCCTCTATCACCACTAATATTTGCCTTAGCAATTGAGCCTCTAGCCATGATGATCAGAAATTATTAACTAATTTCAGGTATCAATATAGGACACACTGAGCATAAAATCAGTCTTTATGCTGATGATGCTCTTTTATATTTAACACACATGAATGATAGCTTCCCACATATTTTGAGAAAATTAGACACATTCAGAAAAATATCAGGCTACAAAGTTAATTGGTCAAGAACAGAATTATCAGAATCCCCTAATCACTCCCAACCTTTTATACCCACACTTGGTTGTGATATTCATAAAGTTCAGAGGATTCTCTATCTAGGTGTTACTATTGATAGTGATTTGTCTAAACTTTTCGAACATAATGTTGCACCTTTGATTAATTTAGTGCTAACAGAATTATCTCATTGGGAATATCTTCCCCTTTCAGTTTTAGGTAGAACTAACATCATAAAAATGAACACATTACCTAAATATTTTTTTTTTCAAACTATCCTAATTATTATACCTGATTCTTATTTTAAAAAACTTGAATCTATGATAAAAACACTCCTGTGGAAAGGCAAATGTCCCAGACTCAAAATAGAGAAATTATATAAAGGTAGGTTATCACTTCCTAACTTCAGATTATACTATTGTGCAGCAAATTTATCTTTTTATATATGATATAAGACAAAATAATAGCATTAGACTGGAAGTGGAGATAGAAACAACCTCTACTCCTTATGAAAATTTGTTACACTGCATTATGAGCAGGCCTAAAAGAAGACTGGGCCACCAATGGTTACAACCTACAAGAACACTGTGTCATATCTGGGATCTTATGAATAGGGTAATTCAATTAAAAATTAATTGTACAAAAGTGTCCCCATTTATCTTAATGGCTTTTTTCAACCATCTGTGTAGGAAAAAAAAAAGGTATAGCATGAAAAAGGCTTAAAATTGATTGGGCAACTGTTAGAAAATAATCAAGTTTTGGATTTAAATACACTTAAAAATAAGTTTAATCTTTCTTATAAACATTTGTATGCCTACCTACAAATCAGACATATATTACACTAAATAGCGATGATTTAAATAATCCACTACTGGAGGAAATTTTGGGGATCAAATGGCTTCTTGGGGGGGCTGATTTCAACTTTGTATAAATTCTTAATTGACAAGAGTAGATTTGATAGATTGGAAGGCCAATTTAAGGTAAAATGGAAACTAAACTTAATGAAAGATTTTCCAAGAAGCAGTGGTCATTAATTACTAATCTTAAAAAAATAGATATAAAATATATGAAGCTGCAACACATTTATTTCAACATTTTACACAGAACATACCTAACTCCACATAGACTCAACCTAGTTGATGCTAGTATATCTGATTTGTGTCTCAGGGGGTGTGGACAAAAGGACACACTAAAACATATGCTAATCAATTGTCCGGCATTGTGTGAATGGTAGCATAAAATCCTGAATGCTATATCACAAATTGAAGGTTGTAAGATATATAAGGACCAAAAATGGATGATGTTATACTCAGGTGGCCCTTTAATACAGCTTAACAGCAATCATATTCATTTCATTAGGCTGAGTATTATTATCACATTCAAAATTATTCTCATGCACTGGAAAGATGTTTCCCCTCCGAATTTCAAATTGTGGATTAATGCTATGATAATGAGCCATCAGAAAAGTTTCATTACTGATGTCAGAACTTAATCAATCAGTATAATGTGCTTTGGGGGCCCATTCACTGAGTATATTGAATCTGTAGAGTTTTGTGGTGCTTTGATGTAACTGTGGTATGCAGATATATGAAACGTTGTAATATACTATGATGTGTATGAAATCAGGTTATTAACACTCCTTAGCACCAGACAGGATTGCCTTGTTGATCTTATTTTATTCAGGTAGCACGATATGTGAATTTGAATATATATTAATGGAATATATATATTGTACATTTGACTTTTCTATCAGACTGTAATACAGTTGTATTGTGATTATATTAAATGTTATTGCATTAAAAAAAGTAGTAGTAATAGTAAAAACTTTTATTTATTTATTTTTTTTCCAATTGTTTAACCAGGTGAGACACACTAAGCTGAAAGCTTGTTTACAGCTGCAACCTGGGAGCACAGGGAAGTTAAGTGACTTGCTCAGGGTCGCACAGTATACAAGTGGGGGCTGTGGGATTCAAACCCAGGTCTCCAGATTTGCAGCTCAGAGCCTTAAACCACTGCGCTATACTGCCTTTACCAGGATATAAATGACAGTTCATTTACACCACCATTAGGGCAAAACCCTATTTTACAAGGTATTCCTGTGTATTCTGTAGTAAAATTTGCAGGCCTAAATACAGCTCTAGGACCCATGGAACACAGGGACAGGTAGGACGTTCTGCTGGGCACACTAGAGGGACCCGTGGGGCTCAATTTTCAAACACCGGAGAATGCTAAGAGCCCCTGATGTGCTGATGATACGGTACATGGGGCTTGCAGCATTCTTGGAGTGCAAATCATGAGTTTCATACACTAGCACCAAATACTGCAAGTTAGAAGAGTTCACGCTGATCTTACTTGTGGCGTGCTGGGACCATTTTTATGGGGCTTGCACCACATCTTTGGTGCAAGCATCAGTAAAGTGTGGAAATTGTTGTGAATGTGCCCTAAAATTGGGCTCAGTTGTGTCAATGGGGTTTGGCACATTTCCAAAACCTAAGCATGGTGACACAGAGTGTGGCACGAGCTCTATACCACTTTTTGAAAATCTAGCCCTTTGCCTTTTTCTGCCACAAAATCTATGTTTCAGTTTCTTTGTCCACATAGAGCTTATAATTAAACTGCCTGAAGCAATGTGGATTGACAGTGACTCAAATTACAAACAGTTTCATTTTTTCAGAGCCATTTGAGTTCCAGGAAAAGGCCACACGGCCAAAAAATTAATGCAGCTTTAGCAGCACAAACGTGCTTTCTCCAGGCCCCAGTGCTTGGCTGTCTTTCGTCTTTTTTCGAGCCATGACTTTGACCATCTCATTCATTTGTCCACTGGAGAATGTCACAGAACATCTTTCAAGCTGATGTGCCCAACCTCCCATGGATTACTGAAGAAGGACATTATGTCTGCCTCACTGGCAGGGACTTCACAGCTGCATAGGCAAACAGCCCTGGGTTCTTTTTGTCCTGTCAAGACCAATGCAAATTTTGGGCTATATAGCGTTGCTTTAATGTGGACTGACAATAACTACTGGTGGTAAGCACTCACATTCTGCACCACTTGTATTACAAATTATATTGAGTTCCTCATGCTAAGCAATTAGCAACTAGCACACTTCGCACACATACTCCTCTGCTCCAACCTGTGTATTCACTCTGTTACCTAAAGTTTTCTTTTTGTTAGTTTGGGTTTCTAAGGCACTGTTACTGGCATCAGACGCTAACACTGTAAGTGCTCACTATGACCTGGCAACTTACAATACTGTACATGAATTGGCCACGCATCAAATTGGGGAAAACAATCAGGCAACAGAGTGACTGGTACATTAAATAGGAACAGAACCCAGGTGTGCTCAGGTGGAGGAGAGCTGGTGCCAGGAGGGAGCTGCCAACTAAAAAGCTTGCCAAGCAACACACGGAAAATGCCAGGCACCAATGCATGTGGATGTCTGCCCAGAATCACAATCACGACTTCAGAAAGCAAATGCTCAAACATTTTAGTTCAAACTCTGAGGCAGTACAAAAACTGAGGAAAAAGGGGGTAGGAGGCCTTTAAAAGCCCCATTTGAAGCGTTGGGATATCTAGTGATTATCGACCCCCTTTTTCATCATTTTTTATACTGCCTCAGAATTTTTAATAAAACCTATGAGCACTTGCTTTCTGGAGTCATGACTGTGATTCTGGGCAACTATCCCGATGAGTGCCTGATATTTTCTGTGTATTGCATGGTGCATAAAATAGTATGGAGGGGTGGTAAATGGGTGATGGAGGTGTAGGAAAATTTACATGTAAAGAAAATGAGTCATGAAGATGGATAAGTAAGGTGTGGCTAATAGGGAGTAAGAGGAAGATTGCCTTTATCTAAACGTATCACAGGAGGTCCTGAGGAAATGGAGAATTTCTGTGATATATCTAGATAAAAGTATATTAAGATATACTGTACAGAGACTTATCTTTGGGTATCACTGTAATTTCATATTCTCCATGTTGTATACTGCATTTAAGGATAAGGGTTTGTACCTGCACCTACCTTTGATTGTATTTAAGGTACACATTATATGAAAGATGCTACATAAAAGCAATGCATTGTACTGTCAACTGTTTACTACAGAAATGGAGAGACAGAATTTTACAGATAGAAAAAGTCTGCCGGGTACCTCCCTTATTCCCCACTAGTCTAGCACTGGAAGGGCCTACACAGTGCTCCCAAGTTAATTTTTTTTTTATTTATTTAGGAAATCAGAATTACAACCCTTTGAGTCATAGACTCGTTTCCAAGGGCTCCTCATCAGAATAAAACATAGACATTCATTAAGTACATACATATATAGAATAAATGTGCATGAGCTATCATACAGAGTATAAATACAATGAGCATGGGTTAATGCCTATACATTTGGTAGCTAAAACAGGGCAGAGATATCAACATATTTACCTAATGAGCAGTTAAGACCTATACAATTGGTAGCTAAAGCAATGCATGATATGACTTGGTAGTAAGCCATCACAGGGAGGCCTTGTATTATACATAATACAATGCATTCATAGTCCAGTGCAACTATATGGTAACCAAGGGAGGTGAGGAGCCTGTAGGCTAGAAATAGTGAGGGCTTTCCACTGCCTGGCCAAGAGCGGGTGCATGGCCCAGTGGCATGGTGCAGGATCCACAGGTTAAGTAGTAGCACTTAGTCAAGTGGCTCCCACTCAAACCCTTTCCCCCACTGTCAGTTTCCCCATACTCATGCACAGTATCAATCTCACCATCTCTTGAACATTTAGTGGGTAATAGACTTTACAGAAAAAATGTATCTGCCATAATTGTTAACTTGTTGATATGACTGAATAAATATTCACTGTTATTCTGCTGCATTAAAACCTGTAACCTTCTCAGCATTACCTTTGTATGCAAATGGTTCCTCTATGTGAATAAGTATTTTCTCACTTTCCTTCTGAATTTCTGTCACACCATTTTATAATTATATCCTCTTTTCATAGACCCCTCAAATTGTCTGAACAGTTTCCCTTAGCTATGTCCACATAGTTTATGTCTTTCAGATATTTTAAAGTTTCACTCCTATTCCCTAGTTCTTATTTAGCTTCCAGGGAATATATGCTCAGGTCCACCATTATTTCCTCATTGGTCTTCCCCTGCTGCTCATGCATCATTTTAGTTAACCTTCTCAGAACCAATTGTTTTATTTTTTTAGACCAGGTTATCAGGAAGAGATGACTACTACAACAAGGACCATTTACAGGAGTGGCACAGACATGCACAAGAAGAATACATACAGTATGTATACATAGCAACATACATGGTACAATTACAAATAGAATAAATGATAGGAGACTCTGTATTGCAAGGCTATAATACCATCAATAGGTTCAGGGGACATGTGAACCTCGAGAACGAAGTTCGAGAGGTTCCCATGTTCCCAGAACCTCAAGATGCTTTTATAGCTGAGTAATCACAGTCCCCTATCTTTTATTTTTTGTAATATATGTGTGACATGGTTGGCCCTGTCTAAGGTAGATCCCCATGTGTGAGGTATCCAACCCCGGCCCCATTCTTTTCACTCTTTGTTTCTGTGGGATGGCCGCTTGCACTGGGAATGAAAATGAAATACATTTGCTGTATGCTTGTCTATTTGGGGTGTCACATTTAACCTTTTAATGGAAATAAAAATAAAAAGATATGATGAGTTCCGAGGGTTGGCTGGAGAAGGGGAAGAGGAGTGCCCTTCCTTCTCCTGTTCCCCTTGCAAACTCAGTGGAACCATCATAGATTTACTGTCTTATTAAAGCTAGCTTTTGAGATGAAACAAAATGAAACATAAAACCCCCTTAACCAAGAAAAGAGGAGTTGAGTCTAGGCTAGAAAAGATAACATGTATGAACATGTGTGTCTTTACTGTTTGATGGGGAACTCTTGAGAATAAGAGGTTTATACTGGTTTTAACAAAAAGGGGTGGATCACCTGACAGTGATGTCATCCATGAAAGGTACTGTATAAAAACCCAATTGGAGTAACAAAGACAGATAGGGGAATCAGTTGAATACTGACTACCAAGTGAGGACGCCCTCAAAAGTGTGTGCTTGTTTCCACACTGTTCCATTTGTAAACGCTGAAGCTAAGCTTCAGGAATTTTTCAAATTAGAAAGTTTTCTGGATACTGAACATTGAATAACCTTTTGCTTTTTGTATGTTTATTATTTTTATTTTCTGATTTGAATAAAATACCAATGCACGTTTGCATTTATATGCACCTGACTATTGGTTTGTTGTGTCTGTTTTATCCCCCACCTTTACAGTGGTGTCTAAAGTGGGATTTACTGGTTGTCCAGGATTACAGAGGGAAACTAGTGCATGATACCAGACCAGGTATCTGAATAACAAACAGAGGTACATGGCAGTAGAGCCTGGCGAGATGAGGACGGCACCTGCTGGATGTGAGGATATGGACAAGGAACTACAGAGGGGTCAAGGTGGAAGATAAGGACAGGATGACACCCAGATGGTGGAAAACCTGATAAGGATGATCCAGTGGATGAGTGGGCAATGGTTGGAGGCAGACCAACTCTGCAGAGAGAGGCAGAACACCTGTACCAGGTGTTACTAGAGGCCAGAGGGGCACAGGACCCAAGACAGCATGGATTCACAGCGGGAAGGTCATGCCAGACAAATCTGATAGATTTCTTTGACTGGGTGACCAAAGTAGTTGATCAGGGAGGGGCTGTGGACATGGCCTACCTAGACTTTAGCAAGGCATTTGACACAGTCCCACACAAAAGATTAATATACAAGTTAGCCAGCCTGGGAGTGGGTCCTAAGATGACAGCCTGGGTAAAGAATTGGCTGGAGAATAGGTCACAGAGAGTAACAGTAAATGGAGTCCACTCTGAAAAAAGGGGGGTTAGTAGTGGGGTACCGCAGGGTTCAGTATTAGGACCGGTCCTCTTCAATGTCTTTATAAGCGACATTGCAGAGGGACTGGAAGGAAAAGTATGTCTCTTTGCAGATGACACAAAGATCTGCAACAGAGTTGATGCACAAGGTGGAGTGGAAAGGATGAGAAGGGACTTGGCAAGGTTAGAGGAATGGTCAAATGTATGGCAGCTTAGATTCAATGCTAAGAAGTGCAAGGTAATGCACCTGGGAAACAAAAACCCAGGAGAAGAGTACACAATGGGGCGTGAGCTACTAACAACAACAAAAATGGAAAGGGACCTGGGGGTAGTCATATCAGATGACCTAAAGGTGGGCAAGAATGTGAGAGGGCAGCAAGGAGGGCTGGGGGGATACTGGGATGCATAGGAAGAGGCATCACCAGTAGAAAACAGGAAGTTATTATCCCTCTGTACAGATAGCTAGTGAGGCCCCATCTGGAGTACTGCGTGCAGTTCTGGAGACCCAATCTCCACAAAGACATAGACAGGATGGAAGCTGTCCAGAGGAGGGCAACTAAAATGGTGCAGGGTCTGCACCGGAAGACATATGAAGAGAGACTTAAGGAGCTTAATATGTATAGCCTCGAGGAAAGAAGGGAGAGGGAGACATGATAGAAACTTTCAAGTACCTCAAGGGAATCAACAAAGTCCAAGAGGGTAGCATCTTTCAAAAAAAGAGGTGTGCAAGAACAAGGGGGCACAATTTGAAGATAGAAGGGGCGGCTCAGAGGTAATTTAAGGAAGTATTTTTTCACAGAGAGGGTTGTGGATGTATGGAACGGCCTTCCAGAGGAGGTTGTGGAGTCAAAAACAGTGGTGGAATTCAAGCATGCATGGGACAGTCATAAGGCAATTCTAGGGGTTGGGGGTAGGAAGAAGCAGGCTGCTGGTTAACTAGGATCTGCAGCTTATCCATCAGGTAGGGAAATGGGCAGACTGGGTGGGCCAAGCGGTCCTTATCTGCCGTCAAATTCTATGTTTCTATGTTACTTGTGAGGTCCCAGCTGGAGAATTTGGAAAAGGAATTGGAGGAGGATTGTTCTTTGGCTTAGCTGGGGGAGGAGTCCACATGAGTAGGATGTTCCTTTGCTGCCCATGTTTCCTGGATGTTACCTGTTAGAGAACAGAGAAGCCAGCATGGAACTGGAATGTGAGACCCTAGGTAAGACTGGGGTTGAAGACTAGAAGCAAGCCTGAAGAAGCCTGTAAGGCTGATTGAACTTTTTCTTGCATTGATCCATCTGTAGCTAGTAACAATTTTCAAAGCAGTACTGACTGGGGTGAACTGTAGGCTGAGGATGCTGCGTTGGTAAAACTGTTACAGTATGTAAAAGTCAAAGAGGGTATTCAGATTAATGGTGGAGTGGGGGCACAACAATTTTGGTGGTATGAAGGGTGTTCTGTACCACATGAGGCCCAACCCCTGTACAAAAAGAGTTGATGCCCAGGTAAAGGTGCTTAAGGCATACAGGCAACAGGTGATGGAGGTTGCACACTCCAGTCCCTGTGGGCATCTGAGCATTGGTATTGTATTGGCTCGATTAACTACATATTAATTACTGGCCTGGTAGGTACTGAAAGGTGCAGCCTTTATTAGAACCTGTCCAGTATGCAGCCAGAGAGAGAGAGAGGTTCCTGCAGGGAATAATAGACATACGTTCAGCAGAGGTATTAGTACATAGGGTGTGGAGAGAGATTCCCAAAGGGAAGGGGTCATTAAGGAAAGGAAATGGCACCCATGGAATAGGGGAAAACTGCCTTCCAGTTCACAAGGTACCAGACTGTAAAAAAGATTGCAGAAAATGACCACTATATTTCAATGACATGTTTAATAAAACAAAACCTGTGTAGAAAGCCTCAGGGAATTGAATGGTATCGGTTGATGTTAGCACGTTAGGATTCAGATGCCATTTTGATTTGTACAGTCTCTGAGACAGAGACTCTAGTGTGGGTGGACGGAAGCTCCAACCCTTCCAGGGTGCTGGTGGGGTGATTGCCAACAGTAAGGACTGTTGCCCTCTTGTGGGGGGAGTGATAGGGTGAGTCCTATCTAAGGTAGATACCCATGTGTGAGGTATCCAAACCTTCCCCATTCCTTTCGCTCTTTGTTTCTGTGGGATGACTGCTCACGCTGGGAATGAAAATGAAATACATTTACTGTGTGCTTGTCTATTTGGGGGTGTCACATTTAACGCTTTAATGGAAAGAAAAAGATACGATGAGTTACAAGAGTTGGCAGGAGAAGGGAGAAAAGGAGTGTACCCTCGTTCCCCTTGCAAACCAAGTGGAACCCTTATGAACTTACTGTCTTATTAAAACTGTCTTTTGAGATGAAACAAAATGAAAACATAAAACCCCCTTAACATACAGTAAACCCCCTCTTAACCAAGAAAAGAGGAGTTGAGTCTAGGCTAGAAAAGATAACATGTATGTCTTTACAGTTTGATTTTGGACTCCTGAGAATACAAGGTTTATACTGGTTTTATCAAAAAGGGGTGGATCACCTGATGGTGATGTCATCCATGAAAGGTATAAAAACCCACCACTTGGAGTAACAAAGATAGATAAGGGAATCAGTTGAATACTGACTACCAAATGAGGAGGACCTTAGAAGTGTTTGCTTGTTTCCACACTGTTCTATTTGCTAAGCCTCAGGAATTTTTGAAATTAGAAAGTTTGCTGGATACTGGACACTGACTAACCTTTTGCTTTCTGTATGTTTATTATTTTTATTTTTTAATTTTCTGATTTGAGTAACATAACAATGCATGTTTGCATTTTTATGCACCAGACTTCCCATTTGTTGCGTCTGTTTTATCCCAGACCTTCACAATATGGATCTGAGGAGTTGGAATTATTTTAAAATGTGTCTGCTATTGGAGCTGTTTTTTTACATGATTGCCAGGCCATTGCTTTGGATGCTGCAACATTTACACACCTCTAAAGTGCACAGCATGTGTTCTGATTGGTTGTTTCCATGTGGTTTTGCATAATTATGAAGGGAAAATGATGGTGTGTGTATGCGAGGAGGTCTGTAAGCTGTTGTCTGGTTTGGCAAACAGGGGCTGGACTTAAGAGGGGACAGCAGTTAGTACTTAGTGGCTTCAGGTAATACACTGGGGAGAGCATTTAGAGGCATTTTCTTATTTTCTTGGTTTTCGGTGAGCGGCGAGTCAGCTTTTACTGTATGCAATGGTTACAGTGAAAGCCTGCTCTTGCTCTGCATGAGACAGTCCTGTGTTTGCACTTTCGTATTTTTCTGATAATACTATCGTTCAGAGCTCTGAACAATAGTATTATGGGACAGCAACAATAGCATTATCACTTTTGCTAGTGTGGTATTATGGTTTTTTTTATGCTTTTCTGCAGTATTATTTCTACCTATCCATGTATTACATTACATTTCATATGTAGCAGTTATATTTACAGTGTTCAAGAATACATTGTTTATATACAGCACAGGTTGTAAGGACCAGAAAGATTTAGCCTCCCTCAGATAGATAGGTAAAGTGTTCCACAGATTTGAAGCAATATAGTTAAGAGGCATTGATTCACTAAAGGATTGTACTGAGCTGTTGGCAGTAAATGAGCTGTTGATGATAAAACAGTCTGGGACAATTCAGGAAAGTGAAGCACACTGGATAAATATGAGTGCCACATAAATGCAGGGATTTTTAACTAATGCTACCCGGTATTTTAATCTTGCTTTAGGGAAGAGCCATCTGATATTTCTATCTATTAGTCTATGGTGCAGCAACCTACCTGCATTAAGTAAGTAGTAAACCATGGCAGGGTGTGCATTCTAGGAATGTGATGCATGCCTCAAGGGCATAGAAACATAGAAAGTGATGGCATGAGGAGACCAAAGGTCCATCTAGTCTGCTCAAGAGTTTCCAAGATCAACTACCAATCTCTGGATCTAGCTCCACCACTTGAAGTTTGACCGTTCTTGACCACTTGGTTACTATCAGAGCCCTTGCCCTATCCCAGTCCTTTTTAAATGATACCACATTTGATGCATCTACCACCTCAGCTGGTAGGCTATTCCATGAGTCCATGACTCTTTCAGTAAAATAGTGCTTCCTCAGATCCCTCCTGAAGCTTCCTCCCCATAGCTTCCACTTGTGCCCTCTAGAGGCTGAGCAAGCTACCCTATTGAATAATTTTGAGAGGGGAACATGATTTATGCCTCTCAAGAATTTGTATGTCTTGATCATATTACCCCTCTCCCTTCTAGTCTCCAGTGGGTACAGGTTTAGCGTTTTCAGGCGTTCTTTGTACACCAGTCCTTGGAAAACTTGTACCATCTTGGTTGCCCTTCTCTGTACAGTCTCCAGCCTATCTCTGTCCTTCCTAATGTGTGGTCTCCAAAACTGGACACAGTATTCCAGGTGAGACCTCACCAAGGACCTGCACAGTGGGAGGATCACCTCCTTGTTTCTACTGTCAATTCCTCTCCCTATGCATCTAACCCAGTTAACAAAAACTAAATAAAATACACCACAGTATGTTGCTTGCTTTGCTGTAAACTTTAATGCATTGTCTCAACTTCTTCAGGGTTTAATTTATGATGACCCAAAGGTCTCTCTCTCTTCCTGCGAGGTGCTGAGTTGTACACCATTGAGCCAGTACTCCTTTTTGGAATTTCCTTTTCCTAGATGTAACACCTTGTACATCTTTGCATTAAACCTAAGCTGCCAGAAGTTGGACCATCTTTGAAGCCTCTGTAAGTCATTTTGCAGGTACCCAACTGCCTCCATGCTGTCAACTCTACTACCCTGTTTTGTGTTCTCCACAAATAGTTCAAGCTTGCCCTTTATAACATTTTCTATGTCACTAATAAACATATATAAAAAAACAGGTCTGGGCCCTAGTCTGAACCCTGGGGCATGCCACTAGTGACCCTGCCCTCGTTACACCTCACTACGTTGACTACTACTCTCTGACTCCTATCATTAAGCCAATTTCTCACCCTCCTGACTATGGGCTTGGCAGCACTGAGGTCCTCCAACTTTTTTAACAGCCAGTTATGCAGCACTGAGTTGAAGGCCTTGCTGAAGTCAAAGTATAGGAGGTCTATTGGGTGGCCCTTGTTCAATTTCTTGGTTGCCCAATCAAAGAACACAAGGAGGTTTGTTTGGCATGACCTTACCCGCCATGAACCCATGTTGTCTTATATCCTGAAGGCTGTTCCTTTCTAGATATTCTACCAGATCCTGTTAAATGAAGATCTTCATAAATTTCCCCCCCACAGATGCGAGGCTGATAAGTCTATATTTGCCAGACTTTTCTGTATTCCCTCACTTGTGCAGCAAAGCATTAGGCTGAAGACCAAGTGCACTTACTCTTATTTATCCGTTCATCTCAGGCATCAGGTTTGGGGTTAGGAGTAGGCTGAGTCTATTTGCGGATGACTCCAAACTGGCAGCAGTGGCAGATGAGGAGGAGGGGAGAAGAATTCTGCAAGATGACTTGGAAACACTTGAAAGGTGGTTGCACACTTGGCAGCTGAGGTTCAACACAAAGAAATCCAGTGTACTCCACTTGGGGGCCAAGAACCCTGGGTACAACTACAATCTCAGAGGGGTAAAGTTGGCAGTCTCCAGGGAAGAAAAGGATCTTGGGGGCAATAGATGCCAAAATGAATAACTCTGAACAGTGTAGGAGGGCAGCTGCAAAGGCAACTAGGATGCTGGGCTGCATAGCCAGTGGGATAACATCAAAGAGGAGGGAGATCCTACTACCCCTGTACAACTGCCTGGTTAGGCTGCACCTGGAGTACTGTGTGCAGTTTTAGCACCTATTCTTGAGGAGTGATGTTGCCCTTCTTGAGAGGGACCAGAGGCAGGCAAAAAGGATGATTCACATGCTGAAGGACCTGTCCTATGAAGAGAGAATTCAGGATTTGAACATGTACTCCCTGAAGGAGAGGTGGGATGGGGAGATATGACAGAGGTCTTTAAATATTTAAAGGAGATTAACTGGGTCAACTCTAAAGGCCTGCCTCAGCTGAAGAAGGATAGAGCCACTAGGGGGCATAGCCTGAGATTGGTGGGGGGGTTAAGGGGTAGACTAGGCATCAGTACTTCACTGAGAGGGTGACACCCTGTAACTCACTGCCATTGTAGGTGGTGGGGATGGAGACAGTGGGAGACTTCAAGAGTGGGTGGGATAGACACAGGTGTGTAGTCCATAGTGGGGGAGAAGGGTAGGTAAAGGGTCCACAGCAGGTAACACAAAGGGCGGTTGGGCAGCTGCAGTGAATGAACTGTAGGCTGTTACTCGAGCAGACTCGATAGACCATTGGGCCTAATCTGCTGGCAATTAAGTATGTTAGTATGTACTCCTGTAGGACATGCATAAAATATAGGATAAAATATGGGTGTGTAATGAGAAGTTTACCCACACAAGGGGTCAGATGCTACATAAACCCCCTGAGAGCAAAACTTGAGGGGTTTATGCATAGCATCTAACCCAGAGGGTATGAGTAAACTTCAAGTTTACACACCCTGACCCATGTTTTATTTTATATAAGTGCTGGGTTTCCCTTTTTCACCTCAGCAATTATATAAAATAAAAATAAAGACGTTCTGGTGCAGTCACCAGCCAGAGTCAGGTTTCAATGCAGGGTTCTGGCTTACTGCTTTTTTCCCCACAGTTGGCAGCCCAGTTTTTGTTCTTTTTTAAATTGAACATCTGTGTATTTTAAGTTACTTATTGCCAGTTCCAAGTGGTGGTTCATCCAGGAGAACGAGAAGGCATCCACCGGCGAGTAGTCAGGAGTGGAGAGCTGTGGTGTGCACATGCACAGAGCAAGGGAAACTGTGCATGTGTTTGCCGTAATAAACACTCCTTTATTATGGCAAATAATGCCATGGTTTCCTTATGGGAAAAAGGGAAAGCCAGTAATTATGATGCACACCCAGAAGTGGCTTATCACACTTATAAAATGGCTTGCTGCTGTATGTAATGACTTATGAAAAATTAAACATTTTTTTCAATAGGAAAAATATGGCATAAATATGTTTGCAATGTGAAAACAGTATTTTTTAAATTAAAAGTCTGTGTTTTGTTTTGCATTAAGCCAACAGGTGGCACTGTGAGGCCCTGTGTCATCACTATGTCCTTCATTTTCTTTATTTTTTGTTTTATTTAAGTAATATACCCCCCCTCTAGGGAGTGGGTATACTGGTGGATTTACCACGCCTGGTGTGGTTCGGTCATGAAGTGCAGCTGAGTGACTTAACCACACTAGAAGTGGTAAATCCACCGCTATACCCACTCCCTGGAGGGGTATATTGCTATTATACAATATCCTTCTCTTTTTCATGTGAACAACATAATAAACAACATTTTTTTGTGCATTTTTTTATTATTATTATATTTGTTAGTCTGCCAGAAAAAAAAGAGTTTTGGGTGATGAGGACTGTTGCTATGGATGCAGTACTGGGATCCAGTCTTTTTGTCTGCATCCATAGCACAGTGCTACATATAGAATTCTATGCTGTAATTTTCTTTTTTATGTAGAGGGTTTCTGAGTTTTTGGGCTATTTATTTCAGTTTTGTTAAACTGTGTGCCAAGTGTTATTGTGTGATGCAGAGCGCTAATGGGGAGAGGTGACGGAGCATGTGCTTCAGAGTTTAATTAGGTTTGGTGACGGTGCAACTCGTAGGAGTTTGTTTTTAATGTTTATTTTTTTTCTTACTTTCCTGGCCGAGTTATGATAAAGTGAGAGAGAGAGTGCAACTTCAGTGAGGAACAGAATGGTGAATGAGAGTAAGTGGATTACACAGATCATGAGAGGTGAGGTGGGTGCGGTGGTCGGTTAAGGTTTCATGTTGTGAAAATTGTTTTCTGATTACCCAATAGTGGGAAGCGTGACTTTCGAGGCTGCAGACCTAGACCAGCCAGTACTGTTAATAGCAGTAAGGGGAGTACTGTAGAGTTCCGCATGTCACCGTCACTTGCCGTCTTTGTGCAGTCAGTCATCGTCTTTGCCAGTTTTGGGCTGTTGATGGTTGGAGGGATTTGAAGTATAGTTCTTTATGTGGCAGATTGGTGGCTGGCACCTTTTTCAGTGGGTACACTGGAGGATTTATCAAGCTGAAAAGGTGCCAGCCAACCAATCAGATTTCAGGGATTGGCTATTTGGAGTTGCCCAATTGTATAATTTTAAATTTGGTCTAGTTTGAAAAAGGAGTTTTTAGCCCAGTTTTAACAGGAGGAAGCTGTTTCAGGGAACAAACTGTATCTTCACTGGAGGCTTGAGGCTCTTTCAAGGGTCTCGGTGGTAGTGGTTGATATGAAACTTCAACTGTTTGAGGTCTGCTAGTGGCAGCACACTTGTAGACAAAACCTGATAGCATTTTGATGCTTTGTCCCTCTCACACACACCACACCCCCTCTCCCACAAGAGCAGGACTGGACTCCTAAAGACTACAGTTACATGATCTCCTGTTCCACCCAATGTCTTCAGATGAGGCAAGGGAGCTGATTTAGCACAGCAGACACTTTTCCTTGTTACCACCCTCCATCACCCAGCAACACAATCAGATTCTTGTGTAGACATACAGTAGAATCATGTGGTCTCCAGGCTGTCTCACACAGCTGCAGTTTTCATCACACTCCCATGACCTATCCTAACAAACAACAGCGGGCCACTCCAAACTTTGAAACCAGGGTCAGGGAGCAAACAGAGCAGGAGCAAATCTTGTTTCTGTGGCCAGCACAAGCACACCAACAATAGTGGTGCAAGGTCTCTTGCTCTCCTGGCCCCAACAAACTTGGAAGCACTGATTCAGCAGTCCACATTTTGGGACCACCCAAAAACAACATCAGTGGGATCGAGAATCTCTGGAGAAGAGAAAAAAAAAATCCAATGCGGAAGTAATGTACATTTTTTTTTGTTCTTTCTTGAAAGAAGAAACTTATTTTTAGGGCTGTGGGCAGACCCTGTGGCCCTATTGGGATCAGATTGTAGCTCTAAAAACAGCTGATTGTGGAACTCTCTTTTTGGACTTTTGGAGGGATTCCTCCACAGCTGCAAAATAGTGCACTCCCCCTCCGATTTTTGCTATTTACTGCTCTATGTTAAAGGCATCTGAAGGGGGGGGGGTGCTACTGTACTGTACTTCTGAATTTCTCAGCATATTAACAAAAAAATCTTTTGAAACTGCTGTTTTTAGCCCCCGAATTGAACCTTTGCAGGGCTGCAGACTTTCAGCAACATAGGGGTTAACTCATTATCTGTTGTACTGGAATTTATTGAAGCTTTGAAACAGTCAGGCAGACTACAATGTCAGATTACAGACAGTTCGGCTGTAGCTATTTTCTTCTATATATATATATATATATATATATATATATATATTTTCTATTCAACCTTTGCATACAGTGCTAGTGAAAGGTGGGGACTTACAACACCTCTGTTTATCCACAGAATTAGGTTCACTGCTGACTGCTAAAAGCTCTTTGTTTATCCACAGGGACAGGTTCTGTGCAGCCTCCCCTCCACACACACTCACGCACTGTGATGGATTTAGTGTTAGTAAAAAGTAGATAAAGCCCTCAGTTTATCCACAGGTACAGTACCATGTGGGGCAGGCACACTGCAAACCTACCCACACTGTGATGGATTTAGTGCTGGTAAGGGACTGACACCACTTTCCACTTCTCTGCATTTAGTCCTGGTGAATGGTGAGAGACTGCCAGAACTGGGGACTACAGCATTTTGTTTTTCTACAGTGACAGGTTGCATAAACACACACACGCATGCACGCACACGCAGCAACATGTACTTTGACTAAATAAATTCAAGAGGACTGAATTAGCAGCATGCCAGTTTTTGATGATTATGTCTGAACAGCACTACACAGTGCCAACAAGAAAATAATAAATTGCTATCTGAAATGTTTATTCAAAATAATATTTGAGTGAAAGTATGAAAAAAATGCTTTAATAAAAGATGTTTTCCATATTTGACCATTGCTTCGTAATAGTCCTATAATATTACTTCAATATGTAGTGTGCATTTTTAATATTTAACTTGTAAATATGGTTTATACTTGTTGTTATGACCATAGCATGTACAACAGCAAAAACGATTTCTTTCAAAATAAAAACTCAAAAAGGGAATGTGTTTATATTGGCAAAAAGAGATATTGTAAATTTATAGTGTGCCAGTGATGTTGCAAAGTTCCCCATCTGCATATCAAGTTCACTACCAATTACTGAATATTAAAAAATAATGCGTTCTCTCTGTGAAATCACCTTTCGGGACAAGTGAGCAAAATGACACTGGCACTCTTCATGAGGAGGAGTCCCAAAAAGGCCATGTTGAAAATTTGGTGCAATACCTACAAAAAATGGCCAAGTTACACCCGGGTGTTGCAAAATTTCTATGCACATTTGTAACTTTGGTCATTTGGTAGCTCTTCACAGCTCTATCAGCTCTAGCTAGAATTTGTTTACAGGGTGTGTGTTCTGGAAGTGCCCTGTGTTTGATGCTTTAGTGGGGAAACAAGAAAAAAAAGTGATTTGTTTTTGCACAGAGACCAGAGAAATATGTTTGAGCACTCAAGAGGTCAAATTGTTCATTTAACTTATGGGACATGTTTTGTAATGTGTTGTGAGTCTGGGAGTGTAGTCTGTTGTTAGAAAGATTGTATGGGCCAATCTACTAGCATGGCAGTAGCGCTACCCCTTGCGACTCTGGCAACCTGAGTTCATGAATGAGCCCGGAGTATCAGAGGGCTGGGCAGGGGGTGGCGAGATAAGCATCACAGGGATAGCTCTCCACCTCTGGAACGGGAGGGTTGGTGGCACCCGGCACGTGGGTGACACTGGGTGGAAACAGGGAGTACATCAAGCCAGGACCACACAGCAGAGGGAAGGCAGTGGCACTGGTGGACATCTGCATGCATAAGCAGGAGCATGCATCCCTGTGTGCTGATGTCATTGTATAACCACGCCTTGGGAGCCTAACACAAGGGGGAAACCTTGTGCAGCAGTGCAGTGTGATGGCCTCCAACCCCATGTTGAATGCCACCGCAGACCAGGATTGAACTTGGTTGATCTTGATCTCCCCTTCAGGGGTCCCGCAGTGGGGGGCAAGCCAAGGGCCTTGGTTCCAAGCAGCTGTTGGGGGATGTCAGTAATGAGCACGAAGGCACTGAGTCATGGAATATCCCCATCAGAAGCACAGAGATATATAGAATTAAAAAAATGATTGCAAATTAAAACTAAAATATCATGGTAGTAATGTGTAAGATTTTCAAGATGGCAGCTATTGGCTTTTTTATTTTCATTTTGGGGTGCAGTGACATGTTTCAATAAGTAGGTTTTTGGGGTATGGAAATGAGATTTGGCACCTGACCATGTGTTTATAGAGATTTAATGCATGGCCAGGTGACCTCTCGTGGCCAATGAAGTTTCTAGATTTTTTCTTGCCATTTTATAAGAGCAAAATACCCTGCTTGATCATGGTGAGATGACATCTTCAGGCCAATAAAGTTTAATAGATTTTTTCTTGCCATTTTATAAGAGCAAAATATCATGTTCGATTGCAAAAAGTGTTGAATCAAGATATTTTCCTGTTGCACAAAGTAGAAAAGAGAATGGTACTATAATCCAGCAGGAGAAAAAAAGATTATGATTTGCTATGAAAAAGTTAGCTTTCCTAGTAAGTCAGCTCTGAACATTGTCACAGTCCCATTTTTAAGGTTGCTTGGTGTAATTCGCATACTGTACATCTTGCTTTTCAGATTTGCCATCCTAGGTAATGGATGCAGGACCCTACTGAAAATAATATGTTGCATATCTGCTAGGTCATACAGTATGAGTAAAGGTACAAGATATGTGCAATTGTGTAATCCTCACCAGCATGCACCACCTGGGGCCAGATATTCAAATGATTGCCCAGGCTCAAAGCCTAGTTTGCATGTACAAACCTGCCTTTGCACAGATGTCCAATATTCAAAAGCCTGGTTAGTGCAGGCAAACTGGGTTTGCACTCAAGCAATAGTTGGAGGGTGGTGCAATGTAAATGAAGTGGCAGGGACCTGACTACTGATGCAGTTCAATACGAGTATGTGCACCGTGCAAGGCTGTTTTGCATGGTCCCCTTGCAGGGTGCAGATACTGCCAACCTTAAATGTGACTTACTCCCGCACAACCCTAGTGGTCAGTGGAGGAATGGCATTGACCCCCTGACCCCCAGTATAGTAGTTCATGGTGTCCAGTGGTGCCCCCCCAGAGCTAGACTCCAGGGAATGGCATTACATTATTATATAGGGGACTGGGGATAGGGATAGGGGTCTGCTAGACACCAGGGAATGGTTTCACACTAGTACAAAGGGAATCAGGATGGGGGGGGGACACTGGACATCAGGCAATGGAATTATTGTTGTATACACGGGATCAGGATGGGGGGACCACTGGACACCAGGGAATAACTAGTGAAACAATGGGCATGGGTGCAGGTAGGGGGTAATTACTGAAACATTGGGCATGGGTGCAGATGTGGAGAGGGACCACTGGACACCAGGGAAAGTTTAATGTTTAACATTTGGCTGGTGATTGATGTGGGGGGGGCACTAGCAGCAGGGAAAGTTTAATGTTTAACATAGGGCTGGTGATTGGCAGGGGAGACCACTGGACACCGGGGAAAGTTTACTTCATAACATTGGACCAATGATCAGTGGGGAGAGGGACCACTGGACACCAGGGAACTTTACATTTTTAACATCAGGCTAGCAATTGGTGGGGGAGGACCACTATCATCAAGGATAGCTCTCTGGGATCAGGCAATGGGGGGGGGGCAGCACCGCACAATCCAGCCTCATTTCCCCATGCAAATGTGCCTATAATGGGGCATGGAAATGGCCTCTTAGCACCTTTCATGCCCAATGGGCTTATTTTCATGGGTCCATTTCAATATCGGAAATTTATCATGGGTTCAACTCATTATTGTGCCCTATTTCGGGAGCCATGTCAGCCCAGTGCTACGTTGCTTAGTGCTGGACTGTCATGGCCCTAAATTCTGTTGAGTAGCACTTATGTGCTATTCCACTGAAAACAGTATCTTAGGGCATCAGGGCAAGTGCAAGGTGCAGTGCAGATTTTAGTGCTGCAGTTTGTGCCTTTTTGAATATCTGGCCCCTGGAATCTGGCCAGAGCAGGAACACAAAAATTATAATTACATTTTCAGTCAAAACAGTGCATTGTGCATATTTATGGAACACATACAAACAGAAGAGACAAAAGAGTAAGTTCCTCAGCTGGGAATTGAACCCAGGCTGCCTGAAATACTTTTCCAGTTCTGCTACAAGCTGTGCCACCAAGGTAACTGGACACTGGGCTGTCCCGTGGTACATTAGTCTTTCTCCAAGGCGCCTGGAATGCATGGAAATGTAATTATCTGTGCAGCACCAGGTTGTGCATAAGAAAAAGAATAAATTGCTCTGGGATGATCCCGTTTCCAGTTGCCTTGGTGGCGCAGCTGGTAGTGCCAATGGAATGGTATTCCAGATGGCCTGGGTTCAAGTCTCAGCTGAGGCACTTACTTCTTTCTCTCTTACATTTTATATGTTTTCCTTAAATATGCACACCACATTCTTCTGATTGAAAACATAATTATCTAGGGAGCACCAGGTTCTGCTTTGGAGAAAGAGTTTGTGCTCTCGGATGGCTCAGTTTCCAGTTACCTTTATGAAGCAGCTGGTAGCTCAACCTGAACAGTATTCCAGGTGGCCTGGGTTCAAGTTCCAGCTGAGGCACTTACTTGTTTTCTCTTCTGTTTGTATGTGTTACACAAAAATGTTCAAGACAGCAGGGAAGGTCATCATAAGAGAGGCTAGGAAGCCTCAACATGAAAGCTCTGGTGGCCAAAGGAGAAAGTGGAGACATGTGAAGAAGGGATTGTGCTGAGAAGCCATGCAAGTAAATTAATGGGGGGGACAAGGGGGCCATGAAGCAGTTTTTCTTTATGAAGAGGTTAGTGGATGAGTGAACTAGGTTGTCCAGGGAGATAATCCACTTCATGTTTGCCGAATGCTGTACTGTAGTTTCAAATGTGGATGGAGCACACGTGGGAATACAGTAAAGCCCCAATTACCCCCAATTGCCTTCATACCTCTCAGATAACCAAAACTCTCCTCAGTTATCCAAAACTGTGGCGTGTCTCCCAATGTAATAAACTACATTGTCAAGTGCTCTCACTTACCCAAAACCCCATTTATCCAAACATTTGTACTGTCACCCAGCACATTCTGGTGAATGAGGTTATACTGGATGAATGGAATAGATTTTCCAGTGAGACAGTCTACTTAAAGTTCATAAATACTATAGGTTCCAACATGAGAGAGGCATACAAGGTAATACTACAACCCTGTTGGTAGAGGGGATGGGGGGATATTCTCAGGAATGGGGTGTCAAACAACACTAGAGATACTGGATAACTTTCACGCAGTACAGGCTGGAACAGCTTCAGGTAGGTGTACAGGTAGATTATAGGCCAGTTGGTCTTTTTCTGCTGTCAAATTCTACTGTAAGTATCTACTCTATGAATCCAGCTTACTTCGGATAGGATATCTTGGTTAAATATAATCTAATATAATCTAATAATAGGAAAAATCAGAACATGGGGCATGGAGAGTGCTGAAAAGGGGGATGGGGTTCAGAGGTAGAAAAGGAAAGCTATCCAGCCCATTACCATCCAGAAGATGAACTGTTTCACACTCCTAGAGGAGGCCCAGGTACCCAACTCCTCTGGGGGAGAGCTCAGAGTCAGCCAATGGGAAAGGTCAAGAGAGCATCATGGTACCCATGGGGAGCAAGTCTTCCAGGAGAGTTTTAGTGGTTGGGGACTTAATGATTAGGAGATAAGAGAGGGTGGTGGGGGCTGGATGGGAGGGGGAATGTCCAATGCCTTTTGAGTGCATCAGCCTTCCAAGATTTGGCTGGATATGGAGGATGGTAAGGAAGGGGTAAGGAGAACTGGGGGTGCTGGAACACCCTGGTATCAATGATCTGGTGAACTAGTCAGTGGAGAGGGTGAAGAAGAACTTCCATAGACTGGGGGACAAACTGGCAGCACACTCAGCCTCCCTGACCTTTTTCAAAGTCCTCCCTGTGTGGGGGAGCAAGAAGTAGAATAGGATAAGGAGTAACGTAACATAGGAGTTTAATGAATGGCTTAAGGGATGGTGTCAGAAGAAGTGGTGTCACTTTGAGGGGGATTGCGGGGACTTCTGGGAACATGAGACTCTTCAGTGGTAATGGACTTCACCTGACATGAGAGAGAGCCTGCACACTGAGGCAGACGTTTGACATCTATATTAGTCATTTAAATTGATTGCGGGGGGGAGGGGGGAACTGGGACTAGGGGAACAATGCCAGTGGAGGAGAGGAAGGGGATCCTAGGCTAATACTCTCCTTCATCTTGGAGCTTGTAGCAGCACAGCAGGTACTGTTCAAAGAGAGCTGTGGCCCTAAATGGACTAGATGTGAGGGCATCAGTGGGGAGAACACAAAGTGAACAAACACCAAGAAAAACAAGAAGATGAGAGGACAAGGAAAACGCAAGGGTAGCAGCAAAGTAGGATCAGGGGTCTGACCGAAGGGAATATGCATTAATCCCAGGATCCTGTGTAACAGAATCGGTGAGTTTCAGGTGCAAATAGTTGGCCATAAGGTGGACCTTGTAGCTACCACACAAACATGGACTTTGTAAAATAATGGCTAGGACCTGATTGTCCCTGGATAGACAATGTTCAAGAGGTATAGAAGAACAGGTATTAGTGGAGCAGTAGCCCTTTATTCAGGGATGGCAGAGAAGTGGTGGAAGATGGGTGTATAAGGTGTAATTATGGGGTGACCGACTTACTGTGCGTGTAATTCACGGCAGCCTCAGGCAAGAAACTGCGGTTGGAGGTGATCTATAGACCTCTAGAGCAAGGGGAGGAGAGAGAGACAAATGTCAGGAAAGAACTTGGTAGGGAGTGATAAAGGGGAAGTAGTGGTGGTGGTGGGTTATCTAACCTGCCAGACATAGACTGGGATGTTCCTATGGCCAGAAGCACCAGAAGTCTGGCCTCACTGAATGCCTTCTAAGACTATCTAGTGGCTACTGAAGGAACCCACCAGGCAGAATATAGTTCTCGAAGTGGTGCTCAACAACTCAGAGGTGGTTGGAACTGTGAAAATAGAGGAGCCACTGGGGACCAGCGACAGTAACTCTGTTTGGTTGAGCCTGGCACTTGCATATGAAAAAGTCCAATTGAAGGCTGAAGTCCTTGATTTTAGAAGGGTGAACTTAAACAGGCAAAAGGAAATGTTCAGGGATCATTAGTCAGGGTCTACAACATAGCTGAGGGGGCAATAAAGAGGGCCATAAGTTACGTGTGAGCATGGTAACCAAAATGAGCAGGTTCAAGAGACCATTATTCTCGCATAAGTCAGGGAAGTGGAGAGGGCCAAGAAAAAAGGCCTTTTACAAATATAATGAAAAGCAGAAGGAGAATGGGGAGAATATTTACTGAAAAATTGAGAGGCAAAGAGGGTGGTTATGGAGGGAAAAGCAGAAATGGAGATGCATATCGCAGAGGGTGCCAAGAGAGGAGAAAAGCAGTTCTTCCAATAGATTGGTGATTAAAACAAAAAAGAAGGAGAAATTGTAAGGCTAACAGAACAAGTGACAGAGGATGATGGGCAAAAGGACCTTAAAGAGCAGTTTTTTATGCAGTAACTTCTCCGCCCAAGCTATTCATTAGCTTACCTTTGCAAAAAATCATCCTTATTCAAAGTGTAATTTACTGCTGCCTGAATTTCTTGTAAAATCACTCATTAGAAACACTCCCTGAACAGACAGCCAAAACACCCCTTCTTCTTACGGTATGTTGGAGGCATGCTCTCGTGCTGGACTGCTTATTGATGTCAGTACTGGAACAGCACAGGGCCATGCTCCTCAGACTATAATGGGGGCAGTTTTGACATGCTTTTTAAATACTTTTAAGTGCAGGTTTTGAGAAAGGAAGGCCACCGCTCAACCAACAAGGACCTTGTTAGTTGAGTGGTGGTCTTCCTTTCGCAAAACTGACACTCAAAAGTATTTAAAAAAGCACATCAAAACTGCCCCCATTATAGTCTATGGAGCATGCCCCTGTGCTGTTCCAGTACTGACATCATTAAACATGGGGCGTGCCTCAAACATAGGAAGTAGGTCCATTTTGTCTGTAGGTCAGGGGAGCCCCCCCCCCCAGTGATTTTACAAGAAATTCAGGCAGTAGAAAATTACACTTTGCATAAGGATAATTTTTTTGAAGGATAAGCTACAGAGTAGGTTAAGGGGCCGGGGGTTGCTGCATAAAAACCTGCTCTTTAATGATTACATTTGTTTAGTTTTTACTAGGGAAAACATTGGATCCTTGCCAGAGAGTGGCATCAGATTTTGCCATTAATGGGGTCCCAGAGAGGACGCAGTCAGTATTTACAACTGATATAGTCCAGAAATTGCTGTCAGCCCTAAATATAGATAAGACCCCCAGGACCAGATGAGTTGCATCCAAAATTACTCAGGGAATTAGCAGAAAAACTGGCTAAGCCCTTGGTTAGTCTATTCAACAGCTCACTAAGGACAGGGGTTGTTCTGGAGGATCGTAGGGTTGCAGACATCATTCCACTTCATGACAGGGGTGGTACGGGGAACAAGAAGGGAACTATAGACCTGTCAGTCTTACTTCTATTTTAGGGAAGCTGATCGAATAACTGATCCAACAGTACCTTGTGAACTACTTGGAGGGCAATGGTCTCCAGTTAGTAAACAGCAAAGATCTGTGGCAGGGAGTTCTTGTCAGACTAACCTGATAGTTGTCTTTGACTGGGTGATGAGGCAATTGGATAGGAGCCACACTGTGTATTTGCTCTACTGCAAATTCAGCAAGGCTTTTGACTCAGTGCCTCATAGATATTTGTTGAAGAAGATGGAGAATCTGGGTCAACTAAGGCCACAGTAAACTGGGTAGGCAACTGGCTAAAGGGGAGGCAGCAGAGGTTTGTGGTCGTCAAGGTCAAATCAGAAGAGAGGGAGATCATGAGCAGGGTACCACAGAGCTCTGTCCTGGATTCAGTACTCTTCAATACATTTATCAGTGACATTAATGAGGGAATGCGTAGCAGGTTGTGTCTCTTTGCAGATGACACCAAGCTCTGTGGGAGGGTGGATGGCAATGAAGGAATTATGGAAATGCAGAGTGACTTACAAAACCTGAAGAGGTGGTCTAGGATTCAGCAGTTGAAATCCAATGCCAAAAAATGCAAAGAACACACCTTGGGAACAAGAATCCAAGGACAGAGTACTGGATAGGTGGGGTGAGACTTAGCACTACAGCTGAGGAACGGGACCTTGGAAGTTATCATCAATGATTCCCTCAAACAAACAAGTCAGTGCAATAAGCATACAACAAAGTGAACAAAATGCTGGGATATATCAGGAGGGGTATTGATAGCAGAAGCGAAGAGGTTATACTTCTCCCATACAGATCCTAGGTGATGCCATACCAGGAGTACTGCACCAAGTTCAGTAGTAGTCACCTCAGGAAGGATAGGGATAGGCTGGAGACAGTACAGTGTAGGGCAACAAAAATGATTTAGGGCCTAGAAGGCAGGGCCTATGAGGAGTGTCTCAAGGCACTGAACATATATTCACTGAAGACCTGAAAGGAGCATGAAGATATGACAGAGATCTTCAAGTTCTTAAAAGCAGTTAACAAGGTGAACTGCAGGGAACTTTTTAGCTTGAATACCAGCTCGCAGTCATGTACTGTGGATGTGAGTGGATGTTTAAAGGTGGGAGGATCAGGAGGGAAATGATGAATAATTTTACAGAAAGTGTGGTGGAGCCCCAGAACAGTCTACCAGCAAATGCATTAAGCACTATAACGGTGCTTTTATGCACGGTTGTGACATAATGAAGGGTATAGTGGCTGTTAGGGGTGTCAGTAACTGGGAGGTTAATGGGTGGGAGGATGGGATGGGCTAGGACCCTGGAGGGACAGTAGGTCCCTGGGCTAAACAGGGAATTCTGGCAGACTGGATGGACCATTTGTCTTTTTCCACTGTCATAGTCTGTTTAAATGTTTCTGTGAAATCCCAAAGAAAATTAGCTATTGCACCTTAGTTGGGCTAGCTACAGTAAACACAGTTTAAAATGGGTTAAAGCAGGACCTCTTAGAAAATAAGATATTTTAGTTCAGCTGGGCTTTCCACAGTACATACTTCTGCATATTTTAAATGACTTGTATGCTATTCCCCTTTCCTCCTCCTTGATTTACATTGGCTCCTTCTGCTATCTGTCCCCTCTGGGTAACCATCCTCCCCATTAGGGTTACATATGGAAATAAATCCTTGAACAGTGTGCTTTTCTCAGTTGATAATTAAAAAAAGGGTTAAAACTTGGACCACACTGAAATTAAGATATGCAGCTGGTTATCACTGGTAAACATGGTATTCCCATAAAATGAGTAGGATCCCGCTGAAATCGAAATGCTGTATCTCAGATAGACTACCTAGAGAAAATGCAGCCTAAAATGGATACATGCCAACATCTACTGAAATCAAAACATTGTATCTTAGCAAGATTGTTCCTTCCTTCCTTCCCTCCCTCCCCCATTCAACATAGCATAGCTGGGAACCATAAGATCCCAGTCATGGCTGGATTTAACCCTCATTTTTGATATTGCTAATTGACTTACCTTCTGCTGCCACAACCTGGTGGTCTCATTTTATTCCAGAGGCTCTAAAAATCATACAGACCACCCTTCAGAATCTCCTTTACCCTGTCCAGTGACAGTCCTTGCTTTTTTACTCCTTGTGCCTTTTGTATCCTTTACCACCATCCCCAGCTGCTATGATTTCTCCTCCCTGGTGAACTTCACTGCCACTTTAACAGTCTACCCAGCCTAGTTAGCTAGGTCTCCCTCACGTGATTTCCCATTAGAGTTGCGTTTAGACTCAGCTCACTAGCTAGTTTAAACACCCTGAAATGAATACTTTGAACCTCTGCCCCATTGCCTTTGTCTCCTTTTTATTCAAGTGGAGGCCGTTTAGTATAAATTGGACTCATCCCTTAAAAAAAAAAATCACACCTCCTACACACCCACCCCAGGCAGCAAAACCCTTCTTTTTTGCACCACATCTTCAACTAGTTGTTAAATTAGTAGACTTTTTCAGATTCCTTGCATCACTCACATGATCACTAGGAGGACCTCTGAGAAGGTCACATTACCAGCAGTCCTTCTTAACCTGGTATGTAGCATCCTGATACTAAAATATTAGAAGAGCCTGGATTTCCTGGAATCATTGTATTTGGGTTCAGTGGAATTTCAGAAATTCTAATTCTGAATTAATTCCAATTCAGTTCCAATCATAATCCAAATGGAATCAGAAATTGAAATGGCATTAGAATTTCCAATCCTGCAGCCAAGTGCAAAATAAAACCTGCCCCATCCCAGTACATGAAATTGTGTAATTCGTGTCCACCTTGCTTCTTACCTTCCCATTCCCCCACGCTTTTGTCCCCATCCTCTGAGTCTCTCTATCTTCCTGTAACATTTGGCAGCTGGCCTAGGTTGTCCTGTCTTCGCTTCTTCTAGTGGTCCTCCAGTCACGGTAACACTGGTTGCACAATGATCTAGCAGCTCCAATTATCCTCACCATCTCTCAACCCAAGGTCAGCCCACAACTTTCCACTTCCCCACTGCTGTTGACCCATCAACATCACCAACCGTGTCAAAACTGGAGTTACAATGACTTCTCCCCATCTTGTGAGAAGAGAGCACATAGCACCAGTAGCATCTGATTTCAGGGCAGGCTGCTCCAGTAATCATCAAGTCCTACTACAAGTAAAAATATCCTGGTGCTCTGGGAAATGAGGAGGCAAACATACACCAAATCCTGTATCTACCACCATGACCATCAGTATACCTTGCCCCCAGCACAACAGATAATGGTTAAGTCTAATCTGGTATTGGTAATGGTGTTGGTTGACCTGGCCAGTGGCCATCTCACTCACACTCAGACACTCACTTTGTTAATTAGTGTAGAAAGATTGATGGGCTGGACAATGGCTGGGGCTACAGCAGGATTTATGGTTGTGGTGATTAGATAAAAATGGGTCAGGGCAATTAGGTATAAAAGGAAATTAAATTAAGCCTGCCAGTAGCTGACTCTTCATGACCTCTAGGTTACTGGTCTAGTAGCCCACACAAAACTGGATGATACCAGCCAGGCAACTGGGAAGAGGAGGCCATCTAGGAAATAGCAGTAGCAGCACAGTACAGTACTAAGTCTCATACACAATCATTATAAGGAGGTACAAAGTGACGGAAGGAGAAAGCTTAAGGTCTTGCTTAATGCTAGAAACCTTGAGGATAATTCCTGATGTCTGATAACAGGGGACTGTTATAATGGACTAAGAGGGAATCAATAAGGCCTTTTTCAATTTTTATTCCCAACTGTACGCATCTAAAAGAGCAATGGGTAAGGGAGACTTGGATATTATTCTTCCTGAGTTACAGGCAGACCAGAAAGAGATTCTCGAGGCCCCTATCAAATCTGAGGAGATCAGGAGGGCTCTGGGGCAGCTGCAAGAAGGAAAAGCCCTGGCCCAGATGGCTTCCCTGTTGAGTTCTACAGTGCTGTGGGGGGACTTGATCTGTCCTTTGTTGGCAAAAGTGGCTAAATCTACTTGGAAAGAGGGGGAATTACTGAGCACAATGGGTGAAGCTGTGATATCAGTCTTACCCAAAAAAGGGAAGGACCCCTATCAAAGTGGAAGTTACTGCCCAGTTTCCGTACTCAATGCTGACAAAAAGGTACTAGCAAAAGTGTTGGCCAATAGGCTTACCAAAGTTATCTCCACTTTGATCTACTCAGATCAAGCCAGGTTTGTCAGGGATGGAGAGACGGAGCAGACCATATCCACCTTTTGGTGGACCTTTTCTGTGTTGCAGGAGCCACACCAGACATGTCAGCTGAGGTGGCCCTGGACACGGAAAAGGTATTTGACTCCATGGAATGGTCCTATTTGGCAGAAGTATTGCAGAGATTTGGATTCAGACCCTACTTTTCTTGTTGGATTAAGGTCATTTATTCTAATCCCAAGGCATCTGTTTTGACTAATGGAAGGCTGTCTCCTGCTTTTCAGATGGGTCGGGGAACTAGGCAAGGATACCCCCTTTCCCCAGCCCCTTTCTTGTTGGCTGTAGAGCCTCTGGCCCAAAAAATTAGGGAATTCCAGGATATAGTGGGTATCCACGGATCCACCATTTTGTTGGGCCAATTTTGACCGACGGTTGATTGAGGATATCATGCAGCTTCTACAGAGTATGCGCCCAACTTACTGTAGTTTAGACCCTGGCCCTACTCGCCTTTTAACAGGGTGCATAGATGTGATTGGCCTGGTCTTAGCAGACTTAATCTGGTGTTCATTGGAGTTGGGGGAGTTTCCCAGCTCTCTGAAAGAGGCTGTAGTTACCCCTCTTCTCAAGAAACCATCTCTTGACCCAGATCCTCCTGCAAACTACAGACCTATCTGTAACCTTCCCTTTATAAGGAAGGTTATTGAGAAAGTTGTCGCACAACAGTTGGAGAACCATCTTACAATCCACGCGATCTACGATGCTCTCCAGTCTTGTTTCCGTAAGAGACACAGTACTGAGACTGTTCTGGTTTGGGTACTCAATGATCTTCTGATGGCTAGAGACCAGAACTGCCGTTCCATCTTCGTCCTTCAGGATCGCTCTTCAGCTTTTGACACCGTAGACCATGGGGTACTTCTTGATTGTCTGCAGTTCATTTGTGGCCTGTCAGGTACAGTCCTCAGATGGTTTCACTTCTTCCTCACTGACAGGTTGCAGAGGGTAGCATCAGGGCTTTTTTCCTCTGATGCCTACTCCCTGCCTTGTGGGGTCCTGCAGGGGTCTGTGTTGTCCCCCATGTTGTTCACCGTGTATATGCTTCCATTGGGAGACATTGTAAGATGGTACAGACTGAGTTTTCACTGCTATGCAGATGATACACAGCTGTACCTGTCCTTTGTGCCCGACCAGGACAGTGCACTCTCAGTTTTTTCTAACTGTCTCGCCCAAATCCCAAACTGGATGAATTCCAGTTGTTTGAAGTTGAATCCCAACAAGACAGAGGTGTTAGTCGTGGACCCAGGCCACCAGATAGGGGGGTCAGTTGCTGGGTGGCCATCTGGACTTTGGCTTGGGGGATCCCAGCTCCAGATCTCTGAATGGGTGTGGAATCTGGGGGTGATATTTGATGATGGGCTGACACTTCGTTCTCAGGTGTCGGTCATAGTCAAATCCTCTTTCTATCATCTGAGGAACATCACCTGGATTAAGCACCTTTTTCTGTCTGATGATCTTCCAACTTTGGTCCATGCTTTCGTGACCTTGCATCTTTATTACTGTAACTCCCTATACCTAGGGCTTCCAGGGGTTGATATCTGCCACCTGCAGCTAGTGCAGAATGCGGCTGCCAGATTATTGTCTGGGTCAAGTCGATCCAGTCATATTTCACCTGTGCTGCGTGTTCTGCACTGGCTGCATGTTCAGTGGAGGATAACCTTTAAAGTTGGCTTGCTGACCTTCAGAGCCCTACACGGTTTGGGTCTGAGTTACCTACAAGTGCTTCTGAGTCCCTACTGCCCCCTCAGACCGCTTTGCTCAACCAATGAGGGATTGTTAGAGATTCCCAGGGTGGGCTTGAAGACCTTGGTGGCTCAGGCTTTTGCATTTGCTGCTCCCTCCCTGTGGAATTCTCTACCACATCTGGTATGAGTGTCAGACAGTGGAGAGCTTCAAAATTTCATTAAAAACATTTTTATTTGAATGTGCTTTTCCTGATTTTTGGTAGTTATAACTGTATATTTAACTCATTTTAACTGTCTTAATTATCTGTGGATGCTTGTTTTATAAACTGTACAGCACTCTGATAGTTTCTTGATATTGCGCTTTATAAATAAATTTATTATTATTATTATTAAGTTGGCTCAAGGGTCTACAAAATAATGTTATTCACTGATGATGTCTTAACACTGAAACAGCTTCCCACATCACTGCCCCAACTGATTCAGTTGTTAGACTCTTGTTGCATTATCAGGGTTGTGTAACAATTGGGAAAAAACTGAACTCCTGCCTATGGGTTCTAGAATTTCCAGCGAGCCTTTACCAGTATCTGGTTTGCAATGGTCTTCGGGTTCTATTAAGAACCTAGGGATCTACATATCCTCCTCTGTTACAGATTGGCCCCTTTTAAATCTACAACCCTTGTCTAAACTTGAAGAGAACATTCTGAGATGGCAACATCTTTGTCTGTCATTGTGGGGGAAAATATAGGCTATTCAGATGATGCTCTTACCCGGCTTTCTGTATGTTATCCACTATCTCCTTCTGCGTATACCTGATTCCTGGTGGCAACAACTACCGGACACTTTGTCTTTTTACTGGGAGGGGACAAAACCCTGCATTTCAGTTTCAAGGCTGATGGCACCCTACAGAAAAGGGGGATTTGCTTCTCCCTGGTTTTTAGGTAACAATATAAGTGCAGAGCTGCATCAGGTCTGGTTGTGGCTCCACTCTAGGAAATGGAAAATCACAATTCAGTGGTTGGAACTGAAAGCAAACTGGAATCCTACTGGAGCTCCCGAGATTATTTTATGGGGGAGAATGGCCTTGACAAAACATCAAAAAATAGAAACATAGACTTTGATGGCAGATAAGGACTGTTTGGCCCACCTAGTCTGCCCATTTCCTTACATATTGGATAAGCTGCAGATCCTAGTTAACCAACAGCCTACTTCTTCCTTCCCCCCAACAGAATTGCCTTAAGTCTGTCCCATGCATTCTTGAATTCCCCCACTGTCTTGACCCCACAACCTCCTCAGGAAGGCCATTCCATGTGTCCACCACCCTCTCTGTGAAAAAAATACTTCCTCACATTGCCCCTTAGCCATCCACCTTCTGTCTTCAAATTGTGTCCACTTGTTCTTGCACATCTCTTTTTCTGAAAGGTGCTACCCTATTGGACTTTGTTGATTCCCTTGAGGTACCTGAAAGTTTCTATCTTGTCTCCCCTCTCCCTCCTTTCCTCAAGGGTATACATATTGAGCTCCTTTAGTCGCTCTTCATATGGCTTCTGTTGCAGACCCTGCACCATTTTAGTTGCCCTCCTCTGGACTGCCTCCATCCTGTCTATGTCATTGAGGAGATGTGGTCTCTAGAACTGCATGCAGTACTCTAGATGGGATCTCATTAACCACCTGTGCAGAGGGATAATGACTTCCTGTTTTCTACTGGTGATGCCTCTCCCTATGCATCCCAGTATTCTCCCACTCATCTTTACTGCCTTCTCACATTGCTTGCTTATATTTGACTACCCCCAGGTCCCTTTCCATTTTTGTTGTTGCTGATACCTCCCCCCGCCATCGTGTACTCTTCCCTTTGTTTTTTTGTGTCCCAGGTGCATCACTTTGCACCTCTTTGCATCAAATCTAAGCTGCCATACTTTTGACCATTTCTCCAACCTTACCAATTAAGTCCCTTCTCATCCTTTCCACCCCCCTTGTGTATCAACCCTGTTGCAGATCTTTGTGTCAACTGCAAAAAGGCATACTTTTACTTCCAGTCCCTCCGCAATGTCACTTATAAAGACATTAAAAAGGACTGGACCCAGTACTGAGCCCTGCTGTACCTCACCAGCAACCCCCCTTTCTTTGGAGTGGACTCCGTTTACTATTACCCTCTGTGTCCTGTTTTCCAGTCAATTTTTTACCCAGGCTACCACCCTGGGATCCACTCCCAGGCTGGCTAATTTGTTTATTAATCTTTTGTGTGGGACTGTGTCAAATGCCTTGCTAACGTCTAGGCAGGCCATGTCCACAACTCCTCCCTGGTCCACTATTTTGGTCACCCAGTCAATGAAATCTATTAGATTAGTCTGGCATGACCATTCCACTGCGAATCCATGCGGCCTTTGGTCCTGTGCCCTGCTGGCCTCTTGGTACTCAACAGTTCTTTCTTTCAGAAATCATTCCATCATTTTCCCTACCACTGTGGTCAAGCTTCCAGATCTATAGTTTCTTGCCTCTGCTTTGCTCCCACTTTTGTGAAGGGGAAGCACATCACCTTCCTCCAGTCCTTAGGTACCACACCATCCTCCCATGATTTGTTAAAAAGGGTAGTCAGTGATGTCACTAGTTCTCCCCTTAGTTCTTTTAGAATTCTGGGGTGAATCCCATCAGGCCCCATTGCTTTGTCCACCTTCAGTTTTAGGATTTCTTTCAGAATGCTTTCTTCTGTGCATGGACTGGCATCAACCCCCCTATCCAGAGTGCTTCTATTGATTGGATTAGGTACCACCCCTTCCTCTTCTTTTGTGAATACTGAGCAGAAGTATTCATTCAGTATCCCTGCTTTTTCACTGCCCCTCTCTATCCACCCACCCTCTCCTTTATTGAGCCTCATTATCCCTCCCTTCATCTTTCTTCATACCCTAATGTAACTATAAAAGGTTTTATCCCCCTTCTTAACTGAGTTTGCTATCTTTTCTTCAGTTTGGATGATTGCTATTTCGACTGCATTCCCGGCTCCCTTCTGATTTAACTGGTACAGTTTTCTGTCCTGCTCCTTCTGTGTTTCCTTTTGCTTCTTGAATGTTATCTTTTTCTCCCTAACCTTCCCCACCACCTCTTTTGAGAACCATAGTGTTTGTTTCTTTCATTTTGATTTGTTTATTTACTTCACACAAAGACTTGTTGCCTCTGTGATGGCAGTGCTGATGTTTCCCTATTGTTCCTCCACCCCTCCTTCTTGCCTGTTCACTAGTGCCTTTCCGAGGCAATCTCCCATTTTGACAAAGTCAGCCCTCCTAAACACCGGTACCCTCACTTTTGTATGGCTTGACTCTGTGGCTGTGTTTATTGTGAACCACACTGTTTGGTGGTCACTTGTTTCCTGATGGCTGCCCACTTCTAGATCTGAGATCCTCTCTCTGTCCCTGTTTGAGACTACCAGGTCTAAGATTGCTCTCTCCTGAGTGGGTTCCAACAGTAGCTGTCCAAGGCAATACCCTGTAGGGCATCAAGAATGACCCTGCTCTTGGATGTGGCTGCCCTCACAAAAATTTCTTCAGAATACCATTGTAATACCTTTTCTTTACCACTGCACTACCACTGCGCTTTCCAGTGTATTACCATTATGGGTTTCATAAATGGTATCACAGTGGATTTGCTTCAATTCCATTGTGATACCATTTTAACCATTGTGATACCATGCAAACAGCGATCGTTCATTGGTAATACCACCTCTGCTGCTACCACAGTGGTAACAATGTGCACCATTGTGTTACCACAGTTTGCTGGTATCACAGTGGTTCTGTACCAATTCCAGTGTGACACCACTGTGTCTACTGTGATACCATCGACACACAGTGGTAGAACAGTGGCAAACACTTGTGCAGTAGTAGCACAATGGCAAATACCACTGTGATACCACTGCAATTGGTATCACAATGGATTTGTTTCAGTTCCATTGTGCTACCATTGTGACCACTGTGGTACCATGTGTCAGTAGTAGCACAATGGGTGCACCTGTAGTGGTAATACAATGGTCTCATTTCATACCTTTTGCTGGTGGTAACAAAATGATCATGCAGCATGGTCTCACAATGGCCTGCGTGTGACACTGGTAGCACACTGACCACAATGCAGGGGAAAACCTGCTGGCAGAGTGATCTAAAATAATAAATAAGGCACATCCAACAAGATCAGACTCAAACCCCCAATGTTTTTATTTGTGTACTTTGTAGACTTTGCACTCTTGCACCCGAATGTCAGCAGTTGTGTAGTTTTTGTGGAGTAAAACTCCTTCCTTTTGTGATAGTGGAATCGTAATAAGATAGCAGAGATATTTTAAATCCTACATCACCAACCACTCAACAAGTGAAAGCCTAGTATCATAATACTTGGGGTTGAACTTTTACAGGTTAACATCCTAGCACAGATAAGAGGTCTCTTACTTGGTTCCTGTGGAGCCGGGAATAAGGGATCTCAAAAGAACAGACAGTTGTACCTGTAAAACAACGACAGCAAATGGGGTCACAAAGGATCTACAGTTCTTTATGAACCAACTACTGCAAACAAGGTAGGGTAAACAAATAACATTACTTATCTAATACGTATGGTCAGTGTCCTCCTACACCTGGTCAATGTCCTGTCAGAGCTGTAAATATAAAAGAGGAAATGAATCTATATGAAGAATAAAAATACTGATCAGCTAGATCAGTCGGGAAGTACTTGTAGAGGTTGAAAAAATAAAGTGGATTGTGTGGGTGGGTGGCAGGATATTGTAACGGTTCCACACCTACAACTTTGGTGTTCAAATAGACTGGTCACTCAGGGGCCTTCATGGTAGGGAGGATTCAGTGTCCCTAGCAATGATCTCTATCTGGGTTGGGGACCATGCTGCTCCACCCATTGACCAACACAGGACAGAATGAAGACACCAGAGGCCCTATATTTAAAAATGCCCAAAGTGGAGTGAGAACATTTGCTCTGTGCTTTGTGATACCACAGGTGCACAAAACTTCTGCTCTATATTCAGAGGGATAACGCATGGCACTATCCCGCTGAATATAGGGACACTGTGTCCAGGCACTAAGCCACTGAGTGCTACCCAAAAGCACCCTGAAACTGGGCCCTGCAATGGCTTGTATCTGGGAAAAATCTGCACTTTTCAAAGGTCCCCATGCAAATGAGTCTATTGGGCATGCAAGGCACTAAGGGATCATTTGCATTCCTATTACAAGCTCATTTGCATGGGGAGTGAGACTGCTTTGCCCAGCTCAGCCCCCCAACTGTCCCAACCCAGTGAGCTGTCTCTGAGAATAGTGACATACCCCTCCCTCAAAACCCAGTCCCATTTAAGACAGATATATCCTCGGTCCTGGTGTCCAGTGATTTCTCCCCCACTCAATCACAGTCCCATTCAAGAAAGATACATCCTGGCATCCAGTGGTCCCTCCCTCTCCCAGTCCATGTACGAAAACAATTTCCATGGTGTCCAGTGATCCCTCCCCACACCCAATCCAATCCCCATCCTGGAAACCACCCCACCCCCAGTTTACCAATGCTTACTCCTTACAATCATACTGCCCTTGGCATAGCAGGAGCAAAGAAGTCCTGATGCCCCAACAAAGCCCTGTCCTGAACCAAGAGCAACCCCCCAACCTACAGTATACTCAGTTGGTGGCTAGTGGCCCCCTTCCAACCCTTGGCATTGACACCCATCCTCTGGTCTCCATACCTATCCATCAATGCCACAGTTCAATGACGGCAAGTGACACAGCCCACCTTACACAACCACGGCTCCCCGTTGTCTATCTGTATCAGGAAGGGCAACCTATGAACACAGCAAGGCACATTACCATGCCTTATAAATAAGCCACTCCCTTGTACAGATAGATGCCGGTGGCTGCAGTTGTGTAAGGTGGGCTGTGCCACTCTCAGTCATTGGACCATGGCACTGATGGACTGTTAGAGGGACTGGAGGGTGGGTGTAGGTGCTGTGAGTGGGAGGGGGCCACTAGCTACTAAGTGGGTATGGACTGGGGGGATGGCACTGCTCAGGGAATGGGGCTTTATTAGGGGGCAGTACTTCTTTGCTACTGCCATATTAAGGGTAGTGTGGCTTTCGAGGGGGGGCACTGGCAAACTGAGGGTCATTGAACAACAAGAAAAACACGGCACCAACCACTTCCAAAATATTTCTGTATTTGTGTGAAAAAACTTTGTATCACAATGCAGTAATGCCATGCAAGGATATAACAGCTCCCTAAACAAAGAAAACATCCAACCGGTTTCGCGCCAAAAACAGCGCCTCTTCAGGGACACATACACAGCATAGTAATCACACATAATAAAGGAATCATTTAAAGTGACATAACACCAAAATAATAAAATGTGCAACAGGTGTAAATTCAACATTATTTTCAGAGATTGGCAAGGTTCAATATACCTATCTAAATAAAAAAAGCATAAATTAATTTACATTTTAGCCCAAAAAACTTATCAAAGGTACAAAAATATATTATTATTAGTCATAATTCATTTTGCCAAACAACAAATAGCAGGGTTCTGGCTTGATAATAATACGCATACCCTTAAGCCATTTAAAGAATTTAAACCAAAAAATAAATAAAAATGTTCACCTTAAAAAAGGACCTAAATCAAATAAATCATTTAGACCTGGATATTGCAAAGCATCCAAAATATAAATCCAATAAGCCTCCCTCCTTAAGATCTTCATGTCCAAGTCTCCCCACGAGGTCCAATTGTAACTCTTCCTATTGCACTAAATGAATAGCAGTGTGCATTCAGACCAGAACTCTGCTGTATATGTTGCACCAAAGCATTCTTGTGTTTTGGCAACGAATATCGTCAAATGTTCACAGACTCTCTGTCTAAAGATTTGTGAAGTCTTTCCTACATAAAAAGCACCACAAGTGCAAGTAGCCAAATAAATTACTCCTACAGATAAACAATTAATAAACTGTCTAACATCAAAAGATCTATTGGTGTTAATCGAGAAAAGTTTTATTTGATGCATAACACTGCAAAATTTACAGTGTCCACAACGAAAAAATCCCACTGGTTGTGGTGGCAACCATCCAATTTTTTCAACCACCACTGGTTGATACGAATGCACCAACCTATCTGAGATATTTTTTCCCCTTCTGAAAACAAATTTAGGATAGGTACCAATCATATCCTTCAGTGCTAAATCTGTTTGAAGTATTGCCCAGTTTTTAGTAACAATGTTCCTAATAGAAGCTACATTTTGGCCAAAAGTGGTAACAAAAGTTAGTGGTGCCTCACTTTGATATATGTCCTGTTCCTGTGCCCGATACTGTAACAACTGTTCCCTGGGCATAGCTCTTACTTGATCCATTTCAGCTTCTAACTTTACCTGTGCATACCCTCTTTGTGTAAATCTGGCTGCCATATCGTGTAGATTTTCTTCAAAATCCACCGTATCACTGCAGTTGCTCTTGACCCTCATAAACTGAGATTTAGGATATTATTAATGGTGTGCGAGGATGACAGCTCGAGGCATGTAAAGGGTATTTCTATCCATAGGTTTGCGGTAGATAGAAGTACTTAATGTACCATCTTGTACTTTTGTGATTTCCAAGTCCAAGAAAAATACCCGCTCCCTATCAGCCTGGAACGAGAACCTCAAATTTTCATTTGTTGAATGCAAATACATAATAAATGCCTCCAATTCAAATACTGAACCTCGCCACACCATCAATATATCGTCAATGTAACGTCTCCAAAAATCAATTTTATCATAAAAACAATTTTTATTACGATCAAAAACACATTCTTGTTCCCAGTAGCCTAAATATAGATTGGCATAATTCGGTGCAAAAGTAGCACCCATCGCGGTTCCTTTTACTTGATGGTAAAATTTCCCCTGGAATATAAAAATATTCTTTGTCAAAACAAACTCAGACAATTTAATCAAAAAATTAATCTGTTCCACACCCAAGGCTGTTTTACTAGTAAGCCAATAGCGTAAAGCCTGTAGCCCCGGTGTGGTATGTTAGTATACAATGCCTCTATATCTAGGAAACCAAAAGCCAATGGGACTCTAACTGCATATCACCAGGAGACCAAGAACTTGCGAGTGTCCCTTAAATGCAAAGCATATAGGAACCAAGTCACATATATGCGATCCACATATTTTGACAATGGTTCAATTAAAGAGCCAATGCCAGATACTATAGGTCGCCCTGGGGACACTGCAAGTTTTTATGTATTTTGGTAAAACGTAAAAGTTGGTCTCACAGGGTGTTTTACAGTCAAAAATTAGTAAATCCTTAGTAAGGATGCCTGATTCAAATGCATTTAGTAAACAGCATCTATAGCCTTTTGGAAATCTGATGTCGGGTCCCTATCTAAAGTAATGTAAAATGCCTTATTATTTAACTGTCGCTGTACCTCATACAGATAATCCTAGTATTCATAACCACCACAGCTCCCCTTTATCAGCTGTTTTAACAGTAATTGAGGTATCAATTTCTAATTCATTTAGCGCTATTCTTTCCTCCCTAGTGAGATTATTATAACCAGTGGATTCCTTTCATCAAATAAGGCATTAATTTCGTTAAGCACCTGTCTAAAAGTCAAAATTGCTGCAGATGGAGGTGGACTGAAATTTGAAGGACCTTTAAAATGCAACAAACATCCTTCTTCCTCAAGGGAAGCAATCGAAACACTATCACAGTCCGGTGGTGTTAAAACCGTATCAAAACTCCACTGTCTATTGAAAAAAGATTTCAAACTGAGTTTACGGGTAAATTTTTTCAAATCAAGAAAGGCATCAAAACGTGAAACATTACATGTGGGAACGAACTTCAGTACCTTCTCCAATATAGAAACTTGAGCTGCTGTAAGTTGTACTTCTGACAAATTGATCACATTCGTGACTGCGACCTCCCTCTGCTCTTCTGTACATTCTTTTGTGGAAAGCCTTGTCTCTTGCCCCCAGTGATTTGTAATATTCTTGGGTCTCCTCCTTCTGCCCCCTCTGCGGGTTTGTGCCCAGGTTCGAATCTGACCAACCTCTCTGACCTGCGCGGTTGGCTGCTGCCCCCCCCCCGCTGCTGTATTCCTCCAAAGGGTCATCAGATGATTCAGAAGTAGAGAAAAAACTGCTCTCAACATTACTGGTGTTTCGTAGTATAGACTTAGACTTGTTTGTATCCATTTTATTTCTCTGGGAGCCTCGTTTACTTCTTCCTGAATTATTTATTTATTTTATTTATTTATTTAGTTTTTGTTAACCGGGTAAGTGCACTAGCCAGCAAGTGACTGTTTCAGGCACGACCCGGGAGGTAAAATTACAGAACATAACGATACAGTAAGGATAACGAAAATACATGATGCACAGAAATACAGGAAGATACATATGGCAGGATACAATGCATGACAAAGGAAAATACAAGGCAAAATACATTTCAAGGACATTTTCCATTGAGCGCATACATAAAGTGCATTGAAGGACCTAGGAAAGGGGAGAGGATAGGTGTAGGGGTAAGCCAGAAACAAGATGGAAAATGACAAAAGGGGGAAGGTGAGGAGGTGAGGAAAGGATAGAGGAAGGATAGAGGGCAAGGGCCAAAACGGGGGCTAAAGAAATGGCTAAGAATATAAGGACAGAGAGGCGGTGGCAGGAATAGGGAGGTAGGAGGGAGTAGAAGAGGGATGGCCGTGAGAGGGGAGGGAGGGGAGTGAGGGTTAAAAGAAAGCCGGCAAATACGGCAGTGGCGATACAAGGTTCCAACCTGCGGCCGAGTCGTTGGAGCAGAAAGACGGCAAGCGGAGAAAGGGTGACAGATGGTTATGGCAAAAGACAGCAACAGCAGCAAAAGGTAGCAGAATGCGGCTGGGCTGGTGGAACCGATAGACAGCAGGGCAAGGGTGATGATGCCGGTAAGAGGAGGAGAGAAGCGAAAGAGTGACGGCAGTAGCGGAAAAGGTAACAACTCCAAGCCGAGCCAGTGGAACCGAGAGGGCAGGGCAGGGAAGAAGAGGTCGGTAGGAGGAGGTAAGTTTACAGCAAGTGGAGGTAATAGGAACAATGCTCAGCTGGGAGGGTGGGAGGAAGGAACGGGCAGGGGTGACTCAGGAGGAGGTAAAGGCGAGGCAAGCAAGCAGAGAAAGGAAGGGGAGGCAGAGGGGAAGGGGGAAAAGGAGAGTGCAGGAGATGTGGTCGGGGGAAGAGAGGAGCAGGGGAGTTGAGTGAAGGAAGGCTGAGAGGTGAGGGGAGAAGAGAACAGGGATCAAGGGGAAGCCAAGTGGTGGCCGGAAGTAAACAACAACTTGTAAATGGCAAAAGCTAATATTTGGCATACAGTCAAACAGATTCAAGCAGCAATTATAGTAAAACACCACATAAAACAACCATTGGGAAAGGCACAAGTGCTAGCAATAAGGAAGTGGGGAAAACAGGTTAGAAAGGGATCAGGTAGGATCAAAGCAAACACATTTGTCCAAAGCAGTAAGAAAAGTTCTGAGTTTGCCCTTAAAAGTTGCATGAGTAGGGACATCCCTTAGTTCCTGAGGCAGCAGGTTCCACAGGTGAGGAGCAGCATAATGGAAGGATCCCATGCCCTTTTTTGTCTGACAGAGGGGGATGGATAATAAGGTCTGATCTGCAGATCTAAGGTTCCGTGTGGGAATAGCTGGTCTAAGGAGTTCTGTAGGATAGCAGGTTTGGATGTCCTTATGATGGTATCTGATAGATTGTACAGGTAGTATTGAATTCTCAGCACCCTTCCAGGAAAAAACACGATTTAGTGCATAATCAAGTCTATCCCGCTCGAATTTTTTCATTTTAATTGCTTTAAGTCAAGCATCTTGTTTAAGAATAGCAGTCTTTAACTTCTGTTCTAAATCTTTAAACTCCACTTCACTGCTGTATCCCGCAAAGGCAGACTCTTTTTGTTTAACAAGTGGCTCAATAGCAGCCTTTTGAACTTTATAATCTCGTATTAGACATTCTTGTAGCATCATAGAGGCACATTGTAATTGTTGTTTCCAGTCCTCCTTAAATTCAGATTGCTACATACCATAGCCTGGCCACTTAATAACACGGAGACCCCTCGGGACTCGATTGACCAAACATAAGCCTCCAAACTAGACAAATTCCAATAGATTCTACGTGCTTTTTAAAATCAGTTTTTCCAACTCATAATAAGCTGTGTAAAATACTTGCCACTGGTTCACACTCTGTAGAATCCACCAACTGTTGCATAGAGTCCGCTGTCACTGATGAAACTGTTTCAGGGGCAATAAAAGGATTCAAACCTCCACCACCCGAAAATAAAAAATTGCTAAATGTAAAGGAGCCGTCACTTCCAGCATGTATATCTTCCAATTTAGAAGACATATTGGAGAAGAGTCCAAAATGGTGCTAAATGAAACGCCACAAGTCCTCAACACTGCTACACAAGTACTCGAGTCAGTGTTAATTTACTCCAGCGTTAAATTGGAAGCCAAAATGAGCCTGCTCAAAAGTAACAAACGAACTACAATGAGAGAAAGCGGCTTCAAATTTATGGTTGTGCCAGTGTATGAGAACAACTGAACAACAAGAAAAACACGGCACCAACCACTTCCAAAATATTTCTGTATTTGTGTGAAAAAAATTCGTATCACAATGCAGTAACGCCATGCAAGGATATAACAGCTCTAAACAAAGAAAACGTCCGACCGGTTTCGCGCCAAAAACAGCGCCTCTTCAGGGACACATACACAGCATAGTAACCACCACATAATAAAGGAATCATTTAAAGTGACATAACACCAAAATAATAAAATGTGCAACAGGTGTAAATTCAACATTATTTTCAGAGATTGGCAAGGTTCAATATACCTATCTAAATAAAAAAAGCATAAATTAATTTACATTTTAGCTGAGGGTCATTCCCAGGATAGGGATCAGGTGTGGGGAGGGACCACTGGACACCATGGTAACTGTGTTCCTACACTGATGGAGATCTGGTGGGGGGAAGTTTCCAATGGATGGCAGGGATATATCCTCCTTTAATGGGACTGGGTTCAGAGGGAGAGGGGCACCACTGGTCGACAAGGATGTATCTTCCTATAATGGGACTGGGATCAGGTGGAAGGAAGGGACCATTGAACGGCAGAGTTATATCCTTCATTAACAAGACTGGGTTCAGAGGAAGTGGGCACCACTTGCCACCAAGAAGTACTATCTTGGGATGGGGCATCAACGCACTACCACTGGCAACTGCTAGGACTGTGCCGGATTTAGACAAGGGTTTTAAGATGAGGGTTAGGTCATCAGTATTTTCTCCATGCTAGGAGACCATGCAAAGTGCCCTTGCTTGGAGCAAATACTGTGAATATCGGACTGCACTGATATTCATGTCCCCACCACAATTTGCATAATTCTGCTTTCAAACTCCAGGGAATCTTTCTGTATTCTGACAAATGCAGCATGGTTGCACCATAGTACTGTCCTGGAGCCAAAATGGTTAATAGAACCTATGCAAATAGTGGAATGCTAGGCACGAGCTTGATTTTCAAACCACTGTCCCAAGTTGCACTTCCTGCACAAGTCAGATTCTTTTCTCTGCTTTCCTCAGTACAGGCAGTAGCTAAAACCAAGCAGATACACTGAGGTGTCTGCTCGGGTCACTCCCCCAACCCCCGTAGGGGTCAGGCTGGCCGGCTATCTCCAGGAATGGCAAACTATCATCACAAGACAAGTGGGACCTGGAGGTGGAGGGCCAGAATCTTGCTCTCAGTTTTAAGTTCATGTCAAGGCTGAGGGCAAGGGTCTTTAGACCCTCTACCCCGATCAGAAACAGCTTTGATAAAGAAGGAAGTAGCCAACCTTCTGTCACAAAGGGCAGTAGAGCCAGTTCCCTGGGAACAAAGGTGAAAAGACCTGCAATCAAGATACTTCCTCACAATAAAGAAAACTGGGGAGTGGTGACCAATACTGGATCTCACACAACTAAACAGACATTTGTCAAAATCAAAGTTCAAGATGGTGACTCTGTCAACCATCCTTCCAACATTAAAGGCAGAGAGATTGGTTAGCATCTCTGGACCTAAAGAATGCTTATTTCCACATTCCCATCAGGCAATCCCACAGAAAATATCTCAGATTCAGATTGCATCAGGCCATTATCAGTTCAGGGCAATGCCCTTTAGACTGACCTCCACCCCAAGTGCTTGGCTGTGGTCATAGCACACCTAAGAAGGCAAGGGGTGACAGTGTTCACCTACCTGGATGACTGGAAAGTCATAGGTCAATCTTTTCCTCAGGTTAGGGATGCTCTGGCAGTCATACAGGATACTCTGCAATCCTTAGGGTTCCTAGTAAACTTGGAGAAGTCAGTGCTAGAGCCAGTTCAGCTCCTGTAGTTCATAGGAGCTGAGCTGGACACTGTAAGGGGTAGGGCATTTCTTCCACAGGGAAGAGTGGATAGCCTAATGCAGCTAGTCAGCTCCTTCAAATTACATATCCTTAGGTCAACAAGGCATTTTCTACAATTCCTGGGCCACATAGCAGCTTCAACAGCAATAGTGTCAAGGGCCAGGTTTCAAATGAGAGACATTCAGTTTCATCTTATGTCATACTGGCATCAAAAAAAGAGATTCATTGTCAAAATTGGTGTCAGTCACAGGTACGCTCCTTCAAGAATTACAGTGGTGGCAGTAGAGGGACAACCTCAGACAGGATGCACCATTTATTTATTTAAAAGACTTACCAGGAAAGCATACTAAGCAGACAATTGCTCATTTCCAGATGCATCGTGGGGGAGAGGAACATTGGGAAATACATGAGTAGACAATATAGTGCAAGTAAAAAGAGCAGCAAGTAGTACAGCAAGTGGTACCATACAAAAAGAAACAGTGCAATTCAGAACTTTAGATACAGTACATTACAATACAATGTAAAACATGACAATACTGATGAGATGCAGTAACTAGAGTAGTGCAGCAGGATACCAGCATTAAGCTGCCAAGTCGACACTGTGTCAGGTGGCCTAGTTTAAGCAAGTAAGTGAGTGCAAGAAAATAGTACAGTGTCTAGAAGGGTAGGTGCAGTAGCAAGATGTGTGGAAGTGGTCATTAAGGAGAGTGTTGAGATAAGAAGGGGAAGGCATATGGAAAATGGTAGAGGGGAAAGAGTTTCATAATTTAGGCAGCCGATAGGAGAAGGCAGCCTGGCCTGCTGAGGTGGACATGTGAGGGACCACTAAGGGCCAGGAGTCGAAGTACCTGAGGGAATGGGAGGGAACAGCAAAGAGATAAACAGGCAGGGACTGTGACCAGTATTTAGCTGCCAGACTAGCACAGTGCACTTGCCTCCTGTCTTGCAGGGCTAGAAGGGACAGGGACTGGTAAAGGAGACAATGGTGGATACTAGGAAGACAGTCCAGGGCAAAACGGCAGGAGTGGTAAAAGGTATCCAGTCTGGTTGGGGAGGATTTTGGAGTGGCACTGTAGACTACATCCCCATAGTTGAAAATAGGGCAGGTAAATCCCTTGTTGGTGCTAACCAGATACCTCTCTTTCAGGATGGGGGATCAGATCTGGGGGAGCAAACTTCTCACGGTACATGGCTCAAGCAGGAGTCACTGTACACATAAATCTGCTGGAGTTTTTCAAGGGGGTCCTGCACCTGCACCTTCATCCCTGCATAGGGATCCCACGCCAGTATTGGACCTTAATATATGTATTGCCCAGCTTATGCAGCCTCCTTTCAAGCACATGTCCTTGGCAGATCTTAAGTATGTTACCTGAGAAACGGTATTTCTGGTGGCAATTACCTCTGACAGGAAGATTAATGAGCTCCTGGCTTTATTCATACAGCCTGACTACACTGCATTCAATAAGGACAAAGCTGTCCTTAGGACTAACAAGAAGTTTCTTCGTAAGTTGGTATCTGATTTCCACATCAATCAGTCCATGATAATGCCATTCTTTATCACTGACCATTCCACTTTGAGGGAATGTGTCCTGCACTGCCTAAATGTTAAGAGAGCTATCAGCTGCTACCTGCACCACACAAACAGCCACAGGCAGGACAATGCTCAGCTCTTCCTGAGCTATGAAGAAGTGGGAAAAGGCAAACCAGTTATCAAAAGGTCCATTGCTTGCTGGATTTCTGCCTGCATTTAGTTTTGCACAGGCAAACTAGGATCTGCACCTGAGTAAACATTTGAATATCAGTCCCCAGCTGTTATACTCCCTGCACAATTGACAGAACTCCAGACCACCAAACTGGTAAAAGAGTCTTGGTGGGTTTGTTTGTTTGTTTGTAAAATTTTATTCAAATTCATAGAAAATGAACAAGAATATAGGATAAACTCCATTGAGTTAAAAACTCATTTCCAAGGAGGTCCATTTACAAAACATACATTACAAATTTACAAACATACATTACAAATTTTAAATGTTAAAACATATAATGCACCTAACAAACACATAGGTAGTTACATCAGAACAACATAGCAAGTCTGAAAAGACAAACACCAAAATCAGTTGTCAAAAACCTTATACAGGGAAACTGTAACAATTTAAAATTATAGAAATACAGGGACTATCCTTAATTCCAACAACATGATGCCTATTTCATGGTATATAAGCTATATCAAGAATTACCTTATTATTTTATTTTATAACACACCTTAACCGTAGCTCAATAATAAAGCTTATTATGCAAAGGTTGCACCCTAACTAATTCATTGACAACGTTGTTTTGGACTATGTTTAAATTTCTCAAACCCATTTTTTGACACCCCAGAGTTAAAAAAAAAAAAACACTTCAGCTTCTCTCATTTCCAATGGTAAATCATTCCAAATATTAGATCCCCTAGTAAAAAAAGAAGCTCTACTGACCCCTAGATTTCATTTTGGAATAACATATTGTGTACCCCTTGAAGATCGCAAGCCTCTCTTAATTCTCTTACAGCAAACATATCCAGAATATACCTAGGTAACATCATTCCCCCTATTTTTCCCATAAAATTTACCAAATGGAAATTTCTCCCATCGTCCAAACACCGCCAATCTAATGCCCTATATAGATTACAATGAGGTGTGTTTCTGGGGGCATCGAGGATGAAGCGGGAAAGCCTATTGTACATCACATCCAGCTTAGTCAGCTCCACCCTCGAGGACCCCCATACATCTAATCCCCATAATGAAGTACTGGCAGGATCATGGTTTCCACAACCCTGCATTGAGTTTCTTTGGTTGTATAGTACTTTAGTTTGTAGAGCATTCCCAGTTTCCTACTGAGGCTACTCATCAAACTCTCTAAATTCTTATCCCATTTTGACCTACAATCCAGCCACATACCCAAGTATTTGTAGCTTGTAACTTGTTGAACTTTCTCCCCCTTCTTAGTTTTAACATCTAGGGGTGGGCATAAAGTAGGAGAACCCCAAAATGGACCACCTGTGTTTTCTTTACATTCATAATTAAATTCAAAGTATCAAAATATGTTTGCAGTTCAAAAAAAACTAATTGTAACTTTATAATAATGCCTTCGAGGGAACTCCCTTTCACATATATCAACGTATCATCAGCATATACAGTATATGATATCTAACATCAGAATCACTAAATTTTAGGCCATTTATATAAATATTAAAAGGTAGGGGACCCAAGATAGAGCCTTGGGGTGCCCCTACCTTAATCAGAAGTACTGTAGATTTAAATTCACCAATTTCTACAATTTGTTCCCTATTTGTAAGATAAGAACTAAACCATTTTTGTTCTGAACCTATTATACCCAAATCCCTGAGGCCGGACAGGATGACATCATAATGTAGGGTGTCAAAAGCTTTTGACAAGTCAATAAAAATGGCCCCAACAGAGTTGCTCCTGTCTAGACTCATCTGGATATCCCCTATCACTTTTATTAAAGCAGACTGGATACTGTGTTTAGATCGAAATCCAAATTGATACTCAGTCAACAAATTGCTCCCTTCTAAGTAATCTTTCAATTGTCTAGCTACTCACTTTTTCATTATTTTGGAAACCTGTGAAAGCAAAGAAATAGGTCTAAAATTACTAATATCCTTCCTCAAACCCCCCTTATAAACTGGAATAAGTTGTGCTACCTTCCAACCCTCCAGATAACTATTTGTTGCAAGATAATAATTAAACAAATAAGTCAATGGGAATGCTATACATGGGTCAGCAAATTTCAATAAATTATTAGGGATGTTTTCTATGTCCTTTGCCTTTGAGATGTCTAACCATAATAATTCAGTTCTAACCTCATCCACCAATATATGGCCATAATAAAACCTCTTCCCTCCATTTACCATTTGCTCATCACCCCAACTTCTTAATTAAATCAGTCCCTATCCCTAAACTATGATTTTGAGCCTGCACCTTACGTTATTAAAAAAAATATTAAACATATTAGCTACTTCTGAACTAACAGATATAGATTTTCCTTCACACTCAATCCTCTTTATTTGTTGTTTATTTTTATTCCCCATAAGGTCAGATACAATACCCCAGAACTGCCTTGGATTCATTCTATAATTCAAATGTAATTTTCCCTTAAAATACTCCTGTTTAACTCTTCTAAGTTCCTTAGTGTACTGATTTCTTAACTGTCTGTAAGCCAACCAGTCAGTAGGGCTGTTAAATCGTTTTGCTATTGGGGTTGGGGTATGGGGGGGTTACCATGGCAGATGAGAGTTTCTGGAAGGGGAGATGGGGATGATTCCCCTTCCCCTCCTGCCCCCCCATGGAAGGAATCTGTGGCTGTACTGAAGGTCCAGGTTTAGTCCATGGGATGGTGGGTGATGTTGCTAGCAGTATGGTACTTCTCAAAGATATGGAGCCTGCAGAAACTGGGGGCATCATTCTGGCCAGTCAGTTGCTATTTTTCACATTTTCATGCCCGTCCACCTCTTCTAATAGTATGTAGTCTAGTCAGATCTCGATGTACACATCAGTCCAAGTATCTCTGATGTCTACCACACTGCAAGTCAGCACTAAACCCGCTAACAAGTTTATATATAGGCTGAGCCTAAGTCGGGAGGGAAAGGGGGTATTAAAGCAGAAGCTACAGGAGTATAGAGCAATAAAAGTGAATTTAAACTAGCTGGGGGGTGGTGGGGGCAGACTATGGGCAAGGTACCCAGGGACTGGGTGATCCTACCCCCAAGCTAGTAAGAAAGTACTTGGGGATTTAGTCCAGAAGAGGCAGGGTGGAGAGGGAGAACTGGAAAAGGAGGGAAGGGTGACAGGGTGGAGGGTGGTCTTGATGAATGAAAGAAGCCTTGGTAACAAGGCGGCAGAGCTTCAGGCACTCTTGGCTGCAGGTAGGGTGGACATCATGGCCATCACAGAAACATGGGGCACAGAGCACCAAAACTGGAACCTGGCAATCTCAGGGTTCAGACTCTACAGAAAGGACCATGGAGAAGGAAGGGGGTGGCTTTCTACATAGAGGAAGGGATCAAATGTACAAGGGACAAAAAGGAAGAGAGGGATATGGAGGCAATGTGGTTACAGCTCCTGGACTCCAGTGGAAGGAAGTTGAGGTTTGGGTGGTGTATAGGTTGCAATCCCAGACAATGGAAAGGGACAGGGAACTGGCGGAACAAATCAGTACAGTATGTAGGAGGGGGAAGGTGGTCATAGTGGGGGATTTCAACCTGATGGGGTGGACTGGACTGTGCTGGTCACCTCTACTGCCAGGGAGCGGGTACTCTTGGATGCATTCCAGGAGGGGTTCCTGACACAGCTGGTTGCCGAACCCACAAGACTGGGGAACATGCCTGACCTGGCACTATCTAACAGTGAGGCAGTGAGGGACATAAGGGCAGAGGATCCATTAGCTGACAGCGATCATCTAACAGTGTGGTTTAACATCACAATGAGCAGGGAGCCAGTGAGATCTGCAACAAAGGTGGTGGATTTCAGGAAGGCGAACTTCGAGAAAATGGGGGAATTGCTGAAGTGGAGACTCAAGAGAATAAAGCGGGGGATGAGGACAGCACAGAAGTTGGACATAATAAAGCAAGGAATCATAGAGGTGATGGAAAAATGCACCAGGCTACAGAGTAAGAAGAATAGGGCAAAGAGACCATGCAGGCAGAACAAGGAGGTGATAGAGGGGATGACATCAAAAAAGAGAGGCATACTGGAGGTTCAGATGGATGGAGAAGGGGGAGGACAGGGAGTACACCAAATGGTCCAAGGAGGTGATCAATAGGGTAAGGGGTACGAAAACTACTAGGGAACTCAGATTAGCACAGGGAATTAAAGGAGGGAAGAAAGACTTTTTTAGATATGTCAGGGAGAAAAGGAAGTGCAGGGACAGTATAGTGAGGATAAAAAGGGGTAAGGAGTGGGTGAAAAAGGGAAAGGAACAAGTGGAAGCACTGAATGAGTACTTCTGCTCAGTGTTCACAAGGGAGGAGGAGGTCCATTACCACCCTGGAGGGGGGCTGGGGGTGTGTGAGTTAATGGACGGTAGGATAGAGGGTAGCAGAGTCTTGGAAGGGCTAAGGACACCGAAGGTGAATAAAGCACCGGGGCCAGATGGTATCCACCCCAGAGTGCTGCGTGAGATGGCAGAGGTTCTAGCGGAACCACTGGCAGACCTGTTCAGCACCTCCCTGGAAATGGGGGAGGTGCCTCAGGGCTGGAGGATGGCCCATGTAGTACCGTTACATAAAACCGGTCTAAGGGATGAGCCAGGGAACTATAGACCAGTCAGTCTGATGCCCATAGTGGGAAAGCTGATGGAGACGATACTAAGAGACAGGCTGGTGACATTTCTGGAGAGCAACAACCTGCAGGAGAGGAGGCAGCACGGGTTCATTTCAGGGAGATCCTGCCAGACCAGTCTTATACAGTACTATGACTGGGTGATGAGGGAGTTGGATGGGGACCATGCTGTGGATATGCTATACTTGGATTTCAGCAAGGCATTCGATTCTGTGCCCCATGGGAGACTAGGGGTGAAGTTATCCAGGGTGGGAGTGGGGACAAAGATGGCATGTTGGATCTTAAACTGGCTAAGGGGTAGGCTGCAGAGTGTGGTGGTGGTGGGGGTCTCAGAGCCTAGACCTGTGATGAGTGGGGTGCTGCAGGGCTTGCTGCTGGGCCCGGTGCTGTTCGGGGTATTCATCTCAGATATTGCACAGGGGGTGGTGAGAAGTATCAGCCAGTTCGCTGATGACACCAAAATGGGTGCAGTAGTAGATGATGAAGAGGGATGACTGCAATTACAGAGGGACTTGGCAAAGTTGGAGAAATGGTAAGGGAAGTGGCAGCTGGGGTTCAATGCAACAAAATGCAAGGTGTTACATTTTGGGGTAAGGAACCCAAGGAGAGAATACTGGCTAGGGGTGATCAAGCTGGGTAACACTGAGGAGAAAAAGGACCTGGGGTATTAATAACATCAAGCATGAACAATTCTGCCCAATGCAGGAGGGCAGCAGCAAAAGCAAACAGGATGCTAGGGTGCAAAGCATGTGGATTCACATCCGGGCACAGGGAGGTGATTTTGCCTCTCTACAGGGCTCTGGTTAGGCCTCACTTGGAGTACTATGTACAGTTCTGGAGGCCGTACCCGAGCCAAGAAATTAAGCTGCTGGAAGGAGTGCAGCAAAGGGCGATGAGGATGATTCAGGGGATTGAGGGAATGGATTATGAGATGAGGCTAAAGGAACTGAATATGTACGCAGTGGAAGAGAGGCATGAGAGGGGAGACATGATTGAGACATTCAAGTACCTGAGGGGTGTCAACAAAGGGGGGGGCAGAGGAGGTGTTGAAACTAAGGAGCAGGAGGGAGATTAGGGTTATGGGCTAAGAATAGAGGGTGGGAGATTCAGGAGTGAGATGAGGAGGCATTACTTCACAGAGAGGGTAGTTGCAAGGTGGAATGCACAACCAGAAGGGGTAATATCATGTAAAAATGTGGCTGGCTTTAAGAATGCTTGGGACAGGGTACAGGGGAGGGTAAGGGTGGGCAAGAAGGACAACAATGGGAGGTTAAGGGGTTTGGGTGGAGGGGCAGCTGCCTGCTAGGGAGCTAACTGTACAATTGAGCAGACTTTGATAGACCGGTAGGTCTGTCCTGCTGGCACCTTTAAATGTTCATATGTATAAATTGTTTAACTGACTTGAATGGCTCAATGCGACCCTCAGGCCACTGACATATGTACACAATGGGACCAACTGGCTAAAGTGACAAGCATCATTAAGCATTTAATGACACATTTCTAAGATGCAGCTGATGTAACCCAGCCAGGGATTTGTCACTGAACAGCTCGCTGTATCAAATCATGTTAAAACAGATTATAGTTCACCAGCCAGCCTGCAGCTCAGATACTAGCCACACTTCCTTCCTCTAACCCATACACTAGCCCCCCCCCCATCAACAGGGCCCTCTGACAATAGCCCCTTCCCTCCACAGCACCTGACACTTGTTTGTTTCCGCCTACAGGCCCCCCCCCCGACAGTAGTCCTCTTGAATGTACATCCTCCACAGTCCCAAACACTTCTCTGGCTCCCCGATTGCAGACAATAATCCCCTCTCCACTTCCTGATACAACCCAGCCACACCAACCCCCCATCCCTTTACCACAGTCCCTCTGAGCACCCCTTCCTGTCTAGGTACCCCAATTTCTAAACTCTGTGGATATCACCTCACTCATGCCCCCCTGACTCCCATAAGCCACACCCCTTCCTCCACAGCCATTTGAGAATCACCCATATCATTGCTGCACACCTTCCCTGCAAAGCCATCTTGGACACAACTTACTCAGACACCTAACGTGTACATACATCCTTTCTTCTACATTCTCCCTCCATGGTCCCTGACATTAGCCCCCTTCCCTCACTCCACAGCCCCCCCGACCTCTGCTGACTCATCATCCACAGCCTCAATCACTAGTACTTTCCATCTCCAGAAACTAGCCACTGCTCCCCACACAGCCCCTGACAATAGCCCCACCTCCTTCCTTGGCACCGGACACTAGCTCCACCTCCTTTACTGGGGTCAAAATTGGCACCATTGCACTAGCGAATGCTGGTAGATTTTGTATACAGTTATTAAGATTTTCCTTTGGCTAGCCTCGCAGGCTTGTGCTGGAGAAGATAACACTTCGGTAAGTGCACCAACTGGACCAGTGGAAAAGTCTACTGGGATTTTCCCCACTCACTAGTCCTGTGGGGGCTCTGAATATGAATTACCTGCTCTGTCAAAGTCACAGCACCCAGAGTTCTGTTGTCTTGGGTTTGGGATAATCTGGTAGGATGTAAAAGGAAAGCACAGGGAAGGTTGCAGAGATGCAAAGGACCAGACATTCTAAGGAAGGGATTATAGGAGTCAGAATTAAACAAGATGAAGTCACATGATTGCAGCCTAACGAGCAACAGCTAGCTCCTAATGCTCCACATCCCTCCCAGGTATTTCCATTGCAAACCATACTTTCTAACTCGATTTCTGCTTGAGAAGGAGTTCTACCCTATTTTGACAGCCTAGAGAGAGAGAGAGAGAGAGAGAGTGAAATCCTAGCGATATGGAGGTGTATATGCGTAAGGTGCCTCCGTGGCAGTCACCTCCTCCTACGCCAGAGAAAGACAAGGCTGCGAACCAACCTAAACAGCAGCCAGCTGCTAGCAGTAAATCTTCAGTGGGGTCATCGGTCCTCACAGAGGAATGCTTCCTGGAGATAATGTAACCGCTCCAGAGCTCCACTGCGGCCATGTCCGAAGAACATCTAGTGCACTCCTCAATGGACTCTTTGGCAATACGAGTTTCCAACTCAGAGGCACGTCTTACTTCTCTGGAAAAGAGACAAGATAAAACTGAATTGGATCATCTCAATGTAGCAAAAAGGCTTAAAAAAATGGAGGAGAAACTTGAGGATCATGAGGGCAGAAGCCAACGAAATAACCTGCTTATTTTTGGGATCCTCGAAAGGGAAGAAGGCAATTCCCTGATTCTTTTTATACAAAAAGCTTTGTGTAAAGATAGCTGGAGCTTCACCAAATGGCTCTACCTATACCACTGAGAAAGCACACAGAGTGCTCAAACCGATGCCACCCACTGGTTCACCTCCTAGTCCACTAATTTTTAAATTACTGAATTTTCTTAACAAGCAGCACATTTTGCCCCAAATTAAAACCCTACAAGAGGTGCAATGGGAGGGCCGGAAAATACCCAAGACCTACCTCAGTCAGCTAGAATGAGGAGACAGGAGATGCACCCCTTCGTAGCTAAATTAATTGCTGCTCAGAAGCAGTTTCGGGTTTGATACCCGGCCATTCTGCAGGTGAGAATCAATGAACAGTGGCATGCCTTTGAAACACAGGAACAAACACAACTTGAGCTAAAGAAGCTGTTACCTGATCTATTTAAATGACTGGTCTGCCTCTTTGGTAATTAAGTGGACCCACTGACCTGCTGGTTTGGCAGAGTTTTGAGATCCGAGTGTCATTTGGGAGCTTTCTACTGGTCATGATAGACATTTGAGACCAGTTGGAGACAGGGACTTGCTTCCCATGTAGATTTCCACTATGCCCAGAGCATTGGAGAGCTTTTACTGTCTTTGGGGTTAAGATTGGATTATTTACCAACTTATATCCAATTGATGAGATATGATCTGGGACCTTCATTTGTTTATTTCATGCTATTTGTTCCCACTTATATATTTGTGTAATAGGACTTTGCATGCCATTTCTAGCCCCTTGATGGACTTCAAAACGTTTTGTTGCCCTCCATATGAGAACATTTATGGGATATTTAATGGTCATTTTCAATGTAATTGAATGAATTGTTTAGATCATCTAGTTATGAAAGTAATAGCTATTTCACACTCCTTTTCATTTTTCTAGCCTATTTGATTCTACTTGTGCCACCCTGTGGTAAGCCATGGATGTTGTACATCATGCATATGTTTTGGTTTTATACCTGATGTCATTAGTGACGCCATTAAGCAATGTTTATTCTTGGATGGAGCATTGCATAATTATTTTCAACCTCTACAACTCGTGGACTTAATAATGTTAATTACTGGAAAATACAAAATCACACATGCCCCCACAATGCAAAGCATCATGGGCTGCATATGCAAATCACCACAGAATGTTATGTATGTTAATTACTGTACTACTTGTTCCGGGGGGGGGGAATGTTGGGGTATAGGGAGCAAGGAATGTTGTATCACAGGGGTGCAAGTTCACATCACCTGGCAATATATTTAGTTAGTACAGTTAGTAGAACTGGGGGTGCTTGTTTAATATTTTTTACTTGCGATTTGAAGATAAATCTTGGGATTAATAATTAGACGGGGAAAATTAGTAATGTAATTAAGGGGGGGACATGCCAAATTTTCTTTTTTTACTCTATAGCTGATTAATTGTTATTTGCTCGAAGCAAACCCTTTCAGACCGATTTCCCTTGGTATTATCTCATGCTATTATATCATAATAGGGGGTCCATATAATATTACAACCTGGAATATCCGAGGTGCAAGAGACAGGTGCAAACAACAAGTTATTTTGAGACACCTATCCCACCTTCATGTGGTAATTGCATGTCTACAGGAGACGCATCTCAGGAGAGAAGATACTTCTCTCCTCTGTAGGAATTGGGTAGGGCAAGCTTATGGTGCAGGTATCTCCGCTAGCCATGGAGGGGTTGCCATCCTAATCACTAAGACAGTCCCTTTTACATTAGTCCCAAAAATATGGGATGTAAAAGGCAGATACGTCTTATTACATGGTAAACTTCAGTCCAAACAGGTCCTGCTAGGGTCTATTTATGGCCCTAACATCAATTCACCCCTTTTTTTCTTACATCTTCTTAATTTGATTACCTATTTTACACATGAGGCCATATTCCTGGGGTGGACTGGAACTTAACACCAACTGCAACTAGACCGGTCTGATGACAAAAGAGTTGGACTTTCCCAGTTCAAAGGGCCTTGAAAGACCTTATGAATGCAGTGGGGCTGGTGGATATATGGAGAATATTACACCCCACAGAAAAATCCTACACATTCTTATCTTCTCCCCACCGCACCTGTTCCAGGCTTGATTATTTTTTGATTAGCTCCTTGCTCCTCCCTGGAATAATTAACAGCCAAATACAGCTCGAGTAATCTTAGGTCACTCACCTGTCTCCCTTTCTTGCCTGTTAGGTCCTGGTATACGAAGGGACTCTTTGTGGCACCTAAATAATCAATTACCCAAATCTCCAACTACCCTCTTGCAGGTTAAGGACTTTGTTTCCCAATTTCTCAAAACCAACAAAGGTTCAGTTGTGAGACTTAATACTGTATGGGTGGCCCTCAAATGTGCATTGCGTGGTGAATGTATCCGCCTCACTTCCAAAAGAGCCCGACAGTTTAAATCTAAAATTGATGGGTTGCTCCTTGATATTAAATCCACCGAAAGAAACATTAGTCGCTTCTCCCTTGTGGAGGACTGGGCTAAATTACGTACTTTAAAGCCCAATTTTATGATCTTCTGACTCAGAAAGTGGAATTGGCACTGAAGAGAACCAAACTTAAATATTTAGAGTCAGGTGAAAGGGCAGGCAAATTGCTCGCTATCTGAATTAAACAAGCAGAAATGAACTGTTGTATACCTAGTTTAAAACATCTAGCTTTGGTCCCATAACCACCCACCCTCAACAAATTGCGGCTATTTTCAAGTCATATTTCCAGGAACTATACTCTGTTCCTAGAGAGGACATTGTTACTCAGAAAGACATAAATAATTATTTAGACCTAATTGATCTCCCAAAACATCCTCGTGATGTGACAGCTCCCATGGGTATACCAGTTCAAGTCATGGAAGTTGAAAATGCAATCCATCAACTCCCGCTAGATAAATTACCAGGCCCTGATGGTCTTACAAATAACTTGTTTAAGTCTTGCTCTGCAGACTTGGCCCCTTTCTTGACTGAAGTATATAACTACTGATTTCATAATGGATTCTCAGAGCAACATTTCCAAGAAGCTATTACCCTTACACCTAAACCTGGTAGAGACCCCCAACGTCCAGAAAATTACCATCCTATATCACTTCTAAATACTGATGTTAAAATATTAGCAAAAGTCCTTGACCATATCCGTTATTTACTACCTCCTCTTCACCTATCTTCCTGCAACCTTTGACTCCCCCATGAATCTGATTGGCCTAAAGGCCACTATGGGGGTTACTATAGGAGTTGAAAAGCAAATCATCCCTCACCAGGCTGCCAACAAGTAGAGACTCAGGCTCTCAAATACAGATTGCCCACATGGGCACTGCCTCTGGGCTACTGAGGTAGCCTATAACTAACTCATTTAAACCTTTTTTGGGGGGCTCCTCTGGGCTCCCGCCTTGCCACTCCTTTGTGTCTGGGTCAAAACTGGTACAAGCCCACTAGTCAAATGCTGGTACACTGTGTCAGGCTAGTAAGACTTTATTTAAATTAGCCCTACAGGCTCATATTGATGAAGGTAACATTTCACTAAATACATCAGCTAGGCAATTGGAAAAGTCTGTGGGGGTAGCGGATTTTCCCCAATCACTAGCCCTGCTGGCTAGAAGCTGCAAATCTTAATTTTGAGCCCTGTGCTCACTGTCTCACTTCCACTGCCTCTCCTACCATTGGTCATGGCCCCATGTGCCCCACACCCCAGGGTGGGGGTCCAGCACTAACCCTACTGGAAGGGACCCTCTGGGGGGGGAGAAGTCGAGTATATGGTGCCTCAAGGGATGCTGCATTCACATGACATGGAGGAGGAGGCATGCCGAGGAGACCAGCACGGTATGAGGAGGAGTGGCTGTCATCTGGCAAGGCTTCATAGCCCATCTACCTTGGGGCACCAATAACCCCTTTGTGCTAAAATAACATTTTTTAATGCAGCCTATGCAGTTTGGGAAGGGATCGTAATGCTGGCCTAACTGTCAGCAAGCCAATTCCTTTCCACCTCCTTGTCTGCCTGTTCTGCCCCTCACTCCTCCATTTTGTGATGTGGTACCAAAGAGAGAATGGGGACGCACCCCATACAAGTCTATGGGGCTGATTTTCAGAGCAATTTTACATAACTTTGAAGTACCTTTAGATAAAAATGAAAGCCATCGCTCAACTAATTGGGAACCTATTAGTTGAGCGGTGGCTTTCATTTTTATGTTTGCAGGCACACATGTGCAAGAAAGATTATGCAACAGCTTAGAAGAGAAGCAGGTTGTGGAGGTGCATCACTGTGGCAGCCAACAGAGGCACTGCATTTGAGGGCTTGGCACTGGTGGACCAGTGGAGGCACAGTGTGCCAATGACACTGGTCTCCAAAAGTGCCACCAAGTACAAACATTTTCGCCTTAGCAATCAGGGGCAGCTTCATCATTGCAGCATTAGCCATTCCACTGCAATGAGGGAGAGACCTGTCATTGCAGGACGGAACGTTACCTAGTGTAATACTGCTTGTGAACATGGCAGCGGCTTGCTGCCACATTCACAAACAGTATTATTCAGTCCTCCTCAATGCCGAGGGGGTGCTCAATCCCCTCAGCAGCATGTGCCCCCACAAAACAGTCTCTGTTTGCCAACGGGGACCCCAATCCCTGTCGGCTTCAGTCCCCATCTCAGTTTGATTTGCCGATGGGAGACCACTCCCCGTCAGCATAACATCCTCCCATCCAAGTTTAATTTGCCAATGGGGGAGCCCACTCCCTGTTGGCATAATGCCCCCTCCCCAAAAAAGTAGGTTTGTGCCGAGGGGGGTGCCCAATCCCTCTCGGCTCTTTCATCCCCCGTATGTGCCAACGGGGGTGCCCAATCCCACGTCAGCTACAGTAGCCCCCCAATAAACACTAGGTTGGCATGCTGGGAGCCCACCTCAGTGTGCCAAATGTCCCTGTTAAAAAAAAAAGTACTGCAATGTTATAATTTTTTTTGTGTTCTGTTCCTGTAAATCAGAAAAAGATCCCTCGTTGAGTCTGGTGGCCCCGCTCCCTCAACCCGCACACACCATCTGCGCACCCTGCCTCCCCACATCTCTCTCACCCCATACTAACATCCAGAGCCCAGCGTGAAGATCTTTGGTGGACCAGGAACACGTCTGCACTCTTCAAAGCCAACTGTGAACTGAAGAAATGCCAGTAAGCTGTATAATGGCATAAATAAGTTTTTTTTTTCAATTTTGGTGCACATCTCAGGCATTGTTTGGAATTTTTGCACCAAATTTTCAACATGGGGTTATTGGGACCCTCCTCTGAATTCAGCCGCTGTCATGGCGTTATTCGGTCGCGAAAGGTGATTTTTGCGGTTACTGCGCAGAATCGTCTTTTGGGACAGATTAACGAAACAACAGTGCCATGTTCATGAGGTAGCCTTTCAAAAAGTCTATGTTGCAAATTTGGTGGAAAAAAATCCATGAAATGACTGTTTTACTAGCCGCGTGTTGCGTGAGTTGCTACGCACACTCGTAACTTCTCGAATTTGCAATATTTTCACTCCAGATTTTCAACACTGCCATTTTTTTGCACCTCCTTATGAACAGTACAGCTGTCATTTTTCACATCCTGGCCAAAATGAGTTTTTGCACTTCCAGAGTAGAATAGCGCGGTCGCTGTGGGAAATTAGTGTTCGGGACACATTAAGAAACTCACAGTGACACCGTTCATGAGCAGAGGTCCTAAAATGTCTATGTTGAAAATTTAGTGACGAAAGTCCATAAAATTACTGCCCTACGAGTGTGCATTGCACAGTTTCCACACACACTCATAACTTCGCACATTTGTAATATTTCAACATTACCATTTTTCCGCATCTCCTTATGAACAGTACAGCTGTCATTTTTAATATCCTGACCATAATGTGTTTTCACACTTCCAGTGCAGAATAGTGCGGTCAGTGTGGGAAATCAGTGTTTGGGACACATTAAGAAAATCACTGTGACACTGTTCATTACCAGAGGTCCTAAAATGCCTATCTTGAAAATTAGGTGACGAAAGTCCATAAAATGACAGTGTTAGGAGCCTACATTGTGCAGTTTCCACGCATGCTAATAACTTCATGCATTTATAATATTTTCACTCCAGATTTCCAACATTGCCATTTTTTGCACTTCCTTATGAACAGTAGAGCTGTCATTCTTCGCATCCTGCCCGATCTGTGTTTTCGTACATGTGGCACAGAATGGCACTGTCGCTGTTGGAACTCAATGTTCGGGACACATTGACAAAATCACACTGCCACTCTTCATGAGAAGAGGTCCCAAATGCTTTCATGAGGTGGGGTCACAAAAAGGCCATGTTGAAAATTTGTAGTGCAAATACCAACAAACGCCCAAGGCACTAGGGTTTCTTTTTTTTTTTTTTCAATTTAAAGTTTATTAATAAGTTTTACAATACAGAGGACAAGGCAACATACTTATTACAGTATAAAAACAGTACATCTCCTGTATGTATAAAAGATGAAAGATGACAATCCTTAAAGCATGGGAGCCAAGAAGGAAAAAGCACCTTGCCATCTATCTTGAGATTGGGATTGCCAACTAAAGGTTGTGTCAAGTCCTGGGAGTGCTCATACTTCAGAAAAGTGCATAACTGAGAATGCACTTTAATAGAAGTGGCAATTGGGGTGTTGCGTAATGGTTTGGGAAGTCATTTAACCTTCGTATGTAAAAGTGCTGAAGGGGAGAGGCAATTCTGTTTTATTTGGGCCAATTCTATCTTGAGCCAAATTGGGGTATAGGGAAGCATATTTGGAGCTTCATCTGGAATTAACCATCTAAGGTATTTACTGGCATGACTGGCCCAGTAATAAAGACCTACATGTGGTAGACGAAGGTCTCCACGGGGTTTAGAGGCAGACAGCTTATGAAAAGCTAGCCGTGGTTTCTTATTGGCCCAAATAAAGTCAATAAAAAGATTGTGTATCTTTTTAAACCATGTTAGAGGCAGCCATAAATTTAACAAATTAAGTGGATAAAAAAAGACGGGGAAAAGCATTCATTTTTATCAGGTTAATTCTACCTCATAAGGCATAGGGTTTCTAACCATAACGTCCTACCCTGTACAGACTGACAGGCATTGGGGTTTGCCTTTGGATTGCTGACTGTACTGCTCATGCCATCCCACCCCCACCCCCAGCCACTGACAGGCATTGAGGTGTACCTTGGACTCGTCGGCCCCAGACTTCACGCGATTCTCCTATGCTGCACCCATTTCACCTTATCTCCATATGGAATGGGGTGACTGTAAAGCCAAACACCCTAAGGCACACCTCAAAACATGTTGGTGTCTGCAGAATAGGGTGAGGTGACTTTGGTCTAACATTAAACAAAGAGTAGATCCATTGTTGGGGCTTGGGGATTTGTTTACATGGGAAGTATGTCTTTTGGGGGGATTTTTCTGGTACCTCTGTACGGAGTAGGAAATATTATATGGCATTCATCTCCATGTCTGTTAAGAAGGTGGTCCTTAGACATTGGAAAGATTCTGATAATTTGCCCTATTTAGAATGGCTCTAGGAGCTTCTGGCTAATCTCAGAACGGAGAGAACCATTGCAAGCCTTTCTAATAAACTTGATAAGTTTAACAAGATATAGGACTCATTTCAAACCCTGTACTCTGTGCAAGTTTGAGGTACATGTTCATGCTAATGCATGATGTAGCTTGGTGGAGGTGAAGCTGCACTTGGGCCTGGGAGGTACGGGTGGGTAGGGAAAGGACGAATCAGTAGAATTTTGTCTAGTAATTACTGTCTTCTTATGTCAAATGTTTTGTGGATTTGTTCTCTGTTTTGTAAACTTTAATAAAAGTTGAATGGGAAAAAAAAAAGAATAGGGTGAGGTGACATGGCACGACTGCCATGGGCGACGATCCAAACACTTATCCCAATGCCTGTTCATCTCTACAGTATGGAGGTGGGGTTGGCGGGAAGTTCAGTACTTCACTGCCATTCCTATTCTGCATCTGTCTAACTCCTGAATTTCCAATGCTAATATCAGCAACCAAAAATTCAGCATTGACGAATGCTTGTTAATAAAAGGTACTTTAAAGTTACGTAAAATTGTTCTGGAAATCATCCCCATAGACATGTGTGGGGTGCATCCCCACTGTCTCTCTGGTACCATGTCACAAAACGGGGGAGCACAAGGGCGGAGCAGGTGGACAAGGAAGTGTTAAGAGATCGGGGGGCTGGCAGTTCGCCACTATTACAATCCCTTCCCAAACTGTATAGGCTGCATTCAGATTTTTTATTTTAGCACAGAGTGGCTATTGTGGCTCCAAGATAGCGGGCTATGAAGCCCAAACTTTTTTATTTAATTACATCACACATTTTGTTTAAAAGCCTGTTAAGGGTAGATATGAGAGGAGCCAGATCCTGCATGGAAGGTGTATACCATCACGTGGTCGTGGGACTTGGGGCTCAGGAATGCAGGCAAGGCACTACAGGAGAATGCAATCTGGGTGGTTGGGACTTCAGTGCTGTGGCAACTGTGGATGGACAGGAACCTGGGGCCCTAACAAGGTCCTCCCCCTTGTGCGCAGGCTGAGGGATGCTACACAGAAGAGATGGAAAGTCTTCATTAAAATGTTTTATTGCCCTGAGCAATCACCAGCACCACCCAAAGAAATACAGCCACTTGATCAGAGAGTCACTACATCAATGCATGAATGTATCATGAAATAGTAGTATCTCTGATGGTGACTATAGCTGCCAGGAGAGAGGAAGGCTAAAAATGCAGAAACATCAGAAATCTCCAGCAGTACAGCACTATAAGGTAACTGGGAGGATAGGAAAACCCCTGCAGATACTCAGGACTCCATGTTTTGGCCTAAAAAGAAAAAGCCCAGAAAGTCCCCCAGGTAGCCTAAGCTAAGTCCTTAGGTCATCCACCCTCTCCGCAATGCAATTATTTCCTACCATCTGCCACAATCTTTTTTTTTTGTTAATTTAAATAGGTTGGTTCCCTGGCACTGTGTGCCAGAAGCCAAGAACACCTCCAAATCCACCAATGTTCCACAGTTTCCCATGTGACTAAGTCTTCACCATCCCACAGTACACCTGCTCCATTAAAGTTCCAAGAAGACCATGCGCCCAATGATGCAGGCCTGTAGTCTAACCTGCCTTGAATGAATTAAAGCATTTGGATTTTTGCAACTTGCCATTTTCAGGATGTTACTACATTGTGCTATTCTGCACATCTATTCTTCCTTTCTTTTTGTATGCAGCAATCTCTCTCCCTTGGTAACATGTATCACATGACTGAGGAGGGCAGAGTAGTCTGCATAATGGATGATGTTATGAGGAAGAGACTGCAACTCCCCCTCCCAGAATCTGTGTGTGCTTTTGCCACACTACAGCTTCCATTACCTTAAAAAAGTTGGCAAGCTGTGAGAGACAGCAACCGAGTTAGCCAAAAGGTGATTTCCCCAAATCTGAACCAGAGGAGCACCACTGAAATATAACTGGGGTACTGAAGAGTCTGGGTTACTTGAAGGCACTTTCTCATTTTCCCCCCTCTGGTGTTGCACACCGATTGTGCTGGCTTTAGGGCTAACCCCAATAGTGAAAGTGGCTCTCTCTGCTATTAGCCCCAGCAGTCACTCCATAGTAGCTGGCATAAATCCCATTGTGGATGCCATGGAGGGACACACTGCATGTGCATTCAAAAACTCAGCTAGCTTACCCAATTGAGTAACAGGTGCTAGGCTACGTTTCTGCACACAAAGGGCAAGCAATCTCAGCTTCACAGCGCAATGTGCCTGACGTAACATATAAGTCTCAGGAACAGCAAATACCAGCACAATTCTTTGTGCAAAACTGGCTTTATTAGATGCAAAACAATGTACAACCACCCACAGCTCAGATGAGACAGCTCAACAGGTTATCAGGACTACTGTGTCATCAGGAGGGTGATAACACTGTAGTCCCGTGAAACTGGTAGAGGTGTCTTACCTGAGCTGCAGGTGGTTTTGAGTTGTTCTGCACCAAATAAAGCAGATTTTGCACACAGACTTGTGGTACTTTTCTGCATTGCTGATCACCAGGGCCATATCTAGAATTTAGTCAAGGGGCAGCTCTTCCCTAAATGTAAAATGTTACCTTTTAAAGTGAAGATTAGGTTTAAATAGATTTGAACTGGACTAAGGGAGTAGTGGGTGCTACCTGGATACATAGCTAGGGGGCATAATCTGAAGCTGGAAGAGGGGAGTTTCAGGAGGGAGATAAGGATACACTACTTCACAGAGACAGTGGTGGCAGGATAGAATGCACTACCAGAGGAGTTAATCTAACTAAGGATAGTGGATAGCTTTACGTAGGGATGGGATACAGGCAGGGCCAAGGTAAGAACATACAAGGGTGTGCGGGCAGCCGCAGTAGTAGTAAACTATGAGCTGCACACTCAGGCAGACTTGATAGACCTGTGAGAATTTTCTGCTGGGTATTTTGTATGTTTTACACAATACAAGCTAGTGGCTTCAGAGCATATATGAAGGAGCCATCAGGTGAAGAACACAACAGAACAAGAAAAGGACGGCTACTCTTCCAGGGCTTCAGTAAAAAACACACTTTTTTTGGATACGATGTTTAGAAAAATACTAAACTTTAATACAAACTTTTCCACAAGTAGGTACACTGCAAACCATGAATAAATAGTAGCACCCCCCTGACGTCAACGTTTCACGACTTAACCATCACTTTCTCAAGAGAATGTTTGAGCAGATATGCTCATTTTGCGTAGTGGGTACAGTAGTGGACTGTAGGCAGGCAGGTAGGTAGGATTATAATAGGAACAGGGCTCAATTCTCACAGCCTTCCACATTCGGCAGTTTTGAATAAATAAAGTCTCTGCGATCGCAACTGCACAGTAAATGTTCACTTGACAGTTTTTTCCACCAAATACTGTGCAACTTCCAAGTAGATTATATTTATTTACCTGGGGGGGGGTGCAGCCCTTGCAAAAAAAAAAATCTAAACTGGTACTAAACTTTTGTGAGGGACATAAAATAAAAGTCTAAATTATTGGTAAGTGACAAAGCACAAAAAGTAAAAGAATTGTTTGTACACTTGAGTGAGGGACATACAGTTATGGCACCAATTGCAATGGTATTCCCAATGACCAAACAGTTTCCCATTTGCCATGACACCTGCAACATAAACTGCAACCACTCCCCGGGCAGTACGTGGTGGTAGGATCCACAAGATAGAATCCAGAGTAGCCAAAAGTGTTAACATCAGTACAAGATATAAACTTTCCATCAGCCCCCCCACCAGTCAGCACCCAATAATCAAACACTTGCTGTATCCCCAACACAGAAATCAGCTCTAACAGTCCTACAGGCACACAGAAACACCAGCACCTACAGCCAATGCCCAATATATAGCATAGAGAGTGTCCCCTAACACTATTAAGAGTTTAACCGCCCCCCCCCCCATACCAGACATTTCTAGTTTAACAAATCAGGGACTGCAGGCTTAAAAACTCTTAATCTTCAAAGTAGTTTTTAGCTTAAAAAAAAACTGCAACATTTTTGCTTAGGGAGAAAAGCATTTTCTGAAGGAGACAGACTGTAATACATTGTCTGTGCGGCATTATTTTATTTCAAATCTCCAGTCCCTCGTGACAGACATGACAATTTTGAGAGGGACTAAAGAAAGAGAAACAATAGGGGCAAAGAAGTAAGCAGGCAGTACACAAAAAGCCCTCACAGCATCCCCACCAACTGCTCCAACAAACCAATCTCATTTACATTGATAACCCCACTTTTCAAATACTGGCCCCCCCCCCCCCCAACCTGTACCTGTTTGTGCTTCTGGATATCCCATTTCAGCTTGTTGATGTTAATCAGTCTGTAATTTCATTCCATGCTGCATACAAAGCCTGCAAAAGTAAGAAGAATGAGCAAAGCACATCTAAATAAATAGGTACATTAAGAATCAGTAATAGTACATAGTAATATAGAAAGGAATTAACAGTACCTGCTCTTTCCAAAACAGCCATGCTGGTGTCATGAAAAGTTGCACAGCCCAGCTGTTTGCAACTGTAACCTCTTTCTTTCACTTCCTGAGGTATATTGTAGGACTTGACTATTGCAGAGCAGGGGTAAGGATTTGTTAATATTTAATAGAAATAAAAAAAATATACACCCATGCAGATCCCTTCTATTCAGGTCTGTAAGTTTCTTAAGAAGCAAGGCATTTACATGTTTGTGTGCATGATTTCTTTATTCTTATCAAAGGGGCCTTATGGAGTATAACCTGTTGACCCCTGTCCCAGCTCCGCAGTGCTGGTTCCCAGCTTTGCATGAGTTTGCCCTAGCGAGCAAGCAGCTTGTAGCTGGTACAGTTACATGCTGGATGGAAAGTTTTATTTACATTCCAAGCTAACTTGGAGAGGTGAGCTTTGTGCCTTATTCTAACCTTTTTTTTTAAAGCAGCATCAAATCCCCTAGTAACATTTAGCTGTACAGTATTAAGTCTGTTTACTGTTGCCCTCCTATTCTTTAAGGGAGGGGGTATGGGAATTTTTTTTTCATTTTTTATACCTTGTAGCAATAGACAAAACAAACAGAAAAAAAATGGTTTGTAGACATACCCTCCAACTGTACTGTTTTGGCCAGTACAATACTGACTTTCTTACAGTGGTACCAGATCCTGACTAGTTGTCGGTGTGTACAATTTTCAGCCATCTGTAAGATTTAAAGGAAAATGTCCATGAAGAATCAGGCCATGCCTGGGTGTAAGGCATGGCCCAATTAGCTGTTCTGCAAAAGTAATCATTTTTTTACCTTGCGAATGATTAATTAGCTCCCTCGTATCTGGTTGATCCTGCATCCCACCCGCCGGCATTTCACGCTGTTGCGGGACGCCCACAACCACCTGCGGCTGTCTCTGTATGACTTTTCATATGGGGAGTAGGTGGGGGGTGTGCCATATACTGTCAATGGAAGTGGTACATTTCAAAGATCCAGTTTGAAGACTACATGTCCCGGCGTATACTGAGACTAGGTATAGAATGACAATGGCAGCATGGGAGCAGTGGTGGTTGCTGCAGCCACAAAGATGGAGAGCTGTATTAATTGGAATGTCTGGCATGTTGAGGTTGGGGCCCTGTGTGCACTGCAGTCTGTGAATGGGATCCAAGTTCGGAAAGGCATTCGCAATTTAAATCTGGTCAGAATATGTGGCACTTTACTTACTGAGATTCAGGCAACTTTTGATGGGGTGGAGCGGGTTTTAAAGTGGGGGGGGGGGTCATGACACAATCCCCTGCATAAGACTCTCCAATTCCCAGTGTATTTATTTTCATCCATCAAATGTTGGATGGTCTATGGAGAGATGCTCCAAAAAAAGGTATTTGCCCTAGCTGGCTCAGAGGCACCATTGGAGCACACACACATATAAGCAACCAATAAGCAATGTCCTTTCTTAACCTGCCAACTGCAGTGAGCTGGTGAAACCATAGTGCTGTAGAGCATTCTAGTAGCCCACTGGGCTACCTACTGCCATCTGCGGTTCACCTCCTGCACACCTGGATACCACTCTGCTCATCTATCGGCGCCAAGGAGCCTGCTGCCACCGGATCCCTGGAAATGAGCATCAGGAGTCCTTGTAGCCCCCAGGGCTACTTACTGCCATCTGCAGTTCACCTCCTGCATGCCTGGACACCATTCTGTGCTTCTCTATGTGCCAAGGAGCCTGCTGCTACTGGACCCCTGGAAACAGGCATCAGGCGTCCTTGTAGCCCACTGGGCTTCCTATTGCCATCCACGGTTCACCTCCTGCATTCCTGGAACCACTCTGCACCTCTGTCAGTGCCAAGAAGCCTGCTGCCACTGGCCACCTGGAAACGAGTATCAGGCTGGCCCCTTTCTCCACACACCACTGTACACTCTACACTACTCTAGTGTGGCTCTCACTACAAGCCCACTTTGACCTTGCACTGTACAGTTTTATTGATTCTGCCATTCGTATTGGCCAGAAATCCCCTCTTGCTCCCCTTCTCACCATCCAAACCTCACACTGCTACGTACGCTCCTCCAGTATCCCCTTCCTGAAAATCCCAACAGTAGCCACGAACATGGGTGCTGGAGCCCTGTCTGTAGTAGCCTCCACACTATGGAACAAGCTTCCCACTGAACTGCACACCAGAAACACTCACCAGCAGTTCAAGTCTCGCCTCAAAGACTGGCTCCTGTTGGCATCCACCTGCCACTGCTTTAAGGACTAGCCCCCCCCCCAACCAGAGGTGCCAGGGGTAGGGCCAACTAGATTCTCTTATTTACTGAAACTGTACCACCATGAGCCTCACTTTGCTTTGTTATTTGTTGTCCCTCAACTACAACCACCATGTATCACCAAATGTAAAAACTGTAACCTTTCACTATGTATTACCTGCTCTTGTTATTTTTTTTTTTTTTATTAAATTCTCGGATTACAAATACCTTTGAGCAGAAACTGCTCGTTTACAAAGGTTCCACGTCAAAGGATGAGGGTCAACATACATACAGAAGTAGTAAAAGAATGCACAATAAACAACCAAAACAACTAAAAGAAAAAATAAAGATACTCAGTTATAACATACTTTGAGATAATGTTCATATAACGAGCAGCTTGAGTAAGCAGCTGGCTGCGGTAACAATAAGAGATAGAGGGCACCATAGGCAGTTAGTATTGCAGGCGTGTGACCGGGAGAGGAAGTTGGCAGGCTAATGGGCCACTGTTCGATGGTGGTGGAAAATGTCTTGTACCAGTGGAGATGGAGAGTGGAGTGGTTATGTTCTTGTTATACTGATGTTTCTACTCTGTGCCGCCTTACGTGGCCCAGGTCATGCCTGAAAACGGTCCCTGGGATCAGTGCACCTACCCGGTTAACAAAGTCATAAATAAATAAAAATAAATAAAAGAGCTGTGTCAGACTCTGGGAGGGGACAGAGTTTTCTCCCATTGCAGCAGCAACTCCATTAGGGTTGACTGGCCAGACCTTTCAACATTGGGGCCTCCCCACACAGGCTTAAGCATTACATTATCAGTGTACTCCCATCTAAGGGAGGGAGGGACAGGGAGTATTTTTTTGTGGGGGACAAGGGATGCCAATAGCAGCAAACCTGCCCTAAGCTGCTCTGTTGGTAGCCCTTCATGTCCACCTTGGTGGCCAAAATTCTTGTGGACCAAGTTCAAGGGCCAACTAGTTGAACCACACTGGAGGGGTCAGGTTTCAGGGATGTCATCAGAATACCTTGTTTTGAGCTGGCCCAGTGGCATTGAGAGCCAAGGGGTTCGATGCCTTGCCTCTGACCACGCCAGCGATGTGTGTTTCTGAACAAGCATCGGATGCTGGAGGTTGGCTGTACGGGGAAGGGCTGGGAGTGGATTGAGCAGCCACTAGGCAGCTCTCTCCTCTCTGGGGTATGGGTGGTCGGCCTCTCTGGCTCTTGGCTGCCACTGAGTAGAGGTTCAGTGGTAGTGTACAGCATGGGGGTGCTAAGCTCTAGATGTTAGGCCAGCTGGGCAGATCGGGGCTATCTTCAGTGCCAGTGCGCATGCGTGCCTCCATACACATGCACATCTGTGAATGGCCTGGGCTCTGGGGTTTAAGGGGAAGAAAATGTGGAAAATCCCCCCGGCAGCACGATGAGAACCAACCCTTCGCAGGCTCCATACTGGTAGCTGGGCACATGCTGCAAGGCTTGTGGCAAAACGTAAGTCCCAGAGGAGCCAGGTGATGGGGTTGGGTGGGTTGATAAGAATGGGGCTGCTGAGGGAGTAGGAGCATAAACCTTAAATTAAAAAAAAAAGAGAATACCTAGTCTCTGCAGTAGCTGTTGTGAGCTAGAGCAGTGGCAGGCAAGAGTAATGGGGCAGCAGTGGCTGCCTCAGTGGATTAATACCCAGTTCTGAGGGAGGGAGATTGAATGTAAAAGAAAAGAGGAAATAGATGCTGAGAAGTGAACCCTTGGTCTGCCACAGACTGATACATTCTGAATTCCCATACATTCTAATTCTTTTGGCAGCCTGGTTGTTGGTGAAAATCAGAATGTACCCAACATTAAATGTCCTCTCTTCCCTAAACTGAATACCACTGCTGTAATGATTCCATTCTAGTAGTAACATTCAATAAGGGGAGCATTCCTGTGCAGTCATTTACTACAGCATATGGGTTACAGCTGGGGCATTAATTGTTCCAGATTTGTGGTGTATCTGTTTTTGAGTTAATTCCAGTTTTAATCTAAAAACTGGTGCACATCTGGGGCCCAGTGTGCAAATATTTTCCCTTGTGCAGATGCTGGTTTGTGCACACAAACTGGGCTTTGAGCAGATTTCCTATGTTCAAAAGACTGGTATGCATGTGCAAACAGAGTCTGCGGCTGAGCAAACTGTGAAGGGGGACGCAATGCACATGTATGTGCAGGGACCTGAATACTTTTGTCCAGTGGACCCTAGCCTCCTTATCTACTCCAATTCTTCCTCAGTTACACTTTCACCACCATCTCCCTGATCTGTTTAGCTGACTGCCCCCACGCTTTTTTTCTTTGTTACCTCCCCCCTTTTCTCTTTATCTTTTTTTTTTTTTTGTAGATTCTGTTTATCACCTTCCAGGCCGGGGCATCTCTCAGACATTCCTCACTCAGCCTGCAGCACCTAACCACCTGCCTGAACTGCTCACCCCAAAGGCTACATCGGTTTCAGTACCCCAGCTCTCCAGACCCCCCTTTGGAGAGGCCGAGGGTCCCAAGGGGGAGAGTCAGGGCTTGTAGCCGGCATTGGGCATGTGGGCCTTGGCTACTGAAAGTTGCCATCGCCTCACCTGTCTGGAAGGGGTTTTCTGGCGTTTTTTGTCCCGCACTCCCCCCATGAGCCTGGACGTGGAGTGACATCCTCTACATCTGCTGCAGCTCTATACCCACTACTTGAGCCCTAGCGGCGCAGTGCCTCTGGTCTCCACCGGAGGTCGCTGCAGAGCTGGGCTGTCCCTGGAACCCACCGCAAAGAGAGAAACATAGAAATATAGAAGTTGACAGCAGTTAAGGACCGCAAGACCCATCCAGTCTGCCCATTTCTTTTTCTACCTTATGAATGTGCCCTAGGCCTTTGCTCTGTCAATGGCCTATCTATTTATACTCATCTGTATTGCTCCCTTATGCCTATCCCATGCCTGTTTGAAGCCCTACTCTGTATTCATATCCACCACTTCCTCAGGTAGGCCGTTCCATGCAGCCACCACCCTTTCTGTGAAAAATAACTTTCTCGCATTACCCCTTAATCGACCTCCCTCTAATCGCATGCTGCGTCCTCTTGTCCTGCTGTTTTTCTTATATTGAAACATGTTAGACTCTTTCACCTTGGTAATGGCCTTAAGGTGTTTGAATGTTTCAATCATATCACCTCTCTCCCTCCTTTGCTGTAGGGTATACATATTGAGTTCTGTTAATCTGTCCTCATATGTTTTCTAATGCAGTCCCTGCACCATTTTGGTTGCACTTTTCTGGACTGCCTCAATTTGGTTAATGTCCTAGTGAAGGTGCGGTCTCCAGTACTGCACGTAGTACTCCAGATGGAGCCTAACCAGTGTCTTGTAAAGAGGGATTATTACCTCCCTCTTCCGACTTATGATACTCCTACTAATACACCCCAACATCCTTCTAGCCTTACCTACTGCTTCAGAGGTCTGCTTGGATGATTTCAGGTCATCGGTGATGATGACGCCAAGTCTCTTTCTTGTCTTGTGACTGCCAGCAACTCCCCTCCCAGCCTATAGGTGGCTTCAGGGTTTCTCTTCCCTATGTGCATGATCTTGCACTTCTTTTTTTTTTTTTTTATCATTTAAGATTTTATTAAAGTTTTTCAGGTACCTTAAGCTGTGAAAACGGCCCTCATACACCAAGTCTACAATACAGTCAAGCAAGCTAATACATAGGTAATTGTTCTTAGAATACAATATGTTACCTACAGACTCTATACTTAAACAGGTGTGTCCTAACGCAGGTGTCAATGTACACGCACTCTAAATTATAAAATGCAAATTTCGTACAGCAGGGAAATTAACTATCATAGTCTTTTTACATTAACTAAGGGTTACCAAGATCTGATCCAGGAAACCAGATCAGAACATCCTACTATCAACTAATGCAGGTGTATATGAAATTGCAACTAATTAATAGAGGTCTGTAAAGACTGAAGGAATTCTATCATTCAAAACTAAAGACAGTAAAGAAAAGCCAGGAAGATCCAGAAACATAGGACAGTATGAGCAGAGAGGGTGACAAGACCAGACAGCAGCTGCCAGCTATTGTAGTGTTAGCAAACAATGTTGCAATTTGGGGTACGGGGGGGTTTGCGGTGGTGGGAGTGCAACTGAACAGATATGGGAGTGTAAATAAGCCCCCTATTTCTTGTAGTATCTGTCAAGCCTTCCTTTGGCCACCGCCGAGAGCCTCTCAAAAGTAGACAATCTAGTCATAGCAGAACGCCATTGCAAAATCACTGGTGGCACAGATTGTCTCCAGCGTATCAAAATAGCCCTCTTTGCCTCCATAATAGCCCTTAGGACCTAAGCTGCACTGGGAGCAGGGATTGGATTTAATGCTGAAGTATCCCCCAGTAAGAGGGTATAATGTTGCAGCCGGATTGGTTTACCCATTATCCTGGAGCAGTCCCCTAGGACTTGCATTCAGAAATTTTGTAGGACCGGGCAGGTCCAGATAATGTGAAGAAGGTGAGCAGAGAAGAGAGGCATCTCCAACATTGATCCTGTGGTATAATCTTAAGGCTATGTAGAACTGCAGGGGTTCTATACCACCTTAGAAGAATTTCTAATTGTATTAATTGACTCTTGGAGTCTTCATAGGCTGTGTGAGCTGCTCTGATGCACATCAACCATTGCTGCTGGGATAAGGGGTGGAGCAGATCCCTTTCCCAGGTGGCTCTACTGGTGAGAGTAGCATCTAGCTGCACATCTCTAAGGATCTTGTAAAGAATAGCCCACCAGTCCTTGGCTCTTTCTGGGAAGGTGAAGGATGCTCAAGCAGTCCCAGGTGTTTTGTGATAACGGGACTTTAAGAAAGGAGGAGAGAGTACTTCTCAGCTGCAGAAATTTCCAGAAGTCTGAGGATCCCAACCCATATATTTCCCAAATCTGCTCAAAGGACGTTAGTGTGCGAGAGTTTGGGAGTAGGAGATCACCTATAACTCGAATGCCCTTTGAGGCCCAATGGGGCCACGAGAGCGGCTTATGTTCAACCATGATGAGATGGTTGTTCCATATTGGGGCATATCTGAGCAGGGGAAAGTATTCTGATTTTGGGACCCCAGTAATTGCCATCGCTGTCCGCCACGATCTACATGTTTCTAACATAATGGGGGTGAACCGATTTGACACCGGTTCTGTGCTGGAGAGCAGAGAAAAGAGGGGAGTATCCATTGACAAAGTGGCCTCCAAAGATACCCATGGGGGGGTTGAGATAGGGGATGAACCAGGCTGTGGTCTGGGCCATTCTGTAAGCCAGATGGTAACCCTCAAACCGGGGGAGCCCCAACCCACCTCTGGTCCAATGTGCACGTAACTTTATGTGCCCCCATCTTGGGACTTTACCCATGATCTTGCACTTCTTTGTGTTAAACCCCAGTTGCCACTCTTCCATTTTCATTCTGCACACATCATCTGGATCCTCTATTGTGTTGCAGATCTTGGTGTCATCTGCAAACAGACAAACCTTACCCTCCAGTCCATCTGCAATGTCACTGATGAAGATATTGAAGAGGACTGGCCCCAGGACTGATCCTTGAGGTACCCCACTTGTGACTTGCATCTCTTCTGACTGTATACCATTTACCACCACTCTGTTTTCTGCCTGTCAACCAGTTTTCCACCCACTTGTCCAATGTCTGACCCACCCTGAGCCTACCCAGCTTATTAATCAATCTTCTATGTGGAGCAGTATCGAAAGCTTTGCTGAAGTCAAGGTAGGTAACATCAACTGCTCCCCCTTGGTCCACCACTCTGGTTACCCAGTCAAAGAAATCTATGAGATTAGTTTGACAGGACCTTCCTTTTGTAAACCCATACTGTCTTGCATCCTGTGCTGCTATGGATTCCAGGTGTTCCACTATCCTTTCCTTAAGGAGTGTCTCCATGATCTTGCCCACTACTGAGGTAAGACTGACTGGTCTGTAGTTCCCTGCCTCCTCCCTGCTACCACTGTTGTGGAGTGGGATCACATGAGCCCTTCTCCAGTCTTCTGAGACCTCTCCTGTGCTCAGAGACTCACTAAACAGTTCTGATAATGGCTCTGCTAGTTCCACTCTTAGCTCCTTTAGTACCCTCAGATATATGCCATCAGATCCTCTGGATGCTCAATCTTCTCTCTCCCATGCCAACCCCTGACAGCCTGGGCTCGTTCCTGTACACAGGTCGCTGGTGCGGCATGAGGTGTGGCCTCCTGCGCCTCAACCCTCAGCACCATGAGGTCGGCTTTTCTCTTGATATTATCTCCTCCACTTCACCCTCTTTTTTATGCTTTCACCACCTTTCCCTGTTCTGCTCGAATGATTCCCCTCACCCTTTTTATCTCAATTTCCCCTTTTTTATCCCTCTTCCTTTTTTCCGTCTTTCACTCTGCACCACCCTTGTATCCTGCTATAGCATCCCCTGTTATCCCTTCCTTGTCCCACTCTATTATCTTCTCATACTCACCTTCTTCTTTTCTCTCCTCTCATCTGGGCCCCCAGTCTACTTTGCACTTATTTTTATGCCTTTTGTTTTAAGATGTTGGCTATCTGTTTCTCTTTATTCTGCTACTTACAGATGGTATTGCCTTTTAAATGCTGTCACTGTTATGTAATTATCACACATTTTAGTATCCAATGTTACCCCTCTTGATTTAGGTACGTATTCCACCTTGATGTTTATCTGTGCTTGTTCCTGTTAAATGTTATCAGGACCTCCTTATGAATGAGCCTGCTCAAGACAGTTACACTGTTCCTACAGTATTCATAAACTTGACTAACAAGTTTGCAGGCAGTACCTGTAGTAGTGCCTCCATCTCCCAGGAATCACCCCACCCCAGCCAATGATCCCTGCTCCCTGTTTCAGCATCTACAACCAGCGCCTGCTATGGGGTGCAGACCAGCAACTGATCTGGTGTCTCACAGTGGAGTATTCAGTTACCAGTCACAAGAAATCTTACCCCATGTGCCACAGGTCATAGTCCAGGTCACTGGTGTCTAGATCCCCAACCCCCCCAGCATGGCACCAAACATCCAGCTCCTCTCCCCTACCTGATCCTCCCACACCTAGCTGTCCCATGTCCCACACACTAGCTTACCCTAGTAATGCCTTGTTTGTCTGCAGTGTCCACCCACACCAGCCCTGGGACCCACAGACTTGTCTCTCCCACTTAAGGGCCCAATTGTCTTCCGGTCAGACCATCCCTGAGACCCCTTGACTAGCATTTCCTAACTATACATCCCCTCTCTGTCCACCCTGACCAGCAATTGGAACCCAGACCAGCCATCGACACCTAATTCTCTCTGTGTCCACGCTGAACCAGCCCTGGGACTGCTGGCTTGCCTGCCTCACCTATGACCCCTGGTAACCCCAAAGGAACCAGTCCTGGGATAACTGGAATGGCCTCTCATATCTATGTTTCCATTGTACACCCATTTGAACCATCCCTAGGAGCACTGGATCTGCCTCTGCCACCTACATTCTCCATGTCCCTCAATCTGGATCATCATTGGGATTCAAGGACTAGATTTTCCTAGCAACCTGTCCCCTTTTTGCCCACCTAGACTATGCCTGGGAAACCATACTGGCTGTTCCTACTTATGTCACCATGTTCCTTTACCCACATAATCCCTATGACCACCATACTAGTCTTCCACATCAGTGACTTCCCTGCCTGCCCACCCAGCCCTGCCCTTTTCCCACCAATGTCCCATGTCCCTCCACCTGCACCAACTCTATGACCACTATATGGGACTTCTCCATTTAAATCCCTCTTGTCTTCCCACTACATGATCAAAGGTTTAATGCCAGCAAGTCTGTTTATTGAGTCCGGGAAAGCCACATTGCTAAACTGCAGCACGTTGCGTCTGAAAATGCGATACATCATTAGGGGACAGAGTTACAGAGCTGATACCATGAAGTTGTTAAGAAGACTTAAGGAACAAGTATAAAAATCATCCTAGTGCAGCAATAGTCAAAGGCCCCTAAATTCTGTGGCTGCAGAATTTCAGAACACTTAATCTACCACAGAACTTCGGTGCATAGAATTCACTCTTCTTGGTGATTTTTATTAATATTTCTGTTTATATATAGAATCCAGTTCCTTTCCCCTATTTTTATATCCCAAACCCTCCCTATATGTTCAGAATATGATGTTATCATTGCTATAACATCATACATTAGCTAATGAAATGGCTGCATTCTGCAACAGAAATGAACAGTCACTTATCTACCACAGCTCCCACTGCCAGAGACAGTGGCACCGCACATCATGCATGGTGATATTTGCTCAACCTGCACTACAGCCTAATACAATTTTCAGTCTTACATTGTTGCACTATGGCCAACTTAAACAAAACCTTGTCAATAGCACAGACCTGTTAAGTCCATACCTCACTTTGTACAAACCTATTTGTGCCTTTAAGGTACAGAGATGCTATCTGAAATGAATAACTGGTAAAATGAATGTAACTGTCTAAATTTTTAAGAAGAATAGAGTAATTATGCCCAGAAAAGTGAAATATAATAATGTGGAGACCTGTTGAAAGAATAGACCTGTTAAATAAATAATTGCACTGTATGCATTTTTGACAGGGTTATTGATTACATATTGTCATTGGTTGATAGAATCACCTTAACGTTATTGAGAAATGTTGTGTGCAGGGACAGCTGTTGGGCCAGAGGGTAGCATGCTGTGTTTCCGTGCCGGCAACTCAGGTTCCGAGATTAGCTCTGGGAGCTGGCTGGGCAGCACAAGGATTGGTGGAACACATCACTGCTCAGAGCCTGGGAAGGCATGGTGCAGTGTTCTGTAACATGGTGGACATGTTGTGATGGGCCGGAGAGCTGTATCTCACAACTGGTTCACATGCATGTCATGGCCTGATGGTGTTAAACAGTGTGTCAGGGAAAGCAGGCTGACATGAAAAATGAGTTTTGCAATAACTCCTCTATTCCATTCCAATGGGACCTGTATGAATGAGGATGCAATTTCATGGAAATAAAAAATATATATATATATATATATATATATATATATACACACACACACACACATATACAGTATCTCTGTCTTTCTCACCACACACACATGCATATTTGTATTTATGTTACAGATTGCATATAAATATACAAGTGATACACAGTGGGAACCTCATGAGTGGTGTAGAAAGCACATACAAATATATAAGTGATAGACAGTGGAAACCTCATTAGTGGGATAGATAGCATACATATAGAAATACCTTATTTATCACATAAGATCCCTTCTGCATATGTCATTTATGCAACAGGCTAGGACCTTAAGGGAGAGACATTTGTTTTGCTTCTTTAGGCATAAAATTATTTTTATAAGTCTGTTATTTTTTGAACTAGTGTTACTGTGCTTTCCACCATTCTGATTGCTATAACCACTGCCATGAAAATGAAGTCAGGATAACAAGCTGACACTGTGATGTGGTAGTTTGTTAGTGCCGCAGAACTTCCTCAGAAATTACAAACTACCGCCGCAGAAGTTCTGCGGCAAATGGTAGTCTTTTTTTTTGAACTCTCAGTCTTTATTGAGTTTTAATAACAAGATATACAAGGGAGGGTAATAAAAAATATTTACAAAAACAAGGAAAAAGAGGATTAACAAGAAGAAAAATATTATAAAAAGAAACAATATATTATTATGTGCACATACATCAGGTGAATCAGAATATTTCATTTGCTTGACGAGAATGAAAGCTAGGGAATACAGCTAAACATTTCAAAACCAGAGAGTTAGTACTGTACAAGGAAGGAAAAAAAAATAATTAGGGGAAATTCTTTCAGTAAAGCTTTAAGGAGTAAAGTCGGACCTAGAAGACATTATATACAGAACCCATTTTCTCCATTGGATTTCAAAAGCCTCTTGTGATTTGTTAATTAAGGCTGTAAGACTCTCCATCTTGTATAAATCTATCATTACTTGCTGCCAGAGGTCCAGGGTGGGGGGAGAATTTGAATACCACTTTTTAGTAATGGCATTTTTAGCAGCCAAAAGGGCCAGGTTTAGAATTTTCTTAGAGGAGGCATCTGCTATTTCGGAAGGGAGGAGGCCAAATAAGAAGAGTTGGGCATTTAAGTTTAAATTCTGGGATATTATCTGATGGAGAGCCTCGTTAAGTTGTATAAAAAAAGGCCGAAGGGCCGTGCATGACCAAAAAATATGCCCCAAAGTGGCAGGATAGAATCCACATTGTCTCCAGCAGTCGGCGTTTGATTGCTTCAGATACTTCTGAGTCACCACAGGGGCCCTGAAATATCTAACAGCGAGTTTCCATGCAAAGTCCTTCCATGTCCCTGCACTAACTCCCTTATACATGCTCTTCAGGTAGCTTTGCCAGATCGAGGGAGGCAATTCTATTGACAGGTCCCTCTCCCAAGCTCTCCTGACCTCCTCCAAAGACTGGATTTGAATCTTAGAGAGAGCTCTATAAAAAGTAGAGATCAAGTGAGAAGGGACAGGTCTCCCATCCACTGCAGAGACCAATACAAGTAGTAGGTCTGGAGGGGGTACATCCTCCCATGGTAGCTTCCCCAATGCCTTCAGGAAATTCCTAGTCTGAAAGTATCTAAATCTTTCATTGTATGCAATATTATGCCTTTGGGTCAAATCTGTAAGGGATAGGATCCTGCCTCCAGGAGTGAAATGGTATACCAGGTGAAGGCCCGATTTGAGCCATCTGATAAACCCCTTATCTAATTTGCCGGGGAGGAAAGCATCTAGGTAGGAAAGGGAAAATAAAGCAGGTCTCCAGAGTTTAAAATCTCTGGCTGCTATAGTTTTAAGCCAGCAATTAAGTGTTGTCTGAGTATAGGGATTGGTTATGATTTCTATGCCGATCGTGAGAGGAAAGGATAATAAGGTATTATAAATATCCATAAATTCTAATTCCTGTAATTCCACAGATTTCCATCTGGATATGTATGTCTTATCTAACCAATACAAGGGGATTCTCAGTTGACAGGCCTGATAATATAACTTAAAGTTTGGTAAAGAGAGACCTTCAGAGTGTCTAGGGAGTTGTAAGGTTGTCAGCCTGATCCGGGGCTTCTGATTAGTCCAAATGAACGCTGAGATTTTTTTTGCAGAGTCCGGAAAAAGGCATTCGGAATTTGCACAGGTAAAGTTTGTGCTAAGTATAAGAAACGAGGCAGAGTCACCATCCTGACTGATTCTATGCGTTGACTAAGGGAGAGGGGGTGGGCTCGCCATCTCTCCAGATCAGAGGAGGTTTTGGTCAGGAAAGGAGAATAGTTAAGTGCGAACAAATCACATCCCAGCGGCCCTATACGAACCCCAAGGTACTCTATATTGTCTAAGTGCCATTTAAAGTTATATGTCTGTCTCAGATCCTCCTGAGGGACAAAGTTCAAAGCCAAGACCTCCGTTTTATTTTCATTAATTCTGTAGCCAGAAATAGCACTAAATTTTTCAGAATGTCCCATAAGTGGGGTAGAAGCAGACTCAGGGTCGATCAAATATATTAAAAGGTCATCTGCATATAGAGCCAGTTTATGCTCTATCAGGTGGACCACTATTCCGTCAATTCATCTCTTTGTCTCAGGGCCTCGCCAAAGGTTCTAGGTATATCGTAAATAATAAAGGGAAGGGGCAACCCTGTCTGGTACCACGGAAGAGAGAATAGGGTTGGAGAAGGAGCCATTTATATGGATATAAGCTCTAGGATGGGAGTACATGGCTTTTATTGAATTAACAACTATCTGGGAATTCCATCCTAATCAGAACCTCCCATGTAAAGGCTATTCACCGCGTCGAACGCCCTCTGCATCGAGGGAGAGAAGGAGGAAATTGGATCTAGAGACCTTTACTCTCTGCAATAAGTGCAAAGTTCTCTTGATGTTATCCTGTGTCTGGCGGCCAGGAACAAAACCCGTCTGACCTAGGTCTATTATCGCCGGTAAAAAAGTTTGAAATCTTTTAGCTAATATAGATGCGAAAATCAAGTAATCGACATTGAGAACCGAGATAGGCCTGTAGGAAGAACAGGAGGTCATGTCCTTTCCTGGCTTCAGAATACTGGTTATGTATGTATATCACCATGAATCAGAGGTGGGTTCCCCCCTTTGTATGGCCCTGCATGTTTCAAGTAGGGTGGGAAGAAGTTCTACCCTGAAAACTTAGTAAAAGTCTCCAGTATAGCCATCAGGGCCTGGGCTCTTATTAGCTTTTAGAGCTGAGAGCGTCTGTTCCAGTTCTATTCTGGTGATTGGGCTTTCTAAAGATTGTTGCTGCACTTTGGTTATTTTGGGTAGGTTAAGTTTCCCAATAAAGGCTTCAAATGCATGATGGTTTGCAGAGTGTTCAGGGCTGTAGAGGCCACTGTAGTGTCTACAGAAGGCCTGTTCAATCTCCCGAGGAAGGAGACTACCTTTGAAACCGGTCTCTTACTTGGCAGATACTAGATCTGGCTTTATGCTGTCTAAGTCTATGAGCTAACAACGGGTAGCTCTAGGGGCCCTTGTAATATTTTTGTTTAAGTAGTTGTAAGGCTTGTTCCGTTCGTATATCTAGGATCCCCTGAATCTGTTGTTAAGTGGCCTGTATAAGAGGATGTGCCCCAGCGTCCCCGGCCGCATGTAACTTCAGGAGATTTTGTAACTGGCTATGCAGGTTATCTAGACACAGCTGCTGCTGTTTTTTAAGATGAGCAGCATATTTAATTATTTCCCACCTTAAGACCACTTTAATGGTATCCCATAGGACTCCTCTCTTAGTGTCCTGTCTATTACTGTCTTCTAAAATCTGTTTTAATTTATGTTGTACAAATTCTTTAAAGTCTCTGCTATTTAGTAAGAAATTATTAAATTTCCAAAGGGAGTTGGTTCTTTCTCTATTCCACGTCATGTTTAGTGTTACAATTGAATGATCTGAAAGTACCATTGGGGTATGTGTGCAACTCTGCATTTTATACAAATGTTCTTTAGTGACATGTATATAATCTATGTGGGTGTACACTTTATGGGGTGCAGAGTAGTGCGTATATTCCCTTTGTTAGGGTGTAGGCTTCGCCAGACATCTATCCAGTGCGCCTCCGAGAGGTATGTCTGCACCACACGGTGCGCAGAGGATTTTTTAAAAGGCCTTCTAGCTGAGGTATCCAGGCAGGAGGTAGTTAGTTATGATCCCACCCAGTACCAGAACCCCTTGCTTCTCTCAGTACCTTCTGAAGAAGTTGTTTCCTGACTTCAGGTCCCTCCCTGGGGACATAGATAGAGGCGAGGGTGAGCTCCTGTTCTTCCAGCCTGCCGACAACAACAGCAAGGTGGCCTTCAGGGTCAGAATATGAATTCAGTAATTGAAAAGGAATACCCTTAGGGACCAGGACAGCAGTACCTCTCCTCTTCCACTTGTTATGCACCAAGGCTACTACCATAGAAAACCCAAACAGTGAGTTTTTGATATTCCCTTTTGCTTAGGTGGGTTTCCTGTAGTAACAAAAAGGAAGGTTTCAATTTTCTAAGGGAAGAGATCACCCTGTATCGTTTAATGGGATTATTTAACCCATTAACGTTATGAGAGCATATCTTAATCATAGGGGTTATATCCATGAATAAACCAGACTAAAACAACCTCTGCTGCGTGTACTACATAAACCCATTATAATGAGTCTTGTTGCTGGCTGATTTCCTAGTAGAGAACCTGCTAGAGAACGCCTCACTACTGAATTCAGTATGCTAACCGTCATAACAAGAGAGAATAAACTGGAAAAGTAGCTTCATGACTTCGAGTATTTTGAAGGAATTTCCCAATATGTGCACAAAAAAGTAACCAAATAATACTTAACTCCTAAGGGCCATAATTTTCCAACTTATTTACAATTAAACTTCCAGAAAAGGAGGGCAAACAGTTTACCCCTCCTGGAAAAAAGACCACCTGCTGAATTCAGGAAAGGGTCCTTTGGGAGGAATTGTGACCTTCAGGGGAAGTCAGGCTTCCCCAACCTCTATGGTACTCGAGGTTGAAAGGTTGGGACAAAAACCCATCGAGGAAGGCTATCAGGACTATCATTATTTGAATGATTTGATGACATGCCCTGAAAAACCTTAGATAAGAATGCTGCATATAGGTGTGTTGGTATTCGCCACCCTCCGCAGCCTGCGCCCTTGAACAAATATTTCCAGGTGTAGGTGCTCACTACGTATTGCGCCAGACTTAAATTAATATGTCCAAGAGACTCCCCGCTGCAGTACAGACATAACTGACCAATTACAAATGAATTTAAAATCAACTTTAGCTTATTGAGTCAGCAGTGTAGAATAAAACATAGGATATGACCAGAATGATATCAGTCCTCAACAAATGCCTTTAGGGGTGCGCAGCATTATTAAGGTTTGAGAAGCATTAGAGGAATACATGAGCTCCACGAAAATCTAGCAAATCAGAGCGTCCTCAAGTATTCAGGCTGCGTGAGTCAGTTTCATGGTCTTTCGCTCGAGGAAGTCTAGATCGATATACTGCCTGAGCTCCTATAAAGAGCAAAATCTTCCCTTTTTGCCTGTGTCCCTGCGAGTGTCCACACGATCTTGCCAGAGAGCACGGGGGGACGCTTTTGCTGTTGCACAGGACCCACCGTGTCGAAACACCATCCTCTTTTCTTCAGTTCCAGGGAGATTTCCTCAGGGGGTGAATAGATGATTGTTCCGGATTCCCAAAAGACCCATAGCTTGGCCGGGTAAGGCGTCTGAAACTTGATATTTTTCTCTCGTAGCAGCTTTAATATGGGAGCATAGGCCATCCTTCTCCTCATTATGTCAGTGGGATAATCGTTGTCAAAGAGAAGCCTGGCCGAGTTGTATGTGACGTTTTTTAGGGCCCAGACTGTCCTCAGAAGTTGTTCTTTATCCCTGTAACTGGATAGTTTCAGGACCACTGAGCGAGGTCTTGCCGAAGGGTCAGTGGGCTTTCTTGCCAGGGCTCTATGTGCTCTTTCTATTTTAAACTGAAAGGTGGGAGGAAGAGCTAAGGCGTCTTTCAGCAGGTCAGTAATAAAGTCCTCCATTTTGCCAGTCTCCGAACCCTCAGGGAGCCCAGAATTCGGAGATTATCTCTCCGGGACCTAGCTTCCAGGTCGATGATTTTGTCATGCATAACTTCATACTGATCTATTAAGTAGTCTACTGCTGTGAAGTTGATGTGTTTCCTCGGCCACCTCGCCCGTGGCCTCCTCTGTTCGGTCTAACCTTTCTTCAACCTCCGAGAGGCGATTCTGTAATATTGTGAACTCTTTCTTATTTTCAGCTCAAAAAGCCTTTATTTCAGAGAGAAGAGTCTCAAAACAAGATCGAGAGAGCCTTTCCGATTCTCTGTATGTGTCCGGGTCTTGATCGCCCGCCATGCTACTTGCTGGAGAGATACTGCGACTGTCTGTAGGCCTCATCTCGAATCTGGATGCATCCGTCTTTTGCGGGGGTCTTCTTGAGCTCGAGTTTGTTCTGTTCTTGCTCCCCGTCATTCTTTGTTTATTTAGGCTACTTTTGAAACTCATTAAGGCAGTAAGGGGGAGAATTTCTTGGCAGGCTATGCGGGAGCTTTCACTCTATGCAACCATACCCGATGGTGACGTCACCGGAAGTCGCCAAATGGTAGTCTTGCAGCAGAACTTGGTCCCACTGTGCCACAGAAAAGTAGGGGCCCTGGCAATAGTTAAACATCAAACAACAAACGCAGATACATGTGGCTATATATAAAATACAAAAGGTTCTCCCCCACATACCCAATACAGTATATGCAAAAAGCAATGCATCCCAGATCAATTGGCAGTTCTATAGTAAATAACAAAAAGTGATGGAAGAGGGAAGGGGTGTATTTTGTCTGTGCACAGTGAGCCATTTGATGGCACCAGTATTTATAAGTGATAGTTGGGTTGCTGTCAGTCACTGTCACTGAGCTGTACTGTACATTATGTGTTCACTGAGAGCTCAGTCGGTAGCCAGTTGCGCTGGTGAGAGGAGGGCTGTGCTGCTCACCAGCTAAGGGAGAATAAGGTGGTGGGTCACACCTTTACCAGATGGGGGGACAATTAAATTACCAGGGATTCTGATTTTTATAATGGTGTCAACCCTCAGACAAGGGGAAGGGGAGAAGGACCACTAGACTACCAAGGATAGTTTTATATTACAACTGGGATGGGGATAAGACAACAAGGAGGGGGGTGGGTGCACCGCACTGCTGGTGATCTTTGTGTTTTTTATTACGGGGATGGCTGTCAGACAATGGGGATGGGGAGGGAGCACTGGACTAATAGCAATCTCTTTTATCACCACGGGAATGGCAGTCAGACAGCAGGTAGGGAGAGGAAACATTGGACTAACGGGGATCTCTTTTTGTCACCATGCAGATGGCAATTGGAGACCTGGGAGGGAGAAAGACCACTGCATTATGGAAAAGATCATTATTACTAATACAGGGTCAATGATCGGGGACCAGGTAGGGCCACTACACTATGTAAAAGATTACTTTTATTAATACGGGTTCTGCAATCGGAGACCAGGGAGTGGGAGGGACACTACATTATGGAAAAGATCACTATTATTAATAATACAGGTCAGCAATCAGAGACCAGGGAGGGCCACTACGCTGTGGAAAAGATCACTGTTATTAATACAGGTTGGCAATCAGGGATTGGGGGGGCACTATACTAACAAAAAGATCACTCTTATTAATACAGGATCGGCAATTGAGGATCAGGGAGGGGAACTATACTATGGAAAAGATCACTATTATTAATACAGGGTCATCGATCGGGGACCGGCTGGGGAGAGGGATACAACACTGTGGAAAAGATCACTATTATTAATACAGGGTTGGCAACCAGAGACTGGGGAAGAGAGAATGGCACTACACTATTGAAAAACATTTGATTTCTACACCAGGATGGTGATCAGAGTAGGGTGGCAGTACACCATGGGGGACTGCAGCTGCATGGAGCTTGGGCATGTGGGGTGCTGAACTAAGCCACCCACGGGCCATGCAAATGGTCTCATAATAGGCATGCAAATGGGCACTAGTGTCTTGCATGCCCAATGGGCACAATTACGCTCCTTTCATGAATGGGGGCCTTAACATATAGTGCTATTCCTGGCAACCCATTCTCATGGTTGACTGTGGGGTGCAATGCTACTGAGGTTCCCAGTGTTTTCCAGGGTTAGCGCTGCCCCCACCTGCACCTATTCACATTCAGATAGAGTGGTGCACTATCCAAATGTAAATATCAATTTTTGGTCCCTACACAGTGGCAAGGTATGGTGCAAACCTTTGTGCAGCAGTTTGCCCTTTTTTGTGACTCCCACACAAGATTTTTAATCACAGAAATTAAATATCATTAAAATAAGGAAAATATACAATGAAATAAGCTTGTTTTCATTGACAAGATAAAGCATGATACTTTGTCTTGATATAAACCTTGTTATAACATGGATTCTCAGCAGGAAGGTCATGTCAAATGAATCTGATAGATTTTTTTTTGATTGGGTGACTAGGGAAGTAATTTAAGGAGGGGCAGTAGACATCGCCTACCTAGATTTCAGCAAAGCCTTTGACACCATCCCACATAAAAGGTCGGTTAACAAAATGGGTAGTTAGGGGGGACGTGGCCAGCAGCTGAACTGAATGGACATCTGAATGTCTAGCTCCCAAAATAACCCCTTAAAATTCTGCTGTTACTGATTCTTTCCTGCACAATGGCACATGGTCATTATTAAGAACTTACCTGTCTGTTGCCCATGTATTTGCTACTCGATCAGCGCATGATAACTTATTTGTTTGCGGCTGCTTTTCTTATGTTCTGCTCTTCCATCCAGCCCTAAAAGATACTCAGAATGGAGTCTGTCTCTACGCCAACATCACCAGTAATCTATCAGAAATACAGCAAATGTTTGCCGAAATTCGACACTGTATGGAAAGACTGGACGTAGCCACAAAGAAGAACATGGAGGATATTGTGGACTTATTGGAACGGGCTTGCATTTCTGAGCACAGATTAGCGGAGGCTGAGGATGGCTGGCACAAGGCTGGGGCTAAGTTACACAATCAAGAAAGGTTAATTCACCTTCTCTGGGCCCGTGGGGAACAGCTTGAAAATCGAAGCTGCCGGAATAACCTCAGGTTTGTGGGGTTTCCGGCGGGCTGCGAGGGGAACAATGCTATATCTTTTCAACAAAAAGAGCTTCCCCCCCTTGCTGGACTGCTGAGGTGAGACCCCCTGGGAGATCGATAGAGCACACAGAACCCTGGCACCGTGCCAGGCTCCTGGTGGGTGCCCTCGTACCATCCTTGCCAGATTTCTCCAGTTCCAGGACCGTGAATTTATTACTGAGCTGGCTCGGCAGAAGAAAGAACTCTTTTGGAAAGGATACAAAATTCAAATTTTTGCTGATTACTCACAGGAGGTAACCAACAGGTGAAGGGCCTTTACAGTGGCTCATAGATCGTGTGCTGAGTTGGGTCTGGAGTACTCTCTCCAATACCCTGCATCCCTCAGAATTATGGTGAATGGGTCACCGTGGGTCTTTGAAAATCCAGCATCTGCAGAGGACTTCATAGCAGCCCAAACCCGTAAGTTAAACTGTGGCAAATTACGAGACACCCGCAGTCCTGGGGCCCTGCTTGCTAACCCTGTCCCTATGGACACTACTAAACCCAAGATCTCTGAAGCCTCATCAGCTTCTATTCCTCAGCCAGTAAAACAACTTCTGACCCCCACTCAGACACCTTCCCTAAAATCCCCTGGTAGCAAAAAAAAGAACAGGAGAAGGGCGAGGATTGAAGAAGGGCATGTAGACAAAACCCCTCGGCTCCGTTCCAGAAGCCGAAGTGGCAGCCCAGACCCCAATGTCTCTCATGATGCACTGATCCCAGATATGATCAACAATCAATAGAAGGCACTGATGGATCTCCCTACGGAAGATGTTCCCCGCGATCTGCCTCTTCGCCCCTGACATTGCTGCTTGGAGGGTTTGAAAACTTCAGCTGCAAAACATCTTTCCTGGGCTGAGAAATCAACGGGTACTCTTTTTGAAGACTCTGTGACCTCAGCAGCTGTGCCTGCCCTGGAATCAACCTCAGGTGATGCAGCTATTTCTGCTTCTGCCGTCGAATCAGTTGGCTGACTTTTGCTATTATATCCTTTTAGGATACATAGATACATAGACAGTGTCGGCAGATAAGGGCCTATGGCCCACCCAGTCTGCCCATTTGAGCTTGTAAGTTCAGTTTATGTTTTCCTAGAAGTCTGTTGCCCTTTACCCCTGACCTCCAGAATTCCTTTATGTCTATCCCATGCATTCTTAAATCCCGTGATTGTTTCAGCCCCCACCACTTCCTCTGGCAGGGTGTTCCACTTGTCCACCACCCGTTCTGTGAAAATTCTTCCTCATGTTTCTCTGAATCGTCCTCCCTCCAACTTCATCCCATGCCCTCTAGTCCTGGTACATCTTTTTCGCTTAAAAATAGTGTATTCCTGCACCCTGTTCCTCCCTGTGAGATACTTGTATGTCTCTGTCATTTCCACTCTCTCCCTCCTCTCCTCCAGGGATTACTTGCTCAGTTCCTTCAACCTGTCTTCATAGGACTTGTGATGCAATCCATGCACCATCTTTGTTGCCCTCCTCTGAACATTCTCTACCCTGTCTATGTCCTTACGTAGGTATGGTCTCCAGAACTGTACACTGTACTCCAGGTGGGGCCTCACTAGTGTCTTGTATAGCGGAATTATGACTCCCTTTTCCTGCTGGTGATGCCCCTGCCTATACATCCCAGCATCCTATTTGCTTTACCTGCTGCCTTGTCACACTGTTTCCCTACCTTGAGGTCATCAGAGATGATAACCCCAAGATCCCTTTCCTGTTTGGTGCATGCTATATCCTCACCCCCAACTGATATATTGTGCCAGGGTTTTTGTGCCCCATATGCATTATCTTGCACTTCTTTGCATTGAATTTCAACTGCCAAAACCCAGACCATTCTTCAAGTTGCTGCAGGTCCCTTCTCATTCTGTCTACACCCTCTGGTGTGTCTACTCTGTTACAGAGCTTTGTGTCATCAGCAAACAGTGAAATTCTGCTTCTAGGTCCTGTGCAATGTCACTGATGAAGATGTTGAATAGGACCGGTCCCAGCACTGATCCCTGTGGTACCCCACTGGTCACTCTTCCCTCTGTGGAGTGACAGCCATTTACCACCACCCTCTGTGTCCTGCCACCCAGCCAGTTACCTACCCACCACACTACTGTCCTGCCCACACCCATATTCCCCAGTTTGTGTAATAGTCTTCAATGTGGCACAGTGTCAAAGGCCTTGCTGAAGTCCAGATAGGCCATGTCCACTGCCCTCCCCTGATCCACCTCCCTAGTCACCCAGTCAAAAAATTCACAAGGTTGGTCTGACATGACCTCCCCTGGTGAAACCATGCTGCCTTGGGTCCTGTAGTCCATTGACAACCAGATGTTCCACCAGTCTCTCCTTCAGTAGTGCTTCCATGATCTTCCCCACTACCGAGGTGAGGCTGACTGGTCTGTAGTTTCCCGCTTCCTCTTTGTTCCCACTTTTGTATAAGGGGACATCTGCTGTCCTCCAGTCTTTGGGTACCTCCCCTGTTTCCAGTGATCAGCTAAACAGGATAGCTCGAGGTTCAGCCACCACCTCTCTTAGTTCTTTAAGGACCCTGGGGTGCACCCCATCTGGCCCCATTGCTTTATCTACTCTTATTACTTCCATTTCCTTCAGGACCCTTTCTCGTGTAAAGGGACTTGTGTCCATTTCTGCACCATTCTCACCCCTTGTACTCCCTTCAGACCCATTACCTTCCTCTTCCTCAGTAAAGACTGAGCAGAAATACCTGTTCAATATTCAGCTTTACTGTTGTCATCCTCCAAGTGGCCCCCATCCTCCCCCTTCAGTCTCACTATCCCTCCCTTTGTCTTTCTTTTTTCACTTCCATGCCCCGTACTTTATAGCATTCAATCCCGGGGCTCACACATACTCCTTTTCTCCATCCACCTTCTCTACATCCAGCTTACATAGACTTTGACATAGACTTTGACGGCAGATATCGACCGCTAGGCCCATCTAGTCTGCCCATTTCCCTACCTACAGGATAGGCCGCAGATCCTAGTTAACCAACAGCCTATATCTTCCTGCCCCCCACAAGAATTGCCTTATGTCTGTCCCATGCATTCTTGAATTCTCCCACAGTTTTAGACCCCACAACTTCCTCAGGAAGGCTGTTCCATGCATCCACTGCCCTTTCTGTGAAATAATACTTCCTCACATTACCCCTGAACCGCCCTCCTTCTATCTTTAAATTGTGTCCCCTTGTTCTTGCAAGTCTCTTTTTCTGAAAGATGCTACCCTCTTGGACTTTGTTGATTCCCTTGAGGTACTTGAAAGTTTCTATCATGTCCCCCTCTCCCTTCTTTCCTTAAGGGTATACATATTAAGCTCCTTTAGTCCCTCCTCATACGGCTTCTCTTGCAGACCCTGCACTATTTTAGTTGCCCTCCTCTGGACTGCCTCTATCCTGTCTATGTCCTTGCGGAGATGGGGTCTCCAGCTTTACCAACTCCTTTCTGTGCACCGTGCCCTCCTAGCCTTTCTCCCCCTACTTCCCTCCCTCTCTTCCCCCCTACCTTCACCTCTATCTGGTGTATATTTTTATTTTTATTTTTTTCTTCTGTTACTTCCTCCTGCATGCTTAGATAACCTGCTTTATCTTCCTATAGACACTTCTATGTATGTAAATACCGTGTAATCTGTACAATATTTGTATAATTCTATGTACATATGAACTTCTTTTTCTTCCTCGCTCTAAAGAGTATTATCTGTATTGCCTTGTAAATACCTGTGTTGACCTGTATACACAATTGTTCATGCTCCACCCAGGTCCATCTTGCAAATGAGCTTCTGCTCAACGATGAACGCCTGGTTAAATAAAGACTTGATTGATTGACTTATGTACCTGTAAAAGGTTTTGTCCCCTCTACCCACTGATTTTGCAATGTGTTCTTCTGTCTGAGCTTTGGCTTCCCTTACTGACCTCCCTGCCACCTTTTGCTTCTCCTGGTACTTCTCCCTATCCCCTTCTGCCTGTGTCTTTTTGTATTGGCTGAATGCATTCTTTTTGGCTTTCACTTTCTTTGCTACCTCTTTGGAAAACCATAATGGTCTCCTCTTCCTTTTCCTCTTGCTAACCTGCTTAATGCATAATTCTGTTGTTCTTGTAATCCCCATTTTAAATACTGCCCACTGTTCCTCAACCCCTGATGCCTGTCCCATTCCCCTTAATGCCTCTTTCAAGTATCTCCCCATTTTCCCAAAGTCTGCCCCCCTAAAATCCGGGATACGTGTTTTTGTGTGGTTTGGTTCTACTCTTTCTGTGATTTCAAACCACAATGACTGGTGGTCACTGTTCCCCAGGTGCTCCCCCACTGTTACCCCATCACACTGTCCCTGTTTGTGAGCACAAGGTCCAGTATTGCCTTCTGCCGAGTTGGTTCCATGACCAGTTGCTTGAGGAAGGCACCCTGAAGGGAGTCCAGGATAAATCTGCTCCTAGTTGATGCTGCTGCTGGGATGCTCCAGTCCACATCTGGAATATTGAAGTCTCCAACCAGTACTACCTCACCCTTTGGATGGCTAGCATCAGCTCCCTATCTGTTTCTTCCTCCTGGGCTGGTGGTCTATAGACCACACCTGTGCAGATGGCTGTCCCCATTTTCCTTTCCAGCTTAACCCACAGTATCTCTCCCCCATTTTGTTCCTCCTGGATCTCTGTGGCCCTTATGTCATTTTTCACATACAGTGCCACTCCTCCTCCCTTCCTGCCTGCTCTGTCTCTTCTGAATATGTTGTAGCCAGGTATGGCCATCTCCCAGTCATGGTTATCATTACACCAGGTTTCAGTGATGGCCACAATGTCCTCAGCCAGTAAAACAAGGATCAGGTTTAGCCGGTGACACGGTTTTTATTTTCCATCACTATGTCTGTCTGAGGGTCAGGTAGCCCTCTCCTCTAATTAGGGATGATACCCATGGGCCCAATGTAAAGGGGGGGTCTACCATTCCAGAGGATGGCTGTGATTGGCCCTTAGACCTATGCCTGGTCATTTATTCAGGTCTTTTTTTCCTTCCCCTTGCTCTGTCAATGTGCTGATCAGGCACTTTATGCGCTAGCCTCCTAGCCGTGATGCCTGACAGTGTAGGGGGATGGATTGTGTTGTTTATACCTTTATTCAGGGCCCACTTACACCCATGCTTGGCAACCGTATTAAAGGGATTAGAGGAACTAGGGTGGTCCTCAATCACTTCCACTTGCCAGTCTGATGGGCGGCAGTTTATGAGACCACCATTGCATGGAAGTTTCGTTTTCTGTTTTCTTTTTAAGCCAAGGTTATAAGGAGAGTTGTTCCACTTCTCGAGATGGGCTCCTGGAATTACCTACCTCCCAGTGACCTCCACTTGTATCTAGGCTGTTTTTTAGCCTACACACAAAGTGGATGCTGGTCATGTGTGGGATTGTTTCGTAGTGAACGGGGGGTGGGGGGTTGGGTACTGTTAATAAAAATGGTTTAAATTTCCCTGTTATTGGTTATTGTGAATAGTAGTATTTTTCTGTTTCAGGTAAAAATGTTTGCATTATGGTGTTGTGTTAATTATTTTTATGGCAATCTTACTAATCGGGCGAGGATGTACCCTCCAAATTCCAGATGGGGGAGTAAGAAGGGAAACTGTGCTAGACCCAAACCCTTCCTATATTGGTTCCTATCATATATTCCTGCAGACGTGTTTTACTGTGGTCTAAATGGAGACTAAGCTTATCTCATGGAGTGTGAGAGGGCTTAATTCACCCATCAAATGGAAGAAAGTTTTACTCCACTTAAAAAAAATTAGGTCCTATGGTGGCCTTTTTGCAAGAGACTAAACTCTCTTCTAGGGAAGCTATAAAGCTTAAACAGGGTTGGGTGACTGAAGAACTACACAGTGCGGCACCCTCCCATAAGTGGGGAGTTTCCATACTTTTCATACAAATTTGGGATGGAAAGTGGAGGAATATGTATGAGATCAGGAAAGGAGATGGATTATAGCAGAAGTTGAAACCCCTGAAGGCCCCTTGGTCCTGGCTAACTTATATGCTCCAACCAGGACTGCCTGCAATTCTTTCATACAGTTAATCAGGCCCTCTTGGACTTTAACAAAAATAGAGCCCCAATACTTTTAGGAGGGGACTTTAACTTAACATTAGATCACTCTATAGATAGAAGTAATTAATCCCCTGAACCTCACAGACAGGCTAAGAGAGCAGTAGAGAAACTAATGTTCGAACATGGATTATTGGATGCCTGTAGGACCTTACACCCAGGAATGCATGATTATTCCTGTTTTTCCCTGACCTATGGATCATCCAGTAGGATAGATCTCTAGCTCATTTCTTTCAGGTTATATGAAAAGGTGGTTAAGGCCTTAATGCACCCAGTTTATGTCTCTCATCATGCACCTCTGGAATTAGTCATTAAAAGGGGACATGACCCCTATCAGACCACCACATGGCATTTAGACCCTCTCCTGCTGGAAGATGCAACTTTCCTAGACTGGATTGGCCTGGCAGTATTAGAATACTGGATGGATAATAATAATGGGGATGTTTCCAACTCAACCTTATGGGAGGCTTTTAAAGCTACCATTCAGGGCAGGATAATAGCCTTTGCTGCTGCCAGGAGGCGCCGTCATGAAGCAGATCAGAGGGCATTGGAGAAGCAACTTTATATTTTGTAATCCCAAAATAAAACTCTCAAAAATCAAACCCCATCTTTCTCTCTATTAGCACAACTAGCCAGTACACGAATCTCCCTTAATTCCCACTTATCCCGGCAGGCTGAGCTAAACTTTAGGTGGGTGTGCCATGCCTTCTGGGAAGGGGGAGAAAAGGCCAGTAAGCTTTTGGCCTACCAATTTAAACGCCAGCAAGCCTCAAAGGTGATATTTTATTTTATTTTTTTTATTTTATTTAAACAGCAGTTTGGAAAACCTTTGAGCCATAGGCTCATTTACAAAGGTACCTTGTCACAGTAAGACAAACCAAAATACACAGTATAGCAGTACAACACATAAGTATAACAGTAAAATTAAGACATAGATGCAAAACAAGCTGGTACAGGTAGGATGGATACATGCATTAGTGGACACAAAGGGGGTTCAATGCTGTACGAACTCTGGGATAAATCTAATCATGTCCCAGTTCTATGAACATCTATATGCTTCTCCATACCCCCCCGATCCAGCTAAGATCCAAGCCTTTTTTATCCTCACTACCCATTCCTAGAATTTCTGATTGTGATACCACACTGTTAGAAACCCCGATAACAGTTGAAGAAAAATCAGGTGATTCACTCTCTGAATCCACGTGAAACCCTAGGGAAAGATGGATTGCCCATAGATATATATAGACTCTGAGGAGTTAACCTGGCCCCCTATCTGGTTCTGGCATTCCGACACTCTTTACTCACTAAACATCTACCTCCTTCCATGAGAGAAGCCACTATTACAGTGCTTCCCAAAAAAGGGAAAGATTCACTGTCCCCAGGTAGTTATCGCCCCATTTCTCTTACCAACACCGATGCCAAGATATTGACCAAAGTTCTTGGTAGCCGACTTGAACCTCTTCTGCATGGCTTGGTTAACCCATCCCAAGCAGGCTTTGTTAAAGGCCATCTGGGGTAGGATCACCACAGAACCCTAGTGTCCCTAATACACTCTGTCAAAATCTCACCAATTTCTTCAGTAGCTTTGGCCATAGACTTTGAAAAGGCCTTTGACTTGGTTGAATGGCCTTTTCTATTCCTTACTCTCTCCACTATGGGTTTCGGCCAAGGATATATTGCCTGGATAAAGCTTTTATATACTGCTCCCTTAGCCTTGGTTCTGACTAACGGCACCCTGTCTCGGCCCTCCCAACTGCAGAAGGGCATGAGACAGGGATGCCCTCTCTCTCACCTCCTATTCATTCTAGCTATAGAACCCCTGGCCATTGCTTTTAGGTCCTCTAATTCTATCCCTGGTATTTAAGTGGGTGATGTCGACTATAAAACATTCTTATATGCAGATGATCTTGTTATTACCACTGAACATACTTCACTAGGCATTCAGACAATCTTTAACATTTTGACTGATTTTACAAAGATATCAGGTCTAAAATTGAATCAGTCCAAAACTGAAGTTCTTCTGCTGAATTCCTTAGCCTCTGGAGAAGAATTCACCGTCATGGGGCTTAAATGGTCCCCCAACGGTATAAAAATATATTGGCATCATCTTACACTCAAATTCACTTACAATGCTTGCAGCTAACTTTAACTCACTGATTGATTCCCTTAGATTAGATATAGAAAGATAGAAAGCACTGAAGCTCTCGTTAGCTGGTAAAATAGATTCGATCAAGATAATGGCAGCCCCTAAGATGCTTTATTTATTGGCTCACCTACCCATGCCTATACCACAGAAGTGGTTCCAAAGATTGGAGGCACTGATAGGCAATTTCCTTTGGGTTATCCCCCCCCCAATATAGTAAACTTAAACTTTGGCAACATTGGAAAAGGGGTGGATGGGGACTCCCCTGGTTGCAGCGGTATCATATGGCCTTTGTTCTGGCTCAGACTCTTAGATGGTTTTCTAAATTCGGACAGGCCTCCCCACCTTGGCTCCAGTTAGAAGCCTCCCTAACTCACACTCCCTCCCCAACGGTCACCCTATATGGCAAAAACAACTTACCCATGGGCCTCTCCCCTTCTATATTATTATCAATAAAATACTAGAAACAAACAATGGCTCTGCTGGGCCATGACCTGGCTCCCTGGGAATATATGCCTCTATGGGACAATCAGGCCCTGAAAATAGGGGACTCTACATTGCATTGGAAATTTTGGAATGTACAGAGCATCTCCTTGATACATGATCTCCTACTCTCTGGAATCACTGTTATAGACTCTTGTGAATCTCTGAAGGTAAGATATCACCTCCCCACTTCTCACTTTTGGAGATACCTTCAGTTAAGAGATGCCATATCCCACCTTCCCAATTCCCCCCACAATAATTTACCACAACAGAACCCTCACCCCATTCTTTCATGGGGTAAACATACCAAGAATAAAGCTAGCAGCATATATAATGCCCTCAGAGAAACCACTAAAGACCCTTCCCAAAAAGCTAGATTGCAATGGGAAAAGCAACTACAGACCCCCATTTCAGAGCAACAATGGGAACAAGGATGGGTACGAATCCATTTGGCCTGCCAGGATGGATGCACATGACTTATTATGAGTAAGACCCTCCACAGATGGTACAGAGACCCAGCTAAACTAATTAAGATGGGGCTCATCTCAGCTGACACTTGGAGATGTGGAAACCAAGGTGCTCAGTTGTTCCATATACTCTGGGACTGCCCCACTCTTCAACACTTTTGGCTAGCAATTCAGGACATGTGCCAGCAGGTGTCCCCCAATACTGTCCCAGATCCTCCTTTACTTCTTCTTGGCTGTGGTAGTTCCACCATGCCGAAGTACAGTCCAGAGGCACAATGGATCACACTGGTCAGGGCACTGGCCAAGAGACTCATACTGATGAGATGGAGAACCTCGGAGATTCTTACTTTTCATGAGTTTCTCCTGGCCCTTGTGCAAGGGGCCTACATTTGAGAGGATCTCCAGTTTTGCCCAAGGCTCCTTAGCTTGGTACGACAAATGTTGGTAACCTTACTTAAGGTCTAAGTATTGTCATAATACATTTCCCAGTCCCACTCCTTAGATTTCCCATCTCACTATCTAGATCTTGGTTTTGTTATTCATAGTCCTCTTTTCCCTTCCTCCAATCTGGTTATACCTACATTTCAGTTAAAGATTGCCTTTCTGTATATAGTTGATATTATAATCTGCATGGTAGAAGGACATACCCCAGGAGGAGTTGTTAGAATATTCCTCAGGCCTTTCTGTTACATTTTTTGTGTGTGACCTATGTATTTACTGTCAGGCTCCCCTCCACTGGGGGGGAGCGACCCCACATTGGTTTGTTAACCTCCGGATTCATGATCTGTAGTATGGACATTATTCTATGTCATACCCTTTAAGGTTCACAGCTAACTGAATGATTACTTATGTTAATTTCATTCGTTGGCCTTACCAAATGTTGCGGTATGAGTCAGAGCTGTATGTGCAATACTCCGCCTTTGTGTGTGTGTGTGTTTTGTCCAGAGAATAATAAAACATGTTAAACAACAAAAAAAACAAGATGGGTAGTCTGGGCATGGGAGACAAGGTGGTGAACTGGGTTAGCAACTGGTTAGGAGACAGGAGACAGAGGATGGTGGTAAATGGGAGACAATCTGGGGAGATGGGGGTGATCAGTGGGGTATGTGTGCAGTGATCAGTACAGGGACCAGTCCTGTTCAATATCTTCATTAGTGACATTGCAGAGAGGCATGAAGGAAAGGTCTGCTTCTTTGCAGATGACACCAAGATCTGCAACATGGTGGGTACTCTATAAGGGGTGCAGAAAATGAAGAGGGACCTGGAGAAGCTTGTTAGATGGTCAGAGAGGTGGCAACTGAAGTTAAAAGCACAAAAAGGGCAAAATAATGCACCTGGGTAGAGGGAACCCTGGGGAGAGCTACAGGTTGGAAAGGGAGGACTTGACTGTCACCAAGGAGGAAAGGGACCTAGGGGTTATCATCTCTGAAGACCTTAAGGTATGAAAACAGTGTGCAAAGGCAGCAGGGAGGGCCAGTGGCATGCTGGGGTGCATAGGCAGGGGTATCACTAGCAGGAGGTGGTTATGCCATTGTATAAAACATTAGAAAGGCCTCACCTGAAGTACTGCATGCAGTATTGGAGTCTACACCTGCACAAGAACTTAAACAATGTGGAGACTATCCAGAGAATGGTGGCAAAGATGGTGCTTTGCTTGCACCACAAAACATAGGAGAGACTAAGGGACCACAATATATACTCACTGGAGGAGAGTGGGGGGACATGACTGAAACTTCCAAGTACCTGAAGAACATAAACAGGGTGCAGGTGGGGGACCTTTTTCAGTTTAGATCAAGCATTCATCAATGCCGAATGTTGTCTTGCTGGTGGTGGCATTGGTAGTGCAGGAGTCAGAGAGATGCATAACAGGAATGGCTGTGAAGTACTGTATGGAACCGATGTCAACCCCACCCCACTGCAGACCGACAGGCACTGGGGTGTGCCTTTGGGTCATTGGCTATAATGCTCACACCATTTCACCTCACCCTACCCTGCACTGCAGACACTGGCAAGTGTTGAGGTGTGCCTTGGGGTGTTGGGACTTTACACTCACCACATTTCATAAGGAAAGGAGGCAGTATTGCACAGTGGTTTAAGGCTCTGAGCTGCAAATCTGGAGACCTGTGTTTGAATACCATAACCCCTACTTGCATACTGTGTGACCCTGAGCAAGTCACTTAACTTCCTTGTGCTCCCAGGTCACACCTGTAAACAAGCTTCAGCTAGTGTGTCTCTCCTGGTTAAAAAAAAAATGGGTGCAGTATAGGAGAATGGGGGTGAACTTTGGATATGAAGAGTCCAAGGCACACCTCAATGCCTGTCACTGGCTGCAGGGTGGGGGTGGACTGGTGTGGGAATTACTGTTGACAATCCCAAGTCATGCCCTGATGCCTGACTGTCCCTACAGGGTAGGGCATTATGGCTCAAAAACCCTAATGCCCTGGGTGTTTCTTGATATTTTCACTCCAGGTTTTCAACATGGGCTTTTTAAGACCCCACTGCATGAACAGTGACACTATCAGTTTGTTAGTTGAAAGGTGATTTTGCACAACGACTGTGCCATTTAGCACCACAGGTGCGAAAACACGTTTTGAACAGGATGTGAAAAATGACAGCTGTACTGTTCATGAGGAGGTGTAAAAAAAAATGGTAATGTTGAAAATCTGGAGTGAAAATGTAACAAAATTGGTGAAGTCATGAGCGTGCACAGAAACTGTGCAAGACACACCCATAATGCAATTATTTGGGGGATTTTCTACACCAGATTTTCAACATAGGCATTTTGGGACCTCTGCTCATGAAGAGTAGCACTGTGATTTTCCTAATCTGTCCCGAACATTGATTTCGCACAGTGACTGCACCCATTGTGTGCTACAGGTGTGAAAACATGTTTCAGGCAAGATGTGAAAAATGACAGCTGTACTGTTCATGAGGTGGTATGCAAAAATGACAATGTTGAAAATGTGGAGTGAAAAAAAAATGAAAAATTGGCGAAGATACGAGCGTGAATAGAAACTGCTCAATGCACTTTGGTAACACTGTGATTTTGAAGACTTTTTTAACCAAATTTGCAACATGGGTTGTTTGGGACCTCTGCTTATGAACACTTTCACTGTGATTTTCTTAATCTGTCCTGAACATTGATTTTGCACGGTGACCATTCCATTGTGCACCACATGTGCAAAGACACATTTCGGGCCGGATGTGAAAAATGACAGCTGTACTGTTCATAAGAAGGTGTGGAGAAATGGCAATGTTGAAAATCTGGAGTGAAATATGAAAAATTCTTGCAGTTATGAGCGTGCATGGGAACTGCGCAATGCACGCTCATAACACAGTCATTCTGGGGAATTTTTTCATCAAATTTGCAACATAAGCTTTTTGTGCAGTGACTGCAAAATTACCTTTTGGGACTGTATAACGATATGACAATGACGGAGTTCATGAGGTGGGGTCCTAAGAACCCCATGTTGAAAATGTGGTGCTAAAAGTCACAAAAATGGCTGAGACATCCAGCTAAGATCACCCCCCCCCCATTTATGCCATTGTACAGCTTACAGGCATTTCTTCAGTTCGCGGTCGGCTTTGAAGCATGCAGACATATTCCCACTCCACTGAAGATCATTGAACCAGGCTCCAAAGGTATGTATGGGGTGATGGTGTGTGTGGGGAGGTGGATGCACAGAGGGTGGGTGCGGGTTGGGGGAGGGGCACCGGACACAGTGAGGGACCATTTTCTCTTTTTACAAATACAAAAACAAAAAGACATTGCAGTGCGTTTCTTTTTACAGGTATGTTTTGGTACACTGGAGTGGGCTCCCAGTGTGCCACCTGTATTTTTTTGTGAGGGGGACTGAAGTCGATGGGGACTAGGTCCCTCATCAGCATACAAAATGTGTCTGTGTTGGGGGGGTGCATGATGCTGAGGGGGATTGGGCACCCCCTTGGCACACACATAAAACAACTAGGAGGACATTATGCTGAAGGAGATTGGGCTCCCCATTGGCAAATGAACTGGGGAGGGGGCATGCCAACAGGGGGATTGAGCACCCCTGACATCGGCTTGTTCAGGACTGTGAGAGGCAGATGGCGATGGCGACAGCCACTACCATGTTTATTAAAATGTTACACCAGGCAAGGCACGCTCTGTAATAAGGAGGAGCTCCCTCATTGCAGCAGTGAAATCGTTTCAAGTTAGTGGCATGCTTTTGCACTGCTGTCGTAGACAGCGTGCTATTTCATTTTGGCCACAGAGCCCAGCCTGAAAAAGCAGTGGCGCCATTGGCCACAACATGACCACACCTCCAAAACCTGCTATTCCAATCTACCACAATGTGTTACTTGCACGTGCACAAGACAACATAGAAAGTACTAGAACAAGGGGGCATGATATTAAGTTGAATGGGGAGTAGATTAAGAGATAATGTGAGGCAGTTTTCCTACACACAGAAAGGGTAGTTGACACTTGGAATAGTCTGCCACAGGAGTCAGTGGGGGCAAGCACAATGGAGAGGTTTAAGCATGCCTAGGACAGGCACAAGGGAATCTTGAGAGTAGAGGTAGTGATTAAAAGCCATTGATCACATAGGGTCAGTGGCAGCATATAATGTATAGGGCTTGTAGGCAGACTGGATGGGCCTGGCAGTCCTTATCTGCCGACAATTTCTATGTTTCTGTGTAAGCCATGTTTTCTTAATTAGTAAGAAAAAACTTTAGAGATAATCTTGGGGTTAAACATGTAAGATTTCTAGTTAGTGAAATAAGATGATTAAGCTTGCCAAGATATTATTTTTTGCAGTGTAAGGACTAGTGTCTCCTCCATTCTAAAAAGCACTTTGAGCATACTAGTCAGTAGTAATATTGTGATCCACAGACTCCATGTGCTGTCCCCGCTCCACGACCTGCTGTAAGGTACGGAATCCCTTAGTTCTCCCGGAGTCTTATGGGGGTGTCCAACTTAATCAAGACCTTGGGCGCAGGCTGTTCCAGACACAAAACGTGTTTGACAGTGCCTACTTCCAGGGCTTTGCATAGATTAGACACTTACTGATTAACTCAGGGGTAACCGATGACTTCTGTGTCAAATAGTGGCAGGTTGTGGAGTGGAGAGAATGCGCAGAGTCTGGGGAACACTTCCTAACTGTCCTCCATGAGGTTGGTAATGTAATTTATCTTAACAATACGTTACAGTACTGAATGTAATGAGATTAAGAGTGATACCACAGTGCTACCACATGAGTCCAGGGTTACTGTGAGGGAAGCACCAAGTTATCTCGTCAGCGAGAATACCAACCCCCCCCAACAGTGATGGCATAATACTGACGCAGGTATTGTGCCACCTCTGAAATGGGTGTTTTCTTTGGGGGGCTGTGCCCCCAACCCCCGGACTTTAGTATTCCAACTCCAGGTCAGAGTTGGTCCGGGAAGGGGGTGGAACACTGGGGGGAAGGCAAAAGACAGAAAAAGGACCATTACCGGGAATGTCGCCGTAATGGTCTTTTTTCCAGTTTCACCATCAGAGTGTCAACAAAAAGGGGTGCACCGACTGTGAGAGGTGCCAAATACTAAAATGCCAAAATAATGTACTACCATGGTGCTACCATTGTGCCAGTGTTTGGGAGAACTGACAAAAATCTCAAAATTATGTGATACCATTGTATTACCACTGTCTCTGAGAGTGAGAGAGAGAAAAGGGTAAAAAATGCCATAGGGATACCATTGTGCCAGTGCACTACCAGTGCACCAAAGAAAATCAATATGTTGTCTACCACTGTGATACCAGAGCACCACTGGGTAGTACCATTGTGGATTTTTCTGCTTACTATGGTATTGCCATTGTTATACCACTGTATTGCCATTGTGACGAATTTGGTAAGGATGAAACAAAGGTGCTCCAGTTAACATCTGGCATGTTCAGGTCCCCCATCAACAATATCTCCTCTTTTCTGCCATCCTAAGGATGCCTTATATAATTTCACTGTCCATTTCCTCCCCCTGAGATGGGGGTCTCTATACAATCCCTGTGCAGATTGTGATGCCATTTCTGGTCTCCATTGTGACCCACAGTGCCTCCTCACCTCCCTGTTTACCCTTTAGTTCTGTTGCTTTGATCCCTTCCCTTATGAAGAGAGCTCCTCCTCCTCCTCCTCTTCTACACTCCCTGTCCCTCCTGTAGATTGTGTAGCCTGGTATGTTGACATCCCAGTCATAGTTCTCTGTGTACAATGTTTCTGTGACTGCCACAATATCCAGGCATCCCTCTTCCATCAAGGCCACCAGTTTATGGAGCTTGTTTCCTAGAATATAGGCATTGGTATTCATTGCACTCCATTTTTTGATGGCCTTATCTCTTCTTATTAAACTCCATGTTAGGCAGATCTTTGAGACTGCTACCATTAAGGACATGGTTCATAGGTTCATAGTGTTATATGAGTTTGTATAGACAATTTTGCCTTTTAGTGAACTCACAACCTAGTTTTCTTTAAAGGTGGAACATATATTTTTTATCACCCATGTACTGGTCTAACCTATTTTTAAAAGTAATATTGTTGTTGCTATTTAGTATATGACTTGATAGTGTGTTCCATACAGTATATTAATTATTATATGTGGGATGAAGTGTTCGAATGGAAGATATTAAAGCTCCCCCCAAACTGAGAACCATTTATAAGGAATTACAAATTGTGTCAGCCCCCGATACAGGTGGGTTTCAACAAAGATGGGAACGGTTGTCAGGCCAAGCACTGAAAAAGGCAGAATGGGCTGCTATATGGACCAATGGGCACAGTTTCTGTAGTGATAGAGCAGGACACCTTATGCTGTTAAAAATATTGCTGTTTTGGTACCATACACCTGTGGTTTTGTACAGAATGAGATGGCTTCCACATCTGAGATGTTGGATATACAATGGGAGGTGGGTAGGCACCCTGCTTCATATATTACGGGATTTTCCTAAGCTAGCAGAATGGTGGCAGGAGGTGATCTGTACTATGAAATGGGTTTTAGGAATGCGCTTGGACAGCGATGCACCCCTGTTAGTCTTGCAGAGCATGCATAGGTTGCCCTGTTTGAGCAGCTGACAGCAGGGGTGGTTTATGACAGCCATAATGGAAGCCAATAAATTGTCTCTTTGCCACTGGCACACAGCAGAAATGCCATCTCATGGCCAAATGGTAGATAGTGTGCTTATGGTTGCAGGATATGAACACATCATATATAACTCAGGGGCAGTATAGGAAATTCATACAGACCTGGCAGATCTTCTTAGGTATTTTGGGGATAGCAACCCCTATGGGACATACATGGCTTCCCCTTGTACATTCCAGGGATATTCTAGTAATGTAGAAGGAGGAATATGGCACTCCTAGAATTCAGAGGGTGATACAACAATGTCAAAGGAATCCTTTCAGTGGGGGTGGCTTGTCTCCCCTTCCTCCATCTCTCAGACCACTCCTCCCAACAGGAGTAGGTAGTTGCTGTGCCATAAGGAACCTGGAGTCTAGTGATGGTTCTATTTCTGGGCAGACACCCAAGAACACATGAGGTTTATAGTGTGCGACAGCTTTTCAGTCATTTATAATTAGGATTAATGCTGAGTTTGTTTATTGTCTCTGTTATGAGGGTACTCCTAGTCTGGCATATTACAGAGCTCTTGCTCTGTTGGGTAATGTGTATAATTTGAGCTCTATTAATTCTTGTTATTCTTGCTGTGTATTGTAAAAGTTAATAAATTATTAATAAAAAAAGAACAAACAATGATTTTTGACCAAAGAGTTGTAAAGTTGGTGTGCTTCTATTGTTAATTTACAAAAGTAAAAAACCTCAGTCTCCCAGGTGCCTGTTCAAATTCTACCAGATCAACCTGCATACGGCGTGATTAGAAAAATTACATTTAAACCCCTTTCACTTCATTTTCTCAGTTTTAAAGAAGATAAGAAATTATTTTTACATAATTAACTACCCTTTCATCTTCCTTTACATACCAGTTATGTATTCTGATATGTGTTGACCAATTTTCGATAAATAAATAATCTGACGTTGGAGTACCCATAGATATGCATAGATTTCTACTCCCCTCATCAGCTGCTGCTATTTATTTTCATATTTCTAAGACATTCAATGACATCAATAACAGTATTCCATGCTATTTATCTGAACAGCCTAAAATGGTGTTATTGATGAAATGGAATGTTCAGGCAGTATGAAAAGAGAGAGCAGCAACGACTGAGGAGAAAAGGATTGATGGTAGTTATACAAGTATCAAAATTACATTATTAATTTAACCTAAAATGTCAAAAACAGATCAGAATATTGGATAGACACTAAACGGACAACAAGGGGACATGTACAGCAATTAGGGAACCACAACAAGGGCAGCAATGACAGGGGCGATCTTTATTTTAGATTGCCCCTCAGTCATGCCGCACTTTGTACCGACACTGTTTCCATCCCCAGCGGGACATGCCCACCATGGAGGTTGCTATATTTATTTTCAGGGGATGTGGGGGGTCAAAGCCCCTCACAAAACTGGACTTTTTCCTTGGATGGCGTTTTGGCGCTATACGTCCCAGAGGCTGCAATGCCTGGTGCCGTAATGCCAGGTAGTGTATTGCCTTCACCCATATCGGCATTGACAAAATGTCTGTCACAGTGATACGGGTGAACCCTTGTAGAGGTGTCAAAATTGTCTCTTATCACTTTTAAAATTAGGCAGATCAGTACTGCAAATGTAATGTTACAGTTCAGCTAGGCTGCTTGGGGTAAAGAAATTGTTAACAAGACCACAGAAAAGACTGCCAGTTAGGGAGCGAAAAACAAACTAAAGGTTCAAATCATCCCTTAGACCTTGTCTTCCTGTATGGAATTGTTCAACCTATGCATCAGTCCCCCAGATGTAAAACTGGATGCAATAGAGATACCACTGAAAATGAGATGCAATGTATCAGTTGATCTATCCTGTTTAAAAAAAATTGTAGAATTAATAAACAAGGCATTCATTGCTGAAGTCCATCTTGGAGGGTAAAAGTATTCTAACTTATAAACATATATATATATATATATATATATATATATATATATATTTATGCATATAATTACATATTTATTTATTTTTTTATTGAGGTTTTGGAAAAGTACCTTTGAGTCAGAGACTCCTTTATAAAGGTTCCATATCACAGAAATCAGATACAAAACAGACATTACATGGTAATTCATCTTCACAGGGTACAAGTAAGTATAGACGTAGAGCAGGGAGAAGACTAACAGTTTGATACTAGGAATAATGAGCACAGTACTTAAACAATACGTTAATACTTTATGAAAATATATGCGTGTGTGTATATATATATATATATATATATATATATATAAATATATATTTTAACCTCCTGTTTTGCCCTGTTGTTCCTCTTCTGACTGACCTCCCCAGCCCCGTCACCTGGCTTTCCCAGGATTTACAGTACCTTCAACATTGTCCTACCACAGGACTGTGGTTGTGTCCTGTTCCTGGTGTGGGGTCTGCTGAAGGTTGGGCTTCATTTCGCTGCCAGGGTGTTTTTCCATCGTTTTCTCCCCAGTGCCAACAGACATGCAATGGCCGTAATGTATGTGCTTCACCTCCATGGAGATGTAGCCAGTGATCTGAATGTCAGGTCCACTTCCCTTCTTAGTGGCTCCACATGAGCTGCCATTCAGCCTACACTGGGTGACAGGCAAGCAGCCAGCCACATCATCCCCCCTCCCCACAGAATTAGAGCAGTCCTAGGGCACTCAGTCCTTCCTCTTCCCACAGGTCACTGAGCAATCCAAGTTTGTTCCCAAATAGGATCTGTCAGGAGGCAAAGCGCAAGGGGCCTCAGCCCTCCATGCCACTGAGCCAGCCAAACTGTTAAACATTTCCATTGAATGTAAGGGCATCATAGATTGGTATGGATTCCTGCTTTTTAAGCATATGCAGTTTACAGTTCAGTGCTGTATTATAAGGGGTATGGTAACACACCTATAGTTAGTGTTCAGACTTCACGTCTATGATAAACTCAATATTGTGCACTTCTATAACTTTGCAACTGTTCAAGCAACTTGCATGACATGTTGCAGGCACCATCAAGGACCAAATATCTCTTGATGTTGCAAGTCTGGGTCCAGTCTGATGTGTGGGTGCAGAGATATGGAGTGTCAAAAAATTTGAAAATTACTATTTTTGGTAAAATTCTTTGTCACGCTGCTGAGCAGAAACTAATTTTGGTCTGACATTTTTAGGGTATAATGGTCTTGAGCCACAGATGTGTCATTTGAAGATTTGGTGAACTACTATTAATATGTTATAAAGTCATTAATTTCAAAATGTTCCATTATTTCTTGAAGGACCAGTTAGATGTTCTGCTCAAAAAAGATTGTTTTAGCACAAATTCAGAATCCTTGGCTGCAAATGCAGAATCCTTTTCCATGCTGCCACCATCTTGTTTTCAGTTAGCGGTGACAACAAAATTAAATGACAAAAAAATTACACAGGTTTAGTAGACAACAGCAGTTGTCTTTATCTAATTGGGACACATGCAATCCAATTTTGTGGTTAGTTTTTTAATAAGTTAACTAGAAATGTCTTTTTTTTAACATGCAGAAATCTTGTGTCGCAAACCATGGGGGGAAAAAACATGAAATTGCAAAAAAATGATTTTCTTTTTGTCACAAATTTCAAAAAAGAAACCACAGAAAAGATTTATTTTTCAATATTTGTGAAAAGGAATTCTAGGATAGCAGTTTCTTTGCCACTCTGTAGTTCAGAATTGTTTGTTGATTTTGGTCAGAAATGTTCAGGGTACAAAGGGCTTGCCCAACAGAAGTGCCTTTTGCTGGTGTGGTGAAAATATATTACTTTACTTTGGAATCCTGTAGGTTTAATGTTTTTTCATTGCCCATAGGATAATATTGTAATGTGAGATTTGCACAGTCATTTCTATGTTACCACACTATGAAGAAATGTTTTTCAGTTTTGCTCTGAAATGTTCAGGGTACAAAGGGCTTATACAACCAAAGTGTCTTTGGCTCATTTCATGAAAATATATCAATCTGGTATCCAGTTACAGACAGGTTTCACATTTTCCTGTGTCTTCTATAGGGTACCATTGCAATGTGAGTTATTTTTGGTGCTGCACACTACGGGATGGGAGTGCAGGGCCCAGAGGGTCCTGCACCCCCACAGGAAAATAATGAGACAATTACAACCTCTCAGAAATGATGAATGGATGGGATACTGGGATGTATAAGGAAAGGCATCACCAGCAGAAAACAGGAAGTTGTTATCCCCCTGTACAAACAGTTGGTGAGACCCCATCTGGAGTACTGTGTCCAGTTCTGGAAACCCCATCTCTGCAAGGACATAGACAGGATGGAGGCAGTTCAGAGGAGGGCAACTAAAATGGTGCAGGGTCTGCAAGAGAAACCATATGAGAAGAGACTAAAGGAGCTTAATATGTATACCCTTGAGGAAAGGAGAGAGAGGGGGACATGATAGAAACATTTAAGTACTTCAGTGGAATCAACAAAGTCCAAGAGGGTAGCATCTTTCATAAAAAGAGATGTGCAAGAACAAGCGGACACAATTTGAAGATAGAGGGGGGACGTCTCAGGGGCAATGTGAGGAAGTATTTTTTCACAGTGAGGGTGGTGGATGCATGGAACATCCTTTCTGAGGAGGTTGTGGGGTCTAAAACTGGGAGAATTCAAGAATGCATGGGACAGATATAAGGCAATTTTTCTGGGGGGTAGGAAGAAATAGACTATTGATTAAATATCTGCAGCTTATCCTCTAGGTAGGGAAATGGGCAGACTAGGTGGACCAAGCAGTCTGTATCTGCTGTCAAAGTCTATGTTTCTATGTCTATTGCAGGGCCCTCCCACAAGCAAATACAGCTATGATTATACTATCTCAAAAAGTAAAGAAATTCATTGCAAAAAAACTTTGTTAATGCATCAGTAAGGGTTCCAGTGTCACAAGATGTGAAATGTGGTGTTGGGGTTTCCAACCCTAGCACCCTGCCCCCACTCTGCATGCAGCTACAGGTGCTGGGAGTGTGCCTTAGGATTGTCAGCTCTAATGCTCACCCCATTCTCCTATACTTTACCATCTCAGTTGATTCACTCATGGAATGGGGTAAGCATTAGAGATGACAACCCCAAGACACTTCCTGATGTCTGTTTTGTAGATGCAGTGTGGGGGTGGGCTGTGATGGCTGGAAACCCTAACACCACAATTCCCAGTGTTTGTCACTGGAACCCTAACTAATGCATTAACAAAGTTTTTTTGCAATGAATATTCTTCATGATAGATTGAAATGTTCTGAGCAAACAGATAAGGGATCATCATCATAATGAGAGACATTTTAGACATATGACAAGTTGACAAGGCATTACCAGAACAGGCACATTTGAGTTCTTTAAATCCTCCACTGTATTTGCTAATATAGTTTTGCTTAAATTAGCGAATCACTTGTTTTATGTTTCTCACATAACTGTTCCCTTTCTGGAATTGGTATATGTTTTATGCTTCCATTTTTACCCCCAGTTGGACCTGTAAATAGGCATGCATTAAATTATCAGTGTATTTACTTGTTTAAAACATAAATATATAAACAAATAGTCAATTGGTTTTGCATTAGGTTTGGGAGACAGTCCATTATTTTGGTCATAGGTAATTAGCATATATTATTCAATGGCTAAGATCCTTCCTCAAACTTGATTAGCTACGAATCAGTCCATGTTGTGGTGATGGCTAGAAAAGTACTTTTTGTATCCAACTTTAGTCCATTTTATGATAGTACTGATGCACTTCTGAATGTATGTTATAATTTTGGATGATCTCATTTCTCCAATGGTTGATAATGCAACTTCCCAGTGGTTCAAGGCACTGGGCCACACATCATGCCACTTAACACACTCTAGTATGAAACACAACAGTTTGAGTATTATTGATTAAACTAGACAATTTACTGATAATCCACTGATAGTACTTCCAAATCATGTAGATACATATAACATATTGTGACCCTGCCCTTTATAGTAAATCTTGCCAAACAAGTGCATACTTGTTTTCCTACTGGTGCAAACAGGGGCTATACAATACCTAGTTCCCTCATTGCTGGGCTGGGGATCTGTTTCAAAAGCCAACATCAAAGTTCTCTGGTGTGTGCCTTTCTGGAAAGACCACGGTCAAGAAGTTTTATAAAAAACACCCTCCCCCAATACCCACTACAAACAAATATATATATATATATTTGTATACGTTAAGATAACTGAATTTCAGGGTGATAACTCTTCTCTCCTCATCATTCCTCCCTCCTCTTCTTATCCACTGCTATAATACTATGATTCAATTTAAGGGCAAAATGCATCCTAGGACTTTTTAAGGGAGTAAGGAATGGGAGGGTTGTCTTATTACTGATTCTAACACTACTGTATGAAATACAACATTGTGAGTATTATTGCTTAAACTAGACAATTTACTTGATTGATAGTACTTTCAAATCATGTAGATAATATGACATATTGTGATCCTACCCTTTAAATCTTGCCAAAAAAGCACATATTTTTTTCCTTCTCTTACAAACAGGGGCTGTACAATACCTAGTTCCCTCATTGCTGGGCTGGGTATCTGTTTCAAAAGCCAATAACAAAGTTCCCTGGCACGTGCCTTTCTAGGAAGACCACAGTCAAGAAGTTTTATAAAAACACCCTCCCCCAATACCCATTGCAAAGAAAAAAACAAAACAATATACCTATATACATATACCTATATACATTTAGATAACTGAATTTCAGGGTGATAACTCTTCTCTCCTCAATATTTCTTCCCACCTCTCCTTATCCACTGCTATAATACTATGATTCAATTGAAAAGCAAAATACATCCTGGGGCTTTTAATGGAGTAAGGAATGGGAGGGTTGTCTTATTACTGATACTAACACTACTGTATATAAATCAGGTACTTAGAGCTGGATTTTCAAAGGTGGGTCTGCGATTTGCAGCCATGTTGTAGCACAACTGTACATTTTGCCAAAAAACCTGTTACAACATAAAACTTGGTCTAAAATGTTGCAATTGCTGCTTTTTGTGCACAATGATGCACACACAAAAATAAAATTATATATACATGTCTCTTCAATATGTTTGCTTGTATGATGGATGGGGTCCCCCCCCCAAAAAAACTTGAAAACTGTCTGATGATCCACTTTTGTACCTAAACTGTTTTAGGGAAAGTACCAAGAAGCTATTTTAAGATAATCCAGTAGTGCAGGTGTGTAAACACCTGTACAAAGAATACTTATTCTTTCTTCTTTTCCATATGTAAGTGTTAGTAGTTTGATAACTTTCAGCAGAACATAAAATACATATTAAATCACTTCATTGTCTAATCTTTTTGACTGAGATAGTGAATCAATAAAATAAAAAAGCCATTTTATATAGTATCTTCCATATCAGTGCATTCCCAAAATACTTTACAGAGCAATAAAAGATCAAACTAATAGCAGATGATGGCAAGAAGAGCAATAAATATAAAAATAAAAATCTTAATGCTAAAATGACAAACTGAACTACATAAATAATGATATATGAATAATTGAAATTAAATACTAATATTGCAGTCAGAATAAAAATAATTATGAATGAATAGGAGTGCAAATAAAACATCATAAATGCTACTCAGTTAAAGACCATATAAGGTGTACACAAGTTTGTTTTATCTAGAAAGTCAATCATGATGCTATTCGATAAAAATAACACCTCCCTAACCTCAATGGGCAATAAAGATATGTTGGCAGCATTTTACTTTTAAATAATTACCATTTGCTTATTACTTGCAATCTTTACAAAACATAGTTGCTACGTTAAACCATAAACATAGTAAACATATACAGTTAAATATATGTGATGTATGTTTACATGTATTTCAAGTTTTTTTTTTCCGAGTGGAATCACTCAGATTCAGTAATTAATCAAACCGTAAAGCAGCAGCCAGTGTTCAAGCAGTATTCATTTCATAATGCACTACTAAGCACCCACTGTGAAAATCTGACATTTGCTTTAATTTCTAGATGTATTTCAAATCTGGTATACTTCATTATTTTGCTCTCTTGTAAAAACTGTTATGTTGCATGATAAGTTCCTCAGACTCTAATGTTTCTTGTGACTCATAACATTAAACTTTCTAACCAGATATTTAAAATAAATAGCTAAATAAGTTAAATGGACAATGTCTTCTGCCTGCTTGCCAAGTTTAGTCTCTAAAGCTATGATATATATTGTACAATAAAGGATGTTCGAAAGCAATTAAGAATGATGCTAACAAACAAGGGTATCATCTTTAAAAGGTATTTTGTGTAACTTATTAAAAATCCTAAACAAGAATATTATAAACTGTATTGGAATAAAAAAAGACATTGTCTGAGAGGGTAAAGGAGACTGTACACAGAACAAAACAAACAAACAGTAAAACAATTTCCAGTACTGCATGGACTACCAATGTAACATATACAGAGATAATAAATCTGTAGTGATCTTACTCCTACAATGATAAATTGTTTCTTTTTGGGTAAGACAAAAGTAAATCTACGTATCTAAAGATGCAATATTTTCATCCAGTAATGTTCTTCACACTATCCACTTTGCAAAGAGAAAATGGTGATTAAAATTAGCTGAACATTCCATCAAGTTAACTTCTCGGTGAAGTCTGAAAACGAAGGGAAAAGATCACAGAATAACCATACTTACTTATGTCTGAATATAGATCATTAGTGATTGAAGACAGTTTCACAATTATCACACTTATGAATTTATGCAGTTCTGGAAATGGACAAAATTCACTGGAATAACCCACCACCTTTTATGTAGGATTGAATGGTTTCATATCAAAACTGTGAAAGGAAAAGCATCATGGATATATATCAGTGCTGTGAAAATAATTGAATAAAAATCACATGGAGGAATTTACAAGGGGTTTTAGGAAACTTTATTAGATACAATCCTTCTAAAACATGGTCTGCATTGAAACTTGGACATTTTTAGAACAATCCTGTGAAAATAGTTTCCCAGAATTCATTGTTTGAGCACACACTGTTTCGGATGCATGGTCTTGACAAAATACGGGATTGAACATACCTGACAGGAGAGCGGGGATACATTTCCTCTTTATACTGTATGTTGCATTTTAACAAGCTATTTATTCAGTTTTATGCATTTTGGTGGGTAAATGTTACACAGTGGCAATATGTTCATATTTTACTTCTGAAACTGTCAGGCTCACAATTTTACTTCAGGAACTGAGAACCCCCTAAGTAACCTTATTTCTACAACTAATTTTATATCAATGAAGAGGGTATTTCTAAGCACTGCCAACTTCACAAAATCTGGGATATTCAAGACTATTTTTATTTGCATTCCTAAATTTAGATGAGATGAAGTGTTTCACTTTATCATGGCACAACTTATCATTAAGCAATTTTCTACTAGTATACTATGTACATATTTAGGTATGTGAATGCAATATTTATTTATGCTTAGCTGTTGCTAGTTATTGCTGTGTTCAGTCAGTTTTTAAAGTGATACCAAATTGAAGCCTTCTTAAAAGAGCCATTATTTTTTTTAAGTAAGATGTTGGTCATATTCCTATTCAAACAGTTTATACCATCTTAAAAACAATACTGCTAACATACATTGGCTTACACTTTTAAATTAATTTTATCCTCTAAAAACTTATATGCTCATAGTAGTGGATTTTGTTTGTATGTTTTGTTACTTTTCTTGTCATATCTTCTTAAATAAATGTCATCTTACATCAATAAACAAACAACAGCTTTCTATTTTACTGTACAGTAATTCTGTATATTGGCAGTATAGCCTAGAGATTAAAGCCATGAGCTTGCTACTGTATATCCAGCAGACCTGAATTGGATTCCCACAACCTCAAATTGCATTTTATGCAATACTGAGGAAGTCACTTAACCTCCCTAGTTCTCCTATATCACCCCATAAATGGAACCTGTGCCCAATGGGCTTTAACCAGTTAAAAGAATAAAAAAAATACATAATAAAAGTTCTTTACACATTTTACCTTTCCATTATAACAGACAATCATTATAACATAACATATACTCACTGAAATGAACTCACTTCCAAAGACAAAGTTCAATTATGTGGCATGACGACCTCTTAAAGCGCAATACTTCTGAGCAAAACTAATACATCAAAGGATGCAGCCATTTATTGTGACTTGAATGATACCCAATAGAATAATTATGCTAGTGCACAATGTTGTACTAATAAAAGAATTCATTAGATCCATCGACTCATGCACCCAAAGGAAAAAATACTATTGTTGTTATTACGAGATAGAAGGGTAGAGCTGCATGTGCTATAAAAAAACACAACCCATTAAAGCTTTGAAATTTTTATTTTTTTCTCCAATGTGAGTAGATTAACAGTTATAAATCATGGCATCATTATTTGTAAAGCTAGATTAGTTCTACACATTCCAGATACTTGTATAGCCATAATGGGATCTCTCAAGCTAACAGTTCTAAAATTCTAAAGTTCTCAGTTCAGTTGACATACAGTAGTTCATTTTCTCATAGGATCTGTCCAATTTACTAAAAAGGAAAACATTTTGCCCAGCATATTGGAGGCACTCACAGACCCATTCATGAGGTCAGTTCTGAGCTCTTAAAGTTATGACAGCATATGGCACTAAATAAATATGAACTTTCACTATACAATTTTTTCAGTCACAGAGGTCAAATATACCTGCTGACAGAGCATAAGAGGTCTCAGCACAACATCTTATGCTTTGTGGGGTCCTGCATCTACCTTTCACTAGAGATGGGCAGGTGGAGTAGAGCATTGTGAGGTTACATGACCTGCTCAAGTTTTACAGTGAGTATTTGGTTCTTTCTCTATTTCCAAATGTCACACAAGGCATCAATAAAGTGATACAGTAGGCCATGCTGTGTGCAAGCAGCACTTTTCTGAACACAGTGGTTTAATAACGTACTAACTGGGCTTGCTATGGTCCTGCAGCCATGTGTGCATGAATAAAAATTCCTTCAGCACACTTTTAATTTAAAAAGTCTGGTCACGCATTTCATGAGTTTGCTGAGAATTCCAATATTACCTTTAGACTTATGTTTAACTCTCATTAGTACTGTATATGCTAATGGAAATGCTCCCAGATCAAAATACTAGTACTGTACAAAAGTTTAATATAGCATCAGTATTAGGCATTCCTGGTTCCTTGAGGTTGTTATAATCAGTAGTGAATCTGCACATTGTCTGTATTGATTATATCCTACTAATAGCCATGTGCAGTCACAGAATTAAGAGAACATGGATAATAAGTTTTTTTCTCTTCTTTTCTCTGCCCCCCCATGCAAAATTACAAACTAGCCTGTGTGAGTAAATGATGCCTACAGTAAAGAATAGAGTCATTTTAAAAGGTAAACTGACCAGGTTACCTTTGTTGAGGCCAAAAGGAGAGAGATTGTTAATTCACCAAGCCATAATTAGCTTGTCAGCAACAGCTGTGAATGATGGGTTCAGAACAGCTCAGTGTGTGCTGAATTTCAAGTATGCAGATATTCAGTTCTCCACCCTTTAAATATTGCATGATATTTCCTGTACCTTTGTCATCTTTATTAACTGAATACTATAGGAGAGTTCCACCACCTGAAGATGACAGTAGTTCTGCACCTACCAATCTAGAGGTGAATGTGCCCCTCACCTTAGAATTGCCAATTTTAAACATTGTGTGAGTGTGAGTGTGTGTGTGTGTGGGGGGGGGAGGTGGACACCGGCAGAAGCACACCAAACTGCAGACTTACATACTGAAACATCATCGCTCTTGGTCAAACTACACTTCCTTTCTGCCCCAGACTAGAAACAGGCTCAGAAGACTACATAAACAGTCATCTTTGGAATTACAGGGTAAACTGTAATTTGCATGTTTTGATACATGACACATGGAAATGCTATGGTAATGATGCATACTGGCCCTAAATATATACTGGTTCTGTGGATGAACCACAGTGGGATTACTTGGTGGATTTAGGGATGCCAGCAGCTCAATTTGGGACCAGGTGGAGTTGCCCTGATCTGCCTGGTGGGCTGTGCGGAGGTCTGTGGAAGCATGGGGACCTATGTTCCTATCTACTGGGGAATTGGTGCTGGGAGTTGATCCCTAGGGCTCCCTGGGGGGCCTATCAGTAGGTGGGTTCTTTCAGGGAGTTCCGTGATAGCTGCTACAGCCTGAGGCCATTTGCCAGGTTAGTTTTGTTAGGGCTATCTCGGGTCTCAGGGCTGTGGCTGATCCTGAAGAGGCCTGTTGGTGGAATCCTGGAATCCTGCCCTTTTCTCCTAAATTATGGTCAGACTGCCCTGTTTTACTTATTTATCAACAGTGAGAGTGTTGTATAGTTCCCCTAGATTTGAGTAGTGATAGTACTCGAGGACTGGTGACTACCTTGGTTTTATTTGGAAGGACTTCTGAGACTATTTCATCTGTCTATTGTTGGAGGAGTGAGCTCCTGAGAGGGTTGTCCAGTACTGCTGGTGGTGAGAGGTCCTTTGGGACTTGAACAATCGGAACTCTTTCCTAGTTGGTTTTAAATGCACTATTAGTCCATCCTGTTTGCCTGTACCAACTGTGTTTATTTGATGTTGTACTTTTGTTTTATTTGTTGTTGGTTGTTATTTTAATTTAGAGATTTTTAGATTTTGGGTATGTGGTATTAGAGAGATGAGTTTTGTGTCTGATTATTTGGGGGAGTGAATTTAAAGATATTTGTTGTTTTTAGAAGATTTTGTATGTTCTTTAGTTTATTTGTATTATTTTAGGGTGTGGTTTTGTGATTCACAGTTGGATAGTTGTGGAGTGTTATCTGGAGTACCAAAATGTGTTGGAGTCCTGCCCCTATAGTTGTGTGCTATTCATCCTCTGCCCTTCACACTCTCCACCCCCCACTCCAGTATACAACTTACCTGCACTGTAGGGCACTGGGTATTATGCAGAGGGGTGGGAGGAGGGCGTGGGGCTGAGAACAGCGGAGCATGAATGAGGGGGGCCACCGCATTGGGGTAGTGAGCTCCAGGAGACACCTTGGGGTGAAATGAAACCCAGAACATGGTCCGCCATATCTGGTTTCCATACCCAAGAGCACTACAGATGGTGGTAGGCAGATGGTACAGGTGGCCAGAGAGGTTCATCCAACTCAGGCGGTGTTATGTAACGCTAGGTCCATTAAAAACAAGTCTGCAATTATTGCAGATCTTGTTAAATTGGTGGACCTGTCTTGCATCACTGAGACTTGGCTAGATGAGAATTCTGGCCCCTTTTTAGAGACTGCAGTTCCGGCTGGGTACTTGGTGATACACCGCCCGAGATTGGATTGCCGGGGGGGGGGTAGTGGTCTGTTTCAAGACCGAACTTCACCTCACGAGTGTACCAGTTAGGGAGAGAGAGTCATTTGAGTGTACCGTAGTAGCAAGTGTAGGCTTTAGGATCATCCTCATCTACCATCCACCAGGAGACGAGAAACAATTCCTTCAGGAAGTTGCAGACTTCATCGTTGACATGGTGTTTGAGTTGCCCAGGCTGATTGTCCTGGGCAACTTCAACACCCAGGTTGATGATGAACTCTCACAATTTGGTCAGCTCTTCCTCCAGTTGATGACATCTCTGGGTCTTACACACGTAGTTTCCACTGCTACTCATAGTCATGGTCACTCTCTTGACTTAATCTTCCTTCTGGGGATTGAGGCCTCCAGTTTGGGGGTGGAACCAGTTGGATGGTCTGATCACTTCACTGTGGGGTTTAGTTTTAGCACCCCCCTTATGTAGGCCTACCTCTGTGGAGATGACCCGGTATCACCCTTTGCAAGATATAAATTCTAAAGGCCTGATAGCGGTGCTGGATCTCTCGCCCCTGTCAGAGGCAAACAATGACCCAGAGGCCCTCATGATGGCTTATAATTTGGCCATTGCAGTAGCCCTGGATGTCATTGCTCCTGTCCATGTTCATCCTCTCTCCCTTCACCCTTGACGCCCATGGTTTGATGGGAGTCTGAGGGAGATGTGGCAACTAGGACAAAGGTTAGAGCACAGCTGGCGGAAATCTGCCCTTGATGCCAACCACCTTAGATTGATGGACCATTATCATGTCTATCAATCTGCAATCACCCGTAAGAAGGCAGAGTTCCTGTCTGGGGAGATTGCAGCTGCTCAGAATCGACCAGCTCAGCTATTCTGATCTGTGGACAGACTGTGCAACCCAGCCTGCCTACAAGCTCAGAAAGCTTTTTCGCAAGAAGAATGCGATGAACTTGCTCAATTTTTTGCAAATAGGGTGGCTGACATCAGATCGGCACTCCATCCAGCACACTCTATGGATGTTGCCGTGGATCAACGTGGGGTCACTTACCCGTGGCCATTTTGGAGTTCCTTTGCCTGACTGGCTTTCCTGGATGTCATGTGGATCATCTACAGTGTGCGCCCTACATGCTGTTGTTTGGACCTGGGACCTACTTCCCTGATTTTGGGTTGTATTGATTCTATCAGTCCAATCCTAACTCAGATAGTCTGATGCTCCTTGGAGACAGGTGAGTTTCCAAGCTCACTGAAAGAGGAGGTGGTGACACCACTCTTGAAGAAAGCTTCTTTGGACCCAGACTGCCTTGTAAACTACAAACCTATCTCTAACCTTCCCTTTTTAGGGAACATGATTGAGAAAGTAGTGGCCACTCAGCTGGAAGACCATTTGACCATCCATGACATCTGTGAACCTCTCCAGTCTGGTTTTCAAAAGAGGCATAGTACTGAGACAGTGATGGTTCGGGTGCTCAATGATCTCCTGATGGCTAGAGATAGGAGGAGCCATTCCATTCTGGTCCTGCTAGATCTCTCATCAGTGTTTGACACTGTGGACCATGGGGTCCTGCTTGATCACCTGAGGTTCATCTGTGGACTGTCAGGTACAGTCCTCAGGTGGTTTACATTGTTCCTCACTGGAGGATCTCAGAGGGTGGTGTCCAGTTTCTCTATCTTGTGGGGGTTCTTCTAGGTTCAGTGCTGTCCCCCGTGTTGTTCACAGTGTATCTGCTGCCTCTCAGAGACATTGTAAGAAGGTATGGGCTAAGGTTTTATTGCTATGCTGATGATACCCTGCTCTACCTTTCTTTTGCACCAGACCAGGATGGAGCTGTCTTGATCTTTAATAGCTGTATCACTGAAATCCAGGAGTGGATGGATGCCAGTTGGCTGAAGCTGAACTCTGATAAAACTGAGGTATTGGTTGTGGATCTGGGTCACCGGATGGGGGGCTGAGTGGGGGCTCACCCTCAGGACTTTTTCTCGGGGGCGTCCCACTCTTGTCCTCTGAACAGGTATTGAACTGGGGGTAATTTCTGACAAATGGCTGACCCTGCATTCGCAGGTGTCAGCTGTCATCAAATCCTCGTTTTACCAGCTGAGGAATCTTGTCAGGATTAAGTACCTTGTTCCATCTGGCGACCTTTCTACTCTGAACCATGCCTTTGTGACTTTGTGTTTGGACTACTGCAACTCCCTGTATCTTGGGCTACCAGGGGTGGAAATCTGTCACTTGCTGTTGGTGCAGAACGCAGCAGCCCAGCTTCTGACAGGATCATCACGGTCCTGTCATGTTACGCTGGTGCTGCATGGTCTTCACTGGCTGCCAGTTCAGTGGTGGATCACCTTTAAAGTCAGTCTTCTGACTTTTAAAGCCCTACACAGACTGGGCCTGGACTATCTGAAAGAGCTCTTGGTTCCTCACTACCCTGAGCGATTGCTCCACTCAGCCAATGAGGGGTTGCTAGAGATTCCAAGGGTGTGTTTGAAATCTTCTGGGGTGAGGGCATGTATGTATGCTGCCCCTGCCCCTTTGGAATTCTCTATCCTGTCGGTTAAGTGAGTGCATGACCATGAAGGGATTTAAGCAAGCATTAAAAATGTATTTGTGGAACCAAGCTTTTGGGGATTAATTAAAGATGTTATCAGTGTGATTTTATTGTCTGTCACTGGGATGTTTGACTGTTGGCATTGTGATTTTAACTATGTTAAGGCACCTTGGTTTTTGAAAGGCACCATACAAAAAAAGATTATTATTATTATTATTATATACTTCTAAGGCACTTAATCACATTTTTCCTTTCACGTCCCCTTAAAACTGATCACAAAAAATAAGTTGGACATAAAACTTTTGCAAATTTTAAGTAATTATACTGTTCATATTTTAAAATACATATTTAAAATATATACTGTTTAAACATATTAAAATTCTCAAACAGAAGAAAAATCATTTAAACCCATATTATATTAAGTAACATTTTCCTGATAATATTCTAAGGGGTGGGGGGTAGTGATGGGATTATGTTGACTCATTACTGGACCATTAGAAGAAACATTTTAATCTAACAGCATGAGTCCAATAGTGATGTAATACTAAACAAACTCTAGCAGGAGACAATGCAGCTGCAAAATAATGGTATTGTGTGCAGTGAAAAATGTATAAACTAGCAATTTTTGCACTAAGCACTGAGCCACCTAACCTAACTGCAGTTTCTAATTGTTGTGATACACACACACTGCTTAATACACGTACACTTAGAAAATGGGATTTTTATTTCCTGGGCTCTGATTGGTTGGTACCCCTGCTAGGGGGTACATTAACTTTCAATAGATGCCCAGGAAATTAAAAGTACCAGCCGTAGTGCCCATTCACCCACTTAGTATCCCTGTGCCCACCCTGCTCCTCATTGGCCCAAAACACCCAATTTAATTTTAAATCACTACCATTTCTTTCTCTCACATTGCGAGAGATATTGCTCCCCCAATACTTAAGTACCAGCTGCCTGACCATACTGCACACAATCTCAGCTAGGCTCATTTCTAGCTACAGTTCTTTCCTTTTTGTATTCAGTTATAGTACCTCTTGTCCTAGTCCCCTGATTCTGACTCCATGACTGTCAACAGCAATGTCTCTCTTTCCTGCTCCAGCTGGATGCCCACTCCTGAAAATGAAGCTACTTCTCATAGAAAACTGGTTAACCAAATGAGGCAGTCCCCTTCCCGTGACAGAAGATACCCACCCACAGCAGTCTGCTTTAGTTTTATGAGAATTTAAATTAAAAAGTTGCCACACATAGAGAAAGAAAAGTAGGAAAACAAAAGGGAAGCCATCAGAGCAATCATCTTCACAGAACCACCCATTCTCATTGCGGGCTTTGAAACCGTGCAGCACTTGACTGTTTACAGCAGCTAAAGCCAGAAGTGCTGCTTGTCTGAGCTGCCTTACATACATGACTGTCAGTGCCTACTTCACAAAAAATATACAGAATAACAAAACCTATATATGCAAAATGCCTTGCTACAGTATACCCAACTACTGCCTCCTGAGAGCCAAACTTTTGTGCCATGCACAGCTTATCACGATTGGGCACAACAATAGTGGCAGTACACATTTTCATCTTTCTCTACAGCAACAGTATCTTTCTTTAGTTCTGCATTCCCCACTCATTCCACTGACAGGACATTAAAGAAATAAACTGATCAATGGGGTGCAGAAACAAAGAAGGGGACAGATTAATATGGGGGGGGCTGAAAAAAAAAGCCTACTTATCGGCCTGTTACTCATCACATCCATCTTCCTGCCTGATCCATATTCTCTGCCATTTCTCATGGCTCTTACTGTTTTCCCTGCTGCAGAGAAAAAGAAAGGAGGAAAAACATACTGGCTCCAACTTTTTTTATTAAAACATTTAAATGTAACTTTTCTCTGTCCTGCCTTTGTCATTTTCTTGCTTGTTGGCAATACACAGAACAACACGCAGGGGTGGGGGTGGGGGTGGAATGGACCAATACCAGTAAGAAAAAAAGCAAATGGATCACAGCCTGTAGGTCTTAGTGTGTTGTGCTGGGGGAAGGGGTTGAGACAGTCAACTTTTTCAAACTAAGCAAGTGTGACACACAGCCTCTGTGTGGGAAAGGGTAACCATGACACCATTATAACACAGATGGAGGAACTATTTTATTGTAAAAGTTATTTTAAACTCATTTTTATTAACTTTTTCATATTAAAATAATTTTTGTTTTACAGTGCCCATTTTCTAAGCACAATAATACCCTCCAGGGTGGTCAGTATGGGCAATACCAGACCTTCCAGGGGATATAAGGCCCTCTGCTTGTGGCATTGGGCCTCATTACACCCTTTGGTGGTCTGGTATTGCCCAATACCATCCACCCTGGAGGGTATTATTGCTTACATACTGTATATGCATATATATTCCAGTATAACAAAGCCCCCAGAAAAGTTCCGTCTTTCAGATAAGACATTAAACCGAGCTACCATCTGCCTGGATTGGTGGTAGTTCAGGTGGATGTTAAAGATCCCATGGCACTTATCGAAAAGAGTAGGAAATTTGCCCGGTATCCTGGCCACATTTCCCTCATTCACTAAAAATACCACAAACAGCTTAATCTGGTTCAAGGTCAATTGGCACTCATCTGTATCCCCCTCCCCTGGGTCATGCCTGAAAATAGGCAAGATTTGTCTAGTGCACTTACCCGGTCAACAAAAATGAAATAATAAATAGATAGCAATGTGCTGTCTACACACAATTTTACAGATTGAAAAAAAAGACATTGAGAGACTGTTTTCCTCTCTTCAGTAACCAATTGACATTGCAGGGTGAGGGTTGTCACTATACACCTCATTTAAATAAATAGTGAAATGCATAAGGCTGAAACTGATCTAGATAGTGGGGGAATGTAGACTAGCAATTTTTGCATTAACCACTGAGCAACCTAACTGCACTTTCTAATTGCTGTGATACACATGCACTGACCAATACATATACACATATATGCATATACTGTATATTCCAGAATAGCATAGCAATGCACTATCTACGCACAGAGCATTGACACACACACTAACACACATACATACACTGCCTTATATGGCATTTATTTATTTGTAAATCTAACCCAAACTGTTATTGTATTTAGGATAAACACTGTGTTTTGCAATAACTCATTGTACTAATCCATGGCATGAATGGGTAACTAAAGTAAAGGACCAGGGAGGTGCAGTGGATGTGGGCTCTCTGGACTTCAGGAAGGCCTTCGACACCAGCCCCCCATAGAAGGATGACTAACAAACTATGTAACCTGGGGTGGATTTTAAAATAGCTCTGTTGATGGAGAACTGGCTGAATGGCAGGAGTCAGAGGGCTGTGATAAACAGGGAGTACTCTTAAGAGAGAGAGAGAGGTGAGGAGAAAGGGTGCCACAGGGGTCGGTGTTGGGGCCAGTGCTCTTTAATTCTTTATTTTATTGGGGACATTGCAGAAGGACTATAGGGGAAGGTATGCCTCTTTGCACATGATACAAAGGTATGCAATAGGGTGGTCATTCCACCGGCTGCTGAAAGAATGAGGGAAACACTTTAGAAAAATGGAGTAATGGTCTGATGAATTGCAGCTGGGATGCAATGCAAAGAAATGCAAAATCATGCACATAGGTCACAGAAACCCAGGGGCAAAGTATGAACTAGGTGGGGAGGTTGTGATAGTCACAAAAAAAGGAAGTGACCTGGAAGTTATCATCTCAGAGGACCAAAGAGAAACTAGGCAGTGTGATAAGGCAGCTGGAAAGGCTTGCCATATGCTCAGATGCATAGGGAGGGGTATTATGAGTAGAAAGTGGAAGTTAATCTTGCCCCTGAATAAGACACTCATGAGACTACACCTGGAATACTGTGTTCAGTTCTGGAGATCCCATCTGAGAAAGAACATAGACAGGGTGGAGGCAGTGCAGTGAAACTAAATCATGTTTTGAACTCTGCTCTGAGAGAGAGAGACAGAAAAAGCAGCTACCAGCTTCCTTAAATCAAGGAGGTAATTTAATAGACTACACTGAATTGAATTATTAATTTTTGGGCCTGTGTAAGTAAGTAGTTTTGATTCTCTGTTTTTGGGCTTGACTTTTCTTAGTTTAACTTTTTTTTGCCAGGGAGGAAATCTAGCTGGGAGATATTTGCAGTCATTTGTGACTAGACCTGTTACTTAACCTCTGTGAAATAGGTGTCTGAAAGGAAGACAGTCCCCGGGGTGGAGGGTGAGAATTGTAGTTCATTGTTTCTGGAGGACACAGGTTTACTCCCACCCACCCTGCCCTTACCCCACCTGCCCCACGTGCATAACTTCCTTTATATTAGGGGTTCTGACATCACTTCCCCAAAATTGCTAACAACATACACCTGTTCATATCCTTAAAGGTGCAGCACACTGAATAGGGGGTAGAGACACTCACAAGCTTGCACACACTAAAACAAGAACAACAACAAAAAGAAAAAAGAAATAATCTGAAACAGGAAGTGAGACAGACATGTGGGGAGTGGTGAATGTACTGGCTGTGGAGCAGCAGTCTTCCAGGAGACATTCTGGAGACTGTGTTGCTGCCCTATTTGCAGGCACTTCTCTGGTCTGAGGGAGGAGGTTGCTCATCTCCATGTTGACCTGAAAAGGACTCAGGAAACCTGCACCCCCATCCAGGGACAACACAGGCCACTGTTACTACCTCAGGGGTTGCCAAAAAAGGAGAGTGGTTGGACCATGGTGGGCTCAGGAGGGTGAGGGTGGTGAAACAGAGGCATATCCCTCCAGTTTTGCCTCTCCACACTTCATTCACCGCTCTGGCAGAGCATGGTTTTTCTATGGAGGCACCTGTAATGGAGACCAAGGAGGTTGCTAGGAACCTCCACAAAGGAGACCCACAGGAGGGTGGCACAAGACTCCACATGGGAAGAAAACAACTCCTGGTGGGGGACTCAATTATTAGGGGGGTAGAACTGGGGGAGTGAGGGGAATGGAAGGTAAGGTGCCTGCCCAGTTCCATGACTTGGAGGGACAGGAAATGAATCCTCAGGATAGTGGGAGCAGCTGCAAGGGAGAAGAGAGCTGGATATCATTATCCACCTAGGGACAACTGACCTGGCTGAGAATGGGATCACAGCAGTGCAACAGGAGTTTGTGGAGTTGGGCGGGGCCTTGCACAAGTAGAACACCCAGTAACTTTCTCGGAAGTGCTACCTGTGTATGGCGTGGATGAGGTTAGGGTACTCCTCACCATGGGATTCAATGAATGGTTAAAAAACTGGTGCAGAACTCAGGGATTTGGCTTCATTGGGGACTGGGGCTCTACCTGGAGGGATGCAGGCCTATACTGGTGCCATGGTCTGCATCTGTCCAGGAGGGGAACTAAGATCCTAGGTTATAGGTTTAAATGCTTCATTGGCATGAATTTAAAGTAGCCAAGGGGGGAAGCACTGAAAAGAAGAAAGGAAATCCTAGCCCCCTCCCCCCCAAAAAATCAGGATAGTTAGTGAGATAAACACCAAGATAGAGCAGTTGATAGGGAGAAGAGCAGGGGTAAATGGAGAAAAAGACACAGGCAGTAAGGATAGGGATGGGACAAAAAGAAATAAGACCTTAAAAAATGGAGGGTAATGAGTGCCAATGCCCGTAGTCTAGGTAAAAACTCCATGAACTGGTGGCCTTCATGGAAGAGGGATACCTGGATATTGTGGCAGTCACAGAAACTTAGTACACAGTGAACCATGACTGGGATGTCAACATACCAGGGTACACAATCTACAGGAGGGACAGGGAGAGTAGAAGAGGAGGAGGAGGAGGAGTTTTATATGTAATAGAAGGGATCAAAGCAACAGAACTAAAGGGTAAACAGGGAGCAAAGGAGGCACTGTGGGTCACCCTGGAGACTGAAAATGGCACCACAATCCGCATAGGGTTTGTATACAGACCCCCATCTCAGGGGGAGGAAATGGACAAGGAAATGTTAGAAGGCATCCCTAGGATGGCAGAGAAAGGGGAGATATTGCTGATGGGGGACCTGCATATGCCAGATGTTAACTGGTGCACCTTTGCTGCAACCACATCCAAGACCAGGGCTATTCTGGATGCCCTACAGGAGGCATGCCTCAGACAGCTAGTTTTGGAACCCAATCGGGAGGGAGGAAGCAATCTTAGACCTGGTACTCTCAAATGGGGACAGAGACAGGATCTCACATCTAGACCTAGGTAGCCATCTGGGAACAAGTGACCACCAAACAGTGTGGTTCATGATAAACTTAGCTGTAGAGTCAAGTCATACAAAAGTGAAGGTACTGGACTTCAGGAGGGCAGATTTTGTCAAAATGGGAGACTGCTTTAGAAAAGCACTAGCAAACAGGCAAGAAGGTGGGGTGAAGCAACAGTGGGGAACATCAAAACCACAATCACAGAGGCAGCACATTTTTGTGTGAAGCAAATAAACAAATCAAAATGAATGAAAAAAACACAATGGTTCTCAAAAGAAGTGATGGGGAAGGTTAGGGAGAAAAAGATAGCATTCAGCAAGTATAAGGAAACACAGAAAGAGCAGGACAGAGAACTGTACCAGTTAAAGAAGAAGGAATTGGGTAAGGCAGTCAGAATAGCAAGGCCCAAACTGAGGAAAAGATAGACAACTCATTTAAGAAGGGGATAAAATATTTTATAGGTACATTAGGGAGCAAAGAAAGACTAAGGCAGGAATACTGAGCTGAATAAAGAGGAGGGTGGTTGGGAAGACAGCAACAGTGAAAAAGCAGGGATACTGAGTGAATACTTCTGTTCAGTATTCACGAAGGAAGAGCAGGGGGAGATACCTAATCCAGTTAATAGAAACACTCTGGATGGGGGGGGATAATGTTAGTCCTTTCACAGAAGAAATTGTTCTGAAAGAACTCCTAAAATTGAAGATGGATAAAGCAGTGGGGCCTGATGGGATTCAGCCCAGAATTCTAAAAGAACTAAGGGAAGAATTAGTAACACCACTGACTACCCTTTTTAATAAATCATGGGAGGATGGTGTGGTACCTGAGGACTGGAGGAGGGCAGATGTGATTCTCCTTCACAAAAGTGGGAGCAAGACAGAGGCAGGAAACTACAGACTTGTTAGTTTGACCTCAGTGGTTGGGAAAATGATGGAATCACTTCTGAAGGAAAGAACTGTTGAGTACCTAGAGGCCAGTGGGGCACAGGACCCAAGGCAGCATGGATTCACAGCAAGAAGGTCATGTCAGACAAATCTAATCAATTTCTTTGACTGGGTGATCAAAGTAGTAGACCAGGGAGGGGCTGTAGACATGGCCTACCTAGACTTTAACAAGGCATTTGACACAGTCATGCACAAAAGATTAATAAACAAATTAGCCAGACTGAGAGTGGGTACCAGGGAGTGTAGACACAAAACCCTTGATTGAAAAATTATTTTATTTTTATCTTCAATAATTGATGTTTTTAATTATCATTATTATTTTATCTGATTTTATATGGTATTGAGATGGGAAATGCTTACTTTTATTTCTGGTCAAGATTAATGTTGATTAAATCTTAAAAACAGTAAAATGGAAATGATGCCATTTAAAATGGAGTCAGCTTCAGCATTCAGAGAAAAAAATGGTTTTGAAGAGACTGTTTTAAATTTCAGGGCTCTGTGCTCTAGCTGTAGAACAGAGTTAAGATAGGGCCTAACTTACATGTTCCACTTTCCTGGGAAGACAGTTGTATTAGGATTTATGTGTTTGTACAAGGAAAGTCTTAGATGGAGCTAGGTATCTATGGCTATGATCAAGATAATAGATCATGTGACTGGCTGCACCAAGAAGAAAAATTAGTGTCTTAGACTTTAAAAGTCCCATTACCCTGTGTAGGAATAAGACATTTCATTCATAGTTTAAAGATGCAATGTACTGCCGCTATGAAAATTGGACAGTTATTAGACAACAGTATGATACATAAGCTTACCCACTTTTATAGTTGCAGAATGAAGCATTCAAAAGTTATGAATATAATTTATTTAATATCATTTTCTTATTAGAAAATTAGACAAATCTAGTATCTTGTGATAGCTCACATCTTAGGAAGTCTAACAAAATAAATATTAAATATGTAGTTTGTTGCTATAGAGAGAAATACCATCCAAACGTTTATGGTGAATTAGCTTTTCTTAAAGGGTCTTGTGTGTCTCTACAAAAAGTAATGTTTTAAGGACTTTAGGAATTCATTTTCCTTAAAAATCATATATTATTCTGTAACTTAGAATATTAAGAGTAAAATTGTTATTTTGTTTTGAAAAGTTTTATTAGAATTATGAAGTTATAACCTTAATAGAGTAGTTTAAAAAGTATCCTTACTACAGATATCAGACTTTTTCAAGAATGTTTGGCTTAATGCAAAACACCTGAATATCCACATTTAATGTTCAAATTATGGTAAATAAGACATTTATTTAAAGAAATAATTTTGACCCAAAAATGTGTTTGAAGAGAAGGGGCTGTCTTAAAGAGGCATGTCTATATGTCACCATTTATCATCTGAGATGCCCAACCTTTCTAGTAAATCAAATCAATCCAAATCTGGTGGTCCACTGGATCACCAGGGATATTGGATGATTGATGGCTTCTACATATGCCCATGATCGGGCTACATGTGGTTCACTGGACCACCAGGGATATTGGATGATTAAATGTATATGTATGCCCATGATCGGGCATGGGGGAACCACCAGAAGGTGCAGCCGGAGCTCTGGTGGCCATCCACAGGTGGCAGCTGCCATGTTGCGCCCTGCAATACGGTAGCTCACCTGTGGATGGCCAGCTGTTGCTCCTTTTTGGGGCTCACCTGTGTGCAGCACAAGTAGGGATTGTGCATGCATGGGCTCTGCATATCCTGGGCTGAATATCGGGATGCGCAGAGTAGGCATGGGCATGCCCCCCCACCTGCGCTGCATATATTACTGATGCACTCTGGCACATCGGGATTTGTGCCAGGCTCAATCCCCATTTGAATATTGCACCAGGGTGCATCAGTGGGTTGCGCATGGTGCAACAGTGTTGTGCCATGCTCAGCCCTTCTGAATATCTGGGCCCTAGTGTATGTTACAAAAAAAAACAGGTAATGATTTCTTGATTGAAAATAACCTTCTAAGGAGGTTTAAACCTATTCCAGACTATGACCAGAAAATGGTGGTAACAGGTAAAGAGACATATTCCATTTAAAAAGAGTCAGTAAAGTTTCTAAACCATGAAATTCATGCAATTGTAAAGAAAATGATTTAATGATTAAACTGAATTGTGTAGGTTCAAATGTAATTAATGTATTTAGCTTTGGTAATTTTAAAAATTGGTTAAATGGAGAAGTAAAACTTATGTGGATTGTGTGTCAAAACAAGATGTGATAAATCTGTAATTAAAACAGATGCATAGCTTTCTTCACAAAGAAAGTATGTCCTGTTTTTCCCAGTGCCATCCTGTTTTTGACAAAAACATTATACTCTTAAGTACCAGACCCACTGAGGACTGTGGAAAAGGAGGTGCCACTCAATAAAACTAGAGTTAAAGCCAAAATGCCAGACAACAACAGAGCTGGTAGCATTCTGTATTGTCCAAGCAGTGCACAGGTTTACCCAGTTTTAAAATAAGTGGTTACAAATGTTCCAAACCACATGTAAAGTTTGAAAAGTATAGGCACTTGCCTTGAAACTCCAGGTAGAAAAGTATACTGTATCCTGTATGTCATACAAGGTTTGATATCCCCCATGCCTTAGGATTAATACACTTATACAACTGGGTGTGAATACAAACCTAGCCAATGAAATTCTTGGTACAATTAAGGGAAAACCCTTACCCAATAAAGTGACATCACCAGCCTTGATGTCTGGATAAATTATCCCTCAAGTGTGCCAAATGGTGAGGTGCTCACTGCAACAATCTCAGATAAAGTAAGTGAATTTTATGTTACGGTTAATGGAAAGGTGTTATAAACTGCATTGTTTGTGCCTAACCTGCAGTAGTGATATGGGTTGAGAATTCATTCCACAATGTGCCTAGGTGTGTGCACTAAAAAAATTCATGATTTTCTCCTAGTACATAAATCCAAAAACAGAGCCTGTCACTTTTGAAACTAACTGTGGCTAGAAAAAAGTGAAAGGGAGGAATCCTTTACAGTTCAGATATTTGTTGTTCCAGTTATTGGGGAGACTAACAGAATTATTACCTTGCAAAAGAAGAAAAAAAAGGTTTTCAAAAAGCATGTGTAGTTGATGATGTAAAACTAAAGTGGGTAACAATGAAAATAAAAATGCTGGAAAATAAGTTAAATTCAGATAGAACATTTTTGATTGATATTAATTTTGATAAAAATGTAAAAGAACTAGTGAAAGTTTGATTTTAACTCTGATTTAGTAAAAGTATAATAAGGTAATAAAATGGTAAGGAAAACTTTTGTAATTCATATAAGTAATCCCAATGTAACTATGATTACTATAAAGGTAAACTACAAATAGAGCTTAAACTTAAATATGTGCAATACCAAAGGTAACTTCCAGTAAAGGAATGATATCTTGGTAAACACAGGTAAAAGTCACAGGTGCCAGTTTAGTAGTGCCTTCAGCACATGGGGGGACAGAACTTATGAAATGTAACAAGAAGTAACTATGAGCCTTATTTGCACTGCAATGCTAAAGATTTAAAAAGGTACACACATTTAAAAGGATTAGAAATGAAGAACAAGAAAATCTAAATTGTCAATTGCAATGTTGATTTGTAAAGTTAATGAACAAACAGAATTTGTTGTATTGAAATGTTCAACAATGAAAAAATGTTATTTTGAAAGTGTACATAGATGTAATCATGTTTAATAATTTTAGTTCATGTAGTACCATACACACATCTATGCAAAATAGTATGTCTCCACTGATGTCATCTAGTGATGTCACATCTATGATGTCACATGTGATAATGTAATGTACTGAAGATGTCATAAGTTACTGCATGATAACACAACTTTGTCTTTTATGTTTTGTTTTCCCTGCATTGCTTAAACCTATATACCCATATATAGTAGGATTATCATTTTGAATTGCAAATGCATTTTTGGAGTACATTTTAATTCAAAGGGGAGAAGTACCCTTGATGGAAAAATTATTTTATTTTTATCTTCAAGAATTTATTTTTTTCATTATCATTATTATTGTATCTGATTTGATATGGCATTAAGATGGGAAATGTTTACTTTTATTTCTGGTCAAGATTAATGTTGATTAAATCTTAAAAACAGTAAAATGGAAATAATGACATTTAAAATGGAGTCAGCTTCAGAGTTCAGAGAAAAAAATGGTTTTTGAGACTGTTTTAAATTTCAGGGCTCTGTGCTCTAGCTGTAGAACAGAGTTAAGATGGGGCCTAACTTACATGTTCCACATTCCCGGGAAGACACTTTTATTAGGATGTATGTGTTTGTACAGGGAAAGTCTTAGATGGAGCTAGGTATCCATGGCTGTGATCAAGATAAGAGATCATATGACTGTCTGCACCAAGAAGAAAAATTTGTGTCTTAGACTTTAAACGTCCCATTACCCTGTATAGGAATATGAAGTTTTATTCATAGTTTAAAGATGCAATGTACTGCCACTATGAAAATTGTACCAAGTTTTATAGTTGCAGAATGAAGCATTCAAAAGTTATGAATATAATTTATTTAATATCATTTTCTTATTAGAAAACTAGACAAATCTAGTATCTTGTGATAGCTCACATCTTAGGAAGTCTAACAAGATAAATATTAAATATGTAGTTTGTTGCTATAGAGAAAAATATCGTCCTAAAGTTTATGATGAATTAACTTTTCTTAAAAGATCTTGTGTGTCTCTACAAAAAGTAATGTTTTAAGAACTTTAGGAATTCATTTTTCTTACAAATCTTATATTATTCTGTAGCTTAGACTACTAAGAGTAAAATTGTTATTTTATTTTGAAAAATTTTATTAGAATTATGAAGTTATAACTTTAATAGAGTAGTTTAAAAAGTATCCTTACTACAGATATTAGACTTTTTCAAGAATGTTTGGCTTAATGCAAAACACCTGAATATCCACATTTAATGTTCAAATTATGGTAAATAAGACTTTTATTTAAACAAATAATTTTGACCCAAAAATATGTTTGAGGAGAAGGGGCTGTCTTAAAGAAGCATGTCTATATGTCACCATTTATCATCTGAGATGCCCAACCTTTCTAGTGAATCAAACCAATCTAAATCTGGTGGTCCACTGGACCACCAGGGATATTGGATGATTATATGTATACTTATGCCCACGATCAGGCATGGGGGGCACCACCAGAAGGTGCAGCTGGAGCTCGGGTGGCCACCCACATATGGCAGCTGCCGTGTTACACTCTGCAACATGGCAGCTCACCTTTGGGTGGCCAGCTGTTGCTCCTTTTTATTGGGCTCACCTGTGTGCAATGCAAGTAGGGGTTGTGCATGCATGGGCTCAACACATCCTGGGCTGAATATCGGGATGTGCAGAGTATGCATGGGCACGCCCTCCCACCTGTGCCACATACATTACTGATGCACTCTGGCATATTGGGATATGTGCCAGGCTCAATCTCCATTTAAATATTGTGCCGGAGCACATCAGTGGGTTGTGCATGGCACAACAGTGTTGTGCCATGCACAAACCTTCTGAATATCCGGTCCCTAGTGTATGTTACAAAAAAAAAACAGGTAATGAATTCTTAATTGAAAATAACCTTCTAAGGAGGTTTAAACCTATTCCAGACTATGACCAGAAAATGGTGGTCACAGGTAAAGAGACATATTCCATTTAAAAATAGTCAGTAAAGTTTCTAAACCATGAAATTCATGCACTTGTAAAGAAAATGATTTAATGACTAAACTGAATTGTGTGGGTTCAAATGTAATTAATGTATTTAGCTTTGGTAATTTTAAAAATGTGTTAAATGGAGAAGTAAAACTTATGTGGACTGTGTGTCAAAACAAGATGTCATAAATCTGTAATTAGAACAGATGCATAGCTTTCTTCACAAAGAAAGTATGTCCTGTTTTTCCCAGTGCCATCCTGTTTTTGACAAAAACATTATACTCTTAAGTACCAGACCCACTGAGAACTGTGGAAAAAGAGGTGCCACTCAATAAAACCAGAGTTAAAGCCAAAATGCCAGACAACAACAGATCTGGTAAAGTTCTGTATTGTTCAAGCAGTGCACAGGTTTACCCAGTTTTAAAATGAGTGGTTACAAATGTTCCAAACCACATGTAAAGTTTGAAAAGTATAGGCACTTGCCTTGAAACTCCAGGCATAAAAGTATACTGTATCCTGTATGTCATACAAGGTTTGATATCCCCCATGCCTTGGGATTAATACACTTGTACAACTGGGTGTGAATACAAACCTATCCAATGAAATTCTTGGTCACAATTAAGGGAAAACCCTTACACAATAAAGTGATGTCACCAGCCTTGATGTCTGGATAAATTATCCCTCAAGTGTGCCAAATGGTGAGGTGCTCACTGCAACAATCTCAGATAAAGTAAATGAATTTTATGTTACGGTTAATGGAAAGGTGTTATAAACTCTATTGTTTGTGCCTAACCTGCAGTAGTGATATGGGTTTGAGAATTAATTCCGCACTGTGCCTAGGTGTGTGCACTAAAAAAATGCATGATTTTCTCCTAGTACATAAATCCAAAAACAGAGTCTGTCACTTTAAAAGTAACGGTGGTTAGCAAAAAGTGAAAGGGGGGAATCCTTGACAGTTCAGATATTTGTTGTTCCAGTTATTGGGGAGACTAACAGAATTATTACCTTAGAAAAGAAGAAAAAAAAGGTTTTCAAAAAGCATGTGTAGTTGATGATGTAAAGCTAAGGTGGTTAACAATGAAAATACAAATGCTGGAAAATAAGTTAAATTCAGATAGAACATTTTTGATTGATATTAATTTTGATAGAAAATGTAAAAGAACCAGTGAAAGTTTGATTTTAACTCTGATTTAGTAAAAGTATAATAAGGTAACAACATGGTAAGGAAAACTTTTGTAATTCATATAAGTAATCCCAATGTAACTATGATTGCTATAAAGGTAAACTACAAATAGGGCTTAAACTTAAGTATGTGTAATACCAAAGGTAACTTCCAGTAAAGGAAAGATATCTTGGTAAACACAGGTAAAAGTTACAGGTGCCAGTTTAGTAGTGCCTTCAGCACATGGAGGTAAAGAACTTATGAAATGTAACAAGAAGTAACTACGAGCCTTATTTGCACTGCAATGCTAAAGATTTAAAAAGGTACACAAATGTAAAAGGATTGGAAATGAAGAACAAGAAAATCTAAATTGTCAATTGCAATGTTGATTCGTAAAGTTAATAAACAAAGAGAATTTGTTGTATTGAAATGTTCAACAATGAAAAAAATGTTATTTTGAAAGTGTACATAGATGTAATCATGTTTAATCATTTTAGTTCATGTAGTACCATACACACATCTATGCAAAATAGTATGTCTCCACTGATGTCATCTAGTGATGTCACATCTATGATGTCACATGTGATAATGTAATGTACTGAAGATGTCATAAGTTACTGCATGATAACACAACTTTGTCTTTTATGTTTTGTTTTCCCTGCATTGCTTAAACCTATATACCCATATATAGTAGGATTATCATTTTGAGTTGCAAATGCATTTTTGGAGTGCATTTTAAGTCAAAGGGGGAAAGTAGGGTCAAAACCCTTGATGGAAAAATTATTTTATTTTTATCTTCATGAATTTACTTTTTTAATTATCATTATTATTGTATCTGATTTTATATGACAATAAGATGGAAGTTGTTTACTTTTATTTCTGGTCAAGATTAATGTTGATTACATCTTAAAAACAGTAAAATGGAAATAATGACATTTAAAATAGAGTCAGCTTCAGAGTTCAGAGAAAAAATTGTTTTAGAGACTGTTTTAAATTTCAGGGCTCTGTGCTCTAGCTGTAGAACAAAGTTAAGATGGGGCCTAACTTACATGTTCCACATACCTGGGAAGACACTTTTATTAGGATGTATGTGTTTGTACAGGGAAAGTCTTAGATGGAGCTAGGTATCCATGGCCGTGATCAAGATAAGAGATCATATGACTGGCTGCACCAAGAAGAAAAAAGATTTCTTAGACATTAAATGTCCCATTACCCTGTATAGGAATAAGAAGTTTTATTCATAGTTTAAAGATGCAATGTACTGCTGCTATGAAAATTGTACCAAGTTTTATAGTTGCAGAATGAAGCATTCAAAAGTTATGAATATAATTTATTTAATATCATTTTCTTATTAGAAAACTAGACAAATCTAGTATCTTGTGATAGCTCACATCTTAGGAAGTCTAACAAGATAAATATTAAATATGTAGTTTGTTGCTACAGAGAAAAATACCGCCCTAAAGTTTATGGTGAATTAACTTTTCTTAAAGGATCTCATGTGTCTCTACAAAAAGTAATGTCTTAAGGACTTTAGGAATTCATTTTCTTACAAATCTTATATTATTCTGTAGCTTAGACTATAAAGAGTAAAATTGTTATTTTGCTTTGAAAAGTTTTATTAGAATTATGAAGTTATAACTTTAATAGTGTAGTTTAAAAAGTATCCTTACTACAGATTTCAGACTTTTTCAGGAATGTTTGACTTAATGCAAAACACCTGAATATCCACATTTAATGTTCAAATTATGGTAAATAAGACTTTTATTTAAAGAAATAATTTTGACCCAAAAATATGTTTGAGGAGAAGGGGCTGTCTTAAAGAGGCATGTCTATGTGTCACCATTTATCTTCTGAGATGCCCAACCTTTCTAGTGATTCAAACCAATCTAAATCTGGTGATGACATCTCCAGAGCAGTTTTTATAATAGTAAACACTGCTGGCCACTCCTTAGATCTAAGCTTACTATCAATGTAGAAAGACCTATGTTCAGTTAACTAAGAATTTTATGGCTTTATACTGATGCTTGGCCAAAGAACTTTGGGCCACACCTGTTTGAAATGTAGGTACCAGCCTAAGGATAGGCAAAAGCATATGCGTGCTGCCAGAAGATATCCAGGTGCAAGAAAGAAGTACAAGGAAAATTTTATTGTGTTTAAAGCAAGATTTGTGTTATTTGCTGAGCATTTTGACAAGTAATGCTGCCTGCTGAAAACCAGACAGACTTACTTTTAAGACTCACATAAGCTACACAGCATGCTGAGCAAAAAGAGGTCTATTGTCCCAAGGATTTAAAAGCAGATGCACAACATGAAAGGGTCAATAAGCTCCAGTTTTTAAAACAACTTGCTATTCACAAGAAAGTTCTTTGAATCCAGTATTGCTATATACTGCAGGGTTTTATTTAACTCCAAAAAATTGATTAGTGTTTTGCTCATAAAAGTGCTAAAACATTGTGAAAATGCACAGCATTTGCCTCATTGTGTTTAACAAACATAAAACTTCTAGAAAACCTATATAAATACTTTCTGTACAGTTAGCATTGTCCCAAGAAAAAAAAAACTGCTAATCAATTATTTAAAACCCTGGGACTGTGCAGACTAAAGCTGTGTTCTACAAATCCAAGAACTGATTTTTAGCAAAGGTTTAACTTGCAGAGTGTATCCATGCTAAAAGAAGTTCCAGGGTCAAAGTTAGCTGACAAAGAAACATTTACATCAAAAGCCAGACTCAACCAGATTTCTAAGTGGAGAAGAGAAGAACCACTTCTACAACCAGAAATATAAGTATTCCTTTTTAATTACTTTCACTAATTTTAATTAATAGTCTTGGTATTTTAAATTGGCTTATCTGGGAAAGTAAGAGGGAATCTGTTCTTAACTATATATATATATAGGATATATAGCTTAAAAGCTTTGAACTAAAGAATTTTGCATGATTTGAAAAGTTAAAACTGAGTTTTATAAAAGTACAGTACAAACCACTAATGTGATGAGTTGTTGCTAGTTTTCATAGAAAATACATTTTACATGCAATAAAGTTTTAAAACAAGTTTTGTACAGAAATAATCTAAGACATTGATCTTATAAGAATATGTTCTTATGCATGAAGGTTATGCTAAATGCTAAGTATGATAAAAGTAGTATAACTGTTACCATTTATTATCCTAAGCATTGCTTATTTCTTTACATTGTTCATTTGCTAGAATTTATTAGTTGCTGAATTATCTGACACTATTTTGTTGATGTTTACAAGATTAGGCTTGATATTTATGCTAATGAGGAATATTTAGAACCATTGTATAGATGTAAATAAAATATATATTTTTCATATAACTATATGGGTGGTGCACAGTGTCATTTACCATTATACTTGAATCTGGAGAGCACAGGGTAATATCACAAGCAAATATTTATTATTTTTGGTAATTTATGAAATAATTGTTGGGTAATGCCAGAGGTGAATCGCAGTGCATCATTATAAAAAGTGATATTATAAGCCTTTGTTCTGACAGGTGGTATCTTGGGTAAAACATTGGCTGGACAACAGGACACAGAGGGTATTAGTAAATGAATTCCACAGTGAAGAAAGGGGGGTTACTAGTGGGGCACTGCAGGGTTCAGTACTGGGGCCGATCCTTTTTAATGTCTTTATAAGTGACATTTCAGAGGGACTGTAAGGAAAAGTATGTCTCTTTACAGATGACACAAAGATTTGCAACAGGGTTGATATGCATGATGTGGTGGAAAGGATGAAAAGGAACTTGGCAAGGTTGTAGGGATGGTCAAATGTATTGCAGCTTAGATTCAACACAAAGAAGTGCAAAGTAATGCACCTGGGAAACAAACACCCAGGGCAAGAGTACACAAAGGGGGGTGAGATACTGACAACAACAAAAATGGAATGGGACCTGGGGGTAGTCATATGAGATGACCTAAAGGTAGGCAAGCAATGTGAGAAGGCAGTAAGGAGGGCTGGAGGGGTTCTTGGCTGCATAGGGAGAGGCATCACCAGTAGAAAACAGGAAGTTGTTGTCCCTCTGTACACACAGCTGGTAAGACCACATTTGGAGTACTGTGTGCAGTTCTGGAGTCCCCATCTCAGCAAAGACATAGACAGGGTAGAGGCTGTCCAGAGGAGGCCAGCCAAAATGGTGCAGGGTCTGCACCAAAAGACATATGAAGAAAGACTAAATGAGCTTAAGATGTATAGCCTCGAGGAAAGGAGGGGGAAAGGGGGACATGATAGAAACTTTCAAATACCTCAAGGGAATCAACAACGTCCAAGAAGGTAGCATCTTTGAGAAAAAGAGATGTGCAAGAACAAGGGGCACAATTTGAAGATAGAGGGTGGATGGCTCACAGGTAATGTGAGGAAGTATTTTTCACAGAGAGGGTTGTAGATTCATGGAACAGCCTTCCTGAGGAGGTCATAGAGTCAACAACAGTGGGGGAATTCAAGAATGCATGGGATAGACATAAGGAAATTCTTGTAGAGGGGTAGGAGGAAGTAGGCTATTGGTTAACTAGGATCTGCAGCTTATCCATTAGGTAGGAAAATGGGCAGACTAGGTGGACTAAGTGGTCCTTATCTGCCATCAAATTCTATGTTTCAAAATTCTATGTGCATTGTTAAAATATACCATTACAGCCATTTGCAAGCTGACTAGGAAAAGGTTAATATAATGGGAAAGGGTTAAAAGAGTGATGCACATACACACACACACACACACACACACACATTAACTCTTGTAGATCTCCTGAACTGATAACAAAACACAGTTGTTAGTACACTGAGCATATCCAGTGACTGTAGCTTGACCTGGCATTGGTATGCTCCAAATAGAAGAGATTTATGAATGAATCAAACAATTTCAATGAAAACAGTGCAGAGCAGGGGGGAGACACCACAGCCAAACTGCTATAGCAGAGAAATTATAAGAAAACTGCAACTTTGTGAAATCCATTAGTAATCTAGAGAGCTCCCTTTTTCTTCTGTTATACCCACACATCTGCAGGGCTCGGCCCACTGCAGCTGTAAAAATGCCCACTAAACAGCAGTACCTTGTGAGCTGGGAAGTCTGCAACCTATTTAGGAAAAAAAAGTTTTGAAAGACTTCTGTCCCAAACCTATCATCTCTTCTGGAGATAATGTCCAGACAGTAGTGTTCGGTAAAAGTGTTTACAGTGTTCCTGATTAGAGATGTTGCGAAATTTAATTTTGCAGGTGAAATCTCATGAAAATTATCAATTTCACCGAGTGAAATATTTCACATAATTAAATGCTTATGGTGAAATTTCGCTGATTGCTGTGGTGAAATTGTGCTGAGTAATTTCGCTGTAAATTTCACCTTGTGTTAATATTAGGTGAAATTTCACCATAAATTTTGCCTTGCATTAATACTGGGCAAAATTAGGTGAAATTGGGCTTGTCACATGATTTACTCTTTACAGTTCACATTGGTGACTGTAAACAGGCAGGGAGTGACAGATTCAGTTCCTTTGCTACATGGCTGGAGATTTTGGAGAAGCAGGCAGCAGCAGAGAGATTGTTCTGTGTGGTACACAGTTTTTAGTTTAAATAAATAATAGCGTTGTTCTCTTTTCTTTAGTCTATCTGGTGTGTGTTTTTATTATTTCCTTTCTGTCACTGAGTGTGTGTGTGTGTGTGTGTGTGTGTAAACTCCCTCATTCTCTCTCCTTTCTTTTTCTATTTTTTTTTGTAGTAAGAAGTTAGGTGAGGTGTAGGAAAATGGATGGGAAAGGTAGGGACAAAGTGGAGACTTGGAAGAAGGCAGCTGGACCACCCCCACCCAACTGTTCGCATTGACAAGTGGGCCTTTAGATCTGTGCCCCCCCCATCAGGAGAATGTAGTCCCCACTCTCCAGGAGCAGCATGAGCCCCTCAACCCTTCCCCGCAGCAGCATGATACCCAGCAGGATGAGATCCTCTTGTTGTCCAGCAGCAGCATGTGGCCCCAACCCCCAGGCAAGAGCAGCAGGCACTTCCAGATACCATCCCCCCAGTCTGAGCATGCGCTCCTTGCTTCCTTTGAGCAGGAGCATGATGTTGCCACTGGCCCCGGGACATCAGCTGTTGGTCCCCCACAGAAAGTGTCATCAGCTGCATGGTGCTTCTTCACAAAAAAAGCCAATGACAACACTGTGGTGATCTGCATCTTATGTAGCAGATCAGTTCGAAGGGGCAAGACCGGGGATCATTTTGGCACTGGTGAAAGCGAGCGGTATCAGAGCGGGAAAGCGAGTGGTAAAAAAAGGAAGGAAAAAAAAACACAGAGCATGAGACTATATGAGTACTGTTTTGTTTTCTGTTAGCGGCTTGTTTGTTTGAGGGGTGAGGAGGTGGGAAATGAAGGCGAGAGGTTTAAAACTTTCATGTTTCCCTGGGTGCACATGACATGGGCAGTGATTCTTTTAATGGCTATGCAGTAATTTTGCTACCTGTCCTAGATACAGTGATGTTATTGTTCAATATCATCACTGTCTCTAGCTGGTGGTAGCCAATCAGATTAAAGGAAATTTCCTTGCCATTGTATAATACCTAGTAAGGCTCCCTTACATGCATTATTTTGTTAAAAACTAGACTTTTTGATTATTTATTTTATATATTCTTAACCTTGTTAATGTTCCAGTTAGGGTTCAAATTAAACCAACAAAAATAGGGAAATGTGGTGTTAGCCCCACCTGCAAACAGCAAAAGGAAAAACCATTATGGCTTCACCTCTTCTTAGTCATTGCAAATAAGGCCTGGGGTGTTCCTTGGGGTTGTCATCCCTAACGGTCACCCATTTCAATCAGTAAAGAATCTGAGATGTGCAGACTATATGGTAATGGGGTGAGTGTTAGGCTTGACAATCCCAAGGAACACCCCATGCCTGATTTAAGAAAAAAAAACATCATTAATGCACCAGTTATGGTTCAGATTAAACCAACAAAAGTAGGGAAATGTGGTGTTAGGGTTCCCACCCTGACACCCACCCTACAGGCAAATAGCAAAATGAAAAAAAACCAACAACAACGGTTTCTCTAAACTGTTGTTGTTGTTTTGTTTATTTTCCTTTTGCTGTTGCCTTGTGGGGAGGTGTTAGGGGTGGGAACCTCCATTTCCCTACTTTGTTGGTTTAATGTGAATCATAACTGGTGCATTAATGTTTTGGTTTTTTTTTTGCAAAGAATTACCTTACATTTTGAGGTGGTATAATTGTATTCTTATTCATGCAGGTCTCTTTGAGTCCTGCATGAACATATCCATTTATCTTTGGAAGCACAGCACACAGAGCCCCTGAGGCCCTGCACATTCATCCCTCCATGGTTGCATACATCCATGTTTCTATGGAAGTGCAGGGCCCAAATGACTCAAAAGCTATTTATTTGCTTAGCTGTATGACATGTGAAACTTCCCATGTTATCCTATAGGAATTCCAATTAAGTGACTATGTATTCCTATAGGCAGTGTTTCTGCTTAAAGGAGATGGGGGTGCCATTTAATTGGGATGATTTTGAGCCATCCTGTCCCACAATGGTTGTGGCTAATCCTCACTAATCCCTATTCGCACCTGCTTAATATGGTCCAACTAAGTTAACACCCTGATTTCCCACAGAGCTGGCTGAATGAAAACACAGACTTACTGCAGCGCCCAAAACAGGCCCGCTCTTTCTGTGGAGAGAGACAAGTTAGAAAGATGCGAGCCAGGATGTGAGCCAAAACAGAACCTCTGTTTTGCATCATGACTTTGCGGCATGGAGAGTGAGAGAGAAACAGAACCTCTGCTGTGCGGCGTGGCAAGAGAGAGAGAGAGTTCTTTTTTAAGTAAGCAGACTTACTGCAGCTCCCAAAACAGGCCTGCTGCTTCTGTGGAGAGACTGGCATGGACAGAGAGATGTTAGAGTTAGAATTGCAGTAAAGCTCGAGTACAGTCCTCGAAGCACATTCTTCTCCACAGCTCCACTTAGCTTGGAGCCCACCCCTAACAGCTTGTGTACAGCTCTGATCTCCACTGTGCCTGAAACTGATGCTGTGTGAGTGGTTAAGCAACATAAAGATGCATAAAAGGGAGGTAATTACAACAGAAGTCTGTGTGTGTGTGTGTGTGTGTGTGTGTATGTATTGTGTGGTTTGGGTGCACCATAGAAATCTAGGCCAGCTGGCGACTTAAAAAAAAATGCTTCTCTTAATAGGGATGACCACTTAAACCGGATGAATAGGTCACCACGGAGCAGTCCCATTTAAGCCACGTCTATTGTACTCAATAAGGCCTTTGTTTAGATATATAGATTGTCCCTTAACCCTTGCTGCACCATGTACTGCTCTACCAGTCCATAATTCCTATATGCTCTAATTCTGTTGTCAGCCTAACGGCTAAGTGCAATGTTGAGGGAGTTTTGGCTTGATGAAGTTGAAATGTGGGAAAAAAAGATCTCATCATGCAAAAAAGGAATTTTAAACAGAAACTAAGTCCAAATTCTTTTTTCTTATGAAAGGATCTGTTTTCATGAAGTTGTCTCATTCATACTTAAAAGAATCAATTCATATGAAAAAAGAATCTGAAAAAAAAAACACTAAGTCCCAATTCTTTTTTTGTATGAAGAGATCATTTTTTGTGAGGATGTGTCATTCATATGAAAACAAATCCCTCCATGTAAAAGAATTATATTGGACTTATTTTTTTTTTTTTTTAGGTTCCTATTTTGTGTGAAGGGATCCTTTTCATGACGTTGTTTTGTTCATATGAAAAAAGGTGCCTTCATACAAAAAAGAACTTGGACTTACTTTTTTTAATTCTTTTTTGTATAAAGGGATCCTTTTCCATGAAGTTTTTTTTTATATGAAAAAGGATGCCTTCATATGAAAAAGAATCCAAAAAAAGAGCAAATTATTTTTTCATCTGGAGGGCTGCTTTTTTATATGGCCATATGAAAAAAGAACATTGAGTAACAAAAAGAGATTTAAAAATATGCAGAAAACATTTCTGGGAAATTTTTCCAAAAAGTAACTCCAGAATACACATAAGAGGGGCCTGATTAACAAGATACATGTGTTGGTAGTTCTGCAGGATATATATGGGTTTTCATAAACTTTTTTTGAAAAAATAATGCAAACAAAATGGAGGCCATATGAAAAAGGTTTTTTTTCTCACAAAAAGAGATTATTTCCATATGAAAAAAGGATCTTTTTTTTTACGGACCAAATTCTTTTTCATTCTAAGCAGCTATCTAAAAAAATGTACTAAGCATGTTCAGAACCAAAATTTCAAATTCTTATAACTTTGGAACATATTAATATATTTTCACCAAACCAGCACAAGACACATCTATTGCCCAAGCCCTTTTTACCCTGAAAAGTTCAGAACACAATTTCAAACCACCAAGGTGGTAGGCAATGACAAAAAAAGCAAAAAAAAAAACACCCCTGATTTTTCTGTTTGCTTGTATGTATGCGCACTGCACATGCGCAAGAAGCATCTTGGGACAGTACAACATTTTAGAGTGTGTGAGTTTCTGCCCAATGCAGTTGACACTTTATAGGGCTCATCCCTCAGGCACCAATGAATCAGCAAGCAGTGAGGGATGGTTACGAGTTGATGCTTTATGGGGTTCATCCCTCAGGCACCAATTAATTGGTGAGCTGTCTATGACAGCAGTTTGAGAGAGAGGAAGCACTTGAAAGAAATCTACTGCTGCAATAAAGGACAGTTTCCTCATTGCAGTGGGACCTTCCCCTTCCCTCACAACCAGGTACACAGACATACCTTCTCTATGTTGGCAGCAGCTGACAAGACTCCAGCCATGTGCATTACAGTGCACAGTAATGAGCATGGCCAGAGTTGTGGTTCTTGTTAGCTCCTGCCACCGAGCACTTTGTTTGTTCAGTGTGCCTTTCCTGGTGAACAATTTCAATGAATAATTGAGCCATGGCATGGCTTTCCACTTTGGTGACTCCTGCTGCCTGACACACACTCCCCGGAAAGCCAGCATCGGGGTACCCAATCCCAATATTGGCATGTATCCCCCTCTCCATCATCAGTGTCAGTTGCTCAGTAGGTAGCACACTCACCTCTGAGGATGGGAGATCAGAAGGCTGAGGGTTCTATCCCCACACCAGGCACTTGGGTTAATATTCCAATAGCATGAGGGGGTGCTGCACTTCTGAGGTGCCGTCTTTTGGATGAGACATTAAAAACTGAGGTCCCATCTGCCTGTTCTGGTGATAGTTCAGGTGGACAATAAAAATCCCATGGCACTTCTCATAAAGAGTAGGGATTTTTTTTTTATTTACAACTTCAAAACAAATAATAATAAACAATGTTCATTCACATCAAGTAATACATAAATATAGGGATAAATAACAAGCATACTAGTCAAACTAAAACAAAAATCTCAAACTGTTTAAAAAGGAAAATAACTAAATGACAAAAAAAATTAATTCATACTTATCCCCTTCCATAAGTCATAAAATGAGAAAACAAATATGTATTTCAATGATATTCTTATCAACTTTCTTTCAAAGTAATATTTAACACGCTAAGTAAAATTGTGAAACTATCCAATACCCCCCAAAAGAATAAGGGAATTGTTTATGTACAATGGCAAAACAAACAATAACAAGCAATGTTTAGTCACAGCAACTAATACATAAATAAGCACATGAATAAATCCTTAAAGTATTACAAATCATATTATCTCAAACAAGAAAAAAATTGCAAAAATTTGGAAAAAGAAAAAGAACTAAATAACAAAAAAGTATTAATTTATATGTGTCCCTCTTCATAATCTCTAAATGAGGAAAAAGGAGAAAAACTAAATAAGCAGTTTTAAGCAGACACTTATTCAGATACCCAATACTTCCTCCGCCTAGAAGAAGTTGGGAAATAGTTGTTATAAAATTCGATCCAATATGCTATAGGTCAGTTAACTGGCATCCAATATCCAGTCCATATACTTGCACCAGGAGTGGAATCATGAGGCCTGATACTTCTGTTTCTCCTGTTGTCTAGTACTTATAAGTGAATTCTGTATTGTCCAAAACAATTGTTCTGCAGATACATGTCACTTATAAAGGTTTAAATGGCACCTAATATGCCAAATATGGTATTTAAGCATTAAAACGATGCAAATGAATTGCCCCTGCATCATACTTGGCCCATGCTTGAGTAGTGGTGGGCGAAGTGGGCTCAATCCGCTCCGTGAAGTGATTTGTGGTGCAAAGGCGGATTCGGGAAGTGCTCCGCAATGAGAAGCGGAGTACTTTGCATTATAATGAGGAACGCGAAGTCCATTGGAAACAATGACTTCACATTACTCAGCCTCCCCAGACCACTACTCTGCCAAATTTAAGGTGAAGTGCATTGCTGGCATTGCACTTCATCTCACTATGCCTTGTTTTTGAGCTCTGAAAGTGAATTTTGCAGTGATTCATGGGATTTCAGGTCACATGGGTTCTATATTGATCTGCACAGCCTCAGTTCAGAATAGTATTAGTAGGAAGGAGTAGGAGACAGTGTGCTCTGATAGCTGTCTCTGATAGGAATCTTGTAAAACCTGTTCAGAAAGCAGTTTTGTATTTTTTGGGGGGCTCCAGCTTTAGTTCATCGATTGTAGGAAACCCTCCTGTGGTCATATCATCAAGCGTTTTTGTTTTTGTGTGGATTTTGAATGTTAATTTACAACATTGAGTGTGTGTGGTGAAAGACAGTGAATGTGTGCTTTGGGGGAGGGGCATATCTGTGGTGTAGGTAGATTTAAGTTGGAGAAATAGTGATTTCTTTGTTTTGTGGTTATATTTTTGTTATATAACTGACTGTATTAATATACACACAGTGTAAGTCTCAGTAATAGTTGAAATTTTCTTGCTGGTTGTTGTGCGGATGTGGTGCAGCAATTCATAAGTTCAGGTTATTTACATTACAAATTTAGAATACGTAATGTGGCATAGTACTGAACTTTTGCATTTGCTACACATTCCTTATTCAGCATTGTACACAAACTGTTCTGTGTGTGATTGTGAGTGCAGTGTTATGTGCATCAAATAATACACCTTTTATTGTGCCACAGACTAGTGTAATTGCAGGCGCAGCAGTGTGAACCTGCTATCCACTGCAGCTGCCTGATTTTGTACTGTGATTGTGGTATCTGTTCTTAGTTTTGCTGCTTGTAGTGCCTTAAAAATCTGCACTGTCTGCATTCAGTGTTCCCCCCCACTCCATGTTCAAAGGTTTTTTTTTACCAGATTGGATTGTTTTTGTGACCTCATCAGCACCAGTGGTTACTGAAGTTGTCTTAGTTGTGTGAGAGTCTCAGCGTAGTCTCTTATTTGTTGCTGAAGCCACAGTTGTTTATTTGGCTTCACATCCAGCATTCCTCCAATCAGAGAGTGAATGTATCAAAATCTGAATTTGGTTATAATATTGTGGTTGATCCCCCAAAATGCATGCAAAGAGATGTGCAAGCAAAGCTGTTTCTCGCCATGGCAATGCTGGCAGTAAGATGGTCTGTGGGCGTGGTAGTAGTACGCAGACACAGAAGTGCATTGCTGATGTGAGGAAAGGTATTTCTCCTGCAACATTTTTTACAGCCCAATCAGTAGCTTCACTTATAGTTGGAGGAGATGATGTTTTCCCAGCCGATGATGTTAGTGTTACTGCTGTTAGTGATGATGGAGGTAGTATTAGCATTGTTGTGTCAAGTTCTAATTCCAATCAGTGTACCGTATCCAAAAATATTGAGTGTGAAGCAGTGCAAGTGAGTTGCAGTGTAGATGATGTCATACTTCTCAGTAACATCCCAGTAACTGAACCTGAGGATTCTGATAATCATGTCAATGACAGCATACAATGTGATATTCTGTCCACTGTGGCACCTAATGTCATGCATTTTCCATGCAGTGATTCACAGTGTGGTGAAAATATATAAGTTGATGGTGGTGTAGATGCTGATGATGAATGTGATGATGACGATGCTGTTACTGTTGTTGCAACATACAGTCCACATGCTAACATCCAAGCAGAAGATGTGGATGTGTGTGACATTGATGAATATGATGAATATGATGATGATGTAATTGACCCAAGTTGGGAACCGGAGAAAAAGAAATTAAAAACGGTTGTGTCTGAGTCTGTTTGCAGGAATCCCCCCCCCCATAAAAACTTGTGATCTCCCAGTTTTAGTTGATAATGATGATGCACAGTAATCAATATAATAGGTAGTCGTGGTGGAGAGTTGCAGTCCAGGTGTGCAGTGCCGGAAACATCATGTGCCCCCCCACTTCAGTGCTTAAAATAACGGACTTAATAAGCCACATCATGGACATGTTAAAAGCAGAGCATCACCATCCCTTATTTGGTTTTTTTTTTTGTTCAAGATGCAAATGATGAGTCAGTTGCAATCTGCCAGGTTTGCCATGTGCTTGTGAGTCGATGTAAAAAGGAAGCCATCTGGGCACAGGAGGACAGTATACGCATCTTAAGAATAGGCACTTGGCACTGTGGACCCAGCACAAGCTGACAGCTAATACCACAGTAGGGCATTCACCCTCGTCACCGGCAACCATAGCCAGCATGTTATCCCCTTCCATGACTGTTAAGCCCAGTAGGAAATTAAACGTGTGCAGTAGTGCAGTAATAAGAGCAGAGGATTACTACAGGCATGATGAGGTGGAGGACCATAATGACTTTGAAATGTTGTCCGGTGCTGGTGAGAGTAGCAGTTTTTGTGGTGGTGGTGAGTGCAGTATGTCTAGTGCAAGTGGTACATCAACCCCGGTTGGCAAATCTGGCAAAATAACAGCATTTCTGGGTTTGTCATCATCACCTGTGCAACTGTCTTCATCAAATGTCCACTCTCCACCCCCTGCCAATTCCATTCATCACAGAGCACAATCATTTGTTATCAACACACCCCGGCCCAGATATTCAAAATGGTTGCACATGGCACAACAGTGTTGCACCATGCGCAACCCACAGATGCGCCCCGGCACGATATTCAAAGGCAAAGTGCGCTCTAAGATCCCGATCTGCGGGCGCGTCAGTAATTATGCAAGCACAGGTGGGGGTTGTGCCCATGCATAACCTGCACAGCCTGGGATGTGCAGAGCCATGCATGCGCAACCCCCACCTGTGCCAGCACAAAGTTACACCAAAAAAAAAGGAACAACTGATGGCCACCCACAGGTGAGCTGCCACATTTCAGGGCACAACACGGCAGCTGCCACCTGTTGGTGGCCACCCGAGTTCTGGCTGCACCTGGCAGCGCCTTCCCATGCCCGATCATGGGCATTTGTATAACTAATTTGTCCAATATCCCTGGTGGTCCAGTGGACCGCTATCTTCCCGATCGCAGGCATCTGTAAAAAAGAAAACTAATTCCTATATCCCTGGTGGTCCAGTGGACCACTATCAGCCCGATCGTGGGCATCTGTAAAAAAAACAACTAATTCCTATATCCCTGGTGGTCTAGTGGTATCCCCCCACCTGCCCACTGAGCCCCACCACCCCACTCCCTCCTGGTCAGCTGGTGGGTGGCAGCACCTCACTCACCTGCTGCCCCGCCGCCCACTGTCTGATACCTCGGTAGGGCTGCAATCCCATTGGCTCACAGCATGAACCAATGGGCGTGCAGCCCCTAACGTACATATTCCAGATATGTGAATGATTCATTCCATATCTGGAATGTAATAATATGTTAAGGGAGCTGATAGTGGTCCACTGGACCACCAGGGATATAGGAATTAGTTTTCTTTTACAGATGCTCACGATCGGGCGATGCGCACACTGGACCACCAGGAATATAGGAATTAGTTTCCTTTTTTACAGATGCCTGTGATCGGGCAGATAGCAGTCCACTGTGATCGGGCTGCAGGGGGTGTCGGCCCCCGATGGCTGCTGCCTGGCAGGGCACCAGGTGCAAGTTGTCGGGGATCAGCGCACCTGCATGCAAATGGAGCCATAATGACATGCATACATTATGGTCCCATTTGCATGTCAACCTTTGAATATTGCAGTTGCTGTGCATGGTGCAATGGAACTTGTGCTAGTGCATTTCCATGCTCCACTCTGGCCACTTGTGCTGGTGCAGTGCCACTGTGCCATGCACACTGGGGGTGGCCAGGGTGCGATATTCAAAGCTGATGAGCCATGGCGCAGCTCCTTTGAATATCGCTTAGTCCACACCCCTGCGCAGCCAAGTTGAGCTGCACCCAAGCTTGCGCCACAACTGGGCGCAGTTTGAATATCTGGGCCCCCGTGTGAAACGTTTGTCAGCTCATGTTACAGAGTGTTTTTACGCATAAACTGAAGTACCCCTGTATCATACAGTGTCACATGAACTTTATGCTGCTGTAGCAGAAATGCTGGCAATTGATCTTTTGCTCTTCTCCTTTGTGGAGAATTCTGGGTTCCAGTGGTTTGCTGCATGTGCTTATCCAAAATGGAAAGTCCCATACAGGACATACATTTCTACCCGTGCTGTCCCCGAGTTGTTCTGCACTGTGTCCGACTCAGTAATACATGCCCTTCAACATTCCTCCTCTCCATTCATCCATTTAAGTATGAATATGTGGACAAGTGGTAAAACAGTGGAGAGTTCATATTTGTGTATAACTGCATACTGGTCACAGGTGCTGGGGGTTGTTTGTGATGTTGGTAGTGTGAATAATCAGTGTAGTAAGGTGGATTGTCACGGTAGCAAACTTCCAGGAATTTGACAGCATGCAACAATTGCTATGAGCAATGTCACTTGTTCACATGTTGGTGAGAACATGTTGGATGTGGTACTGACTGAAACTGACACTTGGCTAAACCCTCTGTCACTGAGAGCTGGGTTCATAGCAAGTGACAATGGGTCAAATGTGGTGAAATGCACCACAAATGGTGTTTTTTTTCATGTTCCATGCATGGCCCACTGTTTAAATCTTGTGGTTCAGGAGTTTCTGCAGCACCCTGATATAAAGGAAACGCTGACTGTTGCACGACGTATCTGCTCTCACTTTTCAAGATCTGGAAAGGCCCATGACCAACTGCGGCAGTTGCAGATACAAAACAGCCTGCCTCAGCACTGCTTGAAGCTGGAAGTTGTCACCCAATGGAAGTTCACTTTATACATGACCGAGAGGTTGTATGAACAATACAAAGCCATCTCAGAATATCTTGTTATGCACACTAGCGGAGACAGTTCCGGGGCCTCCATGTCTATGACGACAGAACAGTGGCACCTCATGAACTCTGTAATAACAATTTTGAGGGTCTTTTGAAAATGCCACACAGGCAGTGAGTGGTGAGTCTGCCTCTATTAGCCAATCAATTCCACTGCTGTGAGTGCTGAGGCAGACATTGGTGAATGTACAGCATAGCCTTGATGTTGCCGGAGACGGTGGAAGCAGTATGTTGTGGCAACACATGCTGACAGTATTCAACCAGAATCGTCACATTGTGAGCATTCAGTGTAGTGACAACTTTGCCATACAACAATGCTGGACACATGATACAAACATGGAATTGCATTAGTACTGGAGGAAGGGCCTGAACAGGTAAAAAATATTAGTGGTCAACTGGTGCGCTTGGTTCATGGGGCACAGAAGTCACGTGCCAAGGTCAGCAAACCTCAGCAGCATAATCCGACTGAAGGTGTACTTGGAGGACCATTAAACATATCCTGCAAGGGGACGGGGACTGCAGTTCCAGGTGGTCTGTCATCCAAAGTGGCTGGCATCAACCCTCTTTGGGAGGCTTTGTCCCAAGTGGGTATTTGTGAAATAAATGATTCGGGAGAACAGGATGAAGAATCAACAACTAGACTTTGTGTGGCACAGAGAATGGTTGAGTCATATTTGTCTGAAAATAAGCATCTGACAATAACTGAAGATCCTCTTTTGTACTGGAGTGGAAAGGTCAGTGAATGGCCAGAGCTGACTGCAGTGGCACTGAAGTACCTCACATGCCCACCCTCCAGTGTAAATGTTGAGAGGGTATTCAGCTCAGCAGGCGCAACAGTCAGGGATAGTCGGACAAACCTGTCTCCTGCAAATGTTAGTTTGCTAACATTCATTAAAATGAATGAGAGGCACATACCAGCACAGACTGCAGCCTCGGTATTCATACCCCAGCCTAGTCATGGTGGTCTTGCTGATGTGGAAATGGAGCATCCTGGTGGCAATGGCAGTGGCTGCCTGAACCTGCACACCACTGACATAGATGATGACACAATGGAGAAAGAATTTTCCAGTGGTCAGACTTCAGACACTGATGACTGTGAGGGCAGCTTTCTTTATGAGGATGATGATGTGGTTAATGTTGGCAAGTTTTAACTGAAGTTTTTAAAAGTCCCTGTGCCCCCCCGGACCACCACCACTGGAACTGATGTTAACCACTACCACCACTTAACCTGAGTCTGTCGGCCCCCCAGACTACCACCACCAGGACTGATGTTAGCCACTGCCACCACTGAGCCTGAGTCTGTCGGCCCCCCGGACCACCACCAATGGGACTGATGTTAGCCACTGCCACCACTGAGCTTAAGTCTGTCTGCCCTCTGGACCACCACCACCACCGGGACTGATGTTAGCCACTGCCATCACCACTGAGCCTGAGTCTGTCCACCCCTGGACCACCACCACCAGGACTGATGTTAGCCACTGCCACCACTGAGCCTGAGTCTGTCCGGACCACCACATCCATCAGTCACAGACACAAAACTTCATAATATTTAAACTATAAAGTGAGTATGTGTACTCATGTTTGTTATGCTGCTTCACTTCCTTTAGTTGTATGTTTTGTTTTCTGTAGCTTTTCAGAGCCGCAATGGTAAAACACATATGGCACATATTTTGTTTCTTTTACATGGTAACAAAAAAAGCTCCATCACTAAAACTCATTAGGAATGGTACTGTAGCTGTACCGTACAGAGAGAGCGATGTAATATCCATGTGAAATCCATTCTGGTAAGTATGAAGATTTTATTTCATCCATTTCATTGTTTTGAAAGACTGCAGCAAATATTGCACACAGGTTGTGTTAGTTGACAAGATGTGGGCTTGGATTGCAACTTGACTTTAGATTGAGATTTGAGAATCAGGGAGGGGCACATAACAATTAAGTTGTAAGAAGTCATTCATTTCTTTTTTTAGGAAACTTCCAGATGCTTTGTTCTTCTCCAAAAGTGGACTTATCCAAAAAAGTTCTTCAACATCAGGCACCCCCCCTCCCCCGAGCTTGGACATCACCTGCAACATGCAGAAGTCATTTCATTAGATGACCATGACCATCATTAACAACCGGTCTCCAGAAGGATACTGATGAAATCTGTGAAGAAGTAACAAAATAAGAAACCATTACAGACAAACCTGCAAATATAATTCCCCCCACCCCCCAAAAATAAATACTTACCTTCATGTGCTTGAGAGTCATCCGTTTCCAATTTCAGCGCAAAAAATTCTCATTGAGCACTGGAATGTGCACACCAACAGTTTCTGTGGACCTTTGATGCAGAACAATACCATGAGTACATGTCCATATCAACCCCCCTCCTCACCTACAAAATACATAACCATATATCTATATCTATATATCTATATATCATATATATATATATATATATATACTCACCAAGGCTACTAGTAGTGTACAGTCAAAAGGGCACCCTTCAATCCAGTTGAGATGATCACATTGCATTTGCTCAAATCATCTAGCAGAACAAGTCAATTTTCTGCACACTAGCAGGATGCATTTTGGACCTGCAGAAAAAATCTGGGACTCTGTGCCACCACTGCATGCATGACTGAGTGCACCACTAATTCTGGGGGACTTTGTATGTGCTGAAACACTCTCATTCCACTGTGTTAATACTTGTCAATTTTCTGCACACAAGCAGGATGCATTTTGGACCTGCAGAAAAAATCTGGAACTCTGTACCACTACTGCGTGCGTGACTGAGTGCGCCATTAATTCTTGGGGACTTTGTATGTGCTGAAACACTCTCATGTCACTGTGTTAACACTTGTCAATTTTCTGCACACAAGCAGGATGCATTTTGGACCTGCAGAAAAAATCTGGAACTCTGTACCACCACTGCGTGCATGACTGAGTGCGCCATTAATTCTGGGGGACTTTGTATGTGCTGAAACACTCTCATTCCACTGTGTTAACACTTGTCAATTTTCTGCACACAAACAGGATGCATTTTGGGCCTACAGAAAATATCTGGGACTCTGTGCCACCACTACATGCATGACTGAGTGCGCCATTAATTCTGGGGGACTTTGTATGTGCTGAAACACTCTCATTCCACTGTGTTAACACTTGACAGTTTTCTGCACACAAGCTGGATGCATTTTGGGCCTGCAGAAAATATCTGGTACTCTGTGTCACCACTGCACACATGACTGAGTGTGCCATTAATTCTGGGGGACTTCGTATGTGCTGAAACACTCTCATTCCACTATGTTAACACGTGTCAATTTTCTGCACACAAGCAAGATGCATTTTGGGCCTGCAGAAAAAATCTGGGACTCTGTGCCACCACTGTGCGCATGACTGAGTGCACCATTAATTCTGGGGGACTTTGTATGTGTTGAAACGCTCTCACTACACTTTGTTAACACTTGTCAATTTTCTGCACACAAACAGGATGCATTTTGGGCCTACAGAAAATATCTGGGACTATGTGCCACCACTACATGCATGACTGAGTGCGCCATTAATTCTGGGGGACTTTGTATGTGCTGAAACACTCTCATTCCACTGTGTTAACACTTGACAGTTTTCTGCACACAAGCTGGATGCATTTTGGGCCTGCAGAAAATTTCTGGGACTCTGTGTCACCACTGCACACATGACTGAGTGTGCCATTAATTCTGGGGGACTTCGTATGTGCTGAAACACTCTCATTCCACTATGTTAACACGTGTCAATTTTCTGCACACAAGCAAAGATGCATTTGGGCCTGCAGAAAAATCTGGGACTCTTGTGCCACCACTGTGCACATGACTGAGTGCACCATTAATTCTGGGGACTTTGTATGTGCTGAAACGCTCTCACTACACTTTGTTAACACTTGTCAATATTCTGTACACAAGAAGGATGCATTTTGGGCCTGTAGAAAAATCTGGGGACTATGTGCCACCACTGCGCACATGACTGAGTGCGCCATTATTTCTGGGGTACTTTGTATGTGCTAAAACACTTTCACTCCACTGTGTTAACACTTGTCAATTTTCTGCACACAAGCAGGATGCATTTTGGGACTGCAGAAAAAATCTGGGTCTCTGTGCCACCACTGCGCGCATGACTGAGTGCGTCATTAATTTGGGGGACTTTGTATGTGGTGAAACACTCTCATTCCACTGTGTTAATGCTTGTTAATTTTCTGCACACATGCCGGATGCATTTTGGGCCTACAGAAAAAATCTGGGACTCTGTGCCACTTTTGTGTGTTCTGTGATTGTTGCTGTGAGCTCTTGATGTCATACTGACATTTTTCAATTAAAGCATCATTGCAGGAATGTACTGACAGTTTTGAACTGTACTTTTTTATGCTACTTTACATTGCCACAGCCACCACTAGTTACCTCCAAGTCGTGACTTGAATGATATGCTTCTTTTCCCAATTTATGTCTGCTTTACTTAATTGACTATTTTTTTTCATGTATGAAAAAAAAAATGAGCACTCCTTCCAGTATTGTTCAGACCAGGTTTGTATTTATTTGCAGCTGCTTTTCAATAACTATTGTTCCGTGGTGTCATAAAACACTGCCTGCTGCATAACTGTTTATTTACAACAGAAGTGATATATAACAACTAATTGATGTGATGGAGAAAAGCAGAGGAAATCAATGACAAAGACCTGGCCAGCACCAGTTTAAAAGGAATGCTCCTTTCAATATTTGATACATGAAAAAAGGTACTACAGCAGACTCAACTACTGCAAATTTGCGTATCATTCCAGTCATTCAGGATGTAAGTAAAGGAAGTTGTAACATAGCATTAAAAAATATAGGTCAGAATTCTCAACAGATTGTTGCGCTGCTGCTTTACAGAGGTTTACCATATTACATAGTTATGGTGATGCACATATATTAGTATGTGGGGGCATTACTCCAAATGGAATATTTCTTGATCCACAGTGTGCAATATATTTCTGTGAAAACCTCCCATAATTTCATTACAGTGTGTCATGTGACAGAGGAATTACTGATCAGAAAAGCCACCCACATTCTGCACCCCTTTCTCAGCAATGTTAGGACATGAAGCCCGGGGGGGGGCGCAGGTGCATGCTCCACTACAGTGAATGTCTGGCAGCTATCCCAATGTTTCCTTATGTTATAAGGTTGACTTTGTGGTGAAACGTGGGAATGTTTCCACTAACAGGGCTCTTCTTATTGGAAACATGCCCATACGTTTCACCACAAACTAACCATTATAATATAAAGAAACATTCATAAAGCTGCCGGACAATCAGATATTCACTGTAAGGAGCATGCACACATGCTCTCCCTGCCATCACATCCTAACGTTCCTGAGAAGGGAGGCAGAATGTGGGCAGATTTTCAGAACAAGAATTCCTCCATCACGTGACACACTGTAATGAAATTACGGGCAGTTTTAACACAAATGTATTGCACTATGTGGTGCAAGAAAGATTCCCCTGGAAGGGAAAATGTGTATGATTAAACAACAACAACAAAGAAAAAAATGCACAAAAACAGTACAACACAGTAGTGGGGTGGGGTGGAGGTGGGGTGGCAGAAAACAATCCCCTAACTTACTGTGACCATGGGATGCCGTGGTGGTCCAACAGGTGCAGCAATGAAACTATTTGCAGCTGCTGTTGTTCTGTTCTGTTCACCTGCTGCTGTAAAGCACTGAACCGCTCATTGTTTTCTGCAAGAGTGGCCCACACCAGGCCAATGTCAGACTGTGTTGCAGAGTCTGTGGTGGTGTCCACTGCAGCATGGAATCCAGGTAGTGGGGTTGGTGGTGGAGAGGGGGGTGTTGGTGGCTGTGGTGGAGTGGTGGTGTTGGAGCAGCTGCTGTACTAGCCCTCCTCCTGCTGTGGGGATGATGAGGTACAACTCCCACCCCAGCAGCACCCTCAGCCACTGCCATGGAAGGGCCAGCAGGTGGACTCCTGACCCCTTCTGTGGCAGCCTGCCACTCTGCCCTGGGGTGGTTCAGCATGTAGGTGAGCTGACCACTGTCCCCAAATGTGTCCCACAGGGGTCATGGCACACCACCACACCACACAGATGGCACACGACCAGTGTGATGTCTCCCCCCACTAAGTTAAAAAACTCCCACACTGGGGAGCTGCGGAGGGGACCAGACACAGTCCTCGCATGAGTCCCATCACATACATTTTCCACAGCCACCTCCTGTGGCTGTGGAGGTGGTGCAGGGGGTGCTGCTGGAGCCCCTACAGCTGCTGCTACTGGTGGTGGTGGTGGTGGTAGTGGCAGAGAAGGTGGATGCATAGCAGCCACCGGTGGCACTGGTGCTGCTGCTGCTCCTGTTGCTTGAACATGGGGGGAAGCAACACCCAGAAGTTGGGAGCAGTCCAGCATGACATGACCACCCCGTCCCCACGGGTCTGCACTCCCTTCCGACCGCACCCATGGGCCAGCGACTCACCTTCTCCTGGGTCCATCCTGACACATACAACCAGTCCCTGGGCATATCACACACACAGACACACACATTAATGCTCACTGACACACACAGTCAGTTACACATACAAAACAAAAGTTATACAAAAAAATTCACTAACAAAAAAAAAACAAATACAATACAAAAACTAAATAAAGATATAGCTTTAAAAAAAGCTGTTGGTTTTCTTCAGAAATGCAAGTGGCAAGGCAATCAAACACTGTAACTCCTACTCTCCTCTCACAATGCTTTCTCCCTCTACAAATACAAAGGAGAAAGTGAAACTGCTTCTCTGACTCACTTCCTTCCTGCCTGGCTAAAGCATGTGACTTACAGTACTGTAAGCCATGTGATGTGTGGGGGCTGCCTATTCTCTTTTCACTTCGCCTTACTTCGCATTAAGGCATAATGTCAATGCAAAGTGGTAATGATAATGACTCGAAGTGAGCACCTACAGTGTCCACTTCACATTGTGCTCCGCTAATGCGAAGTGGCCGCTTAGCGACCACTTCATCGGTGGATTAAAAATTCACTGCATCTCTATGCTTGAGGCAAAAGACCGAGAAGCAAAATATCTCTGTTTATCACTTTAAAGGGGAAATTATACCATTTTGAAAAGAGTATCATCCAAAAGGAAAGGATAAAAGAACATTCAAGAAACAAGTGCTCCATGGTTTCCAATATTCCACTGCAAGTACCTTCCCTGGGATACTCCCTTTCTTTAATCTCTATTTTTTAAGTTATTTTGTTTGTTTTCCAATTGTTTAACCAGGTGAGACACACTAAGCTGAAAGTTTGTTTACAGGTCCAACCTGGGAGCACATGGAAGTTAAGTGACTTGCTCAGGGTCACACGGTATGCAAGTGGGGGCTGTGGGATTCAAACCCAAGTCTCCTGATTTGCAGCTCAGAGCCTTAAACCACTGCACTATACTGCCTCCCTTCTGAACAATAAGTTTTTCATGAGTGCAAAGCCATAAAACATCTCACATTTTCCCTTGTAGTCTAGGGTATGTCAACATTTTACATATCTGTTGGGTTTCCTTTGATGTTTTAACCAATATCTGGGTTGTTATATAAAAAAAGTCCTCACTAAGTGTATGTACATTTCTTTCCTAGTGAAATCTAAAAGCTGATGTTTCTTGAGTTATCAAAGTTTTATTTTCCCAAAAATATATTGCATACAGTGGGACAGATCTTGGAGACATTTTTGCTTTGGAATAACTGATTCCAATTCCCATGACTCCAGCCAGGGTTCAACCTGGTCCAACATCCAAGGTCCCCATACTGTATCAACTTTAAGTAACACCAGTTTTAAATTATTATACAAAAACCTAGTGAAGAAGAAAACCAGGGGGTGTATCATGTTCAGGCCTCCATCTTGTCATGTCAGACCAACCTTGTTGAATTTTTTGACTGGGTGACTAGGGAGGTGGATCAGGGGAGGGCAGAGGACATGGCCTATCTGGACTCAGCAAGGCCTTTGACACTGTGCCACATAGAAGACTATTACACCAAACTGGGGAATATGGGTGTGGGCAGGACAGTAGTGCGGTGGGTAGGTAACTGGCTGGGTGGCAGGACACAGAGGGTGGTGGTAAATGGCTGTCACTCCACAGAGGGAAGAGTGACCAGTGGGGTACCACAGGGATCAGTGCCGGGAACAGCCCCATTCAACATCTTCATCAGTGACATTGCGCAGGACCTAGAAGGCAGAATATCACTTTTCGCTGATGACACAAAGCTCTGTAACAGAATAGACACACCAGAGGGTGTAGACAGAATGAGAAGGGACCTGCAGAAACTTGAAGTATGGTCAGGGGTTTGGCAGTTGAAATTCAATGCAAAGAAGTGCAAGATAATGCATATGGGGCACAAAAACCCTGGCACAATATATCAGCTGGCGGGTGAGGATATAGCATGCACCAAGCAGGAAAGGGATCTTGGTGTTATCATCTCTGATGACCTCCAGGTAGGGAAACAGTGTGACAAGGCAGCAGGTAATGCAAATAGGATGCTGGGATGCATAGGCAGGGGCATCACCAGCAGGAAAAGGGAGGTCATAATTCCACTATACAAGACACTAGTGAGGCCCCACCTGGAGTACAGTGTACAGTTCTGGAGACCTTACCTACGTAAGGACATAGACAGGGTAGAGAAGGTTCAGAGGAGGGCAACAATGATGGTGCATGGATTGCATCACAAGTCCTATGAAGACAGGTTGAAGGAACTGAACATGTACTCCCTGGAGGAGAGGAGGGAGAGAGGTGATATGATAGAGACATACAAGTATCTTACAGGGAGGAACAGGGTGCAGGAATACACTATTTTTAAGTGAAAAAGATGTTCCAGGACTAGAGGGCATGGGATGAAGTTGGAGGGAGGACGATTCAGAGGAAACGTGAGGAAGAATTTCTTCACAGAACGGGTGGTGGACAAGTGGATCACCCTGCCAGAGGAAGTGGTGGGGGCTGAAACAATCACGGGATTTAAGAATGCATGGAATAGACATAAAGGAATTCTGGAGTCGGGGTAAGGGGCAACAGACTTCTAGGAAAACATAAACTGAACTTACAAGCTCAAATGGGCAGACTGGGTGGGCCATAGGCCCTTATCTGCCGACACTGTCTATGTATCTATGTATCTTTGATGGATCAATAAGTGACACCCCTTTTAACAGGGTTAAGTTTACTACCCCAGATGCACTGAAAAAAAATACTATAAATAACCATTTCCAATTGTTTCATGGCAGGAAAAAACATGCATAGGTGTCAAAATATTGTTAGTAAAAATATCTTAACCATATATATCCTCTTCTGTCTTGACATATGCCATGTATTACATTTTTAACCCTTCCTCTTCCTTCTTCTATTAATAAAGTCCAATTGAAAGTGGTCATATCACCTGGGCCAAAATACAGTCCTAAATGTTTTGGGGGTTGTAATTGAACAAGTATGTTGAAACATACTACAGACAGAGTTTAACATTCTGACCAATGGAGACTGACGCTTTTCCCAATATTAATTTCTGTGCCAGTAAGCTTAGAAAAAGGCAAAATCTCCATAGTTGCCACTTTGCTTGTTGCTTGGTCCCCTAATACTAGACACATCATCTGCATAATTAATACTTTTTATCTCCTGGTCTTCACTGTGCACTGAAACACCCCTTACTGTATCATTCAATTGTCGTTTAATCAAAAGAGGGTTCAAAGCTAAAATATACAAGGCAGGATTCAGGGGGCAACTCTGTCTCACCCCCCCTACAAAACGGGCATCCCTGTCCCACCCAACCATTAACATAAGGTGTTACCGAAGCTTTTAGGTAATATAACTTAATCCAGACCACAAAATTGTCAGGAAAACCAAAGGCTTGTAATACCAGCCATAAATAGTTATGGCTAACCTTATCAAAAGCTTTGGCCTGATCAAGACCTACTAGGTAACCACTCAATTCTCCATCATTACCCTTTTCCAAAATTTCCGTAAGTAATATTAGCATATCTCCTATCTTCCTACCAGGAACTGCACAGAACTGAGTAGGGTGAATTATAATATCTAAAACAAGTGCCAAACGGTTGTTTAAAAGTTTTGCTAAGATTTTACTATCAGTATTTAACAGCATAATGGATCTCCAGTTGTCTAGAAGTTCCTTATTACCACCTTTAAAAAGGGAAAAAAATGAGGCTGTCATACATGCCATCAGGCAAGGTCTAAGTCTCTAGGAAGTAGTTGAAAGTAGTAACCATTTCAACCTTCACTATAGGGAAAAGTAGTTTATGGAACTCATTTGAGAGTCCATCTGGTCCCAGGGCTACCCCAATCTCAATCCTGATATAACTGTGTTGAATTCCAACTCTGAGATTGGAGCCATAGGAATATTCTGTAAGTAATGGGGGATTTGTGGTAGCTCACAAGAGGTCAACCAATATTTGACCTCCCCTTCCGAAATGTTAGCAATCGAAAAATGTTCATTGGCATTAGTCTCTACTACCTTCAGAATCTCTTTTTTCCCAGAAATCTCAATCCCCTCAGTGGTTTGTAACAGGGAAATTATTTGTTGGTGGCTTTGTGCCAAACAAGAGTCAAAAGGGTTAACATCCCCTTGTTTCCAAGAACACCCCAGCTTTTGTTCGATTTCTAGTGATTTCATCCTATTGCACTGTATATCCATGAACTGAACTTTTACTGATTTAATCTGTTCTGTGTATGAAGTTTGAGAATCCATTTGCAATTGTTGTAGGAAGGAAAGTTCTTTTTGCAAAACAAAATATTCTTCCCTTTTCTTTTGCCCATTTAGTTTGCCCCTTAACTGGAAATAGCTCCAAAAATGTTCCTGTCACTCCACCAGTCTTCTAAAGAATCATAGAGAAAAAATACAGACTGTCTAGCTTCTAATAAATATAAAAAGCCCTCTTTTATCTTCTGGTCTTCTAATAGACTAACATTCAATCTCCAATATCCCTTCCCTCCCGAAGTTTCAGCTAAATCTGAGAGGATGACTTTGAGAAGGCTATGGTTGGATGTTGCCACTGGGATAACTGCTTTAGATCTAACCAATAAATTAGGTGACATAAACCAAAAGTCTGTTCTGGTGGATACAGTACCAGCCACAGACACTGCCAGCTATTTCCCAAAATTTCTGTGATATTTCCAGAGAAATCTCCTGCTTTCTACATTTCCACAGTAGGGGCAGCAGAGATTAACTCTTCAGAAATTTCATGAAATATCTGGAAATAGCTGGAAATGTCTGTGACTACTTCTTTAATTTACCTTTGTAAAATGTATGTGGGGGGTGAGAAGCTGTAGGAGAAAAACATCTAAGAGAACTGTTAAGTGTAGCACTTGTTTTAGAGATGATGAATGACAATAGATTTTTGATGTGTTAGGGCCTCTATCAGAGAAAAAATGACTCATGTTAAAGTCTCCTCCAAACAAGACATTCCTGGAAGTATACAGGTAGGGTAAAATTAATTTCAAAAGATCAATCTGGGCAGTCTTAACCTTTGGTGCATATATGTTTATAAGCCAAGAGTCTATCCTTTGAATTATGACATCTAGCAATAATGCCCTACCTGGACAAATTTCAACTAAATGTATAACTTTAATATTATGTTCATTAAAACATATTCCCACACCACAGTAAGTGTCACTACCCCCGGACCAAAAACTAGAACCCCATATCCATACATTACTGGCAGACATTATTTCTGCAGGTGTCTTCAATCTGATATCCTGAAAAAAACAACAGTATTAGATTGACCAGAAAATAAAGCAAATGTTGCCAGACATTTCCTCTCAGACAATACGTTATTGGTATTCAGAGAGGAGACAGTTATGTCATAATGTCCCATCAATGTTTATTTATTCATGGTATGCTTGTCAAGGGGTTTTCTGAAGGTGGCTCTTACTCCCATTCACCGCCTCCTTGTTCTGCTTGCCACTGTGCCCTTCACCTCATCATTATCTGAGGGGGCATCATCCCATGAGGAAGCCCAGAAAACCATATCCAAGTCCATATCTTCCTCAGAAATACCCTCTCGCAAGACAATGAAAGGGTTACTTTGAGGGACTGGGTCTGATATGGTTCCAGACCATGCTTTAGCCTTTTTCCCTTTGGATCCTTTCTTTGATTTCCCTTCTTTAAACCCATCTCCACCAGAAGGAAGAGGTGGTGGGGGGGCATTTCATCTGTAGACTCTCAGTCTAGTACGTGGTCAGAGGTATCAGGTAAAGGTACTTGAGTTGGAGCCATGAGAACTTCTGTATCTGGGCTCGCTGCAGTTTGGCCCACAGGTTCTAGCCTCATGCAGGTAGGTGGGGAAGGGCCCCAAAACCCTGAAACATTCTTCATTTTTTGGATATAGAAATCCTGGATCACATAATCTGCATCTTCGGTATTGGGAAAGGCCCATGGGAATGCTGAAAAAGAGGACCCATCTTCATCACACAGGTTGCATTTCTGTGTGTTTTGTCAGTGGAAGCTTTTATGGCCCAACTCCCCACATGATGTACATTTAAGGACCTCACAGTTTGGGCTAATATGTCTAGTAGAGCCACATTTAAAGCAGCATTGAGGTTGCCCAGGGTAAAATATGAAACTCTTATCTTGCCCCAGTGTACACACAATTGGACAAATGTTTAAATCTGTCCCTTGTTGTTGGAGTTTGATTTTAATCCTCCAACCACCATTCCAAAACCCTTCCCCATCTAAAATGGGGTCAGGAGTACCTTGGACTGAACATCTTTTAGCCAGTCAATATAAAATGTCCTGAATATTCACCTCTTCATTCCTGAACAGAACCGTAATTACCCTGAAAGATTGTTTAATCAGGGGAATAATCTGAAAGGGAGTCCACAGAGGGTTTGTTATAAGAGTCATGTATTTGGCCCAGAACCTTTCCAATAGGTCAGGGGTCCCAAAACTTATGTCAGAGGTGGATTTTTCTGCTGCATGTATGAGTGCATAAACATCTGCTTGTGTGAACTGCAACGATTGTTTAAGTAAATACCTTTCCCACACAGAACTTGTCCAGTGGCTCCTCCATACTCCCAGATATCGGAAATGCACCGCATTTCTCCATTTTGCAAGTTCTATGGGCTTTTTGGGGCTCCAAAGTCTCTTCCTTTGGGTCCTCCCTTTGGTTAGTAATCAGCTGTTGTCTGGGAGGGAAGAATACCCCATGTGGTGTAAGCATAAGTCCTTCATCAGCGTTTTCAATAGCAGTATTTGGGCCTGAAAAAATGGGAGAAAATGAAATGGTACCTGTAGTGTCCTTGTGTTGTTGTGTACTTAGTCCATTGGATGCAGTGGATTCTCCCATAAGAAGGTATCCTTGTTCCACCCCTGTGCCTGCTACTGTTACTGTGACTGTTCGGTCAGTAATATTGCCAGACTCCAGTAACCAGGTTCCCCTAGGGGTCTGTGTCCACCCCGCACCTTCCAGGGCTCTTTCTGGGGACCATCCTTCCTCTGCATCATGGTCTGCTGGTGCAGCAGTCTGGTGCTGTAGAATTCTTGTCTCTTCTGTGTCCCATTGTTGTGTACTATGCACAAACACTTTCATTGTAGCTCCCACATCAGTGCCTGAAGATCCATCTACTAGACACTTTCTTTTTTTCTCCTCAGCCTTAATTAAGTTCACTGCCAGCTGCAATTCAATAGACTCAAGTTATTTTCATAAAATCTCCCATATTTCCTCTAAAGAGAGGACCAAATCTTCTGATAATGTGGTTACAGAAGCAGAGGATCAGTTACTTTTTTTTTCCACTGTCGCCGGTTCTTCACTGTGAGCAATATCCATTTGGTCCGAGAAACTGTCGGTGTCCACAGCACTAGGCATAGCAATAGTGGCACAATCTCTCTCCTCCTCCAGTTCCTCAGAACTGAAGGTTTCCATCTTGCCATCAGAGGTTCCCCTACAGAAAGGTAGGGGAATTTCCCAGGTGCCCTGGCCAAATTTCCTCCCATTCACTAAAAATACCACCAACAGCTTAATCTGGTTCAAAGTCAGTTGGCATTCATCTGTATCACCCCTTGGGTCGTACCTGAAAATAGGCAAGAATTTGTCTAGTGCACTTACCCAGTCAACAAAAACTAAATAAATAAATGTGACATACTAGGAGCCCACCCCAGTGTGCCAAAATAATTTTTTATTTATGTTCCAACTCCAGGATGCCCACTCCCAGTGTCAGATGACCCCAACCCACTCAAAGATTTTCAAGTGCTGACATCAGGGTGCCCGATCCCTGTGTTGGCATGCCACACACTTACACACATACTATTGTGGCACACTGGGAGTCCACCCCAGTGTGCCTAAATATTTTGCTAACCTTAAAATAAAGAAAACTATCCCTGAAGTCTTTTTCCCTTGTAAAAAGAAAATGGTCCTCATCTTCTCCCTTGCCCTTCCCCACCCCACCCTCCCTTTGTGGACCCACCTCCCCACACTCCCTTACCCCATACTTACCTCCAGAGGTCAGCAGCAGTGATCTTCTATGGAATGGGACATGTCTGTACTCTTCAAAGCCAACCAGCAAACTGATGAAATGATGGTAAGCTGTATAATGGGAGTCACTGTGGGAGTTTCAACTTAGGTTGATATCTCATAGAAACATAGAACCATAGAATCTGTTGGCAGATAAGGGCCATACAGCCCACCTAGTTTGCTTATTTCCCTACCTGGTTTAGTAATCCCAACTCTTATCTGGACTGCCTTTCCCCCACTTGTAGGAATTTTGACCCAAACTTTTCAACATGGGGTTCTTGGGACCCCACCTCATGAACACTGTCATTGTCATTTGGTTACTCAGTCCTGAAAGGTGATTTCACAGTTGCTGCATGGAATCTCCTTTCAGAACAGATTTATGAAATGACAATGCCACTGTTTATGAGGTGGGGTCCCAAGAACCCATGTTGCAAATTTGGTGAATAAATTCCTAAAAATGACTGCGTTACGAGCGTGCATTGCACAGTTTCTATGCATGCTCATATCTTCACCAATTTTTAATATTTTCACTCCAGATTTTCAACATTGACATTTTGTCACACCTCCTTATGAAAAGTACAGCTGTCATTTTTCACATCCTGCCCAAAATGTGTTTTAGCACCTGTGGCACAGAATGGTGCAGTCGCTGTGAGAAATCAACTTTTGGGACAAAATGACAAAATCAGTGTCACCATTCATGAGGGAAGGTCCCAAAATGCCCATGTTGAAAATTTGGTGAAAAAATTCCAAGAAATGATTGCGTTACAGGTGTGCATTGCTCAGCTTCTGTGCATGCTCGTAATGGCACCAATTTTTCATATTTTTACTCCAGATTTTCAACATTACCATTTTTCCACAGCTCCTCATGAAAAGTACAGCTGTAATTTTTCACATCCTGCCCAAAATGTGTTTTTGCACCTGTGGTGCCAAATGGTGCAGTCGCTGTGTGAAATCACCTTTCGGGATTGAGTAATAAAATGATAGTGCCACTGTTTATGAGGTAGTTTCCCAAAAAGCCTATGCTGAAAATTTGGAGAGAGAATACCAACAAATGCCCGGGGAGTTAGGGTTTCCAACCATAATGCACCACCCTGTAGAGACTGACAGGCATCAGGGGTGTGACTTGGGGTCATCAGCCGTAATGCTCATGCCATTCCACCACCACCCCCACCCTGCAGCCAGTGACTGACATTGAGGTGTGCTTTGGGGTCTTCAGCCCTAACGTTCACCCCATTCTCCTCTACTGCATCCATCTCAGCTTGTTTCCTTATGAAATGGGATGAACGTAAGGGCCGAAGACCCTAAAGCACACTGCAACACCTGTCAGTGTCTGAAGGGTGGCATGAGGTGGAATGGCATGAGTGTAATGGCCAATGACCCAATGGCACATTCCCAAATGCCTGTCAGTCTCTGCAGGGTGGGGTTGGGGGTTGGCTTTATTTTAATACTACACTGCCATTCCTATTATGCATCTCTCTAAATCCTGCACTACCAATGCCAATACCAGCAAGCAAACATTTGACATGGACAAATGCTTGTTTTCACTGTTTTGCTATGCAGTTCTTGGAATCCACACATCCAATCAAAATGAGACTTAGCATGTTAAGAGATCTTACCCCTGAGACATTGCATGCATGATTTCTTGCATATCTGTTGAACAGTTGTGAAATTATTAAAGTGCAAATGTTGGGGTTTAACACAGAAATGCCTACTCAACCCTAACTATAGTGGTACCACTGCACAACTATAATATTTTGTTAGCATATTTTTGAGTCCCAAAGGTTATGGAATGGTATAGCCAGTCAGGTTTCATTCAGTCTGTGCACACACAAAGCTCTGTTCCCCCATACACTTGCGTTTATATATAGAGATCTCCCATGGCTCTAGTGAGTCTATTATTTGTGTTTTTAAAGACCTCCCTAAAGCCTGTATCTCATCTCTTGTGCATCTGTACCCAGACCATATGTACTTAGACTTTACAATCATCAATACCGCTAGGTATTATGCATCCTGACTTAGGAATCAGATTGCACAAAGATTTTGATGCTATCCAGCACTGGTTCAAATCTTACTGCCTCTCTCTAAACACTGACAAAACTGTCACCACAAACATTTTCATGAGAGAAAATCCACCAGTTTGTCCATCACCTCACCTCATCCTTCACTGCCTTTATGGCACATTTGTCTTACAAGTTGAGAAGTTGAAATACCTGTGTGGGCATCTGTCTAGATCAGCACCTACAGTATATTGTACTTCATTTACTATAGCAAGTCCATGTGCTGCAGTCTTCAGCCTACCTAATTTGCTCTGCATGAACACAGGTTCTGTCTCACCACAGTGGCTGAAAGCAGCACATATTTAAAATGTTGCTGTTATTCATAGGCTGTAGAGACCTAGTATATCATGCAGCTCGTAAATCTTCCCTTTCCAAGCTTCACACCCAATTCAGCTCTGTTTTTTTTGGTGGGGGGGTTTGCAGTCAGTTGCTCCCCCAATACATACACTCAACACTATTACTCTACACTACCCTGAATAGGACATATTGTATGGGGCATATTACAATGCATGGAATAACTTTTCTCTTAAAATCATGTACTGATTAACCCCTTTGCCACATCTTCTCACTTCTTGCTACATTGCATCTACCTATTCTTTATAATCCCCCTGCCATGAAATTTCATTATGGTTACATGTATGAAAACAACTGCTCATGTATAGATCACTCATACTGAAAAACAAAACCAGTGCACATTGGCCCCTATGCACGAAGGGGAGGAAAATAGTGCCTGAGGTGCATACCCCACCCGCACAGCTCTGCACCTGCAGAAGATCTTCAGGTGGCTACATTCATGAATGGTGGCCTCTGCGTGACTCCTATATGTGGCCCCACCCCCTGGCACACGGGCCTGTGGGGGCAGTTGGGTGTGGAGCTAGTGATCTGGGCGGGTGGCAAATCAGCCACCTGACCCAGACCCCACAGTGGATCACCTGTGCCAGGTGAGGAGCTGGCACATACAGCAGGTCCCCCAGTATGCCTCACATGCCAGGGCTTCCTCGGTGGGGGTGAACATGACCCCACCTCACAGCAGCAGCCCACAGCTGTCACTCCCTGTGGGCCGCTAACTGGCCCCCCACCTTTATGGCTGCCCCAATGTGGTGGAGGTGCAGACAGCTGCACCCGGCACTCTGCAGTGTTGTGCATCCCATGGAGTGCCGGCATGCCCCCTGCGCCTCCTCTGGTCTGCCCCCCACTCGTAGGCCCACATGCCACTGGGGATCCAGAGTGGGGGGGGATATCCAGTAATGAATGCCATACAGGGGGCACAGTGGGCTTGGGCAGTTGTGGAATGGACTGTGAGCTAGGGCTCCATGGCATGTACCCACTCTGCACCTTCATGCATAGGGCCCAATATGTGCTCAAGGGTACACCCACTTTCTTGCAATGCAGGAACAGAATCACAATTTTATAAAGAAAAAACACAAACACCAACAATACTATTTATAGTGCTTTATTAGTGCCTAAAAGGGCTACCAAATAACAAACATGAGAGCAGACCGGCATGGTGGAGGCTGGCTCCCCCATATAGTTGCTTGCCTTATGGTTTCATCAGGGATACCTGATATTTATGTTCTGATATTTACTCCTGATCCACAGGTTTATCAGAGTGTCTCAATCCAACTTACAATAGCCATTTCTAATGGCAGTTCATTAAGGCAATAAAGGTATATGTTTGCTGTCTGCGAAAAATGGCTGTTGCAAGCTAGATCTTGAAAGAAATAATATATATAAAGTGAAATTTTTCTGGACAGAGATGTTTTTAAATTTTTTTTAATAGATTTTTTCATTATGTTTTCTGTTTACGTAACTGTACTTCCACTTTTATTGGTATTCTTCGTTATGTTTTATATATAAAAAAAATATTTTTGACCATTCCATCTCTCCTTATGTACAACCAATCATAGGACTTGGACAAATTTATTTATGCAGAAACATAGAAACATAGACTTTGATGACAGATAAAGACCACTTGGCTCACCTAGTCTGCCCATTTCCCGACCTACAGGATAAGCTGCAGATCCTAGTTAACCAACAGCCTATTTCTTCATAACCCCCACAAAAATTGCCTTATGTCTGTCCCATGCATTCTTGAATTCTCCCACAGTTTTAGAACCCACAACCTCCTCAGGAAGGCTGTTCCATGCATGCACCACCCTCACTGTGAAAAAATACTTCCTCACATTGCTCCTGAACCACTCCCCATCTATCTTCAAATTGTGTCCCCTTGTTCTTGCACATCTCTTTTTCTGAAAGATGCTACCCTCTTGGACTTTGTTGATTCCACTGAGGTACTTAAACGTTTCTATCATGTCCCTCATCTCCCTCCTTTCCTCAAGGGTATACATATTAAGCTCCTTTAGTCTCTCCTTGTATGGCTTCTCTTTCACACCCTGCACCATTTTAGTTGCCCTCCTCTGGACTGCCTCTATGCTGTCTATGTTCTTGCGGAGATGGGGTCTCCAGAACTGGACCCAGTACTCCAGATGGGGTCTCACCAACTCTCTGTACAGAGGGATAACAACTTCCTGTTTTCTGCTGGTGATGCCTCTCCCTATGCATCCCAGTATCCCCCCAGCCCTCCCTACTGCCTTCTCACATTGCTTGCTAACCTTAATGTCATCTGACATGATTACCTCCAGGTCCCCCCCATTGTGTAATCTTCCCCTGGGTTTTTGTTTCCCAGGTGCATTATTTTGTACTTCTTTGCATTGAATCCAAGCTGCCATACTTCTGACCATTCCTCCAACCTTGCCAAATCCCTTCTCATCCTTTCCATGCCTTCTTACGTATCAACCCTGTTGCAGATCTTTGTGTCATCTGCAAAGAGGCATACTTTTCCTTCCAGTGCCTCTGCAATGTCACTTATAAAGACATTAAAAAGGACTGGACCCAGTACTGAACCCTGCACTACCCCACTAGTAACCCCTCTTTCTTCAAAGTGGACTCCATTTATAATTACCTTCTGTGTCCTGTTGCCCAGCCACTGTTTTACCCAGGCTACCACCATGGGACCCGCTCCAGGCTGGTTAATTTGACTATCAATCTTTTGTATGGGACTGTGTCAAATGCCTTGCTAAAGTCTAGGTAGGCCATGTCCAGAGCCCCTCCCTGGTCTACTACTTTGGTCACCTAGTCAAAGAAATCAATTAGATTCATCTGACATGACCTTCCCACAGTGAAACCATGCTACCGTGGGTCCTGTGCCTCACTGGCCTCTAGGTACTCAACAGTTCTTTCCTTCAGAAGTGATTCCATCACTTTCCCTACCACAGAGGTCAAACTGACAGGTCTGTAGTTTCCTGCCTCTGTCCTGGTCCCACTTCTGTGAAGGGGAATCACATCCGCCTTCCACCAGCCCTCATGTACCACACCATCCTCCCATGATTTGTTAAAAAGGGTAGTCAGTGGTTTCACTAGTTCTCCCCTTAATTCTTTAGAATTCTGTGGTGAATTCCATAAGGCCCCCATTGCTTTGTCCACCTTCAGTTTTAGGAGTTCTTTCAGAACCCTTTCTTCTGTGAAAGGACTCGGATTGACCCCCCTTTCTAGAGTGCTTCTGTTAATTGGATTAGGCACTCCTCCTCTTTTGTGAATACTGAGCAGAAATATTCATTCAGTATCCCTGCTTTTTCACTGTCCCTCTCTGCCCACCCACTGTCCATTCTATTCAGCCTCACTATCCCTCCCTTTGTCTTTCTACGCTCCCTGATGTACCTATAAAAGGTTTTATCCCCCATCCTAATCAAGTTGGCTATCTTTTCCTCAGTTTGGGCCTTTGCTATTCTGTCTTCCCTCCCTGTTTCCTTCTGCCTTAACTGGCACAGCTGTCTGTTCTGCTCCTTCTGTGTTTCCTTATACTTCCTGAATGCTATCTTTTCTCCCTGACCTTCCCTGCCACCTCTTTTGAGAACCATAGTGGCTTTTTCTTTCATTTTGATTTGTTTATTTGCTTCACACAAAGGATGTTGCCTCTGTGATGGCAGTTTTGATGTTTCCCCATTGTTGCTCCACCCTTCCTTCTAGTCTCTTTGCTAGTGCTTTTCTAAGACACTCTCCCGTCATGCCAAAGTCATCCCTCCTGAAGTCCAGTACTCTCACTTTAGTATGGCTTGACTCTGTAGCTGAGTTTATCATGAACCACACTGTTTGGTGGTCACTTATTCCCAGATGGCTACCCACTTCTAGATCTGACATCCTCTCACTGTCCCATTTGAGAGTACAAGGTCTAAGATTGCTCCCTCATGAGTGGGTTCCAAAGCTAGCTGTCTGAGGCATGCCACCTGTAGGGCATCGAGAATGACCCTGCTCTTGGATGTGGCTACAGCAAATGTGCTCCAGTTAACATCTGGCATATTCAGGTCTCCCATCAACAGTATCTCCCCTTTCTCTGCCATCCTAAGAATGCTTTCTATTATATCCTTGTCCTTTCCTTCCCCCTGACATGGGGGTTTGTATACAACCCCTGTACGGATTGTGGTGCTATTTCCAGTCTCTAAGGTAACCCTCAGTGTCTCCTCTCCTCCCTGTTTATTCTTTTGCTAAATTGCTTTTATCCCTTCCCTTACATAGAGAGCTACTCCTCCCCCTCTTCTCCCCTTCCTGTCTCTCCTGTAGGTTGTGTACCCTGATATGTTAATATCCCAGTCATGGTTCTCTGTGTACCATGTTTCTGTGACTGCTACAATATCCAGGCATTTCATCAAGGCCACTAGTTCAGGGAGCTTGTTGCCCAGACTACGACATTGGTACTGATTACCCTCCATTTCCTGATGGCCTTACCCCTTTTTGCCCCATCCCTGTCCTTATTGCCTTTGTCACTTTCTCCATTTACCCCTGCCCTTCTCCCTATCAACATCTCTATCTTGGTGTTTACCTCACTTCCTAACCTGATTTTTTTACCCTGATTAGTTTTTTTTTTGGGGGGGGGCTAGGATTTCCCTGCTCCTTTCTAGTACCTCCTCCCTTGGCTAGTTTAAATGCTTGCCAATGAAGTATTTAAACCTATCACCTAGGATCCTGGTTCCCATCCTGGACAGATGCAGACCCTCACGCCAGTATAGGTCTGCATCACTCCAGGTGGACCCTCAGTCCCCAACTAAGCTCAATCCCTGAGCTCTGCACCAGTTTTTCAACCAAGGCATATCTGTTCAGTTAGCATGTATATGCATGTAGCTCTGAATAGGCTGAGATATCACAACAAAATGTCAACTCGCGTGTGCACACTAGGAAATGCATGTTTGTCAGTCCTCACCTTAATGCACTACCCATGGATCAGGAGACAATACTTTGAAACTGGTTTACTGTATGTCTGTGATTTTAAACACACCAGTCCACAAATTCTGTTAAAGAACATGAAAAATTAAATTGAAATCATTGAAACATAGAAACATAGATTTTGACGGCAGATAAGGACTGCTTGGCCCACCCTGTCTGCCCATTTCCCTGCCTATTTGATAAACTACATATTCTAGTTAACCAACAGCATACTTCTTCCTACGCCCCACAATTGGTTTTGGAGAACACTGTAATGGAACACATATGTTATGAAAATTTCATTTCTCAATTCACTACCATGTTTTCAAGTGCTTGATGTATTATATATTCATGGATATGAAATGCCCCTGTATACTCAGGAAGAAGGAGAGCTGGGAATGGAAAAAGCTCTCTTGCATTATGGCAAGTGCAGGGAGGAATGTAATAGCATGGTAGTTCCTTTGTGAAGATGAGTTGACAGCTTATGAGAGGGGGAGAGGACTTTGGCCTGCTTCCAAGCTGAAGAGACCAACTCAGGATGGAAGGAAAGATTATGGAGAGTAGCAAAGGGGCAGCAAATACTGGAACAGAGAGATGCAGGAGTTTGAAGACAAGCACAGCAGGGTCAATACCATTTGAATGGTTAAGAGGGAGTGTAGCTGTTAGGGTATCAGCAAGGAGGCTTGAGGTGTAAGACAAGAAGGTGAAGGGGGAGATGGAATAGGGAGTGGAAGGAAAAGGGTGGGATTTTAAGGGAAGGGGACAAGAAGGGATGAGGGGAAAAAGGAGTGGTCAGAAGAAGTGAAAAAATCATTAAATGTGATAGTCACATCACAAAAGGATTGTATACCCTGCCACAATATAAGGTGGGAATTTAGATTATTCTGGAGATGGGCTGAGACACAATTTGCTTGTACCTCACTGTCAGCCATTTTGCTGGTATTTGGCAGTAATCTGTATCCTAATAAGTTCTCAAGGAAAACAGAGTACTTATGGAGGTGTTGGGCAGAGTTGCAGTCACTGAATATGTGTTTAGATCTGTGGTGATACAATGAAGATGGGAATCATGGGAAAGAGACCTCCTAGGAGTGGTGTGTTTACCTCAAGTAGCAGAGACATTTGAGTGGAATAAGGATCAGGCTTAATCTTTCTTTAAGGACAGAGGTTGGGAAGCTAATCTGTGTTCTGATGAGACAGAAAAGCCCCTATGATCTCACTGCCCTTCATGGAAGGAAAGAGTGCAGCTCCTTCAATTGAGCTGGCTGCAATGTGATGAAAGAAAGAAACAAAGAAACATAGGGCCCATTTCATGAAGAGGTTGCATCTGCCAAAAGTCCCTGGTGTGCCGAACATGCTGCAAAGGGGCTTGCGGTAGATATTTGGCACTGATCACAGTTCTGAATCTGGTGTGCCAGATGCAGCACATTAGAACATCTCTCCCTTGTCTAGCTTTGCACCCAAGGGGGATCCATTTTACAGGAATTGTTCCAAACTTTTGGCGCAAGCTGCTGTAAAATGTGGAGAAGGTTGCAAATGTGCCAGCCCATCTCGAATCAGGCTGAATTGCATCAAAGTTCTTCAGGGCAACTGCACCAAAAATTGTCAATAATGTGGTGCTTAGAGCAAGCCCTGCATCATCCTTCATGACTCAGGCCCATAGAATTTGCCATCAGAGAAGAACCACTAAGCACACCTATTCTGCCCAATTTTCCCTGCCTATATTATCACTGTAGATCCTACTTAATATCTGTCCCATTCACCCCTTCCCTTTTTTTAGATTCCTTTATGCCTATCTCATGCAGTCTTGAACCCCACCACTGTTTTTGCTCCCAACACTTCTGCAGAAAGACTGTTCCAGGAATCCACCACTCTTTCTGTGAAGAGACGCTTTCTCACATCTCTCCTGAATCTACCCCCTCTAGCTTCTTATTGTGCCCTTTGTGCTTGAGTACCTTTGTGTTCTAAAAAATGCTTCCCTATGGTACCATAATTACACCTGTAAGGAATTTAAAGGTACGAGTTCAAGTTTACGATGCAGAAGAACTTTATAGGATACACAAAAAAAGATTAAGACCAGAGGATAAACACGTATAGATAAACAATTACATTGCAACAGAGTGAATTTATGCCTAGCAACAGATTCAGTAAACTTGATTGTAAATAGGAAAATACACAGTACATCAGATTTTCAGTAAAGTATAAGCTGTGCCTGAACAGCAAAGGACCCCAGAGCAAAAATAAATGCTTTATGACCAGTAAAAAGTATTTTTCTGAGTAATTTTGTCAGAATCCTGATACTGCATTCTTCTTACAAATGGATATAAACATTTTTCTAGCATTGATTTAAACATGGGAACTCTTACAAAACATGAGAAGGAGTAAGTCTAACATTCTGATTAAATTTACGGGACACAGATACATTCAAATTTTGTCCAGACATGAGAAAGTGCTGACTACTATTGCCATAAATTTCTATTCTAAGTATTGTAATTGTTTTCTATCAGAACTCGATTCATGAACTTTTAGATTACAATCAGGTCCTAAATGGTCTTTCCCTGACTTGTATAGTGAATACATACACAGGTCATGCATATAACTAAAATAAGCTTGTATTGCATTATCCAGAATACACTGTTGTGCTAGATGGACACCTGTCCTGCAGCAACTTTATTTATTAATATATTTAGTTTTTGTTTACCGGGTAAGTGCACTAGCCAACAAATGACTATTTTCAGGCACGACCCGGGAGAGTACAAGGCAAAACATACAGAAAAGCATTTCAGAAGTGCATGACAGCAGTGCAATATAGCTTATTTTTAACCATGTAGACAAAGATAACAGTAAAGTGCACGACAGCAAAACAATATAGCTTATTTTTAGCTATGTAGACACAGATAACAGTAGGTTGGCTAACAAGGCAAGAGCCAGTATTACATGCAACAATAGCAATGATAATACAGTCAACTAAACATATAATGGAAAGAGTCATAACAGGAAGAGAACAGGCACTAGTACAGTCAACAGTATTATAAGTAGGCAGTAACTATGTAGAACGAGTCATAACAGGAAGGGATCAGGCTGCAGTGAGAAAAAGTGCTTCGTGCATGTGTCATCACAAAAGGGTTCAAGTTTGCTTAGAGAAGTACCTTACGAATTTAAATTGTGGAAGAGACTGGAGGAAGCAGTAGCTGAAAGATACTGAAAGTGAAAGAGGGGAGTTGATTAGGGGTGTGGGAAGAGTAGGAGGGGTCCTTGAAGCCATGGGTAGTGTAAGATGAGAGGAATGGAGAGAGGAGAGAGATAGATGAGTGGGGGGGTTACAAGAAGCAGGAGATTTAGATCGTCCAGTGGTTGTGACAAGGGGCAGGTGGACCACGTGCCAGGTCAGGTAGGGTTGAAACAGGTACAATGTTCAGCCAGAGACAGGTAGCATTGTAGCCCACTTTTAAAGTGATAGTGGAATGCAGATTGTCTTAATTCCAGGGGCAGAGCATTCCTCATCAGAGGGGCAGCATATTCGAATGCCCCAGTACCTTTGGAGGTGTGACACCTGAGTACCCTCAGTAGTGATTTATCAACTGACCTAAGTCCTCTGTATGAGGTGATGGAACTTAATAGCATTGCCAGTGAGGCTGGGGTTTGCAGCCTGATTATGGAGTCAGATAGAGAGCCAAGATAGTATTGTCTGGATGCAGAGGAGGAGAGTTATCCTAGGTCACTATAAAGCCGACATTGATGTTTAAGCCGAGGGGACGATAAAACAAATTGACAGATATTGTTATAGGTGATGTCCAATTTCAGTAGCAATGATTTATGGGCAGCCGCAAGGATAGGAGCACAGTATGTCAGGTGTGGAGCAGGATCCCCCTGGCAATGGCCAGCTTAGCAGAAGGAGTTAGCATCTAACTAGTTTTGTAGGCAACACCCAGTTTACTATTTACTGTTTTGCAGGTTGATTGAATGTGGAGGCTTAGATCTAGAGATTGGTCAAGTATAACCCCAAGATACCTGAAGGATGTGACAGACTCTAGTTGGAGTCCCTCAAGGTCATGGACCATCAAGGGTGAGGGACAAGCTCTAAGTTTAGGGGCAGAGCCCAAGAGCATGGTTTTCATTTTGTGTGCATTTAGAACCAGTCTATGGTTGCACAGCCAGCTTTGAATGCTCCTGAAATCAGTGGTCAGAGATGAGCTGAGGTAGTCAATGTTAGTGGAGCTGGTGTAGATGACAAGGTCACTTGCAGAGAAGAGAGGAGCAGGTTGAGATGTCATCTGGAATATTGTCGATAAAGAGGAAGAATAGAAGTGGTCCCAAAATAGATCCCTGGGGAACTCCAACATTGATTGCAGTGTTGTCAGATACTGTAGAGTTGAATTTAGCCGAGATAACAAATTTGGTTTCAGTACTGATTTTAAATAAGAAGACATCAAGTCTGGTAAACCAGTTGTTGACATAGCTGGTTTTAAGCACGTCATTCCAACATTTGGAAGGCAACCTAGATTATTTTGTTTGTACAAGATTATGCCAAAAAGTCACCACTTTTTTAAGCATTCTTAATTCCATAGCCAAACCCCTGCTTCTATGTGAATCACTGCAGTAGAAGCTAATATGGTGCAGTCCAAGACAATTTTTAAAAATGTATTTTGTACAGTATACAGGGGCCTGATTTTCAAATGCTGAAATTTGGCACAAGGTGCCTGCACCAGGAGGAGTTGATGCAAGTGGCACCTTGTGCCAGATGTTTTAACTGATTTTTGAACACAGGCTGCATTGAAATCAGGATGCTGTGTGCCAAACCTGCCCTTCACCACCCATGCACCAGAAAAGGTGGCCAGCCAGGACATAAGGGGACTTGTGCCATAGTAGGGCTGCAGCATCCCCTTATTTGGGATTTTGGAAGCCTCGCCATGGATGCAAGACATGGCTGAGATTAGACCAGTGATGAGCTGATCTAACAGCCCTGCATTGGGGGTTTGGAGGGAGGTAATAGAGGGAGTCTGCAAGGATGCTGAATGGGGAAGAGGGGCTTGTGGGGGTACCCTGGTGGGCAGAAGGGGCACGGCAGCTATAGCAGGATAAAGGGGTGGCACTGTGCAGATGCACCCTTCTTAGGTGAACAGAGCTCTGTGCAATTGTATACTAACCCCATCCTGCAGCTACCAACCTGTAGTTCCAGTCTGACATACAGGTGGTGCAGTGTGTACCCTGACATAGCCTGGGCAATCTACACATGGAAATGCATGCAAATCAGGCCATAATTACATGCTAATATGACTGTTCGTCCTCTGAATGCCTAAGTAGGCTCATTTACAAATCCAGTTTGAATATGGCAAACTTTTTCCCTGGACAAACCTGTCTGAATCTTGGTACAGTTCTACAGTATGTGGCTGGCACTTTTGTTTGCAGTTGTTATGCACCACTTCCTTGCTAGCAACCACAGTGGCCACATATGTCACCTTTGCCTGACACCACCTCTGTGTTCTGTTACTGTTTCCACTGCCCGGTTGCTATATTCAGTGCTGTGTTCTTTGCTGGGCTGTCTTTGCACTGCACTCACAGCCAGTTTTGCCTACCTTCATGTGCCAACTATATTCAGCAGTTTTTGTCTCTGGGCTATTCCTTGGAATATTGCATGCTATTGGCTTTGGACTAGTTTACCCGCCTTGCAGTGCAACTTTTGCTCCTGGGCAAGGTTTTGAATATTGAGCCCCTGGTGGGAATTGTGAAGGTGGATCAAGTTTTGTTTTATTTTATTCATGTAGGGAGTAAGAAAGGCCTCAAAATCATCCAAGAAGCTGTGTCTGATTTGTCTTTTGGATCCAGGGGACAGATTTATAGCATGTTGCATTTGATTTTCAGATTGTACAATTTTCTCTTTACCGTTAGTATCATGACCATTTGATCCAATTTGTGCCTCTGATATCTAGGCTTCATAATTTATTTTCTCTATGGTCACTCCTGTAGCCCAAACTCTTGAACCTGAGGCTGCCGAAAGATCCTGTGAGACATGTGAACCTTTACCTGATTCAAAAGTTTACCTTCCTTCAGTAATTGAATTTCTTTAAGAAATGGGTTATTGGAGTTTTCTGATGTGACCTATGCATTAACATCTTTATTTGGAGAAGAAGCTAAAGGGAGAAAAGCTGATCCTTGTATTCTTAAAATGTTCCTTCTTCCTACAAGGTCTATTCCATTGGTACAGAAAGAAGTGTGCTCTAGGACAATGGTGTTCCAATTAAATACACCAGAAGCAAACTCAAAAAAATGGGCACAGCATCAGATAATTTTCATAAAGGACTCCAAGGCTTAATAATCCAAACAATTTTTCTTTTATTATGATCAACCCAGAGTAGAAAAGTAAATGACTGATGCATTTCGGAAACGATTACCCTTTATCAAAAGCTTTTGATATAAGATAATCTTACCTAAAACACATTAAGCATGCACTTTTACATGTTGGGTTTATTATAATAAAAGAAAAATTGTTTGGATTATTAAGCCTTGAAGATCTATTCCATTATCAGGCCACAAAATATAACAAGTGATTTTCTTATTATCATCCCGTTTGCTCTTTTTTTTCCTTTTCCTTATCTTTTTTCAACACATTCTTATTTTTCAGTAGATTAGAGCCTTACACATTATTTCTTTTCAATCTTGTCTCCATTTTCCAAAGGGGAAAAAATCTATATGGTGTTATTAGGGACACTTACAAAACAATCACAGCAATCACATAAAAGGATAATAAAGGTAATGAAATTGTTAAATAAAAACTCCACTAGATAAATTGTACATAAATATACAGTGCAGTAAAGATGATGAAAAATAGGATAATCAATCACATCCAATACTATGAATTAGGAGAATCAATTCAGCTGGATCTTGACTTTGTTCATAGATGTCTTGGCTTTTATATTAAAATCAGAGGAGAACCTTCTGTGTCATCAATTTGTAAAGAAGCTCAGTCCTATTATATGTCCATAATATGAACATACGAATATGCAGAAGAAGGCCATTTGGTCTATCAAGTCTGCTCATATTGCAGGGTCCACAGTTTGAGCTAATGTCCTTGCCTTCCCTCCCCACTCCTCCCATCCTCCCTACCCATGATCTTTACCTTCCCTCTATGTTTATCCTAGCCTCTCTTAAAGCTGCCCACTGTCTTTAATGAGATGACCTCTTACGGCAATGCATTCCAAGTGTCCACCTCTGTGAAGAAGTGCTTCCTGACTTCCCTCCTAAACTTTCCACCCTCCAGCTTAAGACTGTGCCCCCTTGTGTTATGGTTGCCACTCAGCTTAAAGAGACACCCCTTATCAACCTTATTTATCCCTTTCAAGTACTTGAAGGCCCCAATCATATCCCTTCTTTCTCTCCTGTCTTTCAGGGAGTACATGTTCAGTGCCCTCAACCTCTCCTTGTATGCCTTACCCTGCCAACCTGCTGTCATCTTTGTAGCCCTCTTCTGGACCTTCTCCAGCAGGTTAATATCCTTTTTGAGGTGTTGGCACCAGTACTGAACTCCATACTCTAGATGCAGCCTTACCAGTGACCTGTACAAGGGCAGTATAACCTCCTCGCTGCTACTACTGATCCCCATAGATATGCATCCCAGCATCTTGTTTGCGTTTGCTGCTGCTTTCTTGCACTTAATAAATAATAAAGGATATTCACAGGGTAACAACTTGATAAAGACCTTCAGAGCAAAGGTCCCTGTAAAATTAAAAATGATACAATACGTATTTGTAATACTTATATGTGAAACATAAATCATCTAATTGGCATAACAGTATAAAGTCCAGGGTTACTTCTGAGCCTTTGTACAAAACCTAAAAGTATCAAAAAAAGATGTAAAAATATGAAAGCCAGACAACTTAAATGCTAAGAAAACATTAGAAAAGCTTACTTCATTTTTAGCTTGCTATAGCGCCACTCGATTAAAGGTCCAGTAAACACTATAACATCTTTATACATGAGGTGCTTCATGGTTAAAAAGAGACAAAATTACACAAATGCAAGAATTCACCATCAGTAAGCATATACATTAATCAAGGACTCCAAGCAAAAGGATAGCCACATATAGGTCATTAGATAGGATATCTATAGATATGCCAAATTTAAAAAAAGCAGAGAAGTTAGTCACAATAGCATGGAAATCTATGTTGAGAGACCAACTGCTGCCGCTGTCAGGACAAACTGAGCTTAACAAAGACAGCAGCAGATATCAATATGCAGGGTTTGGTGACCTGGATGTGTCACGTTACCCCAGTGGTGAGAAATTTAAACCACTTCAAGCAAATATACAAAATATACAAACTTCTATGTTAAAGAAAAATATGCTGTCAAACATGTTGGTGAAACTTTTAAGGCCACAAGCATCTAATGTAGAAACAATCAATGATATCTCTGAGCAACATTAGTACAGCTGTGTTTCAGTACGATTGTATAGATGTTAACATTATATCATCAGAATCCAAATCAGAAAACAAAAAAAAAATAAAAGACCACATTTAAACCTGCATTGGCAGCTTACTTTGACTATATCAAAAATGTTGTCTGAGTTATAGTGTACAGCTATGAAACCCTGCACAAGCTTTCAAACCCAGTACAAGACAATGCTTTGATTCTAGCCATGCTACACTTTCCCAGCTCTATCATCGCTTTACTCTTCCACAGCAAGTAGCCTTGTCAGGGTTCAGGGCCATATCAGACATACTCACACTATTCTAACCTCCATCCTCCACAGAACATCCACAGGACCATGCACTGATCATGCTTCATGCTTTGTTTTTGGATTGAGTCTTTCTCTTCTCTGTACTCCTGTTTCTCTGCAGAACTCCTCAATGCACATAACACATCCTGTGTCCCCAAGCTTGCATACAGCCCTCAGCTTACTTGGGCCTCTCAGCCTCTCATACCTCTCAAACAGTGAACTTGGAGTGGGGATTCAAAATAGATACAAGGAACAGGGAGCAAAAAGAAAATCTTCTGAGGCTGACGCCAGATAAAATTTCAGTTTGAAAATTGTATCACTATAAATGCCTCAGGCAACAATGGCATACCTTTTTTGAGACACATTTAAGCATTCAAAAGTATAAAAGCTGTTTTCTGTCTTGGCTTTCAGCATTCAGTGTTCCTGTTATTCCTTCAGGCAAAATATTTAAAGGTTTCTAGCATATCCCATCTCTGCCTTCTCTCTTCCAGGGTGTACATATTTAGGTCTTTAAGTCTCTCCTTGTAGTGCTTCTGATGCAGACTCTCCATCATTTTAGTTGCTCTCTTCTGGACCTCCTGCCTTCTGTCTATGTCCTTCCAGAGATGTTGTCTCCAGAACTGGATACAATACTATGGGAGGGGGTCTTACTAGCCATCTAAGCAATGTCAATGCCACCTCTCTGTTTCTGCCAGTGATACCACTCCCTATACACCCTAGTATCCCTCCCATCCTCCCAACTGCCCTATCACACTGCTGACCACTTTAGGTCATCCAATATTATTACCCCCCCCCAAAGTGAGAGAGATAGAAAATAGAAGGTGCTCTTAGGGTCCCATATAACCAGTAGAAAAATACAGTGGAAAAGTGAGGGGTTCTCTGAGAGGAGAGGGAATCAAGGAGAAATCCTCCAGCTGTAGCCATTACTTTCTCCAGTTGTGGAGTCCATACGTGTACATTGAGCTATAACAGTCAAACATGTTTTTCTTGCTCAGGGATGTCAAAGTATGTTTGGGCTACTAAAGATTGGGACTGATGGTAGGATGCAGAGTGAACCTGGTTTAGATCATGCATAGATAAAATCATGACTTCATTGATATGGGAGTATATGTCTCTGCATATAGACTATGAGAATGGGTACCTCTAAACTTATAGCTCAGAGCCCATGAGACCATCTTTATTATTTATGTCCCTTTGTGTGAAACAAATAAACAAATAAAAATGAAAGAAACAACCACTATGGTTCTCAAAAGAAGTGGCTGGGAAGGTAAGGGAGAAAAAGATAGCATTCAGGAAGTATAAGGAAACACAGAAGGAGCAGGACAGAGAACTGTACCAGTTAAAGCAGAAGGAAGTGGGTAAGGCAGTCAGAATAGCAAAGGCCCAAACCAAGGAAAAGATAGCCAACTTGGTTAAAAAGGGGGATAAAACCTTTTATAGGTACATTAGGGATCAAAGAAAGACTAAGGCAGGGATACTGAGGTTGAACAAAGAGGAAGGTGGTTGGACAGAGAGCAACAGTGAAAAGCAGGGATACTGAACAAATACTTCTGCTCAGTATTCACAATGGAAAAGCAGGGGGAAATACCTGATCTGGTCAAATAGAGGCACTCTGGATAGGGGGTTAATATTAGTTCTTTTACAGAAGAAAGGGTTCTGAAAGAACTCTTAAAACTGAAGGTGGATAAACCAATGGGTCCTGATGGGATTCACCTCAGAATTCTAAAAGAACTAAGGGAAGAACTAGTAACACCACTGACTACCCTTTTTAATAAATCATGGGAGGATGGGGTGGTACCTGAGGACTGGAGGAGGGCGGATGTGAATACCCTTCACAAAAGTAGGAGCAAGACAGAGGCAGGAAACTACAGACCTGTCAGTTTGACCTCAGTGGTAGGGATAATGATGGAATCACTTCTGAAGGAAAGAATTACTGAGTACCTAGAGGCCAGTGGGGCTTACCACCACCAGCCCAATATAATCTCCATAATGGAAACTTGGTCTCAATCCTAGGGTTCCAGACATAGCCATCAAACTCCCTCATCTCAACATGGTCAGCATGTGGGGTGGGGGCTGTGTTATCTACTTAGGGAAGCGCTATCAGAGTCAAATGCTATCCCCCATCATCACCAATTGCAGCACACAACTCTTGCCTGTAAAAGTGCTTCTTTGCTCAAATGGAAAAACTCTTACTATAGTTTCAGTCTATATCCCCTTAAAGGACCAAGCCAGTGGCTTTAAGGCTGTATAGGACTACCTTGCCAACCAGTGCTAGAACTCAGAACTAATCATGTTGGGTGACTTCAGTATAAACTGGTCATCACCGGATGCTGCACCCTAGAGGGACGCCCTATCCTCCCTCAACTTGACACAATTGGTTAATTCCCCAACCTGTATAAACTACCACACGGAAACAGCTGCATTACTTGACTGGCTCATCACTAACTATCCTGATAGAATCCACCACACAACAGTCTTTCTGAACTCTTTCAGTGACCATTCTCCCATCCTATGCTCATGGTCCAATAGGTCCCCTAAAATCCCTACCTGGCTGGTGTTAAATATATAGTGTGTATTCTCGCGTTATCTTGACGCTATCGCATTTTTTTACTAACAGCCTACTTCTCCAGTAGCTCCTTATATCCTCTGGGCACTAGAGGGAGCCTTATCGGTCTGTGCTACCTGCTCTCAGTGCTACATACTCAATTCAACCTGGCACTGGAGGCTACTTTTAATCTGGTGACTTAAACTTTCTACTGTCTCACTCAGGTGCTCTATCCCCTAGATCTCTCTCCACTCTCTAATACTATAATGTCCCCTTTACCTATGCTTGCTCTCCTAATGGGGTCACTTGGTCTTCTTATCCTCTCAGAGCTTTCCTGTCCTAACACTCCATCTTCTCTTTCCATTACTAAAATACATGATGACTTTTACTTCTCTAACCTGCTAGCTACTGCTACTCCCCCTCCTCCTCCTTCTTCTGCTCTCATCTTCATGAGCACTAGGCACTTAGCCAGATATCTTCATTCTAATCTTAAGCTCCCCACCAGTGGCTCAGTCAGGGTTTACCTCATTACTCCGTTATGGATATTTATCCTTTCTCTTATTCTAGCTGGGGACATTGAGGTCAATCCTGGCCTGACTCAAGCTCCCTTCTCATCCTTCCACCCCCCGGTCATCACCTCCCCTAAATCCAAGGGCCTAACCTTGGCCCACCTTAACTCTAGGAGCCTGCTTTCCAACCTCCCTGATCTACAGGTCTGGGTGAGTGTGCATCCTCCGGACATTTTTGCCATCACTGAAACCTGGCTAAAGCCATCAGTCTCTGACTCACAGTGCTCCTTTCCAGGATACAACATGATACGAATTGACCAACTCGGTATAAAAAGGGGGGGTGGCCTTGCTCTCTATTACAAAACCCACCTGAACATCACCCTAATCCAGGCCCCCATGCTACCTAATTATGAAATTCTACACTCCCTCCTGCTCCTGGGGGGAGTTAAGAAACTACACATTTTTTGTATTTATATCCCTCCAAAAAATGCCAAACAGGGCTTCTCTGAACTCCTGGAGTTCCTGCCAACGGTAACAGGCAAAAATGACATTATCTGCTTTGGCGACTTTAACCTCGACTGGTCCGAGAAAAACTCTGCCAACCTATCCTCCATGATTAGCAAGGCTAACCTCTTCCAGCTTATCCAGGAACCCACTAGGGTATCCCGGGGGGGCGACTGTGCCACCTTGCTCGACTGGATACTCACAAACAGAAAGGATTATGCCATCTCTGCTGGGGTCCTTCCTGACACTATTAGTGATCACTATCCTGTTTACTGTGTCTGGAACACCGTCTACCCTTCCTTCCCCTCTAGAACTGTAACCTTTCCTAACCTCTCCCCACCTAAACATGGATGATTTCTTAACTGATCTCCATCTTGTAGACTGGTCCCCTCTCTACCAAACCGATGATATTAACATAGCTACCGACTATTTCAACTCTTTCCTCCGCTCATTACAAAACCTACATATCCCTGTCACCACTCGCAGGTTGGCAGGGAAAATGACCAAGTGGCTAAAGCGCTCTCTGCTTCAACTGCTCAAACAGAGGGATAAACTTTGGTCCGTATGGAAGGTTTCCCACCTTCGCACTGACTTCGAAGCCTATCGATCTCTGCGAAACACTTGCAAAAGAGAAATTCACCTGGCCAAAAGTACCTACTACAGGAACCTACTTAAATCCTCCTCTGCAAACCCCCATAGGTACTGGTCCCAAATTAAGGAAATTCTTGGAAATGACAAGCCACAGAATCCTACCAATATGAATATTCATGGCGTTCATTGCAACAACCTGGGCACCATTGCCAACGCCTTCAATGCCCTCTTTTCCACGCCACCTGATATAACTCCAACTATGCCCCTTCCTTACTGTCCTCCTTTCTCCTCCTTGCCCCCTACACTGCCCACCCTGGGGCTCACTGAAACCACGTATCTTGAAGTACGCAAGCTACTTAACTCCCTTCCTGCACGTGGGGGGCAGGGGCCTGATGGTATTCATCCTGGCATACTCAAGCAGTTTGTACCATGGCTGGCCAAGCCTGTCACCAGGCTTTTCAACCTTTCTATCCGTACGTCCACTGTCCCGACTACTTGGAAAATGGCCAGAACCATCCTTATTCACAAAAAGGGAGATGTCAAACTAATGTCCAACTACCGCCCCATCTCTCTCCTGCCCACTCTCAGTAAGCTGCTGGAAAAAATAGTCCATCGACAGCTCACTGAACACCTTGCCAAATTTAATCTCCAAACCCCCTGCCAACACGGTTTTAGGCCTGTACACAGCACCACCACGGCACTGACCCAACTTACCAGTGACATTAAAAGTAATATGGACCGTGGTTGGCTCACTGGTGCTGTCTTTATTGACCTGTCCAAAGCTTTTGACATGGTACGTCACCCTCTCATGATAAAAAAGCTCCAATCCATTGGAGCATCTGACCCAACTCTATCCTGGTTCCATTGCTATCTTGATAATCACATACAGACGGTAGCTTTTCACAAAGCCCTTTCCTCCCCCATAAAAATCTACCGTGGCGTTCCACAGGGGTCCAGTCTCGGACCTCTCATCTTCTCCCTCTTCCTGAATGATATTCCCGCTATCTCCCGGCACAGCAGCACTCTCATGTACGCTGATGACATTGTCCTTTACTCTGGGTCTAAATTGGTTGATGACATCAACTCCACTCTCTCAAATGATTTCCAAGTCCTTCAACTTTGGCTCTCCTGCAACCTCCAAAATCTTAACCAGGAAAAAACTTGAGCCATACTATTCGGCTCCTCCAAAAAACTCCCCTCTACTGCCCCCAGGCTCCTGGTTCACTGCCAAGATGGTTCCCCAATCATAAACCCGAAGTCCTTCAAATACCTTGGGGTCACTCTTGATCCCTCCCTTGACCTGTCACAACATGTCAATATGGTTTGCTGAGCCGTCAATGCTAAACTTGGAGGTGCATATCACGTGCACCACTCCCTTACTCCTTCAGCCAGATTATCAGTTGCAAAGGGAATCCTTTTACCTCAGCTCCAATATGCTCTACCCATCCTCTTTGCTGCCAACTCTTTTTATACTCAGCAAATGGGACACCGTCTATAATAACATCTGCAGATTTGCCTTAACTGCCCCTCGCCTTACTCATCACTGCCTTCTCTACGCTGGTTTAAACTGGCTGTCACCTAAGGATCTCCGTGCCTACTCCCTGGGCTCCTTTATTGACTCATTGTCCAGACCTCCCTGCCCTGTTTATTTGGCCAACCTGCTGACTCCCGCCTCCCAAACATGTATCCTCAGGTCTTCATCTGTCCCTATGCTCTCTACCAGACCTTGCACAACAAAAATGGGATAACAGGCATTCTCCCACGACGCTCCCAAATTCTGGAACACACTCCCCCTTCAGGTTAAAAATTCAGCTTCACATCGTGTTTTTAAAAACTTGCTCTTCTCCCACCTCCATGCCCTTGGACACTGCAAATGTTCCTAAAATGCTTTTAATCTGCTTCTCCCTTCAGTAGGCTGTCGGTACGGACCCCTGATTAGTGTTACTTATGTTTTCTTTTGCACTGTTTATGACTTTGCTGCTCTGAACCCTGATGTTTGTTAATTGCAGTTACTGTCTTAAGTGTACCCTGACTGTTTTTATGTACAACTTTGATGTTCTATGTACTACTGTACTCTGTAACCACTGTCTTGTGCTCTCCCGGGTCGTTCCTGAAAATAGGCAGGATTGTTGCCTAGCGCACTTACCCGGTTACCAAAAGCTAATAAATAAACAAGAAAGGGAACTTTTCCAGAGAGTCCTATCTTGTTTCCAGACTTCCTCATGCTAGACCTCCAAAAGGGTAAGGCATGGTAAATTTCATTTATATAGCACCCTATCCAGGGGCTGAGAGTACTTTACAATAAAAACATCCTAGAGATTTAAAATCAAATATTGTTAAATAAAACTAAAGGATTTATCAAAAAGAAATGTTTTTAAACAGTCTTTAAAGGTCTCCACCACCCTGCTGCATGTATATAAGGTGGAAGAGAATTCCACAAAGATGGTGCCAAAAGTTTTGTCACCTGATCTCTTAAAGCGAGAGGAGGGTACAACAAACAAGTCAGCCTCGGTGGAGTATAGGAGGCAGATTGGTCAAAACATTACCAGGAGCTCATTAAGGTAGTCAGGTCCCAAACCACGTAGGGCCTTGTAAGTTAAAGGGACACTGTCAGAGTTTTGTCCACTGTTTTCTTAAGGTCACTGTGCCTTTGCAATGAATAACTTTTCAGAATGTTCACCACATCCCTTACCTTAACATCTGAACTTTCTGTTTGTTTGTTTCCTAATTTTCCTAATTTGACCCATTCTATGTATATCATCGGTCCCGTCGGTAAACCTTCCATTTCTAGTTACAGCCCCTATGCAGTGGCGTCACACTCTCATGCTGTGTCTGGTGCTAAAATTCTTTTTACACCTGTCCCCAAGCATTTCCAGCTCCTTTAGGCTGCCGGTGTTGAATCGATCACTGTATTTCTAGGTTCCTGCATCAGAGTTTCGAAGGTGAGTTCCTACCGATGCAGCCATTCATTTCTCACCCTCTCAAATGTATTCTTATGTTGGGGCAGTTTTTCTCAGTACATTTTTACTTCGTGCAACTACTAACAAGACTCAGTATGTTGTCATATGATGTCCTGTTTTCATATGCTGGATATGCAGATCGGAGGGAATAGTCTTGCAACCAAATGAAATGAAAGCGATGCTGCTAACGGGTTCGAGTCTACATGTTAGGATATTTATTGTGTCTTTTCTTTTAGAGGCAGTGCTTTTTTGTGTTAGATGCTGATAAATTACAGTATTTGGCAGGTGTACAAGTGGAACCAAACGGTTTAATTTGATGAATGAAAGGGCAGCTCATGTCTGCTGGAAAGGCTGCCTGTGCACACCCAGGAGCGAGGAGGTGCGAGTACTAGAAGCTGGGAGGGGGGTATCCCCAAAATCAAAAACGGCTGGAAACTAAAGGTTGAAAGAAAGGGGAGTGACTGCCAGCAGTGCCTTGGATAACCCCATCGCTGCTCTACCCTCTCACATTACCCTCTCTACATGTAAAATGGCTTGCTCTGAAGGACAGCTGTGCAGGATGGTCTCCAGCTCTCAGCTGCAGAACTGAAAATGGGAGATTTTACTTCAAAGAAGGAAGCTGCCTGACTTTAAAGAAATGAGTCAAGATTGCATGGCCTTTGTTAATCAGCATCCTGTCTCAAAGCTGTAAGGACTACACATTGGAGGAGCAATGAGACATGTACAGCAGAGCAAATTTTGATATGTTTTTGGTCAGGTGGTGAAAAATGACTAGTGCTACGATGATATCTGGGTGTCCAGAGTTGGCATATCGCCGGATAAAATGCCATGCCCAAAATAACGTGGACATAATGTTTCCTGGACAACATGTTGCCAGATCAAATAGTGCAGATATAATGTTGCCTGGAGAATATGTTGCCGGATGAAATAACGCACACATATTACCAAAAAAGTAAATGATGTTTTATTAAAAGATAGAATAGCTGGCATGTTATTTAATTAATAATTAGTTCCCTCTCCCAGTCCCTGAAGCTGCCCAGTTATTTCACTAATAATATGCGTCCCCTCCCCAATACCGATGCTGCCGTGTTATTTCATTAAAAATTAGTTCCCGCTCAGGATCCCTGAAGTTGGCCCATTTTTCAATAAAAATATGCCTTCCCTCCCCGATTCCAATGCTGCCCATATATGCCCACAGTAAACAGAATTCTCACTGCTGTCTCACCTTCTTGCTGCTCCCGTTACCTTGGTCACACTCCATTCATCACTGTTCCACATACCAGTACTCCCATGAGTGCCTACATACCTCCACTTGGCCCAAGAAATGATCTGTACTCTGTTATGTATGGATATAATAATATTCCTTTGAGCACCCATTTACCAACGATTGACCAATGAACCCGATTCGCTCTGCTACACATTTCTGTGACTGGGAGCAGAAAAGTGGGGGAGAGAGGAAAACAAAGTGACAGCAACCCGTATTTCATGAACTGAGAGCAAGTGATTGTGATCATAATTTTTGGTGTGGCTTTTAAGAATAGGTTTAGGAGCCTTTAATTCAGTAACAGCATAGGTATTTGTATCCATTAGAAGTCATCCACAATCGGAAGTCATGGGCAGCTTCGTGATTGGGGAGGGGAAGCATATTATTATTGAAATAACTGAGCAACTTCGGGGATCGGGAGGGGGAACCAATTATTTATTAAATAACAAGGCAGCTATTCTATCTTTTAATACAACATCATTTACTTTTTTTTAGTGTTTTTAAATGTTTCCGACATTGGCTTGCTCTTTCTTTCTTGGCAACATTATGTCCACATTATTTCATCTGGCAACATACTGTCCAGGCAACATTATGTTTGCACTATTTGGTCCAGCAATTGATTGTCCAGGAAACATTATGTCCATGCTATTTTGGCCACAACATTTTGGCCAGGAACATTATGTCCGTACACGTCCAGAGTTACCTGGAATAGTTCCTTCTGTTCTGCCGATCCCAAGTTCGTTGCACTCATCATAGAGACTAGTGGTGGTGGTGGAGCATTCTTGGTACTTCCACTGCATAAGACTGGTCAAATTGACAAATCCTACCCAACAGTTTGTGGCCACACGGGTCCAGTACTAGACATTGATTGGTGTTCCGCATGATGATTACGTTATTGCCAGTGGTTCAGAGGACTGTACTGTCATGGTTTGGCAGATCCCTGAGAATGGACTGACTGTTCCCTTGACAGAACCAGCTGTAACTTTAGAAGGACATTCCAAGAGAGTTGGCATTATTACATGGCATCTGACTGCACGCAATGTATTGCTCAGCGCAGGTTGTGATAATGTAATTATAATTTGGAACGTTGGGATTGGTGAAGCCCTAATAACTTTAGATGATATGCATCCAGACCTAATTTATAACATCAGCTGGAATCGAAATGGCAGTCTAATCTGTACAGCTTGCAAAGACAAGAAAGTATGAGTGATTGATCCAAGAAGACAGAACATCATTGCTGAGAAAGCAAAAGCCCATGAAGGAGCACGACACATTAGAGCAATATTCCTTGCAGACGGAAAACAATTTTACCACTGGTTTCAGCAGGATGAGTGAATGACAGCTGTCACTTTGGAACCCGAAAAAAATGAACAAATCCATTGCCCTCCATGAGATGGACACCAGCAGTGGTGTGTTACTGCCATTCTATGATGCAGATACCAGCATAGTTTATTTGTGTGGGAAGGGTGAAAGCAGCATTCGATATTTTGAAATCATCGGAGAATCCCCATATGTTCACTTCCTTAACACCTTTTGAAGAAAGAGCCACAGAGGAATGGGCTTCATGCCAAAAGAGGTGTTGATGTTAACAAATGTGAGATTGCCAGGTTTTACAAACTTCATGAGAGAAAATGAGAACCAGTTATTATGACTATCAAGAAAGTCTGACCTATTCCAAGATGACTTGTACCCAGATACTGCTGGGCCTGAAGCAACATTGGAAGCTGAGGAGTGGTTTGAGGGAAAGAATGCTGACCCTATCCTCATATCCCTAAAAAATGGTTATGTACCTGGCAAGAACAAGGACCTCAAAGTAGTCAAAAAGAATATCCTTGATAGCAAAATGGGGCAGAACAGAAAAATAGAACACATCATCAACACTCCAAAAAAGGGTGTAGGCATTCAGAATGAATCCAAATTGGATGAAATTTTGAATGAGGTTAAATCTCTAAAAGAGACAGTCATGTATCAAGAAAAGCGAATTTCCAAGCTGGAAGAGCAGATGTCGAAGATTTCAATATGAGAACTTGACTGGTGTAGAAATTGTGATTCCCTCAACAGGTTGAAGGCCATGAGGACTTACCATTACTCCTCAACACAGCATTCCATCCTTGGCAGTTGTAAACCAGTGTAACATTCCAATATGAACTTTATTATTCTCCTAAATACCATAAAAGTGATCCATTGTAATAAAAGAAATTGCTGATTTTATGCAATTTTTCATACATACGTGGTAATGTCTTTTCTTTCCAGAGTATTTTTGTCAGTTTAATTTTTGAGAGATATAAAAGTTTGACTAGTGATGTGCCCAAAGTTTTATAAGTAGGGACCAATGCCATGTCATCTCTTATGTTTTTATATGTTGTAAAGAAAAGTAGTATTTGTAAATACTACTTACAGTATTCTATCTCTCTCTCTCTCTCTTTCTTAATTAAAGATGTAGTGCTGTTTTAGGCACATTATTTGAAAATTATAAAAAAAAACATTTTTATTAAACCCTCTGCATTTTTTAATATTGAGAAGCACACTAGCGGAGCTCCACTCCTCCCCCCCCAGGCTGGTAGGGTGGGGGCTTCAGCGCTAATTGCACTTATCCTCCTGTAATTGGTCGAGTAACTAGTACTCGACTTCCTGCTCAGTGCACCCTCCCTCCGCTGGTACTTATTTTTAGTCCTGTTTACTCTGATCAAACCTGTTATGTATTCTGCTGTTCGCCTCCTAATCCATCGTGTATGTACCATTACTGTATTGATCATGTGCCAAAATGTTCTCAAATGCTGTTAGCTACCTAGTTTAATCCCTGGTATGCCTATTATTTTCTGTATGTTTAATTTGACTTCTACTGTTCTGGTATGCATCTACCTTGTAACCTTCCCAGGTCACACCTGAAAATAGGCACTTGGCTGTCTAGTGTGCTTACCTGGTTAGCAAAAGCAAATAAATAATTAATTAAATAGGCGCAGGGTCAATATTTTTTGAAATGGGCCCAGCCCCACCAGTAATTTTTAATGAGTGAGGATTTTAACAAAATAAGGCTTTTTCCTTTTTTGTGACCCTGTGCATGTGCTGTCCTCCTCTGTACGCCTCCCCTAAGGAGCAATCCCCAGTGTTCATTGCTACATTTTTGAAACTGGTGGTCTTTCTGTGTGCACAGTCCAGTGTGCATACACCCAGAGAGAGAGAGCAGGGAATGTCATTCGGCAACAGGCAAGAGGTGCACAAGGAGGGGAGTGAACCAGGTCGACATGAGGCAGTGCCAGCAAACAACCAGATTCCTGCAGGTCAGGAGGAGACCATCATCTATTTCAGGCAGACAGAGGCCAGTGGAGAGGCTGGGTCAGTCAGGAGTGAGCCAGGCACAATGTGAATCAAGGAGGAGCTGTGCGTCGCTGCTGGGAAAGTTCTGCGTGACCACTGCCGGTGTAAGTCGGTATAGGTTGTGAGCGGCGGGCAGGTCATCACGCCAATGAATCAGGCAGGCAGCTGCTGAGAAGTCTGAAGAGGAGGAGTTGCGAGTCAGAGACTCACCGGATGGAGGACAACTGGACTAGCAGTCAGACAACCACCGTGACCAATCAGGTAACAGTAAAGTATCCACCAAGCCAAGAGCCGCCAGAGCAGATAAGGTCAGAGAAGCAATTGGGGAAGTTACCTGAGTCGAGCAGACAACTGCTGGGAGACAAACATTTAATATCCTGTTTTTTTGAATAGAAGTGTGTTTCTAATGCACTGCCACTAACCACTGCTAAAAGGCTATTGTTAGCCAGATGGAGATTTGAGTCTAGCTCGACCAGACCTCACCATATGGGGGATGGGATTGGGGTAAGCCCATGGGAAACCCATGGGCTTAAAAGCAGGGAAAATAAGAGTAACCCTCTCTAGAGGGGCTTACCCTATCTGTCTACCTCCTGATGCCCACCCAAGGCTCCCAGACCATTGCTACTGGTAATGCTGACTCCCTCCTCTCATTGTGCATGTAGCATGGTGAGGGACAGCCAGACTACAGCCACCTCTTGGGTGGTTCCTGCACCTTTTATAATTTGGATATATCTGGGGTGCCATTGAAGAGAGGGCCCTTTATTTAACTCATTTGTAGACATCACCCCAATGATCAATACTTAACTGGTGTATTAGACTTTGTATCAATTATTAGTGTAATGCCCAGACATAGGGTAAATTAAGGGCCAAGGAGGAAGATTCATGGGAAACCACAGAACTACTTCACATAAGCAGTGGTAAGTGTACTTGGAATATAGTTTTACAGCAGGTGTTGTCAGAGCTGATACTATAATAACCATGAAGTTCAGACTCAAAGTGTTCTTAGAAATAGGGGTAACAGAGTCCTTCCATTGAGCTTGAGGTACATTCTGAGCCAATCATCCTTTCCACCCTAAAGCTGTATGCATAATGTAAAACAGAGCAGACATGAAGCACCCTGCATACAAAACAAATGAAAAGCAAATCTACCTGGTGTGCAAATATTTTGTATCATTTAGTTGGCAACTTGCTGTTAGTTTTCCTGCTGAGGTTCACTCTGACAAAGTGTGTTTAAAGGGTTTGATACTCTGACCGAGACAGCTGTCTGCAATTGGAAAAACTATATCTCATTTTATCCATGAAGGTAGGGTTTATTTTTTGTCCTTGTCACATCTGCCTTAGTCTTTCTTTCCTAAGCAGTTTGTTATTAAAATCTTCTAACTGTAGAAGAGCTGAAAGACAAGGCTAGATACTGTGTTTGGTTACAAGGAAGTATTGGCTCGGCGAAGGCAATACTGGACCTTGTGCTCACAAACAGGGACAGTGTGATGGGGGTAACAGTGGGGAACACCTGGGAAACAGTGACCACCAGTCATTGTGGTTTGAAATCACAGAAGGAGCAGAACCAAACCACACAAAACACGTATCCTGGATTTTAGGGGGCAGACTTTGGGAAAATGGGGAGATACTTGAAAGAGGCATTAAGGGAATGGGAGGAATCAGGGGTTGAGGAACAGTGGGCAGTATTTAAAATGGGATTACAAGAACAACAGAATTATGCATTAAGCAGGTTAGCAAGAGGAAAAGGAAGAGGAGACCATTATGGTTTTCCAAAGAGGTAGCAAAGAAAGTGAAAGCCAAAAGATTGCATTCAGGCAATACAAAAGACACAGGCAGAAGGGGATAGGGAGAAGTACCAGGAGAAGCAAAGGGAGGCAGGGAGGTCAGTAAGGGAAGCCAAAGCTCAGACAGAAGAACACATTGCAAAATCAGTGGGTAGAGGGACAAAACCTTTTACAGGTACATAAGTGAAAAAGAAAGACAAAGGAGGATAGTGAGACTGAAGGGGAGGATGGGGGCCGGTGGAGGATGACAACAGTAAAGCTGACATATTGAACAGATATTTCTGCTCAGTCTTTACTGAGGAAGAGGAGGTAATGGGTCTGAAGGAGTACAAGGGTGAGAATGGTGCAGAAATGGACACAAGTCCCTTTACACAAGAAAGGGTCCTGAAGGAACTGGAAGTAATAAGAGTAGATAAAGCAATGGGGCCAGATGGGGTGCACCCCAGGGTCCTTAAAGAACTAAGAGAGGTGGTGGCTGAACCTCTGGCTATCCTGTTTAGCCGATCACTGGAAACAGGGGAGGTACCCAAAGACTGGAGGACAGCAGATGTAGTCCCCTTATACAAAAGTGGGAACAAAGAGGAAGCAGGGAACTACAGACCAGTCAGCTTCACCTCGGTAGTGGGGAAGATCATGGAAGCACTACTGAAGGAGAGATTGGTGGAACATCTGGTTGTCAATGGACTACAGGACCCAAGGCAGCATGGTTTCACCAGGGGGAGGTCATGTCAGACCAACCTCATTGAATTTTTTGACGGTGTGACTAGGGAGGTGGATCAGGGGAGGGCAGTGGACATGGCCTATCTGGACTTCAGCAAGGCCTTGACACTGTGCCACATAGAAGACTATTACACAAACTGGGGAATATGGGTGTGGGCAGGACAGTAGTGTGGTGGGTAGGTAACTGGCTGGGTGGCAGGACACAGAGGGTGGTGGTAAATGGCTGTCACCCACAGAGGGAAGAGTGACCAGTGGGGTACCACAGGGATCAGTGCTGGGACCGGTCCTATTCAACATCTTCATCAGTGACATTGCAGGACCTAGAAGGCAGAATTTCACTGTTCGCTGATGACACAAAGCTCTGTAATAGAGTAGACACACCAGAGGGTGTAGACAGAATGAGAAGGGACCTGCAGAAACTTGAAGAATGGTCAGGGGTTTGGCAGTTGAAATTCAATGCAAAGAAGTGCAAGATAATGCATATGGGGCACAAAAACCCTGGCACAATATATCATTTGGGGGTGAGGATATAGCATGCACCAAGCAGGAAAGGGATCTTGGGGTTATCATCTCTGATGACCTCAAGGTAGGGAAACAGTGTGACAAGGCAGCAGGTAAAGCAAATAGGATGCTGGGATGTATAGGCAGGGGCATCACCAGCAGGAAAAGGGAGGTCATAATTCCACTATACAAGACACTAGTGAGGCCCCACCTGGAGTACAGTGTACAGTTCTGGAGACCATACCTACGTAAGGACATAGACAGGGTAGAGAAGGTTCAGAGGAGGGCAACAAAGATGGTGCATGGATTGCATCACAAGTCCTATGAAGACAGGTTGAAGGAACTGAACATGTACTCCTGGAGGAGAGGAGGGAGAGAGGGATATGATAGAGACATACAAGTATCTTACAGGGAGGAACAGGGTGCAGGAATACACTATTTTTAAGCGAAAAAGATGTTCCAGGACTAGAGGGCATGGGATGAAGTTGGAGGGAGGACGATTCAGAGGAAACATGAGGAAGAATTTCTTCACAGAATGGGTGGTGGACAAGTGGAACACCCTGCCAGAGGAAGTGGTGGGGGCTGAAACAATCACGGGATATAAGAATGCATGGGATAGACATAAAGGAATTCTGGAGGTCAGGGGTAAGGGGCAACAGACTTCTAGGAAAACATAAACTGAACTTACAAGCTCAAATGGGCAGACTGGGTGGGCCATAGGCCCTTATCTGCCAACACTGTCTATGTATCTATGTATCTATGAGTTATTGGCATTACCCTAATTTTGTCAATCTCTTTTCAAAGTAGAACCCTGACATAGCAATAGTGGAATAGAAGGAGCTAAAATTATGGCTAACACCAGCACTACGTCACATGATCGTAAAAACCTCGAGGAACAACTCACCACAGATTTGGAAAGGTTCTGGGGACCTTTTGCCCTGATTTTTCATTTTCCTACTTTTAATGCTTTTACCCTATTTACTCAGTGTATGTTTTTGCTATTTGTCTTTCTGTTTATCTTAATAGGGAATATGTGGACTTCTCTTTGATAATGTTGTTTCTCAGTACTAACCTGGGGAAGTGTTGCCATTTATGTATGACAGGTGAGGTCTTCGACTGCTTATGAAGGTATTCTGGCTTTGCTGAAAAGATGGAGCAAACTGCAAACAAATATGAACATATGAAACTGCCAGCAGATACAGGCCAAATGGTCTAACACATCTGCTCGATTGTGCAGCACAGAGCTTAGACTCCTGCTACCCCCCCCAGCCCTTGCCCCCCTCCCCCCTCATCTTCCCATTGACTGTTATCTTGCCCTTAATCCTATCTCACCCCCTTTTAAAGCTCTCCACTGTTTAAAGAGATACCACTTCTCCAGGGAGTATGTTCCATCCCCTTACTACCCTCTCTGTGAAGTAATGCTTCCTCGCCTCCCTCCTGACTCTACCCCCACCAACTTCAGCCTGTACCGCCTAGTAATCCCTTCTCCCTTTGATCAAAAAACATGCCCTTGGTAATAACCCTTGTGATGTCTTTTAACTACTTGAAGGTTTTGACAGGTATCCACCCCTTCCCCAACAGTTGATTTCAGGTGAATCGTCAGTAGAGAGAACCGACTGCCTGATTTTGAAAACCAACATGCACTGCCAGAGCAGCGACTCCTAGATACAAACATCCCTAGTGCACAGAACTGAGTCTGTATGAGTTTAGCAGACTGCATCTGGTCTCCTAGCTGCAGCTTCAGTCCCATGTAGTGATATCTGCAATAGCTCTTCTCTTTTCAGTGCTACCTTGACCCAACAAGTATTGGAACTGGTCAGTGTTGGTAAATTTCATTGTATTGCCATTAATTCTTTGGAAATGCATCAAACATGATGACTCACAGGACATAATAAAACAACATACAGTAACATACGCAATAAAGACTGAATCAAGCTTGTTCAGCTGTTCATGTACATCAACACTCCATAAATCTGGATCTGCCAAGTAAACATCCAGTAGACTGGAAAAAGGAAACACTCAAATACACAGATACATCGACACTGTTGCCAGATAATGGCCTATGACTCACCAAGTCTGCCCATTTCAGTTTGTTAGTATGTTGCACCTTTCTCCTGACCATTATAATCCCCTTATGTCTATCCCATGCATTCTAAAATCCCAGCTACAACCACTTTATCAGGCAGGGTATTCCATTTGTCCACCATCCTTTCTGTGAAGAAATTCTTCCTCATGTTTCCTTTGAATGGCCCTCCCTCCATCTTTATTCCATGCCCTCTAGTCCAGAAGGATCTATGTGATCAGGGTGATCGCTGTTAGAGCGAAGTCAATAACTTTATGTGGACGTATTTTCTCTAGGGCAGATCTGAGAGAATTGCATCAGGAATTTATTCCTCGTCCCATCGCTTGCTGCCCTGTGGGGTACCTCAGGGCTTGGTGCTGTCCCCCACATTGTTTGCAGTGTACATGCTGCAATTGGGGGACATTATAAGATGGTACTGATGGACTTTTTATTGCTATGCAGATGCTTCTCTACTGTACATGTCTTTTCCGCCCAAACCTGAATTAGACTCTCTCGCGATGTTTAACAACTGCCTGTCAGAAATACCGAACTTGATCACTGCTAGTTGGCTAATGCTGAACCCTGTAAAAGCAGAGGTATTGGTAGTGGGCCCTCATTGTAGGAGGACTGGGGCATGGGTGGGACAACCCTCGGGTTTACATCTTGGATGAGTCCCACTGAATGCCTCTGTCCAGTTGCATAACCTTGGCGTTATATTTTCCAAAGGCCTGAACCTGAAGGAAACTGTTTTGGCCGTGGTCAAATTATCCTTCTATCATCTTATGAATATAGCAAGGGTGCAGCACCTGGTCCCACCCGCGGATCTTCCTACCTTTGTCTATGATTTTGTTACCAGTCATTTAGATAATTGCAACACCCCTTAACATAGGGCTACCTGGGACTGACATCTGCCGTTTGCAGCTAGTGCACAATGTGATGTCCAGGATGTTGACTAGAACTCCTAGGTCCAGTCTTATAACACCTGTCAAGATCACCTTCAAGGTCACTTTGCTGACTTATAAGGCTCTACATGACCATGGACCCCTTTACCTGAAAGAAACCCTTTTTTCCTACTGCCCCACCCATTCACTGCAATCCTTCGGTGAGGGATTGCTAGAGATTCCCAGGGTATCCTTGAAAACATCAGGAGGAAGATCTTTTAACTTTCTGCCTTCATCACCTTCAAGATCGCTTTTCTGACCTCGAAGGCCCTACATGACCAGGGACCCCATTACCTGAAATAACTCCTGTTTTCCTACTCCCGCACCCACTCACTGCAATCCTTTGGTGAGGGATTACTCATGTTTTAATGCAATGGAGACCATATATTTTTGTTTATGTTACATTATTACAGTGCCCTTTGCTTCGTAAGGGTGCCTTTTATAAATAAAGTTTTAAACACTTACTTACAATACTTGTGCCATCTTTGTTTCCCTCCTCTGAATTTTCTATACCCTGTCTATGTCCTTATGTCAGTACGGTTTCCAGAACTGTACACAGTGCACCTGGTTGGTCCTCACTAGTGTCTTGTATCATGGAATTAGAGCCTCCCTGTTCCTGCTGGTGATGCCCCTTCCTGTGCAGCCCATCATCCTTTTTTGTTCTTTTACCTGTTGCCTTGTAACACTGTTTCCATACCTTGAGGTCAACCGAGAGGATAACCCCAAGGTCAGTTTCCTGCTTGGCACATGCTATCTTATCAATCGCAAATGATACTGTATGTTCTTCCATGTTTTTTGTGCCCCTAATGCATTATCTTGCACGTCATTGCATTTAATTTTAAGTGCTAAACCCTTTGCCATTCTTCAAGATTCTGCAGGTTCCTTTCTCATTCTGTCTACGCACTCTGGTGTGTCCATTCTATTTAAGAGTTTATTGACATCCTCGAACAGGTAATTTCTGCCTTCTATGTCCTGTACAATGTCACTAATGAAGATGTTTAACAGGACCTGTCTCAGCACTGATCCATCTGGTACCCCGCTGATCACTATTCCCTCTGTTGGGTTATAGCCATTTACCTCAACTCTCTGTCTCCTGCCACCCCACCAGTTCTCCACCCACTGCAATACTGTCCTGCCCACTCTCATATCCCCCCTTTTGTTTAGTTGCCTTCTATGTGGCACAGTGTCAAGATGCTTGCTGAAGTCCAGATAGGCCATGTCCACTGCTCTCCCCTGATCCACCTCACTTGTCATCCCATTTCATAATTAAATGAGGTCGGTCTCACATGACTTCATCACAGTGAAAGCTTGCTGCCCTTGGGCCTGTAGTCAAATTGCAACCAGACGTTACACTAATCATTCCTTGAGTACGCCTTCCATGTTCTTCTCCACTACCAATGTCTGGCTACCTGGTCTGTAGTTCAGTGCTTTCTCTTTCTTCATGCTTTTATATAAGGGGACTTCATCTTCTGTCTTTGGGTACCTCCACTGTTTCCAGTGATTGGCTAAACATGATTGTCAGTGGTTCAGCAACCACCTCTATTTATTTCCTTTAGGATGCGGAGGTGCACTCCATCTTGCACCATTGCTTTATTTATTCTTATTCTTTCCAGTTCCATTAGAACCCTTTTCCATGTAAAGTGCCTTGTGTCCCTTTCTATGCTATTCCCACCCCTTGGACTCCATTCAGGCCCCATTAGCCTTCCTTTCCTCATTACAAACTGTCATCTTTACCGTTGTCATCCTCCATGTGGTCCCTGTCCTCCCCCTTCACTGTCACTATCCCTCCCTTTGCCCTTCTTTGTTCAATTATGTACCTGTGAAAGGTTTTGTCCCCTCTACTTGCTGATTTTGTGAAGTGCTCTTCTGTATGTGCTTTTTCTTTCCTAACTGATCTCCCTGCCTCCCTTTGCTACTCCTGGTACTTCTAACATACTAACATACTTAGAAACCAGCAGAGTAGGTGCTCTGGTCTATCTAATCTGCTGATCGATCAATGCATGTACAGGGCACCATTTCAGCAACCCGCCCCCCAACAATGTCCTCCTCCCCATCCCCTGGTGATGTTCTGAAAACCACCCTCCCCCTCTACACTTATCTGAACATCTCTTGAACTCCTCCAAAGTTGCAACAGCCACCAGCTCTTTGGGCAGTGCATTCAAGGGTTCCACCACCCTCTCATTGAAGTAGCATCTCCTCACCTCACCCCTTAGTTTCCCACCAACCAGCCTCGCTGAGTGTACTCTTTTCACCCAACAGGATACACTTCATTAGGGAGGTTTCCCGGGTACTCAGGGACACACTGGGAGAATACATAACTACACTGAATATAAACTACTGAGATGGGAGCAGTGGGAGAGCAGGGACACATACTCCTAGAGGAGGTGATCAGTGAATTTCCACCCCACCACAGTGATGGCAGAGATAAGGAGGAAGGAGGAAGGAGGTGGATGTTGCAAATACGCAGTTAGAAAAGGCTGGATGTGGTGAGCAACACATAACAAGGGTATGTGCAGGGGAGCACATAGAAGGAATAAATGTGAATAGATCACTCCTATGATTTTTGATAAAAGGCTAGAGAAGGAAGGTTAGACTGTAGGTAGAAGGGGGATGTTTCTCACTGAGAGGAGTCTTTGAAATAGGATGTATGACCTGCAGGAACAATTAACAGACAGGATGGTGTACATGGCTGCAGTAGCCGAGACTTGTGCAACACTGCAAAACTGTAATTTGTTTGACCTATCCTTGTTTACCCCCAACAGTTGCTACTTGCCTTGCCCACCGTGGCCTACGGATGTTTGTTTTCCCTCCTATTTAAGCCATGGTATCTGTTTCTCACTACCTGAAAACCTGTAATGCTACCTATTTATTTATTTAAACAGCAGTTTGGAAAATCTTTGAGCCATAGGCTCATTTACAAAGGTACCTTGTCACAGTAAGACAAACTAAAATACTCAGTATAACAGTACAACACAGTATAACAGTTACTTAAGACATAGATACAAACAAGCTGATACAGGTAGGATTGATGCAAACAATACCAGAGTTATGTTGTCCTTAGCAGCTTAGTAGTAAGCTTTGTCATAAGTATTGAGTACGGCTTTGACTAGTGGCAATTACAGCTCCGGGTGTTAATAAGGTGGTTACGTAAGGAAGTTTTGAAGCACAATATAGTTGGAGCTTCAGAGATGGAGGGGGGCAGTGTGTTGAACCAGGAGGGGGCCCTAAAGCTGAAGGCTCTTTGGCCGTGAGAGGTCCTAGCTCTAGGGATAACAAGAGAGGTTTTCCCAGAGGTCCGAGTATGAACTAGTGGGACAGAGCGGCGTATGGTGGTGGTCAATCCTGGTGGGGATAGCCCAAGGAGGGTCTTTTTTGTAAGGGTACAGGTCAGATATTTGAGGCGCTCATCAAGATCAAGTACCAGCGCTTTAGCGTACAGTAGACAGGTGTGTGTTAGCCTAGGTGCCCCAGTAATTAACCTGCAGGCCTTATTCAGAGTAGTCTGAATTTTATGGAGTGTGGTCTGATCAGCAGCACCATACACGGCAGTCCATAGTCCACTAGGGACAGGATAGAGGAGGTGACTGAAGTCAAGAGCCTCGGGGAGGCAGTGTTTATACCGATGTAAGATGCCCAATCGGATATTAGTGGCAGTGGCTAGGGCAGCGATGTGTCCATGGAAGGAGAGGAGGGGTCAAAATGGATCCCTAGGTATTTATAGGAGCAAACTTGTTCGAGTGGGAAAGAGGACCCAGAGTGAATGAGGAGTTTGAAGTTGCAGGACTTGTTTTGAGGATGAGTGAAGAACATGGTTTTGTTTTTAAGATTTATCACCAATCTATGTTCCTTGAACCAGCCCTCGGCTTCAGCAAGGACTTCTGCAGCGAGTCCTGGAGGCAATAGGGTTATGACTTGAGGCAAAGATGACTGCATCATCAGCGTACAATAGAATGTTCCCCAAGCAAAGTGTGGAAGGGTGTTAAGGTAAAGGGAGAATAGTAAGGGCCCAGAATGGAGCCCTGGGGAACCCCAGAAAAGATGGGACAGATGTCTGAGTAGGTCCCATTAATTTTTACACGCCAGAGCGTCAGACAGATAACTGGTGCACCAGGAGATAGGCCCAGCAGCAAAACCAGAGAGACTAAGGGCATCAAGAAGGAGGGGTGAAGACAGTGTCAAAAGCTTTAGAGAGGTCAATGAAGACTGCACCGGCCAGAGAACCAGTGTCTAAGAAGGAGTGGAGAAAGTTGGAGAACTCTAGGAGGGCTGTGTTGGTACTGTGGCCCGCTCAGAAGCCATGCTGCTCAGGACATAGGACATTGTAGGTGGACAGGTAGTCAGAGATTTGAGAGGCCACCACTTTTTCCAAGGCCTTGGAGAGAGGAGAGAGAATGGAGATTGGCCGATAGTTTCCAGCCACAGTCCTATCACCACCTTTAAAGATAGGGGTGACAGTGGTGACTTTCCAGGCAGTTGGAACCTTCCCCAGGCAAAGAGAGTGGTTGATGAGGCACGTGATCGGGGTAAGGACTGTGTCTAAGACCAGCCGTAGGATACACGGATCCAGGGTGTCACTGCCTGTACTATTACTCTTGAGGGCAGTGACAAGGTGCGGCCTAAGTTCTTGGACAGAAACACGGCAGAGGAGAAAATAAGGGCAAGAAAGATTTACGGCAGGTGCTGGGGGAGGAGGGTCAAAAAAATTTGTAGGGAGGATAGGGCTAAGGTCAGTGAATGAGGTGTTGAGGTGGTTGGCTATGAGGGCTGGGTCTGAGGAGATCACGCCATTAATGTTGATCTGGGTGGGTGGAAGTGTACACTCCCATTTAACTGTTTAATGTTATCCCAGAAGGTTCTTGGGTTCCCCATGAGGCAGTGAGTGAGGACCGATGGTGCTCAGACTTGGCCTTTCTGATGGCCAGTGCACTTGTTTGAGGCGGCAGCACATAACTGCCTGTCACTAGGCGACCAGTCTCAATGACGCGGTGCCATGGGTTGTCCCTATGTTTGAGTTAGTGGATCAAAGCTGGGGTTGACCAGGGGCATTCTGCCTTTTAGAACAGCAGGTCAACATTGGGGCAAAGATATCACAGGCATTATTAAAAGTTTGGGTAAAGAAGGAGAGAGCTGTGTCAATGTCAGGAGTTGCCTGTATAGGAGACCAGTCAATTTGGGACAGAAGTTCCTTAAGTTTTATCAGTCCACCAGGTATTAGACGCAGCTGGCATGTGGACTGCGCTATGGGTTTGGGGACTGAGGATGACCAGTGGAATAGAATGGGGGAGTGATCACTGAGAGAGTCTAGGAGGACTTGTACATTGGGGATCCGATTAGGGCAGTTGGTGAGTACCACATCAAGCAGGGTACTGGAGCCTCTCTTGGGGTTAGTCCTGGTAGGGTGGGTAACTAGTTGCGTTAGGTCTATTGCAGAAAAGGAGTCTCGGGTAGAGGAGGAGGAGGGGCTGAGCCAGTTGACATTTAAGTCACCCACCAGATTTGATCAGTGGAAGGAGGTAGTGAGGAAAGGTATTCTGTAAGAGAGGCAATGGCCTGCATTTGGTCCCTGGGGAGCACGTATGCAGTAGTCAGATAAAGGGGTCCCTTTAAAGGGTCAGGGGTTAGTTTCAGCATAAGCACCTGGGCCCTGGAGTCAAGGATGGGAGCAGGCAGAGCTAGTACGGGGAGAGATTCCTTGACATAAATAGCGCAGCCACCACCCTGTCTCCCAACACGGTCAGACCGGAAGAAGGTGAAACCAGGAAGGGAGACTAGGGAGTCAGGGGAGGATTTCGACAGCCAAGTCACTCAGAGCGATGACATCAGGGTTAATTGTTGTGACCAGGCATTGTAGTGAGTCAAACTTTTTTAGGAGGCTACAGATATTCATGGAGACCATGCATAGGCCTGTGGTGCTAGTCGGGGAGCTCCTGGGAACCGGGCCAGGGTTTGGATGAATGTTCCCTGACAGGAGTAGTAGCATGTCTAACACCCTGGCTGGGAGATGGTGAGAGGTTTTTCTACAATTGACATGAGGGGGGAGGGGAGGGGAGGCTAAGGGAGCAGGGGGTGGGCAGGGTGGTACAGGAAGGGAAGGCAAGAATAAGAAGACACCCAGATGTGCCTGAGGTGAGGAGGAAGCTAGGGGGAGGGCAGGGAGGACTGAGACACACAGAGGTCCCAAGGGGCAGGAGAGCAGGTTCAGGAGCAAGGAGAGGAAGGGGTGCCAGGGCACAGTGTGGATTAGCAGATGGGTAAGTGGGCAAGTGCACTGCTAGTGGGGATAGGCACAGGCAGAGCGTGAGGCAGGGCCAATACATTGTGGTGAGCAAGATCCAAGGGAAGTAGTACTGTACAGGTAGGAGTAGGAAGTAGCGAGGAGCATAGGTCCTCTAGTGGCCAGCAGGTATAACCTGCAAATGGGAAAGTGGGGAGATAGGTTCTGGGCAACAGGACGTGATGTCACCGGATGTGATGTCATGGGGTGGATCCTTAAATTGACAGCCCCCTGGGTGGGTGGGTGGTTGGGGCAGGTGGGGCAGGCAGGCGGCCAGAGGGCTAGCACCCTCCTGCAGGCATCCAGATGAAGAGAAGAGGCCTTTACCCGAAAGTTATCAGGCTGAGATTCGGCTTCCTCAGCTCCTCAGGTGAGCTGCTTGTGTTGCTTGTGTTGCTTGTTTGTCCCAGTGCCTAGCTTGGGGGCTGCCTATGTAGTGGAGAAAACAAAGCCTCTCATTACTATGCAGCGGGAAAATATGTTGTGACTTTCACAAAGGAGCTCCACTCTAAGCAAATAGGGCTATTCCAAAATGAGGTCACACTAGGACCCTGCTATCCTAATACCTTCAGTTATAAGCACAATTAGATCCAATACCACAGTATTCAACAAGTCTGCTCTATATTAGCTGCTTAGTATATCTAGCTTTAAGGTATAATCAGCAATTAGATCCAGTACCACCATATTAAACAAGTCTGCTCTATATTAGCTGCTTAGTATATCTGGCTTTAAGATATAATTAGCAATTAGATCCAATACCACAATATTAAACAAGTCAGCTCTATATTAGCTGCTTGGTATATCTGGCTTTAAGGTATAATCAGCAAGGCAACTCTAGGGCACCCAGTGAGTCCCTAGCTTTACACTTCAGCATTAGTAGCACAAAGAGAAGCAAATAACAAGCCAACCCAATGGTGAACAGGGAACAAAGTTCATAAAATATAAGTGTTCATCAGGTAGCACCCTCCTGCAGGCGTCCAGATGAAGAGAAGAGGCTCTCTTTACCTCAAAAGTTATCAGGCTGGAGATTCGGCTTCCTCAGCTCCTCAGGTGAGCTGCTTGTGTTTCTTGTTTGTCCCGAGTGCCTAGCATGGGGGGGGGCTGCCTCGAAAGTTATCAGGCTGGAGATTCGGCTTCCTCAGTTCCTCAGGTGAGCTGCTTGTGTTGCTTGTTTGTCCCGAGGGCCTAGCTTGGGGGCTGCCTCGAAAGTTATCAGGCTGGAGAAAAAAAAAGTTTCTTTCTTTCAAGGTTTTTACATTATGTACCTTTGCCTAAAATTTTTGTTCACTTTCTCCACATGTTAAAAATGTAAATGTTTCTTTGTACCTGTTTTACTTTATGTTGTACTCTCTCGGGTTGCACCTGAAAATAGTCATTGTGTTGGCTAGTGTACTTACCCAGTAAACAAAAACTAAATAAAAATAAAAAAAAAAAATAAAACATCACTCCATGACTGTCACCCTGCTATCCCTTGATATAAACAATACAGGAGTGACAGAGTAGTTGGGAAGGGGTGATGGGGGTAGTTTATATCAGGTAGGGAATAAGCTGCATACCTCTCAACTGTCCCTGATTTTCAGGGACGTCCCTGATTTTGACTCAAAATTTTACTCTGTCCCTCCTAAAATTTTTGGTTCCATGGCTAAACAGAGGGGATTGTAAGCACAAAATAACATTAAGCACTAAAGTTACAGACATATTCTTCTTTAGAAAATGCATTTTCCACTGAGTCCTTTATTCTACCAGCTTCCTGAGTGGATATCACTCATTTTGAAGATGTCTCCCTGATTTTGGTCCTTTGTCCCTGATTTTTTAAAACCTTGTCCCTGATTTATGAAGCAGGAGGTTGAGAGGCATGATAAGTTGCTTGATGGAGTAGTCGGATTACGGTTTGGTGGAAGCATTACGTGATCAGTTAAGATCCAATAGAGGGAGAAAGTTGAGGTTGGTGGTGTTTTACAGATCACCCAGCAAAGCTGAGGAGAGAGACAGGGAACTGATCTCACAAATATTGTAAGCTTCAGGGAAAGGAGCAGCTGTAATTGAGGGGGACTTCAACCTGCACAAAGTGGGCAGGAGCATACCATCCACAACATGAGCTAAGAGCCACGTGATCTGGTGCAGACTGCACAGTGTGTTCCTGACTCAGGGCATCACTAAACCAACAAGAGCTGAGTCAATTGTTGATCTCGTGATCAAAAATGTGGAGCATGTGCATTAAATAATTGTCAGGGGAGACACAGGGTATAAGTGACCATTGCACAGTGTGGTTCCATTTGGATATGGTCAGGCAAAGCATCCAGACTAAGACCAAAATCATGGATTTCATGAGGGTAGACTTCCAGTTAATGGGACAGGTTTTAAGTAGCTATCTGTTGGTCATCAAAACAGTTATGGTGGTGGACCAAAAGTGGTTCATCATAATGGAAGAAATACTGGTTGCCAAAGATGATTGTGTTAGGGTGAGGGGGAAGAACACAAGGGGCCAAAGCACCCAGCTGGTTCAGCTGTGCTGTTAGAAAGGCAGAAAGTGAAAAGAATTTGGCCTACAGAAAAATCAGGAATACCGTGAGAGCAGTGTATATTGAAAAGTACCTAATGATGGCTAGTGAACAAAGTAAGGAAGTCCGGTGAGTAAAGGCACAGAAACATCTGCAAATAGGTGAATAAATTAATAAGGTAGACATGGTTTTCTTTCAGTATACAAGTCTCAAAGGGACAAGAAGGAAGTCATTGTTAGGCTTCAGACAGCGGCGTAGTGGGTGTAGAATAATGGAGGAAAAGCAGTGATACTAAATTAATACTTCTGTTCTGTCTTCACCAGGGAGAGGGATGGACCAGTGCCTTCAGGAGGGCAAGGAGGAGCAGGAGGTGAGGGGAACACAGCTGTAGTGATAAAGGAGGATAGAGTGAGGGAGGGTCTGCAGGCATTCAAAGTTGACAAATCACCAGGTCCGGAAAGAGTATATCAAAGGTTACTAAAGGAACTGGCTGCGGAGCTGGCAGGGTGACTAGCAGGTCTATTTAGTAGTTCACTCGAGTCCGGCATGGTACTGCATGACTGGATAACAGTGCAGTTAGAGCCCTTCACAAATGTGGTCCCAAGTATGATCCTTTGAATTACAGACTAGCCAGTCTGACCTTCATTGTGTGCAAGCTCATGGAGACCATACTAAAGGAAAGGAAAGGTTGGAGGACTATCTAGAGGAACATGGTCTCTAGGATGAGAGGAAGTATAGGTTCATAGGGGGAGATTGTGTCAAAAAAATCTGATTGCCTACTTTGACTGTGTCACTAAGACAGTAGACAGGGTCCAACCATTTGACATCGTCTGTCTTGATTTTGGCAGTGTCTTTGACTCTGTGCCACATAAAAGGTTGATCTGGAAGTTGGTGGCTCTTTCAGTTGGGGTAAAGATGGCCAGATGTGTGGAAAACTGGCTGAGGGACATAACCCATAGGGTGGTTGTTGGTGTACAGTTATCTGGCACCTGAGAGGTCACCAGTGGGGTCTAACAGTGCTCCGTGCTGGTGTTGTTCAATGTCTTCATCTATGACATTGTGGATGTCATTAAAGGCAAAATGTGCTTCTTCGCAAATGACACCTACCTCTGTAGGACAGCACACACAGCAGGATGGATTGGGAATCTTGAAAATCTGGTGAGGTGGTCCATGATATGCCAGCTTGTATTCAATGGCAAGAAATGCAAAGTGATGCATATTGGAGCCAATAATCCCAGCACAGAGTACTAACTGGGTGGAGTCTGAATAGCTGCATGAGAGTAGGAGAAGAACCTGTGAGCAATGATCACTAGTGACCTGAAGCACTCCATGCATTGTGAGAAAGCCGCAGCAAAGTCAAACAAGATGCTGTGAAGCATAATTACGGGGATCAGTAGTAGGAGAGAGGAGGTTATACTGCCTGTTTACAGGTCACTGTTAAGTCAGCATTTAGAATATGGAGTTCAGTAATAATAATAATAACAATAATAAAATGTATTTATTATAGTGCCTTTCACATATGAAAGTGCTGTACATTCACGATAAAAACAGAATACAATAAATACAACAAAAATAAGAAGATATAGAATAGGCCTTTCCCCACAGAAAAGTCTTTAAAGCCTGCTTGAAGCACCCCACCATTCTGCACTCCTGAAGCTGACATGGCAGAGAATTCCAGAGGGTACGTGCCACAAACTCAAAAGCACGTGCACCTCATGACTTTAAGCTTACCCTCGGAATCTCTAGCAACCCCTCGTCAGCCGAGTGGAGATGTCACAGAGTAGTGTAGGGAACCAGGAGCTCTTTCAAGTAATCAGGACCTTGTCCATGTAGGGCTTTGTAAGTCAAAATACCTACCTTATAGGTGATCTGCCACTGAATAGGCAGAAAGTGCAGACCATGTGCTGCAGGGGTAATGTGAGTTCTTCTAGATGCTCCAGTCAACAAACATGCTTCGCATTCTGCACTAGCTGCAGGCGGTGGATATCAACCCCAGGAAGCCCTAAGTAGAGGGAGTTGCAGTAATCAAAGTGCGATGTCACTAAGACATGGACCAAAACAGGTAGGTCACTAGACTGAACAAGGTGCCTATTCATAGCAATGTTCCTAAGATGGTCAAAGGCCAGCTTGACGACTGCTGACACCTGATGACGAAGGGTCGGACCGTCATCAAGCACCACTCCTAGGTTACGTACCTGTTCAGATGTGAGAATCTGGGTCCCCCCAATACTAAACTGGAGGGGATCTCAATACTCAACCCCTCTGTCCTATGACCCGGGTCCACAACCAGAACCTCAGTCTTTCCTGGGCTCAACTTTAAACCACTGGTGCTCACCCAATCTTGGATTTCTGCAAGTGAGCTGTTCAATACTGAAATAGCACTAACCTGGTCAGGGCCAAAAGACAGGAAGAGCTGGGTATCATCAGCATAGCAGTGAAACCTCAGCACATAACACCTTACAGTGTCTCCGAGGGGCAGCATATATACTGCGAATAACATGGTGGACAGCACCGGACCCTGGGGTGCCCCACAAGGCAAAGAGAGAAAGCTCTGGAATAAAATATACCTGAGACAACTCTCTGCATTCTACCAGTGGGTAAGGATGTAGACCATCTGAGAACTGTACCGTACAGCCCACAGATGGATCTCTGACGTTCGAGCAGATCCCCATGATCCACAGTATCATAAGCTGATGATAAATCAAGGAGAACCAAGATGGAACAGTGTCTTCCATCTCTCACTATCAGGAGATCATTGAGCACCCAAACCAGAGCAGTCTCAGTACTGTGCCTTTTATGAAAACCCGATTGGAGAGGTTCATATAAATTATGGATGGTTAAATGGTTATCCAATTGAGCTGCCACAACTTTCTCAATAACCTTCCCCACAAAATGGAGGTTAGAGATAGGCCTGTACTTTGCTAGGTTATCCGGGTCTAAAGAAGCTTTCTTCAGGAGGGGTATCGCCACCCCCACCTTCAGGGAGCTAGGAAACTCACCTGAGTCCGGAGAGCACCGGACAATCAGAGCTAAGACCAGGCCAATGATGTCACTACAACCCAAAATCAGGGAGGTAGGGCTCGGGTCTCAACTACAGCAGGTGGAACACATCGCCTGGACGATCCTCATAATCTCCACGAACTCCGGCAGATCAAAGGTACTCCAAGAAACTCCGGGCCCTGTGACATAGCATCGATCAACAGCATCACCCATAGAGTCAAGTTGGAGGCATTCCTGCCTGATGTCAGCCACCCTATTCGCAAAGAAGCAATCGATCTCATCACAGTCATTTTGTGAAAAAGCTCGACGGAACTGCTGACAGGCTGGATTGCACAGTCTGTCAACAGTTCTGAAGAGTTGAGCCGGTCAGTTCCGTGCGACAGCTATTTCCCTGGACAGAAATTCAGCCTTCTTCGGGTAAATTTCAGTTTTATGGAGTTTATAATGCTCTAACAAAATTAAGGTGGTCAGCATCTAAGGCTGTCCTCCGCCAATGATGCTCCAACCTACGCCCCTGTTTCCGCAGCTCCCTTACAGTCCCATCAAACAAAGGGGCCCCAGGACGATGTGCAAGGGGGCGAACATGAACAGCAGCAACCATATCGAGAGCTGAAGAAACGGCCCTATTATAGGCCGTTACTAACCACTCAGAATCTGTGCTAGACTCATCCAATAACGAGAGGTCAGTTACCGCCATCAGGCCTTCAGGGACCACATCCCATAAAGGGCAAAAACTGACCATCTCCACAGGGGGCTGACCTACCCAGGGGCACTGACAGATTGAATCCAACAGAGTAATGGTTGGACCAACTGTCTGGTACCACTGCTAAGTCAGAGGCCTCTAAGCAATAATAGTTATGCTCCAGGTTTTAAACATTTTATATTTTAAACACTTTAAACATTTCCATATTCTTTTGGTTTTAAGTTTTACATTGCAATAGCCAAGTAATATTCAGCTTAAAAACAAGTCTTGTCCTTAACCACACACCTCATCCCCATACAAACAAGGGCATAGCAGACCATCCTTCAGGGACCCTGCACTTCCTGTACATTTTATCTTATTTTACTGCATTGTTTTCCACTGGTTATGGAAAGGGAACATTGTTTAACCAGGAGTAGCACTCTAAGCTGAAGCTTGTTTCCAGATGGGACCTGGGATCACAAGGAAGTTAAGTGACTTGCTCAGGGTCACACAGTATGCACCTAGGAGACTGTGAGATTCAAACTGAGTCTCCAGATCTGCAGCTCAGAGCCTTAACCCACTGCGCCATACTGCCTCCTAGTTCCCACCTATTACGTCAGGCCTGGCATGACATTCTGTTTTCATACAAAAGCTTTCTTATAAATGCATTTACCATGTTAAATACACACTCTCGTGCAGTTATTATTAAAGTTTAAAACCACATTGAAGGAAATTACGTTCTTTTGAAAATAAAACTGAAGTAATTTAAAAAAATAAGACACAAATTTGCAGATACCATGAAAGAGGAACAATTCTGCAGATAGCATAACAGACTATTTAAACCTGCACACTCTCATACTAAGACAAGGAGAAACAAAGGGTCCAGACTGAGGACTCACTTCTCCCAGGATCTCACTTTGAGCATCAGGTTGGGCTACGGTGTGATCAGATTGCCTTTATCTCAGACATTTGGAGCAGGGAAGGATACTGCTCAGCTAGTTTTCTTTTATTTTGTAACATTGACTCTATAGTAGGAGAGACTGCCTCTCCAGTCGGAAATAATAACATTGTTTGCTTGCACTGCTGATTAGAATATTGTAAATCTTGCATAACATCTCCTGGTTTTTCTTCTCGATTAAACATTACTACTTAAAAAGTTGTAATGAATATGATATTTGTTCACAAGGATAAGGTCAATTTTAATTAGCCAAATAGATTGGGGTATAATTGAGACAGACTGGTTATAGGAGCACAACCACCCAATCGGTCTCTTGGCCATGCAGATTAGTACACCTTCTAGACTTTATCCCAGTCTATCTGCACTGATAGATGGGATGTCATGTCCTGCCGGTCAGGTCGAGGCCAAAAAGTCATGCTCTGAACACAGAGGTGACCAAGGAAGTCAAGCTAGTTAGCAGGCAAAAATCTCTACACTACAGTGACTATTATGTCAGCAACAAGTGGCAGCGGGTCACAAGCACTCTGTGTTCTTCCAATCTTTTTTATATTCTATAACAAAATAGTGCTGTTAAGAAGTCATTTGAAATCTGTTCCTAAGGTGGTCACTGAATTTCATATTAATCATGTAATAAAATTGCCTCTGCTTTTACAAAGGCCTCTATTTCAAAGCAAAACCTAGCTCCATAGAGTAGATGTTAAGAGAGTGCTCGGTTTCTTGGGGGGAAATAAAGTTATTTCTCACATATGGTGACATGGAAATGGGGCATCCAGCAGTAAAGTAAACTATCTTTAACTGGTTAGTTTCCTGTGTCTTCGATTATTATACATTGGCTGTCAGATTGCTGCCTACATTTTCAATAAAATAGGACTAATATAAAGATTGCTGCGTGCTCAGTGACTAATTTTGGTCCTAAATTGTTAATCAATAAAATTGGGGATAAATGTGGATACAAAGAAGAACAAATTCAAAAACCATGTGAGAAATTATCTGGAAGCCCGGTCAGTTTGCTGCTGTTATGACATCACTTAATGACTGAAGATCTACATTATAGATTTACATGGAGATCATACTGACATGCTGTAAATACTGTACATAAGTGTAATGAGACCATGTTTGTATACTTGTATATTGGGTATTTTATTATCAATCAATCAATCAAATCTTTATTTATCCAGGTGGACACCGTTGAGCTAGCTAATTTACAAGGTGGATCTGCATCACACAAGGTCAGGTACAATACACATAAATACACATGAATACACATAATACAAATGAATACAGGCATTAGGGCAGAAACATAGGTGTATATAATAAAGCAAGCCATAATAAAGCAAGCTAAGTAACAGTGAGACCAGCAATCCATTTAGGCACACATTGGGATGTATCTAACTATGTACGTGACATGGTTAGGGAAAGGATGAGAAGAAAGGAGATTAAGTGGATCCTCGCATTGGTGTAGGTAGCAAAGGTAAGGGGGGCAGGGGCAAGAGTCTTACTCGTGGTACTGTATGGAATACTTGGATATGGCTTATGGCTAAAAGTTGTGTTGAAGGCTTCAGGGTTGCCGAAGTCACTCTCAGGGAGTGGTGCATGGTCGAGGGATATGGGCGGCAGCTTCAGAGGTGCTGGCCGCCCGGAGACTGCGGATACAAGTGGCGTCCAAGCTGGGACCCTGTCGGGTACTCGGTACTCGGGGAGCGTAATCCGATCGAGCGGTCTCAGGTGGAGGCTTCAGAGGCGCTGACCGCTGGTGACTAAGGTTCCTGTGGTGACTACGCTGGGAGCTCTGTGGGGTCATTGGCACATGGGGATCAGAGTCGGGGCAAGGGGTAAAGAGGCTTGGGAGATGGAAGGAGTGATGAGGCAATGGTGAGAAGGGTATAAGGTTTCTGCAGGGTAACGTTTTTTAATGTGTACGAGGCAAGAGATGATAAGCAGAGAGGGAGTAGTTCATAGGTGGTAGAAGCAGTGACATACTTCTGTAATTGTTGTTGTGTATGAAGACTTGAACACTGCGATGCTTACTGGGGCTTTTAGTTTCAAGACTTTCTGTATCTCGTTCCAGAGGGTTGGCATTGAGTAACCTATGGCCACTCTCCCAAGGCGTGTGCGGATCCTGGGAATCCTCAGGGAAATTAAGGAGCAGCTCCTTAGGGCATAGTTTCGGAGCTCGCTTAGAGGCAGTAGTTCAGAGATATAATGTGGTAATTTGCCAGTGATCGCTTTTAAAATCCATACTGCAGCGTTTCTATTGCATCTGTATTGTAGGGAGGTCCATCCCACTGCAGCACATAAGGAGCAGTGATGGGTAGAGGAGGGGAGGCCGGTGATGAAACGCAGCACTCTGTGATAGAAGATGTCGAGCTTACCCAGATATGAGGCATTGCAATGACTATAGATGAAATCAGTGTAGTCTAATAAGGAGATGAAAGTGGACTGTACAAGTTGTCTTTTTGCCTCTGTAGTCAGAAGGTGGTTTATCTGGTAGAAGAGCCCCAGCCTTTGCCTCAGTTTTTTCACCATATCCTCCAAAAGATTTCAATTATATTTTTTGATAAGTTTGTATTGTATAATCAGAAAGTTTGTATTCCTATTGGATTCAGTCAACCCATATGAAAGCAAGAGCCTTAGACTTCAAAAGGGTGGACTTTACCAGGATAGGACTTCAGCTTAAGGAAACCCTGGAAAAAAGGGGGATGGGGTTGATGTTGAGGATACATGGGCGCACGTCAAGGAGGCCATGGCAGAGGTCACAAAACAATGTGTTAAGTTGATAGGCAAGGGTAAAAGGAGAAGAAAACTGCTTTGGTTCTCAAGGGGGGGGGGTGCTGAAAAGGTAAGGGCCAAGAGGCTAGCCTTCAGGTAGTATAAGGAGACACAAAGAGACGAGGATATACCAGAAGTGTCTGAGAGAGGCGGGAAAAGCAGTGAGAACTGCTAAACAGAGGAAAGAATAGCTCTATCGGTTAAAAAAGGAGACAAGACATTTTTCAGGTACATTAGCGAGAGAAGGAAGACAAAGGGGGGGAGTAACTAAGATTTGAGGAGCCAGAGAAGGAGGTAGTGAAGGGAGATGGGGAGAAAGCAGAGATCCTAAACGAATATTTCTGTTCAGTCTTCAATGTGGAAGGGCATGGGCAGGGCCCACAGCTGGACTTCAAAGAAACAAAGGATAAGGAGGTAAACACCAGTCTGTTCACAGGAAGAAAGGGCCCTAGAAGAGCTTACAAAGCTGGAGGGGGACAAAGCCATTGGTCCAGATGGCATACATCCCAGGGTCCTAAGGAAACTGAAAGCTGAACTGGCAGCCCCTCTGGCAGCCCTGTTCAGTGTTTCACTAGACACTGGAGTGGTCCCAGAGGACTGGAGAAGGGCAAATGTCCCTCTTCACAAGAGTGGAAGTAAAGAAGATGCAGGGAATTACAGGTCAGTTAGTCTAACCTCTGTAGTCAGAAATATAAAGGACACACTCCTCAGGGAAAGAATAGTGGAGCAGCTAGAAGCTGGGGGGTGTTGGATTACAGGCAACATGGGTTCACTGCAGGACAGTCCTGTCGAAGTAATCTAATAGATTTCTTTGACTGGGTGACAAAGGCAGTAGACTGGGGGGGGCAGTAGATATTGCCTACCTAGATTTCAGCAACGCCTTTGATACTGTCCCACATAGAAGACTGGTCAACAAGCTAGGTAGCCTGGGAATGGGACACAAGGTGGCAAACTAGATTGGAACCTGGTTAAGGGACAGAAAACAGAGGGTTGTAGTAATCGGAACCCAATCAGAGGAAAGGGAGGTGACCAATGGGGTACCTCAAGGGTCAGTTCTGGGACCAGTCCTCTTCAATGTCTTCATCAGTGACATTGCAGATGGGCTGGAGGGAAAGGTTTGCCTGTTTGCAGATGACACCAAGACTTGCAGCAGGGTGGATACCCTGGAGGGGGTGGAAAGGACCTGGAATGGTTGGAGAGATGGTCAGAGGTGTGGAACTAAGGTTTAATGCAAAGAAAAGTAAAATCATCCACATGGAAAGCAGGCATCCTGGAGCAAGCAACAGGTTGGGGGAAGAGCTATTGGCAGTTACTAAAGAAGAGAGGAACTTGGGGGTCATAATCACAGATGATCTGAAGGCCACAAGATAGACAGCCAAGGTGGTGGGGAAGGCCACTGGTCCACATCTTTGTCACCACGTGTTTTGATTATTGTAATGCCCTCTACCTAGGGCTACCGGGGGTTGATATCCATCACTTGCAGCTAGTGCAGAACGAGATGGCCCGGCTGTTGACTGGAGCCCCTAGATCCAGGCACATAGCACCTGTGTTGCGTGAACTGCACTGGCTGCCAATACAGTGGTGGATAACCTTCGAGGTCGCATTGGTGACCTATAAAGCATTACACAATCAGGGACTGCAGTACCTGGAAGACCTCCTGATCCCCTACTGCCCCTTCCACCCACTCCAATCCTCCGACAGGGGATTACTAGAGATTCCCAGGGTCCGTTTGAAGACTTCCAGAGGAAGAGCATTTGCTTTTATTGCTCCAACCCTGTGGTATTCTCTACCTCGTCGGATACGAGATAGCCTGACCGTACAGTTTTTTAAAACACCTTTAAAAACCCACCTTTTTAATCAAGCCTTTTCTGGTTTATAATGGGAAAAGCCTTTTATTAGGTAGCTGTTTGATAAGGAGTGCAATTTTCACACGGAAAGACGTTTTTGGAACTTCGCTTCTGGCCCATGCCCTTTGGGGTAATTCTTGCCTCAGTGCTTATGCAATAGTGTTCCTTGTCTTTTAGTTTGTTTTTATTCTATTGGGTTCACATTTTATTAATATCACAGTATCATCATAGTTATTACAAAGTGTCTTCTGGACTTTCACCCATTTTACTTGCTGTTTTGCCAATTTTAATACAATGTCTATAGTTTAATACCCATAGATTTTATTTTGACAGTAGTTGTCAAATCTTCTTTTAAAAATGATCAATGAAGGGCTATTTACGACAGTGTCTGGAAGTGAGTTCCAATGGGGGACTGTCCTCTGTCTAAACCAATATTTCCTTTTCAGTAGTCTCCATCTTTGTTGGTCTAACTGCAGATTATGAGTTTAGTACTATACATCTTTTGCTTTGTTTCCAACCCCAGATCTGTTCTAAGCTTGTGGTCCTGAAATGTCTTGTACACTAAGATCATATCACCTCTCCAATGCCTATATGCCAGTGAATACAGATTCATCTTCCTCATCCTCTCCTCAAAACTTCTATGTTCAAGACCTTTCACTGCTCTAGTAGCCCATCTCTGCACCTTCTCCACTCTTTCAATTTCACCCCTCTTATATGGTGTCCAAACTTGTGAACAGTATTCAAATTGCGTTTTCATCCACTGACCCATGGAGCAGCATTAACATCTCCCTATCTCTACTCTCAATGTGCCTGGGAATAGAGTTTAATGTTTTATTTGCTTTTCTTATCATCTGATCGCAATGAGTTCCAAAGGTAAGGTCATTGTTTATGATTACACCCAGATCTCTTTCTTCTACTGATGTTTTGAATAGCGCCTTACCTATACTGTATTCAAACTCTGGATTATTTCTTCCCGTGTGAAGAACTTCACACTTTTCACCATTTAGTTTGAGTTTATCTTTTTCAGCTCATTGCTCAATGTGATTAAGAAACTATTGCAACATATTTTACTCCTGTACTGATTTTATAATAGTACCTACTCGACAGTCATCAGTGAATTTTATGACCCAAATATTTTCATTTTTACATTATAGGGTGGATATATACAAATTAAACAAACAGGGCCCGAGTACAGATCCCTGTGGCACCCCACTTGACACCGACATCCGATTGAATAATACACCATTCTTCGTGACCCTCTGCCTTCTATCCTCCAACCACGATCTTATCCAATTGATAATATTATTATGAATATTTTGTTCCTAGAGTGATTCAATTAACTCAGGGTGTGGGAGCTTATCAAAAGCTTTTGAAAAATACAATTGTACCACATCCACTGAGTTACCCTCATCCAAAGCTTTACTAAGTTTTTCATAGAACTGAAGAAGATTTGTTTGGCAAGACCTTGCCTCAGTAAAACCATACTGGTTGGGATCCAATTTCCGTTTCTCAGATAGATTTATAAGAATATGGTCCTTCATTATTCCCTCCAATATTTTTCCCAGGACTGAAGTCAGGCTCACTGGTCTATAATTTTCCGGGAATCCTTCTTTCCTTTTTTGTATATCGGCACAACATGGGCCTCCCTCCATTTAGAATCCACCTCCCCACTATCCAAAGATTTCTGGAAGATATATGTCACAGATGGGGCTATTTTAGCTGTGATCTCTTAAATTACTCTTGGGTGAATGTTATCTGGTCCCAGGGATTTGTTTTTATTTATTTTCTTTAGTCTTGTTACATCCTTGATGTTTATCAATATTTGGTCTTTTATTGAATTTATATAGTTGTTTCCTTTACTTGATTTGTCTTTATGATTAAACATAGAACCAAATTATTTATTTTGTGCATTTGCCATATCCTTTTCTTTAAGAATTTCCCCATTTTTGTCCCTAAATGGGCCAATACTTTGTTTCCTTTTTTATTGTTTACGTAAGAATAAAAACTTTTATAATTCTCTGTACTGTTTGTAGCTAGTTTCTTCTCAAAAGCAGCCTTAGCCAGATGTATAGCTTTTTTTTTACTTTCTTTTGTTGTTCCCTATATACATATATGTGTTGACTAATTTTGTTTTGTTTCAAATGTTATACTTTTATTTTTGGATTTAATAAGTTGTTTGAGTTTCTGATTTAGCCATCTTGGTTTTTTTCCATTTTTGGTATATTTTGATGTGTATTTTATATTTTTGTTTGTTTCAAGTTTTATCTTATCTATCAATATTTCCCACATTTCATTGAGATTTTGATTTTCAAAATCTGTCTTCCAATCCCAGTTTTTATAGCCTTTCTGATTTGCCTAAAATCTGCTGTCTTGAAATCTGGAATTTTCCTAACCCAATTTTTTGCTAATGGTAATTCAGCCAATTGAAAATAAACAATCTGATGATCACCATTTCCTAAAGGTGCTCCAACCCTGGTGTTAGTTAAGGTATCACCCATGTTTGTCAAGATGACCTTAATTAAATTATTTCCCCTAGTGTTTTGTTTCACTGGTTGTACTAAACCAATTTGATTAAATATATCTTTAAATAATTTCTTTCTATGTTTAATTTGGTAGTATGTTTCTCCCAATCTGTCATTGGAAGGTTTAAATCCCCTGCCAATATGATGTTATCTGATGGGTTCAAAAATTACAAGTAATCTAAACTTTTCTGATCACTCTCTTTCTTATTTGAGGATGGACGATATAAAACTTTCAGTAACAATTTTTAAGCTCTGACAGAATTATTTTAATTGACAGATGTTCTATCTGTAAATTACTTTCACTTATTTCTAAGCTTTGTAAAGATTTGTGTATGTATATTGCAACCCCTCCCCCCTTTCTATGCTGCTTTGATTTTTTATATAAATTATAACCTTTAATGCCCTTACCCCATCTATCCCCCTCTTCCCACCAGGTTTCCATCAAGATTGAAATTTTAATATCTTTCTCTGTCATAAGAAGATTCAACTCATCAAACTTTCCATCAAACTTCTAATATATGCCAAAAGGCATCTAACTGGTTCACAAATGTTTTTCCATCCTTTTGTTTCCTATTAACTGGTGTTTCCAGATTGACTGAGTCCTTATTTTCTACCCCTCGGTATCCAGTTTAAATGATTTACTATGATCTTATTTAGTGTATTTTCAAGGAATCTAGACCCCATTTTATTTAAGTGTAACCCATCATTTTTGTATAAGGAGATATTTCTGAAAATGGTATGTGTATTAATAAACCCAATCCTCTTTTTGCCATTTCACATAGTCTAATATTAAGCTCTGTGATTTCAGAGTGTTTGCACTGGTATCTTTTATATGTGGGCAAGATACCAGATACAATAATATCATCTGTGTGTTGTTTTTTCTCTTGTATTATCTCTCTGTAATTTGCCAAAATTTCTTCCTGTACTATAGAAAGAATGTCATTTACCCCAATTTGTAGACTGACCAGGGGATTCTCAGTTTAATTTAGACATCCTTTTAATAATTTTAATTGTGTATGGTGTTGTGAATTTATGTCTATATGTACATGTTAGTGGATCATTGATCTGGAAGGGCGCCCTGAGCTCTGGAAGGGTGTCCCCTTGAAAAATAAACTGATGATGATGATGATGATGTTGGGGTGTACTGGATTGGGAATCACAAACCAAAGGAAGGAGGTAATAGTTTCACTGTACAAGACCTTTGGTGAGGCCTCACCTTGAGTACTGTAATCATTTCAGAAGGTCACATCTTTGTAAGGACAGTGACAAAATTGAGACGGTGCAGAGGAAGGTGACCAAAATGGTGAAGGGTCTACATCACAAGTCTTATAAGGAAAGAGTCAGAGACCTTGATTTGTACATGCTGGAGCAAAGGAGGGCGACAGGTGACATGACAGAAATGTTTAAATGCCTCAAGGGCATGAACAAGGTGAAAGGTGACAAAATATTTCAGTTTAAAAGTAGTGCCAGAACAAGAGGACATGACATGATACTCATGGGTGGCAGCATAAGGGAAATGTCTGGAAGTTATTATTTATGGAGAGGGTGGTGGGTGCATGGACTAGCCTGCCCCAGGATGTGGTGGCCACCCATATGGTGGCAGACTTCAAACATGAATGGGATGGGAATAAAGGAGCATTAGAAATGGGATGAAAAAGCTAAAGCCAGTGATCAGATAGGGTCACCGGCCACTTCAGCAGGCTGCATAAACAGGCAGACTAGATGGGCCCGGCAGCCCTTATCTGCTGACAGTATCTATGTATCTGTTGTCTTTTTCCTTCCCCAGGTGTGACTGAAAATGGGTATTTATTTATTTAAAATGTTGGTAACCGGGAAAGGCACACAGAGCAGAGCTCATTTCCAGATGCGACCCTGGAACAGGGGGTACACATACAACAAAGGGATGATCTAGTCCACTATCCTGGTATTTGATCCAGTCCACTTTCCTGGTAAATCAAATAAATAAATAAATAAAATAAAATATTGTTTTCAAACTTTTTCTTCCTTGTATATTATTGCTTTTTGTGTACCTGCTTCTGTACTGTACTTTGACATATTCATGACCAGGTCCGCCTTGCAAATGAGCCTTGATTAATGGTGCCCGCCAGTATAAATAAAGATTCTGATTGATTGATTGATTGATAAACCCCAGTTGCCACTCATCCGACCATTTTGCTAGTTTATCCAGATCTCTTCTCATTCTGCCCACACTATCTGGATTATCTACTCTGTTGCAGATCTTGGTGTCATCTGCAAACAGACAAACCTTACCCCCAGTCCATCTGCAATGTCACTGATGAAGATATTGGAGAGGACTGGCCTCAGGACTGATCCCTGAGGTACCCCATTTGTGACTTGCATCTCTTCTGACTGTATACCGTTTACCACCACTCTGTTTTCTGCCTGTCAACCAGTTTGCCACCAGTTGACCAATGTCTGACCCACCCTGAGCCTACCCAGCTCATTAATCAATCTTCTATGTGGAACAGTATCAAAAGCTTTGCTGAAGTCAAGGTAGGCGACATCAACTGCTCCCCCCTGGTCCACCGCTCTGATTACCCAGTCAAAGAAATCTATGAGATTAGTTTGACAGGACCTTCCTTTAGTAAACCCATGCTGTCTTGGTTTCTGTGCTCCTATGGATTCCAGGTGTTGCACTATCCCTTCTTTAAGGAGTGTCTCCATAATCTTGCCCACTACTGAGGTAAGACTGACTGGTCTGTAGTTCCCTGCCTCCTCCCTGCTACCACTCTTGTGGAGCAGGATCACATGAGCCCTTATCCAGTTTTCTGGGACCTCTCCTGTGCTCAGAGACTCATTAAACAGTTCTGATAATGGCTCTGCTAATTCCACCCTTAGCTTCTTTAGTACACTGGGATGTATGCCATCAGGTTACAGGACTATGTCATTCAGATTCCTTGTTCATATGTGTGCAAACATACATGGGTGCATCCATATTAGCAGTGCAACTTTTACAGACACCTGGCTAGTCAATCTGTTCGTTATGGTCCTTTAATCACCCCTAGCCTCTGAGCATGTCCTTGCTAAGTCACAGTGACTGCCACAACATTAAATCTGTGCACTACTACTTTTGCTTCTTTTACATTATCGTACACCGAACTACTACTACTAACATCATAGACTATATTTTATTCTCCCTTATCCTTGCAGTCTGCTCCCATTACAGTACTATGGATTTACTTCATCTAGTGCCCAAGTTTTACAGCAGTGTAAAGAAATTGTACATTCAGCCCTCACCCACCCAGCATGAGTCATGAATGGCACTGTGTTTGAATACAATGAATTGGGAGAAGTTGTCACTCCAAGGTGGCCCCTGCCGACAATACTTTGCTGTCAGATGAGTTTGCCCCTTCTCAGTACTTCTCTCCTTTTGCTTTTTCTCTGCCTGTTGTAAAGACAAGGATGTCTACATTAAATTATTACGTTACGAATCACAGTTCTCTTGAGTCCAGTATGCCAATATTTCATTACTGGGAACACATGAGCTGTACGATTGGTGCTATATGCCTTGTGTTGGTTTTGTGGAGAGAGAGTGAGTGTGTGTGTGTGTGTGTGTGTGTGTGTGTGTGTGTGTGTGTGTGGCTGGGGGTGAGTAGTGCAACACGATTGTAACAAGCTCTATAAAACCCACGCTACGTATACAGTGGTAAATCTGCAACATCTACTGTGTGCATGTTTTAGTCCCTTTTGCTAGTCTTCTTGCTACATTTTCCCTTTCATAGTGTCATACACAAGTACCACATACCTCATTTGTCTGGCAATGCCATCACCCTTGATTTTCACATTTGGTTCTTGCTCCCTCTCGTATCGTATAATGTGAGTTTGGAGTATTTATGTATTAAAATTGTTCTTAACCAGGTAACACACCGTCTATTTATTTCAATAGGTGTTCATTGAGAATGGGCATAGAGAAAGACATAAGTTATGTTATTTTTATTACTGTGCAACAAATTAGCATAGTTAACCTATCGAATTAGGTGGCGATCCGTAATTCAGTATAAATACTGATGCTCACTTTTTGAACAGACACCACCGTTGACAGACAAAGGAGCAGTCCATGTGCTGCTTTTCCACACCAAGAGGCAAGTGCAAGACTGGTGGTAGTCAACCTAGACCTCCCACTTCACAGTCAATACACTTCTATAACCACAGATTGCACTGCATGCTGCTGATGAAAATGTTCTCCCTAGCCTCTCTCTGGTAAAATTCTCTGCAAATTATAGATTTCAAGCACTGAGAGACTGAAAAGAAAACACTAGAAAATTAAAATTGGGACAGTAACTGGTATAGTATATTATGCTGCTGTATCTCGACTTTGCAGCCATGTAAAAATCAAACATTAGTGTCACTGTCAGCAGTTCACCAGCGTTTTGCTTTTGTCACTGTTTTGATCAATTTGTATAATTTTCTAAATGTGCTGTGATCACACTTTCACACATTAATAAAAAATAATTTGTGGGACCTGAGGGAGCTGGAGGCTGCTGTGATGCTGTCTGATAAGGGTCAAAATGGAGACAGTTAGGGACTAGGTGGGTACCGCCGCACAGCTGTGTAATCTGAAGTGCAAGATGGGGCAGCTGAAATTACCTGCTGCACTTAGAGCTGCTGTGTATGGTCAGCTTCAGTGTTTCTGTTGGTGCCAGCAATCAGACAGAAACAAAACTGCTCACTATCAAATAAAATAAAAGATGTTTATCTGTGCGTATGGTGATTTAATGCACTCCCTCGGTATTGGTTGCTTTCAGAAACCACTTTGACTTTGCCTTCTGTGTTTGTGTTGCATCCCATGCCTTGTGTGTACATTAAATAGAGAATAATGGCTATGCAATGGTGTTTTATGTATTTTTGTTATGCTCCCGAAGTTTATGATGGCATGGCACACCGAGGGTGAAGACCCCTGGAAGAGATTATGGATGATGGTGTTGGTGGGTGGGGTGTGACATGACAGATACCTATACATGCCTCACTAAGTATTTCATTTCTGTGATGATTCAAAATTATTTAAATGCACATTTTATAATGCAATTCTTTTAAGTGCTTTCATTCCTCTGCTTTTTCTGTGACTGGGATTGTGATAAATATTTGTTTTTTTTCACTTTTTTTTTCTCTCTTTATACACCATCCTTCAGGGCACTCTCTCCAGCAGTCTTCACCTCACTCTGAGCTCTACCTACCACCTGAAAAACCTTCTCTACTTGCCCCATCCCAATGTAATCTTCAGTTTTGCCCCCCTCCAGTGAGTCAGGCGGATCCGCCCATGGTGCTCTGTCCAGAATCAAGTGATCCTTCCCATGCCATTGGCCATGAAGAGGAGAGTGCCAAGCAATCTGGAGTGTCAAGATATCATTGCCTAACCCAGATGATCAAGTCACTGTCACCCTCCACCACTCTGCTCCTCATTGTATGGCTCTTTGCTAGTCATACCTCTTGTCTCCACCAGATCCAACTGATATGCCAAGCAAGCCCCAGATCCCACCCAAGGACAGGAGAGTAGTCCATGGGATGCTCCATCCTCTCCCTCCCCTGTCTGCCCCCGCCACCCGAGTCTTCTCCTGAATATGGTTCACCGTGAGAAGCACACAAGGGTGAAAGCACACACCCTGTTCCTTGCTTAGGGTTTCACGGGCAATACGGAACAAGATGATGACCAACACAAAATTTAGTAAGACAATAGTAAAAAGTTAAAGGTGAACATTGAAATTTACCACAAGCTATGTGTTGTGACTACAGACAGCTCACATCATTAATAGTGGTGATAGGGCTTATTCTACAAAGAAGTTAAAAGGTTCCATAAGTTCTGGACTGTAAGGCTAACTAAAGAGGACAAAATTAATAGTGGGTAATGTGTGAGAAGCGGAGATGGTAAATGAACACTTAAGTTCCATCTTGGATTCTTTGATGTCATTAGTGTTCTGAAAGTATTGCAGACACTTGTGGTTGACACGGAAACTGTATCAGATGCCATACACCCAAGTGTACTAAGACAGGTAGTGTGGTTCTAGGGGCAAGGATGGTTTGCTGCCTTGGGCCTGGATGACAATCCCTGTGCTATGCACAGCAGCATCTTATTGGCCATAGTTGCAGCACCTCTGAACTGAGTGAAGTTGTTCATGTCTGTGGGTGCATGGCTTGTCTTTTGGGCTGCTCTTGTGGGTGAGCTACACATGAGACGATCAAGAATACTGCGAGATGCACCCCGTGTCAAGGGACTGGTTGATCAGATCAGTCTGCATCATAGCCAACTCATCTCAGCGTGAAGTTCATGTCAGACAAATCTAATTTATTTCTTTGACTGGGTGACCAAAGCTGTCGACCAGGAGGTCTGTGGAGCATGACCTACCTAGACTGTAGCAGGCATTTGACACAGTCCCGCCCAAAAATGATTTATAAAGAAATTAGCCAGCCTGTGAGTGGATCCCAGGGTGGTAGCCTGTGTCAAACATTGGTTGGACAACCGGACACAGTGGGTAATAGTGAATGGAGTCCACAGTGAAGAAAGGAGGGTTACTAGCCGGGTACTGCAGGGTTTAGTACTGGGGCCAGTCCTTTTTAATGTCTTTATAAGTAACATTGCAGAGGGACTGGAATTGCAGAGGGACTGGAAAGGAAAGTATGTCTCTTTGCAGATGACACAAAGATCTGCAACAGGGTTGATAAACAAGAAGGCATGGAAAGGATAAGAAGGGACTTGGAAAGGTAGGCAGAATGGTCAAATGTATGGCAAATTAGATTCAATGCAAAGAAGTGCAAAGTAATGCACCTGGGAAACAAAAACCCAGGGGAAGAGTACACAATGGGGAGAGAGGAGGTACTAACAACAACAAAAATGGAAAGTAACCTGTGGGTAGTTATACCAGACCACCCCAAATTCAGCCAGCAACATGAGAAGGCAGTAAGGAGGGCTGGTGATACTTTGATGCATGAGGAAAAGCATCGCATAGAAAACTGAAGTTGTTGGTCCTCTGTACAGACAGTTGTAAGACCACATCTGGAGTACTGTGTACAGTTCTGGACACAATCTCTGCAAAGACCTTGTTAATGCCCCTAAAGTGTTTGAATGTTTCGATCATATCACCTCTCTCCCTCCTTTGCCCAAGAGTATACATATTGAGCTCTATTAATCTGTCCTCATATGTCTTCTGATGCAGTCCATGCACCATTTTGGTTGCCCTTCTCTGGACTGCCTCAATTTGCTTAATGTCCTTATGAAGGTGTGGCCTCCAGTACAGCACGCAGTACTCCAGATGGTGCCTAACTAGTGTCTTGTAAATAGGGATTATTACCTACCTCTTACGACTTGTAATACCCCTACTAATACACCCTAACATCATCCTAGCCTTACCTAGTAGTTTAGAGGTCTGCTTGGATGAGTTCAGGTCATCGGTGATGGTGATGGCCAAGTCTCTTTCTTCCGTTATGACTGCCATTTTGCTAGTGTATCCTGTTCTCTTCTCATTCAGCACTCCACATCAGGGTGATCTATTGTTTTGCAGATCTTGGTGTCATCTGCAAGCAGACAAGACTTACCCTCTAGTCCATCTGCAATGTCACTAATGAAGAAATTGAAGAGGACCTACCCCAGGACTGATCCCTGAGGTACCACACTTGTGAATTGCATCTCTTCTGACTGTATACCATTGACCACCACTCTCTGTTTTCAGCCTGTCAACCAGTTTGCCACTCAGGTGACCAACCTCAGACCCAACCTGAGCCTACCAATGCTTATTTATCAATCTTCTACGTGGAACAGTGTTGAAAGCTTTGTTGAAGTCAAGGTAGGCAACATCAACTGCATCCCCTTGGTCCACCACTTTTGTTACCCAGTCAAAGAAATCTATGAAACTAGTTTGACAGGACCTTCCTCTCCTGTGCTCAGAGACTCACTAAACAGTTCTGCAAATGGCTCTGCTAATTCCACCCTTAGCTCCTTAAATACCCTGGGATGTATGGGATCAAGTCCCATTGCCTTGTTCACCCTGAGCCTGGCGAGCTCTTGTAAGACCATTTCTTTTGTGACTGGAGTAGTGCTCACCTACCTCCCCCCAAGTGTCCATGGTGCTGAGCTGTGGGCCCTGCCCTACCTTCTGTTTGGTAAATACTGAGCAAAAGCATTTATTTAGGATAGATGCTTTTAGAGGGTCCTCCTTTTCACATGCACCCATTTTCTCCATTAAGATTTGCAATACCCCCTCTGGACTTTCTCGTTTCACTAATGTATCTATAGAAAGTTTCATCACCTTCTTTTACTGTTCGTGCTAGTGTTTCCTCAGTTTGTGACTTTGCCTGCCTTACTGCCTTCCCTGCGTCCCTTAATACATTTTTGTATGCCTCCCTATCTTCATCCCGCTGTGTTCCCTTATATTTACTGAAGGCCAGCCTTTAGGCTCTGACCTTTTCTGCTACCTTAAGGTCATCTGATATGATTACCCACAGGTACATTTCCATGGTTCCCACGTTTGTGAAGGGGAATCACATCCGCCTTCCTCCAGTCCTAAGGTACAACACCATCCTCCCGTGATTTGTCAAAAAGGGTCGTCAGTGGTGTCACTGGTTCTCTCCTAATTCTTTAGAATGCTTGGATGAATTCCATCAGGTACCATTAGCCAGGTTTATGACTTCTTTCTGCCCCGTTCTTCTGTAAAAGGACAGCGTTAGCCCCCACTAGCCAAGTGCTGATGGAAAGTATAGAGCACCTCAACACATTCTATTTTTGGCAAATTCTGAGCAGAAGTTTCTTTCAGTGTCCCTGATTTTTCACTGTCCTCTGCCCACCCACTGCCAATTCTATGCAATTTCACTGTCCCTTCCTTTGCTTTTCTACACTCCATGATATACCTATAAAAGGTTTGATCCCACTTCTTAACAGAGTTGTAGATCTCTTCCTCAGTTTGGGCCTTTGCTATTCTGACTACCCTCATGGCTTTCTTCTGCCTTAACTGGTACAGTTGTCTGTCCTGCTTCTTCGGTGTGTCCTTATACTTCCTAAATGCTATATTTTTTACAATAAACATCTCAGTTACCTCCTTTGAGAACAATACTGACTGTTTTGTTCATTTTGATTGGTTAGTTTGCTTCACAAAAATCCTTGTTGGCTCTGTGATGGGAGTTTTGATGACTAAGAGTACTCCCTCCTGAGTGGGTTCCAAAACTAGCTGTCTGATGCATGTCCCCTGCAAAGGTGCAATAGTTAACATCTCACATACCCAGGTCCCCCATCAACAGTATTGACCCTTTCACTGCCATTCTAAGGATGCCTTCTATGATATCCTTATCCATTCCCTCCACCTGACATGGGGGTCTGTATACAACACCTGTGCCGACTGTAGGGTCAATTCCAGTCTCTAAGGTGGCCCATACTGACTCCTCTCCTCCCTGTTTACTCTTTTGTTCAGTTGCTTTTATTCCTCCTCACATAGAGAGCTAATCAGCCCTCTATTCTACCCCCTTGTGTCTGCTGTAGTTTGAAAACTCACATGTTAACATCCCAGTCATGAATATCTGTGTACCATGTTTCTGTGATTGCTAAGGATATCCAGGCATCCATAGTGTAGCACAAAACAAGAAGCTACTATTTCATATTTGCTGTAATAAGAATGGTTTATTTATTAACCTTATCTCATTCAACCATGTACTTATTGGTGGATGCTCAGGAATATTCCAAACAGTTTAAAAATCACTCACATTTCTTTTTATCAAAATGACATGTACCTCAGTAGCTGTGAATGGTATGTACTGTGTATTTCTGTGATGAACAGACATAATAAAATCATGGTACAAACATTGTACGGTCAAACTTGTCATGCAAAGTATACATACATTGAGCATCACAAACGGACACTTGAGCAGCTGAAAGAATACATTTAACGCAGAGTACAGAAAGTACAGCTCAACAAAGTATAACTGATGCATACTAAATGCAGCAGAGGACTCAAAAGGGACAGTACATTTTTAAACATTTGTCTATTAAATTAAGTGATCTGGACAGAAACCGGTATACTGTCCAGATGGGTCAGGGTACACAGCTCTAATTCTCCACATGCTGCAGCTGGGCACTGGAACATGAATGCATTGTCCAAGACGTACCAGATAATATGTATTGACGGAATGCCGAATGCTTCCGAGATCGGTTGATGTCTGCATCAGGGGGCAAAGAAAAAATATTCTGCCGATAGCTTGCTGACAAAGTTAATACAGAGGGGTCCAATACTAGATGACCCATCTCCTGAAAGAAAGGAGATAATGATACATTACAACAGATGCACATTGGAAGGCACAAATGTCGGTGGCACAGAATGACAGATTTTAGTGCAAGGCTTCGCATGAACAACAGGTAACAGAACAATCATTACTACTAAATTAATCTTAAATGCCATACTTAAAAAATTAGTTCGAGACTGCACTAGTTCATTGGTCATACACAGCCAGAAATGAAGAAGAAGTGAGCATAGCATAATGCAGGAATGAATTGTTTGAAAGGGAAGAGATCACACAGTATACACACACACAGGAAAGGCATTCACAGATTTCCACATGCAATCAATGTAATGATGAATATAACATATGTAATATATTGAATTATACAATGGTGTGTCACTATCCTGCAACCTCATTGATCAACACATGTCACATGTCCGTGGGTAAATCATGCATTACCCGTGGCTGATGAAATGCACTTATAAAACAACATACTTAAACACATCTAACAGATGGGTCCATTGTGTAATTGCAGTAAGGCATTCAAGGGTGGGAGTTATTTAGCATGTACCCAATTCCTGTGTGCTGAAGTCACTCGGCTGTGCATTTGTCACCCACACACCGTAATGCACATTTGAATTAAACAAACATCACCACAGCACATCTTGTGTACTAGACTGGGTTCATTTGTGTACATGCTTGCACGTTTGGCTGTGTTGATCAATCACTTAATAGGCAAAGTCACATCACATTGAGGCATGAACAGTGCATGCAAAGACACAGCTTACTTATTAGGAAAAATATTATAAACAGATAGATGCATGTGGCAAAACATTGGTAGCATAACAGTGACAGTGCACAGGTTAGACAGGAGCAAAGAAGCAGGCACCGGATGCAGTACAACGTACCAGTAATTCTGAAATGCAGTCTCCAGGACCAAATCCACAGCAGACTCGCTCAACTTGCGATGACATTAACTGGCGCTTTTGGTACACACACCACTCTGGTGAATCACTGGTTGGCTGAGACTGTGACTGTGATAAAACATGAGGTCTGCGTGCCAGTATGTTGAATGCTAACCCAGGGCTGTGAAGAGCGATCTCTACACAAAAATCAACAAGCGCCTCCATTGGAGGAAGGCAAGAGGGAGGTAAAGTCCCAGCATGGTGCAATAGCTTTGACATGACAGGGAGCAAATATTGAGGATCCCTGGAGCACCTGCATGGTGGAGGGATGTTGATGTCATTGTCCACATATGGACAAAGTAATTTACGATGAAAGGGATAAGAGCAATGCTGATAGAGTTTGGGGATTTGTCGCTGATCCTTAATCAGGCAGCACGCATAGTAACAGTATGGGCAGTGCGGCCTGTCCATGGCATGGGTGAGGCTAATGTGCTCCACAACATGGGATTCAATCAGTGATTGAAAAAGTTGTGCCGAGACACTGTCTTTGGCTTAATTTGGTACTGGGTGGTAGACCTGGAGTGATTAGAAACTATATTTTCATGATGGTTGGCATCTGTCCAAAAGGGGAAACAGACAGTAGGTGATAGGTTGAAATGCTTCATTGGCAAGCATTTGTACTAGCCACGAGTGGAGACATGGACAAGGTGTAGTGAAGTCCAAGCATCCCCCACCCAAAGAAATAATGGTAATTAGTGCGGTAAATACCAATATAGAGATGATGATATGGAGAAGGGAATGGGTAAATTGAGAAAATGACAAAAGACAATAAGGACAGGGTTGGGTAAAAAGGGGATAAGGACATAAAGAAATGGAGGCTAATGAGTAAGAATGCATGTAGTCAGGGCAACAAGGGACCTGAACTAGTGGACTTGATGGAAGGAGGATGCACGGATCTCGTGCAGTCACAGAAACAAGTTACACAGAGAACAAAGACTGTGAAGTTAACATACCAGGCTACACATCACACAGGAGGGACATGCCATGCAGAAGAGGGAGTGGAGTAGCTCTATGAGAAAGGGACGGGATAAAGGCAGTGGAGCAAAATAGTAAAAGGATGAGAGATAAGCACTGTGGGCACCTTATAGAATGGAAATCCCACCACTGTCCACAGAGGTGTTGTATACATACCCCCCTCTCTGACCTGTCAGTTTGACATCAGTGATAGGGAAAATGATGAAATCACTTTAGAAGAAAATAAATGTTGAGTACCTGTAGGCTAGTGGATCACAGGACGTGATGCTGCATGGATTCACAGCAACAGGGTCCTCTCAGATGAAACAAATGGATTTCTTTTACAGGGTGAGTGAAGTAGTAGACAAGGGATGCTCTGTTGACATGACCTACCTAGACTTTCTTAAGCCATTTGACACAGTACCACCAAAAAGAGTAATAAACACTTTAGACATCATTGACATGCCATGCTCCTGTCTGCAGTACAGCAGACTGCATGTGGACACCCACTTACGTCTACTTGTTGTCGACATATCTTTTGGAGTGGCATCTATGGTATAACTGGCTAAGACAAGGGGCTGACAAGACTGAGGTGCTGGTGGTGGATCAGAGTGGTCGTGGTGTGGCAGGGGCTCATTGGGATAACCACTGTCTTGTACTGGGGAAATACCATTTCTCGCTACAGAATGGATAACGAATCTGGGTATGATACTTGATGATGGCTTGACATTTGATTCTCAGGTGGTGTTAGCATAACCTGCTCACATTTTATCTTTCCATGTACATTTTCAACAGTGGATTCTGAAAATGGACTGGTGTCATGGGGCCTGCAGGTATTGACCATGGCAATGAAAGTTTGTGTCAGCATCACCCAACTCTATTCATGACTGATATTTTGGGTTGAGCATGTATGCAACACACACCTAATACATTCAAACATAGCAAAGTAACACATGACATCAGATAAGGACACAGTGACCAAAATAATATACTCATGTACATTAACTTTAGTTTGCTTCTGCAGACCATCCTTAATGACAGGGTGATGCTATTCATGCACCCCTCAATGGCAACCTAATGCTAATCAAATGCATGGTTACATTTTGCTCCATGTCTCAGTAATGGCAGCTATGTCCACATCCCCCTCTGCCATGAATGCCTGAAGCTCAGCAGTCTTCCAAAAGGAAGGAAGTGATACTCTCTCTGTACAACTGCTTGGTGAGGCTGCACCTCAAGTACTGCGTGCAGTTTTGGAGGCCACATGTAAAGATGGACATTGAACTCCTGGAGAGGGTCCAGAGGAGGGAAACCAAAATGATTTTGAAGAGCTAAATATGTACACATTGGAAGAGAGAAGGGACCGGGGGGACATGATAGAGGTCTTCAGGTACATGAATGGGGTAAATAGGGCAGGAGCAGTCAGGGTACTGCGAAGGAAGGGGGGGCAACTAGAGGGCATGGGTGAAAGATGGAGGGGGGAGAGATTGAGGGAGAAAGGAGGAGGTGCTATTTCACCGAGAGGGTGGTGGAGCTATGGAATGTGCTGCCCAGGGGGATGGTGGAGGCAGAGACGGTGGAGGGGTTCAAAAGAGGGTTGGACAGGTACAGGGGAAGGGTTCTGGAAGCAAATCCAGTGCAGTGAGAAAATACAGGACCGGTAAGGGAGAAGCAAGATAGGGCAATGCGGGAAGCAAGATCAGCTACCAGGGTTTTGGATGACCAAACAAGCAGACACGAAAGACCGTTAGGCCTATTCTGCTGGCATTTTAGTATGTTAGTATCTTGTTTCCCATGCTAGTAGCATTTTCTGATACCACTCTCAACCCTGATCCTCTCCTTGATGCCTCCTTACACACCTCTCCATCAACACCCCAAGTCAATTTTGGCACTGTCCTGGATGTGGGAGTAGGTCATCTGGACCCCCTACCCAGCTTCTTTCAACCTCCATTGCCTATGCAACAGCTAGTTTTAATTATACCTTATGATGATAAATTACATCAGTCTGCTTCAACACCTGTGAACCTTCATTACTGAGATGTAGACTATCAACTGAATATGGATCTGTGTGCTCGCATGAGCTAAAATTTAAAATCTGTTCTTGCTGTTAATAACCTTTACCTGACTGACTCCAGTCACCCCTCCATGAGGCTGACATCCCTGCTCTTACCCTGCCACCCATTCAGCCATTTGTTTCATTGCCTGCTACATGCTGTATTGTGCAACTCCTTGGGTTCCCCAACACTAGCATGCATCCCTATGTTGACCACCACCCCCATGGCTCCAGTTTCCTCTTCAGACACACAATGTCCTCCGTAAGCCAAAACAGCAGAACATGAAGCCCCCCGCACTACATGCCACTAAGAGAAAAATGGCAGCTCCACAAACTTGGGGAGCATACAACATTTACTTGCCACTGACATTGGTGGCTGACCGAGACTAGCCTCCCCAGTCATGGATGGGTGCTGCACCACTCCCTGTGTCCAGTACCCCACCTTTGAGTCTTCCTATATATGTTGCACATGTGTGGACCACCAGGTGCAGGCTACACAATCTCGACCACAATTGCTTGCTGCCTGCTGTGTTCCATACTAGCTTCCTGAAGACACAACGTGAGATGCAATACTACTGCATCTGGGAAGTCATGCAACAGGGTGCATACAAAGAGATGTGCAAGAACAAAGGGGGCACAATGTGAAGACAGAAGTCAAATGACTCAGGGCCAATGTAATGTGAGCAAGTATGTTGTCACTGTGACTGTTGCAGACATGTGGAATGGCATTCCCGATGGGGTGGTGGGTTCAAAAGAAGGATGGGAATTTATGAATGCATGGGACAGACATAAGGCAATTCCAGAGTAGGGGTAGGAAAAATAAGGCTCTTGATAGAAAAGGATCTGTATCCAATAGATAGGGACTTATGCAGACCCCTCATTCATTATCGGGGTATAGCAAGCCACTGGTTGTGCTGTGCATCAGCTGGAGTACTGAGTGCTGTACAGGAGACCACACTGCACAAAGACATTAACCAAATTGAGGCAGTCCAGATAAGGGATACCCAAATTGGTGCAGAGCCTGCATCAGAAAAAAAATGAGGACAGCTTAACAGATCTCAATATCTATAACATAGAGCACAACAGGGAGAGCGGTGATATGATGAAAACAATAGAAAAGGCCATCACTAGGTCAAAGACTGTAACATGTTTCAATATAAGCAAAATAGCAGGACAAGAGGACACAGCATGAGATTAGAAGGAAAAGCAATTCAGGGGGAATGACAGGAGGTTTGTTTTTCACTGACAGAGTTGAGGATGCATGGAGATGCAAACCACATGTAATGGTGGATGTCTCAGAACTGGGAGTGCTAACGGACATAGAAGAAGCAAGACAGACAGTCCAGAGGGACCAGGATACTCTGGAGTGGTGGTCAAAGAGGTGGCGATTGACTTTTAATGCAGGGGAAGTGTAGGGTGATGCAATGGGGGGGCCAGAAACCAAGGACATGTATCCACCACGGGCGGTGGTGGTATCACTGAAAGCCACATGAAGCAAGAGGTACCTAGGAGTGGTGGTAGATGTCAAAATGAATAATACAGAAAATTGCAAAAGCAAACCAGATACTGGGCTGCATAGTCAGGGGGATTACATCCAGGAGGAGGAGGAAGGTGATCCTCCCCTCTGTATAATGCCCTGGTTAGATCTCATCTCGTGTACTGGGTACAGTTCTGGAGACCTCATCTCAAAGTTGGACATAGCACTGATGGAGAAGGTTCAAGACAAGAGGAACCAGGATGATACAGGGCATGGTGGTGGGGCTGGGCATAGGAAGAAAGGGTGGATGTACTTGGGCTGTACTTGCTGGAGGAAAGGAGAGATAGGGGCTATATGATAGTTGTATTCAAATGTGTAAGAGGAATGAGCAAAGGCAGAGCCAATGAGATGTTCAGACTACAGATGGGGGGACCAACTAGGGGGCACATATGGAAGCTGGAGGGAGAAATTACTGGGGGGAACGCAGGAGACAGTACCTCACTGTGAAGGTGGTGGAGCCATGGAATGCACTGCCCAGGAGTCTGGTGGAGAAGAGCACAGTGGAGGAATTAAAGAAGGGGGTGGGACAGGTACAAGGGAAAACTGAAGCTGAAGATGAGCCTCTCTTTGGTCTCGGGGTGGGGAGAGGAAAAGCAAACACTCAGTAGGAGGCTGGCTACCAAGCAGGCACGAGATACCATCAGGCCTATTCTGCTTACTTTTAGTATGGTAGTATATCATGAATGATAAAATCTACCCACAATCCACTTACCTCCACACCATCACTTCAGAATTGTGATGTAACAGAGTACTGTATGATTATATCCGAATCCTGTCTTGCCGTGGCATAAGCCTCAGTGACTGCTGCCTCCCCCCAACACCAATATCACCAGGAGCGTCAGAAGCTCAGTAATCCTAACCGTCTAACTTTCATCCCTTACTCCCATCTCAAATCCTCTGAGGCAGTGGTGTACCATCAATCCCCAGGCATGCACAAATAGCAGAACACAGCTATAGTCTTGCACCTTTGCCTTACCCATGAAATAACAGAGAAATAGGCCATCAGTCTGACATATGTCAGCTGGCAAGCATATAGGTTGCTTGGCTCACAGGGTTGTAGCTTGCAGAGCACTAGAACGCATGTAAAATTGTCAGTGACAGCTTGACACTGAAAGCATAACCATGGACTATAATGATCTGTTTTGGCACTCCTGATGCATTATGCAATGAGCACTTACCACCCAATTGTGTGTTAGCAATGCTGATGTTCTGTACTGCACAATGAAAAGGCAATCAAAATGGTAAAAGAAAACAGATGACAATGGGGGTGATTGAGCAACAGTTTAGGTTTGAATGTAATTAATGAATGCCATTCTGCGCTAATGAAATGCAACCTTACACAGTGATGAGATTATAGTGGGATAATAGCTCTATGTGGCCAGCCTCAATTTGGAGAGACTGGGCTGGCTCCTGCAAGTCTGGAAGAGCACTGTTTTTGAATTCATAGTGTTATATTTTTGAGTGGTGGATATGTGCAGTCAGAGAAAGGACAGTAGCAGGAGAATTTATTAATTTGCATATTAATGAGTAACTGAAAAGGACATACAGAGAGAGTATTAAATTCTTGCCTTTCTCCTCTTCTTCCTCCTGCATGAAGTCTACGTGTAAGTTTCCATGCCCACATTACCTTGAGCCCTCTTATATTGAGTGGAACACCACTTTCTTATCCCCTACTGTATCACTGACGAACAAATTGAACCACAGTGGACTCGGCCTGATATTTGCCTGCACCATCCTCCTGACATAGCATACTCCTGCCTTCAGAAGCAACTACTTTAATTAATCCAACAGATTGGCTACCTTTACCCCCCTGATCTACTCCAAGAACATGTCACGCAACATGGTTATGTCACCCAAAGCTGAACTCTAGGATGTTCGTGGCTAATTTATTTATTTTTACTTATTTATTTATCCTCGGTTTACAGACCTTTGACTCATAAACTCACTTACAAAGGCACCTCATCAAGAGAGCAAGACGTCACAGCAAACAAAACAGGAAATAACATAACAATGAGATTAAAAAAGCAACAAGTGTTACTGGAATTGACTGGTGGTACACACTTGGTAATAGGCAGGGCCACTGGAAAATTGCGGAACATTTTACCCAAAAATGCGGGGACTTTTTTGCAAAAGTTGTGGGAAAATTGCGGGGGTTCACTATACATCCCCACTGCCCCGTAATAAATATTTTATTGTTTGCTGCAGCATGTATTGGTCACATAAATTGTTTACGTAAATGTATCGCCTCTTGTAAATGCTTTTGATGTGAAGAAAGGTGTGTGTTTTTGAAATGCACTGCAAATTAATCATTATGTAGCATATCTTCTAAAAATCAAGACATCTAAGTAATGCAGTGCTAACTAGATTTTATTCAGTAATTTACAGTTAGTCTATACTGAATGCATCCTGAAACACCATATTTTGCCAGTTTCTAGATGTTAAATAATGAAGCCTGTTTAAACTACTTGCTTTTGTGCAAGAAAAAAATAAACAGATAACCAGGGTGCCTAATAAAGGTCTAGTAAGAAAAATGTTTATTTTGTTAAAATAACTACTGCTCTTAATCAGCACTGTAAGTACATTTTAAAATCGCAAGATTAAAGTATCAGATCATAAGAGTAGCTTTTCATTACATCATACAATGGTTTTCAATACATGGTACTTTTGTTCTACTCGGTTTGCAGTGATTTTACTTGGGTTGCAATTATTTTGTCTATTTGAAGGTAACTGTTTAACTGTACTTAACCTGTTCAGCGTGTTTTCAGAAATGTTTGCTTTTTGTAGGCTTTGTATGTGAGTATGCAGTTGTGGCAGATTGACATCTAAGGAATCACTGTCACCAACTCCCTCAGAAGCACATTCAAGTTTATAATTAGCAAGGCCATCCAAACTCCTGACACGTTTGAATCAAAATCCTTTCAGATTGAAAGTATTTATACAAGGAAAATCTACCCTACCATTCAAAAACATGCATTGTGGTCAATGCTTCATTTAGGTGAATGGGACACTTTGCACCTCTTCTCACACCTATTGTTTCAGTCTCTGTGTCAGCAAAAAGTTCTCTAACAGTCTGCTTTCACACAGATTTTAAAAGTGTTCAAGTCTACACATGCATGACCAGAGGATTTTGAAACCAAAGCAGGGAAGGGAATCACATGAAAGCAGAGTCACATTTGGCCCCTTCTCACCTCACACAATACTGTTTTGGTCAAATCCAAGTCTGTGTACTAAATTCAGGGAGCGAAGGAAGACCAAGGGAGGCTAGTGAGGCTTAATAAAGAGGAGGAGGGAGGGTGGGCAGAGGGTGACTGTGAAAAGGCAGAGATACTAAAAAATATTATTGCTCAGTATTTACAAAGGAAGTGGGAGGTACCTAAAACAAACAGTAGAAACACTCTGGATACAGAAGTTGATACCAGCCCATTTACAGAAGAAAGGGTTCTGAAAAACTCTTAAAACTGAAGGTGGACAAAGCAATGGGGCCTGATGGGATTCATCCCAGAATTCTAAAAGAACTAAGGGTAGAACTAGTGACACCACTGACTACCCTCTTTAACAAATCATGGGAGGATGGGGTGGTACCCAAGGACAGGAGAAGGGCAGATGTGATTCCCCTTCACAAAAGTGAGAACAAGGCAGAAGCAGAAAACTACAGACCTGTTAGTTTAACCTCAGTGGTAGGGAAAATGATGGAATCACTTCTGAAGGAAAGAATTGTTGAGTATCTAGAGGCCAGAGGGGCTCAGGACCCAAGGCAGCATGGATTCACAGCGGGATGGTCATGCCAGACAAATCTGATAGATTTCTTTGACTGGGTGACCAAAGTAGTAGATCAGGGAGGTGCTGTGGACTTGGCCTACCTAGACTTTAGCAAGGCATTTGACACAGTCCCACACAAAAGATTAATATACAAGTTAGCCAGCCTGGGAGTGGGTCCCAAGATGACAGCCTGGGTAAAGAATTGGCTGGAGAATAGGACACAGAGAATAGTAAATGGAATCCACTCTGAAGAAGGGGGTTACTAGTGGGGTACCACAGGGTTCAGTATTAGGACGGTCCTCTTCAATGTCTTTATAAGTGATATTGCAGAGGGACTGGAAGAAAAGTATGTCTCTTTGCAGATGACACAAAGATCTGCAACAGAGTTGATGCACAAGGTGGGGTGGAAAGGATGAGAAGGGACTTGGCAAGGTTAGAGGAATGGTCAAATGTATGGCAGCTTAGATTCAATGCTAAGAAGTGCAAGGTAATGCACCTGGGAAACAAAAACCCAGGGGAAGAGTACACAATGGGGGGGTGAGATACTAACAACAACCAAAATAGAAAGGGACCTGGGGGTAGTCATATCAGATGACGTAAAGGTGGGTAAGCAATGTGAGAGGGCAGCAAGGAGGGCTAGGGGTATACTGGGATGCATAGGGAAAGGCATCACCAGCAGAAAACAGGAAGTTATTATCCCTCTGTACAGACAGTTGGTGAGACCCCATCTGGAGTACTGTGTGCAGTTCTGGAGACCCAATCTCAGCAAGGATATAGACAGGATGGAGGCTGTCCAGAGGAGGGCAACTAAAATGGTGCAGGGCCTGCACCGGAAGACATATGAAGAGAGACTTAAGGAGCTGAATATGTATAGTCTCTAGGAAAGGAGAGAGAGGGGGGACATGATAGAAACTTTCAAGTATCTCAAGGGAATCAACAAAGTCCAAGAGGTAGCATCTTTCAAAAAAAGTGTGCAAGAACAAGGGGCACAATTTGAAGATAGAAGGGGCGGCTCAGAGGTAATTTAAGGAAGTATTTTTCACAGAGAGGGTTGTGGATGCATGGAATGGCCTTCCGGAGGAAGTAGTGGAGTCAAAAACAGTGGTGGAATTCAAGCATGCATGGGACAGTCATAAGGCAATTCTAGGGGGTGGGGGTAGAAACATATAGAAACATAGAAGTTGACGGCAGATAAGGACCGCAAGGCCCATCCAGTCTGCCCATTTCTTTTTCTACCTTATAAATGTGCCATCAGCCTTTGCTCTGTCAGTGACCTATCTATTCATAGTCATTTGTATTGCTCCCTTATGCCTATCCCATCCCTGTTTGAAGCCCTGCACTGTATTCATAGCCACCACTTCTTGTAGTAAGCTATTCCATGCATCTACCACCCTTTCTGTGAAAAAGAATTTCCTCACATTCCCCTTAATCGGCCTCCCTCTAATCTCATGCTGTGTCCTCTTGTCCTGCTATTTTTCTTATATTTAAACATGTTAGACTCTTTCACCTTGTTTATGCCCTTAAGGTGTTTGAATGCCTTGATCATATCACCTCTCCCCCTCCTTTGCTCAAGGGTATACATATTGAGCTCCGTTAATCTGTCCTCATATGTCTTCTGATGCAGTCCCTGCACCATTTGGTTGCCTTCTCTGGACTGCCTCAATTTAGTTAATGTCCTTGTGAAGGTGTGGCCTCAATACTGCGTAGTACTCCAAATGGAGCCTAACCAATGTCTTGTACAGAGGATTATTACCTCCCTCTTATGACTTGTGATACCCTACTAATACACCTAACACCCCCTAGCCTTACCTACTGCTTTAGAGGTCTGCTTGGATGATTTTAGGTCATCAGTGATGATGATGCCCAAGTCTCTTTCTTCCTTTGTGACTGCTAGCAACTCCTCCCAGCCTATAAGTGGCTTCAGGGTTTCTCTTCCCTATGTGCATGATTTTGCACTTCTTTGCATTAAATCCCAGTTGCCACTCTTCTGACCATTTTGCTAGTTTATCCAGATCTCTTCTCATTCTGCCCACCCCATCTGGATCATCTACTCTGTTGCATATCTTGGTGTCATCTGCAAACAGACAAGCCTTACCCTCTAGGAAGAAGTAGGCTGCTGGTTAACTAGGATCTGCAGCTTATCCAATAGGTAGGGAAATGGGCAGACTGGGTGGGCCAAGCGGTCCTTATCTGCCGTCAAAATCTATGTTTCTATGTTTCTATGTTGTTAGCATATCTGAGTAGATTTCCTTGAGAATTTGAATATTTTTATACATTTTTAGTCAAAAATTCCATAAATGTAAGAAATTGCAAGAAATTGCGGATTTTGTGCGGAGAAGGGTGAAAATTGCAGAAACTGCGGAAAAATTGCACCCGCAATTTTCCAGTGGCTGGTAATAGGTAGATCACAGTAGTCATAATATACATACAAGAGTACCACGTCAGGTAGCAACCAGAGATAGTTTATTACAATAGTCAAGAGATGTTGACTGAGACCACAGGTATCTACAGCAAAAGTAGACAGGGCTGACCCAGGCTAGGGTAGAAGGTGGGGGGATTACATACAGTTGCAGCAGTGAGTGCTTGTCAGATGGTTTCTGAGAGAGACCTTGAAAGGACAAAGTATAGTGCAGCCAGCTATGTTGGCTGGGAGGGAACTGAACCAGGAGGGAGCCTGATAGCAGAAGGATCTCTGGGTCATAGAGGTCATCACCCTGGGGACAATAAGGGAGGTTTTGACAGTGCTGCGGGTGGAGACTGAGGGGGAGGCATGCTGCAGGGTGGTAGCAAACCGGGGAGAGCACCAGCAGGGTCTTTTTTACAAGAAGGCAGGTTTGGAAGCGGAGTCTTTCTTTAAGGTTGAGCAAGTTGGTGGTGGAGTACAGCAGACACGTATGGGTGTGCCAAGGGGCTCCCAGCAGTAGCCTGCAGCCATTGTTTACATAGAAACATAGAAGTTGACAGCAGATAAGGCTCTTAAGGCACATCCAGTCTGCCCATTTCTTTTTCTACCGTATAAATGTGCCATCGGCCTCTGCTCTGTCTGTGGCCTATCTATTCATACTCATCTGTATTGCTCCCTTATGACTATCCCATGCCTGTTTCAAGCACTGCACTGTATTCATATCCACCACTTCCTGAGGTAGGCCGTTCCATGCATCCACCACCCTTTCTGTGAAAAAGAAATTCCTCACATTACTCATGAATCGGCCTCCCTCGAATCTCACGCTGTGTTCTCCAGTCCTCCTATTTTTCTTATATTGAAACATGTTAGAGTCTTTCATAGAAACATAGACTTTGACAGCAGATAAGGACAGCTTGGCTTACTTTGTATGCCCATTTCACTACCTAGAGGATAAGCTGCAGATCCTATTTAAGCAACAGCCTATTTCTTCCTACCCCCTACAAAAATTGCCTTATGTCTGTCACTTGCATTCTTTAATTCTCCCACAGTTTTAGACACCACAGCCTACTCAGGAAGGCTGTTCCATGCATCTACCACCCTCTCTGTGAAAAAATACTTCCTCACATTTCCCCTGAGCCTTCCCCCCTGCTTTCTTGCAATTGTGTCCCCTTGTTCTTGCTTCCCTCTTGGACTTCGTTGATTCCACTGAGGTACTTTAAAGTTTCCATCATGTCCTCCCTCTCCCTCCTTGCCTCAAAGGTATACATAGTTGGCTACTTTAGTCTCTGCTTGTATGGCTTCTCTTGCAGACCCTGCACCATTTTAGTTGCCCTCCGTTGAACTGACTCCACCCTGTCTGTATCTGTGCAGAGAGGGGGTCTCCAGAACTGTACACAGTACTCCTGATGTGGTCTCACCAACTGTCTGTACAGGTGGATAACAACTTCTTGTTTTCAGCTGCTGATGCCTCTCCCTATACATCCAAGTATCCACCCAGCCCTCCCCAACACCTTCTCACATTGCTTACCAACTTTAAGGAAATCTGATAAGATTACCCAACGGTCCCTTTCCATTTTTGTTGTCATTACTACCTCCCCCAATTGTGTAATCTTCCCCAGAGTTTTTGTTTCCCAGGTGCATTGTTTTGCACTTCTTTGCACTGAATTGAAGCAGCCATACTTCGGACCGTTCCTGCAACCTTGTCAAGTCCCTTATCATCCTTTCCATGACTCCTAGTGTATCAACCCTGTTGCAGATCTTTGTGTCATGTGCTAGGAGGCTTACTTTTCCTTCAAGTCCATCCCCAATGTCGCTTATAAAGACATTAGAAAGAAATGGAACCAGTACTGAACCCTGCGGTAACCCACTAGTAACCCTCCTGTCTTCAGAGTGGACTCCATTTACAATTACCTTCTGTGTCCTGTTGTCCAGTCTCCCTCATGAGTAGGTTACAAAACTAGCTGTCTGAGGCAGGCCACCTGAAGGGCATCGACAATGGCTCTGCTATTGAAGGTGGCGGCAGCAAAGGTGCTCCAGTTAACATCTGTCATATTAAGGTCCCCCATCAACGGTATTTCCCCTTTGTGTGCCATCCTAAGTATGCCTTCTATCATATCCTTGTCCATTCCCTACCCCTGACATGGGGGACTGTATACAACCCCTGTGTGGATAGTGGTGCCATTTCCAGTCTCTCAGGTGACCCACAGTACCTCCCTGTTTACTTTTCCGTTGAGTTCCTTTTATCCCTTCCATTACATAGAGAGCACCTCCACCCCCTCTTCTCCCCTCCCTGTCCCTCCTGTAGGTTGGGTACCCTGGTATGTTAACATCCCAGTCATGATTCTCTGTGTGCCATGTTTCTGTGACTGCTACAATATCCAGGCACTCTCTTCCATCAAGGCTACCAATTCAGGGAGCTTGTTGCCCAGAATATGGGAGTTGGTACTCTTAAGTCTACATTTATTGATGGCCTTACCCCTTTTAGCCCTATCCCTGTCCTTACTGCCTTTTTCTGCATTTACCCCCGTCCTGCTCCCTACTAACTTCTCTACCGTGGCGTTTACCTCTCTAACTAGTGTGTTTTGTGAGGGACAGGCTGAGTTTTTCCAGCTCCTTTACAGTGCCTCCCCCCTTGGCTAGTTCAAATGCTTACTAATGAATCATTGAAACCTATCCCCTAGGATGCTGGTTTCACTCTGGGACAGATGCAGAACATCATGCCAGTATAGGCCTGCATGCCTCCAGGTGGACCCCTCTGTCCCTAGTGAAGCCAAACCCTGCGCTCTGAAACTATTTTTCAAACTATGATTGAATCCCTTGGTGAGGAGCACCCGAGCCTCACCCATGCCATAGACAGGCAGCACCTCAGAGAAGGTTACCATGCATGATATTGGTCTAAGGCCCATCCCCATCTCCACAAACGCATCTTGCACTGCTCTGATGCATGTGTGCAACATATGTAAGTGTGTGTAGCACTGCAGTGCACTTTGCTTCTTATAGCAAACAATCCTCATGAATATTCAATTGATAAATAAGCAATCCACAACTTCTTTTATATGGATCAAGCTGAAAAACTTAGTGTGATGTACAGTAGGCAAAGACTAGCACTACAGAAGGGATAAAAATTACGATTTGAATTCGCCTGCCAGCATGTACAGTGACTGGAGCAAAACAATGGTGTCTAAAATATACAGTGGCACAGTCGGTGTACATATCGAGGTCTTGACATTGGCATCCAAAACACATTTTACATGAAATGCAAAATAGTATGGTACAGTAACGATTATCATTTTGACCCATGGGCTAGTGCAAGTCTGTACCCATGTGGATACATGTTAAACTAAACAAACTACCACAGAAAGTGGTGGTAGATAGCACAGTAGTGGGACTCAAACATGCATGGGATAGCACAAAGGGAATGAGAAGTAGGAAGGAGAAGATTAAGCCAATGACAGAATAGGGTCAGGGGATGTAGGCAGGGAATAACGGGAAGACTGGATGGGTCTAGTAGTCCTTATATGCTTTCATTTGCTATGTTGCCATGTTACTAAGAGATCGTTCACCTCTCTCTACAACACATAGTTCCCCTGCAGCTTGTGCCTGCAGTATATAGGCACATGCACACAACTGAGATGGCATATGGGGATAGAGTGCATTTTCTGAAGTTTGTACCTCTGCACCAATCGAAGTTGTACACGCTATTGTATCAGCCTTTGGGGGGGGGGGCGTCAGTCTGAACCAGTCATCTGAAGGTGGTGGCTTCCTCTGTGTCTGGAGTGAGGAGTCTTTGGACCAATCATCCACTGCTGCCAAGAGGAAAGGCACTGCTGCTGAGGGGCAAAAAAAGCAGTTTTAACATAGAGTCTGCTGTATGCACGTAAATATTGCACATGCGTGCATTCAGAAAACACTGCAATGCCTTTACGTGCAACGCACCCTCTGTTCACATAGATGTACGTGAATTTTGATTTTGTTACGTGATTCACGTACATCTATGCATGAATGGGAACCCTGTTCCTCAGATATGATCTATTTAACAGTATGTTATGTTACAAATACGATTGTAAAATTATTGATGCTATAATTTGTAACTGTATGTCTTGTTACATTTGTAATTGAATATGTAATTTCTTGAAAATGTAAAAAGTCTAACTGTATGTCTAATTATTCATCCAATTTACCCCCGTGTGGTCCTTGGAGGTGAGCAATTTGTTGTTCAGTATTGCTTATGTTAGGTAAGGCAGAAAAGATAGCATTTTGGAAGTATAAGAAAACACAGAAGAAGCGGGACGGAGAACTGTACCAGCTAAGGCAGAAGGCAGAAGGAAGCAGGGAGGGTAATCAGAACCAAAAAGGCCAAAACTGAGGAAAAGATAGCCAACTCAGTTAAGAAGGGGGATTAAACCTTTTATAGGTATATCAGGGAGCGTAGAAAGACAAAGGGAGGGATAGTGAGCTGAATAAAATGGACGGTGGGAGGGCAGAGAGGCAAAGTGAAAAAGAAGGGATACTAAATGAATACTTCTGTTCATAGAAACATAGACTTTGACGGCAGATAAGGACCGCTTGGCTCATCTAGTCTGCCCATTTCCCTACCGACAGGATAGGCCGCAGATCCTAGTTAACCAACAGTCTATTTCTTCCTACCCCACACAAGAATTGCCTTATGTCTGTCCCATGCATTCTTGAATTCTCCCACAGTTTTAGACCCCACAACCTCCTCAGGAAGGTTGTTCCATGCATCCACTACCCTCTATGTGAAATAATACGTCCTCACATTGCCCCTGAACTGCCCCCCCATCTTTAAATTGTGTCCCCTTGTTCTTGCACATCTCTTTTTCTGAAAGATGCTACCCTCTTGGACTTTGTTGATTCCACTGAGGTACTTAAAAGTTTCTATCATGTGACCTCTCTCCCTTCTTTCCTCGAGGGTATACATATTATGCTCCTTTATTCTCTCTTCATACAGACCCTGCACCATTTTAGTTGCTCTCCTCTGGACTGCCTCTATCCTGTCTATGTTCTTGCAGAGATGGGGTCTCCAGAACTGGACACAGTACTCCAGATGGGGTCTCACCAACTGTCTGTACAGAGGGATAACAACTTCCTGTTTTTTGCTGCTGTTGCCTCTCCCTATGCATCCCAGTATACCCTCTGCCCTCCCTACTGCCTTCTCACATTGCTTGCTAACCTTAAGGTCATCTGATATGATTAGCCCAGGTCCCTTTCCATTTTTGTTGTTGTTACTACCTCCCCCCCCCCATTGTGTATTCTTCCCGTGGGTTCTTGTTTCCCAGGTGTATTATTTTGCACTTCTTTGCATTGAATCCTAGTTGCCATACTTCTGACCATTCCTTCAACCTTGCCGAGTCCCTTCTCAACCTTTCCACACCTCCTTGTGTATCAACCCTGTTGCAGATCTTTGTGTCATCTGCAAAAGGCATACTTTTTCTTCCAGTCCCTCTGCAATGTTACTTATGATGACATTAAAAATGACTGGACCCAATACTGAACCCTGCGGTACCCCACTAGTAACCACTCTTTCTTCAGAGTGGACTCCATTTACAATTACCTTCTGTGTCCTGTTGTCCAGCCAATGTTTTACCCAGGCTACCACCCTGGGACCCACTACCAAGCTGGTTAATTTGACTATTAATCCTTTGTGTGGGACTGTGTCAAATGCCTTGCTAATGTCTAGGTAGGCCATGTTCACAGCCCTTCCCTGGTCTACTACTATGGTCACCCAGTGAAAGAAATCTATTAGATTTGTCTGACATGACCTTCCCACTGTGAACCCATGCTGCCTTGGGTCCTGTGCCTCACTGGCCTCTAGGTACTCAACTATTCTTACCTTCAGAAGTGACTCCATCACTTTCCCTACCACAGAGGTCAGACTGACAGGTCTATAGTTTCCTGCCTCTGCCTTGGTCCCACTTTTGTGAAGGGGAATCACATCCACCTTCCTCCAGTCCTTGGGCACCACACCATCCTCCCATGATTTATTAAAAAGAGTAGCCATTGGTTTCACTAGTTCCCCTTTTAATTCTTTTAGAATTCTGGGGTGAATTCCATCTGGCCCCATTGCTTTGTCCACCTTCAGTTTTAGGAGTTCTTGCAGAACCCTTTCTTCTGTGAAAGGACTGGGATCGACCCCCCTATCAAGAGTGCATCTGTTAATTGGATTCTGCACTTCCCCCTCCTCTTCTGTGAATACTGAGCAGAAATATTCATTCAGTATCCCTGATTTTTCACTGTCCCCCTCTGCCCACCTATCAAGCAGTATTCACAAAAGAGGAGGTGAAGGATGTGCCTAATGCAATTAACAGAAGCACTCTGGATAGGGGGGTTGATCCAAGTCTTTTCACAGAAGAAAGTGTTCTGAAAGAACTCCTAAAACAGAAGGTGGACAAAGCAATGGGGCAAGATAGGGAGGGGGATGGGATATCTAAAAAGCAAGGCATGATGGGGATAGAAGCAGTAGTGAGTGGGATCAGGGGAGCAGCAGCAATGGAGCAAGAGGGAGGGAGAGGTATCCCAGGGGTGTCACATCAGGATAAGGATAAAAAGGCCAGTAAGGTGTAGGTGATGCTATCTCCCCGGAAAGGGTGTGGTTAGCCCTTAAGAGCCTAAAGAAAGATAAATCTCCTGGGCCGGATGGCATTCATCTGAGAGTACTATGGGAATTGGCTGACATACTGCTGCACCCCTGGTGGTGCTCTTCAACAGGTCGCTTGAGACAGGGAGGGTACCTAGGGATTGGCGACAGGCACATGTGGTGCCACTCCATTAAGGGGGGGGTCAAGGGAAGTACCAGATAACTATAGACCCATCAGTTTGATCTTGGTGGTGGGCAAATTAATGGATAGAATACTAAAGGAATGCTTGGGGGTGTTCTTGGAGGAGGTGGGAGGTCTGGATAGTCAGTAACATGGGTTTGTGCCAGGTAGATCATGTCAAACCAATCTTGTGTGGTTCTACAAAGGGGTAACATCAGAATTGGACAGGGGAAAGCCTGTGGATTTATTATTCTTGGACTTCAGCAAGGCATTCAACTCTGTCCCCCTCAATGGTCTCATGGAGAAACTGACAGGGTTGGGAGTAGGCCCTTTGATGGTCTGATGGATTGAAAACTGGATAGCAGGCTGCATTCATAGAGTAGTGGTCGGTGGGGAGCTCTTGAACCCTAGAGATGTCGGTAGTAGGGAACCACAGGGCTTGGTCCTCAGTCCAAGCCTGTTTAATACATACATTTCGGACATCAGGGAGGTTATAGGGTGTGAAATGAGTCTTTGCTGATGACTGCAAGATGGGAGCATTAGTTGAGGGTGAAGAGGCGAGGTTGGCCCTGCAATGGGACCTGGACACCAAGGAAAGGTGGGCTCGCACATGGAAATTAAATTTCAATATCAGCAAGTGCAAGGTGTTACATCTGGTTGGGGAAACCCTAAACACAGGTAAACCCTGGGAGGGGAGGCACTGGAGGTCTCAACAGGGGAAAAAGACCTAGGGGTCATGGTGGATGCATGTATGAATAACTCTGAGCAGTGCAGGAGAGCAGCTAGCAAAGAAAATAGGATGTTGGAATGCATCATAAGGGGGTTCACTTCTAGGAGCATGGAAGTGATTCTGCTGCTGTACAATGGATTGGTTAGACCACACCTTGAGTACTGTGTACAGTACTGGAGACCACACTTGAAGAGGGACATACAGCTCCTGAAGAGGGTACAGAGAAGGGCAACTAAGATGATATGAGGACTAGGGGATTTGACCTATGAGGACAGACTTGAGGAGCTCTGCCTGTTTTCATTGGAGGAGAGGAGAGACAAGGGTGACATGATTGAAGTCTTCTAGTACCTCAAGGGAATAAAACAGGGTAAGCACTGAGGGGATCTTGATATTAAAGTAGGGAGGTATCACCAGAGGGCATGGTTTGAAGTTGGAAGGTGGAAGGGTGAAGGGGGAAAGAGGAGGAGGTTTTTCAATGAGAGGGTGGTGAATCCTTGGACCGTGCTGCCTGGTGAGCTGGTTCAGAGATCCACAGTGGAGGGCTTCAAGAGAGGGTGGGACAGACAAAGAAAGCAGATGTATCACATGATGGCCTGGCCTGGGGGGGGTGTGGATGGATGATATAGGTTTCTGGAACACAAGGTGGGGAGGGCCTCGTTACCTAACTAGGGATCTGAGGTTCGAGCAGACTCGATAGACCGTAAGGCTGAATTGGCTGACAATTAGTATGTTAGTAGGATGGAATTAAACATGGAATTCTAAAAGAATGAAGCAGAGAACTAGTGACACCACTAACTACGCTTTTTAACAAATCATGGGAGGATGGTGTACTAATTGAGGACTGGAGGAAGGAAGATGTGATTCCCCTTCACAAAAGTGGTACCAAGACAGAGGCAGGAAACTACAGGCCTGTCAGTTTGACCTCTGTAGTAGGGAAAGTGATGGAACCACTTCTGAAGGACAGAATTGTTGAGTACTTAGAAGACAATGGGGCACAGGAACCAAGTCAGCATGGGTTCACAGCGGGAAGTTCATTTCAGACATATCTAATTGATTTATTTCACTGGGTGACAAAAGTAGTAGACCAGGAAGTGGCTGTGGACATGGCCTACATAGACTTTAGCAAGCTATTTGTCACAGTCCCACACAAAAGATCAATAGTTAAATTCACAAGCCTGGGAGTGGGTCACAGGGTAGTAGCCTGGGTAAAACACTGGCTGGACAACAGAACACAGAAATTAATGTAAACTGAGTCCGCTCTGAAGAAAGGTTATTGGTGGGGTACTGCAGGGTTCAGCACTGGGTCCAGTCATTTTTAATGTCTTTATAAGTGACATTGCTGAGGGACTGGAAGGAAAAGTATGCCTCTTTGCAGATGACACAAAGATCTGCAGCAGGGTTGATACACAAGGAGGCATGGAAAAGATCAGAAGGGACTTGGCAAGGTTGGAGGAATGGTCAGAAGTATGGCAGCTTGGATGCAGTGCAAAAAAGTGCAAAATAATGCACCTAGGAAACAACAAGCCAGGGAAAGATTACACAATGGGGGTTGTAGTAATAACAACAAAAATGGAAAGAGACCGGGGGTTAATCATATCAGATGACCTTAAAGTAGGCAAGCAATGTGAGAAAGAGGTAGGGAGGGCTGAGGGCATACTGGGATTTATAGGGAGATGCATCGCCAGCAGAAAACAGGAAGTTGTTATCCCCCTGTACAGACAGTTGGTGAGACCCCGTCTTGTGTACTGCATCCAGGTCTGGAGACCCCAGCTCCGCAAGGACATAGATAAGATGGAGGCAGCTATGAGGAGGGTGACTAAAATGGTGCAGAGTCTGCAAGAGAAGCCAGATGAGGAGAGAATAACGGTGCTTAATATGTATACCCTTGAGGAAAGGAGGGAGAGGGGCGACATGATAGAAACTTTAAAGTACCTCAGTGGAATCAGTGAAGTCCAAGAGGATAGCAACCTTCAGAAAAAGAGATGTGCAAGAAAAAGGGGACATAATTAGAAGATTGGGGGGATGGCTTTAGAGACAGTGTCAGGCCATTGGTTGGTTAATGGCTGGGAAGAATAGGCAAACAAAATACAATGGCTGAGGGGCATGGTGAGGAAGTATTTTTTTCACAGAGAAGGTGGTGGATGCATGGAACAGCCTTCCTGAGGAGGCTGTGGGGTCTAAAACTGTGGGAGAATTCACAAATGCATGGGACAGACATGAGGCAATTTTTGTGGTGGGGTAGGACGAAATAGGCTGATGGTTAAATAGGATCTGCAGCTTATCCTTTAGGTAGGGAAATGAGCAGACTAGGTGGGCTAGGTGGTTCTTATCTGCCGTCAAAGTCTATGTTTCTATGTTGAAACATTTAAAAAAAATAAAGAAATCAGCAATGCTGGGCTGGCACAGAGAAAGCAAAATTACCCACACTCAGTTTTAAGAACCTATGAAAGGCAAACCATTGTAATCAACCACTCGCTGAAGTCCACGGTCCCACTTTCTCAGTCTGTACATGCACTTGTCTATGGCATAATGTCTCAGAATGCCACTTTGCTTCCATCATCTTGGCATTGCTTCCACACTGCTCTGAATATGTGCTGAACCTCCTGTATATGCCTTACTTCCAGAGCATGTGTTCCCCGGTGAACGATGATGTGTGGTTCCACTTCACCTTCTGTACTCAACGATCAATATGCTGCTGTACCCTATCTGCTGTCATGTCAGGCATGCACTCTACCCAGATGCTGCTTGTCCTGTCCCACGTTCACCACTACCATATGATCCCCTTTACTATAGTGTCCTCCAGAATTATGACTGACTCCTTTATATGCTCTCTCCCTCTCTCTCTCTTTCTGCATGCTCTTTTCACTGCCTCAAAAATGCTCCCTTTCCCCTAGCCCCCCAGCTATTCCCCCCTTCTGCCTCCTCTGGTCTGTGTCCTGACTTCTCCACCTTGCCAACAATGGCTGGTGCAGCAGCTTCACTTATTAAACCAACATGGATTGCAACCGCAGTGTGAGGTGTGGTGTACAGCGCCTAAACCAACAGTGACACTGGGACGGTGGAACATAGATATATTGACCACTGTGGATAAATTCACAGTGCTCGTTCCCAGCAGAATTGTGTTTCATAGTACAAAAAAAATAGGCCACTAAGGAACACAGATATGTCTGAGAGCGTGAGTGGCAATCTGATGCCAAAGACACTGTTATGTGCTCAATTCATGGTGTTTTGCAGTGCTGTCAAACTCCTACATTTAGCTTGATGACCCAATTGTCTGTGTGATGCTGCTGTACTCAAACACAAACTGAATCACATTACTAATGATAAGCAGGTGAGAATAGCCCCTGATTGAGACTCAGTGGGAGTCATAGTGAGTGCAGTCAACTGCCATCAAATGATGTATTTACACAATGGGACTATTGAACTACCAAATGAACCCCAACCCCCACAAACACACACACCCAAAGCAGAAGAACAGAAAGTAAGTATAATTATGTTGTAGCAAGGTGAATACCATGGTGAGAAAAACAAATATCAGTGTCTGTTTTTTTTTTTTAATTTTGGGTGGACAGTAAAAGCACTTGGAGTGGACGCGCGCCACAAAGTGTGACACAGGGTACATAGCACAGGAGGAAAACTGAAACCAGCACACATGGAATGATGACACAAACAAATATAGAAAAATGGATATTCATGGCAGACAAACACTGCTATGTTATTCCCGTCTGCCAGCGGGCCCTATACAGGTAAGCATCTGCTCACCCTAAGTGATCCATGGCTCGTCATCATTTACGTCAGCCCAGTCGGAGTCATGAATTACAGGTATACATCACTGTTTCAATTAAGTAGCCACTCCTGGTTCCCCCCTCACTGTTCTTCACCTCCAAGCTTCACTGAGAGTCCTCTGGTGGACACTTGTTCTCCTGGTGGCTGTTCTGGTGTCCGGGGCAGTCAAGGAGTCACCCAAGAGCATCATTCTCACAGCCTCATTATCTCTGTTACCACTCACTATCAGTGTGTTCCCCCGTCCCCCTACATTAGCCTGCTTGTCTACTCCACTCTCCCTCCTGCCTGAACCATGTCCATCACCCATGCTCGAACCCATATCTCCGTTTGTCCTGACCTGCTTGGTTACATTACATCCTGCAAGATCACTGTGGACAATGAGAGTTTGTACTGCCGGAGCAAGGACCCACCCCGTCCCATCTATAGAGCTTCCTCCTCACTGAGCCACCATGCGGAGTCTCTTTCTTTGCCAGTGATGCTTAGGGCAACCCAGTATCTCCTACTGGAGCATTGGCACCCACCACCACCAGCTCATTTCCCCTCCATCTTGACCAATGCCACCCCTTTTCTCGCTTTACTTGTGTCTTCTCCAGGTCCCCCCCCCAAAAAAATGTACTTTCTTGTTTGGGGGAAATTTCAAAGCTCCCAAGAGAAGGTCACCCATGTATCCCAGATTGTGTGACCCAGAAACATCCTCCGAGAGAGTGTCTGCTTTCATCCTTGCTCCTGCTCATTTCTCCAATGGTTCCTATCAGTTGCTTCCTTCTCCTGTCAGTGTGATGAGGTGTGCATAACTGTTTTCCTGCTGGACACTCAGGCTTGTCCTTCCCATGTTTGTTGTGCCCATTTCTGAATGTAGGCCCACAATATCCAGCTTCTTGCTTCTTTTTTCTGAACCTACTGTCTTCCACCACTCCTGAGCCATATTTGCCTCAATGTCTCCTGATCTCCTTGATGTGTCCCTCTGCTGTGTTACTTCACCCTGCCTGGTTTGTACCTGCACAGCTGTAATAGTTCCCTGTCTTAACATCAATGATATCTCATCATCATTTGCATCCTCCCATCCACCGCTCACCTCTTATACCAACGGGTGTAGGGGATTTACACGACTGAAGAGACTTAGCACGCCAGCCAGTGCCCACACCATCCCCACCACCCCTCTCAAGGCCCCTCCTTGACACCCCTGGTCACTTTGCTAGTGCTGTAGAAATGCCATAGTTGCTAGCCTCCAGTTGAATGAAAGTTGTCCTGGTCTCGCAACAGCAATTCCCACTTGTACATCATTTCTCCTCCTATTTTCTCTCGTCACCCGCCCCAACAGCCACGGTTGCATGCTAAGCCTGTTTCTCCCTCACTACTGTCTAATTGTTTGTCAACCATTGAAACTGATGCTATTGTGCTACTCAGCAAGAGGGGGTATCAGTAGTATAACAGTGTGAACAAAACCATTGCTGATTGACCAGGAACATACAATATTGCGTTTATACTTATGGTATTAATTTGAGTTTTTGAAAAAATGAGTTACAACTATAACCTTAGTCATTACTTGCCCATTTGTCAACTTCTTGCAGTCACCCCCCAAGCAACCAGCACCCCAAAAAAAATATTAACCAGGCATGGCCAAGATGATTCAAACAGCAGCTGATCCACAACTATCAGTGCTTATGTAACCCCAAGGTGGTGCTATCACAAGAGATCTTAGGGCCAGCAGGCTCAGTTCAGGTGGCCAGTGGAGCAGCCGGACCGAACTTGCCCTCAACAGAAATGCTGACAGGGAGCTACCCAGATTTAGTACTCACGACTCCTGTAGAAGGATGCCTATCACACCCCCTTGCAGGACACAGGCCTGTGATCCAAACACTTCTCCACACATTTATATGTAGGAAAGAGGGGTACCATACCAGGCAGCTGCTTTAAACTCCCGAACGTTTTCACTGCACGAACCGGGTAATGCAACGCAGCTTCACTTTTGCTGACAGACCAAGTGTGATTGAAGCAGATTCTCCTGTCCTCTACAGGGTGAGCCTGGTAGGTAGCTGTCACGTATACAGCCTCCTCTGCCTGCATGCCACAGCAGATCTTGTCCGGCTCCTTCTGGTGATACTGTTGCCTGACTTCTTGGCCTTCCACATGTGCTTCCTGGGTGAAGACTCTACAGTGCAGGTGCCCAGAGCTCCTTCTCTCCTCATGGCCACAACAACTCTGCTCCCTCAGCCGTTAAGCAGGAGGTCCTCATTCGAGCGTGACATAACGCTATTGGAGGGCTCCCGCAGCCAATCCCCTCTACCTCCTTCTATTGGTGCAAAAAAGGAGCCACCTTCTGGACATCAGTTCCCAGATCACGGGCCATACCTCCCACTGGCAGCCGGCTCCCAAAAGAGTCCCTGCCCTAACTGGCTGCACAATGCTCCATTTTAAGTGCCCCTGGATCCTCATTGGACACCATAGACAGCCCAAGTCCAAAATGAAGGGGTAAAAAGCACAAAGTCCCTGCTGCAAGGGAGAACAGTTTAGACAAACTACATTCCTTAATACTCAGTAAACATATAATACATAAATACCACAGCTCAATAAGGGGCCCGCTTTGCTTACTTAGCAATGGCAAAAATAGACCACCTACCCCGTGGCTCAGGAGGGACTCGAGCAAGAGAACCCAAAGTCCCTTCCCTTCTTAGTAAACTGACTGGGTCAGCAAGCTAGCAGCTATTAAAGAGACCACTAGAGGCATTCTAGTAAACCCCCATTTATAAGGGGTTACACTTAGGAAAATGAGAATATGCAGCAAGCAGCAGCAATAGTTTCATTTTTATGTTTGCTTGCACGCATCTGCAAGAAACATAGTGCCATCATCCGAGATTTTGGAGGTGTGTCACCTCATCCTCCAGTTCAGTCAGTGTGTTGGCAGGCGCGGCCCCTGTAAGCCAATGTATGCTGGAGCTGTCTATGACAAGCTCCAAAATGCAGTGGTATACAGTTGAAAGGAGGAGCTACGCTTCGGTGAGCAGTGATCAGATATCGCCTGCTCATGCGCAGTTCCCCCTACATACACACACACACACACGCGCACATGCCGCGCGCACGCGCACTGCACCCCCCACATGCACACACTCTATAGCCGACGGGTGCCCAATCCCGTCGGCTGTGCGCCCCCAAAGCCTCCCAAATGCCACGCTGGGTGCCCACCCCATCGTGGCAACTCGGTATAGCCGACGGGGTGCCCAATCCCCATCGGCTTCACTGTCTCTCCTTCCCCCATGCTATCGCCGATGGGGGTGCCCAATCCCCTGTCGGCTTCACCCCCCCCGAGTACAAGGTGCCACACTGGGAGCCCACCCCAGCGTGGCAAGTGATGCATTGGCCGACTGGGGTGCCCAATCCCCCATCGGCTGAACACCCCCCAACCGTCCTTATGCCATGCTGGGAGCCCACCCCAGCGTGGCAAATGTCCCACGTTGTCATTAAAAAAAAAAACCTGTAAAGAAATAACGGTCCCACATAGTCTCCCTGGCCCTCCCACAACCCGCACCCACCTACCATCCCTGCCTCCCCACCCCGCATCACCCTATACTTACCTCCAGAGCTCGTGCGATTATCTTCGTGGACCGGAACACGTCTGCACTCTTCAAAGCCGACCACAACTGAGGAAATGCCGGTAAGCTGTATAATGGGCTAGATAGGGGGTTTTCAACTTTATTATATATCTCAGGCATTTTTTGGAATTTTTGCACCAAATTTTCAACATGGGGTTTTTGGGACCCCTTCTCATGAATGATGTCACTGTCATGACGTTATTTGGGCCCGAAGGGTGATTTCACAGTCCCAGCGCAGTCACTGCATGAAATCACCCTTCGGGCCTGAATAATGCCATGACAGTGACATCATTAATGAGAAGGGGTCCCAAAAACCCCATGATGAAAATTTGGTGCAAAAATTCCAAAAAATGACTGTTTTACGAGCGTGCGTTGCGCAGTTCCTACGCAGGCTCGTAAGTTCGCGAATTTTCAATATTTTCACTCCAGATTTTCAACATTGCCATTTTACCACACCTTCTTATGAGTAGTACAGCTGTCATTTTTCACATCTCACCCAAAATGTGTTTCCGCCCATGTAGCGCGCAATGGCAGTCAGTGTGCGAAATAAATGTACAGGACAACTTAAGAAAATCACAGTAACACTGTTCATGAGCATAGGTCTTAAAATGGCTATGTTGAAAAGTTGGTGAAAAAATTCTTAAAAATGACTGTTTTGCGAGCGTGCTTTACGCAGTTCCTATGCATGCTCGTAAGTTTGAGAATTTAATATTTTCACTCCAGATTTTCAACATTGCCATTTTATTATACTTCCTTATGAACAGTACAGCTGCAATTTTTCATATGTCGCCCAAAATGTGTTTTCGCACATGTAGCGCACAATGGTGCTGTTGGTGTGTGAAAGCAATGTTTAGGACAGATTAAGAAAATCACAGTTACACTGTTCATGAGTAGAGGTCTTAAAATGGCTATGTTGAAAATTTGGTAACAAAAGTCCATAAAATGACTGTTACGAGTGCATTGCACATTTTCCACGCACCCTCGTAAGTTCATGACTTTGTAATATTTTCAGTCCAGATTTTCACCAGTGGCATTTTTCCACACTTCCTTATGAACAGTACAGCTGTCATTTTCACAACATGGCTGAAGTGTGTTTTCACACTTTCAAGCGCAGAGATGCGTAATTACTAAGGGAAATCATTGTTCGTCACAGATAAAGAAAATCACAGTGACACTGTTCATGATTGGAGAGCACAAAATGCCTGAGTTGATAATCTGTTTAAAAATCCCAACCTAATTATATTACGGGTGTCGTTGCACAGTTTCTATAGTGCTTCGTGACTTTACCATTTTTTTATATTTTTACTGCAGATTTGCAACATTGCCATTTTTACACCTCCCATGAACAGTACAGCTGTCATTTTTTACATCCTGTTCGAATGTTTTGCACCTGTGGTGCTAAATGCCGTAGTCACTGTGCATAAGCAGCTTTCGGCTAACAAACTGATACTGTTCATGAGGTGGGGTCACAAAAAACATGTTGAAAATTTGGAGTGAAAATACCAACGAATACCTGAGGGTATTAGGGTTTCCAACCATAACGCCCAACCTGTGAGAATAATGACAGGCATCAGATGGTGTGACTTGGGATTCTTGCCTGTGATGCTCATACCATTCCACACCCTGCAGCCAGTAGAGAGGCATGATGTATGCCTTGGACTCTTTGGCTCCAAGTTCACCCCATTCTCCTATATCACACCCATCTCACCGTATTTCCTAATGAAATGGGGTGCATAGCAAGCCAAAGACCCCCAAGGGACACCGTGACACTTGTCAGTGTCTGCAGGGTGGGTGGTGTGAAATGGCGCGGGCCGTTATGCCTGACGACCCAAACGCACACCCCAATGCCTGTCACTCTCTGCAGGGTGGTGGTGGGGTTGGCTTCAGTTCAATACTTCACTGCCATTCCTATTACGCAGCTCTGTAACTTCTACACTACCCCTGCCAATGCCAGCAAGCAAACATTCGGCATTGGCAAATGCTTGTTTAATCTCATTCTCACCATGCTGTCTGAGGTGGTAGAACATGTTGAAATGCATTGCCTGTAAACACAGGAGATAAGTGATGCACCACTATTCAGTGCATCTTTTCATTGCACAGATAGTTGAATTTAGGTAATGTTATTCACAAAATGGTATGGAAAATCTTCATGTTCCTGTATCCCCCCACCACCAAAAAAAAAAAATGTATACAGTAATACAAATTCTCCACACAACAAATTAACGGTGATCTAGTGCAACCACCCTCACACCACCTCACAACACTTACTACAACAGAACCCTGAAGGAGGTACAGGCTGCATATCATCCTCTTCTCACCACCACCACGAGCTGATGACTGACTGTCAGTGAGTGGGAATGTACACTCCATTAACCATATAGTGAACTTTAACAGAACACATGTACAGCGCAGTCACCAAACAGAGGTGTTGGTGATAGGGGCAATGTGTCAAGGTGATGGCATGCGGTTTTGTGGAAGGTGGTGGGTACGTTGTGCATGATAGCAGGTGGTTCAATCAAGTAGACCACTGAGCATGTGCTTTTTTGGGGGGGGTATATATGGTGCATGAACTGGCAGCCTTGGACATAGGGGAGGGTGATCTCAAATAAGTAAAAGTCAGCATCATGGAAAGGGAACATGGATTTATTATAAAAATCTGTATCACAAACATCAGCATGGAGCAAAACATTACAGTGTGGTTGGAGACACCGGACATTGAGGACAGTGATTGCATATCAATATTAGTAAGCACTAAATCAGGGTGCTGAAATGTGGGATTTATTACATGAAGGAAACAATTAAGACTCTGAGGAGGGAGATAGCAGACATACAAGAATTATTAAGTGCTGTACTAGAGAACATGACATAGGAGTGCATTACAAAAAGTATAAATGGGCTGTTACAAGGCAGTGTTACAACAGATGTGTATCTCATCATCACTGCACTTGTAGACACCTAAAGCTCATGGGGTGCTCACTGACACACTGATAACTAATAAATACGATGTGTGAAAAGTGCAGCAGGCTACAGTACAACAGAAATTATAGATAAATAAAGCTATACATAATAGGTTTCTTTGTGCATTAGATCATTTGTAATTACCAATTTTCTAGCCATTCTGAGGTGAAATTGTAGGACTTCAGGGAAGCTTGTAGGCAGGATGACACTAGCTGTCATGCACAAGGAGAATGGGACAGAAATGGGGAAGTAAATATAGAGGGACTGAAGGAGGAAGGAAGTAGGCTCGAGTTACTGATAGTGGCTGCACACCTCCCCCATCTGCTTTAGACATTGTTAGAAGTGCAGACAGAGCCAAGGGCAGGTTCTTATCAAACCAAAGGCGGGGTCTCACACAGCACAGAATGGCAAAGTTATATTTGGATTTCTTACAAAAGTACAAGGAAGAAAAACAAACAAATGGTTGTGTCTTGATAGATGAAATATGAAGCACCACAGAGCCTAAATTCAGAATGGTGAGTGAGATTACAGATTCTTGGAAAAATCTGACAGTGCAGCTTTAACAAGCATATCTTGAAGATGATGCATGAACTCACAGGCAGCAAGTGCAGAGTGCAGAACAGGAGTGACATGATCCCTCATCGAGGCCCCTGTCAACATCCTGGCCACAGCATTCTGAACTCGCTGCAGTCGACGCATCAGTCCTCCAGACAGTCCTAGGTACAGAGCGTTGCAGTAATCAAGCCGAGTGATTTCAGCTGGTCTGAGCCAAAAGTAATCCACAAAATATTTTTTTCAAAATAATAAGTGTCCTAAACACAGCAAATGTGTAAATTTTGAACTTAAGGAGATATTTCATTAACTATCAGGATAATAAAGTAGAAACCAGTAATGTAAAACAAATGGCATTGCTAATGCATTGTTTGTGGCAGTTTATAAAAGATGTGGTTTATACATTTTTATCCCCCAAACAGCATCAATCTTCCTGACACCTAAATTACTCTCCATATAAAACTAAAGGTGGTTTACGGTAGTTTACCTTCAGTATTTTATTTTTATTTTTTCCTTTGTTTAGGGCCAGAAAACAGTGTTATAGCATTTGTTTATGTAATTTCCATCACAGGTGCCATATTTTGTAAATGGCAACTATAACAGAAGAACACAGCACCAAAGCCAACAAGCATTTCTTTCAATCTAAACTGTTCTAAAGTAGCCTGTGTGACTCCATGCTTATATGTGTGTGTGTGTGTGCATGCGTGCGTGCCTGCGTGCGTGTGTGTGTGTGTGTGTAGACAGAGAGAGAGAAAAGTAAAAAAAGAGCATTAAAAGGTTTCTACACTCTGGGTGATCATGCCAGAGATGAAAAGACAGAATATTATAAAAGCATACAAAAAACAGTTAAAGGTTGTCTGGAATGCTGTAAGCCCATTTCTGCACTAAAGGTTTCATGTCTCTGCCTTTGCCATTTAAAGATATCTCTTGCAATCTTCCATACTTTTGGCTACATTCAGAGTGCTCAGTCTCAGTCCCCTTAACTAGTGCTTCCAACTACTCATGCTGCACAAGCATGGCTCCTTTAAGTTCTGGGCACTGCTGCTCAAGACTGAACTTACTGCAGGTTACACATTTCAAGTGCACTTCCAGTCTGCTTATCTCTTTTTGTTTCTCATCTTTGCTGCAAGATAATGCTTTGTTGACTGCTGTTAAATTGGTCAACTGGTCTTTAAGGTACTGGATAGTCTGATCTTTGTCTGACGAGACTTGTTTAATTTTATGCAAATTGTCTTTCATACATCTTAGTTTAGTGATTAATGCTTGCCATGCCATGTACAAAACTTTCAGATAATAATCTTTGTTTTTGCTTTCCCTTTAGTTTCTTGTCATGATCTAGATCTGTAAAATGTTTCCCCAACCCAGAAAGAGGACGTGGACAGGGAGCTAGGGGATCAGATAAGGAGACTCTGTGGCAAAGGGAGCACCATGGTGACGGGAGACTTCAATTTACTAGGGGTGGATTGGAGCATCCCAGCCACCACATGTGCCAGGGAGCAGATCCTCCTGGAAGCAATCCAGGATGGCTTCCTGACCCAAAGGGTGACAGTGCCAACAAGGGGAGAAAATATTCTAGACTTGGTGCTGGAGGATGGAAAAGAGGTCACAGATGTGAGGGTGGAAGAACCACTGGCTGGTAGCGATCATCACACAGTGTGATTCTGTATCAGTTTGGGTAGAGAGACCCACAATACAAAAACAAAGGTCCTGGACCTCAGAAAGGCAGACTTTGGCTAGATAGGGCAATTAATGAGAACACACATAGATGGCATCCACCTTGACATGGACACAGAGCAGAAATGGGTGATCATAAAACTAGGGCTGATTGAATCTACTAAAGCTTGTGTCAGGAGCCAGCAAAAGAAATCAAGGACCAAGCATCCAAGCTGCATGACCAGAGAGGTAACAGGGAAGGTGAGAGGTAAGAGAAGGGCCTTCTGAACCCACTAGAGAACCAACAGGAGTGAGGATAGGAAGAACTATGTGAAGAAATCCAGGGAAGTGAGCAGAGCGGTCAGGACTGAAAAGGCAGCCAGGGAAAGGAAATTAGCACAGCAGATTAAGGAAGGAGAAAATGATTTCTTCAGGTATATCAGGGAAAAGAGGAAGTGCAAGGATCAAGTAGTTAGGATCAGGAAAGGCAGTGGGTGGGTAGACAAGGGGAGGAGACAGAAGTACTTAATGAGTACTTCTGTTCAGTGTTCATAAGGGAGAGGGATGGGCCCATTCCTGTAGGGAAAGGGGGTGCAGGCATGGGGGGTGAGATGACCACATCATGGTGGAAAGGGTGCTGGAGGGCCTTAGGTCCCTGAGGGTAGACAAGGCACCTGGACCAGATGGAGAATATCCCAGTGTGCTGTGGGAGTGGCAGAGGTCCTGGCACAGTCACTGGTGGATCTGTTCAACACCTCGCTAAATAAGGGATGTGTGCCCAGAGATTGGAGGGAGGCACACATGGTACCTCTCTACAAAAGTGGGCCCAAGGATAAAGCAGGGAACTACAGACCAGTGAGCCTAGCTGCAATTGTGGGGAAACTGATGGAATCTATCCTCAAAGAAAGGCTGGTGCAGTTTCTTGTGGATAATGATCTGCAAGACAAGAGACAGCACAGGTTCATCACTGGCAGAACCTGTCAGACAAACTTGGTTGATTTTTTTGACTGAGTGACAAGGATGCTCAACGAGGGCCATGCAGTAGATGTAGTCTACCTGGATTTCAGCAAGGCCTTCGATTCAGTGCCACATAGAAGGTTGTCCTGCAAGTTGAGGAGTCTTGGTATAGGGAAGCAGCTAGCCCGATGGGTAGAAAACTGGCTGAGGGACAGGCTGCAGAAGGTATTTGTAGGAAGAAGCATCGGATCCCAGGGCAGTGATAGTCCACGGGGATCAGTACTGAGACCACTCTTCTTTAACATTTTCATAGCAGACATAGCAGTTGGGATCAAGAATAAGATCAGCCTCTTCACCGATGACATCAAGATCTGTGCTGAGGCTGGTGGGGAGGAGGGTGGCAAATTACTGCAGGAGGACTTGGCAAGACTTAAGGAGTGGTCACACACCTGGCAGCTTGGGTTCAATGCCAAGAAGTGCAAGGTGACGCATGTTAGAGCCAAAAACCCAGAATACAGTTACTGGATGGATGTTATCAAACTGTTCACATCCAATGAGGAGAAGAATCTGGGGGTGCTGGTGACCGGGGAATTAAACCACTCAGCCCAGTGTAGGAAGGCAGCGGCTATGGCTAACAGGATGCTAGGGTGCATAGCAAGGGGGATTACATCCAGATGTAGTGAAGTCATATTGCCCCAGTGCAGGTCCCTGGTGAGGCCGCACTTGGAGTACTGCATGCAGTTCTGGCACTCGTACTTGAAAAGGGATATAAAATTACAGTAGGCAGTGCAGCGAAAAGCAACAAAGATGATACAGGGGTTGGGGGATGGAACTTACGAGGAAAGTCTAAAAGAGCACAACTTGTATACCCAGGAGGATAGAAGAGAGAGAGAGGGGGGACATGATAGAGACTTTCATGTACCTGAAGGGGATGAACAAATTATGCTTCCAGGATGGGTTTACTCTCCAGAATGGAATAGATACCAGAGGGCACTCCTTGAAGTTAAAGGAGGTCAGATTCAGGAGGGAAAGGCAGAGACACTACTTCACTGAAAGAGTGGTAACAGGGTGGAATGCACTGACTGATCAACTTGTATCAGTGCAGACTGTGGGGTGCTTCAAGAGGGGGTGGGACAAGTTCAAGGGGAAAATACATACCAGGAGGCAGTTGGGGGAGGGAAGAGTTAATGGGAGGGAGGGCAGCTGCAGTCTAATGGGCTGAAGTGCTGCACACTCGAGCAGACTAGATAGACCATGTTCGTATGTTTCTTGACCCATGCCCGGGGTCAGACTGGATTTTCACATCCTGAATGACATCCTTCACCCCATGAGTAGTCACAGACTTGGAAATGAAATCCTCCATTGTGACCACAAATACAAAAATATTTAGAGTGCACCTAAACAAAAACAAGACCATGACACACTATATACATTCAATTAAGAGTTAGGTTCCCATACCCTGTCTGCCAACTTGTGCTCAGACTGCACTTACACAGAGAAATTTCAGCATACTGATGGGCTGGCAGTATAGCTTAGAGGTTAGAGGAGCAAGGTGTGAACAAGCTTAGCAGACCAGACCTGAGTTTGAGTCTCACAACCTCCACTTGTATACTGTGTGACTCTAAACAAGTCACTTAACCTCCCAGTTCTCCCAGGTCACCCCTGAAAACAGGCACTTGTGCCTAGTGGGCCTTACCCGGTTACAAAAGACTTAAAACAAATATATATACTATCTGCCCTCAGTCAGCAAATAGGCTCCCACATTCTTTCTGCCAATGGATAGTTTTGTCTGCACCAATGACATAGCTGGGCACGCTATGCGCCTTAGGTCAGTGGCAGGACTCCAACACCTCTATCCATCAAAGTAAAGTACCCTGAGTAGTTAGATTGCGATCCTTGCCTTCACTGATGCTATTTTCTGTGGTCTCTGAATGACATCCCATAGAGGGTTGCCAATGTAAATTTGTATGACTTTTATATGAAATCCTTATGGATTTGTGCTCTCTCGAGAGTTTCTAAATGGGTAATGATGTTACAGAGAAACACAGATGCAGCAATACAATATTTTTACAGTTACAGGGATAAAATACTTATAATCAGCTATACCAAAATACAGGAAAACATATTACCTTTCCCTGGAGGCAATGGGCAGCCTCCCAAAATGTAGCATGGGCTATGAATCAATGCAGACCCTTACAGATTCACTGTTAATACAGTTTCCAGTTTCCCTTGGCTATTTACAGAGACAAACATATTGCCTCACATACTAAATTTCTCAATACACAACTTAAGTATTGTTTTTTGTTACAGAAACTGCTATTCTTAACCTTTAACATTCTTAGTACTCAGAAACATGGCAGGTGTGCACTGTTTCTCCTTGCACATACACATTTGTTGCTGGTATACTCTAAATGGTCAAATATGTCAATCTGCACATCCAGCAAGTTAAAAACAGCATTATTCTGTAGTTTACATTAGACAGGACATGACAAAGTTATAGTCATTGGCCCGGATATTCAAACTGCGCCATTCTGAGGCGCAAGCCCTTGCGCCGCTCAAAATAGTTGCACAGGGGTGTGGCCGGGGCGATATTCAAAGGAGTTGCGCTATTGAGCAACTCCTTTGAGTATCACCCCCCAGCCACAGCCACTGTGCATGGCGCAGTGGAACTTGCGCCACTACAAGTTGTCAGAGTTGAGCATTAAACTTGCGGTGGCGCAAGTACCATTACGCCATGCACAAATTTCCGATATTCAAAAGGTGACATGCAAATGGGGCCATAATTCATGCAAGGCACAGGGGGGGCCATTTGCATGTGATTATGGCCCCATTTGCATGCCATTAGCATGTAGGTGCGCGATCCGAGGACTTGCGCCTGGCCGCCCTGCCAGCAGCAGCCGTCGAGGGACCGGCGCACCCTGCAGCCCGATCGCGGGCAGGCGTGACTAAACCCCCCCGCACATCTCCCAATGCCCGATCGTGGGCAGAAAGTATCATGAAACCCCCCACCTAAACACCTCCCAATGCCCGATCGCGGGCAGAAAGTATCATGAAACCCCGCCCACACATCTCCCAATGCCCGATCGTGGGCAGAACATAAAACAACCCCCACCCAAACAGCTCCAATGCCCAATTGTGGGCAGAAAGTATCATGAAACCCCGTCAAACAGCTCCCAATGCCCGATCAGGGCAGAATGTAAAACAACCCCCAACGAATATCTCCCTGGTGGTCAGTGGACCATAATGCCCGATCGCGGGCAGAATGTCCAGTGACAACCCCCAAACATCTCCCTGGTGTCTAGTGTCCCCACCCCACCCACCCGAAGCCCCACCACCCGCTCCCCAGCAGCGGTGGGCGGCAGCATCCACCGCCTGCCGCCCGCCGCCCGCCGACTGACTGTCAGTAGGGCTGCCGCCCATTGGTGCAGAGCTAGAGCCAATGGGCGTGCAGCCCATACCGTACATGACAGTCCAGATTTGTGAATGGGTTCATTCACAAATCTGGACTGTCATGTATACTATGAGCTGCACGCCCATTGGCTCTAGCTCTGCACCAATAGGTGCTCCTACCGCAGTCAGTCGGGCGGGCGGCGGGTGGCAGGCGGTGGATGCTGCCGCCGCCGTGCGGAGGCGGGGTGGTGGGGCTTGTGGTGGGTGGGGTGGGGACCCTAGACACCAGGGAGATGTTTGGGGGTTGTCATTGACATTCTGCCCGCGATCGGAGTATTACGTCCACTGGACCACCAGGGAGATATTCGGTTGGGGGTTGTTTTACGCTCTGCCCGCGATCTGGCATTGGGAGCTGTTTGGGCGGGGTTTCATGATACTTTCTGCCCACGAATCAGGCATTGGGAGATGTGGGCAGGGGGTTTCATGATACTTTCTGCCTGCATCAGGCATTGGGAGATGTGGGTGGGGGGTTGTTTTACGCTCTGCCCGTGATCGGGCTGGTGGGGGCACAGGGATGAGTTGGGCCAGCCACGGGTGGCAGCTGCTGTGTTGCACCCTGCAATACAGCAGCTCACCTGTGGGTGGCCCTCAACTTGATCCTTTTGTTTTGGCTCAAAGTTGTGCAGGCGCAGGTTGGGGGTTGCGCATGCACAACTCTGCACAACCCAACTGAATATCGGGTTGCGCAGTTTATGCATGGTTCTTCCCCCTCCTGTTGAGCATGCATTCATTTGCATTGCGCTGTTGCTCAACCTGTTTTCAGTGGTGCAACTGCCTCCTGCTGAATATCGCAGAATGGCTCAATGTAGGACTTGCTCATGCTCAACCCTTTTGAATATCTTGGCCATTATATATAAAACTCCCTAAGGTTTCAACTATAGCTTAAAATGCATTTCCAACATTTATTATGCATATGTGCATAAAACGATCCTAAAGCTTTATGCTAACATGGTTCTCCAGCTCTAAGCATGAATTACTTGGCCATAGTACCTCATTATTTTTGTGGGGAAGATCACGCTGCAGGCTCTTTATTTTCCAGCTCTGGACCTGAACTATTGTGCCTTAATGCCTCATTGATCTTGTGAGGAGAGGACTCTCACATCTCACATTCTGTGTTCCCCAGCTCTGTATCTGAACTACTAACCCGTAGTACCTCACTGATTTTCAGGGGAGTGTATGTCTTACATTCTGTGTTCTCCAGCTCTGCACCTGAAGTCCTAGGCCATAATGCCTTTCTGATTTTTTTTTTTGGGGTGGAGAAGGCAGTTTACATCTCACATTCTACATTCCCCAGCTTTGCACCTGAACAATTCAGCCATCAAACCTCATTGATTTTGGGAGTAACACATAATGTTTCACATTCTATGTTAAAAAACAACAGATAATGAGAGAGAGTATTGGATTTTTCATGTGTCTTTTTCCTGCTTTCCCTGCTCTGTTCCCCACTTGCTAGGCTTTACTGGTACTGAGATAGATAAATTTATGAGGGTGTACAAAAGGAAAAAAAAATGGATACTGAAGATATGGAATATGTGCTCACAACAAGCAGTATTGCTTAAAATAACATTTCAAAATTGTGGGAGGGATGGTATGGACCCCATCACATGTCCAGTTCATGATGCCTCTCTCCCTTAAAAAAGCACGCCAGACTTTGGGAAAGAAACAACATGAAAATACAGACACAAAAATGTTTCTAAAAAGTTGAATTTTAGTATTTTATTTGACAGAGGGATCTAAAAAAATATGTTAATGCATTTCTCAAACTCAGATAGGTAAAAATATGTAAAATTAATCAGAGTAAATTGGCACATTTTTGAAATAAATCAGAATCAAATTTAGAACCAGGTTGCTGTTGACCCTCCCATCCCTAGTACATTTCACAGCTCAAAAATTGTTTCTGTTGTACTATTTGTGAAACAATGTACAGTGAACTGTGTCTTTATTCATTCCGATTTCCTTAATTTCTAATTCAGTTGTAAAAGTAAAACTATGTTTTAGTTTGTGAAAGTCTATTCAAACATTACTTTGGTGTCTGGTGTCTGTATGTTCTGTGAATACATAGCGCAATATAGCACAAAGTCTGCTTTTATGAAGCATCTCAAAACTGTCTTTGGGGTCACGGATTCCCAGGCTTGCTTTAAGATTTGGACTGGCTGAGCTGGATTAAGTGTTAAGTGGTTGTTAATTACCACTAAATGTTGCACGAAATGCCAGCTATAATAGGCATGCATAGATCGCTGTAAGCAGCAGAAATATATAGCAAACAACAGCAAATGGCAAATGGTTTGGGAGTTTCCTGCAATAACTGACTGCCCGCTTAACGCATGGGCGGTATAAGTGATGCAGACTGTACTATAAAAAAAAAATATAGGCAACTATGTTTAACTTGACATGTGTTTCCATCTCTGGGTTCTGAAAATACTTGAGACCCCCCAGCTTCACTCTTGAGGTCTGAAGCATCTTTAGCACCTCACAATTGAAATTGCCTTGTTGTGCATCGTTGCCCATACATTATTATTTACACAGTATATGGTTAAGTGCTGTTGTGTATGGATTTCCATACACTCAAAATCCTTGTTGTGCATCGGAACAAGATGTTGTACATGATTCAAATGTCATAAAAAGATGAGTACTGTTCAATGGTCACATTTGACATACAATAAACCATACGTTATAAAACACAAAATAAGGGCAGCCTTGTACTGTACACCTCAAACTGTGTTTCCTTCTCAGAGTTAAGATGACATCATGGACCTCTCGAGCATGGGAGCTTCACTTTTGAGGTCCATATGATATCATCTCAACCCCTTGATGGAAACACAGCCTCACTGTATATGGTATCCCATGCATTATTCTTCACATTTTGCGTCTTCAACAAGGAGAATGACAATGATGAAAGAGAGCAATAGTTTTTATTTTCACTATTTATTTGGCTGTGTCACTCACAGAGTGTAGGACACTTATATAATAGACAAGAAGCCCATTTTGCTACTGGTACTGGAAAGCCATTTTTTGATATAGAACTGTGCAGAATGATGTTTTAGAAGTCAGAACCATATAGAATGACATGAAATAAGTAAAAAGGGTTGTCATGGGGAAAAAATACCTTATGTGAAGGTCAATCACCTTTCCTTCCTCTTTCATTTGGGAATAGGGACAACTATTTTGATTGGTACTGCTTGGAATTGGCAGACCCCCACCTCCACTGTGACCAGGTACCTCTCAGGTTTGATGTTTAAATATGCAACTCATGTACTATTATGCATAACAGTCCTATTACTGTAAATAATTGTGGTGTTCGGACACTTTGGCATTCTAGTGACATCATAGTACAACTCAAGCTTTGCATAATGGTTTTCTGGTGTCATAAGAACCCTTCAGTGTCAAAATAACCCCATTCTTTACAGTCATAGGTTAATTTTTATCTTCCAGAGCTTTTGAAATGAAGTACTGTGCTCAGTTCTGGGCTCCTCAATACAAAACTGACACTTAAAAAGTAGATAGGGTACAGTGCCAGGCCACCAAAATAACAGGGGTTTTGAGTTAAGAGCTATGATTAGAGACTGGAGGACCTTAACCCTTAAGCTGCCAACAGAATTAGAACATATAGGAATTCTGGACTGATATTTCAGTCTGTGGTACAGCAAGTGTTAATGTGTTCACAGAAGAGGAAAGGAGGATGAAGGGCAAATAATCTCACTATGCCTTGTACTGAAATTTATCAATAGAGTCAAACAGGTGGAAACATTTGACCTGGGGTGCTCCAGGAGAACATGGTGAAGAAACTCAAACAAGGTAAATTCAAATGTAATGTTAAGAGGCACTTCTTCACCCAACAGGTAGGGTACACATGGAACAGTCTACTAGTGGAGACAGTGGACATGATGCTAGTACAGGCCATCACCATAAGCCTTGACAAAGTTTTGCTTACCAAGGGAATCACAAGTTGCCCTGCATAAAAGAGTGAATGGGAAATCTTTATAATAGAGTTCTTGTTTGCCCATCTTACTTGCTTGTCTTTGCTTATGAAGTGTTTGGAGGGTAGATGTGATGGAGCTTGTGCCCATTCCACCTTAAATGACTGTGTTACTATGTGACTGTGTAAAGTACCCCGCTGAAGACAGAAATCTAAATGTCAATAAAAGCAGTTTGAGCCACTTTTAAAATGGAATGCTTGTAATCTGCTACTCTGTTGAAGGAGAACATGAGAAAAGACTATTCCCTCTGAAAAATTGGTGAAAAGGAAATAAACATTTGAATTGCATTTGTTCTGGCCATTGAGAAAATTGTCTGGATACAATATTTTACAATCTTTGGTGAGTGACCAACCTGTTTGTCATATATCTTTAGGTTCAAGTTTGATGTTTATTAAGCATATGCTTTGGCACTTAGCCATAAAGGCATACAAAAACAGACAAATATCAATATAAACATATAAATATATGCATATTTTGTCTACTTTACACAGTTGCTTTTAGAGTTAGCTCTTTCTCATGTCTTGTATTTATTTTATTTCTGTAAACCCATGCCACTAAAACATCAGTAGAATTTCTGGAATAAAATCCAGCACTTTAATAGATCTGACATTTCAAGACGTGCTGCTTGATCAGTATTGCCCAAAATAACAGCAAAAATATTTTCTCCTTTGGGTATAGATGGAACTAATGAACCTGTTTCATAATTACAAGTAATGATACATCAATTCTACTGAGTATTCTACAGTCATAATAAATAGTTTCTGCACCGTATATATTTTGTCATATCAGGAGGAGCCGAGTGTTGCCTTTCAAGAGGTGCCATGTCACATAAGTTAATTTAATCCTACCTTGTGAGTAAACCTAAATTACTTTGTGGGTATAGTTTATTTATTTATCTTTGCTGACTGGGAAAGGTGCACAGAGCCATATCTTGCTTCCAGGCTTGACCAGTGGGAGAGGTGACAAGATGGAAAATACAGCAACAAAAAGTGTCAGAAGCAAGGTGAATGTGACAGTAATGTGTAAGGAGCAAATAATAACCCATATTCAGCAGAATCAGCCATGGTACAATGCAGTAACCTGCAGTGAATGGTATGTCACAAAATACTGCAGTAAAAAATGGCTTAATTGTCATTGAATTACAGTATTCCCTGTAGCACACTGCAGCATTTTGTGATACACCACATCATTACTGGGTTGCATCCTGGCTGGTACCACTGAATTTACAAAATAACACTGATAGAATATATAATTTACAAATGTTGAAGAGGTAATTTGGGTTATGTCAAAATAGAGTGGTAACAACCAGTGAATCAGGTACTGGGGTGCAATGCAAAATGACTAGATGCAGGGTTTTGAGAAGTGTGCAAGCAAGAGTGTTTTGAGAGAGATATGCAGGGATGAGAGATGTATAGTGAGAAGAACATTATTACATAGGGTAGGAAGGTGGCTAGAAAAGGTAGACTGATCAAATGTAGATTTTCAGCACAAGATTTGGAACAAGTTAGCATCAGATGAGTGGAGAGAAAGGGGGATGATGTGGAGAATTAGGAAAGAGGAACACATTAACAAGGAACAGAGTCAAGACAGTGCTTAGCCAAAAAGGAAGAACAGTGCAAGAAGTGATGAACATCTTGGGAGAGCAGAGAGAGAGAGAGAGAGAGAGAGAGAGAGAGAGAGAGAGAGGCATTAACATAAACAGAGCAGCGATGAGAGAGAGGAAGTGGGATTAATGGTAAAATGACAAAAGAAGTAGAAAAGAGGGTAGGATCTGGCAACATTGGACTTGGGGCAATACTGTAAACCACATGCACATAGCCAAGCACTGGCTTTATACTCATGAGAATGATGTCTCACCAGACTGGGAGTGGAAGGCTTGAATCATTCAAATACTGTAAAGCAAGCTTACTGTAGGTGAGAAATAGCACTGATGTGTTAGAAAAACTGATGTTTTTGGTAAGCCACACACTGGGATACTTGAAGTGGACTACCAGTTTTTGTGATCACCATCCAGAGTCATGAAAACTGGGGTATATTTATTGAACTGGAAACAAAATAAAATTCTTGATCCAATATAAACGTAAAATGAAGCCTGGAAACAAAATAAAATTATTGAAGCAATATAAATGTAAAATGAAGTAATGTATACAGTACATCTGCTCATCAAGTCGCTTTGTCTAAAGATTCAGTTATTTGAAAATATACAAATGGAAAAACAGTAACTCTTAAGAAAAGTGTATTAATTCCTATTTAAGTACAAGTCATGAATAGATAAAATGCTTCCAAAAGTTCTGAATTTCTATATCAACTTTAGGAAGGATTTATTGTATGGCAGATTAGATTTATGATCATGTTCTTCATTAATTATTGCTAGCTTTTTAAAGAAGGTTTCCACCCCAAAACACTTAAACATATTTTGTAATTAGATAGCTCTTGGGTGCTGTTTCTGTGAAGCAGCAAGTGTTTTTATATGTGAGTTACAAAAAAACGTTGTTAGCAATTCTTTTGAATAAAGTTGTTCTTTGCACAGACATACTTTGAGGTCCACAGATTCTAATTTAAAAAGCAATGTATAGCTACACAAAACCTTTGGCAGGTGCTTGTCCCCTTGAACTGTTAAATTATCACTATATTTTGCTGTGCCCTGCAACTTTCTGGTCTGCAGTTGGGCTCTCTGAACTGTGTTAACAATTAGGTAGAAACAAGAATTTAAATGAACATAAGTATCATTTCCTATAGTAAGCAGCATTATTTTAAAAAGGCGACATTCTTTTTTGTAGTCAGCTAGTACAAGACTCAGCCCCATCCATACAGGCATCCTGCATCATAAATAACAGTGTAGTAAGCATGTAGTAGTGTAATTTATCATCCATAGCAGTGGAACTGGAATTTAATAACAACTGCAGGAATCTAAAATGACAACTGCCTTTCTTTCAGTTATAAGTAGTAGTTTTAAAAGAAATCCCATTATTGTAATTAATTAGCAATAGTATTTTAAAAGGATTTTTTTTTTGTGATCAGCCATATCAGATACAGCATCCCATTCATATGGCTATCCTGTGTTATTTTATTTATTTAAATTTAGTTAACTGGGTGGACCCACTGAGACTAAAATCCATTTTCAGGGGTGACCCAGGGTTAATCACATGGAAATTGCAGACAGGTACAATATTTTTATGCATTCTACTTATAGTATTACAGAACAAAGGTTTTACTTACAGTGACCAGCTGCGAGTTACAAACACTAAAGTTTCATGTTACAAGTACTAAAAAAGGTATTTTAATCATGGAAACTATATGGGTCAGGTAGACTTATAGTAAGGCTTAGACAGAGATATAGCAGTGATAACAACTGCAGGTGCTTTGTTCTAACAGGTGAGCCTTTAGGCTTTTCTTAAAGCCATCTAGGGATGGGCATTCTTTTACACTGTTTGGAAGGGCATTCAATAGGGTTGGGATGGTGGTGGAAAATAACCTGTCTCCTGCATGAAAGCATGGTATGCATATTGTGTTATAATTCACACTGATCAGCACTGTAATTAGCCATTTAGTGGCAGGATTTTATAAGGATAATCTGATGCTTCTGTTAGCAGTGATGCAGTAGTTTTAAGGGAAAACATTTTTGGGGGCAAGTATCCAGTTCCAGAAAAGGCACTACATCCATACAAACATCTTACATCATGCCATACTCATGTACTGCAGTACTATACAATTTTCATAGCAGAGATTAACAATTTAGCAGCAGCAACAGCAGCAAATGGAGTGGAATAAAGTCAAGGAAAGGGTGAAAATGTCTCGGGGGGGCGAGGAGCACCATGTAATACCAAATGTATGAACACCACATTGAACAGATGTGATAGTCATTAAAAACAGAGTTGTGCACGCCCCCACCCCATGGTAAATCTTTTAATAGTTAAAAATTATTTCTCCCTAACTTGGCTATTTCCTTACTTTAACTCCTTAAAAAAGAATTTGTCTAAGTCTTCATATCTGAGATCTCATGTGAGCTAGCTAAACCACCAGATGCCAAAGTGGAACCCACCAGATAGGTCCTAATTATGAACTGCCTGCATTAGCTTCTCTTATAAAGTGCATTGCATAAATTGGCTTCTTTCAAATAAATTGTTTTCACCAAGGAAATTCATAGGTGATTAAAGGGGGGCATACTACAGGAATGCCAAGCAACTTCCAAATGTTTAACAAATTCCAAATCTAGCCCACTCTGTCCTTCTTGATTACAATTCTAATGATGGGTGTTACAGGTTTTGTGGCATTTAAGAAAAATAACTGTGTCCAGTGCACCCCCCTCCCCATGGTATAACTGTGAAACGTAAACATTTGTCTCTGTTTAAATCGGCTATTTTCTTAATTCATCTGTATGCAAATGGGTCTCTCTTAGTCTTAGTATTTGAGCTCTCATGTGAGTTAGCTAACCCATGAGATGCAAGGGTAGAATGTGCTAGATTTAGAATTTGTTCAGAGGTAGACAGCAATGGTCTTCTGCAGGCAATTTTGTATGTTTGTATGTAGCAATTTTAAAGAGAAGTTTGTTGTTTCAAATATACTAGCTGGACAAAGTAGTTTAAAACCTTAAAAAATGATTGTTTTGCTCAGCTAGTACCAGTGATGCCTTCTAATCCAACAATGTAAGGTGGGTCCCTCTCCTTACATTTTTTTAAGAGAACTAGAGAACAAATGAGCAGTTTCAAAGAGCATTGAAACTGCATGTTTTTATGCTGTTTGAACTTACTAAAGCTAGTTTGCTTGCAGTCACAGTTTTATCCAACAGATTTAACATTATTTGTTGAAGTTGTGTCATTTTAAAAAAATAATATAGTGCATGATTTTGGAAACAGTAGTGCCATCGGAAGAAACAAACTAAGCACAACATTATGCCAGATATTAGCGCAATTTTAAAAAAATTACATAAATGAGAAATCAGCAATTGCACTCCACCATTAAAACTATTTCACTCAGCATTATTGAGTATGGGAGGGGACAGCTGTTTGGCAGTAGCTTACTTTGGCAGCTTACCCAGCTAATGCTCCTAACAACTAATTCTGCACCATATCATGTTAATGAGCATGATAAGAAGTGCAGGGAATGGAAGGCAAGAGAACATCAAGGAATTAGAATTATTTTAGAACTATTTTAAATCAAGACTGCTAGAAAAAAAATATACTACTATAGAACACATGACTGTTTTTGTAATGTGATTAACCAAAGCGGACTCCAGTTCTGGACTGGTCATGTACTGTAAGTCTCTGAATCAGACAAAATTGCCATTTCAACCTCACCAAAAGTCAAACATTGCTTTACTTGCCTATTTTTTTCTTCTAATTTCCACAGGACAGGCAGGTAAATCCCAGGCATCCCTACACAGCAATGTACAGTGTATTTAGTGTTCCTGAAAGGTGAAGGAACATAAATACCATATACTGAAACCCTTTATTTACACACATGAGCAGGAAGAGTGTAGGATTCTCTGTACTATGATAAATTTAGTGCTGTATAAGATGAGGGAGTGACGGTGTGGGAATAACAGTTAGGCACAGCCAGAAATATTCTGTTTCATAAACAGGCTGTGATGTACACTGTAAGCAGGTGCACTGAAGACTACCTCTACATTATGATAAAATCACTGCTGTGAACAGGTGGGAGACTGACAGCACAGGAGAATGAATCCATTATTTCACAGGCTAGGTAAAGGGTAAGGTTGCTTGCTGGCTGTTACATTAAAGCATCAAGCATTTTTACCAAGAGACATAGATAACAAAAATTATAATTACTCAATATAGCCAGCAAACAACTACTCAAACCATAGTACCTCAAGTCCCATTATACCAGTCAGCCTTTTGTTGGAATATTTTAAATCACTAATGGTGTTTCAGCCAACCAGCATGCACAGCCACCATACATCTTATTCTAAGTAGGGCTGCAAGTTCAGTTCAACAGTGGCCCTAAAATACCTTGAAAACCCCATTTTAACAGTGGTCTGCACAACACAAATGTTTTCTTTAAAAATGCGAACTTTGGTTGGTTAGGTTTGCCCCCAACCTGTAAAAAAACAGTAATTCCCTATGAGTAGCAGCACATGCTCCTAGGCTCCCTGTGTCCCTAGCAAATTCATCAGTCGTGGTGCAGAACTGCAAGAGGGAGAGTGATCATCAAACCGATATGTTACTCCCAGTGTCACTCCTCCTGACTGGACCAAGGCGATGCTAACAAGAAACACTGGCTGCCATTGGTGCAGCAGTCAGCCAGGTCCCAAGTTTGGGATGCTCCATAGCAAGTCTGGAAAGAATGCATTGTGTGGTCATGTCATGGATGTGAGAAACTTAACTGTCGTCTCACACAAATGAAAAAATCTTTTTCAGCCAGCCCGGTGGCGTGGAGGGCTGAGGCAGCAATGCCTTACCTCCTGCCATGCCTGTGACCCACGTTTGTGTGTGAGTGGTCTTCAGGGGCTGGCCAGGGTGGGGGGGGATCCAGCATCTGGAGGACAGCTCTGCTCTCCCAGGGAGGGTGGGTAACAGGGGCCAGCATTTGCCTGACACCTAGCGGAGGCTGGGTGTTGGCACACCTGGCCAATTCAGTAGGGCATGGAGGTGGAGCAGCCAGCAGGTGCGCTATGTATGGATATGCCCACTGTCAGCATTGCATGCTGTACTACAGATGAACAAGGAAAAATGGCAGCCAGGACATGCAGCTTGATGGCTGTCTGACTGCTGCACCATCTCCGAGGGTGTCAACTTTACTGGATCTGGTCCTGGTGGTGAGTTGGTAGATCCTTGCCACCCCACCATGGGGGGTAAGCCATGGGGGTAGCAAGGTGGTGGCTTGATTTGGAGACAGATGTGGGATGAATGGCAGACAGAAGAAGCGGAGACCCAGAAGCAGGAGCCAACTGGCCAAGGGGGAGAAATCGTAAGCAAAAAGATATATATATTTTTAACATTCTCACCTCAAGTCAAAACTCGGTCATGCTTAAACTGAAAAAAGAAATGGCATTGCATCATGCAGGTATTAAAGGAAGGGAAAAAAGGAGAAAATTAAGGACAGGGTTGGGTGGAGGATGAATTTGTGTTAATAAAAGGGTACAATGGACAGGGGCAATTACTGGGAGTGGGAAATCTATAAAACTAGCTGCTTTGTGGTAACTCCTCCTCATTTTGAAAAAAAAACAGCATTGGTGGTGGATTAAAGGGAAGGGAGCCTACTGGCCAAGAGGGAGAAATACTAAGGAAAAATAAATAAATCTTTGTTACATTCTCTCCTTCAAGTCAAAACTCGATCATGGTTGAACTGGAAAAAAAAATGACATTGCACCATGCAGGCATTAAGGGAAGGGAAAGAAGGAGAACATTGAGGACAGGGTTGGGAGGGGGACATATTTGTGTTAATAAAAGGGTATTATGGGCAGGGGGCAATAACTGGGAAAGGAAAATTACAAAACTAGCTGCTTTGTGGTAACTCCTCATCATCAGGAAAACATTCACAAATCTGGACTGCCTTGTATAGTATGGGCTGCACGCCCATTGGCTCTTGCTCTGCACCAATGGGCTCTTTTCCAGTCTTGAGGTACTTTGCTGCTATCCAGAGATTTATTGGATAGCTCTGGCAGTGATGCTGCAGTTTCTTCCCTTAGCTCTTTGAGTATTCTAGGGTGGATACCATCGGGTCCCATGGCTTTGCTTACTTTTAACTTGCTTAGTTCTTCTTAGACCCTCTCCTTCATAAAGCGGCTAGTGTCCGGCCCTCTACTATTGCACTATTTGGAAGTAAATCTCCGTGTTTTCACTTCTTAAACTACTTGACTCGACACAACCTGCATAAATGTCCCTGTTTTTGGCCCAGCTACTTGACAATGCAGTCAGTAGTGATGTACTGCCCTGTTTGGGAATAAACATCCCTGTGTTTTCACTACATAAACTATTGTACTTGACTTGACACAGTCAGGAGTTCTGTACTGACCAGTTTAGGAATAAATATCCCTGTTTTTGGCTCAGCTGCTCAACACAGTCAGCAGTGTTCTACTGACCTGTTTGGGAACAAATATCTCAGTGTTTTCATGACAAACTACTTGACTCAATGCAGCCAGCAGTGCTGTACTGACCTCTTTAGGGACAAATATCCCTGTGTTTTCTCTACTTAAACTACCTGACTCGATGCAGCCAGCAGTGCAGTACGGACCTCTTTAGGGACAAACATCTCTGTGTTTTCTCTACCTAAACTACTTGACTCGACGCAGCCAGCAGTGCAGTACAGACCTGTCTGGGAGTAAATCTCCCTGTGTTTTCAATACTTAAAGTACTTCTAAAAATGGCAAGTTTAGCAAAATTTTGGTGCACTAAGACAGAATTATATACACCAAAACATGGCAAAACATAGCGGGCTGGATTTTCAAAACTCCTAGAATGGCATAAGGTTCTTGAGTCAAACATGTTGGAAGCAATAAGCACCTTGCACCAAGCACTGCGCCCCGAGCAATTTTGCCAAGCAACCTGCATCAATCAGCAGGCTGCTTGCACCAAAGTGTGCTTGTGCCAGCCTTTTACCACAAAAGTGGCTGCTGCATGGCACTAGGGGGCTTACAGCAGATGCAGGCTGCCATAACCCCTACAGTTCTGTTTTCAAAACCCTCCCCAGGAACAAAGGGCTGGTCTAATGGTACCTAGATAGCCCCTGAGAAGGTTGCCAACTGTATTGTGCCACTGTTTTTAATGGACTTCGCATTCTTCATTATGATTCTAAGGGATCCACTTAGAGTTTTAGATTTGGCAGCCCCCCCACACATCACATGGCTTACAGTACTGTAAGTCACATGCTCTTTAGCTAGGCAGGAAGGAAGTGAGTCATACAAACAGACACTATATTGTGCCACTGTGTTGCCTCCCAGCCCCAATATGCTGATATATGGCAAGTTAAATATATAGTGCAGTCCCACCCCCCAGCACTGATTAATCCCTGATGATCCAGTGTCCCCTACCACCAAGCCCCAATCTGCCCGTACACTATATTGTAACACACAATTACCCCAGGTGATCTAGTGCCCACCAACCCCAATCCCTGGTAATTGAAATATGAAGACAAATCCCTGGTGATATAGTGGCCCCTCCACCCTGGTTGGTAGTGCCCACCAAGCCACTCCCCTTCCAAATTCTGATCCCCTCAGAGCAGGGCCGCCATCCACTCCAGCACTCTCTCTAGCCCCTGAGAGACCAAAGGGTGGAAAGAGAGAAGCCGGTGTTCTGCTAGTCACACCCCTGCACTGTGAGGAGCCATCACCTATCAGGGAAGGGGTATTTCTCTTTTAGGTTATGCCCCAAATGTGGACATGCAATGCCACCCAGCCCATGACATAGATGCTCCCACCCATGTCTGGAAGGCAGCCATCCAACATCTTCCCTACATGCATGCCCTGCGTGTTGTAGTTAGAGATGCAGTGAATTTAAATTCCGCCAGCAAAGTGAACTCAGAGTGGGCACGTCACATTGCCACTCTGCTACACAGAGTGGGCAATGCAAAGTTCTCACTCCGTCTTGTCATTATCACTTCACGTTAAGGTGTAATGTCAATGCAAAAGTAAGGCAAAGTCATTGTAATGGCAATGCAAAGTGCTTACTCTGCCTTGCCATTACCACTTCACATTAACACAGAATGGCAATGCTAAGTAAGGCAAAGTCATTGTTTTTAATGGACTTTGCGTTCCTCATTAAGATTCTAAGTGATCCACTTGGTGTTTTAGATTTGGCAGCCCCCCCCCACACATCACATGGCTTACAGTACTGTAAGTCACATGCTCTTTAGCTAGGCAGAAAGCAAGTGAGTCATACAAACAGACACTTTTACTTTCTCCTGTGCAGACGGAGAGAGAGGAGTGTGTTTTGTGCCTGCTGATACTTTGAGATCAGAGTGAGGAGGAGATTTAAACTTTGATTTAGACCCAACAGCTTTTTAAAAGCTACATTTTTTTGTCTTTTCTGTACTCCTTTTTACTTATTTTTTTCTTTCTGTAAATTTTATTTTTCTTACCTTTATAAGTAGTTAGTTGTTTGTCTGTGTCTGTGTGACTGTGTGTGTGTTGTGTGACAGTGTGAGTAGTGATTGCTCAGACTGAGGAAGCTCAGTAGGAGAGATGGACCAGGGTGAAGGAATGTCTGGGGTGGGGGCAGCTGTGGGAGAGATTGGTAGTGGTAAGCACCATACCATGCACATGCATGGGGGCATGGGTGCCCATTCCTGTTGGACCACTCAAAACTTATGAATACCCCCCCTCTCGAAGCATGACCAGCATCGCCTGCTGTCCTGACTCTGAGGAAGTTGAACCACTACCACCACCAAGTCGAGCACCAGGTCCTCAGGAGCAGGATGTGCCTATTTCCCCAGGCCCAGGTGTGGATCCCATTCCTGTTCAGCACTGTGACCAGTCAGCTGCCAGTTCATCTGTCCCACCCCAGCCTGTGCCTGGTCCTCCCTGCACCTCCATTGTTTGGCAGGTTTTTGACTGTGTTGGGGGGACAACAATGTGGTCAAGTGCTGCCTATGTGAAGTGGAGGTGCACCGTGACCCTTGGGGGACTCACCTGGGGACTGGGGGCCAGCACACCAATATGCTCAATCACCACCAGTTAGAGTGACAGGCTGCCACAGAACGGACCAAGCCTGAACCTGCTGGCCATTCTGTGGCAGAGGGTGCAGCTGTGCATGGTGACATCCCTAAGAAGAGGAGGGCCAGAGCAGCACCTGCTGCTCCACCAGCACTCCCACTGCCAACACCACCACCACCACCAGGAGGTCAGCCTGTAGAATGTGAGGACCCCAGAGAACTGCATGTAACATAGGTTGACTTGGCAGTTCTCTGGAGTGCTATTGAGGAGAACAATGATAGGGTGAGTGCTGTGGAGCAGTGGCTGGATTGCAAAAAGGGACATCAGTTGTAAATTATGTCCATGCTGGAACTGCTGCTGGATCACCATGGGATCCTACATTATTTTTTTCCTCATACCATGTGCCCCCCACACCTTCCTTGCTGTGTTACAAAATGTATTCCTCCACCATCTCTGAACCTTGTATGTCAGTAGGCCCTTTTTTTGTTTTCTTATGTATGTGTGACAGTTTGTATTCTGAGCAGTGCAAGTATACTGTGCTAAACTGCATGTGTGCAATCAATCTTTTTTCCAGTCTGTGTATGTACTGCAGACACTGCCAACTCCCTGACTTAAAAACACTCATTAATGAGTACAATGGTGGGGTGGTGAAGCATGGAGAGATACTAAAAAACAGGCTTACAATACATCCAAGTAACTAGTAAACAAATTAATGTTGCGATGCGTAACATTTTCATAAATCGTGATTTGTGACTGCATTTGTGACCGTGATGATGATGAGGAAATGTGAATGCCTATGGCTGTACTTCCCTAGACCCCAATGATTTGTGGTACAAAACTATACGACTTAAAAACACTCATTAATGAGTACAATGGTGGAGTGGTGAAGCATTGAGAGATACTACAAAACAGGCTTGAAATATATCCAAGTAACTATTAAAAAAATTAATGTTGTGATTTGTGATGTGATCGTGAATCATGATTTATGACTGCATTTGTGACCGTTATGATGAAGAAACGTGAATACCCAGAGCTGTACTACCCTGGGTCCTGATAAGGTGCAGCGCAAAACTCCTTGACTTAAAAACACTTATTTAATAAGTACAATGGTGGAGTGGTGAAGCATGGAGAGATACTACAAAACAGGCTTACAATACATCCAAGTAACTAGTAAAAAAATTAATGTTGTGATTCATGACGTGACCGTAAATTGTGATTTGTGACTGCATTTTGTCACCATGATGATGAAGAACATGATTTGCATCATGAGTGACACTTGATGATGGTCCTGACTTAAAATAGCATGTTAATGAGTATAATGTTCATGTAGAATTATGTACCACATCTGTCCAGTACTCTGAAGGGAAGCCAAAGAAACAACTGTGACTTAAATTAGAGATAGAGATTGGGCACTAAAGAGACGCAAATGCACAGACAGATTAAGATTGTGCTGCACACTGAAAAGATGCAGATGCAAAGGCACAATACCTAACCAGTGCTCACCATCAGAAATTCAAATCTGGAAAAGAATACCTTTGCCGGTTGCGGCGGGCTGTGTACTGCACTGCTGCAGTAACAGTCACTAGTACTAGTACCAGTAAAGATACCACAAAGAAGTACAGAAATTACACAGTTGCAGTGGATAGCAGGTTCACATTGCTGAACTTATGTGGCACAATAAAAGGTGTCTGATTTGATGACACACGTCACACACATACACTAAGTAATGCATAGCAAATTTAAAACTTCAGTAATATAACCATATTAAAATAAACAAACTAAAATTATGCAGTGCTGCACCACAACAATCAGCAAAAAAATGGCAAGAATTATTGAAAATATTACTGTGTGTACATTAACACAGTTATACAAGGAAACTATCACCAAAACAGAAAGCACTGTCTTTTTCTCCAAGTTCATCTACCTACACCACAGATATGCCTCTCCCATAAAGCACACTTCCACTGTCTCTCAGTACACAGACTGAATGTTCTATATTAACATTCAAAATCCACACACAGGAGGGTTTCATATAATCGATGAACTAAAGATTCAGCAAAAACAATTACTCAAAAAAGCTTTTTCAACAGCTTTTAGAAGGTTTGAATCACAGAGAGCTCTCAGAGCAGATTGTCTCCTACAGCTTCCTACACACACTACCCCAAACTGAGGCTGTGCAGAACAATCTAGAGCCCATGTGACCTGAAATCCCATGAATCACTGCAAAATTTGCCTTTGGAGCTTAAAAACAAGATGAAGTGAGGGGGAAGTACATTGTTTTCAATGTACTTCGCCTTAAGAATTGGTGGAGTACTGGTTTGGGAAGGCAGAGTGATATGAAGTAATTGTTTTCAATGGACTTCATGTTACCCATTATAACGCAAAGTACTCCACTTCATGTTGTGGAGCACTCTGCGAATTCACCTTCACTCTGTGAATCACTTCACGGAGCAAATTGGGACCACTTCACCCATCTCTAGTTGCAGTGCCTCTGGTACCCACCGGGGGCCGCTGCAATGCTGGGCTAACCCCGGAAGCCTTTCCAAAGAGACGAGAGCAGTCCTGTGGCTGCTCGATCTTCTGCCGACCCCTGGTGGCCTGGGCTGATTCCCGGATCTGGGTCACCAGAGTGGCACAAGGTGTGGCATCCAGCACCTAAACCCTCAGTGCCATTGGGCCAGCTGTCCAATTGTACTTGATTTACATTATCTATACTGTATTTTATATACTGGTTGCTGTTAAAAATGACATTTAAACTAACCTGCTTACCAGTTTAAGTAAAACTAAAATGAAATGTACAAGAGTACAATTATAGCCAGAAAATTACACTTTTGTACTAGTGCTTCAGCTAATGAGGGGCTAGAATGTTCATACCATGTCAAAACTTTAAATAATAGAAAAGGTTAAATATACACACACATACATAATCTGTAACAAAGACTGAAAGAGACACATTTGTATTTTTTGCAGTAATACTGTATATATGAATTGTCCCAACATATACACTTCAGGTTAAAATTATTTTAACAGTCTTCACAACCTACAGTATTTAGAGATACGTATCAGTCAAGTCCAAGTAATATAGGTGTGAGGTGAAGAAACTAATGTGAAAATTGGATCAATTCAAAATTGTTAACTGTTTCTTGAGGGATTGCCCATTGTTGATTATCAGTTGTTCTAGACTTATTTGTTTTATTGTCCTACAAATGCAGTACAGTATATATGCTCTACTCTATTCTACTCTGTGCTATTATCCTTCCATAATAATGTGAGTCTTTACATGTGTAAACACTGTCCTTTTCTCTGTTGCAGTCTCCCCAGGTCTCCCATGAAGACATACAATGCTGCCTTTTATTAAGCTATCCAGATTGTAACACATTTTAAATGAATTCATTTATAGACAGTATTGCATCATTGTTAGGACTGAGTAAGCAAATGTTATGTTAACCCTTTCCTGTCATAGTTATATAGCTCTAATGTCTTTTTACAGCTGCAGGCAGAGCTCTGCAGATATTTTACTATCACATTAGAAAAATTGGAACTCAGCAGATTCCTAATGGACTTCATAAAATTGAGGTTTTATAGCAATCTGTCTGCTTAGCGGTGTGTTTTTTTTCTCCTCTGCTGCACTACATTTTCTCTGTTATTTAGTGTTTTAAAGTGAGGAATTAGGTTCAGATTTCAATCAGATCAGCACAGAATGAAGTATTGCTTGGGGCTGGTAGTACAGCCTAGAGGTAAGAGTAACAAGATGTGAATGACCTTGGTACATCCAGTGACCTGGGTTTGATTTCCACAACCTCTACTTGCATACTGTGTGACTCTGAGCAAGTCACTTAGCCATTCCATTGCTCCCAGGTCACTTGTGCCTTATATACTTGTGTCCATATATATATATATATATATATATATATATCACTGCAGAATATCTGCAAGAGTTAAAAACAAGACTGACATTTGTAACTAGCTTCAATGTAAGTATAATTGTCTTGCAAGAAATATCATAGCTTATGGTAGTTAGCAAACATGTTAACTTAGCTTTTCACAGCCTGTAACTGAAAGTGAGAAATGAGTTTCTGATTTCAGTCAGATCAACACAGAATAAAATGATTTTTTTTATCAGTGCAAGAGATCTGCAACAGTTGAAAAAGAATAGCAGTAAATAACATACTAAGCTTTGTAAATCATTTAATAAGGTTTTTTTTATATTGGCTATTCTGGTTATTGTTTATATTTCTGATTAATTGGTGAAAGTCTGTATAACAAAAAAAAGGCTAAGAAAGACAATTTACATGCAAGCAGAGACAGAGGGCTGTGTGTGTGTTTCCCTATATGGCAAAGAGGAATATGTGTGTGTGTGTGTGTGTGTGTATAACAGTACATGTATTTCAATATTAACTTGTGCATAACAGGACTTGTATTATAACATGGTTACTAGCATCAATGTAAGTAGAATTCTCTTGCAAGAATGATCATAGCTTATAGTCTTTAATAAGTATGTCAACTTAGCATTTCATAGCCTGTAACTGAAAGTGAGAAATGAGTTTCAGATTTTAGTCAGATCAACAAAGAGTAAGGTTTTTTTATCAGTGCAGTAGATCTGCAACAGTTAAAAAATGGCAACAGTAAATAACACACAACTTATGTAAACTACTTATTGAGTTCTTTATATTGGCTATTCTGGTCATTATTTATATTTTTTTATAATGTATGAGGAGTGTTTATTATGCACTGCCTGCTATCCTTTCTTTATCTTGTAAAACCATCATTCTGACATCAAAGCTTTAAACCTTGCATGCTTGCCTACATCAGATTGGTGAGATTACAAAATAGAACTAAACTCACCCTGACAGCATTCTGTTTTCAGAATACAGCATGCATTAGCATGCACTCCATTTGAAAACTCACCCTGCTGCAGAGTAGTGATCCATGCTAACCTAACCCGTATTACATTTGGAGGGATGGCCACCACAAAAAACAAAGACTTACCCCATACACCATAAAAGCCAATACCTGTTGAGGTTTACTTCTTTGGCAGCGGCCCTTGATCGGGCCAGGATTGCTGTCATCCCCTGCTAGCTCAGGTGAGCTGCTGAGAGCCCATGAGCCCATCCACACTACAGGCTCTCTCCACAGAGCGGCCCTTCATCAGGCCAAAGTTGCTGCCATCCCCTGTGGCTACCAGCTCAAATGAGCTGCCAAGAGCCCACCCACCTGTCCACACTACAGGGTCTCTCCTCAGAGTGGCCCTTGATCTTGCCAGGATTGCTGCCATCTCCTGTGGCTACCAGATCAGCTGAGCAGCCAAGAGCACATCCGCCCATCCACACTACAGGTACTGAAACCATGGACTACTTCAGCACCCTGAACTTTTGAATTGTGATGCCTTTTAGAGCTCATTTGCTGTCTGGACACTTTGTGTTTGTGAGCCTGGGCTCTCTGAGTAATTATGCTCTGTTTTTTTCACATCTTCTGTGTCTGCTTTTGCAGAAATGTTCCGCATATATTTTGTTTAATTTGAACGTTTATAAACTGCTCCTTAATGGAAGTTTAGGAACTGCTTCTTATTTGATTAAAATAATTAATTGTGGCTCCTTGATTCCCCTTTCTGGTCTTCCTGCTTCACTTCTCTCCCCCTCCTTTGCTTTTTCCCCTCCTCCCAGGCACCCATCTGCTAAGCCCACCCCCCAATCAAGTTCCACAATAGGAGAGGCACTATTTTATTTTCTTACCTCTCCCCCCAGGCTCTCTCCTTGGAGCAGCCCTTGCTTGGGAAAGGATCGCTGCCATCCCACACAGTTGCCAGCTCAACTGAGCTGCCTAGAGCCCACCCACCCATCCACACTGCAGGTACTGAAACCACAGTCTACTGCAGTACTCTGAAGTTTCAAATTTTGGTGCCTTTTAGAGCCCACTTGCTGTCTGGTCAATTTGCTTTTGTGAGCCAAGGCTCTCCGAGTAATTCTGCTCTATTTTTTTGTCTCACCCACCCATGGCATCTGTTAAATGGTCCGGAGCCCAACTGGCTCCTCCCTTTGAAATCTCCCCAACTAATGACTGTCCTCTGATAAGACCGATATTGGAGGCAGTGGTCATTTTGGGTAGTAAAATTCTAAAAAAATCTATCCCCCATCCCCTGAAGTGCTTTTGCTAGGTCTACATTACTCCACCCCTCACCTTAGCTCCCATGAACAAAAGTGGACCTCGATCCTGATCATGTTGGTTAAACGATCGCTCCTATGCAGATGGTGGACAAGTGACATCCCCACGATGAACGAGGTAATAAACTCCCTAGCCCACGTGGCCACCCTGGTGAGAATGTCACTTGTGGAGGCTAACATCTTACCAACTCCAGTTTATGGCATCCCCTTTTCTCTTTTTACTGAAGCACAGAGATGGGATCGGCTGAATAAGTAATGTAATTCTCCTGCTCATTATAGTCGCAATCCCACCCCCACTTCCGCTCTCCCAACAGAGTGAGGGTAGGCCTGACTGTTCGGTAAACTCCTTAGAAGGACTGACTGTCTAAACAATGCAATAAGTATGAAGTAAAATGGTAAAGCACTGAATTGTCATTATCCTCCATTTACTTTGTGTGTATTTTCTGTTTGGTTCAATGCGGGCTTATCCTGGAAGGTTCCACCCCCCCCCCCGCTTACTCCAAGAGGATCCTAATGAGAATCACCTCTTAAAAATGATACTCCAGGTTCACACAGGTAGGAAGATATTTCCTGTTGTTTACATCCTTCTGTTCATATCTTGTAAGCATGGCTTCTAATGCACTATGCCTACCAAGCCACTGTTTTAGGCACAAATTGAAGCCTAAGGGAGGTAAGATGCCTAATTAAGTTAAAGTTTTCTGCATTGCATGTAAAACTCAAACTGTATGGAATCCTAAGGAATGTTTTGTATTGCCTTATAAGTGAAAAATAAAAATCTTTAACAACAAAAAAATCTCCCCAACTAATTACAGCTAAGCAGCTTGCTCCACTTGAAGGGAATTTCACATTTTTTTTCTTATTTTATTTTCTCCTTTATTACCCACTCCTCCTAGATCTATTATCATGCTGACTCATTTCCTAATATTCTTGTCACTTGCATCCTGATCCTCTAGTGACATGTCTACTGCTGCCCTCCCATGGTACACTACCATCATGTCGTCCACCCCCTTCCTCTAAACACCCCGAAGCTTTACATCCTCTCATCTCCCTTACTGCCCATTCCTCCTGGCCACTCCATTATCTCTCCCTTAGTCCTCAATGGCACCCTTACTGCCCCACCATCATTTAAGTGCTGTCCCTACTTTCAATCAGCTGTCACCTTCTCCTCTCCCCCCCTCACCCTCTAAGCCCCTGTCTCCACACTCACACTATGGTCAGTACCATAGGAAGAAGGCACTCACCATGGTAAGGAGCTATTTAAAAAAGCTTATCCTGCTATTCTGTTTATGCTAAGGAAATGTTGAGGTAAATCACGGCCCCCCATCTCTCTCATCTCTCCCTCAGACTTTGCAACCAACCTCCTCAAGTCTAAAAATGATGTTAATGAATGTGAGGAGCTTCATGAACAAATTTTATGAACTACAAGCATGGGCTTCCCATACCAATACAGACATCATTGTCATCACAGAATCATGGCTTAAAAGTGCCATTCCAGACCAACAAATTGCTCTGTCTGACTATAAAATCTTTAGGGCAAATGGAGCATCAAGGGGAGGTGGTGTGGTCATGTTCTGTAAGAACAAGTTCAAAATTTCTGACATACTCAGCATGACTAAGCCTAAAGAACTTGAACTTGTGCCTCTAAAATTACACCTGCCCTCATCAGAAACCCTTAACATCATCGGCTGCTACAGGCCTCCTGCTGGGAGCTACGACATTATACCAACATTAAAATCCCTTGTTACTGACCTAAATATGGATTGCCTTTACCACATATCTAATGATCTCAAAGGTCTTTGTGATGAACTCAGCCTCGCCCAACTCATCACTGAGCCAATCAGTACAAACACAAAGAATAATGCAAATAGCACTATTCTAAATGTTATCTTGTCAAATCACCTTCACAAAATCCTTCACTCCACCACATTTCACAATGACCTAAGAGACCACAGGATTGTAATCTGTGCAAGAGCCCACAAAAAGACTTAATTCTCACCCAAACTCATCATGAACCAGTCTTTCCACAAATTCAGTTCCCATAGATATTTGTCAGATCTTGACAATCTAAACAGGCAAAGGCTTTACCTACCCAAAACTGCTGATGATGCTGTCGAAATCCTCAGTGACATGTTAACACAGCTGGCAAATAAACACTCCCCCTTCATCGAAACCAGAGTTCAAAAATCTTCCCACCTTTGATTCATGCCCAACCTCAAAGCTACACTATCCAACGGTGACAAGTTCTGGGCCCATGCAAAGTGTACCAAGTGCCTTTCCAATTAGCAGGTATCTAGTGCTGCAAGAAATGCATGCATCAAACTTGTACACACTGCAAAGTCTAACTACTACACCACAACCCTAGAACAAGCCAAAGGAAATTCAGCAAAGATTTGGCAGAACATTAAGACTGTCAAAGGTTGGAAAGCTGCTCCCTCCATTCCCACAAAGATCTGTGCTATTGAAGTTATAATCAGAGAGTGCGACCAGATCCTAGAGGAACTGAATTCGCATTTTGCCACCACAGGGCATGCATTTGATTCCTGTTCCTATGCCGGGCTTCTCAGTCCTAATTCAGACTGCACTTCCTCCCCTGCCCCCACCACCACACCCCTTCCATCTTAGTCCTGTTTCCTTCAAGGAAGTGGAAAATCACCTTAAAAAAGTAGACATAAGAAAGAGTGTGGTGCAGATGGTTTAGAAATGTATTCTTCTCAAACTAGGCTATTATTACATTGCAGCCCCTATCCATCATATGTTCAATCTCTCTATAGCATCTGCCACAGTACCATCCTGCTGGAAAATTACCCATATTCTTCCTCTGCTCAAATCCGGTGACCCCTGCAACTTAAACAATTATAGACTCTTATCCATCCTAAGTACTCTCTCCAAAATAATTGAATAAATAATCTGTACCCAACTGGAGCTGCACATCGAATACTACTCCCTGCTCAACCCTGCTCAGTCTGGTTCTAGGAAAAATCACAGCACCATTTCTGCACTTGCCAATGTTACTAATAACTGGAACACTGCCCACGATTCCAAACTAGCCACAGGCACTATCTTCCTTGACCTCAGCAAAGCATTCGATACTGTGGATCATAGCCTCATCCTTCTTACTCTCAAAAAGTTAGGTGTCTCTGAGTCTGCTGAACAGTGGTTCATCAGCTACTCATTAGGTAGAATCCAAAAAGTCAAGGCTGATGGCCTACTCTCTGACTCCCTGTCCATTTCAATGGGTGTCCCACAAGGGTCCATCTTAGGCCCTATTCTCCGTTCTATTTATATCAATAACCTTGACTCCAACATCGTCAATCCCAAACTGCACTTCTTTGCAGATGACACAGTCTTGTACACTTCAAAGCTGAAGCTGTCTGAAGTCTGTGAGGAACTGCAAGCTGACTTCATTGAGCTGGATCAGAACCTCATTAACTCTAAACTGCTGCTAAATGCAACAAAAAAACAAAAACAAAAGCCATGTTCTTCACTCTTAACAACATCTCCCCCCATCAACACAATCTATGCTGTATGTCTCCATTTTTTCCACCCTAGGAGAATCTCTGGAGGTGGTAGATAAATTTAAATACCTGGGCATATGGCTTGACAATAAACGTTCCTTCAATGCACACATCGACAATCTCTCCAGCAGACTAAAAGCTGCATTAGGTTTCTTTTACAGAAACAGGTCTCTCTCTTTCCTTCTGATACCAGATTAAGACTCGTTCAGGCCACATTCATACCACTTCTGTATTATGGTGACATACTGTAATCTATAACTGCACTTCAGCTACCAATCTGCACAAACTGGACATACTGTATCACTGAGCTCTGTGGTTTGCCACCAAGGCCCCTCTTAGAACTCACCACTATGACTTACACTCAGCAGTTGGTTGGATGTCCCTCGCAACTAGGAGTCTGATTCATCTTCAGTCAATCATTATTTATTTTACCAGGTGAAAACCCATTGAGTGAACTCATTTTCAAGGTGGATCTGAGAAATTAAGATAAGTATAAGGTACAATAAGAAAACAGTATGCATAATGCAGAATATGGGTACACGGTATTAATACATAATGATGTGAGACTTGTACAATAGAGAAATCTGGAGAACAATAGTCTGAGAAGGCAAAAAAAGTCTATAAATAATATGTACAAATAACTAGTAGTTTACAATAAATACAAATGCCTGCAAGCAGTACTATAAGAGTATCCTTGAGGCAACATATAAATAAATAATAGGATACCCATTGAGCACCTCACATACAGGGAGGGAAGAAGAAGTGGGGACATTATGCATAGTAGGAGGGAGGAGGAAAGAGCAGGATGCAGAGGAGACAAGAGGAAGGAGTAGATACAAAGTGATGGGAGGCACTAACTTTATTTAGTAAGGATGTGTCAAGTGCACCAAGGGAGCCAACTGCAGACAGGTAATACCAGGCCACAGTCAGGTGAAGCATTTACATGCCTTCTTGATAGAGTGTGAATAAAGTGTCATGGATGAGGCTAGGGAGATAGGGTGGGCCACCGTAAGAGTTTTTCACAATTTATTCCACAGTTGGAGTACAGAGAAACTTATAGAGGACCTAACCAATCTTGATTTGACCATAGATATGGATAAGGTGATATAAGTGTAGCTTCTTAATGCATACTTGCTTAGTGTACTTAGGGGTAGACATTCAACTATGTACATAGGCAACTTTTCTGAGATTACTATATAAATCCAGAAGGCAGCATTTTGTTGCCTTCTGAAAATGAGAGATGACCAGCCAACTAAGGTGTAGAGAGAGCAGTGATGCGAAGAATATGACACGCCAAAGATATATCTTATGGTTGTATGGTACAGCACATCAAGTTTGGCTAATGCAGATACAGGAGCTTGGCCATAAAGGAAGTCACCATAGTCCAGAATCGATAGGAAGGTGGATTGGACCAACCTTTTTTTAGCATCCCGAGTCAGCAGGTGTTTGATCCTATAAAATAGGGCAAGTCTCTGCTTAAGATTTTTTTATTATTACCTCGATATGAGGAAGGAAGGAGAGATTATGGTCAATCCAGACCCCCAAATACTTGAAATTGGGTACGAAATTGAATGATTCTCCTAGAAAAGTAGTAAGCTTTAGTATGAATCCTAAGGTAATAGGAGTAGGGGTATCATTTAGGGGAGACAGAAGCACCACCTTAGTTTTTTTAGTGTTCAAAAGAAGCTTCCTGTTCAGTAGATTTAATTGAAGCTGCTTAAACTCCTGCTATAAGTCAGAGCAGGCTGCTTCAGGGGTAGGTCTGCTAATGTAAAGGACTGTATCATCTGTGGAAAGATGAATATTTGCAGATTTTAATCCCAAATCGATACTATTAATGTAGAGTGCAAAGAGCAGTGGTCTCAATATGAAGCCTTGTGGGACACCCCTGAGAAAGGGTTTCAGCAGCAAGAATTCCCCTTCTGCTTTTACCTGCTGAAGATGACCTATGATGTAGTTTGAGAACCATCTTATGGAAGAGGGATCAAGGCCAATCGTATGGATAGTATGTAAAAGCATGTTGTGATTAACAGTGTCAAACACCTTGCTTAAGTCCAGGAATACTGCACATACAAAGTTTTTGTTATCAAAGGTACTCTGCCAGTCATTAGTCACTTTTGCAAGGGTCAAAATTGTACTATGACCTGGCCCAACTCCTGACTGCATAGGATTAAGCAGATAAGAGGAGATCAGGAACTTTCTAAGCTGTGTACTAACTATTTTTGCCAACATTTTAGAAAGTATAGGGAGAAGGGAAATGGGTCTATAGTTATTCAGATCACCTGGATCGCCAGATTTGTAAAGAGGGATCACATGGGCAGTTTTCAAAATAGGTGGGATATCACCTTGCATAAGTGATAGGTTGAAGTGGTGTGTAATTGGCACAGCCAGGATGTGATGAATAAGTTTTAGGAAGTATGGGTCAATAAAGTCTGTGCCTTCACTCTTCCTATCTTCTTACAATCCGGCTGTAAAATCTTGGCAAATGGACGTTGAAAATCCTGTTGAACTTGTTCTCAGAATACATATCCTCCTTCTTACACATTTCACATTGCAGCTACTCCTTAAGAAAGTCTGTCTTTCTCCACCTCAAAATGTCTAGGACACATGCATTCCATGACAGAAGTGCTATCTTCTATGCCCTGCCTGCAGCCTGGAATAGCCTACACTCAGTCCTCAAGCTTGCTAGCGTTGTCTCAATTAATTTCTTCAAAGCCTTAACTGCATGAAAATTTAATGTTGTGTGTAATTGCCTTAGACAGTAGTAGCCCCATCTCCTGCTCTTAGTCCCCCAGCCTGGCTTCCCTCCCTTTCCCTCACACCCACCTCACCCCTACCTTCCTTTCCTTTCCCCATCTATTGTTTCCCCCCTTCACCTCCATCCCCTTCCAGCCATACTCTTCGACCCCTACCCTTCTACCCTCTGCCCCTGACACATTATCTATTCAACCCACTCATCCCTCTACCACACTTTATATCTATCCCTTCCTGCCTCACCCTTAACTACTCCCCTCTGAAGACCCCTGTTCTTCCATCCTGTCTTTCTGACTCTCCCTCCATTGTATCCACCATTGACTCCCCACTCCTCTTATTCAGGACCATGATGTTTCCATCTACTTATTATTAATAGTATTTTGTTATTATTCCGAGTGTTCAAACCTGTACTCTGCCTGTCAACTATGTTATGTATAGTGCCGTTTTGCTTTGTTGTTTCTTTCACTGTTATGTTATTATCCCACATCTCTGTATACCTTATATTTATATTGTACTTTGACGTTATGATTAAGGCATTTAATATTTGTATTTGCTTATGCGATTGAATGTTTTTGTATTTGTGCAATTTTCCATTATGTGTTCAGGACCTCCTTGTGAATGAGCCTGCTTAATGGACTAATCATACAATAAACTTAAACTTGAACCACTTGAGGGGATTACAACACAGTTTACAGCTAGACATCAGGCATTATCCTCTATAATTACTTGGTGAATGCTAGTACAACAAAAAAAGGCTAAGAAAGGGATGTTACATGCAGGCAGAAACAAAGGGTTATCTGTATGTTCCCTATATGGCAAAGAGGAATACATATGTGTGTGTCCTTTGTGATACTCTGTTAACCCTTTCCTGGTACTTTAACCTTTTCTTGTCAATTTGCAAATGGCTTTAATGCAATATTGTAGATGTGTATACTTTTCAGAACATGAAGAAGTGCATGTTTGTTAGTATGTCATAGTCAGTGCTCCCAAATTGTTTTGGCATTTTCCCTGTAACCTCACATAACTTTTCCCATGATTTCCTCTAGATCAATAGTTCTTAGACTTTGTCACAGTGAGCCTCCCCAAATCCATGGAAAAGATTTTGAGCCTCCCCCAAAAACTGAAATAATCTTGGACCTTCCTAAGACAAATAACATACTGTACTTTTCGCAGTACACCACGGATAAATTGAAACCCTTTTGAGTACTTGGCTCACATTCAGTTCTTTGTTTTATACTAACGTGGAACCTTTGAAAAAGAGCTCATGTGCTCCAATTTGTTATCTAAATAAATAAATAAAATAAACAAATATTATTATTAAGCTTATTGTGACCCAACCCCCCCCCACATACACACACAGGCCAGCCTACTTGCTCCACTATTTTCATTCTTGAACCATTGTTACCCCTTGTTGCAGTATCTTCATGGGTCAGACTACTTTCTCTGTTTCCTCTCTATATGAAATAACCTTCCTACATACTTTGCCTCTCCCCCTCCTTCCCTGCTCCTAAGCAACTTCTCTGGGATTACTTTGATCCTTCCTGCTATTGCTCTTAGCACTTCAATGCTCAACCCTTGTTTATGGGCTGTTCTACCATCAGTCTACAAATTGATCAGTTACCACCACTGATTATTAGTTTATTGTTCATATTGTTTACACTATTGCTCATTGTGTATTTTTAATTGTTTTGCAGTTACCTTTGAAATGCATTCACTCCTACCCTTCCCTCAGGTGCACCTGAAATGAGCCTTGGCTCATTCACCCTTCCTTGTCACCTATTAGTAAATAAGTACATAACATTTGCATACTATTATCCTCTTTCAGTTTGCTCCATCTCTTCACACAAAATATATAAAACTCCAAATTTAAATACAGTACTTTTTCAGACTTGCTTGAGCCTCCCCTGAAACAGGTTGGGGCCTCCCAAGGGAGGCTGGCCTCACCATTTGAGAACCCCTGCTCTAGATAACATAATTCCCTTAGGAAGCCAAATTGCTCTGTTTTCTTGTATAACCAATGCAAGTCAATGGGGACAATTTTCCTGAAAATGGCTTCATTTCCCTGTAAAATACAAGAATCCATATAGAGCTGGGAGCCCTGCACAGTGCTTGTGCTATACAAAGTTAGGATTAGATGTATAAATAAATAAATCTCCTATACGGCAGTGTGTGTGTGTGTGTGTGTGTGTGTATGCATGTGTGAGAATGCTCAGTGTGTGAAGACAGTGCACTGCTATGTTATACTGAAATATATATGCATATATGTGTATATATATTAGTCAGTGTTTGTGTGTGTCACAACAATTAGAAAGTGCAGTTAGGTGGCTCAGTGGTTAGTGCACAAATTGGTAGACTACATTCCTCTGCTATCTAGATCCGTTTCAGCCTTATGCATGGCATTGCTGATTTAAATGAGATGTTCAACAATGTTCTTCAGTCTCTGAGGGACATCAGAGTGTGGTGGAGTGCCACTAGACACCAGGGAAAGCATAACAACCAAGGGTGATGGCCATCAGAAGATGGGGTGCCACTAGACACTAGAGATAAAATGCAGTGTTACAGGGTCAGGCATGGCAGGGTGGGGTGCACCATTGGACACCAGGTATGCATAAATTATTTATTTGGAGGGGAATTGAAGGGTTGTTTGTGCCACTAGACACAAGTGAAAAAATATTATGGAGATGACAATTGGAGGGTCGGGGTGCCACTGGACACCAAGGAAAATATACACTATATTATACCAGCATGGTAGTGCCAGCATAGTGAGGGTAAAAGGCAACTTCTATGTTAAACCTGAATGTTTGAGCGTTAATAACTTTGGAAAATTTCAATGGATTTGCAAGAAATTTGGAATGTGTTTTGTGTAGGGAAAGGTCTCTTGACCTGCCAAATATTGTGGAAGTCTGTTGTGAGGTTTTTGAGATATGGAGTGGTGAAAAACAGACAACTCCATGATTTTTGACATTTCTTTATCCACCTGGATCTCTGAAATAGTTTTAGGTTGAGGTCCAAAATATTCAAGGTTGAAAGCCTTCACCTCACAGATGTGCCTTTTGAAGGTTTGATGTAAAAATATTAATCTGTTCAAAAGTTATTAAACTTGAAAGTTTCTCATTATAGCCTATGGGAAACAGATATATGATCTGAAAGTGAAAGCATGTAAACAGCCTCAAAACCCAGTTCCTTTGCCACTTCATAGTATGAAAACAGTTAGAACTTTTGGGATGAAATTTGCAGGGTGGCAAGCCATTGCCCTGCAGATGTGCTCTTTACTAGTCTGGTGAGGAAATGGACACCAGTTCCATAGTTAGAGCATGCAGAAGTTGCAAATTTTCCCATAGGATAACACTGTGGCAGTTGTGGTGCCTTTCGGTGGCTATATCTCAAAAACGGTTCGAGATATTGATTTTTTGCTAATTACATCGTAGGTGTACTAAGCATGCATGGAGGCTGCCAGGCCAAGAATACAACTGCAAAGGATTTTTGTCCCAAAGTTCCTATGGTTCCTGAGATATTGTAACTTTTTCAGCACAAGTGTTACCTGGAATGGCTGTAGGCATGTGCTATGTCTCTATACTTATGGGTACAATGGGGCCTGCACTCTCACATTTGGATCTTATTATGCAATAATGGGAGCGCAGGGCCCCGCATTATGCAGTAGCGAGCCCTGTGCTTCCACACGGCGATGTTATATCATTACAATATCAGTACACTTATCCGTGGATGGGAGGGCAGGGCCAATCAGAGACAATTACAAAATGCATGCATGATGGGAGCACAGGGCCCCACAACCACATATGAGTAACATTACACTTTCTCAAAAAGAAGGAAAATTCATTGCAAAAGACTTTGTTAATACATCAATTAGTGTTGTCATTACAGCATCAAAAGTTTTGAAATTCGATGTTAGAGTTACAAGCCCTATTTCCACCACCACCACTCTCCACACACCAACAGGTGTCGGAGTGTGCCTTGGGGTCATTGGGCCTAGCTCTCATCACATTGTCCTATACTATTCCTCTCAGCTGCAATATAAATGGAATGGGGTGAGAGTTAGGGCCAACAACCCCAAGACACACCCTGACACCTATTGGTGTGTGGAGAACGAGGGTGGTGGTCAGCAGAGTAGGGCTGGTAACACTAACATTGAATTTCCAAACTTTTGTCGCTGTAACGACAACCCTAACTGATGCATTAATGAAGGTTGTTTTGCAATGAATATATATATATATATATATATGTTTCTTATCTATATTTAATTACCAGTCATCATATTTTACATATGGGTAACTATGGTTATACCCACTGTTACTACCACCCACACAGCTGACAGTCAGGGCATTTCAGTGCAGAAGACTGAAGTTACAGTGTAATCATACTTTAGCCATCATTCTGATCACACTTTTAATTTTTTCTGTGTGACTATCCTTTAAATAAATGTCAGATAGACATAGACTGTTGAAACAGTGAACAAGACCTGCATTTATATACAGTTACACTTGTAAGAGCAAATTTAATAATGTAAAAAATAGTAACATAGTAGTTATACAATAGAGTTGCTGTTACAATTTGCAATAGCTATTACATGTGTATTGTAGTTGCCTTTGTAAGAACAAATTATGTAGTGCCAGAAGAGATACAGTGGTAGTTGCACAACAGATGCTGTGTTACACTTTTCAACAGCTATTTAATGTGTAGTTACACTTTGTCAGAATGAATTGATGTGTGCCGAATGGGAGACAGTAGTGTTTGCACATGTAACTATTACTTCATGCAAATTGTTTAAGTACACAACATGCAAATGTGAAACAAGTTAACAACTACATAGTAGTTAGAGTACAGCTGCAGTGTAGTTACTTCATGCAAATTATGTGTAACTACACAATACACAAATGTGAAACGAGTTAAGTACATGCAGTAGTAGTTACATGTAACTGAACAGTAATTACAGTGCATTTACAGTGTAGTTATACAGTAGCTACAGTGTAGTTAATGATACAAAGTGTTACTGCTAAATATTAAAACAAATGACAAAAACTAGAAACAAAATGTTTTTCCACAGGATTTTTATCCCATAGGAAATGTGCCTATCCTTGTAGCTCAATTTCACCAAAATGTATTTGCCGTTGATCTTTAATAGACTATAATCAGACTGAATGCAATCCAATCAATTATCCCTTACAGAAATGGAGATTAGATGTGTCACAGGCTTTTGAGAATATGGTGGCATTTTTCAGTAATTTGTTTAAAGTCTTATTTGTTTACATGGATAGACCTACATAATGCCTTTAGTGGGCTGAGGAATGCTAGAGGGAGTGAATGAGATGATATCTATATATCTATCTATATATATTTATTAGAGGGAAAAAAACCTCTGTTTAATGCATCAGTTAGGGTTGTTCCACAGAGACAAAAGTGAGGAAATTCAATGTTATGGTTGAACCCCCCCTTTGCACCCCTCCGGTGTCACCCCATCACATGTGGAATGAAGCTGAAGAATAGGAGAATGGGGTGACAGTTAGGACCAATGACCCCAATGCACACCCAGATTCCAGTTTGGGGGAGCTGAAGGGCTACAAAGGGGGTTTCAACTCTAACATCGAATTTCCTTGCTTTTGTCGCTGTGGAACAACCCTAACTGATGCATTAAATGGAGTTTTTTGCCTCTAATTTCCCTTCTTTTTGAGAATGATAATGAGAAATAGTGAATGTAATGCAGCGGCGGGAGCGTGGGAGTGATGTCTTGTCGCATTGTAACATTGTGCCCACAAACGCAAATCATAATGCGCATGGTGATGCAAAGCGAAACAGAAAGAGGAACAGTACTTTAGACAGAAATGTTAAAAATAACGGAAACGGAACCGCAAATGAAAATGCAAATGATAATGGACATGGTGGCATAAACGTGAATGGTTAGTGAAACGGGTACGGAACCACAAGCAGAAACGGTAATGGTAAGAGTAATGTAAGCGCACAGGCTGGTTTTCCCCAAAAGCTGTATAGAGAAAGACAGTGAGTAGAAAGAATGTATGCAAAATAGTGACTCACGGAACACAAAAATCAGTAGTTGTAATAGTAAATTGCTTATATCTCAGTAACCATACGACATAGAAAAAAAATTTAAAAGTCATATGTATTATCACTTTCCTGGCTAGTTTTATACACAGGGCTATAATTTTTTGACAAAAACACCGTATCTCCCACCGTTTTCGAGATACGGGCCCTCAAAGGTGCGGCGAACACCGTAATGTTATCCTATGGGAAAAAAACAGAAGTTCGGACTGCCATAACTTTTTAACAGTTTAATATTTTTTCATGAAATCTTCAAAAGGCACATCGGGAACCCTTGCTGCATGTCCCCTGAAGACTTTGGGCTGGTCGTGCAAACCATGTGACCTGTAGGCGCGACTGTAGAATTCCAGAAAAAGCATAAACGCACACGCAGATCACACTTAATAACTCCACAGCCGTGTATATGACCATTATGAAACTTAACAGATCCAACGCATATGGTTCTTGATTATGTATTCCAAATTTCAGGCAAATCCCTCAAATGGTTGCAAAGTTATCAAGGTGCAAAATTTTGGGTTTAACATGTAAATGGCTCCTCAACCCTAACTATGGTAGCACTACCGTGCTACCATACTATATATATATATGTATATATATGTGTTTTATTTATTTAAACATTTGTTAACTGGGAAAGGCATGCTGAGCTGAGGCTCGATTCCAGATGCAACATTAGGGGAAGGAGCAGTGGAAGTACAAAAATAACATAGAATTAGTTAACGGAACAATAGCAGCTAATTACAATCAATATAATACAGCAGTGAGATCAAAAAAACATAACATGTGATAAATATCTAGAGACGAACAATACAATAGTGAATGCTCTGTATAAATAATCTTTAATAAGTGCTAGGGAGTCAATAGAGATAGTGGGTTTAGCTCAATTGTGTCAGTGGCATAATGGTGGAGGAAAGACATGTAGCTGTTGCCTGCAGCTAGAGTGAGAGGGTGAGTTTCTGATAGTAGGGGTAAGTTTGTTCCACTAGTAGGGAAGCCGGTAGGAGAAAGCAGCTTTGCCCGCTGCAGAAGAGGGTTGTGGCAAGGTGAAGGATCTTTCATATCTGTAGCTGAGTTCATAGGGAGATATGGAGTCTGAGGATAGCCAGTCCTCAAGATAGGAGGGGAGCAAGTTAAGCCAGTAGCTTGATATAAGATTCAGGGTGTGTATATAGCACCTGTGAGATAAGGGGCTTAGTCCAGGAGGGAGTAAAGATCGCAGTGGTGGATGCATAGTGGAGAGTTTGTAGCCAAGTGGCAAAATGAGTTTAGAAGGGTATCCAGTCTGCCAAAAGAGGTTACAGGGGCAGAGCTGTATACCACATCTGCATAACCTAGTATGGGGAGGATCATATTAAAAACAATTTCACATCTGGCAGGTAAAGGGAGAGAGTCCTGTTCCGGTGAAGCATGCCGAGTTTGGGGTGCAGCTTTGAGGTGATAGTTTCAATGTAAGCTGAAAAGGACAGATGGGGTCCAGCCAGACACTCAGATATTTGTATCTGGTGACTTGGTCAAGTGGGGAGCCATCAAGAGTGGTTAAAGTTGGGGGGTAGTATGGCTAAATTTCTGTGCAAAGCCAAAAACCGTGGAAACAGTTTGGGTAGTGTTTCGTTTCAGTTGGTTTTGGCTTAACCAGCGCTGAATGTTGTCGAAGTCACTTTGCAGGGTAGCTTGAACTTCAAGCACTTTGGGACTGGAGGTAAATAGGATGGTGTCGTCTGCATACATATGTATTGATGAACTGGTGTAGGAGGAGGGAAGGTCATTAATGAAGAGGGAGAAGAGAATGGGACCGAGAACAGAGCCTTTAGGGACACCGCCAAGACAGGGAGGTGGGAGAAGTGGTATCAGTGATTCTAACAGATTGAAATCTGGTGGAGAGATAACACTGAAACCACCTTACAGTGATGTGGTGAGTCCAGCTGTCTCAAGCTTCTGTAGGAGATGATGGTGGCATATGGAGTCAAATACCTTGGCTAAATCCACAAATACTGCTGCTGTAAGGAAGCCTTGGTCGGAGGCAGTTGGGATATGGTTGGTGACATGCAGGAGGGAGGAAACTGTGGAATGGTGTTTCCTGAAGCTGGACTGGTAGGATGAGAGGATTTTGTTTGTTGCAAGGTAGTCAGCTAGCCAGATGTGGGCCAAGGCTTCTTGCAGTTTGGCTAGGGCTGGGAGGAGTGAGATGGGCCTATAATTGCCTGGCAAGGAGGGGTCATCACCTTTCTGAAGGGGAATTATGCAGACCAATTTGCAAGTTAGCAGGGCTGTTCCTGTGGAAAGTGAGAGGTTAAGGAGGTTAGGAGCTTGGCAATCGCAGGAGCTGAGATCTGCAGGAGCTTGGGATGAATCCTGTCTGGGCTGGTCTTTGCAGGCTTAAGCAGGCATAGGGCTTTGTGAATCTCATGTTCAGTAAAGATGGTAAACTTGAAGTCATTGCTAAGGGGAGGTGGTGGTGGGACTGGGTAAGGAGGGGGGGCCATGTGGTATGGCACAGGAAGTAAAAAAAACTGGTTGAGGATTTCAGAGGTGTGGGTCGCGTCAGTGATTTATTGGCCATGAAGTTTGAAGCTGGGGGTGCAGGGCTGGGCTGGTAGGTCCAGGAGTGTGCGCACAACTTTTCAGAACTGAGGGGGCTTAGCATGCAAGAGTTGTGACCTAAATTAGTCTGCCTTTGCTTTCCTTATGGTCTTGGTGCAGGCATTATGGAGGGTGTTAAAAGCTTGCCTGCTCTGAGGGTTGGGGTTTGATTTTAGCCTTGTCTTTTTCCTTGCATTTGGTGAGGATGGGTATGGTGATCTTAGGGTACTGCCACTTCTTGACCCTGGACTTTTTCAGAGGGGCATGGACAGCCCAGATATTTATAAAAGTGTGTAGGACTCTAGAGAGGGCCATATCAACATCAGGGACTAAGTAGACAGGTTGCCAGACTGCTTGGTATAGACTGGTTGGGAATGTGTTGGTATCCAATATGTTTAGAGGGTGAGTCTTGGTGTACTTTGGGGCAGATTTGGGCAGTTGTGTTTTTCTGATACAGTAAATAATACAGTGGTCGCTTAATTTGTAAGAGAAGGTACCAGAGAAGGAGATTATTCTGTGAGGGTGTGAGTTAAAGATCCAGTCTTAGAAATAATGGTTTTGGGAATGGGGGTTCTAGTGGGTGGATTTATTGATCAATTGAGTGAGATATATATATTGTGCAAAAAACTGTGTTAATTCTCTAGTTAGGGATAAAGCCACAGAAGTAGAGAAATGTGGCATTAGGGTTTTAAATGCTAACACCCCACGCCCACCCTGCACACACCAGCATGCGTTGGTGGTGTGCCATGGGGTCATCGGCCATAACACTCACCCCATTCTCCTATACTGTGCTCATCTCAGCTCAATAACTTATGGATGGGTTGAGCATTAGGGCTGACGACCACAAGACCTCCCCCCGACACCTGCTGGTGAGTGCAGGGTGGGTGTGGGGTGTTAGCTTTTAAAACCCTAACACCACATTTACTTACTTTTGTGGATTTATCCCTAACTGGAGCATTAACACAGGTTTTTTGTGCAATTTCATTCCTTACTTTTTGAGATAGTATAATTGTATACTTATTTACCTATAGGAGTACATATCCCTCTGGGCCCTGCACTTTCATTCCTCAATAGGTGTGTTTATGTATGTATCTGTGGACAACAGTGACCAAATGGTCAGCAATGTCATCTTATTACCCCACCTTATATACACAGTACAGAAAATTTTCAAATCCCCATCAAAATGTAATTCTGCACAGCTGCAACACCATTCCGCCCCAAAGGTGTGAAAACATTTTTGCCAGGATATGAAAACTGACAGCTGTGACATACATGAGGTGGGGTAATAAGATGGGTATGTTGAAAATCTGGGGTCAGAATATTGAAAACTTTCTAAGTTACGAGCATGCGTATCAGAATTGCAATGAATGGTCATGACTTTGGCATTTTTTCATATGTTGACCCCACATTTTCAACACAGTCTTCTTATGACCTAACTTCACAAACACCATAGCTAAAAAATGTTAAATCAACATCAAAATGACATTCCAAGCAACAGGTGAGAAAACACATTTTGGACAGAATTTGAAAAATGACAGCAGTACTGTTCATGGGATGGTGTGAAAAATTGGCGATGTTGAAAATTTGGAGTCAAAATATTGAAAATTACCAAAATTTTGCATGTGCATTGAAAAATTTCAGTGAACGCAGATAACTCTTCCATTTTTAGGAATGCTTTCACCAAGTTTTCAACATGGCCTTCTTGGGACTCCACCTCATGAGCAGTGGTGGTGAAATTTGATTATTCAGCCCCAATATGTGATTTCAATCAGTGACTGTGAAATCACCTTCAGGGCCCAAATAATGAAATGACAGTGACAGTGTTCATGAGGTGGGGTCCCAAAAAGGCTATGTCAAAAATGTGGTGAACAAAGTCCTACATATGGCAAAGTTATGAACATAAGTTCAAAATGCCATTGAAATATATTATACGGTATTAACCAAGATTCCTCAGTTCACACGTCAGCTTTGAAGAGTGCAGATGTGTCTCAGTTCACAGAAGATGACAGCCGATGATGGACTTCGGTGGTCATACAGGGTAAGGGGGAAGTAACATGGTGGATGCTTAGTGGGAGGGTCAGGACGAAGGAGGATGATGACTGAGATAATGAGAGACCATTTTCTTTCTTTCAGTTTAAAAAAAAAAGACTCCAGGGGACCATAATGTCAGTGTCAGTGGCTCAGTAGGTAACACACTTGCCTCTGAGGCCAGGAGATCAGAGGGCTGTGGGTTCTGTTCCCACATCCGGCACTTGGGTTAATATCCCAGTACTGACACTGTAGTGCAGCATGAGACAGGTGCTGCACTTCTGAGGTGCCATCTTTTGGATGAGATGTTAAACAGAGTTCCCATCAGCTTGGATTGGTGGTAGTTCAGGTGGATGTTAAAGATCCCATGGCGTTTATCGAAAAGAGTAGGGTAATTTCCCAGGTGTCCTGGCCAAATTTCCCTCATTCACTAAAAATACCACCAATGGCTTAATCTGGTTCAAGGTCAGTTGACATTCATCTGTATCCCCCTCCCCGGTCATGCCTGAAATTAGGCATGATTTGTCTAGTGCACTTACCCGGTCAACAGAAACTAAATAAATAAATAAAATAAAATTTTTCCTTTTACAGGGATAAGATAAATAAATATTTAGGGACACTGGAAGTGGGCTCCCCAGTGACACGCACTGCTTGGTGGGATTGTAATGTCAACATGGGGACTGGGCACCCCAATGTCGACACTCTAAATCAAGCAACAGGCTGCTGGGGTGAGGGGGTCTTAAGTAAAAATTAGGTGACAGTGATTAGAGGGTGGTGGTGCCAGTAGAGACCAGGGACAGCAATAACAAGGTGGGGAGGTGCCACTAGACACCAGGGAACAGCAATCATTGGATCTACAGCCCTGACCCACCACCCCAGTAAGTGCATTCATTCCTTTCAGCAACTCAACCTGCACAACAATCTACCAGTAAATACACCCTGCACAAAACAGTTTCAGTCACAAAAAAAATAAAGCAGTTGAGTCCAATACCTATGATGTAAGCATCCCCTGATGCAACCATAAACAACCTGGTGGTCTGAAACACAGAAACACAGAATTTGATGGCAGATAAGGACCGCTTGGCCCACCTAGTCTGCCCATTTTCCTACCTAACAGAGAAGCTTCAGATCCTAGTTAACCAACAGCTTACTCCCTCCTACCCCCACCACAAGGACTGCCTTATGTCTGTCCCATGCATTCTTGAATTCCCCACTGTTCTTGACTCCACAACCTCCTCAGGGAGGCTGTTCCATACATCCACAACCCTCTCCAAGAAAAAATAAGTCCTCACATTACCTCTGAGCCATCCCTCCTCTATCTTCAAACTGTGCCCCCTTGTTCTTGCTCATCTCTTTTTCTGAAAGATGTTACCCTCTTGGACTTTGTTGATTCTCTTGAGGTACTTGAAAGTTTCTATCATGTTCCCTCTCTCCTTTCTTTCCTCGAGGGTATACATATTAAGCTCCTTTAGTCTTTCTTCGTATGTCTTCATTGTGCAGACCCTGCACTATTTTGATTGCCCTCTTCTGGACAGCCTCCACTCGATCTATGTCTTTGCGGAGATGGGGTCTCCAGAACTGCACACAGTACTCCAGATGGGGTCTCACCAACTGTCTTTACAGAGAGATAGACTTCCTGTTTTCTGCTATTGATGCCTCTCCCTATGAATCCCAGTATCCCCCCCAGCCTTCCTTACTGCCTTCTCACATTGCTTGCCCTCCTTTAGGTTATCTGATATAATTACTCCCAGGTCTCTTTCCATTTTTACTGTTCTCAGTAATTCACCCCCCCCCCACTGTGTACTCTTTACTTGGGTTTTGTTTCCCAGGTGCATTACCTTGCACTTCTTTGCATTGAATCTGAGCTGTCATACATTTGACCATTCCTCCAACCTTGCCAAGTCCCGGTTCATCCTTTCCACTCCATCTTGTGCATCAACCCTGTTGCAGATCTTTGTGTTGTGTGCAAAGAGACATACTTTTCCTTCCAGTTCCTCAGAAATGTCATTTATAAAGACATTAAAAAGGACCAATCCCAGTACTGAGCCCTGTGATACCCCGCTAGTAACCTCCTTTCTTCACTGTGGACTCCATTTACTACTACTCTTTGCATCCTGTTGTCTAGCCAATTTTTTATCCAGGCTACCACCTTGGACCCACTCCAAGGCTGGCTAACTTGAGTATTAATTTTGTGTGGGACTGTATCAAATGCCTTGATAAATCTAGGTAGGCCATGTCCACAGCCCTCCCTGATCTACTATTTTGGTCACCCAGTCAAAGAAACCTATTAGATTTGTCTGACATGACCTTCCCATTGTGAATCCATGCTACCTTGGGTCCTATGCCCCACTGGCCTCTAGGTACTCAACAATTCTTTCCTTCAGAAGTGATTCCATAAGTTTCCCTACCACTGAGGTCAAACTAACTGGTCTCCAGTTCCCTGTCTGTGTCCTACTCCCACTTTTGTGAAGAGGGATCACATCCACCCTCCTCCAATCCTCAAGTACCACCCCATCCCCCATCCTCCCATGATTTGTTAAAGACAGTAGTCAGCGGTGTCACTAGTTCTACCCTTAGTTCTTTTAGAATTCTTGGGTGAATCCCATCAGGCCTCATTGCTTTGCCCACCTTCAATTTTATTAGTTCTTTCAGAACCCTTTCTTCTGTAAATGGACTGGTATCGACCCCCATCTTCAGAGCATTTCTCTTGTTTGGTGTAGGTACCTCCCCCTCATCTTCCTTTGTGAATACTGAGCAGAAATATTCGTTCAGTATCCCTGCTTTTTCACTGTCACCCTCTGCCCACATTCCTTCCCCTTTATTAAGCCACAGTATCTCTCCTTTGGTCTTTCTTCACTCCCTTATGTACTTATAAAAGGTCTTGTCCCCATCTTAACAAAGTTGGCTATTCTTTCCTCATTTTGGGCCTTTGCTATTCTGACTGCTCTCCCTGCCGCTTTCTGCTTTAACTGATAAAGTTCTCTGTCCTGCTCCTTCTGTGTTTGCTTACATTTCCCGAATGCTATCATTTTCTCCTTAACCTTCCCTGCCACCTTTTTTGAGAACCATAGTGTTTTTTTCCTTCATTGTGTTTTGTTGATTTGCTTTACACAAAGGCTTGTTGCCTCTGTGATATCTGTTTTGATTACTCCCCATTGTTCCTCCACCCCTCATTCTTGCCTGTTTGCTGGTGCTTTTCTGAGGCATTCTCTCATTTTCCAAAAGTCAGTCCTCCTAATCTCCAATACTCTTGCTTTTGTATGGCTTGATTGTATGGCTGTGTTTATCATGAACCACACTGTCTGGTGGCTTCTTGTTCCCAGATGGCTACCCACTTCTAAATCTGAGATTCTTTCTCCATCCCATTTGAGAGTACCAGGTCTAAGATTGCTTCCTCTGGAGTGGGTTCCAATACTAGCTGTCTGAGGCATGCCCCTTGTAGGGCATCAAGAATGACCCTGCTTTTGGATGTACCTGCAGCAAAGGTGCTCCAGTTAACATCTGGCATGTTCAGATCCTCCATCAACAATATCTCCCCTTTTTTCTGGCATTCTAAGGATGCCTTCTGTCATTTCCTTGTCCATTCCCTCCCACTGAGATGGGGGTCTGTATACAACCCCTAAGAATATTGTGGTGCCATTTCCTGCCTCCAGGGTGACCCAAAGTACCTCATCTGCTCCCTGCGTATGCTTTAGTTCTATTGCATTGATCCCTTCCTTTACATAGACAGCTCCTTTTCTACCTCTTTTACCCTCCCTGTCCCTCCTGTAGATTGTGTATCCTGGTTTTTTGACATCCCAGTCATGTTTCTCAGAGTACCATATTTCTGTGACTGCCACAATATCCAGGCAACCCTCTTCCATCAAGGCCATTAGTTCAGGGAGCTTGTTGCACAGACTGTAGGCATTGATATTCATCACCTTCCATTTATTTTTTGTGTCCTTACCCCTTTTAGCCGCATCCCTGTCCTTACTGCCTTTGCCTTTTTTTTTTACATTTACCTCTGTCCTTCTCCCTAATGACTTCTCTACCTTGGTGTTTACCTCACTAATTACCGTGTTTTGTGGGTGGAGGCTAGTATTTCTCTATTCCTTTTCAGTGCCTCCCACTTGGGTAGTTTAAATTCTTGCCAATGAATCATTTAAACCTCTCACCTAGGATCCTGGTTCCCCCCTGGACAGATGCAGACCATCACACCAGTATAGGTCTGCATCCCTCCAGAAGACTCCCCAGTCCCCAGTGAAGCCAAAATCCTGAGCTCCACACCTCATTTTCAACCATTCATTGAATTCCCTGGTGAGGTGTACCCTAGCATCACCCTTGCCATAAACAGGCAACACCTCCAAGAAGGTTATCGTATATGCTACTTGTCCCCAACTCTATAAACTCCTCTTGCACTGCTCTGATCCCATTCCTAGCTTGGTCATTTGTCCATAGGTGGACAATGACATCCAGCTCCCTCTCTCATGCAGCTGCTCCCACAATCCTGAGGATTTGCTTCCTGTCCCTCCAAGGCGTGGTGCCAGGCAGGCACCTTACCTCTCTTTTCCCTTCTTCCCCCACTTCTACCCCCCTAATAAGTGAGTCCCCCACTGGGAGTTGTTTTCTTCCTCTGTGGGATCTCATGCCTTCCTCCTGTGGGTCTCCTTTGTGAAGGTTTTCAGCATCCTCCTTGGTTTCCACTGCAGGTGCCTCCATAGAGGAACCACTATCCACCAGAAGAGCATATGAATTGTGGAGAGGTACAGCTGGAGGGATGCAACTCTGTTCCACCACCCTCTCCCTCTCTGAGCCCACCCTGGTCCAGCCTCTCCTCTTTCTTGGCAACCTCTGAGGTAGTGGGATTAGCCCTGGTTGTCTCTGGGTGGGGGAGGAGGTTTCATGAATCCTAGCCAGGTCAGCCTGGAGACGGGTTATCTCCTCCCTCAGACCAGAGAGGCGTGCAAATAGGGCAGCATCGCAGCCTCCAGAATGTCTTCTGGAACACTGCCACCCCACAGCCATTGCACTGCACCACTCCTATCATGTCTTATTTTGTGTCCACTCTCCTGTTTCCTTGTATGCTTACTTTCTTCTCTCCTTACAACTCTCACCCTTCCTGTTCTGGGACAGCAACTTCCTATATTCTTCAGTAGCCTCCTTCTTCCTTGCTCAGTATCAGACCACCAACAACTGGGGGGGCGAGCAACTTTTTTCCTTTGGGGTTATTGTGGCATGTGGATGGCTGGTTCTGATTTCAATATGATATTTTTTCTGCAATATAAAATATGTAAGGGAGTGTCAGTCACTAGATACTACAGTCTTGCTGAAACTGACACATCAAAACCCCCCCAGGGAAAAGTTCAAAGGACAGGACGTAGCTTGAACTGCAGATATCTGAAATGCAATCACCTTGGCAATTTGCTTTGAAGCCAAGAACAAATATATCAATTGTATAATGCCCTCAAGGAAATCATTTGATTTGCACTAGGTGTCATGAGGAAAAGGGGCATATGCATGTGTTTGGGTGTCTTCCCAGGAAGCCAGTAATTACATCAAAGAGACTTTGATGTCTGGGTGAAGCAGGTCCCAGACTAAATTAGGAAGTCCAATATGCATTTGCTTGGGGGTATCCAGTGAATTACATCAAAGAGGCTATGATGTCTGAGTGAAGCAGGTCCCAGACTAAATTAGGAAGTCCAATATGCATTTGCTTGGGGTATCCAGATAATTACATCAAAGAGGCTTTGATGTCTGGGTGAAGCAGATCATAGACCAGTTTTGGCAAGTCACATGAAGAGAGGGGATTCATTTATGTCACCTATTATTTTTTAGATATCTTAGTAGGACATTCTGTGTTATAAAAGATAAATGTTAATACACCAAGGTCACCTCAGATACTGGCTCAAGACTGCTTTTAAAAATACTGAGTAGACCTTACAGAGAGACATTCATTTTCTGACTGTGAAATGAGGAACATCAAAACACTGAACGATTAAGAAGTAAGGATACATTAGTTAAGACCAGTCTGAGTGTATGGGTTGTAGTAATGTGTACTTTTAAACCTGTTTTGTTTTTAAGGCTGTATGTGTTGGGATATTTTGTTGTATATTTTACTGTTTTTCCTATTTTACCTATTTTACAGTTAAGATATATATTTTAAAAACAGAAACTGCCTGGTGTGCCTTGAAACTTTTTTTTTATAAGTGAAGCTTTGATGGTTATAGTTGACACTGTACATAAGCTTATTGTGGTACCAAACTGGGAAACAGAAACTAGTTCTCTAGGTCTTGCATAGAGTTCTAAGGGTTAATTTTGAAATACCTGGTTAGGTGCCTGTAGGCAAAGATATCTGGCTCCCTGAAGACAGAATTATCTGAGCCTGACAATTTGGTACACTAACAAGAGATTATCAGTTTGAATCCCTCCAGAACGTGGGACTAAGGTAACTCGAACCCACAAAACAGACAAGAGGGTTACCTTGTTCTGTTAACTTTTCACAACTCTACACTCAGAGGTTGCCACTTTGGGAGTAGAGGGCTGACCTACTGAGTGGGGTTGTGGTAGACAAAACTAATATTTCTCTATGATCCTTCCCTTCCTACTGCCAAACAGGAAGTTACTGTTGTCAGTCAAATCCAGTGGCTATAAAAGTAGAACTGGCTTAGGGTGGGTGGGATGGAGGGCAATCAGTAAGAAAAAAGACTAGCAACAGGAAGTTATAATTGGAGTCACCTGCTTTTATATTGTCTAAGCCACACTCCCAATTAAGATCTCTGTCCTTCTACTGATTTAGCAAAGTAAGTTGATACAATACCCTTCCCAGCACAGAACACACATTGACTTTCTTTTATTTTTTAACCCTAAATAAGACCTCTTCTACTTCTAATAAAGTGTCTGTCTGCTTAATCTCAACAGACGCTGACTCCTGCTGAGATAGAAGTGTTAAATTAGTAAGAAAATGGTAGCTTCTTTAGTTAGCTGCTTTCTGCTCTACAGGCAAGATTTTTGTCTTCCAAAGGCTAGCAACAGGAAGTTATAATTGGAGTCACATGCTTTTATATTGTCTAAGCCACACCCCCAATTAAGCTCTCTCTCCTCCTACTTATTTAGCAAGGTAAGTTGATACAGTACCTTTCCCAGCACAGAACACACACTGACTTTCTTTTCTTTTTTAACCCTAAATATGTCCCCTTCTACTTCTAATAAAGTATCTGTCTGCTTAATCTCAACAGACACTGATTCCTGCTGAGATAGAAATATTAAATTCGTAGGATAATGGTAGCTTCTTTTAGTTAGCTGCTTTCTGCTCTACAAACAAGATTGCTGTCTTCCAAAGGCTAGCAACTGGCAAAATTATCTGAAAGCAATCAGAGAAAACCAGTTTCAACCACCTGAGGCAATGTCTAGGTCAAATACACAACCCACTAACCTGCAGTAGGACTTACAATAGAAAATTCTGGCAAAGTCTCTCTGAAGTGATAGGGAAAAAGTCCAAAGCAACTCCTAATATGTTAAAGGCTGATGGCAGCAACACCCTGGACCTCACCACCATTGCCAATACTTTCAATGTGGCATTTACTGACCTCAGCCATGTGCTTCCCTTCAACTTCTTTGACACCAACCAAACCACGGCCTCCCAATATCAACAGACTCAGGATACAAATCATCCATATTTCTATTTCAAGGCAGTTATTGAAAGGGATGCCAAAAAATACCTCCTCAAGGTGCTCAGAAAATACAGATCAAGTGGGGACACACTTGACTTGAAGCTTATCACCCTCACCTTTGATGATGTCCTGCACCCTCTTACCAAGATTATTAACCAGTCCCTCATGCTCTCCCAGTTCCCGCTCAAGTGGAAGTCTGCCATGGTGACCCCAATACACAAGTCTGGGGATAGGACATTACATTGTAACTACAGGCCCATCTCCATCCTACCTCTTTTATCCAATGCTCTTGAAAAAATCATCACAGATCAATTGGTGGAGTACTTGGAGAAATACAACTTGCAATGCCCACAGCAACACAGCTTTGGCAAAGGACATAGCACCACTTGTGCCTTCCTTGAATTTACAGGCCACATTCATCTAGCACTAGACCAAGGACAACTTGCTGGTGCCACCTTTATAGACCTCTTGAAGGCCTTCAATACAGTCAACCTTCTATTACTACTGGAACAACTTGGCAACTTAGGGCTTTCTCATGACAATTTACAATGGTTCAACAGTTATCTCTCCAACTGGTCACAACAAGTTAAGACTGGTAACTCCCTCTCCTCCAAACTACCTCTCCAGGCTGGTGTTCCCCAAGGGTCAATATTGGGACCCTTTCTTTTTAGCATCTTCCTGAACAATCTCCCTTCTGTCTGTGATGAAAATATTATTCTGTATGCTGATGATGCAGTGATTTTCTCTAAGAATTCTGACCCCTCCCTCTTGGAGAAACAACTGCAGGAAAGTTTCAAGCAAGTTGAGGCCTGATTCATCTCACAGAAACTAGTGCTAAATTACAATAAAACAAAGCCTATGCTGTTCCATGGCACATATAACAAACATAAACACCAACAGCTGGCAATTAAAAACAGCTCAAGTATGACCCTGGATCAGACGCAGACTTTCAAATTCCTTGGTATAACCTTGGACCCTACCTACTCTGTCCTTATCCAGCCATATCAATTCAGTTGCAAAATCTGTAAATATCGGTATAGGCCTTCCCTATAAACATAGATACTGCCTGACACCTGACACCCTTAAGCTAGCAATACACAGTTCTATTGTCTCCATCATTGATTATGGGCTTATTATCTACAGAACAGCAAGAGCTACAGCACTACAGTGAATTCTTACAGCACTGAATAGGGCCTGCAGACTGCTTACTGATGCAGCCCACTGCATGCATACCTGCAACCTCTATGAACAGTCAAACTGGCTACAACTTCAAGGAAGGATTACTTTCCAAACCTGCCTACTAGCAAAAAAGTCATTCATGGGACTCATGCCCCCTGGGGTTCAGTCTCTCTTAAGCCCAGCCAACCACCCCCGTTACACAAGAAGCTCTGACAACCATTCTCCAGCTATTCCCCACTGTTGCATTGTCCAAGGCCAGCTGTCTTTTGCAAGTAGAGCCCCTATGATGTTTAACTCCCTGGGTAGTGAACTCACCAACTTAGGCACCTTCTGCTCATTCAGACACAAGCTATGTCAAACGCTTATGTCCAGAGCCACCTGTAACTGTTTTTCCTAACCTCTCAGGAATTCACTTCTGTTCTTCACACCTCTCTACTATCACCACCTCTGCCTGCCACCACCCTTCCGCCTCCCATATCTACCCCGCCTCTCTCCCTAGCCCAGGTTCACCACCTTCCTCTCTTACCCTCCTTCAACTCCCTTCCTCTCTCCCTTTTCTAATCTGCTCATCTCACCCAATGTTGCACTTGTTCCCTGATCCTTGCCTCCCACCCACCTCTCCTTCTACCTCTCTTCCAGTTACCCCATACACCCACTCTCTCTCTTCCACTTTCTTATGCTACCTGGCACAATTGGCAGCAACTCAGTTTTTTCCAATGTACCGTTCCCTTTGACAATGCCCTTCTGGCAGCTTTAATTCATATAAATATGATTTGTTGTGATTCATCATTCTTAACTGTATGCCTGATTATGTTATTCTAAATGTTATTTATATCACCTGTAGATTCAGATCATGTACACACTGTACTGAATTTTGTATTCAAACTGCTTGCCTGCTAATCTCACAAAAATGTACTTCTATTCTTTGTATACTGATGTAGAACCTTTGTAAAAGAGCCATTGGCTCAAAGGTATTTATCTGAAATTCTAATAAATAAATAAATAACAAAAATCCTCAGCACAGTGAATAATTCACAGTACCAAGAATAATTTGATGCAAAATGTTACCAAAATATTAGTCCACAATGAGCCAACTGTCCACAAGGGAAGAACAAGTATGCAGTATTTCAATTCCTCTGGTTTTATACTCCCAATCTACAAAGCAGTATTGCAAACCCCTTCTCAATTCAAAATAAATAAAAAGGAATAACAAGTGTAAAATTTAAAGTAAGATACATCTCCCTTAGATGTGAACAAAACTGTGTTTACCTGCTGATTCCAAGTTTGATACTGTGAAGAAACATAGAAACAGAGACTTTGACAGCAGATAAGGACCACTTGGCCCAGCTAGTCTGCCCACTCTCCCACCTATTGGACAAGCTGCAGATCCTAGTTAACCAACAGCCTACTTATTCCTACCCCCACCAGAATTGCCTTATGTCTGTCCCATGCATTCTTGAATTCCCCCACTGTTTTTGACACCACAACCTCCTAAGGAAGGCCATTCCATGCATCCACCACCATCTCTGTGAAAAGATACTTCCTCACATTGCCCCTGAGCCATCCCCCCTCTATCTTCAAATTGTGTCTCCTTGTTCTTGCACATCTCTTTTTCTGAAAGATGCTACCATGTTGGGCTTTGTTGATTACATTAAGGTACTTGAAAGTTTCTATCATGACCCCCTCTCCCTCATTTCTTCAAGGTAATACATTTAAGCTCCCTTAGTCTCTGTTTATATGGCTTCTGTTGCAGACCCTACACCATTTTAAATGCCTTCCTCTGGACTGCCTCTATCCTGTCTATGTCCTTGTGAAGATGGGTCTCCAGAACTGTACACAGTACTCCAGATAGGGTCTCATCAACTGTCTGTACAGAGGAATAATGACTTCCTCTTTTCTACTGGTGATGCCTCTCCCTAATCATCCCAGTATCCCCCAGCCATCCTTACTGCCTTCTCACATTGCTTGCTTACCTTTAGGTCATCTGATATGACTACATCCATGTCTCTTTCCATTGTTCTTGTTGTTGTTATTGTTATTAACTCCACCCCCCCCATTGTGTATTCTTCCCCTGGGTTTTTATGTCTTATTTGCATTGAATGAACTGATAGAGGTGGAAATTAGGCAAATAACAATGATGGAAGATGTAATAATTACAGGAGATTTTAATTTACCAGATATAAATTGGGTAATAATAACTGTAAAGGATGTAACACACAAAAGATATGTAGAAATGATGGAAGAGATGGGGCTAATTCAGTCAGTACATAAGCCCACAAGAGGAGAAAATATACAGTAGTGGATTGGGCAATAACAAATAAAGAAAATACACTAACTAAATTGAGCATTGCGGACAATTTAAGTAATAGTGATCACAGTATAGTACAATTTTACTTAAAATGAAAGCCGGTGTGTGAAAAAGGAAATACCATCATAAGAGATTATAATAAGGCACAGTAAGGCACAGTTTAACAAAATAAAAAGGGAAATGGCAGGTTGGAAGTGGAAAGAAAAGTTTAGAGGAAAGAATGTAGGATACATCTGAGAAGTGTTCAAACACAAACTGCGTGATTTGGAAAAACTGTATATCCCCCAAAAAGGCATTAAAAAATGAGGGAAAAAAAAAACAATGTGGTGTACAAATCAAATCAGAAAGTTATGTAAAAAAAGGGCTTATAATAAAATGAAAAAATTTAAGGATCCTGAGGCTAACACAAAATACAGAAAGATATTGAGGAAGTTTAAAACAACAATAAGGACAGGAAGAAGGAGATTAGAAACAAACTTAATCTATAGAAATGATAAGAAAAGAGATTTTATTCCTACATAAATAACAACAAAACTAGTAAATCCACAACACAGGCAGGGCCTTTAATTGTATGAGATGAGAAAGTGGTAGAAACATCAGATATGGCAGAACAACTGAACCTGTATTTTTGTTCAGCATATGACAAGAAAAAAACAAGACAAGATAAAATTGAAACAAAAATGTAGCAGGAATCTAGACCCGAATATTGGAGTAGACCACCTATAAAAATTGTTGAGCAAGTTGAAACCCTATAAATCAGCAGGGCCTGACCAGTTGCACCCTAGGCTACTGAGAGAAGTAAGGGACTATATAGCAGCCCCTCCGCACATTTATTCAATCAGTCCTTTTCCTCAGGAGAGATACCCGAGGATTGGAGAAATGCTACTGTGATTCCACTGTATAAGCAAAAAGGAGCTGAAACATCAGTAACTAGCTATAGGCCAGTTAGTCTAACTGCAATTTTGTGCAAAACAGCAGAACATTTACTAACGGACAAGCTGGAATATAATCTCAAGGAATTAGATGCAAATGACAAAAGCCAGCATAGATTCAAGAGAAATAGATCATGTCAAACAAATCAACTTGTCTTTTATGAACAAATAAATAGAAAGTTGTATGAAAATAATCCAGTAGATGTTTTTCTGTTGGAGTTCCAAAAGGCATTAGGTAAGGTACCTCACGATCAGCTCATTCTTAAAATGGAAGAATTGGGTATCGATAATAGACTGATTGAATGGATACAAAATTGGCTATGGAATAGAAAGCAGACAGTCAGGATTATGGGTATATATTCCAGGTTATCTGATGTGACAAGTAGGGTGCCACAGGGGTCAGTGTTGGGCCCTATATTGTTTTCATTATATTTAGAGGATATACATCATAATATAACAATATTTTAGTTATGTTTGCTGATGATGCAAAATTGGAAGGGGGCAGGTGAATGACAAGAAAAGTATTCAAAATCGTGAAGAGGATTTAAAAAAAAACTGGTGACATGGGATTAAGAGAACAAAATACCTTTTGGCATAGAAAAATGCATTTGGGGAAAAAGAGCCCTAGGCATATCTATTATTTGAATGGTCAAGAAATTGAGTCATCAGATTTGGAAAAAGATTGTGGGATACTAATAGATGAAGGTATGACTTTCAGGCCACAGAGACCAGAGGTAATCAGGAAAACTAGTTACATGATTAGAAACATTAAACAGAATTTTAATAAGCAGATCAAAGGAATGCCTACTTCCATTGTATAGTACATTTGCAAGACCACATACTGGTTATGGTTCATCCCAATGGAGTCCATATACAAAAGGAGAAATAATTGGATGGAAAGGATACAAAGAACCATTATGAAAATGATATGGTCCATAAAAAAGGAGATAGTTTGAAGAAGCTGGGCTTATTTAGTCAGGTGAATAGAAGAAAGAGAGGGGATATATTACAGCTATATAAAATTATGAAAAACCCAGAATTAATAAATGAAATGGGTATAAAACTAAGAGAAAAACCAGAAAGATTAAGATCACATAAATTGCAAATAAAATTAGATACTGCAAAGACCAATGTAAAATCCTACTCATTTTTGCATAGAACAGCAAGAATATGGAATGCTCTACTAGAGTATGTTGTTCTAAGCAATAGTTTGGACAGGCTTAAAAAATGAAATAGATCAACTAATATGTTTAAAGTGATAATACTGAGCCCACTATACAGGAAATGTTAACATGGGCAAATAAATGCCTTCTCCCATTCTATCTCCTGGTATAAGAACCTAGTATAAGAATCTAAGCTGCCATACTTTGACCATTCCTCCAACCTTGCCAAGTCCCTTCTCATCTTTTCCACCCCTCTTGTGTATCAACCCTGTTGCAGATCTTTGTGATGTCTGCAAAGAGGCATACTTTTCCTTCCAATCCCTCTGCAATGTCACTTATAAAGACATTAAAAAGGACCAGACCCTGTACTGAACCCTGCAGTACCCCACTAGTAACCCCCCTTTCTTCAGAGTGGACTTCACTTACTATTACCCTCTGTGTGCTGTTGTCCAGACAATATTTTACTGAGGCTACCACCCTGGGACCCTTTGTTTATTAAAATCTTTTGTGTGGGACTGCATCAAATGCCTTGCCAAAGTCTAGGCAGGCCATGTCCACATCCCCCTCCCTGGTTTACCACTTTGCTCACCCAGTCAAAGAAATCTGTTAGATTTGTCTGACATGACCTTCCTGCTGTGAATCCATGCTGAATTGGGTCCTGTGCCCCACTAGACTCTAGGTACTCAACAATCCTTTCTTTCAGAAGTGATTCCATCATTTTCTCTATCACTAAGGTCAACCTAACAAGCCTGTACTTTACTGCCTCTGCTTTGCTCCCACTTTTGTGAAAGGGAACCACATCCACCCACCTCCATCCTTAGGTACCACACTATCCTCCCATTATTTGTTAAAAAAGGGTAGTCAGTGCTATCACTAGTTCTCTGCTTAGTTCTTTTAGAATTCTGGGGTGAATCCTGGCAGGCCCCATTGCTTTGTCTACCTTCAGTTTTAAGAGTTCTTTCAGAACCCTTTCTTCTGTGAAAGGGCTGGTATTGCCCCCCCCATCCAGAGTGCTTCTATTGGCTAGATTAGGTACCTCCCCTCCTGTTTTGTGAATACTGAGTAGAAGCATTCATTCAGTATCCCTGCTTTTTCACTGTCCCTCTCTGCCCAGCCACCCTCCCCTTTATTAAGCCTCACTATCCCTCCCATGTTCTTTCTTTGCTTCCTAATGTACCTATAAAAGGTTTTATCCCCCTTCTTAGCTGAGTTGGCTATCTTTTCCTCAGTTTGGTCCTCTGCTATTCTGACTTTCCTCCCTGCTTTCTTCTGCTTTATCTGGTACAGTTCTCTGTTCTGCTCCTTCTGTGTTTCCTTATACTTCCTGAATGCTATCTTTTTCTCCCCTAATCTTTCCTGCCACTTCTTGTGAGAACCATTGCATTTATTCTTTCATTTTGATTTGTTTATTTGCTTCACACACAGGCTTGTGATGACAGTTTTGATGTTTCCCCATTGTTGCTCCACCCCACCTTCTTGCCTGTTTGCTAGTGCTTTTCTGAGGCACTCTCCCATTTTGACAAAATCAGCCATCCTGAAGTCCAGTACCTTCACTTTTGTATGGGTTGACTTTACAGCTAAGTTTATCTTGAACTACACTGTTTGGTGGTCACTTGTTCCCAAATGGGTACCAACTTCAAGATCAGAGATCCTCTCTCCATCCCCATTTGACAGTACCAGGTCTAAGATTGCTCCCTCCCAAGTGGGTTCCAAAACAAGCCGTCTGAGGCATGCTCTCTGTAGGGCATCAAGAATGGCCCTGCTCTTGGATGTGGCTGCAGCAAAGGTGCTTCAGTTAACATCTGACATATTCAGGTCCCCCATCAGCAATATCTCCCCTTTCTCTTCCATCCTAAGGATGCTTCTATCATTTCCTTGTCCATTTCCTCCCTCTGAGACAGGGGTCTGTATACAACCCCCCGTGCAGATCGTGGTACAGAAAGGTGTACAGTTGTTACTAGGCCTATACCTAACTCAATCAGCCCAATCACCCCTTCCCTTCCCCGTCATCTCTTTTGAGAACCATAGTCTTCTTTTCTTTTCTTTTGATTTGTTTATTTGCTTCACACAAAGGATTGTTTTAGTTTAGTTTAGTTTATTAGTCTAGGAATTAATACCTTTGAGCCAGGGCTCTTTTACAAAGGTTCCACGTCACAAAGAACATTTAACAAAGCACGATACACATTACAGGTAAAACCAGACAGGAAAGTTACATCATAAATTTGCTATTAACAGTTTAAGGCAGTAACGTTTTTAAGTTTCATAGAAAAACAAGCTATAACAGGTTCAAGCGAGTAGACAATTTTGAGGTTAAGAAACTTCCAGGGAGAGGGTGATCATTAGGCACCAAAAGGAGGCTAGAGGAGGGAAAGGTGGTGAGCGAGAGTAAGTGAGAGGGACAGGAAAAAGGGGAGTGAGTTTGGGTGGGAGACAGGAAGTAGTAGAGGTACCAGAGGTTCATTAGTCAGGAGGAAGAGGCCTCAGATGTGAGGATGGACATGAGGGTAGTAGTCTTTATCTAGCGCAATCACAGTTGCTAGTGGTGGTGAGGTGGGCATAGAGCATGGATTTGAAAGCTTCAAGCGAGGTTGAGGATAGAGTAGGTGGACTAAGCGCATTGAACCATGTTGGGGCCCTGTATGCAAAAGATCTTTGTCCCTGTGCAGTCCAGCATCTCGGAACCAGGAAAGGTTGGTGTTCAGATCTGGTGGAGGGTCGTGAGCCAGGATTCAGTTGGAGTAGGTTTTGAATACATAATGGAGTCTGTCCCAAGATAGATTTTTTTGCCATTGTGCAGGTGAGATAAATAAGACGATTTGATAGGTTCAACCAGCCTGATTCATAGTACAGATCACACGTGAGTCAGTCTTTGAGCCCCGTGAGGAGCCGGCAGGCCTTATTTAGAGTGATTGAGATACGCCTAGAGCAGTGGAGGTAGCTGAGCCATAAATAATAAGGCCATAGTCAATGATTGAGATTATGGAACTCTGTATAGCTATTCTCAATGCCGCTTGATTTAGAAATTGATGGTTACTGAATAGTATTCAAAGCGTTGGTTCACTGTTTTACGCAGTGTTGTCAATGTGGGTTGCAAAGGTGAGCCCTTGGTCAAAAGTGATGGCAAGGTATTTGAAAGTATTTACTTGGTCCAGTGTAATTCCAGAGAGGTTTGTATGGTGAGTGGAGTATGCCTATTTTGTTTTGGTGATTGGAGAAGAGCATGGCTTTTGTTTTATTGTGGTTTAGCACAAGTTTACTATCCAGGAACCACCTTTCAACACTAGAAAGCAAGTTGCAGGCTTTTCGTAGGGAGTTTGGATCCTTGTGGGAAGAGAATTACAGCATCATCAGCGTATAAGATTATTTTCTCCTGGCAGATATCTGGGAGGGAGTTAGGAACAGGTTAAAGAGGAGCGGGCCAAGAATTGATCCCTGTGGTACACCTGAGAGAACTGGTTTGAAGTCGGAGAGTTCATTAGAGATTTTTACAGCCTGTGACCGATTGGACAGGTAACTTTTTACCCAAGCACAAGGACCTTTGGCCAGGCCTAGGCTAGAAAGTAGGGAGGTAAGTAGGCCATGATGGACTGTGTCGAAAGCTTTTGTAAGATCGATAAAGACTGCACCTGTTTGGCACCCTTCCTGAATTGTTGCCTCTGTGATGGCAGATTTGATGTTTGCCAATTATTTCTCCACCCCTCCTTCATGTCTGTTTGCTCGTGCTTTCCTCAGGCACTCTTTTATTTTGATAAAGTCAGCCCTCCTAAAGTCCAGTACCCTCATTTTTGCATGGCTTGACTCTTTGGCTGTGATTATTGTGAACCACACTGTGAGGTGGTCACTTTTTCCCAGATGGCTTCCCACTTCTAGGTCTGAGATCCTTGCTCCATCCCTGTTTGAGAGTACCAGGTCAAAAATAGCTCTGCCACCCCTTCTCCTCACCGTTACTCCCTTACTCTTCCCCAACCCTTCCCCCTCCTTCCCCTGGCCTTGCCCCCTCTTCCCATCCTCTCCCCCACCTTTCCCCTAACTCCCCTTGAGCCCCCCTCCCTCCTACCCTCTCATCTCTTACCCCCACCCCTACTCCTCTCCTGAGTCTGCTCCTCCCTTCCTTACCTTCTCCCCTCTCACCTGCTGCCCTCATACCACCCCTCCCCCTGCCAGTTTAATTATTCGCAATATTGCTTGCTCATTTGGCACTTGGGGCTCCTCCTCCTCTTCTCTTCTTATACTTATCTACCCTCTGCTAACCCTATTTCCCTGCAGACAAATGATTGGTTTCACTATCAGGCATCTTATACCCATAAATGTGCTTGTTAGCCCCCACTTCCCCTATCCTAACTTCATCTGTAACATATACTGCTCTGTTGTATCTGTTGTATCCACCTACACTGTAATATTGTACTACTCTGTTTGTATTGTGATCATGACGTGGAACCTATGTAAAGAGCTCTGAGCTCAAGCGGTGTTAATCCGAAACTGCAATAAAATAAAAAAATTAAAAAAAATTTAAATAAGATTGCTCCCTCCTGAGTGGGTTCCAACATTAGCTATCTGAGGCATGCCCCCTGTAGGGCATCGAGAATTACTCTGCTCTTGGATGTGGCTGCAGCAAAGGTGCTCCAGTTAACATCTGGCATATTCATGTCCCCCATCAACAATATCTACCCTTTTTCTGCCATCCTAAGGCTGCCTTGTGTCATTTTTTTGTCCATTTCCTCCCCCTGAGAAGGGGTCTGTATACAACCCCCATGTGGATTGTGGTGCCATTTCCGGTCTCCAGGGTGTCTCCTTCCAAGCTCCCAGTTGTTTAAAAAGCAGCTTCTACCTCCAAGTAGATTGACCTTTGAAACAATGAAACCCTCCTTCCAACCTCCTGCTGGCACACTCCCCCCTCCCCCATCCCTAGTGAGTTACATGCTGCTGCATGCTGCTTTGCTCCAAAAGAAATACATTCCCCTCACCCTCACCAAACACACTCCCCTGCCTCCCACACTTGAGTTCCACAGTCTTTATCAAGCACACTTAATTCCACATCCAACCCTTCTCGTCCCCACCAGCACTCACAAAATCAATCTGCAAAAAAGAAAATGGCAGCCGCCGCAGATCGTCTGCTCTGTTCAGTGTCCATCTCAAAATGGTGAGAATGAATGCTTACTGATGTCTTTGCTCCTAGTAAAACCTGACTGGCTAAAAATTCAACCAACTGAATTTATGGGTGCTGGTAGGGGAGGAGGGTGGTGGGGGCCCAAGGGGTTTTGGCTGAGGGGCTGGATGTGCTTAGTAATGACAGTGGACTTGGCTGGGGGAGGTGTCAGGAGTGTGCTTGTTGTGTGGGTGCAGAGTTGAGCATCATGCAGCAGAATGCAATTCACCAGGCAGGGGGATAGGAGGGAGGTTGGTGCCAGCATAGGGGTGGGAGGGGGCATCATGGTTTCTATTGTTTTCGTGTTAGGGGAGGGGGTGTAGCACACAATACAGATTTGGGTTCACCCGCGAATTGTCCATTTGCCATACATATGCCAATTTATCTTCTACTGATACTGGTCTTGCTCCCCTGACAAGAGAAAACAAGCTGGCAGATTTATCACTAAAGTTTGAATAGTCAAAAAAATTGTGTAATATTTATTACTGTATGAACCATCATAGAAGTGTAAGTAAGAAATAGACTGCCATTGCAGGAAAGATAGTGCAGTGCATGAATGATAATTTATTTAATTTGAGAACAGAACTCCAGCCCAGCCCAGCTGACCACAAAAGCAGGCCAAAGAAAACCTTTTTGAGGGAGTAGCCAGTTCCGATCAAGGCAAACCAAATCCAACTGACAGAAAACAAGCATTTGTCAATGCCGAATGTTGTTTTGCTGGCTTTGGCATTAGTAGTGCAGGAGTAAGAAAGATGCATAATAGGAATGGCAGTGAAGTATTGAACTGATGTCAACCCTTCCCCCACCCTGCAGAGACTGACAGGCATTGGGGTGTGCCTTTGGGTCATCAGCCATAATGCTTATGCCATTTCACCTCATCCTACCCTGCAGACATGGACAAGTGCTGCAGTGTGCTTTGGCATCTTCGGACCTTACACTCACCCCATTCCTTAAGGAAATATGCTGAGATGGGTGCAGTATAGGAGAGTGGGGTCAACTTTGGGGTTAAAGAGCCAAGGCACACCTCGATGCCTGTCACTAAGGTGCAAGTCGCAAGTGGGTACCTCAGGGATCAGTCCTGGGGCCAGTCCTCTTCAATATCTTCATTAGTGCGATTGAAGATGAACTAGAGGGTAAGGCTTGTCTGTTTGCAGATGACACCAAGATCTGCAACAGAGTAGATGATCCAGATGGGGTGAGCAGAATGAAAAGAGATCTGGATAAACTAGCAAAATGGTCAGAAGAGTGGCAACTGGGATTTAATGCAAAGAAGTGCAAGATCATGCACATAGGGAACAGAAACCCTAAAGCCACCTATAGGCTGGGAGGGGAGTTGCTGGCAGTCACAAAGGAAGAAAGAGACTTGGGCATCATCATCAACGATGACCTGAAATTATCCAAGCAGACCTCTAAAGCAGTAGGTAAGGCTAGGGGGGGTGTTAGGGTGTATTAGTAGGGATATCACAAGTCGTAAGAGGGAGGAAATAATCCCTGTTTACAAGACACTGGTTAGGCCCCTTTTGGAGTACTGTGTGCAGTACTGGAGGCCACATCTTCACAAGGACATTAACCAAATTGAGGCAGTCCAGAGAAGGGCAACCAAAATGTTGCAGGGACTGCATCAGAAGACATATGAGGACAGATTACCAGAGCTCAATATGTATACCCTTGAGCAATCATTCAAACACCTTAAGGATATTAACAAGGTGAAATAGTCTAACATGTTTAAATATAAGAAAAATAGCAGGACAAGAGGACACAGCATGAGATTAGAGGGAGCCTGATTAAGGCCGAATGTGAGGAAAATTCTTTTTCACAGAAAGAGTGGTGGATTCATGGAATGGCCTACCTCAGGAAGTGGTGGCTATGAATACAGTGCAGGGATTCAAACAGGCATGGGATAGGCATAAGGGAGCAATACAGATGAGTATGAATAGATAGGCCACTGACAGAGCAAAGGCCGATGGCACATTTATAAGGTAGAAAAAGAAATGGGCAGACTGGATGGGCCTTGCTGTCCTTATCTGCCATCAACCTCCATGTTTCTATATTTCACTGGCTGCAGGGTGGGGGTGGGGTGGAATGGCATGAGCATTACAGCTGACAATCCCAAGTAACACCCCTGACACCTGCCAGTCTCTACAGGGTGGGATGTTATGGTTGGAAACCCTAATGCCCCAGGCATTTGTTGGTATTTTCACTCCAAATTTTCATCATGGGCTTTTTGTGACCCTACCTCATGAACAGTGGCACTATCAGTTTGTTAGCCGAAAGGAGATTTTGCACAGCAACTGTGCCATTTGGTACCACAAGAGAGAAAACACATTTTGGGCAGAATGTGAAAAATAACAGCTGTACTGTTTATGAGGAGGTTTAAAAAAATCACAATCTTGAAAATCTGGAGTGAAAATATGAAAAATTGATGAAGTCACGAGCATGTGTAGAAACTGCATAATGCACACCAGTAACGCAATTATTTGGGGGATTTTTCTTAATCAAATTTTCAACATAGGCATTTTGGGACCTCCTCTCATGAACGGTGGCACTGTGATTTTGTTACTCTGTCCCAAAAGTTGATTTCCCACAGTGACCACACCATTGTGCACTAGATGTAAGGAAACACACTTTGGGCAGGATGCAAAAAGTGACAGCTGTACTGTTCATAAGGAAGTGTGAAAAAATGGCAATGTTGAATTTCTGGAGTGAAAATATAAAAAATTGTCAAAGTTATGAATGTGCATGGAAACTGCGCAATGCAGGCTTGTAACACAGTCATTTTTTTGAATATTTCACCAGATTTGCAATATAGGCCTTTTGGGACTCCACCTCATGAACAATGGCACTGTCATTTCATTAATTGGTCCCAAAAGGTGATTCCATGCAATGACCGCAAAATCACCTTTTGGGGCTGAATAAGGAGATGACCATGCATGTGTTCATGAGGTGTGGTCCCAAGAACCCCAGATTGAAACTTTGGAGCCAAAATTCAAAAAAGTGGCTGAGAGATCCACCTAAGTTGAAATTCCCTCATTGATGCCATTATACTGCTTACCAGCATTTCTTCATTTTGCAGTTTGGCTTTGAAGAGTCCAGATGTGTTCCTGCTCCACCAAAGATCGCGGCGCCACATCTCTGGAGGTAAGTATGGGGTGACGGGATGTGGGAGGTGTGGTGCACACAGGGTGGGTGCAGGTTGTGGAGGGGGGCACTGTGGACAACGAGGAACCGTTTTCTTTTTTCAGGCACCCCAAAAAAATGGACATCACGGGATGGTTTTCTTTCTTTACAGGTGAAATAAAACAAATGTTGGGTACACTGCAGTGAGATCCCAGTGTGCCCTATGACTTTCGGTGGGGAGGATGTTGTGCACACTGGGGTGGGTGCCCAGTGTGCCACACAATAGGGGTAGGGGAGAAACATGACAACATGGTCAGCTTTCTGTGAGTGGTGGCACACTGGGGTGGGCTCCCAGTGTACCACACAATGTGGGGGTTGGGGGACATGCTGACATGGCGATTGCACCCCTGATGTCGGCTTTGTTTGCGGATTGTGTTGCGGCTGCAGGAGCAGCCACCATGTTTATTGAAATGCTTCACCAGGAAAGGCACATACGGGAGGTGTATCATCTCTGACACTGAATGACAAGCTTGTCTCTGATTGCTGCGGCAGATTTCTTTTAAGTTGGTGGCACTTTACATCATTTTTGCATCAGTGCTAGCATGCTGGCTAATTGGGGAATGAGGGACGTGCCTACCAAAGTGTGCCCTGCAGTCGCCAACACTGACACACACCTCACTGTGCTACTACTGTAAGATGTTGCTTGTGCACGTGCAAGACAGCATAAAAATGACCAACTCACCAGATAGTTAAAATGTAAATCCATCTCATTTGTTTAGAAACACAAAAAATTAGTGCAAATAGGTATGGTATTTGCACCTGGTTTGTAGGTTTCTAAATAAATGAGAATTATTTAAATTGAACTAACTGGTGAGTGGGTCTATTTTTCCAATCTGTCTGTTGAATTTATGTGATGTCCCATACTGTGTCAAGCGTATGATTTTTAAAAGTCATAAAATGGGCAAAACTCCAAGTAACATCAGGTGGTAGTTTAAAAAGTCACAATTCCTATTTATGTTGGGTGAAATTTCCAAGTCATACAGTAAAATGGTTGTAATTCTTAGAATGGAGCTTCAAAAGTCATAAAATAGATGTGACTCTAGTTACTGTATGTTAAGATCAGACACTGTCTTGATGTCTCATGTTCTATCTTTGAGATATTTAAAACATTAAACATAGCTGCTGCATTGCTAGCTATTTTATGGTACTTTACATACAGTTTTGTGTAAAAATGGCTAGAAATACTGTAGATGTGAATGATAGACCAGGGAACATTCAATCTGAAAGTTGTGTCCTGGCACATTTACCCCTGAACGTTGCAAACTAGACATAGCAACAGTATGTTAGAGTTATGAAAATGGACTTAGCTATGCCCTAGCTTTGAACAGTGGGCATAGCGGGCAATTTGGCTTTTGTCAAAAGCAGTAAAATAGAAAACTGCATCTTGACATAGGCTTTGACAACTCCACCCCAAATATTTATCTCTGTAAAGTTGTTTATTTTAGTAATGCTGTTATCATGACATTATTCTTCCTTTTCCATGGTTGGAAGTGGAGAGGTAGAATGTTGGTTGGGCTACCTAGGGGTAACAGATGTACCATTCTGCAGGTGGGTGGGACTGGCTAAAACAGCATGTGGATGGAACACCAATACGAAATTGAAGGGGTGGTGGGATGACTCGGTGCCAGGTGAGAACCTGGCTTGGTCACTTGGTTTGAGGTCCAGCCCTGAAGGAGATTTGGTTGACTGCATCAATCCACAAGGACTCATATGAGGTGCAGAGCTGACCACAGAATGTACCAGCTTGATAACCATGTGATGTGTCATTACTGTAGTGATTTCAGGCCACTAGCCTGGCTCCCCATGGTACTAACATATCATGGTTGAGGATGCGGAGGGGTGGAAGTGGTTGCAGGAGGACCTGACTAAGATGCAGGAGTGGACGGAAACATGGCAGTTGGGATTCAATGCCGAGAAATGCAAGATTCTGCACTTTGGAGCCAGTAAACGGGGGAGGGATTATCCCTTGAATGGGATACAGTTGGGGTGCCCCTGAGGAGGAGGAGGTATTGCTACCTCAAAGTAAAGGGCTTGTCAGATGTGTGTTGAACCTGACTAACATTATAATTTGTGCATCAAAAGGTACTACATTGTTGTAATTGTACCACAACTGTGAAAAAATCATTTAAGGCACAGTAAAAATATTTTTTACTGACGTGTTGAGTGCTGGCTTATTCTAATTATTGAGGGATTATCACTTGAATGGAGTACAGTTGGGGAGCTCCACAGAGGAGAAGGACCTAGGAGTGATCATTACAGGGAGCATGAACAACTCTGATCAGTGCAGGAAGGCAGCAGCAAAAGCCTTCAAGATGTTGGGGTGTATTATAAGAGGGATCTCCTCCAGAAGGAGGGAGGTTATCCTACCCCTGTATAGGTCACTGATCAGGCCCCAACTGGAGTACTGCAGGCAGCATTGGCAACCATTTCTGAAGATGGACATCAGATTGTTGGAGGGGGTGCAGCGAAGAGCCACAAAGATAATCCAGGTATTAGAGAGCAAGCCCTATGAGGACAGGCTGGAAGAGCTGAATATGTATTCACTGGAGGAGAGGAGGGATAGGGGGATATGATCAAGACCATTAAGTACCTAAAGGGGATAAACAAGACCAACACTGAAGGGATTTTCCAGATGAGAAAGGGAAGGAACACAAGAGGGCATGGACTGAGACTGGAGCGGGGAAGATTCAAGAGAGAGATGAGGAAATATTTTTTCACTGAAAGAGTGGTGGACACATGGAAGACCTTACCAAACAAGATAGTGTCCTGTAAGACAGTGGGCAGTTTCAAGAGGGGTTAGGACATGGTTAAGGGTAAGGGATACTGAGAAGAGGGGGTGGGGGGCATCTACTGACACTGCCACCCCCCAATCCTCCCATCCTTTCCCTCCACCCTTCCCCTGACCCTAACTTTCTCCTTATGTCTATTCCAGCCTTTCTGGATGTTGCCCGCCATCTTCAATGAGACCACCTCTTCTAGCAGCACATTCCAACTGGCCACCACACTCTCCATGAAGAAATGCTTCATAACCTACCTCCTAAACCTCCCCCCATCCAACTTAAGAGTGTACCACTCATGTTTTGGTTGCCGCTTAGCTTACAGAGACCTTCTTTATCCACCCTATTTATCCCTTGTAGGTACATGGAGGTCCCAATTATGTTCTGTCTCTATCTTCTCCTCCAGGAAGTACATGTTTAGGGCCCCCAACTGCTCCTCGTATGCTTTACACTGCTGAACCAGAATCATCTTCAGTACCTTCCTATGGATCATTTCTAGAAGGTTAATGTCCTTTTTAGGGTGTGGGCACCAGTACTGTACTCCATACTGTAGATGTGGCCTCTCCAGTGATCTGTACAAGAGTAGTGTAATCTCTTTCTGCTTGCTATTTAACCCTCTAGCTATGCATCCTAGCATTTTATTTGCCCTTGTTGATGCTTTTCTGCACTGCGTGAAGTGCTTCAGGTCACTAGTGATCAGCACTCCCAAATCTTGCTCCTCCTCTCTTTGCAGATACCCAGACCCTCCTAGTAAGTATTCGATCCTTTGATTCTTGGTTCCAGTGTGCCTAATTTTGCATTTCTTTGCACTGAAGCCAGGATGCCAAATCACAGACAACCTCTCAAGTTTTTTCAGATCCTCATTTAGGTTCTGTATCCCTTCCGTGGTGTCCATCCTCCCACAGAGCTTGATGTCATCTGAAAAAAGGGACATTTTGCTCTTAATACCATTCCCACTATCATTAATAAAGGCATTGAACAACACTGACCCTAGCACTGGACCCTGCAGGACCCCACTGGTGACCTCCCTGTTGTTAGATAATGCTCCCCCCACCACCACCATCCTCTGGGTCCTGTTACCCACCCAATTTTCCACCAGTCTTGTCATTTTCTCCCCAACCATGAGATCAGCCAAATTCTTAATCAAATGTCTGCCAGTGTACGGAGTCAAAGACCTTTCTGAAACCTAGGTAGAGGATGTCGACTGCTTGGGCACTGTCCACCATTTTGGTGAACCAGCCAAAGAAGTGAATCAGATTTGTTTGACACAACCTCCATCCTATAAACTCATGTTGCCTTTCATCCTGAAGACCATGTTCCTTTACTGACTCTACCAACCATTCCTTAAGTATAGTCATGGCTGAGGTCAGATTGTCTGGTCTGTAATTCCCTGGGTCATCTTTGGGACTGCTCTTTACTATGGATGGCACAATACATGCCATTTTAAGTCCTGCAGTAACACACCTGGCTCCAGTGAACTATTGAGCAGTCCCACCAGTGGCTCTGCATGCTCCTCTGCCAGTTCATTCAGCACCCTTGGGTGTACACCATCTGAGCCTGGTGATTTGTCTACCTTCAATGCTAGCAGCCCTTTCCTCACTCTATCCCATCTACCACCACATTCATACTCCCCTCCCCCAAATCCTCTTCTCCCCCATTGGCACCAGGCCATCTCTCTCCCTGTTCAAGATGAAAGAGCAGTATTCATTCATTAGATCTGCTTCCCATATTTCACCACCACCCATCCATCCATCCCCTTTCCAGAACCTAAAAAGCCCATCCTTCTTGTCTCCTTTCTTGCTTATATAGTGAAAAAAAGGCCTTCTCTCCCTTCTTAATTCTCTCTGCTAACTGTAGTTCCTTCTGAGCCTTAGCCAACTGGACTACCTTACTTGCCTCACTAGTAATCATTAGATCATTCACCCTGCCCTCCTCTCTCTTGGTTTTCCTGAAATTCCTACCGGCTAACCTCTTGTCTCTTACTGCCTGGGCATCCTCAATTCTATTATTGCTACTACAAATACTACTTTTGCCATTGAGTTCTTCCCCGAAGCCTATCACACTCCTTTTGTAGCCATAATTCCCTCCTTTGTTCCACCCCCATATCTGCCCTGATACCCGCCAGGTGCTTCCTTAACAATTCACCCATCTTTCTGAAGTCCACCTTCCTGAAGTCCAGGATTTTTGTCTTAGTGGGACATTTTCCCAGCATGTATCCAACCAGAACCACACTGTGCAATGATCACTTCAACTCAGGGGCTCCTTGAGCATTACAACTTGTATGTGCTCTGCAGTTTTGAGCACCAGATCAAGGACTGCACCCTCCGGGATAGGTTCTGTGACTCCCTGAATAAGGAACCTGTTCTGCAATGCTTCCAGAATCACCTGACTCTTAGCACAAGTCATGGTCGGTACACTCCAGTCTACCTTGAGCAGGTTGAAGTCCTTCACTATTACCACCACTGCCTTCCCTGCAGCATTCAGTGTCTGCAGGTTCAATTCATGTCCCTTTCTTCTTCCTATTTAGGTGGTCTGAAAACCACTTCCAACCTCACCTTCCTCCCTCCCTCCACTGGACAGGAACTGAACCCACATTGCTTCTGCCCTCTCCTCCAGTGTCTCCTTCCTCATGCATGCTATATCCTCTCTGATACAAACAGTAAGTACTTTTTGAGGGCACATACACTGTGCTGTACACATGGAAGAGAGTACCGCAGAACACTTGGTGGACTCGATGAGAATCAGATAAGGTTGCTCATAATGGAACCTGATTGACTGGAGTCAGACACAGGCTCCCTTTAGTGAAGACTGGCTGTTGTTTTTTTTTATTTTCAGGGAATAGTCTATCACACAAAGAGGAACATCATAGGCAACTATGCTGCTAAACAGGCAAAGTGTGGGGTATGGTATGGTATATATCTTTATTGTTCGATGACAGAAAATTATCATTGCAATTTATAAAATACAATATGACATTAAAAATCAGACAGATGCATCATATAACAAGCAAAAAAAAGAAAACAAATAACAAATAGATACATAAATATGTTAACTTAGTTCACCCTTCCCTATGTTCAAAATCATCCTTTTCCTAACTTTGTGAATAATGACTAGGTATTGAGCTACTCTTGTTATGATAAAATCATCTACAACTGTAAAAAGAATCCTTAAAAGTGTGTTTTCATCAGTGTATTGCAATGATTCTAATATTGGAATAATCCAAGATTTTCTTGCTATATCATACCATGACAATAAGCATTATGTGCATTTAATCTTTCTTAGATATTTTATTACAGCTACATAACTAACCTGAGGAATTAGATGATTTGCTAAATCTGGCAGCCAAAACATTAGACTAAGACATCCCTTATTTATGTTTTGCATATGCTTTTCCAATGAGACAGTCTTCCAAGATGTCAAGGTAGTACCTATAAATATGCTGACAGTCATTAGCGGTATACCATCTAGAGAACTGTGATAGTTAAATAGCCTGTATGGGCCCGATTCTCAAAACAGTTACGCCAGACTGAATCACGCAAACTGAAAAATGCACCAAACAATTGCAACATGTGCAGTTCTCAAATGCAGCATGCACCATGTCATAAACACAATGCGCCAAAGTAGACTTACATTACACTTGCACCAAACTCTGAGATATGCATTGACGTAAACCAATTTGTGCTACAGAATTGTTCCACTAACCCCGTTGGTGTGATTCTAGAAGCAACCAAAGGCTAAGATACGTCACTTGGAAAAGGCATACGTTACACCGGGGGGAGCAGGTGTAACAGCAGTAGAGTATGAAAGGAGGCCCATTGATGCAGACAGCACAGTCACTGTTGAGCAAGCAGTGTGCAGACACTCCTGCTGATAGTGAGTGCATTATGGCAGCACCAGCAGCCATGCTGGGAATATTACTACTAGACAGGTGGCACAGGCAGCGTGATAGCAGTAACCAGGGAACAGGCAGCAACCAGTGTGGCACCGACCCACCAGAGGCCATGCGACACATGTGTACAGAGCCAGGACCTCATACCTGGACCTCACAGAGGAGCAGTGCATCACACACTATCGCCTGCCAAAGGCCATCATTGCTGAGCTGTGTGATGACCTACAGGAAGATCTACAGAGTGCCACCTGTAGGGGCACCCTGTTTCAGTGGAAGTGAAGGTAAATGCATCATTGTCCTTCCTCACCACTGGAACTTTCCAATCCCCCACTGGTGACATGGCAGGCATCTCACAGTCAGCCATGTCCAGCTGCCTCAGGCAGTTCCTGGATGCGATGATGTATCGCATGGACAGTTACATTGAGTTCCTGAGGTACGCACAGCAGCAGGTGGTGATGCAGGCCTTCAGTGATGTTGCACAATTCCACCGTGTGCTTGGTGCCATCGACTATACACACATGGCCATCAGAGCAACACTAGGTGAGGCGAAGGTGTACATCAACAGAAAGGGTTTCCACCCCATGAATATGCAGGTGGTGTGTGATGGCCAGTGCCACATATTGGATGTGGTAGCCCAATACCCTGGTTCCAGCCATGACTCCTACATCCATCGGAACTGAGGCCTACATGAGGCATTAAAGAGGGGACAGATCACAGGTGGATGGCTCATTGGTAAGTACCACTGGCCTGAGGAGAATCACACCAGTCCCTGCGGATCCAGCATGCCTGTGTGTGTAATATGTGCCCGGCACACTAATGGAGTGTCACTTACATCTCACAGGTGGCAGTGGATACCCACAGCTGCCATGGGTCATGACACTACTATGGCACACACTCACACTGTGACTGAGGTGTGCTATAATGAAGCCCATACCTCTCCCTGTGCTATCATCGACAGGACATTTGGCATCCTGAAGGCCCAATTCCATTGTCTGGACCAATCAGAAGGGACACTACAGACCTGAGATGATGTGCAAGATATTTGTGGTGTGCTGCATGCTGAACAACCTCACACAGAGAAAAGGTGTGCCACTGTCAGGCCTGGATGAGGAGGAGGAGGAGGAAGAGGAGCATTGGGCTGATGAAGACCACCGGGAAGACCACGGCAGACAGCCACGAGACCATGCAGCATTGAGCCAGGCATGGCAACATGCCAGCTGTGAGCTGATAGCCCACCACTTCAGCTGAGTGACAACAGCAACCAACGGGTGGCACCAGCAGCAGTAGGTGAGTAGCCAATGGACATCAGACCACCTCAGAGCCATGCTGCCCCTGTGCTTGACACCAGACATGGTGACACTGTATAGAGCTGTCGGTGGCCATGTCAGGTGTAGCACCTGGTGGGCAGAGACACTCACAGTGGTGTGTGGACACTTGTCAGGCAAGATAACAGGACATGAACTGGCTTCATATCTCCAGTCGGAAAGGTTGATAGCGAGTATGAAGTGTCGCTTAGACCTCTTTCAGCGGAGATGGAGTAAGTTCCAAGCTTTGTGTCTGACCTGATCCAATTATACTACTCTAGACCCATTTCCTTAGGTCTGCCTTGTAGCTCAAGAACTATATTAATCCTGATTATTGGAAATGTTCTGTTTTTATATCAACGACAAGTATTGGAATGATGGTTATATGTAGCTTTATCCAGGCATCGTTAGGTGTTTATCGGTGCACCCGGGGGGGTGGGGGATGGAGTCATTCTCTGGGGGTGAATGTTTGGCATTATACATTGTGTCTTGTATTAATGAGTGGGTGGGTTCATGGGATAGTGGGTGGGGTTGGGGTTTCAGGGGGTTGGTTTTGTGTTTCTTTTCTTTCTTTTGTGTGGGTTAGGATATGTTTGGGTGGTGGGGGTGCTTTGGTTGTACAGCTCATTTTAACTTTTCTCTGTACTTCTTTGGTGTGTTTTGTGGGTGTTGTTGTTGTTCTTGTTTCTTTTTCAAAATAATAAAGTTAAATTTCAAAAAAAAGATAACAGGACATACAGCACAACATAATATGAACATAAATGAGTTGTGTACTATGATGGGGGCAGTGCTGGGATGCAGCTACAACACCCATGGGATGTCACTTGAGGGTGGGGCTGGGGCTGGGGTGAGGGTTTGTGTGATAGTCATAGAACACAGTGTAGTGTGCAACAACATATGTGAGACATACACAACTGCAGTGAATGCTGTAAGTGAAACCTGCAACAACACAGCTGTGGTGTCAGCAACACACATACTGCAACATCGGCTGCATATGCAGCAACAATGAACATGTGCAATGTACATGCAGTTCACTATCAAGATATGGCAAAATGCAAATGAGTGAAAATGTACCACATGTGTCCCACACCAACATTCCACACCAATCGCTGTTACACCGATGTACAGTATATGTACAGCCAGGTGCAGCCCACCAACTATAGGCAATGGATTGCAAACAATGCTGCTATATCTGGTGTGTTGCACCTAGCAGACAGTACATGCTGGGACAACATGTTGACCATGGTACCACCTTCTGGTCATGCACTTGCATTTTGCAGCAAAAAGGGCATGCACATGCGACTTATGGTGGAAAACGCAACACATGCGACAGGCGTTGGTGTGCACATGTCACATGCGAGAACATGTGCAACCACAACTGCACAACACTACAAACAGCAGAAAGAACAAGAAAGAAGGAGACTGACATTGAAGGGCCAAAACAACCCCACAATGACCAGTCTCAGTGGCAGGGCACCCAATTTTAGAGCTGCTGAAACAGCACAGTTGATAAATCTGGTCCAGCAGTGGCAAAGAACACTGCTGCCACCAGGCTGCAGGTGCCACACACCTATTGAAAGGAATAATGTGTGGCATGTTACTGGGGCACACATACAGAGGTTCTATGGTGTGAGGTGCACCCCACCCCGTAACTCAAGCACTGCTTGCAGGACCTTGTAAGGCGGGACCCTGGGATCCTCCGGTGGTTGCTGGATATGGCCTCCAGGAGACCATGGATATCAGGACTGGTCTGCGACCTGCAGAAGAAGAGTATGTCACACAGTCACTACTCCGGCAGACTCCAGTGGCATCCACTGCATGGCCGTGTGCACATAACACCGAGATGTGTTACATGTCTCTACAGATTGGAGAAGTGCTGCCCCAGGCTCACAGGGGACTGGCAGTGTGGCATAGGATCAGCAGGTGGTGAAACAGGAGGCAACACACTGCTGTCCACATCAAGATAAGTGGTGCCCACCAAGAAAATGGGGCCATGGCATGACCACATATCATCAGGTAGCGATGTGAACTACTGCCAGCTAACACATGGCATTTGATAGTGGTGGGACATCATGTGCACCAGGGGTGGACATGGGCATTGCAGACTGATGGGGTGTGCGGCACAGGGGTGACATGTGGAAGCATGGCCATGGTGCGAGGGCATGTGCAGTGCGTGGTGACTGTGGGTTGGACTGTGTCCAATCCCGTCACCCCGGAATAACACCTGTACTGTTGCAAGGGCATTGCTGCAATAGCTCACTGACACATGTCCTGTTTCCATGTTACAGGTGGACACCGTCATGTACCCCCAGCCACAGGCCACTTCTACAGGCCATGGACGACCTGAAAAGGGTGGATGCATGAGCCTATGAGCTGCACACCAGATGCCAGAAGAGAAGGGCTTGTCCATTGACCCTGAAGACTGAGGATGAGGATGAGGTGGATGGTAAGGACAGGCAGACACCCGGCCAACAGCACAGGGTCAGCAGGCCATGGAGGACACCCAGCAGGACCCTGGGGATAATGGCAAGGACACTCATGAGGGGGCACTGGACAGTGGCATTGCCCCTGAAGATAGCCAGCAGGTTGTGGAGAACATAGGAAAGATGGCATTGGTCAGGGAGCAGGAGGAGGAGCCAGGAGGTCATGGGGCCATGGCAGAGATGTAGGATGAGCCAGTGGGGGAGCCATTGGAAGAGCCAGGCAATCCAGGGGCCATGGTGGAGATGGGGGCCGAGGCCCAACACCAAGGAAATGAGTCCATTGACCCTGTGAACCAGGGGCATGTGCAGCAGGCTGTGGAACAGGCTAAGGGGCAGCATGCTCCTATTCAACCGCCACCACAACCATGGGAAAGGAACCGGGTGCTAGCTGGCTAGGGGGAGGCCATCATGCAAGATGTTTCTCAGCTGCATGGTTCCCTTAGATCCCTGCTGTCCACCCTGCAGGACCATTAGTTTGGGAAGGACTGCCAAGTACTACTTCACTTAGTAGTCATGCATGGAGGGCACCCTGTCACTGTGTTCACTGTTGTTGTGAGGTGGGGGTAACCTGAACCTGATATTATTGTTGTTGCAGGGGTGGGGGGGTTACCCTGTAGCTGATATTACTGCTGTTGCAGGAAGGGGGATCACCTTTAACATGTATGTACTGTTGTTGCGAGGGGGTGGGGGGACAACTGTTTGCCTGTTATGAGTGTTGCTGCTACGGGGAGTTGTGGGGGGTTCCTTTGACATGTTTTCAGTGTTGTGGTGGGAGGATTTACCTTTGTAGTGTGGAGTGTTTATATTTGGACGGGACTGTTTCAAACTTGAATAAACTACTGTTATTCATTACAGACACACCGTGTCTCTGTGTGGTCTTTGCGTGGTGTTCCCTGTGTTTTCAACATGTGTGCATGACATCATTGGCATGTGGTCACATGCATGCAGCACTATGGTGCTGTTGTCTATATGGGCACATATAGACATGCAATGGTAGTGCATCACAATGTACCCATGGTGTGTGCCACATCACTGTGGGGTGTTGTATACTCACAGCACTGCACCTGTTGGAACACCACACAAGGTGTCTCCTCCCAGTATTCACACTGCTGTCTGTACTTGCCCTCAGACTGATGTGTGATGGCTGTACACTACACACAACAACAACCGCACCACACGGTATATGACAGCATGGGACAATGCGGTGGTAGCATGCTACTGTGTTATTCCATGTACACACATCCCTGCACTGTGTCAGCCATACCGATGGGGCAGCTGTTGGCATTTATGGCATCACTCCACCTGAGAGTGTACAGGGCACCAGTAGCACTTGGCCATGGTGGGGCATTGCACCATTCAACAGCAGGGATGTGCTGCCCAGTGCTGCACACCTGTCATGGTGACACTGTACACATAATCTAGTGGTCATGGCCGGTGCATGGTACCTGGTGGCTACAGCAAAAAATAATGGTGACACCCTTCTGAGCGTTGTGCCCACAGGTCACATGCTGTAGGTTGCTGCCAACTTGATGGCTATAAATGTTCATGCCCTGTTCACAGTCACCCAGCAGTGGGCCTTGGGGATGGTACAGGCAATGCAGAGCTGACACTACACCATACGGGCCAATGGCAACTGTCGTGCATCATGCCTCCTTCCCTGTGTACTGTGGTTGCAGTGAAACATGCTTGACCCCCCCACAAGCTGCCTATGTCAGCATCCCCCACGTGTGTCAGTGCAGTGTAGTGCATAGTGGGCAGGATGTCCTGACACCACACATGCACCGTTGTCCCTATGTTGGTGTGTGCAGCATGTGCACATGCAATCATGTGGCACATTTATGCCCCACAATGCACACTTATTGGACTTGACTGCACAATGTGTTGTGCCATGTGGTCCCTCAAATGCACATGCACAGCACCCTGCCCCATGACATACTGCCCACCCCTCACTGCCTGCAGGCCCATGCAGCCATATTGCACTGTTGTTACCCACATGGGACTGGCAGGGGAAGTAAGATATCAACAATGACAACAACATATGTGGTACAATGCTTTAGTCTGTGAACACATCTGTGCAATAACATGTAACAAACAAAAGTGTTACGACACATGTGACCCTTTGTGCTCAATAATGACTATGTACAAGTGGCTGCCCAACCCCTTTGCACCACCTCTGCATTGTGCACAGTATTACATCGCAACAATGATGGGAATACAGTGAAGACCATCACAGTGACATTTTCAGCAGTTCGCTGTGATGTCTTCTGGGTATCCAACACTGTTGCTTCTGGGGTGTTTGACCCATTTCCAAACCAATTCCAACTCAAAGTTGGTTAATTTAAGTGTGGAGGTGTGGGGGTGCAGATCCCCTGCATTGGGGGTGTGGGGGTCAAAGCCCCCCACACAAAACATTAGTTCCCCCAGTGATGGCACAACAGCAGTTAGCAGTATAGTGCTATCGCTGTGCTGATGGTTGGCGAATTCCATGTCATCATGGCATGGTAGAACCATTGTGCACACCATGTGACCCATCCACCTCATACACACCAACAAATGTGCCCTCCCTCAGTGTTGTCCCATGCAGTTCTCATGTGCAAATGGGTATTTAGTCTCCCATGTGCAGCTCAGCTATGCAGGCCCTATTCACAGGGGGTGTCACTGTGTTTCAGAAGATGGCACCAGGTAAAGGCACTGCCCTGATGGGCTGTTGTTTGGCCTGTGACTGTGTGACCCTGGCACTGTCCCTGATGTCCCTTCCCCCTGCCTCCACTCTGGCACCTGTCTCGGACTGGGCGTCATCGGTGGACATAGTCAGTCACTTCCAGTCCCACCTCCTGGGCTGTGTGCCACTGGGTTGTTGTGGGTCTTGTACCCCATTCCCTGTTTGACACCATCTTCTCTGCCTTGCACCGCTCCATCTGCTGACACACCTGGCTGCTTTCCACTGGCTACAAAAAGGTAAAACATGTATGGGACCAGATAACTGTTCTGCCAACTCAAACCAAGCAGCTATTTGCCATTCACACTCACATACACACAATAACAGTACAATAAGTATAGCAAGCCAAAGCTTTATTATAGCAAAATATAATATAAAAGGTTACAATAAGTACAGCAAGCCAAAGCTTTATTATAGCAAAATATAATACAAAAGGTTATACATCACCGATTCCAAAAGCTACATCCAAGCCTGTTCCAATGGCTGGGAAGCCCCCTTGTCAGCCTGGCTAGGAGTCTCATGAACCGGGAATCGGCCCCACAGCGATGCGTCCACCCTGCAGGTGAGGCTTCCAACCAGGCATTGAGAAAGCTACATTTATATCTTATTCTATGCTAAAAATAACCGTGCAGCCTTCATAGTGTTGTCTCGCCACATTCTAGAAGCTGGCCGGGCTCCCAGGATGCTGCGAATTCACACCATAAGGACTGCTCAGAATTCCCTACACCTGCTAGGTCACTGTGCTCCAAACACTGGCTGGGTGCCTAGAACACTATGAGCTAAGCAGAAGTTTAAACAAAACTACAAAAACAGGTTGCCTGATAATATGCAACCTTCAAGTTAGCAAAATACACTGTCTGAAGCAAAACATAATAATGAGGCTATCTAAAGAGCAAAACACCAATTAAATGAAGCAGCATGTAAATGGAGTCACACAATACAAAATGAGTATAAAATTACATACATTACATGAAATAGCATACAAAATGGAGTGACAATAATCAACATATTATACTATCACTACATTCGGTCCTTTGATTATTGTGAATACGATTTGTATGATATTGGTACCATAGCAAAATTACTACGAATATAACATGATAAGTAACAAGTCCAAATAAGCAAGATAATTGTCACTACAGCAATGATTATGATAGGATGTATCAGAATATTTAACACTTTTAGCTGATGGAGACCATCCTGTAAAATATCCCACCAATAATGAGTAGTCTCTTGTTGAATCTTGGAACTTAAATCAATCATTTTATTTTTAACTATTGTAGTTTGCACCTGACTTTGCACTAATGATTTATTTCTTATTGCCAAATGAGCCTGCATTACATCTGTTTCCTGAATTATCTGTTTAATTTTATTTAATGAGATACTCAATCTTGATTGATCTAAAATATTGGGCTGCCAATACAAAATAAGCTTCTGCTCATTATTAGGGACAAAGGTGTAAGTAGTATTTTCCCACCACAAATGAGTCACATTTCTTAAACAACCTGAAAAGGGACGAGTTAAGTTATACATCCTAACAGTATTCTCCTGATTAGTTACTATACAAACAAACTGGGGTCCTATTTCTGTAAACATGGTAAAGGTTATGGGTAAAATTGTCCATTGACACAAATTTATCGAATGCTCCAGTAAACAAGGTTCATAAAGTCTGGAATGCTGTCCATAGTATTCCATCAGCTGTTTTGAACACAGACTTAAGTCATGGGTGGTGTTCTGACTATCTATATAATCTCCGTTAAAATGTGGTAACAAAACTCAGGATCAAATAATGGGGACCAAAATTACAGGTAATATTACATATTTATCTGTGCATTTTACTGTGTGGATGACATTACAATCCAATGATTACTAGGAATCCATGATTTGAACACGGTCCTCCATACATATTCATTATTACTCATTATATCACTCTGGGCCTTATTTTTGCATTATAGAATACATATGTCGCATTGTGCATTCTGTCCAATCAATAAATCATGAAATATTTTCTGCTACTCCCATTCCCCATACCTGTGAAGCATTAAATAACTGCAAGAACTCAAAATCATAATTCAAAGTTAATCTTTGGGGTAAGAAAACAGTTGGCATTCATTGAGCTTGTAAGTTAATTAAGCTAAATACATCAATTCCTACTGCCTAAGCCTGTTAGTCAGTGTTTCTATATCAACACTATTTAAAATTCCATGCCTGCCCCTGCTCCACCTAATAGCATATCATACCAAGCTCTTTTATATTTGCATTTTCTACTAAACATAAGCGTTATGTTAAAATGGATTACATTTTCTGATACAGCTGCGCTACTGATGTACATGTGGATGGAACCTTAACTATACTATCATTGCTAATTGCAGGATGATTTTTCAACACTGTAATGTGATCTGCCCAAGTAGTTCTATTAGTTATTGCAGTAGCATTCATGAAAAATAACGTGTCCATGTCAATCAAAGTAATACTTGCATTGAAAATGTCTGTTTGATTCATGCAGCAATCAAGTCTATGTTGTACAGACACCATGCAACTATTCGGTAAGTTGCAGCATCTAATAGCAGTCTGGTTCTGTAATTTAATCCAATTTGTGTCCTGCATAGGTTGGACATATAATCGTCCTGCCATTGTCTCAACTGGTTTCCAAATGTTCACATCTGGTGAAAAAGTAATGTTCATTACAGGACATCCTTGGTTTTCAGGGCAAGTAAAGTTGTCTTGCACTCGAAGCTGGTGGAAGATTTCCAACCCCATTGTACAAGTGGGTCAGTAAGCTTCAATATTCTTCCACCTGGGGTAATAGGGCTTTACCGAATGGACCGTGAGAGAGAGTGTTATTCCTTTTAGAATCCATTGAAGAACCTAGAAAATACACAGACTGATTATTCTCGAAGATAACATGTGTTCGCTGGTACATATTCCCATCTCTCTTTCCCTGACCTGATAATTAACACTGTGTTGTCTTGTCGGTGGCTATCACCTCAGCTGGTTCAGGAGGGCCATTTGGGTTTGTAACCCATATTTTTGGCACCATTGTTAAAACCTCCTGTAGATCTAAAACCTTTATCCTTCCTTGCTGTTAAGAGTGTGGGGCTTGTCCTTTATAGGGGTCACTTTGTTAACTGGAATAATTAACAATTGAGCCACTCTGTCATACTGTTGAATTAACAGATTTTGTTCTCTACTATTCAACAAAATTACTTTCACTTCTCCTTGGTAATCACAATCAATCACCCCTCCCAAAATTTGTATTCCCTTGAGGGCTAGTTCTGATTTAGGTGCTATCCAACCAAAATGTCTTGGTGGAATTTGTATTCCAATACCAGTTTCTATCATTTGAATGTTTCTGCTGTTTATTCTGTATTCTTGAAGGGCATGTAAATCAAGTCCAGCAGCTTCTGGGGTTGCCCTGCAAGGAGACAAACTCTGTTAATTTCCCAATATAACACTGTTTCTGTAGTTGAGTAAGCCTGCACTTGCAAATTAGGAGTTATCATTCGCATTAAGGGGGTCTCAGATTCTCCAATTGGTCTATTATTTAAAATCTGTAATGCTTCATGCAAATTCTCTTTCCATTTTCGTAGGCTCACCCCCCCCCAATTTCCTAAACTGTTCTTTCAGCAAGCCATTCATTCTCTCAATTAACCCTGCTGCCTGCGGGTAATAAGGGATGTGAAATACCCACTGTATGTTATGGGCTTGAGCATAAGCTTGTACCATTTTCCCCTAAAATGGGAACCATTGTCACTTTGTATCTGCAAGGGTATTCCATAGTACAACATAATTAAGTTAATTGCCTTAATGGTGTTTTTTCTGTAGCTTGTTTACAAGGGTATGCCAATAAATACCCTGAATATGTATCTACAACTGTGCAAGCATATCGACATCCTCCACTAAGGGGTAGAAGTCCAATGTAATCAATCTGCCAAATTTGTCCAGTAATTTTCCCTCCCCAATTGTCCTTTCACAATATGAGGATTGGTCTTTGTTGCCCATGTTGGCATATAGGACACTGAGCAATAACAGTTTTAACCAAATCCAATGTTAGGGTACACCCCTACTATATGCCCACCTGTAAGTGGCTTTCTCTCCCAAATGTCCACATTTTGATGTGCCCATTTGCCAGCCCTGATAACTGCTGACTTTGAGTTTCTTCAATATCCACTGGAAGAATCTTAGCTTTTTCATCTGCAATAGAATTGTACCATCGTTCTAGTGTATCTGAAGCACAATGAGCATCAACATGAAATACAGTGGTCTGAGTATTTTGCACCATAATCCATATTTCCTGCCAAGTTCTTTTCCCCATATTTCTTTAGAATAAATTTTCCACTCATCCTTACCCAAGTGGGCAGCCAGGTTGTTAAACCATTGGCTACAGACCATGAATCAGTATAAATATTACATGTACCTTGCAACCTTTGTGGGTATTACACTGGAAGGAGGAAGGGTAGCTTACCCTCCTCCAAGTCTCCTACTGGTGGAAGACACAGCTCGAGGTGCAAGAGACAGCTCGAATACTGTAGCAATAAAAAGGTTAGCTGTGAACACAGACAAACAACAAAACAAACACACATCAGTTTAAAAATAAAACAAGATTATTTCCATAGGATAAAAGAAGCTCAAGCGTCCCTGGGTTCCCTTATCCTAAGCATGACAAATGTCCAGATTGATGGTAATACCATATGTACGTATCTCTGTAGATGGTAAACTCTCAAAAACAGCTGTAATAGTCCTTTTTCAAAATTGTAAAGTTTGTTCCTCTTCACTTAGAATACTAGTTTTGCAATAAAAGTCAAATTACATGGTTCACTCTTGTGTGCTTTCATGAAAACATACATTTTGTGTGAAAAGTTGTGCTTTAGGCATGGAATACACATCAAGTTTGAACTGGTAGTAACATAAAATGTTGAAACACAAGAAGGTCAAATAACGTGCAAAGGTCACAGTGTGCATGCAAGGGTCATTCAAACCCAGCCATTCTGTAGTGTCCTTGAACACCACCAATATTAAAATATCTTTAAATAACAATAGAGCACACGATGAAACTGCTGGCCAAGACAGTACACACATACACATACACAAAAAGAAATACTTAACACAAAATAAGACTGACATTGTTTCACACCAATTTGCTGAGGTAATGCCCATAGTTCCATTAGAAAACTGTACGTGGTTTAGATATATGTGCTGCCTCCTGCCTGTCTTGTAACACTGACAATTTTAAACCAACACATTTATACATATTGCCATGCCAAATCTTTCCTGAACAAAACACTGTTTAAACACATCATCTGTAAGTGAACACATCTCTATAACATGATTACACTCTTTGGCACATAACTAAAATATGGCACTCTGCCATTTTGCAAAAGTTTCTGGTTTTAACTAGAAGTATGATAAAGCCATTTATAGCTGTTAACACATTACATTTTCACCTAGCAGTGGCTTGGCACGTTGTTTGCAAACTACAACTCTTTCTGCACATTGCAATCTATATGACGTCATAATTCTTCACCATCAACACTACCTGCTCCAAGCAACAACTACAAACAAAAGTTTTCACTGACCCTATCTAGGCAGCACAAATGTTCCATTACAAATAAAGCCAATTAAAACAGTCAGCTATGAGGCAAAGAAGCTTCTTCTTTTTTTTTTTTCTGTAACATGTTGTGCACTGAAGGCAGTCAATCCTATCTCGCAACCTTGACAATAGAACATAATTACAGAACACAGATATAAGCTAGAAAATATGCATGAGAAAGACGGAGCATTACCTTGTTTAGTATACGTATTACAGAAATAAAACAGACAGACATAAAACAACTTTGAATAAAAAAAAATTCAGACTTACCCGGTGCCAAGGTATTTTTCTTCTTCTTTTCCGATATACTAGTCTAAGTAAGAAAACTGACTGCAGGACCTTCGTGATAATTTCCAAACGCTGCAGCTATTAACTCTTTCAAAGGTTTTAACCCTTTCAAAGGTTTTCTTTTGGCCATTTTAGTAACCTGCCAAACCAAGTCTTTTTCCAGAGCTCTGGTTTGCAGTTTAAAAACAAAACAAACAAAAATCTCTAACAGTACTAGGTTGAGATCCATCTGGTAGAGGTCCCCAGTACTTGGGTTTAGGATCAAATGTTTCAGCTCTCTATAGGAAGCAAGGGAACTTGAAATTGATACAGAAAAACTTGAAACTACACAGATAGGCAACATGGGGGATTTTCAAATCATCCGTCTGTGATCACCTACTGTGCGTCATCCTGATGATTTATTTTCTTTTCTAGATGTTGCTTATCTAACTTTACTTAACCAGCCGCTGCTTTTCTCCTAAAAGCAGCCTGAACTGTGAAAGCCATCATTGGCTCTAACAGTATATACTTGCAGCAAGCACAAATTACTAAGTACAAAGGGCAGTTGCCCTTGCTTGTTTGAGCCTTAATACACCTTTAAAAAAGAACTCATCCTTTTTCCTAAAAATAGACATTTTATTTTTGAATCCTGCCTACTACGCCAAAAAACGTTCTAGTTAACTCAAAACCAAGCAGCTATTTGCCATTCACACTCACATACACACAATAACAGTACAATAAGTATAGCAAGCCAAAGCTTTATTATAGCAAAATATAATATAAAAGGTTACAATAAGTACAGCAAGCCAAAGCTTTATTATAACAAAATATAATACAAAAGGTTATACATCACCGATTCCAAAAGCTACATCTAAGCCTGTTTCAATGGCTGGGAAGCCCCCTTGTCAGCCTGGCTAGGAGTCTCATGAACCGGGAATTGGCCCCACAGCGATGCATCCACCCTGCAGGTGAGGCTTCTAACCAGACATTGAGAAAGCTACATTTATATCTTATTCTATGCTAAAAATAACCGTGCAGCCTTCATAGTGTTGTCTCGCCACATTCTAGAAGCTGGCAGGGCTCCAGGATGCTGCGAAGTCACACCATAAGGACTGCTCAGAATTCCCACACCTGCTAGGTCACTGTGCTCCAAACACTGGCCGGTGCCTAGAACACTATGAGCTAGCAGAAGTTTAAACAAAACTACAAAAACAGGTTGCCTGATAATATGCAACCTTCAAGTTAGCAACATACACTGTCTGAAGCAAAACATAATAATGAGGCTATCTAAAGAGCAAAACACCAATTAAATGAAGCAGCATGTAAAATGGAGTCACACAATACAAAATGGAGTATAAAATTACATACATTACATGAAATAGCATACAAAATGGAGTGACAATAATCAACATATTATACTATCACTACAATAACATACCTGGAAATTGTTTTTTACTAAAGGATTATTTGGTAATACCCTTAAATTATTATTTGAATCTTGCTTGTAACAGAGTTTTGTCTCTGAACAATGGAAAACCGCCATTGTCGCTCCCATACATAAAAAGGTTTAAAACAGATAGTTTGAATTATTGTCCTATTAGTCTCACGCCTACCATCTGCAAAATTTTGAAAGTTTACTTGAGATTCATTTAATACAATATTACTTAATTCAGATAAAGAACAGCATGGTTTCATAAAAGGTAGAGGTTGCCAGTCTAACCTGATGATTTTTTTATGATTATATCAGTTTACTTATAGACAAATGTATACCCTGCAATGTTATTTTCTTGGATTTTAGTAAGGTCTTTGATGCCATGCCACACTGGGCCTTACAAATTAAGTTACAAAAATGAAAAATTAATATGAACATTATTGCCTGGATTACAAACTGGTTATCTAACTGTACACAAAGAGCACGTATAAATGGGAGCTTATCTGATGTAGGTAATGTGACCAGTGGAGTTCCCCAGGGCTCGGTGTTGGGTCCTGGTTTATTTCAGGCCTTTATTTCAGATCTAACTTCAAATTGTATATCTTCATCTATTAAGTATGCAGATGATATAAAGATCGGAGGTCCTTGTGATAGTACAGAAAATTCAGATAAAATTCAGAGAGACTTGGATACTATCTACAAATGGGTAGGAATGTGGGGCATGGCTTTAAACTTTTCCAAATACAGGGGTGATGCATTTAGGTAGTACAAATCAACATATAATTTATAGATTAGGTCCACATCAACTCAATATAACTACTGACGAAAGAGATTTAGGTATAAATGTTTCTAATAATATGGATTTCTCTAACCATATTAATAACTCTGTTAAGAAAGCTAATAAAGTGGTGTGGTCAATTAAAAGAAATATTTCTACAAAAGACCCTGAAGTATTGTTGCCACTCTTTCGATCATATGTTAGGCCTCACCTTGAATATGTGTCTCAGTTATGGTGCCCCTATAAAAAAAAACTAATATACTGTAATTCAGTTAGAGAATGTCCAACATAGATTTACTGTGCACTTAAAGGGTATGTATCATCTGTCTTACAATGATAGACTTCAGGAATGTAACTTGTTTTCACTTGAAATCTGCAGTTTACGTGGTGACTTTTTGTTTCTTTATGATGTAATTCAAGACCCAGAATTAATGGTTTATTTGGGTTTATGTTTTAAGGATTCTGTTCACAATACTAGAGGACATCCACTTCAATTGACCAGACAGTCATATAATTGCATTAGGAGAAAATATTTTTTCTCTTTAAGGGTAATTAAGCCACTGAATAATTTACCCTTACATGTTATTATTAGTAAAGACAAAGCACAATTTAAAATCAGATTGGATAAATATCTATTAACTGCAAAGTCTATGACATATTATTAGGTTAGAATGTGAGCACTTATGGGCCTTGGCCTTCTAGCTCTCATAAATCCTTAGTATGATCCTTAGTATGACTGCTGCGGCCTGTGCCTGCACGGTGCTTTGCACTGTGGGACGGGGGTGTAGTAGTGGTGGCTGTTCCTGTGGGTGTGGCTATGTGTGTGGCTGGTCCTTCCTTGGTGGACTGTATGGAGGCCATCCTGACTGGCTCATCACTGCCACTGTCTGACACGGCGGTGTCTGTTGTGTGCATGGACACACCCTGTGTAGGCAGGTGTTGCTGTGTGTCCATGTCCAATGTTGGGGTGTGCACCTGTTGCACAGCTCAGTGGTTCTGCTGTTACCTCTGCGTAGACTGCATCCCAGGGCACCATGGGGGGGGGCACGTTTCTGGCCCTTAGCACATTGGCTATGGCCAGCAGTGCTGCTGTAATGTCCTCTGTTTGACATTGCTGCTGCATGACCATGTGCTATAGTGTGCTGTTACATGCTGCTGGGCCTCAAGCTGAATCTGTGAGCAGTTTCTCAGGACATGCAGTACCACCATAATGACCGCGAGGATGACATTTGTGTGGCAGGGACCTGACTGTAGTGCATGTGTGATGTCTGCCAGCTGTAGTTCCAGTCGCTGGCAGTGTTGTTCTATACTGTTGCTTATTGCATTGAGCTGCTGTGATAGTTCCTCCAGTCCTTCCACCACGGACTGGCAATATGTCCCTGTATAGGGAGGTGGCATGAGCTGTTCCTGCAGGGTCTGGGTTGCCTCAAACAGGCTTTCCTCAAGTTCAGACATGCTGACTGGACTGGGCTCCTCAGCCACATTTCTGTGCAGCTTGATGTCTTGACTGTGTCCCATGCTATGTTGTCCTCCTATTGCTGGTCCTCTGTAGTGGCCATGTGGCCACTAGTGTTGTCAGACCTGTCCGACACCTGCTGAGGTGTATCTCTATGTTCCACGGACTCTGCCTTCACCTCCAACACCTCCTGGGCAGTGTCCCCCTCCTTTGCTGGCTCATCATCCAACTCCTCAGAGCCTCCCTGGCCATCTGTTGTGCCACTAGATGTGGTTGCGCCACTGTCCCAATCTTTATCTGGCTCCTCCTGGCTGGCCTGATATGTACCACTCACTAGTGGGTCCCCTTCTCTGCATCCTCCAGGTGCTACAGTGCTCTCTGTGTGTGGGAGAGGGGGTAGTCAGTTGCAGTCCATGCAGTCCATGTCCTCCTGTCACTCATGGCCTATCTGCCACTTCTGTGTGTATGTTCAGCCTTGTAACCTCGGACACCATAGTCCATGGATGTGACTGGCAGCTCTTGGTGAGACAGGTGGCTCAAGGTCTATTCACATGCTATCTGTGTGGATGTCTGCTGTGCTGCAGCCACAGTCTCAGTCACTGTTCTCTGGTTGCTGCCACAGACACTCTCAGGTAAATTATTCCCTTCCCCGAAGCAGTGTGATACTTGGCTAGGTGCCACTGGCATCACCATCACATGCACCGCTGACATGGGCCAGCCACTCAGCAGTTGCAGTCTCCCACACTGCACCTGCCTTTAGATGCATGCTCCCCCTCACTGCATATGCCTTCATGTGCACCCTCCCACTGCATATGCCTTCAGGTATATGCACCTCCCACAATGACCCTGCCTTCAAGTCCATGCCTCTACTGCATATGTCTTCAGGTGCACCCCCAAAGCATATGCCTTCAGATACATGCACCCCCACAATGACCATGCCTTCAGGTGCATGCCCCCCTACTGCACATGCCTTCAGGTGCATGCCCCCTCCCACACTGCACATGCCTTAAAGTGCAAACCCCCCCACTGCATGTGGCTTCAGTTACATGTACCTCCTCTCCCCCACACTGCAGCTGTGTGCTGCTGGGATAGGCGTAACTGGCAACACTATCACATACACCGCTGACATGTGCCACCCACTGAACAGTTGCGGTCTCACACAATGCATATGCATGGGTGTGCTGGCCACTCAGGGTCACAGCCCCAACCATGTATGGTGGTATATGTTTTTCTTTGTGTCACAGGACACAGTATCATGCCTGCCCTGCTCATATTGCACTGTACTGTGGGACATCCTGTGGATTGTTATGTGCTGGAAAGGCATGCACACACATGCTATCACACACACTTGTGCCACATTCTGTCACAGTGGTATTTTACATACCCTCACCATACATGCATCCTTGTTCATGTTGCACTAACTCCTGTCTGTTGTTTTCTGCTGCTCTGCAGCCTGAAGTCATCAATATCAGTGTCCACACTGATGCTGTGGCAGTTCAGGTGTGCCTCTGTCCACTCTTCATGCTCTGTCAGGGACGGTTCTTGGCAGGGTCCTCCACCTGTGGCCTGGGCATACTGCCTGTTGCGTGTGAGCTTTTGTTTGCACCTCCTCTTCATGTCATTATACTTCTTGTGGAGGTCCCTCATGGTGCGTCTTTGTATGGACACGGCATTGATTCTCCTGGCTACCTTATCCCATACTTTCTTCTGTTTGTCCTTTAAGGACTTCTCACCTCCCCTGCTGAGCAACAGATCTGACTTGGCCTTGATTGCATCTTGTAGGATGTTTATTTCTTCATGGCTGAAGTTTTTCCTTTTTCTCCTCTGCCTTCCTGTTGCAGTGCACTCCATTGTCTGTTGTTCACCAGCTGCAAGGACTTGCACCATTGCCAAGGTTGCAATTACATACGTCATTGCTGTGACAAGCACCCTTTTATATGACACTACTTCCAACATTGGATTTGCACTTTGGCATAAGTCGTGAATGTACTAGAATGTGATACATGTCACAACTGTATCGGCTTAATTTGAGCATTGGCGTACATTTCTTTGGCGTATCTCCTCCTTTTGTTAATAGAGCCCTGTGTCTCTAACGTTATAGATGTTGAAGTTTTCTTGACAATATAGGCTTTATATTTATAACTTAAAGTTATATTTTTATTAGCATATTTTGGAAGAAACTCCTGCTCATAAATGGAGAGAAGTTTAACTGCCTGCTCCCTCCATGAAGAGGGCTTACATCCGGAATAATTTTAGAGAGCTTTCTCTTGTAAACATTTTTTAGCTAACCTTTCTTCTGGAAGTCTATTCAAGTAAATCCAGCAAACATTTGTCAATGCCGAATGTTTGTGTGCTTGTATTGGCATTGGTACTGAGGGAGGTTGCAGGTTGGGGAAGGGGGGCTGGCGTGAATGACGAGGGACCATTTTCTTTTTTTTCGGGTTTAAAAAAATACTTTGTGGGATTGTTTTCTTCTTTTCAGATGAAATATTACAAAACTGATTTCGGCATACTGGGGTGTGCTCCCAGTGTGCCAGACTAGTGGAGGGGAAGGATCAATGCCGACCCATGGATTGGGCACCCCAAGGTTGGCTGACAAAAAGGGGGCATGGGGTGCATTCGACACTGGGAGTGGGCATCCTGGTGTTGGAAAAAAATAACTAATTATTTGGGCACACTGGGGTGGGCTCCCAGTGTGCCACAATAGTAGGGGTGGGGGGCATGGGGATTGGGCAACCTGTTGATGGCAAAAGATACATTCAGGCTTGGGGGGCATGCTGACATGGGGATTGGGCACCCTGTTGTCTGCAAGAGATATGTTCATGCTTGGGGAGTCATCCGACACTGGGAGAGGGCATCATGGTGTCAGAAATATAATTAGTTTGGCACACTGGAGTGGGATCCCAGTGTAACATATAAAGGGGGAGGGAGGATTCATGCTGACATGGGGATTGGGGTCCCCAATGTCGGCTTTGGTGGGAGGTGTGGTGGGTGGCAGGAGCCACCAATTATGAAGCGCTGTGTCATGGCTCATTTATTTATTTATTAATATGTTTCACCGAAGGCACAATGAGCAACTGAGTTGTTCGTAAGTCCAGCCATGAGCATTAATGTGCAATGTAATGTGCATGGCCGTAATGAGCCTGGGTGAGGGGAAGTGGGGGAGATATCTGCCGCTGCAATGATGAAATTGTCCGTGATTGGAGAGGCAGATTTCTTTCAAGTCCGGTGCTCGCTCTGAAACTGCCATCATTGGTAGCTTCCCTGTTGATTGGTGGCTCAGGGATGAGCCCCTGAAAGCATTCACTGGATTTGCCACAACACTGACACATCTCTGCAATTCTCTACTAACCTCAATATGTTCCTTGTTCACTGCACATGCAAGTGAACATAATAATTAAGAATTTTACTATCAACAATGACTTGCAGACTACTTACTCATAATTCAGCCCTTACAAAGCAGCTGGGAGTGGATTTGTTAAAACCCAAGGCTGCCATTGGACTTGAATGATTGAGATTTCCACGTTTTCCATAGAGGACCTGGCCCAAACCTAGGGGCTATAAAGAATTATTTTGGTTTTTTTTTTAAATTCTTTTTTCTCGCCCCTCTAGTCCACTGACCTCTCTCCAGTGAAGTCATTCAGCTATGGCTGTACCCGCCCACCTGAAGACCCGGCAGTGCTCCTCGGTCACCATACTCCTCTCCTTCCCCAGTGCTACCCTAACCCCCCCCCGGCTCTTAGTCCCCCGAGGAAGGACTGCCACTCCTTTGGTGCTCTATCTAGAATGCTAGTGTGTGATGCTGGATCAAGGCAGGACCCGGGAGCACCTTCTGGAGTCCTAGCATTGGGTGTGGGGCTGTCGCTCCTGGACCATCCTTCACCTGTCAGTGGGAGGGTTTTGTTTCTGCTTAGATTATGCCTCACCCTCCCCCACTGAGCTTGGATGAGTAATGACGGCCAGCATCCACCAAGCTCCACCCCTTGGTGCCATATGGCTATTATGCGAGTACCAGGCTACCTTCTGACAGCCACCAGAGGTCACGCTAGAGACATATAAAGCCCTACACTCTCCCCAGGGAGGGACAGCTGTCTGTTGGAAGCTCCATCGCTCCCCGCCCCTGCCAAACCCAGGTTGCCAGCATGGCACAAGGTGAGGCATCTAATGCCTTAACCATCAATGCCACCTGGCTGGCCTTGCCATAAAGAATTTGAGTATTACATTTTGCTTGTATTGCAGTAAGCAGCGGTCTGATAATATGCCCCCCTCCCCCATATAGGAAATTGAATCTTTTTAAGCCAGTTAAAGAGTATATTGCTTTTGTCAAAACACTGTCTTGGTAGCATTTCCAGGAAAGATTCCATGCAGAGGTCATACCTAGATAACAATATGTTTTAACTACCTCAACTGGCATTGTATCCAATATCCACTGATAGTTCCATTTGGGGGATATAAAAATAATTATCTTTCTGTTTCAAATATTGTCCTTTAAAGCTAATCTTTTGGAATGTTCCTGTAGTAAGTCAACGTTTTTCTTTGTACATCACTGCGCAAAAGTGAAAAAAGTACCAAATCATCCACATATGCCAAAACTGGACATAGTGTGGAGCCCATTTTTGGAGAATCCAAATCAGAAGCTTCAAAAGCTAATAGAAGCTTATTTATATAAATTGAAAACAGCATGGAGCAAGGATACAGCTCTATCTGACACCCCTGTTAGTGGGAAAATGTCAGAATATTGGTCCCAAGCTCTGACTCTAACTTGAGCCCAGGTGTGGCTATATAGATTTCTAATTGTGTTTTTCAGGAAGAGGTATACTCCTCATTCTCTTATTAAGTTTCTTAGTGTATTTCTATTTATTGAGTCAAAAGCTGCAGTAAAATCAATAGAAGCAATGTAAAGCTTCTGACCTCTTAACTTCACGTGCATTTCCAAAAGGTGCAGAAGAATAAAACAGTTACCAAGGGTAGAATAGCCTTCTCTAAAACCAGATTGTAGAGGTGAAATACAATGCAAATTTGTAAGCTGCAGTTTTAGTCTCTGTGAAGCATGCTGGTGAACAGTTTTGCTAAGTTATTTATCAAACTACAGGTAACTGGTCAATACATTTTTGGATCATATCTATTTCCTTTTTTGAAGATAAGAATTATCCCTGATCCTCTCCAAGAGTTGAGGGTAAAATTCTCCTGAATTCATTTGTTAAAAAGATTCTCAAATTGTTTGACTACGACTCCACCATGCAAAGATACACTTCCGCAGGGATTTTGTCCAACCCAGAAACTTTATTTAATTTCAGCACAAGAATTTCTGATAAGACTTTCTGTCTGTTTAATAGCTTAAATGAGGTATTAAGAAAATGTAGATGCTTTAAACTAGTGTCAACTGCAGGTGTAGGGTCATAAAAGATCTCTTGAAAATGCTGGGCCCAGGCTTCTTTTGAAATATAAGCATTGATATCAGTGTTATGCTCCTTGTACCCCTTAGTCAGTAGGGCCAAAAGGCCTGCTATTCTTTTTCAGAGAAAGCTATAATCATGGGGGGTCACTGAGTCTTATAAAAATATATTTTTTTATTCTCCAATAAGTTATTTTCCTATTTTCTTTCATATTTGTGCACGTGATAATTTTCCTTATTATTATACTTTTTGCAGCATTGACAAATGATATTTTTTTTTTCAAAATCCTGAAGTCCAAATCAAATCAACCCCTAGTCATCTGATCTTTCATTTTATATGCTTTTTCCAGGAGATGTTTATTTCATCAAGAAAACGATCTAAGCATGATACTTCTTGGTCAAGTGGGCTGTTCATTTCTAATTTATAGGACCAATCAACTAAGAAGTTATTAATTCTACTTTTGCCACTGTCTCTGTGGCCTCTGTCCATCTGAGATGTTTAAAATATCTTATTTCTAACTTGGGGGAAGGTAGAATAGTCACTGTAATATGAAAATTGTCTTATATAACATTACTTTTTAATTAAAGAGGAAAGTGGTCACTTTCACATCTAGTCAGAATAGAAAGCCCTGTCCAGAAGTCCGTAGAAACATTCCAAATGGCTTGATCAAAGACTGATGAACCCACTTATGAGACATAAGTTGAGGCGGCATCAGATTCTCCTTTATTTGGCCATTCAAGGGATATAGCTGATTATTTTTCATTAATTCAATTAAATGTTGGCGACTGTAATTTACCTTAGTGTCAGAGGTCCATCTGGGAAACTTACAAGGAGCTGGATAAAGACTTGGTTTGCTGGCCAAGGCACCTAGCTTCACCTGAGCTCTTTCCTTCTAAGATTGCTTGAAAAGACAGAGCAGAGAACCTTACCAGAGCAAGGGAAATGGATTAAGACTCCTTTTGGCTAAGCAGATTTACTGTGTGTTATTTTTATTTTGTACTCGCAGGGATTGCTACTGTTTGTTGCTAACATTTCATTGCTTTATTTTTCTCTGATTCAAATTGTTGTTGCTGGTATACCTTCTGCACTATTACAAGGTGTGCCTACAGGTGAGTGCTAACAGATTACTGCTGTAATCTTCTGATTCAAATTGTCTTTTGTAAGGTATATCTTCTGTTACTGCTTTATTTTTCTCTGTAGCAAAGTGTTTCTCACAGGGTATATCTTCTCTGAAGTTATTACAGGTGGTACTTTACAGGTTTTGCAGTTTTATCTAACATTAGGATAAGCTTTCAGGGTTTCTGCATTTGTTGTTGACTGATTGTTTCTGCTCTTACCTTCTTGTTCTTTCATCCGTGGTTCTTCTTTTTCAGCAGGGGAAGGGCCCAGCCACCCACCCCCATCCCCAACCACCCCACACTACACTCCTTTTATAGGGTACCACAGTTGTGACATTTCCTGTGGCAAAGCAGGAAGGGGTGGATCAGTGAGGCATCCACAAGGTGAGCTAATTTACAGGGACACTAGTAATTTAACTTGTTATAACAAGTTATATGAAAAAAAACACAAAATCAAGCCATTACTTGCATTTTCTTCCTTCTAATTACTCTGATCAGGTTATAAACTGAGCAACTTATCTGGAATGGATATAATTAACTGCAGGTACTGCAGAACACTTTTCAGAAGGACAGTCTTACAGAATTTAGGACACTGTCCTACATGCTGGGCCACTGGAGATTTTAGGGCTCAGCTCTGGGCAGCATGGGCAGAGATTGTGTGCCTCAAATTTCATATTCAAGAGGAAATACATTATAAGAACCACCCACCATTTCCCCAACATCCAACAGAAGAACCTCGACTGCAGAGGGTAGTTGGTCCAGGAGGTTTGCAGGTGGTTAGAGGGCAAATCAGGTGTCCCATCACTCTGTGCTCTCCAAATATATTAGCTCCAAAAACATATAAACACTACAAACAAGTATCTGCCTCTGTCTCCGAAATCAAACAACGGGCAGAGGACGCTGCAGAGCAGGACACTGCAGCACAGGAGCTAGCACAACAAAACTTCCCCAAATCAGGAACCAAAACTAAAAAAGCAAAAAGGAAATCAAAAAAACTTCTGATCATAGGAGACGCCATGATTCGGGGAGTTGATACCCATCTCCAGCCAGGGGTAATGGTTAGATGTCTCCCAGGTACATCAGCGTGGAGAGACACTGACCACATTGCTAAAATTGTTCACAAAGCAGGAGAAAACCTTGATGTCCTGGTACACATAGGGACTAATGATCTCGCCAGCCAGTCAGTTGTACAGAACTAGGAACACCTGACCAGGCTGGGTGACAAACTATCATCCACTTTGTCCAACATCTCCTTCTCTGAGATTCTGCCAGTCTAGGAGAGGGGGGCAGATGGACAGAAGGTCAGAGAAGGGGAGATAGGGGAGCTAAACATGTGGCTCAAGGGCTAATACCAGGAAAAGGACACAGATTTGTAGGGAACTGGCAACAGTTCTGGGAGCGAAAGTTCTTTAAATTTGATGGACTGCATCTGACTAAGGAGGGAGTCAGTGCATTGGGGCAGAAGTTTGACATCTTTGCAGAACATTTAAATTAGCAAATGGGGAGAGGGGTGCAGCACCCCATAAGTCGAATGGGAAGAACACCCCTCTCCCATTAGCTAGTGGTCAAACAGGGATTCAGCATGTTTGCAGTTCATTTGCATCACCAGGTAAGAAAAAAGGTCCATCTCCCCATACGACGACAAGGGGAAATGCCAAACATCACCCAACAACTAACACACCAAAATCTGGCCAATGGAAAATCATGTACACAGATGCTCACAGCCTTGGAAATAAGATCCCAGACCTGAAGGCAATAATGTCAGAGGCTAAACTGGACATAGCAGCAATTAGTGAGATGTTGTTTACCAGTAACCACACTTGGGAGACTTCAGTACCTGGCTATGTACTGTTCAGAAGAGACTGAGGTGCAAAAAGGGGGGGTGGAGTGGCCCTGTATGTCAATGAAAATATCAAAGCTACAGAAATTCAGAATACACATAAGGAGCCAGAAGAACAGTGGGTCACCCTGGAAACAGGAAATGGGACAACCATAAGAACTGGGGTTGTCTACAGGCCCCCAGATGAGGGGAATGACATAGACACATTACTGTTAGAAGATATACAAAACTTGGCAGCTAAAGGGGAGGTTCTGATAATAGGAGACATCAACATGCCGGATACAGATTGGTCAATACCAGCAGGAACATCTGCCAGAACTAGACACATGGTGAATTCCCTGCAGGGGAGGGCCTCAAACAACTGGTACAACAACCCACAAGAGACAGGACTATCCTAGATCTAGTACTGACTAACAGGGAAGGGATCACAGATCTCCAGGTAGAAGGTCACCTGGGGGCCAGTGACCATCACAAGGTATGGTTCAGTTTGGCCACTACATCTAAATCATCCCATTCCAAGGCAAACATATGGGACTTCAGAGGAGCTGACTTTGAGAAGATGGCCAACAGAGTTAAGCTAGCCCTGGCAAAAAGAAACACAGGTGAGGGGGTACAGGCAAAGTGGGCAAGCATTAAGGATGCAATACTTGAAGCAACATCTCATTGTGTTAGACAGAAAAGAAGAAGAAGGAAACCACTTTGGTTCTCAAATACAGTAGCAGAAAAGGTCAGAGCCAAAAGGCTGGCCTTCAGGAAATATAAGGGAACACAGCGGGATGAAGATAGGGAGGCATATCAAACTGCCCTAAGGGAAGCAGGGAAGGCAGTAAGACAGGCAAAGTCCCAAACTGAGAAAACACTAGCACAGACAGTAAAAGAAGGTGACAAGACTTTCTACAGATACATTAGTGAAAGGAGAAAGTCAAGAGAGGGTATTGCTAAGCTCAAAGGAGAAAAGGGGACATGTGAGGAGGAGGACCCTGTAAAAGCATCTATCCTAAATAGATACTTTTGCTCAGTAGTTACTGAAGAGAAGGTAGGGCAGGCCCACAGCTCAGCACCATGGACACGGGGGGAGGGAGGTGAGCACTACTCCCTTCACAAAAGAAAGGGTCCTACAAGAGCTCGATAAGCTCAGGGTGGACAAGGCAATGGGACCTGTTGGCATACATCCCAGGGTACTTAAGGAGCTAAGGGTGGAACTAGCAGAGCCATTAGCAGAACTGTTTAGTGAGTCTCTGAGCTGGGAGAGGTCCCAGAAGACTGGAGAGGGTTTCATGCGATCCCGCCTCCACAAGAGTGGTAGCAGGGAGGAGGCAGGGAACTACAGACCAGTCAGTTTTACCTCAGTAGTGGGCAAGATTATGGAGGCACTCCTTAAGGAAAGGATAGTGCAGCACCTGGAATCCATAGGGGCACAGGATCCAAGATAGCATGGGTTTACAAAAGGAAGGTACTGTCAAACTAATATCATAGATTTCTTTGACTGGGTAACCAGAGTAGTGAACCAAGGGGGAGCAGTTGATGTCGCCTACCTTGACTTCAGCACAGCTTTCGACACTGTTTCACATAGAAGATTGATAAATAAGCTTGGTAGGTTCGGGGTGGGTCAGAAGTTGGTCAACTGGGTGGCAAACTGGTTGACGGGCAGAAAACAGAGAGTGGTGGTAAATGGTATACAGTTAGAAGAGATGCAAGTCACAAGTGGGGTACCTAAGGGATCAGTCCTCTTCAATATCTTCATTAGTGACATTGCAGATGGACTAGAGGGTAAGGCTTGTCTGTTTGCAGATGACACCAAGATCTGCAACAGAGTAGATGATCCAGATAGGGTGGTCAGAATGAGAAGAAATCTGGATAAACTAGCAAAATGGTCAGAAGAGTGGCAACTGGGATTTAATGCAAAGAAGTGCAAGATCATGCACATAGGGAAGAGAAACCCTGAAGCCACCTATAGGCTGGGAGGGGAGTTGCTGGCAGTCACAAAGGAAGAAAAAGACTTGGGCATCATCATCACCGATGACCTGAAATCATCCAAGCAAAACTCTAAAGCAGTAGGCAAGGCTAGGGGGATGTTAGGGTGTATTAGTTGGGGTATCACAAGTCATAAAAGGGAGGTAATAATCCCTCTTTACAAGACATTGGTTAGGCCCCATCTGGAGTACTATATGCAGTACTGGAGGCCACACCTTCACAAGGACATTAACCAAATTGAGGCAGTCCAGAGAAGGGCAACCAAAATGGTGCAGGGACTGCATCAGAAGACATATGAGGACAGATTAATGGAGCTCAACATGTATACCCTTGAGCAAAGGAGGGAGAGAGGTGATATGATCGAAACATTCAAACACCTTAAGGGCATTAACAAGGTGAAAGAGTCTAACATGTTTAAATATAACAAAAATAGCAGGACAAGAGGACACAGCATGAAATTAGAGGGGAGGCTGATTAAGGGGGAATGTGAGGAAACTCTTTTTCACAGAAAGAGTGGTGGATGAATGGAACGGCCTACCTCAGGAAGTGGTGGCTATGAATACAGTGCAGGGCTCTAAACAGGCATGGGGTAGGCATAAGGGAGCAATACAGATGAGTATGAATAGATAGGCAACTGACAGAGCAAAGGCTGATGGCACATTCATAAGGTAGAAAAAAGAAATGGGCAGACTGGATGGGGTTTGCGGTCCTTATCTGCCATCAACCTCTATGTTTCTATGTAATTTAGTATTGTTTCATTAAGAAGGTCAATGTATGGAGTAGCTATACTCCATGTGTAATGTGAAAAAAAACAACAGAAGGAGTGCACACACCAACCCAGAATAAACTAAATAATTTATTTAAATCTTAAAAGAACATGGAACAGGCTCCCCTATGTGTCACCTTCTCAGCATGAAGGGTTCATCGGGAAGAGGTGGGCACTCACCAATGAAGCCTACATGCTAAGGCGGTGATACATAGGTGACTTTGCACCATGTTCTTCTAAGCTTTAAATAACTTATTTTGTTTAATCTGAGTTGGCATGTGTGCTCCTCCTGATGCTTTTCACTAATAGCCACTTCTCAGGACCAGCACCAGGAGCCAGGAGCACATCCCAAATTCTGCTTTTCCCCCTTTCTTTAGTGTGAAGAATTTCCATGGATGGAACTTGTTTCTCTGGTTGGTGAGTGTCACAACCCTCTCCTGCCAGTAGGTGGAAAGGGCTTATTTACTAAGAGTGCTGGATCATGGAACGTAACAATTTATGGAGAGTATAACAGCCAGTGGGTGGAACTATAGGGCCAATTGTTAGATGCTGGCAGATGTATGTCTGGATGGCATTGTGATAGGAGGGTACAGGTGTGGTTCTGGGTCACCTTCACCTCAGATCACTTTCCAGGCCACCTAAGGAGTCAGGGGCTCCTCACTAGTAGCAGCTGCCTATGGATCCAGTGTATGAGAGAACAGCAGAACTCATTTCTTATTCATTTGTTAGCTTTCAGGGACAAACACTGGTAACGAGAAGGCTCTGGGGATTTTCAGAAGGAGAGTCTTACAGGATTTAGGACACTGTCCTACATGCTGGGCTATAGTCTGAGGTCATTAGTATTCAATAGATAGCCACTCATTCTCTTAAGAGTGTAATGGATCATAAGGGGCTACTCTTCAAGATAAGTTTCTGGCTACCTTGCAGTACATAGAGGATCTTATTGAACTGGGTGTTGCCCTTTGGGGGTGATATGTGTCAAGCTCTTGTGACAACAGGAGAAAAGCTGCCTAACATTTTCTGGTCTTGTTCGAGGCTCTTATTTTAATATGGTAACAATATTGGCAATTGTCCAGTCATTAGGGACCAAACCTGAGTCCATAGTGGTTTGTAGGATGTAAGTTATTGGTAGAACCAGCACATCAGCTAGTTCTTTTAAAACCCTAGGGTGCATACCATCTGGGCCAGGTGATTTATTGACTTTGAGATTGGTCAGATATTCATGGACACTTTCTAGGTTGATGGTTATTTCTCCAGGTGTAGATGGTCTAATCTGTCTATATGCTTAGGGGTCATAGTATCATAAACTGAACAAAAATAATCATTTTGCATGTCTGCCATTTCCATAATTGATGCTGTCTGTCCTGTTTATTTGATAAAGTGACCTATATTGCTTTGCACAGTCCTAGTATTGTTAATAGAGGAAAAGAAAGCTTTTTTATTATCATGCACCTTATTGGCAAGATCATCCTCAGTTTCTGCTTTCACTTTCCTTATTTGTATTTTGATCTTCCTAAGGCAGTCTTTGTATTTTAGATAAATCCTTGCCAATTTTAGTTAATTTTTTTTTTACAATCTACTCTTTTGATTAATAAGTCTTTTGATAGAGACATTAAACTAAACCATTTTTTTTCTTTTTGTTATTGTTATACTTCAGGATACTAGGGATGAATTTAAGAGTTAAACTCTCAGTTTTGGTTTTTAAAGCATCCCACATACTTTAGACTGTTTCGTGTTTAAAATCTGATACCCAGTCCCAGTGATTAAGTACCTTTTTAATATTATAGAAATCTACTTTATGAAAGTTTAGCTTGGTAGTAATTCCAGTAGGTTTGGGGCATAATGTTTCACTCATTTTAAAACGGACAGAACTATGGTCACTATTACCCAGGGGACTTTTTACCAAGACAGAATTTACTAGGGTCCCCATATTTGTAAAGATCAGGTCCAGGATATTATTTCCTCTAGTATTATCTAGGACCCTTTGTTCTAGTCCCCCCGATCTATGATGTCCAAATACTGTCTATCAAGGGGACATGTCCCTTTTCCATTTACCCAATCAATGTTAGGCAAGTTGAAATCTTCTGTTATTTATATTCTGCCTGCTTGGTTAAGTTCACTAATTGATCTTAATATTACCATATCATCTTCTAGTGATGTAGAGGGAGGCCTGTAGATTAGTCCCAAAATAATTTTTGTACTGTTATGTGGAAGGAGCTTCACTCACATAAGCTCCAGGGAACCTGTATCCCATGTTATTTCCTCACATCTGTCCTCATGAATATAGCTCGCTACCCCACCAACATTTCTATGCCCCCTACACCTGGAAAACAATTTGTAACCTGCAACTGCTTTCTTCCAATAGTCATTCTCACTCCACCATGTCTCCGTTATCAGTGCAGTATGTATATTTTGGGTGTGCAGTATTAATTTAAATTAATCAAATTTATTTATCAGACTTCTTGCATTGATAAGTATAGCATTCCATTAAGGTACTTTATTGAAGGCATTTGGAAAATTCATTTTACTGTTTAAGTTATTAAACAGTGCCCCTCCCCCCTGTTCCAGTTTAAATGGACTTTAACCACTTTGAGAATTTTTTTACCTAATATCCTAGTGCCTGAGGAATTTAAGTGCAAGCCATCATGTTTAAACAAAGTAGTTCTGTTAAATGTTATTGAATTATCGATGAAGCCTATACCTTCTTCTTTATAAAACTGTCTTAGCCAAAAATGTATTATTTTGATCTGCCTATTCCTGTAGGAATTATGTCCATGCATTGGTAATATCCCAGAGATAATTTTTTCCCCACCATAATTTATCACCCTTCTTACTATGTTCCTATATTCGAATTGAATGTCCTTCAAATTAGTTCTTCCTACGTCATTAGCTCCTACATGAAGAATAACCAGTGGGTTAACTGTATTCTCAAAAAGTCTATCTGGTTGGATGAAAATGCGGGCCCCACTTTTGATGCTGCAATTCCGACCGGGTACTTGGTGATACACCACTCGAGATTGGATTGCGGGGGGGGGGGGGTAGCTGTCTGTTTTAAGACCGAATTGGGCCTCACAAATGTACCAGTTGAGGAAGCCGAATCATTTGAGTGCACCATGGTGGCTAGTGTAGGTCGCAGGTTAGCCCTCGTCTACTGTCCACCCAGGGACGAGATGCAATTCCTGCAGGAAGTAGTGTATTTCATCGCTGACATGGCATTGGAGTCCCCCAGGCTGATGGTACTCGGAGACTTCAATGCCTGGGTCGACAACAATCTCTCGCAGTTTGGACAACACTTCCTCCAGCTTATGACATCTCTGGTCTTTACACAGGTTGTTACCTCTGCCACCCATAAATTTGGTCACTCTCTTGATCTGATTTTCCTCCTGGGGATCAAGGCCTTCGACTTGGAGGTAGAACCAGTCAGCTGGTCTGATCATTACACCATGAGGTTCAAATTTTGCAACCGCCTTTGGAGACCTGCCCCTTTATGGCAGTGAGTCCTGAAGGCCTAGCAGCGGTGGTTGACCTCTCTGAGTTTCCTGTGACCAGCTCAAGTCCAGAGACTTTAGTGGTGGCCTATAATAAGGCCATCTCATCAGCTCTGGACTTGATTACTCCCATCCATATTCATCCTCTCCCACTTCGATCTCGGGCCCCTTGGTTTGATAGGCCTTTGAGGGAGTTGCAGTGAGTAGGATGTAGGTTGGAGCAGTGTTGGCGGAAATCCACCCTGGCTGCTGACCATCTTAGATTGGTTGAACACTATAAGATTTACCAAGCAACAATCTCCTGTAAGAAGGCAGAATTCCTGTCTGAGGAGAGCGCTGCTGCTCAGAACTGACCAGCCCAGCTCTTCCTAACTGTTGACAGGTTGTGCAACCCAACCTGTCTACATCTCCGAAGACCTTTTTCGCAAGTAGAGTGCAATGAGCTTGCTTGGTTCTTTGCGGGTAAGGTGGCTGACATCAGGTTGGAAGTTCGTTCAACTCACTCTTCAGGTTTACTGATGATCGGTGCTTGGCCACCTCACCTCAAGCTTCCTGGAGTACCTTTGCCTTGCCCGAGCTCGTGGACGTTATGCGGATTGTCCAGGGTATGCGCTCTATGTGCTGTAGTTTGGATCTGGGCCCAACTCATTTGATTATGGGTTGTTGGGATACGATCGGCCTGGTCCTGGCTCGGATAGTCCGGTGCTCCTTGGATTTGTGAGTTTCCAAGTTCCCTGAAGGATGCGGTGGTAATTCCCCTCCTGAAGAAAGCTTTTTTGGACCTGGACTCTCTGACCAACTACAGACCGATCTCAAACCTTCCCTTTATAAGGAAGGTAATTGAGAAAGCAGTAACAATACAGCTGGATGACCACTTGACCATCCATTACATCTACGACCTTCTCCAGTCTGGTTTTCATAAGGGGCACAGTACTGAGATGGCATTAGTTCTGGTGCTCAATGATCTCCCGATGGCGAGGGATCGAAAGAACTATTCTATCTTGGTCCTCCTTGATCTCTCTTCATCTTTTGACACTGTAGACCATGAGGTGCTGCTTGGATGTCTGAGGTCCATCTGTGGACTGTCAGGTATGGTCCTTAGGTGGTTTACATCCTTCTTAACTGGCTGGAGTCAGAAAGTAGTGTCAGGAATTTTTTCCTCTGACCCGTTCTCCCTGCTGTGTGGGGTCCCTCAGGGTTCAGTGCTGTCCCCTATGTTGTTTGCAATGTATATGCTGCCTCTAGAAGACATTGTAAGATGGTATGGGATGAGGTTTCGCTGCTATGCAGATGATACCCAGCTCTACCTGTCTTTTGCCCCCAACCAGCTGTCTCGTTACTTAATACCTGCCTCGCTGAAATCCAGGACTGGATGAACTCGAGCTGGTTAAAATTGAACACCAGAAAGACGGAGGTGATGGTAGTGGACCCGGATCGCCGGATAGAGAGGTTTAGGGCTGATCAGCCCTCTGGAATTTTCCTCAGGGGCTCTCAGCTCCTATCCTTTGAACGGGTGCGAAACCTGGGGTAGTGCTTGATGACAGGCTGACTTTATGATCTCAGGTGTCGGCCGTCATCAAGTCTTCCTTTTATCATCTTAGGAATATCTCCAGGATTAAGCACCTAGTTCTGTAAGGGGACTTGCCTACATTAGTCCATGCCTTTGTGACTTTATGCCTTGATTATTGTAACTCACTGTACTTAGGGCTTTCTGGGGTTGAAATCCATCACCTGCAGCTCATGCAGAATGCAGCAGCATGATTGTTAAATGGGGCTTCTCGAGTATCTCATTTTACCCCCATGCTGCGCGATCTGCACTAGCTGCCGGTTAGGTGGCGGATCACCTTTAAAGTCAGTTTACTGACTTATAAAGCCCTACACGGACTGGGCCCCCGACTACTTAAAACAGCTTCTTGTTCCTTACCATCTGGTGCGACAGCAGCGGTCAGCTGACCAGGGGTTGCTAGAGATTCAGAGGGTGACTTTGAAATCTTCAGGAGTGTACGACTGTGTAAGGGTTTAAACTGGCATTGAAAACCTTTTTATGGAGTCTCACCTATGATAGCTCCATTTAATTTTGACTCCCTGTTATTTATTTATTATATCTGTGTACTATTATTTTATTATTATGTGTATTGTTTCTTATGGCTGTTTTTATCTTTTTGTAAAGCGCCTTGATGGCCTGAAAGGCACTTAGGCAAAATAGAATTTATTATTATTATTATTATTATTATTATTATTATTATTATTATTATTATCTAATTACAGTGTAATATCATGGAGCTTTGCTACAGGTAGGGAGCTAACTGTTGTGTTTTCATTGTGCTTATAGCAAACCTGTGTATCTATTCCTCTGACTATGGAGTCACCAATGACTAAAATGTCCTTGTTCATGTTGTTAAGTTCCCCATATTTATTACAGTTTCATGATTGTGGATTTTTTTATTTTGGGCAGGACCTCTATGTGATGTGTTGTCCTATTTCATCATGAACACCAGGACAATCATTTGAAGGGTCTTTCTCTATAATATGCTCCCCTATTTCATCATGCACACCAGGGCAAACATTTGATAGGCCTTCATATCTATTTTGTAGCTAAAGTGGGGAAACCAATGAAGGCCCTGTTCTATTATCTATGATAGATTCATATGCTGTACCTCTTAGCTCAGCACCATCATCAGTATTATTTTTGGGTGTTTGATGAGTTTCTGTATCACTTAGTTTAACAGTTAACCTGTAGCTGATATCGCTAACTGCCTTATCTATAAATTCCTCTTGTCTAGTGATATCTTTTTGGGTTTGCAGCCTTTGCTCCAAATCTTGTATTTCCCTTAATAGGGCAGATATCTTAATACATTTATCACATGTGAATGCCTGATTTACAACTTCAACTGTAAACATTTTACATTCTCAACATGCTTTCTTTCCTTTGCCTTTTTTTGGTCTACCTTGGGCCATGATTAGTGCTAAGTTACTCACCAGTTTCTGTTTAAAATGAACTGCTGTGAGTTTTCTTTCCATTTATTCTTTTCCCCAGTAGTCCTCCAGTGTCCCAGTAGACATAGCAGACATGCGATGCACGTGTCTCTGCTCATGTCTCCGCTGCTGCTATGCATTCTCACTCCGCTCACACCCGCCTCCCGCTTGTGTGGAGATATAATTTATCCCTGTGGCAAACAGGAAGTCCCACTGAGTCACTTTCTGTGCCTGGCTCCCTCGCTAATAGCAAAACACACAAGGTTTAAAAAGTTTATCTGCCACCTCATGCAGTGGACAAGTTATAGATTGTAGAAGCCTTCCCCTGCTTCCAATTAAAATAACAGTTCAGATTAAGGTGTATACATCCAGAGTCCTAGTGATATGCACTGCTGGGAGAGGACAATCCTCCACAGCCCCACAATACCGCTTGACTAGGAAGCACACCTGTAGTTTGTATCCCGTAGCAATGGCCTGAGATTTACCTCCTCTCTCCAGAGGAACGCAATACCCACAAAGTACAAGCATACACTGTAATCAGCCCAGTACAAAGTTCTGCAGCAATAGAGGTGATATGTTTCAAATATAATAATAATACAATTTAGCTATCTCTTTAGTGCATACTAAATGTAAAATAAATAACAATGTTTATCTATAAATGTATGTTAAGGAAAAAGAAATTGTTATGCACCAATGAATTTAATGCTGGCCTGCATACAGTCCTTGCACTACAAGTACTGGACTCATTTACTTGTGTACAGATTGGTGACTTGTAAATTGGTGTATAACTGACATTTGTGACCCTGCTACTACATTATCTAAAGCAGTCCCTGGTATCAAGTGGCATCCCCTTTCTGCATTGACATCTTCAGCTCTCCCTGGAGCAGGGACTGCATGCTGACAACCATTGTAGTCAGTGGCCAACATATTCAAAGGAAATGCATGGCCCAAAATGGAGATGCATGGCATATCTCAGAAAATGCATGAAAGTGTGATATTCAAAAGGGAGAGATGCGTTGTGCATTTCCAAATGCACGATTGTGCAGAAATAATGTAAGCAGTGCAAAAAAATGGGGCGTGTACATGAATATGTCACATGTCCATATATTCAGCCAAAATGTGCAGCTCATCTGCTGTGCATCTGAGAAGTGTGCCCTACAAAGTTAGCCAAACAAAAGGATGGCCTAAATCAGTCAGCCACCCACAGGCGGGCCATGGAACTGCATGCAGGCCATCCTGAGGCAGCCCTTGGAGATGCAGCAGTATGTGCCCCAGGCACCCACACATAGCAGTCATGCCAGGACAGAAGTACCCAATGCCATAGGTGCCGGGACACTACTGGCACTGCCCAGAAAGTCACCCCCAACATTGCACCCAGGACATTGACAAACAGCAGCCACATGCCAGTGGTGTTGGGTGCCCCCCCAGCACACCAGTACAGCAGACAGCCACAATGCAGCACACCTACCAGAGGCCATGACATGCACCCATGTGGACTGCAGGGCACCACCCAATGGTGGCATGTGCCCATGGTGATCTCTGGGGCAATGGTGCCCAGGTAGCCTGGTGGTACTAGTGGCAGCATGGCATGGGCCAGGGACTGACCCATAGCACATACTCATGGTAGTACACCGTAGGTGAACACAACACACCTGTGCCAGGTCTGCACAACAGGGAGCCACAGACATGTCACCGATGCCTGCCATGTGGTGTGACACAACCACTGGGGCACTGCGGTGGGTCTGTGTGGTGTTTCTGTGGTTCACGTAACACAACAGTGGTCAGTGCAGGGCAGGGATGTAACAATCTGTGGCCTGGGGGTGACATGGGCATGTCTCATGAACATCCGACCCCTCCAATGTTGGGTGTGCAGCCACCATGGGCACATACATGGCCATTGCAAGAATGGCCAACTGGGTTACCAGGAGTAGTCCAGGAGGGACCCACACACTCAGATAAGTGGTCACCTTCTGAATACTGACATTCCTTGTGTGAATCGCCATGTTCCTATCATGTGGAGGTGTGTGGAGCACTTTCCCAAAAGCAAATGTTCATATATAGGGCTTCTTCTAGATGTGCAGTGTTTCTACAATAATCAGTATCAGGGTAGTTTTGAATTTATTTTCTGAAAGACAGTCCGTGCCTTTTTTTTTTTTTGCAATTTTTGATGACGAAGGCAATGTTAATTCCAGGGGCTGTGTGTACCACACAACAAAACACTAAAACACAGGAAATAAATTGATTAGTTCCAAATGATAAATTAACGGCACTAAATCTAGGAACAGAGAGATCATGAGCCAAGTATAGCAATGATTGGTCCTTGGACCTGTCTGATTCAATACAGTATGTCCATAACTGACACTGGGGAGGGTAGCATTGGAAAGATTTGTCTGTGTGCTGTTGATACAAAGCTTTACAGCAGGGTGGATCATGAGGAATGGTGCAGAAGCTCTGGAAGACTTAGAGAAACGGTCTAGGTCTGACAGTTGAGGCTCCATGCCATGAAGTATTACATAATGCCCTCATAGATGTCATCCACATGGAGAATACTGGTTGGGAGAAGACAGACTGGCCACTTCGAGAAAGGAAAGAGATCTGTGGGTCATAATCAGGGACTCCTTCAAGCAAACAAGTCAATGTAACAAAGCCCAAATCAAGGCATCAAGGATAGGGAGGATAGTATAGGGAGGGTTTTGACGGTAGGGGAAGTGAGGTGATTCTGCTACTGTATACATCCTTGGTGAGGCTTCATCTGGAGTACTATACCCATTTCTGGGTCCTTCACCTGAAGAAGGCCATTAACAGACAAGTGTGAAGGGTCACCAAGCTTATTCAGGGCCAACAGCTCAGATTCTATGAAGAATGGCAATAGTCCCTAAATGGTATTTTCTGAAGGCCTGGTGGGAAAGGGGGAGAACATGATTGAAACATAAAAGCTCCTCAGGGCATAACAGTTGTGGAATGTCTGTTCCACAAGAAATGTAATGTACAACATTCCAGAAGAGATAGGCAGGAACTTGCCATGTCGGAGGTCAAACACTGTGATAAAAAGACAAAGAATCCCTTCAGCATATTATTAGCATCATACAGAGTAAGTTAAGAGAAAGGAGAGTTTTTACACCCCAGACACTGTACATACTCAGAATTAATGATAGAGCGATTGGCATTGATATTTAGTTATCAGTTACATTAATAGTTCTGTAGTCATGGGCTAGTGAAATATTGCACTAATAATTTGCCACCTTGGTTATCCAATGGTAAAGACTAGGACTAGCCTGGAGTGTTTGAAAAGTAAAGTAGTGAAGCTTATCTGTAATGAGGCATGCCACTTTACTTGTTGCAGATAATCACACTCATAGTTGTACTCTTTACACACTCACTAACAGGCTACCTTTGCTTGCAAGCTAAAAAGATGCTCTTGGGCCTAATAGCCCCTCCTTTAACAAACTGCTTCCACACCACCTCCAACCAATACAACACAAGGAACATGCCCAGGAATGCCCTTAAGCCTCCTTTCAGGCATACTTAGCTAAGTAAGTGGCTGTTTGCTGTTAGGACTGCTAACTGGTTAAATAAATTGCCTGATACACCACTGAATCTCCCCAAGTCTAATCAGTTTAAGAGATCATTGTGGTCTGCCTTTGCAGCCCAATGCAACTATGACCATTAAACAGTCTTAATTGGTTTCTTTCTGTACATTACCCATGACTCTTTTTTAACGTTAAACTTTTTATTGAACATTTTCCAAATGATACAACATTACAACAGAACACTGTAATGCATCAAGTGCTACACTGAAATAACAGTGAAGGCTAGTTACAGATGTTTCACATATACAAGTTAACTGGACTATAAGCATAGCAAGGAAAATATGTTGTCTATTCAGGCAATAGTACATGAGTGAGAGGGGGAAGAAGGGGGGAACCATAGAATGTTTCACAGGCTCAGGCATACACTTTACATTAGTCATGCGGCTTCTCTAAGTCAAAGGAAAATGGCCCCGATATACTGATACTGCTGCATCTTACCAATAGCTAGATGTGAAAGACACTCTAGCGATGCCAGATAAGTTATAGTTTCCAGTCATTCCTTTAAGGTTGGTACCTCAGTGGTTCTCCACCTTCTAAGACTGAGTTATTTGGCTGCTATAGTGGCTATTATTCCTCAGGAAAAGTTTTGGCATAAGCTGCTATGTGGGGTATTGGATATACCTAAGCGAGCAAAGGATTTGTCAAAGGTGATCTCCTCCGATAGGATGAGTTGACAAAATTGAATTACACTTTTCCAGAAAGGCTGGATCTTAGGGCATGACCATTGGATATATGAGAGGGACCGGGTGTTACTGAGACATCGCCAGCAGTTATCGGAGGGAAGAACCTTTTGCGGGTAAAGGTACAGGGGAGTTCTATAGCAAAAATGCAGGATTTTGAGTTGGATAAGCTGTGCCTTGGTGTCCCTGCAGGCCACATGTGCCCTTGCCCAGCACTTCTTCCATTCTTGGTCTAAGGTGGCTCTGCCCAGTTCCTTTTCCCAAATAGATTTGCTATGATTCGTGAGTGATGGACCAGAGTCCCTCAGATATTTGTATATACAGCCCACCCTTCCTGTCTGTATCTTAAGCCAGTGGAAGACTATTGCCTCTGTGGACCGAGGCTGTGGAGAGGTTTTATTATGAATGTGTGGAGTAATAGCAGCTCTGATCTGGAGGTAGCGGCAGAAGTCAGATGAGCGGAGTCTGAACTCCTGGGACAAATCCTGAAACATTTTGAGTTAGCCAATCAGGGATACACAGATCATCGGCCATTACAGTTCCAGCCTTTCTCCATGTGGGCCAGCACAGTGGTTTATCATCCATTGAAAAGAGAGGGTTGTTCCATAAGGGAGCAAGCTTCATAGGGATACTTTCAATATGAGTGGCCTTGCATAGTTTCTGCCAATAATGGAGGAACAGTGAAATCACTGGATGTTGTGAGATTCCAGGGGGTTTAGCATATAATATGAACCACAGGGTATTGGCACCCACTAGGTGGCCTTCAATCTCTGTCCATTGGGGGAGCACACCATTTTTGTCTGTGTACCAATATAGCATTTAGGCTGAGATAAAAGCTACCTGATGGCTTACAAAGCTAGGCATGCTCCACCCACCGTCCTTCCAATGCATTTACAACTGGGCCCAGCTAAGGCTGGAGGGGGGCATCCCACAGGAACTGCCCTATGAGTTTGTTAATGAGATAGAACCCTTTTGTGGGTATATACAAGGGTAGGTGGGCAAGCAAGTAGAGTACCATAGGTGCCAACATCATCTTTACAGCAGCAATTTTCCCAGTTAGGGAGAAATGTAGTGCCTGACATCTGTTGATGTCTACAGTAAGGCTAGCAACCAGAGGGGAAAAAAAGGCTCTGCACATGTCTGTCATAGATGGCTTAACGTTGATCTCCAGATAAGTAATTCCTGCACTATTCCACTTCCAGCTGGTTTGCCAGAACATATCAGCTAAGCAATGCTTATTGAGGAGAAGGACCTCAGATTCGCTATGGTTTACGTTAAGTCCAGAAATACTAGTAAAATGGTCTAGAATGTGATATAATGAATGAATGACTGCAGGGACATTCCTAAGCAGGATTAACAGATCATCTGCATATGACAGGGATTTGTACTGTGGGGGCCCCACCCAACCTATATACCTTTGATACCAGGATGTTCCCTCAGGGCTGCTGTAAGGGGTTCAATGGTTAGCAGATACAATAAAGGGGACAAGGGACATCCCTGACTGGTGTGCCATGCTAGGGGGGAATGGTGGGGACAGCATACTATTAGTCAATGCCCTCACAGTTTGTGCATTATACAACGTTTCAATATAGTTGATGAAGTAGGAGCCAATCCCTCTGTGACAGAGGACCCTGAAAAGGTAGTCTTATTCTATGGAGTCAAAAACATTTTTAAAGTTGACTGTTAAAGCAATTGCAGGTGTAGGAAGGCATTTAGCTATATGGTTGAGGTTGAAGAAGGTTTGAAAGTGATCTGAGCTCTGTCACTGACTCATGTCCTCTGTAATTTTGACTTCTGCATTATTGTACACTCCCGGGTCGTGCTTGAAAATAGGCATGGTTTTTGCCTAACACACCTACCTGGTTACCAAAAGCTAATAAATAAATAAATAAATAAAGCCCACATGAGAGTGGTGAATGAGACAGGAAAGCATGCTCTCCAATCGGGTTGCTAGGACTTTGACTAGGACTTTAGTGTCCGCATTCATAAGGGAGATGGGGCTGTAGCTGGCAGGGTGGAGACAGTCTTTACCTTTTTTAGGCAGTACCATAATGACTACCTCCTTCATGGTGGGAGGAAGGTTCTGCTTCACCAAGGATGAAGAGAACACTTTCTGTAGCAGAGGGTATATCTAAGGAAGGAATGACTGATAAAAGTCAATGGGAAAGGTATGGCTGTGCTCACCTCCTCAGTAGTGATGGGCGTATCCAACCCTTGTATCTGGGTAGGGGATTGCTGGGGAAGATTAAGGGAGGCAAGACAATGTAGGGTCTGCTGTATATTGGGAGGGACTGTGGACATATATAGTGTAGACTAGAACTCAGACATGTCCTGGAAATATCCTTCTGTGACGTACATGTTTGACCCTGCCTGTCCACCAGTCCATGGATGTACCTTTTCACCCTGTTTCCTAAGGTAGAAAGACAACACTTTGCTTGACTTTATCCCCCTTCCCAGTATGTATGTATGTTTGAGTCATAGAGGCACCAGCTCAGCCTTCCTGGCATAATGGTCATTAAGTTTCACTCTAACTGTGAACACCTCCCCATGATTTGCGAGTTGGTTAACCTTCATCGCAGTCTCACGTTTCTTTAGCTGGGCTTCAAATTTGGAAACCTCAAAAGCTCTAGCTTTGTGCCTGTAAGCAGTGATGCCTATGATTTTGCCTCTCAAGAAGGTCTTTAGGGGAGTCCTATAGCATGCCATTAGTCAGAGCATGATTAGCATTATGTTCTAGGAATTCAGACATTTCATGTTTCACACAGGGGATGAAGTCTGGGTCTCTCAACAACAGAGGGTCTCATCTCCAGCTGGCCAATCTGGGCTGAGGAGGGCTCAGAAGGACATGAATGGTGGGCAGAGACATGGTCCAAAATAATTATAGGATGGATTTTAGCATCTAGGTCTACCAGGCCTTTTGAGGGTTAGTGAGCTAGTAGTCAATCTAGCTACAAGATTTGTGGACACTAAAATAAAAGGTGTAATCCTTGATGGTCAGATGGAGGAGACACCACATGTCTGTGAGGCCATGTTCCTGGATTAACTGCATAAGGGCTGCAACTGCTTTTGTGTGGGGTTCAGGGAGGCATGATGATCTGCCCATGTCAGGGTCCTGTGTGAGATTAAAGTTGGCAGCTATCATGACTAGCATCTGGGAAGAGGCAGACAAAGCAAGAGCTTCTGCAACCTGGGTGAAGAAGACAGGATCATCTGTGTTGGGTGCACAAACATTAAGCATAACCAAGGGACCATCAGAGGTGCTAACCTTGACAAGAATCCACCTACCCTCCTTGTCTGATTTGGACAAGATGGCCTTCCACTGCAAAGACTTATGCACAACAAAAGATACCCTTCTCTTAGAAGATGTGTGGGTGCTATGCCACTCTGCCCCCACTTACTCTTTATTAAGCTTTCTAGCTTCCAGACTGGAGAGTTTTGTCTCCTGGAGGAATGCTACTTTTTTGGTATGTAATCTCTTTAAATGTGCCAAGATTTGTTTCCATTTTATTGGGGAGTGGAGCACTCTGACATTTCATGTTGTAAATGTTATATCAGCCATGACACAGGGGAGGAAAGAAAGCTCCTAACATAATTGCTTGACCAGTACAACAGGCAACCTCCAAGAGATATAACTCTGCACTGATAGCCCTCTGAGATAATCTGGAAATGTAATTAGATTGTTCAAATGCATGAACATTCAATTCAAAAACAGGCAAAGGCCAAACAGGGCAAAATGTATACAAGCATATGTTGATGAACAGTACGGAGAACAAAATCAATCTTGAGAATTGCCACATTCAGTTCAGAGCTGAGCATGTCACACTGTGGTGCTAACCTGAGCCACCTAAAGAAAATGTCTTCTCTGAGCATGAGTTATCCCCTTAGCCTCCTAATACAACATAATAACCATTCTAACTACAACAATAGTAATTTACTTTAAATATTACAAGACCAGGATATTTAGTGGTGCAAAAAACATCAGAATCCCCTTTCCTCAGTGCTTCAACCTCCATTCAGAGATGAACCCAGAGGATTACCAGAGCCGTGCATGGCAACACCTCAGAATGCTGGCAAGGGGAGTGGAGGATCTTGCCTGTAGGGCATACGTCTCTTCTCAGCATAATGTATGAACCCCAATAATCAGAATTAATTGTATCAAGGAAAAGGTAAGAGGCAGTCTCCTTCCCTGTCTCCTACCGCAGAGGACCATGTAAATGTGACAGAGTACTAGTGATAGATACGTGAGCTTGAGGGAGGCTGCTATTTGAATTCATCATATCACAAAAAGCATCTTACTCCCCTATTGCTACTGTCATCCATAGGATGGATTATGGCACATGGCAACACCCCTAACTGGGGGGGAGGGACATACCAAAGAATAATGTCAGTATTGGGAATACTGTACTTCCCAGGACCCTTACCTATGGGGGGGTCAATAAATTCGCCTGCCTCCATGGTGTAACCCCATATGAGTTGACAGGCCCAATTATGTTATCATCACCTGGGTGTTTGTGCCTTTGTGGATTAATGTCCACACTTCAGAGTTGTGCATTCAGTTAAACATCCACCTCTCCTCGGGGCTGTAATTAAGCACTGCTTCTGCAAAATGTTTGTCACAGGAACCAACCAGAAAATGATTTAAAATGTCCTTTGAGCCTGAATGGGCAGGTACTACAAGAATCTCCCTGCCTTTGTAGAACATCACCCAGTGGGGAATAATGTCCATGCAAGGGTATGGTTGCCAAGGATTTGATACCTTGGTCTCTTATCAATCAAATATTCAGTGCATAGCACTGTTACCATTTCAGCTTCAGTAGAATTATAATGTGGCATAAGTTATAACAGCAGGAACCCCTTTAAGTATAGAGGGGTTAATTATGGGTTACAATGGTGTACTAATGAGATAAAACATGAAACATGCATCATTAACAACTGCTCACATGTGAGCCGTCTGCACAAAAAGAGTGTATAAAGAAAGTACAGGGGGTATATAAAGAAAGTACAGGGGGTACCACTTTAGGATCTAGGTGTGGGCAGGCCAAGGTCTTGTGGAAATTAGCAGCCTAGCCCATCAGCAGCAATCAATGGAGCCCCATCCAAAATTAGTGAGATCAGCATACACATGGGTTTAGGGCCCTTTAGGCCTTACCAAGGTCAGAGTTACAGTTGCAGTAGTCAGATGAGCTGAGGCAGCAGCAGCATAGGAGGGCAGTCACTGCTGCTCTGAATGAAGGATAAAGCTGGGGCCTTGAGAAAAGAGACCCTGTGTGCCGATGTGCTCTGTACCTTGTTCTACAGCAGTCTCCAAAAGGTTGGTGGTGCACTGTCTTTGGAGTTTAGGCTCCAACAACTCAGGGGTGTGTTGATAGCTAAGAGGTGCATATCTGCTACCAGACAATTAAAAGTCAGAGCCACTAGTCAATCTTTCCCTAACCCAACTATGACTTCAGCTGTAGCAAAGGGGTGAGGATGGTTCTGTTTTTTTGTCTGATTTCCCTTCAAATTTAGCTTCCTCTCTCCCCTGCTTCTTGTTTGGAGTAGACCAGCAATCCTCTAGATCCTGGTGCAGAGGCATCGCACCAAGGCTTTGAGAGGATGACTCTTGAGATCAAAGTGAAGAAGTTGGAGTAGTATCCATTACGGCAGACATTTTACCTGGGGTGAAGTCTGAAAGGCATGCTGCCGGCCAAGAGCACATAATAAATTCTTCGGCTACCCTAGGATCATCAAAGGTATGGTGGACCACATTTCTTTGTAATCTTAAGGAAGCAGGATATTGGAGACTGTATGGTATTTGCATCTCAATGTGGGCATGTTGGACTCCCATAAATTCTCTGCGCTGCTCCGATAGTGCTGTGGAAAAGTCAGAGAAAATCTGTATATGGTGACCCTGTAATTGGAGCAATCGTAGTTCACTGGCCAGTTGGACAATCCTGTCTCTTACCTGAAATCTAAAAAATTTAACAATTATAGGCCTTGGTTGTTGCCTAGGATTGGGGACAAGTGAGTGGTGCACTCACTCGATCTCGAGCTGCATAGGCCATTGATTAGTGAGAATCATAAGCAGAACCTGCAGTAGAAATAAAATTATTTTCCAGACCAGCCCTCTGCCCCCTCTGGAAAACCATGTACTGTGGAGGCAGATTGTTTCTGAGCCCTCGGTTCACCAAGTCATCAACATTGTCTGCAAGTTGTTTCATGAGTCGGTCTTGCTCCCTAATGTAAGCACTTAGTCAATCTGTGGTATCTCTTTGTGTGGATAACTGCCTCTCATTATCAGAGACCAGTTGGGAGAGGGATAGTATGTCTTTAGTCAGGAATTTCTGCTGTTTTAGATCTCCTATTTCTGTCAATAACTGTGCAAGCATCTCCCTTATTTCCTGCAGATCATTCAGAGTTTTGACAGGGCAGTCCCCGCAGGTCATCACTGCGCTGTGCTGGGACACCATGAGGGCAGACAGGTGTAGGCCAGACATAGATCTCCAGAGATTCAGGTAAGATTTAAGTTCTGTTGATGGCAAAAAAGCAATCGATTAGATCCACTGAAGCTTCTGTATTGTGAGGATGGTATTTATTCCATGAACTAAGTTGCAGAAGGAGTAGGATGATGAAGGCTGAAGGAAGGTAGAAAGGAACTGTTACATTAGGCTGTTGCCACATTGGATGCCAGGCCACACCCCTTACCTATGATTTTTTATACAACAATCTGTGTGGATATTTTGTTGTTGTTCAAAACTGTATATAATTTTTGTAATGTTTCTGTGACTGCCTATTTAATGTGGAACTTTTGTAAATGAGCATTTGTGCTCAATGGTAATTTGGTAATTCTCTGAAGTTTTCAATAAAGAAATAAATTATTAAATAAATATAATATTCCTTCTTCATAGCGAAATTAAGCTGACTCCTATCTGTAAATGTTAAAGCCATTGTAACGTATTTAATCACAGGAAAACTTTGAAAATATGCCCAAAGTGATCATAACAATTCTTATCCTGTCTAAAAATAAACATTTCTATCTGAGTACAAATAAAATCTTTTATTTTGCAGTCCAGAAGTGCTAAATGTATTTAGTAGCTCACTTGCTCTTTTCGTAAAAGCACAGCAGCAGCTACTCAGTGCTAGGCACCTAAGAAAAGAAGCGAGAGTTGAGTCAAGCGGCTCTGAGATACACTCTGCCATGCTGTGCTGGAAGGGCAAGCCTGGAATGCAGACTTCTGACTAGGCAAGAGCACACCACTAGTAGCAGCCTGTGGCCTGATATGGAGCAGAGAGAATGAACACTTTCAGCAGCAGGAAAAAATGTCAGTCGCACCAAGCAGCACATCATTATTTTGTCAAGCGACAAGTGCCAAGATAAAAATACAGGAATTGGCTACTCTATCAAATAGCTAACCAAAGAGAGAGATTAGAGAGAGGAAAAAGAGACTACTACAGAGTCATGGGGGTGGACTCACAAAAAATGGCACCATCTTAGGAAGTAGCATTGCAGAAATGTACAGTGCACAGCAAACACTCAAGGAAAACACCAGTAATTTCAATAAAACAAGCAAACAAATGGCACAAGAAGGTACAGTAGTTATTCTAATAAACAATATCACTGATTTACCAGAGAATGCTTAATTGTAACAATGGAGTATACAGCTATTTTAAAGAGATTTACCAAGATACAATAAGTAGCCCCTGCACCATATCTATCAGTGCCTTACTGCCATAGGATCATGATAATGTTCAGATTTCCATAAAGCTTGCATTTTTTTAAAAGTTACAACACTCATAAATTTGTATTCACTGGGTCCCAAGGACTTCCCATTTTTTGGCCCCCGCATTCACTAGCACGATGACGAGATGCCAGTGAGAGCTCGGGGGCGTGCTCCATTATAAGCAGTGGGCGGCAGCTTGTCCATCTTTTTTAAATAATATGGCCACTTGGCAATGAAACGTGGGAACCAGTCGACTAACAAGTCCCCAACTCTTGCCAGGCCACTCCCAAGTGATGACCAAGCTTTGGGTACACTGCCAGAATTTCACTACTCGATCAACCTAAGAGTTCTCTAATACACAATAGAGCATTTTCCTAAGCAAAGTTAACTTACAGTTTGCTCTGTACTCTGGAACTCCCTCCTTTCTTCCTACTGGTAGTAAACCATCATGGGTTCCAAAGAGGTGGCCCACCACTTCTCCCATCTGTGCCTGTCATGTGCTAATGTTCTCTGCTCCTCTCAGGGCATGCTTTCTAGGTCTACACACCTTTCAGATGCTCCTGTTTTCTTTTCTGGAGACCAGACATGAAGGGAATAGTACTGCCTGATCCCAGTGACCCTGCAACTGTCCCTAGGACAACAGGCCCCCGCAGCCTAGTCACAGCCAGAGATGCTGGACTGCTATTCTTTCTCTTCTTTCTATGGACCCAGATCCATTTGCCTGTGTGCCTTCCCCTCTTACAGCTCTATGGAGGAATGGCAGAATCATGAATATTCATTACCTAGTTCCCTGTGCCTAGCTGAGTAGGGGCCACTCACAACACAAATACTCAGATCAAACAAAATCCGGCAAAATCACCTACAGAACAACTCTCATGGTCTGGCTTAATCCTTCAAGTGCTCCCTAGTAATCTGCCTCAAGCTGGTAGAAGAGACAGGCTGGTTACACGTGCAAGAGCAGAGAGTATAAATGATTATAGATTAAAATTGGATTCTTTGCAAAAAATCTTTGTTAATGCACCAGATAGGGTTCAGATTAAACTGACAAAAGTAGGGAAATGTGGTGTTATGGTTTCCACCTCACCCCTATACTGCATGCAGTAAAAGGAAAAGAAAAACATTAGGGTTTTGCCTGCCCTGAGTCTTTGCAAATCAGGGCTGGGGTCTTCATTGGGGTTGTCATCTCTAACACTCACCGCATTCCATCAGCAGATAAGCTCAGATATGCAGACTAGATGAGAATGAGATGGCTGTTAAGAGTTTGACAACCTTGAGGAAGGCCCCAGCCCTGATCTGTGAATACTCAGGAGAGGCAAACCTCTGTTTATTTTCCTTTTGCAGCCTGTAGGGTGGAGGTGGCGTGTTAGGGCAGGAAACCCTAACACCCCATTTCCCTTCTTTTGTCAGTTTAACCTGAACCTTAACTGGTGCATAAATGAAGCTTTTTTTTTTTGCAAAGAATTTCCTTACTTTATTAGATAGCATAATCATCTCCTCATTCATGCAGGTCTCTTTGAAACCTACATGAACACATCTGAATGCAGTCATCCATTTGCCTGTGGAACAGCTGTGCCCTCCAGGCCCTGCACTACCATCCCTCTATACAGTAGATGCAGTCCAAAAACAGAATAACGCTGCAATGTTATCCTATCTTAATTTTTATTTTATAACTGTTATGGCTTTGTATATGACCCCTACATTTTATTTGGATAGGGTATTATGAGTTAGTGCTGTAGTACTCATTAAAACTTTTGTTTTGATAAATATATTGTCCCTTAACACCAAATTTGGACTGAATTATGCCTTCTTAAAGGTTAAATGTGGAACAAAAACTAAGTCCAGATTCTTTTTTTTTTCATATGTAGGGATATTTTTCCATGAGAATAAAAAAAAACTAGCAAAAAGAATCTTTCATATGAAACAAGAATGTGTAAAAAAAACTAAGTACAAATTTTGTTTTTCATATGAAGGGATTGTTTTTCATGAGAAGTAAAAAAGCTCATGAAAAAGAATCTTTCATTAGAAAACTACAATCTGAAAAAAACTATGTCCAAATTCTTTTTTCATATGAAGGGATCTTTTTCATGAGGTTGTTCCATTCATATGAAAAAAATTATCCCTTCATATGAAAAAAGAATGTGGAAAAAAACTAAACACATTTTTTTTTCCTTATGAAGGGAATATTTTTTCATATGGCCCTGTTCTTGTTTTGTACGCCCATATGAAGGAAGAAATTTGGGTCATGAAAAAATATTTCAGGACATCATTTTGGAGTACACATTTCTTGGTGATTTTTCAAAAAACTAACTGCAGAATCCACCTATGGGAGTCCTAATAAGCAAGATACATTTGTTGGTGTCTCTGCAAAATATCAGTTGTATGGGTTGCAATTATTTATTTAAAAAAAATGGAAAAAACTTGTCGGGATACAGAAAAAGATTTTTTTCTCATGAAAAAAGATTCCCACCATAGGAAAAAGAAAGTTTTTTCTTATAGGTCAAATTCTTTTTTTGTACCAAACTGCTATCCAAAAGACTATACTGAGCATGCTCAGAACTGATATTTCAAATCCTTAGAACTTTGGAACATATCTAAATTTTTTTACCAAAACAGCAAAAGGAACCACTCTGGCAAAGCCCTTTAAACAGTGAAAATTCCAGAACAAAACTCTAAGCTTTCCAGGCGCTACGTGATGACAATGAAACAGCAAAAAAAAAAAACTGATTTTTTTTACTTCTTATGCTATCTGGATATCGGAATCTGTACATCCAACCAAAACAAAACTTGGTACATCATGAGACCTTGCCCAGAGACTGCACATGCATAATGAAATGTAAATCCACTGGACAGAAGTGAAGCTATTAAAATGTAAATTTAGGTGTTTAACATTAACAGCCTACTTGATCCTGACTATAGTGGTACTACTGTGCCACTATAATATAGATTATAAGTGAATAGAAACATAGAATTTGATGGCAGATAAGGCCTGCTCGGCCACCTAGTCTGCCCGTTTCCCTACCTATTGTAAAAACTCCAGATCCCAGTAGATCTGCAGCTTACTTCCTCCTTTCTACCACCAGGGTTGCCTTCTTTCTGTCCCATGCATTCGTGAATTTGCTTACAGTTTTTGCCCCTATGACATCTTTAGGGAGGCTGTTTCATGTATCCACCACTCTTTCTATGAAAAAATACTTCCTCACCTTGCCCCAAGCCTTCCCCCTCTATCTTAATATTGTGACCCCTTGTTCTTGCACATCTTTTTTTCTGAAAGATGATGCCCCCTTGCACTCTGTTAATCTCCCTAATGCACTTGAATGTCTCTATCATGCCTACCCTCTCCCTCCTTTCCTCCAGGGTGTACATATTGAGTTCACTCAGTCTCTCCTTCTGTGGTTTCTGGTGTAGACCCTGCACTATTTTCATTGCCCTTCTGTGGACTGCCTCAACCCTGTCTATGTCCTTAAAGAGATGAGGTCTCCAGAACTGCACACAGTACTCCAGATGAAGTCTCACCAACTGCCTGTACAGTGGCATCAACACCTCCTGTTTTCTACTGGTGGTATCTCTCCCTATGCACCCCAGAATCCCACTGAATTTTCTCATTACCTTCTCACATTGTTTGGCTACCTTTAGATTGTCTGTTATGACTACCTCCCAGGTCCCTTTCCAGTTTGGTTGATGTTAGTATTACCACCCTATTGTGTATTCCTCCCCTGTGTTTTTGTACCCCAAGTGCATGATTTTGTACTTCTTTGCATTGAATTTGAGCTGTCACACTCTTATTTTTTTTTTTTATTATTTGGTTGTTTAACCAGGTATAGCACACTAAGCTGAAAGCTTTTTTATAGGAGCGACCTGGGAGCACAAGGAGGCTAAGTGACTTGCTCAGGGTCACACAGTATGCAAGTGGAAGCTGTGGGATTCAAACCCAGGTCTGGTCTGCTGGATGTCACCAGATTTGCAGCTCAGAGCCTTAGACCACTGCGCTATACTGCCTCCAACTGCCTTGACCCCTCCTCCAACTTGCCTAGGTCCCTTCTCATTTTCTCCACACATACACCCTCCCCCGGACTGCAAACCCTATTGCAGATCTTGGTTTCATCTGCAAAGACACATATCTTTCCTTCTAGTCCCTCTGCAATGTTACTTATAAAGAAGTTAAAGAAGACTGGCCCCAGCACTGAACCCTGTGGCACCCCACTGGTTACCCCTCCCTCTCGTTGGATTGAGCTCCATTTACCACCACCCTCTGTGTCCTATTGCTAACCCAATATCTGACCCAATTTACCACCTTGGAATCCATGCCCAGATTGCCCAACTTGTTTAGTAACTCCTTTTTGGGGCTGTGTCAAATGCCTTGCTAAAATCTAGGTAGGTCATGTCCACCACTCCTCCCTGATCTACTACTCTTGTCATCCAGTCAAAGAAAAATATCAGATTTGTTTGACATGACTCTTCTGTTGTGAATCCATGTTGTCTTGGGTCTTGTGCCCCACTGGCCTCTAGATATTCTACAATCCTTTCCTTTAACACTAATCCCATTATTTTTCCTACCACTGAGATAAAACTGACCAGTCTATAGTTTCCCACTTCTACCTTGCTCCCACTTTTGTGATGGGGTATTAATTTCACCCTCCTCCGGTCCTCTGGTACCACTCCCTCCTCCAACAATTTGTTGAATAGGGCTGTCAGTGGTGTCTGTAGCACCTCTCTGAGTTCTTTTAGTATTCTGGGATGTATACTGTATGGCCCCATTGCCTTGTCCACTTTCAGTTTCAAGAGTTCCTTTATGAGTCTCTTGTCTGTGAATGGACTGGTGTACACCCCTCTTGCCTGCTTGTTTCTACTGAGTAATTCTAGTCCCGCCCCCCCTTTCTTTTGTGAATACTGAGTAGAAGCATTCATTCAGGAGCTCATTTTTTTCTAGATCCCCCTTGGCCCACTCTCCTCTTCTTTACTTAGCCTCACTATCCCTCTCTTGGACTTTTTTCTTTCCCTTAGCTCCCTGAAGAAGGTTTTGTCCCCCCTCCTTTACTTTTTGGGCTGTCCTTTCTTCCGTTTGCACCTTTGCTGTTCTGACTGCTTTCCCTGCCTTTTCTTCTGCTTTGTCTGATACAATTCCCTGTATTCTTCCTTCTGTGTTTCCTTGTACTTCCTGAATGCCTGTTTTTTTTGTTGTTAACCTTCTCTGCCATTTCTTTTGAAAACCATAATATTTTTTTACTTTCTTTTTGCTTTGTTAACTTGTTTTACAACAATGCTTGTTGGCTCTGTTATGGCTCTCTTGATGTTCTTTCACTGTTCCTCTACCCCCTTCCTCTGCCAGTATCTTCTTGAGGCAATCTCCCATTTTTACAACGTTTCCCCTTTCAAAGTCTAGGACTCTTGGTTTTGTGTGGCATGACTCTTCTACTGTCTTTACCATGAACCATAATGTATGGTGATCACTGGACCCTAGATGATGCCCACTCATTCGTCTGTTATTCTGTCTCCATTTGTGAGCACCATGTCCAATATCACCTCAGTGGATTCCACCACTAACTGTCTGAGGGGAATGCCTCTTGCAGGGCATCCAGGATGTCTTGCTCCTGGATGTGGCTACAGCATAGGTGTTCCAAATAACTTCTGGAATATTTAGGTCCCCTGCCAACAGCACTTCCCCTTTCTCTGCCATTTTAAGGATGTTTCTACTATTGCCCTATCTATTTCCTCTCCTGCACTGGGGGTCTGCAGATAAGAAAAAACATTGAAAAATGTGATCACTCTGTAGGTGTGATCAGTTGCACTTTAATGTTTGAGTTTCATTGCTGACAATCTATTAGTATTTAAATAATCAAGCTGTAAGTAGACTCTACCACCCTGATGACTGGTGTCAATCCTCAAAGCACCGGGGAATTTGTTATGCCCATCTAATAAATAAAAAAATGTTTTACTGGATCCTCCTGAACGATCTAATTTTTCTATGTGTTCTTACAAGCTGTTGCCTGACTAATCACAGATTCTCAGTATATCTGTTAGCACATTGATCTGTGCTTATGGTCTGTAGATAACCCCGAGTAGATAGTGGTGACATTTCCTGACTCTAGGATGACCCATAGTGCCTTCTCTCCACCCTGCATTCCCTTTACTTCAGTTGCATTGATCCCCTGTCTTATGTAGATAGCTACCCCACCTCCTTTTTTGCCATCCCTATCTTTTCTGTAGACTGTGTACCCAGATATGTTAACATCCCAGTCATGGCTTCTCGTATACCCTGTTTCCATGACCATCACACTATTCAGGTCTCCCTCTGCCATCAAGACCACTAGGTCAGGGATCTTTTTACCCAAACTTATGGGCATTTGTACACATGACCATTTATGTTGTGATGGTTTTGACTCTATTTATACAGGTCCTATCCTGTCCCCCTGTTCATCCCCTGAAATTACTCTCTGTTTCAGTCCCTTGTGCTTTATCATTCTTAGGATCCTCTTGTTTAACTACCTTAACCTGTGGCTGGGGGGGTGAGGCAGTTGAGTTCTCCCTTCTTATTTCTACCTTCACCATAGTTAGTTTAAATGCTTGCCAAATGAAACATTCAAACCTTTCATTCAGGATCAAGGTCTCCCATGGACAGATGCAGACAATCCCTCACGTGCATGCCTGCATTCCTCCAAGTGGACCCCAGTCCCCAATGAATTAAAAACCCTCAACTCTATACCAGTTCTTCAGTGATTCATTGAATCCCATGGTACGGAGCACCCTGGCCTCTCTCATGTTGTAGACAGGTAGCACTTCCGAAAAGGCTACCACGCATGCCACCTGTCTAAGACCTCTCCCCAACTCTGTGAACTCCCTCTGCACTGCCCTAACCTCATTCTTAGCCTCATAATTTGTCCTCAGGTGGATGATGACACCTAGTTCCCCCTCCCAGACTTTTGCCCCTGCAATCCTTAGGATACCCCTCCTATCATTCCAAGCTGTGTCACTGGATAGGCACCTTACTACTCTCCCTCCTCTGTCTCCCACTACCAATTCTATCTACCTAATAATAAAATCCCCTACTAGGAGTTGCTTCCTTCTCCTCTGGGTTCATTTACCCCCCCCAGGGTCTCCCCATGGGGGTTGCCCGCATCAACCTTGTCCACAACTGCAGGCACTTCCGTAGGATAGCCTCACTCTGCCAGAATTGTGTAAGAGTGGCACTGCAGTTGGGATACACCTCTACTCAACATCCTTCACCCTCCCTGAGCCCACCATCATCCAACAGCTCCTCCTTATTGACATCCTCTGAAGTAGTGGGCTGCTACATGTTTAGGTACCATGGATGTGTACCTGGGTAAAAGGGGTGACTGGGCTGACTTGAGGTGCGTATAGGCCAATTAGCAACTGTACACCATTCTGTACCACATTCCGCACAGGAGTTGTATACAGACCCCTGTCTCAGGGAGAGGAAATGGACAAGGAAGTGATAGAAGGTATCCTTAGGATGTCAGAGAAAGGAGAGATATTGCTGATGGGGGACCTGAATATGCCAGATGTTAACTGGAGCACCTTTGCTGCAGCCACATCCAAGAGCAGGGCCATTCTCGATGCCCTACAGGGGGCATGCCTCAGACAGCTAATTTTGGGACCCACTTGGGAGAGAGCAATCTTAGACCTGGTACTCTCAAATGGGGATGGAGAGAGGATCTCCGATCTTGAAGTGGTTAGCCATCTGGGAACAAGTGACCACCAAACAGTGTGTTTCATGACAAACTTAGCTGTAGAGTCAAGCCATGCAAAAGTGAAGGTATTGGACTTCAGGAGAGCTGATTTTGTCAAAATGGGAGAGTGCCTCAGAAAAGCACTAGCAAACAGACAAGAAGGTGGGGTGAAGCTACAATGGGGAAACATCAAAACTGCCATCACAGAGGCAACAATCCTTTGTGTGAAGCAAATAAACAAATCAAAATGAAAGAAAAAAACACTATGGTTCTCAAAAGAAGTGGTGGGGAAGGTTAGGGAGAAAAAGATAGAATTCAGGAAGTATAAAGAAACACAGAAGGAGCAGGACAGAGAACTGTACCAGTTAAAGCAGAAGGAAGGGGGAAGGCAGTCAGAATAGCAAAGGCCCAAACTGAGGAAAAGATAGCCAACTCAGTTAAGAAGGGGGATAAAACTTTTTGTATCTACATTAAGGAGCAAAGAAAGCCTAAGGAAGGGATACTGATGCTGAATAAAGAGAAAGGTGGTTGGGCAGAGAGAGACAGTAAAAAAGCAGGGATACTGAACTAATATTTCTGCTCAGTATTCACAATGAAAGAGCAGAGGGAGATACCTAATCCAGTCAATAGAAGCACTCTGGATAGGGGGGTTGATATTAGCTCTTTCACAGATGAAAGGGTTCTGAAAGAATGCTTAAAACTGAAGGTGGATAAAGCAATGGGGCCTGATGGGATTCACCCTAGAATTCTAAAAGAACTAAGGGAAGAACTAGTAACACCATAGACTACCCTTTTTAATAAATCATGGGAGGATGGTGTGGTTACTGAGGACTGGAGGAGGGTGGATGTGATTCCCCTTCACAAAAGTGGGAGCAAGACAGAGGCAGGAAACTACAGACCTGTCAGTTTGACCTCAGTGGTAGGGAAAATGATGGAATCACTTCTGAAGAAAAGAATTGTTGAGTACCTAGAAGCAAGTGGGGGCACAGGACCCAAGGCAGCATGGATTTACAGTGGGAAGGTCATGTCAGACAAATCTAATTGATGTCTTTGACTGGGTGACCAAAGTAGTGGACCAGGAAGGGGCTATGGACATTACACACAGTTCCATACAAAAGATTAATAAACAAATTAGCCAGCCTGGGAGTGGGTCCCAGGGTGGTAGCCTGGGTGAAACAGTGGGTGGACAACAGGACACAGAGGGTAATAGTAAATGGAGTCCACAGTGAAGAAAGGGGGGTTACTAGTGGGGTACCGTTGGGTTCATTATTGGGGCCAGTCCTTTTTAATATCTTTATAAGTTACATTTCAGGGGGACTGGAAGGAAAAGCATGTCTCTTTGCAGATGACACAAAGATCTGCAACAGGGTTGATATGCAAGGTGGAGTGGAAAGGATGAAAAGGGACTTAGCAAGGTTGGAGGAATGGTCAAAGTATGGCAGCTTATATTCAATGCAAAGAAGTGCAAAGTAATGCACCTGGGAAACAAAAACCCAGGGGAAGAGTACACAATGGGGGATGAGATACTGACAACAACAAAAATGGAAAGGGACCTGGGGGTAGTCATATCAGCTGACTTAAAGGTGGGCCAGCAATGTGAGAAGGCAGTAAGGAGGGCTGGGGGGATAATGGGATGCAAAGGGAAAGGCATCACTGGTAGAAAACAGGAAGTTGTTGGCCCTCTGTACAGACAGTTGGTAAGACCACATCTGGAGTACTGTGTACAGTTCTGGAGACCCCATCTCCACAAAGACATAGACAGGGTGGAGGCTGTCCAGATGAGGGCAACCAAAATGGTGCAGGGTCTGCACCAGAAGACATATGAAGAAAGACTAAATGAGCTTAAGATGTATACCTTCTAGGAAAGGAGGGAGAGGGGTGACATGATAGAAACTTTCAAATACCTCAAGGGAATCAACAAAGTCCCAGAGGGTAGCATCTTTCAGAAAAATAGATGTGCAAGAACAAGGGGGCGCAATTTTAAGATAGTTGAAGATAGAGGGGGGACGGCTCAGAGGTAATGTGAGGAAGTATTTCTTCATAGAAAGGGTTGTAGATGTATGGAACAGCCTTCCTGAGGAGGTAGTGGAGTCAAAAACAGTGGGAATTTCAAGAATGCATGAGACTGACATAAGGCAATTCTAGTGGTGGGTAGAAGGAAGTAGGCTGTTGGTTAACTAGGATCTGCATCTTATCTGATAGGTAGGGAAATGGGCACACTTAGTGGGCCAAGCAGTCCTTATCTGCCATCATATTCTGTGTTTCTAAGTTTCTATGTTTAGACACCTGTAAGAAAAGGTACAGTGAATGAGGGTTGAGAGGTAACTTAGTGCTGATGGTACTGGTAATATGGGGAGGCTAGTGGGTTTGAGTATAGCCTACAGTCTTTAGGGTCAGCAGCTGCAGACCTGTGAGAAGAAAGTAATAGAGTATAAGTAGATTTGCATAGAGTATAAGTTACAGTAATTTTGAGAGATTTATTGCAAAAGTGTTATTTTCCATTCGCAAAGCTGTGGCTGTCCTGCTAGCAGAACAGCCAGTAAATTTATTTTTATTCTACTTGAGAACTGCATCTCAGTCATACTACAAAAGAACCCCAGAGCACATGCACTGGGGCATGGGTTTTCCCGGAGACTATTGGCCATACAGCCAAATTTTAAAGAAAACACAAATTGCGTATTCTCCAATAATGCAAAGTATCATGGGAAGCATATGCAAATGTCCATGAATTAATTTGGACTGGCTCAACTTTAAGCAGAATTGCATGGTGCCAGAAAGCCTCACAATACAATCAGCAAAGGCTGAAAACAGCAGACACAGACACGTGTTTCGTCTTCATTTGGACTCATCAGTGTGCCGTGTCTCAGACATACTTCAAAGGTATTCAAGTCTCACAATTCCTGTTGTCTCCAGTGTCAGTCAGGTAGTGTCTTCTCTCCAACAGCTGTCTGATTGGTAAGTCAGCCAAGCATATGATCCAGTGGTGGTGGGTGGAAAGAGAAGAAAACAAACCAAAGATAAGTGGTTTGCCCTTCATGTCCTGGGGCCAGTTGCACAAAAGAGTTAAGTCCATGTTTAAGACATGTTTTTGGTCTTACAAAAGCAAGACAGGCTTAAAAAATGTAAGGCTGTTGCACAAAAATTGCCTTACATACCATTGGTCTTAGTTACACTTTCATTTAAGCCTCCTATGTACCAGGCGTATTTGTTGTTAGTAGGCTTATCTTGATATAGCTAATTATAGGAAAATGTACTTTATTGTAGGAGACCCGTGTGAATGTTGTACATTAATATATATATATATATATATATATATATATATATATATTGAGTGCATTGATTTCCTGTTTTAGAGTCTATTTCCTGTAGTGTATCTGCATGTTACCATGAAAAAATATTTAATATTCTTTTTTTTCCCATGAAGGTTTATTCCTCAGCTCAGGCATGTGGCTGCTCAGCCCCACCCTCCTTCCCATGACCGGCTACTGCCTTCTCAGGGACTTGAATCACCCTTTGATTCCCTGCACAGCAAAGCAAGAAGAGGGAGCACCCCCAACAATGCAGACAAGCCCCAGGGATCAAGTGGTGGTTTGGGCCAAGGTAAAGCCAGCAGAGCTTCATTATGCCCACCTGCCAGATTCCGAAGTACTTGAAAGATAGAACATCTTCGATGGTGGACCCATCCAGGGTGCAGAAGGAGGGAGACCAGCAATCTTGGAAAGTTTTTACCTGAGCTAGCTGATTTGAGTGGAACCAGCACTGAACATTGTCAAGTCCAGCTATGTCATCAGTGTACATGTGAATGGAAGCTGTGCTGCAGGCAGCAGTGACATCATTTAGGAAGTCTGCGAAGAAGATTCGTCTGAGGACAGAGCCCTAAGGGACACCAGTGTAGATTGGAAGGGGGGGATAGGAAGTTGCTAATTTTACTGATTGGGTTCTACAATCAAGGCATGAATGGAACCAATTATGCAAGTCCAAGGACCAAAAGGACCAGATCAGAAATATTTGGGGATGCGTTTGCATTGGTGAATGTTGCAAACACAGTAGACCATGTGGTGGTCACTGAGAGCATTTGGGACGGTGCCAGAAGCAATAATGTAATGGGTGTGTGGTAAGATCCAATTCAGCAGAGTGTGGTTGAGAGATTTAAGGTTGAGACAGGTGGGGTCAGTGATCAGCTCAGTGACATTTAGAGATGTGGTATCATGGTGGGCTCTGGAGTGGAAATGGGAGATACAGTTCAGATTAAAGTCCCCTAGGATAAGCAATTCACCTGAAGAGGCAGTGGTGGAGATAATGGTGAGGAGGTTAGTAACAGAGGTGAAGGGGAGGCCAGTGCCATAGTAGACTTCAGCTAAAAAGATGGGGAGGGAGAGTTTTGGTAATACAAGCTCATAGGCAGACGGTAGAGAGACAGACAATATAGTAGTACATTGGAGGGAGGAGGAAATGTAAATGGCAATACCCCCATCCCTCTGGAGTGATCCTGACTAGGAAGGCAGTAACCAGGGATGGATACGGCGTTGTCCAACATATTAGGGGAAAGGAATGATTCCAAGATAATTGACACATCCCACTGGAGGTTAACCATGACTGGTTGTAGAAGGTCAACCATTGGGAGGAGACTCCTGATTTTAAGTTGTGTGATTCTAAACCCTTTGGATAGGGAGGAAGGGAAGGGTAGGAGAGGGAAGGGACATGATTGGGCTCAATATCACCTGCCATCACTAGTAACAGTGAGATAAGGAGCTGAGCAGTGATGGAGCTCCATCTACATGTTGGAGAGGAGGGGCATTGCGAGATGTGAGCTGGAGGGGAGGGCACTGAGACCTTAAAGAAGCAAAATGGAGGCAGGGGGTGGTAGAAGTGAAGGGCCAGGTAGCCATGGGGAATAGGATGGAGTGGGAAGGTAGGGGAGGTAGATGGAGTGGGGTTATGAGAAAGGAGGGGGGTAAAGAGGGGAGAGTAGTAGGTGTATAGGAAGTATAAGTGAACAGGAAGGGAAAGGATGAAAAGGAGTTTAAGCTGATGAGGGAGCGCAGGAGGTTTGGTAGTAGAACAGAAGTAGAGATAGGGGATACTAGTTGGGGAGCTTAGATTCAGAAGAGGGAGTGCAAGAGGAGTAGCAGGAGGGGATAGAGGAATTGTTGCAGAGGGGGTCACTCAAAACATAGTGGGAGGGGCATTGGATAGGGACTTTGAGCCTTAAACAACAGAGATAGGAAGAGGGAAGAGGGAAGATGCAAGCAGTGGTGAGGGGGTTAGTAGGAAACTTTAGTTAAGGAGCTAGGGTTCCCCTATGAAGACTACACAGTTAAGCAGAGTTATTGTAGATACGAGTATATGATACAACTGTACAGTGTCAGCAGCTAGACTTCACTAGGGAGAAATACACAGCTAGGTAGACTTATATAATGCGTCATCAGCAATATCGAATAGAGTAAGTCATAGGGGCTATAAAATCGATTCGACTGTAACTTAACGGTGACTACATTAGGCATGCTAGAGTAGTAAAACTGGGAGGACAGTAATACTGTACATAGCAGATACAACTGCATGGTGACCCTAATCAGGAAAGATGCCTGCAAAAGTAGGGTGGGCTAGGTTAAATAACTGATTGCTGGGTATAGCTATCTAATACCCCTGGTGGACTAGTACAGACTCTCCACCTGTGCCCTGTTGATCCCCTTTAAATATTTAAATGTCTCAATCATATCCCTCCTTTTTCTCCTGTCCTCCAGGGAGTACAGGTTTAATTCCTCAGTTATCTCCTCATAGGACAACCCCTGCATACCCAGCATCATCCTGGTAACCCTCCTCTACACTGCCTCCAAGCTGTCCTTGTCTCAGTGAAGATAGCACATCCATAACTGCACACTGTACTCAAGGTGTGGTCATTCCAGTGATACATACAGAGGGAGAAGCACCTCTCTCCTCCTGCTGGTGATCCCTCTTCCTATACATCCAAGCATTTGATTAGCTTTTCCCACCACTTTCCCGCACTGCTTTATCACCTTTAGGTAATTGGTAATAATTACTCTCAGGACCCTCTCCTCCCCTGTCACCTCCAGCCTCTCCCCCCCCAAGTGTATTTTCTGGACCTGGGTTCCTGTTCCTCAGGTGCATGATTCTGCATATCTTAGCATTGAACCTTAGTTGCCACCTTCTGGATCACTCCTCCAGCTTCCCCAAGTCTACCCTCATCCTGTCCAACCCCCCCCCCATGTTACTGAGTTTTACCATCATCTGCAAACAGGAATACTATCCCTCCCACACCTTTTGTTACATCACTGACATAGACATTAAAAAGCACTGGCCCCAACACAGACCCCTGTGGAACCCAGCTGATCACTCTCCCCTCCTCCTAGTATACCCTGTTCACCACCACCTTTTGACTCCTATCCCTAAGCCAATTTCCCACCCATTTTTCTATCTTTGTGTCCCTATCCCCAGACTCCTCAGCTTCATTATAAACATCCTATATGGGACGGTATCAAAAGGCCTTTCTGAAGTCCAGATAGGCCACATCCACCTCCCCCACCCTGGTCTATCTCCCTAGTTACCTCATCAAAGAATTTGATCAGGTTGGTTTGACAGGACCTACCCCTGGTGAACCCATGTTGTCTCTGGTTCTGCAGCCCTCTGACTTCTAGGTAATCCCCATCTCTGGTGGTGGGGCTCATGCTATATGCTCTGTCTTGGCCAGTGGACAGTTTGGTGTCTTGGCCTGGTATTGCTGTCAGTGCTGGTGGGGGGCAGTCTTGACATCAGGTCCTCATCCTTGATTGAAGTTGTGCCAATGTTACACACTCGCTCTTCCTCAGTGGACACCTTGTTGTTGCAGTCTGGTGCTGGCCTGGCTCCTGACAATGTTTATGGTGCCTGTGAGTCATTTGGCACTGTCTGCAAAATCAGGTCCCTTCCTGACAGCATTTGAGTGAGTGGGACTGATAATGAGGCTATGCATCATCAGCTTGCCTGGGCGATGATGGTCCTTTCCCTTTGTAGTCCTTGTGGCACCATGGGGAGGGGTAACGCTCCCCAGAGAAGGTGTCAGGCTGGGGCTCAACACCAGGTGTGACACCTGTTATAGAGCTGTCCTAGGATTGTCTCCAGTTACAAGGCCATTCCCTCACCTGCTTCAGTTTTGGCTGCACCACCACCTGTAATCACCCAAGAGGTGCTAGTGCAGCGGATGCTGGCACCCTCCCTCCTTGGAGAAGAGGGCATCTTCTGGGACACTCATTCAAGCATGCTAATTTCCAAACTTTGATCACCAGCATCACAAGCGGTAGAGCTGCTGCAGTGCCAACAGCTGGCTTTCCTGCTACACCATAACTTAATGTTTACTCTTTTCCTCTGTCATTATTTTCTTCTCCACTCCTTGCTGCCCTCTCGCCTAGCCACCACACCCTAAGAGCTGTCAGACTTACTGGTTACAGTGTCATCCATGGCTTTCCCCCCCATGGAGGGGTAGCAGAAAGCCCAGCTTAACCTGCTAGACAGGACTTGATTGAAGCCATGCCAGGTTGCTGGAGTGGGACCTGCAAGGAGTCAGAGAATCATCCTGCCAGCCAGGGTGTTTTTCTTTTACCTTCTCTTTATCCCCCACAAGCCACCCTTGTCCCTTCTCAGAGCCCCATGCAGTTCCAGCCTGTCAACTCAACTATCTTCTAGGACTTACCTGTCTCTTGGAGTGGTGGCCTTTGGTATCCCCTCCCCATGGTGGAGATCTGTTGGGCCAGGTCCTTCAGAAACGCTACAGTTGGGACCTTATAGTTGAGCATATGTTGGTAGTGTGTGGGGTCTGCTGGCTGCATAGAGTTTGGCTTTATTTTCTGCTTTTCTCCCTCACTAACCCCCTCCCCTCAAGTGACATTGGCTTAGACAGGCATGCTCACGTAGGGTGTGTATGTTCATTTAGTCAATCAGCTGTCCTCTAACCCACTTGGTTATCTAGGTGGAGGTCATGCAGCACTTGTGATTCCCCCTTCCCTTCCTGGAGAACAGCGTCCTTTGGGATGCTCAGTCCTCATCTCATCCCTGGCTGGCCCTGCAAGAACCTAGGGTCCTTCCTAATCCTGGATGATTGGAGTTGCAAGCAGCAGGAAGGCCAGCTGCCAGGGTGATTTTCCATTTTCCTTCCAATCACTTGTAGTGCAGAGGAGCAGGTGTGTATTGACGTCAATGGCAGTGATGCATACACTTCTGTATGCAGCATGTCAGAATCTGCTTGGCCTCCACCTCCTGCATTATGGTTTCAGTTGTCTGACCACCAGTTGCTGCTATGGGGCACGCAAATACTGGGCACCGCTCCCATACCATCTTGGAGGAGAGCAGTCCATCAAATGCATGTTCTCTCTTCCTCCAACCAATCATCCAATGGCCCAGGCTCGGGCAGGAACCAGGGTCACCAACATTATTCACTAAAAATACCACCTACAGCTTAATCTGGTTCAATGTCAGTTGGCATCGATCTATATCCTCCTCCCCCAGGACAAGGCTGAAAATAGGCAGAATTGTATAGATCTCCTTTCCCGGTCAACAAAAACTAAATAAATAAAATAAGCATTGCGAATAGTAGCTCTACCATTGTGCCGACAGTCTGGCTAGTGTTTCCCTTTTGAATGATGCAATGTATATCCTGTCTGGCTTCCATGGACTGTCCACAATTAGCCAACATTTTCTTTATGAACTGGGTTATCCACTGTTGCAGCACCAGGGCTATCAGTAGGTGCAGAGACACACTGACTCAGATCTGGGGCTCATATAATAAAAAAAAACTCTCAGATCCCCAAACCAAAATCCTGCATGTATTATTTTTGAACTTTGATAGTTCCTGCATAATAAAGGCCTGGCAGCACTCCTAAGCAATTATCTAGGTACACAATTTCAAGTTTGCATCACATTATTGTCAGAAGCTCAGCACAGAGTGCACAATGTCCTCATCTCGGAAACACAATCAAATGGAAGATCATTTAAGAAACAAGCAGACTGGTTGTGATTAACTGCTCTTATCTGATCAAAAAGACAACAGTCTAATAAGTTTAAGTAAGTAACATGCTAGCAGTGAAGTGTGAGGCAGTCAGTTTTAACTTGGTTGCTTTATGACTAAGCTCCAAAATGGCAGTCTGTGCTGTTTATTTTCCCTAGCTGTGGCAGATATTTACTTACAGAATGCAAAGGAATGCAAGTCCTGTCACCACACTAGAGGTTTTTTGAAATTTATGGGGCATGATATCTAGCTGGAGAACACAGCAGGGTGACAGGTCCAGCTAGGTTTTACACATCATAGAGTGTGCACTGATGTTTTTAAGAAAACTTTACTGGTAAATTCTTGTCTATAATGCATGCATTGAAAATTCTTGGGAGTCCTAAGACAATCTTGGTACGTCTTTAATCTGGGTGGAGGCTGCTTTTCAGTAATCACATCCTTATACACACTGTGACACCCATAGCTTGATATAGGAGTCATCTGCTCCAGCTGTGTTAGCTTATGTCAATTAAATTTATATGCAATAGGATTCTTTGTATGTGTGTTCCACCAAGCACCTTTGACCCTGGGACACACCTGGCTGAAGGTATTATGGTGCTGTTAAACTTCTTTGACATCATTTGCTGTATTTTTCAAATTAGTATTTTAAACCAATGGAGATTTTTTCTGGTTTTTTTTTCCTGCATGACCTAGCTGTTAAAAGTATTGTTTTTTTCTAGACAACTGCCATTAGGCTTCTGACAAAGGACTGGCTGGTCTGAAAGCTAGAGCACTTTGTTCTTGTTGTTACATCTATGTTGGTCCATTAAAAGGTATCAAATCATTTGCTTCTGGATACACTCTGATATGCAACTGCTTTCCAGGTGGCTTTCACTTGATGATAAGGAGGGAAGCAAGCATCCTGCTCCACATCACAGTCCCAACAGCTAACAGATTAATTTATGGGCATTTGCAAGCCACTGCTATACTAATAACTTTGCAGCAGTAAAGCATGGAACACCGGAAATCAGGTCCTCAACACCCGACATGGAATTGTGCACAATTACTCCAAAGATAAATAATGGCAGTTAAACTCATGACTTAACCCCTCCCCCTCCCCCATATGTGTGATTTTTAATTCTTTAGACAGTTAGAGCCCAGAAACTTTGAGTTCTGAAATGCACTTTTTGGCCTTTACTGAAGTCTGCCTTTGCTAACAGAAGCAGTGCAGTGCAAATGGGAGAAGGGCTCCATATATGTACTGCACCTGGTGTGCAGCTCATGTTTAGGACAGTCAGTAGATGTTTATGGGGACTCTTCCCCCACTCCACCCCCACCTCAGACCCAATGTGCAACTGAGAAACCTTAAGAAAGATTGGCAATTGTGTTTAATAAATTAGGTTCATGGCATGTACTTTCATACAGAAGTTGGTATGAGAATCAATGCTTTTCAAAACTGTGGTGCTCAGAGTTCGTATCTTGTATGTCAAGGTATTTGTCAGTAACAGTTTAATGTTTGTGACATAGCTAGATGCCAAATATAGAAACCCTTCATATAAACTAAGTAAATTAATTGTGAAACAAGAGGTTTTGACATTTTATTATAAAAAGATTTCAATAATTTTTATTTCAGCATAAAAGTGAACATTTACTGTTTACAATTGCCTAATGAAATTCTTAGAACAAGCACATATTTTATCACTGTGGTAAAATAGTACTGAAGTTGTAAAAACTTATGATAACAACAACAAAAAATTGCAGGCAGCAATAAAAATAAACAGATCTGCTAATAACACTTAATTTCAGGTCACAATCAGTAGCAGAAGAAATTATACTTCATGCTCAATTGGCAGCCATCTTGTTTTTTACTGAGAGAAGTGTCAGTGTAAGTAAATTTTAAAGTCCAGTCTATGTTGTTAGGCAACATTGGGTTTAGACCAGTCTTATGTAAATCTGCCAATTTTTTGGTTTGTGCAACAGTCTCACTTCAAGGACTTGTGCTAGACCACTTTTAAGTCTTAAGACCACATATTTAGACTTAATAGTAATTATAGTTTCTGGGTAGCCGGCCCCTGGTACCAGACCACTCTGCTATAAGAGGTATAAACAAGGTAAACAGGAGGGATCTAATTGTATGAAATAGGGATGCAGTCAGTAGGGGGTATAGCTGGAGACCGATCATGGCAAATTCATGCCTCCTTTCATGGCTCCTTTAAGTGCAAATTACGATAGCATTTGGTGGCTGGTGCCTACTGTGACTGCTTCACTTAAATTCCTGCTTGCACTCCTGACCTCTCCTTTACTGATGCACTCTCCCCACACCCCTGTCCCTCCCTGTTAACTCTTTCCAATATCCCATGTCAGCCTTCCTTAGCCTCTCCTGCCCCTGTTTCACTACTCCCTCTCTCCATTCCCTTTCACACCTTGTGCCCCCCTCCTCCAATACTCCCTGTCCTACCTAGTTCTCACTTCTCTCTCCTCTCTCCCCTTGCCTGCCCTAACTCCCTCTCCTTTCCCATCCACCCATCCTATTACCTCCTTCCCACCTTACATCTCACCCTACCCCTCTCCCCTCCTCTCCCTTACCACCTACCCCTCTTACTCATACACTCAGATCCTGCCTGCCTGTCCCCTGCTACTGTGTCCCCTCTCTAAACTACCTCTGCTCCTCTCATGCACTTGTAAGAACATTAATTTCATATGTTACCACCCCAGGCACTCGTTGTATATTGACTAGTGTATTGCACAGTCACTTCCTTACTCATTGATTCTGTTAAAGCCTGTGGAAGCTCATGTACTGAAGTCAATCTGTAATGCTTTACCTGTTATTAATTTGACTGTCTTGTTTTAATCTGGACAAAGCCTCTGGCAGCTCATGTACTTGTTATCTAACTGTAATTGTTTTAACTGTTATTAACTTACCTGTCTTGTCCCATGTCCATGACATGGAACCTTTGAAAAAGAGCACTGTGTGCTCAAAGGTGTTATCCGAAATCCTCATAAAATAAATAAATAAATAAAATGATAAACTTGAGGAAGTTCTACTTCACTGAGAGGGTGGTGACCCATGAAGCAGACTGCTGGTGGAAGTGGTGGTGCAGTAACCTTTAACTGGTTTAAACACAGTTGAGACAGGGCAAGGGGACTCATCGTCCCCAAAGGTGTGTGGGGTGGAAGCTAGTGTTGGAGGGATTAAGTAGCAGGGGAGGGAGAGATACAGACTGTCAGGGTAATAGGTTTGTGAGGTAGTATAGCACTGGCAGACTCAATGGACCTTCACTGTCTTTCTGCCATCAAAGTCTATGTTTCTGTTAAGAAGACCCACCCTAGATGAACAAACGGCAGATTGGAGTGTATTAAGTTAAACACCCTTTGAGGTAGCCAGAGCCCAAACTGTGCAGGGCTTTGAAAGGTATGAAACATATCTTGTTCATTGCATAACCTATTGCACAAGAAAGGTATACCTATCCCACTCAGCCCCCCAGTATATCAGCATCCATTTGTTCTGAACACTGGACTCTGTTGCCTTTCATCATGATCAAGCAGTTGCCAACTGGTCTCCAGTCTTTTCCGCAGTGACACTGACTTTTCTCTCAACCACTTCATAACCACCCTCACCCAGATCTGGAATTACCATTCCCTTCTTAGAAAAGTCAGAGTCAAATAATGTCACCATCTCTGGATTACACAAGACCTCCATTCCATGTGTAAATCATGGAATCACACCTTGTCTTGCCATAAATCCTCTCAATCACCCTCCAGCTTACAGTATTACAGAACCCTCAGGAATGCTTGCACTAAGGCCATTCATCTCACCAAATCCAACTACTTTAAAAGACATCTGCACACAGACTCCAACCTATCTGCTTTCTTCTGGAAAGTGGCTCACTCCCTCATACTCTCAAGCACACTTCCCCTCTCTGATCCTAAAAAGAAATGGTTCTTATGTCTTCTGTCCTTCCTCTGTTGCTGAAATCATTAATACATTTTTCACCACCTGTGCTCTCCCTGATCAACCCTCCCTCCCATCCATGACCCTTCCCTTCCTCGTTCACTCAACAGCAACTGTTTCCCCCAGTTTCCTCTCTAGAAGTCTTTCAGGCACTGAACTCACTAGATTCTAACAAGTCTAGCCAAGATAGTCTCCACCCAAAGCTACTCCACCTCGCTGCCCCAGCTATAGCCACTCCCCTCATGCATCTCCTCAATCTTTCCTTCTCCACTTGCTCTGCACCTAAAAACTGGAAAGTCACCAAAGTATTACCCCTCCACAAAGGGGGTGACCCATCTTCCCCCAGAAGCTTCTGGCCCATCTCTCTACTCCCTTCAGTTGCCAAGCTACAGGAATCCCTTGTCTACTCTACAGTAGACTCTCAGATTTCCTAACCTCATCTTGTGGTCTCTCCCCCTTCCAGTCAGGATTCAGGAAACATCATTCCACCATCTTCTCCCTTCTGTGAGTCACCAACTCCATTCTCACAGCCATGGACCATGGTCATATTACCACCACAGATTTCATTGAACTGGCCAAGGCCTTTGATTCTGTCTCACACCCATTCATGCTAAAAAGCTCCACACAATTGTCCATGCAAACCCCACAACAAAGTGGTTCAGCTGCTATCTCTCTTTGGTAGGCACCAGTCAGTGCTGGTGGGCAACTCCCCCCCATTCTCCCTGGCATTCCTCAAGAGTCCATCCTCGGTCATATCCTGTTCTTGCCAGTCATAAATTATCTCCCTCCATCTGCATAAACTCCCACATAGACATGTATGGGAATGATACCGTTATCTTTGCCACCTGGCCCTCCCCAGCTGATGTGCGAGCTCCTCTTCAACATGACTTTAGCAATGTCCCAGCCTGGTTTCAAACAAATAACTTAAAAGTAAACATTAAGAAACCCTTCTTATGCCATTCTGCTCTGCACAGAAACTAGGCAGGCTCCATACCTTACCAGTGTTCTCCACCCAAAATGGCTCCCCTCTTGAATCAGATCCTGCCTTCAAATACCTTGGGGTCTGGCTAGACAGCCACCTTAATTTCTCTGCCCATACTAATGACATAAGCTCCAAACTCTGCCCCAAACTTGTCATTCTCTATCAAAATAAAGACTCCCCCACTTTCTTCCCTTTCATTGTGAGCTGTACAAGTACAGGTTGGAGGTGCTGAGGCAGAAAGGAAGTTACATGACCTGTTTGTGAGGCAATAAAACTGCTTTGATATGCACACATTGAAACCCTTGCTGCCACTGTCCTGAGGATTGAGAAAACATCTGGGAAATCCCCCAGCCTGAAAGAGTGGCACATGGTACACTTGCTCTAAACATCCTGCTGTACTACTCTTCTCATTTTGCTCCAGGGTGAGAACTTTGTTCCCTTTTCTATGTTTCTGTTTTATTCATTCAGTAAAGGTGCTGCCATAGGAGTAACTAATGAGGGGACTGGGGGACAAACCCCCCAGATCTTAGGAGGATGCATATGCCAATATCACCACACACATTCATTAGAAGCAAGGGCATTGCCAGTTTGTCATATGGAGACACAATCTGTGCCCTCCATTCCAGGACTTCACCTTGAACTCCACAATGTATTCCAGGACCACTCTTTCATTACTACTTACAGCAAGCCAATAACCAGTTTCTTCAAAATATCTGATAAATTAAATTTGAATTTGCTATGGTCCTCAGAAAATTGTAATATAGTACTGTGAAACTGTCCAGCCTTATGATTGTTGCAGCAGGTCCTTTTCCCATTTACAAGTTGATAAAGCATTGTCTCAGTGATATTGTAATGCAAGTGACCTGCAGATATTAAAGACATGCAACACTGTTTGTGAACATGGGGTCCATTTGATTAGCTGTTTCTGTTAGTGGCATTAGTTTTTTAAGCAATAAGCCACAACAGGTGGTGTTTTATTGTATAATACCATCACACATTGGGTGGGTGAAGAATTAGGCTGCCAGCTGAGTGTGTTTAACAGCAAAGAAGTGACATTATTACACAATAACACACCTCCCTGGAGTCTCTCATTACTATTATACAATGACTCATTCGTTAATTTAAATAGAGCAGAGAAACAGAGAAAAAAATATATGTTTATGTATATTTTCTTTTATTTTTGTGGATGTAGGTGCATCTTAAAAAAAAAGTCCAGAATATTTCTTCAACCACAAGGTGGAGCTGCTGCCAAAATGATCTTGCTTGCCGAGTCCCCCAAGATTGTTCTTGTTTTTCCTGCCGTGTCAATGTGATTCTCCCCTCTGCCTTTACCAGCTATTCACCGTGCTTGAAGGGAACTGTGTTTGGGTTTCCATATTTTATTTTAAATTCTGTTCATTTTTTTATGCGGCTCTCAGGCTGTTCATCAATTGTGCAGCATGACTTGTAGATGGACTGTCTAGCGTGCACTTGCTGACAGAATCTTGGCGCTGAGCAGGAAGAACAATCTCTTTCTCTCTCTCTCTCTTTTTCCCCCAGTGTTAACTTAATTTTTACTTGAATTTTTTTTTAAATCAACGTGTGTTCTGGTGCATGGGCAGCCGAGTGGGAGCGCTCATCAAGCCCGTTATGTGAATGGGGAGCCACACAGAGCAGCTGTTTCAGACAGCAGCTTTGCTTTTGAAAACTTGCAAATGCAGGCAGTGCAGTTTTATGAAGAACTTATTGTTTGTGCTTAAAGTTGGACTTCCACAAATAAAATGACATTTGGGGAGGGGCAGCTGATTTAATTGCAACCTGATTGGAGCCAGGAAGCAGGGGAGGCTTCTGGATGTATAGTGAGCCATGTCAGCTTCAGGATACTTGACTTTGGGGTACTGAAGCAGGGAGGGATATTCTTTCAAGTAGTCTAGTAATCTTAGTGCCTGCCCTAGATACAGTGATGTTACTGTGTAATAACATCACTGTGTCTAGAGGTCAGCAGCAAATCAGGCTCCTAGAATTTTTCTTGCCATTGTATAATTAACTTTTGTGCTTCACCTTGTGTGTTGGCACAGAACTACTAACAGATTTTAGGTGTTGAAAACCTTCACACTTAGCTGGCCTGATGGCATGAAGGATGGAGGTGTTTGACACTTTACTCCACCAATGCCAGCAACCGAGGTTCAAGAATGGATCAGGGTCACTCGGGCTGTTTGAGGGAGGGAGGATTGAATATCCAAAGGACAGCTTTCCTCCTTCAGGAAGGGGGGACACTGAGTCCCATACATTGCATTCACCTAGCAGCTGTGTGGCAGCACAACAGAACCAGCAGAGATGGACAGGAAGCATGATGACACTGCCCACGTGTGCTTCAAGAGGCACATGAACAGTTGCATTCTGAACAGTTCCCTGTGCAGGGGAAAATGTAGGAAATGACTGTGGCTCACTCGACATTCCCCACAGGTCCCTCACATCCCTATGTGGCAGGCTATCAACCAGACAGTGATACAAGTAAGTGTTGGTTAACATATAAGTCCACAAGATGGGTTGGTGGTGTCATTGGGATAACATCACTGCCATGACCAGGGATGTCAGGTGACAAACAGGAAGAATAATAAAAAAAAACCTTAGCATTTTGAAGATGGGTGCTGAGAGAAATAATTCAGCCATTTTATGCTATTGTTATTATTCCCTCCTATGCATGCACTGGCTTTCAGCACTACTGTAGTTATATATGTTCAGAAACAGTATACTGACTGTATCAAAGACCAGAGACAGCCCTGCACACAAAATCAGAGATCTCAAATTTCCCTCTCCCTCTGTTTCTTTGCCTCCCTCCCTCCCTCTCTTTTAACAAAGGGATATAAAACAGAAGTGTTTAAGTGTTATTTGAAGTGTGGCACATTCCTCTGTGCAAAATCTTTTTAAGCTTTTTTTTACATTATTTTTTATCAAGGAATACCAACGCCTAATCATACAATATTATCTGAGATAAATCCATACTTTCTTTTTCAGATAGACAGATAGACTGCTAGATAGAGAGTAGTGATGAGCGAAGCGGCCTCTATTCGCTCCGCGGAGTGATTCGCGGAGTGAAGCTGAATTTACGGAGTGCTCCACAACGCGAAGTGGAGTACTTTGCATTATTAATGAGTAACGCAAAGTCCATTGAAAACAATGACTTCACGTTACTCTGCCTTCCCAAACCACTACTCCACCAACTCTTAAGGCGAAGTGCTTTGAAAACTATGTACTTTGCCTTACTTTGCCTTGTTTTTAAGCTCCAAAGGTGAATTTTGCAGTGTTTCATGGGATTTCAGGTCACATGGGCTCTAGATTGTTCTGCACAGCCTCAGTTTTGGGTAGTGTGTGTGTGTAGGAAGCTATAGGAGACAATCTGCTCTGAAAGCTCTCTGCAATTCAAACCTTCAAAAAGCTGTTAAAAAAGCCTTTTAAAGTAATTTTTTTTGCTGAAACTTTATTTCATTGACTATAGGAAACCCTCCTGTGCTTATATCATCGAACATTTATTGCTTGTGTATGGATTTTGAATGTTAATGTACAACATTCAGTCTGTGTACTGAGAGACAGTGGAAGTGTACTTTGGGGGAGGGGTGTATCTGTGGTGTAGGTAGATTAACTTGGAGAAAAAGACAGTGCTTTCTGTTTTGGTGATATTTTTCTTGTATAACTGTGTTAATGTACACACACTAATATTTTAAATATTTCTTGCCATTTTTTTGCTGATTGTTGTGGTGCAGCAGTGCATAATTTAGTTTGTTTAAAATATGTGGTTATATTACTGAAGTTTTCAATTTGCATGCATTACTTAGTGTGTGTGTGAGTATGTGTGTGATGTGTGTCATCAAATCAGACATGTTTTATTGTGCCACATAATAATTTCAGCAATGTGAAGCTGCTATCCACTGCAGCTGTGTGATTTTTGTACTTCTTTGTGTGTCTTTACTGGTACTAGTACTAGTGACTGTTACTGCAGCAGTGCATTACACTGCCCACCCCCCCCCGCGTCCCATCCCAACCGGCAAAGGTATTCTTTTCCAGATTTGAATTTCTGATGGTGAGCACTGGTTAGGTGTTATGCCTTTGTGTCTGTATCTCTTCAGTGCACAGTGCAATCTTAATCTGTCTGTGCATTTGCATCTCTTTAGGGCCCAATCTCCATCTGTAACTTAAGTCACAGTTGTTTCTTTGACTTCCCTTCAGAGTACTGGACAGGTGTGGTGCTTAATTCTGCATGAACATTGTACTCATTAATATGCATTTTTAAGTCAGGACCATCATCACGAGTCACTCGTGATACAAATCATGTTCTTCATCATCACAGTCACAAATGCAGTCACAAATCACGATTCACGATCATTCACATTACGAATCACAACCTTATTTTTTTTTCTAGTTACGTGGATGTATTGTAAGCCTGTTTTGTAGTATCTCTCCTGGCTTCACCACCCCACCATTGTACTCATTGATACATGTTTTTAAGTCTGGGAGTTTTAAGTTACAGCTCATCTGGGGAGTACAGCCATAGGCAGAAGGCATTCACGTTTCTTCATCATCACGGTCACAAATGCAGTCACAAATCATGATTAACGATCACATCACGAATCACAACATAATTTTTTTTTAATAGTTACTTGGATGTATTGTAAGCCTGTTTTGTAGTATCTCTCCATGCTTCACCACCCCACCATTGTACTCATTAATGTTTGTTTTGAAGTCAGGGAGTTGGACAGTGTCTACAGTACCATACATGTGATATGTCCAACTTGCTTAAGAGGGAGATTTGGGTCAAATTAGTAGGGAGATTGGCCTACTAGTAGGGAGATGCCATAACGTCATGAGTTTGTCCTTAAATGGCATCAAAAAATAAGAAAAAAAGCATTTAATATATTTCATTTTGTCAAGAATAAGAACTAAAAAGAATCAAGCACTAGCTGTACAAAACTATCAGTCACATTGTTTATCACTATTTTACTTTTTATGTGTTTTTATCTGCCAAAAAGGAACATGAATGGATATTTTGGACAAAATCTTACTTAAGCAGGAGATTTTGTTACCTGGGAGGGAGAGAGGGAGTTCAGTCAAAAAAACAGGAGTCTCCTACGCAAAGAGGGAGATATCACATGTATGCAGTACATACACAGACTGGAAAGAAGACTGAATGCACACATGCAGTTTAGTACAGTATACTTACACTGCTCAGAATACGAAGTGTCATGCATATGGAAGACAACAAAAAAGGGCATAATTACATACATACACGGGTCGGGGATGGTGGAGGAATGCATTTTATAACACAGCAAGGAAGGTGTGAGGGGGCACATGGTGTGAGGAAAAAAAATAATTTGGGATCCCATGGTGATCCAGCAGCAGTTCCAGCAGGGACATAATTTGCAACTGATGCTACTCTATGTGATCCAGCCACTGCTCCACAGCACTCACCCTCTCGTTGTTATCCTCAACAGCACTCCAGAGAACTGCCAAGTCAGCCTGTGTTACATGCAGTTCTCTGGGGTCCACACATTCTACAGGCAGACCTGCTGGTGGTGGTGGTGGGAGGGTGGGGGTGCTGTTGGAGCAGCAGGTGCTGCTGTGGCCCTCCTCTTCTTAAGGATACCACAATGCACAGCTGCACCCTCTGCCACAGAATGGCCAGAAGGTGCAGGCATGGTCCGTTATGTGGCAGCCTGCCATTCCAACTGCTGGTGATTGAGCATATGGGTACACTGGCCCTCAATCCTTGGGTGAGTCCCCCAGGGGCCACGGTGCACCTCCACCTCACATAGGCAGCACTTGACCACATTGCTGTCCCCCCCCCACACAATAAAAAACTGCAAAACAATGGAGGTGTGGGGAGGACCAGGCACAGGCAGAGAATGGCCAGATGAACTGGCAGCCGGCTGGTCACACTGCTGAACAGGGATGGGATCCGCACCTGGGCCTGGAAGGAATAGGCACATCCTGCTCCAGACAATCTGAACTTGGTGGTGGTGGTGGTTCAACTGCCTCAGGGTCAGGACAGGAGGCAGTGCTAGTCCTGCTTCGGGGGGGGGCACTCACAAGTATCGAGTGCTCCAACAGGAATGGGTGCCCATGCCCTCCACACATGCTCACGGTATGTTGCTTACCACTACCATGCTCTCTCAGAGCTGACCCCACCCCAGACATTCCCTCACCCTGGTCCATCTCTCCAGCTGAGCTCCCTCAGTCCGAGCAATTACTACTCATGCTGTCACACAACACACACACACACACACAGTCACACAGACAAACAACTAACTACTTATAAAAGTAAGAAAAATAAAATTTACAGAAAGAACAAATTAAGTGAAAAAGAGTACAGAAAAGACAAAAGAATGTAGCTTTTAAAAAAAGCTGGTGGGTCTAAATCAAAGTTTGACTCTCCTCCTTGCTCTGATATCAAAGTATCAGTAGTCACAAAACACACTACTCTCTCTCCGTCTGCACAGGAGAAAGTAAGAGTCTGCTTGTATGACTCACTTTCCTGCTGCCTAGCTAAAGAGCATGTGACTTACAGTACTATAAGCCATGTGATGTGTGGGGGGCTGCCAAATCTGAAACACCAAGTGGATCACTTAGAATCATAATGAGGAACGCGAAGTCCATAATGACTTTGCCTTACTTCGCATTGCCATTCTGCGTTAACACAAAGTGGTAATGGCAAGGCGGAGTAAGCACTTTGCATTGCCCACTCTGTGTAGCAGATTGGCAATGTGAAGTGCCCACTTCATGTTCTCTTTGCCAGCAGAATTTAAATTCACTGCATCTCTACTAGAGACAGAGAGAGACAGAGCGAGATAAACAGACAGACAGATAGACAAATGGATGTGGATACACATCAGATAAATCCAAAGTATACAGTATGTATCATATTCAGAATCTGACATTTATCTTTAGGTGTTATAAGGGGCCTGTCCCTTTGCAAATGAAGATACTGTAAATAGCATTTTTTAAAGACTTTAGTTCTCTCAGCTGTGCTTCTTTGAAAGTGGGTCCTCCTCCAACTCCTGCCCCAGTATCTATCCAGTTGGCTAGGTTCCCAGCTATGGCTTTTGCCAACCAGATTACTCACTGTTGTGGGGAGCCCATTTTCAGCTGCCACTCACAGCATACTCTGAGGTGGGAAACAGGATTAGCAAACTATGTGCTTACGGGATCATCCCATTGATGTGCCTGCAGAGTTGGGTATTGGTAGGCTCTCCTCCTTCATGCTGCTGTCAGTGGTACATTTTTCTGTGACTTTTTCTATACCCATAAAACTCTAAGTGCACTTTCTCACACCTTTATTGTTTTGAAGGATGCCTGACAATGTGTGGTCACCCATGATGCCAGTGGAATCTCTTTCAAATCCACCATGAGTTGTTGCTGTATGAGTGGTACAACATTCAAGTCACCTCCCATGGAAAGCATCAACGTGGATACTCTGACCCCTCCATGCTGGCATCTGCATCTGAAGTCCCAGGCTTGGGGCCTGCATCAGGGTCATCAACATAACAGAATCTGAATCTAAAATGGTTACCTCAGAGGAACTGAGTTGGATTTGGAGTTGCCTCCCACACAAATTGATAATTGCCCCACCCGTACTGTGAATAGTTTTAATTCAGGTCAAGATATAGTGTAGTATGTCAACAAGGTTTCTGGATCTTTATAAGTAAAATGCTACAGATTATTGATATTTGTTGTTGCCAATGGTACTGGTTAAAAACACCTTATGCTAAAATAATGACAATTATTTGTATTGATTTTCAGAGCAATGAAGACGTTTTAAACATTTTGTTTAATCTACCTATCCTACTATGTCATCAAACAATGGCAATAGCACTGAAGCTTCAGAATTTATCCTCACTGGTTTTCCTGGACTAGAAGACAAGCAACACTGGTTTTCAATCCCTTTTTCCATTTTGTTTCTATTGATATTTTTGGGGAATTTAACAGTGCTGATCATTATCACAATAGAACAAAGTCTCCGTGAACCCATGTACATATTTATTTCAATCTTAGCAGCTGTAGATCTTTTACCAGCTATTTCTCTCCTGCCTAAACTATTACTGATATTATGGTTTGATTTAAAAAGTATACATTTTTATGTGTGCTTTGTGCAAATGTTCCTTATTATTTTTTCTGCAGCCATGGAATCAGCCATGTTATTGTTAATGGCTTATGATCGCTATATTGCTGTGTGCAAACCACTGAGGTATTCATCTATTGTAACAAATGCATTTATATTTAAAGGAAGTCTAATAGTTTTAATTAGAAGTCTTTGTTTTATATTGCCCTTACCTATACTTGCTAGTATGTTGCCATACTGTGGTACAAGAACTGTTCTCAATTCTTATTGTTCTTACACATCTGTAATTAAAACTGCATGTGAGAATTCAGTAATAAGTAATACTTATCAATTCTCTTTGTTTTTTCTAGTGGCAACCCCTGACACAATATTAATTGGATTATCATATTACATGATTGTCAAGGCTGCAGTAAAAGTGAGATCAAGTGAAGCACGCCAAAAAGTGTTTAGCACCTGTAGTTCTCATTTGTTTGCAATTTTTTTTTTTTATGTAATAGGTACATTATCTTTAATAACATATACATTTGAAGACAGGGTTCCTGCTTATATGCGTGTCTTGTTTTCAACCTTGTACATTAGTATTCCTCCAACAGTAAACCCATTAATATATGGCATAAGAACCAAAGAGATTCGAAGGGCTGTAATAAAACATTTTAGAAAGATTATGATTTTTTTCAAGTGGCGAGGACTAAACCATGCAACATTTTAAAATAAACTAAAATGCATATATATATATATATATATATATATATTTGCTATCCTTAAATCATCACTTACAAAAATCACAGTAATTCTAAAAAATGTCTTCATCATTATGCTGACAATACCCAGCTTTCCATTTTTTTGTTTGAAACAGACACAAAATATAGTGTAACCCTTTTTCAGTTACACTTTGTGTCACTCAACTACACTTTAGTTACAGTGTAACTACACTGAACTACACCATAATTGCATTGCAATTATAATATAGTATATGGTTAGGGATTGTTGTGGATGGAAAACGATGGTTTTCCAAATCCTGTTGTAGGACCAGTTCAAAGGTCAAAAAAGTTGTTGTACTATCGTTCTGATGTCACATCGATAGTACAACAGCTTTTGCCCCTTGAGCTCTTACCCGATTGGTGGAAACAGGCAGTGCTTTTAAAATGCATTCTAAAATGGCGATCCATTTAGCTTAGCCGGAGGCGATAGCAGACAGTTTGGACACTCGCTGTCATTATCGGCGTCGTGTGTCCAAACTATCAATTTACAATTTTTTTTTGTTTTGATTTTTTAATCTCTGGCACAGTTACGGTAAAAACGGAGCGAGACCGCAGCAAGGAGTAGCGCTATATTTCAGGACGTGGCAGAAACAGAGCATAACCATAGTGAGGAGGATTGGCATCTTGTGGGCTGGGACTTGAGCGAGGACCAGTACAGGAGTGTCAATGCAAGGTATGGACCTTGTGTTCATTTTGGGGGAACCATATACTATAAAAAACAGTGGATGGTTGACCATCCACAACTGACACAGCTTATCTGGAGTTGATGATGCCATGGAGACCTCTCGAGCCGCCTCGAGGTCTCCATGACATCATCAACTCCCTCGATGGAAACACAGCCTTGTTGTGGATAGTCAACCATCCACTATTCTATATGTAGTTGCATGCATCAAACATGTAACTGCAGTGTGATTATCCTGTTGCATGTAATTAAAGATTAGTTACATTGAAACAGACACCAAAAATAAAGTATAACCAATTTTTCTTGACCGTTTTTTGCTTCTTGCCTTGTTTTTTTTGATAAATCTTGATTCCTTGCAAAATTTCACCATCTTATTGTGTTCAGATTTCCACTACAGTCCTTATTTGCTTGGTGTCATAATATCTGAGTCCACTCTCATTGCTCATGTTTTCCTTCTCTGTACAGCTATCAGTAGTATTTCTACATCCATAATATTGTACAGTTTGCATTCCTAACTGCCTAGACTACTCTACTGCTAAATTTCTCATCCTTGCCAATGACCTATATGCAGGACATTTTGGTGTTTGTGAAGCACTTGGTAGTTTAGTTTTATTTTACCTTGATATTTATGAAACAAGGTTTTTGTGTTATTTTACTTTATTTTGCTTAGAGGGTAGTGCTGATTAACGAATGTAGTTACAGAGGACAACAGATAAATATAGATATAAAAATTATACAGAAAATTGGATCTTGAATTGAAAGAAAAGAATGTCTTATGCTAATTGTAAGGAGCTTCACAAAAGTATGCCAATAGCTGCATCATGTTCTGTCATGTCCTTATATTGTTACCCAGAATGCAAATCCATTACACCTACTACACTGGAGCCCTGATCAAGCAGTATGCCTTTTTGACAAATCATTCTTAATGTTATTAGGTTACTGTTTAATCAATAACTGTAATGTTAATTTATTAAAATTATTTTCTGCTCTACTTTCTCTTTTATTTGTAACTTCTTTTTTCTTGTATCTGTAAACCCCTTGTTGTACTGTGACTTGAAACATTATTTTTAACAAAGGACATTGCACTGTATTATAATATTGTACATGGTTGGACCGTTCTCCAAAGAAAATCTGTATGGTTACCACCCTCTGAAATAAATACTTATCACCACTAGTCAATACATTATGAGGCCATCATTCTACAATATTTCATGATAAAATCCATTTATTATAATTAATTGTCAGTTATATAATGGGTTAAACATGTTCTTCTCCCAGTATGAGAAAATACTGTAAGATGTGAGGCCCAACTGTTAATCCTCCCAAATGTTTAGCTGGAATAAATTCAGGCAGCATTTTTTGAAATTTGGACAAATCGAGTGGGATATTCAGACTGTACCAGGCTGTGGCGCAAGCCTGGGTGCAGCGCAACTGAGATGTGCCAGGGTGCTGACAGGGTGATATTCAACAGTGCTGTGCCATGGCTCAGCACCGTGGAATATCGCTCTGTGGCCACCCACATTGTACATGATGCAGCAGCACTGCACCAGCGCAAGTGGCCAGAGAGGGGCAGGGGGATGCGCAAGTGCCATTGTGCTAGGTGCATCAACTGCAATATTCAAGGGTGCACATGCAAATGGGGCCATAATGCATGCAAGGCACAAATGGGGCCATTTGCATGTCATTATGGCTCCATTTGCATGCAGGTGCACCCATCCCCAGCCACTTGCACCTAGCACCCTGCTAGGCTGCAGCCATCGGGGACCAACCCCCACACACAAGCCGCAAAGTGCCCCACTGCTCCATCACGGGCATATGTATAAAATTAAAATGTCCTATATCCCTGGTGGTCCAGTGGACCGTTCACAGCCTGATCACTGGCAGAAGTCTAAAGAAAGAGTAAATCCCATCCCTGGTGGTCCAGTGGACCCCCAACCCTCCAACGGGGCCCCATCACCCTGCTCCCCCAGTCAGTGGTGCGGGCAACTCCCCACCCAAAGCCACCTGGTTGCCAGCCGACTGATTGCAGCAGTATAGCTGTGCACCAGTGGTCCATAGGGTAACATGGGCATGCAGACCATGTTGTGTTGACATAGTCTCAGATATGTGAATGGATCCATTCACATATCTGGACTATGCAGCACAGCATGGTTCGCTCACCCATTGGCCCATGCTGTGGACCAATGGGCATACAGCTGTACTGTACACAGTCAGTTGACGGGGCTGGCTGGTTTGTGGGTGGGGCGCTGCCCGTCGCTGACCAGGGGAGCAGGGTGATGGGGCCCCGTTGGAGGGTGGGGGGGTCCACTGGACCACCAGGGATGGGATTTACTCTTTCTTTAGACTTCTGCCCGCAATCAAGCAGCGAGTGGTCCACTGGACCACTAGGGATATAGGATGTTTAAAATATTATACATATGCCCACGTTTGGGCTGCCAGCAGTCCACTGGACCACTAGGGATATAGGATGTCTTAATTATTATACATATGCCCACGATTTGGCATGGGGGGTGCTACCCGACGGAGGATACCGCTGGTGCTCGGGTGGCCACCCACAGCTTGCAGCTGCCATGTTGCACCCTGAAATATTGAAGCTCACCTGTGGGTGGCCAGCCATTGCTCCTTTATTTTTTTGGAACAGCTGTATGCGGCACATGTAGGGGTTGCACCTGCATGGGCTCTGCACATCCCAGGCTGAATATCAGGATGTGTGGGGGTATGTATGGGCACACCCCTCCACTTGTGCCACATACATTACTGATGCACACCGGTGCATCGGGATTTGTGCCACGCACTTACCCCTTTTGAATATCATGCCCGGGTGCACCAGTGGGTTGCGTATGGCGCAACTGTGTTGCGCCAAGTGCAACCCTTCTGAATATCCCACCCATCATGTACAGTATATTGAAGAATTTATGAGTCACGTCACTTGTCCCTGATTGCCATCACTAACAGGGCTGTCACCATTTTGTAATGAAAATCTTCATTTTGACCCTAAAAATATAACTTCCTTGTATAAATAAATAAAAGTACTGGCAGTATAGCCTAGATTTTAGAGTAACGAGCTGTGAATGAGCTTGCTACAACCAACAGACCTGGGTTTGATTCCCACAACCTCTGCTTGCATACTGTGTGACTCTGACCAAGTCATTTAACCACCCAGTGCTCCTGGGTTGCCCCTGAAAACAGGATCTTGTGCCTAGTGGGTGACCCGCTCCCTTGAAGACTCACTCTTCACATCTTCACATTGTGTATGTTTTAACTGTTTTATATTTTTACGAAAAGGAAAAAATGTCACTTTTGACGAATCCCTTTTTTAAACTTTGAACGACTGGAAAGTGCACCTATTGGCTAAGAGAGTCACATGACCATTGGGTATATAGTACGTGTGCAGCATCTTAGCACCCAGGCTCACCAATTTTCTTCCCCTTGCAACACTTGCAGCTGCTGGAAGGAGAGATGGTAGATAACGCTTCAATAATAATTGCGGTCTAGCCATAAGCTCACAGTCTGCATACAGTGTCTGCATTGTGAGACATGGGAGATGGAATAGATCCAAAGGGCATTATGGAGTAAGTGTCTTTACTTCTAAGAGCTGCTTTTTTGTTCCCCCTATTTTGTATGTGATTCTAAACTTTGTAGAAGCCTATATCTACTGCACTTAGTTATTTTGCTTCACTCATGATAAGCAAACTAATTTGCTATATTTAAGGACAATACAGCATCATATTTCATATATTTTAGAAGCATATCATGGCAAGTGCCTTTCTGTTATACAGAATTTAGTTGCGTGTAGGGTAGGATATCCACTCTCATTTTATATTTTATATCTCATTTTATATTTTTACAACCTGCTAGTTGCTGTTTAATTTTTTAGGTTGGAATTTCCCTTTTAGCCCTCCTAGCCCCAATTATTTACATGTGACTATTCTGTGTCAAGTGAATTTTTCTTTTTATTAATTGTTTGTTTTTATTTTATATTTATTAATTGTGGTCAACTGGTAAAAAAGTGGATCATCCATAGAGTGAACCTTCCCAATTACCCAGTTGCTTTGCAGGGATTTTCATTTTGCCAAGTGGGATATAGTGGATGTTGTCTGCTCCTGCAACCAAGCCTATTTGGCCTCCTAAGCTGTGAAACTATTAAGACTCCTGAAAGACCTGTTAAAACTATGGGAATTGGATCTTGACTTTGGCCTGAAGCTATTTTAAATGGAGCAAGAAGGAAGATTTGAACTGTTCCTTCCTACAGTGAGTGGTTCAAGAGTGGACTTAATTGATCTGAGTGCTGGATATCTAATATATTTTATAAATGTTTTAAACTAGTTATTAGTTTTGTGGTGTATATTCATAGTGGAGCAATGGTTAACACTAGACTACAACGGCAATCAAAAAATGGATGGTAATGAGTACCAGTGCCAACAGTCTAGGTAACAAGTTCCCTGAACTGGTTGCCTTGATGGAAGATGGATGTCTGGATATCTTGGCAGTCACAGAAACATGGTACACAGAGAACCATTACTGGAATGTCAACCTACTAGGGTACACAATCTACAGGAGGAACAGGGAGGGTAGAGGAGGAGAAGGAGGAGTAGCTCTCTATGTAAGGGAAAGGATGAAAGCAATGGAACTAAATGATAAACAGGGAGGATAGGTGGTACTGTGGGTCTCCCTGGAGACTGGCAATGGCACCACAATCCAGACAGGAGTTGTATACAGACCCCCATCTCAGGGGGAGGAAATGGAAAAGGAAATAATAGAAGACATTCTTAGGATGGCAGAGAAAGGAGAGATATTGCTGATGGGGACCTGAATTTGCAAGATGTTAAATGGAACACCTTTTCTGCAGCCACATCGAAGAGCAGGGCCATTCTCAATGCCCAACAGGGGGCATGCCTCAGACAGCTAATGTTGGAACCCACTCATGATGGAGCAATCTTAGACCTGGTACTCTCAAATGGGGACAGAGAAAGGATCTCAGATCTAGAAGTGGGTAAACATCTGGGAACAACTGACCTCCAAACAGTGTGGTTCACGATGAACTCCGCTGTAGAGTCAAGCCATACGAACATACAAAATTTGCCAGCAGATAAAGGCCTAGAGGTCTATCAAGTCTGCTCGAATGTGCAGCTAGAACCCCTTATTCTGCAGCTGCTCCTCCCTTCCACCCTTCCCCTTCATTAACCCTCCCTCTTGTCCTGTCCCATCCTCGTTTGCAGCAGTCCACTGTTCTACTGCATACCACTTCTGCAGGTAACACATTCCACCCAGCCACCACCCTCTCTGTAAAAAGTGTCTCCTCAACTCCCTCCTGAACCTTCCTTGCTCCAGTCTCATATCATGGCCCCTGGTGGCCCTCCCTTCCCTTACTTTGAACATCCCCTCTGTACCCGTCTTGTTTATTCCTTTCATGTATTTAAAGGTTTCAGTCATGTCAACCCTGTCTCTCCTCTCCTCCAGTGAGTACATGTTCAACTCCTTCAACCTCCTCTCGTATGATGTCCCCCAGCCCCTTGATCATCTGTGTCGCCCTGCGCTGCACCCCCTCCAGTAACTTAATGTTCCTCTTCAGATACGGACACCAGTACTGCACGCAGTACTCCAGGTGTGGTCTAACTAATGACCTATACAGTGGCAGAATCACCTCCTCCCTCCTTGAGGATATACCCCTTGCAATACAACCCAGCATTTTGTTGGCCTTTGCAGCTGCCTTCCTACATTGTGCTGAGTTGTTCATTGACCCTGTAATGAGCACACTCAGATCCTTCTCCTCTGTCTGAGCTAGCTGCACTCCCCCTAGCTGGTAACTTCTCCTTGAGTTCTTCATCCCAAAATGCAGCACCTTGCACTTTTTGGCATTAAAGCCCAGTTGCCAGGTGTCTGACCAGGTTTCAAGCTTTGCCAGATCATCCTGCAACCCCTGCCATCCCCCAGATCATCCACCACCGCGCCAACCTTGGTATAATCAGCAAACAGACTGATCTTGCTCTTGATGTGCCATGATATGTCTGCAATGAATATCCCAAACAACACTGGTCCCAACACCGAGCCCTGTGGGACACGGCTCATCACTGCCCTTGGGTGTGAGAGCTCTCCACCCACCACCACCCTCTGTTGCCTTCCCTGCAGCCAGTTTCCTACCCATCTCACCAGCTTTGCAGCCGCCCCTGTGCCTACTAACTTCCTTCCCAGCCTTCCATGTGGCAGCGAGTCGAATGCCTGACTGAAGTCCAGATACAGGACATCTACAGCATGGCCTCTGTCCAGTTGCCTAGTTACCCAGTCATAGAACTTGACCAGGTTGGTTTGGCAGGATCTGTCATGTATGAAGCCATGCTGTCTGCTGTCCTGTAGTCCTTTGGCCTCTAGGAGGGCCACCAGCCTCTCCTTCAGGATAGTCTCCATTAGCTTACCCACGATGGATGTGAGGCTCACTGGTCTGTTGTTTCCCGGTTCATCGTTGGGGCCACTCTTGTGGAGGAGCACCACACGAGCCATCCTCCAGTCCTGAGGTACACACCCCAAATGTAGTGAGGCATTAAATAGGTCTGCCAATGGTCCTGCAAGGACCTCTGCCAGCTCCTTCAGTACCCTGGGGTGGATACCATCTGGGCCCGGTGCCTTGTCCACCCTCAGTGCCTTCAAACCCTCTCAAACTCTGCCCTCCATGATTTCCCCATCTGTCACCACTTCACCCCCTGCTTCTGCCATTTCTCCCACCTTGGGTGTCACCCCCCTCTTCTCTTTAGTAAGTACTGAGCAGAAGTACTCATTTAGTGCTTCCGCCTTATCGTACCCTGCTTCCACCCAACCCCCTCCTTCCTAATCCTTACTATGTGGTCCTTACAGCTCCTTTTCTCCCTGATGTACTTAAAGAAGTCCTTCTCCCCCTTCTTAATGCCTTGTGCCAGACTGAGTTCTGTAGATGCTTTGGCTCCCCTTACTGCCCTTGTCACCTCCTTCGATTCTGTCAAGTACTCCTCTCTGTCCTCCCCCTCCCTGTTTTCTTGTACTTCCTAAAGGCAGCTCTTTTCTTCCTTACCTTTTCCATGACCTCCTTGCTCAACCAGCTTGGTTTCTTAGACCTAGCCTTCTTGCTCTGGGCTTTGCAGCAGGTTTTGGTTGCCTCCACTATCCCCAGCTGTATGAGCTCCCACCTCTGGTTAGTATCCATACTAGACTGAATTCTGGCCAGGTACGCTTTTACCACTTCCCCCATCCTCCCAAAGTCAGCCCTCCTGAAGTCCAGCACTCTTGTGCCAGATTCCACTCCTTCCTTGCCCATATCCAATGTGAGCCATACTGAGTGGTGGTCACTCCCTGACAGCGTTCCTCCACTGTAAGTTCTCTCACAAAGTCCCCATTTGCCAGCACAAGGTCAAGGTATTCCCTAACCTGGTTGGTTCACTGACCATTTGCAGCAGGAAGCTGTCCTGGAAGGCATCCAGCAGTACCTACTCCTTCTGTTCCTCATTGTTGGGGTGCCCAGTCCACTGCTGGCATGTTGAAGTCCCCACAATCACCCACACTACCCTTCTCGCAGGTCCTCCTGATCTGTCCCCTTCAGTTCCCTCTAACTCCTCTGTCTGATGGTGGCCTGTACACCACTCCCATTCTAAGAATCCTCATTTGGAATCCTGGATTTGCACCCAAAGTGACTCCGCATTCACCCTCCTCCCTTCTTCCCTACACTTCAGTCCTTCCTTCACATATAGTGCCACCTCCTCCTTTCCCAATCACCCTGTCCCTACGAAATAACCTGTACCCTGGTACAGACAGGTCCCAGTCATTATATTGGGTGGCCCATGTTTCATGATGGCTGTAATGTCCACCTCTCCTCTGCCATGAGAACCTGTAACTCTGCAGTTTTCCTCCCAAGGCTCCTAGCATTAAGGGTAACCACCTTCCACCCTTTCCCCCACCTCCCATCCTGCCCTCCTTTCCTAGCATCACCAATAGTACTTGCCATTTGTCCTTTGTCACTGTTATGGGGATAAGCTCATATGATTTCCCAACCTGTGGTCTCTGCATATCTCTTCCCCAACTGCCACCCCCCACTCCTAGTTTAAATTCCCAACTTCCTCTATATACTCTTCCATCTTCTGTTTCAACACTTTCTTTCCCTCCTCACTCAAGTGTAGTCTGTCCTTGGCATAGAGACTACTGTCCTCGCAGGTCCCTCCCCACCCCCCCAACAGCCCATACCCTTTAGCACAACACCAGGTTCTTAGCCATCCATTAAATTCCTCTATTCTCAGCTTTCTTGGTGTGCTTGCCTTTGGCACCGGAAGTATCTCGGAAAATGTTACTGATCTTCCTGCCCCCTCACATAATTGTGCTAGTTCCACAAACCTCCTCTGGACTACATCTACTGTCTTGTCAGCCAGGTCGTTTGTCCCAAGATGTATAATTAAATGAGGCTTGTCCCTACCCCTTCTAGCATATTTCAGAACAGACTGTCCCACCCTTTCTGATGTCATTCCTGGCATGGCCTCCACCCAAATGCGACTATGCCTCTCCCCCTTGCTACCCCACCTAACTCCTCTTAGTATTGTGTCCCCCATCACTAAGATTCCACCCCTTACTCCCTGCTTGCTTCCATTCATCTGCCTCTCTCGTTTCCAGCTCCTCTTCTTCCTCCTGCACATTATTTCCTCCTTTTACCCCTGTTGCAATTCTCCCAGCAGAACTTCCCCCCTCTCCAGTTTGGTCCAGGCATTTATCAATTACTCCTCTAATTTCATAATTTCCTCCTCTCCTTTCTTTCTCTAGCAGTGCATAGCTGTTTTCTGAAGACCCTTCACAAATGCCCGCTCCCTCTCTCTTCATAGTAACCTGTTCTCTCCTTTCCACTCCATGACTTTTGCCACTTCTTCGCCTCCCCTCACAAGTCCCTATCTCCTCCTTCCATTTGTCTTTTGTCTCCTGACCTGGTTTCCCCGGCAATCATTCTTCCTGGCCTGGGCCCCTTTGTCTCTGCTTCCCTTCTTCTGACCCTCTCCTCACCACTGTTGACTTAAATCACCCTCCCTCATCTCCCCTTCTTCCTCCCTCCAGTATTGGGCTAAACCCACCCCAAATCTGCCTTGCCTGTCTTAGTTCCTCCTGTAGACCCTTAATCTCCTTTCTAAGTTTTTCTATGTGGTTGCACACTAAACATCCTCCCACACTCCAGGCAATGTTTAGAAAGACTGGTGCACCGCAGTTGTTGCAGCCTACCACCCTACCCATTGCTGTCATTGCCCACCAGTGACCCCAACCCTTCCAGATGCAGGATACCAAACACTCCCCCAAGTCTCCCCTCTCCCCCCTCTATCAGTGCAAAACATTTTCTTTATTTCCCTTACCTCCTTTGTTGCACATGTTTAGATATATTGAGCAACTGCTTTTTATATTCCTATCCTTCCTATCCACACTCAAAAAGAGACTTTAAGTAGCCATTGCACAACCTTCCTTCAAACTCCTACTCCTCCTTTTCCCAATTCAATATCAATGTGAAGAAGTAATAATGAAAGCTCCTAGATTTGCATTTACTTCCCTTCCACTGAGACAGCAGTCACCTCTTCACTTGCTGCTGTTCCTTTCCTGGATGTCTGCTTCTGCTATGACAGGTGCATATCCTTTGCCTGTTTGAGGAAGTGATGTCAGAACCCCTAGTATAAGGGAAATAATGGACCAAGGGTGGGACCAGCCCAAGTCTTCTAGAAACAATCAGGTAGCTGAGGCCTCTGGTCAGACCATTAGCACCCTTCCCCACTGTGCACTCAAACTTTGCAGCTAGTGAAGCCAGCAACAATGAAACACAATTCTACTCAAAGCCCCCAAAATAGGTTTGCTACCCAAAGAAACAGGACTCCATTTCAAACAGCTTCACCAACAACACATCAAAATAGGCTTGGAATTAGAAGATATAGGTCTCCAATTCAAAGAAAAAGACCCAGTTAAATTACACCAATTATGTTTTAAAACAGAAGAAATAGGCCTCTACAAATGTAGCCTGCCACACAGTGAACCAAACAAATGAGCCCACTTATAGCTACCAAAACAGATTTCAAAATTCCAACAGCCCCAAACAATACCCTGCTAGCCCCTTAGTAGTAAGAAAGAAAAGAAATAGCATTCTACCAAGTAGAATCCATGAAAAGCAATGTAAAACAAGAAGCTACTGTACTGTAGATCTGATCCTGTCCCCCTTCTAATTCCTTCTGAGAAGCCAAAGCACTGACTCCACACCTGATTCAGCTCTGCCTCCCTACTGAGTGAGAACTGTCCAGACCATTAGCACCTTTCCCCCACTGTGCACTCAAACTTTGCAGCTAGTGAAGACAGCAACAATGAATCACAGTTCTACCCAAAGCCCCCAAAATAGGTTTGCTACCCAAAGAAACAGGACTCCAATTCAAACAGCTTCACCAACAACACATCAAAATAGGCTTGGAATTAGAAGATATAGGTCTCCAATTCAAAGAAACAGACCCAGTTAAATTGCACCAATTATGTTTTAAAACAGAAGAAATAGGCCTCTACAAATGCAGCCTGCCACACAGTGAACCAAACAAATGAGCCCACTTATAGCTACCAAAACAGGTTTCAAAATTCCAACAGCCCCAAACAATACCCTGCTAGCCCCTTAGTAGTAAGAAAGAAAAGAAATGACATTCTACCAAGTAGAATCCACGAAAAATAAAGTAAAACAAGAAGCTACTATACTGTAGATCTGATCCTGTCCCCCTTCTAATTCCTTCACAAAAGTGAAGGTACTGGATTTCAGGAGGGCTGTTTCTGTCCAAATCGGAGAATGCCTCAGAAAAGCACTAGCAAACTGGCAAGAGGCTGGGGTGGAGCAACAATGGGGAAACATCAAAACTGCCATCACAGAGGCAACACGCCTTTGTGCGAAGCAAATAAACAAATGAAAATGAAAGAAAAAAACACTATGGTTCTCAAAAAAGGTGGTGGGGAAGGTTAGGGAGAAAAAGATAGCATTCAGGAAGTATAAGGAAACACAGAACGAGCAGGACAGAGAACTGTGCCAGTTAAAGCATAAGGAAGCAGGGAAGGCAGTCAGAATAGCAAAGGTCCAAACCAAGAAAAAGATGGCCAACTCAGTTAAGAAGGGCTGAAACCTTTTTTATTTATTAATTAACGAGATTTACCAGATAAGCATACTGAGCAGGAAAACCACTCATTTCCAGATGCGACCAGGAGTTACATAACATAAAAGTGCTACATTACATTAGGTACAGTAGGCAATGTTGCCATGAATCAGATGCACAATAGTACATACATCAGTTACAACAGGCACAAAAAAGGAGAGACAACAGGTCCAGAGATGTTACAGGCAGGACTTATACATTCGTTGTTTAGTTAAAAGTTTAATGCTGAGTGTATAATAACAATGGGGTCTGTGACCATAGGCATATCTTACAGTGACCATGGAGAAAGAGGGCAAAATAGACAGGGACATCAAGGATAATACTGTTGTATGCATAGGTACCCCATTAAGTCACATTTAGACACTTCAATTTAGCAGATTTTAAAGGTACATTAGGGATCTAAGAAAGACAAATGGAGGGATACTGAGGCTGAATAAAGAGGAGGGTGGTGGGCACAGAGGGATAGTGAAAAAGCAGGGATGCTGAACTAATACTTCTGCTCAGTATTCACAAAGGAAGAGGAGGAGGAGGTACCTAATCCAGTCAATAGAAGCACTCTGGATAGGGGGGTTGATATTAGCCCTTTCACAGAAGAAAGGGTTCTGAAAGAACTCCTGAAACTGAAGGTGGACAAAGCAATGGGGCCTGATGGGATTCACCCCTGAATTCTAAAAGAACTAAGTGCAGAACTAGTAACACTATTGACTACCCTTTTTAATAAATCATGGGAGGATGGTGTGGTACCTGAGTACTGGAGGAGGGTGGATGTGATTCCCCTTTACAAAAGTGGGAGCAAGACAAAGGCAGGAAACTCCAGACCTGTCAGTTTGACCTCAGTGGCAGGGAAAATGATGGAATCAATTCTGAAGGAAAGAATTGTTGAGTACCTAGAGGCCAGTGTGGTACAGGACCCAAGGCAGCATGGATTGACAGTGGGAAGGTCATGTCAGACAAATCTAATTGATTTGTTTGACTGGGTGACCAAAGTAGTAGACCCAGGATGTGCTGTGGACAGGGCCTACCTAGACTTTAGCAAGGCATTTGACACAGTCCCGCACAAAATATTAACAAACAAATTTGACAGCCTGGGAGTGGGTCCCAGTGTGGTAGCCTGGGTAAAACATTGGTTAGACAACAGGACACAGATGTAATAGTAAATGGAGTCCACAGTGAAGAAAGAGGGGTTACTAGTGGGGTACCACAGGGTTCAGTACTGGGTCTGGTCCCTTTTAATGTCTTTATAAGTGACATTGCAGAGGAACTGGAAGGAAAAGTATGTCTCTTTGCAGATGACACAAAGATCTGCAACAGGGTTGATTAACAAGGTGAGGTGGAAAGGATGAGAAGGGACTTGGCAAGACTGTAGGAATGGTCAAATGTATATCAGTTTAGATTCAATGCAAAGAAGTGCAAAGTAATGCACCTGGAAAACAAAAACTCAGGAAAAGAGCACACAATGGGGTGTGAGATACTGACAACAACAAAAATGGAAAGGACCTGGGGGTAGTTATATCAGATTACCTAAAGGTGGGTAAGCAATGTGAGAAGGCAGTAAGGTGGGCTGGAGGGATACTGGGATGTATAGGGAGAGACATCACCAGTAGAAAATAGGAAGTTGTTATCCCTCTGTACAGCCAGATGGAGAGACCCTATCTGGAGTACTGCATGCAGTTCTGGAGACCCCATCTCCACAAAGACATAGACAGGGTGGAGGCTGTCCAGAGGAAGGCAACCAAAATAGTGCAGGGTCTGCACCAGAAGACATACGAAGAGTGACTAAAGGAGCTTAATATGTATACCCTCGAGGAAAGAAGGGACGGGGGGACATGATAGCAACTTTCAAGTACCTCAAGGGAATCAACAAAGTCTAAGAGGGTAGCATATTTCAGAAAAAGAGATGTGCAAGAAGAAGGGGGCACAATCTGAAGATAGAGGGGGATGGCTCAGCGGTCATGTGAGGAAGTATTTTTTCATGGAGAGGGTTGTGGATGCATAGAACAGCCTTCCTAACTGAGGAGGTCATTGAGTCAAAAACAATGGGGGAATTCAAGAATGCATGGGACAGACATAAGGCAAGTCTAGTGGGGGGTAGAGAGAAGTAGGCTGTTGGTTAACTAGGATGTGCAGCTTATCCATTAGGTATGGAAATGAGCAGACTAGGTGGGCCAAGCAGTCCTTGTCTGCCATCAAATTCCATGTTTCTATGTTTGTATGTAACATCTACTCCACTACATTATTAACTAAGGACTCTAAGCTACAATTACATTTTAATCCGGAGACCCCAACAAGTATTGGAACCCTGGAAACAGCTTTATACCAGTTAGCTACTACTAAGGGTACTATTGATGGTAGTTTTTCCCTGGCTGAGGTAAACTCAGCTCAAAAGTTTTTAGTGTTTAATAACACGGACATAGAACAATCTTCCAATATATATGATATAGGAGATGTTGATTCTGATATTAATACCTCTGGACAGAGAAAGAAGCAAGCCTTAAATGATGTACTACAAGACCTGCAAGCAAAAAAAATGGATTGAAAGACTGTGAAAGTAAAATGACTCTGCTACAAGCTTGTAAAAATTGTATTTGTAATTTGGGTATGTCCCCAAATTTACAGCAAGATAGCACCCTGGGAAATGAATGGTATCTTCTAGTTGGCTGACCTGCTTAAGTGGGGATGTAACTTTAACTTTGAAAAACCAGCATCATGCAAATCTTTTGTTAATTAAGCAATTAATTATAAACAAAGACTTGCTGGATGTGTTAAGAGCAGAAGTAGCCATTAAGAGGGCTAAACTGGATGATATATTACTATTGGTCCCAATCATTGGGAAGAAAAGCATTTCCATTGTGATGGTGGAGGAGCCTTTTCTAATTATGGGAAGATGAAACTTTAGTAGTGTTTGTATCCCTGAAAGCAGTGTTGAAGTAGTTACTAAAACAAAGCATGAAAAAGGTAAAAATAAGGGTAAGAAAAAATTGAAACAAGGTAAAAAGCCAAACAAAAAATTACAGCTGAATCAGGAAATTATCCCAATTAGGAAAAGAGGGAAAAAAGAAATGAGGGAACTAACGTTGTCAACTCAGGAATTGAACAGCAATCTAGTAAACAGTGGTCAGAGGCAAGGCATGGTCAAGATGAATGTTATCTTAATAAAAATCATAATCAGGGGAAAGATATAACTTATTTGGCTTCTCAGCAAACAGAATGAAATGCAGTCTCCCAAATGAATGAAAGACATCAAGAGCAAGAAATGCCTGCACATATTGAGATTAGGGTGACTAGTCAGCAGCAGGTGCAGGATACTGTTGACAGTATGACAAATTACCCTAAAAGTAATTTCTATGGAGCGAGTTTGGGCGAGAGACAGAGGGAAAAAAATGATGATCAGATGGGAGGAATTGGGAATAATATGTTAGATCAGAATATAAGGAATGAAAATAAGCAATCACTATTACCAATTATACGTTTTCTTGGCCTGTGTGATTGGCGAGGAGAAAGTATTGATGAAATTTGTTTGGCTTTAGGAAGGAAATTGAAATAGATGCTAAATTTTGATCTAGACTTTGAAGAGATTGTGGAAATTAAGAATATTCCTGTTGAAGCTGCATTTATGATTGATGTACATTGCTATTTGGCAAGAGCAGCACATTAATTATGGCTTAATTGCCTACCTATACAAAATAATGATCTTATGATAACATTTCCAGAGATCACGTGACACCTTATGCCTGAGAAGACGCACAGCAGCTCTGCTCTCACCCCATCCCTCCAAAAAGCTTTCAAGTAAACACTTTTGTGACTGTAAACCGCTTATTTAGCTAATACTGAAACTTCTTACAGTTCAGAGAAAACACTGATCATCTTCAAAGCAGGAAAAAATCAATGACCTCCAAGATCTGCAATGGGGGCTGAAATGTGCCAGGCCCTCCTGGTCCATACACCTCCTCAGACACCAGACAAAGCCTCCAAATGGTCTAAAGCACAGACCATGACTACAAACAAAAACTCAGCATCAGCCAGCAACTCTGCTCCCTTGTCGGAAGACACATTTCTTGCTAAAATAGCTCAGAATAAGAAAGCCTTTCTAGAGTTTGCCTCGGACTTGAAAAATATACAGGCCAACTTAAAAGAAACCAACATGAACATTTTTCAATTGTCTGCATGTACATTTTCGTTAGAAGGCTGGCAGACCCGATAAGATCCAGAGGTCGTGGCACTGAGACAAAAACTGAATAAAATGTAGACTAAGCTGGAAGATCTCAAGGGAAGGAATAGGAGGAACAATCTCATCATTTTTGGCTTACCTGAAGAAGCCAAGGGAGCCTCCACTGTTCTCTTCACCCAGAAGCTTCTGGCAAAAATTGCAGGCCTTCCGCTGCACTCCACTGTATAGCATGTGGAATGGGCCCATCAATCTTTCCCCAACACCCTCCCAGTGCCAAGCTCAGGCCGCTCATCATCCATCTTCTGAGCTATATGGAGAGGCAGCATATCCTGATGAAAACTAAGGAGATGCAGGAGATATGGTGGGAACATGCCCAGTTAAGAGTCTCATAAGATTTGCTGGTGGCCACCAGACAGAAGCAGGCCGAGTACCACACATTGGTGATTAAACTAATCGTTGCCAGAATTAGGTTCTGAATGAATTATCCAGCTAAGCTATCAGTTCAATATCAAGGTGGCTGGAGATCATTTGAAAATGTGGAGGAAGCTGCAGGTGAGGTAGCCATCATGTTCTGTAGTTTGGGTAATAAAGCACCCTCACTTAGGTTCATGGTTGGAGCTGCACAACAGTGAAGAAACACAGACGAGTGGTGTCTACTATAAAGGATTTATTACTGGTAATAAGCAGACTTACAACCAAACAAACACAGTGGAAATTCACACTGAGGGAGAATATCTGCAATCTTCCTAAAGCTTACCTAGGTAGCAAATTCATCCGGTCTCATCTCTTCTCAGAGAAAAATGCATAATGCAATAGGTATTATACTTCTGATAACTACTATGGCAACCGGCAAAAATATATATAAAACACATACTATTGGACAATTGGGTGTCTGGCTAGCCTGGGAACACTTGCTGATCCAGCATAAAACTTAGATATCACAAACAAAGACATGCCTCATAGTCAAGGTAATCTTACAGGGTTTCACATAATTGCTTGGTAATAGCTATTCTGCACTAATCTATAGATGGCAGTGTTGTCTAACTAATGATTATACAATGGTCCAAAGATGCTCCCCAGTATTTCAGTTAGGATTACCATATAATAGTATGATTATATGACAATAAAGCATAATCAAACTCAGATCCTGACACTGATGCTTATACTATAAGTGACTGTGCCCTAAGTATTACTGTCTGCAAAGTGGGGGGGGCAATCAGGGGTGCTGGACCATGGATAACATTCCCCCCTTGGTGCCTCAAAAGAGGCACCAATCCCAAGTAGGTGTGTAAAGATGGAGCTAAAAAGTAATTTACAAGCCTTGTCAAGGAATTGGAGTTGTTCTCTATGTTGTTTTGAGGTACATCGCAGATACCAGGGTTAGTATTAATAATATATAATAAAATTAAAATGGGGTTGCATGGGTGATGGATAATCACAGATTGAAACCTAAATGTAGACAAAAATGTATGTAGTCTGTAAAAAGCAGAAAGATAGGGTTACTATCAAAAATGTGCAAGTTCAGGAGTTGGTACAGGAGTGGTCACAGATGGAGTAGAAATGGTTTGTCTGTAAAACATATTGCAGAACTTAGGGATGTCAACACCACAATGGAGATATGTGAAAAGATGTTAACATGTGATACCACATAGAACACAATATGACATAACAATGTCTGTTGATGAAGAAGAGTTCATGGAATCCACTTTGAGAGTGGATAAGGTAGATGCTACCTGGTGTTGAGATGTGGCATACCCTTGGCGCTTGGCTGAAGAATCTGTTGATAATGTGTCTTGACAGAGAGGTCCTTATAAAACATATATGACCGGTTTAGAAAGTTGATATGAATAACAGTCCATAAAGTTTATTGTTTGGAGAAAGGTGGTAACCCCACAAAGCACTTGGGGCTATGCAGATGGTAATTGAAAGATGAAACTCCATCAATCAATCAATCAAAGCCTTTAATTAACCAGGTGATCACCATTGAGCAAGCTCATTTTCGAGGTGAACCTGGGTTTGTCAACAAGAAACAAGGGACAATATACATGGGATGCAACACACAAGAAAATAATAATAAAAATAAAGTGAGATACAATAATACAGTACATACAAAGTATCACCAAGTAGCATTGACAGTAGTATATGTTTGGAATAGAAGATACAGCTAGTTTTGGGTAGGACACAATTTTTTATATAAGTAAAGAAATATACATGTTGGGTGCACCAAACATAAATAAAACCTAATATAAAAAGATATATAGTGATACGGTATGGAGAATTTAGAGCTGCAACCAGGGTCAAAGGAATGTGGAAGGGACAGATATGGGGGCAGAAAAAGGGGAGAGTGAAGAGTCAATTATGGATGTGATCAGTCTTTTAACAGTAGTAATTAGAGTGTACTTGGACTTATAGGAGTCACTATTTAGGGTAGACAGGCACAGGACTCATTATGATGTAGATATAGAGATTTAGAAGCTGCTAGGCTGATGGGGTGAGTTAATTTAAATGTTTTTTGCAGCTTGTTCCACAGTTGAGGGAGCACAAAGCTGATAGCTGCTCTACCAATGCTAGATTTTGCTTTGTAAACATAAAGGTAGATATATGAGGTGCTTCTCAGGGCATGCTTCCCCAGAGTGCAAAAATGTAAACCGACAGAGATATATTGGGGAACTATATTTGAGATAGCTTTGTATGTCCAAACCGCAGCATTTTTTTGCTGTCTGTAAGCAAGGGATGACCATCCCACTGCTGTGTACAATGCACAGTGGTGGGTTGAGTAAGGAAGACCCGTGATACATCTTATGGCTCTGTGATAAAGCGTATTGATTTTGGCTAGGGTACCTGCAGTTCCCTGACTATAAAGAAAATCTGCGTAATCCAATAGGGAAAGAAAGGTAGTTTGAACCAGTTTCAGTTTAGCGTCTCTTGTGAGGAGATTATTAATCCTAAAGAACAGACCAAGTCTTTGTCTAAGTTTCTTTGCCAGTTCTTCTAAGTGATATGTATAAGTAAGTCTATGGTCTAACCAGACCCCCAGGTACTTGAACTTTGGTATATAGTCCAACCGCTCACCTAGAATGGTAGTGACCTTCGGGAGTGTCCCAGCAATTGCAGGATTTATTGCATTGTGAAGGGGTGAGAGGAATGTTGCTTTGTTGTTTTTTTTTTTGCATTTAAGAGCAGTTTCTGGTTTATAAATCTGATTCTGCAGCAGATTAAATTCATTTTGAAGGGCATTATAGACTGCATTAGGGGTGGGGCTACTAGCATAGAGTACTGTATCATCCACAAATAGGTGTATTTGTGCTTCTTTGATGGGGGCATCTAAGTTGTTAATATAAATGGGGAAGAGCAAGGGACCAAGAATAGAGCCTGGTGGTACACCCCTCATTAGGGGTTTTGGTGGAGAAACTTCCCCTTCTGCCTTTTCTTGTTGAAGTCATCCTGAAGGGTAGTTGGAGAACCATTTAAGGGATAGGGAATCCAAACCAATGTTCCGGAGGGATGACAGAAGCAGTCTGTGATCAACGGTATCGAACTCCTTGCTTAGGTCCAAGGAAACTGTGCAAAGTTTTTTTGTCTAATTCAAGCTGTCAATTGTTTGTCACCTTGGCTAGAGCAGAGATTGTACTGTGCTGTGCTCTAAAACTGGATTGTAATGGGTTGAGCAATTTTTCTGATTCCAGGTACTTACGAAGCTGGGAGTTCACTTTTTCTCCAGCATCTTTGACAGGATTGGAAGTAAGGAGATTGGCCTGTAGTTATTGAGGTCATTAGGATCTCCTGACTTAAACAAAGGGACCTCAAGTGCATTTTTCCAAATGAGCGATAGGTCACCCTGAGACAAGGATAAGTTGAAAAGATGAGTAATTGGGACTGTGAGGACATGGTAGCCGACCTTTAAGAAGTACGGATCAATGAGGTCAGCCCCAGCACTTTTCCTAGTGTCCAACTGAAGGAGAAGATCTTCAACTTCTTTCAGGAAGGTAGGCGCACAGAGAAGGATGGACTGAGGATGGGGTTTTCTTGTGTATCCAATCCAAGATGTTGGCGGAAGATATTTGCAGGAGAGAAGTCAAAGGCTAGCCCTGCAGTGGCAAAATGATTATTGAGAGCGTTGAGGATAGATGGTCTGTCAGAGATGATGGTATTGTTGATCAATAATTTAGTAGGTAGGAAATAAACAGTGGTATGACCTTCAACGTCTTTGATCATCCTCCAGAATTTGGAGGCATTTCTTGAGAAGCTCTCCAGCTGAGAGCGGTAGAAATTTAGTTTGGCTTCTCTGACCACTTTGGTGCAGAGATTCCTCACCCTCCAGAAAGAATTCCAGTCATTTATTAAATTAGTTTTCCTAGCAGTTCTCCAGAGTACATCCCTACTCCACAAAGCATCTTTCAGGTCTTCCGTAAACTACGAACAGGATTTGTTTCTGGCACAAACTTTTACTATGGGAGCATACTAGTTGAGAGCTCCTAGAACAATTTCTGAGAAAATATCACAAGCCATAGTCAGGGACTTGGCTAAATAGAAGTCCTGCCATCACATGGAGTTTCTTAGCTCTGATATATACCCATGGAGGTTAAAGTTACGCACCTTTTAAAGAAGAATTTTGGTGCAGTTGTGGATTTAAGAGTGGATCTTACACACACGATGAAGCAATGGTCACTAATATCAGAGAAAAAAATGCCAGCATGGAAGAATAAATGGAGTTTGTTAACTAAAATGATATCCAAAGGAGTACTGTTATTAGGGTTGAGCTTGTTAGGATGAGTAGATTCATTTATTAGTTGTGACAACCCAAGGGAATCACAGAACATTTTAAGTGGGATGGATGCACTGGAGAGCCAGTCTAAGCTGAAGTCTCAAAGTATGATATACTTTGAAGATGCTGAACCCAGGATGTTTCCAAGATGTTTTAACAACCATAGTCCATGTCCATAGTCCATGTCTGTAGCATCCTATTATACATAATGAGACACCAGTAGCAATTTCAATCTTTAATGACTAGCTTTTGAATTCTTTTGGGACAAAGGCTGAGTCAATTATGAAGGCAGGGAATTTATCCTTGATGTAAATAGCTACCCCACCACCTCTGGTTTGCCTGCCAGCTCTGAACAAAGAGTAGGAGGGGATGTTAACTTCATTGTTACTGGTCACCAGTCAGAGCCAGGACTCTGTAATCAGCAGAACATCTGGATCAGTATGACATACCCAGGCCTGAACTGAAGTGATTTTTTTAAATAGGCTACATGCATTAACACGCAATAAACTAAGTCCCTTGAGGCTTTGTAGCTCTGCTGGGGATTCCATGGGTGCCAGAGGGCCTGGATTAAGCTCAACATGTCCTGAGCATAGTAAAAGCAGGAACAAAAGTTCCTGCAGAGTTCTAGGAGAAGTGTGGGTGGCTGAGTCTTCTTTCAGTTACGTGATTTGTCTGAGGCAGTATAGGGAGTTCTGTGGCTTGTTCCCAGTTTGCCTGATGCTGTATGCAATAATACCCTGACCGAGAGAGTCAATGGGAGTAAGGGGGAGTATGCAGAAGGTGGTGTACCCCTGTGGCAAGCTCTAGGAGAGTTCCTGTATGCCGGTGCAGGTGAAGGACCAGCAGCAGACTAGGGGAAGTTAGAGCACATACAAGTTCTTCTACTTGATAGGAAAAGTCCAGGTCAGACAATGTAAAAAGAGGGCCATTATCCACTCTAGGAGTTATTTTTTTATTCACGTTCAGGTCCAATACATATAAGATGAGCAAGGACAAGCATAGAAGCAGGTAATATGCCCTCATTATGAGACTATCACATAATGGGCACTACAAGTGCTGGCAAGAGAAGGGATTCTCAATGGAGGAGAATTTCTTATTCACTGCAGAACAGTACTATAGGCAATGGAGCCTGAAGCAGTAATCCTTAAGTACAGCTCCTTGTCAGCCTAAATATGAAAAGAGTTCACCTGACTATAGAGTAGTACTGGGGCAGAGAGGCTTTGAAACAAATTTCTGAGCTACTACTCTGGAGCAGACTAAGTACTAGAGAGATCACCTGACCTCAAGCAATTGCCTTAGCAAGACAGGATATGATAGTGAGCAATAAGCAAGCATAAAATATCAAAATGGGATACCTCAGCAAGACAGGATAGGATAGTGAACAATAAGCAAACCTTAAATACCAAAATAATATTCCTCAGCAAGACAGAACAAGCTAAAGCTGCTAGCAGGCTTAGTTGCAAAAGAGGATGGGAGGAATGGCAGTTGTTGACAGTAAGTAACCAATAAATGAAACATCAGATAGGCGTGGGCAGAGACTGTGTGCATTTAAATGAGGCCTGGGGGGATGAAAAATCAAGAGGAAGTTTGCAGAGCTAGCACTGAATCAGTTCGCATACAGTTGGAGAGAAACTGCAGCAGGGAGGTAATGGTAAGTTAATTTACACAGGCCGAGCAGAACAGGCTAAATTAAAATATATAAATTAGGAGCTGAGTACAGGGATGCAAGCTTACATTAAGCGACATGTCTCGGGGGCTCCGGTCTCAGACAAGTGAGACCAGCCAATTAGGGAGCTCTACACAGGCATGCTGCAAATAGCTCTACCCCAAGAAGGTGCCAAAACTGAAAAGATCAAATTGCAAGTGATGATCCGGTTCAGCGTTCACACAGCTCAGAGAAACCGTGGCAATTTTTCAAGTGTTGTACCTCATCTATCTCTTTGGGGGGGATGGATCAGGCTCCTTGCACCATAGAGGTGCTATGGCTGGATGATGACTGCTGCCCATGGGGACAAGTGGCACCTTATCTATCTCTTTGGGGGAGGGGTGAATCAGGGTTCTTGCACCATAGAGGTGCTACGGCTGGATTGTGACCACTACCCATGGGGCATCATAGTAAGAAAGTCAATGTTCAAGTTGCTGCCTGCTGAATGGCTGGATTGGCAAACACCTTGGCAGGGGGTGCATTAGATTGTGCATTGAGTCCTTTAAGGGAATATCCACACCCTTTTTATAGTACCTCAGTTCCATTTAACTCTACCTAACTACCTACTACCTACCTAATCCTTCTGCCACTAATCACTGGCCCTTACATCACTCCTAAATGCTCCCCATTCATCCTTGTATTACATTATGCTGTGTGTATGCCTTGACTCCTCTATTGGGATATGTATATACTTTATCTGTTAGTATAATTTTCCTATAACCTACCCTGTTATGTATGGCTTAATCAACTTCTTACCCTTGATCATTGTATTTATAAATGTTTTTTTCTTTATTTGTTATGCATATATAAGTGTATTGATATATATGTTGTGTACCAACTATTGAACATTGACCTTATCAGGTCCATCTTGTAAATAAGCCTTGCTCAATGATGTTCCCCTGAATAAATAAAGATTTGATGATGATGATGATGATAGCATTTTTGTTGTGGTAGTTGATCATACCCTGACACAAAGATTAACAGTTTATAAGTAATATTCAGTCTGTATAAGGCATCAGCCAGGCTTGGAAAGAGCAGCAATGGAGAAAATGGATGTCTTGCTTGAAGTTCAACTGAGGATGAATCTTCTTGCTGAAGTTAGGGGATTGCCCCTACCCCAGGCTTTGCTTAATAGTAGGCAGTCACAATAGTCTTAATTATAGAGTCTAAATGGGTTGTACCTTGTTTAGTTGATTTAAAGGTTTGCAGACAGGTGTAATTTTGTTAAAAACATTACACTTGCACAGGTAATAATATCCTGTTTCATGTAGTAACCCTTATATGGAGCCAGTCATGTACAAAGATGGTAATGCACTGAAGCTGTGGCAGCTGTTTTCTTTTCAGGAAAAAGATGAATGTTTTGACAGCTTATACGAAAGTGTTACTGCTGTTGTCCATGGATATTTTGTGTGTGCCACACCATGGAAACCTGCAAACTTATAAAGTGTGTTAGAAACTGACTTAAGAACAGATAAATAATAATCTGTTAAATCAATGACCTTTTTGTTTTGTAAAGATTGGTGTGACAGAGCCTAAATTTCTGACAATTGTGGAAAGAGAAAAATAAAAATGTGGCATTGTCCACACATCTTGGCTAGAGACCGAGGTCCAATAATACCATCTGACCATCTGTGAATCTATGACATTGTCATGGTTACACCCTGCTTTCAAATTGCAGAAGAAGCTATGACATTGATGAACATGTTTTCCTTGTCTATTTGTTGCTGGCTGGCTTAACTGACGCCTGTGTTATAAAATCTTGTAATGTTATAATAACACACTCCAAACATACATTTTATGGCAATATACCCATTACACTATGCGATAGTGGGACATATATGCATATATATATATATATATATATATATATATATATATAGTTGGCCCTATGCCAACTAATAATAGTGCCCACTGCACCTGTGACAAGTGAAAGGGTCTACCTTCTTTACACTGTATAGTGGAATACTCCAAAGTACTGACTGAAGTAAGGCCTACTATGAAACCTTGAAGCATAGCTTCTGGAGCAGAATCTAAATTCTACCATATTATAATTGTCAAGATTTAAAATTACAAAATGTGCATAGAGTGCACTTTATTTTCCAAGGGTACCTGGGAGTGATGAGACTAACAGAGCATTCATTTGTCTGGGTTTTGCTTGAAACATAGTGTAGGACTGGGTCAGCAATGCTGGCCCCAGTATCTAGGTTTGGTTATGGGCATTAAAAACATTTATAAATGTGAAGCAGTTTTCTGAAGACACACTTGATGAAGTGTAGCAAGATGTATATGAAAGCATAATAGCATAAACATAAAGCATACTTTTTGCAATAGAACAATGTCAGTATTGAGCATAATGCATGAAACACATTTTAAATAACAGAACAAACGTAGACTGCAAGTTTAGTTCAGAGTCCAGGAATCTTAGAGCACTGTGAACTCACTTGTGTTGAGCACGACCATGGAATAAGTTGCAGACAGTGGGGCACCGTTTAAGTTTGTAAGTTGCAGTCCTTGGTAAAAATTACTTTGTTTTGGTTGAAACAATTATTTGAGCAAGCCACCACTCTGTTTTTTGTTAACTTGCAAGGCTTTTTCAGGGTATACAATGCTCCAGAACTTTGAAATGATAGAAACTTGTTTGTGCTCATAGAAGGCAGATGATTGTATCCATTGCTGTAAGGCTATAGCAATTTGGTTTGTATTTGTCTAAACAGGATAAAAAAAGTTGAAAAGTCAATCAAAAGATATGAATATGTGGAAATACATACACAATCCCCCCCCCAGCTCTGCTGGACTGAGCTGGGTTATACTGTTAGAATACAGTGGGTATCTTCAGAACCTGTAAATAACAAATAGTTGTTAGCAAATACACATTTTCTTTTATTTACCCATGGGAAGAAAGGGATGTACCTTGCAGCACTCTGTGGGTGTTGCACTGCATCATAAAATGTGTACACTGGATAGATGGTAATGGGCTGGCCCCATTGCTGTCCCCAATAAATATACTTTTCCAAGAGATGGGAACTTTCTTTTACCCTAGGAGGAAGAAAGAAGAAAAAAAACACATAAACAACCTGAAAATAAAACTGGATTATTTTGATAGGGTAAAAGAAGCCAAGCGTCCCTGGGTTCCCTTATCCTAAATATTACAAAATGTCAGCTGAGTTGATAAAAGATCTGGATTAATGGTAATACTGTACGTACGTATATCTTAGAATGCATTCTTCAAAAAAAAAGTAGCACACCATGGTCACACACAAAACAAAAAAGGGTTATTGTGTTTAACTGTAGATGGTAAACGCTCTCAAATCAGCTGTAATATTTCTTTGTAACAGTATACTGCATATATAAAAACAAAACAAATACTGAGGGTGGTGAGTATCGCCCCCCCCCAAGTGCCTTACATAGTATGGGAATCACGTGATATTGTTCAGGAACAAAGGAGATGTGTTACAACCAAACCTTTGTGAAGGAAGGCCTTGGGTGTTGGCTGTGTTGTCGCAACACCAGAAGAAGATGTCTGTCCTTTTTGCTTGGACAGAGTGCAAGGACTGTATAAAGAAGTAAAATTGTAGGATTCACCCTTGGTGCAATTCCATAAAAACATACATTTTCACTGGATACTTTAGGTGGGGACACTCATCAAGTTTGAACTGGTAGTGACAAAGGATTTTGAAACACAAGAATGTCAAGTTACTTGTAAGGGTCACATAGTTTGAAAATGATAGCTGCTGGGAATCAAACACAGCCATTTAGGTTTGAAACAATAGTGTAGTTGAGCACCAAACTGTATTAAGGTGTATCTATATTGCAATGACACCAAGAGCAAAGAAGAATGTATATACATGTGTTTATGGCTCACAGACTGTTACTGCAGAGATTTGGATCCAGTCGCGAATAAGAAACATAGAAACATAGACTGTGACGGCAGATAAGGATCGCGTGGCCCATCTAGTCTGCCCTTTTCCCTACCTACAAGATAGGCCGCAGATCCTAGTTAACCAACAGCCATAGGGTTAAGTAATTTGGCTGTCAGCCCAGAGGAGCTGACAACAGTACTAGCTCGCACATGGGGATGCATTCAGCAGTTGTTGTACAAGTAAACTCAAAATGAGAATTTTTTTTTTTGAAATGTATAAAGCAACAAACCGTTGTAAGCTGAGCCAACATTAAAAATACTGACCAGTAATAAATACACTTTTGAGACACAGCAGAGTACACATTCTAGTAACTCGTGATCTTTGTAAACTAAGAGGTTTTAGCACTTCTTTCTTTCTCAAACACCATCTATATTGACCTACACGAACAATCAACAACATGCCATGCCCTACAGGATCCCTATGGAATAATCTGAGACAACGGGATTCCAACCATAAGGAAAGTCTTGTACAACAACCCTCTATATCACAAATAGCAAAAACAACTGGCTAGCGATGACCCTGAAACATAGATAACCACAACAATAATTAGACACAGAGCACAAAAAAAACTGTAGTATATAGCACTGAGTCTGAATGCATCCTAAAGTGAATAGCAATAACAATTGAATAAACACACATGTATATATCACACCCAAACTGTTGCAGATGACATTAGAACAGCTTTAAACATTTACCCAAGGTAAGCAGTGGTACTGGAATCATAAAAAAAAGTTGGAGCACAAAAATAGGGAATGAACTCTAAGAACACTTACCAAATATCAAGTTGTAAAGAAATGGCTGCTTGCCTTCCAGGGTCAAAAGGCACATTTTTCAGTTCCAAAATCTCTGATTGTTTGGCCACAAACTGAACAAGCAGTACGTCTGCTGCACGAGTGGAGGTCTGTCAGCGTTTCACATTCATTTCTCAACCTACAAATTTCACGCTCAGAGTCTTGAGCAGTTTTGGGTCCTGGAATCTTTATGATGGTGGGCATCCTACCACAATAATGCTTGTTAGAAGCAAACACACCAAGATGCTGTTCTAGCAAGAGTGCCAGCTCAGTATACAAGTCATGACTTTTGAACAAATCTATGACGTCATACTCCTTGTTGTTGTGTTTGATGGCTGCCACTGCATGTGTGTCTTGCACAGGTAAAGCTACAGATCGAAAAGTTTGTAGATGGGTACCATCTACACCTTGTGTGCTAGTCTGCCAGCCAGTGGGCCAGGCAAAAGTGGCTGGGTTCTCATCATGAAGAACTGACATGGCTGCTCCTGTGTCTAGAAGCATGTCGAGTTGGTGGCCCCCGACCGTGGCCCTTACACAAGGCCGTCCATTTGTGTCAACAAGCAAGTCGCTCATAATCTGGACTGGGGCCTCTAATTGTCAATCGGAATGATTACCAGATTTTTTTTTCATCCTTCTGTCACTGGGCATTACTGCCTGTAGGGGCTCATTGGACTGCCCCCCTAGGGGCTCCACAGGACAGGAATACTGTACCTGTGATGTCAGAGCTGCAATTTTGACTCACTCAATGGGCAGTTCCTCAATCACTGCACTGGCCTGGCTAGTGCTTGGTACTGCAAAGGGATTTGTCCCTCAGTCACTCAGCCTTGCTGAGGGTGAAGGCCTGAAAGGTAATGTACTGCTGAATGGTGCCAGCGCTGCAACAGAACGGCCTGCAGTGCCATCTTTCCCAGCGAGGGCCTCCTCCAGTTGTTTCTGGAGAGTCTCATTTTCATCTTTTAAATCCCTGTAGCTAGGATCATTATGGTACTTGTCATTGGGATTTGTGTTTTGCCAATTCCGATTGCTATTGTTATTCTGGTTGTTTTTGTAGTTTTGGTTACCCACCCCGCCTTGTGGGCCTGGGCCTGATGGTAGTCAGAAGGGGCAGCCTGCTTGGTATTGCCACCTTCCACAGTGTAGTGAATGGGGGCAGGCTTGACCTCAGCAACTTGGGCTGGGTCCACCTGGGGTGTGTTAGTGATGGCAGCTGCCTTGTTGTTGTTTTTTTTTTGCCTGAGATGAGGTTGTAGAGGTAGACTTGAAAGGCTGTCTCTGTCTTTGTAAGGATTTGTTCAAAAGTGTCAGTCTGTGGGTAAACACTGAGTTCAACTTTTTCCCTCAGGCCTGGTGTCATGTTCCTGATGAACACATCCTTGTACTCAATTGTTTTTTACTAGCAGTCTCATCTGCCAAGCCCTTGCCAGCTTCATATGCAAGCCACAGCCATTGGTGGTAAGCTGCTGGGCTTCCTTTTACATTCTGCTTAACCTTGTAGGCCTAGCAGGCTCCAATGACACCAGGGGCATTGGCTGAGAGAAGGGCCTGGGCAATGTCACTAAAATCAAGCATGTCACAGTTGCGGAGAGCCTCTAGAAGGTTGACCCAGAGGGTGGGATTGATGGGTTGTCTCAGGACTTGAATCTGGTACTGTGGTTGGAGAAAAAGCTTCTCACAGAGGGGGTGCACCTTCTCCAAATGACAGCTGAGGTTGTTAGTGGGACCCATCTGTCCAATGCCTTGGGCAATTTGTTGAACAGAATGAGCAACCTGCAGAGGATTGGAAGTGCGTGTCTGGGATGTAGTGGCTAGAGCACTACTGAGGGCAGCAGCTGCCACTGCATCAGCAGCTGTTCTGTGCACACTGTCCTGGCTGACAGCATTCTCAACCATGCGTTGAATCTGGTTATGCAGGGGTGATGGTGCATACGGTGTGTTGGAGGTAGCTAGAGTGGTAATAACCTTCTGCACAATGCTTAGCTTTATTGCACCATCCTCCCTGGTAAAGGAAGCCAGTGGGGTGGACTGAACATCTGACCTGCTGACAGGAGCCAGTGGGGTGGGGTGAACTTGTGGCCTGCTAACAGGAGCAAGTGGGGGTGCATGGCTAGGTGGTGGATGGCAGGGATGACTGGGTAGTGGTGGGCCTCCCGTGTCATCTGGACTGCCATGTTTGTTGTTGTTATGGGGGCCGACATGTTTGTTGTGATGTGGCAATGCAGGTGACGAGCCAACATGGTGGCCATCTTGGGGATGGCTAGTGAATGCCACTGCCCTATGGGGCGGGGGCATGGATGTGACGAGGCTCTCCAGGTCCCCGTAATCTGAGTCATCATCTCCTGATGATGTGATATCAATGGGTGTATACTGAAAACCATTCATAACTTTAACATGGCTAGCAAGAACCTCTCTCTGATGGTGCAGTTTCGCTATCTTTGCCTTACATCTGGTATGGCAGACTCTAGCAGTGCCCTGCTCAATCCCTTTCTGAATCTCTCTCTTTGCAACACTCCATATGCTGCAACTAATTCAACATTCTCCCTATGCTCCTGATCTAACTGATTTATTAGTCTTGCATTCTCCTCTTTCAGTTCCACAGTCTCCTCTCACAAACTCTCATTCTTATCAGTCAAAACATAATTTAAATAACACTGCTGTTTTTCATCACAGTTTAACCTTTCAATGTCCTATTTTAACATGCAATTTTCACATTCTGTTTCCTGAGCAGTGCAATGCAACAGTTTGTTATTGTGGTCACAGAGGGACTGTGTCTCCTCTGCCAATTTCTGTTCCCGTTTTAAGAGAAGCTGTGCTTGTAACCCCCCGTCCCTTGTTTAGAGAGGCATTTTGAAGCTCAAGAGAGGCACAACAGGCAAGTAAACTGCTTACAGCAGTGTGAAGTGCTGCCACTAACAAGCCCTTTAAATAATATTTCTTTGCTTTTTGCGTGGACTGAAAATATTGTTCTGAGATGGAAAGCAAAGGGTCTTTAGCTAATTTCGCATCCAGCCCAAAATCAGTCTACCCTCTATGGGAGGTGAGGTATTTTGAGACATCCAGTCTCAGTTCTGTGCACAGTTCAAACATTAGACACAAAGGGGTTAACGCACAAACAAAGAAAAAAAAAAGCAACTGAAAGACTGCTATAAATCCTTGGAGCAGTAACCCAACAGCTTTCCAGTGCCCTGTGGTTAACAATTTACCCAAGAAGGTATGCTGCCTATTCACAAAAGGAGTATACCGGAGGTCTGGGGTGGGTCTGCCACTCCCGAGACCAAAGCACAATAAGATTTCTGAAGAACAACCACCATAAGTTCAAGCAGGACCAAGTAGTTAGATTGCACCATACTGCTTGACATTGAGTTCAAAAGAACTGTAATGGAATCTTTACTTTGTGCATTCCAAACCTGCACACAGTTGCCAAAATGTAGTTTGGGTAATAAAGCACCCTCACTTAGGTTCATGGTTGGAAGTGCACAACAGTGAAGAAACACAGACAAGTGGTGTTTACTATAAAGGATTTATTACTGGTAATAAGCAGGCTTACAACCAAACACAGTGGAAAATCACACTGATGGAGAATATCTGCAATCTTCCTAATGCTTATCTAGGTAGCAGATTCATCAGGTATCATCTCTTCTCGGAGAAAAATGCATAATGCAATAGGTATTATACTTCTGATAACAACTATGGCAACCAGCAAAAAGATACATAAAACACATACTATTGGACAATTAGGAGTCTGGCTAGCCTGGGAACACTTGCTGATCCAGCATAAAACTTAGATATCACAAACAAAGACATGTCTCATAGTCAAGGTCGTCTTACAGGGTCTCACATAATTGCTTAGTAATAGCTATTCTGCACTAAGCTGTAGATGGCAGTGTTGCTTAACTAATGATTAAACAATGGTCCAAAGATGCTCCCCAGTATTACAATTAGTATTATCACATAATAGCATTATTGTATGATGATAAAGCATAATAGAACTCAGATCCTGACACTGATGCTTATACGATAAGTGCTTGTGCCCTAAGTATTACTGTCTGCAAAGTAGGGGGGCCAATCAGAGGTGTTGGACCATGGATAACAGTTCCCAGACCTGTTCCCCCATCGTTGAGCCTGCAAAATTGGCTACATCATCTTGGCAGTACCCTGCTGTATTCCAAAGTCTCACCACAAGATTTTCAGTTGACTGTCTTTGACTGCTAGCATTTTGCTCCTACTTAAAATGTTACTTGGCAAAACAACAAACTGCTCTTGCCTTCCCCTGGAGTCTTCTAGCAAAGAGGTGCCCTCAGTATATACTATCTGCCTGACTTCTGGCTGAAGAGAACCAACCCTACAATGCTTGTAAAGCCTCCTAATTTGAGTTACCTGTTTTTTGTTGTCCTTTCTTGGTGCCTTCATGGTTTCCTGTCTTTGCCTCCTTGTTTGGTGCTCAGCACTGTTGGTCTGCTTACAGGACCTTGGACTCACTAGTCTTGCTTGAATTCTCCTCCTCCCGACAGTGTGAACTATCTGGCCGCTCAAACATGTGCAGGCTTGCACAGGCTACTGCTTGAACATGCAAGCTCTGTGGTAAGTGCACCGCAACTAAACTAATTCATCTGCAGCAAGACAGTTCCTTAGCTTCCTCATGCAGTCTCAAAAACTAAAGTTTTAGTCCTGGATTTATGACTCTTTAGTCTGTTAAGCTCCTCTGTCCCCACCTTTTTTTTGATTATCCCTCCTGTCCTTATCTTTTTTTTCTTCTTGCCCCTACACATTATGCCTCCATGTAAATAGGGCATGCAAGCTCCTGGCATAAAGGCATATCTGAATGCCATGCTGTTTTTCTTGTGCTGCTAAAACCATTCAGACATATAATACTTTATGGTTGTGCCCATCAGTTAACCATATTACTGGGTTATTTCCTCCCCCCCCCCACACTTTTTCTTTTCTCTCTTCTGCCTTATCTACAGCCGGAACCCAGTTCCCTAGTGATAGGGTGCCATTCTTTGTTACCTGTTTATGAAGTTTAAATGCTATATAGTTGGTCATTGTACCTGTTACACATCAGTTTGTTAGTCTCAGTACAGAAGTTATTGGATATTCCTGCGGTTGCACTGAGTGTTAAAAATGCATCTACGCATATCCTTTGACAAAGTTCAGGATGCATGTGGAGTTTTTACCCCTGGTTTTGAAATAGGTTCTTAGATGATTAATGTTTTATGCCTTTGGGGGTTGGGAGGGTGGAGATGTGATGCACTACCATGGGAGAAGCAGTCATGTCTTGGCTATTGGGGATTGAGCCTCCACCACTGATTGCCCAGTATGTGGCTTATGTTATTACACTTCTTAAGTTGGTTATGTGGGGCTCTGGTGTTGTTATTTCAGTTTTTTTTCTTGGGGTGGTGGGATCTTGGGGGTGAACTTAAAGGATTTTGGGAGGGAGTGGATTGTCGGTAAGTGGGTCACATTTTTTACTCTTTCTCTGGATCCCAATATCCTTTCATACACTGGTTTAATACTACCTGTTATACAGCTAAAATGACTGGTTACAATTTTTGTCATCAGCAATCCCTCAATTCAAGGATGATCTCTACGATGGTTCACTGATGGGTCCTGAGGTGGCTCAGTAATCCAATTCTAGAGCCACAGATTCATCTGCAGAAATTGCAGATGTTTCCATGTGGGAGAGCTGCCCGCTGGCAGGGGTTTCTTTCCCTTTCCTTCCTATGCTCTCTCTTTTCGGCTATGAGGGCAAGGCATTTCTCTTTGAAGCAGGACCCTGCTTGATGGAGGTTCTGGCGCCATTGAGATTGGTTAGTCCCAGCTCATGATGTTCATATCTGTTTTCTTGAGATATGCCTTCAGTGTGTCTTTGTAGCATTTCCTTTGACCACCAAGGGATCTCTGGCCGTGACTGAGCTGGGAGTATAAAATTTGTTTGGGGAGTCGAGAGTCGGGCATCCATACACAGTGTCCAGTCCAGCAGAATTGATGTCTGAGGATCATTGCCTCAATGCTGGTGACATTGGCCTCAGTGAGAACACTGACCTGAGTGCAGTGGTCTTCCCACTTGATGCAGAGGATTTTCCGGAGACATCATTGGTGGTACCTCTCCAGGCTCTTTAGATGATGTTGGTAAGTCACCCAAGTTTCACATCCATAAAGAAGGGTAGGGATGATAACCAAACTGTATACCTGGATCTTGGTGTCCTTTCGTATGTCACGGTCAGTGAAGATGTGCTGAAGCAGTTTCCCAAATGAGGTACTAGCGCAATGGATACTGTGCTGAATCTCATCGTCAATGTTTGCTGTTAGGGAGAGGTGGCTACCAAGGTAAGGGAAGTGCTCAACTGTCTCCAGGGTCTGTCCCTTGATGGTGAATCATGGAGGGTCATTTACAAGGCCTTGAGCAGGCTGATAGAGCACCTTGGTCTTCTTAATGTTAAGTGAGAGTCCCAGACTTCAGTAAGCTTCCTCAAAGAGATCTAGCACAGACTTGAGGTCACTTCTGGTATGTGCAAGGATGGCACAGTCATCAGCATACTGGAGGTCAATGATGGATGTCTTGCAAACTTTGGTCTTTGAACGGAGATGTCCAAGATTAAAGAGCCTTCCATCCATTCTGTATTTGATGTCAATTCCAGTGGGAAGGCAGTGTGGACTTTGGTGTGGACTAGAATGACTGCTAGGAAGACAGAGAACAAGGTTGGAGTGATGACAAACCCTTGCTTGACCCCAGTTTGGATGATGAACAGGTCTGTCTTTGAACCATTATGGAGAACACTGGCAGTCATCTGGTCATGCAGAAGCCTGAGGACCTTGATGAATTTTGTAGGTCAGCCAAATCTGGCCAGCACCTTCCACAAGGCTTCACGATTGATGGAGTCAAAAGCCTTTGTCAGGTCAATGAAAGCCATGTACTGGTCCTGATGTTGTTCCCGACACTTTTCTTGGATCTGCCTGGTAGTGAAGATCATGTTGGCTGTCCTGCGAGATGGTCTGAATCCACACTGAGATTCTGGCAGGACCTCTTCAGTGATGGGAAGGAGATGGTTCAGAAGAATATGGGCAAGGATTTTCCCTGCGGTTTTGAATAAAGCAATGCCTTGATAATTTCCACTCATCGACTTGTCTCCCTTCTTGAATATGGTAACAATGTTGGCATTCCTCAAGTCCTTTGGAATCTCCTCATTGTTCCAAATTAGGAGAATGAGTTGGTGGAGCTTTAATACTAGTTCCTCACCCCCAGCCTTGTAGACTTCAGCTGGAATGCCATCTGGTCCCACAGCTTTGTTATTTTTGGCCAGCTTGATGGCATGTCTTACTTCTTCGATGGTAGGAGGGTTGATGAGAGATTCTCTTTCAGGGTGTTGAGGGACAGAATTGATAGTGGCATCTGTCAAAGATGACTCATGGTTCAGAAGTGTCTCAAAATGCTCCTTCCATGTAGCTCGAATGCCTTCATTTCCCTTTAGGAGCGTCAAGTCATCTTGAGATCGGAGGGGAGTGGGATCATGGGAGCTTGGACCATAAATGGCCCCTGTAGCCTGGAAGAAGCTCTGCAAGTCATGTTTGTCAATATGGGTCTGGATCTCCTTGGCCTTGTCTTGACACCATTTGTTTTTGATGTCTCGGATCTTCCTTTGAGCTTCTGCCTTGAGCTGCTGATATGACTCTTTCTTTTGTTGGCATGAGATGTCATCTTGCCATTTGCAGTGAGCTCTTTTTTTCCAGTTGAGAAGGTCTTTAATCTCAGTATCATTTTCATCAAACCAGTCCTGGTGATGCCAGGTGATATAGCCAATAGATTCAGCACATGCTGAGTGGATGGCGGTCTTGAACTCCTTCCAGTATCTCTCAATGTTATCATCAGCTGCGGGCATGGCAGACAGCCTTGCTTGGAGACGTTGCTGGAAGTCCTCTTGAACCACTGGGTTATGAAGGGACTTGATGTTGAATTTTCTTTGCATTGATTTTGGCTGCCTTTGATGTTTCTGAGTGAGATGGATGTTCATGACAGATCTGATGAGACAATGGTCTGTCCAGCAGTCATCGACTCCTCGCATGGCCCTTGTGATGTAGACATCCTTTTGATCACAGGTTCTGACAATGACGTAGTCAAGGAGGTGCCAGTGATTGGATTTAGGGTGTCTCCAAGTAGTCTTATACTTGTTGTTCTGTCCGAAGATGGTGTTCCTGATGACCAGGCCATGCTCTGCACATTTGTTCACTAATAGGATGCCATTGGAGTTTGTCTTTCCTACCCCTTCCTTCCTGAAGATACCATTCCTGAGATCTGAATCACGCCTGACTCTGGCATTGAAGTCACCAAGGAGAATGATCTTGTCTTCCTTAGGGGTGTTGGTCAGGACTCTGTCAAGATTGGAGTAGAACTGTTCCTTGACCTCCTCGTCAGCATTAAGTGTCGGGGCATATGCACTGATGACTGTGGCATACTGATTGTTGCTGAGCTTAAGATGAAGGGTCATGAGGCATTCATTGATGCCAATTGGGAGCTCTGTAAGCTGGTTGATGAGCTTGTTCTTGATGGCAAGGCCAATGCTGTGAATGCTTCTGTCTTCAACAGGCTTCCCTTTCCAGAAGAAGGTGAAACCTCCACCCTCTTCTCTCAACTAGCCTTCATCTGGTCATCTTGTCTCACTTACGGCAGCAATATCGATGTATCATCCTGCAAGTTCCCTGGCGATAATAGCAGTTCTTCTTTCTGGTCATTTGCTATACTGGTTGTCCATCAGCGTACAAACATTCCATGTTGCAGCAATCATTGTCTGTTTCTTGTTTCAATCACACAGAGAGTGATCCTGCTGGATGTGGATATCCAGCCAGGAGAAGGTGAGACAGCCTACGTTTAGAGCACCTTTCCTAGCCCCTTTCTCATGTGAGGTGAGCCGAGGGGATCCTAAAGAGGACTGCTCGGTCACAATAGCAGCTGTCGGATTGCACCCCTGTCCCAGTCCAGGTGCCAGATGACCATCAAACTACCACCACCTACATGCAGATTCATGGCTAGAGACTGCCAGATTCATTGGTCCTATCCCCATCACCACTAGTCTGTTGCCACAGGGTTTGGAAAGTTGGTTGTGGGGATGTTGTTTCTCATGGTAGAAGCCTGCACATGACTTCTTTTAGTGTGGGGAAGCTGGTACACCTACAGAAATCACACAGACTTGACAAGCAGAAGATCTAGTGCCCAGTGGCAAGGATAATCAAGAAGACTAGAGATCCCCATCTTGTTGCAGCCTTCATCCACCTTCACAGCAGTTGAGATTCTAACATCTTCTTCCACCTGCTCCACCATTGAGGACTTTGGAGGTTGGAACACACTTAGTCTGGGACCTCGCCTCAGGTCTGTTTGCCACAGGTGACCCTGCCAGGAGTATGAGACTCCAGACAACATAGCCCTGAGGGTCATTGAAATACTCAAGCCTCTCCACCATGACAAGGTCTCAGTCCAAGGAGAGGCAATTTTTGTACATGGAACATCAAAGGGGCACAAAGCCTGGCTAAAAGGATGAATGTCTTGTTGCATCTCCATATTATTCAAGCAGACGTAGTCTTCCTACAGGAGACGCATCTTCTACCCACCCAAGTATTCTACCTTCATAGGACTTGGGTGGGACAAGTGTTCATCTCAGGTTTTAATTCCTGCAAAAGGGGTGCTGCCATCCTAATTACACACAGAATACCATTCCACTTAATCCAAGAAATATCTGATTCAGAGGGTGATTCAGAGGGTTGTTATGTCATTCTAAGGGCTGTCTTAGGTCAATCAGAAGTTATCCTTGATTCCATCTATGGACCCAACTCAGATGATCCAGATTTTTTTGTAAATCTAATGACTACATTAGCTGCATTGTCCACTAACCCAATAATTCTTGGGGGGACTGAATCAGGTCCTATCAAATTATCTCAACAGATTGGGCCAACCTAGACTATCTTTGTCACCAGGTCAAAAAGCCTTGCTTGAGCTAATGCATTCATTGGGTTTTGCAGATCCCTGGAGAATAGCCTATCCAGACAGGAAAGAATACTCATTCCACTCCCTTCCCCATAGAAACGTAGAAACATAGAATTTGATGGCAGATAAGGACCGCTTGGCCCACCCAGTCTGCCTATTTCCCTACCTGATGGATAAGCTGCAGATCCTAGTTAACCAGCAGCCTACTTCTTCCTACCCCCACCACCTAGAATTGCCTTATGACTGTCCCATACATGCTTGAATTTCACCACTGTTTTTGACTCCACAACCTCCTCTGGAAGGCCATTCCTCTGGCCGTTCCATCAATCATTTTCATGCATAGACTATTTTCTAATGAGTGTAGATCATCTTCCTGGGGTTACTTTGATCTTTTACTCCTCTAAAGTTTTCTCTGACCATCACACTGCCAGCTACTCCTGGACTTTACACCCAATGTCCAAAAAGATAAAATATGGAAAATTAATAACCAAATCCTAAAATCTGATGACTATATACAATGCTTACAATATTTCATTTCTAATTTCTGGCATATAATTCCCCATCCATACACAAAGCTGATATATTATGGTGTATAATGAAATGCACTTTAAGGGGGGAATGAATATGCTTAGCATCAAAATTCAAAAAGCAGAGAAATCAAGCCATCTCCTCTCTTTTAAACCAGATCATAAAAGTTGAGGCAAACCTATCAGTTTCATCTCCTGTGGAGGACTGGGAAAAAGCTGAGTCCTTTTGGGCACAGTATAATCAATTATTGGCTGAAAGGGCTGAATTTATCATGCTCAGGTCTAAAATACCCTATTTTGATCAAGGAGAAAGAGCTGGAAAGCTCTTAGCCCTCCGGCATCGGTCCCAAACCTCCGACAGGATTGTCACTTCCATTCACTCATCATCAAGTAATCTCCTCACCTCCCCCAGGAACATTTGCAAAGCTTTTAAAGGTTTTTATAGTCGCTTATATACTCCGACCACTTCCTCTTTCTCTCAGAAAATGTTGGACTCCTTTATTAGTGATATCAACCTCCTGACACTTTCTGAATCTCAAACTCTCAGTCTAAAAGTCCCTATTGAAATTAAAGAAGTGTTTGATACCATTGACTCACTTTCATTGGACAAAGCACCTGGCCCAGATGGCTTTTCCTCTAATATTTACAAAACCCTTAAAGATACAATAGCACCTATTCTTCTAGAAACCTTTCAATACCTCTATGTAAACGGCATTTCTGATATCTCCCTCACCCATGCCACCATAGAAGTCCTTCCCAAACCTGGTAAGGATCCTTTGTTTGCCCCTAATTACAGACTCATCTCCCTCATTAATGTGGACCTAATAATTCTTACTAAGATCCTGGTATCAAGATTAAGCCAGTTTTGGGACTCACTAATTATTGCAGAGCAGGTAGGGCTTGTTAAGGACTGTCTTTCTTCTGATCATCTTAGGAAGGTAGCTTATCTTTTTTCTGTGTCCAAGGATTCTCCCACATCTGCTGCCTTAGTGTCCTTGGATGCAGAAACTTTCGACAGAGTATCATGGGATTATCTCTTTTCTTTACTTCCTAAATATCATATTCCCCCAAATTTTTTTAATTGGATTAAAATACTTTACTCTTCTGCTTCAGCATGTGTACAGTGTAATGGAGTGCTCTCCACACGCTTTACCTTAAAGCAGAGGATGCAATAGGGCTGCCCCCTCTCACCTTACTTATTTAATATTTTGTTAGTGGAACCACTGGCAGGCCTGCGGCCACGGTTTGCCTGCCTGTGTGCCCCTGTGCCGTCTGCACCATGACCAAACATCCCATGCTGGTGACCACCATGCACACCACGCAGGACATTCCTGATGTCGACCACAGCGTCTGTCAGACCAGAAAAGCCACGGTCGATGGTGCCCACCAGGCAGCTCAACCTGTCCTCTGCCCACTGTTCAGCATGGGCAAAGCCCACTGAGATGGCCTCTCTGATCTTTCCCAACTCATGTCGCAGCTCCCTCCACATGCCACGCAGGTCCATATGGGCCTCCAGCTGGGAGGTGACAGCAGCCTGCAGGAGTGGGCAGATACCATGGCCATCCTGCCCCAGGGGCACAGAACCCTCAGCTGCAGCTGGCAGAGGTGCCTGTGGCACAGGAGCAACTGGATGCTGTTGCACACCAGGCATGTCCTGCTGCTGGCGACTACTGGTGGTGGTCTGTGGCACGGTATGGACATGAACCCCAATACGTGTTGTAAATTGCATGTCCTGCAGTTCTGTGATGTCCCCACACTGCCCACAACCGTGTGCCCAGGTGCAGCCACACTGGTGACACTGAATACACCACTGGCACCATCCCATGGCCTGCAAGCAGCCCCACCCCTGCATCCCCTTGCACAGGAATGGCCAGGTGTTGTGAATACTCTGACACATCAGTGTCATCACCACTGGTAACAGTGACCAGTAGGACCTCCTCTACACCAACATCCTCCATCTGTGCAGCATCCAGGTGGCCAGTGTATCCCAAGCCCTCTAGTGAGGTGTGATCCCCCTCCCCAGTCAGTTGCACCCCCGTCCATGTGATTGCCACACATGCAAAGTGTCTGTGCGGCCATGAGCTTCACAGAGCTCAGATGTTGATGAGCATTCTTCATCCACCTCCTCCACGACTTCTGGAACCTGGCTGTACATACTTGGCACCTTCTGTTGTGCTGCAGGCCTGGCAGACATTGCTGTGGAGACAATAGGGACAGGGTCAGTCACCCATCCATGGACACTGTGCCCAAACACCACCACCACTACCACCACTACACCATGCAAACCTCAGGACACGTACCCCCTTCACACACGCCCATGACCAGATGCACCCACCCAACCCACAGTGACCATAGCCATGCCAGGCAGCTGTTAAGCAGCACACAGTGCACCCTGTGCAGGACACCAACAGCAAGACCATGCACCCATGCCATCACAACATACAGGATTTACACATGTGAATACAGACCTGTCCTTGGCAGTGTGAGAGGCATCTCACATCCACCACCTGGCACACCTGTGACTGCCACCGTCCTCAGAGTTGATGCCACCACAGCCATGTGTGGCTCCTCCACTCACTGCTGGTGTTCAGGTGGTCCACCACTGGTCTTCATCCTGTCCCTCAGTCACTGTGCCTCCTCTTTCTTTGCACGTCACAGAAGGTCATTCCATCATTTGCGCACAGCCTCTGTTGTTCTGCCATGTTCTCCCACAGCATTTACATCCACAGTCTCCTCCTTCCAAGCTTGGTGCACCACTGCATCAGTGGCCCTGTGTGTGTACGTAGCACCTGCTCCCTCTCCTTAACAGCATGTACAAGGGTGTTCAACTCCTCTTGTGAGAATTTGTGGGCACGGATGTGCTTCTGGCATGCTACCACATCTATGGGAGAGTCGAAAGGGGACATGTGTTATTGGCTGTGTCAGTGCTGCATTGCATTACACATAGACATCACGATGCCACCCCCTACAGTGCCACAGGCCACATGGACTTATCAGATTGCTGCATGTTCATGTACGGTGCACATGGCCACATAGTCACTGTCCACCCCATGTCTGGACAGCAAGCCCTGTACACACAAGTGCACTGCTGTCACCTGTGGCTGCCATGTGCTCCCATGACTGGCCCCACCCCTACGCTAACCACCTTGCACTGTAATGTGCCCCTCTTGAGCACTACAGTGGTTGTGTGGACAAGTGTGCTAGCAATGTCAGGACACCATGCTGCATGGGACGGCACATCACTGAAACACTGTGTATGTCTTGCAGGGGGGCCACAGCCCACCACGCCACACATCCAGGGAGTCATGTCAGTGGGCCAATGTCACAGGACACACCACGCTAGTGCACTAGTGCCCCTGGCTGGTGGACACAGTGTGCTGGCAGTGCCACATGGAACAGTTCCCTGCAGGGGAACGTGCACAGGGCACTGGATGGTAGGATTCCCAGGCAGCCGTCTAGGGCTGTGCACCATCACACAACACAGTGCATTCAAGAGTGTCCCATGGCAGTCATACATACCTGCCTCTCGCTGCTCATCCCCCTGTTGCATCTCTCCATCAGTCTGTTGTTGATGCTCACTTTTGTTAATACACTGCATTATCACAATACAACACTGGTGGTGCACTGCTTGCCCTTTTATAGCCCACCCAGGCAATCAAGCCTGTTAGTCATGTAAATGAGTGCATAATGATATGCTAATCACACAGTTTGTCCCATGCATGCACAAGTACTCCCATTTGCATACAACTGTTGAATATGGCCCCGATTAGCATGGTGTTAGCCCAGCAGTGCTGTGCAAAGGCCAGCGCAGGGCTAATGGAGGGGCAGCACCACGCTATCCAACTAGCGCAGTGCTATGTGCTTTAGCGCGGCCTACACGCATGCTCGTGAGGCCCCCCATGGCCACGCTAACACCCTGTCACAGCACAATGTAGCGCCGCACTAGCCAGCATAGCGTGGCACTATACGCATGCGTGCTACATGACCTCAGGGTCATGGTAGAGGTCGCACATGTGCATTGAGAACACTTCCGGTTAGTGCAGTGCTATGGCATTCTTCTGCGCAGTGCTAGACTGAAGTGCTTGGGAGTGTCAGGGTGTGTGACCAGTCAGTCACCAGTGGAGCAGTTTCTTTCCCCCCTCTCAAATTAGCCATGTCTGGGAGACATAGGAAAAGGGCAGTGGTGGGCTGTGACAGGCATTGGGATGAGGTGGAGATGGCCAACCTAGTCCAGCTAACTGAAAAGCACCATCGGCACCTATTTGGACTGGTCTGGGAGGGTGACCATCCCCGTAGCCAGGTCTGGGCTTCAATTGCCCATTGCCTCATAGCAATCACAGGTATACCCTGTGATGGTGAGAAGTGCTGCCACCGATATGTAGATATCAGGCGCAGGCAGCACCCACTGCTGGAACGATGCAGGGTGATGGTTTGGGAGGGGACTGTGCCTGTGCCAGGTAAGTGATGACTCTCATCACGCTGATGTAATGGGTGGTGGGAATGTGTGTTCGGTGGTGTGCTTGTGTGTGTGTGTGTGTGTGTGTGTGTGTGTGTGTCATGCCCCATTAACATACCATAGAGGGGATTGTGTTGCTGTGCTGGTGGGGTCCAGTTAGAATCTACCATGCATTTACTGTTGTGCACCTTGTGTAATGATATGTGACTCGGGTCACTCTTGGACATGGGTTCAAATCCCACTGCCATTTTACCATTCGCTACCTGTTCAAAAGTACACTTTAAATACTACTCCAATATGTTGCTCTTATGCCATGGGGACCTCCTATCAGTTGTGTGTGTACTGTGTGGGCCAGGAGGACAAAGCATCTTGGGAGTGTTGTCTGCAATGTCCTGCACTGTGGTAGCACACTGCCCCTTACTACCTACTGTGGTGGCATGAACACATGACACCTGGCCCCCTGCCACATCCACTGTGTTCTGCCATGCTGCTAGGGGGCAGCGTGCAGCTGTGCCTACTCTGTACATCCACAGTGTGTGGTTGGGTGTGTTGTCTGGGCCAACATCCCAACCATATCACACCCACTTGTGGTACATTGGCTCTCACTATGCGGCATGAGTGGGACAACTGTGGATCACTGACACATAGCTACACCTACGCTGCTCCAAACACTGTCACCATGTTTGCCCTTATGTACCAGGGGTCTGTTGATCCATTGTATGGTATATGGTTTGCACCATTTACTATGGCTTTGTGTTGTCGTATGTGTCCATGCATATGGGTTGAGTCCTCACAACGTGGTACAGGGTGCTTCTGTGATGTACACTGAGGCGCGTTCCTCAGAATGTGGTACTGTTGAGAGGTATGTGTGTGGGTGTGGTTAACTCCACCATCACTACTGTGTCTGTGCCATGACACTGGCCAGTGGCTCAGGCGATAGGTCCTTGGAATTGGTGCCCTGCTCTGCTGCAGACTCACACATACTGTACTTGGTTGTGTACAGAACTGCTGTGTGCATGTCACATCCTGTATGCCTTCCTGTCATCATTGTCATTCTATCTGTAGCCTTTGGGATGTTGTATGCCACTCAGTTGTGTCTGTGTGTCCACATCTATTGTTGAGGGGTTCAATACTTGTGTTCCCTCATTACAGGCTGGGGACTCCTCTGCTTACAGTCTGCCTTGTGTGTGAGGGTGTACCATCCAGAGGGGCTGTATACATGTGATGAAGTGGGAGCTGTTGCAGCTTGTGTGTACAGGATGGCATTGTCAGGCACATATTGGCCATGCACAGTGCAGTCTGCACTGACCCGTGTCATGCTTGGCATGGCTTTGGTGGTGCACTGCACCTGTGTGCCAGTTATGCGTGTGTTGTGCTATGCCACCAGGGTCCAGGGTGGTCTTTAGTGTACCATGATGGCTGACATTGTAGTAATGCTGCTGTACCATCTTCCCACTGCAGAGCACAGAGACCACACCGGAGACAGGAGGGGTGAGCCACAGTCCAACCAGAGGCCATCCACAGACAGGCGCAGGGTGCCTTCAATGGTGCAGCATGTGGCGGAGAGCAGTGATGGGGACGAGTGTGTTGTGTGAGTACTGTGTGCCATTGTGCTTTTCTACCATGTGTCTGAGTTGCCACTGCAGGCACTGGAGTGCTGTGTCTGGTGTCATGGCACAGTTGGCTAGGTAATCCAGGCCTGATGTGATTTAGCTGTGTTGCATTTGGATTCCAGGGTGCTCACTTGGAGGGACCCCTTAGCCATTGTGGCTACAATATGTACATCCACCTGGGGCTACAGTGTTCACACTTAACTTTGTGCTGGGGGGCTCTAGATGCTTGATACCAGTGGCACCATGCAGTGCACCCACGACCGTTACATCAGTGGGGCCTGCTATGCTGGCTGCATGCATTTGTGTTGTCTTCCATACCTCCAGTGCCTTGCCTTCTGCTGCAAAGCCTGAGACATGGCTGTCTCTATGTCTGATCTATTGTTGCCATTACTGCCATGTGCACTGCTATCTGCCTCGTACTGTCATGTGCAACATGTTGCTGTTATGTCCACCATTGTGGCAGGATGCAGCAGGTCTGTGCATGGCCGTAGGCCAATTGTCATGCCTGGAGGTGGGGGATTACTGGGGTCAGCCTGTTGTGCTGGCTGTTTCTGCTGCTGCTGCTGTTGTCCTGTCTGCCATGGCAAGACTGTTCTCCACTTCTCATGACATGTCTCATTCACAGTACCATGTATAGTGTGTCAGTATCTATGTGGGACATGTTGTTAGTTCCTGCCAGGGCTATTCACACTATGGCAAACAGGGGGCAACAGTGTCATGTGGTGCCTGTATCTCCCTACCAGTGTAATGCCATAGTAGTAAGGACACGGGCATGTTATTGTGTGCCCTTGTCTGATCTCTGTGGTGTACATGAACAGGGGCTGTTGGGGGGGAGCCTCTGGGCCTATGGTACCACATGGGCCTGTGTGGCTGTGCATGTCATGTGTGCCTGTTGCAGCATGGGTGTAGGCAGGCATCCTCCAAGCACTCCATGGTGTGCTATTTTATTTCTGGGGGGTAGCAAATAGGCTCTGCACTGCTTTCTTTGTCCGGAAGCCTAACAAAGACAATGTTGTACCTTTCTGTGATTTCATTCATTGGGGTCTATGCTAGGGGAAATGGTCACTATGACTGTCTTTATCTCCCATGGAAAATACAACTGTACAGGTTGTAGGCTGGTCTGTGAGTGTCTTGGGGTGCTATGCATGGCTTTGTATTTACCCATGCAGGGCAGCGCCCATTGTCATGTGTTTCATAAATTGTATTTCTTATGCCACTGGTGGCAACCTACATAGTCCTCATGTACGTTTGTATAGTATCTGGCTATACTCCAGGGTGGGGTAGCTCACCCTAACGATGGGGAGAGAGATAGCAGTGTGTCCACATGGTGTGCAGCTGTGACCACCCTGGCTACACCCCTGCCTGTTGGCTCCAGATCTGTTGTGGGGGCCATTGTCCCCTACAGGGTGCTGTCCTTCAGTCCCTGCAGTGCATGGTATTTGTGTATAGGTTATGCAGGTGTGCTGCAGGGGTTGTTCTGTGGTAGCATGGTGTGCTGGGTGTCAGATCCTATGGCAGAAGCTGATCCCACAAGTGTGGGTGTGTGCCTTGCCATGCCTTGGCCACCCGGTTGACACTGTCCTGTGCATATCATTGGCCTACCACTGCCCTGCCACTGGTGGACCATGGCCTGTGTCCCTGTTTCACATGTGTGTGTCTTCTTTCATGTGCACCCTCAAGGTGCTACCACTTTGGGTGGTGGCACAGCCCCATGCCATGCTCTTTCCCAGTGTGGGCTCATAATCTTTCTGTTGTGGCCATGGGTGTGGGTGGGCATTGGCACTTTCCTTGTCTGTGTTTTGCTTGGTTACCTGTCCTGCAGTCCCTACTGTACTGTTGCCAGTGTCGTTATCCTCTGTGGTCATTTGTTGTCTGTGGTCCATGTCGAGTCTCTATCTGTGTCACTTGCCACTGTTCCGCACTTATGTCAGTCACCCACCTGTTCAGGGCTTCCTGACATCATTTGTATGGCTGCTGTGTTATAGCATTGTGGGTGGCAGTTTGGCTGGGTCTCTACAGTTGTTGGGGGGGGCACCAGTGAGGGTGGGCCACTGTTGGGGGGTATGGGACAGACATGTCTGGTTACACACCTGAGTGTGGCTGTGGCACCTTCTCTAGGGGGTGTAATCTGTGTTGTGTATCATAGCTGTGTGACTGTGGGCAGCATGTCCCACCATGTGTCATCCCATGTGCATGTCATTCAGTGTCCACTTGTCATTCGCATCTCAGGGGGTGGCTGTCTGTTTGCACTGTTACAGTCTGCACACCGCTGTGCTGGCTGGATTCCACTGTGTTATGCTTCTCAGCATCCATCTATGCATATCCATGTACACTGGAGTGTTGCATGCTGCCTGTTACATACTGCCTTGTCCTGCAGGCACATGTTAGTGTGCATTGTGGTTTGTTCTGTACTGGCACATGGGCATGGTTGTTGAGGCATGTTGTCCACCATGTGGTGGCACACGGTGCCTTTGTGTCATCGTCATGTCCTGATATGGTCCTTCTGTCTCCTGTAGGTCCACATCAGGTGTCACTGTGGGCCACCCATCCAGAGGAGGATGAGAGCCAGCATGAGCTGCTGAGGTGGGTAGTGTGCCAACAGTGAACACTAATTGAACAGCAGGCTGTTTTGATAGCGGAAATGAGACAGGTGGCAGCCATCCTTGAGGACCGTCTGCCAGCACCTGTCCACCCCTAAGTCCTACCTCCTATTGTTATCCTGCTTCCTGTCCCAGGCCCACTGTCCCTAGCCCTATGTCTGCCATCCTGTTTTCCTTTGTTGCTTCCTATGTCCACATCCCTCTCCCTTCCACATTCTTTCCCCATTGCACTGTACATATTTTTCACAATAGCCTTTTTCTACTGTTACTATTTTCCTCATTGTTTTCAGTCCCTTTGTTAGGCCTGCCCTTTTCCCTTTCATTGTGTTTTTCTTGTACCCCATTATTGCATGCTGTATTCTGCTGTGTTTTGCTTTATTTTTCTGTTTATTTGTTCTTGTTGACTTTGGGCATTACCTGTTCCCTTTTTGAATTATACTATGTTGTGCTTGACATTCCTGTGTCCTGTGTCTTTTTTTTTGGGGGGGGGTCAGGATTTGACAGTGTTCTGTGGTATTCTGGTTTCACTTGTGGGTCCAGGTTATTCCATTCCTTTCACTAGTACTGCAGTTATGTCTGGCAGCGCTGATTTGCTTTCTTATGTTCCTGGACAGCTGCTTACACCTCTAACACTTTGTTTCTGTGGGTGTTTGCACTGCCTCTGTCTGATTGCTATATTCAGTGCTGTCTTATCTGCTATATTCAGTGCTGTCTTCTCTGCTATATTCAGTGCTGTCTTATCTGCTATATTCAGTGCTGTCTTATCTGCTGTATTCAGTGCTGTCTTATCTGCTATATTCAGCGCTGTCTTCTCTGCTGTATTCAGTGCTGTCTTCTCTGCTATATTCAGTGCTGTCTTATCTGCTATATTCAGTGCTGTCTTATCTGCTGTATTCAGTGCTGTCTTATCTGTTATATTCAGTGCTGTCTTCTCTGCTATATTCAGTGCTGTCTTATCTGCTATATTCAGTGCTGTCTTGATCCCAGGCAATTTTTGTCCTTCACTCCTCTGCCTCTTTGTCCGGCTTCCTTAGCTTGCTATATTCAGCTGGTTTTGCACCGGGCTATTTCCTTTTGAATATAGCTGTTGTTTTGGTCCGGGCAACTTTTGCCCATTGGGCAGTGCTAATTTTGCCCCAGGGCAAAGTTTTGAATATCTGGCCCACAGAGTATAAACTCTCTGCATATGCAGATGATATTCTATTACATATCTTATCTCCCTCTCAATCTCTTCCTGTTGCATTTACAATAATTTCTCAGTTTGGTACCATCTCCAATTATAAGTTGAACCTCAATAAACAGAAATCTTTCCTCTCAATAAATACTCCCAGAGGGTAGGAGTGGAAAAAGTGGGGCTGCAATGGCAGTTGGATAAATTTAAATATTTGGGTATCAATCTCCACTCTTCCCCCAGAATAACAAAAAGACATAATCATGACATCATTATAAACACTTTAAAGGAGGACACCAAGTGCTGGTCTTGGCTACCCCTCTCTTTGTGGGGTCATATGAGTATAATAAAAATGTAAAAGTAAAAAAGCTCTCCCCCTATTAATTCTTCTGAGTGGAAGGCAGTACTTATAAATGCTAGGAGCCTTGTGGGTAAATACAATGAATTTAGCCTACTGTTGCACTCACAGAACATACATCTGGCCTTGATTACAGAAACTTGGTGGGATGGAGAAGATATGTGGGAAAAAAGTGTCCCCGGGTATAATGTGTTCTCAAAATCTGGAACATACAGGAAGGGGGGAGGTATAGCAATCTATGTACATGAAAGTACTAAATGTGATGACATTTTGTGGGATACATCTAACCTGGAGTTTCTGTGGGTTAAGCTATTTCCCCAAAAAGGTACAAAAATCATATTAGGGTTATTGCATAGAGCACCTTCTGTAACCCTATTAGACGACATTAAAATACTTGTTATACTGTAATTAACAATTTCGACCCATCAGATAGAGTAATTCTGGCTAGTGATTTTAATTTGCCCAATATTGATTTGAATATATTACAGCCTAATGGTAATATAAACAAATTACATCTGGATATGTGTGAACAGATGGGACTGGAACAGCTGGTACATGGTAGCACCAGGGGATCAAATATATTGGAGTTGATTCTTACCAATATGGGTAGTTCAATTAATAATGTGTTGATCACAAGTCTGCTAGGTAACATTGATCATTCCACTGTTCATTTTAATATTGCTGACATTGGTGTTGGTGATACACCAGGAATGACACCGAAACTGAACTTTGGAAAAGTGGATTTTGTTGGCCTAAAGAGAGAACTTACTCATTGGGACTGGGTTAGTGAGCTAACAGGCAAGTCTGTTCAAGATATGTGGGACATACTGCTAACCAGGATCAAACAGCTTGTTACAAAATTTATACCATACAAACTTAATTGTGATAGACCCAAAAGGAATAAGCCCATGTGGATGAACAGATCTATTAAAAAACTACAAAGCAAAAAAAAATAGATTGTTTAAAAAATATAAAAGTCATGGATCACCTCTAAATCATAGATTGTACAGAGAAACTCTGAAACAGACTAAAAACAAAATTGAGTCAAAGCGCATTTCGAATTATCACTTGCTGATAAAGTTAAGGATTGTAAAAAATCATTCTATTCATTCATTAATAGTAAAATGAAAGAAAACAATGCAATAGGACCCTTTATAAATACTTTGGGACTAGTAGACAATCCAGAAGAGATGGCTGATATTCAAAACAACTATATTTGTTCAGTTTTCAATATCGGCAACCAAAATATACACCATGGAAATTGCAGTTCAAGTCCTGAAAAAATCATTGTTGAAGTTAGTGATATCTATGCCATATTATCTAAACTATATATTTTCAAAACTCCTGGTCCTGACAATGTGCATCCCAGAGTATTAAAGGAATTAGCATTTGTATTGGTCCCCCCCCTTACATATGTTTTTTCAGACTTCCTTGGATCAAGGGTTAGTACTTAGGGATTGGAAACATGCCTTAGTGGCCCCCATTTTTAAAAAAGGAGTCAGGAAAAACCAGGAAATTTCAGATCAATAAGTCTAACTCCACTAATGGGTAAGATCTTGGAAGGGATAATAAAGGATTATATCTTAGAAAATGGGCAAAGACAATTCTCTCTCCTGATTGGCTGAGACACTTATTTAGGTGGGCATCTATCAGACAATAGATGCCCAGCTAAAAATAAGAGCCTGTCCAAGTGCCCCTTCACCGAATACCATTCTCCAGTGGTGCCCAGTTTGCTATGTAATTGGATGAAAGCACCCCAGAAAACTACAAATCTCTGCCATGTTGTTTCTCTCGCTTAGCGAGAGCTACAGCCCCCCCAACACTACTTACTTACTTGCTTCTTCATTAAAAAAAAAAAAAAGAAAGCACACTGATTCTGCATCCGGGAGAGAGAAGAAATTCTCACAGCCATATTCTCTAGTATGGCACCACTCTCCTGACCACGATCTCACACTGCCACAGTGACAAAAAGTAAATGAAAGCCATTGGTCCTGTTGGCTTTCTTGTGCGAAGTCTCCTTCCCTCCCCACTGGCTTACACCAGCCATCAAAAGCTCACAAATGTACCTGCTTTTTGCAGGTTTATTTTTTCTTTCACCTCACTCGACCTCCTCCCACAAAGCCTATGGACCTTCCTCGATGTCTGTACTCGGCTGATGTACAGCGTCGTTGCCACCTACCTGCCACCTCAGCTGCTCTCCCGATATAAATTTTCAATCAGGAGACATGCGCTCCACTACGATTCTGTGCCCCATTTTAAACACAAAAGCCTAAAATCACCCAGAACACCCTGTCCTCAGTAATTGTGCACCAAAACCGAATGTTTTTTGTATGCTGTTTTTTTTGCTTTTGAATTCAGTCTGGTTTGAGCTGGCAGTATACCCAGTTTAGAGTGAGCACGGCAGCATTTTGGACATATATACACCAGTTAATCGCCTATGGTTATAAGGCACTCCCTTATTGAAACTCTGACTCTGTTTTCCCCTCCATGTACAGTATATGGGTTAACATACCATTTACTGAGTTTTACAACATCTGTAAGATGCTCCCTCAGAGATACCCTTACGCTGTATTTCCATTCATCCTCCTTGGTTACATTCTGCAGCAGGTATGATCCGTTGGACAAGGCAGACAGACATTCTTGATTTTTGATATCATGAACCATAAGGTCACCATCTAAATGCCAGATGTACTCCACAGTCCTGCTTGTGTTTCTGGGTTTAAACTGGATCTGGACAATAGGATCCAGTTCTGAGACAGGAAGGACAACTGAGTCACCAGCCAAACACTGTAGGTGGTAATCTGGATAAGAAAAAGTTTACACAAACTTAATGCCTCTAAGTGCGCAGTCATGTCTGTAAATGCTCATTTGGGGTGCAAGTAAGTCTTAAAGATGATTGTGTGTGTGTGTGTGTGTGTGTGTGACCATGGCAACCACCTCCAAAAATGCAGTCGGAGGAACTATTTTGTTACAAATCTTACTTGAAATTCAATTTTCATTAACACTTTTCTTATTAAACATAATTTTTTTGACAGTGCCTATTTTCTAAGCACAATAATACCATCCAGAGTGGGTGGTATTGTGCTATACTGGACCTTCCAGGGGCTATAAGGCCCTCCGCCTGCTATGTCGGGCCTCATTACACCCCTGGGCAGTCTGGTATAGCACAACGCCACTCACCCTGTCCAGTAATATTGCTTGCTTAAGGCACTTGGAGACAAATGGTCTGGTTGACCAATCTCAGCATGGGTTCACTAAGCACAGATCTTGTCAGAAAAACTTATTGGCCTTTTATGAAAATGTACATAGGGAACTGGACCTGGGAAACTTCGGTTGATGTGGTTACCTGGATTTTGTGAAGGCCTTTGATAAATTTTCCCATTTAGAGTTATTAAAGCTGTTAGAGGAGATTAATTTGAACCCTAATATTTGTAACTGGGTATCAGCATGGTTACAAGGGAGACAACAGAGGGTAACCGTTAAAGGAACGTTTTCTAATTGCTTTACTATTTCTAGCGGTGTCCCTCAGGGTTCCATATTGGGACCTTGTTTGTTCAATATATATATAGCCTCCCTGCAATCAGAAAATCCTAGGGTATGGCTATACAAATTTACTGATGACTGTAGGTTAGGGGGCTCTTGTGAATACTCATGATGAGGCACTGGAACTGCAGAATATCATAAACAAAATTTCAGATTGGACCATTACTAATAAACTAGTTTTGAATATTACTAAATGCAAAATAATGCACATGGGCAAAACAAACAAATACAATAACTACACACTTGCCAATATACCACTTATTGGTACCACTGAAGAAAAAGAATTAGGTGTTATAATAGGCCCTGATTTAAAGTTTAGCACACATTGTAGATCTCAGATAAAAAAGCCAATCAAAACTTATATTGTATTTTGCGATATATTGCTAGTAGGGATACCAAAGTACTAATTCCAATCTATGTAGCTTTGGTCAGACTCCACTTAGAGTATGCCATACAGGTATGGTCTCCCCAAAATAAGGAGGATATTGTCAAAATGGAATCTGTCCAGAGGAGATTTACCAAATCTATTCAGGGGATGAAGGCATTATCATATCCAGCTAGATTAATGTTTCTTAATTTATATTCCTTACATTATAGGAGGTTTAGGGGTGATATGCATCTCTTATATAAGGTAATTGGTGATTCCAACTGTTGTACTGAATTAGGAATTTATCAAAGAACGGATAAACATGGTAGTAGAAGTCACAATTATCAACTAATACAATCCAAATGGAAACACAATATATGAAAGTACTGGTATAGCCAGAGGGTGGTTACTCCTTGGAATGCTTTACCTAGGGCAGTAGTTGACAGTGGGGGTATGCACCAGTTTAAGAATAACATTGATCTGCATTTTGGTGATATGAAAATTCAGTTTTGAAGCTAGATATTAATGGGCAAGCTTTACGGACATAAGTCTAATTGCTTGAAAACATCTATGAAATCTATGAAATATATTACCCCGCATACTATACCCCTTGCAAATGTACAACTGGGCCCTGCCGAGCTCTTGGTTCTCCCATGTTCAGAAAATCATAAACTCATTTTTGTGGGCTGGGAAAAAATCAAGACAAAGTTATATTAAGCTCACTCGACAAAAAATAGATGGTGGCCTACAAGCTCCCAACTTTTACTTATACTATTCAGTAATACACCAAACCAGGATGAGGTACCGGTTACTCCTCTCAAGTTATTCCTCTGACTCTCACTACCACCCCGTCTGGCTAAAAACTGAACAATCCTTATGCTCAGTGCAAGATGTAAACCTGAGTACCCTCCCTTTCTTAATTAAAAAGAACCTTCCAAATAAACTAAAAGACCCCCCGCTAGGTTCCATGCTTCAAATACAACATAAAAGCAATACTCTCCTTAAGACTGCTAGCCATAGGGATGTAGCACAACCTCTCTTCAATAACTCTAATCTCTTAATTTTCAGGTAAACCCCTCAAGTCTACCCCTTTTGGCCTAATATGGGAATTGAGAAGGTTGACGACTTAGTTATCAATCACAAACTGATGCAATTCCAGGATGCTTGCGCTCTTAATAAATGGTCCCCTACACACATATATAAATACCCACAAATTTCCCACATGCTAAGGAAACACTTTGGTACCAAGCTGTGGTCTAATACTTTGATACAGATACAGATTGGTCAATATCAGCAGGGCCATCTGCCAGAACTAGACACATGGTGGATACCCTGCAGGAAGAGGGCCTCAAACAACTGGTATAACAACCCACAAGAAACAGGCTATCCTAGATCTAGTACTGACTAACAGGGAAAGGATCACAGATCTCCAGGTAGAAGGTCACCTTAGGGCCAGTGATCATCACATGGTATGGCTCAATTTGGCCATTAGAACAAAATCATCCCATTTCAAGGCAAAAATATGGGACTTCAGAGGAGCTGACTTTGATAAGATGGCCAACAGAGTTAAGCTAGCCCTTGCAAAAAGAAATACAGGTGACGGGGTACAGGCAAAGTGGCCAAGCATTAAAGATACAATACTTGAAGCAACATCCCATTGTGTTAGTGAGAAAAGGAAGTGCAAAGGAAAAAGGAAACCACATTAGTTCTCAAACACAGTAGCAGAAAAGGTCAGAGCCAAAAGGCTAGCATTCAGGAAATATAAGGGAATGCAGCAGGATGAAGATAGGGAGGCATACCAAACTTCCCTAAGAGAAGCAGGGATGGCAGTAAGGTAGGCAAAGACCCAAACCAAGGAAACACTAGCACAAACAGAAAAAGAAGGTAACAAGACTTTCTATAGATACATTAGTGAAAGGAGAAAGTCCAGAGGGGGTATTGCTAAGATCAAAGGGGATAAGGGGATGTGTGAGAAGGAGGACCATGTAAAAGCATCTATCCTAAATAGATACTTCTTCTCAGTATTTACTAAAGAGAAGGTAGGGCAGGTCCCACAGCTCTGCACTATGGAAACAGGGGGGAGGGAGATGTGCACTAGTCCCTTCACAAAAGAAAGGGTCCTACAAGAGCTTGATAAGCTTAGGGTGGACAAGGCAATGGGACCTGATGGCATACATCTGAGGGTAGTAAAGGAGCTAAGGGTGGAAATAGCAGAACTATTATCAGAACTGTTTAGTGAATCTCTGAGCACAGGAGAGGTCCCAGAAGACTGTCGAAAAGCTCATGTGATCCCACTCTGCAAGAGAAGTAGCAGGGAGGAGGCAGGGAACAACAGACCAGTCAGTCTTACCTCAGTAGTGGGCAAGATTATGGAGACACTCCTTAAGGAATGGATAGTGCAACACCTGGAATCCATAGGAGCACAGGATCCAAGATGGCATGGGTTTTCAAAAGGAAGGTCCTGTCAAACTAATCTCATGGATTTCTTTGACAGGGTAACCAGAGTGGTGCACCAAGGGAGAGAAGTTGATGTTGCCTACCTTGACTTCAGCAAAGCTTTCGATACTGTGCCACATAGAAGATTGTTTAATAAGCTGGGTAGGCTCGGGGTGGGTCAGATGTTGGTCAACTGGGTGGAAAACTGGTTGATGGGCAGAAAACAGAGAGTGGTGGTAAATGGTATACAGTCAGAAGAGATGCAAGTCAAAAGTGGGGTACCTCAGGGATCAGTCCTGGGGACAGTCCTCTTCAATATCTTCATCAGTGACATTGCAGATGGACTGGAGGGTAAGGTTTGTCTGTTTGCAGATGACACCAAGATCTGCAACAGAGAAGATAATCCAGATGAGGAGTTCAGAATAAGAAGAGATCTGGATAAACTAGCAAAATGGTCAGAAGAGTGGCAACTGGGGTTTATCGCAAAGAAGTGCAAGATCATGCACATAGGGAAGAGAAACCCTGAAGCCACCTATAGACTGGGAGGGGAGTTGCTGGCAGTCACAAGGGAAGAAAGAGACTTGGTTGTCATCATCACTGATGACCTGAAATCTTCCAAGCAGACCTCTAAAGCAGTAGGTAAGGCTAAAGGGATGTTGGGGTGTATTAGTAGGGATATCACAAGTCAGAAGAGGGAGGTAATAATCCTTCTTTACAAGACACTGGTTAGGCCCCATCTGGAGTACTGCGTGCAGTACTGGAGGCCACACTTTCACAAGGACATTAACCAAACTGAGGCAGTCCAGTGAAGGGCAACCGAAATGGTGCAGAGACGGCATCAGAAAACATATGAGGACAGATTAACTGAGCTCAATATGTATACCATAGAGCAGGGGTTCTCAAATGGTGAGGCCAGCCTCCTTGGGGAGGCCCCAACCTGTTTCAGGGGAGGCTCAAGCAAGTCTGAAAAAGTACTGTATTTAAATTTGGAGTTTTATATATTTTGTGTGAAGAGATGGAGCAAACTGAAAGAGGATAATAGTATGCAAATGTTATGTACTTATTTACTAATAGGTGACAAGGAAGGGTGAATGAGCCAAGGCTCATTTCAGGTGCACCTGGGGAAGGGTAGGGAGTGAATGCATTTCAAAAGGTAACTGCAAAACAATTAAAAAATACACAATGAGCAATAGTGTAAACAAATATGAACAATAAACTAATAATCAGTGGTGGTAACTGATCAATTTGTAGACTGATGGTAGAACAGCCCATAAACAAGGGTTGAGCATTGAAGTGCTAAGAGCAATAGCAGGAAGGATCAAAGTAATCCCAGAGAAGTTGCTTAGGAGCAGGGAAGGAGGGGGAGAGGCAAAGTATGAAGGAAGGTTATTTCATATAGAGAGGAAACAGAGAAAGTAGTCTGACCCATGAAGATACTGCAACAAGGGGTAACAATGGTTCAAGAATGAAAATAGTGGAGCAAGTAGGCTGGCCTGTGTGTGTATGTGGGGGGTTGGGTCACAATAAGCTTAATAATAATATTTGTTTATTTTATTTATTTATTTAGATAACAAATTGGAGCACATGAGCTCTTTTTCAAAGGTTCCACGTTAGTATAAAACAAAGAACTGAATGTGAGCCAAGTACTCAAAAGGGTTTCAATTTATCCGTGGTGTACTGCGCAAAGTACAGTATGTTATTTGTCTTAGGAAGGTCCAAGATTATTTCAGTTTTTGGGGGAGGCTCAAAATCTTTTCCATGGATTTGGGGAGGCTCACTGTGACAAAGTCTAAGAACTATTGCCATAGAGCAAAGGAGGAAGAGAGGTGATATGACTGAAACATTCAAACAACTTAAGGGCATTAACAAGGTGAAAGAGTCTAACATTGTTTCAATATAGGAAAAATAGCAGAACAAGAGAACACAGCATGAGATTAGAGGGAGGCCTATTAAGAGGTAATGTGAGAAAGTTCTTTTTCACAGAAAGGGTGGTGAATGTATGGAACGACCTACCTCAGGAAGTGGTGGATATGAATACAGTGCAGGGCTCCAAACAGGCATGGGATAAGCATAAGGGAGCAATACAGATGAGTATGGCTAGATAGGCCATTTACAGAGCAAAGGCATATGGCTCATTCACAAGGTAGAAAAAGAACTGGGCAGATTGGATGGGCCTTACAGTCCTTATCTGCCATCAGCTTCTATGTTTCTGTGTCATCTACTCTCTCTCCATATGTCAATTCTCTCCTGTCTTCTCTCTTAATAACTTATGCTTATATATTTTTGAAGACCACAGCTTCTTGACTAGAAGGCCAAAGATTTTATTGTTGGGATGAGTCACTACCAACATCTACCTCTCCCAGACACTGGCCAAGATTCTGGAAACACTTATACAGACACATTAAATGGGATAGGTATAGGTATATGCAGTTCCAGATTAACCATAACATATACTACACCCGGGTCAAACTTTACCAATGGGATCCCTGTCCATCTAATCTTTGTACCAAATGTTTGAAGCACCAAGGGGATTTGCTGCATATGTTATGGTCATGTGAATAGATCTCCCCATTCTGGAATAGCATCAAGTCCCATCTGGACCCATTTCTATCTCTCTCAGATAAATTTACTCCTGAGATCTGTATTCTAGGAGAGCATACTAATCTTCAGGGCTGATCCCAAGCATGTGTCAAAAATATATTACTTAGACACTGGGTGGATGCAATTACACATTCCCATACTGAATGGTATAGGGAAATTATGTTTGCTATACAGGGAGAACATGTCATAGCTGGTGTGACCAATAGACTGAAAAATATAAACAGGTCTGGGATCCCTTCTCCAGCTTGTTGCTGACTTAGTCTAATCATAAAAATTCCAATACTAGTGTCCCTTAATAACCCACTTTTCCATAAAAGATCCAGGGGAGTAGTACCCAACATTCATTTAGTGTTATAACCTAGCAGCAGTTGGGGTGGGCTGGGAGGGTGGGTACAGGCATCTGGTTACACTATTCTCACTGTACTTTGATGAACACAAGTTTTCCTTTTGTATGTATGATATCAGCAAAGTATGATCTTAATGCTTGTATGATGCCTGTACACATTGTTATGAAACTTTAATAAAGCACATTTAATAAAAAAAATTATAACATTTCCAAATAGGCATTTGTTTAATAAACAAAGGATTATGTGGGGGGGGGGATGGAGGCAAACACAGAAGAATTCTTCCTCAGTATGTTCTGCCTAAATATTCTGGAGAATGAAGATAATTACAAACTTACAAATGTAATTCAGGGTCTCTTAAAAAACATTCTTCACATTCCAATTAAGAATGACAATGATGTTTGTGCCAGTAGATCGGAATACTCAAGTCAGGTAGATATTCAACTTAAAAGTCAAGAACCAGTGGATTTTATATTGGCAAAGAGTTCAGTATTGGACTGTTTGGGATTAAATGTATTTGATTCTCAAATCTTGGAAATTGTATTGTTAGCACAGAGTGACCAGGCTGCCTATAATCAGGCACCACTTCCATTGGAAAAAAGGTTCTGGGCCATTGCTGGAAATGATAACTGACTGTTTAACTTATCCAAATCCCTAGCCTCATCCTCATTTAAAACTGATAGAGATATACAAATTTTATAGTGGAACATTGCAGGTTGGCCTAAAGTACAATATGACAAAGATTTAATTAAATTTTTGTCACAAAATGATTTGCCGTGTATTCAAGAAATGTGGCATTATTTAGATAAGGCCATTAATTTTAATAGATATGAATGTTTCCACATCAGAGGTAAAAAAAACATATAATTCTGGTAGATACTCAGGAGGTCTTGCAGTTTTTATTTAAGCTGGGCCTTGTGATAAAATACAACTACTTAGAAAAAGTGACAGTTTCTTAGTTTTATATCTGACTATGGCATCTGTAGAAATTATTTTAATCAACTGCCATATTGTTCCAAGTAATTCAAAGTTTTATAATCAGCAGGTATGGAATACCCTAAGAAGCCATATGTGTGACCTACATACCAGCTATCCTAAAATTAACATTCTTTTACAAGGCAATTGTAATGCCTGGATAGGCAACTTTGATTGTTTTTCTGATAATTTATTTCATTATGCAAAGTGTACTATGAGTGATTTACATAAAAGAAAAACAAAAGATGGTAGAGTGAATAATGCTGGAAAGAAACTAATTGAAATTTTAACAGAATATATTATGTATTTGTTAAATGGCAGTGTAGATGGTGGCCAAGAAGCAGATTTTACCTATGTCTCAACAAGAGGTGCATCAGCTATAGACCTTGTATTATGGTCAGGAGATATGAATATATTGGTTAACCTTTGAATCATTCCCAGAGCAGACAGTGACCATTTACCTCTAAAGCTGGAACTACAATAGCTAGAGAGGCAGACAGTTAAGGATACAGGTTCAATAATCCCTTTCTCTGAAATAAGGGTTGCAAAAAGAATCATTTGAAATTTAGACTCTGAAATTAAGATTGTTCCTTTACTGCTAAGTTCTTTTATGGCTAGTGATCTAGCCAATATTTTATTAATAAAGACAAAACATTTACTTTTAGAGTTTAAAAATTTATTCCATCGTATAAAATAAAAATTTTAATTTCTCCATAGTTCTGTTGCTATTATGAGAGATAATGAATGGTTTGATAAAGAATGTAGAAAAATGAAATCAGAAATCAATAAATTACTAAGGAAATTAAAGAAAAATAATAATAAAACCATCCTAATGCTCCTAAACAAAAAAAAATATGAATCTAGATTAAAGCTCAAGGAGAAAAAAAGAAGCTCATTTTACTAAACAATGGTTATGCCTTGTGGATGATATAAGAACAAAGAATACAAAAAAGATCTGGTCCCTGGTAGCCAGGGGCACAAACAACTATTAAACATCGATAGATTTGTATATCTCTGAACATACATAGGTAAATTGTTTTAAGCAAATTTTTTTATGATCCTAACTTAGAGGAGGGGAAATCAGTTGTGACTCTAGATCCAAACCCCTTTACTCATATAACTTTTGGAAGAGGTCTATATGGCTATTAATACCATTAATAAAAACAAGGCTGCTAGCCCAGATGGAATTCCAGCAGAAGTCTACCTGTGTGAAACTAGATTATGGTGTAGGACTCCAACTGTCTTCTATAATAAATCAATTGGCTCAAATTTTTATCCAGTATCCTGGTTTAGTTTCAATATTATCCCAATTCATAAAAAGGCCAACATTAAAGACTCTGTGATGTACATGCCAATAAGCCTTTTAGACACAACTCTAAACATTTTTTCCAAAATTCTATTGGTAAGATTAAAAGAGCAAGTTGAGCTTACGTGGGGTTATCTATATTTCTAACTGGATTTAGAGCACAGTATTCTACACTAGATAATATCTTTATTCTACAATATTTTATTGAAAGACATGTATTTTTAAGAAAACTAAAATTATATACAATATTGATTGATTACACATCAACTTTTGATTCAATATAAAGAAAGCTTCTCAGGGTCCTGTTATTAGAGAGAGGAATTGATAGAAATCTGACATCAATAATTTCAAGCCTCTATATGGATACTGGGGCTCAATTTGGCTGGGAACCAGAGGAGAGTTATCCTTTCCCTTTAAAACTAATAAAGGTATTTGGCAGGGGTGCATTTTGGCCCCTCTTCTATTCTCTTTATACCTTGATAAAGTATTAAGGGATCTGGCAGAGTTATGTTCAGACTCTCCTAAAATTCACAGTATCCTATGTCCTGTATTAGCATATGCCAACGATATTGTTCTTTTCTCTCTCTCTCTAAGACTGGTCTCTAAAAAAGATGGACTTCCTTAATAAATGTTCAGAGAATCTGAATCTTAAAATTAATCTCAATAAAACAAAAATAATTATATTTGGCAGTAGGAAAACTGAGGGTAATTGGAGTCTGGGCAACAAAAGGGTGGAAGTGACCACTTTTTATACGTATTTGGGCATAAAGATGTCAGCTAATTGTCTATGAAAGCTTACCACTGAAAAGATAAAAGAAAAGCTTATTATAATAATAGGGGGTTTGACAAGAATTAACTTTAGATATGGAGGTTAGTCCATCAAGGGTGCAGTATCAGGTATTAAAGCAGCATTTGAATCACAGCATCTTTACTGCTCTGAGATATGGGAACCTAGTAATATTAATGCGTTAATGAGCCCTCTTTTTAAAATGTTGAAGAATATACTAAAATTAGGGTACTCTTGCCCAGCATCGTACATTAGGGCAGAAACTGGTTTAACTAACATTATAGCACTAATGGAAGCATGAAAAACTAATTTTTGGTTACATTTAACAAATCTTCAGGACTCCTGTCTTGCAAAATTATGCCTAGAGGAAAAAGAATCTTAGTTCAAATTTGGTTATAAATCTAAATTTTGGTTTATATCACTTAATGCTCTGATGTCTAAACATAAACTGTTGCCCTTGAAAAAGTACTAGCTAAAAGAATAAAATTAAGTAAACATAAAAAATGATGTAACAAAGAAGATAACTAATTATTGGAATAAACTTGAGTTAGAAAATATTAGAATTTCACATTATTCAGAATGATATGCTAAAAATAACCAAGATAATCAAGATTTTGGATTTAAACAGTACCTTGACATTTTGGAGAATCCAGTTTTGCATAATAGCTTTATTACCTATAAATCTGAACGCTTCCCAAGTAATGTTCTATTAGCCCACTATAATAAAGAGGAGAAGATCTCAGAAGCATGTGATTGTTCAAGGGGCATGTGGACTTGCACTTGGTATACAAGAGAAAGGGATTATTGGTTGGGTTCCTTTATTAATAACATGTATGAGATAGAATCAAATCATTTGATCTCAAGTCTCATGCATATAGCAGATTCCTGCCTGGTCATTGGAAAGACTATCTAAATATTTTTTGGCAGTTATGAAAACAAGACAGAAATTTAAGGTTGATCAATAATCTGAAGGGTCCTGTTTTAGTGAAGTAGCTAAGTGCAATAAATAGACAAATACTATTAGGATGGGTGCCTTTGCATATTGCCTTTATGTAAATTCTGTATTATTCCTGTAGAGTCAGTGTAAAGCACTTTATGAACTGTTATCTGTTTTTAATTATTTGATTGTATGTTAAATGATGTATTTATGTTGTAATGGCTATATAAATGAACAATACATTGAATGGACTGATTAGTAGGCCTTACCCGATTAACAAAGAATAAAATAAAACAAAGGATAAAATAAAAATAACTATATGAAGCAAGAAAGAAAGAAAGAAAGAAAGAAAGAAAGAAAGAAAGAAAGAAAGAAAGAAAATGTACGTATGTACTGTACATACTGTACATACATACATACATAAATAAATGTTCCTTATTTTTAAAGCACTCTTATTACATATAGAAATACTGGGCCAGATTTTCAAAGGCTGATGCAGTCCTTGTGTAAAGCCATGTGTCAAACCTATTTTTTGTCACAGCTGCACCAAAAACATTTTCCTCAGCTCACCCAATTTTCCATTGTCAATCACAGTTGCTACAGTTTCCTCAGTTTACAGCAGTTTGCAAGAAATATTTGGCACAAACCCAATGAAAAGGGTCCCCTAAACATTGCATGCTAGACCAGTGAAAGCTGATTTAACTTGTCGCATTTTGCACACAGGATTTAAAATCCTGAATGCAGGTCAGGAGAATGCTAAGCCCTGTGTGCCAAATGATCTGTGAACTGAGGGTTTGGAAATCCAGCCCACTGTTCACAAGCTTAATTTCTTATGTTCCTTCGGTGACCATGTCCACACCTTCCTATCAATATGTTTTAAAAGAAAATGTCTGCTACTTATCATGTCACAAATATAAGTGTGTGTGTGTGTGTGTGTTTTGGGGGCAGTAAAAATGGAAAGGGACCTGGGGGTAATTATATCAGATGACCTAAAGGTGGGCAAGCAATGTGAGAAGGCAGTAAGGAAGGCTGGGGGGGATACTGGGATGCATAGGGAGATGCATCAATAGTAGAAAATAGGAAGTTGTTATCCCTCTGTACAGACAGTTGGTGAGACCCCATCTGGAGTACTGTGTGCAGTTCTGGAGACCCCATCTCCGCAAAGACATAGACAGAGTGGAGGCTGTCCAGAGGAGGGCATCCACAATGGTGCAGAGTCTGCACCAGAAGACATACAAAGAAAGACTAAAGGAGCTTAATATATATACCCTTGAGGAAAGGAGGGAGAGAGGGGACATGATAGAAACTTTCAAGTACCTCAAGGGAATCAACAAAGTCCAAGAGAGTGGCATCTTTCAGAAAAAGAGATGTGCAAGAACAAGGGGGCACAATTTGAAGATAGAGGGGGGACAGCTCACAGGTAATGTGAAGAAGTATTTTTTCACAGAGAGGGTTGTGGATGCATGGAACAGCCTCCCTGAGGAGGTCATGGAGTCAAGAACAATGGGGGAATTCAAGAATGCGTGGGACAGACATAAGGCAGTCCTAGTGGGGGGTAGGAGGAAGTAAGCTGTTGGTTAATTAGGATCTGCAGCTTATCTGTTAGGTAGGAAAATGGGCAGACTAGGTGGGCCAAGTGGTCCTTATCTGCTGTCAAATTCTATGTTTCTATGTTTCTATTTCACTAATGCAATTGGCATAATTTTGATATTTTGTGTTCTTTGTCATCTGTACATTCCAGGTACATTCTACTTGTGGAAACTGAGAGGGGATATTTCTCTGTTGTGTAATGATGCATTTAAAATGACTAATTACTGTTAAAAACACTGTTTTTAACCCATTTTTTCTTTCATTTATTTTTTTAAATTTGGACCACTTTTATAATCCATCTAAGACACTGCATGGTGTGCAGTGTTGTAGGATATTGCACTTCATGGGTGGTTGAAAGCTCTTAGTGATGCCATATCCCTCACAATACACCTGAGGTATGATGCTGTCCTTCAGCAACACACTCTGCAGTGTATCATGCTCCTATATAATGCTAATAACCCTCCTAATCAATCACACAAATTCATTAATTATGACTTCAACTGGCAACTTTCTAAATTTTCTGTCTCATACTTAGTGTTCACAAATAAAGGCTTGCTCAACATTTTAACCCTAGCAAGCAGAAAAGGAAGATACCACATTCCAAAAACATTCAAAGTCCTGCCCCCAACAAACACATAACCAAACTTAAAATGTTTAAATGCTGCTTATTTATGAATAGCATGGAAATGTATCTTTCCAACCTTAATGTTTTTCAAAGACAAAAAGTATGAAAACCACTCTCTAAAGTTTAGTTCAAACCCAAGTTGTGTGTAACCAGTTTGCTCAATGGAATAGAACAAATTGTTAAAAAAAAAACCAAACATTACAAATTGCCAGTCAAGGTTTACATGAACAGAGACTGTAGCATTGCCTGAGCCAAACTTCACTTTTGACTTGAAACAGAAACAAACAACATCTTGCAGCTAAACTGCAACCAAGCCCGTATGGTTACAACAGACTATGATATGATATTTGTAAGCAGGTTTTTGGTCACAAAAAGCAGAACATATATTTTTTTTTTTTTACCAGGAGAGACACACTAAGCTGAAAGCTTGTTTACAGGTGTGACCTGGGAGTACAAGGAAGTTAAGTGACTTACTCAGGATCACACAGTATGCAAGTGGGGCTGTGGGATTCAAACCCAGGTCTCCAGGTTTGCAGCTCAGAGCCTTAAACCACTGTGCTATACTGCACAAAGCAAATATTTGCACTCCTTTATAAGCAGCCATTTGCAACAAATCAACAAAAATAGAAATGACCCTTTTTAAACATGAAACTAAAATCTCGTACATACCAAAAACAAGAAGCAAGAATACATCCTAATGTTTTAGAGGCCTACAAGGCTTAAATAAGAGGCCAGATAATAGCATATGCTGCACAGAGGCACAGAAGCAGAGAGGAGGAATATGTAGACCTCATAGCATTGATAAAGCAGTTAGAAGCTATGGACAAAACTCCCCTTCAGGGAACTGATCTCAAAACTATAAAGGTCAACCTCTTGGGGGCCTGAGGCAAGGTCAATGAACTACTGACCAGCAAGGCTGAATTTGCCATCACATGCCTATAGCACAATTACTGGGAAGGGGAGGAGGGCGAGTAGGGTACTGGACTAACACCTCCATTAACACAGAATGAAAGGCATATTACCTCCTGGAAAAATAGTACCAGGCAGGTAGTAAACAAGTCAGATGGAGTAAGTGATGTGATGCACACTTTCTACATATATCTACATGCCTCCCACATTCAGTGCATGGACTCAGAGATATATGTATTCCTGGCAGGCACCCCAGTACCTTACCTTACTAAAGAAGCAACTAACACACTGAACAATACTTTTTCAGTGAAAGAGATTGAATCTGTCCTATCACAGATTCACAGCTCATCTGGAATAAAGCTGCAGGAAGAGATGGACTTCTTATAAACATCCTGGATGTATCAGGGAATGTAGACATAAATCCACATTCCTTGACACATTGTACCACTAAAGAGTATCGACAGTACAAATATATATAGCTGGGCACTGGACATGGTATAGAAGAAAAGAGCAGCACAGAGTACAGGGCAATAAGTGGCATTTAGGGCAAGGATAGTAGAAGGAAGATGATGGGTGTGGTGCTTTTCAGTAGATGTTGGATGACAGTATTCTGAATGAACTTCTGGACACTGAAGTGCTGCTCTATCTGCAGGCTCCTCTCTGTGTTGAGGGAGGAGGTAGCTGAACTCTGAGCATAGTTGGTGAGGATACAGGTGACTTCCCACCATACAGAGACCACCATGTCTACCACCACTCCCTCAGAGGTTGCTCAGAAGAAGGGAATGATGGACTATGGTGGGCTTGAGGAGGGTGCAGGAGGCTGCACAGGGACACATCCCACAGCTGATGGTACTTCACAACTCATATGCCATACTGGCAGAACATAGAGATTGTGCAGCATCTCCAGAAATGAACTCCATGGGGGTTGAGGAGGTCATCCAGGATGGAACCCCAAGGGCAAAAGCAAAGAGAACACACAGAAGGAGGAAGAAAATCCTGGTTGGGGACTCCATTGTCTGGGGCATTGAGCTGAGGTCAGGTAGCAATGGTAAGAGGGAGGTTATGTGCCTACCTGGCGGCACAGTTCAGAAGGAGAGCAAGCGAATCCTTAAGATTGTAAGGGCAGCAGCAAGGAGGGGGAACTGGATGTCATTATTCACCTGGGGACTAATGACCTGGCTAGAGAGGGGGTAGATGTAGTAAGAGTACAGGAAAAGCTCAGGGAGCTGGGGAGGAGTCTTGAGCAAGAAGCACACTCTGCCACCTACTTGGAGGTGCTACCTGTCCATGGCAAGGGGGAAGGGAGGGACATCCGCATCACTGAATTCAACAAATGGCTGAAGAAATGGTGTGGAGAGGTGGGGTATGGTATCATTGGGGACTTGAAGCTCACCTGGAGGGATGAAGGAATACATTCTCCAGATGGCCTGCATCTATCCAGGGGAGGCAAAGGTATTCTCTCTGAGAAGTTCAAGTGCATCCTTAGTGATCATTTAAACTTGCCAAGTTGGGGGCATAGACAGTCAAGGGGATTATCATAGCTCCCACCCCACAGGACATAACTGAAAGCAGTGAGGACTCAAAAACTAGCATAATATCTAACCATAAAACTACCATGGTTACAATGGGGGAGAGAACAGACGTTACATCACTAATGCAGCACAGGGCAAAGACCAATAAACAAGGAACATTCAGGGAGTACACAGAGTGGAAGGTCATGTGCACAAATGCCCACAGTCTGGGAAACAAAGTGCCAGACCTAATGGCACTGATGGCAAGCACAGACCTGGACATTGTGGATATTACAGAGACATGATATGCAGGGAACCATGACTGGGATGCAGCCATACCAGGGTATACACTTTTTGGAAAGGCTAGTGAGGGGAAGAGAGGAGGAGGGGTTGCTATGCATGGAAAGGATGGGATTAAAGCCATGGAGGCTTAGGAATCCAGGGAAGAAGCAGAGGCATTGTGGGTCACTCTGGAGTCAGGGAACAAAACAATAATCCATGGTGGAGTAGTTTGCAGGTCTCCCACCTAGGGGGAGGATATAGATTTAGTATTAGTGGAAGCCATCCATAATATGGCAGCCAAAGGAGAAGTACTACTAATGGGTGACTTCAACATGCCAGTTGTAGATTGGAATACCCAGACTGCAAGTACATCAAGGACCAGAGACCTCATGTCTGCCATGTATGGGGCAAACCTAAGGCAGCTGGTGGTTGAGCCCACCAGGGAGGGGGCTGTACTGGACTTAGTGCTGACAAACAGGGACAGAATTGTGGATGTTGAGGTGGGCAGTCCCCTTCGTACCAGTGGCCACATAAATGTTTTGTTCAGAGTCAGCAAATTGGCAGAAGAAAGCCATTCAAATGTTAAAAACCTAGATTTCCAGAAGGCCAACTTCATGGAGATGGGGTAACAGCCTTGGCAGCAGAAGATACGGGGGGGAGGGGGAGAAGGACAAAGGCTTAGCCTAAAGAAATCCATAGCAGGAGTGACAAGTTAATGTGTCAGATAGCTTAGCAAAAGCAAAAGAAAGAAGCGGCCACTGTGGTTCTCTAAGTCAGTAGCTGAGAAATGCGAGAAAAAAGTAAGGCATTCAAGAAATACAAAGAGACCCAGAAAGAAGAAGATGGACTGAAATATCTGGAGAAGCAGAGAGAAGCTGGGAAAGCTGTCAGAGGGGCTAAGGCAACAAAGGAGGAAGAAATAGCAAAGGCTATTAAGAAAGGGGACAAGACATTCTTCCATTATATTAGCAATAGGAAGAAGACAAGAAATGGGAGGGTGGGTGGAGAATGACCTTGAAAAGCTGGATACTGAACAAATATTTTTGTTCAGTATTTACCAAGGAAGAGGCAGGGGAGAGGTCAAGACACATGAGGAAAGATCTACGGGGGGGGGAGGTGGACACCAGCCCATTTATGGTGGATACAGTCTTGGAGGTACTAGGAAAAGTAAATACAAGCAAAGCAATGGGGCCAGATGGGATTCACCCTAGAGTGTTGAAGGAACTCAGGGAAGTCCTAGCAGGTCTGCTGACAAACCTCTTCAACCAATTACAAGAGATGGGAGAGGTACTTGGGGACTGGAGAAGGGCAGAGGTGCACAAGACTGGAAGTAGGGAGGAGGCAGACAAATACAGACTTGTAAGCCTGACCTCAGTGGTGGGGAAGCTGATGGAGTCCCTGCTTAAGGAGAGGGTAGAGAAGCTCCTGGAGTCAAGCGGTACAAAAGACCCAAGGCAGCATGGAATCACTGAGGGTAGGTCCCGTCAGACTAATCTTATTGATTTCTTTGACTGGGTGACCAGGGTGGTGGATCAATGAGGGGCGGTGGATGTGGCCTTCCTGGATTTCAGTAAGGCCTACCTCACCATTTCTCATAGAAGGTTGCTTAACAAATTGGGGAATCTGGGTGTGGGCTCTAAAGTGGTAAAATGGGTTGGAAACTGGCCAAAAGGCAGGACCCAGAGGGTGGTAGTAAATGGCATAAAATCAGAAGAAGAAAAAGTGACCAGCGGGGTTCCACAGGGATCGGTGCTGGGTCCAGTTCTATTCAATATCTTCATAAGCAACATTGCAGAGGGACTAGAAGGGAAAGTGTACCTGTTCGCAGATGACACCAAGATCCGTAACAGAGTCAATACACAAGAGGGGGCTAGATAAAATGAGAAACGACCTAAGACAGCTTGAGGAATGGTCAATGGTTTGGCAGTTGGGTTTCAACAATAAGAAGTGCAAGATAATGCACCTGGGACACAGAAACCCAAGAGAGGAATGCAGGTTGGGGGTGGGGCAGGCTCTAGCCACCACAAGTCAGGAGAGAGAGACCTAGGGGGTTATCATACCTGATGACCTGAAGTCAGCCAAACAATGTAAAAAAGCAGTGGGGGAAGGCAAACAGAATGCTGGGGTGCATAGGATGGGGCATAACCAGCAAGAGGAGTGAAGTGGTGATGCCACTGTATAGATCACTGGTGAGGCCTCATCTGTAATACTGTGTCCAGTTCTGGAGACCGCATCTCAGGAAGGACATAGACAGAATGGAAGAAGTCCAGATAACAGCAACAAAAATTGTGCATGGACTACACCACAAGCCTTATGAGGAAAGACTCAATGAACTAAATATTTATTCACTGGAAGAGAGAAGGGAGAGAGGAGATATAAGATAGTCTTGCAAATATTTTAAAGGAATAAAGAGTGTACAGGAGGGGAGCATATTTCAGAGAAAAAAGTGCACAAGGACAAGGGGACATAACATAAGGCTGGTGGGACAGAGGCTTAGGGGGAATGCTAGGAAATATTTTTTTAACAGAGAGGGTGATGGGTCAGTAGAATAGCCTACCAGTGGAGGTGGTGGCAGTGAAAATAGTATGGGGATTCAAAAGTGCATGGGATAAGCATAAAGGCACCCTGCTGTACAGCACAGCGGGGGAAGGGCAGTCCAGATAAGAGTAGGGATTGCCAAACCAAGAAGGGAAATGAGCAGACTAGGTGGTCTGTATGGACCTTATCTGCCGACAGATTCTATGTTTTTATGTTCCTTTAAATCCTTTCAGCACAGTTTTGTCCTACTTTTCTCAGGGTCTTCCTAGAAACTAAAGAATTATCCACTCTTCCCAAATCCTGAGGGAGGCAAGTATGACTACCCTCCCCAAGAAGGACAAAGAATCAAGCAACTCAGACCATTATAGTTTCATCTCACTTATTTATGTGGACAGCAAGGTGTTCTCCAGAGCATTAGCCAGTCAGCCTGAATCCCACCTACTGAACCTAATTCTCCCTCACACGTGTGATTTATGAAGGATACACTGGTGTTGGACCTTTTAAGCTTCCTGGCCAGCCTATTTTTATGACAAGGAGGTAGCCCCACCCCAGCCTCAGCAATTGCTATAGACTTTAAGAAACCTTTGACTCTGTAGAGTGGGGATACTTCTTCCAGGTGCTATGGCACATGGGCTTCAGGGACATCTTCTTGTGCCTAATATGAACCCTTTACCACTCCCCCTCAACAAAAGTCTTTACCAGCTCCAGTCTATCAAACCAATTTCTCTTTCAGAAATGTTCCTAGTGGGGTGCCCCCCCCTTTTTCCCCTCCACTTTTTCCAGTCCATAATGCCTCTGGCTATAGCTCTGAGATAGCACAGAGATATATCAAGTCTGCATGGGTGATCAGGAGTATTAAACCATACTCTATGCAGATAACCTTATGGTTCTGACCCATAATGTCCCTTCTGAACACCTGCAATGGTTCTCAAGTGTTTCTGGATTAAAGTTGATCCCTGGAAAGATGGAAATCTTGCCTCTACATCACTTCTTCCCTAGTGCCCATTCATCACCAATGACATGAAAAGAACTTCACAGGATATAATATACTTGGGTATTTGTTTGCTATATGACGCCAAAAAATGGGCCACAGCCAACTTCACACCACTACTGTCCAAACTGAAACTTAAATGGGACAGACAGAAGCTTCTAAAGCTCTCTACAGTAGTAGAATTGCTGTCTTCAAGATGGCTTCAGTGCCCAAATTCTTTCACTGTCTATTCCACATTACTCTCTTAATTTCCAAACTCTGGTTTTCAAAAGTGGATAAATGGATAGGACATTTTTTGGGAGGAGGGAAAAACCCTCAGATATTGCAGAATCAAACTATTGACACACAAGAGGATGGAGGGATGGAGGTTGCCATGTTTCCAGGGTTATCACTTGGCCTACCTGGGAGATCAAAGACTTCAGTGGTTTGCAACTCCATCCCACAAAGCCCCCTTGTGGAGCTGGATAGAAATGGCTGTCACAAGGACTCCCCTCTCTTGGTGCCATTGTATAAAAAGAATCATAGTAAACAATCACTCTTCTATGACAAGGGGCTCTATACACACACGTCAGATTGTCAGAAAACTGTGCTAGGCACAGCCATCCATACCCGCCCTATGCCCATATGGAACAATCTGATAAGTTTAGTAGATCACAAAACCTTCTCCTGGCAGCCATCATGGCACGAGGCAGGACTATGAACTGCTCAGGACCTGCTTATGGCAGGCTGAAACCCAATCAACACTTTTCAAAACCTGAAAGACTAATTGCAGTTTCTCAAAAGGGTCTGCTGGAGGTATTTGCAAATTAGAAATTACTACCACTCACCTCATAAAATGACCTGCAGAGAGTAAAAACCCTCCCTAACCCCTCACTTTGCTCAGGTGTCTTTGCCTTAACAATGGGAAAAAAAGGAGTAATCTATAAATGAATTCTAAGGAAAATCCTAGAACAACTGCAGAAAACCAGTAGATGGGAAACCCAGCTACTAGTATGATCACTGAGGAACAATGGGATGAGTACTGGAATGTAGTCCAAGAGATTTGAACAGCCAGCTGCTTTAAAGACCACGAAGGAAATTCCACATGATAATGCTGGATGTATGTGCTGCCAGGAGTGAATCTAATTCACATACTATGGGTCTGTGGCCTAAAGCATCTTATTGGAAGAAGGTTATCTCCTTCTGTGCCAAAACCCACCACTGCCCTATGACAGAAGCCCTAGGCTTCTAGATGATGGGCATCTCTCCTTCAGGGTATCAACTTACCAACCACTGCAGCAACTGGTTAAGGACAGCCTCTGTGAAGGCAAAAATGCTGATACTGCAAAAATGGAGATCAATCAAAATCCCTTTCATAGAGCAATGGATAGCATCCATGGAGACACCATCCAACTTTGAACATACTGTTTGTCTCACTTTGTAAGAGCTACCAGAAGGAAGTATGACCTTATATGGGACCCTTTATATCCTCCACCTGGTTTAGATTTATGGCAACTAGGAGATCAGACAGTATCTGGCACCACATTCTACTTCAGATTAAGACATATCTGCAGGAATATATGTCCTTCGATTCACTTCCCCTCTTCTTCAAGACTGTGGTAAATGATTTTAGACTTTCCATAGGTGTTGTACTAGCATGGTTCTTAATGAATGCAAGGTATATAGTAGCATAGAAAATATGCCAGTATTGCTCTTTATGAAAGGAAGTGGAATGGTAGGTACCCCAACACAAATGTTTAAGAACCATGTAACAAGCTGCAATCCATTTAGTTAAAATCTTGTTGCTGCATTTGTTTGAATATAAACTTGACATGATGAATTATCCCATGCTGTCATTCATAGCGTATGTGTACTGTATTTTATACTGAAATTCAATAATAATGATTGTGAAAAAAAAGAAAGAAAATATCACCGTCAGCTTACTCTTAACTCTCAGACGTGTGTCTCAGATTATATGATCTCACCATCACACGGTCACATTTAGACTCTCCAAACAATTACCTCATGACATTACACTGAGAACTCTACTTGAACCATTAACTTGGTTAACTCATCAACTGATGGAAATCTCTAACAAAAAATCAATAAAAAACACCTTGTGATTACAGAGATGTAGTCTATAAAACAAAGGGAAGAAAAGTGTATGATATACATAAAACAGTAATGCCATATTGGTTGCTTGATAAATGTCCACTCACATTTGGGCATGTGGCTTATTACCTTGTCAGGCTCCCTTACAGGCATTATTTTGTCACAAACTAGACTTTTTAATCATTTATTTTATATATACTTTGCAAAACAACTTTATTAATGTTCCGGTTAGGGTTTTTTATTTTTATTTTAGTTTTGGTAACAGGGTAAGGCCCACTAGGCACAAGTGCCTGTTTTCAAGAGTGACCTGGGAGCACTGGGTGGTTAAGTGACTTGCTCAGAGTCACACAGTGTGCAAGTGGAGGTTGTAAGAATCAAACCAAGATCTGGTCTGCTAGATATACCAAGCTCGTTCACAGCTCGTTACTCTAACCTTTAGGCTATACTGCCAGCCCAGGGTTCAAATTAAACCAACAAAAATAGGAAAATGTGGTGTTAGCATTCCCAACTCTAACACTCCAACAGCACCAGCAAGGAGCACAAGGAAAAAAAAATACAGTTTCACCACTTCTTAGTCATTACAAATAAGGCCAGGGGTGTTCCTTGGAGTTGTCAACCCTAACACTCAACCCATTCAATCACTAAAGAAGCTAAGATGTGCAGACTAAATGATAATGGGGTGAGCATTAGGCTTGACAACCCCAAGGAATACCCCATGCCTGATTTAAGAAAAGTGAGGAGAGGAGAAACTGCAACTGTTTTTCTTTTTGCTCTCTGATGGGTAAGGGTGGGATGTTAGGGTTGGGAACACTAACACCACATTTCCATAATTTTATTGGTTTAATCTGAACCCTAACTGGAACATTAATGATTTTTTTTGTAAAGAATTCCCTCACATTTTGAGGTTGTATAATGGTATCCTCATTCATGCAGGTCTCTTTGGGAGTTGTGTGAACATATTCATTTCTCTCTGGAAGCACAGCATGCAGGGCCCCTGAGGCCCTGAACTTTCATCCCTCCATAGTTGCATACAGACATGTTGCTATGGAAGTGCAGGGTCCAAATGGCCTTTCCATTTCCATGTGCACTTCCATTTCTCCAAAAAAGTTATTTATTTGCTTGGTTGTATGACTTCCCATGTTATCCTATAGGAATTTTTTTTTAATTTTTATGTTTCTTTTATATGGCCACTAAATTTTTTGAGGGGTATTATGTGTTATTATTGTCATACTCAATAAGGCCTTTGTTTAGATATATAGATTGTCCCTTAATCCTTGCAGCACCATGGACTGATATATCAGTCCAGAATTCTTATATGTTCTAATTATGTTGGCAGCCTAAGGGTTGAGTGCTATATTGAAGGAGTTTTGGCTTGTTGAAGTTGAAATATGGGGGAAAAAAGGAATTTTAAAAAGAAACTAAGTCCAAATTATTTTTTCTTATGAATGGATCCATTTTCATGAAGTTGTGTCATTCATATGTAAAAGATTCAATTTATATGAAAAAAGAATCTGAAAAAAAATACTAAGTCCACATTCTTTTTTTGTATCAAGGGATCTTTTCTGTGAAGATGCATCATTCATACAAAAATGTATCCCTCCATGCAAAAATTATATTGAACTTAATTTTTTTTTTAGATTCCTATTTCGTGTGAAGGGATCCTTTTCATGAGGTTGTTCTGTTTATATGAAAAAAGATGCCTTCATACAAAAAATAACTTGGTCTTACCTTTTTTATATTCTTTTTTGTATAAAGGAATCCTTTTCCATGAAGTTGTTTTTTAATATGAAAAAGGATGCCTTCATATGAAAAATGAATCCAAAAATAAAAAGACTCAATTATGTTTCCGTATGAAGGGATCCTTTTATAGATGGCCAGATGAAAAAAGAACATTAAAAAAGATTTAAAATTATGCAGAAAACATTTCTGGATAATGTCTACAAAAAGTAATTCCAGAATACACATAACGGGGTCCCGATTAGCAAGATACATGTGTTGTGGTTCTGCATGATTTTTATGGGTTTTCATAATTTTTTTGGAAAAAAAATGGAAACAAAATTGAGCCATATGAAAAAAGATGATTTCTCATAAAAATAAATTACTCCCATGTGAAAAAGGATCTTTTTTTGGTATGGACAAAATTATTTTTTCATTTCAAGCATCTATCCCCCAAAAAAAAAAACATACTGAGCATGTTCAGAACCAAAATTTCAAATTCTTATAACTTTGGAACAGATTAATATTTTTTTCACCAAACCAGCACAACTCACAACCCATACCTAATTTTTTCTACCCTGAAAATTTCAAAACACAATTCCAAACCATCTGGGTGCTAGGCAATGACAAAAAGCAGCACAAAAGAACCCTGATTTGTTTCACTCTTGCTATGCAGTTCTCGGAATCCACACATCTGACCAGAACAAGACTTAGCATGTCAAGTGATCTTATCCCTGAGACTTAGCATGCATGATTTCATGAAAATCTATTAAACAGTTGTGAAATTATTAAAGCATAACTGTCGGGGTTTAACATAGAAATGCCTACTCAACCATAACTATAGTGACACTACCGCACCACTATAATAATTTAAGATATTTTTCAGCCCCAAATGTTGTGGACTGGTATAGGTAGGTTTCATTCAGTCTGTGCACACACTAAGCTCTTTTTCTTCATACACTACGTTTATCTACAGTGGTCTTCCATGGCTCTAGGGACTCTATTGTTTGTGTTTTTAAAGACCTCCCTACAGCCTGTAGCTCAACTCTTGTGCATATGTACCCAGACCATATGTACTCAGACTTTAAAATCATCAATACCTCTAGATATTATGCATCCTGACTTAGGAATCAGATTGCATAAAGATTTTGATGCTGTCCAGCTCTGGTTCAGATCTTACTGCCCTTCCCTAATCCCTGAGAAAACTGTCACCATAAACATTTTCATGAAATAAAATCCACCAGTTTGTCCATCACCTCACCTCACCTCATCCTTCACTGCCTTTGATGGCACATTTGTCTTACAAGTTGAGAAGTTTAAGTACATGGGTGGGCATCTGGCAAGATCAGTACCTACAGTATATTGTTCTTCATTTACTATAATAAGTCCATGTGCTGCGGTCTCCAGCCTCGCCTAATTTGCTCTTCATGAATATATGTTCTGTCTCACCATAGTGGCTAGAAAGCAGAACATATTTAAAATGTTGCTGTTATTCGTAGGCTGTAGAGACCTAGTATATTGTGTAGCTCATAAATCATCCTTTTCCAAGCTTAACACACAATTTAACTCTTTTTTTTGTGTTTTTTTTTTGCAGTCAGTTGCTCCACCAATACATGCTCTCAACACTATTACTGTATGGTACCCTGAATAGGACACATTGTATGGGGCATATTACAATGCATGGGATAACTTTTCTCTTAAAATTATATAATGATTAAGTCCTCTGCCAGCTCCTCTTACTTCGTGCTACATTGCATCTACCCATTCTTTATAATCCCCCTGCCCTGAAATTTTATTATGGACCATAATTTATGGTTATATGTGTGAAAACAACTGCTCAGCTATAGATCACTCATACTGAAAAACAAAACAAGTGCACAATATACACTCGAGGGTGCACCCACTCTCCTGCAGTGCAGGAACAGAACCACAATTTTATGAAGAAAAAACATGAACACCAGCAATACTATTCAAAGTGCTGTATTAGTGCCTAAAAGGGCTACCAAATAACAAACATGAGAGCAGACCAGTATGGTGGAGGGCGGATTCCACATGTAGTTTCTTGTTGTAAGACTTCATCAGGGATACCTGATATTTATGTTCTGATATTTACTTCTGATCCAAAGGTTTATCAAAGTGTCTCAATCCAGCTTACAACAGTCATTTCTAGTGGCAGTTCATTAAGGCTATGAAGGTACTGTATATGTTTGCTGTCTGTGGAAAACGGTTGTTGTGAGCTGGATCTTTCAAAAAATAAAAATAATGGGCTGGATTCACAAAGAGAGCCAAAATATCCATAGCTGTGGAAAAATGGCTTGTAACACCATATTCAAAAAGAGAATGTCTGCAGTTGCGGAACTCCATAAATCAGGAAAGTTACGGAAGTCCACAAGTGCTGAAATATCCCTAACATTCTTTCCTTACCTGAGGAAAAAGTTCAACAGGCACAACAACAGGTGATCCCTATTAACTGGAGCAGCAGACTTTGGCAGTCTTGCCATAGATGCAGCAGTAAGTATTTACAGAGATAACAGCAGCCAGTCCCTCAACTGAGACCATTCCAGCACCACTGGTACCGGCAAGGCCATGCAACACATTGGCTGTCTGTAACTGTTGGTGGAATTGATGGTTGTGTCTCTCCCTAGAGTTTTTGTTGTCTGCTTCAGTAGCACTCACTGCAGGTTGTTGCCAGCTCTGCCTCTACTGGCTGTGGGGCTCCATTATGGGCTCCACTAAGTCTGTGGTTGTAGTGTGCTGTATTTCAATGACAATGTGTGCTGTTTTTGTTGCAACAACTGACACTAATATAGGTTTGCTATTACTTGTGCCTGCACCTCCACTATAATTGTATCTCAATTATTGGTGCACTGCATTTTGCTCTGGGAGAGGTACGCCTCACTCTTTATGGTGCGGCATGTGTGCCACATTTTTTCCGCAGCTGCAGAAAAACACTGGCTGTGAATAGCCTCTAAGGAAATATGCCATACTTTTCAATGGCTTTTTTCCCTCAAGAACTTCTGTAGTTGCACTTTTTCCACAGTCCTCAGTGTATTTTTTTCCACAGATGCAGATATTTTGTGTATAGCACTCAGAGCAAGTTCCCCTTTTACTCCGCAGCTATGGAACCTTTGAAGACTTAGGGAAGATTTTGCACATTCAGGTTATTTTGTGACCCCCCACACACACACACACACATATGTATATAAAGTGATATTTTTCTGATCAGGGTATGTTTTCTTTTTTTTTTTTTTGTAAATACATTTTTGCATTATGTTTTCTGTTTACATGACTGTACTTCCACTTTTATTGGTATTCTTTGTTATATTTTTTATATATAAAAAAATATTTTTGACCATTCCAACTCTCCTTATGTACAACCAGTCATAGGACACGGGCAAATTTATTTATGCAGACCAAAGCATATTCATTCCGTTAGCATGTACATGCATGTAGCTCTGAATAGGCTGAGATATTGCAGCAAAATGTCTGCTCAGGTATGTGTGCACAAGGAGATGCATGTTTGTCAGTCCTCACCATAACGCACTTGCCATGGATCAGGAGACAATACTTTGAGACAGGTTTATGGTATGTCTGGGATTTTTAAACACACCAGTCTACAAATTCGGTTAAAGAACATGCAAAATGAAAAGGAAATCATTGAAATTGAAATTACTGAAATCATTGAAACATAGAAACATCAACTTTGATGGAAAATAAGGACAGCTTGGCCCATCCCATCTGCCCATTTCCCTGCCTATTTGATAAGCTACAGATCATAGTTCACCGACAACCTACTTCTTCCTACCCCCCCACCACTGGTTTTGGAGAACACTGCAATGGGACACATAAGTTATGAAAATTTAATTTCTCAATTCACTACCAAAAGGTAAGAAGTTTTCAGGTGTTTAAAGTATTGTGTATGCTTGGATAGGAAATATTCCTGGATACTCAGGAAGAAGGAGAGCTGGGAATGGAAAAAGCTCTCTTGCATCATGGCAAGTGCAGGGAGGAATGTGATAGCATGGCAATTCCCTTGCAAAGATAAGTCAACAGCTTATAAGGAGGGGGAGAGGACTTTGGCCTGCTTCCAAGCTGAAGGGACCAACTCAGGATGGAAGGAAAGATTGTGGAGTGTAGCAATGGGGCAGCAAATACTGGAACAGAGAGATGCAGGAGTTTGAGATCAAGCACAGCAGGGTCAAGACCATTTGAAGGGTTAAGAGAGAGAGCATAACTGTCAGGGTGGCAGCAAGGAAGCTTGAGGTATAAGAGAAGAAGGTGAAGGGGGAGACAGGGAGTAGAAGGAAAAGGGTGGGATTTGACAGGAAGTGGACAAGAAGGGAATAGGGGAAAAAGGAGTGGGTGTAAGAAGTGAAAAAAAAATAATTTAATGTGATAGTCACATCACAAAAGGATGTTATACAGTGCCAAAAAATAACATGGGGATTCAGATTATTCTGGAGATGGGTTGAGAAACAAGATGCTTGTGCCTCCCTGTCAGCCAGTTTAGCTGGTATTTGGCAGTAATTTGTGTCTTAGTAAGTTCTCAAGGAAAACAGAGTACTTATGGTGGTGCCAGGCAGAGTTGCAGTCATTGAATCTGTGATAAGATCTGTGGTGATACAATGAAGATGGGAATCATGGGAAAGAGACCTCCTAGGAGGGGGGTGATAACCCCAAGTAGCAGTCACATTTGAGTGGAATAGGGATCAGGTCTCATCTTTGTTTAAGGATAGAGGCTGTGAAACTAATCTGTGTTCTGATAAGACAAAAGAGCCCCTGGGATCTCACTGCCCTTCATGGAAGGGAAGGGTGCAGCTCCTTCAAGTGAGCTGGCTGCAATATGATGAAAGAAAGAAACAAAGAAACATAGGGCCTGATTCATGAAGATGTTGCATTTGCCACAAGTCGCAGGTGCTCCGAACATGCTGCATAGGGGCTTGCGGTAGATATTTGGCACTGATAACAATTTGGGATCAGGTGTGCCAGATGCAGCATGTTCGACCAGCCCCCCTGGTCTAGCTTTGCACCATAGGGGGATCCATTTTACAGAGATTGCCCCAAACCTTTGATGCCCATTGCTGTAAAATGTGGAAAAGGCTGCAAATGTGCCAGCCCATCTCGAATCAGGCTGCACTGCACCAACGTGCTTCAGTACAATTGCGCTAAAAATTATTGATGATACAGGTTTTAGTGCAAGCCCTGCATCATCCTTCATGAATCAGACCCATAGCATTTGCCATCAGATAAGGACTACTAAGCATACCTCTTCTGCCCAGTTTTCCCTGACTATAGTATCACTGCAGATCCGACTTGATATCTGGCCCATTCACCTCCCCCCTTCCCTTTCTTTTAGATTCCCTTGTGCCTGTCTCATGCAGTCTTGAACCCCATCACTGTTTTTTCCCCCACCACATCAGCAGAAAGACTGTTCCAGGAATCCACCACTATTTCTGTGAAGAGACACTTCCTCACATCTCACCTGAATCTACCCCCCTCTAGCTTGTCATTGTGCCCCTTGTCCTTGAGTGTCTTTGGATTCTGAAACATGCTTCCCTACTGTACCATAATTACACCTGAAAGGAATTTAAAGGTTCAACTTCAAGTTTACGATGCATAAAAATGTTGTAGCATACACAAAACAAGATAAAGGTCAGAGGATAAGCACGTCTAGATAAACAATTACATTGCAACAGAGTGAACTTATGCCCAGCAACAGATTAAGTAAACTTGATTGTAAATAGGAAAATACACGGTACATCAGATTTTCAGTAAAGTATATGCTGTGCCTGAACTGCAAAGGACCACGGGCCAAAAATCAATGCTTTATGACCAGTAAAAAGTATGTTTCTGGGTAATTTTGTCAGAATCCTGATGCTGCATTCTGCTCAAAGCTGGATATGAACTTTTTTTCCTAGCATGATTTAAATGTGGGCACTCTAATAAAACATGAGACGCAGTAAGCCTGACATTCTGATTACATTTACAGGACACAGATACATTCAAATTTTGTCCAAACATGAGAAAGTGATATTATTGCCACAAATTTCTACTCTGTCTAGTAATTATTTTCTATCGGAACTCAATTCATGAACTTTTAGATTACAATTAGGTTCAAATGGTCTTTCCTGACTTATATAGTGTATACATACACAGATCATGCATGCAATTAAAATCAGCTTGTATTGCATTACCCAGAATATGGTGTTGTGCTAGGTGGACAAGTGTCCTGCAGCAACATATCCCTAGCCGATTTAACAAATTTCTTTTCAGTAATGATTTTAGATAAGCAGACGTCAAGTATGGTAAACCAGTTGTTGACATAGCTGGTTCTAATCATTTCATTCCAACATTTGGAAGGCAGCCTAGAATCATTCATTTGTACAAGATTAGGCCAAAAAGTCACCGTTTTAAGCATTCTAAATTCCATAGACAGACCCCTGATTCTATTTGTTTCACTGCAGTAGAAGTTAATATAGGGCAGCCCAAGACAATTTTTAAAAATTTATTTTGTACGTTGTCCAGGGGCCTGATTTTCAAATGCTGAAATTTGGCACAAGGTGCCTGCACCAGAAGGAGTTGATGCAAGTGGCACCTTGTGCCAAATGTTTTGGCTGGTTTTTGAACACAGGCTGCATCTAAATTAGGATGCCATATCCACACCTGCCCTTCACCACTCATGCACCAGAAAATGTGGTGTGCCACGATGAGGCTGCTTGTGCTACAGGGGCTGCAGTATCCCCTTAATTGGGATTTTGGAAGCCTCACCATGAACGCAAGACAGGGCTAAGACTAGACCAGTGATGAGTTGATCTAACAGCCCTGCATTGGTGGTTTGGAGGGAGGTGAGAGGGGGAGTCTACAAGGATGTTGAATGGGGCAGATGGGCTTGTGGGCGTACCATGGTGAGCAGAGGGGGTACGGCAGCTGTATCAGGATAAAGGGGTGGCACTGGACAGATGCATCCTTCCCAGGTGGAAAGAGCTGCTAGAACTGGGTACACCCTGGTAGGAATGTACATACCCTTTTCCAGACCCCCCAGGTGTCACCAGCCCTGACATCTGTCCCATAGCTTACACATTCTCCAACATGTGGCAATTGGCATTGGCTACAAGGTACTAGGTGCAGTCAGTGGATGGGCACTTCATCTGGGCACTGCAAGATTCCCCTGCTGAGCATTCCACCATGTGGAGCCATGCTGATGCCCGACTACACTGTTGTGGACTGTGTAAGCTCTGAAACAGGTGCCAGAGCTGGTGATGTCTGGGGGTCTGGGACAGGTTCTGTGTGTGCCTACAATGGTATATCAGGTCCTAGTGGTTCTGTCCACCAGAGCAGGGCACATCCACCCAGTGCCATCCCTGTACCCTGTCACAGCTGCCATGTCCCCACCACCCACTATGGCACTCATAAAGGTCTCTGCACCCTGTTTCACATCCTTGAAGGCTTCCTTCTCCCCCCACTTTGTGGCTGGACCAGGGTTGCGGTGGGCAGGGCGTGCTTGATGGGCACTCTTTAAAACCACTCCAGTGCAGCAAAGGTTGGCCACAACACTATGACTGCAGCAGCTCTCAGGACTTTGATGGAGGGACCCCCTGTGCACTGGAATATGGAAATCCCCAAAAGAATGGCCACGATTGCCAAGTCAGGGCCAGTGCTCACCACAGCAGGGGCAGCCTGCCCCAAACAAAGCTTAGGAGTCCATTGCTGGTACAGCAAGCACTGCTGTTAGACTGCAGTCATATTTTTTACTGCTGGCAGATGTTGTGTTTGTACTTGTATTTTGTCATTAAATTACATCAACCACATCCTGTCTCGAGTGACATCACTGGTCTTTGGATCTACTGGAATCGGGTGCAGAGTCTGCTGCAGCTCTGGATCTGCACAAGGTGCACCGATCTAGCAGCACTTTGAAAATTGGGCACCAGGTCTTTTAGCAGTTTAATAGCTGCTAACCCACAAACTTCACAACCATATAAGATCTGTGAGTTTACCTTCATTTCAAAGCAAGACTTTAATGCTGCAAAAAAGTTATTCATGTATGTGTTAGCAAATGGATTAAAACCTATGGAAGAACCTAAGGCTGCCTGTTTAGTTTTTTTTTAACATGTGTGGATCAAGTAACATTTTTCTGAACCCAAACTCACAGGTAACAAAAGGAATGAACCTCTTAAAACATATGGGGGTCAATATTCAAAACTTTGCCCCATGCAAAATTAGCACTGCCCTGCAGGCAAATTAGCCCACAGCCAATAGTATGCAATATTCAAAGAAATAGGCCAGGGTCCAAAACTACTGAATATAAGGGACAAATGAAGGTGGGCAAACATAACTGTGACTGCAGTGCAATAATAGCCCTGCAAGGAAGACAGCTCTGAATATAGCAACCGGGCAGTGCAAACAGCAACAACAGCCCAGTGCACATAGAGGTGGAGTCAGCTAAAGGTGAACTATGTGGCCACAGTGGGCACTAGCAAGGAAATGGTGGATAACAACTGAAAACAACAGTGCAGGCTAAATACTGTAGAACTGTGCTAAGGTCCAGACAGGTTTGTCCAGGGCAAACACGTTTGCTCAGTGCACACATATTTGCCCAGGGCAAATGTTTGTCATGTTCAAAACAGATATACCAATGAGCCTACTTAGGCATTCTGAGGGCAAACAGCGACATTACCATGTCATGATGGCCTGATTTGCATGCATTTCCATGTTTAGATTGTCTGGGATATTTCAGGGTGCACACAGCACCTCCTGTACACTATGTCAGACTATAACTACAGGTCAGTAGCTGCAGGCTGGGTTTGATCACAGCACCACCAATATGTCAGTCTGGATCAGCAGATCAGTAGCTGCATGCTAAGTTTGTACACAGCAGCACAGATCACTTTGCCCCAGGGGACTAGTACCACAGGCACAGGTGGTTGTGCTGCATGACATAGACATATAGATGTTCCTGCTACAGTGTGTATCGTATCTTAAAAAATGGGTAAAAGTAATTCAGCCTTCTGATTGGCTGAGGCACTTCTCTAGCTGGGCATCTATCAGACAACAGATGCCTGGCTATTAAAAGTACCAGTCCAGCCAACCCCATTACCAGAAGCATATTGCCCAGCCTGATCTGTAATTGGCTAAACCCTCACATTTTGTTTTTAAATGTCTGCCATTTATTTATCTCGCTTAGCGAGAGACGCTGACACACACAATGCCGTGGGTTAAAACTACATCCTAGATGGTAAGCACTGCCTGTCTTCCTTATTGTCAGAGACCCTCAAAAAATACTGTAATCCTTACATTTGCTGCTGCTGTTTCATTTCACCTCCCTCGATCTGCACCTCCTGACCTTTCACCTTGGGTGCTGCTCACTGTAAATCTAATGACTGCGTTGTGAATCCTACTCACTGCATATTCACCAACCGCATCGCGCTACATTGAAATGTAGCAAAAAAAAAAGAACAATAATACTGATCGAGAACTGGGAGAGTGCGGGAGGGGGGGTTAATTCAAACATGCTGCTTCTCAGCTCCACCCCGTACTTCCGGGTATCGCTGTCAGCTTTTGTCCGCACTGACTGCTAATGGCAGCACTCTCCCAACTGCAGTCCCTTGTCCTGCTCTGCAAATCTCAGTCCTCCCCCAAGAGAAAACTGCCCAAACTGGCGTTTGTTACAGCGCTAAGCTCTCTCACACTGTTTCTCTGCTAAAAAACATAGGAGCCCAGCTGAGCGCCTCACATTTGAAAAACGCAGACTGCAAAAAGTACAGGAATCTACTGTAGCCATCTGTTGCTCCAGAGCCATCTTCTTTTTTTCTGCAGCCTCCTCTACCTCGCTGTTCAGCTCCCTACCTCAACATCATGGGGAGTGAGGGGAACAAATAAATGCAGGGCTGGGGGATGAGTCAGTAAGCTACGGCAATTTCTTTTCAAAATTAAACTAGAGAGATAAAAGTCCCTACTTCAAAGTAAGAAAAAACAAATTCATCATTCTAAACCAGGCGGAGGAACTATTTGATGACAAAACTTATGTTAAACCAACTTTTTATTAACTTTTGTTTTATTAAACTTTTTTTTATTTACAATGCCCATTTTCTAAGTGCAATAATACCCTCCAGTATGGGCAGTATTGGGCTATACTGGACCTTCCAGGGGTTATACGGCCCTCCGCCTGTGGTGTCGGGCCTCATTACGCAACTTGGAGGTCCAGTATAGCCCAATATCGCCCACCCTGTTGGGTATTATTGCTTACCTACAGTACCATAGGTAGCTGGTATTGTGGTGAACACACAATGCAGACTATGTGACAGGTAACATTGAATGCTGCTGTCCACATATATACAGGCTCAGTTGGCAGGTGTATACCAGCAGTGGACAGTGCAGTCATACTGTCCTGTGACCCACAAATACTGTGCCAATGGCATGGAATTCTCACAGTGCCAGACATATGGCTAGCTGTGTATGACAGAGTGCATGTACAAGTATGCGGTATGTGCCTGGGGGGGAGGGACAGACACATAACATCATAAAGGCCCAGTGACAGCAGGGGCATATCTGTCACTGGACCATGTACACTGTGTGGATGACTCAAGCCACGTGGCATCACCTACTATGTGGTGCATCTATGTGGTGCACCTGTACACCCTCCCCTCACCACACTACCCTCACCATGCTCCCTCTCCTCTGTTCAGCATGTGTGTGCTGTATTGTGCTGGAGTACCCCCTATGGAGGGATTGGGGGGGTGTTCTGCATGTACCCACTGACAGGATGTCCAATGGGTACTAGGTCACTCTCAACTGCCTGGCAGGGTAGGGACTGGTTCCAGATGATGGTGTCATGGGTACTGCCAGGGTACCGCACTACAACTCATGGCCAGTACCATTGGTTTGCAGCAATTCTCCTCCTTGGTATATGGTGTGGCCCAGGGTGACCTTCCACCCTCTTCTCCTGCCCAATGACTACAGTCATCAGGTGCACCATGATGCTGTTGTTGCATACAGCCCTATTGCCTGTTACTGCCGTGTCCACACCCCCAATCCTTGTTTTTCCTGTGTTAAGACTACCTTTTTCTGGGCGATATCTTGCAGCATGCTAAGTGCCACACAAACACACTTTGCGTGACGCTAATACACTGCTAATACACTGAATATAGCATAGCACCTGTACTCATGTACATTATCTTTTTCCACTGCACTATTCCAGTTTGCCTGCACTATTTGGTGTTTTAAATATAGGGGACCAGTGCAAATGGGGTGCAATCCTGGTGCAAATGGTTTTGCCCAGCACGGAGTTTTGAATATTTGGCCTCTGATTGTTAATTTCCCCATCATTCTACTTTAGTTCTTTTATCACCAAATACCACAATTTAGTTTTGTTAATACTTAATTCTAAATGTAGTTTTCCTAAAGAATCCATAACTGAAACTAATACCTTCCTAAGGCCAACAGGGGTTTTGGGAAAGATCACTGCATCATCCACATGCAGTATAATAAAATTGATATTGGAAAGGTGTCAATTGGTGGAGCAAATGACTCAATCTTTTTTAGCTCCAGAACTAGCCTGTCTATATAAATATTAAGCAGTGCAGAGACCAAAAGGCACCCTCATTTTACACTTTGGTTTACCATAATAAAATGGATACCCAACATATTTCCTTACTTGTATGCAAGCTTTTGTGTCTTTGTGTAATAACTGCATGATTTCCAGTACCGTATTATGTTTAGATCTTTTAGGATCATTAAAGAGATAAATCTTTTGACAGTTTCAAAGGCAGCTTGAATTACAATAAATGCTGTATATAGCGTCCTTTTTATTTTTAACATATTTATCAACATGATAGCTTAGAGTAAATATAGGGTCCAAGGCCCCAGTATTTTTCCTAAAACCACATTGATATGTTAACACAATGTCACAATAAATTTACTCAACACAATAACAGATTCAAAATGAGTTTTGAAAAAGACTTTAAAAGTCTTGAACAAAATTGAGGGCAATGGATAAAAGGGTAATGGATTTACAGTTATATGTAATAGATTAGGGTCCTTTTTATGTTCTCTTGTGCCTGCGCAAGAAACATGTTGCAGTAACTTTGGAATAGCAGGTTTTGGAGGCATGGTCCTGTTGTGGCCTGTGGTGTCACTGCTTTTTGGGGCTGGGCTCCGTGGCATGAATTAGATTGCACGCTGTCTATGACCACAGTGCAAAAGTGTGTCCACCACCTTGAAAGGTTTTAGCCATTGCAATTAGGGGGCTCCACCTCATTGCAGGGCATGCATTTCCCGGTATAAGTTTCAGTGCGACATGGCGGTGGCTGTGATGTCCATCTCTCACAGTTTCCCAGAAAAGTCAACTTGGGGGGGGTGCCCCATTCCCCTGTCAGCATCATCATGCTCCCTTCCCCAGTTCATTTGCTGATGGGGGAAGCCCAATCCCCATTGGCATCATCCCCCAAAAGCACTCTTTTTTATTTGCCGATGGGGTGCCCAATCCCCATCAGCTACAGTCACCCCCCCAAAAAACCCACAGGTGACACCCCCCCTCCCAAGTTCATTTGCTGACAGGGGAGCCCAATCCCCATCGGCATCACCCCCCTGAAACACTCTTTTTTATTTGCCGATGGGGTGCCCAATCCCTGTCAGCTCCAGTCCCCTCACCCAAATAAAATTATGCAGGTGACACACTGGGAGCCCACCCCAGCGTGTCAAATGTACCTGTAAAACCAAAAACTTTCTTGCAATGTTTTTTTTTCCCTGTGAAAATAGAAAACAGTCCCTCGCAGTCTGCGGCCTCCTCCCCCAACCCAAGCCCACCATCTACGTACCCTGCCTCCCCATATCCCCCCACCCCATACTTACCTCTGGAACTCAGCGCAACAATCTTCGGTATACGGGGAACATGTCTGTACTCTTCAAAGCCGACTGCAAACTGAAGAAATGCCAGTAAGCTGTATAATGGCATAAATAGCGTTTTTTCAACTTTGATGCATATCTCGGGCACTTTTGGGAAGTTTGCCACCAAATTTTCAACATGGGGTTATTGGGACCCATCCTCATCAATTCAGTTGCTGTCATTGAGTTATTTGGTCCAGAAAGGTGATTTTGCAGTCACTGTGCAGAATCACCCTTCAGGACTGACTAATGAAATGACAGTGCCACTGTTCATGAGGTGGCCTCTCAAAAAGCTTATGTTGCAAATGTGGTGAAAAAAATCAAAAAAATTACTGTTTTATGAGCGTGCATTGTGCAGTTTCCACGCACGCTCGTAACTTCGCGAATCTGTAATATTTTGACTCCAGATTTTCAACATTGGCATTTTTACACACCTCCTTATGAACAGTACAGCTGTCATTTTTCACATCCTGGCCAAAATGTGTTTTCGCACTTTCAGCACAGAATAGCATGGTCACTGTGGGAAATCAGTGTTTGGGACAGAATAAGAAAATCACAGGGGCACTGTTCATGAACAGAGGTCCCAAATGTTTTCTTGAGGTGGGGTCACAAAAAGGCCATGTTTTAAAATTTGGAGTGCGAATACCAACACACGACCAGGGTGTTAGGGTTTCTAACCATTACATCTCACTCTGTAGAGACTAACAGGCATCGGGGTGTGTCTTTTGATTGTCTGGTGTACTGCTTATGCCACAGGTCCTCCACCTCCAAGCTGCAGCCACTTACAGGCATCAAGGTGTGCCTTGGACTCTTCAGACCCAATTTCAACCCATTCTTCTATGCTGCACCCATCTCAACATATGTCCTTATGAAATTGGGTGAGCATAAGGCCAGATGACCCCAAGGCACAATGCAACACTTGTCAGACTCTGCAAGGTAGGGTGAGGTGAAATAGCATGAGCGTTATGGCTAGCGACCCAAACGCACACCCCAATACCTGTCACTTTCTACAGGGTGGGGTGGGGTTGATGTCGGTTCCACACTTTGCTGCTACTTCTATTACGTGTCTTTCTAACTCCTGCACTACTAATGCCAAAACCAGCAAGACAACATCCGCCATTGACAAATGCTTGTTATGAATTGGAAAATCAGGCCCAAATTCCAGGATTTGGGAATTTTTTTAATGGTTATTATGATTTTAAAACCAAGGTAATAATAATTCTTCCCACCAGGCGGGATCAGCCTGATAGAGTTCAATGCCCAGTGCTCTATTTTTCTTTTACAATTTTGTTGTCTCTGTCACTTCAGATACACTGAAATCTATCCAGGCTACATTTCTATTTGCACTGCATTCATTTACCAAAAACATCCTTAACTCCTGTTCACTGACCTCCTTATCAGAGTATGACGTCTTAGTAAAGTGTTATACCCACTCTGTAGGACTTCAATATTATTTCTAGATTTATCAGACCTAAAAACTACTATACTCCAGATTTTCTACTATCGCTTTCATGAATATCTTCTTGAAGAGAATACCATAAAGTATGGGGAAAATGTTTTTTTTTCTTTTTCAGCATGCTTTGGTACTTCCTTCTCAGATATTTTTAGTGTCATCTTATCTTCACTCCAGCATGACTGTTTCACTATTCATCCCTGTTTCTTCACTAGATTTTTTCATATGAATGCAGTCCTCATCATACAGTACCAAGGGGCTTTACCCTTTACTGTCATAAGTGAATATGTTTTTTGTCTAGACATATTTGTAGACAATCACTCAACAAGATGACTACCAATTTTTTTTATAAGACTCAAATATATTTTGTTCTGTGTTGGAACTTGTATTAATCTTGAATGTGGCCTGCATACACTCAATCTTACATGTTGGTATAAAATCAGATTTCAATAGATTGATAATTTTATCTTGAATGTATGGGGCAATTTTTTTATCTTTTTATTATAAAGGAAAATGTTCTTGGCTGCCACCTTTTTGTTTCTGTATCATGATCAAGTTTTAGAGTAAGAACTGTTCTTAAGGGAAGATGGTCACTGTCCCAACATGACAATATTTCAAACTGTCTGACCAAACAGAAAGGGAAAATATCAAGAATACATAATCACGTACACTTTCAACATGTAGAGATGGGAAAGTAATATTGCCATCTCTATCCACAGGAAATGCACCATTCAGGAAATGTAAATTATTTATTTTTAACAATTACAACAGTATTTTTCCCTGACTATTAATTGCACTAACCCTAGAATTACACATGCTGCAGGTAACTAAAATGTCTCATCTATGTACCATGAATTACATAGGGTTTTCAGGAGCTGTCCCAGTTCTAGCACTGAAATCTCATCCACTTAATACAGGAAGACCAGTGTATATTTGGCAAATATTAGTAATCTCTTCTTTAAAGTAAGATGTTATTTCTTCATAACAAACTTTCTTGGATTGAGGTGGGCTATATACATTAATTAACATTCAATAATGTCTATAGAGTAATACAAATAGAAAAAAATAGAAAAAAAATACATTTTTTTTGAGAAAAACATTTTTTCCTAGCAGATTCCTATTATTAAGATAGGTTTCTAATCCTTATTAGCATGTCTGATTGCTTTGATTGTCCAGTACTAGAATCCCTCTAGTGCCTCTGAGTTTCATTCTGTATTCATGTTTCTTGCAAAATTATAATTCTGAATCTCCATTTGTATACAATCATCATTTTTTAATTTTCATTTGAGTTCTGTCATATTCCATATAAGTACATCCAAATATGAGTTTAAATTATCAACATTTAGGGATAGATGGAGCTTTTTACTGTTTATTCAAACTTCCTTCTCTTGGTCCAAAACACTGAGGCCCAGATATTCAAACTGCTGCTCAAAACTGGCGCAACAGCAGGAGCAAGCACAAACCAGTTGCGCAAATGCACAGGTGCGATATTCAAACATGGAGCAGAGCAAATTGCGCAAGCAACCAACGTCTGAATATCGCACATACTGCGCCATCGCGCAACCAGGAAGGAGAAGCTGAGCCAAAATGCTGCGCTATGGCGCAACCATGGAAGCTCAGCTGAGCAGTGCAGAGCTGCCACGCAAGCACAGCCCCCAGAGCAATGGAACTGCACATCCAGGGAGGCAGGCTGGGGCCCACCGCCAGCCATGCCACATGAGCACAGAACTCACTGCAGAACCCACACCACACTGGCACACCAAGCACAGCATCACTGGGGGTGGGGCGGCTGATCCCGTGCCCATGGGGACAAGCCAACTAAAGCATAGCAGAGCCAACGCCCCAGCACAACCACTGGCAGGCAGAGAGTGCCACACCCAGGGGTTGACAACCACAGTGCACATCAGTCCCCCTCGCACAGCACAGCGTGCAACTGCGCCCCAAGACACCGCCATGTGCAGTGACAGGCACTGCAGGAAACACCATGCACCCCCGTGCCACACGTCAACCCCATGCTGCAGAGAAGCAGACCACCCAGACCCACCCTGTGCACCCAGCAGTGGGTGGCAGCAGATGGTGAGAGCAACAGAAAGGCAATGCTATGCTGGTGATACCTCCCCATGGACACACACACACACACACACACACACATATATCCAGGACCATAGTAGCTCAGATGGCATGTACACCCCTGCAACGGAGCACCCAGAGCCAGTTGCAAAGCAGACACCAACACAGCAGTTGTACCAAAATAGAATTTTATATTCAAACAAAAAGAGGTAACAAAACAGCTAAAACTATGTACAAGTTGGGGGGACGGGTAAAAGGCAGGGGTGTGCAAGGGGAGGAAAACAACTTGGAGAGGAAGTCAGGGTGAAAGGGATGGGGAAGGGCAAATAAAAGGTGGGCTATGGCCCAGCAGGCTCCTACTCCTCCCCTGCCGTCTTCCCCTCCTGTGTCTGTGTGCCATTCCCCTGTTGCTGTAGGGCTTGCAGGGCTCTCTGTTGTCGCCGGCCAGCTGTGTCAGGCGCCCGGACATCGACGCCATGCGCCAAGCACACCGAGGCCTCAGGAAAATGGGAACACAGTCAATGGCTGAGACTGACCACAACCCTGAACACCACCCAACCTGCAACCCAGCTAACCCAATGTGCTGCACATGTGATGGCATGCACCCACCCACAGTGAACATGCACATGGCCATCACAAACAGGCGGCACCAGCCATGCGCACCCCGCCCACACACACTGCCCACGTCAATCACAGTACAAACTAGGCTGTCATGTGATGTTGCAACGTGGTGCGATGCCAGTCACACAGCTATGTGCCCAGTGCATGCCTGGACCACCTGTGATGCATACACAGACGGTGTCGGATGCTGCACTGTGATGCAGGTCACCTGTGTCACGCCTACATACATGGATACATAGACAGTGTCGGCAGATAGGGGCCTATGGGACACCTAGTCTGGCCATTTGGCCTTGTACGATCACTCTCATGTCCTATAAGTCCATTCCCTCACCCTGACCTCCAGAAGTCCCTCATGGCGAGCCCACACATACAGATCTCCGTGACCAAGTCAGCCCCACCACATCCTCAGCAGGGTGTTCCACTCGTCCATCACCCATAATGTGAGAACACATTAAATGTTTCCTCTAAACCACCCTCCAACTGCATCCCATGCCTCTACACCTGGAACATCCTCACCTGACAAATATTGGTTCCTGCACACTGTTCCCCCTGTACAATACTCAGTATGACCCCATCATATCCCACACCCTCCTCCCTCCAGGAGTACATGTTCAGTTCCGTCAATCTGTCTGCAAGGACATGTGATGCAATCCATGCACCATCCATGTCGCCCTCCTGTGGCAGCTCTCCACCCAGTCCCTGTCCATCGCAGCTATGTGTTCTGGAACTGTACACTGTACTCCAGTGTGGGGACTCACTAGTGTTCGTATAGTGGAACTACTACCACCCATCTGGTTGTGTCCATCATGGTTGGTGGTCCTGCCCCCAGCATGCAATAGCATCCATGGCGTAATGATACTCACACTCCTCCAGCAGCTCAGTCTGCCGCTGCTGCTGCTGCTGTTGATGCTGCTGCTGCGCTGCGGGCGATGGCCTGTGGGACTGGGGCCCTGGCATGGCCCACATCAGCGGCGTCGGCGCCGTCACCATCTGGCCTGTGGGAGAGCTATGGTGAGACAAACATCAGTGTGACTCAAAGCAGAGTGCCCCCTGCCCCAGTAAGACTGCCTGCCCACACAGCCATAACCATCCATCGCACAGCTGCACACTGACACACCGTGCACAGCCACCAGGCACACACACCCTACAGATAATATAGGTGAATAGGCGGTACACTCCGTGGCCTGGGCACCAGGCCCGCCTGTGCGGGAACGCAGCCAGCGCAACAGCCCGGGTCCCTCAGCGGAGATCACCTGAACCGGTGCCGGCACTGCTCTGCAGACCGGCCCCGCCAGTGACTTACCAGGTCAGTGGCCACTTGCTGCCACATGGGTCCTTGGTCTCGGTGAGGGGGCCTCACCTACAGTTGGTCATGAGGGCTCCACTAGGCCACCAGGTTGGCCACCTCAACTTGGCTCCACGGCACCGCCCTCCTCCCTAGCCATGGCACCAACTTTACAGCAGGCAATATGGGCCCGCTGCGCTGTGACCCCGATGGAGTTGTTGCGCAATAGACCAGCACAGGCACCTATCACGCTGTTCGCACAGCGCCATCCGCTACAGGCGCTGTAGCCATGACAGCGCAATAGGGATATACACATAGCATGCACTCAGCGCCAGGGGTCAGAGGGCATACCAAGGTCATGGCAATGATGCAGGCTACGCACAGCCGCCAGGATGCATAGGTATCCTCGCGCGATCAAAGCACAGCACCAGTGCCACAGGGACTATCGGCACGAAGGTGTCACAGGCGCCATATAGTGCCCAGTGCTGCAGCGCCACTGGCACAATGGTGGCCATGTCCAGAATAGCCCTATCGCGTTCAGCAGTTCTGCAGCCTTGATCGGCGCATCGTAACCTGTCTGGGCATCGCAATGCAGTGTAGCACACAACCACAAACATCGCCATCGGCTCAGCGGACCTTCCCTATTGCGCTAGGCGCATTTACGCGATATTCAGCCGACATATGCAAAGCAGGCGATCAGCCATTCAAAGGCGCAGTGGAGCGATTAGCATATCATTAAAGTTGCGCCCACACCTCATTTGCATGTTTGCGCTATAAAAATACGACACTGGGTTGTGGGCGGCCAGATTTGGTTGTTGCAGCTGAGAGGTGAGTTACATGCTGTGTGATGCTCAGGACAATGCACATGGGCAGGGGTGCTGGAGGTGTCACGGGATGAGGGGGCTGAGCATGATGAGGGCACTTAGAAGGGGCAGAGGGCACCCTTTCCATCAGTATCTGCCAGGCAGTGAGGAAAGGGGGGGGCTTCTGCCCCCCCGGCCTGCAGCTATGCTCATGGGGAAATGCTGTGGACTGCAGAGTGACAGGTGTCCACTTCCACCCATACAGATCAGCATGACTGACGAGAACCAGGCCGAGGGTGTGGACGGCGGGCGTAGGAGGAGCGAACTTCACCACAGCAGAGACCGAGGCCCTCTTCCAGGCCTACCTGGAGGATGAGCCGCTTTTGAGTGGGCGGAAGGCACCCTCAGCAGCGTGCAGCTGCATGGGAGGAGGTAGCTCTGGCCGTCAACCTGCCGGAAGCCACCAGCGCTCCGTGCAGGAGTGCCGCGAAGATGGGGACTGACCGCAGGGCTGAAGGAGAAGGTGGCAGCCTTCAGGGTGGCGATGCTGCCACTGGTGGGGACCACCAGTGGTGTGCAGCTGACCCGACCGAGGAGACACTGGTGCGGCCATGCAGCCAAGTGCCATTGCGGGTGTTCCTGGTGGAGGATTCCAGACAGGTGAAAGCCCATCACTGCACGGTATGTCATGGTGATGTTGTGGGGCGGCTGTTGTTCACATGCACTCACATGTACTCTCTTTCTGTTTCAGATCCTGTTCATCTGCAGAAGACGGTGGTGGTGGGTGCTGACAGTGAGGCAGACCTGCTGGACCAGGAGGAGGGACCTTCCACCTCCACCAGCAGCCTGCACGCACTGCAGCAGCAGGCCGGCTGGGCTGACAACTCCGCCGGCAGTGATACGGGTGCAGGGGGTGCACAGCCTGTGTCACAGCAGTCTGGCATGCAGGTGTGCCAGCATGCTGTGCCTATGGCAGTGGCACGCACCGGCACTATTGATGATGGCAGACCTGCAATGGCCAGTGAGAGGTGTGTGTCCCACGAGGGACACACGGCAGGCCAGCACGTGCCCCCGGGCCGTCCAGCTCCACACCTGTGTACCAGCATTCTGGCACAGTCACAGGCTGGGCCTGTCAGCACCGGTGGGGCAGCACCGGTGGCTGAGCAGGTGTCTGGCACTGTTGACAGCACAGGGGTGGAACAGGTGGACCTGGGGCTCAGCAGTTGGAGGCGCAGCAGCAGTTGCACACCAGGCCTGGGGGACAGCGTCAGGCAGTGGCACTTGTCCACTGCCCTTGGATCAGCCCATACCTGGTCCTGGCGAACAGTGGCCACCCTCAAGGGGTGCTGTGCACCAGGACCATCCACACCCTGGGGGTCACGATGCCATTGGGGCACAGTACCCTTTGGACGTGCACACCCGCCTGCTGCAGGAGTCGGTACAGCTGCAGGGGTGGGTTGCAAGGTCCGTGGAGGCACTGACTGTGTCCGTGGAGCGGCATAGCAGGGAGTGTGCGCAGGACCGGGCCGAGATGGTCCATATGCAGACGGATGTGACCGCTGCCATCGACAGGCTGACCCAGGCAGTGGTCTCTGTGGCGACCACATTGACCACACTGTCTGGTGACCCTGTACCACGCACCCCACACAGTCGCACTCCACTCCCGTTCCGGCATCGTGTGACACCAGGCCTGTCGGCGCGGGTTCTGCTGTGGGCATCCGAGCACCCCTGGTGCAAGTTTCTTCCGGGATGCAGACCCTGTGCGGGCAAGGTCGGCGGTCACGCACTGGGACCCCTGGTGGTGCAGTAGTGCCACCCGATGTGGCCCTCGCGCAGCCTGTCCAGTGCTGCTGGGCCGCGGTGGGGCCACCCACGCATCCGTGGTGGCCGTGGGACAGTGCTCCCTGACTGAGCTGTCTCCCAATGCAGGCCCTGTCTGGTGCTGCCCTGTGTGCAATGTGTGTCATGGTGGGCAGTGCACTGCTGGGTGCTCTGCTCACCAAACTGACACACGGACCACCTGCACTCTCCCAACTGCTGTCCACAGGTGCGTGTGGATGATGATGCCATTGCACTGTACACCAAGGTGCAAGGTTGCCCAGGTCCTGACACATGTCGTGGACGGTCCAGGTGGTGAGGGTGGTTGGTGGTGCTGTGTGATAGCGTGTAATTTTCCGCATTGCTGTGCTGCTGCCCTGTATGCTGCCTGGTGTGTGTGTGTGTGTTTGTTTGAGTGCTCACCCTCTCTGCTAATGTGCTGGTGTCGTAGACCCTTCAACTCCCTGACCTTCATGCCGGTGTGTTCCCTGTGTGCCTGTGGTTTGGCATGAACAGTGTTGCCTGCACATGTCCCCTTGACTTACCTGTGTTGTCGTGGTGCTCTTCTGCAATGGTGTCCCGGTGCAGCTGGGCCTGCCGGGTCAGTCGGGGTCCCTCCGTCCTAGAGGCGGCTCATCACCCATATCACGGCGCCACTGGCGTCCCCATCGCTGTCCCCCTCTTGAACCTGTACGGCTATCCCATGGTCTTTGGCCATGTTGTGCAGGATGCAACAGGCCAGGAATATCCCACAGGCCTTTTGGGGGCTGTACTGTAGAGGCTCCGCCGGTGTCCAGGCATCGAGGCGTGCCTTGAGTATCGGAACACCCGCTCTATGATGTTCCGTGTTGCGGCGTGTGCCTCATTGAAACCGTGCTGCACTGGGGTGCGTGGGCGCCGGTATGGTGTGAGCAGCCAGGGATGGAGTGGGTATCCACAGTCACCTGTGTGGAGACAGTGGAGATCAGTGTTAGGTCAGGTCCATATTGCCCATATCCTTGTGTGCCACTACCATGGCACCTGTTCATTCCACCCTTGCACGAGTTTGCATTCCATACATGTGTACTCACCCACTAGATGACCCGTGGGATGTTCCCACTCTCGAATTGATGGCACAGTGCAGATTGGTGCCATATGAGGCATCATGTGCTCCGCCAGGGTGTGTGCACAGACATTGATGATGCGCCCAGTGGCATCACACACCACCTGGCAGTTGACACTCGAGTAGCCCTTTCGGTTCCGATATGCTTGCCCGTCGGGGCCAGGTGGCATGTGAATGGCCACATAGGTGCAGTCTATGGCACCTAGCACGCCAGGCATTTGTGCTACCCTGTGGAACTCCTGCATGTTTGCTGTACGCTCTGCCGCGGTGCTGGGGAAATGGATGTACTCCGCAGCATGAGGCAGCAGTGCGCTGAGGAATTGGGTGAGGATGCGTGACGTGGCCGACTGCGTGATGCCTGTGGTGTCCCCTGTCAGCCTCTGGAAGGTGCCCGTGGCGAGCAGGCACATGCAGGCTGTCACCTTGGTCTCCACGGACAGAGCATGACTCTGTCATGAGAGTGCCTGCATCACATCACTGCACAGCTCACTGAGCCGTCTCAGTATTGCCCTGCTCAGGCGGTACCAGGCCACGATCTCAACATCACTGTACAGCTCGTAGCTGATGCGGGCACGATACCGCCTGTCGGGGGCATACCGCCGACGGGCCCCTCCACGGCCACGTCCCCCTGCAGCATGCTGTCTCACCCCTCATTACAGCTTCCATGTGGAAGCTGACACTGTCCATCTCCCTGGCTTCTGCCCCCCAGCTGCTGTTCCTGTGTTACCCACTGCCCCCACTGCTGCTTCCCACTGCACGGGCACCCCACTGCCTCTCTGTCCTCCAGGACCCACTGTCCCTCTCTGTCCTTCCTGCTCCTGTCTCTGTCTCTGTCTCTCTCTCTCTCTCTGTCTCTCTCCCCGGTTTGCGGCCTGCTACGGGTTCTTGCGCCCGCTCCCTTGAGCCGTTTATTTTGGCTCAAATCCGGTACTCAGCAACTTCCGGCTGAGCCACTCTTGCGCATTGTGCAAAAGTATTCCAAAAATATCATTGCGCACTTTATGCATGGACCGCCCCCTTGCGCCTTCATTTCCATTAACGCTGTGGCTCAGCGTGTTCCGATAAGCGCAACTGGCCCCTTCTCAATATCGCAGAATGGCGCATTTTTGGAGTTGGGCACGCGCAACCCTGTTGCGCATGGCGCAACCCTTTTGAATATCTGGGCCTGAATATATTCTCATCACATAATATTACAAAGAGCTCTGACTCTGATAATTCTTCTTAAATGCTATCTTCACTTAACTGCCTGCTCTTCTTCTGACTGAATTCCATCTTCCTCAAAAATTATACTATTCTTAATCCTGGGTGCTCTTTGATACCTTCCTATTGTAACCCACCTGTTTCCTAAAGAGAACAATTCCTTCTCCCCCTCCACTATTAAGTCATGTTGAGATGGAACTGATCTATAAAACAAAATTCCCATGCCATCTCACTGAACTCCTTAACTATAGCAACCATTTTCTTCCTGGCCTCAGTGTTTAGGGTTTCAAATAATATCTATACTTCTGAGCTGTTTGCTTGTACCGTTTCTGCAGTATAGGTCAAAGAGATATAATTCCAACAAAAGGTATGCCCCATTACTTCCTTACATAAATTATACCCCAGGGGCCTGATTCACAAATGTGTCAGGAATGCCACAAGCTTTGGGTGTACTAAGATATGGTGCATGGGCCTTGCTGTGTTCCCCAGCAAGCAATCAGTATTCTTGATCCCATGCCACAAGTTAGACCAGCTTTTTACTGGCACAAAGTACTGTAATGTCAGAAATGTTGCAAATGCACCCCATCTTGAATCGGGTGCAGGTTGCTGCAATGTGTTTGGCACAGTGTAACTACAGGGCATACAGTACTAGACAGTTCCAAATATGTGAATGACTTCATTCACAAATTTGAAACTGTCTAGTACAGTATGCCTTTCAAGCCCATTGGTCCACACTGGGGACAAATGGGCTTACAGCCCATAATGTACCTGCTAGTCAGCGAGTGGGTGGCCAGGCGGTATGCGGGCGGGTTGCGGCCACCTGCCACTGATGGGGGGAGTGGGGTGGGCAAGAGGTTCTGTGTGGGTGGGAGAAGTGGGAGGTTCCACTGGATCACCAGGGATATTTTGTATGGCTATGTACTGCGATCTCAGCGACGGGCAGGGCAGAAACCACTAGACCACTGGGGATGGTCTTCTGAAACATATATCGGGAATTGGGGAGTTGGGCAGGAGGGGGGACCATTTTACTACTAGGGATGGATGTCTGTTACATTACTCAGCGTATCGGCGATTCAGGAGGGTGCGGGGAACCACTAGACTACCAGGGTGATGTGTGTGCTTGAGGACGGTGTTCTAGGTGGATGGGTGGCCACCCACAGCTGGCGGCTGTTGTGTTGCACCCTGAAATACAGTGGCCCACCTGTGAGTGGTTGAGATTTATTCCCACTCCTTATGGGTTCAACTTTGAGCCCTCCTATGTGGCACACTGCAGGGTTGCACTGGCATATGTGCCGCACATCCTGGGCTGAATATCGGGATATGCTGCATATGCATGGGCACTCCCCCTTCTTCTGCAACGCATACTATTACATTGCACCCTGGTGCATTGGAATTTGCACTGCACCAGGCAGCCTTCTCAAAATCCTGCCAGGGCACAATGTGGGGTTGCACCAGCGCAACTCTGTTGCACCATGCGCAACCCCTTTGAATATCCTGGCCAGCGTTGGTAAATTAAATCCAGTCCTTATCCAGTTATCTTTAACTTCAGCATCTACTTCTTTTGGAAAGGTATTCCTATTATTGAAATTGTCCTATTTTTATTTATTTGCTGTTGCTACATTATTAAGATCAGTGAACCTTTGTTGCTTATGCTATTTTTTTTTACCTGAGATCATTCTATATCGGCTCTTTTCTCCATTTCTTGATATTAGCACAATTACAGCCTGATCATAATCTTGCAAAGAGTTAGCCTGATCTCTTATTATTTTAATACTTCCCTGGGCAGTTTGTGCTTTGTACTTATCTTTCTCTGGGGTTCAGTTTTCCAATCTTTTTCACTATTCTTTCTATTTTTCTATACTTTTGACTTTTTATTTTAGAATTTAACCTTTCTATTTCCACCAACTCTTCATTCTCTATTTTTTCTGTTATTTTTTTCTAATTTCATCTTTATTACTTTTAGCAGATATGGTCCTGTTATGATCCTTATTACATTGTTCATTTCCAGTAATTACTTCTTCCTTATCCTGGCCTTTTAGTTTTTTTTTTTTTTCTAAAAATCCTGTCTAAGAAGTATAACTATTTTCATGAATAGGCAATTGTTAATAACCAACTCTTTTTTAATACACAAATGCCCTTAATCCATTTTTATATTCATCTCAATCTCATTAATAGCTTCCTCTTCCTCCTTACACACATTGCAAGGTTTATGGTTTGAATCAAGCCAGGAATGTAGTAGATCTGGGTCCAGATATTCAGAACTTTGCACTGAGTGCAAACCATTTGGACAGAGATTGCACCCCATTTGGGCAGCTCCCCTATATTCAAAAGACCGAATAGCACAGGCAAACTGTAATAGCACTGTGCAAAGTGATAAGGTATACTCTGGGAAAATAGAGGGGACATGTAGATGAATATTGGCACTGCTATTTCCAGCACGTTAGCACCACGCAAATGAGTTTGTGCAACACATAGTGTAGCACTAGTGACAGCCCAGAAAAAAGTAGTCTTAACTCCATGCAAAACAAGAATGGAGGGCGTGGACCCAGCAGCAACAGGCAACAGGGCTGTATGCAACAACAGCACCATTGGGCAGCAAGAGAGGGTGGAAGGCCACCCTGGGCCAGACCATATGCCAAGGAAGAGATAAGCTGTAAACCAATGTTACCAGCCAGGAGTCGTAGCTTGGTATCCTGGTAGTGCCCAGGATACCCTCATCTGGCATCATTCCCAACCCTGCCAGGCATGTGAGTGTGGCCTAGTACCCAGTGGACACCCTGTCAGTGAGTACATGCAACACACAATCCCAATACCTCCATTGGGTACATCATACGAACATATGAACATATGAAATCGTCATCAGATACAGGCCATACAGTCTATCAAGTCTGCTGAAATGTGCAGCTAGCATCCCTTACACTGCAACTGCCCCTCCCTACCCTCCTCACAGTGACCTTCCCCCTCACCATGTTCCATTCCCTTTTAAAACTGCCCACTGTCTTACAGGATACCACCTCTTTAGGCAGAGTGTTCCACTTAGACACCACCCTTTCCGTGAAAAGTGTCTCCTCATTTCTCCCCTGAACCTTGCCCCCTCCAATCGCAGACCATGCCCCCTCGTGTCTCTCCCACCCCTCAACTTAAATATCCCCACCTTATCAGTTTTGTTTATACCCTTCATGTATTTAAAGGTCTCAATCATATCATCCCAATCCCTCTTTTCCTCCAGGATGGACATGTTAAGCTCCCTTAGCCTTCCCTTGTAGGGTTTGTCTTCCAATCCCTGGATCATCTTTGTCACTCTGCACTATACCCCGTCCAGCAATCTAACATCCTTCTTCAAGTATGGGTGTCAGTACTGCATGCAGTACTCCAGATATGGCCTCACCAACTACCTTTACGGAGGCAGGATCATCTCCCCTCTCCTGATGTGATTCCTCTAGCAATACACCCCAGCATGCTGTTGACTTCAGAAGCTGCCTTCCTGCCTTCCTGAACTCTGCTGAGTTGCTCATTTGTCCTGTTATTATCACCTCAAGATCCTTCTCCCCCTCAGTGGTGGCTAACTCTATCCCCTCAACTGATAGTGCCTCCTTGGGTTCCTTGCTCCAAAGTGCGTAACTTTGTACTTCTTAGCATTGAACCCCAGCTGTCAAGTATCTGATCAGTCCTCCAGTTTAGCCAGATAATCCTGCAACCCCTGCCACCCTACTGTGTCATCCATTGTGGCTCTGATCTTGTTGTCATCTGCAAACAGATTGGTCTTGTTCTTAATGCCATGTGAGATGTCTGCTGTGAAGATACCAAACAATGCCAGGCCCAGTACAGAGCCTACAGTACCTTGCTTGTCACAGTCCTTGGAGTTGAGAGTTACCCTCCTACCACTACCCTCTGTTGCCTCCCCTGCAGCCAGTTCTCAATCCAGTTCACCATCTTTGTCCCTGCCCCCAGGTATTTCAACTTACTAACCAGCCTCCCATATGGCACTGAGTCAGATGCCTTACTGAAGTCCAGATACAGGACATCCACTGCATGGCCCTGTCCAGTTTCCTAGTCACCCAGTCATACTATTCAACTAGGTTGGTCTGGCAGGATCTACCAGAGACAAGCCCATGTTACTTTCCATCCTGGAGTCCATTATCTTCCAGAAAGGTTACCAACCTCTCCTTAAGAATTGTCTCCACCTACTTTCCCACAATGGATGTGAGGCTTACTGGTCTGTAGTTGCCCAGTTCATCCCTGGGACCATTTCTGTGCAGCGGCACCATGTGCACCATCCTCCAGTCCTGTGGTATGCTCCTTGTGTCCATGGAGGTATTGAACAGGTCTGCCAATGGCTCCGTCAGGACCTCTGCGAACTATTTCAGTACCTTGGGGTGAATGTCATCTGGTTTTGGTGCCTTATCCACCCTCAGTGCCCTTAAACCTTCAAATATCCTACCCGCTGTGATTTCCCCATGTGTTACCCCCTCCTCCCCTGTGTCTACCTTCCCCACCCACTGAAGTAGTGTCCCACTCTTCACCTTAGTAAATACAGAGCAGAAGTATTCATTTAGTGCCTCTGCCTGTTCTGTCCCCCTTTGCTCTATACAATGCAGCACACACATGCTGCACTGAATGGAGGAAAGAAGGGTGGTGGGGGGAGGAGTACAGGTGCCCAGGATGCACCACAAAGTAGGTCCTGCCATGCGGCTGGGATCAGCCACACAGTAAACATGTTTCAGTGTCAGGAATGCCCCTGACATCATTGGGCCTGTATGATGGTGTGTGTCTGCCACCCCCTGGGCACATACCACACACCTGTGCATACACCATAACACATATGGCCAGTCATGTGTGTGTGTGCTACAGTGAGCATCCCATGCCAGTGGCACAGCATCTATGGGTCACAGGACAGTATGACATGGTTGTCCACTGTCAGAACTTACCTGCTAGCTGGGCCTGTCCATGTGTGAATAGCAGCATTCAATGGTACCTGACACACTATATGCATTGATGTGTCCCTCACAATCCTAGTTATCCATGGTAGTGTAGCATATGATACACACTATGGCAGGCACTGCTATATGTCTATGGCATGCAGCACAACCACTCATGCCTGTGATGCTATCCCCCTGGGGCACAATAGTCTGTGCAACTGTGTACAAACCTATCCTCTAGCTACCAACCTGTACTTCCAGTCTGACATACAGGTGGGGCAGTGTGCAAATCTAGCCTGCAGCTACTAACTTGTAGTTCCAATTTGACATACAGGTGGTGCTGTGTGGACCCTGACATAGCCTGGGCAATCTATACATGGAAATGCATGCAAATCAGGCCATAATGACATGTTAATGTGGCTGTTTGCCCTCTGAATACCCAAGTAGGCTAATTTGCATATCCAGTTTGAATATGGCAAACTTTTGCCCTGGTCAAAACAATCTGAACCTTAGCGCAGTTCTGCAGTATTTGGTCTGCACTGTTGTTTGCAGTTGTTATGCATCACTTTCTTGCTAGCAACCACAGTGGCCACGTAGTTCACCTTTGCCTGACAATACCTCTGTGTGCTGTTGCTGTTTGTACTGCCCAGTTGCTATATTCAGCATAGTCTTCCTTGCTGGGCTGTTTTTGCTCTGCACTCACAGCCAGGTTTGTCCACCTTCATTTGCTCACTGTATTCAGCTGTTTTTGCCTCTGGGTTATTCCTTAGGATATTGCATGATCTTGGCTGTAGGCTAGTTTGCCCACCTTGCAGTTCAACCTTTGCCCCCAAGCAAGGTTTTGAATATTGAGCCCCTGGTGGGAATTGTGAAGGTGGATCAAGTTTTATTTTATTCATGTATGGAGTGAGAAAGGCCTCAAAATCATCCAAGAAGCTGTGTCTGATTTGTCTTTTGGATCTAGGGTACAGATTTATAGCATGTTGCATTTGATTTTCTGATTGTACAGTTTTCTCTTTACCATTAGTATCATTACCATGTGATCCAATTTGTGCCTCAGATATCTATGCTTCATAGTTTATTTTCTCTCTCCTATCGCCCAAACTTCTTGAACCTGAAGCTGCTGAATGATTCTGTGACACATGTGAACTTTTACGTGATTCAAAAGCTTACCTTCCTCCAGTAATTGAATTTCTTTAAGGAATGGGTCATCAGAGTTTTCTGATCTGACCTTTGCATTAACATCTTTAATTGGAGAAGAAGCTAAAGGGAGAAAAGCTGATCCTTGTATTCTTAAAATTTCCTTTCTTCCCTACAAGATCTATTCCATTGGTAGAGGAAGAAGTGTGCACTAGGCCAATGGTGCTCCAATTAAATAATCCAGAAGCAAACTCTAAAAAATGGGCACAGTGTCAGATAATTTTCATAAAGGACTCCAAGGCTTAATAACCCAAACAATTTTTCTTTTATTATAATAAACCCAGCATACAAATGTGCGTGCTTGATGCATTTCAGATATGATTACCCTTTATCAAAAGCTTTTCATAAAGAATAATCTTACCTAAAACCTGTCAAGCACACACGTTTATAGGCTGGGTTTATTATAGTAAAAGAAAAATTGTTTGGATTATTAAGCCTCGAAGATCTATTCCATTTCCAGGCCACAAAATATAATAAGTAATTTTCTTATTATTGTCCTGTTTGCTCCTTTTTTTTTCCTTACTTTTTTAACACGTTCTTATTTTTTAGTGTATTAGAGCCTTGCACAATCTTTCTTTCCATCTTGTCTCCATTTTCCAAAGGGGAAAAAAAATATATGGTGTTATTAGGAACACTTACACAACCATCACAACAATCACATAGAAGGATAACAAAGGCAATGACACTGTTAAACAAAAACTCCACTAGATAAATTGTACATGAAATATACAGAGAGTAGTAAAGATGATGAAAAATAGGATAATTAATCACATCCAATACTATACATTATGAGAATCAATTCAGATGGATCTTGACTTTGTTCACAGATGTCTTGGCTCTTATGCTAAACTCAAAGGAGAACCATCTGTGCCATCAATTTGTGAAGAAGCTCAGTCCTATTATATGTCCATAATAAAGGATATTCATCGGATAATAACTTGATAAAGATCTTCGGAGCAAAGGTCCCTGTGAAAATAAAAATGATACAACACATATTTGTAATAATTATATGTGAAATATAAATAACCTAACTGGCATAACAGTATAAAGTACTGGGTTACTTCTCAGCCTTTGTACAAAACCTAAAAGTATCAAAAAAGATGTAAAAATATGAAAGTCAGCCAACATAAATGCTAAACAAACAGTAGAAAAGCTGACTTCATTTTTACCTTGCTAAAGAGCCACTTGATTAAAGGTCCAGTAAACACTATCAAATCTTTATACATGTGTTGCTTAATGGTTTAAAAAAGACAAAATTACACAAATGGAAGGATTCACTATCAGTAAGCATATAAATTAAGCAAGCACTCCAAGTGAAAAGATAACCATATGTAAGTCACTAGCTAGCATATTTCTAGATATGCCAAATTGAAAAAAAAAAACAAAGAAATTAGTCACATTAGCAAGGAAAGGCAGTCTTTGTAGACCTAACTAAAATAAATTAGTCACATTAGCAAGGAAAGGCAGTCTTTGTAGACCTAACTAAGGCCTTTGACCTTGTTAATCACCCCCTATTCATAGCTAAACTTCATCACATTGGACTGGATAATAACTCCCTCGAGGGTTTTCAAATTACCTAGCAAATCGTTCTCAATGTGTTAAATGGGTAAACACACTATCCCCTCTAGCACCAGTCACTAACAGGGTAACGCAAGGGTCCATACTTGGTCCCCTACTATTTTCCATATTCATCAATGACCTGCCTCTTAACTGTTGTGGTGCATCAGTACAACTCTACGTGGATGATGCAATGTTCTACAGATCTTCCAAGGATATCAGCACCCTGACCGCAAATCTTGAGCTAGACTTCCATGGCCTAGAATCTTGGTTCTTAAATAATCAAATGGTTCTCAATGAGAAACAACTCAAAACTATGCTCTTTCAACACATCTCCTTCAAAATTTCATATGACACACCCTTCCTCTTAAAAAACCTCCTCGGGTACTCCACTGGATAATGTCTCATCATTCAAATACCTGGGACTCATGCTTGTTGAAAACCTAGTGCTTGAAGTACACATAAACAACACCATCAAATCACTAATTAAAAACTTGGGCTGCTCTACCACTCAGCACCCTACCTCTCAAAGTATGTCAGAGTGACCACTGCCTCTGCCACCCTACTCCCTGGCCTATTCTATGCAGCACCTGTCATCCACTTGGTTAAGGCTCCATTACTGAACAAAGTAAAAAAGACATACCATAGGATAGTTTGCTTTGCTGCCTCGGCCCCTACCCGAACTCACCACTGCCTTGTACTCAACAAAGAACAAAAGTTGGCCAACCTTTGACAGCAAATCTGACTTCCCTGTGCACTGCACCACCTTTAAGTTGATTCATCAACCCCCCCCCCAGTCTGATAGGTCTACTATCCCTAAAACCTACCCCTCATGTACTAAGTTCTTCTTGCCTACCATTACTGGAGCTCATGAAGGCCAGACTAAAGACAGGCCTAAGATCCAACACTGTCACTGCCCCTAGAATTTGGAACAATTTGCCCCACCTTCTACTTTCCAGCGAAATCATTAACCAATTCAAGAAACTCTACAAGGATGAGTTCTTCAACCCCCCCCCCATGCAGAGGTAACTGTTATTAACAAGTAAGGTCACATGTGACTAATGTTACATGTCTCTCTCAATCTCTGCAATGGTCACAAACAGTCTTCCTTCTCTCCTATCTCAAACACAAGCTGTTCTCCTCACTTCTCACTCCTCCTCTACCTAGAATAACATCTGACTGTAACCTGAACCCCATGTCCCTAACCAAATGCAGTTGAATCTGACTATTCTTAGTTATTTTGCTGTTTAAATTGTTGAAATCTGGTATGTGAATGGCATAAATGTCCCTGCATATGGCATAATATGTTAATCTGCCTCCTGCCTCCCCTGGCTACCTACAAACTGCCTGTAATCCTGAATCCTTTGGTTACTGCCTGCTCGGGTAATGTTGTTATTTACCTATGGCTTAACTGTATGTTGTGACTCACTGTACTATTCTATGTGTATTATTGTATTATTTTTTGTTCTTGGAATGCTTTATTCCTTGGGTCATCACTGAAAAAAGGGACTTTGCCTCAGTTGACCTACCCAGCCTTCAAAATTCAGAAAAATAAATAAATAAATCTATGCTGAGAGACTGACTGCTGCAGCTATCAGGACAAACTGACCTTAACAAGGACAGCAGCACTTATCGATATGCAGGAATTGGTGACTTGGATGTGTCACGTGACCCCAGTGGCACGAAATTTAAACCACTTTAAAAAAATATACAAAATTCTATGTCAAAGAAAAATATGCTCTCAGATATGTAGGTGACACTCTTAAGTAACCACAAGCATCTAGTGCAGAAACAATCAATGAAATCACTGAGCAACATTAGTACAGCTGTGTTCCAATATGATTGTATACATGTTAACATTATATCATCTGAATCCAAATCAGAAAACAAAAAAAAAATCAAAAACTACATTTAAACCCACATTGGCAGCTTACTTTGACTATATCAGAAATGTTGTCTGAGTTACAGGGTACAGCTATGAAACCCTGCACAAGCTTTCAAACCCAGCACAAGACATTGCTTCGATTCTAGCCATGCTACACTCTCCAAGCCCTATCATTGCTTTAGTCTTCCACAGCGAGTAGCCTTGTCAGGGCTCAGGGCCATCTCAGCCCTCCTCATACTATTCTAACCTCCATCCTCCACAGAAAATCCACAGGACCGTACACTGACCATGTTTCAAGCTTTGTTTTTGGATTGAGTCTTCCACTTCTCAGTACGCCCGTTTCTCTGCAGAACTCCTCACTGCACAGAACACATCCTGTGTCTCCTAGCCTGCATGTAGATCTCAGCTTACTTGAGCTGCTCAACCTCTCAAACAGTGAACTTGGAGTGGGGATTCAAAATAGCTACAAGGAATAGAGAGCAAAAAGAAAGACTTCTGAGGGTGACACCAGATAAAATTTAAATTTTACAATTATATCACTATAACTCCCTCAGGCAACAATGGCATACCTTTTTTGAGACACATTTAAGCATTCACAAGTATAAAAGCTCTTTTCTGTCTTGTATTTCAGTGTTCAATGTTTCTGTTATTCTTTCAGGCAAAAGATTTAAAGGTTTCTAGCATATATCCTCTCTGCCTCCTCTCTTCCAGGGTGTACATATTTAGGTCCTTAAGTCTCTCTTTGTAGTCTTTCTGATGCAGACCCTGCACCATTTTAGTTGTTCTCCCCTGGATCTCCTCCATTCCATCTATGTCCTTCCCAGATGTCGTCTCCAGAACTGGACACAATACTATGGAGGGAGGTCTTAATAGCTGTCTATGAAAAGGCAATGACTGCTCCCTCTTTCTGCTTGTGATACCATTCCCTATGCACCCCAGTATCCCTCTCATCCTCCCAACTGCCCTGTTACACTGCCAGACCACTACAGGTCATCCAATATTATTAGCCCCCCAAAGTGAAATAGAAGGAGCCCTTAGGGGCCCAAATAACCAGTAGAAAAGACACTAGAAAAGTGTGGGGTTCTCAAGGAGGAGAGGGAATCAAGGAGAAATCCTCCATCTGTAGCCATTATTTTCTCCAATTGCAGAGTCCACACATGTACGTTGAGCTATACCAGTCCGGCATGTTTCTCTTGCTCAGGGATGTCCAAATATATGTGGGCTACTAATGGTTGGGACTGATAGTAGGATGTAGCATGAACTGGTTTAAATTTTGTATAGATAAAATCATTCTTCCAGTGGTATAGCAGTAAATGTCTCTGTATACAGACTATGAGAGTGGGTAGCTCTAAATATATAACTCTGTGCCCACAAGGCCATCTTATTGTTTATGTCCCTTGTTATTTTTTGCTTTGAGAGAAGGGTACATATGTAACAGGGAGCACCTGTTATGTGTAATAAACCTGTCAAATAATAAAATGATGTGCCAGCCCCTTCCCCTCATTTTCTCTCACTGTTTTCTGTCTTCTTCCTTTTCCTCTTCTTTCCTTTTTTGTTCATGTCAGGGTGACCGACCTGGCATTCTTACTCCTTTTACTGTCTCCTGTCTTCTTTTGAGCCCCCCCTACTGTGCACATTAGTGTTATTTATAGATCTCCTGAGCTGGAAATTCTTTTAGTGCATATCGTGCTTTATGGCATGAAGCACTGATGCCCTTATAAATGCTGACTGTCCAGTGGTAGTTAAAATGGTACTGGTGCCCCTAGAAAGAATAAAGAACCAGGCACCTAGTTCCTAAGGTGCAAAACACCAGAGCCATTGCTGCATGTTGCAGCAGTGTTTGAAAATGTGACTCCAGTGCCTGAAAATGCTCCCGGTTGCAAAGTGCGATGCAGGAGCATTAGCAAATGTGGAGCGGGGAGCTCCGGTGTGGGTTTTGCTGCACTATGCAGCTAAGGAAGTGCTCCTTGTGTGGAGTGCGAGAGTGTTTCAGAGCAAAGGCATGCTCCAAAGCAAAACAGACTGCCATGCTTGCAGCATGAATAAAATAATTTGTCAGCTGAGGGGACACTATGGGCAATGGCAGAACTAAGCCCCTTAGTGTCCCATGTTGTAGAAAAAAGTGTGCACTATGAAGATTTGGCAGCCCCAGAGGCGTTGTGACTGGGGCTGCATATATAGAATAAATACACTGAATAGATGGCAGCAGTTAAATAAATAAATAAATAAATAAATAAATAAGGGCCCAAATGAAATGTTACCCGATGGACTGACATTTCAGCTATCGGGTATTTGCAAGACATATTGCTGATTCAGTAGGGGCTCAGGGAGCTGTTAGCAGAGCACCTGCTTCTATTAGGAAGGAGTACAGCTTTGTAGAAGCTGAAAGTAAGCCAGGTAAGAATAAACATACTGGAATTTCCTGTACATTGTAGGTCTCATGACTTGAGAGGAAAATGGAGATTAGGAGTGTGCCCTACATCTCCCTTCCCCCTTACCAAGTCAGAGATACCTGCACATATGTAATAGAATTGTAACAGAACTGGTAATAAACATATAATTGCCTGTGGGCCCTGCTGTAATTATGCTCTAGCTGTAGGGCTGGCTGGCCTGAAATAGCCCCTATTTATATGTTTCAGAGCCAGTGATGTCACAACCAATGGAAAACCACCAAATCTGTGGTGTCAGCCCAGGGAGCTATAAAATGGGTTCACCACTAGGGGACCTCAGATAGTCAGGTCAGTCTGGTGCTGACAGTGAGAGGAGAAGGACCTTCATTGGTGTGTGCTGATTTTCACACAGATAATCGGAGTGTAAGAGGTATTACCCTAGGCTATCTTGGCTGAAACTAAGCCACAGGCTCTGCTGGGGAAAGAAGAGTCATGAATTTTTTTTGTTATGCAGGACTAATAATTTTTTCTTCTATGACTTCTGTATAAATTTACTGATTTTCTACAAAATAAACTGACACATGCATTTGTGCACTTTTAATGCACTTGATCACTGCTTGGCTGTGTCAGTTACTATCCCATATGTTCACAACATGTAATGTGAAAGAGAATGTTTTGACTAAGGGACCTTGTGTATAATGCTCAAAATATTTATTTAACCAATGGTGCAAAAGGCTAGAGAGCAGGACAAAGAAAAAAAAAACAGTACCCAAGTGCTTCACTTCTTCACGAATGATGCTTAATCAGGTTGTGGGGAGATATTGGTGACACCCTCTTTTATATTCCAAATCATGTGGATTGACTAAATAGTAAACTCATTCCTCCTTCTCCATTTAAAACTGTGGTGTTTAAAACCAAAGCTGGTAAACAGAGGACAATGAGTTTAATTTAATTTGGAAGTGGATATTAGATTATCTGATTGCAATGAATTCAATACAGCAATACATAACCACATACATTAGTGCAATGGTCAAAATAAGTAAAATAAGTCCTAACAAAATAAGCATGTGAAAAAATAAAAGAAAAATAGTGATATACTAGATCAGGTCAGACCAGCAAAAAGCATCTATTTTTTTGAACCATTAATATCAACTTCTTCAAAAAACAATCTAATATAGTATGTCGTACAATCTGAACTAGTCAAAAGGCAAAGAAAATATAAGGCAGTAAAAGCATAACATTTTCTGACAATTAAAATAATGTAATAAACAACTCATTAAAGCAAACAAAGAGAAAATTTACATGGGGGGAAAGACCATTTGGTTAAGTGAAGGGGTGCTGTGAGACTGGAATAAGGGGGGGAGGGGGCAGATGGGGACAGGGGAAGGGGTTCTGTGGAGAAATAAAAGAGGATTGTGGGAAAGGAATGTTTGATGGAGGGAGGAAGTATGAGACTGTGATGGGGAAGGGGAAATGAATGTTTGAAGGAGGGAGGTGGGATGGAAAGGGAAGGAAGGAAAGAAAGCAGTGTAAGGAAAGAGATTGATAGGACAAAAGGGAAACATGTTTGGGTGTTGTAGGCTAGGGGAAAGGGAATTAAATGATTACAAATTAAATGAAACCAACTTTATGTTGCCACCCTTGGGGCAAATGCAATGCCTGCTATTTTTGCACGATGGGCAAAAATCGTTGCCCATTCATCAGGTGAACTGACTTTAGGAATAAAGGAATATATTTCATATGAGATTTTATTTCTGGTGTACATTTTATTCAGTGTAATTGTTAATTGATCTATGTGTGAAGAACTATTTGTACCTTTAGGGAACACATATAGGAGCATATTTATTCTATACTGAAGGCCAGTTCGAATAACCCCATGGCACACATTTTAAGTTATCCCAGCAGGGTGACCCTCAATACATGACCTTCATGGATTTGCAAGAGATGGCTTGAAGAACAAGGGGTGGTGACAGTGCTAATCTTCATGTACAGAAGGAGTCTAAATGATTTTTTCTTTGAAAGCACTGTGACCACATGGTTTGAATGATCATATTGGTTTGATCCATTGTCTAACATGATACATTTGGGACATCTGAATCTTATTAATCTGGTTCTTACATTTTTATACTGTATTTGTTTTGTCTGTTTTATTTTTTAAAGATGAAAATGGACTTTTTGATTGGCAATTGCCTTTTTGCCTGTCACTGTCATTTCTTCACGTCCATTTTGGGAGTTTTAGTCATTTAACTTGTAAACATCTAAAAACCTACAACCCCAAAGCCCATTGTCTCCTTTCTTCCTATCTGTCCCTTACCTTCCATCCCTTTCACCCTTCTTATCCCTCCTTAAAACATTCCTCCCCCTACTCCTGCCCCCCATTAATTTCACCTCTGAACCCACCCCTTTCCTTCCCTCTCCCCGGTCATGTGATCCCTTGTTAGTACAATGTGTCTCTCATTTTTGCTTTAAGGAGATTAATTATTACATAATTTCACTTTTTTGAAAATGTTATGTTTTCACTGCTTTAATATCGTCTTTGTGTTTTGACTTTTTTAAATTATACAATATACAATGGCAAGAAAATTTCCTGGACTCTGATTGGTCCATGTGTACCTGAGACAGTGATATTATTACACAATAACATCACTGGATGAAGTCCAGGTACACACACAACTGCATGACAGACTGAAAAAAGCATCCTTCCTTCTGGTTTCTGGTTGCAGAATTGCACAACACTAAAGAAAGGAATGTGTGACTGTGAAATAGGAAGTTCTTCGGACCCTTTAACCAGTGGGCCTGTAGCTTAATGGTTAGAGCACTGGAATGGCATACCAGAGGTCCGGAGTTCAAATCCCGGTGAGCCCACATTTTCCTTTCTCATTTCCATCCTTGGTTTAAAAAAATATATATATACCTTGCAGGGGTTAAACTGCACTGTGAGTAGTGGTCCATCCTTCAGAAATTCCTACCACTCGGAGCAGCTGCTGGAAAGCATTTCAGCATGCATGGGACAGACATAAGGCAATTCTAGTGGGGGGTAGGAGGAAGTAGGCTGTTGGTTAACTAGGATCTGCAGCTTATCCATTAACTAGGGAAATTGGCAGACTAGGTGGGCCAAGCAGTCCTTATCTGCCATCAAATTCTGTGTTTCTGTGTAGCAACCCCCCAGTGATGTCACACCCCCATTTCCTTTGATCCTCATTCTCTTTTCTCAGACAACTTACTTAGACCCATTTCCTTGTATGTTTAAAGCAGCACTGTAACTCTTTCTAAGCAAATGAGCTATTATGGAAGGAGTCAGTCGTGCGTTTTTTCGTTTCCTGTACACGTCATGGTCAATTGTCAAACTTTCATCTTTACTATCTTCAGGAAGCCTTGTTAAAAAAGCACATGAGACAAAAGCCATAATTGTAATTGGCTTTTATGCAATATCACCTCAATAGCTGACTCCTCCCTTGACTCACCGGCTGCACTTCCTGATCAGCTTGTCAGCCTGGTCCTCCGCTAACGTACTATAACAGCTGCATTTTCCACACACGGAGAAAAAAACAGAAATAAAGCTAAAATACAGTGGCTGGGCAGTCGAATAGCTGTGTGAGTGTGTGTGTGTGTGTGTGTGTGTGTGTGTGTGTGTGTGTGTGTGTGCATCTGGGGGATGGTGACTCAGTTAAACAAGTAACTACACTGACGGCATAATATAGGAAGCTGCTCCACCTACTGGAAGAAAAGTATACAGGATTTTTTTTTTCAAAACATATACCTACATGCACAAAAAAGTGCTGAAAAAGCCAATAAATGTTTATTTTTCTTTCTGTTCTCCTTTTAACTAAAAAATGAGTTATTGTATAATAGCAATAAGGCACTACAGGGTGTGTGTTATTATGTATTATACAATGGGGTATGAAAATCCTGAAACCTCATTGGTCAAAACACGTCACATGACTGTGATAAATCCTCCAGTATACCCACTGTAAAAGTGTGATATCACTATACAAACAAAAAAAAACAAGTTGGACATTGTATAATAGCAATATACCATGGCAGGGAGTGAGTATATGGGTGGATTTACCACTTCTGGTGTGGTTAAGTCACTCGGCTACGCCTCATGTCCGAACCACACCAGGCGTGGTAAATCCATCAATATACCCACTCCCTGTCATGGTATATTGCTTAAATAACATCACTCCAGGGATGAAGGAAACACTCAGCTTCGCCTCGTGCTTCAACCCAACCCAGGAGTGACATTATTACACAATAACACATACCCTGTCATGCCTTATTGCTTAAATATGCTATATCAGATTGTTTGTTTGAAGAGATCAGTATTAATGACTCAAGGAAATATATGCTTCCTGATGTGTATTCTGACCCCATCTACAACCCAGATAGAGCATCGCTCTGCTATTTTGCTTTACATATGTAGCCATGAGCCAATATTTCTGCATCTGACCTCCTGAGGTTTACATTTTCATATGTTGCTTTGTTATACAGTGCCCAGAGTCACCTGGGATGGGTGCCTAACAAATGAGTTTGCCTTTTAACAAGGAAATGTATATTTCCTGCTGAGTATTCTGATCCCATCCACCATAGCATACGTTTTTCTCTATGCATGTTTATTTTATCTGAAATTATTTGTTTTGGTGGGTTGTACTAATGTATGTGGTTCTTTGTGGCTCTACTGGATGCCTTGTAGGCAGATAATTTGATATCCACTGCCAAAATAAATTTAATTCATTGCTTTCTGTTTACTAACTTTGGTTTTGCACACTCCGTCTTTAAATGGAGGAGAAGGAGTGAGTTACGTTTTTAGTCCCACCTCATGATTTGGAATATAAAGGAAGGTGTGTTCTGCATCTCCAGCTGATGAAATTTCATCTGTGAAGAAGTAAAGTGCTGGGGTACTGCTTTTTGTCCTGCTCTCTTCCTTTTTGCACCATTGGTTAAATGAATATTTTAGCATCTGATCTACTGTTTCTGCTCTATTACACTGCCCTGCATCCCTGCTGTATTTTTTTCCATTTGAAGTGTTTCTGTTTGCAGCAGCACCGCTCTGGATTGAGATCCACTCTTCTTTTTTGCCTTACATATGTACTTGTCAGAAAATATCTCTGCTTCTGACCTGCTGACCTTTAAATTTCTGCATGTTGCTTCATTATACAGTGCTCAAAGACATCTAGGATGGGTGTGTAACAAATCAGTTTGTTTTGCCATGACTATAAGTGTGGTCCCCAAAGAGAGACACCAGAGCTGGAGCACAGATTTGTCAAAAGTATTTTATTTATTTATTTATTTTGCTAATAGAGTTCATTCTATTGCTTGACTTTTAGAGGGAGGTTGATAATAAATGTGTTGTGGTTAAGAAACAATATAAGAAACATACTGCACTTAAAGCCTTCTCTGCCAGTCATCCAAGTGCCCAGATACTTCCAGAAACCCTGACTGCATCTCTTCCCATTTAATGGGGCTATGGTACCCGTTTCCTGGGAGACTGGCTACACTTATTTAAAATATTTCTTGAAGATAACCTTTTAGAACTTTTTAAGTTATATTCACAACCAGTTTGCATGAAGACCAGGAAAGTTTTCCATGACCCTTTTCTTTGGTAATGTATCTCTAACATTGAGTATCTAATTCGTTGAGAAAGGAAAGCTGATTAAAAAATGCTGCATAGTAGACCGCAGGCAAAGACAAATCACTTGGGCTCAGGATCCTGTCAGTGGTGGATTTACTCTTCACAGTGCTAAAGTTCAAACCATTTATAGGTACCACTTCTCAATAAACAATGTCTACTACTTTTTCTCATAACATTGAATTTTGCGCTTCTTGGACATCTGATAGCTGCCCTAGACTGCACGGGGTGGAGCAGGAGTTGGTAGGCTGGGTGAGAAATTGGCTGCACAGTAGAACACAGAGAGTACAGGTAAATGGCACATTATCAAATGTGGGGGAGGTAACCAGTAGGGTATCCCAGGGCTTGGTGCTGGGGCCACTACTATTCAATGTATTCACTGCTGACATTGCAAATGGGGTAGAGAGGAAAGTGCATCTTTTCATGGATGACCCAAGATATGCAACAGGGTGGACTCCCTAGAGGGAAAAAAGAAAATGGAAGCATTCCTAAAGAAACTGGAAGAATGGTCTGGAGCATGGCAGCTGAAATTCAACACCGGAAAGTACAAAATAGCGCACATAGGAAGAAACAGCCACAAGGGAGAGTTCAATTAGGAAAGTAGGTAGACAATGTGAGAAATTCATCCCTAAAGGCTAGTGGCATGATGGTATGCATTGGGAGGGGAATCAAGAGCAGAAGAAGGGAGGTCATATTGCCACTGTACAGGGCACTTGTCTGCTTCCACCTACAGTACTGCATGCAGTTTTGGAGGCCTCACCTGAGAAAGGAGATTGATAGGATACAGATGGTGCAAAGACAGGCAACAAAAATTATACAGGGGTTACACCAAATGACATATGAGAATAGGCTAAGAGAATGAAACATGTACTCTGGATCAGAGGAGGGAGAGGGAAGTCATGATTGAAACCTTCACATTCAACAAAGGTATAAAAAATGCAGAGATATAGAATCTCTTTCATATCAAGGAAGGGAGTAGAACAAGGGGACATGATCTGAGGCTGAAAGGGGGAAAATTCAGGACCAATGGTAGAAAGTTCTTCTTCACTGGGAGGGTAGTGGACACCTGGAACAGCCTACCCCCAGAGGCCGTGGGTGACAAAACAGTCCGGGGGTTCAAGAGAGCTTGGGACAGACACAAAGGTATCATCGTCCACAAGGCACATAGGGAGGGGGTAGAAACTGATAAACCTCAGGCAGACTAGGTGGACCTTGTGGTCCCTTTCTGCTGTCATCGTCTATGTTGCTATGGCAGGGGATGCACATAAATTATTTATTTATTTATTTAGCATTTGTTAACTGGGTAGGTACACTAGACAAGTTGTATGCCTATTTTCAGGAACGACCCGGGTGAGTACAACAGGCAATGCAGATACATCAGAACATAACAGCAAGTAAAGCAAGTACATAGAGTAACAAAATGCATTGAGTCACAAAACGGTAAGGCATAGAGTGAACTGCTATGACAGAAATTGATAAAATACATATAATCAACAATGTATAGTCTAGAACATATTTAGCGCAGTCAGATGCCTAGGAGCCATTATCCTTGGTTGGGATGGGCAAAACTGTCCACTGCTCTTGGCTGAGCCTTAGTGGTAAAGAAAAACAAACAATGTTTTTTGCATAGTCAGTTCCGTTAAGAGGAAGAGCTGATAAGAAACAGTCACAGGTGTGGTGGCTTTTTGTCTAAAACGACATGTAGGAAGTGCAGATACCAGGGCTTACATCTTACCCATTAAGAACACACAACCACCTTAGCATAAAAGGTCAGCACATCCTGACAGGGCAGTCCAGAGAAGGGCAACCAAAATGGTGCAGGACTGCATCAGAAAACATATGAGGACACATTAACGGAACTCAGTATGTATACCCTAGAGCAAAGAAGGGAGAGAGGTGGTATAATTGAAACATTCAAACACCTTAAGGCCATTAACAAGGTGAAAGAGTCTAACATTTTTCAATATAAGAAAAATAGCAGGACAAGAGGACACAGCATGAGATTAGAGGGAGGCTGCTTAAGAGGTAATGTGAGGAAGTTCTTTTTCACAAAAAGGGTGGTGGATGCACGGAATGGTCTACCTCAGGAAGTGGTGGATATGAGTACAGTGCAGGGCTTCAAACAGGCATGGGACAGGCATAAGGGAGCAATACAGGTGAGTATGAATAGATAAACCATTGACAGAGCAAAGGCCAATGGCACATTCATAAGGTAGAGAAAGAAATGGGCAGACTGGATCTGCCTTTCGGTCCTTATCTGCTGTCAACTTCCATGTTTCTATGTTTCACAAACCAAAGTTAAAAATGGCTTACCACAATTTGGTTTTATTGAACAAAGTCCACAGTTCAGCTCATTTCAATCCATTTTATTCACTGATGCAGCAGCTCAAAATGGAAAAAGTTATCCAGGAAATAGTTTGCTTCTTTGCTTCCTAGCATGGTCATACAATTGTGTTTTTCAATTTAAACTATTAAATGCTCACAGTTTTGCCACAAACGCTCAGACTATCAATCATCCTGCACAAAACATATGTAACTAATGTTTCAACATCAGAAGTGATATCTTCCTCAGAGGCAAAACTGCGAGCATGTGGACATTGTGCAATAAAACAAAAGGTGATGAGCCATTTTTAAGGCTGCATGGAAATGATGGAAGGTTTGATATCTTTTATTGGACCAACAAATGTCTTGTACAAAGATAGAATTATACACAAGCATTCAGGGCCTCACAGGTCCCTTCTTCAGGTGAATAGCAAAACTGAGCAACATAAGCAGTATTTATATCTACTGTAGGGCAATTTTACAAAATAGCAGGAAGTGAAGTAGGAAAGTGATAAAAGGGGACTAGAGATAAAATGTCTATATAAGATGCAAAGTAAAAAAAATGAAGTGTGTGAAGAGATGGGGGGAACTAAGCAGGAACAGGTCAGTAGGAGATGAAAGGAAGCTTGAAAGGGAAAACAAAGGACCAGACAGGAACACAGGTAAGAAAGATCTGAGATCAAAGGTTGGCTGTAAGGGTAGAATAGACAGGAGATGCCTAAGAAGTACATGGAAGTCAAGACATTAGAAGAAACAAAAAGACCAAAGGCCCAGATAAACAGAGTGTAAGGTAATATAAACAGTAGGTGTGAAAACAATCAGGGCGTGGGCAGGACTGAGCTGAAGAGTATGTAGGAGAGGCAGGGAGGATGTATGGTACAGTAAAAAAAGCAGATGAGGCAGGAACTCAGAAAAAAACAATAACAAGAGAAATACAGAACCAAAGTGTGATAAATAAAGATATAATCCATAATTAAAATTACAGTTTACCATAGTGTGTCATGAATCCAATGTCCCAATTCAGTCCAGAAATGTTAGATTGAAATAGTTTAATATATTTCAGTTTCCATGTCCTTCTGTCCTGAGTGTTTTTGAAGTTGCCTCTTAGTATCTAGCCATGCTGTCTTTTTGCTATGAAGTAGATTAGAAGAGGGACTTGCCGGACAGCTATTGTGTGTAATTACATGGTGATGCAGTCATTTTCATAGCATTAGTTTTCCACTGCCTTCCCCTCTGCAAGACTTCACAACACCTTCTCCCTCCCCTCCTTGCAGGGGCGCTGAAGAAATAGTTCTGTAGAGTTTTTAAAAACACAGGATATGATCACCAGTTTCTAAATTTATTCTGCTGTCAGTTGATGATTTGACTGGCACTAGGGCCCTGGGGAACTTAAGCCAAAGGCAGATGTTGACTCGCATTTCCAGTCAGAGAGTGTTACATTATTGAACTGCTGGAGACTGAAGAATAAAGGCTTCCATATTTTTGCATAGCTCCAGATAATACACATGGATTACTGTTTCAACATATTGACAGTTTTCTTTCATGATTCAAAACAAGTTTGTCTTTCAAATGTTTAGTAATATAATCCCTTGCTTTCTCAAAACATTTCATAGTCAAGAACTGCATAAAACAAATACTTTTCAATACAGTCTGCAGTAATAATTGTTTAAATAGTTGCAGGACAGTGCTGGGGGTGGCAATGGTGATTCAGGGATGATATACTCTTCAGGGAATGCAGAGGGAAGAAAATGTGTTGGTGGGATTAGAAGAAAAAATACTGAGGGTTCCAGTAGTGGTCTGTAGGCTGGGACAGACTTTGAGTGAACAGGCTGCAAAATGAGGTGTGGGTACAGTAAAGTAAATATATAGGGGTGGTCAGTACCAGTGGATCCAGTTATCTATCCAAGTAGCACCCACAACTTCATTAGTCCAACAAAAATCTGTTTAAACCTAATCTTAGCTTTAAATGGTAATATTTTACATTTTGGGGAAGAGTTGCCCCCCTTGAAAAAATTCTAGATGCACCCCTGGTGATCAGAAGTGCAGAAAAGTACCACAATTCTGTGTGAAAAATCTGTTTTATATGGTGCAGAACAATACACAACTGCCCATAACTCAGGTAAGGCAACTCACCTCTACTGGTTTTGCAGGACTACTGCCTCATCACCCTCCTGATGATGCAGTCATCCTGTAAAACTGGTCGAGGTGTCTTGCTATAGCCGAGGGTGGTTGTAAATTATTTTGCTTCTGATAAAGTTGATTTTGCGCACAGAACTGTGATGCCTAAGACTTAATTTTTTTCATTGGGCAGTTTGTGTTGTGAAGCCGAGAGTGCTGTCCTTTGAGTGCATAAAAGTAGCCTAGCATGCTGTTGCCCCCATGAAAAAAATTCTAGATACACTCCTGGTGATCAGCAGTGCAGAAAAATACCACAACTATCTGTGCAAAATCTGTTTTATATGATGCAGAACAGTTCACGACTGCCCATAACTCAAGTAAGACACCTCACTTCTACTGGTTTCACAGGACTATTGTTTCATCACCCTTCTGATAATACAGTCATCCTGTAAAACTGGTCAAGGTGTCTTGCCATAGCTGTGGGTGGTTGTAAATTGTTTAGCTTCTGATAAAGTTGATTTTGCACACAGTATTGTGATGCCTAGGACTTAATATTTTACATAGGGCAGATTGAGTGGTGAAGCCAAGATTTCTGTCCCTTTGAGTGCATAAAAGTAGCCTAGCACCTAGATACTCAATTAGGGAAGTTACAGTAGCTGAGTTTTTGAATGCACATTCAGAGTGCCCCCCATGGCACCCACAACAGGATTTATGCCAGCCAATATGGAGTGACAGGTGGGGCTAATCGCAGACATGATCCATTCCACCATTGGGCTTAGCCCTAAAGCCAGAGGACTGGGCATGCAACACCAGTGGGGGAAAAAGCTGTTTTGCAAAAAGAAAGTGTCTCCAAGTAACCCTGACTCTTCAGTGCCCCAGTCACATTTCAGTGGTGCTCCCCTGGTTCAGATTTAGGGCTAACTTCATAGCTGTGTCTCACAGCTTGCTAACTTCTTTAAGGTACTAGAAACTATAGTGTGGCAGAAGCATGTGCAGAATCTGGAAGGGGGTGTAGTCTTCCTCACAGCATCATCAGTGTGCAGACTGCTCTTCCTTCCCCTGTCAGGTGCTCCATGTTACTACCACTATGCCTTAATGGAACAGGCAACCATGGGACAGATTGCTGCACACAAAAGAAAGGAAGAACAGATGTGCAGACAGCACAATGTACTAATCTACATAAAATGCCAAGTTGCAAAAATCCAAATACTTTAATTAATTCAAGGCAGGTTAGACCACAGGCACTCACTGCTGTGTGCAGGGTCTTTGAACTTTAATGGAACAGGTGCACCATGGGAGGGTAAAGACTTAAGGTAGCCAGGAGTTATATAATATTGCTCCCTCCCCAAAATTATAGATCAGAAGTCAAGAGGAGAGGTGACCCACCATTGACATATCAGTCACAAAACTATGGGGGCTTAGGTGGGTTTGGAGGTATCCTTGACTTTTGGCATGCAGTGCCAGGGAACCAAACCTATTTAACAAAAATAAATAAATAAAATATTGTGGTGGAGGGTGAAAAATGATTGCATTGGGAAGAGGGTGAATGACTTAAGAACTTACCTTAGGCTACCCGGGGGACGTTTCAGGCATTTACTTTCTTTTTCAGGCCCAGACATGGAAACCTGAAAATCTACAGGGGCTTGACAACCCTCCCAGTTGCCTTGTAGTGCTGTGCTATTGGGGATGTCTGATGTCTCTGCATTTTCAGCCTTCCCCTCTCCTGGCAGCTGTAGTCACCATCAGAGATACTGATATTTCATGATGTATTCATGCACTGATGTAGTGACTAGCTGATCAAGTGTTTGTATTTTTCTGGGTGGTGGCGGTGGTGGTGGTGGTGATTGCTCAGGACAATAAAACATTGTAATGGGGCCTCTCTATCATGTCAATGTAGCAGCATAGTGTCAGAGGTGTGGAGACCTAAGCATTTGGTCAAACCACAGCCATGTGTTTGGGGGTAGGTGGGGTAGTATAAACCAGCATTGAACTGCTGGCAGCTGGGAAGCAGTGACCACTTTGACCTTAGTCTATCACATGATCTTTGCTTAGATCAGGGTTGGGGGAAGGGAAGTGCTGCATGTAGTGCTGAGTTGTTGTCCCTCACATAGGGATACCCACAATAGGGTGAAAACAAATTGGATGAAGGTGATCAGTGCACATGAAAACAGGCAACAGCAAGATGCATGCCCAGCAATTGCATTGTGCACCTTGCTGATCAAACTGCATGTTGGTCCTATTGCAGGGGGGCTTCGTCCCCACACCCCCCCTTGAAATAAGTATAAACATCCCCAGCCTGCACTTAGGGGATGGACCTCAGTGGAGGCCCCACTTTCATTTCTGCCCACAATTGCAGCTGTATTGAAGTCCCAGCCACCCAGATTGCAGTCTCCCCTAGTACCCTACCTACATTCCATCACCCTAAATCCTGTGTCCGCCTGCTTGTGCATGCCTTCCATGCAGGATCTGGCTCCTCTCATATCTACCCTTAAAAAGCTTTTTTTTAATCATTTCAGGCTCCTTTTCTTTCCCACTGCTGCACCAGTGAGTGGCAGACCAAAGGCTAAACTTCCTTTTATTTATTTATTTTTAGTTGACCGGGTAAGTGCACTAGACAAATCCTGCCTATTTTCAGGCACGACCCGGGGGAGGGGGATACAGATGAATGCCAACTGACCTTGAACCAGATTGAGCTGTCGGTGGTATTTTTAGTGAATGAGGGAAATTTGGCCAGGACACTGGGGAAATTCCCCTACTCTTTTCGATAAGTGCCATGGGATCTTTAACATCCACCTGAACTACCACCAATCCAGGCAGATGGGACCTCGGTTTAACGTCTCATCCGAAAGACGGCACCTCAGAAGTGCAGCACCCCTCTCATGCTGCACTACAGTGTCAGTACTGGGATATTAACTCAAGTGCCAGATGTGGGAACTGAACCCACAGCTCTCTGATCTTCCGGCCTCAGAGGCGAGTGTGCTACCTACTGAGCCACCGACACTGCTACAGTGCCACAGTATGAATGTGAATGTGACTACAGTCGGGCCTTTGACAAAGTGTCTCACAACATATTAGTCCAGAAGCTGTTAACCCTTGGCTTCTCTTCATGTTTAGTCAAGGGGATTAATGCTTGACTATCAAACAGATCACAAAGTGTCACAATCAATGACACCTTGTCAAAAACATGTCTGATCCTGGGGCCTAGGGGAATGTTGGGGTATATTAGTAGGGGTATCACAAGTCGGAAGAGGGAGGTAACAATCCCTCTTTACAAGACATTGGTTAGGCCCCATCTGGAGTGCTGCATGCAGTACTGGAGGCCACACCTTCACTAGGATATTAACCAAATTGAGGACCTCCAGAGTAGGCCAACCAAAATGGTGCAGTGACTGCATCAGAAAACATATGGTGACAGATTAATGGAGCTCAATATGTATACCCTAGAGTAAAGGAGGGAGAGAGGTGATATGATTGAAATATTCAAATACCTTAAGGGCATTAACAAGGTGGAAGAGTCTAACATGTTTCAATATAAGAAAAATAGCAGGACAAGAGGAAACAGCATGACAGTAGAGGGAGGCTGATTAAGAGGTAATGTGAGGAAGTTCTTTTTCACAGAAAGGGTGGTGGATGCACAGAATGGTCTACCTCAGGAAGTGGTGGATATGAGTACAGTGCAGGGCTTCAAACAGGCATGGGACAGGCATAAGGGAGCAATATAGATGAGTATGAATAGATAGGCCATTGACAGAGCAAAGGCTGATGGCACATTCATTAGGTAGAAAAAGAAAAGGGCAGACTGGATGGGCCTTGTGGTCCTTATCTGCCATCACCTTGTATGTTTCTATGTTTCTATGGTCACCAGTGGAGTTCCCCAGGGTTCAGTATTGGGTCCAACACTGTTTAACATCTTTATAAGCGACATGCAAAATTACTCATATTGTGTGCATCCAAGTTCGCTGGTGATACCAAACTAGGTGGGAGAGTGGACAATACTTTTAACTAGGCCAAACTTTCTGACAACCTGAGTCAAACTGAACACTGGGCACAGTGCAATGGTATGTCCTTTAACACTGACAAGTGCACTGTTCTACACTTCGGTAATAAAAATGCACAAGCAATATATTTTCTTAATAAATTCCTGCTTAAGGCATCCAGCAGTGAGCGAGATCTTGGCATACTAGTTAATAATAGGCTGAGTTCATCTGATCACTGTACTAAAGTAGCTTGATTTTCTGCAGGGATATTTAACTGTAGTAATCACACATTCATTACTAAAACAGAACAATGCTTGAGTCCACTATACAGAACTCATATAAGACCCTACTCTGACTACAGCTCCCCCTTTTGGACCCCTTACCTCAAAGGCAACATCACTTGAACAGATCCAGAGAAGGACTACTAAAATGATTCCATACCTATCTTCTAGGGAATATCCAGTTAGATTACAAAAAACAGGTCTGCACTCACTACACACTAGAAGATGTAGGGGTGATTTGTTGTTTCTATACAAAATTCTTAAAGGTAATAATTTAATGCCACAGTGCGGAATTAGCTACACTGCCAAAAGCACCTCTGCGAGGTCACATAACAAACAATTAGAGATTCAAATAGCAAAAACAAATGAAAGACAGAACTTTTTTTTCGCTAAGAGCACCGAAACTTTGGAACACCTTGCCACAAGACTTAATAGATGCTAACAGCTTTGACAGTTTCAAAACAGGTCTAGATTTGTGGTTTTGTTCCAATCCAATATAGGGAATAATGTCCCACATCATTCAGGGAGACAATCCTTATAGGCTACTAGCCCTTTTTTTGTCTTAAAAAACCTAGTAAACCTAGAAAGGAATGACGACAGTAGAACTATACTTACAGGTATGTAAATTGTTCTGTTATTGCTCATCACTTTACTTCTTTTAAAGGTAAATTGAAAATGTTTAAATGGGTTAGTTACAGGCTGCCTTGATAGCCCAGAGGCACTGCACCACAAGGTCAACCTAAATTTCAGAGTAAGCCTGAGTCTCCAATTGTTGACAGCTTGGGAAGGGAGGATTTGCCTTCCATCTCCTATAGGAACCCCAATAGTGGCCTAAGGAGGTCATCAGATGCATGGGGGATTCAAATGTTGCAGGGAGGTAGGCAAAGGGGAGGTTGCAGTGAGTGCTGGAAGTGCAGTTGGTGAAACTGGGGCTAGAAGGGAGAGAATTTTGTGTTGGCAATGTTGAAAATGGGGGGAGGATGCTTGATCATCTGGTTGAGGTGTGCTCTGCACTGAGACACATAGGCCAGTCCTCCTGCAAGGCAGCTTTCAGTCTCTCTGTCTTGAATGGAGTGTGGGCCAGTATGGATATGAAGTTTTTGGGATGGGATGGTTTGATCAGCTGACTGGGTTAGAGAACATGACTGGGTGTTGTGGGGGAACAAAGATTACTGCAAGAAGTTTCTGCTTTTTCTGTTTGTTTTGTTTTATTATATCCTCTATCACCGTATCTCTGTTGCTCTTACCATGATGTTAAAGAGCAGCTCTTCACTTCGGTACATGATTTATCACAAATAAGGTCCAGCTGTTTACAGTTTACTAAAAAATATGTATTTTTTTAATTCTCAATGTTCCTTTCCAAAATTTACAGTACATCTTGACAGTCCATCTGAAAAGACTTTATAGAAAACATTTGCCTCTCCCCTGTTATGGCCCCCTTGCGCAGAGAAAATACCACCAACTTAACCCTCATCTTAATCCAGCACAGGCCTAACAGTTGCTGAAGGTAGTGTGTCCTTGCCCTCCCATCCCAAGACAGTACTGCTTGGTGGCAAGTGGTGCCCCCTCCCTCTAAACCCAGTCCCATTAATGAAATATGTATCCCTGACATCCAGTGATCCCTTACTTCCACCTGATCGCAGTCCTATTACTGGAAGATATATCCCTATTGTCCAATGGTTCACCTGTCCCTCCAAACTCAGTCCCATTAATTGAGGATATATCCCTGGCATTCAGTGGTCAGTCCCCCCAACCCAGTCCAAGTCCAGTTACAGAAAGATATATCACTGGCATTCAGTGGTCAGTCCCCCAACCTGATCTCAGTTAGTGTACAAACACAGATACCCTGGTGTCCAGTGATCCCTCCACCGCACAGCTGATCCCCATCCTGGAAATGAGTCTCAGTTTGCCAATGCTCCTTGACAGTGACACTGCTCTTGGCATGGCAGTAGTAAAGAAGACCTACCTCCCTCATCAAAGTCCCATTCCAAGCCATGAGCAGTGCCACCCAGCCCATACCCAGTTAGTAGTTAATGGCCCCCCTCTTACCCAAAGCACCAACAGTCCCCATACCAGTCCGTCACTTCTGCAATTCAATGAAGATGAGTGGCACAGCCCACCTCACATGGCCACAGCCACCCAGCATCTACCTGTAGCAGGGAGTGCAGCTTATTTACCGTCTATGGCACAGTAATGCGCTTTGTCCTATTCATAGGCTGCACTTCCTAGTACGATAGATGGAAGGGAGCCGTAGTTGTGCAAGGTGGGCTATGCCACTCACTGTCTTGAACTGTGCCACCAACAGCCAGGTAGGGGGACCAGGGCTTGGTGTCAGTGCCAAGGGTTGTAGGGAGGCCACTAGCCACCAACTGGGTATGGGTTGGGGGGTGCTGCTCTCAGTTCGGGACAGAGCGTTGTTGGGGGTGAAGGACTTCTTTGTTCCTGATGCAGTCTCAGAGGTAGATGCTGCGATCAGCATTAGCAGGTTGGTGCAGTAGTTAGAAGGGCAGCCTGCCCAATACACAAGAGCACAAAGAACAAACTGCTACTGCAGTCAGGACCATAACAAAATTAAGCAGTTCAGCTGTCGCAATGAAAGTGAATTTATTCCAAATATGAAAGATAGACCTGACCAAATGGTCAATTACTTTGATTGCTACAACCTGACTGATTACTTTTGTTATGGTCCTCAATGCAGTATCATTGAATTTATTCCAAATATGAAAGAAAGACCTGATCAAACAGTCAATTACTTTGATTGCTATAACCCGACTGCTTACTTTTGTTATTGTCCTCAGTGTAGTAGTGGTTCATTCTTTGTGCGTTTTTGCCACTGCCATGCAAGGACAGTGTGACTGTCAGGAGGAGGGAATTTGGAAACTGAGTGGGATGATGTTCCCAGGATGGGGACTGCGAGTGGGTAGAGACCACTGGATACCAGGGAAACTGTTTTTCTATATGGACTGGGCTTGGGTGTCGGGAGGGACCACTGTACACCAGAATATATCATTCTTGAATGGGGCTGCAGTCGGTGGGGAGAGACCACTGCATGCCAAAGATAAATATTTCATTACAGGACTGGGTACGGGGGGCACCACTGGATGCTAGGGATATATCTGTCTTTCACAAGACTGGGTTTGGAGGGTGGAGGGATGCCACTAGTACCAGGGACAACTCACTGGGTTGGGGAAGCTGGGGGAGGTGGTGGGCAAAGCAGTCTCACTCCCATGCAAATGAGCCCATAATGGGCATACAAATGACCCCTTGTATGCCAGGTACCATGTTCTCTTGAGACACCCTTATCCCAGGCTCCATAGGAACCAGATAAGTGATTCTTATCTGTGCTAGGATGCTAACCTGTAGTAGTGCTACCCCAAGTATTATGACACTAGGCTTTCACTTGTTAAGTGGTTGGTGATGTAACATTTGAAATAGCTCCACTTTGTTGTTAAGTTTCCACTGTCACAAAAGGAAGGTGTTTTAATGCAGAAAAACTATGTTAATGCAGACATTAGAGTGGAAGAATGCAAAGAGTACAAAGTACACAATTAAAAACATTAGGAGTTTGAGTCCTAGAAGTCTGATCTTGTTGGATGTGCCTTAATTATTTTTTGGGATCACTCTGCTGGCAGGTTTTCCTTGACAATGTGGTCCATGTGCTACCAGTGACCCATGCTGGCTGCTGTGATACCATGCTGCATGACCATTGTGCTACCACCAGCATAAGGCACGGAATGAGACCTTTGTATTTCCACTGCAGTTGCACTCATTGTTCTACCACTGACACATGGTACCGCAGTGGTCTCAATAATAGTGCAATGGAATTAAAACAAATCCACTGTGATACCAAATGTGGTGGTATCACACTGGTATTCATCACTGTGCTATCGTTGCACAAGAGTTTGCACTGTGCTACCATGGGGCGTTGATGGTATCACACTTGACACAATAGTACCCACTGGAATTGAAACAAAACCACTCGATACCAACAAACAGTGGTATCACAATGGTGCATATTGTTACCACTGTGGTACCAGCACAGGTGGTGTTACCCATGATCTACAACTGTGCATGGTATCATACTGGTGACAATGGTATTACAATGGAATTTGAACAAATCCACTGTGATACCATTTATGAAACCCACAATGGTAATACACAGGAAATCACAGTGGTAGTACAATGGTAAAGAACAGGTATTACAATGGTATTCCAAATAAATTTTTGTAAGGGATAGCATGTAGTGTAGCAAGGAGTAAACAGAACTGCAGGATCCACAAATACAGGTAAGCAAAATCATTTACAGATATCAGTTGCCATTAGTTGTCCTGTTATTCAGTATGATCAGAGAACGACTATGCCTCTGTATTACAAATGTGGCTGCAGGACATGCTAGGAGATATTCCGGCCTAAGAATGAGAAAACCAGATTTTTCCTGCGATGTCAGCATCATGCAGCACACATGTCTAAATCCCTTACTTAAGCAGCTGTGAATTTATACATTCCTGAAGCCTGTTTAACAAGCCAAGCAATGTAAAGTTCAATATACAGAGCTTGTTGTCCATGTACTGTACCGCTTGGTGTCTGTTTAGAATCATTATATATTATGTGTATCTTATACAACAGAACTATGAAGTACTTGCAGCGGTCTCTTTTTTCTTTTGTTGGTTATCTAGTATTTACAGTACATTGAAGAGTCCCATATACTCCAGAACTAAAATAAGTATGACATACCACATATACAGTATGGGCAGTCTGATTATTAGGGTATTCACTGTCTTACTGTAAACACTGGAAACTCAACACGGTATATGGAGTAATGCTGTACTGTCATGGTATCCTGTCCCATGCATGAGGGATTAAACCAAGGTCCCCTCTACCCATCTCTGTTGCTATCATTTTGGGTATCCAGGTAAAAGTATAAGAACCCAAGGAAATGGTACAGAAAGAGTGGTCCAGTTGTGTGGGGGGGGGGCTGAGATGTGGGTTTTCTAACTCCTAGCAGGATGCTCAATTTAGGGCTGGTCAGTGGGCAATAATGTCTACAGAACCATATTGTGGATGGCATGACCCACTCCAGGGGTCTAAGTTAAGTTCTGCAGCCATTAGCCAGCAGGACTAGTGACGGGGAAATTCACTAATCCCACAGACTTTAACACTAGCCTAGCTGATGTACTTATTGGTTACACTCTCCAGTACAAGTCTGCAGGTCTAGTTAAAGGAATATCTTACTAGCCTAACACAATATTTACCAGAACTTGGCAAGCAGGCCAGTGACAGTATTGAACCCTGCACTCTCTGCAATGGTTTGCCAGTACTTAAACAATTTTTCAAAAGATTTTGTGACTGAGGTGTGGTCAGTGCTAGGACTGCCATTGGTTGGTGGTCAGTGCTGTGACTGTCAGGTACATTGCTGTAAGGGGGAGGGTAATTCCTATGACTGTTGATGGAGGTTCAGAGGCAGTGCTATGATAATGGTGGAGGGTCAGTACTGTGATTTTTGTGGTTGGGGTGTCAGTGCTGTAACAGTTGAGTATGGGGAGCCAGTGTGGTTATTGTCAGGGGGCTTGTGACCAGTGCTTTAACTGCCAGGTAGGGGGCAGGGCTGTTACTTTTGGGAGTGAGGGAGGGCAGTGTGGTGACTGTTGGGAGTGTGGGTCACTGCTGTGACTGTCCGTGGAGGATATCAGCCCTATGACTGTTACAGAAGTATGGGAACAATTGTTTGACAGTGGTGGTGGGTAGTGCTGTGACCGTTGTGTGGTAGAAGTCAGTGATGTCACTGTTGGGGGATGAGGATCAGCACTGTGACTGTTGGATAGGTGGTCACTGTGACTGACAGTGGAAGGTGTTAGTTCTGCGACTGTTGAAGGGGTGGTTCAGGTCTGTGACTGTTGGGGTGGGGCTCAGTCCTGTGACTGTTGTGGGTGAGGGGAAAGTGCTGTGGCTGTTGTGAATGAGTTGTCAGTGCATTGACCGTTAGGAGTCATGGCTTAGTGTTGATATTGTCAGGCAATGGGAATTACTGCTGTGACTGATGGTAGAGGGTGTCAGTCCTGTGACTTTTAGGGGTGAGGTGGCTGTGCTGTGACCGTTGGGGATGGATAATCATTGCTGTAAAATGGGGTGGGGGTATTGTGCTTTGACCAGTGCTGTTACTATGGGGGAATGGGGATCAGTGCTTTGACTCTCAAGGGTGTATGGTCATTGCTTTGACTACAAGGTTTGGGGGGGGCAGTTCTGTGACTGTTGGAAAAAGTAAGAAAATGTTGTGACTCTCAGGGGTGTGGAACAGTACTGTGACTGCCAGAGGTGGGTGGTCATTGTCATGACTATCGGTGGAGGGTGTCAGTCCTGTGACTGTCAGTGGGGTGGTATAGTCCTGTCAGTGTGTGTGAGTGTGTGGGGGGGGTGGTACAGTCCTGTGATTGTGGGGGAAGGTACAGTCCCTTGAGTGTGAAGGAGGAGGTGTTAGTCTTGTGACTGAGGGTGTGTGTGGGTACAGTCCTGTGACTTTGGGGGTGGGGGTGGTGGTACAGTCCTGTGACTGGGGCTGGCTCATGCAGTCCTCTGACTGTGGGGGGGAACAATAATGGTACAGTCCTATGACTGTTGCGGGGTGGTCATTGCTGTGACTGATGGTGGAGGGTGTCAGCACTGTGACTGTCAAAGCAGTGGTGCAGTCTTGTAATTATCAGAAAGAGGGTCAGATATGTAACTGTCAGGGATAGGGTGTCGCTTATGTGACTGTCAGAGTGAGGGTCATTCCTGTGACTTTTGGGAGGTCTGCTTCTGTACAATTCTACAGCTTTAAGAGACTGAAGTATTTGCAAGAAGTAGTACATGCAGCAGGAAGGCTGTATAAGGCATAAACTAAGCGACTGTTTGAGGAGGGGGTAGTCAGCCCCAACTATGTGGGGTGGTCTTCAGTGCTGTGACTGAGGTACACTGATGTGACTTTTAGGGGTGGGGATTACTGCTGTAACTGCCTGTGAAGAGTGTCATCCATGTGACTTTAAGGGTATGGGGCAGTGCTGTCATGGTGGTGGGGTGTAGTGCTGTGACCGTTGGGAACAGGGATCAGTTCTGTGACTATCAGGGGTGGGTACCGAGTACTGTGACTGACAGTGGAAGGTTTCAGCCATGTGACTCTCAGGGGGGTACAGTTCTGTAACTGTAGGTGTGGAAGGGTCAGTCCTGTGATGGTCAGTGGTCACTGCAGTGGCTATAGTGTAAGCAGTGTAGAATGGTGTACACTGGAAAAGGTGGTGCATGGGCAAAGCAGCCAGCTTGTAATAAGAAAAGAAAAGAAAGCTCAGCACTTATAGATTCAGTGCAAGATTTCGTTTTTGGCAATATGCTGGTGTGCACCCACTAGCCCCAGTGCTTCAGCCCTTCAGTGGGCCTTCCTCAGGGGGTGGGTCTGAGGAATACAAATGTGCATCTCATTTATACAGATCTCTTAAATTGATATATACCACACACTAAAAACAATGTGCAAGTTAAGCTGAAAACACGTGAGTAACTTGGTTTCGAACATTTCATTATTCTGTTTTTTGTGTTTGTTTTTGATGCTTATGGTAAACTGTTAATGCTATTAGTCTACTACTTAAATTAAACATGCCTCTGTATATGTTACTTCATTTAATTCTGTAACTTTCTATCTAAAGCAATATTGTTTTACCTTTTACACTATACTATACCCCTTTTGTATCTCTGTCCACTCTATTGTTCCCACTATTGTGTTTACTACATATTAACCTTTTTCTCCTTACTTTCACAGTCTCACAGGATGTGAACTCCTTCCCCATCAGATAAATATAACAATATATCTATCCTTTCTTATCCTTCCTAGTAACTATCTAAGAGTTATGTATCCTTACTCTACAGGTCTAAGAATCCTCATCCCTTTAAGATGCCTTCTTCTGGGTCCATAGTACCCTGGTAGGAGATCCTGTACATATTATCTATACTTGATAAGTTTACTGTAGCCCCCCCCCTTATGTGATGGTTGTGTAAATGTTTTAAGATCATACATATTGCAGCATTTTCCCCCCATTCATAAACATTTTTGCATTGCTAGTTGACGCAGGCAGGATCTCCACCCTTTCCTCACCTCCCCTTGGCTGCCACTTCCCTGTCCCAGACCACCGAGTCTAAAATTCCCCATGGATCCCCCCCATGATAGGGCCAGGAAGGGGAGAGCCATCCTCCTCCCAACCAGTCTCTCACATCTAGAACTGAGTCAGTCATTCAGATGGTAGTGTGTGACTGAGGTAGGTGGGTAGCCTGTGCCAGTCATTTCTGCATTCGCCTTCCCCTTGGATTAATGCCTTCACCTGGGGGAAGCAAAGGTCGAGCCAGAATGCATTCCAACCCAGTAACAGGACAACTACAGTGGCATCCTCCAGGATGAAACCCAATTCTGCAGCATTTTGCAGCACTGTGCAGAATGCTGCAGCAGACCTACTGAATAAAGCAATGTAATTTCAATGGCAAGTAGTCCCTTTTGTCATTCAGGAAAATGTGACACTGCCAGGATGAAGTGAATGCCATAGTTGCCTGCATGACAAAAGGGATTAATTGCTATTGAAATTACATTGCTTTATTCGGTAGATCTGCTGCTACATACTGCAGAGTGCTTTAAAAGTGGGTTTCATCCTGGGGGACGCCACTGTATCTCATGAACACTGATTCTTCTCTCCAACCCTTGGCAACCTGAGCGTGTTCTTGAGCCTGGGTCACTGATGTAGCAGGAGTCAAGGCTCACATTGCCTCATCCCTCCATACCACTGGACCAGACCGACCATATACTGCAGCAAGGAAATTATTTATTAACATGGCAGGTGATCAGACAATGATGGAGCCACTGTACAGCAGAGAAAGATTTTGTATTAATGGGCTCTGCAGTCAGAGGGTGAGATGTACCTGTGGACACCAGAGAAACATAGAAACATAGGCTTTGACGGCATATAAGGACCGCTTAGCCCACCTAGTCTGCCCATTTCCCTACCTACAGGATAAACTGCAGATCCTTGTTAACCAATATCCTGTTTCTTCTTACCCCCACAAGAATTGCCTTATGTCTTATGAATATGTTAACTTTAACAGGGCCAGCAATCACAGGAGATTATTGCTATTGGCAGGCAGTTTGAAAGAAATATTGAGCTGCTTGAGGTTTCATATAAAAGCAATTTCCCTGTAGATGTCTCCTAATCCCCATAACATAGAATTATACAGCCTTGTTAGCTCTGACCAGAACTTGTTAAGTTCAGTTTGAGATATGCTGACGGTTTCCACTAAGGCGGTTGTGTGTGCTAAAAGAATGGGTTGATACTTTGCATAGTCTCATGATGATGATGAAACATTACAGGCAAAATGCATTATACTGCATGAACTTTGCAGTAGAGAGCAGGTCACATGAGTGACTTTATGTCAAAGTATGGTCACATGGCAGAATTTGCAGTAGTATGCTCCCCACACTGCCCCATGCAATCACAGTCAGAGAGCGGGAGTAAAATGTTACTCATAACGCTCAACAAAATCAAACATAAAGTAAAAAAAATTGTAGGTACTGCCAAGGCCTTTGCCCATTTTGATGTGTAATACATACAGAAGGAATCTGAAAAGGTTTTATTGAGAGAGTGCATTTATAGGAGATATTTTAAAGGTTTTTCTCTGCTTAGTGTGACAGCGCATCTGAGGTGAATCCACTGGGACAGGCAGTTACCTTGCAGTTTCCAGTTGTTTGTCTTAATGCTTTCCTTTACCAGTGCAGCTTTTACACAGAAGCACAGATTATGGCAGAAAAAGAAAAAAGGTTCACCAAGTTTAACCAAATTACCTGTCTAACCCTTGGCCTATTGTTCATTTAGGGGCCTGGTTTTTCAGTTTTTGGTCTGTTTGTTTTACTGACCACTGACTGTGAGTGGCTAAGTAAGCTAATTTTTTTAAGTAGAAGTTTTATTTAAAAGAATCTTTTTTGTTGGTGCCAGGTAGCAGTCAGAGTTAGTTGAACAGGTTTGTAAAACAATGGTGCAGAACACCATAGTGCTTACACAGGGAAGAGTTTTTTTTTAATTAATGAATGCATGTGTGCCATTCACAAAGCACAAGGCTCTGCACACATGCTCTGGCCTGTAACAGGCTTTGCACCCTGTGCAACATACCCTATAAGCCAATATTCCTTCCCACTGCAGACCTCAGAATCTGTCCCCACAGCTACTCTCATGAACCCCAGACCTTTCCTACACTAGACCATCCCCCGGCACTGAACACTGTCCTCCTGCACCTCTTCAGGTATCCAAATGCACTGGACACAGTTACAGTCCCCCATGTGACTACCATAATACAATTGTCATCTATCCTTGTCTCCCACCCTCTCCAAAACACCCCACTTACTCTAATTTAAAATGCATCTACATTACTTTTTGTTTCTTTTCCAGACTGCTCTGGCATTGCCCACTTCTTTGCTGTTTCCAGTCTCCTGTGTCCAGCTATCTACATCCAGCTGTGTCCTGCTCTCTAGTTTCCTGCATCATGGTGTGGGGAAAAGAGTTTTAGTACCCATACACATCTTTCCCCCTCTGCCCCCGCCAAAGTTCAAACAAAATGAAACAACACACCACAGTTGTTTACCCAGGGTAGCTCTGCAGGGATGCAACATCTTATTTCCTTTGGGGATCTGCTTCTTCCCATTTCCCCAGATGGGTGGACCGATGCACCAAGAGGTTAAGTGATATGCCTGGGTCACACAGAGAGTATTTCAACTTTAGAGGGATTCGAATCTGCAAACTTCTGGTTCCCAAGTCAGTGCTCAAACTATTAAAGCACATTGCAACTTACATTCTATGCTCCCTACTCTGCCTGCCCAAATCACCAAAATACATGACACCCCCACATCACTCTGGCACCAGCCACCCTCCTCCTCCCACTACTCTCTTTTAAAAAAAGGATACATTCTGGACTTCGGTGGAGGACCAGCACTGCCTTCCCTTCACCATTGTCAGCCACTGTCTAATAAATGATAATGGCTCTTGTACCAAAACAAAACAACTAAAAAAGACATGTTTATGTGCCTAAACATCCTGGTCTATAACCCAACTTTCCTAAATAGTTTGGTTCACCATAATGTGAATACAGTACTCACTGTGGTAAAGCCTCCAGTAGCTTTACATTAACATGGTTGGAGTCACTGCGATGAATCTCACTCATTATTCTAATGCACACAGAAAGCTTGTGGTCTTTGTCCTTGTTTTTAAGAAGCATTCCTGCCTCTATGAGGGACCCCATGTGACAGAACCCCCATCCTGCTCCCCCACCAACTTGTAGCTGAGAAGGGGAGTTATGAGACAACCTGGCAGCATCATGGACAAGGAAGAAGTCACTGTCCACCTTGTCAGGTGCAGCACTGTGATGTTCCCTCCATTCTTTCCCATGATTCAGGAGCGTGCAGTACTATTTGATGCCACCTCTCCTACTGGGGCCACCTTGGGCTGTCCCATCCCTATGTGTCACACCCCCACAATCACAGACACCCTATCAACCATCAAATAGGTCCCCTATGCCAGGTCTAGCCCCACAGCTTGACATGGTAGTCAGAGCAGACTGAAAGTGACCTATGGATATGTCCAAACACCTGTTTGTGAGGAATACCACAATGACCAAGAAGAGGCTGGGTGAAACACTCATTATTCCCCAGTATCTGATCACTGTCCTCTGCATTGACTTTATGAATGTGCTCCACTCTGCATTCACTTTCTTGCATATGCTATCAATGGCCTTGATGTTTTTGACACCCTTCCAGTAACAGTATGGCAACATATGTGACCACATCATGCACATCACTGGCATTCACTTCCAGAGTTTTCAGAGATCTTCCTGTATTTCACACAGTGCATTGACCAGCACTGTGGCCCCCATATCATTCTATCCCAGATGTATGATCAGGACCTCAGGTGGGGGTCTGGTGCAAAGCTCCTATGAAAGGAGACGGACCAAGCTTCCCAGTGCAAACCTCAGCACCCACTCCAGATAGTAACTCTGACATCCCCCTTCTGGAAGTTGAGGCTGAACTTGTTCCCTGCTTCCCTAGCTTGTGCCCTAACCACTGCACAGTGAATTATCAAGTGACCACAAACCCACATGCTTGCTGTACCATCTGCATATCCTACTAACAGAGAAAGTGAGGAACAGTATAGTCACAGTAAATAAGGGCGAACGTATCACATATGCGTCTTGGAGCACCTGCCTGGTGCCTGTCTCTCTCCCCCAACAGATGTCTAAGTACCGTTGGTCTCTGATGGTCCCTCCACAACTGATGCCTCCCTGAAAAAAACACCATCCCTTCCAGTATACCTGCTTCATGCTGGGAACTGAAGAATGGCCTTTTTAAGTCCATGTTTCCAACTCACCAGCTGCCACACGCTCAGTGGTACCCAACACAACTAAAAGTGGACCTAGCACAACTAAACATGTATAAGGCTATGGTACCTGACCAGTTACACCCTAGGATACTGATGGGAGCTCAAGGAGGTGCTGGCTGCACCTCTGACAGCCCTGTTCAACCTATCACTAGATATGGGGGAAGTTCCAGGGGACTGGAGGAGGGCAGATGTTGTCCCACTTCACAAAAGTAGTAATAGGAAGGAGGCAGAAATTTACAGACCTGTCAGCCTGACTTTGGTGGTGATTAAAGTAATGGAATCACTACAGAAGGAAAGGACTGGAGAATAACTTGTGACCAGTGGATTACAGAATCAAGGGAAGCATGGTTTCTCAGGGGGGAGATCTTGCCAAACAAAAATGATTGAGTTCTTTGACTGGGTGACCAGGGAAGTGGATCAGAGTGGAGTTGTGGATGTGGCATACCTGTATTTCATTAAGGCCTTTGACTCTGTTCCACACAGAAGACTGGTGAGCAAGCTGGGCAGTCTAGGAGTAGGTCCAAAAGTAGTAAAATGGGTAAGAAGATGGCTAAGCAACAAGAGTCAGAGGGTGGTGGCAAATGGTGTTCACTCTAAAGAAGGTTTAATTTTAAATTAAAATAAATGTTAGACTAGGTAGTACTTTATACTAGTAAAGTCCAGGGGTTGTTTACTGTTTTTTTTTTTTCTTTTATTTATTTCGATTGGGATTAATACTTTTGTGTCAAATACTCATTTTCAAAGGTTCCAAGTCAGGGACAAAACAGAGCAATACAAATACAATACAATAAGTACAAATTAAGATAACAGTGAAAAAAGAAAACATGGTAGGCATCATTAAAAATGACACATGAGGTACAAGACTTACTAGTTTCAGGTACATAATAAAAGTAGAGGAAATTACATTACATCAAGTTGTTGCAGGGTAGGAATACACTGGGAATAGTGAGACATGTCAATAATAGGTCTGTGTTAAGCTTTGGGGATGATGGGGGAAAAGGTAAGCAGCCAGACTGGCGTTGTCAAAGTAGTTAGAGGTGGTGTGGGACAGGAGTAAAGGGGAAAGAAGGTGGTGTAGGAGGGTTGTAAGTCAAAGGGGGGGAAGTGGGAAGTGGAAGAGGTGAGGAGGTGGGGGATACGGCAGGAGGAATATGTTGAATTATTTTCTTGCACAGTTACAGGTGGTTACATTCTTAAGGTGGGACCGTAGCCCGCTTCTGAACAGACTCAGCTTTGTGTTTCCTATCAGCATTTCAGGCAGCTCATTAAACCATTTGGGACCCTTAAAAGTAATGGATTTTTGGGCCAGTGATGTGTGCTTGAAAGGGACTTGTAGTCCTTCTTATGTCGCATTTCTTGTTTGTTTAGTGTGCATAACCTTCTTGAACAGACTGCTTATGGATTCCGGCATGAGGCCTAGTTGCACTTTTTTTATGATCAGGCATGTTTGGTATTGGGCTCTTAGGTACAGTGGGAGCCAGCCCGTCTCAGAGTAGAGTGCATAGGTGTGAGTCCATCAATCTGCCCCAAGTGCCAGATGACAAGCCCTATTCACGAGATTTTGTATCCTGTTTAGGGCAGTGTCTGATCCTGCAATGTACATTGGTAAGCCATAATCAACAGATGATAATACTGTGCTGCCTGTGGCTGATTTGAGGGCCACAGGTGTCATTGAGTGCTTGTTTCTGTAGAGGATGCCCAGTTTCATGTTGGTGGTTTTGACAACTTGATCAACGTGGTGGGAGAAATTGAGAGTGTCATCAAGGTAAACACCCAGATATTTAAACGAGGAGACTTGTTCAAGTGAGACGCCCTTTTGGTTCAGAATCCGAGGGGGGCCAAAATTCCTTTTGTTCTGTGGGACCGAGAACCACATGCTTTTGATTTTTTTATGGTTTAGTAGAAGTTTATGTTGACAGAACCAGGTTTCAAGGTTGTGGAAACTATCGAGTAGGCCTTCCTCGATGGTCAAATTGTCCCTACCTGGGACTGATATAACGGCATCATCTGCATATAAAACAATGCTAGCTGGGCAGGCTTCAGGGAGGTGGTTAATGAATAGGCTGAAAAGGAGCGGTCCAAGTATAGACCCTTGCAGTACTCCAAGGGCCACTACCTTAGGGTCAGAGAGTGAGTCGCCAATTCTAACACGTTGAATTCTTTGCATCAGATAGCTACGAAACCAGGTGACTGTATCAGCGGCCAGTCCGATGGAGAGTAGAATGTTTAGTAATAGCTGGTGATTATCTGAGTCAAATGCTTTTATAAGGTCCATGAAGACTGACTCCACTGCTATCCCTAGGTCAAAGGCATTGTAGAGCTGAGTGGTGTAGTCCACCAGTGCGGTGATGGTAGAGTGTTTTTTCCGGAAACCATGCTGATTGCTACAGAGTAGTTGGTGACTGTCCAGGAAGTCAATAAGTTGTTCAGAGACTATTCTCTCTAGAGCTTTGGAGAGGGGTGGGAGGATGGATATTGGCCTATAATTAGTGGTGAGTGTTTTATCCCCGGATTTGAAAACTGGTGTAACCAGGGCGGATTTCCAGGCATCTGGGAACATACCCAATTTTAGGGAGGCAGAAAAACCTTGGAGACTGGGTCTGCTAGTACATCAAGTGCTATGGCAACCAAATTCATATCTATCAGATCACTCCCCCTTCTGGTCTTTCTGAGGACCCTCTTTACTTGCTTGATGGTTTCAGAGATTGAGACTTGCCTAAAATAGAAGAGTGGCAGACCTTGCCTCTCTGAAGAGGGTATGGTGTTTCCATGAGGTTGGTTATCCATTGGGTTTAAGAACTCACTGGGAATCACCCCATATAGATCAGTGAAAGTGGTGTTGAACTCATTGGCAATCAGTAGGGGTTCCTGGAGAGACCCATAGCCAGTGGTTAACAGGTCCAGTGATGCCCTGGAGGTCCTTTCATTAAGGGATTTTAGTGTGTTCCAGGACCCCTTAGAGGACCCCAGTTTTTGTTGAGGAGGTCCTTGAAATAGCTAGCTTTTGCCAAGTGAATGATCCTGGTACAGGAGTTCTTTGCAGCTTTGTATGTGGATACATCGTGCGGCTTTCTTGAGTCCTTAGCTTTGTGCCACAGGTTCTCTCTATTACACATGTGATCTAGGAGTGAGGTATTAAGCCAGTGGGTGTGGGTTCCTTTGACTTATTTGGTTTTTTTTGGGGCAAAAATATCGCATGCCCGAGTAAACAAATTTCGGAAGAACTCAAAGGCGATGTTGCCATCAGTTGCATGGTCAAGTGGTGACCAGTTGATCAGGGATAAGTGGAGTTTGAAATCATTTAGTAGTCCAGGTCTCAGCACCCGACTGGTAGTGACTTTCAGCAGGCACTTTGTGAACTTGTTTGCCCAGGTGCACATGACTGGCGAGTGGTAGCTGAGGCTATCAGGCAGAACCTTAACATCTAATATGTGATCCGGGTTAGAGCAGAGTAGCCAGTCAATGAGTGTACTGGTGCATGTTTTGCAGTTATGCCTGGTGGGAAGGGTAACCATCTGCGTAAGATATAAGCCAGCTATTAGGTCTCTGACTTTGTTTTTCTTGTTAGAGTGCCAGTTCATGTTGAAAACCCCCACAATTACCTGCTCCCACTCTTTTCCCCAATGCTGCAGATTCTCCTCAAAGAGCTTGAGCCCTGTAGCCTGCTTCTCTGGTGGTATGTAGACTGTTGTTAGCAGCAGTACTTTGTTTTGTTGCCCAATGGTAAGTTTGAGGTGGAGTATTTGCACCTCACTAGTGTGTAGGCTGCAGTCCATCATCTGCATTTTAATGTCATTTTGGGCATAGAATTAGGCAGCCACCACCCTGTTTGGTGAGCCTCTCTTGGCAGAAAGAGTCGAAACCTTCTAGTGTTAAGGATGTGTCTGTGATTTTGGGTGATAGCCAGGTCTCGGTAAAGGTAATGATGTCCAACTTTAGCTGTTCCACCCATGCTTGGATCTGGGGTAAATTAGGTAGGAGGCTGTTTATATTGAGTGATAATATTCTCAGCTTTTCTTTTAACAAGGGCTGCATGGAGGCGGTTTCAGCATTAGGATGCATACTTCCCTGTCATAGATTGCATGTGGGTGGCCCCAGGTTAGGGTTAGGTTCTTTCTCTGGTCACCAACTACGACCCACTCCCCTGCTGCTGACACAGCTAACAAACACAGAAATGCACAGTATGATTTCTTTCTGTGCCACCTGGGCTACTGGTACAATTCATGACAGAGGTCACCCAGGGTCACAGCTAGGCAGGGGTGTGAGAAGAGGCTTTGGCTAAGCAAGAGCTTTCAGGCATGCACTCCCCTGCCCCATTACATTGATAGCCTGGGGCACACTTACTCAAGTACAGGATGTGAAATTCTTTTGTCCTTATGCTTCCTTTGTTATTTAAAGAAGTTGTTTAAAAGCCCACAAACTGATCCCTTAGGAGCAAGCCAGACGAAAATGTGGATTCAAGCAGGACCCAGAGTCACTGAATTTGTCAGACTTAGTTGCTTGACTTCTGTTTTGCTTGGGATAGGTTTTATAACAAGTATACTGCATTTAGCATTTTAAAAGGGACCTGCTAGTCTGACTGAAGTGGTGTTATCCCCCGGTTATCCTTGAACTTAAACTGAGGTAGTTTTCACCTGTGGTAGAAATGAATTTACTTTTGGAGTCCTTGGTCCCGGTGGATACATGGCAACACCACTCTAAAGGTTAAGGCCTACTGTTCTCTTCTTCCATTGGATTGAAGAAGTGGCAGCCTTCATGCCTGGGGGATTTGTTTTTATACATTTGTGTGTTAATTGATAAGGTTTGGATAATAGTTTTTTCCAATTCAATATACTTTATTGAATTGTATCAGTTTCCAACAATTAGACATTGATGTTGTACATATAGCATAGAACAGACACATTTTGCAGAGTGATGAGACTTAATAAAGGTCAGAGTTTGACAAAGAGAAGGTTTGAATAATAGTTTAATGCTGGGATCCCTTTATTTTAGGACAAAAATGTTGCTATTATTAGTTCTTTTCTCATTGTTCGTAACATTAGGAACACTTATTATGCATAATTCAGTGAAGGTGGACTGGGTTACAAATATCAAGGACCCTTCCATAGAAAGGGTTCAACTTCTTCACTCTTTGAAGATAATTGGCCCTCTCAGTTACTACATATTTCTGATAATATATATTGGGTCAGATTCTAATAATGAGTACATTAAGTACATGAGTGATGAGTAAGTTCAGTATTTTGTCTGGTCTTCTCGAGCTCCTACCAAATTGGAAAGACAATCCTTTCTGATATAGAGGAAAATATTATTCATTTTGCTTTTGTTATCAGGCTCAATTCATCCAAACCCTGGGCCTCTAATGAATGGTACATCTGCTAATTTACCTAAGCATGCTATCAACTTTGCACATATGAATGTGCAGAGTTTGCTAGCTAAATGGGATAATTTTAATGTATGGGCCATGAATAATCCATTTGAAATAATCACACTAACCGAAACATGGTTAACCAAAGTTATCCTTGATTCTATGATTAGGTTGGATGGATATAGCATCCGCAGAAATTATAGAAAAAATAAGAGAGGAGGTGGATGCTTGTTTTATGTAAAGGATCATTTGAAAGTTATACAGAATAATTTTTCTGTGGGTGGTTCATTGTGTGAATACTTGGCATTGTCATTGATTTTGTGAGGGGGGGGAATCATGTCACTCATGGTACTTTATTCTCCACCTGATCACCAGGAAGAGGGCTTAAACTTGATACAAGCTTATAAAGATTCATTTCCCAAAAATAGGGAAGTGATAATTTTTGGGGATATGAGTATCAGTTGGCTAGGGAAAAATGTGGTAAAATATATGGAATTGATTGTAAGTGTAAGTCTTTCTCAAATTATTAACTCTCCTACAAGAATTCATTGCAAAACTGGGCATTCTTCTCTGTTAGATTGGATCCTGGTCACTGACACATTAAGAATAATTCAGTCTGGAGTTTTGACAGATGTAGTCAGTAACCAAAGTCCTATTTGTGTAGTTGGTGCTCGAAGACCAAGAAAGTTCCCCCAGTATACATATTAACTAGAAATTTGAAAAAAACTGTATCTTGATAAATTTCGAACTGCTTTATTAAACATTGATTGGAGTTTTCTTGAGCAGATTTCAGATGTAGACATAGCCTTTGAAAGTTTTTGCACTGTTTCCTTGAATATCTGTAACATTTTTGTACCATTGAAAACAATGAGAATTTGTGGCAACAAGCATCAATGGGTAAATATGGAAGTATTAAATCAATTAAGAGATTGAGATGTTAAATGAAAGAGGTTTAGGGTAACTAGGGAAAGTCATGTTGAATTAGCTTAATAAAACAGAAAGAAACCATTGCAAAAGGTTGATTTGAAAACTAAAGAGGGACCATTACCTTGTAAAGCAGAAGCACTTTGAAGGGCGAACTGCATTTAGCCACATGAGATATTCTTAATGGATTAATGGACAAAAAGTGCTCAACTAGGATCCATTGTTTAAAAACTAGTGATGGGGTGTTAGTCAATAACACAAGAATTTAACATGTATTTTACAGACTTACCTAGTTATGTTAAAAGTTCCCCGGTGAAAAGTAACAATAAGTTGTTTGGTAGTGACTTGGTGACTAATCAACCTAGGTTTTATTTTAGATAGCTGTCATCAGAAGAAGTCTGTAAATACATCACAAAATTAAATCCACGCCCCTCAGTGGGGGTGAATGAGGTTGATTTTCGGCTTGTGAGGATCACTGCAGACATCTTGTGTCACCCCTTATCTATTATTTTTAATTTTTCATTATGTTCTTCCAAGTTCCCAAAAAAATGGAAAGAGGCTGCTGTTGTACCCATATTGAAAACAGGTGATCCATCAAATACACAAAACTACAGACCGATTTCACTTTCAGTTCCACTATCAAAGATGTTGGAGCGAATAGTCTTTGACCAGATGATGGAGTATATTACTGGCTACAGCATCCTGACACCGGCCCAGCATGGATTTCGTCCAGGGCATAGTACGGCAATGGCCTTGGTGGGGTTCACTGGTGCAGTTCATTCAGCACTTGATATAGGCCATCTTGCTGCAGTGTTCTATGAGGACCTCACCAAGGCCTTGGACCTGGTAAACCATGAACTGCTGAAAGTGGAGCTTGCCCATCTGGGAATGTCTCAGGATGTCGTGGATTGGTGTGGTAATTATTTATCAGAATGGAAACAGTGCACTAGGGTCAATGGTAGCCTCTCCTCCCCAGCTTTAGGCACTATGGGTGTTCCTCAGGGTTCAGTTTTGGGTCCCTTTTTCTTTAGTTTATTTTTGAATTCACTTCCTTCAGTTTGTTATCATTAACAGATTTTTTATATGCAGATGATGTGGTGATCCTCATGAGCAGCCCTAAACTCTTCCACCAGTTTCCTGCCATGTCCCCTAGTCCTGGAACATCTTTTTCTTTGAAAAAGTGTGTTTTCCTGCAAATTGTTTCTCCCTATGAGGTATTTATATGTCTCAATCATAACCCCCCTTCTCCCTTATCTCCTCCAAGGAGTACATGTTTAAGTCTTTTAGCCTGCCCTTGTAGGATTTGTGATGTAATCCTTGCACCATCTTGGTTGCCCTCCTTTGAAATGCTTCCACTGTGTCCATGTCCTTACATAGGAAAGGTCTCCAGAACTGGACACTGTACTCGATGTGTGACCTCAATAATGTCCTGTATAGTGGAATTATGACCTCCCTTTTTCTGCTGGTGGTACCCCTGCCTATGCATCCCTGCATCCTGTTTTCTTTTCCTGCCACCTTATCGCACCCCCTGCCTTGAGGTCATCAGAGATGATGACCCCTAGGACCTTTCCTGCTTGGAACATTCTATAACACACTCCCCTGCTGATATGCTGTTCATGGGTTTTATGCCCCTTGTGCATTATCTTGCACTTTTTTTGCATTACATCTCAACTGCTAGTCCCTTGGCCAGTCCTCAAGCTTCTGCAGATCGCTCCTCATTCTATCCACACCCTGTGGTGTGTCTACCTTGTTTCATAGCTTCGTATCATCAGTGAACAGGCAGGTTTTCTCTTCTAGGTTCTCTGTAATGTCACTGATAAAGATATTGAAGAGGACTGATCCCAGCACTGATCCCTGTGGAACCCCACTGGTCACCTTTCCTTCTGTGGAGTGACAGCTATTTACCAGCACCCTCTATGTCCTGCTATCAAGCCAATTGTCCACCCACTTTACCACGGTCTTTCCTACTCCCATGTTCCCTAGCTTGTTTAACAGCCTTCTGTGTGGCACAGTATCAAAGACATTGCTGAAATCCAGGTAGTCCACATCTAGTGCCCCTCCCTGATCCACCTCCCTTGTCACCCAGTTGAAGAATTCAATGAGGTTAGTCTGGCACCACCTCACTCCTTCAAAACCATGTTGCCTTGGGTCCTGTAGACCATTGGCAACAAGGTGTTCTTCTGTTCTTTCCTTCAGTAGTATTTGCATTATCTTCCCCACTACTGAGGTCAGGCTGACTGGCCTGTAGTTTCCCACATCCTCTCTGCTGCCGCTTTTGTATAGGGGGACTACATTAGCTCTCCTTCAGTCGTTGGGTATCTCTCCTGCTTCCAGTGATAGTCTGAGCAAGGTTGCCAGAGGTTCCACCTCCACCTCTCTTAGCTCCCTCAGCACCCTGGGGTGTACCACATCTGGCCCCATAGCTTTTATCGACCCTTATTCTTTCCAGTTCTGTTAGGACCTTTTCCATTGGAAAGGGATCTGTATCCATTTCCATACCCATCCTGCCCTTTGTATTCCTTTCTGGCCCCTTTGCTGCCCCTCCTACATAAAGACTGAGCAGAAGTATCTGTTTAGTATTTCTGCTTTGTGGTTGCCATCATCTACTCTACAATTATCTTCCCCTTTCAGTCTCTCTACCCCCCCTTGCCTTGCTTTTTTCTCTGATATACCTGTAAAAGATTTTGTCCCCCCTGACCACTGATTTTGGAATGCACTCCTCCGTTTGTGTCTTGGCTTCCCTTCCTGCCCTTCCTGCCTCCCTTTATTTCTCCTGGTACCTCTCCCTGTCCACTTCTGCTTGTGTCTTTTTGTACTGTTTGAATGCAACTTTTTTTGCATTTACTTTCTCAGCTACCTCCTTATAATAGCATAATGGTCTCCTCTTCCTTTTTGCCTTGCAAACATGATTTACACAGAGTTGTGTCACCTTAGTTATTCCAGATTTGAACACCGCCCACTGTTCCTCCACTTCTATTTCCCTTCCTATTCCAACTAATGCCTCTTCTAAGCTTTTCTCCATTTTTCCAAAATCTGCTCTCCTAAAGTCAAAGATTCATGTTTTTGTGTGGCTGGATTCTGCCAGTACAGTTATCACAAACCTTACTGATCGGTGATCACTGTATATCCCAGGAGTTCCCCTACTGTGATCCCTGTCACATTGTCCTCATTTGTGAACAACAGGTCAGGAATTGCCTTCTCCTGTGTAGGTTCAAGGACCAGTTGCTCAAGGAAAGCTTCCTGTAGGGAGTCCAGGATAAACCTGTTCCTGGTCAGTGATGCTCCAGTAAACCAAAGTCACCAACTTGCACTACTTCCCTCTTGTGCGCCATCCTTTGGATAGCCAGCATCATCTCCATATTTATCTCATCCACTTAGATACATAGGCACTGTTGGCAGATAAGGGTCTATGGCCCACCCAGTCTACCCATTTGAGCTTCTAAGTTCCCTTTACATTTTTTTAGATGTCTGTTGACCCTTACCCCTGACTTCCAGAATTTCTTTATATCTATCCCATGCATTCTCAAATCCTGTGATTGTTTCAGCCCCCACTACTACCTCTGGCAGGGTGTTTCACTTGCCCACCATCCTTTCTGTGAAGACATTCTTCCTCATGTTTCCTCTGCATCACCCTCTTTTCATCTTCATCCCATGCCCTTTAGCCCTGGAACATCTTTTTCACTGGAAAATAGTGTATTCCTGCACCCTGTTTCTCCCTCTTAGGTACTTTTATGTCTCCATCGTATCCTCTCTCTCCCTCCTTTCCTCCAGGGAGTACATATTTAAGTGCTTCAGCCTGCCCTCATAGGACTTGTGATGCAATCCCTGTACCATCATTTGTGCCCTTCTCTGAACCTTCTCTACCCTGTCTATGTCCTTACATAGGTAAGGTCTCCAGAACTGTACCCTGTACTCCTGGTGGGGCCTCATTAGTGTCTTGTATAGTAGAATTATGGCCTCCCTTTTCCTTCTGGTGATGCCCCTGCCTATGTATACCAGCATCCTATTTGCTTTACCTGCTGCCTTGTCATGCTGTTTCCCTACCTTGAGGTCATCAGAGATGATAACCCCAAGGTCCCTTTCTTGCTTGGTGCATGCTATGTCCTCACTCCCACTCCCCCCCCCAACTGATATGTTGTTCCAGGGTTTTTGTGCCCCGTATGCATTATCTTGCACTTCTTTGTGTTGAATTTCAATGGCGAGACCTTTGACCATTCTTCAAACTTCTGCAGGTCCCTCCTCATTCTGTCTACACCCTCTGACATGTCCACTCTGTCACAGAGCTCCATGACATCAGCAAACAGGGAAATTCTGCCTTCTAGCTCTGGTGGTCTATAAATTACCCCTGTGCAGAAGACTGACCCAGATCCTCCTTCTAGTTTAAACCACAATATCCCCCCTTGTTCCCCTTGAATCTCTGTGACCTTTATATTATTCTTCACATGAAGTGCCACTCCACCCCTCCCCACCTGTCTGGTCCCTCCTGAATAGATTGTAGCTTGGTACTGCTATTTCCCTTTTGTGGTTCTCATTACACCAGGTCTCTGTGATAGCCGCAATGTCCAGTTGTGACTCTGCTATGACTGCCTCAAGGTCCTCCATCTTGTTACTTAGTCTCCAGGCATTAGCACACATGGCTCTCCATGATGTGACTTCTTTCCCCTGTTTTGTTGATGAGTGCCTCCCCCTTTTCTGGGCATCCTTCTTCCCTGGTCCTCCCTGTCCCTCACCCTTATATTGAATATTTTCCTCTGCCGGTCTATCTTCTTCCTGACTACCCATGTACAGCACGTGCTCATGGGGGGGTACTAAGCCTTCTAGCCTTCCTGGACCCCCCCACCAGTTTTTTTTTGTAAATATCATCTTTATTGTTTTAACAGCAAACATTCAATGGGACTACATTGTTACATCACTGCATTACTTTTAGGCTTAGTTGGGAGGATCCCTACTGGCAAGGGCCAAGATGCCTCATAGAATATCATATTAGAAACAGTGTGTGATTATTTCATTGGTCTGCTCTTACTTAGTATTGAAGAGTATTGAGAGTTCTCCTCTGCACAGACACTCGTTCCCACTGTGCTCCCAGTGTGGGAACCCACAGGGATAAGCACAGACAATATAGCGGTGCAGCAGAGGGATTTACCCTTTGTTTGTTGATCAACCCAATAACGCTCATGTAAGTTCCTCCCTTGGCCAGTTTAAATGCATGCTGCTGAAGCATTCAAACTTCTCACTTAGGACTAAGGTCCACTTCCTGGATGGATGGATGCTGTTATCCTTATACAGGCTCACATCCCTCCAGGTTGGGCCCCAGTAGCCCATGTAGCCAAAACCCTCCTTCCCACACCACTCCTTCAACCATGAGTTGAATTCCATTATATAGAGTGTCGTAGCCTCCCCCTTGCCTTGTACAGGTTGTACCTCCGAGAATATGACAGAGCATGCTACCTGTTTTAGTGTCCCTCAACTTCTTTAAGTCCTCCTGGATTCTGGCTATCTCTACCTTGTCCTCTGCAAGGTCATTTGTCCCCAGGTAGACAATGACAGCCAGATCCTCTCTTCTTACTACCTCCCTTGTGATCCTCTGGATCCACTTCCCTTTCCTCCTTGCTGTACCCCCTTGAAGGCACTTGACCTCCCTCTTCCCCCTGGTTAGTTGCCTCCAACTTCACTTCCTGGACTATTAAGTCTCCCATCAGGAGTAGCTTCCTCTTCATCTGGAGTCCTCTGCCCTCCTTCACGGGGGCTCTGTCTCAGAGGACCTTCCCATTCTCCTTGGTCTCAACCCTGGGTGCCATAGTGGGACATTCCTACGCCTCCAAGACTGTGTTGGAGTTTCTTAGTTGGACTTGTTGGGGATGTGTTTCAGACCCACCTCCGGCACTCACCATAGTCCATCCACTCTCCCTCCTGGGCATCCTTTGAAGTTGTGGTTGTAGACACAGTGGCCTCAGGGTGGGGATGAAGGTACCCTGAATCCTGGCCAGCTTGGCTTGGAGACAGGCAACCTCCTCCTTCAACCCAGAGAGGTGCTTGCAGATGGGGCAGCACTGCATAATCTAGAATGTTCTCCTGTACACTGCGGCCCCACACCCACTAGACTTCACCACTCCCTGTTTCTTCTCTGGCTGTATTAACTATGCCCCCTGCTACCAGTGACACCCATTGTACTTTTTGTGCCTCTTACTGTATTTTGGCTCTGTAAGTATTTTTTTCCTGTTGCTTTAATCCCTGGTCATTTGTACCCTGCCGCTAAACCAGATTGCAATCTCAAACTTGACTTGTGAGGTATATGGTACTGGCTGTGTTCCTCTCTGCCCTGACCTAAACCAGGAAGTAGTAAACTGCATGCAAAGTGCCCACGTATAAAACTGGACTAGCGCAGTGTGGGTGGGATGGGGAGAGTAGTGCAGGCCTACTGCCTACTAGGTGGCAGTATAGTGAAGTGCTTTAAGGCTCTGAGCTGCAAACCTGGAGACCTGGGTCTGAATCCCACAGCCCCCACTTGCATACTGTGTGACCTGAGCAAGTCACAACTTCTTGGTGCTCCCAGGTTATATCTGTAAGCAAGCTTCAGTTTAGTGTGTCTCTCCTGGTAAAAATAAATAAATAAATCCCTACTCCTCTGTGGAGAAAACAATCAGTTATATCAGCAATTGCTTTCCAAGTTAGTAAATACTACCAAAAGTTACTAATTATAGCCCACAACAATCAGCAATATAATGAATGCTTCCTCTGCTCTAGTTCCCTGAGTTCAGCTGTTGACTCCCTGCAGCAGCTCTGATTTGCCGTTCAGGCTAAGGTTTCAGTTCTTCTCCAATTTCAAGCTTGAGCTTGAACCACTTTCCCTGTACTTCACTGGGAAAAATCTCCTACTACCAGCACAGTCTCTGATGCTGCTGTCTGGGGAGACTGACCAGAGCACTGATGCCAAGCTCTTTTTAACTGTTTGGCTTGGCGCACTTTTCCTTTTGTCTTTTTAATCTCTTGTAATATTGGGCTTCACTTCCCTCCAGGACCGAAGACTGTCCCACTGTGCTTGGATCATGGCCAAGTTATGGACCCTGTCCCTGCTGGTTTACCTCACGTCTTTACTGTCTGCCCCTGACTTTCCAGATTATGCACTAAGGAGAATCGATGCTGGGCTCCTATCCATGCCACTAATGTACACTGCTGCAGGTCAGTCAGCTTTCAAATATCACATGCCTAAACTGTGGAATTCCCTTCACATGGGCATTCAATATGCCTCCTCCACCCAGTGCCTCAATTCCCTACTCCAAGAACAATTCTACACCTCCTGTACATGCACCTAAATTTTCTGGTCCATCCCTTGGATCGTCAGTCCCTCCTTTTCCTTGTGGGTTTAAATAATATTGACCCAAACTGCTATGTTGTTTGAGTGTATCTTAGCCTAAACTGTCCAACTGTTGCATGCTATCAACTTAAATGGTCTACCTGACTGCCACACATTCAAGCTGCTGTACTATCTAAACTTGCATTATGCTTGTTCTCCTATTGTATTTTTGTTTGCACCCTGTAGTTATTTGTATTCATGGTTCTCTGGTTGCTTATTACTCAAGGCTGTTCCTTGTATTCCTTGTTCTTCTCACCTACCCATTCCCCCAGGATGGATCTGGAATTGAGCAGTATTCCTGCTCAGTATGCCTTCCCAGTAAAAATGTTAAATCTATAGATAAATCGAAATCCCATGTAACTGTTCTGAGGGAAATCGACTGTAACTGCTCCACCTTCCAGGAAGACACCCAGTGAATGAATGGTCTGAACTGCTCTAAGTAGACACATGTAATTATGCACACCATAGGCATTCATTTACCGGAATAATATTGCCCTTTAAAGTTCATTCATAGCAGCTTAGTGTCATTGGGATGGACTGGGAAAAGCCAAAATGCAAACATTGTTTGTTTTGGTGATGACACCCCCTGTCCTCAGTTTTACATTACTTTGATCACAATGTTGAATGAGTTATTGAATGAAAGCTCCAGTGGGATGTGATCTTTAACTGATTCGCTGTCTGTGTATGACAGATTCTAAATGTACCTAAATTGTCCTGGGGTCTTCTGAGGCACCAGGAAAATGATGATAACTGGAGCTTTCCATAAGCCACACCAGATATATAAAACAAAGAACCGAACCCTAGGATAAAAATCCATATGCCAAAATTAAGTTACAAAGGGCCAGATTTTCAAAAGGGCTAGCTTGTCACAAGCCCTGGGTGCATCACAGATATGATGCACTGGGCTTGTGGAAATTTAATGGGATTTTCTATTCCATGTGGCAGTTGCCCACAAATTTTACCATACAGTACACGTTCATTGGAGCTTAGTTGACAGCCAGCAGTGGAGATGAGAGGAGGGCTGTTCTGGTCACCAGATGGGGATCAGGTTTTGTGGGGGAGTGAGGTGGTGGGGTCAGTTTCTCACAGTGTGGGGGGTTCACTAGATCACCAGGAAATTGGAACACTTGGGACCAAGATCGGGGGAGACAATGGACACCAATGAATATAATATGCATTCATTGGTAGGGTGTTCAGGTCTGGGAGAGGGACCACTGGACTACAGGGAATATTTTTTTCAATATTGGTAGAGTGATCAGAGGAGGGGGAGGGACCAATAGACTACCAGGGACATTATTATTTAAAAACAGGACAGTGCTCGGAAAGCAGGGAGGGGGGAGTGACCACTAGACTCCCATGGAAAGTATTACTCATAATGAGATGGTGATTGGAGAACAGGGAGGGAGGAGTGACCACTAGATTTCCAGGGACATTGAATAGGTATTAATGGGACAAGCATAGACATTGGGGACAGGAGAGGGACCACTAGACCACTAGTGACTATGGCTGCGTCGGGCATGGGCTGGTGAGGAGGTACACTCTGACACCTGCAGCCCATGTAAATGAGCCCATAATAGGCATGCAATGTCCAGCTAGTATCTTGCATGCCCAATGAGCTAATTTGCATGGTTGCATTTGTAAATACCAAATAGTGCACTGGCACTTTTTATTGTGGGTCCATTGACAGATATGCATGTTGGGACAGTGCTAGTGGGGTTGGACGAAGTGGTAATGGTGTTACCACTGCCACTACCTAGCCCTGTTCACTGTCATATAACACTGTCCACCATCCATCTGTGAATTCTGTTTTCTTACACCTGGGCAATTACAAAGCCAAATGCAAAATTTTGCATTGCACTTTATGATTTTTTGTGAATCTGGCCCTAGAAAAGATAGATGGGAATATCAGTTTAACATCTCATCTTAACGATGGTATACCACAACAGCACAGTATTCTCTAGTGCTGCACCTAGCTGCCAGTGTTTATAATTTGAGCCCAGTCCTGTTGCAGGACAAGAACCCATGGCATTCTAGCCCAGAGGCAGATGGGTTACCAGCTATGCCATGCCAAAACATTTTTGTTACAACTAAGGGTACCCTATTGGGGTTTGCTCTTTTCCACTGTTGGAGGGATTCTTCTTCTGATATCTCTTTTGCTTGGTTTATCTGTATGGATACCTCTTGCCATGAGTATCCCCTTTTTTGAAAGATGGTCCCTTAGTTCCATTTATCTCATGTCAAAATTGGTGTATAACGAGCAAATGTTGCACAATCATATGGTGTGACTGTAAGAGATATTTTTGAAACCACAGTCCTGCCTTGTGGCAGGTTTCTCAGTGTTGAGAGAGCTCATGGCACAGCTGTTACAGTGTACTTACTGATGACTAGTCATAATGTCTGGATGCACTTGACAATTGAAAGCAGTTAAGCACTTAGTAAGTGATCACTCTGTCTGTTCTTGCCAGTTATTTACTGGACAGGAGTATATAGTACATGAATGAACATGACACAGGTCACTATTTCTGTTTGTTTAGATAACAGAAATGTAGTGAAAGGTACATATGTTTGCTTATAGGTTTGGTATGTAAGTCTGTTTGAATAAGGAGATTTTCCACTGCTCCTGGACCATTAAGAAAGTCTGTGTGTTGTTGAGTACGTCATGAAGACTTTGACTTTAGAATATGTGTTTCTTAGACTGCCGAACAATGGCTTTTATTAATGATTATTTTATTAGACTACATTATGTATTTATGTATTTATGTGTGACTTGAATTACAGTATTACAATCTCTGTTCATACTGTATATGCACATGTTTTTGATTGGGTGCATCATTACGTGTGTTTAATTTTTTGTCTTATTTTTCTTCTGCTGATACCAAGAGTACTCCAATCCATCAGTGAAAAAGTCACCACTTGAGCCATCCGGCTCAGCTGGAACTGCACTCCTAATTCTATTAGTGATTCAGACAGAAGATAGTCCTTCTAGTGAGCCATGTACTCTACAACCACCTACTTTTTATTAGCAGAAGGAGCATCTGAGAGAAGCTACAGTATCCATCCTAGAAGACCTAAATATCCACTTTGCTTCTCCAGGACTTTTAGACAATTCTCCTGCTGCATACTGTCCTCTCCCCCACTTGCACTGTAAATTTGGCATGAGGACCTTAACCCTTTCATCTTAGATCAGTTTCTCCAATACAGATCGAATAGCTCCTCTTAAAGCTTGATACCTGAAAAAATGCTTGAGTTGAGCAATCTGGATCGCTTCTTCCTAAACATGGCCATGCCATTCTCTCTGTCTCAATCATGCATCTTTTAGCCTCCCATCTTTTTAACCTGTCACTTACCCTTCCTGTACTATATAAAACAGCATATATCATATCCTTTTCAAATTTTCAATAAAAGCAACCTAAACAACAATAGACCTCTATCAAACAGCTTAATCTGGTTCAATTTCAGTTGCTTACCATCTGTATTCCCTCCTCTCCCCCGGTCACTTCTGAAAAAGGGACTTCTAAGTCCAGTGGGCTCACTGAGTCAACAAAATTCAACAAAACAAAACAATCAAACAATCAATCAAAAATGTATTTATACAGCGCTATTCCAGTAGATCAGAATGTTTTACAACCTAATACAAACTAAAAGATTAATAGCAGTAAAATAGTTAAAAACACAGTATAATAACTGTATTCTTGATTAAATATCAGCTCATGATACAGTGTACCTGCACTTAATTCTCATCAGAAAATGCTTGGCTGAACAGATATTTTTTCAATTCTGTTTTAAAGCTGTCAGTGGTCTGGCACTCTCTAATCCAATGAGGCAGAGCACTCCACAGGGTCAGTGATGCAAAAGCAAAAGTACACATATCAGAAACCTTTAAATGGACCCTGGGAACCTCTAACAATCTCTCATTGGCATGGCAGAGTGGGCGGATGGGGCACAGAAGAACTTGCAAAAAGCCTAGTCCCTGTCCGTGTAGGGCTTTGTAGGTCAGCAACCCAACCTCGAAGGTGATTCGCCAGTATACTGGCAGCCAGTGGAGATAGCAGAGCACAGATGTGATGTGGTATGATCTTGGAAAACCAGACAACAGTGTGGCTGCCACATTCTGCACTAGCTGCAGTCCGTGGATATCAACCCCCGGTAGCCCTAAATATAGGGTGTTACAGTAATCAAGGTGAGCGTTTACAAAGGCATGAACCAGAGTTGGCATATCACCAGGCGGAACCAGGTGCTTGATCCTAGCTATGTTCCTTATATGGTAAAATGAGGTTTTTACAATGGCCAGCACCTGAGATTTTAGAATCAGGACGCTGTCAAACACAACGCCCAGATTCATGCTACTCATCCTTGTTAAATTGTTGGAACAACTGGTAAATAAACAGCTATTTGCTTACCTCAACAAATACAACAGCATTACTCTCCTTATGTTTATATGTGTATCAGTGGCCTGAATGATGATTGGCACGTTGTCTTTTTTTTTGTGATAGAGTTTCTTTTGTAGAATACCATAATTTCTGGTTATTAGTATTGCTGAATGATACTCCACTGTGTGTTCACACGTTCGCCTTCTCTTTTCTCTTAGGTTTTGTCTTCATGACTATAGCCTCCCACATCCTGCTCTATGTTTGTATTCAGCAGTAATTCTGAGTTATTAAATTGGAATTACATGGATACTAGAGTGAGTCAGTGTTTATATTATTCACTGATTAAATAACCTAGGGCATCAGTCCCTGCTGCTTCTGTTCACTTTTAATTCACTATATATTATTTTGTCAACGGGTTATGAATAGCATGTTTAAATATTGCAAATGTTTTGATATGAGGCTCATAAATTTCTGTGTCTGAATGGAAGATATGGGGTACAGGGCTTTGCCCTTATCTATGATTTTTTGATATTTCTTTAAAACTTGACTTTAAAACAAGGGTTAGCTACCCCCAGAAGAAGAAACAGAGTGGTTCTAAGTGCTGGGGTTACATGCATGTTCTAATTTTTTGAATCCCAATAAATGACACCTTTTACAAGTACCACTGTGTGTTTTTATTACTTTTTTCTGCACCACTATTTGTTTGTCTGGTCAAGTTTTTTTTTTTTTTTCTGTGGCTTTGGCATTTTGCCTTTTTTTCAGTGCCAGGAGCTATTTTTTGCATTGTAGCTAGAGCATGCACTGTATGTGTCTCCTGATTATCCCCACATCTTCAAATGGTATGAGCTGTTCTTCTTTAGGCGCTGTCATAATTAAATTGACTGTAATACATTTGTGTAAATGCAGCATCCATAGTCTTTAAGATGACTAGTGTCCTATTCACATGACTCTTTGGACAGTTCAAGTCAAGAAGTGTAAGCCATATGGACTTGCTTTTTCATTTAGCCATAACCTACTGTACTGTACCAATTCTCTTTCCTCCATAACTGAATCAAAGGCATGTTTAAAAAGTGTCATGGTACTACAGTTTATTAGTGTTTTGGGCTTTGTGGGATGAGTGTTCACACTTCTCTCCAACACTGTGCTGTCTCAGGTGGAGTTTTATAGTATACACAATGCCACATGAGTCAAAGCATTGAAGGTGCTTTGACACATAAAGGGATGCTTGCAACTAGAGATTGCAATAAAGACTGCCAAAAAGATTACTCACCTATTTAGTAACTCACAAGCTTAGACTGCCAGAAAGATTACCCACCTATTTAGCAACTCACTACAAACTTAGTAATAGTTTTAATTTTGCATTTCAGTACTATGTTAGCACAATTTTCTTTTTTTTTTCTTTTTTTTTCTTTATTGTACTTTATCGCGCCACATGTTGCGGGTACCACAGCCTTGGTTATAGCCTCCTCCACTCCCACTCCACATTGGCTGTGACTCCCTGAAACCCCCTTGCTAACCCCCCAGGGTGGGGTTGCGGCACCAGCCCTAAGTGCCACAATCAATGGCCCATGGGATAGGTCAGGGAGCCGGCCTGGGAGCTAATTGAAGCAGAGCAGCAGGCTTCATCTAGGCAGCAGGCAGCAGTATTTTTCCCCTGTTATATGGGGGCAGGGATATGCAATGATGACCAGTGTCTGCCCTGGCCCCGAATGTATTGGCGTCAGCACTTACAGTACACCCAGCCTCCGCTACGTGTCTGTATAGCGCCGGACACTCTACCACCCTCACCCCTGGAGAAGGAGAGCAGTCATTGGATGATCAATCCTTCTCCCCCCAGCCAGCCCTCCAACATGTTGGGTCCATTCCCAAACCCAGGTTGCCGGCATCACAGGTCGCACTTTGCCCCTGCACCAGCGGACCAGTGCCATTAGCACAATTTTCACTACAGAGACTCAGATGCACTTGTGTTAACTCAAATTGCAGCACGGTGTACATCCACAGTGCTGTTAACTTGTGTAAAGGAAACCATGTTGCACTAAAATTGTGTTCAAGCCTACCTCCTAGGAAAAACAGAACATGGTTTTAAAACATGAATTATAGCAGTTTTTATGTACTATATTAACTGGTTAGCTACAATAAACTACCACCAGTAGACCCTCAGAAACTCCATAATTCACACTTGTGAATTATGGAGTTCTGTAAACCACACTCACCACAAACTGGCTCGAGTCTCCCACATCCATTTCCCAAAAAGGTGTCCTTGTGCTGGCAGTCTGCTGGAGGTCCTCACAGGAAACTGCCAGAATGAGACACACACTTCTCAGCAACACATGCTTCTTGGTGACATACTCTTCTTAGGGATCTCACAGGAAAACCGGGTGCACTGAAAAATGAAGTCCCTTATAAAAAATGTGACAAATAATGGCAAACACATCACGTTTTGAGCATCCGAATGAATTAGAAAGGCTGAAGTTTATAAAAGACCAGGAAAATAAAAATACCTTGGAAAAAAATGAAAAGTGATGTAGTGCTGTTCACAAAATACCTCGAGGAAACAGGTGAGACAACAGATTTTATCACTCTCCCTATGGAACAGTTGGACAAATTACTAACCAATTTTATTTTTCCTATTAAAAAGTCAGATGGCTCTAACTACAAGCCTCATATAATAAGAGGTATTTGTGCAAGCATTCATAGTTACCTGTCAAAACACAGGTACCTAACCTAACCAGTAGCAACCAGTAAATATGAAATAAAAAACATGGGGAAGTGTGATAATTTGGATTTTATGCACACTCTTGGTGTGTGATGCCCAGATACACCTCTTGGGCTTCACCTTCGGGGTTTATGGGGCATCACACACTTGGGGTGTGCATAACATTCTCATAAATTCTCACACATTACCAGAGCCCAGGAGTGCTCACATCAGGGGACAAACAGCAGGCCACAAGAGGTAACATTCAGAGCCTCCCTCATCAAGCTTGTTTCTGTAGGGGTGTTAGCCCATCGATGTTGCGTGTCGAATGCCCCACCCATCCCAGCCACCCAAGCCTGACCCTTAATTTAAGGACCACCCTATCATGTGATTTCCTGTCACGCTTTTTTCTAAGTCCCTAGACTCCCCTTTGCAGATTATATTGCTTGGCCACTAGAGGGAACTCACTTCCTGTACTTTCCTATACACTACTCTGGTCTTCCCCTCCTCTCTATATCCTTGGACTCTCTAGCTCTCCTCCCCACTCTACTACTAGTCTACTACTAGACTCTCCCCACCACAGCTAGGAACCCTTTTCAGTCCCCTTCCATCCCATACATCCCTCCCAATACTCCTTGAAACCAGGTTACCCAACCTGCCCCTTCCATTTGCCTGCAGCCACACCTGCTGCCTTTATGTATGCTACCACTAGGAGTCGCTGCAGACACCACCAGGCCTCAGCACTTTAACCAGTGTTTCGGGGGCACTGGCACACCATTCATTGCTCCCTGCAGGAGCCGTATCTAGTAGCATTGCCCAGGTCTTGAACCTTGGACCCTCAGCACCAAAGGCAGCAACCTTACCGCTGCACCACAGAGGCTACCTCTACGATGGGTGCCTATACAATCTACCTATACCAGCTAGCGCAAGTATGGGCAGATAGGGCCAGCCACCTTAGTTACACTCCTATTGCTGTCCATATTGGACACACACCATAGTAACCTCCTCTGCCCACCCCACACATACTCCATCATCACATTGACCCCCACCCTGCTTACCTCTACCTCTCCACCACCCTATCCTCTACCGCCCTCTACCCCTTCCCCCCTACTGCCAACACTATCTCTACCTCACACACTTTTTGGCCCACTTCTCATCTCCTGCATCAAACCTTCACAGACCTTCTCTGTATGCCCATTCCATGCTCCTCCCCTAGAAAGTCCTCCCAATATCGCTACCAAGAAAAAATGTGCCTACGTACTGCCATCCTATGATTAATATCCCTACTACTACTAATATCTGGCAACATCCATCCCAACCCAGGCCCAGCAGCCCACAACCAGTCACAGGCCACCCAGGTTCTCCGAATAGCCGCTATAAATGTTTGCAGCCTGCCCAAAAAAAGGCATCCCTGCAATGCTGGATAGCCCAGTATCAACCTGATGTCCCTGCTCTAATGGAAACCCGGCACTCAAAAAGAACACCCGACACTTCTGTCACTATCCCTGGCTTTGTTCTACTTCAGGAAGACAGACTGGGAAAGCATGGGGGCAGATGTGCCTTCTACCTATGGGACACTCTGCACCACCAAGCACTACCCACTCCAACCCTGGACAATAATGCCCAAGCCCTCACAATAAAGCTCACACCCTACCCAAATAGTGACCCGCTAATCCTCACAGTTGCATATATTCCCCCTCGCAATCAGACAGCTGCAACCTGATCTTTAGCGGATTACCAAGCCACCCACAAACTGGAGCGGTTACTGGTTGGGGACCTTAATATTAACTGGTTAGCAAGCACAGCCTCCCATGTCAAGGACATCTTTACCTCACTGGACCTATCTCAACTTGTATCCAGTCCCACAAGGTTCAATCCTTCTAATAATTCAGGCTCTCTGCTGGACATACTACTTATGAATCGCCCTCACTGGGTCACAGACCTGGTGGTCCTTTCCAGCTCCCTGAGCGACCACTCCCCTATCCTATTCACCTGGTCCTGCCATCTGACAAAGCCACTGCCCAGTGTCACTCCCAGTTGTTGTTTAAGGCCTGGATGTCTCACTAAACTCAAAATCCACCTGACACATAGTGACTGGACCCCAGTCCCACTGGCTGCCAACATTAATGATGCCCTGACCTACTTCACACGCATTTTCAATAATGCCTGTGATGTTTTTGCCCCAATCACAACTGTAACTTCCAAGAAACATAGCATCCCTTGGATAACCCCTGCCTTGCTACATCAGCTAAAGGAAAGACATGTCCTTTGGTACCGTGCCATTAACTCAAGGTCACAGGTGGATAGGCAGGCCTACAACGCTGCCCAAAATAGGTGTACTTAGGAAATAAGGAATGCCTAGGCACTCCACTACAGAACCACCCTGGCCGTTTCCTGGGGCAGTACTTGTAATTTCTGAAATAATATCAAAGTTCTCAATGGGAAGTCTCGACCCCCGCTCAACTAACTGTTGATGGCAACATCACCACGGACCCTATTACTATTGCAAATAGCCTAAATTCCACCTTCTTGTATCTAAGCCAGGTACTACCAATGAACTTCTTTGACCCCATCCAACCCATCCAGGGCCTAACCTGCACCGCCCCTTTTTCCACCTCAGAGTCATTACATCTACAGAAGCCAAACACTACCTATCCAAAGCACTCAGGGACTCCAGCTCCAATAAAGACAACTTTGTCATGAAAATTCTATTCTATGTCCTTGACACAGTTCTGGCCCCACTCACTGATCTTCTAAACTGTTCCCTCTGTCTGGGACAATTCCTGGATGCAAGGAAAACTGCCATTATAACACCAATTCTAAAAAGTGGTGATTGCACCTCCCCTAACAACTATCGGCCCATCTCAATTCTACTGCCACTCTCCAAAGCCCTTAAAAAAATTATAGTGGACCAACTCACTGAATACCTTCTCACCCATAACATTTTATGCAGGGAACAGCATGGTTTCAGAGTAGGGCATAGCACTATTACAGCTCTAATAGAATTTTCTAATGCTCTGCACTCTGCACTAGATAAAGGGCACCTCGCTGGGGACGTATTTATAGATCTCTCAAAGGCCTTTGACACAGTCTCCAACCCCCCCCTTCCTGGGCACTCTCAAACACCTCGGAGTTGGCCAAGGTCCTCTCACCTAGTTCACCAGCTAGCTCACCAATCGATTGCAGTGCATCCAAATAAACAAGACCTTGTCATCCACACTACTCGTATGCTCAGGGGTGCCTCAAGGGTCTACCCTAGGTCTTCTCCTCTTCAATGTTTATCTAAATGCCCTTCCTGACTCCTGCACTGGAAACATCTTCCTGTACGCAGACAATTCTGTACTAGTAGCCTCACACCTGACCCCTCCTCCCTTCAGCTCTCGCTACAAGACTCCTTCAAACAGATTGAAAACTGGTTTAGAGCCCACAGACTAGTTGTCAACATTAAGAAAACAAAATCTATGCTCTTTGTGCACCATCAACACAGGGCCAGAGACCACCCCATCACAATTATATCCAACTCACTTGTCCCCCTGGAACAAGTCTCTACCGACAAGTACTTGGGAGTCACTTTTGACTCCTCACTTACCTTCCATGAGCACATCAAAACTCTCACCTCAGCCATTAATATCCGCTTATGTTTCTTATATCAACACAAAGATTGCCTCCTGCCAGAAGCTCTACACCTGGCTGTCACATCCTCAGTCTTGTCCTTAGTTGACTATGGCCTTTCAATCTTTTCAATGGCTGACCCCACAACAATTCATCAAATTCAACTGACCATCAACAAAGCCTGCCTACTCATCTCAGGTGCAGAAAATGCATGCACACCTGTAACCTCTATGCTCTTGCAAATATTCTCTCACTAGAGGAGAGCTTGCAGTACCAGACCTGCCTACTTACAAAAAAAAATACACTGGGACTAACCTTGATAGGTGTAGTGGCCTCCCTTCAATCAGCCACCCCACTTATTACTACTCGGTCAGCCCCCAAACCTATCTGGAAGGTACCCAAGGTCAGAACATCCCTAGCACAAAGATCCTTCTCATACAGAGCCCCACTATGGTACAATGCCCTTCCCTCAGCTATTTCATCCATTAAAAAACTAGGCCCTTTTAAGGCAGTGCTAAAATCACATATACTTATATAGCTCATTGCACCCACTAACTTCCTCCAATGGCCTACATAGCCTCAGAACCCATTCTGGCACTGACAAGGCCTCTCTGAGGCTGCCCTTTGTCTTGTATTGCTGAGACACCAGTTCAAAGGTCCATCCAACTTAACTAAAAGATCCCAAAATCTGTTTAAAATCTGAAAATACCTTTCAGAGGTAGCAACTGTTTCTATCATTGTATCTATATTGTTTATAGAACCTAGCTAATCTCTTGTATAGGCAACTTTGAATGTATGTACCATGACTGTCTGTATGGAGCCACTTAGGCTGCTACCTTGAAATGTATGACTCAAAACTAGTACATTTTAGATGTTTGATACTCCAATGTACCCGTCTTCTAATGTTATCTCTGTCAATGTATCAATACATCTTGTGCTTCCTGTGACACGGAGCCTTTGAAAATGAGTCCATGACTCAAAGTGTTGTAATTCCTATGTACTTAAATAAATAAAATTAACCACACTTCTCCATGCATTATTCTATATATAAACTGGATACAAACCTTTTACACTGTTTTAACAAAATAAAATGGTTCTAAAGGCACAGTATGGACAGAGTCTCAAAATCATGCAGAGGTACTAAAATGTGTAGTGAGTGCAATAAAAGCAATACATTAAGAAGAGTTTTAGTCATTCCAAATAAACATTCCTTTAAATGTCTATATAAATGTGTAATTTTATGTCAACTATCTGGCTAAGGTGTCTCCAAGTTCTTTTACTATGAAAGAACAGAGCAGCCACTCACCAGGTAATGTGTCTTCTATTATACAATGGCAAGAACATTTTCTGGACTCTGATTGGTCAATGTGTGCCTGAGACAGTGATGTTATTACACAATAACATCACTGTATTGCTTTTGGATGCTATGGATGATGATCCTTATGCTATGGATGATGATCCTTATGCTATGGATGATGACCATTTGGATTCCTTAAAATCATTTTTATTTTTTTTTATTTTGTATAACAACGAGCCATTGTATAATAGCAATAAGGCACTCCAGGGATGTGTGTTATCATGTAATAACGTCACTCCTGGAGTGGTAGAAGCACTCGGCTTCGCCTTGTGCTTCCACCCACCCCAGGAGTGACGTTATTACACGATAACACACACCCTGTCGTGCCTTATTGCTTAACTAACACATAGGCTCTCAAGTGGTACTCCACTAATCTATTTTATGAAGAGGTAAGTTGTTTAAAAAAAAGAGAATGTGAAAGTGCCATGGAACAAACCTGAAAACTAATACTTCAGCTCTGGTTATTAAGAAAATGACTAAAAAGGGGCGAAAACGAAAAACAGATGCCCCCAAAAGGTGTGTAAATCACGGTTAACAGAACAATAAGAAATTCCTGTATCACACATTCTAAAGTGTAGGAGTGGAGTCTCTGCACACTTGATCTTTGACACTCAAATGGTCTAATAGACCATATGAGTGGTGTATTGGACCATATGAATAAAATAGACTGCTGAAAATCAGTCTACAGCACAAAACAGTTATAGTAATAACTATATGCCTAGACAGCAGATAAAAACAGTCATTCACTATGTAAAGTAGAGAAGTTTGAAAGGTTACATTGTGAAGGAGAGTAATTCAGTTTCAATCTGTTGTAATACAATACTTATATATATACATATGCCGTCCTCCTTCAGCCAATATTGAGAGTGACCTGCTTTTCTGCCCTGGATGGGCGTGGGCGTGATCCGGGGTACTCCCATCATACCTCTCAACCTCCTGCCTCATAAATCAGGGACAAAGCTTAAAAAAATCAGGGACAAAAGATCAAAATCAGGGACATATCTTCAGAAGTGATGATATCCATTCAGGAAACTGGTAGAAAAAAGGGCTTAGTGTAAAACGCATTTTCAAAGGAAGAACAAGTCTGTAATTTTCATGTTTGACATTGTTTTTAGCTTATGTCTCCCTTTGTTTGGTCACAGAAATACAATTTTTAGGAGGGACAGAGTAAAATTTTTAGACAAAATCAGGGATGTCCCTGAAAATCAGGGACAGTGAGAGGTATGACTCCCATATCTAATGGTACACATGGTATGCATGCCAAGAGCCCCTTGCAATGTTCAAATAAAACTCCAGAAGACACTGTACAGGGGCGCAGCAAAGATCTTTTTATTACTAGATAAGACAGTGATAACAGCTTACAGACCTTCCACTACAGCCACAGGAAGTGCTCACCCACAAAAACTCCCCCTTACTGGAGCACCTGAATCTAAGTCCCTAGGTACCGTAATTACATGTGTAGAAGGCTACCTAAAATAAAGTTAACAATCTCCCACTTTTCTTTAAAGACTTAAATTTTAGCCCCCCTTATGTCCACATGGCTAAGTGTCTTCTTCCTCAAGCTGCCATATCCCTTTACTGAGTGCCTTTAGAAGCACAAGAGCCAATGCTCCAATTTTTGTCAAGCAGTCAGCCAGTTGTTCCTTCCTGGTAGACGAGAGAACACGCTGGACCCTCTTGGCCTGGATAAGTTCTTTAATGCCACTGATTTCAAGACGAAGCCTTTTCTCTGAAACCGACTTGGTCGATTTGATAGCATCAACTAGTGAATGATTGTCCACAACACATGTCACAGGTAAGATGTGCTTGGTACCACTGGTAGAGAGCTCTGAGTAGAGCATTGCCAGAAAGATGGCATTATCAATTCCCTCAGCCAAAGCAAGGGTTTCCCCAGCAAGCGTGCTCCGGACTACTCTTCTTATCCTTTTTGACTGTCAGGAAAGTGGTGAAAAGCGTCCTTTCTCACCCATTAAGATAATCAGGTGACCATCCTGAGTACCCCATCCGGGAGGTTGCCTAGTGATGCATCACTAAAAACTACCAATTTTAAAGAGGCATCTTTTCCCAAACATTGAAATTTCAAAGTCACTTGTTCTGATTTCAGTTTTTGAACAATTTTGTTTGCCTCATGTATGGTTTGAACAGTGGCTTGTTTCATGTTAGACATCAAGTTGCAAGCATCAAACATGACATCAGGTCTGCTCTGTCTAGCAACCCAGAGAATTTGGTCTGTCTTTGACCTCAGTTGATCCTTTTCACTTTCAGTGAGAGGATCATCATGGTGTAATGCTCTTGTGGAATCCATGTGGATGGGATGAAGATTTTGTATGCAGCGTTGCTGTTGTAACTGTATGATTTTATCAACTGTATTGAACTCCATGCCCACGTAACAAAAGCTGTCATGCTCCTCACGGCCAGTCTTAAAGACATTTCTTAAGTGTGGTATTACTGTTGTGGCAAAGTTATGTGAGCCACCCCAAATGAAGTCATCAACATGGCAGGCAAGCACTCCAGCTACATTGCTATCTTGATCTAACCAGTAGAAGATGGCAGGATCCACTTGTGACATTTTTCCACCTGTATTCAGCATAGTTTCTTTAACTTTGTTGTACCAGTACAGAGATGCATCTGCCAGACCATAGACACACTTTTTAAGTTTCCACAGTGTTCCTTCACCTTTAGCCTCAGGTGGAGATTTGATGTACAGTAAATATCTCGAGACAACTCTGTTCCTTGTAGGAAAGCAGATTTAATGTCCATGGAATGAAGTCTCCATTGTTTTTGACAAATTACAGTTAGAAGCAATTTTTAGGACTCTGAGGCGCACATTGGTGAGTCTTTTGGAAGTTCTTTATTGTCAAGTTCCTCAAAGCCTCTGGCCACCAGATGTGCTTTTGGAACTATTCCATCCAAGGTTTCTTTTAGGGTACAAATCCACCTTGTAGAAATACACTTTTGGCCATTGCCTTTGACTACATCAAACACTCCATTGCTCTTCCAGCTACTGAGCTCATCTTGTTTTGCATAATCAAAAGATACTTCCTTTGTAACTAGTACATCATCTTCAGAGTGTTGCACTTGGTTGTCCATAGGTTCAATGTAAAGATTGTCTACACTTGACAAGTCAACTGACCCTGCTGTATCTGAAATGGCAGAGGGTTCCAAGTAGTGTAAATTGTACCAGTGTTTGTTTTTCCCCTTAACTTTTCCTGCACGTCCAAGAACTTTTGCTGTGTATGGAATCCCACTTTCTCTGTCTGTATATCTAACAATTTATTCAGGTTTTAGATTGACACAGCCGTCTTGTCTTAACACATGGGGTTGTTGAATGTCCACTTCATCAGTATTTCCTGTGACATTGGTGAAGTCCTCTACTTCATCATTGTCTGTGCCACTCATAGTGTCCACGTTATTATGTTCAGCATCTGGTAAATCTGTCTCACCTTCTGTGACCTTTTGTGTAGCATGCTGATGGTCAGCCACCACTCCTTCAACTTGTTCATTATTCACTTTTTGTAACCTTGAATGATGCACCCGCACATAGGTGCCTCCATTTTTCACAAATATTACCACACCATCCTGACCAATGATGACACCAGGTCCCTTCCACTCTGCACAATCCATGCGTTTGTAGTAGACTTTGTCTCCAGTCTCATATTTTTCATCTGTAGGATGAAGTTGTTTACGCAAAGCCCGGCAAATTCTCTCTGAGCATTCTGCTTCGGTGAATGCTTTCTTCGCTGCATGCAATGCTGAAAAATGCTGTCCTACCCATTCACTCATAGTCATCCCTTCCAAAGCAGGTGACTTATCAACCAGCATGGAGGGAAGATTAGGGTTCTGTCCAAACACTAGTTGGTATGGGCTGTAGCCATGGACATTCTGCATTGAGTTTTTTGCCATAAGTGCCCAATCTAGGGCTGTTTTCCAATCACATTGATTATTTTTTTTTTACTTTCAATAGGATTTCAGTGAGTGTTAAATTATGGCGTTCCAAAAGTCCATTGCTCCACGGACTGTACCCAGCACTTGTCTTTACTTCTATATTAAAATTTTCTGCCATATCACGGATTTCATCGTTGTTGAATTCTCTTCCATTGTTGCTGTATAATTTTTTAAGTGGGCCATGCACACTTATCCAGGAATGAACAAACTGCTTCACAATTTCAGTAGGTTTCTTTGTAGTCACAATGCCTCCAGCACTGAAATGTGTGAAGTGATCAATGATGTGAAGATACCACACACTTGGTCCTAGCTCATGAAGGTCCACAGCCACTGTACTTAGAAGCCATTGGTAGCCCAACAGCAGGCTTGGGCTTGGGTTTGCTGTATCTCAGGCATGTCTCACAGCTGTTCACTATCTGTTGTAGAATGGAAACACTCTCTTTATCATTATTACCAGAACTTCGCAGTAATTTCTGAAGCTTATCAATTGAAGCATGTCCAAATTGCTTGTGAAGTTTTAACAAAACTTTGTGCTTTTCATCTGTGGACATGTTCTCCATCACTGTTAAAATCTCATTTTCACATGGACTCTCTGTAATGTCTTTGTCTAGAATGCTGACACAATAATGTCCTGAAGTAATAAGCTCAAGTATGACTGGTTGTTTAAACATCACTGCTTTGTCATTTTTAATGTCTAGCACTGCCCCTGCCTTCTTTAAGGAAGTTTTGCTTAACAACGAATGAATATCTGCAGGGACAACCTCCATTTCTATGTGACATTTTGTCTGACCTATTTTTGCTGGGATTTTAACTCTTTTGATAGAATGCACAACTCTTCAATCTCCAAATTTGAAAAATCTGCAACTTGGTATGTCCACCATCTTGTGTACTACATCTTGTCTAAGTTCACTTGCATAGCTATCTAGCCATTTTTCTGCACAGACTGTGCATGTACACGCAGTATCAATGACTGCAGATCCTAAAGATTCTACCACAAATACCTCTGAATCAGTAGCGAACTCCTTTGAAAACAATGTGATGTTACACTGCTCTACATCTATATTTGTTTTTTCCTTTATTAACTTCACTTGTTCATTTTTGTGCTGGCAGTCTTTGGCCCAATGAAAAATGCTTTGGCAAATGGCACATTTTGATCTTCTCCCATATCTATCCAATGGATTTTTGCTAAGCAATGGTGCCCTCTTGTGGTCATTTTGATAGCGTGCCACGCTATCCTGTTTTTTCTTTTGCTCAGTGAAATACACTGTATCTTGACCCACGTGAATTCCCTCTATGACTGGCACAATAGATGTCTTATCACCAAAAATCCTCTTTAATGCTGACTTCATTGATGCAAAAGTCAGGCTTGTACAGGCAGTTAAAGCCAACTGTTTATCCTTCACATCTAAGCATGAAGTATCTAACAACTTGAAAGCTAGCACAGCATCTGGCAGAATCATATTGTGTTTGCGCATGACAGTGTACTTTTGCTCAAAGTCAATAATGTAGTCCATCATGGATGTTGAGCTGCCTCTAGCAATCTGGTCAAAATTAGTATATGCGAGGTAAATCCGATCCTTCTCCTCCTTGAGAAACACATCATCAAGTGCTCTGATTAACGTCTCCATTCCCGTATCTTTGTTTAAATCTTCTGCTGAAAATTTCCAATCCAATGTCCCTCGCTCTACCCCTGAGTGAAAGTACGACCGCTAGCGCTTGTTTTGTTTTTTCCAGTTCGGTATTACGTTGTCATATGCCAGCTTCATTTTTCCAGCTTTCATACGCCCTTTTCTTGTCAAATGCAGGCAGGACCCTGTAATTGCTAACCATCCTCTGCTACCAATGTTCAAATAAAACTCCAGAAGACACTGTACAGGTGCGCAGCAAAGACCTTTTTATTACTAGATAGGCCAGTGATAACAGCTTACAGACCTTCCACTACAGCCACAGGAAGTGCTCACCCACAAAAACTCCCCCTTACTGGAGCACCTGAAACTAAGTCCCCAGGTACCGTAATTACATATGTAGAAGGCTTCTTAAAATAAAGTTAACTAAACAGCAATCAACATACAGTTTGTGTGACTGCCTGTAGGAGATGATGGATGTGGGAACCTTTGGAAGTATGGGAAAAAAACTACACAACACATCTGCATATCTAGTACCTGATTCTTTACTGAAGGGCATCACTGATGCAGTTATACTGAGCACAAGTCACTGACCCAAGAGCCACAATCTACAAGCTCGTATGCAGTTCATGAGCAATACATCTTGCCAAACTTCATCACTGTGGACTGCCAGTTGCATGACAGTCACACACTGTTGCAGATAAATTTCCTTCCTCATTCCTAGTAATTCATGCTTACAGTCCTGAACACTCTTTATCCCTTCATTGGCATTTCCTTTTCAACACTATGCTGAGGGATCCTCTATCCCCTCCTGCACTAAACTCTTGTTTCATTTGTGTCATTTATGGGTGCTGTTTTCCACATGTACATCTGCTTGCTTTTAAACAGGGTATGCTGGGTGGCACATACCTCACAGGGCAAATTATTGAACTAGAATACCATCAAGCTCTCACTTTCTTTCCAGACTCTAGTGCTTCTAAACTGGGATGCAAGCCATCTAATTACTGTAATTCTCACATGTGGCATACCTCAAAGTGTGCACAACACTCCTTGTGACAACCCTCCATGACTGGCATGTGGCAGCCAGGCTGTGGGTGCTTTCCATGATTCCAGTGATTCTCTCTCTCTCTCTCTCCACATTCATTCAGATGCAGTTTCCAACCTTATAGTGTAGCTGCTCTCTCATGCCAGTATCTGTGTCATCATCTTCTGTGGTGCTTGATGGTCTCTGCATTTTGCATCCAGTGTTGTCCATTCTCCCAGGATGCCCAAGCTTTTCATTGGGAGAATCTGCCACATGCCTGAAAATCATAGGGAGATATCCCTTAATGGTACAGTCCATGGTGTTCTTGCACCCTCTTTTTTTCCTTCCACACTCTTAATCTATGGGCAATCCCCCTGCATCTTGTAGTGAGTCAAATAGAGTGTAAGTTATCTCAGGTGCCCAAGGTCTTTCCTGGCAGCTCCAGGGCTCCACTGATGACCCTCATTGCTCTCGCTATAGGAAGGAGTTCCTGACCTCATGTCATTGTTAGGCAGTGATGGTATCATTGCACTTGTGACTCCTGGCAGAAGCAAACAACAGAATCCCTGGTGTCTCTGGCCCAAGTCTTGTAGTCTATCACCTTGTGGAACAGAGGTTCTACACTTTCTATTTTACCTACCCCTCTAGACACATCCATCCAGGTTTGGTGGTGCCCAGTGCTAGTGATAACTGTACCTGGGGTAGCACCCAGTGCTAGTGATGACTGCAGCTTCCTTTGGTCATAACCCTACCTGACATACTCAAATGATTTCTCACCAATGCCAAGGGGCATCTGCCCAGCAAGGGCACCTGGGACATTATGCCCACTCTCTCCAACTCTAGCAGCCTTTGAGACTGCATCTGAGCCCCACAAACATACTCTATGGCTCCTTCAGACCAATAACTCCTCTACAACCCTCTGGCATCATGAGGGTGCCTATTTGTATACTACCTAAGCTCCTCCGATATCAGATGTTCCCAAGCGCATGGTTCAAGACAACCTTTCCTTCTTATAACCACATTTAGTAATAGCCACCTTTCCTGAATTTAAGAAGTGGGCTGTTACATACAGTTTGTTAATTGTAGTGAGCAGTAAGTCAGTCCACCATAATGAATTACTAACCTGATGTTTGCTTCTTTATTTTGTGTATTTTACAAATTTAGTTTCCCTCTTTTCCATTAAGAACCAATACTAGGGTAATAAATCCAATTATGGAAACATTCTACCTTCCTGGTAACAAGGAGGAAGTTTGAGATAACCAAAGGTCCAAGAGTCAATATCAACAACAATAGTGCAGAAGATCCAGAGAACAAGTTCAATCCAAGACATTCATAGGACTCTGAGATCCTCCTGTAGGGGTTTAAGATAGACTGCATAACATTTGTTAGTAAAAATAAAATCCTAATCATATATCTGGTAAGGTATAATTATTGCTTCATGGCTCTCTCATCTCAGTTCACAGGCAATCTGTAGCATGCGAACATCATTCTAGGTCATATGCAATTCCAACTTTAGGTGACACCTTGTAAACAGTGAATTTCATATGATACTGCATATATATACTATATGGTTAGGTCTTACAATACATGGAAAATGAGTGGCTCAATTTTCTTGTTGTACTACAGTTCCAAAGTTATTGTAGTAAAGTTCAAAGATCAAAAACCTTGTTGTAGTAAAGTTCAAACATTAGAAAAGTTATTGTAGTCAGTTTAAAGCTCAAAAAAGTTGTAGCACAGTTTTGGGATGGATGAACCAGCTCTGTTGCACAACCAGATCCTCCCACACCAGGCTGACATGTTTCTTGTCTGAAACCTGACTTGCAAAATGAAAAAAGTGCTTGTGTCTGAAACTAGAATAAGAAAGAAGGGAAGATAAATTATATTAAGGAGGGTGTACTTTGTTCTTTCTGTTTTAACATTGTGTTTTTAATGAAAGAAGAGAGACACCTGCCTGCAAACAGCTCATTTGGAGTTTTCCGCTTCAGTCAGTGCCATGATGATGATGTGATCAGCCAGCAGGTACTGAACAAAATAAAGGCAGCTGTGTTCCCCAGTTTTGCAACTGAACTACTAGGCCATAGCACCTTACTGAATTGCTCTGGGACAGAGTCCATGTCTCACATTGTGAGTTCCACAGGTCTGCTCCTAAAGTATTTGGCCACAGTGCTTCACTAATTTTAGAGGTGGAGTATCAGGTCTTAGACTCCTTTCTCTCCAGCTGTGCATCTGAACTACTAGGTCATAGTGCCTTACTAGTTTGGGGGGTGGGAGAGGACCATGTCTCATACTCCTGGTTGTAAATTTGTATGATTTTTATAGCAAACCCTTATTATGGATTTGTGCTTTCTTCAGAGTTTCTGAGTGGGTAATGATGTCATAGAGCAACACAGTTACAGCAATAAAATATTTGTTATCAGCTATGCCAAATTACAGGAAAAAACATTACCTTTCCCTGGGAGCAGAAGGCAGCCTCCAAATATGTAGCATTGGCTCTAATTCAACTCAGACCCTTATAGATCCTCTTTTTATACAGTTTCCAACTTCCTTTAGTTATTTGCAGAGACAAACATACGGTATTGCCTTACACAGTAAGTTTCTGTCTACACAACTTCAGTATTTTGAGGGGCATGGCTAGCTGGGGATCATGGCGGTCATGTTTTAGCCAACTCCTTGTTGTACTAATCTGTAAAGTGTCTTAAGGCCTCCAGCTCCTGTAAATTTTGACTAAAAACATGTTCGGAGGGTACCGGAGATCCATGGCAACAAACAAACCTAAGCACAAACAGTTTATGCTCAAATTTTTGACACCCAAACTGTCGAGAGAGCCGACCCCAGATCCAGCGGCCTGCTGCAGCAAGAGCCCTACCAGCACGGTGCAGCAAGATGCAATCTGCACTACCAGCATGTCTGAACTGGAATGCTCTTTTGCTGGGGTACCCTCTATACTCACTCAAATGCAGCATGAAATGAAAGTGGGCTTTATTAGCATTACTGCTCAACTCACTCGTTTGCAATCAGTGGTGACAGGTCTCTCAGAAACGTCCGCCAACCACACGACCCAGATCACTGAGCTGAAACATCGGGTAAGCGACCTAGAGGACTCCCTGCAAGTGGTCTCCGGTGAATGGGCTACACTCAGGAAAAATGTGGAGGAGCTTATTGCCAAGGTTGATGACCAAGAAAATAGATTGAGGGTCTCCAACCTCCAAATTGTGGGCCTGCCAGAAGGCTGAAGGCAATAACCCAAAGGAGGGCTTACATGGGTGGCTATTGGAGAATCTGGTCCTACCCCCTAAAACAGCACAGTTTGGAACTAAGCAAGCCCACAGAGTTGTGCCTACACCTAAACAGGGAGAAAGACCCAGGCGCTGCCTCATCAAATACCTGAGATTTGTGGACAAAGAGCAAATTCTGCACAAAGCCAAGGTGAAGGGTCCCATATCATTTAACAATGCCAAGATCTTTGTATTCCAGGATTACAGCAGGGAACTTAAGTCCCAACGGCAAAAGTTTAATGTGGTTAAATCAAAGTTATATAAAATAGGCAGATTGTTTGCATTTATGCACCCTGCCAAACTCCGGTTTACTTCAACAGCCCTGCTGATGCGGAGAAATGGGTAATGGAGGAAGCATCTAGGCAATATCAAGCTCGCTCACCACAGGCGAATCGAGATGGAGAAGAAGGTTGAACTAACACCCAGCCCAGTGGTGAGCTCATGCCTTTTTTTTTTTTTTTTTTTGGCCTTGCTGCATACAGAATTCCTTTGGTGGTGTTGAGGCCAGCTCCAACGACGCAGAGCGTGGTCTCTACATAAATGACATTGATTTCCACACTTGACTTTTTTGATGCATTCCGCGGAGCAATGCCCCCCAACCAGGCCTGGGGGCTTAAGTAACAGGCAATGATACGCTGGAGCGGCATGTCTGTTGAACTAAGGAATTTTTTCTTTTGCTCCTCAGCAGATGGCAGTTGGATTTTCAGCTATCTCCTAAAACTTTCACTACATATAACATGCACTGCCTATGCTGTTGCATTTAAATTTTGTTGTGTTCAGGGTTTCTAAGACTCCTTGGTAGAAGCACTCTCTGGGCAGTGCATGGGTCGTTGTTGTGTTTTACTGTGCATTACCCCCCTAATTCGGGGGCCTTTACAAATATGATTATTACTGGTTTATTAGTGCTACTCAAAATGATTCAGTGTTCTGCTACTACAGCTTATGGTTACTAATTACCTACTGTTTGCATGGGGTTCTACTTCTGGCCAGAGCAGGCTGCAAAGTTTTGGGGAGGGGGGTATCATGTGGGGGAGAAGGCAGGGGTGGGGGTAGCATAGTCTTAAAGAGGGAAGCTGTGGGGGTGTGGAGGGGTGGTTCTTGTGATGCCATCAGCAAACACTGCTGCAAATGCTGAGAAGCAGCACAAATCCAGTTTACTTGTTGCATTTGGGGGTGGGGTTTGGGGGCAGAGGCTATGTGTTCTGGGGGTTGTTTGGATTAGTATGTTTTACTTCTTTAATATAAAAAATAGAGTGTTGGAGTGCGGTTTTACTATGCTGCCAAGACATCTAACATGGAGACATCCCTGACAGTGACAGCTGTAACATAGAAACATAGAAACATAGATTTTGACGGCAGATAAGGACCGCTTGGCCCACCCAGTCTGCCCATTTCCCTACCTACTGGATAAGCTGCAGATCCTAGTTAACCAGCAGCCTACTTCTTCCTACCCCCACCCCCTAGAATGGCTTTATGACTGTCCCATGCATGCTTGAATTCCACCACTGATTTTGACTCCACAACCTCCTCCGAAGGCCGTTCCATGTATCCACAACCCTGTCTGTGAAAAATACTTCTTAAATTACCTCTGAGCCACCCCCCCATCTTCAAATTGTGCCCTCTTGTTCTTGCACACCTATTTTTTTGAAAGATGCTACCCTCTTGGACTTTGTTGATTCCCTTGAGGTACTTGAACGTTTCTATCATGTCCCCCCTCTCCCTCCTTTCCTCGAGGCTATACATATTAAGCTCCTTTCGTCTCTCTTCATATGTCTTCCGGTGCAGACCCTGCACCATTTTAGTTGCCCTCCTCTGGACAGCTTCCATCCTGTCTATGTCTTTGTGGAGATTGGGTCTCCAGAACTGCACACAGTACTCCAGATGGGGTCTCACCAGCTGTCTGTACAGAGGGATAATAACTTCCTGTTTTCTACTGGTGATGCCTCTCTCTATGCATCCCAGTATCCCCCCAGCCCTCCTTGCTGCCCTCTCACATTGCTTGCCCACCTTTAGGTCATCTGATATGACTACCCCAGGTCCCTTTCCATTTTGTTGTTGTTAGTATCTCACCCCCACTGTGTACTCTTCCCTGGGTTTTGTTTCCCAGGTGCATTACCTTGCACTTCTTAGCACTGAATCTAAGCTGCCATACATTTGACCATTCCTCTAACCTGAAAACTCGGATGATGGCACTGTGTTTCTTGCACATGTGTGCAAGCAAACATAAAAATGATGCAGGATAATAGATCTTCAAACTTTTTTTTTTCCACACTCAAATAAGCAGTTTATTTATTGGATTCTCGGATTAAGACCTTTGAGCTAGCACGCTCATTTACAAAGGTTCCACGTCAAAAAATGGTATAGACAAAATATAGACAGTTAACAGTCACATATAAATAGAAACATAGAAACATAGAATTTGACGGCAGATAAGGACCGCTTGGCCCACCCAGTCTGCCCATTTCCCTACCTACTGGATAAGCTGCAGATCCTAGTTAACCAGCAGCCTACTTCTTTCTACCCCCACTCCCCAGAATTGCCTTATGACTATCCCATGCATGCTTGAATTCCACCACTGATTTTGACTCCACAACCTCCTCCGGAAGGCCATTCCATGCATCCACAACCCTCTCTGTGAAAAAATACTTCCTTAAATTACCTCTGAGCCGCCCCCTCTATCTTCAAATTGTGCCCTCTTGTTCTTGCATACCTCTTTTTTTGAAAGATGCTACCCTCTTGGACTTTGTTGGTTCCCTTGAGGTACTTGAAAGTTTCTATCATGTCCCCCCTCCTCCTTTCCTCGAGGCTATACATATTAAGCTCCTTAAGTCTCTCTTCATATGTCTTCCGGTGCAGACCCTGCACCATTTTAGTTGCCTCCTCTGGACAGCTTCCATCCTGTCTATGTCTTGCGGAGATTGGGTCTCCAGAACTGCACACAGTACTCCAGATGGGGTCTCACCAGCTGTCTGTACAGAGGATAATAACTTCCTGTTTTCTACTGGTGATGCCTCTCCCTATGCATCCCAGTATCCCCCAACCCTCCTTGCTGCCTTCTCACATTGCTTGCCTACCTTTAGGTCATCTGATATGACTACCCCAGGTCCTTTCCATTTTGTTGTTGTTAGTATCTCACCCCATTGTGTACTCTTCCCCTGGGTTTTGTTTCCAGGTGCATTACCTTGCACTTCTTAGCATTGAATCTAAGCTGCCATACATTTGACCATTCCTCTAACCTTGCCAAGTCCCTTCTCATCCTTTCCACCCCACCCTGTGCATCAACTCTGTTGCAGATCTTAGTGTCATCTGCAAAGAGACATACTTTTCCTTCCAGTCCTTCTGCAATGTAAACATAAAGACATTGAAGAGGACTAGTCCTAACATGACCCTGCGGTACCCCGCTAGTAACCCTCCTTTCTTCTGAGTGGACTCCATTTACTATTACCTCTGTGTCCTATTCTCCAGCCAATTCTTTACCCAGGCTGTCATCTTGGGACCCACTCCCAGGCTGGCTAACTTATATATTAATCTTTTGTGTGGGACTGTGTCAAATGCCTTGCTAAAGTCTAGGTAGGCCATGTCCACAGCCCTTCCCTGATCTACTACTTTGGTCACCCAGTCAAAGAAATCTATCAGATTCGTCTGGCATGACCTTCCCACTGTGAATCCATGCTGCCTAGGGTCTTGTGCCCTCTGGCCTCTAGATACTCGACAATTCTTTCCTTTAGAAGTGATTCCATCATTTCCCTATCACTGAGGTTAAACTAACAGGTCTATAGTTTCCTGCTTCCTTGCTCCCACTTTTGTGAAGGGAATCACATCTGCCCTCCTCCAGTCCTCGGGTACCACCCCATCCTCCCATGATTTGTTAAAGAAGGTAGTCAGTGGTGTCACTAGTTCTACCCTTGTAGTTCTTTTAGAATTCTGGGATGAATCCCATCAGGCCCCATTGCTTTGTCCACCTTCAGTTTTAAGAGTTCTTTCAGAACCCTTTCTTCTGTAAATGGCTGGTATCAACTTCTGTATCCAGAGTGTTACTACTGTTTGTTTTATGTTCCTCCCTCTTCCTTTGTAAATACTGAGCAAAAATATTTGTTTAGTATCTCTGCCTTTTCACATTCTCCTCTGCCCACCCTCCTCCCCTTTATTAAGCCTCACTATCCTCCCTTGGTCTTCCTTTGCTCCTGATGTACCTATAAAGGTTTATTCCCTTCTTAACTGAGTTGGCTATCTTTTCCTCAGTTTGGGCCTTTGCTGTTCTGACTGCCTTCCCAGCCTCCTTTTGCTTTAACTGATACAGTTCTCTGTCCTGCTCCTGCTGCGATTCCTTGTACTTCCTGAATGCTTTCTTTTTCTCTTGAACCTTCACTGCCACTTCCTTTGAGAACCATAGTGGTTTCTTACATCGTCTTGTTTTGTTTATTTGCTTCACACAAAGGCTTGTTACCTCTGTGATGGCAGTTTTTATTATTCCCCATTGTTCTTCCACCCCTCCTTCCCACCCATTTGCTAGTGCATTCCTTAGGCACTCACCCATTTTGGCAAAGTCAGCCCTCCTAAAGTCCAGTACTTTTGTCTTTGTATGGCTTGACTCTATTGCTGTGTTTATTGTGAACCATACTGTTCGATGGTCGCTAGTTCCCAGATGGCTACCCACTTCTACATCTGTGATCCTCTCTCCATCTCCATTTGAGAGTATCAAGTCTAATATTGCTCCCTCTCGAGTGGGCTCCAGTACTAGTTGTCTAAGGCATGCCCCCTGTAGGGCATCTAGAATAACTGTACTCTTCGAAGTGGCAGCAAATAGTTAAGCAGTAATGCCCGACAGGGTGTGCGTCGTGCTGGGACAACGCCACGCCTCAGGTGGTTGGGCGCGACGTTATCCCAAACAATACACACCCTGGAGGGCATCACTGCTATTACACAATGGCTCGTTGTTATATATAAAATAAAAAAAAATAATAATTTTAAAGAATGTTTTTATTAGAGTGGGAAAATATTTTTGTTTCTTAAGAGGAGATGCAAAAAAAAGAGTATGACCTCCATGATGATGTCTACAGTGGTTCACAGTGAGGCTGAGACTAGACCCGTGATGTTGTACTGATTAACATCACACTCGTGATGTTGTACTGATTAACATCACGGGTCCAGCCCAAGACTGACCAATCAGAGTCCAGGATTTTTTCTTGCCATTGTATAATATACAATTACAAATTCTGACAAAGAAGATTGCAAATCATCAAGTACATATAAACAACTAGTAGGAGATACTAGATATATAAACTGAAGAGTATATAGTTTTACTATAAACTGTAGTGCTGAGTGTCAGCATTGCAGTGTCGGGGATGCCTCCGTGTTTCTATCCCCCTAACCCCCTACACCCCCCGGTCTCTAGGATTCTAACTCTGAGTCAGAGTTGGACTGGGGGGGGCATTACACCCTGTGAGGCATTCTTGGAGACTGCAGAATCCATCACAGCGACATGAGGATTTTGCCTAAATCTTGTTGCTGTGATAGTCTTTGCGATCAGGAGTCAATGCAGCATTGGTATACCTTGGAGTGCATGCTATATTTTCGGATAAGGCTTACTATTTGCAAAGCTTTTGAGGTAACTCAGTGATTTCTGTGCAGTAAGGTATGGCTCTGCAATAGTTCACTGGAGCCCTCCCGGTGGTCACTTTATCCCTTAATTTAAATGGCTAGTTAAATTAAATTAGCCACCTGGAATGTGAACCGGTTAAAATCCATTCTTCAAAGGAAACTGGTGGCAAAAGAAGTAAAGAAAGCCAATTGGCAGGTAGTTTTACTTCAAGAAACACACATGACCACTACTGAGGTGGCAAAACTGGCGCTTCTATGGGTGGGCAGTGGGTATCCTCCACCTTGTCGGCTAAAGAGCGAGCTACATCAATCTGGTTTCGGAAGGGCTCTAGGGCTCAGATTACGTGACAGATCCTTGACCCTGGGGGTAGATATACCTTGTCTGTGTTTCACTGCCTGATGTTGGCACTGTTGTAGTTGGCTCAGTCTATGCCCCGATTGTGGAGGGCCCAGGTTTGTTTCAATGTTTATCGTTGGATATGGCAAGGTGGGAGGGACCATTATTCCTGGGGGGGACTTCAACTGTGTCCTTGATCCCATTTTGGACAGATATAAACCATCCCCCACTCCCTTTCAAAAAATGTGAAGGCCATGGGAGAATTGGAGCATGAGTTTGGTCTTGTAGAGCTTTGGGGACATGAAAATCCCACAGGGAGAGACTATAGTTTTTACTCCCATGCCCATCAATCCTATGCTAGGCTAGACAGGATTTTGATCAGCCCATCCTTGTTATTCTCGACTTGCAGTGCCAAGTACTCCCCCATTATGATCTCAGACCATGCATCATTAAGTGTGGAGATGGTGACCTGGGGTTCTCTTCCAGGGGTAAAACAATGGAGGCTAGAACCATTACTACTAAGAAACCCAGAGTACGTGGCTGTAATGACGGAGCAGCTCAGGGAATTTCTAGCCTTTAATGAAAGAGGAGACACTTCCCATGGGTGCAGGTGAGAAGCTCTAAAAGCCTACATAAGGGGCCAGACTATTGTCTTCTCAGCACATATTAAGAGGGAAGGGGAACATGAGCTGAATTTCTTGAAAAAGAAAATAGAGCTCAGTGAAGCTGCGCATAAATGAAAGCCCACAATGGCCCTTTACCGAGTAGTCCACAAACTAAAATGGCACTTTAACATCTTAAATAGTGCAAGTTTGAAAAGGGCAATATCACTTGCTCAAGCGGGCTCCTATTTTGACGGGGATGGGGAGGTAAACTGTTAGCCTGGCAGCTCAGACAGCAAGAAGGTGAACAAATGGTAACTCAGATTCATGATGCTTAGGGTAATCTAGTGCAGGAGCAAAAGCTCATTGGACAGACTATTAATTCCTTTTATTGCACCTTGTTCAAATCCAAGGTAACTCCAAATGAACAGGATTATGCCAATTTATTGGCCCAGGTCCCCCATTTCCCAGGTTGGACGAGGCAGCAGCACATAAGCTTGATTCCCCCATAACCTGCTCCAAAATCCTAGGGGCTATTAGGTCTCATAGGGGCGATAAAGCCACGGGTCCTGACGGCCTACCCACTGATTTTTTTTAAACATTTTCACAGGAATTGGTAGACTCTCTTTTTGACACGATCTCGGAGGCACTGGACAGAGGTGAACTTCCCCTTTCTACATGGTCAGCTACAACCACTGTCCTCCATAACCCCAGGAAGGACCCCACTTGGTGTGCCTCATATTGTCTGATCTCTCTGCTGAAAGCTGATTACAAAATACTGGCTAAGGTACTTGCTTCTAGACTAGACCCTGTGCTTCCCACCCTGGTCCACTTAGACCAGACAGGTTTTGTCAAGGGCCACCAGGGGAAACACAATATCAGGTGTACATTGGATATTGTCTACAGATGGGTAAGGGACAAACAGAATCATGGTGCCACTGTGCTTGCCTTGGACGGTGAAAAGGCATTTGATCATGGGGAGTGGGGATATCTATTCTAAACCCTGGGGAGGATGGGAATGAGACCACACTTTCTGGCATGGGTTGGGCCACTATATAAAAAACCATTGGCCCAAATTGCAATTAATGGCAACATCACACCTTCCTTCTTCTTGGGCCAAGGCATGTATCAGGGGTGCCCTTTGTGGCCCCTTCTGTATGTGTTATCCCTGGAATCCCTGGCAGCCGCCCTACAAGATAGGAAAGATATGCAGGGTATCCAGGGTGGAGGACAAGAACACAAAATAGCACTTTACACTGAAGATTTGCTGCTATATTTGCAAAACCCAGCCAAGGACCTACCGTTAGTGCATGGATTGATGAAGGAATATGGTAATCTCTCAGGACATAGTCAGTTTTTCCAAAAGTGAAATACTACTGGTTGGTCTAAAGGACAGAGCCCTGCTAATATCAAATTTAGGGGGTCTACAGCTGGTTAAAACTATAAAATATCTAGGCATTAACATTTCAGCAAACATCAGCTTACTCTATGCTCTAAATTATAAACCCCTCTTTCCAAAGATAGCAGACGATTGTGAGAGATGGACAGCTCTCCCATTGTCACTTATAGGCCGGATGGGGGTGATTAAGATGTCCATATTGCCGAAGTGTTTGTATCTATACCATTCCCTTCCTGTGAGAGTTCCGGCAGCCCATTTTAAGAGACTGAATTCTATCTTGCACAATGTTCTTTGGAGGGGCAAATCAGTTAAGATAAGGAGGGCAACCTTGCAACTCCCAACCAGGGAGGGCAGTCTGGGTCTACCACATTTCCTGTAATACTACTGGGCTGTGCAGATGGCCTTCTTCACCGCTGAGGGAAGTGGAGGAGGGGAGGCCTGGCTAAGGTTGGAGGAAGAAACACTATTTGGCAAGTTGAAAGGTGATATTCTTCCTTCGATTCCCACCTCAGAGCACCCGCCCAGTATAGCTAATCCCTTTACTATTAATTTTGTGAAAATTTTGAATAGGGTGCATAAGTTAGTAGGCCATCATAGTAAGCCAACTGCCTACACCAGCATATTACAAGGTATGAAGCAACGGGGCCTTGTTCCATTGCGCTGCTTCAACATCTCTTAGATTGGAGACACAAAGGCCTATCTATGGTGAATCAACGATATGAAGGGGGAAACATCAAGAGCTTTTTGTCTGTGAGACAAGAATGGGGGATACAACCTGGAGACTTTTTTGTATACCTAACACTTCGGAACAGATTAGGACAATCATTAGAGACCCCGGGTAGGTGGGCCCCGCCATCCTGTTTTGAAGAGGAATTATACAAACCACAGGCAAGTGCTATACCACTCTCGGTCTACTATGGTATCATTAGAAGCCAGTTAACCATGGCTATGGATGCCACTAAAGATAGGTGGAGTGCTGACATCCAGTGCCCTGTGGAAGTGAATACCTGGAAGAAAGCTTGTTTGCATGTTCAGCTTTGCTCTCACAGTTGCAAATTAAGGCAAGTACAGTTCAGCTTTATGCACAGAGCTTATTATACCCCCAAAAGATTGCACAAAATGGATCCTTAAAAATCGAGTGACTGCCCAAAGTGTGGGCATTATGAGGGAGATTTTGTACACTTGGCACTGGCATGCCCCGAGGTGGCTCCCTTTTGGCATCCTATGCATCAAATTATGTGTAAAGTTTTGGGCTACAATCCATTCAATTCCCCTCTGGAGCTACTGTTGGGAGCAGACCCTTCTGACCCAGGTGGTAGGTTAAATAACACTCTCTGGTCCTTATCCCTCATCAATGCTCAGAAGATGGTGGCACAGTCATGGATGTCTAACTCATCCCCCACTGTTGCATTATGGGCTAATAACCTTAAACAATACTTATCTTTGGAAAGGGCACAGCTATCTGCATTGGGTAAACCTCCAGAGCTCAAAGAAATACGGTCCCCCTTATCTGATCAATTGAAATGGGTGATTTCCCTATTTAATTTCACCAGCTTGGATCATGATATGGACTTATTAATTTGAATACAATTTATGGTACCCTTGAGACCTAATGTATATCCTAGTTTTAATTGCATAGTATGTAGTAATGCTGCCAGGTCAGTCTGTACCCACCTATTGTATCTTGCTTTATTATTGTCTGTCTGATTTGTTTCTGTGGCCACCATGAAAAGGCCTTATGTCCCAAATTGTGTAACCCTTTGAATGTTGTATGGTTTATTTACCAGCACTGTACCAACACTCTATCAATAAAATATTTTGAAAAAAAAAACTCCATTATTGTTCCTTGTTTCAGGAACTGCTATCCTTAACCTTAGACATTCTTAGTACTCAGAAAGATAATAGGTGTGTATTGTTTCTACTTGCACATATACATTTGTAGTAAAGAAGCCAAAGCTGGGCACACACCGGAACTGCTGTGATATAATAATAGTTTATTTATCTATGCTTAACAAATAGTTTAAAAGGCAAATAATGCTATAACAATTAAACAAGTGTATAAGGGTGGGTCAGTGATGGTCCACGACACTTGTAAATATGTCTGTGAAATTTAAAGACAAGTTTTGGATTCCACCTGTTATAAGATATTAACATTTAACCTGACTACCCTTTCAAAAACAGTCTGTATGATCTCATTGACAAAGCCTTTCAATGTGGTTGGATAGATAATGACAAAGCTAAATTTCTCAAGTGTGGATTTCCAATATGCCCCATTTTATATACAGTACATTACCAAAGATGCAAAAGAGTTTGTGTGACTCTCCTGGAAGACCCATTGTCTCTGGCATTGGGTCTCTCAGTGAGGGTCCATCTAAATGTGTGGATCATTTTTTAAGCAAATAGTAGTAAAGACACCAACTTACATTAGAGACACCATAGATATTTTAAACAACATGGAAAAAATCACGTGGTCTAAAAACTGTTGTTGGCATACAATTGACATTGTTTCCCTTTACACAAGTATTAGGCATTGGGATGGCTTGAGAGCCTGTGAAGAGTTTTTGTTCTCCGACCACTATCTTAGGGAGCACCAAAGACGTTTATCTTAGAATAATGAAAGTTTGTTCCTGAACATAATTTTTTTATGTTTGATAATAAGTTTTACAATCAATTGCACAGGAACAAAATGGATGCCTTCCTAGTGCCCTCCTTTGCAAAACTCTTTTTGTCATGGTGAGAGAAGCATGTTGTACTGGCTGACTCAAACTCCCACCTCAGACACATTGTGCATTGGTATAGTTCTATTGATGATATTATATGTGCCAGGGGTGGGGGCTCAGAGTCAGTTTCAGATTTCAAACAGTGGATAAATATGAATCGATTTAACATTATATGAAGTTATAAAATGGGCTTGCAGTAAATAGAATATTTGGATGGGAAACTAAGGACACTGGAAAACTGGGTAGTAAGTAATATCTGTAGAAAACCAATTGTGGGTAACACTGTGCTATGTGCAGAAAACTTTCATCCTAGGATATGTGTACAGTACAGAGTGCTCCTTTTGGCCAATTCTTAAGGTTATGTAGAAATTGTACAAATACTGTAGATTTTGAAAAGGAAGCACAATTATTGTGTAAAAGGTTTAGAGACTGTGGATATAGTGCCCAGACTATACTGAATGCACATAACAGGTAAAAGGACTTGACAGGCAAGCCCTCATACAGCCAAAGGGCAAAGTTCAAATTAATGACATCTTGGACAATCGTCTGATTTGTGTAGCAGATTTTGATCAGATGTCCACAAAGATCAATAAAATAATCAGATAGATGGGATATTTTTCAGGCAGATAACATAATAGGTCTGATTATGATAAGGTTCCCCTTTTTTCATATCATATGGATAAAAACCTTAAATATATTTTGATCTCATGTCATTATCAAGACTTAGAAAAGGCAAAAAAGCTAATTTCCTCGAAGTGTGATGTTTTTTTTTAAAATACAGACACTGCAACATCTGCTCTTATGCAGCAACAAATGAAAAATTCACACACCATGTTACCAGTCAGGAATTTGATTTAAACCACTACAGTACATAGACTGTGAATGTCCTTTTACATTTTATGCCACCTGATGAGGCTGTAAAAAGTTGTATCTAGGTAGGACTATTCACCCACTCAAGTCCTGGATACAAGAGTATGCTAGGGCAATTATTAATGTTAAATTGAAAAATGCCCTAGGGGAACACTTCCTTGAGAGACACGATAGTAATACAAAGGTTTACAATTTTGAGCATTGGACCATGTGCCCCAATTAATTCGGGGAGGAGATAGAGTGAACCTGCTCAACAAATGTGAGACAAAGTGGATCTCAAAGTTTGGAGAACTTGTACCGTTAGGTTTCAATGACCATATTGATTATAAGCCATACCAAGAATAGCATGACCTTTTGCACCTTAGATTGGCCTTCTATATGTGGCTGCACTTTGTTAATGTATTTACACTATTATTCAATGGGATTGACTCAATTGGATATACTGTAAATCAGGAAAATCTCTGATATCGAGGTCTTTTTAAGAGTTTTTATGATAAGTTATAAATTAAATATAAAAAGAAATCTAAAATACACTTGTGATTATTATAATTAGCTCAGACAAGAGAAGATGTATTAGATTTAACTTACTATATATATATATATATATATATATATATATCCAATTAAAATTAGTGCTTTACAAAAATGGTTTTGATGTGAATTTAATATTATTAAAGATTTTGTTAGCCTGCACATTTTTATTTTATACTGTGCACTTAGTGTTATGTGGTGTTTCAGTACATTACTCCTGTTCATTCAGTTTGTTTCACTAATTGTCTAATTATTTTATTGGAATTAATTGATTTGGGATGTATTTAAGCAGTGTTTGAACTGGCTAACTCCACCACCTGAAGAACCAATCAATCAATCAGTTTTTTATTTATAAAAAGGCGCCTTTCCAAAACCAAGGCGCCTGTACAATAAAATAAAACAAATAAAGTAAAATTATGTACATTATTTAAATTCCAATAAATATAAAACCACATAAAAGCACTTCCATTACCAAAAGCCAGATCAAAAAGATAAGTTTTTAATGCAGTTTTAAAACTCTGGATGGTTAGGCAATCTCGTACCTGATGAGGTAGAGAGTTCCACAGGGACGGAGCAGCAAAGCTGAATGCCCTTGCTCCCGATGTCTGCAAACATACCCTGGGAACCTCTAGCAATCCCTCATCAGTAGATCGGAGTGGATGGAAGGGACAGTACAGAAAAAGGAGATCTTTCAGGTTGCTTGGTCCCTGGTAGTGTAGGGCCTTATCGGTTAACAAAGTAACCTTAAAGGTGATCCGCCACTTAATTGGGAGCCAGTGCAGATTATTGAGCACAAGTGTTATATGACTGGCTCTTGAAGCACCAGTCAACAGCCTGGCAGCTGCATTCTGGAAGAGCAGCAAGCGTCAGATATCAACCCCCGACAGCCCTAGATAACGGGCATTGCAGTAGTCAAGGCGGGAGGTAACGAAGGCGTGAACCAACGTTGGAAGATCATCGGGAGGAACCAGATATTTCACCCGGGCTATATTTCTCAGATGGTAAAAAGAGGTTTTAACAACTGCTGACACCTGTGATTTCAAAGTCAGTCAGTTATCAAACATAACGCCCAGGTTCCGTACCCGGTCTGAGGTAGCTAGCTGGACACCTCCGAGCCACATGCCCAAAGGTGTACCTGCCAACACACCCTCCTCTCGACTGCCCAGGTTCACAACCAACACCTCAGTTTTTTCAGGGTTCAACCTTAGCCAGCTTATGTTCATCCAGGCCTGGATTTCAGCCAGACAGCTGTTGAGCACCAAAATGGCATCATCCTGTTCAGGGACAAAAGACCTGTATAGCTGAGTATCATCTGCATAGCAGTGAAAACTCAATCAATACCATCTAATAATTGCTCCTAATAGCAGCATATACACTGCAAACAACATGGGTGCTAAAATGGATCCCTGCAGAACCCCACAGAGCAGGGAGAATGGGACTGAGGTACAAACCCCCGATACCGCTCTCTGAGTCCTATCCATGAGGTAGGATTGAAACCATCTGAGGACAGCCCCTGACAGTCCACAGATAAACCACAGGTGATCCAGTAGCACACCAAGGTCCACAGTATCAAATGCTGCAGAGAGATCAAGAAGGACCAAGGTGGAACGAGTCTTTCGATCTCTCGCTATCAGGAGGTCATTTAGTACCTGAACAAGAGCTGTCTTGGTACTATGTCTCTTCCTGAAACCAGACTGGAAAGAATCATAGATATTGTGGCTGGTCAAATGGCCATCCAATTGTAAAGCCACCACCTTCTCAATAACCTTACCCAAAAATGGAAGGTTAGAGACCGGCCTGTAGTTTCTAAGACAATCAGAATCCAAGGAGGGCTTCTTAAAAAGAGGCAGAACCACGGCCTCCTTAAGAGAAGCTGGAAAAATTCCCCTTTCCAAGGATAACCTGACAATCTCAGCAAGGACTGGGCTGATAACATCAATGCAGTCAACAAGCAAACGCGTAGGGCCTGGATCCAAACTACAGTTGGTAGGATGTAAAGTCTGGATAATCATCAAAATATCACTGATTGTAGACTGATCGAAGTCACACCACTCAAACCGAGGGTCCGACATCTCCTGCCAACCACTGCTACTCCCTAGAGAAAGGGTTATGCAGACTTCAGACCTGATCATGGCAACCTTATCCGTGAAGAATCGAGCAATCTCCTCACACTGCTCTTGTGAAAAAGCATTTCTGGGCTGAAGACAGAGTGGACTGCACAATCTGTCCACGGTCCGAAAAAACTGAGCTGGTCGATTCTATGCGGCAGAAATTTCCCCGGACAGGAATTCTGCCTTCTTATGGGAAATTGTTGATTGATAGACCAAATAATGGTCCATCAAACTAAGCCTGTCACACTCCAGGCCAGCTCTCCACCATCGCCTCTCTAGTCTTCGTCCAACTCTCCTCAACTCCCTCAAGTCCTCATCAAACCATGGAGACCTAGGGCGAAGGGAGAGTGGATGAACATGAACTGGAGCAATGGAATCCAGGGCCTCTGTCACTGCCATATTATAGGCAAGCACAAGATCCTCCGGATCCATGCATTCTCTCGGCATGCCCGATAGGTCAAGCTCCGCCATCAGGCCATCCGGGGATACACCCCTCAAAATGCAGTACTTGACCATCTCCATAGGGGCAGACCTCTTAGAGGGGGCCTCAAAACTGATGCTGATGGAATGATGGTCAGACCACCCGACTGGTTCCACCACTAAGTCGTATATCTCCATCCCCAGGAGGAACACCAAGTCCAATGAATGACCGCCAATATGGGTTGAGGAGGAAATAACCTGTGTGAGGCCCAGTAAATTCATTAACTGTAGGAAGTCTTGTCCAAACTCCGAGAGTTCATCATCGACCCAAGCATTGAAATCCCCAAGGATCAGCCATCTATGGGGTCCCAATATTAGGTCAGCGATGAAGTACGCAACTTCCTGCAAGAAAACATTCCTGTCACCTGGTGGATGGTAGGTGAGAAGAATTCTGCACCCCACACCCTCTCCCACGATACATTCAAAGGAGTTGGTGGTTCCCACTGAGATTTCCCTCAGGTTCAGTTCTGATTTAAAACAAAGGGCTACACCCCCGCCCCTGCGATCGATCCTCAGGCGGTATATCACCGAGTACCTGGGAAGAATCGCTGTAGCCAAAACAGGGCCAGTCTTTCCATCCAACCAGGTCTCGGTGATGCAAGCCAGGTCGACTGAATTAACAAGATCCCCAATTATGGTGGTCTTGTTCCTAATTGACCTGGCATTGCATAACACCGCCCAGGTTCGATGAGCAGCCAGGTGAGACCGAGTTTCCTGTCTGCAATATGCAGAGCCCTTGGGTATGGGAACCAGACAGGGAGAACCCCTTTCCTGGACCCATTTCACCCCAGGGCATCATCTTTTCCCCACTATCTCAATACGTCCACTCCTCTCCACTCCCCCTGCAGACCAAGTCCCCGACCGAGCCCTCCTTGCTATTCCCAGACCCCTACAGCATCTATACACCTCTGGAGAAAAGGGGGGCAAAAAAGAGGGAAAAGATCCCTCAGTCTGGAGGGGGAGTAACACCTAACCGTCAACCCTGGCCGACACATTTTCTAAAACCAAAACCTAACATTATATAACCATGCAACTAACACAATTATTAACAAATAAACCCCCACCCCCAAAAACAAAAGCAGAACAATCTAAACCAACAGTTTATCTCTAACATTAAACTTCTCAAACAATATCTCTCACATATTGTCAGGACAGAGCTTTAAATAAAGTGGAATTTTGATATTCTCACAGTCTGTATTTTTGTGCAAAATAAAACTGAAATAAAACTTAAGTACACCCCTCTCTCACTGAGGTGTACCAAATAATATAAACAAAATCAATAAAATAATAAGTAAAATTCAGATTCCCAGGCCCTTACACCACCTGGGAAATCCAAAATAAAACAGAGGCACTCTCACTGCCCAAGTCTGACCATAAGTGTCTGTAGAAATCCTCAAATTCCTTATTAGTACTGTTCCTTAAGTCAGAAATCTCCTGATGATTCTCCAGTATTTGCACAATAACTCCAAGGCTCTTTAAAATAGAAGGGGGGGAGACCGCTGGAAGTATCTGCCTCGTAACCTCAACACCCCGCTTGGACCGATCCACCGATTGACCCAGTGAGGAGCTTTGGAGAAACACAGCCCACATAGGCCAACACCTCAGCCTGTCCAGGACCAGTCCTCCAAACCAGAAACAGACTTTAGCAGCCAAACCACCCACCCACAAGCACAGGGCCACTTTGTAACAAGCCAGACTGAATTCCCAAATCCACTTACAGGGCAGTTTGAATTAAAATATAATCAAAATAAAATAATAGTCTCCAGTCAGAGATAATTTACCCAACTTGACTCAACTCTTCACAAAGTCTAGTCACCTCCAGATAACACCAGGTCACTTTCAACAGTTCCACTTAATAATCCAACTCATGCTTTCCATAATTTCCATAAATCCGTGAATCCTCAACAAAAATAGTCAGTTATATCAAGTTCAGTCACAGTACCATAGTTTCTCTCCTCATAATCCAGAAGGTCACAACTCATCTGGAACACAGCTGTAAGGCACTACCAAGCCGGTCGTCAGCTTCAAGTTCAACTTGGGTTGCCGCACAGATCACACAGATCCCATATCGGGCACAGGTAGCATGCAGTCTACAAACTGCCGATTCTAGCACTAGTACACCAGCGCCAGCACTACGATCAAGAGGTAGGCCGGGAACTGGGCCCAATAGTCCTTTAAAATTGTGCAACACACCGAAATGGACCGGTCATGCAATACTGAAATGCGCAGGGCAACAGCAAAATGACAAAAGCTCAAAGCAGATCAGATAACAAAATAAGTAAAATAACACAAAAATACTCAAAATAACAAGTAAACTAATTAAAATAAACTTAAAACAGCAAGAGCTCACAGTGACTGACCCAGCATGGCTGGGTTGATATACTGTATAATGGTGTTAGCCACGAAGTTCAACTATGCTTTGTTAAGCATAGATCAATAAACTATTATTATATCTCAGTAGTTCTGATGTGTGCCCAGCTTTATTTTCTTTACTGCCTATTATATTTTTTGGCTGGTACACCTTCAAGTGGCTAATGTGCACTTCTTTTTCTTTATGCCACATACACATTTGTCCCCGGCATTCCCTAAATGGTTATGCACATCAATCTGAACATCCTTCAAGTTTAAAACAGCACTATTAAAGAGTTTGCATTAGATAAGTGGGGTTGCCTCATAAAAGGAAACTTGAGTTGTCAGGGATTGCCATCAGAAATGCTGAAATGGGGGTTACAGGTTAGGATTAGGAGAGGGGGTGGGACAGGGAAGGGCTGGAGTTTCAGCAGGGACGATGAGTTCATAGGTGGGAGGTACCCAGGTGGTTCAGGTAGGAAGCTGATTGGGTAGGGGGTGGAGCCTGCAGGGGTCATGATTGGGGTCCTTAGGGGCATAAAATAAGGTGAAAGCAAGGGCTGTACCCTCTTTCCTGCTGAAACTCACTTTGTATCAGGAGTTCAGCACACTGAGGCAGTTTTTGATCAAGCTTAAAGTAAGGTTTGGTAACCAAGTGGGAATGGCCTTCATGCTGTAGGCCTCGCTGGGGCGTGTGCTGCATGTGGTCAATACAGACATCCCCCTCTGCACATGGAGTTCTTGGATTTTTTTGTAGTACTTAGCGTGTTTAAACTGGGATGCTTAAATTGTTTGTTTCATTAAACTGTGGATTTAAAAATAAAGCTACGTGGCCGTGTGTTTCATTGCATGCATCCCAGCTACACAATTTAGGCCTCAGAGTTGTATAGTTATTTCTATTGTTAAGGAGACTGAATCTATTTTTCTCTATTGTTGCTCCATGTAAGTAAACTAGTGGAGTAGAAAACTGAATTGTTCTTGTGCTCTCCGACCAAAATTGGTATGAAAGGGAAGCCAGAGAGCGAGGCTGAGTCTGTTTTTCATCTTTATTTTCACTCCGTGCAAGTAAACCAGTGGAGTGGATCACCGAATGGTTTATGCACTCTCAGGTTCTATATGAAAGAGAAGTCAGAAAGTGTGACTGTAGTTTGTGGCAGATTTTTGTGGCCTAGGTTAAGTTTCATTGGGTGGAGATGAGGACATGGATGGCTACGGCATTGGAGTCATGCGTTTGGTGACTATACAGCATGTGGTCCAGGCATTTTTGGTCCTTGTGTCTGAAAAGAAAATGTGCACCTGGAGGGGTTAAGGGCCTGGCTGCAACATGTTTGCAGTCTGTAGGCCTGATCGGGAGGGGAAAATGAATCGGTCAGCCACACAGTAGTGCAATCGGAAGCTGTGGGCATGGTGACACAGCAAGGCCATGAAACCAGGATGAGGATGAGGGGCCTAATTGCTGACCAGAGTGGGTCAGAGAACTGGCATGTTTGAGTCCAGGAATGCAGGTCGTCGGGATCACCCGAGGGCATACTCATGGGGGCGTATTGGAGCTTGTGCAGTCCATGGCATGGATGCCATGTGGCTGACCCAAGTGCATGGTTGTGTCCGCCATCAAGGATCCACAACTTGCAGCTATTCGGGAACACAGGGCAAGAGGCCAGCTGGGGGATGACATTAATTTACAATAAAGAAGGAAGAGGAAGGAGCTAAAAAAAGGGGGGGGCGGAACAATGGGCATTCCCCAACCTGATCCACCTAGGAGCAATGGGAGGGGAGAAGGATCAGAACTAGGCCAAGGGGCCTACCCTGAGCAATTGGGTTGGCATCAGTGAAGGGGCTATGCATGGCAGTTTTAGACAGAGCTGGGTTTGACTGTGGTAGCCTAAAGCTATAAAGACACAAATGGGGTGAAGGTTAAATAAATTAAAAAAAAAAGAAAGCAATCAGTAGGCTGCCAAGGGATAGGGAAGCAAAGGTTATAAGGAGGGTGCAGGCAAGAGGACAGCTGGTAGCCCCCAAGATGGCCGAGAGCGGTGCAACAGAAGGCAATCCCTCAGGTCGTAAGGAAAGGAGTCTTCATTTCAGACACAGGTTGCACAGCTGGCTGGCTACAATGGAGGGCAGACTGGGGAGAGGGCAGCATGTTCTCAACCAGCTAAAGGGCCTGCAGTACATTTGGTAAAAAGTAGATGTCCCAGACAGGTAGATATTGGCTGACAGCCTCATTGGGAGCATGGGTGAAGGCTGCTGGTTTAGGTGGGAATCGGGGGCATTAGTACAGTGGGTAGGTACCAAAAAAAAAAAAAAAAAATATATATATATATATATATACACTGAAGCGAAATTATCAGGTGGCACAGTGGATATTTGCTTGGCTGTGTAAAACAATGGTCTGTGGTGGTATTCCTGGATGAAGTCACTTCGGTACAGTCTCATCAAGGGTATATAAATAAAAAAACAAACAAAAGGTATAATAAAAGGGGTGCAATAAAGCTTTGACAAAGTGATTAAAAAAAAAAATATATATATATATATATATATATAGTTATTGCTATATACAGATGTGAAGGTCCAGCCAGGGCAAGGTGACTAACATATTTAGTTGTGTTTCCTGTTTCTGTCCTTCCCCACTTTCAGGTCCTTCCTCAGATTGTTAGCAGCATTATCATCCAGATGGCACAGAAAAGAGTACCATTTCCTCCCCCTAGAGCCCAACTGAAGGGAGAAGCATCACTGTTGATGACAAAGATGACAGAGCTCATCCAGACGGCACGTGTGAGTAAAGAGGAGGAAGAGCAGAACAGGAAGTGGAAAGACCCACCTTGATCAAAAGGAAAGGTCAGGGGAAAAAGGCAACCAGTGCGGGTCCCAGAGCCAGAGCCAAAGCCCCTCCTGGAATCGGAGGCACTGGACACAGGGAACGGTAAGGGAAAAGTCAACCTAGCAGGTGAGGGAAATTTTAAAGAATATTTTGAGGGGATTATTTGTGATATGTGATAATCTTTCTATTTTTAGTGCCCACAACTTGCCCTCATCTGCCAGTGGCGGTCTCTGCCAGTTAGCCAATGAACGCACAAATCGTACCTTTTATGGTTGTGCCTTGCTGCTGTCATGATGGTCCCTTTCCAGTTCCTCACATGGATTGCCATTCTTACTTATTTTCCACAAGTGGGCCAGTATCTCCTACAGACCTGTCCCTTGTATATTGGGCTAAGGGTTCTTCATCCTGACAATAGGGAGCTGAACTTCATGACCGCTTGCCCAGAAGTATGGCAATCAATTTTGGTCCTTCCGACTGCACATGCGGTGCTGTTCACTGTTAGTAGCAGCACCTGTGTACTAGCACAGTTAGTTGCACCAGTTGATAGGCACAGGATATCTACCTCCAAAACCAGAACAACTAGGTGTAAGCGACTGGGGACTAGGATTTTGTGCTATGTTGGAAGACTCTCCCTGTTCCTATTGCTACTAGCAGATGAAGATATTAACCTGAACCTGGGACCTCATGCTACCACCCTCTCCAGGGGTGTTCACGTGGGTGGTATAAAGATAGTTGCCATGAATATCTGCAGCCTGCTCCCTAAGATGACTCAGTTCCATGCATGGACCAGGTTGCACAACCCAGATGTCATCTGCCTGACTGAAACGTGGCTCACCCCCAAGGTCAAGGACTCACTCATTGCCTTAACAAGGTTTGAATCTCTCAGACTGGATATTCTGGGGAAGCAGGTCAGGGGTTGCCTGATATATGTGAAGGATAACTTAAGGGGGTGTGTTCTGCCAATCTCAGGCAATGCTTGTGATTATGAACTGTTAGCAGTTCAGCTCTTGCTAGGAAAGCAGAACAGGATGCTCACCATTGCCTCAGTGTACCTGAAGTACCAACTACAAAAGCAAACCAGGGGCTAGGTGTTGTCCTGAAGGCCCTATCTAAACTGAAGAAAAACTCATCGGTTATTGTCACTGGAGTTTTTAACATTAATTGGACTAACAAAGGCATTGACCATCTTAAGGATTAAGTTGCAGAGTTGTACCTCACATAGATTATTTGTCTGGACACCAGGCTGAACCGCAAAACAGGAAAGGGCACCCTGCTTGACTGGATATTGACCAACTGCCCCATTATAATCAAAAATGTCCAGGTGCTCCCTGGTTGCCTCAGTGACCACTTGCCAGTTGCATGTATGTGGGTTAATAAGGTAAAAAAGGACTCCCCACTCTGATTTTTAGCCGAGTCCTGAAGAGGGGTGCAAAACACAACTTTAAGACAGCTTTGGCCAACATTGTCTGGTCTCCTCTTGATAGTCTCCAAGACATTGACCAGGTTTTGCAATTCTTTGTGTCCACAGTCAATGGTATTTGTGATGCCTATGCCCCCCTGAGAAAAAGAAAGATGAGGGCTGCTTCCAATGGATGTATTTCCAGGGACCTCCTTGATTTGATGAAAGAGCAGGACAACTTCTGGGAACTTGCCAGAGGCACAGGCAACCAATCTGACTTCCAAAAGTATAAGGCAGGCAGGAACAAGTGTACTGCTCTTGCCAGGCAAGCCAAGGTGGCTTACTACAAGGAGCAACTGGAACATAACTGGGGCAATGGGAAGCAATTCTGGTATAACATTAAGGAGCTGCTGGACAGGGAAGATAGAAGGCACCCCTCCATGCTCAACTTAAATGGCACCCCCATCCTAGATCTACACACAGTTGCTGAAGCCTTCAATGTGGCCTTCTTCGACCTCAGTTCTGTCCTCCCTCCAAGCTGCCTTGACCCCTCCCCACAACACCTGCCCAAAGCCTGAGATAATTTGACCCATCTGAATTTTTACTTCAAGCGTGTCACAGCCAAAGAAGCTAGGACCTACATTACTAAGGTGCTGGATAAAACTAGACTTGGTAGTGACTCACTCGACATGAAATTGGTGGAAGTTGCCTTGGACAAGATGGTGGTTCCCATCACCAAGAACATTAACAAGTCTCTCACCCTGGCAAAATTCCCTGCAGCCTAGAAGGTAGCTCTAGGCACCCCTGTCCTAAAACAAGGGGATCGGTCATGCACTGCTAACTACAGACTAATATCTATCCTCTAGCCCTCTCTAAGGTGCTTGAAAGGATAGTGGCTGACCAGATCACTGAGTACCTTCATAAGTACAGTCTGCTGTGCCCACAACAGCACAGATTCCATTAGTGCCATAGCACAGCTATGGCCTTAGTTGAATTCACAGACTACGTTCACAAAGCCTTGGACGGGGGCAGCCTGGTGGGATTTATCTTCATAGATCTCACCAAAGCCTTTGATATGATCAACCATCACATCTTGCTTGACCAGCTTCAGCACCTCAGGCTAGCCTCTTTTGCCATCCTTTGGTTGCAGGATTACCTATCCAGAAGAGCACAGAGTGTAAAAATTGGAACAGCTATCTCCTCATCTAATTATCTAGTACTGAGTGTCCCACAAGGGTCTATCCTGGGCCCCCTCCTCTTTAGCCTGTTCATCAACAGGTTTTCAGAGGCCTGTAATAGCAAGATTATTCTGTATGCAGATGATGCTGTCATCCTTAGTAGCAGTGCCCAGCTTCAGCACCTACAGAAAGATTTGCAGTACTCATTTCACAGCTTGGAGGAATGGTTCAGCTCTCAGAAATTGCTTCTCAATTACAAGAAGATGAAGACGATGCTGATAACCACTCACCAGCCCAAGAGATCTCTTCTGTCCCTTACTATTACTAACAACAAGGCTGCTCCACTCAAGCAGGTCAACTCTTTTAAATACTTGCTTGTGGTCATTGATGACACCCTCTTTTACGTGCACCACATCAATCAGGTCATCAAAACAGTACACACCAAATTTGGAGTTTTCTACAGGCACAGACAGTACCTTACTCCTGAGGCACTCAGGTTGGCAGTCTCCTCTTCCATCTTGTCTGTTATTCACTACAGACTCATTGTCTATGGGTCGGCATCAGACACTGTGCTAAAATGAGTAAGCACAGCCCTCAACAAGGCCTGCAGGCTGGCTCTAGGGTCTGATACTATCCTACACACCTGCTCCCTCTACAAGCATACTAACTGGCTCAGTCTTGCCAGCAGAATCAAACACCAAATGTGCCTGCTTGGCATGAAATCTCTCCTAGGTAAAGCTCCATTTGTCTTCAAAGAACTGCTCTGGTGAGGTAGAGCCAGGTACCGCACTAGAGGGAAGACTCGGAGCCCACTTGCTATCCCCTTCAGGAAAATGGTGCTTGGCCAATGGTCCTTTGCATACAGGGCTCCTTCTTGGCTAAACAAGATCCAAGCATGCCTTTTACTCATTAACAGCCACCCTGTCTTCAAGGTGGAACTAAGACGTCACCTTGCCAAGGCTGAAGTATGTAGCTGCAGGTAACCTGTAGTGCTAACACCAGGTAGCTTTGAGTCAGCCTGCTCCTGGGATGCATTCTCCAATTTGCTACCCTACTGCCCAGTAACCCTGAGTTTAAACTCCTACTTCCTACTACAACTTGCCAGCCCTCAAACTTGAGCCTTCCATAACCACTGCCTGTCGATGAGCCTTCTATCTACTGTTCTTAACTCAGAACTCTGTTTTAAATTCCTCCCCTGCCATTGACCCTTCACAAATGTGATTGTCTCAAAGCACCTGTCTTCCCCCCAGCTTATTCTTTGTACAGCTCTCCCTCACACTGCTCTCTAGTATGTTCGTACTAGGTCAGTCCTGCACAGAAAATTACCCCCCCCACCCTTGACTTGAATTAACAACAAAGTCTCCTCTTGGCTGCATTAACAAACAGGGTGTGAAAGCCTATTTTGAGTCTCTCCCCTCCTGACTTTATATGAAATAATGGCAATGCCTCCCATGGTTGCTTTACCTCCTGATAAATTAGTTCCTTAAACCAACAGCACTCACCATGTTCCTTGGGCTGTACTAAATGCAATATGTACCTCTATATGAGATAGCTTACAATTGTAAATAGTCAGACCAATTGCTGTTATTTCTCATATTTTTTGTCTCTGTACTTGTGCACCCATAGTCTGTAACTACCTTTCTGTGTTGTCCTCCTGTCAAGACATAGAACATTTGAAAAAGAGCATTTTGCTCAAAGGTTATGTCCGAATAAATAAATAAATAAATACATAAATATGGGGATGTGGGTATTAAGAAAATGGAAAAAGTGTTAGCAGAAATCAGAGGAGAGTAGCGGGGGAAGTGGAAAGGGTGTCCTGGGGTCAGGGGTCACAATGCTGTTGTGGGGATCCCAGGATTGACCATGGGGAACCACATTCCTCTTACAGTTAAAGAAAACATATGGAAAGGACAGTTTGTGGACCTATTTGCATTAGTGGACAAGGAAATGGCTAAAAAATATGAGCAAAAGAAATGGTTGGTAAGTCAGAGATGGCAGTGGCACAAGTGATGGTCAGGATTCCAGCCAAAGAGGTGACATACTACATATTTTCTTCAGGTAACATTCTGTGTGTGGTGCCAGCAAACTTGCTATAGTTTGCTTGTAAACCAATAGAGATGGTATGTCCACCTTCTCCTTACAGATATCTCCCTCTAGATAGACTACCAAATAGACTATGGACATTTTGTCAAAAACTGCTTCAGCAGGGTCAAACACTGGTAGAGAAACAATAAAGGATATGTTCAAGGCATCCTTAGTAGAACTGGAGCCACTGATGTAACACGTCCCCTGATTAGGGTGCAGTGTGACATATCCCAAGTTTCTGGCTGTCACAGCTGAAAACCTTTGGCAGGCATTCAAACATCCTGAGTGGATGTTCAGGGTTGTAACACACACCAGGCAACACCATTTGTTCAAGTAATTATCTGGAATAAGGTCAGGGAAACATCCCAACTCCACATTTTTGAGCACGTTAATGATCATTGTAAGAACATGATGTCCCTAAACTGTGCATATTACTTCTCTGCCTATGTGTTTGTGCCAGGTGTTTACATAATTAGCTGCAATTAACTCATTAACAAATGCTTATTATACATTGCTTAACAAAGTCAATGGGGTAGAAGTACAAGTTAAGCCACTTGGCAGACCCAGTTCCTTTCCAGGGCATTGTACAGTCTTATTCACAAAGGAAGGTTCAATAGTGTCCGGTGCTCATAGTCAGTGATGGGGTTGTGACTGTTGTTACTTTAAGTTCAGCTTTGCCATGTACTTGCATGTGATCTGTCTGACTTCCCAGTTTGGATGTCATTATGAGGAGTGAGTTCCATACTCCTCCATCCTGTTTCATGATATTTTCCATGAGAGGGACCCATTCCTGTACCCAGTGATTCTGTTCTCGTACCATTCAGAGTTTCATGACTGCCCATTTTTCCAGGTGTCATGTTGCAAGTCCCCAGGGCCCCTCCACATCATCATTCATGCAACTTCTCCTATCAGCTTTACTGGGAGAAGTATGGTGTCACCTTCCTTGCCATGAACCAATAAGACTACTTCCATCTGTGTTCTGTCCTCCCCATCACACATCAGCAAGAAGAAATATTACCAGAGGGATCTTCTTCATTCTGAAACAACAGGAAACAAACAGGAGGGTTTGAACCCCCTCCTTTCCTCCACCATTTAGTTCTTACACTTAAACAGTTTCAACTGATTAACATGAAAACATCTTTCTGTTGGCCTTTTATTGCCTGTAATATGAGTTTTGCACACAGAAGGATCGCTCTTATTTAAAGTAAAGTATGGACCCTTGCATCTATTACATAATGCATGCTCAGGTGTTTCAAATGTTAAAATGTTCTTTGAGGCAGTCACTGGACATATCAAGTTCTGAAAAGTGAATGATTCATGACAAGTGGCTGTACAGTACAGAATATCCATTATGTAGGCCACCTTGCCATGGAGAGGCACCATTTTGTGAGCCATACCTGGCCTCCTGGCACTATGGCAATGACTTGCCCCTACCACAACTGCAGACAATTCAGAGTCCACCATAAAAAGTGAATTAATTATGCATAAACCCTGCTACAAATCTACTTCTGCACTACTGCCCACATTTTACAGCAAAATTAGCCCACCACTTGAACTATCATTAGGTTGGTTGCATCTGAGATACCCCCTCCCCCTACCTATCTATAATATCATTTTCACCTGTTCTATCACAAGGCGCCAGTTTGTAAAAACAATTAAACAAGCACAGGTATTAGCTTACCTAAAGTGGCAGGCAATCCAAATGAACTGGCTACTGCTACTTCTATCTGAGAATATTCCACAAATCCTGGCCCTATGACAATCTCTACAGTCCCTCCCAGGAAGTGAATTGGTCTAATTATCGCCTCCATAAACATATGTCGCCTTCTGGCAAAAATAAACTCCTTACAAGTCTAGGCTGACCAACACCAGCCCGATATAATCTCCATAGTGGAAACTTGGTCTCAATCCTAGGGTTCCATACACAGCCATTAACTCCCTGGGTACACCTCCTTCCATCTTGACACGGTCAGCAAGTGGGGGCGGGGACTGTGTTATCTACTTAAAGTAGCACTATCAGAGTCAAATGCTATCCCCCATTATCACCAATTGCAGCACACAGCTCTTGCCTGTAAAAGTGCTTCTTGGCTCAAATGGAAAAACTCTTACTATAGTTTCAGTCTATATCCCCGCAAAGGACCAAGCCAGTGGCTTTAAGGCTGTATAGGACTACCTTATCAACCAGTGCCAGAACTCAGAGCTAATCATGTTGGGTGACTTCAGTATAAACTGGTCATCACCGGATGCTTCACCCTAGAGGGACGCCCTATCCTCCCTCAACATGACACAATTGGTTAATTCGCTGACCCATATAAACTACCACATGGAAACAGCTGCATTACTTGACGGACTCTTCACTAACTATCCTGATAGAATCCACCACACAGCAGTCTTTCCAGACTCTTTCAGTGACCACTTTCCCATCCTATGCTCATGGTTGAATAGGTCCCCTAAAATCCCTATCAAAATAGTCACAAATAGAATTCTAAAAAAAGGGAAATTAGACACCTTTAAAACCCACCTAGCACTGCAAGACTGGAGCTTTTCGGACTCTGAAAAAGATGTAGACTTGGCACTCGAAGGCTTCATCCTAAAATTTAATGAAGTATGCAATGTTTATGCCCCCCTTAACTAAATGGAAAATACGTGTAACCAATAACACCTGGATTATACCTCAATTAAAAGATACAGGAGCCCCAGTTGATATCCTGAGGTATAAAGCTGACAGAAATAACTGCACATGGGCAATTCATAAGGCAAAGAGACAACATTTTAAAACAGAACTTACAAATACCAGTCTGACAGTTGCAGAACTCATTTCTGTTATACTGCCTCACCCACCCTATTTCATAGGGCTGGAGATTATGTGACCTGCTAATCATACCTTAACTTTTGCTTAAGTATTTGCAACAATTTTATATGTCATTGTTTCATACAGATATTTAAACAAAACATGAAACATGAAAACAACATTTTAACACATAGCTGCTTTTATGCAGTTAACAATAAAGGGAACTTTCCCAGAGAGTCCTATCTATCTTGCTTCCAGACTTCCTCATGCTAGACCTCCAAAAAGGCAAGGCATGGCAAATTTCATTTATATAGCGCCCTATCCAGGGGCTCAGAGTGCTTTACAATAGAAACATCCTAGAGATTTAAAATCAAATACTGTTAAATAAAATTCAAGGATTTTTCAAAAAGAAAAGTTTTTAAAGAGGCTTTAAAGGCCTCCATCACCCGGCTACATGTATATAAGGTGGAAGAGAATTCCACAAAGATGGTGCAGCAGTGCCAAAAGCTTTGTCGCCAGATCTCTTAAAGCGAGAGGAGGGTACAACAAGCAAGTCAGCCTCGGTGGAGTATAGGGGGCAGATAGGTCAATACATTACCAGGAGCTCATTAAGGTAGTCAGGTCCCAAACCACGTAGGGCCTTATAAGTTAACAAGCATATCTTGAAGATGATGCATGAACTCACAGGCAGTAAGTGCAGAGAGCGCAGAACAGGAGTGACATGATCCCTCATCGAGGCCCCTGTCAACATCCTGGCCACAGCATTCTGAACTCGCTGCAGTCGATGCATCAGTCCTCCAGACAGTCTTAGGTACAGGGCGTTGCAGTAATAAAGCCGAGTGATTTCAGCTGGTCTGAGCCAAAAGTAATCCACAAAATAATTTTTTCAAAATAATAAGTGTCCTAAACACAGCAAATGTGTGCATTTAGAGCTTAAGGAGACATTTCATTAACTATCAGGAAAATAAAGTAGAAACCAGTAATGTAAAACAAATGGCATTGCTAATGCATTGTTTGTGGCAGTTTATAAAAGATGTGGTTTATACATTTGTATCCCCCCAAACAGCATCAATCTTTCTGATGCCTAAATTACTCTCCATGTAAAGCTAAAGGTGGTTGATGGTAGTTTACCTTCAGTGTTTTATTTTATTATATTTTTGTCCTTTGTTTAGGGTCAGAAAATAGTGTTATAGCATTTGTTTATGTAATTTCCATCACATGTGCCATATTTTGTAAATGGCAACTATAACAGAAGAACACAGCACCAAAGCCAACAAGCATTTCTTTCAATCTAACTGTTCTAAAGTAGCCTATGTGACTCCATGCTTATGTGTGTGCGTGCGTGTGTGTGTGCGTGTGTGTGTGAGTGTGTGTGTGTGTATGAGTATGTGTGTGTGTGTGTGTGTGTGTGTGCGCGTGTGTGTGTGTGTGTAGAGAGAGAAAAGTAAAAAAGAGCATTAAAAGGTTTCTACACTCTGGATGATCATGCCAGAGATGAAAAAATAGAATATTATAAAAGCATACAAAAAACAGTTAAAGGTTGTCGGGCATACTGTAAGCCAATTTCTGCACTAAAGGTTTCATGTCTCTGCCTTTGCCATTTAAAGATATCTCTTGCAATCTTCCATACTTTTGGCTACGTTTGGAGTGATCAGTCTCAGTCCCCTTAACTAGTGCTTCCAACTACTCATGCTGCACAAGCATGGCTCCCTTAAGTTCTGGGCACTGCTGCTCAAGATTGAACTTATTGCAGGTTACACATTTCAAGTGCACTTCCAGTCTGTTTATCTCCTTTTGTTTCTCATCTTTGCTGCAAGGTAATGCTTTGTTGACTGCTGTTAAATTAGTCAACTAGTCCTTAAGGTACAGGATAGTTTGGTCTTTGTCTGACAAGACTTGTTTAATTTTATGCAAATTGTCTTTCATACATCTTAGTTTAGTGATTAATGCTTGCCATGTCATGTACAAACCTTTCATATAATAATCTTTGTTTTTGCTTTCCCTTTAGTTTCTTGTCATGACCTAGATCTACAAAATGTTTCCCTCAACGCAGAAAGAGGACATGGATAGGGAGCTGGATAAGGAGACTATGTGGCAAAAGGAGCACTGTGATGATGGGAGACTTCAATTTACAAGGGGTGGATTGGATCATCCCAGCCACCACATGTGCCAGGGAGTAGATCCTCCTGGAAGCAATCCAGGATGGCTTCCTGACCCAAAGGGTGACAGTGCCAATGAGGGGAGAAAATATTCTAGACTTGGTGCTGGAGGATGGAGAACAGGTCACAGATATGAGGGTGGAGGAACCACTGGCTGGTAGCGATCACCACACAGTGTGGTTCTCTATCAGTTTGGGTAGAGAGACCCACAATACAAAAACAAAGGTCCTGGACTTCAAAAAGGCAGACTTTGGCAAGATGGGGCAATTAATGAGAGCACACATTGATGGCATCCACCTTGACATGGACACAGAGCAGAAATGGGTGATCATAAAACTTGGGCTGATTGAATCCACTAAAGTTTGTGTCAGGAACCAGCAAAAGAAATCAGGGCGAAGCATCCAAGCTGGATGACCAGAGAGGTAACAGGGAAGGTGAGGGGTAAGAGAAGGGCCTTCTGAACCCACTAGAGAACCAACAGGGCAGAGGATAGGAAGAACTATGTGAAGAAATCCAGGGAAGTGAGCAGAGCAGTCAGGACTGAAAAGGCAGCCAGGGAAAGGAAATTAGCACATCAGATTAAGGAAGGAGAAAAGGATTTCTTCAAGTATATCAGGGAAAAGAGGAAGTGCAAGAATCAAATAGTTAGGATTAGGAAAGGCAGTGGGTGGGTAGACATGGGGAGAAGGCAGAAGTACATAATGAGTACTTCTGTTCAGTGTTCACAAGGGAGAGGGATGGGCCAATTCCTGCAGGGAAAGGGGGCACAGGCATGGGGGTGAGATGACCACAGACAGGGCCATCATGGTGGAAAGGGTGCTGGAGGGTCTTAGGTCCCTGAGGGTAGACAAGGTGCCTGGGCCAGACGGGGTACATCTCAGGGTGCTGAGGGAGCTAGCAGAGGTCCTGGCACAGCCACTGGCAGATATGTTCAACACCTTGCTAAATACGGGATGCGTGCCCAGAGATTGGAGGGAGGCACACATGGTACCTCTCCACAAAAGTGGGACCAAGGATGAAGCAGGGAACTACCGACCAGTGAGCCTCACCGCAATTGTGGGGAAACTGATGGAATCTATCCTCAAAGAAAGGCTGTTGCAGTTTCTTGTGTATAATGATCTGCAAGACAACATGCAGCACAGGTTCATCACTGGAAGATCCTGTCAGACAAACTTGGTTGATTTTTTTGACTGGGTAGTAAGGGTGTTGGATGAGGGCCATGCGGTAGATGTAGTCTACCTGGATTGTAGCATGGCCTTCGATTCAGTGCCACATGGAAGGTTGTCCTGCAAGTTGAGGAGTCTTGGTATAGGGTGGAAGCTAGCCTGATGGGTAGAAAACTGACTAAGGGACAGGTAGCAGATGGTAGTTGTGAGGGGAGAAGCTTCGGAGCCCAGGGCAGTGACAAATAGTGTCCCACAGAGATCAGTACTGGGACCAGTCCTCTTTAACATTTTCATTGCAGACATAGCGGTTGGGATCAAGAATAAGATCAGCATCTTCACCGATGACACCAAGATCTGTGACGAGGCTGATGGGTAGGAGGGTGGCAAATTACTGCAGGAGGACTTGGCAAGACTCAAGGAGTGGTTGCACACCTGGCAGCTTCGGTTCAATGCCAAGAAGTGCAAGGTGATGCATTTTAGAGCCAAAAAGCCAGAATACAGCTACTGGATGGATGGCATCAAACTGTCCACATCCAGTGAGGAGAAGAATCTAGGGGTGCTGGTGACCGGGGAATTAAACCACTCAGCCCAGTGTAGGAAGTCACTGGCTACAGCTAACGGGATGCTAGGGTGCATAGCAAGGGGGAGTACATCCAGATGTAGTGAAGTCATATTGCCCCAGTACAGGTCCCTGGTGAGGCCGCACTTCGAACACAGTTCTTGCACTCGTACTAGAAAAGGGATATAAATGTACTGGAGGCAGTGCAGCGAAGTGCAACAAAGATGATACAGGGGTTGGGGGATATAACTTACGTGGAAAGACTAAAAGAGCACAACATGTATACCTTGGAGGATAGAAGAGAGAGAGAGGAGACATGTTAGACTTTCATGTAGCTGAAGGGCATGAACAAGGTATGCTTCCAGGATGGGTTCACTCTCCAGAATGGAAAAGATACCAGAGGGCACTCCCAGAAGTTAAAGGATGGCAGATTCAGGAGGGAAAGGAGGAGGCACTACTTCACTGAAAGAGTGGTAACAGGGTGGAATGCACTGCCTGAGCAACTCGTATCAGTGCAGACTGTGGGGTGCTTCAAGAGGGCTTATGACAAGTTCAAGGGGAAAATACATACCGGGGGGGCAGTTGGGGGAGGGAAGAGTTAATGGGAGGGAGGGAGGTCAGCTGCAGTCTAATCGGCTGAAGTGCTGCACACTCGAGCAGACTAGACAGACCATCTGTATCTGCTGGCAATTTCGTATGTTCATATGTTTCTTGACCCATGCCCAGGGGTCAGACTGGATTTTCACATCCTGAATGACATCCTTCACCCCATGAGTAGTCACAGACTTGGAGATGAAATCCTTCATTGTGACCACAAATACAAAAATATTTAGAGTGCACCTAAACAAAAACAGGACCATGGCACACTATATACATTCAATCAAGAGCTAGGTTCCCATACCCTGTCTGCCCACTTGTGCTCAGACTGCACTTACACAGAGAAATTTCAGCATACTGATGGGCTGACAGTATAGTCTAGAGGTTAGAGGAGTGAGGTGTGAGCAAGCTTGGTACATCGAGCAGATCAGACCTGAGTTTGATTCTCACAACCTCCACTTACATACTGTGTGACTCTAAGCAAGTCACTTAACCACCCAGTGCTCCCAGGTCACCCTGAAAACAGGCACTTGTGCCTAGAGGGCCTTACCTGGTTACCAAAGACTTAAAAAAATATATATATACCATCTACCTTCAGTCAACAGATAGGCTCCCACATTCTTTCTGCCAATGGATAGTTTTGTCTGCACCAATGACATAGCTGGGCATGCTATGCACCTTAGGTCAGTGGCATGACTCCAAACACCTCCATCCATCAAAGTACAGTACCCTGAGTAGTTAGACTGTGATCCTTGCCTTCACCAATGCTGTTTTCTGTGGTCTCTGTATGACATCCCATAGAGGGTTGCCAATGTAAATTTGTATGACTTTTATACGAAATCCTTATTATGGATTTGTGCTCTCTCTAGAGTTTCTAAGTGGGTAATGATGTTACAGAGAAACACAGATGCAGCAATAAAATATTTTTACAGTTACAGGGATGAAATACTTATGATCAGCTATACCAAAATACAGGGAAAAATATTACCTTTCCCTGGAGGCAATGGGCAGCCTCCCAAAATGTAGCATGGGTTATGAATCAATGCAGACCCCTTACAGATTCACTGTTAATACAGTTTCCAGTTTCCCTTGGCTATTTACAGAGACAAACATATTGCCTCACATAGTAAATTTCTCAATACACAACTTAAGTATTGTTTTTTTGTTACAGCAACTGCTATTCTTAACCTTAAACATTCTTAGTACTCAGAAACATGGCAGGTGTGCACTGTTTCTTCTTGAACATACACATTTGTTGCTGGTATACCCTAAATGGTCAAATAAATATGTCAATCTGCACATCCAGCAAGTTAAAAACAGCATTATTCTGTAGTTTACATTAGACAGGACATGACAAAGTTATAGTCATTAGATATAAACCTCCCTAAGGTTTCAACTATAGCTTAAAATGCATTTCCAACATTTATTATGCATATGTGCATAAAACAGTCCTAAAGCTTTATGCTAACATGGTTCTCCAGCTCTGAGCATGAAGTACTTGGCCATAGTACCTCACTATTTTTGTGGGGCAGATCACGTTGCAGACTCTTTGTTTTCCAGTGCTGGACCTGAACTACTAGGCCTTAATGCCTCACTGATTTTGTGAGGAGGGGATGCTCACATCTCACATTCTGTCTTCCCCAGCTCTGTATCTGAACTACTAACCCATAGTGCCTCATTGATTTTCAGGGGAGTGTATGTCTTACATTCTGTGTTCTCCAGCTCTGCACCTGAAGTCCTAGGCCATAATGCCTTACAGATTTTTTTTTTGGGGTGGAGAAGGCAATTTACATCTCACATTCTAGATTCTCCAGCTTTGCACCTGAACAATTCAGCCATCAAAGCTCATTGATTTTGGGAGTAACACATGATGTTTCACATTCTATGTTAAAAAACAACAGAAAATGAGAGAGAGTATTGGATTTTTCACATGTCTTTCTCCTGCTTTCCCAGCTCTGTTCCCCACTTGCTAGGCTATACTGGCACTGAGACAGAGAAATTTATGAGGGTGTACAAAAAGAAAAAAAAATGGATACTGCAGATATGGAATATGTGCTCACAACAAGCAGTATTGCTTAAAATAACATTTCAAAATTGTGGGAGGGATGGTCTGGACTCCATCACGTGTCCAGTTCTTGATGCCTCTCTCCCCTAAAAAAGCACGCCAGACTTTGGGAAAGAAACAACATGAAAATACAGACACAAAAATGTTTCTAAAAAGTTGAATTTTAGTATTTTATTTGACAGAGGGATCTAAAAAATATTTTAATGGATTTCTCAAACTCAGATAGGTAAAAATAAGTAAAATTAATCAGAGTAAATTGGCACATTTTTAAAATAAATCAGAATCAGATTTAGAACCAGGTTGCTGTTGACCCTCACATCCCTAGTACATGTCACAGCTCAAAAAATGTTTCTGTTGTACTATTTATGAAACAACGTACAGTGAACTATGTCTTTATTCATTCTGATTTCCCTAATTTCTAATTCAGTTGTAAAAGTAAAACTATGTTTTAGTTTGTGAAAGTCTATTCAAACATTACTTTGGTGTCTGGTGTCTGTATGTTCTGTGAATACACAGCGCACTATAGCACAAAACCTGCTTTTATGAAGCATCTCAAAACTGTCTTTGGGGTCACGGATTCCCAGGCTTACTTTAACATTTGGACTGGCTGAGCTGGGTTAAGTGTTAAGCGGTTGTTAATTACCGCTAAATGGTGCATGAAATGTCCGCTATAATAGGCATGCATAGATCACTGTAAGCAGCGGAAATATACAGCAAACAATAGCAAATGGCAAATGGTTCAGGCCATTTGCCCGTAATAACTAACTGCCCGCTTAAAGCATAGGCGATATAAGTGGTGCTGACTGTGCTATAAAAAAAAAATATAGGCAACTATGTTAACTTGACATGTGTTTCCATCTCTGGGTTCTGAAAATGCTTGAGACCCCCCCCCCCCAAGCTTCACTCTTGAAGTCTAAAGTATCTTTAGCACCTCACAATTGAAATTGTCTTGTTGTGCATCGTTGCCCATACATTATTATTTACACAGTATATGGTTAAGTGCTGTTGTGTATGGATTTCCATACACTCAAAATCCTTGTTGTGCATGGGGACAAGATGTTGTACATAATTCAAAGGTCATAAAAAGATGAGTACAGTTCAGTGGTCACATTTGACATACAATAAACCATACATTATAAAATACAAAACAAGGGCAACCATGCACTGTACACCTCAAACTATGTTTCCTTCTCAGGGTTAAGATGACATCATGGACCTCTCGAGCATTGGTGCCTCACTTTTGAGGTCCATATGATATCATCTCAACCCCTTGATAGAAACACAGCCTCACTGTATATGGTATCCTATGAATTATTCTCTATATTTTGCATCTTCAACAAGGAGAATGACAACGATGAAAGAAGAGAGCAATAATTGTTTTTTTTTGTCACCATTTATTTGGCTGTGTCACTCACAGAATGTAGGACACATGTATAACAGACAAGAAGCCCATTTTACTACTGGTTCTGAAAGCTATTTTTTGATATAGAACTGTGCAGAATGATGTTTTAGAACTCAGAACCATATAGAATGACATGAAATAAGAAGAAAGGGTTGTCATGGGGAAAAAAATACCTTATGTGAAGGTCAATCACTTCTCCTTCCTCATTAATTTGGGAAAAGTGACAACTATTTTGATTGACACTTCTTGGAACTGGCAGACCCCCACCTCCACCGTGACCAGGTACCTCTCAGGTTTGATGTTTAAATATGCAAATCATGTACTATTATGCATAACAGTCCTCTTACTGTAAATAGTGGTGCTCGGACACTTTGGAGTTCTAGTGACATCATAGTACAACTCAAGCTTTGCATAATGGTTTTCTGGTGTCATAAGAACCCTTCAGTGTCAAAATAACCCCATTCTTTACAGTCATAGGTTAATTTTTATCTTCCAATGCTTTTGAAATAAAGTACTGTGCTCAGTTCTGGGCTCCTCAATACAAAACTGACAGAGAGTAGAGAGAGTACAGTGCCAGGCCACCAGAATTATAGGGGTTTTGAGTTAAGAGCTATGATTAGAGACTGGAGGACCTTAACCCTTAAGCTGCCAACAGAATTAGAACAATTAGGAATTCTGGACTGATATTTCAGTCTGTGGTACAGCAAGTGTTAATGTGTTCACAGAAGAGGAAGGGAGGATGAAGGGTAAATTATCTCAGTATGCCTTGTACTGAAATTTATCAATAGAATCCAACAGGTGGAAACATTTGACCAGGGGTGCTCCAGGAGAACATGGTGAAGAAACTCAAACAAAGTAAATTCAAATGTAATGTTAAGAGGCACTTCTTCACCCAACAGGTAGGGTACACATGGCACAGTCTACTAGTGGAGACAGTGGACATGATGCTAGTGAGAAATGAGAAAAAGACCGAGGTAGAAAGGTCAGTGGGGGATGCTGCAACAGAAGGTAAAGCCATCAAAAAATGGAGAGCAATGAGTACCAATGCCCATAGTCTGGGTAACAAGCTTCCTGAATTAGTGGCCTTGATGGAGGAGGAACATCTGGATATCATGGCAGTCACAGAAACATGGTACACACAAAACTATGACTGGGACGTAAACATACCAGGATACACTATCTGCAGGAGGGACAGTGAGGGTAAAAGATGAGGAGGAGGAGTAGCTCTTTACATAAGGGAAGGAATAAAAGCAATAGAACAAAAGGGTAAACAGGGAGGAGGAGAAGAAGCACTGTGGGTAAATTTGGAGACAGTCAATGGCACCACAATCCGCACAGGGGTTGTATACAGACCCCCTTCTCAGGGGGAGGAAATGTACAAGGAAATGATAGAAAGTATACTTAGAATGGCAGAAAAAGGGGAGATATTGCTGAAGGGTGATCTGAATATGCCAGATGTTAACTGGAGTGCAGTTGCAGCAGCCACTTTGAAGAGTGGGGTTATTCTAGATGCCCTACAGGGGGCATGCCTTAGACAACTAGTATTGGAGCCTACTCAAGAGGGAGCAATCTTAGACCTGGTTCTCTCAAATGGAGATGGCAAGAGGATCACAGATGTAGAAGTGGGTAGCCATCTGGGAACTAGCGACCATCGAACAGTATGATTCACAATAAACACAGCAATAGAGTCAAGCCATACAAAGGCAAAAGTACTGGACTTTAGGAGGGCTGACTTTGCCAAAATGGGTGAGTGCCTAAGGAATTCACTAGCAAATGGGCAGGAAGGAGGGTGGAAGAACAATGGGGAATAATAAAACTGCCATCACAGAGGTAACAAGCCTTGTGTGAAGCAAATAAACAAAACAAAATGATGTAAGAAACCACTATGGTTCTCAAAGGAAGTGGCAGTGAAGGTTCAAGAGAAAAGAAAGCATTCAGGAAGTACAAGGAATGCATGAAGGAGCAGGACAGAGAACTATATCAGTTAAAGCAAAAGGAGGCTGGGAAGGCAGTCAGAACAGCAAAGGCCCAAACTGGAAAAATATAGCCAACTCAGTTAAGAAGAGGGATAAAACCTTTTATAGGTACATCAGGAGCCAAGGAAGACCAAGGGAGGGATAGTGAGGCTTAATAAAGGGGAGGGAGGGTGGGCAGAGGGAGACTGTGAAAAGGCAGAGATACTAAACAAATATTTTTGCTCAGTATTTACAAATGAAGAGGGGCACCTAAAACAAACAGTAGAAACACTCTGGATACAGATATTGATACCAGCCCATTTACAGAAGAAAGGGTTCTGAAAGAACTCTTAAAACTGAAGGTGGACAAAGCAATGGGGCCTGATGGGATTCATCCCAGAATTCTAAAAGAACTAAGGGTAGAACTAGTGACACCACTGACTACCCTTTTTAACAAATCATGGGAGGATGGGGTGGTACCCGAAGACTGGAGGAGGGTAGATGTGATTCCCCTTCACAAAAGTGGGAGCAAGGCAGAAGCAGAAAACTACAGACCTGTTAGTTTAACCTCAGTGATAGGGAAAATGATGGAATCACTTCTGAAGGAAATAATTGTCAAGTATCTAGAGGCCAGAGGGGCACAGGACCCTAGGCAGCATGAATTCACAGCAGGAAGGTCATGCCAGACAAATCTGATAGATTTCTTTGACTGGGTGACCAAGTAGTAGATCAGGAGGGGCTGTGGACATGGCCTACCTAGACTTTAGCAAGGCATTTGACACAGTCCCACACAAAAGATTAATATACAAGTTAGCCAGCCTGGTGGGTCCCAAGATGACAGCCTGGGTAAAGAATTGGCTGGAGAATAGGACACAGAGAGTAATAGTAAATGGAGTCCACTCAGAAGAAAGGAGGGTTACTAGTGGGGTACCGCAGGGTTCAGTATTAGGACCGGTCCTCTTCATTGTCTTTATATGTGACATTGCAGAGGGACTGGAGGGAAAAGTATGTCTCTTTGCAGATGACACAAAGATCTGCAACAGAGTTGATGCACAGGTTGGGGTGGAAAGGATGAGAAGGGACTTGGCAAGGTTAGAGGAATGGTCAAATGTATGGCAGCTTAGATTCAATACTAGAAGCACAAGGTAATGCACCTGGAAGCAAAACCAAGGGAAGAGTACACAATGGGGGTGAGATACTAACAACAACAAAATGGAAAGGGACCTGGGGTAGTCATATCAGATGACCTAAAGGTGGGCGAGCAATGTGAGAGGGCAGCAAGGAGGGCTGGGGGGATGCTGGGATGCATAGGGAGAGGATCACCAGTAGAAAACAGGAAGTTATTATCCCTCTGTACAGACAGCTGGTGAGACCCCATCTGGAGTACTGTGTGCAGTTCTGGAGACCCAATCTCAGCAAAGACATAGACAGGATAGAAGCTGCCCAGAGGAGGGCAACTAAAATGGTGCAGGGTCTGTACTGGAAGACATATGAAGAGAGATGAAAGGAGCTTAACATGTATAGTCTCGAGGAAAGGAGGGAGAGGGGGGACATGATAGAAATGTTCAAGTACCTCAAGGGAATCAACAAAGTCCAAGAGGGTAGCATCTTTCAAAAAAAGAGATGTGCAAGAACAAGAGGCACAATTTGAAGAGATGGGGGTGGCTCAGAGAGGTAATTTAAGAGTATTTTTTCACAGAGAGGGTTGTGGATGCATGGAACGGCCTTCCGAGGAGGTTGTGGAGTCAAAATCAGTGGTGGAATTCAAGCATGCATGGGACAGTCATAAGGCCATTCTAGTGGGTGGGGGTAGGAAAAAGTAGGCTGCTGGTTAACTAGGATCTGCAGCTTGTCCAGTAGGTAGGGAAATGGACAGACTGGGTGGGCCAAGCAGTCCTTATCTGCCGTCAAATTCTATGTTTCTATGTAGTACAGGCCATCACCATAAGCCTTGACAACGTTTTGCTTACCAAGGGAATCACTAGTTGCCCTGCATAAAAGAGTGAATGGGATATCTTTATAATAGAGTTCTTGTTTGCCCATCTTACTTGCTTGTCTTTGCTTATGAAGTGTTTGGAGGGTAGATGTGATAGATCTTGTGTCCCATTCCACCTTTAATGACTGTGTTACTATGTGACTGTGTAAAGTACCCCTGCTGAAGACAGAAATCTAAATTTCAATGAAAGCAGTTTAAGCCACTTTTAAAATGGAATGCTTGTAATCTGCTACTCTGTTGAAGGAGAACGTGAGAAATGGTGTGTGATGGAAAAGACTACTCCCTCTGACAAATTGGGGGAAAGGAAATAAACATTTGAAGTGCGTTTGTTCTGGCCATTGAGAAAATTGTCTGAATACAATATTTTACAATCTTTGGTGAGTTTGTCATATATCTTTAAGTTCAAGTTCAATGTTTATTAAGCATATGCTTTGGCACTTAGCCACAAAGGCATACAAAAACAGACAAATATCAATATAAACATATAAATATATGCATATATTGTCTACTTTACATAGTTGCTTTTAGAGTTAGCTCTTTCTCATGTCTTGTATTTATTTTCTTTCTGTAAACCCATGCCCCTAAAACTTCAATAGAATTTCTGGAATAAAATCCAGCACTTTAATGGATCTGACATTTCAAGACATGTGCTGCTCGATCAGTATTGTCCAAAATAGCAACAAAAATATGTTCTCCTTTGGGTACACAAATAAATGGAACTAATGAACCTGTTTCATAATTGCAAGTAATGATACATCAATTCTACTGAGTATTCTACAGTCATAATAAATAGTTTCTGCACTGTATATATTTTGTTATAACAGGAGGAGCCGAGTGTTGCCTTTCAAGAGGTGCCATGTCACATAAGTTAATTTAATCCTGCCTTGTGAGTAAACCTAAATTACTTTATGGGTATAGTTTATTTATTTATTTATCTTTGCTGACTGGGAAAGGTACACAGAGCCATATCTTGCTTCCAGGCTTGACCAGTGGGAGAGGTGACAAGATGGAGAATACAGCAACAAGAAGTGTCAGAAGCAAGGTGAATGTGACAGTAATGTGTAAGGAGCAAATAATAACCCATATTCAGCAGAATCAGCCACGGTACAATGCAGTAACCTGCAGTAAATGGTATGTCACAAAATACTGCAGTAAAAAATGGCTTAATTGTCATTGAACTACAGTATTCCTTGTAGCACACTGCAGCATTTTGTGATGCACAACATCATTACTGGGTTGCATCCTGGCTGGTACCACTGAATTTACAAAATAACACTGATAGAATATATAATTTACAAATGTTGAAGAGGTAATTTGGGTTATGTCAAAATAGAGTGGTAACAACAGTGTTTCAGGTACCAGGGTGCAATGCAAAATGACTAGATGCAGGGTTTTGAGAAGTGTACAAGTAAGAGTGGTTTGAGAGAGATATGCAGGGATGAGAGATGTATAGTGAGAAGAACGTTATTACACAGGGTAGGAAGGTGGCTAGAGAAGGTAGACTGACCAATTGTAGATTTTCAGCAGAAGATTTGGAACAAGTGAGCATCAGATGAGTGGAGAGAAAGGGGGATGAGGTGGAGAATTAGGAAAGAGGAAAACATTAAGGAGGAACAGCGTCAAGACAATGTTTAGCCAAAAAGGAAGAACAGTGCAAGAATTGATGGACATCTTGGGAGAGCAGAGAGAGAGAGAGGCATTAACATGAAGAGAGCAGCGATGAGAGAGAGGAAGTGGATTAATGGTAAAATGACAAAAGGAGTATAAAAGAGGGTAGGATCTGGCAACATTGGACTTGGGGCAATACTGTAAACCACATGCACATAGTCAAGCACTGGCTTTATACTCATGAGAATGATCTCTCACCAGACTGGCAGTGGAAGGCTTGAATCATTCAAATATTGTAAAGCAAGCTTACCATAGGTGAGAAATAGCACTGATGTGTTAGAAAAACTAATGTTTTTGTTAAGCCACACACTGAGATACTTGAAGTGGACTACCAGTTTTTGTCAAAACTATCCAGAGTCATAAAAACTGGAATATATTTATTGAACTGGAAACAAAATAAAATTCTTGATCCAATATAAATATAAAATGAAGCCTGGAAACAAAATAAAATTATTGAAGCAATATAAATGTAAAATGAAGTAATATATACAGTATATCTGCTCATCAAGTCACTTTGTCTAAAGATTCAGTTATTTGAATATATACAAATGGAAAAAGAGTAACTCTTAAGAAAAGTGTATTAATTCCTATTTAAGTACAAGTCATGAATAGATAAAATGCTTCCAAATGTTCTGAATTTCTATATCAACTTTAGGAAGGCTTTATTGCATGGCTGATTAGATTTATGATCATGTTTTTCATTAATTATTGCTAGCTTTTTAAAGAAGGTTTCCACTCACAAACACTTGAACATATTTTGTAACTAGATAGCTCTTAGGTGCTGTTTCTGTGAAGCAGCAAGTGTTTTTATATGTGAGTTACAAAAAAAGTTTCTATCAGTTCTTTTCAATAAAGTTGTTCTTTGCACAGACATACTTAGAGGTCCACAGATTCTAATTTAAGAAGCATTGTTTAGCTACACAAAACCTTTGGCAGGTACTTGTCCCCTTGATCTATTAAATTATCATTATATTTTGCTGTGCCCTGCAACTTCCTGGTTTGCAGTTGGGCTCTCTGAACTGAGTTAACAATTAGGCAGAAACAAGAATTTAAATGAACATAAGTATCATTTCCTATAATGCTCAGCAATATTTTAAAAAGAAGACATTCTTTTTTGTAGTCAGCTAGTACAAGACTCCGCCCCATCCATACAGGCATCCTGCATCATAAATAGCAGTGTAGTAAGCATGTAGTAGTGTAATTTATAATCCATAGCAGTGGAACTGGAATTTAACAACAACAGCAGGAATCTAAAATGACAACTGCCTTTCTTTCAATTATAAGTAGTAGTTTTAAAAAAAATCCAATTGTTGTAATCAATTAGCAATTGTATTTTAAAACGATTTTTTTTTGTGATCAGCCATATCAGATACAGCATCCCATCCATATCGCTATCCTGTGTTATTTTATTTATTTAAATTTAGTTAACTGGGTGGACCCACTGAGACTAAAATCCATTTTCAGGGGTGACCCAGGGTTAATCACATGGAAGTTGTTGACAGGTACAACAATATTTTTATGCATTCTACATATAGTATTAGAGAACAAAGGTTTAACATACGGTGACCAGCTGTGAGTTGCAAACACTAAAGTTTCATGTTACAAGTGCTAAACAAGCATTTGTCAATGCCGAACATTCGCTTGCAGGTATTTGCAGTGGTGTTTGGCACGTATGGTGCTTTACCCTAATGCCCTTTGCAATTGCTGGTATTTCCACAATAAATTTTCAGCATGACCTTTTTGTTACCCCCATTGTGCGCTATATAGGCGGAAACACGTTTTGGGCAGGATGTGAAAAATGACAGCCGTATTGCTCATAAGGAAGTGTAGTAAAATGGCAATGTTGAAAATCTGGAGTGGAAATATTGAAAATTCGCAAACCTATGAGCGTGCGTGGGAACTGTGCAAGGCACGCTTGTAAAACAGTCATTGTTAGGAATTTTTTCAGCAAATTTTCAACATTGGCATTTTAAAACCTCTGCTAATGAACAGTGTCACTGTGATTTTCTTACTGTGTCCCATACATTGATTTCGCACACCGACTGCGCCATTGTGCACTACATGGGCGGAAACATGTTTTGGGCAGGATGTGAAAAATGACAGCTGTACTGCTCATAAGGAGGTGTGGTAAAATGGTAATGTTGAAAATGTAGAGTGAAAATATTGAAAATTCTCAAACATGCGTAGGAACTGCACATCGCAAGCTCATAAAACAGTTATTTTTAGGAATTTGTTCACCAAATTTTCAACATAGCCATTTTAAGATCTCTGCTCATGAACAGTGACACTGTGATTTTCTTAATGTGTCCCATACACTGAGTTCACACAGCGACTGTGCCATTGTGCACTACATAGGCGGAACACATTTTGGGCAAGATGTGAAAAATGACAGCTGCACTGTTCATAAGGTGGTGTGGTAAAATAGCAATGTTAAAAATCTGGAGTGAAAATATTGAAAATTCGTGAACTTACGAGCCTGCGTAGGAACTGCACAACGCACGCTCGTAAAACAGTCATTTTTTGGAATTTTTGCACCAAATTTTCAACATGGGGTTTTTGAGACCCCTTCTCATGAATGATGTCACTGTCATGGCGTTATTCAGGCCTGAAGGGTGATTTCGCGCAGTGACCGTGCAGTGACTGTGAAATCACCCTTCAGGCCCCAATAACGTCATGACAGTGACATCATTCATGAGAAGGGGTCCCAAAAACCCCATGTTGGAAACTTGGTGTAAAAATTACAAAAAATGCCTGAGATATGCAATAAAGTTGAAAACCCCCTATCTAGCCCATTATACAGCTTACCGGCATTTCCTCAGTTCGCGGTCGGCTTTGAAGAGTGCAGACGTGTTCCCAGTCCACCGAAGATCATCGTGCTGAGCTCCAGAGGTAAGTATGGGGTGAGAGGGGGGTGTAGGGAGGCTGGGTGCGCAGTGGGTGGGTGCAGGTTGTGGGAGGAGGGACTGGGAGAAGCGCCGTGGGACCATTTTTGGTTTACAGGTGAAAAAAAGAAAAAAAGACTTCGTGGGACATTTGCCATGTTGGGGTGGGCTTCAGCATGGCAGAAGGATGCTGGGGGGCTGAGGCTGATGGGGATTGGGCACCCATCAGCAAACTTCTTGAGACGTTGCCATGCTGGGTGGGCTCCCAGCGTGTGAAGGATAACTTAGGGAGGCCATGGAGCTGACGGGAGATTGGGCACCCCCTTCGGCAAACAATGCAGGATGTTTGCCACGCTGGGGTGGGCTCCCAGCGTGGCACCAAAGATTTTGGGGGGGTGGCATGACGCAGGGGGATGGCGTGATGCAGTGCTCTGTATGACAGCGGTGGTTTTCTTTGAAGCAAAGACTACCGCTGTCATACACAGCTCCCGCACCCATTGGTGCAGGACCACCACGCCTGCTCAACGGAGCAGTGGATTGAAAGGGAGAGGCATTCTTCCAAAGTGTGCTACTCTCCCAAAACGTTCCATGTGCATGCGCGCAAGCGAACATAAAAAGGCATTTTAATCATGGAAACTATATAGGCCAGGTAGACTTGTAGTGAGGCTTAGACAGAGATATAGCAGTGATAAGAATTGCAGGTGCTTTGTTCTAACAGGTGAGCCTTTAGGCTTTTCTTAAAGCCATCTAGGGATGGACATTCTTTTACACTGTTTGGAAGGGCATTCAATAGGGTTGGGATGGTGGTGGAAAATAACCTGTTTCCTGCATGAAAGCGTGGTATGCATATTGTGTTACAATTCACACTGATCAGCACTGTAATTAGCCATTTAGTGGCAGGATTTTACAAGGATAATTTGCTGCTTCTATTAACAGTGATGCAGTAGTTTTAAGGGAAAACATTTTTGGGGGTAAGTCTCCAGTTCCAGAAAAGGCACTCCATCCATACAAACATCTTACATCATGCCATACTCATGCATTGCAGTAATACACAATTGTCATAGCAGCAATTAGTAATTTAGCAGCAGCAGCAACAGTAGCAAATGGAGTGGGATAAAGTCAAGGGAAGGGTGAAAGTGTCTTGGGGGGGCCTGGAGCACCATGTAACCCCAAATGTATGAATCCCACATTGAACAGATGTGATGGTCATTAAACACAGAGTTGTGCACACCCCCACCACATGGTAAATATTTTAATAGTTTTAATAGATCTGCAACAGGGTTGATACACAAGGTGGTGTGGAAAGGATGAGAAGGGACTTGGCAAGGTTGGAGGAATGGTCAGAAGTATGGCAGCTTTGATTCAATGCAAAGAAGTGCAAAGTAATGCACCTGGGAAACAAAAACCCAGGGGAAGATTACACAATGGGGGGGGGGAGGTAGTAACAACAACAAAAATGGAAAGGGACCTGGGGGTAATCATATCAGATGACCTTAAGTTTGACAAGCAATGTGAGAAGGCGGTAAGGAGGGTTGGGGGGATACTGGGATTATAGGGAGAGGCATCACCAGCAGAAAACAGGATAGTTGTTATTCCCCTGTACAGACAGTTGGTGGGACCCCATCTGGAGTACTGCGTGCAGTTCTGGAGACCCCATCTCTGCAAGACATAGACAGGATGGAGGCAGTTCAGAGGAGGGCAACTAAAATGGCGCAGGGTCTGCAAGAGAAGCCATATGAGGAGAGGCTAAAGGAGCTTAATATGTATACTCTTGAGGAAAGGAGGGAGAGGGGGGACATGATAGAAATGTTTAAGTACCTCAGTAGAATCAACAAAGTCCAAGAGGGTAACATCTTTCAGAAAAAGAGATGTGCAAGAACAAGGGGACACAAATTGAAGATAGAGGGGATGGCTCAGGGGCAATGTGAGGAAGTATTTTTCACAGAGAGGGTAGTGGACACATGGAACAGCCTTCCTGAGGAGGTTGTGGGGTCTAAAACTGTGGGAGAATTCAAGAATGCATGGGACAGACATAAAGCAATTTTTGTTCGGGGGTAGGAAGAAATAGGTTGTTGGTCAAATAGGATCTGCAGCTTATCCTCTAGGTAGGGAAATGGGCAGACTAGGTGGGCCAATTCATCCTTATCTGCATTCAAAGTCTATGTTTCTATGTTTCTATTCGTTAAAAATTATTTCTGCCTAACTTGGCTATTTCCTTACTTTAACTCCTTAGAAAAGTATTTGTCTAAGTCTTCATATCTGAGATCTCATGTGAGCTAGCTAAACCACCAGATGCCAAGGTGGAACCCACCAGATAGGTCCTAATTATGAACTGCCTGCATTAGCTTCTCTTATAAAGTGCATTGTACAAATTGGATTCTTTCAAATAAATTGTTTTCACCAAGAAAATTCATAGGTGATTAAAGGGGAGCACAGTACAGGAATGCCAAGCAACTTCCAAATGTTTAACAAATTCCAAATCTAGCCCACCCTATCCTTCTTGATCACCCTTCTAATGATGGGTGTTACTGGTTTTGTGGCATTTAAGAAAAAAAAAACTGTGTCCAGTGCACCCCGCCTCCCTACGGCATAACTGTGATAAGTAAAAATTTGTCTCTGCTTAAATTGGCTATTTTCTTAATTTATCTGCATGCAAATGGGTCTCTCTTAGTCTTAATATTTGAGCTCTCATGTGAGTTAGCTAACCCATGAGATGCAAGGGTAGAATGTGCTAGATTTAGAATTTGTTCAGAGGTAGACAGCAATGGTCTACTGCTGGCAATTTTGTATGTTTGTATGTAGCAATTTAAAAGAGAGGTTTTTTGTTTCAAATATACTAGCTGGACAAAGTAGTTTAAAACCTTAAAAAATGATTGTTTTGCTCAGCTAGTACCAGTGATGCCTTCTAATCAAACAATGTAAGGTGGGTCCCTCTCCTTACATTTTTTTAGAGAACTAAAGAACAAATGAGCAGTTTCAAAGAGCATTGAAACTGCATGTTGTTATGCTGTTTGAACTTACTAAAGCTAGTTTGCTTGCAATCACAGTTTTATGCAACAGATTTAACATTATTTGTTGAAGTTGTGTCATTTTTAAAAAATAATACAGTGCATGATTTTGGAAACAGTAGTGCCATCTGAAGGAAAAAACTAATCCCAACATTATGCCAGATATTAGCGCAATTTAAAAAAAATTACATAAATGAGAAATCAGCAATTGCACTCCACCATTAAAGCTATTTCACCCAGCATTACTGAGTATGGGAGGGGACAGCTGTTTGGCAGTAGCTTACTTTGGCAGCTTGCCCAGCTAGTGCTCTGAAGAACTAATTTTGCACCACATCATGTTAATGAGCATGATGAGAAGTGCAGGAAATGGAAGGTAAGGGAACATCAATGAATTAGAACTATTTTAGAACTATTTTAAATCAAGACTGCTAGAAAAAAGGTATACCACTATAGAACACATGACTGTGTTTGTAATGTGATTAACCAAACAGATTCCAGTTCTGGACTGGTCATGTAAGTCTCTGAATCAGAGAAAATTGCCATTTCAACCTCACCAAAAGTCAAACATTGCTTTACTTGCCTATTTTTTTCTTCTAATTTCCAAAGGACAGGCAGGTAAATCCCAGGCATCCCTACACAGCAATGTACAGTGTATTTAGTGCTGGTGAAAGGTGAAGGAACAGAAATACCATATACTGAAGCCCTATATTTACACACATGAGCAGGAACAGTGTAGGATTCTCTGTACTATGATAAATTTAGTGCTGAATAAGATGAGGGAGTGACTGTGTGGAAATAACAGTTAGGCACAGCCAGAAATATTCTGTTTCATAAAATGGTTGTGATGTACAGTGTAAGCAGATGCACTGAAGACTACCTCTATACTATCATAAAATCACTGCTGTGAACAGGTGCGAGACTGACAGCACAGGAGAATGAATCTGTTATTTCACAGGCTAGGTACAGGGTAAGGTTGCTTGCTGGCTATTACATTCCAGCATCAAGCACTTTTACCAAGGGACATAGATAACAAACATTATAACTACTCAATTTAGCCAACAAACAACTACTCAAACCACAGTACCTCAAGTCCAGTTATACCAGTCAGCCTTTCGTTAGAATATTTCAAATCACTAATGGTGTTTCAGCCAACCAGCATGCACAGCCACCACACATCTTATTCTAAGTAGGGCTGCAAGTTCAGTTCAACAGTGGCCCTAAAATACCTTGAACACCCCATTTTAAAAGTGGTCTGCACAGCACAAATGTTTTCTTTTAAAATGCTAACTTTGGTTCGTTAGGTTTGTCCCCAACCTGTAAAAAAAAACAGTAATTCCCTATGAGTAGCAGCACATGCTCCTAGGCTCTCTGTGTCCCTAGCAAACTCATCAGTCATGTGGTGTAGAACTGCAAGGGGGAGAGTGATCATCAAACTGATATGTCACTCCCAGTGTCACTTCTCCTGCCTGGACCAAGGGGATGTTAACAAGAAACACTGGCTGCCATTGGTGCAGCAGTCAGCCAGGTCCCAAGTTTGGGATGCTCCATAGCAAGTCTGGAATGAATGCATTGTGCGGTCATGTCATGGATGTGAGAAACTTAACTGTCTTCTCACACAAATTAAAAAATCTTTTTTGGCCAGCCCGATGGCGTGGAGGGCTGAGGCAGCAATGCCTTACCTCCTGCCATGCCGGTGACCCACGTTTGTGTGTGAGCTGTCATCAGGGGCTGGCCAGGATGGTGGGGGATCAAGCATCTGGAGGACAGCTCTCCTCTCCCAGGGGGGGCGGGTAACAGGGGCCAGCATTTGCCTGACACCTAGTGGAGGCTGGGTGTTGGCACACCTGGCCAATGCAGTGGGGCATGGAGGTGGAGCAGCCGGCAGGTGCACTATGTGTGGACATGCCCACTGTCAGCATTGCATGCTCCACCACAGATGAAAAAGGAAAAATGGCAGCCAGGTCATGCAGCTTGATGGCTGTCTGACTACTGCACCATCTCTGAGGGTACAAACTGACTGGATCTGGTCCTGATGGTGAGTTGGTGGATCCTTACCACCCCACCATGTGGGGTAAGCCCGGGGGTAGCAAGGTGGTGGCCTGATTTGGAGACAGATGTGGGATGAATGACGGATGGAAGAAGAGGATGCCCAGAAGCAGGAGCCAATTGGCCAAGGTGGAGAAATTGTAAGCAAAAAAAACCTCTTTTTAACATTCTCACCTCAAGTCAAAACTCGATCGTGGTTGAACCGAAAAAAGAAATGGCATTGCATCATGCTGATATTAAGGGAAGGGAAAAAAGGAGAAAATTAAGGACAGGGTTGGGTGGAAGATGAATTTGTGTTAATAAAAGGGTACAACAGGCAGGGGGCAATAACTGGGAGTGGGAAACCTATAAAACTAGTTACTTTGCGGTAACTCCTCCTCATCTGGACAAAAAAAAAACAGCATTGGTGGTGGATTAAAGGGAAGGGAGCCTACCGGTCAAGGGGGAGAAATACTAAGGAAAAATAAAGAAATCTTTCTTACATTCTCCCTTCAAGTCAAAACTCAATCAGGGTTGAACTGAAAAAAAAAAATGACATTGCACCATGCAGGCATTAAGGGAAGGGAAAGAAGGAGAAAATTGAGGACAGGGTTCAGAGGGGGACATATTTGTGTTATTAAAAGGGTATTATGGGCAGGGGGCAATAACTGGGAATGGAAAATTACAAAACTAGCTGCTTTGTGGTAACTCCTCATCATCAGGAAAACACAGAAATCAGCATTGGTGTGGGATTAAATGGAAGGGAAAGAACTAAGAAGGAGGAAAAGTACAGACGGGCAGGGTTAACTTGGGATGGGGATGCATTTGCATCGATCTGTGGTGAGCTAGTGCACTAACTGTGCAAAAACACTAACTGATTAACAAATAAATCATTAAATGATCATTTGAACTTGTTGTTGTTGTGGCAGCTGGAGTCCTGGCAAAAAAAAAGACATCATTGGCATTTCAGTACAGAAGGGCAGGGTTAGGAGTGGGATGTATGTGTGCTAGTGTAGAGGGTACTAGCCTCGGGGCACTAGTACCATCCACTAACTATAAAACAAAGTCTTGGCATAAAAAAAATTCTCTTTTGGATTGCAGGGAATAAAAGAAAGTACAGGGCAGGCCCATCAGCAGAGAAATACCCCTACTCTGTACTGCTACAGCTTCTGCTGTGTTCTCTGCTACTAAATCAGATGTCTTAAAGGCTAAACAGACACCAGCAATTTTACAGCACTGAGCTGCAGTGCAATGCTGGAGAGCTGTGTTTAAATCCCATAAATTCTCTCTTGAATACTGTATGACCCTGAGCAAGTCATTTCATTTCCTTGTGTTCCAAGGTCACACACATAAGCTTTGAGTTTCTGGCTTAGTGTGCCTTTCTAGTTAAACAATTTCCCCTTTCCCTTACATTGTACTCCTGCTACTGCTTTACCGACAAACAATTCAATTACCATGTGTTTTTAGACTTGACTCAATGAGCAGTGCTGTACTTACTGGCCCAGATATTCAAACTGCACTACAAAAGTGCGCAACAGCAGGAGCAAGTGCAAGTTCACTGCACCCATGCACAATACGTGTGATATTCAAACACTGCACAGATCAAGATGCGCCTGCGGCTCATGACTGAATATCGCGCCAACTGCTAAATTGTGCAACCAGGGATGTGCAGTGGCGCAGGTCATATGCATAATAGCACAACCAGGGTTGCTCAGTGGAGCAGGGCAGCAGTGCAACAGCACAAGCAGGGATGCACAGGGACAGGATGCAGGGGCCCACCACCCATGGTAGAGATGGGCAGAGGAACACACAGCAGAACAGACATCACCCCCCACACCCCATGCACTGCACAACCGGAGGAGAGCTGGAATAACCACCAGCTCATGGACACCAGCAACAAACCCACAGCCAGGGCATGGTGCCCCAGCACACCCTCTGGCAAGCTGTGACCGGCACACAAAAAGGTCTGGCCACCCCATGCCACACCATCCCACCAATGCAGAGCACACCCTGCACCGTGATCCCCAGACACCCTGCCCAGGAGCAGCGCCCTCCAGTGCATGACACCCCATGCATGCCACCACCCCCACTGTGACAATGCAACCCTGTGCACCACAAAACCATGCAAGGCAGCCCCACCATGAGCACCCTTCAGTGGGTGGCAGCAGACAGTGATGCAACGACTGCATACACAGTGCCGCCACGCACGTCCCCCCATGGTACAGCTGAGACACTGACCATGCGTCTGCACACGCGGTACCCCACACGTGACAGGGCATTCCCTGGACCACAACACCAGTGGTACAGCACCCTGCACCCCCTCCCAAGGACACACACCATCCCAGCACTGGCTACAACAGCCAGCACAGACACCTACAGTGGTGCATGGAAGCATGCACCACACAGGATACAACACAGTGCATGGACAAACACCCACCCATACCCAAGGGCACACCAACACAGGGACACAGTAACGGGTCAACAAGCCACTGGCGTGTGGCCACAAAAAATGTGTACACACTGCCAGCACCCCTCCATGGCACAGGTGTGCCAGCCAGCCTGTGCAGGCACCATGAAGCTGTACGCCACCAGCATGTACCCAGAGCACAAGTGAGAGACAGTGGAGCACATCCCCTGCAACAGACACAAGTGACAGCATGGAGGTGTGACAACAACAGCGGAGGCCACAGTGCCACCCAAGGCAGGCGTGCACCACACCAGTGACAGGAGGCAACCCGGCATTGTGCTGGGTACAGTGGCTGTCCAGCATGGACAGCCACTACTGACATGCCAGAAGACCTTGCAGATAACAGACATGCAAGGGTGTCAGCTGCACAGGCCGTGAAGGGTATGACAGGGGTGCCATGGACACAGTGCATGCACCTTGGACCACTGCACACAGTCATCCAGTGCACAGGGAACAACACACAAACCACAGACAGTGACTGATAGCTACGCCCACACCATAGTCGCTTCCCCTACAGACACACACACACACACACCCATGACTGCACCACCCCGATGCCATGCACACCACTGCAGCTGAGCACCTCTAGCCTGCTGCAAATCAGAGACTACCTCAGTAGGCATAACAAAATAAATGTATATTATAAGGTAGAATACAACTATATACACATATATACACACATCAGTTGGGGGTGAGGGTCACAAACCAGGTGAGGTGGGTAAGGGGCAGGGGTGAACAAATGGGAGAGGGAAGGAGGGGTGTGAGGGTGGGTCCAGGGAGTAGGGTTGAACTTGGGGCATGGATGTTTCAGCGGGAGCCCCGCTCCCCACTCCTGTGGCACCTCCTGCCACAACGCCTCCAGACACTGTGCTGGTCCAACCATTGCAGGATCTCCAAAGATGCCCATGCAACCTGTAGCAGCTCCTGCATGGCCCTTTCCATCCGCAGAATCCTCCATCCACCTAGGACTAGGGAGCAGAGTGAATCGCAGTGAATGCCCATTCCCCTGTAGCCCACCTATTGTGCATGGCATACAGCCATGGGACACACCTCTGTGCTGGTGTATGGCCACCCACAGTGATGATGTCCACATGACCTGCCCACCCAGGTGCACACAGCCATGTGAACCGCTGCACACACCCACTGCCCAAGTACTGCACAGCAGCACCGTGGTTGTACAGTGACATGGCTATGCGGTGCGAAGGCAGTGGCACGGCCATGTACCCGGTGCACGCATGGACCACCAGCGATGCACACCCACACATGCAGTGCCACTGGACAGTGCTGACTGTACCATGTGGCATGCATGGCAGTGGTGTCAATGGATGGTGGCCATGCCCCACTGCCTGCCCTGCAACACAGCATGCACAGAATTTCCTGGAAGAAAGGCACTCACCCTCATGGGCCTGATCCGGGCGCTGTTCTACATTGGGACCGGTGGCCCGTGGCTGTTGCTTAGCTCTCCTACCCACACCTCGGTGGTGGTCTTCACAGGCTCGGCGCCGCTCTTCAGGGCCTAGGGTGCAAACATGGAGAGGGGAATATCAGTGCAATCCAGTAAAAAAGGCCTCCCACTCCCGGGTGTGTGCAATCCCTCACAGCCCAGCCATGCTGCAACCCCACCCAACACCACTTCCACCACCACCACCACCACTGCCCACACTGGACGGCCCACCCTCCCCATGTGGTGGACATATGCCCACCGCGATACCTGTACGGACACAACCAGTGTATGGATGGGACAACTACCTGGTCATGGCACAGCACCTTGCCTGGCACATACCCACAGGTGGGCAAGCCTGTTTGGGTCCCTCCACTGGAGGTCCCCATATCGGTGACGACACTGCTCCAAGGTACAGGCGAGTCCTGTGGCCTCCTCCAGTGCCACCACCACCTCCTCCCTTACGGCACTCCTGGCCCTGTCCAGGGGTGCACTACCTAACAGGACCCCAACATAGGGCTCCACTATGGCCACCAAATTGGCAAGCTCCACCTGGGTCCAAACAGCAGCCCTCCGTCTTGCCATCGCTGAATCTGGTCGGAGACAAAATGGCACTTGGTAGCACACGTCTGCCACATGCAGATGCTGCGCAGTACAGCGCTGCCATTCCCAATCGTGCTGTCACCAACAGCACGATAGGGGTGCACCCATGCGGATGCATGGTGCCTAGGGGGCAAAGGTCAGGAACAGGGTCAAGTGTCTCTTGTGCATGGACTGCCACAGCGCAATTGGTACTCCCTGCATGTAGCACAGTTGGGTGCCTGTGTGAGACACTCTGTAGTGGCCTACCACGCTGTGGCTCCATGGCACCTACGGTGCTCCAGGCCAAGAGCGCCATACATGTGAACAACATACTAGCGCCCCTGGCACAGTGGTGGCCATGCCCTGCACTGCCTCCCATGCACAGCACGTCAGCAGCGCAGCAGGCGTCGGCGTCAGCACCCCAGGCATTCACTGTGCGGTGCCTACTGTGCACGACACAGAGATGCGCCTGTGCCTGAACACGTTCAACACAATTGCGCAAGGTGCAACAGCGTGATATTTGGCTGGCATATGCAAATCAGCTCATCAACAATTCCATGGCAAAGTTACTGCATTAGTATCCACTTAAATTTGATCCTCACCTCATTTACATGCGTTGTGCTATATAAATGTGACATGGGGCTGCAGAGGCCATGGTCTGGTATTGCAGTCTATTGTGGTGGGTTGCATGCTGTTTGGGAGTGTGGACTGTGGTGTGTGGGAGATGCATGGGACTGTATATTCAGAGGTAACACCTGTCATTCCCACGAGATCAATAATGACCGAACATGAGGAGGAGGTGGAGGAACAGAGACGTGGGGGATGGAGGAGGCCCAACTTCACCCAGGCAGAATTGGATGCGCTGCTCAGTGGACAGTGGGGAACACCACAGTCCCGTGCTGTGGCATGGGTTGAGGTGACGCATGCCATCAACCAGCATGGCAGCCACCAGGATTCCGTGCAGCAGTGCAAGAAGAAGTTGGGCATGGACAAGAGGAGGATAAAAGATAAGGTGGCTGCCATGAGGGCAGCACGTGCTGCTACTGGTGGTGGACATCTGGATGTGGCACGCCTGATGCCACGGGAGGAGTGGGTAGCTGCCAGCATGCAGCGTTGTTCCCTAGAGGGCATTCCAGGTGGTGGCTTCCAGATGGGTGGCAGCCTGTCACTGCATGGTAGGTCCTGATCTGTCACTGTGGGGGGGTGGGGAAATGCCACAGGGAGACATTAATGCTACTGTGTTCCCTTACAGCTCCTGAGCATCTACATGGGTCAGCGGTGATGGGTTTGTCCACTGAGGGTGATACCCTGGACATGGAGGAGCGGCCATCCACCTCCACAGGTGTCCGAGGGTCAGGACAACAGTGTACCTGCCTGTCTGTACGGAATGAGGCTGGTGGTGCTGGTGCAGAGGAGGCCCTGCCCATGTCCCAGAGTGACAGCGTCCATGGATGCCAGCATGCTGTGACACGGCCTTGTGCCGGATCCAGTACTGATGATAGTACTGATGATGATGGAGCTCACATCATGGACAGTGATACATGTGGGCCGCAGGATGGCCCCACAGCAGGTTACAGCATGGGCATAGCTATGGGTGGTGCTGCCATGGAGGCCTGTCTGGCATCACAGTCCCAGTCTGTGCCTGTATGCACCAGTGGGGCAGCACTGGTGTGCGTCCAGGCTGGTGGGGCAGTGTCAGCAGTCGGCCAATGGTGACGGGGGGACTGTATCGGGGGGGGCTTCAGTGCATCATGTCTGAACTTTCCCCAGCATGGCTCTGGTGTGCATCGCCCATCATCAAGGGGTGATGCCCAGCACGGCCAGAAACACCATGAGGGATGTCATGCTGATCCGGCGGATGACCTCTTTGATGAGCGCAGCTGACTACTCCAGGCTGCCATGGATCAGCAGTCACAGCTTGTTAGGGCGGTGGATGCACTCAGTGTGGTTCTGTGCCAGGCAGAGGTGTGGCGCAGCAGAGACCATGCTCTGCTCCTGGCAGAGATGGCCCGGCAGCGGGAGGATGGGACTGCTGCCATTGACAGGCAGACACGTGCATTCACAGCTGTCATGGCCACATTGGGCACACAGTTTGTTGCCCATGTGCCGCAGACACCACACAGTGTCATGTCCACCCCCCATTCCTGGCGTCGTGCAACACCCTCCATGTCGACATCGGGTTCAGCTGTGGGCATCCCGAGCACGCCTGGCACTGGCATGTTCAGTGAGCTGCAGACCCCTGCTCAAACACAGTCACGTTCCCACAGCGTCACTCCTGAGGGACTGTTGGTGCCACCCCATGAGGCCAATGGTCAGCCTGTCAATGCTGGCAGGTCTCAACGGGGCCACCACACCTGTCTCCCATCATGGCTAATGTCTGATGCTGCCCTGTGTGCAGTGTGTTGTGCAACGTGTGATGCACGGGTAGGGTACCTGGCCCTGCATGCACACACACACATGGTCCATGTGCACACCCTCCCAGCTGCTGGACACTGCGGCATGTGCATGATGATGCCTGTGTTGTGCTGTCTGCGACTGTGCTATGGTGCCCAGCATCTGAGACACACACAATGATGGGCACTGGGAGTGGTCGTCTGTGGACCTGTGTGTGGCTAGGGGTAGCAGTCGGGGTCGGCGTGCCTTCTACCCCTTGTGCATGTCTTTTGGGGGGGTGTCTGTGTGTGTGTGTGTGTGTGTGTGTGTGTGTGCATGATTGCATGTCATATTAGGCCTTGCCCATCCCTGACGGCGTGTGTGGTTCCACGCTTTGCCAATTCCCTTGCCGCCATGCGCCCATGCGGTTCATCCATGTGAGTTTGTGGGTTGTGCCCTTGCCATTGGTGGTTGCACATGGCCCCATGACCTACCTGGGTTGGTTGAAGTGCTCCTCTGTGATGGTGTCCCAGTGCAGCTGCAACATCCATATCAGGCGGGGTTCCCTTCGCCCAAGGGGGGGCTGCCCATCACCGTCTGCACCGGTGTACTCATCGTCCCCATTGCTGTCCCCGTCTTTGACCTCTACAGCTATCCCACAATCATTGGCCATGTTGTGCAGGATGCAACAGGCCAGGAATAGCCCATAGACCTTCGAGGGGCTGTACTGTAGGGCACCGCCAGACGTGTCCAGGCAACAGAAATGTGCCTTCAGCATCCCGAACACCCGCTCTATGACACTGCATGTGGTGGCATGTGCCTCATTGTACCATTGCTGTGATGGGGTCACAGGGCACCGGTATGGTGTGAGCAGCCAGGGGCAGAGTGGGTAGCCACTGTCACCTGTGTGTAGAGGGTGGACATTAGTATTGTGGTCAGTGTTGCTTTGCCTTGGGCCATCAAGGCCGGTACCCATGGCACCTCTGACTATGCACCCCCCCAAAAAAACCATGTCATCCTGAGTGATGTGCATACTCACCCACTAGGTGGCCAGTGGGGATGTCCCCACTCTTGAACCTGTGGCACAGTGCAGACTGGTGCCAGATGAAGGCATCCTGTGCTCCCCAGGGTGCGTGGCACAGACATTGGTTATGCACCCCCTGGCATTGCACGACACGTGGCAGTTGATCCTGGCATAGCCCTTTCTGTTGATGTATGCTACACCTTCCGGGCCAGGTGGCATGAGGATGGCCACATGGGTGCAGTCAATGGCCTTGAGCACACCAGGCATATGTGCTACCCTGTGTGCTGTGCGCTCCACCTGTGTGATGGGGAAATGGGTGTACTCCGCAGCATGTGGCAGCAGTGCGCTGAGGAAGTGTGAGTAGGCATGATGCAGCCGACTGGGTTATGCCTGATGTGTTCCCTGTTGGTCTCTGGAAGGTGCCCGTGGTGAGCAGGCACATGACAGCTGTCACCTTTGTCTTCACTGACAGAGCATGGCTCTGTCGTGTGGGTGCCTGCATCTCATCATTGCACAGCTCACAGAGCCGCCTCAGGATCGCCCGGTTCAGGCAGTACCAGCCCACAATCTCTGTGTCACTGTAGTGCTCGAAGGTGGTGTGGGCTCAGCACCGCCTGTTGGGGGCATATCGCCGACGGGCCCCTTCACGACCACGCCCCCCCTGCTGCCTGCCTTCTCACACCCCTCATTACCGCCTCCATCTGGACGGTGTCACTGGCCATGTCCCTGGCTGGTGTCCCCCCCGACAGCTGTTATCCCATTCCCCCCACTGTCCTTTGTGATGCTCCCCCTGCACCGGGTACAACTCCAGACTTTGGCTGTCCTGTCTACTGCCCTCAGTCCACTTCTGCACCTCCTCTGTCTCTCCTGCACAGTGGCACAGGCTCCCCACTCCTGTTCTGTTCCTTCCCTGGTGTGCCCTGTCCTGCTCCTGCCAAGTCCCACTCACTGCCGCCCTCTGTACTGGTGCTGTCACCTTGCTCCCACCTCTGGCTTCCCTGTAGTGTTCTTGTGCCTCTCTCTTGTTCTTTTATTTTTGGATCATTTCCGCTGTCGTTCAACTTCCACTTGCTCTCCTATTGCGCATGGCGCATGCTAATGAATATTGCACTGCACCATTTATTCGTGGTTCCTCCCCCTATGGTTGTGCATGCATTCATTACCATTGCGCTCTTATGCATTGTGATTTTGTGGGGCACAGCTGCCTCCCACTGAATATCGCACAATGGCACATTTTCGGTCTTGCACTGGCGCATCTCTGTTGTGCATGACGCAACCCTTTTGAATATCTGGGCCACTGTGTTTTTTGTGTAGCTACTCAGTGCAGCCAGCAGTGCTGTATTAACCTGTTTGGGAATAAATCTCCCTGAGTTTTATTAGTTAAAGTACTTGATGCAGCCAGCAATGCTGTACTGACCTGTTCGGGAATAAATCTCCCTGTGTTTTACTACTTAAACTACTTGACTGGATGCAGCCAGCAGTGCTGTGCTGACCTATAAAAGAATAAATCTCCCTGTGTTTTACTCCATGAAGTACTTGGCACAGCCATCAGTATTGTACTGACCTGTTTGGAACTAAGACTCCCTATATTTTCACTTCTTAAACTACTTTACTCGATGCAGCCAATAGTGCTGTACTGAGTGTTTGGAAATACAGTATAATTCCACTTATGCAAATGTGCTTGGGGATTATGAAATTGTTTGGATAAATGAGGTTTTGTATAAGTGAGAGCACTTTATAGTGAAGTTTATTAATCTGGGAGATACACCATAGTTTTGGATAACTGAAAGTTTTGGTTAATTGAGGTTTGGACAATTAGGATTTTACTGTGTATTTTCTTGGTTTTGGTGCAGCTACTCAAAGTTACCAGCAGTGCTATACTGACCTGTCTGGGAGTAAATCTTTCTGTGTTTTCAATACTTACACTACTTGACTCGACACAGCCAGAATTTGTGTACTGACCTGTTTGAGAATACATTTCTGTGTTTTTGGCCCAGCTACTTAATGACACAGTCAGTAGCGCTGTACTGACCTGTTTGGGAATAAACATCCCTGTGTTTTCTCTACTTAAACTACTTGATTCGATGCAGCCAGCAGTGCTGTACTGAGTGTTTGGCAATAAATGTTCTTGGTTTTGGCACAGCTACATGATGCTGCCAGCAGTGCTGTACTGACCTGTTAGAGCATAAGAACATAAAAAAAGTGTTGGCAGAAGCGGACCGTGTGATCCATCTAGTCTGCTATGGTGGCTACCTCCGTCCCCTAGTTCAGTTTCAATCTAAGTTGCCCACATTGTTTGTTCCATGTGAGCTTGAATTCTCTTATAGTCTTTGATGCTACCATTTCTGGTAGCAGCTGTTCCATGGGTTAATCACTCTCTCGGTAAAAAAGAACTTTCTAGAATTGCTTTAAAACTTTCCTCCCACCAGACTCAATTTGTGGCCCCTTGTACACGCTGCCTTACTTCCTTGGAAGAGGTTCCCCCTCTGCATTGTGTTAATGCACCTTGATGCATTTAAATGTTTCAGTCATACCCCCTCCTTGTTTTCTCTCTCTTCCAGTGAGAATAAGATAAATTCCTTGAGTCTTGCCTTGTATATCTCATGGTGCAGCCCCTGCACCATCTTTGTAGCCCTTCTCTGCACTGTCTTAAGCCAATCAATTTTTTTTTCAGATAAGGCCTCCAGAACTGGACACAATACTCCAGGTGTGGCCTCATTAAGGATCTGTACAGTGGCATGATTAATTCCTGATTTCTGCTTGTAATACCCCTACCTATGCATCCAAGGATTCTATTTACCTTTTTCACACTGCTTTTCTACCTTTAAGTCATTGGTAATAATTACTTCTAGATCCTTTTCAAGCTTTGTGTCCTCTAATTGATGCCCTTCCAGAATGTACTTTTTTTCCTGGTTTTTGCTTACATACAGTAGGTGCATTACCTTACACTTCTTGGTATTAAACTTTACCTGCCAATTTCTGGCCCAGTCCTCCAGTTTTCTGAGGTCAGCTTCCATACCTGAGGCTCCTTCCAGTGTGGCTACCCTGTTGCAGAGCTTTGTATTGTCTGTAAACAGGTAAGCCTTCCCTTACAGCTCATTGGTGATGTCGCTGATGAATATGTTGAAGAGGACTGGACCTAGCACCAACCCTTGTGGAACTCCACTGATTACCCTTCCTTCCCTTGATAATGATCCATTGACCAATACTCTTTGGTCTTATTCTGAAGCCAGTTTTTAATCCAGTTGACTCATCTTCTGACCGACTCCTGTGTGTTCCAGTTTGATAGCAAGTCTCCTCCAGGGAATGGTGTTAAATGCTTTGCTGAAGTCCGAGTACGTCACGTTGACTGCCCCACCATGATCTATTGTTCTGGTAACCCAGTTGAAGAAATTAATCATGTTTATTTGGCATGATCACCCTGCTGTGAAGCTGTGCTATTTGGGGTCGAGTTTTCCACTTTCTTTTAACTAGACCACTATTCTCTCCTTTAGTAATGCCTCCATATTCTTTCACACTATCGAGGTCAGGCAGACTGGGTGTTAGTTTCCCACCCCTTCTTTGCTTCCACTTTTGTGCAAGGGTACTACTATTGCCCTTTTCCAGTCTTGAGGTACTTTGCTGCTATCCAGAGATTTATTGAATAGCTCTGCCAGTGATGCTGCAGTTTCTTCCCTTAGCTCTTTGAGTATTCTAGGGTGGATACCATCGGGTCCCATGGCTTTATTTACTTTTAACTTGCTTAGTTCTTCTAAGACTCTCTCCTTCATGAAGGGGCTAGTGTCCGCCCCTCTACTATTACACTGTTTGGGAGTAAATCTCCCTGTGTTTTCATTACTTAAACTACTTGACTCGACACAGCCTGCATAAATGTCCCTGTTTTTGGCCCAGCTACTTGACAATACAGTCAGTAGTGCTGTACTGCCCTGTTTGGGAATAAACATCTCTGTGTTTTCACTACATAAACTACTGTACTTGACTTCACACAGCCAGGAGTTGTGTACTGACCTGTTTGGGAATAAATGTCCCTGTTTTTGGCTCAACTACTCAACACAGTCAGCAGTGCTGTACTGACCTTTTTGGGAATAAATATATCAGTGTTTTCATGACAAACTACTTGACTCATCGCAGCCAGCATTGCAGTACTGACCTCTTTAGGAACAAATATCCCTGTGTTTTCACTACTTAAACTACTTGACTCGACGTAGCTAGTAGTGCAGTATGGACCTGTTTCGGAGTAAATCTCCCTCTGTTTTCAGTACTTAAAGTACTTCTAATAATGGCAAGTTTAGCAAAATTTTGGTGCACTAAGACAGAATCCTATACACCAAAACTTGGCGAAACATAGTGGGCTGGATTTTCAAAACCCCTAGATTGGCAGAAGGTTCTTGCGTCAAACATGTTGGAAGCAATAAGCACCTTGCACCAAGGACTGCACCCCGAGCAATTTTGCAAAGCAACCTGCAACAATCAGCAAGCTACTTGCACCAAAGTGTGTATGGGCCAGCCTTTCGCCACAAAAGTGGCTGCAGCATGGCACTAGGGGGCTTGCAACAGATGCAGGCTGCCATAACCCCTACAGTCCTATTTTCAAAACCCTCCCCAGGGACAAAGGACTGGTCTAATGGTACCTAGATCGCCCCTAGGGGGGTTGTCAATTGTGTTGTGCCACTGTGTGGCCCCCCAGCACCAATATGCTGATATATGGCAGGTTAAATATATAGTGCAGTCTCACCCCCCAGCACTGATGTACCCTTAAAAGTATTTTACAATTAATCCCTGATGATCCAGTGCCCCCCACCACCAAGTCCCGATCTGCCCGTACACTATATTGTAACTCACAATTACCCCAGGTGATCTTGTGCCCACCCACCCTGATCCCTGGTAAATTGGAATATGAAGACAAATCCCTGGTGATATAGTGGCCCCCCACCCCGGCTGGTAGTGCCCACCAACCCACTCCTCCTTCAAACTCTGATCCCCTCGGGGCAGGGCCGCCATCCACTCCAGCACTCTATCTAGAATCCAGATTGCCTGGATTCAGCCCCTGAGAGACCAAAGGGTGGAAAAAGAGAACCCGGTGTTGGGCTAGTGGCACCCCTGCACTGCAAGGAGCCATCACCTATCAGAGAAGGGCTATTTTTCTTTTAGGTTGTGACGTGACCGTAAATCGTGATTTGTGACTGCATTTGTCACCGTGATGATGAAGAATATGATTTGTATCATGAGTGGCTCTTGACGATGGTCCTGACTTAAAAAAGCATATTAATAAGTACAATGTTCATGCAGAATTATGCACCACACCTGTTCAGTACTCTGAAGGGAAGCCAAAGAAACAACTGTGACTTAAGTTAGAGATGGCGATTGGGCCCTAAAGAGATGCAAATGCACAGACAGATTAAGATTGCGCTGCGCACTAAAGAGATGCAGATGCAAAGGCACAACACCTAATCAGTGTTCACCATCAGAAATTCAAATCTGGAAAAGAATACCTTTGCCGGTTGGGGCTGGCCATGGTGGGGGGGGGAGTGTACTACACTGCTGCAGTAACAGTCACTAGTACTGTACTAGTACCAGTAAAGATACCACAAAAAAGTACATAAATTATACAGTTGCAGTAGATAGTAGGTTCACATTGCTGAAATTGTGTGGCACAATAAAAGGTGTCTGATTTGATGACACGTGTCACACACATACACTAAGTAATGTATAGCAAATTGAAAACTTCAGTAATATAACCACATATTTTAGACAAACTAAAATTATGCACTGCTGTACCACAACAATCAGCAAAAAAATGGCAAGAATTATTGAAAATGCTACTGTGTGTACATTAACACAGTTATACAAGAAAAATATCACCAAAACAGAAAGCACTGTCTTTTTCTTCAAGTTGATCTACCTGCACCACAGATACGCCCCTCCTCCAAAGCACACTTCCTCCGTCTCTTAGTACACAGACTGAATGCTGTACATTAACATTCAAAATCCACACACTGGAGGATTTCATATAATCAATGAACTAAAGATTCAGCAAAAACAATTACTCAAAAAGGCTTTTTCAACAGCTTTTAGAAGGTTTGAATCACAGAGAGCTCTCAGAGCAGATTGTCTCCTACAGATTCCTACACACACTACCCCAAACAGAGGTTGTGCAGAACAGTCTAGAGCCCATGTGACCTGAAATCCCATTAATAAACGCAAAATTCGCCTTTGGAGCTTAAAAACAAGGTGAAGTGATGTGAAGTACATTGTTTTCAATGTACTTCACCTTAAGGACTGGTGAAGTAGTGGTCTGGAAAGGCAGAATGAAGCAAAGTAATTGTTTTCAATGGACTTCGTGTTACCCATTATAACACAAAGTACTCCGCTTCGTGTTGTGGAGCACTCTGCGAATTCACCTTCACTCTGTGAGTCACTTCATGGAGTGAATTGGGGCCACTTCGCCCATCTCTAGTTGCAGTGCCTCTGGTACCCACCAGGGGCAGCTGCAATGCTGGTTAACCCCAGAACCCTCTCCAAGAGAGGAGAGGAGTCCTATGGATGCTCAATCCTCTCCCTCCCCTGCCAACCTCCGGCAGCCTGGGCTCATTCCCGGATCTAGGTCACCAAAGTAGCACGAGATGTGGCATCCAGCACCTCAACCCTCAGCGCCATTCAGCCAGCTCTCCAATTGTACTTGATTTACATTATCTATAGGGTATTTTATATACTGGTCACTGTAAAAAATGGCATTTAAGCTAACCTGGTTAACAGTTTAAATAAAAATAAAATGAAATGTATAAGAGTATAATTATAGCCAGAAAATTACACTTTTGTACTTGTGCTTCAGCTAATGAAGGGCTAGAATGTTCATACCATGTTATAACTTTAAATAATAGAAAAGGTTAAATATACAGACACATAATCTGCAATAAAGACTGAAAGAGTCACATTTGTATTTTTTGCAGAAATACTGTATATATGAATTGCCCCAACATATTCACTTCAGGTTAAAATTTTTTAAACAGTCTTCACCACCTACAGTATTTAGAAATACATATCAGTCAAGCCCAAGTAATACAGGTGTGAGGTGAGGAAACTAATGCGAAAATTGGATCTATTCAAAATTGTTAACTGTTTCTTGAGGAAGGTATGCCCATTGTTGGTTATCAGTTGTTCTAGACTTATTTGTTTTATTGTTCTACAAATGCAGTACCGTATATATGCTCTACTCTATTATTCTTCCATAATAATGTGTGTCAATGGGGGAGGCACTGACAAGCAGCAGAAAGATCCCAGCCTCTCCCTACAAAACAGGGTACTAAATGAGAAAAAGACCAAGGTAGAACGGTCAGTGGGGGATGCTGCAACAGAAGGTAAGGCCATCAAAAAATGGAGAGCAATGAGTACCAATGCCCGTAGTCTAGGTAACAAGCTTCCTGAATTAGTGGCCTTGATGGAGGAGGAACATCTGGATATCGTGGCAGTCACAGAAACATGGTACACACAAAACCATGACTGGGACGTAAACATACCAGGATACACTATCTACAGGAGGGACAGGGAGGGTAAAAGAGGGGAGGGTAGTTCTTTACATAAGGGAAGAATAAAAGCAACAGAACAAAAGGGTAAACAGGAGGAGAAGAAGCACTGTGGGTAAATTTGGAGACAGGCAATGGCACCACAATCTGCACAGGGTTAGAGCATAGACCTCTCTCAGGGGAGGAAATGGACAAGAAATGATAGAAAGTATACTTAGAATGGCAGAAAAAGGGGAGATATTGCTGATGGGTGATCTGAATATGCCAGATGTTAACTGGAGCGCAGTTGCAGCTGCCATTGAAAGTGCAGTTATTCTAGATGCCCTACAGGGGCATGCCTTAGACAACTAGTACTGGAGCCCACTCGAGAGGGAGCAATATTAGACTTGATACTCAAATGGAGATGGAGAGAGGATCACAGATGTAGAAGTGGGTAGCCATCTGGGAACTAGCGACCATCGAACAGTATGGTTCACAATAAACACAGCAATAGAGTCAAGCCATACAAAGACAAAAGTACTGGACTTTAGGAGGGCTGACTTTGCCAAAATGGGTGAGTGCCTAAGGAATGCACTAGCAAATGGGCAGGAAGGAGGGGTGGAAGAACAATGGGGAATAATAAAAACTGCCATCACAGAGGTAACGAGCCTGTGTGAAGCAAATAAACAAAACAAGGCATGTAAGAAACCACTATGGTTCTCAAAGGAAGTGGCAGTGAAGGTTCAAGAGAAAAGAAAGCATTCAGGAAGTACAAGGAATCGAGCAGGAGCAGGACAGAGAACTGTATCAGTTAAAGCAAAAGGAGGCTGGGAAGGCAGTCAGAACAGCAAAGGCCCAAACTGAGGAAAGATAGCCAACTCAGTTAAGAAGGGAATAAAACCTTTTATAGGTACATCAGGGAGCAAAGGAAGACCAAGGGAGGGATAGTGAGGCTTAATAAAGGGGAGGGAGGGTGGGCAGAGGGAGAATGTGAAAAGGCAGAGATACTAAATAAATATTTTTGCTCAGTATTTACAAAGGAAGAGGGAGGTACATAAAACAAACAGTAGTAACACTCTGGATACAGAAGTTGATACCAGCCCATTTACAGAAAGGGTTCTGAAAGAACTCTTAAAACTGAAGGTGGACAAAGCAATGGGGCCTGATGGGATTCATCCCAGAATTCTAAAAGAACTAAGGGTAGAACTAGTGACACCACTGACTACCCTTTTTAACAAATCATGGGAGGATGGGGTGGTACCCGAGGACTGGAGGAGGGCAGATGTGATTCCCCTTCACAAAAGTGGGAGCAAGGCAGAAGCAGGAAACTATAGACCTGTTAGTTTAACCTCAGTGATAGGGAAAATGATGGAATCACTTATAAAGGAAAGAATTGTCGAGTATCTAGAGGCCAGAGGGGCACAGGACCCTAGGCAGCATGGATTCACAGTGGGAAGGTCATGCCAGACGAATCTGATAGATTTCTTTGACTGGGTGACCAAAGTAGTAGATCAGGGAGGGCTGTGGACATGGCCTACCTAGACTTTAGCAAGGCATTTGACACAGTCCCACACAAAGATTAATATATAAGTTAGCCAGCCTGGGAGTGGGTCCCAAAATGACAGCCTGGGTAAAGAATTGGCTGGAGAATAGGACACAGAGAGTAATAGTAAATGGAGTCCACCAGAAGAAAGGAGGGTTACTAGCGGGTACCGCAGGTTCAGTATAGGACCAGTCCTCTTCAATGTCTTTATAAGTGACATTGCAGAAGGACTGGAAGGAAAAGTATGTCTCTTTGCAGATGACACAAAGATCTGCAACAGAATTGATGCACAGGGTGGGGTGGAAAGGATGAGAAGGGACTTGGCAAGGTTAGAGGAATGGTCAAATGTATGGCAGCTTAGATTCAATGCTAAGAAGTGCAAGGTAATGCACCTGGGAAACAAAAACCCAGGGGAAGAGTACACAATGGGGGGTGAGATACTAACAACAACAAAAATGGAAAGGGACCTGGGGGTAGTCATATCAGATGACCTAAAGGTGGGCAAGCAATGTGAGAAGGCAGCAAGGAGGGCTGGGGGATACTGGGATGCATAGGGAGAGGCATCACCAGTAGAAAACAGGAAGTTATTATCCCTCTGTACAGACAGCTGGTGAGACCCCATCTGGAGTACTGTGCAGTTCTGGAGACCCAATCTCTGCAAATACATAGACAGGATGGAAGCTGTCCAGAGGAGGGCAACTAAAATGGTGCAGGGTCTGCACCGGAAGACATATGAAGAGAGACTTAAGGAGCTTAATATGTATAGCCTCGAGGAAAGGAGGGAGGGGGGGACATGATAGAAACTTTCAAGTACCTCAAGGAATCAACAAAGTCCAAGAGGGTAGCATCTTTCAAAAAAGAGGTGTCAAGAACAAGAGGTCACAATTTGAAGATAGAGGGCGGCTCAGAGGTAATTTAAGGAAGTATTTTTTCACAGAGAGGGTTGTGGATGCATGGAATGGCCTTCCGGAGGAGGTTGTGGAGTCAAAATCAGTGGTGGAATTCAAGCATGCATGGGATAGTCATAAGGCCATTCTGGGGGGTGGGGGTAGAAAGAAGTAGGCTGCTGGTTAACTAGGATCTGCAGCTTATCCAGTAGGTAGGGAAATGGGCAGACTGGGTGGGCCAAGCGGTCCTTATCTGCCGTCAAATTCTATGTTTCTATGTTTCTATGTCTTTCCCGGTGTAAACACTGTCCTTTTCTCTGTTGCAGTCTCCCCAGGTCTCCCATGAAGACATACAATGTTGCCTTTTATTAAGCTATCCAGATTGTAGCACATCTTAAATGAATTCATTTTTAGACGGTATTGCACTATTGTTAGGACTGAGTAAGCAAATGTTACGTTAACCCTTTCTTGTCATATTTATATAGCTCTAATGCCTTTTTACAGCTGCAGGAAGAGCTCTGCAGACATTTTACAATCACATTAGAAAAATGGAACTCAGCAGATTCTTAATGGACTTCATAAAATTGGATTTTATTGCACTATTTCCACTCAGCGGTGTGTTTTTTTTTCCCTCTGCTGCACTAGGTTGTTTCTGTTATTTAGTGTTTTAAAGTGAGGAATGAGGTTCAGATTTCAATCAGATCAACACAGAATGAAGTATTGTTTAGGGCTGGCAGTACAGCCTAGAGGGTAGAGTAACAAGAAGTGAATGAGCTTGGTACTTCCAATGACCTGGGTTTGATTTCCACAACCTCTACTTGCATACTGTGTGACTATGAGCAAGTCACTGAGCCGCCCCATTGCTTCCAGGTCACTTGTGCCTTGTGGGTCTTACCCAGTTACCAAAATAATAACATTACATTAAATACAAATAAATAAAAAATATATATCACTGCAGAATATCTGCAAGAGTTAAAAACAAGATTGACATTTGTAACTAGCTTCAATGTAAGTAGAATTGTCTTGTAAGAAATATCATAGCTTATGGTATTTAGTAAACATGTTAACTTAGCTTTTCACAGCCTGTAACTGAAAGTGAGAAATGAGTTTCTGATTTCAGTCAGATCGACACAGAATAAAGTGTTTTTTTATTGGTGCAAGAGATCTGCAACAATTGAAAAAGAACAGTAGTAAATAACACACTAAGCTTTGTAAATCATTTAATGAGTTTTTTTATATTGGCTATTCTGGTTACTGTTTATATTTTTGATTAATTGGTGAAAGTTTGTGTAACAAAAAAGGCTAAGAAAGGCAATTTACATGCAGGCAGAGACAAAGGGCTGTGTGTGTGTGTGTGTGTGTGTGTGTGTGTTTCCTATATGGCAAAGAGGAATATGTGTGTGTGTGTGTGAATAACAGAACATGTTTTTCAATATTAACTTGTGCATAACAGAACTTGTGTTATAACATGGTTACTAGCATCAATATAAGTAGAAATATCTTGCAAGAATGATCATAGCTTATAGTCTTTAATAAATATGTCAACGTATCATTTCACAGCCTGTAACTGAAAGTGAGAAATGAGTTTCAGATTTTAGTCAGATCAACACAGAGTAAAGTGTTTTTATCAGTGCAGTAGATCTGCAACAGTTAAAAAATGACAACGGTAAATAACACACAACTTACTAAAACTAGTTACTGAGTTTTTTATATTGGCTATTCTGGTTATTATTTATATTTTTTATAATGTGTGAGGAGCGTTTATTATGCACTGCCTGCTATCCTTTCTTTGTCTTGTAAAGTCATCATTCTGACATCAGAGCTGTAAACCTTGCTTGCCTACATCAGATTGGTGAGATTACAAAATAGAACTAAACTCACCCTGACAGCATTCTGTTTTCAGAATACAGCAAGCGTCAGCATGCACTCCATTTGAAAACTCACCCTGCTGCAGAGTAGCGATCCATGCTCACCTAACCTGCGTTTCATTTGGAGGGATGGCCACCACAAATAACAAGGGATTACCCCATACACTATAAAAGCCAGTACCTGTTGAAGTTTACATTTTCGGCAGCAGCCCTTGATCAGGCCAGGATTGCTACCATCCCCTGCTAGCTCAGATGAGCTGCCAAGAGCCCACCCACCTGTCCACAATATAAGCTCTCTCCTCAGAGTGGCCCTTGATCTTGCCAGGATTGCTGCTATCCCCTGTGGCTACCAGCTCAGCTGAGCAGCCAAGAGTACATCCTCCCATCCACACTACAGGTACTGAAACCATGGACTACTTCAGCACCCTGAACTTTTGAATTGTGGTGCCTTTTAGAGCCCATTTGCTGTCTGGCCACTTTGTTTTTGTGAGCCTGGGCTCTCTGAGTAATTATATTCTGTTTTTCCATATCTTCTGTGTCTACTTTTGCAGAAATGTTCTGCATGTATTTTGTTTAATTTGAATGTTTACAAACTGCTCCTTATTGTAAGTTTAGGAACTGCTTCTTATTTGATTAAAATAATTAATTGTGGCTCCTTGATTCTCCTCTCTGGTCTTCCTGCTTCACTTCTCTCCTCCCCTTTGCTTTTTCCCCTCCTCCCAGACACCCATCTGCTAAGCCCACCTGCCAATCAAATTCCACAGTAGGAGAGGCACTATTTTATTTTCTTACCTCTCCCCCCAGGCTCTCTCCTGGGAGCAGCCCTTGCTTAGGAAAGGATCACTGCCATCCCATGCAGTTACCAGCTCAACTGAGCTGCCAAGAGTCCAACTGCCCATCCACACTGCAGGTACTGAAACCACAGTCTACTGCAGCACGCTGAAGTTTCAAATTTTGCTGCCTTTTAGAGCCCACTTGCCATCTGGTGAATTTGGTTTTGTGAGCCAAGGCTCTCCGAGTAATTCTGCTTTATTTTTGTCCCACCCACCCACCCATCCCTCTGTTAAATGGTCCTGAGCCCAACTGGCTCCTTCCTTTGAAATCTCCCCAACTAATGGCTGTCCTCTGATAAGACTGATATGGGAGGCAGTGGCCATTCTGGGTAGTACAATTCTGAAAAAATCTAGCCCCCTGTCCCCTGAAGTGCTTTTGCTAGGTCTACATAACTCCACCCCTCACTTTAGCTCCCAAGTACAAAAGCAGATCTCGATCCTGAGCATGGTGGTTAAACAATCACTGCTATGCAGATGGCGGATAAGTGACATCCCCATGATGAACGAGGCAATGAACTCCCTAGCCCACGTGGCCACCCTGGTGAGAATGCCACATGTGGTGGCTAACACCTTACCAATTTACATCACCCTTTCTCTTTGCTGAAACCCAGAGAGGGGATTGGCTGAATAAGTAATATAATTCTCCTGCTCATTATAGTTGCAATCTCCCCCCTTCCGCTCTCCCATCAGAGTAAGGGTGGGCCTGACTCTTCGGTAAACTCCTTAGGAGGACTGACTGTCTAAACAATGCAGTAAGTATGAAGTAAAATGGTAATGTCCTGAATTGTCATTATCCTCCAGTTACTTTGTGTGTATTTTCTGTTTAGTTCAAAGCAGGCTTATCCTGGAAGGTACCCCCCCCCCACTTACTCCAGGAGCATCCTAATGAGAATCACCTCTTAAAGATGATACTTCAGGTTCACACAGGTAGGAAGATATTTCCTGTTGTTTATATCCATCTGTTCATATCTTGTAAGCGTGGCTCCTAATGCACTATGCCTACCAAGCCACTGTTTTAGGCACAAATTGAAGCCTAAGGGAGGTAAGATGCCTAATTAAGTTAAAGTTTCCTGCACTGCATGTATAACTCAAACTGTATGGAATCCTAAGAAATGTTTTGTATTGCCTTATAAGTGAAAAATAAAAATCTTTAACAACAAAAAAATCTCCCCAACTAATTACAGCTAAGCAGCTTGCTCCACTTGAAGGGAATTTCACTTTTTTTGTTCCTATTTCCTCCTTTATTACCCACTTCTCCTACATCTATTATCATGCTGCCTCATCTCCTAATATTCTTGTCACTTACATCCTGATCCTCTAGGGACATGTCTACTGCTGCCCTCCCATGGTACACTACCATCATGTCGTCCACCACCTTCCTCTAAACACCCCCGAAGCTCTACATCCTCTCATCTCCCTTACTGCCCATTCCTCCCAGCCACTCCATTATCTCTCCCTTAATCCTCAATGGCACCACTACTGACCCCACAGCCATTTAAGTGCTCTCCCTACTTTCAATCAGCTGTCACCTTCTCCTCACCTCCCCTCACCCTCTAAGCCCCTGTTTGCACCCTCAAACTATGGTCAGTACCATAGGAAGAATGCATTCACCATGCTAAGGAGTTATTTAAAAAAGCTTCTCCTGCTACTCTGTTTATGCTCAGGAAACACTGAGGTAAATCCTGACCCCCCATCTTTCTCACCTCTCCCTCAGACTTTGCAACCGACCTCTCCAAGTCTAAAAATGATGTTAATCAATGTGAGGAGCCAATGTTATCAACTACAAGCATGGGCTTCCCATACTAATACAGACATCATTGTCATCACAGAATCATAGCTTAAAAGTGCCATTCCAGAGCAACAAATTGCTCTTCCTGACTGTAAAATCTTTAGGACAGAAGGAGCATTCAGGGGAGGTGGTGTGGTCATATTCTCTAAGGACAAGTTCAATATTTCTGACATACTCAGCATGACTAAGCCCAAAGAACTTGAACTTGTGTCCCTAAAATGATACCTGCCCCCATTAGAAACCCTTAACATCATTAGCTGCTACAGACCTCCTGCTGGGAGCTACAACATTATACCAACATTAAAATCCCTTGTTACTGACAGCAGCAACGAATCCATCATCCTAGGGGACCTAAATATGGATTGGCTTTACCATGAATCTAATGGTCTCAAAGGTCTTTGTGATGAACTCAACCTCACCCAACTCATCACTGAGCCAATCAGTACAAACACAAGGAATAGTGCAAATAGCTCTATCCTAGATGTTATCTTGTCAAATCACCTTCACAAAATCCTTCACTACACCATGTTTCACAATGACCTAAGAGACCACAGGATAGTGATCTTCAGAAGAGCCCACAAAGAGACTTCATTCTCACCCAAACTCATCATGAACCAGTCTTTCCACAAATTCAGTTCCCACAGCTATTTGTCAGATCTCAACAATCTAAACTACCAAAGCCTTTACCTAGCCAATACTGCTGATGAGGCTTTCACAATCCTCAATGACAAGTTAACACAGCTGGCAAATAAACACTCTCCCTTCATCCAAACCAGAGTTCAAAAATCTTCCCACGTTTGGTTTATGCCCAACCTCAAAGCTGCACTATCCAACCGTGACAAGTTCTGGGCCCATGCAAAGTGTTCCAAGTGCCTGTCCAATTAGCAGGTATTTAGTGCTGCAAGCAAAGCATGCATCAAACTTGTACACACTGCAAAGTCTAACTACTACACCGAACCCTAGAACAAGCCATAGGAAATTCAGCAAAGATTTAGCAGAACATTAAGACTGTCAAAGGTTGGAAAGCTGCTGCCTCCATTTGCATAAAGATCTGTGCTAATGAAGTTATAATCGAAGAGTGTGACCAGATCCTAGAGGAACTGAATTCACATTTTGCCACCACAGGGCGTGCATTTGATTCCTCTTCCTATGCTGGGCTTCTCAGTCCTCATTCAGACTGCAATTCCTCCCCTGCCCCCACCACCACACCCCTTCCATCTCAGTCCTGTGTCATTCATGGAAGTGGAAGGTCACCTTAAAAAAGTAGACATAAGAAAGAGTGTGATGTGGATGGTTTAGAACTGTATTTTTCTCAAACTAGGTCATTATTACATTACAGCCCCCATCCTTCACACCTTCAATCTCTCTATAGCATCTGCCACAGTACCATTCTGGTGTAAAACCACCAATATTCTTCCTCTGCTCAAATCCAGTGACCCCTGCGACTTAAACAATTATAGACTGATATCCATCCTACGTACTGTCTCCAAAATCCTTGAAAATATAATCTATACCCAACTGAAGCTGCACATCGAATACTACTCCCTGCTCGACCCTGCTCAGTCTGGTTTTAGGAAAAATCACAGCACCATTTCTGCACTTGCCAATGTTACTAATAACTAGAACACTGCCCATGATTCCAAACTAGTCACAGGCGCTATCTTCCTTGACCTCAGCAAAGCTTTCAATACTGTGGATCACAACCTTATCCTTCTTACTCACAAAAAGTTAGGTGTCTCTGTGTCTGCTGAACAGTGGTTCACCAGTTTCTTATTGGGTAGAATCCAGAAAGTCAAGGCTGATGGCCTACTTTCTGACTCCCTGTCCATTTCAAGGGGTGACCCACAAGGGCCCATCTTAGGCCCTATTCTCCTTTCTATTTATATCAGTAACCTTGACTCCAACATCATCAATCCCAAACTTCACTTCTTTGCAGATGACATAGTCTTGTACACATAAAAGCTGAAGCTGTACGAAGTCTGTGAGGAACTGCAAGCCGACTTCATTGAGCTGGAGCAGAACCTCATTAATGCTAAACTGCTGTTAAATGCAACAAAAGAACAAAAACAAAAGCCATGTTCTTCCCTCTTAACAACATTTCCCCCCATCAATGCAATCTATGCTATATGTCTCCATTTTTACCACCCTAGGAGAATCTCTAGAGGTGGTAGATACATTTAAATACCTGGGCATATGGCTTGACAGTAAACTTTCCTTCAGTGCACACATCAACAATCTCTCCAGTAAACTAAAATCTACATTAGGTTTCTTTTACAGAAACAGGTCTCTCTCTTTCCTTCGATACTACATTAAGCCTCGTTCAGGCCATGTTCATACCACTTCTGGATTATGGTGACATACTGTAATCTATAACTGCACTTCAGCTACCAACCTGCACAAACTGGGCATACTGTATCACTGGGCTCTGTGGTTTGTCACCAAGGCCCCTCTTAGAACTCACCACTGCGACTTACACTCAGCAGTTTGTTGGATGTCCCTCACAACTAGGCATCTGATTCATCTTCAGTCAATCAATCTTTATTTTAGCAGGTGAAAACCCATTGAGTGAACTCATTTTCAAGGTGGATCTGAGAAGTTAAGATAAGTATAAGGTACAATAAGAAAACAGTATACATAATGCAGAATATGGGTACACAGGATGATTACATAATGATGTGAGACTTGTACAATAGAGAAATATGGAGAACAATAGTCTGAGAAGGCAAAAACGTCTATAAACAATATGTACAAGTAACTTATAGTTTACAATATATACAAATGCCTACAAGCAGTACTATAAGAGTATCCTTGAGGCAACATATAAATAAATAATAGGATACCCATTGAGCACCTCACATATGGGAAGGGAAGAAGAAGTGGGGACATTATGCATAGTAGGAGGGAGGAGGAAAGAGCAGGATGCAGAGGAGACAAGAGGAAGGAGTAGATACAAAGTGATGGGAGGCACTAACTTTATTTAGCAAGGATGGTGTCAAGTGCACCAAGGGAGGCAACTGCAGAAAGGTAATACCAAGCCACAGTCAGGGGAAGCATTTACATGTCTCCCTGATAGATCGTGAATAAGGTGTAATGAATGAGCCAGAGAGATAGGGTGAGCCATCTTAAGAGTTTTTTTGCAATTTATTCCACAGTTGGGTAGAGTGAAACTTATAGAGGACCTACCAAATCTTGATTTGACCTTAGGTATGGATAAAGTGATATAAGTGTAGCTTCTTAATGCATACTTGCTTAGTGTACTTAGGGGTAGACATTCAACTATGTACATAGACAACTTTTTTGAGATTACTCTATAAATCCAGAAGGCAGCATTTTGTTGCCTTCTGAAAGTGAGAGATGGCCAGCCAACTAAGGTGTAGAGAGAGCAGTGATGCAAAAAATATGGCACACCAAAGATATATCTTATGGTTCTATGGTACAGCACATCAAGTTTGACTAATGCAGATGCAGGAGCTTGGCCATAAAGGAAGTCACCATAGTCCAGAATCAATAGGAAGGTGGATTGGACCAGCCTTTTTTTAGCATCCTGAATCAGCAGGTGTTTGATCCTATAAAATAGGGCAAGTCTCTGCTTAAGCTTTTTTTATTATTTCCCCGATATGAGGAAGGAAGGAGAGATTATGGACAATCCAGACTCCCAAATACTTGAAATTGGGTATGAAGTCTAATGATTCTCCTAGGAGAGTAGTAAGCTTTGGTATGAATCCTAAGGTAGCAGGAGTAGGGGTATAGATTAAGGGAGAGAGAAGCACCGACTTAGTTTTTTTAGTGTTCAAAAGAAGCATCCTGATCAGTAGATTTAATTGGAGCTGCTTGAACTCCTGCTGTAAGTCAGAGCATGCTGCTTCAGGGGTAGATGTGCTAATGTAAATGACTATATCATCTGTGCAAAGATGAATATTTGCAGATTTTAATCCCAAATCGATACTATGAATGTAGAGTGCAAAGAGCAGTGGTCTCAATATGGAGCCTTGTGGAACACCCCTGAGCAAGGGTTTCAGCAGCAAGAATTCCTCTTCTGCTTTTACCTGCTGAAGATGACCTATGAGGTAGTTTGAGAACCATCTCATGGAAGAGAGGTCAAGGCCAATCGTATGGAGAGTATGAAAAAGCATGTTGTGATCGACAGTGTTGAATGCCTTGCTTAAGTCCAGGAATACTGCACATACAAAGTTTTTGTTATCAAGGGTACCCTGCCAGTCATTAGTCACTTTTGCAAGGGTCAAAATTGTTCTATGACACGGCCCAAATCCTGATTGCAGAGGATTAAGCAGATTAGAGGAGTCCAGGAACATTCTAAGCTGTGTACTAACTATTTTCACAAATATTTCAGAAAGTATAGGGAGAAGGGAAATGGGTCTATAGTTATTCAGATCACCTGGATTACCAGATTTGTAAAGAGAAATCACATGTGCAGTTTTCAAAATATGTGGGATATCACCTTGCATAAGTGATAGGTTGAAGAGGTGTGTAATTGGCATAGCCAGGATGCGATGACTAAGTTTTAGGAAGTATGGGTCAGTAAAGTCTGTGCCTGCACTCTTCCTACAATCCAGCTGTAAAAGCTTGGCACGAGGACATTGAAAATCCTGTTGAACTAGCTCTCAGGATACATAACCTCCCTCTTACACATTTCACATTGCAGTTACTCCTTAAGAAAGTCTGACTTTCTCCACCTCAAAATGTCTAGGACACATGCATCCCATGACAAAAGTGCTATCTACTATGCCCTACCTGTAGCCTGGAATAGCCTACAGTTAGTTCTCAAGCTTTCCAGCATTGTCTCGATTAATGTATTCAAAGCCTTAACTGCATGAAAATTTTATGTTGTATGTAATTGCCATAGATAGTAGTCCCATCTCCTGCTCTTACTCCCCCAGCCTGGCTTCTCTCCCTTTCCCTCACACCCCCTTCACCCCTACCTTCCTTTCCTTTCCCCATCTATGGTTTGCCCCTTCACCTCCATCCCCTTCCACCCCTACTCTTCGATTCCTACCCTTCTACCCTCTGCCCCTGACTCATTGTCTCCTCAACCCACTCCCCCCTCTATCACACTTTATACCAACCCCTTCCTGCCTCACCCTTAGCTACTCCCCTCTTAAGACCCCCATTCTTCCATCCTCTGTCTTTCTGACTCTCCCTCCATTGTATCCACCATTGCCTCCCCACTCCTCTTATTCAGGGCCATGGTGTTTCCATCCACTTATTATTAATAGTATTTTGTTATTATTCTGAGTGTTCAAACCTGTAGTCTGCCTGTCAACTATGTTATGTATCGTGCCAAGTTTTGCTTTGTAATTTCTTTCACTGTTATGTTATTATCCCACATCTCTGTGTACCTTATATTTGTATTGCACTTCGACGTTATGATTATGCCATTTAATATTTGCATTTGCTTATGCCATTGAATGTTTTTGTATCCGTACAATTTTCCATTACATGTTCAGGACCTCCTTGTGAATGAGCCTGCTTAATGGAGTAGTCACACAATAAACTTAAACTTGAACCAGTCGAGGGGATTACAACACAGTTAACAGCCAAACATCAGGCATTATCTTCTATAATTACTTGGTGAAAGTTAGTACAACAAAAAAAGGCTAAGAAAGGGATGTTACATGCAGACAGAGACAGAGGGTTATCTGTATGTTTCCCTATATGGCAAAGAGGAATGCATGTGTGTGTGTGTGTGTGTGTGTCCTTTGTGACACTCTGTTAACCTTTTCCTGGTACATTAACCTTTTTTTGTCAATTTGCAAATGGCTTTAATGCAATATTGTTGATGTGTGTACTTTTCAGAACATGAAGCAGTGCATGTTTGTTAGTATGTCACAGTCAGTGCTCCCAGATTGTTTTGGCATTTTCCCTGTAACCTCACAGAACTTTTCCCATGATTTCCTCTAGATTACATTATTCCCTTAGGAAGCCAAATTGCTCTGTTTTACTGCATAGCCAATACAAGTAAATGGGGACAATTTTCCTGTAAATGGCTTCATTTCCCTGTAAAATACAAGAATCCATATAGAGCTGGGAGCCCTGCACAGTGCTTATGCTATACAATCAAAGTTAGGATTAGATGTATAAATAAATAAATCTCCTATATGGCAGTGTGTGTGTGTGTGTGTGTGTGTGTATGTGTGAATGCTCGGTGTGTGAAGACAGTGCACTGCTATGTTATACTGGAATATATATGCATATATGTGTATATATATTAGTCAGTGTTTGTGTGTATCACAACAATTAGAAAATGCAGTTACGTGGCTCAGTGGTTAGAGCAAAAATTGGTAGACTACATTCCTCTGCTATCTAGATCAGTTTCAGCCTTATGCATGGCATTGCTGATTTAAATGAGATGTTCAACAATGTTCTTCAGTCTGGGAGGGATATTAGAGGGTGGAGGAGTGCCACTAGACACCAGGGCAAGCATAACAACCAAGGGTGATGGACATCAGAAGAAGGGGGTGCCACTAAACACTAGAGATAAAGTGTAATGTTACAAGGTCAGGTATGGCAGGGTGGGGTGCGCCATTGGACACCAGGTATGCATAAATTATTTATGTGGAGGGGAATTGAAGGGTTGTTTGTGCCACTAGACACAAGTGAAAAAATATTATGGAGATGACAATCGGAGAGTGGGGGTGCCACTGGACACCAAGGAAAATATATAATATATTATACTGGCATGGTAGTGCCAGTATAGTTAGGGTAAAAGGTTACTCCTATGTTAAACCTGAATGTTTGAGCGTTAAGAAATTTGGAAAATTTCAATGGATTTGCAAGAAATTTGGAAAGTGTTATGTTTAGGGAAAGGTCTCTTGACCTGCCAAATATTGTGGGAATCTGTTCTGAGGTTTCTGAGATATGGAGTGGTGAAAAACAGACAACTCCATGATTTTTGACATTTCTTTGTCCACCTGGATCTCTGAAATGGCTTTAGGTTGTGGTCTGAAATTTTCAAGGTAGAAAGCCTTTACCTCACAGATGTGACTTTTGAAGGTTTGATGTAAAAGTATTAATCTGTTCAAAAGTTATTAAACTTGAAAGTTTCTCATTATAGCCTATGGGAAACAGATATATGATCTGAAAGTGAAAGCATGTAAACAGCCTTAAAACCCAGTTCCTTTGCCACTTCATAGCATGAAAATGGTTAGAACTTTTGGGATGAAATTTGCAGGGTGGCAAGCCATTGCCCCACAGATGTACTCTTTACTGGTTTGGTGAGGAAATGGACACTGGTTCCATAGTTAGAGCATGCAGAAGTTGTGAATTTTCCCATAGGAAAACATTATGGTGGTTGTGGCGCCTTTCGGTGGCTATATCTCGAAAACGGTTCAAGATATTGATTTTTTGCTAAGTGCAGCTTAGGTGTACTAAGCATGCATGGAGGTTGCCAGACCATGAATACAACTGCAAAGGAATGTTTTCCAAAGTTCCTACGGTTCCTGAGATATTGCAACTTTTGCAGCACAAGTGTTACCTGGAATGGCTCTAGGCATGCGTTATGTCTGTATATTTATGGGTACAATGGGGCCTGCACTCTTACATTTGGATCTCATTATGCAATAATGGGAACGCAGGGTCCCCTCATTATGCAGTAGTTGGCCCTGCACTTCCACATGGCAATGTCATAACATTAAAATATCAGTACACTTATCTATAGATGGGAGGGCAGGGCTCATCAGAGACAATTACAGAAGGCATGCATGATGGGATCGCAGGGCACCACAACCACATATGAGTAACATTACACTTTCTCAAAAAGGAGGAAAATTCATTGCAAAAAGCTCTGTTAATGCATCAGTTAGTATTGTCATTACAGCGACAAAAGTTTTGAAATTTGATGTTAGGGTTACAAGCCCTACTTCTCCCACCACCACTCTCCACACACCAACAGGTGTCAATGTGTGCCTTGGGGTCATTGGGCCTAACTATCATCACATTGTCCTATACTATTCTACTCAGCTTCAATATAAATGGAATGGGGTGAGAGTTAGGGCCAACAAACCAAATGCACACCCCGACACCTGTTGATGTGTGGAGAGTGATGGTGGTGGTCAGCAGAGTGGGGCTGGTAACCCTAACATTGAATTTCCAAACCTTTGTTGCAGTAACAACAACCCTAACTGATGCATTAATCAAGGTTTTTTTGTAATGAATCTACATATATATATATATATATATATATATATATATATATATATATATATATATATATATATGTTGTATGATTCTTATCTATATTTAATTACTGGTCATCATATTTTATATATGGGTAACTATGGTTATACCCAGTGTTACTACCACCCACATAGCTGACAGTCAGGGCATTTCAGTGCAGCAGACTGAAGTTACAGTGTAATCATATTTTAGTCATCATTCTGATTACACGTTTAAGTTTTTCTGTGTGATTATCCTAAATGTCAGATAGACACAGACTGTTGAAACAGTGCACAAGACCTGCATTCATCTATAGTTACACTTGTAAGAGCAAATTTAATAATGTCAAAAGTAGTAACATAGTAGTTATACAATATAGTTGCTGTTATAATTTACAATAGCTATTACATGTGTATTGTAGTTGCCTTTGTAAGAACAAATTACGTAACACCAGAAGAGATACAGTGTCAGTTGCACAACAGATGTTGTGTTACACTTTTCAACAGCTATTAAATGTGTAGTTACACTTCGTCAGAATGAATTGATCTGTGCCGAAAGGGAGACAGTAGTGTTTGCACATGTAACTATTACTTCATGCAAACTGTTTAAGTACACAACATGCAAATGTGAAACAAGTTAACAACTACATAGTAATTACAGTACAGCTGCAGTGTAGTTACTTCATGCAAATTATGTCTAACTACACAACACACAAATGTGAAACAAGTTAAGTATATACAGTAGTAGTTACATGTAACTGAACAGTAATTACAGTGCATTTACAGTGTTGCTATACAGTAGGTACAGTGTAGTTAATGACACAAAGTGTTACTGCTAAATGTTAAAAAAAATGACAAAAACTAGAAACAAAATGTTTTTCCATAGGATTTTATCCCATAGGAAATGTGCATATCCTTGTAGCTCAAATTCACCAAAATGTATTTGTCATTGATCTTTAATAGACTGTAATCAGACTGAATGCAATCCAATCGAATTATCCCTTACAGAAATGGAGATTAGATGTGTCACAGGCTTTTGGGGATATGGTGGTATTTTTCAGTAATTTGTTTAAAGTCCTATTTGTCTACATGGATAGACCTACATAATGCCTTTTATTGGGCTGAGGAATGGTAGAGGGAGAGAATTATGTATATATATATATATATATATATATATATATACATATATATATGTTTTATTTATTTAAACATTTGTTAACTGGGAAAGGCACGCTGAGCTGAGGCTCAATTCCAGATACAACCAAGGGGGAAAGGAGCAGTGGAAGTAAAAACAATAAATGCAGAGAATGAGTTAACAGAACAATAACAGTTAATTACAATCAATACAATACAGCAGTGAGATCAAAAAAACTTAACACGTGATGAACATGTGATGAATATCTAGAGGTGAACAATACAATAGTGAATGCTCTGCATAAATAATCTTTAATAAGTGCTAGGGAGTCAATAGAAGTAGTGGGTTTAGCTCAGTTGTGGCAGTGGCATAAGGGTGGAGGAAGGAGATGTAGCTGTTGCCTGCAGCTAGAGTGAGAGGGTGAGTTTCTGATAGAAGGGGTAAGTTTGTTCCACAAGTAGGGAAGCCGGTAGGAGAAAGCAGCTTTGCCCGCTGCAGAAGAGGGTTGTGGCAGGGTGAAGGATCTTTCATATCTGTAGCTGAGTTCATAGGGCAATATGGAGTCTGAGGATAGGCAGTCCTCAAGATAGGAGGGAAGCAAGTTAAACCAGTACCTAGATATAAGATTCAGGGTGTGTATATAGCACCTGTGAGATAAGGGGCTTAGTCCGAGGAGGGAGTAAAGATCGCATTGGTGGGTGCATAGGGGGAGTTTGTAGCCAAGTGGCAAAATGAGTTTAGAAGGGTATCCAGTCTGCCAAGAGAGGTTACAGGGGCAGAGCTGTATACCACATCCACATAATCTAGTATGGGGAGGATCATATTAAAAACAATTTCATGCCTGGTAGATAACGGGAGAGAGTCCTCTTCTGGTAAAGCATGCTGAGTCTGGGGTGCAGCTTTAAGAGATCCACCTAAGTTGAAATCCCCTCATTGATGCCATTATACAGCTTACCAGCTTTTCTTCATTTTGCAGTTTGGCTTTGAAGAGTCCAGATGTGTTCCCTCTCCACCAAAGATCACAGCACCAGATCTCTGGAGGTAAGTATGGGGTGACAGGGGTGTGGGAGGTGGTGCACACAGGGTGGGTGTGGGGTTGGGGAGGGAACACTGTGGACAAAGAGAAACAGTTTTCTTTTTTCAGGCACCCAAAAACAATGGACATCGCGGGATGGTTTTCTTTCTTTACAGGTGAAATAAAACAAATGTTGGGCACACTGGGGTGGGATCCCAGTGTGCTCTATAACTTTCGGGGGGGGAATGTTGGACACACTGTGGTGGGTGTCCAATGTGCCACACAATAGGGGTGGGGGAGGAATATGACAACATGGTCAGCTTTCTGTGAGTGACGGCAAACTGGGGTGGGCTCCCAGTGTGCCACACAATGTGGGGGTTGGGGGACATGCTGACATGGTGATTGCACCCCCGATGTTGGCTTTGTTTGGGGATTGTGTTGCGGCTGCAGGAGCAGCCGCCATGTTTATTGAAATGTTTCACCAGGAAAGGCACGTATGGGAGGCGTGTCATCTCTGACGCTGCATGATGAGCTTGTCTCTGATTGCTGCAGCAGATTTCTTTCAAGTTGGTGGCACTTTACATCATTTTTGCATCAGTGCTAGCATGCTGGCTAATTGGAAAATGAGGGACGTGCCTACCAAAGTGTGCCCTGCATTTGCCAACACTGACACACACCTCACTGTGCTACTACTGCAAGATGTTGCTTGTGCACCTGCAAGACAGCATAAAAATGACCAACTCACCAGATAGTTAAAAAGTAAATCCATCTCATTTGTTTAGAAACACAAAAAATTAGTGCAAATAGGTACCGTATTTGCACCTGGTTTGTAGGTTTCTAAATAAATGAGAATGATTTGAATTTAACTATCTGGTGCGTGGGTCTATTTTTCCAATCTGTCGGTTGAATTTATGTGATGTCTCATACTGTACCAAGCGTATGATTTTCAAAAGTCATAAAATGGGCAAAACCCCTAGTTACATCAGGTGGTAGTTTCAAAAGTCATAAAGTGGACAAAACTCTGTTACATCAGGTGGTAGTTTCAAAAGTTATAATTCCTATTTATGTTGGGTGAAATTTCCAAGTCATACAGTAAAATGGTTGTAATTCTTAGGATGGAGCTTCAAAAGTCATAAAATGGATGTGACTCTAGTTACTGTATGTTAAGATCAGACACTGTCTTGATGTCTCATGTTTTGTCTTTGAGATATTTAAAACATTAGATGTAGCTGCAGCATTGCTAGCTATTTTATGGTACTTTACATACAGTTTTGTGTAAAAATGGCTAGAAATACTGTAGATGTGAATGATAGACCAGGGAACATTCAATCTGAAAGTTGTGTCCAGGCACATTTACCCCTGAACGTTGCAAAATAGACATAGCAACAGTATGTTAGAGTTATGAAAATGGACTTAGCTATGTCCTAGCTTTGAACAGTGGGCATAGCGGGTAATTTGGCTTTTGTCAAAAGCAGTAAAATAGAAAACTGCATCTTGACATAGGCTTTGACAATTCCACCCCAAATATTTATCTCTGCAAAGCTGTTTATTTTTGTAATGCTGTTGTCATGACATTATTCTTCCTTGTCCATGGTTGGAAGTGGAGAGGCAGAAAGCTAGTTGGGCTACCTAGGGGTGACAGATATACCATTCTGCAGGTGGGTGGTACTGGCTAAAACAGGATGTGGATGGAACACCAATACGAAATTGAAGGGGTGGTGGGATGACTCGGTGCTAGGTGAGGACCTGGCTTGGTCACTTGGTTTGAGGTCCAGCCCTGAAGGAGATTTGGTTGACTGCATCAATCCACAAGGACTCGTATGAGATGCAGAGCTGACCACAGAATGTACCAGCTTGATAACCATGTGATGTGTCATTACTGTAGTGATTTCAGGCCACTAGCCTGATTCCCCATGATACTAACATATCATGGTTGAGGATGCGGAGGGGTGGAAGGGGTTGCAGGAGGACCTGACTAAGATGCAGGACTGGGCGGAAACATGGCAGTTGGGATTCAATGCTGAGAAGTGCAAGGTTCTGCACTTCAGAGCCAGTAAACAGGGGAGGAATTATCACTTGAATGGGGTACAGTTTGGGTGCCCCAGAGGAAGAGGTATTGCTACCTCAAAGTACAGGGCTTGTCAGATGTGTATTGAACCTGACTAACATTATAATTTGTGCATCACAAGGTACTACATTTTTGTAATTGTACCACAACTGTGAAAAAATCAGTTAAGGCACAGTAAAAATATTTTTTACTGATGTGTTGAGTGCTGGCTTTTTCTAATTATTGAGGGATTATCACTTGAATGTGGTACAGTTGTGGAATTCCACAGAGGAGAAGGACCTAGGAGTGATCATTACAGGGAGGATGAACAACTCTGATCAGTGCAAGAAGGCAGCTGCAAAAGCCATCAAAATGTTGTGGTGTATTATAAGGGGGATCTCCTCCAGGAGGGAGGTTATCCTGCCCCTGTATAGGTCACTGATCAGGCCCCAACTGGAGTACTGCATGCAGCACTGGCAACCATTTCTGAAGAAGGACATCAGATTTTTGGAGGGGGTGCAGCAAAGAGCCACAAAGATAATCCAGAGATTAGAGAGCAAGCCCTATGAGGACAGGCTGGAAGAGCTGAATATGTATTCACTGGAGGAGAGGAGGGATAGGTGGATATGATCATGACCTTTAAGTACCTAAAGGGGATAAATAAGACCAACACTGAAGGGATTTTCCAGATGAGAAAGGGAAGGAACACGAGAGGGCATGGACTGAGATTGGAGGGGGGAAGATTCAGGAGGGAGAAGAGGAAATATTTTTTCACTGAAAGAGTGGTGGACAAATGGAAAACCTTACCAGACAAGATAGTGTCCTGTAAGACAGTGGGCAGTTTCAAGAGGTGTTAGGACATGGTAAGAGTAAGGGATACTGAGAAGAGGGGGGTGGGAGGGGCAGCTGCGAGATGAGGAGCTAGCTGCACACTCAAGCAGACTCAATAGACCGTGAGGCCTGTTTCTGCTGGCAATTTTGTATGTTCATATGAACAAAGAACAGATGAATACAATGAAGCCAGCAGAAAAAGGCTATTTGATCTATCTAGCCTTCTCATATTGCAGGGTCCACAGCTTCATCTACTGACACTGCCACCCCCCCCCAATCCTCCCATCCTTTTCCTCCACCCCTCCCCTGAACCTAACTTTCTCCTTATGTCTATTCCAGCCTCTCTGGATGCTGCCCACCATCTTCAATGAGACCACCTCTTCTAGCAGCACATTCCAACTGGCCACCACCCTCTCCATAAAGAAATGCCTCATAACCTACCTCCTAAACCTCCTCCCATCCAACTAAGAGTGTGTCACTCATGTTTTGGTTGCCACTTAGCTTACAGAGACCTTCTTTATCCACCCTATTTATCCCTTGTAGGTACGTGGAGGTCCCAATTATGTTCTCTTTCTATCTTCTCCTCCAGGAAGTACATGTTCAGGGCCCCCAACTACTCCTCATATGCTTTACGCTGCTGACCCAGAATCATAGATACATAGATACATAGACAGTGTCTGCAGATAAGGGCCAATGGCCCACCCAGTCTGCCCATTTGAGCTTGTAAGTTCAGTTTATGTTTTCCTAGAAGTCTGTTGTCCCTTACCCCTGACCTCCAGAATTCCTTCATGTCTATCCCATGCATTCTTAAATCCCGTGATTGTTTCAGCCCCCACCACTTCCTCTGGCAGGGTGTTCCACCACCCATTCTGTGAAGAAATTCTTCCTCATGTTTCCTCTGAATCGTCCTCCCTCCAACTTCATCCCATGCCCTCTAAGAATCATCTTCAGTGCCTTCCAATGGACCATCTCTAGAAGGTTAATGTCCTTTTTAGGGTGTGGGCACCCATACTGTACTGCATACTATAGATGTGGCCTCACCAGTGATCTGTACAAAAGTAGTATAATCTCTTTCTACCCACTGTTTAACCCTCTAGCTATGCATCCTAGCATCTTATTTGCCCTTGTTGCTGCTTTCCTGCACTTCGTGGAGTGCATCAGGTCACTAGTGATCAGCACTCCCAAATCTTGTTCCTTCTCTCTTTGCAGATACCCAGACCCTCCCCGTAAGTATTCCATCCTTTGATTCTTGGTTCCAGTGTGCCTAATTTTGCATTTCTTTCCACTGAAGCCGGGATGCCAAATCACAGACAACCTCTCAAGTTTTTTCAGATCCTCATTTAGGTTTTGTATTCCTTCCATGGTGTCCACCCTCCCACAGAGCTTGATGTCATCTGAAAAAAGGGACATTTTGCTCTTAATGCCATCCCCACTATCATTAATAAAGGCATTGAACAACACTGGCCCTAGTACTGGGCCCTGCAGGACCCCACTGGTGACCTCCCTGTTGCTAGATAATGTTCCCCCCACCACCACCATCCTCTGGGTCCTGTTACCCACCCAATTTTCCACCAGTCTTGTCATTTTCTCCCCAACCCTGAGATCAACCAAATTCTTGATCAAATGTTTGGCAGTGTACGGAGTCAAAGGCCTTCCTGAAATCTAGGTAGAGGATGTCCACTGCTTGGGCCCTGTCCACTATTTTGGTGAACCAGCCCAAGAAGTGAATCAGATTTGTTTGCACAACCTCCGTCCTATAAACTCATGTTGCCTTGCATCCTGAAGACCATGTTCCTTTACTGACTCTACCAACCATTCCTTAAGTATAGTCATGGCTGAGGTCAGATTGTCTGGTCTGTAATTCCCTGGGTCATCTTTGGGACTGCTCTTTACTATGGATGGCACAATACATGCCATTTTAAGTCCTGCAGTAACACACCTGGCTCCAGTGAACTATTGAGCAGTCCCACCAGTGGCTCTGCATGCTCCTCTGCCAGTTCATTCAGCACCCTTGGGTGTGTACCATCTGAGCCTGGCGATTTGTCTACCTTCAATGCTAGCAGCCCTTTCCTCACTCTATCCCATCTACCACCACATTCATACTCCCTTCCCCCAAATCCTCTTCTCCCCCATTGGCACCAGCCCATCTCTCTCCCTGTTCAAGATGAAAGAGCAGCATTTATTCATTCATTAGATCTGCTTCCCATATTTCTCCACCACCCATCCATCCCCTTTCCAGAGCCTAAAAAGCCCATCCTTCTTGTCTCCTTTCTTGCTTATACAGTGAAAAAAAGGCCTTCTCCCCCTTATTAATTCTCTCTGCTAACTGTAGTTCCTTCTGAGCCTTAGCCCATTGGACTACCTTACTTGTCTCACTAGTAATCATTAGATCAGTCACCCTGCCCTCATCTCTCTTGGTTTTCCTGAACTTCCTATAGGCTAACCTCTTGTCTGTTACTGTCTGGGCATCCTCAATACTATCACTGCTACTACAAATACTACTTTTGCCATTGAGTTCTTCCCCGAAGCCTATCACACTCCTGTTGTAGCCATCATTCCCTCCTTTGGTCCACCCCCATATCTGCCCTGATGCCCACCAGGTGCTTCCTTAACAATTCACCCATCTTCCTGAAGTCCACCCTCCTGAAGTCCAGGATTTTGGTCTTAGTGGGACATTTTCCCAGCCTGTATCAAACCAGAACCACACTGTGCGATGATCACTTCCATTCAGGGACTCCTTGTGCATTACAACTTGTATGTGCTCTGCAGTTTTGAGCACCAGGTCAAGGACTGCACCCTCCAGGATAGGTTCTGTGACTCCCTGAATCAGGAACCTGTTCAGCAATGCTTCCAGAATCACCTGACTCTTAGCACAAGTCATGGTCGATACACTCCAGTGTACCTTGAGCAGGTTGAAGATCTCCACTATTACCACCACTGCCTTCCCTGCAGCATTCAGTGTCTGCAGGTTCAATTCCTGTCCCTTTCTTCTTCCTATTTAGGTGGTCTGAAAACCACTTCCAACCTCACCTTCCTCCCTCCACTGGACAGGAACTGAACCCACATTGCTTCTGCCCTCTCCTCCAGGGACTCCTTCCTCATGCATGCTATATCCTCTCTGATAAAAACAGTAAGTACTTTTTGAGGGCATGTACACTGTGCTGTACACATGGAAGAGAGTACTGCAGAACTCTTGGTGGACTTGATGAGAATCAAATAAGGCTGCTCATAATGGAACCTGATTGACTGGTGTCAGACACAGGCTCCCTTTATTGTAGAATGGCTGTTTTTATTTTTTATTTTATAGGGAATAGTCTATCACACAAATAGGAACATCATAGGCAACTATGCTGCTAAACAGGCAATGTGTGGGTATGGTATGGTATATATCTTCATTGTTCGATCACAGAAAATTATCATTACAATTTATAAAATACAATATGACGTTAAAAATCAGACAGATGCATCATATAACAGGCAAAAAAAGAAAACAATTAACAAATAGATACATAAATGTGTTAACTTAGTTCACCCTTCCCTGTGTTCAAAATCATCCTTTTCCTAACTTTGTGAATAATGACAAGGTATTGAGCAACTCTTGTTATGATAAAATCATCTACAACTGTAAAAAGAATCCTTAAGTGTGTGTTTTCATCAGTGTATTGCAATGATTCTAATATTGGAATAATCCAAGATTTTCTTGCTATATCATACCATGACAATAAGCATTATGTGCATTTAATCTTTCTTAGAGATTTTATTACAGCTACATAACTCATCTGAGGAATTAGATGATTTGCTAAATCTGGCAGCCAAAACATTAGACTCAAACATCCCTTGTTTATGTTTTGCATATGCTTTTCTAATGACACAGTCTTCCAAGATGTCAAGGTAGTACCTATAAATATGCCGACAGTCATTAGAGGTATACCATCTGGAGAACTGTGATAGTTAAATAGCCTGTATGGGCCCAATTCTCAAAACAGTTATGCCAGACTGAATGGCTCAAACTGAAAAATGCACCAAACAATTGCAACATGTGCAGTTCTCAAATGCAGCATGTGCCATGTCATAAACACAATGCGCCAAAGTAAACTTATGCCACACTTGCACCAAACTCTGAGATACGCATTGGCGTAAACCAATTTGTGCCACAGAATTGTACCACTAACCCCATTGGTGTGATTCTAGAAGCAACCAAATGCTAAGATACACCACTTGGAAAAAGCATATGTTACACCAGGGGGGAGCAGGTGTAACAGCAGTAGAGTATGAAAGGAGGCCCATTGATGCAGACAGCACAGTCACTGTTGAGCAAGCAGTGTGCAGACACTCCTGCTGATAGTGAGTGCATTATGGCAGCACCAGCAGCCATACTGGGAATATTACTACTAGACTGGTGGCACAGGCACCGCAGGCAGCATGGTAGCAGGAACCAAGGAACAGTCAGCAACCAGTGTGGCACCGACCCACCAGAGACCATGCGACACATGTGTACAGAGCCAGGACCTCATACCTGGACCTCACAGAACAGCAGTGCATCAAACACTATTGCCTGCCAAAGGCCATCATTGCTGAGCTGTGTAATGACCTACAGGAAGATCTACAGAGTGCCACCTGTAGGGGCACCCTGTTCCAGTGGAAGTGAAGGTAAGTGCATCATTGTGCTTCCTCACCAATGGAACTTTCCAAACCCCCGCTGGTAACATGGCAGGCATCTCACAGCCAGCCATGTCCAGGTGCCTCAGGCAGTTCCTGGATGCAATGATGGATCACATGGATAGTTACATTGTGTTCCTGAGGTACGCACAGCAGCAGGCAGTGATGCAGGTCTTCAATGATGTTGCACAATTCCACCGTGTGCATGGTGCCATTGACTATACACACATGGCCATCAGAGCAACACTAGGTGAGGCGAAGGTGTAAATCAGCAGAAAGGGTTTCCATTCCATGAATATGCAGGTGGCGTGGGACGGCCAGTGCCGCATATTGGATGTTATTTTTATTTATTTATTTATTTCATTTTTGTTGACTGGGTAAGTGCACTAGACGAATCCTGCCTATTTTCAGGCACGACCCAGGGAAGGGGGATACAGATGAATGCCAACTGACTTTGATCCAGATTAAGCTGTTGGTGGTATTTTTAGTGAATGAGGGAAATTTGACCAGGACACAGGAAATTCCCCTACTCCGTCTGTGGTGGGCATTGTGGATCAGTGTGTGCTGGGACGTTGAGGAGTGTGGACGTGCAGAAGGTCGGGGTGCTGATCACCTCCTCGGCCTTCCTTCTACTGCCTGTGATCATCATGGCATCGGAAGGCTTTTTGACAGGGGATGTTCCTACAGAAATGGCCCAGGTTAGTGTCCGTGCGGATCTTAACATAGCTCGGTCGGAGTCTGCAGATCTGGGTGCTGTTACTACGGTGGATATGCTACAGCAACAGCTGGCTCGAGAGGACAGTCAGTTTCTTGATTTACAGAACCGTTTGCTTCAGGATCTGGAAAGCGCATGGGAGGCTTGTTTGGTGGTACAGGAAGAGGAAGTGGCTCCGCTTCCTCTAACTGAGGACCGAATGCTGGTTGATGTGCCTGGTGCATCTGAGATTTTTCAGCCTGCTACCGTTATGCTGGTAATCTCCCCCCCCCCCGTTCTCCCTGGATACACAGTGAGTACTTCTGAACCTGATCTCTTGGTTATGAGGAGATTTAGCGCACGTCCAGAATCGAGTGCTTTGCAAGGATCTCTTCGGTGTTCCACGGAACATGGTGGCCTTTCTTCTCCCCAGCCTTTTGTCTTGGACCCTCCTTGCCTGAAACTGACTCTACACAGCTTGGTACTGTTGTTCCTTCTTGTACTTTGGACACACGTTCGTCTGCAGTTATTGAGCAGCCTGTCTCTTCCTTGCCAGTTCCCATTTCCAGTGCCCTCCCTTCTGGGGAGGTTGCAGCTCCGGTGGCATGGGTTTCCCAGGCCTTGGAGGCAGCTGGGTGGGTGAAGCCTCCGGATGGGAAGGGGTGGGATGCAAACCTTGAACCCTTATCTTCTGACCTGTTACTTACAGACCCGGAGCAGGCTTCTCTTCCGAGTGCATCTATCCCTTTAGGACAAGGCTCCCCTGTTGTACGGCCTCAGTCCTCTGCTGCACAGGCTTCAGATACTCTCTTGGAGGATATTAAGTGTTTGGAGGGAGAGGCTTCTTTGCCTACCCCCCGTGTCTCTTTTACACCCTGGTGATTTTCAGCATGCTGCACAGCATTTGTCCCCTAATGGCCCTGTAAGAGTCCCTGTGGAAACTACACCTGCACCAGCTGCTGCACCTCCTGTTTGGCACACAGGTATTAAGGAAAAATTGTTCCCTGCCACTTTTGGGCTTTCCTCTGAGCCAGCGGCACGGCGTAATGCAGTGCGTCTGAAGTTTAGGGGTCCTATGTCAGAGGTCCCTAATAGACGGTTTGTTGGATGGGAATTGCTGAAGGGCAGTATGAAGTTTTATGCCTATGAAATCTATGCTCTAATCCATATGCCTGGGGATACTGTATTTGATATTAGTTTTAAACATTCTGCTGGTTTAGATAGGTTCTGGAAACAATTTCAGCTTCTCAAGCATACTCCATTATGGAGTCCTTTTATTGCAATTCTTTTGACAAAACCAGTCTCAAAAAAAATCACAGTCCTGTTCCGTAATGAGGGAGTCAATGTGGCAGACATTACCTATTGGTTACAGCAGCATTGTGTGGTCAAGGAACACCCAGAACCTATTCTGGATGAGGAATGTTTATGGACTGGGGGTTGGAGACTTTTGGTGGATTTACGGTTGGAAAATGGTTTAACACGACATTTGCCTAATTGTTTCTTCCTGGGGAGGTATAGAGGGGTGATTTTTTACCCTGGTCAACCACAGGCCTGTTATAAGTGTGGAGCTTTAGGCCATCTTAGTAATGTTTGTGACCAGCAAAAGTGTGGCCTATGTGGTGATTTGGGACATGTAGGTGCACATTGTAGGAATTCTCCCAAATGTAACCTATGCGATGAACTTGGCCATACTTTTCGAACTTGTTCCTGGGCTTCCCATAGTAATACAGGTCCAGCTATTAGAGCAGAGCAGGATGTTTATGTGGCGACAGCCCAGAAGGACATTCAGAAGATTCATGACCTGCTTACTCATCCCCAGGCCTCCCTTTTGGTGTCTTCCCCTCAACCTTTGGTCACACCAGAGGTCTCTTCAGCCCCCATGGCAGCTGTCTCTTCTGATATACTCCCAGTACCGGACATGGTGCTAGATCCAGATCTTTCTGTACTGGATGTTCCTTCAGTACCTGTGGTTTTACCAGTGGAAGATACCACTGTACATGACATGGACTTGGGTCCCCTTGCTGGCCCCTCGATCTCTGCAGACATGTTTAGTATGCCTCCTCCAGATATACAACAAGAGGCATCTTTCCATCGGGTAACTCATTCAAAATCAAGTAAAACTACAGTGGAAAATCGGAATGATTCTGATCCCCTTCCCTTACAAAACACCTACACACCGTTACAAGATCAGGAAGAGGAAGAGGATGATTTGGCTTCAGATATCTCTTCTGTGGCCTCCTTACATGCAGAGACAGTCCTGGACATAGGTGTTTGTGATAAACCTAAGCCAAAAAAGAGAAAGAAAAGGAAATGATGTGTTTCTGGTTGTATATTCTGATTCCTTTTTTTCTCTAGTATTTTCCCATTTCTAGTATGTTACCCATGGATCGAGGTGTTGTCCTGCTCACCATTAATGTTAATAGCATTAAATCTTCCCTTAAAAGACTGGTTACTTTTGCTAGTCTAAGGGAATGCTGGGGTAATATTATGCTACTTCAGGATACTAGATTGCATTCTTTGTTGCAATTAAAAGCAGTGGAAAAAGACTGGAGATGGGGTATTTCCTTGTAGTCTTTGGGGGAGGATGTATGTGATGGGTTGGGCATTTTGTTTGCTGATATAAATGTTCAAATTCTGAAGGTTTTTGATATTCTGCCAGGTAGAGCTCTGTTGGTGGATTTTGTTCATTCTAATTGTGTATATCATTTACTTAATGTATATGCTCCCCAACAAAGGCAGATAGGGCAGCTTTATTTAAGAGGATCTCTCCATGATGCATACATTCCAGGGTACTTAAGGAGCTAAAGGTGGAACTAGCAGAGCCATTAGCAGAACTGTTTAGTGAGTCTCTGAACACAGGAGAGGTCCCAGAAGACTGGAGAAGGGCTCATGTGATCCCGCTCCACAAGAGTGGTAGCAGGGAGGAGGCAGGGAACTACAGACCAGTTAGTCTTATCTCAGTAGTGGGCAAGATTATGGAGGCACTCCTTAAGGAAAGGATAGTGCAACACCTGGAATCCATAGGGGCACAGGATCCAAGACAGCATGGGTTTACAAAAGGAAGGTCCTGTCAAACTAATCTCATTGATTTCTTTGACTGGGTAACCAGAGTGGTGGACCAAGAGGAAGCAGTTGATGTTTTCACCTTGACTCAGCAAAGCTTTTGACACTGTTTCACATAGAAGATTAATAAATAAGCTAGGTAGGCTCGGGGTGGGTCAGAAGTTGGTCAACTGGGTGGCAAACTGGTTGTCGGGCAGAAAACAGAGAGTGGTGGTAAATGGTATACAGTCAGAAGAGATGCAAGTCACAAGTGGGGTACCTCAGGGATCAGTCCTGGGGCCAGTCCTCTTCAACATCTTCATTAGTGACCTTGCAGATGGACTAGAGGATAAGGTTTATCTGTTTGCAGATGGCACAAAGATCTGCAACAGAGTAGATGATCCAGATGGGGTGGGCAGAATGAGAAGAGATCTGGATAAACTAGCAAAATGGTCAGAAGAGTGGCAACTGGGATTTAATGCAAAGAAGTGCAAGATCATGCACATAGGGAAGAGAAACCCTGAAGCCACCTATAGACTGGGAGGGGAGTTGCTAGCAGTCACAAAGGAAGAAAGAGACTTGGGCATCATCATCACTGATGACCTAAAATCACCCAAGCAGACCTCTAAAGCAGTAGGTAAGGCTAGGGGGGGTGTTAGGTTGTATTAGTAGGGGTATCACAAGTCGTAAAACAGAGGTAATAATCCCTCTTTACAAGACACTGGTTAGGCCCCATCTGGAGTACTTGTGCAGTATGGAGGCCACACCTTCACAAGGACATTAACCAAATTGAGGCAGTCCAGAGAAGGGCAACTAAAATGGTGCAGGGACTGCATCAGAAGACATATGAGGACAGATTAACGGAGCTCAATATGTATACCCTTGAGCAAAGGAGGGAGAGAGGTGATATGATCGAGGCATTCAAACACCTTAAGGGCATTAACAAGGTGGAAGAGTCTAACATGTTTAAATATAAGAAAAATAGCAGGACAAGAGGACACAGCATGAGATTAGAGGGGGTCCGATTAAAGCAGAAGTGCAATGAAAGTGGGTTAAAATTTGACCCCACCTTTTTTTCTTCCTAATTGATGCCATATGTCTTCCAGTTTATTTTGGTGTTAAAATTTTCAGTTTTCATTAACTTTTAAGAATTTTATGAAAGTTTTAAAGTAATTATTTCTCAAGAAAAAAAGATGGCCACCTCATTTTTGCATAGAAATAATACTGAGAACCAGAGGAGGGTAAGGGTCCAGACAAAAATGCAAAGGTACAGTACACAGCATAGGAGGCACCCAGAAAACCCAAATCAACAGCTATGCCAATGTTTTCTATAACCATAGCAGAAAATTAGCTTTTGGGAATAACTTTTTTCGTTGCACTGCTGCTTTAAGGGGGAATGTGAGGAAATTCTTTTCCACAGAAAGGGTGGTGGATACATGGAATGGCCTACTGTCAAGAAGTGGTGGCTATGAATACAGTGCAGGGCTTCAAACAGGCATGGGATAGGCATAAGGGAGCAATACAAATGAGTATGAATAGATAGGCCACTGACAGAGCAAAGGCCGATGGCACATTTATAAGGTAGAAAAAGAAATGGGCAGACTGGATGGGCCTTGCGGTCCTTATCTGCCACCAACTTCTATGTTTCTATGTTTCATATCGCCATACTTCTAAACTAGTGTTATGGGAGGGGGGTGATTTTAATTGTGGCCTAGGCCCACGGGATTGGGGTAGGAAGATGCAGAAGGTTTTTTGTGACACAAATATGCTTTGTGAGGTACTTACACACAATAATCTTGCAGACGTTTATGATGTTTTAAATGTTTCTCCGCAACATACTTTCTTTAAGGGGGTTTTGTCATCCCGAATAGATTTTTGGTTTTTATCTAGGAGACTTACTTGTTCAGAGGTTGCACTCTTGCCTATGGAAACATCGGATCATATGGTGGTTAAAATCCGGATAGGTCCATATCAACAACTTCCTATGGGTCGTGCTTTCTGGAAACTAAATGTTGACTTGTTACATGATGCCATATCAGTGGGTCAGGTAAATGAACTATTTCAATAGTTCTCAGACTTTGTCACAGTGAGCCTCCCCAAATCCGTGGAAAAGATTTTGAGCCTCCCCCAAAAATTGAAATAATCTTGGGCCTCCCCAAGAAAATAACATACTGTACTCTGCGCAGTACACCATGAATAAATTGAAACCCCTTTGAGTACTTGGCTTACATTCAGTTCTTTCTCTTATACTGACTTGGAAATTTTGAAAAAGAGCTCCTGTGTTCAAAGGTGTTATCTGAATAATAAATAAAATAAACAAATATTATTATTCAGCTTATTGTAACCCCCCCGCCAACCTACTTGCTCTGCTATTTTCATTCTTGAACCATTGTTACCCCTTGTTGCAGTACCTTCATGAGTCAGACTACTTCCTCTGTTTCCTCTCTATGTGAAATAACCTTCCTACATTCTTTGCCTCTTCCCCTCCTTCTCTACTCCTAAGTAACATCTAGTGGATTACTTTGCTCCTTCCTGCTATTGCTCTTAGTACTTCTATGCTCAACTCTTGTATTTGGGCTGTTCTGCCATCAGTTTACAAATTGATCAATTACCACCACTCTTTATTAATTTATTCATATGTATTTGCACTATTGTTCATTGTATATTTTTTGATTGTTTTGCAGTTACCTTTGAAATGTATTCACTCCCTACCCTTCCCCGGGTACACCTGAAATGAGCCTTGGCTCATTCACCTTCCCTTGTCACCTATTAGTTAATAAATACATAAAATTCACCTGCTATTATTATCCTCTTTCAGTTTGCTTCATCTCTTCACACAAAATACAGTATATAAAACCCAAAATTGAAATACAGCACTTTTTCAGACTTGCTTGAGCCTCCCCTGGTACAGGCTGGGGCCTCCCCAGGGAGGCTGGCCTCACCATTAGAGAATCCCTGATCTATTTGTTGCGCAGGCTAATCTTTGTTTTTTGTATGATAGCCCCATTGAATGGTGGGAGGATACCAAATTGGACTTGAAATTATTATTTCTCCATATTTCAAAATATAAGGCTAGAAGCCATTATTTGGAATATTTGGGATATAGGGCACAGTATATTAAACTCCTGAACCAGGTGTCGGTTTCAGATGGTTCCCCTTTCTCAAAACTTCAAAAAGTTAAACTTTAAATGTATAATTTTTTAAAAATTAGAGAAGACAAACGTTTTTACCAGCAAAAATATTGCTCACTGATTCTAAGCAACAAGTGAATCCTTATGATCTTTTCTCACAGAGCTCCGAACGGTTTGGTGTGACTGCTTTATTAGATAGTGACGGCACATTGGTGCAGGATGTGAGGGGCATTTGTCGGGTTGTTCAAACTTATGTTAAATCTAAATTTCAGGATGTTTCCTCAGCTTTACCTAGCTCCTTTTTTCATGATTTAGTTATTCCTCCTTTATTACCTGCAGATCAAGAGGCTTTGGTGACTCCTATTACTGACGTAGAAATTTTATTAGCTATCAATAAATTATCAACTCGTACTACTCCAAGAATTGATGGTATTCCCAATGAATTTTATAAGACTTTTTCTCCGATAGTGTACTTCCATGGTTGCGAGTCCTTTTTCAATCCATCTGGTCAGAAAATAGACTCACACCTAGTATGTGTAATGGGATAATAATATTTCATTATAAAAACAAAGGGGATCCCCAACAGCTCACAGACTGGAGACCCATTAGCCTTTTGACTTCCGTTTATAAGATTTTGGCCACTATTTTAACGAATAGACTTTCACGGGCGGCAAGGAGTCTGCTTATTATGACCCAAATGTGTGCAGTTCCTGGTAGAAATATTGTACATAATTTGAATTATTTAAGGGAATTGGTTGAGCAAGGTTTGTCTAATGCTCTGTCCGGCTATCTCTTGTCATTGGATCAGGAAACAGAATTTGATGCCATCTGTCATGAACATGTTTGGGCTGTTCTGAAATTTTATGGTATTCCTGAATCCTTTCTTACTTTGTTGGTAACTATGTATTCTACGGCACTGATTACTCACTTGGTGAATGTACATTTGGGCATTCCTGTCCATCTTAATATTAGAGTGCGACAGGGGTGTCCTTTAAGTCCTTTGTTGTTTGTCTTTGGTCTTGATCCTATTTTAAGGTGGATAGACGTAGACCCTCAGGTAATGCCTATTACTTCTACAAAGGGTTGTATATTTCCTAAAGTTTTAGCATATGCAGATGATTGCATTTTCACTGTGGCAAATTTGGATTCCGGAATGCGAGTTCTTCAAGTTCTTCGGGAGTCACAACCTTATACTGGTATACGGATTAATTTTCTGAAGAGTCAGATATTGGTTTTAGGCTCTGCCTTAGTTCCTGGTTCTTTTGTAATACCGATAGTTAAGAGTAATGTAAAATTATTGGGTATATATTATGGTACTTCTATTGCCTTACAATGCAGTTGGGATATGGTTTTTGATATAGCTCAACAGAAAGTTGCTAAATGGCAATCTTGGAAAATGTCACGGAAGAAAAAGGTATTTCTTCTTCGGTCGTACATAACCCCAATTTTTCTATATGTGTCACATGTGTTCCCTCTTCCTTATAGTATGCATACAAAGATTATGGGCCTTTTTTTCTCATTTTTATGGGGGAGCAGGCTAAATCCTGTCAAATGGGCTCATACATATAGAGCTTGGAAGTCAGGAGGTCTTAATATGATTCAGCCTTTAGTGATTTTTTTGGTAATTTTTTTTATAGCACTATTCGACTGATGCTATTGGCTACTGAGGATATGGGATCTATGTGCATGAGTTTATGGGGAACAGAGTTCCTGGTGGCCTGGGGTAGAGGTAAATGGCACTAGTCAGAAAAATTGCTTCCTGATTATGTTTGATTGACTCTTACATATATTAGAATGTGGAAGATTGAGCTTCTTTGGTTTATTTCTCATGATAAAAAATTATTCTATAAACATGTTGTAGATTCTTGTTTTATTGAAGATCCTTTGTTTTTGGTTCCTGCTACTGTGAAAACTGACTTATTGCTTGCTAGCATGATAGAACCCAGAATACCAAAAAAAATGCAAGATATGGTTTGGCTTTGTGGGCACCAGAAGCTTAATGTACGGAATAATCAGAAACGTAAACAGTTAGGAGATAGGAACTGTTATGAATCTTCCTGTAAGGGGTGTTTGGAAACCATACATCACCTGTATTTTGACTGTGTTCATGTGCAGGGATTCTGGTCTACACTGGCTACTTTGTGGGGTGAACCAGTGTTTCGATTTATGACTTATGATATCTTAATTTTGGGACAAATTCCAAAAGAATGGCATAAATGGAATCAGGGTACGGTTTTTGTGGTTTTGGCTTGTATCAAATGGGCTATCTGGCAAGCAAGATGTTTACGATGTCTTCAGACTAAAACTGTTCACTTGCAGGATATTTTATTTCACATCCAGTGTGACCTGGATAACTTATATGAGCATGAGTTTCATACTCTGGTGTCTGAAGTGGGACATCATTTATGGCATCATGTTGGGTGGGTGGGTTAGTCACTTTTTTGGATATTATGGTTAGTTGATGGCTGTTAATTTTTCTATTTTTCCTGTTTTGATTCCCTCACTGTTCTTGCTTTTTCTTAGGTGATTTTATGCTGATTGGTATTAACTGCTGAATGTGTCATGTTTTTGCTGTCCCTGCTTTTTTGTTTTGTGTTCTTTGCTTGTATTTTGTTTTTGATCTCTAATAAAAATGTCCCCTACTCTTTTTGATAGGTGCCATGGGATCTTTAACATCCACCTGAACTACCACCAATCCAGGCAGATGGGACCTCGGTTTAACATCTCATCGGAAAGACGGCACCTCAGAAGTGCAGCACCCCTCTTATGCTGCACTAAAGTGTCAGTACTGGGATATTAACCCAAGTGCCAGATGTGGGAACTGAACCCACAGCCCTCTGATCTCCCAGCATCAGAGGCAAGTGTGCTACCTACTGAGCCACTGACACTGATGTGGTAGCCCAATACCCTGGTTCCAGCCATGACTCCTACATCCATAGGAACTGAGGCCTACATGAGGCATTTAAGAGGGGACAGATCACAGGCAGATGGCTCATTGGTAGATGCCACTGGCCTGAAGAGATTCACACCTGTCCCTGCAGATCCAGCATGCCTGTGTGTGTAATATGCGCTCTGCACACTAATGGAGTGTCACTTACATCTGACAGGTGACAGTGGATACCCACAGCTGCCATAGGTCATGACGCTACTATGGCACACACACACACTGTGACTGAGGTGTGCTATAATGAAGCCCATACCTCTACCTGTGCCATCATCAACAGGACATTTGGCATCCTGAAGGCCCGATTCCATTGCCTGGACCTATCAGAAGGGACACTACAGACCTGAGATGGTGTGCAAGGTATTTGCGGTGTGCTGCGTGCTGAACAACCTCACACTGAGGAACTGTGTGCCACTGTCAGACCTGAATGAGGAGGAGGAGCATTGGGCTGATGAAGACCACCGGGAAGACCACTGCAGACAGCCATGAGACCATGCAGCATTGATCCAGTCATGGCAACATGCCAGATGTGAGCTGATAGCCTTCCACTTCAGCTGAGTGAGAACAGCAACCAACGGGAGGCACCAGCAGCAGTAGGTGAGTAGCCTATGGACAGCAGACCATCTCAGAGCCATGCTGCCCTATACTTGACACCAGACATGGTGACACTGTATAGAGCTATCAGTGGCCATGTCAGGTGTAGCACCTGGTGAGCAGAGACACTCACAGTGGTGTGTGGAGGACACTTGTCAGGCAAGATAACAGGACATACAGCACACAGCATAGCCAGACATAGTGAATTGTGTACTATGTTGGGGGGGACAGTGCTGGGATGCAGCACAACACCCACAGGATGACACTTGAGGGTGGGGCTGGGGCTGGGGTGTGGGTTTGTGTGATAGTCATAGAACACAGTGTAGTGTGCAACAACATATGTGGGACATACACAACTGCAGTGAATGCTGTAAGTGAAACCTGCAACAACACAGCTGTGATGTCAGCCACACACATACTGCAACATCGGCTGCATACGCAGCAACAATGCACATGTGCAATGTGCATGCAGTTCACCGTCAAGATATGGCAAAACGCAAATCAGTGAAAATGTACCACATGTGTCCCACACCAACATTCCACACCAATCTCTGTTACACTGATGTGTATGTACAGCCAGATGCAGCCCACCAACTATGGGCAATGGATTGTAAACAATGCTGCCATATCTGGTGTGTTGCACCAGGCAGACAGTACATGCTGGGACAACATGTTGACCATGGTACCACCTTCTGGTCATGCACATGCATTTTGCAGCAAAAAGGGCATGTACATGCGACTTACGGTAGAAAACGCAGCACATGTGGCAGGCATTGGTGTGCACATGTCACATGTCAACCACAACAGCACAACTCCACAAACAGCAGAAAGAACAAGGAAGAGGGAGACTGACATTGAAGGGCCAAAACAACCCCACAATGACCAGTCTCAGTGGCAGGGCATCTAATTTTATAGCTGCTGAAACAGCACAGTTGATAAATCTGGTCCAGCAGTGGCAAAGAACACTGCTGCCACCAGGCTGCAGGTGCCATACACCTACTGAAAGGAATAATGTGTGGCATGTTATTGGGGCACATCTACAGAGGTTCTCTGGTGTGAGGTGCACCCCACCCTTAACTCAAACACTGCTGGCAGAACCTCGCAAGGTGGGACCCTGGGATCCTCCAGTGGCTGCTGGTTATGGCCACCGGAAGGGCCATGGAAATCAGGACTAGCCTACGACCTGCAGAAGAAGAGTATGTCACACAGTCACTACCCTGGCAGACTCCAGTGGCATCCACTGCATGGCCGTGTGCACATCACACTGAGATGTGTTACATGTCTCTACAGATTGGAGCAGTGCTGCCCCAGGCTCACAGGGGACTGGCAATGTGGCATGGGATCAGCAGGTGGTGAAACAGGAGGCAACACACTGCTGTCCACATCAAGATAAGTGGTACCCACCAAGAAAATGGGGCCATGGCATGACCACATATCATCAGGTAATGGTGTGGACCACTGCCAGCTAACACGTGGCATTTGATGGTGGTGGGACATCATGTGCACCAGGGGTAGACTTGGGCATTGCAGCATGATGGGGTGTGCGGACAGGGTGACACATGTGGAAGCATGGCCATGGTGCGAGGGCATAGAAAAGGTGGTGACTGTGGGCTGGACTGTGTCCTTTCCCGTCACCCCGGAATAACACCTGTACTGTTGCAAGGGCATTGCTGCAATAGCGCACTGACACGTGTCATGTTTCCATGTTACAGGTGGACACCGTCATGTACCCCCAGCCACAGGCCACTTCTGCAGGCCAAGGATGACCTGAAAAGGGTGGATGCATGAGCCTATGAGCTGCACACCAGATGCCGGAAGAGGAGGGCTTGTCCATTGTCCCTGAAGACTGAGGATGAGGATGAGGTGGATGGTAAGAACATGCAGACACCCGGCCAACAGCACAGGGACAGCAGGCCATGGAGGACACCCAGCAGGACCCTGGGGATAATGGCAAGGACAATCATGAGGGGGCACTGGACATTGGCATTGCCCCTAAAGATAGCCAGCAAGGTGTGGAGAACATAGGAAAGACAGCATTGGTCAGGGAGCAGGAGGAGGAGGAGGAGCCAGGAGGTCATGGGGCCATGGCAGAGATGTAGGATGAGCCAGTGGGGGAGCCACTGGAAGAGCCAGGCAATCCAGGGGCCATGGCGGAGATGGGGGCTGAGGCCCAACACCAAGGAAATGAGTCCATTGACCCCATGGACCAGGGTCATGTGCAGCAGGCTGTAGAACAGGCTAAAGGGCAGCATCCTCCCATTCAACCACCACCACAGCCACGGGAAAGGGACCGGGTGGTAGCTGGCTAGGGGGAGGCCATCATGCAAGATGTTGCTCAGCTGCATGGTTCCCATAGAGCCCTGCTGTCCACCCTGCAGGACTGTTAGTTTGGGAAGGACTACCAAGTATTACATCACTTAGTAGTCCTGCGTGGAGGGCACCCTGTCACTGTGTTCACTGTTGTTGTGAGGTGGGGGTAACCTGAACCTGATATTACTGTTGTGGCATGGTGTGGGGGGGGTTACCCTGTACCTGATTTTACTGCTGTTGCAGGGAGGGATCACCTTTAACATGTATGTACTGTTGTTGCAGAAGGGTGGGGGTAACTGTTTGCCTGTTATGGGTGTTGCTGCTACGGGGAGTTGTGGGGGGTTCCTTTGACATGTTTTCAGTGTTGTGGTGGGGGGATTAACCTTTGTAGTGTGGAGTGTTTATATTTGTACAGGACTGTTTCAAACTTGAATAAACTACTGTTATTCGTTACAGACACACCATGGCTCTGTGTGGTCTTTGCCCGGTGTTCCCTGTGTTTTCAACATGTGTGCATGACATCATAGGCATGTGGTCACATGCATGCAGCACTATGGTGCTGTTGACTGTGTGGGCACATGTAGACATGCAATGGTAGTGCATCACAATGTACCCATGGTGTGTGCCACATCACTGTGGGGTGTTGTATACACACAGCACTGCACCTGTTGGAACACCACACAAGGTGTCCCCTCCCAGTATTCACACTGCTGTCTGTACCTGCCCCAAGACCCATGTGTGATGGCTGTACACTACACACAACAACACTGCACCACATGGTATATGACAGCATGCGACAATGTGGTGGCAGCATGCTACTGTGCTGTTCCATGTACACACACTCCTGCACTGTGTCAGCCATACCAGTGTAGCAGCTGTGGGCATTTATGGCATCACTCCACCTGAGAGCATACAGGGCCCTACCGGTGGCACCAGTAGCACTTGGCCATGGTGGGGCATTGCACCATTCAACAGCAGGGATGTGCTGCCCAGTGCTGCACACCTGTCATGGTGACACTGTACACATAATCTAGTGGTCATGGCCAGTGCTTAGTACCTGGTGGCTACAGCAAAAAATAATGGTGACACCCTCCTGGGCGTCGTGCCCACAGGTCACATGCCGCAGGTTGGTGCCAACGTGATGGCTATAAATGTTCATGCCCTGTTCACAGTCACCCAGCAGTGGGCCTTGGGGATGGTACAGGCAATGCAGAGCTGACACTACAGCATACAGGCCAATGGCAACTGTCGTGCATCATGTCTCCTTCCCCTGTGTACCGTGGTTGCAGTGATACATGCTTGACCCCCCCACAAGCTGCCTATGTCAGCATCCCCCACGTGTGTCAGTGCAGTGTAGGGCATAGTGGGCAGGATGTCCTGACACCACACACGCACCGTTGTCCCTATGTTGGTGTGTGCAGCATGTGCACATGCAATCACGTGGCACATTTATGCCCCACAATGCACACTTATTGGACTTGACTGCATAATGTGTTGTGCCATGTGGTCCCTCAAATGCACATGCACAGCACCCTGCCCCATGACATACTGCCCACCCCCTCACTGTCTGCAGGCCCATGCAGCCATATTGCACTGTTGTTACCCACATGGGACTTGCAGGGGAAGTAAGATATCAACAATGACAACAACATATGTGGTACAATGCTTTAGTCTATGAACACATCTGTGCAATAACATGTAACAAACAAAAGTGTACGACACATGTGACCCTTCGTGCTCAATAATGACTATGTACAAGTGGCTGCCCAACCCCTTTGCACCACCTCTGCATTGTGCACAGTATTACATCGCAACAATGATGGGAATACAGTGAAGACCATCACAGTGACATTTTCAGCAGTTCGCTGTGATGGTCTGCTGGGTTTCCGACACTGTTGCCTCTGGGATGTTTGACCCATCTTCAAACCAATTCCAACTCAAAGTTGGTTAATTTAAGTGTGGAAGTGTAGGGGTGCAGATCCCCCCACATGGGGGGTGTGGGGGATAAAGCCCCCCTCACAAAACATTAGTTCCCCCACTGATGGCACAACACCAGTTAGCAGTATAGTGCCATCGCTGTGCTGATGGTTGGCAAATTCCATGTCGTCGAGGCATGATGGAACCATTGTGCACACCATGTGACCCACCCACCTCATACACACCAACAAATGTGCCCTCTCTCAGTGTCATCCCATGCAGTCTTCATGTGCAAATGGGTATTTAGTCTCTCATGTGTAGCTCAGCTATATGGGCCCTATTCACAGGGGGTGTCACTGTGTTTCAGCAAGGTGGCACCAGGTAAAGGCACTGCCCTGATGGGCTGTTGTTTGGCCTGTGACTGTGTGACCCTGGCACTATCCCTGATGTCCCCTCCCCCTGCCTCCATTCTGGCACCTGTCTCGGACTGAGTGTTATCGGTGGACATAGTCAGTCACTTCCAGTCCCACCTCCTGGGCTGTGTGCCACTGGGTTGTTGTGGGTCTTGTACCCCTGTTCCCTGTTTGCCACCATCTTCCTTGCCTTGCACTGCTCCATCTGCTGGCACACCTGGCTGCTTTCTGCTGACTACAAAAAGGTGAAACATGTATGGGACCGGATAATATACCTGGGCAATTGCTTTTTTTACTAAAGGATTATTTGGCAATACCACTTAAATTATTATTTGAATCATGCTTGTCACAGGGTTTTGTCCCTGAACGATGGAAAACCGCCATTGTCGTTCCCATATATAAAAAAGGTTTAAAAACAGTTTGAATTATCGTCCTATCAGTCTCACCTCTACCATCTGCAAAATTTTGGAAAGTTTACTTAGAGTTTCATTAAATACAATATTACTTAATTCAGATACAGAACAGCATGGTTTCATAAAAGGTAGAGGTTGCCAGTCTAACCTGATGATTTTTTATGAATATATCAGTTTACTTATAGACAAACGTATACCCTGCAATGTAATTTTCTTGGATTTTAGTAAGGCCTTTGATGCCATGCCACACTGGGCCTTACAAATAAAGTTACAAAAATTAATATGAACATTATTGCCTGGATTACAAACTGGTTATCTAACTGTACACAAAAGCACGTATAAATGGGAGCTTATCTGATATAGGTAATGTGACCAGTGGAGTTCCAGGGCTTGGTGTTGGGTCCTGGTTTATTTCAAGCCTTTATTTCAGATTTAACTTCAACCTGTATATCTTCATCTATTAAGTATGCAGATGATATAAAGATTGGAGGTCCTTGTGATAGTACAGAAAATTCAGATAAAATTCAGAGAGACTTGGATACTATCTACGAATGGGTAGGAATGTGGGGCATGGCTTTAAACTTTTCCACATGCAAGGTGATGCATTTAGGTAGTACAAATCAACATAGAATTTATAGATTAGGTCCACATCAACTCAATATAACTACTGATGAAAGAGATTTAGGTATAAATGTTTCTAATAATATGGATTTCTCTAACCATATTAATAACTCTGTTAAGAAAGCTAATAAAGTGGTGTGGTCAATTAAAAGAAATATTTCTACAAGAGACCCTGAAGTATTGTTGCCACTCTTTCGATCATATGTTAGGCCTCACCTTGAATATGTGTCTCAGTTATGGTACTCCTATAAAAAAACTAATATAATTCAGTTAGAGTGTCCAACGTAGATTTACTGTGCACTTTAAGGGTATGTATCATCTCTCTTACAATGATACGCTTCAGGAATGTAACTTGTTTTCACTTGAAATCTGCAGGTTACGTGGTGACCTTTTGTTTCTTTATGATGTAATTCAAGATCCAGAACTAATGGTTGATTTGGGTTTATGTTTTAAGGATTCTGTTCACAATACTAGAGGACATCCACTTCAATTGACCAGACAGTCATATAATTACATTAGGAGAAAATATTTTTTCACTTTAAGGGTAATTAAGCCATGGAATAATTTACCCTTACACGTTATTATTAGTAAAGACAAAGCACAATTTAAAGTCAGGTTGGATAAATATCTATTAACTGCAAAGTCTATGACATATTATTAGGTTAGAATTTGAGCACTTATGGACCTTGGCCTTCTAGTTCTCATAAATCCTTAGTATGATCCTTAGTATGACTGTTGCGGCCTGTGCCTGCATGGTGCTTTGCACTGGGGGGCGGGGGTGTAGAAGTGGTGGCTGTTCCTGTGGGTGAGTCTCTGTGTGTGGCTAGTCCTTCCTTGGTGGACTGTATGGAGGCCACCCTGACTGGCTCATCACTGCCACTGTCTGACACAGTGGTGTCTGTTGTGTGCATGGACACACCCTGTGTGGGCAGGTGTTGCTGTGTGTCCATGTCCAATGTTGGGGTGTGCACCTGTTGCACAGCTCAGTGGTTCTGCTGTTACATCTGCGTAGACTGCATTCCAGAGCATCATGGGGGGGGGCACGTTTCTGGCCCTTAGCACATTGGCTATGACAAGCAGTGCTGCTGTAATGTCCTCTGTTTGACGTTGCTGCTGCATGACCATGTGCTATAGTGTGCTGTTATGTGCTGCAGGGCCTCAAGCTGACCCTGTGAGCAGTTTCTCAGACCATGTAGTACCACCACAATGTCCACGAGGATGACATCTGTGTGGCAGGGACCTGACTGTAGTGCATGTGTGATGCCTGCCAGCTGTAGTTCCAGTCGCTGGTGGTGTTGTTCTATACTGTTGCTTAATTGCATTGAGCTGCTGTGATAGTTCCTCCTGTCCTTCCACCATGGACTGGCAATATGTCCCTGTGTAGGGAGGTGGCATGAACTTTCTTGCAGGGTCTGGGATGCCTCATACAAGCTTTCCTCAAGCTCAGACATGCTGACCAGACTGGGCTCCTCAGCCACATTGCTGTGCAGCTTGATGTCTTGACTGTGTCCCATGCTATGTTGTCCTCCTGTTGCTTGTCCTCTGTAGTGGCCATGTGGCCACTAGTGTTGTCAGACCTGTCTGACACCTCCTGAGCCATATCTCTATGTTCCACGGACTCCGCCTCCACCTCCAACACCTCCTGGGCAGTGTCCCCCTCCTTCGCTGGCTCATCATTCAACTCCTCGGACCCTCCCTGGCCATCTGTTGTGCCACTAGATGTGGTTGTGCCACTGTCCCCATCTTTGTCTGGCTCCTCCTGGCTGGCCTGATATGTACCACTCATTAGTGGGTCCCCTTCTCTGCATCCTTCAGGTGCTACAATGCTCTCTCTGTGTGTGGGAGAGGGGGTAGTCAGTTGCAGTCCATGTCCTCCTGTCACTCATGGCCTATCTGCCACTTCTTTGTGTATGTTTGGCCTTGTAGCCTCCGACACCATAGTCCATGGATGTGACTAGCAGCCCTTGGTGAGACAGGGGGCTCAAGGCCTATTCACATGCTATCTATTTGGATGTCTGCTGTGCTGCAGCCACAATCTCAGTCACTGTTCTCTGGTTGCTGCCACAGACACTCTCAGGTAAATTATTCCCTTCCCCGAAGCAGTGTGATACTTGGCTAGGTGCCACTGGCATCACCATCACATGCACCGCTGACATGGGCCAGCCACTCAGCAGTTGCAGTCTCCCACACTGCACCTGCCTTTAGATGCATGCTCCCCCTCACTGCATATGCCTTCATGTGCACCCCCTCCCCACTGCATATGCCTTCAGGTATATGCACCCCCCTCCCACAATGACCCTGCCTTCAAGTCCATGCCCCCTCTACTGCATATGTCTTCAGGTGCACCCCCAAAGCATATGCCTTCAGATACATGCACCCCCACAATGACCATGCCTTCAGGTGCATGCCCCCTACTGCACATGCCTTCAGGTGCATGCCCCTCCACACTGCACATGCCTTAAAGTGCAAACCCCCCACTGCATGTGCCTTTAGTTACATGCACCTCCTCCCCCCACACTGCAGCTGTGTGCTACTGGGATAGGCGTAACTGGCAACACCATCTCATACACAGCTGACACATGCCACCCACTCAACAGTTGCAGTCTCACACACTGCACATGCATGGGTGTGCTGGCCACTCAGGGTCACAGCCCTGACCATGCATGGTGGTGTATGTGTTCCTTGTGTCACAGGACACAGTATCATGCCTACTCTGCTCACATTGCACTGTGGCATTGTGGGACATCCTGTGGATTGTTATGTGCTGGAAAGGCATGCACACACATGCTATCACACACACTTGTGCCACATTCTGTCACAGTGGTATTTACATACCTCACCATACATGCATCCTTGTTCATGTTGCACTAACTCCTGTCTGCTGTTTTCTGCTGCTCTGCAGCCTGAAGTCATCAATATCAGTGTCACCACTGATGCTGTGGCAGTTCAGGTGTGCCTCTGTCCACTCTTCATGCTCTGTCAGGGACGGTTCTTGGCAGGGTCCTCTGCCTGTGGCCTGGGCATACTGCCTGTTGTGTGTAAGCTTTTGTTTGCACCTCCTCGTCATGTCATTATACTTCTTGTGGAGGTCCCTCATGGTGTGTCTTTGTAGGGACACAGCATTGATTCTCCTGGCCACCTTATCCCATACTTTCTTCTGTTTGTCCCTGCAGGACTTCTCACTTCCCCTGCTGAGCAACAGGTCTGGCTTGGCCTTGATTGCAACTTGTAGGATGTTTATTTCTTCATGGCTGAAGTTTTTTCCTTTTTCTCCTCTGCCTTCCTGTTGCAGCGCACTCCATTGTCTGTTGTTCACCAGCCGCAAGGACTTGCACCATTGCCAAAGGTTGCACAGAATTACGTCATTGCTGTGACAAGCACCCTTTTATATGACACTACTTCCAACATTGGTTGCACTTTGGCATAAGTCGTGAATGTACTACAATATGATGCACGCCACAATTGCATTGATGGTTTTGTGTATTGGTACATTTCTTTACGATCTCTCCTCCTTTGACAATAGAGCCCTATGTCTCTAACGTTATAGATGTTAAAGTTTTCTTAACAATATAGGCTTTATATTTATAACTTAAAGTTATATTTTTATTAATGTATTTTGGAAGAAACTCCTGCTCATAAATGGAGAGACGTTTAACTACCTGCTCCCTACATGAAGAGGGCTTACATGCAGGATAATTTTAGAGCGCTTTCTCTTGTAAACATTTTTTAGCTAACCTTTCTTCTGGAAGTCTATTCAAGAAAATCCAACAAACATTTGTCAATGCCGAATGTTTGTTTGGTGGTATTGGCATTGGTACTGAAGGCGGTTGCAGGTTGGGGAAGGGGGGCTGGCGGGAATGACGAGGGACCATTTTCTTTTTTTTCAGGTTTAAAAAAAAAAAGACTTTGTGGGATTGTGTTCTTCTTTTCAGGTGAAATATTACAAAATTGATTTCAGCACACTGGAATGGGCTTCCAGTGTGCCAGACTATTGGAGGGGGAGGATCAATGCTGACCCAGGGATTGGGCACCCGAGGTTGGCTGAAAAAAAGGGGGCATGGGGGTGCATTCGACACTGGGAGTGGGCATCCTGGTGTTGGAAAAAAATAAATAATTATTTGGGCACACTGGGGTGGGCTCCCAGTGTGCCACAATAGTAGGGGTGGGGGGCATGGGGATTGGGCAACCTGTTGATGGCAAAAGATACATTCAGGCTTGGGGGGCATGCTGACATGGGGATTGGGCACCTGTTGTCTGCAAGAGATATGTTCATGCTGGGGTTTCATCCGACACTGGGAGAGAGGCATCATGGTGTCAGAAATATAATTAGTTTGGCACACTGGAGTGGGATCCCAGTGTACAACATTAAAAGGGAGGGAGGATACATGCTGACATGGGGATTGGGGTCCCCAATGTCAGCTTTGGGGGGAGAGTGTGTGGGCGGCAGGGGCCACCAATTATGAAGAGCTGTGGCATGGCTCTTTATTTATTTATTAATATGTTTCACCGAGAAAGGCACAATGAGCAACTGAGTTGCTCGTAAGTCCAGCCATGAGCATTACTGTGCACTGTAATGTGCATGGCTGTAATGTGCCTGGGTGTGGGGAAGGGGGGAGATATCTGCCGCTGCAATGATGAAACTGTCCGTGATTGGAAAGGCAGATTTCTTTCAAGTCCGGTGCTCTCTCTGAAACTGCCATCATTGGTAGCTTCCCTGTTGATTGGTGGCTGAGGGATGAGCCCTTGAAAGCATTCACTGGCTTGGCCACAACACTGACACATCTCTGCAATTCTCTACTAACCTCAATATGTTTCTTGTTCACTGCACGTGCAAGCGAACATGATAATTAAGAATTTTACTATCAACAATGGCTTGCAGACTACTTACTCATAATTCAGTCCTTACAAAGCAGCTGGGAGTGGATTTGTTAAAACCCAAGGCTGCACATTGGACTTGAATGGCTGAGATTTCCACATTTTCCGCAGAGGACCTGGCCCAAACCTAGGGGCCATAAAGAATTATTTTTGGTTTTTTTGCAATTGTTTTTTCTCACCCCTCTAGTCCACTGACCTTTCTCAAGCAAAGTCATTCAGCTATGGCTCAACCCGCCCACCTGAAGACCCAGCAGTGCTCCTCGGTCACCAGACTCCTCTCCTTCCCCAGTGCTGCCCTAACCCCATGGCTCTTAGTCCCCCGAGGAAGGACCGTCACTCCTTCAGTGCTCTATCTAGAATGCTAGTGTGCAATGCTGGATCAAGGCAGGACCCGGGGAGCACCTCCTGGAGGCCCAGCATTGGGTGTGTGGCCATCGCTCCTGGACCAGCCTTCACCTGTCAGTGAGAGGGTTTTGTTTCTGCTTAGATTATGCCTTGCCCTCCCCCACTGAGCTTGGATGTGCAATGACGGCCAGTGTCTGCCAAACTCCACCCCCTGGTGCTGTATGGCTACTATGCGAGTACCAGGCTACCTTCTGACAGCCACCAGAGGTCACGCTAGAGAGACATAAAGCCCTACACCCTCCCCGGAGAGGGACAGCTGTCTGTTGGAAGCTCCATCGCTCCCGCCTCCTGCCAAACCCAGGTTGCCAGCATGGCACAAGGTGAGGCATCTAATGCCTTAACCATCAATGCCACCTGGCTGGCCTTGCCATAAAGAATTTGAGTATTACATTTTGCTTGTATTGCAGTAAGCAGCGGTCTGATAATATGCCCCCTTCCCCCATATAGGAAATTGAATCTTTTTAAGCCAATTAGAAAGTATATTGCTTTTGTCAAAACACTGTCTTGGTAGCATTTCCAGGAAAGATTCCATGCAGAGGTCACACCTAGATAACAATATGTTTTAATTACCTCAACTGGCATTGTATCCAATGTCCACTGATAATTATTTTTATATCCCCCACATGGAACTATCTTTCTCTGTCAAATATTGCCCTTTAAAGCTAATCCTTTGGAATGTTCATGTAGTATGTCAAGTTTTTCTTTGTACATCACTGTGCAAAAGTGAAAAAAGTACCAAATCATCCACATATGCCAAAACTGGACATAGTGTGGAGCCCATTTTTGGAGAATCCAAATCAGAAGCTTCAAAAGCTAATAGAAGCTTATTTATATAAATTGAAAACAGCATGGAGCAAGGATACAGCTATGTCTGACACCCCTGTTAGTGGGAAAATGTCAGAATATTGGTCTCCAGCTCTGATTGTAACTAGAGCCAAGGTGTGGCTATATAGATTTCTAATTGTGTTTATCAGGGAGATGTATACTCCTCGTTCTCTTATTAAATCCCTTAGTGTATTTCTATTAATTGAGTCAAAAGCTGCAGTAAAATCAATAAAAGCAATGTAAAGCTTCTGACCTCTTAACTTCACGTACATTTCCAAAAGGTGCAGAAGAATAAAACAGTTACCAAGGGTAGAATAGCCTTCTCTAAAACCAGCTTGTAGAGGTGAAACACAATGCAAAGCTGCAGTTTCAGTCTCTGTGAAACATGCTGGTGAACAGTTTTGCCAAGATATTTATCAAACTACAGGTAATTGGTCAATACATTTTTGGATCATACCTATTGCCTTATTTGAAGATAAGAATTATCCCTGAACCTCTCCAAGAGTTGAGGGTAAAATTCTCCTGAATTCATTTGTTAAAAAAAGATTCTCAAATTGTTTGACCAGGACTCCACCATGCAAAGATACACGTCAGCAGTGATTTTGTCCGACCCTGAAGCTTTATTTAATTTCAGCACAAGAATTGCTGATAAGACTTTCTGTCTGTTTAATAGCTTAAATGAGGTATTAAGAAAATGTAGATGCTTTAAACTAGTGTCAACTGCAGGTGTAGGGTCATAAAAGATCTCTAGAAAATGCTGGGCCCAGGCTTCTTTTGAAATATAAGCATTGATATCAGTGTTATGCTCCTTGTACCCCTTAGTCAGTAGGGCTAAAAGGCCTGCTATTCCTTTTCAGAGATAGCTATAATCATGGGTGAGTCACTGAATCTTATAAAAATATATTTTTTTTATTCTCCAATAAGTTCTTTTCCTGTTTTCTTTCATATTTGTGCACTTGATAATTTTCCTTATTATTATACTTTTTTGCAGCATTGACAAATGACATTATTTTTTTTTTCAAAATCCTGCAGTCCAAATCAAATCAACCCCTATTCGTCTGATCTTTCATTTTATGTGCTTTTTCCAGGAGATGTTTATTTCATCAAGAAAACCCTCCAAGCATGATACTACTTGGTCAAGCAGGCCGCTCATATCTAATTTTAAAGACCACTCAACTAAGAAGTTATTCATTCTACTTTTGCCACCATCTCTATGGCCTCTGTCCATCTGAGATGTTTAAAATATCTTATTTCTAACTTGAGGGAAGGTGGAATAGTCGCTGTAATATGAAAATGGTCTTATATAACATTACTTTTTAATTCAAGAGGAAAGTGGTCACTTTCACTTCTAGTCAGAATAGAAAGCTCTGTCCAGAAGTCCACAGAAGCATTCCAAATGGCTTGATCAAAGACTGATGAACCCAATTATGAGACTTAAGTTGAGGCAGCATCAGATTCTCTCTTTATTTGGCCATTCAAGGGATATACTGATTATTTTTCATTAATTCAATTAAACGTTGGCGATTGTAATTTACCTTAGTGTCAGAGGTCCATCTGGGAAACTTACAAGGAGCTGGATAAATCCAATTTAGTATTGTTTCATTAAGAAGGTCAATGTGTGGAGTAGCTAAATTCCATGGCCTGGATATTCAAAAGAGTTGAGCCAAGCGCAATAGGGTTGCCCTCGCACAAGTCCAAAATTGCACCATTCTGCGATATTCAGCAGGAGGCAGTTGTGCCACCAAAAACATGCTGAGCAACAGCGCAATGATAATGAAGGCATGCGCAACTGAAAGGGGAGGAACCATGCATAAAGGGCGCAGAGTGATGTTCAAAGACTTGTGCAATGTGCAACAGTGGAGCAAGAGGAAGTTGTGCCATAGCGGAAACGATCCAAAATGAAAAGGAGCAAGGAAGAGGTGCAAGAATGCTATAGGGAAGCCACATGAGGCAGAGGGAGAGGCAGGGACAGGGAAAGTGTCAGAAAGAGGGCAGACCAGGGAAAACTAACAGCAGAAGAGAGGAACAGGGAAGGTGTGTGGAGCCACACATTCCAGAGGCCAGCACAGACAGGTGTACCCAGTGCAGGGGAGGTAGCAGTCAGGACAGCGGGGGGAACAAAGCAACAGCTGCTGGGGGGGACGCAAGCCAGGGACATGGCCAGTGCCACCTTCCACATGGAGGCCATAATGAGGGGGGTGAGAAGGCGGGTGGCAGGGGGACGTGGCCATGGAAGGGCCCATTGGTGGTATGCCCCCAACAGGCAGTACCGAGCCCGCACCAGCTTTGAGCTGTATACAGATACCAAGATTGTGGGCTGGTACCACCTGAACAGGGCAATACTGAGACAGCTCTGTGAGCTGTGCAGTGATGTGATGCAGGCACCCACATGACGGGGTCATGCCCGGTCAGTGGAGACAAAGGTTACAGCCTGCATATGCTTGCTCGCCACAGGTACCTTCCAGAGACCAACTGGGGACTCCACAGGCATAACCCAGTTGGCCACGTCATGCAACCTCACCCAATTCCTCAGCACACTGCTGCCACAAGCTGAGAAGTACATCCATTTCCCCAGCACTGAGGCAGAGTGCACAGCAAACATTCAGGAGTTCTACAATGTAGCACGTATGCCTGGTGTGCTAGGGGCAATAGACTACACCCATGTGGCCATACACACACCACCTGGCAAGGAGAGGGCTGCATACATGAACCGCAAGGGCTATTCCAGCATCAACTGCCAGGTGGTGTGCGATGCCAGTGGGCGCATCATCAATGTCTGTGCCATGCACCCTGGGGGAGCACACGATTCATACATCTGGCACCAGTCGGCACTGTCCCACTGATTTGAGAGTGGGGACATCCCCACAGGACACCTAGTGGGTGTGTATGCAAACCAAATGGACATATCGCTGGCCTGGGGGGGCATGACCATAGGTGCCATGGGTGTGGCCTACAGGGCTTGGGGCAGGCCGAAGCTGAACATGAAACTAACCTCCACCCTTTACACACAGGTGACAGTGGATCCCCACTCCATCCCTAGCTGCTCACACCCTACCAGTGGCCCACGACCCCATTGCAGCAACGCTACAATGAGGCACATGCCACCACACGCAATGTCATTGAGCGGGTGTTCGGGATGCTGAAGGCACATTTCCATTGCCTGGACACCTCTGGCTGTGCCCTACAGTACAGCCCCTCAAAGGCCTGTGGGATATTCCTGGCCTGTTGCATCCTGCACAACATGGTCAAAGAATGTGGGATAGCCATACAGGTCAAAGAGGGGGACAGCAATGGGGATGATGGGGACTCCGGTGACGATGGTGATGGGCAGCCCCCCTTGGCCGATGAGACCCCTGACTGATCCGGCTGCCACAGCTGCACCAGGACACCATCACAGAGGAGCACTTCAGCCAACCCAGGTAAGTCATGGTGCCATGCGCAACCACCAGTGGCTAAGGCACAACCCACAAACACGCATGGAAACACACCAGGGGTGCATGCTGGCAAGGGATGTGGCAGGGCACAGAAGCACACACAACCAGGGAGGGGTGAACATCAACATGCCACATGGACGGACACACACACACACGCACACACACAATGCACCAAACATGCACAGAGAGTAGGAGAAACACCGACCCAGAATGCCAACTTTAGCAACACACATGTCCACAGGCCACCACGTCCACTGTCTGTCCATGTGCGTGTGTCAGATGCTGGGCACCATTGCATTTTGGTTTACAGCGCAATGCAGGCATCATCATGCACACGTACCTGCGGACAGCAGCCAGAAGGGTGTGCAGGTGGACCGTGTGTCCGCGTGCAGGGCCAGGCACCCACCCGTGCACTGCCCACTGAAACACAAAAAGCACACAGTGCAGCACCAGACAGTGCCCGCTCTGGGAGACAGGTCAGTCTCGCGGCACAGTGCCACGGCCACCTCGGATGTGTGGGCGGCCCCACCGAGACCTGCCAGCACTGGAAGGCTGACCACAGGCCTCATGGGGTGGCACCGATGGTCCCCCAGGGGTTCCACTGCATGAACGCGACCGGGCCCACGCAGGGGTCTGCAGCACACCGAACATGCCTGCACCAGGAGTGCTCGGGATGCCCACAGCTGAACCCAGCGTCGACAGGGTGGGTGTCGCATGATGCCTGGAACGGGGAGTGGATAGCACACTGTGTGGTGTGAGTGACGCATGCGCACCTGACTGTGTGCCCATTTGGCCATGACAGCAATGAATGCCTGTGCATGCCTGTCAATGGCAGTGGTCACATCCTCCCACAAACAGTCCATCCGTGACAGGATCCTATCGGTGTCCCTGCTGCGATGCTCCTCTGCCCACTCCAGAGCCACACACAGTGCCTCTACAGACGTTGCAAGCCACATCTGCTGCTGGACCGATGCCCACAGTAGGCGGGTGTGCTCGTCCAAGAGGTCGTCTGCCTCCTCGGCATCCTGTCCTTCAGGGTGTGCACGGGCCTGATGTTCAGCACCCCTTGAGGGTGGGTGCTGCACACCAGGACCAGGTATGGGCAAGACCACAGGTGGTGCACAGACGCCGCCACTGAACTCTGAACCCCCAATCCCGGTGGGCGACTGCTGCTGCCGCCCCTCCAGCTGCTGCACCCAAGGGCTCAGTAGTGCCGCCGCAGTGGCTGCAACAGTCCCACTGTCCTGACCAGACACCGGTGCTGCCCCACTGGTGCTGACAGGCACAGCCTGGGACTGTGCTGACACGCTGGATGACACGGCGGCACCAGCTACAGCCATGGCCATGAGCTGACCTGCTGTGTGTCCATTCCGTGGCACACACATGTCACTGCCCATGACGGTCGTGTCTTCATCACTGGTGCAGGTCTCTGCCCCAGCCACAGCCACAGCCACAGCATGCTGGCATCCTTGGACACCAGAATGCTGAGACACAGGAAGGGCTTCCCCCACACCTGTCTCAACAACATCAGTGTGGACATCCAGGCGGCCCCACTGATGTGCCGATCCACAGAAACCTGTGGAGGTGGATGGTCCAAACTCTGACTCTGGCCGACTGTCCTCAGTGGACAGGTCCACCAACATTGACCCACGCAGATGCTCAGGATCTGTAAGGGAAAGAAAATTCACGTTACTACATGTTACCTACCCAGCCCCCCCAAGGCAGACCATGGCTTACCATGCAGAGATGGGCCACCACCCATCTGGAAGCCACAGCCCAGAACTCCCTCTATGGCACTGCAGTGCATGCTTGAAGCAAGCCTGTCCTTTGCTGGTGTGAGCTGCACCACCTCCGGCTGTCCCCTGCCTGTTGCAGCACGTGCCGCCCTGATGGCAGCCACCTTCTCCTTCACCCTCCAACCTCCTCCTTTCAGTACCCATCTTCTTCTTACACTCCTGCACGGAGCGCTGGTGGCTGCCATGCAGGTTCACAGCACATGCCACCTCCTCCCATGCAGCAGCACGGGCCGGAGGGGTGCCCCGCCGTCCACTGAGCAGTGGCTCCTGATCCTGGTAGGCCTCAAAAAGTGCCTCGGTCTTGGCCATCGTGAAATTGAGCCTCCTCCTCCGCCCATCACCATTGTCCTCCTCACCCTGGACTTGCTCGGTCATTATTCAGCCTGTAAGGATGGCAGTGGTTACCTGTGACTGTTCAGTCCAAAGCAAGTCCCTGAATCCACAGTCCACACTCCCACACAGCATGCAACTCACCAATAAACTGCAGTAACTGACTATGGCCATTGCAGCACTTTGTCGCACTTTTATAGTGCAATGCATGCAAATTAGGTGAGTAGCAACTTTAATTAGATGCAAATCTCGGTGCTGCGCCATTGAATGGCCGATCGGATGATTAGCATATGACGGCTGAATATCGCGCTTTTGCGCTTTGCGCAATTGTGTTGAATGTGCTGAGCCAATGGCGCAGTTCCATGGCATGCGTAGTACACCTTGCTGCGCATGCCCAGGCTGCTGACACTGGTGTCTGCTGCACTGCTGATGTGCTGTGCACGATGGTCAATGCAGGGCACAGCCACTATTGTGCCAGTGGCACTATAGGGAAGGTCACTACATGGCGCTGTGACAATGGGCCTTCATAGGCTCAATGGCACAACTGCTCAATAGTCCACTGTGGTGCTGGCACACAGGCAACCAATCGCACTATACGCATAGTCGTCCGATGGCGCTGTGCATCCCCTTGCACCAGAGACCCTTGATCCTGTGCCTGACCTTGGCCCCCTTGGCACCATCGCGCCAGGCATGGTGTAGCCCCATCGAAGCCGTTCGGGTAACAGCACGATAGGAATGGCAGCTTACCGCACAGCATTTGCACGTGGGGTACCGTGCTGCAGAGTGCCATATTGCCTACTATAACCATTGTGATGGCAAGCAGAAGAGCCCCACAGTGGACTTCCATAGAGTTAGCCAACCTTGTGGCTGTTGTCGAGCCACACCATGGGCCTCTGTTTGGGGAGGCGTCACTGGACAGGGCCAGGACCCAGGTGTGGCAGGAGGTGGCCACTGCCCTGGAGGAGGCCTCTGGATGGAGGAGGACCATGGAGAAGTGCAGGCACTGCTACGGGGACCTTAGGAGGAGGGAGCCGGACCTACTAGCCCATCTGCGGTTGCGTGCCAGGAGGGGCATGGTGCCACATCCAGGTAGGGGATCCGTCAATGCACTTGTATTGTCCATATGGGTAACAGTGTTGTATGTGTCCAGCACATAGGGGAGGGATAGTCTAGGGTTGACTGTGGCGGTGTTTACAGGGTGTGGGGTGGGTGGGTCTGGCTGGGTGGGTGGGCACACACATTGGGGCAGGGGGACTTTGCTTCGGGATTGTACTGATGTTCTTCTCTCCTTGTTTCCCCCACAGGCATGGACAAGCGTGGCTGGCTGAGGGAGAAGCAGCAGAGGGAGGAGGACAGAGCATCCAGGCGGGATGAGGGCCATCACCGCCGACCTGACCGGCCCGATGAGGGTGAGTGCCATAACTCCATGATAACTACTGCATGCTCCGTAACAGGGTGGGCAGCGGGGCATGGCCACCATCCATCTACACCACTGCCATGCATACGACTTGTGAAAGTCAGCACTGTCCAGTGGCACTGCATGTCTGGGAGTGCGTCAGTGGTGGTCCATGTGGGCACCGGGCACATGGCTGTGGCACTGCCTTCACACTGCATAGCCACGTTACTGTACGGCCATGGTGGTGCTGTGCAGGACATGGGCGGTGGGTGTGTGCAGTGGTCCACATGGCTGTGGCTGCCTGGGTGGGTAGGTCTTGTGGACACAGTCACTGTGGGTGGTCACACACCATCACAGGGGTGTGGCACATGGCTGTATGCCATGCACAATGGGTGGGCTGCAGGGGAATGGACAGTCACACCTATTGACTCTGCTCCCTCGTCCTAGGTGACCGGAGACTCCTGCAAATTCAGCAGGGAATTACCGAGCTGCTCCAGGTGGTGAGGGAGACTTTGCAGCTCCTTCAGCAGATACACCACCATGGGGTCAGGAGGAGACGGAGGAGCACACATCAGTGCCAGGAGGAGGAGAACCAGGGTGGCCGTTGTTGTCCCCATGCCCCGACTACCACCTTCCCCTCTTTGACCCACCCTCACACCCCTTCTTCCCTCTCCCATATGTTCACCCCTGCCCCTTACCCACCCCCACCTTGTTTTTGTCTCTCCCCCCCACATTTGTACATAGTTGTGTAAATAGTTACTTTTGATATTTTGGAATACAAATCTTTTGATATGAATACTGTGGTGGTCTCTGATTTGCAGCAGGCTATAGGTGCTCAGCTGCAGTGGTGTGCATGGCGTCAGGGGTGGTGCAGTCATGGGTATGTGTGTATGTCTGTGGGGAAGTGACTATGGTGTGGGAGTAGCTATCAGTCAGTGTCTGTGGTGTGTGTGTTGTTCCCTGTGCAATGGATGACTGTGTGCAGTGGTCCATGGTGCATGCTCTGTGTCCATGGTGCCCTGTCAACCCGTCCATGGCCTGTGCAGCTGACACCCTTGCATGTCTGTGACCTGCAAGGTCTGCTGCCATGTCAGTGGTGGCTGTCCATGCAGGGCAGCCACTGTACCCGCCACAATGCTGAGTTGCCTCCTGTCACTGGAGTAGTGCATGTTTGCCTCAGGTGACACTGTGACCTCCGCGGTTGTTGTCCCACCTCCATGCTGTGGCTTGTGTGTGTTGCAGGGGATGTGCACCACTGTCTGTGACTTGTGCTCCAGGCATATGATGGTGGCGTACGGGTACACAGTGCCTGCGTGGGGTGGCTGGCACTCCTGTGCCATGGAGGACTGCAGGCTGTGTGCACACGGTTTCCATGGGCCCACACTGGGGGCTTGGTTGCCCTGCTATTGCGTCCCTGTGTTATTGTCCCCTTGGGTATGGGTGGGTGTTTGTCCCTGCACTGTGTTGCACCCAGTGTGGTGCATGCTTCCACGCACCACTGTAGGTGTCTGTGCTGGCTGTTGTGGCCAGTGGTGGGTCGAGGTGTGTCACTGGACTACTGTGCAGGGTGCTGTATCACTGGTGGTGGTGTCAGGGGCACGCCCTGTCCCATGTGGGGTACTTCTTGTGCCTACGCATGGTCAGTCTCTTAGCTGTGCCTCAGGGGGATTGTGCGTGGTGGCACTGTGTCTGCCATTGTTGCATTGCTGTGTGCTGCCACCCACTGCTGGGTGCTCATGGTGGGGCTGGCTTGTATGGTTCTCTGGTGCACAAGGTTGCAGTGTCACAGTGGGGGTGGTGGTATGCATGGGGTTTCCTGCAGTGGTGGTCACTGCTCATGGAGGGTGTCTGGGGGTCATGGTGCAGGGTGTGCTGTGCACTGGGGGAGATGGTGTGGCACAGGGTGGTCCGCCCTCCTTGTGTGGCAGTCTCAGCTTGCCGGTGAGTGTGATGGGGCACCATGGCCCAGCTGTGGGTTGTTTGCTTGTATCCATGGGCCGGTGGTTATTCCAGCCCTCCCCCAGTTGTGCTGTGCTTGGGGTATGGGGGGACGATATCAGTTCTACTGTGTGTTCCTCTGCCCATCTGTGGCATGGGTGGTGGGCCCCTACCTCCCTGGTTGTACAGTTACATTGCTCTGCAGCTGGGGGACTCCCTGCTTGCGCTATGGTGCCTCTGGGCTGCTCAGCTGGACATCCCTTGTTGTGCTATAGCGCATCATATCTGCTCAGCTTCCCTTCCCTAGTTGCGCTATGGCGCAGGTTGTGCGATATTCAGACGTTGGCTGTAGGTGCAATTTGGCTTTCTCCTTTTTTGAATATCGTGTCTGTTGCGCATGGGTGCAATAGACTTGTGCTTGCTCCTGCTATTGCACACTTTTTGGATGCAGTTTGAATATCCAGACCCATGTGTAATGTGAAAAAAAAAACAACAGAAGGAGTGCACACACCAACTCAGAATAAACGAAATAATTTATTTAAATCTTAAAAGAACATGGAACAGGCTCCCCTATATGTCACCTTCTCAGCATGAAGGCTTCATCGGGAAGAGGTGGACACTCACCAATGAAGCCTACCCACTAAGGCAGTGATACGTAGGTGAATTTGCACCATGTTCTTCTAAGCTTTAAATAACTTATTTTGTTTAATCTGAGTTGGCATGTGTGCTCCTCCTGATGCTTTTCACTAATAGCCACTTCTCAGGACCAGCACCAGGAACCAGGAGCGCATCCCAAATTCTGCTTTTCCCCTTTCTTTAATGTGAAGAATTTCCATGGACGGAGCTTGTTTTTCTGGTTGGTGAGTGTCACAACCCTCTCCTGCCAGTAGGTGGAAAGGGCTTGTTTACTAAGAGTGCCGGACCATGGAACCTAACAATTTATGGAGCCTATAACAGCCAGTGGGTGGAACTATATGGCCAATTGTTAGATGCTGGCAGATGTGTGTCAGGATGGCACTGTGATAGGAGGGTACAGGTGTGGCTCTGGGTCACCTTTACCTCAGATCACTTGCCAGGCCACCTGAGGAGGCAGGGGCCCCTCACTAGTAGCAGCTGCCTGTGGATCCAGTGTATGAGAGAACAGCAGAACTCATTTCTTATTCATTTGTTAGCTTCCAGGGACAAACACTGGTACAGAGAAGGCTCTGGGGATTTATAGTCTGAGGTCATTAGTATACAGTATATAGCCACTCATTCTGGTAAGCGTGTAATGGATCCTAAGGGGCTACTCTTCAAGATAAGTTTCTGGCTACCTTGCAGCTCATAGAGGATCTTATTGAACTGGGTGTTGCCCTTTGGGGGTGATATGTGTCAAGCTCTTGTGACAACAGGAGAAAAGCTGCCTAACATTTTCTGGTCTTGTTCTAGGCCCTTATTTTAATATGGGAACAATATTGGCAATTGTCCAGTCATTAGGGACCAAACCTGAGTCCACAGTGGTTTGTAGGATGCAAGTTATTGGTAGAACCAGCACATCAGCTACTTCTTTCAAAACCTTAGGGTGCATACCATCTGGGCCAGGTGATTTATTGACCTTGAGATTGGTCAGATATTCATGGACACTTTCTGGGTTGATGGTTATTTCTCCAGGTATAGATGGTGTACTCCATCTATATGCTTTGGGGTCATAGTTATTATAAACTGAACAAAAATAATCATTTTGCATGTCTGCCATTTCCATAATTGATGGTCTGTCCTGTTTCTTTGATAAAGGGACCTATGTTGCTTTGCACAGTCCTAATATTGTTAATAGAGGAAAAGAAAGCTTTTTTATTATCTTGCACCTCATTGGCAAGATCAACCTCAGTTTCTGCTTTCGCTTTGCTTATTTGTATTTTGACCTTCCTAAGGCAGTCTTTGTATTTTAGATAAATCCTTGCCGATTTAGTTAATTTAAATTTTTTTTACAATCTATTCTTTCGATTAATAAGTCTTTTGATAGAGGCATTAAACTAAACCATTTTTTTTTCTTTTTGTTATTGTTATACTTCGGGATACTAGGGATGAATTTAAGAGTTAAACTCTCAGTTTTGGTTTTTAAAGAATCCCACATACATTGGACTGTTTTGTGTTTAAAATCCGATACCCAGTCCCAGTGATGAAGTACCTTTTTACTATTATAGAAGTCTACTTTATGAAAGTTTAGCTTGGTAGTAATTCCAGTAGGTTTGGGACATAATGTTTCACTCATTTTGAAATGGACAGAACTATGGTCACTATTACCCAGGGGACTTTTTACCAGGACAGAATTTACTAGGGTCCCCATATTTGTAAAGATCAGGTCCAGGATATTATTTCCTCTAGTATTATCTAGGACCCTTTGTTCTAGTCCCCCCAATCTATGATGTCCAAATACTGTCTATCAAGGGGACATGTCCCTTTCCCATTTACCCAATCAATGTTAGGCAAGTTGAAATCTCCTGTTATTCATATTCTGTCTGCTGGGTTAAGTTCACTAATTGATCTTAATATCACCATATCATCTTCTAGTGATGTAGAAGGAGGCCTGTAGATTAGTCCCAAAATAACGTTTGTACTGTTATGTGGGAGGAGCTTCACCCACATAAGCTCCAGGGAACCTACCTGTATATCCCATGTTATTTCCTCACATCTGATGTCCTCATGAATATAGATCGCCACTCCACCAACCTTTCTATGCCCCTACACCTTAACAATTTGTACCCTGCAACTGCTTTCTCCCAATAGTCATTCTCACTACATCATGTCTCTGTTATTAGTGCAATATGTATATTTTGGGTGTGCAGTATTAATTTAAATTAATCAAATTTATTTATCAGACTTCTTGCACTGATAAGTATAGCATTCCATTAAGGTACTTTATTGAAGGCATTTGGAGTATTCATTTTACTGTTTAAGTTATTAAACAGTGCCCTTCCCCCCTGTTTCAGGTTAAATGGACTTTAACCACTTTGAGAATTTTTTTACCTAATATCCTAGTGCCTGAGGAATTTAAGTGCAAGCAATCATATTTAAACAAAGTAGTTCTGTTAAATGTTATTGAATTATCAATGAAGCCTATACCTTCTTTACAAAATTGTCTTAGCCAACAATTTATTATTTTGATCTGCCTATTCCTGTAGGAATTATGTCCATGCATTGGTAATATCCCAGAGATAATTATTTCTTCACCATAATTTATCACCCTTCTTACTATGTTCCTATATTCGATTTGAATGTCCTTCAAATTAGTTCTTCCTTCGTCATTAGCTCCCACATGAAGAATAACCAGTGGGTTAACTGTATTCTCAAAAAGTCCATCTGGTTGGATGAAAATGTGGGCCCCACTTTGGATGCTGCAATTCCGACCGGGTACTTGGTGATACACCACTCGAGATTGGATCACTGTGTGTGTGTGGGGGGGGTAGCGGTCTGTTTTAAGACCAAATTGGGCCTCACAAATGTACCAGTTGAGGAAGCCGAATCATTTGAGAGTACTGTGGTGGCTGGTGTAGGTTGCAGGTTAGCCCTCATCTACCGTCCACCCAGGGATGAGATGCGATTCCTGCAGGAAGTAGCGGATTTCGTCGCCGACATGGCATTGGAGTCCCCCAGGCTGAATGTACTTGGAGACTCCAATGCCTGGGTCAATGACAGTCTCTCACAGTTTGGACAACACTTCCTCCAGCTTATGACATCTCTCATCTTTACACAGGTTGTTACCTCTGCCACCCATACATTTAGTCACTCTCATGATCTGGTTTACCTCCTGGGGATCGAGGCCTCCGACTTGGAGGTGGAACCAGTCAGCTGGTCTGATCATTACACCATGAGGTTCAACTTTTGCACCCCCCTTCAGAGACCTGCACCTGTGGAGTTGGTCGGTTACCACCCTTTACGGGCAGTGAGTCCTGAAGGCCTAGCAGCAGTGATTGACCTCTCGGAGTTTCCTGTGACCAGCTGAAGTCCAGAGACTTTAGTGGTGGCTTAGAATAAGGCCATCTTGTCAGCTCTGGACTTGATTGCTCTCATCCATGTTCATCCTCTCCCACTACGCCCTGAGGCCCCTTGGTTTGATGGACCTTTGAGGGAGTTGCGGCGAGTAGGATATAGGTTGGAGCAGCATTGGCAGAAATCCGCCCTGGCTGCTGACCATCTTACATTGGTTGAACACTATAAGATTTACCAATCAACAATCTCCCGTAAGAAGGCAGAATTCCTGTCTGGGGAGATTGCTGCTGCTCAGAACCGACCAGCCCAGCTCTTCCGAACTGTTGACAGGTTGTGCAACCCAACCTGTCTGCATCTCTGAAGACCTTTTTCGCAAGTAGTGTGCGATGAGCTTGCTTGGTTCTTTGTGGATAAGGTGGCTGACATCAGGTTGGAAGTTCGTTCAACTCACTATGTCAGGTTTACTGATGATCGGTGCTTGGCCACCTCACCTTGAGCTTCCTGGAGTACCTTTGCCTTGCCTGAGCTCATGGATGTCATGCGGATTGTCCAGGGTATGCACTTTATGTGCTGTAGTTTGGATCCAGGCCCAACTCATTTGATTATGGGTTGTTGGGATATGATCGGCCTGGTCCTGGCTCGGATAGTCTGGTGCTCCTTGGATTTAGTGAATTTCCAAACTCCCTGAAGGAGGCGGTGGTAATTCCCCTTCCGAAGAAAGCTTCTTTGGACCCGGACTCTCTGGCCAACTACAGACCGATCTCAAACCTTTCCTTTATAGGGAAGGTAATTGAGAAAGCAGTGGCAATACAGCTGGATGACTACTTGACCATCCATAACATCTACGAACTTCTCCAGTCCAGTTTTCATAAGAGGCACAGTACTGAGACGGCGCTAGTTCTGGTGCTCAATGATCTCCTGATGGCGAGGGATTGGAGGAACCATTCTATCTTGGTGCTTCTTGATCTCTCTTTAGCTTTTGACACTGTAGACCATGAGGTGCTGCTTGGATGTCTGAGGTCCATCTGTGGACTGTCAGATATGATCCTTAGGTGGCTTACATCCTTCTTAACTGGCCGGAGTCAGAGAGTGGTATCAGGGACTATTTTCCTCGGACCCTTTCTCCCTGCTGTGTGGGGTCCCTCAGGGTTCAGTGCTGTCCCCTATGTTGTCTGCAGTGTATATGCTGCCTGTAGGAGACATTGTAAGATGGTATGGAATGAGGTTTTACTGCTATGCAGATGATACCCAGCTCTACCTGTCTTTTGCCCCTGACCAGCTGTCTCGTTACTTAATACCTGCCTCGCTGAAATCCAGGACTGGATGAACTCGAGCTGATTAAGGTTGAACGCCAGAAAGATGGAAGTGATGGTAGTGGACCCGGATCACTGGATAGAGAGGTTTAGGGCTGATCAGCCCTCTGGAATTTTCCTCGGGGGCTCTCAGCTCCTATCCTCTGAACAGGTATAAAACCTGGGGGTAGTGCTTGATGAGAGGCTGACTTTATGATCTCAGGTGTCGGCCGTCATCAAGTCTTCCTTTTATCATCTTAGTAATATCTCCAGGATTAAGCACCTGGTTCTGTCCTGGGACTTGCCTACATTAGTCCATGCCTTTGTGACTCCGCGCCTTGATTATTGTAACTCCCTGTACTTAGGGCTTTCTGGGGTTGAAATCCACCACCTGCAGCTCATACAGAATGCAGCAGCATGATTGTTAACTGGGACTTCTCAGGTATCTCATATTACCCCCATGCTGCGCGATCTGCCCTGGCTGCCGGTTAGGTGACGGATCACCTTTAAAGTCAGTTTACTGACTTATAAAGCCCTACAAGGACTGGGCCCCGACTACTTAAAACAGTTTCTTGTTCCTTACCATCCGGTGAGACAGCTGCGGTCGGCTGACGAGGGGTTGCTAGAGATTCTGAGGGTGACTTTGAAATCTTCGGGAGTATACGACTGTGAAGGGGTTTAAACTGGCATTGAAAACTTTTTTATGGAGTCTCATCTATGATAGCTCCATTTAATTTTGACTCCCTCTTATTTATTTATTATATCTGTGTGCTATTATTTTATTATTATGTGTATTGTTTCTTATGGCTGTTTTTATCTTTTTGTAAAGCACCTTGATGGCCCGAAAGACGCTTATGTGAAATAGAATTGATTATTATTATTATTATTATCTAATTACAGTGTAATATCATGGAGCTTTGCTCCAGGTAGTGAGCTAACTGTTGTGTTTTCATTATGCTTATAGCAAACCTGTGTATCTATCCCCCTGACTATGGAGTCACCAATGACTAAAATGTCCTTGTTCATGTTGTTAAGTTCTCCATATTTATTCACAGTTTCATGATTGTGGATTTTTTTTATTTTGGGCAGGACCTCTCTGTGATGTGTTGTCCTATTTCATCATGAACACCAGGACAATCATTTGAAGGGTCTTTCTCTATAATGTGCTCCCCTATTTCATCATGCACACCAGGGGAAACATTTGGTAGGCCTTCATATCTATTTTGTAGCTTAAGTGGGGAAACCAGTGAAGGCCCTGTTCTATTATCTATGATAGATTCATATGCTATACCTCTTAGCTCAGCACCATCATCAGTATTACTTTTGGGTGTTTGATGATTTCCTGTATTACTTAGTTTAACAGTTCACCTGTAGCTGATATCGCTAACTGCCTCGTCTATAAATTCCTCTTGTCTAGTGATATCTTTTTGGGTTTGCAACCTTTGCTTCAAATCTCGTATTCCCCTTAATAGGGCAGATATCTTAATACATTTATCACATGTGAATTCCTGATTTACACCTTCCTCTGTAACCATTTTACATTCTCAACATGCTTTCTTTCCTCTGCCTTTTTTTGGTCTACCTTGGGCAATGATTATTGCTAAGTTACTCACCAGTCTCTGTTTAAAATGAACTGCTGTGAGTTTCCTTTCCGTTTATTCTTTTCCCCAGTAGTCCTCCAGTGTCCCCAGTGGACATAGCAGACATGCGATGCACGTGTCTCTGCTCATGTCTCCGCGTGCTGCTATGCATTCTCACCCGCTCACACTCGCTCCCGCTTGTGTGGGAGATATAATTTATCCCTGTGGCAAACAGGAAGTCCCACTGAGTCACTTCCTGTGCCTGATTCCCTCGCTAATAGCAAAACACACAAGGTTTAAAAAGTTTATCTGCCACCTCATGCAGTGGACAAGTTACATCTTATAGAAGCCTTCCCCTGCTTCCAATTAAAATAACATCTCAGATTAAGGTGTGTGTACAAATGTACATCCAGAGTCATAGCAATATGCACTGCTGGGAGAGGACAGTCCTCCACCACCCCACAATACCCCTGGATTGGAAGCACACCTGTAGTCTGTATCCCATGGCAATGGCCCAAGATTTACCTTCTCTCTCCAGAGGAACGCAATACCCACAAAGTACAAGCATACACTGTAATCAGCCCAATACAAAGTTTTGCAGCAATATAGGTGATATGTTTCATATATAATAATACAACTTAGCTATCTCTTTAGTGCATACTAAATGTAAAATGAATAACAATGTTTATCTATAAATGTATGTTAAGGAAAAAGAAATTGTTATGCACCAATGAATTTAATGCTGGCCTGCATGCAGTCCTTGCACTACAAGTACTGGACTCATTTACTTGTGTACAAATTGGTGACTTGTAAATTGGTGCATAACAGACATTTGTGGCCCTGCTACTACATTATCTAAAGCAGTCCCTGGTATCAAGTGACATCTCCTTTCTGCATTGACATCCTCAGCTCTCCCTGGAGCAGGGACTGCATGCTGACAGCCATTGTAGTCACTGGCCAACATATTCAAAGGAAATGCATGGCCCAAAATGGAGATGCATGGCATATCTCAGAAAATGCATGAAAGTGTGATATTCAAAAGGGAGAGATGTGTTACGCATTTCCAAATGCACGATTGTGCAGAAATAACGTATGCAGTGCAAAAAAATGGGGCATGTACATGAATATGCCACACGTCCATATATTCTGCCAAAATGTGCAGCGCATCTGCCACGCATCTCAGAAATGTGCCGTACAAAGTTAGCCAGATAAAAGAATGCCCTAAATCGGCCAGCCACCCACAGGCGGGCCATGGAACTGCATGCAGGCCATACTGAGACAGCCCTTGGAGATGCAGCAGGATGTGCCCCAGGCACCCACACACAGCAGTCATGCCAGGACAGAAGTACCCAAAGCCATAGGTGCTGGGACACTACCAGGAAGGCACAGAAAGTCACCCCCAACACTGCACCCAGGACATTGACACCCAGCAGCCACATGCCAGTGGTGTAGGGTGCCCCCCTAGCACACCAGTAGAGCAGACAGCCACAATGCAGCACACCTACCAGGGGCCATGACCTGCACCCATGTGGACTGCAGGGCACCACCCAATGGTGGCATGTGCCCATGGTGATGTCAGGGGCAATGGTGCCCAGGTGGCCTAGTGGTACTAGTGGCAGCAAGGCACGGGCCAGGGACTGACCCATAGCACATACACATGGTGGTACACCATAGGTGCACAAAACACAGCTGTGCTAGGTCCGCACAACAGGGATCCACAAACATGTCACCGATACCTGCCATGCAGTGTGACACAACCACTGGGGCACTGCGGTGGGTCTGTGTGGCATTCCTGTGGTTCACATAGCACAACAGTGGGCAGTGCAGGGCAGAGATGTAACAACCTGTGGCCTGGGGGTGACATGGGCATGCCTTATGGACACTGGACTCCTTCAATGTTGGGTGTGCAGCCACCATGGGCACATACATGACTATTGCCAGAATGGCTCACTGGGTTACCAGGAGTGGTCCAGGTGGGACCCACACACTCAGATAACTGGTCACCTTCTGAACACTGACATTCCTTGTGTGAATCACCATGTTCCTATCATGTGGTGGCGTGTGGAGCACTTTCCTAAAAGCAAATGTTCATATACAGGACTTCTTCTCAATGTGCAGTGTTTCTACAATAATCAGTATCAGGGTAGTTTTGAATTTATTTTCTGAAAGACAGTCCGTGCCTTTTTTTTTTTTTTGTAATTTTTGATGACGAAGGCAATGTTAATTCCAGGGGCTGTGTGTACCACACAACAAAACACTAAAACACAGGAAATAAATTGATTAATTCCAAATGATAAATCAACGGCACTAAATCTAGGAACAGAGAGATCATGAGCTGAGTATAGCAATGATTGGTCCATGGACCTATCTGATTCAATACAGTATGTTCTTAACTGACATTGAGTAGGGTAGCAATGGAAAGATTTGTCTGTGTGCTGTTGATACAAAGCTTTGCGGCAGGGTGAATCATGAGGAAGGGTGCAGGAGCTCTAGAAGACTTAGAGAAATGGTCTAGGTCTGACAGTTGAGGTTCCATGCCACGAAGTACAACATAATGCACTCATAGATGTCATCCACATGGAGAATACTGAATGGGAGGAGTCAGACTGGCCACTTTAAGAAAGGAAAGAGATCTGTGGGTCATAATCAGGGACTCCTTCAAGCAAACAAGTCAATATAACAAAGCCCAAATCAAGGCATCAAGGATGCTACATTGTATAGGGAGGGTTTTGACGGTAGGGGAAGTGAGGTGATTCTGCTACTGCATACATCCCTGGTGAGGCTTCATCTGGAGTACTATACCCATTTCTGGATCCTTCACCTGAAGAAGGACATTAACAGACTAGAGTGAAGGGTCACCAAGATTATTCAGGGCCAACAGCTCAGATTCTATGAAGAATGGCAATAGTCCCTAAATGGTATTTTCTGAAGGCCAGTTGGGAAAGGGGGAGAACATGATTGAAACATAAAAGCTCCTCAGGGCATAACAGTTGTGGGATGTCTGTTCCACAAGAAATGTAATGTACAACATTCCAGAAGAGATAGGCAGGAACTTGCCATGTCGGAGGTCAAACACTGTGATAAAAAGACAAAGAATCCCTTCAGCATATTATTAGCATCATACAGAGTAAGTTAAGAGAAAGGAGAGTTTTTACACCCCAGACACTGTACATACTCAGAATTAATGATAGAGCGATTGGCATTGATATTTAGTTATCAGTTACATTAATAGTTCTGTAGTCATGGGCTAGTGAAATATTGCACTAATAATTTGCCACCTTGGTGACCTAATGGTAAAGGCTAGGACTAGCCTGAAGTGTATGAAAAGTAAAGTAGTGAAGCTTATCTGTAATGAGGCATGCCACTTTACTTGTTGCAGATAATCACACTCATAGTTGTACTCTTTACACACTCACTAACAGGCTACCTTTACTTGCAAGCTAAAAAGATGCACTTGGGCCTAATAGCCCCTCCTTTAACAAACTGCTTCCACACCACCTCCAACCAATACAACACAAGGAACATGCCCAGGAATGCCCTTAAGCCTCCTGTCAGGCATACTCAGCTAAGCAAGTGACTGTTTGCTGTTAGGACTGCTAACTGGTTAAATAAATTTCCTGATACACCGCTGAATCTCCTCAAGTCTAATCAGTTTAAGAGATCATTGTGGTCTGTCTTTGCAACTATAACCATTAAACATTCTTATTTGCTTTCTTTCTGTACATTACCCATAACTTTTTTTTTAACGTTACACAACATTACAACAGGACACTGTAATTCATCAAGTGCTACACCAAAATAACAGTGAAGGCTAGTTACAGATGTTTCACAAATACAAGTTAACTGGACTATAAGCATAGAGAGGAAAATATATTGTCTATTCAGGCAATAGTACATGAGTGAGAGGGGGAAGAAGGGGGGAACCATAGAATGTTTCACTGGCCTAGGCATGCACTTTACATTTGTCATGTGGCTTCTCTAAGTCAAAGGAAAAGGGCCCTGATATACTGATACTGCTGCATCTTATCAATAGCTAGATGCGAAAGACACTCTAGCGATGCCAGATAAGTTATAGTTTCCAGTCATTGCTTTAAGGTTGGCACCTCAGCGGTGCTCCACCTTCTAAGACTGGGTTATTTGGCTGCTATAGTGACTATTACTCCTCAGGTAAAGTTTTGGCATAAGCTGCTATGTGGGGTATTGGATATGCCTAAGCGAGCAAAGGATTCATCAAAGGTGATCTCCTCTGATAGGATGAGTTGACAAAACTGCATTACTCTTTTCCAGAAAGGTTGGATCCTAGGGCATGACCATAGGATATGTGAGAGGGACTGGGTGTTACTGAGACATCGCCAGCAGGTATCAGAGGGAAGAATCTTTTTCGGGTAAAGGTACAGGGGAGTCCTATACCAAAAATGCAGGATTTTGAGTTGGATAAGCTGTGCCTTGGTGTCTCTGCAGGTCACATGTGCCCTTGTCCAGCACTTCTTCCATTCTTGGTCTAAGGTGGCACTGCCCAGTTCCTTTTCCTAAGTAGATTTGCTATGATCCATGAGTGATGGACCAGAGTCCCTCAGATATTTGTATATACAGCCCACCCTTCCTTTCTGTATCTTAAGCCAGTGGAAGACTATTGCCTCTGTGGACCGAGGCTGTGGAGTGGTTTTATTATGAATGTGTGGAGTAATAGCAGCTCTGATCTGGAGGTAGCGGCAGAAGCCAGATGAGGGGAGTCTGAACTCCTGGGACAAATCCTGAAACATTTTGAGTTAGCCAATCAAGGATGACTGATAAAAGTCAATGGGAAAGGTATGGCTGTGCTCACCTCCTCAGTGGTGATGGGCGTATCCAACCCTTGTATCTGGGTAGGGGATTACTGAGGAAGATTAAGGGAGGCAAGACAATGTAGAGTCTGCTGTACATTGGGAGGGACTGTGGACATATATAGTGTAGACTAGAACTCGGACATGTCCCAGAAATATCCTTCTGTGATGTACATGTTTGACCCTGCCTGTCCACCAGTCCACGGATGTACCTTTTGACCCTGTTTCCTGGCATAGTGGTCATTAAGTTTCACTCTAACGGCGAACACCACCCCATGATTTGCGAATTGGTTAGCCTTCTTCGTAGTCTCAAGTTTCTTTAGCTGGGCTTCAAATTTGGAAACCTTCAAGTCTCTAGCTTTGTGCCTGTAAGCAGTGAAGCCTATGATTTTGCCTCTCAAGAAGGCCTTTAGGGGATTCCTATAGCATGCCATTAATCAGAGCATGATTAGCATTATGTTCTAGGAATTCAGACATTTCATGTTTCACACAGGGGATGAAGTCTGGGTCTCTCAACAACAGAGGGTCTCATCTCCAGCTGGCCAATCTCGTCTGAGGAGGGCCCAGAAGGACATGAATGGTGGGCAGAGATATGGTCCAAAATAATTATAGGATGGATTTTAGCATCTAGGCCTACCAGGCCTTTTGAGCGTTAGTAAGCCAGTAGTCAATCTGGCTACAAGATTTGTGGACACTAGAATAAAAGGTGTAATCCTTGAGGGTCAGATGGAGGAGACACCACATGTCTGTGAGACCATGTTCCTGGATTAACTGCATAAAGGCTGCAACTGCTTTTGTATGGGGTTCAGGGAGGCACGATGATCTGTCCATGTCAGGGTCGTGTGTGAGATTAAAGTTGCCAGCTATCATGACTAGCATCTGGGAAGAGGCAGACAAAACAAGAGCTTCTGCAACTTGGGTGAAGAAGACAGGATCCTCTGTGTTGGGTGCATAAACATTAAGCATAACCAAGGGACCATCAGAGGTGCTAACCTTGACAAGAATCCACCTACCCTCCTTGTCTGATTTGGACAAGATAGCCTTCCACTGCAAAGACTTATGCACAAGAAAAGATACCCTTCTCTTAGAAGATGTGTTGGTGCTATGCCATTCTGCTCCCACTCACTCTTTATTAAGCTTGCTAGCTTCCAGACTAGAGAGTTTTGTCTCCTGAAGGAATGCTACATTTTTGATATGTAATCTCTTTAAATGTGCCAAGATTTGTTTCCATTTTATTGGGGAGTGGAGCACTCTGACATTTCATGTTGTAAATGTTATATCAGCCATGACACAGGGGTGGAAAGAAAGCTCCTAACATAATTGCTTGACCAGTACAACAGGTAACCTCCAAGAGACATAACTCTGCACTTATAGCCCCCTGAGATAATCAGGAAATGTATTTAGATTGTCTGAATGCATGAACACTCAATTCAAAAACAGGCAAAGGTCCAACAGGGCAAAATGTATACAAGCATATGTTGATGAACAGTAAGGAGAACAAAATCAATCTTGAGAATTGCCACATTCAGTTCAGAGCTGAGCATGTCACACTGTGGTGCTAACCTGAGCCACCTAAAGAAAATGTCTTCTCTGAGCATGAGTTCTCCCCTTAGCCTCCTAATACAACTTACTAGCCTTTCTAACTACAACAATAGTAATTTACTTTAAACATTACAAGACCAAGGTATTTAGTGGTGGAAAAAAACATCCAAATCCCCTTTCCTCAGTGCTTCAGCCTCCATTCAGAGATGAACCCAGAGGAGTACCAGAGCCGTGCATGACAACGCCTTGGAATGCTGGCAAGGGGAGTGGAGGATCCTGCCTGTAGGGCATACGTCTCTTCTCAGCATAATGTATGAACCCCAATAATCAGAATTAATTGTATCAAGGAAAAGGTAGGAGGCAGTCTCCCTCCCTATCTCCTACTGCAGAGGACCATGTAAACGTGACAGAGTACTGGTGGTAGATATGTGAGTTTGAGGGAGGCTGCTATTTGAAATCATCATATCGCACAAAGGATCTTACTCCCCTATTGCTACTGTCATCCATAGGATGGATTATGGCACATGACAACACCCCTAACTGGGGGGAGGGGCATACCAAAGAATAATGTCAGTATTAGGAATACTGTACTTTCCAGGATCCTTACCAATGGGGTGAGGGTCAATAACTTCACCTGCCTCCATGGTGTAACCCCATATGAGTTAGCAGGCCCAATTATGTTATCATCACTGGGGTGTTTGTGCCTTTGTGGATTAACGTCCACACTTCAGAGTTGTGTATTCGGTTAAACATGCACCTCTCCTGAGGGCTGTAATCAAGCACTGCTTCTGCAAAATGCTTGTCAAAGGAACCAACCAGAAAATGATTTAAAATGTCCTATGAGCCTGAATAGGCAGGTGACCACACGAATCTCCCTGCCTTTGTAGAACATCACCCAGCGGGGAATAATGTCCATGCGAGGGTATGGTTGTCAAGGATTTGATACCTTGGTCTCTTATCAAGCAGATCTTCAGTGCATAGCACTGTTACCATTTCAGCTTCAGTAGAATTAAAATGTGGCAAATGTTATAACAGCAGGAACCCCTTTAAGTATAGAGGGGTTAATTATGGGTTATGATGGTGTACTAATGAGATAAAATACTAAACATGCATCATTAACAACTGCTCAAATGTGAGCCATCTGCACACCAAACAGTGGTATTTAAAGAAAGTACAGGGGTACCACTTTAGGATCTAGGTGTGAGCAGGCCAAGGTCTTGTGGAAATTAGCAGCCTACCCCATCAGCAGCAATCAATAGAGCCCCATCCAAAATGAGAGAAATCAGCATACACATGGGTTTAGGGCCCTTTAGGCCTTACCCAAGGTCAGAGTTACAGCTGCAGTAATCAGATGGGCTGAGGTAGCAGCAGCATAGGAGGGCAGTCATCGCTGCTCTGAATGAAGGACAAAGCTGGGGTCTTGAGAAAAGAGACCCTGTGTGCCGATGGGCTCTGTACCTTGTTCTACAGCAGTCTCCAAAAGGTTGGTGGTGCACTGTCTTTGGAGTTTAGGCTCCAACAACTCAGGGGTGTGTTGATAGCTAAGAGGTGCATATCTGCTACCAGACAATTAAAAGTCAGAGCAGCCAGTTGAGATTTTCCTAACCCATCTATGACTTCAGCTGCAGCAAAGGGGCGAGGATGGTTCTGTTTTTTTGTCTGATTTCCCTTTAAATTTAGCTTCCTTTCTCCCCTGCTTCTTGTTTGGAGTAGACCAGCAATCATCTAGATCCTGGTGCAGAGGCATTGCATCAAGGCTTTGAGAGGACGGCTCTTAAGAACAAAGTTAAGAAGCTGGGGTAGTATCCGTTACGGCAGGCATTTTGCCTGGGGTTAGGTCTGAAAGGCATGCTGCCAGCCAAGAGCACCTGATAAATTCTTCGGCTACCCTAGGATCATGAAAGGTATGGTGGACCACATTTCTTGTAATCCATAAGGAAGCAGGATATTGAAGACTGTATGGTATTTGCATCTCCATGTGGGCATGTTGGACTCCCATAAATTCCCTGCGCTGCTCCGATAGTGCCGTGGAAAAGTCAGAGAAAATCTGTATATGGTGACCCTGTAATTGGAGTGATCTGTGTTCTCTGGCCAGTTGGTCAATCCTGTCTCTTACATGAAATCTAAGAAATGTAGCAATTATAGGCCTCAGTTGTTGCCTAGTATTGGGGGCAAGTGAGCAGTGCACCTACTCTATCTCGAGTTGCATAGGCCATTGATTAGTGAGAATCATAAGCAGAACCTACAGTTGAAATGAAATTATTTCCCAGACCAGCCCTCTGCCCCCTCTGGAAAGCCATGTACTGTGGATGCAGATTGTTTCTGAACCCTCGGTTCACCAAGTCATCAACATTGTCTGCAAGTTGTTTCATGAGTCGGTCTTGCTCCCTAATGTAAGCACTTAGTTAATCTGTGGTATCTCTTTGTGTGGATAACTGCCTCTCATTATCAGAGACCAGTTGGGAGATGGATAGTATGTCTTTTGTCAGGAATTTATGCTGTTTTAGATCTCCTATTTCTGTCAATAACTGTGCTAGCATCTTCCTTATTTCATGCAGATCATTCAGAGTTTTGACAGGGCAGTCCCCACAGGTCATCACCATGCTGAGCTCGGACACCATGAGGGCAGGCAGCTGTAGGCCAGACATAGCTCTCCAGAGATTCAGGTAAAATTCAAGTTCTGTTGATGGCAAAAAAGCAATCGATTAGATCCACTGAAGCTTCTGTATTGTGAGGATGGTATTTATTCCATGAACTATGTTGCAGAAGGAGCAGGATGATGAAGGATAAAAGAAGGTAGAAAGGAACTGTTACGTTAGACTGTTGCCACCTTGGATGCCAGGCCACGCCCCTTACCTATGATTTTTTTATACAACAATCTGTGTGGATTTTTTGTTGTTGTTCAAAACTGTATATAATTGTTATAATGTTTCTATGACTACCTATTTAATATAGAACTTTTGTAAATGAGCATTTGTGCTCAATGGTAATTTGGTAGTTCTCAGAAGTTTTCAATAAAGGAATAAATTATTAAATAAATATAATATCCCTACTTCATAAAGAGATTAAGCTGACTCCTATCTGTAAATGTTAAAGCCATTGTAATGTACTTAATCACAAGATAACTGAAAATATGCCCAAAGTGATCATAACAATTCTTATCCTGTCTAAAAATAAACATTTCTATTTGAGTACAAATAAAATATTTTATTTTACAGTCCAGAAGTGTTGAATTTACTTAGTAGCTCACTTACTCTTTTGGTAAAAGCACAGCAGCAGCTGCTCAGTGCTAGGCATCTGAGAAAAGAAGCGAGAGTTGAGTCAAGCGGCTCTGAGATACGGTCTGCCATGCTGTGCTGGAAGGGCAAGCCTAGAATGCAGACTTCTGACTAGGCAAGGGCACACCACTAACACAGTTGAAGGAGCAGCCTGTGGCCCGATATGGAGCAGAGAGAATGAGCACTTTCAGCAGCAGGTAAAATGTCAGTCACACCAAGCAGCACATCATTATTTTGGCAAGTGACAAGTGCCAAGATAAAAATACAGGAATTGGCTACTCTATCAAATAGCTAACCAAGAGAGATTAGAGAGAGGAAAAAGAGACTACTTCAGAGTCATGGGGTGGACTCACAAAAAATGGCACCATCTTAGGCAGTAGCATTGCAGAAATGTACAGTGCACAGCAAACACTCAAGGAAAACACCAGTAATTTCAATAAAACAAGCAAACCAATGGCAAAGGAAGGTACAATAGTTCTCATTCTAATAAACAATATCACTGATTTACCAGAGAAATGCTTAATTGTAACAATGGAGTATACAGCTATTTTAAAGAGATTCACCAAGATACAATAAGTAGCCCCTGCACCATATCTATCGGTGCCTTACTGCCATAGGATCCTGATAATGTTCAGATTTCCATAAAGCTTGCATTTTTTTTAAAAGTTACATCACTCATAAATTTGTATTCACTGGGTCCCAAGGACTTCCTGTTTTTTTGCAGCCACCCATGCTCAGCCCCCGCACTCACTAGCATGATGATGAGATGCCAGTGAGAGTGCGGGGGTGTGCTCCATTATAAGCAATGGGTGGCAGCTTGTCCATCTCTTTGACATAATATGGCCACTTGGCAATGAAATGTGGGAACCAGTTGACTAACAAGGCCCCAACTCTTGTCAGGCCACTCCCAAGTGATAACCAAGCTTTGGGTACACTGCCAGAATTTCACTACTCAATCAACCTAGGAGTTCTCTAACACACAATAGAGCATTTTCCTAAGCAAAGTTAACTTACAGTTTGCTCTGTACTCTGGAATTCCCTCCTTTCTTCCTACTGGTAGTGAACCATCATGGGTTCCAATGGGGTGGCCCACCACTTCTTTCATCTGTGCCTGTCATGTGCTAATATTCTCTGCTCCTCTCAGGGAATGCTTTCTTGGTCTATACTCTTTTCAGATGCTCCTGTTGTTCTTTTCTGGAAACCAGGCATGAAGGGAATAGTACTGCCTGATCTCAGTGACCCTGCAACTGTCCCTAGGACAACAGGCCCCCACAGCCTAGTCACAGCCAGAGATGCTGGACTGCTATTCTTTCTCTTCTTTCTATGGACCCAGATCCATTTGCCCATGTGCCTTCCCCTCTTATGGCTCTATGGAGGAATGGCAGAATCATGAATATTCATTACCTAGTTTCCTGTGCCTAGCTGAGTAGGGGCCACTCACAACACAAATACTCAGATCAAACAAAATTCAGCAAAATCACCTACAGAACAACTCTCATGGTCTGGCTTAACCCTTCAAGTGCTCCCTAGTAATCTGCCTCAAGCTGGTAGAAGAGTCAGGCTGGTTACAAGTGCAAGATCAGAGAGTATAAATGATTATAGATTAAAATTGGATTCTTTGCAAAAAATCTTTGTTAATGAACCAGATAGGGTTCAGATTAAACTGGCAAAAGTAGGGAAATGTGGTGTTGTGGTTTCCACCTCACCCCTACACTGCGCGCAGTAAAAGGGAAAAAAAAAACATTAGGGTTTTGCCTGCCCTGAGTCTTTGCAAATCAGGGCTGGGCTCTTCATTGGGGTTGTCAACCCTAACACTCACCATATTCCATCAGCAGATAAGCTCAGATATGCAGACTAAATGAGAATGGGATGACTGTTAAGAGTTTGACAACCTTCAGGAAGACTCCTGCCCTGATTTGTGAATACTCAGGAGAGGCAAACCTCTGTTTATTTTTCTTTTGCAGCCTGGAGGGTGGAGGTGGCGTGTTAGGGCTGGAAACCCTAACACCTGGTACATAAATGAAGTTTTTTTTTTTTGCAAAGAATTTCCTTACTTTTTTAGATAGCATAATCATCTCCTCATTCATGCAGGTCCCTTTGGAACCTATATGAACACATCCGTTGCAGTCATCCATTTGCCTGTGGAAGAGCTGGGCCCTCCAGGCCCTGCACTACCATCCCTCTATACAGTAGATGCAGTCCAAAAACACAATAACGTTGCAATGTTATCCTATCTTAATTTTTATTTTATAACTGTTATGACTTTGTATATGACCCCTACATTTTCCATGGATGGGGTATTATGAGTTAGTGTTACAGTACTCAGTAAAACCTTTGTTTTGATGACTATATTGTCCCTTAACACCAAATTTGGACTGAATTATGCATTCTTAAAGGTTAAATGTGAAAATAAAACTAGGTCCAGATTCTTTTTTTTTTAATATGTAGGGATCTTTTTCCATGAGAACAAAAAAAAGCTCACAAAAAAGAATCTTTCATATGAAACAAGAATGTGTAAAAAAACTAAGTACACATTTTGTTTTTCATATGAAGGGATAATTTTTCATGAGAAGTAAAAAAGCTCATGAAAAAGAATCCTTCATAAGAAAACAAGAATCTGAAAAAAACTATGTCCAAATTCTTTTTTCGTATGAAGGGATCTTTTTTCATGAGGTTGTTTTGTTCATATGAAAAAAAAAGATCCCTTGATACAAAAAAAGAATGTGGAGAAAAACTAAACACATTTTTTTTTTCTTGTGACGGGAATATTTTTTCATATGGCACTGTTCTTGTTTTGAATGACCATATGAAGGAAGAAATTTGGGTCATGAAAAACTATTTTAGGACATCTTTTTTGGAGTACACATTTCTGGGTGATTTTTCAAAAAACTAACTGCAGAATCCACCTATGGGAGTCCTAATAAGAAAGATACATTTGTTGGTGTCTCTGCAAAATATCAGTTTTATGGGTTGCAATTATTTATTTAAAAAAAATGGAAAAAAAAGTAGTCGGGATACAGAGAAAGATTTTTTTCTCACAAAAAAAGATTCCTGCCATACTAAAAAGAAAGTTTTTTCTTATAGGCCAAATTCTTTTTTGTACCAAACAGCTATCCAAAAGACTGTAGTGAGCATGCTCAGAACTGAAATTTCAAATCCTTAGAATGTTAGAACAGATTTTAATTTTTTACCAAACCAGCAAAAGGAACCACTCTGGCAAGCCCTTTAAACAGTGAAAATTCCACAACAAAACTCTAAGCTTTCCAGGCGCTACGTGATGACAATGAAACAGCAAAAAAAAAAAAAAAACAGATTTTTTTAACTTCTTATGCTATCTGGATATCAGAATCTGTACATCCAACCAAAACCAAACTTGGCACATCATGAGAACTTGCCCAGAGACTGCACATGCATAATGTAATGTAAATCCACTGGACAGACGTGAAGCTATTAAAATGCAAATTTAGGTGTTTAACATTAACAACCTACTTGATCCTAACTATGGTGGTACTACTGTACCACTATAATATAGGTTATAAGTGAATAGAAACATAGAATTTGATGGCAGATAAGGCCTGCTCAGCCACCTAGTCTGCCTGATTCGCTACCTATTGTAAAAACTCCAGATCCCAGATGATCTGCAGCTTACTTCCTCCTTCCTACCACCAGGGTTGCCTTCTGTCTGTCCCATGCATTCGTGAATTTGCTTACAGTTTTTGCCCCTACGACATCTTCAGGGAGACTGTTTCATGTATCTACCACTCTTTCTGTGAAAAAAAATACTTCCTCACCTTGCCCCAAGCCTTCCCCCTCTAGCCTCATATTGTGACCCCTTGTTCTTGCACATCTTTTTTTCTGAAAGAGGATGCCCCCTTGCACTCTGTTAATCTCCCTAATGCACTTGAATGTCTCTATCATGCCTACCCTCTCCCTCCTTTCCTCCAGGGTGTACATATTGAGTTCACTCAGTCTCTCCTTCTGTGGTTTCTGGTGTAGACCCTGCACCATTTTCATTGCCCTTCTCTGGACTGCCTCAACCCTGTCTATGTCCTTAAAGAGATGAGGTCTCTAGAACTGCACACAGTACTCCAGATGAAGTCTCACCAACTGCCTGTACAGCAGCATCAACACCTCCTGCTTTCTACTGGTGATATCTCTCCCTATGAACCCCAGAATCCCACTGGCTTTCCTCATTACCTTCTCACATTGTTTGGCTACCTTTAGATTGTCTGTTATGATTACCTCAGGTCCCTTTCCAGTTTGGTTGATGTTAGTATTACCCCGCCCCCATCGTGTATTTCTCCCCTGGGTTTTTGTACCCCAAGTGCATGATTTTGCACTTCTTTGCATTGAATTTGAGCTGTCACACTCTTGACCCCTCCTCCAACTTGCCTAGGTCCCTTCCCATTTTCTTCACACATGAACCCTCCCCCGGACTGTCAACCATATTGCAGATATTGGTTTCATCTGCAAAGACACATATCTTTCCTTCTAGTCCCTTTGCAATGTCACTTGTAAAGAAGTTAAAAAGGACTGGCTCCAGCACTGAACCCTGTGGCACCCATCTGGTTAACCCCTCTCATTGGATTGATCTCCATTTACCACCACCCTCTGCGTCCTATTGCTAAGACAATATGTGACCCAGTTTACCACCTTGGAACCCATTCCCAGATTGCCCAACTTGTTTAGTAACTCCTTTTGAGGGGCTGTGTCAAATGCCTTGCTAAAATCTAGGTAGGTCATGTCCACCGCTTCTCCCTGATCTACTACCCTTGTCACCCAGTCAAAGAAATATATCAGATTTGTTTGGCATGACTCTCCTGTTGTGAATCCGTGTTGTCTTGGGTCTTGTGCCCCACTGGCCTCTAGATATTCTACAATCCTTTCATTTAACACCAATTCCATTATTTTTTCCTACCACTGAGATAAAACTGACCAGTCTATCGGTTTCCCACTTCTACCTTGCTCCCACTTTTGTGATGGGGTATCAACTTCACCCTCTTCCAGTCCTCTGGTACCACTCCCTCCTCCAACAATTTGTTGAATAGCGCTGTCAGTGGTGTCAGTAGCACCTCTCTGAGTTCTTTTAGTATTCTGGGATGTATACTGTATGTCCCCTTTGCCTTGTCCACTTTCAGTTTCAAGAGTTCCTTTATGAGTCTTTCATCTGTGAATGGACTGGTGTACACCCCTGTTGCCTGGTTGTTTCTACTGGGTAATTCTAGTCCCGCCCTTCCCCTTCTTTTGTGAATACTGAGTAGAAGTATTCATTCAGGAGCTCAGTTTTTTCTAGATCCTCCTCGGCCCACTCTCCTCTTCTTTGCTTAGCCTCACTATCCCTCCCTTGGACTTTTTTCTTTCCCTTAGCTACCTGAAGAAGGTTTTGTCCACCCTCCTTTACTTTCTGGGCTGTCCTTTCTTCTGTTTGCACCTTTGTTCTTCTGACTGCTTTCCTTGCCTTTCCCTCTGCTTTGTCTGATACAATTGCCTGTCTTCTTCCCTCTGTGTTTCCTTGTACTTCCTGAATGTCTGTTTTTTGTTGTTAACCTTCTCTGCCACTTGTTTTGAAAACCATAAGTTTTTTTTTTTACTTTCTTTTTACTTTGTTAACTTGTTTTACAGAAATGCTTGCTGGCTCTGTTATGGCTCTCTTGATGTTCTTTCACTGTTCCTCTACCTCTTTCCTCTTCCAGTATCTTCTTGAGGCAATCTCACATTTTTACAAAGTTGCCCCTTTCAAAGTCTAGCAGTCTTGGTTTTGTGTGGCATGACTCTTCGACTGTCTTTACCATGAACCATAATGTATGGTGATCACAGGACCCTAGATGGCTGACCACTCATACATCTGTTATTCTGTTTCCATTTATGAGCACCATGTCCAATATCACCTCAAGCGGTTTCCACCACTAACTGTCTGAGGGGAACGCCTCTTGCAGGCCATCCAGGATATCTTTGCTACTGGATGTGGCTACAACATAGGTGTTCCAAATAACTCCAGGCATATTTAGGTCCACTGCCAACAACACTTCCCCTTTCTCTGCCATTTTAAGGACGTTTCTACCATTATTCTATCTATTTCCTCTCCTGCACTGGGGGTCTGCAGATAAGAAAAAAAAACATTGAAAAATGCAATCACTCTGTAGGTGTGATCGGTTGCACTTTAATGTTTGAATTTCATTACTGACAATCTATCAGTATTTAAATAATCAAGCTGAAAGTAGACTCCACCACCCTGATGACTAGTGTGATCCCTCAAAGCATCAGGGAATTTATGTTCATCTAATAAATGAAAAATCTTTTTACTGGATCCTTCTGAATGATCTCAATTTTCTATGTGTTCTTACAAGCTGTTGCCTGACTAATCACAGATCCTCAGTATATCTGTTAGTACATTGGTCTGTGCTTATGGTCTGTAGATAACCCCTGAGTAGATAGTGGTGCCATTTCCTGACTCCAGGGTGACACATAGTGCCTCCTCTCCACCTTGCATTCCCTTTACTTCAGTTGCATTGATCCCTGTCTTATGTAGATAGCTACCCACCTCCTTTGCCGTCCCTGTCATTTCTGTAGTCTGTGTACCCAGATATGTTAACATCCCAGTCATGGCTTCTCATATACCCTGTTTCCATGACCATCATAATATTCAGGTCTCCCTCTGCCATTGAGACCACTAGGTCAGGGATCTTTTTACCCAAACTTACAGGCATTTGTACACATGACCATCTATGTTGTGATGGCTTTGACCCTATTTATACAGGTCCTGTCCTTTCCCCCTGTGCATCCCCTGAAATTACCTTCTGTTTCAGTCCCTTGTGCATTCTCATTCTTAGGATCCTCTTGTCTAACTACCTTAACCTGTGGCTGGGGTGGTGAGGCAGTTGGGTTCTCCCTCCTTTTTTCTACCTTCACCATAGTTAGTTTAAAAGCTTGCCAAATGAAACATTCAAACCTTTCATTCAGGATCAATATCTCCCCTGGACAGATGCAGACAATCCCTCATGTACATGCCTGCATTCCTCCAGGTGGACCCCCAGTCCCCAGTGAAATCAAAACCCTCAACTCTGCACCAGTTCTTCAGTGATTCATTGAATCCCATGGTACGGAGCACTCTGGCCTCTCTAATGTTGTAGAGAGGTAGCACTTCTGAAAAGGCTACCATGCGTGCCACCTGTCTAAGACCTCTCCCCAACTCTGTGAACTCCCTCTGCACTGCCCTAACCTCATTCTTAGCCACATCATTTGTCCCCAGGTGGATGATGACACCTAGTTCCCTCTCCTATGCTTTTGCCCCTGCAATCCTTAGGATACACCTCCTATCATTCCAAGCTGTGTCACTGGATAGGCACCTTCCTGCTCTCCCTCCTCTGTCTCTCACCACCAATTCTATCCCCCTAATAATAGAATCCACTACTAGGAGTTGCTTCCTTCTCCTCAGGGTTCATTTGCCTGCCCCCTGAGGTCTCCCCTACAGTGGTTCCCTGCATCAACCTTGTCCACAACTGATGGCATCTCCATGGGATAGCCTCACTCTGCCAGAATGGTGTAAGAGTGGCACTGCAGTTGGGATGCACCACTGCTCAACATCCTTCACCCTACCTGAGCCCACCATCATCCAACTGCTCCTCCTCCTTATTGACATCCTCTGAGGTAGCGGGATGCTATGTGTTTAGGTACCATGGATGTGTACCTGGGTAAAAGGGATGATTGGGCTGACTGAAGTGGGTATAGGCCTAGTAGCAACTGTACACCTTTCTGTACCACAGTCCACATAGGAGTTGTATACAGACCCCCATCTCAGGGGGAGGAAATAGACAAGGAAATGATAGAAGGTATCCGTAGGATGGCAGAGAAAGGGGAGATATTGCTGATGGGGGACCTGCATATGCCAGATGTTAACTGGAGTACTTTTGTTGCAGCCACATCCAAGAGGAGGGCCATTCTCGATGCCCTACAGGGGGCATGCCTCAGACAGCTAGTTTTGGAACCCACTTGGGAGAGAGCAATCTTAGACCTAGTACTCTCAACTGGGGATGGAGAGAGTATCTCCGATCTTGAAGTGGGTAACCATCTGGGAACAAGTGACCACCAAACAGTGTGTTTCATGATAAACTTAGCTGTGGAGTCAAGCCATGCAAAAGTGAAGGTACTGAACTTCAGTAGGGCTGATTTTGTCAAAATGGGAACATGCCTCAGAAAAGCACTAGCAAACAGACAAGAAGGTGGGGTGGAGCAACAATGGGGAAACATCAAAAATGCCATCACTGAGGCAACAAGCCTTTGTGTGAAGCAAATAAACAAATCAAAGTGAAAGAAAAAAACACTATGATTCTCAAAAGAAGTGGTGGGGAAGGTTAGGGAGAAAAATATAGCATTCAGGAAGTATAAAGAAACACAGAAGGAGCAGGACAGAGAACTGTATCAGTTAAAGCAGATGGAAGCAGGGAAGGCAGTCAGAATAGCAAAGGCCCAAACTGAGGAAAAGACAACCAACTCAGTTAAGAAGGGGGATAAAACTTTTTGTTGGTACATTAAGGAGCAAAGAAAGATTAAGGAAGGGATACTGAGGCTGAATAAAGAGAAAGGTGGTTGGGCAGAGAGAGACAGTGAAAAAGCAGGGATACTGAACTAATACTTCTGCTCAGTATTCACAATGGAAGAGCAGGTGGAGATACCTAATCCAGTCAATAGAAGCACTCTGGATGGGGGGTTGATAGTAGCCCTTTTACAGAAGAAAGGGTTCTGAAAGAACTTTTAAAACTGAAGGTGGATAAAGCAATGGGGCCTGATGGGATTCACCCCAGAATTCTAAAAGAACTAAGGGAAGAACTAGTAACACCACAGACTACCCTTTTTAATAAATCATGGGAGGATGGTGTGGTTACTGAGGACTGGAGGAGGGTGGATGTGATTCCCCTTCACAAAAGTGGGACCAAGACAGAGGCAAGAAACTACAGACCTGTCAGTTTGACCTCAGTGGTAGGGAAAATGATGGAATCACTTCTGAAGGAAAGAATTGTTGGGTACCTAGAGGCAAGTGGGGCACAGGACCCAAGGCAGAATGGATTCATAGCAGGAAGGTTATGTCAGACAAATCTAATTGATTTCTTTGACTGGGTGACCAAAGTAGTGGACCAGGAAGGGGCTATGGGCATGGCCTACCTGGACTTTAGCAAGGCATTTGACACAGTCCCATACAAAAGATTAATAAACAAATTAGCAAGCCTGCGAGTGGGTAGAAGACTTGGTTTGCTGGCCAAGGCACCTAGCTTCACCTGAGCTCTTTCCTTCTAAGACTGCTTGAAAAGCAGAGTAGAGAAACTTACCAGAGCAAGGGAAAAGGATTAAGACTTATTTTGGCTAAGCAGATTTACTGTGTGGTGTTGTTTTTATTTTTTACTCACAGGGATTGCTACTGTTTGTTGCTAACATTTCATTGCTTTATTTTTCTCTGTAGCAAAGTGTTTCTTACAGCGTATATCTTCACTGAAATTAATACAGGTGGCGCTTTACAGGTTTTACAGTTTTATCTAACATTAGGATAAACTTTCAGGGTTACTGCATTTGTTGTTGACTGATTGTTTCTGCTCTTGCCTCCTTGTTCTTCCATCCATGGTTCTTCTTTTTCAGCAGGGGGAAGGGCCCAGCCACCCACCCCCATCCCCAACCACCCCACACTACACTCCTTTTATAGCATACCACAGTTGTGACATTTCCTGTGGCAGAGCAGGAAGGGGTGGATCAGTGGTCCTCCACAAGGTAAGCTCATTTACAGGGGCACTAGTAATTTAACTTGTTATAACAAGTTAAACAAAACACAATCAATCCATTACTTGCATTTTTTTCCTTTTTTTTTTCCTTCTAATTACTCTGACTAGGTTATAAACCCAGCAACTTATCTGGAATGGATATCATTAACTGCAGGTACTGTGGAACAGTTTTCAGAAGGACATTCTTACAGGATTTAGGACTCTATCCTACATGCTGGGCCTTTGGAGATCTTAGGGCTCAGCTCTGGGCAGCATGGGCAGAGATTGCACGCCTCAAATTTCATATTCAAGAGGAAATACATTATAAGAACCACCCGCCATTTCCCCAGCATCCAACAGAAAAACCTCGACCACAGAGGGTAGTTGGTCCAGGAGGTTGGTAGGTGGTTAGTAGGGGCAAATCGGGTGCCCCATCACTCTCTGCTCTCCAACATATTACCTCCAAAAACCATATAAACACTACAAACAGGTATCTGCCTCTTTCTCTGAAATCAAACAAAGATGCAGAAGACACTGCAGAGCAGGACACTGCAGCACAGGAGCTAGCACAACAAAACTCACCCAAATCAGGAACCAAAACAAAAAAAGCAAAAAGGAAATCCAAAAAACTTCTGATCATAGGAGACTCCATGATTCGGGGAGTTGATACCCATCTCCAGCCAGGGGTAATGGTCAGATGTCTCCCAGGTACATCAGCATGGAGAGACACTGAACGCATTGCTAAAATTGTTCACAAAGCAGGAGAAAACACTGATGTCCTAGTACACATAGGGACTAATGATCTTGCCAGCCGGTCAGTTGTGGAGACCAAGGAACACCTGACCAGGCTGGGTGACAAACTATCATCTATTTCGTCCGCATCTCCTTCAGAGATCCTGCAAGTCTGGGAGAGAGGAGCAGATGGACGGAAGGTCAGAGAAGGGGAGAGGGGAGCTAAAACGTGGCTCAAGGGCTGGTGCCAGGAAAAGGACACAGATTTGTAGGGAACTGGCAACAGTTCTGGGAGTGAAAGTTCTTTAAATTTGATGCACTGCATCTGACTAAGGAGGGAGTCAGTGCATTGGGGCAGAAGTTTGACGTCTTTGCAGAATATTTAAACTAGCAAATGGGGAGAGGGGTGCAGCACCCCATACGTCGAATGGGAAGAACACCCCTCCCCCCTCAGCTAGTGGTCAAACAGGGATTCAGCATGTTTGCAGTTCATTTGCAACACCAGGTAAGAAAAAAGGTTTGTCTCCCCATACGACGCACAGGGGTAATGCCAAACCTCACCCAACAACTAACACAGCAAAATCTGACCAATGGAAAATCATGTACACAAATGCTCACAGCCTGGGAAATAAGATCCCAGACCTGCAGGCAATAATGTCAGAGGCTAAACGGGACATAGTAGCATTAGTGAGACGTGGTTTACCAGTAACCACACTTGGGAGACTTCAGTACCTGGCTATGTATTGTTCAGAAGAGACCGAGGTGCAAAAAGGGGGGGAGAAGTGGCCCTGTATGTCAATGAAAATATCAAAGCTACAGAAATTCAGAATACATAAGGAGCCAGAAGAACTGTGGTCACCCTGAAACAGGAAATGGGACAGCTATAAGAACCGGGTTGTCTACAGGCCCCCAGACCAGAGGGAGGACATAGACACATTACTGTTAGAAGATATACAAAACATGACAGCTAAAGGGGAGGTTCTGATAATGGGAGACTTCAACATGCTGGATACAGATTGGTCAATACCAGCAGTAACAACTGCCAGAACTAGACACATAGTGGATTCCCTGCAGGGGGAGGGCCTCAAACAACTGGTACAGCAACCCACAAGAGACAGGGCTATCCTAGATCTAGTACTGACTAACAGGGAAGGGATCACAGATCTCCAGGTTAGAAGGTCACCTGGGGGCCAGTGACCATCACATGGTATGGTTCAATTTGGCTACTACATCTAAATCATCCCATTCCAAGGCAAAAATATGGGATTTCAGAGGAGCTGACTTAGAGAAGATGGCCAACAGAGTTAAGCTAGCCCTGGCGAAAAGAAACACAGGTGAAGGGGTACAGGCAAAGTGGGCAAGCATTAAGGATGCAATACTTAAAGCAACATCCCATTGTGTTAGACAGAAGGGAAGTGCAAAAGAAGAAGGAAACCACTTTGGTTCTCAAATACAGTAGCAGAAAAGGTCAGAGCCAAAAGGCTGACCTTCAGGAAATATAAGGGAACACAGCGGGATGAAGATAGGGAGGCATACTAAGCTGCCCTAAGGGAAGCAGGGAAGGCAGTAAGGCAGGCAAAGTCCCAAACTGAGGAAACACTAGCATGAAAAGTAAAAGAAGGTGACAAGACTTTCTAATGATACATTAGTGAAAGGAGAAAGTCCAGAGGGGTTATTGCTAAGCTTAATGGAGAAAAGGGAGCATGTGGGAGGACCCCGTAAAGGCATCTATCCTAAATAGATACATTTGCTCAGTATTTACTGAAGAGAAGGTAGGGCAGGGCCCACAGCTCAGCATCATGGACACAGGGGGAGGGAGGTGAGCACTACTCCCTTCACAAAAGAAAGGGTCCTACAAGAGCTTGCTAAGCTCAGGGTGGATAAGACAATGGGACCTGATGGCATACATCCCAGGGTACTTAAGGAGCTAAAGGTGGAACTAACAGAGCCATTAGCAGAACTGCTTAGTGAGTCTCTGAGCACAGGAGAGGTCCCAGAAGACTGGAGAAGGGTTCATGTGATCCCGCTCCACAAGAGTGGTAGCAGGGAGGAGGTGGGGAACTACAGACCAGTCAGTCTTACCTCAGTAGTGAGCAAGATTGTGGAGGCACTCCTTAAGGAAAGGATAGTGCAACACCTGGAATCCATAGGGGCACAGGATCCAAGACAGCATGGGTTTACAAAAGGAAGGTCCTGTCAAACTAATCTCATAGATTTCTTTGACTGGGTAACCAGAGTGGTGGACCAAGGGGGAGCAGTTGATGTTGCCTGCCTTGACTTCAGCAAAGCTTTTGACACTGTTCCACATAGAAGATTGATAAATAAGCTGGGTAGGCTCGGGGTGGGTCAGAAGTAGGTCAACTGGGTGGCAAACTGGTTGATGGGCAGAAAACAGAGAGTGGTGGTAAATGGTATACAGTCAGAAGAGATGCAAGTCACAAGTGGGGTACCTCAGGGATCAGTCCTGGGGTCAGTTCTCTTCAACATCTTTATTAGTGACCTTGCAGATGGACTAGAGGGTAAGGCTTGTCTGTTTGCAGATGACACCAAGATCTGCAACAGAGTAGATGATCCAGATGGGGTGGGCAGAATGAGAAGAGATCTGGATAAACTAGCAAAATGGTCCGAAGAGTGGCAACTAGGATTTAATGCAAAGAAGTGCAAAATCATGCACATAGGGAAGAGAAACCCTGAAGCCACCTATAGGCTGGGAGGGAGTTGCTGGCAGTCACAAAGGAAGAAAGAGACTTGGGCATCATCATCACTGATGACCTGAAATCATCCAAGCAGACCTCTAAAGCATTAGTTAAGGCTAGGGGGGTGTTAGGGCATATTAGTAGGGGTATCACAAGTCGTAAGAGGGAGGTAGTAATCCCTCTTTACAAGACACTGGTTAGGCCCCATCTGGAGTACTGCATGCAGTATTGGAGGCCACACCTTCACAAGGACATTAACCAAATTGAGGCAGTCCAGAGAAGGGCAACCAAAATGGTGCAGGGACTGCATCAGAAGACATATGAGGACAGATTAACAGAGCTCAATATGTATACCCTTGAGCAAAGGTGGGGGAGAGAGATGATATGATCGAGGCATTCAAACACCTTAAGGGCATTAACAAGGTGAAAGAGTCTAACATGTTTAAATATAAGAAAAATAGCAGGACAAGAGGACACAGCATGAGATTAGAGGGGGGCCGATTTAGGGGGAATGTGAGGAAATTCTTTTTCACAGAAAGGGTGGTGGATGCATGGAGTGGCTTACCACAAGAAGTGGTGGCTATGAATACAGTGCAGGGCTTCAAACAGGCATGGGACAGGCATAAGGGAGCAATACAAATGACTATGAATAGGTAGGCCACTGACAGAGCAAAGGTCGATGGCACATTTATAAGGTAGAAAAAGAAATGGGTAGACTGGATGGGCCTTGTGGTCCTTTTCTGCTGTCAACTTCTATGTTTCTATGTAGCCTGGGTAAAACACTGGGTGGACAACAGGACACAGAGGGTAATAATAACTGGAGTCTACAGTGAAGAAAGAGGGGTTACTAGTGGGGTACCGCAGGGTTAAGTACTGGGACCTGTCCTTTTTAATGACTTCATAAGTTGCATTTCGGAGGGACTGGAAGGAAAAGCATGTCTCTTTGCAGATGATACAAAGATCTGCAACAGGGTTGATACGCGAGGTGGGGTGGAAAGGATGAAAAGGGACTTGGCAAGGTTGGAGGAATGGTCAAAGTATGGCATCTTAGATTCAGTGCAAATAAGTGCAAAGTAATGCACCTGGGAAACAAAAACCCAGTGGAAGAGTACGCAATGGGGGGTGAGATACTGACAACAGCAAAAATGGAAAGGGACCTGGGGGTAGTCATATCAGGTGACCTAAAGGTGGGCCAGCAATGTGAGAAGGCAGTAAGGAGGGCTGGGGGGATACTGGGATGCAGAGGGAGAGGCATCATTGGTAGAAAACAGGAAGTTGTTGGCCCCCTGTACAGACAGTTGGTAAGACCACATCTGGAGTACTGTGTACAGTTCTGAAGACCTCTTCTCTACAAAGACATAGACAGGGTGGAGGCTGTCCAGAGGAGGGCAACCAAAATGGTGCAGGGTCTGCACCAGAAGACATATGAAGAAAGATTAAAGGAGCTTAAGATGTATACCCTCTAGGAAAGGAGGGAGAGGGGTGACATGATAGAAACTTTCAAATTCCTTAAGGGAAACAACAAAGTCCAAGATGGTAGCATCTTTCATAAAAAGAGATGTGCAAGAACAAGGGGGCACAATTTGAAGATAGTTGAAGATAGAGGGAGGACGGATCAGACGTAATGTGAGGAAGTATTTCTTCATAGAAAGGGTTGTAGATGTATGGAACAGCCTTCCTGAAGAGCTCATGGAGTCAAAAACAGTGGGGGATTCTAGAATGCATGGGACAGACATAAGACAATTCTAGTGGTGGGTAGTAGGAAGTAGGCTGTTGGTTAACTAGGATCGGCATCTTATCTGTTATGCAGGGAAATGGGCAGACTTAGTGGGCCAATCGGTCCTTATCTGGCATCAGATTCTATGTTTTTAAGTTTCTATGTTTAGGCGCCTGTAAGAAAAGGTGCAGTGAATGAGGGCTGAGCGGTAACTTAGTGCTGATGGTACTGGTAATATTGGGAGGCTAGTGGGTTTAGGTATAGCCTACAGTCTTTAGGGTCAGCAGCTGCAGAACTGTGAGAAGAAAGTAATAGGCCCAGATATTCAAACTGCGCCAGGCTGTGGCGCAAGCCTGTGCGCTGCTCAAATTTGTTGTGCAGGGGTGTGGCCAGGGTGATATTCAACGGAGTTGATCTATGGCGCAACTGCTTTGAATATCGCACCCTGGCCACCCCCACTGTGCATAGCACAGTGGAACTGTGCCAGTGCAAGTGGTCAGAGTGGAGCATTGAGATGTGGTGGTGCGAGTGCCATTGCGCCATACACAGCACCTGCGATATTCAAAGGGTGACATGCAAATGGGGCCATAATTTAAGCAAGGCACATGAGAGGTCATTTGCATCTGATTCACGGCCATTTGTATGCCATTATGCAGTTACGATCCCGATGACATAAAGGCGCCTGACAGGCAGCAGCCGTCAGGGACCGACACCCCCTGCAGCCTGATCGTGGGACGTCCCGTAAGGGACAAAGAACGTCTCCTATCCCTGGTGGTCCAGTGGACCGCAATTAGCCTGATCACGGGCATCAGTATCCCCCCCTAAAGTCCAATATCCCTGGTGGTCCACTGACAGCTCGGTATGGCTGCACGCCCATTGGTTCAGAGCATGAGCCAATAGATGTGCAGCCCATACTGTACTAGTCAGTCCAGATATGTGTCAGTCGGCGGGCGGCAGGGTGGCAGGTGGGTGGGTGCTGCCGCCCGCCGCCAAGGAGGGGGAAGTAGGGTGGTGGGCCCAGGTGTGGGCGGTGGGGTGGGGGTCCACTAGATCACCAAGGATTTCGGACTTGGGGGATGAGGAATGCCGCCGCCGATCGGGCTCCGTGCGGTCCACTGGACCACCAGGGATATTGGACTTCGGGGGGGGGATACAGTTATGCCCACGATCGGGCTAATTGTGGTCTACTGGACCACCAGGGATATGTCTTAAGCCCGCGATCGGGGCATGGGGAAGCCGCCAGGTGCGGTGGGAACAGGTGATGGCCACCCACAGGTGGCAGCTGCTGTGTTGCGCCCTGCAATGCGGCAGCTCCCGTGTTGGTGGCCCTCGACTTATTCCTTTTTTTTAGGCGTAACTTTGTGCAGGTGCAGGTAGGGGTTGCACCTGCATAACTCTGCACGGCCTGGGCTGAATATCGGGCTGTGCAGTTTATGCATGGGCATGCCCCCCCCCACCTGTGCCTGCATACATTACTGATGCGCCCCAGCACATCGGGATTTGTGCGGCGCACTTTTCCCTTTTAAATATCGCACCGGGGCACATCAGTGGGTTGTGAATATCTGGGCCATAGAGTATAAGTACATCTGCATAGAGTATAAGTTACAGTAATTTTGAGAGATTTATTGCAAAAGTGTTATTTTCCATTCGCAAAGCTGTGGCTGTCCTGCTAGCAGAACAGCCAGTAAATCTATTTTTATTCTACTTGAGAACTGCATCTCAGTCATACTACAGAAGAACCCCAGAGCACATGCACTGGGGCATGGGTTATCCTGGAGGATATTGGCCATGCAGCCAAATTTTAAAGAAAACACAAATTGCACATTCCCCAATAATGCAAAGTATCATGGGAAGCATATGGAAATGTCCATGAAGTACTTTGGACTGGCTCAACTTTAAGCAGAATTGTATGGTGCCAGAAAGCCTCACAATACAATCAGCAAAGGCTGAAAATAGTAGACACAGACAAGTGTTTCGTCTTCATTTGGACTCATCAGTGTGCCATGTCTCAGTCATACTTCAAAGGTATTCAAGTCTCACAATTCCTGTTGTCTCCAGTGTCAGTCAGGTAGTGTCTTCTCTCCAACAGCTGTTTGATTGGTAAGTCAGCCATGCATATGATCCAGTGGTGATGGGTGGATGAGAAGAAAACAAACTGAAGATAAGTGGTTTGCCCTTCATGTCCTGGGGCCAGTTGGGCAAAAGAGTTAAGTCCATGTTTAAGACATGTTTTTGGTCTTACAAAAGCAAGACAGGCTTAAAAATGTAAGGCTGTTGCACAAAAATTGCATTTACACACCATTGGTCTTTGTTACACTTTCATTTAAGCCTCCTATGTACCAGGCATATTTGTTGTTAGTAGGCTTTGATATGTGATTTTGTATTTCTTATCTTGATATACTGTAGCTAATAATAGGAAAATGTACTTTATTGTAGGAGACCAGTGTGAATGTTGTACATTTATATATATATATATATATATATGTACTTGAGTGCATTGATTTCCTGTTTTAGAGTCTATTTCCTGTAGTGTATCTGCATGTTACCATGAACAAATATTTTATATTCTTTTTTTCCCATGAAGGTTTATTCCTCAGCTCAGGCATGTGGCTGCTCAGCCCCACCCCCCTTCCCATGACCGGCTACTGCCTTTTCAGGGACTTGAATCAGCCTTTGATTCCTCGGACAGCAAAGCAAGAAGAGGGAGCCCCCCCAACAATGCAAATAAGCCCTAGGGATCAAGTGGTGGTTTGGGCTAAGGTAAAGCCAGCAGAGCTTCATTATGCCCACCTGCCAGATTCCGAAGTACTTGAAAGATGGAACATCTTCGATGGTGGGCACACCCAGGGTGCGGAACACCAGCAATTTTGAAAAATCTTTGCCGGAGCCAGCTGATTTGAGTGGAACCAGCACTGAACATTGTCAAAGTCCAGCTGTGTCATCAGTGTACATATGAATGGAAGCTGTGGTGCTGGCAGCAGTGACATCATTTAGGAAGTTGGCAAAGAGGATTCATCTGAGGACAGAATCCTGAGGGACACCAGTGTAGATTGGGGGTGGAGGTAGGGAGTTGCTAATTTTACTGATTGGGTTCTACAATCAAAGCAATAATGGAACCAATTAGACAAGTCCAAGGACCAAAAGGAATGGATCAGAAATATTTGGGGATGGGATTGCGTTGGTGAATGTTGCAAACACAGTAGACCATGTGGTGGTCACTGAGAGCATTTGGGAGGGTGTCAGCAGCAATAATGTGATGGGGTGTGTGGTAAGATCCCAATCCAGCAGAGTGTGGTTGAAAGATTTAAGGTTGAAACAGTTGGGGTCAGTGATCGGCTCAGTGACATTTAGAGATGTGGTATCATGGTGGACTTTGGAGTGGGAAAGGGAGATACAGTTCAGATTAAAGTCCCCTAGGATAAGCAATTCACCTGCAGAGGCAATGGTGGAGATGATGGTGAGGAGGTCAGTGATAGAGGTGAAGGGGAGGCCAGGGCCATAGTAGACTCCAGCTAAAAAGATGGGGAGGGAGAGTTTTGGTAATACAAGCTCATAGGCAGACGGTAGAGAGACAGACAATATAGAAGTATATTAGAGGGGGGAGGAAATGTAAATGGCAATACCCCCATCCCTACTGGAGTGATCCTGCTTAGGAAGGCAGTAACCAAGGATGGATATGGCATTGTCCAAGATATTAAGGGAAAGGAATGATTCCAAGATAATTAACACATCCCACTGGAGGTTAACCATGACTGGTTGTAGGAAGTCAACCATTGGAAGGAGACTCGATTTTAAGGTGTGGGATTCTAAACCCTTTGGATAGGGAGGAAGGGGAGGAGAGAGAAGGGCCAGGATTGGGCTCAATATCACCTGCCATCACTAGTAGCAGCAAGATAAGGAGCTGAGCAGTGATGGAGATCCATCAACATGTTGGAGAGGAGGGGCATTGCGATATGTGAGCTGGAAGGGGAGAGCACTGGGACCTTAGAGAAGCAAAATGGAGGCAGGGGGTGGTAGGAGTGAAGGGCCAGGTAACCATGGGGAATAGGATGGAGGGGGAAGGTAGGGGAGGTAGATGGGGGGGCTGATGAGAAAGGAGGGGGGTAAAGAGGAGAGAGTAGTTGGTGGATAGGAAGTATAGGTGAACAGGAAGGGAAAGGATGAAAAGGAGTATGATTGAGCTGATGAGGGAGCTCAGGAGGTTTGGTAGTAGAACAGAAGTAGAGACAGGGGATACTAGTTGGGGAGCTTAGACTCAGAAGAGGGAGTGCAAGGGGAGTAGCAGGAGGGGTAGAGGGATTGTCGCAGAGGGGATAACACAAAACACAGTGGTAGGGGCACTGGATAGGGAATTTGAGCCTTACACAACAGAGAGAGGAAGAAGGAAGAGGGAAGATGCAAGGAGTGGTGAGGGGGTGAGTAGGAAACTTTAATTAAGGAGCTAGGGTTCCCCTATGAAGAGTACACAGCTAAGCAGAGTTATTGTAGATACGAGTATGTGATACAACTGTATAGTGCCAGCAGCTAGACGTCACTAGGGAGAAATACACAACCAAGTACACTTACATAATGCATATGAGAATAACAGTACAGAGTCAGCAGCAATATCGAATAGAGTAAGCCATAGGGGCTATAAAATCTATTTGACTGTAACTTAACGGTGACTACATTAGGCATGCTAGAGTGGTAAAACTCGGAGGACAGTAATACTGTACATAACAGATATAACTGCATGGTGACCCTAGGCAGGACAGATGCCTGCACAAGTAGGGTGTGCTAGGTTAAATAATTGATTGCTGGGTATAGCTATTTAATACCCCTGGTGGACTAGTACAGACTCTCCACCTGTGCCCTGTTGATCCCCTTTAAATATTTAAATGTCTCAATCATATCCCTCCTTTTTCTCCTGTCCTCCAGGGAGTACAGGTTTAATTCCTCAGTTCTCTCCTCACAGGACAACCCCTGCATACCCAGCATCATCCTGGTAACCCTCCTCTACACTGCCTCCAAACTGTCCTTGTCTCAGTGGAGATAGCACATCCATAACTACACACTGTACTCAAGGTGTGGTCATTCCAGTTATACATACAGGGGGAGAAGCACCTCTCTCCTCCTGCTGGTGATCCCCCTTCCTATGCATCCAAGCATTTGATTAGCTTTTCCCACCACTTTCCCACACGGTTTTGTCACCTTTCGGTAATTGATAATAATTACTCCCAGGACCCTCTCCTCCCTGTGACCTCCAGCAGCACCCCCAAAGTGTATTTTCAGGACCTGGGTTCCTGCTCCCCAGGTGCATGATTCTGCATTTCTTAGCATTGAACATTAGTTGCCACCTCCTGGATCGTTCCTCCAGCTTCCCCAAGTCTACCCTTATCCTGTCCACCCCCCCCCCATATGTCCACCCTATTATGGAGTTTTGCCATCATCTGCAAACAGGCATACCATCCCTCCCACACCTTCTGTTACATCACTGACATAGACATTAAAAAGCAATGGCCCCAAAACAGACCCCTGTGGAACCTAACTGATCACTCTCCCCTCTCTTATCATACCCTGTTCACCACCACCTTTTGAATCCTATCCCTAAGCCAATTTCCCAACCATTTTTCTATCTTTGTGTCCCCATCCCTAGACTCCTCAGCATCATTATAAACATCCTATATGGAACAGTATCAAAGGACTTTCTGAAGTCCAGATAGGCCACATCCACCTCCCCACCCTGGTCTACCTCCCTAGTTACCTCATCAAATAACTCAATCAGGTTGGTTTGACAGGACCTAACCCTGGTGAACCCATGTTGTCTCCGGTTCTGCAGCCCTCTGACTTCTAGGTAATCCCCATCTCTGGTGGTGGGACTCATGCTATATGCTCTGTCTTCACCAGTGGACAGTTTGGTGTCTTGCCCTGGTATTGCTCTCAGTGCTGGAGGGGGTGCCAGTCTTGACATCAGGTCGTCATCCTTGATTGAAGTTGTGCCAATGTTACACACTCGATCTTCCTCAGTGGACACCTTGTTGTTGCAGTCCAGTGCTTGCCTGGCTCCTGACAATGTTTATGGTGCCTGTAAGTCATCTGGCACTGTCTGTAAAATCAGGTCCCTTCCTGACACCATTTGAGTGAGTGGGACTGATAATGAGGCTGTGCATCATCAGCTTGCCTGGGCAATGATGGTCCTTTCCCTTTGTAGTCCTTGTGGCACCATTGGGAGGGGTGATGCTCCCCAGAGAAGGTGTCAGGCTGAGGCTCAACACCAAGTGTGACACCTGTTGTAGAGTTGTCCTAGGATTGTCTCTTGTTACAAGGCCATTCCCTCACCTGCTTCGGCTCTGGCTGCACCACCACCTGTAATCGCCCAAGAGGTGCTAGTGCAGCGGATGCTGGCACACTCCCTCCCTGGAGAGGAGGGCATCTTCTGCGACACTCATTCAAGCATGCTAATTTCCAAACTTTGACCACCAGCATCACAAGTGGTAGAGCTGCTGCAGCGCCAACAGCTGGCTTTCCTGCTACACCATAACTTAATGTTTACTCATTCCTTCTGTCATTATTTTCTTCTCCACTCCTTGCTGCCCTCTTGCCTAGCCACCACACCCTGAGAGCTGTCAGAATTACTGGTTACAGTGTCACCCATGACTTCCTCCCTCATGGATGGGCAGCAGAAAGCCAAGCTTAACTTGCTGGACTGGACTTTATTGAAGCCATGCCAGGTTGCTGGAGTGGGACCTGCAAGGAGTCAGAGAATCATCCTGCTAGCCAGGGTGTTTTCCTTTTACCATCTCTTTATCCTTCCACAAGCCACCCTTGTCCCATCTGTGAGCCCCTTGCCATTCCAGCCTGTCAACTCAGCTATCTTCTAGGACTTACCTGTCTCTTGGAGTGGTAGCCTTTGATATCCCCTCCCCATGGTGGAGATCTGTTGGGCCATGTTCTTCAGAAATGCTACAGTTTGGACCTTATAGGTGAGCATATGTTGGTGGTGTGTGGGGTCTGTGGGCTGCATAGAGCTTGGCTTTATGTTCTGCTTTTCTCCCTCACTAACCCCTTCCCCTCAAGTGACATTGGCTTAGACAGGCATGCTCATGTAAGGTGTGTATGTTCATTTAGTCAATCAGCTGTCCTCTAACCCACTTGGTTATCTAGGTGGAGATCATGCAGCAATAGTGATTCCCCACTCCCTTCCTGGAGAACAGCGTCCTTTGGGATGCTCAGTCCTCCTCTCATCCCTGGCTGGCCCTGCAAGAACCTAGGGTCCTTCCTAATCCTGGATGATTGTAGTTGAAAGCAGCAGGCAGGCCAACTGCCAGGGTGATTTTCCATTTTCCCTCCAATCACCTGTAGTGCAGAGGAGCAGGCGTGTATTGACGTCAATGGCGGTGATGCATACACTTCTCTATGCAGCATGTCAAACATCTGCTTGGCCTCCACCTCCTGCATTATGGTTTCAGTTGTCTGACCAACAGTTGCTGCTATGCGGCATGCAAATTCTGGGCACAGCTCCCATACCATCTTGGAGAAGAGCAGTCCATTGAATGCACATTCTCTCTTTCTTCAGGCAATCATCCAACTGTCCAGGCTCAGGGCAGTAACCAGGGTCACCAACATTATTCACTAAAAATACCACCAACAGCTTAATCTGGTTCAATGTCAGTTGGCATCCATCTATATCCTCCTCCCCCTGGACAAGGCTGAAAATAGACAGAATCATCTAGTCCTCATTTCCCGGTCAACAAAAACTAAATAAATAAAATAAGCATTGCGAGTAGTAGCTCTACCATTGTGCCGGCAGTCTAGCTAGTGTTTGCCCTTTTGAATGATGCAATGTATATCCTGCTGGCTTCCATGGACTGTCCACAATTAGCCAACATTTTCTTTATGAACTGGGTTATCCACTGTTGCAGCACCAGGGCTATCAGTAGGTGCAGAGACTCTGACTTGGATCTGTGGCTCATATAATAAAACAAACCCTCAGGTCCCCAAACCAAAATCCTGCATGTATTATTTTTGAACTTTGATAGTTCCTGCATAATAAAGGCCTGGCAGCACTCCTAAGTAATTATCTAGATACACAATTTCAAGTTTGCATCACATTATTGTCAGAAGCTCAGCACAGAGTGCACAATGTTCTCATCTCTGAAGGATAATCAAATGGAAGATCCTTTAAGAAACAATCAGACTAGTTGTGATTAACTGCTATTATCTGAGCAAAAAGACAGCAGTCTAATAGTTTTAAGTAAGTGACATGCTAGCAGTGAAGTGTGAGGCAGTCAGTTTTAACTTGGTTGCTTTATGACTAATCTGCAAATCGTCAGTCTGTGCTGTTTATTTTCCCTAGCTGTGGCAAGCATTTACTTACAGAATGAAAAGGAATGCAAGTCCTGTCACTACACTAGAGGTTTTTTGAAATTTATGGGGCATGATATCTAGCTGGAGAGTACAGCAGGATGACAGGTCCACTAAGTTTTACACATCATAGCGTGTGCACTGATGTCTTTAAGAAAACTTTACTGGTAAATTCTTGTCTATAATGTATGCCTTGAAAATTCTTGGGAGTCCTAAGAGAATCTTAGTATGTCTTTAATCTGGGTGGAGGCTGCTTTTCAGTAATCACATCCTTATACACATTGTGACACCCATAGCTTGATTTAGGAGTCATCTGCTCCAGCAGTGTTATGTCAATTAAATTTATATGCAGTAGGATTCTTTGTATGTGTGTTCCACCAAGCACCTTTGACCTTGGGACACTCCTGGCTGAAGGTATTATGGTGCTGTTAAACTTCTTTGACACTATTTTCTCTATTTTTCAGATGAATATTTTAAACCAATGGGGATTTTTTCTGGGTTTTTTTTCTGTGTGACCTAGCTGTTAAAAGTATTGTTTTTTCTAAACAACTGCCATTAGGCTTCTGACGAAGGACTGGTTGGTCCGAAAGCTAGAGCACTTTGTTCTTGTTGTTACATCTATGTTGGTCCATTAAAAGGTATCAAACCATTTGCTTCTGGATACACTCTGATATGTTACTGCTTTCCAGGTGGCTTTCACTTGATGATAAGGAGGGAAGCAAGCATCCTGCTTCACATCACAGTCCCAACAGCTAACAGATTAATTTATGGGGCATTTGCAAGCCACTGCTATACTAATAACTTTGCAGCAGTAAAGCATGGAACACCGGAAATCAGGTCCTCAACACCCGGCATGGAATTATGCACAATTACTCCAAAGATAAGTAATGGCAGCTAAACTCATGACTTAACCCTTCCCCCTCCCCCACACGTGTGATTTTTAATTCTTTAGACAGTTAGAACCCAGAAACTTTGAGATCTGAAATGCACTTTTGGTCTTTAGTGAAGTCTGCCTTTGCTAACTGAAGCAGTGCAGTGCGAATGGGAGAAGGTCACCAAATATGTACCGCACCTGGTGTGCAGCTCATGCTTAGGACAGTCAGTTGATGTTTATGGGGACTCTTCCCCCACCCCACCCCCACCTCGGACCCAATGTGCAACCAAGAAACCTTCAGAAAGATTAGCAATTGTGTTTAATAAATTAGGTTCATGGCATGTACTTTCATGCTGAAGTTGGTATGAGAATCAATGTTTTTCAAAACTGTGGTGCTCAGAGTTCGTATCTTGTATGTTAAGGCTTTTGTCAGTAACAGTTTAGTGTTTGTGACACAGCTAGATGCCAAATATAGAAACCTCTCATATAAACTAAGTAAATTCATTGTGAAACAAGAAGTTTTGACATTTTATTATAAAAAAGATTTCAATAATTTTTATTTCAGCATAAAAGTAGACATTTTCCAAATGAAATACTTAGAACAAGCACACCTTTTATCACTGTGGTAAAATAGTACTGACGTTGTAAAAACTTATGCTAACAACAACAAAAAAAACAATGCAAGCAGCAATAAAAATAAACAGATCTGCTAATAACACTTAATTTCAAGTCACAGTCGGTAGCAGGAGAAATTAAACTTCTTGCTCAGTTGGCAGTTGTTTTTTACTGAGAGAAGTGTCAATGTAAGTCCATTTTAAAATCCAGTCTATGTTGTTAGGCAACATTGGGTTTAGACCAGTCTTATGTAAATCTGGCCATTTTTTGGTTCGTGCAACAGTCTCACATCAAGGACTTGTGCTAGACCACTTTTAAGTCTTAAGACCACATATTTAGACTTAATAGTAATTATAGTTTTGTGCAACCGGCCCCTGGTACAAGGCCACTCTGCTATAAGAGGTATAAACAAGGTAAACAGCATGGATCTAATTGTATGAAATAGGGATGCAGTCACTAGGAGGTATAACTGGAGACTGATTATGGCAAATTCATGCCTCTTTTCTTGGCTCCTTTAAGCACAAATTACGATAGCATTTGGTGGCTGGTGCCTATTGTGACTGCTTCACTTAAATTCCTTGCTTGTACTACTGACCTCTCCTTTACTGATGCACTTCCCCACACCCTGTCCTCCCTGTTAACTCTTTCCAATATCCCATGTCAGCCTTCCTTAGCCTTTCCTTGGCCCCCCTGTTTCACTCCTCCCTCTCTCCATTCCCTGTCACACCTTGTGCCCCTCTGTCCACCAAAACTCCCTGCCCCACCTAGTTCTCAATTCTCTCTCCTCTTGCATGCCCTAACTCCCTCTCCTTTCCCCTCCACCCATCCTATTACCTCTTCCCCACTTTACATCTCACCCTACCCCTCTCCCCTCCTCTCCCTTACCACCTACCCCTCTTACTCATACCCCCTGATCCTGCCTGTCCCCTTCTACTGGGTCCTCTCTCTAAACTACCTCTGATCCTCTCATGCACTTGTAAGAACATTAATTTCATATGTAACCACCCCAGGCACTCATTGTATATTGAATAGTGTATTGGACAGTCGCTTCCTTACTCATTGATTCTGTCAAAGCCTTTGGAAGCTCATGTACAGAAGTCAATCTGTAATGCTTTACCTGTTATTGATTTGACTGTCTTGTCTTAAAATGGACAAAGTCTCTGGCAGCTCATGTACTTGTTATCTAACTGTAATTGTTTTAACTGTTATTAACTTGCCTGTCTTGTCCCATGTCCATGACATGGAACCTTTGAAAAAGAGCACTGTGTGCTCAAAGGTGTTATCCAAAATCCTAATAAAATAAATAAATAAATAAACTGATAAACTTGAGGAAGTTCTACTTCACTGAGAGGGTGGTGAACCATGAAGCAGACTGTTGGGGAAAGTGGTGGTGCTGTAACCTTTAACTGGTTTAAACACAGTTGAGACAGGGCAAGGGGACTCATCATCCCCAAAGGTGTGGGGGGTGGAAGCTAGTATTGAAGGGATTAAGTAGCAGGGGAGGGAGAGATACAGCCTGTCAGGGTAGTAGGTTTGTGAGGTAGTATATCACTGCCAGACTCAATGGACCTTCACTCTCTTTCTGCCATCAAAGTCTATGTTTCTGTTAAGAAGACCCACCCTAGATGAACAAAGGGCAGATTGGAGTGTATAAAGTTAAACACCCTTTGAGGTAGCCAGGGCCCAAACTGTGCAGGGCTTTGAAAGGTATGAAACATAACTGACTTTTCTCTCAACCACTTCATAACCACCCTCACCCAGATCTGGAATTACCATTTCCCTCTAAGAAAAGTCAGAGTCAAATGATGTCACATACTTGGATTACACAAGACCTCCATTCCATGTGTAAATTGTGGAATCACATCTTGTCTTGCCATAAATCCTCTCAATCACCCTCCAGCTTACAGCATTACAAAACCCTCAGGAATGCTTGCATTAAGGCCATTCATCTCACCAAATCCAACTACTTTAAAAGACATATGCACACAGACTCCAACTTGTCTGCCTTCTTCTGGAAAATGGCCTACTCCCTCATACTCTCAAGCACACTTTCCCTCTCTAATCCTAAAAATAAATAGTTCTTCTGTCTTCAGTTCTTCCTCTGTTGCTGAAATCATTAATACATTTTTCACCACCTGTGCTGTCCCTGATCACCCCTCCCTCCCATCCATGACCCTACCCTTCCTCGTTCACTCAACAGCAACTGTTTCCCCCAGTTTCCTCTCTGGAAGTCTTTCAGGCACTGAACTCACTAGATTCTAACAAGTCTAGCCCAGATGGTCTCCACCCAAAGCTACTCCGCCTCTCTGCCCCAGCTATAGCCACTCCCCTCATGCACCTCCTCAATCTTTCCTTCTCCACTTGCTCTGCACCTAAAAACTGGAAAGTCACCAAAGTATTGCCCATCCACAAAGGGGGTGACCCATCTTCCCCCAGAAGCTTCTGGCCCATCTCTCTATTCCCTTCACTTGCCAAGCTACAGGAATCCCTTGTCTACTCTACAGTAGACTCTCAGATTTCCTAACCTCATCTTGTGGTCTCTCTCCCTTCCAGTCAGGATTCAGGAAACATAATTCCACCATCTCCTCCCTTCTGTGAGTCACCAATTCCATTCTCACAGCCATGGACCACGGTCATATTACCACCACAGATTTCATTGAACTGGCCAAGGCCTTTGATTCTGTCTCACACCCATTCCTGCTAAGAAAGCTCCACACAATTGTCCAGGCAACCCCATGACAAACTAGTTTAGCTGCTATCTCTTTGGTAGGCACCAGTCAGTGCTGGTGGGCAACTCCCCATTCTCTCTGGCATTCCTCAAGAGTCCATCCTCGGTCATATCCTGTTCTTACTGTTCATAAATTATCTCCCTCCATCTGCATAAACTCCCACATACACATGTATGGGAATTATTCCATTTTCTTTGCCACAGGGCCCTCCCAGCTGATGTGCGAGCTCCTCTTCAACATGACTTCAGCAATGTCCCAGCCTGGTTTCAAGCAAATAACTTAAAAGTAAACATTAAGAAAACCATTCGTATGACATTCTGCTCTGCACAGAAACTAGGCAGACTCCATACCTTACCAGTGTTCTCAACCCAGAATGGCTCCCCTCTTGAATCAGATCCTGCCTTCAAATACCTTGGGGTCTGGCTAGACAGCCACCTTCATTTCTCTGCCCATACTAATGACATAAGCTCCAAACTCTGCCCCAAACTTGTCATTCTCTATCAAAATAAAGACTCCCACTTTCTTCCCTTTCATTGTGAGCTGTTCAGTACAGGTTGGAGGTACAGAGGGGGAAAGGAAGTTACATGACCTGTTCGTGAGGCAATAAAACTGTTTTGATATGCACACATTGAAACCCTTGCTGCCACTGTCCTGAGGATTGAGAAAACATCTGGGAAATCTCCCAGCCTGAAAGAGTGGCACATGGTACATTTGCTTTAAACATCCTACTGTACCACTCTACTCATTTTGCTCCAGGGTGAGAACTTGGTTCCCTTTTCTATGTTTCTGCTTTATTCATTCAGTAAAGGTGCTGCCATAGAAGTAAATAATGAGGGGACTGGGGGATAAATCCCCCAGATCTTAAGAGGATGCATATGCCAATATCACCACACACATTCATAAGAAGCAAGGGCATTGCCAGTTTGTCATATGGAGACAGAGTCTGTGCCCTCCATTCCAGGACTTCACCTTGAACTCCACAATGTATTCAGGACCACTCTTTCGTTACTACTTACAGCAAGCCAATAACCTGTTTCTTCAAAATATCTGATAAATTAAATTTGAATTTGCGATGGTCCTCAGATAATTGTAATATAGTACTGTGAAACTGTCCAGCCTTATGATTGTTGCAGCAGGTCCTCATCCCATTTACAAGTTGATAAAGCATTATCTCAGTGATATTGTAATGCCGGTGACCTGCAGATATTAAAGCCATGCAACACTGTCTGTGAACACGGGGTCCATTTGATTAGCTGTTTCTGTTAGTGGCATTAGTTGTTTAAGCAATAAGCCACAACAACTGGTGTTTTATTGTATAATAACATCACACATTGGGTGGGTGAAGCATTAGGTTTCAGGCTGAGTGCGTTTAACAGCAAAGAAGTGACATTATTACACAATAACACACCTCCCTGGAGTCCCTCATTGCTATTATACAATGACTCATTTGTTAATTTAAGTAGAGCAGAGAAAAATATATATTTTAAGTATATTTTCTTTTATATTTGTGGATGTGGGTGTATCTTAAAAAAAAAAGTCCAGAATATTTCTTCAACCACAAGGTGGAGCTGCTGCCAGAATGATCTTGCCTGCCGAGTCCCCCAAGATTGTTCTTGTTTTTCCTGCTGTTTCAATGTGAGTCTACCCTCTGCCTTTACTAGCTATTCACTGTGCTTGAAGGGAACTGTGTTTGGGTTTCCATATTTTATTTTAAATTCTGTTCATTTTTTTATGCGTCTCTCAGGCTGTTCATCAATTGTGTAGCATGACTTGTAGATGGACTGTCTAGTGTGCACTTGCTGACAGGATCTCAGTGCCAAGCTGGAAGAACAATCTCTTCGTCTTGCTCTCTCTCTTTTTTCCCCCAGTGTTAACTTTAGTTTTACGAGTGGGAGTGCTCATCAAGTCCGTTATGTGAATGGGGAGCCACTCGGAGCAGCTGTTTCAGGCAGCAGCTTTGCTTTTGAAAACTCACAAATGCAGGCAGTGCAGTTTTATGAAGAACTTGTTGTTTGTGCTTAAAGTTGGACTTCCACAAATAAAATGACATTTGGGGAGTGGCTGCTGATTTAATTGCAACCTGATTGGTGACAGGAAGCAGAGGAGGCTTCTGGATGTATAGTGAGTCGTGTCAGCTTCGGGATACTTGACTATGGGGTACTGAAGCAGGGAGGGATATTCTTTCATGTAGTCCAGTCATCTTAGTGCCTACCCTAGATACAGTGATGTTACTGTGTAATAACATCACTGTGTCTAGAGGTCAGCAGCAAATCAGGCTGCTAGAATTTTTCTTGCCATTGTATAATTAACTTTTGTGCTTCACCTTGTGTGTTGGAACAGGACTACTAACAGATTTTAGGTGGTGAATACCTTCACACTTAGCTGGCCTGATGGCATGAAGGACGGAGGTGTTTGACACTTTACTCCACCCATGCCAGTGACCGAGGTTCAGGAGTGGACCAGGGTCACTCAGGGGCTGGTTGAGGGAGGGAGGATTGAGTATCCAAAGGACAGCTCTCCTCCTTCAATTGCATTGACCTAGCAGCTATGTGGCAGTACAGCGGAACCAGCAGAGATGGACAGGAAGCATGATGATGCAGCCCACATGTGCTTCAAGACGCACATGCACAGCTGCATCCTGAACAGTTCCCTGCATGGAGGAAAATGTAGGAAATGACTGTGGCTCACTCGACATTCCCCACAGGTCCCTCACAGCTCTATGTGGCAGGCTACCAACCAGACAGTGATCCAAGTAAGTGCTGGTTAACATGTAAGTCCACAGGATAAGTTGGCTGTGGCATTAGGGGAACATCACTGCCATGACCAGGGATGTCAGGCGACAAACAGGAATAATGATAAAAAAAACCTTAGCATTTTGAAGATGGGTGCTGAGAGAAATAATTTAGCCATTTTATGCTATTGTTATTATTCCCTCCTATGCATGCACTGGCTTTCAGCCCTACAGTAGTTATATATGTTCAGAAACAGTATACTGCCTGCATCATAGACCAGAAACAGCCCTGCACACAAATCAGAGATCTCAAATTTCCCTCTCCCTCTGTTTCTTTGCCTCCCTCCTCCCTCTCTTTTAACAAAGGGATATAACACAGAAGTGTTTAAGTGTTATTTGAGGTGTGGCACATTCCTCTGTGCCAAAATCTTTTTAAGCTTTTTTTACATTATTTTTATCAAGGAATGCCAATGCCTAATCATACAATACTATCTGAGATAAATCCATACTTTCTTTTTCAGATGGACAGACAGGCTGCTAGATAGAGAGTAGTGATGGGTGAAGTGTCCCCAATATGCTCCGAGGAGTGATTCGTGGAGTGAAGGCAAATTTGCGGAGTGCTCCACAGAGCGAAGTGGAGTACTTTGCATTATTAGTGAGTAACACAAAGTTCATTGAAAACAAAGACTTCGCATTACTCCACCTTCCCAAACCACTACTCCACCAATTCTTAAGGTGAAGTACATTGAAAACAATGTACTTCACCTTACTTCACCTTGTTTTTAAGCTCCAAAGGTGAATTTTGCAGTGTTTCATGGGATTTCAGGTCACACGGGCTCTAGATTGTTCTGCACAGCCTCAGTTTGGGGCAGTGCGTGTAGGAAGCTGTAGGGTACAATCTGCTATGAGAGCTCTCTGCAATTCAAACCTTCAAAAAGCTGTTTTAAAAAGCCTTTTTGAGTCATTTTATTTGCTGAAACTTTAGTTCATCGATTATAGGAAACCCTCCTGTACTCACATCATCGAGCATTTATTGTTTGTGTATGTATTTTGAATGTTACTGTACAACATTCAGTTTGTGTACTGAGAGACAGTGGAAGTGTCCTTTGGGGGAGGGGTGTATCTGTGGTGTAGGTAGATTAACTTGTGGAAAAAGACAGTGCTTTCTGTTTTGGTGATATTTTTCTTGTATAACTGTGTTGATGTACACACAGAAATATTTTCAATATTTCTTGCTATTTTTTTAGCTGATTGTTGTGAAGCAGCAGTGCATAATTTTAGTTTGTTTAACATATGTGGTTATATTACTAAAGTTTTCAATTTGCATGCATTACTTAGTGTGCGTGTGAATATGTGTGTGATCCGTGTCATCAAATCAGACACCTTTTATTGTGCCACATAATAATTTCAGCAATGTGAAGCTGCTATCCACTGCAGCTGTCTGATTTTTGTACTTCTTTGTGGTATCTTTACTGGTACTAGTACTAGTGACTGTTACTGCTGCAGTGCATAATTTTAGTCTGTTTAAAATATGTGGTTATATTACTGAAGTTTTCAATTTGCTATGCATTACTTGGTGTGTGTGTGTGTGAGTATGTGTGTGATGCGTGTCATCAAATCAGACAACTTTTATTGTGCCACATAATAATTTCAGCAATGTGAAGCTGCTATCCACTGCAGCTGTGTGATTTTTGTACTTCTTCGTGGTATCTTTACTGGTACTAGTACTAGTGACTGTTACTGCAGCAGTGCATTACACTGCTCCCCTCCCCTGTGGCCCGCCCCAACCTGCAACGGTATTCTTTTCCAGATTTGAATTTCTGATGGTGAGCACTGGTTAGGTGTTGTTCCTTTGTGTCTGCATCTCTTCAGTGCACTGTGCAATCTTAATCTGTCTGTGCATTTGCATCTCTTTAGGGCCCAATCTCCATCTGTAATTTGTCACAGTTCTTTCTTTGACTTCCCTTCAGAGTACTGGACAGGTGTGGTGCTTAATTCTGCATAAACATTGTACTCATTAATATGCATTTTTAAGTCAGGACCATCATCATGAGTCACTCATGATACAAATCATGTTCTTCATCATCACGGTCACAAATGCAGTCACAAATCACGATTCATGATCATTCACATTACGAATCACAACATTCATTTTTTTTCTAGTTACTTGGATGTATTGTAAGCCTGTTTTGTAGTATCTCTCCAGGCTTCACCACCCCACCTTTGTACTCATTGATACATGTTTTTTAAGTCTGGGAGTTTTAAGCTACAGCTCATTGGGGAAGTACAGCTGTAGGCAGTAGACATTCACGTTTCTCCATCATCATGGTCACAAATGCAGTCACAAATCACGATTCACGATCATGTCATGAATCACAACATTATTTTTTTTTAATAGTTAATTGGATTTATTGTAAGCCTGTTTTGTAGTATCTCTCCATGCTTCACCATCCCACCATTGTACTCATAAATGTTTGTTTTTAAGTCAGGGAGTTGGACAGTGTCTGCAGTACATACACAGACTGGAAAGAAGACTGAATGCACACATGCAGTTTAGTACAGTATACTTGCACTGCTCAGAATACAAAGTGTCACACATATGGAAGACAATAAAAAAAGGGCAAAATTACATACAAGAGTCGGGGATGGTGGAGGAATACATTTTATAACACAGCAAGGAAGGTGTGGGGGGCACATGGTGTGAGCGAAAAAAAAAATAATGTGGGATCCCATGGTGATCCAGCATCAGTTCCAGCATGGACATAATTTGCAACTGATGTTCCTCTATGTGATCCAGCCGCTGTTCCACAGCACTCACCCTCTCGTTGTTATCCTCAACAGCACTGCAGAGAACTGCCAAGTCAGCCTGTGTTACATGCAGTTCTCTGGGGTCCACACATTCTACAGGCTGACCTACTGGTGGTGGTGGGGGGGTGGGGGTGCTGGTGGAGCAACAGGTGCTGCTGTGGCCCTCATCTTCTTAGGGATGCCACAATGCACAGCTGCACCCTCTGCCACAGAATGGCTAGCAGGTGTAGGCATGGTCCGTTCTGTGGCAGCCTGCCACTCCAACTGCTGGTGATTGAACATATGGGTGCACTGGCCCTCAGTCCTCAGGTGAATCCCTTGGGGGCCACTGCACACCTCCACCTCACATAGGCAGCACTTGACCACACTGCTGTTCCCCCACACAGTAACAAAACTGCCAAACAATGGAAGTGCGGGGAGGGCCAGGCACAGGCAGGGGATGGCCAGATGAACTGGCAGCTGGCAGGTCACAGTGCTGAACAGGGATGGGATCCACACTTGTGCCTGGGGGAATAGACACATCCTGCTCCAGAGAACCTGGACTTGGTGGTGGTGGTGGTGGTTCAACTGCCTCAGAGTCAGAACAGGAGGTGGTGCTTGTTCTGCTTCTGGGGTGGGGGGACACTAACAAGTATTGAGTGGTCCAACAGGAATGGGTGCCCATGCCCTCCACACATGCGCACGGTACAATGCTTACCACTACCACACCCTCCCAGAGCTGCCCCCACCCCAGACATTCCCTCACCCTGGTCCATCTCTCCAACTGAACTCCCTCAGTCCGAGCAATTACTACTCACGCTGTCAAACAACACATACACACAGTCACACAGACAAACAACTAACTACTTATAAAGGTAAGAAAAATAAAATTTACAGAAAGAACAAATTAAGTAAAAAAAGAGTACAGAAAAGACAAACAAAATGTAGCTTTTAAAAAAGCTGTTGGGTCTAAATCAAAGTTTAAATCTCCTTGCTCTGATCTCAAAGTATCAGCAGTCACAAAACACACTACTCTCTCTCCGTCTGCATAGGAGAAAGTAAAAGTGTCTGCTTGTATGACTCACTTTCTTCCTGCCTAGTTAAAGAGCATGTGACTTACAGTACTACAAGCCATGTGATGTGTGGGGGGGCTGCCAAATCTGAAACACCAAGTGGATCACTTAGAATCATAGTGAGGAACGCGAAGTCCATTAAAAACAATGACTTTGCCTTACTTCGCATTGCCATTCTGCCTTAACACGAAGTAGTAATGGCAAGGCAGAGTAAGCACTTTGCATTGCCCACTCCACGTAGTGGATTGGCAACGCAAAGTGCCCACTTTGCATTCACTTCGCCAGCAGAATTTAATTTTGCTGCATCTCTATTAGAGAGAGAGAGAGATAAACAGACAGACAGACAGACAAATGGATGTGGATATATACATCAGGTAAATCCACAGTATACAGTATGTATCATATTCAGAATCTGACATTTATCTTTAGATGTTATAAGGGGCCTGTCCCTTTGCAAATGAAGATACTGTAAATAGCATTTTTTAAAGACTTTAATTCTCTCAGCTGTGTTTCTTTGAAAGTGGGTCCTCCTCCAACTCCTGCCCCAGTATCTATCCAGTTGGCTAGGCTCCCAGCTATGGCGTTTGCCATCCAGATTACTCACTGTTGTGGGAAGCCCATTTTCAGCTGCCACTCACAGCATACTCTGAGGTGGGAAACATGATTAGCAAACTATGTGCTTACGGGATCATCCCATTGATGTGCCTGCAGATTTGGGGATTGGTAGGCTCTCCTCCTTCATGCTGCTGTCAGTGGTACATTTTTCTGTGACTTTTTCTATACCCATAAAACTCTAAGTGCACTTTCTCACACCTTTATTGTTTTGAAGGATGCCTGACAATGTGTGGTCACCCATGATGCCAGTGGAATCTCTTTCAAATCCACCATGAGTTGTTGCTGTATGAGTGGTACAACATTCAAGTCACCTCCCATGGAAAGCATCAACGTGGATACTCTGACCCCTCCATGCTGGCATCTGCATCTGAAGTCCCAGGCTTGGGGCCTGCATCAGGGTCATCAACATAACAGAATCTGAATCTAAATGGTTACCTCAGAGGAACTGAGTTGGATTTGGAGTTCTCCACACAAATTGAAAATTGCCCTCCCGCATTGTGATTAGTTTTAATTCAAGTCAAGATATAGTGTAGTATGTCAACAAGGTTTCTGGATCTTTATAAGTAAAATGCTACAGATTATTGATATTTCTTGTTGCCAATGGTACTGGTTAAAAACACCTTATGCTAAAATAATGACTATTATTTGTATTGATTTTCAGAGCAATGAAGACATTTTAAACATGTTGTTTAATCCACCTATCCTACTATGTCATCAATCAATGGCAATACCACTGCAGCTTCAGAATTTACCCTCATTGGTTTTCCTGGACTAGAAGACAAGCAACACTGGCTTTCAATTCCTTTCTCCATTTTGTTTTTATTGACATTTTTAGGGAATTTAACAGTGCTGATTATTATCACACTAGAACAAAGTCTCCATGAACCCATGTACATATTTATTTCAATCTTAGCAGCTGTAGATCTTGTACCAGCTATTTCTCTCCTGCCTAAGCTATTACTGATATTATGGTTTAATTTAAAAAGTATAAATTTTAATGTGTGCTTTGTGCAAATGTTCCTTATTCTTTTTTCTGCAGCCATGGAATCATCCATGTTATTGTTAATGGCTTATGATCGCTATATTGCTGTGTGCAGACCACTGAGGTGTTCATCTCTTGTAACAAATTCATTTATATTTAAAGGAAGCCTAATAGTTTTAATTAGAAGTCTTTGTTTTATATTGCCCATACCTGTACTTGCTAGAATGTTACCATACTGTGGTACAAGAACTGTTCTCAATTCTTATTGTTCTTACACATCTGTAATTAAAGCTGCATGTGAGAATTCTGTTATAAGTAATACTTATCAATTCTCTTTGCTTTTTTCTAGTGGCAGCCCCTGACACAATATTAATTGGATTATTGTATTACATGATTGTCAAGGCTGCAGTAACACTGAGATCAAGTGAAGCACGCCAGAAAGTATTTAGCACCTGCAGTTCTCATTTGTTTGCAATTTTATTTTTTATGTAATAGGTACATTATCTTTAATAACATATACATTTGAAGACAGGGTTCCTGCTTATATGCGTGTCTTGTTTTCAACCTTGTACATTAGTATTCCTCCAACAATAAATCCATTAATATATGGCATAAGAACCAAAGAGATTCGAAGAGCTGTAATAAAACATTTTAGAAAGATTATATACTAAACCATGCAACATTTTAAAATAAACTAAAATGCATATATATATTTGCTATCCTTAAATCATCACTTACAAAAATTACAGTACTTCTAAAAAAATGTCATCATCATTATACTGACAATACCCAGCTTTCCATTTTATTTGAAACAGACACAAAATATAGTGTAACCCTTTTTCAGTTACACTTTGTGTCACTGAACTACACTGTAGTTACAGTGTAACTACGCTGAACTACATTATAATTGCACTGCAATTATATTGTAGTTGCATGCATCAAACATGTAACTGCAGTGTGATTACTCTGTTGTGTGTAAGGAAAGATTAGTTACATTGAAACAGACACCTAAAATAAAGTATAACCAATTTTTCTTGCCCATTTTTTGCTTCTTGTCTTTTTTTTATTTGATAAATCTTGGTTTCTAGCAAAATTTCAGCATCTTATTGTGTTCAGATATCCACTACAGTCCTTATTTGCTTGGTATCATAATATCTGAGTCCACTCTCATTGCTCATGTTTCCCTTCTCTGTAAAGCTAGCAGTAGTATTTCTACATCCATAATATTGTACAGTTTGCATTCCTAACTGCATAGACTACTCTACTGCTAAATTTCTTATCCTTGCTACTGTTAAATTTCTTATCCTTGCCAATGGCCTATGTGAAGGATATTTTGGTGTTTGTGAAGCACTTGATAGTTTAGTTTTATTTTACCTTGATATTTATGAAACAAGGTTTTTGTGTTGTTTTGCTTTATTTTGCTTAGAGGGTAGTGCTGATTAATGAATGTAGTTACAGAAGACAACATATAAATATAGATGTAAAGATTATACAGAAAATGGGAACTGGAATTGAAAGAAAAGAATGTCTTACGCTAATTGTAAGGAGCTTCACTAAAGTATGCCAATACCTGCATCATGTTCTGTAATGTCCTTATATTGTTACCCAGAATTCAAATCCATTACACCTACTACACTGGAGCCCTGATCAAGCAGTATGCCTTTTTGACAAATCATTCTTAATGTTATTAGGTTACTGTTTAATCAATAACTATAATGTTCTTTTATTAAAATTATTTTCTGCTTTACTTTCTCTTTTATTTGTAACTTCTTTTTTCTTGTTTCTGTAAATCCCTTGATATACTGTGACGTGAAACATTATTTTTAACAAAGGACAATGCACTGTATTATAATACTGTGCATGGTTAGTCCAGTCTCCAAAGAAAACCTGTATGATTACCACTCTCCGAAATAAACACTTATCACCACTAGTCAATACATTATGATGCCATCGTTTTACAATATTTCATGATAAAATCCATTTATTATAATTAATTGTCAGTTATATAATGGGTTAAACATGTTCTTCTTCCAGTATGAGAAAATACTGTAAGATCTGAGGCCCAACTGTTAATCCTCCCAAATGTTTAGCTGGAATAAGTTCAGGCAACATTTTTTGAAATTTGGACAAATCAGGTGGGATATATATACAGACTGCACTAGGCTGTGGCGCAAGCCTGGGTGCAGCACAACTGGTATGCGTCAGGGCGCTGACAGGGTGATATTCAATAGTGCTGCACCATGGCTCATCACCATTGACTATCGCTCTGTGGCCACCCACATTGTGCATGATGCAGTGGCACTGCACCAGCACAAGTGGCCAGAGAGGGGAAGGGGGATACACCAGCGCAAGTGCCATTGCTCTAGGTGCATCTACTGCAATATTCAAAGGTGCACATGCAAATGGGGCCATGATGCATGCAAGGTGCAAATGGGGCCAGTTGCATGACATTATGGCCCCATTTGCATGCAGGTGCACCCATCCCCGGCGACTTGCACCTAGCACCCTGCCAGGCTACAGCCATCGGGGACCGCCCCTCCTGCACAAGCAGCAAAGTGCTCCACTGCCCTTATCATGCGGCATATGTAAAATTAAAATGTCCTATATCCCGGTGGTCCAGTGGACCACCGCAGCCTCGTCAATAATACATAAGGAGAACCAACAATTATATCTCGAGGTCCAGTGGACTGGCCGCAGCCCGCCAAGACATATGTATAACTAGGTCACCTTATATCTGGGGTCCAGTGATTGCTCAGCCTGATCACAGGCAGAAGTCTCAAAGAAAGAGTAGTTATCCCTTGTGGTCCAGCACTTCATTCCTCACCTCCCACTGAGCCTGCCACCCCACCTCCCCCAGTCAGTGGGGTGGCAGGTCCCACCCACAAGCCGCCCAGCTGCCTTCGACTGACTGGCACAGCACAGTTGCATGCCTATTGGTCCACAGCGGGCAATGGTATGCAGACCATACTATACTACACAGTCTAGATATGTGAATGGATTCATTCACATATCTGGACTGTGTAGAATAGTATGGTCTGCACACCCATTGGCCCATGCTGTGGACCAATGGGTGTACAGCTGTACTGTGCACAGTCAGTTGGTGGGTGGCTGGGCAGCTTGTGGGTGGGGAGCTGCCGCCCGCCACTGACCGGGGGTGAGTGGGGTGGTGGGGCTCAGTGGGAGGGTGGGGAGAGGGGTCTGCTGGACCACCAGGGATGGAATTTACTCTTTCTTTAGACTTCTGCCTATGATCAGGCTGCGAGCAATCCACTGGATCACCAGGGATATAGGACAATTTAAATTTTATACATATGCCTGTGATTGGGCGGCAAGTGGTCCACTGAACCCCCAGGGATATAAGACATTTTAAATTTTATACATATGCCCGCGATTGGGCTGCCAGCAGTCCACTGGACCACCAGAGGATATAGGACATTTTAATTATTATACATATGCCCATGATCTCGGCATGGGGTGGCGCTACCCAATGGAAGGTGCTGCCGGAGCTTGGGTGGCCACCCACAGCTTGCAGCTGCCATGTTGCACCCTGCAATATGGCATCTCACCTGTGGGTGGCCAGTTGTTGCTCTTTAATTTTTTGGAACAACTGTATGCCATGCTTGTAGGGGTTGCACCTGCATGGGCTCTGGACATCCCGGGGCTGATTATCAAGATGTGTGGGTATGCATGGGCACTCCCTCCCTACTTGCGCCACATACATTACTGATGCGACCTGGTGCATCGGGATTTTTGACACGCACGTTCCCCTTTTGAATATTGTGGTGGGGCGCAACAGTGGGTTGCGCATGGTGCAACTGTGTTGTGCCATGCGCAACCCTTCTGAATATCCCACCCATCATACAGTAGATTGAAGAATTTATGAGTCATTTCACTTTTCCCTGATTGCCATCACTAACAGGGCTGCCACCATTTTGTAATGAAAATCTTCACTTTGACCCTAAAAATATAACTTCCTTATATAAATAAATAAAAGTGCTGGCAGTATAGTCTAGATGTTAGAGTAACAAGCTGTGAATGAGCTTGTTACATCCAACAGACCTGGGTTTGATTCCCACAACCTCTGCTTGCATACTGTGTGACTCTGACCAAGTCATTTAACCACCCAGTGCTCCCGGGTTGTCCCTGAAAACAGGCTCTTGTGCCTAGTGGGTGACCCTCTACCTTGAAGACTCACTCTTCACATCTTCACATCGTATATGTTTTAACTGTTTTATTTTATATTTTTATGAAAAGGAAAAAAGTCACTTTTGGTGAATTCCTTTTTTAAACTTTGAATGACCAGAAAGTGCACCTATTGGCTAAGACAGTCACATGACCCTTGGGTATATAGTGCATGTGCAGCATCTTAGCACCCAGGCTCACCATTTTTCTTCCCCTTGCAACACTTGCAGCCACTGGAAGGAGAGATGGCAGATAACGCTTCAATGATCATTGCAGACTAGCCATAAGCTCTTGGTCTGCATACAGTGTTTGCATTGTGAGACTTGGGAGAGGGAATAGATCCAAACAGCATTATGGAGTAAGTGTCTTTACTTCTAAGAGCTGCATTTTTTGTTCCCCCTATTTTGTATGTGATTCTAAACTTTGTAGGAACATATAGCTACTGTATTTAGTTATTTTGCTTCACTTATGATAAGCAAACTAATTCGCTATATTTAAGGGCAATACAACATCATATTTCATATATTTTAGAAGCATATCATTGTAAGTGCCTTTCTGTTATACAGAATTTAGTTGAGTGTAGGGTAGGATATCCACTCTCATTTTATATTTTATATCTCATTTTTATATATTTATGACCTGCTAGTTGCTGTTTAATTTTTTGGTTGGAATTTCCTTCTTAGCCCTCTTGGCCCCAATTATTTACATGTGACTGTTCTGTGTCAAGTGAATTTTTCTGTTTATTATTGTTTGTTTTTCTTTTATATTTATTATTTGTGGTCAACTGGTTAAAAAACAGATCATTCATAGAATGACCCTTCCCAATTACCCAGTTGCTTTGCAGGGATTTTCATTTTGTCAAGTGGGATATAGTGGATGTTGTCTGCTCCTGCAACCAAGCCTATTTGGCCTCCTAAGCTGTGAAACTATTAAGACTCCTGAAAGATCTGTTAAAACAATGGGAATTGGATCTTGACTTCGACCTGAAGCTATTTTAAATGGAGCAAGAAGGAAGATTTGAACTGTTCCTTCCTACAGCGTGTGGCTCAATAGTGAACTTAATTGATATGAGTGCTGGATATCTAATATATTTTATACATTTTTTAAACCAGTTATTAGTTTTGTGTTGTATATTCATAGTGAAGCAATGGTTAACACTAGACTACTAAGGCAATCAAAAAATGGAGGGTAATGAGTACCAATGCCCATAGTCTAGGTAACAAGCTCCCTGAACTGGTTGCCTTGATGGAAGATGGATGCCTGGTTATCTTGGCAGTCACAGAAACATGGTACACAGAGAACCATGACTGGAATGTCAACCTACTAGGGTACACAATCTATAGGAGGAACAGGGAGGGTAGAGAATGAGGAGGAGGAGGAGGAGGAGCTCTCTATGTAAGAGAAGGGATGAAAGCAATGGAACTAAACAGTAAACAGGGAGGAGAGGATGCACTGTGGGTCTCCCTGGAGACTGGCAATAGCACCACAATCCACACAGGGGTTGTATACAGACCCCCATCTCAGAGGGAGGAAATGGAAAAGGAAATAATAGAAGACATCCTTAGGATGGCAGAGAAAGGGGAGATATTGCTGATGGGGACCTGATTATGCCAGATGTTAAATGGAGCACTTTGCTGCAGCCATATCCAAGAGCAGGGCCATTCTCGATGCCCAAAAGGGAGCATGCCTCAGACAGCTAGTGCTAGAATCCTCTCAGGAGGGATCAGTCTTAGACCTGGTACTCTCAAATGGAGACAGAGAAAGGATCTCAGATCTAGAAGTGGGTAACAATCTGGGAACAACTGACCACCAAACAGTGTGGTTCAAGATGAACTCTGCTGTAGAGTCAAGCCATACAAAAGTGAAGGTACTGGATTTCAAGAGGGCTGATTCTGTCTAAATCAGACAGTGCCTCAGAAAAGCACTAGCAAACTGGCAAGAGGCTGGGATGGAGCAACAATGAGGAAACATCAAAACTGCCATCACAGAAGCAACACGCCTTTGTGCAAAGCAAATAAACACATGAAAAGGAAAGAAAAAAAACTATGGTTCTCAGACGTGGTGGCAGGGACGGTTAGGGAGAAAAAGACAGCATTCAGGAAGTATAAGGAAACACAGAAGGAGCCGGACAGAGAACTGTACTAGTTAAAGCAGAAGGAAGCAGGGAAGGCAGTCAGAATAGCAAAGGCCCAAACCAAGGAAAAGATAGCCAACTCAGTTAAGAAGGGGGCTGAAACCTTTTATAGGTACATTAGGGAGCTAAGAAAGACAAAGGGAGGGATACTGAGGCTGAATAAAGAGGAGGGTGGGTGGGCACAGAGGGACAGTGAAAAAGCAGGTATGCTGAACTAATACTTCTGCTCAGTATTCACAAAGGAAGAGGAGGAGGAGGTACCTAATCCAGTCAATAGAAGCACTCTGGATAGGGGGATTGATATCAGGCCTTTTACAGAAGAAAGGGTTCTGAAAGAACTACTAAAACTGAAGGTGGACAAAGCAATGGGGCCTGAATGGATTCTAAAATTCTCAGAATTCTATTGACTACCCTTTTTAATAAATCATGGGAGGATGGTGTGGTACCTGAGGACTGGAGGAGGGTGGATGTGATGCCCCTTCACAAAAGTGGGAGCAAGACAAAGGCAGGAAACTACAGACCTGTCAGTTTGACCTCAGTGGCAGGTAAAATGATGGAATCAATTCTGAAGGAAAGAATTGTTGAGTACCTAGAGGCCAGTGGGGCACAGGACCCGAGGCAGCATGGATTGACAGCGGGAAGGTCATAGCAGACAAATCTAATCAATTTCTTTGACTGGATGACCAAAGTAGTAGACCAAGGATGGGCTGTGGACGTGGCCTACCTAGACTTTAGCAAGACATTTGACACAGTCCCACACAAAAGATTAATAAAAAAATTTGACAGCCTGGGAGTGGGTCCCAGTGTGGTAGTCTGGGTAAAACATTGGCTAGACAACAGAACACAGATGGCAATAGTAAATGGAGTCCACAGTGAAGAAAGGGGGGTTACTAGTGGGGTACTGCAGGGTTCAGTACTGGGTCTGGTCCTTTTTAATGTCTTTATAAGTGACATTGCAGAGGAACTGGAAGGAAAAGTATGTCTCTTTGCAGATGACACTAAGATCTGCAACAGGGTTGATACACAAGGTGGGGTGGAAAGGATGAGAAGGGACTTGGCAAGGTTGTAGGAACAGTCAAATGTATATCATTTTAGATTCAATGCAAGGAAGTGCAAAGTAATGCACCTGGGCAACAAAAACTAAGGAGAAGAGCACACAATGGGGGTGAGATACTGACAACAACAAAAATGGAAAGAGACCTGGGGGTAGTTATATCATATGACCTAAAGGTGGGCAAGCAATGTAAGAAGGCAGTAAGGTGGGCAGGGGGGATACTGGGATGCATAGGGAGAAACTAGGAAGTTGTTATCCCTCTGTACAGACAGTTGTAGAGGGAATACTGCATGCAGTTCTGGAGACCCCATCTTCGTAAAGACATAGACAGGGTGGAAGCTGTCCAGAGGAAGGCAACCAAAATGGTGCAGGGTCTGCACCAGAAAACGAGTGACTAAAGAAGCTTAATATGTAGACCTTCGAGGAAAGAACGGAGAGGGGGGACATGATAGAAACTTTCAAGTACCTCAAGGGAATCAACAAAATCTAAGAGGGTAGCGTCTTTCAGAAAAAGAGATGTGCAAGAGCAAGGGGGCACAATCTGAAGATAGAGGGGGACGACTCAGAGGTCATGTGAGGAAGTATTTTTTGATGGCGAGGGTTGTGGATGCAAAGAACAGCCTTCCTAACTGAGGAGGTTGTGGAGTCAAAAACAGTGGGGGAATTCAAGAATGAATGGGACAAACATAAGGCAAGTCTAGTGGGGGGGTAGAGGGAAGTAGGCTGTTGGTTAACTAGGAAGTGCAGCTCATCTATTAGGTATGGAAATGAGCAGACTAGGTGGGCCAAGCGGTCCTTGTCTGCCATCAAATTCTATGTTTCTATGTTTGTATGTAACATCTACTCCACTAAGATTATTAACTAAGGAGTCTAAGCTACAATTACATTTTAATCCAAGGACCCCAAGAAGTAATGGACCTCAGGAATCAGCTTTATACCAGTTAGCTACTACTAAGGGTACTACTGATGGTAGCTTTTTCCTGGCTGAGATAAACTCAGCTCAAAAGTCACTAGTGTTTAATAACACAGACTTAGAAAAATCTTCCAATATGTATGATATAGGAGATGTTGATTCTGATATTAATACCTCTGGGAAGGGAAAGAATCAAGCCTTAAATTATGTAATACAAGGCTTGCAAGCAACAATGAATAGATTGAAAGACTGTGAAAGTAAAATGACTCTGCTACAAGCTTGTAAAAATTGTAATTGTAATCTGGGTATGTCCCCAAATTTACAGCAAGATAGCACCCTGGAAAATGAATGGTGTCTTCCTGGTTGGCTGTCCTGCTTAAGTGGGGATGTAACTAACTTTGAAAAACCAGCATCATGCAAATCTTATGTTAATTGAGCAACTAGTTATAAACAAAGACTTTCTGGATGTGTTAAGAGCAGAAGTAGCTATTAACAGGGCTAAATTGGATGATATCTTATTAAGGGTCCCAATCATTGGGGAGAAAAGCATTTCCATTGTGATGGTGGAGGAGCCTTCTCTAATTATGGGAAGATGAAACTTTAAACATAGAAACATGGAAACATAGAATGTGACGGCAGATAAGGACCGCTTGGCCCACCCAGTCTGCCCATTTCCCTACCTACTGGATAAGCTGCAGATCCTAGTTAACCAGCAGCCTACTTCTTCCTACCCCCACCCCCCAGAATTGCCTTATGACTATCCCATGCATGCTTGAATTCCACCACTGATTTTGACTCCACAACCTCCTCCGGAAGGCCATTCCATGCATCCACAACCCTCTCTGTGAAAAAATACTTACTTAAATTACCTCTGAGCCCCCTCTATCTTCAAATTGTGCCTCTTGTTCTTGCACACCTCTTTTTGAAAGATGCTACCCTCTTGGACTTTGTTGATTCCCTTGAGGTACTTGAAAGTTTCTATCATGTCCCCCCTCTCCCTCCTTTCCTTGAGGCTATACATATTAAGCTCCTTAAGTCTCTTTTCATATGTCCTCCAGTGCAGACCCTGCACCATTTTAGTTGCCCTCCTCTGGACAGCTTCCATCCTGTCTATGTCTTTGCAGAGATTGGGTCTCCAGAACTGCACACAGTACTCCAGATGGGGTCTCACCAGCTGTCTGTACAGAGGGATAATAACTTCCTGTTTTCTACTGGTGATGCCTCTCCCTATGCATACCAGTATCCCCCCAGCCCTCCTTGCTGCCTTCTCACATTGCTTGCCCACCTTTAGGTCATCTGATATGACTACCCCCAGGTCCCTTTCCATTTTTGTTGTTGTTAGTATCTCACCCCCCATTGTGTACTCTTCCCTTGGGTTTTTGTTTCCCAGGTGCATTACCTTGCACTTCTTAGCATTGAATCTAAGCTGCCATACATTTGACAATTCCTCTAACCTTGCAAAGTCCCTTCTCATCCTTTCCACCCCACCCTGTGCATCAACTCTGTTGCAGATCTTAGTGTCATCTGCAAAGAGACATACTTTTCCTTCCAGTCCTTCTGCAATGTCGCTTATAAAGACATTGAAGAGGACTGGTCCTAATACTGAACCCTGCGGTACCCCGCTAGTAACCCTCCTTTCTTCTGAGTGGACTCCATTTACTATTACTCTCTGTGTCCTATTCTCCAGCCAATTCTTTACCCAGGCTGTCATCTTGGGACCCACTCCCAGGCTGGCTAACTTATATATTAATCTTTGTGTGGACTGTGTCAAATGCCTTGCTAAAGTCTAGGTAGGCCATGTCCACAGCCCCTCCCTGATCTACTACTTTGGTCACCCAGTCAAAGAAATCTATCAGATTCATCTGGCATGACCTTCCCGCTGTGAATCCATGCTGCCTAGGGTCCTGAGCCCTTCTGGCCTCCAGATACGCGACAATTCTTTCCTTTAGAAGTGATTCTATCATTTTCCCTATCACTGAGGTTAAACTAACAGGTCTATAGTTTCCTGCTTCTGCCTTGCTCCCACTTTTGTGAAGGGGAATCACATCTGCCCTCCTCCAGTCCTCGGGTACCACCCCATCCTCCCATGATTTGTTAAAGAGGGTAGTCAGTGGTGTCACTAGTTCTACCCTTAGTTCTTTTAGAATTCTGGGATGAATCCCATCAGGCCCCATTGCTTTGTCCACCTTCAGTTTTAAGAGTTCTTTCAGAACCCTTTCTTCTGCAAATGGGCTGGTATCAACTTCTGTATCCAGAGTGTTACTATTGTTTGTTTTATGTACCTCCTCTTCCTTTGTAAATACTGAGCAAAAATATTTGTTTAGTATCTCTGCCTTTCACATTCTCCCTCTGCCCACCCTCCCTCCCTTTATTAAGCCTCACTATCCCTCCCTTGGTCTTCCTTTCTCCCTGATGTACATATAAAGGTTTTATTCCCCTTCTTAACTGAGTTGGCTATCTTTTCTCAGTTTGGGCCTTTGCTGTTCTGACTGCCTTCCCAGCCTCCTTTTGCTTTAACTGATACAGTTCTCTGTCCTGCTCCTGCTGCGATTCCTTGTACTTCCTGAATGCTTTTTTTTCTTTGAACCTTCACTGCCACTTCCTTTGAGAACCATATAGTGGTTTCTTACATCGTCTTGTTTTGTTTATTTGCTTCACACAAAGGCTCGTTACCTCTGTGATGGCAGTTTTTATTATTCCCCATTGTTCTTCCACCCTCCTTCCTGCCCATTTGCTAGTGCATTCCTTAGGCACTCACCCATTTTGGCAAAGTCAGCCCTCCTAAAGTCCAGTACTTTTGTCTTTGTATGGCTTGACTCTATTGCTGTGTTTATTGTGAACCATACTGTTCAATGGTCGCTAGTTCCCAGATGGCTACCCACTTTACATCTGTGATCCTCTCTCCATCTCCATTTGAGAGTATCAAGTCTTATATTGCTCCCTCTCGAGTGGGCTCCAGTACTAGTTGTCTAAGGCATGCCCCCTGTAGGGCATCTAGAACAACTGCACTCTTCGAAGTGGCAGCTGCAACTGCGCTCCAGTTAACATCTGGCATATTCAGATCACCCATCAGCAATATCTCCCTTTTCTGCCATTCTAAGTATACTTTCTATCATTTCTTGTCCACTTCCTCCCCTGAGAAGGGGTCTGTACAACCCCTGTGCGGATTGTGGTGCCATTGCCTGTCTCCAAATTTACCCACAGTGCTTCTTCTCCTCCCTGTTTACCCTTTTGTTCTGTTGCTTTATTCCTTCCCTTATGTAAAGAACTCCTCCCTCTCTCTTTACCCTCCCTGTCCTTCCTGTAGATAGTGTATCCTGGTATGTTTACGTCCCAGTCATGGTTTGTGTGTACCATGTTTCTGTGACTGCCATGATATCCAGATGTTCCTCCTCCATCAAGGCCACTAATTCAGGAAGCTTGTTACCTAGACTACAGGCATTGGTACTCATTGCTCTCCATTTTTGATGGCCTTACCTTCTGTTGCAGCATCTCCACTGACCGTTCTACCTTGGTATTTTCTCATTTAGTACCCTGTTTTGTAGGGAGAGGCTGGGATTTTCTGCTGCTTGTCAGTGCCTCCCCATTGACTAGTTTAAAAGCTTGCCAATGAAGCATTTAAACCGATTGCTCAAAAGACTTGTTCCCTTCCTGGACAGATGCAGACCATCCTGCCAGTATAGGCTGGTGTCCCTCCAGGTGGAACCCCAGTCCCCAATGAAGCCAAACCCCTGTGCTCCACACCATTTTTTCAACCATTCATTAAACTGCATGGTGCCAATTACCCTCGCCTCCCCCATGCCTTTGACAGGCAGCACCTCTGAGAAGGATACTGTGTTTGCTACTTGTCTTAGGCCCCTCCCCAACTCTGCAATGTCCTCCTGCACTGCTCTAACCTCATGATGAGTAGTGTTTGTATCCCTGAAAGCAGTGTTGAAGTAGTTACTGAAACAAAGCATGGAAAAGGTAAAAATAAGGGTAAGAAAAAATTGAAACAAGGTAAAAAGCCAAACAAAAAATTACAGCTGAATCAGGCAATTATCCCAATTAGGAAAATAGGGAAAAAAGAAATGAGGGAACTAACATTGACAACTCAGGAATTGAACAGCAATCTAGTAAACAGCGGTCAGAGCCAGGTCATGATCAAGATAAATATTATCTTAATAAAAATCATAATCAGGGGAAAGATATAACTTATTTGGCTTCTTAGCAAACAGAATGAAATGCAGCCTCCCAAATGAATAAAAGACATCAGGAGCAAGAAATACCTGCACATATTGAGATTAGGGTGACTAGTCAGCAGCAGGTGCAGGATACTATTGACGGTATGACAAATTACCCTAAAAGTAATTTTTGGGGAGCGAGTTTGGGCAAGAGATAGAGGGAAATAAATGATGATCTGATCGGAGGAATTGAGAATAATATGTTAAACCAGAATATAAGGAATGAAAATAAGCAATCATTATTACCAATTATACATTTTCTTGGCCCATGTGATTGGCGAGGAGAAAGTACTGATGAAATTTGTCTGGCTTTAGGAAGGAAATTGAAATAGATGCTAAATTTTGATCTAGACATTTTTAGAGACTGTAGAAATTAAGAATATTCCTGTTGAAGCTGCATTTATGATTGATGTACATTGCTATTTGGCAAGAGCAGCACATTACATATGGCTTAATTGCCTACCTACACAAAATAGAGTTCTTATGATAACATTTCCAGAGATCACATGATGCCTTCTGCCTGAGAAGACACACAGCAGCTCTGCTTTCACCACATCCCTCCAAAAAGCTTCCAAGTTAACACTTTTGTGACTGTAAACCGCTTATTTAGCTAATACTGAAACCTCTTACGGTTCATCGAAGTCACAGATCATCTTCAAAGCAAGGGAAAAATCAATGACCTTCAAGATCTGCAATGGAGGCTGAAATGCACCAGGCCCTCCTGGCCCATACACCTCCTCAGACACTAGACAAAGCTGCCAAACAGTCTAAAGCACAGGGCGCAACTACAAACAAAAACTCGGCATCAGCCAGCAACTCTGCTCCCTTGTTGGTAGACAAATTTCTTGCTGAAATGGCTCAGATTAAAAAAGGCAACATATGCCATTTTTTATTGGGAAATATGTCAAATATCAACACCAAATTAAGCATACAGACATTAGATTGTGTTTTACTATTATGTTTGTTAAAAAAAAGATATCTTTTTACTATGAAACATAATTTTTCTCCATTTTAATCAAGGTGCCTTGGTGAGATTTGAGGGATGAATCTCAACCACACACACCATATCATAAACAAATGCATATAACTCCAAAAGTATACATGATACACACACAGTATCAGCATGAAAGATGATCAGCACAAAATTACCTTTCCAAAGATGCTATGCAATCAATTGTAATCAATACGGGTTTTTTTATGCCTGCTGAAGTGTCAAAAAAGTGCATTTTATTCAAACTGCTTAGGTGAGTCTTGATGGAAAAATGTCAGCCATAAACACCATACCATAAACAAATGCATATAACTCCTAAAGTATACATGACACACACAGCATATCAGTGGCACAGTTGTTCCATGTAAAATTGCCTTTCCAACAGTTCTGTGCAATCAGCTGTACTCAGTTTGGTTTTTGTTTTATACTGGCTAAGATACCCAGAATGTGTGTTTTTTTCAAAGTGCTTAGGTGGTTCTAGATTGACAAACTATCATAAACAAATATGAATAACTCCTAAAGTGAACATGATACACAAAAAGTGTCAGTGGCAAGGTTGTTCAGCACAACATTACCTTTCTAATGGTACTATGCAAGTAATATTAAAATATGTGAGTGACTTCTCCAGATGTTTCTAGGGCACACAGGAAGTCTGTAGGTGACTTCTGTAGGCGTTCTGGGACACACTGTAGTTAGATTTGCTGATGCCTACAGATGTTTCTAGGAGGCAATGAGTTAAGGAAGCCTTTCTAGAGTTTGCCTCAGACTTGAAAAATATACAGGCTGACCTAAAAGAAACCAACAAGAACATTTTTTTGAATTGTCAGCATGCACATTTTTGTTAGAAGGCTGGCAGAGCCGATTAGATCCAGAGGTCGTGGCACTGAGACAAAAATGAATAAAATGGAGAATAAGCTGAAAGATCTCAAGGAAAGGAATAGGAGGAACAATCTAATCACTTTTGGCGTACCTGAAGAAGCCAAGGGAGCCTCCACTGTTCTCTTCACCCAGAAGCTTCTGGCAAAAATTGCAGGCCTTCCGCCGCACTCCACCGTATAGCATGTGGAATGGGTCCATCAATCTTTGAAGCCCCAACACCCTCCCGGGTGCCAAGCCCAGGCTGTTCATCATCCATCTTCTGAGCTATATAGACAGGCAGCATATCCTAATGAAAACTAAGGAGATGCAGGAGATATGATGGAAGCATGCCCAGTTGAGAGTCTCATAAGATTTGCTGGTTGCCACCAGACAGAAGTGGAATGAGTACCACACCTTGGTGACTAAACTAATTGCTGCCAGATTTAGGTTCTGAATGAATTATCCAGCTAAGCTATCAGTTCAATATCAGGGTGGCTGGAGATTGTTTGAAAATTTGGAGGAAGCCGCGGGTGAGCTAGCCATCATGTTCTATAGTTTGGGGAACAAAGCACCCTCACTTAGGTTCATGGTTGGAGCTGCACAACAGTGAAGAAACTCAGATGAGTGGTGTCTACTATAAAGGATTTATTACTGGTAATAAGCAGACTTACAACCAAACAAACACATTAGAAAATCACACTGAGGTTGAATATCTGAAATCTTCCTAAAGCTTATCTAGGTAGCAAATTCATCCGGTCTCATCTCTTCTCAGAGAAAAATGCATAATGGAATAGGTATTATACTTCTGATAACTACTATGGCAACCAGTAAAAATATATATATTAAACACATACTATTGGACAATTAGGTGTCTGGCTAGCCTGGGAACACTTGCTGATCCAGCATAAAACTTAAATATCACAAACAAAGACATGTCTCATAGTCAAGGTCATTTTACAGGGTCTCACATAATTGCTTGGTAATAGCTATTCTGCACTAAGCTGTAGATGGCAGTGTTGCCTAACTAATGATTATACAATGGTCCAAAGATGCTCCCCAGTATTACAATTAGGATTACCATATAATAACATGATTATATGACAATAAAGCATAATCAAACTCAGATCCTGACACTGATGCCTATACGATAAGTGCCTGTGCCCTAAGTATTACTGTCTGTGAAGTAGGGGGCCAATCAGGGGTGCTGGACCATAAATAACATTCCCCCCTTGGTGCCTCAAAAGGGGCACCAATCCCAAGTAGGTATGTAAGGATGGAGCTAAAAAGTCATTTACAAGCCCAACGAACGAGCCTTGTAAAGGAAATGGAGTTGTTCTCGATGTTGTTTTGAGGTACATCACAGATACCAGGGTTTAGTATTAATAACATATGATAAAAATAAAAATGGGGTTACATGGGTGATGGATAATCACAGATTGAAACCTAAATGTAGACAAAAATGTATGTCGTTTGTAAAACACAGACAGATAGTTAGAGTTACTATCAAAAATATGCAAGTTCAGGAGTTGGTACGGGGTGGTCACAGATGGAGCAGAAATGGTTTGTCTGTAAAACATAGTGCAGAACTTAGGGATGTCAGCTCCACAATGGAGATATGTGAAAAGATGTTAACATGGGATACCACATAGAACACAATATGACATAACAATGTCTGTTGATGAAGAAGAGTTTATGGAATCCACTTTGAGAGTGGATAAGGTAGATGCTGCCTGGTCTTGAGATGTGGCACACCCTTGGAGCTTAGCTGAAGAATCTGTCGATAATGTGTCTTGACAGAGAGGTCCTTATAAAACATATATGACCAGTTTAGAAAGTTGATATGAATAACAGTCCATAAAGTTTATTGTTTGGAGAAAGGTGGTAACCCCACAAGGCACATGGGGCTATGCAGATGGTAAATGAAAGATGAAACACCATCAATCAATCAATCAATCAATCGTCTTTAATTAACCAGGCGATCACCATTGAGCAAGTTTATTTTTAAGGTGGACCTGGGTTTGTCAACAAGGAACAAGGGACAATATATATGGGATGCAACACACAAGAAAATAATAATAATAAAAATAAAGTGAGATACAATAATACAGTATATACAAAGTATCAGCAGGTAGCATTGACAGTAGTATATGTTTGGAACAGAAGATACAGCTAGTTTTGGGTAGGTCACAATTTTTCATGTAAGTAAAGAAATATACATGTCGGGTGCACTGAACATAAATAAAACCTAATATAAAAAGATATATAGTGATACGGTATGGAGAATTTAGAGCTGGAACCAAGGTCAAAGGAATGTGAAAGGGACAGATAAGGGGGGCAGAAAAAGGGGAGAGGGAAGAGTCGATTATGGATGTGATCAGTCTTTTAACAGTAGTAATTAGAGTGTACTTGGACTTATAGGGGTTACTATTTAGGGAAGACAGGCACAGGACTCCTTATTATGATGTAGATGTAGAGATTTAAAAGCTACTAGGCTGATGGGGTGAGTTAATTTCAGTGTTTTTTGCAGCTTGTTCCACAGTTGAGGGAGCACATAGCTGATGGCTGCTCTGCCAATGCGAGACTGTGCTTTGTAAACATAAAGGTTGATATATGAGGTGCTTCTCAGGGCATACTTCCACAGAGTGCAAAAAGGTAAACAGACAGAGATACACTGGGGCAGTTTATTTGAGATAGCTTTGTATGTCTAAACCGCAGCATTGTTTTGCCATCTGTAAGCAAGGGATGACCATCCCACTGCCGTGTACAATGCAGAGTGGTGGGCTGAGTAAGGAAGACCCGTGGTAAATCTTATGGCTCTGTGATAAAGTGTATTGAGTTTGGCTAGGGTACCTGCATTTCTCTGACTATATAGAAAATCTGCGTAATCCAATAGGGAAAGAAAGGTAGTTTGAACCAGTTTCAGTTTAGCATCTCTTGTGAGGAGATTATTAATCCTAAAGAACAGACCAAGTCTTTGTCTAAGTTTCTTTGCTAGTTCTTCTATGTGATCTGTGAAAGTAAGTCTATGGTCTAACCAGACCCCCAGGTACTTGAACTTTAGTACGTAGTCCAACTGTTCACCTAGAATGGTAGTGATCTGTGGGAATGTCCCAGCAATTGCAGGATTTATTGCATCGTGAAGGGGCGAGAGGAACATTGTTTTTTTTTTTATATTTAAGAGCAGTTTCTGATTTATAAGCTGATGGTGCAGCAGATTAAATTCATTTTGAAGGGCTTTACAGGCCACATTAGGGGTAGGGCTACTATCATAAAGTACTGTATCATTCGTGAATAGGTGTATTTGTGCTTCTTTGATGGGGGCATCTAGGTTGTTAATATAAATGGTGAAGAGCAAGGGACCAAGAATGGAGTCTGGCGGTACACCCCTCATTAGGGGTTTTGGTGGAGAAACTTCCCCTTCTGTCTTTACTTGTTGAAGTCATCCCAAGAGGTAGTTAGAGAACCAGTTAGGGGACAGGGAATCCAAACCAATGTTCTGGAGGGAAGACAGAAGCAGTCTACGATCAACGGTATTGAATGCCTTGCTTAGGTCCAAGAAAACTGTGCAAAGTTTTTTTTGTCTAATTCAAGCTGCCAGTCATTTGTCACCTTGGCTAGAGCAGAGATTGTACTGTGCTGTGCTCTAAAACTGGATTGTAATGGGTTGAGCTATTTTTCTGATTCCAGGTACTTCTGAAGCTGGGAGTTCACTATTTTCTCCAGCATCTTTGACAGGACTGGAAGTAGGGAGGTTGGCCTGTAGTTATTGAGGTCGCTAGGATCTCCTGACTTAAACAAAGGGACCACAAGTGCATTTTTCCAAATGGGCAGTAGGTCACCCTGGTACAAGGATAAGTTGAAGAGATGATAAATTGGGACTGCAAGGACATGGTAGCCGACCTTTAAGAAGTACGGGTCAATGAGGTCGGCCCCAGCACTATTCTTAGAGTCTAGCTGAAGGAGAAGATCTTCGACTTCTTTCAGGGAGGTAGGCTGCAGAGAGAAGAATGGACTGGGGATGGATTTTTTTTGTGTATCCAATCCAAGTTGTTGGCAGAGGATATTTGCAGGAGAGGAGTCAAAGGCTAGCCCTGCAGAGGCAAAATGATTATTGAGAGCATCAAGGATAAACGGTCTGTCAGAGATGACAGTATTGTCAATCAATAATTTAATAGGTAGGGAATTAACAGTGGTGTGACGTTCAATGTCTTTGATCATCCTCCAGAATTTGGAGGCATTTCTTGAGGAGCTCTCCAGCTGAGAGTGGTAGAAATGAGATTTTTCTTCAGTGACTGTTTTGGTGCAGAGGTTCCTCGCCCTCCAGAAAGAATTCCAGTCATTTATTAAATTAGTTTTCCTAGCAGTTCTCCAGAGTACATCCCTGCTCCACAAAGCATCTTTCAGGTCTTCCATAAACCACTGACAGGATTTGTTTCTGGCACAAACTTTTACTATGAGCGCATACTTGTTAAGAGCCCCGGCACAATTTCTGAGAAAATATCATAAGCCGTAGTCAGGGACTTGGCTAGATAGAAGTCCTGCCATCACATGGAGTCTCTTAGCTCTGATATATACCCATGGAGACCAAAGTTGTGTATGCACATTTTAAAGGAGAATTTTGGTGCAGTTGTGGATTTAAGAGTGGATCTTACACACACAATGAAGCAATGGTCACTAATATCAGAGAAAAAAACACCATCATGAGAGAATAAATGGAGTTTGTTAACTAAAATGATATCCAAGAGAGTACTGTTGTTAGGGTTGAGCTTGTTAGGACGAGTAGATTCATTTATTAGCTGTGACAACCTGAGGGAATCACAGAACATTTTAAGTTGAGTGGATGCACTGGACAGCCAGTCTAAGCTGAAGTCCCCTAGTATGATATACTCTGAAGATGCTGAACCTAGGATGTTTCCGAGATATTTTAACAACTGTAGTCCAGCTGATGGGGGTCTGTAGCATCCTGTTATACATAATGAGACACCAGTAGCAATTTCAATCCTTAATGACAAGCTTTTGAATTCTTTTGGGACAGAGACTGAGTCAGTTATGGAGGCAGGGAATTTATCCTTGATGTAAATAGCAACCCCACCACCTCTGGTTTGCCTGTCGGCTCTGAACAAAGAGTAGGAGGGGATGTTAACTTCATTGTTACTTGTCACCGATTGGAGCCAGTACTCTGTAATCACTAGAACATCTGGAGCAGTATGACATACCCAGGTCTGAACCGAAGTGATATTTTTTAAGAGGCTACATGCATTAACATGCAAGAATCTAAGCCCCTTGAGGCTTTGTAGCTCTGCTGCGGATTCCATGGGTGCCAGAGGGCCTGGATTAAGCTCAACATTTCCTGAGCATAGTCAAAGCAGGAACAAGAGTTCCTGCAAAGTCCTAGGAGAAGTGTGGGTGACTGAGTCTTCTTTTGGTTATGTGATTTGTCTGCGGCAGTATAGGGAGTTCTAAGGCTAGTTCTCAGTTTGCCTGATGCTGCATACAATAATCCCCTTACAGAGAGAGTCAATGGGAGTGGAGGGGTATGCAGAAAGTGGTGTACCCCTATCAGCAGGCTCTAGGAGAGTTCCTTTATGCTGGTGCAGGTGAAGGAACAGCAGTGGGCTAGGGGAATTTAGAGCACATATAAGTTCTTCTACTTGATAGGAAAAGTCCCGGTCAGACAATGTAAAAAGAGAGCCATTCTCCACTCTAGGAGTTACTTTTTTATTCACGTTCAGGTTCAATACATATAAGGTGAGCAAAGACAAGCATAGAAGCAGGTAATATGCCCTCATTATGAGACTATCACATAATGGGCACTACAAGTGCTGGCAAGAGAAGGGATTCTCAATGGAGGAGAATTTCTTATTCGCTGCAGAACAGTACTATAGGCAGTGGAGCCTGAAGCAGTAATCCTTAAGTACAGCTCCTTGTCAGCCTAAATAAGAAAAGAGTTCACCTGACTATAGAGTAGTACTGGGGCAGAGAGGCTTTGAAACAAATTTCTTAGCTACTACTCTGTAGCAGACTAAGTACTAGAGAGATCACCTGACCTCAATCAACTGCCTTAGCAAGACAGGATATGATAGTGAGCAATAAGCAAGCATAAAATATCAAAATGGGATACCTCAGCAAGACAGGATAGGATAGTGAACAATAATCAAACCTAAAATACCAAAATGATATGCCTCAGCAAGACAGGATAAGCTAAAGCTGCTAGCAGGCTTAGTTGCAAAAGAGGATGGGAGGAATGGCAGTTGTTGACAGTAAGTAACGAATAAATGAAACAACCGATAGGCGTGGGCGGAGACTGTGTGCATTAAAATGAGGCCTGGGGGGACGAAAAATCAAGAGGAAGTTTGCAGAGCTAGCACTGAATCAGTGCACATACAGTTGGAGAGAAACTGCAGCAAGGGGGGAATGGTAAGTTAATTTACACAGGCTGAGCAGAACAGGCTAAATTAAAATATATAAATTAGGAGCTGAGTACAGGGATGCAGGCTTACATTAAGCTGCACGTCTTGGGGGCTCCGGTCTCAGGCAAGTGAGACCAGCCAATCAGGGAGCTCTACACAGGCGTGGAGTGAATAGCACTACCCCAAGAAGATGCCAAAATTGAAAAGAGCAAATTGCAAGTGATGATCTGGTTCAGTGTTCACACAGCCCAGAGAAACCGTGACAATATTTCAAGTGCTGTACCTTATCTATCTCTTTGGGGGGGTGGGTATATCAGTCTCCTTGCACTGTAGAGGTGCTATGGCTGGATTGTGACCACTGCCCAGGGGGGCAAGTGGCACCTTATCTATCTCTTTGGGGGTGGGTGGATCAGGTTCCTTGCACTGTAGAGGTGCTATTGCTGGATCATGACTGCTGCCCATGGGCAAGTGGCACCTTATCTATCTTTTTGGGGGGCAGGTGGATCAGGCTTCTTGCACTGTAGAGGTGCTGTGGCTGGATTGTGACTGCGGCCCATGGGGCATCATAGTAAGAAAGTCAATGTTCATGTTGCTGGTTGCTGGATGGCTGGATTGGCAAACACCTTGGCAAGGGGTGCATTAGATTGTGCAATGAGTCCTTTAAGGGAATATCTACACACACTGGCATAGCATTTTTGTTGTGGTAGTTGATCACACCCTGACACAAAGATTAACAGTTTATAAGTAATAAACAGTCTGTTTAAGCAGGGCCCCTGGTGTTCTGCAGCAGAATTTTCTGATTTCTGTGGCAGGGCTCCTTGACTCTGCGGCAACATTTTCTGATTTCTGCAGCATGATTTATTCATTTCTCTGGCAGAATGCAGTCCTGTCAGTGGCTAAATATGATGTGATGTCATCGATGACATCATATGCTGTGCAAAGAGGAGGAGCTTCAGGATAAATGAGGTGGGAAAGAAAGCCTGACACTATGGAAAAACAGTATATTTATATGAAAATTCACCAAAAACAATGAATTCTGCGGCACTATATTTATTCTGCGGCATGATGCAAATTCTGCAGCAAATTATGCAACCGCAGAACTGCATAATTCCAGGAGCCTTGTGTATAAGGTGTCAGCCAGGGTTGGAAAGAGCAGCAATTGAGAAAATGGATGTCTTGCTTGAAGATCAACTGAAGAAGAATCTTCTTGCTAAAATTAGGGTATTGCCCCTACCCCAGGCTTTGCTTAATAGTAGGCAGACACAATAGGCTTGATTGTAGAGTCTAAATGAGTTGGAACTTGTTTAGTTGATTTAAAGTTTTACAAACAGGTGTAATTTTGCTGAAAACATTACACTTGCATAGGTAATAATATCCTGTTTCATTTAGTAGTCCTTATATGGAGCCAGTCAGGCACAAAGATGGTAATGCATTGAAGCTGTGGTTTTTTCTATTCAGGAAAAAGATGAATGTTTTGGCAGCTTAGATGAAAGTGTTACTGTTGTTGAACATGGAGATTTTGTGCATGCCACACCGTGGAAACCTGCAAATGTATAAAGTTTGTTAGAAACTGACTTTAGAACAGATAAATAACAATCTGTTAAATCAATTACCTTTTTGTTTTGTAAAGAGTGGTGTGACAGAGCCTAAATTTCTGACAATTGTGTAAAGAGAAAAATAAAAATGTGGCATTGACCACACATCTTGGGTTACAGGCCGAGGTCCAATAATACCATTTGACCATCTGTGAATCCATGACAATGTCATGGTTACACCCTGCTTTCAAATCGCAGAAGAAGCTATGACATCGATGAACGTGATTTCCTTGTCTATTTGTTTCTGGCTGGCCTAACTGAGGCCTGTGTTATAAAATATTGTAATGTTATAATAACACACTCCAATATAGTTTATGGCAATATGCCCATTACACTAAGCAATAGTGGGACACATATATATATATACTGTGTATATATATATATATATATATATATATATATATATATAGTTGGCCTATGCCAACCTATTGCACCTGTGACAAGTTAAAGGGTCTACCTTCTTTACCCTGTATAGTGAAATACTCCAAAGTGCTGACTGAGGTAAGGCCTACTATGGAACCTTGAAGCATAGCATCTGGAGCAGAATCTAAATTCTGCCATATTATATTTGTTAAGATTTAAAATTACAAAACATGCATAGACAGCACTTTATTTTCCAAGGGTAGCTGGGAGTGATGAGACAAACAGAGCATTAATTTGCCTGGGTTTTGCTTGGAACATAGTGTAGGGGTGGGTCAGCAGTGCTGGCCCCAGTATGTAGGTTTGGCTATGGGCATTAAAAGCATTTATAAATGTGGAGCAGTTTTCTAAAGACACACTTGATAACGTGTAGCAAGATGTACCTGTATATGAAAGCATAATAGCATAAACATAAAGCATACTTTTTGCAATTAAACAATGTCAGTATTGAGCATAATGCATAAAATACATTTTAAATAACAGAACAAATGTAGACTGCAAGTTTAGTTCAGAGTCCAGGAATCTTAGAGCACTGTGAACTCACTTGTGTTGAGCATGACCATGGAATAAGTTGCAGATAGTGGGGCACTGTTTAAGTTTGTAAGTTGCAGTCCTTGGTAAAAATTATTTAGTTTTGTTTGAAGGAATTATTTGAGCAAGCCACCATGTTTTTTGTTAACTTGTAAGGCTTTTCAAAGTATACAATGCTTTAGAACTTTGAAATTATAGAAACTTGTTTGTGCTTATAGAAGGCAGATGATTGCATCCATTGCTGTAAGGCTATAGCATGTTGGTTTGTATTTGTCTGAACAGGATAAAAAAAGCAGAAAAGACAATCAAACGATATGAATATGTGGAAACACATACACAAAACCCCCAGGCTCTGCTGGACTGAGCCGGGTTATACTGTTAGAATACAGCGGGTATTTTCAGAACCTGTAAATAACAAATAGCTGTTAGCAAATACACATTTTCTTTTATTTACCCATGGGAAGAAAGGGATGTACCTTGCAGCCTCTGTGGGTGTTGCACTGCATCATAAAATGTGTACACTGGATAGATGGTAATGGGCTGGCCCCATTGCTGTCCCCAATAAATATACTTTTCCAAGAGATGGGAACTTTCTTTTACCCTAGGAGGAAGAAAGAAGAAAAAAACACATGAACAACCTGAAAATAAAATAGGATTATGTTGATAGGATAAAGAAGCCAAGCATCCCTGGTTTCCCTTATCCTAAATATTACAAAATGTCAACTGAGTTGATAAAAGATCCAGATTAATGATAATACTGTACATGCATATATCTTAGAATGCATCCTTCAAAAAAAAGGGAGCACACCATGGTCACACACAAAACAAAAAAAAGGTTATTGTGTTTAACTATAGATGGTAAACTCTCTCAAAAACAGCTGTAAAATTTCTTTTTAACAGTATACTGTACATATAAAAACAAAACAAATACTGGGGGTGGTGAGTACCACCCCTCCAAGCGCCTTGCATAGTATGGGAATTGTGATATTATTCAGGAACAAAGGAGTTGTGTTACAACCAAACTTTTGTGAAGGAAGGCCTTGGGCATTGGCTATGTTGTCTGCAAGCCCAGATGAAAATGTCTGTTCTTTTTGCTTGGACAGAGTGCAACTACTGTATAAAAAAGTAAAATTGTAGGATTCACCCTTGGTGCATTTCCATGAAAACATACATTTTCAGTGGAAATGGATGCTTTAGGTGGGTGCACACATCAAGTTTGAACTGGTAATGACAAAAGATTTTGAAACACAAGAAGGTCAAGTTACTTGCAATGGTCACATAGTTTGAAAATGATAGCTGCTGGGAATCAAACACAGCCATTTAGGTTTGAAACAATAGTGCAGTCAAGCACCAAACTGTACTAAGGTGTATCTATATTACAATGACACCAAGGGCAAGGAAAAATGTATATACATGTGTTTATGGCTCACAAACTGTTACTGCAGAGATTTGGATCCAGTCACGAATAGGGTTAAGTAATTTGGCTGTCAGCCCAGAGGAGCTGACAACAGTCCTATCTCACATGTGGGGATGCATTCAGCAGTTGTTGTACTAGTAAACTCAAAATGAGAATTTTTTTTAAATGTATAAAGCAACAAACCATTGTAAGCTGAGCCCACATTAAAAATACTGACCAGTCATAAATACATATTTGAGACACAGCAGAGTACACATTCTAGTAACTCGTAATCTTTGTAAACTAAGAAGTTTTAGCACTTCTTTCTTTCTTAAACACCGTCCATATTGACCTACACGAACAATCAATAACGTGCCACGCCCTACAGATTCCCTATGGAATCATCTGAGACAATGGGATTTCAACCATAAGAAAAATCTTGTACAACAACCCCCTATGTCACAAATAGTAAAAACAACTGCCTAGCAATGACCCTGAATCATAGATAACCAAACCAATAATTAGGCATGGAGCACAAAACAACTGTAGTATATACCATTGAGTCTGAATGTATCCTAAAGTGAATAGCAATAACAATTCAGTAAACACATATATATATATATCACACCAAAACTGTTGCAGATGACATTAGAACAGCTTTAAACATTTACCCAAGGTAAGCAGTGGTTCTGGAATCATAAAAAATGTCAGAGCACAAAAATAGGGAGAGAACTCTAAGAACACTTACCAAATATCAAGTTGTAAAGAAATGGCTGCTTGCCTTCAAGGGTCAAACGGGCTATTTTTTTAGTTCCAAAATCTCTGATTGTTTGGCCACAAACTGAACAAGCAGTACGTCTGCTGCATGAGTGGAGGTCTGTCAACATTTCACATTCATTTCTCATCCTACAAATTTCACGCTCAAAGTCTTGAGCAGTTTTGGGTCTTGGAATCTTTATGATGGTGGGCATCCTACCACAATAATGCTTGTTAGTAGCAAACACACCAAGATGCTGTTCTAGTAAGAGTGCCAGCTCAGTATACAAGTCATGACTTTTGAACAAATCTATGACATCATACTCCTTGTTGTTGTGTTTGATGGCTGCCACTGCATGTAAGTCTTGCACAGGTAAAGTTACAGATCGAAAAGTTTGTAGATGGGCACCATCTACACCTTGTGTGCTAGTCTGCCTGCACTTTGACCAGGCACAAGTGGCTGGGTTCTCATCATGGAGAACTGACATGGCTGCTCCTGTGTCTAGAAGCATGTTGAGTTGGTGGCCCCTGACCATGGCCCTTACACAAGGTCGTCCGTTAGTGTCAACAAGCACGTCACTCATATTCTGGACTGGGGCTTGTAATTGTCAGTCTGAATGATTACCAGATTTTGTTCTCATCCTTCTGTCCCTGGGCATTACTGCCTGTAGGGGCTCATTGGACTGCCCCCCTTGGAGCTTCACAGGACAGGAATACTGTACCTGTGATGTCAGAGCTGCAATTCTGACTCACTCAATGGGCAGTTCCTCAATCACTGCACTGGCCTGGCCAGTGCCTGGTACTGCAAAGGGAATTGCCCCTTGGCCACTCAACCTTGCTGAGTATGAAGGCCTGAAAGGTAATATACTGCTGAATGGTGCCAGTGCTGCAACTGAATGGCCTGCAGTGCCATCCGTCCCAGCAAGGGCCTCCTCCAGTTATTTCTGGAGGGTCTCATTTTCATCTTTTAAATCCCTGTAGCTAGGCCCATTACGGTACTTGTCATTGGGATTTGTGTTTTGCCAATTCCGATTGTTATTGTTATTCTGGTTGTTTTTGTAGTTTTGGTTGTCAACCCCCCCCCTTGTGGGCCTGGGCCTGATGGTAGTCAGAAGGGGCTGCTTGCTTGGTATTGCCACCTTTCACAGTGTAGTGACTGGGGGCAGGGTTGACCACAGCAACTTGGACTGGGTCTACCTGGGGTGTGTTAGTGATGGCAGCTTCCTTGTTGTTATTGTTGTTTTTGCCTGAGATGAGGTTGCAGAGGTAGACCTGAAAGGCTGTCTCTGTCTTTGTAAGGATTTGCTCAAAAGTGTCAGTCTGTGGGTAAACACTTAGTTCAACTTTTTCCCTCAGGCCTGGAGTCATGTTCCTGATGAACAAATCCTTGTACTCAATTGGTTTTTACTGGCAGTCTCATTTGCCAAGCCCTTGCCAGCTTCATATGCAAGCCACAGCCATTGGTGGTAAGCTGCTGGGCTTTCTTTTACATTCTGCTTAACCTTGTAGACCTAGCAGGCTCCAACGACACCTGGGGCATTGGCTGAGACAGGGGCGTGGGCAATGTCATTAAAATCAAGTATGTCACAGTTGTGGACAGCCTCTGGGAGCTTGACCAAGAGGGTGGGATTGATGGTTTGTCTCAGGACTTGAACCTGGTACTGTGGTTGGAAAGAAAGCTTCTCACAGAGGGAGCGCACCTTCTCCAAATGACAGCTGAGGTTGTCAGTGGGACCCATCTGTCCAATGCCTTGGGCAATTTGTTGAACTGAATGAGCAACCTGCAGGGGATTGAGGTCATCAGCTGCTGCCGCATCAGCAACAGTTCTGTGCACACTGTCCTAGCTGACAGCATTCTCAACCATGCATTGAATTTGGTTATAAAGGGCTGATGGTGTATCCAGTGTGGTGGAGGTAGCTAGAGTGGTAATAACCTCCTGCACAATGCCTCACACTATTTCACCATCCACCCTGGTAAAGGGAGCAAGTGGGGTGGTCTGAACCTCTGCCCTGCTAACATGAGCCAGTGGGATGGGGTGAACTTGTGGCCTGCTAACAGGAGTAAGTGGGGGTGCATGGCTAGGTGGTGGATGGCAAGGATGACTGGGTAGTGGTGGGTCTCCCGTGTCATGGGGGCTGCCATGTTTGTTGTTGTCATGGGGGCTGACATGTTTGTTGTGATGTGGCAGAGTGGGCAACGTGCCAACATGGAGGCCATCTTGGGGATGGCTAGTGAATGCCACTGCCCTGTTGGGTAGGGGCTTGGATGTGATGAGGCTCTCCAGGTCCGCATAATCTGAGTCATCATCTCCAGATGACATAATATCAATGGGTGTATACTGAAACCATTCATTGCTTTAACATGGCTAGCAAGAACCTCTCTCTGATGGTGCAGTTTTGCCATCTTTGCCTTACATCTGCTATGACAGAGTCTAGCAGTGCCCTGCTCAATCCCTTTCTGAATCTCTCTCTCTGCAACACTCCATATGCTGCAACCAATTCAACGTTCTCCCTAAGCTCCTGATCTAACTGATTTATTAGTCTTGCATTCTCCTCTTTCAATTTCACATTCTCCTCTCGCAAACTCTCATTCTTATCAGTCAAAACATAATTTAAATAACACAGCTGTTTTTCATCACAGTTTAGCCTTTCAATGTCCTATTTTAACATGCGATTTTCACATTCTGTGTCCCAAGCAGTGCAATGCAACAGTCTGTTATCATGGTCACAGAGGGACTGTGTCTTCTCTGCCAATTTCTGTTCCCTTTTTTAAGAGAACCTGTGCTTGCAACCCCCCCCCCACTTTTTTAGAGAGGCATTTTGAGGCTCAAGAGAGGCACAACAGGCAAGCAAATTGCTTACAGCAGTATGAAGCGCTGCCACTAACAAGCCCTTTAAATAATATTTCTTTGCTTTTTGCTTGGACTGAAAATATTGTTCTGAGATGGCAAGCAAAGGGTCTTTAGCTAATCTTGCGTCCAGCCCAAAATCAGTCCACCCTCCATGGGAGGTGAGGTATTTTGAGACATCCAGTCTCAGTTCTGTGCACAGTTCAAACATTAGACACAAAGGGTTAACACACAAACAAAGAAAAAAAAAAACAACTGAAAGACTGCTATAAATCCTTGGAGCTGTAACCCAACAGATTTCCAGTGCCCTGTGGGAAACAATTTAGCTAAGGAGGTACTACGCTGTCTACTCACAAAAGGAGTATACCAGAGGTCTGGGTGGGTCTTTCACCCCAAGACCAAAGCACAATAAGTTTTCTGAAGAACAACCACCGTAAGTTCAAGCAGGACCGATTGGTTAAATTGCACCCTACTGCTTGACATTGAGTTCAAAAGAACTATAATGGAATCTTTACTTTGTACATTCCAAACCTGCACACAGTTGCTAAAATGTAGTTTGGGTAATAAAGCACCCTCACTTAGGTTCATGGTTGGAACTGCACAACAGTGAAGTAACACAGACGAGTGGTGTCTACTATAAAGGATTTATTACTGGTAATAAGCAGGCTTACAACTAAACACAGTGGAAAATCACACTGAGGGAGAATATCTGCAATCTTCCTAAAGCTTACCTAGGTAGCAAATTCATGAGGTATCATCTCTTCTCGGAGAAAAATGCATAAAGCAATAGGTCTTATACTTCTGATAACTACTGTAGCAATCAGCAAAAAGATATATAAAACACATACTATTGGACAATTAGGTGTCTGGCTAGCCTGGGAACACTTGTTGATCCAGCATAAAACTTAGATGTCACAAACAAAGACATGTCTCATAGTCAAGGTTGTCTTACAGGGTCTCACATAATTGCTTGGTAATAGCTATTCTGCACTAAGCTGTAGATGACAGTGTTACCTAATTAATGATTATACAGTGGTCCAAAGATGCTCCCCAGTATTTCAGTTAGGATTACCATATAATAGCATGATTATATGACAATAAAGCATAATAGTACTCAAATCCTGACACTGATGCTTATACGATAAGTGCCTGTGCCCTAAGTATTACTGTCTGTGAAGTGGGGGGGGCAGTCAGGGGTGCTGGACCATGGATAACAGTTCTCAGACCTGTTCACCCATCGTTGAGCCTGAAAAATTGGCTACATCATCTTGGTAGTACCCTGCTGTATTCCAAAGTCTCACCAGAAGATTTTCAGTTGACTGTCTTTGACTGCTAGCATTTTACTCCTACTTAAAATGTTGTTTGGCAAGACAATGAGCTACTCTTGCCGTCCCCTGGAGTCTCCCAGCAAAGAGGTGTCCTCAGTATATACTATCTGCCTGACTTCTGGCTGAAGTGAACCAACCCTACAATGCTTTTAAAGCCTCCTAATTTGAATTACCTGTTTTTTGTTGTCCTTTCTTGGAGCCTTCATGGTTTCCTGTCTTTGCCTCCTTGTTTGGTGCTCAGCACTGTTGGTCTGCTCACAGGACCTTGGACTCACGAGTCTTGCATGAATGATCCTCCTCCTCCCGACAGTGCGAACCATCTGGCTACTCAAATGTGTGCAGGCTCACACAGGCTACTGCTCGAACATGTGAACTCTGCGGCAAGTGCACTGCAATTGAACTAATTCATTTGGAGCAAGACTGTTCCTTAGCTCCCCTCTCCCCACCTTTTTTTGGTTATCCCTCCTCTCCTTATCAATTTTTTTCTTCTTACCCCTACACATTATGCCTCCATGTAAATAGGGAATGCAAGGTCCTGACATAAAGACATATCTGAATGCCATGCTGTTTTTCTTGTACTGCTAAAACCATTCAGATGTATAATACTTTATGGTTGTGCCCATCAGTGAACCATATTACTGGGTTATTTCCTCCCCCCTCTTTTTTTCTTTCTGTCCTCTGCCTTATCTACAGCAGGAATCCAGTTCCCTAGTGATAGGGGACCATTCTTTGTTACCTGTTTATGAAGTTGAAATGCTATATAGTTGGTAATTGAACTTGTTACACATCAGTTTGTTAGTCTCAGTGCAGAAGTTATTGGATATTCCTATGGTTGTGCTGAGTGTTAAAAATGCATCTACTCATATCCTTTGACAAAGTTCAGGACACATGGAGTTTTTACCCCTGGTTTTGAAATAGGTTCTAAGATGGTTAATGTTTTATGCTTTTGGGGGGGTTGGGGACAGCGTGGAGATGTGATGCACTATCATGGGAGAAGCAGTCATGTCTTGGCTATTGGGGATTGAGCCTCCACCACTGATAGCACAGTATGTGGCTCATGTTATTATGCTTCTTAAGTTGGTTATCTGGGGCTCGGGTGTTGTTATTTCATTTTTTTGCTTGGGGTGGTGGGATCTTGGGGGGTGGACTTAAAGGGTTTTGGGAGGGAGTGGACTGTCACAGGTAAGTGGGTCAAATTTTTTATTCTTTCTCTGGATCCCAGTATCCTCTTATACACTGGTTTAATACTCCCTGCTATACAACTAAAATGACTGGTTACAATTTTTGTCATCAGTGATCCTTCGATTCAAGGATGATCTCTACCATGGTTCACTGATGGGTCCTGAGGTGGTTCAGTAATCCAATCCTAGAGCCACAGATTTATCCACAGAAATTGCAGATGTTTCCATGTGGGAGTGCTGCCCACTGGCTGGGGTTTCTTTCCCTTTCCTTCCTATGCTTTCTCTTTTCAGCTTCGAGGGCAAGGCGTTTCTTTTCATAGCATGCCCCGACTTGATGGAGGTTCTGGCCCCATTGAGATCGGTTGTTGGCAAGCTCCTCCCAGCTCATCATGTTCATATCTGTTTTCTTGATATATGTCTTCAGTGTGCTTTTGTAGCATTTCATTTGACCACCACGGGATCTCTGGCTGTGACTGAGCTGAGAGTATAAAATTTATTTGAGGAGTTGAGAGTTGGGCTCCATACACAGTGTCCAGTCCAGCGAAATTGATGTCTGAGGATCAATGCCTCAATGCTGGTGACATTGGCCTCAGCAAGAACACTGACATTAGTGCGGTGGTCTTCCCACTCAATGTGGAGGATTTTCTAGGAGACATCATTGGTGGTACCTCTCCAGGCTCTTTATATAATGTCAGTAAGTCACCCAAGTTTCACATCCATAAAGAAGGGTTGGGGATGATAACTGAACTGTATACCTGGATCTTGGTGTCCTTTCGTATGTCACGATCAGTGAAGATGCACTGAAGCAGTTTTCCAAATGAGGTACTAGCACAATGTATCTTGTGCAGAATCTTATCATCGATGTTCACTGTTAGGGAGAGGAGGCTACTGAGGTAAGGGAAGTGCTCGACTGTCTCCAGGGTCAGTCCCTCGATGGTGAATTGTGGAGAGTAATTTATAAGGCCTTGAGCAGACTGATAGAGCACCTTGGTCTTCTTGATGTTAAGTGAGAGTCCCAGACTTTGGTAAGCTTCTGCAAAGAGATCTAGCGAAGACTGGAGGCCACTCCTGGTGTGTGCAAGGATAGCACAGTCATCAGCGTACTGGAGGCCAATGATGGATGCCTTGCAAACTTTGGTCTTTGAACTGAGACATCCAAGATTAAAGAGCCCTCCATCCATTCTGTATTTGATGTCAATTCCAGTGAGAAGGCATCCTTTGGTGAGGACTAGGATGACTGCTAGGAAGATAGAGAACAAGGCAGAAGCGATGACACACCCTTGCTTGACCCCAGTTTGTATGATGAATGGGTCTGTCTTTGAACCATTATGGAGAACACTGGCAGTCATCTGGTCATGCAGAAGTCTCAGGACCTTGATGAATTTTGAAGGGCAGCCAATTCTGGCCAGCACCTTCCACAAGGCTTCATGACTGATGGAGTCAAAGGCCTTTGTCAGGTCAATGAAAGCCATGTACAGGTCCTGATGTTGTTCTCGACACTTTTCTTGGATCTGCCTGGCAGTGAAGATCATGTCAGTTGTCCAGCAAGATGGTCTGAATCCACACTGAGATTCCAGCAGGACTTCTTCGGTGATGGGAAGGAGACGGTTCAGAAGAATGTGGGCAAGGCTTTTCCCTGTGGTGGAGAATAAAGCAATGCCTTGATAATTTCCACACACTGACTTGTCTCCCTTCTTGAAGATGGTAACAATGTTGGAATTCCTCAAGTCCTCTGGAATCTCCTTATTGTTCCAAATTTGGAGAATGAGTTGGTGGAGCTTTAGTACCAGTTCCTCCCCCCAGCCTTGTAGACTTCAGCTGGTATGCCATCTGGTCCCACAGATTTGTTGTTTTTGGCCAGCTTGATGGCATGTCTTACTTCTTTGATGGTAGTAGGGTTGACAAGAAATTCTCTTTCAGGGTGTTGAGGGACAGAATTGATAGTGGCATCTGTCCCAGATGACTCGTGGTTGAGAAGTGTCTCAAAATGCTCCTTCCATCTAGCTTGAATGCCTTAATTTCCCTTTAGGAGTGTCAAGCCATCTTGAGATCTGAGGGGAGCGGGACCATGGGAGCTTGGACCATAAATGGCCCTTGTAGCCTGGAAGAAGCTCCACATGTCATGTTTGCCAATACGGAGCTGGATCTCCTTGGCTTTATCTTGCCACCATTTGTTTTTGATGTCTCGGATCTTCCTTTGAGCTTATTCCTTGAGCTGCTGGTCTGACTCTTTCTTTTGCTGGCATGAGATGTCATCTTGCCATGTGCAGTGAGCTCTTCTTTTCCAGTTGAGCAGGTCTTTAATCTCAGTATCATTTTCATCAAACCAGTCCTAGTGATGCCGGGTGATATAGCCAATAGATTCAGCATATGCTGAGTGGATGGCAGTCTTGAACTCAGTCCAGTATCTCTTAATGTTATCCTCAGCTGCAAGCATGGCAGAGAGCCTTGCTTGGAGACATTGCTGGAAGTCCTCTTGAACCACTGGGTCATGAAGGGACTTGGTGTTGAATTTCCTTTGCATTGATTTTGGCTGCCTTTGATGTTTCTGAGGGAGATGGATGTTCATGACAGATCTGATGAGATGATGGTCTGTCCAGCAGTCATCGACTCTTCGCATGGCCCTTGTGATGTAGATATCCTTTCGATCACGGGTTCTGACAATGACGTAGTCAAGCAGGTGTCAGTGCTTGGCTCGAGGGTGTCTCCAGGTAGTCTTATACTTGTCGTTCTGTCTGAAGATGGTGTTCGTGATGACCAGGCCATGCTCTGCACATTTGTTCAGGAGTAGGATGCCATTGGAGTTTGTCTTTCCTACCCCCCTCCTTCCCGATGATACCATTCCAGAGATCTGAATTGTGCCCAACTCTGGTATTGAAGCCACCAAGGAGAATGACCTTGTCTTCCTTAGGGGTGTTGGTCAGGACTCTGTCAAGATTGGAGTAGAACTGTTCCTTGGCATCTTTGTCAGCATTAAGTGACGGGGCAGAAGCACTGATAATTGTGGCATGCTGATTGTTGCTGAGCTTAAGACGAAGGGTCATGAGGCATTTGTTGATGCCAATTGGGAGCTCTGTAAGCTGGTTTATGAGCTTGTTCTTGATGGCAAGGCCAATGCCATGAATGCTTCTGTCTTCAGCAGGCTTCCCTTTCCAGAAGAAGGTGAAACCTCCACCCTCTTCTCTCAACTGGCCTTCATCTGATCATCTTGTCTCACATAGGGCAGCAATATCGATGTTACATCTTGCAAGTTCCCTGGCCATAATAGCAGTTCTTCTTTCTGGGCATTCACTATACTGGTTGTCCATCAGAGTACAAATGTTACATGTCTCAAAAATCATTTTCTGTTTCTTGTTTCGACCACAGAGAGAGTGATCCCACTAGACGTGGATATCCAGCCAGAAGGTTAGACAGCCTAGGTTTAGGGCACCTTTTCTAGCCCCTTCCCCATGCGGGATGAGCAGAAGGGATCCTAAAGAGGACTGCTCAGTCACAGTAGCAGCTGCTGAATTGCACACCTGTCCCAGTCCAGGTGCCAGATGACCATCAAACTACCACCACCTACATGCAGATTTGTGGCTAGAGACTGCCAGATTTACTGGTCCTGTCCCCATCACCACTAGTCTGTCACCACAAGGCTTGGAAGGTTGGTTCTGGGGATGTTGTTTCCCATGGTAGAAGCCTGCGCATGACTTCTTTTAGTGTGGGGAAGCTGGTGCACCTACAGCAACCACACAAACTTGACAAGCAGGAGATCTAGCTCCCAGTGGCAAAGAGAGTCCAAGATGACTGGAGATCCCCATCTTGTTGCAGCCTTGATCTGCCTTCACAGCGGTTGAGATTCTAACATCTTCTTCCACTTTCTCCACCATTGAGGACTTTGGAGGTTGGTCCACACTTAGTCTGGGACCTCGCCTCAGGCCTGTTAGCCACAGGTGACCCTGCCAAGAGTATGAGACTCTGGATGACATAGCCCTGAGGGTCATTGGAACACACAAGCCTCTCCACCACAACAAGGTCTCGGTCCAAGGAGAGGCAATTTTTGTACACTGAACATCAAAGGGGCACAAACCCCGGCTACAAGGATGAAAGTCTTGTTGCATCACCATAGTATTCAAGCAGACATAGTCTTCCTACAGGAGATGCATCTTCTACCCACCTAAGTACTCTACCTTCATAGGACTTGGGTGGGACAAGTCTTCGGCTCAGGTTTTAATTCCCGCAAAAGGGGTGCTGCCATCCTAATTGCACACAGAATACCATTCCACTTAATCCAAGAAATATCTGATTCAGAGGGTGATTCAGAGGGTCATTATGTCATTCTAAGGGCTGTCTTAGATCAATCAAAAGTTATCCTTGATTCCATCTTCGGACCCAACTCAGATGATCCAGATTTTTTTGTAAATCTAATGACAACATTAGCTACATGGTCCATTAACCCAATAATTCTTGGGGGGGGGATGGAACTAGGTCCTATCAAATGATCTCGACAGATCGGGCCAACCTAGACTATCTTTATCACCAGGTCAAAAAGCCTTGCATGAGCTAATGCATTCAGTGGGTCTTGCAGATCCCTGGAGAATAGCCTATCCAGACAGGAAAGAATACTCATTACTCTACCTTCCCCATCAATCATTTTCATGCATAGACTACTTTCTAATGAGTGTAGATCATCTCCCAGGGGTTACATTGGTCTTTTACTCCTCTAAAGTTTTCTCTGACCATCACATTGTCCAGCTACTCCTAGACTTTACACCCAATGTCCAAAAAGATAAAATATGGAAAATTAATAACCAAATCCTATAATCTGATGACTATATACAACACTTACAAGCTTTCATTTCTAATTTCTGGCATATAATTCCCCATCCACGCACAAAGCTGATATATTATGGTGTACAATGAAATGCACTTTAAGAGGAGAATTAATATGCTTAGCATCGAAATGCAAAAACCAGAGAAATCAAGCCATCTCATCTCTTTTCAACCAGATCATAAAAGCTGAGGCGAACCTATCGGTTTCATCTCCTGTGGAGGACTGGGAAAAAGCTGAGTCCCTTTGGGCACAGTACAATCAATTATTGGCTGAAAAGGCTGAATTTCTCATGCTCAGGTCTAAAATATCCTATTTTGATCAAGGAGAAAGAGCTTGGAAGCTCTTGGCCCTCCTACTTCAGTCCCAAACCTCCAACAGGATTATCACTTCCATTCACTCATCATGGGGTAATCTCGTCACCTCCCCCTGGAACATTTGAGAAGCTTTTAAAGATTTTTATAGTCGCTTATATACTCCAACCACCTCCTTTTCTCTCAGAAAATGTTGCACTCCTTTATTAGTGATATCAACCTCCTGGCACTTTCTGAATCTCAAACTCTCAATCTAAAAGCCCCTATTGAAATTAAAGAAGTGCTTGATACCATTGACTCACTTTCATTGGACAAAGCACCTGGCCCAGATGGCTTTTCCTCTAATTTTTACAAAGCCCTTAAAGATACAATAGCACCTGTTCTTCTAGAAACCTTTCAATACCTCTACGTAAATGGCATTTCCAATATCTCCCTCACCCAGGCCACCATAGCAGTCCTTCCCAAACCTGGTAAGGAGCCTCTATTCGCCCCTAATTACAGACTCATCTCCCGCATTAATGTGGACCTAAAAATTCTCACTAAGATCCTGGCATCAAGATTAAGCCAGGTTTGGGACTCACTCATTATTGCAGAGCAGGTAGGGTTTGTTAAGGGCTATATTTCATCCAATCATCTTCGGAAGGTAGCTTATCTTTTTTTCTGTGTCCAAGGATTCTCCCACATCCACTGCCTTAGTCTCCTTGGATAGAGAAAAAGCTTTCTACAAAGTATCATGGGATTATGTCTTTTCTTTACTTCCTAAATATCATATTCCCCAAGAATTTGTAAACTGGATTAAAATACTTTACTTTTCCCCTTCAGCATGTGTACAGTGTAATGGAGTGCTCTTCACACCCTTTACCTTAAAGCAGGGGATGCGCCAGAACTGCCCACTCTCACCTTACTTATTTAATCTTTTCTTAGAACCATTCATAAGAAAATTGAATTCCTGTCTGTTAATCACTGGTATCACAATAAGCAACACAGAGTATAAACTCACCGCATATGCGGACGATATTCTATTACATCTCTCATCTCCCTCTCAATCTCTTCCTGCTGTATTTGCAATAATTTCTCAGTTTGGTACCATCTCCAATTATAAGTTGAACCTCAATAAAACAGAAATCTTTCCTCTCAATAAATAATCCCAGAGGGTAGGAGTGGAAAAATTGGGGCTACAATGGCAGTTGGATAAACTTAAATATTTGTGTATCAATCTCTACTCTTCCCCCAAAGTAATGAAAAGATGTAATCTTGACATCATTATAAACACTTTAAAGGAGGACACCAAGCGCTGGTCTCAGCTACCTCTCTCTTTGTAGGGTCATATGAGTATAATAAAAATGTAAAAGTAAAAAAGCTCTCCCCTATTAATTCTTCTGAGTGGAAGGCAGTACTTATAAATGCTAGGAGCCTTGTGGGTAAATACGATGAATTTAGCCTAATGTTGCACTCACAGAACATACATCTGGCCTTGATTACAGAAGCTTGGTGGGATGGAGAAGATATGTGGGAAAAAAGTGTCCCTGGGTATAATGTGTTCTCAAAATCTAGAGCATACAGGAAGGGGGAGGTATTGCAATCTATGTACATGAAAGTAGTAAATGTGATGAAATTTTGTGGGATACGTCTAACCTGGAGTTTCTGTGGGTTAAGCTATTTCCCCCAAAATGTACAAAAATCATATTAGTATTCTTGTTTAGAGCACCTTCTGCAACCCTATTAGATGACATTAAAATACTTTATATAATTAACAATTTAGACCCATCAGATAGAGTAATTCTGGCTGGTGATTTTAATTTGCCCAATATTCATTGGAATTTATTACAGGCTAATGGTAATATAAACAAACGATATCTGGATATGTGTGAACAGATGGGACTGGAATAGCTGGTACATGGTAGCACCAGGGGATCAAATATATTGGATTGGATCCTTACCAATATAGGTAATTAAATTAATAATGTGTTAATCAAAAGTCCACTAGGGAACAGTGATCACTCCACAGTTCATTTTAATATTTCTGACATTGGTTTTGGTAATACACCAGGAATTACACTGAAATTGAACTTTGGGAAAGCAGATTTTGTTGGCCTAAAGAGAGAACTTAATCATTGGGACTGGGTTAGCAAGCTAACCGGCAAGTCTGTTCAAGATATGTGGGACATACTGCTAACCAGGATCAAACAGCTTATTACGAAATTTATACCATGCAAACTTAACTGCGATAGACCCAAAAGGAATAAGCCCATATGGATAAACAGATCTATTAAAAAACTACTAAACAAAAAAAAATAGATTGTTTGGAAAATATAAAAGTAATGGATCACCTCTAAATCATAGATTGTATAGAGAATGTCTGAAACAAACTAAAAACAAAATTAAGAGAGCCGAAGCGCATTTTGAATTATCACTTGCTGATAAAGTTAAGGACTGAAAAAAAATCATTCTATTCATACGTTAATAGTAAAACGAAAGAAAACAACATGATAGGACCCTTTATAAATACCTTGGGACTAGTAGCCAATCCTGTAGAAATGGCTGATATCCAAAACAACTATTTTTGTTCAATTTTCAATACTGGCAACCAAAATATACACCATGAAAACTGCAGTTCAAGTCCTGGAAAATCATCGTGGAAGTTAATGATATTTATGCCAGATTATCTAAACTATACATTTCCAAAAATCCTTGTCCTGATGATGTGCATCCCAGAGTATTAAAGGAATTAGCATTTGTATTGCCCCCCCCTTACATATGTTTTTCAGACTTCCTTGGATCAAGGGTTAGTACCTAGGGATTGGAAACATGCCTTAGTGGTCCCCATTTTTAAAAAAGGAGTCAGGACAAAACCAGAAAATTTCAGACCAATAAGTCTGACTTCACTAATGGGTAAGATCTTGGAAGGGGTAATAAAGGATTATATCTTAAGGCACTTGGAGAGAAATGGTCTGGTTGACCAATCTCAGCATGGGTTCACTAAGTCCAGATCTTGTCAGACAAACTTATTGGCCTTTTATGAAAATGTAAATAGGGAATTGGATGTGGGAAACTCAGTTGATGTGGTGTACCTGGACTTTGCAAAGGCCTTTGATAAATTATTCAATTTAGAGTTATTAAAGCTGTTAGAGGAGATTAATTTGAACCCTAATATTTGTAATTGGGTATCAGCATGGTTACAAGGGAGACAACAGAAGGTAACCATTAAAGGAACTTTTTCTAATTGGTCTACTATTTCTCGCAGTGTCCCTCAGGGTTCCATTTTGGGACCTTGTTTGTTCAATATATATACATATATATATATATATATATATATATATATATATATACATATAGCCTCCCTGCAATCAGAAAATCCTAGAGCATGGCTATACAAATTTGCTGATGACTGTAGATAGGGGCTATTGTGAATACTCATGATGAGGCACTGGAACTGCAGAATATCATAAACAAAATTTCAGATTGGACCATTACTAATAAACTAGTTTTGAATATTACTAAATGCAAAATAATGCACATGGGCAAAACAAACAAATACAATAACTACACACTTGCCAACATACCACTTACTGGTACCATTGAAGAAAAAGACTTAAGTGTTATAACAGTCGCTGATTTTAAGTTTACACACATTGTAGATCTCAGATAAAAAAAAAGCCAATCAAAACTTAAATTGTATTTTGCGATATACTGCTAGTAGGGAGGCCAAAGTGCTAATTCCACTCTATGTAGAATTGGTCAGACCCCAGTTAAAGTATGCCATGCAGGTATGGTCTCCTCAAAATAGGGAGGATATTCTCAAAATGGAATCTGTCCAGAGGAGATTTACCAAATCTATTCAGGGGATGAAGGCATTATCATATCCAGCTAGATTAATGTCTCTTAATTTATATTCCTTACATTATAGGAGGTTTGGGGTGATATGTGTCTCTTATATAAGGTAATTGGTGATTCCAACTGTTGTACTGAATTAGGAATTTATCCAAGAATGGATGAACATGGTAGTAGAAGGCACAATAAACAACTAATACCATCCAAATGGAAACACAATATATGAAAGTACTGGTATAGCCAGAGGGTGGTTACTCCTTGTGTATGCCTTATGTAGGGCAGTAATTGACAGTGGGAGTATGAACCAGTTTAAGAATAACTTTGATCTGCATTTTGGTGATACAAAAATTCAGTTTCGAAGCCAGATATTAATGGGCAAGCTTTACGGACGTAAGTCTAATTGCTTGAAAACATCTACGAAATCTATGAAATATATTACCCCGCATACTATACCCCTTGCAAATGTACAACTGGGCCCTGATGAGCTCTTGGTTCTTCCATGTTCAGAAAATCATAAACTCCTTTTTGTGGACTGGGAAAAAATCAAGACGAAGTTATATTAAGCTCACTCAACAAAAAATAGATGGTGGCCTACAAGCTCCCAACTTTTACTTATACAATTTAGTAATACACCAAACCAGGATGAGGTACCAGTTACTCCCCTCAAGTTATTCCTCTGACTCTCACTACGACCCCCTCTGGCTAAAAATGTAATAATCCTTATGCGCGGCACAAGATGTAAACCTGAGTACCCTCCCTTTCTCAATCAAAAAAGAACCTTCCAAATAGACTAAAAGACTCCCTGCTAGGTTCCATGCTTCAAATACAACATAAATGTAATACTCTCCTTAAGACTGCTGGTCATAGGGATGTAGCACAACCTCCCTTCAATAACCCAAACCTCTTAATTTCAGGTAAACCCCTCAAGTCTACCCCCTTTTGGCCTAATATGGGAATTGAGAAGGTTGACGACTTACTTATCAGTCACAAACTGATGCAATTCCAGGATGGTCCCCTACACACATATTTAAATACCTGCAAATTTCCCACATGCTAATGAAACACTTTGATGCCAGGCTGTGGTCTAATACTTTGATACAGATACAGATTGGTCAATACCAGCAGGGACATCTGCCAGAACTAGACACGTGGTAGATTCCCTGCAGGAGGAGGGCCTCAAACAACTGGTACAACAACCCACAAGAGACAGGGCTATCCTAGATCTAGTACTGACTAACAAGGAAAGGATCACAGATCTCCAAGTAGAAGGTCACCTGGGCGCCAGTGACCATCACATGGTATGGCTCAGTTTGGCCACTAGAACAAAATCATCCCATTCCAAGGCAAAAATATGGGACTTCAGAGGAGCTGACTTTGATAAGATAGCCAACAGAGTTAAGCTAGCCCTTGCAAAAAGAAATACAGGTGAGGGGGTACAGGCAAAGTAGGCAAGCATTAAAGTTGCAATACTTGAAGAAACATCCCATTGTGCTAGTGAGAAAAGGAAGTTCAAAAGAAGAAGGAAACCACTTTAGTTCTCAAACACAGTAGCAAAAAGGTCAGAGCCAAAAGGTTAGCCTTCAGGAAATATAAGGGAATGCGGCAGGATGAAGATAGGGAGGCATACCAAACTTCCCTAAGGGAAGCAGGGAAGGTAGTAAGGTAGGCAAAGACTCAAACCAAGGAAACACTAGCACAAACAATAAAAGAAGGTGACAAGACTTTCTATAGATAAATTAGTGAAAGGAGAAAGTCCAGAGGGGGTATTGCTAAGATCAAAGGGGATAAGGGGCCGTGTGAGGAGGAGGACCATGTAAAAGTATCTATCCTAAATCAATACTTCTGCTCAGTATTCACTGAAGAGAAGGTAGGGCAGGGCCCACAGCTCTGCACTATGGAAACAGTGGGGAGGGAGGTGTGCACTAGTCCATTCACAAAAGAAAAGGTCCTACAAGAGCTCGATAAGCTCAGGGTGGACAAGGCAATGGGATCTGATGACATACATCTGAGGGTACTAAAGGAGCTAAGGGTGGAACTGACAGAGCTATTATCAGAACTGTTTAGTGAGTCTCTGAGCACAGGAGAGGTCCTAGAAGACTGTTGAAGGGCTCATATGATTCCGCTCCACAAGAGCAGTAGCAGGGAGGAGGCAGGGAACTACAGACCAGTCAGTCTTACCTCAGTAGCGGGCAAGATTATGGAGACACTCCTTAAGGAAAGGATAGTGCAACACCTGGAATCCATAGGAGCACAGGATCCAAGACAGCATGGGTTTACAAAAGGAAGGTCCTGTCAAACTAATATCATAGATTTCTTTGACTGGGTAACCATAGTGGTGGACCAAGGGGTAGCAGTTGATGTTGCCTATCTTGACTTCAGCAAAGCTTTCAATACTGTGCCACATAGAAGACTGATTAATAAGCTGGGTAGGCTCAGAGTGGGTCAGATGTTGGTCAACTGGGTGGCAAACTGGTTGACGGGCAGAAAACAGAGAGTGGTGGTAAATGGTATACAGTCAAAGAGATGCAAGTCACAAGTGGGGTACCTCAGGGATTAGTCATGGGGCCAGTCTTCTTCAATATCTTCATTAGTGACATTGCAGATGGGCTGCAGGGTAAGGTTTGTCTGTTTGCAGATGCCACCAAGATCTGCAACAGAGTAGATGATCTAGATGGGATGGGCAGAATGAGAAGAGATCTGGATAAACTAGCAAAATGGTCAGAAGAGTGGCAACTGGGGTTTAATGCAAAGAAGTGCAAGGTCATGCACATAGGGAAGAGAATCCCAGAAGCCACCTATAGGCTGGGAGGGAAGTTGCTGGCAGTCACAAGGGAAGAAAGAGACTTGGGTGTCATCATCACTGATGACCTGAAATCATCCAAGCAGATCTCTAAAGCAGTAGGTAAGGCTAGAGGGATGTTGGGGTGTATTAGTAGGGGTATCACAAGGCAAAAGAGGGAGGTAGTAATCCCTCTTTACAAGACACTGGTTAGGCCCCATCTGGAGTACTGTGTGCAGTACTGGAGGCCACACTTTCACAAGGACATTAACCAAATTGAGGCAGTCCAGAGAAGGGCAACCAAAATGGTGCAGGGACTGCATCAGAAATCATATGAGGACAGATAAACTGAGCTCAATATGTATACCCTAGAGCAAAGGAGGGAGAGAGGTGATATGATTGAAACATTCAGACACCTTAAGGGCATTAACACTGTGAAAGAGTCTAACATGTTTCAGTATAAGAGGAATAGCAGAAAAAGAGGACACAGCATGAGATTAGAGGGAGGCCGATTAAGAGGTAATGTGAGAAAGTTATTTTTCACAGGAAGAATGGTGGATGCATGGAACAGCCTACCTCAAGAAGTGGAGGATATGAATACAGTGCTTGGCTTCAAACAGGCATGGGACAGGCATAAGGGAGCAATACAGATGGATATGAATAGATAGGCCATTGACAGAGCAAAGGCATATGGCACATTCATAAGGTAGAAAAAGAAATGGGCAGACTGGATGGGCCTTGCAGTCCTTATCTGCCATCAGCTTCTATGTTTCTATGTCATCTACTCTCTCTCCATATGTCAATTCTCTTCTGTCTTCTCACTTGATAATGTATGCTTATAAATTTTTGCAGACCACAACTTCTTGGCTAGAAGGCCAAAGATGTTATTGGTGGGACCAGTCACTACCAACATCTACCTCTCCCAGACACTGGCCAAGAATCTGGAAAAACTTATACAGATACATTAAATGGGATAGGTATAGGTACTGTATATGCAGTTCCAGATTAACCATAACCTATACTACACCACGGTCAAATTTTACCAATGGGATCCCTGTCATCTAATCTTTGTACCAAATGTTTGAAGCACCCAGTGGCTTTGCTGCATATGTTATGGTCATGTGAAAAGATCTCCCCATTCTGGAATAGCATCAAGTCCCATCTGGACCCATTACTATCTCTCTCAGATAAATTTACTCCTGAGATCTGTGTTCTAGGAGAGTTAACTAATCTTCAGGGCTGATCACAAAGAGCCCACATGGCACTAATCTTAGCATGTGCCAAAAAGATATTACTTAGACACAGGGTGGATGCAATTACACCTTCCCATACTGAATGATATAGGGAAATTATGTTTGCTATACAGGGAGAACGTGTCATAGCTGGTGTGACCAATAGACTGAAAAAATACAAACAGGTCTGGGATCCCTTCTTTAGCCTGTTGCTGACTTAGTCTAATCATGAAAATTCCAATACTAGTGTCCCTTACTAACTCACTTTTCCATAAATGATTCAGGGGAGTAGTGCCCAGTATTCATTTAGTGTTATAACATAGCAGCAGTCGGGGTGGGGAGGGGAGGGGTGATGTACAGGCATCTGGTTAAACTATTTTCACTGTACTTTGATGAACACAAGTTTCCCTTTTGTATGTATGATATCAGCAAACTATGATCTTAATGCTTGTATGATGCCTGTACACATTGTTATGAAAACTTTAATAAAGCATATTTAATAAAAAGAAATGATAACATTTCCAAATAGGCATTTGTTTAATAAACAAGGAATTATGTGGGGGGGGGGTGGCGGCAAACATGGAAGAATTATTCCTCAGTATGTTTGGCCTAAACATTCTGGAGAATGAGTATAATTGCAAACTTACAAATGTAATTCAGGGTCTCTTAAAAAACATTCTTTACATTCCAATTAAGAATGACAATGATATTTGGGCCAGTAGATCAGAATACTCAATTCAGGTAGCTGTTCAACTTAAAAGTCAAGAACTACTGGATTTTATATTGGCAAAGAGTTCAGTATTGGACTGTTTGGGATTAAATGTATTTGATTGTCAAATCTTGGAAGTTGTATAGCTGGCACAGAGTGACCTGGCTGCCTATAATCAGGTACCACTTCCATTGGAAAAAAGGTTCTGGAACATTGCTGGAAATAATAACTGACTATTTAACTTATCCAATCCCTAGCCTCATCCTCAATTAAAAGTGATAGAGGTATACAAATTTTATTGTGGAACATTACGGGTTGGCCTAAAGTACAATATGACAAACATTTAATTAATTTTTTGTCACAAAATGATGTGCTGTGTATTCAAGAGATGTGGCACTATTTAGATAAGGTCATTAATTTTAATAGATATGAATGTTTCCATGTCAGAGGTAAAAAAAAATATATAATTCCGGTAGATACTCAGAAGGTCTTGCAGTTTTTATTTAAGCTGATCCTTGTGATAAAATACAACTACTTAGAAAAAGTGACAGTTTCTTAGTATTATATCTGGCTATGGCATCTGTAGAAATTATTTTAATCAACTGCCATATTGTTCCAAGTATTTCATTGTTTTATAATCAGCAGGTATGGAATACCCTAAGAAGCCTTATGTATGATCTACATACCGGCTATCCTAAAGTTGACATTCTTTTACAAGGTGATTGTAATGCCTGGATAGGCGACTTTGATGGTTTTTCTGATAATTTATTTCTTTATGCAAAGTGTACTATGAATGATTTACCTAAAAAGAAAACAAAAGATAGTAGAGTGAATAATGCTGGAAAGAAACTAACTGAAATTTTAACAGAATATAATATGTATTCGTTAAATGGCAGAGTAGACGGTGGCCAAGAAGGAGATTTTACCTATGTCTCAACAAGAGGTGCATCAACAATAGACCTTGTATTATGGTCAGGAGATATGAATATATGGGATAACCTCTGAATCCTTCCCAGAGCAGACAGTGACCATTTACCTCTAAAGCTGGAACTACAACAGCTGAGAGGCAGGCAGTTAAAGATTCAGGGTCAATAATCCCTTTCTCTGAAATAAGAGCTGCAAAAAGAATAATTTGGAATTTAGACTCTGAATTAAGATCGTTCCTTTACTGTTAAGTTATTTTATGGCTAGTGATCTAGCCAATATTTTATTAATAAAGATGGAACATTTGCTTTTAGAGTTTAAAAATTTATTTCATCGTATAAAAGAAAAATGTTCATTTCCACATAGTTCTGTTACTATTATGAGAGATAATGAATGGTTTGATAAAGAATGTAGAACAATTAAATCAGAAATTAATAAATTACTAAGGCAATTAAAGAAAAATAATAATAAAACCATCCTAATGCTCATAAAGAAGAAAAAATATGAATCTAGACTAAAGCTAAAGGAGAAAAAAGAAGCTCATTTTACTAAACAATGGTTATGCCTGGTGGATGATATAAGAACAAAGGATACAAAAAAGTTCTGGTCCCTGGTAGCCAGGGGCACAAACAACTATTAAACATTGATAGATTCGTATATCTCCAAAGATACCTAGGTAAATTGTTTAAAGCTATTTTTTTATGATCCTAACTTAGAAGAGGGGAAATCAGTTGTGATTCTAGATCCGAACTCCTTTACTCATATAACTTTTGAAGAGGTCTATATGACTATTAATACCCTTAATAAAAACAAGGCTGCTAGCCCAGATGGAATTCCAGCAGAAGCCTACCTGTGTGAAACCAGACTTTGGTGTAGGACTCCAACTGTCTTCTATAATAAATCAATTGGCTCAAATCTTTATCCAGTATCCTGGTTTGGTTTCAATATTATCCCAATTCATAAAAAGGGCAACATTAAAGACTCTGTGATGTACAGGCCAATAAGCCTTTTAGACACAACTCTAAACATTTTCTCCAAAATTCTTTTGGTAACATTAAAAGAGCAAGTTGAGCTTACACATGGCTATCTATAGTTCTAACTGGATTTAAAGCACAGTATTCTACACTAGATAATATATTTATTCTACAACATTTTATTGAGAGACATAAATTTTTAAGAAAACAAAAAATTATATACAATATTGATTTATTATACATCATCTTTTGATTCAATATTTAAGAAAGCTTCTCTGGGTCCAGTTATTAGAGAGAGGAATTGATAGAAATCTGATAGCAATAATTTCAAGCCTCCATATGAATACATGGGCTCAATTAAACTGGGAACAAGAGGATAGTTATCTTTTCCCTTTAAAACTAATAAAGGTATTTTGCAGGGGTGTGTTTTAGCCCCTCTTCTAATCTCTTTATACCTTGATAAATTATTAAGGGATCTGGCAGAGTTATGTTCAGACTCACCTAAAATTCACAGTATTATATGTCCTGCATTAGTGTATGTCAACAATATTGTTCTTCTCTCTCTCTCTCTCTCTCTCTTTCTAAGACTGGTCTCTAAAAAAGATTGACTTCCTTAATAAATGTTCAGAGAATCTGAATCTTAAAATTAATCTTAATAAAACAAAAATAATTACATTTGGTAGTAGGAAAACTGAGGGCAATTGGAGTCTGGGCAACAAAAGGGTGGAAGTGACCACTTCATATACTTATTTGGGCACAAAGATGTCAACTAATTGTCTATGGAAGCTTACCACTGAAAAGATAAAAGAAAAGCTTATTATAATAATAGGGGGTTTGACAAGGATTAACTTTAAATATGGAGGTTAGTCCATCAAGGGTGCAGTATCAGCTATTAAATCAAAATTTGAATCACAACGTCTTTACTGCTCTGAGATATGGGAACCTAGTAATATTAATGCATCAATGAGCCCTCTTTTTAAAATGTTAAAGAATATACTAAAATTAGGGCACTCTTACCCAGCATCATACATTAGGGCAGAAACTGGTTTAACTAACATTATAGCACTAATGGAAGCATGAAAAACTATTTTTTGGTTATGTTTAACAAATCTTCAGGACTCCTGTTTTGCAAAATTATGCCTAGAGGAAAAAGAATCTTGGTTCAAACTTGGTTATAAATCTAAATTTTAGTTTACATCACTTAATGCAACGATGTCTAAACATAAACTGTTGCCCTTGAAAAAAATAGTAGCTAAAAGAATAAAATTAAGTAAACATTATAAAAAATGATATACCAAAGAAGATAACTAATTACTGGAATAAACTTCACTTATAAAATATTAGAATTTCACATTTTTCAGAATGGTATGCTAAAATAACCAATATTTTGGATTTAAACAGTACCTTGACATTTTGGAGAATCCAGTTTTGCATAATATCTTTATTACCTATAAATCTGAATGTTTCCCAAGTAATGTTCTATTAGCCCACTATAATAAAGAGAAGGAGATCTCGGAAGCATATGATTGTTCAAGGGGCAGAAAAGAAAACCTAACCCATGTGTTGTGGACTTGCACTTGGTATACAAGAAAAAGGGATTATTGGTTGGGTTCCTTTATTAATAACGTGTATGAGATAGAATCAAATCATTTGACCTCGGTTCTCATGCATATAGCAGATTCCTGCCTGGTCATTGGAGAGACTATCTAAATATTTTTTGGGAAATATGAAAACAAGACAGAAATTTGAGGTTGATCAATAATCTGAAGGGTCCTGTTTTAGTGAAGTAGCTAAGTACAATAAATAGACTAATGCTATTAGGATGGGTGCCTTTGCATATTGCCTTTATGTAAATTCTGTATTATTCCTGTAGAGTCTGTGTAAAGCACTTTATGAACTTTTATACTGTAATCTGTTTTTAATTATTTGATTGTATGTTAAATGATGTATTTATGTTGCAATGGCTATATAAACGAACAATACATTGAATGGATTGATTAGTAGGCCTTACCCAATTAGCAAAGAATGGCAGCCTGAGGGAAAGCAGCACTCACCCGTGGCTCCGCTTCCCAGCTAATAATTTTCGTGTTTTAACCTATAACGAGAGTTGGTTACATTTGACAAGCAGGTCTGGCTAAGAGTAAGGGCTCTTCACATCTGTTAGACTCCAGAATCTGGGAGCGAGAAATGGATGTCTTCATGAAGAAGGACCCTCCACGGCACTCTCCGCCGCCAACACCCGAGAAGGATAAAGCCACAAAATGGCCAAAGCAGCAAGCTACAGGGGGAACTAAGTCAGCCGCATTGGCCACAGCTCTGTCAGAGGAAAGATTCCTTGAAATCATGCAGCCCTTACAGGAAAAGATCCTGGATATTTGGACGACTTGCAGCAAATTAAAATATTGGTTCAATCTCTAACAGTGTGTGTAGGGGACTCAGAGGCTAACATTACTTCCCTGGAGGTCAAGCAGGGGAAAATGGAGCAAGAAACCATCCAGATGGGCCACAGGCTTAAGAAGCTAGAGGAGAAGCTCGAAGATTTAGAAGGAAGGAGCAGAAGGAATAACCTTCTGGTGATTGGTACACCGGAGAAGGAGGAAGGGAGCAACCTGATCCTTTTTGCCCAGAAATTTTGTGAAAAGATAGCTGGTCCTTCTCCTAACAACACGGTTTATATTATCAAGCATGCCCATCAAGCTCTTCGCTCCCCTCTGCCTCCTGATGCCCCCCCTTCAACCTTTCATCATTAGAGTGCTCAATTTTCAAGATAAGCAATTTATCCTTAATAAAATCAAGGCCTTACAGGAAGTCCTCTGGGAAGGGCATAAAATTCGCATCACTCAAGATCTTCCACAGTCTGTTCAGCTAAAGCGACAAGAGTTGCACCCGACAGTGTCCAAGTTGATTGCTGCAGGAATGCCATTTCGCATGCAATACCCAGTGACGCTTCAAGTTAAATTCGGAGAGCAATGGCTCTCATTTGAGTCTCAGGAGCAAGCAAGGAAAGAGCTCAAGGTCTTGTTTCCTGATCTCTTCAAGTGAGGGCAAAGTTGCAGAGTGCCTCTCTTGAAAAGCGCATATGTGCAGGATTTTTTTTTTATGGTTGGACATGGAGTTTGCATTTGCTTCCTGACATGCCTATTTGATGCTGGCAGAGTAAACCCACCCATGGCAGCTGGAGGAGATCTGACAGTCTCATCTTGTGGATGTGACATAGCGCCCTCTACTGCAAGAGTTCTTCAGCGGACCAGCCATTTGAGCAGGGCACTGACGGCAGAAACATGTTTTCTCCTTCCTGATTTAGAGAAGACATATGTGAACTGCCCATTCTGTCAAATAGAACCTCTGGTCATTGGACTTTAGCTAAAGTGCCTTGGCTAGCATGGCCAGGTTGTGGTAGACATTACTACACATTTCCAGGGGCATTTGGTATGCAGGGCAGGCAGATTAATGTGCTCCCGTTTCCTCATTGTTGCTGCCTATAGACTTGTCAAATTAGCTGACAGGTTTATAGATCAGATGTAGAGTTAATCCAGGGAAGTACCTGCTGTTTACTTTTACAGCTTTATTTACCGAAGCGTGGCTGTGCCTGTATAGTTCTGGGGCTTGCTAGCTGGCCCTGTGGTTTGCAGAGGCCTATGGGCAATTCCCAATGCTTGATCTTTTCTGTTAGGGAGGGGGGACTTGTGATTCAGGTGGGTATCTCTAATGCAAGAAACGGGCACAATTATATCAGGGTGGTGCAATGTGAAAGGTGCTGTTAGGGGTCTCTTTTCCTTCTTTTTGTTCGGGGCCAGTTACAGTGGGGGAAGCGGGTGTGGTGGTGTGGGAACACAGGTTGCGATAACATCACGTACTAGAGGTAGCATTGTAGTGCAGTGGTTAGAACTGGGGAATAGAATAGTGCAAGTAATTAGAGTTAGTCTAATTTTTTTTTCTGTGTAAATTAATGTGTACTGTTATGAGTTTGGGTATTAAAAGAGGTTGGGCAGGGGGTACTAAGGAAGGGGAGGAGGGAGGCCAAGTGTTCTCGTCCTGCTCTATTTCAAATCAATGACAGGGATAATGTCACAGTTGGAGTTTTATTATGAGTGGCCCATATAAGTTCATAAGTTGGAATATAAAGGGTGCCCATGATCATTGCAAGAGGCACATTATTCTTAGACACCTGCAATGCCTAAATACTGGGATTGCTTTCCTTCAGGAAACACATCTCCGGCGTGAGGATATTGTATTGTTTCATAAACAGTGGGTTGGTTATGTCTACGGGGCAGGTAAATCCACTTGCAGAGGGGGTGTGGTTATTCTAATAGGTAAAAAGATTCCCTTCACCCTTGAAAAAGAAATCTGGGATCCTGATGGGAGGTACATTATAGTGACTGGTTTATTAGAATCTCATCAGGTGACGCTGGGAGCAGCCTATGGTCCAAAGGCCGAATCCCCCCATTTTCTCATGCACTTACTGAGGTTGGTTGTCTCCAACCCCCCTTAACTTACCATTTTAGGAGGTGATTGGAATATTACCCCCTATTCACACATCGATAGGTCCGAATCCCAAAGAAGGGGATTCTCTCCTGCTCAGAGGCCTTCATGAGCTCATGGGTGGGTGGATCTCATTGATGTTTAGCACCTTGCACTCGAGGCGCCAATACACTTTTCTCCTCTGCCGCATAAAACATTCTCGAGAATTGATTTTTTCCTTATTAGCTCCTTTGCCCTCCCCGGGGTAATTGAAGCCGATATCCACGCCAGGGTTATTTCTGACCACTCACCAGTTTCCCTTTTTTTCCTAGTAGGACCCGGGGTGAAAAGGGATACCCTCTGATGGCTTAACACCCAGTTATTACATAAACCTAGTTCCCTGCAACATATACGAGACTTTATTACTGACTTTATAAGGAACAACAGGAGTCAGTTAGCAAGGTTGACGTAGTCTGGGTGGCTTTAAAGTGCTCTCTGCGAGGGGAGTGTATCCGGATGGCCTCAACAAAGTTCCGGCGATTCAAGTCACAAACGAATTCCCTGCTTTCCTCAATCTGCCAACTGGAATCTAATACCTCTCGTTCATCTCCTGATGAAGACTGGACTAAGCTGCATAGACTGCAAGCTCAGTATTTCAGTCTTATCTCCCAAAAAGCTGAATTCTCACTGAAACATGCAAAATTTCAATATTTAGAGGCTGAGGAAAGAGCTAGCAAGTTGCTGGCCTTACGGCTTAGGCAAGAGGATGCATCTCGGTTCATTATGGGTATTAAGCTGGACAAGGATGCACCCGCTGTTACTGACCCTCGTGCCATAGCAGGGGTGTTAAGGCAGTATTATCAGAGGTTATATGCTGAGGAAGCAGATGCTCGCCCCTCCATGGCAGATATCTTGAAATACCTCAGCTCAGTTGACCTGCCCAAGCTGTCACCCATTCACACTTCTTCCCTGTTAGGCCCCATTATGGCAGAAGAAGTGGTAAGGGCCGTCGCACTTCTCCCAATGGATAAGTCCCCAGGGCTGGACGGACTCCCTAATGGTCTGTATAAGGCTTGCATATCAGAGCTAGCCCTTTATTGGCAGAGGTCTGTAATCACTGGTTTGATAAAGGGCTATCTGACCCTATTTTTCTGAGAGCACTAATCACGCTTATTCTTAAAAAGGGTAAAGATTTGCAATATCTGTAGAGTTATCAACCTATTTCATTGATTAACACCGATGTTAAACTTCTGGCCAAGATCTTGGCCAATAGCTTAGGACCTCTTATGCCCCTCATGGTAAGTAAAGAACAAATTGGTTTTATGGCAGGTCAGTCCTCAGGAAACCACATGCGGAAGTTGTTACACCTCCTCTCGATTGCCAGTGGCTCAGAACTACCCATGGTTCTGTTGTAACTGGATGCCGAGAAGGCCTTTGATAGGGTGTCATGGGACTTCCTTTTTGCCACTATGTCGTGGTTTGGGCTCCCAGAGGACTTCCTTCAGTGGATCAAGTTGCTACATTCCTCCCCGTCAGCCCAAATTCGATGCAATGGAGTCCACTCTGAAGCTTTCCCGCTCCATAGAGGTACTCGATAGGGATGTCCACTTTCCCCTTTTTTATTTAATTTATATTTAGGACCCCTTATTCGGCATTTGGTAGCCTCTCCAGGCATTCAAGGAATTTTAGTCGGAGGCCGAAGATATGCTCTCTCGGCATATGCAGATGATCTTTTGTTGCATTTGGAAGACCCACGGCACAGTCTACCAGCGCTTCTAGATGAGATTGGGGGCTTTTTCAAGGTCTCCTACTACAAGCTTAACCTCACTAAAACTAAAGTATTTCCCTTGAATAATTGGGTCTCCAGAGGGGAGGTGACCGACTTTGCACTGTTGTGGGGCTTGAAATCCCTTTTATATTTTGGAATCCATGTGACAAGGGATGTGGCCTCTACATTGAAGTTCAACCTTTCAGACTTATTGACTAAAATTAAAGCTGACCTGGATAGAGGGGGTGCTCCTCCCTTATCACTGTGGGGTAGGGTCTCCACGGTGAAAATGAATGTGCTCCTCCGTATCCTATACCCAATGGGCATGATGGACTGTTTTCTCCCTAAGAGATGGTTTGTTAAGTTACAATCAATGCTGAATACATTTATATGGCAGGGTAAGAAGGTCAGGAGATCTTACTTTAAATTAACTGCCCCAAGGGAGCAGGGTGGTCTGGCAGTTCCTTCCTTTTTCTTGTATTATTGTGCCCATCATTTGAGTAAACTTGCCAATTGGGCACAGAAACCGAAGTCCCTAGACCCGCTTGATTTCTCGTCAGAGTGGTTGGTAATAGAGCAGTACCTTGCAACTCAGCTCAAGTGCACTCTTCAGGGTCTCCTATATGCGACCCCTAGGGTTGTTCCCAGGACCCTTAGACCTACCCCATTGGGATGGTCCATCAAAGTGCTACAACAATTGCAAGTAGAGATGGCCACTAACTGGCATGTTTCCTTAGATCAATCCATTCTGGGCAACCCCCGTTTTAAAATTGGGTATCGGCCCATCCCACTGTCCTACCGACCTAACCTGAGGGAGAAGAAAGCTGCGGACATGTACGATAATAGAGAAATAATCTCCTTTTCTGCTTTCCAAGACAGATTCAATGTACAGGCTAGTGGTATTTTCCAATACGTGCAGCTTAAAGAAGCTGTCATCTCCCACATAGGTAAAACCCTGAGACCCGAGGTGGTGAAAATAGACCTGCCCTCTATTCTTACACTGGCTAGACAACCCCATGCTATTTCTTTTGTCTATAAGAAATTACAAGCATCGCAGAGCATTGTGCCTCAAGGGATTTGCTACTACTGAACTCAGTAGCTGCCACTGGACACGGAAGTAGACTTCTGGAAGAAACTGTGGCGTAATTCTTATATTTTCATTAAACAGGATAGATTGCATCTAGTTCAGTTTAATATCATGCACAACTTATATTTTACCCCTGTTAAGCTTCACACATTGGGGCAGCTCTCTTCCCCTACATGTACCAGATGTGGAGGGGAGTCGGGTACTTTGTTTCATATGTTGTGGACTTGCCCGAAAGTGCAAGCTTTCTGGCAGACAATTAGGTGGTCTCTGGATTCCTTCTTGTGGCTAGACCCATTATTTACCCCAGAAGTTTGCCTACTGAACTCCTTTCCTCAGGGCACGCACAAGGTCAGGAAAGGCCATATGGTCCTGGTTGCAACAATTGCAAAGCTGATTATATTAAGGCACTGGAGAGATAGTGCCCCCCCCCCCGGTACTGGAATGGCATAAATAAATTTTCTTGGCCATGCAGCTGGAGAAGCACATTTTCCTGATACGCAATAGATATGTAACTTTCCAGAGTGGATGGGGTGCGCTAGATGCTCTGTTAGTGGCTTGGATGATCCAACAGACCTGATTACAGACTATTAAATGATAATTTGTTAGAGCCATGTGCGAGTAACACTTGGCTTGGGGAGGGGGGATTTAGGAAGGACTAGAGCGTAAGGGGGAGGGATGGAAGGGGAAAGGGGAAGGTGGCTGGGGGTGGGTGGAATGCTTCAGAATTACCTAATATACACTGTTTATTGCTTTAATGGCATCCCCCGCGGGGGATTTTATGTTGTGCATTGTAATGTTATTTGAAAATAATAACGTTTATTGAATTATAAAAAAAAATAACTATATGAAGCAAGAAAGAAAGAAAGAAAGAAAGAAAGAAAGAAAGAAAGAAAGAAAATGTACGTACATACAAACATACATGCATAAATAAACATTCCCTATTTTTAAAGCACTCTTATTACATATAGAAATACTGGGCCAGATTTTCAAAGGCTGATGCAGTCCTTGTATCAAGCCCTGTGTCAAACCCATTTTTTGTCACAACTGCGCTAAAAACCTGTGCCTCAACTGCACCCAGTTTTCCATTGTCAATCACAGTTGCTGCAGTTTCCTCAGTTTACAGCAGCTCGCAAGAAATATTTGGCACAAACCCAATGAAAAGGGTCCCCTAAACGTTGCATGCTAGACAGTGAAAGCTGGTTCAACTTGTTGCATTTTGAACACAGGATTTAAAATCCCTAAATGCAGGTCAGGAGAATGCTAAGCCCTGTGTGCCAAATGATCTGTGAACTGGGGCCTTGGAAATCCAGCCCACTGTTCACAAGTTTAATTTCTTATGTTCCTTCGGTGACTATGTCCACACCTTCCTATCAATATCAGTTTTCCAAGAAAATGCCTGCTGCTTATCATGTCACAAATATAAGTGTGTGTGTGTGTGTGTGTGTGTGTGTGTGTGTGTGTTTTGGGGGGCATTTCACTAATGTAATTAAGCATAATTTTGATATTTTGTATTATTTTTCATCTATACATTCCAAGTACATTCTACTTGTGGAAACTTAGAGGGGCTATTTCTCTGTTGTGTAATGATGCATTTAAAATTACTAATTACTGTTAAAAACATTGTTTTTAACCCATTTTTTTCTTTCTTTTATTTTTTTAAATTTGGACCACTTTTATAATCTGCCTAAGACACTGCATGGTGTGCAGTGTTGTAGGATATCGCACTTCATGGGTGGTTGAAAGCTCTTAGTGATGCCATAACCCTCACAATACACCTGAGGTATGATGCTGTCCTTCAGCAACACACTCTGCAGCATATAATCAAGGCCCCTGGAATTCTGCAGTTCTGCAGTTGCGGAATTTGCTGCAGAATTTGCATCATGCTACGGAATATATATAGTGCCGCAGAATTCATTGTTTTTGGTGAATTTTCATATAAATATATTGTTTTTCCATAATGTCAGGCTTTCTTTCCCACCTCATTTGTCATGAAGCCCCTCCTCTATGCTCAGCATATGATGTCATCGATGACATCACATCATATTTAGCCAATGACAGGACTGCATTCTGCCAGAGAAATTAATAAATCATGCCTCAGAAATCAGAAAATTCTGCCGCAGAACAGCAGGGGCCCTGCATATAATGCTCCTATATAACGCTAATAACCCTTCTAATCAATCACACAAATTCATTAATTATGACTTCAACTGTCAACTTTTAAATTTCCTGTCTCATACTTAGTGTTCACAAATAGAGGCTTGCTCAACATTTTGACCCTAGCAAGCAGAAAAGGAAGATACCACATTCCAAAAACATTCAAAGACCTGCCTCCAACAAACACATAACGAAACTTAAAATGTTTAGATGCAGCTTATTTATGAATAGCATGGAAATGTAACTTTCCAACCTTAATGTTTTTCAAAACCAAAAAGCATGAAAACAACTCTCTAAAGTTTAGCTCCAACCCATGTTGTGTGTAACCAGTTTGCTCAATGAAATAGAACAAATTATTTAAAAAAAAAAAAAAAACACTACAAATTGCCAGTCAAGGTTTACATGAACAGAGACTGTAGCATTGCCACAGCCTAACTTCACTCTTAACTTGAAACAGAAACAAACAAAATCATCCTGCAGCTAAACTGCAACCAAGCCCATATGGTTACAACAGACTTAACTCTATGATATTTGTAAGCAGGTTTTTGGTCACAAAAAGCAGAATATATATTTTTTTTACCAGGAGAGACACACTAAGCTGAAAGCTTGTTTACAGGTGTGACCTGGGAGTACAAGGAAGTTAAGTGATTTGCTCAGGGTCACACAGTATGCAAGTGGGGCTGTGGGATTCAAACCCAGGTCTCCAGGTTTGTAGCTCAGAGCCTTAAACCACTGTGCTATACTGTACCAAACAAATGTTTACACTTCTTTCTAAGCAGCCATTTGCAACAAATCAACAAAAGTAGAAAAGACCCTTTTTAAACATGAAACTAAAATCTTGTACATACCAAAAACAAGAAGCAAGAAGACATCCTAATGTTTTAGAGGCCTACAAGGCTTAAAGAAGAGGCCAGACAATGGCATATGCTGCACAGAGGCACAGAAGCAGAGAGAAGGAATGTGTTGACCTCATAACGTTGATAAAGCAGTTAGAGGCTATGGACAAAACTCCACTTCAGGGAATTGATCTCAAAACTATAAAGGTCAACCTCTTGTGGACCTGAGTCAAGGTCAATGAACTACAGACCTGCAAGGCTGAATTTGCCATCACATGCCTATAACACAAATTACTGGGAAGGGGAGGAAGGTGAATAGGGGACTGGACTAACACCTCTATTAACACAGGATGAAAGGCATATTACCTCCTGGAAAAATAGTACCAGGCAGGTAGTAAACAAGTCTGATGGAATTAATGATGTGTTGCACACTTTCTACATATATCTACATGCCTCTCACATTCAGTGCATGGACTCAGAGGTATATGTCTTCCTGGCAGGCACCCCTTTACCTAACCTTACTAAGGAGGCAACTAACACACTGAACAATACATTTTCAGTGAAAGAGATTGAATCTGTCCTATCACAGATTCGCAGCTCATCTGGAATAAAGCTGCAGGAAGGGATGGACTTCTTATCTACATCCTTGATGTATCAAGGAATGTAGACATAAATCTACATTCCTTGACACATTGTACCACTAAAGAGTATTGACAGTACAAATATATATAGCTGGGCACTGGACATGGCATAGAAGAAAAGAGCAGCAGAGAATGCAGGGCAATAAGCAGCATTTAGGGCGAGAATAGTAGAAGGAAGATGATGGGTGTGGTGCTTTGCAGTAGATGTGGGACGACAGTATTCTGAATGACCTTCTGGACACTGAAGTGCTGCCCTATCTGCAAGCACCTCTCTGTGTTGAGGGAGGAGGTAGCTGAACTCCGACCATAGTTGGTGAGGATACAGGCGACCTTTCCCCCCATACAGAGACCACCATGTCCACCACCGCTCTCTCAGAGGTTGCTAAGAAGAAAGGAATGATGGACTATGGTGAGCTTGGGGAGGGTGCGGTAGGCTGCATGGGGACACATCCCACAGCTGGTGGTACTTCACAACTCATATGCCATACTGGCGGAACATAGAAATTGTGCAGCATCTCCGGAAGTGAACACCATGGGGGTTGAGGGGATCATCCAGGATGGAACCCCAAGGGCAAATGCAAGGGGAACACACAGGAGGAGGAAGCAAATCCTGGTCGGGGACTCCATTGTCTGGGGGATTGAGCTGAGGTCAGGTAGCAATGGTAAGAGGGAGGTTATGTGCCTACCTGGAGGCACAGTTCAGAAGGAACTGCATGGTGTGCAGTGTTGTAGGAATCCTTAGGATTGCAAGGGCAGTAGCAAGGAGGGGAAACTGGATGTCATTATTCACTTGGGGACTAATGATCTGGCAAGAGAGGGGGTAGATGTAGGAAGAGTACAGGAAGAGCTCAGGGAGCTGGGGAGGAGTCTTCAGCAAGAAGTACACTCTGCCATCTTCTCGGAGGTGCTACCTGTCCATGGCAAGACGGAAGGGAGGTATATCAGCATCACTGAATTCAACAAATGGCTGAAGAAATGGTGTGGAGAGGTGGGGTATGGTATCATTTGGGACTTGAAGCTCACTTGGAGGGATGAAGGAATATATTCTCCAGATGGGCTGCATCAATCCAGGGAAGGCAAAGGTATCCTCTCTGAGAAGTTTAAGTGCATCCTTAGTGATCATTTAAACTTGCCAAGTTGGGGGCATAGACAGTTAAGGGGATTATCATATCCCCCCTCCCTCCACAGGACATAACTGAAACCAGTGAGGACTCAAAAACTAGCATAATATCTAACCGTAAAACTACCATGGTTACAATGAGGGAGAGAACAGATGGTACATCACTAATGCGGCACAGGGCAAAGACCAATAAATAAGGAACATTCAAGGGGTACACAGAGTGGAAGGTCATGTGCACAAATGCCCACAGTCTGGGAACCAAAGTCCCAGACCTAATGGCACTGATGGCAAGCACAGACCTGGACACTGTGGATATTACAGAGACATGATATGCAGGGAACCATGACTGGGATGCAGCCATAGCAGGGTATACACTTTTTAGAAAGCATAGGGAGGGGAAAAGAGGAGAAGGGGTTGCTATGTATGTAAAGGAAGGGATTAAAGCCATGGAGGCTCAGGAATCCAGGTAAGAAGCAGAGGCATTGTGGGTCACTCTGGAGTCAGGGAACAAAACAATCATCCATGGTGGAGTAGTTTACAGGCCTCCCATGCAGGGGGAGCATATAGATCTAGTATTGATGGAAGCCATTCATAATATGGCAGCCAAAGGATAAGTACCACTAATGGGTGACTTCAACATGCCAGATGCAGATTGGAATACCCAGACTGCAAGTACATTAAGGAGCAGGGACCTCATGTCTGCCATGTATGGGGCAAACCTAAGGCAGCTGGTGGTTGAGCCCACCAAGGAGGGGGCTGTACTGAACTTAGTGCTGACAAAAAGGGATAGAATCGTGGATGTTGAGGTGGGCAGTCCCCTTAGTACCAGTGGCCACAGAACTGTTTGGTTCAGAGTCAGCACATTGGCAGAAGAAAGCCATTCAAATATTAAGATCCTAGATTTCCAGAAGGCCAACTTCATGGAGATGAGGGAACAGCTCAAAATTGCCCTGGCAGCAGAAGATACAGGGGAAGGGGGAGAAGAACAGTGGCTTAGCCTAAAGAGATCCATAGCAGGAGTGACAAGTCAATGTGTCAGATTGCTTAGCAAAAGCAAAAGAAAGAAGTGGCCACTGTGGTTCTTTAAGTCAGTAGCTGAGAAAGTGCGAGAAAAAAGTAAGGCATTCAGGAAATACAAAGAGACCCAGAAAGAAGAAGACAGACTGAAATATCTTGAGAAGCAGAGAGAAGCTGGGACAGCTGTCAGAGGGGCTAAGGCAACAACAGAGGAAGGAATAGTACAGGCTATTAAGAAAGGGGACAAGACATTCTTCCATTATATTAGTAAGAGGAAGAAGACAAGAAATGGGAGGGGGAGGGTGGAGGATGACCTTGAAAAATCTGAGATACTGAACAAATATTTTTGCTCAGTATTTACCAAGGAAGAGGCAGGGAAGGGGCCAAGACTCACGAGGAAAGATGTACAGGGGGGAGAGGTGGACACCAGCCCATTTATGGTGGATACAGTCTTGGATGTACTAGGAAAAGTAAAGACAGGCAAAGCAATGGGGCCAGATGGGATTCACCCTAGAGTGTTGAAGTAACTCAGGGAAGTCCTAGCAGGTTTGCTGACAACCCTCTTCAACCAATTACTAGAGATGGGGTGGTACCTGAGGACTGGAGGAGGGAAGAGGTGCACAAGACTGGAAGTAGGGAGCAGGCAGGCAAATACAGACCTGTAAGCCTGACCTCAGTTTTGGGGAAGCTGATGGAGTCCCTGCTTAAGGAGAAGGTAGTGAATTTCCTGGAGTCAAGCCGTGCAAAAGACCCAAGGCAGCATGGAATCACTGAGGGTAGGTCCCGTCAGACTAATCTTATCGATTTCTTTGACTGGGTGACCAGGGTGGTGGATCAAGGAGGGGCGGTGGATGTGGCCTTCCTGGATTTCAGTAAGGCCTACCTCACCATTTCTCATAGAAGGTTGCTTAACAAATTGGGGAATCTGGGTGTGGGCTCTAAAGTGGTAAAATGGGTTGGAAACTGGCTAAAAGGCAGGACCCAGTGGGTGGTAGTAAATGGCATAAAATCAGAAGAGGAGAAGGTGACCAGCGGAGTTCCACAGGGATCGGTGCTGGGTCCAGTTCTATTCAATATCTTCATAAGCGACATTGCAGAGGGACTGGAACGGAAAGTATGCCTGTTCGCAGATGACACCAAGATCTGTAACAGAGTCAGTGCACAAGAGGGGCTAGATAAAATGAGAAATGACCTAAGACAACTTGAGGAATGGTCAAGGGTTTGGCAGTTGGGTTTCAACAATAAGAAGTGCAAGATAATGCACCTGGGACACAGAAACCCAAGAGAGGAATATAGGCTCGGGGGGGGGCAGGTTCTTGCCACCACAAGTCAGGAGAGAAAGACCTGGGGGTTATCATATCTGATGACCTGAAGTCAGCCAAACAATGCAAAAAAGCAGTGAGGAAGGCAAACAGAATGCTGGGGTGCATAGGAAGGGGCATAACCAGCAGGAGGAGTGAAGAGGTGATGCCACTGTATAGATCACTGGTGAGGCCTCATCTGTAATACTGTGTCCAGTTCTGGAGACTGCATCTCAGGAAGGGCATAGACAAAATGGAAGAAGTCCAGATAACAGCAACAAAAATGGTGCATGGAATGCACCACAAGCCTTATGAGGAAAGACTCAATGAACTAAACATCTATTCACTGGAAGAGAGAAGGGAGAGAGGAGACATGATAGAGACTTTCAAATATTTTAGAGGAATAAACAGTGTACTGGAGGGGATCATATTTCAGAGAAAAAAGTGCACAAGGACAAGGGTACATAACATGAGGCTGGAGGGAGAGAGGCTTAGGAGGAATGCTAGGAAGTATGTTTTCAGAGAGAGGGAGGCGGATCAGTAGAACAGCCTACCAGCGGAGGTGGTGGCAGTGAAAATAGTATAGGGATTCAAAAGTGCTTGGGATACGCATAAAGGCACCCTGCCGTACAGCAGAATGGGGAAAAAGCAGTCCAGATAAGAGTAGGGTTTGCCAAACCAAGTAGGAAAATGAGCAGACTAGGTGGTCTGTATGGACCTTATCTGCCAACAGATTCTATGTTTTATGTTCCTTTAAATCCTTTCATCACAAGTTTGACCTACTTTTCTCAGGGCCTACCTAGAAACTAAAGAATTATCCACCCTCCCCAAATCCTGAGGGAGGCAGGTATGACTATCCTCCCCAAGAAGGACAAAGAATCAAGCAACCCTGACCTTTATAATTTTATCTCACTTATTTATGTGGACGGCAAGGTGTTCTCCAAAGCATTAGCCAGTCAGCCTGAATCCCACCTGCTGAACCTAATTCTCTCTCACAGGTGTGATTTATGAAGGATACACTGGTGTTGGACATTCTACGCTTCCTGGCCAGCCAATTTTCATGACAGGGAGGTAGCCCCACCCCAGCCTCAGTGATTGCTATAGACTATAAGAAACCTTTGACTCTGTAGAGTGGGGATACCTCCTCCAGGTGCTATGGCACATGGGCTTTAGGGACATCTTCTTGTGCCTGATATGAACCCTTTACCACTCCCTCTCAACAAAAGTCCTTACCAGCTCCAGTCTATCAAACCAATTTCCCTTTCAGAAATGTTCCCAGTAGGGGTGCCTCCCCTTTTGCCCCTCCTCTTTTTCCAGGCCATAATGCCTCTGGCTATAGCTCTGAGACAGCACAGAGATATATCAAGTCTACATGGGTGATCAGGAGTATTAAACCATGCTTTATGCAGATAACCTTATGGTTCTGACCCATAATGTCCCTTCTGAACACCCACAATGGTTCTCAAGTGTTTCTGGATTAAAGTTGCTCCCTGGAAAGATGGAAATCTTGCCTCTACATCACTTCTTCCCTAGTGCCCATTCATCACCAATGACATGAAAAGAACTTCACAGGATATAATATACTTGGGTATTTGTTTGCTATATGACGCCAAAAAATGGGCCACAGCCAACTTCACACCACTACTGTCCAAACTGAAACTTAAATGGGACAGACAGAAGCTTCTAAAGCTCTCTACAGTAGTAGAATTGCTGTCGTCAAGATGGCTTCAGTGCCAAATTCTTTCACTGTCTATCCCACATTACTCTCTTAATTTCCAAACTCTGGTTTTCAAAAATGGATACATGGATAGGACATTTTTTTGGATGAGGGAAAACCCCTCAGATATTGCAGAATCAAACTACTGACACACTAGAGGATGAAGGGATGGAGGTTGCCATGTTTCCAGGGTTATCACTTGGCCTACCTGGGAGATGAAACACTTCAGTGGTTTGCAACTCCATCCCACAAAGCCCCCTTGTGGAGCTGGATAGAAATGGCTGTCACAAGGACTCCCCTCTCTTGGTGCCATTGTATAAAAAGAATCATAGTAAACAATCACTCTTCTATGACAAGGGGCTCTATACACACACGTCAGATTGTCAGAAAGCTGTGCTAGGCACAGCCATCTATACCCTCCCTATGCCCATATGGAACAATCTAATAAGTTTAGTAGATCACAAAACCTTGTCCTGGCAGCCATCATGGCACAAGGCAGGACTATAAACTGTACAGGACCTGCTTATGGCAGGCTGAAACCCAATCAACACTTTTCAAAACCTGAAAGACAAATTGCAGTTTCTTGAAAGGGTCTGCTGGAGGTATTTGCAAATTAGAAATTACTAACACTCACCTCAAAAAAGGACCTGCAGAGAGTAAAAACCCTCCCTAACCCCTCACTTTGCTCAGGTGTCTTTGCCTTAACAATTGAAAAAAGGAGTAATCTATAAATGAATTCTAAGGGAAATACCTGAACAACTGCAGAAAACCAGTAGATGGGAAACCCAGCCGCTAGTATTTTCACTGAAGAACAATGGGATGAGTACTGGAATGTAGTCCAAGAGGTTTGAACAGACAGCAGGGCACTCCTACATAATAAAATCATGCACCTATCATATTGAATGCCAGCTGTTTTAAAGACCATGAAGGAAATTCCACATGATAATGCTGGAGGTATGTGCTGCAAGGAGTGGATCTAATTTGCATAATATGGGTCTGTGGCCCTAAAGCATCTTACTGGAAGAAGGTTATCTCCTCCTGTGCCAAAACCCACCACTGCCCTATGACAGAAACCTTAGGCTTCTGGATTATGGGCATCTCTCCTGCAGGGTATCAACTTACCAAGTACCACATCAACTAGTTAATGACAGCCTCTGTGAAGGCAAAAATGCTAATACTGCAAAAATGGAGATCAATCAAAATCCCATTCATAGAGCAATGGAGAGCATCCATGGAGAGACCACCCAACTTTGAACATACAAGAGACAAACAAGAGACAGGGCTATCCTAGATCTAGTACTGACTAACAGGGAAGGGATCACAGATCTCCAGGTAGAAGGTCACTTGGGGGCCAGTTACCATCACATGGTATGGTTCTATTTGGCTACTACATCTAAATCATCCCATTCCAAGGCAAAAATATGGGACTTCAGAGGAGCTGACTTTGAGAAGATGGCCAACAGAGTTAAGCTAGCCCTGGCAAAAAGAAACACAGGTGAGGGGGTACAGGCAAAGTGGGCAAGCATTAAGGATGCAATACTTGAAGCAACATCCCATTGTGTTAGACAGAAATGGAAGTGCAAAAGAACAAGGAAACCACTTTGGTTCTCAAATACATTAGCAGAAAAGGTCAGAGACAAAAGGCTGGCCTTCAGGAAATATAAGGGAACACAGCAGGATGAAGATAGGGAGGCATACGAAACTGCCCTAAGGGAAGCAGGGAAGGCAGTAAGGCAGGCAAAGTCCCAAACTGAGGAAACACTAGCATGAACAGTAAAAGAAGGTGACAAGACTTTCTATAGATACATTAGTGAAAGGAGAAAGTCCAGAGGGGTTATTGCTAAGCTTAATGGAGAAAAGGGAGCATGTGAGGAGGAGGACCATGTAAAAGCATCTATCCTAAATAAATACTTTTGCTCAGTATTTACTGAAGAGAAGGTAGGGCAGGGCCTACAGCTCAGCACCATGGACACGGGGGGAGGGGTGGAGGTAGGTGAGCACTACTCCCTTCATAAAAGAAAGGGTCCCACAAGAGCTTGCTAAGCTCAGGGTGGATAAGGCAATTGGACCTGATGGCATACATCCCAGCGTACTTAAGGAGCTAAAGGTGGAACTAGCAGAGCCATTAGCAGAACTGCTTAGTGAGTCTCTGAGCACAGGAGAGGTCCCAGAAGACTGGAGAAGGGTATGTGATCCCGCCTCCACAACAGTGGTAGCAGGAGGAGGCAGGAAACTACAGACCAGTCAGTCTTACCTCAGTAGTGGGCAAGATTATGGAGGCACTCCTTAAGAAGGATAGTGCAACACCTGGAATCCATAGGGGCACAGGATCCAAGACAGCATGGGTTTACAAAAGGAAGGTCCTGTCAAACTAATCTCATAGATTTCTTTGACTGGGTAACCAGAGTGGTGGACCAAGGGGAGCAGTTGATGTCGCCTACCTTGACTTCAGCAAAGCTTTTGACACTGTTCCACATAGAAGATTGATAAATAAGCTGGGTAGGCTCGGGGTGGGTCAGAAGTTGGTCGACTGGGTGGCAAACTGGTTGACGGGCAGAAAACAGAGAGTGGTGGTAAATGGTATACAGTCAGAAGAGATGCAAGTCACAAGTGGGGTACCTCAGGGATCAGTCCTGGAGCAGTCCTCTTCAACATCTTCATTAGTGACCTTGCAGATGGACTAGAGGGTAAGGATTGTCTGTTTGCAGATGACACCAAGATCTGCAACAGAGTAGATGATCCAGATGGAGTGGGCAGAATGAGAAGAGATCTGGATAAACTAGCAAATGGTCAGAAGAGTGGCAACTGGGATTTAATGCAAAGAAGTGCAAGATCATGCACATAGGGAAGAGAAACCCTGAAGCCACCTATAGGCTGGGAGGGGAGTTGCTAGCAGTCACAAAGGAAGAAAGAGACTTGGGCATCATCATCACTGATGACTTGAAATCATCCAAGCAGACCTCTAAAGCAGTAGGTAAGGCTAGGGGTGTTAGGGTATATTAGTAGGGGTATCACAAGTCGTAAGAGGGAGGTAATAATCCTCTTTACAAGACTCTGGTTAGGCCCCATCTGGAGTACTGCGTGCAGTATTGGAGGCCACACCTTCACACGGACATTAACCAAATTGAGGCAGTCCAGAGAAGGGCAACAAAATGGTGCAGGGACTGCATCAGAAGACATATAAGGACAGATTAACAGAGCTCAATATGTATACCCTTGAGCAAAGGAGGGAGAGAGGTGATATGATCGAGGCATTCAAACACCTTAAGGGCATTAACAAGGTGAAAGAGTCTAACATGTTTAAACATAAGAAAAATAGCAGGATAAGAGGACACAGCATGAGATTAGAGGGGGGCCAATTAACGGGGAATGTGAGGAAATTCTTTTTCACAGAAAGGGTGGTGGATGCATGGAATGGCCTACCTCAAGAAGTGGTGGCTATGAATACAGTGCAGGGCTTCAAACAGGCATGGGATAGGCATAAGGGAGCAATACAAATGAGCATGAATAGATAGGCCACTGACAGAGCAAAGGCCGATGGCACATTTATAAGGTAGAAAAAGAAATGGGCAGACTGGATGGGCATTGTGGTCCTTATCTGCCGTCAACTTCTATGTTTCTATACTACATAGATACATAGATACATAGACAGTGTCGGCAGATAAGGGCCTATGGCCCACCCAGTCTGCCCATTTGAGCTTGTAAGTTCAGTTTGTTTTCCTAGAAGTCTGTTGCCCCTTGCCCCTGACCTCCAGAATTCCTTTATGTCTATCCCATGCATTCTTAAATCCCGTGATTGTTTCAGCCCCCACCACTTCCTCTGGCAGGGTTTTCCACTTGTCCACCACCCGTTCTGTGAAGAAATTCTTTCTCATGTTTCCTCTGAATCGTCCTCCCTCCAACTTCATCCCATGCCCTCTAGTCCTGGAACATCTTTTAGCTTAAAAATAGTGTTTCCTGCACCCTGTTCCTCCCTGTAAGATACTTGTATGTCTCTATCATATCTCCTCTCTCCCTCCTCTCCTCCAGGGAGTACATGTTCAGTTCCTTCAACCTGTCTTCATAGGACTTGTGATGCAATCCATGCACCATCTTTGTTGCCCTCCTCTGAACCTTCTCTACCCTGTCTATGTCCTTACGTAGGTATGGTCTCCAGAACTGTACACTGTACTCCAGGTGGGGCCTCACTAGTGTCTTGTATAGCGGAATTATGACCTCCCTTTTCCTGCTGGTGATGCCCCTGCCTATACATCCCAGCATCCTATTTGCTTTACCTGCTGCCTTGTCACACTGTTTCCCTACCTTGAGGTCATCAGAGATGACAATCCCAAGATCCCTTTCCTGCTTGGTGCTATATCCTCACCCCAACTGATATATTGTGCCAGGGTTTTGTACTTCATATGCATTATCTTGCACTTCTTTGCATTGAATTTCAACTGCCAAACCCTGACCATTCTTCAAGTTTCTGCAGGTCCTTCTCATTCTGTCTACACCCTCTGGTGTGTCTACTCTGTTACAGAGCTTTGTGTCATCAGCGAACAGTGAAATTCTGCCTTCTAGGTCCTGCGCAATGTCACTGATGAAGATGTTGAATAGGACCGGTCCCAGCACTGATCCCTGTGGTACCCCACTGGTCACTCTTCCCTCTGTGGAGTGACAGCCATTTACCACCACCCTCTGTGTCCTGCCACCCAGCCAGTTACCTACCCACCGCACTACTGTCCTGCCCACACCCATATTCCTCAGCTTGTGTAATAGTCTTCTGTCTGGCACAGTGTCAAAGGCCTTGCTGAAGTCCAGATAGGACATGTCCACTGCCCTCCCCTGATCCACCTCCCTAGTCACCCAGTCAAAAAATTCAACCAGGTTGGTCTGACATGACCTCCCCCTGGTGAAACCATGCTGCCTTGGGTCCTGTAGTCCATTGACAACCAGATGTTCCACCAATCTCTCCTTCAGTAGTGCTTCCATGATCTTCCCCACTACCGAGGTGAGGCTGACTGGTCTGTAGTTCCCTGCTTCCTCTTTGTTCCCACTTTTGTATAAGGGGACTACATCTGCTGTCCTCCAGTCTTTGGGTACCTCCCCTGTTTCCAGTGATCAGCTAAACAAGATAGCCAGAGGTTCAGCCACCACCTCTCTTAGTTCTTTAAGGACCCTGGGGTGCACCCCATCTGGCCCCATTGCTTTATCAACTCTTATTACTTCCAGTTCCTTCAGGACCCTTTCTCTTGTAAAGGGACTTGTGTCCATTTCTGCACCATTCTCACCCCTTGTACTCCCTTCAGACCCATTACCCTCCTCTTCCTCAGGAAAGACTGAGCAGAAATACCTGTTCAATATGTCAGCTTTACTGTTGTCATCCTCCACGGCCCCACCCCCTTCAGTCTCACTATCCCTCCCTTTGTCTTTCTTTTTCACTTATGTACCTGAAAAGGTTTTGTCCTCTACCCACTGATTTTGCAATGTGTTCTTCTGTCTGAGCTTTGGCTTCCCTTACTGACCTCCCTGCCTCCCTTTGCTTCTCCTGGTACTTCTCCTATCCCCTTCTGCCTGTGTCTTTTGTATTGCCTGAATGCAATCTTTTGGCTTTCACTTTCTTTGCTACCTCTTTGGAAAACCATAATGGTCTCCTCTTCCTTTTCCTCTTGCTAACCTGCTTAATGCATAATTCTGTTGTTCTTGTAATCCCCATTTTAAATACTGCCCACTGTTCCTCAACCCCTGATTCCTGTCCCATTCCCCTTAATGCCTCTTTCAAGTATCTCCCCATTTTCCCAAAGTCTGCCCCCTAAAATCCAGGATACGTGTTTTGTGTGGTTTGGTTCTGCTCTTTCTGCGATTTCAAACCACAATGACTGGCAGTCACTGTTTCCCAGGTGCCCCCCACTGTTACCCCATCGCTGTCCCTGTTTGTGAGCACAGGGTCCAGTATTGCCTTCTGCCGAGTTGGTTCCATGACCAGTTGCTTGAGGAAGGCCCCTGAAGGGAGTCCAGGATAAATCTGTTCCTAGTTGATGCTGCTGCTGGGATGCTCCAGTCCACTTGGGAATATTGAAGTCTCCAACCAGTACTACCTCACCTCTTGTCTGCCATCCTTTGGATGGCTAGCATCAGCCTCCTATCTGTTTCTTCCTCCTGGGCTGGTGGTCTATAGACCACACCTGTGTGGATGGATGTCCCCATTTTCCTTTCCAGCTTAACCCACAGATCTCTCCCCATTTTGTTCCTCCTGGATCTCTCTGTGGCCCTTATGTCATTTTTCACATACAGTACCACCTCCTCCTTCCTGCCTGCTCTGTCTCTTCTGAATATGTTGTAGCCAGGTATGGTCATCTCCCAGTTGTGGTTATCATTACACTAGGTTTCAGTGATGGCCACAATGTCCAGGTCTGACTGTACCATGACAGCCTCCAGATCTTCCATCTTGTTGCTAAGGCTCCTGGCATTTGCACACATGGCTTTCCATGATTTGACCCCTAGACTGTTTCACTGTTCTACCAGCCCCTTCCTTGGTTGTCATTTATCCCTGGTTCTCCTTGCTGTCTGCCCTTCTGCTGAATTTTGCCCCTTTTCTGCTTATCCACCTCTTGGGCACTAATCTCCATCTTTGCACACTGCTTTGCAGAGATAGCCACTCCTCTGGTTCACTGGTTCCACTGTTAGCTGTGGGGGTGATCAAGTAGGTACCCTCCTTGCTGGCCTGCCACCCCCCTTTGCTAGTTTAAATGCTTGTCAATGTAGCATTTAAACTTATCATTGAGTGCTTGGATTCCCCTCCAGGATGGATGCAGGCCGTCAGGCTTGAGCAAACCTCCATCCCTCCAGGTGGGTCCCCAGTCACCAATGAATCCAAACCCTTCCTCACAGCACCAGTTCTTCAACCATGAGTTAAAGTTCCTGGTGCATGCACTCCTATGCTCTCCCTTGCCTCTCACAGGTAGTACTTCTGAGAAAGTGACAGAAGTAGCTATATGTCTCACTTTGCAAAAGCTACGAGAAGGAAGTATGACCTTATATGGGACCCTATATATCCTCCACCTGGTTTAGATTTATGGCAACTAGGAGATGAGACAGTATCTGGCACCACATTCTACTTCAGATTAAGACATATCTCCATGAATGTATGTCCTTCGATTCACTTCCCCTCTTCTTCAGGACTGTGGTAAATGATTTTAGACTTTCCCTAGGTGTTGTACTAGCATGGTTCTTAATGAGTGCAAGGTATATAGCAGCATAGAAAGTATGTCAGTATTGCTCTGTATGAAAGGAAGTGGAATGGTAGGTACCCCCTCACAAATGTTTAAGAACCATGTAACAAGCTGCAATCCATTTAGTTAAAATCTTGTTGCTGTATGTTTGAATGTAAACTTGACATGATGAATTATCCCATGCTGTCATTCATACCATATGTGTACTGTATTTTATAATGAAATTCAGTAATAATGATTGTGAAAAAAAAGAATGAAAATATCAGCATCAACTTACTCTTAACTCTCATACACATGTGTCTCAAGTTGTATGATCTCACCATCATGCAGTCACATTTAGACTCTCCAAACAATTACCTCATGATGTTACACTGAGAACTCTACTTGAACCATTAACTGGGTTAACTCCTCAATTGATGAAACTCTCTAACAAAAAATCAATAAAAAACACCTTGTGATTACAGAGATGTATTCTATAAAACAAAAGGAAGAATAGTGTATGATATACACAAAATAGTAATGCCATCTTGATTGCTTGATAAATGTCCACTCACATTTGGCCATGTGGCTTATTACCTCGTCAGGGTCCCTTACAGGCATTATTTTGTCATGAACTAGACTTTTTGATCATTTATTTTATAAATTCTTTGCAAAACAACTTTATTAATGTTCCAGTTAGATTTTTTTATCATTATTTTAGTTTTTGGTAACTGGGTAAGACCTACTAGGCACAAGTGACTGTTTTCAGGGGTGACCTGGGAGCACTGGGCATTTAAGTGACTTGCTCAGAGTCACACAGTGTACAAGTGGAGGTTGTAAGAATCAAACCAAGGTCTGGTCTGCTAGATATACCAAGCTCGGTCACAGCTCGTTACTCTAACCTTTAGGCTATACTGCCAGCCCAGGGTTCAAATTAAACCAACAAAAATAACAAAATGTGGTGTTAGCATTCCCAACCCTAACACTGCAACACCACCAGAAAGCAGCAAAAGGAAAATGAATTACAGTTTCACCTCTTCTTAGTCATTACAAACAAGGCCAGTGGTGTTCATTGAAGTTGTCAACCCTAACACTCACCCCATTCAATCTCTAAAGAAGCTAAGATGTGCAGACTAAATGATCATGGGGTGAACGTTAGGCTTGACAACCCCAAGAAATACCCCATGCCTGATTTAAGAAAACTCAGGGGAGGAGAAACTGTAACTGTTTTTCCTTTTGCTTTCTGATGGTTAAGGGTGGAGTGTTTGGGTTGGGAACACTAACACCACATTTCCATACTTTTATTGGTTTAATCTGAGCCCTAACTGGAGCATTAATTATGTCTTTTTTTGCAAAGAATTCCCTCACATTTTGAGGTTGTATAATGGTATCCTCATTCATACAGGTCTCTTTGGGACCTGTATGAACATATTCATTTCTCTCTGGAAGCAGAGCGTTCAGGGGCCCCTGAGGATCTGCACTTTCATCCCTCCATAGTTGCATACAGACATGTTGCTATGGAAGTGCACTTCCATTTCTCCAAAAAAAAAGCTATTTATTTGCCTGGTTGTATGACTTTCCATGTTATCCTATAGGAATTTTATTTTTTTAATTTTTATGTTTCTTTTATATGGCCACAAAATTGTTTGAGGGGTATTGTGTATTATTATTGTCGTACTCAGTAAAGCCTTTGTTTAGATATATAGATTGTCCCTTAATCCTTGCAGCACCATGGACTGATATATCAGTCCAGAATTCTTATATGTTCTAATTCTGTTGGCAGCCTAAGGGTTAAGTGCTATATTGAGAAAGTTTTGGCTTGTTGAAGTTGAAATACGAGGGGAAAAAAGATCCCATTATGCAAAAAAGAAATTTTAAAAGGAAACTAAGTCCAAATAATTTTTTCTTATGAAAGGATCCTTCTTCATGAAGTTGTGTCATTCATATGTAAAAGATTCAAGTCATATGAAAAAAGAATCTGAAAAAAAACACTGTCCACATTCTTTTTTTGTATCAAGGGATCCTTTTTGTGAAGTTGCATCATTCATAAGAAAACATATCCCTCCAAATAAAAATTATATTTGACTTAGTTTTTTTTTTTTAGATTCCTATTTCGTGTGAAAGGATCCTTTTCATGAGGTTGTTTTGTTCATATGAAACAAGATGCCTTCATACAAAAAAATAACTTTTTTTATATTATTTTTTTTTGTATAAAGGGATCCTTTACCATGAAGTTGTTTTTTAATATGAAAAAAGATTTAAAAATATGCAGAAAACATTTCTGGATAATGTCTACAAAAAGTAATTCCAGAATACACATAACAGGGTCCCGATTAGCAAGATACATGTGTTGGTGGTTCTGCATAATTTGTATGGGTTTCCATAAATTTTGTTGAAAAAAATTGAAACAAAATGGCAGCCATATGAAAAAAGATGTTTTCTGACAAAAAGAAATTACTCCCATATGAAAAAGTATCTTTTTTTCATATGGACCAAATTCCTTTTTCATTCCAAGCATCTATCCAAAAAAAAACAAAACATACTGAGCATGTTCAGAACCCAAATTTCAAATTATTATTACTTTGGAACAGATTAATATTTTTTTCATCAAACCAGCACAAGACACAACTCGTACCTAAGTCTTCCTACCCTGAAAATTTCAGAACACAATTCCAAACCATCTGGGCGCTAGGCAATGACAAAAAGCAGCACAAAAGAACCTTGATTTTTTTCACTCTTTTGCTATGCAGTTCTCGGAATCTGCACATCTGACCAGAACAAGACTTAGCATGTCAAGTATCTTATCCCTGAGACATGGCATGCAAGATTTCATGAAAATCTGTTAAACAGTTGTGAAGTTATTAAAGCACAACTGTTGGGGTTTAACATAGAAATGCTGGAGATCACGTGATGTGCCTGGCTTCCTAGCTGCTGCTCCTTGAGCTCCCACTTCCCCCCTTCAGAAATCTACTGTAATTTGCAGCTTTTGGACTAGCTTCACGGAGTCCGCCTTACTGTTGTTACAGCTGTGTGCTCATAGAACTCGTTTGGTGAGTTTTTAGCGTTCTCTGAGGGTAAAAACAAGCCGACATGGAGGCCGAAATGAAAGCGTCCTTACCTAGGCATATGCCCCCGGTCTCGCCTGACAAGCAAGCCAAGAAAGCAAAGTCCCAACAACAATCATCAGCCAAACAGCCAAGTGCCCTCTCAGCTTTGGTACCACTATCGGAGGAGCACTTTTTGCAGGAGCTGCAACCGTTTAAGGAAACACTGCAGGATATCGCGGCAGACCTTAAAAACCTCCGCACCGAGATGGCTGATCTCAAAACTCGGGTGAACGACACTGAAACACATACCCACTCTTTGGAAGCCTGGCACGACAAAGCTGACCCCGAGATGACAAAGCTCAGACAACAAATCACCAAATTGCAGCTTAAAATGGAGGACCTAGAGGGATGCAGCAGAAGGAACAACATTTTAATCTTTGGCTTACCAGAAGGGGCTGAGGGCTCCTCTGCTATTACGTCTACTCAGAAGCTTTTCAACAAGATTGTAGGCCCCTCACCACATAATCCCACCTATCTAATTGAAAGGGAGCACAGGTCCCTACATCCGAAACCAGAGGAATCAGCCTCCCCTAGCCCAATGATTAGCCAGTTGCTCAACTATCTGGAAAAGCAATACATTCTCTCGAAAGTCAGGGAATTACACTCTATCCAATGGGAGGACAAGCTACTATGCATTACTCAGGACCTACCCCTAGAAACCCACCAGAGGAGAGCCACCTTTCATCCTGTGGTTAGTAAGCTGATTCCGGCCAGCATCAAATTTTGGGTGGCTTACCCAGCTTGCCTTCAGGTTTTAGTAGATGGTGTGTGACACTCATATGATTCTGCTACTCAAGCAAAGGCCAATTTGGGAAAGAAGCTGCCCTCACTGTTCAAAGCCCCATGATGTGGCCCACATAATTATATGTACGAGACTCTGGCTTCTTCTAGTTTCCTTTTTTTTTTTGTACAATGTTGCTTACCTCAAATCTGCTCAGTTTTGTGTGGAGCCTGCAAGATGAGAGGCGATCCTTGGTGGAGCATCGGTGGGGATGGATCCTGGCGAGGTTAGACTGTGGTCTGAATATCTAGGAGGACCTGCGCATCACTGCGTTTCTAACCTGAAGGACTCTTTATATGCAGCACTTGTTTCCAGGGGGTTTCTTTTTTTCAGCGTGGTGTCAGCCCACTGCTAATTCGGTTCCCTTGGGAAACAATCAGTTTCTTGTAGGACTGTCTACCACACTAACCCTGCTGAAGTTATTTCACCTTCCCTTGTTCTTTATACTTGTCTGCTCCTTTACTGTCACTTCTGCCATTCTTTTTGCTTCGTCTTTTCCTATCTTCCTACTCCCTCTGCATTGTGATCAATTGATACCTGTCGGTAAGGCTATAGGTTTACGCTTTCTATTTTGTCTTTTATTGTTTTTCACCTTAGTACTTCTGCCTCCTTCTTTTGTACATAGTTATCTTGTTTCTGTTTGCATCAGTGTTTCTTAGCCTGTACCTAAGTCGTATCTATAACCATTCCTCTGTAGTTTACTTATTTTTTCAATCTTCTCCTTTTTTCTTCCTTTACCCAGTGTCTCTCAAGGCTACTCATCTGATTTAGTTGTTGCTACTCCCATATGTATATATGTATGGTGTCATTTCCTTACCATATTAGGGGTTTTTCTCTCAGGTTGAAAGCCATGTTGTTGTTTGATGGTGGGCTCGGGGGAGTGGGGGATAGCATTGGCTTAAGTATGGTCAGCCACATGTACTGGTGTGTGGGGGGATGTACCCTAGTTACCCTCCAGATCATTTTTATAATTTTGGTCACTTTGGGGGAAACACTGTGGTCTCTAGGGAGGGCTGTACTGGTAGATACTTTATTTGTAGAGAATCACAATATGCTTTGATCGGTTAATGCCTCTCACTTATATTTAGATGGGACCATGGAGGGTAAATACACTAGGGTGCAAAGGGGATCTCTACCAATTAAGGGCAATATGGCATATCAGTGGTCCTTGAAATTGGGTAGAGTGTTAATAGTAAATAGTTGTAAGTGGGTAGGGTCTATGGGGGGAGGTTAACAGTTCAACAGTTCTTCAAACTTAATAATGTGTGGAGTATTCAATACATGTCAAATGCTTATCGGTTTGGGTTATTGTTATGTGATTGTTGGATCAGGTGGAACACCAATATTAGTTTATTAAGATTTTATGTTCGTAGGGAGGGGCTTGTGGTGTACCTTTTTCATACAATAATTGGCCTGCACAAGAGGCATAAGAGAGTTAATGGCCAGTGGCATTAAAAAATTTATAACGTGGAATGTGAGAGGGGCTTGTGAACTTAGCAAAAGAGTACAAATTCTTAAATGCCTGTCAGTATTACAGGCTAACATCTCTTTCATTCAAGAAACCTACCTCCTCCTTGGGGAAGCCACAAGCTTGCGCAGACAAGAGGTTGGGCAAGTTTATGCCTCTGGTATGTTGACAGCTAGTGGTGGTACCGCCATTCTAATTCACCACTCAGTAGCTTTTCAGTCTAAAGCAACAATCATAGATCCGCATGGGAGATATGTACTAGTCCATGGCCTTTTAGACTGCACTGAAGTAGTCCTGGGGAGTGTGTATGGACCAGTAGGAGGGAATTCTGAATTATTCTTGGATCTGCTAAGTAAACTGCAAACATTCGCTTCTCTGCCATTAATACTTGGTGGGGACTGGAACTTACCACCCACTAGGATTTAGATCATTCTAATTATCCACTTAAGCCTCCCTCCATTGCCCAGAAAGCACTCTCCAATTTTTTAGACTCTACTGGGCTATGTGACCCTTGGAGACTGCAAAATCCCACGACCCGCCTTTTCTCCTTTCAATCTATGGTACACTCCTCTTGGTCCCGGCTGGACTATATTTTACTTAGTTGCTCACTTATACAGGGTTTAAATGACTCTGCTATAGAACCAATAGTTATATTGGACCATGCAGTAGCCTGGGTAACTGTCTTGTTAGACCATAATTTTCAAAGAGACCCGGTATGGCGTCTAAATACACAGCTTCTAAAGGAAGACTTTGTTACTACCAGAATCTCTGATTTGATTCAAACATTTGTTGGTAATAACCATGGATCTGTTGCAAGAATGGATCATGAGTGATTTTCCTTAAAATGCTATTTGAGAGGGGAGTTTTTTAGGCTCGCCTCCACCCGCAAATGGAAAAGAGAGGCTATCACCACATCGCTCCTGACTCAAATTCGTTCAATTGAACAATCCCTCTCATCTCCCTCCTCTCCAGATACTCTGAAAACACTGCTACACTTAAGGAATCAATATTCCCTTTTATTACAAGAAAAAGCAGAATTTGCCATACTAAGAACCCAGGCAAAATATATAAAGCAAGGGGAGAAGGCGAGTCACCTTCTAGCTTTGAGTCTGAGGAAATTGGAAGCTTCTAGATTTATTGTCTCCATTGAGGCCCCTGATGGGACCACTAAAACACACACTAGAGACATTGCATCTATCTTTAAGCAATTCTACTCTTCCCTATACAATAAACGTTCTCTACTCCTGTCTCAAAGTGAGTTATTAGATTATTTGTCTGCCTCTTCGTTACCAACTCTTTCTGCTATGCAGCAGTCCTTTCTAATCGCTCCCATTTCCTTCCAAGAAATTTTATCCACTATTAGTAATTTAGCGACGGATAAGGCCCCAGGTCCTGATGGCCTACCATCAAACTTTTATAAAATCTTTGCTAAAGAACTTGCACCTAGTTTGTTGCGTTTATACCAATATATGCTTTCAGAACAAATCCAGGACCCATCCCTATTAGAAGCCTCAATCATTCTCCTTCTTAAATCTGATAATCCATCTCATTCCCCAGTGAGCTGTCGCCCAATTTCTTTGTTAAATTGTGATATTAAAATTCTTGCCAAGATACTCACTAATAGAATTGAACAAGTCTGGACCCCTCTTCTTAGTTTGGAAAAAATAGGTTTTGTCTCCGGTAGAACTCCAGCAGACCATCTTCGTAAACTGTCATATATTATCCAGTTGGCAAAAACCTCCCCTGTTCCCATGGCATTAATTTCTCTAGATGCAGAAAAGGCTTTTGATAGGGTGGACTGAAATTTCTTGTGGACCACTCTACAGGTGATGGGCTTTCTCAATGACTTCATTAAATGGATTCAAGCCCTATACCTCTTCCCCAGGGCTAGAATACATTGTAATGGAGTACTATCTGATGCTTTCCCCTTTTCTCAGGCACACAGCAGGGGTGTCTGCTTCCCCCTTTCCTCTTTAACCTGTATCTTTAGCCCCTTATCAGGCATTTGAAATCCTCTCCTTTAATCATCGGTATACCTGTAGGTAATAGAGTCCCTCTGCTCTCGGTTTATGCCGATGATATACTGCTTCATCTCTCGTATCCGATCTCTTCCTTAAAAGAGGCGTTGGCCATTATTGACAACTTTGGGAAACTCTCGAATTATAAACTCAATATTAGTAAAACCAAAATTTTTCCCCTTAACTGCTTAACATATAACTCGGCCTTCAGCCAATTTGGTGTGAAGTGGACCCCAAAATCCATTAAATACTTAGGTATTTATATTACCTCAGATCTATCCCTATCGTGGAAACTTAAGTTTGATGATTTATGGCATAACATTCAGCAAGATGTAATAAGGTGGAAAAATCTCCCACTTTCGCTATGGGGTAGAATCAATACTATCAAAATGAACGTCCTACCCAGACTGTTTTACCCGTTAAATATGGTAGACACATGGTTACCGTTATCCTTTTTCCAATGTATTCACTCAGATGTTAATTCATTTATATGGTGAGACAAGACAATTAGAAGATCTTATCTTAAATTGTCCCAGCCTAAGGAGCTAGGAGGGCTTCGCCTTCCTAATTTTCAATTTTATTACTGGGCCTGTCATTTGTATAAGTGTGGAAAATGGTTGTCTCTACCTGAACATCTTACTCACAATAATTATGTCCCACTGTGGTTGCAAATTGAATCGGACATGTTTGCTTCTCACAGATTACCCCCAGCATCACTTTTTTACACATCAATGAAGAACATACCAAAAGCCTTGCAGTCTCTCCCTATTGGTATATCATTAAGAGTCCTTTCTCAACTGTTCAGCTACTGTAGGGTATCTCCAACTTTAGACTTTTCCCAGCCAATTTGCGCTAACCTGAATCTCAAAATAGGAGGTGTTTCCATAACTAGAAGTTGGTTACCAATTTCTTCTGTGCACACTGTTGCGGATTTTTATTCGCTGGAATGTATTCTAACCATGGAAGAGATTTTATCCAAATTTAGTTTACCGTCACCGGCAGCCTTTAAAATTCTTCAGCTTAAGCATCTCCTAATTAAAACATTTGGAAGTAAACTCAAACCCTCACAAATTGCTGCTTTTCTTCAGCAAATTACCATCTCAGCTAGTAAACCGCATGGCATATCTAAAATGTATAGTTTGCTTCTTACTTTTCCACAACCTCCATTGGCAGCCGGTTCTAAGATCTGGCAAGTGTTCTTTCTGGAAGAAGACATAAATTGGTATCATATATGGAAGGACTTATATATATCACACTCAAGACTGGTACAGATTAACGCAATATTGCATCGTTCACAACTTGTATTATACCCCCATTAAACTAGCTCAGATGAAGCACCTTCCTTCTAATACATGCTCCAGATGCAATAAAAAAAAAGGTTCGCGTCTACATATATTGTGGTCATATGACAAAATATCTCCCTTGTGGAGGCAAATAGAATCAACTCTGGACCCACTGTTGAGATTGCAGGGCCTTTTCTCCCCCGTGATATGTATTTGGGGTGATTACTCCAGAATCCAGGTGACGGAGCGAAGATTTCATATGGCCCTAATCTCAATGGTGGTCAAAAAGCTAGTGCTCAGACACTGGATGGATCAAGCCCCTATCTCTTATACAGAATGGCTGCACAAAATGACTTTTGCACTTCGAGCTGAGCATTTAATCGTGAATGTGCACCACCGCCAATCCTCCTTTAATAAAAATTGGGGGAAATTATTTGCCCTCTAACTGACTTGATAAGGTGTCTCAGTTGGTTCACGAGCCTCTCATTCATCTTATTTTCTTTTTCCTTGCTTTCTCTCGTTTCTCTTTTTTCTTGAAAGTCCCTTATGATTTTCATTCGGCCATCTCTTTTTTCTTTTTCTTTACTCCCTGCTTTGTGAGCGGTTATTCATTTTGGTCTTTATTTAGTATGACCTTAATAGGTTAGTAATAAGTACACCACGAGGTAGGGGGGAGGGAGGGAGAGAGGGGAGGAGCCGTGGAAGGTTTGGTTTGTTAGACCAATTATTGGTTTTTATATCCCTCTGAATGTTTAATTCCCCTGTTTAATTATTTTCTTGCTAGTTTATGTTATACATTGTCTCTCGTTTATGCCTTGTTTGGTTATATTGTGTTATGCGTTATAATCAATAAAGTTTGATAAAAAAAACATAGATATGCCTACTCAACCCTAACTATAGTGGCACTACTGCACCACTATAATAATTTAACATATTTTTCAGTCCCACATGTTGTGGACTGGTATAGGTAGGTTTCATTCAGTCTGTGCACACACTAAGCTCTGTTCCCTCATACACTACGTTTATCTACAGGGGTCTTCCATGGCTCTAGGGACTCTATTGTTTGTGTTTTTAAAGACCTCCCTACAGCCTGCAGCTCAATTCTTGTGCATATGTACCCAAGCCATATGTACTCAGACTTTAAAATCATCAATACCTCTAGGTATTATGCATCCTGACTGAGGAATCAGATTGCATAAAGATTTTTATGCTGTCCAGTTCTGGTTCAAATCTTACTGCCCTTCCCTAATCCCTGAGAAAACTGTCACCACAAACATTTTCATGAGAGAAAATCCACCAATTTGTCCATCACCTCACCTCATCCTTCACTGCCTTTGATGGCACATTTGTCTTACAAGTTGAGAAGTTTAAATACCTGGGTGGGCATCTGGCTAGATCAGTACCTATATTGTACTTCACTTACTGTAACAAGTCCATGTGCTGCAGTCTTCAGCCTCACCTAATTTGCTCTTCACAAACACAGGTTCTGTCTCACCATAGTGGCTAGAAGGCAAAACATATTTAAAATGTTGCTGCTATTCGTAGGCTGTGGAGAACTAGTATATTGTGTAGCTCGTAAATCATCCCTTTCCAAGTGTAACACACAATTCAACTCTGTTTTTTTGTGTTTTTTGTTTTGCAATCAGTTGCTCCACCAATACATGCTCTCAACACTATTACTGTACACTACCCTGAATAGGACACATTCTATGGGGCATATTACAAGGCATGGGATAACTTTTCTCTTAAAATTATGTACTGATTAAGTCCTCTGCCAGCTCCTCTTACTTCGTGCTACATTGCATCTGCCCATTCTTTATAATCCTCCTGCCCCTGAAATTTCATTATGGACCATCATTTATGGTTATATGTGTGAAAACAACTACTCAGGTATAGATCACTCATACTGAAAACAAAACAAGTGCACAATATACACTCGAGGGTGCATCCACTTTCCTGCAATGCAGGAACAGAACCACAATTTTATGAAGAAAAAACACGAACACCAGCAATACTATTTAAAGCGCTTTATTAGTGTCTAAAAGGGCTACCAAATAACAAACATGAGAGCAGACCAGAATGGTGGAGGGTGGCTCCCACATGTAGTTCCTTGCTGTAAGACTTCATCAGGGATACCTGATATTTATGTTCTGATATTTACTTCTGATCCACAGGTTTACCACAGTGTCTCAATCTACCTTACAACAGCCATTTCTAGTGGCAGTTCATTAAGGCTATGAAGGTACTGTATATGTTTGCTGTCTGTGGAAAACGGTTGTTGTGAGCTGGATCTTTCAAAAAATAAAAATAATGGGCTGGATTCACAAAGAGAGCCAAAATATCCATAGCTGTGGAAAAATGGTTTGTAACACCATATTCAAAAAGAAAATGTCTGCAGTTGCGGAACTCCATAAATCAGGAAAGTTAAGGAAGTTTACAAGTGCTGAAATCTCCCTAACGTTCTTTCCTTACCTGAGAAAAAACCTCATCAGGCACAACAACAGGTGATCCCTATTAACTGGAGCAGCAGACTTTGACAGTCTTGAAATAGATGCAGCAGTAAGTACTCACAGAGAGACCAGCAGCCAGTCCCTCACTGAGACCACTCCAGCACCACTGTAACAGCAGGGCCATGCACCACAGTGGCTATCTGTAACTGTTGGTAGAATTGATGGTTGTGTCTCTCCCTAGAGTTTTTGTTGTCTGCTTTAGAATCACTCACTGCAGGTTGTTGCCAGCTCTGCCTCTACTGCCTGTGGGGCTCCTTTATGGGTTGCACTAAGTCTTGTGGTTGTAGTGTGTTGTATTTCAATGAAAATGTGTGCTGTTTTTGTTGTAACAACTGAAACTACTATAGGTTTGCTATTACTTGTGCCTGCACCTCCACTATAATTATATCTCAATTGTTGGTACACTGCACTTTGCTCATGGAGAGGTACACCTCACTCTTTGTGGTGCAGCATGTGTGATCACATTTTTTCCACAGCTGCAAAAAAACACTGGCTGTGAATAGCCTCTAAGGGGATATGCCATACTTTTCAATGGCTTTTTTTCCTCAAGAACTTCTGTAGTTGCACTTTTTTCCACAGTCCTGGGTGTATTTTTTTCCACAGCTGCGGATGTTTTGTGTATATCACTCAGAGCAAGTTCCCATTTTACTCTGCAGCTATGGAACGTTTGAAGACTTAAGGAAGATGTTGCACCTTCAGGTTGTTTTGTGAATCCCCACCAACATATATAAAGTGATATTTTTCTGAACTGGGTATCTTTTCAATTTTTTTTTTAAATACATTTTTGCATTATGTTTTCTGTTTACATAACTGTACTTCCACTTTTATTGGTATTCTTCATTATGTTTTTTATATATAAAAAAATAGTTTTGACCATTCCAACTCTCCTTATGTACAACCAGTCATAGGACATGGACAAATTTATTTATGCAGACCAAAGCATATTCATTCCATTAGCATGTACATGTATGTAGCTCTAAATAGGCTGAGATATTGCAGCAAAATGTCAGCTCAGGTATGTGTGCACAAGGAGATGCATGTTTGTCAGTCCTCACCTTAATGCACTACCCATAGATCAGGAGACAATACTTTGAGACAGGTTTATGGTATGTCTGGGATTTTTAAACACACCAGTCTACAAATTCTGTTAAAGAACATGCAAAATGAAATTGAAATCATTGAAACTGAAATTATTGAAATCATTGAAACATACAAATATCAACTTTGATGGCAAATAAGGGCCGCTTGGCCCACTCCGTCTGCCCATTTCCCTGCCTATTTGATAAGCTACAGATCATAGTTAACCGATAACCTACTTCTTCCTACCCCCCACCACTGGTTTTGGGGAACACTGTAATGGGGCACTTAAGTTATGAAAATTTTGTTTCTCATTCACTACCAAAAGGTAAGAAGTTTTCAGGTGTTTAAAGTATTACATATTCTTGGATAGGAAATATTCCTGGATACTCAGGAAGAAGGAGAGCTGGGAATGGAAAAAGCTCTCTTGCATCATGGCAAGTGCAGGGAGGAATGTGAGAGCATGGTAATTCCCCTGCAAAGATAAGTCAACAGCTTATGAGGAGGGAGGAGGACTTCGGCCTCCTTCCAAGCTGAAGGGACCAACTCAGGATGGAAGGAAAGATTATGAAGAGTAGCAAAGGGGCAACAAATACTGGAACAGAGAGATGCAGGAGTTTGAGGTCAAGCACAGCAGGGTCAAGACCATTTGAAAGGTTAAGAGAGAGAGATAGAGTATAACTGTCAGGGTGGCAGCAAGGAAGCTTGAGGTATAAGAGAAGAAGGTGAAGGGGGAGATACGGAGTAGAAGGAAAAGGGTGGGATTTGACGGGAGGTGGACAAGAAGGGAATAGGGGAAAAAGGAGTGGGCATAAGAGGTGAAAAAAATCATTAAATGTGATAGTCACATCACAAAAGGATGTTATACACTGCCAAAAAATAACATGGGGATTCAGATTATTCTGGAGATGGGTTGAGAAACAATTTGCTTGTGCCTCTCTGTCAGCCATTTAGCTGGTATTTGGCAGTAATTTGTATCTTAGCAAGCTCTCAAGGAAAACAGAGTACTTATGGTGGTGCCAGGCAGAGTTGCAGTCATTGAATCTGTGATAAGATCTGTGATGATACAATGAAGATGGGAATAATGGGAAAGAGACCTCCTAGGAGGGGTGTGATAACCCCAAGTAGCAGTGACATTTGAGTGGAATAGGGATCAGGTCTCATCTTTGTTTAAGGATGGAGGCTGTGAAACTAATCTGTGTTCTGATAAGACAGAATAGCCCCTGGGATCTCACTGCCCTTCATGGAAGGGAAGGGTGCAGCTCCTTCAGGTGAGCTGGTTACAATATGATGAAAGAAAGAAACAAAGAAAGATAGGGCCTGATTTATGAATGGGTTGCATCTGCCGCAAGTCCCTGATGTGGTGAACATCCTGTGAAGGGGCTTGTGACAGATATTTGGTGCTGATCACAGTTTGGGATCTGGTGCACCAGATGCAGCATGTTAGACCAGCTCCCCCTGGTCTAGCTTTGCACCAAGGGATCCATTTACAGAGATTGCCCCAAACCTTGATGCCCATTGCTGTAAAATGTGGAAAGGCTGCAAATGTGCCAGCCTATCTCGAATCAGGCTGCACTGCACCAACGTGCTTCAGTACAATTATGCTTAAAAATTATTGATGATACAGGTTTTAGTGCAAGCCCTGCATCATCCTTCATGAATCAGACCCATAGCATTTGCCATCAGAGAAGGACTACTAAGCATACCTATTCTGCCCAGTTTTCCCTGACTATAGTATCACTGCAGATCCAACTTGATATCTGGCCCATTCACCTCCCCCCCGCTTCCCTTTCATTTAAATTCTAATGCCTGTCTCATGCAGTCTTGAACCCCATCACTGTTTTTCCCCACCACATCTGCAGAAAAACTGTTCCAGGAATCCACCACTCCTTCTGTGAAGAGACACTTCCTCACATCTCTCCTGAATCTACCCCCTCTAGCTTGTTATTGTGCCCCTTGTTCTTAAGTGCCTTTGTATTCTGAAAAATGCTTCCCCACTGCACCATAATTACACCTGAAAGGAATTTAAAGGTTCAACTTCAAGTTTACGATGCATAAAAATGCTGTAGCTTACACAGAACAAGATAAGTTCTGAGGATAAGCACATCTAGATAAACAATTACATTGCAACAGAGTGAATTTATGCCCAGCAACAGATTAAGTAAACTTGATTGTAAATAGGAAAATACACAGTGCATCAGATTTTCAGTACGGTATATGCTGTGCCTGAACAGCAAAGGACCACGGAGCAAAAATCAGTGCTTTATGATCAGTAAAAAGTATGTTTCTGAGTAATTTTGTCAGAATCCTGATGCTGCATTCTTCCCAAAACTGGATATGAACATTTATTTCCTAGCATGATTTAAATGTGGGCACTCTAATAAAACATGAGAAGCAGTAAGCCTGACATTCTGATTACATTTACAGGACACAGATACATTCAAATGTTGTCCATATATGAGAAAGTGCTATTATGGCCACAAATCTCTACTCTGTCCAGTAATTGTTTTCCATCAGAACTCAATTCATGAACTTTTAGATTACAGCCAGGTTCAAATGGTCTTTCCCTGACTTGTATAGTGTATACATACACAGGTCATGCATGCAATTAAAATCAGCTTGTATTGCATTATCTAGAGTATGCTGTTGTGCTAGGTGGACAAGTGTCCTGCAGCAACATATCCCCAGCCAATTTAACAAATTTGCTGTCAGTAATGATTTTAGATAAGCAGATATCAAGTACGGTAAACCAACTGTTGACATAGCTGATTCTAAGAATTTCATTCCAACATTTGGATGGCAGCCTAGATTATTTCATTTGTACAAGATTATGCCAAAAAGTCACCACTTTTTTAAGCATTCTAAATTCCACAGACAGACCCCTGCTTATATGTGAGTCACTGCAGTAGAAGTTAATATAGGGCAGTCCAAGACAATGTTTAAAAATGTATTTTATACATTGTCCGAGGACCTGATTTTCAAACGCTGAAATCTGGCACAAGGTTCCTGCACCAGAAGGAGTTGATGCAAGTGGCACCTTGGGCCATATGTTTTGGCTGATTTTTGAACACGGGCTGCATCAAAATTAGGATGCCATGTGCCAAACCTGCCCTTCACCATTCATGCACCAAAAAATGTGGTGTGCCAGGATGTAAGGCAGCTTGTGCCATAGTGGGGCTGCAGTATCCCCTTACTTGGGATTTTGGAAGCCTCACCATGAATGCAAGACAGGGCTAAGATTAGACCAGTGATGAGTTGATCTAATAGCCCTGCATTGGGGGTTTGGAGGGAGGAGAGAGGGGGAGTCTGCAAGGATGTTGAATGGGGCAGAGGTGCTTGTGGGTGTACAAAGGTGGGCAGAGGGGGTACGGCAGCTGTATCAGGATAAAGGGGTGGCACTGGACAGATGCATCCTTCCCAGGTGGACAGAGCTGCTAGAACTGGGTACACCCTTGTAGGAATGTACATACCTTTTTCCAGACCCCCAGTTGTCACCAGCCCTGACATCTGTCCCATATCTTACACACTGTCTGACATGTGGCAATTGGCATTGGCTACAAGGTACAGGGTGCAGTCAGTGGATGGGCACTTCATCTGGGCACTGCAAGATTCCCCTGCTGAACATACCACCGTGTGGAGCCATGCTGATGCCCGACTACACTGCTGTGGACTGTGTAATCTCTGAGACAGGTACCAGGGCTGGTGATGTCTGCGGGTCTGGGACAGGTTCTGTGTGTGCTTACCAGGGTATATCAGGTCCTAGTGGTTCTGTCCACTAGAGCAGGGCACATCCACCCAGTGCCACCCCTGTACCCTGTCACAGCTGCCATGTCCCTGCCCACCCACTATGACACTCATAAAGGTCTCTGCGCACTGGTTCACATCATTGAAGGCTTCCTTCTCCCCCCACTTTGAGGCTGGACCAGGGTTGCAGTGGGCAGGGGCGTGCTTGATGGGCCCTCTTTAAAACCACTCCAGTGCACCAAAGGTTGGCCACATCACTATGACTGCAGCAGCTCTCAGGACTTTGGTGGAGGGACCCCCTGTGTACTGAAATATGGAAATCCCCAAAAATATGGCCACAATTGCCAAGTCAGGGCCAGTGCTCACCACAGCAGGGGCAGCCTGCCCCAAACAAAGCTCAGGAGTCCATTGCTGGTACAGCAAGCACTGCTGTTAGACTGCAGTTGTATTTTTTTACTGCTGGAAGACCTTGTGTTTGTACTTGTATTTTGTCATTAAATTACATCAGCCACATCCTGTCTCGAGTGACATCTTACAGGGAGAAACAGAGTGCAGGAAAACACTATTTTTAAGCGAAAAAGATGTTCTAGGACTAGAGGGCATGGGATGAAGTTGGAGGGAGGACGATTCAGAGGAAACATGAGAAAGAATTTCTTCACAGAACGGGTGGTGGACAAGTGGAACACCCTGCCAGAGGAAGTGGTGGGAGCTGAAACAATCACGGGATTTAAGAATGCATGGGATAGACATAAAGGAATTCTAGAGGTCAGGGGTAAGGGGAAACAGACTTCTAGGAAAACAAACTGAACTTACAAGCTCAAATGGGCAGACTGGGTGGGCCATAGGCCCTTATCTGCCAACACTGTCTATGTATGTATCTATGTATCACTGGTCTTTGGATCTACTGGAATCCGATGCAGAGTTTGCTGCAGCTCTGGATCTGCACAAGGTGCACCGATCTAGCAGCACTTTGAAAATTGGGCCCCAGGTCTTTTAGCAGTTTAATAGCTGCTAACCTACAAACTTCACAACTATATAAGATCTGTGAATTTACCTTCATTTCAAAGCAAGACTTTAATGCTGCAAAAGAGTTATTCATGTATGTGTTAGGAAATGGATTAAAAGCTATGGAAGAACCTAAGACTGCCTGCTTAGTTTTTTTTTTAATGTGTGGATCAATTAACATTTTTCTGAACCCAAACTCACAGGTGACAAAAGGAATGAATCTCTTAAAACATATGGGGCTCAATATTCAAAACTTTGCCCGAGACAAAATTAGCACTGCCCTGCGGGTAAATTAGCACACCTCCAATAGCATGCAATATTCAAAGGAATAGGCCAGAGTCAAAAACTGCTGAATATAATGGACAAATAAAGGTGAGTGCAGTGCAATAATAGCCCTACAAGGAAGACAGCTCTGAATATAGCAACCGAGCAGTGCAAACAGCAACAACAGTCCAGTGCACATAGAGGTGGAGTCAGCTAAAGGTGAACTACATGGCCACAGTGGGCACGAGCAAGGAAATGGTGCATAACAACTGAAAATAACAGTGCAGGCTAAATACTGTAGACCTGTGCTAAGGTCCAGACAGGTTTGGTTGATACACAAGGAGGCATGGAAAGGACGAAAAGGGACTTGGCAAGGTTGGAGGAATGGTCAGAAGTATGGCAGTTAGGATTCAATGCAAAGAAGTGCAAAATAATGTACCTGGGAAAGAAGAACCCAGGGGAAGATTACACAATTGGGGGGAGGTAGTAACAACAACAAAAAAGGAAAGGGACCTGGGGGTAATCATATCAGATGACCTTAAGGTTAGCAAGCAATGTGAGAAGGCAGTAGAGAGGGGCTGGGGGTATACTGGGATGCATAGGAAGAGGCATCACCAGCAGAAAACAGGAAGTTGTTATCCCTCTGTACAGACAGTTGGTGAGACCCCATCTGGAGTACTGCATCCAGTTCTGGAGACCCCATCTCTGCAAGGACATAGACAGGATAGAGGCAGTCCAGAGCAGGGCAACTAAAATGGTACATGGTCTGCCAGAGAAGCTGAAGGAGGAGAGACTAAAGGAGCTTAATATGTATACCCTTGAAGAAAGAAGGGCGAGGGGGGACATGATAGAAACTTTTAAGTACCTCAGTGGAATCAACAAAGTCCAAGAGGGTAGCATCTTTCAAAAAAAGAGACGTGCAAGAACAAGGGGACACAATTTAAAGATAGAGGGGGGCAGTTCCGGAGCAATGTGAGGAAGTATTTTTCACAGAGTTGGTAGTAGATGTATGGAACAGCCTTTCTGAGGAGGTTGTGGGGTCTAAAACTGTGGAGGAATTCAAGAATGCATGGGACAGACATAAGACAGTTCATGTGTGGGGTAGGAAGAAATAGGCTGTTGGTTAACTAGGATCTGCGGCCTATCCTGTAGGTAGGGAAATGGGCAGACTAGGTGGGCCAAGCGGTCCTTATCTGCCATCAAAGTCTATGTTTCTATGTTTGCCCAAGGCAAACAAGTTTGCTCAGTGAAAACATATTTACTCGGGGCAAATGTTTGCCATGTTCAAAACAGATATACAAATGAGCCTAGTTAGGCATTCTGAGGGCAAACAGCCACATTACCATGTCATGATGCCAGTGTTAGTGGCTCAGTAGGTAGCACACTCACCTCTGAGGCCAGGAGATCAGAGGGCTGTGGGTTCAGTTCCCACATCTGGCACTTGGGTTAATATCCCAGTACTGACACTGTAGTGCAGCATGAGAGGGGTGTTGCACTTCTGAGGTGCCGTCTTTTGGATGAGACGTTGAACCGAGGTTCCATCTGCCTGGATTGGTGGTAGTACAGGTGAATGTTAAAGATCCCATGGCACTTATTGAAAAGAGTAGGGGAATTTCCCCGGTGTACTGGCCAAATTTCTCTCATTCACTAAAAATGCCACCAACAGCTTAATCTGGCTCAAGGTCAGTTGGCATTCATCTGTATCCTCCTCCCCCGGTTTGTGCCTGAAAATAGGCAGGATTTGTCTAGTACACTTACCCGGTCAACAAAAAAACTAAAATAAAACCAAAAAAATGATGGCCTGATTTGCATGCATTTTCATGTTTAGATTGTCTGGGTTATTTCAGGATGCACACAGCACCTCCTGTACAGTACGTCAAACTATAACTACAGGTCAGTAGCTGCAGGCTGGGTTTGATCACAGCACCACCAATATGTCAGACTGGATCAGCAGATCAGTAGCTGCATGCTAAGTTTGTACACAACAGCACAGATCACTTTGCCCCAGGGAACTAGCACCACTAGCACAGGTGGTTGTGCTGCATGCCATAGACATGTAGATGTTCCTGCTACAGTGTGCATCATATGTTAGAAAATGGGTAAAAGTAATTCAACCTTCTGATTGGCTGAGGCACTTCTCTAGCTGGGCATCTATCAGACAACAGATGCCTGGCTATTAAAAGTACCAGCCCAGTCAACCCCATTACCAGAAGCTTGCTGCCCAGCCTGATCTGTAATTGGCTAAACCCTCGCATTTTGTTTTTAAACCTCTGCCATTTTTTTGTCTTGCTTAGTGAGAGACGCTGACACACACAATGTTGTGTGTTAAAACTGCATCCTAGATGGTAAGCACTGCCTGTCTTCCTTATTGTCAGAGACCCCAAAAAAGTATTGTAATCCTTACATTTGCTGCTGCTTCATTTCACTTCCCTCGATCTGCACCTCCCGACCTTTCACCTTGGGTGCTGCTCTCTGTAAATCTAATGACCGCGTTGTACAGCCTACTCGCTGCATAGTCACCAACCACATCGTGCTACATTGAAATGTAACAAAAAAAAAAGAACAATGATACTTATAGAGAACATGGAGAGCTCAGAGAGGGGGTTAATTCAAACATGCTGCTTCTCAACTTCACCCCGTACTTCCGGGTATCGCTGTCAGCTTTTGTCCACACTGACTGCTAATGGCAGCACTTTCCTGACTGCAGTCCCTTGCCCTGCTCTCCAAATCTCAGTCCCCTGCAAAAGAAAGCTGCCAAAACCGGCAGTTGTTACAGCGCTAAGCTCTCTCACACTGTTTCCCTGCTAAAAAACATAGCAGCTCAACTGAACTCCTCACGTTTGAAAAATGCAGACTGCAAAAAGTACAGGAATCTACTGTAGCCACCAGTTGCTCCAGAGCCATCTTCTTTTTTTCTGCAGCTTCCTCTACCTTGCTGTTCAGCTCCTGACCTCATCATCATGGGGAGTGAGGGGAACAAATAAATGCAGGGGTGAGGTACGAGTCAGTAAACTACAGCAAATTATTTTTTTTAATTAAACTAGAGAGATAAAAGTCCCTACTTCAAAGTAAGAAAAAACAAATTCATCATTCTAAACCAGGTGGAGGAACTATTTGATGACAAAACTTATGTTAAACCAACTTTTTATTAACTTTTGTTTTATTAAACTTTTTTTTATTTACAATGTCCATTTTCTAAGTGCAAAAATACCCTCCAGGCTGGGTGGTATTGGGCTATACCGGACCTTCCAGTGGCTATAAGGACCTCCGCCCATCAAGCCTTATTACGCCCCTTGGCAGTCCAGTATAGCCCAAAACTGCTCACCCTGTTGGGTATTCTTGCTTACCTACAGTACCATGGGTAGCTGGTATTGTGGTGAACACATCAATGCAAACCATGTGACAGGTAACATTGAATGCTGCGGTCCACATATATACAGGCTCAGCTGGCAGGTGTGTACCAGCAGTGGACAATGCAGTCATACTGTCCTGTGACCCACAAATGCTGTGCCAATGGCATGGAATTCTCACAGTGCCAGACATATGGCTAGCCATGTGTGACAGAGTGCATGTACAGGTATGCGGTATGTGCCGGGGGGCAGACACAAAACATGATAAAGGCCCAGTGATAGCAGGGGCATATCTGTCACTGGACCATGTACACTGTGTGGATGACCCCAGCCATGTGGCACCACCTACTATGTGGTGCACCTATGTGGTGCACCTGTACACCCTCCCCTCACCATACCACCCTCACCATGCTCCCTCTCCTCTGTCTAGCATGTGTGTGCTGAATTGTGCTGGTGTAGCCCCCAATGGAGGGATTGGGTGTGTGAGCTGCACGTACCCACCGACAAGGTGTCCACTGGGTACTAGGTCACTCTCAACTGCCTGGCAGGGTAGGGACTGGTGCCAGATGATAGGTGTCATGGGCACTGCCAGGGTACCGCACTATAACTCATTGCCAGTACCGTTGGTTTGCAGCATATTTCCTCCTTGGTATATGGTGTGGCTCAGGGTGACCTTCCACCCTCTTCTCCTGCCCAATGACTGCAGTCATCGGGTGCACCATCATGCTGTTGTTGCATACAGCTCTGTTGCCTGTTGCTGCTATGTCCACACCCCTCAATCCTTGTTTTGCCCTATGTTAAGACTACCTTTTTCTGGGCGATATCTTGCAGCATGATAAGTGCTACACAGACACACTTTGCGCGACTCTAATACGCTGAATATAGCATGGCACCTGTATTCATGTACATTATCTCTTTGTGCTGCGCTATTTCAGTTTGCCCGCACTATTTGGTGTTTTGAATATAGGGGACCAGTGCAAATGGGGTGCAATCCTGGTGCAAATGGTTTTTCCCAGCACAGAGTTTTGAATATTTGGCCTCTGATTGTTAATTTTCCATCATTCTACTTTAGTTCTTTTACCACCAAAGACCATAATTTAGTTTTGTTAATACTTAATTCTAAATGTAGTTTTCCTAAGGAGTCTAGAACTGAAACTAATGCCTTCCTAAGGCCAACAGGGGTTTTTGGGAAAGATCACTGCATCATCCACATGCAGTATAACAAAATTGATATTGGAAAGGTGTCAATTTGGGGAGCAAATGACTCAATCTTTTTTAGCTCCAGAACTAACCTGTCTATATCAATATTAAACAGTGCACAGACCAAAAGGCACCCTTGTTTTACACTTTGGTTTACCTTAGTAAAATGGATACCCAACATATTTTCTTACTTGTATGCAAGCTTTTGTGTCTTTGTGTAATAACTGTATGATTTCCAGAACCATATTATGTTTAGATCTTTTAGGATCATTAAAGAGATAAATCTTTTGACAGTTTCAAAGGCAGCTTGAATAACCATAAATGCTGCATATAGCTTCCTTTTTATTTTTAACATATTTATCAACAAGATAGCTTAGAGTAAATATAGGGTACAAGGCCCCAGTATTTTCCCTAAAACCGCATTGATATGTTAACAAAATGTCACAATCTTCTACTCACCACAATAACAGATTTAAAATGAGTTTTGAAAAAGACTTTAAAAGTCTTGAACAAAATTGAGGGCAATGGGTAAAAGACTAATGGCTCTACAGTTATATGTAATAGATTAGGGTCCTTTTTATGTTGTCTTGCGCCTGCGCAAGAAACATGTTGCGGTAACTTTGGAATAGCAGGTTTTGGAGGCGCGGTCCTGTTGTGGCCTATGGCACCACTGCTTTTTGGGGCTGGGCTCCGTGGCACAAATTAGATTGCATGCTGTCTATGACAGCAGTGCAAAAGCATGTCCACCACCTTGAAAGGTTTTAGCCACTGCAGTGAGGGAGCGCCACCTCATTGCAGGGCGTGCATTTCCTGGTGTAAGTTTCAGTGCTACATGGCGGCGACTGTGCTGTCCGCCTCGCACAGTTTCCCAGAAAAGTCGACTTGGGAGGTGCCCCATCCCCCTGTTGGCATCATCATGTCCCTCTCCCCAGTTCATCTGCCGATGGGGGAAGCCCAATCCCCATTGGCATCATCCCCTCCAACACTCTTTTTTATTTGCTGATGGGGTGCCCGATCCCCATCAGCTACAGCCCCCCAAAAAAACTCGCAGGTGACACCCCTTCCCCAGTTTATTTGCCGACAGGGTAGCCCAATCCCCATCAGCATCACACCCCCAAAACACTCTTTTTTATTTGCCGATGGGGTGCCCAATTCCCATCGGCTCCAGTCCCCTCTCCCCAAAAAAATTACACAGGTGACATGCTGGGAGCCCACCCTAGTGTGTCAAATGTACCTGTAAAAACAAAAACTTTCCTGCAATGTTCTTTTTTTCCCTGTAAAATAGAAAATGGTCCCTTTCAGTCTGCAGCCTCCTCCCCCAACCTGCTCCCACCCTCTGCGCACTCTGCCTCCCCACACACACACCCTCACCCCCTACTTACCTCTGGAGCCCGGCACAACAATCTTCGGTAGACCGGGAACATGTCTGCACTCTTCAAAGCTGACCATGAACTGAAGAAATCCTGGTAAGCTGTATAATGGCATAAATATGTTCTTTTTCAACTTTGATGCATATCTCAGGCACTTTTGGGAATTTTGCCACCAAATTTTCAACATGGGTTATTGGGACCCCTCTTCATGAATTCAGTTACTGTGATTGCATTATTCAGTCCCGAAAGGTGATTTTGCAGTCACTGTGCAGAATCACCCTACAGGACTGACTAACAAATGACAGTGCCACTGTTCATGAGGTGGCCTCTCAAAAAGCTTGTGTTGCAAATGTGGTGAAAAAATCTAAAAAAATTACTGTTTTATGAGCGTACGTTGTGCAGTTTCCACACAGGCTCATAACTTCGCAAATCTGTAATATTTTGACTCCAGATTTTCAACATTGCCATTTTTATACACCTCCTTATGAATAGTACAGCTGTCATTTTTCACATCCTGGCTGAAAAATGTTTTTGCACTTCCGGCGCAGAATAGCGTGGTCACTGTGGGAAATCAGTTTTTGGGACACAGTAAGAAAACCACAGTAATACCGTTCATGAGCAGAGGTCCTAAAATGCCTATGTTGAAAATTTGATGATGAAAGTCCTTTAAAAGACTGTGCTATGAGCATGCATTACACAGTGTTCACGCACCCTCATCATTTTTTTTACATCCTGGCCAAAAAATGTGTTTTTGAACTTCTGGCGCAGAATAGCATGGTCGCTGTGGGCAATCAGTATTTGGGACAGATTGGGAAAATCACAGTGACTTTGTTCATGAGCAGAGGTCCTAAAATGTCTATGTTGAAAATTAGGTGACAAACGTTAATAAAATGACTGTTTTACAAGCGTGCATTGTGCAGTTTCCATGCACACTCATAACTTCGATAATTTTTAATATTTGTACTCCAGATTTTCACCATAGCCATTTTTTCACACCTCCTTATGAACAGTACAGCTTTCATTTCCCACACCCTACCTAAACTGTGTTTTGGCACATTCAGCACACAGTGGCGCAGTCGCTGTAGAAAAACAATGTTCAGAACAGAGTAAGAAAATCACAGTAACACTGTTCATGTGCAGAGGTCCCAAATGCCTATGCTGAAAATTTGGTGAAAAAATTCCATAAAATGACTATGTTACAACGTGCGTTACACAGTGTCCGTACACAGTCATAAGTTTGAGAACTTGTAATATTTTCACTCCAGATTTTCAACATTGTCATTTTTCCACACTTTCTTATGAACAGTTCAACTGTCATTTGTCACATCCTGCCCAAAATGTAGTTTCGCACATCTGGCGCACAATCACACGGTCACTGTGGGAAATCAACATTCGGGTAGATTAAGATAATCATAGTGCCACTGTTCATGAGCAGAGATCCTAAAATTACTATGTTAAAAATTTGGTGAAATAATTCCACTAAATGACAGTGTTATGAGCGTGTGATGTGCAGTTGTCACACATGCTCATAACTTCAAGGATGTTTAATTTTTCACTCCAGATTTCCCACATTGCCATCTCTTCACACCTCCTTAACAATGGTGCAGCTGACATTTTCATGTGGTGCAGAATGGCGTGGTCACTGTGGGAAATCAACGTTCGAGATAGATTAACAAAATCACAGGGGCACTGTTCATGAACAGAGGTCCCAAATGTTTTCATAAGGTGGGGTCACAAAAAGGCCATGTTTTAAAATTTGGAGTGCAAATACCAACACACGCCCAGGGCGTTAGGGATTCTAACCATTACATCTCACCCTGTACAGACTAACAGGCATCAGGGGTGTGTCATTGGATTGTCTGGTGTACTGCTTACGCCGCAGCCATTGACAGGCATCAAGGTGTGCCTTGGACTCTTCAGCCCCAAAGTTCAACCCATTCTTCTATGCTGCACCCATCTCAACATGCTTCCTTATGAAATGGGGTAAACATAAGGCCAGATGACCCCAAGGCACAAAGCAACACTTGTCAGACTCTGCAGGGTAGGGTGAGGTGAAATAGCATGAGCGTTATGGCCAGCAACCCAAATGCACACCCCAATGCCTGTCACTCTCTGCAGGGTGGGATGAGGTTGATGTTGGTTCCATACTTCACTGCTACTTCTATTATGTGTCTCTCTAACTCCTGCACTACTAATGCCAAAACCAGCGAGACAACATTCGGCATTGAAAATGCTTGTTATGAATTAGAACAATCAGGCCCCAATTCCAGGATTTGGGATTTTTTTTAATGGTTATTATGATTTTAAAACCAAGGTAATAATAATTCTTCCCACCAGGCGGGATCAGCCTGATAAAGTTTAACAGAGAGCCCATCAATGCCCAGTACCTTATTTTTTTTTTTTGCAATTTTGTTGTCTCTGTCACTTCAGATACACTGAAATCTGTCCAGGCTACATTTCTATTTTCACTGCATTCATTTACCAAAAACATCCTTAACTCTTGTTCACTGATCTCCTTTTCAGCGTAAGACATCTTAGTAAAGTGTTATACCCACTCTGTAGGACTTCAATATTATTTCTAGATTTATCAGTCCTAAAAACTACTATACTCCAGAATTTCTACTATCGTTTTCATGAATAGCTTCTTGAAGAGAATACCGTAAAGTATGGGAAATATTTTTTTTCTTTTTCAACATGCTTTGGTACTTCCTACTCAGATGTTTTTAGTGTCATCTTATCTTCAAACCAGCGTGATTGTTTCACTATTCATCCCTGTTTCTTCACTAGTTTTTTTCATATGAATGCAGTCCTCATCATACCAAGGGGCTTTACCCGTTACTGTCATAAGTGAATATGTTTTTCGTCTAGACATATTTGTACACTTTTACTCCACAATATGGCTACCAATGTTTTTTTATAAGACTCAAATATGTTTTGTTCTGTGTTGGAATTTGTATTAATCTTGAATGCGGCCTGTGTTCACTCAGTCCTACATGTTGGTATAAAATCAGATTTCAATAGATTGATAATTTTATCTTGAACGTATGGGCAATTTTTTTTTATCTTTTTATTATAAAGGAAAATGTTCTCGTCTGCCACCTTTTTGTTTCTGTATCATGATCAAGTTCTACAGTAAGAACTGTTCTTAAGGAAAGATGGTCACTGTCCCTACAAACAATATTTCAAACTGTTTGACCAAACAGAAAGAGAAAATATCACAAATACATAATCATGTACACTTTCAACATGTAAAGATGGGAAAGTAATATTGCCATTTCTATCCACAGGAAATGTACCATTCAGGAAATGCAAATTATTTATTTTTAACAATTCCAATAATATTTTTCCCTGGCTATTAATTGTACTAACCCTAGAATTACACATGCTGCAGGTAACCAAAATGTCTCACCTATGTACCATGAATTACATAGGGTTTTCAGGAGCTGTCCCAGTTCTAGCATTGAAATCTCCACTTAATACAGGAAGGCCAGTGTATATTTAACAAATATTATGAACCAGCGATCGTAATTCGAGCAATCTGATTGGCCGACAGCTCTCTAAAGCCATGATGATATCGGGCTACATCATCACGGCTTTAAAAAAGCTCCGGCAACCAGCCTCCTCGCTGAAAAAATTCCCGCTGTTGCCAGCATTCTCCACATCCCTCACGACCCTCGCAAAACTCTCCCGACACACAAGCTGTCCTACAATGGCATACAACAAGCCACATATTTAAACAAAAATCAACTGCTACTAAACGGAGTCAGCGGTATCAGAAGTTACGGTCGGTAACTTCTGACTTGGTTTCAAAGCAGCACCACGTGACTCACAGTAACGGGTGATTTTCTCTTGTACCATAAATAAAAACAATCGCTCTGCCATTAACACAACAGCTGCAACTACTCCATTTACTTACTCACCAATGTGCAGTATTTCAAGCTGACTCACTGACTCGACAGAAACCTCTTCAAAATACCCACAAATCACATCCGCAGCAACGAGAGATGAGTTCACAGAGACACAACAGTCCCACCACTGTCAACTACCAGTATCATAGCGCCACCTACTGTCTCAAGAACTATTTTAATAAAATGTCACCCTACACCACCCAAAAACTCATTTTAAAACCTGTTTATTTTACTTTTTTTATTTTTTAAACATTAAAGCCAGTTCATAATAGCAATAAGGCACTCCAGGGTGTGATATATCGTGGGATATCATCACTTCTCGGGTCGTTGGACGCACTCGGCCTGCGGCCTCATGCCCAACCACCCGAGGCGTGACTATATCCCACGATATATCACACCCTGTCGTGCCTTATTGCTTAATTAGTAATCTCTTCATTAAAGCCAGATGTTATTTCTTCATAGCAAGATTTCTTGGATCGAGGTGGGCTATAGACATTAATTAACATACAATAATGTCTATAGAGTAACACAAATAGAAAAAATAGAAAAAAATACCTTTTTTTGAGAAAAACATTTTTCCCTAGCAGATCCCTATTATTAACATAGGTTTCTAATCCTTATTAGCATGTTTGTTAGCTTTGATTGTCCAGTACTAGAATCCCTCTAGTGTCTCTGAATGTCATTCTGTATTCATGTTTCTTGCAACATTATAATTCTGAATCTCCATAAATTGTATACAATCCTCATCTTTTAATTTTCATTTGAGTTCTGTTATTCCATATAAATACATCCAAATATGAGTTTAAATTATCAACATTTGGGGATAAATAGAGCTTTTTACTATTTATTCAAACTTCCTTCTCTTGGTCCAAAACACTGAATATATTCTCATCACATAATATTACAAAGAGCTCTGACTCTGATAATTCTTCTCTAATGCTATGTTCACTTACTACCTGCTCTTCTTCTGACTGAATTCCATCTTCCTCAAAAATTATATTATTCTTAATCCTGGGTGCTCTTTGAAACCTTCCTATTATAACCCACCTGTTTTCTAAAAAGAAAAATTCCTTCTTCCCCTCCACTATTAAGTCATGTTGAGATGGAATTGATCTATAAAACAAAATTCCCATCCCATCTCACTGAACTCCTTAACTATAGCAACCATTTTCTTCCTGGCCTCAGTGTTTAGGGTTTCTATGAATATCCATACTTCTGAGCTGTTTGCTTGTACCGTTTCTGCAGTATAGGTCAAAGAAACATAATTCCAACAAAAGGTATGCCCCATTACTCCCTTACATAAATTATGCCCCAGGGGCCTGATTCACAAATGTGTCAGGAATGCCACAAGCTCTGGGTGTACTAACATATGGTGCATGGGCCTTGCTGTGTTCCCCAGCTAGCAATCAGTATTCTTGATCCCATGCCATAATTTAGACCAGCTTTTTGCTGGCACAAGGTACTGTAAAGTCAGAAATGTTGCAAATGTACCCCATCTTGAATTGGGTGCAGCTTGCAGCAATGTGTTTGACGCAGTGCAACTACAAGGCATGCTGTACTAGACAGTCCTAAATATGTGAATGACTTCATTCATATATTTGGAACTGTCTAGTACAGTATGCCCTGCAAGCCCTTTGGTCTACACTGGGGACAAATGGGCTTACAGCCCATACTGTACCTGTCAGTTGGTGGGCGGCGGCGGTATTCGGGTGGGTTGCTGCCACCCGTCACTGGGGAGCTGGGTGGGTAAGAGGTTCTGTGTGGGTAGGAGGAGTGGGGGGTGCCACTGGATCACCAGGGATATTTCGTATGGCGATGTGCCACGATCACAGCAATGGGCAGGGGAGAGACCACTAGACCACCGAGGATGGACTTCTGATACATATATCAGGAATCAGGGAGTTGGGTGGGAGAGGGGACCACTTTGCCACCAGGGACGGATGTCTGTTACATTACTCGGGGTATCGGGGATTCAGGAGGGTGGGAGGAACCACTAGACTATCAGGGTGATGTGTGTGCTTGAGGATGTTGTTCTAGGTGAGCGGATGGCCACCCACAGATGGCGGCTGTTGTGTTGCACCCTGCAATACAGCGGCCTACCTGTGGGTGGCTGGCATTTATTCCCACTCCTCATGGGCTCAACTTTGAGCCCTCCTTTGTGGCGCACTGCAGGGTTGCGCTGGCATATACACCGCACATCCTGGGCTGAATATCGGGAAATGCTGCATATGCATGGGCACGTCCCCTGCTTTTGCACTGCATACTGTTACATTGCACCCCGGTGCATCAGGATTTGCATTGCACCAGTCAGCCTTCTCAATATCCCACCGTGGCACAATGTGGGGTTGCACCAGCACAACTCAATTGCACCATGCGCAACCCCTTTGAATATGCCGGCCAGTGTTGGTAAATTAAATCCAGCCATTATCAAGTTATCTTTAACTTCAGCATCTAATTATTTTGGAAAGGTATTCCCATTATTGAAGTTGTCCTATTTGTATTCATTTGCTGTTGCTACAGTATTAAGATCATTGAGCTTTTGTTGCTAATGCTATTTTTTTTTACATGAGATAATTCTATATTGTCTCTTTTCTCTATTTCTTGATATTAGCACAATTACAACCTGATCATAATCTTGCAAAGTGTTAACCTGATCCCTCATTGTTTTAATAATTCCCTGAGCAGTTTGTGCTTTGTACTTATCTTTGCTCTGGGGTTCAGTATTCCAATCTTTTTTCACTATTCCTTCTATTTTTCTGTACTTTTGACTTTTTTATTTTAGAAGTTAACCTATTTCCACCAACTCTTCGGTCTCTATTTTATCTGTTATTTTTATTAATTCCATCTTTATTACTTTTAGCAGATATAGTCCTCTTATGATCCTTATAACATTGTTTATTTCCAGTAATTACTTTTTCCTTATCCTGACCTTTTAGTTTTTCAGTTTTTTTCCCTAAAAAATCCTTTCTAAGAAGTATAACTATTTTCATGAATAGGCGATTGTTGATAACCATCTCTTTTTTAATACACAAATGCCCTTTATCCATTTTTATATTCATCTCAATCTCATTAATAGCTTCCTCTTCCTCCTTACACACATTGCAAGGTTTAGAGTTTGAATCATGCCAGAAATGTAGTAGATCTGGGTCCAGATATTCAGAACTTTGCACTGAGTGCAAACCATTTGAGCAGGGATTGCACTCCATTTGGGCAGCTCCCCTATATTCAAAAGAACGAATAGCACAGGTAAACTGTAATAGCACTGTGCAAAGTGATAATGCATACTCTGGGAAAACAGAGGGGGCATGTAGATGAATATCAGCACTATGCTATTTTCAGCATGTTAGCACCACACAAAGTGAGTTTGTGCAACACATAGTGTGGCACAAGATACAGCCCAGAAAAAAGTAGTCTTAACTCCATGCAAAACAAGAATGGAGGGCATGGACCCAGCAGCAACAGGCAACAGGGCTGTATGCAACAACAGCACCATTGGGCAGCAAGAGAGGGTAGAAGGCCACCCTGGGCCAGACCATATGCCAAAATAGAGATATGCTGTAAACCAATGTTACCAGCCATGAGTCGTAGCATGGTATCCTGGTAGTGCCCAGGATACCCTCATCTGGCATCATTCCCAACCCTGCCAGGCATGTGAGTGTGGCCTAGTACCCAGTGGACACCCTGTCAGTGAGTACATGCAACACACACCACCAATCCCTCCATAGGGGTACATCATAGAACATAAGAACATATGAAACCGCCAGCAGATACAGGCCATACAGTCTATCAAGTCTGCTCAAATGTGAGCTAGCATCCCTTACACTGCAACTGCCTCCTCTTCCCTCCTCACAGTGACCCTCTCCCTCACCATGTTCCATTCCCTTTTAAAACTGCCCACTGTCTTCAGGATACCACCTCCTTTGGCAGAGTGTTCCACTTAGACACCACCCTTTTCATGAAAAAGTGGCTCCTCATTTCTCCCCTGAATCTTGCCCCCTCCAATCACAGACCATGCCCCCTTGTGTCTCTCCCACCCCTCAACTTAAATATCCCCACCTTATCAGTTTTGTTTATATCCTTCATGTATTGAAAGGACTCAATCATATCACCCAGATCCCTCTTTTCCTCCAGGATGGACATGTTAAGCTCCCTTAGCCTTCCCTTGTAGGGTTTGTCTTCCAATCGCTGGATCATCTTTGTCACTCTGTACTATACCCCCTCCAGCAATCTAACATCCTTCTTCAAGTATGGGTGCCAGTACTGCATGCAGTACTCCAGATATGGCCTCACCAACTACCTCTACGGAGGCAGGATCATCTCCCCTCTCCTGGATGTGATTCCTCTAGCAATACACCCCAGCATGCTGTTGACTTTAACTGCTGCCTTCCTGCCTTCCTGATCTCTGCTGAGTTGTTCATTTGTCCTGTTATTATCACCCCAAGATCCTTTCCCCCCTCAATGGTGGCTTACTCTATCCCCTCAACTGATAGTGCCTCATTGGGTTCCGTGCTCCAAAGTGCATAACTTTGTACTTCTTAGCATTGAACCCCAACTGCTAAGTGTCAGACCAGTCCCCCAGTTTAGCGAGATCATCCTGCAACCCCTGCCACCCTACTGTGTTATCCATTGTGGCTCTGATCTTGGTGTGATCTGCAAACAGATTGGTCTTGTTCTTAATGTCATGCGAGATGTGTGCTGTGAAGATACCAAACAATGCCAGACCCAGTACAGAGCCCTACGGTACCCCGCTTGTCACAGTCTTTGGATTTGAGAGTTCCCCTCCCACCACTACCCTCTGTTGCCTCCCCTGCAGCCAGTTCTCAATCCAGTTCACCATCTTTGTCCCAGCCCCCAGGTATTTCAACTTACTAACCAGCCTCCCATGTGGCACTGAGTCAAATGCCTTACTGAAGTCCAGATACAGGACATCCACTGCATGGCCCCTGTCCAGTTCTCTAGTCACCCAGTCATACTATTCAACCAGGTTGGTCTGGCTGGATCTATCAGAGACAAACCCATGTTACTTTCCGTCCTGGAGCCCATTATCTTCCAGAAAGGTTACCAACCTCTCCTTAAGAATTGTCTCCACCTACTTTCCCACAATAGATGTGAGGCGTACTGGTCTATAGTTGCCCAGTTCATCCCTGGGATCATTTTTGTACAAGGGCACCATGTGCACCATCCTCCAGTCCTGTGGTATGCTCCTTGTGTCCAGGGAGGTATTGAACAGGTCTGCCAATGGCTCCGTCAGGACCTTTGCCAACTGTTTCAGTACCTTGGGGTGTATGCCATCTGGTCCTGGTGCCTTATCCACCCTCAGTGCCCTTAAACCTTCAAATATCCTACCCGCTGTGATTTCCCCATCTGTTACCCCCTCCTCCCTGTGCCTACCCTCCCCACCCACTGAAGTAGTGTCCCACTCTTCACCTTAGTAAATACAGAGCAGAAGTATTCATTTAGTGCTTCTGCCTGTTCTGTTCCCCTTTGCTCTACAAAATACAGCACACACACATATGCTGCACTGAAGGGAGGGAGGGTGGTGGGGGGAGGGTGTACAGGTGCCCCGGATGCACCACAAAGTAGTTCCTGCCATGCGGCTGGGGTCATCCACACAGCGAACATGTTTCAGTGTCAGGAATGCCCCTGACATCATTGGGCCTGTATGGTGGAATGTGTCTGCCACCCACTGGGCACATACCACACACCTGTGCATACACCATATCACACATGGCCAGCCATGTGTGTGTGTTACTGTGAGCATCCCATGCCAATGGCACAGCATCTTTGGGTCACAGGAAAGTATGACAGTGTTGTCCACTGTCAGAACACACCTGCCAGCTGGGCCTGTCTATGTGTGAATAGCAGCATTCAATGGTACCTGACACACTATATGCATTGATGTATCCCTCACAATCCTTGTTACCCATGGTACTGTAGCATACGATACACAATATAGCAGGCACAGCCATATGTCTATGGCATGCAGCACAAGCACTCATGCCTGTGATGCTAGCCCCCTGGGGCACAATAGTCTGTGCAACTGTGTACAAACCCACCCTCTAGCTACCAATCTGTAGTTCCAGTCTGACATACATGTGGGGCAGTGTGCAAATCCAGCCTGCAGCTACTAACTTGTAGTTCCATTCTGACATACAGGTGGTGCTGTGTGCACCCTGACATAGTCTGGGCAATCTACATATGGAAATGCATGCAAAGCAGGCCATAATGACATGTTAATGTGGCTGTTTGCGCTCTGAATGCCCAAGTAGACTAATTTGCATATCCAGTTTGAATATGGCAAACTTTTGCCCTGGGCAAACGTGTTTTCCCTATGCAAACCTATCTGAACCTTAACGCAATTCTACAGTATTTGGCCTGCATTGTTGTTTGCAGTTGTTATGCACCACTTTCTTGCCAGCGACCACAGTGGCCACGTAGTTCACCTTTGCCTGACTCTGTGTGCTGTTGCTGTTGCTGTTTGCACTGCCCGGTTGCTATATTCAGCACAGTCTTCCTTGCTGGGCTCTGCACTCACAGCCAGGTTTGCCCACCTTCATTTGCCCACTGTATTCAGCAGTTTTTGCCACTGGGTTATTCCTTGGAATATTGCATGCTATTGGCGGTGGACTAGTTTGCCTACCATAGAAACATAGAAACATAGAATTTGATGGCAGATAAGGACCACTTGGCCCACCTAGTCTTCCCATTTTCCTACCTAACAGATAAGCTGCAAATCCTAGTTAACCAACAGCTTACTTCCTCCTACTCCCCACTAGGACTGCCTTATGCCTGTCCCATGCATTCTTGAAGTCCCCCACTGTTCTTGACTCCACAACCTCCTCAGGGAGGCTGTTCCATGCATCCACAACCCTCTCAGTGAAAAAATACTTCCTCACATTACCTCTGAGCGTCCCCTCTCTATCTTTAAATTGTGCCCCTTGTTCTTGCACATCTCTTTTTCTGGAAGATGCTACCCTCTTGGACTTTGTTAATTCCCTTGAGGTACTTGAAAGTTTCTATCATGTCCCCTCTCTCCCTCCTTTCCTCTAGGGTATACATATTAAGCTCCTTTAGTCTTTCTTCGTATGTCTTCTGGTACAGACACTGCACCATTTTGGTTGCCCTCCTCTGGACAGCTTCCACTCTGTCTATGTCTTTGCGGAGATGGGGTCTTCAGAACTGCTCACAGTACTCCAGATGGGGTCTCACCAACTGTCTGTACAGAGGGATAACAACTTCCTGTTTTCTACTATTGATGCCTCTTCCTATGCATCCCAGTATCCCCCCTGCCTTTCTTACTGCCTTCTCACATTGCTTGCCCACCTTTAGGTCATCTGATATAATTACCTCCAGGTCCCTTTCTATTTTTACTGTTATCAGTATCTCACCCCCCATTGTGTACACTTCCCCTGGGTTTTTATTTCCCATGTGCATTACCTTGCACTTCTTTGCATTGAATCTGAGCTGCCATACATTTGACCATTCCTCCAACCTTGCCAAGTCCCTTCTGATCCTTTCCACTCCATCTTGTGTATCAACCCTGTTGCAGATCTTTGTGTCATCTGCAAAGAGACATACTTTTCCTTCCAGTTCTTCTGCAATGTCACTTAAGAAGACATTAAAAAGGACCGGTCCCAGTACTGAACCCTGTGGTACCCCATTAGTAAGCCTCCTTTCTTCACTGTGTATTCCATTTACTACTACCCATTGCGTCCTGTTGTCTAGCCAATTTTTTATCCAGGCTACCACCTTGGGACCCACTCCAAGGCTGGCTATCTTGTGAATTAATTTTTTGTGTGGGACTGTATCAAATGTCTTGCTAAAATCTAGGTAGGCCATGTCCACAGCCCCTCCCTGGTCTACTACTTTGGTCACCCAGTCAAAGAAATCTATTAGATTCATCTGACATGACCTTCCCATCGTGAATCCATGCTGTCTTGGGTCCTGTGCCCCACTGGCCTCTAGGTACTCAACAATTCTTTCCTTCAGAAATGATTCCATCATTTTCCCTACCACTGAGGTCAAACTAACTGGTCTGTAGTTTCCTGCCTCTGTTCTGCTCCCACTTTTGTGAAGAGGAATCACATCTGCCCTCCTCCAGTCCTCGGGTACCACCACATCCTCCCATGATTTGTTAAAGAGAGTAGTCAGCGATGTCACTAGTTCTACCCTTAGTTCTTTTAGAATTCTTGGGTGAATCCCATCAGGCCCCATTGCTTTGTCCACCTTCAATTTTATCAGTTCTTTCAGAACCATTTCTTCTGTAAATGGACTGGTATCAACCCCCATCTTCAGAGTGTTTCTCTTGTTTGATTTAGGTAACTCCCCCTCCTCTTCCTTTGCGAATACTGAGCAGAAATATTCGTTCAGTATCCCTGCTTTTTCACTGTCACCCTCTACCCATATTCCTCCCTTTATTAAGCTTCAGTATCCCTCCTTTGGTCTTTCTTCGCTCCCTAATGTACCTATAAAAGGTCTTATCCCCCTTCTTAACAGAATTGGCTATCCTTTCCTCGGTTTGGGCCTTTGCTATTCTGACTGCCTTCTCAGCCTCTTTCTGCTTTAACTGATAAAGTTCTCTGTCCTGCTCCTTCTGTGTTTCCTTATATTTCCTGAATGCTGTCCTTTTCTCCTTAATCTTCCCTGCCACCTCTTTTGAGAACCATAGCGTTTTTTTCCTTCGTTGTGTTTTATTGATTTGCTTTACACAAAGGCTTGTTGCCTCTGTGATGGCTCTTTTGATCACTCCCCATTGTTCCTCCACCCCTCCTTCTTGCCTGTTTGCTAGTGCTTTTCTGAGGCACTCTCTCATTTTCCCAAAGTCAGCCCTCCTAAAGTCCAGTACTCTTGCTTTTGTATGGCTTGATTGTATGGCTGTGTTTATCGTGAACCACACTGCTTGGTGGACGCTTGTTCCCAGATGGCTACCCACTTCTAAATCTGAGATTCTTTCTCCATCCCCATTTGAGAGTACCAGGTCTAAGATTGCTCCCTCCCGAGTGGGTTCTAATACTAGCTGTCTGAGGCATGCCCCCTGTAGGGCATCAAGAATGACCCTGCTCTTGGATGTGCCTACAGCAAGGTGCTCCAGTTAACATTTGGCATATTCAGGTCCCCATCAACAATATCTCCCCTTTTCTGCCATTCTAAGAAAGCCTTCTATCATTTCCTTGTCATTCCCTCCCCGAGATGGGTTCTTATACAACCCCCATACGGATTGTGGTGCCATTTCCTGTCTCCAGGGTGACCCAAAGTGCCTCATCTGCTCTCTGTTTCTCTTTAGTTCTGTTGCTTTGATCCCTTCCTTTACATAGAGAGCTACCCCTCCTCCTCTTTTACCCTCCCTGTCCCTCCTGTAGATTGTGTATCCTAGTATATTGACATCCCAGTCATGGTTCTCTGTGTACCATGTTTCTGTGACTGCCACAATATCCAGGCAACCCTCTTCCATCAAGGCCACTAGTTCAGGGAGCTTGTTACACAGACTACGGGCACTGGTACTCATCACCCTCCACTTTTTGATAGCCTTACCCTTTTAGCCCCATTTCTGTCCTTACTGCCTTTGCCTTTTTTTACATTTAAATCTGTTCTGCTCCCTAATAACTTCTGTACCTTGGTGTTTACCTCACTAATCACCATGTTTTGTGGGGGGAGGCTCAGATTTCCCTGCTCCTTTTCAGTGCCTCCCCCCTTGGCTAGTTTAAATGCTTGCCAATGAAGCATTTAAACCTCTCACCTAGGATCCTGGTTCCCCCCTGGACAGATGCAGACCATCGCACCAGTATAGGTCTGCATTCCTCCAGGTGGCTCCCCAGTCCCCAATGAAGCCAAAACCCTGAGCTCCACACCAGTTTTTCAACCACTCATTGAATTCCCTGGTGAGAAGTGCCCTAGCATCTCCCTTGCCATAGACAGGCAGCACCTCCGAGAAGGTTACCGTGTCACGCTACTTGTCTAAGGCCCCTTCCAACTCTATAAACTCCTCTTGCACTGCTCTGATCCCATTCCTAGCCAGGTCATTTGTCCCTAGGTGGACAATGACATCCAGCTCCCTCCTCGTGCAGCTCCTCCACGATTCTGAGGGATTCACTTTCTGTCCCTCCAAGCCGTGGCGCCAGGAGACACTTACCTCCCTCTCCCTTCCTCCCCATTTCTACCCCCCTAATGGTTGAGTCCCCCACCAGGAGTTGTTTCCTTCCCCTGTGGGGTCCCATGCCACCCTCCTGTGGGTCTTCTTTGTGAAGGTTCCCAGCATCCTCCTTGGTCTCCACTGCAGGTGCCTCCATAGAGGAACCACTATCCACCAGAAGAGTGAATGAATTGTGGAGAGGTACAGCTGGAGGGATGCAACTCTGTTCCACCACCCTCTCCCTCCTTGAGCCCACCCTGGTCCAGCCTCTCCTCTTTCTTGGTAACCTCTGAGGTAATGGCATTGGCCCTGGTGGTCCCTGGGTGGGGGAGGAGGTTTCAAGAATCCTAGCCAGGTCAGCCTGGAGATGGGCAACCTCCTCTCTCAAACCAGAGAGGTGCCTGCAACTAGGGCAGCATCGCAGCCTCCAGAATGTCTCCCGGAACACTGCCGCCCCACAGCCATTGCACTGCACCACTCCTATCATGTCTTATTTTGTGTCCTCTCTACTGTTTCTCTGGATGCTTACTCTCTCCTCTCCTTACAACTCTGACCCTTCCTGTTTTAGGACAGCAACTTCCTATCTTCTTCAGTAGCCTCCTTCTTCCTTGCTCAATATCAGACCACCAGCAGCTGGGGGGGAGAGTGAGCTACTTTTTTTACTTTAGGGTTGACAAAACCAATGTTTCTCTATGATCCTTTCCTTCCTACTGCCAAACAGGAAGTTTCTGTTGACAGTGCAATCTGACCATGCAGTGCAACTTTTGCCCTCGGGCAAGGTTTTGTATTTTGAGCCCCTGATGGGAATTGTGAAGGTGGATCAAGTTTTATTTTATTCATGTATGGAGTGAGAAAGGCCTCAAAATCATCCAAGAAGCTGTGCCTGATTTGTCTTTTGGATCTAGGGTACAGATTTATAGCATGTTGCATTTGATTTTCTGATTGTACAATTTTCTCTTTACCATTAGTATCATTACCGTTTGATCCAATTTGTGCCTCGGATATCTATGCTTCATAATTTATTTTCTCTCTCCTGTAGTCCAGACTTCTTGAACCTGAAGCTGCTGAATGATTCTGTGACACATGTGAACCTTTACCTGATTCAAAAGCTTACCTTCCTCCAGTAATTGAATTTCTTTAAAGAATGGGTCATCAGAGTTTTCTGATCTGACCTCTGCATTGACATCTTTAATTGGCGAAGAAGCTAAAGGGGGAAAAGCTGATCCTTGTATTTATAAAATTTCCTTTCTTCCTACAAGATCTATTCCATCGGTAGAGGAAGAAGTGTGCACTAGGCCAATGGTGCTCCAATTAAATAATCCAGAAACAAACTCAAAAACATGGGCACAGCATCAGATAATTTTCATAAAGGACTCCAAGGCTTAATAATCCAAAAATTTTTTTTTTATTATAATAAACCTAGCATACAAATGTGCGTGCTTGATGCATTTTGGATACAATTACCCTATATCAAAAGCTTTTGATAAAGGGTAATCTTATTTAAAACCTGTCAAGCACACATTTTTATAGGCTGGGTTTATTATAATAAAAGAAAAATAGTTTGTATTATTAATCCTTGAAGATCTATTCCATTTCCAGGCCACAAAATGTAATAAGTAATTTTCTTATTGTCGTCCTGTTTGCTCCTTTTTTTTTTTTCTTATTTTTTTTAACACGTTCTTATTTTTTAGTGTATTAGAGCCTTGCACAATCTTTCTTTCCGTCTTGTCTCCATTTTCCAAAGGGGAAAAAATCTATATGGTGTTATTAGGGACACTTACACAACCATCACAACAATCACATAGAAGGATATCAAAGGTAATGACATTGTTAAATAAAAACTCCACTAGATAAATTGTACATGAAATATGCAGAGAGTAGTAAAGATGATGAAAAATAGGATAATTAATCACATCCAATACTATAAATTATGAGAATCAATTCAGATGTATCTTGACTTTGTTCACAGATGTCTTGGCTCTTACGTTAAGTTCAGAGGAGAACCATATGTGCCATCAATTTGTGGAGAAGCTCAATCCTATTATATGTCCATAATAAAGGATATTCACAGGATAATAACTTGATAAAGATCTTCAGAGCAAAGGTCCCTGTGAAAATAAGAATGATACAATAAATATTTGTAATAATTATATGTGAAATATAAATAACCTAACTGGCATAACAGTATAAAGTACTGGGTTACTTCTCAGCCTTTGTACAAAACCTAAAAGTATCAAAAAAGATGTAAAAATATGAAAGCCAGCCAACATAAATGCTAAGAAAACAGTAGAAAACTTACTTCATTTTTAGTTTGCTAAAGAGCCACTTGATTAAAGGTCCACTAAACGCTATCAAATCTGTATACATGTGTTACATAGTGTACTAACATACTAATTGCCAGCAGATTAGGTCTTACGGTCTATCGAGTGCTCGAACCTCAGATCCCTAGTTGGGTGCCGAGGCCTTCCCCCCCTTTATGTTCCAGAAACCCCTATCATCCATCCCCACCCCCTGGGCCAGGCCATCATCTGGTACATCAGCTTTCAGTGTCTGTCCCACCCTCTCTTGAAGTACTCCACTGTGGATCTCTGAACCAGCTTGCCAGGCAGTACATTCCAAGGGTCCACCACTCTCTCAGTGAAAAACCTCCTTCTCTTTCCCCCCTCACCCTTCCACCTTCCAAATTCAAACCATGCCCTCTGGTGATACCTCCCTGCTTTAGTCTAAAGATCCCCTCCATGTTTACCCTATTTATTCCCTTGAGGTACTTGAAGACCTCAAACATGTCCCCCCTGTCTCTCCTCTCCTCCAATGAAAACAGGCAGAGCTCCTCAAGTCTGTCCTCATACGTTAAATCCCCTAGTCCTCGTATCAACTTAGCTGCCCTCCTCTGTACCCTCTCCAGGAGCTGTATATCCCTCTTCAAGTGTGGTCTCCAGTCCTGCACACAGTACTCAAGGTGTGGTCTAACCAGTCCATTATACAGCGGCAGAATCACTTCCCTGCTCCTAAAGGTGATCCCCTTACGATGCATCCCAACATCCTGTTTGCCTTGCTAGCCGCTCTTCTGCAATGCTCAGAGTTATTCATACATGCATCCACCATGACCCCTAGGTCTTTTTCCCCTGCTGAGGCCTCCAGTGCCTCCCCTCCCAGGGTGTACCTGTGTTTAGGGTTTCCCCACCTAAGATGTACCACCTTGCACTTGTGATATTGAAATTAAATTTCCATGTGTGAGCCCAGCTTTCCAGGGTGTCCAGGTCCCCTTGCAGGACCAAGCTCCCCTCTTCTCCCTCAACTACTGCTCCCATCTTGGAGTCATCAGCGAAGAGACTCATTTCACACCCTATACCCTCCCTGATGTCCGATTTGTATGCATTGAACAGGATCAGACCCAGGGCCAAGCCCTGAGGTACCCACTACCGACCTCTCTAGGGTTCGAGAGCTCCCCACTGACCACTGCTTTTTGGGTGCATCCAGCTAGCCAGTTTTCAATCCATCTGACCATCAAAGGGCCTACTCCCAACCCCATCAGTTTCTCCACCAGACCATTGTGGGGGACAGAGTCAAATGCCTTGCTGAAGTCCAAGAATAATACATCCACAGGCTTTCCCCTGTACAGTTCTGATTTTACCCATTCGTAAAACTCCACAAGATTGGTTTGACATGATCTACCTGGCACAAACCCATGTTGCCGACTATCCAGACCTCCCACCTCCTCCAAGCACACCCCCAATCGTTCCTTTAGTATACTCTCCATTAATTTTCCCACCACTGAGGTCAAACTGATGGGTCTATAGTTACCTGGTACTTCCCTCGATGCCCCTTTATGGATTAGCACCACATGTGCCTCTCTCCAATCCCTAGGTACCTTCCCTGTCTCAAGCGACCTGTTGAAGAGCTCTGCTAGGGGTGCAGCCAGTATGTCTGCCAATTCCCATATTACTTTTGGATGAATGCCATTCCTGTCCAGGAGATTTATCTTTCTTTAGGGCCTTGAAGGCTAACCACACCCTTTCGGTGGAGATAGCATCATCCGTCCCCTCCACCTTACTGGCCTTTTTATCCTTATCCTGATGTGACACCCCTGGTGTACCTTTCCCTCCCTCTTGCTCCATTTCTGTTGCTCCCCAGATCCCACTCACTACCGCTTCTATCCCCATCATGCCTTGCTTTGTAGATATCCCATCCCCCTTCCAAGTGAACACAGAGTCGAAGTACTTGTTTAATACCTCTGCCTGGTCCCTCACCTCTTCCACCCACCCTCCTTCTGATCTCAATCTGCTGAGATGGCATTTAGTTTTTCTCCACTCCCCAATGTACCGGAAGAACCCTTTTTCCCCTCCATGTACCCCTGTGCCAGCTGCTGCTCTTTACTGGACTTTGCCTCCCCACCATCCGGGTGACTTTTCTAGATGCAAGATGGTACATTTCCTTTTCCCTATCCCCTCTTGTTGTTTTATATTTTTGTAGGCTGCCTTCTTTTCTCTGATTGCTACCTGAACCTCACTGGACCACCAGCATGGTTTATGTGACCTTGCTCCCTTACATTTCACCTTAGCGCAGGTCCTGACTGCCTCATGAAGTCCCTGTTTTATGACCTCCCATCTCTTTTCCACATTTGTCATTGATGTAATACCCTTCAAGTGTTCCTTGAGAATATTTCCCATGCCCATAAAGTCTGCCCCAAGTCCACCGCCAGTGTCCTAGATCTCTCCCCCGCCTCCCCATGCTTATTTGAAACCAGACAGTATTGTGGTCGCTCCCAGTCAGGGGATCCTCTACAACCAGGTCCCTTACTAGATCTCCATCTGTCAGAACCACGTCCAGGACATGCCCCTCCATTGTGGGCACCATCACATGCTGTGTTAAGAACACATCCTGGAAGCCGTCCAGCAGCCTCTGCTCCTTGGCCACCTTAGAGGACATGGTTCCCCAGTTTGTACCTGGCATATTAAGGTCCCCCATCAACACCACTCCTTCCCCTTTTGGTCCACACTGGGCAATGATGTTGTCCAGCAAACCATCCTCCAAAACCACCCATCCAGGGGGGCCTATATACTACACCCAGCTTGACCTTACCTCCTGCTGGGGTTCATAAGGTGACCCATAAGGCCTCCACGTTTCCCTCTGCCTCTTCTACCATAGCAATTTCTATGTCATCTCTAATGAACATAACCACTCCACCCCCTCTGCCCTCTTTTCTATCCTTCCTAAGCATAGTGTACCCCCACACATTTAGGTCCCAGTCATGGTTTTTGTTGGCCCACGTTTCCGTGACCGCTGCAACATCCACCCCCCCCCAGACAGCATGGCCTGGAACTCTGGCAACTTGTTTCCCAAGCTCCTGGCATTTATTAACACCACTCCCAACCCCTTATCACTGATCCCCTTTGTTGAACCCCACCTAGGTTCCTTATACTTCCATCCTCCCTCTGCTCCTCCTGAAACCTATTCCCCAGTCTGTTTCCCCTCCCCTTGGGTTTGAAGGCTACTCCCCTCATTTGGAGGAGAGGGATTCTGGTTAGCCCTTCCCTTATCCCTCCCCACCCTCACAAGTTTAAACCCCACCTTTCTTGAATGTAGTCAGCCACCCCCTGTTTAAGGACTTCCTTCCCTAATGGGGCAAGATGAAGCCTGTCCTTGGCATACAGTCCCTTATCCTCCCAAACTCCTTTCCAGTTACCTAACACCCCCAACCCATTCTCTTCACCCTGCTTCCTAAGCCAGTCATTAACCTCTGTGACCTTCATTTTCTCTCCACTGAGGCCTTTGGTACTGGCAATATCTCTGAAAAGGATATGTTGCATCCATTATCCCGAAAGACTCTGGCAAGTTCTTGGAACCTTGCTTGGATTTCCAAAACGCTATTTCCCTCTAGATCGTTAGTTCCCAAATGCACCAGGAAATCCGGTTTCCCTCCACAATCCCTAAACAGTTCATACACCATGAACTTTGCTATGTGCACTGTCAACCCAGAGATACTCACTACCTTCACCTGGCTATGGCATCCACCCCCTGACCCTCCCACTGGATACCCCTAATCATCGAGTCTCCCAATAACAGAACCTTAACACCACCATCATCCTTATGGTTACCTCCACTATGCGCTCCCAACCCCCCATCCCCCCTTTATTCATGATCTCAATTCCATGGGAGTCTTCCTACCTTATTAAAGACCCCCATGACACCCTCCTCTTTCTGCCTCCCTTGTTATTTTCCCCACTTAACTCAGACCCCCTGAATAGGTGTCCCCTTTAACCCTTTCTTATCTGAACCATTTATCCTGGCCCTGATGGTTTCCCCTTCCTCCACACTGCCATCCTCCCCCCTTGAAATAGTACCCCTACCTCCAGAGGCCCTCTGTGGGTCCCCTTTACCTAGGGCCCCATCCTTGATACAAACCCCCCTGCTGAAGGGGGGCCCCTCCCCCACCTCCTTGTCTCCCAGTTTCTCTCCAGTTGTGCTTTCCTCCCTCATGTCTGCTATATGTTGCATCTCCCCCATCTGCTTAACATTTATGTTTCCCCTTCTCCCTCTGGGACTATTTCTGTCCTTTCAATTGCCGGTCTGTGATGCCCTATGGGTATCTGACTCTCTCCCCCCAGCCTCTGTATCAGTTTCCTCATTTTCACCAACCCCTTCCTCCCCATCTAGGTTGCTTAGTAGCTCAAATTTATTGTAACACTCTATGCCAGCCTCCATCAAGTAACCTGAGTTTCCCCTGACTGCCCCTCTAAACTACCCCTCTTCCTCCCCTCTTGCTTTGTTCTCCTTAGGAGCTCCTTTCCCACAGTCTGCTCTTTTAGGCTTCCCCACAACAGCCCCTCCTGCCTCTTTCCACTCCACTCTCTTTATATTCGGAATGTTTACCCTGCACGTTTTCCCCTTAGCATCAACATCCCTATCTAAGGGTCCTCTGTCCCTAATATCCCCCTCCTGCTTGCTGTAACATAATGTCCTGTAATCTCTGAGCATTGCCTCAGCCTTCCCTCAGCCCCACCCTTCTGCCACCCATATCCACACCCCTTATCTTTGGACACACCCCCAACTCCCCCAGCTTACTCTTTAACCAATATGCTTCACTCCTGATACAAGAAAGTGATCTACAGAGTGGGCAGCCTCCCTCTCTCCAGGCTCAATTGAGGATTATTGCCATCCCACAGCCTGTGCAGCCTACATCCCTTCCGAAGATGCCTTCCATGGTGGAATGTGGCCACCCTGTTTGTCCCTCTCTGTTCATAATGGCACACACCCCTTTTCTCAGTCCCTTCCCCCTGGAATGCTCTCTATACTGACTGCAGTTATTTACGAACCCAATTTCAACCCCACCAATAAAGTTCCCAAGTCTCACAAACACATACAGTCAAGTGTGTGTCCAGTCCCACTAACAGTGTGTGTATGCAGACATCAGGTACCGTATGATGTCACAGGCCCACCAGTTCCTGTTGCTTCAAATTTCAGTCACAAAGAGAAATGCACAGCCCTTCTATCCCACCCCCCCTGTGGCTTTTCAGTATTTAAGAAAGCCTACAAAACAGGATGGGTGAGAGAGTTCTACCACCAGGCAAACATCACATTTAAATTTCACTCTAATTATCACTGCCAAACAAGTGTTCCCACACCCAGCACACAAGCCCCAATAGTTACAATATCACAGCCCAAGTAACAGTTCTAACTCAAAGTAGTAATTTTTAACACACAGAACTAATTTCAAGTACAAAACTATTCACATATTTCTGTTAAAACAGAAGATAAAACCAAACCTCTTTCCTGAACAACCTCCTACCTCTGTTGCTTAATGGTTTAAAAAATACAAAATTACACAAATGCAAGGATTCACTATCAGTAAGCATATAAATTAAGCAAGGACTGCGAGCGAAAAGATAGCCACATGTAAGTCACTAGCAAGGATGCTTCTAGATATGCCAAATTTAAGAAAAGCAGAGAAATTAGTCACATTAGCAAGGAAAGGCAGTCTTTGTAGACCTAACTAAGGCCGTTGACCTTGTTAATCACCCCCTGCTCATAGCTAAACTTCACCACATCAGACTGAATAGTAACTCCCTCGAGGGTTTTCAAATTACCTAGCAAATCATTCTCAATGTGTTAAATGGGTAAACACACTATCCCCTCTAGCACCAATCACTAATGGGGTAGTGCAAGGGTCAATATTTGGTCCCCTACTATTGTACATATTCATCAATGACCTACCTCTTAACTGTTGTGGTGCATCAGTACAACTCTACGTGGATGATGCAATGCTCTACAGATCTTCCAAGGATATCCTCACCCCAACCACGAGTCTTGAGGTAGACTTCCACAGCCTAGAATCTTGGTTCTTAAATAACCAAATGGTTCTCACTGAGAAAAAAACCCAAAACTATCCTCTTTCGTCCCATCTACTTCTAAACTCCATACAACACAATCTTCCTCTTAAAAAACCTCCTTGGGTACTCCACTGGATAATGTCTCATCATTCAAATACCTGGGACTCATGCTTGATGAGAACCTAGTGCTTGAAGTACACATAAACAACACCATCAAAACCACTAATCAAAAACTTGGGCTGCTCTACTGCTCAGCACCCTACCTCTCAAAGTATGCCAGAGTGACCACTGCCTCTACCACCCTACTCTCTGGTCTATTCTAGTCTATGCAGCACCTGTCATCCACTTGGTTAAGGCTCCATTACCGAACAAAGTAAAAAAGACATACCATAGGATAGTTCGCTTTGCTGCCTTGGCCCCCACCCGTACTCACCACTGCCTTGTACTCAATTAACAACAAAAGTTGGCCAACCTTTGACAGCAAATCTGACTTTCTGTGCACTACACCACCTTTAAGTTTATTCATCAGCCCCCCCCCAGTCTGATAGGTCTGCTATCCCTGAAACCTACCCCTCATGTACTAAGTTCTTCTTGCCTACCATTACTGGAGCTCACAAAGGCCAGGCTAAAGACAGGCCAAAGATCCAATGCCATCACTACCCCCAGAATTTGGAACAATTTGCCCCACCCTCTACTTTCCTGCAAAATCATTAACCAATTCAAGAAACTCTACAAGGATGAGTTCTTCACCCCCCCCCCCATGCAGAGGTAACTGTTATTAACAAGTAAGGCCACATGTGACTAATGTTACGTGTCTCTCTCAATCTCTGCAATGGTCACAAACAGCCTCCCTTCTCTCCTGTCTCAAACACAAGCTGTTCTTCCCACTTCTCACTCCTCCTCTACCTAGAATAACATCTGACTGTAACCTGAACCCCATGTCTCTAACCAAATGCAGTTGAATCTGACTATTCTTAGTTATCTTGCTGTTTAAATTGTTAAAATCCGGTATGTGAATGCCATAAATGTCCCTGCACATGGTATAATATGTTAATCTGCCTCCTGCCTCCCCTGGCTACCTGCAAACTGCCTGTAATCCTGAATCCTTTGGTTATTGCCTGGTCGGGTACTGTTGTTTTTTACCTATGGCTTAACTGTATATTGTGACTCACTGTACTATTCTATGTGTATTGTTGCATTATTCTTTGTTCTTGGAATGCTTTATTCCTCGGGTCGTCACTGTAAAAGGGAATTTGTCTCAGTTGACCTAACCGGCCATCAAAATTCAGATAAATAAATAAATAAATCTATGCTGAGAAACTGACTGCTGCAGCTATCAAGACAGACTGACCTTAACAAACACAACAGCACTTATCGATATGCAGGGATTGGTGACTTGGATGTATCACGTGACCCCAGTGGTGCGAAATTTAAACCACTTTTAAAAAAATATACAAAATATACAAAATTCTGTGTTAAAGAAAAATATACTCTCAAATATGTAGGTGACACTCTTAAGTGGCCACAAGCATCTAGTGCAGAAAGAATCAATGAAATCACTGAGCAACATTAGTACGGATGTGTTCCACTACGATTGTATAGATGTTAAAATTATATCATCAGAATCCAAATCAGAAAACAAAAAAAATCAAATACCACATTTAAACCCACATTGGCAGCTTACTTTGGCTATATCAAAAATGTTGTCTGAGTTATAGGGTACAGTTATGAAACCCTGCACAAGCTTTCAAACCCAGCACAAGACATTGTTTCGATTCTAGCCATTCTACGCTCTCTCAGCTCAATCATTGCTTTAGTCTTCCACAGCGAGTAGCCTTGTCAGGGCTCAGGGCCATCTCAGCCCTTCTCACACTGTTCTAACCTCCATCCTCCACAGAACATCCACAAGACCGTACACTGACCATGTTTCAAGCTTTGTTTTTGGATTGAGTCTTCCACTTCTCAGTACACCCGTTTTTCTGCAGGACTCCTCACTGCACAGAACACATCCTGTGTCTCCTAGCCTGCATGTAGCCCTTAGCTTACTTGGGCCGCTCAGCCTCTCATACCTCTCAAACAATGAACCTGGAGTGGGGATTCAAAATAGCTACAAGGAATAGGGAGCAAAAAGAAAGACTTCTGAGGGTGACACCAGATAAAATTTCAATTTTACAATTATATCACTGTAACTCCCTTAGGCAACAGTGGCATACATTTTTTGAGACACATTTAAGCATTAAAAGTATAAAAGCTCTTTTCTGTCTTGTATTTCAGTGTTCAATGTTCCTATTATTGCTTCAGGCAAAAGATGTAAAGGTTTCTAGCATATCCCCTCTCTGTCTCCTCTCTTCCAGGGTGTACATATTTAGGTCCTTAAGTATCTCCTTGTAGTCTTTCTTAAGCAGTCACTGCACCATTTTAGTTGTCCTCCCCTGGACCTCCTCCATTCCATCTATGTCCTTCCAAAGATGTTGTCTCCAGAACTGGACACAATACTATGGAGGGGGGTCTTAATAGCTGTCTATGAAAAGGCAATGCCAGCTCCCTCTTTCTGCTTGTCATACCATTCCCTATGCACCCCAGTATCCCTCTCATCCTCCCAACTGCCCTGTTACAATACCTGACCACTATAGGTCATCCAATATTATTACCCCCCCCAAAGTGAAATAGAAGGAGCCCTTAGGGGCCCAAATAATCAGTAGAAAAGACACTGGAAAAGTGTGGGGTTCTCTAGGAGGAGAGGGAATCAAGGAGAAATCCTCCACCTGTAGCCATTATTTTCTCCAATTGCGGAGTCCACACATGTACATTGAGCTATACCAGTCAGGCATGTTTCTCTTGCTCTGGGATGTCCAAATATGTTTGGGCTACTAATGGTTGAGACTGATAGTAGGATGTAGCATGAACTGGTTTAGATTTTGTATAGATAAAATCATTCCTCCAGTGGTAAAGCAGTAAATGTCTCTGCATACAGACTATGAGAGTGGGTAGCTCTAAACGTATAGCTCTGTGCCCACAAGGCCATCTTTATTGTTTATGTCCCTTGTTATTTTATGATTTGAGAGAAGGGTACATATGTAACAGGGAGCACCTGTTATGTGTAGTGAACCTGTCAAATAATAAAATGATGTGCCAGCCTCTCCCCCCCCAAATTTTCTGTCACTGTTTTCTGTCTTCTTCCTTTTTCTCTTGTTTCCTTTTTTGTTCATGTCAGGGTGACTGACCTGACATTCTTACTCCTTTTATAGTCCCCTGTCTTCTTTAGAACCTCTCCCACTGTACACATTAACGTTATTTATAGATCTCCTGAGCTGGAAATGCTTTTAACGCATATCATGCTTTATGGTATGAAGTGCTGATGCCCCTATAAATGCTGAGTGTCCGGTGGTAGTTAAAATGGTACTGTTGCCCCTAGAAAGAATAAAGAACCAGACATCTGGTTCCTAAGGTGCCAAGCACCACAGCCATTGCTGCATGCTGCAGTACTGTTTGAAAATGTGACTCCAGTGCCTGAAAATGCCCCGGTTGCAAAGTGCGATGCAGGAGCATTAGCAAATGTGGAGCAGGGTGCTCCGGTGTGGGTTTTGCTGCACTATGCAGCTAAGGAAGTGCTCCTAGTGCAGAATGCGAGAGTGTTTCAGAGCAAAGGCATGCTCCAAAGCAAAACAGACTGTGGTGCTTGCAGCATGAATAAAAAAAATTGTCAGTTGACGGGACACTATGAGCAATGGCAGAACTAAGCCCCTTAGTGTCCCATGTTGTAGAAAAAGGTGTGCACTATGGAGATTTGGCAGCCCCAGAGGTGTTGTGACTGGGGCTGCGTATATAGAATAAATATACTGAATAGAGGGCAGCAGTTAAATAAATAAATAAAAAAGGGCCCAAATGAAATGTTACCCGATGGGATGACATTTCAGCCATCGCATATTTGCAAGACATATTGCTTATTCGGCAGGGGCTCAGGGAACTGTTAGCAGAGCCCCTGTTTCTATTAAGAAGGAGTACAGCTTTGTAGAAACTGAAAGTAAGCCAGATAAAAATAAATATACTGGAATTTCTTGTACATTGTAGGTCTCATGACTTGAGAGGAGAAGAGAGATTAGGAGTGTGCCCTATGTCTCCCCTCCCCTTACCAAGTCAGAGATACCTGCACATATGTAATAGAATTGTAACAGAACTGGTAATAAACATATAATTACCAGTGGGCCCTGCTGTAATTATGCTCTAGCTATAGGGATGGCTGGCCTGAAACTGCCCCTGTTTATATGTTTCAGAGCCAGCGATGTCACAACCAATGGAAAACCACTAAATCTGTGGTGTCAGCCCAGGGAGCTATAAAATGGGTTCACCAATAAGGGACCTCAGATAGTCAGGTCAGTCTGGTGCTGACAGTGAGAGGAGAAGGATCTTCATTGGTGTGTGCTGATTTCCACACAGATAATTGGAGTGTAAGAGGTATTAATCTAGGCTATCTTGGCTGAAACTAAGCCACGGGCTTTGCTGGGGAAAGCAGAGTCCTGAAGTTTTTTTGCTACGCAGGACAAATAATTTTTTCTTCTATGATTTCTGTATAAATTTACTGATTTTCTACAAAATAAATTGACGAACGCATTTGTGAATTTTTTATGCACTTGATCACTGCTTGGTTGTGTCAGTTATTATCCCATACGTTCACAACATGTAACGTGAAAGAGGATGTTTTGACTAAGGGACCTTGTGTATAATGCTCAAAATATTTATTTAACCAATGGTGCAAAAGGCTAGAGAGTAGGACAAAAAAAAAACAGTACCCAAGTACTTCACTTCTTCACAAATGATGCTTCATCGGGTTGTGCAAAGATACTGATGACACCCTCTTTTATATTCCAAATCATGTGGAGTGACTAAATAGTGAACTCATTCCTCCTTCTCCATTTAAAGCTGTAGGGACAGATATTCAAAACTCTGTGTCGGGCAAAAAACGTTTGAGCAGGTTTAGCGCGGGATTAGCGCAGGTCTGCTATATTCAAAAGGCCAAATAGCATGGGCAATCTGCATTAGCGCCAGGCAAGATTATACTGTATGCAAGGGGCAAACTGACATGAATACAGGTGCAATGCTATATTCAGCGACTAGTGCCGCACTAAGTGGTTTTGCGCGACTTAACGCGACACTTAACGCGGTGCAAATTACCGCCCAGGAAAAGCTTGTCTTAACCCTGGGCAATCAGCTTTGCATGACACTTTGGCTTTGCGTGGTGTTTGCGTGGCTTTAGCGCAGGTTTTACGCAACCCTAACAAATAAATATGACACATAGATAAAGCCAAACATAGAGGAAGCATGCTGCTAACCGATGGCATCACAATGATGCCATCATCTGCCACCAGTCCCAGCCATGCCAGGCAGTAAGTGGTAACCCTGCCACCAGTGGACAGCATGGCAGTGTGGCCATACAGCACACACCTGCGGATTACACATCTGTGGACACAAACAGATGCCAGCACACACGTGCAGCACTGTGGGCATGGAGGATGTTGAGGGGAGCGTGTATGGGTGGCGAGGCTGTGCCACGGACCAGGTGTGGCCACAAGGCTGGGACACATCATGCAGTGCACATGGGCCAGTATTGGGAATATCCCCAACACTAGTGTGACTTTCGGATAATATATGCCCCCCCGCCACATACCGCACAGCTGTACAACTGCCACAGCACACAAAGCCAGAAATGTACATGTCACTGTGAGCATCCCATGCCACAGGTACAGCATCTGTGGGTCACACAACAGTGTAACAGTAATGTCCACTGTCAGTAAACACCTGCAGGTTGGGCCTGTCACTGTGTACAGTGCAGTCATCATCACTGCCCTACACACCATAGGCAGTGCTGTGTCCCTCACACTACTGCCCCCCTTGCTACTGTAGTGTCTGCTGTGTACTGTAGCATGCCCTACAGTGTGACAGTTGTATGTAGCACCACCACCACCTGCGCCTATGCTGTCTTGTCCCCTGGGGTACAATATGCTATGCTATGCTGTACTGTTTACACGTAGCCTGCAGCTATCATCGTGCACTGCCAGACTGACCTACAGGAGGAGCTGCGGTTGGACCTGATCAGCCCATGTACTTCCAGACTGACCTACAGGTGACTCTGTGGGACCCTGCAGTAATGCTGGGCAAACTGCATGCAAATCAGGGTATAATGAGATACTAATCTGGTTGTTTGCCCAGAGACTACCTAAGTAGGCTTATTTGCATGGCACTTTTGAATATGGCACATTTTAGCTCTGGGCAAACGTGTTTGCCCCGGGCTAACTGCTTAGCTCCACGCTAATGCCACGCTAATGTGTTAGCATAGCGCTAACAGTACGGGGAATAATATACAGTTTTGATCACTGTTCTTTCACATCTGCTGCTTCCTGCAGCTGTACTGAGTCCATGCATTTGCTGGCACACACACATTGGCCATGTAAGTTGTCTGTACCAGCCCTCACGTTGCTGTGCACTGTGTTGTTGCTGTGGGTTGCACTTCCTGGTTGCTTTATTCAGTGTTGTCTTATTCCAGGGCTATTTTTGCCCTGCACTCCCAGACCAGTTTGCCCGGCTTCCTTAGCCTGCAATATTCAGCAGGATTAGCACGGGGCTATTTCCATTTCAATATAGCTTGCTCTGTGCTCCAGGTTAAGTTTGCCCACCGGGCAGTGCTAATTTAGCCCCTAGGCAAAGTTTTGAATATCTGGCCTGTAGTGTTTAAAACCAAAGCTGGTAAACAGAGGACAATGAGTTCAATTTAATTTGGAAGTGGATATTAGATTATCTGATTGCGATGAATTCAATACAGCAATACATAACCACATACATTAGTGCAATGCTCAAAATAAGTAAATAAGTCCTGACAAAATAAGCATGTGAAAAATTAAAAGAAAAATAGTGATATACTAGATCAGGTCAGACCAGCAAGAAGCATTTATTTTCTTGAGCTATTAATATCAACTTCTTCAAAAAACAATCTAATATAATATGTCATACAATCTGAACTAGTCAAAAGGCAAAGAAAATATAAGACAGTAAAAGCATAACATTTTCAGACAATAAAAATAATGTAATAAACGACTCATTAAAGCAAACAAAGAGAAAATTTACAAGGGGAAAAAGACCATTTGGTAAAGTGAAGGAGTGCTGTGAGACTGGAAGAAAAGGGGGGGCAGAGGGGGGACGGTGGAGGGGGTTCAGTGGAGAAATAAAAGGGGATTCTGGGAAAGGAATGTTTGATGGGGGAGGAAGAATGAGACCATGATGGGGCAGGGGAAATTAATGTTTGAAGGACAGAGGTGGGATGAAAGGGGAAGGAAAGGAAGCAGTTTAAGAAAAAAGATTGATAGGACAAAGGGGAACATGTTTGGGTGTTGTAGGCTAGGGGAAGGGGGATTAAATGATTGCAAATTAAATGAAACCAACTTTATGTTGCTACCCTTGTGGCAAATGCAATGTCTGCTATTTTTGCATGAAGGGCAAAATTCTTTGCCCATTCATCAGGTGAACTGACTTTAGTAATAAAGGAATGTATTTCATATGGGATTTCATTTCTAGTGTACATTTTATTCACTGCAATTGTTAATTGATCTATGTGTGAAGAACTATTTGTACCTTTAGGGAACACATATAGGAGCATGTGTGTTCTATACTGAAGGCCAATTCGAATAACCCCTAGGCACGCATTTTAAGTTTTTCCAGCAGGATAACCCTCAATACATGATCTTCATGGATTTGCAAGAGATGGCCTGAAGAACAAGGGGTGATGACAGTGCTAATCTTCATGTACAGAAGGAGTCAAAATGATTTTATCTTTGAAAGCACTGTGACCACATGGTTTGAATGATCATATTGGTTTGATGCATTGTCTAATATGATACATTTGGGACAACTGAATCTTATTAATCTGGTTCTTACATTTTCACACTGTATTTGTTTTGTCTGTTTTATTTTTTAAAGATGACAATGGATTATTTGATTGGCAACTGTTTTTTGCATGTCACTGCCATTTTGTCACGTCCATTTTGGGAGTTTTAGTCATTTAACTTGTAAACATCTAAAAACCTACAACCCCAAAGCCCATTGCCCCCTTTCTTCCTATCTGTCCCTTACCTTCCATCCCTTTCACCCTTTTTATCCCTCCTTAAAACATTTCTCCCCCTACTCCTACCCCCCATTAATTTCACCTCTGAGCCAACCCCTTTTCTTCCCTCTCCCCAGTCACGTGATCCCTTGTTAATACAATGTGTCTCTCTTTTTAGCTTTAAGGATCTTATTTATTACATAATTTTACTTTTTTGAAAATGTTATGTTTTTACTGCTTTAACATCTTCTTTGTGTTTTGGCTGGTTTAAATTGTACATTATACAATGGCAAGAAAATGTCCTGGACTCTGATTGGTCTGTGTGTACCTGGGACAGTGATGTTATTACATAATAACATCACTGGATGAAGTCCAGGCACACACACGACTGCATGACAGACTGAAAAAAGCATCCGTCCTTCAGAAATTCCTACCACTCGGAGCAGCTGCTGGAAAGCATTTCAACAACCCTCCTAGTGATGTCACACCCCATTTCCTTCGATCCTCATTCTCTTTTCCCAGACAACTTACCTAGACCGCATTTCCTTGTATGTTTAAAAGAGCACCGTAACTCTTTCTAAGCAAATGAGTGATTATGGAAAGAGACAGCAGCGCGTTTTTGTTTCCGGTACACGTTGTGGTCAATTGCCAAACTTTCATTTTTAGTATCTTCAAGAAGCCTTGTTAAAAAAGCACATGAGACAAAAGCCATACTTGTAATTGGCTTTTATACAATATCACCTCAATAGCTGACTCCTCCCTTGACTACCAAGCCGCATTCCCTGATCAACTTGTTGGCCCGGTCCTCCACTAACATAGCAGCTGCATTTTCCACACACGGAGAAAGAAAACAGAAATAAAGCTAAAATACAATGGCTGGGCAGTCAACCAGCCATGTGAGTGCATGTGTGTGCATCTGGGGGGGGGGGTGACTCAGTTAAACAAGTAACTGCACAGACGGCATAATTTAGGTAGCTGCTCCACCTACTGGATGAAAAGTATAAAGGACTTTTTTTCAAAACATATACCTATATGCACAAAAAAATGCTGAAAAGGTGAATAAACGTTTATTTTTTTCTGTTCTCCTTTTAACTAAAAAACGAGTCATTGTATAATAGCAATAAGGCACTACAGGGTGTGTGTTTTTGTGTAATAGCGTCACTCCTGGGGTGGTGTAAACACTTGGCTTTGCCTCGTGCTTCAACCCATCTTAGGAGTGACATTATTACACAACAAAAGACACCCTGTCATGCCTTATTGCTTAAATATGCTATATCAGATTGTTTGTTTGAAGAGATCAGTATTAATGACTCAAGGAAATATATGCTTCCTGATGGGTATTCTGACCCCATCTACAACCCAGATAGAGCATCACTCTGCTTTTTTGCTGTACGTATGTAGCCATGAGCCAATATTTCTGCATCTGACCTCCTGAGGTTTACATTTTTGTATGTTGCTTTGTTATACAGTGCCCAGAGTCACCTGGGATGGGTGTCTAACAAATGAGTTTGCCTTTTAACTAGGAAATGTATACTTCTTATTGAGTATTCTGATCCCATCCACCATATCATACGTTTTTCTCTATGCATGTTTATTTTATCAGAAATTATTTATTTTGGTGGGTTGTACTAATGTATGTGGTTCTTTGTGGCTTTACTGGATGCCTTGTAGGCAGATAATTTGATATCCACTGCCAAAATAAATGTAATTCATTGCTTTCTGTTTACCAACTTTGGTTCTGCACACCCCATCTTTAAATGGAGGAGAAGGAGACAGAGTTACGTTTTTAGTCCCACCTCATAATTTGGAATATAAAGGAAGGTCTGTTCTGTATCTCCCACTGATGAAACCTCATCTGTGAAGAAGTAAAGTGCTGGGTACTGCTTTTTGTCCTGCTCTCTTCCTTTTTTCACCATTGGTTAAATGAATATTTTAGCATCTGATCTACTGTTTCTGCTCCATTACTCCACCCTGCATCTCTGCTGTATTTTTATCCATTTGAAGTGTTTCTGTTTGCAGCAGCACCACTCTGGATTGAGATCCACTCTTCTTTTTTTGATTTACATGTGTACTCATCAGAAAATATCTCTGCTTCTCACCTGCTGACCTTTAAATTTCTGTATGCTGCTTTATTATACAGTGCCCAGAGACAGCTGAAATGGGTGTGTAACAAGTGAATTTTGTTATGCCATGACTATAAGTGTGGTCCCTAAAGGGAGACACCAGAGCTGGAGTACAGATTTGTCAAAAATATTATTTATTTATTTATTTATTTACTTATTTTGTTAATACAGTTCATTCTATTGCTTGACGTTTAGAGGGGGGTTGATAATGAATGTGTTGTGGTTAAGAAACAATATGAGAAACATACTGTACCTTGAGCCTTCTCTGACAGTAATCTAAGTGCCCAGATACTTCCAGAAACCCTGATTGCAGCTCTTCCCATTTAGTGGGGCTATGGTACCCATTTCCTGGGAGACTGGCTACACTTATTTAAAATATTTCTTGAAGATAACCTTTTAGAACTTTTTAAGTTATATTCACAACTAGTTTGCATGAAGACCAGGAACATTTTCCATGACCCTATTGAATGGTAATGGCTCTCTAACACTGAGTATCTAATTCATTGAGAAAGGAAAGCTGATAAAAAAAATGCTGCATAGCAGACTGCAGGCAAAGACAAATCACTTGGACTCAAGTTCCTGTCAGTGGTGTATTTACTCTTCACAGTGCTTAAGTTCAAACAATTTACTGGTACCACTTCTCAATAAATAACATCTGCTACTTTTTACGTCTGCATGGGCTAAGCTCCGCAGACATTTTGCCATCACTGTAGGCAAACAGCGAATCAGCTTCGGAACATGACCCTGTGTTCCCCTATATTGCTGTGGCAATGTCATGACATCATTTACTCCATAGCAGCTGACCTCTGAGATGGAGCTCCCCTCCACAGTATGGTCTCTCCCTCCCCATGGTGCACTACTTTGTGGATCACTTCCGTTGTAACTGTGCATGTGTGAGTATTTCCCATTTACAGTTTTGTTGCCACCATCTTTTGAATGGCAACCCATCATCGCTCCGAAACCAGTGCTCCGATATTGCCGCTGCTCCATGACTCATCCTGCTGCCACTCCAATATCGCCATCAACGCTGCTCTGAGATCCATGCTGCTGCTGCTCTGCTACCCGGACAGGTAAGAGCTCGGTGCAGTCACATCTGCTCTGAGTAGAACTTCTTCTTATAACACTGAATTTTGCACCTGCTTGGATAATTGATAGCTGCCCTAGACTGCATGGCAGTGGGCAGGAGTTATTAGACTGGGTGAGAAATTATCTGCATGGTAGAACACAAAAAGTACAGATAAACAGCACATTATCAAATGTGGGGGAGGTAACCATCAGAGTACTCCAGGGCTCGGTGCTGGAGCCTCTACTATTCAAGGGATTCACTGCTGACATTGCAAATGGGCTCAAGGAGAAGGTGTGTCTGTTCATGGATAACAACAAGATGTGCAACATTGTGAACTCCCCAGAGGGAATAAAGAAAATGGAAGCTGATCTAAAGAAACTGGAAGAATGGTCCAGAGCATGGCAGCTAAAATTCAACCCTACCAGCCACCTGTACACCGATCCAAGTGCACCTGTCAATAGGGTGCCAAAATGTAAAATTGGCAGCCCCTTCCCCGGGGTCCACTCCTCCTGGAGTTAGAATGTATAGTTGGGGGTGGGGTGCACAGCCTCCTGCCTATATACCAGGTGGCAAAATTAAAATATTGGTGCCCTAATGTTGGGTGTACTTGGACAGGCATGTTCCAATGGTGGAACTGAAATTCAACACCAAAAAGTACAAAATAATGCACATCGGAAGAAGCAACCATAAAAAAGATTCTATTTGGGTGGAGACAGACTAGCTGCAACCAACGAGGAACACAATCTCGGGATCATGATATCAGATTACTAGAAAATATGTAGGTAGTGCAAGAATTTGTCCCTAAAGGGCAGTGACATGCTGGGATGCATTGAGAGGGGAATCACAAGCAGAATGAGAGAGGTGATATTGTCACTGTACAGGGCACTTGTCCACCTCCATCTAGAGTAATGCACACAGTTGTAGAGTCCTCACTTCAAAAAGGAAATTGATAGGATAGAGACAGTGCAAAGAAGGGCAACAAAAATGATACAGAGATTACACCAGATGATGTATGAGATTAGGCTGAGTGAATTAGACATGTACTCCCTGGATCAGAGGAGGGAGATGGAAGACATGATCAAGACCTTCAAGCACATCAAGGGTATAAATAATGCAGAAATGCAAGATCTCTTTCCTGTCAAGGGAGGGAGAAGAATAAGGGGGCATGATCTGAGGCTGAAAGGGGGAAAATTCAGGACCAATGGTAGTAAGTTCTTCTAGTGGACACCTGAAACAGCCCACCTCCAGATGTCATGGTTGCCAAAACAGTCGGTTGGGGGGTTCAAGAGAGTGTGGGACAGACACAAAGGTATCATTGTCCAGAAGGGCACATAGGGAGGGGGGTAGAAACCGTTAAACCTTGTGCAGGCCAGATGGATCTTGCGGTTCCCTTCTGCCATCATCTTCTACGTTTCTATGTTTCTATAGCAGGGGATGCACATAAGTTATCCTTGGATGGGATGGGCAACATCTGTCCACTGCTCTTGGCTGAGCCTTAGCGGTAAAGAAAAAAAAATAAAACAATGTTTTTTGCATAGTCAGTTCCAGTAAGAGGAAGAGCTGATAAGAAACAGTCACAGGTATGGTGGCTTATTGTCTAAAACAACATGTAGAAGGTGCAGATACCAGGGCTTGCACCTTAACCATTAAGAATACACAACCGCCTTAGCGGAAAAGATCAGCACATCTCAAACTGAACTTAAAAATGGCTTACCATAATTTGGTTTTATTGAACAAAGTCCACAGTTCAAATTATTTCAGTCCATTTTATTCACTGATGCAGCAGCTCAAAATGAAAAAAGTTATGCAGGAAATAGTTTGCTTCTTTGCTTGCCAGCATGGTCATACAATTGTGTTTTTCAATTCAAACTTTTAAATGCTTACAGCTTTGCCACAGACGTTCAGACCATCAACCATCCTGAAAAAACACACAAAACTAATGTTTCTACATCAGAAGTGACATCTTCCTCAGAGGTAAAACTGTGAGCATGTGGACTTTGTTCAATAAAACCAAAAGGTGGTAAGCCATTTTTACGTTTGCTTGCGCGCATGCGCAAGGAACGTTTTGGGAGAGTAGCACACTTGGAGGTGTGCCTCTCCCATCCAATGCACTGCTCCCTTGAGCAGGCATGGCGGTCCTGCACCAATGGGTGCAGGAACTCAGTATGACAGCGGTGTTCCTCTGCTTCAAAGGAAAACACCGCTGCCATACTGAAACACTACCCGCCATCCCTCCTTGCTGTCACACACTCCACAACCGCGTCATTCGCCCCCAAAGCTTTCCTGCCACGCTGGGAGCCCACCCCAGCATGGCAAACATTGTTTGTTTTGCCAACGGAAGTGCCCAATTCCCACGTCAGCTCCATGGCCCCCAAGCCATCCTGCTGCCATGCTGGAGCCCACCCCAGCATGGCAAGCGTTCGTTGGTTTACCGACAGGGTGCCCAATCCCCGTCAGCTCCTCGCCCCCCACATAGTTTGCCGATGGGGTGCCCAATCCACGTCAGCCCTCGGCCCCCACATCTTTCTGCCACGCTGGTAGCCCACCCCCAGCGTGGCAAACGCCCCATGCCGCTTTTTTTTTTAAACCAGTAAAATGAAAGCGGTCCCAGTCGCTGCCTCCCAGCCCCTCCACAAACCGCACCCACCCACTGTGCACCCAGCCTCCCACCCCCACCCCATACTTACCTCCAGACTCTGGCGCTATGATCTTGGTGGACCGGAACCGTCTGCACTCTTCAAAGCCGACCCTCGAACTGAGAAATGCCGGTAAGCTGTATAATGGGCTACATGAGGGGTTCAACTTTAATGCATATCTCAGTCAGTTTTGGAATTTTTCACCAAATTTTCAACATAGGGTTTTGGGACCCTTCTCATGAATGATGTCACTGTCATGGCATTATTCAGGCCCGAAGGAGTGATTCGCATGAGCACTGCACAGTCACTGCGGTGAAATCACCCGCCCGACACTGGCTCTGCGGTGACATCGATATGAAGAAGCTACACCATGTTAAAAAATCAAAATGACTATTTCTGGCGTGTGTTGTGCAGTTCCTAAGCAGGCTCGTAAGTTCGTGAATTTTCAATATTTTCACTCCAGATTATCAACATTGCCATTTTATCACCCCTTCTTATGAGTTGTAAAGCTGTCATTTTTTACATCTCACCCAAGACGTGTTTCCGCCCATGTAGCGCTCAATGGCGCAGTCAGTGTGCGAAATCAATGTATGGAACACATTAAGAAAATCACAGTGACACTGTTCATGAGCAGAGGTCTTAAAATGGCTATGATGAAAATTTGGTGAAAAAATTCCTAAAAATGACTGTTTTGACGAGCGTATGCTAGCAGTTCCTACTCTTACGCTCTATGTTTGTGAATTTTCAATATTTACTCCAGATTTTCAACATTGTCATTTTACCACACCTCCTCATAGAAAGTACAGCTGTCATTTTCACATCCTGCCCAAATGTGTTTCTGCCCATGTAGCGCACAATGGCGCAGTCGGTGTTGAACTCAATGTATGGGACACGTAAGAAAATCACAGTGACACTGATCATGAGCAGAGGTCTTAAATGGCTGTGAGGAAATTTGGTGAAAATTCCTAAAATGACTGTTTTATGAGTCTGCATGCAGTTCCCACGACGCTCATAAGTTTGCAATTTTCAATATTTTCACTCCAGATTTTCAACATTGCCATTTTACCACACCTCCTTATGAGCACTGCGGCTGTCATTTTGACATCTTGCCCAAAACATGTTTCCGCCCATGTAGCGCACAATGGCACAGTCGGTGTCTGCGAACTTAGTTATGGGACACATTAAGAAAATCACAGTGTCACTGTTCATGAGAAGAGATCTTAAAATGGCTATATTTGAAAATTTGGCAAAAATTCTCAAATAACTGTTTTACAGTGTCGTTGTGCACTTCCTCACGCACGCTTCGTAGAGTTTGCAATTTCAATATTTTCACTCCAGATTTTCAACACTGCCATTTTACCACACCTCCTTATGAGCAGTACAGCTGTCATTTTTCACATCCTGCCCAAAACGTGTTTCCGCCTATGTAGCACACAATGGGGGTAACAAAAATGTCATGCTGACAATTTATTGTACAAATACCAGCAATCGCACAGGGCATTAGGGTAAAGCACCATACATGCCAAACACCACTGCAAATACCTGCAAGCGAACGTTCAGCATTGACAAATGCTTGTTAAGTTCAGTTTGAGATGTGCTGACCTTTTCCCACTAAGGCGGTTGTGTGTGCTAAAAGAATGGGTTGATACTTTGCATAGTCTCATGATGATGATGAAACATTACAGGCAAAATGCATTATACTGCATGAACTTTGCAGTAGAAAGCAGGTCACATGAGTGACTTTATGTCAAAGTATGGTCACATGGCAGAATTTGCAGTAGTATGCTCCCCACACTGCCCCATGCCATCACAGTCAGAGAGTGGGAGTAAAATGTTACTCATAACGCTCAACAAAATCAAACATAAAGTATATGGTTGACAGAATTGTAGTTACTGCCAAAGCCTTAGCCCATTTTGATGTCTAATACTTGCAGAAGGAATCTGAAAAGGTTTTATTGAAAGAGTACATTTATAGGAGATATTTTAAAGGTTTTTCTCTGCTTAGTGTGACAGTGCATCTGAGGTGAATCCACTGGGACAGGCAGTTACCTTGCAGTTTCCAGTTGTTTGTCTTAATGCTTTCCTTTACCAGTGCAGCTTCTACATAGAAAAACAGATAATGATGTCAGAAAAAGACCAAAGGTCCATCCACTCTGATCGAGTTCCCTATCTAACCCTTGGCCTATTGTTCAATCAATCAATCAATCAATCAATCAATCAGAATCAATCAGTCAATCAGTCTTTATTTTCCCAGGCAAAGCACCATTGAGAGAACTCATTTACAAGGTGGACCAGGACAGGTACACATAAAAAATACAACAGTGTGGTAGGGTACATACAAAAAGAATATACGAATAGTATTAAAGGGTAGAAATCGCTAATTAATACATAGAAAATACAGCATTATACACAATATACTGTAATATATACAGTATATAGATGTTGTTCCTTTAGGTGCCTGTTTTTTTTTCAGTTTTTGGTCTGCTTGTTTTACTGACCACTGATTGCGAGTGGCTATTGGCTACCGTATCTGCACTTTTGAAAGTAAGCTAATTTTTGTAAGGAGAAATTTTATTTAAAAGAATCTTTTTTGTTGCTGCCAGACAGCTGTCAGAGTTAATTATACATGTCTGTAAAACAATAGTGCAGAACACCATAGTGCTTACACAGTGCAGGCTTTTTTTTTTAATTAATGAATGCCTGTGTGCCATTCACAAACACAAGGCCCTGCACACATGCTTAGGCCTGTAACAGGATTTGCACCCTGGGCAACTTACACTATAAGCCAATATCCCTTCACATTGCAGACCTCAGAACCTGTCCCCACAGCTACTCTGAAGAACCCCAGACCTTTCCTACACTAGACCTTCCCCCTGCACTGAACACTGTCCTCTTGCACCTCTCCAGGTACCCAAATGCACTGGACACACTTACAGTCTCCCATGTGCCGACCATCATATAGTACAACTGTCATCTATCCTTGCCTCCCACCCTATCCAAAACAATCCACTTCCTCTAAATTAAAATGCATCTACATTACTTTTTGATTCCTTTCCAGACTGCTCTGGCAATGTTCACTTCTTTGCTGACTCCAGTCTAGTGTTGTGCGAAATTGGAAAATTTCACCCAGCTAAATATTTCGCTTAATTCAGGCGTTACATGAAATATTTCACCAGGTGAAAAGTGAAATTTCATCCATGGAGCGAGCAAAATTTTGCCCTCGAGCTGGCGATATTTCACCATGCCCGGGCATAATTTCACCACCCACATGTGAAATAGTGGTCACCCCCCAGCAGCTCACTGGCCCAAATTTCTAAATTAATTCCACCTGGTGTCTAGTGGTTCCCACCTCTGGTCGATCACCAGCCCAAAGTGAATAAAGAAAGCCCTCTCCCCATTTACTCCTTATTTTCAGGATCTCCCTGGACTCCCAATCCTAAAAAAAAATTCACTTCACACTCCCTGGTGTCTAGTGGACCCCTCCCCCAGCCGATCACTGGCCCAAAGTGAATAAAGCAAACTCCCCCATTTACTCATTATTATCAGGATCCCACCTCCTAGACCCCCAATCCTAAAAAAAAATGTATTCCTCACTCCCTGGAGTCTAGTGGTCCCCCTCCCTCCCCCACCCTGTTATCAGATAATAGTCCCCACCCCCCAAACCCCGACTGGGCCACTGGCACAGCCCTCCACTCACCTCTATGGCCTGCAGCCCGACTAAGCACTTCGGTGAATGAGTGCATACAAGCACACACTCATTCATTGAAGCGCTCAGTCAGGCTGCTGGCTGTGGAGGTGAGTGGAGGGCTGTGCCGGTAGCCCAATCGGGGCACTGGAGGGCAGCAGGGTGGGTGCTATCTGATGACAGGGTGGGGGTCTACTAGACACCATGGAATGGGGAATGAATTGTTTTAGGATTGGGGGTCTGGGGGGATCCTGATAATAATGAGTAAACGGGGAGGAGGGGGCTTTCTTTATTCACTCTGGGCAGGTGATTGGCTGAGGGGTTGGGGGGTCCACTAGACACCAGGGAGTGAATTTATTTTAGGACTGGGGGTCCAGGGGGATCCTAAAAATAATGATCAAATGTGGGGGACTTTCTTTATTCTCTTTGGGCTGGTGATCAGCTGGGGTGCCACTAGACACCAGATAAAAATTTAGAATTCATTTTAAAATGTGGGCTGGTGAGCAGTGGGGGGGGGGGACCACTAGACACCACCAGCAGCCAGCATTTTGCTGTGGGTGAAATTGCAGGCAAAAGTTCACCACAATTTCGTGAAACATTTCACGTGGCAAAATTGCAGCGGAGGTGGTGGGTGCTAAAATGGCAACAGGATTCAAGCATGCATGGGATAGACACAAGAGGACATTAGAAACAAGGCAAGGGGAAGATCAGAGATCGAATAGGGTCTGTGGTGGCACCATAGGTATGGAAAATAGGGCAGACTAGGTGTGTCAGGATGCTCTTCTCTGCCAATAACTTCTACATCTCTCTGTTTCTGCTATATGATGGGAGTGTCTTTCCATATAAGGAAAAAGGGTTCTGAAGAGCCACCACAGACATCAGGACAGAGCATCAGAAATCCCTTTATCTATGCCTGGGACATGCTTCATGGTATAAGAAATGTTAAGGAGTAGGCATTTCAGAGTTTACACCCTCTTTAAATCACCTATGAGCCCATCAGAGCCTGACTGGCTGTTTATGATCACCACTACTCTGTGTTATCTGATTTGAATAAGCCTCTCCTGTCCTTGAGCCTATACCACAGATCACCAATGCCATAATGATGTGGAAAAAGGCAAGGAATGGTATATCTCTAACTAGCCCCTGTGTTACCTAACCCTCTGGCTATGCAGCCACTCCCACTCTCCTGGAAGGAAGGCTTCAAAGCTACCCCTGCTGAAGGCGTCAGTGAACAGCTAAATGTCTGTGTTGAAGATCACAGGGGTCTGCCACCTGGAAACCCATTTGTAGTGTTTGATGAACATTGTCCATAACCTCAAGTTCTCCCTCAGCTTCCCCATCACCCTGATATTATGGCACTTGCTGACACAAGTGGTCCATATCAGGTGTCTGATAAAAGTCCATTCCATGGGTAACACCCTACAAGGAAAATTGAGTGACCTCAAGAAGCTCTGGACTTGGTTGAGCATCATTTTTATGCCATTATTGCTGCAGGTACCTTGGCCCTGAGTTTTATACATTTGACCTGCCAGAGACTACACTCCATAAGCATCAAGCATATCTCAATCCCCTGGAATGCAATACTTGTTTTTGGGGCCTCAAGCTTGCTGCGGGACAATGGAATACCAAACTCATTACACAGCTTATGGAAGGTGTTTAAAAGCTGGAGACAGCCTGATTACACCATCAGAATAACAAAGAGAAAGTCAACTAGATAGTTGGCAGCCATATGAAATACATAGATACATGGATATTGTTGGCAGATAAGGGCCTTTGACCCACCTAGTCTACCCATTACTACAATTTACTGTGCTTGTTTAAGCTTCCTTGGAACTAGGTTATCCATTTCCCCCAACTATTAGCCCAGCCCATGCATTCTTAAATCCTGTAATCATTTCTACCCCCGCCACCTCTTCCAGCAGGCTGTTCTATTTGTCCACCACCCTCTCTGTGAAAAAGTACTTTCTTACATCTCCTCTGAACCTCTCTCCCTCCAGTTTATCCCATGTCTCCTTGTCCTGAAGCAACTTTCTCTTTGAAAAATTATGTTTTCCTGCACCTTGTTTCTACCTGTGAGGTATTTATACGTCTCAATCATAGCCCCCCCTTCTCTCCTCCAGGGAGTACATGTTTAAGTCTTTCAGCCTGCCCTCATAGGGTTTGTGTTGTAATTCTTGCACCATCTTGGTTGCCCTCCTTTGAACTGCCTCCACTCTGTCCATGTCCTTACATAGGTAAGATCTCCAGAAGTGAATACTGCACTTGAGATGTGGCCTCACTAATGCCCTGTATAGTGGAATTATGACATCCCTTTTCCTGCTGGTGATACTATGCTTATGCATTCTAGCATCCTGTTTGCTTTTTCTTCCACCTTGTCACACTGTCTCCCTGCCTTGAGGTAATCAGAGATGGTGACCCCTTGGTTCCTTTCCTGCTTGGAGCATTCTAAAACCCCCACCCCAGCTGATATGCCGTTCCTGGGTTCTTGTGCCACATGTGCAATATCTTGCACTTTTTTGCATTAAATCTCAACTGCCTGTCCGTTGACCAGTCCTCAAGTTTCTGCAGATCTCTCCTCATCTCTCCGCACACTCAGGCATGTCTGCCCTGTTGCAGAGCTTTGAATCATCAGCTAACAAGCACATTTTAACTTCTAGGTCCTCTGTAATAGCACTGATAAAGATATTGAAGAGGATTGGTCCCAGAAGAGACCCCTATGGAACCCTACTGGTAACTTTTCCCTCTGTGGAATGACAGTCATTTACCACCACCCTCTGTGTCACACTATCTAGCCAATTTTCCACCCACTTTACCGCCATCTTTCCTACTCCCATATTCCATAGCTTGCTTAACAACATTCTGTGTGGCACAGTATCAAAGGCATTGCTGAAATCCAGGTAGGCCACATTTACTGCCCCTCCCTGATCCACCTCCCTTGTCACCCAGTCATAGAACTCAGTGAGGTTAGTCTGACACGACCTCCCTTCTGTAAAACCATGTTGCCTTGGGTCCTGTAGACTGTTGGCAACCAGGTGTTCCACTGTTCTTTCCTTCAGTAGTGTTTCCATTATCTTCCCCACTACTGAGATCAGGCTCACTGGCCTATAGTTTCCTGCTTCCTCTCTGCTTCCGCATTTGTATAGTGGGATTACATCAGTTCTCTTCCAGTCTTTGGGTATCTCCCCTGTTTCCAGTGACAGGCTGAACAAGGTTGCCAGAGGTTCTGTTTCCATCTCTTTTAGCTCCCTCAGCACACTGGGGTGTACCCCATCTGGCCCCATAGCTTTATCAAGCCTTATTCTTTCCAGTTCTCTTAGGATCCTTTCCCTTGGAAAGGGATCTGTATCCATTTCCGTACCCATCCAATCCTTCGTATTCTTTTCTGACCCCTTTCTTACCCTCTCCTCCATAAAGACTGAGCAGATGTATCTGTTTAGTATGTCTGCTTTGCAGTTGTCTTCCTTTACTCCACAACCGTCCTTCCCTTTTAATCTCACTACCCCCCTCCCTTCCTTTTTTTCTCTGATATATCTGTAAAAGGTTTTGTCCTCTCTCATCATGGATTTCGCAATGCGTGCCTCCGTTTGTGCCTTGATTTCCCTTCCTGCCCTTCCTGCCTCCCTTTGTTTCTTCTGGTACCTCTCCCTGTCCACTTCTGCCTATGTCTTTTTGTATAGTTTAAATGCAATTTTTTTTGCATTCAATTTCTCAGCTACCTCCTTGTAATACCATAATGGTCTCCTCTTCCTTTTTCCCCTTGCTAAACTGTTTCACACAGAGTTGTGTCACCTTAGTTATTCCAGATTTGAATACTGCCCACTGTTCCTCCACTCCTATTTCCCTTCCTATTCCAGTTAATGCCTCTTCTAAGCTTTTCTCAATTTTTCCAAAATCTGCCCTCTTAAAGTCAAGGATTCATGTTTTTGTGTGGCTAGATTCTGCCAGTGTGGTTATCCCAAACCCTACTGATCGGTGATCACTGCTTCCCAGGTGTTCCTCTACTGTGACCCCTGTCACACTGTCCTCATTTGTGAGCAACAGGTCAAGAATTGCCTTCTCCCATTTAGGTTCAAGGACCAGTTGCTCAAGGAAAGTTCCCTGTAGTGAGTCCACTATAAACTTGCTCCTGGTCAGTGATGTTGCCTAGAAGCTCAAGTGTATGTCCAGTAAACTGAAGTCGCCACTACCTCCTCCTTGTGTGCCATCCTTTGAATAGCCAGCATCATCTCCCTATCTATCTCCTTCCCTTGGTCTGGTGGTCTGTATATTACCCCTGTGTGGATGGTTGACCCTGATCCTCTTTCAAGTTTAACCCACAATATTCCCCCTCTCCTTGTTCTCCTTGAATCTCTGTGGCCTTTATATTATCCTTTACATAAAGTGTCACTCCTCCCCCCTTTCTGCCTGCCATGTCCCTCCTGGATAGATTGTAGCCTGACACTGCCATTTCCCTGTTGTGATTGGCATTACACCAGGTCTCTGTGATGGCCCCAATGTCCAGCTGTGACTCTGCCATGGCTGCCTCAAGGTCCTCCATCTTGTTACTTAGTCTTTGGTCATTAGCACACATGGCTCTCCAGGATGTTACTTCTCTTCCCTGTTTTGTTGACAAGTGTCTCCCCCTTTCATGGGCACCCTTGTACAGCATGTGCTCATGGGGGGGATACTAAGCCTGCTAGCCTTTCTGGACCCCCCACGGCTGGTATAAATTCTTGCTGATGAAGCATTCAAACCTCTTACTTAGGACTAAGATCCCCTTCCCGGATGGATGTAGGCTGTAATCCTAATACAGGTTCACAACCCTTTGGGTGGGGCCCCAGTCTTCAATGCAGCTGAAATCCTCCTTCCCGCACCATTTCTTCAACCATGAGTTGAATTCCTGGATGTGAAGTGTCCTAGCCTCCCCCCTTGCCTTGTACAGGTTGCACCTCGGAGAATTAAACAGAGCGTGCTATCTGCTTTAGTCCCCCCCCCAACTTCCTGGAGTCCTCCTGAATTCTGGCTATCTCTACATTGTCCCCCGGCAGGTCATTTGTCCCCAGGTGGACAATGACATCCAGATCCTCCATCCTTACTACCACCCTTGTGATCCTCTGGATGCACTTCCCTACCCTCCTTGTTGTACCCCACTGAAGGCACTTGACCTCCCTCTCCCCCCTGCTTGTTGCTCCAACTTCACTTCCCGGACTATTGAGTCTCCCACCATGAATAGCTTCCTCTTCTTCTGGGGTCCTCCACCCCCCTTCACTGGGGCTTCATCTCGGAGGACCTGCCTATCCTACTCAGGCTCAGCCTTGGGTGCCATAGTGGGACTTTTCCACTCCTCCAAGACAAATTTTGAAGTTTCTTAGTTGGACCAGTTGGGGATGTGTTCCCGCACTCTCCCTGAGCCCACAGTAATCCATCCACTCTCCCGCCTGGGCATCCTTTGAGGTTGTGGTTGTGGACACGGTGGCCTCCAGGTGGGGGTGAAGGACCCGTAGATCCTGGTCAGCTTGGCTCAGAGACAGGCAACCTCCTCCCTCAACCCAGAGAGGTGCCTGCAGATGGGGCAGCACAGCATAATCCAGAATGTTCTTCTGTACAATGCGGTCCTGCACCCACTAAACTGCACTACTGTCTGCATCTTCTCTGGCTGTATTAACTATGCCCTCTGCTACCAGTGACACCCACTGTATGTTGTTTGCCTCTTACTGTAGTTTGGCTCCCTAAAGTTTTTTTTTTTCCCCTGTCACTTTAATCCCTGGTCATTTGTACCCTGCCACTATGCCAGAATAAAATCTCAAACTTGACTTATGTGGTAAATGGTACTGGCTGTGTTCTCCTCTGTTGTGATCTAAATCAGAAAGTAGTAAACTGTATGCAGAGTGACCACCTATAAAGCCGGACTAGCCTTGCATGGGTGTGTCGAGGAGGGTAGGCAGGCCTAATCCATGCTCCTTTCCTGAGAAAACAATCAGTTATGTCAGCAGTTGCTTTCCAAGTTAGTAAATACTACCAAAAGTTGCTAAATATAGCCCACAACAATCAGTAATGTAATGAATACTTCTCCTGCTCCAGTTTCCTGAGTTCAGCTGGTGACTCCCCTGCAGCAGTTCTGATTTGCCGTTCAGGCTAACGTTTCAGTTCTTCCCCAATTTCAAGCTCCAGCTTGAATTTCTTTCCCTGGACTTCACTGAGAACAAGCTTCTACTACCAGCACAGTCTCTGATGCTGCTGTCTGGGGAGACTGACCGAAGCACCGATGCCAAGCCATTTTTAACTGTTAGTCTTGGCGCAATTTTCCCTTTATCTTTTTAATCCTCTGTAATCCCCTGTAACTGCTGTAAGGGAAATCCCCTATAATTGCTCTAAGGGAAATCTACTGTAACTGCTCAATCTTCCGGGAAGACACCCAGTGAGTGAATGAATGGCTTGAACTGCTCTAAGCAGACACATATACTTTTGCACCCCATAGGCTTTCATTTACCGGAATGATATCGTCCTTTAAACTTCTTTCACAGCAGCTTAGTGTCATTGGAATGGACTGGGAAAAGCCAAAAGGCAAATGTTGTTTGCTTTGGTGATGACACCCCCTTTCCTCAGTTTTACATTACTTTGATCACATTATTGAATGAGTCTTATTGCACGAATGCTCCAGTGGAATGTAATCTTTAATGGATTCCCTGTCTTTGAATAAAAGATACTAAATTAACTAAACTGTCTTGCTTGGGGTCTTCTTAGGCACCAGGAAAATGCTGAGAACTAGAGCTTTCCATAAGCCACACCAGATATATAAAACAAATAAAACAAACCCTAGGAAACAAAATCCAGATGCCAAAATAAGTTACAAAGGGCCAGATTTTGAAAAAGGGCTAGCTTGTCACAAGTCTTGGGTGCACCTCAGACATGGTACACTGGGCTAGTGAAAATTTAATGGAATTTTCTATCCCATGTGACAATTGCCTGGAAATTATACCATACAATATGTGCTCATTGAGAACTCAGTTGGCAGCCAGCTGTGGAGGTAAGAGGAGGGCTATGCTAGTCACCAGATGGGGATCGGGTTTGGGGGGGTGAGGTGGGGTGTCAATTCCTCACAGTGTGGGGGGTTCACTAGGTCACCAGAAAATTGTGATACTTAGGACTGAGATGGGGGAGACACTGGACACCAATGGATATAATATGCATTCACTGGTAGGATGTTCAGGTCTGGGGGAGGGACCACTGGACTACAGGGGATCATTTTTTCAATATTGGTAAGGTGATCGGAGCACTGGGAGGGGGAGGGACCACTAGACTGCCAGGGACATTGAATAGGAATTTACAGGACAAGCATAGGCATTGGGGACAGGAGAGTGACCACTAGACCACCAGTTGCTATGGCTTTGACATGCAGGGGCTGGGGAGGGGGACACTCTGACAACCACAGCCCATGTAAATGAGCCCATAATAGGCATGCAATGGCAAGCTAGTATCATGCATGCCCAATGGGCTCATTTGCTGGCTGCATTTGTAAATACCAAATAGTGCACTGGCACTTTTTGTTGTGGGCCATTTACAGGGATTCACATTGGGGCAGCGCTAGTGGGATTGGAGGTAGTGGTAATGGTGTTACCACTGCCTCTACCTAGCTCTGTTCAGAGTCAGATAACACCATCCACTATCCAGCTGTGAATTACATTTTCTTACACCTGGGCAATTGCAAAGCCAAATGCATTTTTTTGTGTTGCACTTTGTAATTTTTTTTAAATCTGGCCCTAGGAAAAAACTGATGAGAATATCAGTTTAACATCTCATCTTAATGATGGTATACCACAACAGCACAGTATCCTCTAGTGCTGCACCCAGCTGCCTGTGTTTATAGTATGGGCCGAGTCCTGTTGCAGGACAAGAAAGAACCCATGGCATTCTAGCCCAGAGGCAGATGGATTACCAGCTATGCCATGCCAAAATATTTTTGTTACAACTAAGTGTACCCTGTTGGGGTTTGTTCTTTTCCACTGTTGGAGGGATTCTTCATTTGGTATCTCTTTTGTTTGGTTTATCTGTATGGAGACCTCCTGCCTTGAGTATCCCTTTTGTGAAAGATGGTCCCTTAGTTCCATGCATCTCATGTCAAAATTGGTGTATAATGTGCAAATGTTGCACAATCATATGGCTTTACTGTAAGGGATACTTTTGAAACCACAGTCCTGCCCAGTGGCAGGTTTCCCAGTGTTGAGAGATCACATGACATAGCTGTCACAGTGTACTTAGTGATGACTAGTCATAATGGTGCTTATACATGAATGGGACTGCATGTGCAGCTTTGCACCTGCATACAGGTACATGCTGGCAGCATTCACGACCACCAGTCATGTGTTTGCAGCCCTGCCGCCCCCGGCAATCAGGTCTGCACAGGCGGGTGTGGAAGCAGTCAGAGATCCAACCGGGCATCCAGCTGGATGCCCAGCATGGGTCCAACACTAGATCTTTTACACAGCAGGGTGCACATTGGCAGCATACCCTGTGGATGTCCAAGGGCCAGTGGCTGTGGTGTTTGGGAGGAGGGCAATGCCACCAGCCCTCCGATGGCAATGAAGCAGTGCAGAGGAATGGGGTATGTCAGGTGGCAAGGGGGAAAACAGTACAGACAGTAGCGTGGAGGGGGGTTGACATGTGGAGTCACTGGGGGATCAGCCTTGTACCGATGCCTCAATGAGGGGTTTGGGTGGGAGGGGTGGCCATACTTACTGCTGTGTGCTAGGGCAGATGGGTGGCACCAGGCATCCATTTGCTGAGGCCTTAGAGGGTCTGTGGGCTGTTCACCCTGTCCTGCAGCATGTCCTGGGGTGTGCATGGGGTGCATAAGGGGTTTACAGCTGGGTTCTTCCTGGCATACCCGATGCTCCCTACACCCACCCCCCCCATGGCCAGCACTATGTGCCTTTGCATATGGCTCATAGTGCTGGCACAGCCCCAGTTCAGTGCAGTCCACAGACCTGGGGGATCAGGTATGTACTGTCTGCATGCCCCTCCTTTGTGAATTCCAGCCAGGGGGCGCCATGCGTGTGGAGTGGCTGCACACTCCAGATGCAGTGTGTGTGTGGCCATTCTGCCCCTACATGCATAGGGACCCATGTTTGGATACATTTGGCAATTGAAAGCAATGTCTGTCTATTCTTGCCAGTTCTTTACTGAAGTTCCAGACTGACAGGAATATACATGAAAGAACATAACACAGGTCACTGTTGTATGTTTTAGAGAACAGAAATCTGGTGAAGGGTACATACGTTTGTTTGTAGGTTTGGTATACAGTATAAGTATGTTTTAATACAGACATTTTCTATTGTTCCTTAACCGTTAAGAAAGTTTGCGTGTGGCTGAGTTGTTCATGAGGACTTTGACTGTAGAATATGCATTATTTAGACTGCTGTAGAGCTGCTTTTATTTATGGCTGTTTTAGTAGACTGCATTATGTATACATGTGTGACCTGAATTATTACAGTCTCTGTTCAGATATGCACATGTTTCTAACTGTGTGCATCATTAAGTATGTTTGTGAATTTTTTGTCACATTTCTCTTTTGGGCACACCTTCTCCTAATACCAAGCGTCTTCCAATCCATCAGTGAAAAAGTCAGCACTCAAGCCATCCTGCTCAGCTGGAACTGCACTCCTAATTCTATCAGTGATTCAGACAGAAGACAGTCCTTCTAGTGAGCCATGTACTGTACAACCACTTGCTTTTTATTAGCAGTTGGAGCAGCTGAGAGAAGCTACAGTATGCATGCTAGAAGAACTAAATATCCACTTTGCTTCTACAGGACTTTTTAACAATTCTCCTTCAGCATCCTATCCTCTCCCCCACTTGATGCACACTGTAAATTTGGCATGAGGACACTAACCCTTTCACCTTAGACCAGTTTCTCGAACACAGATTGAATAGCTCCTCTTAAAGCTTGATACCTGAAAAAATGCTTGAGCTGAGCACTCTGAATCCCTGCTTCCTAAACAATGTCATGCCATTCTCTCTGTCCCGATCATGCATCTTTTTAACCTTCCATCTTTTTAACTTCTCACTAACCCAACATTACCTTCCTGTACTATATAAAACAGCACATATTATCTCATTTACAAATGTTCAACTAATGCAACCTAAACAAATATAGACCTATACCCATACTCTTCATCCTTGTTACATTGCTAGAAAAACTGGTAAATGAGCAGCTATTTGCTTACCTGAACAAGTGCAACATCATCACTCCCCTTATGTCTATATGTGTATCAGTGGCCTGAATGATGATTGGGACATTGCTCCTTTTTTTGTGACAGAGTTTCCTTTATTGTCCTTTAGCTGATATATTACAAGATAACACCATTTCTGGTTATCAGTATAGCTGAAAGATCCTCCACTGTGTGTTCTCATGTTCGTCTTCTCTTCTCTTCTTTTTTCTCCTATGTTTTGTCTTCATGACTGGCCTCCCAAATCTGGCCCTATATTTGTAATCAGTAGTAATTCTGAGTTATTAAATTGGGATTACTTGGATACTGGAGTGAGTTAATTTTTACATTTTTCACTAATTAAATAACATAGGGCATCAGTCCTAACTGCTTCCATCCACTTTTAAATCACCGATTATTATGTTGTTACCGGGGGTTATGAATAACATGCTTAAATATTTCAATTCTTTTGATATGAGAGTTTCATAAATTTCTGTGTCTGCATGGTAGATGTGGGGTACAGAGCTTTGCCAATATCTACAAATTCAAATTATTGATATTTCTTTAAGATTTGGCTTTTAAAGATGGGCATGCTGCCTGTTACCCTGTCCCCTGAAGAAATATCAGAGTTATTTGAAGCATGGGGGTTACACATGCATGTTCTGATTTTTGGTTCCCAATAAATGGCACCTTTTGCAAGTAACACTGGGAATCAGTGTGGTTAATACTTTTTTCTGCACCACTATTTGTTTGTCTAGTCTAGCTGCTTTCATATGGTTGCACTACTTTGCATTCTTTTTAGTGCCAGGGGCTTTTTGTTGTAATCTAGCTAGAGCACATGCTGTATGTGCCGCCTGATTATCCCCACATGTTCAATTGGTATGAGCTCTTATTATCCAGCTGCTGTCATAAATAAAATGTCTATGATGCATTTGTGTAATACAGCACACACAATCTTTAAATTGACTAGTGTCCTATTCCTAGGACTCTTAGGACATTTCAAGTCAAGAAACATAAGCCACGTGGACATGCTTTTTAGGGCTGTGGGTGGAGCCTACAGCCATTTTGCGAGAACTTTTTAGCTCTGAAAACAGCTGATCTCAGAACCTCTTCCGTTGGACTTTTGGAAGTATCCTTCTGAAAGCCCAACAGACCTGAAAGCCCTCTGCCATGATTGGTCTATGGAAGCTGCACGATTTCAGCTGTTACTGCCGCATTCCGATGCGCAAACTGCACATGCACACCAGTCGCACACATGCACAGTTCTGCAGGTGACACCATGTTCTGGATAGCAAATGCCATTTAGTATTTGCTGGGCCCCCATCCCCAAGTCATGTCCCACACCTCGTAGCACACTGGGAGCCCACACCAGGGTGTAGATTTTGTTTTTTGTCTGTAAATTAGAAAACGGTCCCTAATCGCGTTTGTTTCCCCAGGTGCACCCCTGCCCAGCTCATGTCCAACATAGGGTCCACAGTCTCTATGTCAGCATTCCATGTGGCAGACTGGAAGCCCACCCAGTGTACTGAAACTTCTTTTGGTTTGTTTTTGCTGAAAATTAGAAAATGGTTCCTCATTGTCCGGTTGTCTTCCCTATGAAACTAAAAACGGTCCCTTGTCATCACTGCAGACCCCTTCCCACCCTCCCACTAAGCACCCATCTCCCCACACCCCTCTTACCCCATAATTACCTCCAGAGGTCAGCACTGTCCTCTTCTCTTGACCAGAACATATCTGCACTCTTCAAAGCCCAACCGTGAACTGAAGAATTAAAGATAAGTGTGCTATACAGCTTTTCAATGGGATTTTTTTTAATGATCTTTTTCTCCAGGAAGAGACCTCTGTCTTGTTTATCCACCGTGGTCATGGCCCCCAGAGCTCCCACCAACTACCCATTGCCGCAACTCCCGGTTACCCCCAGCTTACCCCCTGGAGGGTGGGGCCGTAGCACCGGTTCCCCTAATTCTGGCACCACAGGATTAGTGACTGTTTGGGCGTGTGGTAACAGTGGCTGATTGAAGCCTGGGGAGGGCTTCATGTAGACAGAGGCTCTCCCCTCCTCCATTTTCTTGTTTTTTCCTCTGAGAGGCAGGGACATGCGATGATGTCCAGTGTCTGCCCCACCTCCATTAGCTGCAAGTGCCAGTAGCCTTGGGACCCCCAGCCTCTGCTAGGGGTCCATCATGTGCCAGACACTTCCCGACCCTCCCCCGGAGAAGGAGAGCTGTCAATGGGATGCTCTATCCTTCTCCCCCTGGCCAGCCCTCTGGCGACCTGGGTCCATTCCCGGACCCAGGTTGCCAGCTGGAATTTTCAACTTATGCTCATTGCTCAGCCATTTTTAGGAATTTTTGCCTCAAATTTTCAACGTGGGGTTCTTGGGATGCCACCTCATGAAAACTGTCACTGCCATTTTCTTATTTGGTCCCAAAAGGCAAATTCACGCTCACTTCACGGAATCAACTTTTGGGACTGATTCATGAAATGACAGTGCCACTGTTCATGAGGTGGGGTCACAAAAAGTCCATGTTGCAAATCTGGTGAAAAAAGTCCAAAAAATTACTCTGTTATGAGTATGAGTTGAGCAGTTTCTATGCACTCTCGTAATGTCACTAATTTTCTATATTTTCAATCCACGTTTGTAACATTATCATTTTTGCACACCTCCTTCACATCAGTATAGCTGTCATTTTCCATAACCTGCCCAAAACATGTTTTCGCACCAGTGGCACAGAATAATGCATTTGCTCTGTGCAATCACTTTTTGGGACAATTGAAAAAAATTACACTGGCATTGTTTATGAGGAGGGGTCCAAAAAAGGCCATGTTGAAAATTTGATCAAAAAAATTCCATACAATGACTGCGTTATGAGCATATGTTGCGCACTTCCTACACACGCTCCTAATGTCGCTAATTTTAATAATTTCACTTCACATTTTTAACATTGCCATTTTTGTGCACCTCCTTCACAACAGTACAGCTGTCATTTTCCACAACCTGCCCAAAATGTGTTTTCACCCCTGTGGCACAGACTAGTGCGTTTGGGCTGCTCAATCACCTTTCAGAACTATTGAATGAAATAACACTGGCACTGTTCATGAGGAGGGGTCCATAAAAGGCCATGTTGAAAATCTGGTACAACACCTCCTACATACGGCCAAGTTACACCTGGGCGTTGAATAATTTCTATGCACATGTGTAACATTTGTCACCTGGTAGTGCTTCATAGCCCTATTGGCTATGGCCAGAGTTTGTTTATTTAGTCAAAACCTATCAGTTCTCTTTCCTCTATGACTGAATCAAAGGCTTATTTAAAAAGTGTCATGGTACTACATCTTACTACTGTTTTGGGCTATGTGGGAAGAGTGTTCACGCTGCTCTCCAACACTATGCTGTCTCTAGTGAGTTCTTACCGTATACACTATGCCACGAGTTAAAGCATTGCAAATGCATTGACACATACTGAGACACTTCCATCAAGAGATGGCAATGAAAGCTGCCAAAAGGATTACTCACCTATTTAGTAACTTTCTACAAGCTTAGTAATAGTTTTAGGGTTGCATGTCAGTACTATGTTAGCACAATTTTCACTATAAAGATGCACTTGCTTTAACTCAAAATGCAACATGGTGTACATCTATAATGCTGTTAACCATGTTGCACTAAAACTGTGTTCTTGCCTGGATTTAAAACATGGATTATAGCACAGTTTTTCTGTTGCCACAGTCAGGGTACAAACCTTTTATACTGCTTTAACAGAATAACATGGTTCTAAAGAAGCAGTGTGGACAGGACCAAAGTGTTCTTTTAGCATCTCAAAATCATGTGGTGGTACTAAAGTGTGTAGTGAGTGCAATAAAAGTAATACATGAAGAAGAGTTCTAGTCACTTCAAACAAACATTCCTTTAAATGTCTATATAAATGTGTAATTTTATGTCAGCTACCTGACTAAGCTGTCTTCAAGCACTTTTACTATGAAAGAACTGAGCACCCACTCTCTGTGTAATGTTGCATCTCCTACTAACACATATGCTTTCAGGTGCCACACCACTAATCTATTTTGTGAAGGGCTAAGTTATTAAAAAAAAAGAAGATGGTGAAAGTGCCACGGGACATACCTGAAAACTAATGTCAACTCATTTTTTTTAAGAAAATGACTCAAAAGGGGGAAAAAGGAAAAAGATGTCCCAAAAGATGTTTAAAACTCAGTTAACAAAACAATAAGAAATCCTTGTATAACACAGGCTAAAGTGTAGGAGTGGAATCTCTGCACACTTAATTTTGGACACTTGAATGATCTAATATACTATATGATCGGTGTATTGGATCATTTGAATATAGCAGACTGCTGAAAATCACTCTACAGCACAAAACAGTTATAATAATAACTATATGCCCAGACAACAGACCAAAATTCGCTATACAAAGTAAAGAAGTTTGAAAGGTTACTTTATGAAAGAGATTTATTCAGTTTCAATGTGCTGTAATACAGTACTGATATGAATATGCAATCATCCTTCAGGCAATATTGAAAGTGACATGCCATTCTGCCCTAGTTGGGGGTGGGCATGGTCACGGGTAATCCCATATATAATGGTACATATGGAATGCATGCCAAGAGCTCCTTACTTTCAGCATACAGTTTGTATGACGGCTTGTAAGAGATGATGATTATGGGCACATTTTGGGAGCATGAGAAAAAAAAAACTACACAACACATCTGGGTGTCTAGTACTTGATTCTTTACTGAAGGGCATGCTTTGTTGCAGTTAAACTGAGCCAAAATCATATATGTTCATGAGCAATAAATCTTGCTAAACTTTATCACTGTGGACTGCCAGCTGCATGACAGTCACACACTGTTGCAGAGAAATCTCCTTCCTCACTTCTAGCAAGTCATGCTTACAATACTGAACACTCGTTATCCTTTCATTGGCATTTCTTTTTAAACACTATGCCTGAGAATCCTCTATCCTCTCCTGCACTGAACTCTTGCCTCATTTGTCTCACCTTTGGGTGCTGTTTTCCACATATATATCTGCTTGATTGCAAATATGGTATGCTGGGCAGCACACACCTCACAGGACAAACTCTTGAACTGGAAGACCATCAAGCTGTCACTTTTCTACCAGAGTCTAGTGCCTCTAATAAAGTTCGATGCAAACCACCTAATTAGCTCCCACATGTGCCATACCTCAAAGTGTCCACAGCACTCCTTGTGTCCTCCCTCCAGGACTGGCATGTGGCACCCAGGCTGTGGGTGCTTTCCTTACTTCCTGAGATTCCCTCTCTCCAAATTCTTAAAATTTTAGTTTCCACCCTTAAAGTTGCTGTCTCATACCAGTATATGTGTCATCAGCTTCTGTGGTGCTCGATGGTCTCTGCATTTTGCATCCAGTGCTGTATATGCTCCTAGGATGCTCAAGGTTTTCACTGGGAGAATCTGCCACAGGCCTGAAAGCCATAGGGATAAGTTTCTTAATGGCACATCACCTGGGGTTCTTGCACCCTCCTGGTGTCCTACCACACTCTTAACCTATGGGCAATCCCCAGCATCTTTCTGTGACTCTAATAGATTGTGAGTTATCTCAGGTGCCCGAGGTCTTTCCTGGTAGCTCCAGGGCTCCACTGATGATCCTCATTACCTTCACCACTGCAAGGTGTCCCTGCTCTCATGCCATCCTCAGGTAGTGATGGTGTCATTGCACTTGCATTTCCCAGCAGAAGCAAACAACAGAATCCCTAGCATCTCTGGTGCAAGTCGCTTTAGTCTACCACCTTGTGGGAAGGAGGTTCTAATCCTGCAATTGTATCTACCCCTCTAGACACATTCAGGTTTGGTGGGAACCAGTGCAAGTGACAACTGTACCTGTGGTGGCACCCAGTGCTAGCAATGACTGCAGCTTCGTTTGGTCATAACCCTGCCCAGTGTACCTGAATGATCTCTCAACAATGCCCAGGGACATCTGCCCAGAAGGGTCACCTGGGACTGTGCCCCCTCTCTCCTACTTTTGCTGCTTTTGAGACTGGATCTCATCCCCACAAACATGCCCTAAGGCTCCTTTAGATAAATACAATAACTTATACAACCCTATGGCATCATGAAGGTGTCCTATTTGTATACAGTCTAAGCTCCTCCCACACCAGATGTTCCCAATTGGATGGTTCAATACATCCTTTCTCTCTGCTGGCCACATTTAGTAACAGCCTCATTTCCCCACTTTAAGAAGTAGGTTGTTAAATACAGTTTGTTAATTATAGTGAACAGTAAGTCAGTCCACCATAATGAATTACTGACCTGGTGTTTGCTTCTTTATTTTGTGTATTTTACAGATTTACAATTTCCCTCTTTCCCATTAAGAAGTAATACTAGAGAAATTAATCCAATTATGGAATTGTCCTACCTTCCTGGTAACAGGGAGGAAGGTTGTTGAAACCAAAGGTCCAGGAGTCAATACCAATAACAATAGTGCAGAAGATCTAGAGAACAAGTTAAATCAAAGACATTCATGGGTCTCCGAGAACCTCCTATAGGGATTTAAGATAGACTGCATACCATTTGCTAATAAAAATTAAAGTCTAATCATGTAGTTGGTAGGGTATAATTACTACTCAGCTCACAGATGCTCTGTAGCCTGCAAACATCATTCTAGATCATATCCAATTCCACCTGTATGCAACAACTCGTAGCAAGTGAAATTCATATACCACTACATATACTGTATAATGTATGGTTAGGTCTTACTAGACATGGAAACGACTGGCTTAATTTTCTTGGTGCACTACACTTATAAAGTTGTTGTAGGACAGTTCAAAGGTCAAAAATATTGTTGTAGTACAGTTTAAAGGTCACAATAGTTATTGTAGTCAGTTTATAGCTTAAAAAAGTTGTAGTACAGTTTAGGGATGGGCAAACCAGATCTATTGAGAAACCATACCCTCCCAGGTTGAGTCAACTGCATTTTTCAAACAATTGTAGGTTAAAAACAGTTCTAAAATTTCTAAAATTAATTAGAGTAAATCAGAGCCTCTTTGAAGTAAATCAGGTTTGGAATCAGAACTGTGTCACAGCCAACTCTCCCACCCTTAGTACAGTCCAAAGTTTCAGTATACTGAACCTTTCATGGCTTGACCCAAAATGTCGAGTCAGCCTGGTTCAGAACTGTTGCTCTGGTTCGAAACTGCAGCTGACGGTTGCAATGGCATGCTGTGAGCCATAGTGCAATATAATTTCTCTTATTTACTTTGCACTATAGCAGCATGGCATGTGTGTCAGGTGGGGGGGGGGCAATGCCTGAGGGAAACTGACATTGGGAAAGGATTTCAAGAACTGGAGTAAGGAGGACTCAGCACAGGAGAGGAGTTTTTTTTAAATGAGTCAATCAAAAGTAGAAGTACGCCTAACACAAGAAAGTGACATAAAAAAATAACTACCAGTCCCACCAAGTGTGTGCGTGTGTGTGTGTGTGTGTGCATGCACACTGTACCCTTGTGACCAACATTGAACAAATCATGGTCACCATCTTGGGACATAAGGGAGTCAATTATGTGTTAGGTACAGAGACCGGCATCGAAGCTAGCCAATACAGTCTTGCCTTCCCATGTGCCAATCCTGTAGTCCTACATGCAGCTCATTTGGGGGTTTGCAGTTCCATGAGTAAGACTTGATCAGCCAGCAGCAACATGTCTCTTGTCTGAAATTTGACTTGCCAGATGAAAAAAAGTGCTTGTGTTTGAAAAAATAAGAAAGAAGGAAAAAGGAATTTGATTAAGGAGGGTGTACTTTGTTCTTTCTTTTTTAACATTGTGTTTTTAAAGAAAGAAGAGAGATGTCTGGTCTGTTAGCAGCTCATTTAGAGTTTTTCGCTTCTGTCAGTGCCACAATGCTGACATGATCAGACAGCAGGTGTTGAACAAAATAAAGGCAACTGTTGTTAAAGAAGAATGTTTAAAAAAAAATGTTTTGGAAAAATAATATTTTTTTTCCTGACTGATTGAGGAGAATGGGAGCAGGGACACTAATCTTGGTGGGGGTGGTGGTGGGGAGGGGGCATGCTGCTTTACTCATTTTAGTGCATGGCAGCTCACATTTCACATTCTGTGTTCCCCAGTTCTGCACGTGAACTACTAGGCGATAGTATCTTACTGATTTCCTGGGGGTGGAGAGCAGTCCATGTCTCACATTGTGTTTTACCCAAGTATGCTCCTAAAGTATTTGGCTGCAGTGCTTCACTAATTTTGGGAAGGGGGGTAATAACATCTCAGACTGTGTTCTCCAGTTCTGCATCTGAACTACTAGGTCGTAGTGACTACTAATCTGAGTGGAAGGACCACATCTCAGATTCCTGGTTGTAAATTTGTATGAGGTTTCTAGCAAACCCTTATTATGGATTTGTACTTTCTCCAGAGTTTCTGAGTGGGTAGTGATGTCATACAGAAACACAGTTACAGCAATAAAATATTTATCATCAGCTATGCCAAATTACAGGAAAACATATTACTTTTCCCTGGGGCAGAGTGCAGTCTCCCAAAATGTAGCATGGGCTCTGACACAACTCAAACACTTACAGACCCTATTTTTATATAGTTTCCGACTTCCATTAGCTACTTACATAGACAAACATATTGTCTTGTACAGTAAGTTTCTCTCTGCACAATTTCAACATTGTTTCTTGTTGCAGCAAATTCTGTTCTCTACTTTAGACATTCTTAGTACTCACAAACATAACACGTGTCCACTCTTTCTTCCTGCATGTACATATTTGTACCTGGCATTCCATAAATGATTATGCATGTCAGTCAGCATGTCCAGTAAGTTAAAAACAGCACTGTTCAATACTTTGCATTAGACAGGACATGACAGAGTTATAACCGCACCAACTACACTTCACCACTCCCTGCATCTTCTCTGGCTGTGTTAACTATGCCCCTTGCTACCAGTGACACCCACTGTACTTTTTGTGCCTCTTACTGTATTTTGGCTACCTAAATATCTTTTTTCGTCATGTTTCTTTAATCTCTTTTCATTTGTACCCTGCCACTATGCCAAACTGCAATCTCATACTTGACTTATGTGGTATATGGCACTGGCTGTGTTCTCCTCTGTCCTGACCTAAATCAGGAAGTAGTAAACTGTTTGCAGAGCACCCACCTATAAAGCTGGACTTGCCTGGTGTTTGTGGGATGGGAAGGGTAGGGCAGGCCTAATCCCTGCTCCTCTGTATAGAAAACAATCAGTTACATCAGCAATCACTTTCCAAGTTAGTAAATACTACCAAAAGTTGCTAGATATAGCCCACAACAATCAGTAATATAATGAATACTTCCCCAGCTCTAGTTCCCTGAGTTCAGTTGGTGACTTCCTGCAGCAGCTCTGATTTGCCATTCTGGCTAAGGTTTCAGTTCTTCCCCAGTTTCAAGCCCCAGTTGAATCTCTTTCCTTGGACTTCACTGGGAACAATCTCCTACTATCAGCACAGTCTCTGATGCTGCTGTCTGGGGAACACTTACACCAAGTCCTTTTTTAACTGCTTGGCTTGGTGCACTTTTCCTTTGTCTTTTTAATCCATTTAATTCCCTGTAACTGCTCTTAGGGAAATCCCCTGTAAGTGCTCTAAGGAAAATCCCCTGTAACTGCTCCATCTTCCAGGAAGACACCCAATGAATGAATGGCCTGAACTGCTCTAAGTAGACACATGTAATTATATGCACCTCATAGGCATTCATTTACCGGAATAGTATTGTCCTTTAAACTTTATTCATGGCGGCTTAGTGTCATTGGGATTGACTAGGAAAAGCCAATTAGCAAACATTATTTGCTTTGGTGATGGCGCCCCCTTTCCTGAGTTTTACATTACTTTGATCACATTGTTGAATGAGTCTTTTTTTCATGAAAGTTCCAGAGGGATGTGATCATTAATCGATTCCCTGTCTGTGAATAAAAGATGCTAGATTTATCTAAATTGTCTTGTGATCTTCTTAGGCATCAGGAAAATGTTGAGAACTAGAGCTTTCCATAAGCCACACCAGATATATAAAACAAAGAACCTAACCCTAGGAAACAAAATCCAGATGCCAAAATAAGTTATAAAGGACCAGATTTGAAAAAGGGCTAGATTTTCACAGCACCAAGTGCATCGCAGATATGGCACACTGGGCTTCTGGCAATCTAATGCGATTTTCTATCCCTTGCAGCAATTGCCCTCAGATTAGGCCATCTAGTTGTGATCTAGCTTGTGGTAATCCCAGAGGTCCGTTTTACGGTGCTTGCACCTGCAATTTGATGCAAGTTGCAATAAATCAGGTAAACTGTCACAACTGCATCCCAGCTAAGAAAATCAGACTCAGCTGCTGCAAAAGAGTTTGGTGTACTGGCAGAATCAAAGTGTTGCACAGGGTTTGATACAAGTCCTGCACCACCATATGAAAATCCAGCCCCAAATGTTTATTGACTCCAAATGAAGGGCTGCCAAAGCCACAGTGCATTGACCATTACAGGTCTTTATCAGATACTCCCTGATGAAAGGTTGAAGTGCTGGGTCTTTGGCAGTCCTCCATTTGGAGTCAAAACATTTTTTTGTAATTTAATTGGCATCAGGACAGTCTTTTTTCTAGAGTGTGGTTCTTTGTTTTACATATTTGGTCATTTAAGGCTAGCGACCCGTACCATCATTGCCATATCTTCCTGGATGTGCTGCAAAATGATTTTCTGCTTGGCAACACCAGGAATAACCCATTGTTCCTTTCAGTGGCTAGCTCCTTCAGGAGTTTTTGCCGTACCATAACTAGTGCAGCTATGGAGGATTGTAGGTTTCGTTTATTTTTTACATTTTCATTTATTAAAACAAGATCCTATGGACAAAAGTTCCCATTTTCCTAGGCAACCATGGTCAAGTTGTACTAACAAGATTACATAACAGACAGTAACATACAGTAATACAGATGAACAATAAATAAATTATTTAATTATTGCATTTGCGAATGTGGAACCGTAGTCTATGAAACTTGTTTAAATCCTTGTTGTGTGGAGTGTATGTTTTCTCCTTGACATCTTAGTTTTATTTTTTAGAGTCTGATATTCTAACTTTTCAAGTATTTTAAAGTATTTTGTTATAATTTTATTTTAAATTTGAATGTCCAGGACACATGCTGATTGACGATTGAAGTCACATGACTGCTGGGCATTTTGTGCAAGCGAGGCATTCTAGTAGCTAGATTCACCATTTTCTTGCATCACCAGCACCACCTGAAGCTGCTTGTTGGAAGACAGTGTTTGATTCTCTCAGGGGAAAAAGTGATTGTATTTGCTCCATCAGTTGTACCCTAACTGTGCTGATATCATGCTCTCATGGTGAGAAACTGGGAAAGAGAATAGAAAGACATGATGGAGTAAGTGTTTTTAATTATATGATTTTTTTCGTTTTGCTGTGAGGATTTGTAAGAACATCTAGTAACTGCATATAGTTACTTTTGACATGGTTAGCAATATAAGCTGATATTTAACAGGAGAAAAGAGTATTGTAATCTATGTTTTCTAGAAAGTGCAACCTGGTATTCTGGTAATCTGCCAAGTGGCTCAAGACTTATTTGAAAACATTAAAGGGTCAAGAGTCAAGAGTCAAGTTAGCCCAAACCCCTCCCAACTTTTGAGCTAAAGCAGGATTAGTGATGTTGTCAGACTGATACGTAATTCTTCACAGTTTGGGAACTCTCCTTTAGTTTTTTTTTATGTTTCCAGTATATTGAATACTATGTAAAGATTATTATCTTTTTATTGTATTAATTATGCTTATTGTGCTTTTCTTCTTTATATTCAGTTCTAGTTTCCATAAAGCTGATACCCAGAGGGAACCTGGCCAATTCTCTTGTAGCTTTGAAGGAACTTTTATTTCACTATGAAGAGCACAATAAATGGTGTTTCTCGTCTTCACAACCTAGTCTATTTTGGCCTTCCATGCCTTCCAAGCCCAAAGAGTGTTAAGACCCCTTAAAGAACTGTAAAGTCATAGGAATTGGACCTTGAATTGGCCCCAAATTGTTTTGAAGTTATTGCAATGAAGCAAGCTGGTGAACCGAGCTGAAGAATTATTTCCTTCTGAGTTGTGATTCAGAGTGGGCTCAATAGATCTTAGCCTGTGACTATCTATTATTCTGTATATTATTCCTACATCATTTAGTATATTAATATGTCTGTAATTATTTCATTGTAGTGCACACTAGATTACAAAGGCTTAATCACCCTGATCTTTCTCCCTTACGTGATAAAGTGTCAGTGGCTCAGTAGGTAGCACACTCACCTCTGAAGCCGGGAGATCAGAGGGCTGTGGGTTCAGTTCCCACATCTGGCACTTGGGTTAATATCCCAGTACTGACACTGTAGTGCAGCATGAGAGGGGTTCTGCACTTCTGAGGTGCCGTCTTTCGGATGAGATGTTAAACCGAGGCCCCATCTGCCGGATTGGTGGTAGTTCAGGTGGATGTTAAAGATCCCATGGCACTTATCGAAAAGAGTAGGGGAATTTCCCTGGTGTCCTGGCCAAATTTCCCTCGTTCACTAAAAATACCACCAACAGCTTAATCTGGTTCAAGGTCAGTTGGCATTCATCTGTATCCCCCTCCCCTGGGTCATGCCTAAAAATAGGCAGAATTTGTATAGTGCACTTACCCAGTCAACAAAAACTAAATAAATAAAGTAAATAAAGTAAATAAAATAAAAATAAATAAATAAAATTGCCCCCCAAGAAAGGTAACAAAGCTGTAAAACAAGCTAAAATCACAGACCATATGCATGTAATTGCTATAAATGTTGGAAATCTAAATATAACATCCACCCCAGTACCATCTAAAGAGTTTAGAAAGGAACTTAAATCTCATACAGGTATACTAGCTGGCAATGACCCCCAGGAAGTAGCTTTACCCCAACTAGTTATAGCTGATGGTTGTCTTCCCTCGGATGGGGGAAAACTCAGTTCAAATATCACCAGTGTCCAATAACTCTAACAAGTTTAACAACTCAGATCTGGAAAAATCTCCCAATATTTGTGATCTAGAAGACTCTGAGTCAGATATAAATAAATCTGGCTGGAAGAAAAGCTAGCCTTAAATGATGTAATTCAAGACCTGCAAGCTACGATAAATGGATTAAGACACTGTAAAAGTAAAATGATGCAGCTACAAACTTACAAAAACTGTAATTGTAATCTGGATATGTTCCCCAACCCACAGCAAGATGGTACTATTGAAAATGAGTGATATAACCCTGGCTGGCCTACATGTTTAAGTGAGGATGTAATTGTAACACTGAAAAATCAGCATCATGCAAACCTTATGCTATTGGAGCAATTAATTATTAATAAGGATTTGTTGGATATGTTAAGAGCAGAAGTGGCCACTAATAGAGCCAAACTAGATGGCATCCTACAAAGGGTCCCGCCCATTGGGGGAGAAAAGTATCTCCAACAAGATGGTGGAGGAACCTTACCTGATTATGGGAAGACCAAACTTTAGCAGCGTCTGCATTCTAGAAAGCAGCGCTGAAGAGGTTGAGAAGTGTGGGATGCTGATCATCACCAGTCAGGGCTTAAAAAGAGACATTCCATGAGCACTGCGCTCACTGACCTCATTGACCTAGTTGCAACATCATTAGACGGGGAGTTGGTGGGCGTGGTGTTCATGGATTTATCCAAGGCCTTTGACGCTGTAAACCATCAGATTCTGTTGCATAGGCTTAGGTAGAGTTTCAGAAGAACCATGTAAAGTGTTTGAGTCCTACCTGAGTGGAAGAACACAGGTGACACAGGTGGGAAGGAAATTTTCAAAGGAAGCAGCTGTGGCACAAGGAGTCCCACAAGGGTCCATCTTGGGACCAATGTTATTTTTGATATATACTAATCAGGTGGTCACAGCTGTAGAAGGCTCCACAATTAGACTATACACTGATGACATGGCCTTACTTAACATGGACTCTGACATAAAAAAGTAAAACTTGATTTATAAAGAGATTTTGTGACAAATCAGGAATGGTCCATAAAATCAAATGTAATATTAAACAGTAGAAAATCTAGGTCAATGTTGTTGGTAAACAACTCTATCAATCAAGTCAAACAATCAATCAATCAATCATTTTATTTAACCAGACATAAACACCATAGAGCAAACTCATTTTCAAGGTGGTCCTGGGCATTAGTACAATACAGTACACTTCATAAGATTACAATTACGGTGGACAATGGTGCAAAAAAAAAAAAAAAAGCATTGTGAAGGTGCTGGTCAATATGGGCCTATACATACCGGTCAACATAATTAACATGCAAAGGTACATAATGATAAGCTTTACTGAAATGAGAAGAGACAACAATCCCATATAGTCTCTGCTATGTAAGAGCTCAGACCTAAATGATAAAAAATAAGGAGATATTAAGGAATAGGGTAGAAATTGGGGTGAAAGACTAGGCAGCCAAAAGGGAGGCCAGAATAGGTAAAAGGTAGAGAATAGGCAGGGCCATCTTGGATTATGGGAACTAGGCTTGTAAGTCCTAGGTTTCTGTTGTTAGGAGTGTGGGGTGGATGGGATACTTAGGTGTAGGATTTGAGAGTGGCACCCAAGGCTTAGGGGTCATCGGCATCTGAAACAGTTGCATGATTCCTTCAGATAATCCATTAATAGAGCTTTGAATTTGAAAATGCTTGGAAGTGAGGATAATTTTAATGAGTCTTGCATAGTGCTCCAGAGTGATGGAAGTGAGAAGTTGATTGCTGCTGAGCCAAGGGTAGTTTTCACTCTAGAAATCTGAAAGCAGATTAAGGAGAAGCGTCTCAGGCCATAGGAACCTTTAGGCAGTTTGAAGATGTTCGAGATGTATTCAGGGAGGTTATCAGATAATGCTCTGAAAAACCAGAGGAGAGCATTCCTTTTTCTTCTAGTTGAGAGTGAGGTCCATCCCAAAACCTGGTATAGACAACAGTGATGTGTACTATGGGGTAGATTTAAGATAAATCTTAAAGCCCAGTGGTAAAGGGTGTCCAGTTTGTTTAGCATCATTGATGGGCAATGACTGTAAAGGAAGTCAGCGTAGTCCAGTATAGGTAGGAATGTAGTTTGTACTAGTCTCATTCTGGCTTCTAACAAGAGTAGGTGTTTAATGTGATAGAATAAACCTAATCACTGTCTTAGTTTTTTCGAGGTTTCATTTAAGTGGCACAGAGAGTTGAGCTTGTTATCCAGCCAGAACCCTAGGTATTTAAATGTATCAACTACTTCAACTACTCTAGGACTAAACCTTGTCTTTTGGAGTTGGAAAAAAAAACAATAACAGATGACACCCTACAACAGATTACTGAATATAGATATCTGGGTCTCTGGGTGGACAATATTCTGAAGTTTGATTACCATATTAAAGAACTATCAAAAACAATACACTGAAGACTAGGGACTTTAAGAAGAGCAAAACATTGTATGGATTGGAATGTGAGGCAGTTATTAGTCAATCAGATATTGGTGCCTATAACTGACTATGGAATACATGTGTACAGGTGGACCAAGCGGTCCTTATCTGCTGTCAAAGTCTATGTTTCTATGTTTCTTTGTATGGCCACGATAGTGTAACAGAATTGAGGAAAATGAATGTACTATACAACAGACTGGCTAGGTTTGTCTTACTTGCTGACAAACTGACCCACCATTGTAAGATGCTTATTGAGCTAAACTGGCTCACAATAGAAAATAAATATAAATTATATTTAATTAACCAAGTAATGAACACTACACTAACTGAAAAACCTACCTATTTACATGAGAAAATGGCAAGGTCATCCCATTCCCGTTACTTAAGGAGGGAAAAATTACTTAGGGATTATCAGATTAGGACCCCAAGAACAAGATATTGCGACTTGATCTACCGTTATTCAGCAATGAAAATTTGGAATGAACTTAAAATTCAGACAAAAAACATTTTTGATAGTCTTAGAATGTTTAACACTGTGCTAAAACAAGAATTAACTACTCATTGTAGATGTTTTGACTAGTCAGATTCCTATTGCTACACTAGATATGTGGTATATTTTATTATTTGTACATAGTGCAGGGTACCCCAGGGCTCGATCCTTGGTCCCCTATTATTTACTCTTTTTGTCAATGATATAGAGGGGGTTGGTGGGAGGAACAACCTTATCCTCTATGCAGATGACACTGTCATCTACTGCAGTGATCCACTTCCTAGCATAATCAGTGCCAACCTCCAGGCTAGTCTAGCAGCACTGGAAGCCTGGTTCTCCTCAAACTCACTTGTAATGAATGAAGAAAAAACAAAGGCAGTCCTGTTTGGGTACAGATGCCTTGGCCCAGACCATCATGGCATCTTTCAACTTCATACTGCCCAAGGGAAAAGAATAGAGGTCACAGACAAAATCAAGTACCTCGGAGTCCTTCTTGATCAGGCGATGACCTTCCAGCCTCATATCAACTCTGTTATTAAGTCCACCTACCAAAAATTAGGACTTCTTTATAGGCTGGGTCACTCTATTTCTCCTGAGGCTCATTGTGCCATATCAAACTGCAGCCTACTCCCCTCCCTACTCTATGGGTCTCACTTGCTGCATTCTCTAAGGGGGGGGCAAACAAAGAAAGCTTACTATGCTCTACCACAGGGTGGTGCATTTTGCCACCAACTCCTTCCCAAGAAGACACCACTGTAAGGTCCTCACTGATCTCCACTGGCCTTCAATGTGACAAAAACTAGCCTACTTCCTTTTGAGCCTGACCTTCAAATTTACCACTGTTGGCCCTCCTCCCCTACATGGGCTGTTAAATCCCAAAGTCCAGGGCCAGGGCCTGAGATCCTCCACTGGCTGTCTCCTAGACATCCTTTATGTCCTAACTAACCATGGCAAGTGCTCCTTTAGGTACGCTGCCCCACATTTATGGAACCTTCTCCCTGTTGACTTGGCTAATTGTTGTACTAAAAGTCAGGCTTGAAAGTATACCTGCTAGAGCTTAGTCTCTGTGGTTGTAACTGCTAGCCCGGAACTTAGTCTTGGTGGCTGAAACTTGCTTGTCCCATGGCAGTCAGCCTATGGGGTGGCAATATATCCTGCATATTGCTGTTACCACCTCTCCCCTAAAGCATTGTTGGTTAAGATGTCATATGTCTGATTTAATTTGCTATGTTATTATGTGAATGTAACTGACATGCTCTGTAAAGTACTCTATACCCTATCCAATGTATGCTCCAGCTAGTGTGTACTCCTACCAATGTATGTACTACTGTGTACTCCTGCCAATATATGTAATTATTGTCTGTAACTAATCCAGATCACACCTGAAAAAGGGACCTCTAGTCTCAGTGAGATTACCCAGTCATCAAAATTGAAATAAATAATAAATAAATAAATAGTATATCTGTATGTAGGTTGATTGTGTTATCAATTTAATGTGAAATGTACATGTAATTTTGAATGTTATTTCATGTAAAACTTTGTGTGGATCCAGGAGCACCTTGTAAATAGGACTTGTCCTAATGGTGTGAAATTACATCTGTACCTAACTAAAAATAAAGATTTTACAACTGGTACTAAGACTGTGGGAAATGGGAATAGCAGGTTTGTCCAGGATAACAGGAATGAAAATAATTAATTACCTCTACCAATTATATTCTTTCTCGGTCCATATGATTGGCTGGGTGAAAGCACTGATGAAATTAATTTGGCCTTAGGCCAAAAATTGAAACAGGTGTTAGATTTTGATCTAGAGTTTGAAGAAATTAAGAGTACCCAGGTTGAAGCTGCATCTATGATTGATGTGCATTTCTACTCTACAAGAGTAGTACATTATGTGTGGCTTAATTTTTTAACTTCCCAAAATGGAGACCTTATGATAACATTTCCAAATACACATCTGTATAATAAACATGGGATTATACAAAAGGGACCGAAAATGGAAAAAATATGTATTTGTATGTTTGGCCTAAATATCTTGGATAATGAGGATAATGATAAATTAACAAATCTACTTCAAGGCCTTTTAAAAAATGTTCTTCATATCTCAATTAGGAATGATAATGATGTATTGGCTAGTGGTTCAGAATACTCAAGTCAGGTTAACTTACAAGTTAATAGTCAGGAACTGGCTGACCTTAATTTGTCAAAGAACTCAGTATTGGATTGTTGAGGATTAAATGTATTTGATTCACAAATTCTGGAAGTTGCACCAATATCACAGAAAAGCCCAGCTGCCTATGAACATCCATCAATTCCAGTGGAAAATAAATTTTGGGATATTTCTGAATATAACAATTGACAACTAGAGCTATCAGAAATCCTTACTTTGCCCACAAATAGAAATGACAGAAGCCCTCAGATATTATCATGGAACATTGCTGGTTGGGCTAAAGTATGGTATGATTACAAACTAACAAATTTTTTGGCACAATATGATGTGTTGTGCATTCAAGAGACTTGGCACTGTTTGGACGAGGCCATTAACTTTAATGGCTACGAATGCTTTCATGTTAAAGGTAAAATAATATGTAATTCTGGTAGATATTCAGGAGGCCTTGCAATATTTACCAAAGCTGGATCCTGTGATAAATTGCAACTTCTCACAAAATGTGATAATTTTCCAGTAGTGTATCTGTTTTTTGCATCTTTAGAATTTATATTAATTAATCGTTATATTCTGCCTAGCAACTTGAAGTTCCATGACCAGCAGGTTTGGAATACTCTAAGAAGTCTTACGTATGATCTAAGTGCCAGCTTCCCTAAAGTTGACACTTTATTACAAGGAGATTTTAATGCTCGAATAGATGATTTTGATGGCCTTTACGATAATCCATTTCATTATGTTAAGTGTACTCTAGAGGATTTGCCCAAGAGAAAAACAAAAGACAACAAAGTTAACTGTGCTGGAAAGAAATGAATAGACATATTAACTGAATTTAATATGTATCTGTTGAATGGCAGAGTAGGTGGTGACCAGGAAGGAGATTTTACTTATGTCTCAACAAGAGGTGCATCAATAATTGATTTTGTTTTATGAACAGCAGATGTGACTAAACGGGACAGTCTTCATATCATTCCCAGACCACACAGTGATCATTTACCACCAAAACTGGAAATACAACAGGCAAGGAGAGAGGTAGATAATGTCAGTGAAATAATTCCTTTTTTCTGAAATAAGATCTTCAAAAAGAATAACTTGGAAACAAAATTCCGAAACTGTGATTGCTTTTTTATTATTTAAATATGTTGTGGGTAATAATTTAACTACCATTTTATCAATGGAGAGTAAACAGTTATTATTAGAATTTAAAAATGTATTTCTTAGCATAAAGGAGAAACTTAGACTACCTCCGAGATCTGATACTAATATGGGAGACAATGAATGGTTTGATAAGGAGTGTAAAATCATTATATCTGAAATTAATAATCTATTGAGGCAATTAAGAAAAGGAAGTAAAAAAGTTTCTTTAGCATTCCTAAAGAATAAAAGATATGAGTATAGATCCAGGATCAAGGAGAAAAAAGAAGCCTATTATATGAAACAATGAGCATGACTGCTGGATGCTATGAGAACAAAGAATTCAAAAAATTCTGGTCCCTGGTTGCCATGGGCACAAATAACTACAAAGCAATGATAGATTCATATATTTCAGAACATACATGGGTACTTTTTTTAAACAATTTTTTTATGACCATAATGTAGAGGAGCTGAACACAGTTCTAACTGTAAACATGAACTCCTTTTCTCATATAACTTTTGAGGAGGTCTATCTGGCCATTAACACCCTAAAAAAGAACAAGGCTTCTGGCCCTGATGGGATTCCAGTAGAAGTTTACTTGTGTGAAGTGAAATTATGGCGTAGGGCACTAACTGTGTTGTATAATAAATCAATTGCCTCAAATCTTTTTCCAACCTCTTGGTTTGGCTCTAATATTAATCCAAATCACAAAAAGTGCAGTTTGACAGACCCATTGATGTACAGGCCAATAAGCCTCTTTAATACAAACCTAAAAATGTTCTCTAAATACTCTTAGAAAGACTAAAAGAGCAAGCTGAGCTTATGGGGGGGGGGGTTATCCAGCCTACAGGCTGGATTCAGAGCGCAATACTCTACACTAGATAATATTTTTGTCTTAAGACATTTTATTGAGAAACATGTTGTCCTAAGAAAACAAAAATGATATACAACTTTCATTGATTATACATCAGTTTTTGATTTGTTGTCAAGAAATTGCCTTTGGGTACAGTTATGGGAGAGAGGAATTGATAGAAACTTGGTAGCAATAATTTCAAGACTCTATACTAACACATGGGCCCAAATTAGATTAGGGACCAGTAGAGAGCTCTCCTTCCCCTTTAAAACTATTAAAGGAGTCTGCCAGGGATGCGTTTTAGCTCTTATTTTAGTTTCATTATACCTTGATAAATTACTAAACGATCTGGCCGATTAATAATCAGACTCACCCAAAATTCATAATATTATATGTCCAACATTAACTTATGATGATGATATTCTTCTCTTCTCCCTTTCCAAGAGTGGTTTGCAAAAAAAATGGACTTCCTCAGTAAACACTCAGAGAATCTGAGTCTTAAAATTAACCTTAATAAAACAAAAATAATTATATTTGGTAGTAGGAATACTGAGGGTAATTCTAGATTGGGTAGTAAAAAGGTGGATGTGACATCTTCATACACTTATTTTGAGATAAAGGTGACAGTCAGTTGCAAATGGAAGGTGCATACTGATAGAAGTCAAATTTCTGCCCCCCAACCCCCTCTGCCACATCTTATTAAATGCTTGTTCCTTGAGGGTGGTTGTTCTTTTTTTCCTCATTGATTGGACCATTTCTTCTGGTGTGAGGATCCCAAGTCAGCTAGCTTGTGAATTTCATTGTTGGATTGTCCCATGAAGCTGGTGAATATCTCCACACTTAGCAAAAGCCTTAATAAGGTTTCTAGTTGCAGCTCTATATCTCTGCCTGCTGAATAGTTTCATCCTTGGACTTAGCTACTGTTTCACTCCTGCAGCCAACTGCAGATTTGCTTCAGCCCCATCTCCAGTCCTGAATTCGCTGCTTTCTCTCTTTTTCCCTAGTTCTACGTTCCCTTCTTTTCTTTACCAGTGTACACTATAGGGGTGATTTCACTTTACTGCAGCTTTGTAGGAGTATTTTTCCTTCTGCTAACCCACCAGATCTCAGTAGATCTTCTCTGCCAGCCATCTACTGACTCTGGCTACTCAAATAAAGCCAAGGACTGGAGCTATTGTTTCTCAAACCTAATTATCAGGGGTAATACCTCTATCCCTGAAACCTGGCCCCTAAAGCTTATCCCATTTGGTAGTATAGCTGACTACCTAAGCCATTCACCTTTTTATATGTCACTGGAGGGCAAACTCCAAACCTCTCTCATTGAGACCTGGGTACCCTTATGTCATCTCTCTCTCTCTCTCTCTCTCCCTGGTGATATTGAACCTAACCCGGGCCCTCCAGATGGCATCGCTCCCAAGAATCCATCTAATTGGTTCCCATAAAAGGGGCTTAGGCTTGCACATATGAAAATTAGAAGTCTGTCAGCTAATTTTGTGCAGCTTAAAGCCTGGATTGCTCACAACTCCCCTGATGTCTTAGGTCTAACCTAGACTTGGTTAAAACCCCTTATACCAAATTCATTTTGTAAGATCAATGGATATAAATTCCACAGATGTGATCATTCAAATGCTAGAAAGGGTGATGGTGTTTTGTTTTATACCAGACAGGACCTTGACATTACGGTCTTCCTGGTCAACACTACCTGTCTATGTGAAACTATTCATATAGTTATTATCTTAGGTCTCACTAAGAAGCTAAATGTTGTGTGCATCTATAACCCTCCTAAAAATGGAATAACAGGCCTGACTAAGATAATTGACCATCTTTCCTCACTAAAGGGTAGACAAGAGCTCATTGTTATGGAGGACCTCAACCTGGCTTGGCTAGGGGAAAACTTTAATCTCTATGCTGCTGAACTCAGCAGGTTACACCTGTCTCAACTGGTCACTCTCCCAACCAGACAGGCTAGTAACAACAATCTCCAGTCTCTTCTAGATGGGGTCATCTCCAACAGGCCTAGCAGGATCAGTGCTGTTGGAGTCTTGCCAGACTCAGTCAGTGACCATTCCCCAGTTTACTGTGATTGGAAGGCTAGGGCCCCTAAACCACCCCCCAGAGAAATTCTTTTCAGGGATTTTTTCAAAAATGGATAAGAAAGCCCTAATCTTGGAGCTACAGAACATGGACTGGGCACCTCTATATAATACTTGTAATATGGAATGTGCTGCTCAATACCTCCTTACCACGCTTTTGAACCTTCAAGACAAATATATCCCAGTAAAAAGGCACCATATCTGGGGATCTGCTACCCACTGGTTAAATTCTTCACTCCTATCCTCTCTCAAAAAGAGGGATAAAATCTGGAACAAAGCTAAGCTAACCCAGTCCCCACTGGATTGGGCGGAGTACAGAAGACTCCGAAACCTATGTAAGACTTCCATCAGATCTGCTAAAGGCAATTACTACCATCAGCTCCTTAATACCTCTGTCAGTGACTCTCGTGGTTTTTGGAGTCATGTTAACACCAGAATGGGGAAAAACAACTGCAATACCATCTCTGATATGCTCATGGATGGTTGTAATTGCAATAACCTGCTCACTATTGCCAAGGATCTTATCTCCAGATTCACTGACCTCTCCTCCTATACTGTACCTCCTGGGCCTTTACCTGTCACTCTGCAGGATAACCTTAAACCTTCCAATCTATCTTTCACCCTTTGCCCAGTCTCTGAGAGTAAAATCTTATGCTTACTTAAGTCCATTTTTCCTGCTGGATCAGCAGGGGCAGATGGGCTCTTACCAAAATTCCTAAGAACCGTTGCACTGTTTATAGTCTATCCAGTGACTAGACTTTTCATCCTGTCTCTTCTTACAGGACATGTCCCTCCCCTCTGGAAGATTGCTTGAGTTGTACTGGTCTACAAAAAGGGTTACACCACTAACCTGGATAACTAGAAACATAGAAACATAGAATTTGACGGCAGATAAGGACCGCTTGGCCCACCTAGTCTGCCCATTTTCCTACCTAACAGATAAGCTGCAGATCCTAGTTAACCAACAGCTTACTTCCTCTTACCCGCCACTAGGACTGCCTTATGCCTGTCCCATGCATTCTTGAAGTCCCCCACTGTTCTTGACTCCACGACCTCCTCAGGGGCTGTTCCATGCATCCACAACCCTCTCAGTGAAAAATACTTCCTCACATTACCCCTGAGCCGCCCCTCCTATCTTCCAAATTGAGCCCCTTGTTTTGCACATCTCTTTTTCTGGAAGATGCTACCCTCTGGACTCTTGTTAATTCCCTTGAGGTGTACTTGAAAGTTTCTAACATGTCCTCTCTCCCTTCTTTCCTCAAGAGTATACATATTAAGCTCCTTTAGTCTTTCTTGTATGTCTTCTGGTGCAGACCCTGCACCATTTTGATTACCCTCCTCTGGACAGCCTCCACTCTGTCTATGTCTTTGTGGAGATGGGGTCTCCAGAACTGCACACAGTACTCCAGATGGGGTCTCACCAACTGTCTGTACAGAGGGATAACAACTTCCTGTTTTCTACTATTGATGCCTCTTCCTATGCATCCCAGTATCCCCCAGCCTTCCTTACTGCCTTCTCACATTGCTTGCCCACCTTTAGGTCATCTGATATAATTACCCCAGATCCCTTTCTATTTTACTGCTGTCAGTATCTCCCCCATTGTGTATGCTTCCCTGGTTTTGTTTCCCATGTGCATTACCTTGCACTTCTTTGCATTGAATCTGAGCTGCCATAAATTTGACCATTCCTCCAACCTTGACAAGTCCCTTCTCATCCTTTCCACTCCATCTTGTGTATCAACCCTGTTGCAGATCTTTGTGTCATCTGCAAAGAGACATACTTTTCCTTCCAGTTCTTCTGCAATGTCACTTATAAAGACATTAAAAAGGACCGGTCCCAGTACTAAACCCTTCAGTACCCTGCTAGTAACCCTCCTTTCTTCACTGTGTACTCCATTTACTACTACCCTTTGCATCCTGTTGTCAAGCCAACTTTTTATCCAGGCTACCACCTTGGGACCCATTCCAAGGCTGGCTATCTTGTGTATTAATCTTTTGTGTGGGACTGCATCAAATGCCTTGCTAAAATCTAGGTAGGCCATGTCCACAGCCCCTCCCTGGTCTACTACTTTGGTCACCCAGTCAAAGAAATCTATTAGATTCGTCTGACACGACCTTCCCATCGTGAATCCATGCTGCCTTGGGTCCTGTGCCCTACTGGCCTCTAGGTACTCAACAATTCTTTCCTTCAGAAGTGATTCCATCATTTTCCCTACCACTGAGGTCAAACTAACTGGTCTGTAGTTTCCTGCCTCTGTCCTGCTCCCACTTTTGTGAAGAGGAATCACATCTGCCCTCCTCCAGTCCTCGGGTACCACCCCATCCTCCCATGATTTGTAGTCAGCGGTGACACTAGTTCGACCTTTAGTTCTTTTAGAATTCTTGGGTGAATCCCATCAGGCCCCATTGCTTTGTCCACCTTCAATTTTATTAGTTCTTTCAGAACCCTTTCTTCTGTAAATGGACTGGTATCGACCCCCGTCTTCAGAGTGTTTCTCTTGTTTGGTTTAGGTAACTCCCCCCTCCTCTTCCTTTGCCCTATTGCCCTATTGCCCTATTGCCATCCTCTTCACCCTCTCTAAAATACTGGAGAAAATTGTTGCTACCCAGGACTCGGATTACCTCTACTCCTTCAAACTCCTCACCCCTGACCAACATGGTTTCCTATGTGGGCACAGTACATCCACTGCTCTCATACAGTTTACAAATGATGTCAGACTTGCTATGGACAAAGGCTCTCTCACTGAGGCTACTTTTGTTGATCTTACAAAAGCATTTGATTTAGTTGACCACCCGCTGCTCCTATCGAAGTTGTCATCCCTAGGCTTTTCTACCTTTGTCACCACCTGGTTCCAAAATTATCTTTCAAATTGTCAACAATTTGTCCAGATCAGAGATTCTAAGTCCCTTTTTGCTCCTACTTAGATCAGAGTGCCCCAGGGTTCGATTCTTGGTCCCCTTCTGTTTACAGTCTTCATAAATGACATCCCACCGCTCACTGGTGCTTGCTCAGGTCTGCTATAAGCCAAAGATCTTGTTCTTTACTCATCCTCCTCAAACCTCTCAGATATCAACCTGAATCTCAATAGTAACTTCAATACCTTTCAGAGCTGGCTATTGCAAAACAAGCTTGTCTTAAATAAAATTAAAATGGTGACTATGCTCTTTGGTTCAGGTTCAAAAATTCAGTCCTGCACCCACCTATTAAGTATCAGAGCATTTGATGGCTCTCCCCTTAACACAGTTACCTCTTTTAAATACCTAGGAGTAACCCTTGATCCCGCCTTGGATTTTGACCTGCATTTAGCCTCAGTCATTAAATCCATCAATACTCAACTTGGGCTGGCATATAAGGTGAGATATAGCCTAACATCCACAGTGAGGATGGCCATTGCACAGGGGATCCTGAGACCCAATTTGGCATATGGGCTAATAGCCTTTCTGGCAACTACTGGAGGGCTCCTCCAAAAGTGGAATGTCTGCTACAACAGCATTTGCCATTTTGCTCTGTCTTTACCCAAACTTACTCACTGATGCACACTATACTCCAGTCTGGGATAGTTTACCCCTCAGCCCTCTGACAGTTTACTTCCTACTGTGTTATAAAGAATATTATCTCCTCCCAGATACCTGATAAATTGGCTCTATTGCTCAAACCTGTGACCTCTGCCTACCCACTGAGATCAGCTGACAAATCCCTTCTTGTCCAACCGAGATGTAAAACCAAAATGGGGGAGAATGCTTTCTCTAGCTGGGCCCCTAAACTATGGAACTCCCTTCCACTGAGTCTAAGAATCTCCCCTTTTCCACACTGCTTCAAACAGGAACTTTGTATGGCTCTTCTAAGCTCTGAACCCTGCTCATGTTCTCTATCCACCCACTCCTGTACTGGTTCCTTCTAGTTGTCTACCGGCTCCAACTCCTACTACTGTCAAACCTGCCTGGAAATCTTGCTATTTTCTCTCTTCTAACACTTACTCACTAGTTGTATGACTTATGAATGTTAGTTATTTGCACTTATATTTCTGTTTTTTTACTACATATAGATTCCTGCGAATGTACTGCCATTGCTGAAAATTTTGAATAAGTGTACTATGTCTGACTTCTACTTGTTCCCATGATGTTTTCTTGTATTTACTATAGTCTACATACCCTTTGTTGTAATCTCCTGGGTCATACCTGAAAATAGGCAGCTGTGCTGTCTAGTGTACCTTCCTGGTTAACAAAAACTAAATAAAATAAAATGATAAAGGAGAAACTTATTGAAACAACAGGGGGATTGGCAAGATTCAATTACAGATATGGAGAATACTCTATTAAAGTTGTCTTGACAGCTGTCAAAGCAAAATTTGAATCTCTATGGCTCTGAGATATGGAACCCAGTAATATCAATACTGTAATGAATCCTATTTTTAAAATGCTAAGGAATATATTAAAGCTAGGGCATTTGTGCCCGGCAGCCTATATTAGTGCAGAAAATGGACTAAATTATGTTTCTGCCCTAATGAAAGCACGAAAAGTTAACTTCTGGTTATGACTAATAAATCTTCAGGATTCCTCACTTGCAAAACAATGTTTGGAGGAAAAATAATCCTGGTTCAAACTTGGATATAAATCTAAATTCTGGTTTACATCACTTGATGCAGTAATGATTAAGCATAAGCTGTTACCTTTAAAAAAGCAGTGGAAACAAATTAAATTAAATAAACAATATAAGAACTATATTTCAAAGAAAATAACCAACTACTGGAATAAATCTGATTCAGAAAATATTAGAAATTCACACCATTCAGACTGGTATGCTGAAAACAATCAGGATTTTAGATTTAAACAGTATCTTGAAATTTTAGAAAACCCAGTTTTGCGTAATAGCTTTATTGCTTATAAATGTTAACACTTTTCAAGTAATGTTCTACTAGCTTGCTATAATAAAGAGTTAGGACTCTCGGATACATGTGATTGCTCAATGGGTGGAAAACAGAATTTAACCCATGTGCTGTGGGTATGCCCATGGTATGTAAGAGAAAGAGATTTTTGGCTGGGTGCCTTTATTAATAATAGTTATGAGATAGAGAAAAAATATTTGACTTCAATTCTTATGCACACAACAGACTCCTGGTCCCTTGAGACTTTCTAAATATTTTCTGGCAGTCATGAAAATCAGGCAGAAACTAAAGGTTGTACAATAACTCTAGGGGCCTTTCTGTAATTATTAATCAAGTGTATTGAATGGACTAAAATACCTGGTTGGATGCCATCATATGCAGCACTTTATGTAATCTTTGTACAGTACTTGTATAAGCACTTTAAGAACTCTTTGTACTGTACCCTGTCTTTAATTATGTATTGATATGTTTATTTATATTGTAATGGCTATATAGCCAATCAATAAATTCAAATTGAGTGAAAAAAAATGTCAATAGCAATTATATGATTTCTTAAAGTTGTTGCAAAAGATTCATATTTCATCAGAGTCCTGATGTTTTGAGATACAAATTTCAAAAACTGCAATTTTTTTTGTTCATCTATTTTTGCCTCTTTTGCCAGCCAGCCGCCTTCCCCTGATCTCCCCAGCCCCATTACCCCAACTTCCTCCTGGACTTACCTGTCCAGCTCTATTCCCCCAGGGCTTGCTGCCCAAGTGAGATCGGTGGGATGCCCCACATACTGTGGACCCACTGAAACAAGATCCAGATGGCTCACATGTACCCAGATAGCAGTGTGTAGGAAACAAAAACACCACAGCATACTCCAAAATGTCCAGGAAGTCAATTTTGTAACAGGTACAATAAACTCAAAAATACCTGCTGTAGTCTTTTATTGAGAGCCCAGAGAAGTACTTACTACCTCAGCACATTGCATCTAACAAGTGACACTTCATCAGGAGGTGGAGTTTAGCCACTGACTGGCTCCATTTAAATCTTACAAATTTTAAAGTGACAGTCCACAAATTTTTCAAGCATACAAAATCTCCATATATAAGTGCCATACATTAATACATAGATATAGACATAGAAACATACATACTGTCAGCAGGTAAGGACCACTAGGCCCATCCAGTATGTCCATTTAAGCTGTCTAATGATGTGTCCATTGACCCTATATGGTGACTGGCTTTAGCTTTTTCTTCTTCTCTCATTTATTTCTTTGTTTCTGTCTCATGCATGTTTGAAGCCCGCCTCTTCCTGGGCCAGGCTATTCCATGCATCCATCACCCTTTCTGCAAAAAAATAACTTCCTGACATTTCCCCTTATGCAACCACCCCTCAGTCTTAAGTCATGTCCTCTTGCCCTGGCACTACTATTAATCTGGAATATATTTCAAAGCCTGTATATCATAAATAATATAAAACATAAAAAGCACCCAGAATATACAAAATGTGTCTTTGAACAATATTACAAAAGACTGTACATTAATATAAAGAATGTAAGTTTTTCACAAATAAATACAGCAATTCATATTACTATTACAGATCATAATGGTCTTGGTTTAATGGACAAAAATGCAAGCACATTTTCTGAATAGATGATGTCACAACCACAAAGAATGTATTACCATGGTGTAGCAGTATGTAGGGCCTGCGGGAGATCAGTGTCATCCTGCTGGTCGGTCCTCATTTTCCTTCCTTGTTGTTCCCCTGGGTGCGGAGGAAGTGGCATGCAATGAAGCTAATGGTCGGGCTACACATGCTCCCATACACTGCATGCTGAGTGCTTGCCCTGCCTTGGCTCCCCTCATAGGGTTGTCCCTGTTGTGCTAATCTGAGCCACCACTAGGGGCCAGACTAACACCGGGCACCAAATTCACCCCTCCCTAGAGGAGGAGAGCAGTCCTTGGGGCACTCAGTCCTCCTCCCTCCCCCATCTAGCCCTCTGACTCGCGAGCTTGCTTCCAAACCAGGAGAATTGGTGCCACAAGCAGTATTGCTACCACTGAACTGGTCAGTCAGCCACCAAAACTACAAATCTGATAATAAAAAGATGCTAGTCCAGCATTTTTATGGCACCTTAGCAGTGTAAAACAAAATTCATTCATGGACCTAGTTTTTGTATTTCACAAATATGTTTTTTTCACCATAAGTTTTAATTTAGCTGGTTCATGTCCAGTTGCCATCTCCTATTCCCAACAAACCAATTGCTGACAAATTCATTGTTGTAATGATTGCTAATTCGAAGCAATGTACAAAAAGTAAGACTGGTGCTCTAAAGAAAGGTCATATCCAAACCAGCATGCTTAATTTACAAGAAGTTCAATTCTTTGCAGGTACGTTTTGTACAGAGAAGAGTTAATGACCAGCCCATGGTCTATCAACGACAAAATATGAGTCAAGACAACCAGCTTTTTAGCATCAAATGTAGACTAATTCATTATTGTTTGATTGATTATTGTTATTATGTTAAAGAGTATTGGTCCACTTCACTTTTCTTAACCCCCCAATAAGGTTTCCTACACCCCATTTTGAATGCCTTTCTTAATCCCCCTGGCTGACCCCTCATCCTCATGCTGATGCAACAAAGGTTCCAGCCAATTGATTCTTATCAGTATTGCCAGTGCTTCCCTCATTTGTCCCTCACAACCTTTGCTATAACTAGGCCTGTCTCCCTGTGCACTGTACCTGTGAATGAGGTTTGCAACACAGGCATTAATTCCAGTACAGTAATTGCAATAAGTCTTTGTACATCAGCTTTTTTTGTACGTGGCTCTCCACTTCAGGAACAACTTCACCCCTGCTCTGCATGCCTCTTCATCAGGCTACATCTAAAGAATTTCATAGAAAGCCTTGGATCCTGTTGGTTAAAACAGTTTTATATGTCTTATTCCTACCCAACCACTCAAGCAACCTTTGCCCAGCATCCACGAAACCTCCCCACACCAAATGGCATAATAAGCGCTTATTCAATATGCTAATTAGTTGCCTCAGGAAACTACTCTTGCTTCTACTAATCTGCTACGAAAATGTCGAGTTAAATCCAGGCTCACCGGCTCCTATAAATGGCCTTGCAGACCTCCCCCATTACAAGGGCATTAGCTTTCTCCACCTGAATGTATGTAGTCTACTCAGGAAGCTTGGCCTGATTCAGACATGGTCTTTACATGCTTCCTCAGACTTCCTAATGATATCAGAATCATGGCTTATGCCCCTGACCCCTGACGAAGCTATCAATCTACCGGGGTACACCACCTACCGGTGTGATAGACCAACCGGGGGGGGGGGTTGTAATCTATGTTAAGAACAAATTCTCTGTGACAGTCATTGATTGTACCTCCAAGGCTAAAGAGTTTGAATGTCTTGCCTTAAAACTGTTGCTTATCAATGATAATGCTCTCTTCATTGCTGCATGTTATTGACCACCCTTTGGTGGCACGGCCCTCCTGCCCCATCTTCAAAGTCTAATTGACATGGCTAACTCTGAGTGCATTCTAATGGGGGACTTCAACCTAAACTGGAACAATGAGACCTCTAAGAAGCTCAAAGACCTCTGTGATATGTGCGGGTTGGCCCAGATGACTCCCACAGTCACCAGACCAACAGGAAAAAACCCTGAGCATAGCCGCCTCCTGGATCTAATGTTAGTTAACAAACCTCACAACATTTCACATACCAGGATGTTCTTCAACGACCTTAGTGACCATTGTGCCATTGCCTGCACCAGGCACTCTCCCCAATTAAAATCAGCCCCTAAATACATGCTAAAAAGATGCTTGAAAATGTTTTGCCAGCATGCCTTCCTGAATAACCTGAGCAATATTAGATGGCAAGACTTCTACCTGGCCTCTTCCCTCAATGAAGCATTTAATATATTTCATAACCTCCTAGTGGGCTTTCTAGACAAGCATGACACCATAAGACTGATCAAATCCAAGAAAAGATCTCCTGGAAGGTTCTCCCCCATCCTAAAGAAAGCCCTCAAAGACAGGGACTACTAGTGGAAAAGAGCTAGGAAGACACGCTCCGACGCCATTTGGCTTGCCTTCCGTATGTCTCGAAACGCCTGCACCAAACTAATTAGGACAGAAAAGGCTAGATTCTTCCAATCAGCCCTGGAAGACAACAAAAACACCGCTGCCAAATTCTGGAGTGTTCTCAAAGAGGTTGAGGGCCATACCTCCGGTGCCTCACTTCCAACTAAACTAGTGTCCCGGGACACCACTTTCATGGACAGAGCGGATATACTTAAACAACTGAATGAACGCTTTGTCACGGTGGGGCTAGCACTTGATGCCTCTCCATTAAGTAAGATCAGCCAACACAGGGATGACACTGATACCACTAGACCCACCACCTACGCCAATCAGAGCCAACCTTCCCCCTTCAGCTTCCGCCCTGTATCCTTTAAGCAAGTAGAGACCCTCCTATTGTCCTTAGATACTAAAAAGAGTGCTGGTGCTGATCTTATCCAACCTTTTTTCCTAAAACTAGGTCATTACTTTCTAACCACCCCCATTGCCCATTTATTCAACATCTCCCTATCACAGGGTGGGCTACCCTTACTGTGGAAAACTGCTCACATCATCCCATTGTTCAAGGCCGGGGACCCCAACGATCTGAACAACTACTGGCCTCTTTCTATGCTATCCTCCCTTTCAAAATTATTGGAAAAAATCATTGACACCCAAATCCAGGCACACCTGGACTCACATAAACTGTTAAATGCTGCTCAGTCGGGCTTCAGAGCCAAGCATAGCACAGTGTCCACCCTTGTGAAAGTAACCACCAACTGGCAAACTGCTCTGGACACCAAGAAGCATGTATGTGCACTCTTCCTCAACCTTAGTAAGGCGTTCAACACTGTGGACCACAACATTATGCTTAACGCATTAGGTAACATAGGTCTTGACAACCCTGCCATTAAGTGGTTCATCAGCTACTTTACTAATAAACAACAATGAGTCAAAGCTTCGGAAGATCTGTCCCCTCTGAGAATATTACCAAGAGGCATCCTTCAAGGCTCTATTTTGGATCCAATCCTATTTGCAATCTATTTCAATAACCTTGATTCACACCTGCGTACAGCTGAAGTGCACTTATTTGCAGATGATACAGTTCTGTACACTGCTAACTCTTCACTAGGCATGACACAAGGACTTACAGCAAGATTTTATCTCCCTTCAACATAATCTAACGACGCACAAGCTACTGCTTAACTCCAGAAAAACTAAAGCCATGATCCTTTCTCTGAGCACCACCTCAGGGCCTATATGCAACCTGAAGATTCTAACTTTGTTAGGTGAACCTTTGGAAACTGTTGCCACCTTTAAATACCTAGGATTCTGGTTTGACAATAAGTTTAATTTCCTATGCCACTTGAACGAATTATCGAAAAAACTAAGACAACGCTTAGGTATTCTCTACCACATTAAACACCTTCTTACCATCGATGCCAGAATGAAACTAGTACAATCTGCATTCCTACCCCTATTGGATTACGCTGACTTCCTCTACATTAATTGCTCTCCTACAGTACTACGTAACCTTGACACTCTCTATCACAGTGCCCTTCGGTTCATTCTTAACCTGCCTTTTCGCACCCATCACTGTCTGCTGTACCAAGAGTTGGATGTACCTCACTCACCGCAAGGAGTAAAAGAAATGTCCTTCTTTGGATACATAGGGCCTTGTCTGACAAGTTACCAGCATACATCTTGAGCCTATTTGAGCATGCCAAGGGGTTGTATGGGCTGAGAAGGTTCTCCTTAATCTGCTTCCGAACACCCAGAGTAAGGTCATCACATGGCTAAGCTGCTATCAGCTTCTCCTTCCCTTCCATTTGGAACACTATGCAAAGGTCACTGAAGCTCTCAACCCTCCACCTTCAAGGCATTGATCACAAAGTACCTTAAGGAAATCTGCAACTGTTATAGATGACCAATGTGACCCTATTCACTTGTTGTATCTCCTGACTCTCAAGAAACTTGCAGCTCCCAACAAGGGAGTCTCAACACCTCATGCATCTTCTTCCCCAAACTCCCACTACCATACCCTACCTACCTCCCAGTCTTCAATACCTTCACACTCTAAACCTCTTCCTCATTCTAGCCCCATTTGTGAATAACTTACAGTACTACTTACAATAGCCATCCACCATACCTTACCTACCTCCCTGTCTTCTTCACCTCCCACTCTATACCTCTCCCTCTTTCAAGCCTCATCTGTGAATAACCAACAAATTATAATAGAACTAGCCCTAGTATCTAAAGGTTTGTTTTATCTTGAGCACTAGTTCACAAATATGTCAGCTCCAATAGTTAAGGCCTGTGTTAGCCATGCATATGTTCATTGTCTACTTTTTTTTTTCTTTTTTTGTACTGTGCTGTACTCTCATGTGATACATTTCTCTATGGCCAGGACCACTTTGAAAGTGATCTTGCTCAATAGTGTTATGCCTGGTTAAATAAAGTTTTGATTGATTGATTGTAGCACAACCTAGCCTGTCTCTCCTTTACCTTTGCAAAATTCCCTCCCACTAACAAACTTCCACCAGCAAGCCTTTACACATGTGCTAGACCCAAGTTTTCTACATATAGGTCTTGACCCACAGAGGCATGCCCAATTATCCAGATTCTCTGTCTGTCTCAGTTTGCCAATGCTGATGAAAGACTTTGCCATACCAAAGTCATGATCTGCCCCCTTCTCCCAGATAGGCCTTCAGTACTATGTTCCATTATTGAAAAAGGCCCCTGTTCTGCTTAGGAGTTTGCACACAGATTACAATGGAATAAATCATGAAGGCAGAGGACTAGTTCAGGAAGGTCTGATCCACTTTGGGCCATTTCCTCACCTCCAGAGTATCCCCATTATTCACACCCTCCTCCTTCTCCTTCTGTTGGAGAAAGGAGTACATGTGAATGAATTTCCTCCCTTTTATCTGATGCTTGACCTTTTCTCTCAGGTCAGCATTTAAAGTGGTGACAAACTGGTGTTGGCATGCATCTGTGATGCCTTGCCAACTAGACCCAAGTACAGACCATGCCCCCTCCCGAGGCCACTCAGCCAGTAGCACAAACCCATTGGGAGGACATGCTTTCCATCACTGCTAGCAGGCAATCTAGATGTCATTCAAGTGGGGACCCTGCAAAAGCAGCCTACATTCCTGTTGTTCCAGGTACTCTCTCACTTTGCTTCCTCTATTGTGTGGCTGCTGGCCAGACTACTGGCTCTGATATATTAGTGCCTGTTACTCCTGAGGGGAAGAGGTCCTAGTATCTCTGTTGTGCACCCTCCCCCTGCTGATCATTAGGCATCTTAGAAGTGCTCACACCTCAGAGACTGGTAGTCCCTCAAAATTCTACTAGTGATTCCCTTTGAAAGCATCTTTCTGTGCCTATGCTGCTTGCCTCTGGGCCCCCATCCTTCTTCCAGGCCCTCCTTTTGATCCCCTAGGTGCTGCCTTTGATTCCTGTTTTGGGGCGGTGTGCCATTCAGGTTTGCTTTCTTTTCACCACCCACTGTAAGAATCCTGGCCCCACATCTTTGATGGTTGTGCTGGAGAGGAAGAACCTGGTTGACCTGGTACCAACAGGCACTCTGCTAGAGTGGCAGTGCCTTCCTGATCTGGTACCTACAGGTACACTGTGCTTCAGACTGTACTCTTTTGTACAGAAATATCCTGCAACTTCTGCCAAAATACATTTGCAGATTGACCAACATCTGTTTTTCTCTTTGGAGTCATTCCTCCTGTTCTTGTTAGGGAGCAGGGCATTTGGGACTATACTCTGGGTGGCAATGTTCTTATTGTGTACAGTGTCAAGGATCCCTTTTATTTGAGGGCTGAAGCCCAAGGTTCAGTGCAGTGTAATAGCTTCTCCCACATTCCCAACAAAAGCCAGCCTCTCCTGACAGCTCACGCTTAGTGTGTTTTAAAGAAGTCTGAGCTCTTGCGGGGCTTGTGTAGCTGAGCCTCTTTCAAGAGGACAGGAAACTAAAAATGACACTTGTCCTATGAAATGTGTCCTGTCTTTATTACTTACGTTGTTGGTTTGAATATTAGCTGACAGGAAATGTTATTTGTTGTTTTTTATTGTAATGTTAAAAAAATTCATTGATTTTCTCAATATGGCCATTACTGGAGCCGCTTCCCTGACCTTTCTGATATTCACACAGGAGAAGTGAACATGCCAGTTTTGTCATGATGTGCTTGTTCATGCTTTGATGCCACCTGCTGCTCTCACATTAAGCACTCAGTATTCTTGCAGTGCTGCCGAACAGTCTCGATGAAGCAACCTTGTATTCTGATAGAACTGTAATGGTTAGCAGAACTGTACAACACAGAGATGCACAGCAGTGGATGTTCCTGAGCTGTATAGTAGTGCCCATCTGCAGTAAGTGTGAGCTCCGTCTTTTACAGGGAAAAAAAAACAGTCTGCAAGAGACTAACAGGAGATAACTGCAGCAGCAGCTGACCTTACAAAAATGTACTATGGGATTACCATAAAAAAATACCATGATATTGTTTTATGGTAAATTGGACAGTACCATGGGATTTTTTAGCTCATGCCCCTAGTACAATGGGATTTTTTATAGTAGAATTTAATACAGTGTCCCATGGGATTTCCATTGTACACTGTCCCATAGGATTTCCATAGTACCCCTGTACCATGGGATTTTTATTGTACCCCAGTACCATGGGATTTCCATTGTACCCCTGTATCATGGGATTTCCATAGTACACCTGTACCATGGGATTTCCATTGTACCCTGTACCATGGGATTTCTTCAGTACCCCATCCCATGGGATTTCCATAGTACCCCATACCATGGGATTTTTACTGCACTCCAGTACCATGGGATTTCCATTGTACCCCTGTACCATGGGATTTCCACAATACCCGGTCCCATGGGATTTCCACAGTATCCCATACCATGGGACTTCCATAGTACTTCGTACCTTAGGATTTCAAAACTATCAGCAATATGATGGGATTTCCCAGGTATCCCTTTACCATGGCATTTCCAAGGTCCCCCATATCATGGGGTTTCTGATACCCCCTATCATGTGATTTCTGCAGTACTCCAGTCCTTGGGGATTTTCCATGGCACCCATTATACCACAGGATTGCTGTGGTACCAGTTGTACCATGGGATTTCCTTGGCACCCTGATCCCACTGGAATTACATTGTACCCTCATATCATGGGATTTCTAGGGTTTCCCCATATCATGGGATTTCCATGGTGCCCCCATGTGCTTTACATATGGCACTGCCTTCCCCCATGGAAACCAATGCCTTTTGGTGAGGATTTTTTTAATGTACTACAGCCATAAGAGTGGCTTCCGCAACAGTATTAACTCACAGAATACAGCTATAATGAAATCTCTACAGCCAGTGGACATATGGCTGTTCAATGGGATTTCTGGGTTCTCAATGATTTGTTGATCCTATTGAATTCTTGTGGTGTTTCCATCCAAGTGGAAAGAGTACAGTACCATGAAAATCCAGTGGGAGCACATATATTCATTAGGATTTCTAGTAGTTCCAGCACAAAGTCTTGGTGTCTTTACTTAATATCATAGAAGCAGAGAGAGCTCTCAACTAATCAGAGTGCTTTTATCCCCTAGAATTCTTCACTGGATGTTTACACATAAATCATCATCCTTCAGTCTTACCTCACACCACACCGGTGACCCGTGTTCATTGGGGAGCCAGCTTTGTGGGGGGAGGGTCAGAGCAGGGTTGAGCAGCCAGAAGGCAGCTCTCCTCTTTGGGGGTGGTTGCTGCCTCCTCCCATCACAGTCCCACTGCCATCAGGTAGAGGTCCGGTGGTCGGCATAGGTGGCGTGGGTGACACGTAGTGGGAGGGCATCTTGTGCCAGAACCACATTTCAGAGGTGTGTCAGTGTTGTGGCCAATGCAGCAGATGCTTTACGGGACATACCCCTCAGCCACCAATTGATGTGGAAGCTGCCAATGACAGCAGCTTCAAAGAGAGCTCCGCACTTGAAACAAACCTGCCGCTGCAATTACGGACAGTTTTGTCATTGCAGCGGCACCTCTCCCCCTCTCTTGCAACCAGACATGAGCAACTTGTTTGTTCAATGTGCTTTTTCACTGGTGACTCCTGCCACCCACCACACACTCCACAGAAAGCCAACATTGGGGTGCCCAATCCCCATGTCAGCATGCCCCTGCTATTGTGGCACACTGGGAGCCCACCCCAGTGTACCCAAATAAGTTTTCTACACCTGGGTGCCCACTCCCGTTGTTGGATTTGCCCCACCAATACCTGTTTATGTCATTTGCCCTTCAGGTTGCCCAATCCCCATGTCTGCATCCCCCCCCCACTATTGTGGCACACTGAGAGCCCACCCCAATGTGTCTAAATATATTTCTTTTTGACCTGTAAAATAAAGAAAACCATCATACCGAAGTCTTTTTTTCCCTGTAAAAATGAAAATGGTCCATTGTCGTATCACGTCATTCCATCCTGACCCTTCCTCTGTGCACCCACCTCCCTTCACCCCCCTCGTCCCATACTTACCACCGGAGGTCAGGAGCAGCGACCTTCTCTGGACTGGGATGGGCCTATACTCTTGAAAGCCAAACTCCAAACTGAGAAATCGGGAAAGCGCTGTATAATGGGAGTCAATGGGGGGGGCAACTTGGGTTGATATCTCAGCCATTTTTGAGAATTTTGGCCACAATTTTTCAACATGGGATTCTTGAGACCCCACCTCGTGAACATGTCACTGTCATTTCATTTCTTGGTCTCAAAAGGTGATTTTGCAGTCGCAGCGTAGAATCACCTTTCAGGATCAGTTAATGAAACTACAGTGCCACTGCTCATGAGGTGGGGTGCCAAAAAACCGATGTTGCAAATTTGGTGAAAAGATTCCAAAAAATGACTGCGTTATGAGCATGCATTGCGCAGTTTCTGCCCATGCTCATAACTTTGACAATTTGTAATATTTTCACTCCAGATTTCAGCATTGCCATTTTGTCACACCTCCTCATGAACATGTACAGCTGTCATTTTTGACATCCTGCCCAAAATGCGTTTTCACACCTGTCACACTGAATGGCACAGTCGCTGAGCGCATTCACCTTTTGGGACTGAGTCATGAAATGACAGTGTCACTGTTCATGAGGTGGGGTCCCTAAAAACCCATGTTGAAAATTTGGAGTAAAAATACCAACAAACACCTGGGGCATTAGGGTTTCCAACCATAACCACCTCACACACACTTTAGAGACTGACAGACATCGGGGGTATGACCTGAGGTCATCGTCCATAATGTTCTTACCATTCTACCCCCACTCCCACCCTGTAGCCAGTGACAGGCATTGAGGTGTGCCTTGGGGTCTTCAGCCCTAACGTTCACCCCATTCTCCTATACTGCACCCTTCTCATCTTATTTCCTTATGGAATGGGGTGAGCATAAGAGCCAAAAGCCCCAAGACACACCAAGACATCTGTCAGTGTCTGCAGAATGGGGTGAGGTAGAATGGCATGAGCATTATGGCTGATGATCCAAAGGCACACCCCAGCATCTGTCAGTCTCTGCAAGGTGGGGCTGAGGGTTGGTGGTAGTTCACTACTTCACTGCCATTCCTATTATGCATCCATCTCTCCAACACTTGCACTACCAATGCCAACACCAGCAAGCAAACTTTCGGCATTGACAAATGCTTGTTCTGATTTATGGCAACTTGGGCTAAATATTTGGCATAAGCCCATAAAATTGGTGCCCAAGATTGCCACAAGCTAGACCAGAAAAGGATGGTTCAGCTTGTGTCAATTGCCATCCAGGAATGATGCAATCTCAATGTGCCATATGTTCGGCGCATCTGTGGCTTGCAGGATTCTCAGGCCTTATGACAATCTGTCCCTATAACCTTATAACAGTTAAAATTAGGAGGCCAGATTTTTGGTGCTCTGGGAATGCCACCCAGCTCCGAGGGTGCCCAACACATGATGCAGGGGGCTTGTGGCATTCTTCTGCTGGTGATCAGAATTTTCCATCCCTTGGACTAATGCTGCAGGCTGCTGGCACCAAACTCGACTTAAGCCACCAGTTATGGCAGCAGTTGCAGCCTATTCTGGCAGGGTGTCCATCACAACTCCAATATCGGGATTCTATAACATCCCCGGAGGACATCTGCCAAAATACATTTACATCTGCTATTAGCTGGTGTAAGTGTACTTTGTGTACACTGGGGGTCACCAGCCCATGTCACAGTACATGTAGCACTCCCCAGTCTCGATCACCAAATAGTCAGTAAAAGCCCCACAGGGCTGCATAACTCCTATGCCCAATACCCTAATTTGCTAAAAAATAAGTCCTGCATGGCTAACATAACCACCTATGCCCCGATCCCCTGATATGCTGAATAATAAGCTCTGCAGGGCTAGTGGATCCCCCACCAAAAGCACAATCCTCAAACCCAAGTGACCCATCAACAATGTAAATGTCACTGTTTAAAAAACAGAAAAGTGGCCTGGTGGTGCTGAAGGTTAAGGAACTGGTCTCTACACTTCATGCCACACAGGCAACATGGGGGTCGGCAAAAGGAGAGAGGATTGAGCATATGGAGGACTGCACTCCTCTCTCAGGGGTAGGGACATTTGTCATCCTGCTCATCAACTTCCCTCTGGTGTTTGCTGGAGGGTAGTGCATGTCGAGAGGCATGGTCTGATGTGCTGATGTCGGCAGGGAGGGGGTGGGTGAAAATGGAGGAAAAAGCAGCCTGGCAGGCTCCATGATGGTCCCCCACATCTCGGGGAGCTGCCCCAAGATCAGGATTGGGTCTCTGAGGAGGAGGGTGAATGGCCAGCTCCCTTCTTCCTGTCACCGTGACTATGGGTAATCCACAGGGGATTATCAGGGGTTCAGGTGATACGGGGACACTGGGCTGGAGTGCTGTCCCTCTGCAAGAAGGGAGCACTTGCCTGCTGGGGCTCAGGGTGAAAAAAGATCCCCCCCAAAAAAGAAACAATTCCCACATCCCAGCCCTGGTAGTTTAGTGACCCGCCTACCCATCAGTGCCTGTCCATCCCACTCACCCCCCTAACCGTACCCAGCCAGTGACTAGCACAACTCACTTCTCACCACCACAGCCAACTGCTGACTGAGCTCAGTATGAGCACGTACAATTGTAACTAGTATGCACTCATACTGAGCTCAGCCAGTGGCTGGTCACGGTGGTGAGAGGAGGGTTGTGCCAGTTGCCAGCTGGGAATGGGTTGGGGTAGCAGGGTGGACAGGCACTGTTGGGTAGGGGGGCCACTAGACGGCTAGGGCTGGAATGTGGGAATTTTCATTTTGTTTTTAAACAGTGACATTTACATTGCCGAAAGGGTCCTTGGTGTTCAGGGATTGCACTAGGAGGGAGGGGTGTTCCACTAACCCTGCAACACTTATTATTCAGCATATCAGGGGATCAGGACATGGGGGTGTTCGGAGAGCCCTGCAGGGCTTTCATAAATAATACATGTGGATTGGGGCTAAGGGGGAGCATTTGTGCTGACATTGCCACAGGCTTGCAGCAACCTGTACAGTTACACCCTTTGTTTGGCACACAGTTCAGATTGGCACAAGTCATAGGACTTAGCTACGTGGACCCTGCCCGATAGAGGATCGGGTGCAGGAAACTTGGTGCAATGGAATTTGGTGCAGTTGCCTTTGGCGGGACTTGCACTAGCCCTTCTAGAATCAGTCCCATGACTGTAGTTGTTTTAAGTACATTACAACTTAATAACATTCTCCCCCTCTCCCCCCTAAGTTTTGCCTCCATCACCACAAATTAACAGTTTCTTAACCCTAGGGTGTTTAGTTGACCCTTCCTAGCAGTTTTTCTGAATAATAAAAATGTTTAGATTTATTAAAAGTCACCCGCAACTGTTATGTTTTGCACAAGTGTTGGGGGGTGGGGAGATACAAAACCAGAGAGAAGGAAAAATGCATCTTCTGCTACTAACCTGATGGTTTAGGAAACAAACATATACACCTGACCCCCATCACCACCTAAGATATCCTTGTGCCCACCCCAATCGCTCATTGGATAAAACCACCCTGTATGCAAGTTGAAATCGGCACCATTTTTTTCAGTTGCTTAGTGAGTGATACTGGCACCCCCAAGGCTTCCTACTTCAGTGGAGAGTTACCTTGACACACCCACTCGCTGCCTTGGCTTACATTTGCTGGTGTGGATTGAAATAATTCTACCCCGTGTAATTTGTGACTTTCCCATAGCCATTCTGTTTCCCAATTATTAAGACAGTTAATCCATTCCTGCACTGACCCCCGCACACTGGCAGTGGAACCCCAAACACAGCAGCTGCCCACCCTCTCCCCCCTGAGCCTTTTGGTAAACAAAATGAACAGTACAAAAGAAAGAAACAGAAGCCAATAGTTTGATCAGCTTCAGGTAAATTCCAGAAAGCAGCGCAGTGCGGGGCTGTAGCAGCTCAACTGAACTGCATGGGGAGAAAACAAAAGTAAGTTCCATGCCGAAACATAGCTGTGACTGACCATGGCAGGCACTGGGGGTTGGGGGATCTACAGTCCATGGTTGCCACAGGAGAGGATCCGTAGTCTGTTGTTACTGGGAGTCACACCCACCCTATAACTCTGACAGCTGTTTGGTGAAAAAAAACAGAAAGCCCCCTGACTGGTTATCATGTTCCTGCTGCCATCTACAGTAGTACAGAAAAATATATAAATCTCCTCATTTGTGATGACGCTCTTACTGCTGTCAGGAGGTCTAACCCTCACTCACAGGTTCTTGGCAATATTGAGAATGCAAGAAATCACAGACATGTTTCACAAGAGTAATAAACTTTTTTATTACTGCCAAAAAGGATAATTACAGTTGCCCTAAGCAATTCTTACCAATACGAACTGGGAGCCAATGCTAAGTGTTCCCTATACCTCGAGGATTCTCTGTGGCTCTTGGGGTCTCTGAGGTAGAAGACGTAATGTTTCACATTATATACCTATGATAATTACTATGGTTACTGTAAGATAGAAACATTTCTAGTTACAGAGATGAGCCCTATTGGCTAAATTAGAGGCGGCTCCACGGTCCAAGATAACATTATACAGTTTTGTAGTAGTCATCACTTTTTGAAACAAAAGAGTACAGTTCTTACATAAATCATTGTAGTAGTACAAATCACCAAAAGGAGGCAATGTCGACTTATATATCATAATCATTACAAGGACACAGATGTCCTAACATCTTGTAAGCAAGAAAAAAAATATATATATATATATATATATATTAGAAAGCAAAGTGTATAACAATAATATGCATACATATCTTGACATCTACTCTAATACGGTAGATGCCCTAGCCTTATATGTTAGTATGACATGTACCTAAGTACTAGCTGTCCACGGTGTACCTCTGGGGGTACCAATAAGGGTGCAGGGACCTTGTGTAACATTCCCCCCTTGTTGCCTCTCAGGGCAACACAGCAAATAGGGAAGTGGATAGAGAGCAGGGGTCATTTAAAGACCCGAGGCATGAGCCTTGTAAAGGAACTCCAGTTGCTCACGGTGTTGGTGCAGTGTACGCCGTAGGCAGCACAGCATGAAGATTAAGAAAAATATCAAAAATGCTTGTACAATAACAAAACCTTTAAAGGTAATCTCTAACCAAGTGTTAGTCAATGCATCATTCATATCACCATCATTAATAAGTGCAAGAATAGCTTCATTAGCCTTTGTAATATTATTGCTGATGTGGATGAGGTGGGTGTCCTTCCTCTCTAAAAGTGATTTTAATGTAAGTGTGAGTGGGTCAATGTGTACATTAAAATATGGTAAATATTCAGAAAGGGTGAGCAGATAATCAGGGTTACCATCAATTATATCAGCATCCATAAGGGGGACAGGGGTAATAACAGTATGTCCAATGACAGACTTTTGAAGGGGACAAAACAGAAATTGGTGGAATCAATAACACATGACTGGGTTCCGTAGGTATAACTCTTATAATTAGTCACTATACAACACTCGCCATCAGAATTATATTGCATTTTAGCAGTAGGCAATCTCCATTTTGTAGCTGCACTGGGCAGGTGTAGCAGGTCTTGGAAATCCATGTTGACAGGTGGTGAACCTCTTCTCGATATGACTGGAAAAGTTTGTCTGGAGCCAATGTTGAGTCTAAAGAGTCTGTGCCATTTGTGCTGATGTCATCGTCCATCGAAAAGGACCAATCAATACTTTCGGGAGAATAACCACATACAGGTTTAATAACATCAAATACATCACATCGACACAGGTAAATGTACCCCTTCTTAGCGCAGCAGTCCATGTGCTGGGTGACTCAGGCATCCAGGAAAGGATGGAAAACCATTAGAGGGGGCAAGTCCAGGCGTTCTCTGTAGATATCATCATCAAGGTGCTCAATGGAGTGTACAGAAGCTAGCTTGTTGAACAAAGCTGTAGTGGGATCAAAACGTGGAAAGGAACAGTAAAAGAAACAAACATTGTATCTTTGATAAAACATTTCTTAGAGGTGAAACATGGACCAGTATAAGGGTGCCTGGTCACGAAACCCAAATTCCTAGCTGTAGAAAGAGGAATAATCAAAGATTGTTGCATATACATAGAAATACAGCCAGGGGTTTTACAGCGTGGACAATACCATTTAGAAATATGTCTGTCATGTATTATAACAGGGATTATTCCAGATTCTAGATCACAGAAGAGATTGTTGATGGTAGTGATAATCTATGTGCCATAGGTTGAACATAGGATGTCTCTAGCAATGTATTGTTTATCTGCTTCCTTGTTGATCTGTGCAATGAGTGCATTAATTTTATCTTTGGAATCTGTAAATGCCTTAGCAATGTTGTGCATGTTATAAACAGTGTATCTTTCTTCCTGACTACGGCCATCCATACCATGCAATGATGGGGGTAAAATATCATTTACCAAAACAGTTTGGAATTTAGCTGAATGTGATTTCATAGCAGTAATGTCTGCTTTATTCCAAATAGACATAGCTGTACCAAAAAGACCAGTGACAGTTCCTGTGGCACCTGTGACATCAGAACTGTCAACCTCATGTGTATTATATTTATGACTTTGATCATCAGGATTGTGTTTTCTCCTGAAGTTGCCTCTATGCTCAGTGGTGTGTACCCCGGCAATAGGGTCTTGAGTACAAATCTGAAAAGCTGCTAAACTATCAAGCAATAAAGTACTGTAAAATGCTGAAGTGTTAGTAGTATGACACATACCAAATTCTTTCATATTCCAGAAAGTCAAATTAAACAAAACAGGTATATGTATAAATTGTAAGTTGTTAATAAGTGTACCAGGTAGCGCAGTGGATGTGAGACTACTACGAGGACCAAGGGTGTGCTTTGGACATTCCAAAAGCTGTTTTTCAGTAGGGGGTTACACAGAGAGATACAAGGCAGCAGAAGCCATGTTGTGTATAGCACAAAATTTTCTGGCGGAGTCTTTAGACAAAGAATTACAATATGAGGGATCATTTAAGCCGGTGATATTGTATAAACCAGAATGTCTAAGAGCAGTTTGGAACAAGGACAGAGAACCATTAGGGGATAATTTAACATTGGGCCATCCATGGAAAGTTCCTTTGGAGAGCTTGGCCACAGGGAGAACTTGTCCTTGCGATGTGGTTTACCACTTAATTTGTAGGGTAGATTTGTCAGAAGCAACAACTGAGGCAGTGAGGTAGGCATCAGAACCTTCCTGAACAGTAATCAAATTGTCAGGTATATTGATAGAAACACCCTCTGGGGCAGAAGTTGGAGGATCAAGATGAGGAAGGAGGTGCTTTACCGTGCCTTTGATGCAGGGGATAACTCTTGAGATGACGAGAAAGCGGAACAAGATAGCCATCTTGTCAGTGTATCTGCAAAAGAAGATCAAACATTAGTAGGTTAGTACTATTCCACCCAATGGGATAAGGAAAAGTAATTATACTCTTTTATACAATTTCAACTGGTTTACATGTAACCATTTGTCAGTCAATTTATTATTGTGCAGGAGTCTAACCTGGTAGACTGCTGGACTGAGCTTGTTGACAATTGGATAGGGGCCTTCCCACTTATTGGAGAAGGAGTGGGTGGGAGGTGTAAATCTGAGGACCATTACCTGATCTCCAACTTGCCAATCCACTTCTTGTGCATATTTGTTAAACTGTATTTTGGACTGTTGCTGGGCCTTGCCCATGCAATTGGCAGCATACAAGTGTGTGTGTATGAGGTCTTGTCTGAGTTTTTCCACATATTGATCTACAGACACACGGTCTGCTGTGGGGGTGTGCAGGTCAAACAACAGTTGTTCAAGTAATCTCATCCGTCATCCAGTCATAACCTCAAAGGGTGTCAACTGGGTAGTGGCTGAGGGTGTACCCCTAATTGTCATAAGTAGTAACGGCAACAGGGAATCCCAGGTCTTGGGATTGTCCTCAATGAATTTGGAAAGCATTTGCTTAATCCGTCTGTTGGCGCTCTCTACTTGACCTGAAGATTGTGGGTGGTAAGGTATGTGGAACTTCTGTTGAACTCCTAGGCATTCAAGTGATTCTTTCATCAACTCACCTGTAAAACTGGTTCCTTTGTCAAAGTCTACCTTAAGAGGTAGGCCCCACCTGGAGAAAATCTGTTTCACCAGAATTTTGGCAGTGGCTTTAGCAGTGCATGTTTTAGTGGGGAAAGCTTCAACCCACTTGGAGAAAAGGTTGGTTACCACAAGAGCATACTTGTTGTTTCTGCTGGCATTAGTCAATGGACCAATAAAATCAATCTGAATGGCATGCCAGGGGCCAGAATGTCTTTATGGTAGAAGTTTGGCATTTTGTTTGGTGGGGATGGGATTGTTTTGTGCACAAACAATGCAATTGTCTACATATGTACTGTTTAACATCTTTGGTGACACCAGACCACCAGGCAGTGGTCTTAAGCCTCTGGAGGGTATTTTCAACTCCATGGTATCCACCAGTAGGGGTGTCATGCACTTGGTGCAACACTTCAGACCTGAGGTGTCTAGGGACCACCCACAACTTGGTGGTGGTGTCATCAGGTTGATACCAGATGAACTTGTCATCTGGAGACAAGTGTAACTTATCTTCATGCCTCCGGTAGGGGTTATGGGTAAGTAAGTTTTTTTCAGTGCTCTTGTCAAGGAATCTGAACACTTCTTTGAGTTCAGAATCAGCATGCTGGGCTGCTGAGAGGTCCAAGGGGGAAAAGGGTTCAGGTTTCATTCTGATTGCTGCTATGTGTACAGCCGCTCTTGCTTCGGGATGGTCCATCATCCAGGTGCCCCCCCCTTGGGCCCCTTCCTTGGCAAGGGTGTCTGCTGTGTCATTGAAGGCATGATAGGGGTCATGTATATAGTGAGCTTTAACTTTGTGTACATAGAGTTTGTGTGCAAACCTTTGGGCCAGTGAATGTACAGTATGTAGATTATCAATTCTTTGTGTTTCACTGGACTGCCATCAGACAAGAGGAAGGAGTTCTTCTGACATAAAGGGAGAAATTCTGTAAGAGAACAACAAACCCAGTTAGAGTCTGTGAAGATAATAGTGTCCTCAGTCCCATGCTGGATGAACTTGAGGGCACAGGCCACAGCTGCCATCTCGGCATACTGTGATGATGCCACACTGCAATACTTAGAGATTTTAACAGTGTTACCATAAGGGTAAATCACCAAGATACCCATCCCTGCAATTTGTTCTCCCTGGTAAAAGGAAGCTGAACCATCTGTAAAAATATGACACAAGGAGCTGTTCTCAAGTATTTGTGCATGGCAGCGAGGAAAGGACCTGGATCTGGAAGATCAGGCAGTTGCAGTGTACAGTCATAGGGTTCTCCTTGGAAAAGGAGTCCATGTGCCAGCATGGATGGAATTTTGGTTGGGTGTACCTGTATGTCTCTATCCTGGAGAAGGAGTGACCAGTGTGTCAGTCTAGTGTTAGAGACTGACCCATCCTTCACTCTGTCTGATAGCAGAAAGGTAGTTGGGGTATTGTTTGTGTTAATGGTCAGTGGAGAGTACCCAATGATATACAGAAAGTGTTTGACAGCCCAGTAGGTAGCCAGAAGGTTCCTTTCACAAAGGCTGTACTTCTGTTCCACTGGGGTCAAGAGTTGTGATGCATATGCAATGGGTCTCATAGTGCCATGAACCTTCTAGGCCAACTCTGCTGACATAGCTATGTCAGAGGTGGCACACTCTAGATGGAATGGTAATGCTAGATTGGGGTTGACCAGAGCTGGAGCAGAGGCCAGGGCCTGTTTCAGTGATGTCACAGCCTGGGTGTGAATGGGACCCCCAAGTCCAGGGAATGTCCTTTTTCAGTAACTCATATGGAGGAGCGGCCTTCTGAGCAAAATCACAAATAAAATCTCTGGAGTAGTTTACCGTACCTAGAAACCTCCTAAGAGTGGCCACACTGGTGGGAAATGGCAAGTCTTACAATTCTTGTATCTTCTTTCAGGTAGGGCTTCAGCCTTAATCAGTGATCCTTAGGCCCAGAAAGAGTACTTCTTTCTGACATAATTGTGCTTTTGCTGGATTACATTTGAGGCCTGCTTTCTGGATGAGAGTCAGTAGTTCATCCAAGAGATCCAAGTGTTGCTCCTGTGTGGCAGTTGCCAACAGCAGGTTGTCCACATACTGCAAGAGACACTGTGGGGTAGAGAAACCCTCAAGGGCATCCATCATGTGCAGATGGAACAGGGAAGGGCTGTTATGGAATCCCTGTGGTAAGTAGATCCATGTGCATGGTCTACCTTCAAAGGTGAAGGCAAACTTATATTGACTCTTAAGGGCCAATGGCAGTGACCAGAAACCATTGGCGATATCCAGGGCACTGATCCATTTTTGGTCAGGGGTCAAAAGTCACAGCACATCAGGTGCTGAGGCCACAGTTGGAGCACAACTGGGGTGACCTGGTTCAGTCTCCTGTAGTCAATGATAAATCTCCAGGAACCTGTGGGTTTCTTCACAGGTCACACTGGGAAGTTGGCAGTAGAAACACATGTTCTAAAATGGCTCATAGATGTCCAAGGACACCAGGTGATCCTCAAGCTGATGTGCCACTAACCTCTCAACAACCTTGCCCAAAAAGGGCAGGTTGGAGATAGGACAGTAATTCACCAGGACCTCAGGGTCAAGGGAAGATTTCTTAAGGAGGGGCATCACCAGTGCTTCTTTCAAAGTAGCAGGGAGAACCCCCTCCACCATAAAGCACCTGACAATCCTGGTGAACACTGGACCAACAGCCTCAAAATATCTCATTAAGAAATGTGTCAGGGCTGAGTCCAGTTCACAAGAGGTGTGCTTCAGCTCTGAGATCACCCTAGTCACTTCAGACATCTCCACTGGCCTAAACTCTTCCCAGATAGGTAGAGTGCCTCCAAGACCCCAAGACTGACCACTGTGAGGCAACTGCCTCCCTGGTGGAAAGCCTGACCAGATGGCTGACATTCTGTCAGAGAAAAACAGAGCAAACTCCTCACACAAATTGGATGACAATACTTTTCTTGCCTGCAGACAGGCAGGATGCAAAAGCCTGTCAACAGTCTGAAATAGCTGAGATTGTCTGTTTTTCCCCGCGGCAATCTCCCTGGACAAGAATTCTGCCTTCTTATGGGAAATTGCCCCCAGTACTCCACATAGTGGGCACACAGAGACAATCTATTGGCCTCCAGCCGGGACTTCTGCCAACAATGCTCCATCCTCTGACCCTCTATCTTCATCACCTTGAGGTCCACATCAAACCAAGGGAACCTCAAGTGAGAGGATCTGGGTCATATACAAACTGGTGCAAGAGCATCCAGAGCCTCAGAGACCACCCTGTTATAAGTGGTCACTGCCTCTCCGGAGCCCATCGCACATGCTGCATCAACCCGAGATAGGTCAGTTAGCATCAACAGTCTCTCAGGGCACATGCCCCTTAAAGCGCAGAAGCTGACCATCTCCAGGGGGGGACTAGTGGATGGGGGCCCCAAACAAGAACTCCATGGTTTAATGATCAGACCACAAGACCTTGTCAGTCTTGAGGATATCAACCACAAGACCCAGCTGGAACACCAGATCCAGTGTGTGGCCATGCTGGTGGGTCACAGAAGCAACCACTTGTGCCAGGCCCAGCAACTGCATCAACTGGAGGAGGTGATAACAGTAATGTGAGGATTCGTTGTCGATCCAGGCAATGAAGTCCCCCAGGATTAAACACCTGGGGGACTCCAGTATCTGGTCAACAACAAAGTCCGCCAACTCCTACAGAACTCTTCCCCCACCCCGGGGGGGTGGCGGTAAATGAGGAAAATCCTGCAACCTGCACCTGTGCTCCCATGCACAGCAACACACTCGAACGATCGGGTGTCACCAACTGGGTTCACTGTGAACCCCAGACTGGCGTGAAAAACAATGGCCACACCCCCTCCCCTGTGATCCTTCTTCGGGAAGTGCACATTGGAGTACCCAGTAGGTATGGTGCCCACCAAAACTGGGCCAGCATCGTCACCAAGCCTAGTCTCTGTTATGCAAGCCAGGTTGACAGTGGAGATCAAGTCCGCAAAAATAGCTGTCTTGTTCCTTATCAACCTGGCATTGCAGAGCACCAGCTGAAGAGGATGAGAAGATGTCACTGGACCTCTAGCTGCCTGCCCACTCGGTCTGGTGGGAACCCTGGGTATGGAGACCAAACACGTCTGGCCTCTCCCTCGGCTCTGTTTACATCCAGAGGGTCTCCTGGACCAGACAACCTCAATGCCACTTAACCCCCCCTTCAGCTTCCATTGACACACCACAATTCCCTCACCTTCTAGTAACTCCGACCTCTCTGCAGCATCTCACTGCAGTGGCAGAAAAAGGGAGGTCAGAAAAGGGGTGAAGGCCGCGGAGCAAGGTGGCAGCATAGGTAATTCTAGTAGGGCCATGGCCCCAACACATCTTGCCAAGTTAATTTAGTCCCCACAGAATTCAGTCTGGTAATCACCCCCTAGGGGTGTAATGTGGCATGAGGTGCAGTCAAGTGCCATATTGCCTCTACGGAGTGATTAACTGATTGTTAATCTAACTTCTGGGAGTACCTTATTGCTATTATAAAAATTATTCCAAATGAAAAGTGTTAAAAGTATACTTTTTGAATGTTTTCCTCATTTAGTGGGAGATTTTTAATAAAATAGTTCTTCCACCAACAGTTTAAGAAAGCTGGTTCAGAATCAGAATGCAACATTCCAGGCATTCAGCAGTGCTAGAGGATGGAATGCTGACAGGAAGAATCCATGTGCCAGCAATTTATAGCTTGTACTCAGAACTGATGTACTGTTGCCCCCTTCCCCTTATGTAAACAGAAACCAAAATATGCACCGCCACACCAACAATAGGCCCACCCCACCTTCTGTTTGCCATGTCTGAGTTCAAGTAATTGGTTTCTTTCTGTAATCCTCCTTTCTTTGTTTTTCTGCCTTCCTGGTAAGTTGTTCTTGTTTGTGTATTTGGCTGGTGGCTCAGGAGACACAAAGCACTCCCTCCATAGTCATGCATCACATGGACTCCACAGACACATGGCACCCCCCAGCCTTGCCTTACTTGACATGGGTTCCAGAAATACACAGCACCCCCCCACCTTGCCTTATTTTACATGGACTCCGGTGACACAAAACACCCCCTAGCCTTGCTGTACTTCACATGGGCTCTAGAGATGTACAACACCCAGCACTAGTCTTGCCTTACTTCACACAGGCTGCAGAAACACAAAGCAACCACCTCTCCATCTTGCCTTGCCTTACCATACTTCCCATGGACTCTGGAACCCCCTCCAGTCTTGCCTTACTTCACATGGGGTCCAGAAACAAACACGAATCTCTGCCTTGTCTTACTGTCATGGGCTCAGAAGACAAATGCCCCCCTTCAACCTAGCCTTACTTCACACAAAACACCCCCCTACCAGCTTTGCCTTACTTTACATGGACTCTTGAGACAAGAAACAACCCTCTCTCTAGGCTCCTTACCTTACTTCACATTGGCACTGGAGATGAGTATCCCCTCCCCAAGCTTGCCATACTGTACCTTGGCCCTAGAGACTAAAGTGCCCTCCCATATGCAAGGTCAGGCTGATGAGGCCAAAAGAGTGTAGCCTTGGCCCATTCAGGGTCTCTCTCTCTCTCTCTCTCTCTCTCTCTCTCGGCTTTCTCTATGACAGCAGCTTGTGTTGACACTGCCAGAGGTTCCAGAATCTAGTACAGCCTTGCATCTGGCCCTACCCCACACTCCAACCCTGGCCAGCTAGCACTGTCTGCCAGCCCCAAGTTCCTCTGAGTCCTGACTTATCCTAATTCCTGCCTATCCCCCCTCCTTTATACAAAACAAACCCACCTACTTACATACTGTCTGGAGTGGTGTGTTCCTGATTTTCTTATCTTGTCTACAATGACAAGACACCTAGTACCAACCAGTGAGCAGTAATCTGACTTCAACAGGCAGTATGGCAGAGATGCCACACTAGTCCTCTGCAGACTACCAAAACTTCTCTCTCTCTCTCTCCCCCTCCCCTCAGCAACAATGAACAACTAAGTTTTTCCCAGGTGTTTAGTAGCAGCTTCTGGCTATTACTTTTACCTCTGGATTAAGTCATCTATAGTCTGACTTGTAATGAACACCCCCAACTGTGCTCATTCAAGGAGGCTTTACACTGGACATCAAAGAAGGCAAGCACAGCAGCATTTTTCTACAATAAATAAGGTTAAAGATAAGGATCTCTGACACTCATCTTTTTAAAGTATATGTGAAGGACTAACTTTGGTGCCAGTTGTAGATACTACTTTTAGCTGTTTAGCACTTGTTTATTTGTTTTCCATGAAAGTGGCCATCAAAGCAGTCAAGCAATGGCATGCTATCACTTAAGGCTTGTTTACACCGCCGACTTTGCAGCGCATCAACCCTGCGCAGAGGTTGATGCGCTGCAATGTCAGCTTTGTAGACACTTTCTGCAGTGCTGCCAGTACACTTCAGATCCATTTTCTGCAGCAACTCAATTGTAGGTACCCATATGAGAATGAACTCATTAACCAGCATTGTAAACCCTTTGATGTATTCGCTCTGATGGGAAGCCTTCTCTCCCACTGTCTCCCAGCATCCTCCACTGAATTTACAGCCCCTCCACAGAGTGCCCTGCAGCACTGCAAGAGCAGGCTATGTAAATACATAATTAATGGAAGAGCGGCTAGCACAGCTGGAAGGGGACAGCACAAATGCAACAGCATTGCAGCCGTGTAAACATGGCTTTAGATAAATATCTGTCTTGTATCACTTAACTCACTTTGATGCCAGTTGTGTGGCTATGGGTTAGTGGGAGGCTATTGTGTTCCTGCATGGCTGCTATGAAGGAAAACATGGTGTTAATTATTATTTTTCACTCAGGCAAAGCTGCTACAGTTTGTGTTCCTGGCTGGAGAGTGGAAGCTTCAGCAGTGAGAAGTAAGGGGGCAAAAACATATCCCCCTGGCACCTTTCAATTACATAGAACTCAAGGGGCCCCCTGTAATTTGAGCACTTTCAGGAAATATAAGGAGACACAGAGGGAGAAGGATAGGGTAGTGTACAAGGAGAAACAGGGAGGCAGGGAACTGGAGTGTGATGGAATAAACAGAGGAGAGATAACCCAGGCAGAAACAAAAGAGGACAAGACATTTTTAGGTATGTAAGTGAAAATAGGAAGACCAGGGGAGGGATTGTGAGGCTAAGAAGGGAATGGGGGAATTGGGTGTAGGAGTACCAGGAAAAATCAGACATCCTGAACAAATACTTTTATTCACTGTTCAGACAGGAAAGGGAAGGTGGGACACCACAGAAAAGTAACAGGAGCATTGAAGGAAGGGAAGCAGGCACCAGTCCATTTTTGGAGGAAAGAGTCCTGAAGGGATGCACAAATCTGAAAGTGGACAAGGCAATGGGGCCATACTGGGTGTATTCATGAATATTGAATTAGTTCAGGCAGGTGCTGACAGTACTGTTCAACCACTCACTGGAGACTGGAGTGGTTCCAGAAGACTATAGAATGGCAGATGTAGCCCCACGTAACAAACGTGGTAACAGGGAGGAGGGTGGCAACTATAGGCCAGTCAGCCTGACTTTAGTGGTGAGGAAATTAATGGAATCACTACTGAAAGAAAGGATTGTGGAATATCTTGAATCCATCAGGTTTCAAGATTGAGTGCAGCATGGATTCACAGGGGGAAGATTATGTCAAACAAATCTGATAAATTCCTTTGACTGTTGACCAAGGAGTTGGATCAGGGTGTAAAGGTGGATATGGCTACCTATATTTTAGAAAGTAGTTTGACACTGTTCAATGCAGAAGACTCATAAGCAAGCTGATAAGCATAGGAGTGAGTTGAAATATGGTAAACTGGATAAGAAATTGGTTAGGGAATAGGCGACAGAGGGTGGTAGTAAATGGAGTACACTCTGGGGAAGGGATGGTGACTAGTGGGGTGCTACTGGGATAAATACTGGGACCAGTCCTATTTAATGTCATTATTAGTGATATTGCAGAGGGGCTGGATGGGAAGGTCTGCCTTTTTGAGATGACACTAAAATCCACAATAGGGTAGACACTCCAGTAGGAGTGGAAAAAATGAATAGTGATTTGAGAAAATTAGAGGAGTGGTCAAGGGTATGGTGGCTAAGTTTCAAGGCAGAAAAAGTACAAAATCATGCACTCAGTCAACCAAACAGGAAACAGACCTGGTGATAATCATATCTGATGACCTAAAGGTGGCCATGCAGTTGGGAGAACTAGTGGGATGATGAGGTAGATAGGGAAAGATGTCACCAGCAGAAAGAGAGAGGTGGTGTTACCACTGTATGGATCACTGGTGAGATTCACCTGGAGTAATGTGTCCTGTTCTGGAGACCTCATCTCTGGAAGGACATTGATAGAGTGGAGGTGATCAAGAGGAGAGCAACTAACATGGTGCAGTGTCTGCATAAAAAGCCCCTCAAGGAGAGACTGAAGGACCTCAATATGCACACCCTGAAAGAAAGGAGAGGGGGGGTGGGATATTATAAGAGACTGTCAAATACCTCATGGGTATTGATATGGTACAAGAGTGAAGCATTTTTCAGAAAAAAGATGCTCAAGAACAAGGGATCATGCTATGGAACTGGATGGTGAAGACTCAGGAGAGATGTGATGAAGCACTTCTTAACAGGAAGGCTGATGAATGCCTGGAATAGCCTACCAGCAGAGCTGGTGGGGAAAAAGCTGTAGAGGGGTTCATGAATGCATGGGATAGGCATGAGGGAACGTTAGTGGTAGGGTGGGGGTAGAGCTAGAGATAAAGTAGTGTCTGCGATAATACAGTAGTCGGGGAACAAATGGTCAGAATAGGTGGGCAAGCGGTCCTAATCTACTGTCAGATTCTATATTTCTATGTAATTTACAGTAGTTAGTCAAACAGGAAGCAGGAAATTTCCAATCCAATTCATAACAGAACTATAAATTATTGTACCATGGTACAGAAATTTTATACAATACCACTGCATAATAAAAACCTTCATTCAATGTGGTTGGTGTTCACTAATGTACAGAGACATTGGGTGTGTTGAGGCATAAGTTGTAGGCCAATTTTATTAGTAACCCACAGAATTCATGCGTCTGAGATTACCCAGACACAACGAAGAGTGTTAAAGAAGCAGTACTAAATAACAAAAATATGTGCTTTTGAAACAGTTTATTCCCTGTGCTCTGTTGAGACTTTCCCAAGTAATCTTTCTCACCAGCATTGTACTATCACTCCGTAATTTGCTCAGTTTTACTTTGTTTACATTTCTGCTACCCACCATGTTGAAAGCAGCAGTAGTAGATAAGCAGCTGCCATATTTACTGTGGCGCCACAAAACTGGAAACTGATCACTTCCTGATTATCTAGCACTACTGCTTTAATCTGCATTCTCATGAACAAGGGATCATGCTATGAGGTTGGATGGGGAAGACTTGGGAACACTCTGAGATGTGAGGAAGTACTTCTTCACTGAAAGAGTGGTGGATGACTGGAACAACCTGCATCTGGAAAGAGGGAACAGTGGGGAGAGCTAAAGGTTGGGAGGGGAGGTGCTGACAATCACCAAAGAGGAAAGAGACCTAGTGGTTATCATTTCTGATTACCTAAAGCAGAGCACAAAGGCTGTGGGGAGATTCAGTGGCATGCTGGGATGCATAGGTAAAGGGATCACTAGTAGAAAGCTGAAGGTGGTGATGCCATTGTATAAAACATTGGTAAGGTCTCACCTAGAGTACTGCGGGCAGTTCTGGAGGCCACACCTGCACTAGGATATTGACAGAGTGGAGGTGGTCCAGAGAAGGGTGACCAAGATGGTACAGGGCTTGCACCACAAAAATATGAGACAAGACTAAAGGACCTCAAAATGTACTCACTGGAGGAAAGGCGAGAGCAGGGGGTCAAGATAGAAACTTTCAAGTACCTCAACGGCATGAACAAGGTGCAGGGAGGAGACCTTTTCCAATGTAGAAGGAGAAAGAGAATGAGGGGGTATGATAAGAAATTGGAGAGGGGGTAGATTAAGAGGAAATGTAAGATCGTTTTTATTAACAAAAATAGTGGTGGACGTATGGAAAGATCTGCCACAAGAGGAGGTGGTGGTAGGAGTGAGAGCAGTGGGGATTTTTAAACATGCCTGGAACAGGCACAAGGGAACCCTAAGTTGGGAGGGTGAATGATGAAAGACCATTGACCAGATAGGGTCTGAGGCTACATTTAAGTGTTGGGCTCATGGGCAGACTGGATCGGCCTAGTGATCCTTATCTGCCAACAATTATTATGTTTCACAATAGCTATTAACTTAATTTTCAAAGTGTAAATATTCATCTAATTCTGAATTGTCTAGTCATGTTCTTATTTATGTCAGTTGAGGCTCTTGGCCAATCAGATCAGTATAATTTCTTTGCTTATTTTATATGCAAATAATTGTACCATAGAAATGCCACATTACTATGAATATACTATTATTGTACCATGCTTGTCCAAAGCTGTCCCATACGGATAAGTTGTTGTACCATGGTAATTTTCTGCAGTACCATGACTGTAGACTGTTGGTCCATGGTAGTGTTATACAGAACATAGAGGATAATGTATGGTCCTCTATCCGTAACAAGTTTGTAAACTCTTCGAGAGGTCGTCATGGCGATGTTTGGAACCTCGAGAGCTAAGCTCAAGAGGTTTAGTCGCCATGACGACCTCAAGAAGAGTTTTCAAACTTGTTACAGATAGAGGACCATACATTGTCTTTTATAGTGTATGGTCACCTATCTATTGTATTTCAAGTTTGAAATCTCATTACATGTGCAGTTACCCTTATGCTTTAGACAAAAACAATCAGTCGGTACAGTTGGTTAATGAAACATTTACTTACGTTTGGTGTGAACAGCGAGAATCGCCATCGCTAGTGACACATTGAAAAAAAAATACAGTATTTTTACTGTATTTTGGCTTAGACATTTTATCTTTAAATTAGTCTATTGTGGTGTGGATGATCCGACGTTCTGCCATGACCTCTAGAGCTGAAGATGTGACCTGCGAGGAGACAAATAAGAGGGGTCGCTGGTTAGCTTGCTCTCCAATTAATTTTTCGCGATCGCTTAACTTGCGGGAGAAAATAGCAGCCCACTTTGTGTGTGTGTGATTTAAAAAATACACGCTTAACTGTTTACAATTTGAAGGATGAGCAGCTCACACCTCGAGCATTTCTGACAAGATTCTAATCTGTTAATCTGCAGTAGCTACGTTTGTGGTGCAGCATAACAACAAGCTACTGCAGTATAACAACTTTTAAGCTTGTATAGATTTTTATTCAGAACAGCGTTCTACCATACATTATAATGACTTTAGACTGTTGTACCATGGTACTACTTTGCAGTACTATGACTAGAAATGAACGTATCATGGTAATACTATGCAGTACCATGATGGTACATTATTGTACCATGATAATACTAAGCAGTAACATGACTGTACCCTGGTAATACTGTTCAGTACCATGACTGTACCATGGTAATACTATTCAGTACCATGACTGTACATTATTGTACCATGGTAACACTAAACAGTAACATGACTATACCATGGTAATACTATGTAGTACCATGACTGTACATTATTGTACCATGGTAATACTACAAAGTAACATGCCTATACCATGGTAATACTTTGTAGTACCACGACTGTACATTAGAAAAGGGGCTTAACAAGACAAATGCAAACTAAGTTAGGCAGTGAACAACCTGATGTCTCCTCAACCCTCCCCCCATACCGACACACTGACGACTAAACAAAATATGTAGACATAGGATACATGATGGGCCAGAGTGTGATACGGATAATATTCTCACTCCTGCAGAGTGAGCTCTGGATATCTCATGATGCAGGAGTGAGAATACTTTCCATAGCACACAATCTACTTATCATGTGTGCTATTTATACAATGGGGGTAAGAGTTTCAGAAATATAGTTATTTTTTTTGTTTACTGTTTGGTAACTGGATAAATTTTTAGTGGTGACTTGGGAGAACTGAGCAGCTAAGTGACTTGTTCAGAGTCTTATAGTGTGGAAATTGTGAGAATCAAACCCAGGTCTAGTGTGCTGGATGTATCAAGGTTGCTCAAAGCTTATTACTCTAACCTCTACACTATCCTGAGAGTGCTGTTTGTGGTTGTTCTCAGTGTGTTTGTTTCTGAATGGGCTGGGAGTGTGAGACACACTATTAGAAACAGGTGAATGTGTTTAGCAATACTAATTGAGTTAGTTTCAGCTTGCAGTGAAAAATAGAAACTGTGATTTAGAGTCAGTTTGCAGTGAGAAACAAACTGTTGCAGCACTGTAATTTAGGCCCTGTCCACACTGGGGATCTTAAAACATTACAGATGCCCTGTAACGTTTTGAAATTAGGGAACACAGTTCGCGTCCACACTGGTAACGTTACCGAACCGAGTTTCAAAACCATGTTTAAACCCTGATACAATCAGGGTTTTAGCACGGTTTTGAAAATGGTTTAAGTGAGAAATGTTTTTACTTACCAGTGTGTATGGGCATACAATCCATGTTCCCTGTGGTGATCCTACTGGTGCCCATGATGCAGCATTTCATCTGCATTGGCAAGCGAGCTGACAGCGTGTTAAAACACGCTTTCATTTCGGAAGGTGTGGATGGGCACAGAACCATGTTAAGACACGGTCCTGACTAGTGTGGATGTGGCAGCAAGTTAATTCCTATAACGGTTTAAAAACCATTACAAAATTTTAATTATAAGTGTGGACAAGGCCTTAGAGTCAGTTTGCAGTGAGAGACAGAAACTGTGTGTTGCAGCACTGTGTTTTAGAATGCAGTCTTTCTTTAATTTGTGAGTAGAATAGTAATGGACTGTGAGTTGTTGAAACACTATGGGAAACATGTGAGTGTCCTTTGTAATATTAATAGTTACTTGCAAGTAGCAGTGAGAAACAGATTTGTGAGAGAGTTCAGTTTGGAATGCAGGCTGTGGTTAGTGAGTGAATGATGACATCGGCACAGTATGCGTAAATGTCATTTATCACACGCTAGTGATGTCATCAGCATTTATCACAGTCTAGTGGAAATAGTTATATTTATCACACTCATTTATCACTCACCCCATTGTATAAATTAGGTTAGCTAAGTCACTGTTGCTATTCCCTCTTATCTTATACCAAAAGTATTATGAATCAGCTCCGTGTTTAAAATAGTGATGAGGCTTTTGCTGCTAATGCCTTAAACTGGTATTCTCTCAACTTACTAAATTCCAGAAATACTGAAAATGACTACTGAGCCATTATGACAACTTCAGATAAACACAGTAGAATGTTTCCTATTTGTAGGCCCCCCTACTGATCCAATCCTAAACATCAGTATTTTATCATTGTGATAACTATCCACCTCAAAAGAAAACTGAGATTGACAGTTACACCAAAGGAAATAAGCAGAAGGTGTCAGTCAAAAGATCACTCACCATGGTGAGCTAAACAGTAACTGTATGAGAGACAACAATTCAAGTAGCTCTCTGTAAAATGGTCAAATGGCAGGAAACACGATCCCCATTTTCCCCATGAAAGAAGAAAGGGACCAGTGGCAGGCATCTTCCCAGAATGTAAAAGCTAAAGGAAAAATGCAAGACACCCCCAAGGCTTTTTATCATCCCATTACAGTAAAACACACTCAAACGTAATTCACTAAGTTAGTTAAATGGCTTAACATTGTTGCAATCAAAACATGAACTTGCTTAGTTAAGTGTCCTCCCCATAAAGGGTAAACAGATTTCAAAAGAAACCCTCCTCCACGCCTGAAGCAGAAATTAGTTGAACAAATAGGAACATAAAGTCACTTCCAGTTCAGTATTCAATGACCTGCTTGATCAAAGTCCAAGGAAGCCTTCCTTCTCATGCTGCTCTCTCAGCTTCCATTTTATCTATTACTTTTCCAGCCTCTTTGGTATTTAGTGTAAATATAAGCTTTATGACCTACAGTATTTTTTTTTCTTTTTAACAAGCCCTCAGCTGGTTTTCTCTCTTTCTTGGTGTGTATGTGCACTGGGATGCAGGCTGGTTTGGTTTGGGGATTGCGCTGGTGGTCAGACACTGGCTTGTGGGAGCTGCAATGCGCTGGTGTGTGGCAGGTGATAAGAAACAGCTCAGTGGGAATAAGTGTTGTACAGAATTAAAATAACCATTGTCATTTACCACAAACAGCAGAAATAGCTACATGGCAATTAAGAAATTTAGACAACACTACATTCTTCAATAATAAGTTACACGGTGTGTGTGATGCGGGTCAGCAGCTTTCAAAAATGAAAACACATTTACTGTGCTGATAGGCTACAGAAAACTTGTTAGCAAAGGATGTGTGTGTTGTCTAAAGGTTCTGACAGCTCTCTTGAAATCGACTAATGAAGCTGTCTTGACAGAAGCTGAAACTGACAAAAGTGACAGAGCTGTTAGGACCGCAAAGCAACCTCCCAAGCATGGTAAAGAGCAGGCCAATTTCACCCCGTCACATCACAGTCTGGGATGTGGTAACTCTCGATAAAACATGACTATGACAATGAGTACTTCTGTTTCTACCTGATCAGACATCTGAAAGGTAAACTTCTCTAAGGTATCAACAGTGGGTTATCCTAATCTTCGTACTGCAATCCTTTACTTCGCATTAATGTGAAGTAGATTGTCTTTGACTTTACTGACTTGATAGACTCTTAATCTGGCATCTGCTGTTTTATATTGAATTTCAATTGGGTAAATGGGTTTCAAATTTACAAGCCATCTCTGATATGGATGCCAGTTGGCAAAAAGAGCCTTACTCATTGAAGAACCGCCATCCTGCAGACTCACAAATGTTTATGTGTTTATTTATGAATGATTATACTGTGGCTCAGTTGTTTACAGGGTTTCATCTATTTCTTCTGTCTCTCTTCTATAGATACATTAGTGTAAGGAGAAAGTCCAGAGGGGGTATTGCTACGATCAAAGGGGATAAGGAGGCATGTGAGGAGGATCATGTAAAAGCATCTATCTTAAATAGATACGGGTGGCCCCCTTTTGCCCGACACCCTGATGGAGAAACACGGGAAATGACCGCTACAGCGACAGTCACTGTAATGGTCATTTTCCATGTTTTGCCTTCCCCCAGTGTCCAGCCCCTCTCCAGACCAACTCCGACCTGGAGTTGGAATCCTAAAGTTCAGGGGTGTGGGGGAAGAGCCCCCCACATGGGAGGTGTGGAGGGCACTGCCCCCCCACAGAAAACACTGGGGGTTTGGGCGGCACAATACCTGCATCGGTATTGTGCCATTGCTGTGTGGGAGGTCGGCAGGTTTACTGTTGACCTCACTTGGTGCTTCCAATAAATACTCTGCTCAGTATTTACTGAGGAGAAGGTAGGGCAGGGCCCACAGCTCGGCACCATGGACACAGGTGGGAGGGAGGTGAACATTAGTCCCTTCACAAAAGAAAGGGTCTTACAAGAGCTTGATAAGCTCAGGGAGGACAAGGCAATGGGACCTGATGGCATACATCCCAGGTTACTAAAGGAGCAATGGGTGGAATTAGCAGAGCCATTATCAGAACTGTTTAGTGAGTCACTGAGCACAGGAGAGGTCCCAGAAGACTGGAAAAGGGCTCATGTGATCCCACTCCACAAAAGTGGCATCAGGGAGGAGGCAGGGAACTACAGACCAGTCAGTCTTACCTCAGTAGTGGGCAAGATTATGGAGGCACTCCTTAAGGAAAGGATAGTGCAACACCTGGAATCCATAGGAGCACAGGATCCAAGACAGCATAGGTTTACAAGAAGAAGGTCCTGTTAAACTAATCTCATAGATTTCTTTGACTGGGTAACCAGATTGGTGGACCAAGGGGGAGCAGTTGATGTCACCTACCTTGACTTCAGCAAAGCTTTCGATACTGTTCCACATAGAAGATTGATTAATAAGCTGGGTAGGCTCGGGGTGGATCAGAAGTTGGTCAGCTGGGTGGCAAACTGGTTGACAGGCAGAAAACAGAGAGTGGTGGTAAATGGTATACAGTCAGAAGAGATGCAAGTCACAAGTGGGGCTCCTCAGGGATCAGTCCTGGGACATTCCTCTTCAATATCTGGAGGGTAAGGTTTGTCTGTTTGCAGATGACACCAAGATCTGCAACAGAGTAGATGATCCAGATGGGGTGGGCAGAATGAGAAGAGATCTGGATAAACTGGCAAAATGGTCAGAAGAGTGGCAACTGGGATTTAATGCAAAGAAGTGCAAGATCATGCACATAGGGGAGAGAAACCCTGAAGCCACCTATAGGTTGGGAGGGGAGTTGCTGGCAGTTACAAGGGAAGAAAGAGACTTGGGCATCATCATCACAGATGACCTGAAATCATACAAGCAGACCACTAAAGCAGTAGGTAAGGCTAGAGGATGTTGTGGTGTATTAGTAGGGCTATCACAAGTAAGAGAGAGGTAATAATCCCTCTTTACAAGACACTAGTTAGGCCCCATTTGGAGTACTGTGTGCAGTACTGGATGCCACACCTTCACAAGGACATTAACCAAATTGAGGCAGTCCAGAGAAGGACAACCAAAATGGTGCAGGGATTGCATCAGAAAACATATGAGGACAGATTAACTGAGCTAAATATGTATACCCCAGAGCAAAGGAAGGAGAGAGGTGATATGATTGAAACATTCAAACACCTTAAGGGCATTAACATGGTGAAAGAGTCTAACATGTTTCAATATAAGAAAACTAGCAGGACAAGAGGACACAGCATGAGATTAGAGGGAGGACAATTAAGGAGTAATGTGAGGAAGTTCTTTTTCACAGAAAGGGTGGTGGATGCATGGAATGGCCTACCTCAGGAAGTGGTGGATATGAATACAGTGCAGGGCTTCAAACAGGCATGAGATAGGCATAAGGGAGCAATACAGATAAGTATGAATAAATACGCCATTGACAGAGCAAATGCCAATGGCACATTCATAAGGTAGAAAAAGAAATGGGCAGACTGGATGGACCTTGCGGTCCTTATCTGCCATCAACTTCTATGTTTCTATATGTTACAGGGGTTAAATAACTCTGTTACAGCCAGTATTATTTATTTATTTTTTTTATTTTGTATTCAGTCTAGGAATTACAACCGTTTGAGTCAGGGACTCATTTACAAAGGCTCCGCGTCAATGACATTAGTTAGGACATACAGTACACAGAGTATGAATACTATACAGAGGCAACCATGGTCTAAAACAATTTCAGGGCACCACCGGTAGAGCAAAACGATCTATGACACTATTATTTACAGAGTTTTGATAGTAACAGAGAAACCAAATCTATAAAGAGTAGTTTAGATTAGCAGTCACAGTAGCTGTTTAATAGGTTATGGGTATGCAGCACTGGCTTAAACGGTCCTATCCTAGGGATTTTGAGAGCAGCATCCGGGAGGGAGTTCATCCAGTGGGGGGCCCTTTAGGAAATGGATCTTTGGCCAGCAGTGGTCCTTGGGAAGTGGATGCGGAAAGTCATAGTGCTAGAGCTTCTAGTGGTGCTTGTCTGCATGCACTCTTGAAGGAGCGATAGACAGCTCTGGGGAGCTAACCCTAGTTGTATTTTTTTGCCCATTAGGCAGGACTGATAGAGAAATCGCCCCTGGAAATTTAGCCAGGATGACTGTAGGTAGAGGTCACAGGTATGTGTAAGACGATCACAGCCTGTGGCCAGCCTGCAGGCTTTGTTGAGAGTGCGTTTTATGCTGGACAAGGCAGTGTCAGAGGCGGCGCCATATATAATTATGCCATAGTTTACTAGGGGAAGGATGGAGCTAGAGATGGCTAATCGAAGAGCAATGGGGGAGATAGGGCTTACATTTATAGAGGAGGTCGATTCTAGTGTTAATTGCAGAGCAGGTCAATGCAATATGCTCACAGAAAGTAAAGGCAGAGTCAAGAGTGACCCCTAGGTATTTAAAAGTGGAGACTGCATCCAACATGGCACCCTGTGAGTTAAGTATTATGATCTGATAGGTGTTTTATTCATACAGGCATCATCCCGGAACTTTTAATTAATTAATTAAATAATAATAACAGTTTATAAAAGTTTATGTTATCCAACGGACCAAAGAATAAAAGTTATTAAAAAGTAAGATAAGGGCTCAATAAAATTCAGCCTCATGCAAGGCCAACACATAGTAAAAATGCTACAGTGAAGGAAGGCACCTTTGGGTAGAAAGGCATATGAGCATGAGGAGCAACGCTGGCAAGATTTGTAAACCAAAGAAAAGGGGGACCACATAAGAATAACAGCAATTCCTCATGAGAGGGAGTACATGCAAGCCTACTAACTTCAAACTTGGTGCTCTTGCTGGATCCACCTAACTGAAAGGAGACTGCTGTTTTAGTCACTTGTCTCATGCTGCATGGGCAGATGTCCAGTCACAGGCACGATCCCTGGGTCAGGCTGGCCTGCATCCCAGCAGGTATCCAGTGATATGGGGGAAGCAAATTGAGCAACTCAAAATGAGCGACTCAATTTGTATGCCCATAATGTGAACGAGTATGGAAGTATAACAAGGTACGTGGATAGTGATGTAGGGAGGTCAGAATAGTGAGTGTTGAGTGTAATAACGAGTGTAGATGGAGGAGGTTAGGTAGTGGGTGAGAGTGGGCTGCTGCTGAGCTAGCCACCTGGCATGGTGCTTATGGCCCCCACCAATGATGTGCATTGTCCCGGGTTCGGGACTGCATGCCAGCATGTAGTAATTTTTTTTTTTTGTTACATAGCTCTGGTTCCCCCCAGGTTGTTCCCCCACCCACGGGTTGTCCTTCCCACAATGGTTGCCCCTCCAGTGTTTTCTTCCATCCCCCAGTGTCTGCCCATCCTGGAATTGAGAATCCTTAATTTGGAGGGTGCGGGGGGCTTGCCCCCCACAATGGGGGTGCAGGTGTTGAAGCCCTCATGCATAAAATGCAGGTCATTTTGTTGTTTGGAGTGTCTCTGATGTAGTTTTCAGCATACTGCTGATCGCTGCTTTGGTTTTTGGAAATTAGCACTCACTCATGTATCAGTCACTATTGAATCTTCGCTGTTATTACATGAAACCATCCCAGCATGTATCTGCAACAGGTGAGAGAGAGAGAGAGAGAGAGAGAGAGAGAGAGTTGGGGGCTTGTTAAAAAGAAAAAAAAAGAGCAGGCTGGTCATGCTGGTGTCTGATCACCGTGGTGGCACTGTTGGTCAAGCTGCTCAGATCGGGGCTGGCTGGTCTTCCTTACAGATTCCTGGGGTAGACTGACCTGCCTGCATCCCAGGGCAGGTCTGGGCTGAGAGATAGGTGGGGACTTGTTAAAAAAAAAATACAATCACACAGTAGATTGGACTTCATGACAGGTGACAGCAGTGGGAAGGGGGGTATAATGCTCGGTTGCATTGTACTGTGGCTGGGATGGCAAGCTGGCAGGTGGGCGGGGACTGGGAGCTGCAGTGGAGATTGGTCCCCAAATGATAAACGAAACTGCAGAGAAGATCAATACCTTTCAGCATCTTGGTGCAGCTTATGAACCTCCTACAAAATATAACATACAGTGTGTGTGAAGTGGGTCAACTACACTGAAATGTAAAAACATGTTTAGTGTGCTGATTTTGAATGGAGAGCTGTGTGCAGGTAGAATGCATACACCAAGTCATCATCTGCAGCAGGCATGTCTCAGCAACAAGCTCTAGCAGTAAAAGAATGCTGAGGAAAGGCTTCAGAGTTAGTAGCCAGAAAATGTATTAAAAACATACAAAAATGATACCAAGTCACAATAAATTGTATATTAATAGTTTTATTCAGCAAGAAAGTATACAGTTTAACGACATTAGAGCCAAAGCTGCTTTCTGGGTTCCACCAAGCAGCATCGACAACCAATTTATCAAAATGCGGCACAGCTGCACAAACAATGTCAACGGGTGAAATTTCACCTGTCCAACACTGAGTGTTTTTTTTTTTTTCACAGAGAGCTGCACCCACTGCACCCCAACTTTAATATAACAAACTCTGAGTCAGAGTTTGTTCAAAGGAGGAGAGACACATTCGAAATCAAGGAAATTTCACCATCGAGTCCATTACAGTGACAACCTCGAAGTTGTCTCTGTAATGGATTTCGATGTTGAAATTTTTACATATCAACAGTATTCAACTTTCCTGCCACCTTCCAGTTTCCTGCTGCATTCCTGCTGTTCTTCTCTCCTTTGCCTCTTTGTGTTTTTCCCCATTTTGCTCCATGCTTGCCACCTCCCATTCTCCCCCCTCTTCCATCACCCTTGTTTTGTTAATTTGTGCCCCTGTGTAACCCCCTACAAATCTGCAGTTTCCTTTAATGTCTTCCTGGGCTCCTTCAGTGCCCACTGCCAGGCTGACAACGTGTCTTTGTTTGATCCTGTTAATTTGCATGAGAGTGCCATGCTGTGTCTCTGCACCTGTCCGTTTAAGAGCCTAGCTAATATGTGTACAGTTACTGATCTGAGCTGGGTCCTAGTGATTTAAGGCTTGTGACTGGTCAGACAACGCTCTGATTTGCTCCACTCTGCAGTCAATACTAGTGCAGAGGAAGCCTGTATGGGAATTGTGCTTATTTACTGCTTACACTGCTACATTTGAAATAGAGAAGTTTGTTTAACCTGTTTTCCTTGCAGCTTCTCTCTCTGAATGGGGGCCACCATGTTAGGTTTGGGGACTTCCAGTAATTGTATAAATAGGATTCAAAGGACCTAAAATGGATCCTGGCCCAAGTGTCTCGTAGGAAGGAAAACTGTAGTTTTTAGGTTGTACCAAAACTAACCTAGACTGTGACTGACAGCTTCCCCAGCCAACCCAAATCCTGGAATCCAAGGGAAATGCCCAGTACTGCAAGAGATAGTGGATCAGTTGGAGTTGGAGCTTGAAGTGTGAACAGCTCAAGCTTTCGAGAAGCTACTCCCTGAATGGAGCATAGGGGATTCGGCAGGAAGAGGCCCAACTTGCCTCTCTACCACGTTTCTCCTGCCTTGGACTGCCTGATCACAGAAGTTGGACTTGTTCTGATTTAAGCCTGGAACTGCGGTAAAAAAGAAGATGTTACAAGCACTGCTTGCATTTTGTACTGAAGAATTGCTCCTGTGAAGCGATCAGCCTAGCTAGTGTGCAAGACGAATTTTGAATCGAGAGGTTTGCTCAGTGAATCTACTGAAATTGCAATTGGACTCTATCTAAACTGTAGAAAGTTAATGCTGTTTGATTTAAATGCACTAAATGTTTCTCATGGGTCAAGACCTGCTTGTCCGTGACTCAACCTGTTATGCCAGCTGGAGGCTTCACCAGCAAACAAAACCAAACTTTGCCAATGTGCTTATCATGCCTAGGCCTTTTCCAATCCAGCCCAGACCAACTGCCCTGCACCAGAGACTGCCTTCAGTGAGAGACCGTCTTCGGGGATCCAGCCCCTGTGCAAGAACAACTCACAGGTTGCGGCCTCCTTGAGGGGAAGGCCGTGAAGGAGAGGTGTGTCATGTCAGCCATGATTCCCCATACTCATTGAAGAACACCATGAAGTCTCCATATCACCTGCAATTCCACAACAATCTGGTAGCGTGAGTACAATCAGGGTTGCTTCCTGCAACGAGTCAAATAATTATCTGTGGTACCATCTGATTTCTTTTCTAAATTCTGGGTTTCCTGACACTGGGCCAACTGACCTAGATTACAAATAATCATCTTGCCGTTCTGCAAGCTAGCTGCCTTTTCTTTACATCAAGAGCTCCAACATCAGCTGCAATGCAGGCCATCCCCAGGGCAATGCCAAATTCCACCCTGGGTACCCAGTGTTGTGTGACTGTATGTTTGGGACTAAAAAGTGCATGCCAGAACCCTGTTTCAAATCAGAGTACAAATCATTTAATTAAATTCATGCCCCTTCCTTGTTCACATTCCCTAAATAAACCTGATTGTCTTTTTTCATGTTTAACCCAGCTAATGTGCATATTATTAGTTGGGTTACAGTACTGAAAGTGTGCAATTGCCTTGCTAACCTTACTTTACAGGGGGTCTCCAGAGATACTGCTGAAGGTCCAACCCTGGTGGTAAGTGTAAACAGTGTGTGCATATTATTACTGCTACATACTGACTGTGTGTTAACTGCTATTAAAGGTTTCAAGCCACTAGGAGGGTGGGTGGGTGGTTGTAGCTTCCAAGAGGGCTATAACAGGCTAGACAGACACCCCCAATACTGTTACTCTGGGTAGAGGTACCTAAATACTGAATCCAGGACCCTCAACCTGTGCTTAGAAATACAGGCTTAACATCCTTGTCATATACTTACGGGGAAATCCTCCACCAGGACCAGGGGCTTGCAGCTGGGTGGGAAGCCATTTTCCGGAGGCCCTATATGCCCGATTTCAAGGAGGATTCCTTGGCTGAGGGGGAGTAATTGTATTACTAACAGCAATCAATTCTGCTACAGGGAAGTAGTTTATTTCATATAAGTAACCTTAGCGGCTATGGGGAAATTGTTTACAGGAGGTTAGTGTGCATATCAGGTACTGCTGAGGTATGGGGAGAATTTGATGATACTCATTGCAGGGTAATCTGAACGGTGGATTTATGTGGCAAACAAGGGGAAATTCTGAGGTGGGATATTAAAATATCTGTGTCTGGGACCTTTTTTTTGTCTGAAAAATGGGGTCATTTCTGTTTCATTTACAGGATCAGTAGAATGGGAGTACTGCTTTGGAATGTGGTACAGAGGTAATTTATTTAAACTTTGAAGAGACGGTGCATCTGCGGTAGATACATTTAGCTGTGGGCTGCACTGGGAATCAGGTACAGGTAACATACAATGTGCCTAACTGTATTTCTCCATAGCGGGGGTGGGAGGGATTACCCCAACCCACCCTCTCCATCCCTCTCTCCACAAGCTCATCTGAATTTATTAGGGAGGTGCTGTGTAGGGATTGGTGGATAGCACAGCCAGATGCATCCACTACTTCTCCTGAGCATCCCTAAAAGTCGAAAGGTGAAGGTAGGGCGAGAAGAAAAAGAAAAGGGAAAAACAACAAGAAAATGTTGGATATAGATAGGTTAATAGGTATTAGCTAGGAACAGGGTGACATTGTACAACAGCATGGGGACACCTGGAAGGTGGGAAGGGATGAGAGGATGGGGCAGGCAGCATTCAGCTTGGGGCACTGGTGGGAGCTGGATCACTGGTAGGATATGGGGAGGGTGGTAGGCTGCAACAGGTGTGGGATGGCTATCTTTTTGGGGGTGGCATGGAGAGCAGCGGGGTGCTGGCATGCAGACCGCTTGAGCAGCTTAGGGATGAGATTAGTTAGTTAAGGACAGAGCTGGGGAATGGGATGCGGCAGTGTGGGGGGGACCATCCAGGACCTGGGGTACATAGGAGAGCCCCAGAGACTGGCAGACATCACAGACACAGGCAGGAAAAGCAGGATGGGATAAATGAACCAATACTGCCACCTCCTCAGGAAACCAGGAGTACAGAACTAGGGGTGTGCTGGAAGATCAGGAATAGGGACAGTAATGGTGCAAATACAGGAACAAAGGGGAAGACCCAGAACAGGTTGCCAGGGGAAGAAGAAGAAGAATCAGCATTTATATAGTGCTTTTCATACATCCAAAGCGCTTTACAAGCAATGCTAGACTGGTAGTGAAGTGACTGAATGTGTGGTGGCGGCCATATCGCACATCATCACCCACACACAGCCTGGATAATTGCATGAACCGGTTTGTGGGACGGGGAATGTTGGCCAGGACACCGGGAATGTTCCCTACTCTTGGCGAAGAGTGCCTTGGGTTCTTTACTTTCCACCCACCACCAGGACAACACCAGGATGGGCAGAAGGGACCTCGGTTTAACGTCTCATCCGAAGGACAGCACACCCCAGCAGTACAGCACCCCCCAATACTGCACTCAGATGCCAGTGATTTTTAGGTGCAAGTCCAATCCTGGTGTGGGACGAGAACCCACGACCTTCTGGTCCAGAGGCAGATGTGCTACCAACTGAGCCACGCTGACACCTGGAAGCTCAGACTAGAGAACAGGTGACAAGCAATAGGTTCTCAGTGCTGGCTATAGTGGAAGATATGGAGGGAGAGGAACTCGTGGATGGGGCAGGAGGGGAAGGGAGTACTGACAACTCAGAGGGCAGCTGGATGGCACATGGAGGGGGCAGGCCTTTGATGGGTAATGTGAAGGGGGATATGGCTAGGAGGTGGGGCGGGGGGTGGAAGCTAAGGAGGAGGAAGGGAAGTGAGGGGTAAATGGGCATGAAAATGATGAGTGTGAAGCAGGGAGTGCAATAGGGGGAGTGGTGGGAAGGTCAGCTAAGGGGCACAGTGTGGATAGTGACAGGATAGAGGAAGAGGCCAGGGAGGAGGTAGGGGGTGTGCTAGGGGTTGTCAGGAAAATACAAGCTGGGGTAACAGTTCAAGGAGAGAACCAGGAAAATGGGAAGAGGATGGGGCTAAATCAGGAATTGGGGAAGGGGTACTAGTTCTGAGAGACTCAATACTAAAAGGGGTGAGATGGAGAAGTAAAGAGGAATGGCATAATCGCATATGGGTGGAGTGCATGCCAGGAATGAGAGCAGAGAGGGCGGGACAGTTTATTCTGAAGTACGTGAAGAATGTAGGGAGAAACCTCATATCGTGGTGCACTTGGGCACCAAAGACTTGGGGAGAAACGCAGTCAAGGAGGTACAGGAGAGATTTTTGGGGCTCAGTAAGTTATGTGAGGAAATGGGAAGCTTAGTGGCATTCTCTGAGGTACTTCCAGTACCAAGAGCAAGTACTGTAAGGAAATTGAGAATAGAGGAATTTAACACTTGCTTGGGGGCCTGGTGTCAGACCAAAGGGTATTGGCTGGTGGGGGGGAATGGGGTGGAACTTGGAAAAGCAGCACCCTATATGCCAAGGACAGGTTACACTTGATCCAGGAGGGATAGAGGGCATTAAAACAGAGACTGGCAAAACACATAGCAACCAAGGTGGATTTAAATTAGAAGCAGGGGGAGGCAAGTGGGTAGAACTCTAAAAAGGTCTACAGATCAGGGTGCCAAACAGGCTTACCCCAATACCAGTAGGCAAGGAACAAGGGAGTGTTCTTACAGGGGTGAGAATAAGACCGTTCATCAGGGGAGGGATGGGAAGGCCACTTATTGGAGGGTTGTCTCCTTGAATGCAAGGAGCTTGGGAAGCAAAATGGCAAAGTTGCAGTCTCTCATGGCAGAAAGGGAAGTGGTCATAGTTGCCATCATCAAAACATGGGCCACCCAATACCAGGACTGGGACCTGGTGATCCCAGGGTACAGGCTATACCGGAGGGATAGGGAAAAAGGGAAGGGGTAGTGATCTATGTGAAGGAGGAGATTGGGGGATCGGGGGCGAGGGTAGAATCGAGGCATTATGGATGCAATTCCAGGATTCGAGAAATAGGACAATTAAGATGGGGGTGGTATATACGCCGCCATCTCAGGCAGAGGACTTGGACAAAGAACTTGCATATCAGATAAGGAGGGTCAATGGGAAGGGCAACACTGTGATTGTTGGGGACTTCAATCTGCCAGGGGTGGATTGGAGCACCCCAGCCACCTCGAGCAAAAGGGAACAGGTCCTCTTTGAGGCCTTCCAGGACAGGTTCCTGGTACAGTTGGTAAACCAACCAACCAGGTTAGGTAACACTCTGGATCTCATGCTATCGAATGGGGACTTTGTCAGGGAGCTGCAAGTGGAGGATCCTCTGGCAGGGAGTGACCACAACACGGTGTGGTTCTCACTCTGCATGGGCAAGGAGGCTGTGGAAACAGGAACCAGGGTGTTGGACTTCAGACGAGCTCACTTCGGTAGGATGGGGGAAATAGTGGCCACACACCCAGCCAGACTCCACCCACACATGAATGCTAACCAGAAATGGGAGGTTATCAAACTAGGGCTCATAGAGGCCACTAGATCCAGTACCAATGCACAAAGCAAGAAGGCTAGGGCTAAAAAAACAAGTTGGTTAAGTGGTGACGTGAGGGAAAAAGTGAGTGCAAATAGGACAGCCTTCAGGAGATTCAAGAGGACCAGCTGGGGTGGGAAGATGGAGAGGAATACCTGAAGAAATAGAGAGAGGTGACCAGAGTAGTCAGGCAGCCAGGAAGCTGAGGCTGGCACATGGCATCAAGAAACACAGATAGAAAGCCACAAACAGTCCAGGCAGCCTGGTGCACACAAACAAGCTGCCAACCCATGGGGTTTAGAACAAATGTACAAGTAAATGTGGCACTGTAACCAAAAAAGACAAAATGAGCAATTAAATCCAAATAACTCCAATTGGAAATGTGTATTCCTGCTCTATAGCACACACAGTGACATGCCAACTGACCACCCAGTGCTTTGACTCCTCACGAGTCTTCCTCAGTGGTGTGCCCAAGGATGGGGAAAAAGACTTCTTCAGGTTCATAAGGGAGAGAAGGATCTACAAAGATCAAATAGTATGGATCAGGAAGGATGGGGTGTGGGCAGAGAAGGAAGAGCAAGCAGAAGTATTAAATGAATACTTCTGTTCTGTATTCCTGTATTTACTAAAGAGAAGAATGGGTCATTGTCAAAGGTGGAAAGGAGGATAGGCACGAGGGAAGGGGGTGATGGCTAGGAAAATCACAGCAGACAGGATAATGGAAGGTTTGAGGGCACTGAGGGTGGATTAGACACCAGGACCAGATGGCATACACCCCCTGAGTACTGAAGGAATTGGCAAAGGTCCTGGCAGTGCCATTGGCAGACTTGTTCACTACTTCTCTGGGAATTGGGTGCATACCCAAAGATTGAAGGATGGCTCACAGGGTGCCCCTCCATAACAGTAGACTCAAGTATGAACCAGGCAACTATAGGCCAGTAAGCCTAACATCCATTGTAGGAAGTTAATGGAGACAATCCTTAAGGAGAGGTTGGTAACCTTTCTAGAAGAGAATGGACTCCAGGATGGAAAGCAACATGGGTTTGTCTCTGTTAGATCATGCCAGACCAACCTGGTTGACTTTTATGACTGGATGACTAGGGAACTTGACAAGGCCCATGCAGTGGATGTCCTGTATCTGTATTTCAGCAAGGCATCTGATTTAGTGCCACATGGGAGGCTGACTAGCAAGCTGGGCGACCAGGGAGCAGGGACAAGATGGTAAACTGGATCAAGAACTGGCTGCAGGGGAGGCAACAGAGGGTAGTGGTGGAAGGGGAACTATCATCTCCAAGGGTTGTAATGAGCAGGGTACCATAGGAATCAGTACTGAGCCCGGTGTTGTTTGGTATTTTCATCACAGACATCTCACATGGCATTGTGAACAAGATTATTCTTTTTGCGGATGACACGAAGATCAGTGCAGTGGTAGATGATGCAGCAGAGGTGCAGGGGCTGTAGGATGATTTTGCTAAACTTGAGAACAGGTCAGTCACATGGCAGCTGGGGTTCAATGCTAAGAAGTGCAAAGTCATGCACTTGGGAGCTAGGAACCCAAGGAGGGCTTGTCAGCTGGGAGGGGTACAGATAGCTACAACAGAGGAGGAGAAAGATCTAGGGATGATAATAACAGTACAAATGAACCACTCAGCACAATGCAGGAAAGCAGCAGTGAAAGCCTACAAAATGCTGGGGTGTATCACAAGAGAAATCACCTCCAGGAGGAAGGAGATGATTCTGCCTCTGAACAGGTCATTGGTGAGACCACTCCTGGAGTACTGTGTGCAGTTCTGGAGCCCATATTTAAAGAAAGATGTAAGATTACTAGAGGGGTCCAACACAGAGCAACAAGATGACACAGGGATTGGAAGACAACCCTATGAGAGAAGACTGAGGGAGCTCAACATGTACTCTCTGGAGGAGAGGAGGAATAGGGGGGATATGACTGAGACCTTTAAATATATAAAAGGAATAATCAAGATGGGTACTGAGGGGATTTTTAAACTGAAGGGGAAGGGACACAAGGGGCATGGTCTGAGACTGGAGGGGGGCAGATTCAGGAGAGAAATGAGGAGGCACTTTTACATGGAAAGGGTGGTATCTAGGTGGAATGCGCTGCCTGAGGAGGTGGTATCCTGTAAGTCAGTGGGTAGTTTTAAAAGGGGATTGGACATGTGGAGAGAAGAGGAAGGAGGGAGGGGCAGCTGCAGTGTAAGGGATTTGCTAGCTCCACACTTGAGCAGACTAGATAGACCACATGGCCTGTATCTGTTTTATATGTTCATATATTCCAATTTGCAGTCACTGTTCGACTACATCAGACTGGATTCATGTATTATTTCAAAATGTTGTTTTGATTTCTTGCCCTTTTTACAGCCTTAAGCATAGAACATATAATATCTGTGCATGAGTGGACCAACTCATGTACTTCCAAGAAACTTCTCACAGTGAGCAGTATACAAGACAGATACAATAATCTATACTGTAGGTTGTCATTTCTAGTGCTCATTTATGTCCATTATACTGCAAACAATTTCAGTTGTAACTATTACACCTTAAATTATACGCCTCAGCTTATCAGTCTCAATTTGATGCATTTTTTCTGAAATTCAGCAGAACCAGTGTAACCCCTCACCCCTGCCTTTTTGCAAAACGACAGGTGGCATGCTGTTGAAGCCGACAGCAATACCTGGTGGGGACTGGGTTTGGAGAGGACTAGGTTACTCGGCACAGGGGGCCTAGGCTTTGGCTACTCTGCACAGGGGCACCCAAGTAAATCTGAACACAGGAAGCAATAACTGTAATGTCCAAAACCAGGAATGGGATTCTACAGTGTGGCTTTTATTCACATCCAAACTGAACAAACAAAGCATAGATAGACCCCACAGGGCTACATTCCTGGTAATGCAGATTAGAGATAACAGAACACTTCTTCACATTTCCAGCCTCAGGCTCTAAACCCACGAGCACAGCTTCCCGGACTTGCACGCAGCTTTGGGTACAGAGCCCGACTTGTACACTACTTGGGTTTTCCCCACTAGCCCGGCTCCCCCGCTGGCCACTTGATCCATGGTCCATTTTGGGAATGAAGCAGTTTTCCAAATGGTGGCTCCCCAAACCACCTTAGAGCCTTCGACTCCTAGAGGGAATTTTCCTTCCAATCCCACATCTGGGTACTTCTCTCATTACTGGCCAAGTGCATGAAGCAAAGTAGAAATTCACAGAGCAAATCCGTAGAGGTGGACCTGGTTACTAAAGATGGGAGGTCTCCCACCTCCAGCTCCAGCAGTCCATACCTGGCCATTTCTCTGGAAACTTAACTCTTTTCTGAAAGCTTGCCAATGTAGATTACTGGGTAGACGTATGTCACATCTCCTCTACATGTCTTGACTTCCCCTATGTGCTGGACTTGAACATACTTTTACTTTTAGCTAAGCCTATTACTCTAGGCCTCCCACTACTTCAGTAGTACAGTCCCCACTTTTACACAGTTCCAGGGTAAAAACATGGGCCCTTTAGAAAGAGCAGAAACTCACCCTCCGGTTGCAGGTGCCCCACAGGCAAATCACGAAATCTTCTTGTTTCCCAGACTCTTGGACACAATACGGCAGCTTCTTCACTAGGAGTAGCCAGGGGGTTGCCCCTGGAAATGCAAGAAAACCTTCCTGCCCCATCCCCTGAGAGATGGGGCACAGAGACCTGAATCAGTGGTCTCCACCACTTTAAAAATAGCTCACTATGTCTCTCTTTAGGTGGAAACACACACCTTTTCCCTAATTGTAGCCCTATGTCAGGGCTGAGGCTCAAACAGACTAACACAGAGCTGCTGTGCTCCTCTCCCAACAAGCTCCAAACTCCAACTGACTACAGACTACTGTTCAAACCTCCCAACATTCTACTCCAACTCCCTGCTGCAGATTCCATTGTGGCTTATGCAGCTGCGACAGTTCTATGGTGATGTCATCCCTCAGTCTCAGCTGAGACTGAGAACAGAGTGAGACAGTGTGAAATCCATTTAACTGGAGTTTCACAAGCTGCCTTTCCTGCCTACCACTAGGTCTTACTGGGATTCTAGTAACCCCTGGTAACAAGGGGGGTTACACCAGTATGTATACCATTGTGCTCTTCTTCTCTTATGTCACACTCAATTTCATCCTCCTAGCACTCCTTTTTTGCTGTGCCTTCAGTGTATTTATGCTGCATCATCAAGCAGTATATGTTTTGTCCTCTCTTCTGCTGTTCTCAATCCTCCTTTCACTGCTTCTTATACCCTTCCTCCTGCTAATTATTTCCACTCTGCTCAATCTTCTGTCAAGCAGAAGCCAGCTCCTTTTTCCTTGCTGAGCCCATACCAGCTGTCCGACAGTCTCAGTTCCTAACTCTACCTTATCAGGTATCGTGTGAGGGTAGGCTTACCCTGTCTACTGGGGATGGGAGTCTGTTTCATCCAATTATATTCCTTACCAGCAGTCTGACAGTCTCCATCCCTAACTCTGCCTTGTGAGGTATTAAGTGAAGCTGAGCTTGCCCTGTCAGCTGGAGATAGAAATCTGTTTCATCCAGTTACAGCATATGCCAGTTAATCTGACAGTATGTGTCCCTGACTCATGCTTTCTCAGTCTTGTAATAAGTGGTGTCTGGTAGATCATCTAGTCAAACTCATGCTCATCTACTCGTGCAGATCCATCACATCCGCTATCAACCTCCGACAAGCAATCACCTATGACAACAAAATTGTTCCCAGATCATGTTAGAACCCTTCTTCAACAGCTTGGACATAATCCATATTCATTCACTGGACATTAATTCTGGATCGGAGCAGCTTCTTCAACATCAAGAAATAACATCCCCGCACACGTGATTAAGAGACCAGGAAGGTGGACCTTATCAGCCTTTGTACCTTACATTCCTAATCCACAAGTAAAAATCAGATAAGCATATAGGACCATCTCCTCTTAGCTTGCACAGAGGATGAGTGGGTCACCATCCATGGTTCCTCAGAGGTTTCTTTCACAGGAGGTTTTTCCTCTCCTTTGTGCTACTGGTAACATTCTCTGTGAGAGGGAGGAGGTAAACTTTTTGGGCCCTCTCTTCCCTACATGCTACCCATCTTATCTACCAAGGGTGGGAATAGAGAAAGACCCAAAGTTTGTTACCATATATACAAGCACTACTCTATTCACCAAACATTGAAATGGGAGGACTGAAGCTTGAGGTTCAGTGTGGGTGAATAACTCATCCCACATTCCTAATAAAAGCCAGCAGCTCACACTTGGCATTTTTTGAAGCAATGACCATCCTCCCCATCCTCCTCTGGCACTCTGCTCACCCTTGGTGCTTGGTCCTCTATGCCCTACATGCTACCTGGCTTATCTACCAAAGATGGGAATGTAGAAAGGCCAAAGTTTTATTACAGTATTCATAAGCACTACTCTATTTATCAAACACTAAACTATGTAGCTCAAGCTTCAGTGAGCAGCATTTTTTTTGTTATTCTGTTCCCTTTATATCTTGGGCTGTTATGCTAGCCACATATGAAGATACATGCAGCTAGGAGGAAGGGTTCTCAGTCCTTTTCTAAACTAGCTGTGCTTCTCAGAAATGCATGCTGCAAGGCAAATGGGAGGCTAGTTTGCTGGATCTGTTGCCCCAGCTGTGCACCAGATAACTCATGAAACAGGGCAAATGCAGACCATGCTCCTTGCACTTGGAGACCACCCATGTTGTCAGTTGGATGCTGATCACCCTTGCTAGTGCCATCAGAATAATCACAGTAATAGGAAGCACAGGTGGACCAAGCAGCCAAGCCCAAGGGGATTGCTGATAGTGCAGACAGGACAGTTCATGCAGTTGTCAAAGGAAAGGTATGAAAGAAAGCAGGGTGGACCAAGCAGCTGCAATTGAGAAAGTCAGTCCAGGTTGAGATGAAATGTTTTGTGCAGGTAGAGGAGAGCCATGAGAGGTAGGACTGATGTTAACTGGAGAAACCTTTGCCCTTCCAGCCCTCGCTCCTCTTTCCCAAATGGTCACTTTCTGCCTTTATTGCCTACCCCTAGGGATCTACCATGGTCCCCAGCTGATCCTAATGTCCCCTAAAGGATAATTCTGGCCTGCCAAAAGGCCCCATAACAACAACCAGCTTTTGACATAAAGCCTTAACTTACTTAACACTGTGTGATTCCATTGTAGGCACAGTTGGGGGTTATCTGACTCCCTAGGATCATGGGCAGAAAGACCATAATCTCGGAGAGTCAACTCTTGTGTTCCTTTTTCAAACAACTGCTTTTTTCTCAATAGTCTATCCCCTGACCTTTCCCAGATTGGCCCACTATCCTTGTTGTAACACAGTTTCACAGAAAATGTCTTAGGTGTGCACCTCAAAATCAGAGCAAAGCTCCAGAAGGGGGCCAAGCCCTTGCAAAACTGGTGCAGTAAAAATCTGTGATTCAGCATGTTGGAAAATGGTATTGAAGGGTAACCAATCCTCATGCTAATGAACCACAACTGGATATTGAATCACATATTTGTGCTGTGCCTTTTTTAGAGCAGTATATCTGATAAGTGGAAGGGCAAAAATGAGCATGCACTCTCCATTTTCAGTGTTCCTGTACTGTGTTGTGTGTGTTCTTGTCCTAACCCCTACCCTCCTCTGACTGATACTAACCTCTCTCACCCCTTGGCTGACTGCAGCCAGACTCCCCAGCACTGCACCCAGCTATGCCAGCCTGGACAAATGGCCAGCTGGGAGAGGGCATCATCCTAAGCTATTGAGGAAAGGTACAGCTTCAACAGTCAAAGTCAATTCCAGTCCATTATCTACCAGAAAAGTAATTAGTTCTGTGCATTTCAGTTAAAAGCTACAGGACACTGAGCAAATATGGGGAGTCCTAAGTATTGCTGAAATGGATTGCAAGATGGGTCATGGAGAACTATGATGACACAGTCTGTCTCTGGTGCAAGGCACAGGATGCATTGTTTTAATCTTCACAGCAATAAGTACTACATGAAAAGTTCACTAGGCACCACTGTACTTTTGAAAGTACTGATGTGCCCAGTGTCAAGTTCCCAAATGCTGTGAGATCTCACGACACCACTGTCACAATGTCCTTAATGATGACTAGATATAATGTCTGGATACACAAGCCTATTAAAGGCAACTGGATACACTAGGTAGTTGAAAGCACTTAAGCAATTAGCAAGTGATCACTCTGTCTATTTTGGATGGATGGATTTTCACCCAACTTTTTCAAGACATTTAAAGACCAAATTGTCCCATTTATTTTACCTTTATATCAATATATTCTATCAGGTGCACAAGTTGACCTCACATTATTTGAAGCCCTCATTGTTCTTTTACCCAAACAAGACAGGAATCCAGAATCGGTGAAGAATTACAGGCCCATTTCCCTGCTCAACCAAGATATAAAGATCTTAACAAAATTATTAGCAGATAGACTCAGTTTACTACTCCCAGACTTAATAGGACTACAACAGGTGGGATTCTTGAAGGGGAGATCCTCAGTGGATCACCTCCGTACTCTCTCACACATCTTCCCGGCATCTAGGGATGCTGCCTTTCCAGCTGTTTTGGTGTCCCTGGACGCCGAGAAGGCATTTGACCAAGTTAATTAGAACTTTCTGTTTCAAACCTTGAATGCCTTTGGTTTTCCACTAGAATTTCATGGGTGGATAAAAGCTTTTTACCAGACCCCATCTGCCAGAATCTCAGGAAATGGATTGATTTCAGATTAATTTCCCTTACATTCTGTTATGAGACAAGGATGCACTCTTTCCCCTTTACTTTTCAACATATACCCTGAACCCCTTATCCACAAACTGACTATAAGTCAGTTGGTACAGGGCCTAACAATCCAAGGCACAGAAGTAAAAGTATCTGCATATGCAGATGACCTTCTACTACACCTGTCCTATCCAGAAACTTCCATTCCAGCAATGATAGAGATTATTGAGGAATATAGTAAACTATCAAATTATAAACTAAATGTTAGCAAGTCAATTGTTTTTCCCCTAAATCATGAAGTATTCAAGATACCATTACATCTCTAGGCCTCTCATGGTCCCAGGATTCCCTAAGATATCTCAGTATTGAACTTACCAGAGATACACAGCTTACCATTAAGACAAATTTAGACTCCTTGGTAGAAATCATTACTCAGGATTTAGACCAGTGGCTGGCTCTTCCTATTTCATTGTTGGGAAGGATAAATTTAATCAAAATGAATATTTTCCCCATTTATTCTATCCCATCCAATTACTCAATGTTTGCTTATCAGGTACCTGGTTTAAGAAAGTTCATAGTTTAATTACAAAGTTCATTTGGTCCAAGAAACAACCAAGAATAGCATATCATAAATTAGCTGCTTCCAAACTTAAAGGAGGCCTACGTCTAGCTTACCTTAATCTACATCACTGGGCCAGCTATGTATCCAAATACGTCAGGTGGTTCACACCAATCCCCTCCTCTTCCCTCCCTCCTCGGCTCAAAATAGAATGGGAGTTGATTCGCTCTTGTAACATGGAACCCTCTACTCTGCTATGTTTAAAGACATCCTCACTACCAAGAAACTTAAAATCAACCATGATCGAAGTGTCCATGAGAGTCCACTCCCAAATATGTGCTTTTTTACAATACAAACATTATATAGCTATGTTCCAATCAATTTGGAATTCCCCAACTACAAATTTACAACAAGAGGCTTACATCAAATTGGTTACCCCAACTGGGGGACAGAAAGTTATCCCTGTTTATGAGAGAAGATGGTTCTTGGCTCTTGACGGCTGAAATTACGAATACATTTAAAATACCCCTGCCCTGTTTCTTTAAGGTTTTTCAATCGAGGCATCTCCTTATCAAGGAGATAGGTAAGATATCTCCCTCCTTTCCCAAATTCTCATTCCAGTCAGAGCTGAATCCTCTGGCCAACTCTTCTAAAGAAATCTCTGAATTATATAGTACTTTATATGAATGGCATTTTAATGAAAGCTTTGGTCCCACAGTACACTAGTCAGCCATTTTTCCCCATTGGAACATAGACTGGTCTATCCTCTGGTGTAACTGTCACCATTTTGTGACACAAGATTGATTACACCTTATGCAATTTCACATCTTACACAACCTGTACTACTCCCCACAAAAATTAGCTGCTTGAGGCTTAACACCCTCCAGGCAATGTAAGTAGTATAAGTTCATATATCTTGTCAAATGATAAATTTCAGCCAATCAGCGCGTGCCATGTCATTTGACAGGTGGGTGTGGCCTAAAATGGACCAATCAGAATCGTCCCTTGTTAAACCGGAAGTCCCTCCCTAAAATGCGCTAGCCTTGCCCACTTCTGGTGGAAGTGACGCAACCTCGAACCTGTGTCCTGCCCCTTGCTCAGGAAATGGCCTACACTGAAACTCTGGAAGTGACATAACACCACCATTTTGTAAGCGTCTTACGCCCCTCGTTCTCATACACTCCTCGAACCCCTGCCACCCACCATTTTGTAAGCATCCTGCACCCCTCCTTCTTGTACACTCCTTTAACCCCTGCCACCCACCATTTTGTAAGCATCCTACGCCCCTCCTTCTCGTACACTCCTCGAACCCCTGCCACGCCATCCTGGCTGGAACCTAAGTCCCACCATGCTAGCTTGAACTCCTGTTCTCCTCCTTTCTCCTGCACCCCCACTATCCTGGCTTGAACCCCTGTCCCTCTTCATCACTGTGCCCCACTCACCCCAAAAATCAGTTAGGGTTTATGTAGTGTTATGTGCCCCCTGTAGGCTTGGGGGGGTATAACTGCAGGGGCATGTGTGTGTTTTTTTATTAGGATATTTTCAGAAAGAAGTATCTAGGAGGCAACCTGATCATGCAGAGGTTTCACAGATCTGTGTGGAGCCCCCCCCGAGGAAAATTCATCTGCCTGTGTGAGTACCCCTTTTTCTGTTTTTTATAACAATATACAAAATAATTTAACATGCATCTGTAGGACTGTGTCAAACTTACATCAAAAGGATACCTTTATGTATATGCATGTAACATTTATAAGCTAAACGGGGGACCTCTGTGTAAATAAGATAGTTCAGCAGTTTTCTCTGGATAGCATTGCAACATGCAGGCTCTGTGTGTGTGTGTGTGTGTGTGTGTGTGTGTGTGTGTGTGTGTGTGATTTTATAGCAATCATAAAACTAATTATTTATACTCCATCATGAATTACAAGAATAAAATATATCAGAAAAAAGGAATACACATACCTATAGTTTACCCCTCAGCTCTGTGTAGTATCAAGGAGAAGGCTGAATGAAATGTGAGTGATATTTATAATGTTTTAAAAAAGGGGGTGGGGGGGCAAACAGATGTGCCTCTGACACATGTTACTATGTATAGTATGATGGGGTGTGGTGATGGTTTTACCAAGGGGCAGTCCATCTTGCAAAGTGTTATATAAACCCTGCATTTGAAGCCAGAAGGCACAGTTTTTTGAGAGATTCCTCAATATGTTAGAAATACAGAGAGCGATAGAATGTTTCAAAATGTCACAGAACAGGCTGTGATCACTACCCAACCCTCTTCTTCTTCTTCTTCTTCTTCTTCTTCTTCTTCTTCTTCTTCTTCTACTGAGATTAAACAGGGGACCTCATGTGAAAAACCAGGCCTCAGTAGTAAACCCCCCAAAACTGACCACGATATGTATTGTAAGTACGTTATGTATCATACCATCCATGGCGTAATTGCCTCAGTGATACAGAGGGTGATACATTGTGAATTGGTCGAGTCCTGTCCTGGGTGGGAGATAGATGATCCGAGTCAGAAAAACCATTCATGTATCCTTGATGACTTAATGTCTAAAGAAGCATACAGAAATGTTTCTGAAGCCATACATATAGGGCAGCTCACGCCCGTGATCTTGGCAATCGCTATGAAGCATCAGGGGTTAAATATGACCAATTGTACCCTGGAAACTATAAGTCACATTTTAAATGATGTGAGAAAATCCGATGACCCCATGTGGTTAGTTATGCAAATGTTACAGCAGACATACAGTGAAATTAAAAAGATGCCTGCCATCTGGTCAGCAAAGGTTCCTTTAAAAATTTCTAAAAGAAATTCAGGAACCCTGTTTATATTGTAAAAAATTACCCCACCCTCCACCCCAAATTACTGCATGTAAACATTTCAGTACCAAAACGTGTCATATTTTATTTTACAGATAATCATTGGGATGTAAGTACAGAGAGAACTAAAGGCTTATGTATCTGATCCTAAGCCATTACTGCCATCCATCACTGTTTGGTTCACCTCAATATGACATTTGCCTTTGTGAGATACATGCAGCCTCTGAACTGATGATGTGTGCCCTTCCAGAAGTATGGGAGGATACAGATAAATATATAAATGAATCGGTGTTGCCACTTGTAGAAAATGTTAAAGTGTTTGCCGATATATTTGTGGAAGATGATGAATGTCTTTGTGGACTTTATATCATGATCGTCATAGTCATGTGTGTGTGTACTACAAAGCAAAACAAAACTCGTGGTATTGTACGTGTTGTTAACCTGGCTTCTCTGCTTGTTGAAATGATCTACTGGTCAAAAAAGGGCCCTTTAAAAAAAATTATATAAGGAAATTCAGGAACCCTGTTTATGTTGTTAAAAAACATTTACCCCCCTCAAAACTGTTACTTGTTACCATTTTAATATTGTTCATATAGTTGCTTCCTGGCTTTTCACTTGCTAAACTGCCCCATGCAGTGAGGGTCACTAAAACATAGTGCTGTATGTTTTTCTAGAGTATGACAACGACGGAAACACCCTGTCAGGAGCTGCAGAGGCTTATTTACCAACTAGTCATAGACACAGAGCTAAACAACCTAGTTTAAATCTACCTACAGAACAAGCACCATCTGTACTTTTAGAGACACATGCCAAGGTCTTTTTGATGGTCTCCCAGAGGGACCCCAAAATGAAACTGTGGATTATTTTAAGGATGAGGGGGCTACTCTTGAGGAAGCAATGTTTAAATTTCTATAGAGATTCATGCATAATCCTTATGATGTGATACACTTTTGTGGTTTTATCTGTACCATTGTTGACTTTTTAGTGTTTAGTTTACAGAACGGGGGGTCTGAGTCTGTCATCTTAAATTTTGCTTCTTTTATCGCTTTTGTTGTGTTTCATAAACCAGATTTAGCATATGCTTTTCCTAAATAGTGTATTATAATGTACTTTCAGATGGAGCCGTACTGGCATGCTCCCAATATTCCAGGCAGTCTTGATGTCTACAATGTACCGTGTGATAAGGACATTTTAAAGGAACCTATATACTTTGAATGCAGCCTGCATTAAATGTCTGTCTGAAAGATGCTGCTGCTTCACTGGCAGAAAACACACTGACTCTGATTAAAGAGTTGCCACCCTTGTATGGAGACTCTATGTTGACGTAATGGAAAATAGTAACTGGAGAGCTGTATGCAAGGTGAGCGACATTTAGATGTAATAGATTGTCTTAAAAATCAGGCTTTTATTTTGAGTGGTATGCATATGTGTATGTATGTGCCCACCTCATCACTAAGGGGAAGTGGACGATGCTAATGTTTAGTGTAAAACATGCAGCTCAAAAGCTGCTGTTTCTGGATATTTGAGCGTGTAAAAATGGAAGAGTAGAAAACAAGATGTTATATAATCATTGCATGCTTGCTCATGTGTTATGCCTTTGTATGTAGCAGCTATATGCATTAGTTTCTGTATTATAAAGTATATAAGTAAATCTTCAAATACTGTTATGACGTGTGTATTTATAAATAAAATATAATCATGCATTGCACTTTGTGGTTGTCGTAGTGTTTTTAAAGAATGAAAAACACATGCTTTATTTTACTGTTGACAAGAGTTTTGCTAGCTAACAAATGTCGGGGGTTGATGAAAGAAGATGAATGATCACTTGTTCCAGAATATACTGTATTTTAATGCAAAAAGTGTGTAGTTTCACAGGGTGACTCAGCTGTATAGAGGCTGCAAAAAACTTGATAAAAATTTCACTGGGAAGGTGTTGCAGAATGGCTGTGTAAGCAGGATCCTATTCATTACACAAAGCAGCCAGAGTCCAATTTAAGAGAAATTCTGTCATTGTTTATGACCTAGACAGACAATGGCAAGCTGATTTAGTGGATATGAGTCAATATGCAAAGTACAATAATGGGTTTAAGTACATACTGATGTGCATCGATGTGCTGTCCAAGTATGCCTGGGTAGTGATTTTAAAAGACAAATCAGGCAAGGCAGTGACACAAGCCTTTAAAACTATTTTTAAAAGTGGACACACACCTCAGAAGTTGCAGACTGATCAGGGTAAAGAGTTTCTAAATGCTTCCTTAAAGAACCTATTAAAACAAAATAAAATACACCATTTTATGATGAATAATGAAGTTAAGGCCAGCACTGTAGAAAGATTTAATAGGACACTGAAGTCACACATGGTGTTACTTTACCAGCATACTTTGAAATATACAGATGTCTTGTCAGACCTAGTGCACAGCTATAACCATACTTATCACAGAAGCATTAAACACAGACCTGTGGATGTTAACCTTCAATGCCCCTGGGTGTATGGAAGATCCTCTCAGTAATTCTGTTCTTGGCAAAAACAAAAGGGTACCCTTCAGAAAGATGATCACGTGAGACTATCTAAGCTAAAGGGGTGTTTGAAAAGGATATGAACAGATGTACACAGATGAGATATTTATTGTGATGGAGGTCTTAAGACACAGAGGCCCACCTATAGCTAAAAGACTATCAGGGAAGACATTAATGTACTTTTTATGCTGAGGAGTTGCAAAAAATTGAACCTGATGAGGACTATGTGTACAGGGTGCAGAAAATCCTGGCAGAGAAAAAGCATGGCAGAAAAACTTGGTATCTGGTAAAGTGGAGAGGGTGGCCCGATAAATTTGATTGCTGGGTTGAGGCAACACAGGTTCAGGACATTGGAAGCAGATAAGGCTTAAAATGCTCAAAAATGGATTTTATATCACATTGCCCAGCAAAGCCTCGCACAACATTTTCCCCCAAAATACTATATCCACTTTTATAGTAAAGTTACCACAACGCTTGAACTACCTGGTGAATTGGAAGTGAGCTTAGCAGAAATTCAGTGCCCTCATACCTGGGACAATGTGCCTGCACAGAAAAACAGGTTCAGTATGCTCTATCAGCCTCTAAGCATAGCTCACAGTAAAACACAAGCAACTGGACCCTTTACTGAGTCAGCAGCATTTAAAATTCCATTGGGCTATTATCCTAACATGGCTGGTGTTATTTCTCAAATTAATAAAAGCATATTTGGAAGTAATAAACTGCCAGTGGTTTAGACAATAAGCCGTCAGGAGAGAAATAAGCATAGACAGTGACATCAAATGCATTTTGTTTATGCACAGGCAGTTACAGTACCTTTTGGGTTTTAGCAGACTCAAGGTAGGTGTAGGAAAGAATCTAACAAATAACCCTACAGATATTAATGGGGGTTTTTACACATTACATATATACGCTGACATTATCATGCATGAAATAGTGGGTGACAGTCTAGTGCCTTTGCTGAGATGCATATCCGTCAGAGGCCAAGACAATGAGATAGTGACTGTGACCTACGATAAACCCCATTATCAAACAGTCAGTAAACATCAGATCTATACAGTCACTATTGAAATAAAGAATGATAAAATGAACCTGTACCATTTCGATTTGGAAAGGTGATCATGAAGTTGCATTTTTGCCCCCAGAGAGTGCTCTAAAATTTAAACAAGGATGGTGATCGTTCAACATTATGGGGACCCTGCCTTGTACAGGCTTATTACAAGGCACAGGCAGGATGCAGTCTGCCGGCTTTCATGGACTTCCTACTATGTATGGTTCTGGTATAGGAGGGATATTTCGTAGTCTGTTCAGAAAAGCAGTTCCATTTCTAAGAAGGGGGTTTGAAATTGCAAAACCACATCTACAGACAGCTGCTAAAAATGTTGCAAAGGATGCTGTGGGGCATGTGACTAGTGCTGTCGCTCAAAAGATGTCAGGGGGTGATAAGTCTACTCAGGGTGGCTCAGGGTTGATTGTATTCAAGATAGGTAAAAAGAGAAAGCACAGAGTACACCTTTCACTTCTCATCGCCCCCCCCCGGCTACTTTAAAAGAGGTGTTTCAAAACGCAAAACTTCACATAAAAGAAAACATTCAAAGGCAAAAGGATCTTCAAGGGTTCATAAAAAAAGCAGAGAACTGTTCTAAAAAATATGGCTTTCGTGCACTGTGGGTCTGAAGAATGCACAGAATCAGAACTTGACTTGTTTGCCGTTTCTCCCACACAGACAAGCTTTGAAAAAAGCATTTATGTACAGATACCCCCTCTGGCTGCCCTTTCAGAAAACTCACCGATTGAATTTTATATAGCAGGGAATGGTGAAGACTATTTGGATCTAAACAACACGCTTCTTTACCTGGTTTGCAAAATCATTGAAGTGGATGGTGGTGATATACCGGCAGTGGCCAAAGTGGGTCTTATAAACTACCCAGTGGCCACCATTTTCAGTCAGCTGGATGAGACTGTCGGTGATTGGCTCATCAGTCAGAGCAATAACTGTTACCCCTATGGGGCTGTCATAGAATCTGTGCTGAACTTCAGTGAAGAGACCCTTTCTACCCAATTTACCACAGGGTTATTTTACAAAGACACCCCGGGGAAACATGAAATCACAGACAGAGATGGTGACAATGTAGGTTTTAATAAAAGAAGCTTCTTCACACATCTCAGTAGAGGGGTAGAGCTGCTGGGACACTTGCACACAGACTTGTTTTTTCAAGAGAAACTGATGCTGAATGGCATGGATATTAAAATTACACTGACATGTAACAGGGACAGCTTTTGCCTGATGAGTGGAGATGCTGAGCCTTATAAGCTAAAAGTCATGGCCACTTCTCTGTTTGTCAAAAGGGTTAAAGTGACCCCCAGAGTTCGTCTGGGACACTCAGAAGCCCTGCTGACCTCCAACACTAAATGCCCTATAGACAGAGTGGGTATGAAAGTGTTCAGCCTCCCTGCAGGCAGCAGGGTCTGCAACCAAGATAATTTGTTTTGGGACAGTTACCAAAATGATGGTCATGGATTTGTTGACAATGATGCTTTAGCAGTTCTACATTAAAAACCCCTTTAACTTTAAGCATTATAACATTAATTTTGTGGCTCTGTATCTGGACGGTGAACAAATCCCCACTAAACCTCTGCAGCCCAATTTTAGAAATGGGAATGCTGTGAGAGAATATTTTAATCTAGTACTAGTGGCGGGGAAATCTATGAAAGATCACCCGCTAGTTGTTAACCGTCAGGAATTTACCCAAGGGTACACCCTGTTTGCCTTTGATCTCACTCTGGACCAAGAATGTGCTGATCATTATTCTTTAATTAAAACTGGGAACCTCAGAGCTGAGATCAGATTTTCAGAAGCCCTTCCACAAACAGTTAATCTCATTATCTATGCTGTGTTTGATAATGTCATTGAAATAAACCAGAGAAGAAATGTAATTTTTGATTATATGTGATAAACCATAAAAATGAACACAAAGCAGCTGGAAAAAATTGTAACCAATGACTCCCACATCCGTGACTGCTTTCTGGGCATGTTTCTCTGTGATCTGCTACCCAAGGAGAGACTGAGAAACCTGCCCACAGCACTAGTCATCAATACTGACCCCATGACCTCCCTGGACAGCACTGGTTAGCTGTATACATTTCAGAAAATGGGACTGGGGAGTTCTTTGACAGCTATGGTTTTCATCCTGACAATCATGCACAAACGATTGTTTTTTTTAAAACAGAAATGCAAAAAACATTTTGTACCAAAACACACAGTTACAAGATACCTTTTCTACCATCTGTGGATTTCACTGCATCTTTTTCTTACACCGCAGATGCAAAGGACTTTCTTATGATCACATTTTAAAAATGTACTCCAATGATTTGCTGAAAAATGGTGCCATGGTAAGTAGTTTTGTACGTCACCTTTTCAGACATCTAAACATGTCAGGGCATGTATCAGTGAGGTGGCAACATGTTCAGACTTGTTTGTCTTGTAATGAATTTAAAATATGCAACCGCTTGTAATTTTATTCAAAACCAGTCACTTATAAAATCATATATAAACACTCATAATTGTGTGTCTCCATGTTTTCTGTGTTTAAACTTGGGGAGGCACCTGTGTTTAAACTTGGGGGGCACCTGTGTTTAAACTTGGGGGGGCACCTGTGTTTAAAATTTTCAGATATGCAATGGCTTCAATAATGACAAAAATATATAAAATATAAAGGTATTTATTGTAAAAAAATGCCAATAAAATACAACATACATCAGTGGTAACATCATGGATAAGATATGCAATGTCTTCAATAATGACAAAAATATATAAAATATAAAGGTATTTATTGTAAAAAAATGCCAATAAAATACAACATACATCAGTGGTAACATCATGGATAAGATATAATAAACAAAAGTATCTCCTGTTAAAAAATTCACACTATATATACCATAGCAGTGAGGTAGAATTACGATAAGCACCTCTTTCTAAAAACATGTTAACATATTTAACTATGAGGTAGGCTAACATGCATCAATATAAACACTTTTTGTAAAAACAGGATTACATATTCAATATGAGGTAAATGGCTAACATAGGTTGTACACAGCAGTCACTGAGGTAGGATTACATATTTAATATGAGGTAAATGTTTAACATAGGCTGTACACAACAGTCACTGAGGTATCTAACATTCATACATAGAGATTGCATTTAAGTTTTACATAGTGAGCCACGTAGGTTTCTTAAAAGACTTTTGTCTTTTGGGCATCACTGACCATTGGTTAACTGGAGATGGCTGTGACTGTTTTGCACCAGCTGCCGATTTCAGCCTTTCCACATAGCTCCTGTTTGCTGAGTGAGCAAACACTGAGGTGGGTATGTTAGACTCAGCCATTGCTTTGCCAAAAACATCCCAGCCCTTTGGCTTTCTGTGGTCAGGGATTGTGTGAGTGACTGTAGCCGCTCTTACCAAATCGACCATGTGAGACCCAGAAACAACAGTACCTTTATACATTAATTCCCCCTTGTTACTCCAAAACACAATATCCTTGTTCTTTGCCATATGCTTTAACAAAAGTTCAGCACTGGTTTTAGACTGATGAGAAACACTACTTAAAATGTCTTTTTCCATAGTACTAGGTACAGAAGCGGTCTCTGCCGTGTCCGCAGGGGGGTCAGACATTGATTCATTTTCAGGCATGAGTAATGTCAAACTGGTTTTAGCTTGTTCTCCTTGTCTTACCAAAGTCAGATAGTGCTGTAATACAGCAGAGTACATTTTGACTTTGTCATAGTCTGATAATCAGTCCTGGACAGTATAGCTCTCATGTCAGTGTCCAAACTGTTAGTTGCAACTTTTCTCATATCCTGATCAGGGTAATTAGTTTTAATGTGATCCATCTGTTGCTGAGGTACCAAATACATTTTCTGAGTAAAATCCATTATCTGTTATCCAGCAGGCCAATGATCAAAGGGATGGCAATTCCTAGCAGTGTTCCTATAAAACCACCTGTCTGATTAACTATTTTCTTTATCCTTTTTAAGGTTATTTGTTTATCACTTAAAGTTTTAATGACTCTCCACTTTTTTTTGCAGCAAACCTAACTGTTTTGCCGACAGTGGAATATTTCCTTTGAAAGTGTTTAAGGCTATCTCAGCTATAGCTGATATCAGATCATCAAAGGCTGAACATAAAATAGCTTTTCTTAAGCTTGGAGGCCCTTTTACTAGTAACTTTAAAACAGCCAGATTTCTCTGCAGTCTTTTAGACATAATGACAATACAGTATCAAATATTTTTAGAAGCAGAATGTGTTTTTTTCATGACATATGCCACAGGCCAGTCAGAGGGAAACATCCCACTACGCAGTCTATATTCGTCTGGTATATTGGATCTTAAATCAACCAGTAAATAGCCATGATGCTTTCTTGTGGCATCTTCAAAAGCGTCTAAGAAAAATTTTGTCTGACCAGGATACATCTGCTTAGCCAGAGTTATGATCTGCAGCTTGTCTCTGGGGTTTTTAAACAAAATCATGTATTTGGCATTTAGTGTGTTGGTCCTGCTTTTTTTACCTTGACAGAACATATTCTGGACAATTAAAAATATTGTCAACTGTTTATGATGACTGTACTTGGTAAACCCATACTCCACTTCACTATTTTGACAGGCAGAGTCCATCAAATCATCTATAACAACAAAATTTACCTTTTCAGGGGGTAAGAGATCATTGTTAGCTAGTGACACTGGTAGCCCCTCCACAAATTTAATCTGAGGGAACTTTAACAGCAATTCATTATACAAAGGTTGCCAACAGCTGTAGAACCAGCCAGTATTTTCAGGCTTGTGTGATAAAGTGGCATCAGCATATTCCAACAACTGTTTTATAAAGAAGCTCTTCCCACTATTAGAGGGCCAGCCAGCAGACAAGTAAAGGGATGCTGCAACCTGATATCCATTTTTCACAATCAGTATCCGTAAGGAAGTGTTTTAAAATTGTCTTGTAAAACTCGCTTGTCATAAACTACTCTCTGGGTCTTAGACAGCATTTTTGTTTCAAGGGACCACTGCTTTTTATTCCTAACAATGCTGGGTTGACTCACGGTAATTTATTTAGAGATCTGTGACCCCGTATAGTCAAAGACTTGGTCCTTCAGACTTTCAAAATTAATGTGTTTACTGCTGGCTACATTAAGGGTAAACCCTTTCACTTTAAGAACAACCTCTCCACTGGACAGCCTGTAGCCATAAGTTTTTGGGCCTACAGAAATGAACTCTGTAATGTGTTCATCTGCAGGAACTTCACTGGTCAGCTCCCCTAAATAATCGCCCAGAGGTGGGGCCCAGTCACCCGGTCTGGACACAAAAATGACAGAGTCTGTGTCATGGTAAAGGCACCTGTCCTGTAACCTATCTAGCAGGTTGTAGACTTCCACTCTGGCATATGCTGTTGTAAAACTAGCTATAAATATGTTGATATTATTGGAATTTGGGTAATGATCGCTGGTATATTTCCAGCTTAAACAAGCTGTTTCATCATCGATGAAAAAGCATGAAGCCACATCGCAATAAGGTGCGAAAATATACTGAAACAATTTCTCTGGGTCTGTTACTATGCTCATGGTTTGCAAATTAGCTCTCTGCCCAAATTTGCCTCAAAGAGAATTTAAAAACAGTTTAGATATCTGTCTACTTGTGGGGTTAACAGCTATGGCTGCAGGGTTCAAATGTACATTTTCCCTTTCAAAATACTGTTGTATGTACCTGACTTTATCCGCTTCATTTTTTACCCATGAAGGGAAACCAGACACCTCTTGCTTGCCTTTTAGATGCAGCTTGATGTAGTCTGCAAAAAGCTCTGTGCATGACTCTTTAAAATGCCAAACTTCATAAATGTTAATGATTTTGTAGCCTTTTTTCAGTGCCAGGTTTAGTTCTACAGTACAGTAGGTACCTGTAAGTGACCTGTACTCATCAACATGTGCGCATGATGTTGTTTGAAGTCTATTTTCAGTGCATGCACGACATAATGTAAACACAAGTTTTTTACCAATCCTGGATGGCAGCACTGGAAAGAAAAGGCCTCTAGGGGGTAAGACTTTTACTTTTGCTAAACCAAAGTACTGAGTGAGGTCATCAAAATTGTCATAAATGATGTCAGGATGACCGACTGGATACTGTTTGGTTTTATTAACAAAAGGGTAGAGGCTGGTAAAATCATAATAGTGTATTTTCTCATCAGGCTGCATCTTATAATACAGACAAATGGCATTTGTTGTCCCCCCAAACAGTGACTGCCTAGGTTTGAGTGGCTGTGGTAGCTGTCTGTCCCTCAAGAAATTATTCAAACCCTGATCTGTAGTCAGCATTGCTTTCCATTCATGTTCCCACAATACTCTAACGGCAAAACCCTTGCTTTTTAGAAAATGAAATTTGTGCGTGGTCCTATTGAATAACTGTCCAAAACTAGTCCCTGTCATGTGGTTTCTATCTTTCTCACAGTAACAGATGTTGCAGCTGTGAAAAAAACAACCATTAAATTCAAATGCTGTGGCTATTCCATTTATGACAGAATAGCCATCCAAAAAGTATGGACCCACCTTAAATTCACCACCCTTTAGCGCATGCTGAATAGAAATGTTTTCTTTCTCAGATATGTACATAAGCCACTGAATAGCAGGTGTGGAGTATCTCTTCAATTGCCTGTGGTAGTCATCTGGGGGGAGAACAGCAACAGTGCATTCTTTCAAAAATAAAAATCTGTACATGGCCATGCAGACTGAGGCTATCGTGACGTACTGGAAGGGGTCTAAGGATACTGTTTCATACTCCACTGTATCACTGTCTGACTGTTTTAAAACACTTTTGGCTGTCATGTTCATCACTTCTTTCCTAAATTTGATGCAGGCTTTTCAAAGAATTTCAACATCTAACTGACAATAGTAGCGAAGCTCGCTTTTCAGATCGAATTCTCTTTGTCGGTTAGCTAGGTACCATTGCAAAAACTCTTGCTTTTCTGCAGGCAGCATATATTCAGAACCATAAAACTGAGCATCAGGCAGGGGACCTACATAATTTTCATTAGCCTTGGTGTTAAAAAATTGGGGGAAGTAACCTTTAGCAATCTCATTCTCAAATCCAAGGGCTGCAGGGATTTTTGCTAGTTTAAAAGGAAGAAAACAATGGCTGTTGATAAATCTGACTTGTAGGGATGTCACTGTGACACAGAGTAATTTTCCTCCATGTGTGAGCAATTTAATATCAATTCTTTCCTTGACTAGCTGGCTAACGATAAAATAACTGTCACAGCCTTTGGCATTGTGTGCTATAAATGTGTAGTGTCTAAATGATGCATCAATAAAATGTTTTACAAAATCTTTTATACAATCTTTCCCTTCGAATTCCCAGGACCTCTCCCCATCTAATTGCTTAGCATACACAAAATTTGGTATGTGCACCCCCATTTCTTGTGTGGCTTCAAAATCAAACACTATATATTTCTCAGAGATTTTTACATCTGTGAGTGGTGACATGTAACACAGATGCTTGTCTGCTGTCATGAAAGAACCACATCTGTTACACTGAATCAATTTACATGTATGAGATCCCTTGTAAAAGACAAAACATTGTTCACACAGTTTCATGGATTTACAAGACCCTGTACTCCCATCAACTCTAGCTAAATGCCTTTCTAGGCACGCTAAAGACCTACAAATCTTTTTACACTTGGGGCAGGATGCTGTGTCAGTTTCCTGTTCAAGACAATTGAGGTCAAAGCAAACTTTGCACTGTTGTGCACAGATATGATTTCCCTTATGGCCATAGGCTACATCACAATATTCGCAGAGGTACCGTGCGCCAATGAATTTTTTTACATTTGTTATACCATAGGAATGGCCATCATGTAATAATACAAACAGTGTTTTAGGAAGTCTTTCTGGACCTGTTGAAAATGTTTGCCAGTTTCCTTCATTATGATATAAAATTTTAATTTTGACTCCTAAAAAACGTTCAAACTGGGACACATCACTAAAGTGACAGGGGTTTGGTCTGACAAACCTAGCTCAGCGTGCAATATTTTAGCCTAATTCAACAACTGACTGTCACTCATATGTGGATTTAAGAGTGCGAGAATGGAGCCACCGAAACACAAACTATTATCTCTCTTATTTAAATCAATCAAGTATCGTCTCTTTTTTGTAAAATCCTGCTATACAAGATGGAGCTCAGTGTCCGTCCCCCCCACCCCTGAACCCTGGTGGCTCCTGATAGTAGTTACCACGAGATGTATAGTGTCATCAATAATTATTTCCGTATTGCTCTGTAGCATATCAGCTATCTGATCTAAGAAGGTGGCAGCATTTAACTCATTAGGGTGCATTTTCCTTGAGAACAAGGGTTGATTTAAAGAAGCAGCATTTAATCTTACCTGTATGAAGTCACCAGGCCGAGTTTCTCTCTTCACACTATCTAACAATTTTTGTATAGCCTGGCGCATTGCAGCAATAGCCTCTCTGAAAGATTTTATTTTATCTAGATTTATAAACTTATATCGTTGATGAAATTCTGTAGCATTAAATTTTTTTTAAATGTGTTCACATTGCTGCACAGATTCTAAAAATACTGTAGGGGCGACCTGTTTGCCAGTTCATCATCATGATGGTTTTCTAATTCAGACTGCTGAACATTAGCAACATGCTGTAACAACCTACGTTGTAATATTTTCCTGGCAAGCTTTACTCTTCTTATCAAATTTTCTATGATTGCTTTATTTTTTTACCCAGATTTTTCTTTTTTGACCCCATTTGTTATTTTTTTTCATTTTGTTAGTGCTGCCACCCTTTGTACTCAGCTTCTGAGAGCTTCTGTGCTTTCACTTTGTAATTTTATTTTTGTATTTGGCCACTATTTCCTCCAAGCCCCTATACTTTTCATACATGTGGGCAGCATTTGCCATCATTTTCAGCTCTGTGCATGAGAACTTGGATGCACGCACTAAAGCAAACACACTGCTCAATAAAGTACTTGTACTTTTACAAAACTCAGATTTAAACATCTGACGATCGTAATCCTCACTAGATAATCTGCTGTCAATTACCAAGCCATTAAACAAACTATAAATTGTTTAAAGAATATAGGCTTTCCCAACATTGAGCATGTCAATGTCTCTTTCTTGAAACCTTTGCTTCAATAACTCTTTGTCAGAAACTCTTGTGCCACTGCTCATAGATGGCTGTATGGCATTTACAGTCAAACAAGGTTGATTGTGTTCATTACTCACACCAGCAGAAACTCTTGAGCCACTGCTCGTAGATGGCTGTACGGCATTCACATTCAAGCAAGATATATTTTCTTCATTACTCACTCCAGCAGAAACTCTTGAATGCCTTTGAAAAGCATCACATTCATGTAATGGTCTCTTTCTCCCTCTCTCTTCTGCAGGGGGTCGCTGTGCTGCTGTTTAAAAACAGAAAATACACCCCTGTCACTACTTTCAGTATTTAAACTTTTATAATATAAGACAAAATTTAAACTCTAAAACCTGCAGCATTTTTCCTTAACCCACAAACCTGCAGCATCTACTATTCCTAGTTAAAAATAAAAAATACACACCTTCTGTAGTGGTAAACTGTACATTATTTATCTCTTCAATCGTTTGGATAAGGGCATCATTTACAGCCCATGGCTCCATTGTTGCTTGTTAAATGTTTTTAAACATTCTTTTAGCTCAAGAAGTAGTTTGGCAGTCTCACTCTGTTCTTTTGTTTTTAGCTTCCAGTATCTTGAAATGCTTATATAAAAATGACTCAGACCACACCCCAAGTACGTAGCTAGTAGTGAAAAAACATCTGAACATCTGGTACTGTCCATCAAACCTCCCACCACCACCCCTTCTCCATGGGGAAATATATAAGTCCTAGGCTACTCAATGTAGGTTTTTGTTTTTCACTTCCTGCGACAGCTGGAAGGCATTAGAGAAATGCCTTTCTGCTACAAACTTTGGTCACAGTCTAATTAAAAGGCATGCAGACTGCTTCTATAAGTCCAAATAAGCTTATGGGTTAGTTAGCTTTTAAAATCTATAATGAAAATCTTGTCTTTTTTTAAACAGCTACGTCCTTTAAATTAATAATTCAGTAAAACAGCTTGCATACCAGTAATCAGAAGATAAAACTTATTTTGTTAAAAAGTATAGCATGAGAATCACCTTTTTTTTCTCTTTTACACAGCAGGGGAGTTTGGAAAAGAGTAATGGCTTTCTGCTAAAATTTTGGTCACAGTCTAATTAAAACAGATGCTTTTTATCAATCTTAAAACACAAAGAGGCACAGTTATAATAACAGCAGTTGAGTGTCAGCTTAAGTTGTTCTTAAAAGTCAAAATGGAAATGCTGTCTTTTTTCTAAAACAACTGCAACCTTTAAATCAGTAATTTAGTGTAACATAGCACACACACACACACACACACACACACACAGTGTGTATTCTTTTGCACTGACTCTAAGCAAAGCTGTAGATACATTTTAAGAAGACTGTGTGCTTTAAAATTATTCTGAAAGAGAAACATTATCATTTTACATTCTGTCTTTTCTTTGTAACACATCATTTATTTTCCTATTTAGTTAAGCTTAAGATTAATACCTTTGAGCCCTGAGCTCTTTTACAAAGGTCCCAAGTCAGATAAATTACAGAAACATACAGGTAATGGTTACAAACCTACTACATGACTTTTTTAATTTTTTGATAATGTAACTATAGACATTTATTTTGTAACAAAAGCATAAAGCTACATTTGTACAGATCCTTGGAAATACAGGGACCCTGTAATCCAAAAATCTTGAGACACACATGTTTCCAAAGAGAATCAATAGTCCTTTGTAGCCATGGCTGTGTATATGAACAACAGATGTTTTGTCACGTCTTAACAGACAAAGACACCCACCACACAGCCAACAGGACCATGGGCTCCAAAAAGCCCATCTATATTTTAAACATACATAAAAGACATTGCTTTTCCTACGTGCCTAATGAGGGGGACACACACACACACACACACACACACTCACACACACACACACACACCACACAGCCAACAGGACCATGGACTCCAAAAAGCCTATCTATATTTTAACATACATAAAAGACATTGCTTTTCCTACATGCCTAATGAGGGACACACACATACACACACACACACACACACACACACACACACACACACACACATACACACACACACAGCCAGCATGTTGCAATGTTATCCAGAGAAAACTGCTGAACCATCTTATTTACACAGAGGTCCCCATTTTAGCTTATAAATGTTACATGCATATACATAAAGGTATCCTTTGATGTAAGTTTGACACAGTCCTACAGATGCATGTTAAATTATTTTGTATATTGTTATAAAAAACAGAAAAAGGGGTACTCACACAGGCAGATGAATTTCCCTCGGGGGGCTCCACACAGATCTGTGAAACCTCTGCATGATCAGGTTGCCTCCTAGATGCTTCTTTCTGAAAATATCCTAATAAAAAAACACACACATGCCCCTGCAGTTATACCCCCCAAGCCTACAGGGGGCACATAACACTACATAAACCCTAACTGATTTTTGGGGTGGGTGGGGCACGGTGGTGAAGAGGGACAGGGGTTCAAGCCAGGATGGTGGGGGTGCAGGAGAAAGGAGGGGGACAGGAGTTCAAGCTAGCATGGTGGGACTTTGGTTCCAGCCAGGATGGTGTGGCAGGGTTCGAGGAGTGTACGAGAAGGAGGGGCGTAAGACGCTTACAAAATGGTTGTGTTATGTCACTTCTAGGGTTTCAGTGTGAGCCATTTCCTGCACAAGGGGTGGGACATGGGTTCGAACGCATGTCATTTCCTGTGCAAGGGGCGAGACACGGGTTTGAGGTTGCATCACTTCCGCCAGAAGTGGGCGGGGCTAGCACATTTTAGGGAGGGACTTCTGGTTTAACAAGGGATGATTCTGATTGGTCCATTTTAGGCCACGCCTACCTGTCAAATGACATGGTACACACTGATTGGCTGAAATTTAACATTTGACAAGATATATGAACTTATACTACTAATGTACACATTGTTCTCAGGACGAGGGTACCCTTCTTTATATTTCCTGGACCTGTCCCAAGATAGCCCCGCTTTGGAACTGTATTAAGGTCAGAGCAGACCCATTACTAGGATTAACAGAGTATTTTACACCTGAAATATGTTTATTGGGCGACTACTCACAAATTTCAGTGGGTAACCATAAATATCATATCTCCATGATCTCAATGTCTGTTAAAAAAACTGATTCTTAAACACTGGCAAGATAATGATAATATATCCTACTCTGAATGGATCAACAAATTATTAGCAAATCTCAGAACTGAAAAGACTATAGCAAGTCTTCATAATAATCTGTCTAAATATAAAAATATATGGGACCTCTTGTATACTTTGTACTCCCTTTAAAGAGTGCATCTTGTTAGTAACAACATATTGCTTGATTCAGAATATATGGACTGTGGGGGGAAGGATGGAATAGGTCTGGAGAGGGAGGGGTGGAGGGAGGGAGGACAGATGCAAGGCAATTGATTTATGGAAAACATGTACAGATTCATTACTCATGGCTCTGGCTCATGTGAATGTAAAAAACCTGCAATAAACTTTAAACTGAAAAAAAATCACTGTTTTTTTGCTGTTTTTTGTCATCCCCTTGCCTTCAGATGGTATGGAATTTTGGTCTAAAATTTTTATGGTAGAAAGGGCGTGTCCCACAGATGTGTCTTTCACTGGTTTGATGAAAAAGTAAAAAATTACAAAGTTATTAAATTTTGAAATGCTGGTTCTCAGCATGCTCTGTGCAGTCTTTTGGATAGCTTCTTGGAACGAAAAAAGAATTTGGTCCATATGAAAGAAGGCTCCTTTTTCTTATAGGTGTAGTCCTTTTTTGTGAGGAAAAATTATTTCTTCCTATGACCACCATACCACCATTTTGTTTCAGTTTTTTTTTTAAAGTCAAAATGGCCAGCCCGGTGGTGCTGGGGTTGAGTCTCTGGATGCCACACCTCACGCCACGCCGGTGACCCATGTTCAGGAACGAGGACGAGCTGCCGTGGGTCAGCAGGGAGGAGATGGATTGAGTGTCCAATGGACTGCTCTCCATCTCCGGGGAGGGGTTGGGGGTTTCCTGCAGCCGGTGCTCACCTGACCCCTAGTGAAGGCTGGGGATTGGTGGCACATAGCTGCACGCCATGGGGGCGGGAGGCGGCAGATGCTTGATTGGGGTGCACATGGGAGCATGCAGGCACCCAGTCACTGGCATCATTGCACGCTGTCAGCCTGCAGGGCAGAAAAGCGGAAAAGGGAATTCAAGTCACAGCGGCTTGATGGCCATCTGTGAGCACCTGTGCCACTTCCAGGAGGGGGATTGCCAGGTGTGTATCTGTATTAGGTGGGGGAATTGGATGCTCCCTACCTCCCCACCATGGGGGGGTAAGCCATGGGGCAATTGGGTGGTCGCCTTCCATGGAGACTGGTACACATCAGACAGCTGCCGGAGAAAGGGAAGCGAGGTCAGAATGGCTGACTGGAAGCCCCAGGAGAAACAATACCAGCAAAAAAAAGTCAGACCCCACAAAAATGCATCCTGCACACACACAACACATGTATCTTGCTAATTGGGACCCTAATTAGGTGGATTCTGCACTTTGTTTCTGAAAAAATGACCCAGAAATTTATTTTTTATCATTTAAAAATCCTTTTTGTGAGCATTTGTTTTTTGTATGGGCATACGAAAAAAAAATGGGTCAAACATACAAACATACGAAATTTGCCAGCAGATAAAGGCCAAGAGGTCTATCAAGTTTGGTCAAATGTGCAGCTAGCATCCCTTTTTCTGCAGCTGCCCTTCCCTTCCACCCTTCCCCTCCATTGACCGTCCCCCTTGTCCTGTCCCATACCCTTTTGAAGCAGTCCACTGTTCTACTGGATACCACTTCTGCAGGTAATGTATTCTACCCAGCTACCACCCTCTCTATAAAAAAGTGTCTCCTCATCTCCCTCCTGAACCTTCCTCCCTCCAGTCTCATATCATGGCCCCTGGTGTCCCTCCCCCCCTTACTTTGAACAGCCCTCTGTACCTGTCTTGTTTATTCCTTTCATGCATTAAAGGCAGTGTTGGGTAGTTACTTTTCTATTACTTTTGGAAACTTGTTCCAGAAGCTCTGTGCAGTCACTAGCAAGGGATGGAGAAGTACTGGAACAAGTAATACACCTTACAGTTACAATTACTTATGTCTTTTTATACAAAAGTAATACGTAACTGTAACTGATCACATTTATTTGACCGTAACTAGTAACTAACATATTACTTTCAAATAAATGTAATCTGTAAAAGTTTTGTATTATATTTGTATTGTTTTTGTATAAAAAGAAATAAGTAACTGTAACTGTCAGGTGTATTAGTTTTTCTAGTACATCTCCATCCTGTTTAGTGACTGCACAGAGCTTCATGGATCAAGTTTCTAAATGAAATAGAAAGTAATAGAAAAAGTAACTTACCCAACACTGCTTAAAGGTTTCAATCATGCCACTCCGTCCCTCCTCTCCTCCGTGAATGCATGTTCAACTCCCTCAGCCTCCTCTCATATGATAAGTCCTCCAGCCCCTTGATCATCTTTGTCAACCTGCACTGCACCCCCTCCAATAACTTAATGTCCCTCTTTAGATACGGGTGCCAGTACTGCACGCAGTACTCCAGGTGTGGTCTAACTAATGACCTTTACAGTGGCAGAATCACCTCCTACCTCTTCGAGGATATACCCCTTGCAATGCAACCCTGCATTTTGTTGGCCTTTGCAGCTGCCTTCCTACATTGTGCTGAGTTGTTCATTGACCCTATAATGAGCACCCCCAGATCTTTCTCCTCCTCTGTATGGGGTAGCTGCACTCCCCCCAGCTGGTAACTCCTCCTTGGGTTCTTCACCCCAAAATAGAGCACCTTGCACTTTTTGGCATTAAACCCCAGTTGCAGGTGTCTGACCAGGTTTCAAGCTTTGCCAGATCATCTTGCAACTCCTGCCATCCCCCTAGGTCATCCACCACTGCTCCCATCTTCGTATCATCAGTAAACAGACTGATCTTGCTCTTGATGTCCAATGATATGTCTGCAATGAATATCCCAAACAACACTGGTCCCAACACCGAGCCCTGTGGAGCACCACTCATCACTACCCTTGGGTATGAAAGCTCCCCACCCACCACCACCCGCTGTTGCCTCCCCTGAAGTCAGTTTCTTACCCACCTCACCAGCTTTGCACCCACCCCGTGCCTTCTAACTCACTTTCCAGCCTCTCATGGGGCACTGAGTCAAATGCCTTACTGAAGTCCAGATACAGGACATCCACTGCATGGCCCCTGTCCAGTTGCCTAGTTACACAGTCATAGAACTCCACCAGGTTGGTTTGGCAGGATCTTCCACATATGAAGCCATGCTTCTGCTGTCCTGCAGTCCTTTGGCCTCTAGGAGGATCACCAGCCTCTCCTTCAGGATAGTCTCCATCAGCTTACCCACAATAGATGTAAGGCTCACCAGTCTGTAGTTTTCCAGTTCATCCTTGGGGCCACTCTTGTGGAGGGGCACCACATGAGGCATCCTCCAATCCTGAGGTACACACCCTGAGTGTAGTGAGGCATTAAATAGGTCTGCCAAAGGTCCTGCAAGAACCTCTGCCAGCTCCTTCAGTACCCTGGGGTGGATGTCATCTGGGCCTGGCACCTTGTCCAACCTCAGTGCCTTCAAACCCTCACAAACTCTGTCCTCCATGTTTTCCCATTCTGTCAACCCTTAACCCTACCCCCCCATTTCTGCCATTCCTCCCCAATTGGGTATCACCCCCCCATTCTCCTTAGTAAATACCGAGCAGAAGTAATCATTTAGCACTTCTGCCTTATTGCCCCCTGCTTCCACCCAACCTTCCTCCTTCCTAATCCTTACTATGTGGTCCTTACAGCTCCTTTTCTCCCTGATGTACCCAAAGAAGTCCTTCTCCCCCTTCTTAATGCTTTGTGCCAGCCTGAGCTCCATAGATGCCTTGGCTCCCCTTACTGCCTGTGTCACTTCCTTCGATTCCATCAGGTAATCCTCCCTCTCCCTGTTTTCTTGCACCTCCTAAAGGCAGCTATTTTCCTCCTTACCTTTTCCATGACCTCCTTGCTCAACCAGCTCAGTTTCTTAGCCCTAGCCTTCTTGCTCTGGGCTTTGCAGCAGGTTTTGGTTGCCTCCACTATCCCCAGCTTTATGAGCTCCCACCTCTAGTTAGTGCCCATACTAGGTTGAATTCTGGCCAGGTACCCTTTTACCATTTCTGCCATTTTCCCAAAGTCGGCCCTCCTGAAGTTCAGCACTCTTGTGCTAGATTCCACTCCTTCCTTGCCCATATCCAATGTGAACCATACTGAGTGGTGGTCATTCCCTGACAGCAGTTCTTCCACTGTAAGTTCTCTCACAAACTCCCCATTTGCCAGGCCAAGGTCAAGGGTATTCCCTAACCTGGTTGATTCACTGACCATTTGCAGCAGGAAGCTGTCCTGGAAGGCACCCAGCAGTACCTGCTCCCTTCTATTCCTGGCTGCTGTCATATTCCAGTCCACTCCTGGCATGTTGAAGTCCCAAACAATCACCACACTACCCTTCTCATAGGTTCTCCTTATCTGTCCCGCTAGTTCCCTGTATAACTCCTCCGTCTAAGAGGGTGGCCTGTACACCACTCCCATTCTGAAAATCCTATTCTTGGAATACTGGATTTGCATCCAAAGTGACTCCATACTACCCTCCTCCCCTTCCTCCCTTATACACTTCAGTCCTTCATTCATATATAGTGCCACCCCCCCTTTTTTCCCAATCACCCTGTCCCCACAAAATAACCTGTACCCTGGTACAGACAGGTCCCAGTCATTGTATTGGCTGGCCCATGTTTCGGTGATGGCTGCAATGTCCACCTCTCCCTCTGCCATGAGCACCTGTAACTCTGCAGTTTTCCTCCCAAGGCTCCTAGCATTAAGGGTAACCATCTTTCACCCTCCCCCCTCCCATCCTGCCCTCCTTTACTAGCATCACCAATAGTATTTGCCATTTGTCCTTTGTTGCTGTTATGGGGGGGTAAGCTCATATGGTTTCCCAACCTGTGGTCTCTGCATGTCTCTTGCCCACTTGCCACCCCTCCACTCCTAGTTCAAATTCCCAACTTCCTCTATGTACTCCTCCATATGAAAAAGGATGGCTTCATAAGAAAAAAGAATTTGGACTTAGTTTTTTTTTCTGATTCTTTTCTCATATGATGGCATTTTTTTCCTATGAATGAAAAAAGCATACAAAAAAGGATGCTTGTATATGAAAAACAATTAGGAAAAAAAAAAACTATGTCCAAATTCATTTTTCTTATGAAGGCAACCTTTTCCAAATGCTTCATTCTTTCATGTGAGAAAATAATTTGGATTAGATTTTCTCCTGATACATTTTTCATATGAAGAAATTTTTTTGGCATGCTTTTTTGTTCATATGAAAAAAGAATGCCTTCATATGAAAAAAAAGAATTTGGACTTAAAGTAGTTTTTCCCCACATTTGAACTTCAACAAGCCATAACACTTTCAACATTTGGATTTAGAGACAATCTATATATCAACACAAATATCTTAATGAATACTACAGTAGTAATACATAATCCCCCTAAAACAATTAAGGGCCCACATAAAAAAGTCATAAAAAGTGAAAAAATAAAATTCTCATAGGATAACATTAAGCCATAACTCCCTCAATATTTGGACTTAAGGGACAATCTATATATGAAAACAAAAGTCTCAATGAGTATTACAAATAACATCTCATACCCTTCCCCCACCCCAACATTTATGGGCAATATGAAACAAACGTTAACAATGACAATTACCACAGGATAACACTGGAATGTCAACAAGACATAGCTCCCTCAATATTTGGACTTAAGGGAGATTACATATATCAAAACAAAGGTCACATTGAGTACTACAAGAATAACACATTTGCCACCCCCCCTCCCAACACTTAGGGGCAATATAAAAAATGATAAAAAATGAAACATTCAAATTCCAATATGATAACATTGGAACTTCAACAAGTCATATAACAAATGAAAGAAATTGATGTCTTGGCAGAAATGCTTACTCCATTCTCATATATTGTACACATCTCAGCTTATTACCGATGCAATGGGGGGAGTGTTAGGGTTGAGACTCCCAAAGCACACCCCATGCCTGATTTGCAAAGATGTAGGAGAGATCAAATAGTAATGTTATTCCCTGTTGCTTCCTGTGGAGGGAGTGGGGGCATTAGGATTGGGAACACTAATGCCACTCTTCCCTGCTTTTGTTGGTTTAACCCAAACTAGTGCATTAATAAAGTTTTTTTGCAACAAATGTATATATGTGTGCAACATGAATTGTTAACTAGTTTGATCAATGTGCAAGTTTTTGACTGGGTGCATGATTATGTGTGTCTGTTTGTTTTCACATTTCTATTTCATCCATACCTTCTTCTCCTACCAAGAGTACACCAATCAATTCTTGAGAAGGTCTAACATAACGGAATTATTCTAATGAGCCATATACAACTACTTTATTGTCCCATGTGCCTGCTACTTTGCTTCCCACTGGAATTTCCTAATTATTTACTGGCATCTTGCCCTTTTCTGGCTTGCGCTCTCTCCCCGGCACTACCATTGATATTATTCTATCATAATTAGAAGACCATTGACAGGTGTGTATACAGTGTATCTTTTATTGAACTGAAATGTATCTTCATTAGCTCATGTTATGTCATGACTGTGTAGTAACTACATACTGTAAGCTGTACCTGGTCTGCTGTTGTAAGTGTCCCTTCTAGGAACCTCTTCTAAATAAGGTGCAAAGCAGGTGTTTTACCAAAAGCAGTTATCCCGGTGAGCAAAATTCTACATAAATGAATGTTTGTGTTTTCATCTGGTGGAGTTTTATTTAATTGTTATTCTAAGTCTAATTAAATATGCATGAGCCTCTTAAGGCTACTGATTGGCTACTGGATTGGTCATTAATGTTTTAGAAATAACCAATTAATCTACAAGCCAACATTGTGCAGCAAACAAAATTGATGTACTCATGCCACATGACTGGCTTCTTAATGTTAAAAAGGAAAAGTAAGTAAAATTAACTGTAAAATCAAACATTCTTATTGCAATTAGACACAGTAAACTTGCAATAACAATCTTGAAGGCAGTAATTTCCTTGTATTAATGACTGGCTGGAGAGGGGTATCCCTCACTGTGCATCAGGCCACCCATCCCCCCAAACAGTTATTAATTCCTAAGAAATTACTGTCCTCTCAGTCATTATTGCCTAACTGAATCGTGCGTTCATTCATTCATGCTGTACATTTATTGAGTCAGTTATTGTTTTGAGTGATGGTGCAAACCTTGTGTTGCTGATCTTGTGGTGGTCAACATATGAGTATTGAGGGTATACTGTTGATGGATCAAAAATTTTTTCCCAAGGTACGTTACAGCAACTACACCAACGGATTGCTGTAATGTACCTGCAGGCCCCCGGCACTGCTTCTCTGGGTCTTGCACCCCCATCCCTGAATCAACTCAGTCACAGAGTTGATAAAATACAGAGGTGCAGGGGGCAGAGCCCCCCACATGGGGGTGTGGAGGGCTTTACCCCAAAAAAAACAACCTTTTTTCCTGACAACTGTATGCCAGCCACAACTGTGGTTGGCATAAAACCATTGATGTAATGTTGGTCAGCACATTTTTTGTTGAACCGCTGTCATGGAACCATATTAACAATATCTCATTCTGATCTAGTTCACTGCCCTTATCATCTAGGCAGAAATGAGGAATATGCACAAGAAGGGGAAGACTGTTCTTTATTACTGTTCTTTTCAGATACTGTAAGTGAGGAGAATAAAAAAATAATTTCAACCTCAGTCAGTAAATGTATGAATTATTATATTAGATATGCTATAAAAGAAAGAAAGTTAGATAACAATTATTCTTTATATATAAGACCCTTACTGATGTTTGAACAGGGGTTTGTCCAACTAATATGAGACCTAAATAACAATCACACGGTCAGCGATATGATTTTCTACTCTATAATATCACGTGTATTTTTCTATCAAAAATCATCACATCTTTCTCATTAGGACTCTTCTTTGTACTGTACATTTAGCATTTAGTTATAAAAATGCCTACTTGCTTTTGCTTTTTATCTTGTTCTTTCAAATTTACTGTGTTGTTTTCTACATTTATTCATGTGTTATTTTTATGGCGGCATGGGCGGAGCCATGCTGATGTTTTGCCATGATGCAGGAGAGAAAAATGACTATGGTAACATGTGACAGAAATGTGAAGTACTTGTCCTACTCTTAGTGTTTCGACTGGTGCTGAGGCACAGATCTCTGCTTCCTGCTTGAAGCAGCAGTACCGAATAAAAAACGTCAGTACCACATAGATGTCTTACCTCTGATCTGTTGAGCACATAGTTATTTAAAATTCTGTTGTGCAGTGCAGCGTTTGAGCCTATTTGTTCTCCCCCTGACCTGTTCTGCCCCCTGCATACACACCACACACACACACACACACACACACACACACACACACAGATGTTCTGCTTTGTTTACAATTGGTTATGCTTCCTGTGTATGTGTGTATGGTGCATGCTTCCTTCTGTGCTGCCTGTCAGTTCCTTCCAATGTATGCTAAAATCAGTGGTGAATGGGTTACTTTACAAAGCAATGTGAAGGGGGGTGTTTACTTCATTTCTTCCATGTCATAGTCATTCCTCTCTTGGTATTTCCAGTGAACAATTGTGGTTTAAGGAGCATTTGAATTGTATAAAATACACTTTGCCCAAATAACGACTACAAGCACTGTGCAAGTGCTGTCACAGGACTGTTTTAAGCCTTTAAAAGTAACAAAAAATACAAATAGGAAGCACTGAAAACATTATAGAAAAGACAAAGACATTGAAAACCTTAGGGCTTTCAGTGCTTCTGAGTGATATCCAAGAATAAGAGGGGGTTGTATTACAAGTGTTTCATTTGCATATACAGCGAGATTGGCTTAAACAGTAAACTTGTTTTACTGCCTCAGAATCTTGAGATGTGTTACAACAGAAAAAAATTACTATCACTTCTTAACATACTTGAATTAACTTATGTAATGCAAGAAAAATATGTCAGAAATATCTAGTTCATAAATAAACTGGAGTCTTCTCCTTCAAAACATCTGCTGCGAGCTACAGATGTAGGAAAGTGAAATACCAGGATAAACATTAGTTTTATACATGAACTTTGTTAGGGGAGAGAGTGAGTGTGTGTGTGTGTGTGGGTGTGAGCGTGTGTATGCAGACACGCAACCATAAGAGGACTTAAAATTATGCTGAAAATGGACATTTGGTCAGACTTTGTTGGGGGGGGTCTAACAGTATCATACTGCAATTTATAACATGTCAGGAAAAAATGTTTTATATGAAATCAGTATGTACAGGAATACCAATTAGATATTGTTGTGAGGTACTGTGTTAGAGCATTAAATATTCTATGGGATCTAAATGTTCAAAGTCAGGAGTTCTATTCTAGGTTACCGTGCCAAGTGGATGTGACAAAAGTGACTCATTGTCAGGGACCCTGTGTTCAAGTGCATTCTTCACACATTTGCAATCCTGTGCACTTCTGCCTCCCTGCATAATGCTTGCAACATCAGGTAACAAGTGAGCAAACAGCATTGCAGAGGTGTAACCTCCAAGCACAGGCTGAGTGAACTTCCATCCCATATCTCCCCTGCCTTTACAACTGCCCCCACTCCTTCCCACTCCCTAAGATTTACCGACTCATGAACCCTGGTGGTCCCAATCCGTTCCATCCTTATTGGCCAATCGGGTTATTTTTATCGCCTCTCAAAAATCTGGAATTCACTTCCCCCTCAAATTCACCTCTCATCCTCTTGCTACTTGATTAACTCTGCCCTCAAGAACTTCTTTGCCCTTTCCTGTACCTGCCATGACCTTCCGTAATCCCCCCACCATCTTGCCTAAACCCATGTTACCATATGCCTACTCCCCACCACTCCTATTTCCCTCTGATCATGCTCCTCCTTGTCCCCTACTCTCCCTCCCTCCTAAAGTGTTCCTCCCCTTCTTTCTCTACCCTTAATCTATCTCCCTCCTGTGAGCTCAATCACTGCCTTGTGCAGGCAGGATCCATAGTGCACAGTGGGCAACAACGTTACCCCCATTCCCTTTTGTTCCCTTTTACTGCACCCCATCAGTCACTGCTAGATCACTGCCTTGTGCAGGCAGGGTCACCCAGCACACTGATGGGGTACTACCCCCCACCACTATAGTTGACCTTTGCTCAGGCTTGTATGCCCCCTCCCCACCATGCATATTTCCCTCTGATCGTGCTCCTCCTTGTCCCCTACTCTCCCTCTTCCTAAAGTGCTTCTCCTCCTTCTTTCTCTACCCTTAATCTATCTCCCTCCTGTGAGTTTGATCACTGCCTTGTGCAGGCAGGATCCATAGTGCATGGTGGGCAACAACTTAACCCCCTTTCCACTATTTTTCCTTTTACTGCATCCCTTCAGTCACTGCTAGATCACTGCCTTGTGCAGGCAGGATCACCCAGCACACTGGTGGGGGTACTACCCCCCTACTATAGTTGACCTTTGCTACACCCTCCCACAACATCCCTCCCCAACACACACCCCTCTCACATCACTGTATATACATAACTCTATTAGCCTATAACCAGTGTACTGCCAGTAGTGCTGTCCACCTTCCCACCCAGATAGGAATGACTGGACACTATTGAATTTCAGCCCTCCCTTTCTTCTTCTTGGATATCCCTCACCTACAATACCCCTCTCTCTCTCATCACCCTCCCACACTATACCTCACCTCTCCTCCTATCCCCCTTCCCATTAACATAGCCTAACACTGGTCTACCCCTACACTCAATTAAGCACATATAACCTACCCTATATCCCTCTTATATGCACTTTAGTCCACCCTGTCATCTCTGTTTGCCTCAAAAATCATGTTCTATCTGTGTCTGTCTGTAAATTTCCTTTCCCTTCTTCCATTCTACCCTCTGCAATGTTTTGTTCCCTCCTTTCATTCTTCCTCTCTTTACTCCAATCACTGTAAATCTTGACTATCTATGTTACACTAATGGCTATCAATTACTATTGGGTCACCTTACCATCTAGTGCTACATACTGTTGCCAAGTTATTATATGTGTTTCAGTGTTACCAGCTGTCACCAGCTGTTGCCAATTTGCTATATGTGTCTTCATAGCTACTATACTTAACTGTTGCATTGTTAGCCAATGTTACCCACCTGTAATCCCTCCTGCTATGATTGTATGCAAGCAAGCAAACTGTATTCCAACATTGTAACATTTCTCTGTGTTCTGTCCCATTTTTCTCTACCCCTAGGTTGCACCAGAACATGAGCAACTTGTTACTCAGCATGCCTTCCTGGTGAAACATTTCAATAAATAAAATAAATAAACCCTCACTACAGGCTCTTTTGTACAAAAGTGGAAGCAGGGAGGAGGCTGGCAGCAGGCGGTAAGCTGGCAGCTACAGGTCCATCAACCTGCATTTTGTGGAGGTGAAAGTAATGGAGACACTGTTGAAGGAAAGGATTGTGGAATATTTTGAAACCTGTGACTTACAGTATTTGTGGCTGCATGGGTAAACTTGGGGTACTGATATCAAAGCAATCTTCTAGTTACCTTTGAGGGGGGTGATGAGGGATATTAATCAGGGTGGGTGGTGGATGTGGTTCACCTGGATTTCTATAAGGCCCACAATACTTTCCACATAGCAGAATAATAAAGAAGCTGGGCAGCCTGGGAGTGTGTGCTAAAATGTTAAACTGGGTAGAGAATTTGTTGGGGAGTTGGCATCAGTGGGTAATTGGAAACAGTGTTCACCTGGTGTTGGAGCAGTGACCAGCGGTACGCCACAGGGATCAGTACTTTGGCCTGTACTCTTTTTTTACATCACTGGTGATAATAAAGAGGAGTTAGAAGGTAAGATATGCTTTTTTATGTTTGCTTACGTGCATGTGCAAGAAACATATTACCGTAGCTTGCTTCAGTAGAGAGTTGTGGAGGCACGGCAGTGTTGTTGCCAATGCAGGCAGCCCATTTTGGAGCTGGTCTGTGTGGCACCAATAGAGCATCAGGTTGTCCATAACAGCAGTAGTGTAGCTTGCCACAACCTTGAAAGAAACTGGCCGCTGCAATCAGAGAGTGCCCTGTAATCAAAAATCAGCTATTTTTGTGGGGCAGTCCCTGACTGCAGCAGCCAATTACAGTTGCATTGTCCAGTGTCCCATTTCAGAGAAACATGGCAGTGGCTTCTCCGTTGGCTTCTCACAGTCCCCACAAAGCCAACAAACAGCCGCTGCCTCTCCCAGTCCCTGTTAAAGCCAACGGGGGTGCTCAATCCCTCTGTTGGTATGCTCCCCCAGTTCATTTGCAGATGGGGTAGCCCAATCCACATTGGCATGATGCCCCCCATTTGGTCTGTGCTGAGGGGGTGCCCAATCCTCCTCAGCTCATGCACCCCCCAGCACACTGTATGGCTGACAGGGGTGCCCAATCCCCATTGGCTCCAGCCCCTTCCCCCCAACAAACAGCCAGGTAGCATGCTGAGAGTCCACCCCCAGCATTCTCATGCTCTCCCCCAGCACACTGTATGGCTGATGGGGGTGTCTAATCCCCGGCAGCTCCAGTCCCCCCAACAAACACCGAGGTGGCATGCTGGGAGCCCACCCAAGCATGCCAAAAGTGTCCCACATATTTTTTTTTAAATCCTATTAAAAAAGATAACCCTCCCTTGTTGTTCCTTGTGGACCTTCCCCCAATCTGGATCAATGCTCTGCGCACCCCACCTACTCACACCCCTCTCACCCCATACTTACCTCTGCAGCCTGGTGCTATGATCTTCAGTGGACCGGGAACACATCTGCACTCTTCCAAGCTGACTGATAACTAAAGAAATGCCAGTAAGCTGTATAATGGCATAAATGTTTTTTTTTTTCAACTTATGTGGATATCTTGGTCATTGTTTTGATTTTTGTAACCAAATTTTCAGCATGGGGTTCTTGGGACCCCTCCTAATAAATTCAGTCACTGTCATGGTGTTATTTGGTCCTGAAAGTTGATTTTGCAGTCACTGTGCGGAATCACCTTTTGGGACCAATTAACAAAATGACAGTGTCGCTGCTCATGAGGTGGGCTCTCAAAAAGCCTGTATTGCAAATTTGGTGAAAAAAATTCCAAAACATTATTGTGTTACGAGTGTGCTTAGCACAGTTTCCATGCACACTTATTACTTCACAAGTTTGTAATATTTTCACTCCAGATTTTCAGCACTGGCATTTTTTCACACCTCCTTATGAACAGTACAGCTGTCATTTTTCATATCCTGGCCAAAATGTGTTTTTGTCCTTCTGGTGCAGAATAGTGCGCTCGCTCTGGGAAATCAGTGTTTGGGACAGATTAAGAAAATCACAGTGACACTATTCATGAGCAGAGGTTCTAAAATGCCTATGTTGAAAATTTGTTGGCAAAAGTCCATAAAATGACTGTGTTAGGAGTGTGCATTATGCAGTTTCCATGCACCCTCGTAATGTTGCAAATTTGTAATATTTTCACTCCAGATTTTCAACATTGGCATTTTTTCACACCTCCTTATGAACAGTATAGCTGTCATTTTTCACATCCTGCCCAAAATGTGTGTTTGCACATCTGGCATACAATTTATTTATTTATTTGGTTTTTGTTTACCGGATAGGTACACTAGACAAGAGTATTGCTTATATTCAGGCACGACCCGGGAGAGTACAATCAGGAGAGAGCAAGGTACATAGAAGGTACAAACATTAGTGACAATTGTTCATGGTGCAGCATGAAGTGGAAACAAAACAAATTTGCAGATTGCTGACAAAAGCAAGACTTATTTATGTGGAAACTGAGAGTAAACAAATACCCTTACATTAGCTACTTGCTGTGGATGAAACAATAATAATAACTAAGGACATACGACAACCGCTAAAGAATAAATAACAGTTTTAACTAATGATTTTGTGGAGGGAGTGGGAACATGCAGATTTTATACAGGGAAGGGAAACAGTAAGTGCCATGTAGGTAAGGAATGCTACTGGGAGTCAGTCTCAAGTTACAGCACAGAAGCAGCCATCAGTCAGTCAGGTGGGTGCGGAGACCCAGTTTAAAGGCTAGGTGGGATTTAAAGAGTTTATTGTGAGAGGGGAGGGAGTTCCAGATGCTAGGAGCTGATATAGCAAAGGATAGTTCCCCCTTTTTATTGAGGTATCTGGTAATTTCAAGTTGGGTTTGTACGGATGACCTAAAGAGATATGCTTGGGAGGGATGAGATAGCAGCCTTGAAAGATACTCAGGTGTCCCTGTTCTGATGATATTGTAAATCAAGCATCCAGTAGAGTAGAGTCTGTGAGAAGTTGGGGAGAGCCAATTTAATTTGGAGTAGAGTTCACAGCGAAGAGTCAGTCTGTGTGCAGAGAGGGCAAATAGGCAAATGCTGTTATAACATGTGCTCCATTTATGGAGGGATCCTTTGTTAGCATTAAGGTATACCTGTGAGCAGTATGTAAGGGAGGGAAGGAGGAAACCTTGTGCAATAGCAAGCCGGGCAGCATCATTCAGGGAGGAACTAATTCTATCGGCAATACCCAGTTTGGAGTTAACCGCCTTGCAAGTAGTCATGAGATGGAGGTTAAAATCCAGAGACGGTCAAGTGTGACTCCTAGGTACCTAAAGGAGTTAACAGATACCAACGGGGAGCCATCAAGACATAGTACTGAAAGATCTGGCACACAGGATTTGACTCTAGAGGGGGAGCCAAAAGGCATAGCCACAGTTTTCTTAGCATTAAGTATGAGTTTGTTTTGTAGAAGCCAGACTTGTAAGCAGTCAAAGTCAGCTTGAAGATTCGCTTTTACTGATGGTGCGGTCACTGTGGGAAGTCAATGTTTGGGACAGATTAAGAAAATCATAGTGACAGTGTTTATGAGCTGAAGTCACATAATGCCTATGTTGAAAGTTTGGTGAAATAATTCTGTTAAATGACTGTATTACAAGCATGCGTTATGCAGTTTCCACATACAGTATGCTGGGAAGCTGGAGCATTTTTAATATTTTCACTCCAGATTTTCAACATTGCCATCTCTTCACACCTCTCTATGAATGGTGCAGCTGTCATTCTTCACATCCTGCCCGATCTGTGTTTTCACACATCTGGCTCAGAATAGCACGGTCACTGTGGGAAATCAAAGTTCGGGACACATTAACAAAATTACAATGCCACTGTTCATGAGCAGAGGTCCCAAATGCTTTCATGAGGTGGAGACAACAAAAAGGCCATGTTGAAAATTTGTAGTGCAAATACCAACAAACACCTGGGGTGTTAGGGTTTCTAACTATAACGTCCCACCCTGCACAGACTGACAGGCATCAGGGGTGTACCTTTGGATTGCCTGCTGTAATGCTCATAGCATTCCACCCCTACCCCCCACCCCAAAGCCAGTGACAGGCATTGATGTGTGCCTTGTACTCTTCAGCCCCAGACTTCACCCCATTCTCCTATACTGCACCCATTTCAGCATATGTCCTTATGAAACGGGGTGACTGTGAAGCCGAACACCCCAAGGCACACCTCAACACTTTTCGGTGTCTACAGGATAGGGTGAAGTGAAATGCCATCAGCATTATGGGCGATGACCCAAAGGCACACCCCAATGCCTGTCCATCTCTGCAGAGTGGAGGTGGGGTTGGTGTGAGTTCAGTACTTCACTGCCACTCCTATTCTGCATCTGTCTAACTCCTGCACATTCAATGCTGATATCATCAAGCAAACATTCGGCAATGACAAATGCTTGTTTATGGTTGAGACAATGATCTACCAAAGCGTAGACACTACTGAGGTGGGGTGGAAAACTAAATGGAACAATGAATACAGAACTACTTAAGTTTCAGGAGTGGTCCAGTGTGTGTCATTAAATAGATAATACTGGATGGGCAACTATGCACAACCAGCGTGTTCTGCCATAGAGGGGTCCTGATTTCCTTTGACCTCAAAACTGAAACTTGAGATGTCTATGGGAATCAGAACCCCGAGTTTGCAGAACACACTGGTTGTGCAAAGTTGCTCATCCTGTATTTTATTTAATGTATATAGTACTGCGTTAAATGTGCATATGGCAGTTACGTTGCTTTCAGAATGAAATTGAGGTGTGAAGTCTCTAGCTTTCAGAATGATGTTGAAACACAAAAGGGATTAATCACATTCCATGACCTTTGAACTGTGATACAACAGCATATTAAAAGGCATGGAATTCTACACAGAAAAACACTTTACAATACACCATATATTCATTGTGAATACATGAAAAATCAAGTACTTGGTGAATAGAAGCCAAGAGGTGGAGTACACATAGGAGGTACTGCAATGGTGAGCACAAAAGAGAAAAGAAAACTGGAGACTGTCATTTCTGATTACCTAAAAGAATTCAAGCAGTGTGACAAAGCAGATGGGAGTGCCAGTGGGATGGTGCTGTGCATAGGTATCACCAGCAAGAAGTATGAGATGTTTACACCACTGTAAAATTAAATCATTGATGAACCATCAACTAGTGTACTGTGTCCAGTTCTGGAGACAATATTAGTAAATGTACATGGACAGGTTACAGGTGGTCAAGAGGAGGGCAACTAAAATGATGCAGTGGTGCACTGTTGCCACCAAACTTGCCCTGCATGAGGGAATGCCTACAGGGCATGCTAGTGGTATGGACACCCCAAGGATTCACATACTTGGGGATATCTATCACCACACTATGGAGGAATGTGGTTGAGGAAATCTACACACCCATCACAGCCTCCATCAGTGCCGAAACACAAAGATGGACTAAGTTACTCCTATCCCTGAAAGGCAGGGTAGATGAGGTACACATGTTCGTGCTGCCTAAGAAAGCATACCTTATGTGCAACCCACCAATCCCTATGCAACCAAACACACTTCTGAAGATCAACAAGGTGATGGCAGGGTTCATCTGGGAAGGCAAAGTCCCAAGATTTGGAAAAACTAGATTTTGAGTGTACTGGTCTGGGGGGAATGGGTCTCCCCTGGCTGCAGGGATAGTTACTAGAATATAGGGCTGCACAAACAATCAGATGGTTTCTTCCTAAAACCCCAAATACCCCTGTATGGGTGAATCTGGAAATGGACCTATCAGAATCTAAATGACTGAGGAACCTGCTGAGCAAAGGAGGGCACCCAAAGGGCCACCTTCTTCCTGTTATCAGTGATACAAGAGAAACCTGGCACAGGTACAAACATCTCACTCAATATCCAGTCCCTTTATGGGTACCATCTGCACAGTACAGCCCCTTATGGGGCAACCTAGATGTGGTAGTGGGCGGACAAAACCATCAAGTGGCACTCTTGGCAGAAGCTGGCATCTGTACGATTGCAGGTCTTTATGCACTGGATTCTGAAGCCATGATGTCCTTTCTGCAAATGCAGGCACAGTATCTACTACACAAAACAGACTTCTGGAGATTTCTCCAGATCTGGATTGCATCCAAGACTCTCAGAGCCACTGCACCTATGGGAGATGGGTGGAAATTGCTGACCACCACACATAAACAAGGCAAAGAAAAGAGCACTGCAGGCAAGATGTATGGTGTGCTTCGGGACTCCCTACCCGATACCATGATTAAGTGTAAGGTACAAGGGGAGCAGGACCTACAAGTAAAGATAACAGACACTGAAGGGTGGCAATACCTCAAAGATGTCTGTCTGGTCTACAGGGACTCTAGAAAACAGTTTATACACCTTAAGATATTGCTGAGATGGTACCCGTACCCTGAACAGACTCCAAAAGATGGGACTAATCTCCCATTTCACATGCCGGAGATGCCAGGCCCCACAGGCCAATCTGCTGCACGTACTATGGTAGTTTCCCATACTGGTGCCCTTCTGGACAGGAGTAATTCAGGACTGTGCCTAAATCTTGCAAACATAAGTCCCTGCAACCTTAATCCTTAGCCTCTTGTGCAATACTTCGAAGGTGTCAGACTGTTTCAGCCAATAAAAAATGAAAAAAAATTTCTCCTCATGATACTACTCAAAGCCAAAAAGGGGTATCCAAATGAGGTGGTGCCAGAGTCTGCCTCTCTCTTTTCTTACATGGCATACAACAGTGGCTAAGTTAAAATGTTTCAAACAGTTGATATACACCACTGCCAACCACACACAAGTTTACAACAAGAAATGGGGTTTTCATCTCAGATCACACCTATGCTCTACCAGCACCCCACCACCTGACAATCCACCCTTCTGTGCCAGACAACATTTTTACTCCACTTTAAGCTTCCACCCGAACTGGTTCACTTCAGTCCTTATAGACTGAAAGGTCCCAGAAAGAGGTCACTCTTAATAATACAAGTTCAGCTCACCCCCCGGATGGGTCAGCAATGGCTGATAATATTCAGGATTTTGCTCAGTTCTGTTGTATAAAGGTTCAACAAGATGTACCCACACCACTTCAAGGCTGATGTATACTCAGGCTGCATACTCCTTTATCAACTCAGGGCTACAAGGTAAGGTTCACCTTGCAATGGTTGATGTTCTTACTTATTATTGTTAATATAGAAAGGGACTAATCATCACAATGCAGAGTTCTACTTAGTGTTAAATTCCTTCAGGCCGTGCCTATATTTGCAAACAGTGCATCCCATAAGCAAATGTTAAGTCTGCAACTGTTACCTACCACCTTTGATGCCAAGTCATCTCTGCTTCGTCTGTGTTCCATTGTTGAAAAATAATTATAAAATCTTTTATGATTAAAAAAATGGTGCAGTGACTGTAGCATATAGAATAATGGATGGAGAAGTGTGTGTTACAGGAATTTAATGGTTGCCCGAGGTGTGTAAGTAGTAATAATACCCCCGACAGGGTAAAGCGTTATTAGGATATAATGGACCATGGGCGAATGAGGCCCAACGTCGCAGGCAGAGGGCCTTATAGCCCCTGGAAGGTCCGTTATATCCCATAACGCCCACCCTGGAGGGTATTATTACACTTAGAAAATGGTTTGAATATAAATTTTAAGTATAAATTTTAAACATGAGAAAAGAATAAAATAGATACAATTCAGTAAAAAATTTTGTTTGTTGTAAAGTAGCTCCTAAACTGGCAGAATTGCCAATAATTGCCAGTAGAGGGCTCCATAGTTTTATTGTGGTGGTGATGCTGCAGAGATTGTTCTTTCCCCAAAATAAGCTTTCTTTCCTAGTTTAATTTGTGGCCGAGTGGTTTGAAATGTGCCCCTCGATGTTTGCTGTACTGTAACATTCGGGTTGTTTGTGGTTTGCTAGCGAGTGGAGTGCCACACTCATTCCGGAGGAACTGCAAGTTTAAGTGAGCTGAGGGGGAAGTATGAAAGGTAAGCTGCCTGGAGCAGTGGGGGAGCGGTGTTCGTTAGATTATGTCGGGGGTTATGACTGTTTTTTTTTTACTTCAGTCAGACTTGCTTGAAGTTCTGTTGGCTCCTACTATGTACTGTTGACCAAGTAAAAAGAAAAAAGATTTGTTTTCGAAATGGTGGTGAGCGCGTGGTGACGGCTTCAGCGAGCAGCTGTAATTAAAGTTTGTAGCAAGTACTTAATCACTCACTTTGCGACCACAAAATAAATGGTGGTAGTGAGATTTGAATGTTGGGGTAGTCCCAGGACATCCTCAGTAATGGAGCACTAGACAGCGGCACTCGTTATTTTGCGGGCGTTGTTAAGAAATAACAACCCCGGTGCCAGCGTCTCTCAGCCAATCAGAATGCTGCATTTATGATGTTTGCAGCGTGCCCATTTTCTAATGCTACATAAACCTCGAGTGTGAAGCCTTAAGAGGTTATTAAAGCATCCCACACTGAGAGTGACCACTGCACTCAAGTAGGACACATTCAAGTAGGACACTTCCCCAACTTTTAATTTGTATAATTGCTGATCAGCAATTTTTTTTTTGCAAACTGCATTTGGTATTGCTATGTCTCACTCATGTGTCAGACACACACACACACACACACACACACACACACACACACACACACACACACACGCACTCTTTCTCCTTTGTTTTGGTTTTTTTCTTGTAAAACTTTTTTTATTTAATCTGGCATTTATTTTTTCACTTGTAGACTTGCAGAACTAGACATTTGGATCACAATTGTGATCTGGCTTAGCTCAGGTATTTCAGCCTCTGAGCTGTTTCCAGTTCCTGCTGGTAGCTCTTGTCCACTGTAGATTCTGAATGACAGGATCAACCAGATAGATTGTTTTTGTTTGTCGATGTTGAGCTGGTTGATAAAGAGAACCCAATGATGACTCTCAGACTGGTGGCTCCTCAGTATGCAGGATAAGGAGACACCATATTTTTGAAACTTTTTATCTCACCCAGTAGTAGAGCACCAGTCAATCAGGAGTTGCTGTGTTTTGAGTGACTCACCACATGCTCACCATTATAACCCATGGGTTATAATGGCTAGTTATAACTAGTCAGCCTATGTTAAAAAATTACTGACCAGTTATTATATAATAACTATGACCACAGACAAAGTATCTCATTATATACACTCTGGAGGTAATTAGGTATAACCACCCCCCATACTTTACACAGCTACCCCAGTTAGTCTTGACTGGGCACACCAACCACTTCATAAACGGTACCATCCCTAACTTTGGGAATATATGCCAGGCTCATTATTTCTAGAGGTCAAAAAAGGGTTGGGGGTGAGGGGTGAGGGTGTACAAAAGCATTAAAACTTTACTGTTTGTTGGTGACCTATTAAGGTATCTACAAATCCCAGGTACTGAGGAGAGAACATTTTGCCTAAGGCTATGCTAGCCATCTGATCTTTTGTCTGCTGGTGGGGTACACAGTAATTCCACACAGAAAGCCAGAAAGGTAAATGTCCAAACCAAGCTGGGGTTCTAGAGTGTGACTTTATTCCAAAAGATGGTATGCTAAAGCAAGGGTGGGCACCCAAGGTTTACACGTTGTGGCACAAGGCATTTGCAGAAACAACAGAACACTGTATCTGACAGAAACTCTACGTATTCCATATTTCATAGGACTTGGAATTCTCTTCAGTGGCAACTGGCCACAGCTGAGCACATATTTCTTCTAGTGGCACTGGCCACAACTGAGCACACACATTGCCGTATGTCATAGGATTTTAGACTTTTTTATGTGGCAAGTGACAATGGAGCACACTGGGGCTCATAACTAGCAGGACCCACACAAGGGGGTAAACTTTCTCTTCAGGCATTGGCTACCATATTTGGAATATCCAAGCACCCTTATGGAACCTGTAGTGCTGAACTGGTCACTCCAGATGGGGGTGCTGCCTACCATATGCTTCCATATTCATACCCACCATTATTTCAGAGTTACACTTTAAAACTTTGTTCAAAACTTTGAATAATTGCATCTTTTGAATGAACTTTCATATCTAGCATTTAAGAAAGAATACTACGCTGGGAATGTAAAATTAAAGTCCAGCACAATGGGAACAGTCTGTCTCTGGAACCCACTATTGTGAGACGACTTTCAAACTGAGAAGAAATCTCCTTTAGAACCAAAACTGGTGCACCTCTATCTTTGTCACAGAAACAGCACAGAACCAGGTACTTGCTCTAGGAAGCACAAAAGTCACATTTACTCACAGTTAGAACATGTACAGGCAGCTTCAAATTGTCCCAAATCAAAGAGAGGATTGCCCCTTGGATTCACCTTCCAACAGTTCCTTCAATCCATCTCTCTGGGGATGGAAATATCAGGAGATCCTGTTGTAGACAACAGTTTCCAACACTTATCTGGCAGGCTGGACTCTCTCAGGACTAGGATGAGAAAAAATGAGCTCTCCTCACAAAGCCCACTGCAGCTCCACTCCTTACACTTCTACTGCTACTACCAACTCAGACTGACCCAAGATTCTAAAACTCCCCACTCAGTCAGCTGCAGTGGCTTATGCTGCTGTGAGAGTTCTAAATGATCTCATCTCTCTCATCTCAGCTGAAGCTAAGTAAACAAGAGAGGGAATAGGTGAAAACCCATTTAACTAGTAATACACCAGCTGCCTTCCCTGCCTAGCACTGACACTGGTGGGATTCTAGTAACCCCAGGAACTGGGTGGTTGCACAGGATATGGTATGATATGATATGATATGATATGATGTGATGTGATGTGATGTGATGTGATGTGATGTGATGTGATGTGATGTGGTGTGGTGTGGTGTGGTGTGGAGTGGTGTGTGGAGTGGTGTGATGTGGTGTGATGTGATGTGATGTAATGTGATGTGATATGATATGATATGATATGATATGATATGATATGATATGATAGTTCAAATACCTCACAGGTATAAATAAGGTTCAGGAGGGGAGCATACTCAGATCAAAAGGTGTCCAAGAACAAGGGGTCATGATATGAGGCTGGGGGAGGGCAGACCTAGGCAAAATGTATGAACGTCCTTCTTCTCTAATAGGGCAGTGAATGCATTAAACATCCTCAAACCAGAGGTGGCAGGGTCATAAATGACACTGGCATTCGTGAATGAATAAGATATGCATAATGGAACATTGATGCAGTGAAAGTGGTGATAAGGCAGGCAAATAAGTAGGGTCTGTTGCATTACAGTAGGTAGGGGAAACTGGCTGGCTAGGTGGGGAAATACATCCTTATCTGCCAAGAACTGATATGCAGTGTATAGTACAGCACTGTTTTGCATATAATTCCATCCCTTTAAATATATTGTTGTACCACACTTCAAAGGTCATGGAATTTGATTGTACCCACAGCATTATGGAGCCTCTAAAGAATGCATACAACGGTTTCATTCTGAAAGCCAAAGAACTGCTGTGTGCACATTTCACATAACTGTAACATTGCACATTTCACATACATGTAACATGACCTATTGTTACAGGACATTGATCCCTTGCCTGTAGTTATATATTTATATATCTTGTATAATGCCCACCTTGTTTGTTGTATCTTGCACTGTGTGCTTCTATTATGATTTGTCCACCTCTGTATGTTGCCTGACTGCACTGGATTCTGCATTTGTTTATGTATGATTCTTTGCATTTTACCATTGCCTTGCCTGAAAAAGGTCCTTGAGCCAGTGCACCAACCCAGTTAACAAATGAATAAAAAATTATACTATACACCATAAAAATACAAAGTGAACAACTTTATTCAAAAACAGTGTATTATGCCACCTCATGATTCTGATTGCCATGGATCTCTCGAGTCAGTGCAGGTACATAAACTCCAGTGGACATCTTGGACATGGCATACCTGGAAATGGCACACTTCTCTGCTGTGAGCTCCATCTTCAAGGTGAACTTCATCACAGGAACTGGTTTAGGAACTGGCTGGGGGATAGGAAGCAGATGGTGGTGGTTAATGATATCCATTCCAAGAAAAGGGAGGTGACCAGTGGGGTACCTCAGTGATCAGTCCTAGGGCTGGTCCTTTTCAATGTCTTCATTAGTGACATTGCAGAAGGGCTGAAAGGAAAGGTTTGCCTCTTAGCAGATGACACCAAGATCTGCAATAGTGTATACATTCAAGATGGGGTGGAGAAAATGAGGTGGTACCTAGAAAATCTGAAAAAATGGTCCAAAGTGTGGCAACTGAGATTCAATGTGAAGAAGTGAAAAGTCATGCACCTGGAGTGCAGAAACACTACAGAGAGCTACAGGATGGGGAGAAGTGCTTGCAGTCCCTAGGGAAGAAATATACTAGGGGAGTATCAACTTGGATGGCCTAACAGTGGCCAATAATGCACAACAGCTATAGGGAGAATCAGTGGCATGCTGGGATGCACTGAGGGATATCACAAGCAGAAGAAGGGAGGTGGTGATACATCTGTACAGAATGCTGCTGAGGTCTCACCTGGAATACCTTGTGCAGTTCTGGAGACACATCTTCATAAAGATACAGACAGGGTGGATGTGGTTCAGAGAAGGGCCGCCAAGATGGTACAGTGCTTGCACCACAAGATGTATTAGGAGAGATTGAGGGACCTCAATATGTATTCACTGGAGGAGTGAAGACAAAGTGGAGATATGATAGAGACCTTCAAGTATCTTAAAGAGGGACTCTGGTCAAAAGTGCTACATTGCAGAATTAGACTAAGCATACCCCCCAATAAATCTCATACCAAACATTAGGTTTCTGTGTTACTTCATTTTAAAGTTATGGGCTGATTTGTAACCCTGATTTCACTACCTGTTCAAAAAAGCCAGTTTCAGTGAAGAGGTGCTGATGATGTCATCTTCTGAACTCACAGTTTAGCCCTCCCTGTCAGCAAGCTTATAGTACCTATTTCTCCAAAGTTAAAAGATCATTCTGCAATGGTTTTCACAAGTAAAACAGGCAGCACCATTCTAAAATAGTGCTATAGAATCTATGTGTTTCAGGTTTTGTAACAAAGTTGACAAATTTGTATTGTAATGCCTTTTTGGTGTGGTTCATTTCTCCAGAGTTGCAGGATGCAAAGTCAGTATGCCTCCAGGCTGCTGATACCATGTGAAGTGTTACTCTGCAGTGCCTGTTTGGAAGTTGTATTGCTAAAAGTGTTGCAATGTAGGTAACTGCACTGCTGTTTGTCAGTGTCTGCTTTGCAATAAGTTTTAATAGGGGCCTTATATGTTTTATTTCCTACTAGGGGTGGAAGTGTTAGCCCTTGTAAAACAATCATTGTAATTTGGAGTACAAGGCAGATGAGCCTGAATATAGCTCAAGTAACAGCCTGTCAATGAGAAAACAAAAACGAGCTCTATTCAACTGAGTATCCCACTCTTTCATACTTTGATGATGAATAAAATATTGATTGATTGATTGATTGGTTGATTAAGCATTGAGCTGGCTACTGCACAGAAACTTTTAGTAAGGTTTCAAAACAGCACTACCCCCTCCCACCCCCATTTACAGGGTGATGGAATAATTGATTTAAAGTGCCATCCTGAGAAATCACCTCAATTGATTGATCAATAGGTGTGAAGGATCACAGCCTTTCACCACATCTGAGATATCCAATCTGCAAATCTCATATTAGTGTGCTGTAACTTAGCATCCAGCAACCCAGCAGAAAAGGACCACGACAAAAAAACACCAAAAACAAAAATATGAATTTGTCAACTTTGTTACAAAACCTGAAACAAACATAGGTTTTAAAGCAATGTTTATTGAATGGTGCTTCCTATTTTACTGGAGAAAACCATTTGCACATATTTATTAAACGTTGGAGAAGCAGGTCGCTGACAGGAAGGGCTAGACTGTGAGTTCAGGAGATGACATCATCAGTACCTCTTCACTGAAACTGGCTTTTTTGAACAGGCAGATAATTTAGTGTTGTAAAATGATTTGTAACTTTTAAACAAAGTAACTTAGGGATCTCAGTTTTGGCATGAGGATGATTGGGGCTATGTTGATCCATATTCTGAATTTATTAATGCCAGTAATTTTTGACCATAGTCCCTCTTTAAAGGCATAAATAAGGTACAAGTGGGTGACATCTTTCGGTATAGAATAAGTACAAGAACAAGTGGCACAATATGAGATTGCTGGGGGAAGGATAAGGGAAATATGAGGAAGTTGTTCTTCTTCAGTGAAAAGGTGTTGGATACATGGAATGGCCTGTCCCAAGTGGTGGTGGGAACAAGCATAGCAGAGGTATTCAAGCATGTTGGGATGGACATAAAGGAACCCTAGAAGTGGGAAGAATAGGCTAGCTGATGCCAAAATAGGGTCACCAGCCACTGTTATAGGTAAGGAAACAGGGAAGACTAGATGGGGCTAGTGGTCCTGATCTGCCATCAATTTTCTCTGTTTGTAACTTTCCTGCATGAGCTCCATGCTCTCCATGAGTAGTGTGAATGGCATTATGCTGCCGTGTTGGCTCTGACCAGATTTGTTTACATTGTTTGACACTTTCAATTGCTCTTTGCTTTGAACATTCATAATAGTCCCCTTCCCTGTGACTCACCTGGATATAAGCTTTGGGTCAGAGTGCCTCCCTCAGTCAACAAATTTAAATAAATAAAACAACAGATGGCAGTGATGTAACAAGAGAAATACCCATTTATTTGGAAAGTTCATGGTATAGCAGATGAGGGAGCAGAATGGATTAACCATGACAGGACTGTGCTAACGCTGTATGTGTGTCTCCAGTTCAGTATGTAAAAATGTTTAACTATCGTGTAACACACAATTCCTATTTATGTATTGTATCATGATCTACAACATTTTTAGATTCATTTAGTCTTTCTTATTTTATTTACAGTACTTTCTAGTAGCGAACTTTGTGTGTAGAGCAGTATAGTGTGTGTGTGTGTGTGTGTGTGTGCGTGTGTATGTACAGTATATGTATGTGAGAGAGAAAGAGAGACAGCAAGAAATAGAAAGAGAAGGAGAGACAGAGGGATGTTTTGTTCTTAAGACTCCTCTCAGCTTCAGTGGCACTTAATTGACTCATCTCTTTTCACAAGTGTAATTGAAGTCAAGCAAATTATTGAGCAGTCACCATCATGTAACATTTTGTTTGAATTTTATCAGCTGGGCTCCTAAGCAATTTTTTTTTTTTGCAGAATGACTAATACATTTATGTTGTAGAATGCAATCCTGCAATTGGCTAAAATATATTGTCATGTCATTGGTGACATGACATGCTCATCACAGAGGAAGAGGTTTCAGGATAAATGGGTTGGGGAAGGGAGCTGGGCACTATAGAAGAACTGTGTATTTGAATGAGAATTCAACAAGAACAATGAATTCTGAGGCATTATTTATATTCTAAAGCATGATGCAAATTCTGCAAAATCCTGTGGTCATAGAGTCATAGAATCTCATGGATCTTGCTTGCATTACAATAGATGCGTGATGATTTAGAAAACCTGCATGTACATAACCATTTCTGAATCTCTCACTTTCCTTGAATCTAATGTGTAATCATCTGAATTATGCAAAAAACCCTGGTTTAATTCAATATCAGTACAGTAGATCAGTAGGCAAAGGCTCATGAGGGTGATAAAATATTTGACGTGTACTGAATTCATTGATTTTGTTTGATTGTCGTTTGCCACACACATTTTGTGGTAGTATCAAGTTAAAGTACGATCGAACAAGGAACTCTTAAAGCTGAGCTGGGTTTGGATCATATATACAGGGATGGAAGTTAGTCCTAACTAGTGATAGAGACCAGATAGGATGATGTCAGGGTAGAAAACATCATTAATGTTTCAGTTTTCGACCTCCAGAATCATATCACATCCTTCTTCTTATTTAACATTGCCATTTTGTTGCCAAGCTCCTTTAAAAATATAATGAAAATTGTTGAGTTGCTTTGTGAATTAGAAATATAATTTATAACATACAGTATTACATAGCAAGACATTACTACTCCAATAAAAACAGCCTTAATTTATTTTAATTTTTATTATTTTGTTTGACCTATGAGTGATCATTGAGCATGGGAGGCTTTTTCCATGGTGATCACTGCAGTTCAGAGATATAAAGTCATAATAAATACACTGAATTACAATAGTTTATGTATGCCAAGGCTATTGTATGGATATACAAATTAAAACATATACTGACAATAATATAACAGACACATTCAGCTACATAATTAGCTACAGAACAACCCTATTTTCATTTTACTTGTTTTAATTCATGTCTCAAATTTGAAACAAAAATGCATATACTGTATATTAACAAATTTGCAACTTGATCCATATAAAACAGCTACATAATTTGAATTAACACTATGTGGATCTTCAATTGCCATCCATAGAAGCCATTCAAATGGTAAACCCTAATAATAAAGGAATCCAAAAAGGTCTGGAAGAGGGAATTACTTTTTGATATAAAGCACACTCATTAAATTAACAACATTAATGCTGGCATAAGGAAACATACATCAAAACCTGATACTCATAAATTATAATAGGAGTAAATCCTTCACTCAAAACCTGTTTTCAATTGTTATTTTCATGGCAGATCGATTACTGTAGGAATGGGGTATACATTTACATTATTTGATTATTCTCAAACATGATTTATCACTTAAGACAGAATAGAACAAAAAACATGTATAATGAAATTGACAACATTAGTAAATACAAGCCTGTGGCCTAGGGTAAGCAATACATATTGTGTAATTACTTCAGTTCATAGTTTCACAAATCGAAAAAATGTTCATGTTTGACTGCAGTAAGATATCTACTTCAAGTTCAGGTTTATTTGTTTCACTTTTTTTAAGGCATTACAGATTTTTTGGCTAAAAGGATCCACTAAAACCCCATCACATAGTTTTAACATACAACATATATCAAGCATGTGTTTTTCTAGCATGTCCATACTAATTAGTAAAAATAGTGTTTCATTATTCTTTTCCTATTTATCCTTATTTACAAACTCCAAACAATACAGACTCATTGAGGCACTTTCAGATTATTTTAAAATCCAGCCACCTGCATAATAATAACCTATAGCACTTAATACTTAATACTACTGTCAGTCTTGTACTGTTAATCTTGTGCTCTAATATACTTTAACATCTTATACTCTAACATCTGCTTCAGTCTGCCCAAGCTGAGGAGTCATCCTACATCACAGAACATACACTAGAAAATGCTATAAATACAGTAAGAAGACTCAATAAACACACATTCATTACTACACCACCATTATTGATCCATTACTTTCCTGAGATGTACCTTGTTTAGAAGCACTTAGTGTAATACCCTGGTTCCCTTATAAGGGAACTCAAAGTATGCTTAAAGGGTTTAACTCTCAGGTGTGTTGAAGTCCCCAGTTGTGGCAGACAAATTTGACCCCTAATTAGCTCCTCCCAAGCTACTGTATCTACTATCATAATATGTGCATTATGAATACAAATATAACCCTTAAGCTGCCAACAGAATAGAATGTACTGGAATCCACAGCACAGCAAGGATTAAAATCTTTAAATATGTTTTGGCCAATTAGAATGTAAGACTCACTAATGTGCACATACAGTGCCTCTTCTCTTGGTACAATTGGCATTTTGTACTATAGTTTAAATAACAGCATTTTAATAAAACATAAAATGGGCAAACCATTCAATTACAAAATATTGAATAGCACTGTTAAACATCAATTAAAACATGTGTCAACCTTACTTTGTCTACAATTTTTTTTATAAATGAATAGTACTGTCATGATTTTTATTTAGATGATATGTCCTCTGAAAGGTGACTTTTATGGCATAAGACAGCCATTGATGTGTTGTGCATAACCATAACCACTTGTTTTGCTTACCTCCTCTATCCCAGTTCTGATGCAGTGACTGCCTTATACATAACAGACACCACTCAGAGGACCTAATTATTCAGAAAACATGTTTACCAAGCCAGCATTTTTGAACATGTGAACTGATTTGCAGTATTGAATACCCAAACAGGGTTGCATATAATTAAAGACAATGGTGATTAAAATCCAAAGAAAAAGAGGTGAAAACAGTATTGCTTCAATAAAATCTTTATAAATGTAGATACTATAAATGCATACTGAATAGAAATATGCAGTTTAATTACAATAACATATGTTCCCACTGGGGTAAAAAATGATCTAGAATATGGTTGTAGCCAGTGTTCTTCAAATGGACATTGCAGTTTGGATACAAACTGAAAACAGTCTTACTTCTGTAATATATTTAGTGCTGCTTTTATTTTACTAAGCACATGTAGAATTCTTATGTTATATTGCTATTTAATGCACTGTGACTGCTATCCATCGAAACCTTTCTGGGGTCCTACTGTGTTTTACCTACTGTACAAACTCAATTGTGACATGTAGGGGTATTGAAGGAGTACATAGTCACCCACCATTTTGCAACTACACGGTATTAGAATCAAATCTATGTGTTGAGCAAGTTCATCATTCTGGTGAGTCCTTTCAAAAATGTGTTTACTCTGGACATTCCAGTTGAGTTGCAATGTCTCATTTTCATCTGTAGCTTGCTGTCACTTGATATTATGTCTGCATTGATTGAAGTGTTGTGTGATAAGGGAGCTGCTCAAGGCCTCACAGTGCTTCAGATGAGATTTTTAAATGAGGTCACCATCTCTGGTTACTATCCAGGTCAATGTTAAAGATCTCATGGCACTTATGAGTGAAGAATACGGGAAATATATATTGAAGAAATGAAGTTATAATACAAACGAATACATGGCCATTTTTTGATATAAACAAGAAACATCAAACAGTTCAGTAACTGAAAACAGTACACAATTAAAAAATTGTCCAAGGAAAATGTTTCCATCTCTTACACCATTGAGTTCTATTCATATATATTCCAAGACACATTGTTTTTTAAGGGCAAATTCAATCTTATGTAAAATATTTTTATGATCCAGATAGAATAGTTGTAAAACATTTATGTCATACCTGCCATATCATTACTTCTATACATGATAAAAAAAAAGTAAAATTACAGAAGGAAAAAATTTATGGGACAGAGATTGCAAATCTCCATATATGAGAATATCATAAGAGATGCTTGCCTAAAATGGTTCAGACCAGTTAGTGCTCAATGGCAACCCAAAGGCTTGAATAAAAGGACAGTAAAAATAGAAATGTTTTATGCTTTCAGAGTGAGCACACAACTGTTCCATGGGCAAAAATGCTCTGTAATACTTTTATGTTTGTTATTATCCTTCACATTTAATTTGCCATGAAAGCATAATGATACTATGCCCCAGTATTGTGCAGTAATGCAGTTATTGGTCAAATAATTAAAAGCAGCCTGTTTAAACAATGGTGATACTGCTGGAAGGATCTCAATATCAGTAACAACTAATGATTAATATAAAGCTTTCCTCTGTTGAGTAGAGATAGTATCCCAAGAGAGCTTCCTTCTCTTAAATTTAAGAAAGGGTTCTAAATAGTTTGGAAAAATAGCATTTTGATCTTTGCCATTCTAACTTCAAAGGTTCTAGCCATATGTTAGCCATTCCTTCTACATAGGGTTTGAACAGTGAATGGGGATATATTTTTGGAAAAAAAAAATTTAAATAAAAAATGACACTGTGAACAATGTTTAGACCTTCTTAATCTATGGAAAAATGCAAAACATCTCTTTTAATGGAATTGAATCTGCTGTCCTATGCCATCCAAAAGAAAGTATTTAATAGTCAGCTTTCACATACAGTAGTTGAGGTAAAGGAAAAATTACACAAACGTAAAGAAATATAGATACAGAAATGTTTTGATTATACTAATTATTTTTCTTTTGGACACTAGTGGTGAAGAGTAGGGGAATATTATAAAACCATTGAAATTATACAGAAGATTTGTTTATTAAATTTTTGTTTACTGGGTAGGTGCACTAGCCATAACAATGACTATTTTCAGGCAGAAACTGGGAGGTTACAAAACAGTGCAGCAATTATAACAAAACATAAGCAGATACAATCTGCTTATCAGTTATACAACACACTCAACATAAACAAGTAGAACAGACAGGGAAAAAAAGAAACCATATATCATTACTCATCATATTCTCCAAGTTTCAAGATATTACAAAACCTTCAAAACCTATTTATATTCACAAACTAAGATAATACCAGTGACATCCATGAGCAAGAGGACCAGTACGATTGAAACACACTGTTTTTACAGTTTTTTTTTCTTCAGTATGATACATGTTTTGAATCACTTTAAATATCATTGCTAACACAGCCCCAGGTAAACAATATTTGCTGAATTTGCAGAGAGCATCGAGCCTGCCATAAATAATATCTACAACATATAGAAATAATTTGTAAAGTAGATGGATGAAACTTTCTCCATTGACCCAAGAAAAGGCCTAATACAATAATTATATAATTCACTTTCTGAAATAGTGTTTTTTTCCATGTTTTACTTAATGTCTCCCAGAAAGAGTAGACAAAGGGACATCCTAACAGTAGATGGCGCTGGGTCTCTAGAATATTCCTACATGACTTTCTGGGGCAATTTATCTTAGCAATGGGTTTATGCATAAAGGAGTCCTTAACCACCATTCCACCATGTAGGTTCAACCATGCTACATCCCACATTTGTCTTGGGATTCTTTTATTATTTAGCTGCTGCAAGGCTTCAGACTCCTTCTCTTCCATACAGAATTTTAAACTGACTTGAACACTACAACTGGTGTTTAAAATATAGACATATAGTTGCTTCCCTGTTCCTGCTATAACTTGAGAATGAGATCATTTCCTAATCATATTTTTTCCCAAAGCTTTACACATGTATTTGGGAATCACATGCCTGTAATCTGCAACCCTGCTTGTCCACCTATCACTTTGCTACTCTGCCAGAAGAGGAGTAAGCCAGTCTACAGTCCAAGTACCCCACACTTTTCCTGCTCCTTTCAGTGCCAGTGAGAAATGATACTAAAAAAAATTGAATGAATAAAAGCAATGGGATTAATCATGTTTGCTCCTCTTTCTTTTATATCCCTTATAAGTAATTTCTCTTTTTATGAGGGTTAGGCAGCTCCCTTATAGTCTGTGAAAGAGTAAACTGAACAGTTTTATCTCTAAACATGTGGGCGGTAAAAATAGAGAACTGATGTATAAAAAACAAGGGAGTAATAATGCTTTTATCAAAATCACTCTTTTTATCTTCTGTAGGGCTCTATTTTTGCAAGTTTTTAAACTACATTCTGCTTTTGCTATACAGTCAGTCCAATTCTCCAGATCCATATCCCCTTTTCCAAATTTGATCTCTAAAATGTTCAAAAGTTCCTTACTAATTTGGACTCCAGCAGTACAGCAGCTACTATTTAGAGTCTGTGTGTTGCCTACAGTAATTCTGAGACATTTAGTGAAATTTATCTTTGCTTCTGCTGCTTGTGAAAATGTATTTGTTGTGTTTTGCACAATGTTACTTTTAGCATTCTTATCTAGAATGACACACAAATCATCAATGTATGCTAGAGAAAAAATTGCAGGAGTGTCCTCTATGAGTTGTATACCTTTAATAGTGCTGTTTTGCAGTATCATCCTTAATAAGGGATATAGAGAAAAAATATATATAATAATGTGTTTAACAGACAACCCTGTATAACCCCTCTCTTTACCAATATTTTATTCCCATAATGTGAGTTAGTAAATATAGAATATTAATGGCTGGATAAGTGGTTATAACAAGAATTTTGCATACATCTGAGGTGTGGCATGCCACATAAATCATGAGAGCAAAACTTGAGGGGTTTGTTAATGCATCCCACACTGAGGGTGTGTGTACAATTTGAGTTTGACACAACTACCCAGCCTTTATTTTATATACCTGCTGGTGAGCATTTTTTTTTGCCATAGCCATTGTGCAAAATAAACAGACAGAGCCGTGGACCAGTCAGATTTTATTGCAGTCCACAGCAGCTGGCAAAAAAATGTAATTTGCCTTTTCATTTCTTTTTTTTTTTTACTTTGTGTAAAAGTGGAAAGTGAGGTATTTTTCTAAGTAACTTACCACCAACTTTGAGGGGCAGTGAATTCACCAGTGAGAAGGAATGGCTCCAGGAAGCAGTGCTGAGGAAGAGAAGTCCAGAGGCTGGCACATGTGTGGGACGTGGGAAATTCAGCGTATGTTTGCCATTATATCCAGCTGGTTATAATGGCAAATTATAATTCAGCTTCCCTTTAGGGAAAAAATGCTCACCAGTTATTATACAGTATTAAACTTGTTCTGTTATATACTGTAGGGCAATAAACCACTTTACAAATTGTGCTACAATCCCACAATTTAACAAAACACACCACAGATATTCTTGAGGGACCTTACAAAGGCCTTCTCTTGATCCATAGCAAGTATGAATCCTTCAGCTTGTAATCTGTTTCTCTTTCTAGAATTTCTATTAACAGGCATAGAGAACTTAAATGACTCAAACTTGTACCAATGGCCTCCTTGGACTTGGGGGGATGTCAATCAATTACCTGTACCTGACTGTATGCTTAAATCTTTAGGTACAACCTACGATGGGCTAATAATATAGTTTCTATGGCCTCTGTTATTTTGTAGAATGTTTCACTGCCTTTCCTTTATGAGTGTTCTTCCTGCTCAGCAACTTGCACTTCACTCTAGGCTGTCACTTACAGTGAGTCATTTATGTCAGATCATGTGCTTCAAGCCAACTATGAAATCAAACTAGAGCACAGCATAAAAATTTCACTCTTCACCTGCAAATTTCGCACTTCATGGCAACAAATGCATGAAATTCACCACCAGGAAATTCGTGAATTTTGCAAAGCATGAATTTTTGGCACTTCGCATGAAATTTGTGGGCGAAGTTTTATTTTGCAACATCTCTTATTATTACTGTCCCAGATACTGAAGGTTCTGCACTTCCACCTTCCATGGGGTCATTAGTAAGAGGTATTGAAAATTCCATAGTAGCACTGGGGTATGAAAGTGGTCTTACTACTGCACAAGATGCCAGTGTCCCCTGGACATGACTTAAAGTTTCTTTAGCAATCAATTTTCCATCACAGGACTTCACCCATCCTGCAGCTATTAATGTAGAGTCTACAGGCTAGTTTCTGTGTGTAGCAAATTTCCACCCAGATTTTTCACCCCACAGTCTGACAGTGCAGCACCCCAAGATATTTAGGTGCCTTTACTACTCCCTGTGTTACCTGTTGTTTTCTACAGCTGGGCTCTACTGTAGAGCAGTCTGTTTGTCTTCTTATAGACATTCTGGAAATGGCTTTATTGCTTCCTTTTCCCAGCTCACATTATACATTTACTGAGAGCTTCTCTGGAAGTGGCTGCCGCTCTGCTAAGACCATCTCCACATCCTGAACCTTGCCTTTCTCCCCACTTCCTCTCCTCCCTGACTAAGGCCTCTGGCTGGCTTATCCCCCCCCCAAGCCTATCCTGAATCTGTCAGGCTTAGTTATATATCTGAGTTTACTGTATTTCTAAAGACATGTACCAGTATTCTGACTGTTAGCCTTCACTGTTCTTTGTAACAAGATGGTCTGTGTCATTGTTGAATTGTAATGTAATGTTTGTACTTTACATAATTTCTGTGACATGGAACATTTATAAAGGAATCTCTGACTCAAAGGTACTTCAGAATCCTCAATAAATAAACAAATAAATCCTCCAAAGCAGGAACTCCATGCACAAGAGCAGTGCATGATTCCACACTCCTCACTTTGTTTTCTGTGGGCATTTGTACAGCTGCAGTGTTTTACAGCTTGTTTCATTGGCTGTCAGACAGGTCCTTTGAAGGTGCCATTCATTCTGTTACTGCAGGTTGTACCTTGCTGGTCAAAACAGACAAACAAACCATCTGAGAAACTGTAGGTTCCCATTGTACATGGCATGAAAAGAGCTTCTCCTTTTCTCTGTGCAAATGTACTTCTTCCACTACCATGTTTAGCAGAATGTTCTTTCTTTTCTCTAATGCTAGTTTTAACTTTTCTTTCCCCATTAGCAAGTCCAGTTGCTGCTTTGTTGCTATGTTACCAGGACTGACTTGTACCCCTTGTATGGCTTTTTTCCACAGGTAAATCCACTTCCATATAATTTTCACAATTTTCTTTACTCCAAACAGAAACAACCTCTGTAGAAAAGGTAATGGGTCAGCAGGTATGCTCCCACACTCCTGCATCATCCACACCTGAACCAGGCAGAGTGGACATCTTTGCAGACTACCAGATGGCCAGAGGTTCCCTCTCCTGGAGAGTAAGGGATCTACCTGTTGCCATGGCCAGCATTTAAACATCAATTAAAAAAAGTGCAAAATAATGCACTTGAGGCACAGAAACCCAGGAGTGGCTTACAAAATGGGAGGGTGATACTAATGACTGCCAATCAGGGGGTGATCACATTGGATGACCTAGTGGTGGTGAGGCAGTATGATAAGGCAGTTGAGAGGGCTAGTAGGAAGCTGGGGTGCATAAGGATGGGTATCACAAGCAGAAAGAGGGAGGTGGTGTTGCCTTTGTATAGATCAATGGTAATACCCCACCTACAGTACTGTGTCCAGTTATGGAGACTACATCTCAGAAAGGACATAGAGTGGAAGCAATCCAGAGGAGGGCAACTAAAATGGTGTGGGATCTGTATCAGAAGCCTAAGGAGGAGAGATTAAAGGCCCTAAATATGTACACCCTTCAAGAGATGGGAGAGACATTGTACTTCATAGGGTAATCAAGGTACAAGAGGAAATAATTTTTAGGGAAAAAAGGTGCTCAAGGGCAAAGGGAAATGATAAGAAGCTGGAGGGATGTTGATTCAGGTGAGATGTTTTGAAATATTTCTTCCCAGGAACAGTCTTCCAGTGGAAGTGATGGGATGAAAATTGTAGTGGGGTTCAAGAATGCATGGGATAGGCATAAGTGAATCTTAAAGAAAGGGAGCGTTGAATGTGCTGGATATCAAGTACGTTCTGTGGCAGGTAAAAATGGGCAAACTAGGTTTGCCAAGCAGTCTTTACCTGCTGGCAAATTTTATGTTTCTAAAAAAAAACAAGAAAAAAAACAACCCCCTGTAACTCATCCCCAGAACGTTACCTATTTTAAACATAAACCACAATAGTGACATAAACTGCTAAGTTTATGTAAGAAAAACAGACATGATGAATACTGCTTATTTGAAATAATAAGAAACCTGAATCCGAACCTTGTGGGTCATTGCATTTAGCAGGGACAATTTTGACAGCTTCCGACAGGGCAACATACAATATGGAGAGTAATTTGATCAATAAGAAGAACGTCAGTTTATGACTCTATGCTTATTCATTTATATGTTTTTAAATACTGGGTTAGCCCTTTAAAATAAAACCAAATTGATTTAATTTTAAACACCTTCAGACATACATATATACACATACATATTTAGAGAGGATAGAAGGCCATTGGTCCATTGAGTTATTCCCTGCCATCATTTTGGTGGGAATACACTGTCATCTCATTCTCTTCAAAGTACTTTCGAGGCTAAACATGAAGGTCATTGTACTGGTAATCTTCCTACTTTAATTGACATTGGTTGTACCCTTGTTCTTTTAACCATGTGTCTCCTAAAACCTTAAGTTTCCCAGTGTTAAGAAAAAAGCAGTTTTTGGCATTTTCTCTACACCGTTTTGTGTTTTTGCTATTTCCCATAATAATACCATGATCTGTAATATTTTGCATTAACATCCCACCATGTTTGATGCATGTCCTGACATGCCCTTGATTTTGTTCCTCACTTTTGTTATGTGTTTAGTCTGCAGCTTGCAAAAGTTTGAGATTCAAGGGATTGCATGGAAATCCCAATCCCGCAGATGGCAGCACAAAATCTGTTGACTGCCAATAGGTTTGCCCCAAAAATGTAACTTTTCAAACATTTACTCTTTACTAGTGTACATTTATAACATATGCCAACATGGATGGTAATTTGGTGACCACTTGAACCAATTAATCTCTACAAAGTAAGCATTAAGACATGGAAAGGCATTAGTTGTCTGAGGTTAATGCATGCTCAGGTGTATAACAAGGCACACAGCAATTGTGCTGAGTGCCATTAGAACCTAGAAGTGCATTCTCTCCAGACAACAGACATGCCCTGGGGTGTCTTATCACCTTTGAAAATGGGTCCTTTGCAAAAAAAGGAAAAAATACATGCAGCTACATATAAAGAGGCAAAAAAAATACAGCTTAAAGTTTTTTTCTATTAAACAGAAAAAAGTCCTTGTTGCAACAATCTGCCTCTATGTGGGGGAAAAATTAAGATGAAGAAACTCAAAATACTTGATATATAATACACATATGAAATCAGTTTAAAATTTGCTATTCTTTTCTTTGTAAAATAAAACATTGTCTCTGTTGCAGCTTTCTTCCTCTTTGTGGCAAAAACAAATTGAAGATAAAAGAACATTTTGAAATTCATATAATGACACAAACAATCACAGTTAAAACCTTTTTTTTTGTAAAATAAAAATGCTTGCTATTACAGCTTTCTGCCTTTATGTGGCACTGGTATAAACTATTCTGTGTCTGTTGTCAACCTCACTCTAGTTCCTAGTTCACTCACATGGATGCTCTGATTTGCAAGTCTGCAGCACAAAGAGCTTGGTCGGAATTTTCTGAGATATGGACACATCACTCGTGTCTGTATTTCAGATTAATGCTGCATCCAGGCAAATGTATTGGAATGCTGGAGGCATATTTATAAACATCCTGAAAGTTTTTGCAGCAGAATAAATGATTCATGCATCTAATTTAAATGCATGCATCATTTTCAGGAAGCAAGTTGGGCAATTGTTGCCAGCAGTTAGACCACCTTGTAGGTGATCAAACTATCTGGACAGATGTCAGGTGGCAGCATCCATACGATGGACTCAGTTTTCTGAAAATCCCTCTCGTTGTATCTGAAGTCTCCTGATACAGGGCTCTGTCCACAAGTAAAGCAACACTCCAAAAAAAGTAAAACAAAAAGGGGGGTGCCTACTTGCCAGCTATGGCAATTCTTTTTTGGCAACAGCATGGTAGCCTTGAAGATATCAGAAATAAATCTGCAACACATTAAAAGCCAACACATTTAAAAAAGTAGACTCATGATTGTTCATATTTACAGAGGGAGCATGTACACCCAGTAAGCTTGTTTGTATTATCTAACATTTACAATCTTAGCTCCAAAGAAGACACCATTAGTTCAAAATTTCAGTCAACAGCTGTCCTGGTGGTGCACCAGTAGTGCTATCGTTCATAACATCAGAAACCCAGCTTCAGGAATGAGCCAGCGTCACTGAGGGCAAGGGGAAAGCAGGATCAAGCATAGTAGAGGACTCTTTCCTCCTCCGGGAGGTAGGACAGCCAGCTCTGCTTCTTTACTGACCCCTGTGTTATCCCATATGGCAGTGCAACTGGAGTAGCTTTGGGAAGAAAGGACGTAGGCTGGTGCCACAGTGAGCATGATTGCCTCTGCACATGTACAGCCACATTGTCTGCAGCCTGGGGAAGGGTAGAATAGAACAATAGAAAAATGCCCCACTGTGAAGCATGACAGCTACATCGCACTTGCAGACCTGCACTCACTGACCTGGGCACTCTCCCGGATGACTGATGGTGTGTTCCTGAAGGATCTTGTCCAGCTTGAAGGATCCACATTGGGAGGAAACAACAGGGTTAAAAAATGGGGAGAAAAGATATGACCCAGAAGAAGGTGTGGTGATGGGGTTGGTGTGCAGTGAGGCTTGAGAGGGTGTCAAAGGCCAAATGGGAGTCAGGTGTATAGCTAGAATTAGGAAAACAAAATGTCAGCCAACACAGCCATGCACACATGTATTTTGGGCATGTAAGCTGTCCCTGACATGCTGCCTAGATTGAAAATGATGTCTTTGTTACTTTGGATTATAAGTGATATAGATTTTCTTGCTGACTAGTTCAAGAGTTCTGTGTTGCTGAAGATAAGGGACTTTAATATCTAGAAAGAAGCCATGTGTGTGGGTGCGTGTGTGTGCGTGTGTGTGTGTGCGTGTGCATGTGCATGCGTGCGTGTGTGTGTGCGTTAGTCTGGTTGGAGTGCTGCTTTACTAGCCAATGCAGCCATGTATCAGCACTCTAGATCATGGCAGTGCCCTATCTGTACTTCAATTAGCTATTAAAGAGGTTGTTTGTGATTGCTAGCAGACTGATCTCATGTCATGTTTCTATACCACTATTTTATTTTAAAAAATGTTATCATTTCAGTCCTTAGCTTTTCTGTTCTTATTCCATAGATTACTGGATTGGAAATTGGTGGTACAAGAATGCATTCCAATGATAGGATAAAATGTACAAACGATGGAATTTTGGTCATGCTCAGCTCAGGTTCAATTACTGCAAATATGCATCCCATCACAAATAAGGCAAGAACAATGATGTGGGTACTGCATGTCTGCAAAGCCTTGCCTCTTGCTTCTTTTGATCCTTTAAAACAGATTATAAGCACTTGTGCATAAGAGTAAACTATGACAGACATTGGAATCCCTGTATCAATCAAGACTGGAATTAAACCAGAGTAACTTTCATCAGGAACATCTGAGCAAGACAATTTTACAAGAGACATATTATTGCAAAATGGTCTTTCTGTGTTAGAGCCACATCGATAAAGTCCTTTTGTGAAACATATTATCCCTATCAAAAGAAATGAATACATCCAAGCAATCAGTAGGAGGAAGCATATTTTTAAAGGGGTCATAATATTAGCATATCTTAAGGGGTTGCAGATTGCTACATATCGGTCATATGCCATTACTGTGAATATGGTCCATTCAGAGGTACAAAATGTCAGCACACAAAATGCTTGAATGAAACAAGCAGTCGCTGAGACAGTTTCCAATAAAGTATTAACCATAGATATTGGTAAAAATGCAGTGCTACCATATACTCCATTAACAGCTAAGTTACATATGAAGATATACATGGGTTCATGTAAACTCTTCCTTAACAAAATAACAGTTATAAGTAATAGGTTAACACAAACTGTTACCAGATATAACACGAGAGCACCAGCAAAGTACATATATTTAGTATTAGCCATATTACCATGTCTGATGAGTAAAACGTTTGATGTATTTGTTACGTTTTCCATCTGTCTCTTACCTGTAAAAGAAATTATTTGTGTATAACGGTGAATTAAAATGATTATGTCAGTAAATGATGCTGCATACTTTGTGTTTGCACACAGTAAAACATACAAACTTCAGTGTAGAACTGATGTAAAAAAAGTAGCTTTTAGTATCTTTTATTTGACACTCTGACACTTATTTTTTTTTAGACCAGGCTATGGGCAGGGGATGTATCCCTTCATCTGTGCCAGGCCCCATCACTCTGCATACCCCCAAGGCTGCCCAGTCCAGGAGGCCCACAGCTTACTCCCTGTGGTTGGACTCCCAATGGGGTGAGACTGTGATCAGCCTGGGGCCTCAGCTGAGGCTTATGACTGGAGCGTTATTTGTGTGAGGGTCCCAGGGCTTCATTGCATGCTGGCCCAAGGGTTTTTTCTTATAGTTTTCCCCACAGGAGATGCAGACATGGAATGACATCAGCACAGGTCAGGTGCGCTCCCACACCCAGCCTACCGACATCCACCTTCACCTCCCTTGCTGCTTGTTGTTCCCGGCTATTGCACATCCAGTCTCCACTGGGTGTCACTAACATGCCAGGAACCACAATTCTCTCCTCACTGAAGGAGGAGTAGGAGAGCTATTTGTGGACCACTCATCCTGCCTCCTCCAAGTCAACCCTCTGACATCCCGTGCCTATTCCCGAACATGGGTAGCCAGCACTACAGGTGGTAGTACTACCGCAGTGCCTGCAGGTCAACACATTCTCACATTTATAATATGAGCTTTCAAAGCAAGATAGGCATCTTCATCAGACACTGTGATAAAGCAGTTATATGAAAAGGACTTTACAGAGAGAACTCAATGCTAACTAGAATAATAAATATAAGCACTGTAGATGTAATTAAACATTTACACACTAGCGTCACAGTCCTGTTGCTAAGGAAGTATCATAGCAGAAAAACTACAGTATAAATAATATGATGTATGCATAGACAAAAAGAGCAGTCTTTGAAATACTAGGTTAGTAATTATCTTAGAGATGTTGACCGTTATCCAGTGTAAACAAACTTTTATGGAAGAATGTGACAGAGAGTTGTCTACAGATTAATTGGTATTTATATTACAAGACCTTCCCTAAGGCAGAATCTGGAGTAGTCTAGAAATTCTGATTTTTTTATCCTGCAAATTACAAGCCTGCAAATTATAGCAAGTAATAAATTCCACATAGAAACATAGACAATGATGGCAGAAAAAGACCCATGGTCCATCCAGTCTGCCTAGGTTCCCTAAATCCCTGGGATCATTCTTGGAACCTAATGTTCCTCAGGGTACTAACCCTCCTGGACTTTACCCTAATTATCATCCCAGTCATGTTGACCCAGGTAACCACTATTCCCTTCATTCTATCCCAGGTCTGTTTGAATCCCTTACTGTGCTCACTGCCACTACCTCATCTGGCAGACTGTTCTAGGGTTCCACTATCCTTTCTGTAAAGAAGTGCTTCTTCACATGTCACCTGAACCTCCAACCTGTCAGCTTTCACTCATGACCCTATGACTGACCTTGAGTTTGTATTCAGGCTAAATAATTCCGCATAGTTCACGTCATTAATTTCTTTGAGAAATTTGAAGGTCTCAAGTATATCTCCCCCCTCTTCCTTCTGGTTTCCAATGAGTACAAATTTAGTAACCTGACACACTCCTAATTGGATTTACCCTGCTGTCCCTGAATTATTTTGGTCACTCTGCATTGCACTGTCTCTAACCTATCTTTGTCTTTTCTGAGGTTAGGACTCCAGAACTGGGCACAGTACTCCAGGTGAGGCCTGACCAGGGCTCTGTAGAGGTGTAGAATCACATTTTTTCTCCTACTGTCAGTTCCCCTCCCCAATGCATCCCAGCATCTTATTGGCCTTACTATAGACCTTGTTGCACTGACTAGTTTGTTTAACGGAGTTACTGATGATAACCCCTAGATTCCATTCCTTGTTTGTAGTGCTATGTCCTTCCCCTCCCATGCAGTACTCCATCATGGGGTTCTTTTTCCCTAGGTACATTTCCTTGCACTCTTTTGTGTTGAATTTTAGCTGTCAGACATTTGACCACCCCTCTAATATTAGCAGGTCTTTTTCCTTACAATTCACCCTCCCACATAGTTTTCTGTAGTCCACAAATAGACACAAATTGACCTGGATTCCCTCTCTAATGTTGCTAATGAACATCTTGAAGATGACCAGTCCCAGGACTGATCCCCACTCTTTACCTCCCTCTCATCTGATTTAACCCCATTGGCCACCACCCTCTGTCATCTACCTGCTAGCCAGTTTTCCACCCAACTCACAAGAGTTTTAGCTGCCCCCAGGTCCTCCATTTTTATAAACAACCTCTTGTGTGGTACTGAATCAAAGGTTTTACTAAAGCCAAAGTACAAAAAGTCCACCGCGTGGCCTTTGTCACTCTCCCTTGTCACCCAGTCAGAGAAGACTATCAGGCTGGTCTGACAAGACCCTCATCTGACAAAACCATGTTGTTTATCGTCGTGTAGTCCGTTGCTCTCCAGGTATTCTACAAGGTCCATTTTAGTCAGGGAATCCATCAGCTTCCCAATGATGGAAGCCAGGCTAACAGGCCTATAATTCCCTGGTTGCTCCCTGTCTTTCCCACCTCCTTCCCCCAGTTCCCTATAAGTTCCTTGTACATCCACTAACTTCCAAACTGCTGTGACTACCTCAGTCCTGAGTGAACTGTTTAACAACTCAGCCAGTGGATCAGTCAGTTTTGTTGCCAACTCCCTCAGTATCCTTGCATGCAACCCATCTGGACCTGGGTCCTTATTAGTCCTGAGGGCTGCCAGCCCCTTCAGGACTTTTTTCCTAGGAAACACTGGCAGACTCATTTCTGGGATTCCCTTTGAGTCCGCTTTCATGATGCTCTAAGGCAGTGGTCCGTCTTCTTCCTTTGTGAAGATGGAGAAAAAAATAATCATTCAGAATGATGGCCTTCCTCCCATCTTCTTCTATCACCCTACCCCTACCCTCTTACACAAGTCATACAATACCCCCCCTTTTTATGTTTTCTGCTAACGTATCAAACAAACTGTTTTCCTGTTTCTTCACTCCCTCCACAATGCACAGTTCTGTGTCTGCCTTTGCCTCCCTGATGGTTCTGTTAGCTTCCCTGACCTTCTAAAGATATTCCTCTCATTTTGCCTCTCCTTGCTTGCTCTTGTATGGTATGCACCACCTATATCGACCACGGTTACTACGGGTGGCCGTTTTTTGTGGGCAGAATTAAAATGCCATTTGCCATATCCATTGATGTTGATGTTATATCTGGGGCTTATAATGGATGTTGTCCACCTGCTGTTTCGGGCTGTCATGTCAAAATCTGTTGTTGGGGGAAGTGTTGTAATTTATTTTAATAGCAAGCTGTGGTCGCCATGGATTGTGGGAGCTTTTACTTTTTTAAATCCCGGTTACAAGCTATTCAGCAGTCTGCTCTTAAAATAATGGGATCTCTAGAGCCAACTGCAACACTTGGTGGTAGACAGGGAGGACGATAAAGGGCAGCAATTAAGGAACTTCAGTCTCTGGACATACAGTGTTACCGAGGCAACACACTTTGATACAGTAATGGGGAGAACACAGACACGTTTAAAAGCAGCGTTCACTTTCCCGAATTCAGTAAGCTGTAAAGGAACTAGGAGTATGTTTCTTTCCTAAAGGACACATTTCTGATGAGTTGTTTTTTTGAAATTTAATATCTTTAATAATTTTTTAGAAAAAAAAACAAATAAAATAATACATCAGTGAGCAAAGAATATGAAATACAGAGGAAAGGCTAAACAAGACAACTAACAGCCAACAAGGCCATATGAAAGGAAGGGTACATAGAAATAAAAGTATAACAATCCCCCCATATCCCCCACCCTCTCCCACCCTACCCCCAAAGAAAAGCCCTACAGAGTGTGCTACAAAGTATTATTCAGATTTTGTATATCCAACTAGGAACTGACTACATTATATTGATTTTGGGGAGTCTATCAGATAACAGGTATCAATGCAGGTATAAGGCATGCAGTACATTTCTGATGAGTTGTTCATGAAGGAATGTACCCCCCCCAACTAGGCACACTGTATAGATAAACCGACCACTCTGTATTGTGGCCAGAATGGGAGAACACCAATGCGCCCACTATAAGTGGCTTTAACTGTATTTTTAAAAGGTGCTCTTTTTGACCATTACTGCTTCCCTGACTCTAAGTGAGAACCATAGTAGTTTCTTTGATCTATGTCACTGTTTTTACGCTGTCTTCAATGTCTCAAGAACAGACCCCTTGATTGCTTTCCATTTCTCCTGCACCTTACCTATGTCCACCACCCCTTCTAACTTCTCCTTGACTAGTTCCCTCATCTTAACAAAGTCCACTCTTCTAAACACAAGGACTTTGGTTTTTTAGTGTGGCTTACCAGCCCATAGAGCCAGTTCAAACCTCACAGAGCTATTGCCACTATTCCCCAGTGGCTCCCCCAACTCTCATGGCACCCAACAGATCTGTGTTGGTGAGTACTACATCTAGGACTGCAGACTGCCTGGTGAGTTCCTTAACTAGTTGTACCAGGAGACAGTCCTGAAATGCATTCAGCAGTGACTGACTTGGCACTCCTGGCCACCGGGACCTCCAGACAATGTCAAGCAAGTTTAGGTCCCCTACTACTACCACCTTCCCCCTTTGCCACCACTCTCTTAAGTTCCTCCTCAATTATTCTGCCCTTTCCTTTCCTTGACCAGGAGTCCTATAGACCACCCCAAATCTTATCTTTCTGCCCCAGACCACCATGAATTGTGACTATATAGACTCAATTTCCCCATCTGAGCCTCTAATGCCACCATCTTCAGTCAATTCAATGCTTCCTTTGACAAAGAGGGTGGCCCGACCCAACTGTCCAGTGATCCATCCTGAATAATGTATATCCAGGAACCGCCATCTCCCAGTTGTTGTTTTCTGTGGCCCATGTTTATGTGATGGCCAGAAGGTCTACCTCAGTGTGTGCCATCACTGCCTGGAGCTCACTTAGTTTGTTCCCAAGGCTCCTGGAGTTCCTTTACCCCGTATCCTACAATCGTCCCCTGGGTGTGAAGGAGTACTATCTTGGACTCCTTTCTGCTCATCCTTCATTGTGGATCCTGTAGACCTGGACTCCCCTGCAGTCAGTTTAAATGCCAGATGCCAACATCAAACTTCTGCCCCAGTTTGCTGGCCTCCTCTCTTTTCAGGTGAAATCTGTCTCCCATGAAGAATTGCCCACCCCAGAAATCCCCCCCAGTCACCTTCAAAATGGTACCCCATGTCCCAACACCACCCCTTGAGGCAACTACTGAATTCTGTTATCTCAGCATCCCTAATCCTGTCCTGCCTCCCCACACAGCCCCACACAGGGGGGACTTCGGACAAGGTCAGGGAAGTCGAGTTCAACACCTACCTGTGCCCCAGTCTACGGAAACTCTGCTTCACTGCCTGTACTGACTGGCTGGCCAGATTGTTGGTACCTAGGTGCACCAACAACCCCTGCTCCCCTTCCCTCTTCACCATCCTCCCTATTCTATCTAAGTCCTGGTTGGCTAATTCTCCAGGCAGGCATCGAACCAGCCCTCTTCCATCTGCCCCCCAACATCTTGTCTGTACCTCTAACCATTGAGTCCCCGATTGCTAGAACCTTCTTTATAATCTTACCCTCCTTGGGTGCAATGTGCTTTCTGGCCTGTCACCTGACACTGACCCAGAGTCCCTCCTTGCAGTGTAAGGAGCTTTAGCCTGTTCAAAGGGTGTGAAGAGATTCACCATCTGGATGCAGCTGGGCTGGTCAACTTCTTTGAAGCTGCCACTTGTAACCCTTCCACACCCACCACCCCAGACCAGTGGGTCTCTGGGGGAGTGAGGGAGAGGTAGTAGGCTCCTGCTGAGATGAGTTTGCAGTTGGGTAATTTCCATCCTGGCTGCTACCAGCTGAACATAGAGCTTCACTATGGTCATGCAGAAAGGACAGGGTCCATCCATTATTATTTATAAACATTAACCTAGTAAGGTGGTTGTAATGTACTTTAGTTAACATTGAAGTTATATAGAACTGAATGTATGCTTTGTGTACTTTATTGTTGTTATAAATCACCAAGTATAATTGATGGGATGAACACACCAATGGGAATCCAAATTATAATTGGAGGATACTAATGAAATAATGGGGTAATTGCAAACACCTGGCAATTAAAATACTATATAAATGTGCACCTCACAGTAATGCCACACCCCTGATGAAGAGGTCTTTGTGGCCTTGAAGTGCTGGGCTGCTATCACTGACATGGTATGTGAACCTGTACATTGTGTTTTAAGAAGTTTTGAATATTTTTATATTTGAAATCTGCTCCAAATTAATGATGAGTTATTTAATAAAGTATTTTGAATAATAATAACTCTAGCCTGAAGTGCCGTTTCTTGGTTGTATTAAGTATATTTATGGGAGTTATGCATGAAGGGCCCAGAAATATACGTTGTGTGGTAGTAAACCATGCACACCCCTATACTGCACACAGGGCAGGGCAGCAACGTGGCATTCATGACCACATGCGCATGGTGTGCACACAGAGGGGGCATGAGTAAGCACTGCATGGAGAACACATGGGCAGGATGGGGGCATAGCCAGGAGAGACAGAACTGCCAATTGACTGTACCATATAAGGCACCATGAACCACACTACGCAGCAGCATGTCTGTGAATGTAGCGCAACATCAGTGTGCAAGACAGATGGCAGAACATCGAGAGGATGCAGAAGCACCAGTTGAGGGTGATGGAGAAGAGACAGGGGAGGGCAACAGAGATGCCATGGGGGTGGAATGCAGACACACTCCGCCAACTTCAGCAGCATGTAGGTTGTGGTGATGGTAACCAACATCAGGCAGCACTATGATAGACCGTGCAGGGTCCTGGCACCCACCACCATCCCCAGAGGTGAAGTCCTGAATGTGGCTGGACATCCAGGACAGTATCAATGCCACAGGGTCGGAGGCATGGACACTCATAGCCATCAAGCATAAGAGGTGTGACCTCCTTGTGGCCATCAAGAAGAAGCTGGCGGTCACTGCACATGAGTGGCATGGCACGGTTGGTGGCGCCCCCGCACAGGACACACAGCTGTCACCTGTGGAGAGACTAGTGGCCAAGACCCTCACACAGGTGGTGGTCCACAGTGTGGAAGGAGGTGTGGACACACTGGCAGGTAGGTGTAGTGCAGGGACAGTGTGTGGGCAGCTGGGAATACACAGGCAGCACCACAGTAATGACTGACTCCCCCTCCCACAGACATGGGCCATGCACCATGGGACACAGCAGCTGCCGGAAGGCAGGCAAAGCAAGGCATGGTGCCAGAGGCAGCACCACACAGTGCCACACAAAGGAAGGCACCATCGGAAAGGTAACATGTGCCAGTGTAGTGTGATATCACTGCAGGGCTGTGTGAAACACCAGTATACTGATGCACAGTATGTTATCTCCACAGGGACTGAGATGGACACCAAGACACAGCTCGACAGTGACAGTGAAGCAGAGCTGACCATTGCCCACACCTGAAGAGGCCAACAGCAGCACCGGGAGTGAGGACTGACAGGACATGGAGTCCACCAATGGGCATGGCGGTGGCCAGCCCTGCCCCAGAATCCACCCACACCCCACCCTGGTGGGGAGATGGGGGCAGTCCCTTGGCACTGTGCCTCGAGTAGCACCATCAGCACCCCACAGAGCCACAGGCAGTGGTGACAGTGGTGAGGAGGGCTGATCCACAGGCACCCGCATACTCAGCTGGACAGTCCGACACAACCCATACCAGAGGGTACAGTACCACATGCTGCAGCAACTGCAGTGGGATAGCCTCGCTGAACAGTGGAACACCACAACCACCATTACCACACTGACCAAGGTCACCCACACCATCGGCGATGGCATCACATGGTCCGCCGTGGCACTGGAACAGATCGTACAACACCTGCGTACCATGCCCGCAGCACCCACAGAGGGCCCACCCCCAAGGCCTCTGGCACACATGCGTATGGTGGCCACACAGGCCACCGTACCAGACCATGGACTGGAGCAGGGTGTGTGCAGGGATCCCCCACTCACAACACGCCCAGGTGCCGTGGCACATGCCACACTGCCAAGGCCAGAGCATGGCACCGATGCAAATGGCACCGGTCATGCCACTGGTGTGGACAGCTGGGACAAATAGGATGCGAGCACTCAGACAAGCAACGATGGCTCCCAGGCATGCGTGGCATGCAGGGAACTCAGGGCGGCATGGGCACAGGTGGCACCCAGGAGCCTGGGAACACATGCAGCAACACGGTCCCAGTCCCAGCCTGACCCCTTGGGCCCATGATAGCCCCAGCAGTGCGTCCACACATCCACGGTGCACACCCTTCCCTGGCTCCCCCATGGTGACCCACTGCCCCCCACCTTGAAGGGCCACTCAGCAGGTGTCCTCATCATCATGGACATGACCCATCAATGGCAGCAGTCACCACATGCCACACACCACACCCTGGCAGAGGCCCTGGCATGGCCATGCATGGACCGCCAGGGAAGCACTGTCTGGTCCTCTCCATGCAGCACCATCACCGTGTGAATGTACCTGACACAAGCACAAGCAGTGCAGCACGGCCACTCACAGTGCCCTGCTTCATGTGTTGCATGCCACAGGCATCGTCATCATCCTCGTCATCCACCATAGGGGCTGGGGGTGGTCCCAGCAGCATCGGCATGGCCTCACACTTGGCCAGGTTGTGCAACATACAGCAGACGGTGAACACCTTGCAGGCCCTAGTTGGTGATAGCATTAACGTGCCCCCCCCCAAGTGGCCGAGACACCGGAAGTGTATCTTCAGCTGTCCAATGTTCTGCTCCATGAAGCTGCATGTCATGCGATGCACTGTGTTGTATGCCGCCTCCTCCTGGGTCCCCAGTGCCAGGACAGGTGTCTTGAGGTAGGCAAGCAGGGGGTAGCCTCTGTCACCTGCAGGGAGGAGATAGACACTGTGAGCATGGGGCAGCAGTTAAACATGGCAGTGTGTGTGCGGGGCATGCATGCATACGTACCCAGTAGCCATCCATCAAGTTACCCATCCTGCAACATTGCACCAAGGCCTGAGGCATCCAGAATGTAGGAGTTATGCATTGACCCCAGGAACCTGGCACACACATCCGTGAAGAGGCAAGCCGCTCCCACACCACCTGACAGTTCACACTGTGGAACCCCTTCCTGCTGCGGTAGGCCCCCCTCATCCACTGCAGGGGTCATGATCACAACGTACATGCCGTTGATGGCCCCGCACATGATGGGCATCCCATGCATGGCAAAGAATGCCTGCTTTATCGCATGTAGCTCCTGTGCGTCTTGGGACAGGTATGCGTGGTCCACCACTTATGGCAACAGTGCATCCGTCACCTGTGTCATGGTACAGGACATGGAGGACTGGCTCATGCTGAGTGCATCCCCGGTCTCACACTGGAATGACCCTGTCACATAGTGGGACATGGCACACTTGCTCTTAGTCTCTACCGACATCACCCTGATGTGCCAGGTCCTGAGTGCCCTGGCCTTGCAGACCATGTCGTACAGCTGTGAAACAATTGGCCATGGGAAGTGGAACCATTCCAGGCAGTGCAAGTCCCTCCACCTTGTGGCATCAACCCTGTTGTGGAACACCCTGGGACACTGCAGACGGTTCCGACATCTCCTGTCTTGCGCCTCCAACAGTACCAGATGCAGCCCCACTCCTGGGCACATTCTGAATCACTGTGTTGACCTCCACCCACATGGTGCAGCCAGCAGGCACCTCCCCCTTATAGCCCTGTGCCACCATGTGCATGGTGGCTACAGGCATCGGCATGCCCTCGCACCACCCCATGTCCCACAACATATGCCCATGTCCATGCAGTGCCTGGTGTATTGCCAGGTCAGCACATAACATGGTGTACACCGCTGTGGACAGGATGGCCCAGTTCCCACAACACTTGTTCAGGGTGTCAGAGGAAACATACACCCCAAACTGGGGAGTGGGGGACCTGTGGCAAGCCCGTGCATTCGGTCAGGTGGGTACCGTGTATGCTGCATGTGCTATTCTGTGCCACTACATGTGTTGGACATGTGTCTTACCTACACCTCCTTGTCTCCCATGCAGGATCCCTGTGGCTGGCCAGAGAGGATGGAGATATGTCTGCAGGTACAGCCATATGTAGCACTCTGCTATGTGTGCACCCCTGGACAGCAGTTCCAGCGGTACCGGTACAGGTACCCCAACTACCTGATCCTGAAGAGGGACAATGGCATGATATTCTATGAAGACATGGCCTACAGGCACTGGGAGGTGGTGTATGTCCCATCAACGGTGGGTAGTGGGGCATGGGGCGATATGGTAGGGCTTGGGATGCATGTCCAAGACTGACATGTTCCCCTTTGTCTTGCAGTGCTACAGGGGTCCAGTGCGGAGTATGAAGCTGAGGAACACTGGCCACCCACCGCAGGAGCTGGAGGCTGGTGACAGCTCCACGGGCAGTGACAGGGATCAGGATGGAGTTCAGCCTGTGGGGTAGTAATGGATCCTGCCACCACTCTGATTGGACTGTGTAGGTGGCACCTCTGCTTGGATGGACACTGTCTGGGGTGTGCTGCAGTGCGGCTGCCCTGTTGGTAGGCTGTGTGTGGCAGGTGCCCGCTGCTTGGGGTGGGGGAAGCTGGGCATTTGGGTTGTCTCTACTTGTTGTGGGGTGGGGTGCTCCCTGTATTGTTGTGTTCAATGTGCCTACAATAAACAGTGTACCTGCCATCTGTGTGTTCATTGACTCAAGGAGGGGGCTGTCTGTCGGGTGCTGCAGTGGCCTGTCCCCGGCCATTGCACCAGTGGGTGTGGGCCCTCTTGCCTGGGTCCACTGCATGGTGCCTGTGCATGCCATGTGGTATGTCCACATGTGGTGCATGGGTCTGTGCCACTGTGCCCATGTCACCACTGGTCCGTGCCACATGCACCACGTGCTGTGCCTGCTGCCACGTGCTTGCCACATATGGCACATGTGCCATACAGCATGCCCTGTGTAGGGCGATGTGCCATACTGCATGCCCTGTGTATGGCGATGTGCTATACAGCATGCCCTGTTTACGGCGACATGCCATATGTTCATCCTCTCTCCCTTTGCCCTCGGCCCCCCTGATTTTATGGGACTTTGAGGGAGATGCGGTGATTAGGACAAAGGTTAGAGCGTTGCTGGCAGAAATCTGCCCTGGATGTCGACCACCTTAGATTGATGGACCTTTATCAAGCCTGTCAATCTACAATGGTATACACACCCGACAATGACATTTCGACAGCGGGGTCCCCTACAATGACTACAGTGCCACATCGCTGTAGGGAACCTGCTGCAACCCGGCATTGTCTGTCAGGGGTCCTGCACCCCCCCAAATCAGCTCAAAGTTGGAGTTGGAATCCAAAGTGGGGGTTGTGCATGGGTACAGCCTCCCATGTGGGGGGTTTGCGGGGCAAAGCCACCCCCAAAGAAAACACTTGTTTTCCTCCAAAGCTGGCAGCTGACTGCAAAATGCAGTTGACCTGCCAGTTTCACTGTCTGGTCATTTGACAAATATTTTGTCAACGACCAGTTGTGGATCCATCTGCAATCACCCATAAAAAGGCAGAGTTCCTGTCTGGGGAGACTGCAGCTGCTCAGAATCGACCAACTCAGCTTTTTCAAACTGTGGACAGACTGTGCAACCCAGCCTGTCTACAGGTTCGAAAAGCCTTTTCTCAAGTAGACTGCAATGAGCTTGCTCGATTCTTTTTGCGACTAAGGTGGCTGACATACGAGGGTGATGCTCCAGCACACTCCATGGGCAATGCTTTGGATTGGTGCTTGGTTGCTGCCCCTCAACTCTCCTGGAGTACCTTTGACTGACCGGAGTTCATGGATGTCATGCGAATTGTCCAGGGTATGCACCCTACATGCTGTAGTTTGGATCTAGGACCAACTTCCCTGATTATGAGTTGTATTGACATCATTGGTCCGATTCTAGCACAGATAGTCTGGTGCTCCTTGGAAACAGGTGAGTTTCCTAGCTCCTGGAAGAAGGCGATGGTAACACCCCTGTTGAAGAAAGCTTCTTTGGACCCAGACTGCCATGTGAACTACAGGCCAATCTCAAACCTTCCCTTTAAAGGGAAGGTGATTGATAAAGTAGTGGCTGCACAACTGGAGAACCATTTGACCATCCATGACATCTATGAACCTCTCTAGTCCAGTTTTTAAAAGAGGCACAGTACTGAGAGAGAGCTGGTTCGGGTGCTTAGTGATCTCCTGATGGCAAGAGATCAGAAAAAACATTCCATCTTGCTTCTTCTAGATCTCTCATCAGCATTTGATACTGTAGACCATGGGGTTCTGCTCAGTCACCTGAGGTTCATCTGTGGTCTGTCAGGTTCAATCCTTTGGTGGTTTACATCTTTCCTCACCAAAAGAACTCAGAGGGTGGTGTTGGGGATTCATTCCTCAGACCCAATTCCTCTGTCATGTGGGGTCCCTCAGGGATCAGTGTTGTCCCCCATGTTGTTCGCAGTGTACATGCTGCCCCTCAGAGACATTGTAAGAAGGTATGGGCTGAGGTTTCACTGCTATGCTAATGACACCCAGCTCTACCTTTCTTTCGCACCTGACCAGGATAGAGCTCTCTCAGTCTTTTAACAACTGCCTCACAGAAATCCAGAATTGGATGGATTAGAGCTGGTTGAGGTTGAACTCGGAAAAGACTGAGGTGCTGGTTGTGGACCCAGGGTGCCAGATTGGGGGGTTGGGGGCAGATTCGTCTTCGGGACTTTTTCTTGGGGGCTTATCACTCCTGACCACTGAATGGGTGCAAAGCCTGCAGGCAATTTTGTGAAGGGCTGAGACTACATTCGAGGGTGTCAGCCTCATCAAATCCTCTTTTATCATCTGAGGAATATCTCCAGGATTAAGCATCTCATTCCGTCCAGCAATCTCCCACATTGATCCACAACTTTGTGTCCTCGCACCTGGACTATTACAACTCCCTCTACCTAGGCTGAACTGAGGTAGAAATCCACCACTTGCAGCTGGTGCAGAGCATGCGACCCGGCTTTTGATGAGAACCCTCAGTCCTGTCATATTTCTCTGGTGCTGCATGGGCTGCACTTGCAGCTGGTACAGTGGCAGATCACCTTTAAAGTCAGACTTCTGACATATAAAACCCTACATGGACAGGGCCCAGACTACCTGAAAGTGATTCTGATCTCTTACTGCCCTGGACGATCGTAGCCGCTCGGCTGACAAGGGGTTGCTAGGGATTCCAAGAGTGTGTTTAAAATCTTCTGGGGCCTGGGCATTTATGTATGCAGCCCCACCCTTTGAAATTTTCTACCCTGTCAGTTACAGGAGTGCGCGACCATGGAGGGATTTAAACAGGCTCTTAAGGCACATCTGTGGTACCAAGCATTTGGTGACTGATTTAAATCTTATTTTATTTGCATTATCTCTTTTTATATTACTTATGATGTTGTGAATCATGATCTGTTGTTTTAAATGTTTGTGAGGCGCTTTGGTTGTTGAAAGGCACCATATAAATAAAGAATTATTATTATTATGCACTGTGTATGGCGACATGCAGTACAGCATTCTCTGTGTACGGTGACATGCCGTACGGCATGCCCTGTGTATGGCAATGTGCCATACAGCATGCCCTTTGTACGGCGACCGTGTGGCACATTTGCCTGCCATGCCAGGCAGCTACACACTCTGGCAGTAGCGGGGCCGGCACAGTGGCATGGGCCAGGGGTCGTCACGCTATGGTGTGGCAGGGACAGGGACAGACTTCCTGTCATCAGTGGCCCTGTCATGTTGCCGTGCTCACCTGTGCATGTGTCCTTACCGCAGCCTCTGCCCTCACATATCTGTGCATCCCTGGGTCTGTGCGCCACCTTGTCGTACCTGTGTTGGTGCATGCAGACCTGTCCCGCTGAGCACCTGTTTCCACAGCCATGCCCTTGCAGTGTGGCTCCGTGGTTGCCTGCACATGGGTCTGCTGTGTGCCCTTCGTGTATGCCACACTGCATCTGTGTGTGCGGCCGTGCATCATAATGCACCCTGCATGGCCTTGCGCGCAGTGCACTGTGTTCGTGCATCGCGCCTATTTATATTTTATGACACCCGACCTTCACTGAGTGCACCATCTTCTTTCTTTTTTAGAAAGGACAGGTTCCCCCACTCCAGAGCGCTTTAACTGAAAAGAATGCCCAACAGCCCCTACAAATGAGTGCCTTCCCCCTGTACCACATCTTCCCATAAACCGGCACACTCTGAAACCAAAGAATGCTATGATGACTATACGGTGCAGAGCAGCCTCAAGTTGCATGATTGTTAAGGAGAACCTTCACTTGGGGAAAATCCATCTTCTTTTTTTATTTTGATTTCTTATTTTAAATGATACAAAAAGTTTTCACCTGAGAGCACTTTCTAGATAAATGGGGTGGGTGAGACACACTCAATGGGCATTAACCCCCGAGACTACTCCAGAGTGCCTAGTGACACCCCTGTATACTTGTAATTGATCTTTTCTATTTTTCTATTTAGTTTGATGCCCACTGGTGTTTCTTTTTGAAATTTAGGGTAACCTGACTGCAAGAACTTTGTGGTTTGAGTCAATGTTTCTGTTTATTATAGACCTTGAATTTCTCAACAGTATTCATAACAGGAAGTGTTTTTCTCCCGATACTTCTTTATACAAGATACAGATGGATAACAGTATGAGATTCTCAGCTGGTTCAAATACAAGCCATGCACCTGTACAATGAAGAGGCATGGATATTCAATGTGTTCCATGCTGTAATGGACTTCCTGACTTTGATGTTTGGACAATGGTTCTTGTAGGACCTTTGTATCGTAAACAAATGGATACCTTTATGTCAGCAATTAGATATCTTTTTAGCATTGTGCAGTTCTGGTTTCTATTACTTCATTGTATGCTGTAATGCTTTCTGGTTTGCTGTCCTAGTAAACCTGAAGTAAAAAATGCTGCATAAAGTTTAAAAATATATATTTTATTTAGTAATGTTAGTGGACCTATTTCATAATTCGCAATAAAGGCATGCTAGGGTGTGTGTTGTGCTGGGATAACTGCATTTTTCAGGTGGTAGCAGCACTCTGCATTTGGCATTGTGCTTCAGCCCACCTAAGGCCTGCCATTATCGCAGCACAAAGCACACCCTGTTGTGTCTCACTGCTGGATTATTAATCACTCTGCTAACTCACATTATTTATAATAAGCTGACAGGGCTTCACAGGGTGTCTCATATACTATATCAGATTGGTCTCATGACATTGGGCAGTCAGAAATTCTGAGTTTCACTTTGTGGTCTTCCTGCTCAAATGTCATGCTCAGTGACTCTTATACCATGATTAACACTCTGCGGAGATCCATTTACTTATTTTTTTAACAGCATTATCTGATGGTACCCCTGTCCTCCTCATCACTAATCAGGGTCGCCACAGCTGCAACAGTGAACAGCAAATGCTGGCACCATCCTACAAGTAGCTTTGTAATTTTAATTAATTACTAAAAAAAAACCTTCTGATGTGCTTCAATGTGCTTAAACAAGACTGCCAAGGATACTGGTCATGTTCTTTTACTGGTTTCATGACTGACCCTTGCCTTATACGCTATATACAGTGAATCTGAAGTGACAAAGCGTAACATAATTAATCTATGCAAATGGCAAAGAAAATCATCATTATACGAGGCCTGATTTTCAAAGGGTGACACAGGGTTTGCGTAAAGACCTATGTCAACCCCGATGTTTGGCACAACTGCGCTAAATGCATCTGCCACAACTGCTCCCAATTTTATAACGTGTGGTGCAGTTGTGACAGTTTTCACAATTTAAAAAGCTTTGGCACAAGCTTTGTAAATTGTCACCCCCAGTGGCACAAAGTTAGACCAGGGAGCAGCTGGTCTAACTTGGTGTATTTGCCACAAGGAACGTACACACACATCAATTGTCAGCAGAAACAGGCCACATGGTCTATCAGGACTGCTCAATTTTGCAGCTAGCCCCTCAGCATGCAGCTGCCCCACCCTTCCTCCCTCCTCCCGACCTTCTCCCCTCACTCTGTCCCATCCCCTCTTGAAGCAGCCCACCATCCTGCAGAAACCATCTCCTCAGGTAGAAGTGTTCCAGGTGCCTACCACCCCTCTTCTTGAAATAGTCTCTGATTTCCCTCCTAAGTTACCCATCTCCAACCTCAATTGATGCCCTCTAGTATCCCTCCTTTTTCTGATCTGGAATATCTCAACTGTATTAGCCTTGTTTATCCTTCAGGTACTTAAAGGTCTCAATCATATCCCCCTGTTCCTCCACTCCTCTAGCGAAAACATGTTGTGCATGTTCAGCCTTTCTTCATATAATTCCTCTCAAGCCCTGGGTCATCTTTGTCACTCTGCTGCACCCAATCTAACAGTCTGATGTCCCTCTTCAGAAATGGGTGCCAGTACTGTACACAGTATTCCAGGTGCGGTCTGACCAGTGACCTGTACAAGGGAAGGATCACCTCACTATGTCTAGAGGAGATCCTCCTCACTATACAGCCAGCATCTTGTTGGCTTTCACTGCTGCCTTCCTGCACTGAGCCAAGTTGTTCATATTCCCCATTATAATCACCTCCAGGTCTTTTTCCTCCTTTTGCTCCCCAACTGTACCCCTCCCAAATGATAGCTCCTCCTCTGGTTCTTAACTCTGAAGTGCATTACCTTGTACTTCTTGGCAATGAAACTCAGCTGCCATGTTTCCAACCACTCCTGTAGTTTGGTCAGGTCCGCTGCAGTCCTCTCCGCTCCTCAATGTCATCCACCACAGCTCTCATCTTAGTATCATCTGCAAACAGACTGATCTTACTCTGGTCCTAGTGAGATATCTGCTATGAATATCACAAACAGCAATGGCCCCAGTACTGATTCCTGTGGCACCCTGCTTGTTACTCCTCTTGGCGATGAGAGTTTCCTCTCCACCACCACCATTTGTTGCCTGCCCTTCAGCCAGTTCATGATCCATCTGACCATCTTAGTACCTACCCCTGCATCTTCAAGCTTCCCTCCTAGCCTCCCATGTGGCATGGAATCAAAGACCTTGCTGAAGCCCAAGTACTGGACATCCACTGCATGGCCCTTGTCCAGCTCCCTGGTCACCCAATCATAGTACTCAATCAGGTTTGTCTGGCAGGACCTGCCTGAGACAAACCCATGTTGCTGCCTGTCCTACAGCCCATTGTCCTTCAAAGAAGTCACCAGTCTCCCCTTAAGGATTATCTCTATAAGCTTACCCACAATTGATGTGAGGCTCGCCGGTCTGTAGTTGCCTGGATCATCCCTTGGGCCACCTTTGTGAATGGGCACCACGTGGGCTAACCTCCAGTCATGTGGAACATATCCTGTGTGCAGAGAGGTATTGAACAGGCCAACCAGTGGTCCTGCCAGGCTCCCTGCCAGTTCCTTGAGTAGCCTAGGGTGAATGTCGTCAGGTCTTGGTGCCTTGTCCACCCATAGTACCCTCAGCCCTTACAGTATTCTGCCTTCCATAATTTTCTGTCACCCCTCCCTCCCCTACCCCTCCACCACCCCATGAGGTATCTGTCCCCCCTTATCGTGAATACAGATCAGAAGTACTCCTTGAGTGCCTCTTCCTACTCCTCCCTTTCTCCTACCCCCCCATCCTTCTTATTTCTCACTATCTGGTCCGTCTTCTTCCTCCTTTCACCAGTGTATCCGAAGAAGTCCTTCTCTCCATCCTTATTGCCCTGTACCAGCCTCAGTTGTCTGGATGCCTTGGTGGCTCTGACAAGTTTTGTAACCCTGGACTTCTTTGTATACTGCTCCTCACCTTCCCCCTTCCTGATCTCTTGAACTTTTGGAAAGCTCTCCTCTTGGCTGTCGCCCCCTCCATTACCTCTTTGGTCAGTCAACTGGGCTTCTTTGCCTTTCCCTTCTTGCTCTGTACCCTAGTACATGTCCCAGTAGCCTCTGCCAGCCCTGCCCTAATAATACCTCAATTTGATTGGCATCCATAGTGGGTTGGATTCTCTCCAGATGCCTTATCAGGATTTTCCCCATCTTGTCGAAGTCTGCCCCCCAGAAATAAATCAATCACCCTGGCACCTGAACCTCCAGTTTGCTTCCCCATTCAGAGTGTGAACCACACTGAGTGGTGATCACTCCCAGCAAGAGGGTCCTCAACCGCCTGGTCTCTAATAGCTTCACCATTTGATAGTACAAGGTCCAGAGTCCTTCACAACCTAGTTGGCTCATGCACCAACTGCCCCAGGAAGCTAGGAAGCTCTCCTGGAATGCCCCCAGTATAACCTGCTCCCTAGCACATGTGGTGGTTGGCATGCTCCAGCCCACCCCAGGTAGGTTGAAGTCCCCCACCACCACCACCATCATTGTATTTCCCTTCCTGCAGACCTTCCTAATTTGATCTGCCAACTCCCTGTCCGGCTCCTCACCTTGAGTTGGTGCCCTATACACCACCCCTATCCTCAGTATCCTGCTCTTTGGATCCTGAAACTGCATCCACAGAGCTTTTGTCCTGTCTTCCTCCACCTCCTCCCTTATGCACCTTATTCCTTCCCTTACATGATTGCCACCACCCCACACCGTTCCTGTTTGCCCTGTCCTTCCTGAATAGCCTGTATCTAGGGCTCATCATATACCAGTCCTGGTACTTGGTGGCCCAAGTTTCTGTTATAGCCACAATGTCCACCTGCCCCACTGCCAAAAGTGCCTGCAACTCAGCTGATTTGTTTCCCAGGCTCCCCGCATTTAGTGACACTACCCTCCAACCTGCTCCTATCCTTTCCCACCCCAATTTACCCCCTGGCTGCTCCTACCCTCTTTGGAAACCCTGCCTACCAGCTTTCCACTTGCCACCACCCTTTACTAGTTTAAAGCTACCCTTGTTGCTATGTACTTCTCCATCCCCTGCTTCAATGCTCCCTTCACCTTCCCTCTCAAGTGTAGCCTGTCCCCTGCATACAGGTCATTATTGTACCAGGTTCTGCCCCAGCCCCATACTAACCCCATGCTCCTTGGTACGACACCATTCCTGCAACCAGGTGTTGCGCTCCCCTATCCTTCCCTTCCTTGCAGTACTTGCACAGGGTACTGGAAGCACCTCAGAGAAGGCCACTGATTTCCCCACCTCCTTGTACAGCTTCCCCAATTTCTTGAATCTCCCCTTTACTACCTCCACAATTTCCCCTGAAAGGTCGTTCATACCTATGTGCACCACAACATGCGGGTTCTTCCATCCCTTCCCTGTACACTTGAGAATGGCCTGCCCTGCCAGGCCTGCCATCAACCAAGAAATAAACTCAACCCATATTAGACTATGTCTTTCTCCCTTACTGCCCCATCTGATCCTTTCAGTATGGTCCCCCAACACTAACACACACCCTCCCCCTGCCCTATTCCAACCCTCCTCCTTTACCTCCTTGTCCATTACTAACATCTACCCTTTCTTGTCCATTTATGTCACAACACTTCTCCCCTATGACCTCCCCCACCTTGCCCCCCTGACCTGTGTTCCCCCATATCCCTTGGTCCCATGCTCTCATCCACCTTCCCTCATTCCTCCTTGGCCCCTGTCTCCATTTAGCTATGCACCCTTTGTCTGACCGATCAGTACTGCCCCTCTCCCTTACACCCCTGCTGCTGACACTTTCCTTTTCAGCTGTGCCCCTCTCCCCCTGCCCCATGCTACCCTCTTTCAACTGCCTGACCCCTATGAACTCCATTCCTCTTCCCCCTATCTCCATCTCCTGGTGCTTCCCTAACTCCCCCTCTTCCATCATTATTGCCAGCACTGCAAACCTGCTCTCTGCCACCCCTGTATTGTCTTGCATTGGCTTCTTCCCCCGTCCCGTGATCTGCCTTAAATGCTTCACCCTCTATCAGATGTGAACCTGCACTCCCTCCCTGTTCCCTCCCTCAATCTAATGACCTTCTCCTGATGCACCCTCCTGTTACCCCCAGGAGGGGCCTTCCTGGCCCCTTTCTCATTCTGTGTCTGCCCGCACCCTATCCAGCTCTCTACCAAGCCACTCCAGCCTCTTTAGCCTGTGGCAGATTGGACACCCTCCCAGTCTCCATAAAATGTTCATCCCAATAACTGCCATGCACCCATTACAGCCCATGATTCTACCCATGGTGTCCCTTCCCATTCCCTGCTGCCCCCTGTACCGCCCTCCACACCGATTATAGTTGTTCCACCCTATTGTGTCCCTCCCTGTACCGCTGTATTCACAACTTCTATGTTACTATATCCCTTGTATACCAGCGAGGGCTAAGGATGCCCTTAAAACCTCCAACAAGCGTACCTCCTCCAATCTGCAGTGCACCCTTCCTCTTATTAATGGGATTCCTATGCCTATACACTCTCAGGTACTCACCGTCCTGATTGCTGAACTGGGAACCCTAGTGACTGCACCTGGTTGTGCTATCCACCAATAGTAATCCAATAGTAATGTAGCAGCCACCAATGGTCTAGTCCATACACCTCCATATATCTGGAGTATCCAGGGGAGGGTGGGTTTAGGGCTCCCAGCTCCAGCGAGAGTCTATCACCCCTCAGCACCAAAGCCCCTCGGTCCTTCCCACATGGCTGCCTCCCTCAATCCCGCCTGTATTGGTGATGGAGCTGTACTCCTCACCCTGTTTTACTCACAACACACCCCTTCAGCAGCCCTCATGCTCCAGTCGCCTAATGCTGCTCTCCCCACTCAACCCCCTGTAAACTCATCTCTTCCTGCCAGATGAAAGAACTCCCACTCCTCCGTCAGCTAAAAATAAGAAAAGTAACTCAAGAAATACAGTATGCAGCAACCATAGTCCAAAACTCAGTATTTCAGTCTTGCCCTGCTGGATGAAACAAACACCCTCTTCCAGACAATGCAATCAGCACCATGCGCCTCCCTTTCTATCTCCCTGCCAGATGAAAGTAAACATCACCACCCCAGACTGTAAAAAAAAAAAAAAGTTGCAAAATGCGATCACCGCAAGGATTGCTGCCAAGTCAACCTTGCATCAGACTCCTGACGCGAGTCCTTTGTGGATCGTGGCCCATTTTAAAATTGGGCCCAAGGTGAATGCAATTTTGAACTAATTTAAAAATGTTTCTAGACATTAATGACTGGCCAGCACCACTGCTTCAGTATCCCAGTCCTAAAAGTTGGCGTCATACAAACTATCTGCCAATAGTTAGAGGAGTTTTGCATACATCAGCAATTTCAGGGTGGAGCACCATGTTCTCCTGCTTAAAGCAGTACCAGTGTAAATTACTTCATGTTGATTTGCATATACATCCCATGATGCTTTGCATTATTGTGATATGTGTGGTTTTGTATATCTTTGAAACTTGGCTTTGTTGCCAATGCCTCTCTAGGTAACCCATGCCTTAGGCCTCTTGTGTAGAGGCTCTTTGTCTTTGAGTCACATTAAATTCACTGGGTATGTATGAACAGTAAGAAAATTATGCTCATCCACTCACAGAGTCTTTGATTGGCATCGATTACATTTTCATTTGGTGCCTAATGCTAGGGAGACAGTACAACATCAATGTGCTCTCTGAGTGAGCCCACACAAATCAGCACTCAATAAACACTATAGCAGTTAGCAGTTCAGGGGACTTCAAAAACCCTTGATATAGACATCTATTTGTTAGGCAACAACAGGCATGCACCATCTGATGTTTCAGCAATGTAGCCTGACACCATCTTCAGATCCCTTGCAGAGTCAGTCATTGTACTGGCATCCCTGTGCAAGTGCATCTGCATGGAACCAGCCCAGGCTTGTGACCAGGACCCTCAGCACCTTGGTCTGGGAAAACTGAAACATGTCCACACTTTGTAAGTCTGTTTTTGTTATAATTTGCTACAGCCTACAGTGGATAGCTGCAGATGGAGTTTGTCTGAGGAATGCCCTGCATGAGACCTGGATGGATAGGGGGGTAGTGACCACCCACTAGGGGCAGGGTTAAACAGGGGAGTAGGGCTCTCGGGGGTGGGAGCTGTTACCTGCTTGTAGGAGGGGCTCTGGGTATTCAACAAGCTGTAATGAGGCCTCTGCTTTCTTTTGCTGCTACCTTGTCCTTGTGGAGCTATTGATCAGAAAGAGTTTGTGGGTAGGGACTATGTTTATGCCCTTCAGGAACTTGAATGTCTCTATCATGTCACCCCTATCTCTGTGCTGCTCCAGTGAGTACATGTTGAGTTGCTGTAATATGCTTTTGTATGGCAATTCATGGAGCCCTTGTACCATTTTTGTTTCCCTCCTCTGTACAGTCTCTAGTCTATCCACAGCCTTCCTCAGATAAGGCCTCCAGAACTGTATGCAGTACTCAAGGTGGGGTCTTACCAGGGACTTGTATAGTGGTATGATCACTTCCCTCTTTCTACTTCTGATGCTTCTTCCCATGCTTCCCAGCAATTTGCTGGCTTTTTGTGCTGCATTTTTACATTGTCTACCCACTTTTAAGTTATCAGAGATGATGACCCCAAGATTCTGCTTTTGTTTGGTGGCTGTTAGCTGCTCCCCTCCCACATAGTAGACCGTCCCTGGATTGCTTCTGCCCAGATGCATCACTTTGCATTTTTTTGCATTAAATTTTAACTGCCAAATGTTGGACCATTTTGCTAGCTTGAGCAGGTGACTTTCATTTGTTCCACTCCTAAGCAGTGCCCACTCTGTATCAGATCTTTGTGTTATCTGCAAACAGACTCACCTTACGCCAGCCCTCAGTAATGTCACTTAAAATACAAGCATTTGTCAATGCTGAATGTTGTCTTGCTGCCATTGGCAGTGCAGGAGTTAGAGAGAGGCAGCATAGGAATAGCAGTCAAGTATTGAACTGATGCCAACCCACCCACACCCTGCAGAGAGTGACAGGCATTAGGGTGTCCTTTTGGGTGCTTGGTAGTGCAGTGCGGGAAAACATGCTGGGCAGGATGAGAAAAATGACAGCTGCACAGTTCATAAGGAGGTGTAATAAAATACCAGTGCTGAAAATGTGGCATACAAATATATGGAATTTGTGGAGTTATAAGTGTGCGTCGGAAATATGCAATGCACGCTTGCAGCACTGCCAGTTTATGGGTGTTCGGCACCACATTTTCAACATAGGCATTCTAGCACCTCTGCTCATGTACAGTGTCACTGTCATTTCCTCAAAGTGTCCCAAGAAGTAATTTCACACAGCAACCACACTATTCTGTGCCGGAAGTGCGGAAATACATTTTGGGCAGGATATGTGAAGTGACGGCTGTACTGTTCATCAAGAGGTGTGGAAAAATGGCAATGGTGAAAATGCAGAGTCAAAATATCACAAATGCACCACTGTATGAGCATGCATGCAATCTGCCAACGCACGCTCGTAACACAGTCATTTTATGGAGTATCAGCTCCAAATTTTCAACATAGGCATTCTAGGACCTCTGCTCATGAACTGTGTCACTGTTATTTTCATAATCTGGCCCAAACACTGATTTCCCACAGCGACTGCGCTATTGTGAGCTGGAAGTGCGGAAACACATTTCGGGCAGGATGTGGAAAATGACAGCTGTACTGTTCACCAGGAGGTGCACAAAAATGCCAATGCTGGAAATCCGGTGTTAAAATATTGCGAATGTACAAAGTTACAAGCCTGCATAGGAGCTGCACAATGCACGCTCATAAAACTGGCATTTGTTGGATTTTTTCCACCAAATTTGGAACATGGCTTTTTGAGAGGCCACCTCATGAACACTGGCACTGTCATTTCGTTAATGGGTCCCGAAAGGTGATTTTGTGCAGTGACTGCGAAATCACCTTTCAAGGCCGATTAACACCATGACAGTGATAGAATTCACGAAGAGGGGCCCCAAAAACCCAAGTTGAAAATTTGGTGCCAAAATTCCAAGAAATGCCCGAGATATGCAGCAAAGTTGAGAAAACCCTATTCATTCCATTATACAGCTTACCGGCATTTCCTCAGTTCACAGTCGGCTTTGAAGAGTGCAGACATGTTCCCGGTCCACAGAAGATTGTCGTGCCAGACTCCAGAGGTAAGTATGGGGTGAGGGGTGAGGGAGGCAGGGTGCTGATGCGTGAGTGCGGGTGGGGAGGGGCATCGAGACTCCCGAGGGGCAGTTTTCCCGTTTGCAGGGAAAAAAGAAACCACCACGGAAAGTTTTCATGTTGCAGGGCATTTTGCACGCTGGGGTGGGCTCCCAGCGTGCCACCTAAGTGGGTTTTTGGGGGTGTGTCAGTAGCCGACATGGGATTGGGCACCCTCATTGGCACACAACATGGTGGGGAAGTAATGCCAATGGGGATTGAGGCACCTTGGCAAACACAGAAGCTGGGGGGCGCCAGTCGAAGAGGATTGCTTCGGCATTCAACAGTTGAGGGTGATGCAGATGGGAGTGGGCTCCCTGTCGGCGTACAAAGGCAGTGAGGGGCTGCAAGCCGAGGGATTAGGCACCCCCTCCGCATTCAACATTTGGGGGTATGCCGACAGGGAGTAGGCTCCCCGTTGGCACACAAACATGGGGGTTGCCGACAGAGGGATTAGGCACCCGATGTCGGCGGGCGTGGCTGCCACCGGCGCGCGACCGTGGTCATAATGGTGGCAAGCACAGCAAGCAAAGAACTGCTGCGTATGACGAGCTTTGCTCGGATTGCAGCGGACCTTTGCTTAGATGTGCTTCGCCCAATATGTATGCATGGTGTGGTGCCGACATGCAGGCTGATTGGGGAATGAGGGACGCACCTACTGATGCGTGCCCTGCATTCGCCCAACAGCAGCCGCACCCCCAAAACCCATACTAGTGCAAGATGTTGCTTGCGCAAGCACACAAGCCAACATAATAATGAAAAGTAAAGGACCCAGGATGGACCCCTTTGGCACTCTAATGGCCACCCTCTATCCCTGATGCTGCCCATTGACCATCATTGACTGGTTCCTCTGGCTAAGCCAGCACCTAACCCGTGATACCACTTCCTGTCCCACTCCTGTATGCTCAAGCTTATTTAGCAGCCTTCTGTGTGGGACTGAATTGAAGGCTTTACTAAAGCCAAGGTAGTTCACCTCCACAGCTCCCCTGGTCCACTATCTCAGTCCAAAAACTTAATCAGATTAGTCTGGCAGGACCTTTCTGCCATGAAACCATGTTGCCTGCTCTCCACCTGTCCAGTATCTTCCAGGAAAGTTAAAATTGTTTCCTTTAGCAGGATTTCCGTCATTTTGCCTAACACCAAGGTGAGACTGACAGAGGCGGTAGTTACTGCCACCTTCCTGCTCCTCCTTTAGGCATGGGAATCACTATTTCCCTTTCCAGTCATTGAAAGTGAGACTGTATCTCTGTTAGGTAGACTGGCATAGAAAACCTACCTGTAAAAAGTGTATTTTTCCTGAGGAATGTCAACTTTTGGTGACTCCACCTAGCTTAAAGCATCTTTAACAATCCTGCTTTTGGCAACCAGAGTCACCATGTCACAAGATGGGGTGTGGGCACCCTTCACATGGTGACTTCTGGCTTTTAGTTCAGGTGAGCACTGTGCAGCTTCTTTGTTAATGTGCCCACTCCAGGTCATTTCATTACAAAAAAAAAGGAAATGGCTGTCTGCCAGAAATCATGGTTGGTATTTACAACTCCTACCACCACATGAGGTGCAGAGCAATGGGATTCATAGGACAATGAATTCCACTTGTTCCACATGATCATTTGGCTTGGTGCCTGGTGGACACAGCTGCAGGCTTTGGGAAGGGTATCAGGCTTGTTCATGTTTTCATTGTCTTCCCTTGTTGGCAACCTGCATGAATGCGGGGCATGGTTTTAGCAGTGCTGCCTAATGCAAGTCCTTTGTGGTGATTGTGGCCCATTTTAAAATTGTGATTCATGAAACCTCTTCCCCCACCCAGGGACCACCAGAGCCACCACCGTTACCTCAGAGGTTGCCAATAAAAAGGAGCGGCTGGACCAAGGTGGGCTCAGGGAGGGAGAGAGTGGTGGAACAGAGGTGCATCCCTCCAGTTGTAGCTCTCCAAAATTCATATACTGTTCTGGCAAGGAGTGGTTCCTCTATGGAGGCACCTGCAGTGGAGACCAAGAAGGATGCTGGGAACCTCCACAAAGGAGAACCACAGGACTGTGACATGAGACCCCACAGGGGAAGAAACAACTCCTGGTGGGGACTCAGTCATTGAGGTGAACATGGGGAAGAAGGGGATAGGGAGGTAAGGTGTCTGTCTTGCTTACTTGCTTGAGGGGACAGTGAAGAATCAGATCGTGTGAGCAGCTGCACAAGGAGGAGCTGGATGTCATTGTCCACCTAGGGACAAATGACCTGGCTGTAAATGGGATCAGAACGGTGCAAGAGGAGTTTGTGGAGTTGGGGAGGGCCTTAGACAAGTAGCATGTACAGTAACCTTCTCAGAGGTGCTGCCTGTCTATAGCAAGGATGATGCTAGGGTATTCACACCATGGGATTCAATGAATGGTTGAAAAACTGGTGTGGAGCTCAGGGTTTTGGCTTCACTGGGGACTGGGGAGCCACCTGGAGGGATGCAGGCTTATACTGGTGTGATGGTCTGCATCTGTCCAGGGGGGAACCAGGATCCTAGGTGACAGGTTTAAATGCTTCATTGGCAAGCATTTAAACTAGCCAAGGGGGGAGCACTGAAAAGGAGCAGGGAAATCCCAGTCTCCCCCCATAAAGCACAGTAGTTAGAGTGGTAAACACCAAGGCAGAGAAGTCAGCAGGGAGCAGGACAGGGATAAATGCAGAAAAAGGTGATAAGTACAGGGATGGGGCTAAAAGGGGTAAGGCCATGAAAAATAAATGGAAGGTGATGAGTACCAATGCCCACAGTCTGTGCAACAAGCTCCCTGAACTAGTGGCCTTGATGGAAGAGGGATGCCTGGATATTGTGGCAGTCACTGAAACATGGTACACAGAGAACCATGAGTGGGAAGTCAACATATCAGGATACACAGTCTACAGGAGGGACAGGGTGGGTAAAACAGGAGGAGGAGTAGCTCTCTATATAAGGGAAGGGATTAAAGCAACAGAACTAAAGCGTAAACAGGAAGTTGATGAGTCACTATGAGTTACCCGGAGACAGGAAATGGCACCACAATCCGCATGGGGTTGTGTACAGACCCCCATCTCAGGGGGAGGAAATGGACAAGGAAATGATAGAAGGCATCCTTAAAATGGCAGAAAAAGGGGAGATATTGTTGATGGGGGACCTGAATATGCCAGATGTTAACTGGAGTACCTTTGCTGCAGGCACATCCAAGAGTAGGGTCATTCTTGATACCCTACAGGGGGCATGCCTCAGACAGCTAGTGTTGGAACCCACTTGGGAGGAAGCAATCTTAGACCTGGTACTCTCAAATGGGGAAGAAGAAAGGATCTCAGATTTAGAAGTGGGTAGCCATCTGGGAACAAGTGACCACCAAACAGTGTGGTTCAACATAAACACACCATAAGAGTCAAGCCATGCAAAAACAAGAGTATTGGACATTAGGAAGGCTGAGTTTGGGAAAATGAGAGAGTGCCTTAGAAGGAAGGGTGGGGAATAATGGGAATAATCAAAACAGCCATCGTGAGAGCAACAAGCTTTTGTGTGAAGCAAATCAATAAAACAAAATGAAGGAAAAACCACTATGGTTCTCAAAAGGAGTGGCAGGGACAGTTAAGGAGAAAAGGATAGCATTCAAGAAATATAAGGAAACACAGAAGGAGCAGGACAGAGAACTTTATCAGTTTAAAGCAGAAGGAGGCAGGGAAGGCAGTCAGAATAGCAAGGTACAAACTGAGGAAAAGATAGCCAACTCTGTTAAGAAGGGGGATAAAACCTTTTATAGGTACATTAGGGAGTGAAGAAAGACCAAGGGAGGGATACAGAGACTTAATAAAGGGAAGGGAATGTGGGCAGAGGGTGACAGTGAAAAAGCAGGGATATTGATCAAATATTTCTGCTCAGTATTCACAACAGATGAGGAGGGGGAGGTGCCTAAACCAAACAAGGGAGAAACTCTGAATAGTGGGGTCGATACCAGTCCATTCACAGAAGAAAGGGTTTGAAAGAACTCTTGAAACTGAGGGTGGACAAAGCAATGGAGCCTGATGGGATTCCCAAGAATACTAAAGAACTAAAGGGTAGAACTAATGCTACTGACTACTCTCTTTAACAAATCATGGGAAGATGGAGTGGTACCTGAGGACTGGAGGCGGGCAAATGTGATTCCACTTCACAAAAGTGGGAGCAGGACAGAGGCAGGAAACTACAGACCAGTTAGTTTGACTTCAGTGGTAGGGAAAATGATGGAATCACTTCTGAAGGAAAGAATCGTTGAGTACCTAGAGGCCAGTGGGGCACAGAACCCAAGGCAGCATGGTTTCACAGCAGGAAGGTCATGTCAGATGAACCTAATAGATTTATTTGACTGGGTGACCAAAGTAGTAGACCAGGGAGGGCTGTGGATATGGCCTACCTAGATTTTAGCAAGGCATTTGACACCGTCCTCACACAAAAGATTGATATACAAGTTAGCCAGCCTTGGAGTGGGTCCCAAGGTGGTAGCCTGGATAAAAACTGTCTGGACAACAGGGCGCAAAGGGTAATAAAGCGAGTCCACAGTGAAGAAGAAAGGAGGGTAACTAGCAGGGTACTGCAGGGATTTAGTACTGGGACTGGTCCTCTTTAATATCTTTATAAGTGACATTGGAGAGCACCTGGAAGGAAAGGTATGCGTCTTTGCAGATGACGCTAAGATCTGCAACAGGGTTGATACACAAGGTGGGGTGGAAAGAATGAAAAGGGACTTGGCAAGGTTGGAGGAATGGTCAAATACGAGGCAGCTCATATTCAATGCAAAGAAGTGCAAGGTAATGCATCTGGGAAACAAAAACCCAGGGGAAGAGTACACAATGGGGGGTGAGTTAACAACAACAAAAATCGAAAGGGACCTAGGAGTAATTATATCAGATGACCTAAAGGTGAGAAAGCAATGTCAGAAGGCAGTAAGGAGGCCTGTGGGGATACTGGGATGCATAGGGAGAGGCATCAACAGTAGAAAACAGGAAGTTGTTATCCCTCTCTACAGACAGTTAGTGAGACCCCATCTGGAGTACTGTGTGCAATTCTGGAGACCCCATCTCTGCAAAAACATAGACAGAGTGGAGGCTGTTCAGAGGAGGGCAAACATAATAGTGCAAGGTCTGCACCAGAAGACATACGTGGAGAGACTAAAGCAGCTTAATATGTATACCCTTGAGGAAAGGAGGGAGAGGGGGACATGATAGAAACTTTCAAGTATCTCAAGGGAATTAACAAGGTACAAGAGGGTAGTATCTTTCAGAAGAAGAGATGTGCAAGAACAGAGGGCACAATTTGAAGATAGAGGGGACAGCTCAGAGGTAATGTTAGAAGTATTTTTCTCACAGAGAGTTGTGGATGCATGGAACAGCCTTCCTGAGGAGGTTGTGGAATCAGGAACAGTGGGAGAATTCAAGAATGCATGGGACAGGAATAAGGCAATATTAGTGGGGGCAGGAGGAAGTAAGCTGTTGATTAACTAGAATCTGCAGCTTATCCATCAGGTAGGGAAATGGTCAGACTGGGTGGGCAGAGGTCCTTATCTGCCGTATATTCTATGTTTCTATGTTCTATGTTTCATCATGATTGTCAGCTCATGAATATACTTAACATTTCAGGATACATAAGCATTCATGAGGCAGGCAGTTTTTACGATATACCACTCAGGTGGAGATCAGCCTGCTCAGAAAGCAAAAAATATTCATGAGGCATGCAGCAGGTCTGGATGATTCTTCTCGGATCAAAGTGATGTCTCCAATTCAGTGGGACAATCCAGAATGTGATGAAAGTGGCTTGGGATGCCAGCAAGCTAATGTCACATCAAGTAGACCATACCAGATGTAGAATTTGAAAAGCAAGTTACTCATTTTAATTGTTATGGAGGTTTATTGCATTTTATAATGACCCATTTCACAATTCATGTATAGAGAAGCCTTTTATGATGATTAGCTGTTGAGTGACCACATCATATATGAATATTCTTTGCAAAAAACTACAATTATGCATCAGAAGTAGGTAAATGCAGCATTAGGGTTTCTAACCTTAACTTTCCACCCACTCCCCAATCAGCAGAAGGAAAATAAATTACAGTTTTTGCTGTTATGAGTCTTGGAAAATCAGAGGAAGGGTCTTCTTTAGGGTTCTCAACCCTAACGCTCACCCATTGTACTGTAGTCTTCAAACATACAGAACTGAGTCTTCCCACATATTGCCAACAACCTTTAGGCCCTGGCTGAAAAAAACAAATTACATCTGGCCTTATTTGGTGATGCAATAGGGTGAGTGTTAGGGCAAGTCTTACATAAAAACACAGAAGCATGGAAATTGACGGCAGATAAGAACCGCTAGGCCCATCCAGTCTGCCTGTATACCCTACCTGAATCAGCAACTGCTGACCCTGCTTTGTCAGTGGCTGTATCTTCTCCTTCCCTCCTCTAGGGATCCCTTATGCCTATCCCATGCATGTTTGAATCCCACCACTGTGCTTCCTGATACTACTTCTTGGGGTAGGCAATTCTATGCATCCACCATCCTTTCTATGAAAAAGAACTTCCTCAATTACTCCTTATTCTGCCCCCTCCAAATTCATATCATGTCCCCTCATTCGTGTACCCCTTCTATAATAAAAGATGTCTTCCACTTGCACCATGTTTATGCCCTTTAGATACTTGAAGGTTTCTATCATATCTCCATTCCCTCATTTCTTCCAGTGTATACATATTGAGGTCCTTTAATCTCTCATTATATGTCTTTTGTTGTAAGCCCTGCACCATCTTAGTCACACTTCTCTGAACCGCCTCCACCCTGTCTATGTCCTTACGAAGATGTGGCCTCCAGAACTGCTCATAGTACTCCATATGAGGCCTCACTAGCATTTTGTATAGTGGTATCACTGCCTCCCTTCTTCTGCTGGCGATACCTCTTCCTATGCACAACAGCATGCTACTGGCCCTCCCTAAAGCCTTTGTGCTCTGCTTGGCCACCTTTATCTGAGATGATAATCCCCAAATCCCTTTCCTCCCTGGCGACCATCAGCAACTCCCTCACATCACCATCCAGTATCTCTCTGCAGGGTTTTTGCACCCCAGGTACATGATTTTGCACGTCTTCCCATTGAATCTTAGTTGCCACATGTCTGACCATTTTTCCAGGTTTCCTAGGTCCCTCCTCATTTCTCCACCCCATCTGGAGTGTCTACCTTGTTGCAGATCTTGGTATCATACACAAACAGGCAAACCTTCCTTCTAGCCCTTCTGCAATGTCACTGATAAAGACATTAAAAGCACCAGCAAAGCATTGATCCCTGAGGTACCCCACTGGTCACCTCTTTCTCCTTGGATTAGATCCCATTTACCACCACCCTCTGCTTCCTGTTTCTCAATTCTCAACCAATTTTTAACCCAATTCACCACCTTGTGGCCCATACCCAGGCTACACAACATATTCACCAGTCTTTTACTGTATGTGGAATGGTGTCAAATACCTTGCTGAAGTTGAGGTAGGCAACATCTACTGTTCCCCTTGATCCACTTCCTTCATCACCCAGTCAAAAAAGACTACCAGGTTTGTTTGACATGACCTTCCTACTGTGAATCCATGTTGCCTCAGATCTTGTGCTCTGTTAGATTGCAGGTGTTCCACAATCTTTCCCTTAAGCAGCGCCTCCATAATCTTACCAACTATTGAGGTGAGGCTGACTGGCCTATAGTTGCCTGCCTCCTTCCTGCTTTAATTTTTGTGAAGAGGTACTACAAGTGCTCTCTTCCAGTCCTCCAGAACCATCTCTGTATTAAGTGACTCACTGAACAAGGCTGCCAGTGGTGTTGCTAGTTCCATCCAAAGTTCCTTAGCTATCCAGGGATGTATGCCATCTACTCCAATTGCCTTATCCACTCTCAGTTTTGTGAGCTCCTCTAGGACTATTTCTTCAGTAAATGGACTGGTGTTCACCACATTCCCTCCTGTATATCTGAAGCTGAGCTGTGGTCCTTGTCCCTCCCATTCTTCAGTGAAAACTGAGAAGAAGTATTTATTCAGTACTAATGCCTTTTCTAGGTCTCCCTCCACACACACCCCTTCCTCCCCTTTTAGTCTTACAATCCTACCCCTGACCTTTATTCTTTCACTAATGTACCTAGAGGAAATCTTATGTCATTTCTTCACCATCTGTACTAAACTTTCTCTGTTCATGCCTTTGCACGCCTAACAGCTTTCCCTGTCTCAGTTATGGCAGGGTCACACCTGGCATAGCCCATGAAAGCTCTATACACCTTAGTGAATGCATGCAGTGTGATGCTCACCCTCTAGCATGCCTACAGGTTGCCTCTGGCACAGCACCATGTTGCTGGCCCCAGAACATGGTGCACATGGTGCTAGTGCACCTTGTAGAACTGCCGATGGTGCACATGTCCCCGCAGCATGGCATTCATATGAGGGAATGCCTACCCAATGCCCATTAGCAATGTGTAGGCATTCATGCATAGGCCCCAATATGAATATATATAGGTACAATTATAGACAGGTAGCAGTGACTCCAAGGAGCCTAGTTAACAATAAGGAATGAAAGCCCTAGGTACTGGTATGATACAGTGTGAGCCTCATAAAAAATTTAAAAAAGGTGAATAAACTTATATTAAAATTTGGCACCCATTGCACCTTTTGAATTCAGATAAAGATGGTGCTGTTAGTGCATACTGCCAAACTTATTGCCTGCTGTGCCCTCTCCATGCAATTGGGATGGAATTAAGGGATACAGTATGTATCTATGAATTAATGACAACTGCAGACATGTAGCCGATCAGTAGCACTTTTTATTGTTACACAGAAAGCAGATTTACTTGAACACTCATTATTATAATGCTTCCACCTGTTGGACACAGTACTTAAACACTGTGATATCAGTAGTATCCATGCCCCCTGAGGAAGAGGTCCTGGAGTCTCGAAGTGATGGGGCTGGTCAAGTTTGTGATTTGTTTATCTGGCATTAAATTTGCACTGATTTTGCACTATGTTTGTGTATTTGCACATTAAAATTTTAATTCCACTGATGCTTTGGAGTGCTGGTGTACTTCAACATTAATGCAAGACACCACAGACACATTTTCCAGAGTAGTAGGAGCCACAGTTACTGTAATTTCTCCAAGAGTTCCAGTGTATCAGTTGGACAGCCAGTGAGCAATATGGAAGGGATGTCCATTGTTGATATAAAAGTAAAAATGGATCCTGTAAAAATCTTGGGTCTGAAGTTTGACCAAGGGGATATGACCATGGAAAACCAGGGAGAATGAATAAGGAAAAGTGGAAGGCAAATTGAACATATGGAAAAACAGGCTGCTTTCTAAACAAAAATGCATGTGTGTTTAATTTGCTCACTGTTGCTTCCCTGTTTTCTGTACATTAGCACAATGTTCCCACCTCATGCTGAACATTAAGTAAAGTTATGCAGTTTTTTCTTCCAGGAGCTCTGGAGAAGCAGACTAAAGCTATTTAAAAACAGGTCACCTATAGAGAGCGGAAAAGTGGGGGTGAACGTGGCTACCCCTGTGATATTTTTTATGACCATTTTTATTTGCTGTATTAGTTCCCCAGCTCTCCTTGAGACAGACAAATCATGGGTGCCACTGATATTGGACTGGTTGCCCCTTGGTTTGTGGATTGAAGTAGAGTGTCATTGGTCAGTTGATTTAAAGACTGCATACAGTATATGTGACCCCATTAAATATTCATCAAGCTATAAATAAGATGAGGCAGTGGGGGTCACCGTAGGACATATCACATCTAAAAACAGGAACAATTGTACAAGCTCATAACTTCCACTTCCTTTCCCTTCATGGTACCAAAAAATTCCCAGAAGACCAAGTTGCCGAAGCTGTCACCCAATTGCAGAATCCCTGTATCCCTTGCCAAATGTGGGATACTTTGTTGCTAGGACTGCAAGGCAGAATGGTGGTGAAAGAGTCTTTTAAACACAAGAAAACTAATGAAAGAAACTGCACAAGCATAAGGTGCCCAATTCTCCAAGACACTCAAGCCCACCTTCTATTAGAATGACAGTATATAAAGAAATTTGGAGAGATGTGAGTAACACATTGTCGTTTCCTGTTTTTGTTTTGTTGTAACAGTGGATTACCATGTGTTGGTATGGTACTTAGTACATATCAGGGACTATGAAGAAGTTTTACCCACCCACTTTACAACTTTGCTTTGCCTGCTGTATGTTTTACCTTTGCAAGCATGTTGTGCATTACAGTTCTGGCAAAATATGGTACCCCAGAAGCTGTGATTAAAATGATCCACCATATCATGAGGACGGTATAGGGAGATGCAGAGTGCATAATGCTACAACCATATTCCATAAGGGACATGTGGAAGGGATTTATAGGGATTGTAGCATAAAGAGATCCTTACAGATTGTGACTGCAAGTCACATGGATTCCTGGGAATGCTTACTTTTGACTAGAAGTATCAGACCACTGACACGCTGGTGGTTTTCCTACAGTATATAAAATGGTAAGAAGTGTGTAAAATTTCATTTTCTTTTGGTTTCCCCGCACTATTTCTATAGTTCTTTTTAGTTTTAAACTATGATACTATAGTACTGTATGTTAATACTGAATATTTTTATGTATTCTTTTCCTTTTTGTTCCTAATTTGATGAACGATGAGTGCTGTAACTCTTTATTTTGTATGAATTATTCCTTTTGGTTAATTAAATACCCCTGCTCTTCTTCAGTAAGTGCCATGGGATCTTTAACGTGCACCTGGTGAGTGAACAGAGGCGGGCAAAACTGACCTTAGTTTTAACATCTCATCCAAAGGATGGCATGTCAACAAGTGGCAAATACTATTATTAGGTTCTTATAGATGTTGGAATCCCAGTAGTGGGGACTGATAAAGGCAGGATAGGGAAATACTATGCATTAGGGGCAACTAAGGCTGATAGTAAAAAGGAATTATTGAAGGAAGATAAAAATAGAGAGAAATCATTAAATAAACCAGATTTCACTTTTTTCCAAAATCAGTTCTGTAGAGATTATGGAAGAACTATTAAAATGAGATGTGAAAAAGGCTACGGGTTTAGACGGTATTCCCACTCTATTTTTGAAATTTGCGGCCCCAGTTGTAGCACAAAAAATCTCTGATCTTTGAAATCTCAAAAGTGGTCAGAAAAATATGAGTAACTATAGGCCAACATCACTACTTTTATTTGTTTCAAAAAATTTTAAAAAAATGATTAGTTTATCAAATACCGATAAATCGATATTTAGAGGAACATAAAAAGTACACCATTTATTAATCAGATTTTAGAGCATTTCATAATATTTCTACTGCTGTGGTAAAAGTTGTGTCGGACATACAGGTGGCCATGAACAGGGGTCTCTTGGCTGGGACCATATTTATAGATTTGTCAAAGCTTTTGACACTCCGAAACATGATGTCTTGATTAACAAACTATAATCTGTTTGCCTCAGCCATGAGACCCTGAGATGGTTCCATGGCTACCTGTCTGAAGGACAGCAAAGAGTAACTCTGAACAATACTTTTAGATCTGGATATTTGACTATCAAAACAGGGGTTCCTCAGGGATCGTTTATGGGGCCTCTATTTTTTAATCTGTATACAAATGATGTTGGACACCTACTGAATGGTGTCCAGTATCATTTGTATACAGAGGACACTATTGTCTACATTGAGGGTTGTTCCATGGTTCAAATATAGGAGAAACTTCAAAGAGCTTTTGATAGGCTACAGGACTATTTTTGTGATTGTGGCTTAGTGTTAAATGCCACAAAATCTCAGTTAATGCTGTTTTGCAATAAGTCAGAGGCTATTCAACAGCCCCTGACTATAAAAAAACTTTGGATAATTGTACCCTTGAACTAGTTGATTCTTACAAATATCTGGGGGTTTGGGTGGATTCCCAGTGCAAATGGAATACCCACATAGAGTCCCAAATTGGCAAACTAAATAAAATATTGGGATGTTTGTATAAACACATACAGTATATTCCACAAGAAATACAATTAAAAATAATTAATTCAATAGTTATTCCTTTGTTTGACTATGGAGACATCCAATTATGGGGGGCATCCATGCTATTGCTCCATCGATTAGATGTGATTTACAACAGATTTGCCGGGTATATTCTGGACACCCCTTGGAAATTAAAGAGTGGCTTCGTTCATCAAATTTGATTAAATATGTAGTACCAGTCATGAAAACAATAAAAGGAGATTCAAACATTGTTAATCCTGCTCCTAAATTATAGAATAACTTACCATATCATATGAGTCTACAGAAAATGGTTCTACATTGGAACATGATAAAAACTTGGTTAATGAGCAATACTGCCTTACCTAAGGCTTGTTGTGACCATACTGTATAAATTTATTTTATGTATGCTCTGACTGGAATATGTAAATGTTATATATGTAACATGTTTGTCTTTTATATGCCCATGGGACCCCATTGTAAATGAGTTTAGGTTCAACTGGGTCATCCTTTCTGAATATCAGAATAAAACTTTACTACTGCTACTACTACTGATATTTTTAATTTATCTATAGCCACCAGAATATACCCAAGTGCCTGGAAAGTGGTGAAGGTAATTCCTGTATATAAATCTGGATAAAAAAATGACATACAGAACTATGGACTCATATTCTTACTTCCAATAACATCCAAACTTTTTGAAAAGCTTGTAGGGAAGCAGTTACGGGCTTATTTAGAGAATAACAAAATATAAAATGTATATCAGTCAGTTTTTTGCTCTGATCACAGCATGTTAACAGGCTTAACAAAAGTAACATCCAATATTCAGAGTTCACTGGACAAGGGCCTCCTGGTTGGGACCATGTTTATAGATCTGTCCAAAGCATTTTACATGTTCAACCATCTAGCTTTGCTAAATACGCTGAGGGACATTGGCCTCAATCAGGTGGCCCTGAACTGGTTCAGGGAATATCTGACTGGTAGGACACAACTAGTCACTTTAGGCCCATTTACATCACAGTGTGAATGTGTTAAATCTGGGTCAACTTGGGTCCTATCCTGTTTAATCTGTATACTAATGGTGCCGGTGCCCTCATAGGGGGGGCAGGGCACCATTTACATGCAGATGATGTGATTTTGTATGTGGAAGGATTTTCCATTTTGGAAATCCAGAAAACACTCCAAGAGATTTTGATGCTTTGCAGGAGTATTTTAGATCAAGAAACTTAATATTAAACAATAAAAAATCGCAGTTCATGCTTTTTGGGAATAAGCAGCTGGCCACTATAAATACACTTCAAATTAAAACATCTACAAATCAAATACTAACACAGGTGAACCCCTATAAGTATTTAGGAGCATGGTTAGATGTGCAGTTAAAATAGGAAGTACACATAAATAACTTGATTAAAAGACTACATGTTAGGTTGGGGGCATTGTACAGATTGAGACAGTGTATACCACCTAACATTAGAAAATTCAGAGTTAACACTGCAATAATTCCACTGTTTGATCATGGCAATGTAGTCTACATGGGAGCATCCAGGGCAGTTCTAGAGTGACTGGAAACAGCCTTGAATAGATTTGCTAGCTTTGCCCTGGATGCCTCTGGGTTGACACATCGGTGCATAATGTATAGATCTTTAAATTGGATTAGTTTAATGGAGTGTAGACAACTTCATATATTGCATCTAACTCATCGGCATCTAAAAAAAAAGATACCATCTTATTTAGATAATCTGTTTGAGATACGCACATCCAGAGCAGATTTGTGAACAGCACAAAACCTAGAACTGGTGATCCCCAAAATGAAAACAAGAAAGGGAATTCTACTTTAATGGTCAGTAAACCTAGAACATGGAATGGGTTGCCAGATTAAGTGAGAACAAAGGTAATTGCCCCCTAGAATAAGATCAAAAGTTGGTTATTTCAAAAATTTGCATAAAAATGTGTTGCTGCTATTGACACTCTACCCTTTTTTATGGTTACCTCAAAAATGAAGAAGAAAAAAAAATGCATAACGGAGAACTGTGGTGACCGCTGATACCTTGCACTTTTAACAGTCAAACTCATTCCTGAGAATGTCTATGATTATTTGGATTTATTTTTTAAGTATTTTGTATTATATGTATTCTATATGCTGTAACTTATGTGTACATTTTAAGAAATTGTCATGCATGTAATGGACCCCATTTGAAATGAGCTAATGCTCAAATGGGCTATACTTTTCCTTGGACTGTTCTTAAGGAATAAACTTTTACAATAACAACAGTGCAACACTCCCTAATACTGCACTGCAGTGTCAATTGTGGATACCCCACTTACCTGGGTAAAAGAAATTCAGTGTACATTTAGATGAAAACTTAATAGCACTATACAAAACAGATAGCACTTGGGAGGGTCTCTGTGTGGTAGTGAAGTGGAACTAGCAGGAGATGAAGAGGCTGGGAAGAGGTGAGAGGTACTACCTACAGTAGGTATAGAAACCATTAAGTCATTTGAATGATAGGGAGAAGACGGAAGTATGGACATCTAGAGGGAGATCATTACAAAGGAACAGAAGGCAGGGAGACAATGCTCAACAAAGGTTTAGGAGTTGTGGATGAAAAAGGAATGAAAGAGGAATGGAGGGTATAGAACAAGGGAGGCACAGGGGAAGATTGTGATTTAATGTGGAAGCCCTACTGCAGACCAGAAGAGAAATTAAAAAGGCTCACTCTTGAGTATTTGTTACCCATGTTGTAATGTGTCATGATATGATTGCCCTTTGGGAATGCAATAAACAATAGTAATGTTTTCATGTACTGTAGCTTTGCGTCCAATTGCAACCATCCTCCCAGGCCTCAGGAAAGGGTTAAGAACATATGAAAAGAGCCAGCAGATGAGGACCACATGGTCTATTGCATCTGTTTGGTAAGTGATGCAGGGTCTGGCCTTACAATTTATATCAATGACCCTGCCCCCCCAATTGTCCCTACCTCTCCCCCCATTCTCCCCTTCCTTGGCCCCAAGGGTTCCTTCTGTGCTTGTCCCAGGTCCTATTGAATGCTCTTACCATCCTTGCTAATACCACCTCCTCTGGCAGCTCATTCCAGGTGGACACTACCCTTTCCATAGAGAAATGCTTCCTTACATCCCTTCTGATTCCTGCCCCCCCATCAATTTTAGGCTGTGCCCCCTAGTGGTACTGTTGTCACTCATTTTAAAGAGACACTCCATTTTCACTGTGTTAATTCCCTTCATATACTTGAAGGTCTCTACCATATCACCCCCTCTGCCTTCTCTCTTCCAGAGAGTACATCTCAAGGGCTCCCAGCCTCTCCTCATAGGACCTGTCCTGTAACCCCTTGATCATCTTGGCTGCTCTCCTCTGGACTCCCTCCAGCAGTTTTTCTGAATTACCTCAAAGCTCTGTCCACAGCTATCACCCCAAACTGTCTGTCCACCATCTAGGATCATGATGCGTAAGAAGGCCAAAAATCATCATCTAGATGGCAAAGTGACTTTCCATGCAACTCCCTTACAACAGTGGACCCTTTATCTCCCCCTGGTTGTAACAGGCTTACTTAGGGGTGATCTTATGCAGTTTCCTTCCATTGAAGGAGAAAGCTCTTTAGCTCATTATCATGGGTTGCTGTGGCAGATGACTGTACCAACAGCCCATATCATGCTATGGACGTGCTCCTACTGACAGTGTTCTGCCCAGCCAGCTGCCCAGTTAAGTAGTTATTCTCCCTTACTCAGGTTGCTGTTATGCTGCCTCAGGGCCATTTTCTTTCCTCTCAATAAAGTATTAGTACATTGGTTATGAAGGCTGGCCATCATCCTTTAAGTGTCAACTTCTTGTCCCACATTTCTTTTGTTGAATGCTTTCTGAAGTTCTCTGTATGAGCATATATATATATATATATACTATTTTCCAGGTGTTAAATGTGTTTGCATGCATAATTTGACCTATCTTATGTTGACACAAGCCCCCCCTAGACACACATGATTTCAACTTGGTGTTCTGAAAGGGTTAAACATGAAATGTTTAGTTTTAGACTGTATGTTTTTATGATTAGTTTATTTTGCAACAAGACAGGCTGTATAGTACAGTACAGCAGTTAAAGGACAAAACTGTGGACTAGAAGGCCCCGGTATGGCAATAACACAGCATTTGTGTGTGTCTGTGTATGCTGCGTGCATGTGTGCACCAAAGCAACTCTTGTGGTGTGATCTTTTTGTTACAATCCTCCTAGCTGAACAACTGCAGGTACTGAAGAAGCCCAATCTCATGGAACTCAAAATGGCACATCCCAATTTACAATACACTAGGTACATTAAAAATAACAACAGACTGGCAGCAACATAAGTTATGCTAGTTGTACTCATTCTGGGCTAAAGGCATATTTGGAATGGTTTACTGAACCAGGAATGCAATGCTATGGTTTAAACATTTCCCTGCAGTATGTACAAAAATGCTGTAACATATTTAAATCTGACCTATTCACTAGAAAGACAGAAACATGTATACAAATAACTATGGCAGCATTGATTTTAAAAATGTCTTAAATGACTACGGAAATAACAATGTTTTCTTAAAGAATAAAACATTACAGAAAATAATAACAGTATGCCTACTCTGAAATGTGCCATATTGTTATCATCTCTTGAATACATTCTCTTAGTCATACTTTAAGCCTTTGCTTTTAATATTGTTATAGACACCCATAGTGGGCAGACAAAAATATCTTAGGGGATCAACCAGTGACTCATATTTTAAACAGTTCAATAGTCATTCACATCAGTAAAATGGTGAACTAAACCAGCACTACCAGTACATGGCATAAAAAGAATATCAAATACATCACTTCAAAAACATTTAAAATATATAGTGCATGAACAGTAAAATCTGAAACAGACTTCCACAGTAAATTCAGTGGATGTAAGTTAAACTTTTCTGTGCTTGGTTTCAGTAAAAAGTAAATCAGTATATTAATACTCACCAAAAAGTGGATAAAGTACAAACCAGTACAAATACTTTAGAAAAGATGTTGCCTTGCAGATGTCCTAAAGGCTGGAACAAAAGATAATGCTATCAGCAGCTCACTCTGTTATAAGTAGTTTGTCAAAAAAGCCTATATTGCAAAATAAGCCCTGTGTGAATAATTAAATTACTACACTGAGAAAAAGCATACCTTAAGGGAGACAAGCAAAGGTTGAGAGACAACTTTTTAACAAACTGTAAATCCCCATTTAGAAGCAGTAAGAAAAGTATCAGTCGGAAACTTCTGTAGCTATGAAATCCAAATACAAGCATTACACATTTATGAATTATTACTATTATCATTATTAATCTAGATGTTGCTATAACCAAACAAGATGGTTTCCAATTAGGAAAAAAACAGCACTGCTTGCTACAAAATACTGTAAAGATATACAGACTTCTGACATACAGTATATTGAGCAAACAGAGCCAAAAGTAAAGGTTAAAAGCAAAATGGTATGAGCCAGCTGATTGGCACCGCAGTAGTTCTTCAGCTTATGACATTGGAGACTCACATACAAGAACGAGTGGGCTAGCTGGGGAAGAAAGAAATGAGCATCCCAAGAACAACTCTCCTTACTTGGGGAGGGATGGTTGCTGCTCCTGTACTGTGACTGCTGACTGGTGGAGACCAGTTGGCAACACGGTCCAGAGCAACAGAAGGAGAGAGGTCACAGCAGGATGCCCAACATTCATGTGTGCCTATGCACCCATGCATAGCTGCATTATTGAATGACAGCACACCAGTGAAATAACTAGGAGATAAGAGTAAAATGCCAGTCATCCTTGTCAGCACCCCCCCCCAAAAAAAACTCTTGCACAATCAACATGGCTGGGCTCCCAATATTGTGGTCACAGATAAATGGTGATAACCTGGACATGATAGAAACATTCAAGTACCTTAAGGATATTGACAAGGTGCAAGGGGAAAACATCTTCCAATATAAGAGATGTACAAGAATGAGGGGCTATGATATGAAATTGGATGGTGACAGGCTGAGAGGAAATGTGAGGAAGCATTTCTTCACAGAGAAGGTGGTGGACAAATGGAATAGATTGCCACAGGAGGTGGTGAGGCGAGAGCACAGTGGAGAGTTTTAAACATGCATGGGACAGGCATACAGGCACCTTAGAGGTGGGAAGGAGGGTTAAAGTCATTAACCAGGTAGGGTCAGGGGCTACAAACTAGTGTAGGGCTTTCAGGCAGACTGGATGAGCCTGGCGGTCCTTATCTGCTGACAATTTTCATGTTACTATCTAACCTGAGAAGGTCTGTGAGTAGATTGGGGTGCCGCTGGATGAGACTGGATAAAAAAAAACACTTTAAAAAGAAAAAAGCAAAATGTTGTAGCATTAGTAAGCACAAGTGCATTTTACAAACCATTCCAAAAGCAAATAATCTATAGAACATTATATAACTATTAACCAGAGGTGAGGGAAATAGTGGGAAAACAGTGACAGTGAGGAATGAACTATTGGCTGATAATTTGCCCAAAACCAAAGGCTGAGGGCAATGTGATTATTGGAAGGTAATTTTTTTTTTTAGTTGTTTAACCAGGAGTAGCACACTAAGCTGAAAGCTTTTTTACAGGTGCTACCTGGGAGCACAGGGAATTTAAGTGACTTGCTCAGGGTCACACAGTATGCAAACGGAAGCTGTAGGATTCAAACCCAGGTCTAGTCCTATCCTAGTTTATCCTAGGGGTCTATATTTCCAATTACTGTATATCCTGACACAGCTTTAGTCAATGTCTTTTTTCCCAACCTTTATTATTATTTATTTATTTTATTTTATTTAGTTTTTCTTGACGGGTAAGTGTACTAGATAAATTCTGCCTATGTTCAGGCATGACCGGGGAGGGTATACAGGTGAATGCCAACTGACCTTGAACTAGATTAAGCTGGCGGTGGATTTTTAGTGAATGGGGGAAATTTGCCAAGGACACCAGGGAAACTTCCCCTCCTCTTTTCGAGAAGTGCCATGGGATCATCCACCTGAACTACCACCAGAACAGGCAGATGGAACCTTGGTTTAATGTCTCATCCGAAAGATGGCACCTCAGGAGTGCAGCACCCCCTTCATGCTGCACTACAGTGTCAGTATTGGGATTTAATCCAAGTGTCTGGTGTGGGGATAGACCCCACAGCCTTCTGATCTCCCGGCCTCAGAGGCGAGTGTGCTACCTGCTGAGCCACTGACACTGCTATGGTGAGTGTCTTTGCCTAAATTATGAGGATTCAAATGAGCAATAGTTTAAAAAAAATATTGCATAGCTCTAATGAAGTATTTCCTGGTTCTAATGAACTACTGCTTCATTATGATGAACCACTGCCAGTTTCCTTGTTTTGAACCAGGCAATAGTAGGAAAAAATTGTATATTATGTAACTTGCTCTGGCCCAATCAGAGGCCAGGATTTGTATCCAGGATTAAAAATAAATATTAAACTACTTCAGGCATACACTGTGATGAACTGAGAGTAGTGATGTGCAAAAATGACAAACTTCGCTTCACAGATTAATTTGTGAATTTGTCTCATTTTGTAAATTAATCACCTGTGTGAAGTCTCAGCTTTCCAGGACAGTGATTACTTCACAAAATGCAAAGTCAAAACTTTGCAGGCAGAGTTAGGCACAGAGATGAAGTCTCCGACTTTGCTGGCGCCTGTTTGGTACAGAGCAAAGTTGGTAATGTGCTACAGGATTAAATGTCACATGTTGCTGAAACAGACTGTACACCATGCAGAGGAGGCTTTCTCAGTGCAGTGTTGTGAAGAGTAGAGAGAAGTCTGTGTGCTTGTCAGAGAAAGAAAAAGCTTTAAATACATTTAAAAAAATGAACTTTTGGAATCCAAATTGCTTACAAATTGTTGTAGAAGGCCTTGTGCTCCTAGATTTGTGGGGTTTTTTTTGTTTAATTTTTAGTAATTATTTACTTTAAAGTAGTAGTTTTGTGTTTTGGCAGTCTGTAAAGCAGTAGTGTGGGGGAGGGTAGGTACTATAAGAAGGAAGGTACTAAGGCAGCCCAGAAAGATCCTGAGCTTTTTTTTTTTTGTAAGCAGGAGATCTGTTATATTTTCATTTTCATTTTCTCAGTCTTACGGTCCTTATCTGCCGTCAACTTCTATGTTTCTTGTCAATTTGTTTTTTAATCTGTTGAGTAATTTCTCATTTTTATGGCTACAGTGAGTAGAGCCTACAGCCATCTTGTGGTAGCTGTTAAAATGGGATACTAAAGCAAAGATTTGGAGTTGCAGTACATGCTTCCAGGACTCCAAATCAGTACGCCAGTTGAATGAAGCACTCCCTCTCTCTCTGTTCAGTAGACCAGTTCCAGCACTATTTTTTCAGCTTGTTTGTTTCTCATCATTTTATTTATTTATTTATTACAATTTCGGATAACACCTCTGAGCAAACAGTACTCTTTTACAAAGGTTCCATGTCATAGACAGTGGACAATAATAGACAAGAACAGGCAGGTAGATCACAGTTAATACAAATACTGTACATGAGCTGCCAGTGACTTTGTCAAGATAAGACAAGACAAAAGAATTAATTACAGGTAAAACATTACAGAGCCAAAGGCTTTGTCAGGTAACCTAGCAAGTGCATGAGAGGGCCAGAGGTAGCTGATGAGAGGACAAGGTAGTAGGGGACAGGTAAGAACTGACGGGGTGGAGGATTGGAGGGATAAGGTAGGTGGTGAAGGAGAGGAGTAGGTGGTGATGGAGGGGAGGGGAGAAGGGATGGGAGATGTAAGTGGGGGTAACAGGATGGGTGGGGAAGGAGAGAAGCATTAGTATGGGCAAGGAGTAGAAAGGAGAGAGAAATGAGAACTAGAAGGGAGTTAAGGAGGGCTAGGGAAGAAAGGAGAGAGAATATGAGAGCTAGGATGTGCAGGGGGTAATAGGTGAGGGGAGGGACAAGGATGTGAGAGGGAATGGAGAGTGGGAGGAGTGAAATCTGGGGGTGCAAGGGAGGAGGCTGAAGTGGCCGACGTTAGATATTAGAGTTAGTAGGGAGGGATTGAGGTGTGGGGAGAGTGCATAAGTAGTGGAGAGGCCAGAAGGGTGAGCAGAGAATTTAAGTGTAGCAGTCACAGTAGGCACTGGCCACCAAGTGCTGTTGTAGTTTGTGCTTAAAGGAGCTGAGATTTGGTGCATTGGTGATATCCACTGGGAGTGTGTTGAACCAGTTAGAGGCCCTAACTTTGTAGGAGCACTGCCCTTGAGTGGTCCGGCAGTGGGGAACTGTGAAGATTAGTGTTTCAGAACTCCTGCTAAGGTGGGAGACACATTGAGGGGAAAGTATAGACTGAACCCTTGGTGGAAGGAGGCCTAGCACTGTCCTCTTAGCAAGTAAGCAGGTCTGATACTTAATTCTGTCTTGAAAGTTGTAGCCAGTTAGCCCTGTTCATAGAGATCACATATGTGTGAGTCTAGAGGCTGTGATAGGAGCTGGCAGGCCTTGATTAAGGCTATGGCTATATACTGGAGGGCAGTGTCAGTAGCTGATCCATAACCTCCGAGGCCATAGTCAATTAAAGAGGTGATTGAGCTTTGGATGGCAAGTTTTAATGCTTCATCTGTCAGACAGTGCCTGTGCCTATATAGCAGGCCTATGCATGTATTCACAGCTTTAGCAAGGTTATTTATATGTGTGGAGTATGAAAGAGTGGAGTTGAGGGTCATTCCCAGGTATTTGAACTGGTCTACCTGTTCCAGCATAGTGCCACCACTATTGCAGATTAGCAGATGTTGGAGTTTGTGTGTGTTGTGAGTACCATGAAACAGCATTGATTTGGTTTTTGAGTAGTTTAGGATGAGTTTACATGACCTGAACCAGGTTTCAGCTGCTAAGAAACTACACTGTAGCTGTCACTGGAGGTGATGGGAGTTGGAGTGGCTCAAGAAAATGACTGCATCATCTGCATAGAGTAAGAATTCGATCATGGCAAGTCGCAGGGAGGTCGTTCATGAAGATGCTGAAGAGTAGGGAGCCAAGGATGGAACCTTGTGGAACAACCGAACAGACTGGGAGGGGGGTCGAAATGGTGTCTCCAATTCTGACCTGCTGAGAGCAGCCACTAAGGTAGCTTTGGAACCAGTGAGTGGCATCCGGTGAAAGGCCAAGATGTGATAGTTGTCTGGTTAGTAGGGAGTGGTTAACTGTATCAAACACCTTAGCCAGATCAATAAAGGTGACACTGGCCAACTGGTTGTGGTCTAGTGCCCGGTGGATGAAGGAGGTGAAGTCTAGTAGTACAGTGGTGGTGCTGTGACCTTTTCGAAAACCACATTGCATGCTTGCTTTAAGTGACTGAAAGCTAGTGTCTCCGGCACAAAGGCAAGTTGCTTACACCACTTCTTTGATGCAGTTAAACTGTCTGCAACAGTACAGTTAGAAATGTTTTTTTGCATACTAGTGTCAAAAAAGCCTTGCTTGAATAGACAGCTACTTATCTCTTGACGAGAGAGAGAGAAAGAAAGAGAGAGAGAGAGTGCACTCTCCAGTTTGAAGCCAGAGATGTACCAGACATATCTCTTGACAGGAGAGAAAAGGAGAGAGCATTCCAGTTTGTAGTCAGAAATGTACCGGGCATTTGCAAAAAGAAAACACCAAAAGTCCCTATAGACCTGGTTTAACACAGGATTTAATATGTTCAATTGCTGGATTGTTAATTTTATTCATTACTGAAAAGTGATTTGCTAGTCTTTGCAGTCTAAATAATTTACTGACATTAACTTCCAACAGAGGACACAGCAAGCTCTTAGAGGAAATAACTCCAGAGCAGTTTCAGATTACATTCTCTATCTCTCCCAAGTGTGTGTGTGTGTGTGTGTGTGTGTGTGTGTGTGTGTGTGTGCATATGTATCTTCTCTAAAGAGTTGGTTTATGTTAACCCTTTCAGGACATATCTAATTCACAGAATCACATAACAAAATATGAGTCAGGAGCCTAATGGCCATATGGACTCATCCAATATACCTTAAAATGTAAATTTATCTCTAATGAAATCATCTAATGCTTTCTTAAAGCACTCTAATGACATGCTGTTGACTACATTTGAGGGTAGTCTGTTCCATTTATTAATAACCCTTTGGTTCAACCAACTTCCCCATTGATTTGTTCTATAGGTTTCACTTCTTAACTGATGTTGCTGGAATCTGTTATATCTGTCATTATTTCCAACTAATCCTATATTGTCCCACCGGTCTCTGTTTTATAGTGCCTCAAACAGGGTGCACAAATCATCTCTGAGCCTACAGTACTCCATTCTAAATAAACCTAAGTGCCTTAACTTGTTTCCATAATCTGTGTTTCAGTTTGCTTATCTTTTTTGTTGCTCTCCTCTGAACTCCTTCCAACAAATTCTTATCCTTTTCTTTTACATAGTGCCCAAACTTGAACACAATATTCCAAATGTGGCTTTACTAAAGAGGCATACAGTGAAATTACAACTTTACTGCCTCTACTGTTTATGTTTCTGAAGATAGAGCCCATAATCTTCTGTGCCTTACTTGCTGCCACCCTGCACTGTGCCAAGACATTTAGGTCTTGAGTTACTAGAACACCTAGATCTTTTAACATATCAGATGTTGTGATAGGAGTTCCAAATAAATAATATGTAGCTCTCATGTTGTTATGATCCAAGTGCATGATTTTACTCTTTTCAAGATTCAGAGTTAACTTGTTTGCAGCAACCCAGTTGGCCAAGTTATCAGTTTCATCTTGAAAAGACGGCTGGACTAAGTGTCATTTACAATGCAAGCTAGCTTAATATCATCAGCAAATTTAGCACTCCAACATGATTGTGTTGTTTGCAAGAGAGCTATATATATACTAAACAGTATTGGGCCTAAAACTTAACCCTGTGGTACTCCACTTGATATTTCAGCCCATGCTGATCTGGTACCAGCTAGGACCACGCATTGTTTTCTACCATCCAACCACTGTTGAATCCTTCTAACTATATAAAAATCCAACTCGATTTCTAGTAGATGCTCAATTAGTTGTCTATGGAGCAAGGTGCCAAATGCCTTTGAAAAATCAAAGTATAACACATCCACTGGTAGACACTTATCTAATGCACCACTGACTGGGTTAAAACAGTTTAGAAGGTTAGTCTGACAGGACAGACCAGACTGGAAGCCATGCTGGTTAAGTCCCTTAAATCCTTCAGCGCTAAATGTTTATTTATTCTATTCCATATGTTTGTTAATAAGAGATGTAAGACTGATTGGACGGAAATTGCTACAATCTGATTTAGACCTCTGTTTGTGTAATGGGGTGATTACATAGAGAATAATACATATGTAGGGAGTTGATATGGAGTTTTTTTACACACCCAAGTTGTGTGATAATATATAAACCTCGAGGCGAAGCTCAGAGAGGTTGTGTATCACACAACAGTGTAAACTCAATTTACGTATATTTTATTTATATAATAACTGGTACAAAAAATTTCCTACAATTTCCACTACTGAGGAGACCCGAGGAAACCTCTCACTTCCTTACTAGAGACGCCCCCACGCCTGACATCGCAAGCACGTGCTAGCCGAGTGGCGTGCCTACCAGTAAGGAACTAGAAGTGTTTTGGCCATGGGTCTCCATGGTGCTTTTTACGAGTGCTTTGAATCTGTTTACTGTGGAATGCGAGTGCTGCAGGCTTCTTGGCGCGAGGCTGTAAAAGTCGTATCAACCCGTGGGTTGATACAGCTTTTTTCGTATCAACCTGCGGGTTGATATGACTTTTTACAGTACTTGAAAACTGGTTGATAACAAGGATCACCAGTTATTATAGTATTTTTCCAATCCAGTGCCACAGTACCCTCATTCAAGGAGGTATTTATTATGTCTGTTAATGGTCCCGTCAAAGCTTTAGCAGCTGATTTAATAAAGCTGGGTACAAGTTATCTGGACCGGAGATTTATATGTATTTAGTTGTTTCAATCTTTTTAACACATCTTGTTCTTGTATATGAATCTCCGACTTGGGTGCTTCATCACAAATGTGTTACGACTCTTCTATTGAAAAATCTGTCTTTGGTTTGAAAGTACTAACAAAATAATTATTAAAAGCTATTGCCTTCTTCTCATCTTCATTTATTTATTTCTTCACTGTCCTCCCTAAGGGAATGTCAAACAGAATTATCCTTTCTTTTACAATTTATGTAACTGTCAAATGCTTTTTTGTTGTCCCCCACTGGATGTTGCTAAACACAGCTCAAAAATGATCTGTGATTTCTTAATTGCAGTTTTGCCAGATAAACTTTTCTCGCTATATTCCCTTGTATTTTTTGCTGAATGATTCTTTTTGGCTTTAAAAAATGCCTTCTTACAAGCTTTGATTAGTTTGATGATTTTTTTTTTTAATTAAACCAATTTGGAATTTTTCCTTTATTATTGTACTTACTAATTGCAGGAACTATCTTGTGTGAATGCAGCTCTGTATATGCTCCTTGAATAATTTCCATTTGTGTTCTAGCGGTCTATTTTCAAAATCCTAAGTTCAGTAGGAGCACATACAGAAATGATGCACTCAGAAATTCTATTTCTGAGCATGTCTTTCACAGTAGTGTTCCTATGGAACTCAGTCGGCAGCTGGCCGTGGAGGTGAAAGGTGGACTGTGCCAGCTGCCGGCTGGGGACAGGTGGGGGTTGCTGGGTGGGCTGGCACGGCTGGGTGGGGGCCACTATACTACCAGGGCAGGGTATTTTCTGCATTTGCAGCTGCGACTCAGGGTCGGGGCATGGGTGGGAGGATGACAATGCTGCCCTGCGGGGCAATTCACAATGGGCGTTTTGGGGAGCTGGGGAATGTGGGCAGCCCTGTGGGGCTCTGTACGAACACTTCAGGGGCAGTTGGTGTGGGTAGCCCTGTGGGGCATTACATGTACACTTCAAGGCAGTTGGTGTGGGTAGCCCTGCGGGACATTACATGTACACTTTGAGGCAGTTGATGTGGGTAGCCCTGTGGGGCATTTCATGTACACTTCGGGGACAGTTGGTGTGAGCAGCCCTGCGGGGCACCCACTGGAGTATGCTGGGCATGGGGGGAGGACAACTGTGGCATGACTGTAGGCGGGTCTACAGGACCCCCAGGGGTGTCTGTAAGTTACACCAGCTAAAAGCTGGTGTAATTTACGTTGCTGGTTCTCCTCCAGGGGTTCTTGTAGAATCCCGATATTGGGGACTTTGTTGCTGCCCTTCTGGAATGGGGCACAACTGCTGCTGTAAACCCCCTAGCACCATGTTGCAGGGGGTTTATGGCACAACTGCTGGTGTAACAGCTGTTTGGTGCAGGTGGCCTGCGACATGTCGCAGGCCACTCTGTAGAATTGTGCATGTCACAACTGCTGGCGTAAGTTGCTACATGCGCCATTCTACTTGGCGCAAGTGTTGTTGCATCAGGCAGAACTTTTCTAGAATTGTGCCCATTGTCTACACAGTAATGACAGCTATCCAAGGATGCTCCTTACAGTTTGTGACCTTGTTTTTTTCCTTTTTAACCACTTTATTCATTTTTGGGCAATCACTTGTAATATGACTGCAATTCTGTTCAGCAAATTAACTTTTGGTTTGGAGGAAGGAAGGGGCTGGAAGAGACAGTAATGTAGATCAAGTAGGGTCTGCAGCAAAAGTGATCATTATTAAAAATGAGCAGACTAGATGGGCCCAGCAGTCATCATCTGCCATTGGTTTCTATGTTTCTACATATGACAGGTGATGTGATTCAATTGGATACAGTGTAAAATTATTAATATGTGCAACGTCTATCCTGTAAACTGTGTGGCACACAAAATTCTTGTTGTACTATGCTACACAGACAAGATAATCAAATGGGTAGTAATAAATACATTGAGCAAGGGAACAAAAATCAAGGGGAACATGTGTGAAGCAATATGCTACTCAAAGAGTGGTGACATCATGACAAGTACATACTGTATGAAGTTACTGTATTATGATCATACCCATATGTATTCCAATGTTGAGTTAGCTGCAATATGGGATTTGATTTATTTTTTTTAATTTTAATAATCCAGACATTGTCTACACAGTAATGACACATAACCAAGGATGCTGCTTACAATTTGCAACCTTGTTTTTACTACTTTATTCATGTTTGGGAAGTCACTTGTATTATGGTTGCAATTCTGTTCAGCCAATTAACTTTTGGTTTACCTGTACATGCCTTTTACAAGACAGTGCTGTATGTATTAATGCCAGTGCACAATGTTACCCTTAGGACAGGTTGTGGAGTGCATTTGAATAGATTTAAAAATTGTGATGCTGTACCGTACATCAAGTAAAAATGGTATCCCTGATTTAGGGCATTTGTCCCTGATTTTAATTGACAGTGTCACTCTTTCTGGCCCTGGCAGGGTAAGAGGTGTGCATTCCAGGGTAGCCAGGTGTTGCAGTTGCAGTGCTCCAAGATCTATAGGGATTCCTGTGTTTTGTGGGAATTGTATTACAAAAACAGGAAACGAGAAGAAAAGCTTTTATTTTTAAAATATCAGGGAGAAATGGACACACGCTATTGGAAAATGGCCACCGAGAATCTCACAGCCACTGAGATTCAGACAAAGCCCTCCGATTGGCTCTCAGTTTGCTGACTTTGCTATGCTGAGCAACCTCATTGGTCCATTTGCAGCCTGTGTTTTCCTGAGGAAATAAGGAAGTATGCTGTCAGTGCATCTTTTTGAGGACAAAGTCAGATCTCTTGGTCATGGGCAGTGAGTTGCTGACTGACCCAAATGCCTGCTGCTTGGCCCAGCTTGAAAGAACAATGCCATTCAGTCAGCTGAGATGCATCCAAAGCATGGCAGACAAGGGTGAGCTAGTACTGGTTGGAGACTTCAATATTCCAGACGTGGACTGGAGCATCTCAGCAGCAGCATCAACTAGGAGCAGATTTATCCTGGACTCCCTTCAGGGTGCCTTCCTCAAGCAACTGATCATGGAACCAACTCGGCAGAAGGCAATACTGGACCTTGTGCTCACAAACAGGGACAGTGTGATGGGGGTAACAGTGGGGGAGCACCTGGGGAACAGTGACCACCAGTCATTGTGGTTTGAAATCACAGAAAGAGCAGAACCAAACCACACAAAAACACATATCCTGGATTTTAGTCGGGCAGACTTTGGGAAAATGGGGAGATACTTGAAAGAGGCATTAAGGGGAATGGGGCAGGAATCAGGGGTTGAGGAACAGTGGGCAGTATTTAAAATGGGGATTACAAGAGCAACAGAATTATGCATTAAGCAGGTTAGCAAGAGGAAAAGGAAGAGGAGACCATTATGGTTTTCCAAAAGGTAGCAAAGAAAGTGAAAGCCAAAAAGATTGCATTCAAGCAATACAAAAAGACACAGGCAGAAGGGGACAGAGAGAAGTACCAGGAGAAGCAAAGGGAGGCAGGGAGGTCAGTAAGGGAAGCCAAAGCTCAGACAGAAGAACACATTGCAAAATCAGTGGGTAGAGGAGACAAAACCTTTTACAGGTACATAAGTGAAAAAAGAAAGGCAAAGGGAAGGATAGTGAGACTGAAGGGGAGGATGGGGACTGCGTGGAGGATGACAACAGAAAAGCTGACATATTGAACAGGTATTTCTGCTCAGTCTTTACTGAGGAAGAAGAGGGTAATGGGTCTGAAGGGAGTACAAGGGGTGAGAATGGTGCAGAAATGGAGACAAGTCCCTTTACACGAGAAAGGGTCCTGAAGGAACTGAAAGTAATAAGATTTGATAAAGCAATGGGGCCAGATGGAGTGCACCCCAGGGTCCTTAAAGAACTAAGAGAGGTAATGGCTGAACCTCTGGCTATCCTGTTTAGCCGATCACTGGAAACAGGGGAGGTACCCAAAGACTGGAGGACAGCAGATGTAGTCCCCTTATACAAAAGTGGGAACAAAAAGGAAGCAGGAACTACAGACAGTCAGCCCTCACCTCAGTAGTGGGAAGATCATGGAAGCACTACTGAAGGAGAGATTGGTGGAACATCTGGTTGTCAATGGACTACAGGACCCAAGGCAGCATGGTTTCACCCAGGGGAGGTCATGTCAGACCAACCTCGTTGAAGTTTTTGACTGGGTGACTAGGGAGGTGGATCAGGGGAGGGCAGTGGACATGGCCTATCTGGACTTCAGCAAGGCCTTTGACATTGTGCCACATAGAAGACTATAATACAAACTGGGGAATATGGGTGTGGGCAGGACAGTAGTTTGGTGGGTAGGTAACTGGCAGGGCGGCAGAACACAGAGGGTGGTGGTGAATGGCTGTCACTCCACAGAGGGAAGAGTGACCAGTGGGGTACCACAGGGATCAGTGCTGGGACTGGTCCTATTCAACATCTTCATCAGTGACATTGCGCAGGACCTAGAAAGCAGAATTTCACTGTTCGCTGATGACACAAAGCTCTGTAAAAGAGTAGACACACCAGAGAGTGTAGACAGAATGAGAAGGGACCTGCAGAAACTTGAAGAATGGTCAGGGGTTTGGCAGTTGAAATTCAATGCAAAGAAGTGAAAGATAATGCATATGGGACACAGCAACCCTGGCACAATATATCAGTTGGGGGGTGAGGATATAGCATGCACCAAGCAGGAAAAGGATCTTGGGGTTATCATCTCTGATGACCTCAAGGTAGGGAAACAGCGTGACAAGGCAGCAGGTAAAGCAAATAGGTTGCTGGGATGCATAGGCAGGGGCATCACCAGCAGGAAAAGGGAGGTCATAATTCCACTACACAAGACACTAGTGAGCCCCCACCTGGAGAACAGTGTACAGTTCTGGAGACCTTACCTACATAAGGACATAGACAGGGTAGAGAAGGTTCAGAGGAGGGCAACAAAGATGGTACATGGATTGCATCACAAGTCCTACGAGGACAGGTTGAAGGAACTGAATATGCACTCCCTGGAGGAGAGGAGGGAGAGAGGGGATATGATGGAGACATACAAGTATCTTACAGGGAGGAACAGGGTGCAGGAATACACTATTTTTAAGTGAAAAAGATGTTCCAGGACTAGAGGGCATGGGATGAAGTTGGAGGGAGGACGATTCAAGGGAAACGTGAGGAAGAATTTCTTCACAGAACGGGTGGTGGACAAGTGGAACACCCTGCGGGAGGAAGTGGTGGGGGCTGAAACAATCACAGGATTTAAGAATGCATGGGATAGACATGAAGGAATTCTGGAGATCAGGGGTAAGGGGCAACAGACTTCTAGGAAAACATAAACTGAACTTACAAGCAGGGCTACAGCTATGAATCATGGGGCCCCGGACAAGTCACTTGGAATGGGCTCCCGTTTCCCAAACCAACTAATGACAGAGGTAATGCCAGCTCCTCAGGAGGGCCCCTCCTGAGCTCAGGGCCCTGGACAACTTCCCCACTTACCCCCCCATTACTGCGGCCCTGCTTACAAGCTCAAATGGGCAGACTGGGTGGCTCATAGACCCTTGTCTGCTGACACTGTCTATGTATCTATGTACTGTATCTATGTATCTATGTATCTCAAATGCTGCAGTTCCAGATCGTCGGAGTAGCAGCCTGAATCACTGAAGGCAAACAAGCCTTCTTGCTTGCAGCCTCATGTTAGTCTATTTTAAACCTAATTTAAGTGCAAAATGAGCCCAACAAGCAAAATGAGACCACTCGATGGTGGTGCGCTTGGGGGGCTTAAGTGCTGCTTGAGGGAAGCAACACCCCAGAACTACCAAGGCAAACAAACCTTCTGTCTTGGAGTTAGTCTATTTTGAACACAATGAAGTGCAAATAGCTAGCAAGACAAGAAATTCTCAATAGTGTGCTTCAGGGGGGACACAAAGAGTGCTTAAGTGCTGCTTTAATTGTTCAGTGCACATAGCAGAGCTGTATGTTTAAAAGATCACTAAGGCATCATCTCTTTGTTTTAGTCCCTTAATTTGTCCAGGGAACAGCCTAGATGCTGAGGTACCAGGTCAATATGTGGCACGGATAATGCCACAGGCAAAACTGCACGGCATTAACAGTGTGCAGTACAACAGTTACAGGGTACACGATGCTGCATGAAACAAATGGTGTAGAGCAGTAATGGTACCCCTGTAGCTGTTGGCTGGGAGGCAATGTTGCAGAGGAGAAGACCTCTGCTGGATGGGTGTCTGTGGACTGGGTTCTATTCCCAGTCCCCGATTAGCTGTTGTTTTTAAAATGTTATGTTTACTGTTATGCGGTTGGTGATGCCCCACATGAAGGTTACACACCATCCTAGAGTTGCTTCCCCCCGAGGAAGGTTATTTTAATATGGGGGTGCAGTGGGTGCAGGCCCCCCTAATGGCGAGTGCAGGGGGCAGAGCTCCCCAGCAAAAAGCAATATTTATAGTGTGTTGCCTCATCATTATTACCATTTGGTGTTGTTATCGAGCGGTGTGTTTGTTGTCGCTGTTTTGACAGTGCAGTATGTTGCAATGCTGTTCTTGTTTGTAACATATTTACCCCATGCCGATGCTGATATTATTTGAAAAAAATCATTAGACAACTTTTTTATTTAAGTGTGTGCTTCAGAAAGGTGCTTGTGTGTGTGTGTGTGTGTGTGTGTGTGTGTGGTGGGGGTGCTTCATCAAGATAAGCAGGGGTTATGAATTATGTGTGTGGGACAGAAGAGAGCCACAGCCCCTGGTCCAGCCTATGATTAGCAAAATAAAAAATAAAAGTCAAGCAGTATTTGTTTTTAACCACTGAGAGTTTAGTGCACAGAACTGTGAGTGTTTGTGTGTGTTTGGGGGGGGGGGGTATGCTTAAGCATGCCACTGAATGACTCACTGAATGTAAGCCAGAAGAAAGAAATACAAATAAGAAAACACTGTACCAGTAAACAAAAAAAACTGTGTTTATTAAGGGAGTACTACAGGTACACAGGGTTGTGTTAGCAGAAACAGAAATGCACCAGTCTGGGATTAAGCAGTTAATTATAAGTTTTGGCATTTCATGCTATAAATAGAATATAATGAACTGTATATTACATATATAATAATAGATACTTTATTTTTTTGATAGATACTTTATTTTTATAGCACCCCATTTCAGGGTCTCAAAGTGCTTCACAATTAATAATTTAAAAAACAATTATATAGCAAAGATATAATTAATTAACACATCCAACAGTCAATTCACTAACAAATCCAGGTGGAGCTAACAGCATTATACCTAATAACTATCATCCATATACAGTAAAAAACAATACATCAGAATATTTATCCATTAAAAGCCTGGTTAAATAGGAATGTTTTTAATCCTTTTTAAAGGTTTCCACTGAAGCTGCCAACCACAGTTGTTTAGGCAAAGAGTGCCACAGAATGGGTGCAGCCACTGAAAACACCCGATCACCTGAGTGCTGTAACCTAATGCTGGGAACAATAAAGAGGCAACCCTTGGTGGCATGGAGAGCCCAGACTGGGCAATGGGGCACAAGGAGATCTTGCAGGTAGACTGGTAACCTTTCATGTAGGGCTTTATAGGTCAGTAAACTGACCTTGAAGGCAATCCTCCTCCTAACTGGCAGTCAGTACAGTTCCCGGAGGACAGGTGTAATATGCTCACACCTTCGTGCACCTGTCAGTAATCTTGCCGCCACATTATGCACCAGCTGCAGCCAGTGGAGGTTGTCTCCAGATTGCCCTAGGTAAAAGGCATTGTCATAAACAAGCCTGGACATGATGAAAGCATGTACCAGTGAGCTCAGGTCCTCGGGTGGTAATGGGTTCCAGATCTGAGCAATGTTTCCCAGATGGTAGAATCCACTCTTAACAATAGCCAATACCTGAGCATCAAATGTCAGGCTATCATCGTGGATCACACCCAGATCCATCACCCATATGAACAGGACCGGTGGTACCCTCCAAGTGCAGACTTCCCTCCCCACCATGATGATCCAGATCCACCACCAGCACCTCAGTCTTATCTGGGTTTAGTCTTAACCAGTTATGAGTCATCTAAGTCTGGATCTCTGCCAGGCAGTTGTTAAATACGGTGTCTGCCATCTGGTTACCAGGTGCACAGGACAGGTATAGCTGGATATCATCCACTTAGCAGTGAAAACCCAGTCCATACCACCTGATAATGTCTCCCAACAGCAGCATATACACCAAAAACAATAAGGGTTACAAGATCGATCCTGCAGAACTCCACAAGTCAGAGGCTTTGGGTTAGATGAGGCTAACCTCATCATCACCCTCTTCACTCTGCCTGTCAAATATGACCTGAATCATTTGATGATATTTCTGGCCAGGCCACACAAGTACTGTAGTCTGTCAAGCAGCACCTCATGGTCCACAGTGTCAAATGCCACTGAAAGATCCAGGAGGATCAAGATGATACATCAAGATGACATCTCTCCTGTCTCTCGCTATCAGGAGATCATTAAGCACCTTCACCAAGGCAGTCTCCGTACTATGCATGACCCTAAACCCAGACTGGAAAACCTCATAAGTGAAAGAGGCAAGCTGCTCCTCATGCTGGATAACCAACACTTTTTCTATATATATATATGGGAGGTTAGAGACCGGTCTGTTGTTACTGAGACAGTCAAGAGCCAATAAGAGTTTCTTTAATAGGGGTCTAACCAGGTCCTCATTCAAGGCTGATGGGAAGACCCCACTCCTCAAGGAACTCCGGACGATCTCAGCTAAAACAGATCCAAACAGGTCCAAACAAACTAACCAAAAGTCGGGTAGGACCTGGGTGCAGATCACAATGTGTTGATCGTAGCCTCAAGACAACTTCCACCACCTCCTCTACCTCAACTGGATCAAACTCAGCCCAGACAGGAGGAGTTTTCTGACACATCTCAGGATGAACCCCACAATCAATTCAATCAATCAATCAATCAATTCTTTATTTTTAAAAAAGGTGCCTTTCTAAAATCAAGGTGCCTGTAGAAGAACAATCAAACAGATTAATAAATAGCAATACAAATTTAAAAAATAAATGCAACAGCAGCTCTAAAAATTCGAAAATACCAGGCTAAAAAGATACATTTCCCTATGAGTGATAGCAGAGGAAATCTCAGCTCTGATAGAGGACACTTTGTCTGCAAAGAACAGAGCAAACTCTTCACACCTTGTGCTTGAACCTGCTTCTCCCACATGAAGACAGGTCGGATGTAGTAGCCCACCGCATGCCTAAACTTTGGAACTCACTCCCCACGGATATTCAGCACACTTCTCCCCCAGTCAGCACCTTAACTCCCTTCTCAAATCACATTTCTGCCCCATTTGCATATGCACCCATGTTAGCTCTTGTCTCTGAAAACAGGAATTCTAGAAATAGTGTTGTATTTATAATATGTAACTGTTACTATATTTTATTGTCATATGCCTCATAACTGTAATCTGTTACTATATTTTACTGTCATATGACCTGTACAACAGCCTGCTGTACTGCACTTTTACCACGTAAGAATGTGTTGTAAAGTTTTCTGGACATGTCGAATATGTAAGTACTCCCTTCACTATACCCCCAGGGTGCATCTGGAACTGAGCAGTAGTCTGCTCAGCATGCCTTCCTGGTAAAACCTTTAAATAAATAAATAAATCTACCATGCAGAAGAGCTGAGCCAGTCTGTTCCTTGCTGCAGCAATCTCCTTTGACAAAAAAGCTGCCTTCTTTCAGGAGATTGCCCCCTGATAGTCCCTATAATGGGATCTCAGGGCCAATTTGTCCTCTGTAGGGCCAGAACTCCTGCAGTATCTCTCTAACCTCTGACCATTAATTTTTTTTAACTCCCTGAGTTTCCTATCAAACCAGGGAGGTCTCTGATGAGTAGGTAAGGGTTGAACATGAATGGGTACAACTGAATCAAAGTTACATAATACATGAGGTGGTGTGTTTAACAAGATTTTACACACTCCCGAGGCTTTGGATGCTACATAAACCCCGGGAAGAAAGCTCAAGGGATCTTTTAAGCATTCAACATTGAGGGTATGTGTAAAATTTGAGTTTTACACACCACCCTATGTTTTATTTTATATAATTGCTCAGGATCATTTTCTTGCCACAGCAACTGTATAAAATAAAATTACATTGCTGTTCAGCTGTGGTTGGCTTGACGTGCTGTTTGTTCATGGCCCGTTCTGTGCTCGGGCTGAAGTGCAGCTTGTTCAAACTCTTATTTTTTTGTGACTGCTTCCTCCAAGTGAAAAAAGGATTATAGTGCAAAAGTCTGTAGTCGATGGCTGTAAAACTTACTCATTGTGGAGTCCAAGTATGGGAAGTGAAGCCAGCTAGCTGCTGTTCTCTGGTTTACGTCACTTAGGGAAGATTGTGGGCAACACATGTGCAGCAAGAGAAACCCAGTGTGTGTTCACTGTTATAACCCACAGGTTATAACAATGAATTTTAACCAGGTTTCTCTATGGGAGACAATGCCCCCCAGTTATTATAAGGCTATAATACCGTCAAGAGGTTCTGGGGACATGTGAATGTTGAGAGTGAAGCTTGAGAGATTCCAACATTTCTCCAGAGCCTTGAGATGGTATTATACTGTGATTTATGAAGATCTTAAAGTTGTAGAGTAGTTATATGATACGTTGCAGGTGATTTTTACCATTTAAAATAAATAAAAACATATGGCCGGCCCAGTGGCGTGGAGGGCTGAGGAAGTGAAATCCTAACTTCCTGCCATGCCAGCGACTCATGTTCATGGTGTGAACTGGTCATTGGGGGCCAGCCAGGGTGGGAGAGGATCAAGCATCTGGAGGACAGCTCTCCTCTCCCGGGGAGGGAGGGGAACGTAGGCTGGCATGTGCCTGACACCTAGCGGAGGCTAAGTGTTGGCACGCCTGGCCCAAGTACAGTGGGACACAGAGGTGGAGCAGCCAGCATGCATGCTTCATGTGCATGCTTGCATGGCATGCCCACTGTCGGCATTGCATGCTCCACCGCTGCAAGAAAAATGCAAAAAATGGCACTGGTCGAGCAGCTTGATGGCCGTCTGACATACTGTGCCACCTCTCCAGGGGAAGGCATCACCAATACTGGATCCAGTCCTGGTGGGCATGTATGGGGTTCCCCACTACCCCACCATGGGGGTAAGCTGTGGGAGTAGCAAGGTGACACCCTGGAGTGGAGGACAGGTGCAGATGGCGACCAGACAAAAGAGGTTGCCAGGACAAAAAAGAGAGAGAGCCAACCCGTGACATGAGAGAAAAAGTAAGTAAAAAATAAATAACTAAATAAGAACAGATAAAGTGATATGTCACAGGTGTTTTTTTCCATTGAAAATGAAAATACATAAAACAGCCCTAACATTTGTTATAGTGATTTTATTGACTGGCATAATGAAGTCAATTGTGTACATACATTAATTTGTGCATACAGGAAAATGTACAGGAGTTTTGCCCCAGTTTTACATGGAAAATACAGGGAAAATGAAAGTGCACTACAGGGAAATGCATTGCTTGCTCTGGGAGCACTGCAACTGACTCCACTATGGTTTCTTTGCAATCCCCTATGATGCCCTTGCAACCCCTGGAAACCAGTAAAGCATTAGTTGCCAAACATTTACAGCTCATACAAATATAAAGCCATGAGAGTTCCAATGTCACTAAGAATTATCGAATGCAGTGTTAGAACCATTATGAAATAGTGACCATAACATGATTAAAGTTAAAATGAAAACAAACTGCAAACCATTGTGTAGTAAAACACTAGTGAAATGTTACAGTAGAGCTGAATACACCAAAATATTATAGCACTCTCAAGACTGGAATTTGAAAGCAGGATTTTGAAAATAGACCGCTAGAACACAAATGGAAATTATTCAAGGAGCATATACAGAGCTGCATTCACAAGATAGTTCCTGCAATTAGCAAGTACAATAATAAAGGAAAAATTCCAAATTGGTTTAATTAAAAAAAAAAATCATCAAACTAATCAAAGCTTGTAAGAAGGCATTTTTTAAAGCCAAAAAGAATCATTCAGCAAAAAATACAAGGGAATATAGCGAGAAAAGTTTATCTGGCAAAACTGCAATTAAGAAATCACAGATCATTTTTGAGCTGTGTTTAGCAACATCCAGTGGGGGACAACAAAAAAGCATTTGACAGTTACATAAATTGTAAAAGAAAGGATAATTCTGTTTGACATTCCCTTAGGGGAGGACAGTGAAGAAATAAATAAATGAAGATGAGAAGAAGGCAATAGCTTTTAATAATTATTTTGTTAGTACTTTCAAACCAAAGACAGATTTTTCAATAGAAGAGTCGTCACACATTTGTGATGAAGCACCCAAGTCGGAGATTCATATACAAGAACAAGATGTGTTAAAAAGATTGAAACAACTAAATACATATAAATCTCCGGTCCAGATAACTTGTACCCAGCTTTATTAAATCAGCTGCTAAAGCTTTGACGGGACCATTAACAGACATAATAAATACCTCCTTGAATGAGGGTACTGTGGCACTGGATTGGAAAAATACTATAATAACTGGTGATCCTTGTTATCAACCAGTTTTCAAGTACTGTAAAAAGTCATATCAACCCGCAGGTTGATACGAAAAAAGCTGTATCAACCCACGGGTTGATCACGACTTTAAACCAGCGCCAAAGCCTGCAGCATTTCGCATTCCACAGTAAACAGATTCAAAGCACTCGTAAAAGCACATGAGACCCATGGCCAAAACACTTCTAGTTCCTTACTGGTAGGCACGCCACTCGGCTAGCACGTGCTATGCGATGTCAGGCGTGGGGGCGTCTCTAATAAAATGAAAAGGTTTAACCTCGGATCTCCTGAAGTGAAATTGTAGGAAATTTTTTGTACCAGTTATTATATAAATAAAACATACGTGAAATTGAGTTTTTACACACCTTGTTGTGTGATATAAAACCTCTCGAGCCTCGCCTCGAGGTTTATATATTATCACACAACTTGGTGTGTAAAACCCATATCAACTCCCTACATATGTATTATTCTCTATGTAATCACCCCATTACACAAACAGAGGTCTAAATCAGATTGTAGCAATTTCGTCCAATCAGTCTTACATCTCTTATTAACAAACATATGGAATAGAATAAATAAACATTTAGCGCTGAAGGATTTAAGGACTTAACCAGCATGGCTTCCAGTCTGGTCTGTCCTGTCAGACTAACCTTCTAAACTGTTTTAACCCAGTCAGTGGTGCATTAGATAAGTGTCTACCAGTGGATGTGTTATACTTGATTTTTCAAAGGCATTTGGCACCTTGCTCCATAGACAACTAATTGAGCATCTACTAGAAATCGAGTTGGATTTTTATATAGTTAGAAAGTTCAACAGTGGTTGGATGGTAGAAAACAATGCGTGGTCCTAGCTGGTACCAGATCAGCATGGGCTGAAATATCAAGTGGAGTACCACAGGGTTAAGTTTTAGGCCCAATACTGTTTAGTATATATATAGCTCTCTTGCAAACAACACAATCATGTTGGAGTGCTAAATTTGCTGATGATATTAAGCTAGCTTGCATTGTAAATGACACTTAGTCCAGCCAGTCTTTTCAAGATGAAACTGATAACTTGGCCAACTGGTTGCTGCAAACAAGTTAACTCTGAATCTTGAAAAGAGTAAAATCATGCACTTGGATCATAACAACATGAGAGCTACATATTATTTATTTGAACTCCTATCACAACATCTGATATGTTAAAAGATCTAGGTGTTCTAGTAACTCAAGACCTAAATGTCTTGGCACAGTGCAGGTGGCAGCAAGTAAGGCACAGAAGATTATGGGCTCTATCTTCAGAAACATAAACAGTAGAGGCAGTAAAGTTGTAATTTCACTGTATGCCTCTTTAGTAAAGCACATTTGGAATATTGTGTTCAAGTTTGGGCACTATGTAAAAGGATAAGAATTTGTTGGAAGGAGTTCAGAGGAGAGCAACAAAAAAGATAAGCAAACTGAAACACAGATTATGGAAACAAGTTAAGGCACTTAGGTTTATTTAGAATGGAGTACTGTAGGCTCAGAGATGATTTGTGCACCCTGTTTGAGGCACTATAAAACAGAGACCGGTGGGACAATATAGGATTAGTTGGAAATAATGACAGATATAACAGATTCCAGCAACATCAGTTAAGAAGTGAAACCTATAGAACAAATCAATGGGGAAGTTGGTTGAACCAAAGGGTTATTAATAAATGGAACAGACTACCTCAAATGTAGTCAACAGCATGTCATTAGAGTGCTTTAAGAAAGCATTAGATGATTTCATTAGAGATAAATTTACATTTTAAGGTATATTGGATGAGTCCATATGGCCATTAGGCTCCTGACTCATATTTTGTTATGTGATTCTGTGAATTAGATATGTCCTGAAAGGGTTAACATAAACCAACTCTTTAGAGAAGATACATATTGCACACACACACACACACACACACACACACACACACACACACTTGGGAGAGATAGAGAATGTAATCTGAAACTGCTCTGGAGTTATTTCCTCTAAGAGCTTGCTGAGTCCTCTGTTGGAAGTTAATGTCAGTAAATTATTTAGACTGCAAAGACTAGCAAATCACTTTTCAGTAATGAATAAAATTAACAATCCAGCAATTGAACATATTAAATCCTGTGTTAAACCAGGTCTATAGGGACTTTTGGTGTTTTCTTTTTGCAAATGCCCGGTACATTTCTGACTACAAACTGGAATGCTCTCTCCTTTTCTCTCCTGTCAAAAGATATGTCTGGTACATCTCTGGCTTCAAACTGGAGAGTGCACTCTCTCTCTCTCTTTCTCTCTCTCTCTCTCGTCAAGAGATAAGTAGCTGTCTATTCAAGCAAGGCTTTTTTGACACTAGTATGCAAAAACATTTCTAACTGTACTGTTGCAGACAGTTTAACTGCATCAAAGAAGTGGTGTAAGCAACTTGCCTTTGTGCGGAGACACTAGCTTTCAGTCACTTAAATCAAGCATACAATGTGGTTTTCGAAAAGGTCACAGCACCACCACTGTACTACTAGACTTCACCTCCTTCATCCACCGGGCACTAGACCACAACCAGTTGGCCAGTGTCACCTTTATTGATCTGGCTAAGGTGTTTGATACAGTTAACCACTCCCTACTAACCAGACAACTATCACATCTTGGCCTTTCACCGGATGCCACTCACTGGTTCCAAAGCTACCTTAGTGGCTGCTCTCAGCAGGTCAGAATTGGAGACACCATTTGACCCCCTCCCAGTCTGTTCGGTTGTTCCACAAGGTTCCATCCTTGGCTCCCTACTCTTCAGCATCTTCATGAACGACCTCCCTGCGACTTGCCATGATCGAATTCTTACTCTATGCAGATGATGCAGTCATTTTCTTGAGCCACTCCAACTCCCATCACCTCCAGTGACAGCTACAGTGTAGTTTCTTAGCAGCTGAAACCTGGTTCAGGTCATGTAAACTCATCCTAAACTACTCAAAAACCAAATCAATGCTGTTTCATGGTACTCACAACACACACAAACTCCAACATCTGCTAATCTGCAATAGTGGTGGCACTATGCTGGAACAGGTAGACCAGTTCAAATACCTGGGAATGACCCTCAACTCCACTCTTTCATACTCCACACATATAAATAACCTTGCTAAAGCTGTGAATACATGCATAGGCCTGCTATATAGGCACAGGCACTGTCTGACAGATGAAGCATTAAAACTTGCCATCCAAAGCTCAATCACCTCTTTAATTGACTATGGCCTCGGAGGTTATGGATCAGCTACTGACACTGCCCTCCAGTATATAGCCATAGCCTTAATCAAGGCCTGCCAGCTCCTTATCACAGCCTCTAGACTCACACATATGTGATCTCTATGAACAGGCTAACTGGCTACAACTTTCAAGACAGAATTAAGTATCAGACCTGCTTACTTGCTAAGAGGACAGTGCTAGGCCTCCTTCCACCAAGGGTTCAGTCTATACTTTCCCCTCAATGTGTCTCCCACCTTAGCAGGAGTTCTGAAACATAATCTTCACAGTTCCCCACTGCCGGACCACTCCAAGGGCAGTGCTCCTACAAGTTAGGGCCTCTAACTGGTTCAACACACTCCCAGTGGATATCACCAATGCACAAATCTCAGCTCCTTTAAGCACAAACTACAACAGCATGGTGGCCAGTGCCTACTGTGACTGCTACACTTAAATTCTCTGCTCACCCTTCTGGCCTCTCCACTGCTTATGCACTCTCCCACACCTCAATCCCTCCCTACTAACTCTAATATCTAACGTCGGCCACTTCAGCCTCCTCCTTGCACCCCAGATTTCACTCCTCCCTCTCTCCATTCCCTGTCACATCCTTGTCCCTCCCCTCACCTATTACCCCCTGCCCCTCCTAGCTTTTATATTCTCTCTCTCCTTTCTCCCCTCTAGCCCTCCTTAACTCCCTTCTAGTTCTCATTTCTCTCTCCTTTCTCCTCCTTGCCCATACTAATGCTTCTCTCCTTCCCCACCCATCCTGTTACCCCACTTACATCTCCATCCCTTCTCCCTCCCTCCATCACCACCTACTCCTCTCCTTCACCACCTACCTTATCCCTTCAATCCTCCACCCCGTCAGTTCTTACCTGTCCCCTACTACCTTGTCCTCTCATCAGCTACCTCTGGCCCTCTCATGCACTTGCTAGGTTACCTGACAAAGCCTTTGGCTCTGTAATGTTTTACCTGTAATTAATTCTTTTGTCTTGTCTTATCTTGACAAAGTCACTGGCAGCTCATGTACAGTATTTGTATTAACTGTGATCTACCTGCCTGTTCTTGTCTATTATTGTCCACTGTCTATGACATGGAACCTTTGTAAAAGAGTACTGTTTGCTCAGAGGTGTTATCCGAAATTGTAATAAATAAATAAATAAAATGATGAGAAACAAACAAGCTGAAAAAATAGTGCTGGAACTGGTCTACTGAACAGAGAGAGGGGAGTGCTTCATTCAACTGGCGTACTGATTTGGAGTCCTGGAAGCATGTACTGCAACTCCAAATCTTTGCTTTAGTATCCCATTTTAACAGCTACCACAAGATGGCTGTAGGCTCTACTCACTGTAGCCATAAAAATGAGAAATTACTCAACAGATTAAAAAACAAATTGACAAGAAACATAGAAGTTGATGGCAGATAAGGACCGTAAGACTGAGAAAATGAAAATGAAAATATAACAGATCTCCTGCTTACAAAAAAAAAAAAGCTCAGGATCTTTCTGGGCTGCCTTAGTACCTTCCTTCTTATAGTACCTACCTCCCCACACTACTGCTTTACAGACTGCCAAAACACAAAACTACTACTTTAAAGTAAATAATTACTAAAAATTAAAAAAAAAACCCCACAAATCTAGGAGCACAAGGCCTTCTACAACAATTTGTAAGCAATTTGGATTCCAAAAGTTCATTTTTTTAAATGTATTTAAAGCTTTTTCTTTCTCTGACAAGCACACAGACTTCTCTCTACTCTTCACAACACTGCACTGAGAAAGCCTCCTCTGCATGGTGTACAGTCTGTTTCAGCAACATGTGACATTTAATCCTGTAGCACATTACCAACTTTGCTCTGTACCAAACAGCGCCAGCAAAGTCGGAGACTTCATCTCTGTGCCTAACTCTGCCTGCAAAGTTTTGACTTTGCATTTTGTGAAGTAATCACTGTCCTGGAAAGCTGAGACTTCACACAGGTGATTAATTTACAAAATGAGACAAATTCACAAATTAATCTGTGAAGCGAAGTTTGTCATTTTTGCACATCACTACTCTCAGTTCATCACAGTGTATGCCTGAAGTAGTTTAATATTTATTTTTAATCCTGGATACAAATCCTGGCCTCTGATTGGGCCAGAGCAAGTTACATAATATACAATTTTTTCCTACTATTGCCTGGTTCAAAACAAGGAAACTGGCAGTGGTTCATCATAATGAAGCAGTAGTTCATTAGAACCAGGAAATACTTCATTAGAGCTATGCAATATTTTTTTAAACTATTGCTCATTTGAATCCTCATAATTTAGGCAAAGACACTCACCATAGCAGTGTCAGTGGCTCAGCAGGTAACACACTCGCCTCTGAGGCCGGAGATCAGAAGGCTGTGGGGTCTATCCCCACACAGACACTTGGATTAAATCCCAATACTGACACTGTAGTGCAGCATGAAGGGGTGCTGCACTCCTGAGGTGCCATCTTTCGGATGAGACATTAAACCAAGGTTCCATCTGCCTGTTCTGGTGGTAGTTCAGGTGGATGATCCCATGGCACTTCTCGAAAAGAGGAGGGGAAGTTTCCCTGGTGTCCTTGGCAAATTTCCCCCATTCACTAAAAATCCACCGCCAGCTTAATCTAGTTCAAGGTCAGTTGGCATTCACCTGTATACCCCTCCCCCGGTCATGCCTGAACATAGGCAGAATTTATCTAGTACACTTACCCGGTCAAGAAAAACTAAATAAAATAAATAAATAATAATAAAGGTTGGGAAAAAAAGACATTGACTAAAGCTGTGTCAGGATATACAGTAATTGGAAATATAGACCCCTAGGATAAACTAGGATAGGACTAGACCTGGGTTTGAATCCTACAGCTTCCGTTTGCATACTGTGTGACCCTGAGCAAGTCACTTAAATTCCCTGTGCTCCCAGGTAGCACCTGTAAAAAAGCTTTCAGCTTAGTGTGCTACTCCTGGTTAAACAACTAAAAAAAAAAATTACCTTCCAATAATCACATTGCCTCAGCCTTTGGTTTTGGGCAAATTATCAACCAATAGTTCATTCCTCACTGTCACTGTTTTCCCTATTTCCCTCACCTCTGGTTAATAGTTATATAATGTTCTATAGATTATTTGCTTTTGGAATGGTTTGTAAAATGCACTTGTGCTTACTAATGCTACAACATTTTGCTTTTTCTTTTTAAAGTGTTTTTTTATCCAGTCTCATCCAGCGGCACCCCAATCTACTCACAGACCTTCTCAGGTTAGATAGTAACATGAAAATTGTCAGCAGATAAGGACCGCCAGGCTCATCCAGTCTGCCTGAAAGCCCTACACTAGTTTGTAGCCCCTGACCCTACCTGGTTAATGACTTTTAACCCCTTCTTCCCACCTCTAAGGTGCCTGTATGCCTGTCCCATGCATGTTTAAAACTCTCCACTGTGCTCGCCCGCACCACCTCCTGTGGCAATCTATTCCATTTGTCCACCACCTTCTCTGTGAAGAAATGCTTCCTCACATTTCCTCTCAGCCTGTCACCATCCAATTTCATATCATAGCCCCTCATTCTTGTACATCTCTTATATTGGAAGATGTTTTCCCTTGCACCTTGTCAATATCCTTAAGGTACTTGAATGTTTCTATCATGTCCAGGTTATCACCATTTATCTGTGACCACAATATTGGGAGCCCAGCCATGTTGATTGTGCAAGAGTTTTTTGGGGGTGCTGACAAGGATGACTGGCATTTTACTCTTATCTCCTAGTTATTTCACTGGTGTGCTGTCATTCAATAATGCAGCTATGCATGGGTGCATAGGCACACATGAATGTTGGGCATCCTGCTGTGACCTCTCTCCTTCTGTTGCTCTGGACCGTGTTGCCAACTGGTCTCCACCAGTCAGCAGTCACAGTACAGGAGCAGCAACCATCCCTCCCCAAGTAAGGAGAGTTGTTCTTGGGATGCTCATTTCTTTCTTCCCCAGCTAGCCCACTCGTTCTTGTATGTGAGTCTCCAATGTCATAAGCTGAAGAACTACTGCGGTGCCAATCAGCTGGCTCATACCATTTTGCTTTTAACCTTTACTTTTGGCTCTGTTTGCTCAATATACTGTATGTCAGAAGTCTGTATATCTTTACAGTATTTTGTAGCAAGCAGTGCTGTTTTTTTCCTAATTGGAAACCATCTTGTTTGGTTATAGCAACATCTAGATTAATAATGATAATAGTAATAATTCATAAATGTGTAATGCTTGTATTTGGATTTCATAGCTACAGAAGTTTCCGACTGATACTTTTCTTACTGCTTCTAAATGGGGATTTACAGTTTGTTAAAAAGTTGTCTCTCAACCTTTGCTTGTCTCCCTTAAGGTATGCTTTTTCTCAGTGTAGTAATTTAATTATTCACACAGGGCTTATTTTGCAATATAGGCTTTTTTGACAAACTACTTATAACAGAGTGAGCTGCTGATAGCATTATCTTTTGTTCCAGCCTTTAGGACATCTGCAAGGCAACATCTTTTCTAAAGTATTTGTACTGGTTTGTACTTTATCCACTTTTTGGTGAGTATTAATATACTGATTTACTTTTTTACTGAAACCAAGCACAGAAAAGTTTAACTTACATCCACTGAATTTACTGTGGAAGTCTGTTTCGCATTTTACTGTTCATGCACTATATATTTTAAATGTTTTTGAAGTGATGTATTTGATATTCTTTTTATGCCATGTACTGGTAGTGCTGGTTTAGTTCACCATTTTACTGATGTGAATGACTATTGAACTGTTTAAAATATGAGTCACTGGTTGATCCCCTAAGATATTTTTGTCTGCCCACTATGGGTGTCTATAACAATATTAAAAGCAAAGGCTTAAAGTATGACTAAGAGAATGTATTCAAGAGATGATAACAATATGGCACATTTCAGAGTAGGCATACTGTTATTATTTTCTGTAATGTTTTATTCTTTAAGAAAACATTGTTATTTCCGTAGTCATTTAAGACATTTTTAAAATCAATGCTGCCATAGTTATTTGTATACATGTTTCTGTCTTTCTAGTGAATAGGTCAGATTTAAATATGTTACAGCATTTTTGTACATACTGCAGGGAAATGTTTAAACCATAGCATTGCATTCCTGGTTCGTAAACCATTCCAAATATGCCTTTAGCCCAGAATGAGTACAACTAGCATAACTTATGTTGCTGCCAGTCTGTTGTTATTTTTTTAATGTACCTAGTGTATTGTAAATTGGGATGTGCCATTTTGAGTTCCATGAGATTGGGCTTCTTCAGTACCTGCAGTTGTTCAGCTAGGAGGATTGTAACAAAAAAGATCACACCACAAGAGTTGCTTTGGTGCACACATGCACGTGCATACACAGACACACACAAATGCTGTGTTATTGCCATACCGGGGCCTTCTAGTCCACAGTTTTGTCCTTTAACTGCTGTACTGTACTATACAGCCTGTCTTGTTGCAAAATAAACTAATCATAAAAACATACAGTCTAAAACTAAACATTTCATGTTTAACCCTTTCAGAACACCAAGTTGAAATCATGTGTGTCTAGGGGGCTTTGTCAACATAAGATAGGTCAAATTATGCATGCAAACACATTTAACACCTGGAAAATAGTATATATAATATATATATGCTCATACAGAGAACTTCAGAAAGCATTCAACAAAAGAAATGTGGGACAAGAAGTTGACACTAAAGGATGATGGCCAGCCTTCATAACCAATGTACTAATACTTTATTGAGAGGAAAGAAAATGGCCCTGAGGCAGCATAACAGCAACCTGAGTAAGGGAGAATAACTACTTAACTGGGCAGCTGGCTGGGCAGAACACTGTCAGTAGGAGCACGTCATAGCATGATATGGGCTGTTGGTACAGTCATCTGCCACAGCAACCCATGATAATGAGCTAAAGAGCTTTCTCCTTCAATGGAAGGAAACTGCATAAGATCACCCCTAAGTAAGCCTGTTACAACCAGGGGAGATAAAGGGTCCACTGTTGTAAGGAGTTGCATGGAAAGTCACTTTGCCATCTAGATGATGATTTTGGCCTTCTTACGCATCATGATCCTAGATGGTGGACAGACAGTTTGGGGTGATAGCTGTGGACAGAGCTTTGAGGTAATTCAGAAAAACTGCTGGAGGGAGTCCAGAGGAGAGCAGCCAAGATGATCAAGGGGTTACAGGACAGGTCCTATGAGGAGAGGCTGGGAGCCCTTGAGATGTACTCTCTGGAAGAGAGAAGGCAGAGGGTGATATGGTAGAGACCTTCAAGTATAGAAGGAATTAACACAGTGAAAATGGAGTGTCTCTTTAAAATGAGTGACAACAGTACCACTAGGGGGCACAGCCTAAAATTGATGGGGGGCAGGAATCAGAAGGGATGTAAGGAAGCATTTCTCTATGGAAAGGGTAGTGTCCACCTGGAATGAGCTGCCAGAGGAGGTGGTATTAGCAAGGATGGTAAGAGCATTCAATAGGACCTGGGACAAGCACAGAAGGAACCCTTAGGGCCAAGGAAGAGAATGGGGGAGAGGTAGGGACAATTGGGGGCAGGGTCATTGATATAAATTGTAAGGACAGACCCTGCATCACTTACCAAACAGATGCAATAGACCATGTGGTCCTCATCTGCTGGCTCTTTTCATATGTTCTTAACCCTTTCCTGAGGCCTGGGAGGATGGTTGCAATTGGACGCAAAGCTACAGTACATGAAAACATTACTATTGTTTATTGCATTCCCAAAGGGCAATCATATCATGACACATTACAACATGGGTAACAAATACTCAAGAGTGAGCCTTTTTAATTTCTCTTCTGGTCTGCAGTAGGGCTTCCACATTAAATCACAATCTTCCCCTGTGCCTCCCTTGTTCTATACCCTCCATTCCTCTTTCATTCCTTTTTCATCCACAACTCCTAAACCTTTGTTGAGCATTGTCTCCCTGCCTTCTGTTCCTTTGTAATGATCTCCCTCTAGATGTCCATACTTCCGTCTTCTCCCTATCATTCAAATGACTTAATGGTTTCTATACCTACTGTAGGTATACCTTCACCTCTTCCCAGCCTCTTCATCTCCTGCTAGTTCCACTTCACTACCACACAGAGACCCTCCCAAGTGCTATCTGTTTTGTATAGTGCTATTAAGTTTTCATCTAAATGTACACTGAATTTCTTTTACCCAGGTAAGTGGGGTAATATCCACAATTGACACTGCAGTGCAGTATTAGGGGAGTGTTGCACTGTTGTTATTGTAAAAGTTTATTCCTTAAGAACAGTCCAAGGAAAAGTATAGCCCATTTGAGCATTAGCTCATTTCAAATGGGGTCCATTACATGCATGACAATTTCTTAAAATGTACACATAAGTTACAGCATATAGAATACATATAATACAAAATACTTAAAAATAAATCAAATAATCATAGACATTCTCAGGAATGAGTTTGACTGTTAAAAGTGCAAGGTATCAGCGGTCACCACAGTTCTCCGTTATGCATTTTTTTTTCTTCTTCATTTTTGAGGTAACCATAAAAAAGGGTAGAGTGTCAATAGCAGCAACACATTTTTATGCAAATTTTTGAAATAACCAACTTTTGATCTTATTCTAGGGGGCAATTACCTTTGTTCTCACTTAATCTGGCAACCCATTCCATGTTCTAGGTTTACTGACCATTAAAGTAGAATTCCCCTTTGCTGTTTTCATTTTGGGGATCACCAGTTCTAGGTTTTGTGCTGTTCACAAATCTGCTCTGGATGTGCGTATCTCAAACAGATTATCTAAATAAGATGGTATCTTTTTCTTTAGATGCCGATGAGTTAGATGCAATATATGAAGTTGTCTACACTCCATTAAACTAATCCAATTTAAAGATCTATACATTATGCACCGATGTGTCAACCCAGAGGCATCCAGGGCAAAGCTAGCAAATCTATTCAAGGCTGTTTCCAGTCACTCTAGAACTGCCCTGGATGCTCCCATGTAGACTACATTGCCATGATCAAACAGTGGAATTATTGCAGTGTTAACTCTGAATTTTCTAATGTTAAGTGGTATACACTGTCTCAATCTGTACAATGCCCCCAACCTAACATGTAGTCTTTTAATCAAGTTATTTATGTGTACTTCCTATTTTAACTGCACATCTAACCATGCTCCTAAATACTTATAGGGGTTCACCTGTGTTAGTATTTGATTTGTAGATGTTTTAATTTGAAGTGTATTTATAGTGGCCAGCTGCTTATTCCCAAAAAGCATGAACTGCGATTTTTTATTGTTTAATATTAAGTTTCTTGATCTAAAATACTCCTGCAAAGCATCAAAATCTCTTGGAGTGTTTTCTGGATTTCCAAAATGGAAAATCCTTCCACATACAAAATCACATCATCTGCATGTAAATGGTGCCCTTCCCCCCTAATGAGGGCACCGGCACCATTAGTATACAGATTAAACAGGATAGGACCCAAGTTGACCCAGATTTAACACATTCACACTGTGATGTAAATGGGCCTAAAGTGACTAGTTGTGTCCTACCAGTCAGATATTCCCTGAACCAGTTCAGGGCCACCTGATTGAGGCCAATGTCCCTCAGCGTATTTAGCAAAGCTAGATGGTTGAACATGTAAAATGCTTTGGACAGATCTATAAACATGGTCCCAACCAGGAGGCCCTTGTCCAGTGAACTCTGAATATTGGATGTTACTTTTGTTAAGCCTGTTAACATGCTGTGATCAGAGCAAAAACTGACTGATATACATTTTATATTTGTGTTATTCTCTAAATAAGCCCGTAACTGCTTCCTACAAGCTTTTCAAAAGTTTGGATGTTATTGGAAGTAAGAATATGAGTCCATAGTTCTGTATGTCATTTTTTTATCCAGATTTATATACAGGAATTACCTTCACCACTTTCCAGGCACTTGGGTATATTCTGGTGGCTATAGATAAATTAAAAAATATCAGTAGTAGTAGCAGTAGTAAAAGTTTTATTCTGATATTCAGAAAAGGATGACCCAGTTGAACCTAAACTCATTTACAATGGGGTCCCATGGGCATATAAAAGACAAACATGTTACACATATATAACATTTACATATTCCAGTCAGAGCATACATAAAATAAATTTATACAGTATGGTCACAACAAGCCTTAGGTAAGGCAGTATTGCTCATTAACCAAGTTTTTATCATGTTCCAATGTAGAACCATTTTCTGTAGACTCATATGATATGGTAAGTTATTCTATAATTTAGGAGCAGGATTAACAATGTTTGAATCTCCTTTTATTGTTTTCATGACTGGTACTACATATTTAATCAAATTTGATGAGCATAAACCACTCTTTAATTTCCAAGGGGTGTCCAGAATATACCGGCAAATCTGTTGTAAATCACATCTAATCGATGGAGCAATAGCATGGATGCCCCCCATAATTGGATGTCTCCATAGTCAAACAAAGGAATAACTATTGAATTAATTATTTTAATTGTATTTCTTGTGGAATATACTGTATGTGTTTATACAAACATCCCAATATTTTATTTAGTTTGCCAATTTGGGACTCTATGTGGGTATTCCATTTGCACTGGGAATCCACCCAAACCCCCAGATATTTGTAAGAATCAACTAGTTCAAGGGTACAATTATCCAAAGTTTTTTTATAGTCAGGGGCTGTTGAATAGCCTCTGACTTATTGCAAAACAGCATTAACTGAGATTTTGTGGCATTTAACACTAAGCCACAATCACAAAAATAGTCCTGTAGCCTATCAAAAGCTCTTTGAAGTTTCTCCTATATTTGAACCATGGAACAACCCTCAATGTAGACAATAGTGTCCTCTGTATACAAATGATACTGGACACCATTCAGTAGGTGTCCAACATCATTTGTATACAGATTAAAATAGAGGCCCATAAACGATCCCTGAGGAACCCCTGTTTTGATAGTCAAATATCCAGATCTAAAAGTATTGTTCAGAGTTACTCTTTGCTGTCCTTCAGACAGGTAGCCATGGAACCATCTCAGGGTCTCATGGCTGAGGCAAACAGATTATAGTTTGTTAATCAAGACATCATGTTTCGGAGTGTCAAAAGCTTTGACAAATCTATAAATATGGTCCCAGCCAAGAGACCCCTGTTCATGGCCACCTGTATGTCCGACACAACTTTTACCACAGCAGTAGAAATATTATGAAATGCTCTAAAATCTGATTAATAAATGGTGTACTTTTTATGTTCCTCTAAATATCGATTTATCGGTATTTGATAAACTAATCATTTTTTTAAAATTTTTTGAAACAAATAAAAGTAGTGATGTTGGCCTATAGTTACTCATATTTTTCTGACCACTTTTGAGATTTCAAAGATCAGAGATTTTTGTGCTACAACTGGGGCCACAAATTTCAAAAATAGAGTAGAATACCGCTCTAAACCCGTAGCCTTTTTCACATCTCATTTTAATAGTTCTTCCATAATCTCTACAGAACTGATTTTGGAAAAAAGTGAAATCTGGTTTATTTAATGATTTCTCTCTATTTTTATCTTCCTTCAATAATTCCTTTTACTATCAGCCTTAGTTGCCCTAATGCATAGTATTTCCCTATCCTGCCTTTATCAGTCCCCACTACTGGGATTCCAACATCTATAAGAACCTAATAATAGTATTTGCCACTTGTTGACATGCCATCCTTTGGATGAGATGTTAAAACTAAGGTCAGTTTTGCCGCCTCTGTTCACTCACCAGGTGCGTTAAAGATCCCATGGCACTTACTGAAGAAGAGCAGGGGTATTTAATTAACCAAAAGGAATAATTCATACAAAATAAAGAGTTACAGCACTCATCGTTCATCAAATTAGGAACAAAAAGAAAAAGAATACATAAAAATATTCAGTATTAACATACAGTACTATAGTATCATAGTTTAAAACTAAAAAGAACTATAGAAATAGTGCGGGGAAACCAAAAGAAAATGAAATTTTACACACTTCTTACCATTTTATATACTGTAGGAAAACCACCAGCGTGTCAGTGGTCTGATACTTCTAGTCAAAAGTAAGCATTCCCAGGAATCCATGTGACTTGCAGTCACAATCTGTAAGGATCTCTTTATGCTACAATCCCTATAAATCCCTTCCACATGTCCCTTATGGAATATGGTTGTAGCATTATGCACTCTGCATCTCCTATACCGTCCTCATGATATGGTGGATCATTTTAATCACAGCTTCTGGGGTACCATATTTTGCCAGAACTGTAATGCACAACATGCTTGCCAAAGGTAAAACATACAGCAGGCAAAGCAAAGTTGTAAAGTGGGTGGGTAAAACTTCTTTCATAGTCCCTGATATGTACTAAGTACCATACCAACACATGGTAATCCACTGTTACAACAAAACAAAAAACAGGAAACGACAATGTGTTACTCACATCTCTCCAAATTTCTTTATATACTGTCATTCTAATAGAAGGTGGGCTTGAGTGTCTTGGAGAATTGGGCACCTTATGCTTGTGCAGTTTCTTTCATTAGTTTTCTTGTGTTTAAAAGACTCTTTCACCACCATTCTGCCTTGCAGTCCTAGCAACAAAGTATCCCACATTTGGCAAGGGATACAGGGATTCTGCAATTGGGTGACAGCTTCGGCAACTTGGTCTTCTGGGAATTTTTTGGTACCATGAAGGGAAAGGAAGTGGAAGTTATGAGCTTGTACAATTGTTCCTGTTTTTAGATGTGATATGTCCTACGGTGACCCCCACTGCCTCATCTTATTTATAGCTTGATGAATATTTAATGGGGTCACATATACTGTATGCAGTCTTTAAATCAACTGACCAATGACACTCTACTTCAATCCACAAACCAAGGGGCAACCAGTCCAATATCAGTGGCACCCATGATTTGTCTGTCTCAAGGAGAGCTGGGGAACTAATACAGCAAATAAAAATGGTCATAAAAAATATCACAGGGGTAGCCACGTTCACCCCCACTTTTCCGCTCTCTATAGGTGACCTGTTTTTAAATAGCTTTAGTCTGCTTCTCCAGAGCTCCTGGAAGAAAAAACTGCATAACTTTACTTAATGTTCAGCATGAGGTGGGAACATTGTGCTAATGTACAGAAAACAGGAAGCAACAGTGAGCAAATTAAACACACATGCATTTTGTTTGAAAGCAGCCTGTTTTTCCATATGTTCAATTTGCCTTCCACTTTTCCTTATTCATTCTCCCTGGTTTTCCATGGTCATATCCCTTGGTCAAACTTCAGACCCAAGATTTTTACAGGATCCATTTTTACTTTTATATCAACAATGGACATCCCTTCCATATTGCTCACTGGCTGTCCAACTGATACACTGGAACTCTTGGAGAAATTACAGTAACTGTGGCTCCTACTACTCTGGAAAATGTGTCTGTGGTGTCTTGCATTAATGTTGAAGTACACCAGCACTCCAAAGCATCAGTGGAATTAAAATTTTAATGTGCAAATACACAAACATAGTGCAAAATCAGTGCAAATTTAATGCCAGATAAACAAATCACAAACTTGACCAGCCCCATCACTTGAGACTCCAGGACCTCTTCCTCAGGGGCATGGATACTACTGATATCACAGTGTTTAAGTACTGTGTCCAACAGGTGGAAGCATTATAATAATGAGTGTTCAAGTAAATCTGCTTTCTGTGTAACAATAAAAAGTGCTACTGATCGGCTACATGTCTGCAGTTGTCATTAATTCATAGATACATACTGTATCCCTTAATTCCATCCCAATTGCATGGAGAGGGCACAGCAGGCAATAAGTTTGGCAGTATGCACTAACAGCACCATCTTTATCTGAATTCAAAAGGTGCAATGGGTGCCAAATTTTAATATAAGTTTATTCACCTTTTTTAAATTTTTTATGAGGCTCACACTGTATCATACCAGTACCTAGGGCTTTCATTCCTTATTGTTAACTAGGCTCCTTGGAGTCACTGCTACCTGTCTATAATTGTACCTATATATATTCATATTGGGGCCTATGCATGAATGCCTACACATTGCTAATGGGCATTGGGTAGGCATTCCCTCATATGAATGCCATGCTGCGGGGACATGTGCACCATCGGCAGCATTCACAACGGGTGCACTAGCACCATGTGCACCATGTTCTGGGGCCAGCAACATGGTGCTGTGCCAGAGGCAACCTGTAGGCATGCTAGAGGGTGAGCATCACACTGCATGCATTCACTAAGGTGTATAGAGCTTGCGGGGCTATGCCAGGTGTGACCCTGCCATAACTGAGACAGGGAAAGCTGTTAGGCGTGCAAAGGCATGAACAGAGGAAAGTTTAGTACAGATGGTGAAGAAATGACATAAGATTTCCTCTAGGTACATTAGTGAAAGAATAAAGGTCAGGGGTAGGATTGTAAGACTAAAAGGGGAGGAAGGGGTGTGTGTGGAGGGAGACCTAGAAAAGGCATTAGTACTGAATAAATACTTCTTCTCAGTTTTCACTGAAGAATGGGAGGGACAGGGACCACAGCTCAGCTCAGATATACAGGAGGAATGTGGTGAACACAGTCCATTTACTGAAGAAATAGTCCTAGAGAGCTCACAAAACTGAGAGTGGATAAGGCAATTGGAGTAGATGGCATACATCCCTGGATAGCTAAGGAACTTTGGATGGAACTAGCAACACCACTGGCAGCCTTGTTCAGTGAGTCACTTAATACAGAGATGGTTCTGGAGGACTGGAAGAGAGCACTTGTAGTACCTCTTCACAAAAATTAAAGCAGGAAGGAGGCAGGCAACTATAGGCCAGTCAGCCTCCTCAATAGTTGGTAAGATTATGGGCGCTGCTTAAGGGAAAGATTGTGGAACACCTGCAATCTAACAGAGCACAAGATCTGAGGCAACATGGATTCACAGTAGGAAGGTCATGTCAAACAAACCTGGTAGTCTTTTTGACTGGGTGATGAAGGAAGTGGATCAAGGGGAACAGTAGATGTTGCCTACCTCAACTTCAGCAAGGTATTTGACACCATTCCACATACAGTAAAAGACTGGTGAATATGTTGTGTAGCCTGGGTATGGGCCACAAGGTGGTGAATTGGGTTAAAAATTGGTTGAGAATTGAGAAACAGGAAGCAGAGGGTGGTGGTAAATGGGATCTAATCCAAGGAGAAAGAGGTGACCAGTGGGGTACCTCAGGGATCAATGCTTTGGCTGGTGCTTTTTAATGTCTTTATCAGTGACATTGCAGAAGGGCTAGAAGGGAAGGTTTGCCTGTTTGTGTATGATACCAAGATCTGCAACAAGGTAGACACTCCAGATGGGGTGGAGAAATGAGGAGGGACCTAGGAAACCTGGAAAAATGGTCAGACATGTGGCAACTAAGATTCAATGGGAAGGCGTGCAAAATCATGTACCTGGGGTGCAAAACTCTGCAGAGAGATACTGGATGGTGATGTGAGGGAGTTGCTGATGGTAGCCAGGGAGGAAAGGATTTGGGATTATCATCTCAGATAAAGGTGGCCAAGCAGAGCACAAAGGCTTTAGGGAGGGCCAGTAGCATGCTGTTGTGCATAGGAAGAGGTATCGCCAGCAGAAGAAGGAGGCAGTGATACCACTATACAAAATGCTAGTGAGGCCTCATATGGAGTACTATGAGCAGTTCTGGAGGCCACATCTTCGTAAGGACATAGACAGGGTGGAGGCGGTTCAGAGAAGTGTGACTAAGATGGTGCAGGGCTTACAACAAAAGACATATAATGAGAGATTAAAGGACCTCAATATGTATACACTGGAAGAAATGAGGGAATGGAGATATGATAGAAACCTTCAAGTATCTAAAGGGCATAAACATGGTGCAAGTGGAAGACATCTTTTATTATAGAAGGGTACACGAATGAGGGACATGATATTGAATTTGGAGGGGCAGAATAAGGAGTAATTGAGGAAGTTCTTTTCATAGAAAGGATGGTGGATGCATAGAATTGCCTACCCCAAGAAGTAGTATCAGGAAGCACAGTGGTGGGATTCAAACATGCATGGGATAGGCATAAGGGATCCCTAGAGGAGGGAAGGAGAAGATACAGCCACTGACAAAGCAGGGTCAGCAGTTGCTGATTCAGGTAGGAGTATACAGGCAGACTGGATGGGCCTAGCGGTTCTTATCTGCCGTCAATTTCCATGCTTCTGTGTTTTTATGTAAGACTTGCCCTAACACTCACCCTATTGCATCACCAAATAAGGACAGATGTAATTTGTTTTTTTCAGCCAGGGCCTAAAGGTTGTTGGCAATATGTGGGAAGACTCAGTTCTGTATGTTTGAAGACTACAGTACAATGGGGTGAGCGTTAGGGTTGAGAACCCTAAAGAAGACCCTTCCTCTGATTTTCCAAGACTCATAACAGCAAAAACTGTAATTTATTTTCCTTCTGCTGATTGGGGAGTGGGTGGAAAGTTAAGGTTAGAAACCCTAATGCTGCATTTACCTACTTCTGATGCATAATTGTAGTTTTTTGCAAAGAATATTCATATATGATGTGGTCACTCAACAGCTAATCATCATAAAGGCTTCTCTATACATGAATTGTGAAATGGTCATTATAAAATGCAATAAACCTCCATAACAATTAAAATGAGTAACTTGCTTTTCAAATTCTACATCTGGTATGGTCTACTTGATGTGACATTAGCTTGCTGGCATCCCAAGCCACTTTCATCACATTCTGGATTGTCCCACTGAATTGGAGACATCACTTTGATCCGAGAAGAATCATCCAGACCTGCTGCATGCCTCATGAATATTTTTTGCTTTCTGAGCAGGCTGATCTCCACCTGAGTGGTATATCGTAAAAGTACTGCCTGCCTCATGAATGCTTATGTATCCTGAAATGTTAAGTATATTCATGAGCTGACAATCGCAATGAAACATAGAACATAGAAACATAGAATATGACGGCAGATAAGGACCTCTTGGCCCACCCAGTCTGACCATTTCCCTACCTGATGGATAAGCTGCAGATTCTAGTTAATCAACAGCTTACTTCCTCCTGCCCCCCACTAATATTGCCTTATTCCTGTCCCATGCATTCTTGAATTCTCCCACTGTTCCTGATTCCACAACCTCCTCAGGAAGGCTGTTCCATGCATCCACAACTCTCTCTGTGAAAAAATACTTTCTAACATTACCTCTGAGCTGTCCCCCCTCTATCTTCAAATTGTGCCCTCTTGTTCTTGCACATCTCTTCTTCTGAAAGATACTACCCTCTTGTACCTTGTTAATTCCCTTGAGATACTTGAAAGTTTATATCATGTCCCCCCACTCTCTCCTTTCCTCAAGGGTATACATATTAAGCTGCTTTAGTCTCTCCACGTATGTCTTCTGGTGCAGACCTTGCACTATTATGTTTGCCCTCCTCTGAACAGCCTCCACTCTGTCTATGTTTTTGCAGAGATGGGGTCTCCAGAATTGCACACAGTACTCCAGATGGGGTCTCACTAACTGTCTGTAGAGAGGGATAACAACTTCCTGTTTTCTACTGTTGATGCCTCTCCCTATGCATCCCAGTATCCCTCAGCCTCCTTACTGCCTTCTGACATTGCTTTCTCACCTTTAGGTCATCTGATATAATTACTCCTAGGTCCCTTTCGATTTTTGTTGTTGTAACTCACCCCCCATTGTGTACTCTCCCCTGGGTTTTGTTTCCCAGATGCATTACCTTGCACTTCTTTGCATTGAATATGAGCTGCCTCGTATTTGACCATTCCTCCAACCTTGCCAAGTCCCTTTTCATTCTTTCCACCCCACCTTGTGTATCAACCCTGTTGCAGATCTTAGCGTCATCTGCAAAGGCGCATACCTTTCCTTCCAGGTGCTCTCCAATGTCACTTATAAAGATATTAAAGAGGACCAGTCCCAGTACCAAATCCCTGCAGTACCCTGCTAGTTACCCTCCTTTCTTCACTGTGGACTCCGTTTACTATTACCCTTTGCGTCCTGTTGTCCAGACAGTTTTTTATCCAGGCTACCACCTTGGGACCCACTCCAAGGCTGGCTAACTTGTATATCAATCTTTTGTGTGAGACGGTGTCAAATGCCTTGCTAAAATCTAGGTAGGCCATATCCACAGCCCCTCCCTGGTCTACTACTTTGGTCACCCAGTCAAATAAATCTATTAGGTTCATCTGACATGACCTTCCTGCTGTGAAACCATGCTGCCTTGGGTTCTGTGCCCCACTGGCCTCTAGGTACTCAACGATTCTTTCCTTCAGAAGTGATTCCATCATTTTCCCTACCACTGAAGTCAAACTAACTGGTCTGTAGTTTCCTGCCTCTGTCCTGCTCCCACTTTTGTGAAGTGGAATCACATTTGCCCGCCTCCAGTCCTCAGGTACCACTCCATCTTCCCATGATTTGTTAAAGAGAGTAGTCAGTGGTGTTACTAGTTCTACCCTTAGTTCTTTTAGTATTCTTGGGTGAATCCCATCAGGCTCCATTGCTTTGTCCACCCTCAGTTTCAAGAGTTCTTTCAAAACCCTTTCTTCTGTGAATGGACTGGTATCGACCCCACTATTCAGAGTTTCTCCCTTGTTTGGTTTAGGCACCTCCCCCTCCTCATCTGTTGTGAATACTGAGCAGAAATATTTGATCAATATCCCTGCTTTTTCACTGTCACCCTCTGCCCACATTCCCTTCCCTTTATTAAGTCTCTGTATCCCTCCCTTGGTCTTTCTTCACTCCCTAATGTACCTATAAAAGGTTTTATCCCCCTTCTTAACAGAGTTGGCTATCTTTTCCTCAGTTTGTACCTTTGCTATTCTGACTGCCTTCCCTGCCTCCTTCTGCTTTAACTGATAAAGTTCTCTGTCCTGCTCCTTCTGTGTTTCCTTATATTTCTTGAATGCTATCCTTTTCTCCTTAACTGTCCCTGCCACCTCTTTTGAGAACCATAGTGGTTTTTTCCTTCATTTTGTTTTATTGATTTGCTTCACACAAAAGCTTGTTGCCTCTGCGATGGCTGTTTTGATTATTCCCCATTATTCCCCCACCCTTCCTTCTAAGGCACTCTCTCATTTTCCCAAACTCAGCCTTCCTAATGTCCAATACTCTTGTTTTTGCATGGCTTGACTCTATGGCTGTGTTTATGTTGAACCACACTGTTTGGTGGTCACTTGTTCCCAGATGGCTACCCACTTCTAAATCTGAGATCCTTTCTTCTTCCCCATTTGAGAGTACCAGGTCTAAGATTGCTTCCTCCCAAGTGGGTTCCAACACTAGCTGTCTGAGGCATGCCCCCTGTAGGGTATCAAGAATGACCCTACTCTTGGATGTGCCTGCAGCAAAGGTACTCCAGTTAACATCTGGTATATTCAGGTCCCCCATCAACAATATCTCCCCTTTTTCTGCCATTTTAAGGATGTCTTCTATCATTTCCTTGTCCATTTCCTCCCCCTGAGATGAGGGTCTGTACACAACCCCCATGCGGATTGTGGTGCCATTTCCTGTCTCCGGGGTAACTCATAGTGACTCATCAACTTCCTGTTTACGCTTTAGTTCTGTTGCTTTAATCCCTTCCCTTATATAGAGAGCTACTTATCCTCCTGTTTTACCCACCCTGTCCCTCCTGTAGACTGTGTATCCTGATATGTTGACTTCCCACTCATGGTTCTCTGTGTACCATGTTTCAGTGACTGCCACAATATCCAGGCATCCCTCTTCCATCAAGGCCACTAGTTCAGGGAGCTTGTTGCACAGACTGTGGGCATTGGTACTCATCACCTTCCATTTATTTTTCATGGCCTTACCCCTTTTAGCCCCATCCCTGTACTTATCACCTTTTTCTGCATTTATCCCTGTCCTGCTCCCTGCTGACTTCTCTGCCTTGGTGTTTACCACTCTAACTACTGTGCTTTATGGGGGGAGACTGGGATTTCCCTGCTCCTTTTCAGTGCCTCCCCCCTTGGCTAGTTTAAATGCTTGCCAATGAAGCATTTAAACCTGTCACCCAGGATCCTGGATCCCTCCCTGGACAGATGCAGACCATCACACCAGTATAAGCCTGCATCCCTCCAGGTGGCTCCCCAGTCCCCATTGAAGCCAAAACCCTGAGCTCCACACCAGTTTTTCAACCATTCATTGAATCCCATGGTGTGGAATACCCTAGCATCATCCTTGCCATAGACAGGCAGCACCTCGGAGAAGGTTACTGTACATGCTACTTGTCTAAGGCCCCTCCCCAACTCCACAAACTCCTCTTGCACCGTTCTGATCCCATTTACAGCCAGGTCATTTGTCCCTAGGTGGACAATGACATCCAGCTCCCTTCCTTGTGCAGCTGCTCACACGATCTGATTCTTCACTGTCCCCTCAAGCAAGTAAGCAAGACAGACACCTTACCTCCCCTATCCCTTCTTCCCCATGTCTACCCCCAATGACTGAGTCCCCACCAGGAGTTGTTTCCTTCCCCTGTGGGGTCTCATGTCACAGTCCTGTGGTTCTCCTTTGTGGAGGTTCCCAGCATCCTTCTTGGTCTCCACTGCAGGTGCCTCCATAGAGGAACCACTCCTTGCCAGAACAGTATATGAATTTTGGAGAGCTACAACTGGAGGGATGCACCTCTGTTCCACCACTCTCTCCCTCCCTGAGCCCACCTTGGTCCAGCCGCTCCTTTTTATTGGCAACCTCTGAGGTAACGGTGGTGGCTCTGGTGGTCCCTGGGTGGGGGAAGAGGTTTCATGAATCACAATTTTAAAATGGGCCACAATCACCACAAAGGACTTGCATTAGGCAGCACTGCTAAAACCATGCCCCCGTACTATGCAGGTTGCCAACAAGGGGAAGACAATGAAAACATGAACAAGCCTGATACCCTTCCCAAAAGCCTGCAGCTGTGTCCACCAGGCACCAAGCCAAAATGATCATGTGGAACAAGTGGAATTCATTGTCCTATGAATCCCATTGCTCTGCACCTCATGTGGTGGTAGGAGTTGTAAATACCAACCATGATTTCTGGCAGACAGCCATTTCCTTTTTTTTTTGTAATGAAATGACCTGGAGTGGGCACATTAACAAAGAAGCTGCACAGTGCTCACCTGAACTAAAAGCCAGAAGTCACCATGTGAAGGGTGCCCACACCCCATCTTGTGACATGGTGACTCTGGTTGCCAAAAGCAGGATTGTTAAAGATGCTTTAAGCTAGGTGGAGTCACCAAAAGTTGACATTCCTCAGGAAAAATACACTTTTTACAGGTAGGTTTTCTATGCCAGTCTACCTAACAGAGATACAGTCTCACTTTCAATGACTGGAAAAGGGAAATAGTGATTCCCATGCCTAAAGGAGGGAGCAGGAAGGTGGCAGTAACTACCGCCCTGTCAGTCTCACCTTGGTGTTAGGCAAAATGACGGAAACTCTGCTAAAGGAAACAATTTTAACTTTCCTGGAAGATACTGGACAGGTGGAGAGCAGGCAACATGGTTTCATGGCAGAAAGGTCCTGCCAGACTAATCTGATTAAGTTTTTGGACTGAGATAGTGGACCAGGGGAGCTGTGGAGGTGAACTACCTTGGCTTTAGTAAAGCCTTCAATTCAGTCCCACACAGAAGGCTGCTAAATAAGCTTGAGCATACAGGAGTGGGACAGGAAGTGGTATCACGGGTTAGGTGCTGGCTTAGCCAGAGGAACCAGTCAATGATGGTCAATGGGGCAGCATCAGGGGATAGAGGGTGGCCATTAGAGTGCCAAAGGGGTCCATCCTGGGTCCTTTACTTTTCATTATTATGTTGGCTTGTGTGCTTGCGCAAGCAACATCTTGCACTAGTATGGGTTTTGGGGGTGCGGCTGCTGTTGGGCGAATGCAGGGCACGCATCAGTAGGTGCGTCCCTCATTCCCCAATCAGCCTGCATGTCGGCACCACACCATGCATACATAATGGGGCGAGCACATCTAAGCAAAGGTCCGCTGCAATCCGAGCAAAGCTCGTCATACGCAGCAGTTCTTTGCTTGCTGTGCTTGCCACCATTATGACCACGGTCTGCGAGCGGGTGGCCGCCTCACGCCTGCCGACATCGGGGGTGCCCAATCCCCCTGTCGGCAACCCCCCCCATGTTTGTGTGCCAACGGAGCCCACTCCCTGTCGGCATACCCCAAATGTTGAATGCGGAGGGGGTGCCCAATCCCCTCGGCTTGCAGCCCCCTCGCTGCCTTTATGCGCCCGACAGGGGCCCTCCCCATCTGCATCACCCTCAACTGTTGAATGCCGAGGGGTTGCCAATCCCTTCGACTTGCGCTCCCCCCCTGCTTTCTGTGTTTGCCGAAGGGGGTGCCCAATCCCCAATGGCATTACTCCCCCACCATGTTGTGTGCCAATGAGGGTGCCCAATCCCATGTCGGCTACTGACACACCCCCAAAAACCCACTTAGGTGGCACGCTGGGAGCCCAACCCAGCGTGCCAAATGCCCTGCAACATGAAAACTTTCCCGTGGTGGTTTCCTCTTTTTTTTTTCCCCTGCAAAACGAAAACCGTCCCTCGTAGTCTCGATGCCCCTCCCCACCCACCGCTACTGCACCCTGCCTCCCTCACCCCCTCACCCCATACTTACCTCTGGAGTCTGGCAGACGATCTTCGGTGGACCGGGAACATGTCTGCACTCTTCAAAGCCGACTGTGAACTGAGGAAATGCCGGTAAGCTGTATAATGGAATGAATAGGGTTTTCTCAACTTTGCTGCATATCTCGGGCATTTCTTGGAATTTTGGCACCAAATTTTCAACTTGGGGTTTTTGGGGCCCCTCTTCGTGAATTCTATCACTGTCATGGTGTTAATTGGCCTTGAAAGGTGATTTCGCAGTCACTGCACAAAATCACCTTTCGGGACCCATTAACGAAATGACAGTGCCAGTGTTCATGAGGTGGCCTCTCAAAAAGCCTATGTTCCAAATTTGGTGGAAAAAATCCAACAAATGCCAGTTTTATGGCGTGCATTGTGCAGCTCCTATGCAGGCTTGTAACTTTGTACATTCGCAATATTTTAACACGGATTTCCAGCATTGGCATTTTGTGCACCTCCTGGTGAACAGTACAGCTGTCATTTCACATCCTGCCCGAAATGTGTTTCCGCACTTCCAGCTCACAATAGCGCAGTCGCTGTGGGAAATCAGTGTTTGGGCCAGATTATGAAAATAACAGTGACACAGTTCATGAGCAGAGGTCCTAGAATGCCTATGTTGAAAATTTGGAGCTGATACTCCATAAAATGACTGTGTTACGAGCGTGCGTTGGCAGATTGCATGCATGCTCATACAGTGGTGCATTTGTGATATTTTGACTCTGCATTTTCACCATTGCCATTTTTCCACACCTCTTGATGAACAGTACAGCCGTCACTTCACATATCCTGCCCAAAATGTATTTCCGCACTTCCGGCACAGAATAGTGTGGTTGCTGTGTGAAATTACTTCTTGGGACACTTTGAGGAAATGACAGTGACACTGTACATGAGCAGAGGTGCTAGAATGCCTATGTTGAAAATGTGGTGCCGAACACCCATAAACTGGCAGTGCTGCAAGCGTGCATTGCATATTTCCGACGCACACTTATAACTCCACAAATTCCATATATTTGTATGCCACATTTTCAGCACTGGTATTTTATTACACCTCCTTATGAACTGTGCAGCTGTCATTTTTCTCATCCTGCCCAGCATGTTTTCCCGCACTGCACTACCAAGCACCCAAAAGGACACCCTAATGCCTGTCACTCTCTGCAGGGTGTGGGTGGGTTGGCATCAGTTCAATACTTGACTGCTATTCCTATGCTGCCTCTCTCTAACTCCTGCACTGCCAATGGCAGCAAGACAACATTCAGCATTGACAAATGCTTGTATTTTAAGTGACATTACTGAGGGGCTGGGCGCGAAGGTGAGTCTGTTTGCAGATAACACAAAGATCTGATACAGAGTGGGCACTGCTTAGGGAGTGGAACAAATGAAAGTCACCTGCTCAAGCTAGCAAAATGGTCCAACATTTGGCAGTTAAAATTTAATGCAAAAAAATGCAAAGTGATGCATCTGGGCAGAAGCAATCCAGGGACGGTCTACTATGTGGGAGGGGAGCAGCTAACAGCCACCAAACAAAAGCAGAATCTTGGGGTCATCATCTCTGATAACTTAAAAGTGGGTAGACAATGTAAAAATGCAGCACAAAAGCCAGCAAATTGCTGGGAAGCATGGGAAGAAGCATCAGAAGTAGAAAAGGAAGTGATCATACCACTATACAAGTCCCTGGTAAGACCCCACCTTGAGTACTGCATACAGTTCTGGAGGCCTTATCTGAGGAAGGCTGTGGATAGACTAGAGACTGTACAGAGGAGGGAAACAAAATGGTACAAGGGCTCCATGAATTGCCATCAAAAGCATATTACAGCAACTCAACATGTACTCACTGAGCAGCACAGAGATAGGGGTGACATGATAGAGACATTCAAGTTCCTGAAGGGCATAAACATAGTCCCTACCCACAAACTCTTTCTGATCAATAGCTCCACAAGGACAAGGTAGCAGCAAAGAAAGCAGAGGCCTCATTACAGCTTGTTGAATACCCAGAGCCCCTCCTACAAGCAGGTAACAGCTCCCACCCAGAGCCCTTACTCTCTGTTTAACCCTGCCCTAGTGGGTGGTCACTACCCCCCTATCCATCCAGGTCTCATGCAGGGCATTCCTCAGACAAACTCCATCTGCAGCTATCCACTGTAGGCTGTAGCAAATTATAACAAAAACAGACTTACAAAGTGTGGACATGTTTCAGTTTTCCCAGACCAAGGTGCTGAGGGTCCTGGTCACAAGCCTGGGCTGGTTCCATGCAGATGCACTTGCACAGGGATGCCAGTACAATGACTGACTCTGCAAGGGATCTGAAGATGGTGTCAGGCTACATTGCTGAAACATCAGATGGTGCATGCCTGTTGTTGCCTAACAAATAGATGTCTATATCAAGGGTTTTTGAAGTCCCCTGAACTGCTAACTGCTATAGTGTTTATTGAGTGCTGATTTGTGTGGGCTCACTCAGAGAGCACATTGATGTTGTACTGTCTCCCTAGCATTAGGCACCAAATGAAAAATGTAATCGATGCCAATCAAAGACTCTGTGAGTGGATGAGCATAATTTTCTTACTGTTCATACATACCCAGTGAATTTAATGTGACTCAAAAGACAAAGAGCCTCTACACAAGAGGCCTAAGGCATGGGTTACCTAGAGAGGGCATTGGCAACAAAGCCAAGTTTCAAAGATATACAAAACCACACATATCACAATAATGCAAAGCATCATGGGATGTATATGCAAATCAACATGAAGTAATTTACACTGGTACTGCTTTAAGCAGGAGAACATGGTGCTCCACCCTGAAATTGCTGATGTATGCAAAACTCCTCTAACTATTGGCAGATAGTTTGTATGGACGTCAACTTTAGGACTGGGATACTGAAGCAGTGGTGCTGGCCAGTCATTAATGTCTAGAAACATTTTTAAATTAGTTCAAAATTGCATTCACCTTGGGCCCAATTTTAAAATGGGCCACGATCGCCACAAAGGACTCGCGTCAGGGAGTCTGATGCAAGGGTTGACTTGCAGCAATCCTTGCGGTGATCGCAATTTTGCAACTTTTTTTTTTTTTTACAGTCTGGGGTGGTGATGTTTACTTTCATCTGGCAGGGAGATAGAAAGGGAGGCGCATGGTGCTGATTGCATTGTCTGGAAGAGGGTGTTTGTTTCATCCAGCAGGGCAAGACTGAAATACTGAGTTTTGGACTATGGTTGCTGCATACTGTATTTCTTGAGTTACTTTTCTTATTTTAGCTAGCGGAGTGGGAGTTCTTTCATCTGGCAGGAAGAGATGAGTTTACAGGGGTTGGTGGGAGAGCAGCATTAGGCGACTGGAGCATGAGGGCTGCTGAAGGGGTGTGTTATGAGTAAAACAGGGTGAGGGTACAGCTCCATCACCAATACAGGCGGGATTGAGGGAGGCAGCCATGTGGGAAGGACCGAAGGGCTTTGGTGCTGAGGGTGATAGACTCTCGCTGGAGCTGGAGCCCTAAACCCACCCTCCCCTGGATACTCCAGATATATGGAGGTGTATGGACTAGACCATTGGTGGCTGCTACATTACTATTGGATTACTATTGGTGGATAGCACAACCAGGTGCAGTCACTAGGGTTCCCAGTTCAGCAATCAGGACGGTGAGTACCTGAGAGTGTATTAAGGCATAGGAATCCCATTAATAAGAGGAAGGGTGCACTGCAGATTGGAGGAGGTACGCTTGTTGGAGGTTTTAAGGGCATCCTTAGCCCTCGCTGGTATACAAGGGATATAGTAACATAGAAGTTGTGAATACAGCGGTACAGGGAGGGACACAATAGGTGGAACAACTATAATCGTGTGGAGGGCGGTACAGGGGCAGCAGGAATGGGAAGGACACCATGGGTAGAATCATGGGCTGTAATGGGTGCATGGCAGTTATTGGGATGAACATTTTATGGAGACTGGGAGGGTGTCCAATCTGCCACAGGCTAAAGAGGCTGGAGTGGCTTGGTAGAGAGCTGGATAGGGTGCGGGCAGACACAGAATGAGAAAGGGCCAGGAAGGCTCTCCTGGGGTAACAGGAGGGTGCATCAGGAGAAGGTCATTAGATTGAGGAGGGAACAGGAGGGAGTGCAGGTTCACATCTGATGAGGTGAAGCATTTAAGGCAGGATCACGGGACGGGGAAGAAGCCAATGCAAGACAATACAGGGGTGGCAGAGAGCAGGTTTGCAGTGCTGGCACAATGATGGAAGAGGGGAGTTAGGGAAGCACCAGGAGATGGAGATAGGGGGAAGAGGAATGGAGTTCATAGGGGTCAGGCAGTTGAAAGAGGGTAGCATGGGGCAGGGGGAGAGGGGCACAGCTGAAAAGGAAAGTGTCAGCAGCAGGGGTGTAAGGGAGAGGGGCAGTACTGATCGGTCAGACAAAGGGTGCATAGCTAAATGGAGACAGGGGCCAAGGAGGAATGAGGGGAAGGTGGATGAGAGCATGGGACCAAGGGATATGGGGGAACACAGGTCAGGGGGGCAAGGTGGGGGAGGTCATAGGGGAGAAGTGTTGTGACATAAATGGACAAGAAAGGGTAGATGTTAGTAATGGACAAGGAGGTAAAGGAGGAGGGTTGGAATAGGGCAGGGGGAGGGTGTGTGTTAGTGTTGGGGGACTTACACTGAAAGGATCAGATGGGCAGTAAGAGAGAAAGACATAGTCTAATATGGGTTGAGTTTATTTCTTGGTTGATGGCAGGCCTGGCAGGGCAGGCCATTCTCAAGTGTACAGGGAGGGATGGAAGAACCCGCATGTTGTGGTGCACATAGGTATGAACGACCTTTCAGGGGAAATTGTGGAGGTAGTAAAGGGAGATTCAAGAAATTGGGAAGCTGTACAAGGAGGTGGGAAATCAGTGGCCTTCTCTGAGGTGCTTCCAGTACCCTGTGCAAGTACTGCAAGGAAGGAAGGATAGGGAGCGCAACACCTGGTTGCAGGAATGGTGTGCATCAAGGAGCATGGGGTTAGTATGGGCTGGGGCAGAACCTGGTACAATAATGACCTGTATGCAGGGACAGGCTACACTTGAGAGGGAAGGTGAAGGGAGCATTGAAGCAGGGGATGGAGAAGTACATAGCAACAAGGGTAGCTTTAAACTAGTAAAGGGTGGTGGCAAGTGGAAAGCTGGTAGGCAGGGTTTCCAAAGAGGGTAGGAGCAGCCAGGGGGTAAATTGGGGTGGGAAAGGATAGGAGCAGGTTGGAGGGTAGTGTCACTAAATGCGGGGAGCCTGGGAAACAAATCAGCTGAGTTGCAGGCACTTTTGGCAGTGGGGCAGGTGGACATTGCGGCCATAACAGAAACTTGGGCCACCAAGTACCAGGACTGGTATATGATGAGCCCTAGATACAGGCTATTCAGGAAGGACAGGGCAAACAGGAACGGTGTGGGGGTGGTGGCAATCTATGTAAGGGAAGGAATAAGGTGCATAAGGGAGGAGGGTGGAGGAAGACAGGACAAAAGCTCTGTGGATGCAGTTTCAGGATCCAAAGAGCAGGATACTGAGGATAGGGGTGGTGTATAGGGCACCAACTCAAGGTGAGGAGCCGGACAGGGAGTTGGCAGATCAAATTAGGAAGGTCTGCAGGAAGGAAATACAATGATGGTGGTGGTGGTGGGGACTTCACCTACCTGGGGTGGGCTGGAGCATGCAACCACCACATGTGCTAGGGAGCAGGTTATACTGGGGGCATTCCAGGAGAGCCTCTAGCTTCCTGGGGCAGTTGGTGCATGAGCCAACTAGGTTGTGAAGGACTCTGGACCTTGTACTATCAAATGGTGAAGCTATTAGAGACCAGGCGGTTGAGGACCCTCTTGCTGGGAGTGATCACCACTCAGTGTGGTTCACACTCTGAATGGGGAAGCAAACTGGAGGTTCAGGTGCCAGGGTGATTGATTTATTTCTGGGGGCAGACTTCGACAAGATGGGGAAAATCCTGATAAGGCATCTGGAGAGAATCCAACCCACTATGGATGCCAATCAAATTGAGGTATTATTAGGGCAGGGCTGGCAGAGGCTACTGGGACATGTACTAGGGTACAGAGCAAGAAGGGAAAGGCAAAGAAGCCCAGTTGACTGACCAAAGAGGTAATGGAGGGGGCGACAGCCAAGAGGAGAGCTTTCCAAAAGTTCAAGAGATCAGGAAGGGGGAAGGTGAGGAGCAGTATACAAAGAAGTCCAGGGTTACAAAACTTGTCAGAGCCACCAAGGCATCCAGACAACTGAGGCTGGTACAGGGCAATAAGGATGGAGAGAAGGACTTCTTCGGATACACTGGTGAAAGGAGGAAGAAGACGGACCAGATAGTGAGAAATAAGAAGGATGGGGGGTGGGTAGAGAAAGGGGAGGAGTAGGAAGAGGCACCGAAGGAGTACTTCTGATCTGTATTCACGATAAGGGGGACAGATACCTCATGGGGTGGTGGAGGGGTAGGGAGGGAGGGGTGACAGAAAAATTATGGAAGGCAGAATACTGTAAGGGCTGAGGGTACTATGGGTGGACAAGGCACCAAGACCTGACGACATTCACCCTAGGCTACTCAAGAACTGGCAGGGAGCCTGGCAGGACCACTGGTTGGCCTGTTCAATACCTCTCTGCACACAGGATATGTTCCACATGACTGGAGGTTAGCCCACTGGTGCCCATTCACAAAGGTGGCCCAAGGGATGATCCAGGCAACTACAGACCGCGAGCCTCACATCAATTGTGGGTAAGTTTATAGAGACAATCCTTAAGGGAGACTGCGACTTCTTTGAAGGACAATGGGCTGTAGGACAGGCAGCAACATGGGTTTGTCTCCAGGCAGGTCCTGCCAGACAAACCTGATTGAGTACTATGATTGGGTGACCAGGAGCTGGACAAGGGCCATGCAGTGGATGTCCAGTACTTGGGCTTCAGCAAGGTCTTTGATTCCATGCCACATGGGAGGCTAGGAGGAAGCTTGAAGATGCAGGGGTAGGTACTAAGATGGTCAGATGGATCATGAACTGGCTGAAGGGCAGGCAACAAATGGTGGTGGAGAGGAAACTCATCGCCAAGAGGAGTAACAAGCAGGGTGCCACAGGAATCAGTACTGGGGCCATTGCTGTTTGTGATATTCATAGCAGATATCTCACTAGGACCAGAGTAAGATCAGTCTGTTTGCAGATGATACTAAGATGAGAGCTGTGGTGGATGACATTGAGGAGGAGAGGACTGCAGCGGACCTGACCAAACTACAGGAGTGGTTGGAAACATGGCAGCTGAGTTTCATTGCCAAGAAGTACAAGGTAATGCACTTCAGAGTTAAGAACCAGAGGAGGAGCTATCATTTGGGAGGGGTACAGTTGGGGAGCAAAAGGAGGAAAAAGACCTGGAGGTGATTATAATGGGGAATATGAACAACTTGGCTCAGTGCAGGAAGGCAGCAGTGAAAGCCAACAAGATGCTGGGCTGTATAGTGAGGAGGATCTCCTCTAGACATAGTGAGGTGATCCTTCCCTTGTACAGGTCACTGGTCAGACCGCACCTGGAATACTGTGTACAGTACTGGCACCCATTTCTGAAGAGGGACATCAGACTGTTAGATTGGGTGCAGCGCAGAGTGACAAAGATGACCCAGGGCTTGGAGAGGAATTCATATGAAGAAAGGCTGAACATGCACAACATGTTTTCGCTAGAGGAGTGGAGGAACAGGGGGGATATGATTGAGACCTTTAAGTACCTGAAGGGGATAAACAAGGCTAATACAGTTGAGATATTCCAGATCAGAAAAGGGAGGGATACTAGAGGGCATCAATTGAGGTTGGAGATGGGTAAATTCAGGAGGGAAATCAGGAGACTATTTCAAGAAGAGGGTGGTAGGCACCTGGAACACTCTACCTGAGGAGATGGTTTCCTGCAGGATGGTGGGCTGCTTCAAGAGGGGATGGGACAGAGTGAGGGGAGAAGGTCGGTGAGGAGGGAGGAAGGGTGGGGCAGCTGCATGCTGAGGGGCTAGCTGCAAAATTGAGCAGTCCTGATAGACCATGTGGCCTGTTTCTGCTGACAATTGATGTGTGTGTACGTTCCTTGTGGCAAATACACCAAGTTAGACCAGCTGCTCCCTGGTCTAACTTTGTGCCACTGGGGGTGACAATTTACAAAGCTTGTGCCAAAGCTTTTTAAATTGTGAAAACTGTCACAACTGCACCACACGTTATAAAATTGGGAGCAGTTGTGGCAGATGCATTTAGCGCAGTTGTGCCAAACATCGGGGTTGACATAGGTCTTTACCAAACCCTCAGTCACCCTTTGAAAATCAGGCCTCGTATAATGATGATTTTCTTTGCCATTTGCATAGATTAATTATGTTACGCTTTGTCACTTCAGATTCACTGTATATAGCGTATAAGGCAAGGGTCAGTCATGAAACCAGTAAAAGAACATGACCAGTATCCTTGGCAGTCTTGTTTAAGCACATTGAAGCACATCAGAAGGTTTTTTTTTAGTAATTAATTAAAATTACAAAGCTACTTGTAGGATGGTGCCAGCATTTGCTGTTCACTGTTGCAGCTGTGGCGACCCTGATTAGTGATGAGGAGGACAGGGGTACCATCAGATAATGCTGTTAAAAAAATAAGTAAATGGATCTCCGCAGAGTGTTAATCATGGTATAAGAGTCACTGAGCATGACATTTGAGCAAGAAGACCACAAAGTGAAACTCAGAATTTCTGACTGCCCAATGTCATGAGACCAATCTGATATAGTATATGAGACACCCTGTGAAGCCCTGTCAGCTTATTATAAATAATGTGAGTTAGCAGAGTGATTAATAATCCAGCAGTGAGACACAACAGGGTGTGCTTTGTGCTGCGATAATGGCAGGCCTTAGGTGGGCTGAAGCACAATGCCAAATGCAGAGTGCTGCTACCACCTGAAAAATGCAGTTATCCCAGCACAACACACACCCTAGCATGCCTTATTGCGATTATGAAATAGGTCCACTAACATTACTAAATAAAATATATATTTTTTAAACTTTATGCAGCATTTTTTTTACTTCAGGTTTACTAGGACAGCAAACCAGAAAGCATTACAGCATACAATGAAGTAATAGAAACCAGAACTGCACAATGCTAAAAAGATATCTAATTGCTGACATAAAGGTATCCATTTGTTTACGCATACAAAGGTCCTACAAGAACCATTGTCCAAACATCAAAGTCAGGAAGTCCATTACAGCATGGAACACATTGAATATCCATGCCTCTTCATTGTACAGGTGCATGGCTTGTATTTGAACCAGCTGAGAATCTCATACTGTTATCCATCTGTATCTTGTATAAAGAAGTATCGGGAGAAAAACACTTCCTGTTATGAATACTGTTGAGAAATTCAAGGTCTATAATAAACAGAAACATTGACTCAAACCACAAATTTCTTGCAGTCAGGTTACCCTAAATTTCAAAAAGAAACACCAGTGGGCATCAAACTAAATAGAAAAATAGAAAAGATCAATTACAAGTATACAGGGGTGTCACTAGGCACTCTGGAGTAGTCTCGGGGGGGGGGGTTAATGCCCATTGGAGTGTGTCTCTCACCTACCCCATTTATCTAGAAAGTGCTCTCAGGTGAAAACTTTTTGTATCATTTAAAATAAGAAATCAAAATAAAAAAAGAAGATGGATTTTCCCCAAGTGAAGGTTCTCCTTAACAATCATGCAACTTGAGGCTGCTCTGCACCGTATAGTCATCATAGCATTCTTTGGTTTCAGAGTGTGCCGTTTATGGGAAGATGTGGTACAGGGGAAGGCACTCATTTGTAGGGGCTGTTGGGCATTCTTTTCAGTTAAAGCGCTCTGGAGTGGGGAACCTGTCCTTTCTAAAAAGAAAGAAGATGGTGCACTCAGTGAAGGTCGGGTGTCATAAAATATAAATAGGGCGATGCACGAACACAGTGCACTCGCGCCAAGAGCCATGCAGGGTGCATTATGATGCACGGCCGCACACACAGATGCAGTGTGGCATACACGAAGGGCACACAGCAGACCCATGTGCAGGCAACCACGGAGCCACACTGCAAGGGCATGGCTGTGGAAACAGGTGCTCAGCGGGACAGGTCTGCATGCACCAACACAGGTACGACAAGGTGGCGCACAGACCCAGGGATGCACAGATATGTGAGGGCAGAGGCTGCGGTAAGGACACATGCACAGGTGAGCACGGCAACATGACAGGGCCACTGATGACAGGAAGTCTGTCCCTGTCCCTGCCACACCATAGCGTGACGACCCCTGGCCCATGCCACTGTGCCGGCCCCGCTACTGCCAGAGTGTGTAGCTGCCTGGCATGGCAGGCAAATGTGCCACACGGTCGCATAAAGGGCATGCTGTATGGCACATTGCCACACAGGGCATGCCAGACGGCATGTCACCGACACAGAGAATGCTGTACTGCATGTCGCCATACACAGTGCATAATAATAATAATTTTTATTTATATGGTGCCTTTCAACAACCAAAGCGCTCACAAACATTTAAACAACAGATCATGATTCACAACATCATAAGTAATATAAAAGAGATAATGCAAATAAAATAAGATTTAAATCAGTCACCAAATGCTTGGTACCACAGATGTGCCTTAAGAGCCTGTTTAAATCCCTCCATGGTGCAGCTCCTGTAACTGACAGGGTAGAAAATTTCAAAGGGTGGGGCTGCATACATAAATGCCCAGGCCCCAGAAGATTTTAAACACACTCTTTGGAATCCCTAGCAACCCCTTGTCAGCCGAGCGGCTACGATCGTCCAGGGCAGTAAGAGATCAGAATCACTTTCAGGTAGTCTGGGCCCTGTCCATGTAGGGTTTTATATGTCAGAAGTCTGACTTTAAAGGTGATCTGCCACTGTACCAGCTGCAAGTGCAGCCCATGCAGCACCAGAGAAATATGACAGGACTGAGGGGTTCTCATCAAAAGCCGGGCCGCTACGTTCTGCACCAGCTGCAAGTGGTGGATTTCTACCTCAGTTCGCCCTAGGTAGAGGGAGTTGTAATAGTCCAGGTGCGAGGACACAAAGTTGTGGATCAATGTGGGGAGATTGCTGGACGGAATGAGATGCTTAATCCTGGAGATATTCCTCAGATGATAAAAAGAGGATTTGATGACGGCTGACACCTGCGAATGTAGTCTCAGCCCTTCGTCAAAAATTGCCTGCAGGCTTTGCACCCATTCAGTGGTCAGGAGTGATAAGCCCCCAAGAAAAAGTCCCGGAGACGAATCTGCCCCCAACCCCCCAATCTGGCACCCTGGGTCCACAACCAGCACCTCAGTCTTTTCCGAGTTCAACCTCAACCAGCTCTAATCCATTCAATTCTGGATTTCTGTGAGGCAGTTGTTAAAAGACTGAGAGAGCTCTATCCTGGTCAGGTGCGAAAGAAAGGTAGAGCTGGGTGTCATTAGCATAGCAGTGAAACCTCAGCCCATACCTTCTTACAATGTCTCTGAGGGGCAGCATGTACACTGCGAACAACATGGGGGACAACACTGATCCCTGAGGGACCTACATGACAGAGGAATTGGGTCTGAGGAATGAATCCCCAACACCACCCTCTGAGTTCTTTTGGTGAGGAAAGATGTAAACCACCAAAGGATTGAACCTGACAGACCACAGATGAACCTCAGGTGACTGAGCAGAACCCCATGGTCTACAGTATCAAATGCTGATGAGAGATCTAGAAGAAGCAAGATGGAATGTTTTTCTGATCTCTTGCCATCAGGAGATCACTAAGCACCGAACCAGCTCTCTCTCAGTACTGTGCCTCTTTTAAAAACTGGACTAGGAGGTTCATAGATGTCATGGATGGTCAAATGGTTCTCCAGTTGTGCAGCCACTACTTTATCAATCACCTTCCCTTTAAAGGGAAGGTTTGAGATGACCTTAGTTCACATGGCAGTCTGGGTCCAAAGAGCTTTCTTCAACAGGGTGTTACCATCGCCTTCTTCCAGGAGCTAGGAAACTCACCTGTTTCCAAGGAGCACCAGACTATCTGTGCTAGAATCGGACCAATGATGTCAATACAACCCATAATCAGGGAAGTTGGTCCTAGATCCAAACTACAGCATGTAGGGTGCATACCCTGGACAATTCGCATGACATCCATGAACTCCGGTCAGTCAAAGGTACTCCAGGAGAGTTGAGGGGCAGCAACCAAGCACCAATCCAAAGCATTGCCCATGGAGTGTGCTGGTTGGAGCATCACCCTCGTATGTCAGCCACCTTAGTCGCAAAGAATCGAGCAAGCTCATTGCAGTCTACTTGAGAAAAGGCTTTTCGAACCTGTAGACAGGCTGGGTTGCACAGTCTGTCCACAGTTTGAAAAAGCTGAGTTGGTCGATTCTGAGCAGCTGCAGTCTCCCCAGACAGGAACTCTGCCTTTTTATGGGTGATTGCAGATGGATCCACAACTGGTCGTTGACAAAATATTTGTCAAATGACCAGACAGTGAAACTGGCAGGTCAACTGCATTTTGCAGTCAGCTGCCAGCTTTGGAGGAAAACAAGTGTTTTCTTTGGGGTGGCTTTGCCCCGCAAACCCCCACATGGGAGGCTGTACCCATGCACAACCCCCACTTTGGATTCCAACTCCAACTTTGAGCTGATTTGGGGGGTGCAGGACCCCTGTGCATCATTTGCATGTGCCCTACTGAACTCAGTCGGTGGTTGGCAGTGGAGGTGAGATGTGGCTGTACCAGTCGCGGCTGGGGACGGGTGGGGTGCTGGGTGGCTGGCATGGCAGGGTAAATGCCTAGACAACCACAGAGCAGGTATTTTCCAGTATGTGCAGCTGTGACTCTGGGTCAGGTGCATGTGGGAGGATGACAGCTCCATCTCTGCAGGCAATCTGGGCCGGGGGTTTTGGGGGGCTGGGTGTGGGCAGTCTGTGGGGTCTCTATATTATGAACACTCTCGAGCAGTTGGTGGTAGTTCTGTGGGGCAATACATGTACACTCCTGGGGCAGATGGTGTAAGAATGTTTCATGCAAACAGCATGTACACTTTGGAGGTGGTTGGTGTGGTAGTCCTGCTGGGCACATGCTACATTGGGGTAGTTGGTGTGGCTAGCCCTGTGGGCATTACATATACACTTCAGGGTAGTTGGAGGGGTAGCACTTGCAGGCACCACGTGGCTTGCTGGGCATAGGGGGATGTTGAGTTGTGTACCTGTTGAAGCTTACATGCTAGCCAGGTGCGCCTCTGTTTGGCTTAACTGGCTGCGGTGTCGCAAGTCACAGGACTTAGCTGTGGAGACCCTGCCCCTTCTAGAATAGGGTGCAGGGTCAATGTCGCAGTTGTGGTTGGTGCAAGTTGTGTTTGGCGGTGACTTGTGCCAACCATCTAGATTTGGGCCCCATGTCTGGATTATTAAAAATAAAACAAAAATAAATAAAATCCCATATTGTAGCTTAGTCAACACTGGTATACAGCTGGGTACCATCATAATATAGTAACTTTATACAGCATGTACCTATCATGGTGTCACTACTCTAAGAGTAGTATATTCTTTCACACGTTACCCTTAATTTTTCTGTCCCTTGCTCAATGCATACATTAATACCTGGTTGATTATCATGTATGTGTAGCATTGTACAACACAAATTATGTGTGCCACATGTTTTACTGAATCAAAATTGTGCATATTAATAATTTTACACTGCATCTGTTTGAATCACATAACCTGTCATGCATAGAAACATAGAAACTGACAGCATATAATGACAACTGGACCCATGTAGTCTACCCATTTTTAATTATGATCAATTTTGCTGCAGACCTATCTTGATCTACAGCACTGTCTCTTCCACCCACATTCTTCCTCCTAGGACTCCTTTGTGTCTATCCAAGGTATTTTTAAAACCCATCACTGGTTTCACCCCACTGTCTCCCATGGAAGGCTGTTCCAGGAATCCACCACCCTTTCTGTAAAGAAGTGCTTCCTCACATCTCTCTTGAATCTACCTCCTTCCAGCTTCTTATCATGACCTCTTGTTCTATACCACCTTTGTTTCTGAAACATATCTCCCTCCTGCACCTTATTAACCCCAGTAAGGTCTTTAAAGGGCTCAATCATATCCCAGCTCTCCCTCATCTCTGCCAGGGTGCACGTATTGAACTCTTTCAGTCTCCTCTCATTGGGCTTCTAATGCAGACCTTGCACCATTTTGACATCCTTCAGCTGTCTTCTTGTCATTTTCTCCTTTTTCCAATTGTTCCTCTTCCTTCTATACCTTTCTCCTTTGACTGCTCCGTTTTGCCCCTACCTCCTTTGCTAACCCTCTGTTTCCTTGAATATCTTGTGTTCTGGTGGAACTCTCTACCCTTGGGATCTCCCTATTCTCTATCTCAGCCTGTGGTGGTCCACGTCCTTCCTCTCCCATTTCTTCTGTTACCCCCCTCAGTTACTTAAAATGTCCATCAAAGAAACATTTAAACTGTTCACCGAAGACTATGGTTCCCTCCTTAATGAAAGCTGGCCACCGCCTCAGTATGTCCTGTGCTATTCGGACTCCGCTCTCCATGCCCTCTGCCACTTCTCTTCACCCCCCCGCCTGTTCATGTTTACCATCATTGCCGGGCGGTGGGGATTACTCGAAAGGGGGAGTCGGGGTGGAGTGGGGGCTGCAGACAGCGGAGTGAGTGGGATTCTCCCATGGGGTGGTTAGGCCCAGAAGACACCCTGGGGCAAAATGGTATCTTGAACATGGTGTTTCTGTTCTGGTTCCCATACCCAAGGGCACCTCCAGTTTGGGAGGGCAAGTGGTAGGGACAACGTGCCAACCTCGTCCAACTCGGGCATGTTATGCAATGCCAGATCTGTCTGCAACAAGACTGGCCTTATTTCAGACTTTGTTGCGAGGGCAGATCTGGCTTGCATTACTGAGACCTGGTTGGACGGGAATGCGGCCCCTTTTTTAGAGGCCGCTGTTCCCACCGGTACTCGGTTATACATCGCCTGAGATTGGATCGGGGGGTGGCAGTCTGTTTCAAGACTGAATTGGGCCTAACTAGTGTACCAGTTGAGGGAGGCCAGTTCATTTTGAATGTACTGTGGTAGCTGGTGTAGGGTGCAGGATTGCCCTCATTTACCATCCACCAGGTGATGAGAAGCTTTTTCTGCAGGAAATAACAGATTTCTCCACCGACATGGCCTTGGAGTCACCCAGACTGATGGTTCTGGGTGACTTCAATGCCTGGGTCGATGACGAATCTTCGCTTTTTGGTCAACATTTCCTCCAGGAGATGACATCTCTGGGCTTTACACAGGTTGTTTCCTCAGCTACACACAAGGGAGATCACTCTCTTGACCTGGTCTTCCTCCTGGGGATCAAGGCCTCCAATTTGGTGGTAGAAGCAGTCGGTTGGTCCGATCACTACTCAGTTGGGTTCAATTTTGAGGCCCCCCTGGGTAGGTCAGCCCCTGTGGAGTTGGTCAGGTACCGCCCATTGCGGTACATGGTCCCTGAAGACCTGATGGTGGTTATTGACCTCTCATTGTTGGATGAGTTCTGCACTGATCCTGAGCAGTTGGTAGTGGCCCATAATGGAGACATATCGGCAGCCCTCGATCAGATTGCGCTTGTCCATGTTCACCCTCTTCCTCGTCGCCCTGGCGCTCCATGGTTTGATGGAGCTCTGAGATGATTGCGGAGGATGGGGCATAGGTTGGAGCGTCGTTGGAGGAAGATGGCCACTGATGCCGACCACCTTATTTTGCTAGAATATTATAAACTCTACCAAACAGAAATTTCCCATAAGAAAGTAGAATTCCTATCCGGGGAAATTTCTGTCACATGGAATCGACTGGCTCAGCTCTTCAGAACCATTGACAGACTGCAACCCAGCCTGTCAGCAGATCCGTCGAGTTTTTACTCAGATTGTGAGGAGATCACTCGATTCTTTGTGAATAAGGTTGAAGACATCAGGAGGGAGTGTCTCCAATTTCACTCTAAGGGTGTTGCCATTAATCGGTGCCCTGTCACAGAGCCCGGAGTTTCCTGGAGTGCCTTTGACCTGCCGGACTTCGTAGATACCATGAGGATTGTCTAGGAGATGCATCCCACGTGCTGTAGTTTAGACCCCGGCCCTACTTCCCTGATCTTAGGTTGTAGCGAGATCATCGGCCCGGTCATAGCTCAGATTATCCAGTGCTCTTTAGATATGGGTGTGTTCCCTAGCTCCCTGAAGGAGGGTGTGGTGATCCCCCTTCTGAAAAAAGCTTCTTTAGACCCGGAGAACCTAGCAAACTACAGGCCTATCTCTAACCTCCCTTTTGTGGGGAAGGTTATTGAGAAAGTTGTGGCTGCTCAATTGGATAACCATTTAACAATCAATAGTTTATACGAACCTCTCCAATCTGGTTTTCGTAAGAGGCATAGTACTGAGACTGCTCTGGTTCAGGTGCTCAATGATCTCCTGATGGCACGAGATCGGAGACACCATTCTATCTTGGTTCTCCTTGATCTGTCATCAGCTTTTGATACTGTGGATCATGGGGTTCTGCTCGAATGCCTGAGGTCCATTTGTGGGCTGTCGGGTACAGTCCTCAGATGGTTTTCATCGTTTCTCACAGGGAGAATGCAGCGAGTGGTCTCGGGTTTGTTTTCATCCGGGGCCTTCGCTCTGCCATGCGGGGTGCCTCAGGGCTTGGTGCTGTCCCCCATGTTATTCGCAGTATATATGCTACCCCTCAGAGACATTGTAAGATGGTATGAACTGAGGTTTCACTGCTATGCTGATGATACCCAGCTCTACCTGTCTTTCGCACCTGACCAGTTTGGTGCTATCTCGGTACTGAACAACTGCCTTGCAGAAATCCAAGATTGGATGAATTCCAGCGGTTTAAGATTGAATCCAGGAAAGACTGAGGTTTTGGTTGTGGACCCAGGACATAGGGTAGAGGGATTGAGGACTGGGCTTCCCTCCTGTTTAGTCCTGGGGGAGGACCAGATCCTCACCTCTGAATGGGTGCGTAACCTGGGAGTGGAGCTTGATGTTGGTCTGACCCTTCGACATCAGGTGTCTGCAGTCAGCAAGCTGGCCTTTTTCCATCTTAGGAACATTGCCAGGATTTGGCACCTTGTTCCACCCAGTGACCTGCCGGTCTTGGTCCATGCCTTTGTGACATCGCGCCTTGATTACTGTAACTTCCTTTACCTAGGTCTTCCTGGGGTTGATATCCACTGCTTGCAACTAGTGCAGAATGCGGCAGCAAGTTTATTGACTGGGGCTTCCAGAAGATCACGCATTACCCCTGTGCTGCATGCTCTGCACTGGCTGCCAATACAGTGGCAGATCATCTTTAAGGTAGGTCTTCTGACCTGCAAAGCCCTACATGGTTTGGGTTCTGATTACTTGAAAGAGCTCCTGGTGCCTTACACCCCTCTGCGACAGCTCCGCTCGGCTGACGAGGGGTTGCTGGAGATTCCAAGGGTAAATTTGAAGTCATCTGGTGCTCATGCCTTTGGATTTGATGCACCTACCCTTTGGAATTCTCTGCCCCGTCAGCTCCAGGAGTGCAGGACGGTGGGGAGTTTTAAGCAGGCACTAAAGACTTTTTTATGGGAAAAGACGTTTCCTGTTTTATTTTGATTTTATATTGAATGTATTTGAATATGTGTTTGTGTTTGTATTTGCTGTACAGCACCTTGAGATTTTGAAAGGCACTTAATTAAATACATTTTATTATTATTATTATAGGCTCTTATCCTTCCAGGGTGGCCCTCAGTCCCCACTCTGCACCATTCCTTCTACCATTACTTAAAGGCCTTGGTGGGGAGCTCCCTCTCCTTCTGACACATAGTACAAGTCGTAATAACCATTTGCATTTTAAACACATGGGAAACACAGGATCAGCCAGATAAATGATCTAACTTTACCAGAAATGAAATTTACACACGAGCTGACCATGGCAATTTGTTACGTTTAAGCCCATGAAATACCCTTATCAAGTTAATGCATTAGCAGTCGTAGTGGCGCTGACCAGAATTTGTTATTTCTGTGATTTAGTTTGTTGTGTTTAAGTAAGCCATTTTGTCAGTGTCTTTCTGTAGCAGTTTTAGTAATTTTCTAGTTATATTTTCCTTAAAGTGACAGTGTTCTGTCACTTTTTGTTATACTAATTACCCCGTTACCCCTGTCATTGTAACTGTTCTGTTTAAAGAAACATATTTTCAGTCACATGTGTGTTATAGTACTTAGCCTGTTACCAATGTTGCTATAATCCCTGTGCTGTTTTAAAAAAGATTTGTTCTTTCAATGTGTGTTATACTATTTACCCCAGTTACCCCTGTTATTGTAATCCCTGTGCTGTTTTAAAAAAGATTTATTCTTTCAATGTGTGTTATACTATTTACCCCAGTTACCCCTGTTATTGTAATCCCTGTGCTGTTTAAAATAAAAAATTGTTTGTCACTGTGTGTCATACTTACTACCCCTGCTCAGGATTTTCAAAATGGTGTGAATGCCGCAAGGCCTAGGTGCACCAAACATATCGTCCACAGGGCTTGCAGCATTCTCCTGGGTGGCAGCTGGGATCTTCTATCCCATGTGCTGATTGTCGCATGTTAGACCCACTTTTTGTGGTCTGGCACACTGCAATCCAGAGGGCCTTTTTTACTGGGCTTGTGCCAGATATTTTGCACAAGCTGCTGTAAATAGTGGAAACTGTCACAACTGCATCTGATATTGTAAAATCAGATGCAGCTGAGGTGAATGGGTTGGGTACACTGCCAGAACCTATGTGCCCTGGTGCAGGGCTTGTCACAAGCTTTGAAAATCCTGCCCCTTGTAATACCTGTGCTATTTAAAAAAAAGTTTGTTCTGCCACTGTTTGTTGACTGCTTACCCCTGTTACCCATCCCTCTAGTTGTAATCCCTGTTCTGTTTTAAAAAAAAAATCAAGTTACAATTAAAATAGAAGAATGAATGGGAAGAGAAGCTCAGCAAAAAGGAGAGTTGCCAGGAAGGCAGAAAAGAAGAGTTCCAAATCTGTGGGGCAAAATAGTGCAGTTTAAAAAAAGTCTGTGGATGCAGTGGCAGCATTTTCTATGGGCTTCAGGGTTGGTAATGGCAAAGGAGTCATTCATGGCAGTAGCATTAGTGTAGCCATATTTTTCTCTGCCACATCTGTGGCAGCCATGCTGGTGGCAGATGTGGGAGGTGACAAGGGAAAGAACATCACCAGCAAACAAGGAACAGTGGTTGAGGTGGAGGTTGTTGGTGTCCCCATGGCTGCTGCTAGTGGTGGTGGTGGTGCCAGGCCTGGAGATGGCCATAATGAGGATGACAGACCTGTGGAGGAGAAGGAGAAGGAGAACAGCAGCAACTCTGCTGATGATGAGCTGTTGCATCCCCTATGGAAGCCTGAGGAGAACAAATGTAATGGTGGTGATGTAGATGGTGCAGGGGATGTTATGTGCACTTTCCCAACTACCAAAGCCCCCTCCCCAATATTCTTGAAGTTATGAAAGCATCCCCAAAAACCCACATTTCTGTTCCATCCCCTCAGCTGTCCCACTCCCAGTTCTATGGTAAAACAAGGATTATGAAACCCTAGTTTGGGATTTCTATATACTTGACCTAGCAGATGAGACAGTGCTACTGTCAGCTATGTCAAGCAAGCTTGAGTTAGTGGAGGAAAAGGGCAGCCACCTAGGCACCAGTGGGAAAAACACACACCTAAAGAACAGGCACATGTTACGCTGGCATTAACACCAGCAGGAAGCCAGTGCAGGGGGTCCCCATCCTTCATCATCATCATTAGGCAATGCAAACAGAAGTGACAGGGTAATAAACCAGGTGGGCAGAGGGGCAAGTGAGGAGGACTACAGAGAGGAGGAGGAGGAGGATTCTGTGGCTCTGCCTAGTAGTGAGCATAGCAGTAGTGGTGGTGGGTTGAGCAGTACCACCGCAAGTCAGAAAAGCACAGGTACGCCATTGCAGGAAAAAAAAATCTCTGGTGTCACTTGAGGAGCAGCACATATGAAACCACAGCAGTCAAATACCAACCTAACAACAATGTTGCCACAATGAGTCCAGTTGTTTGATAACCCAACCCCAACAAAGGTCCAGCCTACACTGCATAGCTTGTTTGAGCATCACTTCAAATTCCCTCCTAATTATGTTACTGCATACAAACTAATTGCAGCTCATGCTGAAATGCTGGCCATTGATCTCTTGCCATTCACTTTTTTTGAGAATCTTGGATTTCAGAGGTTGATGGCCCATGCCTGTCCCAAATGGCAGATTCCATCAAGAACATACTTTTGTAATTGTGCCATTCCTGAAGTTTTTGGGACAGTGTCAGAGATTGTAAAGCACACCTTGAATCATTCAGCATCACCATAGATACATCTGAGCATGGATATGTAGACCAGTGGCCAGACAGCTGATAGTTCCTACTTGTGCATTACAGCACATTGGACACAGGTAACTGGGGTAGTATTTTGCTCTGGACATGGGAAAAATTGAACTAAGCCCAATAATGGTGGTAGCAACATTCCAGGTATTGACCAGCATGCCACACTGACAAATAAATATATACTTGGATCACACACAGATGAGAAAATGGAGGAAGTACTCCTTACCGAGACTGATGAGTGGCTTCACCCTCATTCACTGAAAGCAGGTTTCATAGTGTGCAATAATGGCATGAATTTTGTAAAATGCATTAGTGATGGGCATTTATTGGGGTGCCATGCCTGGCACACTGTCTTAATCTCATTGTGCAGCAGTTTCTAACCCACCCTGATATCAAGAACATTTTGATTGTGACCTGTCATATCTGTGTCCACTTTGCCTATTCTGAAAAGGCCTGTGATCAGCTCCATCAGCTGTAGATACAGAACAAACTGCCTCTGCACTATATGAAGCTGGATGTTGTCATCAGGTGGAACATCACCCTGTACATGATCAAGCTGTTGTATGAGCAGTATAAAGAAATATGTGAATATCTGCTGCTACATACAAGCTGTGACACTGCTGCAGCAACACCAAATGGGTGACCTAGTCATGATTCTCAGGCCATTTGAACATGCAACGTAAGCAGTGAGTGGGGACACTGCCTGAACCAGTCAGGCCATTCCACTACTACATGTGCTGAGGCAAACAGTGGTGAATGTGCAGCAAGTGCTGTAGGTAGGTGGTGATAGCTGAAACTGCACCTTGTTAGAATATATCCTCTATGAATTAGACTCCAATACACATATTTTTGACATCCTGTAGTCTAAAGATTTTGGGATTGCCACTATGCTGGAACCACACTATAAAAATGGACTAGCATCAATAACTGAAGGTAGGCATCAGCAGGTCCAAATGTTGACTGATCTGATAAGAAGGGTACAAAGGGCACAGATACTAAAGACACATGTATCTAAGGCACGACATGAAACTCCACAGAAACTGGATGTTGCTTCCACTTCCTCACATGGGAAAAAGGATGAGAAAACATGCAACTTAAAGGAGAAAATGACAAATCCCATCTGGGATGTTTTAAGTCGGGTAGGAGTTGCAGACATGGAAGAAACCACAATGCATGGTAGCTACATATTTGGTACACACAAGCCACTTTACTATTGCCAACAAGCCCTTGCTATACTGGAGCAGCAAGGTCACTGTGTGGCCATCAGTGATCTCAGTTGCAATTAAATACCTCAGCTGCCCACCCTCAAGTGTCAGTGTGGAGCATGTATTCAATCCAGGTGGTGCCATTGTGTGGGACACATGCACCAGTCTGTCACTAAAAAATGTTAGCATGCTAACATTTATTAAAATGAATGAGGGGTACATTTCACACAAGACAATCATGTTCCTATCACATGATGGTGGTGCTTCTGGTGAAGATGAAGAGCAAGGTGTTATCACCACTAGCAAATTGTCTTGCCCCACTGAGGTGGATGAAGCAGTAATGTAGATAGAGAATTCCCATCTGGCAACAACTCCAGTCTGGACTGTGAGGGCTGCTTCATCGATGAGGTTGAAGATTAAAAAAAGATATGTTGTTTCCCTTCTTCCTCCTTAATATAATCCTTTACTGTATGATTCGCAATTCTGTTATTTTCATTCATTTTTCTGTTCCCCACCCCAAACTGTTGTGCTGCTGTTTCCTTGTGCCAAATCGATTACTGCCTCCACCACCTGAATGTGATGTCTAGAGTAAATGTCTGCTCCAGCCACCAAGACACAGCACCACCTCCTCCTCCTCCTCCTCCTCCTCTGGCCTGCTTGGGTCCTACAAAGCCACAAGAAGCATGGGCCACCACCTCCACACTGATGCTACATAAAAATGCCATTTTACCAGCTAGGCAAAGCATGCTTGCTCCAGCCAGCAAGATACAGCAATGCCTCTTCCTCCTCCTCCTTCTCCTCTGGCCAGCTGGGGTCCCACACAGCAACAAACAGCATAGTCCACTGCCTCTGCACTGATGCAAAAATAGTCCTGACTCTAGGGAATACTATTTGACTTGATCTAATGGTATGGGCTACAATTACTTGCCAGACCCTCAATTAAAATGTCATATAAATGAATGCAATGTTCACTCTGAGTTAATAGCTGCTGGATTTGAAATTGAACAACCCCCATCATGTGGAGCAGCTAAAAACACTTTGCAGACAATCCAAATCGATATTGGCAATGGTACCATTACAAGTCTACTGCAGCAGATGCCCAATCTGGAACTATAAGACAGGAGGATACTCAAGCCGACTCTCCAGATCTTGATAAAGCATCAAGTGCGATGCGAAACGTAGATCTTGGTGTCAGGGGTGCTACTGCTTGAATAAAATTACTGCTTTTATCCTTTAACAGTGTGTCCGTTGTTTTTGATAAGGTTCTGGGTGAGCCGAGGGTTTTTATCTTTCTCTGGTACACTATTTTTGTACCTTGGCTCCCCTTTGCCTTAACCTTGAGCCTTGTTTTTTTCGGGTTTGTTTTTTTATTTTTTTTCATTTTTTCTACTCTTCAAACAGGCTGCTCATCAAGGTGGCAAGACCTCAGCCCCAGCAAGGCCTATCTTTGTCTAGTGTGATGGTAAATCACTTTCACTGTTGTTTACAGTCCTTATCATTGCTGGTGGGGTGACTCCAGTCCTCAGCCTGGCAGAGGGAGAAAGACCTTCATTACTCAGAAAGACATTAAAATGTTTTTCTTTCTTTCTTTCCTTTTGTCTTCCCGCAGGTTTCACCATTCAACAACGACTATTCCTGCACCATCCCGGTGGTACGCACCAGCCAGTGAACAGCACAGTGAGGAGCTCTAAAGTAACTGTAAGTATCATTATGAATTTTTTCTTGTATTTGTAATAGAAAGATGTATTTATACTATAAATTAAATTTAGTAACTGCTTATAATGTATGGATACACAATTTGGTGTTGATATGTTTATTTTTTTTCACAAAAAATGGTTTATGTTGCTTTTTTGATTAAAAACGTCAGGTTTTTTTTTTTGGCTAGTTTGAAAAAAAATTAAAAGTGGCAGTAGATGTGGTCTACCTAGACTTTAGTAAGGCCTTTGACTTGGTTCCACACAGAAGGCTGGTAAAGAAGCTTGACCACACAAGGGTTGACCCAGAAGTACTCAGATGGGTACAAAACTGGTTATAAGGCAGTACCGAGAGGGTACAGGTTAATGGAACACAATCGACAGAAGGCAGAGTGACCAGCTGGGTTCCAAGGGCTCAGTGCTGGGGCCTCTGCTCTTCAATGTTTTTATAGTAGACATCGCTGACGGACTGGAAGGGAAGGTGTGTCTGTTTGCAGAAGACACCAAGATATGTAACAGGGTAGACACCTCAAAAGGAGTGAGCAAGATGAAAGCTGACCTCAAGAAACTAGAAGAATGGTCTGGAGTGTGGCAGCCTAGATTTAAAGCCAAAAAGTGCAAGGTCATGTGCATAGGAAAGAAAAATCCAAGAAAGGAGTATTACCTAGAAGACGAAAGACTGGCAGCCTCAAACCATGAATGAGATCTGGGAATCATAATCTCAGATGACTTGAAGGTTAGTAAGCAGTGTGAGAAGGCAACATTGAAGGCTAACAGATTGCTGGGCTGCATTGGGAGGGGAATCACGAGTAGGAGGAGAGAGGTGGTACTACCATCGTAAGATCACTGGTCAGGCTTCACCTGGAATACAGAGTCCAATTCTGCAGGTCTTACCTCAGGAAGGACATTGACCGGGTGGAAACAGTACAGAGAAAGGTGACAACAATGGTTCTGGGTCTGCAGTACATGTCCTACAAGGAAAGACTTAGGGAACTGAATATGTACTCTCTTGAGCATAAGAGGCATTAACAAGGTACAGGCACAGGAACTTTTTCACTTCAAGAAGGGCTCCAGGACCACGGAATATGACCTCAGACTGCAAGGATTGAGGGTCTCTACTATCACCAGGAAGTTTTTCTTCACTGAAAGAGTGGTGGACACCTAGAACAGCCTGCCCAAAGAGGTTGTAGGGGGGTCAACACTGTGGGGGGATTCAAGAATGCATGGGATAATCACAAGGGAGCCCTGACTACAAAGGGTAACTAGAGTGTCCAAATAGGTCTAAAACAAACGGGCAGACTAGATGGACCTAGCGGTCTCCTTCTGCCATCAACTTCTATGTTTCTATGTTTCTAATTGCATACCACTGTTAGAAAGATTTATTTGCTTTTGGTAACCAGGTGGGTGCAATAGGCATAGGAAATGCTTATTTTCAGGCATGACCCGGGAGGGTACAAGAGGACATAACATAAGTATACATATGACGCAGCACATGAGATAATGTAACATTGAAGGATGAGGACCACATACATTTAAAATACAAATTAGGAAAACATTATCAGCATGATACAGTCAATACAGTTTTGACAATCAAAAGAAAGCAAGAAATGCAAAATGCATGTGCGAGAAAACTGATATTCTAAAGTGTGTGCAGTATACAATAAGTGCCATTGTGTGACCATTAGGTTTAGGGAGAGTAGAATCTGGGAGGAGAGGGAAGGGAAGAGTGGTGGGAAACAGAGGAGGAGGGGTAGGGATGATTGAGGGATTTGACTAGTTATGAGAGAGGCGGAGAGAGGTGTCAGAGAATTTGTTGCCTCGGGTCGCAGAGGGTAGGAGAAGGATAGTCTAGGGAGGGTGAAAGCAAGTGCAGGGACTAGTAGCCCACAGATGATCACGGTGTAGTTTCTTGAAACTAACATGGGTAGGAGCTTGATGAATAGTTTGAGGAATAGAGTTCCAGTATTTTGGAGCCGTGTGTGAGAAAGCACGTGCACCCATATTGGTTTCGCATCTGGGGATATGGAGAGGGGCTTGGTCAGTAGATCAAAGCCCATAGGAGAGGGGTTGTGAGTGAAGCAGAGAGGCAAGAGATTGGGGGAGGCCTGATCTAGCAATACCATCATTTAGAGAGCCATAAGACTGAAGCCAATGGGCAGAGGGGCTGGGCCAATTTAAGTCAGCATACAGCTGGCAATGGTGCCTATATCTTGGAGATGCAGAGGCATAACGGCAGATTGAATTATAGGTAGTGTCCCATTTGTGGAGGGAGGTCTTTGTGGCAGAGAGGTAGGTGGCTGAGCCATAGGCCAGGGCATGGAGCAGAAAGCCTTGTGCCACAGCTAGTCTTGCCAATGGGGTGAGGGCATAGCAATTACTGTAGGTACCTCCTAACTTGGCATTGACAGATTTACAAGTGGTGTTGATGTGCAGATCAAAGCCTAGAGATTCGTCAAGAAGAATGCCCAGATATTAAATGGAGCTAGTGCTAGCCAGTGGGGAACCATCAGCGCATGATAATTTGAGGGAGCTTTTGTTTGCTTTAAGTCTGGCAGCTGAGCCAAAGAACACGGACTGTGGCTTGCTTATATTGAGAACAAGGTTATTCGTTGTTAGCCAGGACTGAATACTTAGGAAATCCAAAGTAAGAGAGTGGTTTATATCCGAGATATTTCTTGCACTGTGGTAGATGACAAGGTCATCCGCATAGACTAGAGATGAGCAGGTTGGTGCCAGCAGCGGAGGTCATTTATGAAGATTGAGAAAAGCATGGCACCAAGTATAGAGCCCTGTGGAATGCCAACATGTGTAGGCAAGAGGTCAGATACAGCTGAGTTGAAGACTACAGCCTGTTTCCTATTGGACAGATAGCTATTAAACCAGGCCACTACATTGGAAGAGAAACCTAGAGAACGTAGTTTTGTGAGGAGAAGGGGTTGATTAACCAGATCGAATGCCTTAGTTACATCGATGAAAATCACACCTGTGAGGAGGCCAGAATCCATAGAAGCATAGATGTCATTTGTGATTTTTAGGATTGCGGTGGAAGTACTGTGGCCTTTGCGGAAACCATGCTGAGAGCAAGAGAGAAGATTGTGCTTCTGAAGATAATCTATGGATTGAGTTGCCGCTAATTTTTCCAAGATTTTGCTAAGCACAGAGAGGATAGCTATGGGTTGGTAATTATTGATTTCTTTAGGATCTCCTTTATTAGGAATGGGAATAATTTTAGCTATTTTCTAGATACTAGGAACTATGCCATGGCATAGTGATAGGTTGAAAACTTTTATTAGGGAGGAGGCTATGAGAGGTGCAGCAGCTTTCAGGAGCCTTGGCTCCAAACCATCGGATCCCAAGCTGGTACTGTCAGGGATGGAGAGTAGCAGCTTTAGAACTTCAGCTTTTGTGGTGGTTCGAAATCTAAATGGAGGCTGTGTTTGCAGTGGTTCGGTATCCCTTGTGGGGGGGGGGACAATGTGTACTGACAGGAAAGAGACCAGGTAGGTAGAGAGGTCAGAGAAATGGTGATTGAAGGAGTTTGCAATGGTGACAGAGTTATTGCAGTGTATGCCATTTAGCAACATATCACTAGCAGTGGCTGTGTGACTAGCTCCAAGGTGGGTTTTTATGGCTGACCAGAATTTCTTGGAGTCACCGGCAGCTTTTGTTAGTAGGTCTTTGCAGAAAGAGCTTTTCGCTAGCCGAATGTTTCTTTTGCATGTGTTTCTCAATTGTCTGTAGCCATCGTAGTCAGACTGATGTCCTGAGGCTTTTAAACACTGCCATGTTTTTTCCCTTGCTCTTATTTGGGTGAGACGGTCTTTAGTTAACCATCTTGTTTGGGTTCCACAAATGCAGCGTGTGATGCGGGGAGCATGGGTGCCTTGGAGAGGATCAAATTTGGCCAGGAAGAAGTCTAGGGCTGCCTGGGCATTGGTAGAGGTATAGATGGGTGACCAGTCAATCATAGAGAGATCATGCATGAACTGGGTAAGGTTAAAGTTAGCCAGGTTACGGTAGGTGATACGTTTTGGCGGAGGAGATGGTCTACTAGTGGAGCACCAGATACAGTAGATTGGCGAGTGATCACTTATTGCATCAGCAAGGGTACCTGCACAGACTATACTATTCATGTGGTTTGTAAGGGCCCAGTCAAGGAGTGTGCTGGACCATGGTGGAGGCAAGATTCTAGTTGGATCAGTAACTAGCTGGTGGAGGTTATGGCCTTGTACTACTGTGTGGGAGGACTGGTTAGATCTGCCAATCCAGTTTAGGTTAAAGTCCCCCAGTATGAGGACTCTGTTCCTGCCAATGGTATTATCCACTTGGGAGAGGAGTTCCTTGAGACCAGTGATACCACCACCAGGAGGGTTGTAGGTGCAAACAATGTGAAGTTTCTTAGAGCCAAGTTGCAAGGTTGCGTGAATTGCATCACAGTGCAAGAGGGTAGGTAAGATATTAAGAGATACTAGCAGATGAACTTTGTAGAAAATGGCAACACCACCTTCATGCTTTGATGAAGGCCTGTCTTGCCTAATTAGGTTGTAATTCTATATAGAGCAAAGGTGATCGGGTTGGAGGGTTTTAGCCATGTTTCAGATAGGCAAATGATATCAGGGTTATATTGAACAACCCACACCTCAAGTTCAGTGAAATTTTGAGGAAGGCTCCTTATATTCAGGTGAACTATGCAGCTGCCCTTGGTGTCCCTCCAGGTTGTAAGGATGAGGTAAGTTACTTATGGGCCCTGGGTTTAGTTCAATGTCCCCAGCTAACATTAAGGCTAGAAGTAGCAGGTACCACAATTTGCGGTGGATGAAAGGGGTAGACAGGGAGATGTGATGGAGTGGAGATTTTTGCAGGGTAAAAGCTAGGTGGTAGATGAACTTATAGTGGGCTAATAGTGGTGAGGTGGCTATGTGCATGTGCGATAGAGTGAGCTTGTTGGAGAGCCTTGAGTACTCTGCAGAGGTGTTGTGAAAGTACATGGTATGTGGGCAGAATAGTAGAAGGAAACAGATGAGGGTAGTAAGGAGAGAAAGAGGCATAAAGATTACACATGGCTTTATAGACGTGTAGTTATTTGATGAGGTAGCCATTTGTAAGTAGAAGGGTAGAATATGCTAAGAACAGCAATATGAGATATGGTTGGAGGACTGAGCAGAAAACAAGCTATTCAGGTTTAGTTGAGGTAGTTGTTAAATAAGGAGAAGGGATCAAAGACAGAGACGCCCTCTGGTGGTACAGAAATATAGCCTGCTTGAAAGTGAGGAGATAGTTAAAATTCTCCTGGGCATGGTCTAGGCTAAGCCTGCCACTATATAGCTAATGCCGGCTAAGGGTGGGGGTGGTTGAGGCAGGTGGGGAGCAACCATGCAAGCGGCTGCGGGGAAGTCCAGAGAGCCAACGAGATAGCCATGTCACTGCACAGTCAGAGCAAGGCCGTTCCAGTACCTAGTGGATATCTCGGCGGGGGGGTCCACAGCAGCTCCGTGGGTAAAGAGTCCCTGCGTTTTAGGGCTGTGGAGAGAAATAAAAAGGGAGTTGAGTGGGTGGTTACAAGGGAAGGACAGCAGAAGTAGGGATAATTTTACACAGCAGACAAAGGAAGGAGTGCCACACAGGGTGGGGGGGCAAGCCAACCTGTAAAAGTAGGCTAAGTGAAAGGGAGGAAAGTTTAGGGACAACAGAACAGAGAAGAAAACAGAAAATTACACAGTAAACTAGAGTCAGCAGTTATCCAGGTACACAGGTAAAAACAACTGAAATGTTTAGGAAGCACAAGACAGCTTTATATGAGATAATTCCTAACATCCAAACTCCATACTTTAAGCAACACTGTGAATCTGCAGTCAGTAGGTGGTAGCAACTACAATTTGTGCATATAAAAGCTAACTAGGGCTGCCTCAAGGGCTGTTTAATCCCAGAAATTCAGATCAAGGTATAAATGCTTAAACAAACAGGGTTAATCTCCTCTCATTACACTGGCTGTTTTAGTCCCAGAGTTAGGAACAAGGTATAATCATTTAAACTACAGAGTTTAGCTCCTGGCTTTAATCTAGTGCAAATGATTATGAATTTAAGTCTAGAGAGCCTACGAGATAGCCGTGTCACTGCACAGTCAGAGCAAGGCAGCCATCAGAGCATCGAGCACTATTCAGGCAGTGTCTCTAAAATTAGCTCAGAGACTAAGGGCGGCTGCTTCAGATTTAAATGCAGCACTCTGTGAGTGAGTTTAAAATTAGGCAGTCTCAGAGAGCACACTGAGCAGCTACAGACTAGTTTAGCCAGAAAATATTAGTAGTCAAAATATGTAGCTTGCAGCAGCAGAAGTTTTAGAACAAAGCGCGAGCAGATAAGGTGCCAAATTTCAAAACGAGGGCTCAACCATCCGTTCCAGTACCTGGTGGATATCTCAGCGGGGGGTCCACAGCAGCTCCATGGGCAAAGAGCCCCTGAAAGACAATTTTGTGCTGAAACTAAGAGCATACTGCAAGTCACAGTCAGTCCTATAAAGAATGAGACACCAGACATTCAAAGCATGTATTATGTCAACCCTGGAGACACTCTTTATACAGGTATATGCAGTACAAACAAGAATGCTCAATTTCAGTCAATAGGGTTGCACCCCAAAATTAAGTAGTATCAAACAAAAGATTCAATAACACTGAAAGTCCAACTGAGAAATGTTTCATATCAGAATAAATGTGATGAGCTTGATAAGAACACTGTAGTATTCAGTACTTTTCTAGGCAACAAATTTTATTTGTCCTTATCTGTATCTCAGTCACCTGATGGTTGACTCCAGTACTTGGCCTTGCAGAGAACGAAAGGTCTTCATTACTTAAAGAGACATTAAAATGTTTTTCTTTCTTTCTTTCTTTCTTTCTTTCTTTCTTTCCTTTTGTTTTCCTGCAGGTTTCGCCATTCACAAGGTTGACTGTCAAAGGCAGTCACAAAGTCAGGCACCCCTCAAGAAATAGAGTGGAGTTGCACAATGTCTTCCAACACCTTCTCAGTGGAATGCATTACAGCATGGCCAGCAGCACTAATGTAATGATAAACATCATTATGATTTTCTTTTTTTTCCTTTTCTTTTTTATCTTTTTTTTACAGGTACACATTGTTCCACCAAGTCTGCTTGAGAAGAAACATGTCAATATCCTTGGTATGCCCTCCACTCAGTGAACCTTTTACAGTGAACATGTTGATACAACAACATCAACAGTTTGCTGTAAAAGTCTGCATGGGACACCGGCACTCTTTCCTCTGGTGCTGCACCCCTTCCCTGAATCAACTCTGACTCAGAGTTGATAATCCCTATGTTCGGCGGTGCAGGGGGCAGATACCCTCACATGGCAGATTCAGGGTGCAAAGCCCCACAATGAACTGTTTCTCCTGATGGATTTATGTCAACAGCAAACTGCAATTGACACAACTTTGTTGCTGTAATGTAGGTCAATAAAATATTTGTTGAACCGGTGTCGTAGAGCCAACATCCTTTACAGCGACTCCCATACAGCGATACCCCCAGAGTGACACAGAAACAGAATGACAAAGCACAGTACTGACAAACACAGCAGTACACAGACAAATGCATGGAGGCACGCCCCCCTGCACCCCTTGTACTAAAGATAACCAACTCCATGACACACATACAATGGAATACAGGGCAGCTCCCCCGGCTGCACGGTAACAAAAACACCCACAAAGGCATAGGATTGCTAGCAAAGTAGCCGTTTATTGTGAGACTCACAGGCACCATGGCAGACATTCATGGCTGCATATACACCCCACCACCATCCCCATACAGTGCACTGTAGTAGGTTACAGTACCATATCAGACAGCCTCCCACCAGTATGATCACACCTGCCCTCTGGCTGGATCTTTTTAGCACTCTCACAGATGGCATCTGCTGCTGACTGCCTCCGGCACACCGGTGTAAGATGCGATGACCACCTGCTGGGTCATCTTATTGGTCACCACAGCCTTCTTCGTCATGTCTTCCTGGACCCTTCTGATACCCAAGTTGGTCCTGTTGTGGACTTGATTGTGCCACCCCAACACATTTACTTCATTTACATGTCAACACCTACACCTGTTGACATAAGATCCAGCTCACTAAGGTTCCTTTCACTGTACAGCTGTTGCTGTAGCAGCTTTGCTGTTTTGCCATCGTTCACATAATGGTATACTGGTACACAGTGTGCTATGGTGGCCCAAGTGAGGCTAAATAATTTCCCATTTTTATTCACAGGTGACAGGTATAGTAGGATGGGGAGTCAACAATGGCTATACTGGGCGGTCACCACAGTGGCTGAGTGATGCAAAATAATATGTATTTTTATTTCACAGGTGACAGGTATAGTAGGAGAGGGAGTCGACAAAGACTATACTGGCAGCCATCACCACAGTGGGTACTTATTTGAGTGCACTCTATATAATCTGTTCTTGTCTTTACAGGTCTCCTGTCCTGTGCTGCTGTCTCCTGCTCCAGCAATCAAGCCATTGCTATCTTCTCCACCTGGACAACATTGCAACAGACAGCTGTTGAAAATGACCATAAATTAGAGCAACAGGAATGGAAAACAGTTATTCTGACATCTTCAAAAACTTTTCAGGATGCCCCAAAAAAAAGCATATTTACTTTCCTGTGGTTGGAAAAATTGCAGGATTCCAAAAAAAGATACAGGCTGGACCTATGCAGCAACAGATTATCATCACCCTAGTGATAATACCTGAAAATAGAAATACAGTAAGAAAAAATGGTTAGAAATAAAGTGGTTACAACATTCAACCCCATCAAAAAAAGGAAGTAAAGTAAAGTACTTACCTTTGCTGCTAGGTCACAAAGCAATTGAGTAAAGAGAATTGCAGACTGCAACTTTGTCTGTGCAAAGTACTGGAATGGCCTGTCAATGTCTTCCCACTTTGTATATCTTTTTTGCATAAATGGAGCTGTACATATTTAAGGGGCTAATGAACAGGTTCAAACAGATCCTCCAGAGGGGTACAGTGAAGCAATCTAGATCTTTCAGGAGCTCATTTTTAGTCTTGCACCTGGAAATGAGCCTTGGCTTAGTGTGCCTATCTTGGTTACCAAAATTTTAAATAAATAAAAAAATAATAATTACATTTTATTATTTAGCTTTTAAAGACTTTTTAGAAGAGAGAAATGTATATATTTGTACTAGGCAGTTGTGTGTACTAAAGTACTTGACAACACAGAGGCCTAGATATTCAAGGGTTGTGCCTGGGCGCGAAGTGAACGAGCGCAGCTTCTGGCTCACCCGGTGCGATGTTCAAAAGGGGACTTGCATAGCACAAGTCCCGATGCTCCGGGGCACATTGGTATTGTATGTAGCACATCTGAAGGGGGTGTGCCCATGCATATGTGGCACTTCCTCATATTCAGCCCGGGATGTGCGGCGAATCTGCTGGCACAACCCCTAGATGTGCCACATACCAGGGTACAAAGTTGAGCCAGAGAAAAAAGTCTAAAATACCGGCCACCCACAGGCAGGCTGCTATATTGCAGGGCGCAACACAGTAGCTGCCAAACATGGGTGGCCACCCGCCCACCCTGAACACCATCTACAAGCACTAATATGGTCCCTGGTAGTCCAGTGGTACCACCCCTCCCTCCATGTTAGCTTGATCGCAGTAATAATGTATAAAACACAGCCCTGGTGGTCTAGTGGTAGCCCCACCTCCCGTTAGACTAATCGCAGTTAATATGATGTAAATATAATCCCTGGTAATCCAGTGGTACACGCTTCCCTGCCCATAGCCGTGATCACTGGTAAAATGACTTAAATACAATCCCTAGTAGTCTAGTGACCTCCACCCCACCTGGAACCCCGATTGAGGGTAACACCTACAGCTCGTAATCCCTGGTGATCCAGTGGCACCCCACCTCCACCCCACTGGACCCCATGTCCATCCAGCTCCCCCACCATCATTGGTGGGTGGCTCTAACCACCCCACATACCACCCAGCCCCCGCTTGAATGACAGCTTACAGTATGGTCGTAAGCCCTTAGAGTCCACAGTGTGGACCAATGGACTTACAGGGCATACTGTATGGGACAGTCACAAATCTGTGAATGAGCATTCACAGATTTGTGACTGTCCCATACAGTATGCCCTGCAAGTTCATTGGTTAATGCTGTGGACCTATGGGCTTACAGACCATACTGTAAGCTGTCATTCGGTGGGCAGACAGGAGGTATGCGGGCAGGTTGCAGCCATCCGCTGATGATGAGGGGAAGCTTGTTGGGCAGGGGGTCCTATGTGGGTGGGTGAGAGGAGTGGGGGTGCCACTGGATCACCAAGGATAATGAGCTGTAGGTGTTACCCGCGATTAGAGTTCCAGGTGGGCTGGGGTGGCCACTAGACTACCAGGAATTGTACTGAAGTCATTTTACCAGTGATCACAGCTACGGGCAGGGAGGGGGGTACCACTGGACTACCAGGGATTATATTTACATCCTATTACCCGTGATTGGGCTAACGGGAGGGAGGGGGGCTACCACTAGACTACCAGGGCTGGATTTTATACATTAATACCATGATCAGTCTAACGCGAAGGGGGGTACCACCGGACTACCAAGAATGAATATTCTATCATTTTGGCAGCGATCGGGGTTACAGGGCAGGGTGCCCCAGGACCCCCTCTGTCCACACCATGCAAATGGGGCCATAATGACATGCAAATGGCTCATTTGTGCCTTGCATACATTATGGCCCCATTTGCATGCCCAAGTCTGAATATCTTGGGATATGCACCCAGTGCAATTACAGTTGCACTGGAGCATTCCCAGTCCTCCCTGTCTGGGGACTGTGCCGATGCATTGTATATGCACCATGCACATTCTGTGCTATATACAAAGGTGATGTGCCATGGAGCATCACCTTTGAATAGCCCCCCTGTCTGGCCCCAGCATATCTCAGTTGTTCTGCGCCTCCCCTTGAGCCATTGCCTGGTGCAGTTGAATATCTGGGCCAGGGTATCTGAGAGGTGAGTTAAGCAGCATAGTAGCAGTGGCAGCAGCAGCAGCAGTACTTTATTGCTAGCAATACTGATTTCTGGATTGGGGGAGAATTTCCAGAAGTGAAAATTTTATATATTTGTGCTTGGCATTTGTTTGTACTAAAGTGCATGAGATTTGGACACTTGAAATAAATCATGGAAGAACAGAAGTAATGTGTATTGTGATTAATGTACAACTAACAAAATGCATAACGAACTGTGTTAGGGCAGTGACACACAGTGTAGTACTATTTGGTAGTAGTAGCTGACAACAGTTTTAGTGTTAGTGTAAGGACTGTGCAGTTGCACAACACAACAAAGACAACAACAGAGTTGAAATTTGATTTATTTGTCATTTTTTTCTTAAAGTGACAGTGTTCTATCGCTTTTTATTACATTTGATATTAAATTACCCATGTTGACTAACTGCTATATTCACAGATTTTTTATTTTTTTCCTCAGTTTAGGTTTCAGTGTTATTTAATCTTCTGTTTGATGCCACTTATGAATCACACTGCTTAATTTTTGAATGCACCCCTTTTTGTTTACTGAATCGTCTGGTTCACATCCCTTACTCATTACATATATCTTGTGCTTGGCAGTTGTGTGTAATAAAGTTAGAACAAACAAATGGTAGGTACTCACCACAGATAACAGCAGCCACAAGAGTCAGTAGAAACAGTCAATGCAGATGAATGAAAAAGTTTATTTGGTGTCACTTTCAAACAAGCAAAGCCCCACTCCACCTTCCCTTCTCACCATGACAATGCCAAACAGTTGGCTGCATCTCCCTCTAAAAAAACTACAACCTTGACTCTGTTTCCTACTGTATTATGCACTTACTCAAGTGCTGCACCACACTCAAATAGTGTTGTCACTGATATGTTTATCTAACATTTATTTATTTATTTATTGAAATAGTTTCACCAGGAAAGGCACACTGAGCAACAAGATGCGCATCTCCAGGTGCGACCTGGGGGAGGGTGTACAAGGGGGTTGGATAACATGCAGGTTATCAATTGAGCAAATAACAGAGGCAAGTAGCAGCATATGGATACAATTGCATTAAATGACAAGCAGCAACACATGGAGTACATTGGATATTGTATGGAGCATATAACAATTACTTGACATATAGCAGCAATACAAGGGAAAATTTAGCACAGAATAATATACAGGTATAAGCAGCAGCAGGAGAAATAGAACACATGATGGTGCAGGACAAAAAGGCACAGGACAAAAGTGCATAGACTGGGGCTATGTGTCAGCATTTATAGCAAAGCTAAGGCTGCTGGTTGGGCAGTGGGGATGGGAGCAATTAGCTCATGGCCAAGTCAGGTACAGGAGCAATTAGTGGTGAGAAAGTTAGCTAGGTTGGTAGAAAGAGAGCGGGCAGAGGAGGAATGCCAAATTTGAGGTGGGAGATCATTCCATAGCTTGGGTAACCAGTGTAAGAGGGCAGCTTTCCCAGCAGTAGGCTTCCGTCTAGGGCTTGACAGTTGGCAGTAGTCACAGGATCTAAGATAATGGGTGGGGGAGGAGGCAGCTGACAGCATGGAGGAGAGGTAGGAAGGGAAGGTGCCAAGCCATAGATTAGATACATATTTAGCACAGTGTGAGATGCGGTGGTTTATGAGGGATGGTAGTGCCAGGGGACGGTAAAGGTCGCAGTGGTGGGTAAGGGGTGAGGCATCGAGAGCAAAGGGACAGAAGGCATTAAAAAGTGTGTCCAGCTTAGATAGGGTGGACTTAGAGGCTGCACCATAAACAATGTCACAGTAATCAAAGAAGGGAAGTATCATCTTCTGGACTAGTTCACATCGGATGGGGAAGGGAGGCTACTGCGGTTCCTATGAAGTGCAGCGAGCATGGGGTGTAGTTTTTTTGAAATAGCATCAATGTGGTCTGAGAAGGAAAGATGGCAGTCAAGCCAAACCCCCAAGTAGTGGAATGAGGAGACATCTTTGAGTTTTTGACCATCCAGGGTGTGGAAATAGGGAAGGGATGGAAGTCTGGACAGGCGTTGTCTTGTGCCAAAAGTCATTGTGACAGTTTTTGTTCACATTTAGGGAGAGCTGGTGAGAGCTGAACCATTGCTGTACTTTGTTGAAGTCGGCTTGGAGGTTAGTTTGTACAACTTCAGGGTCAGGCCTGAGGAGAAGAGTACAGTGTCATCTACATGCATGTGGATTAAGGTATAAAGCAGATGATCGGTAAGTCATTTAGGAATATAGAGAACAGTATGGGTCCCAGAACCGACCCTTGGGGGACACCTGTAGCTAAGGGAAGGGGGGAGGAGATAGCATTTGCAACTGTAATGGACTGGGTTCTGCCAGAGAGGTAAGATCTGAACCAGTTGGTGGCAGCAACAGAGAGGCCTTATTCAGTGAGACAAGAGAGCAATATGGGGTGGGAGACAGTGTTAAAGGCTTTTGCAAGGTCGACGAAGACAGCTGAGGTGATCAGCCCACTGTCCATACCAGTCAGGATGGAGTCGGTAAGCCTTATCAGGAAGGATGCAGTGAAGAGTCCCTTTCTGAAACCTGAGTGGTAGGGTATGAAGAAATTAGAGTCAGTGAGAAAGGAAGTAAGTTGGGTGAGCACAAGGAGCTCTTGTAGTTTTGCTAGTACTGGGAGGAGGGAAATAGGGTAGTAGTTGGAGGGGGAGATAGGAGTACCTCCTTTTGGGAGGGGGATGACAGTGGAGTGCTTCCATGCTTGGGGGATGGCAGCGGCAGCAAAGGATTGGTTTAAGAGTTTGGTAAGAGGAGTTGCTATGACAGTGGTGGAGAGGTAGAGGAGTTTAAGGTAGAGGAGTTTAGGGTCCAAGCCATCTGGGGATTTGCCTTTTGAAGGGTTCAGAGAAAGTAGTGCATCTAGGGCATCCACTGCAGAGATGTCACTGAAGGAAAAGGAGTGAGCCCTAGTCAGGTTTGCTACATCTGTAGAGGGTGCTATAGGTGCAGGGTTTGGCAGGGCAGAGAGGAGAGTGGCAGCACAAGTGGAGAAATATATGTTGAACTCAGTAGTGACTGCTGTTGGCTCAGCGAGAATGGAGTTGTTAATATTTAGAATTGGAGTAAGATTGGCAGCTGGTGGGGTGAAGAGGAGTGAATGACCTTCCAGAATTTTGAGGGTTAATTAGGTTGGACCTGGAGGGAGCTGCTGAAGTACTCTGCTTTAGCTAGCGAGTGGCTCTGGTACACTTGTTTCGGAGCATGCGGTATGCAGAGAGATGTTGTGGGAGGCATGAGGATTTATGCGTTTTCCAGGCTTTGTCATGGGCAGTTTGACATGCAATCAGTTCTAGGGTGATCCACAGGAGATGGTTGCCTCATATCCTTGTACGTCGGAGTGGAGCGTGTTTGTCCCAGATGCTGAGGAAAGTGTCTTAAAGTGGAGAAAGGCATCATCAATGAAGTCCATAATAGGGGCGAGGGCCCAGTTTGCTAATGCAAGGTAGTCTAACACCGTGGCAAGATTGAGGGATTTGAAGGAGCGTTGGACTAGAAATTTAAGAGGGGATTTTGAGCAGTGGATTTTGTGCACAAAGAAAGTAACGTGGTGGTCACTGAGGGAGTCTGGAAGAATACTGGCATTTATGACCCGGTCAGAGTGTGTGGTAAGAGCCCAATCGAGGAGTGACATAATCCTGTTTTGCCTTTATGTTCAGTTCAGTATCTATTGTTTCTCTCAATATTCAATTTGTCAACCGTTTGTTTTAGTTTGTGTCTCAAATTTATTCAGCCTGCACTGTAATCCTAAGTATTGTAATGTTTTTGCACCGTATTGTTCATCTCATGCTACTATTTTTGTATGACTTGGAACCTTTTTAAATGAGCCTATGGCTCAAAGATATTGAATCCACAACTGAAATAAATCAATAAAAATAAAAATAAATAAATAAAATATACTGTGCTTTGTAGCTATATGTACTACAGTGCTTCAGATTTGGACACTTGAGACAAATCATGGGAGAACAGAAGTAATGTGTGTTGAGAGTAACACACAAGTAACAACATGCATAAAGAACAGTGTTGGGGGCAATGACACACAGAGCAGTACCATGTAGCAGTGGCAGTACATTACTACTAACCTGTAGCTGACTGACGTATTTATTCTTGTTGTTGAGAAAATTTTCAGAAAAGATAGTGAGAAACAGAAAGAAAGGAAAAGTGTGATGTATGGAAATTGGAGACACAGCATCATGAGAGTAAATACAGTACAGATAGGAAACAGCATTTTTTTTGAAAGATAGCACCAAAGCAGATAGGATAGAAATATACACTGCATAGCAGTAACAGAAGTAAAGCAATAAAAAAACAGAGAGAGAGAAATAAGAATAATAGAGGAACAACTTTTTTCCAAGATTTTTTTTTTTATTTTTACAATGTAAGAAAGGGTAAGAGGCAAACATTAAAGAAAATAGCAAGATTGGAGGGTTATGGTCAGAGGGTGCTCCACCACTTCCGAGTTCTGCCAAACCCTCCAGAACTGTTAGCTGGTTGCAGACCACCACCTCCAAAAGCTCCTTTATCCCTAAAAATTACCAGGGGAGCTCCCGTCTCTCCTTCTGGAGCTTTTCCACTTCCACATAGAGGGATGTGGAAGACAGATCTGAGGATGGTCTATCAGAAGCTCCTTGCTGCACCATCTGAGGCTGCCTGCAGGTCTTGCCACAGTTCCCTCACTCTCCTCGTCCTGCACCTATGCACCACAAAGTCTTTTTCTCTTCCCCTTCTCTGGTGCAGAAGAAATACTGTGGGTGGCACCACCTACACCCCTCTCACCACCTTTCTGTCTCAAATGTTCCTACCACTCTTTAAGGTGCCTCCCTTGAAGGTGTGTGTGTGTTGCCCACCTGTCACCAGATGACTCCCCTGTTTCCCACATCGAACAACAGTGTGGCACAATTTTGCAGATGACCACACTGTTGTTGTTTGTTATGTCCATTTCGAAAAAGTCCCACACAACGGACTTCAGCTGCTGATGATGAGGGGAGGAGTGAGATGGTCCTGGCTGCATCTCCTCCTCGTGGTGTGCAGGTGCTGGTGATAATGACTCTGGTAGCACAGTTGTTGTTGGTGGTGCCCTTGCCTCATCTCCTTGCTGGAAACAGGGGTGCTGCTGTGCTATGGGGGATGGGTGCTCCTGTCTCCTCCTGCTGCTGCCACAGCCACCATGGGCCAGGTCCTCTTCAGGTGAAAACCATGTCCCCTCTGCTGCAGGCACCCCTGTCTCCTCTTAACCACTCACAGTCTCACTAATTTTAAGCACAACAAAAAAAACAGAGTAAAAAGAGTAAAAATAGAACACACTAACAAACAAATAACAGAAATAAAAGTGTTCAGTAAAAAGAAAATAACAAGTAAACAACAACTAAGACTCACTAAAGCAACAATAATATAAACAACAGGCAAAAAAAAGTGATCAAGTTGTGTTTTTTTGGTCTAGATTTATGAAGCAAAAGTGCAGGTCTGTCCTGTTCCACTCAATATCTCGGACTACAAAGTGAAAATAAGGATGAGTCACACTACTTAGAGCAGTAACTTGTGTGGGGCTTTGACTGTGATGGCAGCTTAGTTGTTCTGCTCCCTGACTGTAGGACAGTATCCTTAATCATCCAGCATAAGGGGGGCTTTGAATATCACATATCTCCGCAGAAACAAGAAGAGGGACTTACCTGCTGTCCTTAATTTCTTCGACCAAAGGAAATTCAGCCTGGATTTTGGATCCTTCTCAGCTCTGCGGCCTGCAGAATGGCCTCCTCTACCCCATCATCAGCAAAATCTACAAAAATGGAGCAAATGTTCAATCAGTTGCTTGCTCAGATGTCACAAATGACAACTGCTATGAACACTAATACCCAAACTCTGCAAGCCATAGAAACTCATCTTTTCCATACGGAACGACATCTCAAGGCCCACGACACTCCCATTCAGGACCTCACTGCAACCACCAGAGAATAGGCCCATTGTATCCGTATGCTCCAGGAGAAAGTGGACGACCTAGAGAACTGCAGTCACCATAACAATCTGTGGTTTCTCGGCTTCCTGGAGGGGGCTGAACAGCGGGATGCCACTGCTTTTCTGCAAGAAGTGCTGCCCAACATCCTTGTCTGGCTCCCGCACCCACCCTTCACATCGAGCGGACCCACGGCACGCTGACTCTGGCACCAAAACCAGGTGAGCAGCCGTGCCCTATTCTGGCCCATTTTCTTGATTTCAGACAAAAAGAACTAATCAGCAATGCAGCCAGAGAGACAGGCGCGATCGCTTGGAATAGGCACATAATTCAGGTTTATCAGGACTACTCGAGGGAGCTCTCTGTGAGGTGAAAAACATATTCCAACTGCCAGCGCATCCTTCATGCACACCAAATTTCTTTTTTCCCCTGCACTACCCGACAGCTATGCAGGTAATCATGAATGGGACTCAGACCCTCTTCTCCACCCCAGAAAGTCTAATGGTCTTTATGCACCGGGAATTCCCCCAAGACTTTCAAGATCCTGACCTGTTCGCTTCTAGGAACACCCCAGAAATGGGCTATGGCATGGAAACCTTGCCTGGGTCACCGGTGCAGTTGCTGGTATCTCCGGTTCACAGATTTGATGCCTCGCCCCCAAACCAGAAAGCGCCAGTCCCCACATCGACATGAAAGGAGGCAGCATCCGATCAACAGGCAGTATGCAGGGGTACCTTCCGTCCAAAACACTGATGCCCTGATGCAATTTCACACCCCAATAAGTTCACCCCTCTTCTTACCCTGGAAGAAGCCATCCCAGAGGAAGGTGTTCATTTGGTAACCTCCACATTAGTGTTTGAGCAGAAATCCTTGGCTGCAGTAGTGGCAGATGGCGCCTCTTCAGCTCAGGACCTGACACGGCTCCAGGATTCGCCTACTCACTCCCCAAAGAAATCGCAGGACCAAGAGGTTGTACACAGAATTTCCTCTTATGGGTGACTTCCATGCATATACCTGGAACGTACGGGGCTTGAATACCCCGATAAAACATAAACAGGTGCTACCACATCTCAAGAGGCTGTGGGCCATGCTGACCTTCCTGCAGGAAACCAAATTAACTAAACAAGACCATGATGCATTGGTTAAAGATTGGGTGGGGCAAGTCTTCTCAGCTTCCCCTCCCAAGAAGCGAGGGTAGCTGTACTACTCCATAAATCCCTCACATGGCCCCCCTCCAAATTTGGACAGACCCTCAGGGCACATGGGTCCTGGCATTGGTCACCACCCCAGATGGCCCTCTCCTATTAGGCTGCATATACACCCCGAATGAAGATGCCCCTGCTTTCTTCCATATGGTGGCCCAAGAGCTCTGCTCCATAGCCCCATCCTCTACACCGACCATTCTAGGAGGGAATTTTAATCTTGCTCTAGTGCCTCAAATGGACCATAGTTCCCCATCATTAGTGCAACATCCAAAGCCCATCTCGCTCTCCTGCAGCTAATGATTGAGCTGGGCCTGCTGACATCTGGAGAACCTTTCACCCTAGGGAGTGAGATTTTTCATATACATCGCCAGTACATGGGTCACATAGCCATCTGGATTTATGGCTCGTATCGGCTGGGATGCGTCAGAAGGCATAGACTCAGAGATAATGCCCAAAGTTATCTCGGACCATGTCCCTGTCCATCTGCACATCTTATGGGGCCCACCCTCCTTAAGGGCCTCCTCATGGAAACTAGACCTTGTTCTCCTCAAGGATCCTGACTTCATTCAGTGGGTATCATCAGAGGTAGCCTTCTTTCTGATAGAAAACTCCCCTCAGGACACCTCTCCGGGTATCAGGTGGGAGGCACTAAAGGCCATCCAGCGAAATGCAATAATGGGGTATGCATCTAGATGCCGAAAGCAATGGAAACACCTTCTGAACTCCTTAGAAATGCACCTGAAGGCTTTAGAGTCCCAAGCCAAACAACTCGCTACCTTACAGCAAGATTCGGCACTGAGTAAAGAAGTATTCATGACTCGTATGGAGATCAATTACCTCCTTTCTCTCAAAGCTGAAATTGTCATACTGAGGCTGTGCCGCCAATACTGGGACCAAGGGAGAAAAAGCCGGCAAGCTGCTGGCCTATCGACTGCGCAAGCAGCAGGCAGATCACCATATCACTGGGTTGAAAGACCACTTGGGGGCCATTCAAACTGACCCTCGGTCAATAAACTCTATCATGAAACAGTTCTATTCAGACCTGTACACCGCCATCAGAGGGCAGGATGCTAGCTCAGCAAAGTCTTTCCTCTCCTCTCTCCAACTCCCCACCCTATCACCCTCCCAAGCTGAGAACTTGGACAGGCAAATTTCACTATCCGAGGTGTCGGAGGCCATTAAAATGTTGAACTCTGGCAAGGCCCTGAGAGGCGATGGATTCCCCATAGAGTTCTGACAACTCCTTAACCCCCATACTGATTGCTCCCCCTTCTCTCTTCTATATGCAATGAAGCTCTGGACAAAAGTACCTTTCCCCCATCCCTTCGAGAAGTGGTCATTACAGTTTTCCCCAAAAAGGTAAAGATTCCACACTCCCTGTGAGCTACCAGCATATATCACTTATCAATACAGATAGTAAAATTTTTGCTAAGATTCTGGCCTCTAGACTAAACCCTCTTCTTCCCTATCTAGTGCACCCTTCACAAGCTGGTTTTGTTCCGGGATGCTTTAGTCAAGACCATATTAGATCTCTGTTCAATATCATCTATCATGCCCAGGCCCTCCTTACTCCTGCAGCAGCTGTGGCCATAGACTTTGAGAAGGCCTTTGACTCCCTGGAATGGGAATACCTAGGACAAGTGTTATTGCTCTTTGGATTTGGGGCTCTAGATCGGGACTGGATATGAGCGCTTTATCAGCAGCCTATGACCAGTGTTCGCACCAACATGGTGACCTCTGAGTACTTCCAATTGGGCAGAGGCACTAGACAAGTCTGTTCCCTATCACCTCTCTTTTTCATCCTAGCACTAGAACCATTGGCAGTGGCTATCAGGCAACACTCCATGAATCGAGGAATCCCAATAGGGCCACTTACCTACACTACTTTTCTGTACGCAGATGACCTGCTGGTCCCAGTGGAAGATGTGAGGGCATCTATCCTGGTGCTCCTCTCCCTTCTGACAGACTTTGCAGCACTATTAGGCCTTAGGATGAATTAATCTAAAATGGAAATGCTCCCGTTAAACCTCAAGTGTACTCAGGATATGGTGGCTCCTCAAGGGGTTAAATGGGCCACTGGATCATTGGTCTACCTTGGCATCCACATTTCCCCAGACCTTACCAAAATTTGGGATCTCAACATGTCCCCACTAATTGCGGATCTTAATACCGAGCTAGACAGGTGGAAAATGCTCTACCTCACATTAGCTGGCAAAATCTCGGCTCTCAAAATGATCTCCACACCTAAGCTCCTGTGTCCTCTTTCCCATAGCTCTCTGACCCCCCGCTGTAAAATGGCTCCATATCATTGACACGACCATCAGCAACTTTATCTGGGAAATAAAAGGCCCAGATATAGCAGAAGCAAATTGCACTCCCACTGGAAGCAGGGAGGGTGGGGTTTTCCATGGCTTAAGGGATATGCATGGGCATATTCCTCTGCCCAGACTCTGAAATGGTTCTCAGGTATGTCCCCTGAATCACCACAGTGGCTCTCCTGGAAAAGACGCTGGCTCAGGTACACAGCCTACCTCTTCTGCTGTACAATCCCCTACCCAAAGCTTTGCGACATCACCCTTTGATTGCCCCTATGGTCAAAATATGGGATAAAGTTCATACCAGAATCAAAGCCAATCCCAGGCCTCTCTCCTACACTCCCATTTTCAAGAACACCCACATACTGTTGGGCAAAAAACCCTTTCTGTGGCCCCAATGGGAGCGTAAAAATATTATTGCACTGGATGATGTGATGGAGGATGTTGGGCATAGGATACAATCCTTCCAAGATCTTGCCAAAAATATAGGGCTAGGGAAGGAAGATTTCTGTAGATACCTACAGCTGCGCAGCTGTCTGTCAGAATATCTTTGCACACACCCACCCAGCCCAACCTACTCCCTTAAGTTGGAAAGCTGGCTCCAGTTGTCCAAAGGCCATGCTAGTAGGATTTACACCGATCTCCGGGGAAGCATTCTGTCACAATCTGAAAAGTCAAAGTAGAAAAGGGAGAGGGCTCTGGGCTTGCAGCTGGATGAGACTAGCTGGAACACATGCTGGAAACTTGCCCATGTAAGCCACCCAGACATGCGAAGCAGACTCATTCAAAACAAAATACTTCACCGGATGTTCTGTATAAAGCCAAGCTCATGGACAATAACCTGTACTGGAGGTGTAATTCACAAGTAGGGGACTTGTTCTATATCCTTTGGCAATGTTCTCTGCTATCCTCCTTTTGGTAACAAGTCAGCCAAGTGGCCACCCAAACCCTAGGCCACAGGATTCAAATGGACCCACTGGTCTGGATCCTGGGTCTTCTTCCTCGAGGGACTCATTTAAAGGGCCAGCATCACCACTGGCTAGCCCTATTTAGCATTTCTGCAAAAAAACTCATCCTATGCCACTGGAGGTCTACGGAAATCCCCTCTATTTCAGAGCTGAATCAGGCACTTATGCAGTTGGCTTCACTGGACCATATGACTCATGCTATAATTAACAAATTAGACGTCTACTATGCCTGCTGGACCCCTTTTCTTGCTTACCTGAAGCCTCGGACAGGTATTGGATGAGGATAATGTGGTCTTTCAATGGTCTTCTTTAAATTGCTCCTTAAGCTTTTTGGCCTGCAAGAAACCAGATTATCCATGCTATCTACTGTTAATCCCTTATTATAAGCACGGAACCCGTTATTGGTATACCCATTGTGTTTGTTCCTTTCTTGTTACCTTTTACTGTTCTTTTTTTTTTATCTTTCTGCTATCATTGATATAATGTATGCAGCAGAGAGCTCCCTCCCTTGCAGCCCACCCTTTTTTGGGCAGTTAGTAAGGATTTCTATGGCATTTAGCAATGCTCTCTTTTGTTAGCCCATGCTAGTGATCACAAGGGGTGCTTTCCTCTTGTGAGTAGCCTTGATGCTCCTTTGTCTTACTGTATATGTTTACTGCCATTGTATTATGGAGTTTATAGACATACCTGTACATTGACTTTTCTCCCTGTTGCTATGTCAATATGATGTCATGATTTTGTGTTTTTTGGGGTTTTTTTTTTGCTTCTGCTTGTATATATGCTATGTTGGAAAATTCAATAAAAACTATCAACAACAAAAAAAAAGAACAGTAACATGTGACCTGCAGGAATTGTTTCCATGTGACCTCAGACAGGTTTTTACCACCAGTTGCCTCATTTTGATAGACTTCACCTAACTGTCTTAATGGTGAAGTTAATGCAATCTCACCGCCAAAGTCACATAGGCAAATGCACATGCTGATGAAAAGAATTTGTGGATTGCTCTGCGGAGGTAAAGTAAGGGACTTTGCTGAAAATTCACCAGTGAATTAAAACTTTGCAACATCTCTAACTGAGAGCAATAAAATAGTACTTATAGTAGTGCAGTAACACAACTACAGCTATAGAGGTGTGTAGGCACTTTAATGTTAAGCCCCTATTTTACATTGCTTATTACTGCCATGTTTGGATCCAGGGACCTGCAAACTGACAAATGGCATAGCTGGGTCAGGATCTGTTATTCCTGAAAATTAAAGTGAACTTAGTAATTTCTTTTCTTTATTATTTATTTATTGAGTTTTGTTGACCTGGTCCTCTGAGACTAAAAGTCAAATTTTTCAGAGGTGACCTGGAATTAATTACATGGAAAAATAGTATTAAAAATCTTTAAAATTAATTTTTTTTAAATGTGATCCAAATCTGCATCACCTTTCAAAACATTCCAAAATCTAGCTATGATACCTTCTTTCTTTAGTGCAATGTGGTTGTACTCAGTAACAAAGAATATGTCTCCTTGATCTTGTAGATTATCCCTCTTTCTGGGTTTTAACAATGTATTCCTGTCCATTTTTCTAACCCTATTCTTTACCTCTTGTAAAACATCCTCATCATATCACCTTGTTATAAATCTTGCTGTTAAATCAGCTGCTTAGATGTCATAATCTTCACAGGAAGAACAGTTTCTACTCATCCTAATGTATTGGTCTGTTGAAATAATTTTAAATAAATGTGGTGGGTGTGTACTAGATGACAGCAATACAATATTACCTGACTCAGGTTTGGGAAAGGTTTTTGATGTGATGCATGTCATGACATCACCTTGTAATAAATCCAGGAAGCCGATCTGTCGGGGGTTCCATTTTATTGGTAAAATAAGGATTAAGGTTATTTGTAACTATGTATTTCATAAAGTCATGAACTGATTGCTGGAACTCCCTTCAGATGATCAAAATATCATCAATAAAACCTCACCAATATCGAATACAATCAAAGGGTTAGTGCTGGGGTAATTGTTATGGGTTTTCATTTTTTTGTATGGAAACAAGATGGCTGCCATTCAAAATAATTTTTTTTTCTCATGAAAGAATAATTTTGTTTCAAGAAACAAGATTTCTTCTTTCATGAACTGGAAATTCTTCTTTTGTATCAACCATATACAGTAAATAAAAGACACTACTGAGCATTGCTAACAACCCAAATTTCCAATTCTTATAACTCAGGAACTGATTAATATTTCTTCACAAAACCAAAGAAGCACCTTTCTAGGACATGGCCATGTTCAGAACACAATTAAAAACCATCTGGTCTGTAGGTGAGAGCAAAACAAAACAAAACAAAACAAAAACAATTTTCCATTTTTTGCAGACTCAAAATCTCAGAATATGGACATCTGACCATCACAAAACTGGTCAAATCAAGAAACCTTGCCCTGAGATCACACGCACACAAGTTCATGTAATTCCATTGAACAGGAGTGAAGCTTGCAAGGTGCAAAGTTAGGGGTTTAACATTAAACACTGTACTCAACCCTAACCAGAGGGGCTCTATATTATAGGGGCCCGGTAGTGCCCCTATAGTTAAGGTTGAGTAGCCTGTTTAATTTTAAACTTCAAATTTTATACATTGGGGTGTGGCTTGGAGTTAACCAAGATGGCAGCTTAAAACTGAGGGCTCTTCCTACCCTGCAACATATCCATTAATAAACCATCCATTTCTGCTTCTGTACTGTACCTCTGTGCTATATAGCATTTTATCATTCTGGATGTACCAATACTGAAGAGGTGACTTGCAGCTGGAGGTCCCAGTGGATCCAGATCTCTTGTTTTCCAGCATTAGAAATGAGGGAGAGGCCTGGCGGTACAGCAATTCCCCGACTTGGCAATGACGGCTGCCCAGATTGAAGACACCAACTTGAAAGAAATCAGGGGCATGTTTAACGACATGATCACTAAAATGAATAAAATGGAACTGGCAGCTCAGAGGAATACATCTGACATTATTGATTTATCACAACACACTAATGTCACGGAGCAGTGTCTACTGGATAATGAAGACATACAACACCGCATGGATGCTAGGCTCCATGACCAAGATAGGACTATTCATCCCCTTTGGAATTGGGTAGAGGATCTGGAAAACCACAGCCACCAAAACAACTTGTGGCTTGTCAGTTTTTCAGATGGCTGGAAAGGGAAAGACACCGTTTCATTCTTACAGTGTGAACTATCAGGACTATTGGGCTGGAAGAGGGAAGGCCAGTTGGACATAGACCAAGCCTAAAGATCACTGGCCCCATGGCCTGCACTCAGAGGGAGACCTCACCTTATCCTAGCATGGTTTCTCAGATTCAGACACTGGGAGGCCATCCTCACAGGATCCAGATCAAAAAGGTACCTAATGTGGCATGGGGAGAGAGTTCAGCTATTCACTGACTTTCCCAGGAACTTTCGGCTTGCAGTCGAGCATTCACCCTCTCCAGTAAGGCTTGTGCAGAGATAGGCCTTGAATATTCCCTCCATTATCCAGCAGCACTACGGGTTCTAATCAAGGGCACACCTAAATATTTTGATGCCCCTGAGGCCACTGAACAGTTCCTGAAGGCCTATGCTCCCAAACTCAACTGGGACAAATTAGGGGCTCCTCCAAGATGGAATGGGTGGAAAGCAAGGTTAATCTCATGGACTGCTCTGCCCAGGAGGCCTACGTGCTGGCCCAATCTCTGAAGCCCAGCAAACAGTCTCCCAAACCAAAATCAGATGCTGTAGCTTTGAACCATGCTATATAACCCACGCTCCAAAACCAGAGGAGACTACCCCTGGAAGGGATACAGCTAGATAAATCCCCGTGGCTCCTGTCATGGAGTCGCAGCCACAGCCAAGACGCTAAAGAGTCTTCTGAGACACCTGACATTCCGCCTGGATCCAATCACTTCATCGCCCTAAAAGACTTACCAGACAAGAGCCCGTTGATGATAAATGATCCTGGAATGGCTTTTAAACAGATCCAAAGCAAGATCTGCCCATCTCCAGTGCCGATGTCATGGGCTGAGAGTACAGCAGACAAGAGTGAGTGTATTCCAAGGCCCAAACTAGATCCTGGCCAGAGTGAACCACTAGGGATGGGCCCTTCCCTCTGCAGCCAGAGGCAGCACCAAAACAGGTGGTGGGCTGACACACTAAGGCCTGAGCTCTGCTACCTCCTGGTAACTGGACTCCAGCAACGACTGAAACTGGGCATGCACCCAGAGATGTTTACTTTGACCAACTGCAGGTAATGGCAGCGGGGGGGGGGTGCAGTACAATGTTAGGCTGATAAGGGGCTTACTTTGTTCTTCTTCACCCACCACTGGTTGATCCTAACCTGAATCAATGGGCACTGCCATCTTGTTGTTCGATGAGGAAGCCCTTGTAAAATTTAAAATTAAAGTTGTTCAAAAAAGGTTTGGGTTCCATTTCTGTATAACCTTCTGCCGGCAAAGGTCAAGTCCAGGGCAAGGGCATACCACACGGTTATTTTTGGATGGCTCACACTGCTGCAGAAACCACCTTGCAATTAAGGTACTCCCAGTGATCCTGAGCACCAATCAAGCAAGGCATAGATTTTAAAGGGAGTTCTTAAAGACACCCAGAAGATGTACTTATGGGGGATAATGTGAGGATAAGGGGAGGGCAATAAGAAAGGGTATAATGGGAAGGTGGAACAGCTGAAGTATGCCATTCCCCAATGCCACATGTCTGCCTGGGCTACAACCACTAAGCGGACCATATTATGCCTGTTGGAGGGGAGACAAAGAATAACCTGGGAAAAGACAACAAATCAGTGGAACATCCATAACACAGGCACTTCTACCCCCAAAAACTTAGTACTCCTCCTGATGGGATAAAAGTGGGACAGTCACCCTGACAAGGTTCCCTCTCAATAGACCAGGAGGATCATAGACAGCCAGAAAAGGGACAAGAAGTATGGCCCACATACTGAATAAATACATGTATGGAGCTGGGAGCAGATAATGGGGGGGTGTATAATGGACTAGCTGCCCACTCAGACTAAGGGATTTTGGTAATAGCCCCCGTTGACTGATGCCTGCGTCTGGGCTACCTGTTAGCTGATGAAAAAGGCATTTGCTGGTCTAGTGTTAGGGGATGGGAATGGCATACAGAATCCTTGTTTATTTGTCACTATTGCATCAAGGATTACTACAGAAAATATTTGGTTTCTGTATGTATTTCTGATTATGTGTTATTATGGGAAAGCAGCTATTGAGAACAATGTGCACAGAGGGATGGTGGGACGAGACAGGGCAAGAGTACTGGGAGAAGGGATTATGGGCTTGCCTGGTGGCACAGAGGGTTGAGGCGCTGGTGCCTTACCTCACACCACACCAGTGACCCGAGTTCAGGAACGGTCTCAGGCGCTGGAGGGTAGGCAGTGGAAGGAGTAGGATTGAGCATCCGGAGGACTGCTCTCCTCTCCTCTCCTGGGGTGGACTGGGGAATGGCGTTGCTCTGTAGTGGCCCCTGGTGGAGACCAGGGGAAGCTCAGCTGCAGCGCACATAGGGAAATTGGAGGAAAAACTAGAAAAATGGTGTCTCCTACTACCGGATGATGACCGCCCAGACCAGTGCCTCCTCGAGCTCCGTGACAGTCGACCCAGCTGCAGCAGCACCCACAGCCAAGGCCTAGCCATTAGGTCATTTCTCCTCAGAAAAGGAGGACCCACCCAACGCAGGGTTACGTCGGGTTACCCTGAGGTGGCTGTGATGTGGGGTCGGGATCAGCGGCGGAAACAAGAGAGGTGAGCGTCCTTGTGGCAATTGGCCAGAAGGAGAGGTAGGTGGGGGTCACAGGGGAGATAAATAGATAACACAGACACAAAAAAAAAAAGAAGCGGGTCTGGGCCTGAGCTAGGGTCACCTAGCCAAACCAGGTACATGGGGCTAATTAATCATCTGATGTACAAAACTAATAATGGTGGTTAACATGGTGTCATGGAACAAGAACGTCAGAGGGCTCAATTCTCCCATTAAAAGGAAAAAGGTGCTGCTACATCATAAGAAATTGGGCCATCTGATAACGTTACTGCAAGAAACCAAGCTCTTCTTGGGGGATGCCCAAAAACTACACCAAGGGTGGGTAGGGGAGGAACTGCACAGCACTGACCCATCACACAAAAGAGGGGTATCCATCCTCCTTCACAAGATCTAGGATGGAGGGTAGACAGATACAAGAAAGACAAGGATGGAAGATGGTCGATGGTGAAAATGGGTACACCTCAAGGTCACCTGATCCTTCTGAATGTACATGCACCAAATCAGAATGCCCCAGAGTTTTTCCACCAAATCAACTAGCTTCTTACTGAATTTAATGTAAATAAATGCTAGGTGGTAATGGGGGGGGACTTCAATGTCACCTTGGACCCTGCAATAGATAAGAACAGGGGGAATGCAGATCCCCATAGACAGGCGGTCAAAGCAGTGCATTGGATAACTACAGAACATTCCCTGTTGAATGCCTGGTATACCAAACACCCAGGGGCATGCGACTATACTTTCTTTTTGGCCACTCATGGATCATCAAGCAGGATAGATATGTGGCTGCTTTCCATTCTCGCATACGGGACGGTGACCCAAGTCCACTTTCATCAGATAGTGATATCAGATCATGCACTTCTAGAACTAAGGATGGAATGGGGACCTGAGGCTGCTGCAGTTTCATCATGGAGGCTAGATATCCTGCTACGAGAGGATCCCCAGTTCCAGGAATGGCTGAAGGCTGAATCCCAAGACTAGTGGAACATTAATGATAATGGGGAGGTCTCAGACTCCACCTTACATTAGGTGTTTAAAGCCACAATAAGAGGCTGAATTATCACCTTTGCCTCAGCCTGGAGGGAAAAAAGACAAGCAGAGCAAGCTGAGCTGGAGCACAAACTTTCAGAACTAGAAAGCCAGCACTAGACTGAAGCTGAATGTGCCACCTGACCAGGCAGGCAGAGTTCAATCTGAGGAGGATAAGTCACTCCTACTGGGAGGGAGGGGAAAAATCAAGCAAGCTTCTGACCTACCACCTTAAAAGCAGACAGGTAGCCAAAACCATTCAAGGCCTGACACGCAAGGATGGGATTCAAATAAGTTCACAGACTACATAGAAACATAGAAACATAGACTTTACGGCACATAAGGACCACTTGGCCCATCTAGTCTGCCCATTTCCCTACCTACAGGATAGGCCGCAGATCCTAGTTAACCAACAGCCTATTTCTTCCTACCCCCCACAAGAATTGCCTTATGTCTGTCCGATGCATTCTTGAATTCTCCCACAGTTTTAGACCCCACAACCTCCTCAGGAAGGCTGTTCCATGCATCCACTACCTCTCTGTGAAATAATACTTCCTCACATTGCCCTTGACACTCCCTCCATCTTTAAATTGTGTCCCCTTGTTCTTACATGTCTCTTTTTCTGAAAGATGCTACCCTCTTGGACTTTGTTGATTCCACTGAGGTACTTATAAGTTTCTATCATGTCCCCCCTCTCCCTTCTTTCCTCAAGGGTATACATATTAAGCTCCTTTAGTCTCTCCTCATAGGGCTTCTCTTGCAGACCCTGCACCATTTTAGATGCCCTCCTCTGGACTGCCTCTATCCTGTCTATGACCTTGCGGAGATGGGGTCTCCAGAACTGGACACAGTACTCCAGATGAGGTCTTACCAACTGTCTGTACAGAGGGATTACAACTTCCTGTTTTCTGCTGCTGATGCCTCTCCCTATGCATCCCAGTATACCCCCAGCCCTCCCTACTGCCTTCTCACATTGCTTGCTAACCTTAAGGTCATCTGATATGATTACCCCCAGGTCCCTTTCCTTTTTTGTTGTTGTTACTACCTCCCCCCCATTGTGTATTCTTCCCCTGGGTTCTTGTTTCCCAGGTTCAGTATTTTGCACTTCTTTGCATTGAATCCTTGCTGCCATACTTCTGACCATTTCTCCAACCTTGCCAAGTCCCTTCTCATCCTTTCCATGTCTCCTTGTGTATCAACCCTGTTGCAGATCTTTGTGTCATCTGCAAAGAGGCATACTTTTCCTTCCAGTCCCTCTGCAATGTCATTTATGAAGACATTAAAAAGGACTGGACCCAATACTGAACCCTGCGGTACCCCACTAGTAACCCCTCTTTCTTCAGAGTGGTCTCCATTTACAATTACCTTCTGTGTCCTGTTGTCCAGCCAATGTTTTACCCAGGCTACCACCCTAGGACCCACTCCCAGGCTGGTTAATTTGACTATTAATCTTTTGTGTGGGACTGTGTCAAATGCCTTGCTAAAGTCTAGGTAGGCCATGTCCACAGCCCCTCCCTGGTCTACTACTTTGGTCACCCAGTCAAAGAAATCGATTAGATTCATCTTACATGACCTTCCCGCTGTGAAACCATGCTGCCTTGGGTCCCGTGCCCCACTGGCCTCTAGGTACTCAACTATTTTTTCCTTCAGAAGTGACTCCATCACTTTCCCTACCACAGAGGTCATACTGACAGGTCTGTAGTTTCCTGCCTCTGTCTTGGTCCCACTTTTGTGAAAGGGAATCACATCCACCTTCCTCCAGTCCTCGGGTACCACACCATCCTCCCATGATTTATTAAAAAGAGTAGCCAGTGGTTTCACTAGTTCCCCCCTTAATTCTTTTAGAATTCTGGGGTGAATTCCATCAAGCCCCATTGCTTTGTCCACCTTCAGTTTTAGGAGTTCTTGCAGAACCCTTTCTCCTGTGAAAGGACTGGGATCGACCCCCTATCAAGAGTGCTTCTGTTAATTGGATTAGGCACTTCCCCCTCCTCTTTTGTGAATACTGAGCAAAATATTCATTCAGAATCCCTGCTTTTTCACTGTCCCCCTCTGCCCACCCACTGTTCATTCTATTCAGCCTCACTATCCCTCCCTTTGTCTTTCTACGCTCGCTGATATACCCATAAAAGGCATTATCCCCCTTCTTAACCGAGTTGGCTATCTTTTCCTCAGTTTGGGCCTTTGCTATTTTGACTTCCCTCCCTGCTTCCTTCTGCCTTAACTGGTACAGCTCTCTGTCCTGCTCCTTCTGTGTTTCCTTATTCTTCTGGAATGCTATCTTTTTCTTCCTGACTTTCACAGCCACCTCTTTTGAGAACCATAGTGGCTTTTTCTTTCATTTTGATTTGTTTATTTGCATCACACAAAGGCTTGTTGCCTGTGTGATGGCAGTTTTGATGATTCCCCATTGTTGCTCACACCTCCTTCTAGCCTGTTTGCTAGTGCTTTTCTGAGGCACTCTCCCATCTTGCCAAAGTCAGCCCTCCTGAAGTCCAGTACCCTCACTTTTGTATGGCTTGACTCTGTAGCTGAGTTTAACATGAACCACACTGTTTGATGGTCACTTGTTCCCAGATGGCAGCCCACTTCTAGATCTGAGATCCTCTCACTGCCCCTGTTTGAGAGTACGAGGTCTAAGATTGCTCCCTCACTAGTGGGCTCCAAAAACTAGCTGTCTGAGGCCTGCCACCTGCAGGGCATCAAGAATGGCCCTGCTCTTCGATGTGGCTGCAGCAAATGTGCTCCAGTTAACATCTGGCATATTCAGGTCTCCCATCAACAGTATCTCCCCTTTCTCTGCCATTCTAAGAATGCCTTCTATCATATCCTTGTCCATTCCCTCCCCCTGATATGGGGGTCTGTACACAACCCCTGTGAGGATTGTGGAGCCCTTTCCAGTCTCCAAGGTGACCCACAGTGCCTCCTCTCCTCCCTGTTTACTCTTTTGTTCAGTTGCTTTTATCCTTTTCTTTACATAGAGAGCTACTCCTCCCCCCCTCTTTTCCCCTGCCTGTCTCTCCTGTAGGTTATATACCCTGGTATGTTAACATCCCAGTCATGGTTCTCTGTGTACCATGTTTCTGTGACTGCTACGATATCCAGGCATCCCTCTTCCATCAAGGCCACCAGCTCAGGGAGCTTGTTGCCTAGACTATGGGCATTGGTACTCATTACCCTCCATTTCCTGATGGCCTTACTCCTTTTTGCCTCATCCCTGTCCTTCTTGCAATTGTCACTTTCTCCATTTACCCCTGCCCTTCTCCCCACTGACTCCTCTATGTTGGTGTTTACCACACTTACTACCATGATTTTAAGGGGGGCTAGGATTTCCCTGCTCCTTTCCAGTGCCTCCCCCCTTGGCTAGTTTAAATGCTTGCCAATGAAGCATTTAAACCTATCACCTAGGATCCTGGTTCCCCTCCTGGACAGATGCAGCCCATCATGCCAGTATAGGCTTGCATAACTCCTGGTGGACCCCCAGTCCCCAATGAAGCCAAATCCCTGAGCTCCACACCAGTTTTTCAACCACTGATTGAATCCCATGGTGCGGAACACCCTAGTCTCTCCTATGCCATAGATGGGCAGCACCTCCGAGAAGGTTACCGTGCGTGCTACTTGTGTAAGGCCCCTCCCCAGTTCCACAAACTCTTCCTGCACTTCTCTAATCCCTTTCTTAGCCAGATCATTTGTCCCTAGGTGGACAATGTCATCCAGCTCCCTCCCCTGTGCAGCTGCTCCTGCGATCCTGAGGATTCGCTCCCTGTCCCTCCAAGCCATGGTGCCAGGCAGGCACCTTACCTCCCTCTCCCCTTCCTCTCCCAGTTCTACCTTCCTAACAATGGAGTCCCCCACCAGGAGTTGTTTCCTTCCCCTGCGGGGTCCCCTGCCACCCTCCTGTGGGTCTCCTTTGTGGAGGTTCCCAGCATCCTCCTTGGTCTCCACTGCAGGTGCCTCCATAGAGGAACCACACTTTGCCAGAATGGCATAGGAATTGTGGAGAGGTACAACTGGAGGGATGCACCTCTGTTCTGCCACCCTCACCCTCCCTGAGCCCACTGTGGTCCAACCACTCCTCTTTCTTGGCAACCTCTGAGGCAACAGCAGTGGCACTGGTGGTCCCTGGATGGAAGAGGAGGTCCCACAAATCTTGGTCAACTCAGCCTGGAGATGAGCAACCTCCTCCCTCAGCCCAGAGAGGTGTCTGCAGATGGGACAACACCGCATCCTCCAGAACGTCTCCCAGAAGACTGCTGCTCCACAGCCACTGCACTGCACCACTCCCATCATGCCTTATTTCTGGCCCCTTAACTGTTTGCAATCCTTACTCTTTCCTCTGTTTGTTTGTTTTTTTTTCTCTCTCTCTCTCTCCTTACTTTCTGCCTGTGTGCCCTTTAAGCTCCTGATTGTCCTGTTCTGAGACAAGAATATCCTATATTTCTCAGTAGACCCCTTACTTGCTCAGAGGCAGACTTCCAGCAGCTAGAGGGGGTGGAGAGCTACTCTTGCCCTTCTAGGATGGTGGGTCTTTGGTGGCTCTGTGATCACTCACTTTCTGCTCCCAAAGAGGAAGTTCCTGTTGTCAGTCAAATTCTGTGCCTATAAAAGTAGTACTAGCTTTGGGTGGGAGGGAAGGAGGGCAATATAGTCCCAGTAGAGAAGTCCAGTCACACAGCAGTCCTTTCTCCTGGTGTCTTCTGCCAAGTTACTGGCAAAATCTTTCTAAGGCAGTCTTTAAATGTAGCTTCCTTCTAGCTAAGCCACTTCCCCTACTTACTAGAGCTTTCTACAAGTAATTTAAACCTCACAGCTATCAAGTTCTTTCAATCACCTAAGATTTACACCTAGATAACTGTTCAGATAACCATTCAGTTCAGTTAACTCAGACAAACACACACTTTTTTTTTGTTAGTTTTTTTACCCCAAATTAAAGTTCCAAGTACAAGAGTTGTACTTCTTTAGTCCCAGCAGAGAAGTCCAGTCACACAGCAGTCCTTTCTCCTGGTGTCTTCTGCCAAGCTACTGATATCAACCAGGTCATGGCACAATTTCATGAAATCCTTTATTCCTCTCCCTCCCTTCCCACTGGAGAATGGGAAGACTGAGGAGTTCCTTAAAGACGTTCCCATACCTAGACTGGCCAGCTCACAGCTGGATAAACCCCTGACTGAGACCGAAGTAGTGGCAGCCATAAAGACCATGAACCCAAAGAAATCTCCAGGGAAAGATGGGCTCCCTGTTGATTTTTATCAAACTCCAGAATTGGACATGGTGAAATACTTATTAAGGGCCTTTACAGGCTCACTGGCAAGGACCTTGGTTTTCTGTTTTTACCAGTAACACTGGTAAAAATCACAGAATCCTGATTGGTTTGCAGATTTTGAATTCTTGTACTGGTGCCTCATGGAAATTACATTTCACTGCACAGAGTCCCTAAGATTTCAGCATCTGTTTCAATTTTTTTTATTTTCACTTTCTATGTCCCCTTTTCACAGCATCAGTCTCCACTTTTCAGAGATCCCTAGGCTGGGTATCCCCTAGCTTCATCCCAGGTAAAGCTCAGGAGCTCCTGTGGGCCTGCCCCATCCTGCCTATGTTGTACCCCCACAGGTGGGAAGGAAGGGGACCCCAGGTCATCTCTCCACAGTCCCTTAATGTGTGTCATGCAGCCCAGTGGGTCCCTCATTGCCCAGTGGGTCCCTCATTGAGCCTTGTTATGAAGTCTGGGGCAGCTGGGTCCCTTCTACCAGTGGCCAATGTGGGGTGAGTGTTATTGTTTTTTCTGGTCTCTGTCCCTGAAGGCATTGGCACTCGAGGGGATCCAAGGAGGTAGGGCACATAGAGGCATGCAACTGCTCCAGATCTTGGCTAGCGTCCTTCCCTCCCGATTGTTCTGCAGCCCCATTGCACCACCATCAGTGGTCACCCAGGTGGTGGTAAAGCAGTGGGATCTGCAGCCCACCCTCCACGGAGGTGGAGGAGGAGGAGAAGAGGAGCCCCTATGTGCTTCATCCCACTCCCCTGGCCAGACCTCCAGCAACCTGAGTTCACTTCCAACCCTGGGTCACTGGTATTGCAAGCAGTAACGTTACCTCAGCGTCGGCCAGCCGGCCCAGATTTCAGCATCTTAAAATAAATGCTGTTGTGCTTTGCATTCTTTCTGCTTTGCTGTGTATTGAATCAGTAAGGAAACTACCTGGACTGCTCTGTTGTAACCAGCCATTCAGTTAAACCACCTACGCGTCTCACCAACCTCTCCATCGGCTGAGGACTGCTTTCCTTCCTGAAACCACAGTTTTCATTTAGTATGTGCCTAAATGTCTTTTATTATTTATATTACACTGGAAGATACAAAACAAAAATACAAGCATCAGCACACATGGGCAGGGCCACTGGAAAATTGCAGGAAAAGTAACCTGAAATTGCTAAGATGTTTTGCAAAACTTGCTGATAAATTGCAGGACTTGCACTATAGACCCTGAGTGCTTCACAATAAATCCTTTACTGTTTTCTGCAGCATATATTAGTCAGCATAAACTACTAAATAAATACACTGACACTTGAATATGTTTTAAATATGAAGAAAAATGTATGCTCCTAACATGAATCCTAAATGGATAAGATGTGTTACTTCTCTTCCAAAATTTTAAAACATCTGCCTCATACAGTGCTAAATAGATTTTATTTAGTGAGCCACAGAAAATCAATATTAAATAAATCCAGAATAGACAGATTTTATCTGTTTCTGGATGTTAAATAATGAAGCCTCATCAAAAGCTATTTATAATTCTCTGTCAACTATTCACCCACTTTGGTGCAAGGAAAAATAAGCATGGAGTGGCAAATAATTCTATTTTAGTAAAATGTTAAGTGTTTAATGTTCATAATTTGCACTGTCCGGTACCAGTAAGCACTGAGTTAAAATACCGGTTTCTAGTTGGGGGAGAGCTGCGGGCTTGATTAAGAGCGGAATCACTGAGGTGTGTGTCAAAAGGAAGCAGCGGCGATTCTCTTGCCAGTGTGACTGCGGCAGTGGTAAAAGGCCATTTTGCAGCATCGGGATGGAAGTGGAGACTATGGAGCCTCTTGCGGCAAGAACCCCGGCATCTAAGAGACCAAAGCCCCTATCCCCTGTCCGAAATGAGCAGGAAGGTGAGTCGGATAAGGAAGGGGGTGCTGTCAAGGCTACTGATGACATACAGGAAATAAAACAAATGCTGCAGGGGCTGGTGTTTGATTTTGCAGAAGTTAAGCCAGCACTGAATTCATTAGCACAGCGAATGGGGGATGCAGAAGCAAGGATCTTTTCCCAGGAAAGGGAGGTATCCATAATGGATCAGGAGTTAGTGGCTGTTCGAAAACAAGTTAAGAAACTTGAAGAGAGGATGGATGATCAGGAGTCTAGATGCTGGAGGAATAATTTGATATTAGCAGGGCTCCCAGAGAGAACTGAAGGGTCGGACTGTGTTTCTTTCCTGCAAGACCTATTGCTTAAATTGCTGGGCCCTACTCCATTTGGGGAAGCTTATAATTTGGAGAGAGCTCATAGGGCTTCAAGATAGATGCCCCCTCTGGGTGCAAGACCACAAGTGATAATTATGCGATTTCTGAACTACAAGGAAATGTCTCATGTGCTGGTTACTGCAAGATGGAATAAGACATTACAATGGAATGGTGCATCACAATGGATGTTTCAAGATCAGACACCAATGGTTAGGGAGAAGCAGAAGGAGTACTCTGAGATCAAGAAGAGGCTGTACCTCGCAGGAATCAAATTTCATTTACAGTACCCCTCAACTCTGATGGTACAACTTCAGGCTGGGGAGAAGAGATACTTGACTGTGAGGGATGCCTTGGAGGGCCTGTGGGTAGAACTCCCAGAGTTATTTAAGTCACCGACCTGAATCTATGCAGATAAGGAGGAGGCTGGATTGATCTAAAAACTGGGACTGTCAAGAATGAAGGAATATGGCAAGCTTATTTTGATGCTTAGGTTTTCACTAGAAATGGTATACATGTTGGGTTGAAATGTTTAAGATCTACATGTTTTGTTAATGTGGGTCAATTTGGGGGTGAAGGGAGATTGAGTTTAGAGATTTAATGTTTGAATTAGGCGGGAGCAAGATAGTTGGGAGGAGGGTTGGTGGGGGTTAGAAGATAGGGTAATGTGTGGTTGGATGTTGAGGGGTTCTGCTGGGTATAGCTTATAGCTTAGAGTTTTAAGGGGACCCTCCCTTGAGGAGTTAAGTTAAGGAGGGAGGAGAAGGACTGGTGGAGTGATAGGCAATTGATGGAGGAAGGGAGGTGGGCTCCTCATCCCAGCATGGGTGTTGCTAGTGGTACTGGGGTAGAAACTAATGCTTAGAGATTTATTGTTAGCTCGTACTACGTAGAAGGGATATCCCACTTAGTTGAGATATAGGGATTAGGGAGCTGGTTGGTTTGGTTGATTTAATGTCTGGCTGAAGCCCCAGGGAGAATAGTTAAATATACCTATCTAGGAGGTATAGGGACAGATTTTGTATCAGAAGGGAGAGGTGTGGAGGGGGAAGGGAAGGTTGGAGTAATGGGAGTGTGATATAGGAAAGAGATGTAAATATGTTCTAGATGCTCTTTGGTTATGGGCTGGGTACTTGGAGATGCTTATTTAATTGGAGGGGTGGAGGGGGAGTGCAGAAAGGGGTTCATCCATGAATTGATATCTGAAAGGAGGGTGATCTCAGGATCGGAGGCAGGGGGTCTGGGGGTGGGTTAATGGGATCTGGAGGGAGAGAGAGTCCAGTATAGAGAGAGTGGCGGAAGCAGACCATGAAAGGGCACAGAATGAAGGCTTAATCATAACAACTTTTATACCCAATAATGTCAGGGGTTAAAATGATCTCATGGAATACCAAGGGACTCGGGGGTAGATGTAAAAGAATGGTAATTTTGAGACATATTGAGCAGATGGGGGCTTACATTGCAGCTTTGCAAGAGACCCATTTATTGACAGAGGAGGTGAGTTGTCTTAAGCGAGTGTGGGCGAGTCAAGTTTTTGGAGTGGGTAAAGAAAGAGTGTTGGGGGTGTGGTGATCCTAATAAAGAAAACTTGTCCATACAAGGTGGAGCATGTGATCGTAAGGGAGGACGGCAGAGGGATTTATCTCTCTAGTACCTAGTCCGGTAAAGCAATATCAGTTGCTTCTATTTATGGCCCAACCCCCCCCAATCATGATTTCTTTGCTTCATTAGAGAGGGATATGGATGTTTTGTCCTCACATTCCCTTATTTTGGCAGGGGATTGGAACATTTGTTCTAATAATTTGGAGGATAGGATACCACCGTCTAGAGTGCCTTTGTCTAGGGCTCAGATTGCCCTGAACAGATTAATGGAGGTTAAGGCTATGGTAGATCCAATCAGGACCTACTCTATGGGGGGGAAGGGTAACAATATGACGTTTTACTCTGCGGCCCTTAAGAGTCAATCCCGTATTGATTTTTTTTTTTGGTAAATGGGGAGGCACTTAGGGAGGCTAAGGAAGTGACAACCAGGGGTAGAGTTTTCTCGGATCACTCCCCTATTCATTTGAGATGGGAACCAATTCCTACCACTCCTAGACCATATAGGTGGAGGCTGAATGACTCTTTATTGATGGAGGCCCCAGTTTGGGAAAAACTAGATGAAGCCCTTCTGGAGATTATCCAGCAACAGTTACCCATGCTATAAAATAAAAATTTGGTGCGGCCAACTTGTAAGGTGTTGTATGCAGGAGTAGCGCAGAGTTTGGCAGTGCAAAGAAATAGAATGAGAAGGCCAAAAGAGGAATTTATTATGGGAGCAACTGAATCGCTGACTCCATTGGAAGGGTCCTCTAGGGAAATTGATGCAGAACTTAAGACTTTGAGAGGGGAAATGGCGGATATCCTGTATAGTAAAGTGGAATTTTGGTTGGAAAAGATTAAAGCTAAATATTTAATGCAGGGAGATGTACCTGGGCACCTTTTAGCAGACAAAGTTAAGGAATGGGAAGCTAATAGAACAGTTACCTCTATACAGTATGCCGGAAAATATTTAACGGACCCCCAGGAAATGGCAGACGCCTTTGCCTCCTATTTTAAAGAATTATATCAAGCAAGAAACCTGGCTAGTGAGGAGGAAATCAGAATATTTATGGAGGGAGTTCCGCTCCCAGTCTTAGACTTTATACATGCTAGTGAGTTAGCAGCTCCCATAAGGGCATCAGAAATAATTGAGGTGGTTAAATCTTTGCCCCATGGTAAAACTCCAGGGCCGGATGGTCTTATGGCTAAGTTCTATCAGGCACATAGTCAGATGATACTTCCTATACTCCAAGAATTTTTTAGCACTATATGCAAGAGGGGGTGTGTCATTCTCCATTGTATCAGGCATATATCACACTTGTTCCTCAACCAGATAACCCTAGGGATATACCGAGTAATTACAGGCCTATAGCCTTGATGAATCAAGACATTAAAATTCTTACTAGAATTCTGGTTAATAGAATATTGAGTATCTCCCCAACTTTAATTAGTCAAGAACAAGTGGGTTTTATGTCAAGGAGGGGAGCACAAGATGCCCTCAGGAAATTACACCATATACTTAGCTATGCACCGGACTCTCAGTTACCCTTAGCTTTATCTTTAGATGCGGAAAAGGCCTTTGACAGGGTCTCTCACCCTTTTCTTTTTGCTACAATGGAGAAGATGGGTTTTCCAGAGGGCCTGATTAGAGGTATCAAAAATCTATATGCAGCTCCAATGGCTAGAGTACTGTGCAACAGTTATGTTTCCCTGAGCGATTCAGCTAGAAAATGGGACCTGTCAAGGATGCCCTCTTTCGCCGATATTGTTCAGCAAATATTTGGAACCTTTGTTGAAAGCTATCAGTATGGATGCACAAATAAAGGGGATTAAAATAGTGGGGTGGGAGTTAAAATTTTCAGTTTTCACTGACGATATACTTCTCCACTTACAAGATCCAGCACTAAGTTTTTGAAGAACAATAGATTTAATAGGGAGATACTCTAAAGTTTCAAATTACAAACTAAATTTGATTAAGACTCAGATTCTTCCTTTGACACCTTATGTATGTAGGGTAGATTTTGCACCAATGCAGGTACAATGGAGAATGGGCAAGATTAAATATTTGGGCATTGGATTACATCTAGTATGAAGGAGGGTGCAACATCAAATATGGAGGGGGTCCTGTCAGCGATTAGGGGGGATATACTAAGATAGAATAAGCTTCCTCTGAATTTTGCAGCTAGACTGGATCTCATCAAGATGAATTTATTGCCCAGATTGCTATATCCAGTATACTTAGCCCCATATAGCATTCCCACAACCTGGTTTAATATAAGTAGGAAGCTCCTTTCGAAATTTTTATGGAATGCTAAACCTCCCAGGAAAAAGCATACTATTTTGTGTTTGCCGTATGCGATGGGGGGGATTAAATTGCCTGATCTCCATGTATACTATGTGGTGGGACAGTGGGGTCTCATGATTCGATGGCTTAGAAATCTAGAAGGGGAGACCTATGTACCAATTTGGCTACAAATTGAGAGGCAAATGTTAAAGGACTCCGGTCTTTCTGTGGAGGCATTCCTGTTTGCTAATGTAGAAAAAGGCCCTAAAAAAATATCCTGGAATTCAGTTGTGAAATTGGCAGGGGCCTGGTGGTCGTTTCTTACTCTGGTCCAGAGAAAGAACCAAATGAAAGCTAGAGACCAAACTGTGCTAGGCAATCCTAACTTAATAATTGGGGATGAGGTAATTAGCAAAAGATGGGCTGATCAGCTGTTGAGTCTGAAGATCAGGGATGTCATCCAGGGTAATAGAGTGGTCCTCCCAGCTGGGTGTGAAGGAATGTCCTTTTTTAGAATGTTACAACTCACACGAATGTTAGAGGGGGTGGTGAAAAGGACTGGGGATTCTATGGATAATTCTTTCACATGGGACAAATTAAAGGATATTGATCCTATATCCAAACTTCTTTCACAAGTATACAAGGTGCTTTTGGATTATTTTAGTCCGAACTCTCCTATAAAAGTTGCATATTGGTTCAGGACGATGGCCCCCAGAAACTTGGATTGGGACAATATATGGAAAAGTAACAAGTATATATCTATACCCAAATATAAAAGTATGCAATTTTTTATTGTCTCTAATATGTATTTCACCCCTGTGAAACTATGTGATAGACATCTCAGACAGACAGACCTGTGCTTTAGATGTGAGATGGGAATAGGGGACCTCCTACACGTGTTGTGGGAATGTAGTAAAATAGCGCCTCTTTGGGTTGAAATCAAACTGCGTATGGACCCATTGCTGGATTATTCAGAATTTATAACACCAGAGATTTGTATTTTAGGAGATTTCTCACAAATCTCAGGTACTACACCCAAATATCATCTTTCCTTGATGACAGCAATTGTCAAATCTTTTCTGCTACAACATTGGAAAGATGACCAGGTGTATGCATATGATTAGTGGGTGAGAGATCTTACTGGGGCTTGGGGAAGAATACAGAGGCATCTCAGCTTGGAGGGTAAAATAGGGCTATATGCTAAAAGATGGTCGACTTTGGAAGTGATTTACTCGCTGCAGGGTAAAGGTACCCAAATACAGGCCTGTCTGTCAGGTTGTGAGTAGCAAGAGAAGGTTATGCTGGAACATGATACTGATATGTTTAGAATGATTTTGGTCTGAATGGTCAGATGAACAGCTTTTTTTGGAAGGGTTGTAGTGCAAGCATAAGGGTATTAGATTGATGGTCTTGGTCTGCTAGGATAGGTGAGGGGATGGGGACTCTCTCTCTTTCCCTGGGACACAGCAGGGAGCCACCACCTGGAGGGATTGCATCTAAGAAGGAGATTATGGCTTGATGCCCTCATTAGAGAAACAGGAGATGGGTTATAGGGGTTATTTTCCTCTTGATTAAATTAATTTATTGATCCTGTTATTCTATCATAAAGATTCTATAAGAGTATATAAGCATTTTATAGGGTGATCTCCTGTGCTGTGTATGTATATAGGTGTTGTATATATAGTTTTCACAGTCAGTTTGGGACTGTGTACCCTGGCTTGGCCAGGTATATGTTTGTCTGTCTAAAGTTTGGAAAATCAATAAAGAAGTTTTCAGCAAAAAAATAATTTTCACTGTAGGTACTGCGCATTAGTATTGAAATCATATATTAAAACATTATATATGGGTATTATTATGGCTGGCAGTATAGCCTAGTGATTAGAGTAACAAACAGTGATTGAACTGGGTACATCCAGCAGATTTGGGTAAGGGTTTGATTTCCACAACCTCCACTTGCCTACTGTTTGACTCCGAGCAAGTCACTTAACCTTCCCAGTGCTCCTGGGTCACCCCTGAAAACAGGCAGTTATGCCAAGTGGGCCTTACCTGGTTTACAAAGAATATACTGTATATATATATAAAAAAAATACCAATACATGTTTACTACATCATACAGTAATCAGAGTACCATGTAATTTGCCTGAGTTTTACTTGGGCTGTAATGATTTTGTATAGTTAAAGATAAATGTTCAAATACATTTTATGTGTTTTATAAGCTTGTTTTTAAACTTTAGTTAGGTTTTTATTGTATTCTTTGCATGCCAGCATCTAGGCTGTAGATTGCTAAGCACAAGATCACTATTACCAACTAGCTTATTCAAGTTTATAATCAACAGGGCCATCCAAACTCCTCAGTTGTTTGAGTGAAAAGTATCTGAATGAAAGCATGTTCTCAAGGAAGAAGCTTCACAGTTGGCACTCCATTTACATGAACGGGATCATTTGCACATTTTCTCCCACCTGCTGTTTCAGTCTCTGTGACAACAGAAAGTTTTCTGATAGACTGCTTTAACAAAAAGCAAATGTTAAGTGTTTACTTGTATTTATGCTTGGCCAGTGGATTTTGAAATCACATTCAATGGCACTCAGAAGGTAAGTTCCTTGGGGCTATATGAAGCTGGTGGGCAGAGTGGTGCTCAATTCACATCTGATCTCAGACATGAAAACTGAGAGACACCCTTTTCATGGAGACCAAGTAAAAAAAAGCATCCACATGTTTAGAAGATGCATGATTTTCCAGCTGAAGGTCTTCCACTAATCACTTGTGGATTTTTTTAGGTGAAGACACTTTATTTCAAAGAAACGAATTCAGGCAGTTTTTGTTTGTTTCTCCTACCTACTGTACATCCACTTCTTCAGGCCTGTTGAGGCTCTCTACCACCACTGCTGAATCCCGACCAACATCCACTGCCCCTTATTGCCATGCTACCAGGTAACCCGAAGTAATCCTTCTTTGGGTGGGCCCTTACCCATGTGGGAGGCTACCAGGTGAGGAAAACCATCCCAAAGAGCTTTCTGTGTATCTCAGACATGGCAGGGGTCAGAACAGGCACCTGTGTCTGGGGCTTTCTGGCTTATGGAGGGACCAGCAGCCATCCTTTGGTTGACCAGTGGGTGTTTTCCCATTTTCTTGGGAGCATGGCAGGCCACATGATGTCAAGGCACAAGCCATCGTCTGTCACGCTCCCTCCAAGGAGTGAGGGCTGACGTGTTGCAGTGCCTCTGGCCTCTACCAGGGGCCAGCAAATGCTGAGCCGTGATCCCACCCTCCTTCCCAGGAGAAGTCGAGTGGTCGCTGGACACTCAAGCTTTTACCCCCCTGGCTGGTCCTCCAACACCCAAGTCTGTTCCAGAACCCTGGTCAGTGGTGTCACAGGTAGAAATCCAATTCAGGCAGTGAAATGATAGATAGAAAAAAACAAAGATGGTCCACCTTAGTGGTGGTGGTTCAGATTAATTCACATCTGAGTTCTAACAAGCAAAGAGACCAATTAATTTGTAACTTGTGCATGTGGGGTGTGGGTGTTGAAGAAAGGGGATCATAGTGCTGTCACTACTGCCATCACTCCTGAGAGATGTGGACTGTATTGTTGCTACTACCATCACACCTGAGGGGTGTGGGCCACAGTGCTTCTGCCATCACCACTGGTGGATGAGGAATGTAGTATTGCTGCCATCCCACCTAAGGAATGGGGCCCATAGTGCTAATACTGCCATCATACCTGAGGGATGGGGAATGTAGTACTGCTGCCACCACACTTGAGTGATGGGGGCCATAGTGCTGGTATTGCCATCATACCTGAAGAATTGGGAACGTAGTACTGCTGCCATCACACCCAAGGGATGGGGGCTGCAGTGCTGCTGCTTCTGTCACACCTGAGGGAGGGGGGCCGTAGTGCTGATGCTGCTGCCATCGCACCAGAAGGATGGGGGCTGTAATGCTGCTAGTGCTGCCATTGCACCTGTGAGATGGGGGCCATAGTGCTGCTTCCACCACAGCTTAGGGAATGGGGCTGTAGTGCTGCTGCTGCCATCACATCTTGTACCTAAAATAACTTTAAATTGGTACAAGGATAGAAGGATGTGCAATGGTGGAGGTTGAAATTGCTAAAATGTATGTTAGCAGAGTTAAAAATTGTTAAATAAAGTATACAAAACCAAACACTGGTAAAATCAGATTTTGGCTTAGCAGGCACAGGTGACAATATCGTTTTTTACAATGTGCAAAACGGAAATTGCCCTTTCTCAATCCCGGTAAACCGGTGTCCCTGCTCACTGGGAAAGGGGACACTACCCCCAACACTGAAGGAATCTGTCATAACTGAGCTCCCCAAGAAGGGTAAAAACCCCACTGAATACTGGGAGCTACAGGCAGATCTCCCTCATAAACACAGATGCCAAGATACTGACGAAGGTTCTGGCAGCCTGCCTAAAAACACTCCTTCCTGGCCTGATTCACCCAGCACAAGCAGGTTTTGTCAAGGGGAGGCTAAAGTCAGACCATCATAGGTACCTGGCTATGCTAATGCATGAAACCTGTAGGTCCCCCCTCCCCATGGTGGCCTTAGCAATTGACTTTGAAAAAGCCTTCGACAGTGTTGAGTGGCCATACTTTATGTATACCCTAGAGAGGATGGGAGTGGGGGCACATTTCTGGCCATGGGTACAGCTGCTGTACATGTCGCCCATGGCCTCAGTCCTCACCAACAGGATGGTCTCTCCCCTCTTCAAATTGAATAAAGGGCACCAGACAGGGCTGCCCCCAATCATCCCTTTCGTTTGTCATGCCAATAGAACCATTGGCCATAGCCATCAGGGAGGTGAGGGGAATACTGGGAGTACAAGTAGGTGAGACCATCCTCAAAACATTCCTTTACAGGGATGATCTTTTGATCACCACTTCATAAACTGCCCCCCACCCCCAAATCATCCAAGAGATTCTGCATATCTTGGGAAGATTTAACGCAGTATCTGTCCTTAGGGTTAATCGTACAAAAACAGAGGTACTCTCACTGAATGTGGCTTGTAGAGCCCATGACTTAATGACACTGAGACTCAAATTGTCTCCCAAAGGGATAAAATATGTGGGGGTAATTATTCACCCCAACCTTGCAACACAGATAAAGTCTAACTTTTGGTCCCTGCTAACCTCTATCATGGGAGATCTTGATCGCTGGAAGCCACTAAAACTATCCCTGGCAGGAAAGAGCGACTCAATTAAGCTGATGGCAGCTCCTAAGATCCTCTACCTCCTGGCCCACACCCCAATGATAATCCCTCAGACATGGTTTCACAAACTAGACACCCTGATAGGGGGGTTCTTATGGGAATGGCACCCCTCGCTTTAGTAGATGGAAACTCAGACAACACTGGAGAGGGGGAAGCTGGGGGATACCCTGGTTCCAAGGATACCACCGGGCATTTATCACTGCCAAAACAGTTAAATGGTTTAAGTATCATGGCTCAGCATCTCCAATACAGGTAGGACTCAAAGCACAGGTAGGACTCAAAGCACAGCTAATAGGATCCCCATCCCTGGCTACAGTGCTATACTCCACCAAGAGAGCATCTCCCTGTCCTGTTAATCACTCAACTACTGGCAAAAAGTGCAAACAATTCTACAGATACCCTCTAACCCCTGGGTACATGTGCCTTTACAGGTGAATCAAACTGTGACAGTGGGGCAGACCCCTACACATTGGAAAATGTGGGAAGCCCAAGGAATCAGGTAGTGCAGGATATAATGACCCCTAGCACCACTATGTTGGATGCCTTACAAGACTTAAAAGAGAGGTATCATCTACTGCCCCACCACATTTGGAGATATCTCCAAATAAGGGATGCAATAAAGAGACTGCCCCCCCTCAACAGATGCAAATAGCTCACACAGGGCAGTATAGCCTAGAGGTTACAGTAATGAGTTGGGAACGAGCTTGGTACGTCCAGCAGACCAGACCTTGGTTTAATTCTCACAGCCTACACTTGCACACTGTGTGACTCTGAGCAAGTCACTTAACTGCCCAGTGCTCCCAGGTCACCCCTGAAAACAGACATTTGTGCCTAGTGGGCCTTACCGGGTTACCAAAGACTAAAATACAAAATAAAAATAATCACCGACTGGCTTCAGCTAGGCAAAGGGAGGGTTAGTCAGATCTTCCAAGCTATGACGGACACCCAATCTGACCCTTCCAAGCTGGCCAAAGCCCAATGGGAACAGGAGCTAGGATCTCAGATCTCTGAGAGGCAGTGGTTCCACTCCTGGACCAGAATCCACCAAGCCTGCTGTGACGACAGGACACATTTGATGATGAATAAAACCCTGCAGAGATAGTACTATACTCCTGCCGAGCTCAAGTAAGTCAGTCTAACACAGACAGTTGAGATGTGTGAAATTAGAAAATTTCATTCCACAAAATATTTTGCTAAATTCACACATTTCATGACATATTTTGCAGCTGCAAAATTCAAAATTCCGCAGGTGAAATGAAAAATTTCATCCATAAAACGTGAAATTTTACCCACAAAACGGCAAAATGCAGGGAAAATTATCAAAATTGTGAATTTCACAGCGAAATGTTGTGTTTCGTCGGCAAAATTTAGTATCTGGCAAACATTTTACAGAATGGTGGAATTCTGAAAAATGTTTCATACAGTGAAATTGTCGATTTCGCTGCAATTTTGCTAGTGAAATTTAATTTTGCAACATCTCTAACAGACAGATAACAGGTGGCCAGACCTCACCACAGCCCAGGTGTGGCCACCGGACTGGGACACAGCACGCAGTGCACATGGGCCAGTAGCGGAAATACCCCACTGCCTGTGTGCCTGTCAGATCCCATGTGCCCCCCCTAGCCACATACAGCACAACTGTACAGATGCCACAATACACACAGCCGGCCATGTGTATGTCACTGTGTGCATCCCATGCTCTAGGTGCAGCATCTGTGGATCACACAACAGCATAACATTAATGTCCACTGTCAGGAAACACCTGCAAGTTGGGCCTGTCACTGTGAACAGTGCAGTCAGCATCACTGCCCTACACACCATAGGCAGTGCTGTGTTCCACATACTACTGGCCCCCTTGTTACTGTAGTGTCTGCTGTGCACTGTAGCATGCCTTATGGTGTTACAGTTGCATGCAGCACTACCACCAAATGTGCCTATGCTGTGTTGTCCCCTGGGCACAATATGCTATGCTATGCTGTACTGTGTACACGTAGCCTGCAGCTATCTTTGTGTACTGCCAGACAGACCTACAGGTGGAGCTGTGGTTAGACCTGGCCAGTCCCTATACATCCAGAGTGACCTACAGGTGGCTCTGTGAGACCCTGCAGTAACACTGGGTATACTACATGCAAATCGGGGAATAATGAAATGCTAATTTGGATGTTTGCCCAGAGACTACCTGAGTAGTATCATTTGCATGTCACTTTTGAATATATCAGTGTTTAGTGCCAGGCAAACAGCTTAGCTCTGTGCTAATCCTGTGCAAACACGTTAGCACTGTGCAAATGGTTTGGGGAATATTATACTGTTTTGCACACTGTACCATCCCATAGGCTGCTCCCTGCAGCTGTATTGGGTCCACAGATTTGTTGGAACACACATTGGCCACATAAGTCAGTGTCAGTGGCTCAGTAGGTAGCACACTCACCTCTGAGGCTGGGAGATCAGAGGGCTGTGGGTTCAGTTCCCACATCTGGCACTTGGGTTAATATCCCAGTACTGGCATCATAGTGCAGCATGAGAGGGGTGCTGCACTTTTGAGGTGCCGTCTTTCGGATGAGTCATTAAACTGAGGTCCCATCTGCCTGGATTGGTGGTAGTTCAGGTGGATGTTAAAGATCCCATGGCACTTATTGAAAAGAGTAGGGGAATTTCCCAGGTTTCCTGGCCAAATTTCCCTCATTCACTAAAACTACCACCAACAGCTTAATCTGGCTCAAGGTCAGTTGGCATTCATCTGTATCCCCCTTCCCCCGGGTCATGCCTGAAAATAGGCAGGATTTGTCTAGTGCACTTACCTGGTCAACAAAAACTAAAAAAAAAATAAGTCACTTCTAGCTACCTTCACATCGCTGTGCACTGTGATGCTGTTATGGTCTGCACTTCCTGGTCGCTATATTCAGAGCTATTTTATTCTAGGGCTACATTTGCCCTGCATTCCCAACCCAGTTTGCCTGGCCTCATTCCCATTCTATATTCAGAAGCTGTTTGCCCAACGCTATTCCTTCTGAATATAGCTAGCTTTGTACTCCGGGCTAAGTTTGCTGGCTGGGCAGTGCTAATTTAGCACTGGGGCAAGGCTTTGAATATCTGGCCCTATATCTCGATAAAAGATTTCAACTTAAAATTTTGCACATTAATATCTTTGTCTCCCTTTGATGAAGTGAACTGCAATTTTGGACGTGTTGTCTAGGAGGCAATATCTGGATGTGTGGACATTTTTGTGAGAACAACGTGTGTGGTTTCTGAGATCCACATGTGTCATTTTTAGTAAAAAACAAACTTTTTCCTATATTTAACGTTCTTTTTTTGTTGCTCTCACATGCCGCCAACACGGAATGGAAATTTTTCCACAGACTTACAGAGGACATGTGTCATGTCCCAAGGTAGTGCAGTTGTCTGGTCTGGTAAAAACATATCAATAGGTTCAGAAGTTATAAGTGTTTTAGTGTTTTCATACCTGCACATGCACAGTAGGGTTTTCAAGAGTTCTGTGGTAAAAGTAAAACTTTGATGCTGCAAATCCTGGTTTTTGGTTTTTCAGCACAGAATTGGCAGGGCACTAAAAATATCTGGTGTTGTGCCAACCACCATCTTGTTCATTGTTTCAACGTAGTGACAACAATGGAAAATACAATAAACTGCTGATATTTTCAAAAACAAACATTAGAACCTAGCTAAATGGGACCAGTTTAGCTAGATTCTGATGTTTGTTTTTTATCATAATTCACACAGATAACTTTTCTGGGCACCCAAAATCCCAGGTGCCCAGCTTAGTAAGAGGAGCCCTTTCCCACATTCTGTGTATGAGAACAGTGGGAATTTATTGACTTCTGCAGCTGCAGCAGAACTTGTGCTGCCAGCTGCAATGAGAGGAGTGAACCACTGTTTCTCAGGTGACTAGTGGATCCCCCTTTGCCATCCTGTATGTGTGCAAGGTTGCTCTGGTGTCTAGTGGCAACTCCACCCTCCGAAGGCTGCCCTCCATAATAAAGATTAACTTTAACTGGTGGGACACATTTGTTAGAAGCTCCGCAAATGTTTTGCTGAAAGATGCCATTTGACTGAGGTTACATGATTGTTTTAACAAGAAATATTTAATCACATTGAACTGCCACATGGTACTGTAAATACTCGTAAACAGTAAATCTAAACAGTGCACGGTTGTAATGTGCCTCCCCTCAGAAAATAAGGAGTTCAGTCTTGCATGGTTGCTGTTTAAAAAAAAAAAATGAAATCTCCATAAAAAGGATATGTGTTATAAAATCAGCAAATTCCAACTGTTCTTGACCATCCCCTAGGTTCAGTGTTCCTGCTCTATCATTGGGTAGAAACAGGGCCAAGTAAAATCAGGAGGATGATACATGAAGCTCATGGAAACTGTGTGCTCAAGGGCTTTGTGGTGGGGGGAAGTGATGCTGGTTCCCCTATAGAAGTCACTACTGTCCAGGGAGCTGCAGAGCTGGGCAGGAACCCCTGTAATATTACCATGGCCCTGCAGAGAGGTAGGCATCATGATGAAAGTCTTCAAATTGATTAACAGACAAGATTGCCAAAAGTAAAGGAGAATAATAGATTGCATTTTAAAAGTTCCCTGATGTATAGGGGCACCCCCCCCCACCCGTCGATTTCCATACCCTAATAAACAAACCATGTATCTTGCTCATCAGGACTCCCTAAGGTGGATTCTGCAGTTGTCTGTTGGAAAAGTGACCTAGACCCCTTATTTTTTTTTTGCAGTTTATTTTGTGGGTTTTAAACCTTTGGGATTTTGAAAGCTGCAGCTGAGACTCATGCTGTGGGCTGCAGTAAGAACAATGAGCCACCTTTCTCTGATGTCTAGTGGTGCCCCCCAATCACTTTCCTCACACTTGAAAGAATATATAAAGTTAGCTGTTGCTACCAAACACATATAATTAGATTAGACTCATTCATTTTCAACCTCACCCTGACCACCTCCCAAATGCCTGACCCCTGGAAAATCTTCAAGATCATCCCCATCTTCAAAGCCGGAGACCCGCAAACCATGGATAACTACCGTCCTATCTCCACCCTTCCTCATCTGAGCAAGCTACTTGAAAAAGCTGTCCACCATCAACTTGCTGACTACATTAAAAAACATAACCTCCTATGAAGTCAACAGCATGTTTTCCGCAAAAATCATTCCACTACAACTGCCCTCACACTCCTGACAGATCGCATCCTTACAAACATGGACCATGGCAATCCCACTGGTGCCATCTTCATCAACCTCTCCAAAGCCTTCAATATGGTAAACCATGCCCTCCTCCTCTCTAAACTCCTGGCTGCTCCCCGGAGGTCACCACCTTGTTCAAGAAGTTACCTCTCAGAGCACTCCAAATTCATGTGCATCAGCGCTGCCTGCTCCCCCACCCTGCCAGTCTCCACAGGTGTTTCCCAGGGCTAAATTCTGGCCCCCTCCTATTCTCCTTATTCATTAGCTTCCTTCCATTGGACAGTCTCAGCTGTCACTACCTCCTCTATGCTGATGACCTTGTGCTCTTCAGTAGTGGTAAATCTCCTGCCCTCATCTCTGCAACCCTCTCACTAAACTACACCTCAGCCCATAACTGGTTTCTGACAACCTCCTTCTGGTCAACACCAAAAAAATAAAATCAATGCTGTTCAGATCAAAGCCCTTCTTAGCTAAATGTAAGTCGTACCCCCTCAAGCATCCCATCATCCAGTGGTCAAGCCCTGGATGATGTCAAGCATTTCAAATATCTAGGAGTCATGCTAGACACATCCCTCTCTTTCACTGAGCACATAAGCTCCCTAGTGCAAAGATTGCACCAAAAACTAGGCACTGCCTATAGATTCCAGCAATACATCACCCCAGAGGCTCGTCTGGCCATTATTCAGGGAAACCTACTCCCTATCCTGGACTACTGTTCTCCAATCTACACCAGGACCTCCACAACCACCATGGCCAAACTCTCCACAGAATACAACAGTGCCAGCCAGTTTGCCTTGCTGGCCCCCTTCTCCACTAACCACTGTGTCCTATACAGTTCATTATGGTGGCTCCCACTTCAAGGCCATTTTGATCTCACCCTGTACTGCATGATTGACTCTGCCATCCACATCAGCCTGGAATCTCCTCTCGCACCCTTCCTCATCATCCAAACCTCACACCGCAGCCTCCGCTCCACTAGCATCCCTCATCTAAACATTCCCAGGGTTTCTACAAATATGGGTGCTACAGCCCTGTCTGTAGCAGCCCCCACACTATGGAATAAAGTTCCTGGTGAGCTGTGCTCTATCAACACCCACTGCCTGTTCAAAACTCACCTGAAAGACTGGCTCCTTTTGGCATCCACCTGCCACTGCTTTCTGGACTAGTCCTCCCCTTCCCCTTCCACCCTCTCTTATCTAACTGTAGTCCCTCTCACCTCCCCCTTGCTTCATTTCCTCCTTCCTGGCTTCCTCCCTCCCTTTTCCCCTCCCCACTCCCTCCTTTTTGCCACTTCCTATCCCCTGTAGTGTCTACATTGGTACCTGTGGTCTATTGACTGCTTCCTTTCCACCATGCACTGCTCTTTAGACCAGTCAGATCTCGTATTAATTACTTCCTGCATAACCTGTTGACTGATTTTGAATCCCTCCTGTAATTATGTCTCTTATGACTTACATTTTTGTTAATTCAGTCATACTATTTTAACCTTTCTTTTACCATTTTACATTATGTAATCAATGCTCTTCTGCTACATGTTGTGTTTAGCTTTGTACACTGTACCACTGCTTGTGGCCCGGGTCGTACCTGAAAATGGTCCCTGGGATCAGTGCACCCACCCGGTTACCAAAGTCATAAATTAATAAATAAATAAAATAAAATTACAAACTACTATATTGCAGGTTACACCTTTAACTTCCCTCTGGAGAGATATGCCTTAGAAATACTTAGAAATCTCAAACTTGCAAAAACGGGCAATTATTTATTTATTTATTTATCAAATTTTGGTGACCGGGTGAGCCCACTGGGCCACAGAGGTCCCTTTTTCAGGGGTGACCCAGGATTACATAACATAGGATAAATCACAATGCAGTAAATGTAGAAAATGCAATTATGATACAAGTTTTACAGAGGTGTACAGTCAGCTGGTTACATGTGCTGAGATCAGCATTACAGCAGTGCATGTGTATTGATACTAATAAAGAGGGGGGGTGAACTGCAAATGCAGAGACAGATTGCGCAGAGTAGGTAGTAACGGACTGTGAGGCTTAAGTGTCTGTATGGTGGACAGGCATCTCTAGCAGCTGCATTGGGAGGTACTGGTATGCTTTAATTAAAGTAATATCATCCGAGGGGGTCATTTTGTACACTTTCACCACTTTTAAATTCCACATTACCTCTTTTTGTTGTTAAAAATAAGGCACAGTTGTGCAAGATGGAAAATAAGCTTGGGTGCATTTGGCAGTCTCTTTAGTTTCCCCTTCTGGAGTGAAAAGTGGCCAATGGTAAATTGCTACTGCAAGCAGGGAATGCAGAGGAGTGGTTTCTCCTCAAAAAGTTCTCATTTATTTGGGAGCACATGGATGATCATATTGCCATTTAATTTAGAACATAACAGGTTTCATTTTTTTCCCCATTAACATTAGGGCTTATCGCTGAGATGAGAGATCCATGTCCATACAAGCACACTATAAACATGAATTCCAAGGAAAAGTTGACTCATAATGAGCTGACAGCCTGCGTGTGTTTTTCTCAAGTTACAGGCTTATATAACTTTAACATAAATTTGAAGCATCATAGTCTAGCCTATGATCATCCTGAAGAATGGTGATCTTAACCCAATCCTTTTTAGGGACACTGCTTCCTTGCTTAGGATCTGGTAGGGGTCATTCCATGGACGGAGCTCACAAATCTCTGCTGCTAGAAAGCCTGCCTGATGCCAGATTTCCAGTCAGTATTATTCTACAGATTAGGGACAAAGGACAAAAACAGGGACAACACTCACTGATGGCATTGATGAACGTTCAGGATGAAAGGCATCCGCAACCCCGCCCCCCACACACACACACACACACACGGCAAATAGTGTTACTGAGATTGTCTTCTGAAGCAGTGAAGGAACAACACTGTTCAACTCATTTCCAACATCACCCCCTATTTAATTCAATGTAAAATTATCGGAGAAGGTGTTCATTTTGTCCCTTTTTTATATACTTTTTATTTATTGCATTTTATCAAATACAATCACAAAGTACAACCTCATGTCAGACGTCCAGCATTAAAAAGGATCCACCCAATGGTACAGGAAATCAGTAATCTGTACATGATTATTTATTACCTGTTGTACTGTTTCCTTATTCAGAGGAGCCCCAATCTCAGTTACTTGACTCTCAGACTGCTCCTCTTTATCTCTGATTTTCTTCACACATGCAGTTGTGATATTTTCCCAGTGATGTTAAACAGTTCCATTTTACTCTGGATAATCTGGTTTGAATTTCTGAGCAAACCAAGTGTTTGCTATTATGGTTTCTGGCATGACCTCAACATGTTGACCAGTTCTGGTAGTAAGTCTTTCAAAATGGGGAGATTAAAAAAAAGAAACATCAGCTACTGAATCCTCAAGTCATGGTTAGTAAGATTAAAAGATGCTAATATAGTTCTAGCAGTGCAGTACTGGCTGAAGTACTACAGTATGTATTCTTGTGGGGGAAAAAGACTAAAATGGGTTTTAGTGTTAGAATAACTGTTCAAGCAGCTTGTAAAAATGATCACACACCAATCCTGATATTTGGCTTGAGTGAAGCCATACTTTGGTGGGTTACATATGAACTTGTAAAAATTGAGCTACTGACTTTAGAAAAGCTTTTTCTTTTATGTGAACATGTTGATTTGAGTGGAAGACATTTCACCTACAGTCTTCAGATGAATAAATTATTAATTAACAGAGGATAGTTGAATTAAAACTGAAACTACTTTAGAAGCACTCTATGTATATAGACATACAGTCATTTCTGTAAGTGAGTTCACTAGGAGGTTTAGCAGAGTGTTGACTAAAGACATTTTTTAGAATTTTAATTTAAGACAGAAACTTGATTGCATTAAATAATATTTTAATGGTTTATTTAGAGAACTACATGTACATGGCAGTGAAAATTCAGATAACTGATTACCAGAATAAAGCTATCTCAATACAATCACTTATTTGAACAGTAATATAGCATCAGTGCACCCCTTTTAATCAGAGTGTGCTTTACATTTATCATCTGGTAATTAGCATGAACAATGATAATGCAGTGTGAATTAATAGCTACCATGTATGTTTTGTTACATGGGACTACAGGTTCAAGCCCCACCAACAGCAAATCCATTACACTGCTAATTTCTTTAGAATTCACATTTGTGGCCCCCACCCACTGATTGCTGTAAACTATGGACATGATGGAGGATTGTCAGTTTTCCCATCTGAAAATCAGACACTTGGAAGACCTTTCACACTTTTTCAAAGTTACCCATTGTAGAGAGCTACAGTACTTGATTGGTCTCAAAGGCACCATTTCATTTATTTAGTATCCCTTTGTCGGTCTATTTGGTGATCTGTCTGTGTATGGTGACATGCAGTATTTTACTGCTGTCCCCACCATACCTCTCAGCACTATGATACAGAAGTTATGGACAGGGCATAGAATATTCAGTGAAATATCACCACATTAGATGGTACAGCTTCATAAACAGTAGTAACAAACTCTGGTAGCTGTATGCAGCTTTAAAGGAAAATGTAGTTTCTGAAGGAGATTTAATCTGTAATTCCACTGTTTGACAGTGTTTTTATGCTTACAGTACAATCCATGTACCCTGGTGTTAAAACACCAGTTTTAGGAGGGGTAGAGGAAAATGCTGAGGAAAAATTGGGAACATCCCTGAAAAATCAGGCCCAGTTGCAAGATGACACCATGGGTTATTAATGACTTTTAGAGTGTTGACCAGAACAAGATCACAACTACAGCAGTGCTCAAGCTCTTTCACAATCTCCCTTACCTATTCGGTTGCCCATTCCATTAATTAGTATGTGAATTCCAGCAATTTAGTTCAACTAGTGGCACAAATAACATGTCCTGTAAAATGTCACCATACAAATGATTCCAAATCTTGCAGAGGGAAGTACTTAAACTGCACAGGTCTCCTATAGTCTTAAACCAATGAGTGCAGCACACATTCTCCCATAATTCACTTCCTTCCTCGTACTAAATCAATACACAATATTGGCATTCATCCCCTGTTACCAGTCCACCTTGCTTCATTGTAATTATAATGTAAAGAATTCCAGCCATCAGTTTTGACCCTTTTCATGTATTTAATCATAGATGTACAATGGGGAAAGTGGAGCCTGCCAGAATTTTAATATTAGTAATCTTTGCTTTAGTGGTATGCTGTAGTTTGTTCATTCTTTTTTCTTTCACCCATATTAAATTTTCTACTGCTATAAATCTTGTTCATCCTTCAACTCCCCCCACACACACACGCAGATATGTTCAAGTGCTCTTATCTCGTTCAGGTCTTATTATACTGCCATTTAATACAGACTCTTTAGCTGTTTAATCACACCAGCAGCAGCAATAAATCCCTTTATCACCATTGCAGCATACCTACATAGCTGCTGATGGTGACAAAGAAATTATCAGTAACAAACTGTAAGCCTATAAATGACATTGTACTGTTAGTGCTATGACAGTAAATTTTTCCTAAGCAGCTCTTCTTTGTTTTACTAATCCTATTATGCAGTCTGTTTTTTCCATGCCTTACTATATTGAACCAGTGGTGTTGTTAATTTCCAACCCCCCCATCCCCCAAACACACTGATCCTACTATAGCAGCCGAGCTATCCGCAATGAGCAGGATACACAAGTTAGTAGTTCTTTAGCTTAGAAGAAGATCACAGCAGAACACTGAGGCAGGCTCAGCTTAGGCGCCTGCACAACACATGCCTCATACGGTGCGGCCAGGTCAACACAGTATCGCTGAGGTCCACTTTGTGCAGACCAGATGTAGGGGCCAGGCTCACACAGCCTGCGTGCCGGGTGCCAACAAACATTACAGACACGTGTTCGTCCTACCAGGACTCAGTCAGCACCTTTGCAAACTGTGTGAGAGGCCTCGGCACCATGCAATTCTGCAAGTTGGACTAGCATAACATTCTGTGTGATTTGCATATGCAGCCCATGATGCTTGCATTGTGGGGGCATGTGTGATTTGTATTTTCTTGAAACTTGGCTTCCCAGCCAAATGCCCTTTGGGTAAACCTTGCCTCAGTGTTTCTGCACAGAGAGTTCTTTTGTCTTTAAAATAGTTTTTTATTTTAATGGGTTCACCACAATATATCCAAGGCACACTGCCTCTAGGGTAGCTGGTCCATTCCACTGGGGTGTCAAACAGACGAGGCATACTGATGAGTCCTGGTAGGGACTGAAACACGTGTCTATGTCTTCTGTTAGCACCCTTTTCAAACTGTGTGAGAGGCCTTCGGCACCATGCAATTCTGCTTAAAGTTGGACTAGCATAACATTCTGTGGTGATTTGCATATGCAGCCCATGATGCTTTGCATTGTGGGGGCATGTGTGATTTTGTATTTTCTTGAAACTGGCTTCCCAGCCAAATGCCCTTTGGGTAACCCTTGCCTCAGTGTTTGCGACAGAGGTTCTTTTGTCTTTAAATAGTTTTTATTTTAATGGGTTCACCACAATATATCCAAGGCACACTGCCTCTAGGTAGCTGGTCCATTCCACTGGGGTGTCAAACAGACGAGGCATACTGATGAGTCCTGGTAGGACGAAACACGTGTCTATGTCTTCTGTTAGCACCCTTTGCAACCTGTGTGAGAGGCCTTCCGGCACCATGCAATTCTGCTTAAAGTTGGACTAGCATAACATTCTGTGGTGATTTGCATATGCAGCCCATGATGCTTTGCATTGTGGGGGCATGTGTGATTTTGTATTTTCTTTTGTTTTTAACTGTACTCCTCTTCTTATTGCCCTTATAGTTATACATCATAAGACTCTAACAGCATGTAAAACGTGATGATTTGTTAGTGGCAAAGTCATGTTAATGCCCTCCACACACACACTCGCATTGGCTGCTAAAAGTGATGGTTATGATACAAAACTGACAAACCCTTTTCTTGTTTTCTTATTCCCCAACCCCCTCCCACTCCACCTACCCATCTGGTGCATGGTAATAGCAAACTCAAGGGCGATGACAGTCATGTAAATTTGTTACAGATTTCCAGCTGTATTCTTTAAAAGGAAGGATTTGCACAAATCTTGAAATATCAGTAGTTAATTGCTTTCAGCCTTTTTTATGGTAGGATGTGGTCTGTTTAGTTTACATATTCCTCAGAACAACTACTCTGACTTTCTGTGAAAGGACATATGGTTCCAGCATTTCATTTGCATACTGCAATTTACAAGACCTGTACATATCTGTTTGGGTTCAGCTGTGACTGTTCCTGATTCCTGGGACACTGAGGAGACTTGTTGGGTAGAATAAAATGAAAAATCCTTTCTCTATCCAGATATGATGACTGCTCTCTCAGTATTCACTTTTATTGCATCATCGTCATCATCATCATCATAGTTTATTGTTCTTCAATAAAAACCATATGGACATTACAATCATAAAAAAATACATATAAATATATGCACATCTTATAATACTATTTTTTATAAAATTCAATTTCACTATCCATTGCACATAAACACAATCAAATGTAGGAATTTCTTATATCAAGGTCCCAGCAAGACGTACATCGTTAATACAGTATAAAATTACAAAATATCCCAACTAATATATAGCAGCTATACAATACATAGCTTCACAGTTGACTAGCACAATTGCTATTGCTAAACAGGAAGTTGTTTTATTTTAATCTTTATCACTTCACAGAAAAATTTTGCAGCCATTTCTGCATTTTCTACAGTAATAGGGTGGAGAAGAGCAAACAACAGACCATAATCTGCCTCTGAATATCTCAGAAGAAAATTATTCAATATCCTATTCCGATAAGAATTATATAATGGATATTGTACCGTGACATGATAAATAGTTTCCAAAAAGCCCTTATTACAACTGAAAATTCAGTGTTAAGTCCTTTGGAGGCATATCTATTAAAATAAGCATATTTAGAGGATATAATTCCCATCCTAGCCAAGTGATGGTTTTTTGATGTGAGGGGGTCAGAAGAAGAGTTAAACAATTCTCTATTAGAGAGTCAGTTTTATTAGAACCTAACCAGATAGCCTGACACTGACTTCTAACCTGCTCCATTTGTTTCATTTGAGCGAGCATAATCAACTTCTGCTTAACAATCCCCTAAAATAATGGGAAGATTACAATAGATTTATCAAAATCTAACCAGAGATGTTGCATGGAAGTAGTTAATTAAAATATGTTTAAACCACAAAGAAGTATAATTTTGCTTGTACCACGTGATCTTTTCTCTCGGGCAAAGAAAGGGCAGAACAATACTCTGATTATCAATAATTTTTAACCAATATCCAACCACTCGTGAATCTATTATTGTAGAAATAGGAACTCTTCCCAGTTCAGCCCTTACTACAGCATTTGACATGGCCATTGGGACCTGTAATAGTGATTTATAGAACATAGAAAGCAGGGTTTCTAGGCATGGGGAGTTATACGCTCCCCATACCTCAGCACCATACATAAGAATGGGATTAATTTTGGCTTCTTTTGCCACCAAGGCAGGTAGAACTGAATGGCCTCCATATTTAATATTGAAGCGTAAGATGGCTTTGGCTGCTAATTTTGTCCTAACTACTTGATCCTTCCAGTGTGCTGTCCATAATCCATTTATAATTACCGGGCATCAATTTTTAGCATTGCATCAAGCAGTTGATATTTCCCATAACAACCAGCTGGTTGTTATGAGATTCACGCACTGCTAGTGCTCTATACCTGGCTCGAGCATAAATCAAGGTCTAACATGAGCCGTGTGATCGCAAGTAAAAAAAACGGCAGAATTTCAAACATAGTCTGTTCTTACTTGGCAAGCGCTGTCCCGATTCTTGTCGTTTCACTTGTTAGTTTTAAAAGTGATCCTCCACTCGGTTCCCGGTAGTAATCTGCAAAAAAAAAAAAGTACCTCCCCGATCATGTGACTACATTTCCTGTATGACCAACCGATGGAGAACAAGAAAGCCATGATACTTTTAACATTTCAAGGACTATTACCCACATTAGTAGAAAGTCATGGTAGTGTACTTGTTTTTTTTATTTACTTTGAATGGAAAGCTGAATTTCCGTTCTGTCTGTTGTGGACTCTTAAGATAAGGTCAGAAATGTACTTTTTATGAGTGTTGTTTTATGAGTGAAAAACCCTGCTGTTACCAAAGCATTTATTCTGAGTTTCAAAATATTGATGCCAAGCAATTATAAAAAATAAATATGAGGAGGTGGTTGATTTCTTGAATTGAACACTAAACCCTCATCGAGTGATGCTTGAATAAACCCCTTGAGCTGCGCTCTTGGGGTTTATGTAGCATCACTCGACTCGGATGTGCATTCAATTCTGGTATTAACCACCTCCTCATACATTATTCTCTATGTAGAAAACTTTACTCCTAAATATACATATGAGGTTACAACTTCTATGAGTTTACCATTTAAGTACACTCTTAGTGTTGGTAGTTTTACTGACTGAGGACCAAAAACCATTATTTTGGTTTTCTTAAGATTCATCAATAAATCCAGTTGTTTGCACTTTGTGTTAAGTTGAAATATTTTATTTTGAAGACTATGGCTAGTTAATGCCAATAATATCAGGTCTTCTGCATATGCAAGAGTATGAACTGGAAAATTATTAATTTTAGGAGAGTCCAAATTAACTAGCTCATTATAAGTCAGTAGGGAATCAGTATACAAACTAAATAAAAGGGGTGCCAACATGCATCCTTGTTTTACCCCAGTAGTAGTTTGGAAATACTCTGAGAGATTACCGCTATTATCATCTCTAACAGCAGATTAAGTGTGAGTATGCAGTAAGTATACTGGGACCAAAAGACTCGAGGGAAGGCCTCTGACATGTAATGTTTCCCAAAGTTTACTTATCTTTACTGAGTCAAAAGCTGCAGTAAAATCAATAAAACAAACATATAACTTCATTTTTCTAAATAACTTATATTTTTCTACTAAGTGAGATAAAATAAAAATATTATCTGTAGTTGAGAAATTTTGTCGAAAACCTGCTTGGAAAATAGATAAGGGGAAATATGTTCTGTCCAAATCTGTAATTTTTGTAAAAGTATTTTAATGAATATTTTACAGCTAATATCTAATAAACTAATTGGACAATAATTAGATGGCATGTGATAATGTTCTTTCTTGTGAATTGGTATTATTATATTTTTTGTCCAGGATGGTGGAACACATCTCTCCTTTATACAGATATTAAAGAAATTTCTGAAAATAATTACCCAGTAATTTAAATGTGCTTTAAAAACTTCTCCAGGAATAGAATCAGGTCCTGGAGCTTTATTATTTGGTAGATCCATTATGGCTTTTTCAACCTCCAAATATGTAAGTACCAGTGGTATATACTGATCCTTGACAAAATGAACAATATCCAAAATTTCAGTCCCACTGTCTAGATCCTTATTAAATAGTGATTTATAGTATGCAATACCCATGTCTCTTCAGGAATATATACTGGAAGATTTGACCATTGATTTTTTAATTCTTTTGCAACTAATGCCCAGAAGAGTTTAGTGTCATTAGTTTTAATAGCATTATACATAGAGTCCCACTGTTTCTGCATAAATTCAACTTTTTTTGTACGAGAAACTTTTTGTATTCCCTAAGTGCTTTATTTAGTTTTAGAAATCCATTTTTTGATGGTTGTTTTTTGTTTGTCTAATAAGCCTTCCCAAGATTATTTTTTTCCTTTACACATTGAATGTCGAACCATGTTGATGATTTATAACTTCTATTATTGTTACAATAGATCTCTTTATTTATTTGCTGATAACATATATCTATTTGTTGATTAATTTGTTCAGGATTCGGGTCATTATCTACGGATGAAAATAATTTTAAGAAGGTTGGTGAATTCATTGAATTAGTAACCCTATCCATAGTTTTAATATTTATAATCAACCTTAATTTGCCTTGTATTTCCAATGCTGCTAGGTACTTTGGTGCATAGTACCTGGATGGATCTGGGCTGGACTGGGCAGGGCTGGGTTGGGGGAAAGGGAGCACGATAATGGAAGATAAGGTTGTGAGGCTGATGGGGTGAGAGGCATGTCTTTGCTGGCAAGGTATAAAAAAGGTGATATAAAAAGATAAAGTATTTGAGACTAGATATCATTATCTCTTTAATAACACTATACACAAACAAGATTTTTTGTTTCTTTGGCAATTTTTTTAAGAATACATAACCTCCACACTTCACAATTTTTCATAAAGACTAATACCTATAATGTTTGCATCTGGTCCGTTCAAATTTCACAATGTATAGACAGTGTTGGGAAGATACTGACATCACTGAAAGCATTTAGAAATCCAGTAAATGGCACGACCAAATCTAATTTTTTTTTCTTATTTTTAATCATTTATATTTCTGTTTGTGACTGGGAAAAGTAATCCCTCCACCACCAGCACAGCTAAAGAGTCTATATTAAATAGCAATATAATAAGACCTGAATGAGATAATAGCACTTGAGCATATCTGTGTGTGTGTGGGGGGAGAGATTTGAAAGATGAACCCCTCAACTGAGCATTAGGGCTGATGACCACAAGGCACACCCCCAATGCCTGTCAGTGGATGCAGGGTGGGAATGGAGTGTTTGAGTTGGCAACACTAATACCACATTTCCCTGCTATTTTCACTTTAGTAACAACCCTAACTGATGCATTAACAAAGTTTGCAAGAATATATATCAATATGTAACCCACCCCATAAATGGGGGTTCCTAAAATGTCTTCCTGGGCTTGCCCAATGCCCACTGTCAGGATGGTGCTCTGTGTCTTCAGTAATTAAATTGCCTGCATGTGAGTGCCCTGATTGGCCTCTGTTCCTGTCTCTTTAGAAGCTGTCTATTTTCATAGGATGTAATTAGTCTGGGTGGAGACTGAGTGGTTTCAGGCTCGAGTCCCACCCAGAGTTTAGTAGTGCTGCTCCATTCTGCCATTGCAATATGCACAGAGGGAGCCCTTATAAGATCTGTGATTGTTTGCAGTTTATCTGCTTTAATAATAATAATAATATAGAAGTTTGTCTAACCTGCCTTCCTTTGCAGCATGGACTGTTTTGCTTAGAGCCACCATTTTAGTTCTGGACTGCCAATTTTGACCAATCGGTATGTCAGGGGATCCTAAAATGGAAACTGTCCCCAGAGGTCTTGTGGGATTGAATTTCTGTAGGAATTGTAGTTTTCAGTGTTTGGCACCTAAATGGACCTGGAGGGGGAGCCCTTTCTGTCACAGAAGATGGATCAACCACCCAAACTTTTTGGATCACTGGGAAATCCCACAGCTGCCTGAAGCAGTGTGTCAGTCAAGAGTTGGAGTTTGGAGAGTGAACAGCTTGAGCCATTTGAGCTGCTGCTCCTGCGTGGTAGCTCGGGGAATTGCCGGGGAGGCTGTCTCTGGCCTGCCTGCTACCATCTTCCAGTGTGAAGAAGCCTCCAAATTAAATCAGACTGCATCCAAATACATTGTTGAGACCTGAATCCTGAATTGAGAGTGTGAGAAATTTCACCTGAGTGTGGACCGAAAAATTGCTCCAGAAGCGATCGGCCTGTCAGGTACCCAGAGAGAAGCATAGAGCGAATGGTTTTTGCAGCATTCCTGTCTATTTGCAACCGAACTTCATCCGAACTGTGGTATCTTGTTATTTTGCTTATAAGTGTGCTGAATGTGCTGTGTGGGTCACGATTTAGTTCCCTACCATTGAATGTGTGATGCTAGCAGGAAGCTGCTCCAGCACTTAAATGGACTTAATCCGAACTGTCTGCTCAGGTCTAGGCTCGACCATATTGGCCAAAACTGCCACTCCCACTGCAGAGACTTTTCCTATGAAAGACCCGCTTGGGGATTCAGCTCACTGCTCAACACCATCGAACAGGCATCAACCACCAAGGTGCATCGTGTGGGCACTGCTTCCCCTGGCAAACCAGAACAACATCCAGAGGTCTTCATCTCATCAGTCCTGCCTCCTGGTCTGGGTAGTGTGAGTAACCAACAGGGTAGCTTGAGGAAACAAAGCTGCAATCATGTGTGTCATTTGATTTTATTGTTTGGATTGGTCATAATGAACTGAGCCATCTGGCTCCAGAATACAAATTGTGGGTTAAAGTGCATGTTGATTCTTTTCTTTCCTAAGGGCCCCAACAACAGCTACAACACCAGCCTACCCCAGACAATGCTTCAGGCTAGCCTGAGTAACAACTGGGTACCCAGAGTTTGTGACTGTGACAGAGGGACTCTTAGTGCATGCATGCCTAGCCTGAATAAATCAGATCTAAAATCAAATGTTAGATTACTGCCCCACCCTTGTTCATGTCCCCTGAATAAATCAGATTCTATTCTTTCTGCATCTAACTTGGCTAGTGTGTACCTTTGTGGAGGGGATACTGTGTTGCCATTGAACTGTTATATTGCAGGTCTTGTTTTGCAGGGGGTCTCCAGGGTCTTTGAAGCTGATCCAGCCCTGGTGGTAAATGTACCAAGTGTGCATTCAATACTGTATTAATATGTCATTTGTGATTGTTTATCTGCTGACCTGGTTAAGCCAGTAGAGGAGTTAGAGGAGGGTATTAGTGTCCCAGAGGGCTATATCCATAGCAGCTATGCTACCCTTAAACTAACCCTCCAGGTGGAGGCACCCATTTACCAAGCTCAGGCCCCTCAACCTGTGCCTAGTCACACAGGCAGAGGTAGTTGCCCCTGGGATAGGGCCACCTAGGGTTTTATATATATATATAGATAGATAGATGGATAGATAGATAGATAGATAGATAGATAGATAGATAGATAGATAGATAGATAGATATAGATATATATATATATTAGTTTAGTTTTCGGTAACTGGGTGTCATGGGTAGGTAACATCAGATCACAGGAGTCTGTAATAAAGGTACAAATCAAGTAGCATTTTTATTAAAACAAACAAAAACATAAAGAAAATAAGTACTGGAGAAAAAGAACTTACCTTCATGTTTAAATCAGCATACTTTGAACTATAAACAAAAAGAACAAATCACCAAGAAATAGAATAACAGAAGGAGAAAGGCACAACTTTACTGCCAAAAGGCTAGGCAGGAAAAATGCTCTGTGCTCTCCTTCAGACCAGAGATCAGCTTGGGAGATCCACAAAGGACCTCTCCCTAATTACATCTGCCAGAACATTGCAAAACAGTTTCTTTTGAAGGATGTAGCTTCTCCCTTGACTTGCAACTCCACCTCTTTATTAAACAAAAATATAACATATCCCCCTTTAAAACATTTTCTTCCAAGGAGGACATAAGGGCTACATAATACACATTGAATATACCAGCTATAGTGGAGCATAAACAAGCAAGGGACATTCCTACGCTCATACTTTTATAATTATACAAAAATGGGTTATTTAAAGTTGAACTCCACCCTTTTGAAACTGATGGACATCCATCACCCAGATAAAAGGAGCAGCCAGCGGGCCGCTGACTCCCTATAGGAGACCGCACCCAACAATGAAGGTACTTCTGACTGGAGAAGGGAGCACTGCACAGCAACCTGCAAGGAGCTCACTTGGACACCACAATACAGCTGTAAGTATTTTGTTTCATTATATTTTATTCGGCTGTTGGTTTGTTACCACATTCCCTCAGATAAGATCCCAAGGGAATGGGATGGGACTTCCACCCACCCTCACAGAAGTCCCAACCAAAGGCACCCTATTATAATCAAAAACATATAATACACTATTCAAAATAGCATAATACAACACAATACATTCATTTCCCCTGGGGTATCAAATAATATACTGTTTACTTTGTCACTTTCGAATTCAAAGTTAGAGTATGCACCATATCTGGATAAAATATCTGCATTGTTATGTTTGCTACCAGGCCTATGTTTGATGTCAAAACTATAGGGTTGCAGAGCCAGATACCAATAGAGGATACGAGCATTCTTATCTTTCATTTGGTTGAGCTAGTAGAAGGGGTTGTTATCCATGATTAGTGTAATTCAGGTTCCCCATAGATAGAATTTGAGGGCCTCTATAGCCACTTAATGGCCAAACATTCCTTTTCAATCGTGGTGTATTTCTGTTCTTGGAGAAACAATTTCCGGCTTATGTACAGTATGGAATGCTTTTCTCCATTGATTGTCTGACTAAGAACTGCCCCAGCCCAGTATCAGATGTGTCTGTTTAAACCTCAAAGGGACATCGGAAATCAGGAGACTATAGTACGGGTGCTGCACACAAAATAGCCTTAATTGTTCTGAATGCTTGATCACAGACAGGGGACCAGGACCCTTATTAGATACTCTTTTCTGGGTAAGGTTAGTTAGGGGTGCTGCTATAGTAGCAAAGTCTGGGATAAAACATTGGTAGTATCTGACAAGACCCACAAATGACCTGACCTGTTTTTTAGTTTCTGGGATAGGACACTGAGCTACAGCTTTAATCTTAGCTATTTCAGGGCGTACTACCCCATTACCAAATATAAATCCAAGATACTTGGTCTCTTGCATAGCCATGGTACATTTGGACGGGTTTGTAGTTAAATCTGCTGACTCAATAGTCTGCAATGCCTTAGACAAATGTAGAAGATGAGATGTCCAGTCTGGACTAAAAATGACTACATTGTCTAGGTAAGCAGAACAGTAAGGTGAGTGTATGTCTAGTAACCGGTCTATGTACCTTTGAAACATTGTAGGTGCACCATGTAATCCAAATGGCATGTACATGAACTCGTATAGACTGTGTGAGGTACTAAAGGCAGTTTTCTATTTGGATTGCTCATCTAATGGAATCTGCCAATAGCCCTTCATTAAATCATGGGGGGGGGATGTATTTGGCTTGTCCTATATGGTCAATAATATCATCCACCCTGGGGATGGAATAACTGTCAAACTGTGATACCTGGTTACGTTTTCGGAAATCTAAACACAATCGGATCCCTCCCTCTTTATTGGGAACTACCACCATGGAGGATGACCAAGGGCTGCTGGATGGTTCAGTGATCTTCAGAGTTTTCATTTTCTCTATTTCCTGAATAAGTTCATTTCAGAGCTTTTCAGGAAGTCTGTAAGATTTATGGCATATTGGCTCTGATTCTGTCTTGATAACATGAACTACACCAGATGCTTTACCAGGGATGGTTGAAAAATAGGGGAAAATCTGTATAATAATTAAGCCAGGTTGTTATTTTGTTGTGGAGAAAGATCAGGGTTGATTTTAACGTCTGCTATGGTTTCTGATGTTTCTAGCCATTTATATGCCATATCCAGCTCAGTTTCAGACGTTGGTGGGAATACATACAAACCAGGGTTGGTATCAGGTCGCTCATGCCACTTTTTTAAAAGACTGGCATTTATTTATTTATTTATTTAGTTTTTGTTGACCGGGTAAGTGCACTAGACATGGTAGATGGATTTACCTGCTTTTTTCTCGGGTGTCTGGATTTTATAAGTGACAGGCCCAGTATGCTCTATAATGGTATAGGATCCCTGCCACTTCATTAGGAGCTTATTCTCAGTGGAGGGAAGCAGCAATAGGACCCTAGCCCCTGGCTGAAATACCTTTTCTTGCACTTTAGCATCATAATGGGATTTCCCTCAATCCTGAGCTACCAGGCCTCTTTCATGTGCCCTTTTAGCACAGTATAATAATCGCTTCCATAAACCAACCAAGTAGTCTGAGATATTTGTGTACTTCACCTTGATGTCCCCTTCCCAGGCTTTTTTGACAGTGTCAAGCAGTCCCCATGGATTCTGCCCATACAATAAAGTAAAGGGTGAAAATCCAGTGGATGCCTGAGGAACCTCTCGATAAGCAAATAGGAACAGGGGTAAGTAGTGGTCCCAATATTTGCCTTCCTCATCCACAAACTTCCTGATCATTCTTTTTAAGGTTTGGTTGAATCTTTTGACTAAGCCATCTATTTGTGGAAGATAAGGTGTTGTTCTTATGGCTGTGATTCCTAGAGATTTATAGAGCTCTGTCAGGAGGGTTACATTAACATTTGTACCCCGATCTGTCAGGATTTCTTTAAGAAAACCCATCCTGCTACAGAATTCTAAAACCTTTTCACCTATCTTTGGAGCAGTAACTGTTCTTAACGGGAAGGCCTCTGGATACCTGGTAGCGTAATCACAGAGGACAAGGAAAAACTTGTTCCTTTTGCTACTTTTCTGTAGGGGGCCGATTAACATCCATTGCTAACCGTTTAAAAGGTTAGGTAACTAAAGGTTATGGTATCAGAGGTACCCTTTCTTTGTTTGTTTGCCCAATCTGCTGACATGTAGCACAACTTCTACAATACTCCACCACATCATCCTGAATGCCAGGCCAATAAAAACATTATAACAGTCTAGCAGCTGTACGGTCCCTCCCCGCATGCCCAAAGCACGGCAAATCATGAGCTAGAAACAGTAAGTCCTATCTGTATTTAAGAGGCACTAACAACTGCTCTACTTGGGCTTGGGACACAGGATGTGTGCATACCCTATACAGGATACCCTTTTTTGTATAACCTGGGGGGACCCTATGGTTGTGTCTTTATTCACCTGTGAAAAAATGGTTTAATGGTTAAATCATTCATTTATTCTGTCTTAATGTTCACTATATTATATTGAGGCATTAAATCTTGAGCCCCAACATGTTTGAGCTTCCATTCTTTCTGGGTCTTCTTTCTCTCCACCTTAGTCTTTCTGGGGCCCCAGGGTTCTTCAGAAAGAGAGTCCTCAAAGGCAAAGACAGGATCATCCTGTAGGTGTTTTATTTGGGCTCTAGTGGCAACAGCCAATAATTGTCCATCGTAAAACATTAGCAGGGTATTAAAAGTAGGGACGTCCTGTCCAATAATAAGGGACACAGGTAAATGTGGTACAAGTTCCAAAGTCATGGTATATGTTTGTCCATTCAGGCTAATTTGGGCTGTTGCAGTGGGATACTGATGAACATTCCCATGTATGCAAATAACACCTGTGGAGGCGGTGTGAGAAGAATTAGCAGTCAATAGATCAGCCCTTATTAAACTTTGACGGCTTCCAGAATCCACTAAACCCTCCACAGGTATCCCATTAAGGTCTTAATAAAAAAGTTCCCCAAATTCATAGATGCCAAGTATGCTGGTTTCTTTTTGGGACAATACCGTTCAATATGACCAAGTCCGTGGCAGTAATGACATTCAATAGATGGGTCAGGACTTCTAGGCAAGGTATCCAGACCATCTCCCTTAAATTTACTAGTCCCAGACCCAGATGAAACAACAACAGGGGGGGTCTTACCATAGGAGCTGCTACAAGAGTTAGAACCACCTTTTCTGTCCTGCGATAGCCTCTCTGTACAGATTTCCTGGTTGATAAAAAGTCCTCAGCAAGGGTAATGGCGGTTTCAGCATTCCTTATGTGCCCTCTGTTTGGTGCAGGGCCATGCTTTCTCCAAGCCACGAGACTTAACTGCTGGGACCCTACCCAGTGGAGAATCGGGCACAGGGTCCCCGGCTCATCACCAATCAGCACAAGTGGCCTTTGGCACGGCTTGGGCATGACTTTTGAGAATTGGTCCCATAGGGCTTTGGTCAGACTCTACTCTGCACATACTCTGCATTACGTTATTTACTGAAGCTTGTTATACTGTATGTCTCATTTTGCTCCCTGTAGCACTAGTAAATCACAAGATGTTTTCTTCCCTTTATATGAACAGAAAGTATACACTGCACTGCACTTCCCTCTGTAGCAGCATAACAATTTCTGGCCTGCCCTGGAAAGAAACTACAGATTAAAGATGTTTGTATTAAAACAAAATGATTGAAAAGCTTTCAGCAACTGCATACCTTTTTGTTGAAGCAGCAGTGCAACACAATTGGGCAAAAAATATGATCCTACCTTTTTTCACTATAAAAGATGACAGGCATTTTATTGTTTTATTTGGTGGTACAGTCCAAGTTTCTAATTTGATCAAAATTTTAGTATTTATAAATGTTTTAATTTATTTTTTTTCCAATAATAAAATATGTCTGCCACATTTTCCATAGAAATAGTACTGTAGACCTGGAAAGGGTTAGGTTTGCAATATCAAAGTGCTTGTACATAACCATAGAAATACTAACATTGAAATAAAACAGTAATCAATTAAAATCAGTAAAGTTTTGAGTTAAAACATAACTAAGAAGGCTGACTCAAATAAATAGTTTTTTAAAGCAGCCTTGAAGATCTTGGTGGACAGGCATGCTCTAATCTGATGAGGTAGAGAGTTCCACAGGGTTGGGGCCATATATGCAAAAACTCTCACCCCTGAGGTCTTCAAATGGACCCTGGAAACCTCAAGCAGTACCTCGTCAGTCGAACAGAATGGGAGTAGGGGGCAGTAGGGATGCAGGAGGTCTTGCAAATAACGTGGTCCCTGTCGGTGTAGGACCTTATAGGTCAGCAAACCGACCTTGAAGGTGATCCTCCACTGCAGTGGGAGCCAGTGCAGTTCGCAGAGCACAGATGTGTCATGGCTGAATCAAGATAAGCCCATCAACAGCCTGGCTGCAGCATTCTGCACCAGCTGCAGGTGGCAGATGTTCACCCCCGGGAGTCCTAGTTAGAGAGTGTTGCAGTAGTCAAGGCGGGAGGTCACAAAGGCATGGACTAAGGTAGGAAGGTCATGGGGCGGAACAAGATGTTTTATCCAGGTGATATTCCTCAATGATAAAATAAGGCTTTGACGATGACTGCCTCCTGTGATTTAAGCATCAGCTCACCATCAAAAATAATGTCCAGATTCTGCAATCATTAGGAGGACCTCAACTGCCTGTCCCCAGAACAAGCCCAAAGGGCTGAGCAGCAAAGCGCCCCACTACCTGATGTCCAGGTTCCACAACCAACACCTCAGTCTTATCCAGATTCAACCTCAACCAGCTGGCAATCATCCAGTCCTGAATCTCGGCGAGGCAGCTGTTAAAGACCATGACAGCGTCATCCTGCTCAGGCACAAAGGACAGGTATAGCTGAGTATCATTTGCGTAGCAGTGAAAACACAGCCCATAATGCCTTATAATATCTCCAAGCAGCAGCATATACACCTAGAACAACATGGGAGACAACACAGAGCCCTGTGGCACCCCACAGGTCAGGGGGAGAGGGGCAGAGGAAAAAAGAAAAACAACACTGCTCTGTGTCCTGCCCATGAGATGAGAATGGAACCATCTGAGGACCATACCAGACAGTCCACAGATCAACCACAGGTGCTCCAGTAGCACACCATGGTCCACTGTGTCAAATGCTGTGGAGAGATGAAGAAGAACCAAGATCAAACAGCTCTTCTGATCTCTCTCTATCAGGAGGTCATTAAGTACACGAAAAAGCACCATTTTGGTACTATGCCTCTTCATAAATCCAGACTGGAGAGGATCATAGACTTTGTGGGTGGTAAGATGCTCCTTGAGCTGCAACAAGACTACCTTCTCAATAACCTTACCCACAAAGGGCTGGTTAGAGACAGGTCCATAGTTTGTGAGACAGTCTGGGCCGAGGGAGGGTTTCTTTAAAATGGGAGTCATGATCGCCTCTTTCAAGGGGTCAGGGAACACCCTCTTCTCCAACGAACTCCAGACTATCTCAGTAAGGACCAGTCTGATGAAATTCGCACACTTAGCAAGGAGGCAGGTTGGACCAGGATCCAAACTACAGAAAGTCAGTTGCATACCCTGGACAATCTTCACAATATCAATGCTCACCAGCAGGTCAAAGTCAGACCAGAAATTCTGGGTGCTAGTGACCTCCCACTGTCAACTGCATTACTCATTGGAGCATACAGAGTGGATCAACGACCTGATGGTGGCAACCTTATCTGCAAAGAATTGAGCGAATTCCTCACACTTAAACTGTGAAAAGGCTCTCTGATTCTGAAGGCAGGTTGGATTGCACAATCTGTCGACAGTACAGAAGAGCTGGGCCAGTCAATTTCTTGTAGTAGCAATCTCCCTAGACAGGAACTTTACCTTCTTATGGAAGATGGCCATCAATCTAAGTCTATCAACCTCCAGGCCGGATTTCTGCCAGGAATGCTCCAGCCTTCACCCAACTTGCCTCAGCTCCTTCAAGGTCTGATCGAACCAAGGAGACTGAGGACAAAGAGTGAATGGACAAAAGCGAACAGGAGCAATGGAATCTAGGGCCCCTGATACTGCACTATTATAGTGCAGCAACAGGTCACCTGGATCCATGCATCCCGTTGGCCTCCCCAATAGGTCCAGCACTGCCATTAGACCAGTGGGGGAAACAGCCCTTTATGGGCGGTACCAGACCATCTCCACAAGGGCAGGTCTATTGGGGGGATCCACGAAACTAAACCCTATAGTGTGATGGCCAGACCAACTGACTGGTTCCACCACCAAATCAAAGATCTTCATCCCCAGGAGGAACACCAGATCCAGAGAGTGACCACACTTAAGGGTAGCAGCAGTAACAACCTGTGTGAAGCCCAACGAGATTATTGGTTGGAGGACGTTTTGACCAAATTGCGAGAGTTCGTTGTCAACCCAAGCATTGAAATCTCCCAGGACAAACCACCTGGAGGACTCAAACACCATGTCAGCGACGAAGTCCATGACTTTCTGCAAAACTTTTTTCACATCCCTAGGTGGACGGTAATCAAGAAGAATTTTGCAACCCACATCTGCACCCTTGATACACTAGAAGGATCTGATGATTCCCACAGGCACATCCATAAGGTTCAGTCCTGTCTTGAAACAGATGGCTACAACCCTGCCTCTGCGATCCAATCTCGGGCAGTGTATTACCGAGTACCCAGCCAGCACTGCTGCCTCCAACACAGGATCAACATTTTCATCCAGCCAGGTCTCAATGATGCATGCCAGGTCAGATCTTCCAACAAGATTAGCAATAACTGATGTCTTGTTCTTAATCGACCTGGTATTGCAGAACACTGCTCGGGTTGGATGAGTGGCCATGGGAGAGCACATCATTTGCCCACTCAATGTTGAGCCCTTGGGTATAGGAACCAGGCAGGGAGGACTCCTTTCATTGACCCATTTTGCCCCAGGGCACCTCCTGGTACCCACAATCTCAATCCACTCACTCCACTCTGTCCCCCCCTGGTCAGGGGTCCGTGCCCTCCCAAACTATCCCCAAGGCCCAAAAATGCCCATACACCTCAGCGGGTAGCAGAGAACAATCAAAGGGGAGCAGGCCCCTATGCCAGGAGGAGGAGTAGTGTCTGTCCACTGAAGTAAACTGGCAATACATGACTATAATGGCCAGATACAACAACCACCCAAACTATACCCAAAACTATACAAGAAAAACAATAAACAGATCAAACATTTAAAACAGGAATTAAACAAAATAAAACCCCAAATACCCCCAATCAATAAATGACTCTTCCAAATAATAATCCCACCCCATTAAAAAAAATATAACAAATTTCCAGCTAGTCCAGTTCATAAATGGTGAAACACTTGGCGAACACTATTACAGAAATTAAATGTTGAAGGTAGCTGGGGCTCTCACACCCAACCAGCCAGCAAGCTTATATTGTCCAGAATGCCACAGCACTCTCACTCCAGTGGTCACTGAAAAATGAAGACAAAACAATTAATAGGGGCTCTCTCACTGCCCACCCCCCAACAACTTGAAAAAGTCCAAAAGATGTACACCAGGGCTGCAGCCTTAATTCAAGCCTTTGATTCAAAAGTCGGGCTTCACACTTCCATTCCAAAGGAGAGAAATTAGACAGTCACTCAGATCTTCAGGCCAACAAATGAGGCCCCTCCAGAACGGCCAGCAGCACAGGCTGGGTGACCCAGCTGGAAAAATTAGGAGCCCTAGGAAAAGACCCTCTGGCCTCCACTCCAGGGACCCCCACAGACAACTAAGGTCCTGACACCCTGCAGCCACCAGACCCAGTGCCCCTCCACAGAGACACCCCAACCCGCACCACCGCCCCCCCAGGTAGGCAAAATGGGCCACAGGCAGTAGACCTTAGGTAATGCAGATCACAACAGTATTGAGTGAGAGGAGAAGCCAGTCATAAAATCCAGGCTGAAAAGTAAATCACTGCCGGCCACCAAGGACTGAGAATCAGGCCCCAACAGCACCAGCCACCCTCCAGCAGCAAAAGCACTGCCATATCCCCTGGCTATGGGAGTAAACTGCCTGCCAACTGGCAACTGCCACTACTACTCCCCAGCCTCAACAGACCAGGCCCCACTCACCAACTGCTTCCCATGGATGACAGCAGCCAAATGCTTCCCTCATCAATCTACCAGCTGTCCAAGAAGAAGGCAAGTAGAAACCTAACTCGGCCTCTCAGTCCAACAAGTCTCTTTCCTCTTCAGGAAGTGTTCTCTCCTCTCCTGCTCACAAACTTCATCCACTGCAGGTAATACAGGATCAGTTGAAGCTAGGCAAATGGAGGAGCAGATAGAACAATGACTGTTACCAACCATTCCCCACAGCTACTGGTGAAGGGTACTTTGTTCTGACAGCCATGAAGTATGAAATGGAGATAAAAATGATGTAAAAGCTGGTCAGAGAGGCTATCTGACCAGCCTTAGAGTGATTAGGAAAATAAACTACTTGTAATGCAGGCGACAATAAAAAGCATTGCAACTGGAATGAAAAGACACTAATCAGCCCGTAGCCCACTTCTGTATACTCTGGCCATGATAAGCAGTAGGAAGCATGCCAATTAAAAAAACTGAAACTAACCCTGAAAAAATATGCTGCACACTAACTGGACTACCCTAAGTTAACTAAAAAACAACAAAATTAGCCAGATTAACACAACTTGAGACAAAAAACTAAAACAACTCAGCACAGAGCTAGTGATTCTGGCTAGCCCATATCAACCACCATGTTCTTCCTTTCCTTGTAATCAGAATTGGAACTAATGGCTGAGACTCATGCTGCACACCATAGGCAGCACTGAGACAAGTACATTTGAGAGGTATACTGATCATATTTTTCTTAATCATACCTGAAACTAGATTTTTTGGGAACAACATTTTTCATTGCACTGCTGCGTTAAGAGGCAGCTGGAAAAAAGCACTAAGACATGCACAGCATGAGGAAATCATGCAGTTTAGCATCACTGATTGGTCCTGCAGGTCACGTGGCTTGCAAAAAGCTCTGACTATCTGCAATCCCTGCAAAAAGAAAGCTACATCATGCCACCTCTTGGAAACAAGAAATGTTGTTATGACATGAAGATATTCCAGTGTTTATTGTCCTAAATAAATAAATATCTAAAACGTCACTAGCTTTTACAAGAACTGATTATGGACCAGTGCTCCTTTTTAACATTTTGATTATGCTGAGCCTTAACTTTTCTGTTTTTATGCCATAAATAACTGGATTGCAAACTGGTGGAATAGTAACACATTCCAATGTCAAAATGATGAGTACAAAGAAGGGAATATCAGTTCTGTGCAGCTCATGTTCAAGTAATATAAATGCTCCACCAATGACATACAATGAGAGCGCTAATAAATGTGTACTGCATGTTTGTAACGCTTTGCATTGAGCATCTTGTGAACCATTTAAACAGATTATAAGCACTTTTACATAGGAGTAGACAATGACAGCCAGTGGAATACATATACTAACTGTGAATGAGATCATACCCCCATAACTCTTATCATCCGAATCTGCACAAGCCAATCTTAGAAGAGACAAATTATAGCAATAAAGGCTCCATGTGTTACAGCCACACAAATAAAGCTTTTTAGCTAAACAAATTGTGCCAATAAGAAAGAAAGGACATAGCCATGCTGTCAATAGAAGACTAGTCACTTTAGAAGATGTCATAATACTACCATATCTTAAAGGGTGGCAGATGGCTATATAGCGGTCATATGCCATTACTGTTAATATTGTCCATTCAGATGCACCATAAGTATACAGGCAAACTGTTTGAATGAAACACAGAGTCACTGAGATTGTGTTGGTTTCTAGCAAAATGTTAGCCATTAGCATGGGAAGACATGCAGTGCTACCATATATGCCATTCACGGCTAAGTTACATATAAAGATATACAATGGCTCATGTAAATTGTTTCTTAATACTACAGCAGCTACAAGTATAAGATTAACAGATAATGTTAGCAAATAAAGCAGAAGAACACCAGTAAAATAAATATATTTAGTGTTGCCAAGTCCAGTAAATAGCAAGGCTGTGGTACTTGAAGCATTTTCCATCCTTCTGACCTGAAATAAAGAAGAATGTATTGATTAATCACATAAAGAAATCCAAAAGGTCATATTCCTAGGTTTTTTAATATTCAAATATTGGTTAGATCAGAGAGGTCCTACCAAATCCAAGTCTAAGTTACATTTCCAACTTGTGTGAACTTAACCCACATACGAAGTATTGCATAAAATCTTTTTTTTAATTTTTCATGTGGATCAGATTTCCATGCAAATGGTCCATGATTTAGTTGTTAACCACTTTTAACACTAATGTTCTATCAAACATGTAAAATTGACTGCCTTATGAACAGTGTGCACTTCCATAATCATTCCTATTTTTTATGTTTTTACTATTTTTATACAAAATCTACTTTGATAAATATAAAATAAGGAATTTGTCTGTTTTAGTCTTTTTTTATAAAGCTACATTAATAATCTATTTAATAGTGAAAATGTTAATTGAAGGTTGAGCTAGTCTGTTCATTTTTCTCATGGGAACAGTTATTCTGTGGTGACTAACAGTGACAACAAACTCAGTTTTCTCCTATAAATAAAACTGAGGAGAAATAAATTCACTATGGTATCATTTTATTTCTAGTTTTCAGCATTTTTGCATTTTTTCCCATTGGAGAGGGAGGGCAGCCAGCTCTGCTGATATACTGCCACCTGGGTGATTACAGGTAGCTGTGCAGCTGGAGTAGCTAGTGGGTAGGAAGATGTTGGTAGGTGCCAAATGACACAGACTTCCATGGGTATGTGCTTGGCATACACTTAATACAGGAATCCAGTGGAACCTGGGAGAAAAAGCAGAAATAGCTTTAGTGGCAGGATGAAGCCAACCAGATCACAGGCACCACACGTGACTACCTAGGAATGGTCTCCCACACTGGATCCTTCTGCGGGGGGGGGGGGCAAGAGAGTACTGCAGCCCCTATGAGAGGGGAAGAGCTCTGGGGGAACATGGGGAGGTTCTGGTAAGACCTAAGAGATAGTAGTGTAATGGGGTGGGGTGGGTCAAGCAGATGTCTGTCAGAGCACAGGAGGAATAAACAGATAAAAATAAAAAAGGAATGATTCATTATGGAAGTAGCTACTGTTCATATGGCAATCAGTTCTACATGATTGACATAACTTAAGTGTTTAAAGACATTAACCATTGAGTCAAGCAGATTTGCATGGAAATCTGATCCTCCTGAAAAATAAAAATGGATCTGATAAAATCTTTTGTATGGTTTTGATTTTCATTGAGTTCACACATATTGGATATGTAATTATCACATACAAGGAAATAATTATTCCTTTATATAACATATACTTAGGACTTTTCCCATAGGAAAGGTGAATTATTACAAACCCATATATACTGTAGATATTAAAACATAAATTACAGTGTCACCCATCTGTAATGATGTATAAATGAAATCAAATAGGACACTATACATACATTAATCATTCAATTCAGACATCACCTAACAACTTTTTTTTCAGTTTTCTACTTCATCCTCAAAAATAAGGCTATCATAAAAAATTGTTTCTCAATTGTTTGGGATGAGTAAGAAAAAAATAGTCCCCTACATGCACAGTCAAAAGAACAAAAATATGTACTTAACTGCCATAGGTACACATTTGAAAATAAAACAGGAACTGACATTCGCCACATTTGGAACTGGAAAAAAATGTTTTTTGTAAACTAACATTTAGTGAGTTATCCCTTCCTTTGAGATCTGGACCACAGTGCAGTTTGACAATAGGGTGGGGTGCTGCTTGCCAGAAGTGATTTTTTTTTCAGCACTACCATCTCTGTAGTGGAGACACAAGTACTGTACTGTATTGTGAATAGAATAAATATAAGTGAGTGGGAAGCACCTCTTTGCTAATCAAGAGTGTAATCTGATGACATTATAGGGCTCTTGAACTCTAAGGAGTCTCAAGACAATGCTCTTAATCAGAAAAGAGACATCTCCTAGTCATCATTTTGTTTTTTATTAAACATCTCTTTTTTGTAGACTAAGAAAGAAATTTGCAGCACAAATTGAATGGAATAGTACAATTTACTGGAAATGTTTCAACTTGTATGCACTATTTGCTGAGTATAACTGCTGAATATTGAATGACAACCAAGTTTTCTTTGTAGCCATCTACACCATAACCCCTATCCATACTGTATCTCTTGGATTGCACCAAACAGTTTAAAACAAAAAGAAAGATGTACCTGTTTCAGGTAAAAAAACCTGAAAGCTGTTTTTTATCATTGTTCCTATGTGCAAACTGCTGACAAATATGTCAGTACCATGGCAGCCTTAAGAGACATTGATATCTCAACTGTTTCTGTTGTTGTTCTGGAAGTTTTAACCCCTGATGCCATCAGTAGATTTTGAAAGTATAGGAATACAAAACTTGTATAGAAGTCTGTGGTGCAGCAAGGGAATTAAAAACAGATGCATAAAGATGGGTAACACTTTCTCATGTTTTCTCAGTCATCGTCAAGCTTGTTGTGTGTAAGGATTTGGGTCCAGAACCAGGAGGAATACATACTGTAGTTAAACATTTCACTAGCTGTTATTCAGAAAGTGCAATATTGGGGTTACTGTGCAGTAGGTACTTGAACCTTCAGAGTGAGAAGATGAACATCTCTCTAAAACTAGCATATAATGAATGGGTCCACTTGTCCATATAGCTGAGTCGGGGGCAGTTGTGCCAAAAATTTGACCAGTATCTGGGAAGGGAACTTTAGAGCCAAGATACTATTTTTGAAATTAACTTTGGTTGTATTTTTCAATTATTGTGTCACATCACTTTTGGAAAAATGCCCAAATGAACTAGGTAGCTAGTCCCAGTTTTTAATTTTCATATGCTGGAACTTGGAAAATTGAGAATAATGCATGTTCAATCAAATTGTTAGGAGACTAAAATGCTGAGGAAAAAAATATTTTTATTGTTATAATGATGTGGATGGGAATTAGTATATTTGACTATACAAATTTATTCAGAGTAAGATGTTAAGCAAGTTTGCTGGAATTTTATTTGAATTTTGGTAACCAAGTAAACCCACTGAGACAATGAAGTCCCTTTTTCAGGGGTGACCTGGGTTAGTTACATAGCACAGAAAGCTCACAGTGACAATGCAGTGCAAAAGACAATACAGTACAAAATTATACTGTAGGTGGGGACAAACAGCAAGAGCCAATTATGAGACCAAACCACTACAGTAACTAGTTACAGACATTTAAATACATTAAGGCTATAGATGTACCTAAGTATTTTCATTTCAGGTGTGTGTTGTCACTGTTTAGAAGAGGGAAAAGCAATCAGATTGGCCATGTAGCAACCACGTAACTTCAGGGATGAAGATAACACCAACTAAGTGTTGGGGCACAAAGGAGAGCTTTAGGCCATCTTTTGAATTGCAGGAAGGCTTGAACTCATGCAAACCTTCAGAGGTAGGGAATTTCAAAGAGATGGAGCAACTGCAAAGGAAGACCTACTGCTAATGGCAGATCGGACCCTGGGAGTGTCTAGCAGTGAATTGGAGAGTGACCTCAGTGATCTGGCAGGTTGCCTATATTGAAGTAGGGTAGTAAAGTAGGGGCAGTGCATAGGTTACATAGGTATAAATGAGCATTTAAAGACATGCCCATTAAGCTCACCATGGTTATAGTAAGAGTATCCCCAAATACCCTTACTTATAAGATATTTATCAAGCTTGGTTTTAAATTCATTCATAGTCTTGCTGGTCACAACCTCACTAGGCAGCGCATTCCAGGTCCCAGTCACCCTAACATTAAACCAATATTGTCTTTTTTTGGTATTAAATGTATCCTTATATAATTAAAAAGGGTGGGCTCTGGTATTATACAACTGTTTCTTTAACACCAAGCCTAGTTGCTCCCACATTTGTACATCCATAAGGGCCCTATAGATCAGGTACATGTCTCTCCGTAATCTACGGAACTTCAGGGAAAACATTCCCAAATTTGACAACCTCTGCTCATAACTCTGACCTTGGACTTCCTTAATCCTCTTTGTGGCCTTTCTCTGAACCCTCTCTGAGGCTTTTATGCCCCCCTTATTGCCCAGTGCCCAAAACGGTGCACAATACTCCATGTGGGGATGCACCAATGAGGTATAAAGGGGGATTAATACCTCTTTATCTCTACTTTTTATGTGTTTATGAATGCAGTACTGCATACTACTTGCTTTTTTATCAATCTGACTGCACTACATTTTGAAATTGAGATTGTTGCTGACTCTTATATCAATATCTTTTTCATCATGGACCACTCTATGTACCCTGCCACCCAGCATGTATTTAACTTATTTATTGTATTTCCCCAGATGCAGAACTGTGCACTTATCTGTATTAAATATAGATTTCTTCTTTAAAGACCATATTTCAAGATCAACAAGGGCTGTTTGTAAGATATCCTTATCTTCTAAGTTGTTGATTGTGTAGCTGAGACATGTGTCGTCAGCACATTTTGAAAGTCACACCCCCGTCTGTACATACATTGAAGAAATATATAAATTAAAGAGACAGGTGCCTAAAACAGAGCCCTGAGGTATCCTGCTGGTCACATCCACCCAACCAGAGTATTCTCCCCTTATGCATGCCCTCTGCCTCCTTCCACTTAGCCATAACTCAATCCACTGTGATATTTTATCATGAAGCCCCGATTCAAACAAAGCATTTACCATTTCCTCATGTGAAACTTTATCAATGGCCTTAGCAAAGTCCAGGAAGATGACATAAACTGAATTTCCCATGTCCAGGACCTTGCTGACCTTGCAGTAAAATCCCAAGAGATTTGTTTGGCATGACCTACCCCTGGCGAACCCATGCTATGTACAATCAATATTTCCTGACATATTTAAAGAGTCTGTGATAGATTCTTTGATGATACCCACTAACATTTTGCCCAGGACTGAAATCAGGCTAATAGGCACGTAGTTTTCAACCTCCTGCCTAGAACTCTTCTTGTGGATGGGGATGGCCACATCCTGTCTCCATTCCACAGGGACCTCACCCTCTTCCAGAGATTTCTGAAAGATACTGGTAATCAGACTTGCCAATAGATCTGCCAACTCCTTTATTACCCTAGGGTGCATTCCATTAGGCCCCTGTGCCTGTTTTTGATAGATTTTCTTAAGTCTTTTAGCCACATCAGTGGCATCTAGTATGAGATTAAGCCCAGTGGACTCTTTATTATCCAGATTTTTTTTCAATTATTTGTGGCCCTTTTTAAAGACAGAGCAAAAATAATTATTATATTTTTCAGCCATCTCCTGATTTTCTGATATGAGGTTCCCATTGGGGTCTTTTAAGGGTCCTATGGTTCTATTTCTTCCTCGTTTGCTATTTATGTATGAATAAAAGGATTTGTAGTTGTCCTGTACCTGGTAGCTAATTTGTAATCATAATTTTTTTTTGCTAACTCTATGCTTTTTTTGTGACTTTAAGCATTTTTTATATTCTTCCCAGCATATTTTCTCTCCTCTTTGCTTGGCCTTTTTATAAGCTTTGTTCTTCTATTTAATTTGTTTCTTAACTGAAGAAGACATTCATGGGGGAAGGGATTTTTTTGACTCATCATACTTATTTATGATAGGTACATGCTTATGGACCAATGTGCAGATTTTATTATTTAACCTTTCCCACAAATCAGATAAAGCTTGATTTTCAAACTCTGATTTCCAAATCCATTCTGCTGTCTCACATCTCATTTGGTCAAAGTTAGCTTGATCATATTCATAAATTGTTTTTCTGCCAGTAAATTTTCATAGGGATACCAAATAATTAAAGCTAACTATAGAGTGGTCACTAGAACCCAATGGGGGCAATACCATGCAATTTTGAATACTATTTTTTAAATTACTTAGAATCAGGTCCAAAGTATGGGTACCTCGGTATTATTTAGTATATACTGTTCCAAACCTGCCAAGTTAAATACATCCAAATAATTGGTCTCCATGGTAGTATTTGCCATTTGTGTGTCCCACTTAATTCCAGGGAGGTTTAAATCACCTAAGAGTATGACATTCCCGGTTGATGCTAACTGGTTAACGAAATCTAATAATGTATGATCCTCAGGGGCCCCTATGGATGGTGGTCTGTACACAAGACCTATATTGATTTTTGTTGCCTGTGGTGGGGATATCTTTACCCACAATGCTTCAGAGTCTGCCCATTTAGATGTATCTAGACATTCTGAAGAGATGCCATCAGAAATGTACAGGGTCACACCCCGACCTTTGGACTGAGACCTATCTTTATAGTAGAGTGTGTATACTGGGATGTTTTTAACCCAAGCATCCTCTTCTTGCCATCAGGCTTCAGTAATAGCACAAATATGAATATTAGAGGCATGCAATGTTAATTGAAGCTCATCAGATTTGTTTGTGAAACTTCTAGCATTAATTAATAAAAAATTCCAGTTGGGTTGTAAGGTCTTACTGGTGAATGTAGCAAGTTTCAATAGGTAGTAGGTCAGACAATAAAGTGGGAAGCACAGTTTTACCTTGAAGGAGTGCTATACTAGCGAGGCAAGGACATCACAGTGATGATCCCTTGGATGGGCACCTCCAGCAAAACAAACCATTTTGTTACAGAGAGAGTGTCCTTAGTTTGGCCTGAACAGGGTCTTGGGTGGATTACATAACTGGGGCAGCATAAAATAGGTTGGCAATAGTGTACTTCTAGTTATTGTATGCCATGCAGATGCAGAGATGTAGGGGATGCGTCTGTACAGTAGCCTGAGCTTTTAATTTAGGATTTTGGAGAGGGTATCTATGTGAGGTTCAAAGGACATATCTTGGTCTAATACCACACTTAGGTATTTAAACAATTACACAACTTCCAAGTTGATGCCTAATTTGGAATAATGCCTGAGGAGGTGATCTTGGCAGGGCCCCAACTTTTTGCTACCAAAAAGCATGACCTTGTTTTTTTTTCACATTGAGTACTAATTTATTTTCTGAGAACCAGTTTTCTAGAGGTTGAAAGTCTTTTCCTAATTGAAGATTAATCCAATTGATGTCCAAACTGGATCTGTAAAGAATGGCCTTGTCAATGTATAGCTGTATGGAGACATTACCACAGTTGAGAGGTAAATCTTTACAAATAGCAAGAACAGTAGGGGACCAAGAATGGAACCTTGGGATACCCCAGCAGTGATCTGTTTAAGCGCAGAGGTTCTTCCTTGCCACTTTACACACTTTTCCTCTTTGATAAGTAGTTTGTAAACCACAGCAGGAGAGATTATTTATTTATTTATTTATGTTTTTGGTAACCAGGTAAGTGCACTGATCCAATGGACCATTTTTACTTATGACCTGAGCCACAAGGTGGCAGTACAGGGAAATACGAATTGCAGGAGTAGTTACAAATTCACGTAGTAGTGTACAGTTGTTACAATAAAATTAGCAAAATAAGAACAGTCATCATTTACATAATGTTTGCAGACATTGAGATAACATAGATAAAAGAATGCAGGCCGAGATGCAGATATGATACAGAAGTAGATACAAATTCACACTGTAGTGTAAAATGGTCACAACAACATTAGGACAGTAAGAACAGTCATCATTTTTATAATGTTTACAGGCATAGAGATAACAAAATATGAGACAATGAAATACAGGCCTAGAATGCAGGGGAGAATTTGTTAAGTATATGCACAAAGCAGCTAAAACAATTTTGTAAGCTAAGCATAAGTAGCAGATTGAGCCAGTCAGACTGCTTTCAAAGAGGACTAGGTGGAGACACCTGTCATGGCCAGATTGCCTGGGCCAGCTGAGTGGAGGCAGCATGCAAGGTAGGCAGTGTGAGACATTGAGTGAGGCAATGTATGTTCATAGAGCTCCAGAGAGTAGGGGGCAGTGGGCAGCAGTTTTGGTAGTTTAAGGAGGTTCATAGGATTCCACTCTGCCCAGCAAGCATTTGCAGGAGGACTCCTTCAGAAGCCAGGCCTTAAGGTTGGCTTTGAATGACGCATGGGACGGGTATGCAAAAATGGAAGTGAGAAGACTGTTCCAGAGGGAGGGGGCCATTACTGAGAAAGCCTTGCTGCCCATCATGGTAGTGGCACGAGGAACTTCGAGGGTTGGAAAAGAAGAGGTCATAAGGGGTCTAGTGGCTGCTCTAGGTATGAGTACGGGAGCATAAGGGGATAGATGGTTACTTCTGAGAGCATTGTCCATCAGGCAGCCTGCCACATAGTTCTGGCGTGCCTGAGGGGAGAGTCATCCTGAACCAAAGTTTTGCAATTTCACTCAGATAACATTATGATTGACTAGGTTGAATTCCATTGTAGGTCTGTAGAGACTGCCCCTGTTACCATGCCTTCATCCATAGCCTTAAGGATGTCTGTGGAGACTCATATATGGCAGTGGCAGTGCCGTGATTCTTCCAGAAGCTGTGTTTAGAAGTTGTTGTGATTACAATATTCCTGGAGTTGGTCAAATACCAGTCTCTCCTGAAGTTTTCCAGGTATACTAAGCAGGGAGATTGGCTGATAGTTTTCAAGTAGTTCCTTATGGCCACCTTTGTGAAATGGGGTGACAATTGCTACTTTCCATTTTTCCAGAACAGTCCATACAATGAGTGACTTATTATTAAGATGTGCAAGGGTGTTAGCAACAACAGGTGCAGCTTTTCTGAGGAATTTAGGTTCCATCCCATCCAAGCTGGGGGGGGGGGGGGCATGTTTGCTCTTAGGTCCCAGAGTTTTTTAATGACTTCCCTCCTGGTGATCAGTTTGAAGTGGAAATTGAGTTGTGGTGTATGAATTGGGGGCCAGGGTGAAGGCTGCAGCAAGCCAAGATGTTGGTGGGGAGGAGCCCTTTGTATTTCTCCAAGTCTGTGAAGAAATCATTAAAAGGTGGGATCTGAGGTGACTCATCCATTAATGGACAATTCCTCTGCTGAGACATTAGGATAGCCCTTTAAAAGCCAATTCTTTTGGGCCCAGAAGTTCTTGGGGTTTAACAAGCTTGAAGCTTGTAGTGACTTTATGTATTTCCTTTTGGTACTCCTGAGGCCATTCATGTAGCTGTTCCTTATACTCTGATAGGTATGCTAATCCACAGACTGACCTGATATTTTCAAGTTTTCCCAGGCACTATCTCAAAACCTCATTTGTTTCCTGAGGTCATTAGAGATACATTTAGCACACAGGCTATTTGCCCTATGTTTTATTAGGGGAGCATATTTATTGACCACACTATTAAAGCTGTGAATTAGGGAGTCTAGGGCTTGGTCAATGTTTGGGAGGTCTCTTACTGGTGCCCAATTTACTGCTTTTAGACTTTAAATGAAGGCATTTTTATCAAAGCCAGTTAGGTCCCTAACAAATAAAATTCTGGGTTGACATTTGGGGTAATTATTTTCCTTAAGCAGAATATGACAGAATGATCACTTAGGGAATCTGGGAGTATTCCTTGATGTCTTTATAAACTGTACAAAAAGTATTCAAATGAATAAAGATTGGAAATGGGAACAATAGAACTTCTGGTGTGCAACACATAACAATACTCCTGTCTACATAAAAATACTTTGCTATGTTTTTGAATTTGTGGCTGGGAAGGGCACACTGAGTCAAATCTTATGTTTAGGTGTATTCCAGAAGCAAAATGAGGTTAGGTGACTTGTTCAGAGTCACACAATATGCACGTGGTAGTTGTGGCTTTCAAATTCAGGTCTGCTGGGTCTCCAGTTTCAGCTTGGTGTTTAATCCTCCATGCTGTGTTGTCTAGCATAAATGGTATATTGGTACTATAGTGCAAAAAGTGCCAATGTTTGGCAGCCAGTCCCTTATGATTTTGTAGGAAAGAGGAATGAGTATTCTATAAAATAGTTCTGCCATTCTACTCGTGTGGTACTATATTATAGTTTTGATGTAATTAAAATTATCATAATATTGTTCTGACATCATACTGATGAAATGTTCATGTTCTAAAAAAAAATATTTGTTTTATCTAATTTCTCACATGACCCACAAATAGTGTACCATATTCCACATTGCTTTATTGAACAAGATATTGAAATGGTAGTTCAATAAATTAACTCATTAATAAAAGCTACAGGGCAGCCCATTAGTGTTGTCACTTGGCAAAAGCACAGCAAGCCACCATGTAAGATGTCTGGGTCATAAAAGGAATCTGAAACCTTACACCAAGCTGGAAGGGTCCTTGCAGCATTACCAATGCAGGATGATCAAATTTCAAGGTGGTGAGAAGATACACAGATCAGCCACTTCTACAGAACTTCATATGGTGGCTAATATAACTATGTTGGTAGTGGAGATGTCCACCCATTATCGATCAAGGGCATTCCATAGTATAGACGTGGAGAGATGTCCTCAACAAGACAAAGGTAGACTGGAACTTTATGGGAATAAAACTAGAAAAAGGCAACATCTGGCACCTGAAATGATAGCCACCCTTCCCCAGGCCACCACAATGTCCATCATTCCTGGACTTCCCCAAGATATAATGGTTACTCAGCAACATAATAAAGGTGATCCTACAAAAACACAAGAACAGTGCCTAAATAGCATGCAAAATTACCTATATAGTATCTCTGTATATAGTAAGAGTTTCATGGGAAACCCATTTACCATTTAATAGGTCCATAACCAATAAATTGACAGTATGCGTATGATGTCTAAAACTTATAAATACATGATTGTGTTGATATCAAGAAAGTCTTTCCAAGAACCTGAGTCTGGCTAGAGACTAGCTAGGCCAAAACATTCCAGGCAAACTCAGCTGAAAGAAGACATTGAAAATTGACAAGGCCGAGCACTCTGAATTTCAGCTATAATTTCAGCTATTAAGCATAGAAGCAGGCAGCTTACAGATTCAGCTAGGGTCAGCTAAAGGTCACCGAACTGGGGAATTACAAAAATAAAATAAAATGGAAAATAGCAGATATTGTTTTCTAATCATATGGCACCATCAGTTCAAACTGGATAATAACATCCTTTCTAATCACTAGGTTTTAAAATGGCATCTTTCCTAGCCACAACATTGTGAGATGGAACACCAATGTAGTTGTTGCTTTGGTTGCAACTTTGTGGTTATTTCTTGGCATGCTGTATTTTAGCATATAACAACCATGTGGCTGTAAGTCCCCCTTTTCCCCTCCAACATCCAAGTGGCTATTGTGCCCTTAAGAAAGCCCCTGCAAAAAGAGTATAAAAATCCCAGACTTTTGTTAAGTCAGGAGGATAGAGCAAGCAGATTAATGGGAGATGGTCTTAGCGAGTTTTGGTGGCAGGATGCTGGCAAGGCCACCAAGGGGTAAGAATATGCTTAGCTCTTGCTTCTAGTATTGATGGCCTCTAATGTTATATTTTAGTAGTCGAGACAGGCGGTCCCTTAGACTACTGGGGTAGAGGTTAATTGCTTAAGAATATGAATGCTGATTAATGATATTAATGCTCATACAGCTTAGTTAGGTTACTTTGCTTTTGAAATTTCAATTAGAATTCATGACTATAGGTCATAAGATTGCCTGGCATTGGAAATAATAAATCTGAGAGACAATGCTTTTGCAAAATTGATAAAAGTAGTATTTTGTCATATATTTGTGGTAAATCTTTCTGATATGACATTGTGAATATTTACTCTTACCTATATAGTACTCAAGTAATAAAACCCACTTGAACTATGTCAGTACATGCTAGGGGCAAGATTCTCAAATCTGTTGGGACCACAGTCCCACTCCGCAACTACAGTTGTGGGCTGAAATCACCCACAGCTGCACTGGTTGCGATTCTCAGCCAACAGTTGAGGAGGATGTTGCTGCTCCCACCAGCCGTAGTATCTTGCCGCAGCTGTGGAGCTCTCCCATGTAATACCTCCCACAAGCAACTGTAAATCATGGAGTTGGTCGTGATCTGGCTGCACCTTTGTGAATACCAGCCGTTGCGGGTAACCTGTGGATCCGCAAGTGGCAACTCACTTGCGCCTCAGTTTACCCGCAGCTATGGGTATTTCCCGGTCTTTGAGAATCCTGTCCCAGGTGTTTTCCTTACATCTAAAATCACCCAAATGGTTTGGACAACCTGTAAGTTAAATTGAATAGTTCATAGTGCAACTAATAGGAAAAGCCTTTTAGTAAAAGGGTCCAGGCATTCCAAAAAGAACTGAGTAATGTTCTGAGTACAATCCCCCCATTTGTGCTGCTTCTGTGTTATGTTGTCTGCTTCCAAGCAGACTAGAAAGGATTGAGTAATGTTCTGAGTACAACCCGGCCTCTCATGTGTGCTGTTCCTGTCTTCCTGTTTCTGTGTTAAGTTATCTGCTTTCAGGCAGACAAAGCACCTTATGTGCAGCTTATACTGTTGCATAAAGAAATCTGACTTTTTTCTGCTGAACATTTTAACCTGGTCCTTCCTGATTGTTTACAGTTCAGAGATAGTTTTGTTTTTCTCAATCTAATTTTTAACACATTTCTTCACAGCAACCCCCGCCCCCCCATCAGATCCTTCAAACAAGTTAAGTAACAGATTCTGGTGGTTATTATTCAGGCAGTTACTGTTTTCCAATCCCAGTTACCACCTGGAACAGATTACAGTACTAGTTCTGAGCCCTATCCCCAACATACTCCAAAGGAAAATAAATTAGTTTAGGAAAGCTGTGGGCCAAAGGTGGTATCTGTGGGAAACCCTGTTAACTGATCTTTTTTTACACTTTGAATCCAATCCACAAGACAACCACTTACCTGCACTAACTGAGCAGGAGGTTCGATAAGCTTTGTGACCTCACCCTTGTTAGATATTTTCTGCTGGTTGTACCTATTGCTTTCCCTGCATTGCGTGTGTGTGTGTGTGTGTTTTCAGTTTTAAGTCTTTCTTTTCAGGAATATTTAATAGCTTATTAAATCTTTTACTACAGCCTACATTGTTTTTAACCTTTAAAGCTGTCTTCTTTTGCTGTTTGCTTCTGTTTGTTCACTCTGCATTGATGTGACACTATAATGTATTTAACTCATTTGTATTTTTTCTTGTTGAAAAACAGAACATTTCCATTGTTGTTTTAATTGAACATGTCCCGTTTAACTTCTATTTTTTTAAGCAGTTTCTGGTTGTTCTACTTTGTTGAAAATTATAAGATGAAGAAATGGGAGGCTTAAAAGCGACAGACAAAAAGCTTTCCTCCCTCTTTTCTCTGAAAAGAAAAGAGTGGTTTCAATTTCAGTTACATTTATCAAGTCCCACTGCCTTATATCTCTTCAACAGTCTCTATAATAATATTCAGCTTATCTTTATCTCTTTATACTCTCTTTAAAACTACAGTCTATTGCCCTGTGTGCATCTCTTATTCTTTTTGAATGTCTCATTTGATATCTTGCAGCATACCAGTAGCATTTTGTGTTTCTCAATGGTAAGTCATCAAATGAAGCAGTTACAAACATTACATCTGAGATTTTTACTGTAGACAGTGCTCAAAATTGAACTATAGGAGCTACCACCCTTGTTGTGTTGCTGTCAGGTCTGGCACAAGGGGATGTATGGAATCCTTGTTGAATCTTCTTCAGCCTGTAAGGCACAGCTCCATTGCTTGCTTACTGTGCACACATGCAGGTTTACCTTGCAGTTGGTAACTGACCCTCCAGGTGTTCCTCTTGTAATGCCTTATTGCCCCATGATCGACCCTCAGCAATCATAGCTTGTGGCTAGCTTACTTCTCCCTGCAGCTTCTTGTGAGTGACACTAGTTCTTATTTAACTTGCTGTTTCAGTGGAACCTCAGTGCAACTTCTGCTAGTGTGCCTAAAGACTTGACTTGCTGCACAACACATGAGGTTTCTGCAGCACGTCTGCTCTTGATGATGGGGTGCTTCACTGGGCAATTGAGTTCCCAGGCTGAAAATGCTGTACCAATTATTTCTGATTAGTGCATGGAATGCAATTAAGATTGACATTCTGCCCCACCCATTGATAAGATTTTTCAATAACTGGCTGCTTATGCCGTGCTAATTGAGAGTGGAATTTCTTTTTTTTAACTTTTTTTAACTATAGGAGGTAGAGTGTGTGTACCCCCTAGAAACAATTACTTCTATACCAAGCAAGGAACTTTGTGGGATACCTAGAGAACTGGGCCTTACTTCCTCAAACAATCTCACTACAAGTACAAAAGGGGCTAGAAACAGGTGTGGGAAATGTATTAACAGTCATAGATTGCATTAACAGATATTTTTAGCATATTCCAGCAGAGATTTAGCCTTTTTAAACCTCATTCCACAGAATCACAAAACCAGAAGTGAGTGGCTGCTACTTCTGATTTCAGTTCTATATCAGCCAGACACTTCGCAAGCATCAGCGAGCACAGAGCAGAGGTGACATATGGGCAGAGGTAAGCACATCTGTCAGCATCTTTTGGTGTCATCCGGGGAAGTTGAGAAGGAGGGCAGAAATCTTTGAAGCAGTATGCTAGGCATTTTTCAAGATGACAAAAGTTGGTAAGATCTCACAACCTATGAATACAGTTCATCCTTTACACAAAGGGGAGAAGGGCCAAAAATAAAATGTGTGTTCTGTTGAGCGTACAATGAGAAAACTGAGAAGGGGGGACCCAAATATGTTTTTATGCAACAAGTATATAGAAAACTAGAAGTGAGTCATTGAACTAAAAACCCTAAAAATGGAGCTTGCAAATACTGAGATTAGCAACATTGAAAGATATGTGAGTGAAAATAAAATGTTGTCTGAAACAACAAGTAACCACAATAAGAATGAAAACAAACAAACTAAAAAGAACAAGGGAAGAGGAGAATGAGTCTAACTTGGACACAAACAGAGAAAATAAAAATGGCAGAAATGATGTAGAAGTCTCAGATAATAATGAATGGCACCAGATACCTTGTATCAAAAATGCTAAAAAGGGAAGTAGAGTAGAATGCGTCAAGGAGGGGGTACTATTACAAAATAGATTTGAGGCACTCACATCTGATGTGCCAGCGTCAGACAATAAAACAGCAGCCAGCCCTGTAACAGCTAATAAAAAAACAAAAGTACTTGTGATTGGGGATTCAATAGTAAGAAGCTGTGATACAATATTATACAATGGCAAAGAAAAATGTTAGCCTCTGATTGGTCAAGCTGGCACTGGACTCGTGATGTTATCCTGGCATAACATCATGGGTCTAGTCCCAGCACACAGAAAACCACATCAAAATAAAACAGATCACTGCACATGCCATATCCAAGCTGCCCTCACTTGGCATGGCCTCTGTGCAGTTAGCCAGGACTTCATGTTTTTTTTTTTTAACAGAAATCCCTCCATCCCACATTCTCAAATTAACCCCCAAACCACCAAAACTGAAGTAATGTATCACACATGAAGCAAAAACACAGTAATTCTGATAATTACACATTTTTCAATGAAAGGGAGCGAAGTGAAACAAAGCCGTCATCGCTATCGGCTTCACATGGTATCGGGCAACTGCTTTCACAATTCTCGCTCCGGTTTCACTAACACTGCTCAGCTGCTATACCCTCTCAACTTTCCTAACAAGCAAAAATAATTGGCATTTCCAAGTAACACCCTCCCAAAAGAAAGGAAACAAAATGAAAATTAAGCCATCTGAGCGATTGATTTTACTTGCGGTACAGTCCCTACTACGTGCGCGTGTGGTTTTAAACAGCACCCCGTGCTCTACTTACACAAGGGAAACAGCACCAGCTGCTCTGGATGGCACCTTCAATATGTAATTTTGAAGAACTTCTCCATGGTCACACTGTTTTTACCGGGAGAACCAAACATTAAAACAGAGTGCATGATGCATGTTGTTGGTAAGCTCCCCTGCTGCTCGGTTTTCAGCCCAAACACGATAAATCAAATAATGTAGACCCAAATAAATAAAAGAAACTCCACATAAACCTACTTCTATGTGTGTGTGGGGGGAGAGGGGAACGGGGACAGAAAAGTAGCTTAAAGAAAATGAGCTTGCCACAGAGACACATTAAGCAGCATTACAGAGAGGTAGGTTGTTGGGCTGAAGCTGGCAGAGTTGCAGTTACACCACAACAGCTGCAGCTCCACCCACTGGTCAAAATAAATCAGCACTACTTTTTATGTAAATGTGCCTACTCATTGAAAAAATTAATAATAAACAATTTTAAATTATCTTTTTAATATTTTTTATTTACTTTTTTACAAATGAGCCATTGTATAATAGGAATAATGCACTTCAGGGTGTGTGTCGTGCTGGGATAACATCACTTCTGGGGTGATTAGTACTTTCGGCCTGCGGCCTCATGCCTAATCACCCCAGGCGTGACGTTATCCCAGGACGACACACACCCTGTCATGCATTATTCCTTTAATATGTGACAGAGATAAAGAAAAAAGGACTGTAACCTGTCTTCCTAGAACAAAAACAGGGTATATTATTACATGGCTTGCCCAACTACTAGCAAACTGTGTTAACAACCTTACAGTAGCAGTCCATATACAGTAGGTACTAATAACATTGTCAGGGACCATAAGTAAAATATCTGCTAAGAAATTCTGGTGATAGGTAAAACTATTGTAAGCAAGGGAGGGACGGCAGTGATCTCAGGGATCTCACTTATCTTAAAGGGAAATCCTGAAAAAACAAAACAATAGAGAACATTGAAACACGATTACATAATTGGTGCAGAAGGGATGGATTGTCCTTCTTCAATACCTGGGATAATTTTTATGGAAAGAGCCACCTGTAAACCAAAGATGGGCTCCATTTAAGCCATGCAGGAACGAATACCTTAGGAAAATTATTTAATGACAAGCTACCAAGGGATGACTTAAACTGATAAGGGGGAGGAACAACCATGACCACATTAAAGATAGTAACAAACATAAGCAATGAATTAAAAAAAACACCAAACATTATTAAATGCTACATATGCAATGCCAGAAGCCCCAATAACAAAAAGGAGGAACTGGAAGCAATACTTAGCTCTGAAGGTAACATACAGTAGATGTAGCATTTATAATTGAAAGATGGTGGTCAATGGAAGATACCTGGGGCAAAGGGCTAAGTAGATCTCAATTATGTAGACTGGACTGAGAAGGAAAAAAGGGCGGGGTACTGCTATTTGTATCTCGGACAAAATATCCATCATTAACAGTTCTGAGAAAATTAAAAAGGAACAGGGTATAGCAGAACTATATGGTTTAAGCTAACTAGCAATTCTAGCGAAAGTAAGATAATAGGTTTCTGTTATAGACCCCTTAATACCAATAAGTATACCAATGTGGCCATTTACCAAGAACTGGAACAAGCCTGACATATTGGAGACATACAGCTCAATTCTCAGAAACAGCTGAGATCAGCACAAGCTGTAGCAAACAGCAGCTTGTGCCAAAGTCCAGTGTGCCAGGGACCCTGCACCAGATTCTAGTATGGGAAGGGGTCCTTGCACCTAAGCTCTCACACTTGTGGCAACCTCTCCAGTGTAGCAAACACATGGTACATGGGAAGGGTCTGCCACAGGCTCCTTGCGGCAAAGACATGTGGTCCCCCCCATCTCCGATCCCTGATTGTACCCAATAATAATAAATATATACATTTAATACCCCACCCCCAGTGGTCTAGTGGCCCCTCCTCTCCAATCCCAGATGCCACCCAATAAAAATAAATATATCTCTCATCCCTAGTGATCTAGTGCCCCCCCAATCCAGGATGCCACCCACCCATTAATGTACATAATACATATAACCCATGCCTGGTGGTCTAGTGGATTCCCACCCCCCACCTCAGCTGGTAGTGCCCACCACCCTGCTCCCCCATCTTACACCCCCAGTCAGCAACCAGCACAGCCCTCCTTTCACCACCATGGCTGTCTGCCAACTGACCTGTCAGTGAGCTCATACTGTAAAATACAATACATGCTCACTGACTGACAGTTCATGAGATCTTCAAAAGGCACCTCTGTTGTCCAAGCCACTTCTGCCCTGAACATTTTGAAACAAAATTCCAAACTGCTTTGGCTCTTGATGAGAACATAAAAAGAGTAGACTCCAGATGGGCAGCTACCACAAAACCACAAGAATCCGGCAAACTGACCACACATGCAAAATTTTGAAGTTTCCTCTAATGGTGCCAAAGTTATTAAGGCTGAAATCTCACAGCATGCAGTTTTTTCATGTGAACATGAAAAACAAAACAACAACATAAATTCACACAAAATAAAAATTGGCTTCTGACCAAAAACTCTATGGTCACACAACAGAGCTATTGTGAAAACCCTACTGGACATGCTCAGAAGCCAGTTTTAAAGTCTTATAAGTTATGAACCAATTTATATTTTCTTCATGAATCCTTTGAAATTCACACTCTTGTATGGAGCCACCTTTACCCTGAAAATTTTGAAACAAAATTTCAAACCATTTTTGTTCTACAGGTAAGTAAAAATGACAAAAACCTGCATTTTAAACAGGTCTCAGAATCTGGATGAGCAGTCATCACAAAAGTTGGCAAGTCATATCAGTTTCCACCCTGACCACACTTGCAAAATTTCATACAATTTTATTGAACAGAGCCAAATTATTAAGGTACAAAATTTTGAGTTTAGCATTAAACAGATTGCTTCACAATAACTATACAGGCACTACCGTACCTGTATGATAAGAAACAACTATGCTACAACCCCCTTCTGACCATACTCAGAAGTGAAAATGTTTAAACCTTTTAACTCAGAAACTGATAAATAGTTTTGCTCAAAATCTTTGAAACGTGCCTCCTTGTACGTCTCCTATCATGAAAATTTTTTTCGAAAAAAATTTCAACTGTTTTTGGTCTAGACATAAGTAACAAAATGCCCACAAAATGCATTTTTTAAGGTTCTTACACTCCCTGAATCCCAGAATACAAACAAGTGGCCATTATACAACTTGTCAAATCATAAGAACATGGCACCCTGACCATGCATACACATTTCTTGCAATTTGGTTGAATGACAGCAAGGTTATTAAGGTGCAAATATCAAGATTTAACATTAAAGGTCCTACTCAACCCGTGCTCAGAGGGCACATTAATAAAACATTTAGAATTATTGGGCTCAATTTTCAGTTGGGTGTGCCCAACACAAAGGAGTTGCAGCAAAGGTGTTTGAGGCAAGTAGTAATTTGCATCACAACTTGCGTCAAATGGGATTTTCTAATGGGGCCTGCATCATATCCAGTGACAGCTGTGGCAAAAGCCCCCTTGCACCAGGGTTGCATCCAAAAACCAAGGTGCCATGTCGCAAGAGGGCTTGCACCATGGTGAGGCTCCACATCCCTTTTTTGGGGATTTTGGAAGCCCCATCATTGACGAAGGAGGGGCCACCACTTAGACCATCCAAGAGTTGGTCTAAGTGGGTTGCAACAATGGGGTGAGGTGGGACAGGGGCCTGTAGGGGTGCACCTGGGGCAGGATATGTCCTGATGGGGCATGGCTGGGAGGTGGCAACCTGCCCCAGCATGTGGCACAAAACATGAGGATACCAGCGTACACTGGCATGGATTCTGGGCACTCCTGTGCCCAGAAAGTACCATTATGTAACCATCACCCCCAAAAAACTGTTTGATGCCCTGGTCATTGGTGGTATAATGCCCTCCCAAGTCCAACATATACCCACTCCCCTTTTGCCTTGTGAAAAACACTGGACTCAGTCCATGGCCCCCCCACATCCCCCCAATTCACAGGTAGCCCCAATCCTTGTTGCCTCTTGTGAACCAGAAAAAGCCAGTCCAAGTCCTTGTTCCTCTCTGCCTATATGCTTCCACCATGCCCACACCAAACTGCCCACACATTAACTGGTGGTCTAGTGGTCCTTCACCCTTCCCACACTGACAGGCATTGGACCCCCCATCCTCTACATTCATTTGAGACTGGCACAGCACTCCTCACACCACCATGACCAGCCAGAGACTGCATACAGCACATGCTGTACACTGCATAGTATACAGTATGCATAATCACAAATGCATTCTGTGGCTGGCTGTGGTGGTGTGAGGAGGGTTTTGCCAGTGGTGGACGCATGTCAGGGATGGGAGGGTTCACTGCCTGTCAGGGTGGGAAGAAGGGCCACTAGACCACCAGGTAATGTGTGGGCAGTGTGGTGTGGGCACAGTGGAAGCAAGGGGGGACAGAGTGGAGAACATGAACTGGGACTGGCATTTGTTGATTCACAAGTGGCAATGGGGGATCGGGGATACTTGTCAATTGGGGGGCACTATATTACTACTGCAGTGAGGGGGGTTGGCAATAGCCTGCCACAGCAGGCATTCAATCCAGGTGGCACATGGGTGCCCAGGCATTTGTAGCACAGTGCCCTGTGAGAGCAAGATGCCCTGTGCCACAGTCTTGCAGGTCCTGATCCATTTGTGCCAGGATTCTGGGCTTGGTGTTCCTTGAACACCTCAGCTACCCCACCCACTTTTCTGGAGCTGTATTCTAGCCTTGTGCCATATCCTCTGACTGGGCCCCTCTTCCTGGCACAGTGCCACATGTTGCTGCTGTTCCAGAAAGTTTGCCACTTGCGGCAAACCTTCTAGAATAGTGCCTCCTGCATGTGCTGCAACTGCATCAGACGCAGCCCATTTTTCTGTGGCAAGCTGCATCCAATGCAGATAGCTTTGAAAATCGAGCTCAATATTTTTTCATTAAGTCTTTAGAAGGTACCTCTGTGGGCCAAGCTGCTTCTACCCTGAAAATTTTGAAACACAATTCCAAGCTAGTTTTGCTCTAGATAAGAGTAATAAAGTCAAAAAAGCATGTTTTTATTATTATTTTTTCACTTCCTGGATCTCTGAATCTGGATTGGTGGTCTTTACAAAACTTAGCAAATCAGAAGAATCTGGCACACAGACCACCATGCAAAATTCATGCAATTTCCTTGATTGCTTCCAAAGTTATTAAGAAAACTCACAACATAAAAATGTTTCTTGTGAAAATAAAAAAATCATTTTTCTCAAGGCATAGAAATTATCTCATAACCAAAAATTATTTTGTTGCACCAGACAGCTATACTGAAAACTCAGCACTAAAAGTAGTCCCATCCTTAAATGAAGAATTATGAAGATGTCCTGCTTTACCCATTCCCTTCCCTCTTGCACCATGACAAGTCAACTCACTAAGATTGGTGGGGCAGCCTTGGGATATATTCCAAAATGTGCATCTAAGATGGGGGAACTGGCCTTCTCTGTCTTTGCCTCTAAATACTGGAATTTCCTTCCCCTTGAAATGCATAGTCCCCCCTCATATGACTTATTTAAATCTGCAATACGTAAGCATTTGTTGAGTTCTTTAGCCTGTCATTGCTCAGAGTAGCTTCCTGGTTTTCCTGCTCCTTGTATTAGAATCCACTTTAGGCTGCAATTTTATGGCTGCAGCAAGCAGAGCCCTGCAGACATCTTGCTTCAAAAAGGACTCAGCATTACTTCAAAACATTCTTTCCCACTGAAGAACACATTCGACTTGCAGCACAGTCTCCTATGTAAGATAACTATGCCAGATAACAAAGTCCCTTCCCATAAAACAAGAAAAAGAAAAGTGCATTTCCTTTGCAATTACAACACCTCTCCTACTTTGCCAGAGTCACATATCAGTCATTAGTCCAGAATTACTTTACACAACATCCCAGTTTTGTCTGTAGGCAGTAAGGGTTAACAGTGCTGTGCTCAATCACTGTCATGATGTTTCCTCCTATGTTATAAATTTCACACACACAAACACACACTTCTTGTTATGCCAGCTACCCTGGTTCAGGAATGAGCCTGCTGTGATGGGTATTGACCAGGGAGGGAAAGGACTGAGCATCTGCTGGAGTGTTCTCCTTTCTTGGGAAGGGAGAATTGCCTCTTCCGCTGAAGAACTGCCACCAGATAGAGGTGTGGTGGTAATGCAGGTCTGAGGATGGCAGAGAAAGGAAATAGCTGCAGGATTCAACAGGTGTGAATCCACTTCCACATATGCACGTCCAACATGCATGCCCAGCACAGAGATGGGGACAGAAAATGGAAAACTTGAAGCAGATGCAGGCCCCATGACACTCCTGCTGCACTTCCATCCTGTGGTGTCCCCAGATCCAGAGGCAGTCTTGACTGCTGTACCAGTGGGGGTGGAGGATGACCTTCCCTCCTGTACATTTATGGTTGCAGTGGGTGAAGCCTCACAGACATCTTGCTTCTAAACAAGGACTCCGCATTACTTCAAAGCATTCTTTCCCACTGAAGAACATGTAGGAGTTTCAGCACAGTCTCCTACCCTAGACAGCAAAATCCCTTCCCAAGAAACAAGAAAAAAATTAAGTGTATTTCCTTTGCAGTTGCAGCACACCTCCCACTTTGCCACAGACTCAGATATCAGTCATCAGTATTTTGCAGTTTGTACTATCCCGGGCCATACCTGAAAATAGGTAGATTTATTTTGCCTAGTGTACTTACCTGGTTACAAAAAGCTAATAAATACATTCCAGAATTCCTTTCCATAGTATTCCAGTTCTGTCTGTAGGCAGTAAGGGTTAACAGTGCCGTGCTCAATCACTACCATGCTGACTTCTCCTAGGTTTTACATGTCACACACTTGCACGCACGCACGCACGCACACACACACCACTGTGTTTAAGTCTTACTTTGCTACCATGGACTGACATTGTTGAGCATTCCTTTACATTCCAGTTATGTCTGCCTGTTCTCCTAGTGGTATTATAAAGAAATTAGATATTGTCATGTGATTGATGTATTCATTTCAACCTCTTTTCTCCTTGTATTTGTACATAGTTTTTGCGCTTGCATCATAACCTCAGTCTATATATTTATTCAGGGATTGGATTCCCCACTCATGTCACTAATCTTATTTCTTTACCAAATTGTAATTTAATTACATCAACAGTCAAGAGCACATAAACAATTGCAATGGACTAGATAAGTTGGGCAGTGAATTTAATTAACCATGTTTCACTTTTGTCTTTTTACACTACTCACTTTCTTTGATCTCTACCACTACAGCTTGTAGTGTTGTGTGTTAATTTGAGTTACATAATTCACAACCTCACAGTCTTCTCACCCTGGGAGGTCATGGAGGTCTGAGGTGGACAGATATGTTCATGTGTTTTAGAAAAAAAATCCTCACTTGATAGAATTACCATCCTGCAATTTCAGTAAACGCAGTTATTTTAAACAGTTTCTGTCTGTATTGATATTAATCACAAATTGGTTGGGAAGGGAAAGGATTGAGCATCCATGAGACTGTTCTCCTTTCCCAGGGAGGGAGGAGTGTATCTCTTGCTGAATGACTGCTAGGAGGTAGAAGTGTGGTATTAATGCAGATCTGAGAATGGCAGGGAAAGGAGGGAACTGTGGGATTTCATGGGCATGCACATACGTCCACATATACACATGTGGCTTGAATGCCCCAGTTTTTGGGATGGGAACAAAAAGTGGAAAACTGAAAGCAGAAGCAGGCCCCATGATGCTCCTACCATACTTCCATCCTGAGGTGCCCTCAGGTCCTGACCCAGTCTGGATGGCTGCACCGTGGGGATAACCCTCCCTCCTGTACATATATAAAAAAGGAAAAAAAGAGGTTGGAATCTGCAAATCAATCACATGATGAAAATCTCATCACTTTATAATACCACTAGTCTGTGAAGAGGGGAAACAATCTTGATGGAGGAACTAGAGTCTTATGGATGTAAGCTTTTGATTAATGTCCAAATGCTTGTGCTGCTTAAAAACACATATAGTATATGTATGTTATGATACCGTCTTTCTTATACAATTTTCACTACCATCAATAATATAATTTTGCAGCCATATTGGCTCTGGCTAGAATCTGTTATGTATTTGTTCTTCCTCTATGTAAGTATTATTGTATGTTCCCATCCATCAGTGGTTTTATATCCATTTTTGTAACATTTGCTTGTATTATTTTGCATTTGAGCCTATTCTTGTCCTACTGTGGAAACTAACTATATCATGTATTCTTCTTGCATTTCTCACTTGATGTATTCTCCAGGGTCATACTTAAAAAGGGCATTTACTGTACTTATCTAGTGTACCTTACCCAGTAAACAAAAACTAAAAAGTAGCTAGCCAGATAGATAGATAGACAGACAGACATACAACAGACAGGTTTATTTATTTCTGAAAGTCGTATTTACAACCTTTGAGTCAGGGACTCATTTACAAAGGCACCTCATTCCAGGGAGGGTAGACATGGTTACAGTGTGAGATACAACAGTGGTGTCATACAGGTGAAATACAGATAACAAAAATAACACAATATAACAGTGGTTTACGGAATAAAGTTACATGCAGTCAATAGCAATCGTATAAAGAAGAAACTAAGACAGCGATTAAGTTTAGTCTATAGCATTAAACACCTACTCACGTTAGAAGCCAGAATGAGACTAGTACAAACTACATTCCTACCTATATTGGACTACGTTGACTTCCTTTATAGTCATTGCCCATCAACGATGCTAAACAAACTGGACACCCTTTACCACCGGGCTTTAAGATTTATCTTTAATCTACCCAGTAGTACACATCACTGTCGTCTATACCAGGTTTCAGGATGGACCTCATTCTCAACTAGAATAAAAAGGAATGCTCTCCTCTGTTTTTTTAGAGCATTATCTGAAAACCTCCCTGCATACATCTCGAACATCTTCAAATGGGCTAAAGGTTCCTTTGGCCTGAGACGCTTCTCCTTAATCTGCTTTCAGATTCCTAGAGTGAAAACTACCTTTGGCTCAGCAGCAATCAGCTTCTCACTTCCATCACTTTGGAACACTATGCAAGACTCATTAAAATTATCCTTACTTCCAAGCATTTTCACATTCAAAGCTCTATTAATGGAATATCTGAAGGACTCATGCAACTGTTTCAGATGCTGATGACTCCTAAGCCTAGGGTGCCACTCTCAAATCCTACACCTAAGTATGTCATCCACCCCACATTCCTAACAACAGAAACCTAGGACCTACAAGCCTAGTTCCCTTAATCCAAGATGACTCTGCCTATTCTCTACCTTTTACCTATTCTGGCCTCACTTTTGGCTACCTACTCTTTCACCCCAGTTTCTACCCTATTCCTTAATATCTCCTTATTTTTTTATCATTTAAGTATGAGCTCTTACACAGCAGAGACTATATGTGATTGTTGTCTCTTCTTATTTCAATAAAGTTCATCATTATGTACCTTTGCATGTTAATTATGTTGACCGGTATGTATAGGCCCATATTGACCGGCACCTTCACAATGTTTTTTCTTCTTTTTTTTTTTTTTTTGCACCATTGTCCACCATAATTGTAATCTTATGAAGTGTACTGTATTGTATTTATGCCCAGGACCACCTTGAAAATGAGCTTGCTCAATAATGTTTATGCCTGGTTAAATAAAGTGGTTGATTGATTGATTGATTAATAAAGTATAACAAGAGTAGAAGTCACAACCCTGATCATACTAGGGAAATACCTAAGTGGCAGAGTGGGGGGGCAAAGGTGAGGAAAAGATAGACAGAGCTTGTTTATGTGCAGAAAAATTATTTACTGTACATACTGCTGACCTCTTCAAAGGCTTGTTGGTGTGCACATACAAGACCTTTAACTGGACAACAGTTGGAGGTTTTTATATGTGCATGTTGGTGTCTATGCAAAGGGGCAGGCATTATGTAAGTCACTTTTTTTGCACTTTAGTAAAGTCAATCTTGAAATTGTTAGTGCGTTTGAATTTTGTACTGTGGATGGTGCTACTTTTAGTGCTGAGTGATGGTGTATATTTAAGGCTAGCATATTCAAGAGTGGAGCAGTTCCTGCCCTTTGTAATGAGTTGTCCTGAAAACCCTACAGAGGGTGTAAGACATACACATCACTTCTGGCAGCAAAAACCCAGGCTCCCAAAGCTCACCCCATTCCATACACTCTTGAAATGCACACACATAATTGGATGAGCTTTGGCACTGACAACGCCAAGGAAGACTGCATCCCTGATTTGCTTTTGGGGTGGACTGGAGTTTTAGTGTTGGAAACACTAAAGCCACATTTCCTACTTTTGTTGCTGTAGTCTCAACCCTAAATGCCGCATTAATGCAGTTTATTTGCAAATAATATCTGTCTGTCTGTCTGTCTCTCTATATCTATCTATCTATTGTAGTTGAGTGGTCATACCTCTGTCTTTTGGGTTGAGCAGGAGTTTCTACGTCAAACTTCAATTTTTCACTTTAATATCTTCACAACCATTCAAAGGATTTGCACACAATTTTGCAGGAGCAGTTTCAGGGTTCGATATCTTGATGTGCCAAGTGTTGGTCTGGTTGGATATGCAGATTAGGAGATGCAGATAGTGACAAATGTAAAACAAATTGCTTTTATTTGTCATCGCCTTGTGCCCTGGCGGTTTGCAATTTTGGTGCAAAATTTTCAGGGTGAAAAGGGCTTGGCCTACAGATGTGACTTTTGGTGGTTTGTTGAAAAAAAAAGGTCCATTCCAAAGTTATTTAATTTAGAAATTTTGGTTCTGAGCATGTTGAGTATGCACTTCAAAACAGCTGTATGAAATTAAAAAAGAACCCTTTTTCATAAGGGATGAATCCTTTTTCATGAAGGAAAAATCCTTTTTTATATGCCACTATCCTGTTTTCCATCCCCCCAAAAAAAATGTAAAATCCCAAAAAATAACATATTGCAGAGAGACCAATACCTGTGTCTTGCTCATCGGGACCATATTAGATGGATTCTGCATTTACTTTATGTACAAAATGATGCCTAAATGTGTTTTTCTTTTTAATTTCACATCCTTTTTGTGACTTGCTTCTGCCTGTTTTGTATTGTCTTTTTCACTTAAACAAAAAAGGATCCAATCGTAGGGAAAATGATTCTGGACTTAGTTTTCGTTCTTTTTTTGTTTTTGTTTTTTTTTTGCACATTTACACTTCAAAAAGCCATAAACTGCTTAATATTTATACTTGGGGGGCAATCTATATATCAAACAAAAGGTCTGACAGAGTACTGCTAGAATAATCATAGTCACATAAAACACCTTGTGTGTGTGCCTATCATCTATCATGCTGTAGGACACTGCTCTGTGTCCTTGCTGTGCTATGGTCTACGTACAGTAGTTCACCTGTGCTGTAGATCTGCATGTGAGTGCATTTGTGCACATTTTTTGTGTATCTCACTGGGCGCCTGCACTACATGACTGCATAGAGTGCCCATCCATTTTGTGGATGGAGCCCTGTATCACCTTGGCATCATTATTATGCTAATCAGTTATCATACTGAATAGGAACATGCTTAATAAAATGTAATAGTTTTATTCATGCTTGTATCGAAAAATAGCAGATCGTTGTGTAGCAGCATTAATAAATTAATAAAATAAGTGCAAATTGCACTACAAAACTAAACAAAAGCAAGGCACAGTTACAAATGGCAAATTTCCTATTAAACAGAGAAATGTACGGTGCCAAATAATATTGGTCCTGGTGTCTAGTGCTCCCCCATGATCACTGGCCCAATTTTTAAACAAAAGCATTCCCTGGTGTCTAGTGGTCCCCTCCTTGCTGATCACTGGTCAGATGTAATATAAAAACAGTCCCTTGTGTCTAGTGGTCTCCCTTCACTAATTGCTGGTCCAATGTCATAGAGAAACTGTCCCAGGTGTGTAGTAGTCCCCTTCACCAATTGCTAGCCTGATTCCCTGTTGTCTAGTGGTGCCTCCCTCACTGATTGCTGGTCTGATATAATATTGAAACTGTCCCCATGTCTAGTGGTCATCCCTCACTGATCATAAGTGCAATGACATATAGAAACAGTTCCCAGTGTCTAGTGCCCCCCCACTCACCGATCATCAACCTGATGTAATACAGACACAGTCCCTGGTACCTAGTGTTTTCAGCCCTTGATGATCATTGCCCAGAAGTAATATAGAAACTGCCCCTGGTGTCTACTGGACTCCCCTCGGTGATCACTGGCCCAAAGTGATACACATACTGTCACTGGTGTCTAGTGGTCCCCATTGCCAATCACTGGCCTGATGTAATATAGAAACTAATATAGAAAAGTGGAGGGTGATGAGTACCAATGCCTATAGTCCATGTAACAAGCTCCCTGAACTAGTGGCCTTGATGGGAGAGGGTTGCCTAGATATTGTGGCAGTCACAGAAACATGGTACACAGAGAACCATGACTGGGATGTCAACATAACAGAATACACAGTCTACAGGAGGGACAGCGAGGGTAAAAGAGGAGGAGGAGTAGTAGCTCTCTATGTTAAGGAAGGGATCAAAGCAACAGAACTAAAGAGCATACAGGGAGCAGATGAGGCACTCTGGGTCACCCCGGAGACAGGAAATGGCACCACAATCGACATGGGGGTTGTATACAGACCCCCATCTCAGGAGGAGGGAATGGACAAGGAAATGATAGAAGGCATCCTTAGAATGGCAGAAAAAGGGGAGCTATTGTTGATGGGGGACCTGAATATGCCAGTTGTTAACTGGAGCACCTTTGCTGCTGGCACATGCAAGAGCAGGGTCATTCTTGATGCCCTACAAGGGGCATGCCTCAGACAGCTAGTATTGGAACCCACTCGGGAGGGAGAAATCTTTGACCTGGTACTCTTAAATGGGGATGGAGAAAGAATCTCAGATTTAGAAGTGGGTAGCCATCCGGGAACAAGAGACCACCAAACAGTGTGGTTCACGATAAACACAGCCATACAATCAAGCCATACAAAAGCAAGAGTATTGGACTTTAGGAGGGCTGACTTTGGGAAAATGAGAGAGTGCCTCAGAAAAGCACTAGCAAACAGGCAGGAAAGAGGGGTGGAGGAACAATGGGGAGTAATCAAAACAGCCATCACAGAGCAACAAGTCTTTGTGTAAAGCAAATCAACAAAACACAACAAAGGAAAAAAAAATGCTATGGTTCTCAAAAGAGGTGGTAGGGAAGGTTAAGGAGAAAAGGATAGCATTCAGGAAATATAAGGAAACACAGAAGGAGCAGGACAGTGACATTTATCAGTTAAAGCAGAAGGAGACAGGGAAGGTAGTCAGAATAACAAAGGCCCAAACCAAGGAAAGGATAGCCAACTCTTTTAAGAAGGGGGATAAGACATTTTCGAGGTACATTAGGGAGCGAAGAAAGACCAAAGGAGGGATACTGAGACTTAACCAAGGGGAGGGAATGTGGGCAGAGTGTGACAGTGAAAAAGCAGGGATACTGAACAAATATTTCTGCTAAATATTCACAAAGGAAGAGGAGGGGAGGTACCTAAACCAAACAAGAGAAGCACTCTGAAGGTAGGGGTCGATATCAGTCCATTTACAGAAGAAAGGGTTCTGAAAGAACTAATAAATTTGAAGGTGGACAAAGCAATGGGGCCTGATGGGATTCACCCAAGAATTCTAAAAGAACTAAGGGTAAAACTAGTGACACCGCTGACTACTGTCTTTAACAAATCATGGGAGGATGGGGTGGCACCTGAGGACTGGAGGAGGGTGGATGTAATTCCTCTTCACAAAAGTGGGAGCAGGACAGACGCAGGAAACTACAGACCAGTTAGTTTGACCTCAGTGATAGGGAAAATGATGGAATCACTTCTGAAGGAAAGAATTGTTGAGTACCCAGAGGCCAGTGAGGCACAGAACCTAAGGCAGCATGGATTCACGATGAGGTGATGTCAGACAAATCTAATAGATTTCTTTGACTGGGTGACCAAAGTAGTAGACCAGGGAGGGGCTGTGGACATGGCCTATCTAGATTTTAGCAAGGTATTTGATATAGTCCCACACAAAAGATTAATACACAAGTTAGCCAGCCTTGGAGTGGATCGCATGGTGGTAGCCTGGATAACAAATTGGCTAAACAACAGGATGTAAAAGGTAGTAGTAAATGGAGTCCACAGTGAAGAAAGGAGGGTTACTAGCGGGGTACCGCAGGGTTCAGTACTTGGACCGGTCCTTTTTAATGTCTTTATAAGTGACATTGCAGAGGAACTGGAAGGAAAAGTATGTCTCTTTGCAGATGACATAATGATCTGCAACAGGATTGATATGCAAGATGGAGTGGAAAGGATAAGAAGGGACTTGGCAAGGTTGGAGAAGTGGTCAAATGTATGGCAGCTCAGATTCAGTGCAAAGAGGTGCAAGGTAATGCACATGGGAAACAAAAACCCAGGGGAAGTGTACACAATGGGGGATGAGATACTGATAACAGTAAAAATGGAAAGGGACCTGGGGGTAATTATATCAGATGACCTAAAGGTGGGCAAGCAATGCAAGAAGGCAGTAAGGAAGGTTGGGAGGATGCTGGGATGCATAGGGAGAGACATCAATAATAGAAAGCAGGAAGTTGTTATCCCTCTGAACAGACAGTTGGTAAGACCCTATCTGCAGTACTGTGTGCAGTTCTGTAGACACCATCTCTGCAAAGACATAGACAGAGTGGAGGCTGTCCAGAGGAGGGCAACCAAAATGGTGCAGGGTCTGCACCAGAAGACATATGCAGAAAGACGAAAGGAGCTTAATATGTATACCCTTGAGGAAAGGAGGGAGAGAGGGGACATGACAGAAACTTTCAAATACCTCAGGGGAATCAACAAAGTCCAAGAGGATAGCATCTTTCAGAAAAAGAGATGTGCAAGAACAAGAGGGCATAATTTGAAGATAGAAGGGGGATGGCTCAGAGGTAATGTGAGAAAGTATTTTTTTCATGGAGAGGGTTGTGGATGCATGGAACAGCCTCCCTGAGAAGATTGTGGAGTCAAGACAGAAAAGGAAATGCAAAAGAAGAAGGAAATCACTTTGGTTCTCAAATGCAGTAGCACAAAAGGTCAAAGCCAAAAGGCTGGCCTTCAGAAAATATTAGGGAACACAGCGGGATGAAGATAGGGAGGCATACTAAACTGCTCTAAGGGAAGCAGGGAAGGCAGTAAGGCAGGCAAAGTCCCAAACTGAGGAAACACTAGCACGAACAGTAAATGAAGGTGACAAGACTTTCTATAGATACATTAGTGAAAGAAGAAAGTCCAGAGGGGGTATTGCTCAGCTCAAAGGAGAAAAGGAGGCATGTGATGAGGAGGACCCTATAAAAGCATCTATCCTAAATAGATACTTTTGCTCAGTAGTTACTGAAGAGAAGGTAAGGCAGGGCCCACAGCTCAGCACCAAGGATACAAGGGGAAGGGAGGTTAGCACTACTCCTTTCACAAAAGAAAGGGTCCTGCAAGAGCTTACTAAGCTCAGGGTGGACAAGGCAATGGGACCTGATGGCATACATCCCAGGTTACTTAAGGAGTTGAGGGTGGAACTAGCAGAGCCATTATCAGAACTGTTTAGTGAGTCTCAGAGCACAAGAGAGGTCCCAGATGACTGGAGAAGGGCTCATGTGATCCCGCTCCACCAGAGTGGTAGCAGGGAGGAGGCAGGGAGCTACAGACTAGTCAGTCTTACCTCAGTAGTGGGCACGATTATGGAGGCACTCCTTAAGGAAAGGATAGTGCAACACCTGGAATCCATAGGGGCACAGGATCCAAGACAGCATGGGTTTTCAAAAGGAAGGTCCTGTCAAACTAATCTCATAGATGTCTTTAACTGGGTAACCAGAGTGGTGGACCAAGGGGGAGCAGTTGATGTCACCTACCTTGACTTCAGCCAAGCTTTCGACACTGTTCCACATAGAAGATTGATAAATAAGCTGGGTAGGCTCAGGGTGGGTCAGAAGTTGATCAACTGGGTGGCAAACTGGTTGATGGGCAGAAAACAGAGAGTGGTGGTAAATGGTATACAGTCAAAAGAGATGCAAGTCACAAGTGGGGTACCTCAGGGATCAGTCCTGGGGCCAGTCCTCTTCAATATTTTCATCTGTGACATTGCGGATGGACTAGAGAGTAAGGCTTGTCTGTTTGCAGATGACACCAAGATCTGCAACAGAGTAGATGATCCAGATGGGGTGGGCAGAATGAGAAGAGATCTGGATAAACTAGCAAAATGGTCAGGAGAGTGGCAACTGAGATTTAATGCAAAGAGGTGCAAGACCATGCACATAGGGAAGAGAAACCCTGAAGCCACCTATAGACTGGGAGGGGAATTGCTGGCAGTCACAAAGGAAGAAAGAGACTTGGGCATCATCATCTCCAATGACCTGAAATCATCCAAGCAGACCTCTAAAGCAGTAGTTAAGGCTAGGGGGATGTTAGGGTGTATTAGTATGGGTATCACAAGTTGTTAGAGGGAGGTAATAATCCCTCTTTACAAGACACTGGTTAGGCCCCATCTGGAGTACTGCATGCAGTACTGGAGGCCACACCTTCACAAGGACATTAACCAAATTGAGGGAGTCCAGAGAAGAGCAACCAAAATGGTGCAGGGTCTGCATCAGAAGACATATGAGGACAGATTAACGGAGCTCAATATGTATACCCTTGAGCAAAGGAGGGAGAGAGAGGGTGATATGATCGAAACATTCAAACACCTTAAAGGCATTAACAAGGTGAAAGAGTCTAACATGTTTCAATACAAGAAAAATAGCAGGACAAGAGGACACAGCATGAGATTAGAGGGAGGTCGATTAAGGGGGAATGTGAGGAAATTCTTTTTCACAGAAAGAGTGGTGGATGCATGGAACGGCCTACCTCAGGAAGTGGTGGCTATGAATACAGTGCAAGGCTTCAAATAGGCATGGGATAGGCATAAGGGAGCAACACAGATGAGTATGAATAGATAGGCCACTGACAGAGCAAAGGCCGATAGCACATTTATAAGGTAGTAAAGAAATAGGCAGACTGGATGGGCCTTGCGGTCCTTATCTGCCATCATCGTCTATGTTTCTATGTTCTATGGAATACAAGAATACATGGGACAGACATAAGGCAGTCCTAGTGGGGGGCAGGATGAAGTAAACTGTTGGTTAACTAGGATCTGCAGTTTATCTGTTAGGTAAGAAAATGGGCAGACTAGGTGGGCCAAGTGGTCCTTATCTGCCATCAAATTCTATGTTTCTAAACTGTTCTTTGTGTTGCTGTCTAGTGTCCCCCTCACTGGTTGCTGGCCTGATGTAATGTAGACACTGTCCCTTGTGTCTAACGTACTTGTATAAGTGCACACTCATTGACAGCTCAGTCGGAAACTGGCTATGGCAGAGTGGAGGACTGTGTCAGTTGCTGGCTCGGGGTTGGAATGTGGGGGAGTGGGGTGGTGGGGCACTGCCTGCTGTGGTGCTTGAATGGAGGGTCTCTAGACACCAGAGAATAGGTTCTCTGTTATGCACAGTGGATCACGATGGTGGCGGGTATACATTGGACACCAGGAAATGATGGCTGTGTGTTGGGCAGGTGATCGGCTGGGGGAAGGACCAGTGGACACCAGGGAATGATTTACTGTAAAAGTGAGCAAGCTATTGGTGAAGGGGGACTACTAGACACCAGGGACAGAGTCTATAGTACTTTGGGCCTGCGATCAGTGTGGGGGATCCACTAGATGTCAAGGACAGTTTCTATACTACATAAGGCCAGCAATCAGCAAAAGGAAGAACTATTAAACACCAGAGAAAGTTTCTACATTACATCATGCCAGTGGTCGGTGAGGGTGGACAACTAGACACTAGGGAATGCTTTTGTTTAAACACTGGCCAGCAATTGGCAGTGGAACAACAACTAGCACCAAGAAGTGAGTTTTTAAACAGTGGGCCAGTGATAGGTGGTGGGGGGGGGGGCACCACTAGACATCAGGGTTAGTTTTAGTTTGAACAAATTTGCCTTTGTGCCAAACTCCACTGGCAGAATTGCTAACTTTGTATTTCATGGAGTTATCAGTTTTCCACAAATTTGTACTTCGCATTGTGGATTAATTTTGTGAAATGAGGCAAATTCACAAATTAATCTGCAGAGCGAAGTTTCTCAACTTCACACATCTCTTCCTGCATGCATAGGTGTAAACTCTTTATTTTGTCTCTGCGTTGGTCCTTGCAGTGCTGTAGATTAGCATATAAACCTTGCAGGTGTCTATCACCAGTCATGCTGTGGGACTGTGCTTGGCATCCCTGCTGAGCATTGGTCTAGACAGTTCACCTGTGCTGTAGATGCACATGTGGTACATTTGTGCAGCTTTCTTGTACATCGCTGTGTGCACCTGCACTACACAGCTTCATAGGGTGTCAATCAATTTTAATGATGGTGCCCTATTTCAGCCCTGTATCATTTGTCGTACTAAACAGTCACTGAAATTTAATAGTTTTATTTGTGCTTGAATAGAAAGTCTGCTGATCGTGATGAAGTTGCATTAATAAAGTTAATAGACAAAGTGATTGTTCAGTAGATAATGATTTGATAGAGAAAATGAATCAGAAAAAAACATTTGAAGAGCATTTTTAATTTTCTGAGACCTTGTGTAGCTAGTATAAAGGCTACCTAGTCTTGAATCTGAAGTCTCCCAGTTATTTGTAATTTCAGAACTTGGAGAGGTCACACTGCATGCAAAATGCCTGAGAGATAATTTGAAATGTCCCCAACATTTACTGTTAGCTTTGATCAGGGATAGAAGTGCACCAGCCATCTATTAACTAACAGTACCCACTCATACTCCTCTTTAAAAGCAGTAGAAATTTATCTTATAAACTAACAAGCTTGGATGTTGAGTGGGAATCTGTCAGATTAACATCATTAGTACTGCAGAGACTGGACATATCTGCAAGTGTAAACTCCTGAAAAAAACTTTACAGATTCCATCTATCTATCTACTGATACATATATTATATATATATATATATATATATATATATATATATATATACATATACACTTTGCAAAAACTGCATTAATGCAACATTTATGGTTCTGACAAAAGTGACAAAACTAGAAAAATGTTGTTTTAGGGTTTCTAGCACTAAAACCCTACCCCACCCCTAAAGCAAATCGGGGTGCAGTCTTCCTTGGAGATGTCAACCCTAAAACTTACTCCACTGTATATACTCCAGAAACATACACACCTAATAAGGTGAACTTTAGGGATGAAAATCCCAAGGAAGAATGCACCCATTATTATTTGATGGGTGGAGGTGTGCCCTGCACTTCCATTTGTTGGACAACAGCAGCTAAGTTGTCAGCACAGCTTTCCTATTACTCCACCTCATGAACCCGGCACTGGAAATCTTCAAATGCCTGCCAAAATGTGATTCCATGCAATCACAATATCATTCCATGCAACAGGTGCAGAATAACAGTTTGTCCAGGAGATGAAAAATGACAGCGGTGGTGTAAAAAAATGGCTATGTTGAAAATTTGGGTTCAAAATAGTTAAAATCACCAAAGTTACAAGTAATCATTGCAACATTTCAACTGATGCACATAACTTTGCCATTTTTACATATTGTGACCCCAAATTTTCAACATTGATTTCTTATGACCCCATCTCCTGAGCAACAATGGTGAAAATTTTAAAATCCAGCCCAAAAGGTAGTTTCGCCAATTGACTGTGAAATCACCTTTTGGGCTGGATTTGCATACTTCTACCATCATTGTTCACGAGGTTGGGAGGGACACAAAAGGGCCATGCTAAAAATGTGGTGCTAAAATATGCAGAAATGGCAAAGTTATGCATCAAAGTTAAAAATCCCATTGAAATACATTGAACCACACTTACCTTAGTTTCTCATATTACAGTCAATGGTTCCAGCTGCAAAACATGTCTTCGATCAGAGAGCAGATCTTCACCCTGGGAACTGTTCAAGTGAATGGGGGTGTGTGGGGGCGTAGGGTGGTGGATTCTCAGTGGGAGGTGGGGATGGGTGGTCAGATCAGTGAGGGAATGTTTTATTTTTTACAGGATTAAAAAAGACATTGAGGGACTATTTTCTTTATTTCAGGCAGGTCGGTGATCAGAGGGTGGGCGTGCCATTAGGGAAAGACAAAATATTAATGGTGGTGGTGATTGGAGGGTGGAGATGCCACTAGACACCAGGGAAAGAGTTAATCATTATTAGGACAGCAATAGGAGGGTTGGGGCACCACTAGACACCAGGAAAAAATAAAATAATTATTGGGACTGTGATCAGTGGGTGGGAGGTACCACTGGACACCAAGGAAAGATTACATTGTTGCAGGGATGGTGATCAAAGTGTGAGGTGTGCCACTAGACACCAGGGAATCATAAAATAATTATGGGGACTGTGATCAGAGGGTGTCCGTGCCACTAGACATCAGGGAAAGACAAAATATTAACAGAGACAGTGATCAGAGATCAGAGTGTGAGGGGTACCACTAGACACTAGGGAAAGATTAATTATTATGGGGATGGCGATGGAGGGTGGGGGGTGCCACTAGATACCAGGAAAAAATAAGACAATTATGGGGACAATGATCAGAGAGTGAGCTTGGTGCCACTAGATACCAGGGAAAGATTACATTATTATGGGGATGGTGATGGGGGGGCACCACTAGACACCAGAGAAACATTAAATAATTAAAGGGATGGTAATCAGAGGGTGGGGGTGCCAATAAACAACAGGAGGAAATAAAATAATTAGGGGGATGGCGATCAGAGGGTTGGGGGGATTGCCACTAAACACCAAGGAAAAATTACATATCTATGAGTGAAAAAGAATCAGAAAAAAAAAATCTAAGCCCAAAGTATTTCTCTGCATGAAAGGATCCTTTTTCATATGAATGAAAAAGCCCATACAAAAAAAGCAGAAGTGAGTCACGAAAAAGGATGGAAAAATGAAAATGAAAATGCATTTGGGGGTAATTTTTCCACCAGTGAAGGGCAGAATCCATCTAACAGAGGCCTGATGAGCAAGATACATGCATTGGCCCCATATGAAAAAGGATCCTTTTTTCATTTCATTTCATATAGCTATCTTGAAGTGCTTACTGAGCATGCTCAGAACCAAAATGTTAAAAATTAATAACTCTGGAATGCATTAATTTTTTTCTCACCAAACCAGTGAAATGCACATCTGTGGGCCAAGCCCTTTCTACCCTGACAATTCTAGACCAAAATTCACAATCATCTAGGCACAAGATGAAGACAAACAACATTGATTTTGTACGTCTTTTCACTATCCACATCTCAGAATCCGCACATCTGACCAGTACAAAACTTGGCACATCAAGGGATCTACCCTGAAGAAAATATACATATGAAGTTCTGTGTAAATTCATTGAATGGTTACAAAGTTATTAAAGTGCAAAAATTGTTGTTTAACATTAAACATCCTGGGCCTAATTCTCAAAACTTGCAATGATTGCCAGTGCACCATGGACTCTGTGACCAATTCTCTATCAGCAGGGCCCTGGCAGCAAAGTCTCATGGCTTGCCAAAAACCATAGCAGTGCACCAGTTGCCACAAGCTGTGGGCGGCCATGCGGCAAGGTTCTGAAGAAGTCCCTGGTAGTTTGGCACTCTCCCCAGTCCTGATCACCTGTTATATTTATTAATGAATCCCTGGTTATCTAGTGCCCCCAAAGCCTGGATCACCAGTTATAGTTATCTAAAAAACCCTAACAGTCAAGTGCTCCCCATGCCCCAGTCACCCAATATAATAATTAGAATTCCCATGGTGGTCCAGTGGACAGCTCCAGCCTCAATCCCCTTTTACGTGTGCATACCAAATATCTGGTAGTCCAATGGACACCCCACAGTGCTCTACCACCCTGTTCCCCCCTCTTATAACTGAGCAGGTGACTGGCACAGCCCACTCTTCACCACCACACCAGCTAACAACTGAGCACTGAATGAGTATGTACTGTATATAGTACGCACTCAGTGAGCTGTCAATCACTGACTGCATACTATATACAGTACATGCTTATTCAGAACTCAGTCTGTTGCTGGCCATGGTGGTGAGTGGTGGGCTGTGCCAGTCACTGGCTCAGTTATGGGATGGGGGAGTGAGGTGGTAGGGCACTGTGGGCTGGAGAGTCCACTAGACCACCAGATACTTGGCATTTACACTTAATGGAGGATCAGGGCTGGAGTAGTCCACTGGACCACAATGGGAATTTTAACTATTATAATGGGCAACTGGGACTTGGGAGGGACACTAGACTATCAATTTTTTTACATGACCATGACAGGTAATTAGGGCTCCGGGTGGCACTAGACTACCAAAGTTTTTAAAATGAATATACCAGGTGATCAGGGCTGGCATGGAGGATCATGGCACATTGCCTCATGGTGCTCATCTCACACAGAGTGTGAATTTCTAAGTATCCTTAGACCAGCCCTGGCTGGTCTATGGGTACTTAGAAATTTACCCTCTGGGTGAGTTTTGTGAATATCATTCAAAGAGCTTCGGCAGCCTGCATCTGCCACAAGCCCCTAGCACACTGCCACTGCCCATATTGTGGTGCACATGTGGCACAGTCCCTGTTTGGTTCAGACAGCCTGTGGTAGATGAAGGCTGCCTTTGTGAACTGCTTCTGTGGTGTCCTTTGGTGCAAGGGACACTTGGCACCAATGTTTAAGATGCAAGGCCCTTATGCTGCCCTGGGAGCATTGAGAATTATGCCCCCTACATATCATTGCAAAAACTATGTTAATGCGCCAGTTAGGGTTCAACTTAATGCCATAAAGGTACAGGAATGTGTTGTTATGGTTTCTAACCCTTATTTTCCACCGACAAGCAGCAAAAGTACAAGACCACACAACCAACCATAGATGGTCATCATAAGGAAAGACAAGCAACATACAACTGTTTTCAGATGACACAAATGCACTAACACTGACGTAGTACCATTATGGATCTGCACCTACAGCATACATACCACAAGACATACACACTCACTTCTGACTGCAGTTAGAAATCCATGATCATAAAATACTATACTACTTCTGTCAGCAGAAGCATAGTCTCCCGCTCCCACAAATTGAAATCCATGATACACAAATGACAAGAATTTGTTTTGTCTGCAGAACTGCAGGGCCCTATGGGGCCAGTGCTTCTGTAACTGCATGTTGTCATGCACACTGTAAGCCATGCATACACCTCTGGATGCAGAAGTGCAGATCCCTGAGGGGCTTGTTCTTCTGCAGCCACAGGAATAATGGTGATGAGACAATTGGTATAGGGACTGCAGCCCCTGCGAAAGTTAAGGTAACAATTTTGTTGTGAAGAAACTGATGTTGTATGTTATATTGTTCTAATGACATGTCTTTGAGGTTTGCTGTAACTGGTCTGGTTACTTCAGGACTTGGTGAGATGTAATTTTTATGTGTTGCAGGTGAGGAGTAGGGAGCAGCCAGTGTTGCTTCATCTGTTTTAGTGGGTTCACCTGAAGAGCAGGAGGAGGTAGTTTTGTGATGAGTGTGATACCATGATTTGGAGTATTTTTAATTATTTTGAAGATCGGTTTCATCGAAGAGTTGGAGTTGGTTATTAGAACCTGTGGTGATTGTGTGCTTATTTCTCCTATTTTGTTTTTTTCCCCTACTATTTTCTTGTGTGTTGTTTTTCTTCTGTAGTTCATTTAACTTATTGTCTTATTGGTACAGTTGTTGCATTGTGCAAGATATGCTGCAGTGACTATTTGGGCCCTATGTGTCACTGGTGCAGTAGTCATTAGGCTAATTGTCACAGATCCAGGTGTAATGCACACACTCTGAACTTTGACTGCAGAAAAACAGGCCCCATTAAATGTATGATACCCAAACTGGAACCACTACTTCTGTCTGCAGAAGCACAAGTTCCTATGGGGTCAGTGATTCTGTAGCCACAGGTGCTCATGAACACTATAAGACATGAACACACTTCTGGCTGCTGAAGTGCAGGACACTGAGGTGTAAGACATGGACACCAACTTCTGGCTGCAGAAGTACAGTCGCCTGTGGGGCCTGCACCTCTGCAGCTGCATATAGAAATCCAAGATATCCAAATTGCAACATTTCTTCCATTTGCAAAAGTGCAGGGCTCTGTCAGAGCTATGCTCTAACAAATAGCCCCATCCCCTCAGAATGAACACTGTTGAAACCCATATGGGTGCTGTATATTGAGTCAGGCTAGCTCCACCTCCACAGACATGCACACATTTTCACCAAAAGAATGTGGTCATAAAAAAGTAGTTATCCTTAGAATGTTCAGTTTTTAAACTGAGCATTTGAATGTTTTTTTTTTCCTTGATTTTTCAAAAACAGGGTAAATTAGGAGTTAAAAAACACAAAAGCACACACCTTGGGGCAAACTCTATCAAAACTCAAATTTCACATTTGAAATCCTCCTAGATTTAGGTAAGTGTCAGTGGCTCAGAAGGTAGCACACTCACCTCTGAGGCTGGGAGATCAGAGAGCTGTGGGTTCAATTCCCACATCTGGCACTTGGGTTAATATCCCAGTACTGACACGGTAATGCAGCATGAGGGGGGTCCTGCACTTCTTAGGTGGCGTCTTTTGGATGAGATGTTAAACCGAGGTCCCATTTGCCTGGACTGGTGGTAGTTCAGGTGGATGTTAAAGATCCCATGGCACTTAACAAAAAGAGTAGGGGAATTTTTTATTAACACTTGAAAGAAAAATAGATACATAAATGTGTTACTTCACACAAAATCATAATACCAAACAATAAGAAACAAAAAGAAGTATTATAGTATACCTTCAATACAAAATTATATTCCCCAGTTCCAAAAACCCATCAGAAATACTCAACCTCTCTCCCCTCCAGCAGAGAAGAGGAATTCTTATTCAAAGGGCAAAAGAAAAACAAAACAGTGTAAATATTTTAGAATATGTAAAAAACAATAATTAACAGTACATTATACCAGAAGACCCCTACCATAAAGAAAACCCACTTCCCCTCCTTACCAGAAAAAGGATATAGTAGTACATAAAAAAATAACAGAAGAAACTACAAATATACATACAGTGCTTGGTCTCACTAATCAGTATACATTAGATATAAGGAAAAAAGCTGTGATTAAGGCACATGAAAAATTAAAAACCAAAAAAAGAAAAACAAAGGAGCAATACATTCATGTTAACATACATGAAACTTCCCAAAAAATACTTAGAACCAGAAAGAAAATTATAATATCGCTGCTCTCCACACAAACCTCTACCCTGTATCAAGTCAATTCATTTTCCTACACCAAAATTTATAAAGATCTGGGTGCACTTTCCCCTTTTCCAGCATCTCCCAGCTGAGTACTGTTTTCCTAATATTAAATAAGACCTCATTTTCAGTTTTTAATTGGTGCCGAAACGTAAGGCTGCACTGAGCCTGCCAAAGCTGAAAGCTAATGTATCCCATCAAAAGACGAACTGTAACAGAATCATAAACTGCCCATGATCCAGGAAGAACCCCCTCTGTCCAGATCTCAGATGAATGACCCTGGAAAGGATTTAGTTGACAGGTAGCATGGAAGTGTGACCAGAAAAACACAGCAAAGGGACAGTCAAAAGAGAAATGTTGCATCGTTTCGACTGCTCCTGTACAAGTTTCTTCCCTGGGACAAAATCTCTCTCAGAGTTCTTTATGCTTCATATTACCCTTTACCCCCACCGTTTATGTAGGCAAAGCCATAAAAAAATCCCACATATTCTTAGGGACTCTTTTGCTAACTAATAATTGCAGCTTGGAATATTGACAAGAAACAGACACATCCCAAAACCATGGATTTGCATAAAAAAAGCCTGTAATACACCACAGTAAAATTGCTTCCGTGATTGAAGAGAAAGAGATTGTTTAACAATATGCCAGGACTTTAGTTTCTGAAACATCCCCTGAAAGTGGCTGGCCATGGTACACAGCCTGACTTGATGGGATAAAAAGGTAGCAGAGTCCCATTGCTCCAGAAGAAGACCAGTACCATCAGCCACCCACGGGGTCGAGATCTTACTTTCCCTTTTAAGCAACAGAATAAACAAAAAAAAAAGAAAAATACTATGTAAAAATACCACTGGGTTCAGCATCCCCAGACCCCTTCACTAACAGGTAAATATGTTATACCCCTCTGCACCAGGTTCAACCTACTTCCCCAAAAACAAAGAAAAAACACGCTATAGAGAGATGTTTCTAAAGAGGGGGTAAACTGCTGCTACAAACAAAAAATATGGTAATAAAAATGTCTTAATAAGGTAAATCCATTCAGCTTTTGTTATTCGACCCTTATTCCAGAGAGCGACTCTGTCACGGGCCTCCAACAACTGCTTTTCCCAATTGTAACTATGGGCATCAGCACCTCCAAAATAAACCCCAAGAATCCTCCTATACCCAAAATCAATAGGCATATCCCAAATCAAGGCCACATCATCAGCATCGTACCCTAATGGTAATATCCCACTCTTAAGTTTATTAATGGAGGAGCCAGACATGGCAGAAAAAGTCTGCAATAACAGCTGCGCCACGACAGCCAAAGCCCTATCTAACAAAACCAAGACTAAATCATCTGCATATGCTATAGAAACAATCTGCTGATCTGCACAACCCACTGACAGACCTTTAATGTCATCTGACCTATTTAAGGCATGCAAGAAAGGGTCTAAGAAAAGTACATAAAGCAAGGGGCTGAGTGGACAACCCTGCCTAACACCCCTATGAACCTTAATTTCCCTTCCCAACCAAACATTTACACTCGGTAATAAAGTAATACCATTATAGCATGTTTTCAACCATCCAATAAACTTTAAAGGAAAACCATACCTCCGCAAAGTCTCCCAGAGGTAAATATATTTCACCTGATCAAAAGCTTTTGCTTGATCTAAACAGACCAGATGTCCGAAGATTTGTCTTGAAGCTTCCTTATGGAGCACACTACACAAATCCTTCCCTTGTGACCATAAACTGTCCCCCAATATCCAACCACTAGTAGCAGCTGCTAACTCCTGAGGAGAGTGTAAACAAACATCCTGAAAAAAGACACAATCCAAATTCTCATGTACAAATTGAGACAAAGTGTGTCTACGCTTAACAGGTGAATTAATGCTATTCACATTCAATGATGCCGCCCGAAAGTGAAATGGAGCCATAAGATGCAGAAAGAAAACATCACTTCATTTTACTTGAGGCCCGAGTCACCTTACCACTTTTACAGTCCTGAGGCCTAGGTTCCAAATGGTCACCTGAAGGCTCCAGAGGCTCAGGCTAAGAAAGAAGTACAGAAGGCTGAACCAACTCCGACACCACCTCTGAATCCTCTATCAAAACTTCATAAATATTAGGGTCAGCTATAAGACGTGCCGAGACAAAGACAGTGGTATTTTTAGCCAATTTATTTTTCCCTTTTATCGCCTTCCCTTTTCTACCACTAACTGCTATCAGAGAGACCTGAAACTGAAGGCAAAGGGGGGCAGGACCAGCAGTTCCCACAACACCCAGCTCAGGTGCCATGGACGCCTCAACTGCATTCAAATCAATGTCAACAGAAATCAAAGCAGGATCCTCAAGCAGGGCCTTCTCAGCTAATAGAAGCCCAGCCACAGAGACTCTAGGATCTAGTGCCCCCCAGAGAAGGGAGGTCTTGCTGCACAGCCACCAGAATATAATGGTCCTGAACCCCAAAATATGCTTCAGCCGTGTTTTAAGCAGCCAGAGGACAAGTCCCAAAAGCATGTCCTATCTCATCACAGAAATTACATCTGGATGTTTGAAAGCAACGTGCAATAGGATGACCAGTCTCCCCACAGTGAGAACACTTAAGCACATCGCAAGAGGTGCTGATATGAGTCCTAGACCCACATTTAAACCAGACTCTGTGTTGGCCTGGGTAGAAAAGAAAGCCCTTATCCCTACCCAGGAAAAAACAGTTAGGGAGATGTATTAAATCAGAATCTATAGAATGCAGTTTCACCCAAAATTTCCATCCCCCAATTCCAGAAGCCTTCAGCATCCAGGGTGGGAACAGAATGTCCCTGAATGTCATATCTTTAAGTGAGCCAGTTCACAATATCAACCACATTAACCCCTTCATTCCTAAACAGGATAGTGATGACCCAAAAGGGCTGTTTAGATAAAGGTAAAACAATAAAGTCAGTCCATCAAGGGTTAGTTTTCAAATTTAAATAATGACTCCAAAAAATCTCCAATAGTGAAGGGGCATGAAAACTGATATCAAAAATAAACTCCCCTGGGACATGAATTAATGCATATACTTCAGAGGGTGAGAACCCCATACTGTGTTTCAAAAGTATTTTTCCAACATAAAATCAATCGGGGGGATTGTCTCTGGGACCCACATAACACAGACGAATAGCATTACACCACTTTGCTAGTTCCACAGGCTGCCGAACATGGCTAGCATAAATAGGCTTCTCAGAGGGGTCGGGAGCCGGCTGCTGCACTGCTGTTGTATGAAGAGCAGACTCTTCAGCCACCCCACCAGGCATATCATCTAGGGGAATGTCAGGCTGAGAAGCAAACTGAGAAGCAGGGGAATCATCACATAAGACAGGATGAAATAGAGAAGACTCATCAGTAACAGCTTTAACAGTACTTATCTGTGCATCAATAGGCAGAGCTGTAACTTCCCCAGCCAGCTTCCACACAGGGCCTGACACAGGGATCCATCCAGCATCCTGTAGCACTCATTCCGGGGACCAGGACACATCAACAAGATCCCACCAAGCTGAAGATGCCACACAACTGGCAGAAACTGGCCGCTCAATGGCCATATGGAGCTTACATGGCCCCACCACCTCCAAAGCTCCCGGCAATGTCATATAATGCTTCCTCTTCCGGTCTTCCTCCAAATCCACTGTCCGATTTCCCTGCGCAAATAATTCACTTACTCTGAGGAGTTCCTCCTCTAAATGATGCCTCTTCTCAGTCAAACTTAGAGGCTGTACTTTCGAAACTTCCATGGGATCACTGACTTGGGCATTATGCTGGCCACTCATCAGGTGCATCCCAGCCGCCACCTCAGCAGATCCCTACTGCAACTGAACTCCTTGTCCTTCAGAACTCTGGGCCATTGTAGCCCTCTACAACAAACCTTCCTCCTCCACAATTAGCGTCAGAATGACCACCTTGCACAGCAACAGGATCTCGCTACTGGCAAGAGTAGGGGAATTTTTTATTTGAGAAATCAAAAACAAAATACAAAAGAATACATATATCATAAGAAAACAGAAAAATCACAGCATTAAACAGAAAACATAAACAAACTGGAATAAACTTTTTCCATTTTGAAAAGATAAGAAAAAAGAAAGAGGGAGAGAGAAGAAAGAGAGAGAAAAAAAAACTTTCCATATAATTGTTAATGAATACAAAAAAGAAACTGACCCTTACCCTATCCAAGTAATATTTTCCCATAATATCCTAAAGACTTCTTTCTGTAAAGTACATTTTTTATAGTCATAAACATTATCTAATTCTTGTTGAATGTGAAAAAAAAACTCTTGCATCGAAACAGTTTTACCTTGTAAAGTCCTAAGGCATCTTGCTAGCCAAATAGACCATTTAATACATACCAACAGGATATGAACAGTACTGTGTTCCTATTTTCCCCAGGAAGGTGGAATTTGCCCTAAAACCAAAATATCATAGCAAATTACTGAAAGTACAGGTTCTCTCCATAAATCACCTAAAAGGGAAAATACATTTTTAACATGTACACAATCAAAAAAAAAAGATGCTGCATTGTCTCCACAACCCCAGCACAAGACAGCTCTGTACATCTTCGTTCTTCCAAACATTTATGTTTGTGGTTGCCTTTCACTTGTAACTTTTGATGTCCACAAAGCCAAGCAAAGTCTTTCATTTTCAAAGTAATCCTCTGATTCAACATACTTCCTAACAATAAATCAGTACCTATGAGAGGTGAAACTTGAAACACTGGGTCTTCATGATACCATGTATTCACAATTGACTTATAAAAGGCCTTTCTCCCTTTCTATTTACACCACATTAAATCTATTTTCCAAAATCTAACATAAAAAAGTGTAGATTGGGCAAAGCTAGGGAGACTACGTTCTGCTGGATGCCACTTCCCTCTACCCCATGCCTGAAAGAAGGAAGTGCCCCAAAGCTGCATACACATTTCCCCAATCCCTGCGATCTGGGAAATTACGGGAAGAATAGAACTATAAAAAAAATTTGCAAAAAAGTAAACCAAAGGCTGTAACATGTTTAGGCCCCCTTCTTTCTCTGCTCTAGATGTATGACATAGTTTTACAGGATTTAGCCGGCTTCCTCATAAAAGGAGCAAAAACAAACTCATAATCTTGGTATGCATTTTTCTAGGTAAAGGAAGGACGTGAGAAATGTATAAAAAGATAGGTGCTATGTAAGCTCTTAATAAATACACCCTCTTTTTCCTTGACATCTACCAAGAAAGCCATTTTTGTACCTTTGTGTGTGCCTTGTCATAAACCACAGACCAAATGTTGAGTTCTGATTTTATAGTACCAAAGTCATGCCTAATATTTTCACCTGACCCTTAGTCATAGAAATAGGAAAATCATTAAGCTCCCTGCTATTTCCCAAAATCAAACCAATACTTTTTGTGATATTAAGTTTTATACCAGTAGTACCATAACCCTCCTGTAACATTGATAAAATCCTCTCCCCTGATTCCCTATCAGCTACTGCAAAACACAGTCATCCGCATATGCCGAAACTTTTGGGAAAACATAACCATCCTTATTAACAATAGCTGATATGTCCCTTGCATTTCTAATCCGTCGTAAAAAGGGGTCCAAACCAAAAACATACAAGAGAGGGCTTAAAGGACACCCCTGCTTTACCCAATTTTTTAAATATAGTGGGACACCAAAAAACCCATTAACCAAAGGTATGACCTGCACTTCATCATATAAAGTTTGTATTAATTCAATAAAATCTAAAGGGATCCCATAATGAGCCAAAACTTCCCAAAGATATGCATGCTGAATAGAGTCAAAAGCCGTTTCTTGGTCTATAGATAATAAATAACCATTTAATAATTTCCGTAAGCTTTGATCCTTAATTTCCCTTAGAAATACTAAATTTTGGACTATATTTCTGCCAGGAATTGCACAAGACTGATCCTGAGTTATCAGTGCTTGAGCTACTTTTGCTAATTGCTTAGTGATGATTCTTGCCAGAATTTTATAATCTGAATTTAGTAAAGTCAAAGGTCTCCAATTTTTTATTTCACAAGGGTCACCTTTTTTAAAGAGAAAAAACATAATGCCTAACTGCATTGAAGGAGCTAAACGTCTTTCCTCCCAAATAGCATTATATAGTACTTCTAAACAGGGAACCACCAACTCCAGATAGACTTTATAAAAGTCATTTGGGATCCCATCTCGACCAGAAGTGGTTCTAGTAGAAAGATTCCCAATTGCTTCTTGAATTTCGGCTCTGGAGATGGGAGCAGACAGGCCTTCCCTCTCTAAACTAGATAAACCTGGCACTACGACATCAGAAACACAATCCCTTCAATCCTTTTGACCTCTCTGTAAAGTGTCTAACATATGCTGTTGTACCAAAAGCATGATGTCCTGATTATGTGTCTTTAAAACCCCTTGTTTATCTTTAAGACCCGCCATAGGAACATTTAGTGTCTTTTCCTCATAAGGGTTAACCTCTTGTTTTGTACCGTGTGTTCTGTATTTCTGTTGAGTAGCTAATTTCACCACTGAGTCATGTAAATATTGCACCATTAAATCTTTAACTTCTTGTATTTTCCTCCTATTACCTCCTGAATTGAGAAGTTTTAAATATTTAGCCCTATGCCCTAAATAAGTAATATATTTATTTTTAGCCAGACGTGAGGTGTATGATCTGTACCATCCCTGCAAGTCCCTTTTCAAGTCCTCCCACCATTCGATAGGGCTTTCATATAAAAAACTCATATCCATTTTTACCAAAAAAAGTTGCTTTATATATTGCTCAACCACAACATCCTGAAGTCTAGAGATTTTCATTTTCCAGCATCCCCTTTCAACCTTCAACCTCTGATAACCCCCTAATGTCAAGATTACTCCTAAGTGATCCGAGGTCTCTAAAGGTGTCACCTGTACCTTATGACATGTGAGTCTCGTGGACACCAACCAGAAATCTATCCTAGTGGATATCTTCCCTTTAAAAAAAGTATGCGTAGGTACCTGTTTCAAAATATCATAAGCATCCGAAATATCATTCTTCTTTATAATGGTTAACAAACATGTTAGTGTCACAAAAAACTTTCTGTGTTACCCGTCCCCAATCTTTAGAAGAGAGACCACAATTAAAATCCCTTCCCCATAGAATCAATTCAGATGTGTGGAGATACGGTTCTATCTGACGAAACAAAACTGATCTCCCTGCTTTTGACTGGGGTGCATAAATGTTGATAAGACAAAATACTGTATTCAAAAGAATCACATCCAAGACCATAGCTCTCCCAGGCTGTATCTCATAAACATGCAAAACTCGAACTTTACCTTTAAAAAGTATACCTAGCCCCGAACACATCTCTTCCCCTATGGACCAGAATGAGACACCCCACCTCCACTCCTTTTGAGCACACTTAATATCTTGTAGAGAGTGCAATCTAGTGTCTTGTACAAAAAAAAACCTGCTCTTTCTTCATACTAAGACTTAAAAAGGTGTTTTGCCTCCTTTCATTGTTGAGAATACTGTTAACATTGACTGTACAGAGAGAAAGAGAAGAAACCATAGCCATTCTTAATAGAAGAAAGGAAAAAACAAACAAAAGAGAAACAAAAAAAAACTTCATCTTTTTTCTTCCTTTTTTTTGTCTTACTTCTGTCTAAAGGGCCAGAGTCTATAACTTCATCAGCCTGAGAAGATGCCACAGAGGAGAGATCAGATTCTCTGCAATCCTCTTCAGCTCCCTACTCAAATAATAAGGCATAAGAATTCTGAATTGGTGTTTCCTCCGCTATCTCTTTCTGTATAGAAACCACCTTTTCCTGTTTACCTGCTTTAGACCTTGTTACCCGATGGAACTCTGACTTCTCCTGCACTAGAAGGGGGGGGGGGCATAACTCCACCTTCAGCCTCTAACAGAGTTAAATCATCTGCATCCACTACCCCTTCTTCTACATTGATAGATTCAGTAACCTTTGACTCACACTGTAAGATTTGCTCGACCAAATGACCACCATTATCTGCAGCCTGTAGCACCACTGGCTCAACCATCCTAGAAACTTCAGGGGCTACCAGGGTCTTATCAGGAAGTGGTGTCAGTAGTTCCATAAATTTCATTTTTTCTTTCTGTGCTGTTGCTACATACAAATCTTGCTCAGCCCGAACTGTACTATCTGCACTATTGTGAGAAGCCCATGTGCATGTACGAAAGGAATGACCCTGCTCCTCACATAAATTGCATCTCAGGGATTGTCGGCATTGTGCTCCTACATGCCCTAGGTCCCCACATAAACCACATTTCTGTTTGTCACATGCATTACTCAGATGCCCCACATCACCACATTTAAGGCACGCCCTTGGCTGACCAGGGTAAAAAACTACCCCCCCTATCTCGACCCAAGAAAAAACAGTTGGGAAGGTGCTTAGTCTGACCATTAACTAATTGCAGAATCACTTGATATTTCCATCCCCCTGTCCACAATTGCTCTTCACCTAAGATGGGTTCAGGAAAACCTTTAATCGTACAGTGCTTTTGTAGCCAGTAGGTAATGTCAGCAACATTCACCCCCTCATTTCTAAATAGGACAGTAATTTTTTTTGTTAAAGGTTTTGTCAGGGGTATTGCTAAAAAAGGCCTCCACAAAGGTGAGAGCTTCATTAAACGATATTGTTTCCAAAAATGTTCCAAACCAGCAGGGTGCTTAAAACTGATATCAAACATTACATCCCCAGGTACATGTATCAAAGCATCGATCTCATATGCATAATATTTCATGCTTTCTTTCAATAAAATTTTACCCACAAATTTTCTATCTGGAATAGAATCCATATCACCCCTATACTTTAACCTAACTGCATTTCGTCTTTCAGCTGGTTCCATCAGATGACCCCTATCAGCAGGAAACAACTGTTCTGCAACTTTTCCATGCCATATTTTTCCTGCATCAGTAACCAAAGAAGCTGGATTATTAACATCCATAGGGATAGTTCCTTGTTCCCTTACCATAGCCTCAGTCCCAATGTCAGCTAGTAAACCAGAGGAGCCATCAGACTCCTGTTCCCTAATGGTTTGTAACAAGGGATGAAGTTTGTTTTGTAAGGGCAGTATTACCTCTTCAATAGGGGAGAGCTGACCCGGATGCATTAAGGAGACTGATTCCAACCCATGAGGAGAGACAGAAGGGGGGGGTACTAAACCAGATGGTGAGACAGCAGGAGAGTCATTATTAAGATTAGACTCCCACCCATTACCTGCAGCATTTCGCTTCTAACCAGCAGCTATCAGTGCTTTTGAAACCCAATCTTCAGAGTGGTAACTGTCTGATACCCAGATACTCTCCTGACAAGTCTTAACCACTCCTTTCTGCTGCAAACCTGCATCTTTGACCCCATTGTTGATTCCCCTACTTGAAACCTCCAAATCAGACCCTTTAGAAAAGCAAGGAGCTGATACTTCAACAACAGGAGATGAACTCCCTGAAAGTACAGCCTTAGATATCGAAGCAGTCATTACCCTATCCCCTACCTCTTTCGTCGTTATCGCCTCAGATTCAACCGTGGAAAGTCCAAAAACTTGTATTTCTGCAGGATTCCTAGAAGAGTTTTCCAGGAAGGCCTTCTGTTCCCCAACTGACAGCATTCCCTCGTCGTCTGCACCACCGATCCTTCCAGCCTCACGCAATTCCGTTTCCTGTGTCCTCGTCTCCACGCTCCGATGTTCCTTCACTGAAAACAGCTGCTGCTTTGCTTCCTTATAACAATGTTCTGCTTCCAAAATGCAGCATTCCAAAACTTGAACTGAGACATCCTCCACTTGTTCAGCGACCGTGCATTCGGAAAAAGGTACACAAATCTTTTCTGCAGTAGTGTCTGCCACGTCGTTATCAAGCTCCATATCAGTCATTGCCGAAAAGCTCACTTTAACATTCTCGCTGGTCTGCATCTCCAAAGATTTTTAATTTCCTCGGGAGCCAAGGAGGAGACCCGCTCCTCGGCTCCCACACGTCCTCCAAGCTCAAAGCTCTGGACGCCACTGATCAGTAAGGCTCTGATCAGCCACACAGCGCCCTCTGCCTCAAACAGAGTAGGGGAATTTCCCCGGTATCCTGGCCAAATTTCCCTCATTCACTAAAAATAACACCAGCAGCTTAATCTGGTTCAAGGTCAGTTGGCATTCATCTGTATCCCCTTCCCCCTGGGTCATGCCTGAAAATAGGCAGGATTTGTCTAGTGCACTTAGCCGGTCAACAAAAACTAAATAAATAAATAAATAAAAGATTTTAGTAATAGTTGAGCAAAACAAGTTTTTGTTTTGGCTGATCTAACGGTTTTGCACCTCTGAAATGTTGTCCTCACTGAATGTATTCCAATAACATTTTTAGGATTCAGAGAACTTAGTGGCTGCCAAATTGCAAATAAATCAATTTAATGAGGAAGAGTTATCAAGGTGCAAAAATAAGGATTCAACATTAAAGTGCTCAGTCAACTCTAATAACTAGGCACTAACGTTCCTGTATATTGTGCACTGAATTGAATTTTGATAATCTTTTTTTTTTTTTTTTTGAAATTCAAGTTTATTGATTTTAACATAACATATACAGACAGATCATTGTGCATAAATGTTGAATAACCATTCATGGTATAAATAAGGTGAAGGGAGAGAGAAACATACAAAAAAAAAAGGGGGGTAACCCCAATCCCTCTCCCCCCTACCAAAACAACCCACCAAGCCTCCCTACTACCACCCATAATATACCCACCCTCCACCCTACTAGAGCCCTTATAGAGTGTGCAAAGTAGTTGTATGTCTAGTTCTATTGTCAAAGCCACAACGGAGTCATAACCTGGTCATTCAGTCAAAGTCGAAAGGAGTGGGTGGAAAGAAAAAAAAAAGGAGGGGAAAAGCCTTGTTGGGCTTCAGAGAAGGTATCAAGAGGTCACTGGTGCAAATATAACGCATATAGTTTGCCCCACCTTTTATGGAACAGGTCCATGCGATTACGAGAGCTGGCCACAAGTCTCTCCATATTGAAACACATTGAGAGTTTTGTCAGCCATTCAGAATAGGTCAGGATCAACTGATCAGTCCAATGTATGAGGACCATCCTTTTGACCACTATAGACACTAAGGCCATGTGATATCGACGTTCCAGGTTTGATAATCTTAAAAATAAGTCAGTTGTTAAAGAGGATCACTTGTATAGAGCATCATTATTCTTAAATTGCATGATCAATGGCATAGTTAATTGATAACATTAGGTTTTATAGAGTATACAAAGCAATAACCAGCTTCTGTGGATGATTAAACACCGAGGCAAAGCCAAGGTGTTTAATCCCCACAGAAGCCGGTTAGTGCAAGTATACTCAATAAAACCTAATGTTATTATTATTATATCACTAGAATTTGTGATGAAGTTTTATTTTTATGTAGAAATTAAATTTCAGTTGGAGCGGAGGTAATATGTGCTGCAAGCATCTCTGAACTGTAGTGCCACGAGAACAACTAGGAAGGTCATTTATAACTAAATGATGGTTTTGTGGGACTATGCTGGAAAGTAGTAATATGGAAGACTTACTGGTAAATAGATTATTTTAAAGTTGGTCCTGTTGAAAAGTGAGTGCTAGAAGCATTTTTATTTTCTGTTCTGAAATCGAATCAGTGATTCTGGACATGTGCATTAGACAAGGTGGTACTGCGCATGTCCAGAATCACAAATTCAATTTTGTAAGACAAAATAAAAAGGCTTGTAGCGCTCAGTTTTAAATGGGACCAACTTTATAACGATCTGTGTACCAGTAAGTGTGCCATATTACTACTTTTAGACATAGAGCCACAAAAGTATCAGTTAGTTATAAATGATGTCCTTAGTTGCTTGTTCCGGCAGTACTACATCTTAGAGATGTACGGGATAGGAAATTTTTTGTGTGGTGCGAGATGTGAGATGAAATTTTCTTTTAGCAGTGAAGAGAACTTGGGGGTTGGGGGAATTGTACAGATTTTAGAAGTGGAATTACACAGTTTGTGCCATCACTTGAAAATGAGTTATATGGAGCACCGAGACAGTGTCTGTGTATGGCATTCCCTGTGACCAAATGGATAGGAATGGAAGGGAATGTGAATAAACAACTGTGGGCATGGTTATAGATGAATAAACAACTGTGGGCAGATGAATAAACTACTGTGGGTTTGGTTATAGGTGAATAAACTACTGTGAGCATGTATGTGGTAGTTTGTGGGACAATAATTTACAGTTTTCCTGTGTTCTGATTGGCTGAGACTAGATACCTGTGGTATAATTATGAGTAACCAGGCAGTACTGAAAACCAATAGGTATTATTGTTAGTCAAAGTAACAGAATAAAATGTAGGTGGGGCTCAAATCTCTGATTCATGGAGCTAAAGGTATAGTGCCAATACCGTGGTAATATGTAATGTTTTGTATTCACTTAGTGAACAGTTTTATTGGCACTCTCTCAATGTTTACTTAGGAAAACTTCATCAGCCTCTCTTTTGTAAAGCTGTAAATCTGTGCTACTTTAATCAACTTTGTACACCATTTATTTTTTAGAAATCTTTCATTTACATATAGACAAACAGTACTTCTCTATATTGGTTTAAAGTCACTTTACCAGAACTTTTAGTCCTTAGTTGGTCCGTGTTCACTTTACTGGACCTTTTAGTCCTCAATTGGTCCATGTTGCTTATTCATGGTTCAATGGCCTATTCCTTAAGAAATGGACTGCTTGCAGGATACGTTCCTACCATACTGCAATTCCTAACAATGAACAACTTTGAGAACAGAGCCAGAGAGCTCTGAAACATCAGCAGGCATGCTCACAAGCTGACAAACTGTTCAATAGGACAGATCAGAAAGTAGCAACAGGAGCTGTTATATGCCCAGGATTGGGAAATGAAAGCAGCATTTCACTGCACACTTGGGAGGAATGTATCCTGAAAGCAGCAGTCAGCTGCATTTACTTGCATCTGGAGAATGCATAAAAGCCTGTTTTTTTAAGAAATAGGCAATGGTGTACACAGTTGATTAAATGTAACACAAATTTACAGGTTTACAAAAAGGAGACAGATGACATTTTTCTAGGTAAACAAGGAAGAGTGACAATAAAACTGTTCACTGATTGTATACAAAACATTAGGTATTATTGCTGGTTTTCTATTTCACTTTACCTCCTTACTTAAGGGGTACTGTAGATGAACGGTCATCCACTACTCAGAAACATGAATGTTTTACATATAGGAGCAATTATGTTGAATATATGATATTATCAGCTCTTTGTGTAGGTTCTGGTGTAGCAACGGTTACATAGTGGGCCGGAAAAATATGTGGACACTTTTAAAAATCTTTGTGAATCATAAAAGTTTTGATTTACACTGGTGTGATTATCTTTCCTGTGGTATGAAAATGAAACCCGATAGATTTTATATAAGTGTGAGTTCTCATGGACTCAGATATGTTCCTGAAAATACAGTAGCTCAGCCATTTAAAAAAATGGAAAATTGCCTCAGAATTTCTTTTATTTGTCACACAAATTTCACAGTTTCAGTAGCCCCAACACCACTGCCAAAAAGAGAACTCTGAGTGATATAGATATAGGAGAGTTGCAATGGCTCAGCTCAAAATATACAATCAGTATTATAATCAAGTATGAGGGGGCATGACTATAACTCTGGAGTGGTGGAGCCATACATGAGTTATAAAAGTCCTGTTCACTCACAAGTGATGATAAACTGTATTCTGAGTAGGACCATTGAATACTGGAGTTACAGTATATAACACTAGTGTACTATGTGTTGTTTATTTGAAAATGTGATGTATTTCTCTTTGATTTCAACTGCTGGATTAAGTACTGCACTAGGCAAATTATGATGTCATTAGAATTGTGAAAACTGCTCTTTGGTTGTTTATGTATTCTTATTATTATACAAACCTACAAAATATCCATTGGGAAAGAAGGAACAGCATATCTTTGCTAACTTGCTGCTAGTGACATCCCTAGTTAAACACTAACAAGATTAAAGTAATATATTGGCTGATAACAATACGAACCAACCTGAACATGCTGAAGTTTTCGGAAACTAATGACTTCCGAACACTTTCTGCTGTTCGGATCAGTTTAGATGGCTCCTATTGAGGGAACTGCAGCACGAGAAGTGCCAAAGCAGGAGCACCCACAGGAGGAAGACTCTGGTCCCTCTTTGGATGGCCGAGCTGTCCATCTCAAGACTATGGTCCCTCGTTGGATGGCTGAGCCGTCCATCTCTCTAATGAGGCACCCAATTGGGTTGCTGCTCTAGCATTCCACATGGTCCATCTTAGAGCTACATGGAGGAATCAGGAGGACAGAGAAGGACCAGAAGCTTCTCTTGGCTGCTCCCTGCTTTGTGGATCACTAAATCAATAGTTTTCTTCTGTACTTGTGCTGCTTGCATTTTTTTTTCCCTTGGGCAAGCAAAGATGTCTACTGCCAGTCTGCCATGCCTCCAAAAACAAACAAAACACAAAAAAAATAGAATTTCTTAAACTAAAAGAAGAAATTAATGGAGGAAGGGAATGGGAACTTGGGGGAGTTAGGGATTGGTAGTTGGGGACTGGGAGTAGAGGACTGGGGAGGGAATTGCCAGCAATCACTGGGTGTGGGACTTAGGAGGGAGTTGGGGATTGGGGTGGGGACTGGATAGGGGACTGAGGAATACAATGCATGGGAGAGGAGACTTGAACAGGGTATCTACATGAAAATGAACACTGAATGATGAGCCAGGGTGGAACTTAAAGAGAGAGACTAAGGAGCAACTTGTGAGAACTAGAGTGCTGTATCTATAAAATCTGCCAGCCAGTCATCTGTGCACTAGTACCACTTCTTGCATACTGCCTGTGTGACTCTCCCTTCTGTGTCAGAGAAGGTTAAGCCAAGCAGGGAGCCCCAGAATCTATGAGGGTATACTAGCAGCAGTGCCTGCAGCATCACCTTTAGCGTAGGCTGTGTGTGAAATAAAATCTGTCAAGATTGCCAGCCAGTCAACAGTGCATCAGTGCCACTTCTTACATACTGTCTGTGCGACACCCCCCCCCAAGAAGTCAGTGTCAGTCATCTGTCATTTTCCTTCCTGTACTCGCACAGTGTGGTATAAGCTTTGGCTCAGTGGGTAGGGCATTCCATCACATCACGTGGAATAAAGAAAAAAAAAAATTTAAATCCTTGAAATTGAAAAGTACTGTCAGAGAGGGTTAGCCCAGGCAGTGTCCCACAGAATCTCTGTGTGTATACTACCAGCAGTGTCTGCAGCATCACCCTTAGCATAGATGGTGTGTGAGATCAATTCTGTGTGTGAAATAAAATCTGCCAAGACTGCCAGCCAGTCATCAGTGCAGCAGTTCCACTTCTTGCATACTGTCTGTGTGATCTGCCCCCAAGAAGTCAGTCATCTGTCATCTTCCTCCCTTTGCTCGATCATTGAGTATAAGCTTTGGATCAGTGGGCAGGGCGTTCTATCATATCATGTGAAATAAAGCAAAAATTAAAAAAATAAATCCTTAAATGGGAAAAGTACTCTGCCAGAGAGGGTTAGGCCAGGAAGGGTACCCCAGAATCTCTGTGGGTATACTAGCAGCAATGTCTGCAGCATCATCCTTTGCACAGGTGGTGTGTGAAATAAATTCTGTGTTAAATAAAATCTGCCAACCAGTCATCAGTGCACCAGTGCCAGTTCTTGCATACTGTCTGTGTGACCTTCCCCCCAAGAAGTTAGTCAACTGTCCCTGTGATCACTCAGAAGGGTATAAACTTTGCTCAGTACTGTATCAGAGAGGGTTGGGCCAGGTAGGGTCCCCCAGAATCTCTGTGGGTATACTAGCAGCAGTACCTGCAGCATCGTCCTTACTATAGGTGGTGTGTGAAATAAATTCTGTGTGTAAAAAATTCTGCTAGCCAGTCATCAGTGCACTAGTGTCAGTTCTTGCATACTGTCTGTGAGAACCCCACCCAAGAATTCAGTCATCTGTCATCTTCCTCCCTGTGCTCACTCAGTAGGGTATAAGCTTTGGCTCAGTGGGAAGGTCATTCCGTTACATCACATGGAATAATAAATAAATAAATAAATAAAATCCCTGAAGGGAAAAAGTACTGTGTCAGAGAGGGTTAGGCCAGGCAGTGTCCCCCAGAAACTGTGGGTATACTAGCAACAGTACCTCAAGCATTTCCCTTAGTGTAGGTGGTGTGTGAAATAAATTCTGTGTGTTAAATAAAATCTGCCATCCAGTCATCAGTGCACCAGTGCTACTTCTTGTATACTGTTTGTGTGATGCCCCCCCCAAAGAAGTCAGTCATCTGTCATCTTCCTCCCTGTGCTCACTCAGTGGGGTATAAGCTTTGGCTCAGTGGGCTGAGCATTCCATCACATCACATGGAATAAATAAAAAATAGAAATAAAATCACACTCACGGTCATCGTGATCACAAATTTCACATTTGGTAACTATTTCTGGAATCTCTGTTCCATCCAGTATCTAAAGCTCTGAGAAGTGCTGCCACTGTAACATGACTCCTCATCCTCATGACGAATCACATTCATGTTCATGGTCATTACAGTCACAAAGAAACTCAGTTGCATCCAGTATCTGAAGCTTAGGGAAGCACTGCCATTGTTACACAATTCCACATCCTCACGATGAGTCACGTTCTCAGTCATCACGGTCATGATCACGTTCCCATTCAGTCATCATGATCACGATATTCACATTTGCCAACTATTTCTGGGAGCTTGTTTTAGTACAATACCACAGCAGTAGCAAACCCTTCCAGTAAGGACAGTATCCTTGGCTCTGAGTTACAAAACACTTACATTTTGTCTTCTGCAGAAAAAGAAAACATACATCATTACAACTCTTGAGTTTTTGTTGTCCCATTTAGGACATTACAAAGAAACTATCTATTCTTTAAACACATACTATGTTTTGTTCTGTTCTCATAAAAGAGACAATACTAAGAAAGTATCTAAAGGCTGCATAACAAAGTTTACCTCTGATTGTACTGACCTAGAAATCCTACAAAAATACACCTACAGTACCCGTTCAATACTTCGTGATTATAGAAGAAACAATGATTTTTGGTGTAACCCTGTTATTTTTTTGATCTTCAGTTACATCATGAATCAGGACTCCCAGTTATCATGTCATGTCACTCATGAGCCTTGGTCCAATATAACACTTCTGTTAGTGTTCATTTTCTCCTTGATGCCCCACTAGCAGATGGACTTGAATCTTTGTCCTCACAAGCCAGTTGTATTTAATCCAGTAGCTATAATCTCAGAGTGAACATTGTTTGTAGCATGTGTGTTTCTCAGTCAGACAGTTCAAGGAACTACAGTCGTAGGTATTTCAAACTTTTTTCAAAGGCAACTATTTGTGGAAGCTCAGTTCCATCCAGTTTCTGGTGCTCTAAGAAGTACTGTCAGTGCCAATACAACTTACATCACGTCACGATGAATCATGTTCATGGTCATCATGAATCACACTACTTCAACTTTTTTTGGTGCAATCCTGTTTTTTGTCTTTTTTAATCTTCAGTTTTATCATGAATCAGGATACACAGTTATTATGTCACATCACTCACGAGCCTTGGTCCAGTACGATGCTTCTGTTAGTGCTCACGTTCTGCAGGATGCCCTACCTGTTGTGTTCCACACCAAGAGCTTTTGCTGAACATAATTAGTGACATACATTACAAACACATTGTCCCCTTCTATAAAAAGTCAGACACAGGAGACAGGTTTAAAAAAAAAATTGAGATCTGGGACTTGACTGCCTTTGGATCATATCATCATCATCCTCCAGTAGGCACATCCGCTGTCACATTATTCACTCCTCATCTCATTTCACTACTCATTCTGTTTAGTACTACTAAACAGGGTTTAATTGCTTTTTTCTATAGATATGTTGATTAAAAGCTGTTTAAAATGATTTTTTCACATACAGTTACCATAAAATAATAAAGGTTATGAAAGGTTTGGATAAAGTTTGGATAAGCATCCAAACCTCTTTTTGCTTATCAGAACCTTTTTTAACCTCAGAACCTTTTGAGGTTCTCCCATCCATATTGTTAACCCCACTCATGTTGTAGAAACTGAGATACCTCTGCCTTACATCATCTTACATCATAAGACTACAAGACCTCCCACCCGGACGTTCCTTTGTTGTTGCTGCCTGGAGGGCCACCCCCTCTATAGCACTTTGCCTACACCTACCCCACTTATGCACTTCTGTTCTCTATCAATGCCACCTGGCTGCTCTGCTTCCACCTTATTTCCACCCGCCCCTCCCTCCTCACCCCCAGCCCTCCTACCTCTTCCCTCCTGACCTCCTCCTCCTTTACCTTTTGCCATACTCTACCCCACCCCCTTCCTGTAGTCTCTGTTTACCCCTTTTCTTTCCTTTTTTCTCTTTTTCTTCTAGTTCACACTTATTCTCTGTAACATTAAGTTCTGACTATCTACCTACTCCAATGTTCATACTTCCATTCATGTTTGTCTTGTTGTAACCCATGACGTGGAACCTTTGTAAAAGAGCCTCGGCTCAAAGGTATTTGTAATCCTAGACCTAAATAAATAAAAATAAAAATAAAATAAAATAAAATAAAAACAAGCTGCTGGAGAGAACTGTGTCTGATCAACATGTCTCATACCTAAAAAAATATCCAGTGTGGCCAACAACAGTATCAGGAAACACCACAGCACCAATATAGCACTAGCATAATACCACAGCTACTGTCATGAGGCCCTTGAAAATGGTGACAGAGTTGGAACTATCTATATTTACTTGACAAAGGCCTTTGACCTAGTCAGCCTTAATCTCTTGCTCAACAAGCTCCATGGCCACAGTCTATGTTTGGACTCAGTAGCCTGGAGCCAAAGCTTTTTCTCAAATCACACCCAACATGTGAAGATTGTAGCTCCTTGTTTAATGGTAGAAGAATATCTACTGGTGTGCCTCAGGGTTCCATAATTGACCACATCGTACAGTATTTGGCCTGGGTCCGAGCTATCTGCAAGAGCTCCTGACTCCTTACAGCCCTGGCCATCCTCTCTGCTCAACTGACGAGGGGTTGTTAGAGGTTCCCAGGGTCTGGCTGAAAACATCTGGGGCCCAGGCTTTTATGTTTGGTGCCCCTTCCCTGTGGAACTCTGTACCTCATCAGATTCGAGAGTGCAGGACCATGGAGAGGTTTAGAGCAGGCAAAAACCTACTTGTTTCAGCAAGTTTTTAGTATTTAGTGATATTTTTATCTGATTTATTTAAATTAGTATTGTAAATATTTTTAGACTGTGTCATTCTGTTTTATATGATATTTTACCTATGTACAGCACTTTGACTTTTGAATTGTGCTCAACAAATAAAGCATATTATTAATTAACCACCTGTCTGTTGCCTGTCAGTCAGCAAATGTACTTCTATATGCTGCTGATGCTGTTATCTATACCAAAAACACTGAACTTGGTAATCTCACCTCTGACCTTCAGTGCAACTTTGAGTCCATAGAAAACTTTCTCAAACAACAAACTGGTCTTCAACTGCAAAAATCTAAGGCCGAGATATTCAGAAATATGCCAATGGCCAGTGCAAGTACAGTGCAGCACAAAACTGATGTGCCGTGCACAACAGCAACCTTATTCAGAGGTTACACTGGCCGCACTGCGCCAGCACAACATGGCTGAATATGGCACCGTTGCTCCATGGCACAGCTGTGTTTGCACCATGGTGCAACCAGAGTAGTGCCATGGCACAAACACAGTTGCACCATGGTGCAGAAAGTGATGCCCCAGCACATCTGTGGGAGCATAGCAGCAGAGCAATGGGGGGGGCATGGCACAGAGAAGAGACCCAGGGACAGAGCCAGGGAAACAGAGTGACAGGTCACCAGAGGCCACCACCAGCAGAGCACAGCAGGGTGCACACAGGCACCCAGACGCCCCCAGAACACAACAGTGGCACAGATAGTAAGCAACAGGAGGCACCAATGGAGGGCCACTAAGGGAGCCCCCCTGCAGGCTGCAGGCCACCCTCCTCCCACACACACCCAGACCACAGCAGGCCACACCCAGGACCATGCAGCCAAGCACACACACACACAAGCCACACAGGCACACAGGTGGCCCACACAGTAGGCACAGAACACGCTGGGAGCCACGTAGCATGGCAGGCCACATGGGACAGGCCACACAATGCCAAGCAGGGGCACCAACGCAGTGTGTGGCCAGTACCCAACCAAAGACCATGGCCATATGCCATCACCACGCACACACCCGCCACACACCCGTGACAGCCACCCCATGGGCACCCCAAGGCACAGCCACTGACTGACTGGAGGGACACTACCATAGTGGGACACACCACAGCACACAGCAGCCAACCACAGAAGCACAACATGTGCCCTGACACATGCACACCACACGGGCAGGCACTGGGCCACTGCAGCATGGCTCCTCATACCACCTGCAAAGCAGACACTGACATAGGCAGATAAGTCAAAAAAGATATATCCCAAATAACTTTTTATAGCAACAAGGGGTTGGGAAAGGGTAGAAAAGTGATGGAAGTGGACAGGGGACAGGAAACAGGGACTGTACACTGGGATGAGGGAGTATAGGAGGAGGTACAGCAGAGAAAACAGGGGAATACTGGGGTCCATGCACCAGCAGCCATGGCCTGCCACCCCTTGGCACCCTCACTGCCTCCGATCATTGAGGAGCATGCTGCAAACCTGCAGCACAGCCTCCATGGTCATTGAACAGATCAAAATCAGCTGCTGGAGCAGCCGGCAGTACATAGGCCTCCATCTTCTCCACTGAACACCTATGACAAGGGACAGGGCAGATGATCAGTGTAGTGTCCCAAGGAACCATGCCCACCCACAGCACACAATGGGCAGGGATAACACCCCCCCTGGAGGGCCCATACCAGCCACCTCGCAACGGGGGGTGGGCCAATGCCTGCTAGTAATGCGGCACACCACAACAGTGCACAGCGGTGGTCCCCACCGCACAATGGCCACCCAACTGCACAATGACAGTTACATGGCACAGTGCACCAGCAGCACCACAGTAACATCAGTGGCATCCGGGTATACACCCACTCCACCAACAGCTGGCACATGTGTCCAATGGATGTGCCAATGTGGCAGGCACCACACATGGTGCAACACACATCTGCCACAGCACATGGCACAGGTGGCCATGCCCGCACCCATGCCACGGCCATCCCCATGTAAATAACGAAGGACTATGACAGTGCCTAACTGCCCTCTGTGGCCCGCTGGTGCTAGAGCCACTCCTGCACCACCTCCAGGTCCCACTGTGGCCTGTCGCAGTGCAACTGCCGCTGCCACTGCGCCACCCAGCTGCAATTCTCTGGCCCTGGGAATGGAACATAGACAGGTACACATCAGTAAACAACCATAGCAGCTGCCCACCACCCCCACCCCTGTGCACAGGGTGAGCCCCTGCCTGACACATCCCACACAGCAGCATTGCATTGCAAGTGGCACCTGGCACTACCACCCCGTGATGCGCATGATGGCAGTGCACCACTCTGCAGGGCATGCCAGGCAGCCTAGCCAACAACTCAGTACAACACCAGGTCATGCATGCAATATGGGCCTACTCACCTGGCTGTGGCACAGCCCCATGCCTGAGACATGCTTCCAGGCTCCTCAGGTGCTCTGGGTCCCTCCTCTCCAGGTCTACATATCAGTGGCAGCACTGGTCCCCTGTCCTGGCCACCCTGATCCACTGCTGCAGTGTGGCAGCAATTCCCTGCCACCATGACCCTGGGCTGCTGCAGGGGCACCTGGCCAAACAGTTGGGGGGTGTGGGCTGCATGCAGGTGACCAGGTTCACCAGCTCCACCTGTGTCCAGTTTTGTGCCCTCAGTGCCCTTCGCTGTGCCATGCTGTGAGTTGTAGCAGGTGGGCAAAATGGCAGCAGTAAGTGCACGTGGCCATGGCATGCACCAGATGCACAATGCGAGGGAACATGCGCAGTGTTCACCCATCATGCAGTCTCAAAGATGCATGGCATGGGTGTGTTTAGGCAGGGTCATGGGTGCGGGGGTGACCCAGGTGCAGAGATCACAGCAGGGCTCAGGGTTTACCTGCCTCCATGCAGTGTGCACATGTGTGATAGCAGGCCTGGTGTACCATGCACCATGGCCCCCATCGAGCAGTCGGTGTGCAGTGCATGATTGACAACATGATACCATTGTGTGCGCATTAAGTGGTGACTTGCTCCAGAGCAATCTCATTGCTCATGGAGCAAAATTCGCGTTAGTCAGACACCAAATGCAAATGAGCTCATCAGCCAATGTATGGCACACTGGGGTAATTAGCATGTCATTACCATTGTGCCAAACCTCATTTGCATGTGATGCGCTATATAAGTGCAATGGAACAGCACAGGCTATGGACTGGTATTGCATCTTATCGGGGTAAGTTGCACATGCTGCTGCAGCTCACAGGGAGCAACCAGCACAGCAGGGGGGTTAGAACAGGGTGATGCTGCCATTGACATACTGTGCTGTCCATGTCCACAGGAAGCAACATGTCAGAATGTGAGGAGGGTGAGGAGCGTGTGCCTGCTCGCAAGTGCAGTCCCAATTCCACAAAGATGGAGACAGAGGCCCTGTTCAAAGCCTACCTTGACAAGGAGCTCCTGTTGAGTGGTGCCACAGGCACACTACAGGCCAGGGCTGGGGCCCGGGTGGAGGTGGCAACATGTGTCAATCAGCAGGGCAGCCACCAGCACTCAGCGCAGGAGTGCAGGATGAAGGTGGGCACAGACAAGAGGCACATCAAGGAGAAGGTGGCAGCCATCCATGCCTCCTGGAATGCCAGTATAGGGGGCCTGCAGCTATGCCACCATTCACGGTGCAGGAGGAGTCAGTGACAGCCACTATGCACTGCAGCACGGTGGAGGGTGTGCCTGGTTGCGGATTCCAGATGGGTGGCAGCCCATCACTGCATGGTAACTATGTCAGCCACACACAGCTGGGTGCATGGAGGGTGTGTACACAGTCATGCTGGCATGCATGCAGCTGGCATGTCTGTCATGTGAAAGTGTGCGCACCCTCATGCATGCCATGCTGCAGGACACAGACAATGGCAGTGTGGGGGGGCACATGGGGGCAATGCATCACTAACATGCCTCTCTTTCTCTTACAACACCAGCATGCTTCCGTGCAGAAGATGGGGCAGCAGCAGCAGCCATGACCATTGGACCGGCCCTGGAGGACCAGCCTTCCACCTCCATGGGCATCCAGGGGCCTGACAGGCTGCAACTCACCTCCACTGTGCAGGCGGATGTCCTGGACCTGGGTTCGGATGAGGCCCTGGTTGTGACCCTGCAGGATGCCAGCCTTGGAGTCCTGTGTGCAGAGATACAGATCGGGGTGGGGTCTGACACCAGTAATGAGGTAGCGCTCATCCTGGACAGCAAGGCCACCATTGTGGGGGAGCTGCCCCTGCTGGCCACTGACACAGGCAGCACACCCAGTGCTTTTCCAGTGGTGGAACAGTTGCCCACCACCACTGCAGGTGCAGCAGTGTGCACTACTCAGGCTGTGCCCTGCAGTGGAGGTGGTGAAGCCACACAGGTGCTGGGTGATATGCAGCAGCAGCAGAATGGGCAACAGCGGCAGGCTGTGGGTGCTACTGGGCAGCTGGACCAGGGTCCGCTCCCGGTGTACCTGCTGTACCCAATCCCCCTGCAGGCCCCACTGTGCAGCATCCACCAGAGAGACGGGGCTGTGCAGCGTGGCCAGTGACCACATGGGGATTGGCGTCTGGCCCGGGAGCCCCAGGATGCTGACCCACTGGCTGAGCACACCCATTTGCTGTGGGAGTCTGTTCAACAACAGTTGCTGCTCTCCACTGGAGACTGTGCGCCAGAGCACCATAGCCAAGCAGTAGAAGAGGGGCACTGTGCAAATCCTGGTGGGGATGCAGCGCATGCAGGAGGCCACGACTGCAACCCTGGATCACATTGGCACTGCAGTCACAGATGGCTTTGCACTGCTGGCTGCCACAGGGCATGGCTGGGCACAGATGACCCCCCCACAGTGCGCTGTCCACCCCACATACCAGGCATCATGTGACCCCTATGCAGTTGACGCCGGGCTCAGATGTCAGCATCCCAGGCATGCCTCAGGCTGGGCTGTTTGTGCGCCTCGACACCCCTGCGCGGACATGGTTGTGGTCCTGTGGTTCCACTACTGGGGGGCTGTTGCACACCTCCCATGGCTGATACACAGCCTGTAGCTGCTGATCAGCCCAGGCATGGCAGCCCCCATAGCCATGGTGGCCATGGTTCCACACAGCAGACCTGATGTGCAGCTTACCCCGCCTGCAGTCTGCAGCTGCTGCTCAGTGTGCACATGGATGGTGTGTGTGTGTGCCTACCGCAGGTGTGGCACCTGTGTGTCATGCCACATGCTGCCTGTGTGTGTGCTTTCCCAGTCACTGGGCTGTGTAGCGTGGGCATGATGACAGCAGTCCTGCACCAGTTTCACCTGTGCACCGGTGCAAACATCTGATCCATGCCACATACCCACGCCTGTGTGTGTTTACGTGTATGTGTGGGGGGATGTGAGGGATGCTGTGTGTGGTTGCATGTGGGTGTGTGCCCGGTCACCCTAACCCCCACTTTCTGCCCTCAGTGAGTGCATCCCCAATGCCGTGAATGCCCCTGCATGTGTGCTGTACCTGTTTGTGTGGCCAGTGCATGTGTATCGTACCTCCTACCTGTGTGCACCATAGTGCTCCCATGCTATGGTATCCAGGTGACATTTTGCCTTCTGGATCAGTCGGGGATCCCTCCACCTAGGGGGTGACTGTCCACCTCACTTCAGCCCATTGCCTCCATTGTCCCCATTACTGTCACCCTCATCAGCCTCTAGAGCTATCCCATGGTCAATGGCATGTTGTGCTGTATGCAGCAGGCCAGGAATAGGCTGCAGGTTTTTGAGGGGCTGTACTGTAGGGCACCATCTGACCTGTCTAGGCAATGGAACTGTGCTTTCAGCATGCTAAAGACTCACTCAATGATGTTGCACATGTTGGCATGTGCCTCGTTGGAGCGTTCCTCTGCTGGGGATGATGGGTGTCAGTAGGCTGTGAGCAGCCAGGGCCGCAGTGGATAGGCACTGTCCCCTGTGTGGATATTGACATGGTTAGCCCTCTGCTATGCTCTGCTGTGCCTCTTGCTTGTTCCTGGTGCCCACACCGACATGCACACTCTGCCCTCCCCCATCCCAAGGTATACTCTGCCCATCGCCCCTTGCCTGTGCCATACTCACCCATTAGGTGGCCCGTGGGGATATCCACACATTCAAACCTGCCGCAGAGCGCAGAGCTGTGCCAGATGAATGCATCATGTGCACTCCCAGGGAGTGTAGCGTAGACATTGGTTATGTGCCCCATGGCATCACACACACCTGGCAGTTGACACTTGGGCTCCCCTTCCTGTTGATGTATGCCACACCCTTGGGACCAGGTGGCATGTGGATGCCCATGTGGGTTCAGTCAATGCCCCAAATCAAACCAGGCACACATGTTACCCTGTGGAAGTCCTGCACAGTTGCAGTACACTTCGCCTGTGTGCTGGGGAAAAGGATGTATTCTGATGCACGTTGCAGCAGAGCATTGAGAACTGTGTGAGGAGGCAGGATGAGGCCAACTGGGTTATGCCTGTGGTGTCCCCTGTTGGTCCCTGGAAGGTGCCTATGGTGAGCAGGCACATGACGGCTATCACCTTCGTCTTCCCAGTCATGGCATGGCTCCATCTGGTGGGTGCATGCATCTCCTCACTGCACAGCTCACAGAGCTGCCTCAGAATGGCCCTGTTAAGATGGTACTGACCCACGATCTCCGTGTCACTGTACTGCTCGAATGTGATGTGGGCGTGGCACCACCTGTGTCAGGCACTCCACTGACAGGTCCTTCTACAGCCACATCGCTGTTCCTGCTGCCCCTCACACACCTCATTATGGCCTCCATCATGAAGGGTGCACTATCCATGGCCCTTGCTCTCCAGTATTCCCCTGGGTGGTTGGCTGCTGCTGGCTGTGTGCCACCCTGATGCACTGCCTGGCAGTGTGTCTGCCTGTCTCTCACACTATCTCTGCCCCTGTCTCCCTCTTCACTGCCACCTCTGTCCCTCTCCCTCTATGTCTGACTTGGTCTGTCTGTCTGTCTGTCTCTCTCCCAATCTCTCTCTGTCTGTCCTTATTTCTCTCTCTCTCTCTCTTATTGCCTCTCGCCTGGTGCAATTGCTTTCCGTTGTGCTTGCGCCCTGTATTTATAGGAACAAGTCTGCTCAGCACATCTCTGATTTGCTCTGCACTTGTGCCATGATTTCACAGTTATATATCGCACTGTGCTGGATATTCATGGGCACGCCCCCTTCACTTGCATCTGCATTCATTATAGTTGTGCATTGGTGCAATGAGATTTGCTCTGCTCACTGGCTCTCACTGAATATCGCTCCTTGGTTCAAGTCTGCACTTGTGCTAGCGCAACTCAGTTGCACCATACTAACATACTATTTGCCAGCAGATTAGGCCTTACGGTCTATCGAGTCTGCTCAAACCTTAGATCCTTAGTTGGGTGCTGAGGCCCTCCCATCCCTTGTGCTCCAGAAACCCCTATCATCCATCCCCACCTCCCTGAGACAGGCCATCATCTGATACATCCACTTTCTGTGTCTGTCCCACCCTTTCTTGAAGCCCTCCACTGTGGATCTCTGAACCAGCTCACCAGGCAGTGCATTCCAGGGTCCACCACCTCTCAGTGAAGAACCTCCTCCTCTTTTCCCCTCACCCTTCCACCTTCCAACTTCAAACCATGCCCTCTGGTGATACCTCCCTGCTTTAGTCTAAAGATCCCGCCATGTTTACTCCCATTTATTCCCTTGAGGTACTTGAAGACCTCAATCATGTCCCCCTGTCTCTCCTCCTCCAATGAAAACAGGCAGAGTTCCTCAAGTCTGTCCTCATAGTCCAAATCCCCTAGTCCTCGTATCATCTTTGTTGCCTCCTCTGTACCCTCTCCAGGAGCTGTATTCCTCTTCATGTGTGGTCTCCAGTACTGTACACAGTACTCAAGGTGTGGTCTAATCAGTCCATTGTACAGTGGCAGAATCACTTCCTTGCTCCTAGAGGTGATCCCCCTTATGATGCATCCCAACATCCTGTTTGCCTTGCTAGCCACTCTCTACACTGCTCAGAGTTATTCATACAGGCATCCACCATGACCCCTAGGTCTTTTTTCCCTAATTGAGGCCTCCAGCGCCTCCTCCCAGGGTGAACCTGTGTTTAGGGTTTCCGACCAAGATGCAACACCTTGCACTTGCTTGATATTGAAATTTAATTTCCATGTGTGAGCCCAGCTCAGGGTGTCCAGGTCCTTGCAGGCCAACCTCCCTCTTCTCCTCAACTACTGCTCCTATCTTGAGTCATCCATGAAGAGACTCATTTCACACCCTATACCCTCTGATGTCCTTATGTATGCATTAAACAGAATCGGACCCAGGTCAAACCTCTGCTGTACCACTACCAACCTCTCTAGGGTTCGAGAGCTCCCATGCAGACCACTACTCTCTGGGTACGTCCAGCTAGCCAGTTTTCAATCCATCTGACCATCAAAGCGCCTACTCCTAACCCCATCAGTTTCTCCACCAGACCATTGCGGGGACAGAGTCAAAGCCTTGTGAAGTCCAAGAATAATACATCCACAGGCTTTCCTGTCCAGTTCTGATGTTACCCATTTGTAGAACTCCACAAGGTTGGTTTGACATGATCTACCTGGCACAAACCCATGTTGCCGACTCATCCAGACTGCCCACCTCCTCCAAGTACACCCCAATCGTTCCTTTAGTATACTCTCCATTAATTTTCCCACCACCGAGGTCAAACTGATGGGTCTATAGTTACCTGGTACTTCCTCGACCCCCTTTATGGATTGGCACCACATGTGCCTCTGCAATCTAGGTACCCTCCCTGTCTCAAGTGACCTGTTGAAGAGCTCCGCCAGGGGTGCAGTCAGTATGTCCGCCAATTCCCATAGTACTCAGATGAATGCCATCTGGCCCAGGAGATTTGTCTTTCTTTAGGGCCTTGAGGGCTAACCACACCCTTTTGGCGGAGATAGCATCATCCTTCCCCTCCACTTTACTGGCCTTTTTATCCTTACCCAGATGTGACACCCCTGGGGTACCTCTCCCTCCCTCTTGCTCCATTTCTGTTGCTCCCCTGATCCCACTTACTGCCACTTCTATCCCCTTCATGCCTTGCTTTGAAGATATCCCATCCCCCTCCCTAGTGAACACAGAGACAAAGTACTCGTTAAATACCTCTGCCTGGTCCCTCGCCTCTTCCACTCACCCTCCTTCTGATCTCAATCTGCTGAGATGGCCCTTAGTTTTTCTCCACTCCCCAATGTACCAGAAGAACCCCTTTTCCCCTCCATGTATCCCCTGTGCCAGCCGCTGCTCTTTACTGGACTTTGCTCCCCTCACCATACGGGTGACTTTTCTAGATGCAGGATGGTACATTTCCTTATCCCTATCCCCTCTTGTTGTTTTATATTTTTTGTAGGCCGCCTTCTTTTCTCTGACTGCTACCTGTACCTCACTGGACCACCAGCATGGTTTATGTGACCTTGCTCCCTTACGTTTCAACTTAGCGCAGATCCTGACTGCCTCATGAAGTCCCCGTTTTATGACCTCCCATCTCCTTTCCACACTTGTCATTGATGTAATCCCCGTCAAGTGATCCTTGAGAATATTTCCCATGCCCATAAAGTCTGCCACCCTGAAGTCCACTGCCAGTGTCCTAGATCTCCTTCCCTCCCCCATGCTTATTTGAAATCAGACAGTATTGTGGTTGCTCCCAGTCAGGGGGTCCTGTACAACCATGTTCCTTACCAGATCCCCATCTGCCAGAACCACGTCCAGGACATGCCCCTCCCTTGTGGGCTCCATCACATGCTGTGTTAAGAACACATCCTGGAACCCATCCAGCAGCCTCTGCTCCTTGGCCACCTTAGAGGACATGGTCCCCAGTTTGTACCTGGCATATTAAGGTCCCCCATCAACACCACTCCTTCCCCTTTTGGTCCACACTGGGCAATGATGCTGTGCAGCAAACCATCCTCTAGAACATCACTCATCCTGGGGGGCCTATATACTACACCCTGCTTGACCTTATCTCCTGCTGGGGATCGCAAGGTGACCCAAAAGGCCTCCACGTTTCCCTCTGCCTCTTCTACCCTAGCAATTTCTATGTCATCTCTAATGAACATAGCCACTCCACCCCCTCTGCCCTCCTTTCTATCCTTCCTAAGCATAGTGTACCCCCATACGTTTAGGTTCCAATCATGGTTTTTGTTGGCCCATGTCTCCGTGACCACCACCACATCCACCCCCCCTGGAATAGCATGGCCTGGAACACTGGCAACTTGTTTCCCAAGCTCCTGGCATTTACTAACACCAACCCCCACCCCTTATCCCTGATCCTCTTTGTCGAATCCCACCCAGATTCCTTATACTTCCATCCTCCCTCTGCTCCTCCTGAAACCTCCACCCCCAGTCTGTTCCCCCTCCCTTGGGCTTGAAGGCTACTCCCCTCATCTGGAGGAGAGGGCTTCTGGTCAGCCCTTCCCTTATCCCTTCCCCCCTCACAAGTTTAAACCCCACCTTTCTTGAATGTAGTCAGCCATCCCCTGTTTAAGGACTTCCTTTCCTAATGCACAGCTGCTTTGAATATCCAGGCCTAAGACTACAGTAGTAGCATCAACTTTGTCATGCAGTTTTGTGAGATTCCCTATTTATCCATCAAACAAGTTAGGGAAACAATCCTCTAAAATTCTTTTTGCTATACCTACAGTAAAAGGCCAGCTCCAATTTTGGATATTCCACTATATCCCGAAACTCATTTCCCCAACACCCTGTAGCCCGATGCCAAAGTCCCAAGACCCAAAATCCCAACGGTGTGGTTTTGCCAGATTTTCATGTTTTGGGGGGCTTCTTTCCCTGCACCCCCCTTAATTAATATAACAAACTCCGCTCGGGGGGGGGGCAAAATCCCACTGTTGGGATTATGCTTGTCGGGCTTCCTGAGTTGAGGTTTGTGGTGTCATGAAAATGAGTTTTGGGATAAGCAGTGATGCCCCAATTGCAGTACAAAAGAACCATCTAGTAGATTTTCTACCAGATTATCACACGAAGCACCCTCTCCTGGTAGTAGTGAACACACTACCAATAGTGTTGTGTGAACTGTGAAAATTCTGCTCCTTGAAATATTTCATGTAATTTCTCAATTTTGCAAAATTTTTCATCTCAGCGAAATTTTGTTTCACCTGAAATTTAAATTTTGCATAATTGTGAAATTTCGCATAATATGGTTTTGGAGAATAATTTTGCAAATCCATATTTAAACTTTGACTTGTGGCAAAAATTACACTGGTGTAACTTTTGTTTTCACTTGCAAAATTATGCTCCAAAGGTGAAGTGTGCAATGCATTGTGGGTACGCAGGTCAAATATCACGTGGGCATAGCAGTGGAGGTGCCACCTCCAGTCCCTTGACTCAGGAAAGTACACCACCACACCCAAAATCAACCAGAATAACTGGTTTCATGCGGTCTGCACAACCTCAACAGTTAACTGTTACACCTAAAAGAGCAACATTGGTGCCACAAATACTGCGTTCTGGTCGAACAGCTCCAAAGATGCAGCCCACACTGAAGGCCATCCTTGAGTGGTACTCAAAGAACCCCCTTCCCCAATCATGCTGTTGAACGAGAGCTGAATGCGGACACTGCTGAGATGCTGGTCATCGATCTGTTGCCATTCTTGTTCATGGAGAATGCTGGGTTCTGCAGGTTGATGGCATGAGCCTGTCCCAAATGGCAGGTTCTATTATGAACCTATTTCTCTAAGTGTGCCCTGCCAGAGCTGTATGGTAGAGTTGCTGATTCCATAATATATACAATGAAGCATTCTGCATCAGAATATATCCATCTGAGCATGGATATGTGGAACAGTGGACAAACAGTGGCAAGCTTGTATCTATGCATAACAGCACACTGGGCAAAGGTACCTGGGGTAGTAGTTGACGTTGTGCCTGGCAAAACCTGCCTGAAGCAAAACTGTGGTGGAAGCAACACCCCTGGAATTCAGCAGCATGCATTCCTGAGTATGTCAAGTATTACTGGATATGACATGGTTGAGAAAATGCTTAATGTTCTGCTGGATGAGATTGATGAGTGGCTACAAACACAGTGACTTACAGCAAAATTCATCACAAGTGATAATGGCTCCAATGTAATGAAGTGCATTAGTGATGGTGTTTTTTTCAGGGTGCTTTAACTGGCACACTGCCTTAATCTCATTGTGCAGCAGTTTCTAAACCATGCAGACATTAAGGAATCTGTGAGTGTAGCCCATCACAGCTGTGTGCACTTTGCCCATTCTGCAAAGGCCAATGGCCATCTATGTGAGCTGCAGTGCAATAACCTTCTGCCTCAGCACTGTATAAAGCTTGATGTTGTGACCAGGTGGAACTCCACACTGTACATGATGAGTGACCAGCTGTATGAACAGTATAAGGCTGTTTCAGAATACCTGCTGGTGCACACCACCCGGGACAGTCCAGCAGTGTCCATCGCTCTAACAACGGAGCAGTGGCACCAAATGATGTGCTAATATGCATTCTCCATCCATTCAAGCATGCTACACTGGCAGTGAGTGGGGACCCTGCCTGTATAAGTCAATCCATATGCCTCATATGTGTGCTGAGACAGACACTGGTGAATGCCCGACACCAGATGGAGGCAAGTGTTGATCACAGTAGTTATATGTGAAGGAAGGACTGAAGTGTGAAAGGGAGGAAGGGGAGGAGGGTAGTACGGAGTCACTTTGGATGCAAATCCAGGATTACAAGAATAGGATTCTTAGAATGGGAGTGGTGTACAGGCCACCATCTCAGACAGAGGAGTTAGACAGGGAACTAGCAGGACAGATCAGGAGGACCTGAGAGAAGGGTAGTGTGGTGATTGTGGGGGACTTCAACATGCCAGGAGTGGACTGGAGCACCCCAACAACCAGAAACAGAAGGGAGTAGGTACTGCTGGATGCCTTCCAGGACCGCTTCCTGCTGCAAATGGTCAGTGAACCAACCAGGTTAGGAAATACCCTTGACCTTGTGCTGGCAAATGGGGACTTTGTGAGAGAACTTACAGTGGAGGAACCGCTGTCAGGGAGTGACCACCGCTCAGTATGGCTCACATTGGATATGGGCAAGGAAGGAGTGGAATCTGGCACAATAGTGCTGGACTTCAGGAGGGCCAACTTTGGGAGGATGGGGGAAGTGGTAAAAGGGTACCTGGCAAGAATTCAGTCTAGTACAGACACTAACCAGAGGTGGGAGCTCATAAAGCTGGGGATAGTGGAGGCAACCAAAACCTGCTGCAAAGCCCAGAGCAAGAAGGCTAGGGCTAAGAAACTGATCTGGTTGAGCAAGGAGGTCACGGAAAAGGTAAGGAGGAAAAGAGCTGCCTTTAGGAAGTACAAGAAAACAGGGAGGGGGGAGGACAGGGAGGAGTACTTGACAGAATCGAAGGAGGTGACAAGGGCAGTAAGGGAAGCCAAAGCATCTACGGAACTCAGGCTGGCACAAGGCATTAAGAAGGGGGAGAAGGACTTCTTTAAGTACATCAGGGAGAAAAGGAGCTGTAAGGACCACATAGTAAGGATTAGGAAGGAGGGGAGTTGGGTGCAAGCACGGTGCGATAAGGCAGAAGCACTAAATGAGTACTTCTGCTCAGTATTTACTAAAGAGAAGAGGAGGGTGACACCCAATGTGGGAGAAACAGCAGAAGCAGGGTGGGAAGTGGTGACAGATGGGGAAATCATGGAGAGCAGAGTTCGAGAGGGTTTGAAGGCACTGAGGGTGGACAAGGCACCAAAACCAGATGGCATCCACCCCAGGGTACTGAAGGAGCTGGCAGAGGTCCTTGCAGGACCTTTGGCAGACCTATTTAATGCCTCACTACATTCGGGGTGTGTACCTCAGGACTGGAGGATGGCTCATGTGGTGCCCCTCCACAAGAGTGGCCCCAAGGATGAACTGGGAAACTACAGACCAGTGAGCCTCACATCCATCATGGGTAAGCTAATGGAGACTATCCTGAAGGAGAGGCTGGTGGCCCTCCTAGAGGCCAAAGGACTACAGGACAGCAGACAGCATGGCTTCATACGTGGCAGATCCTGCTAAACCAACCTGGTTGAGTTATATGACTGGGTAACTAGGCAACTGGACAGGGGCCCTGCAGTGGATGTCCTGTATCTGGACTTCAGTAAGGCATTCGACTCAGTGCCACATGGAAGGCTGGGAAGGATTTTAGTAGGCACAGGGGCGGGTGCAAAGCTGGTGAGATGGGTAGGAAACTGGCTGCAGGGAAGGCAACAGAGGGTAGAGGTGGGTGGGGAGCTCTCACACCCAAGGCCAGTGACGAGTGGTGTTCCACAGGGCTCAGTGCTGGGACCAGTGTTGTTTGGGATATTCATTGCAGACATATCATGAGACATCAAGAGCAAGATCAGTCTGTTTGCTGATTATACCAAAGTAGGCATGGTGGTAGATGACCTAGAGGGATGGCAGGAGTTGCAGGATGATCTGGCAAAGCTTGAAACCTGCTCAGACACCTGGCAACTGGGCTTTAATGCCAAAAAGTGCAAGGTGCTGCATTTTGGGATGAAGAACCCAAGGAGGAGTTACCAGCTAGGGGGAGTGCAGCTAGCCCACACAGAGGAGGAGAAGGATCTGGGTGTGCTCATTACAGGATCAATGAACAACTCGGCACAATGTAGGAAGGCAGCTGCAAAGGCCAACAAAATGCTGGGTTGTATTGCAAGGGGTATATCCTCGAGGAGGGAGGAGGTGATTCTGCCACTGTATAGGTCATTAGTTAGACCACACCTGGAGTACTGTGTGCAGTACTGGTGTCCGTATCTGAAGAAGGACATTAAGTTACTGGAGGGGGTGCAGAGCAGAGCGACAAAGATGATGAAGGGGCTGGGGGACTTATCATATGAGAGGAGGTTGAAGGAGTTGAACATGTACTCACTGGAGGAGAGGAGAGACAGGGGTGACATGATTGAAACCTTTAAATACATGAAAGGAATAAACAAGTTGGGTACAGAAGGGCTGTTCAAAGTAAGGAAGGGGAGGGCCACCAGGGGCCATGATATGAGACTGGAGTGAGGAAGGTTCAGGAGGGAGATGAGGAGACACTTTTTTACAGAGAGGGTGGTGGCTGGGTGGAATGCATTACCCGCTGAAGTAGTATGCATTAGAACAGTGGACTGCTTCAAATGAGGATGGGACAGGACAAGGTGGAGGGTTAATGAAGGGGAAGGGTGGAAGGGAGGGGCAGCTGCAGAATAAGGGGTGCTAGCTGTACATTCGAGCAGACTTGATAGACCTCTAGGCCTTTATCTGCTGGCAAATATCTTATGTTTGTATGTTCGTATGATCTAATGGATCACTTGCTCCATGTGCTGAACAGCAGTACCAAAATTTCCAGCATTCTGCAGTTGGATGTATTTGCCATTGCTACCATGCTTGATCCACACTACAAATGTGGCCTGCCTTCTATAACTAAAGGAGGTTTCCAGAGACATCTAAAGTTGACTGAGAACCTCATTAGATGGATTGTGGTGCACAGATGAAAAAGGCACATAAGATACGCACTGCACAGAAACAGGTATTGTTATCACCACCAGCAGCTCACAGACAACCCAATCTGACAAAATGAGCAATGTACAGCATAACACGGCAAGCAATCCCATTTGGGATGTTCTCTATCAGGTGTGAGTGGAAGATATGGAAGAAAAGGAGGAGACAGATGAGGCAGCCAGACTCAGGGCAGCAGAAGAAATGCTGCAGGCCTACATGAGAGACACAAAGCACCTTGCCATTACTGATGAGCCACTGCAGTACTGGAGCAGCAAAGTGACAGACTGGCCTGCACTAACATCAGTTGCTGTTCAATACCTGAGCTGCCCAGTATCCAGTGTCAGTGTGGAATGAATGTTTAGTTTGGCTTGGGCCATTGTGCATGACCAGAGGACCAATTTGTCACCCAAGAATGTGTCCATGCTAACATTCATCAAAATGTACATTCCACATAACACAATGATGTCAATGGTGTTGCCACATGATCTATGGCTCAGTGATGATGATGATGATGATGGCAATGAAGATGTCATCTCTGCTAAGGCTTCCACGAGCTGCAAGGTGGATGAAGCAGCAATGCTGAGAGAATTTGCACCTGGTGACAACTCCAGTCTTGAAGACTGTTAGGGCTGCTTCCTGGAGGATGTGACAGTGGAAGTGGAACAAGGCTGAAGTTACTAGTAGGAACCCCTCCCCGCCCCAACCACTTTAAGCTCAGTATAGTGTTATAAATTATTTTTATACACTTATCATTGGATTTGTGATGGCTGTGTTATCTGCAGTTAATCAGTTCAATTTGATCACCCTTGCCCTAAACCGTTGTTTAGATCACGCCCTATATTAAAGCAGCAGTCAAGTTACCATAACCACAAACATTTTGCATTATTACAGTAATAATGCTCCTCTGCCAAAAAATATCAATATACACAATTTACTTTTCATTCAGACTAACCCCATCCTGAAGCAAGGTATGCTGTCTTGAAGCCTTTAAAAGTGTCCATGCTAGCACATGCCATACCCAGGTCAGCAATCTCCTCCTCCTGACACATGCCACCCCACCCATACACATTCATGCAAATAATAAATATTTTCTGCTAGTTACTATCCGTGACATGTTGAAGAAACTTCCTAGTACTAGCAGAGTATGAATGTAGCACATTCATTCAACAGGTAACACAAGTTGAAGATATTTTGCAAAATGGTGAGTGGCGACCATCTTTAATGATGTGAGTCATTAATTACAAAATATTCATAAAAAGAATGCCTAACAACATCCAGATTCCCTCCAAAAAGGTTAACTGCATTAAGTACAGTAGTAGCGCTGAATTTGTCAAGCAATTTTGTGAGAGTCCCTATTTATCCTTCACAAAATTTAGGGGAAACAAATCCTCTAGAATTATTTTTGTTATACCTACAGAATGATGCCAGTTCCTATTGTAGTACTTAAGTGCCATCTGGTAGATTTTCAACTACACTATCAGATGAGACAATCCTCTCTGGGTAGCAGTGAACACGCTAACAAATAAAGCAAAATCCCTAACTAAAGGTTTCACAATTCTCAAGAGGGATTTTTAAAAATCCATAAAAATCCTTTGACTAATTTGGTGCTACTACTGTATTTACCCTTTTTGGGGGAGAAGGAAGAGGGGGTATGTATATGTGCTTGGTTCATAGGATGTGAAATAATGGCAATCTTTGGGACATAACTGGACTAGATATGAATGCCAACATATACAATACTAGGTCCCACCCAATGCAGCTAACCACACAAACCACACAAACCAACAAATTTGTATGCAGCATTTGGTGGTTTAACCAGCGAGTGGTCCATGATTGGAACAGGCTACCACTGGAAGTTGTGGCAAGTCCCTCAACTTCAGTATTTAAAGCTAGATGGGATACTCATATGAACCTGAACAGATTCTAGGGATTTATAAGCGAGCATTTAGGGTGAAAGTCCATCAGCTCTGTATATAACCTATGAAACCTAGGTAATATGATAGTTCTTGTTGCAGTTCATTTGCATCACCAGGTAAGGAAAAAGGTCTAGCTCCCCATACGACGTACAGGGGAAATGCCAGACCTCACACAACAACTAACACATCAAAATCTGGCTAACAGAAAATCATGTACACAAATGCTCTTAGTCTGGTAAACAAGATCCCAGACCTGCAGGCAATAATGACAGAGGCTAAATTGGACATAGTAGCAATTAGTGAGACATGGTTTACCATTAACCACACTTGGGAGACTTCAGTACCTGGCTATGTGCCGTTCAGAAGAGACCAAGGTGCAAAAAGGGAAGTTGGAGTGGCCCTGTATGTCAATGAAAATATCAAAGCTATAGAAATTCAGAATACACATAAGGAGCCAGAAGAACTGTGGGTCACCCTGGAAACAGGAAATGGGACAGCCATAAGAACTGGGATTATCAACAGGCCCCCAGACCAGGGGGAGGACATAGACACATTACTGTTAAAAGATATACAAAACATGACAGTTAAAGGGGAGGCTCTGATAATGGGAGACTTCAACTTGGCATATACAGATTGGTCAATACCAGCAGGAACATCTGCCAGAATTAGACACGTGGTGGATTTCCTGCAGAGGGAGGGCCTCAAACGACTGGTTCGAAAACCCAAAAGAGACAGGGCTATCCTAGATCAAGTACTGACTAACGGGGAAAGGATCACAGATCTCCAGGTAGAAGGTCACCTGGGGGCCAGTGACCATCACATGGTATGCTTCAATTTGGCCACTACAACTAAATCATCCCATTCCATGGCAAAAATATGGGACTTCAGGGGAGCTGACTTTGATAAGATGGCCAACAGAGTTAAGCTAGCCCTGGCAAAAAGAAATACAGGTGAGGGGGTACAGGCAAAGTGGTCAAGCATTCAGGATGCAATATTTGAAGCAACATCCCATTGTGTTAGAGAGAAAAGGAAGTGCAAAAGAAGAAGGAAACCACTTTGGTTCTCAAAAACAGTAGCAGAAAAGGTCAGAGCCAAAAGGCTGGCCTTCAGGAAATATAAGGGAACAGAGCGGAATGAAGATAAGGAGGCATACCAAACTTCCCTAAGGGAAGCAGAAAATGCAGTAAGGCAGGCTAAGGCCCAAACCGAGGAAACACTAGCACAAACAGTGAAAGAAGGTGACAAGACTGGTCCCCCATTCAGCATGCACCCGACATTGACACTGCCCTCGCTTTCTTTTCCCAAACTTTCAACAAGGCCTGTGATCTCTTTGCACCCTTCACAAAAATCTGATCCAAAAAACAGAATGCACCCTGGGTCAGCCCTGCCCTCCTACAATTGCTCAGAACCCGAGATAACCTCTGGCACCTTGCCACTGAAATGGGCCGGCTGTCGGATAGACAAACATACAGTGCAGCCCGGAATAAGTGCACTTGGGCAGTCCGAAAAGCCAAGGCCGACCATTATCAGGCCACCCTCACCTCCTCCTGGGGCTCAGCCCGGAATTTCTGGGATAATATTAAACAACTAAATGGTAAGTCACGTTCCTCTCCCCCATCACAGCTCACTAGTGATGGCACTACCTCCACTGATCCTGCCTTCATAGCTAACTGCCTAAACACCGCATTCACCGACCTTAGCTCAGTCCTCCCCAGTAATTTCTTTGATCCTCCCCCATACCAACCTCCCCCTGTCCGCCACCACCCCAGCTTCCACCTGCACAAGGTATCTGCCCGGGAGGCCAGACCCATCCTAATCAAAGCTCTAAATGGCAACAATCCCGGCAGCGACTCACTGGACCCCAGTATCCTCAGGCTGGTGCTGGATGAAGTCCTTGCCCCGCTCACCAGCCTCCTAAACCATTCGCTCTACCTGGGACAATTTTCCACTGCTTGGAAAACAGCCATAATCACACCCATTCATAAAGGAGGTGACAGGTCATCAACCAACAACTACCGACCAATCTCCATCCCCCTCTCGAAAGCTCTGGAAAAAGTGGTGGCCATTCAAATCACTGAATATCTGTCCAAGCATAACATCTTATGCCCAGAGCAGCATGGCTTCCGTGCTGGCCATAGTACCAACACTGCACTAATTGAATTCTCTAATTTCCTTCACTCCTCCCTGGACACCAGCTCCCTAGCTGGTGCAGTGTTCATTGACCTATCAAAAGCTTTCGACACTGTCTCCCACCCACTTCTGCTGAACACCCTCTGCCACACTGGTCTATCAGCTGGCCCTCTAGCATGGTGCTCGAGTTACCTAGAAGCTCAATCACAGTGTGTTAAAATAAATGGGACACTCTCCGATACCCGTCCCATACACTCAGGGGTTCCCCAGGGCTCCATCCTGGGCCCCCTTCTCTTCTCACTCTATCTGAACACCCTGCCCAGTGCCTACTCTGGCAAAATGCTTCTGTATGCTGACGATGCTGTCATTTTTGCCACCCACCGCAATCCCATCTCCCTTCAGGAATCCCTACAAAAGTCCTTCAATGAGGCAGATGCCTGGTTTAAGGAGCGCAGACTCATCATTAATCTTAAAAAAACCAAAGCTATGCTTTTTGCCCACCCCCAAAACAAAGCTAGCAACTACCCACTCCACATCCTACCTAGTACCAAACAACCTCTGGAGCAAGTTTGCTCCTACAAATACCTAGGGATTACCTTCGACTCTGCCTTCACATTCCATGACCACATTGATGCCCCTGCATCCACCACCAACATACGGCTTGGCATCCTCTTCCACCATAGAAACTGCCTCCCCCCCAAATGCACTCCGGCTCGCTGTTACATCCTCAGTACTGTCCCTTGTAGACTATGGCTTACCAGTCTATGGTGCTGCTGACACGACTGCCCTCAAAAAAATTCACATAACCCTAAATAAGGCTTGCAGACTGATTGCTGGTGCCCCCAGGCTCACTCACACTTGTCAACTGTATGGTGATGCTAAACACCTGACCCTTGATGAACAGCTTCGCTATCATACCTGCCTCCTCACTAAAAAAAACCTACTCGGGCTCTCCTGTCCTGGGGTGACTGCATCCATCCACCGGATCCTACCTACACTTGCTACACGGTCCTCCAACAAGTCTGCTCTACTGGTCCCCAGGTCAAGAACTACTCATGGTCAGAGGTCCTTCTGCTACAGAGCCCCATTCTGGTTTAACTCTCTCCCTGCCCCCGTCACTAATGCCACAGCTATCTCCAAATTCAAAACCAGCCTTCGAAGCCAACTCCTCAACACTGTGAGCTGCTCCTGTCTCTGAGTGAGGCTGGACCTCGAACCTCTCCACCCGTGACAATGCCCTCCAGGTGGCTCTCCTCCTAGCCCACCCCTCCACCCCTTCCCTAAGTATATCCTGGCTAGTGCCTGCTGTCTTATGGTAATGCCAGTAAATTGCTCAACATATGGAACCAGCTTGTGTAAGAACTATCACAATTACCTGTACCCTGTAACTCAAATGTATTTGTTTGATCACAGTGTGACGTGGCACCTCTGATGAATGCCTACTTGAGAAAACCTGTACTATGTAACCTAAAATGTTATGTGTGTCCTCAATGTGATGAGGTACCTTTGGAAATGAGCCTCTGGCTCAAAGGTTGTAAACTGATTCTCACAAATAAATAAATAAATAAAGACTTTCTATAGATACATTAGTGAAAGCAGAAAGTCCAGAGGGGGTATTGCTAAGATCAAAGGAGACAAGCGGACGTGTGAGGAGGAGGACCATGTAAAAGCATCTATCCTAAATAAATACTTCTGCTCAGTATTTACTGAAGAGAAAGTAGGATAGGGCCCACAGCTCAGCACCATGGACATGGGGAGGGGGGAGGTGAGCATTAGTCCCTTCATAAAGGAAAGGGTCCTACAAGAGCTCGATAAGTTCAAGGTGGACAAGGCAATGGGACCTGATGGCATGCATCCCAGGGTACTAAAGGAGCTAAGGGTGGAACTAGCAGAGCCATTATCAGAACTGTATAGTGAGTCTCTGAGCACAGGAGAGGTCCCAGAAGACTGGAGAAGGGCTCATGTGATCCCGCACCACAAGAGTGGTAGTAGGGAGGAGGCATGGAACTACAGGTCAGTCAGTCTTACCTCAGTAGTGGGCAAGATTATGGAGGCACTCCTTAAGGAAAGGATAGTGCAACACCTGGAATCCATAGGAGCACAGGATTCAAGACAGTATGGGTTTACAAAAGGAAGGTCCTGTCAAACTAGTCTCATAGATTTCTTTGACTGGGTAACCAGAGTGGTGGACCAAGGGGGAGCAGTTGATGTTGCCTACCTTGACTTCAACAAAGCTTTCGATACTGTTCCACATAGAAAATTGATTAATAAGCTGGGAAGGCTCGGGGTGGGTCAGAAGTTGGTCAACTGGGTGGCAAACTGGTTGACAGGCAGAAAACAGAGAGTTGTGGTAGACGGTATACAGTCAGAAGAGATACAAGTCACAAGTGGGGTACCTCAGGGATCAGTGTTTGGGCTAGTCCTCCTCAATATCTTCATCAGTGACATTGCAGATGGACTGGAGGGTAAGGTTTGTCTGTTTGCAGATGACACCAAGATCTGCAACAGAGTAGATGATCCAGATGGGGTGGGCAGAATGAGAAGAGATCCAGATAAAGTAGCAAAATAGTTGGAAAAGTGGCAACTGGGGTTTAATGCAAAGAAGTGCAAGATCATGCACATAGGGAAGAGAAACCCTGAAGCCACCTATAGGTTGGGATGGGAGTTGCTGGCAGTCACAAGGGAAGAAAGAGACTTGGGCTTCATCATCACCGATGACCTGAAATCATCCAAGGAGACCACTAAAGCAGTAGGTAAGGCTAGGGTGGTGTTAGGGTGTATTAGTAGGGGTACCACAAGTCAAAAGAGGGAGGTAATAATCCCTCTTTACAAGACGCTGGTTAGGCCCCATCTGGAGTACTGCGTGCAGTATTGGAGGCCACACCTTCACAAGGACATTAACCAAATTGAGGCAGTCCAGAGAAGGATAACCAAAATGGTGCAGGGACTGCATCAGAAAACATATGAGGACAGATTAAGGGAGCTCAATATGTATACCCTAGAGCAAAGGAGGGAGAGAGGTGATATGATCGAAACATTTAAACACCTTAAAGGCATTAACAAGATGAAAGAATCTAACATGTTTCAATATAAGAAAAATAGCAGGACAAAAGGACACAGCATGAGATTAGAGGGAGGCCAATTAAGTGGTAATGTGAGGAAGTTCTTTTTCATAGAAAGGGTGGTGCATGCATGGAACGGCCTACCTGAGGAAGTGGTGGATAAGAATACAGTGTAGGGCTTCAAACAGGCTTGGGATAGGCATGAGAGAGCAATACAGATGAGTATGAACAGATAGGCCATTGGCAGAGCAAAGGCCGATGGCACATTTATAAGGTAGAAAAAGAAATGGGCAGGCTGGATGGGCCTTGCAGTCCTTAACTGCCGTCAACGCTCATGTTTCTATTTTTCTATGTTGTACAGAAATGGTGCTGATTCCTATGGGGGGGCGGGCTTTGCTGCCTGCTGCTGTTTGGCTGTTAAATGTTCCTACAGTAATAATTCCAGCTCTGCTACCTCACAAGTCAATAGACACTGGCCCTCTCCACCTATAATTACTATCTGAGTCAGCTTATAATGTCAAACAAGGAGTGACCTCTAATGTGAATGCTTGCCTTATGACACAGCAAGAGACAACATCAGGATTAATTTCCTGTATATAGGAACATGCTGAATTGTTTAATTATCAGACAGTTCACTAGACCATGTTAATAGAAATAAAAAAAATGAAACAGAATCTGATTTTGAATAGTGCTACAGATTTCAGCTGCCATTAGGTACTGCAGAAGTGGCCACTGAGATAAGGGGGTCAATTATGTAAGTGGCTATGATCGCTGCAGGGGACTTGTAGCAGGGTGTCTGATGAAAGTATCAACTTGCGGCAAGCAGGGAGTTATTTGCTATTCTGGAAGCCAGCCGCCGCAAGTCCATGATGCAGCAAAGTTAGACCAGCTTCCCCCTGGTCTAACTTTGTGTCCATGGGGGATACCCTTTGTACAGTGCTTGCACCAAACCTTTGGTGTAAGCTGCAGTAAAGTGGGAAAACCTTTGCAACTGCACCAGCCCTTCTGGAATCAGACCAAGTTGCATCTGAGGGCTTTGGCACAGCAGTGACAAACTTTGAGGTGGACGCATGGCTTGTCACATATCCTGCACCCACCTTCAATAATTGGCCCCCAGCTGTTACAATATGGATGTCTTTTCAGAAGAGAGTTACTGTTGATCTGTAAAGAAGTATGTTATCATTGCATGGCAAGGAGGGAGAGGTTGTGTTTAAGATAATGGCTACTGTTACAATGACATCCATTAAAAAAATATCTCATTCTTAACTAAATTTCTAAACGTCATCTGTACAGTAAGGGTGATATCGAGTTCAGAGGATGTTCACCATTTAGACAGCTGTATTAGCGATCAGCTGTACATACATCTTTTCAGACTCTGGTTACAGCTGAATATAAAAGAAGCATCTTTTGGGGCAATCACATTTAAAGTTGCAATAGGGCTGTGAAGTAATAACAGGACAGTACCCATGCCATCTGCTATGCAGTTAGACATAGTGAACCTCTTGTAAAGCTGTCAGACACAGCTTGATTGAAACATGCAGTAGCACAAACAGTGGTAGTTGCAATCAGCTGTCCAGAAATCTTTTAAGACTTGGGTGGCAGCAGATCAATCAGTAAGAATCCTTTTTCCTTTCTTATTAGTTACAGGAGTTGCAATGTTTAGGGCTTCTGACTAAGACTGTGTCCTATATTTTACTGCTGATTGCAACTGCCACTGCCTGTGTTACTGCATGTCTTCAATAGAGCCATGTGTGACAGCTCTATGAGAGATTTGCTATGTCTAAACACATAGGATAGGATATGAGCAAAGTTGTATCATTAATTCAGCCATATTGATAAACAGCAAATCCTGCAATTACTGCAACCAGTAAATAGAAAAAAAGGATGTATGACAGCATAATGCAAAAAGTGGTGGTTTCACTAGATTGGGGTTCAAAACTTATTTTTCTACCCCCCCTGCATCCAAGTAACGCTCATCATTGCAGCTACCCCATCCAGTAATCTATGCACCAACACAGCCACCTCAAGGAAAATAGTTACAATGACACCTGCAGCTTCTTAATATGATTGCCCACAAAAGATGCTTCTTGCATGTTCAGATGTAACCAGAGTTTGAAAAGCCATCCTGACAGCTGATTGCAAACACAACTACCTAAATGGTGAAAAACCTCTGAACACTATATCACCTTTAAATTAAAGATGAAGGTCCCCATATTTAAATGGGCTGTGCAGCACAAAACAGAGATACGCGGTGCATCCTGGAAAATGCACAGCAGTGCAATATTCATAAATGGGAAATGTGTTGCGCAAGTCCGAATGCCTGATCACTCAGATATAATGTATGCCATGCAGAAATAGTGGGTGGACACCTGAATATGTCGCACACGTATGTATTCAGCCAAAATGAGTGGCGCATGTGCCATGCATCCCAAAGTTGGGCCGTTCAAATTTAGGAATAAAAGGGGCAGCCCTAAATCTGCCAGCCACCCAAAGGTGGGTAGCTGCACTGCAGGAACAATGTCTGGGCTTGCATTTCACATGGCAGCAGTAATGGCTAATGTGAGGAGACTAAAGGAACAGCAAGGTGGATGAGGAAGGGCCCATAGGCGGTATGCCCCACAGAGATGGTAACAGCCCCACATCACTTACAAACAGTTCAGTGACACAGACACCATGGGACGGTACTGCCTTAACAGGGCAGTTCTGAGACAGCTCTGTGAGCTGCTCCATGATGAACTCCAGACACCCACACACAGAAGTCATGCAATGACGGTGGAGACCAAGGTCACAGCAGTGCTGTGCCTGCTCACCACGGTACCTTCCAGATACTGGTGGGTGACACTACCAGCATCACCCAGTCAGCCACATCTCATCTTCTCACACAGTTCCTCACCACTCTGCTGCCCCATGCCAGTGAGTTCATTCAATTCCCTAGAACATCAGTGGAGCAGACAACAACAATGCAGCACTTTTACAGGATTGCACACCTACCGGCCATGCTAGGGGCCATTGACTGCACCCATGTGACCATCAGAGCACCACCTGGCAGTGACAAAAATGTCTATGTGAACAGGAAGGGGTACCACTCAATTAACTGACAGGTGGTGTGTGATATCACAGGAAGCATCACACATGCCTGTGCCCATTACCCTGGGAGTGCACACAATGCATATATCTGGCATCAGTAGACCCTGTGCCATTGGTATGAGCTCTGGGAGATACTCAGTGGCCATCTTCTGGGTGAGTGGAAAACAGCCACAAACAAGGTGCTCACATTGCTACATGGCACACAGCCATGTGACACACAGGGTGGGGGGTGGGGGGAGGGAGGCAGGCTTGGGACCTGAATAGGACTGACAACAAACAGAAGTGGACAGCTGCCATGGGAGGGTGAACATGTGACAGTGTGCAATAGGCATATGTTACAGGGGTGAAACGGTCCAGTAGGGGCTTGTAACTCTGTGGGAGGGGAAGCGCTAGGCAATGCAGGGCAATAAGGACAGGGATGGGACTAAAAGGGGTAAGGCCAATATAAAATGGAGGATGATGAGTACCAATCCCCATATTCTGTCTAACAAGCTCCCTGAACTAGTGGTCTTGATGGAAGAGGAATGTCTGGATATCATGGCAGTCACAGAAACATGGTACACAGAGAAAAATGATTGGGATGTCAACATATCAGGGTACACAATCTACAGGAGGGACAGGGAGGGTAAAAGAGGAGGAGTAGCTCTCTACATAAGGTATGGAATCAAAATGACAGAACTGAAGGGTAAACAAGGAGGGGAGGAGGCACTGTTGCTCACCCTGGAGACAGGAAATGGTAGCATAATCCACACAAGGGTTGTTTACAGACCCCCACCTTAGGGGAGGCAATGGACAAGGAAATGATAGAAGGAATCCTCAGAATGACAGAAAAAGGAGAGATATTGTGGATGGGGGACCTGAATATGCTAGATGTTAACTGGAACACCTTTACTGCAGCCACATCCAAGAGCAGGGTCATTCTCGATGCCCTACAGAGGGCATGCCTCAGACAGCTAGTATTGGAACCCACTCAGGAGGGAGTAATCTTAGACCTGGTACTCCCAAACTGGGATGGAGAGAGGCTTTCAGATTTAAAAGTGGGTAGCCATCTGGGAACAAGTGACCACCAAACAGTGTGGTTTACAATAAACACAGCTGTAGAGTCAAGCCATACAAAAGCAAGGGTGTTGAACTTTAGGAGAACTGACCTGGGCAAAATGGGAGAGTGTCTCAGAAAAGCACTAGCAAATAGGCAAGAAGGAGGGTTGGAAGAACTATGGGGAAAAATCGAAACTGCCACCACAGAGGCAACAAGCCTTTGTGTAAAGCAAATCAACAAAACAAAAGGAAGAAAAACGCCACTGTGGGTCTCAAAAGAGACGGTAGGGAAAGTTAAGGAGAAAAGTATAGCATTCAGAAAATATAAGTAAACACAGAAGGAGCAGGACAGAGAACTATATCAGTCAAAGCAGAAGGAGGCAGGAAAGGCAGTCAGAATAGCAAAGGCCCAAACTGAGGAAAGAATAGACAACTCTGCTAAGAAGGGGGATAAAACCTTGTATAGGTACATTAGGGAGTGAAGAAAGACCAAGGGAGGGATAATGAGGCCTAATAAAGGGAAGGGAATGTGGGCAGAAATAACAGTGAAAAAGCAGGGACACTGAATGAATACTTCTGTTCAGTATTGACAAAAAAAGATGAGGGTGATGAACCTAAACCAAACAATAGAAACACTCTGTATAGGGGGGTCAATACCAGTCCATTCACAGAAGAAAGGGTTATGAAAGAACTCTTAAAACTGAAGGTGGAAAAAACAATGGTGCCTGATGGGATTCACCCCAGAATTCTAAAAGAACAAAGGGGAGAACTTGTGACACCACTGACTACCCTCTTTAACAAATCATGGGAGGATGGGGTGGTACTTGAGGACTGGAGGAGGGCAGATGTGATTCCACTTCACAAAAGTGGGTGCAAGGCAGAGGCAGGAAACTACAGACCTGTTAGAAGTGCAAGGTAATGCACCTGGGAAACAAAAACCCAGGGGAAGAGTACACAATGGGGGGTGAGATACTAACAACAACAAAAATGGGAAGGGACCTGGGGATAGTCATATCAGATGACCTAAAGGTGGGCAAGCTATGTGAGAGGGCACAAGGAGGGTTGGGGGGATACTGGGCTGCATAGGGAGAGGCATCACCAGTAGAAAACAGGAAGTTATTATCCCTCTGTACAGACAGCTGGTGAGATCCCATCTGGAGTACTGCATGCAGTTGTGGAGACCCAATCTCCACAAAGACATAGACAGAATGGAAGCTGTCCAGAAGAGGGCAACTAAAATAGTGTAGGGTCTGCACAGGAAGACATAGGAAGAGAGACTTAAGGAGCTTAATATGTATAGCCTCGGGGAAAGGAGGGAGAGGGGGGACATTATAGAAACTTTCAAGTACCTCAAGGGAATCAACAAAGTCCAAGAGGGTAGCATCTTTCAAAAAGAGTGTGCAAGAACAAGAGGGCACAATTTGAAGATAGAGGGAGGCGGCTCAGAGGTAATTTAGAAAGTATTTTTTTTCACAGAGAGGGTTGTGGATGCATGGAGCGGCCTTCGGAGGAAGGTTGTGGAGTCAAAAACAGTGGTTGAATTCAAGCATGCATGGGACAGTCATAAGACAATTCTAGGGGGTGGGGGTAGGAAGAAGTAGGCTGCTGGTTAACTAGGATCTGCAGCTTATCCATTAGGTAGGAAAATGGGCAGACTGGGTGGGCCAAGCTGTCCTAATCTGCCATCAAATTCTATGTTTCTATGTTAATTTGACCTCAGTGGTAGGGAAAATGATGGAATCACTTCTGAAGGAAAGAGATGTTGAGTACCAAGAGGCCAGTGGGGCACAGGACCCAAGGCAGCATGGATTCACAGTGTGAAGGTCATGTTAGACGAGTTTAATAGATTTCTTTGACTGGGTGACCAAAGTAGTAGACCAGAGAGGGGCTGTGGATATGGCCTACCTAGACTTTAGCAAGGCATTTGACACAGTTCCACACAAAGGATTAATGAACAAGTTAGCCAGCCTTGGAGTGGGTCCCAAAGTGGCAGCCCAAGTAAAAAATTGTCTGGACAACAGAACACAGAGGGTAATAGTAAACCAAGACCATGCTGAAGAAAGGGGGGTTACTAGCGGGGTATCGCAGGGTTCAGTACTGGGACCGGTCCTCTTTAATATCTTTAAAAGTGTCATTGCTGAGGGAATGGAAGGAAAAGTATGTCTGTTTGCAGACAATACAAAGATATGCAGCAGTGTTGATACACAAGGTGGGGTGGAAGGATGAGAAGGGACTTGACAAGGTTGGAGAAATGGTCAAATGTATGGCAGCTTAGATTCAAAGCAAAGAAGTGCAAAGTAATGTACCTGGGAAATAAAAACCCATGGGAAGAGTACACAATGGGGGGTGAGATACTAATAATGACAAAAATGGAAAAGGACCTGGGGTAGTCTTATCAAACAACCTAAAGGTAGGCAAGCAATGTGAGAAGGCAGTAAGGAGGGCTGGGGGGATACTGGGATGCATAGGAAGAGGCATCACCAGTAGAAACCAGGAAGTTATTATCCCTCTGTACAGACAGTTGGTGAGACCCCATCTGGAGTACTGCATGCAGTTCTGAAGACCCCATCTCCGCATGGACTTAGACAGGATGGAGGCTGTCCAGAGGAGGGCAACTAAAATGGTGCAGGATCTGCACTAAAAGCCATACTAAGAGAGACTAAAGGAGCTTAATATGTACACCCTCGAGGAAAGAAGGGAGAGGAGCAATATGATAGAAACCTTCAAGTACCTCAAGGGAATCAACAAAGTCCAAGAGGGTAGCATCTTTCAGAAAAAGAGATGTGCAAGAACAAGCAAGCACAATTTGAAGATAGAGGAGAGACTGCTCAGAGGTAACGTGAGGAAGTATTTTTCATTGGGAGGGTTATAGATGCATAGAACAGCCTTCCTGAGGAGATTGGGGGGTCAAAAAACAGTGGGGGAATTCAAGAACACATGGGACAGACATAAGGCAATTCTAGTGGGGGGTAGGAGGAAGTAGGCTGTTGGTTACAAGGATCTGCAGCTTATCCATTTTGTAGAGAAATGGGCAGACTAGGTGGGCCAAGTGGTCCTTATCTGCCATCAAATTCTATGTTTCTAATAAATTGGAAGGGGGTAGTGTTGTGTGGCACATCCAGGACAAGGATGTTCTGTGTCCCACAAACCAAATGGCAGGCAGGTTGCAGGGGGCAGTGAAAGTGGAAATATAACAGCAGGAAAGGGTTGGATAGGGGAGGAAAGGAATATACAACAGTGACACTGTGGGTGGGGAACTGTGCAGATGAGGCTGAGCAGAGGTAACAGGTTTGTGTGGATGGTGGAATGCCATAGTTGTGGACTGTATACCAACATATCACCTTCCTCCACATAGGAGACAGTACGTTCCCCCTTCAGCCATGCATGCTCACCCCAATACTGCAGCACATGTCTGAGGCAGAAGAGAGGTACAATGAGGCATAATCAACTACATGGAACATCACTGAGCATGTGTTCAGCTTGCTGAAGATGCAATTCAGATATCTAGACAAGTCCATTGGTACCCTACAGTGTAGCCCAGACAAGGCCTGTGGCATAATCCTTGCCTGTTGTACAGTACGCTACACAACATGGCCATAGACTATGGAATAGTTGACCAGGTCCAAGAGGGTGACAGTGAGGAGGATGGGGAGCTGCCAGACGAGGGTGAGCATCTATGGCATGACTGGAGGGATCCAAGATTGGCCCCAGAGACTGGAAGCACAGGGACACCATTGTGAAAGAACATATTGCACCCCAAAGGTGAGTACAGCCTGCAGGTGTGACATTGCTGTCATGCACACAAGCATGTATATGTGGGTACAAAATGTGCCCCATGGTGCTGTTGAGTATGTACTTGTCTGTCTGTGGTGTTGCATGGTATCATGTCATTTGGGTGAAACAAACTGAATGACTCAAATATCAGCGACTCAATTTGCACAACCGATGTGGGGATATAGTAATGGGAAGGAACAGCGACTGTGGAGCATTGCAATAGTGAGAGCGAACAAAGGGGGAGCTCTCAGGTTATGCCAATCAAGTAGTGCAAAGCAACCTGCTGCTGCTGAGCTATCAGCCTGGCCTGACAGATAGGGTCACCAACGAGAGTGGTGATGGTCTACTGTTCGGGACTGCTGTAGGCAAAAACTTTTTTCAGAGTTTTGGCTGTTAGAGGTTTTTTTTTTGGACTGATGGTGCCCCAACAGTGGTATCCCCCCTGCATACTGTTTCCCCCCTCTCATGTATTCCCCTTTCCCCCAGTGTCCACCCCCTGGAGTTGATTATATTAGTTTGGGGGTGGGACGGAGGCTTGCATTAAATGTTAATTTTAACATCCGCCTGGTCACCGTATTGGCAGACTTCAAGGTGGGCTGGGGCCGATTTTCCATTCATTGAAATGTACTCAATGTTGTGCGAGTCAGGACAGAAATGTTGCTGTTATGACATGGAACATTGTTGCATAGAATGGTGTGCAGCAGTCATATGCACACATGGCCACAGGTGGGACACCATTGCCAAGGCTGCACAGAGGTAATGGTAGCGATTTGGCATGGGTCAGAGAAAGACCATCGGCACATAGTCTCAGTTGTGAACCACAGGTGCACTCATCACACTCATGCCAGTCTCACGACATCATGGCTCACATCCATTATCCCAGATGCCATCTATACAATGTGCCATTGCCACGGGGGTTGAGAGTTAAGAGGTGTGGCAGTGTGGTTTACAGGGTGTGGGCATCGCACAACCATAGGCACTAAAGGAAGATGTAGCCCCACCTACAGACTGGAGGCATCACGGGCAGTATGTAAGGGTCCAAGATGCCTCATGGTGTGCGCATGCAGCCACCCTGGACATGTACACGGCCTTGTCCCACAGTCACAGGCAACACCAATGGGACCCCTGGGCCACATGAGGTGAGGCCTCCGCCTCTGAGGGGGTAGACGCATGTGACTGTGAATGGCTACGTGTCAGGGTGGGAGTGGAGAACCAAACACCATAGCCAAGGTCGGGTGAAGGTACAATGGCAACATAAAACAAACAGTAGAAACACTCTGGATACAGAAGTTGATACCAGCCCATTTACAGAAGAAAGGGTTCTGAAAGAACTCTTAAAACTGAAGGTGGACAAAGCAATGGGGCCTGATGGGATTCATCCCAGAATTCTAAAAGAACTAAGGGTAGAACTAGTGACACCACTGACTACCCTTTTTAACAAATCATGGTAGGATGGGGTGGTACCCGAGGACTGGAGGAGGGCAGATGTGATTCCCCTTCACAAAAGTGGGAGCAAGGCAGAAGCAGGAAACTACAGACCTGTTAGTTTAACCTCAGTGATAGGGAAAATGATGGAATCACTTCTGAAGGAAAGAACTGTCTGAGTATCTAGAGGCCAGAGGGGCACAGGACCCTAGGCAGCATGGATTCACAGCGGAAGGTCATGCCAGACGAATCTGATAGATTTCTTTGACTGGGTGACCAAAGTAGTAGATCAGGGAAGGGCTGTGGACATGGCCTACCTAGACTTTAGCAAGGCATTTGACACAGTCCCACACAAAAGATTAATATACAAGTTAGCCAGCCTGGGAGTGGTCCCAAGATGACAGCCTGGGTAAAAGAATTGGCTGGAGAATAGGACACAGAGAGTAATAGTAAATGGAGTCCACTCAGAAGAAAGGAGGGTTACTAGTGGGGTACCGTGAGGGTTCAGTATTAGACTGGTCCTCTTCAATGTCTTTATAGCTTACATTGCAGAGGGACTGAAGGAAAGTATGTCTCTTTGCAGATGACACAAAGATCTGCAACAGAGTTGATGCACAGGGTGGGGTGGAAAGGATGAGAAGGACTTGGCAAGGTTAGAGGAATGGTCAAATGTATGGCAGCTTAGATTCAATGCTAAGAAGTGCAAGGTAATGCACCTGGGAAACAAAACCCAGGGAAGAGTACACAATGGGGGTGAGATACTAACAACAACAAAATGGAAAGGGACCTGGGGTAGTCATATCAGATGACCTAAAGGTGGGCAAGCAATATGAGAGGGCAGCAAGGAGGGTTAGGGATACTGGGATGCATAGGAGAGGCATCACCAGTAGAAAATAGGAAGTTATTATCCTCTGTACAGACAGCTGGTGAGACCCCATCTGAGTACTGTGTGCAGTTCTGGAGACCCAGTCTCCCAAAAGACATAGACAGGATGGAAGCTGTCCAGAGGAGGGCAACTAAAATGGTGCAGGGTCTGCACCGGAAGACATATGAAGAGAGATGAAAGGAGCTTAATATGTTTAGCCTCGGGGAAAGGAGGGAGAGGGGGGACATGATAGAAACTTTCAAGTACCTCAAGGGAATCAACAAAGTCCAAGAGGGTAGCATCTTTCAAAAAAAGAGGTGTGCAAGAACAAGAGGGCACAATTTGAAGATAGAGGGGGCGCCTCAGAGGTAATTTAAGGAAGTATTTTTTCACAGAGAGGGTTGTGGATGCATGGAACGGCCTTCCGGAGGAGGTTGTGGAGTCAAAATCAGTGGTGGAATTCAAGCATGCATGGGACAGTCATAAGGCCATTCTAGGGGGTGGGGGTAGGAAGAAGTAGGCTGCTGGTTAACTAGAATCTGCAGCTTATCCAGTAGATAGGGAAATGGGCAGACTGGGTGGGCCAAGCGGTCCTTATCTGCAGTCAAATTCTATGTTTCTATGTTTCTATGTAATGGCAGGGGAGGGAGTGTTTGGGGAAATGCAGATGCTGTGCGGTGTTCAGGGGTGCCAGTGTTGCTGTAAGACATGTGATATGGTAACATGGGCAGCCAATGCTGCAGTGCCACCCCATATAGCTGCTGCTGCATCAGAGAAGTCTGCAGTAATGTCCTTATGTAACATGCAAATTGCCCCCATGAGCCCACTCTTCATGGAGGAAAATCTGCAAATGCATCCCCTGTACTACGTCATGGAGTGCCTCCTGGCTCTCCACAGTGGCCCTCAATAGCCTTGTGTTGTTCTGGCAGCTCATGGTCTGAGGCAGTGTGTTGTTGTGTGGGTGGAGGCTGCCGATCCAGGGGAAGGGGGGGACCTGGCATGCAACCGCCACAGTGTGTGGCATCCCCGTGGGTAGCAGCTGGGGATGTGGGGATGAGCACGTACATCATCAATGCATGCCAGGGCTGCCTGAACATGCAGCTGGTTAGACTGTGGCTGGTCATCGCTTCCCCACTACTAGGCAACATGCCCATCCACTGCACCTCTGCAGAACACAGCTCATTGTCCTCTATCTGTGCTTTGGCCAACTGCAAGGATCGGCCCACCTGGATTGCTGCTGGTGCCATGTGCAGCATGTTGGAAATCAGTCTGGCCTTCATGGGGGGCAATGTCAGGGATGACACTGTCGATATAAATAGTGTCATCATTGTCTGTGTCAGTGGCTAGTACATCCACAACGTTGAGGAGTGCCTCGGTTGACAGGGAGATGGTCTTATCATTATCACCTTCCAACCCCCCCATGTGTGCTGGTCCACAGGAGTGGGCCCCACACTGGCCGCTGTTGTGGCCACAGGTATGGGGCATGCTGTGATGGCTGGTGCACCTGTTGGCCATCACCTGTCCCAAGATGTGATAGTGCTGCAAAAACAAAAAGGGGAGATCATGGTTAGGGATACATATCCATGTCATCAGTACTGTAACATACACAGGTAGGTGCTCATGCATGTACCAGGATTGCAGGTGAAACTACACATAGGCATGACATTGTTAGCAGGGCACATGTGAAACATGCTAGGTTACACACAGATGCAGTGGTATGCACACTCATACAGTAGATGCTATACTGTGCCACACTATGATACACAAAATGGATAACATGATACACACAGACAAAGGAAGCCACATGCAGGACTAGACATGAAATGCAGCATGTATAATCACAGTGCTGCGACAGGCGGCCACCTATCTCAAATCCTTCACTGGGAACACCATCCACAGCTGCCTGGCCGAAGGTAGTGGCCATTAGTGCCTCCTGCGGTATCATCATAGGAGCTGTGGAGGGTCTGCCACTGGTTGCCTGAAAGGAAGCACGGGCCTCAACCAGTAGGCCCTTGCATCTCACCCAGAGGCCACTGATCTGCTTAATGCACTCCTGGGGAGTGTTGATTTAGTCCCCTTGGGCATTCACGGCATCTGTCACCTCCCTCTAGCCCTGTTCCCACTTCTGCAATGTCCCACACTTCTAACTGAGGAGATCCTCCCTCAGCACATATGCCTCAATGAGGGTCTTTAGCTCATCCTTTGTAAAGTTTGTATGTCTCCGTCTGTCTGATGCCATACTCTTGCTTTTGCAGCAGACAGAGACAGGCCCAGTTGCAATGACATGGAAATGTAAAAACAGCATCCTGCATGGAAAAATTACAGACACACAGAACCATGAAACAAAACCTACCTTCAAGGCTGCAGTATCGCTCGGTCACCTGTACAGAGTGGTGATGCAGTCCTGCTTTTATGGTAGTGTCCATGCAAATGAGCTGAATACATTCCAGTAATGAGATGCAAATGTGTGGATTGGGCACAAATTGTGCAGTGAGGCAATTTGCATATCCTGGCTGAATATTCCAAAGATGTATGTCACACAATTGATTTGTTATCGCACATATCGCTTTGCTCCACCAAACACCATAGCGCACATACACAGGCATCTGAGCGATAGATGACATACATCACTGCACTGCAGTGCACTGCACTGCAAAGGTTATGCATGGTGCCATTGAGTGACTACAGCAGTGTTGTATCGCACAGGTGCAAAAGCAAGTTGGTCATGCGTGACAGTTGTCTGCTGCGCATGGGCCATGCAGTGTACAGTGTGGATGGCTGGGGTCATGGCAGGGAGTGCCCTTCATAAGATGGTGGCATGTGGCAGATGTGTATGTGGGGTAGCATGGGTTGCAACCTTAGTTTGCTGCATGGCATAATGCTACCATGCATGCTCAGTATCACAGCTGAGATACTCTGTTGTGCAAAGTCATGGTGCTAACACCTGCTGCGCACAGCAAATCAGGTATGCTCTATCACACTACATATGCAGGAGTAAGGCCTGCCAGAATGTGGCCAGAGTTGCAAACTGGTAGCAGCAGCATGACAATGGCATTCACTACTCCTAGGATGGCACCCTGCTAGTGTGCCCAGAGGTGGGAGGAGGTTGAGCTGGCCATCCCGGTGAACCTGGTGGTCCCCAGGGAGGGCCAGCTGTTAGGGCAAGAGGAGCTGGACAGGGCCAGGTCAGCACTATGGGCAGAGGTTGCCAGTCACCTCAGCAGGCATACTGCATCCCACGCACTGGTGATCAGTGCTGCCACTGGTTCGGGGACCTTAGCAGGAGGGACAGGGCATACCTTGACCACTATCATGCCATGGTGGAGGAGGGCACAGTGCCAAGCCCAGGTGTGTACGCTATATGAGTGTGTGTAACATGATGCTTGTCGTGATATGTCAGGGGTGTGATTGTGCCCAGCACTGACCATTGTGGACTGTGGCATGCCATCTGTATCTATCCTCAGATGCGGAACACTATGCTGCATAATGGTCCATTGTGGATGGCACGGACATGCCTTACCCACTATATTGTGCATGGGTACAGTGGCACATACCAATGTGTGTTATACTGAGGGTATCACCTGCCAACAGAGGCTAACAGGATGCCAAGTGGTACCTTACGCAGTCAGCTGGGTAGGGAATGGTGCCTTCAGACTCCAGGCACACAACAGGCAGCAGTGTACAGGCCACAGGTCCTGTGCATTGCATTGGTGTCACCCATGGACATGGCACAATGTGTGGTAATGGTGATGTACAGCATGGCCAATGTGTATTGTGATGTCACATACCATTCCCATGTCACTCATGTCCATATGTGCCCATACACGTGTCTGCCCATGTGCCACAGGCCACACAAACAGGACCTATTACATGGACATGGTGTTTCCAGACATGCCCATGAACAACAGTCCCCTGAAGACCACACATCCTGTGACCACATGATGATCACATGCTGGGGTGTGTCGGCATGTGGCATTGCACAGCACAGTGTGGCATAGTTAGCGCCCTTTTGTGCATCCCTGTGATACAGTGTGTTGGTTGCCATGACACGGCAACAGGTTATGCAGGTTCCTGGATGACATCTGTATCCAACAGGTGTCCACTGTTTGTCCTGCATCCATTTGTAGTACAGGCATAGTGACATTTACACTGCAACCATGTATCCATCACATAGTATGTGCTACAGGTCAGGGGTTGGAGACAGACTCACAATTGGTGTGTCCTGCCCTGACATGGTATGGTGGACGTGCATAGCTATACACATGTTAGTGCCTGTCATGGATATGGTAGCCATCAGATGCCTTGGGACATATAGGTGACCCTCCCTCTACAGATATGTAGTCCTGTGTCCATCCACAGCATGCCAGTGGTTGGCTGTATACCATCCCTGTAGACACAGTGCCATGACAGTGCCCCCAGTCAGTGTTGTCCAGCCACTGTGGCCTACCATTGGTGTCACATGGCCATGTACAGCAATGCCACACAGTCTGGTGTGGGATGCTCATGCAAATGTCAATGTGCTTTCCAGGGATTCCATTGCAGGCCACATGGCAACACCAGCTGGGACCGATGTCCAATCAGTGCATTGGTTGCCTGTGCTGCACAATAGTGGTGCTCCCCATTCTGGCTGACAGCTATGTCGACAGTCCTCATGGGGCATGGTCCATGGGACACTAGCTATGTATTGTACATGCATGGCACAGTTAATCAATCAGTCAATCAATCAATCAACCAATCAGTCAATCAATCTTTGTTTTACCAGGCTAAGTACCATTGAAAGAACTCATTTACAAGGTGGACCAGGAAACTGTCAGGAGACTGGTGTAGGGTGTCGGAAGCATTACATGGTACACCTGCTGACTACATGTACTATTGCTTTTCACTGTCCTGTATGTGTATTCTGGTGGCATGAGAGGAACAGTGTATGACCCTATCTTGTGCCTATGCAGTAATACACTGTATGCCATTCACTGTTGGGGGTTCATACATTCGCTCATGGGTGTACAGTAGATGTCCATAATGCTGCATCATATTTGGGTGTACTGTGGGGGACATGTGTGGTATTGCATGGCTCTGATTGTGCCTTTGTCATTGTTTTCACATTGCAGACAGAGAGGCCAGGAGATGGTCCTGGAGGGATGCCCACAGCCTTGACCATGTGGGGACACAAGGGGACAGCCAGCGTGGCCAGGGGAGTCACCGCAAGGGCCATTAAATGAATATGCATATGTGTTTGACAGTGCCATGCCCTTTGTGTTCTGCAAAGACACCGTGAGTCACCCACTATGGCCATTAGTACACCACATGTATATGCATCCTTACACATGGGGGTGCATCCACCCTGTACATTGTGGCCTTCCACACCCTGTTGTCCACTATGGTGGACCATGTGTACTAACATGCTTCCAGTGCTGTGCACTGGATAGTCCTGACCTGTGTCACATGGCATGTCTAATGCAGCTGTGTAGCCCATATCTGTGTTGAACTGACATCCCCTGCAGGGCTCCACTGCATGCAGTGCATGTAGGCACATTACACAGACCATGGGTCGCACTAAGTGTCCCTTTCCTGCGACATGTGTTCAGCACTGGGGCTGTGTACACACACCTGCCCATGGATGTATTGGTAGAGTGGCCATGAAGGCCCAGCATGGGACACTGTGGTCTGCAGCATGTGGTTTGGATATGTTCAGGTGACAGTCACATCTAACCCTTGTTATAGCGGTGGTATGCTGTTGCTCGGTTCTGAGCTGCTGACAGCCTCAGGGGTCTATGCATAGTTCAGTGTGTCACAACATGTGCACAGACCACCAACTGCACAGTGTACACCACACACCCATGCACATGTCACACACTGTGCAGCGTGTGCCCCAGTTGTGTGGTCACATTAATGTGTGTGCCCCTGCACAGATCTCAAAGCCCCTATGCTGTTCACCATACATTCACGGTATGCTGCTGTCATCCAATGGATGTCCGCACCCCATACCACCATCACATACTCCATGGCTCACATTGTTCTGGTGCTGTGACCTCATACTTTGCCACTGTGTAAGATTAGAGTCCTGGTATGGTATTATGTTGTGCCCAGTTGTGCCACAACAGGATATTGATATGGCCATGTCCACCCCTGTGTGTGGCACATATAGTATCGCTACCCAGTGCAGACACAGCTACACACAGCAATGGGGGACAGCCATGGCAGCATCACATCAAACACTGCGGGTGGTGTTGCCACAACATTCAGCACTGACCATGTGTAGCATGTGCTTGGGGCCATAGCTATATGTTGGTATTATCCAGTGTTCACCACTGGCTGTTGTCTGGTAGCCTGTCCTATTGGCCTATGTCACCATGTAACTGTACAACCTGAGTGTGGTGCACATCAGAGGGTTTTTCCACCTCCTGTTCCTCTACTACACCACTGCACATGTGCCTATCTGTGTACACGCCACTATCTGTTGTTCAGTTTGTAGTTGTGCCATGCAGTCATGCTGCTGACACTGCATTTGGCCTTTGCACTGTCCTCCACCATACATAGTGTGTGACAGCCTGTTGTGTCACCCTGTGTGCCAGCTGTACCCAACAACAGCTGTCGACCTCACAGTGCCTGCCCTGTGGTGGTGACATGGGCACGCGTGCTTGCACATGCACACATTCATTGGGCTCAGTTGGGTTGTTGGCCATGGAAGTGAGTTGAGGGCTGTGCTGGTGGCCCGGTGTGGGCTTCTAGATGGGGGGGAATTACTACAGGACAAATTGGGGGCTCCACTAGACACTAGGGAAAGTTTTTTAATTTGATTACAATTACTGATGTTGGCCCTGGGGTGAAGTGGCACTTATGAACAGCGGGGGGGCTGGTGTGAATCTTAGGGGGGTCATTCTTGGCCAGAGTTTGGCCAGGGGGTGGGGCCACTAGACACAGGGAAATTAATTTAATTTTCTGTATAAGGATGGGGGACAGGACTGAATCTCGGGGGTGGGGAGTCTTGTGTACCAGCAATCAGCCGGGGGCAGTGGGACCACTAGACACCAGGGATGTGAGATCTTGGTTCTTGGCTTAGTTTAAAGGCATGGATGGAATGGAGGAAAACACTTTTTTTTCAATATCATCCCCCTTGGCTCATCTCAAATGTGAAATTTCGACCGCAAAATTGGAACAATTAGCATTTCGCTGGGGGAGATTTCACATTTCACACCTGCAAAATATTTCTCAAAATACAGGGATTGCAAGAAATATTTTGCTGGGAGAAATTTTTCAGTTTTGCACAACACTACCTCTGGCTACATGCCATTGTGGTGGTGTCTTGGTGACACGCTGTACTATCCATCACACTGGCATGTCTTCTGCAGAGTCGCTTGGCATCAGCCTTCACCACTGTTCACTAGTTACGGACAATGTTGTAGTCCCCTATCCATGGCTGGGGGTGTGTGTGTGTCTGCATGGGCAATGTTCATTGGTATCCACATGCCTTGCCATGTCTGTATGGTGCACAGTGCTGGCCACTCGCTGGCCTTGCTCCAGGCCCTCATGGCCACTATGGTGTGCCACTGTGCTTCACCTGTCCCCAAGGCTGCTGCACTTTTGTACCACCGCTGTTCTTACATGCACCAATGTAGTGTGCCACTGCCACTATTGATGCATCTGTCCTGATCATGAGGTCCCTGCACCCTAACTGGTACCCTCAGAGGTACACCGCAGACAGCTAACACTTAGGTATAGGTTATACTAATATTTAGGGCTAAGGGCATCTACCATATAAGAGTAGATGTCAGGATATGAATGCATTTTGTTGTTATACACTTTGCTTGCTAATACACATATATTCTGCCATGTATTTTCTGTGTATTTCTTACTTGTCAGATGCCAAGACACCTGTGTCCTTGAAGTAATTATAATATGTAAGACGTCATTGCCACCTTTTGGTGATTTGTACCACTACACTGAGTTATGTAAGACTCTGTACAAGAACCCTTTTGTTCTCAAACTGATGACTTTACAGAATTGTGTAATGTTATCTTGGACCGTGGAGCCACCTCTAATTTAGCCAATAGGGCTCATCTCTGTAACTAGAAATGTTTCTATCTTTTGCTAACCATAGTAATTATCATAGGTATATAATGTAATGCACAAGCTTTACACCTCGGAGACCCGAGAGACCCCAAGAGACAACAGAGAAACCTCGAGGTGTAGGGAATGTTTAGCACTGGCTCCCGGTTCATATTGGTAAGAACTGCTTAGGGCAACTGTGATTATCCCTTGGTAGTAATAAATTTGTTTATTACTCTAATGCACCGTGTCTGTGATTACTTGCATTCCCAATATTGTCAAGAATCAGAAAGTGAGGTTTAGACCTCTCAACAAATTGAAGATCGCGTACAGGCGATATTTGGTCTTTGTAAGTTTTCACTTGTTGCTTAAACTTTTTTCCTTTCCCATGGGGATAGTAGGTGTACATTCCTCACATCACCGCTCCTGTTTTAAAACCAGTTTGTAGTCACTTGCAAAGTCTGGCTGACTTTTCGGGTGTGGTCGATGCCGTCTCGACCCACTCCATAGCAGCTTTGAATTGCAAGCCTGCAAATAATACAGTGGCCCGGCTGTGTTTAAAGTACTCGTGCTGTGGATCGATAAGCAGCATGCTGTCTTTTTCACAGTTTGAATTTTCGTTCCCTCCCACACAATGGCCACAGTATCAGATATCTGCTCAGAACTGAGACTCGATGTCTCGAACTTCCTTGCCTCTCATGGAGGATGGGCTGACTTTGTGTGGGACGCAAGTCAATCCAACAACCCTATACTGGGGATTTCAACCCAGTATGCAGAAATGAGACAATCAACCAATAAGTGTCATGCTAAAGGGTTGATGGTCGCGGCTCTCTATGCTGCTTTGGAAGCATCCGGAGCGAGGTTTCGAACCCTTGATCTGCAGATTTCATCTCTTAGGCAACAGATGGGTTTGCAGGAAACAGAATGTATTAGACTGCAGCAGAACTTGGAGTCTGTACTCCAAACTCTGCGGAATGAAAAGGATTCACTATTGCATCATTCAGCACAGGCTGGTGAACAGGAAATATGTATGTTGAAGCAGGAGTGTGAAAGTTTGAGACAGGATAAAAGTCAGGCTGTGCAAATGAATGATTTGCTGAGTGCTGCGAATGCTCAGTTGAGTGATGAAATGAGTGAGCTGCAGGAGGAGATTAACCAGGTATGTAATGATTTAGAAGTAGCTTACAGGGACAATCGCGAATTGAGCGCCACGTACAGAGTTTTGCAAAAGCAAAAGCAAGACCAGGTTGATATGGATGTTGCAAGTGTGAATTACGATGACTGTAGAACTAAGATGGCGACACTGCGCCATCAGCAAGAGGTTCTGGCTGGACATATTAAGGCAATGGGAGGTGTAGCCCCTGCCTTTCATTCATCATCAGAAGGGGAGTTATCTGATGATGACATTTCACAATACAATGCGCAGTCATGCCCCTACTATGGCCCAGACTCCACACTCAGCCATCCACAGCATGGCGGTTCCCCGCCCCAACTCCCCATGTCACACATCGGCGACATCGTGATGCTCATCATAGGAGATGCCAACATGGTGGCCCCCATAATGGGGGGGGAGCAGGCCCAAACCTGGTCCCGACGGCACCTCCGGTAGCCGTTATTAATGTGGAAGACAGGCAAGAGATAGAAACCATGATTGAAACTGCGATAGGCAATATTCCTCTTTCTGAGAGGAGTAAAAGGGCTATTAAAACCCAGATTAGGCAGCTTTTTCAAGCAGCTGGCACTCAGGAAGGTATTGTCCACACTGCGGCTGAAGCTGCAGCTCGTGCAGCCTTGGATGGTGCTCAAGACACTCTACCTTTTCCTGATCGACCCACTAATCCCCTGCAAATGGCCTACTCTATTCAGCAAATCGCTGACAGCATCGGTCGGATGAATCCGTCCGACAACCTCAGCTGTCACTTGGAAAAGGTACGTTCTAAATGGGAGATGCTTAGCCTCGCTGCAGAATATCAGATCCAAATACTATGCCAGACCATCGATCCTGGTTTATAGGCCAAAGTCCCCGAAGCTGTTCGCCAGAATGGGAACACTACCTTTGACGAGGTTGCAGCTGAGCTCATTTCTGCTCACAGTCCAGGTGTAGTAGGAGTGATGCTTGCATATCCTGTGAAGCAGAATGCCAAAGAAAGTCCAGTGACTTACCATCAGAGACTCTGGATGGCCTACCGAGCAGGAAAGCACCTGGCATAAGAAGCTGCGGATGTAGATCTTATTGAATATAATACCCTGTTCCTTATGAACATGATTCCAGCAGCAAAAGAAAAGGTAGAGTCAACCACTTACCCAAATATGGATAGGTTTGCAGATATTCTTTGGAAAACCAAGAGGGTGTATCAACTGTATATCCATGATTTGGGCTCTGGTTCCAAGAAGGTAGCTGCCGTAAAGTCATTTCGGAGGCCACGACACACTACACAGTGGAAGGGCAGGCTCAACGCCAACAAGCTCAATATCAGCCAGCCCCTCCAGCTGATAATCAACACTCCCAACAGGCCCATCAACAACAACCGCATCAGCAACAGCAATGGGGTGGGAACCAGAATTGGCATAAGAACAGGAAGCATAAGGGTAGAGGTAAACCACAAAAGAGAGCGGATCCTTCATATAGGGAGATAGCTGAAGAAAATTGGAAATTTCGAGAGCTCCTGGGACAAGTGCACTCTGTGGCAGATGCTGTCCCCACACAGGCCCTTGTGGTGGTACAACCGGCAGCCCAGGCCTCAACCGGCCATGGACACACTGGAGGTACAGGCCCTCAGGCCCATACAGGTCTGAACCCAGAAGCTCATCCCTATAAAGCATTAGTACAGCATGGTGAAGTCATCCACATGAGCCAGGCCCAACCTCTGCATGCTTCCGGCAGTACTGATTGACAATTACAGGCCCCAGTCCGTATTGTAAACAAGCTAGTCTTGGATATAAACGGAAGGCTCTGCACCGAGGCCAAGGTCGGGGGCTGCCTACTAGTAGTTTTGCTAGATACAGGTGCAGCTGTATCTGTGCTACATGACGAACACCCGGACACATCCCCTTGGTCCACCGGATGGAGGACCAACATGTCAGGAGTCGACGGTACTAGGCTATCTGCATACCGTTCTCTACCCTTACCGGTAGAGCTAGGCCATTTAAAGGCCTCACACACTTTCCAACTAATGGTACTGCATGATCATCCTAGTATCATAGGGATCGACTTCCTTGCGCCACACGGCTGTGTGGTGGACCTAGCTAACAAGCTACTGATGCAGATTCAGGGTCAATATCATACTATTTTGATTCCTGAGTCACACGTTATGGCAACGATATCTGCCAATGACAAAGAGTATGACGTCATAGCTTTGTTTTAGAATCATGAACTTTTTCCAAAACTCCTACCTATTCTGCAATGACATTTGGAAGCATTTGCAGTTAACAAGCATGACTGTGGTAGAATGCATACCGTCATTGAAGTGCCAAGCCCAGCACGTGAGAGGCAAAGGCAATGTCCTTTCCCAACCGAGGCCTTGTCTTCCCTTAGAGAAATGATTAAGTCACTCCTCAAGCAAGGAGTAATCAGAACTTGTGTTTCCACTGCCAACTCTCTATTATGGCCCATGAAGAAACCCACAGGCACCTGGAGACTTACTATTGACTACAGGAAACTGAATCAGGTCACCCCCAGTTGTTCCCCAACTGTGGCATCAGCACCAGATGTGCTACAACTTCTAACCCCTGACTTGAAATGGTTCAATTCCCTGGACATTTCCAGTGGTTTTTGGTCATTGCCATTGGCCCTTAAGAGTCAATATAAGTTTGCCTCCACCTTTGAAGGAAGACAGTATACGTGCACTTGCTTGCCACAAGGATTCCATAATAGTCCATCCCTCTTCCATCTCCATATGATGGATGTCCTTGAGAGGTTTCTCTACCCCCCAATGTCTCTTACAGTACGTGGATGACCTGTTGCTGGCAACAGCCACACAGGTACAACATTTGGATCTCTTGGATGAACTATTGACTCTCATTCAGAGAGCAGACTTGAACTGTAACCCAGCAAAAGCACAGTTGTGTCAGAAAGAAGTACTCTTTCTGGGCCTAAAAATAACTGACCAAGGTCAAAGCCCCACCTGGAAGAAGGTACAGGGATTGCAAGACTTGCCATTACCTACCAGTGTGGCAACTCTTCGAAGGTTTCTAGGTATGGTAAACTATTCGAGAGATTTCATTTGTGATTTTGCTTCCGAAAGCTGCTCCTCTGTATGAATTACTCAAAAAGGATGTACCATGGACTTGGGGCCCTGTTCACACCCAGGCTGTGACGTCACTGAAGCAGGCCTTTGCCTCTGCCCCAGCACTGGTGAACCCCAATCCAGCACTACCATTTCATCTGGAGTGTGCCACCTCTGACATTGCTATGTCAGCAGTGCTGGCCTAGAAGGTGCATGGCACCTTGAGACCCATGCATATACTCCAGCTCTTGACCCCAGTGGAACAAAAGTACGGCCTTTGTGAAGGAACCTTCAGGCCACCTACTGGGCTGTCAAGCACTTCCTGTATATCACTGGGTACTCGCCACTGATTATTAACACTAACCATACACCAACCACCCTCCTGCTCTCAGACAAAGTGAAGGATGGGTCAGTCTCTAACACCAGGCTGACGCACTGGTCACTTCTTCTCCAGGACAGAGATATACAGGTACAACCGACTAAAGTTTCATCTATGCTAGCTCATGGCCATCTTTTCCAGGGAGAACTCCATGACTGTACACTACAGTCACCTGATCTTCCTGATCCAGGTCCTTTCCTCCCTGCCACGCCACAGGTACAGTACTTGATAGTACTTCTTTGTGCCATATCTTTACTGATGGTTCAGCATCCTACTATCAGGGAGAAAAAATTGCAGGGATGGGTATTTTGGTGATTTACCCTTATGGGAACACTGTCAAGATATCTAAGTGCTGTAGTGTAGCTTCATCACAGTATGCCGAGATGGCAGCGGTGGTCTATGCCCTCGAGTTCATCCAACATGGAACCGAGGATACCATCATCTTTACAGACTCTAACTGGGTTTGTTGTTCCCTTACAGAATTTCTTCCTTTCTGGCAGAAGAACTCCATCCTTTCTTCTGATGGCAGTCCAGTGAAGTACAAAGAATTGGTAATATACATACATGCACTGGCACAGAAATTTGCACACAAACTCTGTATACACAAGATTAAAGCCCACTCTCTCCATGACCCCTATCATGCCTTCAATGACACAGCAGACACCCTTGCTAAGGAAGGGGCCCAAGGGGATGACATCTGGATGATGGACCATCCAGAGGCTAATGCAGCTGTACACATTGCAGCACTCAAGAAGAAACCTGAACCCTTTTCCCCCTTGGATCTCTCCGCAGCCCAGCAGCTTGATACTGAACTCAAAGAGGTATTCAGATTCTTTGATAAAGGTACTGAAGAGAAACTTCCCACACATAACCCCTATCGAAGGCATGAAGGTAAGTTGGGCTTGTCACTAGATGACAAGCACATTTGGTTCCAACCAGATGACTCTACCACCAAGTTGTGTTTAGTCCCCAGACACCTAAGATCTGAATTCTTGCACCAAGTGCATGACACTCCTACTGGTGGACACAAGGGAGCAGAGAATACCCTCCAATGACTCAAGACCACCGCCTGGTGGCCTGGTATCACCAAACACATTAAACAATACATAGACAACTGTCTCGTTTGTGCACAAAACAATCCCATCCCTACCAAATGAAATGCCAAACTTTTACCACAAAGACATTCTGGCCCTTGGCATGCCATTCAAATTGATTTCATTGGCCCTCTGACCAACACAAGCAGACATAATAAGTATGCTCTTGTAGTAACTGACCTCTCCTCTAGTGGGTAGAAGCTTTCCTCACTAAGATATGTACAGTGAAGACTACTGCCAAAATCCTGGTGGAACAGATTTTCTCCAGGTGGGGTCTACCTGTTAAGATAGATTCTGACAAAGAAACCAGTTTTACAGGTGAATTGATGAAAGAAGCACTTGAACTCCTCAGAGTTGAGCAGAAGTTCCACATACCTTACCCACCCTCAATCCTCAGGTCAAATAGAAAGAGCCAACAGACGGATTAAGCAAATGCTTTCCAAATTCATTGAGGATAATTCCAAAACATGGGATTCCCTATTGCCTTTACTCCTTATGGCAATCAGGGGCACACCCTCAGCCACCACCCAGCTCACACCCTTTGAGGTGATGACTGGTAGACAGATGAGATTACCTGAATACCTGTTGTTTGACCTGCACACCCCTACTGCAGAACACGTGTCTGTAGACCAGTATGTGGAAAAAACTCAGGAAAGACCTCATACACACACACTTGTATGCTGCCAACTGCATGGGCATGGCCCAGCAACAATCCAAAATACAGTTTGACAAACACACACAAGAAGTGGATTGGCAAGTTGGAGATCAGGTAATGGTACTTCGATTTGCACATCCCACCCACTCCTTCTCCTACAAGTGGCAAGGCCCATACCCTATTGTCAACAAGCTCAGTCCAGCAGTCTATCAAGTTAGACTCCTCCACAACAAGTTGACTGACAAACGGTTACATGCAAACCAGCTGAAACTGTATAAAGGAGCTTAAATTACTTTTTCTCACCCCATTGGGCGGAATTGTACTAACATACTAATCTTTCATCTTCCTTTTCAGATACACTGACAAGATGGCTATCTTGTTCCATTATTTCCTACTCTCAGGAGTTATCCCCTGCATCCAAGTTATGGTACCAGACCTCCTATGACACCTCGATCCTCCAGCACTTCCACCAGAGGGAGTATCCATCAATATACCAGATAGAATGATCACTGTCCTGGAAGGTTCTGATGCTTACCTCACTGCCTTGGTTGTTGCTCCTGACAAATCTACCCTTCAAAATGAGTGGCAAACCACATCACAAGGACAAATTCTCCCTGTGGCCAAACTCTCTAAAGGAACTTTCCAGGGTTGGCCAAATGCTAAATTATCCCCAAATGGTTCACTGTCCTTGTTACAAACTGCATTAAGACATTCTGGTTTGTACAACATAACTGACTTAATAGATCCTTCTTACTTTATCCAAAGATCCTGCTTGTAGATTTTGTGCTATACACCCCATGGCCTCTGCAGCCATGTACCTCTCTGTGTTACCACCCACTGATAAGCAGCTTCTGGAATGTCCAAAGCATACCCCTGGTCCCCGTGGTGGTCTCACAGCCACTGCCCTCTCAGGTTCTTTGATTAATAACTTACAGTTTATGCATATACCTGTTTTGTTTAATCTTTCTTACTGGAATATGAAAGAGTTTGGTATGTGTCACAATACTAACACATCGGCATTTTATAGTACATTATTGCTTGATAGTTTAGCTGCATTTCAGATTCATATGCAAGACCCAATTGCCGGGGTCTACTCTACTGGATATAGAGGCAACTTCAGGAGGAAGCCCTCTCATGATCATCTAGCTTATAAACGTAACAAACGTGAGGTTGACAGTTCTGAAGTTACAGGTGCCACAGGTACTGTCAAAGGCCTTTTTGGTATGGCTATGTCTATCTGGAATAAAGCAGACATTGCTGCTACCAAAAGTCATTCTGCCAAGTTCTCCACTGGTTTGGTCAATAACATTTTACCTCCATTATTGCATGGTGTGGATGGCCTTAGTCAGGAAGAAAGATACACTGTATACAACATGCACGACATTGCTAAGGCATTTACTGATTCTAAAGATAAGATCAACACACTCATACAACAGAACAATAAGGAAGCAGATAAACAGCACATTGCTAGAGAGATACTCTGTTCTGCTTACGGCTCCTACATCATCACTACCATCAATAACCTCTTCCGTGACCTAGAATATGGAAGAATTCCTGACATGATACATGATAGATGCATTTCCAAATTGTATTGTCCAAGGTGTAAAACCACTAGCTGTGTTTCCATGTGTATGCGACAGACTTTGACTATTCCTCTCTCCACAGCTAGGAATTTGGGGTTTGTGACCAGACACCTTAATACTGGTCCTTGTTTTACTGCTAAGAAATGTTCCATAACAGATACCATGTTTGTTTCGTTCACTGTCTCCTTACCACACTTTGATCCTACTACAGCTTTGTTCAACAAGCTTGCACTGGTTCATTCAATTGGACATTTGGATGAAGACATCTACAGAGAATGCCTGGATCTACCACCTCTATTGATCTACCATTCTTTGCTGGACACCTGGGTGGCTCCGCACATGGATTGCTGTGTGAAAAAACAATATATTCACTTGTGCCGATGTGATGTGTTTGATGTAATACAGCCTGTTTGTGGCTACTCTCCAGACAGCATTGATTGGACTTTCACAATGGATGATGACATCACTGTCAATGGCACCAAGTCTTTTGACTCAACTTTGGCTCCAGATAACCTCTACCAATTCTATCATGAGGAGGTTCATTGCCTGTCAACACGGATTTTGAAGACGAATAACACCTGTCCTGTCCAGTTGCAAAAGTGGAGACTGCCTACTGTGTGCTCACAGTATAATTATAATGGCTAGTACTGTGTAGTTATGAACTATAAAACCTGCACATATGGTTCTGTTACGTGTGCTATTGATTACCCCAATTTCTGTTTTGTTCTCCACCAGAAGACTGTTATTGGACATATCGTCATAACCCCCTTCCCCCTTCTACATGCAGACATTATTGATGGTAACCCAGATTATCTACTCACACTGTCAGAATACTTGCCATACTTTAATGTACACATAGATCCTCTCACACTTACACTGAAATCACTTTTAGACAGGAAAGACACACACCTCATCCACATCAGCAATAATACGACCAAAGCCAATGAAGCTGTTCTTGCCTTGATCAATGATGGAGATATGAATAACGCATTAACTAACACCTGGTTAGAGATTACTTTTAAAGGTTTTGTTATTATACAAGCATTTTTAATTTTCATTTTGATTATTATGCTTTGCTGCCTACGGCACACACTACGCCAACACCGTGAGCAGCTTGAGTTCCTTTATAAGGCTCATGCGTCGGGGTTATAAACGACCACTGCTCCTATCCTTTCCCTTGACAATTGTCTGTGTTGCCCTTGGAGGAAACAGGGGGGGGAATGTTACACGAGGTCCCTGCACCCTAATTGGTACCCTCAGAGGTACACCGTAGACAGATAACACTTAGGTATAGGTTATACTAATATTTAGGGCTAAGGGCATCTACCGTATACGAGTAGATGTCAGGACATGAATGCATATTGTTGTAATACACTTTGCTTGTTAATACACATATATTCTGCCATGCATTTTCTGTGTATTTCTTACTTGTCAGATGCCAAGACACCTTTGTCCTTGAAGTAATTATAATATGTAAGATGGCATTGCCATCTTTTGGTGATTTGTACCACTACACTGAGTTATGTAAGACTCTGTATAAGAACTCTTTTGTTCTCAAACTGATGACTTTACAGAACTGTATAATGTTATCTTGGACCATAGAGCCACCTCTAATTTAGCCAATAGGGCTCATCTCTGTAACTAGAAATGTTTCTATCTTTTGGTAACCATAGTAATTATCATAGGTATATAATGTAATGCACAAGCTTTACACCTCAGAGACCCGAGAGACCCCAAGAGACAACAGAGAAACCTCGAGGTGTAGGGAATGCTTAGCACTGGCTCCCGGTTTGTATTGGTAAGAACTGCTTAGGGCAACTGTGATTTATCCCTTGGTAGTAATAAATTTTTTTATTACTCTAATGCAATGTGTCTGTGATTACTTGCATTCCCAATATCATCAAGAATCTGAAAGTGAGGTTTAGACCTCTCAATAGTCCCCAGCTTTTTGTGCGCAGTTTCCCCATATTCAAATGTGGCCTGCAATGCCGCACATCTTTGGTTGCAAGATAGCGCATCCTTAGAATACTCAGTTGGATTTACAATGTCGCTTTTGCTGTTGCAAATTCTGAATATCCCACTGTTTTTTGCTGGCACAATTAAATGCGTGGTGCATTCACTTGCGTGATGCACCTTACTACTTTTGACTATTGGGTCCGCAGTTTATAAACTCAAGTTAAGAATATGATTTTTTTTTATTAATGTCATTGTCACAGTTGCCATTATCAAAAACACACTCTTTTTCTGAAAAGACAACCCTGTTGTAACAGCTGATCTCAACAGCTACTTCTGCAGTACTAAATAGTTGCTGAAATCTCTAGCACTAAAGCACTTATTTCTTTCTCTCTCTCTCTTGTGAAATGTGCACAGTTCACTTTTGTGATTGAAAATGTTATCTGTGCAGCACCAGGTTGTACATTGAAGAAAGTGTAATGTGACCTGGAACAACCCAGTTTCCAGTTGCCTTGGTGGCACAGCTGCTAGCACAACTGGAATGGTATTCCAGGCAGTCTGGGTTCAAGTCCCAGCTGATGCACTTATTTCTTTCTCTCTCTCCCTCCTGTTTGTATGTGTTCCATAAAAGTGCACACTGCATTCTTGTGATTGAAAATGTAATTATCTCAGCAGCAACAGGTTGTGAATTGGAGAAAGAGTAATGTGCTCCAGAGCGGCCCCATTTCCAGTTGCCATGGTGGCACAGTTGGTAGTGCAACAGAATGGGTTTCAGGGTTTCAAAAGTTTATTTGTTCAACAACATGTCTCACTACAAAAATTAAAAACATTAGATAAAAGAAAAAACAGACAATGTTACAATACAATTAACGTCAATATGTAAAATTTACAGTATAACACACAGATTAAAACAATTATCTTTAACATCTTCCACAATAATCTTATTTAAACTGTTCTACTAATTCTGGGGTATACAGATGCAGTTATTAGTAATTAGCCCATGGCATTCAGCCACAGAACCCTGTTATGCATACTGTGGGAGCTTGCAGGGTCATTAAAATTCTAACCATGGTCTCGCTATGGGGCCCTTATGACAGTTTAAGAGCTTGTTTCCTGAATCATGTAAATTCACTATGAATAGCTGAAAGATTCCATGTTTACTGGTTATTAAAAGATTTTCTATATCTGATCAGTTCTTTAATGAATTTTGCCAAAGTACTGGCCTATTTATTTTCTATATGGTGGAGCAGCATGTATAATCCATCGGATAGATTATTAGCATATGTTTGTAGGTAATGCTGTATATAGAGGTCTCTCCATTTTCTATGTAATGGACAATGAAGAATCATATGTGCAGGGGTCTTAATGTGTCCATTGTTGCATGGATACAGAGTACTGGGCAAGATGTCGACTTAGACGAGTTGCAGGGTATAGCTCAGCTTTGCTTCTCTTCTCATCATTTGAGACACACACCAGCAACCTGGTCCAGAAGGAGATGCATTGAATGTTTGCTACTAGCCTGATTAAGTGTTAGCAAGAAGAAAATGCAAACTTGGAAAAAAAAAGAACTTGAAACTTTTTTGGAGCTTTGGCTTTGGCATGACACCAAAACCAAAAAAAAAAGAGTGTGCCCAAACCAAACTACACCACAAAATCTCTTTCAAAGTCCATTAAGCAGCTTGACATGCAAACCTGGTTAAAGATCTGGAAAAATAAAATTGTCTGCAAGAATCAGGAAGGGTTACAATCTCCAGGTGCAAGAGGAGTGAGCCTTTTAGCTGGATGGAGATTAGGCAACAACCCAAGATAACAGCGCCAATTATTATGATCAAAAATTCATCCTTGCAAAACACCACTATGTTATAAAAAACTGTCCCTAAACCTACAGCTCTTAAAATCTGCTGCTGCACAGCCAGCACAGTGGATGCCACACTTCGCACCATGCCAGCGACTCATGTTCAGGAACAAGAACGAACTGCCAGGGGTTGTCAAGGGAGGGACAGGATTGAGTGTCCACTGGACAGCTCTCCTCTCCCAGGGAGGGAGGACTGGCACTACCACCAAACTACCAGCCCCAGGTGGAGGCCTGGTGGAGGTGCAGGACAGAGGGTGCCATGGAAGGGAGGGTGCTGTGGGACTTTCATGGGCATGCACACACCTCAACATATGCACATCCTGCGTGTGCACCACAGCAATGGGGAAGGGATAAGAAATGGAGGAAAATACCTCATTGCTGCAGGATGAAGACCGACCCTTCGCAGGCCCGCACCCAGTGACTGGGTGAGCTCTGTGTAAGTCCCGCCGAGACCATGGTGACAGGGCTGGGGGAGAGTTGGTTAGATGGTGGCAACCATGAGGAGGAAGGTGATAAACACCTGTATAGAAAAGAAAAATAGAACTGCTGCTGCTGGGGTACAAGACCGGAATGGTTTGGGAAACAATACAGAAGAATCCTCGGAGTTTCAACATGAAGGTTTATCTGGAAATGCCACTGTAAAGAAAGTGGCAACAAATAACATTGACACCCAACCCAAGGATTCAAATACTTCGGAACCTTCTACATCTGGTACTCCCTTTAATTCACTTTTACTCTTATGTAATGTTCAGCAGCAAAGAGTTGCATTCTCTTGTATGGATTATGAGAATATATCCAAACACATGCATAGTGATGTAGTTTCACCAATAAATGATGCAATTCTCCAAACACCCATGCAGAATACAGAACTACAGTACAAACGAACCTCAATAATGAAACTATTATGTTAACTGATATAAATTCCTTTAATAACAATGTTTTGCCTCAAGGCTCACAAAATATCTACAACCCACAGCCTCCCAAATGAACAGAACAAGCACAAAAAGAGGCTGAACTGCTGACCTGGGCAACTCAGATCTTGGAAAAATCCAATAATCTTGCAAAAAATCCCCAGTAAATAGATAGTCTTGAAACAAAAATAGACCAGCTTCAATCTATGGTCCAACAGCTGACAGTGGAAATTAACAAACTGAAATAATAAGCTAATTCAGGCACAACAAAGAATATCAGACCTTTAGGATACGTTTATTCCATATGAAATGCAAGTTAAAGATTTGGATGAAAAAAATAATAATGACTTGAAAGAAAAATTAATAGATTTCTAAGCCAGAGCACAACACAAAAATATATGTATCCTAGGAGTGTCTGGCCTGGATATTCAAAGGGGTTGCACTTGGCGCAACAGGGTTGTGCAGGTGCAGCCCCGCATGGTGCCCTAGTGGGATATTGGAAAGTCTGCTCGGCACAGGGCAAATCCCGATGCATCGGGGCACAACGTAATCATACGTGGCATAGAAGCAGGGGCTGTGCCCATGCATATGCAGCACATCCCAATATTTGTTCTGGGATGTGCAGCGCATATGCTGGCACAACCCTGCATTACGCCGCATGGGGGGCTCAAAGGTGAGCACGTGCAGAGTAGGAATAACTCCCAGCCACCCTCAGGCAGGCTGCAGTATTGCAGGGCACAACACAGCAACCCAGCCTTGGGTGGCCACCCGCCCACCCAGAACACCATCCGCAAGCACACACTGAACCCTGGTGGTCAAGTGGAACCTCCCCCACCCGTAGCCATGATCGAGCGGTATATGTTTAAAGAAAAATCCCTGGTAGTCTAGTGGCCCTCCCCGAGTCCCCGATTCTCCAATAAATATAATACATGACCATCCCTGGTGGTCTAGTGGTCCCCCCTCCCATCCAAGTCCCAGATTCCCCGATATATGTCAATATGACTGTCCCTGGTGGTCTAGTGGAACCCCCCCCACCTGTTGCCATGATTGTGGTAAACCTCTGTAATTAAATGCCATTGTGATCCAGTGGCACCACCCACCCCTCCCACCAACACAGAACCTCTTTGCCCACCCCGCTCCCCCTCATCATCAGTGGGGGGCTGCATCCCACCCACATACAGCCTGGCTGCCTGCTGAATGACAGGTACAGTATAGGCTGTAAGCCCATTGGTCCTCAGCATGGACCAATGGGCTTGCAAGGCATACTGTACTAGACAGTCCCAACTATATGAATGACTTCATTCACATATTTGGGACTGTCGGCAGTCAAGAGACAGAATAGTGGGGGGAGAGAGGTGATGGTATTTTACAACAAGGTGTAAAGAGGTATTCACTCACAGGAATGGAGGCAAACCTTACTAGCATATAGGCAAACAAGGTACATGCAGCATTCCACACCGGAACACACTTAAGGGTAATCTCCTTCCTGGCCCCATGCTAAACAATGCAGATTAGCCACCCTTGGTTGATGGATGTATAAGCCACACCATCCCATGTAAATCAGAATGTCTAGCTGTGAACAAGGAGGCTAAATGTCCCCACCCCATCAAACTGCCTCCAGGAATTTGATTCAAGACCTGGGATTCCTCTTGTGAGGGAGCGGTACAGACATAGCTAAGGGGAGTGTGCACACATGGTCACCTGTTAAGTCTCTAAACTCATCAGAAGTATGATAAACATAAATTGCCACCTCCCAACAGTGGCATCCCCAGGATAAAACCTGGTTCAGCAGCATTTTTCAGCACTCTGCAGAATGCTGCAGACCTACGGAATAAAGCATGTAGTTGTAATAACACTAGTCCCTTTTGTCATGCAGGAAAATGTGATACTGCCAAGATGAAACAAATGCCACAGTTTCCTGCATGACAAAAGGGACTAATTGTCATTATAATTATATTGCTTTATTCAGTTGGTCTGCTGCAGCATACTGCATAATGCTTTAAAAGTGGGTTTCATCCTGGGGGATGGCACTGTACTGTACCTCCCTACCCAAGCGCTTAAGGGACAGAGGGGTATGTCTGGGGATGGTGTGAGATATGCCTGTTTACATGAAGGCCAACATGGAATAGAGGGGGTTTAATCACAAAGCACCAGGTGGTCAGAGGTTCACATAAGCCCCACACCACAGCTCTCAAACACGTACCAATTGTGCAGTGTCGAGGTACAAGTCATTGGGGTTACGTCATTAGCACTCCTCTCAGAGGAGATTTCTGACTGTTGGAGGAAGGTTGGGAAATCCTACCTCTCAGTGTATTCAAGTATCCCATTCTATTAAGTTTAAAGTGTTATCATGGTTAATCTCACAGTTCTTCATGTTTATTCATATAGTTTAGTTAATAAAGTTATATGTTGTTCTGATGTACAAGGTTTTGTCGGGGAAGCCTCTTAGTAATCCAGAGTTCTTGAGTACCACTCTAAGGAGTACTGTCAAGGGGAATCTCACCAATACCATGAATCTAAAGGTGGTAAAAAATAAAAGTAGAGTAGGAAAGATTAGAAGAAAGCTGGGATCGTATCAACAACAGCTACAGGGTAGAAATGAAAGGAAGGATGTAGTAAGGAGACTAGGAAAAAATACAGAGGTGAGGTGACGTATCATATTGATGGAAATAATCACATGATGTTATTAGTAGTTAACGGGCCCATATTTCAGGACACAAGATGGAGACAACCCAATTATGGCTAACATACCAGATGTGACAGCAACATCTTAGAATGTGAAGGGGTTAAACTCACTGATAAAAAGGAAAATGATTCTGACCAGGCTAGAAAAACTGGGAACACAAGTTGCCTTTCTGCAGGAGACTAAGCTAAATACTAAAGAGGCACTAAAACTTGTGTGGGAACGGGAGGGGAGCTCATAGTACCTCAGGGTCAGCCAAAAGGGGTGCCTCGATTGTGTTGCACTGTAAATTGCAGTGGCTACCTACAGAGGTGCACACAGATAAAGAAGATAGGTGGGTCATCCTAAAGGTAGCCACACCAACAGGTCCAGTGGTGCTGGCCAATATTTACGCCCCTAATTTTGACTCCCCTGGGTTCTTCAATGTTATTTCCCAACAAATTATGGCCATTTCATATGATAACCTTGAAATAATTCTAGTGGGGAGTTTTAATTTGGCAATGGAATATTTATTGAATAGGTCAAACGCCAAACTAGAACCTCATGTTCACTGTCTTCAAGCTCTGAAAAAGCTTATGGCCCTTTATCAGCTATCCAACAAATGGTGCCTCTCACATCCCACTGACCAGGACTATACCTTTCTCTCTGCCCCAAGGACCATGGCCAGCAGACTGGACTACTGGCTCACATCTCCAAACCTGACGTCAGCAGTGAACTGGCATTGTAATTTCACCGCTGTACAGCTCTGACCAGGACCCCAGTAGTTGTGAACCTCCTGATCAACCCACAACCAAACAAGTCCCTTCTATGGTAGCTGGATCCTCTTCTACTCCAGGATAAGGACTTTGTCCCCTGGTTTATGTTAGAATCCAACATGTTTTTCAAAGATAATCTGGTAGGCTTGGTTTCAGCAGCTAATATATGGGAAGCATACAAAGCTACTCTCAGGGGTGACATAATCAGCTTTGCCTCACATAAGCATAAACAAAGGGAAAAGGAACATTCACAGCTAGAGGGAAAACTCAAAAGCTTAGAGAATTACTATTAAGTCTAACCCCTAAGCTCTAAATGATCCCCAGATAATCTCTGAATTTACAGCATAACAGCTTAAAATCAACAGCCTGGCTACTAGAAAGGCCAACCTCTATCTTCAGCAGATCCAACACAAATACTGGGCCAATGGGGAGAAAGCCAGCAGGCTATTAGGATTCAGGCTGAAGCAGAGACAGGCAGAGAGGTTCATTTGGCAAATGAAAATAAAACAGACAAGCTAACTTCTAATCAGAAGATAATAAATAAAACTATGGCATTTACTCAACCTTATACTCCTGTCAGGCAAAATAGGACCTGGAGAAGTACACCAGCTTCACTGCCAGCCTCTCCCTCCCCAAACATCCAGCACTCCAGAGGGAGGTCTTGGAGGACCCCATCACTGACACTAAATCAGCCTTTTATCTCCTTCATGGCTCCACAGAAGGCTCCCAGAGGAGATGGATACCTGGTAGACTTTTATAAGCTGGTCCAACCCATTATAACTTCTCCGCTATTAAGTATGTTAAATGAGGCCTACTCGAAAGGGGAGCTCCCAGGTACTCTGAATGAAGCCATTATCACAGTCCTTCCTAAGGAAGGGAAAGATCACACTAACCCTGCCAATAACAGACCAGTTTCACTGATTAATGCAGACACTAAAATCCTAGCCAAAGTTCTGTTACTGTGCCTGGAGAAAATTCTCCCCAGCATCACCCACCCATCTCGGGTGGGGTTTTTGAAGGGCAGAATCAGCTCCAACTACATTAGAGCCATAATTTCCCTCATGCAAGCTGCAGCCACATTTCCTACTCCAGCAGCCACAGTAACAATAGACTTTGAAAAAGCTTTCGACTCCGTGGAGTTGGAATAATTGTATGCAGTTCTTAACAGCTATAAGTTTGGCCCCTATTTTTCAGCATGGATAAAAACACTGTACAAACGTCCCAGTGCAAAAGTGCTTACAAACAGTACCATGTTGGACCCCATTGCACTGCATAGGGGAACAAGTCAAGGATGCCCACTGACCCCACTATAGTTCATCCTCAAAATGTACCCATTGGCATTGGCCATCAGTGACAATCCCCAGATTGTGGGGATCATTATCAGGAGCAATACCACACAGAACTGTAAATGGATGATTGCTTAATACTGACAGGTGAATCTCGCAGAGCTTCCCACAATTCTGAGTACATTAGACACATTAGGGTAAGCAAAAATGCTCCTGTATAATCTATACCAGGCACAGGAACAAATCACTACTGCCAGTCCCTGTAGGAATGTAGGTAAAACTAAAACAAGAGCTTGCAGAGAAAATCCAGAGTCTCAAGAGGGATAGTGCTCTGGATCCCTCTCTACCTGCAAGGAATAATTGGGAAAAGAAATTAGGCTCCCAGATCACAGAACAGCAATGGCAACCATGCTAGGTAAGGGACCATCAGGCATGCAATGTCCAAAGCAGCCTCCTTATCCAGAATAAGGTATTACATCTATGGTACCACACCCCATCCCAACTTAAAACAATGGGACTATTACCACATGACAATTGCTGGAGGTGCAAGAGCCCCCAAGCAGACTTGCTTCACATCCTCTGGCTCTGCCTCCCCTCCATACAATATGGTTGTCTGTGGTACAATGCAGCCCTAAATATTGAAGGTCCCCATTCCCTTGGCCCCTTAAGTGTGGATACTAGACATTTTTTGCAGCCTAATTGCCTAACCAACCCCAACAACTGTGGGTGATCCAGCACTTGGTCGAGGTAAAGTGGCTAATCTTAAAGAGGTGGAGATCCACTGAAGCCACCACTGAAGCCCCCTCATTCAAGGAATGACTCTGTATGCGATGGAAACTGTACTATCTTTGACTAGAATTACATACTTTAATAAAGGAAATGTAAACAAGTATGAATTAATATGGGTCCCATATCTAGAATATATTAACAACTGTAGCATGTGTCAGAAAGGCAAATCATCAAAGGACAAATGCAGACCCCCCTGAAGCCCATTCAAAGTGATTTTTGACAAATGGTTTTCAAATGTATGTTGTTTTTCAGATACCAGAGGTCACCAACATATGGGCAGCCATGCAGAAAAATGGGAGGCAGTATAGTGCATTGGTTTAAGCCTGGGGTTTAAGGCTCTGAGTTGCAAAGCTGGAGACCTGGGTTTGAATCCCACAGCCCTCACTTGCATACTGTGTGACCCTGAGCAAGTCACTTAACTTTCAGCTCCCAGGTCACACCTGTAAACAAGCTTCAGCTGAGCGTGTCTCTCCTGGTAAAAGTATATATATATATATATATGTATGTTATACATCTAGTGAAAAGTCCTCCCCTTCCCCTCCTTACAAAGCTTCAGCCAATAATACTCCAGATCAACACACCTGGGAATACATGGTTGAGATTGGTAAGTCCCCTACTTTCCTTCCACTTGTGTTATAGAAATGTACCTAATAAGTCATATTACTGTGAATAATTTTAACATGTCCAGAATAAACTGGGTAACTAATTCTGGCACCACTACACTAGCCGTGAGAAATATTTTTTATCTGCACTAATTGATGCTGGACTTGAACAATTAATAACAATGCCTACTAAAGATAACAATATCTTAGACCTATTAATTACTAACATTTCTCATAAACTAGCCAAAGTCAGTATTCACGATCCACTTGGCAACAGTGATCACAGTTCTATCCTGTTCGAAATGACTCACAAATATCATCCCCTAAAATATCAAGCTACATTTCAGAACTATGATAAAGCTAATTATAAATGCATCAATGAGAGTTTAAATAACATTGACTTGTACACAACTCTTACTCCCCTATCACTTCAAGATGCATGAAAATACCTTTAATCCATTATTGCTGACCTCAAAGAATTATATGTCCCAGACAAAATAAAATACAGTAAAAAGAGAAAAACCCCATTTGGTTCATCAAAACTGTTATAACCCAAATAAATTAAAAGGGTAAACGATTCTTATGCCTGAAAAATGAAAATATAAATAATAAGGGAGATACATCCAGCAAGTCACGGCTCTCATTTAAAGCCAAAGTAAAAGGTGGGCACAGCAAAAATGATGCATAAATAGATGCCTTTACTCAAGCAGCAAATAAATAAAGAATGCATTACAAACTTCAACAAAAGATCATAAGCTTCACCTATACCTGGGCTTTTTCAAAGATAATGCCCTCTATTGTCAGTCCCCTTATATAGCAATCACTATTAACCATGTGAATCAAATTGATTTCTTAATGTGCCAGTGCTAATTCATAAAACAATTATCAAATACAATGCATTAATTCATTCACAATATATAAGGAGACATACAGTGCCAAAAAGCCACAATGTGCAGAAGGTATTAAAAAACAGTGTCTGTCATTCCAAAATCATTATTCTATATAATTTTACATATGCCTCTATTAGGGCTATTTATTTAATTTAGTTTATTATCATTTCGGAAGACACCTCTGAACCAAGGCTCTTTTACAAAGGTTCCACATCAGGGAAACAATGCAGAACATAGTGAGGACAATAACAAGTACAGTAGTTTCAAGCAGCCATAGGCTTTATCAGGTACATTAAAGCTTTCATATGGAATTACTGTAATATGTACAATGATTCACAGTATGTATGTTAAGTTACAGTAATTTGTGTATATTATTCAAGAACATATGTACAATAAAAAAACACAGTTGTAATACGGTTCACTAGAATAAATTAGAAACTGCTAGGAGAGATGGCAGATACATGTAGAGGAAGCTATGGGGAGAGAATGTAGATAATAGTGGGGAAATAAAAAGGGAAGAGATAGGAGATAGTGGGGGAGTAAAGGTGGGAGGGACTTAGAAGGGGGGGAATTAGAGGAAGGGGAGTAAGTTTAATTAGGAGAAACATTCACAGGAGGCCATTGTGACAAGGTGCTGATGCAGGTAGCACTTGAAAGTGCCCAGGGTAGTGTTGTTGGTAACAGCAGGTGGAAGCAAGTTGTACCAGGATGAGGCTCTGTATGTAAAGGAGCATTGTCCTTGGGTAGTGCAACAGCATGGAACATAAAGAGTAAGATATTCCGAGCTCCTGGTTAGGTGGGGACACAGCGGGGGGCAGTAAGGACTGAACCCTTGAGGGTAGGAGATTTAAGGTAATCTATTTTGCTAGCATACATATCTGGTACTTGAGTCTGTTGGGAAGTTGCGTCCAGTTTGCTTACTTGTATTGTGCCTTTCTTTTATATACATGCTTCATGAAAAACAGTGCACTGGAAGAGATTTTTCTATAATATAATAAATTACAAAGCCATCTGCTTTAATCATATTGGGAGGGAGGGGGGAAAGAAGAGGGAAAGGGGGTGAATATGGGAAAGAAAAGAATACCCTTATAGCTTATAATAGATGAGCTTAATCCAAACACTACCAGTAACAGACAGAGGGAATATACAAGAGATTCTAAAATCCCCATTTGCTCAACAAAACTATTAAAACTCAAATAAAAAAATTGAGAAACTATTCTTACACTTGAAAAATCAAGATATAAATAATAAGGGAGATACCTTTTTCAAATATAAACTTGCCGTTAAAAAACTCAAACAGTTAATTAAGCACTCCAAATGCAATTTAAGAGTTTAAAATCGCACACAATAAGGATTGCCACAAATCATAGTTTTCATATCTCAACAGTAAAAAGGTAACGATAAACACATTGGCTCTCTGATTGTTAATAATTGTACTACCACATCAGATAAAGACACTGCAAACATCTTTAATGATTATTTTTGCTCAGTGTTTTCCACTTAGGAATCCCAACAGCTCTCAGATTGTCCTGTACATTCTACCCCTTGCAATATTTCTTTAGTAGACACCATCCAAGCCCTTAAAACTTTGAAACCCAAATCAAGCCCTGACCCTGACAACATTAGCCCAAGATTCCTAATGAAAACTACCAATACCATAGCAACCTCTTTGACAATCATCTTTAATAAATCTCTAACACAAGTAGTGGTCCCACAAGACTTGTTAAAAGCTACAGTAATTCCCATTTTCAAAAGGGCTCTAGATCCAACATTGAAAATTACTGTCCTATCAGTTTAACCTCGGTAATTTGCAAACTCAAGGAAAAAATAATCAAACATCTACTTGATAAAGAAATTAAATCACTTTGTATCATAGATTTGACACAGCATGGTTTTAAATATGGTCATTCGTGTACCTCTGATTTAATTGCCTTTTATAACCAGATTAGTGAAGGCTTTAACTCTCAAATCCCCATGGACGTCATCTTGCTGGACTACAGCAAAGCCTTTGACGAAGTTTCACATGGAAAACTTATCAATAAACTCAAATTGCAAGGATCCTCGCCCCATTTAGTGTACTGGATAAACAGCTGTTTAACTAATAGGACACAGCAGTTTAAAATCCAGGGAATTCAATCTGATGTAGGTTTTGTGAACAGTGATGTCCCTCAGAGATCGGTCTTCGGCCCCAAACTGTTTAATTTATTTATTAGCGACATGCAGATTGCCCACACTAATTTCTTATTGAAGTTTGCAGATGATACCAAGTTGGGGGCAAAGTAGATAATATCCATAATTTGAGGTCCTTAGCAGCAGACCTTCTAGTTATGGAAAAATGGGTACTTGCCAATGGCATGTTATTTAATATCGATAAATGCACCGTCCTACATTTTGGAATACATAATCCTAGAGTGACATACATCTTAAACAATATCGCTCTGAAGTCATCAGACTGTGAAAGAGATTTGGCATTATTATTATTAATAATAAACTCTTGTTCTCGGAACACTGTGCTAAAATTGCCATACATTCAAACGGGTTATTAAAATCCATTAACCACACTTTCACTTTCAAAACAGCAGAATGCATAATCTCCCTATATAGATCTCATGCCAGACCATATTCTGACTTTGGTTCCCCCTTTTGGAGTCCTTATCTTAGTAAAGACATAGCCATGATGTTGGAGCACATCCAGAGATGCGCTGCTAGGATGGTCCCACATTTATCTACCAGAAACTACATGGAGAGACTCCAAGCCACTGGCCTACATTTTCTACAGCAAAGACGCTGTAGAGGAGATGTCTTATTTCTTTTCAAACTATTAAGATCACCTAATCTAGCACAACAATGTGGGATATTATACACAACTCGTAAAATGATTCCTAGACTGCACAACAAACAACTGGAAATATGCAAGGCAAGGACTAATAAAAGGTTAAACTATTTTCATTAAAGGCCCCTAGATACTGGAATAAGCTTCCTCAGGAACTAATCAACCAAAATACATTTGGTTCCTTTAAAACAGGACATCAGTGCTCAGAAGCTCACCGAGGAGCAATAACAGAGATTTTTGCAATTCTGCTTTGCCACTGTCAAAAGATAGACCAGGTGCCCCCCCCCCCCAGCTCGTAGGACTGGCTCGGGGAGGGGGGGTACCATGACAGAAATGTTATGCTGGGCAACACAATGAGGGCAATATGTACCCACAGAAGAGGGTCTCATCACCCTTCTGCAGGTCTTGCATCCTTTCATAATTGATGGTATCATGTAACACATGGTGCCAATAACTGAAAATTGTGACAGGAAAAAAACATATTGTAACTGTGTTATCAATATTTTGGTCCCCACAACAGTCAACAACTGTCAAACAGATCCAGCAGCTTCAAAAAACTTTAACTGCGTGTGTGTCCCCTGGGCTCGTGGAGGTGCTAGCATGCATGCACAAGCATGCACACATCTGTTATAAGCATGCATGTACTTGATTATACAATTCAGTGGTGCTTAGCACTGCACAAAGCTGTTAATGCTGCACATGTGCACCATGGGCACATGTTAGAGACACTGGCTGGGAGCTGAGGGGATGAAGATGTGCACAGTCAGCCCTAATGGCAGCTGCACAAATGGTAAACATGGAGGTTGAGGTGAGGAATCCCCCAAAAAACTGTCAAGTGTCCAGAATTCCCTGAAACAGTAAAAACAGTAAAACCACACAAAAACCTCAAACAAAAGGGAAGGGGGGCAAGGAACTAAGGCCAAAGACGAGTGACCCTCAGAGACCATAAGCTCTCAGTAATTTAAATCTGTACCTAATTCTTGAACCTTTTTTATGCTTTTAAAAGTTTTTTAACAGGAGACCATTAAAAACACCCTAGCAAAGCATAAGTGGCTCCCAAGCCACAGAGGGAATGTGAAAAAGGCAGGTTATTCAATTTGAAAGCAGCAACTTAACAGGCATGATTTAAATTTAGGATTGCTCCCTGAAACAGGTAGCCCCAACTTGCAGAACAAAATTGCAACCCCAAACTGAAGTCTTGAATCTTGAAACTTCAATTCTTCAGAGAAGAGAAAAGTAGCTCTGCCCCCTTGGAATGGCATAGCTTAACTGGAGAGTTGCTGCTAGTGCATGGAATCCTCATGTCTCCAACATTCCAAAGCTTGGGTTGTGCCATTTCCCCTGATAGAGGTACACTATACCCTCAGAACTCAGCCCAGCAGCAGAGACTGAAATCGGGGATTGCCAGAGCCTGTAAGAGGTAAAGTGTCCTGCACTACAGCCTGACTGTTGTGAGGCACTTCCCACCCAGGGTCGGCACTCCATATATTGCTGCTGGCAGGTCACATGTCACAACACATGACCTACCCTCCTTTTTACTAAGTGCCCACTTTCCCATTTGCAGGTTATACACACCAACCACTAGGAGTCACTGCACTTTCCACTCTAGCTCCTCTGTTCTCTCTATATCCCTCCTAGTTACTAGCTCACAGCTGTCCCACTAGAGGTCACTGCAGTTCCCTTGGATTCCTTCCACTACCTACTTTCTGCACTTATCCTTCAGCCTATCTCTAAGCAACTGCTAGTATCAAACCTGGTACCCTTCTCTCTAAATTCTACTGATTATCCTCTAAGCCACTGAACCAGGCTAACAACTTCCTCTATTTTTATGCTCTTAACCATACCTCACTCCCTCCTGCCCAGATTTAAAATATTGGCCCTGTCTACACGCTGTCCAAACCCAGTACCCTTGCCGTCAGAGTCAGCTGCTCTACCTCTGCGCCACAGTGCCTACCTACTTTATTACTACCTTTTAAGCCTCTTAATCACTTCCCTACCCAATCTGCCAAAATATAAGTTTACCTCTTCTTCCTGCTGCTTTGCAGGATTTGAACCCTGCACCCTTGTTTCCAAGGTCCACAGTTCCACCACTCACCTAGAACACCTGCATATTTTTACTGCAGGATTTCATAATTATAAAGAACGCACTAACCCTGTGACACAACTAAAGTGTTATCTAAGTGCTTCTACAAACCTGAACCCAACTCCTTGCTGCTACAGCCACCAGTCTAGCTCTCTCCTATTACCTGATCAAGACTTGAACCTGGTACCTCATGCACTTCAGGCACATACACTACCACCACACCATAGCAGCAACTAGACTCAGAGGTGATCTCACTACTATCTCCCTCTTTCATCCTAGTCCCCCATTCTTTCCTCACTTCAGCTCCACCAGCCTTCCAACTATGCACATGCATCCCTGCTCGCCAGTCTATCTCTTCTCCTCCCTCCTCCCTTGCCTTCCACATACCCTAGTGTCCCTACTAACCCTCAGCCTCACTACTCCAGTGTTCCTACCTACCTCCTGTCCTCCCCTCCTCCTTACCACTGCTCCTACCCTCCCTCCTCCTCACACATCTCATATGCTCCTCTCCACCTCACCCCTTCCAGACATCACCTGTCCTCCCTACAGCCCCTTGCACTTCTGATCACTCAGGCCTCTGCCTGTGCTACCCTACCCACCCCTTGTACAACCAAACCCCATTCCTTATTCTATCGCTCCCAGCGTAAACTCTCCATCTGCCTCCCTCTGACCAGAGCACTTCTCCTCCTTCTGCTCCTAACAGGGAACATACACCCCAACCCAGGCCCTGCCCTCCCATCCACCCACTCAGCCCACTGGTCTTCGAGTAGCCTCCATGAACATATGCAGCCTGCTGAAGAAATTTGACGCCCTACAGTGCTGGGCCATGGCTCACCAACCAGACATCATAGCCCTCTGGCTGAAACCTGGCTGTCCAAATCAACTCCTGACTCATTTGTCTCCTCCCAGGCTATACCTTATACCGGGAGGACCTATAGGTAAACGAGGGGAGGCTGTGCACCCACACCAGGGACACAATACCTGGACATGTACTCCCACCTCACTCCTCATAAATGGGGCCCAGGCCTCATTCCTCAGACTCACCCCAGACCCTCTAGGAGCCCTCTATCTCACCACAGCCTACGCCCCCAAAAACCCGGTCCAAAAACAGAACGCACCCTGGGTTAGCCCGGCCTCCCTACAATTACTTAGAAACCGATAACCTCTGCACCTTGCCACTGAAACAGGTCATCTGTCTGATAGGCAAGCATACAATGCAGCCGCAAATAAATGCTCATGGGCCATCAGGAAAGCCAAGGCAGACCATTACCAGGCCTCCCTTACCTCCTCCTGGGCTCAGCCTGACCTTCTGGGATAATATTAAGCAACTCAATGGTAAAGCTTGCTCCCCTGCCTCATCCCAGCTCACTAGAAATGGCACAACCTCCACCGAGCCTGCCACCATAGCTAACTGGTTCAACACCACACCACTTTCACTGACCTTAGCTCAGTCCTCCCTAGTAATTTCTTTGACCCTCCCCCCAGCCAAACTCCCCCTGTCCTCCAGCACCCCAGCTTCCTCCTGTGAAAGATTTCCACCCGGGAAGCCAGACCCATCCTAATCAAAGCTCTCAATGGCAACAATCCCGCAGTGACTCACTGGACCCCAGCATCCTCAGGCTGGTGCTAGATGAAGTCCTTGCACCTCCTCATAAGCCTAACTAACCAGTCACCTGCCTGGGACACCCCCACAGCTTGGAAAACAGCCATTATCACACCTATTCATAAAGGAGGCGACAGATCATCGGCCAACAACTACCGCCAATCTCCATCCTCCTCCCTCTCTAAAGCCCTGAGAAAGTGGTGGCCATTCAAATCACTGATTATCTGGCTACATAACATCTTATGCCCAGAGCAACATGGCTTCCGTCTGGGTCACAGTACCAGCACTGCCCTTATTGAATTCTCCAACTTCCTACACTCCTCCTTGGATACCAGCTCCTAGCTGGTGCAGTGTTCATTGACCTCTCAAAGGCTTTCGACACTGTCTCCCATCCACTGCTGCTGAATGCACTCTGCCTCACTGGTCTCGGCTGGCCCCTGGCATGGTGGTACTAGCATCTGACACTCGATCCCAGTGTGTCAAGATTAATAGCACACCTCCCACACCCGTCCCATTCTCTCTGGGGTCCCCCAAGGCTCCATCCTGGGCCCCTCTCTTCTCGCTGTATCTGAACACCCTGCCCAGTGCATGCTCTGGCAAAATTCTGCTGTATGCAGACGACACTGTCCTTTTGCCACCCACCGTAATCCCATCTCCTACAGGACTCCTACAGCAGTCTTTCAACAGTGCCGAGGCTTGGTTTAGGAGCGCAGACTCATCATCAATCTTAAGAAAACCAAAACTATGCTCTTTTCACACCCCCAAACAAAGCTAGCAACCACCCACTCTATATCCTTCCAAGCACCAACCAACCACTGGAACAAGTCTGCTCCTACAAATACCTTTGGGGTTACCCGATTCAGCCCTCACATTTCACAACAACATCGACGCCCTAATATCCGCCACCAACACACGGCTTGGCATCCTATTCCGCCATAAAACCTGCCTTCCACCAAATGCTCTCCGGCTAGCTGTTACATCATCCATTCTGTCCCTTGTAGACTATGGTCTCACTGTATACGGTCTGCGACACCACTGCACTCAACAAAATTCACCTAACCCTAATAAAGCATGCAGATTGATTACTGGTGCCCCAGGCTCACACATACCTGTCAGCTATATGTCGATGCTAACCTGCTTACCCTGGATGAACGGCTCGATACCAGACCTGTCTCTCACCAAAAACCTACTGGGCTCTCCCCTGGGGTAACGGCATCCATCCACCAGAACCCTCCCACCATTGCAACACGGTCTTCCTACAAGACCACTCTAAAGGTCCCCAGAACGAGAACCAGCCGTGGCCAGAGGTCCTTCAGCTATAGAGCCCAACCTGGTTTAACTCTCTCCCTGCCACCATCACCAATGCCATCACCATCTCCACATTCAAAACTGCACTTCGGAACCACATCTTCAGCACTCATAACTGCTCCTGTCTCTGAACATAGCCTCCACCTCTTCTCTTGACAAATGCCCCCCGGCAGCTCTCCACCCTACCATCCCTCCACCACTTCCCTGTACACCATGCCTAGGTTTAACCTGGCCAGTGCCAGCTGTTTTCAATGTTTATCTACCAGAATGCTCACTTGATACCGACTTGTGTAATACCTGTTATCAATTACATGTACCCTGTACCCAATTGTATTTGTCTGACCACTATGTGACGTGGCACCTCTGGTGATTGCCTATTGATTTTCTGCAAATCTTTGCTATGTAACCAAAACGCAATGTATGTCTTTATGTGACGAAGTACCTTTGGAAACGAGCCTCTGGCTCAAAGGTTGTAAACTGATTCTTAAATAAATAAATAAATAAATACCCAGTGGTCATGATTACCCATTGACAATGTGAAGTGCTACAGAAACAAAAATGTAAGTACACATAGTTATGCATGCACTGAGCACAGCCTTATAAAAACAAAATATTATGCTCACAGAGAATTTGCGCACAGTGAACTGCAGGAGTGGAAGTCAGCGAGCACTCTCCTCAGTCATACAGGGATATGAGCACAGCCAAATGATTCTCAACAATTCAATGAGTCTAGCCTGACCCACTAAAACCTGAAGCAGTTTAATACATAAAACAATGTATTCACACAGCCGTGCAAACACAGAGTACAGCCGCATTAAATATTTTATGTATTCATGTGCAAGTTGAGTGCAGTGAGCTGCAAGAGTGAGAGATATGTAGGCAACCAAGCCCCAAAATAGGCAACAGCAAAAAAAAAGTCCAAAACCAAAAAATTCCACAGGGACCCTGTGGCACGGAGCCCTGGGGGAGGGGTGCCCGCAGACAGCCCTCCTTGTACCTGTTTCTGTTTCTGAGCCCAGCAACACAGACAAAAAAAGAGTCAGAAAGTCAATCCTGACTTTGCCGACACTATTAAAATAAAAATAATAATACATTACTGACCAAAAAAGCATGTAGACAAAAAAGATCTTTTCTACAAGTTTGTGGTGAGCTCTTAAAAGTGATTGTCTCCTGTCCTCTACCAGCTTAGAGTAAAAAGGCTACACGGTGTGTTTGCCAGTGAGCTCCAGAAACAACCTCAAATTGCCAATGAACCTCTGAGAGACTTTGAAATTTCTCTGAATAGTTGTTACCGAATACTGACCAGCTAGGCAACTATTCTTCAAGGGAATCCAAATATTCGAGAAGCCTACTATTCGTGGTATTTGAGTAACGCTATTCAATCCATGCACAGCACCAGTTTTCAACACCTACAGTAGCTACCATGATAAATACTGGTGAAACAAAAGGCAGCATTTTTTAAGCCTTCTTCCACTGTCTCCCCCATCCCCCCAAGAACTATTCTAAAGGGCTGCCTTGGACTTAGTGTGCTTGGCTCAGAATTAAAAAGGATGGATGCAGGGAATGCTGCTGAAGTTCCCACACTACTTCTGGCTCTGGAATGTGCCTGTCTTAAGAAATCCTGCAGACAGACTATTCCAGACTCCCAACAAAGGAACTCACCCATGCCCACAGCTGACGTCGATGTTGCTATTGTGGCTGTTTGGTTAAGGTGACTCTCCTCTGGTGAGAGGGGTGTTGATTCACTTTTGTATAAGAGGCAATTAGGTATAAGATCTAATCCTCTAAAATACCATGCAGAACCAAATGCATGCTTAAAAAACGGCATCTGTTTTGTCAGGTCAAGACTGAAAGTTAATATGTTTAAAGCATGGGAACATAAGCAGGAGGCTGGTAAGGACAGAGGTCTGGGGTTATATTCTGTTTCAACTGAAATATTTGAATTGTTTTGTAAGTGTAATTAGTTCTATGTGTTAAAAATTATTACCTTGAGTTAGAACTGTTACTTGGGCTGTGATATTGTAACTTTTGAGGCTTGGGAACAGTTGTTTGGCAGTGATAATTAGAGTGAAATCTAAATGTGTTGTTTGCCTGGTGTTGGTAAGAGCCCTCCCATCCACCATGTTTTGTAGGCTTTCTTAAATACTGAAAAGCCACTGGGAGTTGGGATTGAAGGGCTGAGTATTTCTGTTTGGGACTGAAATTCGAAGCAACAGGAGCTGGTGTGAACACACACTGGACTGTATGTGTTTGTGAGACTTGGGAACTTTATTGGTGGGATTGAAATTGGGTTTGTAAATAACTGCAGCCAGTATAAAGAGAAACTGTATTCGGGGGAAAAGGACTGAGAAAAGGTGTGCCATTATAAACAGAGGGGGATAAACAGGGGGCTACATTCCACCATGGCAGGCATCTTTGGAAGGGTTGTAGGCTGCACAGGCTGTGGGATGGCAATATTTCAATTGGGCCTGAGAGAGGGAGGCTGCCCACTCTGTAGACAGCTATCTTGTATCAGGAGTGAGGTATATTGGTTAAAGAGTAAGCTGGGGGAGCTGGGGGGGGAGGTGTCCAAGGATAAGGGGTGTGGATATGGGCAGCAGAAGGGTGGGGCTGAGGGGAGGCTGGGGCAATGCTCTGAAATTACAGGACGTTATGTTATAGCAAGCAGGAGGGTGGATATTAGGGACAGAGGACCTTAGGTAGGGATGTTGACGCTAAGGGGAAAGCATACGGGGTGAACATTCTGAATACAAAGAGAGTGGAGGGGGAAGAGTCAGGAGGGGCTGTTGTGCAGAAGCTTAAAACAGCAGACTGTGGGAAGGGCGCTCCTAAGGTGAACAGAGCAAGAGGGGAAGAAGAGGGACAGTTTAGAGGTGCAGTCAGGGGAAACTCGGGTTACTTGATGGAGGCTGACATAGAGTGTCACAATAAATTTGAGCTACTAAGCAACCTAGAGGGGGAGGAAGGGGTTGGTGGAAATGAGGAAACTTATACAGAAGCCGGGGGGAGGGAGTCGGATACCCATAGGGCATCACAGATCGGCAATGGAAAGGATAGAAATAGTCCCAGAGGGAGAAGGGGAAACATAAATGTTAAGCAAATGGGGGAGATGCAACATATTGCAGACATGAGGGAGGAGAGCATGATTGGAGAGAAACTGGGAGACAAGGAGGTGGGAGAGGAGCCCCCCTTCAGCAGGGGGGTCAGTACCAAGGATGGGGCCCTAGCTAAAGGGGACCCACAGAGAGCCTCTGGAGGCAGGGGTACTATTACAAGGGGGGAGGATGGCGGTGTGGGGGAAGGGGAAACCATCAGGGCCAGGATAAATGGTTTGGATAAGAGAGGGTTAAAGGGGACACCTATTCAGAAGGGGTTTGAGTTAAGTGGTAAAATAATGAGGAAGACAGAAAGGGAGGGTGACAAGGGGGTCTCTAATAAAAGCAGGAAGACTCCATGGAATTGAGATCCATGAATAAAGGGAGATGGGGGCTGAGGGGCATAGTGGAGGTAACCATAAGGATGATGGTGGTAAAGGTTCTGTTATTGGGAGACTCAAGGAGTAGGGGATACAGTGGGAGGGACAGGGGTGGATGCCATAGCCAGGTGAAGGTAGTGAGTATCTCTGGGCTGACAGTGCACAGAGCAAAGTTCATGTGTATGAAATGGTTAGGATTATGGAGGGAAACCGGATTTCTGGTGCATTTGGGAACTCAACGATCTAGAGGAAATAGCGTTTGAAATCCAAGAAGGTTCCGAGAACTTGACAGAGTCTGTCGGGATAATGGATGCAACATTTCTTTTCAGAGAGTATTGCTAGTACCAAAGGCCCCAGTGGAGAAAAAAATGAAGCTCACAGAGGTTAATGACTGGCTCAGGAAGTGGGGTGAAGAGAGTGGGTTGGGGGTGTTAGAGAACTGGAATGGAGTTTGGGAGGATAAGGGACTATATGCCAAAGACAGACTTCATCTTGCCCCATTAGGGAAGGAAGTTCTTAAACAGAGGATGGCTGACTATATTCAAGAAAGGTGGGGTTTAAACTTGGAGGGGGAAGGGATAATGAGGGCTGACCAGAAGCCCTCACTTCAGATGAGGAGTAGCCTCAAGCCCAAGGGGGGAGGGGAAACAGACTGGGGTGGAGGTTCCAGGAGGAGCAGAGGGAGTGATGAAGCATAAGGAATCTGGGTGGAGTTCACAAAGAGGATCAGGGATAAGGAGTGGGGTTGGAATAGTAAATGCCAGGAGCTTGGGAAACAAGTTGCCAGAGTTCCAGGCCATGCTGTTCTGGGGGTATGTAGCGGTGGTCACAGAGACATGGGCCAACAAAAACCATGACTGAGACCTAAACGTGCGGGGCTACACTATGCTTAGGAAGGATAGAAAGGAGGGCAGTGGGGTGGAGTGGCTATGTTCATTAGAGATGACATAGAAATTGCTAGGTAGAAGAGGCAGAGGAAATGTAGAGGTCTTATGGGTCACTCACGATCCCAGCAGTAGATAAGGTCAAGCTGGGTGTAGTATATAGGCCGCCGGGATGAGTGATTTTTCAGAGGATGGTTTGCTGACAACATCATTGCCCAGTGTGACCAAAAGGGAAGGAGTGGTGTTAATGGGGACCTTAATATGCCAGGTACAAACTGGGGAACCATGTTCTCTAAGGTGGCTGAGGAGCAGAGGCTGCTGGACGGCTTCCAGGATGTGTTCTTAACACAGCATGTGATGGAGCCCACAAGGGAGGGGCATGTCCTGGACGTGATTCTGGCAGATGGGGATCTGGTAAGGGACCTGGTTGTACAGGACCCTCTGACTGGAAGTGACCACAATACTGTCTGGTTTCAAATAAGCATGGGAGGAGGAGGGGGAGATCTAGGACACTGGCAGTGGACTTCAGGGGGGCAGACTTTGTGGGCATGGGAAATATTCTCAAGGATCACTTGAAGGGGATTATATCAATGACAAGTGTGGAAAGGAGATGGGAGGTCATAAACGGGACTTCATGAGGCAGTCAGGATCTGCGCTTAAGTTGAAACGTAAGGGAGCAAGGTCAATAAACCATGCTGGTGGTCCAGTGAGGTACAGGTAGCAGTCAGAGAAAAGAAGGCAGCCTACAAAAAATATAAAACAACAAGAGGGGATAAGGATAAGGAAATGTACCATCTTGCATCTAGAAAAGTCACCCGTATGGTGAGGGGAGCAAAGTCCAGTAAAGAGCAGCGGCTGGCACAGGGGATACATGGAGGGGAAAAGGGGTTCTTCCAGCACATTGAGGAGCGGAGAAAAACTAAAGGCCATCTCAGCAGATTGAGATCAGAAGGAGGGTGGGTGGAAGAGGAGAGGGACCAGGCAGAGGGATTTAATGAGTACTTTGCCTCTGTGTTCACTAGGGAGGGGGATGGGATATCTACAAAGCAAGACACGAAGGGGATAGAAGTGGCAGTGAGTGGGATCATGGGAGCAACAGAAATGGAGCAAGAGGGAGGGAGAGGTACCCCAGGGGTGTCACATCTGGATAAGGATAAAAAGGCCAGTAAGGTGGAGGGGACTGATGATGCTATCTCTGCCAAAAGTGTGTGGTTAGCCCTCAAGGCCCTAAAGAAAGACAAATCTCCTGGGCCGGATGGCATTCATCCGAGAGTACTATGGGAATTGGCGGACATACTGGCTGCACTCCTGGCGGAGCTCTTCAACAGGTCACTCGAGACAGGGAGGGTACTTAGGGATTGACGAGAGGCACATGTGGTGCCAATCCATGAAGGGGGGTCGAGGGAAGTACCAGGTAACTATAGACCCATCAGTTTGACCTCGGTGGTGGGAAAATAATGGAGAGTATACTAAAGGAACAATTGGGGGTGTATTTGGAGGAGGTGGGAGGTCTGGATAGTCGGAAACATGGGTTTGTGCCAGGTAGATAATGTCAAACCAATCTTGTGGAATTCTACGAATGGGTAACATCAGAACTGGACAGGGGAAAGCCTGTGAATGTATTATTCTTGGACTTCAGGAAGGCATTTGACTCTGACCCCCACAATGGTCTGGTGGAGAAACTGATGGGGTTAGGAGTAGGCCCTTTGATGGTCAGATGGATTGAAAACTGTCTAGCTGGATGCACCCAGACAGTAGTGGTCTGTGGGGAGCTCTCGAACCCTACAGAGGCTGGTAGTGGGGTACCGCAGGGCTCGGTCCTGGGTCCAATCCTGTTTAATGCATACATATTGGACATCAGGGAGGGTATAGGGTGTGAAATGAGTCTCTTCGTGGATGACTCCAAGATGGGAGCAGTAGTTGAGGGAGAAGAGGGGAGGTTGGCCCTGCAAGAGGACCTGGACACCCTGGAAAACTGGGCTCACACATGGAAATTAAATTTCAATATCACCAAGTGCAAGGTGTTGCATCTTGGTTGTGGAAACCCTAAACACAGGTACACCCTGGGAGGGGAGGCGCTGGAGGCCTCAATAGGGGAAAAAGACCTAGGGGTCATGGTGGATGCATGTATGAATAACTCTAAGCAGTGCAGGACAGCGGCTAGCAAGGCAAACAGGATGCTGGGATGCATTGTAAGGGGGATCACCTCTAGGAGCAAGGAAGTGATTCTGCCACTGTACAATGGACTGGTTAGACCACACCTTGAGTACTGTGTACAGTACTGGAGACCACATTTGAAAAGGGACATACAGCTCCTGGAGAGGGTACAGAGGAGGGTAACTAAGATGATACGAGGGCTAGGATTTGACGATGAGGACAGACTTGAGGAGCTCTGCCTGTTTTCATTGGAGGAGAGGAGAGACAGGGGGACATGATTGAGGTCTTCAAGTACCTCAAGGGAATAAATAGGGTAAACATGGAGGGGATCTTTAGACTAAAGCAGGGGGTATCACCAGAGGGCATGGTTTGAAGTTGGAAGGTGGAAGGGTGAGGGGGGAAAGGAGGAGGAGGTTTTTCACTGAGAGGGTGGTGAACCCTTGGAATGCACTGCCTGGCGAGCTTGTTCAGAGATCCACAGTGGAGGGCTTCAAGAGAGGGTGGGACAGACACAGAAAGTGGATGTATCAGATGATGGCCTGTCCAGGGGGGTGGAGATGGATGATGGGGGTTTCTGGAGCACAAGGGATGGGAGGGCCTCGGCATTCAACTAAGTATCTAAGGTTCAAGCAGACTCGATAGACCATAAGGCCTAATCTGCTGGCAAATAGTATGTTAGTATGGTATGCTGATAGCCAAATTATCCACTTTTGAAATGGATAGCTCTGCGAAAAGTAGGCTAAAAAATTATCTTGAGGACCATGCAAAACTGATGCCCATAAATGAAGCCATATAGATCCTTTCATCTGTTGTGAGGTTTGTCACACAGTGATCCATCCTAATTCCACTCCTCTTTCCTGTTTATGTTACTAATCTCAACTGTAGGTCAAAAGAGGTAAAATGTCAAATGGCAGCGCTGGCTCAGAGGCAGATCACATAATCTCACCCTCCGTTGTGTGTCACTGGTTAATACCTTCTGAAGGCAGTAACTGAGGTTGCTGCCTGTTGCTGCTGACTGGTTATTCATCTAGTCTCTAAATAACCCTCCAATATGTTTTTTCTTGCTCTGATTGGGTGGTTCTAGTCTGCCCCTGATTGGCTGACATACAGAAAGTACCTTTTTAAAGACCCTTTTTTTAAATGAAAGTTGTCTCCAAGGTAGATTTGCATCTGAGGCAGCCCTGCCTTTGATGCAGGTATGGATAGAGCTGCCTCCTAGACAGGGCTTTAACCTCTATAGCTATAGACCTGAGCTTCACTGCTGTGCCAGCTTGAAGGTGTAATGGAAGGGTCTACTGGCTGATAAACAAGAAGTTGAGAGTTTAAATCCATACAAGGTTCCCTCAGTTTTCTTTTGTCAGAATTTCACTTGAGTGGTGATCAATGGCAGCATGGTGTTAGAAAAGTAAATATATGTAAGAAAAGGGACTTAGCTGTGCCTCTGAGGCAATATTCATTTAAGAAAAATGTTGCACATTTGTCTCCAATGCAAAACTTTATTGCTGCAATTATTTTGTTTCTAACAGCTACTGTGAGTCCTTTTTTTATACACTTACTATTCTAACACCATGCTGCAGTAGCTACATCATTTTGTTGTTGTGTGCAGCAAAACAAGAATATCCTAGGCATGAATTTCCATCCACAACTGCATTCCACCATACACTATAGAGTAATCAGTTCTTTGGAATTCTGTTAAAAAATGTTATACACCAATCTGCAATACATACATCCCATTCCACTATTCTAAGTCAGAATATCATGAAAACTGCCAAAGTGCATTCTGAAATTTTCTGGAAGTGCAATTCCTACTTTTGCACTACATACATGGGCAACACTGTATTGTTGCATAGCACTAGCCACACTGTGTAATTAAAAAAAACATTAGAAAACAGAACATAGAATCAGATGGTGGATAAGGACTACTTTGCTCATCCATTCTGCCTGTTTCTCCCTACCAACACTAATACTGCAGATCATGCCCAATCTACAGCTCTTTGTACCTCCCCCTTTCTTTCCACTATGATTTCCTTGTGCTTATCCTATGAATTATTGAACCCCACTATTGTTTCTGCCCCCATCACCTCTGCTACAAGACTGTTCCAGGGATCCACCACTATTTCTGTGAAGAAGTACTTTCTTACATCTCTTCTGATTCTACCCCCTCCAGCTTTATAGCATGTCCCCTTGTTCTTGAGCGCCTTTGCTTCTTAAGAATACTCCCCTCCTGTACCTTATTTACCCCCATGAGGTATTTAATGGTCTGTATCATATCTCCCCTCACCCTAATCTGTTCCAGGGTGTACATATTAAAATCTTTTAGTCTCTTCCTAGGGCTTATAATGCAGATCCTGCACCATTTTAGTTGCCCTCCTTTGGAATGTCTCCACTCTGTCTGACTATGCCCTTATGGAAATATGGTCTCCAGATTGGACACAGTACTCTAGATGGAGTCTTACCAGCAATCTATACAGAGGCAACACCACCTCCCTCTTTCTGCTGGTAATACTCCTCTCTGTGCACCCAAGCATCCCAGTCGCCCTCCCTAGTGCCTTGTCACACTGCCTGGCCACCTTTAGGTCATCCAGTATGATTACTCCTAGGTCTCTTTCCTGTTTGGTGGTTGTAAATACCACTCCACACATTTTGTACTCCACCCCTGGGTTTCTGTGCCCTAAGTGCATTACTTTGTACTTTTTTTTGCATTGAAACCCAGCTGCCATACTGTTGACCACTCTAGTTTTCTCAGATCTCTGTTCATCCTTTCCATCCTCCTGAAGTGTACATCTTATTGCAGATTTTGGTGTCATCTGCAAAGAGGCAGACCTTCCATTCCAGCTTCTCTGTAATGTCACTTATAAAGACATTAAAGGGGACCAATCCCAGCACTGATCCCTGAGGTACCCTGCTGGTCATCTTCCCTTCCTCTGAGGAACTCCATTTACCACCACTCTGTCTCCTATCCACTAATCCATTTCTTGTCCAGTTTACCACCTTTGGATCCACTCCTAAGCTACCCAGCCTGCTTACCAGTCTCGTGTTTGTAATGGTGTTTAATGCCTTACTGATATATATTTAGGCTACGTCCACTACTCCACCCTAATCTAGTTCCTTGGTCACCCAGTCAAAGAAATCTATTAGATTAATTTGTCATGAACTTCCCCTGTGAAACCATGCTGCTTCCGGTCTTGTAACCCACTAGATTCAAGATATTCCGCAATGCTTTCCTTCAGCAATGATTTCATTAACTTTCCCACCAGCCCTGTCAGGCTGACAGGCCTGTAATTGCCACCCTCCTCCCTGGTATCCTAGGATAAATACTGGTGTACTATGAATGTTAAAATAACATTCTTATACCAGAAGGTGCAATCTTAGACTGATACAAGGTAAATTCAAAAAAGCTGTGAGGGAGTATTTCCTCCGTGTCAGAGTGTCAGATAAAATGAATAGCCTAAGAAAGTAATTACTGATACCAGATATCAAGGCTGAATGAGACAAGCCAAGGATATAGTTTCAGCAACAAATAATGCTAAAATGGTAGACAACTAATTCTATTGCAGCAGCCAAAACATGCATATGACTATGAAATTATTGCTATTACCAGTTTGTGAACTTGAAATACATCTCTTATATGCACTGATTCTAAAAGACTGTTTTACCAAAAGTTATGAACTACGGTAATGCAATGTATTAAACCATTAACCAATGAGGATATGAAGACAGTAAACAGTATTAAAAGAAATCTCTTCTCACACAGCCTTAGATCCATTACCTCTACAATCTGCTTCAGAAAACCCGCAATTGAAATGCTACACTTTTTTAAACAAGCAACCCTCTGCAGATCTGCCTTTAGCCACTTTTGATAAATTTATTTCCACTACCTGCCATTTTATCACTGAGAACCATAAACGAGAGAATTTAGAAGTGCATTACTTAAAACTTTGGAAATCCTATATCATTTCAGTAGGAGACCATTGAACCCACATACCAAAATACATTTATGCAAAAAGTTATATCCTTTTATAAGGTCTATAAAAGCATATTTACATATACTTATTTTGGAAGGCACTGACTGAGTTTCATATATTGCATAAAAATACTGTTTACCAAAGGAATATAAGCACACCCAATTCTGAAAGGCCCCCAAATGGCTCAAGGGTCTTGCACCTCTAGGAATGGCACAAGCTTTGGCTTGCACCAAAAGATGCACAGGGAGCAATTCACAAAAGCAGCCTGCAGCAAACCCAGGCTATGTGCACCAAAGGGGGCTTGCATCATCCTTGTGGTACAAAATGGGCTGCAAGAGATGATATAAACAGAATTTTATGGTACGTTAAGATTGATAAAACTTTATAGTGAGGAAGTTAGTGAATATTTTATTCAGTGTGTCCGATAATACATTGCATTGAGGAATACAGATGCAACATTAGGAATTGAATAATATGTGTTGTAAAACATAGCAACGGTTAATGAAACATTACATGAATCATTTAGCCTGATACAGAGGGGCATGTACAGTGTGACAAAGGAATATAATTACAGCTTCTTGTGCTACCAGTTTAGGATGTTAAAATTGTTGCTATGTGACTGTGAGCTAGAGGTTCATCACAGCATTTCAGAATTATAGTGCATTAATTCTAAACAGACACTGACATTTGAAACTGATCAATATTGGATGCTAAGATGAATTAAATAGAAAAATACAGTTCTAATAAAGTAGCATACTAAAAAATATTTTCCAACTGTTTAAAAAGAATGAAAATAGTCAATAATACATTAAAATAATCACAGCTTGACTACATCACATGACACCCAGGTGTGGGTACAGAAGAGATTATTTTTTTAACATTTAACATTTTCTTAATCTAATTAAGTATGATATTGGGATAATTAATTGTAGATCCTAGCCCCTGAAAAAGCCTACCGATGAAAAATGTTGGGCATATTCAGGGGATGGTGTTGTTAAAGCATATGAAATAAAAAAGTGAAAACTTTAACTTGGACATGTGTCTTCTTTTTGTGACTTTGCTAGTACATGGCGTTAAGGGGCTTGAGGCAGCCACAGGCTGTCATATCCCTAATTTGGGATTTTCAAAACCATCCAAGAGGGCAACTTTCAAAGTACCATTAGACAAGCCAGGGCTGGTCTAAGGGTACTTAGAAGTGTGTCCTCTGGGAAGATTAGAGAACATGTGCTAATATGCTGTGGTTCCCCCCTCCCCAGCCTTGATCCCCTTTTATTAAAATAATCACATCCCTGGTGGTCTAGTGGGCTCCTCCACCCCTGATCTCCATTTTATTAAAATGACACATGTGCCTGTTAGTCTCATGGACTCCCCATTCCTGATCTGCCAGTATCATAAAATCTCCTTCCCTGGTGGTCTAGCGGACCCCCTCCCTATTCCTGATCTGCCCAAATAATATATATTTCCCTGGTTGTCTAGTGGACCCCCACCCCAACATTCAGTGCCCCACCACTACACTCTGCCATCCAATCCACGAGCCAGCGACAGGCACAGCCCTCCGTTCTCCACTATGGCTGGCCAACAACTGAGATGTCAAGAAGCATATACTGTATACAGTACACACTCCTTGACAGCTCAGTCAGCAGCTGACCATGGTGGAGAATGGAAGGCTGTGCTAGTCACCAGTTTCAGGATGGGATGGGGAGCTGGTTGGTGGGGCACTGCCTGTCAGGGTGGGGGTCCACTAGACAACCAGGGAAATATATATTTATATTATATGGGCAGATCAGGGATAGGGAGGGGGGTCTGCTAGACCACCAGGGAAGGATATTTTATTACACTGGGATCAGGGCTGGGAAGTCTGCTACACCACCAGGGGCATGTGTCATTTGAATAAAATGGTGATCAGGGCTGGGGAGGGGTCAGGTAAACCACCAGGGATGTGTGTCATTTTAATACAATGGGATCTGACCAGGGGAGTCCTCTAGACCACCAGGGAAGGATATTTCATTATACGGGCAGATTGGGATGGGGGGTCCATTAAATCACCAGGGATGTGCGTCATTTTAATAAAATGGGGATTAGGGTTGGGGGGTCTGCTAGACCACCAGGGATGTGCATCATTTTAATAAAATGGAGATTGGGGCTAGGGAGACTGCTAGACCACAAGGGAAGGACATTTCATTATACAGTCAGATAAGGGCTAGGTGCCTGCTAGACCACCAGGGACATGTTTCATTTTAATAAAATGTGAATCAGGGCTGAGGGGAGTCCATTGGACCACCAGAGATGTGTGTCATTTTAATAAAAAGGGAATCAGGGCTGGGGTGTCTGCTAGACCACCAGGAAAATATATTTTATTATATGGGCAGATCAGGTCTGGGGGGGTCCACTAGACCATAAGGGATGTCCTAGAGTGGTGCACAGCCACTCTGCAGCTGGCAGCAACCCATCCAAATATGTTGCCTGTTTGGAGCATGACCCCAGTAGCTGCAAGCTGTGGGACTTTGCCACCAGGACCCTATCTAATAGAGAATTGGGAGCTGGGTCCCCGGTGCATCGACAATTGGCACAAGCCACCATTGGCTCAGTTTGCACAGAGTTTTGAGAATCGGGACCAGCATGTTTATATTTTAAGCAATGTTCTATGCTTTTTCTCATCATGTCCATTGGGTTGCATACTTATACCTTATGGTCTATAAATACAGTATACTGTATATTTCTAAATATATTTATGCGTATACACATACAACGTTGCCAGCAGATAAGGCCTATTGGTCTATCTCATCTGCCCAAGATGCAGCTCCTCATTAAGTTTCAGCAGCTGCCCCCCCCCCTCCCTTCATGTGCTCCCTTCTACCTGGCACACCCCATAGCACCCTGTTTTTTTACCTCCCCCCAACCTGCACCTTGTCTATGTACCTGCCCCACTTTGATGCCCTCCACGGTTTGTTTTGCCAACAGCTCCCCTGGTAATGTGTTCCAAGGGGCAGCCACCCTCTCTGTGAAATAGTGTTTCCGCACCTCCTCCCTGTACCTACCCCCTACTCATTAAGGTTATACCCCTCATATTTCCCTCCCCTTTCAACATAAAGAGACCCTCTGTGTCTACCCTATTCATCCACCTTCATATATTTGAAGACTTCTGTCATATCCCCCATGTCCTTTCTGTCCTCCAGGGATTACATGTTCAACTCCCCAAATCGTTCCTCGTAGGACATTTTCACCAGGCCATGGATCATCCTTGTGGCTCGTCTCTGTACTCTTTACAAAGGGTAATATCCCTCTTTAAGTAAGGCCTCCAAAATTGTACACAGTACTCCAAGTGAGGCCTCAATAAGGAGTTGTACAGGGGCAGAATGACCTCCCTTCTCCTCAATGTTATTTCCCTAGAGATACACCCAAGTATTTTATTTGCCTTAGGAACCATTCCCCAGCACTGTTCTGAATTATTCAACCTGGTACCTATGGCCACCCCCAGGTCTTTTCCCTACTTAGATGTCAACAGCTGCCCCCCCAAATGAGAGTTATATCCAGGGTTCCTGAATATCAAGAGTAGTATGTTGCACATTCGAGAATTGAACCCCAACTTCCAAGTGTGTGCCCACTTTTCCAACCTGACCAAATCCTCCTGAAGTGTCTTCCTGCCTTCCTCATTGTCTACCATCACACCTACAGTAGCTTAGAATCTTCTGAGACTAGGCTCCTCCTGCTCCTCATATACTCCCCAATGTCCACAGTAAATGAATTGAACAGGATCAGGCTCAGTACTGATGCCTGATGGACTCCACTGATGAGCCTCCTGTGAGTCGAAGCCCTTCCCCCTACTAACACCCTCTGCTGCCGATTGCTGAGCCAATTTGTTATCCATCCCACCATTTTTCCCCCCACCCCTAGGTTCCTCAGTTGACATTTCAGACTTCCATGTGGGACTGAATTGAAAGCCTTGCTGAAGTCCATGTACAGGACATCAGCCGGCTTTCCACTGTCAAGGGTTCTTGTCAACCAGTTGAAGAATTCAGCTAGGTAGGTCTGACATGATCTCCCACAGATGAACTCATGTTGGCTTTCATCTTGAAAGCCATTTGCCTCCAAGAACTCCATCATCATTTCCTTCAGGATGGCTTCCATCAGTTTCCCCATAATGGACATCAGACTAACTGATCTGAAGTTTCCAGGATCATCCCTCGATCCACTCTGGTGGAGTGGCACATATGCTGTCCTCCAGTCTAGGGGTACACACCCTGATTGGATGGAGAAACTGAATAATTCCATCATTGGAGCAGCCAGGCCATCTGCTAGTTCCTTCGGAACTGTAAAATATGTCTTAGTCTCAGTATTTCTATATTTTTTCTGGTTCAAACCTTAATTTTGGTCAAAATTCAGATGCCTGTATTACTAAAGGTGTACATCTTGATTATTGGGGGGCTTTGCCAAGTGGTTAAATATTTGTTAATATCTAGAAAACAGATGTGAGTTCCCAATATGGGATTCACTGATTGTCAGAGATTGGCCTCTACTCCTTTCTCCTGCCAGCGCCAATCCACTTTTACATTTAAGTCACATTTGGTCTAGCTGACTTAGGCTTCATATGGCAAATTCATCCAAAGATGGATGCCTTCTGCTTACAGGTATGCAGAATTATAAATTCCATTGAAGGAGTGGCAAATTTTGATGGCAGAATTCTGACAAAATTGATGTTCTGCCTCTGGAATGCTCTTCAGAATTTTTCAGAAAGTGCAACAATAAATTAGCTGTGAAATGTTTATGTGAACTGCAGATTTCTTTTTTTTTGCTGTAGCTAGTGAAACCTGCCAAAGTGTTACCCCATACTGTTTGCATGTGTTTTGAATAGACATCAATGTGAACTATAGAACGTTTACTAATGTTAATGTACTATAAACAGCAAATTGCGTACACTGTGTTTTTTTCCTATTATACTTAGCCCTTGAGGGGCCGAGGACTGATATATCAGTCCAAGATTCCTATACATTCAAATTCTGTTGGCAGTCTAAGGGTTAATAAAATAGCTATGAATGTAAACTACAGAATTTTGACATTTTCTGTAAGCAGAACTTTGCAGTTTTCCCCAGCAGTAATTACGTCTTAAACCAAATCTACTGTAATTGTCACACTTGGAAATGATTTTGAAAATTATGCCTGCTACATCCAAGTGAGTGATGGACACAGTTAGGGGTGCGATAAAAGCATGTGATTCCCAGACATGCAAGTGCTTCTATTCGTTTGAACATCTGGCCCAAGCGTAGCTACACTCAACTGAACATGCTCTATAATTGAGCCACATGGCACCAGAACAACTTATAAGACATATATCTTCAAGCTATGCAAGGGGAACACAAGAAGAGGACACAACTATAAGCTGGTGTAGAGGATTCAAGCAAGGACATGAGGAAACACTCTTTACAGAATGAGTGGAGGATAAGCGTACCATTCACAGTACAGTACAGTACATGGGGGTGTGGTGAACATCAAGATGGTTACAGGTCTCGAGAGAAGGTAGGAGAGACACATTGGAATGGGAAAAACAACAGCATGGGTCCAGGGCACTTAGGAAGGTTTCACTTAAAGAACAAGATAAAGCTACAGTTAGGGATAGGCAAAGTAGAAAAATTTGCTTTGTGAGTTAATTTGCAAATTCCATGGAATTCATTAAGTGTGAATCCCAGAATTGATGAAGTTTTACCTGGCAAAGCTGTATTTGTTTGGGGGTGAATTGACCACAGTTTGCTTCTGAAGTGGACACTTTGCAAAAAAAGGTCACTTTGCTTTGAAAACATTATCATGTTGATGAAGTCAAAGTTCCTAAGGTTTGCAGAAGCTTTGGAAAGGCTAATTTCAGCTCATTTGCAGTGCCTTTAGCAAAGATTAAATTCACAACACCTCTAACTGCAGTACCACCAGGGAACACTGAATAGACCATGTCAGTGCAAGACTGTTCAGACTAAAGAGGGGAATAGGCAGACTCAGTGGACTGCAGGTGTTGTTCTGCCTTGTTTCTATTTTAAGAGTAGTCCCCACTCACCCATCTCAGCAAACGACAAGCCCCAAAGCGAAAACACAAAATAATTATGAAACCTGCCAGACAGAGACCTTACTGCAGGCCACCCCAATGAAGAGCCATCGTGACTGAAAGCACTGGGTTTAGATTTTTGCTTTCATTGTAATAAACACTCTTTTTTTAAAAAAAGTCTAAGTACTGTATTCTGTTTTTTTTTTTATTTAGGAGATTGCTGTTTGCTGGTCTGGGTGAGTATCTCAAACTCTGCTGCCTTCACAGATCCTACCAGAATGATCACTTCCACATCCCCTGCAGATGCAGACAGGTTGGAAAGGATTCCTTGTCCAATTATCTTCATAATCTTTGGAACAATGCCTTTCCAGATGTCATTAAGATAGCCACCAAAAACTCCCTCTGTTATTATTTTGTTCATAAATGTTTATGTTAAGTACATTTATGATTTTAAGTTGATTTAGTACCCAAGGATCCCAATGTATCCATTATAACCAGTATGGAGTGTTATTTATTTCTGTTTATAAAATGGGTCAAAGACAATCTGCGTCCTGATTGGCTAACAGGTACCAGTAGCCATGTCCTTATCAGCACATATACATGGTAACTGGTACTTGTTATACCAATCTGGACACAGCGCATCGAGACTCATGCCCAATTGCCTGCCTGAAAGATTTTAAATACAGTCTAATCTTCTGCCAGAGCTCAGGCTGCCACCACTCATCTCTCCCACGCTCACCCACAACTAACACTACAGTTCTCATGGCAGCCCAAACAGCCATAACTCTGCCCCCCGCTACATATTCTAGTATTGGTTACCCCACTATGCTGAAATGCACAGCAGGCGAGGCTTGCCGACAGTAATTGAATTTGAGTTGACCGCAATCTCCATAGCAGTCGTGACACCTGAAATCATGTCTTCAATTGCCTGTCAAGGCATCTGTTTCTAGCCTGTTGATCCACGACCACAGAACTCGAAACAAGACTCTGAGTCCACGTCTCTCCCAGTCACTCTCGCTCTACGCTGAGCAGTATTTCTTTGATCCCCTTCCCTGCAGCTCCTCACTGTTCACACCCTGTGTCTTAACTTAGCCTTGCCAGCCTACTGTAACCAAAATGTTAGCCACTCTGCCATTCACGAACACAGAAGAATCATTTGGCTGGGATTTCACTGCCTGACAAAAGAAAAGAAATGCTCACTGTCTGACAAGAGAAAAGAAGTGCTCTCTGCAGGAAAAAAATAATTTATGTTTTATGTGTATGTGTGTGTGTTGTGGGGAAGGGGGGTTAGTGCAGAATCATTAGCAGATACCCTGGCCCTTACTACGAGTCATACTTCACTCCCTGGCTACAGGTGGCTGCTATGCAAATGAGATGTTGTGAAGGAAAAAAAATCAAAGAAAAAATAAAAGGATGGTATGAACAAAATGTACAAAAGAATTACCAGTGTGAGGGTAAGAAACAGAATGTCTATGGGGGAATTTACATATGTTCGGCATCACAGATGCAGAGACTATTTTATTCCATTTTTCTACTTTAATGAACCTGATTTTAACTTATACTAATGAGACCTTTTAAAATCATTAACTTCATTTCTAGGGTAAGGCTTTTATAGGAGGACCCATTTTATAAGCAGAATAAGACACACCAAGGTGTAGGTTATGACCTGAGAAGAGCATGCCCCAGGTGCCTCATAATGCATCTGGGGCATGCTCTTATCAGGCCATAACCTACGCCTCATAGTGTCTTATTGCTGGCATAATATAATCTGTCTGCATTCTGTTATGCTGTATTGACGCTGGTATACTGAATATTTTTTTTTTGTCTCTTTACTTGATTCTTGAACATTCTCTGTCCCTTCCATTGTAAATAAATAAAATGGAACATGCTGTTTGTATAACTATTTATTGTAATAGTCTGGTTTTACTCCCTAATATGAGTTTCAAGTTCAATGTAGAACTTACTGATAAAGAGTAGAGTTCATGGTACAGTACCTTTAAACTTTCCAGTTGCATAATAAAGATATATCTTCGGTACTTACTGAAACACATTTTCAAGTGTCTTTTTTTGTTCACTCATGGCAGTCTCCTAACATGTTACTTAACTTGCATGTGGGTTACTGTATTATGGAATGCCCACATCTCCCTCTTTGTGGCATGCCCTTCACAGGAGCTGCAGCAGGTCTCTTCCTATTTTGAGGAACTTACTCAATACAGAGAGGGTCTTTCTGTGCATCTATACACACCACTATTTGTTACTTTTGCTCCAACAATTATTGCACAGAGGATACTGGCACCATGCTCCTCTGCACGCTTACCATGTACTGTATTGGCATGTGGATTTCACCAACACATTATCACAGTAGGAATTCATCTAAACTCTGCAGACTCAGTGAAACTCCAGAGTATTGGTGTGAGTCTCTCTTTCATAGACATCTCTTAGTACAGTACACCTACAGAGAGAAATAAAAAATTAGATGATCTGTATTTTTTCTAATTAGCTACAGTTAGACTGCACCACTTGTAAACACTCTTAAGAAGTCATGCTTCCAGGAAACTACATAATTACTAAAGGGGGTGATGAATCTGCTCTCTCTAGTCTCTGTGTTTCTTTTTTCACTCCAACCTCTAACTTGCAGCTCACCATGTGTACCCAAAGGTAAACTTCAAACAACTTGCCCTCTTCTTGTGTTCAAGCCAGTGTGGACTGGCAGGTCTCCTCATAATAACATTATAACCAATGACAATTTTCTCTACTCCTGAGCCAGCTTTGCCATTTTTTTTCACCTGCTATTGACTCCAGGAATCTCACCTTCCGTATAAGTAGTTTAAGTGCTACTGTGTTCCTTTGAGACTGACTCTTTTGATGCTCTTGCTCATTAGAAGAAAGCCTTGCAACATACTTTTATGTCTGTCTGATTTTGCTCTTTAGTTGTATATAGAGGGTACACTAATACAATAAATTCACTCCAATGTTCTCCAGTTATTTGATACATGATCTTTGCTATTTACCAAATGTTAACTATAGCCTGTATCAGCAATGCACTATCATAATGGGGAAATGCATGCAACCTTTTCCCAAAAAAAATCATATTCTTTATCTTTACTAATATTTGGGAGATACACCTTTGAGCTGGGGTTAATTTACAAAGGTTCCATATCATACATTACAGAGCAGTATTTGGATGAGTCATAAGCAATACAATGATTTGGACAAGCATTTCAATAAAACAATCTTCAGTCTAGAAACATGTAAACAGCTGCTACAAGGTAGCATTGTCAGGGGTGGCAAGAACATAGAAGGGAAAAGGAGGGGGAGATAAGGTGCAGGTGTAGGGAGTGAGGAGGAGAGGAGGGAGGGCAGGGTGAGTTGGATGATGTAGTCCCATAAGGGGGTTGCGTTACGTATTTAAGAGCAGTTGCAGGTTATTTTCGATGCAAAGTACTTTCTCAAGGCAGATTTAAAATGACCAGGGGTGGATAAGTTCAGTATAGCAGTTGTGAGTTCATTTAGCCAAGTCAGTGATCTAACACAGAAGGAGTGCTTAGCCAGGTTGGGCCTACAAAAAGGTACATGTAGGTGTTTCCTGAGGGAACTCCAGGTGGAGTGTTTATGATGATCTGGGCAGATAAGCGAGTTAAGAGAGAGGGAAGAGAGACCAAGGAAGTTCATTTTTCAAGCAGACTCATTTGGTACTTGATAAGTAGGTCAAGAGGCAGCCATCCTGTAATGATGTAGAGGTTGCAGGTGTGCATCAATCAGTCAGCACCAACAGTAAGGCTAGGCAATAAGCTTTGTTAAGGGTAACCTTTAATCTGTGAAAAATCAAGTCTGTGGCTGCACCGTACACCACTAGCCCATAGTCTATCACAGGGAGGACTGAGGAGGTGACAGCTTGCCATTTAGTGTCCTTGGTCATGTAGGATTTGTGTCTATAAACGTTACCCAGTTTATTTACCATTTTTACTTCTTGGTCAACAAGATATGCAAAAGACAGATTGTCATCTAGGTAGACACCTAGATATTTGAAAGTGTTGACCTGTTCCAGGGCTTTCCCTTCCTGATTAAGAATAACAAAGGGCTAGAGCTTGTTCTTTTTTTTTGGGTGACATTTGGTCAACATGATTTTGGTTTTCTTGTAATTAAGGAGTAACATATTGTGGGAAAACCATTGCTCCAGGGCCATAAAGCTGCTCTGAAGATTGGGTGTTATTTCTTGTTGGCAGCTGCTTGGGATGTACATCAACATATCATCCATATATAAGAGGACATGTGAGTCTGGGCATGCCAAGGGTCAGTCACTATGAACATACTGAAAAGTAGGGGTCCAAAGATTGAGCCCTGTGGTACCCTCACAGTGACAGGACATGAGTTGGACATGGTCCCATTTATTTTTGCCCTCTGGGAGCATCTGGTCAGGTAGCCATTGAACCAGGTAATGGTGTCAGTGGACAGTCTTAAAAAGAAGAGTTTTTTAAGGAGAAGGGAATGGTTAACAAGGCAAAGACCTTTATGAAGTCCATAAAGAGGGAGCCCGCCAGTTGGTTATTAATGATTATACATTGGGATCAAGAAGTCCTGCATTCTGATTGGCTAACTGGTTCCTTTTAACTATGGTAAATCCTATGATATACCAACTGGAAAAGGTGCCAGCCACCAGTCAACTGCATGGACAACTCTCCCTAAAATCACTCTAACAATCATACCCCCCAAAACACAAATGGACAAGCCATTAAATAGTGCATGGAACTTTTCAAAAACTATTACTAGAACACTTGCTGGTATCTGTGAGAAGGCAGTAAGAAGGGTTGGGGGGATACTGGGATACATAGGGAGAGGCATCACCAGTAGAAAACAGGAAGCTGTTATCCCTCTGTACAAACAGTTGGCAAGACCCCATCTGGAGTACTGCATGCAGTTCTGAGGACCCCATCTCAGCAAAGACAGACAGGATGGAGGCTGTTCAGAGGAGGACAACTAAAATGGTGCAGGGTCTGCACCAGAAGACATACAAAGAGACTAAAGGAGCTTAATATGTATACCCTCGAGGAAAGGGGGGGACATAACAGAAACTTTCAAGTACCTCAAGGGAATCAACAAAGTCCAAGAAGGTAGCATCTTTCAGAAAAAGAGATGTGCAAGAACAAGGGGACACAATTTGAAGATAAAGGGGGGATGGCTCAGAGGTAATGTGAGGAAGCATTTTTTTATGAAGAGGGTTGTGGATGAATGGAACAGCCTTCCTGGGGAGGTCATGGAGTCAAAAATAGTGGGGGAATTCAAGAATGCATTGTACAGACATAGGGCAATTTTAGTGGGGGGGTAGGAGGAAGTAGGCTGTTAGTTAACTAGGATCTGCAGCTCATCCATTAGGTAGAGAAATGGGCAGACTAGGTGGGACAAGCGGTCCTTATCTGCCATCAGATTCTATGTTTCTATGTTTGTATCTCTTTAAGTGTTCAGAAAATCCACATCCTAATAAAAACAATGTAAACTCCTCCCACCATAACTGCTTCCACCTGGCTCACCCATGAAGTCTTATTTTTTTAATCATTTTCTCACTCCACAGTTAAAATCACTCCCAGCATCCTTCCCTTTAATCGGACACACCGCATTCACCTCACACTTAATCTTGGGTCTGCTCCATTCCTCGTATGTCACACAGGAACCAGCAGGGCATTCAGCACATAACCTACAACCCACTCTAGCATTTCTGTGGGACCAAGGCACAAAGTACATTTTTCCCCATCCCAGCCAGAATGGAAGACAACCGTGGAAAGAGTTTTGGAAATGCAGCAACAATGCCACGCATGCCCAAGAAAATGGAGCTAGTACTCTGTAATTCAAATGTGGCCACGGAACAACAAAAACAATAAAATTAACAACTAGTTTATGCAAACATATTTGTTTTATCTTATTTACCACCAAACAAGAAGCAGAACCACTAAAACTACCAGAAACCCAGAAGTATGCAGAAAATACTAACCTCAGCCGACCCAGAGGCACTGAGGGTTGAGGTGTGGATGCCACACCTCACACCACACTGGTAACCCAGGTTTGAGAGTAGACCTGGGTCAGCAGGGGTCAGCAGGGAAGGAAAGGATTGTGCATCTGGAGGACTGCTCTTCTTTCCAGGGAGGGAGGGGTAGTTAATCCTGCTATCTGGTGACTCCCAGTGGAGACTAGGGGCACCATAACAGTTGGGATTCCAGCTTGGAGATTGGCTGTGGTGGCATACCAGTGAGCATGTGTGGGAGAATGCATGTACCACACTGGTGCACATTGCACTGCCAGACCAATGTGAGGACAGAAAAAGGAAAAAGCTCCGCTTGCTTGGCAGGCAATGGTGGGTCCAGTGGTACAGTGTCCACACACAACCCCGGGTCCTCTGATTGGCTCCTTTGTTCTCTCTCCACTCCCTAGATGCTCATCTGGATTATAGGGGGACATGATAGAAACTTTCAAGTACCTCAAGGGAATCAACAAAGTCCAAGAGGGTAGCATCTTTCAAAAAAAGAGGTGTGCAAGAACAAGGGGGCACAATTTGAAGATAGAAGGGGCGGCTCAGAGGTAATTTAAGAAAGCATTTTTTCACAGAGAGGGTGGTGGATGTATGGAACGGCCTTCCAGAGGAGGTTGTGGAGTCACAAACAGTGGTGGAATTCAAGCATGCATGGGACAGTCATAAGGCAATTCTAGGGGTTGGGGGTAGGAAGAGGTAGGCTGCTGGTTAACTAGGATCTGCAGCTTATCCATCAGGTAGGGAAATGGGCAGACTGGGTGGGCCAAGCGGTCCTTATCTGCCGTCAAATTCTATGTTTCTATGTTTCTATAGACAGAGCACCAGTAGGAGTAGGCGGTCCTGCCTGGGGACACAGAGCTGGTGGGGGGTTGAGTGGCCAGAGGAGTGAGAGTTGTACATGGGCCCAGACCAGGAAACTGAATTGGGGACTTCAGGTGTGCAGGAGACAGGTTTTGTTCCTGTGTGTCCACACCAGAGAAAGGCTAAGGCACCAGTTCATAAGGGGGCATAAAGAAAATTGAAAATGTTAACCTCAAGTCTCACAGCTCTATCTCTACACATGTATGGGAAGCAAGCATGAGGTTGTCAGTTTAAAGTATAAATCTTTTTTTTTCCCCAAAGAAGAGAGTTTTATCTCTCAAAAACTAGTCTCAGAGATAATTTCATTAGTCCAATAAAAGGTATCACCCACAACACCAGAAACACAGAAGGAGCAGGGCAGAGAACTGTACCAGTTAAAGCAGAAGGAAGCGGGGAAGGCAGTCAGAATAGCAAAGGCCCAAACCAAGGAAAAGATAGCTAACTTGGTTAAGAAGGGGGGATAAAACATTTCATAGATACATTAGGAAGCAAAGAAAGACTGATGCAAGGATACTGAGGCTGAATAAAGAGGAAGGTGGTTAGGCAGAGAGTGACAGTGAAAAAGCAGGGATACTGAACGAATACATCTGCTAGTATTCACAATGGAAACGCAGGGGGAAATACCTAATCCAGTCAATAGAAGCACTCTGGATAGGGGGGTTGATATAAGTCCTTTCACAGAAGAAAGGGTTCTGAGAGAACTCTTGAAACTGAAGGTGGATAAAGAAATGGGGCCTGATGGGATTCACCCCATAATTCTAAAAGAACTAAGGGAAGAACTAGTAACACCACTGACTACTCATTTTAATAAATCATCAGAGGATGGTGTGGTACCTGAGGACTCTAGGAGGGTGGATGTGATTCCCCTTCACAAAAGGTGCAGCAAGACAAAGGCAGGAACTACAAACCTGTCAGTTTGACCTCAGTGGTAGGGAAAATGATGGAATCACTTCTGAAGGAAAGAATTGTTGGGTATCTAGAGGCCACTGTGGCACAGGACCCAAGGCAGTAGGAAGGTCATGTATGACAAATCTAATTGATTTCTTTGACTGGGTGACCAAAGTAGTAGATCAGGGAGGGGCTGTGGACATGGTCTACCTGGACTTTAGCAAGGCATTTGACACAGTCCCGCACAATAGATTAATAAACAAATTAGCCAGCCTGGGAGTGGGTCCCAGGGTGGTAACCTGGGTAAAACACTGGCTGGACAACCAGGCACAGAGAGTAATAGTAAATGGAGTCCACAGTGAAGAAAAGGGGGTTACTAGTGGGGTACCACATGATTCAGTACTGGGGCTGGTCCTTTTTAATGTCTTTATAAGTGACACTGCAGAGGGACTGGAAGGGAAAGTATGTCTCTTTGCAAATGACACAAAGATCTGCAACAGGGTTGATATACAAGGTAGGGTGTAAATGATGACAAAGGACTTGGCAAGGTTGGAGGAATGGTCAAATGTATGGCAGCTTAGATTCAATGCAAACAAGTGCAAAGTAATGCATCTGGGAAGCAAAAATCCAGGATAAGAGTACACAATGGGGAGGGGGTGAGATTCTAACAACAACAAAAATGGAAAGGGACCTGAGGGTAGTCATATCAGATGACCTAAAGGTGGGCCAGCAATGTGAGATGGCAGTAAGGAGGGCTGAGGAGATACTGGGATGCATATGGAGAGGCATCACTAGTAGAAAATAGGAAGTTGTTGGCCCTCTGTACAGACAGTTGGTAAGACCACATCTGGAGTACTGTGTACAGTTCTGAAGACCCCATCTCCACAAAAACATAGACAGGGTGGAGGCTGTCCAGAGGAGGGCAATCAAAATGGTGTGGGGTCTGCACCAGAAGACATATGAAGAAAGACTAAAGGAGCTTAAGATGTATAGCCTTGAGGAAAGGAAGGAAAGGGGGGGACATGATAGAAACTTTCAAATACCTCAAGGAAATCCACAAAGTCCAAGTGGGTAGCATCTTTCAGAAAAAGAGATGTGCAAGAACAAGGGGGCACAATTTGAAGATGGGGGGAATGGCTCAGAGGTAATGTGAGGAAGTATTTATTCACAGAGAGGGTTGTAGATGAATGGAATGGCCTTCCTGAGGAGGTTGTAGAGTCAAAAACAGTGGGGGAATTCAAGAATACATGGGACAGACATAAGGTACTTCTAGTGGGGGGTAGGAGGAAGTAGGCTGTTGGTTAACTAGGATCTGCAGCTTATCCACTAGGTAGGGAAATGGGCAGACTAGGTGGGCCAAGTGGTCCTTATCTGCTATCAAATTCTATGTTTCTATGTTTCATATATTTGTTGTTTTTTTTCTCTGCATTGTTGACTGGACTAACATGACTACCACAATTCTTTTTTTTTTAAAGAAATAAATCAAACAAGCTCAAACCATATTCTCCCTATTGCTCCAAATGTAGGACACACTCATCAGAATGCTGACTGGGAGAAAAAAAGGAAATATTCCTAGGCACTCTCTCTGTACAAACATATGGGGGCTATTTTGCCTAACAACAAGGAACTTTTTGTTTTCTAATGGAGCAATAAAATCAATAAAATTATTATAAAATTAAACAAAAAACACTTTTTTTTTCTTCTCACCCCCTCCCCAAAACCAGAATTATATAATCATAATATACCACTCCAGGGTGTGGGTATTTTTTGGAGTTACCATACCTGGTATGTTTTGTTCACTCAGCCTGTAGCCTCATGACCAAACAACACACCAGATGCGGTGAAACCTAGCATAACCCGCACCTTGTGTTGGTATACTCTAATAAAGTGGATATAGTACTATGTTGTTTCCTGCAGCTGTGCTGTTGCTGGCACTGTATGTTATGCTTGCTAATGTAGGTTACCAGCTGCTCAGTGATTATCTTTTCAACGGCTTTGGAAAGTGGGGAGAGACTTGAAATGGGTTAATAGTTTGAGATGGCAGTTTTAGTTCCCCCTTTTATGCACAGAGGTTACAAGTGCTGTTTTCCAGATGCTTGGGAACTGTGTATTCTAAAATGAGTGGTTAAAAATATTGGCTATTGGAAGGGCTAATACTTCAGTCACAGAAGCTAGTAACTTCATATCAATAGAGTCGCTATCCATCATTGTTTTGTCAAAGATTTGTTTACTGTAGCAGAGGGTAGTGGATATGAGACAGTTTTAAAATTGAAGCTTGGGCAGGATAAGGTGGTATGAGTTTGACTGTGCTCATCTATCATTTTCTTGATCATGTCTGTGCTCACAGCGTAACTTGGAAATAAGATTATGTTACTCAGGTTCTTGGTGAAACAGCCCAAAGTAAGAGACAACAGACAAGTAGTGCATGTGTAATAAATGTAATTTATTACAGGCTAATAATAATACAGGCTTACTACCAACAGTGAATACACTGGGAGAGCTTCAGTTTCCTTACCTATGTAGGTGCCATCTCTAGTCTCAGAGAAGCTATGTGCTGCATGGGGTCTTATACCCTGATATTTGCCATGGTTTCCTGCTGAGAAAGACACATAAAAAGTCTGTAATTGGTCCAAAAAAGGTGGCATGAGTAACCATCTTAACTAGCATGAGAAGTTGCTTAGCTTGCAAAGATCGCATGAACAATGAGGTTCTGTATAAGTGCCTAAGGTTACTTGCAGTTACAGTGGATGCACAAACACTAAATGTGGCACTGTTGCCTAACTTATGATTATATAGTAAATATATAATGGAAAACATCTCCCAAGACCAAGAGGCATTTGTAAAACATAATGAAGTATAATATGCATTAGTAAAATACAGTAGGACACAGATCCTGACACTTATATGATAAATGTATCTACCCTAAGGTTAGTACATATACCTACAGATATGTTGCTGTCTGCAAGATGGGGGTATAATTAGGGGTGCTGGACCATGGATAACAACAGTATGCCCTGTGACAGTGCATAGGGAAACCATATTTCAAAAGTATCATCAGATACTGTACATGTGAACATTGTGTACTTTGGGATCCCATCGAATATCAACTTAGTGAAATGTCTGACCCCTCCTTGTGCATCTTTACTAGGCCTGACACAATTGGTGAATTATGCTTCTGCAAACATTAGTGGAATTCTACAATTTTCACAGAATTTCATTAATATTCACCAAGGTGGAAATTCTCACAGTACTGCAGAATTTCACTTTATTTGGCAGAATAATTATGCAAATGGTGGAATTTCTTTGATGAAGTGCAGAAATCTTTACCATAAAACTATTCAGCAGTTCATAGTAACATTCAACCATTTGCGGTAGAAACCAGCAGAGATATGTTCTGCGAGCGTTGCAGTCATGTGATAGTCTTCTTTTAGGTGGGAATTAAATGGTAAACTATTTATTTGCTACAGAATCTTTGTCTTTCTCTGGTGGAACTGACCCTTTTGTTAAACATGACTCCTAACAAAGTGAAACAAATGTTTTAATGTATTTTTAAAATTTTGTAATTCATAAAACGATTCCAATGTTTGCTGCCAAATTCCACAGAAATTAAAAGCATTATCCCTCAAGCAGTATGGTCACATGATAATACAATACCCTGCTAGGCATGAATGTAAGGATGAAACAGTGAGTTGCTATAGCAACCCCCGACTCTCTTTCTCTGTCCATCTCTCTCTCTCTCTCGCTCTCTGTCAAATGACTGCTCCTTCTTCGCTGGGCAGTTTTACAGTGGGAGTTGAATTAGAAAGATCTGCAGCTCTTTGTGGCCTACTTTTGTAAATAAAAATGCAATATTTGAAAGCACTTTGTGGCATTTCTTATTTGTGCATGTTTTTGTGAAATCTCTGTTGATTTTCCAGTCTGTCTGTGCCCTGCTACTCCCGGAGCCTCTCTCCCTTACACCTTCCCCCCATCCTACTTATCTTTGACTATTCCTACTTCACCTTATGGATCATACTCTACCTTCCCACTTAACCTTCTTCCACTCCAATTGTATTATGCAGTTAGCTGCTTGCACTTATGTAGACGTAAAAATCATAGTAATCTGACTGTACCTTGTTATGTATTACCCATTGTATTGTGTGTACCATTGTATAAATCTGTAGTGTTTTCCTTTTATGTATACTATGTGTGACCCCCCAGGACCACCTTGCAAATGAGTATCTCAATGGTGTATTTCCTGGCTAAAAATAAAATTGAATTGGATTGAATTTCTTGCAGGTTTTTTTCTGTAATATTATTGTTAGTTTATTGCCTTTAGTTGTTGCGGGAAACTTTTATTTGCATGCTGGTGGGTGACAAGACAGAAAATGGACATTGTGGCTGTTGTATATTGGGGAACAAGATGTATTCATTATTGAGCAGTGGTGGTGATGGGCATGGAGATGGTGGTTGCACCTTTTGTTTTGTGTCAAAGTTCCCATAGTTGGGGGGGGGGCTCGGGGGGCTCGGACAGCTGGGTCCAGCATCAATATAGCTATTATCTGTAGAGCAGGATGTAACTCTAAATCAAAAGGCAGTAATGTCTATGCCAAGCACAAACAATAATGCAGGAAAACCTCTGACAAATGTGACAGCACTAATCCTGGACACAGCAGATGTTGGGAACTTATTGAGGTGAGCACAGTGAAACAAAATGGTAAATAATACTTGAGTTATTACTCAAACAATGAGATGATTGACCGTGGAGTGGTAGAGGCTGGGAAACTGGCTGAAGGACTCTAGGAGAAGTAGCACCTGCACGCTACACTGCTGTGAAGGAGCATTGGGAGCAGGGCTCTGTTAAAGCATTTTTTTTTTCTTTCAGGTATGCCACCATTGCATGTATGTCCTAATACCCATTGAGTGGTTTTTTATCAGTAAAAAACTTTGCACAGAGCCTTACTGGTCCATCTTGTGTTGCTAGATAGTGTGTTATTATCTGAATACCTGCACTGACTTAATGACTTGTAGCCAACCCAGCAAGAGGAATTTTGGATGGCCATAGCTAGGTGGGTGTCTTCCTTGGGACAGATATAAGGCAATTCTAGTGGTGGTAGGAGGAAGTAGGCTGTTGGTTAACAAGGATCTGCAGCTTATCCATTAGGTAGTGAAATTGGCAGACTTGGTGGGCCAAGCAGTCCTTATCTGCCATCAGATTCTATGTTTCTATTATGTTTCTATGTTTGAAAACGTTGAACATATAACAGCTGAACAAGGTTCTTCTCCAATACATTGGGTTGCAAATCTGGAAAACAACTTGAATTTGTCCTGGACTTTTGTTACTACAAGGAACTTTTACTTTTCTAGTTGTATACTGTTGATATTGTTCTAGAGAGCTCTGTATTTTATAGGGAATATTTGTGAACTAAAGGATTTATTGCATTTTATAGTGTAGAAAATTAAAGTATTTTATTATGGTCAGCACTAGATTTGGAGGGAACAGCTCAATGGTGACCCCCCCCCCCAAGCTAAAAATAAAATAAAAAATTGTAATAAGGGGAAAAAACAAATGAAAAATCTATCTCCCCCACTGAAGAAAAAATACTGATATACAAACGTCTAACCAGCTCAAAGTAACAGATTTTTGGAGAGATAGTAACTCTGGGGTGGCAGCTTTATCTACTTCAATTATGGACCCACAAAGCCCTCTTACTTGTAAATTACCTTCAGTTAATCTCCATTCTCCTGTTCTTAATGACCCCCCCCCCAAGTAGAAGCTCTTTCTCTGTTTCCATATGATGATTCACTATTGGACTTTTAATCTTCTGGTGAAACTGGCTATAATAATTCTGATTTAATTATATATTCACCTCAGGAAATGTCCTCTGGGTTGACTCCCTTATTACATAATCATATTAAATTGTAAAAAAAGGATGAACTCCACTGTACACTATAAATTCTCAGCATTAAAAATTGCTTTTATTTTAAGTAACATCAACACTTAATATGAGGGGACATTTTTGTGGCTGTTGCCACTTCTTCGGTCCCAACTGTATGGCCTCAGGAAGTGGCGACAGCCACAAAACTGCTTCCCTCATATTAAGTGTTGATGTTACTTAAAATAAAAGCAGTTTTTTATGCTGAAAATTTATAGTGTACAGTGGAGTTCATCCTTGTTTACAATTTAAAATGATTCTCTTGCCTGAATATTTAAGGATGACCCAGAATTGAATTTACTTTAGTTTTTATACCAAGGGTAACCTGAACCAACCAACACAGCACTATAACATAGTCATAGGGAAGGGAGAGAACTGAGATCTGTGAAATTAATATGTCAACCAGGCAACTTATCTGCTGTGATAAAGGATTTAAATAATACTATTGAAGGATTAAAGAAATTAGTAACAACAGACCAGTTAAGAGTGAGAGATGATAAAGAACAGCAGGAATGCCTTCTCATTAACATCAACTTCTGCTCCCTTGGTGGATAGTATCACCCCCCCCCCCAGTTAGATTACAGAATAAAGACCATTTCAATGATGAAGGAAACTTTGTGTCCTCCTAATCATTGTCCAGATAAATATTGGAAATGATCAAGAACCCAAAATAAGCAAATGTGGTGATTTTAGAGAATTTATGGACCCTAAAAGATGAGGTTGCACATCTTAGAATCAATGTTTTTTATATATATAATCAGGCAATTCTTAAACAACTTAGAAGAAGAATTAATTCTTAGGAAAGGGACAGTGCTATTGATGAAGACAGATCTTTTGAAAATAGGGTAATTTAGATAAATCTACCCCCACCTTTTCATATGGAAAAGGTGAGAAGAAGGGGATCAGTTAATAATCTTGAATATAGCAAAGACTGCAAGTGGGAACAATAGATCCAAAAGAAAGAAATCTGACAGGAATAATAGATCCCAAGAGCAAAACAATACTAAGCACAAATCCCCAGATGTTTCTGAACAAAATAAAAAAAATGGATTACAATCGCATCAGGATTTGGATCATATAGAATCCTCCCCATAGACAAGGGGAGAAACACCAATGGATGTTTAGAGGGAGTTCAGACAACAGGAGCTCCTCTCCAACTTGATCCCTCATGTCTATACATCTTTGGATCACATGCATTATCAAGGACTTCTATTTGAATACCTAATAGAAATATATATATAATACCTAGACTGGCGATGGAAACCTCTAAGAAATTAAGCAAGTAGGTGACTAACCTACTATTGTTAGCAGGCCATGATGGTATTTATATTACCTGCCCCCCGGCACCCACTTCCCAGATTGTGCTCTGCTGTACTGTAAATCCTTAGCTGTAGTGGAGACAATATGGTAATGGGAAAGGATCACTAAAATTGTATGCGATTAATATTTTGGCACCACCCCCCCCCCCACTTTCAGCTCAGCTCCAAAGACACCTTTAAGTATATGCAAATCAAAACGACAGTACTATCTTTTAAGGATGAACAGGCCTGGTCTGAACAGTCATCTGAAGGACTCGCAAAGGTTTTCCTGGAGGCAGACCAGCCTCATGCGGATTCATGAATATACAAGCAGCTCCAAGCTTTGGATCCATGTCTCCCAACCAGGGTTTGTTATCACTAGCTACAAGAGCTTTCCCTTCCAGCAGAGGCAGAATTCTGGGTAAAAGTGTGGGGCACAAATTATAAGTATATCAAGCAAAATATATTAGGTCTTGTTCAATTTCGTATCATGCATAATATCTATTATACCCCACTAAAACTGCATAGAACTGAGCATCTCCCTTCCCCTGACTGTCTTCCTTGCAAGCAGGCTCCCGGCTCATTGTATCACATGGTTTGGGACTGTTCCTGCACCCAACTTTTCTGGAAAGTGATACGAGTACTGGACCCTCTCCTCAGGTTAGACACCTTATTCATTCCAGAATACTGTCTTCTGGCTATATATCCCCAAGGGACACCTTCAATATGAAAAGCTCATATGGCTCTGATCACTTCCACAGCTAAACTGGTCATGCTAGACACTGGAAGGAGGACTCTCTCTCCATGGTTCTGGACTGGTATTAGGAATCTCTCCTAGCTATTCAATTAGAGAAGCACATAGCGTATTTGTGACACAGGTCTCATAAACACCAGCATACTTGGGAGCCCCTTTTGACCTTACTTTCACTATGGAAACCATAGCAGTTTGTTATTACCCCCAACCTTGTTCGTGATTATGTTCCAGTCTAACTCTTTAGTGTGCAGACCTGAGGGGGGGAGTAGGTGAGGTGGTGTAGGGGTATTTGTGAGGGTGGAGGGGGGTTGTGTGTGTGGTTTAGTTGGTTTGTATAGTATTGTTTTGTAGGTTTTTTCTGTTGCATTATTGTATAATGCAGTTCTTAGCCAGCTGTTGGTATCTGTTGTATGCTGTGTTGAAAAACTATTAAAGTATATTGAATTTAAAATAAATATATATATATATATATATATATATATATATATATATTTAGCACCCCAAAGGGTACCAGCTCTAATGGAAGATGTTGAAACTCAACCCCTGAATGATAACAAAGAAGAAGATTCTAAAAGGAGAGAAAGAGTATAAAAGGTGATCCGCAATTATGCTGGCTCTCCCTTTCAGCCTTGGAAAAATGTATCACATGAGGATAGCGACTGAATATGAGTGACCATCAAAATGGCGGCTCATAAAACTGCAATATCCTCATAGGTTACCCTTCAAGGGTAGTGTCCCTATGCGAAGATGACTGTAGGGGAGAGAATAGTGACTGGAAGTGGAGGGAAGTGGAATAGTTTTTTTCAGGGGGTAGTGTCCCTGCTGTAGCCAAGCTAGCCACAAGGTGTGGTGGTGAGGGTGGCTAGCTCCAGCAGAGCAGGTGCTGGGTTTGGGGCTGGGGACTGGGGGGAAACATTTTGCCACTGCCTGCCGCTGCTGTTTTTTGTTTGTTTGTTTTTTCCAATCTGGAGTGTCACCCCTTCCCCGACATGTACCTTCCTGGAGTTAGTAATCATTAATCAGGGGTGTGCAGGAGTTGCAGCTCCCCACAAGGGGGGGCATGGGGATCCAGTCCTCCCTGCATAAACACTTAATCTAGTTGCCAGATATTTAGAGGGCTGCATGTGTATATCACTGATTTGCTTCTTGGCAATATATACTCGCCATAACAGTGATTGCTGTTTTGTGATCGCTATTATGACATGGAACCTTAGAAAAAACAACATTTTCTTTGTACAGTTGGCAGATTGCAAAAGATGAAACTGTTGGTTCCATTAAAAAAGGAAATTGCTGCCTTCTTATCATGCTTTCTTCATTTAGATTTATGATGTAGTGCATTAGAATGGGTCACAGTACATCACAGTACTTCAGACTCTTCCCCAGATCAACATAACCTTTAAGAATGTAGGACCAGCAACCCAGGTTCCAAATTCTTCTCCTATATTATATCAGATTGGGGTATTATTAACTAATTGGGCTATTTTGAGAAATAATGGTAACTAAAATGGCCCTAAAGATAATGCATTTGATTTTACTGTAAGTAATCAGGTTGCTATATTGGATTCTCAATGACAAGTGCAGTGGGACATGACACAAAAACTCATGGGAAATGTAATGATTTTCTCTTTGAATATAGAGGAGCTAATTTTTAAATGGCAGATGAGGAAGTAAAGAATTTTCTAGTAACCTTTGATATACGGTATTATGTCTTCAAGAGACGTGGCATCCAAATGATTATCTCCTTTGATCCCTGGTTACACAAGCTTTGGGGTAGCAGCATCTAAAGACAAAATGTGTTTTATTTTATTTATTTATTGAAATGTTTCAAAAGAAAGACACACTGAGCAACAGACTGATAGTCTTCTGGGGGTCTTGAATACAGATGAGGAATTTTACACTCAATTTACAAAGATCAACATAGCATACAATTAAGGCAATTGTTACAAACAGTTTTGCATACCTACGTAATTTGCCAGAACAATTAATAAGTGCAGTAGTAATAAGTGAACAAGTGCTATCATGAAATAAGGGGTGAAGGAGAGAGAGAGAGAGAATGAGATGACAGATAGTGCAGAGTCATGTCCCGGAGAGACCCCTTCAGGATGTGGGAAGCCCTGCAAGGGGACTCGAGTAGGAATTAGAGAGGGAGAGAGACAGAGCGAGAGAGGGAGTAAATGTGATTAACACCTAGAAGAAGAAATGAGGCTTGACCCAAAAAGAGAACCCTTCAGAATACGATGAACCCTGCAAGGGGGCAGGGAAGTTCAGGTGATTGTAAACCCTCCTGTGGTTAGGCATTGTAGTTATAGAGGGATAGTGAGAGTGAGGGTATGACACATAACACCTGGGAGAGGACGAGGCCTGATCCAAGGAACCCTCTAGGATGCTGTGGACCCTGCAAGGGGATCTGGAAGGCCAAGGATAGGTAGATGGGGGAAGAAAAGGTGGCAAGCCTAGGCACTATAGGACCCCTTCAGGATGCTGAGAACCCTACAAGAGGAGTGTGAAGGCTAGGGGAAAAAGATGATGAGAGTAAGGGATGGGAGAAAGATGTGAAGACTAGCACCTAGGTGGGGCTAGGATCAGTAGAGACAGTAGAGTTGACAGAGACATTGGGTAATTCTGAAGGGGGACAAACTTTAAGGAGCAAGATGAAGGAAATTAAGGTAGGTCATAGCGGGAACAGTTAGGTGCAAGATAGTTGCAGAGGGCAGTGTTGATGGCATAGAGGGAGAAGGAGTGTCAGATTTAGGGAGGGAGAGAGTTCCAAATTTTAGGGAAATGGTGAGAGTACCCAGACTGGCTGGAGAGGGTGGAGCAGCAGGGGACAGTTAGTGTGCAAGTGTTGGTAGATCTGAGGGAATGGGAAGGAGGATGGGGTGTTATAATGAGTAGGAGAGGTAGGAAGGGAGTTCTCTCAGCCAGTGCTTAGCAGTGAAGTTAGCACAGTGTTAGATGTGTCTATTTGTAAGGGAGGGGAAGAAAAGAGCTCAATAGAGGTCACAGTGGTGGGTGCGAGAGGGAGCATCAAGGGCAAAGTGGCAGAAAGAGTTGAAGAGAGTGTCCAATCTAGTGAGGGAGGACTTAGGAGCACCACCATAGACTACGTTGTAGTAGTCAAAATTGGGGAGGATCATCTTCTAGACAAACTCATGCCTAGCCTCAGGAGGGATGCAACTGTGGTTCCTGTACAATGCACTGAGCTTGGGGGGGGCAATTTTTTTCTGGATGGCATCAGTATGTCCACAGAAATTGAGATGTTGGTCTAATCAAATCCAAATGTATCTGAAGGACAAGGTGTCCTCAAGTAAAGTCCCATCAAGAGTGCAGAAAGTGGGCAGGAAGGGAAGTCTACAAAGTCTCTGTCTTGTGCCAAAGGTCATGGAGACTGTCTTCTTGGCATTGAGGAATAATTGATGGTTTGCAAACCAGAGCTTGACCTTGTTGAACTTGTGCTGCAAGATGGATATAACTTCAGCTGGGCATGAGTCAGATGCATACAGGATAGTATCATCAGCGTACATGTGTATGGTAGAGGAGGGGGAGTATACAGATGGCAGGTCATTAAGGAAGATGGAGAATAGAAGGGGAACAAGCATGGAGCCCTGAGGGATGCCAGTGCAGATCAGGAGGGGTGGTGAGATGGCAACCACAATCTTAACAAATTGAGTTCTACCAGTAAGGTAGGCCTTAAACCAGTTAGTGGCAGAAGGTGTTAGATCAGCAGATGAGAGGGAACTAAGGAGAAGGGAGTGGGAAACAGTGTCAAAAGCCTTGGCAAGGTCGACAAATATGGCTGAGGTGATTTGGCCATTGCTCATCCTGGAGAGGATGGAGTCAGTGAGCCGAAGTAGGGAGGTGGTGGTAGAGTGTTTTTTCCTGAAACCAGATTGGAACAGGGTGAAGAAGGAGGTATCAAATAAAAAGGAGGTTAGTTGAGAGAGGATTAGATGTTCTTGTAGTTTGGCTAGGGTAACTAGTAGCAAAATGGGGAGATAGTTGCCAGGGGATTAGGCATCTCCATCTTTAGCTAGGGGGAGGACCACTGCATGCTTCCATTTGGTAAGGTCATCAGAGGTTGAAAATGAGAGATTTAAGATTAAAGAGAGGGGGGTAGGCAATGGCTGGGGCTGAGAGAGAAAGAGAGATAGGAGTTTAGGGTCAGGGTCATCTGGGGAAGATCCTTTTGAGGGGTTGATGGTAAGAAGGACATTTAAAGTATCAGTGGGAGAATAAGAAGGAGAGATGAGGGGAAATAGGAAGTGGAGCTGTTTGTTTTGGGGGGATAGAGGTGCAGCTGTGACATTTGAGGGGGGTAATTAGGGAGGGACTTTAGCAGTTTGGTTGTATAGGCAATATAATAGGAGTTAAATTCTGCCACTACAGCATGGGAGTCAGTTACAAGATTGCCATTTACCTTTAGCACTGGGGAAGGGGAGATGGGACTGAGGTGTAAAAAGGGCATGAACCACCTTCCAAAACTTGGAAAGGGAATTAATTTTAGTGAGGAAAGTATTTGTGAAGTAATCTGACTTGGTTAATTTTGTTACCCTGGTACAGGCATTTTGGGGTTTACAGTAGTCCATGAGGTCACTAGGAAGCTGAGTGGATTTGTGGCACTTCCACGCACAATCTCTGGTCATAAAACAGCATAAGAGTTCTGGAGTAATCCACGGTAGGTGGTTACCCCTAACCCTGGTTTGTCTGAGAGGGGCAAAGGTGTTCCAATTTGCAAGGAATATTTCTTTGAAGTAGGCTAGATCCTTATCAACTGAGAGGGAGGAGACTAAGGGTGACCAGTCAGAGAGAGATAGGTTGTGCAGGAGAGGTTCAAGGTCTTGGGATTTGAAGAAGTGAAGTTGCAAGGTTTTATGCAGAGATTTTGGTCTGTAGATTTTCCTGACAATGAATATTTGGCAGAAAGTATGGCAGAGGTAAGGCAGATATTGCAATTTATGTTAAAACCTCCTTAAATTATAAAGCCACCATATTAAACTGTCAATCTAGAAGAGCTCTTTTACTTCTATTAGACTATATAGGTAATAAAATGATCATCTGTAACATATATATCCCTCCAAATACTAAAACTAACTCTGACTCTCTGACAGTGGAGTGGATGCACTTATCAGATCTTAAAGAGATAGTTAATACCTATGGAACTTGCCTGAGTGTTGCACATGGAGATTTTAATGCTAGAATACAGGATAAAGATATTCCACAGATGACTGAATCTGATTTCATCTCATCAGTACATATCATAAATCCTATTGTGAATATGACACATAATTCTAAGGACAATAAAACATACCAACATGGTAAGACCCTAGGAAAAAATATGAATAAATCTGGTTTCATGCTACTAAATAGGCAATCTCAAGGTGATCAACAAGGAAGTTATACTTTCATGGGCCATCTTGGATCTTTGGTGATTGATCTAGTATGGGCCAATACAGATACTTTACAACTCTTTAATAATGTAATAGTACTTTCCCCCACAAACTCATTGGCAAATTGTAGGCAATAATGATGTGATTGATGAGGGATTGCATACTGATGGTCTTGAAATCCTTAACCAGAAAATAATCATATGAGGAAGTGAGACAGTGGAATTGTTTTCAGAGTTATTTGACTCAGATTTTTTTCTTATCATTGTGGTGTACTGTTCTGGAAATAAATGATACTCAGATACCATGTGACCAATGGACCAAGATTAATTGTTATATCAGACCATTTTGCAAAACTAATAAGTCTTTAAGGCCATTTAATGTTGCTTGGTTTAATAAAATTAAAAAAAATATATAAAATTAATCTTAAGCAAGCATGGTATTGTAAGAAATCCCATTCAAGAGCAAACTTTAATATCCTAAATACAGTAAGGAAAGAATCTACGAAAATTTTAGAAGGTGAAAGTAAGAAATACCAGATTATGTGGGATAAATTATGAAACACTGTGTTAAGAAAATATTGTAAGGCCTTTTGGGCTCTGGTCATGACTATAACCAATAAACTAGGTCGGTGGAAACTTGTATAATGTAACCCCCTCAGTTTGGGAAATACATTTCCAAGACCTCTACTTCCCATTAGAAGAGGCTCTAGATAATTTTGTATATAGAATATCAAACCTTGGGAAAGTAATTCCCAGTTTCTTCCTAGACCTATTTGTATTGATAAAATTACTCATGCTCTCAATTCTATGTCCTCAAATAAAGCTCCTGGCCCTGATTTAATATTGGCAGATATTTACTGAGCATTTGTAGATTGGTGGTTACCTACAGTATATTTTTAGTTATTTTTAGCTTTAGTATACAAAAAGGAGAATTCCCCCTAAGTTGGGAGACTTATATTATCTTCCCTACATTTAAAATGGGACTTCCAACAGATCCAAGTTTATATAGACCTATTAGTTTGTTTTATACCTCTCAAAAATATTTCTATGACACTTCTTACTGGGCTCCAAACTTGGATCTCAGAAAAAAAGTCTTCTAAATGAGGCTTAGAATAGATTTAGAAGTGATGGGTCAACAATTCAACAATTGTTATGTTTTAGGGCATCTTATTTGGAAATGTGTTACTATAAAAAACTCCAAACTTTTCTGCTGTTTTATAGATTTAAGGTCTGCATTTGACAGCATGAGCTGCAAATCATTGTGATGGAAGCTACTAGCATTGAAAATTGACCCATATTTTGTAAGAATTCTAATAGGGTTACATCAGGATACTGGGATTGAGGTCCATTATAATCAAGAAGGCGGAGTTACCTCTCCCAGTAAAACAAATCTGAGAGTCTGCCAGATCTGCTTTTTGGCTCCTACATTGTTTAATCTATATGTCAATAATATAACAGACCAGATAGAACAGTCACCAATCGACTCTCCAGTCGTAGCAAACAGGAACATTTCTTGTCTTGCTTATACAGACAATATAATGTTGATTTCCACCTCATTTTGAGGATTACAGAAGAAGGTGCACCTTTTCTAAATTAGCTGTAGAAAGCAGATTAACTGTTAATGTAAATAAAACAAAAATCATGACCTTTAGCAAAAAGAGGATTAAGAATCCATCATTATTTATTAATAGACAAATGCTGGTCACAGAAAAATATTATGATCACTTAGGTGTGGGATTTACTGAGAACTATCTATGGAAAGAGCAAGCTATTGGAAATCAAAAAAATTTCAACTGGCCTTCAATGCCTTTAAGAGATTCCATAACAGGTTAGGCAATACTTAAAGTAATAAATGTTAAGATTAAATCTATCATATTATAAGCTGAGATATGGTCTTCTGCCAATTAAAATAGCAATAGGTTCTAGTCAATAAAATGTATCATTATATTCTGGCAGTCTCATGAACCATAACAGATGAGGTAGTAAGATCTGAACTTGGCCAGTTCTCACTGAATATTCACATTATGAAAAAAAACTTATTTTTTTTTCCTTAAGCCTTTTCTACTTCCACAAGGTCACCTTCCCAGACAATGTTTGGAAGAAGAAATAGATTATTCCAATAGAGGTTTCATTTTCCCCATGGTTAAAATGATTAAGGAAATTTTATTCCCATAAAGATTGGGCCATGCTTTACATTTAATGTATATCAGACCATTTGATGAGATCATCTCCCAGATCAAAATTCCAATAAGAGATACTGCAATCCAAAAAGATATATCACAGATGAAGACACTTAAGAACTATTGCTGGAGCTCGCCCAGTGGAACTGAGGGTTGAGACACTAGCCTTACCTCATGCCACACCAGCGACCCATGTTTGGGAGCTGACTCGGGTCAGGGTGGTTGGCCGGAGAGGACAGGATTAAGCATCTGATGGATCACTCTCTTCTTCTAGGGTGGGAGAAGTTGTGAAACCTGCAGATCTAGCAGGTCCCAGTGGAGACTGGGAGCATTGCAGCTTGTGGGGTCACATCAAGTGGTATGGTGTTGTCAGCAGATGCCTGCAGGAAGGTGCAAGAGTGCACCTGCTGCACTCTGATGTCATTGCACATCCACACCTTCAGGTCCTGAAAAAGGAAAAAGTCCTGGCACCCAGCAAGGCAAAGGCTGCTCCTGTGGTCAGCATCCATGCTCAATGCCAGCCTCTGACTCTCCTCCTTGCTCCGATCACCCACTCAATTATAAATAGAGCACCATTAGGAGATGGCATTCCCACATAAGAGGTCTCAGAGTTGGGGGGTTGATTAGTTGGAGGGAGGTCAGGGAGCATCCCGGGATGGAGGCTTCATCTAGGGGATTTCAGGTGAGTGGGAGAATGGCAGGTCCCCATGTCCATGCCAGAGAGAGTCCTATGGAGCCAGAGACAAAGAAGGATAAAAAAAGAGTTCACAAAAAAAAGAACTATGACTGGTATAGGTAGTTAAAAACTGAACATTTCTTGAAATATTATTTAACAATTCTTCCTGATCTGGTTGCCAGAAAAGTGGTAACCAAATTCTGGCTAGAATTGCATAATTTTAATAACTTTTTTTTTTCAAACTAAGCATCCAGGGGTACTGAACTCCTATTGTAACTGTTGAATGAATATGGAAGATGATCTCAAACATATTCCCTTGCTCTGCCATCTATATTCTAGGAAAAGAAATATTCGGATGGGCCCTATATTGGCAGAATTAAGTCTTTCATTGGACCGGAGAATGTTCTTTCTGTATAATACCAGGGATAAGTTTTTCCTGAATATATTAGCAGGGTATTTATTGACCATTGAACTGTAAATGAAAGATGAACATATGTTCACTAATTTTACTTTATTGTGAAATTGCATTGTTTTGGGAATCTGCTGTCCTTTACTGTCAAATCTTTCTACCAGGCCTATGCAATGTACCATTTCTGAATATTTTATAGTTCAAGAATATAAAGCAGGACCATTTTTCTTAAAGTAATGGTTTTAATGTTACTATTTTGTATGATGAAATTATAAAGGTCTTTGGCTGATCAATAAACATGAGGATGATGATGATGATGATGACCCGAACAATGAAAGTGAAATCCACAGTTTTTAGGATATTCTGAAGTTAGCACTTTTAGCCAGAAACCTCAACACCTGCTGCCCAATTCTACCCTTGGAGGTGGTCCAGTCTGCCAGTCCACAAAAACCTGCCAAAATCACCCTGCTCCCAACAGTACACTCCCTTTTGCTGGAAAATAAGACCAGTTACTCAGACTTCTCAGAAATGACACTGACTAAGCCTTATCTCTTTATTTTACTCACCTTGCTCAGTCAAATTTCAGGAATACTCGCTACAATTTCTCTACTCAGGGCACTGGATTCAGTTCTCTCATCAAACTTACCGTTACTTTTACTTAAGTAGCAGGAAGCGTAACAAAATTAGCAGTTCATCTGTTTTATGATTACAAAAACTAACTCCAAATAACTATCACTATCAATTAAAGTGACCAACTGGCCAAAAACAGGTTAAGAAAATTATTTTAAGTTACAATAGCTCAGAAAATTGCCAAAACTGATGTACTTATCAGAGAAATTGTCTTATAAGCAAATGTGTGAGCTCCCTGAGCCTGTGCTGTACCTTAAGTACCCCGTTGCTCACTCCTCTCTCTCCTTTGTCTAGTCAATCCCTGTCTCCCACCTCACTCTTACTCTGACCTCATAGCTCCTCCCCTTTGTGACCTCATTTATCCCTCCCCTATTCCCTCCTCCTGCCTTCCCAAGTCTTCCCCTGCCAATCAAGCCTTTTAGGCCTCACCACACAACTTGGTCTGGGCCTGTGGACAATGGGGTCTCTCCTTTAATTGGGCAACCCTCTTTACTGGAATGGAACTGGAAAAGTACAACTCCATCAGATTTACAACACTGACACAGTCTAATGATAGACATCACAAAAACTGAAAACAAATCACTACTGGATTAGTAAAAGAAAGTCTGAATAGGATAAGATAAGTGCCCCATTCTCTAAAGCATGTATTGAAGGACAATAATTTAAATAATCAGAAATCAATCCTAATATATTATTTATCTTACAGAATCTGTATCCCACTTACGTATACTCTGACATCCAATTTAAATATATATTTTTTTATTTCTTTATTGTTCCTTATGACACAGGGATAAGCTTTTATTTGCTTAGTCTCTATTAATGATTTCATTATCTCACTATTAAAAGAATTTGGATATATTTATATTTCATTTACTCTCTATGCTTATTTTTACTAACCCAAAAACATCATTATTAGCTGTGTGATGTACATGTAACTAATTAACATTTGTAAGATTTAACTGTCATTTCATTCTTGTTTGAAATAAAGTCTCATTAAGGAAAAAAAAGAGCAATACACCATGCTAACATGGAGATTCCCAAAGGTTATTCGATTAGTAGGAAAATTTAGAAAAAAACTCCTAATAGAAAACAAAAGGAAGGACGCACCTGGACTAAACACACAAATCAAAACACTCTTCAGAATGCATGTTTTCTCAAATTTTGACTGTAGTACTACTTTTAAGGGCTCACTACCCCCCAAGCTATGAAATTGGCTTTACAGGAAACCTACACCCTCATGTCTTGTAAATGTTGTTTTCTTGACAACAGACAACTCTTTTTGACTAGCTGTTGGGGATATATGTGCTTGCTTTAGTTTGTTTTCACTGTTCATACTAGTCCCCTGTAACTATCTTGGATGTCTGGATGTTATAGTTGTTGAAATACTATTGTCCATGAGAGCTTCATTAGCACATAAGAACATGATGCCACTGCACCAATTTATACCATGTATCTGTATGATGAAAGTACAAATGTCCTGAAAAAAAGACTCTCTTGAAATACACAGATTGAATGCAGCTTAAAGGGAAAACTTCTGCATTATAACTCAGACAGTTTGCAAAGCTAATAGAATTCAAATGTGACATGTTACACCTTGCAGTAACTTGTTTTATTGAACTCTAATTAAGCCTACACATATACTGTGGAGTCTAAAGGTTGCTAACAAATCATGTTCTCATAGGCAAATGCTGCTTTCAGGGATAATGAGATTTTAATATCCAGAAAATGGAGTTTTCCAGGATAATTAGAAAGAGATTAGTATGAATGGTGAAATCTAAACTACACACATATATCCACAACAGTGACATGAAAACGCTTGTCTGTTAACACAGAAACAAATAAAATTTCCAAGATATTAGGGTGTAGTTTTCATCTAATGCCAGCCTGTGTTCCTTCATAAGGTCTTAGCCCTTAAGCCCTAACAAGTTTTTTTTTTTTAATTTGTAATGATTTTTTCTCTTACCTACCTGAAGGCTCTCAGTCCTTAAAATGACTTTCACTAACCTCAGGCCCTGAAAAAGGCATTTTAAAATTAATTTGATGCCTGCCTTCTCTGATACAGTAGGCCCTTATAATTTATATTCCCCAAGCCCTTTAAAGAACTGTTAGCTATATATACTGCTATTTGGTGTGCTGATGAGGGTCCCTAAAACTCCATATCAGAAGCCCTTAGAAGGATTGTCTGTTAGTGCTGAATTTAAGCACTTAAACATGATGTGTATCAGTGAACTGCTTGCTGCTCTGAAAATCAGTTCAACTCCCCGTGCTTACAAGTTCTGACAGTTAGAACAGCACTCACCAGCAATACATCTTGAGAGAGGGATCACTTGCCAGCAGCCAATCAATGCCTCCACTACATACTGTTTTCTGGTGCCTAGTGAGAACCTCTGTCATGTAACACCAGCTGCCCTTCTGAGTCAGCATTATTCTCAATGTGCAGACTGTGTGGTCACATGACAGCCTCTACACTGTGCTGCTCCTTTCTGGTCCTGACTACTACACACCACTTAAGGTTCAGTACTTTTATGAACTAGTCATGCAGTGCTGTGCCATTACAAATGGTGGAGGCACTCAGGGAGGGAAAGGCCACTGGAGGTGGAAAAATGGAGGTAGAAAGAGAAAAGAAAAAAAACTTAAAGATACAGTAGCACTAATGCCATAGGTGTTCCCATGGCAGGCACTGAGGGGTTGTAGGTGTCTTAAATAATAGTGGCTGCCTTGAAGTACCTAAGGTATAGGCATTTTGCAGCCTGGTTATATGTCCTCTCAGTTGTAATAGTGTCTATTCCAAGATTTATCAGTACATCTCACTGAATTCAAAGTTACACATGTTTTGACATAGCTTGTTACATCAATGTCTCATCCCACTTACACTAGTATCTATTACTAGTAACAGTTGCAGCAAAGTCATCTCAGAGTTATTCAGTTTCTCATCTAAGTTATACCAGTGTCTCCACTTTAAAATTATGGTCCCAGATACATGGGGTATCTACTTACTGTATAAAAGAACAAAGCAGTCAGTTCTATGGAAATATTGTTGCACAGTTCACCCCATTATTCCACTACACATGACAAAATTCTGCAGTTACAGGTGAAATTTCACAATACATTCTTCTGTTTGTCAAGAGATTCCATGGAAGTGAATTCTGCATTTCTTGAGAATTTTGCTGGTGAGATTTAAATTTTGTCTAGCCTTAATCTTTACACAAACTGGAGTGATTGACAACGGCTGAGCCCATAACATATGAATAGCCCCCCCAAGTATTTCTAGTGATCAAGCCATCAGTATATTTTAAGTTGTCAATAGATTAACATTCAAAAAGTAATCTGTGAAACTACATTTTTCAAAACATTTTACTGTCATGTATAAATAATCCTGCACAGGAAATTATGCCCACTCACCCCAAATCAGTTATCTCTATACATAGATATTTTTCTAATGCATAAAATATCCATTTTAGAAAAAACAATCCTGTTGTAGCAGTAGCAGCATTGGCTGTGAACCATTAATTTTGCCTACTACAGATTGTCTGCTGATTCTATCTCTGAACAGCCTCCCACATTTCATTAAGACACTAACCATGCATACAAACTAGAGTGCCATCTTTTCTCCAGTTTAACATGTCTACACATTGGTAATGAGTACCAATGCCCATAGTCTAGGTAAAAGGCTCCCTGAAATGGTGGCCTTGATGGAAGAGGGATGCCTGGATATTGTGGCAGTCACAGAAACATGCTACACAGAGAATCATGACTGGGATGTCAACATACCAGGGCACACAATCTACAGGAGGGACAGGGAGGGAAGAAGAGGAGGAGGAGTAGCTCTCTATGTAAGGGAAGGGATCAAAGCAACAGAACTAAAGGTTAAAAAGGGAGGAGAGGCGGTACTGTGGGTCACCCTGGAGACTGGAAATGGTTCCACAATCTGCACAGGGGTTTGTATACAGACCCCCGTCTCAGGGGGAGGAAATGGACAAGGAAATGATAGAAGGCATCCTTGGGATGGCAGAGAAAGGGGAGATATTGCTGATGGTGAACCTGAATATGCCAGATGTTGACTGGATCACCTTTGCTGCAGCCACATCCAAGACAAGACCATTCTTGATGCTCTACAGGGGGCATGCCTCAGACAGTTAGTTTTGGAACCCACTCAGGAGAGAGCAATCTTGGACCTGGTGCTTTCAAATAGGGATGGAGAGAGGTTCTCTGATCTTGAAGTGGGTAGCCATCTGGGAACAAGTGACCACCAAACAGTGTGGTTGATGATAAACTTAGTTGTAGAGTCAAGCCATACAAAAGTGAAGGTACTGGACTTCAGGAGGGCTGATTTTGTCAAAATGGAAAAGTGCCTCAGAAAAACACTAGCAAACAGGCAAGAAGGTGGGGTGGAGCAACAATGGGGAAAGATCAAAACCGCCATCACAGAGGCAACAAGTCTTTGTGTGAAGCAAATAAACAAAGCAAAATGAAAGAAAAAACACTATGGTTCTCAAAAGAAGTGGTGAGGAAGGTGAGGGAAAAAAGATTGCATTCAGGAGATATAAGGAAACACAGAAGGAGCAGGACAGAGAACTGTACCAGAAAAAGCAGAAGGAAGTGGATAAGGCAGTCAGACTAGCAAAGGCCCAAACCGAGGAAAAGATAGCCAACTCAGTTAAGAAAGGGGATAAAACCTTTTATAGGTACATTAGGGAGCAAAGAAAGACTAAGGCAGGGATACTGAGGCTGAACAAAGAGGAAGGTGGTTGGGCAGAGAGCGACAGTGAAAAAGCAGGGATACTGAACAAATACTTCTGCTCAGTATTCACAGTGGAAAAGCAGGGGGAAATACCTAATCCAGTCAATAGAAGCACTCTGGATAGGGGGGTTGACATTAGTCCTTTCACATAAGAAAGAGTTCTGAAAGAACTCTTAAAACTGAAGGTGGATAAAGCAATGGGGCCTGATGGGATTCACCCCAGAATTTTAAAAGAAGTAAGGGAAGAAATAGTAACACCACTGACTACACTTTTTAATAAATCATGGGAGGATGGGGTTGGACCTGAGGACTGGAGGAGGGCAGATGTGATTCCCCTTCACAAAGTGGGAGCAAGACAGAGGCAGGAAACTACAGACCTGTCAGTTTGACCTCAGTGGTAGGGACAATGATGGAATCACTTCTGAAAGAAATAATTGTTGAGTACCTAGAGGCCAGTGCACCACAGAACTCAAGGCAGCATGGATTCACAGCAGGAAGGTCATGTCAGACAAATCTAATTGATTTATTTGACTGGGTGGCCAAAGCAGTAGCCCAGGGAGGGGCTGTGGACATGATCTACCTAGACTTTAGCAAGGCAATTGACACAGTCATGCACAAAAGGTTAATAAACAAATTAGCCATCCTGGAAGTGGGTCCTAGGGTGGTAGCCTGGGTAAAACACTGGTTGGGCAACAGGACACAGTGGGTAATAGCAAATGAAGTCCACAGTGAAGCAAGGAGGGTTACTAGTGGGGTACTGAAGGGTTCAGTACTGGGGCAGGTCCTTTTTAATGTCTTTATAAGTGACATTGCAGATGGACTGGAAGGGAAAATATGTCTCTTTGCAAATGACACAAAGATCTGCAACAGGATTGATACACAAGGTGGGGTGTAAAGGATGAAAAGGGATTTGCCAAGGTTGGAGGAATGGTCAAAAGTATGGCAGCTTAGATTCAATGCAAACAAGTGCAAAGTAATGCACATGGGAAACAAAACCCCAGGGGAAGTGTACACAATGATAGGTGAGATACTGACAACAACAAAAATGGAAAGAGACCTGGGGATAGTCATATCAGATGACCTAAAGGTGGGCCAGCAATATAAGAAGGCAGTAAGGAGGGTTGGGGGGATACTGGGATGCACAGGGAGAGGCATCACCAGTAGAAAACAGGAAGTTGTTGACCCTCTGTATAGACAGTTGGTAAGATCACATCTGAAGTACTGTGTACAGTTCTGGAGACCCCATCTCCGTAAAGACATAGACAGGGTGGAGGCTGTCCAGAGAAGGGCAACCAAAATGATGCAGGGTCTGCATCAGAAGACATATGAAGAAAGACTAAAGGAACTAAAGATGTATAGCCTCGAGGAAAGGAGGAAAGGGGACATGATAGAAACTTTCAAATACCTCAAAGGGACTCAATGAAGTCAAGAGGAAGCATCTTTCAGAAAAAGAGATGTGCAAAAACAAAGGGGCACAATTTGAAGATAGAGGGGAGACGGCTCAGAGGTAATGTGAGGAAGTATTTCTTCACAGAGAGGGTTGTGGATACATGGAACAGCCTTCCTGAGGAGGTCATAGAGTCAAAAACAGTGGGGGAATTCAAGAATGCATGGGACAGACACAAGGCAATTCTAGTGAGGAGTAGTAGGAAGTAGGCTGTTGGTTAACTAGGATCTGCAGTTTATCCATTAGGTAGGAAAATGGGCAGATTGGGTGGGCCAAGCGGTCCTTATCTGCTGTCAAATTCTATGTTTCTATGTTACACACCACAATGTGAGCCATCTAAAACTGATGATTGAGAAATCATCAGAATGTTTAACCAGGTGCACCATACAATGTGATCCATACTGAATGTGAAACTTACTGTTGTTTTAGACTTTATTGACTTTGTTTTATTTCATTAAGGTTTAATGCCATATGATAAAGCACTGAAAACTAGAAATCTATAATTAGTTTAAACCTTATTTTTCAGTTTTTCAGTGTACAATAATGGCTTTACTGAATAGTGAAGTACTTTCTATTCATTATGTAGACAGTAGCTTGTGAGCCAATATGTTTAAAAGTAAAACTTGTACAATGTTTTAAATAACTTCAGTTTTAATTATCTTTCTAAAACAAAATGTAAATTCAGTCAATGAAAGTCTAAAGTCCAGTAATAATAACAGTAATATTTATTTTAACATATTTTACTAGGTAATCATGCAGAGCCCTAAAAGAAAAAAACACAGAGTGTCACAGAGATAGAGAAGTGATGCAGTTCAGAGTGGCTAGCCCAAATCTCAGACAAAACCAACAAAGAAACTTCACCCATTACAAATCTATATACACACCATAACTTCTAAGCAAATAAAATGGGGTTTATTTCAGAATCTGTCCATCAAGGAATTGCCCTAGTACTTCAACCAACAGTTGTGTATATAGATTTCTGCTGAGTATTTTATTTCAAAGTGTGTGTGTGTGTGTGTGTGTGCATGAGGGGGTGATCAGAGGATAGAAACAGTTCATGAAACAGTGGCAAGTGGCTGCAAAGCACACCTCTGCTAAAGTCAGTTATTAATATTGTTAATCTAGACATGCAAAATAGGCAGACAGAATTTAACGCAAACATGCTAGACATTAACACTGTTAATTGAATCACTGCTGAAGTGCAGCATACACTCAGGGGCCAATAGTCACATACTGCACTGAAATCAGGGTTAAAGTGAAAAACAAATGAGGCCAGTGCTCTGACCAATGATGCTGATGTGATGTGGAATAGAATGCACTGTACTGACAGCATATGTAATTCCAATATATAACTGTGCATCATCATTTTCCATGGTTTTCAGGCTGTGACATCTGGCTTTACCATCACCCAAAAAATTCAGTATCTCCCAACTGAACATGAATCTGATTATCAATCAACTGACATTTTTGTCTTCAAGTACAGTAACCTTTTGGCATTCTTATTTTAGCAAACTGTGATAATCCACCCCAAGACATTCCTACTAGTAAGGATTCACTACTTCTCCATTGTATCTCTTCTCCACTGCCTAAATTTGGGATTGGAGTTTATCAGGACTCCATCCCTAGGCCAATGTTAGTTTGCATTTTTGTAAATTATTTACAATCTGTACTGATGTCTGCAGAACTATTTATTATAGGGCATGCTGAATGCATTACCATATTATGTTTTGGATTTTGCTTTGATAATGTGGCCAAGGATATACAAAAGGATTTTGATGAAGTCCAAAAACAGTTATTTTGTAATTGATTTTTATTAAATCCATCCAAGAACAAGTGTATGAAATTTGGATAAAAACAAAATCTGTTGAAGAATCAGTCTCAGATAAGTAGAACTGATGGTTCAATCACGGGACTGTTGAGTGTTTTAAATACTTAGGTTTTTTGTTATGTCAAACAATTTCTTCTACTCTTCAAATTGATTTCTTATTTTATTTATTTTGTTTTTGTTTTTGTTAATCATGTAGGTGTACTAGTCAAAAGCACTACCAATTTTCAGGCAAGACCTGGGAGAGTAACAGACAGCAAAGGTGACACAATAAATTGTGACAATTACAGGTAAACACAACTCCTTACAGAATGTCAGGTGGTGCACTACAGTTAGGAGTTAAAGATAGTGTAAGCAGTAGATAACAGGTAATACATCACACCAATGGTTGGAGAATGCAACACAACAAGGTATTAACATTGGTCAGGTCAGGATAGCTAACCTTGGACATAGTAATGTAAAGGGAGGTCAGATACCAAAATGGGTTAAGTGCAAGTAAACTTGTTTGCAAAAGGTAAGGCCTGTCTAGGTAGTGTTATGCTGGCTTGTGTTGCATGACCATAAGCCATTGCTCAGGAAGTCTTTGCGTAGGTCACTCTTAAAAACCTGATGAGATTGACCGAGACTTACTGATATGGGGATAGTGTTCCAAATTTTGGCTGCAAATACTGATAATGCCTGCTTGCCCATCTTTGTCATACATTTAGGGACATCAAAGAGCAGTCTGTCGGCAGCCCTCAGCAGGTATGCCTGTGGGGTATGACTTAACATACTGGCAAGTGCAGGTGGCATGCCAGATCTTATAATAATATCAACTGTGCAGCCTGCTATGTAGGTTCTACAGGAAGATGGGGACAGCAATCCTAGACTGGAATGTAGGAGACAGTGATGGGTGCTCCAGGGTGCAGAAAGGGCAAAGTGGCAAATACTGTTATAACACATGGTCCATTTGCTAAGGACCTTCTTGCTGGCTTCCAGGTAGGTGTGAGACTATATGTAATGCTCAGATGCAGGATATTGAGTGGTGTTCAGTATGGACCAGGGATTGTTAGCGTGGAAGAACATACTTTGAGTCTGGGTGCAGAGCCTAGGATCATCGTGACCATCTTCTTGGAGTTCATCAATAGTCTGTTTTCCATAAGCCAAGACTGTGTGCAATCATGATAAAAAATATCCACAAAAAGATTGTGCCTTCTTTAGCGTTAAAGGTTGTCTGTTTAAATTTACCAAAAATCCCTTGACCAATCAATTCTTTTGTCATTGTTAGATTATGACTTGCCCATGTATTAATCTGCACATGACTCTTTTTTTGACAAGGGTTCATATATCGTGCCATGAAGCATGCCACTTTGTTGATGGAGGAGCAAATGATATGCACCATTGTATACTGTATACACTGGTCAGCTGGCCTAATTTTCAGCAGTATTTGTCTTCATTTTGTATTATTAGGTTTTCAGACGTTCTTATGTACTGCAGTTATTTTATCTTTTCTGAATCAAAATATGATTTTCATCTATTTATTCAATAAGGTTGTTTCAGGGTTAATCAATCAAGCCCCCATTGTTTATAAATTGCTTGTGGCTACATTCCTTTGTTTTCAGGGATATTTAATATTGGAATGTCTTACCCAACTATTTCCAGTACCTACCAGGTCACAATATCGTATGCTTAATAACATACAACATTAGAGCTAACCCAGAACAATGCCATTGTAGAAAGCAAATGGTGCAATACCGCTAATACTGCTGTAAGTGATATTGCACTACTTACACTATCCCAGGCAGAGGATAAGACCTCTGCTGGGATGGGGTTCTGCCGAGCAGCTGCCGTGGCTCAATGGACTGAGACACTACAGCAAGGAACCCAGGCACTGCTTCTGGGATCGAGTTTGATTCCCAGTCCCAGAAACTTTAATTTTTTTCCTACTTTTGTGCCATTTGATGTTGCCCCCCCCCTCGAGTTGAGAATCCTTATTGGGGGTCAGGACCTGAGCCCCCTGTAGCAGGGGGTGTGGAGGTCTAAAAACACTTATGTCACATGGAAGAAATCATGCTGCCAATAGGCAGCGCAATTTTTCCATGTGGCATAATGTCTTGCGACATTATGACTCCGTGCCTCTCCAGTGTACTATCTTGCAAAATGTTTTCAAAAAGTGGTTAAAACAAAATGTTCTTGTTAACTCACAATGTAATTTTTTTCAAATAATATTGTTTGCATTTTGTACTGTATTTATGAATATTCTGCATTATTGATATATGTATAATATGTTTTCTTCTACTTTTTGAGTCCGTCTTGAAAATAGGCATCTAGAATCATTGCAGCAGCCTGGCTAATAAAGTTTAAATTAATAAATAGCTTATAATATATCAGTACTACTGTGCAATAGTTAAAGATGATTTGGCAAGTTGTTTTTCGAACTCTCTCTAGAGTTCTATGTAGATTTTCTCAAGATTTCATGTAGCACAGGTAGATCATTCCAGAGATTTCTTCTTTCTGTACAGTATCTCCAGAAAATCGTGGGAGGTAACTTGCTGAACTGGCTACTACCACTGTAAGGGGAACTGATAAAAGTGCAACAGAAAATTTCCATAGATTTTTACAAAATTAGAAATCAATCCAAAAACAGAATTCTTCTGTGTGCAAACTCAGTTTCCTTGGTTGTATTCAAAATGCCACTAATCACCAATCCCTCAGAAGGAATTCTGTCATACAGTCTAAATACAGCCTATGATGGGCTGGTAGATTAAACAATTAGAGAAATTCGCCTTGCCTTATAGTACAGTTTTATGCATATTTTTTACAATAAGACACATTTCCAGCAGTGCAACATACAATTTAAACATAACATTTTAAAGTGGTGGAACATGGTATAGGAGGTTCTCTTCCCACTTCAACAGTTGCACATGGAAACCACCAGTGGTGAATATAAACGATGCATACTATTTTTTGCTTTTGATCACTCATTGTTCTTTAAGAAGCTCTCTTCAGCCATTGCTTGAATGAGGGCAGATTTAGTCAACTTCATAACAGTTAAGTGCAAGAAGTCTGTATTTGCATGGTTGTTCCTTGGAACACTTTGGATCACCAGATTTCAGGTCCTAGTTTTAACTTATTTTTATTACAGGAGATGGACACCCAAACAGTAGCTTGGTAGGTTAAAAATATTAGTCTTGTGTCAAGCTGATCACAAAACCTAAAGATTAAAATTGGACTTCCTGGGAACCTAATTAAATAAAAAGATGAAAGTTCCACTATAGAACATGAAAATAGAAAATGTTTTTATCTACTACTTGTAAATAGTACAGTGTTGTAGTTTCAAACAAGTTACATGCTAGAGTTGAAGCAAAACATTTCTGGACTGGTTCTGTGCCAAAAAAAGTAAATAACTGTAAAGTACATACCAAAAGTATGAGAAAGAGGGAGCTAAACAACACAGAGTCCAACAGGCTTGTATAACGTCTCTAGATAGTGTGGATTCAGCATTTCTGACTAGTATAAGTAGTTTTTGTTTTTCTAAAAAGGCTCACGTAGAACATAATCTCTGTGAGAACAATTATCCTAGCCTGAGGAAAGAATACTCCAAGGTAGCAAACCCAATCTCTAAGGGAAAAATGAATTCATGTCAGAGTATACTTACTTATTAAAAATCAACAAACAAAACTGAAAATAAACAAAAAAACTTGATAAGTAGCTGTTCTGCAGAATTATTGTCTTTTTGTTTAGACCTCAAAGGGGATACCTGACAAAAAGCAAAGCACATCAACTGCTAGTGTATATGCATGGATTTCTATATGTTTAAAGCAAAGCAGAGGCCTGGAACAATCTACATTCATTCAGTCACTTGCTATTTACAAAGTACTGCAGTAACAGCCATCAAGTACTCCTGACCTCTAAAGTGTCACTTCATCAGGGTGGTTTGCCTATATCACTGTCTTTTAATTCTTATATTTAACATGAACATCAGTTTCTATATTTGGGTCATTTTGATCTCTTTAAAACAGCACAGGACAAAGTCCCATATTCCAAACCATCAGTGGTGATTTTGTGTAATATAGAGATCTCACTGTTTAAGGGTAGGATTACATTTATCTATAGAAGCAAGACTAAGCAACATTCCTTATTTCTTCTTGTGTTGTATAACTAAGTGTCCCAAGATTTTAACATTGTGAAAATTAATCAACATTTCCCAACTGGAGGGGAATATGGACAGAACCCTGGAATATTGAAAACAGAAAATACATGTCAGAGGGGGCTAAAAGTCAACACCTATAGTGTCTGTAAGAAAGGGGGGATCCTGCACTTTAGTGAAAAAATTTGTAAAATATTAAACAATTTTAAATAAGAACATAAGAATTTGCTGGCAGAAGGAGACTGTGGGGTCCATCTAATCTGCCTGAGATGTCTAACCCCCCCCCCACCTACTGATCTTGCTGAGGTGACTACAATGACTATCCCATGCCTGTTTGTATTGCTCAACTGTCTTTGCTACCACTACATCATGTGATAAGCTGTTCAAAGGGTCCATGACCCTCTCTGTGATAAAGCACATCCTAACATTGGTTCTGAACTTACCGCCTACCAGTCACAAGTGCCCACTTGTACACACAGTCCTATTCTCCTGGAAGAGGTTTCTGGTTTGTACTACATTTATCTCTTTAACAAATTTAAATATTTCTATCATGTCCCCTCTCTTCCTTCTTTGCTCTAGAGAGAACAGATTCAGCTGGGTGAGCCTAGTTTCATAGCATTTGTGGTGCAGACCCTGCACCACCCTGGCTGCTCTCCTCTGCATGGATTTAGGATGGTCTATATCCTTTTTCAGATGAGGCCTCCAGAACTGCATACACTAATCTGTGGTGTCACCAAGGACCTAAAGTGTGGGATAATTACCTCATGCTTTCTGCTAGTAATACCCCTGCCTATGAATCCAAGGATGCTGCTTGCCTTTAGTGCTGCTTTTTCACATTGCTTTCCTGTCTTTAATACATCTGATATCATAATTCCTAGATCCCATTCCAGTTTTGTCTCTTCCAATTGCTGCCCATCTAAAACTTATGTATTTCCTGGGTTCCTCTTACTCAAGTGCATTACCTTACACTTTTTGGCACGAAATTTCAACTGCCAGTTCTTGCACCATTCCTCCAACTTTCTGAGAGCTGCCTCTATACTCAAGACTCATTCCTGTGTGTCCACCCTGTTGCAGAGCTTTGTATCATCTTTGAACAGGCAGACCTTCTCTTTCAGTCCATCAATATGCCTGCTTTCTCCAATTTAATTGATAGCCTTCTGTGTGGAACTGCAACAAAGCTTTGCTAAAGTCCAGGTATACTATGTCCACAGCTGCACCCTGGTCCACCACTCTTGTCACACAGTCAAAGAATCCTATCATATCTGTACCACAGCATAAAAATAGCCCCCCTAAAATTAAATGTGACCCTCACTAACCTTTTGACTCAGCACCACCACACTTCACAGTCCCTAGTTCTGAAACTTAAAACCATTCTATGTTTCTCTTCTCTCACACAAACCCCCATAAACTCCAACCTCTGCACCTTGTTATATTGCCTAGGCAACAGCAACATGCAGCAACTGAAATCAAGTAAGACAACTGAAAGCTTTCTTGCCTACATTTCACATTTATGTGTACATATTTCCTTTATTTTCAACTATTGTCATGCTGCTACTGTGCTGATTTCACAAGCTGCTGCTTTCATGTCAGGATCAAAGCTCTGACACACCAACTGCTACAGCCTGTTACTGAATGCAAGCTATTCTTATTTATGTTGAAAGTGGTTTATTCACAGAAGTACACATAGGATGTTGTTGAGTGTGCATCCAAATTCTTGTTATTTGATCTCTCACCTTCTGCTTAATAAAAAGGAAGCACTACTCTTTCATACACACTTTTTAATGTAAAGAAAGCTAGCAGGAGAAAAAAGCGCCCCCCAGCAATTACATAAAACAATACATGGGGGCATGTAAAACTTGAATTTAGTGCATACCTTCAGTGTGGGATGCTTTGATAAACCTCTCAGGCTTTGCTCTCTGGGTTTATGTAACATCTAAAATCTTGGGTGTGCATTAAATTCTTGTTATGCACTCCACCCTTGTATTATTCCATGTTGTATTGTTTATTAACTGCTGTTATAATCAATTTGTACCAAAGAGATAGGTATGGACTAAGGCATGCATTAAACATCATAGAGAGTACATTTGTAATAGATCATATAGGCATGTTCTAGATATCTGTCAGAGTAGGACATAGGGTGGTTTGTATATACTGATTATCTTTACTGAAGTAGCATTACTGAATATGTCAAAAGTCAACACTATAGTTTTAATTGTTACTGTTATTAGTAACTAATTGTGATGGAACAAATATATGATTGTGAAATTTAAGATTTTATCCAATTAATGTTAAGGGTGAAATGAAACTCATCCCTCTCTGTGGATACTGTGGATCTGACCATTTGAATAAAGTAGTTTAAAAAAATTGGTTGCACAGAGTTTAATTATTTGCATAATAGATTATGGATTGCCTCTCTGTGCTACGGCTACAGACAGTACAATGTCAAGACTGAGGACAGCATATAATCAAATATGTAGATTTGTACTGGGTGTAAAACAAGATGCACACCATTGTGTTCTTTACCAGCAAACAAGCTGATTACCTTTGAGTGCTAGGATTAAGTATTTTGATAGTAGTTCGTCCTTGAAAATAATTAATGGTTAGAGTACCAGAAATTTGAATATGATAATTATTAAATGTTCTAAGATTTATAACTAAAAATCTACCAAGAACGAACATTTTGAAATACCTTACTGCAAAACCTGCTTAAGGGCAAAGGTACTTTAGAAATAGAGCAATAAAAACCTGGAATTCTCTACCTTAACAACTAACTGCTAATAACTGAATTGCATATTTTAAGAGCAACACGAGATGAGAGCATATTTGAATGATTTGTAAGAATGTAATTTTTTTATAGGTTAGTTTGTAATCTAAAAAGATTTATGTAAGATTTTTAACATTGTTTTTCATGTTTTGTTTAGATGTTTCAGATGCTATTTAGTTTTATACTTTTTATATATGTTACTTAACATGGTATTGTTGTATAATAATCCAAAACTGTATGTTTTTATGTATGACATACTATAAATTATGACCGGTTAACCCTTGAAAAAAGGCACTTGTTACCTGAAGGTACTACCTTATTAATAAATCAAACCAAATCAATTTTCTATACACCAATGACATTTCCACCATATATGGTATTTTGCTGTATTACTATTTACTAACACAGACAACACACATAAAACATTTCAAAATAGTCCAGTTAAAAGGCTGACTTAAACCAGCCATTAGTGCAGTGGTAGCTCTGCTGTTCACAATGCTGGCAACCTGAATTGTGTAGCACTTTCAAATCATCAGAAACCAGATGGTGGGAAGGTAGATTGAATTTCCCAGAGGACGCACTCCTCCTCTGTGGAGGGAGGCTTGTAGCAGCCACCTTGCAACTGTCACCTAGTTGACCACAGTTGGCAGTGCAGGTGGAGCTCCAATTATGGAGAGGAGATGTTAAAGGAGCTTGACACATGATCCACACTCCTTGACTTTATGACGCTTTATTTCCCCATTACCTCTGCTTATAATACCTGCTTGCCTATTCCACTCATGTTTGAACTCACCACTGTCTTTGCCCCCATCACATCTTCTAGTAGGATATTTCAGGTATCAACCACTAACCTTTTCTTTGAAGAAGTATGTCCTCTCATCCTTCTTAAACTTCCCCAGATGAGTTTCTTTGCATGCCTCTGTGTATCAGTGCTCCTCTTTCTTTGAAAGTGGCTCCACTCCTGCACTTTGTTCACCCATGTGAGGTACTCATAGGTTTCAGTCATGCCCACTCTTGCTCTCCTCTCTTCCAGGGAATAGATGCTGGTCCCCCACAGTCTCTCCTCATTTAGAATCTCCTGCAAACTCCACATCATTTTAGTAATCCTGTTTTGGACTGCCTCCACCCTGTCACTGTCCTTGCAGAGGTGCAGTACTTAAGGTGGGGTACCACCAGTTAGTGATACAGAGGCAACTCCACCTCTCTTCTCCTGCTAGAGAATCACCTTCCCTATTCCTCCCAGCATCTGGCTTGTCTTGCCTATTGCCCAGTAGTTCTTGATGATGAAAGGCTGCTGGGAGATCAGGTGTGACTGAATGCTGCGCTGCTGAGGGTAGCAACAAGAGCAGGGCTGTACAAAGTGCATTTTTGGATTATTAAAGGTATGCTGCTGCCTCTGCATTTGGGATTTTAAACAGAAGCTTTTCTGTTTTGTGCCCCAGGGCTATGGTCCCTACACAATCTTACCAGGTCAACTTGATTCACTTGATTTCATGTCATCATACCACTAGCACCACTTCAGATACTCCTTACTAGGAGTCCATAGTGGCAGGAGCCCTGGAGAGACCTGGGAGTAGTAAAATCTGTGGAGGGTGACCTCCGTGATGTTGGCGGCAAAAAGGATATAGAGGATTTGCAAAACTGCATTAAAGGACTTTCAAATTTAGAAGGAGGACTTTCTTCCTCTCCCTAGATGCCACTGTCTCTTTCTTTGTGTCTCCTGTAGTTGACAAAAAATTTTGCCCAGATAATTTAAGTGAATTTTGTCCAGTGATATTAAGTTAATTGGATTTACAGCTTTTATTTTGTTTTGTTTTTTTACTGCGCATGATTAGTTCACTAATTCTTTTTTTTTTTTTTTTTTAGTTTGTTTTCAGTTACTGGGAGTTGTCTGCCTCATTGCAACTTAAGGTATCTACTTTATGGATACTCCGGGGTTTCAACCATTTCCCCTAATAATTTTTAAGTGTAATCCAGCTCAGACTAACCCAGAATTCTAGGCTCTCAGTATTTTAGTTCAAAATTTTTGTCACCTCACAGTCCACGTGATTTTTTGGGAGAGTGTAACTTTTTATTATATCAGAACTTACCGATTGTCTATGCTTAACTCTATTAAATAGATATGATTTGTGGTTCAGATTTGACTGAAAGATAGACAAAATAGTCTCTAAGATTACTGAAATTGACTTGGGAACAGCATTTTAAAATTAAAAAACCTCAGGGAAATATATGTTTATTTGATTCCTTTGAGCACATGTATGACTCTCAATTCAAATAGCATGTGTCCGCGTCCTTTGCATGCAAACACCATTTTGGAACTGCAATAAAAGGAATTACCACAATTCATCTAGAGCCCTGTGTTCTTGGCACTTTTGGAGCTTTTTGCTGCCATGCTGATTTGGTGTTTTACTAGGAGGGACTGGGCAACATGGTATGTGACTCTTAGGAACTCAGAAATTGTTTTTCCTTTGAGGGTTTTTTGAATTTTTATGAAGTGGTCACTGATATTTTCTGTGTTCTGATTTTATTCACAGCATTCTCGGTGGCTGTATCTTACTCTGGGATTTGCTTCACCTACAATTGGTCCTGCTTTCAAATCATAGAAACATAGAAACATAGACAATGATGGCGGAAAAAGGCCATAGGTCCATGTAGTGCACCCAAGTTCTCTGTAATCACTGGAACTTACTTTTCCTCCGTGGTACTAACCCTTCTGTCCTCTTTCAATTCTCCTCCTTGGTCCTGTTACCCCCGGTAACCATTATTCCCTTCATCATGTCTCAGAATTACTTGAATCCCCTGACTGTCTCTGCTCCCACCAATTCAGCTGATGGACTGTTCTAAGATTCCACCACCCTTCCTGTTGTTATGTCTGGGTTATATACCACCAACTGATCCACATGTAACCATAACCTTATACACTTACAAGTATTAGTGCCTTACCACAGTCTTACAATGTTTTGTCTTGTTTTATTATTTATGTTAGTGTTCTTTATTGTATTTGCTATGCTCATATTTGTCTGTAATGCATTTACCCATATATACTGTTTCTAGTTTCCACATATATTCTGCTATACATGTAATCACTCATATTCTGTAGTTTTCCAATACTGTGACACATTGTGTACTTTTATGATTATGTTGCAAACATTTCCAGACTACCTGTCTGGAAATAAAAACAGATAACACTTATTCTTATTCTAATTATTTGCCACATACCAGGTCTAGGCCCCCAGGTTGCATCTGGAATCAAGCATGTTGCTCAGTATGCCTTCCTGGTAAATCTCGTAAATAAATAAATAAATTCTTGCTGAATATGAGTTTTCTTTGTTCATAGCTTCTTCCTTATTTCCTATGTAATTGTCCAAGGGAGACATCTTGTTTACATGCCTTATCCAATGCTGTATGTTTATCATATCTGTAACTGTACTCTCATCAGTCATATATAATTGTATGCACACCACCTCCTCAGAGAGAAAGAGATCATACTCAAGGAATGGTGGGAAATCACCTCCCTTGTAATTGCTTTTCACTTGTTATGGCGTTAGTATTGTAATAAATCTTTTTTTATTACTTCTTCTTCTTTGTTACTTTCTTTGTTCAGCATACCATGCAAAGAACCTAAGGTGTGATCTTTTCACATGTAACACCGTAAAGTAGTACTTCCTCACATCTATCCTAAATCTACCTCCTGTTAATTTCCATTTGTGTACACAAGACCATAAATTGGTATTCAGACTAAACCAGTTTCCTGTAGTTCACTTTTTTAATTCCCTTAAGGAACTTGACCGTCTCTATCATATCTCTCCTCTCCCTTCTGGTCTCCAGTGAGTACATATTTAGTGCCTTAAGGTGCTCCTCATAGGATCTACCCTACTGCCCCTTATTCACTTTTGTTACTGTGTCCTGCACTGTCTCCAACCAATCCTTATCCTTTCTGAGGTGAGGACTACAGAACTGAGCACAGTACTGTAGGTGAGGCCTCACCAGGAATCTATATAGGGAAACTATTACCTCTTTTCTTGTGCTATCAGAACCCCTTCTGATGCATCCCAGCATCCTGCTAGCCTTGTTATCAGCCTTGTTGCACTGACTTGATTGCTTAAGTGACTTGCTAATGATAACTCCCAGATCCCGTTCCTCAGCTGTGGTGCTAAGTCTCTCTCCTCCCATCCAGTACTCTGTCTTGGGCTTCTTTTTCCCTAGGTGCATCACCTGGCACTTTCTAGTATTGAATTTTAACTGCCAGACCTTTGCCTACTCCTCTAGCTTTTGTATGCTTCTCTGCATTTCCATTATGCCCTCATCACTATCCACCCTCCCACATAGTTTTGTGTCATCTGCAAAGAGACACAACCTGCCCTGGATGCCTTCTCCAAGGTCACTAATGAACATGATGAAGAGGACCTGACCCAGGACAGATGCTGGAACCCTGCTCATAACCTCCTTCTCATCTGATTTAACCCCCCAGGCCACCACCCTCAGCTGCCCCGCCATCCAGTTTAGCTACACCCATGTATTCCATCTTCTTGAGCAATTGTTTGTGAGGTACTGAGTCAAAAGCCTTGCTGAAATCAAAGTAATGGTAAATGACCAATGTAGTAAAGCAATTGGCAAAGCTAGTATAATGATGGCTTGCATAGGAAGGGGCATTACTAGTAGGAAGAGGGAAGGGATGATGCAATTATATAAGACCATGGTTTGATTGCACCTGAAGTATGGGGTACAGTTCTGGAGGCCTCATTTAAGGAAGGACATAGATGTAATAGAAAAGGTTCAGAGAAGGGCAACAAAGATGGTGCAGGGTATGCTGGGGAAATCATGTGAGACCAAGTTGGGAGAATTAAGTCTGTATCCACTGAAGATTAGAGGAGAGAGAGGAGACATGATAGAGACATTCAAGTACATGAAGGGGATCAATAAAGTGAGGGAAGGAAGTCTGTTTAAATGGAAAATTTGAGTTAAAACAAGATGTCATATTTTAGATTGGAAGGAGGAAGATTTAAAGGTAATGCAAGGGAATGTTATTTCACTGAGAGGGTGGTTGTATCCTAGAACAAATTAACTGGGAAAGAAGTAGATGTTGAAATGGTGGAGGGATTCAAGAGAGCATGGGATCGACATATGGGTTTGTTTAGAGCAGGGGGGGATAGACTCCTTGTTCACCAGTGATAAGTATGGGAGGGGAGAGATGGGCAGACTAAATGGGGCAGAATGTTCCTTTTCTGCTGTAACATTACTATGATACTATGATAGAGCAGATCCACAGCATGGCCCTTGTCTAATTCCTTTGTCACCCAGTCAAAGAAAACTGTCAGGTTAGTCTGACAAGATCATCCTGCCATGAAACCATGCTGGTTACTATCCTGGAGCCTATTGCTCGCCAGGTAGTCTATGAGATCCTTTTTTGATCAGTGACTCCTTCAGCTTTCCTACTATAGAGGTTAGACTGAAAGGCATGTAGATCCCTGGTTACTGCTTATACCCCCCTTTAGGAAGCGGTACAACATCTGCCACCTTTCAATCCATTGGAACTTTCCCAGACCCAAGTGAGCTGTTGAACAGGCATAGCATTGGTTCAGCCAGCTCTGCTGCTAATTCTGATTATCCTCAGATTCAATCCATCTGGTTCTGGAGCCTTATCTATCTTAAGGACAGCCCGGCCACTCAGAACCCTTTTGCTAGTAAATAATAGTTGTCTTATTTATGGGATTCCATTAGTGGCCACTTTGATTCCACTCTCTGGCATGAACCTGCTGTCCTGCTTAGTGCAAACGGAGAAAAAAGTAATCATTAGGATGGTAAACTTTTGCCCGTCCTTGTCTAGCACTCTATCCCTCAAACTAGCCTTACAATTCCCCCACCCTTTTTCCTTTTTTCACTATTATATCTGAAAAATTGTTTTTCTAATTTCCTGATCCCCTCCACAGTATGCAGCTCTGTGTTTGCTTTGGCCTCCCTAACAGCTCTCTTTGCTTCCCTATCTTTCTGCAGATAATCCTCCCATTCTACCTCCCCCTGCTTTTTCTTGTATTTATGGAAGACCTTCCTTTTGTTCCTTGATGCTTCCCTGACTCTTGCTATCATCTAATAGTTAAATAATCTAATAGTTCCCTCAAATCCTTTTTGGGAAAAGACATTTTGTCCCCATTGTTTACCATAAGGTATATATTTTTATTTAAGAGAAACACAGAGCAGTCTCTAAACGAAGCACGCATATTTTTTTAGGCAAAGTTTCTTGTAGCATTTTATAAAATAATTGATGTAATTTAACATAAAGTAACCTTTAATCTGTCTTGGTTGAATATTTATTATCTTTATTGCTTGCTCATTTTCAATTTCACCTTTCTCCTATAGATCCTATCTTGGTTGAATAGTAATTAATTAACTTTACTGCTTGCACATTTTTAATTTCATCCAACTCCTTCTGATTTTAATTGCACTATTTGGTAGACATTAATTTAATTTTGCATCTTAAATGTTTCCCAACACTCTGTTATTATAGTACTTTATTAGCAGGATTTGAAATCATTGCTGCTTTTTTATTGCTTTATCTGATTCATTTATTTAATAAATTTAATTCACTTTATCTCATCATAGTTTTTGATGAATTTTATATATAGTTGATGTATACTGTAGTTGACATTTAAAATTAAAGTTCATGATATTATTAATGAATTAGAATAATTATTACCTTATAAGAGTTGATAGAGTCACCTATACTATGCATTTAATTAATTGGTTTCATAGTTGGACTTTTTCTCTGGACTTGCATTTCTTTCTTTCTAATTTTTTCCCATCAAGTCAAACTGCATCAATAATAAATGAAGTAGAGCTCAGAATATTTCTGGAGAGCATATCCATTTGTGGGATTTAACATCTGCTTCCTTGCTGGGGGAAAGATATGCAATGTTCTGGTTTGTACAAGCAGACTTAAAGTACCATATCACTATTTGGGATTTCCAGAAGACTGGCCCTACTTCTAAAAGATGTTTTTCTCCTGAATAGTGGTTGCACAAGAAGGACATTGTTTCTGACAGTATCTTAGACCTTCCTGGACTTACAGTAAATGGTCCTTTTTAGTGGACTTTAATTTGATGGTTTATTCTTTGGCTGGTATTTCTAACTGTTTAATGTTGGCTGACTTTCTCATTCCATAGTTGTATATATAATTGTGTAATTATTTATTTTAGAATCTGTATTTAATGTAAGTAAAGTCTCTGTATTCATATTTACATAAGAGTTTATTTGCTTACAGTATATCATCACTTTCAGGATGGTCTGCACAAGAAGTGGTAAAAATAGTTATCTTACAGAAGAAGCACAATGCCTACAGGAAAGTAATAAAAAGGGCCTTAAATCAAGGAAACAGCGGTCCAAAAGTGAAAACTATTTGGAAAATCAGGAAAGGGTAAGCCTTAAGCAAGCAAGCATTACTAAGGTTTTCCCACACACTACCCCAAAGGGAGTTGATTTTTCCATATCCATTTCAGCTTCTACAACAATTGTTCAAATGGGAAGAGGAAATTACCCCTCTAAGAGTATGATCCCTATTAAAGTTTTGAATATGACAACAACGGAGGCTAACTCATTGAATCTGGAAGCCTCATCAACTAGCACTTTGAGGCAGGTACCAGAAGGTATATCTTTGTTTGCCTATGAATGGGACTCATATGATCATACAACCTCAATTTTAGATAATACAGGTTTTGAATGTTATCTCAATACTTTGTCTCCCCAACTATTTTAATCATAACATATGCATTCTTCCTATTCAGAATATGTATTCAAATCTCCTTCTCTACATAAAGCTAATATTAAGTTAAAAAAATAAGGGATATTGCTCAAATTACTGTAACACAAAAAAAAAATCCTGATAGCTTTGCATCAGTCATCCATGACATTAGTCATGCTACTGATGGACTTAAGAAACTAATTCCTTCAGCATTTGATGACAAGAAATCAGGTAATATAAGTCTAAATGTGGTACCCTCTTCTAAACTGTGCAGTATCCTTACTCCAACTACATATGCTATGCCAAATGCCTCACATATTGCATACCAATAAGGAATTATTACTAATGAAGGGAATGTTGTTTCTTTTTCTTCCCTTTCCAATCAAATGTTGGAAATAATTAAAAATCCATATTTTGCTAATGTGGTACTTTTGGAGATCCTTGGGGTGATTAAAGTGGAAATCATTAACTTAACCAAGCAATTTTAAAACAATCGAGGAAAGAAGAATCAGCATTTATATAGCACTTTTCATACATCCAAAGCACTTTACAAGCAATGCTAGACTGGTAGTGAAGTGACTGAATGTGTGGTGGCAGCCATATCGCACATCATCACCCACACACAGCCTGGATAATTGCATGAACCGGTTTTATGGGAAGGGGAATGTTGGCCAGGACACTGGGAATGTTCCCTACTCTTTGCAAAGAGTGCCCTGGGTTCTTTCACTTACACCTGGACAACACCAGGATGGGCAGAAGGGATCTCAGTTTAGCATCTCATCCGAAGGACGGCACACCCCAGCATTACAGCACCCCCCAATACTGCACTCGGATGCCAGCGATTTTTTAGGTGCAAGTCCAATCCTGGTGTGGGACGAGAACCTACAACCTTCTGGTCCAGAGGCGGATGTGCTACCAACTGAGCCACGCTGACACAACAACAACACTCTGAGACCTGTTATACTTGTGAGGCAGAATCATTAAAAGTGATGGATAATAAAGCAATGCAGGTCTCCATTCCACCTTCCTTTAATAAGGAACACTCCTCAGTAGCTGTAGATGTAAAAGGTTGTTTAGGGCCCTATGGGCTCCAAGGGCACCAACAAAAAAAAAATCAAATAAAGTTATAAAAAACAAAACAATCTAAAATAAAATGCTCAAAGGGACAATTTGTTCCTGGAACAGATAGTACAACTAATGAAAATAGGGGGAAAGAGAATGAAGAGAAAGAGGCAGATCAGCCAAGAATCTTTGATGGAGCACATCCACTTATGCAGATTGCACCTGCCTGTGGAGGTGAGAAAGTTACAGTAGAATCCTGTTTATCCAAACTGCCTCAGAGATATCCAAAATGTTCAGATAAATGGACTTCAGATTAATGGGATTACAGACGCTGAGAGAAAAAAAAACTGTCAGAGATGGTCAGCATTGTCAGTACAGTACTGCAATGTATTTACACTTTATTTATACGTACTGGCACTTACAAATCTGCTAGTAAATCACAAAAACATAAAAAGTTAAAGTGCTGAATGATAAGCTAGTAAGTAACAGAAAGGAAAAGGAATCAATATCCACATCAAATCATCCCAAAAAATCCATATCAGTTTTTTGTTTCATAGAAGAGAAGCACTTCTTACTTGCCCTTTCTTGCAGGTTCTGTATCAACATCAGATCAATGTGTGAGCTGTCAGGCTGTGTCTCCATATATTCCAGGCACTTTTCAAAGTAGGAGGCTGCTTCTGAGTGTGTGATGGGGGAGGTAGTGGTGATGCAGCAGCATCGTCATCCCACTCATCTTCTTCTGAATTGGGTGTTAACTGCATGCAAACAAGGCTCACAATGAAATCTTCATCCAGGATTTCATGCCCCTCCTCCCTGGCATTACATGTCATCCACTGCTCCAATTGGGAAGTATTGATCTCACCAGGTAGTGCTGCAGTGATCCGTATTAGCTCCTTTTGCTCCACTTGATTGTCTGTTTCACCATCATCATCTGTGTCCAGGTCTAGGTCAGCAATCTCTCTCTCATACCTTATGTTTGATTTCTGCTAAGATTTCTGAATGGTTTCTGGTTGCACATTTTGCCATGCATCTGCCAACATATAGCAAACATCCTTCAAAGTTGTGTGCTTAAGGATTTCACCGAGTGGAACTCCCTCATTGTCATCTGAAAGAACTGACTTTAAAAGTTTTTTCCGTAATTTTGTTTGAGTTTCTAGGATTCCCTGATTACAGGGATACAATTTTGAAGTTGTTTTAGGTGAAATAAAGAAACATTTTATTGAACCTCCTCTTGTCTTTCCTGGGGGAATGTCAGGGTGAGTGGGTGAATTGTCAACAAGCAGGATAACTTTTATGGGTAGCCTTTGAGAGTGTGAGTTTTTACAGAGGTGATATAGTGGTCATAGAATCACATTTTGAAAAGACCAGCATTCATCCAAGAATTGCTTTGTGCAGCGTACAGCACCAGGAGGGTATTCATGTTTACATGTTTGAAACAGCATGGTTCTCTTGATGTACTGTACCGATCATGAATGGCTGCAACTTGTGAGAACCACTGGCATTCATGCAGCTGAGGATTGTAATTCTCTCTTTATGCTTCTTGAATCCAGGAGCATCACACTCCTCACCGTGAGCCAATGTTTTGTCTGGAAGGCACCTCCAGAAGATGGTCTCATCAGCATTGTACACTTGCTCTGCCATGAGACCCTCTTTCACAAATATCTCTGTCAGTTTTTCAATAAAGAGTCAAATCCTGTCATCTACAGCACTTAAAGACTCACTGCACAGCCTGAGTTGACAGATGCTGTGACGTTTTTTGAAACAGTCCAGCCATCCATCACTCGCAGTGAATGATGTCTTGTTTCCAAGTTTTTCATGGAATTGTAATACTTTCTCTATGAGTAAGGGTCCAGATAAGGGTGTCCCCTTTTCTCTTTCCTGGTAAAACCAGACATAAATTGCAGAGTATCTTCTGTTGTCGGTGCAAGCCCACATATTCTTGTGGCTTTCTCCATCAGACAATGAATCCATGGAGCAAGCAAAGTTTCTGAGTTTTTCTTTTGCCTCCCTTATGTCAAATATGGTGGACTTGCCAACACCATATTCAGCTGCCAAACAAATAGCTTTTTCACCACTTCCCAACCTCTCAATGATTCACAGCTTCTGAGCCACACTCAGTACAGTCTGCTTTCACTTAGAAATGTTTCCAGTGAACTGCACAGAATGAATGACTTGCATATGGTTACAGCCTACACAAATGGGATTATAGGTGATTAGCCACTGATTAGCCTCTGATTACATTATAAAGACAAAGAACTTCTGTGCGTAAACACTGAGGCAAGGGTTACCCCAAAGGGCATTTGGCTGGGAAGCCAAGTTTCAAGAAAATACAAAGTCACACATGCCCCCACAATGCAAAGCATCATGGGCTGCATATGCAAATCACCACAGAATGTTATGCTGGTCCAACTTTAAGCAGAATTGCATGGTGCCGAAAGGCCTCTCACACAGTTTGCAAAGGGTGCTAACAGAAGACATAGACACGTGTTTCGTCCATTATAACATGATTACATTATAAGCTGCTTCTCATTTACAGTGATCGACAGTTCTGCTGACTGTAAATTACTGTGCTTAGACTGAGCCACAGCAATTATCAACAATTATCAGGAATTGAAAGCAGCATTTGTAAAAGCAGACACAGTGTGAATATGGGGGACAACCCCGCTATACGATAGATAGGGAGTTCCAGATTAGCGAGGTTAAGATAAATGGGATTCTACTGTATTTCTAACAATAATGTGGGAATGTATCCATTAATCCAGGTGGAGACTTTGTTCAGGCGGGAAGTTGAGGGACCCCAAAGACTGAAAACCCTTAAGAAAGTTGAAGGATTGGAAGGGAAAACTTTAGTAGCTACTTCACATCACATACTAACCTATTTTAAGGCACATAATTTAGAGTATGGCTGTTTAAACCTGGAAACTAATTTTCTGATAGAAATTCAAGGTGTTAATTTGTTAGACCTGAAGATCCCAAGAAAACTGTTAAAATGGATAAAATACTTATTTCATATTTCAGATGAAGAAAGAGAATGTTTTGCCTCGGGTCCTGCTAATCCAAATTATTTGAATTTCATTTTACTGTACTTGGACTCTGAAAAATTAGCTCATAGTATTTGGAAACAAGCATTTTTTTTATTGCCATTAGGAATTAAGGTTCTCCCACCGATTAAGGTCCTGAATCCTTGTAGTGTAAGTACAGGTGAATTAGAGGCCATTCCACAAAGTGAGACTAAGAAGGAAGACCTGATGAGAGGATGTACAGTTCAGGAGACCATTGCTAAATATGAGTCTAGCCAATCACTGTCTTGAGAAAGTAGACTCTGCCAAAATCTAGGTGGAAAACAAATGCCAGAGATACAATAGGAAATGTTAAACATGATCACACAATTTTTTTATCTCTTTTGCTCAATTTGAATATATTTCCCCTAGCTCTGTCTCCTAGATTAAGATGCACAAGAGTATTATGGACACTCCACAACTGGGTATTACTTTCAAGAGTTCCAAATTGGCTGATGTGGTTTTAAAAGCTTCCTATATGTTAAATTTATTATGGATGTTCATACTAAACATTGAAACCCTAGCTACACACCTTGAACTAAATCTTAATTCTCCAAGTAAGTTCCAGAGCATGGTATGCCAAACATTGATGTTAATAACTGTTTTTTGCCATTATATTATATACCTCCACTATGACCAAATATTATTACAGAAGTAACTCATACTTTATCTGTTCCTGTTGGGAAGTTAACCCTTATGTTCTGAAACATTGAGGGTCTTTCTTTTAAACTGGCAGACAATAAGACAAAATATTTCCTAATACATTATGATATCTTTTGTCTGCAAGAGATGTGGAGCTCTACTATTCCTTTGCTACCAGGATATACATCATTTGGCATCCCAACTCACAAGAACAAATGGTTTAGCCATAATAAAGCTGGTATGGCTACTTATATCAAAATGGTCTTGAATTTTACAAACATTTTACTTCCATTATCTTCTGATTTCATTCTCCCCATAAGACTTGAAAATGATTCTCGTTAACATTTACCCCCCCAACTGCCAAATCCTTTATAAATACCTAGGTGCAGTTTGAATAATTTTTAAACGATACAGTAGACAGATACAAACAAGAAGCAATTTTAATAGTAGGTGACTTCAATGCAAGAATGTATATAAATAAGCAACATGAAAGTCTTTACTCTGATTTGATACAGCATTTTCAGATAGTTAATTCTAGGGTAAGTTGGGTTAGAAATTCCAAAGATAAAAAAATATAATTTGCTCAGCAGAAATCTTTTCAGACTAATATCAGAAAATAATTTCTGTCCGCTCAATGGCCATCTTCCTGGAGATAGGGAAGAACAGTTCACTTATATCTGCCATTCTGGTTCTTCCATTATAGACCTTGCCTGGGCAAATACCCAGGCATTAAACATGATTATTGACTTAGAAGTATTAGACTGCTCTGATTCTTCCCATGTATTGGTGCTTATGTCTTTAAGTTCACAACAATTCTTAATAACTGACTGTTACCCTCAAGTAAACACAGGTAATATTGAAATTCTTAATGATAAAATAATTAGATGGAATGGCAAAAATGTGGCACTTTTTATAGAACTTCTTAATGATTCTTTTACTACTGATATTTGTACTGAAATAATAGATCCATGTGATAATAGCAATATAGTGGAAAAAAATGGTCTATGCTAAACTTTCATATTAGACCTTCCTTAAGAACCAGATATCTCTCCTCCCCACCAAAAAAAACATACTACTTAGTTTAAAAAAACATGTGTAGAGGTCAAAATAAATGAATACACATTAGCCAGATACTGCAAAGGATCAAGAACTAGGGACATTTAAAAAGTTTAAATAGAGCATAGAAAAATTACAAAAAAAACCTACTTGAAGTTGAGCAAGGTAAATATAAGAGAATATGGGACAAACATAGAGAAACTATTTTTACTAAAGACACAAAGAAAATGTGGACTGTAGTAAGCTAGGGTTATAGTAGTTATACAGTTGGTATTGAGGCTTTTATTCCCCCTAACATCTGGGAATAACATTTTTAAATTTGTACTTTTTCAGATTTAGAGAATAAGGACTTTCGTAGGTATATTGCACAAGGACAACAACTAAAGCAAACAATGGCTCCTTATCCTATTTATATTTAGGAGCATGAGATCAGATATGCAATTTTTAAGTCTCATTCAGACAAGGCTCTGGGGGCTGGATATTCAAAAGGGTTGCGCCATGCGCAAGTCCGAAATTGCGCCATTCTGCCATATTCAGCAGGAGGCAGTTGTGCCCCCCCAATTCAAGCTGAGCAACAGCGCAATGCTAATGAAGGCATGCTGAACCAGAGGGGGAGGAACCATGCATAAACTGCACATCCCAATATTCAGCGGGCTGTGCAGAGTTGTCTGAAAGCAACCCCCAACCTCGCCTGCACAACTTTGAGCAAAAAAAAGGAGTAAGTCGAGGGCCACCCACAAGTGAGCTGCCACATTGCAGGGCACAACAAGCAGCTGCCACCTGTGGGTGACCTCGGCCCAATACTCCCTGTACTGTGTCAGCAGAATATAGTAACCCCTCCCCGACTGGCCCGATCGTGGGCATAAGTTTAAAAACCTCCATCCCCGACCAGCCGATCCACAGGCATCGGTGACCGACACACCCCTCCCCGACAGGCCCGATCGCGGGCATAAGTTTAAAAACCTCTCAACCTCGACCAGCCCGATCGCGGGCATCAGTGACAAATACCCCACCCCCACTAGCCCAATCGCGGGCATCAGTGACAAAAAACCCCACCCCACTAGCCCGATCGTGGTAGAATAGATTTCAACCCCGCCGACTGACTGCTCAGTAGGGCTGCATGCCATTGGTTCAGAATTCATTCATTCCATATCTGGACTGCCTTGTATGGTATGGGCTGCCGCCTATTGCTCTTGCTCTGAACCAATGGGCGTGCAGCCTACCGGACAGATCAGTCAGCGGTGGCAGGCGGCAGGCAGGTGGGATGCTGCTGGCTGACAGGGGAGAGCGGGTGGTGGGGGCTCCATGGGTGGGTGGGGTGGGGGCCACTAGATCACCAGGGTAGGTGGACCTTGGGGTGGACTCTAATGCCCATGATCAGGCTTTGTGGTCCACTGGACCACCAGAGATATGTTCTTGGGGGTTGAAATCGTTCTGCCCGCGATCGGGCTAGTGAAGTAGGGATGTTTGTCACTGATGCCCACAATCGGGCTGGTCGGGGGTGGGAGGTTTTAAACTTACGCCCGCGATAGGGCCAGTCGGGGAGGGGTGTTTGTCACTTATGCCGTGATTGGGCTGCAGGGGCATTGGTCCCAGATGGCTGCTGCCTGGCAGGGCGCCAGGCGCAAGTCCTCGGGGATCGGCGCACCTGCATGCTAATGGCATGCAAATGGGGCCACAAATAGATGCAAATGGCCCCCCCTGCACCTTGCATGAATTATGGCCCCATTTGCATGTCACCTTTGAATATCGGAAATTTCGCATATGGCGCAATGGAACTTCACCACCGCATCTTGAATGCTCCACTCTGACCACTTGCAATGGCGCAAGTTCCACTGCACCATGCACAGTGGCTGTGGCAACGGGGTGATATTCAAAGGAGTTGCTCAATAGCGCAACTCCGTTGAATATCGCCCCGGCCACACCCCTGCGCAACTATTTTGTGCAGCGCAAGGGCTTGCGCCACAGTATGGTGCAGTTTGAATATCCAGCCCTTGGTCCTGATCAAATTCTAATAGATGTATACAAATATTTTCCAGATTGGTGGATTCCCATCTTAAAGGTATTAATTGTCCAAGGCAGACATCTTCCTTCTAGTTGGACAGGAAGCACTATCTTCCCTATATTTAAAAAGGGAATTCCTTCGGACCCCAAAATGTACAGACTAATAAGCTTGATTGATGCCTCACAAAAATTGTTTTTCAGAATTATTCTACAAAGACTTCAAGATTGGCTGGAAGAAAAATAAACACAGTATTAAGTGAATATCAAAACAGCTTTACAGCTGGACTCAACTATCCAACACTGTTACATCCTCTCACACTTAATTTGGAAATGCTAAAAGGTAAAGTAAGCTAAACTGTACTGCTGCTTTGTGGATTTGAATGCATCCTTTATTTATTTATTTAAATTTTGGTAACTGGGTGAGCCCACTGAGACCAGAGGTCCCTTTTTCAAGGGCGACCCAGGATTAGTTACATAAAGCAATGGTTTCACACATTGGACAACATACAGTGGTTATGATTGTTACATACATTGGAGTGGCAGTAATTACAAATGGCATTATGAATTATACATTTAGCGCAATGCAATGGGGTAACATTAGACACAGCAGATACCATCATAAAAATGAGCATGGAGCACCATAGTCAAGATTAAGACCTATGTAGGAAGGGGAATTAGTGGGGGCTAACGATTGCAGCCACAGAGGCTGAGTTCCAGGAGGTAAACTTTGAGGCCCAGCTTGAAGCCTTGGAGAGATGGCTTGTTGACCAGGTTAGCTGGGAGAGTGTTCCATTGGTGCGGGGCTGAGTATTTAAAGGAATGCCAAACAGAATTGGTGCATACCCATGGGATGGCCAGGGAACAGCCAGCTGAGGATCTTGTATCAAGGCCGTGTACCCTAGGGTTGAGCAGGCCATGCAAGTGAGGAGGGGAGCCTATGGTGGAGAATTTGTAGGTCAGGCAGATAGAGGTAGGCCGGTTTGTGCCATCGTGTGGGCCAATGGAGTCTGCTGGACCTCAGTAGTGTCTCCTTAGGAGCCACAGGCAAAGCATGCCACTTGATGGTAAAGCACAGAGAGAGTATGTAGTTCCCCTTTTCTAAGGGACTGGAGGAGGGGGCCCTGTAGAGGAGGATGGGGTGTAGGGTGCAACTGGTGATAGCTCATCAAGCCTCATAAGAGAGTGAGTGTTCCAGGCAGTGAAGTAGTCCAATCCTTTGGTGGATGGTCTTAGATAAAGTGTCAATATGAGGTTTGTAGGGCAGCTCCTGGTCAAGGAGGATTCCAAAGTATTTTATCTTGTCAAGGACCTCGACTCTCTTCCCCTGGGCTGTTTGCAGTTTAAGCAGGTCATACCTGATGGTGCCCAGATGCCTGGTTCCAAACAGGATGGCTTTAATCTTTTCCTCATTCAGGACTAGGAAGTTGGTGGAGAACCAGGCTTTGAGTGCTGAGAGGCTAGCTTGAAGTTTGGCAGTGATAACACTATGTAGTGGGTCACTGCAGTAGACAACGGTGTTGTCTGCATAGAGGATGAGTTTGCTTGGCCCACAAACCCACTCAATGTCATTGACAAAGAGGGTGAAGAGCAGGGGGCCCAGGATTGAGCCCTGGGGTACCCCAGAGACCACAGGTCGGATGCTCAATTGGATTCCTTTCCAGATAACTTTTTGGCTTCAATTGAGCAGGTAGTTCTTAAACCAGGAGAGGGAGAGCCCAGCTAGTCCAAAGAGGTGGAGTTTGGAGAGAAGAAGTTTATGGGAGACCCAGTTGAAGGCTTTAGAAAGGTCAATAAACAGAGCTCCTGTCGGAGAGTCATTGTCCATTGCCTCGAGGACATCAGACGTGAGTCGGATAAGGGCCGAGTCTGTGCCATGGCCTTTCCTAAAGCTATGTTGTATGTCTGCTAGGAGAGAATGCTTCTCAAGGTAGTCTTGCAGTTGGTTATAGACTAAACTCTCCTGCACCTTCCCTAGGGGACAGAGAATGGAAATGGGCCTGTAGTTCCCCACTTTATAGCAGAGCCCTTTTTTGTGGACTGAGACTATGGCCGCAACTTTCCATTTGCTAGGAACTGTTCCCTCAAGGAGGGACCTGTTGATGAGTCAGGTGACAGGGAGGGTAATGGCAGAGGCAGCGCCCTCAACAGCCTTGGTTCAAGCAGGTCATGTCCTGGGGTGGAATCTAGGTTTATTTTGAGAAGGAGTGGGAGTACTTCTGAGGGTTTAACAAGTTTCAGGTGAAACTGGGGCCAAGCCGGTTCCCAGTTGTGACTGTTGTACTGGGGAGCACCAGGCAGGACAGGGGGAGATAGGCCATCTAGGTTTCAAAAGGAGGCATTGAACACTTCTGCTATTGTGGAGGGGTCATTGGTCAAGGTATTCCCAACCAGTACAGCTCCATCCTGGGCACTGGGGGCACCCTTAAGTAGCAGTTTTATGTTGCCCCAGAATTTTTTGGGATCCCGTAGGTGACTAGTCTGGAGGTCACGCAAGTATGAGGACTTAGCCTGTTTGGAGGCTTTCTTACAGTGGTTCCTCATAGCCCTGTATTTTTCCAGTCAACATTGAGGCCTGGGGATTTATATAATCCCCATGCCCTATCCCTGAGCACCATGCTCCATTTGAGGCCAGGGCTGAGCCATTTGTGGAATTTCCCCTGAACTCTTAGTTTTTTTTCGTGGAGCATGGGGGTTGGCCACGGACAGAAATGAATTAGTGAAGTAGTCAAGTGCTTCATCCAGGGTGGGGATAGCGAGGATGGGATCCCAGTCTACTGAATGAAGGTCAGAGCAGAAATCAGTTGCTGTAAATCTGCTGAAGTTCCTGGCTACTATCATTCTGGCAGCCAATTTAGGAGGCTTATTGAACCGGGTGCAGAAGATTGGCGAGTGGTCACTAAGTGAATCTGCCATGGTCCCGGCTGTCATAATATGGTCCAGGTGGGAGACAAGGGCCCAGTCAAGTAAAGAGTGGTTGCCAGACTTGGCATCATGCCTAGTTGGCAGGTTGATAATTTGAGTCAGGTTGGAGTCAGGGATGGGGTTCTTGGTTGCTGAGGTCCCCAGGGCAAGCCAGTTCTGATTGAAGTCCCCAAGGAGAAGCAGTTCCTCCAGTGGGTGCTCCACTAGGGTATGGGTGAGGGATTCTAAGGAAGAGGCAGCCGATGGGGGTGGAAGATAGGCACACCCATTGTGGAGAGGCTTAACATAGAAACATAGAATAGAAACATAGAATTTGACCGCGGATAAGGGCCTATTGATCCACCTAGTCTGCCCATTTCCCTACCTAATGGATAAGCTGCAGAACCTAGTTAAACAACAGCCTACTTCCTCCTACCCCCCACTAGAATTGCCTTATGTCTGTCCAATGCATTCTTGAATTACCCCACTGTTTTTGACTCTATGACCTCCTCAGGAAGGCTGTTCCATGTATCCACAACCCTCTCTGTGAAGAAATACTTCCTCACATTACCTCTGAGCCATCCTCCCTCTATCTTCAAATTGTGCCCCCTTGTTTTGCACATCTCTTTTTCTGAAAGATGCTACCCTCTTGGACTTTGTTGATTCCCTTGAGGTATTTGAAAGTTTCTATCATGTCCCTCCCTCTCCCTCCTTTCCTCAAGGCTATACATCTTTAGTTCCTTTAGTCTTTCTTCATATGTCTTCTGATGCAGACCCTGCATCATTTTGGTTGCCCTCCTCTGGACAGCCTCCACCCTGTCTATGTCTTTACGGAGATGGGGTCTCCAGAATTGCACACAGTACTCCAGATGTGGTCTTACCAACTGTCTGTACAGAGGGCCAACAACTTTCTGTTTTCTACTGGTGATACCTCTCCTTATGCAACCCAGCATCTCCCCAGCCCTCCTTACTGCCTTCTCATATTGCTGGGCCACCTTTAGGTCATCTGATATGACTACCCCCAGGTCCCTTTCCATTTTTGTTGTTGTCAGTATCTCACCCCCTCATTGTGTACTCTTCCCTTGGGTTTTTGTTTCCCAGGTCCCCAAGGAGCACTCTGGTAAATATGGTCTCACATGCTGAGTCATTGAGGGAAGGATAACTTAGCTGCACAGCATTGAGATTGGTCTTAGTGTGAATGAGAACGCCACCGCCTTTCTTTCCTACCCAATCCTGTCTAAAGGCATTGTAGATGACCAGGTCTATTTCATGAGGAAGGAGATGCAGCTTCAGCCAGGTTTCAGTAACTGCAAGTATGTCAGGCTTGTACAGTGCAGTCCAAGCTTCAAGGTCATGGATTTTATGCCTTAGGCTACCAATGTTCATGTGGGCTAGCTGGAGGCCCATAGCCTCTGCCCAGAGAGGGTTAGTGGAGTCACTAAGTGCTAGGTTAGGGGAGTGGGGGTCAGGGTTGGGTTCAACATCTCCCCCCAGAGCAAGCATAATTCTGGAAAGGTATCCTAAGATTCTAGAGGGAGGGAGGGAGTACCTTCACCTGCTTCTCTGGTGGAGGTAGTAAGAAAGGCTGTGAAAGTTTGCACTGTGGATTACTCCATACATGGAAAGGAGCAGCACGTTGGTCTCCTCCATCAGAGGTTCAAGGTGGAAGAGGGATGGCCCGGTTTTCCTGCTATGGTTCCGGGGACTGTGACACCAGGAGTAGAGCTGGTCAGCTTCCAGGATCAGGGCTTTATAGGAAAAGACTGCTAAGAGTCCCAGGACCTCATGGTTACCTGGTATAGGGCAGGGGGTGCCGAGGCAAAATCCCTGGAAAAGATGGTCAGTTATAGGGCAGGGGACAATAGTTGCAGAACAGACACCAATAGGAACCAGGGCAGTACCGGACAGGGACTGGACTTAGGTAACTGCTGAAAAGAGCAGAGAACATAAATTTAACAAGTAAGCTATGGGTTGGGTTCCTGAAATAGGACTGATCAGGTTGGGGGATGGGTTGAAGTCAGCAGTAGTTCTAGCCCAGGAGGAGTGAATTACCCTTGGATAAAGGGGATAGATAATACTGTTACAACAATTGAGGTTTGGAATAAGCAATCTAGCAAGTGGGAATTAGCAGCAGAATGGGTTACTAAGGGTTATAATCATCAGGTAGGGCAGATATAATAAGAGAGCACTGGATAATTAAACAGCAGCAGGCAGGCAGGCAACCCATGCTAGGACAAACAGAAGGGTTAATTGTTCAACAGTAGGCAATCGTGGCAAAGCAAACAGAAAGGATTGGTTAGGTTATGGCAGTCAGTCAGGGCTAAAGAAAAAGAAGCATGCAACAGGACTGCTAGCAAACAACAGTTCTAGCACTGGTAGGTGAGCCTGCAAGACCACAGCAGAGATTGCTACAGAGATAGGACCTCACCAGATCGGTGGGAGGGCTTAGGTCCATTTAATGGGAGGAGGAATGGGGTGGGTGGAGGCTGAAACTCAGCCCCACAGCAAGTCATTTTAATTTCAGCCCCTCGGCAAGTCGTTACAGGCGAGGGTCCCGGAGATTTTTCAGTGGTCGCAGCAATGGGGGAGCTCAGCCGAATCCAGCTCCTCACCCCGAGGAGAAAGGTCTTGATTGTTCATTGCAGGAGGACAGAACCTGTGGCAGTGGGCCACCCTCACAAACCCCTGAGGCCAAGGGAAGAAGCAATTGGAGCAATTTCTAGCCAGCGGGGCTTGGTGCCGGCTTTTAAGTCCAGCTGCCCGAGCGTCACTGGCTGCAAATCCAATGGGCAGCGGCAGCGATGTTTAAATTTGGTGTGCTCCGCGGATGCAAGCAGCACACAGGAGCAGTGAGTAAGAGGCATCTGTTGAGCCCTGTGGCAAGTCCACAATAAAACAGCAAGTCATTTTAATTTCAGCCCCTTGGCAAGTCATTACTGGCGAAGGTCCCAGAGATTTTTCGGCGGTCGCAGCAACGGGGGTGTTCAGCCGAATCCAGCTCCTCACCCTGCAGAGAAAGGTCTTGATTGTTCCTTGCAGGGGGAGAGGACCCATGGCAGTGGTCCACCCTGGCAAACCCCTGAGGCCAAGGGAAGAAGCAATCGGAGCAATTCCATAAGCCCCACCTTATTATGGAAGAAACTGAAACTTCTTAATATAGATGTCTATTATTAGAATTTTGATCCAACTTCATTCCGAAACATGGACAACTGTACAACACAAACAATAAGGAGGAACTACATCCTCCATAAACACAAATTGTGGGGTACGTCAAGGCTGCCTTCTAGCTCCTACCCTCTTTAATATTTATATAAACACCATTGTATAGAATCTGAGAAATTTCGATTTTCATTCTCCTGGGTTAAGGACAGGAAGATAGCATGTTTAAAAACACAGAAACATAGAAATTGTAGGCAGATATGGACCGCTAGGCCCATCCAGTCTGCCTCTAAGCCTTACACTTCTGTGTGGCCTCTGACTTTACCTGGTCAATGGCTTTCCCCCACTCCTTCCCACCTCTAAGATTCCCTTATGCCTGTCCCAGGCATGTTTAAATTTCTCCACTATCTTTGCTTCCACCACCTCCTGTGGAAGGATATTCCATGCATCCACCACTCTCTCTGTGAAGAAAAACTTCCTCACATTTCCCCTCAACCTGCTACCTTCCAATTTCATGTCATGCCCCCTTGTTCTTGTACTCCTCCTATATTGAAAGATGTCCCTCATGCACCTTATTTATGCCCTTAAGGTACTTGAATGTTTCTGTCATGCTCCTCCCCCCAAAATACCTCCTCTCCTCCAGTGAGTACATGTTCAGATCTTTTAATCTCTCCTCATATATTTTCTGGTCCAAGCCCTGTACCATTTTTGTTGTCCATCTCTGGGCTGCCACCATCCTGTTGATGTCCTTACAAAGCTACAGCTTCCAGAACTGCACACAGTACTCCAGGTAAGGCCTCACTAGTGTTTTATACAATGGCATCACCACTTCCCACCTTCTGCTAGTAATACCTCTGCCTATGCACCCCAGCATGCCACTGACCTTCCCTGCCACCTTAGTACTCTGCTTAGACACCTTGAGGTCATCTGAAATGATAATCCCCAGGTCTCTTTCTTCCTGGGGATCATCAGCAACTCCCTCCCCCTTCTGTAGCTTTCCTCATAGTTCCCCTGTTCCAGGTGCATTATTTTGCACTTATTGGAATTGAACCTCAGCTGCCACACGTCAGACCATTTTTCAAGCCTCCCCAGGTATCTCCTTATCCTCTCCATCCTGTCTGTTGTATCCTCCCTGTTGCAGATCTTGGTGTCATCTACAAACAGACAGACCTTACCCTCCAGCCCTTCTGCAATGTCACTAATGAAGACATTAAACAAGACTGGCCCAAGGACTGATCCCTGAGGTACCCTGCTGGTCTTCCCTCTCTCAGGATTGGATCCCATTTACCACCACCCTTTGCCTCCAGTCTGTTAGCCAGCTTGTCACCCAGTTAATCACCTTGTGCCCCATTCCCAGACTACCAAAGTTGTTAACCAGCCTTTTATGTGGAACAGTGTCGAAGGCTTTGCTTAAATCGAGGCAAATGACATCCACCACCCCATCCCCTCCCCCATGATTTACTTCCTTCATCACCCAGTCTGTGGTCCTGAGAACTGATGGATTACAGGTGTGCCACTATTCTTTCTTTAAGCAGTGATTCCATGATGTTCCCCACTACTGAGGGGAGGCTAACTGGCCTATAGTTTACTGCCTCTTCTCTACTGCCACTTTTGTGTAGAGGAACTACATGTGCCCTCTACCAATCCTCTGGAACCACTCCTGTGCTGAGTGACTTAGTGAACATGGCTGCCAGAGGAACTGCTAGCTCCCTTCTCAGCTCCCTTGATATCCTCAGGTGTATGCCATCTGACCCCATTACTTTGTCCACCTTTAGTTTTGTGAGCTCCTCCAGGACTCTCTTCTCTTTGAATGGATTTGTGTTTACCTCCATGCCACCCTTCATTTCTGTTTTCCAGCTGTGGTTCCCGACCCTCTCCTTCTTCGGTGAATACTGAAAAGGAGTATTTGTTCAGTATTTCTGCCTTTTCCAGGTCCCACTCCTTGCACTCCCCTGTACCCCCTATGAGGCTTACAAATCCCTCCCCGGCCCCCCCCAGTTTTCCTTCTTTTGCTGATGTACCTAAAGAATGTCTTCTCTCCTGTCTTCAGCATCTGTGCTAATCTTTCCTCTGTCTGTGCTTTGGCTCTCCTTAAAGCCTTCCCCATTTTCCTTAGATTCTTTAGGTACACCTCCCTATCTTCCTGCCTTTGAGTCTCCTTATATTTCCTGAAACCCATCCTTTTGGCCCTTACCTTGTCTGACACCTCTCTCAAGAACCATAGTGATTTCTTCCTTCTTTTGTCTTTGCTAACCTTCTTGATGCATTGGTTTGTCACCTCCTCTTTGGCTCCCTTTAGGTGTTCCCACTGCTCTTCAGTTCCTCTTCCTATCTCCCTCATCACCAGGGCCTCTTTGACACACCTCCCCATTTTAGCAAAATCTGTCTTCCTAAAATCTAAGACCTTTTTCTTAGTGTGACTACACTGTGTCTCTGTCCTCATGCTAAACCACACTATGTAGTAGTCACTACACCCTAGCTGATCTTCCACCTGGATGTATGTGATTCTGTCACCATTGATCAGTACTAGGTCCAGAATTGCCCTGTCTCTGGTGGGATATATCACTAGCTGTCAAGGCCTGCCCCCTGTAGGGAATCCAGGATGTCTTGGCTCCTGAATGAAGCAGCTGCTGGGATGGTCCAGTCCACATCTGGGATATTGAAATCACCCAGCAATAAAACCTTACCCTTTGTTTCCATCTCCTGAATTTTATCCACTAGATCCATATCAACCTCCTCCCCCTGCACTGGAGGGCTGTAGATCACCCCTGTGGGGATTGCTGTGCCATTGCCAGTCTCAAGGATGACCCACAGTGCCTTGGTCTCCCCCTGTCTACCCTGCATCTTTGTAGCTTTTATACATTCTCTTACATATAGACCCCCCCCCCCTTTTTTACTCCCCCTGTCTGTCCTGAATAGAGTATACCCTGGAACATTTGCATCCTAGTCATGATTTGTGGTGTACCAAGTCTCTGTTATTGCCTGTATGTCCAGGTCTGCCTCTACTATCAATGCCTCCAGGTCTGGGATTTTATTTCTCAGGCTGTAGGCATTTGTAACCATGGTTTTCCATGTTCTGCTGCCTGTCCCCACTCTAATTCTGTGTTTGCTCCTCTGTTTCTTACCCCCAACCCCTTTTTTGTTTTTATGCTGCCTTTCTACCCCTGGCTTTCCCTTTGCATCTGGTACTTGTGTCCCTATCTGCAACCTATATTCATGTTCTCCTTTTCTGGCTACATACAGATTTATGTCCTCCTTACTGGCTCGATTAACCTGTGGGAGGGTGAGGTGATTTACCCTGCTCCTTTTTCCAACCACCCCTAGGCTAGCTTAAATGCTACCCAATTAAACATTTAAACCATTCACCAGGGATATAAATCCCCTTGCTGGAAAGAAGCAGGCCATCGCCCCTGTACAGGACTGCATTCCCCCAGGTGGGTCCTCATTCTCCAAGTGAAGCCAAAACCTTGTTCTCTGCACTAGCTTTCTAGCCAAGCATTGAAGTCCTTGGTGCATAGATCCCTAGCCTCCCACTTGCTGTGGACAGGTAGCACCTCTGAGAAGGATACGGAGTTTACTACCTGCCCTAGCCCCTCCTCAGATCCCTGAACTCCTTTTGCAGTCTTGCTATCTCTGCTTTGTTCCCAGAGAGGTTATTCATCCCCAGATGGACAATAACATCAAGCTTCCCCTTCCTTGCAACCACCCTAGCCACTTTCCATCCCTCCGAGCTGTGTCTCCCGGTAGGCATGTTACCTGCCTCCCCTCCTCCTCTCTTGCTGCTGTTAGCTCTACTCAGACAATGGATTCCCCTACCAGGTGTATCTTTCTCTGCCTTTGGGGTCCTCCACCACCCACAATTGGGGCTCCATTATGGGGGCCCCACCAATCCTCCCAGGGTGCAACCTCAGGTGACCCTTTGGGGTCTTCCCATTCCTCTAGCACAGCCTAGGAATTCCTTAGTTGCACTGGTTGTGGGGATGTGCCTCTGACCCCCTCCCTTACCCTGCCTGAGCCCACTGTAGTCCAGCCACTCCTCTTGCTGAGCAACCTTTGTGGTAGTGGGTGTGCATATGGTGGCCTGTGGGTTAGAGCGGAGGTCCTCTGAACCCTAGACCACTTGGCCAGGAAACTGTCTACCTCCTCTCTCATCCCAGGGAGGTGCCTGAAGATGGGGCAACACTGTCGCATCCAGAAGGTTTTCCTGAATACTGCTTCCCCACAGTCAGTGCACTGCACCACTCCCAGCACAGTACCCCTTCTTATTTGGCTGTTGTTACACTCCTGACAACTACTGTACTTCTAGTATCTTCAGATTTTGTTTTATCTCCTAGCTGCTATGCCTACCCTTATTCCACGCCCCACTTTTTTTCTTTCTTTATTACTGTCTTCCCTTTTTATGATATCCTTTGTCTCCCCTACTAAGGCATTGGGTCTGGTTGTTCCGCCTTTTTACTGTTACTAACAGGCCGTAGTCGCATCAGAGTACTCGCCCCTCCTTTGCACTCAGCTGTAATTCACGGTTGCACTCTAAAGCCTGTATTCCCACTTGACCTGACTCTGCAGACAGATGTAATTAGTATTCCTGAGTCCCTCCCATAAATGTGGACAAGCCCGGGGTGGGACAGATGGGAAGGATGGGGAGGGGAGAGTAGACCCAACCCTCACTGGGTACTGCAGAGAAAAACAATTAACTCACACTGAACAGAAGGACTACAATCGTACCCTATTAGCAACAGAAATTACCATTCGGCACACTGCCAAGATAGACCACAATAGTAATACCTGAGCTGTAAGTAATGCAGTTGTCAGACAAACAAACAGAATCACCACTCTGTTCTCTACCAATGAAAATGTGCCCTGTAATCAATATATGTTAAAAAATAAAACCCCTTGTAGATTCCTTCTTCGAAATTAACTACGTGCTCCGCTTCCCGGATCAGGAATACCCTGCAACAAAAAACATGCAGAGTCACTGCTCCACGGTTCCTCTGCTGCTTCCCCTTCCCATCAGGTCCTGTAATTGAGTTTACAGTTTGGGTGAAGATGTTTGTACTACACTGCTTCCCGGGTCAGGAATCTCCTATACCAAACAAGTTCAGAGTCTCTGCTCCTCTGTTCCTCGGCCACTCCTTCTGATCGTCAGATTCTGTAAAACAATTAGCAGATTAGTGTGAAGCTATCTGTCCAACTGAGTACTTAAATCCCCTATTCTCACCTCCGTCAATGAGGACTAGCAAACAAACCACTGACCAGACTATTTAAGTCCTTTGGTAATATTTGAATCAGGTGCCTTTTTACCTCTCCTTCCAATTGTCTACCCCCACTCTGGTGTGTTCTTCTTAATCCTCTTACTGCACACTGCAGAGAAAAGCAATCGACTCACACTGAACAGAATGACTGCAATTGTGTCCTGTTAGAAACAGAAATTAACACTCTTCACACTGCCAAGAAAGATCACAAAAGTAATACGTGACCTCTGACCTATAAGTAATAAGGTTGAGAGAAAGACAAACAGAAATCACCACTCTGTGCTCTGCCAATGAAAACATGCCCTGTAATCAATATATGTTAAAAAATAAAACCCCTCATAGATTCCCTCTGTGAAATCAACTTACTGCACTGCTTTTGGATAAGAAATCCCCTGCAACAAAAAACATAGTCTCTGCTCCTCGGTTCCTCTGCTGCTCCCCCTTCTTGTCAGGTCCTGTAATTGAACTTACAGTTAGGTTGAAGCTGTTTGTACTGCACCACGTCCTGAGTCAGGAATGTCTTGTAACAAACAAGTTCAGAGTCTCTGCTCCTCGGTTAGTCAGCTGCTCCTTCTGACTATCAGTTTCTGTAAAAGAATTGGAAGATTAGTGTTAAGCAATCTGTCAGGGTGAGTCCTCTAACCCCTTACTCTCACCTCCGTAGCATACACGAATGATAGTGTCTTATTATCAAAATCTTTCTTAGGCTTGCAGAGGAAGGTTAACTGTTTCTCAGAACTATGTAAAGAAAACTGACTTACCATTAATAAGGAGAAAACAAAATGATTATTTTTGGCAATAAAAGTAAGAAAACTCCTACTCTATTCATTGATAATGAAAATTTTAAAATCTCTAAGCCTTATGATTATTTAATGGTTAGATACACAGAAAACTGCTCTCAAAAGGACATGTTATATCTTAAATGTAAACTAAAAATTGCCTTTAACGAATTCATATGCTTTAACGAACGATTAGGTAAGGACTCAGTGGCTGGTGCTATAAAGGTGATCAGTGCCAAACTTAAAAGCACCATCCTGATGGTCACGTGATGGCAGCCTAGAAGAGTAGCAGCAGACTCTGATTACTCCATCCCCTACTCGCTAAAACCCTTTAATTAAGCATTTTTTCAGAAGCAAGAGTGAAGGATTTGAATCAGATCACAGCATAAAATCTCCTTGCTGTATCGGAATTGCCAACTATGGAGGTCTTTATGCGGAAAGCACCACCACGGCATTTGCCACCACTATCCCCTGAAAAAGGCAAGGCCTCCAAGCAGCCTAAAGCCCAGATGCCAAAAACGTCCATGGGGACTGTGCCACTCACAGAAGACAGATTCTTAGAAATGATGCGACCTATGCAGGAGTCGATGGATAGTATTGCTGAGGAATTACACCAGATTAAAGCAGCAACAGACTCCCTGTCTACCCGAATGGCAGATTCAGAAGCCCGCCTCACATCTGTGGAGAAAAAGCAAGATAAACTTGCCATAGACCAGGCACTTACCAACCGAAGAGTTAAAAAATTAGAAGACAAATTAGAGGACCTGGAGGGGAGGAGTAGTAGGAATAATTTATTAATAATGGGTATTCCCAAAAAAGAAGAAGGCACAACACCTATACTCTTTGTTCAGAAGTTTTGTGAAAAAACATCAGGGCCCTCTCCTAACGGTCCTGCCTATATCGTGGAGACAGCTCACAGGGCACTTCAACCACCTCCACCCCCCCACCCCCGCTCCGCACCCAGGCCTATAATTTTCAAGCTACTTAATTTCCAGGATAAACAACACATCCTCTCAAAAGTAAAAGCACTGCAAGAAGTTCTCTGGGAGAGGAAAAAGATTAGAGTGACCCAAGATTTGCCACAATTGGTTCAATTGAAACACCAAGAATTGCACCCAATTGTAACAAAGTTAATCGCAGTGAGCATGCCTTTTCATGTTAAATACCCTGTGATCTTACAAGTGAAGCTTGGTGATCACTGGCATACCTTCAACTCCCAGGAGCAAGACCTGAGTGAATTGAAAGCAGCGCTCCCAGATTTATTCAAGTGAGCTTCCTTTAAAAAAAGGTGTTTTTTTTTTTACTTCGCTTTAATAGTAGCAGCAGCTTTTCAGTGCCAATGCTATGAAAGTCTCACTCTCTCACATATGTGGATGGCATGTAAAAGGCAGTAAATGTTTAAAAGCATACACCTCCCTTATTAGATGCCTAACTGAAAACATTATACAAGTCCATCTGACTTGATTAAAAATCAGTGTTTCTCTTAGTGAGAAGATGGTCCTATGAGCACGTTTGAATAAGATTACTGGATTGTTTCCACAATTGGTAAGTTTAGCACTGCGATTCTTAGAAAATTCGTTTGCCAGTGTTGAAGTGCCACCTGCTTCCAGAACTGTGTTTGGGCTAACAACAAAATCCATATGGAGCTGGATGCTTGCCAATAAAATTTGTCTGTGAAGCAATGAGGCAACTACAAAGGGATTTAATATTTGGACTGCTAATATTTAAATATTGAGCGTTCCTTATACTAGTTGTAATAACATAACAGAATATTATTATTGCTCTGCCTAACAAACTAAGAGAATTGGCCTCATTAACAAGGGAAGTCTCACTCCTAGATAAATCAAGAGCTTCTCTTTTTCCTTAAGTGAACTTCCCTTGAAAAGGGATTTTTCTTTTTTTTTTACTTCATTCTAATAGTAGCAGCAGCTTTTCTGTGCCAATGCTACAAAAGTCTCACTTTCTCACATATGTGAATGTCATGCAAAAGGCAGTAAATGTTTAAAAGCATACACCTCTCTTATCAGATGCCTAATTGGAAACATTATGTATGTACAACACTGATATTAAAGATCCATCTGAATTGATAAAAAATCAGTGTTCCTCTTAGTGAGAAGATGGTCCTATGAGCAAGTTTGAATAAAATCACAGGATTGATCCCGCAATCAGCAAGTTCAACATCGCGACTCCTAGAAAGCTTGTTTACCAATATTGAAGTACTACCTGCTTCCAGAATTGTGTCTGAGCTCATAATACATAATAGAACCCATATGGAACTGGAGGCTTGCCAATGAAGTTTGCCCGTGAAGTAACGAGGCAACTACAAGGGGGTTTAATATTTGGACTACTAGTACTCTAACTACTGAGTTTTCTTTATTCTAGTTGTAATAACATAACAAAATATTATTGCTTTGCCTAACAAATTAAAAGAATTGGCCTCTTTAACAAAGGGAGTTTCATCCCTAGATAAATCAAGAGATTCTCTTTATAATTTCAGGGGCAACTACTTGATTGTTGAAAGTTTCATTACCACTGAATAAATCTAGCGAGTTGGGGGAGGGATTTATGGGGAAAGCAGATACTTTTAGGCTTGTTTTTTGTACATCACTTGACAAACTTGATTGCAGATCAGTTATTAGAACTGGGGGTAGTTAAGGGATTTACAGGGGATAAAATGGGAGGGGGAGGAAATTATTGGGGTGGGTTACCTCCTCTTTACTTATTTTTCTTAGTTATAGATAAAGACATCAGGTACTTTTATCAAATCTCCTATCTGTTCCATCTTACATGGAGATTTAACTTCAAAATAAAATAATGTCAGGTCCATATATTATTTTAAGTTGGAACGTGAAGGGTGCTAGGGATAGATGCAAGTGGCAAATAATATTAAGGCACCTATGGAGCCTTAAAGCAAACATAATCTGTCTTCAAGAAACGCACCTTAGGTGAGAGGATACTTCACTATGGTGTAGGGGATGGGCAGGACAATCTTATGGGGCAGGAATATCCACAAAAAGAGGTGAGGTTGCTATAATATTTCATAAAAATTTTACCTTTAGACTATAAAATGAGATCTGGGACAGTTGAGGGTGATATATTATACTACATGGTCTATTGGGCCCACATCAAGTAACAATTGGGTCTATTTATGGGCCAAATGTAGATTCCCCAGCATTTTTTACAAGCTTAATGGGAGATATCTCCACTACTCCCCCTAGAACTATATTTTTAGGAGGAGACTGAATATTACCCCTCAGCTCTCTCTAGATAGGTCAGAACCTAAAAGGTCTGGTCTTTCTCCTGCACAGAGAGCCCTATAAGATCTAATAAATGGGCTGGGTCTCCTTGGCATATGGGGGGTGTTTATTCCCAACGAAAAACAATACACCTTTTTCTCTTACCCCCATCGTACTTGTTCATGCATAGATTATATCCTGATAAGATCCCATATTATGCCTGGAGTAATGGAAGCTATGATTCATCTATGGGTGGTATTGAATCAATCCCCGGTTTCTATAACATATATATTAGGACCTGGAATTAAGAGAGATTCCACATGGAGATTAAACATGCAATTGCTCCAAACCGCCAATATACAAGCCCATCTTAAAAATTTTATCACTTCATTTCTAGATAATAACATAGGAACAGTCCCTAAAATTGACATAGTTTGGTCAGCTCTGAAATGTGTGTTAAGAGGGGAATGTATATGCTTAGCCTCCATCAGGTCAAAAAAGTTTAAACTGCATACTGAAACCCTGCTGCAGGAAATCAAAGCCTTAGAATTAAATATCAACAAGCGTTCCTCAGAGTCCGAATGGACTAGACTCAATACCCCCAACATGCAAGCCCATCTTAAAAAATGTATCACTTCATTTCTAAATAATAACATAGGAACAGTCCCTAAAATTGACATAGTTTGGTTAGCCCTGAAATGTGCATTACGAGGGGAATGTATACGCTTAGTCTCTATCAGGTCAAAAAATTTTAAACTGCATACCGAAACTCTGCTGCAGGAAATCAAAGCCTTAGAATTAAATATCAACAAGTGTTCCTCAGAGTCTGAATGGACTAGACTCCATACGTTACATGCCCAATTTTCAGATCCTTATGTCCCAAAAAGCAGAGCTCTCTTTGAAATGTGTCCAGATGAAGTACTTGGAATCTGGGGAACGTGCTGGTAAATTGCTAGCCCTCCGTATTAAACAAATGGATTCTACTCGTCTGGTGCCTGGACTGTATTTACATAAAGAAGGCCCATTAGTTACAAACCCGTGGGAAATTACCTCTAGTTTTTCAAAATATTATGGATACCTGTATCATGCTGCAGATGGAAATATCCCAAACGAACAACTACAAGCATACTTTGATCATTTGATCTCCCGGCCCTACCCACAAACAAGAAGCCATTCCTGAGCTCCCCTATTATGGAATGGGAAGTCACTCAGGCAATTAAACAGCTCACAGCTGATAAGTCACCTGGCCCAGATGGCTTCTCGTCTAATTTGTATAAACTATATAGTGCTGAACTTTCCCCTCTTTTAACAAGAGTCTTTAACTTCTGGTATGAATCTGGCCTTTCAGATCATACATACCTCGAAGCCCTAATCACTATTATTCCTAAACCGGGTTGTGACCCATATTATGTTGAAAATTACCATCCTATCTCATTACTTAATACTGATATTAAAATACTAGCAAAACTACTGGCTAACCGTTTGGGGTCTCTAATGGATACTTTAATTAGTAATGAGCAGGTTGGTTATATGCCAAGGAGATCCTCAAGTAATCATATGTGCTGATTTCTACATCTTATCCCCCTAGCCGATGAGTCAGCTAAACCTATGGCTCTCATTGCCTTAGATGTGGAAAAGGCCTTTGACCGGGTCTCCTGGCATTTCTTGTTTACTGCATTATCCAGATATGGCCTTCCACAAACATTTATTAAATGGGTTAGATTATTATATTCATCTCCCACAGCCCGGGTCTGGTGCAACAGTCATTTGTCAGGCCCATTCCCATTACTTCGTGGCACTAGACAGGGCTGTCCCCTTTCCCTGCTCCTCTTCAATCTCTACTTAGATCCCTTCATCAGGAGATTACTTCCAACACAGGGTTTACAAGGAATTCATATAGAAATCGACAACACCTTCTGTCTGCTTATGCAGATGACCTGTTATTATATGTGATGAATCCGACTGAAAGTATCCCTGTCCTTTTACAAGAAATTGAGTCCTTTTCAAAAATCTCCTATTATAAACTGAATTTGGTGAAATCTATTATTTTCCCATTGAACCAGAAATTATTAAGAATAGATGTAGAAAAATTTGAATTACATTGGGAAAATAAAGGTATAACCTACTTAGGTATTAACATCCTTAAAACACATTCCTCTGTTGTTAAGGAGAATCTTTTTAAACTAGCCCAAATAATAAAATTGGATCTAGAAAGATGGAACACATTACAAATCTCCCTATGGGGAAGGATCAATATAATTAAAATGAATGTTCTCCCTAGAATTTTATACCCTCTCAATATGTTGGCTCCTTATCTTCCTAAATCATGTTTTTTGAATCTCAGAAACTTATTTATTAAATTTATTTGGAAGGGCAAAATGGTGAGACGAGCATACCATAAATTAATGGCAACAAAAATCTATGTTGGGCTTTCTCTACCATCTTTATTCAGTTACTATGGAGCAATCCATATCACAAAATTAGCACATTGGACATCCCAACTATATGAATGAGACCCTAGATCTTACCTTCCGTCCTGGCTAGATATTGAAAGGATCTTAGTTTCCCCTGCACTATGTTCATTGCCGTCTTTACTATATTCCTCTTCAAAATATATGCCCCAAAATCTTTGGAAATCCCCAATAGGATGGTAATTGAGAGCTTTGAGTCAACTGCAGAGTTATCTGAAAATAAACTGGCAAGTAGATGGAGAACAACCACTCTTAAACAATCTGCATTTTAGATTCAGCAGAAACCTATCTCAATAGGGTTTTGACCTTCTTTAAGGAACATGAGGCTCAAAGACCTCATGCCCAATGACAGTATACTTTCATACAACCAACTCTTAAAAAGCTTTCCTGAACTAAAAGGACACCCCTGCAAATACTGGCAGGTCGCGCAAGTGGTTTCCTCCTTTATAATCACAATGGGGACTTCTGAATTTCCTAAAACTGAGCTACCCTCCTTACTTAGTGCAGCCACTTGTCCACATCCGATATCCACAGTGTACAAAGAACTGCAGACCCTCAACACGCAGTTGCCAAATGGTATATGTCATTACTGGGTTAATGTCTTATCCCTCCCATCTACACCTGATTTCTGGCAACAAAAATGGAGCAACCTATATAAGTTTGTTAAACAAGACCGCTTGTGTCTCATACAGTTTAATATTATGAATAATCTATATTATACTCCCCAGAAACTTAACAAAATTGGTAAAGTATCATCTGCTCATTGTTCCTGGTGCCTTAATGGAAACGGGGACCTTCATCATATGTTATGGGCGTGTCCTAAAGTGCAATTATTCTGGAGGGCTATAGAAAATTCCCTAAACCCTATACTAACATTGGATTCATTATTTTCCTCAGAAGTTTGTATACTTAATCACTACCCAAAAGGAACATTGAAATCTAAGAAATACTTTATGGCTCTCATGTCTGCAGTGGCTAAACTTGTACTCATGAGACATTGGACCAATGATTCCTTACCTACAATATTAGAGTGGCATAGAGAAATCTTACAAGCTTTGTAGTTGGAAAAGCATATTGCTGGTATGGATAATTGACTGCAAAGCTATTTAGACAGATGGGGCACTTTAGATACACTATTAGCAATATGGAAGCCTTAAGCAGGCAATTCAGCGATTGGATGTCCTTTTTTGGGAAAATTATCTACAGTTGCAATAGAGAAAATTCATGTACTGAGGTCCTTATCACGGAGAAAGGAGGGTATGGGGGTTGTGGTTGAGGGTGTGTTGGGGAGGTTGGGGTTGTGGTTTTTTTTTTTTTTTTGGTTATTAATTTAGTTTACTGTTGTCTTGTTGCTTTTGTTTAGCCAATGATCTTACTGATCCCTCTGCATTGTTGCAGTATATTATTATGCTAGGCTCCTACTCGAACTAGATGATTTGGTTCTCATGACATCATTAAATGTCCAAAAAGGTATACCTGAACACAGACACTGTGACCAGGATTGGTCTTATATCCATGTATACTATGTTGTATCTTACTTTTTGCATTTGTCTAATAATATATTAAAACTAAATAAAGTTTATTGAATTAAAAAAAGCACCATCCTTTATGCAACTGAGATATGGGCTCTTACAGAGGTTAAACACTTGAAATAGTTATAAACAAATTATATTGCCATCTTTGTATTGTTCCACAATTAATATCTGCTGAATTACTAAGACTTGAGCTTAATCAATATTCTTTATAGACACTGATCACTGAGAGACAATTAATTTTCCTTTTCTTTCTATTTCAGTTGCCAGAATTCCACTTACCGACATATTGTTTAGAGGAGGAACTAATGTAGTCAACAACTGGTTTTGCCTTCCCTTCCACTCAATTGATCAAAAATATTTTATTTCCTTTGGGTCTTGGGCATTTATTAACTGAAATTGATTAAAAGCCTGATAAAGATACCATCTGCCAAATGAAAAGAAGGGCCAGGGACATGATTATACTGCTTGACTTTTAGCATCTTATGACACTGAAGCATTTTAGATAGAAACATAGAAACATAGACTTTGACAGCAGATAAGGACCTCTTGACCCACCTAGTCTAGCCATTTCCCTACCTACAGGATAAGCTGCAGATCCTTGTTAACCAACAACCTATTTCTTCCTATCCCCAACAAGAATTGCCTTATGTCTGTCCCATGTATTCTTGAATTCTCCCACAGTTTTAGACACCACAACCTCCTCAGGAAGGCTGTTCCATGCATCCACTACCCTCTCTGTGAAAAAATACTTCCTCATTGTCCCTGAACACCCCCCCCATTTTAAATTGTGCCCCTTTGTTCTTGCATGTCTCTTTTTCTGAAAGATGCTACCCTCTTGGACTTTGTTGATTCCACTGAGGTACTTAAACATTTCTATCATGTCCCCCCTCTCCCTCCTTTCCTCAAGGGTATACATATTATGCTCTTTTAGTCTCTCATCATATGGTTTCTCTTGCAGACCCTGCACCATTCTAGTTGCCCTCCTGTGGACTGCCTCTATCCTGTCTATGTCCTTGCGGAGACTGGGTCACCAGAACTGGATGCAGTACTCCAGATGGGGTCTCACCAACTGTCTGTACAGAGGGATAACAACTTCCTGTTTTCTTCTGGTGATGCCTCTCCCTATGCATCCCAGTATACCCCCAGCTCTCCCTACTGCCTTCTCACATTGCTTGATAACCTTAAGGTCATCTGATATGATTACCCCAGGTCCCGTTCCTTTTTTGTTTTTGTTACTACCTCCCCCCCCCACCCATTGTGCAATCTTCCCCTGGGTTTTTGTTTCCTAGGTGCATTATTTTGCACTTCTTTGCATTGAATCCTAACTGCCATACTTCTGACCATTCCTCCAACCTTGCCAAGTCCCTTCTCATCCTTTCCATGCCTCCTTGTGTATCAACCCTGTTGCAGATCTTTGTGTCATCTGCAAAAAGACATGCTTTTCCTTCCAGGCCCTCTGCAATGTCACTTATAAAGACATTAAAAAGGACTGGACCCAGTACTGAACCCTGTGGTACCCCACTAATAACCCCTTTTTCTTCAGAGTGGACTCCATTTACAATTACCTTCTGTGTCCTGTTGTCTAGCCAATGTTTTACCCAGGCTACCACCCTGGGACCCACTCCCAGGCTGGTTAATTTGACAATTAATCTTTTGTGTGGGACTGTGTCAAATGCCTTGCTAAAGTTTAGGTAGGCCATTTTCACAGCCCCTCCCTGGTCTACTACTTTGGACACCTAGTCAAAGAAATCAATTACATTTGTCTGATATGACCTTCCCACTGTGAACCCATGCTGCCTCGGGTCCTGTGCCCCACTGAAAGGTATAAATTGCTTAAAACCAAGTATCAGATAAATTCATATCTTAGAAATATAACTAGCCCAGAGAAAAGATGGATGTTTACAAGATTTAGGTTGGAACTCTATAACACTAAATACATACACTTCAATCAAAAGAGACTGGGTATTTCCAGCCCGTATTGCAAATGCACTCACAGTTGTGAAGATGATTTGAAGCATGTATTACTTCTCTGACCCCTCTACTCTAAATGGAAGCAAGAATGGCTTGGTTCCATTCTGGGTGATCTCGACTTCACCCCTGACTAAATTATTTTCTCTTTAATTGTCAAGATTCTGATGTCATAGCTAAGATCTGTGTTTTTTTTTGGCTACCTTGCACCTGCAATCTGCATATTATTCCAGGATATGTGTGGATACATGACCATTATAGAATAATGGATGGGGAGGTATGTGTTACAAGAATTTAATGGTAACCCGAGGAGTGGGATGCTACATAAACCCAAGGGTATTAAAGCATTCCACACCGAGGGTAACCATTAAATTCAGAAGGACATACTTTCCCATCTTTTATTTTCTATAATTCTCATCAGCAATTTTTCCAGTTCAAATATAATATCTGCCTCACTCTTGCATGCACACACATGCACAAGCATACATACACACACATACAGTGTCTCTGACGCACAGTCTTTTTTTCCTGTCCTCCAATTTTTTTGGTTTTTTTTAGACCTGCTTTTATGTTTTTTTATTTAATTCAGCTTATGCTTTCTTGCAAAATAGTTTAAAGTTTAGACTGTGATTGCGTTCACTGCTTATCCCAGTCAGCCAAGTCGGAGCCCTTCCTCGGTGCCGGTGGCAGTTCTTGTCTCCAGCGGCTGCCGAACAGCAGGATCAACCAGATACTTTTTTGTTGTTTTAAAGTGGTGGACTGTGGAACTGCAAACAACAAAACAAAACTACATGAACTCTCAGTCTGGTGCCTCCTCGCTGCTTGGGTTAAGAACCTGCCATGTTTGAAAAGGCAATTAGCCCACCCAGGAGGGGATGAATAGCCAATGAGGGAGTGGCTGTTTCTGACTGACAGGGCACGTGCTCACAATTTTGACCCATGGGTTATAATGGCAAATTATAACCGGTTCAGCAAGAAAGAAAATTGCTCACCAGTTACTATACTGGAATTGTCTGTATTATTTGTATTTGCCTCCATATGCACTTTTCTGTTATATGAACATTGGTATCATATCAAAACAGCTATGCAATTACAGCAACGTCAATTGGGTGACTATTATAGTGCTAACACACTATGGGTGACTGCCTGTGTTGGGCGAGAAGTAAATGTAGCAATACGTAAATTATAGCACCTCTGTCATACAGGCGATGGTGCAAATTGGATAAACATTCAGCTATCTAAACAGAGAAAAAGAACATACTCACCTCTGATGACAATAGCTCACCCCCACGATCCAGGTGTGAGGTGGTGTGGTAATCCTTAAGATGGCGGGGTTCGGGGGCACATTAGCATTCATCGGTATCGTCGATCGCCATAATGTGTTGCGCCATGCAATATTCACTCAAATTATAAATGCTATGTAATTTGCGCTGTCTTGACATGGAACCTGAACATTCACATCTGCTTTTATTTGTCTCAGGCAACACTTTTAGCTACTCTTTCTATCAAGGATATGTGTTTATTATAATTGAATAATCTGTATAAGCTATATTTGACTTATATTTTCCTTTTACAGACTGGGATATTTATTTGTGCTGTTATTTGCCATATACAAGAGTCTTACGTATTGGAAACTTTTGCATTTAAAATATACTTATTGCAATTTGTCAAGGGGGGATTTCCCAACCTGGAATGCAGCTCAACACAATATGTTTGGGTACTCAATTGGCAAATTTATTTGCATGTAACCACTTACATCCAACTGGTTTCCTTCTAAACTATATAAACAAACACATATAACAGTCAACCCAACTTTCTCCTCCAGCCAAGTATCCTTTTCTCTGATCTTTTTCTTCTTGGGCCCAGGTATGTAACCCCGTGCCCTAACGCCTTCCCAACTCTGTTGTCCTCCATTCCTCTTGGGGCTCAGGTGTCGCACTCAATGCCCAGCTCTGTTTCTCTCCATCCTGCTGCAATATCCTCAGGAGGTGCCCCAACCCACCTGAATGTTGACCCAGCCCAGGCCTGACACTAGTGTTCCCCCACCACCTTTGTGTCTCCCCCCCCTTTATTTTCCTTACTTCCCCTGTCATTGTCCTCTGCTGGCAACCCAAATATAATGCCCAGCCTGTTGCCCTCTGTCATCAACCCAACAACCCTGAATCAGCCACTACAATGTTGCCCTCATGTGGCAACCCTTACCAGCCCAACCAACCTGCCTTCATCCCTCTTATGCACCCCAATTACTGCCAAGTGGCAGAGCACTGGCTGCACCCTTATTTTACCCCCAGTGGCCACTTCCAGTTTCCCCACTATCAATCCCTTGGCACCCTTCCATTTGACAGACTTCCTAACCCCACCCCATTCTTGCTCTATCCTTCTCCTTCCATTTCTCTCTCTCTCTCTCTGTCTCTCCCTTTTCGAAACCTACCCATATTCCAGGCTGGGATGCTCCAGACAATCAGGGTTAACCTGGATTGGCAACCCCCTTTGTCAAGGGGATAACCCAATCTGGAATGAAACTCAACACAATGTGTTTGGGTGATCAACTGGCAAATTTATTTGCATGTAAGTAACCATTTACATCCAACTAGTTTACTTCTCAACCATATAAACATATCAACATATAACAGTCAATTTAATTTTCCCCTTTAGAGAAATGTCCTTTTCTCTGATCTTTTTCTTCCTGGGCCCATGTGTAACCCCATGCCCTAATGTCTTCCCAACTCTGTTGTCCTCCACAACTCTTGTGGCTCAGGTGTCACTCTCAGTGTCCAGCACTGTTCTTCTCCAACCTGCTGCAATATCCTCAGGAGGTGCCCCAACCCACCTGGGTGTTCACGTAGCCCAGGCCTGCCACTAGTGCCCCCCCCCACCTTTATGTCTCCCCTCCCCCCTCTTATTTTCTTTACTTCCTCTGTCATTACTCTTTGCAGGCAACCCAAATATAATGCCCAGCCTGTTTCCCTCTGTCAGCAACCCAATGGCCCTGAACCAGCCACTACATCATTGTCCTCATGTGGCAACCCATACCAGCCCAAGCAAGCTGCCTCCATCCCTCTTATGTGCCCCAATTACTGCCACCTAAAGGGGGAGGGAGGGAGGGCAGCGATCTCAAGAATGTCAGCAACAAGTGGCAGAGCATTGGCTGCACCCCTCTTTTGCCCATGGTTTCCACTCCGGTTTTACCACTACCAATCCCTTGGCACCCTTCCTTTTGATGGACTCCCCAATCCTGCCCCTTTCTTGCTGTATCCTTCTCCCTCCATATCTCTCTCTCCCCTCCCTCCTCCTTCTCTCTCTCTCTCTTTCTGAGCTTACCCATATTCCCAGCTGGGATGCCCCTGACAATCAGGGTTGTCCTGGATTGGCAGCCCTCTTTGTCTCCGGGATATCCCAACCTAGAATGAAAATCAACACGATGTGTTTGCGTGATCGATTGGCAAATTTATCTGCATGTAACCACTTACATCCAACTGGTTTACTTCTCAACCATATAAACATATATACATATAAAAGTTAACCCAACTTTCCCCTCCGGCTAAATATCCTTTTCTATGATGTTTTTCTTCTTGGGCCCATGTGTAACCGAAGCTCTAACACCTTTCCAGATCTGTTGTCCTCCATTTCTCTTGGGGCTCAGCTGTCATGCCTGATGCCCGGTTCTGTTCCTCTCCATCTTGCTGCAATATCCTCAGGAGGTGCCCCAACCCTTCTGGGTGTTGACCCAGCCTAGGCCTGCCACTAGTGTCCCCCACCCACCCTTGTGTCTCCCCCCTCTTATTTTCTTTACTTCCACTACCACACCTTCAGTTCTGTGTTGGAAGATGTGTGTCCCCACCAAACCTTCAATCTCCAATTCCTACTCCTCAATAACTTTGTCAAACTTGTTCTGAAACAGTGCGATGCCCACCTCTGATAGATGTACCCCATCCTGCCTGTAATCCACCGGGTTATCATAGGCAATAGCATGCTCTATGTAAATTCCCCCAGATGACCTGGTAAACATTGCCATTCTCTTGTTCAGCCTCTTCCTTGCCAGTTCTATGCCCTTAACATCCCTTGCCTGTCTCTACACCCACCTCAGGATGATTACCAACCACTCCACTTTGACCCCTGGCCACCAAGATCTTATAATCCTTATACCCCTTTGAATCTATAACAATAAATCAACCCACAGCCTTTCGCCCAAATCATTCTACCCCAAATGAATGATTAATAAACCAGGTCTGGGAACTCTGATAATTTTTTCTTCTAACAGTGGCAATAACTGCCCCCATTGCAGGCCCTAGCTACCTTTCCAGTGCAACCTGATGGCATCCATTGCTCTCTGCAGCTGTCTCCCACTTGGCATGCCAGCAGTTCTCCTTTCAGCCCAGAAAAGAGTGCCCAGTGATCCAGACCATCCTCTCAAGTCCCTCACCTGGAACAAAAGAACAGAGTACCACAAACACCTAGTCCCTTAAATATTTCTAATAACAGGCCCATTTCCATCTCCTTTTCTCTTTAATGCCATCCTCTGAAGCCCCCCTCTCAGCTGCCTCTGATGTAACCCCAATGCGGAATGAATGCAAAGAAAATCTGTTGGCATCTTCTCTTATGAATACCACGCCTTTCTTGATCACTGCCGAGACCTGGTATGCTGACTCTGCCATCCCATTCCCATGAACAAAGAAAGGACCCCCCAGTTCTGGTCTGACTGCCTACTATGCTTCTAAGGCCCTTACCACACAAGTGGCCCAGTCAGTCCTGCTGGGTAACCTGATTCTGCCCCCCATACCTGTCTGGTCAGTTTTTGACTTTCTCAAATTGATTTCCGCTCCCAATGTATCCCAATGAATATCTTCCACCCACAATCCACCATGATAGTGCTCTTGACTGCATAAGACTACTTTACTGACCCTGAACACCCCCTGCTGCAAGACTAAAAATAAGGGCCTGAATAATCTCTCCTCATGTGGTGACCTGCAAATACAACTCAAACTATCCAGCAAACTGCTGAACAGCTGGCCCTTGATTGGTCGTCTCCTGTCTGTGGCCTTCCCTTGACCCGCTGCCACCCTTGCATCATTCTACGGATGGACGTAGTACTAGCAGGGGCCTCCATCACCATCCCTTCACCTCACAGACCACCTCTATGCCCACTAAATAAGTGCCTGTGGTTAAATAGGCCAATCACTCATCCCATTTATTTGCCAGAAACCTGATGACCTGGTGTTCTGTGACCTGTTCCACAGACTCCCACCCCACTTGTTGCCAAAACTCCCTGGAACACTCTCCACGCCCCCTCATATGACCTTTGCAGATGAGGAGCACTGATACAACGTGCTGGCTGTACCCATCCAATCTCCCAGAGTGGGGGGGACGACCAACTTCCTGGCTGCGATGGAAGGCGCAACCCTCCCTTAACCTTTGTAACAGAAAACAGGAACGGCTGTCCGCTACCTTGTTGCAAATGCTGGCAATGTGTTCTACCTTAAAAGACAGATTCAGCCTTAACCGTACTAAAACCAGCTGCCGCACTATCCTGGTCACCCTCTCAGTGGAGCCCCTCTGTCGATTCAAAATCTCCACTACTGCCAAGTAATCGTACCAAAAGATTACTTTCTTCTTGTGGAACTACTCCACTCACACCTTACCCAGCACCCAAATGGGAAGTAATTCCAGGAATGTGAAAGAAGAAAGTCCAGAGGGGGTATTGCTAAGATCAAAGGGGATAAGGGGGCATGTGAGGAGGAGGACCATGTAAAAGCCTCTATCCTAAATAGATACTTCTGATCAGTATTTACTGAAGAGAAGGTAGGGCAGGGCCCACAGCTCAGCATCATGGACACAGTGGGGGGGGGGGGAGGTGTGCACGAATCCCTTCACAAAAGACAGGGTCCTACAAGAGCTCGATAAGCTCAGGGTGGACAAGGTAATGGGACCTGATGGTATACATCCCAGGGTACTAAAGGAGGCAGTATAGCGCAGTGGTCTAAGGCACTGAGCTGCAAATCTGGTGACATCCAGCAGACCAGACCTGGGTTTAAATTCGACAGTTTCCACTTGCATACTGTGTGACCCTGAGCAAGTCATTTAACTTCCTTGTGCTCCCAGGTCGCACCTGGAAACAAGCTCTGGCTTAGTGTGCCTTTTCTGGTTAAACAATTTCCCCTTTCCCCTAAAGGAGCTAAGGGTGGAACTAGCAGAGCCATTATCAGAACTGTTTAGTGAGTCTCTGCACACAGGAGAGGTCCCAGAAGACTGGAGAAGGGCTCATGTGGTCCAGCTCCATGAGAGTGGTAGCAGGGAGGAGGCAGGAACTACAGACCATTCAGTCTTACCTCAGTAGTGGGCAAGATTATGAAGGCACTCCTTAGGGAAAGGATAGTGCAACACCTGAATCCATAGGAGCACAGGATCCAAGACAGCATGGGTTTACAAAAGGAAGGTCCTATCAAACTTATCTCATAGATTTCCTTGACTGGGTAACCAGAGTGGTGGACCAAGGGGGAGCAGTTGATGTCACCTACCTTGACTTCAGCAAAGCTTTCAATACTGTTCCACATAGAAGATTGATTAGTAAGCTGGGTAGGCTTGGGGTGGACCAGAAGTTGGTCTATTGGGTGGCAAACTGGTTGATTGGCAGAAAAAAAAGAGTGGAGGTAAACAGTATACAGTCAGAAGAGATGCAAGTCACAAGTGGGGTATCTCAGGGATTAGTCCTGGTACCAGTCCTCTTCAATATCTTCATCAGTGACACTGCAAATGGACTGGAGGGTAAGGTTTGTCTGTTTGCAGATGACACCAAGATCTGCAACAGAGTAGATGATCCAGATGGGGTGGGCAGAATGAGAAGAGATCTGGATAAACTAGCAAAATGGTCAGAAGAGTGGCAACTGGGATTTAATGCAAAGAAGTGCAAGATCATGCACATAGGGAAGAGAAACCCTGAAGCCACCTATAGGCTGGGAGAGGACTTGCTGGCAGTCACAAGGGAAGAAAGAGACTTGGGCATCATCATCATCACCGATGACCTGAAATCGTCCAAGCAGGCCACTAAAGCAGTAGGTAAGGCTAGGGGGATGTTGGGGTGTATTAGTAGGGGTATCACAAGTCAGAAGAGGGAGGTAATAATCCCTCTTTACAAGACACTGGTTTGGCCCCATCTGGAGCACTGCATGCAGTACTGGAGGCCACACCTTCACAAGGACAGTAACCAAACTGTAGCAGTCCAGAGAAGGGCAACCAAAACGGTGTAGGGACTGCATCAGAAGACATATGAGGACAGATAAATGGAGCTCAATATGTATACCCTAGAGTAAAGGAGGGAGAGAGGTGATATGATTGAAACATTCAAACACCTTAAGGGCATTAACAAGGTGAAAGAGTCTAACATGTTTCAATATAAGAAAAATAGCAGGACAAGATGACACAGCATGAGATTAGATGGAGGCCGATTAAGGGGTAATGTGAGGAAGTTCTTTTTCACAGTAAAGGTGGTGTAAGCAGGGAACGGCCAACTTAGGAAGTGGTGGATATGAATACAGTGCAGGGCTTCAGACAGGCATGGGATAGGCATAAGGAAGCAATACAGATGAGTATGAATAGATAGGCCATTGACAGAGCAAAGATTGATGGCACATTCATAAGGTAGAAAAAAGAAATGGGCAGACTGGATGGGCCTTACAGTCCTTATCTGCCATCAACTTCTAAGTTTCTATATTTCTATCCTTAAGCAGCCCTTCCTTCCCCATCTGCTTGGCCACACCTCGAAAATCCACTCACCTCTAAAGTATGCCCCCATCCACCAGGCTCCAGTCACATCTGTATACAACTCCAAATCTGTGTTGTACACCCTTTCTTCCTGCCTGAACGTAACCCCATTGTACTCATCCAGAAACTGCTCCTATACCTCAAGGTCCTGTCTCACTCCTTTTGTAATGTCTACCTAATGGTGGTGGAGCTTCGCCTGGCCTGTAGACCTGGCCAGTCAATGAGAGAGAAAACCTTCCCAGGAGCCACTGCTCTGCAAGTAAATTGAGGTGCTGGAGCTGCTACTGTACCACTGATAGCTTCAGCCACCTCCTACCAATGACAAAATCCAGTAAATCCCATAATATGCTGATCTTGTCTGAGAGGAGCCTGAAAACCCCTGCTTCTGCATCTGCATCTGCTTCTATCCCCGGAATCTCTAGCTTTCTCACCGACTCTTCCATTTTGTCCATCACCAGTGGTACCCCTAATGTCTGGCACATCCCTTGGAATTCTCCCAGTATCTTCCCCATCCTGGCTTCCCCCTTGCCCTCCAGTAAAAAATCATCCGGGTAATGAACCATTCTCTTGTGCCCCCATCTTTCACCAAATACTTATTGCAACCAGGTGTTGAATGTCTCAAAGGCAGTGCATGCCACTGAGCAGCCTATGGGCTTGGCCTTGTCAAAATAATATTTCCCTCAGAATGGAAACCCCAACAAATCCCAATCCTCCTCTCTCACCAGTAGCAAGCAAAAGGCAGACTCAGTGTTTCTCTTTGTTAACCATGGCCCATCCACTGCCCTGATCAGTTCGATGGCTGGATCTAGAGTGGCGTATGACACCGCTCTGACCCCCTTGGGAATGCCATCATTCACCGAGCCCCCTTCAGGGTAGGCTAGATGATGTATGAACCTATATTCCCCTGGTTTCTTCTTGGGCACTAGTTCCAGAGGAGAAACCCTCAACTCTGGACATGGCAGCATCACGAAAGACCTCTCTACTCTCCCTGCTGCTATTTCCTTGTTGAGCTGCTGTTTCACCAACCCTTCTGTCCCCTTCTTGGATCCCAAATTCTTCTCCTGCATCGCCACCATCGGTCCTACATACTGTGAGTTGAAGCCCCTCGTAAATCCCTCCCTGAGCCTTTCCTTTGACAAATTGTTCTGCTAACCCTCCATCCATTCTCAAAGAATGTCCCTCCTAATAGGTGTGCACACCCTCCAGTACCCCCTGCCCACCCGTGCTCTTCCCCCCTCCTGATCTTTAATTACTGGTCCCTGCCCCTAATGACCCCCTACTGCATATCCTCTCCTCTCCACCCTGTACCCTTCCCCCTTGCCCTCTACACATTCCATGAAATGGCTGCCCCCATGCAGCACAAACCCGTCCTCTCCCCCTTGTGCACCTGGAAACTGAGTGTAGGCCTGCACATTTTGAACAAACATGCCTAAATTTGCAGTTTGCCCAACTACACATGGCCTTATTGAAACTCCAACACATCTTTGACCCGGCCCCACTAGGGGCTTTAGCCCCTTTGAATGACTCTGCACATTGCCCTGTGAGCATCCGTACCCAAAGGTCCACATGTGTAGCATCCCAGCAGATGTTCCTGCATTCTACCATGTGCTGCTGAAACCATTCATCATATACCAGCCACCCATAGCCTCCTTTTGCTTTGTATGAGTCCCTAATCATGGCTGAGTAGGTCAGCAGTGGAATGGCCAGCTCTGGTTATTTCTGTCAGAGGATGGTGCTGAAATTTGTGAACCATGCCAACCAATTGTCAAAGGTCTTGCCCCAAATCCCCTGTCCTCTGTGGTCTTACCACAAGAGTTAACGCAACCGCCATCTCTGATCTCCCCACAGATTCCCTTTCTGCATACTTTTTCATAGCCTCCTTGTTAACTAATGCTAACATGTTAACATACTCCCTTTTCCATATCTTCTCCTTTATTTCCTACATCACATGGTTTCCAGTGTCATCCCTGGGGACCCGGTCGCCTGTGCTGCTATTCTCTCATTGCCTGCTTACCCTGCCCCTTCACCCTGGGCCCCTTTTCCCCTTTAACTCCAGTACTGCTTTTTCAATCTCCTCTAGCCCTTTATCATTTCTTTCCGTTACTTAACCCACCAGATAGTCCTTTAAACTCCCATCTAGCATCAGATCAACATTGTCCTTACCCTTTAGTGCTGCTGTCTCCTCACCTGCTGCCTTCTTCAGCCTTTTCCCTGTTCTACCCCTCTCTCCTTTCTCCCCTGGCTCCTTCCACTTCCCTGCTCCAAGCAGTTAATTCTCTGCCATGTGGGTCTTCTCCAGCATGGACTGCACCTGTCCCATCCAGGCTGAGGCTTGTTTGATCAGTTCTCCATGGCCAACTCCTACTTTCCTGCCTTCTTTGGTGCTATCTACAACAGACAGTTCCACCAAAAGACAATCTTTTTCCTTTTTTTTTTCTTCCCCCCCAGCTCCAATCTCCCAGCCTGCCCCCCCCAATGTCTGCCTGCTGCCCGAATGGTTGGGGCTTACTATCTGGTGGTCCCTGCTAAGAGGCTATCCTTTCCAGGAATGCAGGTAAATGTGACCTGTAGTGCTTCAAAATGTTGAGGGGGGCTGGAAGCAGGTGTCACTAAGAGCCACCATCTTGGTCTGGGTCTAGAACCCACAGCCTTCTGACCCCAAAGCAAAATGTGCTCCCAAACTGAGCCAAACAGACATGATACCAAACATTTCCTGGTGCTGGTGCTGTTTCCATTCTCTCACCATGTCCTGCCAGCCCCACTGCAACACTTATCTTTTGCATGGATGAATGAAGCTGAAGCAATGTGAAAATGGAGGCCCCCATTGCTCTGCATGCTTTCTGTGGCTGCCACTCACCTCTGTGCATTATAACCACATCTAAAATGGTGACAGCCAGCTGGCCATAAAATGATGGCAGCATCATTGCGGGGGGGGGGCCCTCTGTCCTGTATCTCTACTAATTGTGCATGAACACCCCCCCCCAGCAGAACCTCAGGCTGATATCTCTTGTGAGCCTGTCCTGTGCCCCTCAATAGCCATCCGTGCAGCATGATCTCTTGATGGCCACTGCTCAGCCTCTGTCTGTTTCTACCAGTTTCTACCAGTGCCCCTGGCCAGTCCACGGGCACAACAAACCCCCCGCCTGCCTGGGCCCTTCCCTTTATCCTGGCCCGCGATAAGGGCTTCCCTTCCATCCAATGAAACTCACCCCAGACCACTCCTCACCTACTGCCCGCTCAGCATCCTAGACCCCGTGCCCAGCCTATTATCCCCCTCCTGCATGTGCACTCCCCACATTCCACAATTCTTTCATTTTTTGTGAGTAATTTAACATTTTGTTTTGTTATTTGGCTCCCTCAGACACTCTTGTGCACATCCCTGTCAAGGAGCATCTGCCACACTGCAACCTGCATGGAAACCGCGATTGCCCTCCCTATGACAATAAAACCTATTTCAGAGTATGATACCAGTTCTCTCTGAAGCAGCCGGTGCCAAACCACAACCGCTCTCCCTCCAAAGGAACCTACTTTGTACCGCAATCACTTTCCCTCTGACGCAACCTGCATCAAACTGCCATTCCCTCCCACACAGAATCCTACGATGCCCAGTGATAGTCATTCCCTCTACAAAAGCCCAATGCACATTTATTCAAGTAACTTGCTCGTCATTCCCTCCAAAACCTTACTTCCCATTTGATTTACAGCCACTTAGCTAGTTAAATATTCTAATTTACCCAACATGTAATGCAAGAAGGATTAGATGCTGGGGTGTAGCCAGAGATTTCAGATCTGCACACCATGTGGACTCACTGATACCCCCTTGTTAGGGTGGCCCCCCCAATGTAACCAGACAATATACAACCGTACACTAGGACCATGTTTTTTGCCTAATTTGGTGCAATACATACAACTTCTGTATCCCATGCCGGTGGTTGTTGTCATGCATAGGTAACTACAACTGCCATGCATTCTTCCCTATGACACCCACATACCAGCCCAGAGCCTGTCCAGTTGTACTGTCCTTGGGATGCAAGGATAGTATTAGTGACCAGTCCATCTAGTTTTGACTCCTATGAATGACATTACAGGAGGGTTCAGTGTTTTCTTTGTTAGGTTTCATGGGAAAAGGTAGCAGTTCATAGCCTAGTGCTACACCCCCCCCCCCATATCATATTGCACACCATGGAGTGCTTGGAGTATGCCTGTCTACACCCATGTTAGGGGCAAGAATCCCACTGGGTCCCATCTCTCCATGTGTTACCCTTGATACCGACAGTGGGAAACTGTCATTTCTTTACCTCACCATTCATTTAGATCCCTGAATGAGTAATCCACCGGTAGGTTCCATTATCATGTACTCTAAAACTAAATCATCAACACTTGACTCTGCACTATAAGTACAGTTTCCCTTCTAACAGAAAATCAAAACACCAAAATAGAAATGCTGGTTATAGTGGGCTACTCGATCCCAACTGCCACTACCTAAAGTGACCCCCTGATAAATCAAGACAGTGCATCTGCTGAACCCCCTTGTGCCAGCTCCTACCACCTCCCCTTATCTCTAAAGGTACCTTAACTTCTCAAGTTTCACTTTTACCAAACCTTACTGCAATCTGCCAGTCGATAGGCTGTTACTCTTGAAGATGTAGAATCTCAAGAATGTCAGCAACAAGTGGCAGAGCACTGGCTGCACCCCTCTTTTACCCTTGGTGGTCACTCCAAGTTTTCCCCACTACCAATCCCTTGGCACCCTTTCTTTTGACAGACTCCCCAACCCCACCCCATTTTTGCTCTATCTTTCTCCCTCCATATCTCTCTCTCTCTCTCTCTCTCTCTCCCCTCTCTCCTCTCTCTCTCTCTCTCTCCCTCTCATTCCCTTTTCTGAACATACCCATATTCCAGGCTGGGATGCCCCTGACAATCAGGGACGACCTGGATTGGTAACCCCCTTTATTGTCACATTATCATCTGTAATGGCTTGTAGCCAATCAATAAACATGAACATCAAATTGATACTGCCTGTTGCACTACACTGCTACACTGAAATTATTAAATATGATCACTCCAATGTCCCTCTCTTACTTGGTAACTGTAAGAACCTTGCCCATCTTATACACCATCTCTAGGTTATCCCTCCCCAAGTGCATGACTTTGCACTTTTTGGAATTGAATCCTACCTACCACTCCTGAGACTACTCCTCTAGTTTCTCCAAATCCCTTTGCATTCTCTTCACCCTTTTCTGGGTATTTGCCCCGTTGCAGATTTTTGTGTCATCTGCAAAGAGACACACCTTACACTCCAGTTCCTCAGTAATGTCACTTATGAAGATGTTGAAAAGGACAGGGCCCAGTATCAATCTCTGGTACTCCACTGGTCACTCTCCTATGCGCTGAGTGGCTACTATGTACCACAACTCTCTGCCTCCTATCTTTCAATCAGTTTGATACCCAGCACACCACCCAACACAGGCTGCTAAGATTCTTTATCAGTCTCCTGTGTGATATAGGCTCAAAGGCCTCAATGAACATACAAAAGATTTTACCATGCCAAAGCGATGGCTAGCATGGAGACATCTCCAACAACGACAGCCGCAGTGCCGACTGTCTGCATTGCAGTGTCGGGGATGCCTTCATGTACCCATGAGGGCTGCACCCCCAGAACCCCCACATGTGGGGCCCATGCTCCCCATGCCCCTTTGTCTCTAGGATTCCAAATCCGAATTGGAGTTGGATCGGGGGGGATGGGGAACACCCATCAAGGCAGTCTCGGTCACTGCACAGACCATCACAGTGACCTGCAGGTTTTGCCTGATTCCTGTTGCTGTGATGGTCTTCACGGTGTTGGAGTCACTGCAGTGACAGTATACCCATATGAACATAAAATATGCCAGCAAAAACAGGCCTCATGGTCTATCAAGTCTGCTCGATTATGCAGCTAGCCCCTCAACTTGCAGCTGCCACCCTCCCCTCCCTTCCTTCTCATAACAACCCCCCTCACTCTGTCCCACCCCCTCTTAAATCCTCCCATCCATTCTACATGATACTACTTCCTCGGGCAGAGTATTCCACTTGTCTACCACCCTTTCCATGAAAAAGTATCTCCTGATTTCCATCTTGAATCTCTCCCCCCCACAATCTTAGTCCCTTCCCCTTTTGATCTGAAGAATCCCTTCTGTATTAGTCCTGTTTATTCCCATTCGATCACATTCCCCATCCCTCCTCTCTTCCAGGGAATACATGTTCAGCTCTCCCAGCCTCTCCTCATAGGATTTTCCCTCCAGTCCCTGGATTATCTTCATTGCCCTACACTGCACCCCCTCCAGTAATCTGATGTCCTTCTACAGGAATGGATGCCAGTACTGCACACAGTTTTCCAGGTGCAGCCTGACCAGTGACCTGTACAAGGGAAAGATCACCTATCTGTGCCTGGAGGAGATTCCCCTCACTATACACCCCAGCATCTTGTTTCCCTTTGCAGCCACCTTCCTGCATTGAGCTGAGTGGTTCATACTCACCATTATTAGTACCCCTAGATCCTTTTCCTCCACGGTGCTTTCCAGCTGTACCCATCCTAACTGTTCCTCCCCTGGTTCCTTGCTCTAAACTGCAGTACCTTGCTTTTCTTGGCATTGAGCCCCAACTGCCATGTCTCCGACCTCTCCTGTAGTTTAGTCAGGTCTTTCTTAAACCCCTCTCCGCCCCTGTATGTCATCTATCACAACTCTGATCTTAGTATCATCTGCGAACAGACTGATCCTACTCCAGATCCCATTTGAGATATTGGCTATAAATATCCCAAACAGCACTGGCCCCAGTACTGATCCCTGGGGCACCCTGCTTATAACATCCCTTGGTGATGAGAGTTCCCCCACCACCACCACCCTTTACTGCCTACTCCTCAGCCAGTTGGTGATCCAATTGATCATTTTTGTTCCCACCCCTATGTATTCCAGTTTGCCCCACAGCCTCCCATGCGGCACCAAGTCAAAGGTCTTGCTGAAGCCCAAATACAGGACATCCATTGCATGGTCCTTGCCCAGTTCCCTGGTAACCAAGTCATAGTACCCTACTAGGTTTGTCTGGCAGGATCTGCCTGAGACAAAACAGTCTTGCAGACCACTGTCTTCCAAAGAGGTTACCAGCCTCTGTTTTAGGATTGACTCTGTGAGCTTACCCATGATTGAAGTGAGACTCACCAGTCTGTAGTTGCTTGGATCATCCTTCAGGCCACTTTTATGAATGGACATCACATGGACCATCCTCCAGTCCTGTGGCATGCATCCTGTGTCCAGTGATGTACTGAACAGGTCTGCCAGTGGTCCCACCAGCATCTCTGCTAGCTCCCTAAGTACCCTAGGGTGAATTTCATCTGGTCAAAGTGCCTTGTCTACACTCAGTGCCCTTAGTCCTTCCAGCACCCTGTGCTCTGTAATCCTGATATCAGTCACCCCTGCCCCCCCTGCCCACTCCACCCTTCCCATTGGGCATCTGTCCCCACTTTTCCTTCATGAACACAGAGCAGAAGAACTGATTCAGTGCCTCAGCCTGGGCCTCCCCCTTCTCCACCCACCCCCCATACTTCTTAATCCTCACAATCTGGATTCTTCTCCTCTCACCAATGTATCTGAAGAAGTCCTTTTCCCCATCCTTGATTTCCTGTGCCAGTCTCAGCTCTCTGGAAGCCTTGGCTGCCCTGACTAGCCTGGTAACTTCCCTGGACTTCTTTGTGTACTCGTCTTTGTCCCTCTGCCCTCTGTCCTCTCAATTTCCTAAGCCTCTGGAATGCTTTTCTCTTGTCCCTCACCCCTCCCATGACCTCCCGAGTCAGCCAGCTTGGCTTTTTTGCCCTACCTTTCTTGCTCTGTGTCCTGGTGCAAGTCTCGGTTGCCTCTGCTAGTCCTTTTTTAATGATATCCCATTTTTGGCTAGCTCTCATGCATGTCTAAATTCCCACCAGATCCTCAATCAAAATGCCCCCATCCTTTTAAAGTTGGCTCCCTTAAAATCGATCACCCTGGTACCCATTCCTCCTGTTTCCCAGCCCATATTGAGTGTGAACCACACCATGTGATGGTCACTTCCTGCAAGGGAGTCCTCCACTCTGAAATCACTTATAGCCTCCATGCTTGTTAAAACCAGGTACAGAGTCCTACCCACCCTAGTTGGCTCACAGAGCAATTGCCCCAGGAAGCAGTGCTGAAATGCATCTAGCAATCCCTGCTCCTGATGAAGTCCAGATAGGCCACATCCACTGCCCTACCCTAATCCACCTCCTTAGTTACCTAGTCAAAGAAATCTATCAGATTTTTTTGACATGAACTCCTCCTGTGAAGCCATGCTGCCAGTGATCCTGCAACCAGCATGTCTGTATGTATTCCATCAGCCTCTCCTTCAGTAGAGACTCCATTACCTTCTCAACACTGACTGATCTGTAACTACTTGCCTCCTCTCTGCTGTCACTCTTGTCCACAGGGACCACATCAATCCTCCTCTCTTTCTCTTGAAGTACCCCATCTCCAGTGAGGTGATAAATAGCGTTTCCTGAGAGCTGGCCAAGTGGCACCGGCAACCCAGGTTTGGGAATGAACTTGGGTCACTGGGGAGGAGGGGATCAAACATCCAGAGGACTGGTCTCCTCTCCTGGGAAGGGAGGATGGTGCTCTCTGCATTTCTAGCAGCTTCCAGTGGGACTGGGAGACACGCCTGCTTGCAGGCACGCTAGGGGGCAGGGGTGTCGACGGATGTCCTGTACATGGGTGTGGGAGCACTCCCATTGCATGCTGGATGTCAATGCATGTCAGTGCCCCCAGAGAAAATGGAAAAAAGAAGAAAAAGCCCTGCCACCCAGGGAGGCAAAGGTGGAACACTGAGGACAGCACCCATGCTCAACACTGGATCCTTCCAGCCAGCCTCTGGCTCTCACCCTCTCTCTGCCTACCTTCTAGATTCTAGGTAGAGCATCAGAGGAGTTGGCAGTCCTACCTCAGGGGACTCAGATCCGGGGGGCTAGTAGGTCGGGCACGGGCATGAGAGCACCCTGGGACAGGGTTGGACTGGAGGATCTCAGGCAGAGCGGGAGAACGCCATGCCCAGTGGTCCATGCTGGAGAGAGACCTATGCAGCCTGTGAGTAGGAGGCACAAACAGAGTTGAAAAAGAAATTGTGTTGCCAGAGGGGCAGCTAGCACCATGCTCAGTTCCTTAAGTACCCTTGGATGGATCCCATGTGCTCCATTGCCTTGTTTTCCTTTTGGGCTTCCACCCTCCTGTGGACTCTCTGTTTTGTAAATTGACTTGTGTCCACCCACTCCTCCCCCTGGTCCTTGTTAATACATATCATCCCATCCCCACTTTCAATTTGAATACCAAACAGAAGTATTTTGTTTTAAATCTTGGCTTTTTCCTGGTCTTGTTCTGTACAGTCACCCCATCCTGGTCTCCTAATCTTCATTATACCAGCCCTTGTCTTCCTCTTCTTGCTCACATATCTGAAGAAAGTATGTTTCCCTTTCTTGACCTCCTGGGTGTTCCTTTCCTCACTATGGGTCTTTGATGTCCTTACCCTTCTTACTTCCTCCCTTTGTTTCTCTGGATATACTTTCCCATCCACTTCCACTTAGGTCTGCTTTTATTTCATAAACGTTTTTTTTTCTGCTTTATTGCTTTAGCCAACTCTTCTGAGAACCAAAGTGGCCTCTTTCTCCTCTTACTTTTGTTTTTTTTTTACCTTTAAGCAGCTTATCATTACCTCAGTTAGTCCCTTCTTTTTTTCTGTTCCATTGTGCCACCACCATCCCTGGCTAACCCCCTTCAAAGCATTTCCAAAGACAATCTCCTTTTTCTCTGAAATCTGCTCCACTGAAGTCCAGGACCAATGTCCTAGTGTGGTTTTTCACCTACCCAGTCTGTATGCTAAACCACACTGTACGATGATTACTTGAACCCAGAGAGCTATCCACTGTAATGTCTACTATGTTGCTCATATTTGTAAGTACCAGTTCCAGCACTGACCCTTCCCTAGTGGAATCTGTAACCATCTGCCTAAGAAATGCAACCAAAACAATCGTGCTGCAAGCCAAGGCTACGTGGGGTGGTGCTAGAAACAAAGGGTAGCCAGCCCAAAACAGACAATGATCCAAAAAAGTCCAGCACACTTGTAGCCTATGTAGAGATAAATCCAGGTCCATACGTTGTAATATGCAAAAATAATTTATTGTGTTCCATAGAATGACAGGACCAGCAGGCAAACAAAACAAAAGACAAAGCGCTAAACGTGCCGCAGCGCTTCGACTCACTAATGAGTCTTTATCAGGGGGTAAAAGTTACAATCTGAACATAACCTTTATATAGTGAGTGAATTAAAAGCAATTAGACAATCAATGAAAACACACCTGATTTCAACAAACACTTAAAGCCTGTATAACATGTTGAACCTAGATAGGTCACTAGATGGTGCTATTTAAGCACAGGCATCATTTAATGGTAAATACCAGAACATATATAATACAGTTTCACAGTGATGATGAAAAAATGAAATGAAATGAACAAAATAAAAACGACACCACAGATGAAAATAAGACCAAACCTCCAGCAAATCCTGGAAAAAGGAGAGAGAATGCAAGGCAATCAGAATATAAGACCTTCCAGGAAGTAAGGACTAGGCAGCTGGAGGGCAGTCAGATGAGATTAAATTTTATCCTATGAAAAAGAGAGAAAAACAATATTACACGGTTCTAATAAGAAATTCAAAATTTCAATATTCATGTACAATGTCATTATTATCCTTTAGGGAAAGGAAAAAGACATTTTTACTATCTCAAAAAGGGTTTTAAATCCTATTTGTTATTAAGTCCCTGTGGCTTTACACTATGCAAAGTGTAAATCAAGAAGCTCTCACACTGCAGTAGTAGGTTAGATCTGTCCCCACCATTTTTCATCTGCGATACATGTTCCAACCTTAAAAATTTCAAGTCATGTGGTTTTGAATTGTGTACATCTGAAAAATGTGTATCCACAGGAGTATCTTGTTTATTATTCACAATAGAGCGAATATGTTCCTGTGCTCTTTGTTTTAAAGGTCTGACCGTCTTGCCCACATAAACTAAATTACATGTGCACCATAATGCACAGACAACATAGTAAGTGTTACATGTAATGAGTTCCCTGATCTCAACCTTGATGTCCATATGTATAGGATGAATTAATTCTTTAGCTGATACTCCATATTTACAGATGTTGCAATTATTGCATCTGTGAAAGCCATTTAAACGGCGTGACAACCATGTGCCAGTGGTTTTATTAACACAAGGAGTTTGGCTGTGTACTAATCTATCCTTAAGATTTTCACTTCTATTAAAAGTGACTCTGGGTCTAGGGCCCACTGATGAACCCACCATGTTATCCCCCAGTAAGATGTGCCAGTTCTTATGTACAACATTACCTATCTGGCCTGCTACATGGTTAAAGTCTGTCACAAATGTACAAGGTATTTTATCTCCCAGTGTTGTATTTGTTTTGTTTGTGTCTTTCAAGAGATCATCCCTATTCATTTGTTGTACATTTTGCCTTGTTTGTTCCAAAAGTTTTTTATCATAGCCCCTCATTTCAAATCTTTGTATGAGTTCTTCAGTTTGCTCTATGAATTCAGTTTCTGAACTGCAGTTCCTCTTTAATCTTAATATTTTTCCAAAAGGAATGGAATTTTTTAGACTACAAGAGTGGGCACTACTAGCCAATAGTAATGAATTTGTAGCTGTGTTTTTTCTATAACACCTGGTCTCTATTTTGTTTTTATTAACATAAAGACAAAGATCCAGAAAAGAAATGCTCCATGGATCAGTGACGTAAGTGAATTTTAAGTTAAATGTATTTTCATTAAGCCAGTCCACAAATTCAGACATGGCATCTGTAGGTCCCTCCCATATACATAAGACGTCGTCAATAAAGCGATACCAATGTACAATATTTTTGACAAATGGATTAGTATTAGAAAATACTACATCTTTTTCCCAGAATCCTAGAAATAAATTGGCATAGCTGGGTGCCATTGATGCTCCCATAGCAGTGCCACATTTCTGTAAATAAAATTCACCTCTGAATTCAAAGTGATTGTGTGTCAATAAGAATTCAGTAGCTTCTACAATAAATTAATGTGGGACATTTTCTGTTTTAGATAATTCTTCCATCCAGAATTTTGTTGTTTCCAGGCCCATTTGGTGTAGAATAGAGGTATATAAGGATTCAACATCAATACTTAACCATTGATAACTTGGTTTCCATTCTATGTCTTTCATAATGTTAAGTACTGATGTACTGTCCTTAATATATGAAAGAAGTTTAATGACTTGAAACTGGAAAAAGAAATCAATAAATTTTCCCAAATTTTGTGTGAGAGAATAACATCCTGAAACTATCGGCCTGCCTGGTGGCTTGGTTATATCCTTATGGATTTTTGGTAGAATATATAAACTAGGAGTGGTGGGATTATCTTGCCAGATAAAATTATATTCTTTTTCTGATATTAGGCCACTGTCAACAGTATATTTGAGCAGTTGAAACAATTCTCTTTTAAAGGCCTGAGTAGGGTAGGAGGGTAATTTACAGTAGTTATTGGTATTATTCAATAGTGAATACACTATATCATTTTAATGAACAGTGTCCATTACTACAATGTTACCCCCTTTATCTGCTGGTTTTTTAATTATTTCATGATTTCTAGATAAGCATTCCAAGGCTGTTTTCTCATTTCGTGTAAGATTATAATACCTAGGTTTAGCTTGATTATTCAGAATTTCTTGTACCTGTTTATTCACCACTTTTCCAAAAACCTGTATACTAGGGTTAAATACATTAGGACAGAAGGTAGATACACCCGTAAATTTGCTTTTTCTTAAAGTTGAAATATGTCCACTAACATTAAACATTGCATTACCTGCAAGCTGAGACTGAGGAATTAACTCCTCAGTCTCTACTTGTTCATTTGTTATAAGTCTTTCCAGCATTTCCAGATTAGATTCAGCATCAGCATCACTCATTTCATATTCTAAGTCCACACTGGAACCTCTCTTTGTAGTTTGTACAGATTCTTCCATTGCTGAAATTAACAAATCCAAGTCTTCAGTATTTCTTGGTTCTTCTATTGTCTCCCTCCCATAGTTGTAGGTATTTGTTTTTGTTGAAAAAAGATTTTTAATTTGATTTTTCAAAATAATTTTTGTAAGTCCACAAATATTTTAAATTTGTTAACTATTGGTGTAGGCACAAAGTTTAACCCTTTTTGGAGAAGTAAGGTTTCAGTTGGAGTAAGGGTATATTGAGACAAGTTTATAACTTGTAGCTGATTTCCTTGTTCCATGTTCTCAAGGCTCTTTCTATTCTTGTTGACTCTCCGACCTCCTCTTCTCCCTCTTCTGGTCTTTCTTTTCCTTTTTGTTTTGTTGATGTCCTCTCTAAAAAAGGTCTAGTATCTGCTGTTTCTCCAGTAGTACGTCTTTTATTGCTATTTTAATTTTTTGATTGGAAACGTACTCGGGAGCATCCCCTGCTAACAGACCATTTTTTAGCCCAAGCAGTGATGTGCTCTTTTTCACGGTCTATTTTATCCTGGAGAAGTTTGGAAGTTTTTTTCTCAATTATTTCCAACTCAAATTTTTGTACTTTATTCGATAGTTTTAGCTCTAAATCCTTATACTCTGTATGGTCGCTAAATTTAGTTAGTATTGATTTGGCATCAGTAAGTTCTTTCACAAGTTGGTCATATTTCAATTTATCAGACTTAATTAGAAGTTCTAGAAATGTTTTAGAGCATTTACAAGCAGTGTGAATCCATTCTGCTTTGAAGGAGAATTCATCTATCCCACTCGAGGGAGAAATTTGTATAGGTAACCCCCTCAGTGCCAAACCTCTCTCAATATATTCCTCAAGAGTGGAAGTGTTATAAATAATATTTATTTCTTTTAGTAGTAGCTTTTCAAATGTATGAAACGCTAACCTTATTGTGAGATTGCTAGAGATGTCACTCGTTGCAGTCACTCCTGTAGTGCCGTCTCCTTTATTGATTTGCAACCTCTCTCTCACCTTTTTTCTTCTTACATCCGGGTCATCAAAGGCTTTCCATATGAAACTTTCGGCTTCATTATTCTCTCTGTTGCTTTCTTGTTCTGTTCTCTGCATGTTACAGAAAATCTCCTATTCAGTTGCCGAAAATGCAAGAAGAGAAGCCGTCAGTAGCAAGTAATGTAGTCGCTCTGCACTTTGTTATAAAAACCCCACAGTCCATTTGTAAAAACGCTAGCTGTCAGCAGCACTAAAGGCAATACAAATGAAACCAAAACAATCATGCTGCAAGCCAAGGCTTCGTGGGGTGGTGCTAGAAACAAAGGGTAGCCAGCCTAAAACAGAAAATGATCCAACAGTCCAGCACACTTGTAGCCTATATAGAGATAAATCCAGGTCCATACGCTGTAATATGCAAAAAGAATTTATTGTGTTCCATAGAACGACAGGACCAGCAGACAAACAAAACAAAAGACAAAGTGCTAAACATGCCCCAGCGCTTTGACTCACTAATGAGTTTTCATCAGGAGGTAAAAGTTACAATCTGAACATAGCCTTTATATAGTCAGTGAATTAAAAGCAATTAGACAATCAATGAAAACACACATGATTTCAACAAACACTTAAAGCCTGTATAACATGTTGAACCTAGATAGGTCACTAGATGGTGCTATTACAGCAGGTGCTAGGCAGCTGGAGGGCAGTCAGAATTTTGAATTTCTTATTAGAACCATGTAATATTGTTTTTCTCTCTCTTTTTATAGAATAAAATTTCATCTCATCTGACTGCCCTCCAGCTGCCTAGTCCTTACTTTCTGGGAGGTCCTATACTCTGGTTGCCTTGCATTCTCTGTCCTTTTTCCAGGATTTGCTAGAGGTTTGGTCTTATTTTCATCCGTGGTGTCATGTTTTTATTTTGTTCATTTCATTTCATTTCATTTTTTCATCATCACTGTGAAACTGTATTATATATGTTCTGGCATTTACCATTAAATGATGTATGTGCTGTAATACCTGGTATGCCCACCTCTCACTAACTTATGGTGTACCTGTGTGTACAGAAGTCAGTGTCCTGAAAGTTACCTGGGTGCATTCAGGGCAGTGAACAAACAATTTATAAACTTTAATGCTTCCTTACAGTGGGGTAGAGTTCAGAGATGCTGGGGCCGATGTGTATGTCAGGGCCTAACATGGCTGCACACTGTGTCAGATGAGGTGGGAGAGCATTGAAAATATTAAAAAATAGCAACTACTAGCATGGGAGTGGCTCTCTCTGTCCCTGCTTAACTAGCCTCTTTACTCACCATATTTTTTGCCACGTCTGTATCCTATTGCACACTACTATTTCCTTGTTCTCCTTTTTGCTGTGTTTTTTTCCCCACCTTCCCTGTTAATTATTGCCACTTCTTATAGTTTTATGCTTATACCTAATTTTATATATGCCCATGCATTATTCCAGTCCTTACTACTGTCATAATTGTACCCTCAAACATCTTATGATTTTATATTTTTCATTTGAATGATTTTCTAAAATTGTAATCTGTATGTGCATTTGTACTAAAATCCTTCCTCTTCCCCTCGGTTGCATCTTGAAATGAACTTCGGCTCAGTGTGCCTCTTCCAGTTACCAAAATTGTGAATAAATGAAGCTCCAGTTGCTGCAAGCACTGCAGTGCCAAAACATGCCAAACTGCCACCCAACACCATCAATTTCAAGAATTATTGATGCTCTGGGCCCTGCGCTCCCACAAGCAAATACGTATAAAATTATATTTTCTCAAAAAGTAAGGAAATTCATTACAAAAAAACTTTGTTAATGCATCAGTTAGGGTGCATGTTAAGCGTCAAAAGGAAGTATGGAAGTAATGATTGTTAGGTTTCAAGCTTCTTTTATGCCAAACAACCCTACCACACCACACCACCCCATGCTGCATACACCAACACGCACCAGGGTGTGCCTTGTTGGGACCATTACAGTGACAATATTGAATTTGTTCGAACTTGTCACTGTAATGGTCTTCAATGTCTAAATTTCGCTGTGTTGCCAGTATATGAGAATGAAAATAACTTTATTATAATTTATGCAGATGATATTTTTTTTTATATACTGGTCTGGGGACGACCCTTTAGAAATGAGTGCTTATTTACAGAAGGAATTTCTAAATGTACAAAAATGGCTCTTAAATATGGTATTATGCTTAATATATCAAAAACCAAATCATTATTTGTTGGGTCTCAGTATAAATTTTATCATCTTGGGCAGTACCTTCTTTTTATAATTTACAAGGTACAAAAACTAAACAAGTTATGCAATTTTTATATTTGGGATTCATATTGAATCAACATTTTTCTGTGCCTTTTTGCCTGCAGCAAGGCTGCCAAGTCCACCCTAGCCAGACTGGACTCTGTCTTCCACTCCTGTCATTTTGCCCTTGACTTTCCTCCTGCCACCCATCATTCAGTCTTCTACGAAACTCTGGGCTTCCCTTCCCTACAGGACCATAGAGTGTCTCACTGCACATGGATCATGGCCAAGTTCTGGACCCAGTCCCTCCCCACTTACCTGACCTCTGAGCTATCTGTATTTTCTCTTCCGGAGTACACTCTGAGCAGCAATGATACCAGGCTCATTTCTGTCCCTCACATGTCCACCACCACAGGCCAGGCAGCCTTCAGATATCATATGCCCATACTGTGGAACTCCCTCCCTGTGGACATCAGCCATGCCTCCCCCACCCTGCACCTCAACACTCTTCTCAAAGCTCATTTCTACTCCACCTGCACTTGTGCCTAACTATTGCTGTTCAGCTGTGGGCTAGGTTCCCCCTGAGACATGTGTCTGAGACTGTCATGTTTTTGATGTATGCATGTATTTTAACCATCTATTCTAAACCCTTGCACTACTACCTGTTGCTACTCTGCATAGTCTATCATACTGTATTTTGTACTCTGTACTTATTCTGTATTTTATAGTGCATATTTTTGTACTATACTCATTGTTGTGCTCCCCCCTCCCTCCTCCCCCAGGATGCATCTGGAATCGAGCAGTAGTCTGTGCAGTTTGTCTTCCTGGTAAAACTTTTAAATAAATAAATAAATAAGGCATTGTGGTACGGTGTATCATAATTAAACCACCCATTTAGCCTATCCTGGATTATAGTTGAGTGAAGCTGTGATCATCGCAGCCTCATTGTAAGTGGTTAAAGGGTCTCTTTAAGGCTTGCCTCTGGTGGGGTCAGATCTGACCAGCTGCTAGGTAGGAGAAGGAGGGCACCTTCACCCTATATGGATTAGCACTTCTCTTATGGGTGACCACAGGTAGTGGTGAGGCTTGCACCTAGCATGGATGGGCTGGAGCTCACAAGGATCATGCCATTCCATAGGGCTGGGTGTGTCAGGCCATGGTATGGGGCTCCCTTAGGGGGATCCATAGTCTCCACTGCAAGTGTGGAGGAGGTCTGTCTGGTGCTGTACCCAGGTTGGACAGCAGAAGGTGATCTTTTGTGCATTTAAGCAACCCTACCACAGGGAAGAGCCATGATGTGGGGCAGGGGCAGAATGTGTCTCTCTTCCTCTTGGTTGAAGATGGAAGAGTTGTGTCCTGATGAGAGATTCCCTACAGTGCACATCACAGTAGTGGCACCAAATTTGCCAAGCAATTTTGTGAGATTCCCTATTTATCCTTCACAAAACTTAGGGAAAAAAATCCTCTAAAATTCTTTTTGTTATACCTACAGAAAGAGGCCAATTCCTATTAAAGTACTCAAGTGTCATCTGGTAGATTTGTAACTAGACTTTCACATGGAAGCACCCTCTTCAGGTAGCAGTGAACACACTAACAAAACACAATCCCTAACAAAAGGTTTTGCAATTCTCAATAAGGACTTTTAGAAATCCTTAAAAATCCCTTGACTGTCATGTTTGCAATACACTAAGTCCATAATAAGCATATGGTTGTGGCCATTCAAATCCCAACAGTGGTGTGGCTACTGTCTCCTGGGGAAAGGGAAAATCAGGAAGGGGATGATGCTTAAACAACCAATGTGTCTCTCTTTTTCTCCCTTAGAATCAGGATTATTGTCATTAAACAAGCAGCACAATGTAATAATAATGGTTTAAATATCCTGTGAATAAATTGTGAAATGTAATGCAAGAGGAACAGAAACCAATGTAGGATAGGTAGCAAAAAGTGTTAGATAAATTTGCACAAAATAAGGAATGCACAGGGTCATACCTTTCAACCTCTCAGCATTAAATTCATAGCACTGTCCTGCCTCGGGCAGGTTTCCTATGCCACTGTGGGTCACACAGCCCTAGTCCGGTCCTGTCCCTTTGATTGGTGCCCCCAAATCAGCCCTCTGTAGGGGACTAGTCAGACCAATTGGTGTAGCTGATGGGTCAGACCTGAGTAGGGGTCTAACGGGTGATAAGCGGAGCTGAAAACTCCTGTGCAAATGAATAGGAACCAGCATGACAGCCTTTAGGAGTGGGGTCGTGGGAAGCCACATGAAAGAGGCAAAACATGAAAGTTCAAAGCAAATGAACAGGATGTGTAGCACATTCTTATTTTACAGAATAATATGTTTAAGAATAGTGGGCACCATATGTTTAGTGTTATGAAATGTCTGTGTATCCAGAAATAACTCTAGCATCATACTTTGGAATTATGTAAGATTCAGTAATTTATAAAAGCAATTACAACAATATGCACCTCAATTGACTAAGCATTTAACTTAACACGGTCCCCTTTTCCCTAGGATGTTCAGGCACAGAAGAGCATTCACATTTCTAAGCTCTTCAATTTAGTTGAGCTTATTTTGACTTACAAAGGATGGGGGAAAAGGTTATGTGTCACATTAGAACCTTGCAGCCTATGGGCCAGATATTCAAAACTATGTGCTGGGCAAAAAACATTTGTGCAGCTTTAGCGCGGGATTAGTGTGGGTCTGCTATATTCAAAAGGCCAAATGGCGCAGGCAAACTGCATTAGCGCTGGGCAAAATCATAATGTATGCAAGGGAAAAACTGACATGAATACAGGCGCAACGCTATATTCAGTGACTAGCACCATGCTAAGTGATTTTGCATGACTTAGTGCGACACTTAGCACAGTGCACATTACCGCCCAGGAAAAGCTTGCCTTAACTCTGGTCAATCAGCTTTGCATGGTGTTTGCGTGGCTTTTGCGCGGCTTTGCGTGACCCTAACAAATAAATATGACACATAGACAAAGCCAAACATAGAGGAAACATGCTGCTAATTGATGGCATCACAATGATGCCATCATCTGCCACCAGTCCCAGCCATGCCAGGCAGTAAGTGGTGACCCTGCCACCAGAGGACAGCATGGCAGTGTGGCCATACAGCACACACCTGCGGACCACTCTTCTGTGAACACCAACAGATGCCAGCACACACATGCAGCACTGTGGGCATGGAGGATGTTGAGGGGTAGGGTGTATGGGTGGCCAGGCTGTGCCACAGACCAGGTGTGGCCTCAAGGCTGGGACACATCCTGCAGAGCACATGAGCCAGTATTGGGAATACCCCAACACCAGTGTGCCTTTCTGATAATATATGCCCCCCCCGGCCACATACCGCACAGCTGTACAACTGCCACAGCACACAAAGCTGGACAGGTATATGTCACTGTGAGCATCCCATGCCAGAGGTGGGTCACACAACAGCATAACAGTAATGTCCACTGTCAGTAAACACCTGCAGGTTGAGCCTTTCAATGTGTATAGTGCAGTCATCATTAGGGATGTAAGTTTGTCATGGATGAGGTTTTAATGACTCATTGTTTGTTCATGAAATCATTAGTAAACAGTAGTAAATGTTGTAGCACTGTCATCATTGCTACATTCTGATGACACTAGTGAAAGTCACGGAAGTCCTGAATAAAGATCAAATGTCATGGAATCAATGACGTGTATGACTGCCATGACAAACTTACATCCATAGTCATCATCACTGCCCTACACACCATAGACATTGCTGTGTCCACACATTACTGGCCCCCTTGCTACTGTAGTGTCTGCTGTGCACTGTAGCATGACCTACAGTGTGACAGTTGCGTGCAGCACCACCACCATCTGTGCCTATGCCAGGTTGTCCCAGTACAGCTGCAGGCAGCAGCGCATGTAATGATACAGTGTTCAAAACTGTATAATATTCCCCAAACTGTTTGTGCAGTGCTAACACATTTGCGTGGGTTTAGCGCAGGGCTAAACTGTTAGCCCGGTGCAAACTACATGCAAATCAGGGCATAATGAGATGCTAATTTGGATGTTTGCCCAGAGATTATCTAAGTAGGCTCATTTGCATGTCACCTTTGAATATGGCAAAGTTTAGTGCCGGGCAAACGTGTTTGCACTGGGCTAATGGTTTAGCCCTGCGCTAAACCTGCACAAACATGTTACCGCTGCACAAACAGTTTGGGGAATATTTTACAGTTTTGCACACTTTACTTTCACATACACTGCTGCCTACAGCTGTACTGGGTCCATGCATTTGCTGGCATACACATTGGCCACATAGTTCACCTCTACCTACCTTCTCATCGCTGTGCACTGTGTTACTATTGTGGTTTGCACTTCCTGGTTGCCATATTCAGAGCTGTCTTATTCCAAGGCTAAGTTTGCACTGCACTCCCAGCCTACTTTGCCCAGCCTCATTTCCATGCTATGTTTAGAAGCTATTTGCCCTGGGCTATTCCTTTTGAATATGGCTTGCTTTGTGCTCTGGGCTAAGTTTGCCCACTGGGCAGTGCTAATTTAGCCCCGGGGCAAAGTTTTGAATATCTGGCCCTATGTTAAATGGATCCAATTATACAGGTTCCTGGTTGGTAATTCTCAGTAATTCAACAAAGCCACCACACTATTGCTTTGCCAAATTAGTTGTAATTTATTAAGATAGTATATATCATTTGTAGGCATCAGGTAGCCCACCACTACCTAGGTGTTCCTGTTACAATTTAGTTCTAAAACAGCCAAAGGGGCAATCCCAATGGAGTGTTTCTAACATGCAATCTAGACAGCTAGAAATATTTGCATTACAGGGCTACAGATTTTGCAGAGAAAATGGAATTATACTCCACTTCCTCTGGGTTCCGAGTGCTATGGCCAGTTGGATATCACCAACTTCTGTCCTCTCGGAGACATTAGACCTGACAATTAGGTCTCATTTATACCTAACCTGTTTTCATTAAAAGACAGAACTGGAATTTCCCAAAAACTACCTCAGCAGATTTAAACACAGGCAATATGTCATTCAACAAGTCATAAGACTTGGGTTCAAAAATACATTGGCCATAAGATACCTTGGCCATAAGATACTTTTGACACTTTGCCAAGACATACGGTCATTCTTAAATGGAAAAACAAGTAATCAGGGTTTTTTTATTTATCAAAATTACTTACTTCAGGATACAGAAAACATGCAAGGAGATGTGACTGTTTTAAAAATACTCGGCTTACAGATGAAAAATAGACAGTGGCCAAATTGGGGAACTCAGTCATCAAGGCCAGCAGCTGCATTCTTATCTTGGCCGTAAACTTTTAAAAAGACATGTTTTGGTACACAATATTTTCTGCTGAATAGGGCAATTCCAAGTTAGACCTCTACTTTGTGCTTCTTGAACTATTTCATTTTCTTCATTTCAACCATTAACCTTTTAAAGTCTTACACATGCATGAACATTAACTGACATGGTGGTACCATTCATTTACTTAGCCACTTGCAGCCATTGGCAAGCCATACCTATTAATTCACATGTTGGCATCATTTGGTTATTTATTACTCATTTGCAGCCTCTACACGAGCCATTTTACACCTTTCTATCTCCTCAACCTTTTGATTAGCCAATCATATATTGTTGATGAAAGTTTTGTCACTGGTTACTAAAACCGTGGCAACTGGTCACTAAACTTTGGCCATTGGCCACTTTCACACCTAGATGTTGTAAAATAATCAAATTACTCCAGGAAGTGAAGGCCTTTATTTGTTTTCCCATATCCCCACCTTATCTCAAGATTTTGCCATTTTCTAGGACTCCTGCTTGAAAACAGACAGTTCTTCTACCTTCATTTAAAATGTGTATTAAAGTCTCTATTTTTCATATAAATGGTATTAAAACAAAAGAGACTTATTTATTCTTTAAAGCACTAGAAAATGTTTATCTACTATGTATTTACATTGTACTGGACAATATACAAAGAACCAGAGTGTCTCTATAGGTTAAAATAAGGTAGGAACAGTACATACACATCAATTAAAAAATGGAAATTGTCTTTCTTTCCCAACGGAACACTGTGAAGTTCTAATAGGTCACCCAGGAGAGGCAGATCAATATTAGTGAGTACCAAACTCATACACTGTATCATTCAGACAGAGAGCTGTTAGGAATTCAAATTATAATGCAAGAAAATCATACATTGTAGCCATTGAAATCTAGAAGATCTAGTGGAAAAGGCAGATGTTTCACGTACACAACTACCTGTGTGTTAATTCCAGGACATAGATCTTGTAGGCTAGAATTCTTATTTTTTTCTTTCTTCTTAATATTATTTTCATTCATTCATTTATTAATGTATTTATTTATTTATTTATTTATTTTGTGATCTCACAACATTATTGAGACAGGGCTTTTGGTCATAAGAAATGTTTCTCTTGATGATGCAACTGCACTACAACTGCAAAAAATGTACACGGTGAAGGGGATATGCTCCTTATATTCTGAGTGTCAAAGAAAAAACATATGCATTGTGGACACAGCCCCCTCCTACATTTGGGGGTCAAAAAGTGACACCTGTGCCCACATGATATGATGCACATTGACTCCTCCAGTCATTGATTTTTATCCTTTTCTTGTGAGTCCTTCACACTTGTGATTTCCTTACTATATGCCGAGATGTGCTTTTAGTGTATTTAGCATGAGTACAGATGCAACAATCCAATGTCAACAAAGGCATGAAACTGAATAACAACACATAAATCAAGGGCACTTTATTTGAAGACACATTTGAAAACATGACAGCCTAATCTCAAGAAAACGGCACAGTCTGATGCTCCGTCATGGCCTCTAAACCACGACTAATGCAGCAGAACCAGAGATATTGCCAAGCAGGGATTCCAAAGGGGTTAAAACAGAAAACTTTATGAGCTTCTAGACAAGCTGGAGAAAACCAGCTTGAGCTGAGCTCTCTCTCTCTTCAACATAGGGCTGGCACTTACACCATGTCTAGAAACAAAATCTGGTCAGAGCCAATATGGTTGTGGAGAGCTTTTGGGATGCTTTTAGCCATTATTTCTAATAAATTTGCACAATGCAGATCTGTGAAGAAGCAGTTTCAATGTGGTCTTCCTTTTACACATTTTTACAATGTGTTTTCTTAGAATATACACCTACTGATTGCTATATATTTATTCTGGATAGTTCACAGAAGAAATGGTATCTTATTTTCAGTGGGGCTCTACATCTACACAACATTATGCTGCATTGTGTAAAATCAGAATGCACTAAAAATAATATTTTACATCTGTGGGGATATATTAAGTGCCGGATCAATGCACGAGCAGAAAGATGCATTGCAAAAAGAGGGTGCGCTGGTTGGCACTGATACAACATTCAAAGAGAATGCACCACCGGTACAGGGTGTGCATACAGTGAAGTCCACCAGGTTGAAACGCAGCACTGCAGAATTCTGCAGTAGAGTTACTGCAGCAAACAATGTAGTTTCAAAGCGTATTAATCCCTTTTGTCATGCAGTAAACCTGTGACACTGCGCTTCATCCTGGCAGGCTTCATTGTTCCTGTTGAAAATGTGACCCTGGATGGGAGTCACAGTGCAGGTGCCCATCAATTCAGATTGCAGCCAGGGTGACCCCGACTGAATACTTTCCAGGGGGAATGCATGGCACATATTGGCATGCACCGCTACTCCCATGAGCAATATTCAGTCCAGGAATGCAATGAACTAAATGAGCTTGCAAAGTGCAAAGAGCCTTATGCATGCTCATTACCAGCTCATTTGCATGTTGGCATGGGGATGAATGCACCTAAGCAGCTCTCACCCCCAAGACCTGATCCCGATCGATCCCACGTGGTACAGGCCCTGAAGTCTCTGGTGGTATAGTGGCATCCCCCCACCCATTCCACCAGCCCTGACCATACCAGAGTCCAGGCTGTATTGGTTCCATATTGTAGGCACACCAATGCCATCCCTAATTGCACCTGAATACACCCACAGTCCATGTCCATAGTGTAGTGGCTCCCACTCCCCCTCAACGGTGCACAGACAGCCTCCTCCCTGCCCCCCCAGCCCATTCCATTGCGACAACTGGCTGTCTAATTGGATCATACCACTCTATCAGCAGGTGGCAGAGCACTCACATTACAATGCTGGAGTGTGTTATACACAGGCATGAGCTGTGTGTGGGTGATAACACCCAGTAGCTATACTCCTCAGGCACTTGCATGCAGATCCATCATCCCAGTACCATTGCACTGTTCAGTATGGGTGACAGCCGATGCTGTACCCACTCACACAGGTCCAAAAACAGGCATGTTACAGCCAATCTCCCATTCATATGTACAATTAGGGAACTGCGGATGAACTATCTATAGCCTGAAACATACACTGCAAATGGCATTACAGGATACTGCACCCCATGTCACCCAGAATACTAGAGAAGTTTGGAGGGTGGCATGTTACACAGGGGAACAGGGGAGAGTGTGGACTTGCAGCGGTGTATGACAGCAGGAAGATACAGCATTGACAAGGCATGCATTGGAGGTATGTAAATTCCCTCCTCAATTTGCAAGGGACATACACACGGCTGCATACACTGGTGGATCCACAGCTGGCATGGTGCCCCAATGCAAGGAACAGACAGTTGGGTCATTCCAGGGTGCAGGTCCCCAGCCTGAGTTCAATACAGTCAATGGCTGGCCATGGCAGGGTGTGGAGGGCAGTGCCAGTATTTGCTACAGGTTGGGTATGGGTGAGTGAGGGTGTCTGTGTACAGGGGCAGTGGATGGGAGTTCTCTAGACTATGGATATGGACCATGGTTTCCTCTGTTGCAGTCAGGTCTGGGGGGTAGGCCCTACACTATGGAGCTCTTCGGGGATGGAGTTGGCTACATTGGTGATGGAAAGGGGGTACCTCTAGTCTACCAGGGCTGCCAGGCTGCTGTGTACCTGGGTGCACATCTACAGCCTACCTGTGGGTGGCAGGCAGGGTTAGGCCAGCGATTTATGGCCTAACTGTGGACTGTGAGAGGCACATTCCCACTGAATATGCTGCAGCACGACATATGTATGGGACTGCCCCCTCGACTTGAATGGCATACAATTTGTATGTGCCTTGGCCCATTCCCTTGTGGCCAGCGTATCCCAAAGTTTGAATATTGTGCTGTTGTGCATTGTTGGAGTTGTGCAGCACATCTCCCTTTTCCACCAAGATGCAATACATATCTCCTTTGAGTATGGGGGCCCTGGACTAGGTAGCCTGAATACGTTATAAAAATGGTAAAATCATGACCTTACTGAAAACAAGATATTGCATCTAATCTGGGACAGCCTGAGTAAATACAGTACAAAAATGTGTAAATGAACATCTCTGAGACAATGAGATGTAACATTTCCCCTGCCCTATCCAGGATACAAAATATAGGATAAGAAATATTCAAGTGATCCCAGATCCAAATAACCATTACTCTATAAGAAGCTTTCATTTCCCCTCTGTTTTCTCCACAAAGGCAGAATCAAATCCCTGTATAAATCCCTGTACATTTTTCCATAAGCCACTGGTTCTTTGTTTATGACTTTGTTCTTTATTTATTTTATCAGTAGCCATTTATAGGGAAAAAACTTTGATTTGCTGCTCAGTATTAATATTATATGTCACGATGGCCTTGGAATGATTTGGATTTACATGCTATCCATGAGGCAAAATGGGGGACTGTATGAAACAACAAATTTCAAGCTCATTATTTCATGAACTATACTCAAAATTAGTAATCACAAGTTGGACAATCTTTCAAAAGATACTAGTAATGTCTGTAAACAAATTTATTGCAAATAGAGACATTTCCATATATATGTATGTATATATATATATATATATATATATATATATATATACACAACATATATACATATACTTATATATAATATATATATATATATATATATATTATCCACACAAATGCTATTTTGCATCTTATAGTTGTTAGTTTTCAAACAAATTCTCATAGACTTTTTTCTGTCCACCTGATGGAATCTTGAACGAGCTAAGTAAATATTATTGTTTTATCAAGGCCCTGATCCAGCAACTCAGTAAATACATGCTCAATATATCATATTATAAAATGGCAAAAAAACTGTCTTCTGTTTGCAGTTTTTTGATCAGGAATTGTATAAATGGTATAAGTTCTTTATGTCACATCTATCTTGGTATGATGGTTCAATAAAAGGTATCAAATCATTTGCTTCTGTATCACTCATGGTTTGTCAGCAGTCAATCCATTAGATGAAGACTCCCTTACCTAGAGTATAACTGTTTCTCTACCCCTCCCCCAACACACACACACACACACACACACACACACTTACTATAAGAGATCTCAGTAGCTATTATCTGTTATGTTTGGGAAGCAGGCCACATCCCTTTTCTGTCAAAAAGAAATGTATGCATTTAGTTTGGGTAGTTTACTGAAGACCTAATTTTATCAGATAGGTCCTGAGAGGTTAAAAACAGTGTAAATCTTTACAAAATTTGCTGGGAAAGGGTAACATTTGTGAGGTGCGAATCTTTTGTGAAAAATATTAATCCCCATCTGAATTAGTAGCAACAAACGTTTAAATGCTAATCATTTAAATGTGCAAGCTGCTGCATTTTGAAGGGTTAAACAAATCTCCAGTTTAATAGGAAACCAATATTTAACAAGCTGTTTCAGTTTCCTAATGGCCCTCAGATAAGCAGCTTGGAGTTATGTCTCCGACATTTTTAACAGAAAGAAACAATTATTTTATTTTAGTTGTCATAGTGATTTGTAGATGAGGAAGAATACATTGAAATGTCCAAAAAATGAATTCCACAAAACTCAATTTTCAAGACAGCAAAATGGCTGTAGGCTCCACCCACAGCCATAAAAATGAGCCCATAGATACCAAGTTTGTGAAGTTTTATTTGTAGAGAAGCAGACAAAAGATTGGCTTTTGACATGTGCATGGTCTGTATGTTGCACATGTAGCTGTCAACACTACTTTCAGTCTGCATACCAGTGTACTAGCCAGTTCTCTGCTACCAGGAAGTCAGTCATGTATACATTGCTTTGGGTGTGTGCATGGACAAATGTGGCATGCAACTGGCATATAATGGACCTGAACATTTAAGGAGTGCACCCCCTCCACACATATACCCTCACACACACATCTAGAAAAATTTGATATTGGATAGACATATTTTTCATGCTGAGTATTTAGTGTGTGCAAGTGATCCATAGGAGTAATGGATCAAGCTACTAAATGTAAGAGGAATACATATATACCAAAACAAGCCCATGACCCATGCAACAAAATTCAGCATGAAAGAGGGCACATTATCTTCTGTGTTTGAGTTAACAAGTGGCTCTGAAGACATTGGAAAAGAGAGCTAGAAGGAGAAAGAGAGAGAGAGAGAGAGAGAGAGACTAATACTGGGATTGAAAGATAAATACATTTATTTAATAAACCAAAAACATACATATGAATCAATTTTCAGCACCATACTTTTTAATTTTTAGTTTCAATCTGTGCATATGTAACCCCCTTGTCACCCGGGGTTACTAGAATCCCACTTAGATCTAGTGGCAGGCAGGGAAAGGCAGCTTGTGAGACACTAATTCAATGGGTTTTACACTGTCTCACTCTGTCCTCAGTCTCAGCTGAGCTGGAGGGATGACATCATTATAGAATTCTCGCATCAGCATAAGCCACAGTGGAATGCTGCAGCAGGGAGTTAGGTTAGAATGTTAGGGTTTTTCAAGTCAGTCTAGAGGGAGACTCAAGAAAGGTAGGAGGTGTGCTGCAGCTGGCAACCCTTCAGAGCCTAGCTCTGTCATAGAACTACACCAGAAACAGGGTAGTGTGTTCTCACCCTAGAGAAGAACACTGAAGGAACCAGCAGAAGTGGTAGAGACCACTCCCTGAGTTGTTTCAGTGCCCCATCCTTGGAGGGGGGGGAAGAAACCAGCATTTCAGGGGAAATCCCCTGGCCCTAATGGGAATGGGATAAGCTGCCTGACAAGAGTTTGTTCTGAGTTACCAGAGAATTTTGTGTTTCCTCTGAAGAAGCCCTGGGGCACTTGCTAACCATGGTTTAGTTTAGTTTAGTTTAGTTTATTGTTCTAGGAATTACTACCTTTGAGCCAGAGGCTCTTTTACAAAGGTTCCACGTCAATTAGGTACAGTACAAAAGGTTACATAGATAACACAACAATTTGTGTTGTGTCAAGAGCAAGAAAACATATACAAATACATATCAAATAATTTGTGCAAAAGGACATGAGATATCAATAATCACATTATTATTACAAGAAAGAGGTCATGCCAGATTAGGAGAAACAAATAGGGAAAAAGTCCAGAACAGAGAGGGTAAGTGAAAGGTGTGGGGAGCAGACAATAGCAGGAGAAAAGGCTTCCCAAACATGTCTTTGTCAAATAACGGAACAGGGTGGGTAGTGAGAAGATAGGAGGTTTAATCAGGGCAGTCACAGTAGCTGGAGGTGGCAAGGTGAGTCTGCTCTGACCTAGAGCCCATGTTTTATTAAGATAGTTGTGTAAAAGTATCTGCCTACTGTGGGTCAAGAAAGGACTAGCCAAGTGCAGTACTTTTAAGATATGTGTATGGCTTGAAATGCATCTAACCAGTGGGGGGTCTACAGGGGTGGACATAGCCACTTACAGTACATTGCAAGTCAGGACACCAGCTACATAGAGAGTAGAATGTTAAATGTGATATACATTTTGAGATAGCAATCTACAACCAGAGTATGAAGAAAGGTGTTGTTCCAAATGAATGGTCAGGTATGGATTTGGAAACAAGAGGTGGGAGATCCCCCATCTGGAGTAACCAGGTTTACCTCTACAGATTCACTTTGGGCACCTATAGCTTTCTCCCAGGCACTTGGCCAGTGTCTGCAGAAGGTACCCAGATGTGGGATTAAGGATGAGATTTTCCCTTTAGAGCTAAAAGTTCTTGATGGTGGTTGAGGGATCCACCACCAAAACTCCATGACATATGGAAAAGTGTACTAGTGCTGTCTGGAGTGCCATGCCAGGGAATCCAAGAGTGAGAGTACCAGTTCGGGCATGTGAGCCCAGATGTGTTCAGAACCTGAGGGTTGTCGTGTAAAGATGATGTGTCCTAACCTCTGTAGATCTGCATATCCAGTGAGTGCAGCCCTGTGGGTGTCCATCTTGCTTTGTATTCTTGTGTTGAAGTGAATAAAAGCCACACTTTAGAATCCCACTCCTGGTTTGGACATTTTTAGTTATTGCTTCCTGTGTATGGAATTACTTGGGTGCCCCTGACCAGAAGTGCAAACCTAGCCCTGATGCTGAGTGAATGTTTTCTCCCCGAACCTAGGGAACCCCAAGAATAAGGGTAACAAAATGGAGGCACCACTGAGGATTTGGGTTTGGAATCTAGGGAGAGAACAAGAAAGATTTGCTTGGATTAGGGCTAGCGTTTTGGCTGTCTGGCAGTAGGTAGCCCAAAAAGTTGGAAGCATTGCCACCCAAATGTGCCGCTGTGTGCTGCTGTTCATGTGCTGCTGTAATTGTGCCACCAGTTTACCAAGGAGCAGAAAAGCCCAAGAGTGTATGCCCCTTATCCTGCGTCAAAGTTATAACGTTTGCCAGCTTTTAAAAGTAATGTGTGACAAGAAAAAGTGTGGAGAACTGTGGGAAACAGACATAGATTTGTGCCCTAGAAGTTGGAAGTGCTTATTGTATGGACAGAGAGAGTCGCTGAGTGAAATGCCATGAAAAATAGTCGAAATGGTGCTCCCGCCGAAGAGTCACAGTTGAAAAAACAAAGTGTGGTTTGCAGTTTAAATTTTGCCTGCTCGACGATCACCGTGGAGGAGAAGAACACGAGAAGAAAGAGGCTCATTTGCATGGCATTGAGTGATTGGTGAGACTGCAATCAGTCCCACCCCAAGCCAGCTCTAGAGTGACTGCACAGTGTTCAAGAGGGAGAGAGAGTAGTGTGTGAACTGGCTTGCCAGGAGGAGCATCACGGTGACTGAAAATGTTATAAAAGTAATAAAATTGGACTTTTCCATTTAAAATCAGGCTCAACCCACATTTCAATTGTCTGGAAAAAAACGTGGTGTTCGAAGGGACAATCGGCAGGACTGCCAGCCCGCTTCATTCTAGAGGCCTTCAAGACCAGCTGTAGGCTGAATTTTTCCATCGCAATAACAAGCTACTGATTAAGTGAGTTCCAACCTAAGAAGCCACTCAAACTGTGTGTGATTTTAACTAAAGCCAGCTGAATCTGTGTGTAGCAGTGTGATCATTTTGCAAAGAAGGACTGTGTCAAGTTAATCAAGCAAAGCAGGAATTCTAAGCATTAGACTGTGAGCATAATTGTGGGTCCAGCAACAGTATGATTTTCAAAGCAAAATGAGAGACTGTGGGTTGTATGATAGATGCAATAAGAAATACAGGCAATCCTGTGCAATGAAATACTGTGGCTTTAGGGACTTTTAAGCAAGAACAGTGAGTTACAGCAAATGAAAAGTCCAGTAAAAACCATATAAATGTGCTAAGAGAATGAACAGTGCAGTTTAAGCAGTTTTAATAAATTTTATCAGTAGATCGTGTAAATCAGATGCGCAGTGGCTTGAATCAGAAAGACACGTTGATGCGCAGGAGTACTGCTGCCGCCATTACAGGGTGGGGTAGTAAAGTAAACACAGCACCAGGTGGAGCCTGTTGGAGGAAGCTCAGCAGAGTGTGGCACTAAACAAGAGGGTGTAGATCTACAGGCAGAGCAAAGTACTGATGTATCCGAGTCCAGGTCACAGAGAGACAGTGCGGAGGGAGCATCAGCAGATCCGTGGAAAGAGGGGCAGAGCCCTAGTCTCATTGGAGAAGATGAGATGACAGAGACTCTTGAATGGGAGGTGTCGACCTCGACACCCAGCGAAGGCTGGATAGTCTCAGGAGTGAGGACGACTGCTCACTCCTGGGCTCAGATCCTCAGCGAAGAAGAAGATAAGGGGAAACCTATGTGGCCTTATGAAGAAGATGCGGGTCCACAGCCTCAGGCCCTTGCCTCGGAGGAGCAGAAAGTAGAAGAGATTGGTGACTCCACAGCCTTGTCCCCATAAGGAGGAGTCAAAGATCCATTTTACATTGCATTAAGTATGCGTAGCTGGCAGAACCAGGACTGGCCACCTCCAAGCCAGGCCAGAGGTCTAAAGTTGACCAAGTGTAGTAAAAAGGAAAGACTGGTTCATAGGAAGGCAAATGAGATCTATGGAATATTCTTTCCTACCTTTCCTCGGACAGTCTGGGAGGAGATTGAAAGAAACAGGAAATCCTGGATAGTGGAAGAGGCCACAAAACATGTGCATCCCGGTGCAAGTCGGTGTGTCCGAGACAGAGTGTTCAAAGAAAAATGTAATCAATGGAAAGTGGGCAGAACACTATTCATAGACACTGTTCAGATTGTGGAAGGAGAGGGACATAAAACCTTCTTCAATGTGAATTAAGAGTGCGCAGATGGGGTAATAATTATTTCACCTGACCTATTGTGTTACTTCCCTCAATGCAGGCCATTTCCTGTGAATGTGCCCATGCCTACCAAGTGGAAAGCAGAGCAATGGTAGCCAGTGCTACCATCCAGTCATTGCCGTACCTATGTTGTTCCGCCAGACTGGCATTCCAGGAACCAGGTGCCCCAGATTCATCAGCCTTGCAGTGTACTGGCTTTCCAGCTTCCATCTCCTGGCCTTCCAGATGACTTCATATCCAGAGAGGACACCAGTCCAACTGTATTCTGATTCATCACCTGGGATTTCGGATGACTTCAGACCAGCTATTTCCTTCCCCGTTCCAAGGTTCCATCTCCTAGATGACATCAGCCAAGCAGTTTCTAGATGTGCCATCCTGTCATTTTATGGAAAATGTCTGCCCAGCTGTATCCGAAGAATGCTGCCAGGGAGAGTCTTCATCTGGAAATCCAGGTGTTGTATTGATTTCATTCTTTAAGGGACTGGTAAGTCCAGACTTTCTATTTTTATGACATTGCAGTACATATCCTACACCTAGCAGACTTCAGACTGTTTGAACTGTCCTCAAAGACTCTCCCCTTCGGGATTACAGTCCTACCAGAACTGTGCTTCACCAGGCTTCGGCCCAGGAGAGACTCTTTCTTGGACTTGCCTTCAGGCACTGTTGTCACTAGATGGGACTTTTAGAGCACTTCATCCCCAAAAATGTGTATTGTAAATAATGTTGTTTTTCTACTGTTTCTACTGTTTTTCTACTTTTCTAAAAAATATATTTTTGGGATTCTCCAGTGTTTGATGGTAGGGGTTAGATAGTACTGTGTTTGCAGATTAGGAGTTGTTTTGTCTTTTCTCTTGCAAGTGATCCTGAAGAAGACAAGAAGAGGAGGGACTCATCGGAGTCCCTCAAGTGCTTTAAAGTAGTAGTGTTTAATGTGTGGTGTTGTTGTTTACTATATGTAACTTTTCCTTCCACAGGTATGGTTGTGGGGGAGTGTGGGAGAAATGCTTAGAGAGTAGAGATGCAGCGAATTTAAAATACACAGGCGAAGTGAACGCGAAGTGGCCACTTCTCGTTAGTGCAATACTATGCAAAGTGGCCATTGAGGAGTGCTCACTTTGCCTTGTGACTATGACTTGACTTCACGTTGTTATTTCGCCTTAACATGAAGTAAGGTGGAATGACAACAATAAGCACTTGAGACAGCCCCCCCCACACATCACATGGCTTACAGTACTGTAAGTCACATGCTTTAGCCAGGCAGGAAGGAAGTGAGTCGTACCAGCAGATACTTTCACTTTCTCCTTTGCAGAGGTAGAAGGAGGAAGGATAGTGTAGGAGAGGAGTGTGTATTTGTTGCTTGACTTGCTTTTTTTAACGTCATAAAAAACAACAGCTTTTTTAAAAGCTAATTCTTTAGTTTTTGTTGTACTGTTTTGTGAGTTCTTTTTTTGTGACTGATTTATTTGTTTTATAAGTTTTGTTTCGTGTAAGTGTGTGTGTGTCTGTGTGTGACTGTGTGTGTGTGTGCGTGTGTGAGTCGGTCGTCGTCGCGTGACATGTCAGAGTGGAGCAGGAAGGAGAGTTATGGACCAGGGACAGTCTGTGGCCCATATTGGCCAGAGGGGAGTGCGGACATGTGGGGGTCAGTGTGGGAGGGTGTCGCTGGACCGCTCCAGATTATTTGGTCCAGCCCACCTCCAGAAGCAGCAGCAGCACCACCAGTGCCAGCACCACATCCAGCAAGTCCGCTGCCACCACCACCACCACCACAATCTGTACCAGCTGCAGGAGCTCCAGCAGCACCACCTCCCACTCCACAGCAGTAGGTGGAGCCTTCCAGGTGCGTGACAGTGCTGCTGGCAATACATCTGCCCCTGTTGTGCCTGGTCCCTCCCACAGCTCTATAGTCTGGCAGTTTTACAACTGTGTTGGAGGGGGGGACAGGATCATTGTGGTGTGCTTGTTCTGTGGTATGCAGGTGCCATGCTTAACCACCACATGGTGGAGTGGCAGACTGCCACAGAATGGTCCAGGCCTCCACCTGCTGGCCTTTCTGTGGCAGTGACAGTGGGTGCTGCTACTGTGCATCACCAGAGAAGGAGGATGGCCACAGCAGCAGCTGTTGCTCCACCACTACCCCCACCACTGCTACCAGCACCACCCTCACCACCAGCACTACCTGCCTTTCCTCCCACAGCAGTGGACCCCACCACAATGCCTGCAACACAGTCAGAAATAGCACTGCTGAGGACTGTGATGGAGGAAAGTAATCAGAGGATGGGACTGTCCTGCAGCAGATGGAGTGGATCGAGCAAGAGCAGCTGCAAATAGTGTTGATGCTTCATCTGCTGCTGGAACATAATGGGATCGAGCATTAGGTTTTGTTTTCTGAAAACACCTCCCCCCCCACTGCTGTACTGTTTTGTGTTTTGTTTGTTTAACACGAGACAGAGGGAAGGCCACAGTATTAGTTTAAAGGGAAGCAGTCAGCAACAGGAGCGCCTGCATCCTGCTCCCTGCAAGGCTTTCCCTCTGGTTAAGCCTTTTAAGTATGTTGCGGCATTTTTCTCACACCACAACATATTTTATTATACTAAAGAAATGTCAGTGACCCGGAAGTATGGCAGATGCCATGGGGGCTCCATTATGTGTAAAGGTGCAACATTGACGCATCATGTGCTTCAATATAAAAGTATTTGAAGTGTATGGTGCATCTCTGCAACACCATTCCTTTTCACATAATGGGGCCCCCATAGTGTCCGCAATCCTTCTGGGTCACTGACCTTTCTTTCTTAAAATAAAGTATGTTGCGGCACTAGAAAAATGCTGCAACATACTTAAAAGACTTAACTGGAGGGTAAGCCTGGCACTGGGCAGGATGCAGGAGCTCCTGTTGCTGACTGCTTCCCTTTAAATAGATACATGCACATACAGTCATACATGCTCCATATATGGGTGCCTTACCTCCAGGGTAATCTTTCTTGCTCCACATGTCCTTACATTCCATAGTGCAATATTTTTCTGGCAAAACTCTTGTAATTTCGGTAAATCGGGGCCCGGAGGACTTCCCTTTCTGAAGATCCGTCCAAGTTCCACCACCTTGCTCTGCAATGTTATGACATGATGCCAGGGAGAGCATGGGGGTGTGCTTTATTATAGTGAATGGCCAGCAGCTTTCCGAATGTTTCTTTATGTTGTAATGGTCAGTTTGTGGTGAATCGTGGGCATATTCCCACTAACAAGGGTGTTGTTAGTTTAAATGTGCCCACGTTTCACCACAACGTTGCTGAGCGCGGGGGCTGAACTTGGGCAGCTCTTCAGAACGGGAAGTCCTCTGGAACCTGTTTTACCAAAATTATGAACATTTTTGCCAGAAAAGTTTTGCACTATTTAAGGACATGTGGAGCAAGAAAGATTCCCCTGGAGGTTAGGCACCCAATATGTTGGGTGCAATACCATCCATAACTATGTAACTTGGTGAATCTCTTTAAAGCAGCAGTGCAGCAATCTGTTGAAAATTTTTACCTATACTTTTTTATGCTATATTACATTGCCACTTTACTTACATCCTGACTTGTATGATACTATTCTTTCCAGTATTTGAGTCTGCTTTAGTACTTTTTTTCATGTGTGAGATAATAAAAGGGGTACTTCTTTTAATATGGTGTAGACCAGGTCTTCATCAGTATTTTACGCTGTTTTCCTCCATCAGTTGTTATATATTACTTCTGTTGTTAAATTAACAATTATGCAGCAGGCAGTGTTTTATGACATCACAGAACAATAGTTGTTCAAAAACAGCTGTAAATAGTAATAAGAACCAGGTCAGAACAATATTAAATGGAGTGCTCCTTTTTTTATTTTCAGACATGAGAAAAAGTAGTAAAGCAGACACAAATTGTGAAAAGAAGGGTATCATACAAGTCATGAGGTAACTAGGGCCGCAATGGCTGCAATGTAAAATACATAAAACTATAGGTCAAAATTGTCAGCACATTGTTGCAATGCTGCTTAATTTATAATTAAGTATGACATTATGTGCTCACAATCACAACACACAAAATGCATCTGTCTTCTGTCCAGAAAATTGACAAGTGGTAACAAAGTGAAATGGGATTGTTTCAGCACATACAAAGTCCCCCAGAATTAATGGCGCACTCAGTCATGCACGCAGTGGTGGCACAGAGTTCCCAGATTTTTTCTGCATGCCCAAAATGCATCCATCTTGTGTCCAGAAAATTGACAAGTGGTAACATAGTGAAATGGGATTGTTCCAGCACATGCAAAGTACCCCAGAATTTATTGCACAGTCACTCATGCGTGCAGTGTCCCAGAATAAAATGATGACCGTAAGCGAACTGTTGCTGGTCCAATGTGTGCTGCAATTTGAGCAAATGCAATGTAATCATCTCAACTGGATGGAAGGATGCCGTTTGTCTGTACACAAATAGTAGCCTTGGTGAGTTGATATATATAGATGTATATTTCTGTATTTTGTAGGTGAAGGGGGTTGACATGGACATGTACTCATGGTATTGTTCTGTCTCACAGGTCACAGACACTGTTGGTGTGCACATTCCAGTGCTCGATGAGAACTTTTTGCATAGAAATTTGCAATGAATAACTCTCAAGCACATGAAGGTAAGTATTTTTTTTTTTTGGGTGGGGGGAAGCATATTTACAGGTTTGTCTGTAATGGTTTCTTATTTTGTTACTTCTTCACAGATTTCATCTGCATCCTTCTCGAGTCTGGTTGTTAATGATGGTCATGGTCATCTAATGAAACAACTTCTGCATGTTGCATGTGCGCCCCAGTCCTGGGGGGGGGGGCCTGATGTTGAAGTACTTGTTTGGATAAGGTCACTTTGTCAGAACAACAAAGCATCTGGAAGTTTCTTAAAAAAAGAAATGAATGACTTCTTGCAACTTAATTATTATGTGTCCCTCCCTGGTTCTCAAATCTCAATCCCTAAAGTCAAGTTACATTTGAAACCCACATCTTGTCAACTAACACAACCTGTGTGCAATATTTGCTGCAGTCTTTCCAAAACAATGAAATAAATGAAATAAAATCTTCATACTTACCAGAATGGATTTCGCATGGATATTACATCGCTTCCTGTCTATACGGTACCGCTGCAGTACCATTCCCAATGAGTTTTAGCGATGGAGCCTTTTTTGTTACCCTGTAAAAGAAACAAAAGAAGTGTACTGTATGTGTTTTACCATTGCGGCTCTGAAAAGCTACAGAAAACAAAACATATAACTAAAGGAAGTGAAGCAGCATAACAAACATGAGTACACACACTGACTTTATGGTTTAAATATTAAGAAGCTTTGTGTCTCTGGCTGACGGATGTGGTGGTCCAGACAGACTCATGGTGGCAGTGGTGGCAGTAGCTAACATCAGTCCCGGTGGTGGTGGTGGTCCGGGGGGCAGACAGACTCATGGTGGCAGTGGATAACATCAGTTCTGGTGGTGGTTTGAGGTGCAGACAGACTCATGGTGTCAGTGGTGGCAGTGGCTAACATCAGTCCCAGTGGTGGTGGTGGTCCGTGGGGCAGACAGACTCATGATGACAGTGGATAACTTCAGTCCCAGTGGTGGTGGTGGTGGTCTGGGGGGCAGACAGACTCATGGTGGCAGTGGATAACATCAGTCCCGGTGGTGGTGGTGGTTCGAGGGGAAGACAGACTCATGGTGGCAGTGGATAACATCAGTCCTGGTGGTGGTGGTGGTTGTCTGGGGGACAGACAGACTCATGGTGGCAGTGGATAACATCAGTCCCAGTGGTGGTGGTGGTTTGAAGGGCGGGCAGACTCATGGGGGTAGTGGTGACAGTGGCTAACATCAGTCCCGGTGATGGTGGTGGTTCGGGGGGCAGACAGACTCATGGTGGCAGTGGCTAACATCAGTCCCAGTGGTGGTGGTGGTCTGGGGGGGCAGACTCATGGTGGCAGTGGATATCATCAGTCCTGGTGGTGGTGGTGGTACAGGGAGCAGACAGACTCATGGTGGCAGTAGATAACATTAGTCCCAGTGGTGGTGGTCCGGGGGGGCACACCGCCTTTTAAAAACTTCAGTTAAAACCTGCCAACATTAACCACATCATCATGGTCATAAAGAAAGCTGCCCTCACAGTCATCGATGTCTGAAGTCTGACCACTGGGAAATTCTTTCTCCATTGTGTCATCATCTACGTCAGTGGTGGGCCGTTTCAGGCAGCCACTGCCAGTGCCACCGGGATGCTCCATTTCCACATCAGCAAGACCACCATGACTAGGCCGGGGTATGAATACCGAGGTTGCAGTCTCTGCTGGTATGTGCCTCTCATTCATTTTAATGAATGTTAGCAAACTAACATTTGCAGGAGACAAGTTTGTCCGACGATCTCTAACTATTGCACCTGCTGAGCTGAATACCTCTCAACACTTACACTGGAGGGTGGGCATGTGAGGTACTTCAGTGCCACTGCAGTCAGCTCTGGCCATTCGCTGACCTTTCCACTCCAGTACAAAAGAGGATCTTCAGTTATTGTCAGATGCCTATTTTCAGACAAATATGACTCAACCATTCTCTGTGCCGGACTAAGTCCAGTTGTTGATGCATCATCCTGTTCTCCCGAATCATTTATTTCACAAATACCCACTTGGGACAAAGCCTTCCAAAGTGAGTTGATGCCAGCCACTTTGGATGACAGACCACCTGGAATTGCAGTCCCCTTCTCCTTGCAGGATATGCTTGATGGTCCTCCAGGTACACCTTCAGCCGGATTATGCTGCTGAGGTTTGCTGACCTTGGCACGTGACTTCTGTGACCCATGAACCAAGTGCACTGGTTGACCACTGATATTGTTTACCTGTTCAGGTCCTCCCTCTAGTACTGATGCAATTCCATGTTTGTATCATGGGTCCAGCATTGTTGCTATGACAAAAATGTCACTACGCTGAATGCTCACAACGTGATGATTCTGGTAGAATACTGTCAGCAAGTGTTGCAGCAACATACTGCTACCACCATCTCTGGCAACATCAAGGCTATGCTGTACATTCACCAATGTCTGCCTCAGCACCCGCAGCAGTGGAATTGATTGGTTAATGGAGGCAGACTCGTCACTCACTGCCTGTGTGACATGTTCAAAAGGCCACAAAATTGTTATTACAGAGTCCATGAGGTGCCACTGTTCAGTCATCATAGACATGGAGGCCCCGGAACTGTCACGGCTAGTGTGCATAGCAAGATATTCTGAGATGGCTTTGTATTGTTCATACAACCTCTCTGCCATGTATAAAGTGGAGTTTCATCGGTGACAACTTTCAGCTTCAAGCGGTGCTGAGGAAGGCTGTTTTGTATCTGCAGTTGCCGCAGTTGGTCACGGGCCTTTCCGATCTTGAAAAGTGAGACAGATACGTTCCACAATGGTCACCATTTCCTTTATATCAGGGTGCTGCAGAAACTCCTGAACCACAAGATTTAAACAGTGGGCCATGCAAGGAACACGAAAAAAAACACCATTTGTGATGTATTTTACCACATTTGACCTATTGTCACTTGCTATGAACCCAGCTCTCAGGGACAGAGGGTTTAGCCATCTGTCAATTTCAGTCAGTACCATATCCAACATGTTCTCACCAATGTGTGAACAGGTCACACTGTGCATTGCAATCATTACATGTTGTCTAATTCCTGGAAGATTGCTACCATGACAATCCACCTTACTGCACTGATTATTCACACTACCAACATCACAAACAACCCCTGGCACCTGCACCCAGTGTGCAGTTATACACAGATATGAACTCCCTGCTGTTTTGCCACTTGTCCACATATCCATACTTAAATGGATGAATGGAGAGGAGGAATGCTGAAGGGCATGCCTTACTGAGTCTGAGACAGTGTGGAACAACTCGGGGACAGCACGGGTCGAAAAGTATGTCATGGATAGGACTTTCCATTTTGGACAGACACATGCAGCAAACAGCCAGAACCCAAAATTCTCCACAAAGGAGAAGGGCAAAAGATCAATTGCCAGCATCTCCGCTACAGCAGAATTGAGTTCATGTGACACTGTATGATTCGGGCGGTACTTCAGCTTATGCGCAAAAACACTCTGTAACGTGGGCTGACTTGAACGTTTTACATGGGGTGTGTTGATCACAAATGGTTGTGCTCTGTGATGAATAGCATTGGCAGGGCATGGAGTGCGGACATTTGATGAAGACGGTTGCACAGGTGATGATGACAAACCCAGAAAAATGGTTATTTTGCCAGATTTGTCAACCGGGGTTGATGTACCACTTGCACTAGGCATACTGCATTCACCATCACCACCACCACCACCACAAAAACTGCTACTCTCATCAGCACTGGACAACATTTCAAAGTCATTATGGTCCTCTACCTCATCATGCCTGTAGTAATCCTCTGCTCTTATTACCGCACTATTGCACACGTTTAATTTCCTACTGGGCTTAACAGTCATGGAAGGGGATAACATGCTGGCTATGGTTGCTGGTGACACGGGTGAATGCCCCACTGTGGTATTAGCTGCCAGCTTGTGCTGAGTCCACAGTTCCAAGTGCCTATTCTTAAGATGCATATGCTGTCCTCCTGTGCCCAGATGGCTCCCCTTTTTACCTTGATTCACACGCACATGGCAAACCTGGCAGATTGCAACTGAATCGTCATTTGCATTTTGAACAAAAAAATCCCAAACAAGGGATTGTGATGCTGTGCTTTTAACATGTCTATGATGTGGCTTATTTAAGTCTGTTATTTTAAGCACTGAAGTGGGGGGCTGCACGTGATGTTTCGGGCATTGCACTCCTGGACTGCAACTGACCATCATGACTACCTATCATATTGATTACTGGGTCATCATCATGATCAACTAAAACCGGTAGATCACAAGTTTTTACAGGGGAGGATTCCTGCAAACAGACTCAGACACAGCCATTTTTAATTTCTTTTTCTCCAGTTCCCAACTAGGGTCAATTACATAATCATCATATTCATCAATGTCACACACATCCACATCTTCTGCTTGGATGCTAGCATGTGGACTGCATGTCGCAACAAAAGCATCATCATCATCATCATCATCACATTCATCATCAGCATCTACACCACCATCACCTGATATTTTTTCACCACACTGTGAATCACTACATGGAAAATGTGTGACGTTAAGTGTCACGGTGGATGGAATATCACATTGTATGCTATCGTTAACATGATCATCAGAATCCTCAGGTTCAGTTACTGGAATGTTACTGGGAAGTATGACATCATCTACGCTGCCACTCACTTGCACTGCTTCACACTCAATAATTTTGGATACAGTACACTGGTCGGAATTAGAACTTGACGCAACAATACCAATACTACCTCCACTGCCACTAACACCAGTAACACTAACATGACTGGCTGGGCAAACATCATCTCCTCCAACTATGACTGAAGCTACTGACTGGGCTGTAAAAAACATTGCAGGAGAAATACCTTTCCTCACATCAGCAATGCACTTCTGTGTCTGCGTAGTGCTACCACGCCCACAGACCATCATACTGCCAACATTGCCATGGCCAGAAACAGCTTTGCTTGCAAGTCTCTTTGTAGGCATTTTGAGGTCTCAACCACAAATATTATAACCAAACTCAGATTTTGATATGTTCACTCTTTGATTGGAAGGACGCTGGGTGTGAAGCCAAATAAACAACTGTGGTTTCAGCAACAGATAAGAGACTATTCTGAGACTGTCATGCAATTAAAACAACTTCAGTAACCAGTGGTACTGATGAGATCATAAAAACAATCCAATCAGGTAAAAAATACTTTTTGAACATGGGGTTGGGGGGGCACTGAATACAGACAGTGCTGATTTTTACGGCACTACGAGCAGCAAAACTAAGAACAGATACCAAGATCGCAGTATAAAATCAGACAGCTGCAGTGGATAGCAGGTTCACACTACTGCACTTGCAATTACACTAGTCTGTGGCACAATAAAAGGTGTATTATTTGATGCATGCAAAACTGCACACACACTCACACACAGAACAGTTTGTGTACAATGCTGAATGAGGAGTGTGCCACAAATGCAAAAGTTCAGTATTATGCCACATTATGTATCGTAAATTTGTAATTTAAACAACCTGAACTTATGAACTGCTGCACCACATCCACACAACAAACAGCAAAAAAATGTCTACTATTACTGACAATATTACTGTGTGTACATTAACACAGTCAGTTATATAACAAAAATATAACCAAAAAACAAAGAAATCACTATTTCTCCAACTTAAATCTACCTGCACCACAGATACGCTCCTCCCCCAAAGCACACTTTCACTGTCTTTCACCACACACACTCAATGTTGTAAATTAACATTCAAAATCCACACAAAAACAAAAACGCTCGATGATATGAGCACAGGAGGGTTTCCTACAATCGATGAACTAAGGTTGGATCCCCAAACAAAATGCAAAAATGGTTTATGAACAGCTTTTACAAGATTCCTATCACAGACAGCTATCAGAGTACACTGTCTCCTACTCCTTCCTACTCATACTACCCCGAACTGAGGCTGTGCAGATCAATATAGAGCCTATGTGACCTGAAATCCCATGAATCACTGCAAAATTCACCTTTGGAGCTCAAAAACAAGGCAAAGTGAGGCGAAGTGCACTGCCTGCAATGCACTTTGCCTTAAAATTGGCAGACTAGTGGTCTGGAGAGGTGGAGTAATGCAAAGTCATTGCTTCTAATGGACTTCATGTTCCTCATTATAATGCAAAATACTCCGCTTCATGTTGGGGAGCACTCCACGAATCTGCATTTGCTCTGCGAATCGCTTCGTGGAGCGGATTGAGCCCCACTTCACCCACCACTATTAGAGAGTAGTATTAGCTCACTTGTGTTTTGGTTGCAGGTGTCCAGGGATGGGGGGAGGTTCCCCTGTGATTTTGGATTTTGGTCAGATAGGTTTTCCCTAAAGGGCATGGGGGGATAGAAGGCTGTGGTCCTGACCTGCAGTAGGGGCCGCAGGATTGATCTATTAGGGCTATGCTCTGGGAATTCTACCAGGGCCACTAGGTAACCATAACAAGATCATAGAGTAGAGGCTGATATGTCAGCCGATGGCATCTGGGCCCTTAGTGTTGCTGCCTGTGCCTAGCACATGGTAGGAGAGGGCCTGATCACCCCTCTCCGTAGGTAGCACAGAGGGCAAGATGGTCTGGGCCAGATAAGTAATGACTGTGGGCAGTCATTTTCCTGCCTGAGGGTGGGTGGAACCCCCTTGTCACCCTGGGTTACTAGAATCCTACTTAGATCTAATGGAAGACAGGGAAAGACAACTTGTGAGACACCAGCTAAATGGGTTTCACAGTGTCTCACTCTGTCCTCAGTCTCAGTTGAGCTGGAGGGATGACATCACTACAGAATTCTCACAGCAGCATAAGCCACAGTGGAATGCTGCAGCAGGGAGTTAGGTTAGAATGTTAGGGTTTTTCAAGTCAGTCTAGAGGGAGACTCAAGAGAGGTAGGAGGTGTGCTGCAGTTGGCAACCCCTCAGAGCCTAGCTCTGTCATAGATCTACACCAGAAACAGGGTAGTGTGTTCTCACTCTAGAGAAGAACACTGAAGGAACCAGCAGAAGTGGTAGAGACTGCTCCCAGAGTTGTTCCAGTGCCCCATCCCTGGAGGGATGGGATGGAAAGAAACCAACATTTCAGGGGCAATCCTCTGGCCCTGCTGGGAATGGGAAAAGCTGCCTGACAAGAGTTTGTTCTGAGTTACCAGAGAATTTCGTGTTTTCTCTGACAGAGGCCCTGGGGTACCTGCAAACTATGGTGAGTCTGCTCTGACCTAGAGCCCATGTTTTACCAAGACAGTTGTGTAAAAGTATCTGCCTACTGTGGGGTTAAGAAAGGACTAGCCAAGTACAGTACTTTTAAGATATGTGTATGGCTTGAAATGCATCTAACCAGTGGGGGTCTACAGGGATGGACATAGCCACTTACAGTACGTTGCAAGTCACGACACCAGCTACATAGAGAGTGGAATGTTAAATGTGATATACATTTTGAGATAGCAATCTACAACCAGAGAGTATGAAGAAAGGTATTGTTCCAAATGAATGGCCGGGTATGGATTTGTGAACAAGAGGTGGGAGACCCCCCATCTGGAGTAAACAGGTTTACCTCTACAGATTCACTTTGGGCACATATAGCTTTCTCCCAGGGACTTGGCCAGTGTCTGCAGAAAGTACCCAGATGTGGGATTAAGGATGAGATTTTCCCTTTAGAGCTAAAAGTGCTCGAGGGTGGTTGAGGGAGACACCACCAAAACTCCGTGACATATGGAAAAGTGTACTAGTGCTGGCCGGAGTGCCATGCCAGGGAATCCAAGAGTGAGAGTACCAGTTCGGGTATGTGAGCCCAGATGTGTTCAGAACCTGAGGGTTGTCGTGTAAAGAAGATATGTTCTAACCTCTGTAGATCTGCATATCCAGTGAGTGTAGCCCTGTGGGGGTCCATATTGCTTTGTATTCTTGTGTTGAAGTGACTAAAAGCCACACTTTAGAATCCCACTCCTGGTTTGGACATTTTTAGTTATTGCTTCCTGTGTCCAGAATTACTTGGGTGCCCCTGACCAGAAGTGCAAACCTAGCCCTGATGCTGAGCGAATGTTTTCTCCTCGAACCTAGGGAACCCCGAGAGTAAGAGTTACACATAAATAAACAAACAGAGCTTCTCGTTGTATTTATCATCTTCTTTATACACACGGAGGTCTATGTACAACAGTGCGGTGTGCCTCCGCACCCATTGCACACCCCTTGTGGGATGCACAAAGGAGGGCGTGCAGCTGCCATGCACCTGATCCCAGACCCTGTGGACCACAATGCACAGGGGCAGGCTGGGAGCATGCCAGCACTATGCATCATGCACTAAGGCACATAGTGCTGGCCATGGGTGTGCAAAGGAGAGTGCAGCCTACGTCAGGGGAGACCCTGCCGTAACTCATTACGTGCCCCCAGGTACATGCTTTGCCAGTTGTGCAGACCCAGAAGACATCCACTGTGCTGCTCCAGCTCACTAGGAAGATGATGGAAAGGGCTGGGGCAGCTGGACACGTGATTGCCTGTACACCCTTGTGCTGCCATGACCATCACTGTTGGCACCGGACAATCCCCCCTTCAAAGGTCATGGCAGCCCAACCCAGTTGTGCCAGGCATTCCCACACAAACACCCAGTATGCCTCTACAGGCTTCCCAACCCTCCAGCCATCTGGGGATGCTAGCATCCACAGTGGTGGCCAGTAACCCCTTACTTCTGTTCATGGTGTTAAGCATTTCACAGTCATCCACACTCAGTCCCACACACCCAACCCCTGGTCCAGCTCCCCCACCCACAGCGATAGTCATAGGCCCCCCCCATGGTCAGTGATAACCCCACCTATACCTGCAGATCAGTCCCATGGGATGGTATGGCCAGCAGCACTGCCCTCCACACACCTCCTTGGCTGCTGGGCATCCAAGTACTGCTGGGAGCATGCCGCCCATTTATAGGGGTGCATTCCCAGCATCACTTGGATGGCCGGCGGCCAAGGAGGTGTGTGGAAGGCAGTGCCGCTGTCCATACCATCCCACAGCACTGACCTGCAGGTACAGGTAGGATTGTCGGTGCCCGTGGGGGGTGGTGGTTACTTCTGACTATCGATGTGAGTGGAGGAAGCTGGACCGGGAATTGGTTGTATGAGCCTGTGGCATGTCGTGTGGGGTTGGGCTTGCTGCACAGGGGCCAGGGATACCTGCCATGTGTTGGTGGGACGGTATGGTATGGCAGTGCAGCAGGTGGGGGCCTTGGCCATATTTTTTGACAGCAGATGGGGCATAGGCTCACTGGTCCAGGTGTCTGCTGGTGCTAAGCATGCACCTGGGTATGCACCCTGCAGCAAGAGGTATCCACTCTTGACCCAGGAAGGGCATTTGATTGGATACCCAGCTGGATCTGTGACTCCTCCCCCGCCGTCTTGCATGCCGGGGGGTGGGCCCATGTACAGGTGGCGGCCGATAATGAATACCAGTGGCGTGCACCTGTCTGCAGGTGCAAAGCTGCAAGGCAAGATATGCACCTTTGTCACATACTTCCCACCTTGTAGTGCATAGGCACCATGGTTATTAGGAAAAAAATCAACATTACTTTAGCATTCATTTAGAAAACACAGTGTAGTGTCACCTTTGTTTGCTATGTTATTTCAGGTACAGACCACCTTAACATATTACATTTTTGGAAATACCATTAAACATTAGCTGTCTTGCCCATACAAATGAAAAGCATCCCAGAGCATTAGTATTTCAATAAGATTAACTATTTTTACTGCTCTTTGACAGTGTAAATGGCAACAAATGCAACTTTCAGTTTGTAATTCATCAAAGAAATCAACAGGTCACTTACAAGTACATTACGAGTCTGCATTTAAAGAAAATGAAGTCATGAAGACTGGAAAATTCATGGTGCAGTCCACACATTTATTGTAACAGTTAACCCAGAAAGAGCTAAGGACATTGCACACCAACTTCTCAGTGAGAAATGAAACATCACAGTCTAGGTGCCTAGCTATTTATCTGTAGTGGTGATATGTCTGTTTCCTTTTTATAGCTAAATGTGAGGCAATTAGCTACTTTTGTAGATATATATGTATAGTGAAATTATATTATGTACACATTCTACATTTCATTACACTGGTACAGGAATTATGAATTATTGGAGGTCTCAGTTGAGCCTTGGAATAGAGGACATTTAATAGGCCTAAATTTTCTCGACACTTTCACTGTTAGTGGTCGTTGTAAGGTAGAGTTGCTGTGTTACTGCTTAGCATGGAGTAGCCAGAGAGAGAGACCTAAACTGAGAAAGGGTAAAAGAGGGGAGCAGCTTTAGTAATGCAGATACATAATCAGCTTCTCTTAATCATAAACTTAAAAGACTGAAAGAAATAGGTGCCCTACTGAACTCTGAACCTAAGACTGTTTGGAATTCTGAAGAGACCTGGGTTCAAATCCTAGTTACTGGTGATGTACAATATTGTCATCCCTTTTTGTAGCACACATAGGTGTCAGCATGATTTCATAGTAGTCATGTCATACAATAGGCCACCGACAACAGTGGGCATGGTTTACAAGTAAATGTGGAAGCAGAGGGAATAATAAATTAGATGTCCTTTTGATATATGCAAAGTTATACTTTTATTTGTATCCTGAACATGACAATACTGCATCACTTTTCCAGTTATAAAAAGTGGGTGGCATTTTCAAAGAAGATGTGCTCATCTCATCTTAGATGTGCTGACGCAAAGAGATTCGTTAAATGAAAAAATTTGTATTTTCAGAAGATACACCAAAAGATGCTCCCAGCGCATCCCCTCTGAAAATACCATAGATGCGCTATGGCCAAACCTGAAATGTGCTGGCGCATCTTGAAATGTGCTGAGCACATCTGAGAACAAATAGTAAGAGCATCACAGTCTGGGATACTGGAGCAATGGGGCAGGACTGCTGATGGAACATGAGGGCTGTGGAACAGCTGAAAGAGGGAGGAAAGAAGCCCAAGACCAAAGGGGTGGAGAGTGGCTCTGCAAAAGTGCAAAATGGGCACAGACACAGCACACATGGTTACAGCAGGAAGCAATACACACACACACCACAAACCCAGGGGACAAACAGGTACAGTGAGAAAGGTACACGGTAGACCAAGGAAACAGTCCCATAGCACCAGTGGTGCTATGGACAGCAAAGCCTGGTCATGCACTGAAGTACAAGTTCAGAGGGATCAGGCAGGGTGGACATGGTAGCCACACCACAGGCACAGTAGAGCACAGGCACAATGGTACACAGGCTAGTGGCTGAGAGCACTAGAACACTGCCAACACTGTTGTGTCATGTGTGGCATACCATTGTGGTGCACATGGCACCCCACCACCCTGATCCGCACAACAGCCAATCCCTCCTGCAAGGCCTCTGCCCCAGCCAGGTTGCCCACCAGGGGCAGAACCAGTGCCAATAGGTTGGGTAGCACCATGGTACTCCAGGTAAGGGCCCTGGGCCTTGCAGCCTGTGCACATGGCATATGTCACAGAGGGCCACCTGGAGGGGTGTGCACAGATGGGACATTGCAGTGACTTTGGCTGGATCACACACGATAGGTACACAGCGCTCTATGGATGTGCAATGTACAGGGCAATGGTTCATCACTGCACAGTGCTGAGAAATGTGCGATACATGGCTGGTACCACCAAACATGCTCCGCTGCGCATGTCAACTGCGATATGCTGTATCAGGCATGCATGGAAATGCACTATACAGAGATGCACTGAGCGCATCAGATGGGCCCAACCCACCATGCATGTGTGACAATGAACCCTAAGAAGATGGGCTGAACTATTCAGGATGAGCCCTGCTGAGTGAGATGGGCTGGAAGCAAATTTGCTAATTTCAGCCAGTAACATGCAAATGAGCTCATTGCCCAATTCAGGCCCAGTTCAACTGCTTAGCATCTCATTACAGTTGCTCCAAAGCTCATTCGCATGTGCTGAGCACATCTTGGGCTGCCTTTTGCCAACCCGCACCACAGATGAGCAACAGGTACTGTAGTCCTGGAGGTACATTTGTTTCCATTCCACAAGATATAGCTTGTGTTACATTACATCCAGTGGGACCTGGGCCACATCCAGTTCTGCTATTCCTGTGCTCATGCATGCCACTCTCCCATCCTGCAGTTCGCCATCCATTCAAGTGGGCCCACCTGCCACTGTCCTGTCCAGCCATGGTTCTCTATCATGCCCCACCATTTTTTGTGCCTGGGAGTATGTGTAGCCTGCCGCCCTACCATCTGTGCCTGCTATGCCAAGCACCTGCCCTTTGCAGCCTGTGCTCTGGCACACCAATGGCACTGTGTGTAGGCCCTATTCTGGCAGGCCACCCAGTGCCACGTTATTTTATTATTTAGCTTTTGTTTACCGGGTAGGTACACTAGACAAGTTATATGCCTATTTTCAGGAACAACCCGGGAGAGTACAACAGGTATAACAGGGTACAGCAATACAGCATAGCAGGTGAGCAAATACATATACATTTTGTGGTTAGGTACAAGGAGTCAAACAAGACAGCATGCAGCAAACGTTATGCGATTAGGTACATAGTCAGCAGAACAACAGTAGGTAAGGTGCATTGGGTCAACAAAACAATTAGACAATATAATAGTGCATTAGTTCAGGTTGTGGTTCAGGAGTAGTTCAATGGTGTTGGCCTTTGCACTTTCCTGTCCTGCCCAGCATTGTCTGCTGCTGTGTGTTGTGCCACAGAGTGCATTATATGGGCATGGTGACCTGCACACCCACCCACTGGATGGCTGTTAGGGATGTCCCCACTCTCCTCTCATACCTCATCATCTCCTATTTCAGGAATGGTGCCCCCCTCCCTATTCCCAGTACTGCCTTTCCAGTCCCTCAATGTGACAACACAACTAACAGGTCAGCCAACCTGTGAGGGATGGTGTCTTTCACCTACACATCAGGCTGTGCTTACAATATGCACTGCACAATAGCACACACGGCTCGGTGTACTGTCTTTACTGCTAACAGGCTCATGCAGATACCACACTGGTGCTCACATAGCCTGCTATCCTGGTAGATGCCTATTGGGGTTTGCAGTTAGGACTACTTCTTTTAGTCCTATCTCTTTTGGGAGCATCTTGGAAGATCTGCCCAAGATGCACTCACATTTTGCTCTGAAAATAGGGATGTGCCATGTATGCAAGTACACACGCCCTCCAGATGCACCTAATATCATTATAAGTGGTCTTAGGCACACTGGAGTGAATGCATTGCATCTGAGATGCACCAGCCCATCTCTGCTCTTTGAATATCACAATTGGGCACATCACTGAGATGTGCCAGCACATCTCAGATGCACCAAATGCATCCCTTTTGAAAATGTCACCCATAATGTATTATAAAAGCATCCAAATGCAATAATGTAATTCGGCAAGTTTACTGCAGTGATATGTAGATGTGTGTGTGAAAGTTAAGTCCTTGTACTTTGTCAGCATAATGCATATGGAATGATCGGGGGAGGGGGTAAAGGACCAGTTGCATGCAAGGAACAGATAAGAGATTTCCATTCTGACCAGAATACATCAACCATAAACAGCTAATTGTCTTTTGAAGTCTCCAATTGTGAAACATGAACATGTGGACAAAGAAGGGACAAAGAAGGGATGATCAGACATAAATAAAAACTATCAACAAAAAAAAGTGCATGCTGACAATGGCGTTTCAAAGGGTGGGCAAAACAGTAATAATTACATCTATGTATAAGGACTTTATTGAATGTAGCTTTCAGACAGGTAATGTCATCTTGTCATCACAATTCAGCACTGTTCGATTTGCTCTAGTGTCACATATTGTTGCATTTAGACATTGTCAAACAAATTATATTACTGTGTGATACCTGAAATCAAGTTTATATTGTACTTCATTTGTACTTATTAGCTGTGATCTGTAAGGAAATTATCATTCAATCAAGGCCAAAACAAGAAAAAGAAGAATCTGCATTTATATAGCACTTTTTCATACAAAATGTATCCCAACGCACTTTACAAGCAATGCTAGATTGGTAGTGAAGTGACTGAATGTGTAGTGGCAGCCATGTTGCACATCGACACCCACACACAGCCTGGACAAGTGCATGAACCAGTTTTATGGGAAGGGGAATATTGGCCAAGACACCTGGAATGTCCCCTACTCTTTGCAAAGAATGCCTTGGTTTCTTTTACTTTCACCTGGACACCCACCAGGGCCACACCAGGATGGATAGAAGAGACCTCAGTTTAATGGCTCATCTGAAGGACAACACACCCCAACAGTACAGCACCCGCCTAATACTGCACTCGGGTGCCAGCGTTTAGGTATGAGTCCAATCTTGGTGTGGAACTAGAACCCACGACCTTCCGGTCCCGATGCAGATGTGCTACCAATTGAGCCATGCTGACACCCTTGCAGTACTGTAACAAAACCTCCATGCTTCCATTGAATCAAACATGCAATGAAATAGAAGTCAACATAGGTAGCTGACAGAATAACTGGTCCTGCGATAATATAACTAATTGTCACCATCATGAATATTCCTGAGCCACATTTTTGCAGTCTTTAGTATACATACAAAAATTACAAACAACAGAGTCTAGGCAACTATGCAAAAGTTTCATGACATTTTGTGACCATCTGGGAGTGCAGGACTGCTTACTTATTTTGAATTTCATGCATAGATGAAAAGGTCAAATTGTACTGCATAATTTGACAACTTGTGCAATGAGTTTTTCACATCACCAGCTCTCTAAGCAGCACCTAGCTAGAACTGCATATCTTTTATATCTGCCTCCAAAGGTAAAGCAATTTAAATATCCTTCCTCACATGTTATGACTAGGCACATGCTGAAAAACATTGAAAATGCTATGGTATGGGCATTTTAAACACTAAGTAGCCAAGTTAAACAAACAAACACAAAGAACAGCTTTGTTTATTTATTTATACTTGCTTTTTGAACTGCAAGCCGATTTGGCCCACAAGGCTTCAATCAATCAATCAATCAATCAAAATCTTTATTTATTCAGGCGGACATCATTGAGCAAAGCTCATTTACAAGATGGACCTGATAGGTCAAGGATCAAATTGAAGGTACAGTAGCAGATATATACAGAACACTTGTATTTAAACAGATACAGTAATATAAACATATATACAAATGAAGGATAGAAGTTGATAAAACCTAACAGGACAAGGTAGGATACAGTAAAAGTACACTAGAAGAATCCAGAATGTCCAAGTCCCAATAGAGGAGCCAAAGCAAGCACGCAACACAGGGTAACGGTATTACAGGCTCCAGGGCAAGCTAAAGCAGACAAACAAATATAATGATTGATGACTGCAAAAAAAAAATGATGATAAACAGCCTCTGACGAATGACATGGAGGGGCTGGTGGGAGATTCAGATAGGGGCTAGGCTACTAGTAGTAGGAGGTATGGAGGAGTGGTTGGGGTAGAAGTAAGTGCCAGGAGTTGATGTGGAGGTCTTGGTCAGGGGAAGCAAAGCTGTTAAAAAGGGTATGATGGGGGCTGAGATACAAAATAAGGGGGCTGCGAGGGAGGGAAAAACTAAGGGGATGATTTATGGAAGAGCTGTCAATAATAATTGCTGACTGAAAGGGGGAGGGTTGTGAAAGTGACTGGACTAGGCCTTGTGGTAGCAGTTGCATTTTTCTGGGAAGAGACTTACGTAGAGCTTTTTAAAGGATGCTAAAGGTATAAAGTTGGTCAACTTTAGGGTCTTCTGTAGAGAATTCCATGCCATTGCTAGAGAGTAGCTGATTGCAGACCTCCCATGCTGGGTGTAGGCTTTGGGTAACTTAAGTGTGATGAAGTTGTTGCTTCTTAGGGCATAGGACCTAGCTGTGGCCAATGTAAAGCAGTCTAAAATATAGGATGGAAGTTTATTAGACAAAGCTTTGTATATCCATAGTGCAGCATTTCTGTTCCTTCTGAGGTGTAGGGATGTCCAAGCAACTGTAGCATAGAGAGAGCAATGATGAGTGTTGAATGGAAGATCTGTAATAAACCTTAGTGCTCTGTGATACAAGGTATCCAATTTGCTTAAATAGGAAATAGGACAGTGACCATAAAGGAAGTCTGCATAGTCAATAAGTGAAAGAAATGAGGCCTGGATTAGTCTCAGCCTTGAGTCTCTGATTAGAAAATGTTTAATTCTGAAGAATAGGCCGAGCCTCTGGGGAAGTTTTTTTCAGCAGTTCTTCAACATGGTGAGTGTAGTCAAGCCTGCTATCAATCCACACTCCTAAATATTTGAATTTATCTACATAGTCCAGGCTTTCTCCAGGGATGGTGGATAATTGGGGAAGATTGCTTGGTGAGGAGGTGTTAGTATAGTTATTAGTGGAGAAGAACATAGCTTTTGTCTTCTTTGCATTTAAGAGGAGTTTTTTCTCAAGTAGTTGGTGTTGCAGAAGGGAGAATTCTGTTTGTAAAATTTCACAGGCCATTGCAGGTGATGGGTTACTGACATATAAAACAGTGTCATCTGCAAAGAGGTGAACATTAGCTTTGGTGAGATTAGAGTCAATGTTGTTAATGTAAATGGCAAAAAGGATAGGGCCCAGGATAGATCCTTGAGGAACTCCTCTTAGAAGTGGTTTTAATGAGGATAGGTCACCTTCAGCTTTCACCTGCTGCGTTCTATCAGTGAGGTAACATCTGAACCACTTAAGAGATGGTGGGTCTAAGCCTATGGAGTGCAGTGAAGAGAGTAGAAGCTCATGATTCACAGTGTCGAACACTTTGCTTAGATCAAGGAATACAGCACAGACACTGCTCTTTTGTCTAGCTCAGTTTGCCAGTCATTTGTGACTTTGGCCAGTGCAGAGATGGTGCTGTGCCTGGCCCTAAATCCAGATTGAGCAGGATTTAAGAGATTATTAACTTCAAGGTAGTCTCTTAATTGGATGCTCACTAATTTCTCTAGCATCTTGGAAATCACTGGAAGAATGGATATGGGCCTGTAGTTGTTGAGGTCCATGGGGTCCCCTGATTTTAGGAGGGGAAACACTTGGGCTGTTTTCCACATAGAAGGAATAGAGCCAGAGGTTAATGATAGAAAAAAAGATGTGTTAAGGGAACTGCAAGCACATGAATTGCAATTTTTAGAAAACAGGGGTCAAGAGAGTCTGCACCTGCGCTTTTTTTAGTGTCCAATTGCAGCATTAGGTCCTTTATTTGCTTCAGTAAAACCGGTTTGAAGGAGAAGGAAGAATCAGCCCTCTGAACCTCAGTAGACTGGGAGTTTAGTTGTGCCCGCAATAGATTAGCTGGAGAGGTGTCAAAAGCAAGGCAAGCTGTTGTGAAATGATTATTGAACGCATCCAGTACTTCCCGTTTATCAGAGATAGCAACCTTATTAAGGTGCACTTGAGATGGCAGAGAGGTGCTAGAGTCCTGCCCTAAGATCCCCTTGATGGTGCCCCAGAATCTAACAGGATTGTGGTAAGAGGAGTCAAGTTCAGCCATATAGAAAGCAGCCTTAGCATCCCTTACTTTTTTTGGTGCAGCTATTTCTGGCTTTCCTGAACAGCATCCAGTCATTTGGTTCCTTAGTCTTCCTTGCCAGTTTCCACAGCTTATCTCTCTCCAACAGTGCAGATTTAAGGTCGACTGAAAACCAGCGGCAAGATTTGCTTTTTGTTCTAACACTAGTGATTGGTGCATGAGTGTTAAGGGCACCTATGATTATGCTATTTAACACCTGATGTGCTTTTTCCACAGAATGCGTAAGGTAGAACTCCTGCCAGCATGTAGAGTGGCTTAGGTCATGGAGATATCCCTCAATATTAAGGTTTTTCTTGGATCTTCTCAGAAGGAATTTTGCTGGGTTAGCTGGTTTGCCGGATGATCTTATTCCTGCAATGAGACAGTGGTCACTTATGTCACTGAATAGCACTCCAGTGTGTGAGAATAGGTGGGGTTTGTTTACCAGCATGATGTCAAGTAGGGTGCTACTACTTCTATTCTTTAAATTGATTCTTGTTGGTTCATTTATCAGTTGTGTAAGCCCATGTGTATCACAGAATGATACTAGAGGTGCAGCAGTCTTAGAGAGCAAGTTTAGGTTTAGATCACCTAGGATTATGATTTCTTCAGGGCCTGGTTTGATTAGGTTCCCCAGGTGGGTTAAGAGCTTGTGGTCAGCAGAGGGGCGCCTATAGCAGCCAGCTAGTTGAAAAGCTGCCGTGTTGGGGAGAGTTATTTTAAGGGATATACATTCGAACTCTTTGGGCAATGATGTTGCACTAAGGCAAGATGCAGCTATATTTGACTTTACATAAATAGCTACACCACCACCCCTTGTCTGGTGATCTGCTCTGAGTATTTGGCAATTGAGTAGATTTACCTCCCTGTCTGTTGTTGCAGGTTTGAGCCATGTCTCGGATATTACAAGAAAGTCTGGCAAAGTATGGGCAACCCAGGCTTGTATTAATGAAAGCTTTTTCAGGAGGCTGCATGCATTGATATGAAGGAAGCTTAGTCCTTTGATGGAGGCTAGATCTGCTAGGGAGGTGATGCCCTCTGGAGGGCCTGGATTGATTTCAACATTACCAATACAGATCAGCAGAAAGAATAAGAGTTTCGTAAGGGCTTCGAAAGACAGGAAGAGGGGACTGTCTTTGGGCCTTCTCTTCTTGCTCGGTGGCCACTGCTTTGAGGTGATCCACTTGGGGTTGCGACTTGGTATCCTGTCACAGAGTGCTAATTTGGTGGGCAGGTGTAAGGGGGAGCTGTAGACCCAATAATGGAGCATCGAGCGTAATAAGTACATGACAGGTTGCGTCCCTTTTTGGGGGTTACCCCACTGATTATGATGTAACATCGGTAGGGCATATGTGAGGATCCAGTCAACATCCACTGGAGGAGTAACAGAGAGGCTAGGCTGGTGGGCAGCATTATTCAGTGTGGTATGGATCGAGATGACTTCATCCTCAATGAACACCACAATTGAGAGAGAGAGAGAAACAGTAAGAGGAGTCTCCCCATTATGAATGTGGCAATTAGTGGTTATCTACAATGAGAACAGGGGAAGGACTGCTGAGCAGGCAGCACCGCAGGGCCACTGACAGATTATTGGTTAGAATATTGCTGTGGGCGGGAGGTAAGAAATTCGGCGGGAAGATGCCTATAAAGGTAACACACTGGGGGAGGGTGGGTGGGCAAAATTTTGCGCCTTTCCTGTACCTTCCTGGCTGTCTCTCCTGGCCTCCTGGTCCCCTTGGTCAGCCTTGCAGTTGCTGACCACCCGCTGGCGGAGCGTAGCCCCGGCGCTCACTGGGTGCTTGAGGGCAGGGAAGGCTTGATTGGAGGGAGACACAGGAAAGCACAGTCAAATAAAGAAAATAGCAGAAATCAAGTGATTCTGCAGGCAGTGAGAATTAATTTACACAACAAAAGGCTGGGGGGGTTCGGCGCCTTAGCGTCTGGCCCACTAGAAATCCCACCAAAAGGCTGTAAATCACATTTCACTTTAAAAGTTAACAGAATCCTTAGATATTTTAACACAACAGGAGAGCAGCTCTTTTTAGACAGTTTAGTCCAGATAAAAACACACAATCCCCGACCAGCTTCAGCAGTGTAAAGTTAATACAGAAATCTATGGAGCAGGAGGACCAATCAGCTGCAAGGCTCAGTCAGCGCTCACCTCCCGATTGGCCGCGGCTTTCCTATACCTTCCTGGCTGTCTCTCCCGGCCTCCTGGTCCCCTTGATTGGCCTTGCGGTCACGACCGCCCGCTGTCGGAGCGTAGCCCCAGCGCTCACTGGGTGCTTGAGGGCAGAGAAGGCTTAACTGGAGGGAGACACAGGAAAGCACAGTCAAATAAAGAAAATAGCAGAAATCAAGTGATTCTGCAGGCAGTGAGAATTAATTTACACAACAAAAGGCTTGGGGGTTGGCGCCTTAGCGCCTGGCCCACTAGAAATCCAAAGGCTGTAAATCACATTTCACTTTAAAAGTTAACAGAATCCTTAGATATTTTAACACAACAGGAGAGCAGCTCTTTTAGACAGTTTAGTCCAGATAAAAACACACAATCCGACCAGCTTCAGCAGTGTAAAGTTAATACAGAAGTCTATGGAGCAGGAGGACCAATCGGCTGCAAGGCTCAGTCAGCTTCGCCTCCCGATTGGCGGCTTTCCGTACCTTCCTGGCTGCCTCTCCGGCCTCCTGGTCCCTTGTTGGACGGCGGTCACCGACCGCCTGGGCTGGCAGAGCGAGCCGTGGTGTTCACTGGGTGCTTGAGGGCAGAGAAGGCTTGACTGGAGGGAGACACAGGAAAGCACAGTCAAATAAAGAAAATAGCAGAAATCAAGTGATTCTGCAGGCAGTGAGAATTAATTTACACAACAAAAGGCTGGGGGGGGTTCAGCACCTTAGCGTCTGGCCCACTAGAAATCCCACCAAAAGGCTGTAAATCACATTTCACTTTAAAAGTTAACAGAATCCTTAGGCTTGTTCTCTCCATGTCTGTCAGCACTCATATCTGTCTCCCAGCTGACTTCCATGGATGGCAATGGGAGGGTGGTCACCACTAGACACCAGGGAAACAGTGGCTAAAGGCTAGCTAGGACCACACATCTTTTATATATGTCCCCAATAGCAAAGCAGTATAAATATTCTTTCTTACATGATCTGCGTTATACAACTAGGCATATGCTGCTAAGAGATGAATATGATATGGTTTAGGCATATTAAACACTAAGTAGCCAAGTTAAAAAAAACAGCTTTGTTGGCTTGTTCTGTCCATATCTGTCAGCAATCCCAGCACTCATTTCTGTCTCCCAGCTGACCTCCATGGATTGCATTGGGGTGGGGGTCACTACTAGAAACCAGAGAAACAGCAGCATAGGGTTCTCACTGCAGCCCACAACAAAAGTTCCAGCTGCTGCTCAGAAGTCAAGAAGGTCTCATTGTTCTCATATAGGTAATGTGGGTGAAGGGCTCCTCTCACTAAGCTGGCCACCTGGGGATTTGGGTACCCAGAAAACAAAAGGTATATCTGGCCCTTATTTTTAAAAACAAACAAACAACAGAATCTAGCTAAATGGGACCTGTTTAGCTAGGTTCTGTTGTTTCTTAAAAATGATAGCATTTTTATGTATTTTCCACACTTGTTAATTCATAGAAAAATTCAACAAAATGGTGGTTGGCATGGCACAAAAAATGTTTGGTACTGTGCCAGTCAAGTGGTAAGAAATAAACAATGGGTGTTTGCAGCATCAAAGTTTTTATTTCACACCAGAATGTTATCTCAAAAACCCTATGGCACATGCTCAGAACAGAAAACACTAAACTTTAAAGCCTTATAACTCTGGAACCCTTTAATATTTTTTTCACCGGACCTATCAATGTCATTACTTTTGGACATGGCACGTGTTCTCTGCAAATTTGGGGAAAAAAATCAATCTCATGTAGGCTGTAGGTGAGAGCAAAAAAAAAAAAAAACCCATGGTAAGTATAGGAAAAATTTAGCCTTTTATGAAAAATTACCTATATGGATCTTTGAAACCACACATGCTGCCATCACAAAAATTTCCACAGAGTAAGACCCTGCCTCCTAGACCAAAATTTCAGCTCATTTTGTGAAACAGTGCCAAAGATATTAATGTGCAAAGTTAGGGGTTTAACATTGAACACCCTACTCAACACTAACTATAGGAGGAGTACCGCAACACTATAATTTCAGGAAGTTTTTATTTTTATTGTACAAGATTGGTAAATACTGGAAAATTGAACTCCTCCTTCTTATGTGTCTTCCTTAAGTCAAAGGTCAGGGACTTATCATGTTATAAAATTGTAGAATAAATTGCCTAGCAACATTTTAGCATGTAATTCATTGTATGTTTAAAAAATGTTTGAAGCAGCATTGTTTGTCTTGTACAATGTGTTCTTTTTATAAATAACTTATTTTACTATGTATATTGTATTGTACTGTTGTAGTTATATAAGGGTCACCCATGAAAACTGGCATTTGATGCTCTTGGAATTTTTACCTTGTAACCAAATATTAACCAAAAAAATATTTTTTTAAGTGAAGCATTCTTTTTTCATGAGATTGTGTCATACTCATGAAAAAAGAATGCTTGGAAAAAACTAAGGCCTAGACATTCAGAGCAGTTGCACCGGTACAAGTGTGGTATTGCGTCAAGGAGCCATATTCAGCAGGAGCCAGTGCGCAGCACAAAATCCATTACGCCAATGTGTAACTATAATGAATGCAGGTGCAAGAGCAAGGGGCGTTCCTATGAATATCCAGCATAGTGGCATATTCAACCATGAATACATGGTGCAAGTGTGGAGCAAGGCAAAGTTGCTCCATGCAGATTTGTTCCTGAAAATACAGGGTGCAAACACACAGACAGCACTTGCGCCAAGGGTGTGAGTGAGAGGGAGTGATTAAGAGAGACAGACAGAGAAAGAGAGAGATACACAGACAGACAGACAGACAGAAAGACCAAAGTCCACAAACAGAGGGAGATGGACAGAGGTGGCGTTGGAGAGGGAGAGAGGGGGAGAGAGAGAGAGAGAGAGAGAGGAACACACACACACACACATATACACAGACAAGCAGTGCACCAGGGTGGCACACATCCAGCAGCCAACTGCATAGGGGAATAGTGGACAGCAAGGGCCAAGGACAGTGAGCCCTTCATGATGAAGGCAGTAATGATTGGTGTGAGGGGGCAGGAGGAACAGTGATGTGGATGAGGAAGGGCCTGTCGTCGGTATGCCTGACACAGGTGGTACCATGTCCACATCACCTTTGAGAACTACAGTGACACCGAGATTGTGGGCCAGTACCACCTGAACAGGGCCATTCTGAGGCAGCTCTGTGAGCAGTGCAGTGAGGAAATGCAGGCACCCACCAGATGGAGCCACACCATGTCCATGGAGATTAAGATGATTGCCATCATGTGCCTGCTCACCATGAGCACCTTCCAGAGACCAATGGGGGACACCACAGGCATCACCCAGTCGGCCACATCCCACCTCATCACATAGTTCCTCAATGCTCTGCTGCCACATGCTTCGGAATTCATCCATTTCCCCCTGCACACAGGCAGAGCGTACAGCAACCATGCAGGACTTCCACAGGGTGGCACGTATGCCTGGCATGATTGGGGATACTGACTGCACCCACATGGTCATCCACATGCCACCTGGCCCTGAGGGCATGACATACATCAACCGGAAAGGGGAGCCTGAGTGTCAACTGCCAGGTGGTGTGCGATGCAACAGGGCGCATCACCAATGTCTGCACCATACACCCTCAGGGTGCACATAATGCATTCATCTGGCACAGCTCTGCACTGTGCCACAAGTTTGAGAGTGGGGATATCCCCCCAGGCCACCTAGTGGGTGAGTATGGCATGGCAAGGGGCGATGGGCAGAGCAGACCTGGGGATGGGGGTGGGCAGGGTGTGCATGGTGGCATGGGTGCTAGGGACAAGCATGGGGTGCAGCATAGAATAGCAGAGGGCTAACCATGTCAATCTCCACACAGGTGACAGTGCATATGCACTAAGGCCCTGGCTGCTCACCTACCAACACCCATTGCCTCCAGCAGTGGAATGATACACTGAGGCACACGCCAGCATGCACAACATCACCGAGCATGTCTTTGGCATGCTGAAAGCACGGTTCTGTTGCCTAGACAGGTCAGGCAGTGCCCTACAGTACAGCCTCTCGAAAGCCTGTGGCCTATTCCTGGTCTGCTGCATACTGCATAACATGGCCGTTGACCATGAGATAGCTGTTGAGGCTGATGAGGGTGACAGTAGTAGGGAAAATGGAGGCAATAGGCTGGAGGGTGGTGGTCAGCCACTCCCTGGGCAGAAGGACCCCTGGCTGCTCCAGCAGGTGCGGTGCCACCGGGACACCATCGCAGAGGAGCACTCTGATGCACACAGGTAGGTGGTGCGGTACACATGCATGGGCCACAAAAACAGGTACAGCACACATGCACGGGCATGCATGGCAACAGACATGCACACACAGAGGTATGATGCAGGGCTAGAGGAGTCAGTGGCACACAACCACACACAGCAACACACACACACACACATATATGCACCCACACACCCAGGCGTTGGTATGTGGCGTGGAATAGATGCATTGCACCGGTGCACAGGTGCAATCAGTGCTAGACTGCCCTCGTCATACCCATGCCATATGGTCTAGTGGCTGGGACAAGTACACATACAGGCAGCGTGCCGCGTGACGCCAGTGGTAGGCACACACACACTGCCCATGTGCACACAGGGCAGCCTGCACATCAGGGCCACTGCATGGAATCATGCCACCACAGCCATGGGGGTGGCCGTGCCAGGTTCGATCGGTAGCCACAGGTGGCACATCAGCCATGGGGGGGTTTGCAACAGCACCCAAGGGGTTGAACTGCATGACCACAATCATGTCCGCATGGGGGTGTGCAGGCACCCAAACAGGCCAGCCTCATGGCACCCACCCCGCTCTGTGTCTCCCCAGACAGGACACCGAGGCTGGCATCCTGAAGGATCACATCCAGAGCCTCATCTGACCACAAGTCCAGGACATCCGCCTGTACCTTGGTGCTGAGGTGCAGCCTGTCGGGCCACCGGATGCTGGTGGAGGTGGATGGCTGGTCTTCTGTGGCCGTACCAGCATCCATGGTTGATGCCACTGCTGGCATCCCATCATCTGCACAGAGGCGTGCTGGTGCTGCAAGAGAAAAAAAGGTGTGTCAGTGATGCAATGCCCACATGTGCCCCCCTACGCTGCTGCTGCATGTGTCCTGCAGCATGGCATGCATGTGGGTGCACACACATGCACATGAAATACATGCCAGCCACATGCACGCCAGCATGCCCATGTACGCACCTTCCATGCCACCGGCTGTGCATGGCTGACAAACTTACCATGCAGTGATGGTCTGCCATCCATCTGGAATCCTCCTCCAGGCACACCCTCCACCATGGTGTGACGCATGATGTCTGCCACCAACTCCTCCTGCAGCGTTAGTGTGGGTGCATCCACAGGCCCTCCTCCGGTGGTGGTACGGGATGCCCGTTTGGCCACCACCTTCTCCTTTATCCAGTGCTTGTCCATCACCACCTTCTTTTGGCACTCCTGTGCCGACTGCTGGTGGCTGCCATGCTGGTTCACATAGTTTGCCATCTCCTCTCATGCACCAGCTCTGGCCTGAGGTGTGCCCATGGCACCACTCAACAGGGGCTCCCTTTCCAGGTAGGCCTCAAACAGGCCATCAGTCTTGGCCTTTGTGAAGTTGGGCCTGCTCTTCAGTGCAGGCCCCCACTCCTCACCCTTCTCATGTGCCAACATGTTGCTGCCTGTGGACATGGACAGCACAGTGTGACAGTGGCAGCATCTCCTAGGTCCGTCCCACCATTCAGTGCTGTCAGCTTCCAGTGAGCTGCAGTGGCATGCACAACTTACCTACCAAGGTTGCAATACCGGTCCATGGCCTGTGCTGTTCTGTGGTGCTTATAAGGCGCAAAGCATGCAAATGAGGTTGAGTGCAACAGTAATGACATGCTAATGCACCCACTGTGCCACACATTGGCTGATGAGCTCATTTGCATGTGGTGTCTGTATATTGCGATATTACACTATGTGCAATGTAACTGTGCCACAGCAAGTCACAATGGCACATTGTGCATGCATGCGCAGTGCACAGGCCTGCAGTGCACATGCACATCATGGCATCATGGTGTTAATTGTGCACTGTGCACAGACAGCATGATGCAGTGGCATTGCGCATGTTGTGCACGGGCCAGCTATGCACATGGCTGTGCATGGGGTGCCGTGCCCTATCACGCACTTGCGCAATGTTGGGTGACCTCTGACCCCTGGGTCAGACCTCTGACCCTGTGATCCCACGTAGCCATGCCCATTCCATGCATCTTCAGCACTGTGCAATGGGTGGGCACTGTGCATGCTCCTGCTCATTGTGCAGTGGGTACATGGTGTGGACACATGCACCTCCTGCCGCCATTTTTGCTGCTGAATGTGTTGTGCTGACCATGGCACAGGCAAGATGCAGGAGGGCCCAGAACTGGTCACAGGTCAAGTTGGCCAACTTAGTGGCCTGCGTGGAGACCCATGCCCCCCAGCTCTTTGGGCAGGTGCCCCTGCAGTGGGCTTGGGGCACTGTATGGCAGGACATAGCCGACAGCCTGGAGCACAGGACGGGGCTGCCCAGGATAGGCAAACAATGTCGCCGCCTCTATGAGTACCTCATGCGGTAGGACCCAGAGTGCCTGAGGAGGCTACAGGCACACGCCAGGTGAGGGGCTATGCCACCGCCAGCTAAGTCATCTCATGTTGCATGTCTGCCCTGGTGCTGTACTGTGGTATTGGCTTGCTGCCTCTCATGTCCTGCAGAGGGGTACACTGTTGTCGTGCGCATCGTGGGGTTTCATTGCCAGCTTCCGCTTGTGTTGTGATGCAGCCATGTGGGAAATGTCGGGCAGGGGCACACCCCATGTACCAAGTTGGGGGGGCTGCTGTGGTCATTTCCTAATGTGCAGCTGTCTTCTTTCCACTCCCAGGACCTGAGGACCATTGGAGGTCCCAGGCTGCAGTAGCACAGCAGCCTGCAGAAGGCCATAGTAGAGCAAGATTGGCACCAGCAGGGCCACAGAGGGCAAGTAGGCACTGTCATGGTCCTTCGCACTGTACATGGGGGGTGGCAGGGGAGTGGGTGTGGGCATGGCCACCTGTGCCATGGCAGCTGTGTGTGCTGCACTGTGCGTGGTGCATGCCACTGTGGTGCATCCATTGGATACGGGTGTCAGCTGTTGGTGAGGTGGGTGTGCACCCAACTGCCACTGTTGTTGATGTGGTGCTGTCAGTGCACTGTGCAATGTGACTGTCATTGCACAGTCAAGTGGCCATTGTGCAGCGGGGACCATTGTTCAGTGGGGACCACCTCTGTGCAATGTCATGGTGTGCTGAGTTGCTGGCTGGCGTTGGCCCACCCCCCTGTGGGTGGCAGTTACGGGCCCTCCAGGGGTGTGTGTTCTCACTGCCCATTGCCCACTGTTGGTGGGCATGGTTCCTTGGGACATTGCACTGATCACCTGTTCTGTCCCTTGTTATAGGTGTCCGGTGACAAAGACCTCCATGGACAATGTTAAGCCACCTGCTGTGCCAGACTCTGCTTGTGGTATCAGTGGCCATGGAGATGGTGATGTAGATTCACAGGATGCTGCTAGCTGATTGGAGGGTGTGTCGGCTCACCAGGGTGGCCGGATGGGCCGCTGTTAGTTTCAACCCTGTTTTCCCCTGTTTCCCCTGCTGTACTTCCCCCAACAGTCCCTACTCCCACTGTACAGTCCCTGTTCCTTGTCTCCTTCCCTCGCTATCCCTACCCTTTCCCAGCCCCTGGTTCTTGTAAATACAGTAGTTCATAACAATATATATTTTTCTGACGTACCTACCTGTGTCTTTGTCTGCTTTGCAGGTGGCATGAGGAGCCATGCTGCAGCAGCTCAGTGTCTGTCCATGTGGTGTGTATGTGATGGGTGCATGTTGTGCTTCTGTGGGTTCACTGCTGTGTGCTGTGGTGTGTCCCACTGTGGTGGTGTCCATCCCCTGGGTTGGTGGCTGTGCCTTGAAGGGACCATGGGGCAGCCATCAGTGCTATGTAGCAGCTGTGTGTGTGGTGGTAGCACACAGCCATGGTCATTGGTCAGGTACTGTCCACACACTGTGTTGGGGCCCCTGCTTGGTGTTGTGTGGCCTATCCCATGTGGTCTGCCATGCTACCTGCTGTCCAGCATGTTCAGTGCCTACTGTGTGGGCTTCCTGTGTGCCTGTGTGACATGTATGTGCATGGCTGCATGGTCCTGGGTATGGCCTGCTATGATCTGGGAGAGGGGTACGGTCAGTGGCCTGCAGGGGCAGGGAGCTCCCTTGGTGGCCCTCTGTTGGCCGTTGGCACCCACTGTTGCCTGCTATCTGTGCCACTGTTGTGTTCTGGGGTCACTTGTCTGGGTGCCTGTGTGTGCCCTGCTGTGCTCTGCTGGTGGAGGCCTCATGTGGCCTGTCACTCTGCTTCCATGGCTCTGTCCCTGGGTATGTTCTCTGTGCCATACCCCCCTCTGTTGCTCTGCTGCTCTGCTCCACAATTGCACTGCATCTCTTTTTGTACCATGGCGCATCTCTGGTTGTGCCATGGTGCAACTCTACCATATTCAGCTGGGTTGCGCTGGCACAGTTTGGCCTGTGCAACCTCTGAATATAGCTCCTGTTGTACCATGGCTCATTGGATTTGCACTGTGCTGGACTTGCTCTGGGCTTTGGCACATTTCTGAATATCTGAGCCTATGTCTATATTCTTTTTTATGTATGAAACCAGTTTTGCTTCATATGGGTGATTCTTTTTTTATATGGCCATCTGAAAAAAGAAAATCGAGTCACAAAAAAGATTTTAAAATGTGTAAAAAAACGCATCTGTGTGTCATTTTTCCTAAAACATAGTGCAGAATTCATATAATAGGGTCCTAATTGGCAAGGTACATGTACTAGTATCTGTCACTGATACTGTACCTTTTTTAAGTGTTTTGAAAATGTTTTATGAAAAAAACAGAAAATACATGGTGGGCATATGAAAAAAAATTTCTACTCATGAAAAAAGATTAGTACCACATGAAACACAATCTTTTTTGGTATGGGCCAAATTCTATTTCCATTCCAAAGAGCTATCCAAAAGAATGAATTGCACAAACTCAGAACAAAATTTGTAAATCCTTATGACTTTGGAACAGATTAATATTTTTTCACCAAACCAGCAAAAGGTGTCACTTTGGACCAAGTCATGTGTAACCTGAAAATTTCAGATCAAAAGTCCAAACCATCTGGGCTCTAGATGGTGATAAAAAACAGCAACGAAAAAAACAATTTTTTAAAACTTTTTTCACTATCTGGTTCTCGGAATCTACAAATGCAACCAGAATTAAACTTACATGTCAAAATATATTTTCTGCAAGACCATGCATGCAAACTTTCCTGCAAAACTGTTGAATGGTTGCAAAGTTCTTAAAGTGCAAAGTTTTGGGTATAACTTAGAAACCCCTGCTCAACCCTAACTAAAGTAATGCTACCATGCCACTATAATTTATATCAATATTTACAGAATGTATAAGCTTGTTTAAGGATTTGATTACTTGAAATAGTAGTACAAGATATGTGATGGATCCTATTATTACTTTGGTTGTACAATGGGCTATAAGGTTACTTAGCTCCATATTTATTAATTTATTGACATAGACATTGCCTCACTAATGAAATGACAGTTGTTTTGGAAAAAAAAAAAGATTTTCAAATAGAAATGTTGAAGTATGGACTTCCAGTGACGTCATGGAGCCAGCACTAGCACACTGAGACGGGGTCTCCTCCCAAACCTCCCCAAAACAACAAATCTTTGAATATCTCCCCCAAAAAAGCTTCAAACAACCTCCTAAAGAAAGCAGGAACCATCTGAAACTGAAATCATCCTCTAAAAAATCGGATGTGGGTGGATGCAAGACAACCTTTCGTGAGGCAAGCCGCAGCCCTTCCCCCGCCAGCCTGCCAGACACAGATGAGGAGCAAGAACTTTTAACCAGATCGCGATTTGACAGATTGTTCAACAAACATAAAGCAATGAGAGCTGAGAATAAAACTGAATTTAAAAATGTAAATCAACATCTACTAATCCTTGAGAAAAGAGTTCAGGAAACAGAGAACAGAATTAGCAGCACTGAAGACACCTCGGCTAAGATGAACCTTGCCCTCCAAGCCTTACTGCATTATACAGAGCAACTCCAAAGCAAATGCCTAGACTTAGAAGGGAGATCGAGACAGGAAAACATACGCATTCATGGACTACCGGAGGGCTCAGAAATGGGCTGGATGACTGAATTCATTTCTGACTTAATCAGTGATGTACTAAACTTGCCTGCAGGCTACAAACCGGGAATAGAACGTGCACATAGAGCTCTACTGGCGAAACCTCCACAAGAGTCAAGACCTCGAGCAATTATTTTAAAATGTAATAGTTATAAAGTCAAAGAGGAAATCCTTTCAATTGCCTGGCAACAAAAGGAGGTTAAGTACTTATCACATAGGCTTTATTATGACCACGACTATCCACCCAAAGCGCAGAAGCAAAGGTTACAATATATCCCCTTACTGAAGATCCTAAAAATGAATAACATCAGATTTAATACTCCATACCCAGCTCGGCTTACAGTGATGTGGTCTGAGGGGGCCCAGATATATGAAACGCCTGAGGAAGCAAGTAAAGCCCTAACATCGAAGGGCCTCATGCAGGCCCCACTGCAACCAACTGGAGACTCCATTTCCCAGCAGAACAAGAGGGCACTTAGTGACTGGCTAATTGCGTCAACAAAAAGGAGGTGGGGACGCATCCTTACAACGTCATCTCAGAGCCCACTAGCGGTGATTCGTGCAGCACTGTCTGAAATGCAACCCACGAAGGAAATACAGTCTGAGGACACACAAGACTGATTGAAAGAGGATAAGTTTTGTTTCTTTCTTCTCTCTCTGAATGGTTATCTCGCCGTTTGACTCTGTCCCTAACTGATTCCTCTCATTGAAGCAAGTCTGGTCCAACGTGACTTGATGCGAACCGGGGGGGGGGGCCTACGGAGGGGTTGAGCATACACCCTACACCCGCGGCTTCTTAATTTAGGGAGCCTCAAAAGATATACCTCGCGTTTGGTCCCAGATCAGTACTGTAATGAAGGGGAGAATAAAAATGGATATGAGAAGCGGGGAAACTGAGTCCACCATAACACTCAACAAACCAAGATATCAATGAAAGACTGGATACCTAGGCTTCTTGTTATGCTAAGGGGCATGGATAATTCAATCAAACAGGTTTGGGGGTATATCCAGGATGGAAAGTGCTTCGGGGAGGGGGGGGTCGACTACTTAGTGCCTGGACAGCATTGACAATAAGCAACAGCATACTTGAAGTGTACAGATGACACGTAGAACACTGGACTGCACCTTGAGCACATTTTTTTTTTTTTTTGCTTTTTTTCTGTGCTGTCTTAGCGTTACAGAGCCTAATAAAAAACTTATCAGGCTCGAGGGAGGATACACTAGAAATAGTGTCATTGGGGGGAATACTTTTTTTTTTTCCTCACTCCCTCTGCCAGGTGTATCCTCGTATTATAAGGAGAGGATACTTGGCTATTAGAGATTCATTGGGAATTTTAGTGACTCTCCTGAATTGGAAGTCACTTGTTAACATAAAGTATTTAATGATGTGCTTATCACAATCTTGTTCAAGTTACCTGTTGATGTTGTTAGTTACAGAGAGAGAGAAAAGTCACTGCCATTCTGTCAAGTTTGAGCACTTGCCCTTGAGTGCAGAGTAAATAATATGTTGAGGGGGGGTTATTTGCTTCATAATTATTGGTACAATGGCACGCCCAGAAGTGAAAATTATTTCTTTTAATGTAAACAGACTAGCCCACCCTATTAAGAGAGCTAGAACAATTTCATACCTAAAGAAAACAAAGGCAGCTTTCTTTATGTTGCAGGAAACTCATATGAATAAAAAAGAACATGAGAAGCTGGGGAAATTTGGCTCCAGGGAGGTGGTTGCCGCGGATTACCTTGGGGGGCGTAGACGGGGAACGGCCATTTTAATTCCACATTCAACCCCATTTGACCTTGCAGACTCGTTGACTGATAAGCAAGGTAGATACTCTGTGGTCAAGGGCCAATATAATGGGTCTATGCTTACTCTAGTCTCAGTGTATGCTCCCCCCTGGGGCAGATATATCGTTTTACAGGGATCTGTTTCTAAAAGTATTGCAGTGGGCAGAGGGTTATTTGATCATAGGCGGGGACTTGAATTTAAGGTTAAACCCAGCATTGGACGCCTCAGGGCAGTTTGTAAAAGTGGAGAATACTAGGGCTAAGAAGGTTAATAAGCTCCTACAAGAACTGGGCCTCATAGATGCCTGGCGAGCACACCACAAGACCACCAAACAATATACTTATTTTTCCCACTCACACCAAGTTTATTCTAGATTGGAATATTTCCTATTGCCAGCAGAAACTATGGAAGTATGTGCTTCGGTGGATATGGGAACTTCCCTGCTCTCAGACCACACCCCCATTCAGATAAATTTAGTAATAGGCCCACCTAAGCGTCCCACCTTTTGGCGTTTAAATTTATCCCTGCTCCAAACTAAAGAAAATCAGGAAATAATAAAGGAGACCGTAAAACAAACTATACAAGATAATAATACACCTGACATATTCCCCAGTACTCTATGGGATACAGTTAAAGCCCTAGTTAGGGGTAAATTTATAGAGATATCTGCAAAGGCAAAGAAACAAAGGATTAAAAGACAAAAAGATTTACAAAGTCAGATTGAGGAACTGGAAAAGCAACAGCAACATAGTTTAAATAAAGATAGAGCCAGATTACTCAAATCATTGAAAGAGGAATATTTAAAGATTTTAGATTATCAAGTAGAACAGAAATTAATCTACTTAAAGCAGAGGTTCTATGAGGGAGGGCCGAGGGCTCTAAAGCTTCTAACCAGCAGACTGAGGCAATATAGGAATAAAGCAACCATAACCAAGATCAGGAACCCTATCAAACACACACACTGCAGTTTAAAACTGAGGAAATAGCAGAGTCTTTTCGAATGTATTACCAAAACCTGTATGCTAAGGGAAATCTGTCTCCAACCCAGGTTATTAGAGAATACATGGCCCCTCTAAACCTTCCGAAACTTACGGAAGAACAAGGGAAGGCTTTAATCGAACCCTTTGCAGACACCAAGATTACTCAAGAAATTCGGAACCTGAAGACGGGAGAGTGCCCGGGTTCAGACAGGCTACCTGCTGAATTTTTCAAATGTTTTAAAGAGACCCTGGTACCAATACTTAAAGAAACTTACAATTATGTAAACATAGCAAAAAGTCAGACACTCCCATCCTGGTCCCAAGTGATAGTGTCGGTCATTCCAAAGCCGTCCAGAGACACCACTAACTGTGCTTCATACCGCCCCATCTCAATACTGAATACCGATTATAAAATTCTGATTGCCATTCTGGCCAAGAGAGTCCAAAAAGTTCTTCCAAGTCTAATATATATTAACCAGGCGGGTTTCATTCCAGGTAGGCAAACAGTAGATAACATTAGAAGGACTATCAATACTATAGACCAAATTCAAACTAAATCTACCCCAGCGTGTATAATGAGTTTAAATGCAGAGAAAGCATTCGATCAGGTCTCTTGGGAGTTTCTTCAGGAGACTCTGGGCGGCTTTGGAGTTCCCTCACTGTTCTGCCAATTAATTGCTAAAATATATACAAATCCAATTGCATACATACGAGCAAATGGATACATATCTAACCCTTTCAAACTATATAGAAGTACACGTCAGGGGTGTCCCCTATCCCCTATACTATTCGCTCTTTATATTGAGCCACTGGCTCAAACCATATGACTAAACTCTGATATACAAGGTATACACTGGGGAGACATGGTACATAAAATTGCGTTGTATGCAGATGACGTACTATTGTATCTATCCAATCCAGAGAATTCCATTTCCAAAGTTTTTCAACAATTGGAAGCATTCTCCCAGAAATCAGGTTACAAATTAAACAGGGCAAAAACAGAAATTTTGACCTTCAACTTCTCCCCATCACAAGAGCTTAAGACTAGATTTCCCATGAAATGGGACTGCCCTACTATTAAATACCTCACAGAGAAATTAGGGAAATCTCTCAGATCTTTATTCAGAGATAATTATCCTCCCCTTCTGCAGAGTATTTGGTCAGACCTACAGAGATGGGCACTCCTACCTCTTCCTTTTTACTCGAGACTACAAGCTATCAAAACAAATATTTTACCAAGGTTATTATATCTTTTTCAAACAATTTCATGTATAATACCAGTAGTAGAGATAACACAGTGGCAAAGGAAAATTATGGCATTCCTATGGGCACGCAGGGGGCCGAGAGTAAATGTGTATACTTTGTATCTTCCAAGACAGGCAGGGGGGAGGGCATGTCCTAATCTGCAGAACTACTGGCTTGTGGCCCAAATGAAAATGGCCCTACTATGGGCTCACCCTTCATACATATCTCACTGGAAAAAAATGGAACTTTATAGCCCTCCAAATGCGACTTTATCAAGGGATATATTTAATCCACCTGCCCAGGTGGAGTGTGTTGCTTATCAGGGACACTCAGTCTTTGGGATCTTGGTTCCAGTGTGCATAACTTTGCATTTCTTTGCATTCATCAAAGCCAAGATGCCATATCTATACCACCTCTGCAGTTTTTCCCAGATCCTCCTTTATGTCTTGTATCCCTTCTGCTGTGGCAACCCTTCAATTGAGTTTAGTATCATCTGCAAATAGGCAGATTTTGCCCTTAATGTCATCCCTATTGTTGATGAAGACATTGAACACCACAGGGCTGAGCACCAGGTCTGGTGTAACCCTACTGGTGACCTCCCTGGTGCTGGATAGCTCAGGTCCTGCCCCTCAGTCAGTTTTCCACCCATCTGGTCAACTTCCACCAATCTTGAGATCTGCCAGCTTCCTGATCAGTTTTTTGTGGGGTGCAGAGTCAAAGGCCTTTCTGAGGTCCAGGTAACATATGTCCACCACTTGGCCTCTGTCCACTGTTTTAGTGACCATGTCAAAGTAGTCAGTCAGATTTGTTTGACATGCCCTCACTTCCATAAACCCATACAACCTCTCATCCTAGAGACCAGGTTCATCCAGATACTCCACAAACCTTTCCTTAAGTATGATCTCCATGAGCTTGTACACAGTAGAAGACATACTAATCTGTCTGTAATTCCCTGGGTCATCCTTGGGTTCACTCCTACAGGGGGCACTATATGTGCCATTATCCAGTCCTGTGGTACCATGCTTGATTCCAGTTAACTGTTAAACAGGCCAGCCAAGAGATCTGCAAGCTCCTCCACCAGTTCCCACAGAACTCTTGGGTGTATTCCATCTGGACCTTGGGATTTATCTGCCCTCAGTGCTAGCAGCCATGTCTTCAACTCATCCACCTCAAACAAAACACCTACAGTATGTGCCCCACACCCCCTTCTCCTCTCCTTCCCCTCATGGCACTGGTCCTTCTCTCTGTCTCTGGTGAAGACAGAACAGAAGTATTCACTCAATACCTCTGCTTTGCCCCCATTCTCCTCCACCACACAGTCCTTTTCTGAGCCTAACAAGTCCACCTTCTTGGCTCTTTTCTCACTAATATAGCAAAAAAAAAGGCCTGTTTCCCCTTCTTAATTCCCTCGGCTAGCTGCAGCTCCTTTTGGGCTTCAGCCTGTTGGACATTCTTACCTGCCTGAAAATGGTCCCTAGGATCAGTGAGCCTACCCAGTTAACAGATACATTAATTAATTAATTAATTAATTAATTAATTAGGGCTGACAACCCCAATGCACACCTCCCATACCTGTTGCTGTATGCATAGTGGTGTTGGGTGTTAGGGTTGGAAACCCTAACAACACATTTCACAGCTTTTATCACTGGAACCCTAACTGATGCATTAATTAATTTTTTTGCAATAAATTTCCTAACTTTTTGAGATAGTATAATCATAGCCTTATTTGCTTGTGGGAGCACAGGGCCCAAAAGGCCCTTCACTCCAATCCATCCGTAACTTTTAAGAAATTATAATTGTATCCTTATTTCCCTGTGACAGCACACAGGATATCTGTGTGTGGAAGCGCAGTGCCCTCAGTGCCCTGTGCTACCATCCATCCATAAGGCCTGTGCTCCCATCACTCCATAATGGTGTTCATATTTACATGTGAGAGGGCACATTGCCATCCATCCATAATTGTTGCGATACTGTAATGATAGCCCTATTTCCCTGTGTGTTCCCATCAGTCCATAATGACATCCATTCCTTATTTTTTGAGACAGTGTCTACCCTTAAGAAGCACTGTCAGAGCAATAAATTTATACTGTCTTTAGAAAAAAAAGAAGGTTTAGTTTTTTTTTTTGTAGAAAGAACTTCAACCATTTTGGACCACCTGGCATATCTTGTATCTCCACTGGCCAAATTTAGAAGCATCTTTAGCTGTATTGTATCAAGATGTGCTGGCAGTAGTTACCATGCCTGTCAATGAATCATAGTCCTTTGTTGCCCAGATAAATAAATATTTGATTTGCTTTATGTCGATTTTTTTAATCAGTAGCTGTCTAAATAAATATTTGATTTGCTTTATGTTGATTTTTTTAATCAGTAGCTGTCTTTATCTAGGTGTGTTTTTCTTCTTGGCAATATTTTTTCTTCAGTATGGATACAGTAGAAACATAGAATTTGATGACAGAAGGAGACCACTAGGTCCATCTAGTCTTCCCACTTGTTTTAGACCTATTTTGACACTCTAGTTGCCCTTTGTAGTCAGAGCTCCCGTGTGTCTATCCCATGCATTCTTGAATCTCCCCATAGTGTTGACCCCCCACAACCTTTTGGGGCAGGCTGTTCCAGGTGTCCACCGCTCTTTCTGTGAAGAAAAACTTCCAGGTGTTGGTAGAGAACCTCCCTCCTCGCAGCCTGAGGTCATGTTCCCTGGTCCTGGAGCCCTTCTTGAAGTGAAAAAGTTTCTGTGCCTGTACCTTGCTAATGTCTTTTATGTACTTGAATGTTCCAATCATGTCCCCCCCTCTCTCTCTCCTCTCTGCTCCAGGGAGTACATACACAGTTCTTTAAGTCTTTCCTCATAGGGCATGTACTGCATACCCTGAATCACTTTTGTCACCTTTCTCTGTACTGTTTCCACCCTGTCAATGTCCTTCCTGAGGTAAGGCCTCCAGAATTGTACTCCATATTCCAGGTAAGGCCTGACCAGCGATCTATACAGTGATAGTACTACCTTTCTCCTCCTGCTCATGATTCTCCTTCCAGTGTAGCCTAGGATTCTGTTGGCCTTCAATGTTGCCTTCTCACACTTCTTACTAACCTTCAAGTCATCTGAGATTATGATTCCCAGATCTCGTTCCTGGTTTGAGGCTGCCAGTCTTTTGCGTCCTAGGTATTACTTCTTTCTTGAATTTTTCTTTCCTATGTGCATGACCTTGCACTTTTGGCATTAAATCTCAGCTGCCACACTCAAGACCATTCTTCTAGTTTTTTGAGGTCAGCTTCCATCATGCTTACTCCTTCTAAGGTGTTCACCCTGTTACATATCTTTATGTCATCTGTGAACAGACACACCTTTCCTTCCAGTCCATCAGTGATTTCTGCTATAAAAACATTGAAGAGCAGAGGCCCCAGCGCTGAGCCCTAGGGCACCTGCTGCTCACCCTACCTTCTGTCAATTGCGTTCCATTAACCTGTACCCTCTGGGTTCTGCCTTGTAACCAATTTTGTACCCATCTGACTACTTCTGGACCAACCCCTGTGTGGTCAAGCTTCTTTACTAGCCTTCAGTGTGGAACCGAGTTGAAGGCCTTACTAAAGTCTTGGTAGACCACATCTAATGCCCCACCATCAACCACTACTTTTGTAGCATAGTCAAAAATCTCGAGCAGATTTTTCTGGCATGACCTATCTGCTGTAAAACCATGCTGTTTAGGGTCTTGTTTGCTGCTAGTTTCGAGGAATGTTATGATCCTCTGTTTGAGTAGAGTCTCCATTATTTTCCCTAATATAGATGTGAGGCTCACTGGTCTGTAATTACTAGCCTGTTCGCAACTGCCTGATTTGTGAAGTGGAACCACTATTGCCTTTTTCCAGTCTTCAGGTACCACGTCACTCTTTAAGGATTTCATGAATAGAAGTGCCAGAATGGCTGCTAATTCTGCCCCCAGTTCCTTAAGGATTCTGGGATGCATCTTGTCTGGTCCCATGGCTTTGTCTGCATTTAGTTTATTTAGCACCACCTGTACTTAAGCTTCTGTAAAGGGACTTGTGTCTACCCCTGATTCTGAGGTGTTGTGTTTTTTTCAGGGCTGGGCCATCCCCTGAGTCCTCTGAGGTAAACACTGAGCAGAAGCATTTGTTGAGGATTTTGGCTTTCTCTGGGCCATGTTTGGTGCATTTCCCTTCTTCAGTAGCAATCTTTACTATCCCCCCCTTTTGCCTTCCTACATTCCCTAATGTATCTAAAAATAATTTGTCCTCTCTCTTTGCCCCTTCTGCAATCTTTTCCTCTGTCTGGGCTTTTGCCTTTCTAATTTGTTTGTTAAACTCTTATTGTTTTCCTTGTATGACTCCCAGTCTTTCTCAGTTTTGGTTTCCTGGTATATGTTGTACACCTTCTTTTTTTCTTTGACTGTGGCAGCCACTTCCTCATAAAACCATAGAGGATTTCCTTTTCTTTTTGCTTTGCTGATCCATCTAGCACACTGGTCTGTGGCAGTCTTTATTGCTCTCTTGAATCTCTCCCACATGACCTCCACCTCCTCAACCTCTATTTCCATTAACTGGCTACTTATGTTGTTTCTTGTTTTTTGGAAGTCAGACTTTCTGAAATCCAACACCTTTATCTTTGAGTGGTTGGTGTCCTGTGTTATGTTTACCTTAAAGCTTACCATGTGATGGTCGCTGTTGCCCATATGGCATCCCACTTTGATCTCCTTGATCCTTTCCAAGTTTGTGAGGGCAAGATTGAGAATGGCATCTCCACTTGTTGGGGTTTTAACAAGTTGGCATAGTCCTGCACCTTGTAGTGACAATAAGAAGTCACTACTTCTTCTTCTTGCTGCTGTTAGTGTGCTCCAGTTAATATCAGGTAGGTTGAAGTCCCCCGACAGTATTACTTTGCCTTTATCAGACATTTTGTGGATTTCCTCTATTAGGTCTTTGTCTCCTATATCTCCTTGATTTGGGAGCCTGTACACAACATCAATTTTGAAGGGCTTTCCCTTGCCCGTGTCTACTGTGAGCCACAGTTACTCAAAGTCCCCAGGTTGCCCTTTTGCTTCTGTGGCTTTTATTTCATCTCAGATGTAAATGGCTATGCCCCCCTCTTTTTTTGCCCTGCCTATCTTTCCAGAACAAACTGCAACTGGGAATGGCCACATCCTACCCATGGTTTTCAGTGAAACACATTTCTGTTACAGCCAGCCATTAAAACTTTTCTGTTCCCAAGATGGCTGTAAGTTCAGTAAGTTTGTTGGTTCAGCTCCTAGTATTTGCAACCATTGCCTTCCAGGAATGTACATCCTCTTTGGTGTGAGGTTGTACCCTCTTCCTGGACTGCTCCAGTTTGCTCTTTCCAGCCAAGAGATTGTGGAGGTTGCTGGTTCAAGTGGATGTTGGTTCTGATTTGTTTTCTGATGATGCATGCATGCATTTGGCTTTTTGGGGAGTGACAACTAGCCCAATGATGGCAGGGGTGTGAGCTGCATCAGTAATTCAGTTTAACTCTACCTTGACAATTGCTCCTTGCACTAAGCAGCTGAACCTGTTGTTTTCTTCAGGTATAATAAAAACTTACTTTCAAGTTGGAGTTTAGAGTATGTATCAATTAGATATTCCACTAAGCATTTATTCAGACAACTGTCACAATAAAATACAATTTATTCTTTAAGAAAAAATATCTACATAGCTGAAATAATGCAGCAGCAACATTATCCTTAGTCAAAGGGTGCTTTCACTAAAAAATTAGAGACATTGTAATATTCATTTGATAATTTTAATGTTCCCATGTTTATAGAAAGGTGTAAGAAATCTTGGTGGACTTTTCCTTAACTAAAGAAGTATCCACAGACAAACATTAAAGTATCTTCAGCAACAGCACTAAATAATAGCTAGTGATCACATTTTGGCAAAAAATAGACTGTGCTAGCCAGATACCAAGAAAATGATTCCTCAACATGAAAAGGATTCTTTTTTGTGACTCTTGATAGGAAAAATAATCTTTTTTCAAATCACGGGTCGCAAAAAAAGATTTACAATTAAAAAAAAAAACAAGCGCATTTATTCAACAGATAAATGCAGAATCCAGTTGAAGAGGTCCTGATAAGCATGTTGCATGTGTTGGTTTCTACTCAACACATAATTCTTTTGAGTCATTTGATTTTATTTCTCTTGCTAACTGAAAAACAAAATGGTGGCAGCACAAAAAAAGATTTCCCATTTGCGACACAGGATGACCCATTTGCAAAAAAGGAATAACCATTTGCGACAAAGGATCCTTTTTCAAGTGGGACGTCTAACTGCTCCCATTGACAATAATGGGAAATTTTAAAATATAATTACTTTGGAACAGATTAATATTTTTTCACTAAATCTTCAAAAGTCACATTTGTGACCCAAGACCTTTGTACCTTACAAATTGTAGATCAAAATCCCAAGTCATTTTTGCACAGTGGTGTGACAAAAATGTCACCAAAAATGGCAATGTTCAATTTTTTATATACCCTGTATCCTGCACGTCACAAGCATGACTGGATTGAAACTTGCCACATCAAGAGATCTTTGGTCCCTGATGGAGTGTGCATAATTTCATGCAAATCGGTCGAACAGTTGCAAAGTTAATAAAGTGCAGAATTTCAAGTTTAACATAGAAGTGGCCATTGAACCTTAATTATAGGGCATGACCATGCCCTTTAATATATATATATATATATATATATATATATATATATATATATATATATATATATATACACACACACACACACACATACACATAGTACTTATATACTGTTGTGCACATGCTTACTACTGTCTAAATATTGCTGTGTAGGAATAAAAGGAAGGTACATTAACTAACAGCAAGAAAAGTAATTGCAGTATAACCACAAGTGGTGTTAGTAAATTAAGAACTGAGAAGCAGAAGCACGAAGGAAGCATAGCTGGGCTGGTGTAGACTTCCTGAGGAGAATGTGGGAACCCAGAAACTGGTAGAGACAGTAGAATAGCTGGGTGGGTCAGAGGAGGAAAGAAGCAGGATTATATAGAGAGCAGGATAGGGTAGGGAGGGTGGTCAGCTGCAATGTATGTGGAGCCACAGTCTTTTTGAGAACAATGTGGAGACTAAGGTGCTGTCCAGTGTGTAGAGAACTGGAGCAACTCAGGGTGGAAATAAGATGGCTAAGATGGGAGGTGGAAAGAGTGTGGGGGAGGGAGGGAGGATGGGGAGAAGAACAGTGGCAGATGGCTCAGGTAAGGGCTGCCTTGGGGCATTTGGATAGCAGGCACAGGATGGATGTGAAGGGTTTTCCAGTATGTCCAGATACACCTCCTCTTTCATGAAGTCTGTGTAACCAGAATGGAGGGATGGCAGGTGGTAAGGGGAAAAAGTTGGTGGGTAGGAGGATTAGCACAAGGAGGAAGGGAAAGGAATCAGGGTTGGGGAACAGAGGAGTGTTCAGACACAGGTGGAGGCTCTCATCGAACAGGTATGCAGTACTGGCCAGTTTAGGAGACTGGAGTTTAGAAGGCAGAGTAAATTATAGAGATAACACAGAGTCTAAAGATGGAGTCTAGGGGGTAGGAGAGGTAAATAGCTTTGGCAGGCAAAGAGGGAAAAGTAGTCAGGGTGTTGCAGATGATAGTGGGGAAGATGGAATTAGGGGTGGGAAGAGGGAAGGTAGTCTGGTGGCTAGCAAAGGTAGCCAGGGGAGCAATGGGAACAAGGGGAACTGGAATTGCAGTAGGTGAGATCAGTGATAGTACAGAATGGATTACATCCATAACAGGCAGGGTGCCTACATGGAGGGAAAAGGTTGGTTCATCAGGTGAGCAGAGAAGACTTAATATCAGGTCATCAGCGGATGAAAGTGTGGTTATCATTGGAGATTCCATAATAAAATGTATCCACTGGAGGAGGAAGGGAGACTTGAGGAATAGAAAGCTGGTTGTATGTATACCAATAATGGAGGTGGGGAGCGGAACATAGAATTAAGGAAGTGTTAAGGGGGGTGGAAGGCCTCACTTGGTCATCCATCTGAGAACAAATGACCTAGTTGGACAAGAAGATGAAGTAGTGCACAGCAGGTTCACAGAGTTAGCAGAGGACTGCAAAGATTTGGTGAGCTCTATGGCCTTTTCAGAACTAATTCCTGTCCCAAGAGCTAGCACAGTTCAAAAGAAGAGAATTGGAGAATTTGATGAATGGCTAAGGAAATGGCAAGGTGAATGGGTTCAATTGTATTGGAGGTTGGGATGACAAATGGTCAGACAAGGAGCTATATTCGAAGTATAGGCTGCACCTTAATCCCGAGGGTTCAAAAGTACTCAAGGTTACATTGTGGGAATACATAGAAAAAGACCTGAGTTTAAACTGCTGAGGGGGAGAGATAGGTAAGAGGGTACAGATGCCTTGAGACAGGGAGGTCGGTGCCTCCCCCACAGGATGTATTAATCAGGTAGCGTGGTGTGGGGATATGAGGGGGCATTTAAGGGTAAGGATTGAGAGGTGAAATATAGTGGATCGGCAGACCATGAATGGCACTGGAATAAGGCAGAGAGGTGAAGAGTCAAGGTGAAGGAGGGTGTCAGTCAATGCTCCCAGTCTTGGTAATGAGATGGCAGACATGCAGACCATGTAAGTTGAGACAAAGGTAGACATGGCTGCATTTATCGAGACCTGGGCTGCAGCATACCGTGACTAGGACCTCTTGATCCCAGAGTACAGGTTATACAAAAGGTACATAATGTTAGGCAAAGGAGGGAGCTGGAGGCATATGTCAGGGAGGGAATATAAAGCACAAGAGAGGAACTAGAACAGGGAAATGTGGAATCACTATAGATCCAGCTTCAAACCAACAGGGAGAGTAAGGTAAGGTGAGGGGTGGTTTATAGGTCACCCAGCCAGGAAGAATAAAGGACAAGGAATTATGTAAGAAATCTTTGGACACAGCAGGTAAAGGGTAGGTGACTTTAATTTGCCTAAGATGGACTGGAGTGCACCAGCCATGCTCTGTGCCAGGAGTCAAATGTACCTGGATGCAATTCAAGGAGTGTTCACGACTCAGGGAGTTACACAGCTTATGAAGGTGGGGGCTATCCTTGTAGCACATGCAGGAGATAATGGTTAAGAAATCCCTGAATCGTAGCAACCACAGCTTAGTGTGGTTCAGTCTAGATATGGGAAGGGAATGTTTCTCCATCAAGACCAAAACCCTGGACTTCAGACAAGCAGATTCATGGAAAATGCAGGAGGTACTAATAAAACAACTAGTGGACATGGAGGCAGAGATGGAGGTAGAAAGACATTGGGCCATCATCAAGAATGCAGTACTGGCAGCCACAGCAGACTGTCAAGTTCAGGGGGAAGAAATCAAAGGCCAGATCACCCATCTGGTTCAATTCTGTGGTTGCCAGGGCAGTGAGGGAAAAGAGAGCAGCTTACAGTATATGACTTACAGGAAGACTAAAAGTGAAGAGCATAAGGAGGAATACCTGAGGTTAGCAAAAGTGGAGGGCAAAGTGCTGCAGCAAGCAAAGGCACAGAAGGAACTGCAAATAGCAGAAATAATTAAGATTTGGAGAAAAGGTCTTCTGTCACTACATAAATGAGAAGAGGACAAAAAGGACAAAATAGTTAAACTGAGGAAGGGTGATACATGGGTAGAGGAAGAAACGAGTAAGGGAGAGGTACTCAATGAGTTCTCATGCTCTGTCTTTACCAGGGAAAAAGATGGTCCAGTACCCCGGGGGAGACTGAGGGGGGAGGGGCAACATATGTGGTAATAGAGGTTAATAGAGTGAGGGAGGGATCCTTGCACTGAAAATGGACAAGTCCCCAGGTTAGGATGGCATTCATCCTAGGGTACTGAAAGAGCTAGCTAATGAGCTCCCAAGGTCACAGACAGGCCTCTTCAATAGATCGCAAGAGTCAGAGGTGGCACTGCAGGACTGGAGAATGGCACATGTAGTGCCTCTCCATAAGAGCAGACCCAGTGGTGATCCGGGGAACTATAGGCCAGCCACTCTGACATTGAGTGTGTGAAAACACCAGGAGACCTTACTGAAGGAATGATTGGTAGGGTACATAGAGGAGAATGGTCTCCAGGATGAGAAGTTGCACAGCTTTGTGGGAGGAAAGTCCTGATAGATGAACCTGATTGACTTTTTTGACTAGGCCACAAGGGTAGTAGAAGGCAAGATGGAAGACATCATTTACCTGGACTTTAGAAAGGCTTTTGATCCTGTGCCACCTAAGAAGTTAATCAGTAAACTTAAAGATCTTGAGGTCAGGGAGAAAATGACAAAGTGGGTAGAAAGCTGGTTAAGTCTCAGAACCCAGAGAGTGGTTGTAGGGGGTGAGTTGTCTAGTGCCAGATTGTTATTAGTGGGGTGTCACGGGGATAGGTGCTGGGTCCTGTGCTGTTCAATGTCTTCTTAAACAACATCGGAGAGGGCATTAAGGGAAAGAAGTGCTTGTTTGCAGATGACACCAAGCTTTGTGGGTGGGTAGGCACAGTTGAAGGGATACAGCAACTACAGGAAGACCTTCAGAAACTTGAGAGATGGTTGGGGATCTGGCAGCTTGGCTTCAATGCGAAAAAATGCAAAGTGATGCATTTTGAGGCCAGAAATCCTAGTGCTAAATATTACCCAGGGAGTTCAGGTAGCCACAACAGAGGAGGAGGAGAAGCATATAGGGGTGGTGATTACTAGTGACCTGAGACACTCCACACAGTGCAAAAAGGCAGCAGCAAAGGCAAACAGAATGTTGGGGTGTAGAACTAGGATATAGTACTTGGTGGAGAGAGGTCACGCTGCCTTTATATAGCAGGTCATTGGTGAGACCATATCTAGAATATGGGGTAAGGTTCTGTAGCCCATTTAATAAGAAGGACATCACCTTGTTGGAGAGGGTACAAAGAAGGGAAACCAGAATGATCACAGGACAGCAAAGAACATCTTATGAAGAGGGGCTGGGGTGACCTGAAAATGTACTCCCTGGAGAAGAGAAGAGAGAGAGAGAGAGAGAGGAGAGATATGATAAAAACCTTTACATTCCTGAAAGGAATAATCAGAGTAAACAGGGATGACCTCTTCAAGCTTAGTGACAATAGAACCACAAGAGAACATAGTTTGAAGATGGTGGGGGGAGGAATAGGTTTAGGAAGCATGTTAGAAAACATTGTTTCACAGAAAGGGTGGTGGACACATGGAATGCATTGCCAGAGGAGGTGATCTCACAGAAAATGGTGGGTGGCTTCATAAGAGCCTAGTATAGACATAATGTGAACCCAGGTGACCATGGGGGAGAGTTATGGAGGAGAAACTGACAGGTGGGGGGGTGAAGAGTCAATCGCATAAGTCAGGGACACTTGATGACTAACGAGCAGACCTGATAGATCAATTTGACCTTCTTTTGATGGTTCTTTCATATGTTCATATGGTTAAGGGAGGCACATTTAACAATTTGGTTGGAACTTCACCTAGGAAGTAAAATTATGGAACATCTTTATTGATTGCTACTTTCCGTGCCCTTATTCACCAGATGGCAGATGGCCGAGATGATGAGAAGAGGGTCCATGCCAGTCGCCATCCCTCCTCCTCACCATCTGGACTAGTATCCTTCTGCTGATGTGGTGGCTTTGGGGACAAGGATCCCTGGGTGCTCTAAAATGAAGGTGGAAGAGGACAATAAATGTTGAAGTGTTGAGAAGAGGAGGAGGAGGAGTGAACCTCAGATGCTACATGGGTAGGGGAAGATTTTGTAATTTTCACAGTTGGATGATTGAACTGAAGTTTTTAAAATGAAATAAAACAAGAAATTAACAATCTAGTTATGTCACCAGGTTGGGACTGGGGCTTCTAGAGACAGGAAGGGGTTTCATTTTAAAATGGTCAGTGCTGGGGAGTGGTAAGTAGAATAGGTTACTATGATGGAGGGGGAAGGGAACTCATTTGTTGTGTGTATTTTTGGAGTGGTGGTGAAGTGCCATAATTTTACAAAGCTGTGTGTAGTTTGAGGTTGAGCCCTACATCATGCCTATGTAAAATAAAACATAGCTGCATCTCTACTCAGCAGCTGATCCAGTCATGTAATCCCGCCAAGGATTGAGTTATATAAACTATCTTTTGGACTACTGCCGGTGAGCTTATAGATCCTGGCATCACTTCTGTAAACAGCACTGTTTTCCAGCATCACTTTGGTAGTAGTAAACCAGAGGCGTAGGGCCTTGAGCACTGAAGATTCTTTAGAGAATAAGGTTCTGAAACCCCTGTAATTCTGCACACTTTATTTCTGCATAGTCCAAATGGAAAGGGGCCACTCCAGCAGTGTAAATTGATTTCAACAACAAAAAATCCCTTAACAGAATGTCCAATGTTTCAAATAATTGCAGCTATGCTTCATTAGCAATTCTGAGAAATGTTGGCCATTCTTTTGAGGTGTTCTGGTTTGATTTTATTTTAAATAAAGCCTTTTGAAATATAATACATCAGTATTTAGTTTTTCCTTTGTTGTAGCTGTGTAACATGTGTGTCTTTCATATGCTTTCATTTTTGGCTGTACCCTCATCCTTGTCTTCTGATAGAAAGGCAGTATAGCAGACCGAACCAGGGAAACAAAATCATTTGACATGTTTGAATTTTGCTTGGGCTGTTTCATAGCCTGCCTGTAGCAAAGCTGCTCATCTAGTCACTTCCCCATTGTCCTCCCCATCTCCAGTCAGAACAAGGACTGTAACTGGGTAATTGTATTCAAGGGAGGATATTGACTACTAGAAGTATGCATTTATCACAAGCCATTTATTAAATACAGTGCACAGTGAGATTTACAAAACAAAATATGTGAAAACATGCAGAGAGAACACAGAATAATACCACATGTCACACTCCCATCAGGCATACCTTAGTTGACTGCTGCTGTGCAGATTCCCCTTTGCAGATTATATTGTTTGACCACTAGAGGGAGCTTACTTCCTGTGCTCTCCTATACTCTACTCTGGTCCTCCCCTCCTCTCTATACCCTTGGACTCTCTAGCTCTCCTCCCTCCTCTACTACTAGACTTTCTCCACCACAGCTAGGAACCCTTCTCAGACCCTTCTGTCCCATACATCCCTCCCATTACTCCCTGAATCCTGGTTACCCAGCCTGCCCCTCCCGTTGCCTGCAGCCACCCCTGCTGTCTTTCTGTTTGTCACCACCAGTGGTGGCTCTACACCAGGGCCCGCCAGGGCATGTGCCCTTGTAAAAAAATGCCGTGCCCCAGTTGGTGCCCCATATGGTGCAGAGATTCCCCCATAGTAACAATATATAAGTGCCTTAGCTACCATCTGTTGTGCCCCAGTAACCATTTGTGGCTAAAGCCACTGCTCATCACCACTCGGAGTAGCTGTAGACACCACCTGTTTTGACCAGTGTTTTGGAGGCCCTAGCATGCTGTCCATCATTCCCAGCAGGTGCCGTACCAAGTAGCATTGTCCGGGTCTCAAACTTTGGACCCTCAGTACCAAAGGTAGCAACCCTACCGCTGCACCACAGAGTCTACTTCTATGATGGGTGCCTATACACTCTGCCTATACCCGCTAGCAGAAGTATGGGCAAATAGGGCCAGCCACCTCACCTTAGTCACACTCCTATTGCTGTCCATATTAGACACACACCATAGTAACCTCCCTTGCCCACCCCACACATACTCCATCACCACGTTGGACCCCCTCCCTACACACCTCCACCTCTCTACCACCCTATCCTTTACCACCCTCTACCCCCTCCCCCCCACTACCAACACTATCTCTACCTCACACCCTTTGTGGCACACTACCCATCTCCTGCATCAAACCTTCACAGCCCTTCTCTGCACGCCCATTCCATTCTCCTCCCCTAGCAAGCCCTCCCGCTATTGCTACCGAGAAAAAGTCACCCACGTACTGCCACCCTATGATTAATATCCCTGCTACTACTAATATCTGGCTACATTCATCCCAACCCAGGCCCAGCAGCCTACAACCAGTCACAGGCCACCCAGGGCCTCTGAATAACCACAATGAATGTTTGCAGCCTACCCAAAAAAACAGCATCCCTGCAATGCTGGATAGCCCAGCATCAACCTGATGTCCTTGCTCTAACAGAAACCTGGCTCACAAAAAGAACACCCAACACTTCTGTCACTATCCCTGGCTTTGTTCTACTTCGGGAAGACAGACTGGGAAAGCGTGGGGACGGATGTGCCTTCTACCTATGGGACACTTTGCACCACCAAGCACTACCCACCCCAACCCTGGATAATAATGCCCAAGCCCTCACAATAAAGCTCACACCTAACCAAATAGAGCCCTGCTAATCTTCACAGTTGCATATATCCCCCCCAACCAGACAGCTGCAACCTGTTCCTTAGCAGATTACCTAACCACCTTCCCCCACAAACTGGACCGGATACTGGTTGGGGATCTTAATATAAACTGGTTAGCAAACACAGCCTCCCATGCCAAGGACATCTTTGCCTCACTGAACCTAGCTCAGCTCATATCCAGTCCCACAAGGTTCAGTCCCTCTAATAATTCAGGCTGCCTGCTGGACATACTACTTACGAATCACCCTCACCAGGTCACGGACCTCGTGGTCCTTCCTAACTCCCTGAGTGACCACTTCCCTATCCTATTCACCTGGTCCTGCCATCTACAGAAGGCACTGTCCAGTGTCACTCCTCGATGTTGCCTAAGGCCTGGATGTCTCACCAAACTCAAAATCCACCTGACACATAGTGACTGGACCCCAATCTCACTGGCTACCAACATTAATGATGCCCTGACCTACTTCACAAGCATTTTCAATAATGCCTGTGATGCTTTTGCACCCATCACAGCTGTAACCTCCAAGAAAAGTAGCACCCCATGGATAAACCCTGCCTTACTACATCAGCTGAAGGAAAGAGATGCCCTTTGGTACCGTGCCATTAACTCAAGGTCACAGGTGGATAGGCAGGCCTACAATGCCGCCTGAAATAGGTATACTTAGGAAATAAGGAAAGCCTAGGCACTCCACTACAGAACCATCCTGGCCGCTTCCTGGGGGAGTACTCGAAATTTCTGGGATAATATCAAAGATCTCAATGGGAAGGCTCCAACCCCTCCCCCCACTCAATTAACCATTGATGGCAACATCACTACGGACCCTGCTCACATTGCAAGCAGCCTAAATTCCACCTTCTCGGATCTAAGCCAGGTACTACCAAAGAACTTCTTTGACCCCATCCAGCCCACCCTGGGGCCTAACCTGCACCGCCCCTTTTTCCACCTCAGAGTCATTACACCTACTGAAGCCAAATACTACCTATCCAAAGCACTTAGGGACTCTAACTACAATAAAGACAACTTTAACATGAAAATTCTATTCCATGTACTCGCGCAGTTCTGTCCCCACTCACTGATCTTCTAAACCGTTCCCTCTGTCTGGGCCAATTCCCGGATGTATGGAAAACTGCTGTTATAACCCCAGTTCTAAAAAGTGGTGATTGCACCTCCCCTAATAACTATCAGCCCATCTCAATTCTACCACCACTCTCCAAAGCCCTCGAAAAAAATTATAGTGGACCAACTCACTGAATACCTTCTCACCCATAACATTTTATGCAGGGAACAGCATGGTTTCAGAGTAGGGCATAGCACTAATAGAATTTTCTAATGCTCTGCACTAGATAAAGGGCACCTTGCTGGGGCCATATTTATAGATCTCTCAAAGGCCTTTGACATGGTCTCCCACCCCCTCCTCTTGGCCAGTCTCAAACACCTCGGAGTTGGTCAAGGTCCCCTTGCCTGGTTCACCAGCTATCTCACCAATCAAGTGCAGTGCACCAAAATAAACAAGACCTTACCATCCACACTACTGGTATGCTCAGTGGTGCCTCAAGGATCTATCCTAGGTCCTCTCCTCTTCAGTGTGTATCTAAATGCTCTGCCTGACTCCTGCACTGGAAACATTCTCCTATATGCGGACAATGCAGTACTAATAGCCTCACACCCGACCCCTCCTCCCTTCAGCTCTACCTACAAGACTCCTTCAAACAGATTGAAAACTGGTTTATAGCCCACAGACTAGTTGTGAGCATTAAGAAAACAAAATCTATGCTCTTTGTACACCGTCAACACAGGACCATAGACCACCCTCTCACTAGGGTTACCACCTTTTCAGAAGCCCAAAGTGGGACGAAAGCGCTCAACCTGACCATTGGCAGCCAACTGCACGTGTCACCACTGCCGCGGGTCCACGGCATCCTTAAGACACAGGGTACCAACCAATCAGGATATCTGGGATGCCTTGTCATGTGCCACTGCCCTCCCCATGTATGCCTTAACTGAGCATTCCTTTCATGCACCCATGGAATAGTATTAACATTGTGTTCAGAACCTTTGGTAACTTGAAATCAGGAAACAGACAAATGCAACACTGCAAAGAATCCATTTTTATTACACAAAAAAGAAATAGTAAAAAGAAACAAGTCAATTTTCAAGCAAAAAAAACACAAGCAGATACTCACCTTTCAAAACTGCTCCACCTCTTTCTCAGCTGCTCTACACCTCATTTTTGTTTTTGAAATGATACTTAGCATCGATTTAACAGCCTGCAAAAGGATCTGTTCCACATAATGTTTGAATGGAATTCTCCACATTTCATCCGGTTGTTTATTGTGACCATAAGTTCGCTTTTATCAATTCCACCCTGCAACGATTTCTTACATCAGTCCACTTGTTCTTTAGAGAGAAAACACTCTCTCAGCAAAGCATTTGAAGGTAGGATGCTCATGATACGTGCAATTACTGGATACAGAGCAGGCAGGTCTGGTGCATCCGAACAAATCTTTGCCACTTTGCTGCTGGTGCTAGGTCCAGTCTACACAACTCTGGCATAAGGGGCCTGATAACTGAATAGTCCTGAAAAGAGTTTGTCTGCATCTATTGATTCCTGCAGAGAAAAGGCAGCAACAACATTTAATAAATCATCAAGGCAAAGGGTTCCTTCAAAGACAGCATAGACATTTTCTTTAGATAGTTGTCATCACTAAAGTCAAACCACTGCTCAAGTATTTGACAGCAGTTTCAAGGAAAGGATAAAATCTGTCTCCAGCTTTTACAGGAGACAGTATCCATATCCCTCATGAATGCCCGAAGCTTTCCCCAAAAACTTGTCTGCTGCTCGGCTTCAAGTTTTTCTTTAAGTGAGACCATCACTGCAAATGTTTCCATAGCTGTCAGTTGGGATCTTTCTAGGGTGGCTATGTGTTCATTGAAATCAACCAGAACGGCACTAAGGAAATACAGGTAGCACTGTGGCAGTGTTGAAGTGTGCCCTCCCATGTTCATTGTCAGAAAAGTATTGCCAGATCTGTCCCGTTGTATCCTCTCCTTGTGAGGAAATAGGACTACACAGTGCAGCAAGGTTTTTGACTATTCTGTCAATTGCTGGCAGCAATGACAGCCATCTATTGGCACATGCCTCAGAAGGGACTCGTACTCCATGCCACAAAATTCAAAGAACTCTTAAATCTCTTGTTCTTGTGGCGGACCCTGAAAAATGGCTAAACATTTTAGGACAAAACACCTCACATCATATGTCAGTTTGCCTGCCTTCTTTGCAGCATTGTGAAGGATGTGAGCAGGGCAGTTTGCTTTTTGAAGTGATGGGCAGTTCTTTCAGTCTAGTGTACACGCCTGACCGCCTCCCATAGTTCACACTGGCATTGTCAGCACCATATGCCGACACAGAGTCCCATGGCAGGAATGTCGTTGCAAAATAGATGAAATCTGCTCAGTTATGGCTTGAGCAGATTCATCTGAGTCTTCATAGAAGTCCAGGAGGCATTAACCACACCTTCTTCCTTTTGAAATACCTTACTACCAGTGGAAATAGTTTTATGCTGCCCTTGTTGGATGCATCGGATGCTATTGAAAGGACACCCTGGACTTTGCAAGTCTTTCAGAAGGCATTCCAGAGAATGTGGTCCCAGAACATTCTCTACAATGGCTTCAGCCTTTGTTCTGCCACAGGCAAGTTTTTTGGCAGTCTCAGAGTCCCCTACAGCTGACTGGCCAGCTTTAGCCACAGTCCAAGGAATTGTAAGACATGTTGTGCTGCACTGCATGGAACACCTCAGCCGCTTCTGCTGCAGTAACCTTCAGCTCCGTTCCATCCACAGTACTAGTTCTGGCCCACTTGGTCATCAGATGGCTGTGTTTGGCTTGCTGGATTGCCATCTTGTGTTGCTCGGTGCTCTCATGTCTTGTTAGATCATTTCGTCCCCCATGTGACACCAGGATTTCTCGCCTACAGTATCTGCAGGTGGCTTTAATGTCGCTGCACTTGTCAACCCAGTTGAACTCCGTCTTCCACACATCTTGCCACTTGCAGAGTCTCTTACTGTTTGAGGATGCCGTCACCGCAGATCGCTTCATTCTTTGTGCCCCGGTACTTACCTGCGCAATTTGACAAATGTTGCAATATGCTTTTAGTAGATAAACACACATTAACTGTTGCAATATGACTCTTATCTTCTGTGGAGAAACTATAACGTGTGTGCCAATCATTGTCTGAAAGCACAGTGCAACTTCGCCTTACATGGCAGCCAGACAAAGCACCAAAAGAGACTAGCCAGCCATTATGGCTACAGGTTGTGACAAACACAGCACCACAACAACAGGTATGGATATGGAGGCAGTTAACAGCATGCAATCTCATTTCATGGGCCTTGAAAAGTTGGCAGTGTTGGAAGCATAATGCAAGAAACACACTGCCAAACAAAGCTAGACATACTGACTGAAAATAATGACAACAGGGTTTCCAATTGACTAATTACAAATGACATGTGTGTGAGCAATTGTACATCCAGTGAGCCTTGCTTTGAATGATCCAGCTAACAAAATAAACATAGCAGTGATGCTCCTCAAACGCTCAATGACAGACAGCTAAAACACCACGCCAAATTCTAGCAGGAGCCCCAGCCACCACACCATAACATTTTACAAGAGAATCAGGCCTGTGTTTTCAAAATATTTCTATTTGCCATCAAATAATCTAAATATGTTGTGGTATCTGGATGAGTGTGGGTGGGCACCTGTGGGTTCTCTGACAATCTTGAATGCAAAAAGAAACTGTACCTTTACATTATTCTATCTCAGGGGAATCTGTGGCAAGACTGGTAGTCTATGAAACGACAGATCCCTGAAATATATTAGCACACATTAGAATTCTATTTTTTTAGCAACCAGGGCGGCTAGTACACTAGTTTTATCTGCAGTACGTGAATGATTAATTTTCCCCTGGCATGCATCTGTCACAATGACTCATTATAATTCCAATAGCAGACATGCCAAGAAACATAACAGAAGGTTAAGCAAGCAGTATGTCATAATAGATAAAGGCTACGCTCGCACTCCATGAGGCACCACGTGCCACTTGTTTTACATTCATGTCATTATCCAATATGACACTGGCGACTGGAACAAACAGCAGCATTCAGATTCAGTATGACAGCTGTTAACACCGATTACAGGCACCGAGCTGACATTCTCAGCAGAGAAGCATGCAAGAGAAAGGGCCCGGGCCAGCCTTTTCCCCCCAATAATTATGTTTCAAATTATCGTAAAGAAATTACGTATGCCTGCCCACCCAGAAGCAACTACATGCTGCAGAAATTGTCAGGTTATCATGGCTAGCCCGTACCTGTAACTGTAACTGTATTTGGCACACAAGGCAAGACACAGCAGCATCTATGGCTATCATGCTAACAATTAAGAAGGCTGTAAAAGCAAACCAGCAAAAACAGTTTTTCTGCTAGAAGGGAGCACGAATTGTGCCACTTGCCCAATAATTTAACTAATATTTTCTACAACCTACCTACCAGGCACCAGAGGAAAAAACAGTGCTATATTGATTAACATGTGTAGCCAGCAGCCGGGCTAGTGAAAATTTACCAGCAGTAACAGATGGTATTTCCACTGGTCCAGATGGTGTACATACTGAAGTCTTTTTAGTCTTGCTTTCTCCGGCACAAGTCAGCACTCAGCAGGGGCTGCAGGGCTATGAAAATTTTACTAGCCAGACACAGAAATCTACTAGTATTTTGAGTAGCATGCAAGCAAGTACCAATAGTTCATAAGCCCAGCGTTTTACAACAAAAAACACAAAAAAAAAAAAAAAAGTGTCTGGTTTGGTTTCACAGGGTGAAAACATGTCTACACTGCAGAAAGAAACTGACCTCAAACAAGTGCGTCAATAACACAAAATTGACTAATTCTGCAAAGTACAGTCACATTCCCCCTCTGAATCCCCTGAGTACACACATCACATACCATTTAATTTAATGTACTAGAACAACAGGGAAAAAAATGCTGGCTCGGCTAGAAGCCCACATACCTGGCTTGCAGCAGAATTCACTCCTTCGGTGGTGTAGGGTATGCTTGTTGAACTCAATAACCTCCTCTTGACCTCTCTGGTGGTAGCAGACAGCAGTAGTTCAGACAGGCAATAGGGCAAACAAGGAATGATGAGTGATCTTAAAGCTCTGGGCAGACAGTGACTACAGCTCTTATTGTGAACTTGTCTTCTCCAGTCCTTTTTCTTCCTCTTCAGACTTAGTTGTTGGAGAAATTCAAAGTCAGTCTGCTCTGTCTGCTATTTATTTTCTGATGCTACTGGTCGCCTTGTTCCTTCCTTGTCCTGCCCTGAGAACCTCGAGCCTGGTTGACTGAGAGTCAGACTGCGTGCCACCCCTCTCGCTGCTGCCTCTTCCTTCGGTCAAGCGACGGTGTCTGGAGTCCAATTCAGATTTCAGCGCAGTGCTCTTTTATTTTCCTCCTCGTCGGCTCGTCCTCGACCTCGCCTCCTCTCCGAGTCCGTCGCACTTCTGTTCTCCTTCTCTAATCTCAAGCAGTCCTCCAGCTCCTTGGAAACACCATCTCCTATCCTTATCCCACTGGCAACACCGGCATTTAAACATGCCGCCAGTGTATAACCACACCCCCAGATGACTCGTCAGCAGTGAGTCATCAGAGATGCAAGCCGAGGAGTGGACCTGAGTGAGAACCCTGGGGGCGGGAACAAAAAGAAACCCAGCACACTGACTGGCTGACTCACTCTAGACACTAGTCTGCACTCTGCACATGCCGTGACGCCAGTACGCAACTCCGGCAAGTCGGATTGGCTGAATGGTTGGGAATGGGGGTCGGGAACCCCCCCAGGGCTCCTCCCACACCATTGCCCGTGAAACCACAGGGCTAACAAAGGGACTCGTCTCCTACGAGAGGGTAGTCGCGTTGCCATCGCCGGACTCGCTGCAGCCTGCACTGCAAACCAGTCACCCAGTGCCCCAGTCGAGTGTCGCCGGACTCGCCGCCACCTCCCGCTCCCATGACTAACACTCGCTGCTGCAGCCTGTAGGGAAGGGATGATGGCTCGCTACTAGTCAACGCTACTTGGAAGACTCTGTGTCTGTGAGGTGAACCAAGAAGGACAGGATGTGCTCCAGCCTACATTCCAGCCAGGTAGGGGCCGGGGTGCAAGCGGGACATTTGGTGTCCCGCAGAGGGGCACGGGAGATGGACGGACCTCAGAAAGCGGGACTGTCCTGAAACGGACGGTGGCAACTATACCCTCACAATTTATCTAACTCACTTGTCCCCGTGGAACAAGTCTCTACTCATTTAGTACCTAGAGTCACTTTTGACTCCTTGCTTACCTTCCGTGAGCACATCAAAACTCTCACCTCAGCCGTTAACATCCACTTAGGCCTCTTATATCAACACTAAGATTGCCTCCTGCCAGAAACTCTACACCTGGCAGTCACATCCTCAGTATTGTCCGTAGTTGACTATGGTCTTTCAATCTTCTCTGTGGCTGACCCCACAGCAATTCAACAAATTCAACTTACCATCAAAAAAGCCTGCCAGCTCATCTTGGGTGCAGACAAACGCACACACAGCTGCACCCTCTATGATCTCACGAATATTCTCTCACTAGAGGAGCACCTGCAGTACCAGACCTGCAACTTACAAAAAAGATACACCTGGGGCTAACCCCGATAGGTGTAGCGGCCTCCCTTCAATCAGCCACCCCACTTATTACTACCCGGGCAGCCTCCAAATCTATCTGGAAGGTACCAAAGGTCAGAACATCCCTAGCACAAAGATTCTTTTCATACAAAGCCCCACTATGGTACAATGCCTTCCCCCCAACTATCTCATCCATTAACATACCTGGTCCTTTTAAGACAGCACTAAAATCACATATACTAGCCTCATGTAGCTGCCATTGTGTCTAATAACTTTCCCAATGGCCCACATAGCCTTAGGACCCTTTGTGGCACTGACAAGGCCTCTCTGAGGCTGCCATCTGTCATGTTTTGCTGATGCACCAGTTCGGAGGTCCATCCAGCCTAACTAAAAGATCTCAAGACCTGTTTAAAATCTGACAATACCTTTCAGAGGTAGCAACTGTATCTATCACTGTATCTATGTGTTATAGAGTACCTAGCTAAACTCTTGTATAGGCAACATTGACTGTATGTACAATGATGATATGTATGGAGCTGCTTAGGCTACTATCTTGAAATTTTATGACTCAAATCTAGTACATGTCACATGTATAATACTCCAATGTACCCCTCTTCTAATGTAATCTCTGTCGTTGTGTCAATATATCTTGTGCTTCCCGTGACACGGAGCCTTTGAAAATGAGTCCATGACTCAAAGGGTTGTAATTCCTATGTACTTAAATAAAAATAAAGGAGTCATGCATGCTCAGTTGCATCACCGCCACCAGTTCCGCAGCATTCTGTGCCCCCTCAAACTCATGTGGCACACTGGAAGACCACCCCAGTCTGCCTATTTTTTTTTCCTTCCCCCAAACCCACCGCTGCCAACACTGGGGTGCCCAATACCCATGTGTACACCCCCTCCAGTCATGTGGTACACTGGTAGCCCACCCCAGTGTGCCCAAATGTTTGTTCTTTCTGTAAAACAGAAAACGGTCCCTCGTCGTTGCTACAGTCTTTTTTTCACATTTTTTTCTCCTGTAAACAAGAAAATGGTCCATCCCCCCATCCCCACCCTCCCACTGAGCATCCACCTCCCCACACACCCCCTTACCCTGTACTTACCTCTGGAGGTTGGTGCTGTCATGTTCTCTGGACTGGGACACATCTGAACTCTTCAAGGTTGAACTGCAAACTGAAGAATCAAAGTTAAGCCTGCTATAATGCAATTCAATGGTGTTTTCAACTTATGCTGATATCTCAGCCATTTTTTAGAAGTTTTTCCACAAAGTTTCAACATGGGGTTCTTTGAACCCCAGCTCATGAAAACTGTCACTGTAATTTTGTTACTCGGTCCCAAAAGGTGATTTCACAGTCGCTGTGCAGAATCACCTTTCGGGACTGATTCATGAAATGACAGTGTGACTGTTCATGAAGTGGGGTCCCAAAAAGCCCATGTTGCAAATTTGGTGAAAAGATTCCAGAAAAAGACTGTGTTACGAGCGTGCATTGTGCAGTTTCTATGCATGCTCCTAACTTCACCAATTTTTTATATTTTCACTCCACATTTTCAACATTGCCATTTTTGCATACCTCCTTCAAAACAGTTCAGCGGTCATTTTCTACAACCTTCCCAAAATGTGTTTTTGCACCTGTGGCACAGAAGAGAATGTTTGCTCTGTGAAATCACCTTTCAGGACAAGTGAACAAAATGACACTGGCACTGTTCATGAGGAGGGGTCCAAAAAAGGTCATGTTGAAAATTTGGTGTAACACCTCCAAAAAATGGTCAAGTTTCACCTGGGCATTGAATAATTTCTACACACATGTGTAACTTTGGTCATTTGGTAGCTTTTCACAGCCCTATCAGCTCTGGCTAGAGCTTGTTACAGTAGCAGCAAGTAAGGTGAAAAAAGGAAGAGTAAGCTTGGGTGCAGAAATGGGGAGGTCAGATAAGGTCTACTATTGTCTACTTTGTGGGAGGGTGGGGAGAGGCTTTACATGGAAATGAAATCAGATGAGAAATTAGAAGCAAATTCCAGTTTCGATTCCACATCTGATTTCCACCTTTTGGGGTGAATTCAATATTTTGGCCTTCAGTGTGTGAAATTCTGAACTCAGAAAAAATGCCCAAAATCCAGTGAATCCGGCTCAGTGGGCTTAACCCTAGTTCAGACAGAATGAACTATCTGTGAATCTGGAGTGCATAGTGCACTATCTACATCCATTACTGAGTCAAACAGATCAGATACATTTGGACGTTGCACTACTGAATGTGAACCTTTAGATATGCTGTTGACTTGACAAGTCCACTTATCTGTATAAACTTTAATAAAGAACCCATCTCTGAACAGACCTACAGTCAATAAATAAAATACTAAACCTTTGACAGTAGGTCTTGTAAAAATAGTGCTCTGAAGGGTGAGTTGACTTTCATGACCCAAGTAATCTCCAAGAAAACAGTAGGCAGATAATGACACTCAGGTCTGAAACCCAAGCATATCTGTAATATAGAATGGACAGCTTCAAGTTATAATTATTTAATGACATAGACCCATTTTATTGATATTTGTATGGCACTCCATTTATTTATCTGATGTACAAGTACACATTAAAATATGGCAAGGAAGTAAGTGCAAGGGAACAAACCAAACATTCCCTATATTTAATGCATTTATATACAGTAGGTTGACAGCATGAATATAAACTGATGAGTATCAGTGTTTGATGTGACAGAAGAAAATGCTAATACATAATACTATATGGAACCTTTACATTGAAGGATCAAATTAAATGACAAAATGTCCTAAATCAAAAGGCATGGAATATTTTTTCTTTCTTTGTTAGCATTTATCAAGAGGTGAAAAGCAAGGTGACATTATTAAAAGGCTCAATTTACTTTGTGCATGTCTCTTTGCTGTAAGACAGATGATCCCTAATTGTCCCTTACACTGTCCACTAGGTCCACAATGATTTTTACTCGAGCTATTTACACTCCAGAGCTTATTAGTTCTGACCAGCAGAGAATAGTCAGCCTCCTCTGCTGCATGTGCTAAGCAGTGTACCTCATTAATAATATCCATGCAGGACTAATGTTTGCTTGCTAGAATCTCAGTTAATTAATCACACTGGACCTTGTTAATGAACAACACTAATGATGTATTTTGTCAGTTGCTGGTCATGTTGTTCTAGACATTTGATCTGAACAAGCAACAAAGTTTTAAAAATAAACTATTATGTATTATTACAGTAGTTATGTGCTTGCATACAATGATGTCTGCCAGGATCAGATGCAGTATCAAAGTATAGTTTCCTATATGACAACTGCATTGAATGTCACTGTTTTCTGTAGAATTCTACATGATCACGTGCTTTATTCTGGCAGGCGCTGTCATACTGTATATAATATCTCCACTGTGAGTCGCTGGCCCTAAAATTCTGAGTAAAAGATCAAAACAGAGGCATATCATATCATATTGATGCAAACTCAAAATATTTGCCCTACAGACAGAGTATATATTTGAGCCACTCACTGTGAATACTACTTCATTAACACAGAAACATAAATAATGTTGGCAGAAAAAGGCCACTGGTGCATCCAGTCTGCCCAGTTTTGTCATACTCCTTCCAGTGACCTATTGTGCAGAAGGGGTTTCAGCTTCACCTGCCCCCTTGCTCCTGAATAACTGCTACCCCCTCCAAATAACTATTAAAGCCTTTCAATCTGCCCCAGTGATTCTTAAATCATATATTTTTTTTTCCCGGCAGATCCTTCCATCACTCTTCTGTCATGGTCACACCCCCTGGAGCTTCCACCAACTGCCTATTGCCACCTACTCCCGGTTACCCCCGGCTTGCCCCCCGGAGGGTAGGGCTGTGGCACTGATTTCCCCCAATTCCAGTGCAGTGGAACCAGTATCTAGTTGGGAGTGCAGTGGCAGTGGTGAATTGAAGCCCTGGGAGGGCTTCATGTAGATGAAGGATCTCCCCTCCATTTTCTTAATTTTTCCTCCAGGAGGCAGGGACGTGCAATGACGTCCAGCGTCCACCCCACCTCCATTTGACGTGAACGCTGGTAGCTGCATGGCCCCCAGCCTCCGCCAGGGGTCCATCTCGCACCAGACACTTCCCCACCCTTCCCCTGGAGAAGAAGAGCAGTCCATAGGATGCTCTATCCTTCTTCCCTGCCAGCCCTCCAGTGACCCAAGTCCATTCCTGAACCCGGGTAGCTGGTGTCATAAGCAGAAATCCAACCACTGCACTGGCAGGCTGGCTTTCTTGAATCATTAATGACTTTTGCATCCATCAGCTCTGCTGGTAAACTATTCCAAGACTCAACCACTCTCTGTAAAGTAAAAATTCCCAGTATCCCTCCTGAATCTTCCCTCACTTCACCAGCTTATATTCATGTCCCGTTTCTGACCTACCATTTCACTGAATAGTTTCTCACAGTTTACTTTATTTATTCATTTTAGGAGCTTGAAGGCCTCTATCATGTTACTCTTCTCCCTTCTGGTCTCCAGCTAGTAAATCCTCCATTCCCTGACCCGAACTACAAAAGATCTGTCATGCTGAACATGAATCATTTTGGTTGTTTTACCCAGCATTGTCTCCAGCCTTTCTGTGTCTTTCCTCAGATGAGGACTATCGAACTGGGCACCGTATTCTAGATGGGGTCTCACAGTTATTTACAGAGAGGTAGTATGACCTCTTTCCTCCTGCTATCAAAACACTTTGCAATGTACCCCAGCATTCTGGATGCCTGGCAGTAGGCCTTGCTACTTTGGCTAGATTGTTTTAGGTAGTTGCTTATGATGACCCCAGGTCCCCTTCATGTGAAGTAGTGGCCAGCTTAACATGTATGCTTACACTACTGACCATGCATCCAAATCATCTGCAGGGAGCTCACACCAAGGGTGGCCTGGCTGCTTACAATAGTTTCACAGCAGATCATAGAGCTCTTTTTGGGTCAGTGAGTAAAGCAAAGAGTCACTGCCAGTCAGTTGTTTACGGTCAGCTCAGACACTGAATATTTTTCTTCCAGAAGCCAAAATCCAAAGTCTTCAAAGGGGAGGTAGTGGAGCAGAAGGAGGATGGGAGTAGGTTCCAGAGTGAAGGGAGAGGATAGGAAAAGGTGGATTGCCCAGCAGAGGAACAGGGATGAGGAATGCTGAAAGTGTGAGGACTCCTGGAACAGAGGCAATAGGAGGCAGAGGGGATGGAGGACAAGAGGGAGGAGAGGTAAGAAGAAAAGAACCCAAAGCAGTATTTGGATATGATTGAGGTAAAGTGACTCTGGCAATGTGAGGGTAGAGGATGAATGGATAAGGAATAGAGTGAGCAGTCATGGATGTGAGAAATGGAGTTGGTAGCAAAATGTCAGAAGGAGTTGAAGAGAGTGTTCAGTCTGCACAGGGAGGTGGAGGAAGTGGTGCCATAGACCACACCCACATAGTGTATGACCAGAGACACCATTTTAGTGACAGCTCAAGGTATACCTGCAGAGACAGACAGTCTTTATTGTGGTGCAATGCACCATGTTTAGGGTGGAGCTTGGCATGGATGGCATCAATGTGGGCAGAGAAGCTGAGTTTTATTTAGTTTTAAATTATAGCAGAATTTGTGTTTAAAAACCATGCAAAAAGATTAATGATTAAAAAAAAAGCTTGGACAAAAAAAACAAAAGAAAGATTTGGCAAACAAAACAGCATCATATTGATCCAATATTTATTTTCAATACAATAACTAATGCCTAACTATTATTAAAACAGAATGCCCCATGGCAAACATTCCTAGTAAATGAAAGTGATGGAGCACTGGTGTGAGGCCTGGATTTGAGTATGCTAACAGATGCAATTCTGCATTAAACACTTTTTTGTTGGAATTTGCACAACTTTTCACTGCACCTTTAAAATATGGGTCAAGTAACTCAAACTGCCTGATGTGCCTTTCACCAGGCAGATTTTCTCTCCGGACTTGACCCAGACTGAAGCGCTCCCAGCCCCGCTGGCTCCCTGAGCAGTGCATTGATTCTTGAGCTGAACAGGTCCTCTACTAGCCCACTGGGGCTCGGACCTCAAACTGTCTGGTGTGCCTTTTACCGGACAGATTTTCTCTGTGGACTTGACCCAGACTGAAGTGCTTCCAGCCCCACCAGTTCTCTGAGCATTGCGGTGATTCTTGAGCTGAACAGGTACATTCAGCATTGTAGGGCACCATTTACTTTTTTAAATCTTGGTGCCTTCCCTCGGTTTGGTGTACTCATGGGCACTCCATGATTGGTTACCTCAGTTCATATCCCTGGATAGTACATGCCGCAGTGCTCTTGGTTTCTCTGCCCTGGGACTCTTGGAAACTGCTCTGTTGGAAATCTCAGTTGTACTCATGGCCTTTCGGCTAAGTGGCATGAATGCATTGTGCCTATTTAAAAGAAAACTGTAATTACAGCCATCTTCAGCTATGCTGCAGAAATATTCCTGAACTGGTATAAAAATTATACTTTACTTCAGCTAACAGCCCTTTCAGCTCAGCTGCAGAAATCTAAGTTGTTCCCACTGGCGTTGCGTGCTGGATACCCCCCTCCACCACCACCACTCCCCTCCTTTGTGGGCCATTTCTTTTATAGTTGTTCTGAGCCTAAGTGCCTGGTTTTCCATTGGCTGCTTATACTGACCAACCACCATGGGTGTTTTCCTTTTCGTGCCTATGCATTAGCCTATGACTTCCTCTCCCTGTGTGCACAACATAATACGATCTCTGTATTATGGCTTAACTAACCTAACTGTCAACCTGGAGATACCAACACTTCTGTGAATCTCCTTCTTTTCTTGAGGTCCTGCTTTATCTCATAAGCTCAACTTCACAACTGTCCTGATTTGTTTTCCTGGAACCTCTCTCTAATTGTTCTGATAAGGGTCCATCTGCTTTCACTCTGTACTAGATTACTGTGCTTAACCCATTTGTGCTGTTGTTGTTTCATCCTGGACCATTTCTTTCCTGCCTGCTGCTGCTATCTGATACCCCTGCTTTACCCAGTCTTGTCTTTGGACTCCAGACTCTATCCTCTTCCTATGTATCCTATCCTTATCCCAAACAAGTACCAGCACTGGTTGCAAGTTCCTAGGGTTCTCTAAGGTCTGTTTTGTCCCACTCTTGCAGTGTCTCTAGGTTGGCACTGCTAATCGTAGATAGCTTAAACTGGCTTCATTATTTCCTTTTAGCCTTATTTCTGATCCTTTATCTCCTAATGTGGCAGTCCTCTACTATGGAGGGTTGTTACTCTCACTCTTAATGCTACATGGCTTACATGCATTGACCCTATATACAGTTTGTAACTATGGAACCTATGACACTCCATCTGACTACTTTATCTTTCATTTCTCTAACACTATAGCTAATCATTGCCCTCTGTCAGGATTGCATGTCCTTCTCCTCTGCAAGGGCTGTACCTATCATGCCGCCTCTGCTATTAGTAGGAGACTTGCCTGGCAGAAATCTTCTTTCACCCTTCGTGGTACTAGATCATGGTTCCTAGTCCTCATTCTCATCCTTCTATCTGGGGATATAGAACGTAATCCTGGCCCATCTGGTCACTTCTCCCCTACTGACATCTCTAAGGTCACTAATAAGGGGATATTTATTGCTCACATGAACATCAGGAGTCTTACCTGTCACTTTACTGACCCTGAGTCTTGGGTTCAAGTGTACAAACCTGACATCCTATGCCTTACAGAAACCTGGCTTAAACCGAGAATTCTGGGCTTACTGTGCTCCCTTAATGAGTATGCCTTGTTTCGTAAGGATAGAATGTCATCTAATCATGGCGGCAGAGTTGCTATATTTTTTAAAAGCCACCTAAATGATATGAATGTTACCACTACTGATCTCTCATCTGGTTGTGAATCCACTCATGTCATCCTTCTACTTGGAACAAAAAAGCTACATATTAGCTGTGTTTACAATCCCCCAATGGAGGCATTGCCGGTCTGCAAAGTTTCCTTAATCATACCACTCAAATTTTTAATAATAATAAAGTGATAATCATGGGTGATCTAAACCTGAACTGGCTGGGAACAGCCCATCGCTCACTACAATCTCTGCTGCACAGCTACAATTTGCACCAGCTGCTAACTGAACCTACCCGTACTGCCCCATCACAGAAATCGTCAACTCTCATTGACTAGGTACTGGTGAATCTCTTGGAGCACGTATATGTGTCAGGCATATTAGCCAATACGTTATCTGACCACTCTCCTACTTTCTGCATCTGGTCTGCTGGTTCAGCTCCCTCTCCTCCGCCGTGTTTTGTCACCTTCACTGACTTTGCCAAGTTGGACATTGACAAATTTCTATCTGATGTTTCGGTAATTGACTGGACTACTATTCATACCTCTATAGTTGTTGATGAAGCCCTTCAAATCTTTTTGATAAAGTTTCTTGCTGTTCAGCGGAAGCATGCACCACAGGTCACCAGGCGTGTTAGAGGCAAACCGACCAGGTGGCTCCACAAAGACCTGCTTGCTATTCTGCATCTCAGGGATAAATGCTGGAAGTGCTACAAGCTCACTGGACTTCTCTTGGATTTCAATAACTACAGAGCTCTTAGGAACTCCTGTAGATAGATGATCAGGGCTGTCAAGAGCAATTACTGCAAGAACCTGCTCTTAAGCTCTGCTGGCGACCCACAAAAAAATTTCTGGACACACATAAAGTCTTTCTTGGGTACTTCACGATTGGTTATGCAAGAAGACATGACATTGAATGGAGTACATTGTAACAGCCCAGTCACAATAGCAAACTCTTTTAATCATATGTTCTCAGATTTATCACAGTACATCTCGCTGTTCCAAAAAATTGGCTATATGCTCTCCAACACTCACCACTGGTCAGCAAAACACCACTACTGATCTACCTAATGAGCTGCCAAACTCTCTGCCTTTTTATTTCAAGGCAATTACTAGTCAAGATGTCCTGTTACTACTAAAGTCCATCTCAGACAACACTAGCATGGGCTCTGACTTTCTTGAACCTAGATTACTTAAGCTTGTGGCTCCCCTTATAGCGTTGCCCATGGCTAGAATTTTTACACTGTCTCTCTGTGATAACAAGGTCCCAGATATATGGAAAATTGATTGTATTACTCCAATTTTCAAGAAGGGTGACACGAAGGATATCACTAATTATAGGCCCATTGCTATTCTCTCAGTCCTCAGTAAAATCCTGTAGAAACTTATTGCCTAGCAAACAGTTGCTTATGTAACCAAATACAACCTTCTCTCTGAAATGCAGCATGGCTTCAGGAAAAGACACAGCACATCGACAGCCCTCCTGAAACTCACAAGTGATATTCTATCAAATATGGATGGTGGTCTACTTACCGGCACTGTCTTTGTAGACCTTATGAATGCTTTTGATCTCATTGATCATCCACTACTCCTTACCACTCTCCATAAACTCGGTTTCTCCTTTCCTGTTGTCGAATGGTTTAGAAGCTACCTGTTAAATAGGTCTCAAGTTGTTAAATACAACTCCTCCCTATCTGGAAGTACCACCATCAATATTGGAGTGCCCCAGGTTTCTATCCTGGGTCCACTGCTTTTCTCACTTTTCGTAGACAATATTACAGACGCTCTCCAATCGTGTTCATCATTTCTTTATGCGGATGAGCTGGTCCTCTACTCCAGCTCCTTGAATGTTGAGTCCACAAACTTTTGCTTGTCTATTGATCTGAATAATGTGCAAAACTGGCTATCTGACCATAAGCTGGTATTGAACTCAGGGAAGACAAAGGCCATGCTTCTAAGCTCGGTCAAAAAGATTAAGGCTCACTCTATGGAACTGCTCATCAGTGTTTTAGGAGGCTCACCTATTGAATGTGTTATGTCCTTTAATTACTTGGGGGTCCTTCGTGACCAATCACTTGATTTATACTTACATATTCAATCTGCCTGCAAAGCAGCAAATTCGAAACTGAGTGTAGCCTATAAGAGTAGCTATATGCTTACACCTTCTGCTAAGTTCTCGGCAGATCTCGCTGAATGCAAAGCCCTGAGGAACAAAGCCAAGAGAGTCATAAAACTCGCTAAGAGAGATTACTTAACACATCTCCAGAAAACCAGCCCGGGCAACCCCAAGCAATTCTGGAATCATATCAATGACCTGATCAAGGGCAGCAAAAAGCCTGAGTCCTGTCCCATGGAGATTGATGGTCAGCTCACAACTGACCCTTCTCAAATATTGGCTGCCCTTAACAGGCACTTCTCAGACCTCGAGGTCTACAAGGCCTGCCTGTCTCCCCAGATTCTCCCCCCTACCTCAGATGAACCACCTCACATGGAAAGACTCCCATTTCACCTGAGACTGGCTAAATGCACTGAAGTACTAAACCTCCTAAGGAACCTGAAACCGAAAGGGTCAGGGGACACGACGGTATCAACCCACGGCTACTCAAGACAGAAGCTACCTCCTTAGCCTGGCCTATAACCATGCTCCTCAATCGATCACTGAGGGAAGGAGCAGTCCCTGACCCATGGAAACATGCCAATGTTGTCTCTATTCACAAAGGGGGGCTCAGGAAAAAAACTAAGCAACTACAGGCCCATCTCCCTCCTCTGCTCACTTGTTAAGGTGCAAAAAAGAGTCATCTACAATCAACTCAGGGACTAACCTGGAAGCTCATCAGCTCCTTGCCACCTCCCAACATGGATTTAGAACAAACCATGGTACTGACACTGCCCTCATTAACTTCACGGTTGAAGTTCTCAGGGCAATGGACAAAGGGATACCCACTGGTGCAGTTTTTATAGACGAATCCAAGGCATTCGACCTCGTCGACCACAACTTGCTGCTACAGAAGCTGCAAAATATAGGCCTAGACAATCATGCCCTGAAGTAGTTTGGGAGCTACTTATCAGGCAGGGCACAGAGGGTCTCATGGAAAGAAACCATGTCTGACCCACTACCCCTAAACCAGGGTGTACCTCAGGGCTCAATTCTAAGCCCCCTCCTGTTTTCCTTGTTTATCAATGACCTGCGTACCCACTGCGGGGAGAGCTCGGTTGTGCAGTACGCTGATGATACTGTCATCTTCTGACACTTGCATGATGTGGTTGCCCTAGGCCCTCTAAGACTTGCCTATGTAAGAACAGAATGGTAATAAATGCCGACAAGACCAAGGCAATGCTATTCGGGCCAAGATCCCTGGGATTTGACAGGTCCTCATCCCTCTCCTTAACCTCACTTTCTGGTAAAGCCATTAATGTAGTCCCATCCCTTAAATACTTAGGCCTCACGTTGGATCAGAATATCACATACAAGTAACACATTGACCAGGTCACCAGGACCCTACATCGGAAACTTGGCACCCTGTACCAGCTCAGGGACCAACTCATCCCTGAAGCCAGGCTCTCCATAGCTACCAGCGTCCTTCTACCCAACCTGACTTTTACGGCCCCTATTATACAGGGCATGGCTAAACAAGAGATTACCAGGATGCAAACCCTATATAATAAAATAGCTTGTTTCGCAACCTTAGACCACCCAAGACGTCACCACTGTAACACTTTGGCTAATCTATAGACAAAGTACTACCATGCCTGCATCCACTGCTTTTCTTTTACCGTGCCAGTAAGCCATGCCTGTATCCACTGCTTTTCTTTTACCATGCCTGTAACCATGCCTGTATCCACTATTTTTCTTTACTGTAACCACCTCATGATGTAACTCACAACGCCTCAAATGTTCCTTATGTCCTTGTTCATTCTTATAACTTGTGTTGTTATCCCAGGTTGCCCCTGAAAAAGGGACCTTCGGGGCTCAGTGGGCCTACCCGGTCACCAAAATGTAATAAATAAATAAAATAAATAAAAGTTGGCCATTGCTAGGGGTATCTTGCTCCATACCCTTACTTACTGTTCCCACATTTTTTTTTCAGCACATAAGTCTTCCATTCATAAGTTGGATGTTACGTATAACAACAATTGTAGGTATGCCTCCAGGTCTCCTCACCTTATGCACCACTGCCAGCTCTACAAGGACTTAAAATGGCTCTCTCCCTCAGCTCATAGGAAATATGTTCTGTTCTCACTCATTGATTCTGTTTTTCAACTGAATACTCCATCCTCACTTGCTACACTGCTAGTTCCCCAAAACTCCTACCATGGCCTGACTGATCACTCCTTATTCCTCATACTTAGGTGTTGCATTTCCAAAGGTACTACAGCCATCCAGCATTCTACCCCTCAGGTCTAGAACTCTCTTTCCCCAGACCTGCGACTGACTAAGTCTCATCTCTGCTTTAAAAGGGAGCGGAGGCATTATTTATCTCTGGCTGACACCTGCAGTTGCTTTAGCCAAACTTGATTACCCCTAGCCCTATCTTCTCTCCTTCCCCTCCAATATTTTTCTTTACATGTTTCTCTACCCCTGACCTGTTGTCTTCCTTTTACCTACCCTATTCCTTCTACTTCTAGCTCCTACATGTTTTACTCCTTTCACCTTGCATACTACCACTAATGTGTACAGCACTTATGTAAAATATATTTTTTTTCCCTCTGTATTATCTGATGACATGGTATGTAACCCTACATCTGTATGTATTGTAAATTGTTCTCTAGAATTGCTACCTGTTTGTATTTACCTGTTGTACTCTCCTGGGTCATGCCTGAAAATAGTTAATTTTGGCTAGTGCACTTACCCGGTTAACAAAAACTAAATGGAAAAAAAATTAACTGAATGCTGACTTGAACTTTGGATTTTGGCTTCTGGAACAAAAATATCCAGTGTCTGAGCTGACCCTAAACAACTGATTGCCAGTGACTCTTTGCTTTACTCACCGAGTCTGGAGAGCTCCACAAACTGTAATGGAACTGTGGCCAGCTTAACCCCTCACATCCCATATTCCTTCCTGATGTTCTTGTACCCGATATGCATTACCTTACACATTTTGGCACTGAATTTCAACTGCTAGACCTTGGACCACTTTACAACCTTTCTTGGTCCCTCTGCAACTCCCTTACCTGCTCCTCACTGTCTGCTCTGCCAATGAGCTTAGTGTCATCTGCAAAGACACACAACTTGCGCTGTATTTCTTCTCATATATCACTGATAAACATTGCGAAAAGGACTGGTTCAAGGACTGACCCCTGTAGAACACCACTCATAACCTCCCTTTCTCCCTATTTGACCCCATTTACCATGACCCTCTGCTATCTCCCCCTTACCAATTTCCTACCTTCCTTGTTACCATATGTCCTAGCTGCTCCAAGCCCCTCTAACTTCTTCAACAACCTTTGGTGTGGCATTGAGTGTGAGTGAAATGCCTTTCTAAAATGGCAGCACAATAAATCTGCTGCTTGTCTCTTATCCATGGCCCTTGTTATCCAGTCAAAGAGTACTATAAGGTTGATCTAACATGACCTCCCTTCCTTTAACCTGTGCTGCTTACTATCCTGGAGCCCATTTCACTCCAGGTAGTCCACTGGGACCTCTTTGACTAGTATCTCCATCAGTTTACCTACAATAGAGATAAGACTGATTGGGCCAGTATTTTCTCAGTTCCCCCTTGCCCCTCCCTTGTAGAGTGGCACCATGTCTGCTATCCTCCAATTTCTCTTAACCAGTCCTAACTGCAGTGAGCTACTGAATAGCCCTGTCAGGTGTCTGGCCAAGGGATTCAGCCAGTTCTGATACCAGTTCCATGACAACCTTCAGGGGCATCCCATTTGTTCCTGGAGCTTCGTTTGTTTTCAGGTCTGCAATTCCTTCCCTAAACCATTTCTCTTTAATTGTCCCAGCCCCATTTTTGAGATCTCTCTTGCAGCAGCCTTTATGTTGCCTTCCAGCAGAAGCTTGCTATCCTCATCTGTGAATACCGAACGGAAGTAGCCATTCAGAATGGCTGCCTTTTGCTCATCCTCCTCTACTACCCTGAACCCCTCTGTCAGCCAAACAATAAATAAACTGCAGTACTGACTGCCTTCCTACAACAATAGGTACATAATATAAGTTAGATGAAGGCAAGGCAATTTTATTTGTATAGTGTAATATGCTATCTCTGAGGATCAGAGCGCTTCAGAGGTGCAAATGCATTAAAACACATGCACCAAAAATAGAATTAAAGAAAGGAAGACAAATTTTTAATTATTTAGTAAACTAACAAATGTCAGAAAACACAAAAAGATTCAATTCTCGGCATACCAGAACTGCATCACTTCACTCACCTCAAAAGTTTGTAATAAAAAGAAAAAGCTTCAGAACTGTTTTTAACGCCTCCACTGAAGGTGAACTCCAAAGATAAAACATGTAATGAGTTCTAAATAATAGAGTTTACCACACAAAAAGCCCTATCCCCACATTGTTTGAGACAAGACTTCAAGAAGGCTAGCACATGTTCTTTGGTGGTGCAGAAGTGGTGACCAGTGGTAATGAAGGCTAAGAAGTCTTTGCCAGCATAAGAGGTCCAGACTACACTAGCAACACAGATTAAGACTCAGTCAGCTGGAGGAAATCTATGTAGACATTTCTTGTAGGCATTGGCTCAGCACAGAGATCACAGCCTGGATTTTAGGGGGGAAGACTTTGGGAAAATGGGGAGATACTTGAAAGAGGCATTAAGGGGAATGGGGCAGGAATCGGGGGTTGGGGAACAGTGCGCAGTATTTAAAATGGGGATTACAAGAGCAACAGAATTATGCATTAAGCAGGTTAGCAAGAGGAAAAGGAAGAGAAGACCATTATGGTTTTCCAAAAAGGTAGCAAAGAAAGTGAAAGCCAAAAAGATTGCATTCAGGCAGTACAAAAAGACACAGGCAGAAGGGATAGGGAGAAGTACCAGGAGAAGCAAAGGGAGGCAGGGAGGTCAGTAAGGGAAGCCAAAGCTCAGACAGAAGAACACATTGCAAAATCAGTGGGTAGAGGGAACAAAACCTTTTACAGGTACATAAGTGAAAAAAGAAAGGCAAAGGGAGGGATAGTGAGACTGAAGGGGGAGGGTGGGGGCTGCGTGGAAGATGACAACAGTAAAGCTGACATATTGAACAGGTATTTCTGCTCAGTCTTTACTGAGGAAGAGGAGGGTAGTGGGTCTGATGGGAGTACAAGGGGTGAGAATGGTGCAGAAATGGACACAAGTCCCTTTACACGAGAAAGGGTCCTGAAGGAACTGGAAGTAATAAGAGTTGATAAAGCAATGAGGCGCACCCCAGGGTCCTTAAAGAACTAAGAGAGGTGGTGGCTGAACCTCTGGTTATCCTGTTTAGCCGATCACTGGAAACAGGGGAGGTATCCAAAGACTGGAGGACAGCAAATGTAGTCCCCTTATACAAAAGTGAGAACAAAAGGGAAGCGGGGAACTACAGACCAGTCAGCCTCACCTCGGTGGTGGGGAAGATCATGGAAGCACTACTGAAGGAGAGATTGGTGGAACATCTGGTTGTCAATGGACTACAGGACCCAAGGCAGCATGGTTTCACCAGGGGGAGGTCATGTCAGACCAACCTCGTTGAATTTTTTGACTGGGTGACTAGGGAGGTGGATCAGGGGAGGGCAGTGGACAAGGCCTATCTGGACTTCAGCAAGGCCTTTGACACTGTGCCACATAGAAGACTATTACACAAACTGGGGAATATGGGTGTGGGCAGGACAGTAGTGTGGTGGGTAGGTAACTGGCTGGGCGGCAGGACACAGAAGGTGGTGGTAAATGGCTGTCACTCCACAGAGGGAAGAGTGACCAGTGGGGTACCACAGGGAACAGTGCTGGGACCAGTTCTATTCAACATCTTCATCAGTAACATTGCACAGGACCTAAAAGGCAGAATTTCACTGTTTGCTGATGACACAAAGCTCTGTAACAGAGTAGACACACCAGAGGGTGTAGACAGAATGAGAAGGGACCTGCAGAAACTTGAAGAATGGTCAGGGTTTGGCAGTTGAAATTCAATGCAAAAAAGTGCAAGATAATGCATATGGGGCACAAAACCCTGGCACAATATATCAGTTGGGGTGAGGATATAGCATGCGCCAAGCAGGAAAGGGATCTTGGGGTTATCATCTCTGATAACCTCAAGGTAGAAATCAATGTGACAAGGCAGCAGGCAAAGCAAATAGGATGCTGGGATGCATAGGCAGGGGCATCACCAGCAGGAAAAGGGAGGTCATAATTCCACTACACAAGACACTAGTGAGGCCCCACCTGGAGTACAGTGTACAGTTCTGGAGACCTTACCTACGTAAGGACATAGACAGGGTAGAGAAGGTTCAGAGGAGGGCAACAAAGATGGTACATTGATTACATCACAAGTCCTATGAGGACAGGTTGAAGGAAATGAACATGTACTCCCTGGAGGAGAGGAGGGAAAGAGAGGATATGATAGAGACACACAAGTATCTTACAGGGAGGAACAGGGTGCAGGAATACACTATTTTTAAGTGAAAAAGATGTTCCAGGACTAGAGGGCATGGCATGAAGTTTGAGGGAGGACAATTCAGAGGAAACGTGGGGAAGAATTTCTTCACAGAACAAGTGGTGGACAAGTGGAACACCCTGCCAGAGGAAGTGGTGGGGGCTGAAACAATCACGGGATTTAAGAATGCATGGGGTAGACATAAAGGAATTCTGGAGGTCAGGGGTAAGGGGCAGCAGACTTCTAGGAAAACATAAACTGAACTTACAAGCTCAAATGGGCAGACTGGGTGGGCCATAGGCCCTTATCTGCCGACACTGTCTATGTATCTATGTATCTATGTATCATGCTCCTCTGTTGTAATTGACAGATATAACTGAGTGTTATCCACATATCAGTGAAAACTCACACCACACCATCAAATGACCCATCTCAGAGGCAGCATGTATACTGTGAATAACATAGGAGAAAGAATAGAACCCTGGTGAATCTCACAGCTGACTACAGCAGGATGGGATGAGTAAGATCCCATAACAACTTTTTGTAACAAGTAGAAAAGGACTAATTAAAACCACCTCAAGGTTGCTCTGGTGCCCCCTCCCATATTCCTCTTGCAACCTATCGAAACCCCATGACCCACAGTATCAAATGCCAATGAAAGATTGGGGATGACAACAATTAGGCATTCTCTTCTATACCACACCAGGAACAGGTAATTAAACGCCTTGATGGGCATGGGCTGCTTGCTGTACAAGGTCTAAAAGCAGACTGGAACTATTCATAAATGTCAGATTTCATGAGATGGGCCTCACACTGCATCTCCACTACCTTCTCAATAATCTTCCCAAGAATAAGAAGACATGAAACTAGCCTGTAGTTTTCCAGCACTTCTGGATCCAAAGAGGTTTTCTTTAGGAAAAGCTTCACCACAACTATCTTCAGAGTTCCTGTCCACAAGGAAATAACGGACAACCTGGCAAACACCTGTCCAAGGATTCCTAGCAGTCCACCAAGAGTCAAGCAGGCCTTGGGTCAAAATCACAAAATGTGGGATGCAGTTTGTAGACCACCCCAAGCACCTCTTCCACTAAGACTCACTGAAACTAACTCCAAAGCACCATTAGACCCTGGTCACTCTCAGCTCTGGCACTGCTGATCCCTGACAGTCTCCCTGGAGAGATTCTCACATTAATAAAGGAGACACTGTCCAGGTAGAAATGACAGACGTCCTTACAACTTTCTGCAGATAATAACACTCAAGTCCATGAATAAGGAAGAATTAACCTGTCCACAGTGCTGATAGATGAATTGGACTATTTTAGACTATTTTTACTTACCAGAAGCAATCACACTTGAGTGGAGATCTGCCTTTTTCAGGGAGCTTGTCCTCTCATAGTCTCTATAATGGGCCTTAGAGTCAACCTGATCTTCTCAGAGCCCAAACTACCCAGGAATGCTCCAGCCTCAGCCCTATTACCGTCAACCATCTCAAATTTTAACCATACTGTGGCAAGCTGCAGTGGGAGGCTAGTGGGTGGACAAAAAAACAGAGTTAAAGACTCCCATGATATCCTTGATGCTGATATTATAGCCATCGGTGGACATTACTGTACCTTTCTTGCATGCTGACACCATGACTAAAATGTCCAATTTCACTGTTAGCTTTTCCAAATCCTGATTATGTTTCAGGAAGTATTAGACCATCTCCACAAGGGGAGAACATTTCAGTGTACCTTCTGCGATGTACTGTATAGTGTGATCACCAAGACAACCTACCAGATCAAGCCAGGAGAATCATACACCTCATGACTGCATCTTCTTTTGTGGCCTCACAATCAAATGACCATGCCTCACTCTTTCTATATGCTGTACATCTCAGGCAGGATCCGAAACAGATGACCCCCCACCCAGTTGCTTCTGCTTTGAGCAGTACACCACTAAGAGCCCTACAAGTTTTACCACCTCAAGGACAGTCCCAGACTCATCCCCATATTAGATCTGTGTGAGGCACATCAGAACTCCTAATGAATCAGTGCCAGTTTTATTCCTCAGGGATCTAGTATTATGTAAGGGTTCATGGCACCCGGCTGGGTGCTGCTGCAGCACCCTGACATTGCTGCCATGCCCCCCTTGCTCCATAGGGCACCCCTGTGCTCCTTATGCCCCCAGTACCCTCCTTGCCAGCATATTCCCCCCATCTTCGCAGCCCCTCTTGGGTTGCACTGGGCGGGGGGGGTGATGGATTATTTCATTAAACCCTGTGGCTGCACCACATCTTTGGCACAACCCTGCAGCTGCAGAAGCTTTTGGGTCTTTGCTTCAGGGACCCACATTTTTTTTTTATGTTTTTAGGCAGTGTTTTTCCCCATTTTTTTATCCACCCCTTCCCCGGGTGCTTTCTGAGGCACCCACCTGACTTGTTGCCCCCTCCTGTCTGCGCTGCCACTGGACCTCCACCCAGTGGCAGCAGAACTACGGAGGGGGGTGACGACCACCCCAGGAGAGGAGAGCTGCCATTATGCTGCTTGATCCTGCTCCATCCCTCCCCGTGCCAGCACCCCAATGACCCGAGGTCATTCCTGAACCCAGATCACCAGCAAGACGCAAGGTGTGGCATCCAGCACTTTAAACCTCAGCACCACTAGGCTGGCTATGGACCTCCATTTTATAAAATAAGATGCAGGGTCCCTGAAACACCTGGAGTCTGCCACAGTCATAGAGCACCACAAAATGCAGTGATCTATGGAACCTCTGAAAATTGAGGTCTTCATGTTAAAAGTCAGATGTTTACCAATTGTCAGAGAGGCATAAAGCTCAAAAAAAGGAGAAGAGTAGTAGTAAGGTGGTTGACCTCTCCACCCCACCCCTCACTAACAAGATTAGGGAGTGAAACTGCTTGAAGTACGGTCAGGTAACTATGGGACAACTATTGCAGGCTAAGATATAAAAAGTAGTACCAACTATATCCCTACAGAATAAGGCGGTTCCTCCTCCTCCACAAACAGCAACACAAGTCATTCTTTCTCTTCCTTCCACTGAGCAGGCACCCACTCTCACTGAGTGCCAGATCACACAGTGATCATGACTTTTTAAAGACCCTGAGCACTACACGTCCCAACTATGTGTGGCTGAAGATTACCAGAAACAGTCAGTAGAAGCCTCTGGACACAAATACTGAGGTGCCAGAAACAATCACAGGCATTAACAGTTGTCAAGCCACAGAACTCATGTCATGAGCAGCACTACGCCACCAGTTTGTTTGCCACACTTCAATAGCATGAAACAAATTTACAAACACAGCTCAGACTATGGAGTCCAATGTAGACAGTGCAGATGCAATGCAAACTGTTATGACTGCAGCAAGTGTGTATCTAGATGCTATTGTGGGGAATTACAAGTGCTTTCTTCAAAGATCAGACTTAGATATACATAAACAATGAGCCATATACACGAAAGCATGGAAAATACACCAAAAACCAGCATAGGTGAGACACGCATGTAAGCAGCACATAGCAGGCAGGAGGTACATGGCATGCACAAAGGCCGATATGCGCTGGGGGCATGGTGGAAGGTGCCACACAGTGGAATGTGCAGGCATGGTGGGTGGAGGAGAACTACGTGGGAATGCCCCTTGACCCCGCCAAAGAAGGCATTGCACCACCCACGCGCAAGTGCACAGCCGAGAATGGCATGTGATCGAAACACACAGAACATAATGGCAGACTAGGAGAGGGACATGGAACAAAAGGCACAGCAAGCATCAGAGACTGAGGGGGGTGCATGATGAGGCGGACATGGGTGAGGACAGGGCTGCAAAAGGGATGGGTGCCGGTCCAGGGCAAGCAACTTCTCCAGTGGGCAGGTCACCATAATTGTGGCCAATGTATGGCAGAACTACAGCTGCCTGTACAGTGCGGAGGCCCCAGTCACACCAGTCGAGGTAAAGTCCAGGCTGTAGCTAGACATATAGGCCACTGTCAAGGACGTGGGGACAGGGGCATGAACCATAGCGGCCATAAAACACAAATGGTGGGACTTCAGGGCCACTGTCAAGCATAAACCCACCACTGGTGGAAGGGCACGCAGTGGTAAAGGGGGTGGGTCACCCTGTACCAACATCCAGCTGACACCTCTGGAATGACTGGTAGCAGAGACACTCACGGATGCCACCATCCATGGAGAAGTAGAAGGTGTGGACGCAATGGCAGGCAGGTACAGCACACAGACATGCAGCAGTGACACCACAGCTGGACATAAGCCACCTACAGCCATGTCATGTACCCACAGGTGGTACATGGCCCAGCAGGAGTGGTGTGGCAGCCACCATGGCCTGGTCTGCCGGCACCATGAGAGTGGCAGCACCCATGGCACAGCAACAGAGAGAAGAATGTGCAGGTAGGTATGCACATGCCAGTAGTGATGCAATTGGGGGTGACTGGCCAGTGCCAGCCTAACATGTAACATGTACACCAACAGGTACAGTGGCAGTGATTGAGATCCTGATGGAGATGCCCACCGGGAAGGACAGCACCATCATTTCCCATGAAGAGGACACCGGGACAGGCAGTGAGACAGCTGCAGGGATGGACAAACAGCCCCCCCATGGGGGGTACAACTGGCATGGGGTGCCAAACAGGAGCTGGTGTAGGGAACACTGCAACACTGGGCACCAGTGTGTGACCCCCCCCAAGACAACACAGCAGCACCACACCATGGTACAGCACACCAATAGCAGCGACGAGGGCCCCTCAGACTGTATCTGGACATGCACCAGGGCTGGTAGGACACAGACATACATGGAGGGGCAGTATCACCAGCTGCAGCAGCTGGAACATGACAGGCTGTATGCACAGTGGTGTCACACTGCGGCTGTGAAGGAGCTGACCATGGACCAATGATCAATACACATGGCCATCCTGAGGTGTGCGGTGGTATTGGAGGGTATCCAGGATCTGGTTTGGCACACCTCGGCCAAGGAGTATGGTGTACTGTGTGCATGGCCAGTGTACATGCCACTATAGGGCCACACACTGCAGACCAAAGAGGAGGATGGATAGGCCCCACCACAATGTGTTGATGCCACAACCAGTACACAGCGCATACTGGACACACTGCCAGTGGAGTTACAGCTGATGATGGAGTATCATGCCACCACAAAGCCAGCGGTCTACAATGTGCACATGGCCCCATCAGATGGTGCCAACAGTTAGGGCAGTGGCAGGGACACTGCCGCAGCAGGATGCAGGAGCAGGGGTGCACCCCGTGGCAGACAACTGGTGCACAGACTCAGCAGCTGTGTATCCGCAAGGCTACAGGCACACCTGGATGCTGAGGGTACAGGGTAGCACAAAGACATAGTCCCACATGCCAGGCCTCATCTGAGGCATGCACACTCACCTGTGCATGTCACATACCCCACACCCATGCACATGCATGCACCACCCCCAATCGTGGTGCACTCAGGCAGCACTCATCATCATCAAGCACCGCCAGGCCCCCCCGGCACGTGGCACCACTGACAAGTGGGATATGGGCCACGGTGCAGGGCACAACTGTGCATGGTGCCAGGGTGGTGTTGCATGCCATGACATGGTGCAGTGGCCATGCCAGCCCCCAGGGGTGCACACACACACACACACACACACACACTGTGGTGTTAGTGCCTGAACGTGCCCTTCATGAGTGCCTGACAGGCCATGTGGCCACCGACCATTCCTGGTACACAGATGGGTGCCACATCATTATCCCCATTGTCCATTGGTGGGTTGGGGGCAGCATCATGCATCGGCATGTTCTCCCTCTTTGGGATGTTGTACAGAGTGGCATGCAGTGCAAATGCCTTGCACGCCTTTGCGGGACACAGCATGAACCTGCCACCAGTGTGGTCCAGGCAACAGAACAGCATCTTCATCTGTCCAATTGCCCTCTTAATGATGGCCCTGGTCCACTTGTGTGTTGTGTTGTAGGCAACATCCTCAGGCATGGCAGGGGCATGGAAGGGGGTCATGAGATTGGTCCGCAGTGGATAGCCTCTGTCACCTGTAGTTGGAGGAGGAATAAGTCAGTGCATAACAGTGTAACAGTGACACTTGTCCCGTATCACACAAAGACATTGGTACTCACATAACAGTCACTCATCCAGCTGCCCAGCATGCAGCATTGCACCCATACTAGAGCCATCCAGGACATAGGAATCATGTGCTAAGCCAGGGTACTTGGCCCACACATCCATGATCATGCCCCCTGTGTCACAAATCATCGGGCAATTTATGCTGTGATAGCCCCTGCGGTTCCTGTATGCTTCCTTATGGCTCAGTGGCATGAGTATGGCAATGTGTGTGCAGTCAATGGCACTGCACACATTTGGCATGCTGTGCTTGCTGTAGAATGCCTCCTTTATTGCCCTGAGTTCCACCAGCATTGATGGGAATGCAACGTGCTCCCCAAGTTGCTTTAGGAGTGCATCTGTCACCTGTGTCACAGCCCTGGACACAAAGGACTGGCTCACACTGCCAACATCGTCCGTCACAGGCTGGAATGAGCCAATGGCATAGTATTGTAGGGCACACAGCATCTTCATCTCTGCAGACATATTGTGGGACTGCCGTGTACGTGGTTCAATGTTGCCGCAGATGCTATCGCACAGCCGGGAGATGGCTGGCCATGGTAACCTGAAATGCTCCAGACAGTGGGTATCCAACAATGCACTGGCATCCAGCCATGTATGGAACACACTAGGCCATGGGTCATGGCGGCATTGCCTCTCTGCGAGGTCGGCAATGAGTTGTACATGCAGCAGCACAACCAGACACATTCCAATGCACAGTCACAGCTTCCTGCGATTCAGTGCACTGCCAGCTGCAGTCCCCAATATACCACCAGTCACATGAACAGGCCCCTTTCAGGAGGCATCACCTGGCTGCCATGTGCCCTGTGGGAGTGCAGCACACGTGCACCGGCCATGTGATCTGCACAGCCATGCGGCACTGAATCCTGGCAGGCATTATGCTGACCCACAAATCACAATTCCCCGGACACCTATTCTGCTTGTCCAAGCTGGACTACATGGACAATTGGGGCCATGGTGACCTGTGGGCCATCAGGGCATTCAAGAGGGTGAGTATGGGCATGTGGGATGGCCAGGCAGTGGGTCCTGGATCTCTGGCGGGTGTGCGGGCATATGGTGTTCTGACTACTGTCCCAGTTCAACAGAACCACCGTGACATGCCAGGCTGCATCAAGCTCACACTCCAGGTGCAGCAGGATGGGCCTAAGATTTACGTGTCCTCCTTGCCAGCAAGACCCATGCAGTACCAGGAATGTCAGCCAGGGTACCTGTACCTGAAGGGTGCAGGAGTGGACCTCTGCTACAAAGACAACAGCCATTGTGCCTGGGACATTTATTTTGTTTTATTTAATGTAGTTTTTGTTAACCGGGTAGGTGCACTAGACAAATTCTGCCTATTTTCAGGCACAACCCAAGGGAGGGAGGGAGATACAGATGAATGGCAACTGATTTTGAACCAGATTAAGCTGTTTGTGATATTTTAGAGAATTTATGTCCCGTCATCGGTGAGTACAGTGGCTCATGGGTGATGGGGCATGTGGCCTGTAGGTGACAGTTGCTAACATTACTAATGTGTACACCTTTCACTTGCAGCATTACAGGGGCCCAGTGAGAAGGATCATGCTGCAAAGCAGCGGCTGATGTCTGCCTGTGGAGGAGACGGATGACACAGGGGATGATGAGGAGAGTGGCAGAGGCAGGGCAACACCATCCTGTCCTTGCCCATGGCAGGAGACAGTGGGGGGGTCGTCCTCAACATGCACCATATGGAAGTGTGCCAGTGGACCATCCCAGGTGTCATGATTGGCCTACAGTGTCATCCACTGACGCGGACACAGGACTGTGCCATCTGGGACACTAATCCGGGAACTACATCCACCTTGACGTGCCTTATTGCCCTCTAACGGGGCTGGACTGTGCAGCTTGGGACTGTCCTTGTGGGTTGTTTGAGGAGCTTCATGGCAATGGCCTGCTGGAATGGGGGGTTTTCTGTTTGTTCATGTTTTTGGTCTGTCTGCTGTTGGGGGGCACTGGTGGGTGTGCAGAGGATGTGCTGTGGGAGTTCAGGGTGTATGGGTGATCCTGGGGGGATTTGTTTTGGGCCCTGTGCCTCCGGGAGGGCATTATGGGGGGAGGCGTGCTTGTCAACATTCCTGCCCGTAATGTGCCGTACAGCTCTGGCAGTGAATGTTGTGCTTAATACCTCTGTGTGGTCACTGTCTCGGGGGGGGCTATCAACAGAATAGCCTTGCTGGTTGTCACACTGGCTGCCATGGACATCTGCCCACGTGCAGCCAGTCACCAGGCATGGTTCCTCAGGTGCGGCAATGTGGTGTGGCATCTGCACGTTCTACTGGTGTGTGTGTTCCATCACCCCTGCAAATCCCATCCTGCGGTGGTGTGTGTGGTACTGCTCCATGCCACATGTGGCTGTGTCAGCTGCCCACTGTGCTGCGTGCCCACCATACATCATGGCTGTGCTTCTGCAGTGTCACTTGGACACATGCTACTGCTGCTGTCACACAGCCATGTGCTGGCACATCATCTGTGCAGGCACATCGGTCCCGTGGTGGTGGTCTGCTGACACCTGCACACTTGTGCTGGCATCCTCTGGGTGCTTTGCGCTCTCCTAACCTACATTGTACATGGCGTGGCTTACGCAACACCGCTCATGTGGTGTTCCATCGTATGTGCCATCATGCATGAGCATCTGGCCTGCTCCACATGCTGGTACATGTCCCTGCACCTGCATACTGCATGAGCGGAGTGCTTGCATAGTAGTATGTGCTACCACTTGTGTGCATGCTATGCACCTGTCGTGCATGCCTTCTTTGGGCTGCATGCATATGCTTGCATTGGCGCACTTATACACTGCCTCTACATGGAGCTGTGCAGGGCACGTGGCATTCGTGCATAGGGCCCAGTGACAGGGATGGATGAGTGATGAGGCAGGGTCAGTGACATAAGCTAGGGACCCTGCAATATGAGCAGACTCAATGGAACAAATGGCCTTCTTCTGATGGCTCTATCACATGTTAATATGGTCTGAGGTTACTGTGGGACATACATGAGTTTCTTGTGCCTCAGGTACAAGGGATTTGAAGAAGAGGAAAAAATCAATCTGCTGTAGCTGCTGATGCTGTTATTTGAGGTGGCGTGAAAGGAGAAGTCTCTTCTTGTAGGATTTAGGTCTCTCTGTGGGTCATTGAGGCCCCACTCCTGTGTCAGTTGGTGCAGGTTTTGTCTGACTGTGTGCTACATATAGCTCTGGATGTTTAGTCTGACAAGGGGTCCCAGACCTCACTGAACTCCCCCATAGCAGCTGCTGAGCAATCTTAGTCAAGAAAAGTGAAATGTCCCGAGTAGGGGCATAAAGATTAGAGAAAAGCACTGAGTGGAGGGCAACTGGCTTCTCACTGTAGCCCAGCTCCCTTCTTTTGTTATCTTTGGTCTGATGAGAGATCATGAGAGGAAGGTTCTTGTGAGATAAAAATGATACCACCTTTTCCAATCAATGAAGGAGCTAGCCACCCTGAAACCATCCAAACTTTCTTCAGTTTTCTTTTAAATCCTCATTTTTTTCAATATTGTTTTTTCTCCCCTTGGCCAAACTTGGGCAGCAAGCTCCATTCCATCCCACCACCCCCCACTACTAGCTACTGCACCCCTCCAGTTACTGATCTGATCTAGGGGCACCCAGAGTTTCCCTCTGTGGCAGGGTCAGGAAGGTGAGTGCCATCCTCCCCCTACATACAGAATAATCCTATGTGGATCGGTGGTCCAGGTGGTGACATGGGTATAGGTGGGTGGAAATTCATGGAGCCCAACTTTCACCAATTGTCCCCACAGTTTTTCTCCTCATACCTCCTCTGGCTGGAATGATGCTTGTGTTGGCCTTGCACAGCCACTGCTGTCCCCTTTGTGGGAAGTGCAAGCTCCCTGGCCCAGATTCATGGGTGACTGTGGTGGAAGGGTGTGTCACCACACCCCCCCACCAAGTGAGATACACTGCCAAGCTGCTGCTGTCTAGAGCATGACCTGTCCCCAGACATGAATTCCTAGGCTCACATCCGAACCCTGGTCATCAGCTGCCACTGGGCCTCCAGAGTAGCTACAAAAATCCTCATTAATGTTTTCTCTTTTTGTTCAAAAGAGACATATATATTCCTTATTCTGTGACTACACTCACATGAATACACAAGTTACATCAACATATGTAAAACATTTTGAAGAATACAGTGTACTCAGTTGTTTGAATCAAACTCAATACTCAATAACAAAACACAGTCTTGTATTAAAATTATTATTGCAAAATCATGAATGTCAAAACTGACTGTGAAAAAACTATAGTTTGATAAAGTGTAACTGAAGAATAGTGAACAGTTTTACATATATTAAAATACTACTAATATTAATGGACACTATATCTCAAATATTAATGGACTTGACCTATAACAATCCTGATATCATTTTTACGGGGAGATCTTCAACCTCACCCTGGATTATATCCTAGATCGGTCTAATTCGAGACCAGAACCACACAAACATATTCCGTGGCAGCCCTCCAAAACCTTATGGCCTTACATCAGCTGGCTGACATGTGGAGGTCCACACAGCCAGCAGGTAGGGACTAAACCTACTTCTCTGTCACAAAAGCCACGGCTAGCAAGCTTGATTTTTGGCTTATTTCCCCCAGGATAACCACAACATCCCCTGAAACTGCCATTGCTTCAATTAATTTGACAGATCATGCTCCCATCACCCTGAAATAGTTCAATAAATCCCCACAACCTAAATCCGCACAATGGTGGCAGGACCCCCTCCTGCTCCAAGCTAAGGAATTTCATAATTGTCTCACAACTGAATCGCATTACTACTTTAAAGACAACCGATCTGGCTCAGCATCCCCTGCAGGAATATGGGAGGAGTATACGGTTAATTTGATTGATAATATTATATGCTTTGCCTCCCACCACAGAAAGCAGAGAGAAAAGGAGGTAGGGAGCCTGGAGCAGGCCATAGCTGAGAAAGAAAAGGTATACAAAAAAGATCCCAAGCATCTACAAAACCCAGCCCTCATATATGACCTTACCTCCTTAAGAATAAAACTGAATATGCTGGCTACTAGGAGAGTCGAACTCCATCTACAGTGAATCAGATTTAATTATTGGGCTGATGGAGAAAAAAATAGCAGGCTGCTGGCATACCGGCTGTGGAAGCAGCAAGCCAAGAGATACATTCCAAACTTGCGGACAAGTCCAGCAGGTTATTCTCCACCACCAAAGATATCAGTTGGATCATGGCAATTTTCTATAAAGAGCTGTATGCCTTACACACTAAGTGGGACAGACAAGCGTTTGGGGACTTTATGGGAAACCTCCAATTGCTCAAACTATCACAGGAGCAAGAGGAAGCATTGGAAGCCCCCCTCACAATACAAGAAATAAGAAAGGCCATTCTAGCCAAGGCCCACATAAGTCCCCTGGGAGTGAAGGCTACTCAGCAGACTTCTATAAACTAGTTGTAGAATCTGTCTCCACCCCCCTGCAATCCATGCTGGAGGATGCACACCAACAGCAATCCCTACCACCCACTTTAAGAGAAGCAATAATAATGGTGCTCTCCAAAGAGGGTAAGGACCTTGCTAACCCCACAATTTACCACCCGATCTCCCTAATCAATGCTGATGCCAAGATTTTGGCAAAATGCTTGCTTCCAGGCTAGAACATCTCCTCACAGGTCTAATACATCCAGCTCAAGTGGGTTTTATTAAAGGCAGAGCAAGCATGGACCGTATGACAGCCTTAATCTCCCTAATCCAGGCTGCAGGCAATCTCCCCACTCCAGCGGCTGCCATAGCTGTAGATTTCAAAAAAGCATTTGATTTGGTTGAGTGGGAATACCTGCACACAGTCCTGGAACAGTGGAATTTTGGGAGTGGGTTCAGAGGGTAGATTTGCACACTGTACCAGGCTCCTGTGGCCAGACTCCAAACAAATAATATCTTGTCTTAGAGCCATTTCATCTGCACAGGGAGAGAAGAGAGGGCATCACCTATCACCCTTACATTTTGTACTAGCCATTGAACCAATGGAAGAGACCCTCGGAGCCCATCCATTTATTAAATGAATTAAATTGGGAGATTTGGTGTATAGTACCAAACTATATGCAGATGACTGTTTGATATTGACAGAAAATATTGGGAAAGCCTACAGGCAATCTTGGGACTTCTGAACTCCTTTGCTTTCCTGTCAGGCCTGCTTATAAATATCAGCAAAATGGAAATCCTCCCCCTCAATAGCATCTCCTTCCCCTCTCACGTGGTGTCCTCTGGTCTAGCCTGGGGAAAGGCTGGTATTAAATACCTAGGCATTTGGATACCAGACAGCCTCCAGAAGTTAATTCCAGAGAACATCAATCACCTTACTAAAACCCTTCAGCAGGAGACAGACAGGTGAGCACTCAGCAATCTGACCCTAGTGGGTAAGATAGAGGCCATCAAGATGATGGCAACACCCAGAATATATTATATGCTGTCACTTCTTCCAGTAGAAATCCCAGGTGTATGGTTCAATAAGATCAACAGAATAATAAAAAAGTTCCTTTGGGGGTCAAACAAGCCCAGGTTTACCTGGGTGAAGCTGACAGCTCACAGGGACAGGGGTGGATGGAACCTCCCAGATTTTTACTATTTCAACATATCAAGATCCATGGCAGTGTCAATCCGAATGTTCAGGATACCAGCCACAAAATGCCTGGCCTGGGTCCGGATAGAATCCTTAGGCTTAGTGGGAGCACACCCAAGAGCGTATTTCACCTCCTCACTTCCTAAACAATTCTCATCCTGACTCATTACAAAAGCTGCTCACGTAGCCGTTCAGAAAGTACAGAAGCTAGGCAGTATGTGTACGCATCCTGGAACTTATACACCCATTTGGCTAAATCCCTCCTTACAGATCAGAAATTAGAGCATGTAATGGGAAACTTAGTTGGAGAATGATGTATGTAGGATCAGAGACTTGTTAGACCCAAACATTAAGGTTATGATTTTTTTTCAGGAGATGCACACTCAGTTTAGGGTCCCTAAGGCTGACTTTTGGAGATACCTCCAGCTGAGGAGTGTGTATATAACCTGACAAAAACAAAAATGCAAATGTCAGGCATACAGTAAGGGGGCTGCCCACACCCTCCAACCCCTCCCAATAAGCACTTGACTCTCTAGCCCAAAGGGCTTGATGGGCAAAACACGAGGGTTGATTCAGCATAATTGCCCTAACCCATCTCTGCAGGCCAAGTCCAGATGGCAGTTGATGCTAAATAGGCCCATCGGAGAGGACAAGTGGGTTGAATGTTGGCAGCTGTCCCAAATTGCCTGTAAAGACCACAAAAATTCTTCTTATACAGAAAAAGATACTCCATCTATGGTATCATACCCCTACACTCCTTAAAAAGATGGGCTTGCTTCCTGCAGACCAATGCTGGAGGTGTAACTCGATGGTGGCAAACCTGCACCTCATACTATGGGAATGCCCCACCATGCAGAACCTCTGGGACCAAGTGGTGAAAGTGAGTGGAACAATATTGGGGATTCACGTACCCTATACTGCAGAGCACTATTCCTCCTGGGCCTCCCTCTACCAGAGGTACAGATACCGAAACTGCAATTGCAGTGGCTTATGAAGGCCTCAGTTGAAGCAAAAAGACTATTACTTATGTGATGGAAAAAAAACAAGGTCCCAGCAATAGAGGAATGGAACAAAGCATTGGAAGGTTTGGCAATAAACTCCAGACTACTATATTTCTCACAGCAAAACATACAAGGGTTCAAATCAGTGTGGGGACCATACCTACAATATACAGGCTCCAGGGGACCAAGGAACCATGTCTGACTGGAAGGAGGACTTGCTGAAGCCACCTTGAGTACAGACCCCTCCCCCCAGTTGATTCCAATGCTCTGGATCCTCCTCTTCCTGCTGTCCTCTAGCGTCCCCCCGCCCCACCGCTGTCATTCTTCCCACAAATCTGGATCCTTCTTACCCTCCCTGGTGAAAAGAATGCTGTGGTATGGGGCCTAAGATGACACTGAACAATGAGGAATGCACCTGCTGCTCACCAGGGGATCATCTTGACACTGACCAGTTCCCTGCTGCTTCACATAACCCAATGTATAATGTCTTTCTTTTTACCTAAATGCCATGATTACATGCACTGAGTATCCTAAATGTTTTCTTGCACACGTAGAAATGTATCTGCAACCTGCTTGTGTTCTGTAACTGTACTGCTTACTCTATGAACCCTCTGATACTCAATAAAAAGATTAACTTAAAAAAAATTACAACTAATAAAAAGCAGTAATACAACACTAAAGAAGAAATTATTTTAAACTTACTGTAATATTTTTCCTTGTTACTGTAGTTCTAATGTTGTCACTCAGCATTCATTTACTGCTGGGTGACACATGCTTACCAGCTAGGGACAAACCTTCAAAGCTGTCATATCAGAAGAGAACTCTGGATGCTTCCTGTTCTGTGACAGCAGGCTTAGACACCTCATTTCTAAATGTTAGAACCATATACTGTAGAAACATAACAATACCGATCTTAACATATACATTCCTTAACAGAGTATAGGAAAGCACAGCCCTACATTGTGGAGATATGAGGCAACAACAGGCTCAGCCTCTCATGCTGTCATTCTCTATTCCTCAGTGAAAGAATATCTGTGTTAAATGGTCTGTTACCGATGTGACTTCTTTCATCTTAACTTCAACAATGTAAGCTCCAGTAAACAGAACTCATTCCAGAGAATCTCTGAAAGTACGAACAATGTATTAATGTGATAAATGCCTTAAAACAATAACATTAGGTTTTACTGATAGACAATAAACAAAGTCAATCAAATCTCAACTGAAGAATATTGTATATATGGTAATATATTGTAAAGAGATCCCAGTGACAATGCTGGAACTAACAGACAAATTAATTATGGTAAATCTGATAGAGTTTCTCCTTTCTGTGTCATTCCACATTGTCACTGGGCATTCATTTACTGTTGGGATTTAATAAGCAGTACCAACCAAATGTATTTGGTATGAAGCAAATATTCTTCCAGTTTTAACTGCCTGTCATCTCAAAGCAGTTTGAAATATCTTTTGTCTGAAGATCAAGTCTTCGATACTTAGCCCAGAATCTTCCTAAGGTGGCAAGCATTTTGAAAGTAACATCAACAATGTTATCTCCAGGCCTGTGAAAAAGGTAATAGAACTTTGTGGAGTAAACTTCACGGAGTCACTGAGCAACGTACAGCCAACATAGGACCAATCAGGTGAAAGGTGTCTAGTTCTATTTATCTGAGGTGAACTGCATTTGGCATCTGGGCCAGAGAGTTAGCAGAATTAAAGATATACCATTCTGAAGCTACTGATGTTTTCTTGAGGATTATAAGAGGAAACTGTAGTAGTGTTGCTATTCTGGGCTGTATCTGCACCTTACCCTTCAATACTTGCTTCTTCTTTTTCAGCTTCCATCACCGGGGCCCTTCTCCTGTGACTGGTGATATACAACTGGTACTACTAGTGTGAGGGGCTGCGGTTCCATCATATTCCAGACAGTGCTGGACTGATCTGTTTTTTGCCCTTGTTGATTGTTTACTTCCTCTGCACAAGGAGAAATAAAACTAGTCCCTGTTGTCAGAGAATAAGGGCATACACGATGGCACGTTGTGTGATACCATATATATCACAATGAGTGGACAGTGACCTTAGCTCACAAGTGGAGGAGCATAGTGGAGCCACGAATGAGGTTTCAAAGGTCACTGTCCATGAGTCATGATACAAAGATATCACACGCCTGGACATCATGTGTCCATTTTATACAATACGGCTCCATTTTTTGTTACTTTTCTTTTTTTTTCTGGTTTAGTGGTGTGAGGAGGTGGGGATGTAACATGTCCACTATGTTGATAACCTGCAATGAGATGTACACTGTGGTTGATATCTTCACGGTGCACATGTCATGATCTGGTTATCACACTGGTTGTGATATAGATTTTTATCTGATAGCATATCACTTCACCCCTATTGTATGAAACCTGTTATCTGTGAACTGTGGTTGCTCGAGCTACATCTCAGCAGTTTTGCGGGATTATCCTTGAGAAGAGTGGCATCCCTATTTTATGGTCCATATCTCCAGTGGTGAAGTGGCATGCCTTTGATCTTTCTATGCTGTGTCAGTAGTTGAGTCTGGACTGACAGGGAAAGCCACATCTGTCAGTGTACCGCTATGCATTTGGCTGCCATTATTTGCTGTCAGCAGATCTTACTGAGCCAGTTCCCAGCAGGGCAAATTCAAACAACCAATTTCCTTCCTTCTGAGCTTTTCTGCTCCTGGCAAGTTCTACTAGAACTCCAGGAGCAGTTGACAGACTTGGGTTTTCTGGCACCAGAGATTCTTTGTTAACCACATCTGCCATTATTCTTAATGACTACTCTTCATTCTTTCTGGTAATTCCTTTTCACACCAGTTTCATTGCATACTTGTGTCACCAGGGGCAGTTGTTCTGATGGTGCCTTGAACTACAGTTTATTTTTTTTCCAGGTCCAAATGATCCATTTCAGAGGCAAACTTTGATTCTTCCTCCACCAGTAATGTAAGCAAGTATTTATTTTTCTCTTTCATAAGGGTCACTAACTTTTGTTATTCATATCGACATTCAACAAAAGGGTCACTGACTGGCTGTCATTGAAGATTCAACTTCAGTGAGATCCAGGGTGGGGAAGGAGGCCTGTTCCTACACCCTTGCAGCATCTTCTAACCCACCACTCCAGGGTTGATCATCTTGTTCGCTAGCAAGACAGGCAACACCTCCCCCTACAGGAGAAATAGGGTTGTTTTATTGACAGAAAACATAATGAAATCATATTAACAAAAAAAAAACAATCATAGCAGAAAAAAACAAAAGACAGGAATAAGTCAAGCAAAAGGAAAAGAAGTAAAGTGAATACTATTTATACCCATTCTTCCTGTAACCTAATCTGTCCCTGAAAACAAAACACTAATCCATATACCATAAAAGCAAATGCAATATAACAGTGTCTATAAATCCAACAAATTTCCAAAAGACAAAAGGTCTTCAGGATGACATTGCTGCTTACGGTTGCACAGATCTCTTATCACCACTTCCTATTTCCTGGTAATAGAAATATAGGTATAATGAAGCTGTTGCAACCCATATTAGTATCTTGCTTGCCACAGATAACATTTCAGGCAGGCAAAATCAGTCATCAGTATGCTAGTATTATATTGCTTATTATGCAGTGGAAAATCACCCAAAAAGCCATTTGCTTATGTAAGTCATATCAAGTAATGAAAATTCCATCTGTTCATCAAGAAGGACCAGAACCACTGTGCAAAAATGCAGTCTATTGTAGAATAGAAAGTGATCATATATCATTTATTTTGTGCTTCCAAATGTGCCTCTCTCAGCAGGTCAATTTATTTTCATTAACCGCTGACTACAGGTGTTAAGGTGGTGCAGTGACAGTAAAAGTGAAAGTAGATGTGCTACTGCATTTCTGAGAGGACTGTGGTAACAATGAAAACATCTGATGGACTGTAATCCTAATAATCTCTACTAGTCCTCTTAATGCTGTATTCATTTACAAATTGGCAGATGACTGCATGCTTTAAAACAGCTCTGTCTGAAAGACAGTGCCTCTCTGCCTTCATGCTGTCAGTTGCATCTTCCTACTGCAAACAAATGTCTTTGCTGCAGTGTCTTGAATATTCTAAAGCTCAAAAAGGACCATTAAGTACAACTGAAGATGTTACTCCTGAGGAGCTCTCTCTGTCTGTTTCTGCACCTCTCAGAGTCACTGAGAGTGGTTTGGCTGCAGTCTTCACCTGCCAAGAAAAGGCATTTCATTTAATGCTGTGTATTCACACCAAATCAGATTTGAAGTTAATAAATATTCAGAAGAACATGGTGTAATGTATGTTGTGCATTATAATACTTCAAAATATGAAAATAAATTAAATGAAAGAAAAGTCAGGAAGTTTAAGTTAGACTACCTGTGCAAGTTGAAAGTGATAGCAGACCCCACTAAGCTGTCCCCAGAGTTGCCCACCAAACCAAGAAGATGGCCACCTTTATTGCTGGCAGATACAGAGGCTGAAATAATGGAAGTTATCTATAGTCTGTGATTGGAGGGTGCTTTTGTCAATATGTGAGCTATCATCATGTTTGCAAGGGACATTTTCTAATGTTATAGCCGGCAGCACCTGCAGGAATATTGGGGTTTTCTGAACTTCAGGAAGCAGTGGCCCAAGCCTATTTTTAGTACTAGTACACTGCAGTAGCTGTTAGTATCCTGTCAGTATCTGTACTAACTGTCCCCTTATTTTGCTTACACATGTGGTGAACACTGGCATAGCAGTAAACAAGAAACAAACCTGGCAAAGTGTGTCCAAAGAAACAGAAATGAATGAAAACGAGAGTTATTTTCCTCTTTCTTTTGTTTCAACTTGATTGAATAAAATATTTTTAAATACATCAGATATGTCTATGGATAGAGCATCTGGTATGTTAAAAAGCTTCGATAGCCCTATATGTCAGGGAAGGCACTGAGGCTGTGGAAAATGGATACATCAGGGGGAAATAATGGGGAGAGTTGCTGTGGGTGGCTCTCTCAGTGGCCTCAGGCAAGAAACTGCATTTGTGGGTGATCTTTAGACCACCAACATAAGGGGAAGCGAGGGCTAGGGAGCTTGGGAAGGGACTAGGAAGGGAGAGGCAAAAGTGCAGGTAGTGGTGGCAGGTGATCTGAACCTGCTGGTTATTGATTAGGACATGTTAGGTGCCAGTAGCACTGGAAGACAAGCCCTGTTGGATCCAATTCCAGGACTGTATTCTGCTGCAGCTGGTTAAGGAGCCCACCAGTCAGGCTGCCATTCTCGATGCGGTGCTCACTAACCCAGAGGTGATAGGAGGTATGCAAGTAGGGAGAGCCACAAGGATACAGCAACAATAACTCTATTTGGTTTGAGCTTGATCTTGAGATTGGTAAACCCCAATTAATTATTTATTTAAATTTTGATGAAGGGGGACACCCACTAAGACATGCAAGTCCATTTTTCATAGATGACCAGGAATTATTTTTATAAAGAATTGAATAAAACTTTTCAAAATGATTGTAGCACAAGAAAAGAATATAATACAATAAGTGGAGAAAAAGAAACAAGTAAATAAAAGAAAGTCTACATACAGCGAGCATTAGTTAATCACAATTTGAGTACAAATGATAAAAACATTCAGTACCAAGTAATAGAAAACACGTTCAGCAAGGCAACATCCCAATCAAGTACTGAAGGAGAAGATTACAAGCTACCTTCTCCCAGTTAGGAGGATTATATCACCAGGGTCAGTTCCAGAATTATTACAGTTATAGTGAAGTGGATGACAGGTCATCATTTATACCAGCAGTGGTTCACCTGTAATAATTAGTCTTTGAGCCTCTTTTTAAATAGTACCAGGTAGGCCCATTTTCAATTGTACAGTGAAGTGAATTCCATAGGAAAGGGGCTATAAATGAAAAGTAACACCTTTCAGATCCTCCCAGAAGGGTATCCTGTGATTAGGGCAAACACAAAGCAGCTAGGCAATAACAAAGAGTCTACAATAGCTTATGCTATGTTGATGACGTGGTGTAAATAGCACCTGTGTATTTCAGCAAAAGTAGTATCCATCAGCAATATAGGGAGGAAACAGTGAAGAGTAATGTCATTGTTAGTGTCAGACTAAAAACCATGCTGGCTCTGTAGTCTAGCATTTAGAGTCACCAGCATTGTGTGTAGTACATTTGCCCATGCCTGGGCTCGAAACTTGGCATTGTAGTTTTCATTTTTTATTTCTGACTTCAAAGTTTTCTGCCTGGTTTTATAGAAACATAGAAGCTGATGGAAGATAAGGACCGCAAGGCCCATCCAGTCTGCCAATTTTTTCTACCTTATGAATGTGCCATAGGCCTTTACTCTGTCAATGGCTTATTTATTCATACTCATCTGTATTGCTCCCTTATGCCTATCCCATGCCTGTTTGAAGCCCTGCACTGTATTCATATCCACCACTTCCTGAGGTAGGCTGTTCCATGCACCCACCACCCTTTCTGTGAAAAAGAACTTCCTCACATTACCCCTTAATCAGCCTCCCACTAGTCTCATATTGTGTCCTATTGTCCTGTTATTTTTCTTATATTGAAACATGTCAGACTCTTTCACCTTGTTAATGCCTTTAAGATGTTTGAATGTTTTGATCATATCATCTCTCTCTCTCCTTTGCTATAGGGTATACATATTGAGCTCTGTTGATCTGTCATCATATGTTTTCTGATATAGTCCCTGCACCATTTTGGTTCCCTTCTCTGGACTGCCTCGATTTTGTTAATGTCCTTGTGCAGGTGTGGCCTCCATTACAGCATGCAGTACTCCAGATGGGGCCTAACCAGTGTCTTGTAAAGAGGGATTATTACCTCCCTCTTATGACTTGTGATACCCCTACTAATACACCCCAACATCCTCCTAGCGTTACCTACTGCTTCAGTGGTCTGCTTGGATGATTCCACGTCATCTGTGATGGCGATGCCCAAGTCTCTTTCTTCCCTTGTGATTGCCAGCAACTCCCCTCCCAACCTATAGGTGACTTCAGGGTTTCTCTTCCCTATGTGCATGATCTTGCACTTCTTTGCATTAAACCCCAGTTGCCACTCTTCCAATCAATTTGCCAGTTTATCCAGATCTCTTCTCATTCTGCCCACCCCATCTGGATCATCTACTCTGATACAGATCTTGGTGTCATCTGCAAATAGACAAACCTTACCCTCCAGTCCATCTGCAATGTCACTGATGAAGATATTGAAGAGGACTAGCCCCAGGACTGATCCTTGAGGTACCCCACTTGTGACTTGCATCTCTTCTGACTGTACTGTATATCATTTACCACCACTCTCTGTGTTCTGCCCGCCAACCAGTTTGCCACCCAGTTGACCAACATCTGACCCACCCTGAGCCTGCCCACCTTATTAATCAATCTTCTATATGGAACAGTATCGAAAGCTTTGCTGAAGTCAAGGTAGGTGACATCAACTGCACCCCCTTGATCCACCACTCTGATTACCCAGTCAAAGAAATCTATGATATTAGTTTGACAGGACCTTCCTTTTGTAAACCCATGCTGTCTTGAATCCTGTGCTCCTATGGATTCCAGGTGTTGCACTATCCTTTCCTTAAGGAGTACCTCCAGAATCTTGCCCACTACTGAGGTAAGACTGACTGGTCGGTAGTTCCCTGCCTCCTCCCTGCTACCACTCTTGTGGAGCGGGATCACTTGAGCCCTTCTCCAGTACTCTGGGACCTCTTCTGTGCTCAGAGACTCACTAAACAGTTCTGATAATGACTCTGCTAGTTCTACCCTTAGCTCCTTTAGTACCCTGGGATGTATACCATTCAGTCTGATTGCCTTGTCCACCCTGAGCTTAACAAGCTCTTGTAGGACCCTTTCTTTTGTGAAAGGACTTGTGCACACCTCCCTCCCTCCCTCCCCCCTGTGTCCATGGTGCTGAGCTGTGGGCCCTGCACTACCTTCTCCTCAGTAAATACAGAGCAGAAGTATCTATAGGATAGATGTTTTTCCTTGGTCCTCCTCCACACACTCCCCCTTATCCTCTTTGATCTTAGCAATACCCCCTCTGGACTTTCTCCTTTCACTAATGTAGCTATAGAAAGTCTTGTCCCCTTCTTTTACTGTCCATGCTAGCAATTCCTCAGTTTGTGCCTTTGCCTGCCTTACTACCTTCCCTGCTTCCCTTAGGGAAGTTTGGTATGCCTCTCTATCTTTGTCCCGCTGCATTTCCTTTTATTTTTTGAAGGCCAGCCTTTTAGCCCTGACCTTTTCTGCAACTGTTTTTGAGAACCAAAATGGTTTCCTCCTTCTTTTTGCTCTTGCTTTTCCCCCTAACATAATGAGATGTTGCTTTAAGTATTGCATCCTTAATGCTTGCCCACTTTGACTGTACCACGTCACCTGTATTTCTTCTTACCAGGGCTAGTTTTATTCTGTTGGCCATCTTATCAAAGTCAGCTCCTCTGAAGTCCCATATTTTTGCCTTGGAATGGGATGATTGTGTTCTAGTGACCAAATTGAACCATACCATGTGATGGTCACTGGCCCCCAGGTGACCTTCCACTTTGAGATCTGTGATCCTTTCCCCATTAGTCAGTACTAGATCTAGGATAGCCCTGTCTCTTGTGGGTTGTTGTACCAGTTGTTTGAGGCTCTCCCCCTGCAGGGAATCCACTATTTGTCTAGTTCTGGCGGATGTTCCTGCTGGTATTGACCAATCTGTATGTGGCATGTTGAAGTCTCCCATTATCAGAACCTCCCCTTAAGCTGTCATGTTCTATATATCTTCTAACAGTAATGTGTCTGTGTCCTCCCCTGGTCTGGAGGCCTGTAGACAACCCCGGTTCATATGGCTGTCCCATTTCCTGTTTTCAGGGTGACCCACAGTTCTTCTGGCTCCTCATGTGTATTCTGAATTTCTGTAGCTTTGATATTTTCATTGATATAAAGGCTACCCCCCCCCCCCCATTTTGAACCTCGGTCTCTTTTGAACAGTACATAGCCGGGTATTGAAGTCTCCCAAGTGTGGTTATTGGTGAACCATGTCTCACTAAAGGCTACTGTGTACAGTTTAGCCTCTGTCATTTTTGCCTGCAGGTCTGGGATCTTGTTTCCCAGAATGTGCGCATTTGTGTACATGATTTTCCATTGGCCTGATTTTGGTGCGTTAGTCGGTGGGAGAAGTCCGGCATTTCCCCTGCATGTTGTATGGGGAGCCAGACCTTTTTCCTTACTTGGTGATGCAAATGAACTACAAACATGCCGAACTCCTGTTTTATCATTAGCTGAGGGGGGAGGGGTGTTCTTCCCATTTAATGTATTGGGTGCTGCACCCCTCTCCTCATTGGCTAGTTTAAATATTCTGCAAAGGCACCAAACTTCTGCCCCAATGCTCTGACTCCCTCCTTAGTCAGATGCAGTCCATCAAATTTAAAGAACTTTCACTCCCAAAACTGTTGCCAGTTACCTACAAATTTGTGTCCTTTTTCCTGGCACCAGCCCTTGAGCCACATGTTTAGCTCCCCAGCTCCCCATCTCTGACCTTCCATCCATCTGCCAGCCTCTCCCAGACCAGCAGGATCTCAGAGAAGGAGATGCAAGACAAAATGGATGACAGTTTATCTTCCAGCCTGTTCAGGTGTTCCTTGGTCTCCACAACTGACCAGCTGGCAAGATCATTAGTCTGTACGTGTACCAGAACATCACTGTTTTCTCTGGCTTCCTGCATGATTTTAGCAATGTGGTCAGTGTCTCTTCATGCTGATGTACCTGGGCTGTATCTGACCATTACCCCCAGCTGGAGGTAGGTATCAGCTCCCTGAATCATGGAAGTCTCCTGTGATCAGAAGTGTTTTGGATTTCTTTTTTGCTTTTTTTGTTTTGGTCCCTGTTTTGGGTGAGTTTTGTAGTGCTAGCTCCTGTGCAGCAGTGTCCTGCTCTGCAGCATCCTCTACAACTTTGTTTGATTTTGGAGATAGAAGCAGATACCTGTTTGTAGTTTTTAAATGGTTTGTGAAGGTGATACGTTGGAGAGCACTGAGTGATAGGGCACCCAATTTGCCCCACCTAACCACCTGCCAACCTCCTGGACCAACTATCCTCTGCTGTTGAGGTGCTTCAGTTGGATCTGGGGAAATGGCAGGCAGTTCTTATAATACATTTCCTCCTGAATATGTGATTTGAGGTGCTCAATCTCTGCCCATGCTGCCTGGAGCTGAGCCCTTAGATCTCCAATGGTCAGGCATGTAGGACAGCATCCTAAATCCTGTATAACTGCCCTTTTGAAAAGTGTTCCACAGTGCCTGCCATTAATAATATCCATTCCAGTTGAGTTGCTGAGTTTATAACCTGGTCTGAGTAATTAGAAGGAGGAAAATGAAAGCAAAAGTTTGATTTTTTTTTCTTGTTTTTTTTTTGTTTGTTTTTTGTTTTTGTATAACTTGTTATAACAACTTAAATTACTTGTGCCCCTGTAAGTGAGGTCACTGTGTATTTTGCAGCAGAGTCCCCCTTCATGATAATACCAAGTATATCCCCCTCCCAAGATTATCCCCCTTCCATAGTTGCCACCCACTGAGTCTGAATATGTTTTCTGCCCCCCTCCTGAGTATCTCCCCTTCCCCATGTTATGTGCCACTCTGAGTTTGTTATATTATGTTTGGGGGGATGCAGCAGGTAAGCCCATATAAAGGGTCATGCAGGGGGTAAAGCCCCCCCACAAAAAGTCCCTGCAATGGTATTTTAGTGATGTGCACTGATCACCTTTATTGGCACTCACTGGATGTGCACTTGCTATTTTAGCCTTGATGTTTTTGTTGTCATCTTTTTTGTTTTGCCCTTATCACATAGAACCTCCAGAAGTCCATTTTGGAGGAATATACACATTAATAAGTATGACATTTTGATCATCCCATTTAACAATAATAGAAATTATCAATTCAGATTTATTGCCTCTAAGGACCTAGGGCCAGATATTCAAAGCTTTGCGCTGGACAAAAAACGTTTGCGCGGGTTTAGCGCGGGATTAGCGCGGGTCTGCTATATTCAAAAGGCTGAATAGTGCAGGCAAACAGCATCAGCGTCAGGCAAACTATAATTATATGCAAGGGGCAAAGTGAACATGAATACAGGTGCAATGAGATATTCAGTGACTAGTGCCGCGCTAAGGTGTTTAGCGGGACATAGCGCGACCCATAGCGCGGTACAATTTACCGCCCAGAAAAAGCTGGTCTTAACCCTGGGCAAACAGCTTTGCATGGTGCTATCTCAGCATTAGCGTGGCTTGCACGGCCCTAACATATGAGTATGACACTTAGAAACTGCCAGACATGGAAGACACATGCTGCACATTGCTGGCACCACAATGATGCCATCAACTGCCACCAGTCCGAGCCAAGCACAAACAGTGAGGGGTGATCTGACCCACAGGGGACAGCATGGTAGTGTGGCCATATAGCACACACCTGCAGACCATACGTCTGTGGTGTGTAACAGATGCCAGCACACACATGCAGCACTGTGGGTATGGTGGCAGTGAGGGGAGGGTGTATGGGTGGCCAGACCTCACCACAGCCCACGTGTGGGCACAAGGCTGGGACATATCGGTCAGTGCACATGGGCCAGTAGTGGGATTACGCCACCACCTGTGTGCCTGTTGGATCCTACATGCCCTCCCAGCCACCTACCACACAACTGTACAGATGTCACAGCACACACTGCCAGCCATGTACATGACACAGTGTGCATTCCATGCCACAGGTGCAGCATCTATGGATCACACAACAGCATGATAGTACTGTCCATTGTCAGTAATTACCTGCACATTTGGCCTGTCACTGTGTACAGTGCAGTCAGCATCACTGCCCTACACATCATAGGCAGTGCTGTGTCCCTCATGCTACTGGCCCCCCTTGCTACTGTAGTGTCTGCTGTGTACTGTAGCATGCCCTACAGTGTTACAGTTGCATGCAGCACCACCACCACCTGTGCCTATGCTGTCTTGTCCCCTGGGGTACAATATGCTATGCTATGCTGTACTGTTTACATGTAGCCTGCAGCTATCATCGTGCACTGCCAGACTGACCTACACGTGGGAGCTGTGGTTGGACCTGGTCAGCCCCTGTACTTCCAGACTGACCTACAGGTGGCTCTGTGGGACCCTGCAGTAACACTGGGCAAACTGCATGCAAATCAGGGTATAATGAGATACTAATCCAGTTGTTTGCCCAGAGACTACCTAAGTAGACTCATTTGCATGGCACTTTTGAATATGGCACATTTTAGCTCCGGGCAAACGTGTTTGCACTGGGCTAACTGCTTAGCTCCACGCTAATGTGTTAGAGTGGCACTAATGGTACAGGGAATATTATACAGTTTTGATCACTGTTCTTTCACATCTGCTGCTTCCTGCAGCTGTACTGAGTCCATGCATTTGCTGGCACACACATTGGCCACGTAGTTCGTCTGTACTTGCCCTCACGTTGCTGTGCACTGTGTTGTTGTTGTTGTGGGTTGCACTTCCTGGTTGCTTTATTCAGTGCTGTCTTATTCCAGGGCTACTTTTGCCCTGCACTCCCAGCCCCAGTTTGCATGGCCTCATTACCATGCTATATTCGGAAGCTGTTTGCCCTGGGCTATTCCTTTTGAATATAGCTTGCTTTGTGCTCTGGGCTATGTTTGCCTGCCAGGCAGTGCTAATTTAGCCCCGGGGCAAAGTTTTGAATCTCTGGCCCCAGGTCTCTTAAAAAAAGAAATACATTACATCCTTTTATAAATGTATGCCAGTCATTATCAAGTTATCATTTTCATATAGTTTACTTATTAACCCTGCAATGTTCCATGATAAAATATTTCCTTCAGTGCTGGCTAGATCCTAGGGTTTCATTAAACGTTTCCTGTCTGTCGGATGCCATCTTAAGTGTCAACATAACCGTTTCCTGGAGAAAACAAGTTTCACACATTATTTAGATCTACAATAAAAATATCCAAATGTTCCAAACTTCCTAGAATTATTTATTATCAGTTAAGCTGTTTCAACTGTTTCAACATGTGACTTGATCTAACTGCCCCATTTTGTATACTTTATATTGTAGAAATCCCCATGATTAATATTGAGCTTAATGACAGTTGTCAGCAAAGATATTGTATTTTCCTGAGATAATCTATCCATTCCAAAAACTGACAAAATCTAGGGTGTACACTGGTTAACTCAATTCAACTCTACTACTTCCAGTTACAAATCTTAGGACCTTATTAAAAGTAACAATGTATCTTTGCAACACCGAGTCTGACACATTTATAAACATTAAAGAGTTGTACTCCAAGGCTGACATCAGCACTAATTGTGCTATCGTCTTTTTTTTTTTTTACTTTTTCAGATAAACTATTTTTTTCTGTATAAATGACCTAGTTTACCATTAGTTTTATTTACTTCCTTGATGATGTGTTCACCAAAGGATGTGTTTCCCAGTGTTATACCCAAGTATTCAAAAGTCACTAAATTTTTTAACCATGCATCATTTTCCCAATTATTTCCATGTTGTTATTTTGTAACCTTTGCTAGGTCCCAAAAATCATGGTCTTAGTCTTCTTCTCATTCAGTAATATTTTGTTAGCCACAAGCCACTCTTGCAATACCCTGTAAACCAGCTGCATTTTTATTCTATTTCTGCTCTTGTTTTACCTGTACAGTATAATACTGCATCATCTGTATACATTACAGTTGACACATTTTTATAAATGTTTGGCAGGTCATTTAAAAATATTGAAAACAGGAGCAGACCCAGAACTGAACCCTGTGGTGCTCCAGTATGAATTTATCTCACTGTAGACCTAGCAGAACCAATTTTGACCAATTGTTTCCTACCTATTAAGTAGTGTCTGAATCAGTTTAATATGTGATCAGCTACTCCCAGTTGATGTAATTTGTGAATCAGAAAAGGGAGGTTCACCAGGTTGAAGGCCTTGGTCAAGATGACAAAGACCCCACCATTCCATCACATATTTCACTTGTCAACCTGGCCAAGGCTGTCAATGTACTGTAACCCCCTCTGAAACCATACTGATCCTGTGTCAGAAGTTTATTTTTTCCAGATATGTTGTCAATTGATTAAATACTATTTTTCTAATAATTTAGCTAGTACAGGGAGCAGTGAAATTGGTCTATAATTTGTACTCATCGTTTGTATCACCTGATTTGTATATTGGTGTTATTATTGCTGTTTTCCACTGAGCTGATACCACATATAAACCTAGGGACATATTAAAAAGATAAGTTATTGGCTTTGTCAGCAACCAATTTTATCAATCTTGGAGGCAATTCATCTATTCCTCAGCCCTTGTTTCTATTTAGCTTCCCCAGTAGAGATCAAACCTCTTTTTCCCTCACTCTAATGAAGCCAAACGACAAGAACCAGTTTTATTCTAAGGTACAGTTTCTTCGTCTATCTGAAAATATTAATTTTCTTACCTGCATCTTTCCCAATAGTATGATTTTGTTCTATTTGATCTTTGTGCTGGGCCACATCTGTAAAGAATTCATTAAATACATTGCTACTTCTATTTCACAACTTAGTAATGTATCTCCAGTTTTAAGTCTGTCTACCATATTACTACCCATTGGTTGATAAAATTATTTAAAAGTTCCCCCTTTTTTTTTTTGGATTAGTTAGATTATATATTTGCTCTTCTTTATAATAGGATTGCTTAGCTTTTTTTATCTCTACTTTAAATGTATTTCTAATTTTCTGATAATTGTTTAAATCACTCTGCAAACGTGTTCTTTTGTATTATTTCCACACTGAGTGCATTATCCTAATTAATTCCAACAGTGCAGCATTAACCCTTGGTAAACTTCTAATTTTCATGCTGTTTTTATAGGGGCATAATGATTTACAATATTAATTATTTTCCCATTAAGAAAGTTCACTGCCTCTTCTGCATCTTTTTTTAAGTATAAGGGAGACCAATCAATGTTGTGATTTCCATTTCAAATATGTTGTCAGTCAAGTTTTTAAAAGATCAAACTTCCCTTACATTAACTTCTTTTACCATTGATTTTTGTTTTTCCCTGATCGTATAGACAGAGCAGTGGTCTGAAATGATGTCCTTCAGAATGCCAGAGTCAGCTAAAAAATGCAATCTACTTATGAAAATTCAATCTAAATACTGCCCCCCCCCCCCGGTTTTATAATTTTTCCTTGTACGTTCATTTATATGTTGATGGTAACCTCTTGTAGCCACAATGTTCTTTACTTTATCATTATTATCAAGTGTAACCCAATCTATATTAAAACCCCCCATTACAACATGTTCTTTGTTATTTTTGTTTAGCATTTCATCTAACATAACAATATCAGCCTTTGCTGATTTGGGAGGCATATATATATATATATATATATACATACATGTAATGTGAATTTCAGTATCTTGAACCTCGCCCAACATAATTTTAACCATCAGATAATGCACCACATCATTATAATGTCAAGCCTTCGATTGTTCTGTTATCAAACTATCTTTTGTACAGATAAGACTCCCCACTGCCATTTCCCCTATCATTTTGGTAAGCTGTATAACCATCCAGACAAATATACATACTAACATACATACTATTTGCCAGCAGATTAGGCCTTACGGTCTATCGAGTCTGCTCGAACTTTAGATCCTTAGTTGGGTGCCGAGACCCTCCCATCCCTTGTGCTCCAGAAACCCGTATCATCCATCCCCACCCCACTGGGACAGGACATCATCTGATATATCCACTTTCTGTGTCTGTCCCATCCTCTCTTGAAGCTCTCCACTGTGGATCTCTGAACTAGCTCACCAGGCAGTGCATTCCAAGGGTCCACCACCCTCTCAGTGAAAAACCTCCTCCTCTTTTCCCCCCTTACCCTTCCACCTTCCAACTTCAAACCATGCCCTCTGGTGATACCTCCCTGCTTTAGTCTAAAGATCCCCTCCATGTTTACCCTATTTATTCCCTTGAGGTACTTGAAGACCTCAATCATGTCCCCCCTGTCTCTCCTCTCCTCCAGTGAAAACAGGCAGAGCTTCTTAAGTCTGTCCTCATACGTCAAATCCCCTAGCCCTCATATTATCTTTGTTGCCCTCCTCTGTACCCTCTCTAGGAGCTGTATGTCCCTCTTTAAGTGTGGTCTCCAGTACTGTACACAGTACTCAAGGTGTGGTCTAACCAGTCCATTGTACAGCAGCAGAATCACTTCCTTGCTCCTAGAGGTGATCCCCCTTATGATGCATCCCAACATCCTGTTTGCCTTGCTAGCCGCTCTCCTGCACTGCTCAGAGTTATTCATACATGCATCCACCATGACCCCTAGGTCTTTTTCCCCTATTGAGGCCTCCAGCGCCTCCCCTCCCAGGGTGTACCTGTGTTTAGGGTTTCCCTGACCAAGATGCAACACCTTGCACTTGGTGATATTGAAATTTAATTTCCATGTGTGAGCCCAGCTTTCCAGGGTGTCCAGGTCCCCTTGCAGGGCCAACCTCCCCTCTTCTCCCTCAACTACTGCTCCCATCTTGGAGTCATCCGTAAAGAGACTCATTTCACACCCTATACCCTCCCTGATGTCCGATATATATGCATTAAACAGGATCGGACCCAGGACCGAGCCCTGCGGTACCCCACTACCAACCTCTCTAGGGTTCGAGAGCTCCCCACAGACCACTACTCTCTGAGTGTGTCCAGCTAGCCAGTTTTCAATCCATCTGACTCCTAACCCCATCAGTTTCTCCACCAGACCATTGTGGGGGACAGAGTCAAATGCCTTGCTGAAGTCCAAGAATAATACATCCACAGGCTTACCCCTGTCCAGTTCTGATGTTACCCATTCATAGAACTCCACAAGGTTGGTTTGACATGATCTACCTGGCACAAACCCATGTTGCCGACTATCCAGACCTCCCACCTCCTCCAAGTACACCCCCAATCATTCCTTTAGTATACTCTCCATTAATTTTCCCACCACCGAGGTCAAACTGATGGGTCTATAGTTACCTGGTACTTCCCTCGACCCCCCTTTATGGATTGGTACCACATGTGCCACATGTGCCTCTCGCCAATCCCTAGGCACCCTCCCTGTCTCAAGTGACCTGCTGAAAAGCTCTGCCAGGGGTGCAGCCAGTATGTCCGCCAATTCCCATAGTACTCTCAGATGAATGCCATCCGGCCCAGGAGATTTGTCTTTCTTTAGGGCCTTGAGGGCTAACCACACCTTTTTGATGGAGATAGCATCATCCGTCCCCTCCACCTTACTGGCCTTTTTATCTTTACCCAGATGTGACACCCCTGGGGTACCTCTCTCTCCCTCTTGCTCCATTTTTGTTGCTCCCCTGATCCCACTTACTGATGTTTCTATCCCCTTCATGCCTTGCTTTGTAGATATCCCATCCCCCTCCCTAGTGAACACAGAGGCAAAGTACTCGTTAAATACCTCTGCCTGGTCCCTCGCCTTATCCACCCACCCTCCTTCTGATCTCAATCTGCTGAGATGGCCCTTAGTTTTTCTCCTCTCCCCAATGTACCGGAAGAACCCCTTTTCCCCTCCATGTATCCCCTGTGCCAGCCGCTGCTCTTTACTGGTCTTTGCTCCCCTCACCATATGGGTGACTTTTCTAGATGCAAGCTGGTACATTTCCTTATCCATATCCCCTCTTGTTGTTTTATATTTTTTGTAGGCCGCCTTCTTTTCTCTGACTGCTACCTGTACCTCACTGGACCACCAGCATGGTTTATGTGACCTTGCTCCCTTACGCTTCAACTTAGTGCAGATCCTGACTGCCTCATGTAGTCCCCGTTTTATGACCTCCCATCTCCTTTCCACACTTGTCATTGAGGTAATCCCCATCAAGTGATCCTTGAGAATATTTCCCACGCCCTTGAAGTCTGCCCCCCTGAAGTCCACTGCCAGTGTCCTAGATCTCACGCCCCTGCTCCCATGCTTATTTGAAACCAGACAGTATTGTGGTAGCTCCCAGTCAGGGGGTCTTGTACAACCATGTCCCTTACCAGATCCCCATCTGCCAGAACCACATCCAGGACATGCCCCTCCCTTGTGGGCTCCATCACATGCTGTGTTAAGAAAACATCCTGGAAGCCATCCAGCAGCCTCTTCTCCTTGGCCACCTTAGAGGACATGGTTCCCCAGTTTGTACCTGGCATATTAAGGTCCCCCATCAACACCACTCCTTCCCCTTTTGGTTCACACTGGGCAATGATGTTGTCGAGCAAACCATCCTCTAGAACCTCACTCATCCTGGGGGGCCTATATGCTACACCCAGCTTGACCTTATTTCTTGCTGAGGATCGTAAAGTGACCCATAAGGCCTCCACGTTTCCCTCTGCCTCTTCTACCCTAGCAATTTCTATGTCATCTCTAATGAACATAGCCACTCCACCCCTCTGCCCTCCTTTCTATCCTTCCTGAGCATAGTGTACCCCGTCGTTTAGGTCCCAGTCATGGTTTTGTTGGCACGTCTCCGTGACCGCCGCCACATCCACCCCCTTGAACAGCATGGCCTGGAACTCTGGCAACTTGTTTCCAAGCTCCTGGCATTTACTAACACCAACCCCACCCTTATCCTGATTCTCTTTGTCGAACCCCACCCAGATTCCTTATACTTCCATCCTCCCTCTGCTCCTCCTGAAACCTCCATCCCCAATCTGTCTCCCCCTTCCGCCGGCGTGAAGGCTACTCCCTCATCTGGAGGACAGGGCTCTGGTCAGCCCTCCCTTATCCCTTCCCCTCACAAGTTTAAACCCCACCTTTCTTGTATGTAGTCAGCCATCCCTGTTTAGGACTTCCTTCCCTAACGGGCAAGATGAAACCTGTCCTTGGCATATAGTCCTTATCCTCCCAAACTCCATTCCAGTTCCTCTACCCCCAACCCACTCTCTCACCCACTTCCTGAGCCAGTCATTAACCTCTGTGAGCTTCATTTTTTCTCCACTGAGGCCTTTGGTACTGGCAATATCTCTGAAGAAATGTTGCATCCATTATCTCGACAGACTCTGGCAAGTTCTTGGAACCTTGCTTGGATTTCCAAAATGCTGTTTCCCTCTAGATCATTAGTTCCCAAATGCACCAGGAAATCCGTTTCCTCCACAATCCCTAACCATTTCATACACCATGAACTTTGCTCTGTGCAGTGTCAGCCCAGAGATACACACTACCTTCACCTGGCTATGGCATCCACCCCCCTGTCCCTCCCACTGGATACCCCTAATCATCGAGTCTCCCAATAACAGAACCTTAACACCGCCATCATCCTTATGGTTACCTCCACTATGCCCTCTCAGCCCCCTTTCCCCCCTTTATTCATGATTTCAATTTCGTGGGAGTCTTCCTGCCTTACTAGAGACCCCCTTGTCACCCTCCCCTTTCTGCCTCCATTGCTATTTTGCCCACTTAACTCAAACTCCCTCTGAATAGGTGTCCCCTTTAACCCTCTCTTGTCTGAACTATTTATCCTGGCCCTGATGGTTTCTCCTTCCCCCACACTGCCATCCTCCCCCCTTGTAATAGTACCCCTGCCTCCAGAGGCTCTCTGTGGGTCCCTTTAGCTAGGGCCCCATCCTTGGTACTGACCCCCCTGCTGAAAGGGGCCCTCCCCACCTCCTTGTCTCCCAGTTTCTCCAATCATGCTCTCTCTCTCATGTCTGGAATATGTTGCATCTCCCCATTTGCTTAACATATATGTTTCCCCTTCTCCCTCTGGGACTATTTCTATCCTTTCCATTGCCAGTCTGTGATGCCCTATGGGTATCAGACTCCCTCCCCAGCCTCTGTATAAGTTTTCATTTCCACCAACCCTTCTTCCCCCTCTAGGTTGCTTAGTAGCTCAAATTTATTGTGACACTCTATGTCAGCCTCCATCAAGTAACCCGAGATTCCCCTGACTGCACCTCTAAACTGCCCCTCTTCTTCCCCTCTTGCTCTGTTCACCTTAGGAGCTCCCTTCCCACAGTCTGCTGTTATAGGCTTCCGCACAACAGCCCCTCCTGACTCTTCCCCCTCCACTATCTTTGTATTCAGAATGTTCATCCCGTACGCTTTCCCCTTAGCATCAACTTCCCTATCTAAGCATCCTCTGTCCCTAATATCCCCCCTCCTGCTTGCTGTAACATAACGTCCTGTAATTTCAGAGCATTGCCCCAGCCTCCCCTCAGCCCCACCCTTCTGCTGCCCATATCCATACCCCTTATCCTTGGACACCCCCCCAGCTCCCCCAGCTTACTCCTTAACCAATATACCTCACTCCTGATACAAGATGACTGCCTACAGAGTGGGCAGCCTCCCTCTCTCCAGGCCCAATTTAGAATTATTGCCATCCCACAGCCTGTACAGCCTACAACCCTTCCAAAGATGCCTGCCATGGTGGAATATGGCCACCCTGTTTATCCCCTCTGTTTATAATGGCACACCCCTTTTCTCAGTCCCTTTCCTGAATACAGTTTCTCTCTATACTGACTGTAGTTATTTACAAACCAATTTCAACCCCACCAATAAAGTTCCAAAGTCTCACAAACACATACAGTCCAGTGTGTGTTCGGTCCCACTAACAGTGTGTGTGTAAGCAGACATCAGGTACCGTATGATGTCACAGGCCACCAGCTGCTGTTGCTTCAAATTTCAGTCCTAAAACAGAAATACTCAGCCTTTCAATCCCAACCCCAGTGGTTTTCAGTATTTAAGAAAACCTACAAAACAGGGTGGGTGGAGGGCTCTTACCAAACACCAGGCAAACAACACATTTAAATTTCCCTCTAATTAACCCTGACAAACAACTGTCCCCAAACCTCAAAAAGTTACAATATCACAGCCCAAGTAACAGTTCTAATTCAAGGTAATAATTTTTACCACATAGAGCTAATTTCACTTACAAACTATTCCAATATTTCAGTTAAAACAGAATATAAACCCAGACCTCTGTCCAACCAACCTGCTGCTTTGACTTCCCAAGTGAACAAATATGTTCACTTAGAATTGATTTCTTAATCCACGTTTCACTTATTGCTAGTACATCAGATTTTTCACATTCAACCCATAACTTCACTTCATCCATATGTGCTAAAATACTTCTAACATTAAAATGTGTGTGCAAACTTCAAACCTTTTATATTAGGCATGTCTGTTGTTATGCTGACTCCATTTTCTAAGGGTCCATGATATATCTTCATGTCACCCTCAAGCAGAAGTAGCATCATAGAAATGAATATCAAATTCCCCATCTTTTATTATGGGTTTTCAAATAGTGTGTTTCCCTAATGTTACATTTGAAATCTTTGGAAATATACGAGTTTTGTTTCTGAGGATAAACTGACGGTGTTTGAGTACTCATTAATAGCACCTAAAAAATCATAGTGCATTTCATTGGTTTACTGACATCATGCAAACTATTACATGAAGTATCAAACATTCCCTCTACTGCTGTTAAATAGTGCAACGGGGAGAGCAATCCCCATAAACAGAGCAAGTATGATTCATTGTTGTAACTGTTACTAATAGTTCTACCCAGATCCATTGCTTTCTTCATATAACCCCCTAACGCTACTTTAGTTGTTATACAAAATTCAAGCTCTAAAATCACAAATTAAATATTATTAAGCTGTATTTCCCTATTAAAAACCCCTAAATTTGTTGTACCCCTTATAAACAACCACTGTTGTATTCTTATGACTGTTTTCTCAGGAAGCGAGGTTCACTATAAATTTTTCTTCTCCGAGTGGCACTCGTGCCACTCACTTGCGCACCAAGCGCTCATGCTTTTATGAGCAACATGGGGCTTTAAAGACAAGAACCACACCTCCCGGGTGTGTAATGGCTGCTGACTCACCCCCAAGTCCCCTCACCTGCTGTTTTACTACAACACACCAAAACCAGTCTGCAAATTAAGAATGGACAATCTCAGGCAACAGCGGGTACTTTAAGTTCAGTAAGTGATGTTTCAAGTAGCAGGCTAGATGACAACTTGCCAGTCTCTGTGAACTGACTCTCCAGCTGCAGCAGACTTCCAGGTTTGCTGATAACAGTCTCCCACTTGTACGAGTGGCACAGGACTTTAATGACAGTAACCCCACCTCCCAGGCGTGTGTGTAATGGCCACTGACATGCCCCTGAGCCCCCTCACCTGCCATTTTACTATGACACACCAAAATCAGTCTGCAAATTAAGAATGGACAGTCTCAGGCAGCAGCAGTTGCTTTAACATGCAGTAAGTGATGTTTCAAGTGCCAGGCTAGATAACAACTTACCAGTCTCTGTAAACTGTCTGCTCCAGCTGCAGCAGACATCCTGGTTTGCTGTTAACAGTCTGGAAGAGCAATAAGAGTTTGATCATCTGAATTTCTGAGAAACACAAAATCTGATACTATGATTAGGCAGGAAAGATATCTGCCCCTCCCAGTACACTTAAGCAGGAACCTTCCGAGCCACCCTCGTCCTTCAGCCCAAGGGCCCTCCATGACTTCTCCATATGCCTAAACCTCAGCCCCATTGGTACACCAGAAGATACCCTTGTAGAAGGGAGCCTTTAAATGGACAGACCTTAGAAATCTCCTCCTGGGAATACTTAAGCACACCTTGGCACATCAGAATCGCAATTAAAAGCAGCTCCATGGTGCTGATCAGTGGGGAAGGGGGTGTCACTGTAACAAGCTGCTCACCCAAATTCATGCCCTAAGACTGGGACATCAAGAGTAAAGGGTGGAGGGGTGATTCCTTGTGGTGAGTTTAGTGTCTCACCACTCATACAGAAATACCTGGCAGAGGCTTGGTGGAGATTCCACTAGTGATGTAGGTGATTGCACACTACCTGGCATCTTCCCTGTCATGAGCATTGCAAGCATGGGCACTCACATAGAAAGAGGGAACAAGGAAAAATGCCAGGTATAAAACCGCCACTCAATGCAGAAGAACACTGTGGGATGGCTCAGAGGTAATGTGAGGAAGTATTTTTTCATGGAGAGGGTTGTGGATGCATGGAACAGCCTCCCTGAGGAGGTCGTGGAGTCAACAACAGTGAGGGAATTCAAGAATGCATGGTACAGACATGAAGCAGTCCTAATGGAGGGTAGGAGGAAGTAAGCTGTTGGTTAACTAGGATCTGCAGCTTATCTGTTAGGTAGGAAAATGGGCAGACTAGGTGGGCCAAGCAGTCCTTATCTGCCGTCAAATTCTATGTTTCTATGTTTCTATGACACCCATGTCTGCAGCACATGCCAAAAAAATACAGGTACCTCTCCCAAAGACAATGGCTATGCTATCATAAACCTGCTCTGAAGTATTCTATAGGGTTGTTATCTGGAAACAGGGAACCTGCTCTAGGGGGAAACAGGTAGGCAAGGCCCATGGTTTAAAGGGAGGATAGAAACCCCTGGATAGGAGATGAAGAAAGAAACCAACAGAAATAAGGTACAATGAAAATAAAGAAGGTAACATAAAAACCTTAGTCCCTCCCAGACAACCCTGCCCTTCCTTGGACAGAAAGGAAAACATTTCACTCACACATTTGGAGAAGAGCATAGACTGCAAGTCTGTGCTGGGTACCCAAGGCCAAGAGTCTTAGATCCATGATCATGACCTACTAGTAAAGAAACCTCAGTAGTGCTGATCCCACTGCCCCCCCCAGGCTCACAGTCCACCCCCAAGCTGATGCGGTTGGGTCCCTCCTAATTAGAGAGGACACTTTAGTTAAGGACTACGTCAGTACCACTTGTTGCTCAGCCACCTCAGGACATGCTTCAGGAGTAGGGTCCCCACTACAGGGCCAGCACCAGGGCATCCCATGTCCCTGGGTCTCCAACCTGAGAGAAGCTGTTCCTCCTCCCAGGACTCTAAATACTTCTCCTGCACAGGGGGAAAAAATCTTCTTTAGTTGATTTCCAGGGAATGAGTAAAGACATTCAGCTACTACTCAGTCTTTTGAAAAGTCCACACATGGGCAAGTGTAACACTACCAAAGCTGTGAACATTTTAAATCCTAAAGGGCTCCTTGGAGTCCAAAACATGCAGGGCCCAGATGCTTAGACTGGATGGAAAATGTAGATTACAATCATCTCTCATAGCCCTGGGACAGTCACAGAGTATAAAACACCTTTGCATTTAAAGTAAGTGCTCTCACTGCAACCATTTGTACCCTTTAGAAACCTTCAAATCCAGACTCTGGAGCACTGTAAGAAACAGGTTACAGAGTACGTTGCTGCACAACTGAAACTGACTTTGCCATCACGCCTCTCACTTGGTTCGTAGACCACATCCAAAACATTCTGGCTCAGCTACTGTCAAAGGAGGAATGAACTTCAGTGATATCCTGCACTCAGAGTCTCCCACTCAAAGTCACCCAGTTTGCAGAACTGGAGTGCAGCTACCAGCCATGTGGCCATACTTGGCACCTGAGTCCCTTCTCTCCCACACTAAGAAACCCACTTACACTATGTTAGGCATGGAAATCAAACCATATTCAAAAACAACAGCCTATATTTGATTTAAATGCATTATAATATTTGCAGTTTGTTCTTCCTACTCAGTTTGCCAAAGAAATAATAGTGCAAAGCACTCAGACAGTGGGAGCAGGGTCAGAAACAAAAACTGCTTCCACTACTGATCCAGATAAAAACAGTTCATAGATTCCAGAGTTTTACTAAGCAGGCTACACAGTCACTCAGAAAAACACAAAAAGCAAGTAGCAAACTGGAGGCAGTAACAAAACAAATCGGACACAAATAAATTGCATAAATGCAAAGGAGCCCGCGGCTACCTTCCCCGGCGCTTCAGATCTAAATCGTGACTCTTTCTCACAGTCACTCAGTTAATACTTAGAGTATAAGTACTACTTGATAAAAAGCTAAAATAATATATTCCAGTCAGACAAAAAGGACTTAAAAAGGTTTCTACATTAGGCAACTGCAGTGACTATCTTCCTGAAGCACAATGTGCTCTATATATATATATATATATATTTCTCTTGTTGTTTAATTTTGGATTAAAATATAAAGCATTTAGATGTCCAGAGTTTCTTTGTTTGCACTATGCACTTTAAAACATCTTTTGGGAAATACCCAACTGTCAGTGAAAAACTCTTCACTTCATGAAAAGACAGCATGCACCATTTTTCCTATGTCTGTTGTGCCACCCTACCTCTGTTGTCTAGGTTACCTTTTTTACATTATTCTAACAACATTCTCTGCTCTATGTCTGTAATTTGAAAAGACCCGTGGGATATGGTCGTTATAAAATGCTCTATACAGTAAAACACATTTTTATGTTTGCTTGTGCGTATGCACAAGAAACATTATGTGGCAGCTTAGGAGAGAAGTGGGTTGTGGAGGTGCGGCAGTGTGGTAGCCAATGCCAGCACTGCATTTATGTGCTTGGCGGTATGCACCCAATACAGGCCCAGTGTCCTGATAACACTGGTTCTTCAGAAGTGCCACCAACTTGAAACGATTTCGTTGCTGCAATGAGGGGCTGCCTTGTCATTGCAGCATCAGCAATTCTGCTGCAATAAGGGAGTGACCCGTCATTGCAGGGTGGTACCTCACCTGGTATAACAGTATCAGGAACAAGGCAGCTCTATGCGGCCACCTTAGAGCCGATAGGGGTGCCCAATTCCCCTGGCGGCATGCCCCCGACCCCCTTCATTTGCTGACGGGGAGCCCAGTCCCCATTGGCATAATGTCCCCACCCCCAAGTTTCTGTTGTGTGCCGAGGGGGTGCCCAATCCCCCTTGGCATCATGCACCCCCCAACAGTCTTTCTTTGCCGATGGGGGGCCCAATCCTCATCAGCTTCAGTCCCCCCCTTCCCAGTTCAATTTGCCAATGGGGGAGCCCACTCCCTGTTGGCATAATGTTCCCACCCCCTTGATTTCTGCTGTGTGCTGAGAGGGTGCCAATCCTCCTCTGCATCATGCCCCCCACCCATTTCTATGCTGATGGGGGGCCCAATCCCCATCGGCTTCGGTCCCCCTCCCCACAAATGCAGGTGGTACACTGGGAGCCCACCCCAGTGTACCAAACAACACCTGCAAAAGAAGAAAACCTACCCTCGTTGTCTTTTTTTTTTAACCTGTAAAACAAGAAAATGGTCCCTTGCAGTCTCTCCTGTCCCATCCCCAACCCACGCCCACCCTCTGCACACCCTGCCTCCCCACACACCCCCTCACTCCATACTTACCTCTGGAGCCCAGCGCAACAATCTTCGTTGGACTGGGAATATGTCTGCACTCTTCAAAGCCGACCGCGAACTGAAGAAATGCTGGTAAGCTGTATAATGGCATTAATAGGGTTTTTTTCAACTTTGGTGGATATCTTGGGTATTTTTTGGAATTTTAGCACCAAATTTTCAACATGGGGTTATTGGGACCCCTCCGCATGAATTCAGTCACTGTCATGGTGTTATTCAGTCCCAAAAGGTAATTTTGCGGTCACTGCATGGAATTAATAATCCCTCTTTACAAGACACTGGTTAGGCCACATCTGGAGTACTGCATGCAGTACTGGAGTGCCACACCTTCACAAGGACATTAACCAAATTGAGGCAGTCCAGAGAAGGGCAACCAAAATGGTGCAGGAACTGCATCAGAAGACATATGAGGGCAGATTAACGGAGCTCAATATGTATACCCTTGAACAAAGGAGGGAGAGAGGTGATATGATCGAAACATTCAAACACCTTAAGGGCATTAACAAGGTGAAAGAGTCTAACATGTTTAAATATAAGAAAAATAGCAGGACAAGAGGACACAGCATGAGATAAGAGGGAGGCCGATTAAGGGGGAATGTGAGGAAATTGTTTTTCACAGAAAGAGTGGTGGATGCATGGAACAGCCTACCTCAGGAAATGGTGGCTATGAATACAGTGCAGGGCTTCAAACAGGCATGTGATAGGCATAAGGGAGCAATACAGATGAGTATGAATAGATAGGCCACTGACAGAGCAAAGGCCGATGGCACATTTATAAGGTAGAAAAAGAAATGGGCAGACTGGATGGGCCTTGCGGTCCTTATCTGCTGTCAACATCTATGTTTCTATGTTTAATCACCTTTCAGGACTGATTAATGAAAGGACAGTGCCACTGTTCATGAGGTGGGCTCTCAAAAAGCCTATGCTGCAAATTTGGTGAAAAAATCCCAAAAATGACTGTTTTACGAGCGTGCATTTCACAGTTTCCACGCACGCTCATAACTTCGTGAATGTGTAATATTTTGACTCCAGATTTTCAACATTGGCATTTTTCCACACCTCCTTATGAACAGTACAGCTGTCATTTTACACATCCTGGCTTAAATGTGTTTTCGTACTTCCGGCGCAGAATAGCATGGTCGCTGTAGGAAATCAATTTTAGGGACAGATTAAGAAAATGACAGTGACTCTGTTCATGAGTAGAGGTCCTAAAATGCCTATGTTGAAAATTTGATGATGAAAATCCATAAAACAACTGTGTTACAAGCATGCGATGCGCAGTTTCCGTGCACCCTTGTAACTTCGCACATTTGAAATATTTTCATGCCAGATTTTCACCAGTGGCATTTTTTCACACCTCCTTATGAACAATGTAGCTGTTATTTTTCACATCCTAGCCAAAATGTGATTTCACACTTCCAGTGCAGAATAGCGCAGTTGCAGTGGTAAATCAGTGTTTGGAACAGATTAACAACAAGCGAGTGAGAGAAGGGGAGTGACAAGCTCAATGGAGCTCTGTCAGGACTGTTGTGGGTTTCTTTGTTGGCAGAAAAAGGTGCCAATGCAGGCAGGAGCCCAGTACAAAAGGGCAGCTTGCAGCACTGGGAGAAACAGAACGAGCAAGTGAGAGGGGGGAGTGAGGAGCTCAATGGAACTCAGCCGGGACTACTGCGGCTTTCTTTGTGTGCAGAAAAAGGCACCAATGCAGGCAGGAGCCCAGTACAAAAGGGCAGTCTGCAGCACTGGGAGAAACAGAACAAGTGAGTGAGAGAGTGGGAGTGAGTGAGCGAGCTCAATGGAGCTCTGTCTGGGCTGCTGCAGATTTCTTTGTAGGCAGAAAAAGGCACCAATGCAGGCAGGAGCCCAGTAGAAAAGGGAAGTCTGCAGCACCGGGAGAAACAGAATGAACAGGTGAGAGAGGGGGAGTGAACAAGCTCAACGGAGCTCTGTCGGGACTACTACGGATTTCTTTGTGGGCAGAAAAAGTGCCAACACAGGCAGGAGCCCAATACAAAAGGGCAGCCTGCAGCTCCAGTAGAAACAGAATGAGTGAGTGAGAGAGGGGGAGAGAGTGAGCTCAACAGAGCTCTGTCAGGGCTTTAGAGTTGCCCACCCACCGGCCCAGGGTCCTGTGTGGTCCTATATTACAGCAGGGTCTCTGGGGTGGAGACAAAGCAATGATTGGATACTTTTATGATTGCTGTAATAATACAGATTTAGTTGTTCTGTTTATTTCTCTAACTGAGCTAAGTACTGAGCTATACTGTTAGGATTGCTGTAATAATACACATTGATTTGTTCTGTTTATTTCTCTAATGGAGTTGAGTAATACTTGGAGTGCAATACGATTTCATACTGGGCTAAGTGAAACTATGAGGGCCGAGAACAAAAAGTATGGCAGGTGAGGGGTGAAAAATGGACAAGGAGGCTTGAGGATTGCTACAGTGATACAGTATCTAATGGATGAGATTTGAGACTGAATTAACTCGGTTGGCAAGCACGCAGTAGGGGGACTAGTGTGGGGGAAAACAGGAATTTGAGTTAATAGGGTCCTAACAGTTGTAGTAGGGTACAGAAACCAGGAGTAAGAGCCTGTAACATAAGATGGGGCCAAAATGGGGCAGGTGCTGTGTGTCAATAGGGCAAGCATCTTTGGAAGGGTGGTGGTGTATACAGGGTGTGGGTCCGCCATGATCCTGGACTGGGCTTGGATGATGGGGGGGGTGTATCCTCTGTAGACAATTGGATAGTTTGAGGGAGGAACTGTGGAGGTTAGGGAGGAGTCTAAGTGGCAGAGCAGATGAGTATGGTGGGCATCCTGGCTGGGGGGATAGGGATGGCAAGGGGGATAGGGAAGAACAACTAGGGACTGAAACTGACCCCAGTATCAGAGACACTAGCAGAAAAGAGAGGAGAAGGGTGGGGTGCCTGAGGTGAGGGAGGGGCCTCCTGATGGGGAGGAAGAGACCATGCAGAGTATCAGAAGAGAGAGCAGATGGCTTCAGGTAGGGAGGGACCAGGGGTGGAACCAGGGTGGGCATGGAGGGGAACAAGTAGGAGGGGGGAACCGATAGGGGGAAGAGATGTAGAAGGGGTATTGAGTAGGAATAGATTCAAGCCTCTACTATGGGACAGAGGAGGGAGCAGGACCATACTGAAGGGGGGAGGACAAGCAGGGCATGAGAGGGATGACAAGAGGTAGCAGAAGAGATAGCGAGGATGAAAGGGTAGAAGGGGGCTAGTAAGGAAGGAGGAGGGTGACTGGAGGAGAGAAGGCTATGGGAAGGGGAAGTATGGGAGGGGCATCACTATAGGGGTCGAAGGGAATGGGGGCTCTAAATTGACAACAACAGTGATAGGAGAGGAGCTGGAAATTAGCAGGGGAGGAGGGGAGGTCAATCAATCAGTCAAAATCAATCAAAATCTTTATTTATCCAGGTGGGCACCATAGAACAAGGCTCATTTGCAAGGTGGACCTGGTCATGAATACATCAAAGTACAGTACAGAAGCAGGTATACAAAAAGCAATAATATACAAGGAAGAAAAAGTATATACAGTACAGTGCAAGGTTGAAATAAATAAATAAAAAACAGCATTATTTTACAATTGAAGAAGTCAGCAGATGTACAATCAACCATAGGCATACAGAGGTTATAAGCAGAGATCTTTTGAGTGAGGCAGCCGGCAACTACACATATAGGGGAAAGAGGCCATGTATGGGGTGACAGGTTAGAGAGGTAAAGATGAGGAGGGATATATTACTGATGACTGGGGGAAAAATTGGGCTAAAACCACAGAAAATGACGATGACTGTCATGTACTTGTTTATTATGATAATGATGGAGGAGGGGTATTTGGGACACCACTATGGATAGGATGGGACTTTAGCCGGGCTGGAGAGGACAGGGAAGGGTGGGTGCAGCAGGAAGAGTTAATATGGAAAGAATGAGAGCCAGGGGTAGAAACATGGCAAGCGTCAGGATGGAAAGGGGGAGTTGCGGAATTAGTGTGCTAGCGATGAGGAAAACATTTGCAAGGTGCTTTCATGTAGCGATCGTAGAGCGCCTTGAAAATATTCAGGCTAACAGGGCAGCTCAACTTCAAGTTCCTTTGTAAACCATTCCACAATGTGGGTAAAGTGAAGCTTAGAGCAGCTTTGCTGAAATGAGTGTTGACCCTTGGAACTTGGAGGGCAATTAGGGAATAGCTCCTTAGAGCATAGGTGCCTAACACACTTCAGGGAATACAATCTGAGACATATGAGGGGAGCTTGTTGGTCACTGCTCTGAAGGCCCATAGGGTGGCGTTTCTATTCCTCCTATAGTGAAGGAAAGTCCAGCCTAATGATGAGTACAGGGAGCAGTGGTGTGTGGAAAGTGGAAGGCCAGTAATGAACCTGATAGCTCTGTGGTAGAGGGTGTCCAACTTAGCCAGTACAGAGGCAGTGCAGTGGCTGTAGAGCAGGTCCGAGTAATCTATTAAAGATAGGAAGGTAGCTTGAACCAGTTGAATCTTGGTCTCCTTTGTGAGCAGGTGGTTAATTCTGTACAATAATCCTAATCTTTGCCTTTGTTTCTTCTGTAGTTATTCGAGATGGTCGTCGAAGGAAAGTTTATGATCGAGCCAAACTCCTAGATATTTGAATTTAGCTACATACTCTAGTGTTTCTCTAAGAACAGTGGTAATTTATGGGGTAGCCCCCCCTCCAGCAGGAACTGCCGCATGCAAGGAGGGAGAGAAGAGCATGTCTTTTGTATTTTTCGCATTGAGCAAAAGCTTTTTGTTTATGAGCTGGTATTGTAGAAGGTTAAATTCAGCTTGGAGGGCTTCACAGGCTGATTCCGGCGTGGGACAACTCAAGTACAGTACAGTGTCGTCCACAGATAAGTGGATGTTGGCTTTTTTTAATGGGGTCATTGATGTTGTTAATGTAGACTGCAAAGAGGAGGGGACCAAGGATAGAGCCCTGGGGCACGCCCCTCAGCATAGATTTTAATGGAGAAAGATCACCTTCAGCTTTAACCTGCTGTTTCCATTCTCCGAGGTAGTCTGCAAACCAGCACATAGATTTATGGTCCTGGCCTAAGGTGCTTAGGGAGGAAAGAAGCAGGCTGTGATCGACTGTGTTGAATGCCTTACTAAGATCCAAGGTCAACATGGGAAGCCCAGTTGGAAGTAATCAGGCTGAGAAGGGGTTCAAGCGGGATGAGAGGAATAAGGCAGAGAAAAGGGGTGAGGCAGAAGTAGGGGGTGCAGGTGCAGATACAGAAATCACAGAGGTGCAGCTGGTGGGGGTAAGGAGCAGGGACAAATGAATACTGGGGTGTTGGAAGGGGCATTAGAAGGGAAAGGGGGTAAGGGACGGGGGGGGTACTTGTCCTGGGGGGTTCTATACTGAAAGGTGTGAGATGGGGCAGAAGGGGGAAAAGCACAGCCATATTTGGGTTGAAGCTATCTCTGGGTTGACTGCAGGAGGGTCAGGCACTGCTCAAATGTGCAGTGAGGGGGGAGGAAGAAACCTCATTTACTGCTGCATGTGGGTACAAACGACTTGGCGGGGGAGACTGTGGAAGTAGTGAGGGGGAGGTTCTAGGAGTTGGGCAGGCAGTGTGAGAGCATGGGGGAGTCAGTGACATTCTCAGAGGTACACCTGGAACTATGTGAAAGCATGGGGAGGAAGGGTAGGATTGAGGACTTCAACGAGTAGCTAAGGGATTGGTGCCACACCAAAAATTATGGGTTAGTGACTAACTGGGGTAGGGTCTGGGGGAATAGTGACTTGTACACAGCTGACAGGCTACGATTGAGCAGGGAGGGGATGGGAGTGTCAAAGGCGGAATTAGAGGGGTATATCTCTATTAAGGTGGATTTAAACTAGTGGGGGGGTGCCAAAAGACCGAGGTTTGTAGAAAGGTCAGGACAGGGGAGCCTAATGAGCTCAACACCCCCAGATATAGGTAAAGGCAGAGGCGTAGTAACCCTGGGAGGGGGTGGGCAGAGTGGTCTGAGTGTAATACAGAAGGCACCACCACCTGATAAGATTAATAAGGAGAAAGGGGCCGGACTACTGGAAGGAGGGACACAGGCCAAGGAGAAGAGTCAGGGGGGGTACGGGTGGAAGGTGGTCTCTCTCAACGCAAGAAGCCTGGGGAACAAAATTGCAGAGCTTCAGGTGCTCCTTTCAGAGGGGAAGGTGGACACTGCTGCAGTGACAGAGACTTGGGCCACAGAGTACCATGACTGGGACTTGGCAATCCCTGGATACAGGATATTCAGCAGGGACCAGGGGGTTGGAAGGGGGGGGGGTTGCACTCTATGTGAGGAAGGGGATCAAATGCATAACAGACGATGGAGAAGAGGAGAGGACAGAGGCACTTTGGGTGAAACTCCTGGACTCCAAGGGCAGAAAGCTGAGGCTGGGAGTGGTGTAGAGACCATCAGCCCAATCCAGGGAACTGGACGGAGAGTAGGCAGAGCAGATAAGGAGAGTCTGTAGAAGGGGGAGTGTGGTGATAGTGGGGGATTTTAACCTACCGAGGGTTGACTGGAGCACCCCGGACACTAGCAGTACCAGGGAGCAGATGCTCATTGATGTATTCTAGGACGGCCTTCTGATGCAATTGGTAAGTGGGCCTACAAGGCTTGGTAGCACTCTGAACTTAGTAATGGCAAATGGGGAGGCGGTGAGGGAGGTAAGGATAAAGGACCCACTAGCGGTTAGCGACCACAAACAGTGTGGCACATTCTCACACTGGGCAGAGAGACAGGAGGCACAGGCACCAAGGTGGTGGACTTTGGGAGGATGGGAGCAATACTGTGTGGAAGACTTCAGGATATAAGGCTCGGGATGGATGTAGAACAAAAGTGGGGAGTCGTAAAGACTGGGCTAACAGAGGCCACAGTAGCCTGCACCAGGGCCAGAAGTAAAAAGAGCAGAGCCAAGAAACCATGCTGGCTGAACAAGGAATTGCTACAAGGGGTGAGGGCATTGAGAGCTGCATACTGGAAGTACAGGAGAACAAGGAAGGGAGAGGATAAGGAGGCTTATGGGAGTTGGTCAAGGGAGGTGACCAGGGGGTGAAAAAAGCTAAGGCCTCCAGGGAATTAAGGTTAGCACAGGGCATAAAGGAAGGGGGAAAAGGACTTGTTAAGGTATGTCAGGGAACAGAAGAAGTGCAAGGAACATATTGTGAGGATAAAGTGGGGAGAGGATTGGGTGGAAAAGAGGGAGGAGCAAGAGGAAATTCTAAATGAGTATTTCTGCTCTGTTTTCACTAAGGAGAGGCATAGTCCACTACCAGCATGGGCTGGGGGGTGGAGAAAGGGGGGGAGGAGGTGACAGACAAAGTGATCACAGGGACTAGGGTACTAGAGGGGATGAGGACAGTAAAAGTGGACAAGGCACCAGGTCCCGATGGCATCCACTCCAGGGTGCTGAGGAAGATGGTGGAGCTGTTGGCTGAGCCACTGGCAGGTCTGTTCAACACCTCCCTGGAAACAGGGTGTGTGCCCCAGGACTGGAGAGTGGCCCATATGGTGCCCATACACAAGAGTGGGCCTAGGGAGGAGCCAGGAAATTATTTGACGGTCAGTCTCACATCCATAGTGAGTAAACTTATGAAGGCGATACTGAAACAGAGGCTGGTGGCATTCCTAGAGAGTAATGGCCTCCAAGGTGGGCGGCAACAAGGATTCATCTCAGGGAGGACTTGTCAAACCAGAATAATAGAGTATTATGACTGGGTGACAAGAGAGTTGGACAGGGGCCATGTGGTACATGTCCTGTATTTGGACTTCAGTAAGGCCTTTGATACAGTGCCTCATGGGAGACTGGGGAAGATGACGGCAATGGGGGTGGGAAAAAAGCTGACTAAATGGATAGAGACCTGGTTACAGGGGAGGGTGCAGAGGGTGGTGGTGGGGGGGGAGCTCTCGGCACCTACAGCAGTGACAAGCGGGGTGCTGCAGGGGTCAGTGCTGGGCCCGGTGTTATCTAGGCTCTTTACCTCCGATATAGCACATGGAGTTGGGAGCAGGATTAGCCTGTTCACAGATGATACCAAATTGGGGGCAGTAGTGGACAAAGAGGACAGATGGAAAAAACTGCAGGGGGGACCTAACCAAACTAGAGACATGGTCGGTGAAGTGGCAGCTAGGATTCAATGCAAACAAATGTACGGTGATGCACTTCAGGCCTAAGAACCAGAAGAGGGACTATTGGTTGGGGGGGTGAGGTTGGGGATCACAGAGGAGGAGAAGGCCCTAGGGGTGTTGGTAACTGGGAGCATGAACAACACAGCCCAGTGTAGGAGAGCAGCAGCAAAGGCAAACAGGATGCTGGGGTGCATTGCAATGGGGTTCTCATCCAGACACATGGATGTGATCCTATCTCTCTACAGATCATTGATCAGACCGCACCTGGAGTACTGTGTGCAATACTGGAGGCCATACCTGAGGAGAGATGTAAAGTTACTGGAGGGGGTGCAAAGAAGGGCAAAAAAAATGCGAAAGGGGATGGAAGGAAAGGAATATGAAGTTAGGCTGAACAAGCTGAACATGTACACACTAAAGGAGAGGAGGGATGGGGGAATACGATTCAAGTATTTAAATACCTGAGGGTTGTATATAAGCCTAGCACTGAGGGGGTGTTTAAACTGAGGACTGGAAGAGAGACGAGGGAGCATGGACTAAGGTTGGAAGGGGGATGTTTCAAGAGGGAAATGAGGAGGCACTACTTCACTGAGAGGGTGGTGTCTAGTTGGAATGCACTGCCAGAGGCGATGGTAACATGTAGGACAGGCAATAGCTTTAAGAAGGACTGGGATAATGCAAGAGGAAGAGTCGGAGGGGCAGAGGCTGGGACAAGCGGGGGAGGAACTGAGGGAGAGGAGGCTGGGGCAGCTGCAATCTAGGGTGCTAGCTGCACACTCAGGCAGATTTAGATAGATCGATTGGTCTGTTTTGTTGGCAGATTCGTATGTTCATATGTATGTTCCTATGTAAAATCATAGTGACTCTGTTCATGAGCAGAGGCCCTAAAATGCCTATGTTGAAAATTTGGTGACAAACATCCATAAAATAACTGTGTTACAAGTATGCATTGTGCAGTTTCCATGCACCCTCATAACTTCGCAAATTTGTAGTACTTTCACTCCAGATTTCCAACATTGGCATTTTTTCAGACCTCCTTATGAACAGTACAGCTGTATTTTTAACATCCTGCCCGAAATATGCGTTTACACATCTGGCGCACGATAGCACGGTTGCTGTGGGTAATCTATGTTTGGGACAGATTAAGAAAATCATACTGACAGCATTCATGAGCAAAGATCACAAAAGACAATGTTGAAAATTTGGTGAAATAATTCCACTAAATGATTGTGTTACGTGCATGCATTGCACGGTTTCCACATACACTCTGAAGTTCTAGCATTTTTAATATTTTCACTACGATTTTCAACATTGCCATCTCTTCACACCTCCCTGTGAATGGTGCAGCTGTCATTCTTCACATCCTGCCCGATCTGTGTTTTCGTACATCTGGCCCACAATGGCACGGTCCCTGTGGGAACTCAAAGTTTAGGACACTTTGACAAACTCACAGTGTCACTGTTCATGAGAAGAGGTCCCAAATGCTTTTATGAGGTGGGGGTCACAAAAAGGCCATGTTGAAAATTTTTAATGCAAATACCAACAAACACCCGGGGCATTAGGGTTTCTAACCACAACATCCCACCCTATACAGACCGACAGGCATCAGGGGTGTGCCTTTGGATTGCCTACTGTAATGCTCATGCCATTCCACCCTACCCCCCCCCACCCTGCAGCCAATGACAGGCATCAAGGTGTGCCTTGGACTGTTGGGTCCCAGAGTTCACCCCATTCTCCTATATTGCACCCATTTCAGCGTATGTCCTTATGGAGTGGGGTGACTGTAAAGCCGAACACCCCAAGGCACACCTCAATGCTTGTCTGCAAGATAGGGTGAGGTGAAATGGCATGAATGTTGTGGGCGACAACCCAGACACATTCCCCAATGCCTGTCCATCTCTGCAGGTTGGAGGTGGGGTTGGCATGAAGTTCAATACTTTACTGCCATTCCTAAACACTGCATCTGTCTAACTCCTGCATTTCAAATGTTAATACCAGCAAGCAAACATTCGGCATTGATAAATGCTTGTTTTACTGTCCTTTAGCAATAGCTTTGGAATGGAAGCAGTTTACATGGCTTTTGACCCTGGGGCCAAACACCAGATAGGAATCACAATCTAAGAATCCAGGCAATCCCCTACAGTATGCTCCCAGTCAAATTTCTTTGTTTCTTTATTTGTTATCTGGGTAGATACACTAGACCCACAATTACGTTTAAAAGCATGACCTAAAATGCAAATACAATAATAATAATAAAAGCAGTGCATACAAAAATACAACATGAAAAAAAAAGAAATATAAAATAGCAATATTAACAGGTGTCCTTTTGCAAAGAATGGCTAAACGGTTTAAACAAGAGGGTTAACCAAATGTCAAATTATTTCTGGCATCTTCAGCCAACATTGGTTTCTCAGCTCTTCAGCATCCTGAACTCCACTATATCCTTCTTTCAGCATGGTGCCCAGAAGTGGACACAGTTCTCCACTTACAACCTCACCATTTACATGAAATGTGGCAATCATTTCCCAAGATTTTCTTTCTGTGCCCCCATACATTCAGGAATCCTATTGTTCTTTTTTTTTTAAGTTTGTTTATGTACACAGTGCTAAACAAACACTTTGTGCAAGTTGGGAGAGAAGGGGCTGCAGAGGTGCATCAGTGTAGCATCCAATGCAGCTCAAACTGCAGGAGGCTCGCCACTGACAGTCTAACCAGGAGCAGGCTGAAAGTGATGGTATTCAGCCTGGTTGTTGGGCAGACATTTTGTGTAGTTGAAAGGGTAAAGCTGCACCTATCAGCAGCTCTATCCTTTCATCAAAAATATTTATTTATTCATTTATTAGGTCTAGGATTACAATACCTTTGAGCCAGGGCTCTTTTACAAAGGTTCCACATCAGGTTACAATTCAAAACATAAGACATGTAAGTCAGATTACAAATTCAATACATAGGTCGAGGTTACAAAAGTGTAAGCTAAACAGAGTTACAAAGCATCTGAGAAACAAAACAAGTTTTGGAGGCTAGGTTACAAGGAGATAGCAGATGAGGTGCAAAGGGGATAGAGGACAAGAGAGAGGAAGAGTAGAGGGGGCAGAGAGCTATAGAGGAGGAGCACAGCCAGAGGCATTGTCATAGACATAACATGGGGAAATGCATGCTAAGGGGTAACCAAGTGCTAATAGGAGAGAGAACTGCATAAGGTTATGGAAATATTCATGGGGTCAGCTAGTGAAGGCAGTCACAGAAGCTAGAGGCAGTGAGAGAGAGAGAGATGTAGCCTTCATTTAAATGCACCAAGGGTAGGAGTGGAGGAGATGTAACTGTTTAGACCATTTAGCTAGCTGGGTGCCCTGTAGGCAAAAGATCTTTGACCTTGTGAGGTATGACAACATGGAAACTGCAGGAGCTGTAATTCAGTCCCCTGGTTGAGCTGGGGTTATTGCTAGGGTGCAGAAGTGCACACACTCCAGGGGGTGCAAGGCACATAGTTATTTTCTTCGCCATGGTGCAGGTTAGGTACTTCATCTGATTGGTGAGTTGCAGCCATCCAGTTTGTGCATAGAGGTCGCACATATGTTTGAGGTGGTGGGATCCAGTGTTTTGTCAGAAGACCTTATTGAGGGAGGTGGATATGCATCTAAGAGCAGTAGCGGGGGCACAGCAATAGATGATAAGCCCATAGTCAATAATGGAGACAACAGAGCTCTGAATGGCAACAGTCAGGGCTTCTGGGGTAAGATGGTGTCTATGCCGGAAGAGAAGGCCAAGGTGAGTATCTACTGCTTTGGCTACAGAGTCATTGTGGGCACTGTAAGTTAGATGAGGGTCTAGAGTGATCCCAAGGTACTTAAAGTCTTGAACCTGTTCCAGGGTGACTCCATGACTGGTTTTGATGGATAGGAGGTGCAGCTTATGCTTGTTATGAGAGCTGCTGAACATCATAGACTTTGCTTTCTTATTACTGAGGACTAGATTGTGATTTGAGAATCAATTTTCAACAGATGTGAAGCCAAGCTAAAGGTTGTCTTGTAGAGGCTTAGGATCCTTGTGGGAAGCAAGAATTACAGCATCCTCTGCATAGAGGATGATTGTTTCGGAGCAAGAATTTGGAAGGGAGTTCAGGAACCAGCTGAATAGCAGGGGGCCCACAATGGAACCCTGAGGGACACCTGAGTGAACAGGCTTGGTATCAAAGAGGACATCTGCAATTTTTACTCTTTGAGACCGGTTCTCCAAGTAGCTTTTGAACCAGGCAGTGGAGTTGGGAGAGAGCACAGCTTTCAGAAGCTGCACAAGCAGTAGGCAGTGATGGACAGTGTCAAACGCCTTAGTCAGATCGATAAAGATGGACCCAATTAACTGACCGTTGTCCAGTGAGCTGTGAAGAATGCCAGAGAATTCCAGTAGGGCAGATGAGGTGCTATGTCCTTTCCTGAAGCCATGTTGTTGCGAGCGCAGGATATTGTATTTGTCCAGTAAATCTGTGAGCTGATCTGCTGCAATACATTCAAGGGCCTTGGAGAGGGGTGGCAATATAGGGATTGGACGGTAGTTTCCATGAGTGGCCCTGTCACCGCTTTTATGGACAGGGGTAACAGTGGCAGATTTCCATTTGTCAGGGAATTGGCTGAGCCTAAGTGAGAGGTTGAAAATATATGTCAGTGACTGTAACACCTCATCAAGGGCGAGGGACAGCAGTTTATGATCAAGTGTTTCACTGCTGGATCTGGATTAGGTGATGGCTTTGGTAATGTATTTGCGGGCATCATGCATCTTGACTGCTTTGAAATAAAAAGGTAGGTGGCTGGAGAAGGAGGAGGAGGCATTGGGGGGAGGCAAGGGAGAGTCATAGTCCTTGAAAAAGTTAGAAGGGAGAACACTGCTGAGATCGGTGAATGCGGTGTTGAAGGTATTTGCTATGATTTTAGGGTCAAGCATAGTAGACCCATTTATGTTGAGCAAGGTAAGGGAGGTTTTTGGCTACTTCCCAGTGACCTCTTTAATATTGTTCCAAAATGCCCTCCCGTTACCCCAGGTATCCGTGAGAGCGTTCTTGAAGTAGGTAGATTTCTTCTGTGGGATAGATTTGGTACAGTCATTTCCTGCACATTTCTAGTTTTGGATGTCAGTTTCTTTACCCTTGGTTCTGGCCAGATCCCAGAGATGATCTTTAGATTTTAGTTGATGTAAGAGATTGGCTGAGAGCCAGGGATTAAAAAGGGCTTTGACTTTGTGCTTTTTAAAAGGAGCATAGGAGTCACAGGCTGCATTGAAAGTGTTGATGAAGTAATCCAGCGCAGTATTTACATCTGTTGCTTTGTAGATAGGGGACCAGTCTTGGAGGTTAAGGCATGTTTTGAGGTGTGACAACTGCCCATGTGGTAGGATTCTACTAGTGATGATATTAGGAGTTGGCTTGCGGAATTCGTTCGACCATTCACAGACGACGGGGAATGGTCGTTAATCGAGTCAGGGAGGACTGAGGTATTTGTGATACGAGTTGGGTGGCTGGTAAGAATCCAATCCAGGAGGGTGCTGGTGCCGGATTTGTAGTTTTTCCTGGTCAGAGAGATGACCATCTGGGTGAGATTGACCAATGAGATGGCATCCTTATGGACCCCTGCATCAGACGTGAGCCAGTTTATATTAAAGTCTCCAAGCAGAATCATTTCTGAGTCAGGAGGTTGGGACCTGGTGAATTCCAAGACAGCGTTAAGGCCATTCCCTTGTTCTTCCGGGGGGATATACACTGAGGCAACTGTGAGGGATTTATTATGGGCACCTAATACGATTTGGATTGGGAGAATCTGCGCAGCAGTGGCTTGGAGTGGTTAGTGATAGGGTGTCCCAGTAGCGAAACTTTAAGGTAAATTGCACATCCACCACCTCTTTTGGACTTTCAGTCTAGAATGAAAACATTGTAGCCTGGAAGAGTGATAGCCAAGTCAGGGATTTTGGGTGTAAGCCAGGTTTCTACAACTGCCAGGATATCTGGGCTGTGTTGATTGGTAAAGATTTATAGGGCATACAGCTTGGGGAGTAGTCTACAGATGTTAAGAGATGCTATGGAGAGTGCTCCTGAGGGTTTTTCCTGGTGGATAGAGCTGGAGGTGATTGGGCCAGGGTTAGGATGGATGTTTCCCAACAGCAGCTGGAGGAGGAGCACAAGCTTCAGGGTGCACCACCGTAAGTCCCTGAGCGTGAGTCTACATGCCTGTTTTTTGCAGGAACTTACATTTGGTTGGTGGCAATGATCCCAGAGTGATGGCACGTGAGAGAGTGATGAGAGTATCCAGGACCTGTGTACAGTGGTAGGCAGGGACTGCCATCCATTTGCAGAGGGGAGCACCCGGGGCGGGGGGCAAGCTCATAGTGGAGAGTACCTGAGTGATGTTGGGCAGTGCCAAGTAGGATGCTGAGGGGGGAAGAGGGGAAGCAAGCTCCAGGGAGGAAGAAAAGTGGAAAGAGGGATGAGAGTCAGAGAAGCAGAAACTGCAGTGCATGGAGGGACAACATGATGTGACAGTCAGGAGGATTGGGCTGGATTGGGTAAGTGTGCTTATAACTGGGCCCTCTAGTGGCTAAAAGATATAATCTGCTAATGGAAAAAAAACAAAAAACTTTAAACTGAAAAAATTCAGCACTCAGTATTAAAACAGACCAGATATCAGAGGCAATACTGCATTAGGGGGAAAAAAGGTTAAATAAACTGGCCGATGGTAGTGACATAGTCCAGTCAGAAGGAATTTGGAAATGCCTGGCAGGATGAGGAACCAAACTCGGAGCTCATGTTCTGCGGACAGCCAATAAGAGCTGCCCCAAGATAAAGGCAATTGTCCTTAGAAAATTTACAGAGACAGCCACACAGCCTTGAGTTCCGGAATGCTATCCAGGCCATACCTGCTAGTAAGGGCTCAGGGAGTGTGGCAGCAGGCTCTTCTCGCCATGCAGGCATGTAGACCCCCCATCTGAGGCACTGTTAGCCTTCAGTTAGATGCTCCCCAGAATTGAGCTGTGTGCCGTTATGCTCAGCCTGCTCCTTATCTCCCCCCATCCATATTACCCCTTTTTCCTCCATCAGTGGTGGCAATTTTTTTTTTCCATTATCCAAAGTTACTTTGTTCAAATTTTTTTGTTTCCCCGATGTCTGCTGTCTCTACTGACCTGCTGTGGGCAGGGCCATGCCAGTGCTGCTTGACATGATGTGGGAGAGTCTGGAGATCGAGGTCGTTGAAGTAAGCCGACTGTGAGACAGGCTAAAGCTACCTTTTTCTTTTGCTGTTATATTTCCTAAACTGACACTGTGACTGCCCCTGCTGCTTGTAAATTTACTGAATGCAATAGGGCTCACCCATGCTGCTTGTGGTTGTCGGCACTACCCCCCCATGTGGGTACACAAGTACATCACCTTAAAATCGTATGGTATCTGGCCCGGACAGTCTGATCCAGTTCAGCTACAGTACTTTCCTCCAACAGACTAGAACAATCTGCTGGCCATTCTCAAATTGTCTCCTAGATTCCCTGCCAGTAAAATACAATTTGTTTGACCACCTAAACAATATCTGTCAGCATTAATAGTGCTGGATCAGAACTCTTTATATATAATTTTGTGTTGTTATCTGTTTACAGTTACCCTATTATTATGTATGCATGTATAATACAACTGCTCTCCCCTCATACCCACATGGAAATAAAACATTGCATCTGATGAGGTTAAGAAGGTGAGACATAAAATAAACGTGTAATGTATATGCTTGTGTGCGAGGGCCTGTTTGTGTGTATCTCTTTCAGCGGTGGTCTCTGTCTGCTGGAATGCCACTCTGTTATACTAGGAGAAGGGGTTGATCTGAATGTCTGACAGTGATCAGCAATTCAGTGCAGAGTGTGCAGTCTAAGAGAGTGCAGCCCTGCCCCCCTCCCAATAGCTTCTGAGACATGGCCACTTACAGCCTGAGGGAACTGCCTCCTGGGGCTAAGGAGAAATACTTTATCCAAGCATACTGTCTACTTACATCCTGAGGGAACTGCCTCCCAATGCTGAAGAGAAATATTTCACCCAAACATACAAGGATGTCATGGTCAGGGAGAAGTACAACATTACAGTGCTGTGAACTGTAGCACAAGTTTAAAGAGCACTAGTGAGAAGTTTTCAAACCAGCTGGACATATGGGTCAGCCAGCAGTCATCAGTCTGTGATCTTGGAAGTGGGTGTGTAGCTTATCAGGAGGGAGTTCACACTGCCCTGCTGCCAAAGAGATTTACTGTTCAATGAAAAAATGGATTCCATTGGGGATGTCTTTGTTTTGGTATTTCAGGAGAGGTCCTGAGTGTTGGCATGGAAAAACCATGCCCATAATTGTGCACAGAGGAGGGTTTCACTGCATTGGTGGTGTAATTGCAGGGACCAGACAGAGGGCAAATAATACTATGGCAAATATGCTCTGTCTTTCTGTAAGCCACATGAGTAGAGGAACCTTGTCAGTGAGGTATGCCTTCCGGCATCCTGTCCAAAGTTTTATGAAGGCACATTGCCTTCAGCCTGGAAACATGCAGACATCCAGAAAATAAATTTAAAGTGGGGGAAGAGAGGGGGTCTGAAACATACTAGTAGAGCAGTGCCAACCACCATTTTGAAATAGTCCCCTCCACCCCAACCCCACCCCAGACACCGATCATGCCAGTTGAACTGTATAACTGTTTCTGCCATAGACTTAAAATCACCCTTTCTTGAATATTTTTTGAGGGAGGGATTCGGATGACTAAACACACCAATGCATTTCTGCTGTGCTTCATTTTATTGTATGTTAGAGTAAGGGTACAGTAGTGTTTTATAGTGTATGGTGGAATGTTGTTATAGGTAAAAATCCATACCTAGAATACAGTTGTTGTGATGTAGTAGCTATGTAGCTGCTGCAGCATAACAACATTGAACGCACTAGTGCATGCACATTGCATTATCAGGAAGCGGCCATGGTGGTGAGAGCAAGAGTGAAGGAGAACAGCAGAGCAGAAAAAAACATTAAGTAGGGCTCCCAAATACTCATGTAAAGGATTCTCTTAACTTTTGATAGTGAACCATACAGTATAAAAGACAATGTATTGTCTACTATCTATGCCAAGTGAATATTTTCATCTCAAGGTTGCCATGGCTACAACCTTTCAAGCTGCACTCTCGAGGTTCAAATGGTCGCCATGGCAACCTCTTGATGAATTCATATGCTTGTGATAGAAAGAAGACTATACATTATCCTCTGTTAATATTACACATTTCTACTTACTGCAGTACACCTACTAAGGGTGTCATGGTACATTTAATATCACAGTTCAGTATTAAATGGGCTATGGCGCAATTAATACTGCACTGTAGTACAATACTGGGATATGATTACTATGATGTTTTGGCACTAATTCAGCCCTACTGACTGTGATAATACATACTGGAATAAGGGTACCATGATGTTTGGGCACTAATACAGACCTAAGACAAAAATTAACCATATACTGAGCAAAGGGTACCATGATATTTGTGTACTATTGCAGGCCTACTGTATATCTGATGCTGCATACTGGGCCAAGGGTAGCATGATGTCAGGGTACTGATACAATCCTATTTTACAGTGTAAGGCATACTGAGCCAGGGATAACGTGACATTAGGACACTAATATAATCATATTGTAAAGAATTAAGAGAATCAGCACCCAGTCCATGACATATTTAAAAAATATTTTAGTGCAAAAGTCCACAGTGCTTTACTTCTGGCTCACAATACCAAAATGGTAGCAGGCAGGCTACAAACTCTTATGTTTTGCCTGGTTACCTACTGGGCTTCATCAGAGATGACTAACTGAAACATCACAATGCTTAAATAATAAACACCCTGAATATATGTTCACAAAATGTGCAAAGGTTGCCATGATGTTAGGGCACTTAGGGCACTAATATAATCCTATTGTACAATGATACTGTATACTGAGGTAAGGGTACAATGATGTTAGGGCACTGATATAATCCTTTTCTACAAAGATACTGTATATGGGACCAAGGGTGCCATGATATTAGGGCACTGATATACATTCTGCTATACTGATTAAGGGTACGTTGTTTTTTAATAATAATTCATTTTTATGATACTGGGGAAAAGGTACAGTGTTGTTCTAAAAAGGCAACAGTTCTAATGTAGGGGATATGGGTACAGTGGTGTTTTAGTAATTCTACAGTTTTACTATCCTAGGATAAGGAACCTGTGGTGTTTTAGTAATACTACTGTTCTAATACACTAGGTAAGGATACTGCTTTGATTTAGTAATAATATAGTTCTACTCTAGTAATAGTATTTAGTAATAACACAGTTCAACTATACTGGGTTAAGGGTACAGTGGTGGTCTAGTAATAATACAGTTCTACTATTTACTTATTATTTGAATTTTGGCAAACGGGTGAGCCCACTGAGACAGTATAGTCCCTTTTTCAGGGATGCCCCGGGAAGTGCAGTACAATGACAATGACATGGCAAGTACAATGGTTCCATTACATCATCTACAGGTACAAAGAGATCATTTGCAGTTACACTTACAAATTACATAGAGAATAATGCATATGTATGGAGTTGATATGGAGTTTTTTTACAAGCCAGTGCGATTATAAAACCCCAGGAGCTAAGCCTCGAGAGGTTTTGTCATCACACAACGAGGGTGTAAACTCAATTTCTACTCCATACATAATGTTTTATTTTTATAATAACTGGTGATCCTAAAAACAATTCAATAGAACAATTAACAGTAAGGAGAGAAGTGAGGCGAAAACGCTCTCATTTCCTTACTAGTAGGCATGCCCCCATGCTATTCAAGGAATGATATCACATAATGTGCTAGGGTGGAGGGCGTGCCTACTAGTAAGGAAGTGTGAGCGTTTTGTTATCATTTTGAATCTATTTACTTTGGAATGCGAGTGCTGCAGGCTTCTTGGTGCGAGGCTGTAAAAGTCATATCAACCCGCGGGTTGATATGACTTTTTTCGTATCAACCTGCGGGTTGATACGACTTTTTACAGTACTGGAAAACGGGTTAATAACAAGGATCACCAGTTATTATAAATACATATAGTATGCATAGAAGCTCAGACAATTTGAATACCAATACATGGTGTTTGGAATACTATACTGAAGTAAGGATACTGCACTGTTTTACTAATAATACATTTCGCCAAATTTTCAACATAGCCTTTTTTTGGACCCCATCTCAAGAACAAGGTAAGTGACTTTTTTCAAATTTGGGCTGAAATGTGATTTTGCAGTTGCTCTCGAAATCACCGTTCCAGTTTGTTTTGAAACTTTTTACCTACCAGGTACATCAGGTGGGGTCATATGAAGACTATGTCGAAAATTAGGTGCAACAAATATGGTAAAATGACCAAGTTGTGAGTGGACATTGAAATATTCAACCTTAATTCAAAATTGTGCTATTTTTCAATATTTTTCCATCAAACTTTCAACATGGCCTTTTTGGGACACAACCTCATGATCAAGGTAGGTCAAATTTTTCAGATCTGGCCAAAAAGGTAATTTCATAGTTGTTCCATAAAATTACCTTTTGGGCAGTATTAGAACATTTTTGCTGACCACGTTTATGAAGTGGGGTCATAAAAAGACTAGGTTGGAAATTTGGGGTCAAAATCTTAAAACAAAAATGCCAATAATATGAAGGTACACTGAATATGTTCAATGTTCACTCAAAACATTAGTAATTTTTTATATTTTGACCACATGTTCTCAGCATAGCCAGTTTATTACAATTTTTCAAATCCTGCCTACAATGCGTTTTTGTGCTTGTGATGTGAAAAGATGTTTCAGTTAGTATTTAATAAATGACACCTGTCTTGCTCAGAAAAGTGGGTCTTAAAAAGACTATGTTAGAAATTTGGGGTCAAAATGTTAAACAAAGTTATGAAGAATCACTGGGTTGAATTTTCAAAGCCCCGCACCACAACATTTTGAATCTGCCAGTAAACCAATCTCTTCAACTGCAACCGTGCCAAATTTTCAAAGGTCAGACACAGTTGCAACAGTTTTCTGAATTTTTCATATTTTTGGTGTACTTGGGGCTGCGGCAATCCAGCTGCTTTGAAAATCTGGCCCACTGTGTGCAGGGCCAGCTATCGGGCCAGCAGGTAACGTCTTATGCTCCCATGTGGATGACAAGAGTTCAGGGACAACCTCAGGGAACCAGCTACACAGCATGAAGATGGGGGCAGCACTGTTACGTACCACCGCTCTGAGTATGGAAAGGCATTGTGCACTCTTCTGTTGCACAAGCAACATCTTATGATGGACCAGGGAGCATTCCCTCACAAGGGGTTGCTGTATGTGTCATGGTCAAACTTTTATAATTAATTATCATGTCACTGAACATGACTACCACTCCCAATTTCTGAAAATCTCTTCACTTGAGCTTATTTGTTCAACGTACATGGTAGATTCATACTGTGGATATAGTAGTATGATGTAATGACACACAGCATTGAACCAATATATTTTATTTTTACACAGTACCCAAGACACGAGATGGGGAACTGTTAAAATGTTCAAAATCCTGTAATTTGCTTCTGAAATGAAAACCAAAAAGTAAGACAAACATTACTACTTACTGACTGACTCCATTTCAGACTCTTTACAATACTACTGAATCCTACCTGACACAACATGCAAGCAAATATTCAGTATTGGCAAATGCTTGTTTCATGTTGTTACAGTCTTTTAGATTTCTGGGTTTCACATTGCCACATTTCACTGAGGTGCTATAATAGAGAATCTTTGATTATATGCATTAAGGAAGGCAGGGCAATATAGTGTACTGATTAGAACACAGAGATTGAATTCCACCACCATCACCACTTATTTTATAAGCAACAGGGCACTTTCAGGGATTAGATTAATAGTCTTGTTAATCACCCCTTGTGTTGTAATGTGGTACATGGTGTAGTCGGATACTACATGCTCCTAAGGGACAATTTACCTATTAGTAATCTAACCCCTGAAAGTGCCTTGTTGTGAGTATACCAATAAAAAAAAATAAAACTACCATTGGGTAATAGCTATTATTTCTTTTTTGGCACAGCAGATGCAAATTAATTAAAAATTAATGTAAGGTTAATCAAATCTTTATGGTCAATCAGAATTCTTGATTTCCACCATTTTTTTTTACAAACTATTATAGCTTTCCAATGTCACATAAACTATTTATACTTAACCCGTTTCACTTTCTCTGTGCTTATCTACCTCAGTCTCACTTCACATATGTGCTTGCATATTAAGTACTATAATGGTGCCGGATGTGATTTTGGATATAACATGTATAAAATAGGTTCCATAAAGCCATATGCATATAAAATCATTTCCTTTCCTTCCTGGTCATATCCTGTTCTGTTTGCATTCAAAACTATTCACCTAAACAGCAAAACATGACTGTTAAACACTGTACTGCACTTAATTAGTGCTGCATTAATATGTTTCTCTGGAAGTGTGATCCTGTTTCTCCTTACTTCTTGTACCCTGCTTAATGTTGTAACTGCACACTAATACCATTTGTTAGTTGATGTCTTTCTGTTCTGCAATGTTTCATCACCTGTAAATGTCTTGTATTCCTTGTTGACTTGGAGCCTTTGGAAATGAGCCCCCGGCTCAAAGGTATTAATCTGAATTTGAAATAAATAAATAAAATAAATAAATTTCAACTACCGCAGTAGGGTTTTTAGGTGCCAATAGTATAGCTGTCAGCATCTATTGTGGTCATGCATAGTCTTTTGTTTATGTAGACAAGTTTAAGGTTACATTCATGTGAATGATTTGGTCACATGTTGTTATTGATTATATCATTGATAGGATTTTTAGATCTAGGCATAAGGTTTCAGACCTACACAAGCTTGGGTTTTGTCCTCTGTATTGCACGTTTTTTTTTTCTTTCTCACTACAAATTTTGTTGTATGAGAAAAAAATTTAGATGTCATTGCTGATGTAGTGAATGGTTTCAGCAGAGCTAAAAAATGGACTATCAGATAACTTGAACTTAGTTCCACAGTATGGTGTAATCAATTAAGTAAGTTCCAGCGGAGTCATCTAAATTTGAATACAATTTGAGTCACCTGTTTTGCACATTGTGATATATCCTCTCCACCATATGAACTGCAACTGCCTTACCAGTAACTCAGTGGCACAATGAATGTGTGTTTGTTTAGCAGGCAAAGAATCAGCAGCTCAAATCCTGGCGAGGATATGCATTTTGTTCTTTGTAAAATGGAAACTCACTTGAGTGGTGACTCATTGTGGTGTGGAGTTGGAAAAGTAAATTATCTGATAAGTAAATTTGGCTATGAATAGCAATTTGTCAAGGAAAATCATCTGCTGGGATTAAAACCTCAGTCACCTGTCACACAGTTTGTAACATATCACCTACACTCTAGGAAATGCAACTCACTTTCTTGCTGCTCAGTGACACACTGAATGTGCATTGCTTGATGGAGAACTGTGCTGAACCTATAAACCATTTCCCCAGCTATTTTTAAAGTACTGATTATAATTCTGTTATTGTTCCCTTTATACAGGCCTTTTAGTGAACACAGTGGATGTTTATGATTCATACTCTGACATTAAGTATCATTTTGGAACTGTATGATGTACTTTAGCCCCTCTCAGCCCCATAGTTCTATAATAGAAAATGGCTGTATTGTGCCAACAATGGAGGAGCTGAGGAAGGGACATAAACTATGTCACACAGTTATAAAATGACACTTACCACTTCTGTGTGTAAATCACAATCACCCACTAGGATAACTAGAAAGTCTGTAGAAATTTAACAGTGACAGAATTTAACCCACTATTTAAAAATTAGTTTTACAGAGGAAAATGATATACAGGCTCAGCACAGTTACACTTTAATATTCAAAGAATCAGTGGTTTAAATTCAGGTAGACATAGTTTGAATCCTGGCGGGGACTCAAACACTTTTTCAACTGATTTTATATGTAATATTTTGTAAGATAATGGATCATTAAGATTACCCCTGAAATGATTGATCAGTACAAGTCCCAATATCTTGCCTGGGCATCTTACAAATTACTTCACCCTGACCTCTTCTTATACAGAACTATCAGAAACTCCTGTGCAAAGGCTGACTGGGCCGTGAAATATTAATATTTCAAGGTCAGACTTCAGAACAACCTTAATGGCCTTGCAAAGTTCTGAAAGGTAAATCATTCCATCTTTGACCCTCCCACCCAGTCCGCTCCTCTGAGCCTTCTGGTAAATGATTCACCTGTATTTAACTCCTTCTTTGTTGGTGCTCATGTCAATGAGTTTTTTACCACTTGTGCTCTCTCTTCCACTCACTGTCCAGCCTCCACCACTCCCTCCTCACTTGTACCCTCCCCGGGTTTCCTTTCCCCCTCTGTTTCTCCCCTGGAAACCCCATCTGCCCTTTATTCCTTCAACCTGTGCAAAACCAGCACAGATGAACTGAATCCTAAACTACTCCATATCTTTACTCCTCCCATAGCATCTCCTATAACTTATCTACTCAACCTGTCCTTCTCCCTCAGTGCTGCCATCAGCCCTGAAAGTTGGCCAATGTTCTTCCACTTTACAAAGGAAGGGGATCCTTTCAACCCAAGAAATGTTCAGCTAGTTTCCCTCCTCCCTTTTCTTGCTAAGCTGAAAGAGACGCTTGTCTACACCAGACTCTCTTATATCCAGTCCTCCACCAATTTCCCTTCCCCATTCTAGTCTGGCTCCCAGAAGCATCACTCTACTGTCTCCTCCCAGTTGTGTGTAACTGATTCTGTCATCTCAGGGATGGATCAGGAGCACATCACAGCTGCCATCTTCATCGATCTGCCCAAGGTCTTTGACTCGATGTCCAACTCATGCCATCCTGAATAAGGTGAATTCTGCTGACCTCTCAGCCCCAGTGAATAACTGGTTCCAGTCTTACCTCATTGGCTGTCTACAGTCAGTACAGGTAGGTAACACCCTGTCACCTCTACTTTTCATCCATGTGGGGATCCCACAGGGCTCCATCTCGGGTTCCATTCTCTTCTCCCTCTTCCTTAACAATCTCCTCTTGGTCTGTATCAACTCACATGTTCACATGTATGCAGATGACACAGTAATCTGCAACTCTGGTCCCTCCACTTTAGCAGTGGAAGGTCTGTGCCAGTAAGGCTGCCACAATGTTCTATGTTGGTTCAACTTTAACCAACTCTGAGTCAACACACACACAAAAAACATGTGTCTATGATATTTGGCACCAGCCAAAAATTGGCCAGACTCCCAGCCCTCCCTTTATTTTCTACCTTGAACAGAAACCAGCCAGAAATTTGTCAGACTCCCAACCCTGCCTATGTTTTCTACCTTGAAAGGAAACCCTCCTGAACTTGTTCAATCCTTCAAGTACCTCAGTGTATGGTTAGATAGCAAGCTTGACTTTTTTGCCCACATTGACACCATCCATGGGAAGCTCCATCCTAAACTTGGTGCTTTGTATAGCATTAAGGATTGTCTGTCTCCACAGCTCTCCTGTGAGCTTGTCACCAAAATGGTGATTCCGGTCTTTGACTATGCAAATATGGTTTATGGCATGGCCCCCTCCACCTTCATGGCCAGAATGGATACCCTCTACAACTCCTTCTACCACTTTGCCAGCAGCTCCCCCCTCATACTCATAATTTCACACTGTACTCCTCATCCATTCTCCCTCTACCTTCATGTTGCCAGATCCACTGTGCCTTATTCATATCCAAATACTGGTTTGGGACTCCGCCCTCCTACCTCGTATCACTCCTCTCCCTCATCCCCTCTGCCCTCTGCTCCCTCTGCTCAAGAGATACTTGCACCTTCACCATTCCTCATTCCTGCTTCTCTGCTGGGCTATCAGCCTTTTCATATTGCCCCCATGACTTTGCAATCATCTTCCTTATTCCCTCCACTTTATTACCTTCCTTGGCTCCATCAGGTATCAGCAAAAACTCTTTTCCTCCTCCCCGTGCCTGTTTTCCCTCTCCCTGATTGTTTCCCTTGCAGTTACATCATACCACAGCATATCCAGTTTGTTGTTCCTGCCTTATTTTCACATGTTGGACTAACTTCAATAGTGTGTCCTTCCCAGTCAGCAATTTCCAAATAATTAAATAAAAACTCAGTTGAGTAGCAATTCATGTTTGCTAAGAACAACAATTTGTGAGGGTGAATTGCTTGCTTGGATTAGAGCCACAGTTGCCTGTTTTGCAGGTGTGACATAACCTCAGTGTAAGAGGAACTGCAACTCACTCACCTGCAAATTAGTGGCACACTGACTGTATTTTTGATTAGCAGGTAAAGGATCTGTGGTTCAAATGTAGGCAAAGACATAATCATTTTTTAAGATGGAAACTAACTTTATTAGTGACTCATAGTTGTGTGGAATGGAACAGTAAATTATGCAACAAGTAAATTTTGTTCCATGTGATAATGGTGATCATGGAAAGGCGATCACCATAAAGGCGGGTGAAATCAGTTTTGGTGATGTACATTCCCAGCGCACAGCAAAAGGGCACTGGAGACTTTTTTTTTTCACTTCGCCTCCCACATCCTCCTACTAAAGATTTCTCAACTTGAGGGGGATGCATGTCAGGAGGGGGAAGCAAAAGAAGGAAAAAAAATTCACGGACCGGCACAACAAAACAAACAAGTACCCAGAACCGAACCCGCACCCTCTCAGCCCTAACCTGCTACCAACCCACCATGCCACATGGCCAGCTCAGCAGCCTACCACTGCACTACACCCCACAAACCCTCCTTCCCCTTCCACCCTTTGCACGGCATGGTCCCTCCCGTGTGTATACATATAGTGACATCCTGTCCCTATATTTATGGATCCCCCCATCCAGTTGCCCTCCCTGCCCAGTAGCCCTGTGCACAGGCGCCATGATTGAGTCACCCTTTTTGAGAGTGCTCAATCACAGTCACCATAATCACAGGCTTCCGTAAATTTAACTAAGAACAACACATTGTGAAGGTAAATCATTCGCTGAGATTAGATTCTCAGTCACTTGTTTTACAGGTTATGACACAACCTCTACACCACTGGAACTTTGACTCACCTATAGCTCAGTGGCACAGTGAATGTGTATTTACACGAAGAATCACTTGTTTAAATTCAGGTAGACATAGTCTGAATCCTGGAAGGGACTAGTAACATTTTTCAACTTTTTTGCAAGATGGAAGCTCAGTTGAGTAGTGATTCATGGTGGTGTGGAGTAGAATAGTAAATTTTATAAGAAGTAAATTTAGCTGGGAACAATAATTTGTGAAAGTAAATTGCCTGCTGGGATTAGATATTCAGTTGTCTTTTTTTTGCAGATGTGACATAACTTGTATATCACACTGTGGGAACTGTAACTCACTTTCCTGTAGTTCAGTGACACACATAATGTGTGTTGTTTAGAAGGCAAAGTATCAGTGGTTCAGATCTAAGCAGGGACTTAAACATTTTTCAGATATTTTTGTAAGGTGGAAACTTACTTGAGATTCATGGTGGTGTGGAGTTTAAAAGTAAATTATATGAGATGCAAATTTAGCTAAGAACAACAATTTATGAAGATAAAGTGCCTGCTGGGATTAGATCCTAAGCCCCCTGTTTTGCAAGAAGTGAAATAACTTCTGCATCAAAGGAACCGCAACTCACTTACCTGTAGCTCAATGGCACACTCAGTGTGTGTGTGTGTGTGTGTGTGTGTGTGTGCTTAGCAAGCAAAGAACCAGTGGTAGACAGAGTTCAAATTCAGTCAGTGATTATTTAATTTTTTTTTTTTTGTAAGATGGATACACACTTGAGTGGTGATTCAGGGTGGTGTGGTGGTGTAAAGTTGGAATAGTAAATTATGGGCGAGCATTACCTTTATAGGTAACCTACCACCATGTGGGTTATCACATGATCAGCCTGATTTTCTATCTCCCCAAATACCCATCTGCTCCTTATACTACTCAGCCACTAAAGGTCACTGCTATCCTGTCCCCACCACTTCCCAAATGCAACATAATTTACCCTTTATTGCACAGCTCTGGTTAGTCCTTTTCCTTCCCCCACCCATTCACACTACCAACCTCTTCTCAACCCATCTCCATTTCCTTTTCTACTCTACACTCTCTGTGGGATTTGAATCCATAGCCCCAGGTACCTGACACCCTACAGCCTTCGGTTCTAGCTACTATGCCATCTCAAAGTAGTAATTGTTCTATGCTGCTTGCTCTATTTAGCACCACAGCCCCTCCTCACAGTCTCTTGAAGCATATAGTAAAAATAAAAAATATTACTACTGTATTTTTAATCCTCTTCTACTCTCATAAACACTTGCTAGCATTTTTACTCGGCTATCACTATAAAGTACCCTATTTAGATATTTTGTAGGGTAATTTAGTTTTCTCCTTGGATGCATACCCCTGTCCCCAGGTGCCTATCCACCTGCTGCCCACTGAACTAACCCCTAGACCATCTCACAGTAGTAATTGTCCCAGCTGCTTACAATATCTTGTATCTTAGCCCACCTGAACATCTCTTGGTACACCCTTCTGCTTAGCTTAGCTTGGCCTTACCATCCCCCAACCGTAATTAGTACCTCCTTCCTCTGATCTTCACTCCTAGTTCTCCTGTCTGACTCCACATTGCCACTCTGCCAGAGCCTTATCTTCTCCACAAATTTCTCAGTGTGCAACCAGCTACTATTCTCATGCTTCTGTCTTTCCTCTCCGACCAACTTTTCTACCCCAAGACCCATTGTCTTTGTTCTTACCCTACCACTCTCCCTGTCCACACTGCTCCCCTCTACCAAAAGCATTAACTGACTCCCACACCACCTACCCTAAACCCCATGCCTATGCCCTCCTTTCACATGATCTCCCCCAGTGTTTAGCTGCCACAATTGACCCTTTGCATCACCCTCATAAAATGCAGTCAAACTGCATCCATTACCCACAGCATCACCAAGGGGCATAAGCTGTCAGTCTGTTTCTCTCTTGCCATACTCATTTTGCTCCTAGCTGGTGACATTGAGCAAAACCCTAGTCCTCCTATAGCCCAGCCCAACTCATCCTATCACAAAGGCCTAAAAATCATGCATATTAACATTAGAAGCCTCCTGCCTAAACTGGACCTCTTAAACTGTTGGCTAACCCAACAGTCCCCTGATATTCTCTGCCTCTCAGGCACTTATTTAAGACTCCTGACTCATTCCTGTCTTCCTCCAGCTACTCAATCATCCAGCAAGATAGTGGGAAAAGAGGGGGAGGAGTCTCTATGCTTGTAAGGCAAGCCCTCTCCTGCGCAACTATCAAAAAATAATCCTGCCCGTCTCACACTAATTGATCCTTGCCCAAATCTCTCTACCCTCTACTATCCCTATTTATGTAAGTGTGGTCTATGCTGCCTCTCAGCTTGGACAAGATGCAATAACAGATTGTATCTCTACCCTTCCACCCCTAGCTAACTCTGGCAAACTATTACTACTAGGTGACTATAACCTAGATTGACTCTCCCCCACCTCAAAGACCGCCACCTCCAAAATCGAATCCTATAACCTCACCCAGTTAATCATGGAGCCCACTCGATACAACAATCACTCCTTGAATCACTTCCTTATTGACTGAGTCCTCTCTACCCTTCCTCACAGAATATCTGCAGTTGAGGTCCTTGATGCTGCTCTAAGTGACCATCGCATCACTTACTGTACCAGATAAACCCAACTACCAAAATCTTCTCCTAAATATATCAAATTTTCCATGCTAAACTCTCTCGACATAAATTCCCTCCTCTCTGACCTTCATCTTGCTAACTAGGAGTCAGTCTACACTGTCCCTGAGGTGGACATACCCCTAGCCCAATTCCTCAACATTTTTATGCACGTCTCGGACTCCCACACTCTGATTATAAATACCAGAGTCACAAAATGCCACTACCCTTGGATTACTGCCCCAGTAATTGCCCTCTGCAAAGCCAACGACAAGGCCTGGTCCTTCTTTAAATTCTTCCTATCCCATCAATCCAGACAAGCCTATAATGCCAGCAGAAATGATTGTACAAAGGCCATAAGGTGCACCAAAGCTGACTACTTTGCTCCTCCTCCTTCTGGAACATAGTTCACTCCCTTTTCAACCCTCCATCCCTATCTAGCACACCTACTCTTAAGCACAACAGCCTCACTATAACTGACCCTGTCTAAATTGTGGAAACACTAAGCTCATTTTTCACCACTTGCACCCTTCCTGACCAACCCACCCCACCCACCCACCTATGGCAGATCCTGTCCCACAAAACCCTCCTCATAATACTTTCTTGCTTATCCCCACTTCAGCTGAAGAAGTGCTGAAGGTGCTCCAATCCCTCAACCCATCAAAATCTAATCCTGGCAGCATACATCCTAGTCTCCTACAATTGGCAGCCCTGGCCATTGCCCTCCCACTCTCCTTCATACTAAATCTATCCTTCTCCTCTGGTACAGTCCTCAAAGCCTTGAAATTGACTTGCGTCATCCCTCTCCATAAGGGTCAAGACCCTTCAATACCCATCAACCATCAGCCAATCTCCCTCCTCCCAGTCCTATTCAAACTACAGGAAAGGCTAGTGCAAATCAGGCTTCCTGATTTCCTAAATTCCACAAACTTCCTCTCCCCATACCAATCCAGCTTCTGAACACACCATTCAACCATATCTTCCCTCTCCATGTCACAGGTCACATCCAGTCAGCTGCAAATGAAGGCCATCTCACAGCCACAGTCACCATTAATCTGGCAAAGGCCTTCAACTCTTTATCCCACTTCCTGCTCCTAAACAGACTTGATGACACAGGGCTCATCCCCCCACACCATACAGTGGTTTAACTTGTACCTAGTAAAAAGAACTCAAGTCAGTCAAGATTGCAAACTCCACCTCCCCCTCCCTCCCCATGCTTGTTGGCATCCCCCAAGGCTCAATCCTTAGCTCCATCCTTTTTTCCTTATTTATAGACAATCTCCCTGCTGTCTGCTCCAAATCCCTCATACACATGTACGTGGATGATACCATCCTGTTCACTTCTGGCCCTGACCTACCCATGGTTCAATCCATTTTACAATCAGATTTCTACTCTATGCAGTCCTGTTTCCAGGCAAATCAACTCAAAATAAACACATCAAAAACAGTTGCTATAACCTTCATTACCTCAGAAAGGCTGGCCAAAGCATCCCCCCTGCCAATCACCTCCCTGGATGGTACGCCTCTTAGTGCGATCTCATCCTATAAATATCTTGGCTTATGGCTGGATCCTCAATAAAGTTCTCAAACCATATTAATTCCATATCCACAAAACGTTGACCTAAGCTCAGCTTCCCAACAGAAAATCACTCCTCCTCCATGTGAGGTGAGAATTACTAACTTAAATGATTACCCATCAACAGTGGTATTGTCCTTTCATTAATCTGTCATGAAAGGTGATTTCATGCAGTGACCATGAAATAACCTTTCAGGGCCAAGTAATGAGATGATAGTGCATGTGCTCATGAGGTGGTGTCCCAATCACCCCATGTTGAAAAATTGGAGGAAAAATTCCAAAAAATGGCTGAGATATCCACCTAAGTTGAACCCCTCCCCATTTATGCCATTATACAGCTTTTCTTCAGTTTGCTGTCGGCTTTGAAGAGTGCAGACATGTTCCGGGTCCACCAAAGATCACAGCACTGGCCCTCTGGAGGTAAGTATGAGGTGAGACAGGATGTGGGGAGGAAGGGTGCACAGCAGGTAGGTGCTGGTTGGGGAAGGGGGCACCAAACACAACGAGGGACCGTTTTCTTTGTTTCAGATTAAAAAAATAAAATAAAAACATCACGGACTGTTTGGGCACACTGGGTGACTTGGGGGGTGATGTTGATCACACTGGGGTGGGCTCCCAGTATGGCACGCAATGTGGGTGGGGTGGGGGCAGGAACATGCAGACGGCGTTCGACTTTTGTACAATGGAGGCACACTGGGTTGGGCTCCCAGTGTGCCACACAATCTTTAAGGGAGTATTTAACATGCTGACAGGGGGACTGGGCACCCTCCACATCGGCTTTATAGGAATCATGTAAGAGATGGTGGCAGACACTGGCTCCATGTTTATTGCAATGCTTCACCAGGAAAGCAAACATGTCGGAGGCATGTTATTGTGCTGCTGCATGACGAGCTTGTCTCTGATTGTAGCAGCACTTTCTTTACAAGTTTTGTCCACTTTACATATTTCATGTGTCAGTGCCTGCATGCTAGTTTATTGGGGAATGAGGGATTCATCTACTAAAGTGTGCCCTGCATTCGCCCACACTGACACCCCCCCAAAATCTGCTACTACAAGATGTTGGCTTGCGCCTGCGTGGCAAACCAACATAAAAAAATAGAAATAAAAAAATTATATAAAAAGTAAATGTAACTATGAACAACAACTTGTAAAGGTAAATTGCCGGCCTGGATTAGATCCCCAGTTGCCTGTTTTGCAGGTTGTGACAAAACTCCAACACCATGGGATCTGTAACCTGTTTACCTGCAGCTCAAGGGCACACTGAATGTGTGTCTGTTTAGAAGACAAAGAGTCAGTGGTTTAACTCCTGGCAGGCATGTAAACATTTTTTTTTCAAATTTTGTTGCAAGATGGATATTCACTTTAATGATGATTCATGGTGGTGTGGAGTGGAATAGTAAATTATATGAGAAGTAAAATTTGTGAAGATCAGTTGCTGTGATTAGATCCCTATTCACTTGTTTTGCAGGATGTGACTTAACATCTACACCTCAGTAACTGTAATTTCCTTACCTGCAGCTCAGTGGCACACTAAATGTGTGTGTGCTAAGCAGGCAACAGATCAATGGTTTGAATCCAGGTACAGAGTACATAAATGTTTCACACTCTACAGACCTCATTTGGCACCTTTAGTACCATTGGTAATTTGATTATTTAATGTGGTACTTCTGATATGGATGTAAATATATGGTAAAGCAATCATTTTCATTGTGCAGACCATGCACATACAGTAATAACTAACATGCCTAACTATAAAAAGCTGCTAAGCACCTAACTATGAAAAATTACTAATGACAGGGATCAGTTGTTTATAGACTTTAATATTCCTTTAAAAATCACATATATTAACACAAAATCTACAAAAAGCTCATGTAAAAGAAGAGTTCAAGAGTTTAAAGTGATTCTGTTTTCCAAGTAGAAAAGCTGACTTAAAATACATAGTAGATTTTTCAAGACAATACTGCTGAATTTTTGAATAGTGCTCCTCTAAATATTTTTATGATGCTCTTTCTAATTTCTTTTGTTCTGACTCCATAAACAATTGGATTAGCCATGGCTGGGATGGTTATGTACATAACAGATATTGCCACATGCACATCCACAGAGAGGGATTTGCCAACTCTATATATAATGTATGAAGTTGAGGCTGAAATGTAAGAAAGCAGAATAACAATAATATGGGCACTGCAAGTATTGAAAGCTTTCATCCGGGCTTCCTTAGAGGTGATCTTCAGCAAGGACAGGATAACTCTTGTATAGGAAGCACATATGCAAATAAGGTCAAATAATAATATTGAAAACCCAATGACTAAGCCCATGATACTGTTTAAGGTTGTGCTTTCACATGCCAGTTGGACAACTGCCATGTGTTCACAGTAGCAATGCTCAACAACATTATTTCTACAGTAAGATAACCTGCTGGCAAGAAATGTGAGACTTCCTACTGCTAAAGAACTTCTAAGGACACCAAATGTTAGCATCAGTACAAAAACTTTGTTTGTCATTATAGCTGAATACCTCAATGGGTTGCATATTGCTACATAGCGATCAATGGACATTGCTAACAAGACTGCTGTTTCCAAGGCTGCAAAGAAATGAACAGAAAACAGTTGAGTAAGACAGTCTCTGAAGGAAATTTCTTTTAAATCCAGTAAAAAATTTAGCAGCATTTTGGGCATGAAGGTAGACACGATGGATATGTCTACCATAGCCAAGCTACAAATGCAAAAGTACATTGGAGAATGCAGGGCTCTTTCAGTCTTTATTGCTGCAACAATGGTGAGATTTCCAAAACACACAGCAATGTAGATGATGAAGAAAGGGATGAACAGCAAATGTTTCCATCTTTGAAAACCAGGAAAGCCATTCAGAATGAAAATGTGGGGCTGGATGTTGAAGCTGTTGGTGGTGTTTGTGAGGCTTGAGTTATTCATTATTAACATGATCAGTGTTTGTGCTTCACAGCGATATCAGTAATCTGCATGAAAAAAAATAAAGGTTAATTTTAAGATACAGATATTTTCCAGTACTTATTTCCATATCTTCCTGGGTGACTATCAGCCAGGACTATGATAAACAATGATATAATCCACAGGATAACTGACCTATTCAACTCCATTAGACAATGGCCAATTCAAAAACTGGTATATAGTTAAACAATTACAATTGTTGTTATCATCAGTGCTGCTACATTGATCTATGGAGAGTTATGATAACACTCTAACATACATACTAACATACTAAAATGCCAGCAGAATAGGCCTAATGGTCTTTCGTGTCTGCTCGTTTGGTCAGCCCCCACCCTGGGTGCTGATCTTGCTGTCCCCCTCGCCTTCTCTGGCTTCTCCCTTCCCAGTTCCGGATATTCTTGCTGCATTGGATTTTGCTTCCTGAACCCTTCCCCTGTACCTGTCCCACCCCCTCTTGAACCCCTCCACTGTCTCTGCCTCCACCAGCCCCCTAGGTAGTGCATTCCATGGCTCTACCACCCTCTCAGTGAAGTAGCACCTCCTCCTTTCTCCCCTGAATCTTCCCCCCTCCAGCTTCCACCCATGCCCTCTAGTGGCCCCTTCCTCCTTCCTTCGAAGCACCCTCACTGTTCCTCCCCTATTTACCCTCTTCATATACCTGAAGACCTCTATCATGTCCCCCCGGTCCCTTCTCTCTTCCAAAGTGTACATATTTAGCTCTTCGAGCCTCTCCTCATAGGTCCTGTCCCCCAAGCCCCAAATCATTTTGGTTGCCCTCCTCTGGACCCTCTCCAGGAGGTTAATGTCCCTCTTTAAGTGTGGCCTCCAAAACTGCACGCAGTACTCCAGGTGCGGCCTCACCAAGCAGTTATACAGAGGGAGTATCACTTCCCTCCTTCTGGAGGTGATCCCCCTAGCAATGCATCCCAGCATCCTGTTGGCCTTGGCTGCTGCCCTCCTACAACTCTCAGAGTTGTTCATCTTGACATCCACCACCACCCCCAGGTCCCTCTCAGCCATTGAGACTTGTAGTATTCCCCAGGGTGTACACTTGGCCTGGGTTTCTGGCCCCCAGGTGGAGTACCTTGCATTTCCTGCATTAAACCTCAGCTTCCACTTTCTAGACCATCTTTCCAGAGCCTCCAGGTCCCCTGCAGGCCACCCTCCTCCTCCCCATCCACCACTGCCCCAGTTTCGAGTCATCTGCAAAGAGACTCATCTCATTCTGATTCCTGTCCTTATGTCAGATACATGAGGCGTTGAACAGAAGGGGCCCAAGGACTGATCCCTGTGGGACCCCACTAATGACCCTCCTTGGGGAAGAGATTATCCCACCAACTACGACCCTCTGGGTCCGGTCCTGGAGCCAATTGCCTATCCATCGGATCATCTGGTTTCCCACCCCCATTTCTCCTAGTTTATCCAACAGGCCCCGTGAGGAACAGAGTCAAATGCCTTGCTGAAGTCCAGAAAGAGGACATCCACTGGTCTACCCAGGTCCAAGGCACTTGTCACCCAGTCATAGAACTCCACCAGGTTTGTCTGACACGATTTCCCCGGGATGAATCCATGCTGTCTATCGTCCAGGCATCCTGACTTATCCAGGGGCCCCCCCTAGCCACTCCTTGACAATGCCCTCCATCACCTTGCCCACCACTGATGTCAAGCTGACAGGCCTGTATTTCCCTGCCACCTTCCTTGATCCCCCCTTGTGGATAGGCACTACATGCGCCACCTTCCAGTCTTGGGGCACCCACCCTGTCCTCAGAGAGATGGTGAAAAGCTCTGCCAGGGGTTTCGCCAGGACATCTGCAAGTTCCTTCAGCACTCTAGGATGTAATTTATCCGGCCCCGGTGCTTTCTCCGTCTTAAGGGAGCTGAGGGCTTCCCTCACTCTCTCTGCTGTGATTTCCACTTCCAGTACCTCTTCTCCCTGCTTAGCCCTCCCCACCTGCCAGTGATGCCCCCCCTCTCCCCAGACCTGCTGATTGGTAAGGGTCCCCCCCTCCTAATTATCTCTGTCTCCTCCCATGTATGATGCAGAATCCCCATTTTCCCTGGTGAAAACTGAGGTGAAGTACTCATTTAGTACCTCAGCCTGCTCCTCTGGGTCTTGTGCCCATCTCTCCCCTGATTTAATCCTGCTAACCTGCCCCTTCACCCTTCGTCTTTCCCCAATGTATCTAAAGAATCCCTTTTTCCCTCTCCTAATTTCCCTGGCCAGGTTCTGCTCCTTCCTTGCCTTAGCCGCCCTCACCACTCTAGTGGCCCTTCTAGCCAACAGCTCATACTCCCCTCGATCCTCACCTCCTTGAGCACTTGAATTCTTATAGGCTGCTTTTCCCTGCACCACCTCCTGGACCTCCCTGGTCCACCAACAGGTTTTTGGGCCCCACCGCATTTTGTCTTACTCTTGCACAGGTGCTGGTAGCATCCTGCACCCCTCTCCTGATGATTTCCCACCTACTATCAGCGTCCATGTCTGACCCAATTCCATCCAAATGCTCCTTAAGGATCCTTCCCATTTCCTTAAAATCCACCCCCTGAAGTCGTTACTTCTGTCTTTGTGCAGCCTTCTACCCTCCTAGGTCCAGGCAGAACCAGACTGTGGCATGGTCACTCCCCGCCAATGGGTCCCTTACCTCAGGCCCCAATCTGGTTACTGTCTGCCAGGACCACATCCAGTACCCGTGCCTCCCTGGTCGGTTCCCTCACCTGCTGAGTTAGGAAGTGCCTTGAAAGACATTCAACAACCTCTGTTCCCTGGTCACAGAGGATGTCATAGATCCCAGTCTGTTCCTGGCATGTTTAAGTCCCCTAACACCACCACCTTTCCTCTGCCCAGTCTGCAGTGTCTCCTAACATCTGCCACCAGACTGTCCTCCAGCTCCTCCGCCAGGGCAGGGGTCTATACACCACTCCTATTTTTACCTCTTGCCCCCTTGTTATCAAGGTGACCCAAATCGCCTCCACGGTTCCCTCCGCCTCCTCAACTCCCCTATGCCAATGCAGTTTTTACTATCATTGCTACCCTCCTCCCTTCCCTCCCCTGTCCTTCCTGAACATAGTGTAACCCTCCAGGTTCAGGTCCCAGTCATGTCTTGCAGTGGCCCAAGTCTCAGTGACCCTGCCACATCCACTGCTCCTCAGTTAACATCGCCTGGAGCTCAGGCATTTTATTGCCCAAGCTCCTGGCATTTAGCAGGACTACCTTCCACCCTTCCCTATAGTTTCATTTCCCCTCGTGTTCTCTTGGGGATTCTGTTTTCTCCTGGTCTGCACTTTGCCAGTTGGTCTTTTCCGTCCCCAGGGGTGAGACAGAGTCCCTCCTTTATCGGCATCCCTTGACTGCCTTTTCTCCCATCCCACCCCTTCACAAGTTTAAACCCCACTTTTCACCAATGAACTCCTCCATTTTCAACTTAAGGATTCCCTCCCTCCAAATTGAGATGTAGTCTATCTCTAGCATACAGTTCCTTATCCTCCCAGGTCTCCCCAATCCCCATCAACCCATACCCTCTGGCCTCACACCACCCCTGAGCCACTGGTTTATCTCCCAATTTTCTTTGTGTTCCCCACTAGCCCTTGGCACTGGCAGGATTTCTGAGAAGGAAACTGTGCATCCTATGTCATGACAGACCCTGGCAGCTCCTGAATCTTGCCTGTATCTCTAGCTCGCTATTTCCCTCAATGTCATTTGTGCCCAGGTGGACCAGTATGTCTGGGAACCCCCACAGTCCTTGCCAGCTGATATACCTCGTGCTTAGCCCTGTGCACCGTTAGTCCAGGGAGCATCTTGTTCTAACTGGCCAGGCTTCTCCCTCCTATCCCATTTGATACCCCTGATCATAGAATCCCCAGCAGGAGCACTCTGACCACTCCTTTCCTCCATTTCTCCCCCTTCCATGTCCCTCATCCTTTCTACCGCCCCCACCCAGCTGGCTCCTTGTTCCTCCCCCTATCTGGGTGCCACATGCCACCCGTTCCTTATTTACCATGGCCACTCCCTCTCCTCCAATCCTATGCCTCTCCTCCTCCTCAGTATCCTTCTGTACCTTGTTAATTCTCCCCTCACTGCTCGCAACTGGTCCTTCTCCCCCATCTGCTAAACTAGCCTGGCTCATCCTCCCTTCCTTCCTGTCTCCATTTAGTTCCTCCTTGATCATCGTGCTCCCCTGGCCTAACCCCTCAGCTCTCTTTACTGAATCATCCTTGTACTTCTGGTCCTTCTTTACCTTTCCTCCCAACTGGTCCTTCTCCTTGCGCTTCTCCTCTTCCCCTGCCCGATTTACTACCCCCATTCTCCTGCATTCCAGGTCCCCCTGTTCTTCCTGCTATCTGGCCCCTGCCTCCTGCCCCCCACTCCCACACCCTTTCCGTCTCTAACCACCTCTGTCGTGGCTACATCCCCCCATCCTTCAGCAGAAGAAGAGAATTGAAGCGGTTACTAAGTATAAGGTCTGATCCACCTCCCTGCCTTGCTTCCTTCTGTCCAGCACTGGCTATCCGCCTACTTCCCTGAGAATGTTGTCCCTCCGTCCCCCCTTTGTGAGGGTCCCCAGTTACCTGCCTGCTTCCTTGGTAGTGTCCTTTTGGGCCCCCTCTGTCAGGGTCCCTATGTGACCCCTGAGTATTCTCCTGCACTCCTTTCCCTATACCCCCGCCCCCAGTGCTTGGTGCAACCCTGTGGGAGATTTCCAGCCCCTTCCCAACCATACCACCACCCTTCCCGAGCTTTCTCCTCATCCCCGCAACCTCCTCCCTAAGCTGTGCCAGCTGGTAGCACACTGGGCAACCACCAAACTTCCAAGCCCAGTCCAGTATCATGGCTGCTCCACACCCTGTGCACCCCACCACCCTCCCAAAGATGCCGGCCCTAATGATGTGTGGTTCCATCCCCTTTCAAATAGTTTTCCTTGGGTGAGCCACCAGGTTCCCCCTATTCCAAGATACCCCTACTGCCTAATCAGGTCACCCACTAATCCTAGAGACAGTCCCACTGTACACCAGTAACTCTGTTACTAGGTGCAGTACAACACATGGCTAGGGCTATGTCTTCATTATGGAAACATTTAGAAAAACATATGGAATTGTCTTAGTCAAAATCACAGAATTCATAGAAATATAAGTAAACGACTGAAACAGTCATAGTTCTTTTTTATTATGTATTAAATAAACTACAGTACCTCTATTCTGAAATATTGTTATACAAGTCCATCAGCAACAATTACAGTTCAGAGTTGGCACAGTGGTTTGAGGCTGCATATTGTTTTACTAGCTGGAAGACTGGAGATTGCATACAAGCTCTAGAATCACACATTGAATCAGACTGGGGACTAAGAACTTTGTGGATGTGAGTCACAAAGTTATCAGTCTGCCATTTGCAAGCACCACAGATTATGGTATTTTCATGGATAATGCTCAAATTCTTGGTGTTTACATGGAAAATACAACAATCATGGGGTTGTCATGACAAATATCTAAATCATGACTTTAAAAACAACTGGGAAAAGTCATAGTATTTCCTAACATCCATAACTGCATATCAAGATGCAGTCCTACTCATGATATACACATTCATTTTGGAAAATATGAGTCATTCAGTAAAATAGACATTTAAGTAAACATTTAAACTTTGTTTTCCCATTATCAAGTATAATTGGAATTTTGACATGTACAGTGTACAGTCCTCAAACTCATGACTGAACAGTAGCATTCCCTTGATCTATAATTCATATCACAAAACTGACATCGTCAATGTCACTGTTGGAACCTTCATTGTCAGTCACACTTGTGAGCTCAAAATAATACATGGGTAAGAGATACACAGTAAATGCTTTTCTCTCCTACTAGAGGCAGTTCATCCATGACAAGATTGTGGCAGATTGGTGGGATAGTGAAGCAAAGCTTGCATTTGTTCAACCAATGTTACAGCTGTAACGTGGATAAAAAGAGGACTTTGAGCTCCGATACCATGCCATAAGTACAATTTTTCTTGGAAAACATGGAAAACATGTTTTATATCATTTGGGGATGTGTACTATACTCAAGAGTTCACCTAAATCAGGCAGCATTAGCATCTTTAGGTGTTCCAGGCAAGCTATAATCCAAAGGAAAAAGAAAATGTGCAAGACTCTTATAAGCACCCCACCAAGTTACACATTTAGTGCACAACTTGTAAGTCACTAAATTTCCTTCAAGACGTTTGCACTGGATGAACTGAATTTGAACTAGCACAAATTACCAATTGCACATGAGAGTAATAATATGCATGCACATCCCCAACCCCAAATCACATTTAGTGCTGTGCAAATTAAGCAATAAAGCATGACAATGTGTATGTTATTGTGTAATCATGGTACATCTCAGGTGGCTGAAGCACAAGGTTGCAGGTCAAGTGCATTCAGCACCTGAGAAGTGACATTATTACAGAATAAAATACAAAATCACACATGCCCCCATAATGCAGAACATCTTGGGCTGTATATGCAAATCACTATCAAATTTCAGGCTGCTTCAGCTTTCAGCAGGAATGCATGGTGACAAAGGGCCTCTCACACAATCTACAAAGGGTGCAAACAGAAGACACAGACACAATAACACACATCCCTGGAGTGCCTTACTGCTGTTATATGGTGGCTCACCTATTAACAAAGAAAAAAACAATTTTTAAATATTTTTTCCCCTTAATTTTCTGATGTGGAAGTATATCTTTTGGAAAAAAAGTCCGCAATGTCTTATTTCTTGAGTAGGTGGTGCTGCTGCTACGTACTGCCTGATTTCTCAGTCTCAGCAAGTATCATGGTGTGTGCTCTGTGTCTTAGAGACATTTCTCAATATTATGCTGCCCCCCCCACGTGTCTTCCCATAGTTCTTACAAGACAGCATCCCCCTAGTATATGCAGAGTGGACATATTGAATTTAAACAGCATGACCATTTTTAACTGTGGCTCTCAGCACTGGGAAAGGCCGTGCTCAACTGGCCTTATACTTACAGGATCATGGGAATGAAAGTTCTGTTTTGACTTTGCTATGGAAACTGCTGAGAGGGGATGATGTGAGAGTGGCAATGACAGTGATTTCTTTTTTTAAATTAAATGTAACAAGTCAAAGTGAACCATGGGAAAAGTGGGATGGTTCTGATGTGGAAGTGGAGTGCGGTACGACACTGGTGACCGTTTTGAGTGCTGTGAAAAGTCTTGGCATTTTTATTAAGCTGGGCTGTTTTGTAAGCAGAATGAGAGTGATTGGTACTGATGGGAGTATAAAGCTGCATCCCATTGCACTTCACAGCTGAAGTCATTTAGAGCAGCGGTAACTTGTGGAGCGGTGGGATGATTTCTGACTGTGTTATCCAGTCATGTGTGTTCCTGGACTTCATATAATGATGTTACTGGCAGATAACATCACTGTTCCAGGGATACACACTGACCAATCAGAATACTGGAAATTTTCTTTCCATTGTATAATTGACATTAGTACTGTGTAAACGTCACACATACAGTGCTAACACCAGGTTTGATCAGTATAGTCTTGGCAGTCCAGAGAGAAAATTGGCAAGCAAGAGGGAGTTGCGTCACAAGAGAATAATGTGAAACAGACAAAGCAGGGTCCAGAGGAACAGACAGAAGGACACCAGGTGGTCAGCTGTTGAGCTAGACAACCCAGTAGAGTTAGTGATAGGCATGGAGGAGCTGCTGCTAGGGAAGGGGGAAGGCATCTGGCAGACCTAGGAGTAAGGTGAAGGCATTACTGGAGCAGCACCTGGTCTGAAGGACAGGCATTGCCACAATGGGAATCTACTGCTGCCACAAATTTAATGACCTGAGCCAAAGGGAGTCATGGTGATTCCAACAACTGTGGACCATGATCAACAGTGGTGCTTTGCTAATGTCAGGTGAATAAAGCCAGCTGTATGTAGAGTTGCTGTGGCTGCGGTGCAGTGTTGTCTCCTTGCCACAGGACTGCTTTGTCACTGTCTCTGAGGGATAGAGCAATGTACCCATGTTTACTTGTTGATTTCACGTTGTCCTATGGAAATTGGTGTGCTGCATTGTCCTTTATAACCAATGCAGGTCTCAGGAACTACTGTCCCTGCAGATGTCTCCTTTTCCCTGTATAATACATGAATCACTGTGGATCTGGGAGCCATGCTGCTTGCCATAACACCAAGGGTGTGGGATATCATATACACTAGGCATGTGATCACTGTATGTTACAAGGCACTGTGTCAGGTTGGACAAATATGTCCTGTACCTTGGTGTGTACTTCTAGTCAAGGTGTTAGGTGTACTGAACAGCATGTTGCCACAAGCCATGTCTGTTCCATGCAGACTAGACAGTCTGAGAAAAGCAGGGAAAGCTATTAGGAGTGCAAAGACACAAACAGAAGAAAAATTAGTACAGACGGTAAAGAAATGGGACAAGATATTCTATAGGTACATCAGCGAAAGACAGAAGAAATGCGGGTGGGATTGTAAGGATCAGAGGGAAGGAAGGGGAGAGTATGAAGGGAGACCTGTAAAAAGGCTTCAGTACTGAATAAATACTTCTGTTCAGTATTTACTGAAGAAGGATAAGGACAGGGACCACAATTTGGCGACAGGTACAAAGGGGGAGGGATGTGAATACCAGTCCTTTCACAGAGGACAGAGTCCTACAGTAATTCACAAAGTTTAGAATGGATAAAGCAATGAGACCAGATGGAATGCATTCTAGGATTTTAAAGGAACTGAGGAGCGAGCTAACAACACCCCTGGCAGCCCTGTTTAGTGAGTTGCTCCATTCAGGAGTGGTTCCAGAGGACTGGAGGAGGGCACATGTAGTCCATCTTCACAAGGGTGGGAGCAGGGAGGAGGCAGGCAACTATAGGCCAGTCAGCTTCACCTCAGTAGTGGGCAAAATTATGGAGGCACTGCTGAAGGAAAGGATGGTGGAACACTTGGAATCCATCAGAGCACAAGATCTAAGACAACATGGATTCACAACCAGAAGGTCTTGTCAAACAAATATGATAGATTTTTTTTGACTGCGTAATGAAAGCAGTGCACCAGGGGAGAGCAGTCAATGTTGCCTACCTTGATTTCAGCAAGGCCTTTGACACCATTCCACACAAAAGAATGGTGAACAAGCTGGGTAGCCTGGGTGTGGGACATAAGGTGGTGAACTGGATTAGAAACTGGTTGTGGGATAGAAAGCAGAGGGTGGTGGTAAATGGGATCCAATCCGAGTAAAGAGGGGTGACAAGTGGGATACCTCAAGGATCAATCCTGGTGCCAGTCCTGTTTAATGTCTTCATCAGTGACATTGCAGAAGGGCTGGACGGGAAGGTTTGCATACTTGCAGATGACACCAAGATCTGCAATAGAGGAGATACTCTGGATGGGGTGGAGAAAATGAAGAGGGACCTAGAAAGGCTAGAAAGGTGGTCCAAAGTGTGGAAGCTGAGGTTCAGTGCTACAAAGTGCAAAGTCATACACCTGGGGTGCAGAAATCCTGTAGAGAGCTACAAGATAGGGGAAGAGTTGCTGACAGTCACCAGGGATGAAAGGGATTTGGGAAAAGTCATCTCAGATTACCTAAAAGTAGCTAAACAGAATACAAAGGCTGTGGGGAGGGCCAGCAACATGTTATGGTGCATAGGGAGAGGTATCACTAGCAGAAGAAGGGAGATGGTGATACCACTGTACAAAACACTGGTGAGGCCTCATCTGGAATACTGTGTACGGTTCTGGAGGCCACGTCTTGAAAGGACATAGAAAGGGTGGAGGCGGTTCAGAGAAGGGTGACTAAGATGGTGTGGGCTTGCACCAAAAGATAAACAAAGAGAGATTAAAGGACCTCAATATGTATGCACCGGAAGAGAAGAGATAGCAGGGAAACCTGATAGAAACCTTCAAATATCTAAAGGGCGTAAACAAAGTGCAAGTGGGCAACATCTTTCAGTACAGGAAAAGTACAAGAATGAGGGGGCATGACATGAGATTGGAGGGGGGCAGGATTAGGGGGAAGATAAGGAAGTTCTTTTTTATAGAGCAGGTGGTGGATGCATGGAATAGCCTACCCCATGCAGTGGTAGAAGCGAGCACAGTGGTAGGATACAAACATGCTTGGGATTGACATAAGGGAACATTAGAGGAGGGAAGGAGAGGCTAAAGCCATTGACCATGTAGGGTCAGTGGTCACTGATACAGGCAGTGTAAAAGGGCAGACTAGATAGGCCAGGTGGTCCTTATCACCGTCGATTTCAATGTTTCTATTTTTCTGTTTCTATACTGTCCACAGTATGTAACATGGACATAGGTATGCATGCATCACATAATCCATGGCTTATAATTGTACTGGAGTGGTTGCACCAGTCTGGGATTTGTCACTGTGTATGATATCCACCACTGTTCTTGTGATGGTATGATTATTGTGCTCAGCTTGTGTAAGACCTCATATTATATGCATTCAACTAAGTAATATGGGGTGTATGTTGTGTTTGGTTGACATGCAAGAATATGTTGGAAACTCAAGCTAGTGGCTAAAAAAGTGACATAGGGGCACCAAGTAGGTCTGCTTACATAGTGCTATGTCCTAGCTACAACAGTGGCATGTAGTGTTGATTCTGTGCCCAGTCCTTGGTCTCACCTGTTGGTGTGCAACAGCATGGCTGTGCATACTTATCCAATGGGTCCTTGCATGGTTCTGTCCATCTCCACCCTGCACATGTGGCGGCCGCACAGTACTGGTGCACAGACATGTGAAGTGTGGATGTTGCATGGTACTGTGCCACATTGTCTGCTGCCTGCTATTGATCACATGACACCTTTGTCCCACATTCATAGGAATCGGGCGCTGCACCAGTCAAAATGAAGATGATTCTGCCAATTCTTACAATTTTTACTTCATTTATTTAAAATTAAAAAAGATAGACCACAAAGTCAGAGTAGCGCTTGATGCGTTTCAGGTCTCCATAGACCCTTTATCAAAATCTCTCTGGAGACCTGAAATGAGTCAAGCATTACTCTAACTTTGTGGTCTATCATTTTAATTTTTTAATAAATGAAGTAAAAATTGTGAGAACTGGTGGAGTCATCTTCATTTTGGCTGGTGCAATGCCCGATTCCTGTGAATGAGTACATCTGATTTAGCGTGAGCCCCACCAGCCCAGTGCACACTCTGCTCTAAGTAGTGTCACCTTTGTCCCCCTCCACAGACAACAGGATCCAGCCAAAGCTGGACAGGGTGACACGGGCTGCACAAGAGCAGCAGGTCACAGGCAGGCAGATGAAGACGCCAGCTATGATGGTGGAAGGTGACCATTGAGGGAGAGAGAGTGGTCCTCTATCAGACATCCACATACAGTAAGTACCCTGCATTTTGTGGTTCACAGTCTGTGTTGCATGTCTATACTACACTGCGTGTTTTTGAGGGGGGAGGGAGGGTATGTCTATGTGTGTGACTTGGCTGGTTGTATGCATTCCTGTGAGAGCAGCACCTTGGCAGTTGTACATCTGGCCCCTCACTTCACCCTTGGGGCACTGTCCCACCACTGACACTGTGGTGTTGCAGGGAATGTGCCATCTACTGTTTGGATCATTATGCTGACAGCCCCGCAGCCCTGTGTGGGTATTGTGCCTTGGCATGAATTACACTTTTCAGTGGCCTGTCTGTTGAGAGCAGCATTGGTAAACCATGGTGGTGACAGTACTTGTCACTGCCCCAGGTGGTATGCCTGCCATTGTTTGTAAAGCTTGTCATGCCACACAGTCTGGTTTAGGTATGCATACCTGTCTGGTGATGGTAGTCACTGGACACTGTTGTACGATTACACCCCGAGACATGCTATGTGTGTCATGCAGCTCACATGGGCATTCTGTGGCAGGCTGCATCACTACCATCTCCAGTGCTATCTACACTGGACGCCATGCCAGTGCATCTCACCAGAGTCAGCCTTATGTGGCAGGGATTCCAAAGGACAGGTAGTTATTGATGGGCCTTGAACGTACCTTAGCATGTATTTGTTTGGCATTATGATGCATAGTTGGAAGGGTCTGCTCAAGCCAGTGATGTCCATTGAGTGATCATTCCACAGTACACAAAAAGTGACACTCATACATTACAACACATACAGACGTCGATGAACTGGGGGGGGGATTGTTTAACCAGAAAAGGCACACTAAGCTGGAGCTTGTTTCCAGGTGCGACCTGCAAGCACAAGGAAGTTAAGTAACTTGCTCAGGGTCACACAGTATGTAAGTGGGGACTGATGGGATTCAAACCCAGGTCTCCAGGTTTACAGCCCAGTGCCCTTAATGATAATAATAATAATAAATCTTTATTTGTACAGTACCTTTCTTAAAACCAAGGCACCTTTATAATAACTGCACATAAAATAATAAAATGCCAGCCCGTCGGCGCAGCGGTTGGATTTCCGCTTGCAACGCCGGCGACCCGGGTTCAGGAACGGACTCGGGTCGTCGGAGGGCCGGCCGGGGTGGAGTAGGATCGAGCGTCCGTAGACAGCTCTCCTTCTCCAGGGGGAGGGCACGGGTAGTGTGCGGTGCATGGGGACCCCTGGTGGAGACCGGGGGTTCCTACGCAGACCGCGGCTTGATAAGCTCACTGGAGGCGGGCCGGATGACGTCATCATTGCACGACCCTGCCTCCCAGGAAAAATGGAAAAAGAATGAGCCTGCCTGCCACCAGAATGAAGCCCGCTGCCAAGGCCTCGATATGTTCCCCAGGCGGGTCCCGACCTAATCCAGTGCCTGCGGTGCGCAGAGGGGTGCCGAGGCCCCACTGTGGGGGGAAAGCCACGGGGTATCGGGGGACAGCGGCCGATCTGGGGAACAGAGGCTGGCAGCCCGTGACCGGGCTGAGGATACAGTGGCAGGAGGGCTCGGGGGGTAAAAAGCATAACTAAAAAAAAAATAAATAAATAAAATAATAAAATAAAGATCCAATAACTGCTAAATTCATAAAATACAATAAAATATCATCATCAGGGGTAAGCTTTTAACCATAGAATGGTCTTAAAGGCCTTTTTAAATTCCTCCACGGATGCACACTGCCAAAGCAGATGGGGTAGAGAATTCCAGAGGGCAGGGGCCATGGCCATGTACATAAAATCATGGGCCCCGAAGATTTTAAAGAAACCCTCGGAATCTCTAGCAACCCCTCGTCCACCGAGTGGAGCGATCTCCTAGGGCAGTAAGGTACCAGGAGCTCTTTCAAGTAGTCCGGGCCCAGTCGGAAGACCAACTTTAAGGGTGACCTGCCACTGTATTGGCAGCCAGTGCAGATCGCGCAGCACCGGAGAAATATTGCAGGTAAGAGAAGTACCTGTCAATAACCAGGCTTCAGCATTCCACACGAGCTGCAAGCAGTGGATGTCAACCTTTGGTAGCTCTAGATACAAGGAGTTGCAGTAATCAAGGTGCGAGGTCACAAAGGTGTGGACCAATGTAGGCAGATCACTGGATGGAACTAGGTGCTTAATCCTGGAGATTTTCCTCAGATGATAAAAGAATGATTTGATGACTGCCAATACCTGTGATCACAGTGTCAGCCCATCGTCAAAAATCACCCCCAGATTCCGCACCCGTTCAGAGGTAGGGAGCTGGGTGTCACCCAGTAAAAGTCCTGAGGACAAACCAGCTCCCATTCCCTCTATCCGGTGACCCGGGTCCACAGTCATCACCTCCGTCTTCTCCGAGTTCAACCTCAGCCAGCTCAAATTCATCCAATTCTGGATTTCAGTGAGGCAGTTGTTAAATACTGAGAGAGCTCTATCCTGGTCAGGTGCAAAAGATAGGTACAGCTGGGTGCCATCAGCATAGCAATGAAACCTCAGCCTATACCTTCTTACAATGTCACCAAGGGGCAGCATGTACACTGCGAACAACATGGGGGACAACACCGAACACTGAGGAACCCCACAAGACAGAAAGACTGAGCCGGAGGAATTAATCCCTAATACCACCCTCTGAGTTCTGCCAGTGAGGAAAGATCTAAACCACCCGAGGACTGTACTAGACAGGCTTCAGATGAACCCCAGGCATGAGAGAAGTACCCCATGGTTCACAGTGTCAAATGCTGAAGAGAGATCGAGAAGAACCAAGATGGAATGGCTCTTTCGGTCTCTTGCCATCAAGAGATCATTGAGCACCCAAACCAGTGCCATCTCGGTACTATGCCTCTTTTGAAAACCAGACTGGAGTGGTTCATAAATGTCATGGATGGTCAAATGGTTCTCCAGTTGTACGGCCACTACTTTCTCAATCACCTTCCCCACAAAGGGGAAGTTAGAGATTGGTCTGTAGTTAGCATGGCAGTCTGGGTCCAAAGGAGCTTTCTTCAGGAGGGGCATTACCACAGCCTCCTTCAGGGAGCTAGGGAACTCACCCATCTCCAAAGAGCACCAGACTATCCATGCTAGGACTGGGCTGATAATATCACAACAACCCTTTATCAGAGAGGTTGGGCCCGGATCCAAACTACAGCATGTAGGGTGCATATCCAGGACAATCCGCATGACATCAATGAGCTCCGGCTGGTCAAAGGAACTCCAGGAGAGCCTAGGGACCATGACTGGGTGCCAGTCCACAGCTTCTCCCATAGACGATGCAGGCTGGAGTGCCACCCTGATGTCAACCACCTTAGCCACAAAGAAGCGAGCAAGCTCTTCACACACAACTTGTGAAAAGGCTGTTCGAACCTGCAGACAGTCTGGGTTGCACAGTCTGTCTACAGTTCAAAAGAGTTGAGCTGGCAGTTCTGAGCAGCCGCAATCTCCCTGGACAGGAACTCTGCCTTCTTACGGGAGATTGCGGAATGATAGACCTGATAATGTTCCATCACTCTAAGACGGTCAGCATCAAGGGCGGATCTCTGCCAGCAGCATTCTAATCTTCATCATTGTCACTGCATCTCCCTCAAAGTCAAATCACACCATGGGGACCAAGGGTGAAGGGGGAGAGGATGAACACGGACAGAAGCAATGGAATCCAGAGCCAAGGAGTTGGCTCTATTACAAGCCAAAACCAAGGCATCTGGGTCACTACTCACTCCAGAAAGCTCCAATAGGTCAAGTACTGCTGCCAGGCCCTCAGAACGAACGTCTCGCAAAGGGCGGTACCTGACCATCTCCACAGGGGTAGGCCTACGAATTGGGGCACAAAAACTGAACTCCACAGTGTAGTAAACAGACCATCTGACCGGTTCCACCCCCAAATCGAAGGCTTCGATCCCCAGGAGGAAGACTAAGTCCAAGGAGTAACCACCTTTGTGAGTGGCAGAAGTAACAACTTGTGTAAGGCCCACAGATGTCATAAATTGGAGGAAGTGTTGTCCAAACTGCAAGAGTTCATCATCAACCCAGGCACTGAAGTCATCCAGGACCATCAGCTTGGGCGACTTGAATGCCATGTCAATCATGAAGTCCGCTACTTTCTTCAGAAACCATTTCTCATCACCTGGTGGATGGTAGATGAGAGCAATTCTGCAACCCACACCTGACACTACAGTATACTAGAATGACTCAGCCTCCTCAATTGGAAAACTCATGAGTCCCAGTTCGGTCTTGAAACAGACCGCAACCCCACCCCCCCTCCCTCCGCGGTCCAACCTCAGGCAGTGTAACACCGAGTACTTTGCTGGAATAGTGGCCTCTAATACAGGGCCTGCATTCTCATTCAGCCAGGTCTTGGTAATGCACACCAGATCCACTGACCCAACAAGGTCTGCAATAACTGCAGTCTTGTTCTTAATGGATCTGGCATTACACAACACCGCTTGGGTAGGTCGGGCTGCTGGGCTGCTTGGACTACTTGCCCACCAATATTGGTGGTGCCCATGGGTATGGAAACCAGACTGGAAGGACCCCATTCCAGATAACATTTCACCCCAGAGCATCTTCTTTATCTCACTACCCCAATATGATGGTCCTGATCAATCAACCTCCACTGTTCACACCCCCCAACTCCCCTCCTTCCCCTACTAACAATACCCAGCACTCTACAGCTCTGGTATGTCGATAGCTGTAATGGAGGGGGGGAAGGGCAGAGGGCACGAATGGCATAGGACGAATAGTGCTCGACTGTGGGGACAGGCCTCCTACACATACTAAGACCTAATAATACTAAAACACCATTGAATAAATCCTCAGTTAGATAACTAGTTGAATTCCCAAATTAAAACAAACCCCAATAGTATCCTTGAGGCTCCCCACATGCTCTCACCAGGAGGAGAGACTCAAGGAAACAAAACTAACTAACCTACCCACCCAGAACAAATGTATAGCACAATATAATTACAGTAAATTAAATTATAAAACAACAATCCAACTCTACAGTCACTAAATAAATAATATAGAGGGCAGTCTGAAAAAAAGGGTGGTCTATCACCACAAGGAGTCCACTTCCAGAAAGTCCAAGAGACATTATAAAATAAAACTTAGCCAGACTAGAACTTAAATTAACTTTCTGACACTAAAAAAACAAACAAACAACAACAACAAAAAAACAATATAAAATGCAATTTGAACCCCAGGCCCTGTCACTGTCTGGAGGTATAAAATAAACCTCACTACAGAACAGAGTTAAAAGAAAAATAAAATAAACAGTGTAAATTGCAATTTTGACTCCCAGGCCCTCTCACCACATGGGGGTCTAAAATAAATCCAGTACTCTCACTACCCAGAAACAGAGATTCAAAGAAAAAAGTTTGAGTTATGACAGTAAAATGAAATTCCAATAGCAGATAAAGTTTAACCTTTAATTCCCAGAGGTAGTCACCTTGTAGCAAAATCCTTCCAACAAATCCAAATCTTCTTAAAAGTCAGAAACATCTGATAACAATACGAGTATCCCTTAAACCACGCCAGACAGCCGACACCCTACCAATGAGGGCCACTACCAGAAATAACTGCCCCACCACCTCGACACCCTAACTGAATCAACCCACCAGCTGGTCAGCAAGGGGTCTTGGAGAAAAAAGATCTCGGGCCTGCCGGCTGGCTCCCTGGTCGGTCAGGGCCTGTTTCTCCCGAGCAGAAGCAGACTCTGGCAGCTAATTACTCACAGCTGAAGGGGTTGCACTGTCCCAAATCCAAGAACTCCACAAGTCTGAAATCCAATATCTTCAGATTTCTTTCCCCAAAAGCAGACTTTTTTTATTCATCCAGTTCGAACCAGGGGCAAAATTCTCCAACCTTCACCATATACACTATGCTCTTGTCTGAGCATTACCTCTGTTCGTGCCATGTCAGAGTTTGATCAAAGCAGTCAGCTCCAATGCAGGGACCAAAAAATAGATGGACACACTGTCCTGGAGAGTCTACCACAATGCTCTGTTTTCACCCATTCGGGCCGGCAGCGTGCCCGGTCAAATAGCCCAGTGCACACTTCGTGGCCAGTCAAACAGCTCCGATAGCGCTTCAGGTAGATGAAACCAAGTATGTTTCCCACTTATACAAATCTTTAGCAACTCAAAATAGAAATGAAAATTAAACTAAATAAAATAAAATAAAATAAGCTAAACTGAAGCCGCAAAAGACTAGAGACTAGCAATCAGTGAGGAGCTAATTTCAACATGCCCAGCGTGGCAGCCATAGATAACCACTACACTACACTATACTGCCTCCAACTGTGTGGACTGATGAACTCTTTTTTTTATTTTTTGATAAATAGATTAGGCCCAGTAAACACAAGTTCCTGTTTTCAAGGGCAACCCAGGTGCACTGGGGTGGTTAAGTGACTTGCAAAGAGTCACACAATATGCAAGTGGAGGTTGTGGGAATCAAACGCAGGTCAGCAATGACCGCCCGGCTTTGCGGTTAGTTCCGCGAACGCCAGCGACCCGGTTCGGGAACGGACTCGGTAGCTGAGGGTCGGCTGGGGAGGAGGATTGAGTGCCCAACGGCTGCTCTCCTCCTCCAGGGGGGAGGGTGGGGATGCAAGTCCCACTGCAACACCGCCACCTGGGTGACCACAGGTGGAGGTGCAGCGAGACTGCACATCGCAGGGAGGGAAGGACGTCTGCCGGGAGCTGGAGCGTCAGGCACGTTACGATGTGCTCCGCCCCTAGGCTCCCCCAGCGTGCGATGTCCTGTGGGGAGGGAAGAAAACCAGGAAATACCCCACTGGACTCCTGGTAGACGGAGCTCCTGGCCACGATCTCCAAAGCCCCTACCGATGCCAGTACCAGCATCCCCACGAAAACCAAGTCAAGTCGGTGCAGGGCCCCACCCCTGCACCTCCGCCTGGGGGTAGCCAAGGCTTCGTGGGGGGGATGGACTGCACAGGTCATCGGTTAGTAGGAGCGGGGACAAATCAGGCCGATGGAGTCTCCAGAAGGAGCAGGAGTTTGGTGGTGAGAGAGGGGGCATACAAAGAAAATATTAAAAAAAAAAAAAAACTTAGGTCAGCTGGATGTACAATGCTCATTCACAGCTGGTTATGCTAAGCTGTAGGCTATACTGCCATGATTTGAACAGACTCTGTATGGGGTCCCCTAAAGGTTGGGCCGGTCTGCATCTAATGGGACAGAGGGTGCCTACTGGTGGCTCTACATCTCACACCCATGTTATGGTGATTGCAGAATCATGAATATCAGGGTAGGTGAACACCTGGGTTCCAGTGACCGTCGCACAGTGTGGTTTAACGTGAGAACTACAACATGGAGATGTAACATGAAGGTGAGGGTTCTGGGCTTCAGGAGGGCGGACTTCATTAGGATGAGGTTGTTCCTCAGGGAGGCCCTGGATGGGGGAGTGAAAGGGGGTGGATTCAAGGGACAATGGGCCCATCTAAAAGGAGCCATTGTGGATGCAACAAGCCTATGTATTCAGCAAATAGACAAAAGCAAAAGGAAAAGAAAACCACTATGGTTCTTGCAGTAAGTGACAGGAAAAGTAAGAGCAAAAAGGTTAGCATTCAGGAAATATAAGGAGACTCAAAGGAGAAGGACAGCGCAGTGTATCTAGAAAAGTAGAGGGAGGCAGGGAAGGCAGTCAGGGGTGACAAGGCGAAGACAGAGGTAAATATAGTAAAAGAAGTTAAAACAAGCATTTGTCAATGCCGAATGTTTGCTTGCTGGCATTGGCATTGGTAGTGTAGAAGTTACAGAGCTGCATAATAGGAATGGCAGCGAAGTATTGAACTGAAGCTAACCCCATCACCACCCTGCAGAGAGTGACAGGCATTGGGGTGTGCCTTTGGGTCGTCAGTCATAACGACCATGCCATTTCACCACACCCTACCCTGCAGACACTGACAAGTGTCATGGTGTCCTTGGAGTCTTTGGCCTTATGCACACCCCATTCCATCAGGAAATACGGTGATGTACGTATAGGAGAATGGGTGAAGTTTAGTTCAAGAGTCCGAGGCACCCTTGATGCCTCCTCACTGGCTGCAGGGTGTGGGTGGGGTGGAATGGTGTGAGCATGACAGGCAAGAATCCCAAGTCACACCCCTGATGCCTGTCATTCTCTACAGGGTGGGGCGTTATGGTCGGAAACCCTAACGCCTCAGGCATTCATTGGTATTTTCACTCCAAATTTTCAACACGTTTTTTTTGTGACCCCCACCTCATGAACAGTGGCAATATCAGTTTGTTAGCCGAAAACTGCTTTTGCACAGGCGACTATGGCATTTGGCACCATAGGTGCAAAACACATTCGAACAGGATGTGAAAAATGACAGCGGTACTGTTCAGGGAGGTGTAAAAATGGCAATGTTGAAAATTGTGAAAATCTTTAAAAACTGGTGAAGCCACGAGTGAGAAACTGTGCAACGCACAATCTGCATGTAACTAGTTTGTGGATTGTTTTATAGCAGATTGTTAACACAGGCATTTTGGGACCTCCGATCATGAACAGTGTCAGTGTGTTTTCTTTATCTGTCCAGAACAATGATTTCCACAGTGACCACGATTTCTGTGCTGAAAGTGTGAAAACACATTTCTGCCATGTTGTGGAAAATGACAGCTGTACTGTTCATAAGGAGGTGTGGAACAATGCCACTGGTGAAAATCTGGACTGAAAGTATTACAAATTCATGAACTTATGAGGGTGTGTGGAAACTGCGCAATGCTCACTCATAACACAGTCATTTTATGGAGTTTTGTCACCAAATTTTCAACATAGCCATTTTAAGACCTCTGCTCATGACCAGTGTCACTGTAATTTTCTTAATCTGTCCCAAACATTGTTTTTGCACAACAACTGTACCATTGTGAGCTACATGTGCGGGAAAAACATTTTGGGTGAGATGTGAAAAATGGTAGCTGTACTGCTCATAAGGAAGTGCGGTAAAATGGCACTGTTGAAAATTTGATGTGCAAATATTACAAATTCGCAAACTTGTCAGCGTGCGTAGGAACTGCGCAACGTGTGCTCCTAAAACAGTCATTTTTGGGAATTTTTTCACCAAATTTTCAACATAACCATTTTAACACCTCTGCTCATGACCAGTGTCACTGTGATTTTCTTAATGTGTCCCATACATTGATTTTGCACACCGACTGCGCCACTGTGCACTACATGGGCAGAAACACGTTGTGGGCGAGATGTGAAATGACAACTGTACTGCTCATAAGGAGGTGTGGTAAATGGCAATGTTGAAAATCTGGAGTGAAAATATTGAAAATATGCTAACTTCCACGAATGTAGGAACCTGCAACGCACGCCAGAAACAGTCATTTTAGGAATTTTTCACCAAATTTTCAACATAGCCATTTTAAGACCTCTGCTCATGAACAGTGTCACTGTGATTTTCTTAATGTGTCCTGTGACATTGATTTCAAGACACCAGCTGCGCCTATTGTGCACTACATGGGCAGAACAAATTTTGGGTGAGATGTGAAAAATGATAGCTATACTGCTCATAAGGAGGTGTGGTAAAATGGCAATGTTGAAAATCTGGAGTGAAAATATTGACATTTCGCAAACTTACGAGCGTGCGTAGGAACTGTGCAATGCACGCTCGTAAAACAGTCATTTTTAGGAATTTTTTCACCAAATTTTCAGCATAGCCATTTAAGACCTCTGCTCATGAACTATGTCATCAGGATTTTCTTAATGTGTCCCGTACATTGATTTTGCACACTGACTGTGCCATTAATAGCGCTACATGGGCAGAAACACATTTTGGGTGAGATGTGGCGTGACAGCTATACTGCTCATAAGAAGGTGTGGTAAAATGGCAATGTTGAAAATCTGGTGTAAATATTGAAATTCACGAACTTACCAGCGTGCGTGGGAACTGTGCAACACTGCGCTTGTAAAACAGTAATTTTAGAGATTTTCCACAATTTTCAAAATAGGCTTTTGAGAGCCCACCTTTTGAACACTGGCAGTGTCGTTTCATTAATCATTCCGGAAAGGTGATTTCGTGCAGTGGCTGCGAAATCACCCTTCAGGCCGAGTAACGCCATGACAGTGACAGCATTCACGAGAAGTGGTCCCAAAAACCCCATGTTGAAAATTTGGTGCAAAAATTCCAAAAAATGCTTAAGATATGCAATAACGTTGAAAAAACCCTATCTATCCCATTATACAGCTTACCGGCATTTCCTCAGTTCGCGGTCGGCTTTGAAGAGTGCAGATGTGTTCCCGGTCCGCTGAAGATCATCACACTGAGCTCCAGAGGTAAGTATGGGGTGTGGGGGGTGTGGGGAGGCAGGGTGCGCAGTGGTTGGGGGCAGACACAGTGAGGGACCGTTTTCGATTTTCAGGTTTTGTTTTATTTTATTCCTATGACGCGGGACATTTGCCACGCTTGGGTGGGCTCCCAGCATGGCAGAAGGGCGGCTGGGGGCGTGGAGCCAATGAGATTGCAGGCACCCCGTCGGCCATGGCATTTGTTGCCACACTGGAGTGGGCTCCCAGTGTGGCACCCAATCTCTTGAGGGGACTGGTGGAGCCAACGGATGATTGGGCACCTATCGGCTATCTGACGGTGTGGCCACACTGGGGTGGGGCACCCAGCGGCATATGAAACTGTGTTTCAGCTGGGCACGCACAGCCGACGGGATTGGGCACCCCATCGCTATACAGTGTGTGCATTGGGGGGGCAGCACACAGCATGCATGTGTGTCTGTGTGTGTGTGTGTATGTGTAGGGGAAGCGCGCATGAGCAGGCGATATCTGATCGCTGCTCACTGAAGCGTAGCTCCCCATTTCAACTGTACGCCACTGCATTTTGGAGCTGTCATAGACAGCTCCAGCAGGCATTGGAGAACTGCGGCCGTGCCTGCAAACACACTGACTGAATTGGAAGAGGGCTGACACACCTCCAAAAATTCCAATGATGGCACTATGTTTCTTGCAAATGCATGCAAGCAAACATAAAAAGGGACAAGACCTTCTACATATACATTAGTGAGAAGAGAAGGATGATGGGGGAGGGATTGAAAGGCTGAAAGGGGAGGAAGACATGGGAGTGGAAGGGAGCCAAGATAAAGCATCAGTCATCAACAAATATTTATATTCAGTTTTCCAAGAAGAAGAAGAGGAGTGACCACAGCTAAAAATCAGGATGGGAAGGGAGGTAGACAACAGTCCATTCAATGAGGAGAGAGTAATACAAGAACTGACAAAACTAAAGGTGGATAAAGCAATGGAAGCAGATGGGGTACACCCCAGAATATTAAAAGAATCAAAGGATGTACTGGCAGCACCACTGGCAGCCTTTTTCAACAAGTCACTGGAAATGGGGAGGTTCCAGATGGCTGGAGAAGGGCTGATGTAGCCCCTCTCCACAAAAGTGGAAACAGGGTGGAGGCTGGAAACTATAGACCTGTCAGCCTGACCTCAGTGGTGGGTAAACTGATGGGATCTCTGCTAAAAGAAAGGATAGAAGAGCACCTTGAATCAAGTGGAGCACAAGACCCGAGGCAGCACGGATTCATGACAGGATCAATCAATCAAATCAATCAATCAATCAATCAAATCTTTATTTATTCAGGTGAACATCATTGAGCAAGGCTCATTTAGGAAAGTCATGTCAAACTAATCTGACTGATTTCTTTGACTGGGTCACTATGGAAGTGGATCGGGGAAATGGTGGATGTGGCCTACCTTGACTTCAGCAAGGCATTCGACACCATTCCACACAGGAGGCTTGTGAACAAGCTGGTCAGCCTGGGATTAGGATGCAAGGTGGTGAACTGGGTTGGAAACTGACTGAAGAACAGAATGCAGAGGGTGGTGGTAAATGGGGCCAAATCCAAAATAGGGAGGGTGACCAGTAGGGTGCCAAAGGGTTCAGTTCTTAGGCCAGTGCTGATCAATATCTACATCAGTGACATTGCAGAGGGGCTGAAGGGGAAGATGTGCAGATGACACAAAGATCGTCAATAGGGTAGACAGTCTGGGAGGGATGGAGAAAATGAGGAGGGACCTAGCTAAAATGGAAGAATGGTCCAGAATGTGGCAGATAGGATTTAATGCAAAGAAGTGCAAAATCATTCACTTGGGGTACAGGAACCCAGGGGAGGATTACACGATGAGTGGGACATTTTATTAGCATCCACAAAACAGGAAAGTGATCTGGGGGTCATCATATCTGATGACCAAAAGGTGGCCAAACAATGTGACAAGGCAGTGGAGAGAGCAAGTGGGATGCTGGGATGCATAGGGAGAGATATTACCAGCATAAGACAAGTGGTCATAATGACACTGTACAGGTCATTGGTGAGTCCTCATTTGGAATACTGCATCCAGTTCTGGAAGATGCCTCTCGGGAAGGACATAGACAGGGTGGAGGCAGTTCAAAGAAGGGCAACAAAAATGGTGCAATGCTTGCACCAAAGGTCATATGAGGAGAGATTGGTGGAACTCAAAATGTATACCCTGGAGGAGAGGAGGAAGAGGGGAGATATGATAGAGACCTTCTAATATCTCAAGGGGATTAATAAGGTACAAGAGGGAAGCATCTTTCAGAAGAGAAAATTTTCTAAAACAACAAGGGGGCATGACATTTGACTGGAAGGGAGTAAACTAAGGGGCAACGTGAGGAAGTACTTTTTCACAGAAAGGGTGGTGGATGTTTGGAATAGCCTGCCCCAGAAGGTGGTGGTGGGTACAAGCACAGTGGGAGGATTTAAGCATGCATGGGATAGGTTATGCCTAAGGGAACCCTAGAGGGGGTAAGGAGAGGCTGCAGCCAGTAACCAAGTAGGGTCAGAGGCAGTTAATTGAAGGTAGGTTATAAGGGCAGCCTAGATGAGCCTAGAGGTCCTTATCTGTCATCAATGTCTATGTTTCTATGTTGTGTTTGGCAATCACACACCTACCACACTGCAGCACTACAAAGATGCTGGAAAGTTTCACTTTGTCAGCAAAGTTGAAAAATTCACCTTTGCAAATAACTTCATGAATTGCCTACTTCATTAACAGGGGATGTGGGGATTCACTGCAGCAGCAGCAGTTAGGAATACCACCCCCTTTACCTTTTAGATTCCCCAGCTACAAATCACAAAAAAGCTGAAGTCTGCTCCATAGGTCAGAGCCGAGCTGAGCTTGGGGACTCCGGGAAGGGCTTGAGCCAAACACCAATCAGGTGCTTGGCTGCAACCCCCTGCCCACATGGATTTAGGACTAGGCACAGTACCACCACGGCTCAGACTCAACTCACCAGCAATATCAAAAGCAATATGGATAACGGCCTACTCATATGTGCTGTTTTCATAGATCTGTCCAAAGCATTTGACATGGTTCATCATCCACTCATGCTGACGAAGTTCCAATCCGCTGGTGCCTCTGACTCCACTCTATCATGGTTCCGTAGTTACCTGAACAACCACACTCAGGCTGTAGCTTTCCACAAGGCTCTATCCTCCCCCAAAAAGATCACCCGTGGCATCCCACAGGGGTCCATTTTCTGTCCTCTCCTTTTCTCCCTTTTCTTAAATGATATTCCCAACCCTTCCCGCCACAGCTGCACTCTCATGTACACCGATGACCTGGTTCTTTATTCAGCATCTAAATCGATGGAGGACATCAACTTCACTCTCTCAAGCAATTTTCAAGCCTTTCAACTATGGCTCTCGAACAGCCATCAATATCTAAACCCGGACAAAACACGAGCCATGTTATTTGGTTCCTCAAAAAATTGCCCTCCACGGCTCATAAGCTCTTGGTTCACTGCAGGGACGGCTCCTCTATCACCAACATGTCCTCCTTCAAATACCTGGGGGTCATACTTGATCCCTTCCTTGATTTTTCAACACATGTCAACGCAGTTTGTCATGATGTTAACGCAAAAATTGGCGGTGCCTACCGAGTGCGCCACTCCCTCACCACATCTGCCAGACTATTTGTAGCAAGAGGAGTGCTTCTCCCTCAGCTCCAATATGCTCTACCACTTATTTACTCTGCCAACTCCAGTGTGCTCAGCAAATGGGACACTTCCTATAACAATATCTGCAGATTCGCCTTAACTGCCCCTCGCCTTACTGATCACTGCCTCCTCTACTCCGGTTTAAACTGGCTGTCACCCAAGGATCTCTGGGCTTACTCCCTTGGGTGCTTTATTGACTCCCTAACTAGACCTCCTCGCCCGGACTCCCTGGCCAACTTGCTGGCTCCCACTTCCCAATCCCGTACCCTCAGGTCCTCCTCTGTCCCTTTGCTCTCAGTTAGACCTTGCGCTACAAAAATGGGTGAACAGGCATTCTCCTACTTTGCCCGTAAGTTCTGGAACTTGCTCCCCCTCCAGGTTAAAAATTCTGCCTCCCACCAGGTCTTTAAAAGCTCGCTGTTCTCTCACCTTCACACCCTTGGTCACTGCAAATGCTCATAAACATAGCTCCACTTGACCACCGGCCTGAGGCCCAGACCTACTCTTATTTTGCTACAATACTGCTTTTAATGTGTTCTGGAATCCTGAATTACTAGTTTTGTTGTTCTTTCCCAGCTTGTATTCTGTTAAATTATTGCTTGTAATCTTATGTTTTTCTTTTCAATTAAGTTGTACTACTGTGATTATTTGTACCTTTGTCCTGTGCTGTCCCGGGTCGTACCTGAAAATAGGCAGGTTTGTTGCCTAGCACACTTACCTGGTTACCAAAAGCTAATAAATAAATAAATAAACCCAAGTCTACAGGATGGACCAATCAGGAAGAGGCACTTATAATCTTTTCCTGTCATTGTCCTATTTAGTTACACAAACAACAAGCAGCCCCCCCGTGTGAAGGACCAGCGCATTATGGACAGTGGAGTCTGCCCTCTGGAGTTAGCCCAATGAGGCAGCTAGTGGCTGGACACTATTGCAACACAGACGGGAGGCACGGTAAAAGTAAAGGGGCGAACTAGGTTGTCTTGACAAAACAGGAAGAAGAAGCAGGGAACCAGGAAGTTCTACCTGCCAAATAAGGTAAAATTCCTGTTTAACACTTGTCACACACCACAAGGGAGTGAGGAGTGGTATGCTTACGCAAAATGTTTGGAAATAGGTGAAACACTCTATCTAGGGTAGGGGTAAAAAAAGGTTTAGAGTAAGCAACAGTTGGTAATAGGTGAAACATCCTGTCTAGAGGTTGGGGGGAGGGAGGTTAGAGCAAGCCAAAGTTTGAGATTAGGTGAAACACCTAACTAGGGTAGAGGTAAAAAAAAGGGATTAAAGTAAGCCAAATTTGAGAGTCGGTGACACACCCAGTCTAGGGTAGGTGTAAAAAAAGGGTTTAAAGAAAGCAAAACAAAAACAGGCAGGTCAGATTAGAGATATGCTGGGAGTGATGCACTGCCGTGGCTGTGGAGCAGCAGTTTTCAGGGAGACTTTCTGGAGACTGTAGCACTGCCCCATCTGTGTGCACCTCTCTAGGCTGAGGGCAGAGGTTGCTCATCTCCAGACTAAGCTGGCTAGGATTCAGGGAGCTTCCTCCCCCACCCAGGGACAACCAAGTCCGGCACCACTGCCATAAAGGGTGCCAAGTAGGAAGAGAATCTGGAGTATGGTGGGCCCGGGAAGGGTGAAGGTGGTGGGTCAGAGGCACATTCCCACCTACGGTACCACTACACAATTCCTATGACACCCTGGTGGAGCAGGATTGTCCCATGGACACACCTGTAGTAGTGACCAGAGAGGACGTGGGGACCTCTATGGTGGAGTCCCTAGGGAATGTGGCAGAAGACCCCAGGGGAGAAGGAGGGAGCAACTCCTGCTGGGGGACTCAGTCGAAAGGGAGATGGATTTGGGGGTGAGAAGGAAGGGGGAGAGGATGGTTAGGTGCCTATCCGGCACCATGGCTCAGAATGATGGAAAGCAGATCCTGAGGATCACTAGGGCAGCAGGACTGAAGGGAGTGCTGGATGTCATTAATCACCTAGGGACTAATAACATGATTAGGGATGAGGTTAGGATAGTGCAGGAGGAACTCAGGGAGTAGGGGAGGAGTCTTAGGCAGGTAACATGCCCGATGACCTTATCTGAGGTACTGCCTGTCTACAATAGGGAGGAGGATAGGGTACTTCATACCAGGAACTTCAACCAGTGGTTGAAGGAGTGGTGCAGAGGAGAGGGACTTGGCTACAGGAGGAATAAAGACCTATATAGGGGCGATGGCCTCCATTCATCTAGGAGGGGAACCCAGGTCCTCAGTGAGCAGTTTAAATATTACATAGGTGAGCATTTAAACTAGCCAAGAGGGGTGGCAATAGGAAGCAGGGAGACATAACTGTCCTCTCCCACAAGCTGAAGTAGTCAGTAGGGAGAATCTGAAGTGAAACAAATCCCCAAGGGTTCCTGTTGACATGAAAAGAAAATGGTAGAAATGAAAAGAGAGATGGAAATGAGAGAAGAGGGGTAAGGAGAGATGGCAAAAGGGAAAAGATGGGACTGACAACAGGATGGTATCAGAAATTGGAACATCCTGTGTGCAAATGCTCAAAGTCTGGGAAATAAAATCCTGGACCTTATGACCATCAAGACAGAGGCTGACCTGGACATTGTTGCCATTACCGAGTCATGGTGCAGTGAGCACTATGACTGGGACATAGCCATACCAGGCTATACTGTGTTCAGGAAGGACAGGATGGATAAGAAAGGAGGAGGAGTGGATCTTTATGTGAGGGATAGCATAAAAGTCACAGAGATACAGGGAACACAGGGAGAGGTAGAGATAATGTGGGTCACAGTACTCACAATGAGAGTGTGCACAGGGACGGTGGTGCACACGAAAGAAGCAAGCACAGGTACTGTGGGTCACCCTAGCACCAGGAATGGAGTTGATATTCACTCTGCTGTGATCTACAGACCACAGACGTGGGGGAAGGGTGAGATGGATAATGGATAAGGATCTGGTGGAAGCCATCCAAAAGATGGTAAAAAAGGGGGACGTGCTGCTAGTGGGGGACTTCAATCTGCCAGATGTAGATTGGAGCATCCCAGCTGCAGCTTCAGCTAGAAACAGAAACATCCTGGACTCCCTGCAGGGGGCATTCTTCAGGCAAATAGTAAAGGAGCCCACTCATGAGGGAGCAAATTTGGACCTTGTACTCACTAATGGGGGACAGTGGTACAGATGTCACGGCGGGGACAACCTGTGGACCAGTGATCACCACACAGTGTGGTTCAATATAAGAACAGTGGCAGAAGATAACCACACTAAGGCAAGTGTCCTAGACTTCAGGAGGGCAGATTTTGCAAAGATAGAGAAATGCCTCCAGGATGCCCTGCCAGGTGGTAGGACTTGAGTGGAGTGGAGGAACAGTGGGCGAAACTAAAAGGGGCCATAGTGAAAGCAACAAACCTCTGTGTCAGACAAGTAAGCAAGAGGAAAAAGAGGCCACTATGGTTCTCAAAAGAGGTGGCTGGTAAGGTAAGGGCAAAAAAGTTACCATTCAAGAGATATAAGGAGACACAGAGACAAGATGATAGGGAAGTGTATCAGAATAGGCAGAAGGAGGAAGGGAAAGCCATCAAGAGCACAAAGGTGCAAATGGAGGAGAAAATAGCCCAGGCAGTAAAGAAAGGGGACAAGACATTTTTCAGGTATGTAAGTAAAAGGAGAAAGATCAGGGGAGGGACTGTAAGACTTAGGAGATTGGGGGGGAGGAGTGTGTGGAAGGGGACAAGGAAAAGGCAGACATCCTGAACAAATACTTGTTTTCAGTGTTCATGGAGGAAAGGGATGGAGAGGGGCCTCAGATAAGTGTCAGGGGCATTGAAGTAAGGAGGTGGACACTAGTACAGTTACAGAGGAGAGGGTCCTGAAGGCATTCACAAATCTGAAAGTGGACAAGGAAACGGGGCCTGACGGGATACACCCAAGAATACTGAGGAAGTTCAGAGAGGTGCTGGCTGCACCTCTGACAGTCCTATTCAACTACTCAGTGGAGATGGGAGTGGTCCTGCAGGACTGGAGGAGGGCAGATGTAGTTCTGCTTCACAAAAGTTGGAGCAGGAAGAAGGCGAGCAATTACAGGTCAGTCAGCCTGACTTCCATGGTGGTGAAATTAATGGAATCACCACTGAAGGAAAGTATAGTGAAATATCTTGAATCCAGTGGCTTACAAGAGCTGAAGCAGAATAAAATCACTGTGGGGATGTCATGTCAGACAAATCTGATAGATTTCTTTGACTGGATAACCAGAAAATTAGATCAGGATTGAGCGGTGGATGTGGCCTATCCAGATTTCAGTAAGGCCTTCAACACTGTTCCACATAGAAGCTTGCGAATAAGCTGGGTAGCCTGAGAGGGGTCCAAAGGTGGTAAATCCAGTAAGAAATTGGTTTGGGGACAAGCGACAGAGGGTGGTGGTAAATGGCGTTCACTCCGAAGAAAGAAGAGTGACCAGTGCTTGCCACAAGGATCACTACTAGGACCAGTCCTCTTTAATGTCTTTAAGAGTGATATTGCAGAGGGGCTAGAAGGGAAGATATGCCTTCTTGCAAATGGCACTAAAATCCACAATAGAGTAGACACTCTGGAGGTATATGCCATGATTAGCGACACCAACACAGCGACCTACACACCTGTCAACAAAATTGACAGTTTGCCAACAGGTCACTGTGTTGGTGCACTAATCACAGGGGCACACTGTCCCATGGGCCTACACCCCGTCCCAGAATCAACTCCGACTCGGAGTTGATAATCTAAAGTACGGGGGATACAGGGGGGCAGAGCCCCCTGCATGGGCAGTTCAGGGGGGTGTAGCCCCCGATGAAAACACAGACTAGGAGATAATCGGGATTTATGCTGACTGCATAAATCCTGTTGCTACAATGCTAGTCAAAAGTGTTGTCGAACTGGCATCATAGAGCCCACTCCAGGGGGGGGGGGGTGTAAAAAATTAATAGAGATCTAGGAGCTCTCAAGGAGTGGTCAACAGTGTGGTAACTAAGTTTCAATTTGAAGAAGTGCAAGATTATGTGGGACATGGGGGTGATCATATCTGATGACCTAAAAGTGGCCAGTGTGACGAGGCAGTGGGGAGAGCCATTGGGTTGCTAGTGTGTGCATAAGGAGGGACATCACCAACAGGAAGAGGAAAGTGGTAATATTACTGTATAAATCACTGGTGAGACCACACCTAGAGTACTGTGTCCAATTCTGGAGACCACATCTCTGGAAGTACATAGACAAAGTAGAGGTGATCCAAAGGAGGGCAACTAAAATGGTGCAGGCCTACACCAAAAGCCCTATGAGGAGACACTGAAGGACCTCAATATGTACACCCTGGAGGAAAAAAGGGAAAGGGGGGATATGATAGAGACTTTCAATTACCTCACAGCTGTAAATAAGGTTCAAGATGGAAACCTTTTTCAAAGAAAAAGATGCTCAAGAACAAGGGATCTTGCTATGAGGCTGAATGTGAGGAAGGCTCAAGGAAGAAGTAAGGGAGTACTTCTTCATGGAAAGAGTGGTGGATGCCTGGAACAGCCTCCCAGCAGAGGTGGTTGGTGGAAAAACTGTTGTAGGATTCAAGAAGGCATGGGATAGGCATAAGGGAACCTTAGTGGTGGTAGCTCATGACAATGGCAGCCACGACTGAGCATTTCAAAAAGGGTGACTCAGTCATGGTGCCTGTCCACAGGGCTACCGGGCAGGGAGGGTGACCGGATGGGGGGTCTGTGAATATAGCGACAGAATGTCACTATATGTACACACATGCGGGGGGGACGAGCATGCCATGTGATGGGCAGAAGAGGAGGGAGGGTTTGTGAGATGTAGTGTGGTGGTGGGATACAGAGCTGGCCCTGTGGCATGATGGGTAGGTGGCAGCCTAGGGTTGCGAGGGTGCCAGGTTCGGTTCCGGGCGTGTGTTCATTTTGTTGTGCCCAGCCATTTTTACGTTTTTTCCACTTTTGCACCTCCCCAACATGCACCCCACTGGAGTTCAGAATCTTTTAGTGGGGGGGTGCAGGGGGCACAACCCCCCCTCACATAAAAAAAGTCTCCAGTGCCCTTTTGCTGTGCTCTGGGATTGTACATTGCTGAAATAGATTTTCGGTGATGTACACTTGCCCTAACAGTGATCGCCTTTCCGCGATCGCTGTTATCACATGGAACCTTAGTGATAAGAAAAGTGGGGGGGGGGGCAAAGGTCAGCTTAGGTTTGTGGTGTTACAGTAGGTAGGGAAAATGGGCAGACTAGGTGGGCTAAGCGGTCCTTACAAGCTGTCAGTTTCTTTGTTTCTTTGTTTCTACTTTTACTGGCATTCTGCCATACCAAGGTACCATGCTTTACAATATTATGCAATATTTTACAGTCCTTGTATGAATACATTCAAAAGTTCTGTAAATGTGTGAATGGAATGAAACAATAAAGTAGCTGCAGTTACAAATGAAATCTTATACAATTTGGCAGAAACTGAATAGCAAACAGGAGGTAAATAACAAGCAATAGTGGAGCCAAGAATTGTATTTTGTTTTGAGTGTTTGGGTAAGAATGCTGGAACATAATATCTCAGTGCAAACACTGTACCTATTGCAAAGTTATGCTGATGTTCTCCACTAAAGCTCATATCCTTAGTGCATGCAATCGTAAGGATTGTACAACACCACACAATATTGTAAAGTATCATATTTTTTTCATTTGCTTACAGACTTTGGGTATAAAAAAGATACTTTACAATACTTTACAATATTTTTCTGTCTTTTATGATTTCATATGATGTATTACTATTTGAATAGGAAAGTAGATATCCAGTGATCCCACTCATGGCCTTTCCTATTCCCTACAGAGTTGCAGTCTTTGCTCGGACAAATACTAGTGAAGGCTGTGCAACCATAAATGATTGCAAAATAATAGCACTGCTATAACAAACCCCTGCATTGACAAATATTGTATGTCGTTCCAGGATGTGCTGTTTAAAAAAAAATCAGTTATGTACCCTCTGCTCCTCACCCTGGCAGCACCCAACTCCCACCCTCCGCACTCCCACCTGCACCCAGTTCTTGACAGGAGAAGATGACCAGCACGAACCAGTCCTCCTCCATGGCTGGCTCCTCTCATGAATGAAAGTGCTCGCTTTCACGCTCACTTTGCAGAAACAAAATCTGTTATGCCACCCCACCTTGGCAGTACCCTACTGCCACCCTCAACCCCCCAGCATCCAGTTCTTGATAGGAGAAGGTGACCAGCACAAACCCACCCTCCTCTACAGCCAGCAGCCTCCCAATCAGTTATGTGGCCCCACCTTCCCCCCACCCTGGCAGCAAACATGGCAGCCACCTACTCTCCACCCTCCGCTCCCCCAATGCAACAAGCAACCAATATGGGTCTAGTTCTTCCTATATAGGACCCAGAATTCCAAATGACCCCATAGTGTGAGTGACCCCGAAGAGTGAGTGCCATGAAGCAGGAGTACCTCATCTGTCTAAGTGGTGACTGTCTTACTGGCATCATCTGCAGGGAAACCTGCAGTCCACACATCATACTGCCCAAAGGAGGTCAGGTATGGTAAAGGTGTAACAACAAGGTTGGTAGTCAGGTATTTTTATGGGGTTGCAACTGGTCCGTATTTTTTGTCAGATTACAAGGGATTTGGTCAATGGGTAATTCACGGTGAGTGCAGCTGGTCCCTATCCAGGGTCAGCAAACAGTCTATGTAAAGGACTGCAGCTTTACAGCAATGCCCACATACGTAGAGTACTGTAGCAGGCTTCCAACTAGGACAAGTATTGTCAATAATGTATGTAAAGGGTTGTAGCTTTACAGTCATCCCCATATAGGGTACGGCTGGGCGGACTGTTCTGCGGGAGAGCTGGACCCCCAGATCAAACCTGCAATCCACAGACCCAGATAAATATGGACTTCACCACAGAAGTCTGATTACGGGCCCGTGGAAGCGCCATTTGTGCCATTGTGTGTATTGTTGCCATTGGGAAGCCATCGGCACACTCGCTCCACATACAGGTGGCCAGCAGCATCCAATCAGGCAACAAATGGTCACATGACGCACTCAAGGTATATAACCTTGCTGAATGCGCACCGCAGCCCAGACGAGAGGAGGATGGGTCAGAGGAGCACCTCATTATTCGCTGCAGCAGCCACCAGATGACATTTCTAAAAAGCCAAAAATAAAACACATAAAAAATAAATATACATTTTGGAGGGGAGGGAATAGAAAAGGAGAGAGAAAGGACTCGATTTACTGGTGCGAAGGGGGGAGAGAAACTGATCGTTGGGGGAGGGTGACATGTCAGGATTGGAGAAATGAGGAATCTAGAGGGGCTGGGGAGATAGTGGTGGCCTGGGTGCTGCCGGGGGGGGGGGCAAAAGACTGGCAGCGTGGCAGTGTGACTGTGCACATGAGCAAGAGCAGGCTGGAAAAATCTTAGACTTGTGTCATAAAGATCCAGAGGAGACAAGGAGAAACTACTGGAGGCCCAAGAGAAATGTAACAGTTATAGAAAATCCCAAATGAAAGGGTTTTTTTTTCTTTTCCTGGCCTCAGACTGTGTAGCTGTGTACTTGAGCAAGGGAGGGCAAGCTGGCAAAATCTTTGACTTGTGCCATTCCAAATCCAGATCCAGAGGAGAGAGGGACAGACTACTGGGGGCCCAAGAGAAATTTTACTATTACAGAAAATCCCAAATGAAAGTTTAATCCTGGCTTCAGTGTGGTTGTGTGTACAGGACAAGGGCAGCAGGCTGGCAAAATAAATCTTTGACTTGTGCCATCTAGAGGGGAAAGAGAGAGAGAGAGACAGGGAGAGAGTAACTGCAGGGGCCCCACAAGAAATGTAACAGTCCCAGAAATCCCAAATATTTTTGTTTCCTGGCTTTTCACTGTGGCTGTGTGTACAGGGAAAGGGCAGCGGGCTGGCAAAATAAATCTTTGACTTGTGCCATCCAATCACGAATCACAATCACTTATTAACGTTCATTCATGATTTTATCCAGAAGGGAGAGAGGGAGACTGCAGGGGGGCCCACGAGAAATTTAACAGTCCCAGAAATCCCAAATATTTTTTTTTCCTGGCTTCAGTGTGGCTGTGTGTACAGGGCAAGGACAGCAGGCCAGCAAAAAAAATCTTTGACTTGTGCGATTCAATCATGATCACTTGTTAATGTTTATTCACGATTTCATGTATTAAAAAAAAAATACTGTCTGGATAAACAACATTCAAGTTGATGAGCCTGTGCTGCTGGCTGTGGGTTGCCCAGGGGATAAAATCTGACTTTGTGACTCATAGCAGGCTGTTTACACTACAGCACAAGTAAAGTACAAGTACACACAAGTGTCATCACCATCATCACTCATTCACCATTATTCCTCCTTATTATCATTAGTTTTATAGTGTATTGCGTTACATTATGTAGAAGCATTAACCAACCCCAGTGTGGGACTGTGCTGTGTGCAGCTATACAACAGATGTGTCTGCATCTCCAATTCAAATTCTAAGGCACACTTAACAGTTGCTAAATTTGGTCACTAAACAGTAACTGTTCTGTAGGAGTCAGTCAGGAAGTCTTGGAAGGAAGTGGTGGTTGACTGCTGTGCTGTTGGTGTGCTGTGTACAGTCTCGAGTCATGACAGTAAATTTGCCCCTGGCCTATGGGTGCAGGTGGGAGTCATCAGAAATAAATCACATTAGTTAGAGGGATCTTAACTTTTTTACAGGTTAGAATACTAATGATATAGGTAGTTGCATCTGTCTGTCTGTCTCTATCTCTATCTCTCTCAGCACACTCAGCCCAGTGCAGAAAGGTAGCAGCGAAAGCCAACAGGATGCTAGAGTGTATAGCAAGAGGAATCTCCTCCAGAAATAGGGAGGTTATCCTTCCTCTATACAGGTCTCTGGTCAGGCAGCACCTAGAATACTGCGTGCAGTACTGGTGCCCATTCCTGAAGAAGGATATAAAATTGTTGAAGGGGGTGCAACGGAGGGTGACAAAAATGATACAGGGATTGGAGGGGAAGTCCTACGAGGAGAGACTTGTTGAGCTGAATATGTACTTCCTGGAGGAGAGGAGGAACAGAGGGGATATGATTGAAACCTTTAAATACCTCAAGGGGATATACAAGGTTAATACAGATGGGGTTTTCTGGATTAGAAGGTGGAGGGATACAAGACAGCATCAGCTAAGACTGGAGGGGGGAAGATTTAGAAGGGAAATCAGGTGACATTATTTCATAGAACGGGTGGTGGATAGGTGGAATACTACCCGAGGAGGTGGTTGTCTGTTGTACTGTGAATAGCTTTAAGAGGGGTGGATAGGGCAAGGGGAGGGTTATAATGAGGAGGGTGGGGGTGAAGCAGCTGCGAGATGAGAGTCTAGCTGCACAATCGAGCAGACTCGATAGACCACAAGGCCTGCTTCTGCTGGCATGTTCATATGTTTGTATGTCACAGACCCGAGCAGGATATGTCACCATTACAGACCAGCCATGAAGGGGCTAGTAGTGAGTGATTGCTTTTTATTTAGCAGTTATATAATAATTTTTATACAAATAATCCATTAAATCATTTCTTTTGGACCTCTGTGTCAAATGTGACTCATTTTGGCCACTTTTATGCATTTTTTCACACTTTTTCAAATATTTGTCAATAAATCAGAACTAATCAGAACAAATCAGAACTTCACTGTGTTCCAATTCTTATTTAATAAGGGTCAGAACTTCACCAAGTTTCTCCAAGCCCTAATAAAGGGTAGCAGGCTTCTTTCTATCTAGGGTAAGCATTTTCAAGGGGTTGCAGCTAGTCTCTATCTAGGGTCAGCAAACAGTGTGAATAGTGGTTGCAGCTTTACAGCCATTCCCATATAGGTTAGTGGGCTTATATCTAGGTTAAGCATTGTCAAGGGTTGCAGCTACTCCCCATCTGGGGTCAACTTACAAGGGAGTTGATGGTTTGGGGATCTCACAGGGAATATAGCTGATTCCTTCCTAGGGTCAGCAAATGGCATGCTAAGGGGTTGCACCTTTACAACCATCCCCATACAGGATAGTAGGTTCCCTATATGGGCAAGTAGGATCTTATCTAGGTTAAGCGGATGGGGGGAGCAATGAGTGAAGTTTTTCAGCCATCCCATCCTAGATTAAACCACAAAGTTCATTTAAGGGTTTCCAAGAGGATCATATCAAACCCATCTATAGGCTCAAGCTACACAGGGAGCAAGGGCTATATACTGTAGGTACTTTGCACCGGGGGGGTAGGTTATCAAAGTCTAGAGTGAAGAAATGGTGAGTGGGCATGATGGGGCAGGTGGAGTAGTTTGCTGCAGGTGGTGTGGGGCAGCAATTTTCTTGAGTGTTCTCTGTAAGTAGGGGGTGTCTGGTTTGTAGGATCATAGATCAGCTTAGGGCAGAGGAATAGCAGGTCATACAGGAGTTAGGAGCATTAATAGAGAAAGTTATTCAAATGAGGTGAGGGTGGAGCAGGGCAAATGGACTGGTGGGGGAGTGCAGTGGAGAAGCCCAAATGGGGTGGGAGATCTGAAGGGGTATGGGTTGGGATCTACGGCAGACTCATTGTGTACCTCTTCTCCAGCTGAAGAGGAGCTCTAGAGGAGGGGGATGGACACTAGTAGGAGAAAGAGGAATGGATGACTGGTGGATGGTGGAAGCACCACAGTGGTGCCAGTGTGAAATAGATTCCTCTCACTAACTAGGGATGCTACAGGAAGGATTGGTGAGAAGGAGAGGGAGCATCAGCAGGTCAGGGTTTTGGGAACTAGAGGAGGAGATCACAGTGGGGAGTGGAAGGGGAAAAGTAGGAGTACAAATAGTGAAGGTAGGCCAGCTAGGGTGTGGGTAAGTAGGGAGAGGGATGAGTGCAGAGGAGGACAGGAAAGGAGAACAGTGGATGGGTTCCGGAGAGGGGTGTGTGCAAGTAGTCTGGATGGGGATCAGGCAGAAAGAAGGTAGGGTTCAGGGGAACCTGGAAATGAGGGTGGGAAGTAGAGGTCAGGCAGGGAAGGGCAAACCCGATGGAGGGGGCACTACGATGACAGGTGGGGATGGGAGAGTCATGATCTTGGAGGACCCCATAGTTATGGGGGTAAGGTGGGGTAACTCAGAAGCTAATGCAAACTGCAGAAGGGTGCAGTGTATGCCGAGGATGGCTGCAACAAGGGTGGGTCTATTGATAACTGAGAACATGAAAAAAGAGGCGGGCACATGCACATCATCATACACCTGGGTATAAATGACTTGTCTGATAGTGAGGTAGGAATTTTTCAGGCAAGATTCAGGGACATGGGGAGGCTCTGCTGTAATGTGTGGAGATTGGTGACCTCCTCAGAGGTGCTACCAGTTCCAAGGGACAGCATTGCGAAAAAGGCATGGATAGAGGAGTTCAAACTCTGGCTCAGGGGGTGGTTTAAAGAGGAGGGCTATAAGCTAATTGGAGGCTGATGGGACACCTGGAAGAAAAAGAGCCTTTATGCACCAGACCGGCTACAACTGAGCAAAAAGGGCTTGAAGGTGCTGAAGGTCAGATTTGAGGAGTGTATGGGCAGGGACCTGAATTTAAACTAACAAGGGGTGGTAAGAGGGGCACAATGCCCCTAGTCACCCGGAGGAGGAAGCTGACCAGCCTCCTCCACCAATCAGGGCAACAGTGGGGGGGGGATGAAGGACAGAATAATAAGGGCAGATGGGTGGGACTGGGGTCAGGGGAGCAGGAGGCCACGGAGTGAAAGGGGGGGACTTGAGTCATGGTGGAAGGTTATGTCTTTAAATGCAAAAAGCCTATGGAAAAAATGGCTGAGCTGCATTCACTGAAGGTAGAGAGAGAGATAGATATGGCTGCCATGGTATGCCAACCACACGTCGACACCAGCACCACGAAGACCATCACAGCGAAAGAATTTGACGAAAAGCTTTGGGTCGCTGTGATGGTCCCTGCAGACACCGGTGGTGCATCTCCTGGTGTTTTGCCCCTTCCCTGAGAGAAATCTGCCTCAGAGTTGTATATTTGGAGATCAGGGGTGTGGAGGGCAGAGCCCGCCACATGGGGGGTTCAAAACACACCGACATCTCCGATTGTACAATGCTGACACTCAGCATTGGATCTATCACTGTCTGGGATGTTGATCTCGAAAATGTTGCAGCATTATAGGTAAACTGGCTGCCATCACAGAGACATGGGCCATGCTGAATCATAACTTGGACCTCTCTATCCCTGGGTACAAGCTATATAGGAAGGATGGGAGGAAGGAAAGGGGGACAAGTGGCTCTGTATGTGAGTAAGGGGACAGCCTGTACAAGGAAGGGGGAGGTGGATGGAAGGATAGATGGGACATGGGTAAAGGTACAGACAATGAAAGAAAAAAAAAACTTAGAATAAGAGTTATGTACAGGCCACCGAATCAAGGTGAGGAATTAGACAGTGAACTAGGGTCCAAAATTGTAGAGATGGCCAGCATAAGGGATGTAGTGATTATGAGGGACTTCAATCTGTCTGGGATAGATATGAACATACAAACATATGAACAAGCCAGCAGATAAAGGCCTTATGGTCTACCTAGTCTGCTCAGTTTTGCAGCTCCCTATATATTTTTGCCTATCCATTTCCGCTGGGTCATACCTGGAAATGAAACTTGGCTTAATTTGCCTCTCCCAGCTTGCTTCCCTCTCTCCCTTCCCACTAGCTCTCATCCTATCCTCAACCTTTCCCCTCACCCTGTCTCACCCTCTCTTGAAGCTGGCCACTGTTTTTAGGGATACCTCCTCCTCTGGCAGCTCATTCTACTTGGCAATCATCCTCTTGGTGAAAAAGTGTCTCCTCATCTCCCCCCTGAACCATCCCCCTACCAGGTTTAGGATGTTTCTCCCATAGTGGACTTGTTGCTGCTAAGACAGAACAGGCCCTCACTGTTCACCCTGTTCACAACCATAAAGTACTTGAAAGTCTCAATCTTGTCTCCCCTCTTCCTTCTTTCTGCAACAGAATACACCTTGAGCTCCCTGAGACTTACCTCATACATGTTACCCTGCTGTCCATGGATCATCTTGGTTGCCCTTCTCTGGACCATCTGCAGCAAGTTGATATCCTTCTTGAGATATGGGCACCAGAACTCTAAACTGTACTCATGGTGTGGTCTTTCCAGTGACCTCTGCACTGGCAGAATGACCTCTGCCTTCCTGGTGGTAATTCCCCTAACTATGCAGTCCAGCATCTGATTTGCTTTGACTGCTGATCTCTTTTGGTGTGCAGAGTGTCTCAGGTCACTTGTGATTATTACTCCCAGGTCCTTTTTTTCCTCTTCAAGTACAAGTTCAAGTTTATTGGCAGGAAAAAACTCAGTTGAGCAGGCTCATTTACAAGGAGGTCCTGAATAACAACAAGGACAATGTACATAGACATATTCAAAAGATACATTAAGCAGTATACAGACGGGTATCTAGGAAAAAAGGAGGACAATATTATTTACACCATTTATACAGAGACATGCTAAAGCTTGGAGATAAATACATGGTACATACTGCGTAACAAGGTAGCACCTTGTGAAAGCAGTAGAGACTCCAAGGGCAGCAAAGATAGTAAAGATAGTGAGCACAGTCGGGTGTAGACATTGTTTAGGATATGGTCAGAGGGAAGATGGGGCAGATGACAAGTGGGGCGGAGGGTAGGAGGGGGCTGACAACGGGGGGAGGAGAAGGAGGTAGAACTGAGTATAGTAGGATGGCTATGATGGCTAGAGCATCTGCACTGATTACCTGCATGCCACCCAACCAGTATTTGCTCTCCAGATTCTTTGTCCCTAAGTGCATCTCTTTACGCATTTTAGCACTAAACTTCAGCTGCAACATGCCATACCTCTTTTCTAGCCTAGCCAGCTCCCCCACTCCTCTTGTTCCTGTCTTCTCTCCTCCATATTCACATCCCCACAGAGCCTGGTGTCATCCACAAATAGGCACATTTAACCCTTGATCCCATCTGTGATGTCACTTATGAAGATGTTGAACAACACCAGACCATGCACCAAACTGTACCACCAACCACCATCCTTTGGCTCCTATCCTGCAACCAGTTTCTGATCCATCACATAAGCTTAGCCCCCAGCTCCAGGTCTTGCAGCTTCTTGGCCAGTCTTATATGATGCACTGAATCAAAGGCCTTGCTGAAGTCCAGATTCAGAACATCAACCTCCTGGCCCTTGTCCACTATCCTAGTGACCTAATAGAAGAAGTCGATTAGGTTAGTTTGGCAGGACCTCACCAACACAAACTTATACTGTCTCTTGTACTGGAGCCAGTTTTCCTCCAAAAGGCCATTCATTCTCACTTTCACCATGGTCTCCATCAGCTTATCCACTATTGGGATCAGGCTGACTGGTTTGAAGTTCCCTGGTTTGTCCCTCAGCCCACTTTTATGGAGAGGCTCCACATGTGCTATTCCCAGGTCCCGGGGCACATTTCCTGACTTCAGAGAAGTGTTAAACAGGTCTGCCAGGGACCCTCCAGAATCTCTGCCAGTTCTCTAAAGACCTTCAGGTGTATGCTACATGGCTCTGGTGATTTGTTCACCTTTAGGGCCCTTAGGCCCTTGAGTAGCCTGACAGCTTGAATTGTGCTGTCTGTGACTTCCCCCTGCCAGTCCTCAGTCCCCACCCCCAGTCCCTTGTGATACTTGTCCATCCTTCTCTCACGTGAACACCGAACAGAAGCAACCTCCACCTTAGCTTAACTATGCTCTGCCCAACCCCCCTCCTTTTTAAGCCTGACAATTTTGCCCTTTATATTTCTTTTCTCCCGTATACAGTGTAAAAATGTCTTTTCACCTACTTTTACCCCTGGGCTAGCTGTACCTCTCTTGTGCCTTTGCTTCTTCCCCTACCACCCTGCTCACCTCTCTTGACTTAGCAGTGTAAGTTACCAAATCCTACTCCTTCTGAGAATGCTTGTACTTTTTAAAGGCTGCCCTCTTATCCCTCACCACTTCTGCAACCTCTTTGCTAAACCAGCAGGGCTTTTCAGCCTTAACTTTCTTACTTTTGATTTTGGCACACTCACTAGTTTCCTCCATCAATCCCTTCTTTATCATGGCACATTTCTGTTCCATATCCATTCCCACTCTGATCCCAGAAAGATGTCCTTTTAGAATTTCTCCCATCCTACCAAAGTCAGCCAGCCCTCTGAAAGACAAGACCCTCGTCTCAGTCCTGACCATCCCTCTGCCCATGTCTAGGCAGAACCACACTGCGTGGTGGTCACTTCCTGCAAGCAGCGCTTCTACCTTCACATCCTGAAGATATGTACAGTTGGACAGGATCAGATCCAGGATGGATCTCTCCTTAGTGGGCTCCATGGCACCTTGAGTCAGGAAAGCACTCTGGAAAGCATCCACCAGTACCTGTTCCGTAGTGCAGGAGGTAGCAGTAGAACTGGGCAAAAATTGTGAATTCTGAATTCACAGAAATTTCACAACATTTTATGATTTTCCAACTTTGGCAAAATCTGAGTCTTCTGAATGTGTTTGACAAATTTATCCCCTATCTGTGAAATTTTCTGGCTGCACTGCAAAATGCTACACATAAAATGCGGAATCACAATTCTGAGGAATTCCATTCCACAGTTTGATACGTCAGTCTGCAATACATGTAACCATTCCGCAGTTCAGTGATTAGTTCTGCAGAATTTCTTTCCACAATTCAATACATTAATCCACAATTCATACATTAATTCCACAGTTCAGTGACTCACAAAACTGCAAAATAAATGCATGAATTGTGGATTATTGTATTTAACTGTGGAAAGAAATCCCACAGAACTGACTAGTGACAAAGATCAGTTCTGAGGAATTTCTTTCCGCAGTTTAATACATTGATCTGACTCACTGAACTTCAGAATAAATGTATGAATTGCAGATTATCGTATTTAACTGCGGATAGAAATTCCACAAAACTGACTACTGACAGAGATCAGTTCAGCTGAATTTCTTTCTGAAGTTTAATACATTAATCCCCCTTTCTTATAGTTATTCTGCTGTTCTAAGTCAGAATTTCTGTGAAAGTTGCCGAAGTGCATCACACAATTTTGCAGAAATGAAATTCCTACCTTCGCTGTAATTCATCTGGTGTAATTTTATTTTCACACAGCACTAGGCAGCATGGATTTTCCAGTCTACCCCAGGTAGATTGAAATCCCTCACTATTACTATTTCCCCTTGCTGGACATATCTACAATCTTTGACCCCAGTACCCTCTCTAATTTCTCATCCTGGGAAGGTGATACGTAGACCACCGTCATCCTTAGTTTACTCCCTTTTATAGGTCGCACCTATACCCACAAACTTCAGAGTTGCACTCTGCCTCTTCCTCTCTGGTGCAAGTTATTAACTCCTTCATGTGCAGTGCCACTTCCCCTCATCACGTTGTCCTGTCATTTCTGTACATTCTATACATTTATAGATTGGAAGGCCCCTGTTACCACCTACACCAGAATAAAGGTGCTGCTGTATACATTCTAGAGAACGTTCCTGGCACAATGTGTTCTGTCATCCACCAGGAAGAAGGCCATGCTAGATAAGGTTCTGTCTAATGATGCGCATGTACAGATGGTAAAGGTGGAAGCACCCCTTCTAGGTAGTGACCATCACACTGTGTGATTTCACCTAAACATAGGTAGGGAAACAATTGTAACAAAAACAAGGATGCTAGATTTCAGGATGGAAGACTATGACAAGATGGGGAAATCCTGGGGGCATTCTGCTGGAATCAGAAAGGATATAGGGGGTTGACCAGAAATGGTCTACTGTCAAGGAGGGACTCTTGGCAGTGACAGGCAAATGTGACAAAATTAAGAGCAAAAGATCTAGAGCCATGAAGCCCAGCTGAATTGATGGGGAAGTAGACCAGCTCTTAAGGAGCAAGAAGGTAGCCTTCAGGAAGTATAAATGCACCCAGGGGGACAAGGACATGGAGGAGTACTGTACTAAGGCAAGGGAGATTGGCAGGGCAATATGATTGACCAAGGCCAAGAGATAGCGGCAGCTAGCAGAGAGGGTGAAAATGGGGGAGAAGTCCTTTTTTCAGTACATTGGGGAGAAGGAGGATATCAAGGATGGTATAGTCATGTTGAAAAAGGAGGGGAGTGGGTGGAGGGTAGAAATGAGAAAGCAGAAGTATTTAATGAGTACTTCCGTTCAGTCTTCACTAAGGAGAAAAATGGCCCAGTACCCCATGGGAAGGGGGAGGAGGAAAAAGGGTGGGAGGGGTCATAGACCAGAAGACTGACATTGACAGGGTGAGGAAAGGCTTAAAGGCCCTAAAGGTAGACAAGTTCCTGGAACCAGACTGCATGCACCCGAAGGTGCAAAGGGAGCTTGTGGATGTGCTGATAGGTCACCTGGTGGACCTGTTTAACACCTCTCTGAACGCAGGGGAAGTATCCCTTGGACTGGAAAACAGTGCCTGTAGTGGCGCTACACAAGAGTGGGCTGAAGGAAGACATAGGTAATTATTGGCCACTCAGTAGGGAAACTCATGGAAATCATACTGAAGGAAAGACTGGTAAGCTTTCTGGATGACAGTGAACTCAAGGCGATGAAAGGTAACATGGGTTTGTGTCAGGGTGGTCCGGAAAGACTAAACTGACTGATATGTTCGACTGTGTAACCAGAACAGTGTACAGGGCCAGGCAGTAGATATCCTGTATCTGGATTTTAGTAAGGCCTTTGACTCTGTTCCCCATAGAAGATTAACTAGGAAACTGGAGGACCTGGGGGTGGGAGCAAAATAGACTAGGTGGGTTAGAAGCTAGCTGCAAGATAGAACTCAGAGGGTAGTGGTTGGGGGGGGGTTCAGAGGCTAGACCTCTCGCTAGCAGGGTCCCACAGGGCTCAGTGCTTGGTTCAGTGTTATTTAACGTCATCAGACACATTGTAGATGGGATAAAAGGTCAGATATGCATGTTTGTAGATGACAAGAAGCTCTGTGGGAAAGTGGATACAAAAGATGGGAGAAAGGATATCAGAGAAGACCTGGCCAAACTGGAGAGCTGGCTTGGTACTTGGCAACTGGGATTCAATGCCACAAAATGTAAGGTAATGCACCTGGGGTGAAAAACCCAGAAAGCAAATACTGGCTTGGGGTATGCAACTTATTAAGTCAGAGGAGCAGAAGGACTTGGGTGTGATTATTATGAGTGATCTAAAGCACTCAGTACACTACAGGAGAGCAGAAGCCAAAGCAGATTGAACGCTGGGCTGTATAGCCAAGGGTATAATCGGCAAAACAGTGGAGGAAATTCTGCCACTATTCAGATCACGTGTTCAGCTACAACTGGAGAATGGTGTGCAGCATTGGTGCCCTTACCTAAAGATAGACATCAGCATGCTGGAGATGGTCCAAAGTAGGGCTACCAAGTAGATCCAGGGTCAGCAGGGCAGATCATACAAGGAGATACTAGAGAATCTCAATATATACTCCCTTGAGGATAGAAGGGAGATAGAAGACATAATCAAAACTTTTAATACCTTAAGGATATCAACAAAGGAGACTTCCGGTGACGTCATGGTACAGAGGTACAGACTACAACCTAGAACAAGAGGCTCCCACTGAGATCAATTTAATCGCCTCCTAAGTACAGCTTTTAGTCACAAATAAAGGGATAAACAAGTTGCTGGAGGTAGTACAATACCTAAAAAATGAGGGGATACTAAACACAGACCTCCAGAACGCCGAGATGAGGAGAGATCACTGAACGAATATTCAGAAAGCGTAGGATCCCAGGCCTCGTCAACTTTCCACCACAGCACTGCACCTAGCGACCAGGTCCCCTATACAATTCTCCAGCGGCAAATGGTAAGTGCTAATGGAACTTTGAAATTTCCGTAAAGAAATGCGGTCTACAGCCACTGCTTTGTGCACAGATATTAATAAGCTTGAGAAGCACCAGGATGCCAGTGAAGCCCAGGCAACAGATACAGATAAGTGCATGGATGAGGTGGAGCAGGCCATCTTGCAATTACACCATAATCTTCAAGCCCTATAGGACCACACCAAAGATGCAGAAAGTAGGAAACGCCAAAATAATATTAGGCTGTCTGGCATTCCTGAGGGGGCAGGAGGCACAGAGATAATACAATTTGTCCAGAAAACACTCTGGGAGATTTTACACTTACCAGAATCTCTGTCACTCGAAATAGAACATGCACACCACACCCTGGGTCCCAGGCCTGTTTCGGGAGCTCACCCCCAAATAACACTGATCAATTTTCTGCGGCATCAAGATAAGGAAACAATGATACACACAGCCTGAAAATGCAGTGCGGTGCTCTTTAAAGGCCAGAGACTGTACTTTGATAATGACTATGCCCCTGAGGTGATGGCACAAAGGACAGCATATATTCCAATAATGAGAGCTCTAAAAACCGCAGGCATACATTTCAGGACTCCCTACCCTGCTAAGATGGTGATTTTCTTCCAGGAAGGCCCTCTCAACTTTGACAATGTGACAGCAGCAGCAGCTGAGCTGAAGTCCAGGAAGATAGAAATTGTGCAGCAGCGCCCTAGTTCAGGGACATCAATCACCACCAAACTCTCACAGAAGGTCTGAAGCAATAACCAGAGGGACTCCAGATGTTGACAGGGAGCGGAAACAATCCAGAAGATTGTGGGTACACTGAAGGCCAGACAACAGTCAGTGGAGGAAGGTGGAGAAGAAACACAAGCTGCAGAAGGCTGAACAACAGCAAGTATAAGAAAAATGACTGCAAAATGTGTATGTGCCTCTGATTTAATGGGGATTAAATAGAGATGTTAAATATAAAAGTAGTATGCCTCTGGTTGTTTCTGTTTGTCTTGCCTTTTCTTGGTACTTTGTAACTGTTTGGGTCATAATTTCTCATTATTTCCCTGTCATGTTGAGTCTATAAGGCACACTCCAGGAGGGAGGGTTGGGTAGTGAGACAGGGTGGGGTGGGTGGTGGGAAGGGGTTTCATAGGAGTACTGGTATTGTTATTTTGGTTATATTTGATCCAGAGACAACCTGGTGTCATGTTACTACTTTTCTACATTGGTTACTATTTGTGTTTTGTTAATTTTCCTTATTGTTCTGTAGTTTTGTGTTTTACTATAAAATCAATAAAGATGTTGAATTTAAAAAAAAAATATACAAAAGTAGTATAACTGGGGGAGAGATTCCTTGGAACTGGTTTGCTGGGGGGGAGCTCAGATTGATTACATGCTGCCCACCTCCATGGGCATTTGAGATTAGGGCATGATATTCTGTTGCAGCCCATTGGCGTGAAATCCCTGAAATGCTACTCTTAATTATGCAGGGAAATGGAGTGGCCATCTGGTGGAGGTGTGGGAGGGGGGTGGATCGAGGCCCGGGATGAGATGAGACTAAATTTATACTGCCCTCCTCCATTGGTGTTTTTAGACTCAGACAAGATAATTTAATGTAATCTGTTGGCATGAAATCTCTGGATTGCTACCCCCAGCTATCCAGAGGAGATAAAGAAGTCCACTCTGGGGGGGATTGTGCCCCAGGCTACCCCTACGAATCCACCGTGACTAGTTTGCACTATCAGTGACATCTGCCTTATTGGAGAGGGGGGTACCATATGTGATTGGGAACCTTGATGCATCTAACACCTGCTACAGCACAGTCCTGAGAGAGCTAACAAAGGTAGGCTACAAGGTTTGGCCATTGGGTGACGGATGACACAAGCTCTTGGACAGTTAAGACCCCACCCACCCCTGATGGGCGATGCACAGAGATAGAGTTGGAATACCAAGAAGCAATGGCAGCATGATAGTAGGGCCTGTGGGAAATATGGCAGGAGGCTCAATTCTAATTCAGAATTCCCTGGATTGAGGGAGTGAGACTTGGAGAGGGGGGCAGGGATTAAATAATACACTCCAGAGGCCATATCATACTTACATGAGATTGGTCAGGGGGATTGGGGGTGGTCCTCCCCCCCTCTCCTTTCCCCTTCCCCCTCTCGCCTATCCCCCCTGGGTTGGATTATGGAGGCTACTCCTGAGCAACTAGACTGGGACCCAGTACTGCTACTCCCATCACTCGAGACAAAGGTGATTACATCCACGATCACTCAGCACATCCCTCAGCTTTCCTTTGATCTCAGAACTGAACGCAACGTTTGACCACAGACATCACTCACCCCACTCACCTTTTGCCTATTGGGCACTATAAGTGCCAAGAGATCCTTACTTGGATAGGGTCTTGAAGTAAGGATCAAACCTTACTGAAGGATCTGGGTTCAAATCGGATCAGTGGAAGTACAAGTTTGTTACTATTCATTAAGGAGATCATGTTGGTCACCTCACAGATTCAAATGTGTTTGTTTGTACCAGTTGTTAGATGTCAGAATTTTTTGTCATATTATTGTTACTGTCTTAAAGGAGTCATCAGGCCTACTTATTGCTCCATACAAATGCTTAACTTAACACAGGTAAGGGGAAATCCCCCTATGAAGTGCGGAGGGTTAAGCAACCTCCAGATTAAAACAATTTAGAAATGCATTCTCCCAAACTGAAATTAATGTCCCTGAACATTAATGGGCTGACCTCACCAATCAAATGGTCAAAGGCGTTGACCTATATCAGAAGGTCTAAGTCTGATCTAGTATATCTCCAAGAGACACACCTAAACACCAGTGAGCATGCAAAGCTCACCAAGCTAAGTAGAGGCCAGGTCTACCACTCCTCCAATAAAGGAGGCAGGCAAAGAGGTGTATAATACCCCCACACACCATTTAGAGTAAACTTTAATTGGACGGACCTGGAGGGTAGGTTAATTATAGTGCAAGGAGCACTTAACGATGAGCAAGTCACCCTGCCTAATGTATACCTCCCGCTGGGCCTGTCCATCCCACAGCTGAAATCCTTATTAGACAGGAAAATGCAAGAGACTAAGGGAATCCTGTTAATGGCAGGGGACTTCAACCTTACGATGGACCCTATCATGGACATTTCCCACACGAGACCCCCTAGGCAGTCAGCTGCCCAAAAATTCTTCAGAAGGTTTGTGGAGGAGGTGGGATGGTGTGACATTTGGAGAAAAGTACATCCTCAGACCAGAAACTATTCTTATTACTCCTCCGCACACCGCACCTATTCCCACATTGACCACACATATACACAGGTGGAAAATCTAGGAGCGCTACAAGATGTTCAGCTGGGAGATATTTCTATCTCTGACCACGCGCCCCTGATCTCCACCTGGGATATGGGTCTTCAGCCTAAAAACACACGATGGAGACTGAATCCATACTATCTCCGTCTTAAGCAATGTCGAGAGTTTATCATGGATAAAATCACCGAAATTATAACAGATAACCCCCTGGCAGAAACTACCCCAGCGATACACTGGGATACTGTCAAGTCAGTACTTAGAGGTCACATCATAAAGCATACTGCGGAACTGGGGAGGCAGCGTAGGGAGCAGAGGACCAAGTTGGAAGATTCTCTCCATTTTTTACAGATGGCCCATAAACAAGGCGACAGATCGGTGTACTCTCAGTTGCAACAAACTAAGCTAGATCTGGACCACCTAATTCAAACACAAACCAAAACAGCTCTGACCTTTTTAAGGCAGAGGTATTATGAAGTAGGCCCTCGAGCTACCCAGCTGTTAGCCTACCAGATCCAGAGGCAAAGAAAGTTAGCCACAATTTCCACTATCTGCCACCCGGAAAGGGGTCAACCTCTTACCAAAATACATGATACAGCTGATGCCTTCACTGTGTACTATACTAACCTATACACCCCTGAGCAAACCCCATCCACACAGCAAATAACAGACTACCTACAAACAATTAGCCTACCACAACTCGCAGAGACCCACAGAGAATCCCTTACTGTCCCAATTGCCGAATGCAAAGTAATTAATGCCGTTGCTAGGGCCAAATCCCTTAAATCACAAGGGCCAGATGGATACAGCTCCAAATTCTATTAAGTGACAAGTTACCCCAAGGCTTCTTAACCTATTTAACTCAATTCTTGAAGGAAATCCCACCCCCCCTTTTGGTCTTATACGACTATCTCAGTAATTCCCAAACCAGGTAAGAACTCACAACTCTGTGATTCATACTGGTCTATATCAGTACTTAATCAAGATTATAAACTGTTTTTGAGCATATTAGCTCATCGGATAGACCAACTTCTCCCTCAGCTAATACACAAGGATCAAACTGGTTTTGTAAGGTCTAGCTCCACAACTGATAATATAAAGCACTCCCTTCATATTTATTTTTTTTTTTTTTTTATTTATTAGGTCTAGGCTTACAATACCTTTGAGCCAGGGCTCTTTTGCAAAGGTTCCATGTCAGGTTACAATTCAAAACATAAGACTTGTAAGTCAGACTACAAATTCAATACATAGGACAAGGTTACAAAAGTGTAAGCTAAACAGAGTTACAAAGCATCTGAGAAACAAGACAAGTTTTGGAGGCTAGGTTACAAGGAGATAGTGAATGAGGTGCAGAGTGGATAGAGGACAAGAGAGAGGAAAAGTAGAGTGGGCGGAGAGCTATAGAGGAGGAGCGCAGCCAGAGGCATTGTCGTAGACATAACATATAGTTCATCATATGCAAACATCTAAATCACCCTCAGTTCTGGTCAGCCTAGACGCCGAAAAGGCATTTGATAGGATAGCTTGGCCATTTTTATATCTCACACTACAAATATTTGGATTCCCCCCTTCCCTCATTACAGTCCTCCAGAATATATACTCCACACCCCAAGCATGTGTGAAGGTGGATGGACATCATTCCAACTATTTTCACCTGCAGAGAGGCACTAGGCAGGGATGTCCACTATCCTCCTTGTTATTTGCGGCATTTATTGAACACCTTGCACAGCAAATTCATGAAGCACAAACAATTGAAGGAATAACAACAGGAGATACTGAACACCACATCACAATATATGCGGATGTCATCCTGCTATTCCTCCAAAACCCTGAAAAATCCCTCCCTACAATAAAACAAATCTTGGATAATTTCAGCCAAGTAGCAGGATACAAATTAAACCTGACTAAAACAGAGCTTCTCACCTTTTATTACACACCTTCCCCCTATATTAAAATATCATCCCGGGCAGATGTAATCTGCAAAAGTTAAATTACTTAGGCATCCAGATATCCCAATCCCGCACAACATGTTATAAATATAATTACTTACCATTTCTTCTCAATGCAGTTAAGGGCAGACCTTACCTCATAGGTGACCTTACCCTTAAACATATCAAGGAGAATCGACTTGATCAGAATTGTCGTACTGTCAAGGGCACTATACCTATTTCAAAATGTTCCCCTACATATACCACTAAAGATCTTCCGAGAGTGGAATCACCTGATATCTAAATTTATATGGACCGATCAAAGACCCAGAGTTCACCTAAAGATTCTGACCCTTCCATGCCAGGAAGGAGGACTGGCACTCCCTGACCTACGACTGTATCAACAGGCGGCAACACTAACACATGTAATGGCCCAGCAAAGCAGGACTTCTAGCATACATTGGCTAGAGATCGAGATGACACTGATAGGAGACCATACTTACTTCCAAATATTATACCAACAAACAGCAAATCAGATAGCATGCCAACCACTAAGCCCTTAGCTCACATTACATTTTAAAAACTGGCAATCTGTTAAGACTAATCAGCACTTGGTCCCTTTCCAGACCTGTATATACCCTATTTTTAGTCTAAACGACTTCCCTCCAAATAGCCTAGATAATGGCTTTTGAAAGTGGGAAAGATACGGTCTAAAATACATACCACAAATAATGACACAGGGAAACATATGGACATATGCAGAAATCCAGAGGAAAGTCCCCCTACCCCACCGTGACTTCTATCACTACCTACAACTCTGCCACTACATTGAGAGTCTACCAAGGACACTCTGGTTGCTGGAACAATATCCAACCTTAATTCACAGTCAGATGCAACTGAAAAACACCCTGAAACAGGACTATCTTGTGTCATTATACTACCAGGCACTGAACTCACAGAGGGATTCCCTTACTGAGAATATCCATAGGCAATGGAGCCAGGAAACAGGGTATAAGGTCGCACAGGAGGACTGGCAGCGAGCATGTAGTTATTCTGCCCGAGTGACTAGTTCACACCAATGGCGTGAATATGCATGGAAGAATCTGATTAGGTTCTTTAGAACTCCAGTAGTCACGCGCCATTACTCCCCTGCCAACTCAGCAATGTGCTGGCATTCATGTGGTGAAACTAGGATGGACCATACACATATAATGTAGACCTGTCCGGTCCTTAAACCATTTTTTCTACATCTCCAGACTCACCTGCTGGAAATATTAGATCCTCAACTCCAATTAACAATGGAAATGTTTCTGTTTCATATTCTCCCCAAAACATTTAGCGCCCCTAAAACAAGATATCTCCTCCTTCTTCTCATTACTGCAGCAAAGAAGGTGATCACTAAGTTGTGGCTGACTACCAAGATCCCTACGATACAAAATTGGTGGGACATCATGAGGCAAATTTACAATATGGAGAGAATAACCCATAACCTAAATGAACAGGAAGAGAAATTCACCACCAGATGGACTCGATGGCAGTTATACTATATGTTAAAAGACACTGCCTTTGTTCCTTAGGGAGAATAGATACCTTCTAATGACTGAAACCACCTCCCAGAATCAAGAAATTGAAACACCATAACTAGCCTGTATCACCCATCAGTCCTGGTGGAAGAAAAACAATATAATTATCCCATGGAAAGACAGGGAGGATCAATGGAAATGGAAAGGGGTTACTTGGGTCCTACGAATCAACGTGAGCCCACTACCTATAGAGTGTAGCCCAAAATGGGAGAGGCTACACCGGAACACTGACCCTCCAAATGATTGGGTTAACTATAGTGAGAACCATTGAGAATAGTTCTACAGAATACTTAAACCAGTCAATATATTCGGATCTAATTAAAGTACCATTAATATAAATTATAAACTACATAATGGACAACAACTATGGAAGCTCACAACCAGGGACTTATCACCCCTGAGAGAATATTCTTCTATTAATGAGCTAACCTTCCTGCATCATGTATGAAATTTAAAGGAACTTGTATGTAATTCTATGTTGCTTTTTATTTCCTTCTCCTATTTATGAAACTGAGTACAAAAGAAACAGAATTTGTATGACCTGATGATGTATATGTATATATGTTGGAAAACCTAATAAACAATTATGTTTAAAAAAAAATTGATATCAACAAAATGAGCTCTGAAGATCACTTCCATCTTAGTGGAAACTGGCCTCTAGGGGCACTGCCTCAAGGTGGTGGGGGAGGAAGATTCAGAAGGGAGATGAGGAGACACTTTTTCACTGAGAGTGTGGTAGCAAAATGGAATGAGTTCCTGGAGGAAGTTGTCTCCCAAAAGACTGTGGACAGTTTCAAGAGAGAATGGGACAGAATAAAGGGAAAGTTGCATGGGGGGCAGGGGAGAAAGTGAATGAGGAGGAGGACTGGATAACAGAAAGAGGGGCAGATACTGAGAGGTCTGCAGACTCAGTCAGACATGATATACCACAAGGCCTTTTTCTCCTGGCTCAGCTCACTCACTCCTTTGCCTAACACTGAAAGAGCACCTCTCTTTCAGCCCTCACATAACAGAATTAGTAAACAAAATTCACCAGAGACTTGAGCTCCTCTACAGGATTAGGCAATTCCTCATTACAGAACTGAGGAGTAGGCTGGCTTCCAGCTTACTCCTACCTCTCCTAGACTATGGATCCATCATCTACTCACCTCAAAGTAATTATGTCACATTCAATAAGCTCAAAACTTCATACAATAACATTATTAGGTTTGTGACAGGGCTTCCCCATTGTACCCACGGCTGTGCTCCCTATGAGACAGTTTATTGGTTCTCCCTAGAGGACAGGTTCACATGGAAGGTTTCCACATTTCTCTACAAAATACTCAACAACCATCTACCTCAGTGTCTCCTCTCTTTTCAAGAAGGCTTGCCCCATTCGGCTCACGAGGAGTACCACCACATCCCCTTTTTGAGTCACTTACTGCACCACCTCTTTGGGACAGAGATCACTTAGCTACAGGGGTCCTAAGCTTTTTAACACTCTTTCTCCTAACCTTGTGGACATCCCCTCCCTCAGTACTTTTAAGGTTCAACTGAAGGAGCACCTGCTCAATAAACCCCACTGCAACTGTCCTAGGTAGTACATCACAGTTACTTTACTACTGTCTGGGTCAATATAGCCATATAGGTTATAGTAATGAGCTATAGGTAGCTATAGGTAGTATAGCCTAGCAGTTAGAGTAATGAGCTGTGAATGAGCTTGGTGCACCAGCAGACCTGGGTTTGATTCCCACAACCTCCACTTGCATACTGTGTGACTCTGAGCAAGTAATTTAACCTCCCCAGTTCTCCCGGCCCAACCCTGAAAATAGGCACTTGTACCTAGTGGGCTTTACCTGGTTACCAAAGAAAAAATAAATACCTAAAGGGCACCTAAATAAATAACTATTAACATTTTCCTAGTATTTTCCCTCTTCTTTAATTCCCTCATTTTCTCCATTCCTGTCCACAGTGCTCCTGCCATGCCTCCATCCTATTCTCTGTATTAATTTTCCCAGCCCCTCCCTTGGGCTTACTTATGTAAATATGTACATATTGTATAGACATGCTGTTAATATTGTGACTGCTGTACATAAACTGCCCTTTCCTTTCTTCTACAATGTATGAAGATGTCTTTCATTGTCTATAATTCGCCCTGTGTTTTGTGCTTAGTTTTTCCTACATTGTACATTTTTGTTTCACATTGTATATTTAAAAACATGTGTTTGTTGCAAATTGTATATACCCTCCACTGTTACAACTGGACAACTGGACACTTGTGAAAATGGGTAATTTGCCCACATGCCTTTCCAGTATAAAATAAAAATGAAATAAAATGATACAGTATATTTATATTGTCTATCATCTGCACACATTTGAATGAACACAGAGGAGCAGACAGTGGGGAGGTGCTTTAAGAAAATGGAGAAAAGAAATGGGCTAAGGACAGGCTCCTGGGAGATGCCTAAGTAGATTGGGAGTTGGGGGTAGAGGAAGTCTCCAATACAGGCAGATAGTGATCAACTATCAAGGTAGAAATTGAACCACTTAGCCTAAGAGGTGGATCTTCTAGCTGCCTAAAGTTTGGCCATGAGAATGGGGTGTCAAAAGTGTCAAAAGCTTTGGCAAACTTGCCAAAGACGGCTGAGGTAACTAGGCCCTGATCAATGCCAGAGAGGACAGTATCAGTAAGCTAGAGTACAGAGAGATGGAAGTTGAGTTGGACTTTCTGAAAATGGACTGGAAAGGCGTGAAGAAGGAGGCTGAGACAAAAAAAGGGGAGAGTTAGGCTAAAACAAGGTATTCCTGGAGTTTAGTCAGAGTGGTAATTAGAGAGATTGGATGGCAGCTACCAGGGGAAAGATGGGTCACCCCTTAAGGAAAGGGAATGACTGTAGCCAACTTCCAAGAGGTAGGGACTGAGAATAAGGAGAAGGAAAGGATAGCGATGTAGGTAATAGTGAGGGCAATGTCATTAACAGGGAGATACAGGAGTTTGAAGCCAAGACTACCAGTGCTCCCAGCCTTGCGTGGGCATAAAGTCAAGTGGACCTTAAGAGAAAGGACCCTGGAATTCTGCTAGTCTGCAACCATAGAATTTTTTGCAGAATTTGCAGCATGCCACAGAATATGTTTACTGCAACAGAACTCCTTGTTCTTGGTGAATTTTGATTCAAATATACAGTTTTTCCATGGTTCCTGGCTTCCTTCCCCTTCTAATTTGTCCTGAAGCCCATCCTCTATGCTCAGCATGTGATGCCATTAATGACATCACATCATTTTTAGGCTAATGACAAGACTGCATTCTGCCACAGAAATGAATAAATTATGCTGCAGAAATCAGAAAATGCAGCCACACTGGCCCGGTGGTGCTGAGGGTTAAGGCGCTGGATGCCACACCTCGCTCCACGCTGGCAACCCGGGTTCGGGAATGAGCCCGGGTCATCAGGGGTCGATAGGGGAGGACTAGGATCGAGCATCTGATAGCTGTCCTAGTCCTGGGGGAAAGGGGTGGGTACACACCACACTCTGGTGGTTCCTGGGGATGTCTGGAGGAACTGCAAGCTGCACGGGTGTTAGATAAGGAGGGGAGCAAGGCAGACGTCCGCACTTTGGGCATGGATGTCATTGCACGTCCGAGTTCCCATCAGGGAGAAACAGGAAAAAAAATGGCAGCATAGTCCATGGCAGCTTAATGGCTACATGCTTCACCAGCCAATGATGCCTGAAATAAGGCATGTGCTGGTATTGGATCCTCGCCAGGCTTAGGGGGGCCCCTTTCAATGGACACAGCTGCATATGCCTGCTGGGTACATCGGCTTCGGGATCGGTGGTGAAGGAGGAGCGGTGGCTGGATACATAGCAGGACTGTGGCTGCAAAAGGTGAGAAAAATAGATGTGATAAAAAGAGTAAATGCAGCCACAGCAACCTACAAGCCCTGCCACAGAAACCAGGACAAAGTGCGACAGAACACTAGGGGCCCTATTTAACAAAAGCAGCCGAGCCAACCCAGTGGCACAGAGGGCTAAGGTACTGTGGTGCCTTAACTCTCACCATGCTAGTGAACTGAGTTTGGGAATGAGCTCAGGTGGTTGAGAAATGGTGGGCAGGAGGGCTGGGAGAGGATTGAACAGTACCCTGGTAAAACTCTTCTCCTGGATCAGGGTGGTATGTTGTTCTAGCACGAAGCTGCCACTAGGTCGAGGCCGGGTTGTAGTGCTGATGCTTGGAAGGCAGACTTAGGTCAGGATGGGAGGAAGTGGCTGTGGTTCCAGAGCACATGCATTCCTCCCTGAGAATGTGTCCTCCGCATCACCACAATGCCAGGAAGTAAGGGAGAAAATGGAAAAGTGATGGTGGGGGATTAATGAAGCCCTGCTGCCTGCCTCTGACTCATGCTGCTGACAGGGAAACCTGCTCCAACCTGAACATTTGAACTGGAAGGGAGCACAGCCCTCCCTCCCTCCTTCCTCTGGCCTTGCCACAGGGGGAAACAGTGGGAGGACTCTTCAACCAGGTAGGTCTCAGGGACAGCAGGTGCCAGTTGGGTGGAATGTGAGACAGAATGAACAGCCTCCCTTCCATCAGTAGAGAAAAAGCTTTATAGAATAACAAAGAGAGAAGCAGCAGGTACCTGAAGGGTGTGGCCTTGTTGCAGAGCATGGTGGACACATGCTATCTGGGCTTCCCAAGGCAAGTGATCAGAACAGCTTAATTTATTATCTTACATAGTTCATGAATACTAAAAACACAAAGGAAATGCCTAACTATCTGATGGTAACTCAGAAAGTGGTAAAAAAAAATATTTCATTTGAGGGACCTGTTCAATCACTGAGCATGACCACTGAGACCTACATGAGATTGCAAGTCATGGTGGAGGAGCCTGGAGTGGGAAAGTAGGCACAGGAGTGAACAGTGTCAGTCTTGCTGGCTTCAATAACTAATATGCAGCAAAAAGTCAAGGCTGGCTTTACCAGTCTGACAGCAAAACTCCCCCATATTCAGGTGGTGGTTACAGGGCTGGCTGAAGCATGCGAACATACGAACATATGAAAGAGCCAGCAGAAGAAGGCCATTTGGTCTATTGAGTTTTTTTGTATGGCAGGGTCCCCAGCTCATGCTACTGACTCTCTGTGGGTACTGAAACCTGTGAGACTTACATGGCCCACATTGATGAAGCTGAGCAGCAGGTGAGCAACTTGAAGAATAATGTGGCTGATCTGTCTAGGAGCAACATGACCCTCTTGGAGAAGTGGCAGCATAATGTGAAAGGGTGAAGGACTAACAGAACAGAGCAAGAAAGTCCAACATTCAGCTAATTGGTGTCCCAGAAAACCTTGAAGGCAAGGAAGGGGGTAGAGCAGTTCAGAAATTGCTAGTGGAGCACCTGGGCATGGAACTGGAGACTGTGGACTATGAAATTCACCAGGCACAGGACTGAAGCCAGGACCAAGAGACAAGCCCTACCATTATCTTTATAAAATACCTCTGCTTTGCTAAAATGAAAAAATATTGAGAGCAGCACAAGCACATGACCCCATACCTGCTGAAGGAGGATGAGTCCTAATTTTTCAGGATTTCAGCAGAGACCTGCTGCATCAGTGACAAAAGTTCACCAACTTTAATGCAAAACTGCATCACAGAGAATAGGACTTTGCTCTTCTTTACCCAGCTAAGCTCTGTATTACAATCAAAGGGAGACCTACCCCTCATTTCTTCTCCAAGAGGAAGGATGTAAAAGATGTTGTTAATGTGGAGGATGTAGCCATGGAAGGGCACTCACAACAATGAAATATACCCCCCACCCATTAATGGATATGCCTAACAGTATGCTACATTCATGACCCAAGTGCTTGCTTAAACTCTGTGTACATCCCTTTTTCATTGGAGGGGAATGAATAACTCCCCAGTTGCGCACACCTCACTATTAGACCCGTTTCACACAATTCAGGGTGAATACAGACCATGCGGAATGTCTGCGCACATTGTTTTCATGAAAGATTTTGGGTTGAATATATGGCTGTCATTTGACAGTGACTTGCAAAAGACCGGTGAATGTAGGAGACAATATTTATGTAATCTCTTAGGTCTGAGGGCTATGGAGAGAGGCTTTTGCTTTGATATTCTGAGCAGGTCAAAATGATGTTTTGTGAGGGAAACACCTAACGGTCTGTGAGCATATCACCTAGGCACTAATTACTGATAATTGCCTGTTGAAGGCAGGGGGACACAGGATCCCCATGGCATGAATGCATAATTTAATATTTCCTGAGATAGAAGGATGCTGCCTTTAATTGTCCCAGATGCACTGGGAGTTTCAATTTCCATCTTGAATGTCTGACCTTGTTACCATGGTAACATTATTTAAGAATACCTGGTGCATGCCTGAGGCTTTTTTCATTAACCTGACCCACTCTCCAAACTCTTGCAATTTTGGGCTGTGTTCGGCACCAGGACACTTTACAGGACAGTGGGGGTATCATGACCAAACAAATACACCTGCTGTGGTCTGATTAGTGCTTCTTCCATGGGCTACACTGATTAAATTCAACCTGTACTGTCAATCACATTTTCAGCTCACACTGTAGATGGTTCATGTCCCAGTTGCTATGGCAACAACTCCCAGACTCATGTGGATGGATTTTCAGAGCCTCTGAATTTCCCACAGATGTGGGAAAAAACTGACGCAATTGGATCTCCACTTGTAGAGCCACAGTTTTTAGGGCTGCTGTGGGCATAGCCCTGCAGACCTTTTGGGATGAGTAAAGGGACTCCACATTCCTTCCTAAGTTGCCACCCACTGTTTCGCCCACTGTGCTTGACTGCCTTTTAGGATGAGTAAAGGGACTCCACATTCCTTCTGAAGTTTCCACCCACTGTTCTGCCCACTGTGCCTGACTGCCTTTCTTGAATTGTGACTTTTTTCCCATTCATTTTAAGTAGAACGTGGGGGAAAAAGAAAAAAAAAACAGAATCAAGTCCTGTTTCTTTGGCATTACTCCAACAAGTATACTCATCATACGACAACTGCTGTGAATGGCTTTGTGATGTGGGTGGGGGGGTTGCATTATCAGCTACTGTACATCAGAACAGTAGGCAGCAGTGGGAGATGCAATAGCCCATGGTGCATGATAGAGCTTTTGTTTGCTCTCCAGTTAGATCAGTCCTGTGTGACTATACATGGCCCAGGAAGGATGACAGGACCAGCAAGCAAAATATCAGAACTTACATAAACTCTAGCATACAATGCATGCTTCTGAATCTCTCACTGATGCATACTGTTCTAAGGCCAGCTGCAGGAGATTCTGGGATTTGTGGTAACAGAAGATGTAAAAAGTGTTAATGACCCCTTTTGTTCTGATGGTGATTACTATGATTTACTACAGCTTGCAAATTACAGAGCCACATTAAAACAGCTAATTCAGTTGAAGAAAACATACATACCAACTATCATACAGTACAGTGCAAGCACTAGAGGAACTCCAAGAAGTATACTGATCATTCAACAACTGCAGTGAATGTCTTTGTGATGTGTGTACATGTGTGTGGGTGGGTGGGGGCTGCATTATCAGTAGGGTTGCAACCTTTGGATGAGGCAAAAAACAGATCCTAAGCTCGGCCCCTAGACCCACCCCTTTTCATGATTCATCATGCATTGCTCCTCCTAAAAAGCAATTTGTTATATCAATAAAAGACAAGACTTAAAGCAGCAGTTCAACAAAAATGTTACGATCCTATACTGTACCTGTTAAAGTTACGTTCCTAGGTTCTTCCTAGTTATTTATTTACTTACCTATTTATTTATTGACATTGGTTTACCAGATAAACATGCAGAGATAAAAGAAATCTCATTTACAGATATGGTCTGGGGAGACAAGGGAAATAATGCATACAGCAGTATACATGGTATATAATAATACATAATAAAGAAATTGTTTCTTATAATGTGTACTTTATATCTTTTTCTGGCTCCATTTTCTTTTCATGTCCACAGTGTATTTCAAAGCCAAAGAAGTGACCATACTATTTTCTTGAGGAAAAAATACTTAAAACATTTAAAAATGCCTAAATTCTGTAAGAGATTAAAATGTTTACCAGCAAATGAAAGAGGAAGACAACTGACTCTGTTACAGTTACAAAAGGTGGGGGCAGCTTTGCTGCAATGCCCCTTTAAGATGCAGTGAAAAAGATTAGGTTAAGTAAATGCTAATGGTATTAGTGGCCATACTTTACACCTCCCAGGTTGACTGCTTTCACAAACAAAGGGCTATATTGACAATATAACTTGTCTGTAACATGGACATGTAGCTGAAAAAAGAATGATATGACAAAATCTGTTTTAAACATATGCGAGCACTCAAAATGACTCAAAAACCTGACCAGCACAGAGCAAAACCAGATTACCTGATAGGGACCCTGAAAACCTGATCACCAGGTAAAAAACCTGACAGGTGGCAACCTTAATCAGCTACACCAGAACAGTAGGCAGCAGTGGGAGATTCAATAGCCCATAGTGCATGATAAAGCTTTTGTTTAATCCCCAGTTAGATCATCCCTATGTGACTGTACATGGCTCAGGGAGGATGATGAGACTAGCAAACAAAATATCAGAACTTATATAAACTCTAACATACAATGCATGCTACTGAATCTCTCACTGCTGTATACTGTTCTAAGGTCAGCTGCAGGACATTCTGGGATTTGTTGTAACAGAAGATGTAAAAAGTATTAATAACCCCTTTTGTTCTGATGGTGATTGCTACGATTTACTACAGCTTGCAAATTACAGAGCCACATTAAAACAGCTAATTCAGTTGAGGGGAACATACCCACCAACTATCATGCAATACAGTACAAGCAATAGAGGAGGAACAGATAGGCAACTCATCTCATATAGAATCGTGCACTTTCCTTAGGCAGAAGCCCTGGTGTATCTGTTACAGGACATGTACCCTAGTAACACCCCTGCCTGCAATTTTTATACATTTTATTTTACTAAGCATTATTGGTTAGCCTTGTTTTCATATATGAACTGCAGTATAACTTTCACCCCCACACACACATGAGGAGCGCCTGACCCACCATTAGTGCACACCCCTTTAATTCTGGATCCACCTCCAGGTTGCATAGATTGGTACTGGGCTTCTCCCATTTAAACTACATTTCCTTTATACCAAGGTTGGCTGGGCATGAACTTATATAAACTCTGTCATACAATGCAGGCTACTTAACCTCTCACTGCCACATACCATTCTAAGGCCAGCTGCAGGAGATTCTGGGATTTGCAATATCAGAAGATATAAGCGTTTGTAACCCCTTTTGTTCTGATAGTGAATGCTACGATTTACTACAGCTTGCAGATTACAAAGTCACATTAAAACAGAGCTAATTTAGTTAAAGGAACATACACACCACATATCACTAGTTTTTCTTGTTATTGACAACAAAGGAGCACAACAATGATGATAGGAGAATATCACATGATTTGCATCTTTTGCAATTACCTGCAGTCTGTCATTTTTGCCATTTGTACTGGTTCCTGAGTGGCTAGAGTTCCAGCCTTTGGGTCTCTCTGACAAGGTCCTCCATGTTGTAGAGGCCTCTCAAAAGGAGTCAACTTGTCAATGCCATGCCTTCAAATAGGAGTGTTTTTTCCATTTGGTGTCAGGACAGGGAGCACGACCCCCTCTCTTGCCCTATGGCTAGCATCCTGAATTATTTGTGGTCCATCTCTCAATTGAGCCTAAGGTCAATGATCCTCATGGTGCACTTAGCATGCTAGCCCAGTAGCATGGAGGGCTGAGGCACTGGGCACCTTTCTCCTGCCACACTGGTGACCCAGGGTTGGGAATGGACTCAGGTTGCTCAGGGGCTGGCAGGGTGAGGGAGGATCAAAGATCCATGTACAAGAAGCTTGCAGTAAATAGCCACCTCCCACCAGCCTGTAGCCTTCACCAACTGCCATCCAGTCAGATACCTCCAGCAGCCCAGAGTCTGGTGTCAGTATTTAATCTTTTGTGGGAGATACTACCTCTAGTGGTTGAAGGGGTCATTTGTAATCAATGATCATTCAATGCTTTGGTGCTGTCAATCTGATCTCTTTCATAGACATTACATTCATAATAAAAATCAAGAAAATACACATTTTAGACACTTACTAATTTGAGGCAGATTCAAATCATAGCTCTGTAACATAATGCCAAACCTTGGTGCCTCCACTTATCCAGTTTCTTTCTTGGCTGTGATCAAGACCCTTAATGGAGGAACAATGAAACTGCTGTTTTGTAACTTGAATTTGTTTCTTGCTCTGGAGTGAATGGTTAATAGTCATTACTCTCACCTATGCAGAGATAATGAACACTGGCTTTGGATTAGTGAAAGGAGTGGGCCTTGAGGGGCCATCCAATCCTCATCAATATCCAATTCTTTGTTTCTGAGAACATGTTAGATTTTTAGTGTTATTGACTCAACAGGTTTCATGCTTACCTCTGGGGCCAGAAAGGCATAAGCTGGTGCCACACACCAGGAAATTGGGCTAATACCCAATACTGATACTGTAGTGTAGCACCTGGGTATAGGATGTACTACATTTGTATGAGATGTTAAACTAAGGTCTCTTCTGTCCATCTTTTTTGGTTGTCCAGGTGGAAGTTAAAGATCCCATGGAACTTAATGTAAAAGTCAAAGAGCTTTTTATTTGACAATCAGTTAGCAAATTACAATACAATCACAAACGTGACAGCCTGGTTGTTGACTGGAACTCCTAGATCCAGTCATATAACACTTGTGCTGCATGAACTGCACTGTCTGCTCATACAGTGGCAAATCACCTTCAAGGTCACATTGTAGACCTACAAGGCTCTACGCGATCAGGGACCCCAGTGCCTGCAAGACCTCCTGATTCCCTACCGTCCCTCCCATTCACTCCAATCCTCCAAAAAGGGATTGTTGAGATTCCCAGGGTACATCTGAAAATGTTTGGTGGAAGATCTTTTACCTTTATGCCCCCTACCCTGTGGAATTCTCTACCTCAACGTATACGAGACAGCCTGACCATTGAAGGGTTTAAAATTCCCTTAAGACGTATTTGTTTCAGTAAGTTTTTGAGGAAACTTGAGATTTTAAATGTCTGAAACTTTTGAGTTGAATTTAGAATGTATAATTTAATGTTTTTATATTCCTGAACATTGTTTGTAGGTATGATGTAAGAGTGCCCTGAGTTATGGAAGGGTGCCTTGTATAAATAAAGTTTTACTTACTTACTTACAATATTCATAAATATATCATGTCATTATTCCCTACCCCTAGGACACACACCCTTATTATATGAACTTCTTTTACAGAATTTCTGCTACGCAGTGCTTCTAGTGACATCATTACAGGGATATCGAAACGTTTTTCCCATTAGTTATGGAAAGCTTCAGTTTCCATTATTAGCAATTCCTCCTAATATAGCAACCTAATTAAGAGCTAAAATTGTCCAACTATGATTTCGGGTGCCACCACCTGATTAGCGCACCTACCCGGTAAACAAAAACTAAATAAATAATTAGTATAAGAGATACTTGGCACTGTGCTTGCCATAGAAAATACTTGAAGATGATGAACACCAATTGCTGCATTCCTGCCACTTTCCTTGTGGAAGGGAGTTTAGGCTGTAAGCAATCCATCCACCCTGAGAACTGCTCTAAAGAGGCTTTATTAAGAACCTTAAAACATAGCCCCAATGTTGAGAGTAAAGGAGAATTCTGAGAATAAGTTCTTTATTAGTTTGCTTTGCTTTACAAAGGAGGTTATTGGATAGTACTGTTGAATCAGGTTTCTATGCATTAAGTTTGCTTTCAATTATAGTCACACAAGCGGACTTAACCATATGATTGCATCTCACTTTTTTATCAGGATCCTTGCATTTTGCATATCACAAGAGCCACACTTTAAAAATAGAAATTTACAGCAGATAAGGACCGTTAGGCCCACCCAGTTTGCCCATTTTCTCTACCTGCTGAAGAAACCACAGTCCCTACTTGATCTCTGGCTCTGTTCTCTTTCCTATTGCTCAGGTTTGGCAACTTGCTTGTTGTGGTGCTTCACAAGGGACCACCATCCTAAAATGGAACCAATCTGGCACAAATTCTTCACCTGTAGCCCTATTGGATCTGGCCAGAGTTTGTTCCGATAGCAATGGTATTTTCAGAGGAGGAGCTGGTTTATGACTGGCTCCCCAATTTATAGCATTTTGCTGCCCTTTTTTCAGCACAGCTGCGGTGAAAAGGTATGCTTGATGGGACCTGGCCTAACATCCCCTGCAGCTGCACCAGCTGAAAATATGGAACTCTGCAGGTGTGGAGATTCAGTCTGCAGTGGCTATTGCAGAGCAGGACTTAGTCCTGGGACAGGCTGAAAATCCAGCTCATAGTTTGAATGATTGTAAGTACTACCCTGTGAAACTCTACCATGTTGTGAACTAGCGAGCAGCCTCTGCTCTGTGCTTCCAGTCCCAGTGTGACTCTAATTACTGTATTTAATTCTACCTATAACACTGGCCAGTCAGCAGCTTGTCCTGGACAGTGCAACAGCAAATAGCACTGCTATTACCCACCCAGAAATAGCATATCCCTGTGAAAACTCTGCCAAATACAATTGTATGAGGTGTGGACTATATCGAAGAGGTACCTTTAAGGATGGAAGATCTTGAATTTGACCCCTACTATCCCAACCCAACCACAGCAAGGTGCTGTGTGTACTAACGGGGGGGGGGCCCATAATGCACTTGATATGCACTGTGTCTTATAAATATTCATAATACGGTCTTTGACCTTAGGACCTTTCTATGCTTTCTATAACTTTGCTGTTTGGTGAGTCATGAGATTTGGTGCCTGGGCTTGAGGATGCAAGCAGCTCATGTTTTACTCCCACCAGAGCCAATGAACCTGTTTTGGAGTTGCAGCACTCAATAGAACTTAACATGCCTTACTCAAGCACAATAGCAGAGTCAAGCTTGGTTGGTGTGGCTCTGCCAGTTCTCTCTAGTTCTAATTATTTGGCTCTGATTTTTTTTATCTGACTTGCCCATGTGCCTCATACCTTAACACAATCTCATACCTACTGTTCTGAACATATTATATACAACATTCCTGTTTGTTTTCCCATCTTATGGCAGCAGTGCATGATTGTGGTAAAAATTTTGAGGGATACATTTTAATTCTATTTTGGATTGCCCCCTTATCTCCTGACTTGTATGCACTCTTCATACCCCATTTTGGACCTACTTTAGTACTTTTTCTCACATTTGAAATAATAAAAGCAGCGCTCCTTTAATATGGCTCAGACCAGGTTTTCATTGGTATTATTGGCTCTTTTTGAACACCCATTGCTTAACATCACTTCTGTTATGACTAAAATGAACTGGCATATAACAGGCAGTGCTCCCTGGCCTTATGAGACAGATGGTGTACAAAACAGCTGAGAATACTGAGGAAAATCTGGTCTGAGCCATAATGAAATGAGCACACCTTTTATTATTTCAGAGGCGAAAAATAGTACTAAAGCAGACTCAAATTGGGGTAAGAAGGGTAGCTTTTCACTACTGTCATGCACTGCTGCTTTAATAGTTCAATCTACTGTGGCAATCGTATGTTTTACTGAATTCAAGGGTGATGGCTGAGGGCTCCCTTCTCCCTCTCCAACTTCTTGGTGGGGGAGCATTTGGTACACCAACATCTGAGCTGTTAAATATTGAGAGTAACGTTTGACTATCTCATTTGGTGCCTAGTCTGTTTTCTTTTGCTTGCCACCAAATAGTCAGTGGGAAACTGCACCAATTTTGTGCTGAGGTAAGGGAGAAGAAGGTTCCAATTAAAAGTTGTAATGAGTTTTTTTAAAGTTCATTGTTACTGTGATGGTATCTCTTTTGGGGAGGGAATGGGGTGTTTTTTTGTTTTGTTTTTTATGGTGGGGGTAGGGGTATAGTTTTAGAGATGCAGTTATAGTTTCATGTCTAACCAAAAACCATGCTTCTGGATGCTATTCAAATGTTAAATTAGTCTTATTTAGAGAACAGTGTAGTACCAGATTAAAACCATTACAAGAGTATGGCTGACATACTCAAAGTTAGGTCCTGGAACATAAATGGGCTTAAGACACATGTTAAGAGGAAGACAGTATTGAGGAAGCTCTGTAGCATGCAGACTGACATCATATGTATCCAGAAATTCCATATGACAGAAAGAAAAAGGGGACCCATGTGGAAACAGACTTGGGGGGTGGTATGGCTTCTACTTTACATCTAAGGCCAGAGGAACATCCATACAGATTAGACCATGATTCCCCAGTGCAATTACTAAAATCATCACAGATGATGGGGGGCAGTATGTATTATTGCATATAATGCTCAACATCGGGCAGCAGGTTGCTGTGGGATCTGTTTATGGCCCCAACACAGACAATGTTGATTTTCATCAAAGCCTGTCCTTGCAAGTGGCTGGCTGTGGGCCCTGGTTCTTATGCAGTGATTTTAATTGTGTTAAGGATACATTACTTGACAGATTCTCCCAGACAATTATCTCCATCTCCAGCAGAGCTAACTCACTGAAGACCCTGAGGACAGAGCACTCCACAATAGACTCCTGGCACCATTTATTCCCATCAGAAAGGGAGTATGCTTATCATTCACACTTAGCTGCCTCATACACCAGGCTTGATGCCATGCTATTCTAGTCCCATAGAACATTATCCCATCACTTCATTCTGTTATACATGGGAACATTACTATAATGGATCATGCTCCTGGCATTGATAACTTTCTGGATTAGGGGATCTCAGCCAGCAACAGGTCCTGGAAACTTGATCCTGTCTTACTAAAAAGGAGCCTTTTCAAAACTATAGTAGAGGACACATTAGGCACTACCTGCAGAATAATGCTAGGGGAGAGATATCAGCGTCCACTAGTTGGGAGGCCCTAAAAGCTGTACTAAGGGGGAGCCATCAACTCCTACAGTAGCTATGAAAGGAGGACAGAGGACCAAGCAGTTGCAGACCTAGAGAAAAAATGAGAAGATGCTGAAAAACAACACTTGGCTTCTCCAACCTTTATGGGGTACCAAATCTTACAGAAACTCAAGTGGGACTGTAACAAGATCAGTGGTGCAAAAACAGAAAGGGCACTGCTCCTTTAAACAAGCTGGGGATCATTTTGAAAGTGATACTAGCAGAAAATGGGTAACTTTGTAACTTTGACATAGAGAATATGCTAAAAATGTAGCCCAGACAAAAGCCTCTGATGGTTCCCTTAAGCATAAGGTGCTTTTACATGCCGGTGTCCTGAACCTTGGTAATGTTACCTCATTGGAACTGTTGCAGTCCATTTTGTTCTCTACTCCAATTAATTACATGTGGCTTGTATTTCGGCAAATCTGCCACTCCATTTTGTCTGTTTTTTACTCAGGTGTCCCCACAGAAGTGTGATCCTATTGATTTCCTCAGGAGGTAACGGAACCTCCTGAATACATGGCGGGGTGTACCGGCACACATTGTGGAGAACTGTGGTAAGCAGAGAATGTGGTTTGGCTGAATGTCCACTGTGGTAATGGAACAGATCCACTTTACACATGAATGGAGGCAATATTACACAGGTTCTGTAATGGTTATTCCATCACAGACACTGGTGTGTAAAAGTACCTATAGTGATAAAGAGATAGGGGAATGTTTTAGAAACAATTCTGTTCAGACGTATATAAATCAGAGGCTCAGACAACCTCAGCAGAGATTTAGACCTTTCTTAAAACATCTACTGCTCTAATTGATGACCCTACAAAAAACTTAGCTGATAGGGCAATCTCATGGGATGAAATTAAGAAGGCAATATTCCACCTTTATAGGGGTATGGCACCTAGGCTAAATGGTTTTCTTATTGGTTTCTTCAACATTTTTGTGAGAGCTGCAGGAATTTTTGCATGATATGGTAAGTGAGAGCCTACCAGAATACATAGATACATAGAAGTTGATGGCAAAAGGGGACCACAAGATCCATCTAGTCTGCTCAAGAACCTACCCCCCCAACTGCTACTCATTATTATGATGCCCTTGTATTTATCCAATGTATTTTTAAAAGTCCTGACCATTTCTGCCTCCACCACACCCTGGGGGAGGCTGTTCCATGCGTCAACCACCTTCTCTGTGAAAAATAACTTACGTGTGTTTCTCCTGAATGTCCCCTTCCCCCCAGCTTCATAGTGTGTCCTCTAGTTCTTGTAGAACTCGTGAACTGAAATATGTCCTGACCCTGTACCCTATTTATTCCCTTCATATATTTGAAGGTTTCAATCATGCCTCCCCTCTCCCTCCATTGTTCCAAGAAATACATATTGAGATCCCTCAATCTCTCCTCGTATTATTCCTGGTGCAGTCCCTGTACCATTTTTGTGGTTCTTCTTTGCACTATTTCCAATCTTTCCACATCCTTTCTAAGATGTGGTCATCAAAACTGTATGCAGTATTCCAGGTGTGGCCTTATCAGTGATCTATAGAGTGGCATTACCACCTCCCTTTTTCTGCTGGCAATTCCCCTGCCTATGTATCCCAGCATACCATCTGCCTTTAAAGAGCAGCTGACTCCTTTGGAAAAACTTTGGAAAACATAATAGTTAGACACAATTCAGCTTGTATTTCATGTATCTTCCATATATTTCTCCTCTCCATTATTTATTACTGAAGAAATTCCCACAAAAACAAGATCTTTATCCCTTAGAGTTCATCTGCCTCTATAATTTATTCTCTACTTGAAATCATAATGTTATGTTGTGACATCACAGGTTGTTGCTACGGGAATAACTCTGATGTCACAAGCAGAGCATTATGACATCAGGTTGGGAAGAAGCAATAGGAGCTGATAAACCCTCAGTGGAACAGTTCCTCTGTTTTCATGCATATGACCTCAGCAATACATAATGGGAATAAGAAATGCAGAGCTAGTGAGAAATATAAGCTGCTTTTGTGTCCAAATATGTTTTTCAAAGTTGTTCTCAGAGCATTGGTGTCTCTTTAATGCAACTTTCTCGCATTGCTTGGTATTTTTTAGATCTTCTGTTATAATTACCACCAGATCTCTCTCCTGCTTTGTAGCCTAAGGTTTGATGCCCCCATATGTTATTCTTCACCCAGGTAGCCCCTCCCCAGGTGCCTTACCTTGCACTTTTTCTCACTGAATTTTAACTGCCATGTTTTTGACCATATTTCCAGTGTTTTGAGATCTGCCCTCACTTTGTCTACTCCACCTGGAATGTCTACCCTGTTACATAATTTTTCTGTCATCAGCAAACAGGCTCACCTTTCCTACAAGCCTTCAAATATGTCCCCTATGAAGACATTAAAAAGGAAGAAGCCCAAAACAGACCCCTGCATCACTCCACTAGTCACCTCTCTTTCCTCCAATAAGGTGCCATTTACCATTACTCTCTGGGTACTCCCACTCAGCCAGCTCCTTATCCAGTTTACCTCTCTCTGACCATTATTCTTGATGGTGAGTTTGTTCAGCAGCCTTCTGTGCAGAACGGAGTCAAAGGCTTTGCTGAAGTCCAGACATACCACATCCACAGTGCCTGCATGATATACAGTGATGGACACCCAGTTGAAGAAATCTGTTAGGTTAGCCTGGCATGATCTACCTGTGGTAAAACCATGCTGTTTTTGAACCACATTTCTGCTTTCTTCTAGAGATATTAGAATTATGTCTTTGAGCAGTACTTCCATTGTTTTGCCCCCAATCAAGGTGAGGCTAATTGAGCAGTACTTGCCCGTGACTAGAGATGTTGCAAAATTTTATTCCGCTGGTGAAATTGCCGCAAAAATTGGAAATTTTGCCGTGTGAAATATTTTGCTAAATTGCTAAATTTTGCCCACAATTTTGCCTGCATCTCTATGTACCCCTCTGAGTCCCTGGTGTCTAGTGCCCCTCCCCCTGGCTGATCATTGGCCAAATTTAAATTAAGAACTCTCCCGCCTCCCCTAGTCACCCTAAACCCCAGTCCTGTATCTTTGAAAAAATAAATAAAATCCCTTCCCCTGTCCTTGTTGTCTAGTGGACCCCCCACCCTGTCTTAAGTCATTCAGATCCAACCTCACTCCCCCCATACCCTGATTGGGCCACCTGCACAGCCCTCCAAGCACCTCCATGGCTGGCAGCCCATCTGAGTGCTCAGTGAATGAGCATGTGCTGTGATAGCCCCTTTTAGATGTGCCCAGTACTCCTCCAGCATCTCCCCATTTTATTTAATTTCTAGTTTATTTTTAAGACACTTCTTCATCTTGCCGAAGTCTGCTCTTTTAAAGTCTAGTGCTTTAGTTTTTTTAGTGTCTAGTTTCCACAGCTGTATTTACTTGTAACCACAGCATAAGATGGTCGCTGGATCCCAGGTGGCTCTCAACTTCTACTTCTGAGTTATTTTCTCTGCTGGTGAGAAGGACAGCTTTCCCCCTTGTAGGGTGCCTCACACGCTGCCTCAGGCCCACTCCCCTCAGTGCTTCTAGGAAGTTTTTGATCCATGTCGAAGCTGCTGGGTAGGTACTCCAATTTATATCAGGTAAGTTGAAATCACCAACCACTAGCACCTCTCCTTTGTCAGTCATGCTGTGCATGTTTTCGATGATCTCTTTGTCTCCCTCTGAGCCATGTGCTGGAGGTCTGTAGACCACTCCTACCTGAGTCACTGCTCCATTTTCAGCCTCAAGTGTGGCCCAAAGTGTTTCAGATTGCATCTCAGCATGTTGCTTCATGCTCCCTCCAGACAGTGACCACTACTACCATTCTTCCCAAACTGAGTAAGGAGACTCAGTTATGTAGATCATACTGTCCGATCACCCTGCTCACAGTACACTACAAGATACTTGCAAGGGTAATTGCCAAATGCCTTGAGACAATCCTACCTCATATCATATATCAGGATCAAGCAGGTCTTGTGCAGTGGAGGCAAGGGAAGCACAATGTCTGGAGAAGATTAAATTTGATTTAGAAGTGGGCAGAAGATCGAATGGGGGAGTGTCGCAGTCCTTGCCCTAGATACTTGAAAAGTATTTGACCACATGGAATTCGAGTATATGTTTGCAGCTTTTAGATGGTAGGGACTGGGAGAAAATATGCTTAGTTGGATTTAAACCTTCTGCACAAATTTTGGTAAATGGTGGGCTAACACAACAATGTCGCCTGGAAAGAAGAACAAGGCAGGGATGCCTCATCTCCCCACTACTCTATGTGAGCTTCCTCAAGCCCCTAGCTGATGCTATTTGGAATGAAAAACAAATTGTAGGCTTCAGTATGGGTCTTACTATTCACTGATGACCTGTTGGTGTACCTACTGAACTCGAAAAGTTTGCTATTGCCAAACTCTAGGCTCTTTTGACAGAATATGGGAAAACATCCAGCCATAAAACAAACTGGTCTAAAAGTGTAAAATACTGCCCCTGGGGTGATGTTCTATCCTGTAATGTACCAATAACCCATTAAAGATGCAGGATGCTGCCACTCAAAAATACCTGGGCATAAAACTACCTAGCAAAATCCCTCTACTACAGAGTATAAAGAAAACTGTCTACCACTCCTAGCCAATATTAAACAGAATTCTGAATGGTGGGAAGGACTTTCTATCAGGCTAATACTGTAGGACTGGTAAATACAATAAACATGTGTATATTGCCCAAATGTCTATATCGCTTTCAAAATCTACCTATCAAGGTGCAAGAAAAATTCTTCAGGTCTCTAAACAGTATCATCCACAGGTTTCTATGGGGGGGGCAGGATGGCCAGAATTAAATGCAGTATATTGCAGTTGTCCCTTACACAAGGTGGACATGCACTGCCCAATTTTAACCATTACTACTAGGCTACCTAACTCACCTTTGTTGTTGATTGTGGGGGAGTAACCCCCAGTGGTTAAATATGGAGGAGGAGCAGATAACAGGGGGACTGCTATCAAGCTTACTATCACCATCCCTAACAGACATGAAACAACCAAAATGCAGAAATGTTTTTACATGGCAACTAGCCAGACTGTGAATAGGCACACACAAATATATTGAGCACCAGAAGGGCATAAATCTTAGTACATCTTTACAGACTGGCTTCAAAGGACAGCAAGGGTACAATGTATTTCTACACCTGGCTATCTTCAGATGGGCAATGTGTGGTCTCCACTCAGTGGGAGAGCTTGTCTCGGGGTACCACTTGAGTCCTTTGGTGATTTTAGAAGACAGTATGGGATTCACCCTTGGGATTCTTTTGCATATTTGAGGATATAACAGTACCTCACAATGGCTGAAATCCCCTCAACCCCCATTGGTGAAATTATACTCAGACCACAATCCAACTCCAGACCTCTCACAACATTGTATAGGCTATTCTTGCAGACCCTCTCCACCCCCAGCTATCAAGACCCAATCAGACTGTGGTAAAGATCTAGACATAGATATGAACCACTCCACTTAGAAGAATGTGATAAAGCATGGATGCTCCTGGGCATACTCAATTAAGCTACGTAGGATTCAGCTCAATTAATTATATAAAACATACTTTTTCCCCTGGTTAAGCTCCACAAATTCAAACCTACCAATGACCCAGCTTGTTCCGCATGAAGGATTGAAAAAAGGGAATTCCTGCACATGGTTTTAACCTGTCACAAGGTTGCTCCTTTCTGGAAGGAAGTGCATGCAACCATGAAAGTGGAACTGAATGTAAAATTGTCCAGTTCCCCTCCAGAATGTATGCTTAAAGCAGACCTGGAGAGAAAAACAGGTAAAAGTAGACTCAAATTATGGGACCTTGCTCCAGTGAATGCCAGAAAAACCATAGTTCAGGTTTGGATTAGCAACTCACCTTCTTCTTTGGTGCACTGGTTGAATAATCTCTCACTCTGTATGAAAACAAGCAAATCAATTCAATGTAAATGGGCAGGAAAAAACTATTTATTTATTTATCAAATTTTGATAACCGGGTAAGCCCGCTGGGCCCCGAAGTTCCCTTTTTCAGGGGCGACCTGGGGAATTACATGGAATAATACATGGGATAGCATACCGCACAGGTACATTACACTAGACAGCGAGAAACATAATACATAGTAGTTTTTCAGCAGTTACATTTAAGAGGTAAGACATAGTAGCTATTTAGCAGTTAACTGTACTGTTAAATTTCTGTACATATGGCAACCTAAGTAAATCCTTAGCACTGTAAAATCAAGGGTTGTACTCAAAATTCATGGGCATGACACCAGATCAATGCATGCTAATTATTTAAAGTGGTACATACAATGCTATAAGTACTATAGATAGAAGTATATTCTGGGTATCCATCTATTCCATAGTTAACTAAGAATTAGTTTCTTGCCATATTGGTCCTTATAAGAACAGATCCAGAAACAAATGGTTTGATACCTTTTATTGGACAACATAGATGTAACAAAAGGAAACAGTACTTAAGCTTTTGGACCAACCACATCCTTCCTCAAAAGCTTATGACAGTTGTTTTTAAAAACAGATTCTATTAACACCCAGATCATACATAAAACAACAGAAATAATTATCATTGGTTTAAAATACTTTTTTTAAAACATAACTGAGGTTTAAATGCAAGAAATCAGTTTAACTCAGCTGGCTGCTGTGAAAACCAGCTGAGTTTTTTTTTAATGATCTGGGTGTTGTTTTTTAATGTATGAAGGACATGGTTGGTCGGAAAACTGAAGCACTATTTTCTTTTCTTACATCTAGGTTGGTCCAATAAAAGGTATCAAACCATTTGTTACCTAAGTAAATTGGATATAGATGTATTTTTAACCCTGTAGTCAAATATAATAGATCTCAGTCATTTCTCTTCTATAGATTGTCTCTTATCAAATGTCTCTTTCATATGTCTTTTCCAATGTCCTAGGTAATCAACTCAGGTGTGATGAGTGGTAGTCTACTTTGTATCTGTTCCATACACTTTACTTTATACTTTATAAATGTATGCAGTTGAATGTATTCCAGACGTATCTCAATAAAATATGTTTACAAAAAAAAAAAGCAGCAGGGGTGGTGAAAGAGATAGAAAAAAGGAAGACGGAGCAGTTGGGAGTGTAGAGGAGAAGAACGCGAGGGTTGAGAAGAAGAGTGAGGAGGAGGGAAGGAGGAAAAGAAGAGGTAGTGGGCACATGAGGTGAAAAAGTAATTGAAAGAACAGGTGACTGCAATGGGGTGCAGAGATATGAGGGCTGTCCAACCTGAGAACAGGGATTGGGTATGGTGTTAGATGGGATAATAGAGAATGGATTGCCTTCCAGAACTCAGAGGGATCATTAAGGATGTTCTAGAGTGTGGCTGCAAAGTGCTGAGATTTTGTGTGCCTAGTAACTCTAGTACAGGCATTATGAAGGAACCAGTACTTTGTAAGTTCAGAAGGGGAGCATTTGGACTTGTAGGACCTTCAGGAAAGGCCATGCGCATGGTGACAAGCCAGCAACTTTGTCATGATCCATGGGAGGTGAGATTCTCCAACTCTCAAGAAGGCATGATGAACCCAGATAGACATGAATTTGGAGATTAAGAATTTGAGGGCATTGTCTACACTGCCAGCTGTAGAGAAAGAGGGCTAAATGGTAGCTACCAGGTCAGGTTAAAGTCAGGGCACATCTGGTGACTGGAATGACCAGATTTGGATGAATTTTGAGGAGAGCTTTGAAATTATTCATCTTAAGCACACAACAGACCCTATGGTGGTTCTGAGGGCATCAGGGAGAGTACAAGCACCCACAATACAATAGTGATGGTGGGAGAGAACCCAGTCCAAGAGAAAGGGATTTAAGAATTATCAATTATGATTGGTGGGGTCAGAGATGAGGTGGGATAGTAGAAGGGACTTAACATTTGGACAAAATTTACATACACAGGAGGAGAAACAACCGAGGTTGAAATCACCTAGGATGAGTCACTCATCAGAGGAGACATTGGAGGAGATGGTGGTGAGTAGCTCAATGACTAAAGGTAGAGACATGTCAGGATAGCAGTAGACACTGCTGTCCTGACATGTGTGTAGTGCAATGACTAAAAGTGGAGACATGCCAGGACAGCAGTAGGTACTGGCAATACATATGGAGACAGAGAAGGGAAAGAAAGTTTGGGGCAAAGCATCTCTTAGGCACCAGGGACTGATATTTAAGGAGAGGTAGATGGCTTCTCCACCACCTCTCTTTGCTTGATCCTGACAAACAGTGGTAAAACTGGGAAATGGCAACAGAGAAATAAGAGATCATGGGGGACAGCCAAGATTCTGAGATAACCAGCACATCAGAATTGAGGTTAATCATTAGTAGTTGCAACTGGTCAGTCTTAGGTAGAAGGCTGAGAATGTTGACATGGGCCCCTCTAAGACATCTGGAAAGGGGGAAGCTGGGGCAGGGCTGGGGTTGAGCTAATTATATCCTGCATCTCTAAGCAGAAAGGAGATATGGAGCTTGAGAAAGCCTCTGAGATGTTATTAGAAGAGAAGGAAGGAGGAGAGAAAAAGAATAAAAGAATGTAGGAAGGTTGGAGGGACCAGAGAACTTCAAGGTGAAAACAAGGAGATGAGAGAAGACTAAAACCAGGATGCCAGTGAGAGATGGGTAAGTCATTGAGGCTGAAGGAAGGAGTAGTGGATGAGGTTAAATGAGGGAGGGAGATGGAATGCAGAAGTTTAGAATAGAAGGAAGGAGAAGGCAGCTGAGGGTAGTCAAAAAACAGAGGAGAGAAAAGGGAAGGAGCGCAGCAAAGCAATACTCACCCTACAGTTCAGACCAATACACAGCACGGGGGGGGGCAGATTCACTCAAAGGGAGCAAAAGCTGAGTAAGGGGAATGTGGATGTTACCCAGAAAGGGAAGAGGCCAGCAGTTATATTATAGAATTGAGAAGGAAAAAGTCTTCACCCTGGTAGTGGGAAAAGGAGTAGAAAAATTGGGGAAATATTGCCTCACCCAGAAAAGGAGGAGAGCAGAATTTAAAAAAAATAGAAATGGGAGGAAAACAACTGGCTACACCCTGGTAAGGAGAAAACTAGATAAAAAAATACAGGAGAAATCTGGGCTTCATCAAGATAGGGAGGAGGCCGGAAATGAGGATTTAGAAAGGAGGGAGTATACAGCAGGTTTCTCCCCAGTAAGGGGGTAAGCTAATATAAAAACAAAAAGGAGAAAATACAGGCTGTCTCAGAAAGGGAGGAGACTAAATTAAAAAATTTAGAAATGAGAGGGAGATAATTGGCTTCACTCTGGTGAGAAGGAAAGTAGTATAAAAAACAGAAAAGAGGGAAATGGTGACTTTACCCAGATAGGAGGCCAAAAGGCCAAAAATTAGAATTTTAGAAGGGATGGAATGTAGGTCTTACCCTAGTAGAGAAGAAGCCAAAATTAAACAAATTGAGAGGGGGGGGGTATATCGACTTTACCCAGATAAGAAGGCCACAGTGACAGACATTTAACATGTAACTAAACGAGGAAAATCACAGCAAAATAATTCATACAAATTAGGTAAAAGTAAATGCAGATAGCAAATGGGTAAAACCATATGAAACATTAAATACAAAGCAAATTTACAACTCATGCAGGATGCTCAGGACAATGTTTATGTGCAGTAAATTCAACACAAACCTAGTAAAATAGCAGTTGTAGTACCACAGCAACGCAAAATTGCTGTAATACTAACAATCAGATTGAACTGAATTAAATTAAATTCAGTTATTGGAAAACCATTAGAATACTTAACTGAGGACTGATGCAGGCATACACTGAATGGTCAGAGTGCCTGGCAGTCAGCTGACTCCCCATCTGAAACTCCCAATGTGATGTTCTTATGCTTTGACGCTTTGGCTGAGGACCACAGCAGAGGAAAGCTAGTGAATGATCAGTGAAGTACTAAGTAAAAGCCCTGCCCACCAGATAGCAAACCTCCTGACTGGAGGTTTAGGGCACAGGGGCAACACCAGTAAGTCCAGCAACACTGACAAAAGTATGAAGAATCTCCAAATGAGATCCCCAAACTGAGCCTGACTGTCTCACTAAGACAGTCTCATTCCTCAAGTCACACCCAGCTGATTCAACTCAGTAAAATGCAATGGTGTTTAAAAGTGGCACTGATGGCTGGCCCCATGGTGCTGAGGGTTGAGGTGCTGGATGCCACACCTAGCACCACGATGGTGACCCAGGTTCAGGGACAAGCCCCGGTTGTCATGGGTCAGCAGGAGGGGCAGGGCGTGGAGCCAGATGGCGATGCCACGAGGCAGCTCTCCTCTCCTGGGGAGGGATGAGGGGTTTTCTGGCCCTTGGTTTCCACTTGGTGGAGGACAGATGGCAGTTTGGGCTACAGGGAGCTCGGTGATAGCCTGGGGGTGGGTGGGGTCAAGTCGGTACCCGGAGTGTGTGTGCGCTTCCACACACACACACTGCCATGTCTGCTGGGGTCCTAGGATCTTCGGGAGAAAAATCAGGGAAAAAATGCAAAAAGTACTAATTAAAAACAAGAAGTGGCACTGATGCATTAGTAGTCCTACCCACCAAAGAGAACACCTCCCAACTAGAGGATCAGAGCACTGGGACAAGTCCAATAAGTCCTGCAACACTGGCAAATGCAGGGAGAAAAATTTAATCAGTTACCTAAACAGAGCCCAACTGGTCACCAAAACAGTTGTGTTCCTTGACTGACATCCAGCTGATTCAACTCAGCAGAAAGGGGCAGTGCTTGAAAGCTTAATTTTACTTAATTTAGTCAGTCTTCCGTTCAGTGCCATAATTATCATAAGTTAGCCTCTGCACATTCACAAGGCAGAGCAAAAAAAAAAAAAAAGGAAATTACATTGATTTACCCTCACAAAGTGTGATTAGTGAAATTGGTCTTCAATTCAGTGTATAACAAACAGTAAGTCAGCTCTACTTTCAATGCCAAGTTGGTGTCACACAAATCTGAAATAATAGAACTCAAACAGTAAGCAGAGTTGGAAGCAGAGAGAGGGAACAGTCATGCTGGTAATGGTGCTGGAGATGGTGCCTAAGCATGGTGGGAAGGCAGGAGGCAATCGGGAGCAAGCACTGGTGCCTGAGCACATGGGGGTGGGGAACAAGTGTGAACAAACAAGCAGAGGCACCTTTTGATTTCAGTGCAGTTGAAATGCTGAGCAAGCACAGGGTGCAGAACAAGGAGGTGGGGGAGGAACAATTCACACATATTCATCAGTCTGTTAATAGCACTTACAGCTGTCAGTGTCTGAGAATCTTTTTGTTAGTCCAGCCCCACCTACCATTTAAATGGATAAAAGATTAATTGAAACAAATGGCCATGTAATCGGTTCCTGGCAGGATGTCCCAAAATGCAGATGACCAAATTATTCAAATCATGATTAAGTGATATATGATGTATATGCTTTTGGACTTGTGCAGTGCAGTCTCTCAGGGTTTGCTTCATGAAGAAATATAGTGCTGCCTCATAGGATGAAGAGCAGTATTACAGTTTCAGCCAGAAATGTCTTGCTGCCTGGTGGTTGGAATATCTCAAAGGCACGAAACCCCCACCCAGCCATGCCAGCCCACCCAGTACCCCCACTCATCCCCAGCTGGCGACTGGCACAGCCCACCTCTCGGCTCCATGGCCAGCCACCGACTGAGTGCAATATTACTTTTCTGCACAGAAGCACTCAGAAATTAATTTTTGAGTGCATCTGTGCTGTAGCACTAACACAGCACTCCAGTCAGGGCTGGCCGTGGAGGTGGGAGAGGGACAGCCAGTCGCCAGCTGTGGACGAGTGCATGTGGATGGCACAGGAGATACTGACATTGGGTAGGTCATTTAGGAAAATGAAAAACAGGATCAGACCATGGACAGAGTCATGGGGAACACCTGAACTGATTGGAAGGTGTGAGTGTGTATCTCCCATACAGACAGCTTGGGATTTGCCATCAAGGCAGGAGAGGAACCAACTAACTGAATGGCATGAGAGACTTGCTCCTTTCAGCTTATCATGAAGATAGGGCAAGTAACTGTGTCAAAATGATTGGTTAGGGTCAAAAAAGACAGCAAAGGTAGTCTGGCCCTGATCCATCCCAGTCAGATGGAGTCAGTGAGTTGGAGAAGAGTGGTGGAGGCAGAGAGAGAGACTTCCTGAACCATGACAGGAAGGGAGTGAAGAAGGTGGATGAGTGAAAAAATGGGACAGAGATGGTAGAGGGCAAGGTGTTGCTGGAATTTAACTAGGGTTGGTAAGAGACATAGGAAGATAGTTCCTTGGGAAGGATGCCCTTCCCCTTGGAAAAGGGAGTTGATTGTTGCCTGCTTTCAACCTTAGGGATGGGACTCAGAAGAAATGTTGAGAGTGGAGGTAACAGGAACAGCAATGGCAGAAGCATACAGGTGAGGACCCTTGGGAAGATTAAGGATTAGCAGAGCCTTCAAAAATGTGGACAGCATGGCTGGGTGTGAAATAGAAAGAGGGGGAAGGGGAGGAGGAGGAAGGTAAGAAGCAAAAGGAGAGGAAGAAAATGAGGTGAAACAAAGAAAATGAGCACAAAAACTGAAACATACTATAGGTGCTGAAGGAAAAAGCAACTTTGATAGGGTCAGTGAGAGGAGTCAATCTGAGGATGGGGCAAGCAAACTGAGCATGAGGGAATAATATGGAGTAGATAACTTTCCTGAACTTAGAGGGATGGTTTAAACTGTTCTGAGGGATGGATACAAAGTATTCAGATTTTGCAAGCCTGGTATCTCTGATGAAGGCATTATGAAGAGTACACTATTTAGCCACATCACCAGGACAACCAGAGGCCTTGTGAGCCCTACAAGCCAAACCTCTGCTTGAAGCATGTGAGTAACTCTGCAAAGGTCCATGGATGATGAGAAACTCTAAAATCTGGTTCCACTTAGACAGGAATGGGAATCCCAGGCAGCCATACATTTTGATTAGAAAAGTTGTAGGGCAAAGTTACTTTTGCCAGCTGTGGTGATGAAGGTTCAGTCAGACTAAATCAGCATGTCAGACATGTCCAGCAACCTGAAGGATTAAATTTAGATAAGTTTTGGTAAGACTTTGGGCTGATGGATTTAATGGATGCAGTACAACATGTTGTGATAATTTGTAATTGATGGCGTTCACAATACAGTGGGGTGGGAGAAGAGTACCAAGTCAAAGAGGGAAATGTTTTGAGATTTCAGGTTATGAGGGGTAGGATCAGAAATCAGCTGAGTGAGTTCCAAAGATTTCCTGTTTTGATAGAGCATTTTTAAAGAAAGGAAAGCCAATTAACAATGAAGTCACCAAGGAGCTCTCACAAAGTGCTGAAAAGCCAGCCTCCCTCACCACCACACCACGTGGCCTGCTCAGTGGCAGCAGGCATATTTCACTCAGATAACCCTCTTCCCTATCCCTCCCCTCCCTTCCCCTCACCATTCCCCCTTTCCAGACACCTTCCCCTACCCTCACAGTAGCAGTAGTTTCTACTCTTGTTGGTCACCTATGACAATAGCACCAAAATATGAGTTGACGCTTTGATGGTTACCTATATTTGACTGCTATTATCACAGGATACCATTCAGCTGCCAGCATGGTAATAAGCCCATAGGACACAGGTTGCAGGTTGTTAAATATCTAGGTATCTGGATCGACAATAAATTATCTTTCAGTGACCACGTCGAAGATGTCTCTGGAAGGTTAAAAGCAAGGTTAGGTTTCTTCTACAGAAATAGGCCCCTTTTCCCCCTTGAAACTCAAAACAAGCTTGTACAGGCCACTTTTCTCCCCCTACTCAACTATGGCGATGTAATCTATTCCTCCACCACTCTTGCACATCTAAGTAAACTGGACATCCTTTATCACCGTGCGTTACGGTTCATTACCAACTCCCCTTACCGTTCGCATCACTGTGACTTATATGCAGCTGTTGGTTGGACATCCCTTACTACTAGACGCCTGCTCCATGCTGGGCTATGGACTCTTAAACTGCTCCTGCAGAAATTGCCAAGCTATCTCTCTTCCCTTATTAGTATCTCACATAGTGCATACTTGTTAAGAAAATCTGACTTTATTATGCTTGACATACCAAGGATCACGGACTTCCTTTGGTAAGCGTGCTATGCATATGCCCTTCCCTCCATTTGGAACCAATTACAAACCATACTGAAACTAACTAGCACAGTTTCAATAAACTTTACAAATCGCTAAGTTCAGCCAAAATAAAAGACACCTGTAACTGTCATTAAGTCTCTTCCTTCCCATGTGTGCCATATTTATCCACTGGTAAGGCATAATTGATTTGTCATATTAACTGCTTTCCTTCCCTTCTACTTCTGGCTTTATCTTTGCTTATGCTCCACTGCTACTCTATCAAATCACTCCTCCCCCATATCAGTTGTAGACTGTTGTTTGTTCTAGCTGCCAAAATACTGTATATGTATTGCACACACCAGTCATCATGTTTCATTTATCAGTATGCAACCTGTAAGTCACTTCCTGTCTCATATCAATGTTTACCACTTGCGGTCACCCTATGTGGTACCCTTGTATGTATATCCAGCCTGTATCATGTAACATGCATTTCATGTATATACTGTTACTACCTATCTGTGTTTGTACTTTAAGTGTTTATGTCACAGGACCTCCTTGTGAATGAGCTTGCTCAATGGAGTTTTCCTGCAATAAACTTGAACTTGAGCTTGACATGTATGGTATTAAGGGTCCATTTGTATGCCATTATGGGCTCATTAGTCTCTCCACACAATGCCACCATGCACAAATTTGTGGCGGCATTATGCAGATGTGTCTCAGCTCCCCATCCCCAGAGTGCCAGTAAGAAGCCCACAAAACAGTTTTGTATTCAGATCCCCCGTATCTAGTGGCCCCCTACTCCCTGACACCCATTATGACTCACTACATGGTGTGTAATAGCTATATCCTTGGTGTCTAATTGCCTTGTTTGTGTGTTTGTGTGCTTGTTTTTTATTTGTTTGTTTTATTGGTTTTACTAAGAGGCATAGTAGGCAAAGTAATGCCTGCTGTTATATGTGGCCAAAATAAGTTAAACATTTAAAAAATGTTACATTGACAATAAAAACAGTAAGAAAATTAAACAATATATATACAGCACATAAAATGATTGCTCTTTACAATGGCATGTAGACATCGAGCTATACCAAGCACTAGGAGTTCATCTAAATGCAGAAACACCATTGTGCTGAGTGGCAGTTGACAGAAGATAGTTGTACAGTTTGATTGCAATGTACATCAATACTCTTTGACCCTGTCTGTTGTTCCTAAAAGGAGCAATACATGAAAGAGACAGATATTCTGTTGCACAGGTATGTCTAGTCTTCTTTGAAGGACTAAAAAGGCTGGTTATGCATTTAGGGTATGCACCCAGAACCACTTTATAGATGAATGTAACAAGTTTAAAGAGAGGTACCCCATGCTCTAATAAAGAGTGTAATGGTGAGTTTGAAGTGGAAGGCTGGTTACAAACTGACAAACAAGACTCTATAAGGAACTAACTCTGGTTACTAGCCCAATCCCTACCGAGTAAATGCACAAAAGCTCATAATCAACTGTGAAAAATGAGAAGCTGCTAGCAGAGTCTCATAGTTTCCCATACCAAGTATTTTGTAATCCTAAAAAGCATCCCAATCTTCTGATGAATTGTCTTACCAGTCTGGTAATATGTGAACCACATGTTAATGAACTGTTCACTGTCAGGCTCAGATATTTAAATTCATTGGCTGTTTCAATAAAATCCCTGCCAGAAGATTTCATTTTAAAATCTAAGTTTACTCTCTTACGTTGGCCAGAAGAAAGCACAACCTTTATTTCCTAATGTTTAAGGTCATCTTATTCAACATAAATCAATATTGCAGATCACTGAAGTCCTTCTAGATCAAAGTATTCAAGGGACTCTGCTCATCCCCCTTTGTAAACAGTACTGCATCGTCGACATATAATACCATCTCTGAAGAAATGAAAACACTGGGGAAATTGTTGAGAAAAAGGGAGAATAGCAGGGGTCCAAGAATAGAACCCTATGGAATTCACAGTCAATTTTCATATAGAGAATGAGTCATTGACCATGATCCTGTGTGTTCTGTTTGTCAAATATTCAGCAGACCAATCAACCACCTCTCCCAAAACATTTTGGCTTGCCAGTGCCTTAAGCAGTAGGGGATGGTCTACCAAGTCAAAGGCCTTGGTGAGATCCACAAACACTGAAGCAACCAGGTGATTGGAACTGATGGCCTTATGGATGTGGTCAGTGAATCCCACCAAGGCTGTTTTGGTGCTGTGTTTCTGCTGAAAAAATGCTGTGCTGAAGTGTAAAGATCATAAATGACCATAAAATCATTTAACCAATCAAAAATTATTCTCTAAGATTTTTGACAAAGGGGCCAATATTGAAATAGGCCTTTACCTGCCAAGGTCCATCACTGGACCACTTTTGTGAATAGGACAAATGATCACCAGCTTCCAGGCTTGTAGAAAAACACCGGGTCACAAAGAATAATTAAACAGCTTCATGACAGGAAAGGCCATAGAATCCACTGCAGTTTCGAGCAGCCTGTAGTTCAGATCATCCAGTCCTGAGCTAGGCTTTGCATTACACATGTTTAAATACAATTTTACATCTGCACAGGTTAAGGTTTTAAAATAAGGTAATGTGATGGCAGCCTAACTGTAGACAGCAAGCTCCTACCCGCTCTGTTCTACTCCCGCAAAAACCCGCTGCTAAACCACTTAATTGGAGGAAGATTTGTCATCTAAATTGTTGAATAAGTACATAAAGACCTACTGGTGCCTGCAGCTTCTTAAAACATGGAAGTATATATGTGCAAGGCACCACCGCGGCATTCTCCACCACTGTCTACTGAGAAAGACAAAGCTCCCAAGTGGCCTAAACAGCAATCCACAAAAGCGACTACTGGGCCTACGCCACTTACAGAAGAAAGATTCGTGGAAATAATGCAGTCAATACAGGATTCAATTTCTAGTATCAGTGATGAACTACATCATATTAAAACCACAACTGAATCTCTTAGAGTAAGAGTCGGGGATTCTGAAGCTCAACTGCCCTCCGTGGAGAAAAAGCACGATAGAATGGTACTTGATCATACTATTGTTACTAGGATAGTCAAAAAACTAGAAGAAAAACTAGAGGATGTAGAGGGCAGAAGATGAAGAATTATTCTTTTGGTTATTGGCATCCCGGAGCTAGAAGAAGGCAGTTCCCCAATTCTTTTCCAACAAAAGCTGTAAGAGAAAATTGGAGGCCCCTCACTGAACGGGCCTAATTATGTGATTGAGAGAGCCCACCAGGCACTTTGTCCACCACCACCACCTGGCTCCCCGCCTCGGCCTCTCATCTTTAAGCTGCTCAACTCTCTGGATAAGCAGCACATCTTAGCCAAAGTAAAAACACTTCAGTAGGTACAGTGAGAAGGCAAAAAAATTTGTATCACGCAAGATTTTCCACAGTCCATTCGTATCAAATGGCAGGAATTGCACCTACTTGTGTCCAAATTAATTGCTGCGAGGAAATCATTCCAAGTGAAATATCCTGCAATACTTCAAGTTAAAATCAGAGACCAATGGCAAACTTATGACACACAAGACCAAACTCTGCATGAACTAAAGAAAGCACTGCCTGACTTGTTTGGGTGATTTCACTGTTTGGACTTGAGAGGATTAGACACGGAGGAATGAAGCTGGAGGTCCACAAATGTAGCTGTTGAATGACACTGAATGCTCCAAGTATTAAACCTGAGAAGAATCAGAGTTTGCTTATCACCCTGTGGTCCCACTTGCTTCTAAACCCATCCGGATGAACAGTTTGGGCTGACAGAAGTAGCAAAAACAGTCAGACCTGTGTCATCACAGTGTAATAGCAGCATCTACTCCAGATAAGTGCTCTGAACACCTTTATACTTTTATTTCTGACTTTGGGAACTATGGCCTCCTCCGAATACCATTAGAGAAGATCTTTTTGGCATTAACTCCTGTGATTTGACATGGCACCTTGCATTGCTTGTTTATATGTTATTTACTTCCATTACTTGTTCATTATCTTCGATGTTATTAGCTTCCTCAAACCTCTTCCTATGTCATAAGGGGTAAAAGAAAAAAAGAGAAAATTCCCATCAGTTAGTAAATCCTGCCTATTAGCTTATTATTAATGTTTTGTTTTCTAATGTGCAAGAGAAACACAACTTCTGATTTACCTAAATTGCCTTTAAAGTTAAATGTTAGTTAGATGGCATACTAGAATCCATTAACAAGGATTACCTCTTAGTTATGCAATGGGGAACAGGAGGGAAAGGGGGGATGTTAAGTACAGTACTTGTGGGCTTGCATTGCAACATCGCTTGACAGAATCAATAAGTTAGTGCAATTAAAAGAACTGGATGTAGTTGTTAAATTTACTTTGAGAGGGTTTATGGGGAGGGTTGGAGGGGAAAAGGAAACTCTGTTACTATCCAACTGGACTAAAATAGGTACCATGTGTTATGATATCCAGATATTTAGATCCATCTTTCCCCTTTTATTGTTCGTGTTACCTATTTACTAGTATCAACTGTGTGGTCTGTGTACTATAGTATGTTGGAATGTTAAAGGAGCCAGAGATAGATGTAAAAGGCAAATCATCCTAAAAGACCTGCTGCATTTAGAGACAGATACTGCATGTTTACAGGGAACACACCTCAAGAGGGAAGATATTTCATTATTGTGTAAAGGATGGGTTGGACAAGCTTTTGGGGCAGAATGTTCTACTAACCCGGGGGCAGTAGCCATACTCATCAGCAAAAATATCCCCTTTAAATTAGAGCAAGAGATATGGGATCCCAACGGACACTATCTGCTTATTCATGGGTCCCTATACTAAGGTCAGATCCTGCTAGGCTCCATATATGGTCCTACTGTGGACTCCCCTAAATTTTTTACAGCCTGCTGGACCTGGTAGTCAACAACACACCAGGCATTACTTTTCTAAGTGGAGACTGGAATATCACCCCTCAACTCCAGTTAGACAGATCAGACCCTAAAAGGTCTGGCTTATCACCAACCCAAAGAGCCTTAAAAGATCTTCTATCTGGAATGGGACTAATAGATGCTTGGAGAGTTTTGAATCCTTCAGAAAAGCAATGTATCTTCTTTTTCTCCCCCCATCACACCTGTTCATGAACAGACTACCTCTTAGTCATCTCCCATATTTTACCTGCTGTATTGGATGCAAATATACACCCAAGTGTTATCTCAGATCACTCTCCTGTCTCTCTTACTTACATCCTAGGTCCAGGAATTAGGAGAGACTCCCCTTGGCACCTAAATAATCAACTACTCCAAATCCCTCATATTAAGACTCATCTCAAGAACTTCATCTCCTCTTTTCCGGAGACTAATTTGGCATCAGTTTCTCGAATTGACGTTGTCTGGTCTGCTCTGAAAAGTACTTTAAGGGGCGAATGCATCTGCCTAGCGTCCACCAGATCTAAACAATTAAAATCATAAATTGAGGATCTCCTCCAATCAATTAAATCACTTGAAAGGGATATTAGTTGTCATTCATTGGAAAGTGATTGGATCTAGAGATGCAGCAAATGTTTAATCCTCTGGCGAAGTGAATGCAAAGTGCCCACTTCACATTGGCGGAGCACAAGGCGAAGTGGGCACTGCAAAGTGCTCACTTCATGTTATCATTATTACTTCACATTGCCATTATGCCTTAACGTGAAGTAAGGTGAAGTGAGAAGTAAATAGGCAACCCCCCACTCATCACATGGCTTACAGTACTGTAAGTCACATGCTTTAGCCAGGCTGGAAGGAAGTGAGCCAGAGAAGCAGTTTCACTTTCTCCTTTGCATTCATAGAGGGAGAAGGCTTGAGACAGAGTAGTGTAGGAGTTAGTGACAAAGTGCTTATTGCCTTTGTAAAACAACAGTTTTTTTAAAAGCTATCTTTATTTAGTTTTTGTATTGTGTTTGTGATTTTTTTTTGGTAGTTCCTTTTCTTTTATAAGTGTTGTTTTGTTTTGTGTGTGTGTGTGTGTGTGTGTGTGTGTGTGTGTGTGTGGCCAGAGACTTGTGTGGGAGGGATGGATGTGGATCCTGAAGAAGGTGAGTTACTGGCCAGTGGGCACAGTCGGTGGGGAGTGCGGACATGTGGGGACAGTTGTGTCATGCTGGACTGCTCCCAACTCCTGGGTGTTGCTTCCCCCCGACCCCATGTTGAAGTAACAGCAGCAGCAGCACCAGTGCCACCAGTGGCTGCTGTGCATCCACCTTCTCCGCCACTACCACCACCATAGGCAGCTGCTGTAGTGGCTCCAGCAGCACCCCTCCACCACCTCCACAGCACAGGACAAGCCCCTAGAAAATCAAGGTGGTGCGAACCGTACGACTCATGTGAGGACTGTGTCTGGTCCCCCCCCACAGCTCCTCAGTGTGGGAGTTTATTAACTCTCTGGGGGGGAGACAGCACAGTCATGGTGTGCCATGTATGTGGTGTGCTGGTGCGCCGTGGCCTCCATGGGACACATTTGGGGACCAGTGGCCAATATACCCACATGCTCAACCACGACATGGCAGAGTGGCAGGCTGCCATGGAAGGGGCCAGATGTCCACTGGCCCTTCCATAGCAGTGGCTGAGGGTGCTGCTGGGGTTGGAGTTGTGCCTCACAGTCACCACTGCAGCAGGAGGAGGAGGGCCAGTACAGCAGCTGCTCCACCACCACCACTGCCACCACAGCCAGCAGCACCACCCTCTCTACCACCACCACTGCTACTTAAATTTGCAGCTGCAATGGACCCTGCCACAGTACCTGCAACACAGCATGATATCTCCCTGGTGTGGGCGGCTCTGGAAGAGAACAGTCAGAGGGTTGGTGCTTTGCAGCAGCAGGTCCACACAATAGAAGAGCAGCAGCAGCAAATAGTTTGATTGCTGCACCTGCTGCTTGGCCACCATGGCATCCCATGGCCACAGTAACTTACATGATTGTTTTCTGGCCTCCCACCCCACTTCTGTGTAATACTGTTTTTGTGTGTTTTTTCTTTGTTGTTGTTTAATAATACACATTTTCCCTTCCAGGGAAATCTTTCTTGGGCCACATAGTGCAATACATTTCTGCGAAAACCACCCATAATTTCATTACAGTGTGTCACGTGACAGAGGAACTCCCGTTCTGAAAAGCCGCCCACATTCTGCCTCCCCTCTCAGCAATGTTAGGACGTGATGCCAGTGAGAGTGCATGTGCATGCTCCATTACAGTGAATATCTGATTGTCCAACAGCTTTCCAAATGTTTCTTTATGTTATAATGGTCAGTTTGTGGTGAAACGTGTGAGCACGTTTCCAGTAAGAAGAGCCTTGTTAGTGGAAATGTTCCACACATTTCACCACAAAGTGAACCTTATAACATAAGGAAACATTGGGGTAGCTGCCAGACATTCACTATAGTGGAGTATGCACCTGCGATCCCCCTGGCATTACGTTCAAACGTTGCTGAGAAAGAGTGCAGAATGTGGGTGACTTTTCTGAACGGTAATGCCTCTGTGATGTGACACACTGTAATGAAATTATGGGCGGTTTTCACAGAAATATACTGCACTCTGGAGCAAGAAATATTCCAGTGGGAGTAAAGCCCCCACATATTATGTTGTGTGCATCACCATAACTATGTAATGTGATGAATCTCTGTAAAGCAGTAGCAGAACAGCAATTGGTTGAGAACTCTGAGCTATATTAATTAATGCTATGTTACAACTTCCTTTACTTACATCTTGACTGACTGGAATGATACAAGAATTTGCAGTAGTTGAGTCTGCTGTACTACTTTTTTTATGTGTGAATTAATGAAAGGAGCATTCCTTTTAAATTGGTGCTGACCAGGTCTTTGTTTTCCTCTGCTTTTCTCCATCACATCAGTTAGTTGTTATATCACTTCTGTTTTTAAATAACGGTTATGCAGCAGGCAGTGTTTTATGACACCACAGAGCAGTAGTTATTGAAAAGCAGCTGCAAATAAACACAAACCTGGTCAGAACAATATTGGAAGGAGTGCTATTTTTTTTTCATACGTGAAAAAAAGTAGTCAACTAAGCAAAGCAGACATAAACTGTGAAAAGAAGCGTATCATTCAAGTCACTACTCAGAGGTAACCAGTGGCTGTGGCAATATAAAGTAGCATAAAAAAGTACAGTTCAAAATTGTCACGACATTCTTGCAATGCTGCTTTAATTGTAATGTCAGTATGACATCATGAGCTCACAATAATCACGCAACGCACAAAAGTGGCACAGAGTCCCAGATTTTTTCTGTAGGCCCAAAATGTATCCTCCTTGTGTGCAGAAAATTGGCAAGTGGTAACACAGTGAAATGGGAGTGTTTCAGCACATACAAAGTCCCCCCAGAATTAATGGCGCATTCAGTCATGCGCACAGTGGTGGCACAGAGTCCCAGAATTTTTCTGCAGGCCCAAAATGCATCCTCCTTGTGTGCAGAAAATTGACAAGTGGTAACACAGTGAAACAGGAGTGTTTCAGCACATACAAAGTCCCACAGTATAAAATGATGACCGTGAGCATCCTGCTGCTGGTCGAATGTGTTCTGTGAGGCGATTCGAGTAAATGCAATGTGATCATCTCAACTGGATTGAAGGGTGCCCTTTGGCTGTACACCAATAGAAGCCTTGGTGAGTATATATATATATATATATATAGTTGTGTATTAGGTGAAGAGGGGGGGGGTTGACATGTACATGTACTCATGGTATTGTTCTGCATTAAAGGTCACAGAAACTGTTGGTGTGCATATTCCAGTGTGCTCAATGAGAATTTTTTGAGCTGAAACTGGAAACTGATAACTTGCAAGCACATGAAGGCAAATATTTTTTTTGGGGGGGGATTATATTTGCTGGTTTGTCTGTAATGGTTTCTTATTTTGTTACATCTTCACAGATTTCATCTGCATCCTTCTGGAGTCCGGTTGTTAATGATGGTCATGGTCATCGAATGAAATGACTTCTGCATGTTGCATGTGTGCCCAAGCCGGGGGTGCTGATGTTGAAGAACTTTTTTGGATAAGGCCAGTTTGACAGAACAATAAAGCATCTGGAAGTTTCCTAAAAAAAGCAATGAATGACTTCTTACAACTTAATTGTTATTTCCCTCCCTTGTTTTGAATCTCAAGTCAAGTTACATTGAAACCTACATCTTGTTAACTAACACAACCTGTGTGCAATATTTGCTGCAGTGTTTCCAAAACAATGAAATGGATGAAATAAAATCTTCATACTTACCAGAATGGATTTCACATGGATATTCCATTGGTTCCTCTACATACAGCACAGCTGCAGCACCATTCCTACCGAGTTTTAGTGATGGAGACTTTTTTTGTCAACCTGTAAAAGAAACAAAATAAGTGTACCATATGTGTTTTACCACTGCAGCTCTGAAAAGCTACAGAAAACAAAACATGCAACTAAAGGAAGTGAAGCAGCATAACAAACATGAGTATGCATATTCACTTTTTGGTTTAAATATTAAGAAATTTTGTGTCTCTGGCTGATGGATGTGGTGGTCCGGTGGGCGGACAGATTCAGGCTCAGTGGTGGCAGTGGCTAACAGCAGTTCCAGTGGTGGTGGTCCAGGGGGCAGACAGACTCAGGCTCAGTGGTGGCAGTGGCTAACAGCAGTCCCGGGGGTGTTGGTAGTGATGGTGGTCTGGGGGTGGACAGACACAGGCTCAGTGGTGGCAGTGGCTAACAGCAGTCCTGGTGGTGGTGGTGGTGGTCTGGGGGCAGACAGACTCAGACTCAGTGGTAGCAATGGATAACAGCAATCTCAGTGATGGTGGTCCGGGGGCGGACAGACTCAGGCTCAGTGGTGGCAGTGGCTAACAGCAGTCTCAGTGGTGGTGGTTGGGGGGGCAGACAGACTCAGGCTCAGTGGTGGCAGTGGCTAACAGCAGTTCCGGTGGTAGTGGTCCGGCGGAGGACAGACTCAGACTCAGTGGTGGCAGTGGCTAACAGCAGTCCTGGTGGTGGTGATCCGGGGGTGGCACACCACCTTTTAAAAACTTCAGTTGAAACCTGCCAACATTAACCACATCATCATCTTCATAAAAAAGCTGCCCTCACAGTCATCGATGTTTGAAGTCTGACCACTGGAAAATTCTTTCTCCATTGTGTCGTCATCTATGTCAGTGGTGTGCCGTTTCAGGCAGCCACTGCCAGTACCACCAGGATGGTCCATTTTCACATCACCAAAACCACCATGACTAGTCTGGGGTACGAATACCGAGGTTGCAGTCTGTGCTGCTATGTGTCTCTCATTCATTTTAATGAATGTTAGCAAACTAACATTTGCAGGAGACAGGTTTGTCAGATGATCCCTGACTATTGCACCTGCTGAGCTGAATACCCTCTCAACACTTACACTGGAGGGTGGGCAGGTGAGGTACTTCAGTGCCACTGCTTTCATCTCTGGCCATTCACTTACTTTTCCACTCCAGTACAAAAGAGGATCTTCAGTTATTGTCAGATGCCTGTTTTCAGACAAATATGACTCAACCATTCTCTGTGCCGCACTAAGTCCAGTGGTTGATGCATCATCCTGTTCTTCCGAATCATTTATTTCACAAATACCCACTTGGGACAAAGCTTTCCAAAGTGGGTTGATGCCAGCCACTTTGGGTGACAGACCACCTGAAACCGCAGTCCCCTTCCCCTTGCAGGATATGCTTCAAGGTCCTCCAGATACACCTTCAGCCAGATTATGTTGCTGAGGTTTGCTGGCCTTAGCCACGTGACTTCTGTGCCCCATGAACCAAGCGCACCAGTTGACCACTGATATTTTTTACCTGTTCAGGCCCTCCCTCCAGTACTGATGCAATTCCATGTTTGTATCGTGGGTCCAGCATTGTTGCTATGGCAAAGTTGTCACTACGCTAATTGCTCACAATGTGACGATTCTGGTCAAATACTGTCAGCATGTGTTGCAGCAACATACTGCTACCACAGTCTCTGGCAACATCAAGGCCATGCTGTACATTCACCAATGTCTGCCTCAGCATGCGCAGCAGTGGAATTGATTGGCTAATAGAGGCAGACTTGCCAATCACTGCCTGTGTGACATGTTTAAAAGGCCGCAAAATTGTTATTAAAGAGTCCATGAGGCACCACTGTTCATTCGTCATAGACACGGAAGCCCCAGACCTGTCACGGCTACTGTGCATCACAAGATATTCTGAGATGGCTTTGTATTGTTCATACAATCTCTCTGCCATGTATAAAGTGGAGTTCCATCAGGTGACAACTTCCAGCTTCAAGTGGTGCTGAGGCAGGCTGTTTTGTATCTGAAACTGCCACAGTTGGTTGTGGGCCTTTCCAGACCTTCAAAAGTGAGAGCAGATACGTTGTGCAATGATTAGCATTTCTTTTACATCGGGATTTCTGCAGTGAAACTCCTGAACCACAAGATTTAAACAGTGGGCCATGCAGGGAACATGAAAAAAACACCATTCGTGATGCATTTCATCACATTTGACCCATTGTCACTTGCTATGAACCCAGCTCTCAGGGACAGGGTTTAGCCATTTGTCAGTTTCAGTCAGTACCATGTCCAGCATGTTCTCACTAGTGTGTGAACAGGTCACATTGTGCATTGCAATTGTTGCATGCTATCGAATTCCTGGAAGATTGCTACCACGACAATCCACCTTACTGCACTGATTATTCACACTACCAACATCACAAACAACCCCCAGCACCTGCATCTAGTGTACTGTTATACACAAATATGAACTCCCCGCTGTTTTGCCACTTGTCCACATATCCATACTTAAATAGACGAATGGAGAGGAGGAATGTTGAAGGGCATGCCTTACTGAGTTGGACACAGTGCAGAACAACTCGGGGACAGCTTGGGTAAAAAAGTATGTCCTGGATGGGACTCTCTATTTTGGACAGGCATGTGCAGCAAACTGCCAGAACCCAGAATTCTCTACAAAGTAGAAGCGCAAAAGATCAACTGCCAGCATTTCTGCTACAGCAGCATTAAGTTCACATGACGCTGTATGATTCAGGGGGTACTACAGCTTATGCGCAAAAACACTCTGTAACGTGGGCTGACTTAAACATTTTACACGGGGTGTGATCACAAATGGTTGTGCTTTGTGATGAATGGCATTGGCAGGGGGTGGAGTGTGGACATTTGATGAAGACAGTCACACAGGTGATGATGACAAACCCAGAAATGCTGTTGTTTTGCCAGATTTGCCAACCGGGGTTGATGTACCACTGGCACTAGACATACTGCATTCACCACCACCACCACCACCACAAAAGCTGCTACTCTCACCAGCACTGGACAACATTTCAGTCATTATGGTTCTCCACCTCATCATGCTTGTAGTAATCCTCTGCTCTTATTACCTCACTAGTGCACATGTATAATTTACTGCTGGACTTAACAGTCATGGAAGGGGATAACATGCTCGCTATGGTTGCCGGTGATGAGGGTGAATGCCCCACTGTGTCATTAGCTGCCAGCTTGTGCTGGGTCCACAGTGCCAAGTGCCTATTCTTAAGATGCGTATGCTGTCCTCCTGTGCCCAGATGGCTCCCCTTTTTACCTCGACTCCCATGCACATGGCAAACTTGGGAGATTGCAACTGACTCATCATTTGCATCTTGAACAAAAAAATCCCAAACAAGGGATTGTGATGCTTTGCTTTTAACATGTCCATGAAGTGGCTTATTTAAGTCTGTTATTTTAAGCACTGAAGTGGGGTGGGGGGCAAGTGATGTTTTGGGCACTGCACACCTGGACTGCAACTGACCACCATGACTACCTATCATATTTATTACTGGGTCATCATCATCAACTAAAACCAGTAGTTCACAAGTTTTTACAAGGGGGGGATTCCTGCAAACAGACTCAGATGCAGCCACTTTGAATTTCTTTTTCTCTGGTTTCCAGCTGGGGTCAATTACAACATCATCATATTCATCAGCGTCACACACATCCATATCTTCTGCTTGGATGCTAGCATGTGGACTGCATGTTGCAACAACAGCAACATCATCATCATCATCACATTCATCATCAGCATCTACACCTCCATCACCTGATACTTTTTCACCACATTGTTTATCACTGCATGGAAAATGTGTGACAACTGCCAGTGGAATATCACATTGTATGCCATCGTTGACATGATTATCAGAATCCTCAGGTTCAGTTACTGGGATGTTACTGGGAACTATGACATCATCTATGGTGCCACTCACTTGCACTGCTTCACACTCAATATTTTTGGATATGGTACACTGGTTGGAATTAGAACTTGATGCAATAATACTAATACTACCACCACCACCACTAACACCAGTAACACTAACATCACTGGCTGGGAAAACATAATTTCCTCCAACTATGAGTGAAGCTACTGATTGGACTATAAAAACATTGCAGGAGAAATACATTTCCTCACATCAGCAACCCACTTCCGCATCTGCGTACTACTACTACCACTCCCACAGACTATCTTACTGCCAACATTGCCATGGGGAGAAACAGCTTTGCTTGCAAGTCTCTTTGCAGGCATTTGGGGGGATCAACCACAATATTATAATCAAATTCAGATTTTGATATGTTCACTCTCTAATTGGGGGGATGCTGGGTGTGAAGCCAAAAAAACAACTGTAGCTTCAGCAACAGATAAGAGACTAGTCTGTCAAGCAATGAAAACAACTTCAGTAACCAGTGGTGCTGATGAGGTCACAAAAACAATCCAATCTGGTAAAAAATTTATTTGTATGTGGGGGTGGGGGGCTCACTGACTGCAGTGCAGATTTTTATGGCAGTACAAGCAGCAAAACAAAGAACAGATACCACGATCACAGTACAAAATCAGGCAGCTGCAGTGGATAGCAGGTTCACACTGCTGCACCTGCAATTACGCTAGTCTGTGGCACAATAAAAGGTGTATTATTTGATGTCACGCAACACCGCACACACACTCACACACACACACAGAACAGTTTGTCTACAATGCTGAACGAGTAATGTGTAGCAAATGCAAAAGTTCAGTACTATGCCACGTTACGCATTGTAATATAAGCAACCTGAAATTATGAACTGCTGCACCAGATCCACACAACAAACAGCAAAACAATTTCAGTATTACTGTGTGTACATTAACACAGTCAGTTATATAACAAAAATATAACCAAAAAACAAAGAAATCACTATTTCTCCAACTTAAATCACTTACACCACAGATACACCCCTCCGCCAAAGCACACTTTCACTGTATTTCACTACACACACTCAATATTGTAAATTAACATTCAAAATCCGCACAAAAACAAAAATGCTTGATAATATGAGCACAGGGGGGTTTCCTACAATCAATGAACTAAAGTTGAAGCCCCCCCAAAAAAACGCAAAAATGCTTTTTTAACAGCTTTTTCAAGATTTTAATCACAGACCGCTATCACAGCACACTCTCTTCTACTCCTTCCAACACATACTGCCCCTAACTGAGGCTGTGCAGATCAATATAGAGCCCATGTGACCAGAAATCCCATGAATCACTGCAAAATTCACCTTTGAAGCTCAAAAACAAGGCGAAGTGAGGCGAAGTGCATTGTCCTCAATACACTTCACCTTAAATTTGGTGGAGTAGTGGTCTGGAGAGGCAGAGTAACGTGAAGTCATTATTTCCAATGGACTTTGCATTCCTCATCGTAACATGAAGTACTCCACTTCGCATTGCAGAGCACTCCACAAATCCGCCTTTGCTCTGCGAATCACTTCACAGAGCAGATTGAGCCCACTTCACCCACCACTAATTGGATTACACTACATAATTTGCATACCCAATTTTCACATCTGATGTCTCAAAAAGCAGAACTTTCCCTAAAGAGAACTAAGCTCAAATACTTGGAAACTGGAGAAAGGGCTGGTAAACTTCTTGCCACTCAAATCAAGCAGACAGAACTGGCATGGTCCATATCAGGTTTATACCTAACTAAAAATGGTCACATAACAACAGACCCAAGAGAAATTGCTTCAGGATTCAGACAGTATCTTCAAAATGTATATACTATCTCAGAAGGAACATGGTATTCAGAATTATTTTGACCTTCTAACTCTACCTAAATTATCTCCAAATGAAACCTCCTTACTAGGAAACCACATTGAGGAATGAGAAGTTAAACTAGCAATCCAACTCCCTTCTGACAAGTCTCCTGGACCAGATGGCCTCTTGACTAATTTATACAGATTATACAATTCAGAGCTTTCCTCACTCATGATGAAAGTTTTTAATTCATGGTTCGAGAATGGACTCTCTGACCACTCTCATTTTGAGGCCCTCATTACTCTTATCCCCAAACCTGGTCGAGATCTCCATCATCCAGAAAACTACCGTCCTATATCCCTGCTCAATGTGGATATTAAAATATTGGCCAAAACACTTGCCAGCCATTTAGGGCCCCTAATGAACAAGCTTTTAAGTAGCGAGCAAGTAGGCTTCATGTCAGGTAGATCTTCTAGTGACCACTTGCGGTGATTGCGCCACCTTCTCTTCTTAACCTATAATTTGGATTCACAAGCTGCTGTTATTGCACTAGATGCAGAAAAAGCTTTCAATCGTGTTTCTTGGGACTTCCTCTTTACAGCTCTATCCCATTTTGGTTTATCTCACTCATTTATTAAGTGGATTAAATTGCTTTATGCAACCCCAACAGCCCATGTTTGGTGCAATGGTATTCTTTCTAGTCCATTCCCACTACATCGTGGCACCAGACAAGGTTGTCCCCTCTCTGCCCTCCTTTTTAATTTATATTTAGAACCCCTTTTTTGGAGATTAGTCACATCTCCAGATCTCCATGGAATTACTGTGGGGACACAACAACATCTCATATCAGCTTATGCTGATGATTTATTATTACAATTGGAAAACCCTGAGGCTGGCATACCAGTCCTCCTACAGGAAATCAATTCCTTTACAAAAGTCTCCTACTATAAGCTTAACCTTTCTAAAACTAGTGTTTTCCCAATGAATGGCAAACTGATGCCATCTGATATTCAAGAATTTGGTTTGAAATGGGAACCAAAGTCTCTGACTTATCTGGATATCAAAGTCTCCAGAGAAGTGCCCACAATGGTGAAAGAAAACTTCACCAGTTTACTTAACATAATAAAAATAGATCTTGACAGGTGGAATGCACTGCCAATCTCTTTATGGGGAAGTATTAGCATAGTCAAAATGAATGTGCTACCCCAAATTCTTTATCCCTTAAGCATGCTGGGCTTCTTCTTCCCCAAATCATGGTTCCTCTCTCTGCAAAAACTAATAAACCAATATATATATAGAAGGGGAAAAGTGTTAGAAGAGCCTATTATAAACTTACTGCACCAAAAACACAAGGCAGCCTCTCCCTCTCATCCTTTTTTACCTACTATGGAGCAAACCACATTAGCAAATTAGCATACTGGGTATGTACACCGGGAGACAGAAATGCAGGATCATACTCCCCTTTTTGGTTAGACATTGAGAAGACGGTAGCCCTCAATAACTCCTGCTCACTCTCAGTTCTGATTTATTCCTCTCCAAAACATATCCCTCGAAAACTCTGGAAAACTCCAATAGGATGGATATTAAGAGCGCTACATCAGGTACAGTGACATTTGAACTTAGACTGGTATAACTCTCTGGATCAACCATTTCTAAATAACCCCCATTTTCAAATCCAGAATAGATCTATCTCCTCAGCATTCTGGACTCCCTTGATAGGGTTCTGGCTTGCAGATATTGCTCCCAATGGTAAAGCCCTCTCTTATCTCCAATTCCAATCAAGCCTCCATCATACAACTGGAAATTCCTTTAAATACTGGCAGGTTGTACACTCAGTGGTCTCCTTTCCAAATAATATATCATTACCCGGTCCCCCCAGAGTTGAGCTATCCTCCCTTTTACATATAGCTGACCAACCACTCTCAGTTTCCAAAGTTTATAAAGAATTACAGTCCTTAGACCCCCAGTTACTCAAAGATATTTGTTATTACTGGGCTCATAGACTTTCTTTCAAGGAGGAAACTGAAATCTGGCAACAAATGTAGATCGACTCATATAGATACATGAAATAAGATCGACTACACCTAGTCCAATACAACATCATGCATAACCTGTACTTTACTCCAGTAAAACTCCACAAGATTGAAAAACTTAACTTTTCACAGTGTCATCGATGTCTTGGAGCACATGGAGATCTTTATCATATGTTATGGACTTGTCCAAAAGCCCAGGTCTTCTGACAGCCCATTAAAAACTCATTAGAGCCCCTATTGGGACTAGAACCATTATTTTTGCCAGAGATCTGTTTGCTTAATTGTTTTCCTTCAGGAATAATTAACTCAAGAAAAAACTATTTGACTTTAATAATCGGTGTAGCTAAACTTGTAATAATGAGACACTGGATGGATGACTTTATACCCACTGTGTTAGAGTGACATAAAGAAATGCTCCTGGCTCTACAACTAGAAAAACACATAGCTATGATGCATAATAGACTGCAATCTTATCTGAATAAATGGGGTGCGCTTGATGCTTTATTAGTAGTATGGAAAACCTAGATTTTCATGTTGCATATTCATTATCATTGATTAGTATATCAACAATAGATTCATACACTTGGTGCGGAATAGGGAGGGAATAAGTTAAGATTTTCCATATAGGGATTTTAATTTTTAATTTTGATTATAATGTAGTATATAATGTTTTAGCATACAGTCTCATAACTTGAGTATAGTTTATGTTTCTGTAACTCAGACTGGTTTTTAAAATCCATTTCTGTACCATGTATAAAACTTAAGTAAAGTACATTGAATTAAAAAAAATTAAAATAAAAATTAGGCAGCCAATGATTGAAGAACATTGAGTTAGTAGACTTATTGCTATCATTGTCAGACAACAAATCTCTGAATTTATAAAGATCTCCATATTGTTCATTAATAATGTGACAATGTGTTCTCAGTTGGTGATCTGTTGCAGTCCGTTATCCTGGTTAGGGATTCTGGTCTAGTCATGGTGGCCTGGGTGGGGGTGAATACCACCAGACAGTAGTAACAACAATAAGACAAGTTTCCTTAGTCTAACCATATTAATTCCTGGATTGTTATGACACCAGACTGGTAGCTTTTCTAAGGCAAAAACCCTTACATCTTTTATTAAGCCAACACATGTGTTTAGAAAAAAGAAACTCACAACTTTAGGGATATTTTTATCAATTAAAAAGTTAACTGATGGATAAAATCATTTAAAAAAAGGTTAGTAAATTTACCAAAACATTTATAGTCAAGCTTCACGAGAGTTCTATGTTCAGTTTAATATGGATTTGAATAATAGTGTTGGTTAAAAGAAACAAAAATCATTAAACAGGTTAAAATTAAAAGAGATATTTGCTCAAACAACTAATTAATAACCATAAACAAAAATTAAACCAAAGAGACAAAGCAGCTTCCCCACAGCCTTCTGCTGTAGACTCCTGCTGTTGACTCCTGCCACTCCAGTAGGAACTACTTATGCACAGAGCCACTCTGTGGAGAGTCACTTGAACATCCCCTCTGTCCACATCACTCTTTAATGGTGTACCAGAACCAACTGCTGTCACCAGGTCAGTCCAGTCCATTGCAGCTTGACTCAGAGTTATGGTAGCTTGCTGTTGGCATCAGATGAAACAGGAGGGCTGCAGAGTTCCAGTAAGCAGTCTGTATTGTTCTGTTGAGCAACTTTCCTTTTCTAGTGGGTTGCTGCCCCATCCCCTTAGTCCATGTCACTCTTCAGTGGTGCACTAGAACTGATCACTGTCAACAGGTCATTCCAGTCCATTGCACCTTGGCTAGGGCTGAAGAGTTATATTGGCCTGCTATTGGGACTGGATGAAAGAGGAGGGGTGCAGAGTTCTAGTAAGCAATCTGTACTGTTCTGTTGAGCAGTTTTCCTTTTATAGCAGGGTGCTGCACTGCCCCCTTAGTCCATGTCACTCGTCAATAGTGTACCAGACCCAGCCACTGACAACAGGTCAGTCCAGTCCATTACACCATGGCTAGGGCTGCAGAGGCATGCTAGCTTGCTATTGGGACTGGATGAAAGAGGAGGGTTGCACAGTTTTGGTAGGCAGTCTGTACTGTTCTGTTGAGAAGCTTTCCTTTTATAGCAGGGCGCTGTCCTGTCCTCTCAGTCCACATCACTCTCCAGTGGTGTACCAGACTCAGCCGCTGCCAACAGGTCAGTTTGGTCCATTGCACTATGTCTAGGGCTGCAGAGTAATGCTGGCTTGCTACTGGGAGTGGGTGAAAGAGGAGGGGCGCAGATGTCTGGTTAGCAGTCTGTACTATTCTTTTGAGCATCTTTCTTTTTATAGTGGTGTGCTGCCCTGCCCCCTCAGTCCACGTCACTCTCCAATGGTATACCAGACCCAGTTGTTGCCAACAGGTGAGTCCGGTCCATTGCACCTTGTCTAGGGCTGCAGAATTATGCTGGCTTGCTATTGGGACTGGGTGAAAGAGTTCTGGTAATTAGTCTACTGTTCTGTTGAGCAGCTTTCCTTTTATAGCAAGGTGCTGCCCTGTCCCCTCAGTTCACATCACTCTCTAATGGTGTACCAGAACTGACCACTGCCTTCCATAAATGATCACTATTCCAATTTCACATACAGTATGTAATTAGCCATATCCCTGGTGTCTAATGGTCCCCCAACCCCATTGATCACCCGTCTGAAACTCTGTTCCATGTCCAGGCATTTCAGGTTACCCCACCCCCCGTGGCTCCCCAATCACCCCAGTAAGCATGCAGCTTCTGATGATGGTGACTAACACAGCCCCTCCACTCATCACCTTGGCTGGCATCTAAGTGACTGAGTAAGTGTGCACCTACTGAAGAAAAACCTATTTATTTAGTAGGTGCATGCACACTCACTGTCACCCAGGTGGAGGTTGGCTGAGGTGTTGCATGGAGGGGCTGTGCCTGTTGCCATCACAGGGTGTTGAATGTCTACTGGGATGAGTGTGTGACACAGGATGGTGGTGGTTTAAGGATCTGAGTAGGTGGAACTTGGAGGGGTGGTTCAGTGTGATAATCAGAGAGTGGATGGCTAACTAGATGCCAGAGATACACATATTACATACCATATGGGGGAGGGGGCTGATTGGCGATCAGGGGAGGGTGCTGCAAGACACTAATGATAAGAATATTATATACCACTGGGATCAGAATGGTGATCGGGAGGTTCAGAGGGTCACTAGGTTTTTGGTAATTACTTAGTATGTGAGAGAAGGGGGTCTGGGATCTGGGTTCATTGTGGCATCATACATCTAGGTTTTGGAAGTCCCAGACTCAGCTGCTTCCCATCCTAGCTGCTGGATTTGTGCCTCTTATGTGACCACCCCTGTAAGTCCTGATGTATTAGTGTTGCACAGAACTGGGCATTGCAAGGAGGCACGATGATAGGCAGTATGAGGGGATTGCTGCCCTATAGAAATGTTAAGGACCAGGAGATGCCCAGGAATGAAGAGGGACCTAGAGTGAGGCCACACGTGGTTGATTCCCCTACCCAGGACTTTCACCAGACTGAGTGGGCAGAAAACTGTTAGACCAGCTACCTTCATCCATCCCCAGCAGGTAGTGCTTTGCAGTGCCAGATCATTGATGAATGAGTCTGCCATTATAGCAGATTTAATGTCTGGTTCCTCCCTTGTTCTGGCTTGAATACTGGAGACCTGACTAAGAGATGACACTGGTCCAGTCTTGAAAACAGCAGTCCCAGATGGATTCTATGTGGTAGACTGCCTACAGAAGGATCATGGGGGGCAGGGAGCATCTGTTTTACATTTGAGTTGAGCTTCACTGTGCACCCAGTAGGAGAAATCTGTGTTTGAATGCATGGCCATGAATGGTGGTCTAGGTGCAGATTAAAGGATTCTTCTCATGTACTTGCCTCTGAAGAGTGAGAGTGATTTTCTGCATGAAACTGGGGATTTCACTGCTGAAAGAGAATCGGAGTCACCCAGATTGTTGTTTCTGGGTGACTTCAATACTCGGATCAGTGATTAACTCCTCACAGTTTAGACATGATTTCCTCCAGCTTATCAAATCACTGGACCTAGCATAAGTGGTTATTTCTGTGACCCATCAATATGGACAGCCTTGGACTTGTTTTATTTTCACCTGGGACTCGAGATTAGCAACCTAGGGACTGATCAGGTCAGTTGGTCAGATCACTGCATAGAGAAGTTCTCATTCGGGGCTCTCCCTCATAGTCCACATCATGAAGAGCTGGTCCAATACCATGATTTAATATGGCTGTCCTTAGTAGCACTTCAGGCAATAATGGATCTCTAGGGTGTGATGGCAGCATGTGAAACGGTATCAGAAGTGGCAATAGTGGCCTAAAATAAGACCATTGCAACTGTCTTTGATTCTGTAACACCCGTCCATATATGGCCCTGGGCTTCATGACAGAGATTTCTGTATTTTCAAGGAGCTCAGGGAGTTGAAGTCCAGGGGTTGCTGAAAAAGATCTCGGACTGATGAGGACAAACTGGCTTTGAGGACCCACTATCGTGAATACCAAAGGGCAATCACATGTAAGAAGGCAGTATTTCGATCCTGGGTTTAGCTACTAGTAGGAATTTACCGGCTGAGCTTTTCTGGATTGTGAACAGGTGGGGGAGGGGTTCAATATGTTTTTTAGGGTTCTAGTTTGGTTTGGGTTTGGCAGGGTATAGTTTGGGTTCAGTTCAATTTGATAAGTAGAAGTTTGAGTTCGAGTTCAGTTCTGTTTGAGTTTTTTCGTGTATAATTTATCAGTTCAAGTTCAAGTTCCAATGAATTCACCCTACTGACTCCATGTGGGTTCTCCTCATGTCACAATATCTGGGTTTGTGTTCAGTTTGGGTTCATCTTTTTTTGGGGGGGGTTCAAGTTTAGTTCAGATTGGGCGAAAATCGGAAAGTTTACGTTCTGTTTGGGTTCGGTTCATGGACGAACCCTGGCTCTATGTACAGGCTGCTTCTTCCTGCCTGTTTACAGCCAGTGAGAGGGAGTTCATCTGTTAAGTGCAAAGAGTTTGCTCAGTCATCTTGGACAGTGTGTCCTCTGTTTGAGCCAGGATCACCCCAACTGGGCTGTCATGAACTGGCAAGGTCAAGCTTGCATCTCACAATCACACATCTCTAGCCTGGGGAGCATTTAGGCCAGTTATGGTGGAGATTTGTGAGGAAATCTTGGAGCTGCAGCCCACCTTCTGTGAACTCAACCCAGGCCTGACACATCTTCTGGTGAGCTGTGTGGGGCTACTGGGACCAGTATTCACAGGACTGCTAGGTGCTCCATCTCGGGCGGGACCTTTCCAAACTCATTGAAAGAGGCATTGGTGAGACCCCTTCTGAAGAAACTCTGGACCTGGACTACTTGGGGAATTATAAACTTGTCTCTAACCTCCTATTTCTGGCTATGATTATTGAGAAGATTGTGGTACTGCAGCTTGAGGCACATCTCACTGCCTATGACATCTGTCAGCCTCTCCAGTCTGATTTTAGGTCCATACACAGTACTGACAGTGCATTGGTGATTGTGTGTAATGATCTGCTGTGGGCATGGATAAAGGAGAATGGTCAGTTTTCATCCTCTTCGATCTCTCTCCTCAATGTTTGACACTGTGGAACATGGGTTGCTGTTGGACCACCTTCAGTATCACTGTGTACTCACTGTCATGGTCATCCTCTGATTTGAGCCCTACATCAGAGATAGTATGCAGATGGTAGTGTAGGGAATTTCCCTTTGCCCTATAGCCCCTTCTCTGAAATGTACCCCAGGAATCGATCATCTCTCCCATATTGTTTGCAGTATATATGCTTCCCCGGGGTGGGATCATTAGATGATATAGGCCGGGTTTGCACTGTTATCCAGGTGATACCCTGCTGTATTTGTCATCTGTACATGGGACACATGATACAGTCAAGATACTTAATTTCCATTTGGCTGAGATCCAGGACTGGATGACCTCTAGCTGGCTTAGATTTAGCCAGGACAAGATGGAATTAATGGTGACTGAGCCAGGTCAGAGGAGGGAAGTGGAGATGGCCAAAGAAGGGATGGCGCTTATGCTCAGGTTCTTTAGGCTTGTGACCTCCACTGAGGTGATAAATCAGTGTTAGGTGAAAATAGTGCAGGAATAACAGTGATGAAAAAACAGCAAAGGAATTACAGCACCAGGGAAAACAATGCATGGGGAAGTACAGTGCAGGCTATTTGGATGTTGTCTTCCACTTGTGCTGCTGTCCCCCGGATGTGTGCAATAGCGAGGATGTTTATATTTTGGTTAGGGGAGTGTGGGGGGGGGGTGCAGGTGGCAAAGCCCACTGTAGACACTAATGATGTTCTCCTTCTGTCCTCCTTCCAGACTTGCGCCACCCTAGTCAGGTAAATACATATGCCCTCCTCTCTACTGTGTCCCGATCTCTGAGTTGCACCCCTACATCTGTCCCTTACCTGTTTCCTTTACTCTCTTTGCAGTGGTGCTGGCGTGTGGTGGGTTTCATTACCTTTTGCTACAGTTTGACCATCCTTACCCGTCACCCTTATTACTCATCACCATTTTCCTTCTTTCTGTTTTTCCTGTGCTGTTTTTGCAGCCAATGTTGTGCTGTCACTATTTTCACCTAGTACCTGGGACTATTCTGGATAAGAGGCTGACATTCGAGGTTCAGGTGTCAGCAGTAGTCTGGAATGTCTTCTACCATCTCAGGAACATCAGACAGATTAAATGCTTGGTCCTCCCTAAAGATCTGCCATTACTAGTACATGTGTTTGTGACATCCAGACTTTACTAGTGCTCTGTACCTTGGGATCAGTGGAGTCATGCTACAGCACCTCCAGCCAGTGCAAAACACAGCAGCCTGGTTGCTGATGAGTCTTGCCAGTTCCTGACACATGACCACTGTCCTGTGTGAACTGCACTGGTTCAGTAAAGTGCTATATCACCTTCAACATAGGTTTACTGACCCATAAAGGCCCTCTATGGAGTGGGCCCTGGTTACCTGAGGGAACTCCTAACTCCTTATCATCCCTCCCCACCTCTGCTCCACCGAGGTGGGCTTCTGTGCAGTTCCAAGGGATAGGCTTAAATCATTAGATGAACAAGCATTTGAGGTTGCTGGTCCAGCCCTGTGGAACTTGTTACCTAGATCTTTAAGGGAGGCACTTCAATGGAGGCATTCAAGAGGGCATTAAGACCTTTTCATTTAATGAGGCTTGTGGTCATATTTAGTAGACTTCATTTTTACAGATACCATTTTCTTTAATTGGTGTATATTTATTTATTTATTTAATGATGTTTTAAATACTGAAACTATTTTACTAATTTTATTCATGTGTATACTGTAGCTTGTTACTTTTATAAGGTACGCTAAGCCCCTGGTAAAGGGCACTATACAAAGATGAACTACTACTACTAAATGCCAGGGATATGGGTATTGTATATCTCATGGGGATCAGAATGGTGACCTGGGAGGTTATTAAATGCCAGGGATCTAGATATTATAAACCATATGGGGGACTGGAATGGCAATCATGTGGTGAAGGGCAATTCTAGCAGTGACTGACAGCTCCTGCAGGGATCTGAAAGTGTTAAACAGAGCTATGACAGAGGCTGTGTAGTGCTTTCAAAACCTCAGAATATACCATTGTGCCCGGTATACAAGAGGGATCCCTCATTTGCATTGGTGCAGCATTATATTCAGTGCATGCAGACTATTGGGTTAGCGTTGCACTCTTTGGGCCATTGAATATGGCCCATGAACATCCAACCATGTTATTCCCAGTTAACGTGGTGCTAACATTGTAAGTGCCATGCTAATTAGCTGAATATGGGGGCCTCTGATTTGAATTTGCATTTCAACCACACTGTGATCTCCTCCAAACTGAATTTTCTTGATATTACTTTCTCAAAAAACTTGAACGACAAGATCTGAACAAGGGATAATGCAAAAACACTTCCACAAATTGTCTGCCTACACCTGAAAGTGGCATCTTATAAACTCCATTCCATATGGCCAGTTTATTAGGGTCAGGATGAATTGTTCCAGCAGTAGGTCTTTAATGTACAAGCACAGTAACATAAGGAGAAACCTGGGAAAGGGATATGATAACTTAAAGCTTGTGGAGTCTCTGAATTGAGCTAATAATACTGATAGACAACCCTTACTGAGACCTAATCTCAAAGACTATTTGAACTTTTCGGCCAAAACTCCACTGAATCACAAATTGTTGCTGCAGGTAGAAAAAGAAAACTCTGACACATCCTTTACAGTGATGCTGTGTTAGTATTGATTATTGGCAATAGCCCTAGAGTTAATTCTGGAAGGATTACTGCCTTGAGAGACATATTGGACTACAGTAATTTAAATCCCCTCCCAGAGAAACCCGTTTTCCTGGCTACCAACCCCTTCAGTAGGCTATTGTAGCTGTGGTAGCTAAATGAGTCTACTGTAAGACTGCTAAACAATATAAGGATTTGAACATTCTAATTAGAATTATGTGACTGAAATAACGAAATTCATTAGTTGTACTTCAGACTTAGTATTTACTAAGTTAGTTAGTTAGTTAGTTAGTAAGTTAGTTATTTACATTATCTGCTAGTCTTGTTCAAAACTGCATTTAGGGAGAACAATAAGACATCTTAATATATTTTGCATTTAAGAATATGTTAGGGATATTGTGAGTGTTGGACTTGACACCTTGCTTTTACCTACTTTTTGGAGAAACGTGGGAATGACCATAATGAACTGCATTTCATAACCATAAATAGAGACAAAACATGGGGGGAAGTGTAACAGAAAGTGTAGAATTCTACAAAGAGAAAATCCATGGAATTTCTTGCTAGAAAACTATAAAACCAATGGACATTATAATGATGAACTGGACTTTAAACCATTTTTGTAAATCAAAGTGACAGAAGCTGACCTTTTGCCATTTTATGTTTGTCATGTGCACAAGCGCAGATGAACATGTTGATATGAGAGTTGCTAGAGAGAGAAGTGTGAGGGGTACCAGCCCAATGGCCAGCAGTGCTACAGGGGCTGGTCTGTGGCCAGCAAATCAGCAGGCAGTGTCCTGATGACACTGGTTTGCTCAGTGGGCTCATCTCGGCAAACATTTCAAAAGGACAGAGCCGATGCTGTGCGCAGCTCTGTAATTTGAAATGTGAGTCCTTCAGTGCAGCTTAGTGTGTCTTTCCTTGTTAAACAATGTCCCCTTTCCCTGCTGCCACTTAGTGTGTCTTTCTTGGTAAACAATTTCCCCTTTCCCTTTCTGACACCAGGATACCCACTCCCAGAGTCAGATGCACTCCCACCCCATCTATATCCCTAGCCAACATCGGGGTGCCCAATCCCCATGTCAGCATCCCCCCTCCCCACCGCTATTGTGGCACATTGGGAGCCCACCCCAGTGAGCCTAAATTTATATTTACTTTTTTTTTACCTGTAAATGAAGAAAACCTTCCCTCGCAGTCTTATTTTTCACCTGTAAAAATGAAAACCATCCCTCATTGTCTCCCCATCCCTCTCCTCAATCCCGACCCTCCCTCTGTGCACCCACCTCCCCATACCACCCCTTAACCCTTATTTACCTTCTGAGGTCAGCAGATGCAATCTTCTGCAGAGCGGGACACGTCTGCACTCATCAAAGCCAACAGGCAAACTGAAACAATGAAAGGCCAGACATATAATGGAAGTTAATGGGGGTTTCAACTTATGTTGATACCTCAGCCATTTTGGGAATTTTGGCCTCATATTTTCAACATGGGATTCTTGGGACCCCACCTCATGAACATGTCACTGTCATTTCGTTCCTTGGTCCCAAAACTTGATTTTGCGGGCACTGCACAGAATCACCTTTTGGGACTGAGTAACAAAATGATAGTGCCACTGTTCATAAGGTAGGGTTCCAAATAGTCCATGTTGCAAATCTGGTGAAAAAATTCCAAAAAATGACTGCATTATCAGCGTGCATTACGCAGTTTCTACACACCTCCATACTTCACCAATTTTTAATATTTTCACTCTAGAATTTCAACATTGCCTTTTTTCACACCTCCTTATGAACAGTACAGCTGTCATTTTTCACATCCTACCTGAAATATGTTTTCACACCAGTTGCGCAGAATGGCACGGTTGCTATGCGAAATCAACTTTTGGGATGGAGTAACAAAATCACAGTGCCACTGTTCATGAGGGGAGGTCCCAAAAAGCCCAGGTTAAAAACTTGGTGAAAAAATTCCAAAAAATTACCGGGTTACAGGCGTGTGTTGCACAGTTTCTATGCATGTTCGTAACTTTGCCAATTTCTCATATTTCCACTCCAGATTTTCAACATTGCCATTTTTCACACCTCCTCATGAACAGTACAACTGTCATTTTTCACATCCTGCCCAAAATGTGTTTTAGCACCTGAGGTGCCGAATGGCACAGTTGCTGCCCAAAATCACGTTTTGGGATTGAGTAACGAAATGATGTTGGCACTGTTCATGAGATGGTGTCCCAAAAAGCACATGTTGAAAATTTGGAGTGAAAATACCAACAAACATCTGGGGCATTAGGGTTTCCAACTGTAACGCCCACCCCCCACACTGTAGAGACTGACAGGCATTAGTTGTGTGCCTTGGAGTTGTCGGTTGTAATGCTCACACCATTCCACCCCAACCCCCACTCCCACCCTGCAGCCAGTGACAGGCATCAGGGTATGCCTTGGATTCTTTGGCCCAAATGCTCACCCCATTCTCCTATACTACACCCATCTCAACTTATTTCATTATGGAATGGTGTGAGCATTAGGGCTGAAGACTTCAAGGCACACCATGATGCCTGTCAGTGTCTGCTGGGTGTGGGTGGAATGGCATGAGCACTATGGCTGATGACCCAAAGGGACACCAACAATGCCTGTCAGTCTCTGCAGGGTGTGGGTGGGGCATTAGCATTGGAAACCCTAATGCCTCATTAAGGAAGTAAATCAGGGAGGGACATTTGATGTCACCTACCTTGATTTCAGCAAAGCCTTTGACAATGTCCAACATAGAAGGCTGAGTAACAAGATGAGTAGTCAGGAAATGGGGCACAAGCTGATAAACTGGGTTAGAAACTGGCTGACAGACAGGAGGCAGAAGGGTGGTGGTAATGGGATCCAATCTGGGGAGAGGGGGTGACCAGCAGGGTACCTCAGGGATAAGTCCTGGGACCAGTCCTCTTCAACGTCTTCATTACAGACATTGTGGAAGGGCTAGAAGGAAAGGTCTGTCTGCCTGTTCGCAGATGACACCAACATCTGTAACAAAGTGAATAGTCCAGAAGGGGTGGAGAAAATAAGCAGGGACATATGAACTGGATGAATCCACATGATAGAAGGACATTACATGTTTTGATATGTATGGCCAATTCAGTTAAGGGTGACGTACCGGAATATATTACTGATGAACTCCAGGTTAGGATAATCAGGGGAGGTCTACGCTCTGTAGAGGGTATGGAATATGTTTTGCCTAGAAGAAGGACAGATATGGGTAGAGACCATTTTTTCTATCTGGGTCCTAATATTTGGAATTCACTGCCAATCCATCTTAGGCCACTTGGTTTTAGTCCTAATATAGGAGAAATAAAAAGTTGGTTCAAATCTGAAGCTGATAAAAGGTTAAATGTTGAGTAATTGTGTATATTATGCTCCAAATATGTTGTAAAGATGCACTTTATGAATGGGAATGTATGTCATGTATATGTAGTTTATTTGTATGGATGTTAATGTTATTGTAATTTAAATACTGTGGTGTTGTTCTATATGTAATTGTTTGTATGTAAATTTTGTTGTACTTTTTTGTGATGATGTCAACATGAATGTCTGTACTAAGGATCTCAATAGAAATGAGCTTGTCTCAGTTGAGTTTCCTATTCTCTTGCTTGTCAATTGAATAACATTTTTACTACTACTACTACATAGAGAGGCTTGAAAAATGGTCTGAGGAGTGGCAACTGAGGTTCAATGCAAAGAAGCCCTAATAATGCACTTGAAAAGAGGAAAACCTGTGGAGAGTTACAGGATGGGGTGGAGGTGCTGATGATCACCAAGCAAGAAAGGGACCTAGGAGTTATCAGTTCTGATGACCAAAAAGGTGTCAAAGCAGAGCTCAAATGTTGCAAGGACAGCCAGTGGCATGCTGGGGTGCATTGGCAGAGGCATCATTAGCAGAAGGCATGAGGTGGTGATGCCATTGTATAAAATGCAATAGTGAAGCCTCACCTACAGTACTGTGTGCAGTTCTGGAGGCCTGAAATTCGCAAGGAAATTGACAGGGTGGAGGCAGTTCACAAAAAGGCAACCAAGATGGTACATGACTTGCAAACAGAACATATCAGTAGAGATTAAAAGGACCTCAATATGTATTTATTGGAGGAAAGGAGGGAGTGGGGAACATGATATATATGTTTAAGTACCTCAAGGGCATAAACAAGGTGCATAGGTGGACATTTTTTAATATATCAAACGTTCGGCTTTGACAAATGCTTGTTTTTTTATCCTAAAAAAAGAAAACTATCCATCATTGTCCACTGTGTAACCTCCTTCCCCTAAACAGTATACAGACACTAGGGGTGCCCAATCCCCCAGTGTCCTCATCTGTCCATCCATTGTTGTGCTATGTGTACCCTCCAAACAGTATGCAGACACTGGGGGTGCCCAATCCCCCAGTGTCATCTGTCCGTCCATTGTTGTCTGCTTTGTAACCCCCCAAACAGTATACAGACACTGGGGGTGCCCAATCCCCCAGTGTTCTCATCTGTTCAGCAAACTCCTTGAAAAAAAGAAAACTGTCTCGCGTTTTTTTCTCATTAAAAAGAAAACCGTCCATCATTGTCCATTCCTCCGTTATCAAAGCCCGTATCCTCCCATTCATGGCCCACCACCCCCACACCCCCCTATCCCATACTTACCCACTGGAGGTCTGTCGCTGTAATCTACCCTGGACTGCAGGCACGTCATCGCTCTTCAAAGCCCAACCACAAACTGAGGTAAGCACTTCAACGTATTTCAATGGGGTTTTTGGCGTCAATGTATTTCAATAAGGTTTTCAGCTTAGTGGTATAACTTGACCATTTTCAAATATGTTTGCCCCAAATTTTCAACATATGTTTTTTGGGACCTCACCTCACAAACAACTTCACTGAAGCAATTTTCAAAAATCCCCTCCCCCCACCCCATGACACTAGTTCACACAACGAACATTCACCATTGACAAATGCTTGCTCTTTTTAAAAATATAATCAACCTCTCTCTCTATAATCTATTAATTATTTCTCCCTCTGTTCATTGTTTCTGGTGTGCTGTAGAACACAATTATTTTTGGCTTCCCAACCCTGATCTACACATTGCAAATGTTCTCTGCATAGTAACCTATGACAAATTTGCATATTTAAATTTTGTGATAATTTACCTTTAACCCCTTTGATTTCATAGTTGGTCCAGTGCTATTCTTTTGACTTTTGCACTTGTGTATGGGGTTCCTTGTTAAAAGGGTTTTTATTTTGACAGTCTGCAAAACTTTATTTTTATGTTGCCTAATTGCCTAGTGTGTTTTAAAGCTTTATTTTTTATTTTCTCATCTGATTTTCTTTTTAAATAGTTCTCTTTTTTTGCAAATTCAATGAGGACAATTGTAATCTGAAATTAGCAGTGCTCTAAATTCTGAAAAAAATCTGAAATAAGTTTTGAAATAGGATTTTCATTGTAGTTTTTCCTGCTAGTGTTTTTTTTGAGAGTCTTTATTTGAAGCATATCCCTCTGTGGTTTGGTCATTTGATTTGGAGATACCCCCTATTGTATGACTTTTTAGCTGACTCTGATTTACTCAGTTGCTGCTTTCTGACAAAGAGGCAGTGCAACCTCAAAGCACTAAGGGCAATTGGATAACAACTTTCATACAGTACCACTTGACTGTTCATCTGTAAAGTCTGGTTTCAATTTGGCTATGAATAAACTTTCATCTTATTTATGGAGACACTGTATTAGCATCAGTAACATTAGCCTGTCATTGGTGACCGCAACTCCACCTCTGCAATCCTTCTCTGTCTGTGGGCTGACCCCGCCTCTAGCAGCACACTGTCCAATGTTTTCTTCCACATGGCTGTAATGTGTTGCTGTATTTTCCCATGTACTAGTATCCCTGGCATTCAGGAGCACCCCACCCTCACCAAGGTCCCACCCCCATTCCTAAACTGGATGGCCCACCCCAAAGTTGGATATACTTAGTACAGTATTTTTTTTATAATTTCAATTTATTAGATTTTCAATGTAACATGCAAGAAACATTAAACAACACAGACTAGCTCACATGACTGTACATGCAGTATCTTGATTTTATAATCTGCCTCAACCATCAGCAAAAATTGTAGTGACTCCGGCACCCACCCACCAGCTCAAGGTGAGCACCCAGTTAGTGATACCCTAGGGAAGAAGGAACATCAAGAAGGCTGGGAGACCCACATCCATTTTAAACAACTGTACCATCTGCCATGCTATTATTTCCTGCAGTGCACCTTCAGTCTGCCCAGAAAAGGGGGAAAGGTTTGGGCAATCCCCAATTTTATGAAATTGAGAAGCCCTGGGTTCTCCACAGTGTCATCAGCAGTGTGGTGTGGGGTGGTTCCTCTGTGGACCTGCTGGACTGAGATGATAAAGTAACAAGTTAGGTGGAGGGGATGGATGATGCCATCCCCGCCAAAAGGGTGTGGTTTGCCCTCAAGGCCCTAAAGAAAGACAAATCTCCTGGGCCGGATGGCATTCATCCAAGAGTACTATGGGAATTGGCGGATATACTGGCTGCACCCCTGGCGGAGCTTTTCAGCAGGTCACTTGAGACAGGGACGGTACCTAGGGATTGGCGAGAGGCTCATGTGGTACCAATTCATAAAGGGGGGTCGAGGGAAGTACCAGGTAACTATAGACCCATCAGTTTAACCTCGGTGGTGGGAAAATTAATGGAGAGTATACTAAAGGAACGATTGGGGGTTTACTTGGAGGAGGTGGGAGGTCTGGATAGTCGGCAGCATGGGTTTGTGCCAGGTAGATCATGTCAAACCAACCTTGTGGAGTTCTATGAATGGGTAACATCAGAACTGGACAGGGTAAAGCCTGTGGATGTATTATTCTTGGACTTCAGCAAGGCATTTGACTCTGTCCCCACAATGGTCTGGTGGAGAAACTGATGGGGTTAGAGTAGGCCCTTTGATGGTCAGATGGATTGAAAACTGGATAGCTGGATGCACTCAGAGAGTAGTGGTCTGTGGGGAGCTCTCGAACCCTACAGAGGTTGGTAGTGGGGTACCACAGGGCTCAGTCATGGGTCCAATCCTGTTTAATGCATACATATCGGACATCAGGGATGGTATAGGGTGTGAAATGAGTCTCTTCGTGGATGACTCCAAGATGGGAGCAGTAGTTGAGAGAGAAGAGGGGAGGTTGGCCCTGCAAGGGGACCTGGACACCCTGGAAAGCTGGGCTCACACATGGAAATTAAATTTCAATATCACCAAGTGCAAGGTGTTGCATCTTGGTGGAAACCCTAAACACAGGTACACCCTGGGAGAGGCGCTGGAAGCCTCAACAGGGAAAAAGACCTAGGGGTCATGGTGGATACATGTATGAATAACTCTGAGTAGTGCAGGAGGCAGCTAGCAAGGCAAACAGGATGTTGGGATGCATCGTAAGGGGATCACCTCTAGGAACAGGAAGTGATTCTGCGCTGTACAATGGACTGGTTAGACCACACCTTGAGTACTGTGTACAGTATTGGGACCACACTTGAAGAGGGACATACAGCTCCTGGAGGGTACAGAGGAGGGCAACAAAGATGATACGAGGGCTAGGGATTTGACTTACGAGGACAGACTTGAGGAGCTCTGCCTGTTTTCATTGGAGGAGAGGAGAGACAGGGGGGACATGATTGAGGTCTTCAAGTACCTCAAGGGAATAAATAGGGTAAACATGGAGGGGATCTTTAGACTAAAGCAGGTAGGCATCACCAGAGGGCATGGTTTGAAGTTGGAAGGTGGAAGGGTGAGGGGAAAGAGGAGGAGGTTTTTCACTGAGAGGGTGGTGGACCCTTGGAATGCTCTGCCTGGTGAGCTGGTTCAGAGATCCACAGTGGTGGGCTTTAAGAGAGGGTGGGACAGACACAGAAAGTGGATGTATCAGATGATGTCCTGTCCCGGGGGATGGATGATAGGGGTTTCTGGAGCACAAGGGATGGGAGGGTCTCGGCACCCAACTAAGGATCTAGGTTCGAGCAGACTCAATAGACCATAAGGCCTAATCTGCTGGCAAATAATATGTTAGTATGTTAGTAAGTTAGACATTTCCAGTTAAACTCCTTCAGGACATGTAGGAGGATATCACATGGGTATTCTGAAAGACTGTTTCCCATTTGTTCCATTCTAAGGGATAACCTATTTCCTGCTACCAAAGCCTAAATGCTCGTAATGGGGCGGGGAGTTATTTAAATCCTCAAGTGCCCTATAAAGGTGTGAGATAAGGTGGAAGAAGTCTTTTCCCTTTAAGGTTCTCATTAGAATGTGAGTGAACGTATTGGAAGTATCCAATCCTGTGCTTCTTTTATGTAGTTTTCTTATTTATGCTTGTGCTTGAAAGTATCAAAACATGTCCTTGTGGGGGGGATTCCTAACATGTCCCACATCATTTCGAAGGATTTAACACCCTACCCCTGCATTATTTGAACTGGGAACCATAACCATGTATGGTACCAATATTTACCCTATATCTATAGATGATGGAATTAAAGTCATGTGCATATGTAAGAAATAAGCCACAAAAATTGTTGAGATAGATCCCCTTTGAGGTCCCATTTCTTCCACACTTTTAGTGGGGTAAAGATAAATGTGGAAACATACCTATATTACGTGCTGAACAACCAAGAGTCCAGTAGGCCCAGCTCTATGGGTTGTGCAGGGACTCCCATTCTCTCCAGCTTAGCCAATGCTGGTCAGGGGAGTTTCTGAACCAATACATTACTGGCTGTAGCTGTGCTGCCTTGTAATATTATTTCAGATCTGGTAGCGCAAGGTCGCCTCACCTCTTCGGTCTGCTCGCTGTTGACAATGCAACTCAAGGACGGTACAAAAAAATTTTTAAAAATTATTTCCACACCCACCCACACCCATTCAAACCCTCACTCTCCCCCCTCTTCCTACCACAGAACAACATAACTTCCATCTTCTACTCCACTAGCAACATAATACAATCCTCCACCTCTGTGCAACACATAACTTAATAAACAACAGACAGTGACTGGCATACCCCTCCTCTCAGCTACTTGGCCAGTCACCCTCTGAATCCGTGAAACTGTGAAGTCACGTGCCACATCATGCCCCCAAGGAATGATTGCCTAGAACCTTAACATAATTTAATTCCCTACCCTGTTTGCATTTGAAAGTGTTCATCTAACTAGCAAACAAACAAAAAAACACACAGCATCACTGATATCATCTAATGTGGAATAAGAAAATGGTGGAAATAATGGGTAGGAATCTTTGGAAACTGGAGGAGTGGCCAACAGCAGTGCAGTTGGGGTTCAATGCAAAAAAATTACAAAATCATGCAGCTAGGGCATAGGAACCTAAGAACTGAGTATATAATATGGGGCGGTACTGTCTGGCACTAAGCAGGAAAGGGACCTGCGGATATCATATCTGATGAATTCAAAGTAGCAGGGTAGTGTGACAAAACAGTGGGCAGGACCACTGGGATGCTAGGATGTATAGGGATGGGTATCTCCAGTAGGAGGAGGGAAATGCTGTTGCCACTAGATTGCTCACTGGTAAGACCCCACCTGGTGTATTGTGTCAGGTTCTGGAAGCCACGCATCAGGAAGGGCACAAAGCACAGGCAGTCCCAAGGAGGGCAACTAAAATGGTGCAGGGGTTGCACCAAAAGCTGTCTTAAGAGAGACTGAAGGAATCTCAAAAAGAACACCATAGAAGGCAGAAGAGCAAGAGGGGGCATGACAGAGATCTACAGGTACATCATGAGAGTGAACAGGGTGCATGAGGGGAGGCCTCTTTCAAATGAAGAAGAGAATCAGAATAAGAGGGCATGCAATAAAGCTGGATAGAAGGACACAGGGTCATATCGCCGAGGACAAAAACAGAGTGGCTACAAATGCCACAAGCAACACAGTGCTGACCACAAGAAAGTCAGACAAAACACTAATTCAAACAAAAGGAGCATGCCCATTGCAAATAATGGAACTTTATGTTTTTTTGTAGGGGCTTGGTCCCCTGCATCCCCCACACCCCCTGGAACTTAAATAAACTAACTCAGGGGAGGGACTTTAGAGATGAGGGAGAAACTCAGGAGAGGTAAACTTTGTTAAAAAAAAAAAAAAACAGCCGCAAAAGAAGTAACCACAAGACTTGGGGGAACCAAACCACAGTCCCAGGTCTCCAATCGTGCTGCATGCTGGAGCCTTAGCCACTCCACAATGGGAGTGGCTTGACAATGCACCCAGCACATAGAAAGTTAGCATTTCCTGAATGACGCATAGAGTGATGGGGCATCGGTAATTCCCTTCTGCTATCATACCCCTGTCACTCTAAATACATGTGCACTCTACCCTGCGTGGTTATTGCCATGCAGTTCTAGTCTCAGGATATTAACCAGGTACCAGAGACAAGAAAGTTATAGAGGAATGTGAAGAGGTACTACTTCACTGAAAGAGTGGTGATCACCTGGACTAGACTGCTAGCGGAAGTGGTGGAGGCGAAAACAATAGGGGGCTTCAAGCATGGGTGGGATAGATATAGACGAATATTAAAAAATGGGCAGGGAGTAGGAAGGGTTGCCAGAGACCAATTAAGGTCTGCAGAGACAGGCTAGGCAGGGACCATCTGGGCAGATGGGGTGGACTAAGCGGTCCTCTTCTGCCAACAAATTCTATGTTTCTGTGTTTCTCCTGTAAGTTCTAAGATGGAGCTCAGTTTAGATAGTAGCATTATAACATACTGTTGTACTATAATTATGGTAGGGACTTCAGGACCAACATGTCCCTCCCTCCAGCTGAACAGCAGTGGCTATACACAACTTAAGTTTGGAAATGCATTCAATCTTATCAGTGGGACTGTTACTTTCATGCATGATCTGTAGGACTTAATGCCATTTACATTAGGGAATCACTCCTGTCCAGCTTTGAAAGCCTGAACAAACCTAGTGTCTTCTGCAACCACACTGAGTAGGCTATTTCACATGCCACACAGAAATATAGAAAATGACAGCAGAAAAAAAACAATTGTCCATCCAGTCTGTATGAGTTTCCTATTGAGCCTTAGAACCTACTTTCCCTCCAGGGTATTAGCCCTCCCCATCCTTCCAACCATTCCCCTCTCAGCATCTGCCACTCCAAGCAACCACTATACCCTTCATTCTATCCCAACCGTGTCTGAACCCACCTACAGTTTTAGCACCCCCCTCTTTGTCAGGCAGTCTGCAGTTAAACTCCATCAGGACATGGAGGATATCTTATGTGTATGCTGAAAGACTGTTCCATGGGTCCACCACCCTTTCTATAAAATACTACTTTCTCAGGTCCATTCTGAGCCTCCCTCCTGAAAATGTTCATTCATTTCCATGTGACAGTGAACTAGTACTCAAGCTAAATATTTCTCTGCAGTTCACCTTATTAATTCCTTTCGGGAACTTAAAGGTCTCTATCATATCTCCCCTTTCCCTACTGGTCTACAGTGAGTACATGTTCAATGCCTTGAGGCATTCCTCATAGGACCTGCCCTGTGGGCTCTGAATCATTTTTTTAACACTGCACTGCACCATCTCCAGCCTATCTCTATCCTTCCTGAGGAAAGGACTCCAGAACTGGGTGCAGTACTCCAGGTGTAGCCTTACTAAGGATCTATATAGGGGAAGTATTACCTCTTACCTTCTGCTATCAGTACCCTTCCCAATACATCCCAGCATCCTGCTCACTTTGCTAGGTGCCTTGTTGCACTGACTTGATTGTTTGAGGGAGACACTGATGATAACTCCAAGGTCCCGTTCCTCAGCTGTGGTGTTAAGTCTTGCCCCTCCCATCAAGTACTCTGTCCTGGGATTTCTGTTCCTTAAGTTCTCTACCTTACACTTTCTGGCATTGAATCTCTACTGTCAAACCTTAAACCACCCTTCTAGCTTTCATATGTTACTCTGCATTTCCCTGATCCCTCATCACTATCCACCCTCTCACAGAGCTTAGTGCCATTCGCAAAGAGATACAGTCTTTGCCAGATAACCTCATGTCGTTAATGAACGTACTGAAGAGGACTGGTCCCAGAACAGATCCCTGTGATACCCAGCTTGTGACCACCCTCTTTGCTGACATAATCCCATTGACTACAACCTACTTTAAGAAGTAGTGCTTTTTTTTTTTAACTGGTACTTTTTCCCCCTCCTACTGCCTGTCAGCCCCGACCCTTCAGGGCATCCAATGGGTCATCCTCCTACCACCCGCTCACAGATACTTACCTCCCAGTCCCCCATGTAGCTTTGGCTTGCCCCCCGAGGTGGGGCAGACCCCCATAATTCTTCCTTTCATTGGGTCTGGAGGTAGTCAGTGAGCAGGGGTAAATCGGAGGCATGCCCCAGGAAGCCCGTCATCCCAGAGCAGACAGGTGTTTTTCTGCTTTTTTCTTCCCCCATGCAGTGTTAGCCCCTGATGTCAAGGCGTTAGATGCCGACATCTACTGCTTGCCTGGGCCATCCGTCTCCCTTCTATTGGGAGCTTGCAATCCCCCAAGCCTCCGCCCGGAGTCATACAAGTGCAGTGGGCATTGACCCTCCCACTCAGCCCTCCCCTGGAGATGGCGAGCTGTCATGGGATGCTCAAGCTGTACTCCTCCCGGCCGACCCACCAGTGACCCATGTCTGCTCTCAGACCTGGGTTGCCAACGTGGAGCGAGGTGTGGATTCCAGCAGCTCAATCCTCAGTGCCACAGGCCGGTCTGAAGTAGTGCTTTTTCATGCTTTCTCTTTATTCTGCCCATGAAGGTTGATAGTTTACAATCTACTTTTACTCATCAGCTCAGACTTCTTTGTGTACTCCAGCATGTTGTTCCTCTATAGTATTCAGAACTGTGTGATTATGTCTCATTTCAGTCTTCTCTTTTCTAGGATGGACAATTTGAGTATGGTCAGTCTCCTCATAGCTCTTACTTTATCAGTCACTAATATGCTTGGTGTCCCTGAGCTGGACCTTAATCTAGATTTATTCAATGTCCCCTTTGTACTGCAGTAAGCAGAATAGGATACAGTACTCCAAGTGTGATCAACCCAATGCTTTGTAGAGGGGAGGATCACCTCCATTATCCTGCTCCTTAACTCCTAAAGCACACCAAAAATGGACTTGCTTTCCTAACTGTGGCAACACACTCACTGTTTAGTTTCAGTTTTCTGGCCACAGTTCCCCTAGGTCCTGTTCACTGGTTTTGTTGTCTGGTGTTGCACCACACAGGGTGTGTGTGTGTGTGTGTGACTCAGATTCCTTGCCCCTTGATGTAGTATGTTGCTTTCCTTATGAAAACCTAAGCTCCATTTCTCACCATAGTCCCCAATGCATTATAGTCCCCCTGTAGTGCATTTCGCCTCTCTGCTGTGTCCACCCTTCATGTCATAGTGTCATCAGCAAACTTCATCAGCTTGCTGCTGACTTCCTTCTCCAGGGCATCATTAAGTACAGTATATTAAAGAGCAATGTATCAAACGCTGGTCCCTCAGGCACTCCACTTAGCACACCTCCTAATTCAGAATTTTGATGATCTCAGTTTCATACCTGCCAGTCAGTTGCTATCAACCCCCTTTACTCTTTGTGCACTCCATACTGTGGTAATTTCTCCAAGAATTTTCTATATTGTATGGTATCAAACCCTATGCTGAATTCCACATAGACTAAATCCACTGCCCAGCCCTGTCCATCTCCCAAGTTACCTCCTTGAACAAGGCAAAAGGGGTTGGTCTGGCAGGATCTACCTTTTGAAGAAATACATTATGTGCTAAAGAACAGTGCATGCTCCTCCACATACTCAACCGTATATTGTATGATTGACTCACACACTTTGCAAACCACTAAGTTAAGGCTCACAGATCTGTAGTTACAGTACCTGGGTCTAATATTTCACATGTCCCTGTAGGGTTACTGTTACTCAGTGATTCATATACCTTTACTTAGTCTGACAAGGTTATCTCTATCATTCCGCAACAAATCAAGAACCACGTCCCCTTTTGTCCCATCCTTGATATGCTGAAGAAGGAAAAAGCCCTTCGCTACTGACAAGAAATTCTTTCTTGTTTTCTCTTGGAACACTTTTTACTTCCAAACCAATATCAGGTAGGTTGAAATCCTCCATGAAAACCATGGACCCCATATTTACTGTCTTTTTAATTTCACATGTTCTGTTGCACTTCCTGGCAGTCTACAATACATGCCTAGAATTGTCTTTATGTCTCCCATTGATTCTACACTGATGACCATGAAAAGGTTTTGCTTTGCTATGTATTATTGTATAAAGTGAGGCATGCATGCTGAAGCTCCTCTATTGTTTTTAGCTGTAGGTTCATCCAATTACCTTTAAGGCGACATACCTGGCCTAAGGCATACTGCAGTAAAATATATTTCCAAGCATTAGAACTGTAATTCCAGCTACAGGTATTCTGTAGTGCTCCTATCCCACCTCAGTCCTTCACAGTTACCTCAGTTCTGTTCATGTAGCAAGCAGTTCCTCCACCCTCCCTGTCCATCTTAAAGAAAAGTGTCTCTATCTCTCTAACCTGGAATACCACTTTATTCCTTCTTTCCACAAGGTATCTGTGAGTCTTAGTACATCATATATTGCCTCAAGAAGTTTATCCTCCTGCTTACCTTTCTTGTCTGTTGTGTTTTTCACATTTGCTAACAGTCAGCAAGGGTCTGTGCTTTTCCCTGTCCTTGCTTTGGACCACTTACAGCTGACTTTTGTACCCCCATACCTGAATATGACATGGATATATTCTTAAACCTAACATAGCCAGCCTGCTGGTGAAGTGGTAGAGTTTCCACTTCTGACGCTGATGTCCCAGGTTTGGAAGTGAGCCTGGGGTGTTGGAAGGCCAGCTGGGAGGAGAAAGATCAATCATCCTACAGACTGCACTCTGGTGGGGAAGCTCCCGGTGTTCGACTGACCCCTAGTGGAGCCTGGGGGTCTGATAAGTTCTGGGAAGCGTGTCAGATGTCTGCACTCGCATCCCAATGTCATTGCACCACACCTCCCCTGGGGACCAGCATCTACAAAAATCCATTGGCCATGCAGTAGGACATCTGCCCTGCAGTAGACCCCATGCAGCCAACCAAGGCATTCCCTTCCCCCCAATCACAATCCAGTCTCCATTTGGGGAGACTCTCCCTAATGGCCCTGCCCTGGGTGGTAAGCCAGGGTGCGCACTTGTGGTGGTATGGTAAGTCCTGGGAGATGGGGTCTGGGTTGTAGGGATAAATGGATGGTGGCCAGTCGATGGGCCCCCCCCATAAAAACTACCACTACTCACCCCAGCCATTGTTTACTCCCTACACTGCCACTCTACCTATCATATTTTCTAGCACCCACACCCTTTGAATTCACATGAAGCCTGTTCAGAGCAATTTATTTTTGAATCTATTGTTGTATCAAATTTGTATATGCAAGAAGAAGCAACATTCTTAAAGGAACAAATACTGAAAAAAACTTTTAGCTATAGGGTCTGTTCTTCACAGATATGTATTTCCTTTCAATATAGTTATATATTATAGTGGTACAGTCACATCCCTATAGACAGGGTTGAATGGGTACTTTAACGTTAAACATCAAATTTTGCACTTTAATAATGTTGCAACCATTCAATGGATTTGAATAAAAATTTTCATGCACAGTCTTGTGTAGTAGCTCTCTTGATGTGGCAAGTTTCATTTTGGTTGTATGTGTGGGTTTTAAGCTGCACGTAGTGCAAAAACATTAAAATTCACCTTTATTGTGTTTTATTTTGTCATCATGCTGCACCTAGATGGTTTGGAATTTTGGTCTGATTTTTTCTGGGCACAAAGGCATTGACCCACAGAAGTGCCTTTCACTGGTTTGTGGAAAAAAACATTAATCTGTTCCAAAGTTATTTAAATTTAAAGTTTTTGATTCTGATCATGCTCAGTACAGTCTTTTGGATAGCTTCCTGGAATGACAAAGAATTTGGTCTTATGAAAAATGATTCTTTTTCTTGAGGGTTCAATCCTTTTTCATGAGAAAAATTCATTTTTCATGAACTGCCATCTTGTTTTGTATTTTTCCACACAACAGACTTTCATAACTGTGCACAGGGATGTCTTCTACAGACATCCTAACATGTATCTTGCTTATCAGTAGTTGATTAACTTCACTGTGTGTTTTTTAATAGCTCCCATGACTTCAGAACTTTTTTAACTACTGTATTTAAATCCTTTTCCGTGACTCACTAAGTTTCTTTTTCATGAGTCTTTTTTTCTTCTTGTGAAAAAGGAAATTGGCTGACAAAAAAGATTAAAAAAAAATCTAAGTCTGAAATCCTTTTTCATGAGACGGAATCCTTTTCCACAACCACTAAAAAGGATTAGCAGGAAAGGAATCCAGCCAGAAGAAGCCAGAAGGGGAAGGAAGGAAACATATTCAATTCAGTGCTTTAGAGTAACTGGTAATTGCTATTTTTCTTTTAAACTTAGATTGTGGGTTTTTAGTGACACTATACTTTCTTTGTTCTCTTTACTTATAATTGTTTTTGGGCTGTTGAGAATTTAAAACATAGTGGTGGTGTAATTCTGTGCTGTCTTTAATTGCTGCAAATTTTATCTTGGCTTGTCTGACTGCCCTGTAGTTGGGTGAAGGATGTTAATTGTCTGGCCTCTGACCTCAGCTACATGATAACTGGAGGTGGGGCTTAATCAGAGTTAAAGTAGAAAGCAGATTTTTATTTTCTCAGAAGAAGCCAGAAGGAGAAGGAAGGAAACATATTCAATTCAGTGCTTTAGAGTAACTGGTAATTGCTATTTTTCTTTTAAACTTAGATTGTGGATTTTAGTGACACTATACTTTCTTTGTTGTCTTTACTTATAATTGTTTTTGGGCTATTGAGAATTTAATACATAGTGGTGGTGTAATTCTGTGCTGTCTTTAATTGCTGCAAATTTTTACCCCCCCTCCCTTCCCCAACTCTTAATTATATGCCCTGTTAAATCTGATTGACAGGAGCTAAACACAGGGGATAGTAAGGGGTGTGAAGTAGGAGAGGCATAAGGAGGAATAAGCCCACCCTCAGCACGGCAAGTGTTTTGATTCATTTATTTATTTATTGGTTTCTTTTTCTTTAAAAAAAAAATTATCTGAGGATAATTGGCAGGATTTTTAGTACAGTAAATTAATAAAAAGGGAACTAGGAGAACTTCAGTAGCAGACAAGTAGTGGAATTGCAGTATAATGTGGGAAGTGGTGCAATGCAGTGGCTGTGGGGCAGCCATATTCAGGCAGACCTTCTGGACACTGAGGTGCTGCCCTATCTGCATGCATCTCTCTGGACTGTGGGATGAGGTAGCCAGACTCAGAGTGGAAGTAAACTGGGTCAGGAGTACCATCGCCCCTATCCAGGGACCGCCCAGTCCAACGCAATTGCCTCAAAGGATGCTGAGAACAAGGAGCACTTGGATGACAGTGGGCTCAGGGAGGTTAGAGCAGTCAGGCAGAGGCACATCCCAGATCCTATTCCACTCAAGAACTCATATGCCACACTGGCAAATGAGGACAACCAAATAGAGGTACCCAAAAATGGAAGGAAAGGATGTGGAGGTTAGCCAAGGAGGTGACCTCAGCGGGGAAAGCAGTGGACCCCAGAGGAGGAGGAAGTGAATCCTGGTGGGGGACTCCATCATAAGAGGGATCCAGCTAGGAACACAGGAGGGGGAGGACAGGGAGGTGAGGTGCCTACCAGGTGCATACCAGGCATGGAAAGATGGAAGGAAGATCCTGGGGCTCATTGGGAAGGCAAAACGGGAGGGTGAGCTAGATGTCATTATCCACCTAGGTACTAATGACCTGGCAAATGGGGAGCCAAAGGAAGTTCAGGAAGAGTTTAGGAAACTGGGAAGGGGTCTCAAGCAAGTAGCTACTTCTGTCACTTTCTTAGAAGTACTACCTGTGAGATGCAAGGGAGAGCATAGGAGTGTATGCACCAGTAACTTTAACTCATGGTTGAAGAACTGGTGCTGTGAGGAAGGGTTTGGATTCATTGGTGACTGGGGACCCACCTGGAGGAATGGAGGTTTGTTCAAGTCTGACGGCCTGCATCCATCCTGGAGGGGAATCCAAGCACTCAATGATAAGTTTAAATGCTACATTGACAAGCATTTAAACTAGCAAAGGGGGGTGGCAGGCCAGCAAGGAGGGTACCTACTTGCTCGTCCCCCACAGCTAGCAGTGGAAGCAGTGAACCAGAGGAGTGGCTATCTCTGCAAAGCAGTGTGCAGAAGATGGAGATTAGTGCCCAAGAGGTGGATAAGCAGAAAAGGAGCAAAATTTAGCAGAAGGGCAGACAGCAAGGAGAACCAGGGATAAATGACAACCAAGGAAGGGGCTGGAGTAGAACAGTGAAACAGTCTAGGGAGATCAAATCATGGAAAGCCATGTGTGCAAATGCCAGGACCCTTAGCAACATGATGGAAGATCTGGAGGCTGTCATGGTACAGTCAGACCTGGACATTGTGGCTATCACTGAAACCTGGTGTAATGATAACCACGACTGGGAGATGGCCATACCTGACTACAACATATTGAGAAGAGACAGAGCAGGCAGGAAGGGAGGAGGAGTGGCACTGTATGTGAAAAATGACATAAGAGCCACAGAGATCCAGGAGGAACAAAATGGGGGGAGAGATACTGTGGGTTAAGCTGGAAAGGAAAATGGGGACAGCCATCCACACAGATGTGGTCTATAGACCACCAGCCCAGGAGGAAGAGAAACAGATAGGAGCTGATGCTAGCCATCCACAAGGATGGCAGACAAGGGTGAGGTAGTACTGGTTGGAGACTTCAATATTCCAGACGTGGGACTGGAGCATCCCAGCAGCAGCATCAACTAGGAGCAGATTTATCCTGGACTCCTTCAGGGCCTTCGTCAACAACTGGTCATGGAAACCAACTCGAAGAAGGCAATACTGACCTTGTGCTCACAAACAGGGACAGTGTGATGGGGTAACAGTGGGGGAGCACCTGGGAACAGTGACCACCAGTCATTGTGGTTTGAAATCACAGAAAGAGCAGAACCAAACAACACAAAATCACGTATCCTGGATTTTAGTGGGGCAGACTTTGGGAAAATGGGGAGATACTTGAAAGAGGCATTAAGGGGAATGGGACAGGAATCAGGGGTTGAGGAACAGTGGGCAGTATTTAAAATGGGGATTACAAGAACAACAGAATTATGCATTAAGCAGGTTAGCAAGAGGAAAAGGAAGAGGAGACCATTATTGTTTTCCAAAGAGGTAGCAAAGAAAGTGAAAGCCAAAAAGATTGCATTCAGGCAATACAAAAAGACACAGGCAGAAGGGGAGAGGGAGAAGTACCAGGAGAAGCAAAGGGAGGCAGGGAGGTCAGTAAGGGAAGCCAAAGCTCAGACAGAAGAACACATTGCAAAATCAGTGGGTAGAGGGGACAAAACCTTTTACAGGTACATAAGTGAAAAAAGAAAGACAAAGGGAGGGATAGTGAGACTGAAGGGGGAGGATGGGGTCATGGAGGATGACAACAGAAAAGCTGACATATTGAACAGGTATTTCTGCTCAGTCTTTACTGAAGAGGAGGAGGGTAATGGGTCTGAAGGGAGTACAAGGTGAGAATGGTGCAGAAATGGACACAAGTCCCTCTACATGAGAAAGGGTCCTGAAGGAACTGGGAGTAATAGAGTTGATAAAGCAATGGGGCCAGATGGGGTGCACCCCAGGGTCCTTAAAGAACTAAGAGAGGTGGTGGCTGAACCTCTGGCTATCCTGTTTAGCTGATCACTGGAAACAGGGGAGGTACCCAAAGACTGGAGGACAGCAGATGTAGTCCCCTTATACAAAGTGGGAACAAAGAGGAAGCAGGGAACTACAGACCAGTCAGCCTCACCTCAGTAGTGGGGAAGATCATGGAAGCACTACTGAAGGAGAGATTGGTGGAACATCTGGTTGTCAATGGACTTCAGGACCCAAGGCAGCATGGTTTCACCAGGGGGAGGTCATGTCAGACCAACCTCGTTGAATTTTTTGACTGGGTGACTAGGGAGGTGGATCAGGGGAGGGCAGTGGACATGGCCTATCTGGACTTCAGCAAGGCCTTTGACACTGTGCCACATAGAAGACTATTACACAAACTGGGGAATATGGGTGTGGGCAGGACAGTAGTGTGGTGGGTAGGTAACTGGCTGGGTGGCAGGACACAGAGGGTGGTGGTAAATGGCTGTCACTCCACAGAGGGAAGAGTGACCAGTGGGGTACCACAGGGATCAGTGCTGGGACCGGTCCTATTCAACATCTTCATCAGTGACATTACGCAGGACCTGGAAGGCAGAATTTCACTGTTCACTGATGACACAAAGCTCTGTAACAGAGTAGACACACCTGAGGGTGTAGACAGATCGAAGCAACCTGCAGAAACTTGAAGAATGGTCAGGGTTTGGCAGTTGAAATTCAATGCAAAGAAGTGCAAGATAATGCATATGGGGCACAAAAACCCTGGCACAATGTATCAGTTGGGGGGTGAGGCTATAGCATGCACCAAGCAGGAAAGAGATCTTGGCGTTGTCATCTCTGATGACCTCAAGGTAGGGAAACAGTGTGACAAGGCAGCAGGTAAAGCAAATAGGATGCTGGGATGTATAGGCAGGGGCATCACCAACAGGAAAAGGGAGGTCATAATTCTGCTATACAAGACACTAGTAAGGCCCCACCTGGAGTACAGTGCACAGTTCTGGAGACCATACCTGTGTAAGGGCATAGACAGGGTAGAGAAGGTTCAGAGGAGGGCAACAAAGATGGTGCATGGATTGCATCACAAGTCCTATGAAGACAGGTTGAAGGAACTGAACATGTACTCCCTGGAGGAGAGGAGAGGAGGGAGAGAGGGGATATGATAGAGACATACAAGTATCTTACAGGGAGGAACAGGGTGCAGGAAAACACTATTTTAAGTGAAAAGATGTTCCAGGACTAGAGGGCATGGGATGAAGTTGGAGGAGGACGATTCAGAGGAAACATGAGAAAGAATTTCTTCACAGAACAGGTGGTGGACAAGTGGAACACCCTGCCAGAGGAAGTGGTGGGTGCTGAAACAATCACAGGATTTAAGAATGCATGGGATAGACATACAGGAATTCTGGAGGTCAGGAGTAAGGGGCAACAGACTTCTAGGAAAACAAACTGAACTTACAAGCTCAAATGGGCAGACTGGGTGGGCCATAGGCCCTTATCTGTCGACACTGTCTATGTATCTATGTATCTATGAATCATCTCATGAAAAAGGATTAAAAATAACTAGGTCTAAATTCCTTTTTGGTGAGACAGAATCCTTTTCTGTGACCATGGCAAAGGATTCACGGAAAATGATTCCTTTTCCACAAACACGGCAAAGCATTTTCGGAAAATGATTCCCACTCAAGACAAAGGATTTCTGTGCCTTTTTCCTGTATTATCATTTTATCCCTAATATCTAGCTGCACCCCTCATCCTCTATTTCCCATATTTATAATAATTGTTAACCCCATTTGTGGTTAGTGGTACTGCCCACCCTCCCATGTCCCAATATTGTATATCCTTGGTATCTAGTTGCATCCCCACACCCTCCTATCCCACTATTTATAATAATTTTTCACCCCATTGATGGTTAGTGGTACCCCCCACCCTCCCATGTCCATGTCAACCTGCAAACAAGAAAACCATCCCTCGTTGTGTTTTTTAAACCTGTCAAAAAAATCCACCATTGATCACACTCACAACCCACTAACCTCCCACTGTGCATCTTACTATTTCCTCCACACCCCTTGACTCCCTCCCACGTGCCCTCACTCACCTGAACTACCAACAGACTGAAAAGCATCTCTCCAATGGAAGATATGTCTCGCTGCTGCAACCAGCTTCTGAATAACAAGTACAGTAACTACAGATCAATGTATTTTCTGACCACAGTTACCTAACTTGTCAGACAGCAGTCACCAGTTCCAGCAGCAAGACATGTCTTTGATACTAGAGTGCATCTTCAGTCTGTTGACAGTTCAGGTGAGCAAGGGGTTGTGGGGGTCAAGGAGGTGTGTGGAGAGGTGGATTCACAGTGGGAGATCAGGTGGGTGGTGCATGTGTGATTGGTGGTGGACTTTTTTTTTACAAGTTTAAAAAAATGACACAAAGGGACATTTTTCTTATTTGCAGGTTGACATGGACATGGGAGGGTGGGGATACCACTAACCACACATGAGATGGCAAATTATTATAATATGGGGATCAGAGGATGGGGGTCCCACTAGACACCATGGATATACAATATAGAGACATGGAGGGTGGGGAGGTACTACTAACCACAAATGGGGTGACAAATTATTATAAATATGGGGGATCAGAGGGTGGGAGAGTGCCACTAGACACTGGTGATACACACTAGGGACATGGGAGAGTGGGTGTGACACAAACCACCAGTGGGGCTAAAAATTTGGGGATAAGAGATGGTGGAGAGTACCAGAGTGCAGGAACAAATATTTTGTTTAAAATCTATAAAGACAGCAGGGTAAGGGATTCCACTAGCCACCAGTGATATAAATTTTGATACAAGTTGAAAATTGGATGGTGGGGTACCACTGGTACCAATGACCACTATTAGGTGGCAGTGGAAAAATGGCAGGGTGGGAGGTGCTACTAGACACTGGGGCTATCAAGTTAAAATTAATGGGTAATTAGGTCAGCTCGGTGATGCTGAGGCCTAAGGTTCTGGAAGCCTTACCTTGCACCTCACCGATGACCCACATTCAGGAATGAACATGGGCCATTGGAGGTCGACAGGGAGGGAGGGGGTGGAGCTGCTGAGAGGTAGTGCTCCTCTCCAAGGAGGAAAAGTGGCATTCCTCAGCTCTTGGCTGCCTCACAGTGGAGGCCAGTGGGCAGCCAACAGGAAGAACTGTGTCTTGGTAGCAGTGCATTGAAATTGGGCAAAAGACTCTGACCCTACCTTGTTTTTACTCTAAAAAATTCCAGGCATTTTCCAGTTGTATTTGGTAGTAAAAGTTTCCAGTTCCTATTACAGATACAGATGGTAGATGGGTGATTGCTTGCTCTGACACAACATCTGGCCCATTAACTTTAGTTAACATATGTGCTCCCAATTCTGATAACCCCAGATCTTTCCATAGTATAGCTCTTCAATTAACAAAATTAAATTTAACTCATTGCCCCATTCTAATAGGTGGAGATTTTAACCTAACACTAGACGTTTCCTGGACAGAAGTAACTCCAACCTGGATACCCATCCAAGAAGTAAAGCAGCTTTCTCCTTGTTAATGAAAAAATATGGATTATCTGATATTTGGAGAGTATTTCACCCCAGGAACCATGCATATTCTTTTTACTCCCCCTTCATAAATCATATAGTAGGATCGATTATTGGCTTGCTTCCCCTAAAGTTACCAAAAATAAATAAGATGCGGCTATACTGCCAATACTTATTTCTGACCATGCACCTGTTAGATTGCTTTTTATCTGGGTCTCCCCCACTCTCAAATCCTCCACATGGCATTTAGACCCTTTATTGCTGAACTATCCTGAATTTCTACCCTGGATTAGAACACAAATAAAAGAATTCCTACATTATAATAATCTCCTAAATACCAATATGGGTATAACCTGGGAAGCACTTAAGGCTACAATCCATGGTAAAATTATTAGCTTTGCTGTTCATAGAAGAAAAAAAGAGAACAGCAACTCAACGATTTGGAATCTCAACTTAAAACAAAAGAAGCACAACATTTTGTTGACTCTCACCCTGTTCCCAATTCTCCCCTTCATTTTGAAATTCTAAACATATGTATGCAAATCAGCAAACTTATATCTCGTAAAACTGAAATTGCCCTATTAAGAATTAAGAATAAATATTGGGAGAGTGGCAAAAAAGGCAGCAAAGTATTAACTCATTGACTTAGATCCCAATAATTAGAACATTATATAGCCAGTTTGAAAGACTCTTCCAGTCAATTAAAGACAGACAACCCCCTCTATAAACAGAATTATGGCACACTTCTATAAAAAAATTATATGCACCCCCCCCCCATCCCATACATTCTATTTGTATTAAAAGTTTTCTGGACAAATTAGTACTACCTCAGCTTTCTAAGGACACCACTGAATTACTAGATAGACCCCTCTCAGCAGAGGAGGTTCAATATGCACTTTCTGCTCTCAAATCTGATAAAGCCTCCACAGGAGAGGGTTTTCCTGTAGAATTTTACAAACCTTTAGCAGACCTAATGTGCGCCTTATTATGTAAAGTATATTAAGAGGCGACCCTCCTTGGCAACTTACCTCCAACTATGACAGATGCAATTAGCACAGTTCTCCCAAAAAAAAAAGATAAATGATACCTCTCTCCCATCCAACTACCATCCTATATCCCTACTTAACACTGATGGCAAAATATTCACAAAAATGTTAGCTATGCATCTAGACCCTATTATCCCTCAACTAGTCCATCAATTGCAGGTAGGCTTTGTTAAAGGTAGGGTTGGCTAGGACCACCTTTGATCCCTATTTAATCTTATGTATAAGGCTAAAAATCTTAAGTTTTCAGCTGCAGCATTAGCAATTGATTTTGAAAAAGTGTTTGATTCCCTAAATTGGAACATTCTTTATCTAGTTTTATCCCTTTTCAGTTTTAGTGACCACTTCTGTACTTGGATTAGACTACTATGCACCTTGCCCTCTGCTAGAGTACTTACTAACTCCATTATATTGCCCCCTTTTACCCTCGCCAAACGTATTAGGCAAGGTTGTCCCTTATCACCATCCCTCTTCATATTAGCCCTTGAACCTCTGACAGCTGCCCTTAGACAAAATAGTGAAAGCAAGGGTATTTCAATAGGCAACTCATAATATACTTCACTAACATATGCCGATGACTTATTAGTTCTTGTTGAAAATTTAGATTTTGCCACCCAACCTCTTATCAAACTACTAAAACTGTTTACTGAACTTTCTGGACTGGCAGTGAACTACAACAAAACTGAGGTGTTGCCTTTGAACAACCTTTCAATCAATCAATCAATCAAAACTTTATTTTACCAGATGAACATCATTTAGCAAAGCTCATTTCCAAGATGGACCTGGACAAAACATATAGTCACACTTACATTAAACAAAAGTCAAGGGTTAAAATAGCATAGAATTACAGAGACTAGATGATCTCTTCAGTAGGCCTAGACACGTTATTTACAGTGTATACACATTTCATTGGTCAACAGCAGATTAAATGGTATAATCAGGATTAGACATAGTAGTTACAGTATATACAGACATCTTCTTGGTCCGTACTAGATTAAATGATGCAATCAGTAGGGCTAGCCATAATACGTACATTATATAGATTTCCAAAGATCAATGAGCTGGTGAGATAACTGTGCTCAAGTAAAGGAATTCAAGCCCAAAGCTACCAGAGGAGGGAGGATGGCAGCAAATACAGTACTGGATGATGTGGTGATGAGCGGTGGAAGAAGATAGGGCAGTAAAAGGGTATGGGGAGGAAGTGCCAGTAACTGAAGTGATATAGAAGTCTATGAGGAGCTGGACACTAGGGCAATTTTAGAGCATGATCTAGGGGAGGTACTGTAGGGAGAGAAAATTCAGGACTTAGAGTGTTGGTTCAGAAGAGCTATTTTCAGAGCATTTACCTGATGGGTAACCTGGGTGGGGGAGATAGTACTAAAGTTATGGAGTAGCTTCGGTGCAGACCACAGATGAATATACCCCTTGGATTACACTGGGCACTCCCGGGCATCACATATTTAGGAATAAAGATTTTACCAGACTTTAATAAGATTTGGAAAGCAAACCTCCTTCCTTTTCTTACAGAAATCAGCACAAACTTAGATAGATGGAAAACAATAAATCTTTCTTTCTCTGGCAAAATTTAAACTATTAAAATGGTCATAATACCCAACTTACTCTACCTACTTTCTAATATACCACTTACGCCTCTCCCGACTCACCATCCGCCCCCCTTTCCTAACCCTGGATCTTACCCCCTTAGATTCCTGTACCACATTCCGCTACCTTGGCGTCTGGCTCGACCAACATCTAGACTACTCAATTCACATAGACTCCCTTCACAAAAAATTGCTTCCTAAACTGGGGACCCTCTATCGTAACAAAGGCTGCCTGCCTACCCCGGTCAGGCGCGAACTAGTGCAAAAAATGATACTTCCAATCTTTGATTACGGGGATGTAGTCTATGGCACCACCTCACCCTCCACTTTGACCAGCCTGGACACACTCTTTCATTCCTTCTGCTGCTTCATATTGGAATTTCCTAAACTTACACACCACTGTGACCTCTATAGTTCACTTGCCTTTCCCTGACTCTCAGCCCGCAGACAAATTCACTGCTCATGAGTTGCTGCTAAATTCTGGTCCCATACCCTCCCACCCTACCTGATGTCCACCTTAACTACTCAACCCAGGGCGGCCTACTCATTGCGACACTCAAATAATAGGCGCTTCCACATCCCTTGCATGCATACCACTGTGGGTCAGGCTGCGTTTAGTTACTGTTTACCTAAACTCTGGAATGACCTACCAACAGATATCTGCCATATCACTAACTCCAGTCACCTCAACTCCCTCGTCCATGAACACTTTCTCACTGTCTGCTCCTGCAATGGGCCTACACCTTAGCAGTCCTCAAGGTCTCCTGGGCCTCAAATACCTCACCTAGTGGCATATGTACCCCTTCCTAATTAGAGTCTACAAATCATCACTTCTTTTAAACTTAATTCTACTTGTACAATGAAATGTCTTATATGCAATGTCTCCATGCCTGCATATTTTCTTCTAAGCTGTATAGTTACCTTAGCTACCAACATGTATAGTCCTTCATATTTTGTGCCTCTCAATCTGTACATTAATATGTATGTCTGTTTGCCAAAATGTTTCCTATTGTTTTCCCCCAGGTCACATCTAGAAATGAGTGGCTAGTCGCTCAGTATGCCTGCCTGGTTAAACTCTTAAATAAATAAATGTTACCCCCCCATATTACTTTCTAAAACAGATAAACTAATAGGCAATTTTATTTGTGAGGGGAAAGTTCCAAGGCTTAGTTGCACCAAACTTAGAGCCCATTGGCAGGGACACTGGTTTACCAGGATTGAGAAAGGGCATATTCTATTTTGCACATTGTAAAAAATGGTATTGTCACCGGTGTCTGCTAAGCCAAAATCCGGTTTTACCAGTGTTTGGTTTTGTGTACTTTATTTAACAATTTTTAACTCTGCTAACATGCATTTTAGCAATTTGGACCTCCACTATTACACATCCTTCCAACCTTGTACCAATTTAAAGTTATTTTAGGTACAAGATGTGATGGCAGTAGCAACACTACAGCCCCCATCCCTAAGGTGTGATGGAAGCAGCACTACAGCCCCATCCCTAAGGTGTGATGGCAGCATCAACACAGCACCACGGCCCCCATCCCTCTGGTGTGATGGCAGCAGCAAAAGCACTACGACCTCTCTCCCTCAAGTGTGACGGAAGCAGCAGCACTGTGGCTACCATCCCTTAGGTGTGATGGCAGCAGTACTATGTTCACCATTCCTCAGGTGTGATGGCAGTATCAGCACTATGGCCCCCATCCCTCAGGTGGGACAGCAGCAGTACTACATTCCCCATCCACCAGTGGTGATGGCATAAGCACAACAGCCCCCACCCCTTTGGTGTGATGGCAGTAGCAACAAAGCAGTCCACATCCCTCTGGGGTGATGGCAGTAGTGACAGCACTATGATCCCCTTTCTTCAACACCCACATCCCACATGCACAAGTTACAAATTACTTGGTCTCTTTGCTTGTTAGAATTCAGATGTGAATTAATCTGAACCATCACCACTAAGGTGGACTACCTTTGTTTTTTCCTATCTATAATTTAACTGCCTGAATTGGATTTCTGCCTGTGACACAGCTGACCAGGGTTGGGGAACAGACTTGGGTGTTGGAGGGCCAGCTGGTGGGTGAAGGCTTGAGTGTCCGGTGACCACTCACCTTCTCCTATGAGGGAGGGTGGGTTCACTGCTCAGCATTTGCTGGCCCATGGTGGAGGCCAGAGGCATGATAACATGGCAGCCCTCACTGTGGGAGGGAGTGTGATGGACGTTGGCTTGTGCCTTGACATCATGTGGCTTGTCACACTCCCAAGAAAATGGGAAAACACCCACTGACCAACTGAAGGACAGCTGTTGGTCCCTCCTAAAGCAGGAAGCCCCAAACATGTGTCCGTTCTGACCCCTGCCATGCCCAGGATACACAGGAAGCTCTTTAGGACAATTCTCCTCCCTGGTAGCCTCTCACAGGGGTAGGGGCCCACTCAATGAAGGGTTACTTTGGGTTACCTGGTAGCACAGCAGTAAGGGGCAGTGGATGGTGGTCAGAACTCAGCAGCGGTGGTAGGGAGCAAAAAAAAACTGCTTGAATTTGCTTCTTTGAAATAAAGTGTCTTCACCTAAAAAACTCACAAGTTATTAGTGGAGGATGCTCAAATTGATTTATGCTTCTCCCAGACACGTGGATGCTTTTTTTTTTTACTTGGTGTCCATGGAAAAGGTGTCTCCCAGTTTTTATGTCTTTGTTCAGATGTGAATTGAGCACTACTCTGTCCACTAGCATCATACAGCCCCTGGGGTCTTACCTTCTGTACATCATTGACTGTGCTTTCAAAATCCACTGGCCAAACGTAAGTACACTTAAATACTTAACATTTGTTTTTTGTTGAAACAGTTTATCAGAAAACTTTCTATTGTCACAGAGACTGAAACAGTAGGTGGGAGAAAAGGTGCAAATTATCCAATTCACCTAAATGGGGTGCTAACTGTGAAGTATTTCTATAAGTAGTAAGGCAGTTTCTTCTTTGTGAACATTCTTTCATTCAGACTAGTTTTCATTCAAACAACTGAGGATTTTGGGTGGCCCTACTGATTATAAACTAGAATAAGCTACTTGGTAACAGTGATCTTGAATTTAGCAATCTACAACCTAGCCTGCTCCCTGACTCCCTAAGTGATCACCACATGATTTTTCTGATCAGGAAGGTGCACAGGCCCACTGCCCCCCCCCCCCGCCAAGACGTTGTGCATCTGGTCATATAACTCCCTGGACCTAGCATCTCTCCTGTCAGACCTAGGATGCATAAACTGGTCTTTCATCTCCTTGACTTCAACCATTGATGCAGCACTCGATGGGTTCAAGACCAATTTCCTATGTGTCTGGAAAAAATATGCCCCCCATGCACTAAACGAGTCGGGGGGCGCACCTTCCTTGGATCACAGCTGAAATAATCAGGACCTGTCACTCAAGGGACTACGCCTGGAAAGCCCACAAGAAACAGGGCTCCCCAGCTTCCCTCCATACCTATAGAACCCTTCGCAACTCATGTACACACATCATTCACCAGGCAAATAATTATTTTCTATTGGTTGTTAGTGCAAACATTAACCACCCCACAGACTTTTGGAAATAGCTCAAATCCCTGCTCTCCCCCCAAATCAACCCCCGACACTATCAGTCCAAGGCCCCCTCATCACTGACCCCTTCGGGGTTGCAGAGGCCTTCAGCACCAACTTCTCCAGCTGTGCCGACACGCTCCTATCATCCCTCCTGTGCCCGGCCCAAACTGCCCCCCCAAAAAAAAACCAGTGCACACCCACCAGTCCTACAGTTCTCCTTCCACCCTGTAACCCAAGCTGAAGTTTTCAGATCCCTAAGATCCCTAAACCCCAACAAAGGCAAATGTCCTACATCCCTGGATGCCAAGATGCTTTTCTTGTCCACTCCAGCCATTGCCGCCCCTCTTGCCGCACTTTTCAACCTCTCTTTCACTCTGGGCAAGTTACCGACAGATTGGAAAAAGGCCACCGTCATACCCCTCCCTAAAGGGGAGTGACCCCTCCTCCCCTGGCAACTATCACTCCATCTCCCTACTCCCAATTCTGGCCAAATTGCGGGAATGCCTTGTCCTCTCCCAACTCACCCCCCACCTGGATACCGCCTCATTTTTCACCCCTTTCCAATCAGGATTTCACAAATCTCACTCTACCATCACCTCCCTTCTACGAGTCACTGGCGACATACTCTCCGGCATGGACAATGTACACATCACCTCTGCCATCTATATTGACCTAGCCAAAGCCTTCGACACCATCTCCCAATCCCTGATCCTCTCCAAACTCACTGACGCTGGGCTCTCCATACCAGCCACTGCCTGGTTCCATAACTACCTAGTAAGTAGACTCCAAACAGTCAAAATCGCCTCGCACACCTCAAACCCACTGCCCGTTACCACCCTCAAGGTTCAGTTCTGGGTCCACTGCTTTTCTCCATATTTCTAAACAACCTCCCAACAGCTTTCTGCCACTCCCCCATCCAGATGTATGTGGATGACACTGTCTTGTATGCTTCCGGACCAATTACAAGCAGCGTGGCAACTCTCCTTCAGGAGGATTTCAATGCCATCCAGGAATGGTTCTGGTCTAACCAGTTATTTCTTAACCCCAAGAAAACTGTGTCGTTAACTTTCAGCTCCCATTGAAGACTCTCCTGCCAAGTCCCCTGCCCCCCTTTCAAAACCATGGACGGAACCCCTCTGGACCAATGCTCCAGCTTTAGATACCTAGGCATCTGGCTTGACCAGCACCTTGATTTTGCCATTCATATCAACTCCCTACACAAGAGGCTACTCCCCAAACTTGGAGCATTATACAGAAACAAAAGCTGCCTCTCCTCTCCTACAAGGCAGGCTATAGTCCAAAAGATGATACTACCCCTACTTGACTATGGTAACATAGTGTACTCTATTGCTCCCTCATCCGCCCTGGCCAGCTTCAACACCCTATTCCACTCATTCTGTCGCTTCATCCTCAACTGCCCAGAATCCACCCACCACTGTTCACTTTACAGCTCCCTAGCCCTGTCATCCCTCCAAGATCTCAGACTAATCCATTGTGCCAGGTTCACAGCCAAATTCTGGTCCCTCTCCCTACCCCCTTACCTGGCATCTACCCTTGCCCAACAACCTCCCCCAGCTTACTCCCTCAGATGCACTGACCCCAGGCTACTCCATGTCCCCTTCATGTGCACAACTAAAGGTCAGGCTGCTTTTTCCTACTGGATTCCTCAGATCTGGAATGCCCTGCCAGCTACCATAAGACACGCACCTAATCCTAGTCATCACAACCAGCTACTCAGCATGCATTTATCCTCCAGCTGCACCTGTTTTTAACTACCAATGTGCAATACTGTTTATGTTGCAAAGATGTTTCTTCTACTGTATCTAACTGCCTACCTGTAGCTATTCTGCCGTATGTCTGTAAGGCATATAGCCATACTTCTCACTGTTGAATGTCTCAGTCTCAAACACTGTGATTTGTTTTGTATTGGGTCTTGGCCCCCAGGTCGCATCTGGAATCAAGCATTATTGCTCAGTATGCTTTCCTGGTAAAACTCGTAAATAAATAAAATAAATAAATAAATAAATAGATGCTTATATGCAAAGAATACAATAAAAACCTGACTAAAATCTAAAAACAAGCTTATAAAACACATAAATTGTATCTGAACATTTATCTTTACCTATACAAAATAATTTCAGCCCAAGTAAAACCCAGGTAAATTACATGGTACCCTGACTACTATTCTGTGATGTAGTAAACATATATTGGTATTTTTTTTTATATCCTTTGTAAAGGAGGTAAGGCCCACTAGGCAGAACTGTCTGTTTTCAGGAGTGACCTAGAAACACTGGGGAGGTTAAGTGACTTGCTTGGAGTCACACATTATGCAAGTGGAGGCTGTGGGAATCAAACCCAAGTCTGATGTATGTACCCAGTTCATTCACTGTTTGTTACTCTAACCACTAGGCATGGGTAGTTAAACTGAATGGCTGATTACAACAAAGCAGTGCGGGTGATTTCCTTACTGACTCTATATGCAGCAAAGCAGAAAGAATGCAAAGCACAGCAGCATTCATTTTAAGATGCTGAAATCTGGGTCAGCCTGCTGGTGCTACAGTAGCACTACTGCTTGCAATGCCAGCGACCCAGGGTCAGAAGTGAACTTGGGTTGCTGGAGGTCTGGCCAGGGGAGTAGAATCGAGCACCTGGGGGACTGCTCTCCTCCGGGGAGGGTGGGCTGCAGGTCCTGCTGCTTTACCACCACCTGTGTGACCACGGGTGGTGATGCAATAGTGCTGCAGAGTGATCAGGAGGGGAGGATGCTAGCCAGGATCTGGAGCAGTGGCATGTCTCTATGTGACCTACCTCCTTGGATCTCCTCTAGTGCTGGTGCCCTCAGGGACAGAGACCAGAAAACCAGGAACAATCACCCCACATTGGCCACTGGCAGAAGGGACCCAGGTGCCCCAGACTTCATAACCAGGCTCCATGAGGGACCCACTGAGCTGCTGACACACACTAATGAAGTGTGGAGGGGTGACCTTGGCTCACTTCCCTTCCCACCTGGGGGGACACAATCCAGGCAGGGTTGGGGCAGGACCACAGGAGCTCATGAGCATTACCTGGGGATGAAGCTAAGGGATACCCAGTCTAGGGATCTCTGAAAAGTGGAGACTGATGTTGTGAGAAGGGGACATAGAAAGAGAAAATTAAAATAAATTTAAAAAGATGCTGAAATCTTAGAAGTTCTGAGCAGTGACATGCAATTTCCATGAGGCACTGGTACAAGAATTCAAAATCCGCAAACCAAGCAGGATTCTGTGATTGTTACCGGTGTTACCAGTAAAAATAGAAAACCAGGGTCCCTGCCCATTGGTCCAAAGGTGGTCTAGGTCTACCCTGGTTCTTGGCTCATTTGTGGGCATTTCATGTTGCACAGACTTTTAAATGGTTCACTAAACCTAGTATTAAAGTTCTATTATGGGTGGATATGGAAGCATCTCTGGCTCCAGGCACATCACCTGCTATCTTCATTTTTGATGCTCTTCCACACAATTTAAGGCAACACCCAACCATCACCCCATCAATTAAGTGTTGGTTTAACCTACGCAAACAATTAAAATCCAATCCTAACCTATACGGGAAGTTTCCATTTGGGGTAATCATGACATCACCTTTGAAGGACGTCCCTTATGCTGCAGCTCTTGAAAGAACAAAGGAATTCTCTTTTTGGGGGATGTTGTTACAAATTACTCTTATTTTATATTCTTTCACCAGTCTACAAGCTACATGGAACATACCTAGACAAAACTTTTGGAAGTTTTTACAACTGTGCCATGCATTAACCACTGTCTTACAAAAAAGGAATAGACTTCCCCTTTCTAGCACCCATACTATTTCTTGGATAGAAAACCAGTCTGCTATTGTCAGTAGGATACATAAAGCCACCAGAAATATCTTACCAGATCAGTCCCTGTCTTCTAAAGCCAAATGGAGTTTAGCTCTTAACTACAACATAACCAACGTGCAATGGAGCAAATACTGGACTCTCTGCCATAACACTTTTAAAGATTCATGTAGCATGCTCATACAGTTAAAAATTCTCCATCTCTGGTACAGAACACCATCCATCTTACACCATGTTGGACTTCTTCCAAATGACAACTGTTGGCAGTGTAACTCTCCAGGTGGAGATGTACTGCATATTTTATGGTCCTGTAAAAATATATCCATGCTATGGAGATCAGTGCACCATTTGACTTCAAATATTACTGGTCATAACATTCCTTTTAAATCTAGATACTTTATTTTAGGTATTATAGATCAACATAATAAGTTGTTTATATATCAACACAAATGGCTCAGTATTCTTTTCTTGCAAGTTAAATGACTTATTCTAATATATTTGAAATCTCATATAGTACCTACAATATCTTATGTGCTTAACAACTTAACTCAAACTGCATCCTCACATTTGACTTTAGACAGACTTAATGAGTATAAACTTTGTTGGCAGGACTATTTAAATTATATAAAGTCTATCTAAATCAAATAAGACACGGTCTTCATCAGTCATCTCTTATTTATGTTTAGCTTATACAGTACATATTTATACTCTCATGATATTCTAGTTCTACCAACTATAATCACTATAGTTTATTGTGGAACCTCCTTTTTTTGTTTGTATTTTTTACCTTACTTGAGAGCTGTTAGGCTAATCTGATAACCATGCATACTACTCTCTATGCTTATAATGTACCAATGCAACTTACTTTTTATATATTATTATTGTATATAATCTACAGCACATATATTTAATACTATTTATACTTCATGTTGTTTTATGTACTTTTTTTGTCAGCATGTAAGGAAAGTTATTGGAATAATAAATAAAAAGATTAAGTGCAAATAAAAAAAAGTTTCCAGTTCCAACAATATCTGACTATTTTATAAATGTTTTAATTTAGTTTTTTTTTCTCAAGACAAAAATATGGCTGCTACATTTGGCTTAGACATATTGTTGTAAACATGGTAAGGGTTAGGGTCAAGAAACAATCAAACAAATACTCATGGTGCACAGCATAGGAGGTACTGAGAAAAGTATATTTTACAGGTATGCTGATATTTTTATTGACTGTAGCTGAAACTAGCTTTTTGGGGAATAAAATGTTGCACTGCTCCTTTCTATTCAATATACTTTTGGCTGGCAGTATAGTCTACAGGTTAGAGTAATGAGCTATGAATGAGCTTGGTACATCCAGCAGACCAGAAATGGGTCTGATTCTCACAACCTCCACTTACATACTGTGTGACTCTGAGCAAGTCACTTAACCACCCAGTGCTCCCAAGTCACCCCTGAAAACAGGCACTTGTGCCTGGTGGGCCTTACCCAGTTACCAAAACAATAAATAAATAAAAAAGTACTGTTTTTACTGTAGTTGCTGTGTTTTCTAGTTTTCAAGCAGTGTAACTACAGTTTCTGTTTTTTTCTGTGATGCAAAAGAGAAATAATCTACAAATAAAAAGTTAAACAACATGTCCTTTGATAATGGATACAAGAATTAGAAAATACTTAGCGCAAATATTTTTGTTAAATGTTTTATGTTATATTGTTTTCAAACTAGAAAAAGCAACAGAAAATGAATACATACTTTTTCCAAGGCAGTGTGTGCACTGTACTGTTGCTCAATATTCAGTTGATTTGGCACTGGTGCACTACTTTTGAATATTTTGGTAGCCATGCACATGTGCTAGAGTAAGCACAGTTGGCTAAATATGGGGGCATGATGTTTTATGCTGTTGCTTTATTTAGCAATTTAGAGGAGTTTTCAATACCATGCAACAAACCCATAAATGGTGAACAGTGTCAGTCATCTGAAAGTTAATGTTTGTTGGGTTTTTTGGTTTGTTTTTACTATGTAAGTTGTATGAATAATTTCAAGTTGTGTTATCTAGTATCACATTTAATATTCAGAATACCAACATTGAAAGCTAAATAATATTTTTTTTGCCACAAGACTGATACTAATCTGTTGCTTTTTTCATATAAAAGCAGGTATTACATCATTGTTGTCTGCTGTTTGAAATAAATGAAGAAGGTATGATTTAATAAATTAAAACATTGGCAAATAGCAATCAAACAGTAACACTTAACCTCACCTTGCCTTACGAGATGCGGAATGAGGAATCATCAAACAGTATGCTCATAATCTGCATAAAACAATTATGTCATAGAATAATCTTTTGGTATTAACAGTTTCATGCATAAAACCTCAGTGTACAGTGTACAGTGAAGAAAGTGAATGCCTTTTTATAACTACGGGATTCATTTCTAGGGAATTTCAAATGTGACTGATAGTAATTGCTAGGTGATTAGGGAATACATTTTGTGGCTGTTATGAAAGACATTAGTATTCAGTGTAGCAAATGTAGGCTGTGTTGGTGTAAATTTGGAATTTTCAGTAAACTAGGGCTGCTTGAAGTCCTGTTTCTTCTATGAAATATTTATACCCTAATTTCTTCTACTAAAATGCAATGTTTTATATTCATTTCTAGCTGCCCTCTTATGGGAAATATTATGCTGAACTTACTATTAAGAGAAACAGCAAGAACATTATGAGTTTTCACCTCAGTAAAACAATGACCTAAGAGAAAGAAAAAGTAGTCCATACCTCTGCTATCTTACTGATGTACCTGTATGTACAGTATCCCTAATGAAATTCATTACTGCTGAAATGTGCTAGTGTATACAATTTTTGTGTATATGAGCCATGCATTGAGAAGAGGAAAAATTACCTAAGGCAGACACCTCTGGGCACACAAGGCTCAGTAGATCAGCCTGTGCTCACAGGCAAAACTACAATTTGGGGCTGGCAGTATAGTCTAGAGGTTAGAGAAATGAGCTGTGAATGACCTTGGTACATCCAGCAGACTTGGGTTTGAGTCCCACAACCTCCACTTGCATACTGTGTAACTATAAGCAATTCACTTAACCTCCTCAGTGCTCCCAGGTCACCCTTGAAAACAGGCACTTGTGCCTAGTGGGCCTTACCTGGTTACAGAAGAATAACATAAAAATAAAAAATAATAGTGGTCATTATGTTAAAAAAAAAATAACTCAAGTTCAAATTCAAGTTTATTGCAGGAAAGACTCCGTTGAGCAAGCCCATTTACAAGGAGGTCCTGAGGCACACACACATACAGTTTGCAATTACATAGACAGGAGATATAAAATGTAGAACAACAAAGAAAAAATATATAATACAAGAGGTCTTAGTTTGCCCCACTCTCACAATCTACAATATCATGTTTTTTAAAAACATTCTGACTCCACATGGACAATTTAAAAAAAATAATGGTTCTACAGAATTCAATGTATAATTCAGATACTTCCATCATTTTCTTCCCCATATATTTTATAGAGAACATTTACATAGGAATAGTATTTCCTCTTACCTGGTATTCATCTGCTCTGGCTATGTGTCATCAAATGGCATCCTAATTCTCTCTCTTGTGATATCCTAACTATATCTACAACTACCAGCTGTGATGTTACAAGACAAGATTAATATACATTTAGTAACATATCAACATTGGAAGGTACACTTAGTGCATCATGATCTACTCACATTATAAGCAGGAATAAAAGCAAATAAAACAGCAGTTTGTGCTATCATATACAAATTCATAGGGATTCCATATCCACTCTACTATGTGGGGTAGCCCTTGGATTCCATTGCTAAGCAGAAATGTATACAGGCTTAATTTGAAGGCATATACTGTCTTCATATATGCTGTCTGCACTGGAAGGCTTTTCCACATGTTAACCACACTCTGGGAGAACAAGTGCCTCCAAAAACTACTCCTGAATGTATCACCTCTGAGCTACAGGGTGTGTCCCTGAATCCTGCTTGAGGACACCAGGCCAGCATCTCTTCATGTTCAATCTTACTGATACCCTTACGTGTGCAGAAGGTAGAGAGTATGTTTCAGTTCAGCTTCCTTTTCTCAAGAGTGAAAATCCTAAGGACCTCTAACCCTTCCTCATAGCTTTTGTCAACCATACTCCTAATTATAGTATTCAAATAAACTCCTTTCTCCCTAAGTCACTTATGACTCTGAATCCAAATCACCCACCCTCATTCACCCTGGTCCCATTCCAATAATTCACCCCGTATCCCATCCACATAGTTATAGTAACAGCTGATCAATCACTGTGGAAACTCATCAGCTGTTACTACTGTAGGATGTCTTCACAAATTTATTCAGTGTGTTAATGAATCAGTGATGAGAGGCTGGTCACAGCTGTGGGGAGAGGGTTTACTTTCTTAAAGGTGATGAAGATGAGATAACTCTTCTTTCTGGACATATCCTTTTGGTGTGATGGGGGGGCACAGGTTACCAGTGGGTGTGTAGTGTGGGATGAACTCCTTGAATGGGCTCAGATAGATTCATTTATGGCCCTTCCTCTGTCCTCCTCCCTGATCACCAACTCAGTGAAGATGATGAGTTTGGTTCGGCATGATTTTGCCTTTCATTAAGTCATTGTAAGAGAGGCTAAGAACCCTTGACTCAACCAAATGCTTTATTACTTTTTCTTTGATAATGGCTTTCAGGATGTTGCCCAGCACTGATGTCAGGCTGACTGGGTAGCAGTTACCAGGGCCCTATCTTGCCTTTTTCTTAATGATAGGGAACACACTGGTCACTTTTCAATTATCTGGTCCATAACTGTCTGGACAGGCTCCTGAAAGATTACAGCAACATACAAAAAAGTGCTGATGATGTCACTTATAGACAACGTGCCACAGCAGATGTAGACCAAAAGTTCTCCTTGTGGTGTCTGAAGCTCTTTAAAGAACTGATCCTTTCTACTTACCTAGAGTACCTTTCTATCTATCTACCAACCTAACAAACCTTTAAAATGTCAAATCATATCATCATTATGACTTTCAATGCTCATTAAATGTTTCCTTAGTAATACTACAACCAAAGCATTTTTAAATGTGATGAAGCATAATGTTGATGATACGTAACTTTAACTACCTGCTGCATATAAGAGCTGCTTTATTATATTGAGAAAATGATCATGTTGTGCCCCTTTCTGTATCCTGCTGAAGATGCATACACTAGTACAGTAGAAGCCCCTTATTTTGGACAGCCTGGTGGCAGACTTTTTGTTCTGATTCAGCTGCCGTCCTTATTATCTGAAGTGAATTTTTCCCATTGTGTTTGTGAAGCTATGCTATACCCTATGTTCCCTATGTATATTAAATACCTCAGAAGCAACAAAAACAACTTCCAGTCCTCTGATATACTACTACTGAATATCTGTGTACATCTACTGCTTTTAATTAGCATTTCTTTATTTTAAAAGTTTTACCAAGAAAGTCACACTGAGCAGATGTCAGCTTGTTTCCAGAATGTGTTTGGGGGTGTAGAGAACCATACAAAATTACAAAATACAAAGTACAATGTTCAAAAATGCAGTAATATGAAAAAAGTTTATCAAATTGAGTAATCACAGGTAATGCTTCTGAGCAGGAATTTTGCAATAAGTGAAATGCAGAAAGACAAGCACAAAAACAATAAGCAGTGAGCCACAATGCAATAATATGAGAGGAACCTGTAGTGACTGAAAACTGGAGGAGAGGGGTTGTACTACTGACAGGGCTGGGTGGTGGGAAGCAGACAGAAGTTTAACCAAGTATCAGGAGCAACTGCAGAAGTGAGCTGAACAATTTGAAAAATTACAGAAGAAAACTTTCAGAGCATTACAGGAAGGAGTAATGAGAATACAAGGGGAGAGAGCAGCAGAATCTAGACTTTTGGGAAGCAGAAACAGATGGCAGATTGACTATCAATGAATTTCATTAGGAGGAGTTCTAGAGTGCGAGAACAAGCATTGTTAAGGGAGTAAGAGATAGAAGGGGTAGAGAGGAGAGAGGAAAGATATGTGGGGAGGCAGCCAAACCAAAATTTTGGGATAAAGTAGGCACAGAGTGTAAGACATCTAGCATCATAGTATCAAAAGTTGGGAGGGAGCGGGAGGTATACAAAGAACAGTGGTGAGTGTGCAATTTTTATAGGGTAAATTGACAGGAGTGAAGGAGGGGGTCCAATCTGGCTAAGGCTGACTAGGGAGCCAAACTGTGAACAATGTCACCATAGTCAAAAATGGGGAGAGTCATCTTCAAGATGATTGCTCTGTGAGCAGGATATGGGATGCTCCTCTTATTCCTGTAAAGTACACCAAGTTTGGAATGAAGCTTCTTATGGATTGCATCCACATGAACAAATAAATCAAGCTGATGGGTCATCCAGACCCTATGTTACATAAATGAGGAGATAGCTTCAATCTCTGCACCCTCATGGATCCAGAAGGAGGGAAAAGAAGTGAGTCTAACAAGCCTTTGCCTGCTGCAAAAAATCATAGGACTGCTTTTGTGGCATCGAGGTGGAGCTAGTTTTCATGGAACCAATGCTGAATGTTGTTAATGTCCTGCTGGAGCTAGGCCATGAGGTCAAGGGCAGAGGAGCCGGAGGGAAAGAGTACTATATCATCTGCATGCATGTTAATGGATACAGAGGAGTAGGCAGTGGGGACGACATTTACAAAAATGGGAAAAAGAATGGGACCAAAGACAGACACCAGGAGAACACCAGAGCAGACTGGGAGAAGGGAGAGAGAAGTCTCCAATACAGACAGCTGGAGACCTGCACTCAAGGTAGGAGTGGAACCACTCAACTGATGAGTTGAAGAGTCCAGCTGCCTTAACCTTGCCCTGGAGAATGGGATGGGCAACATTGCCAAAGCTTTGGTCAAGTGGACAAAGATGGTAGGGGTGACTAAGCCCTGATACTGCCACACAGGATAGTATTATTGAGCCATAGGAAAGAGGTGGTGGTGGAGTGGGACTTCCTGAAGTCAGACTAAAAGGAGTAAAGAATGAGGTTGAGATAAGAAAAGGGGAGAGTTGGGAGAGAACAAGGTGTTCCTGGAGTTAATCACAGTGGGAAGTAGATAGGGTAGTAGTTACCACAGAAATAGGGGTCACCCCCTTTTAGGAAAGATACTGACTTTAGGCAACTTCCAAGAGTTATGAACTGAGGAGAAGGCTGAGAAGGTAGGTGATAAGGAGGGCAATGGCATAAGAAGAGAGATACAGGAGTTTGGGGTCAAGCGCCTCAGGGCTGCCATGCATGTTTGGGTTTACAGCCAATCAAGCCTTAAGAGAAGAAGCAGGGTTGGTTGGAGAGAAAGGAGGAGGAGGGGCAGTAGGGAGGATGAAAGAGAAGAATGAGAGGGTAGAGAAGATGGGCAAGGTGGAGAAGAGAAGGAGGAAGAGAGGAGGAAGCTGGTATAGGAGTTGAAAAAGGAATTGAAAAAGGAGATGACTGTAGTAGGGCCAGTGACAGGAGAGTTGCCCAACTTGAGAAAAGGGGGAAGATGACTGAGTGACAGAGAGAATAGGACATGAATTACCTTCCTGAACTTAGAGGGGTGATTGAGGTTGTTCTGGAGTATGGATGCAAAGTGTTCATACTTTGCAGCCTAGTTGCTTTAATACAGACTGTATAAAGGACCCAATAATTTGTAACAACAGAAGGGGAGCCTGTGAACTTACATAGAAACATAGAAGTTGATGGCAGATAAGGACCGCAAGACCAATCCAGTCTGCCCATTTTTTTCTACCTTATGAATGTGCCATAAACCGGTACTCTGTCAATGGCCTATCTAGTCATATTCATCTTTATTGCTCACTTATACCTATTCCATGCCTGTTTGAAGCCCTGCACTGTATTCATATCCACCACTTCCTGAGGTAGGCCGTTCCATGCATCCACCACCCTTTCTGTGAAAAAGAACTTCCTCACATTCCTCCTTAATTGTCCTCTCTCTAATCTCATGCTGTGTCCTCTTGTCCTGCTATTTTTCTTGTATTGAAACATGTTAGACTCTTTCACCTTGTTAATGCCCTTAAGATGTTTGAATGTTTTGATCATATCACCTCTCTCCCTCCTTCACTCTAGGGTATACATATTGAGCTCCATTAATCTGTCCTCATATGTTTTCTGATGCAGTCCCTGCACCATTTTGGTTGCCCTTCTCTGGACTGCCTCTGTTTTGTTAATGTCCTTGTGCAGGTACGGCCTCCAGTACTGCACACAGTACTTCAGATGGGGCCTAACCAGTGTCTTGTAAAGAGGGATTATTACCTCCTTCTTACAACTTGTGATACCCCTACTAATAGACCCCAACATCCTTCTAGCCTTACCTACTGCTTTACTGGCCTGCTAGGATGATTTCAGGTCATCTGTGATGATGATGCCCAAGTCTGTTTCTTCCCTTGTGATAGCCAGCAACTCCCTTCCCAACCTATAGGTGGCTTCAGGGTTTCTCTTTCCTATGTGCATGATCTTGCACATCTTTGCGTTAAACCCCAGTTGCCACTCTTTTGACCATTTTGCCAGTTTATCCAGATCTCTTCTCATTCTGCTCACCCCATCTGGATCATCTACTCTGTTGTAGATCTTGGTGTCATCTGTGAATAGACAAATCTTACCCTCCAGTCCATCTGCAATGTCACTGATGAAGATATTGAAGAGGATTGGCCCCATGACTGATCCTTGAGGTACCCCACTTGTTACTTGCATCTCTTCTGACTGCATACCATTTACCACCACTCTCTGTTTTCTGCCCGTCAACCAGTTTGCCACCCAGTTGACCAACTTCTGACCTACCTCAAGTCTACCCAGTTTATTTATCAATCTTCTATGTGGAACAGTATTGAAAGCTTTGCTGAATTCAAAGTAGGTGACATCAACTGCTCCCCCTTGGTCCACCACTCTGGTTACCCAGTCAAAGAGATCTATGAGATTAGTTTGACAAGACCTTCCTGTTGTAAACCCATGCTGTCTTGGATCCTGTGCTCCTATGGATTCCAGGTATTGCACTATCCTTTCCTTAAGGAGTGCCTCCATAATCTTGCTCACTACTGAGGTAAGACTGACTGGTCTGTAGTTTCCTGCCTCCTCCCTGCAACTACTCTTGTGGAGCAGAATCACATGAGCCCTTCTCCAGTCTTCTGGGACCTCTCCTGTGCTCAGAGACTCACTAAACAGTTCTGATAATGGCTCTGCTAGTTCCACCCTTAGCTCCTTTAGTACCCTGGGATGTATGCCATCAGGTCCCATTGCCTTGTCCACCCTGAGCTTATCAAGCTCTTGTAGTACCTTTTCTTTTGTGAAGAGACTAGTCCACACCTCCCTCCCCCCTGTGTCCATGGTGCTAAGCTGTGGGCCCTGCCCTATCTTCGCTTCAGTAAATAGTGAGCAAAAGCATCTATTTAGGACAGATGCTTTTACATGGTCCTCCTCCTCACACTCTCCCTTATCCCCTTTGATCTTAGCTATACCCCCTCTGGACTTTCTCCATTCACTAATGTAGATATAGAAAGTCTTGTCACCTTCTTTTACTGTTTTTCACATAAATATGTTCTCATTTTATTCTCAGTGATTTATCATTGAAGAGTACATGCAGCACAGCAGACAAGAAAGGGACATAGCAGCAGGACAGCAGTTTTTCACATAAATATTTTCTCATTTTATTCTGAGTGATTTCTCAAGGAAGTGTGCATACAGCACAGCAGACAAGAGAAGGACATAGCAGCAGAGCAGCAGTTTTTCACTTTCACCACTATGTGACGTGTTTTTCTTGCAGGAGACATACTGGTGTATAACAACAGGCATATTCCCTTAACATAAATATTTTCTCAATTTATTCTGGGTCATTTTTCATGGAAGTGTGCATGCAACTCAGCAGACAAGAGAGGGACGTAGCAGCAGGACAGTGGTTTTTCACATAAATATTTTCTCATTTTATTCTGGGTGATTTCTCATGGAAGTGTGCATACAGCACAGCAGACAAGAGAAGGACATAGCAGCAGAGCAGCAGTTTTTCACTTTCACCACTATGTGACGTGTTTTTCTTGCAGGAGACATACTGGTGTACAACAACAGGCATATTCCCTTAACATAAATATTTTCTCAATTTATTCTGGGTCATTTTTCATGGAAGTGTGCATGCAACTCAGCAGACAAGAGAGGGACGTAGCAGCAGGACAGTGGTTTTTCACATAAATATTTTCTCATTTTATTCTGAGTGATTTCTCAAGGAAGTGTGCATACAGCACAGCAGACAAGAGAAGGACATAGCAGCAGAGCAGCAGTTTTTCACTTTCACCACTATGTGACGTGTTTTTCTTGCAGGAGACATACTGGTGTACAACAACAGGCATATTCCCTTAACATAAATATTTTCTCAATTTATTCTGGGTCATTTTTCATGGAAGTGTGCATGCAACTCAGCAGACAAGAGAGGGACGTAGCAGCAGGACAGTGGTTTTTCACTTATGTATTTTCTGCCTTTGCCTACCTTACTGCCTTCCCTGCTTCCCTTAGGGAAGTTTGGTATACCTCCCTATCTTTATCCTGCTGCATTCCCTTCTATTTTCTGAAGGCAGACTTTTGGCTCTGACCTTTTCTGCTACTGTTTTTAAGAACTAAAGTGGTTTCCTTCTTTTGCTCTTGCTTTTCTCTCTAACACAATGGGATGTTGCTTCAAATATTGCATCCTTAATGCTTGTCCATGTTGCCTGTACCCCCTCACCTGTATTTCTTCTTACCAGGGATAGCTTAACTCTGTTGGCCATCTTATCAAAGTCAGCTCCTCTGGAGTTCCATATTTTTGCCTTGGAATGGGATGATTTAGTTCTAGTGGCCAAACTGAACCATATCATGTGATGGTCACTAGCCCCCAAGGTGACCTACCTGGAGATCTGTGATCCTTTCCCCGTTAGTCAGTACTAGATCTAGGATGGTCCTGCCTCTTGTGGGTTGTTCTACCAGTTGTTTGAGGCCCTCCCACTGTAGGGAATCCACTATGTGTCTAGTTCTGGCAGGTGTTCCTGCTGGTATTGATCAATCTGTATCTGGCATGTTGAAGTCTCCCATTATCAGAGCTTCCCCTTTAGCTGTCATGTTTTGTATATCTTCTAACAGCAATATGTCTATGTCCTCCCCCTGGTCTGGAGGCCTGTAGACAACCCTAGTTCGTATGGCTGTCCCATTTCCTGTTTCCAGGGTGACCCACAGTTCTTCTGGCTCCTTACGTGTATTCTGAATTTCTGTAGCTTTGATATTTTCATTGGCATAAAGGGCCACTCCACCAACCCCCTTTTGCACCTCAGTCTCTTCTGAACAGTATATAGCCAGGTCCTGAAGTCTCAAGTGTGGTTAATGATGAACCATATCTCGCTAATGGCTGCTATGTCCAGTTTAACCTCTGTCACTGTTGCCTGCAGGTCTAGGATCTTGTTTCCCAGATAGCCAGCATTTGTGTACATAATTTTCCATTGGCCAGATTTAGGTGTTTTAGTTGTTAGGTGAGGTCCGGCATTTCCCCTGTGCATTGTATGGGAAGTCGGACCTTTTTCCTTACCTGATGAAGCAAATGAACTACAAACATTCTGAACTCTTGTTTGATCACTAGCTGAGGGGGGGGGTGTTCTTCCCATTTGACGTGTTGGGTGCTGCACCCCCTCCCCATTTGCTAGTTTAAATATTTTGCAAAGACATTAAACTTCTGCCCCAGTGCACTGACTCCCTCCATAGTAGGGGTACTGGGTTTAAACTGTGAACACAACAACAGTACTGGCCAGGACATTGGAGCAACAACAGAGTCTGCAAAAATAGCACCCTCTGAAAACACACACATCCACATGGTAGCAGTCCAAATACACACCGAGAACTGACACCACGGATATAAAATAAAATATTTATGTTTTTGAGGGTGGCTCTGCCCTCACAACCCCTTTTTACTAAAATAATAAACTTTAAATTGGGTTTTGGATTTCAGAGGAACTGTGAAAATCGGGGGGACTGTGAGATGGGACTTGTAAAATATTTTGTAAACCCGTCTCACAGAAAAAAATGTCAGAGACTAGAACCCTGGTCTCCACAATCGCACTAGCATATCTGCTCTATGTCTTAGCCCTTTCCACCATGCAAGTAGCTCAGTCAGCTACCAATTTTTTCCAGTTCTTCTTTACTTCCTCCAGTCACTCCCAGTGACATGGCAGCTACAGGGGTAGTGGTAACCACAGTTTGCTATTCTACCCCTGGCACTGTCCCTGTTTTGCTCTTCTTACAGTGCTGTTCTTAACATGCATTGTTAAGGAAGTGCTTTTCTAACCGGGTACCCTTATGGGTCTTCCAGGCAAGGTCACACACATGGGTCCAAGCCAGCAACTCTGCTAAAATCCATGGGAGGTGATATCCTCAAACCCTGTTTTTTCTAAATGGGTCATGATAAACCCAGACAGACGTAACTTTAGAGGTGAAGAATTTAAGAGTACTGTCTACACCACCAGCTGCAGTGAAAGATGACCAGTCAGTGGCAACCAGGCAAGCATAGGGGTTGGAAAAGTCCAGTGACTAGAAGGACCAGAACTGGATGATACAGGGTGGAGCTTTGGGACAATTAATTCTAAGCACACAGTAGATTATATTTTCATCACTAAGGGTGTCAGGGACGGTACCAGCACATACAGTACAATGGAGATGGGAGAAAAAGATGCAGTTTAAGAGGGAATGATTTTGAGATTTGAAATTATGATGAGTGGGATCAGAGATGAGCTGGGATAGTAAAAGGGATTTAATGTTCAAATAAAATTTATGTAGAAAGGAGGAGCACCAACTGAGATTGAAATCCTCCAGGATGAATAACTCACCAGAGAAGGCATGCAAGGAGATGGTGGTGAGTAACTCAGTCACTGAAGGTGGGGACATGCCATGACAGCAGTAGACACTGGCAAAAAATATGGGAAAAGGGAAGGGGAGGGAAAGTTTGAAAAGAAGCATCTCATAGGAAAAGGGTACTGAGGTGGAAAGCATATGCTCAGTCTGGATGTTTAAGGACAGATTGATGATTACTCTATCACCCCTCTTCACTATCTCCTGACAAACAATGGTGAAACCTGGAATGGCAACACAGGAATCAGGGCTCTTTGTCGCGAGCCAAGATTCTGAGTTCACTAGCACATCTAACTAGAGTTTAACCATGAGTAGTTCCAACTGGTTGATCTCAGGGAAGGCTGTAGATGTTGACATGGGCCATGATCAGATCTTTTGGTGGAAAGGGGATGACAGTACAGGAAAGGGCCGGGACTGAGCTCAATATCTCCTGCAATTATAAATAACAAGGAGGCAAGAAGCTTGGGAGAGCCTATGAGGCACTCATGAGAAGAGGGGGGAGGAGGAGATGAGGAAGAATGGTAAGAGATGTAAATTAGGAGGGCTGGTAGGCCTGAGGACTTTGAGATGAAGCCATGAAGATGAGAGGACACTACAACCATGATGGGTTAAGGCAGTGAGGTTGGAGGAGTGAACAGTGGATGAGGGTAAACAAGGGAAGGAGATAGAATGTGAAAGATTAGGATATATGGAAGTGAAGAGAAGGTGAGGACAGGAAAGAAAGTGAGCAGAGAAAAGGTTAGATCAGCGAAGTTCCCTCTAATTTTTTGACCCTGCAAGTGGAAGTCTCATGTCAGTCAATTCCCAAGTCTTCTCTGTAAGAAACAAAGTACTGTTCAACTAAATGAGATACACACTGCCTGAGCTGTGCTGCTACACCATTATTTTTCCCAAGCATAAAAGATGCTCCATCAGATGTAAACATCACCATTTTCATCATATCCAGTTGATGGGCACCATAGTAATCCTTCACAACTGTGGTGATGGCCTGAATATTACCTGCTGTTAATTTACCAAGTCATCTAAATGTTTTAGCTTCTCATTTGATGGTCAAAACTTAAAATATAAGAGGAGCACCTTGCTTACAGATATATCTGTACTCTCATCAGTAATTAGGGTATTGAAGGAGGCATTTTGAATTTCATTCAATGTTTAATTTTGAATGATAGCATTAATGGATGCAGGAATTCAAAGGGATAATTTTTGCTTCCCCAGTAGTCACTCATGCTAACATATTTGGCTATGCAGGTTTTTTTTTGTTTGATAACTAGATAGGTACACTGGTCCAAAGGACCATTTTCAGGTACATTCTAGGCCACAGAGATGGCACATGACAGTACAGTCAAAGCAACATACAGATCAAGAGATACATAAATTACTGGCAGAGGATAACATGTAACAGTCTGTACAAGTAAAAGCCATACAGCAATACAGAAAAAGCAATACACAACAAATAACAGATTAGGCCCGCAGTAATATATTCAAGCCAATGCCAGTGTATACGCAAGCTAGTAATGCAGTAAGCAACAAAGTTACAGCTAAGTCCAAGTTTGACTGCTCAGATCACACATAGAATAATGGTATATGGAACATACGAACATACGAACATATGAACATACGAATGTGCCAGCAGAAACACACCACCCGGTCTATCTAAGTCTGCTCGAGTGTGTAGCTAGCACTCCTAGTTTGCAGCTGCCCCACCCCTCCATTTATCATCCCTGCCACCCCCACCTCCCCCACCCTCCTCTCCCTTGTTCCCTGTCCCATGCTCTTTTGAAACTGTTCACAGATTTACATGATACCACCCATTCAGGTAGGGCATTCCATTTTGCTACCACCCTCTCTGTGAAATAGTGTCTCCTCATTTCCTTCCTAAATCTTCCCCCCTCTATTCTTAGCACATGCCCCTGTGACCCTCCCCCTCCTTAACTTAAAGACCCCATCTGCCCCATCCTTATTGATTCCCCTCAGATACTTGAATGTCTGTATCATGTCACCCCTGTCCCTTCTATCCTCCAGGGTGTACATATTCAGGTCTTCAGCCTGCTATCATAGTCTGTCCCTTCCATTCCACATATCATCTTTGTTGCCCTCCTCTGCACCCCCTCCAGTAGCCTGATATCACACTTTAGATATGGCCTCTAAAACTGCACACAGTACTCTAAGTGCGGCCTAACCAGCGACCTGTAGGGGTAAGATCACCTCTCTTCACCAGGATGAAAAAACCCTCACTCTGCACCCCAGCATTTTGTTTGCTTTTGCAGCCACTCTCCTGCACTGGGCAGTGTTGTCCATGGTCCCTGTTATCGTTACCCCAAGATCCTTCTCCTCCTCAGTGATCCCCAGCTTAACTACTCCCAGCTAGTATTCTCTCTTTGGGTTCTTCATCCCAAAGTGTATAACCTTACACTTCTTTGCATTGAACCCCAGCTGCCACCTCTCTGACCACTCCTCTAGCTTGCTTAGGTCCCCCTGTAGCTGCTTCCATCCCTCCTCTCCATTCACCTCTGCTCAGATTTTGGTGTCATCAGCGAACAGACTTATCTTGCTCACCACCCCATGTGCAATGTCAGATATGAAGAGCCCGAACAATACTGGCCCCAACACAGAGCCCTGTGGCACCCCACTCATCACCAACCTTGGAGCTGAGAGCTCCCCTCTCACAACCACCCATTGCAGCCTCCCACTCAGCCAGCTTGTAATCCAGTTCATCATTTTTGCCCCTACCCCTACACCAGTTAGCTTCCCCCCAAGCCACCCATGAGGCACAGAATCAAAGGCCTTGCTGAAGTCCAAGTAAAGAACATCGACCACATGACCCTTATCCAGCTCACCTGTCACCCAGTCATAATATTGTATCAGGTTGGTTTGACAAGACTTCCCTGAAACAAACCCATACTGCCTCACATCCTGGAGGCCATTATCCTCCAGATATGACACCAGTCTTTCCTTAAGTATTGTCTCCAAGAGTTTGCACACTATGGAGGTGAGACTTACAGGGTGATAATTACCTGGTTCATCCCTTGGTCCACTCTTGTGTAATGGTACTACATGTGCCATCCTCCAGTCCAGTGGCACACATCCTGACTCCAGTGAGGTGCTGTACAGATCCGCCAGTGGCTCTGCCAACACCTCCAACATCTTCCTCAGCACCCTAGGGTGGACACCATCTGGCCCTGATGCCTTGTCTATCTTCAGTGCCCTCAGTCCCTCTTGGACTCTACTTGCCTCAATTCTTCCATTGTTACCTCCTCTCCCCCTGTCCCCACCCTACCAGCCCATGGTGGTAGCGGTCCCCCCTTTTCCTCCGTGTGAACACTGAGCAAAAGTATTCATTCAGTACTTCTGCCTGCTCCTCACCCTTTTCTGTCCATTCCCCACCCCTTTTTATCCTCACTATTGTTTCCTTGCACTTCCTTTTCTCCCTGATGTATCTGAAAAAGTCCCCCCCCCAATAATTCCCTGTGCTAATCTCAGCTCCCTCTGGGCCTTGGCTTCTCTTACTTTTCTGGTCATCTCCTTGGACCGTCTTGCATACTCCTTCTTGTCCACTTCCTTCCTTGTCCTTCTCTACCTCTGGTGTGCCTCTCGTTTTGCTCTCACCAACTCCACTACCTCGCTGTTCAACTAGCATGGTTTTCTTGCTTTGCTCCTCTTACTCTGTGTTTTTGTGCAGGCTTCTGTTGCCTCTGTAATACCTCTTTTAATAATATCCCATTTCTGCTCTGCATCCATCTCCTGCCTTATGCCCTCTAGTTTCCCTTTCAGTACTTTCTGCATCCTCCCAAAGTCTGCCCCCTGAAGTTTACTACCTGAGTAACTGATTTCTCTGGCTCCCCACACATCGTGATATTAAACCACACTGTTTGGTGATCACTGTCGGCTAGTGGGTCCTCCACCTTTATTTCCCTTACTGTCTCCCCATTCAACAACACCAGATCTAAAGTGTTCTTTAGCCTAGTAGGCACAGTAACCAACTATGTCAGGAGACCATCCTGGATTGCATCCTGGAGCACTTGCTCCCTAGCACTGGAGGTGACTGGAATGCTCCAGTCAACCCCCAAGTTGAAATCCCCCATGATGACCACCTTCCCTTTTCTACATACCATTCTGATTTGTCCTGCTAATTCTCTGTCATGCTTCTCAGATTGAGATGGTGGCCTGTATACCATCCCAAACCTCAGTTTCCTACCACTTGAGTCTAGGAGCTGCAGTCAGATTGCCTCTGTTCTCCTTTCTTCCCCCTCATCCCTTGTGCATTTGATCCCATCCCTCACATAGACTGCCACCCACCGCCCCTGCCTTCTTTACGGTCCTTCCTGTATACTTTGTATCCTAGGATTGCCAGATCCTAGTCCTGGTGCTCAGTTGCCCACATTTCTGCGACAGCTGCAATATCCACCCTCCACACTGCTAAGAGTGCCTGTAGCTCAGCAGATTTGTTGCCTAAGCTTCTTGCATTCAGCGAGACCACCCGCCATCCTGCCCCCTTCCCTTCATTAGCCTCCATTTCCATCCTTTTACTCCCTATTTTTTTGGCAACCCCAAGTCCTTCCCTGCTAGCCTAGGGGGAAGGCAACACTCTATCAGATCCCTGCCTACCAGCTGTCCACTTGCCACCCCCCCATCTAGTTTAAATCCACCTTTGTCACAATATACCTCCCCAGTCTTTGCTTTAATACCTCCTTCCCCTCCCCACTCAGGTGCAGTCTATCCCTTGCAAACAGATTGTTATTATCCCAGGTACTGCCCCAGCCACCCACAACCCCATATCCCTTAGTTTGACACCATCTTACCAACTATGTGTTCAACTCCCTAATCCTCTCCTTTCTCACTGTGCTTGCGCAGGGTACTGGGAGCACTTCAGAGAATGCCACAGACTCCCCAGTCTTCTCACAAAACCTTCCCACTTCCTCAATCCTCTTTTTTGTTGCCGCCACCGTTTCCCCCGCTAGGTCATTTGTCCCCATATATACCACAATGAGTGGTTTCCTCCTACCCTTCCTTATGCACCTTAGGATTGCCTGTCCTGCCTTGTCTGCCTTAATCCTGGTATGGACTCCACCCATATCTGACTGTGCCTTTCTCCCTTGCTGCCCCATCTGATCCCCTTGAGTATGGAGTCCCCCAACACTAGTACACCTCCCTCCTCTTTCCTTGTGCCCATCGACACCCCCCCACCCAAGTTCTCATTTCTGGGGCCACTCAAGATGGTGCTTTTACAGTGTGTCCCAGTGTCTTCCCCACTTCCCTTCTCAATTGAGACTCCTCCCCTTCTCCTATTTGACTGCCAACCTTCCTCTCCCTCCTCACCTCTCCGAGTATTATCCCTCCCTCTGCCATTCCATACTCCGTCTCCCCACTAGTGATGCCCCTCTCTTCCTTCTCTTTCTGAGTACTATCCCTTGTGCAATCTCCTCCTGCATCCTCTTTCCCATGTATTGCTAGTACAGCAAACATGCGCTCTCCTCCCTTTGCCCTTATTGTGCGTTTCCTCCTCCCTTCTGCCTACTGCTGCTCCTATTTTTCTAGGTCCTACTACAGTCCACCCTTCATCAACTGACTTCCTATCTTCTGTGCCTCCTCCCCCCGACCTCTCCCTTGCCCCACTGTTCCTTCTCTGTGGTGCCCAACAATGCTCTCAGATGTCAGACCTCCTACTGACGCAATCCTCCCCTCCTCCCTCAACCTCCCCAGCTCCCTGCCAAGCCACTGAACCTATTCCTCAAGCCTCCTTAGCCTGTGGCATATTGGACACCCTCCCAGCCTCCACAGTATGTTCATCTGCATTGCTGTCCCACAACCATTGCACCCTACAATCCTACTCATGGTCCACACTACCTATACAGCCTCTTCAAGCCACTCTCCCTACAGCAAGTAGAATTAATTAATCATAGCCCAGTCTCTAACAGAAATTGTTATCCTAAATGCCCTTGCATGCAGCATAAGACAGACAACTGCAGTGGTAACTGGAAACCACAATTCTGCTCATAAGGACTATAGAGCTACTCACATGTTTTGTGTATTTATATGTCCTTAAGACTTAGCTCATATGGCTGTTCCTTGTTTCCTCCTTCCTGGCCTGTTCTGAGGGCTCAAATCAGTTTGCAGCTCCCCAAGCTCCTCCCTCACAGCCTTCAAACCCAACCCCCAGTGGTGTTTCAGTATTTGAGAAAGGCTGGTGTAAGGGTTGGGTGGGAAGGATTTAAACCTAAATTCTACTTTAAGCTAAATTTAAAAAGAAAATACAACAATATCAAAGCTTACAAAAATCCTCTATACATTAAATCTCTCAACAGCAGGTAGAATGAACTAATCCTTCTCTTCTGTAGTTTAAAAAACAATAGCAAAACTTACAGAAATATTCCCCACAGCAAGCAAGCAGACTTAACCAATCCTTTTCTCCTGTAGCTGATGGCTTACTCAGAATTTAAAGGCTTTGTGGGTGGGCAAGTCTGGGCATGTCCTGTGCACTCACTTCAGCCACAGAAGCCTTTAAAGCTAAATTCTACTTTAAGCTAAATTAAAAAGAAAATAAAACAAGATCAAAACTTACAAAAATCTTCTATACATTAAATCCCTCAACAGCAGGTAGAATTAACTAATCCTTCTCTCCTATAGTTTAAAAAACAATAGCAAAACTTATAGAAATATTCTCCACAGCCAGCATGCAGACTTAACCAGTCCTCTCCGGCAGCTGATCAAAGCTGCTTGGCTAGTTATGAGGCTGACTCCAGATAATATACAATTCTAGATGCCTGAACCCTTCACTGCAACTGCACCTGAGTATCCAATCATGGGTGTAGTTGCAACAGTTTCCATGAGTTATGGTAGCTTGCACAAATATCTGATGCAAGCTCCTTAACAATGGCCCACAGGACAGCCACAAGGTGGACCAGAGAAAGTTGGTCTACCTTTTGGCAACTGCGCACAGGATAAAAAATCCCATTAGATCATCACAAGCCCTATGCACCATATCATCAGCAAACCAGGGCTTGCAGCAATCTAGGAGTTTTGAAAATCCTGCCCAGTGAATCAACTGAACAGACAAATGCTTCTGGAACATGACTGGCACAGTCAGGCCAGGTAAAGAAAATTCCATCCTCCCCAGGTTAGGCAGGACACTTGCATACAGCGGTGGTGAAAAGGATATTTTTAAAATATAATCATGTATCTCCTGCACTGATAACATAGAACTGATCATCTTTACTGCCAATAGAAGATTTTTAAAATTTTAACATTTCTGCCTTAGACCATTGGCATTCCATCAAGGCCACTTGATTTTCTTTGGCTGCTGTAGTTTCTATCAGCATGCTGAGTTTCTCACCAGCATTCCTGTTTCTGATACCTTCAACTGCAGGTTTATGTTTCTTGCTGAGTAAGTGTTGTTTTACATAGTCCAGTTTCCAGCCATCACTCCATTTTTTGCCTTGTGCAAATTCTCATCCAACTTTCCCCTCAACACAAATTTTGCATATGAGCCTTGGGTCCACACCATATGTGATCGGGTCACATAGCTTTAGTTTTGTCTTCTGGGATGATGCAGGTGTAATGATCTCATTTCATTATGCCATACTTCTTTAAAAGCTGAACAGCACTTTTTCTTGGATGCAGAACTTTCATCTGTGCCTGAAGTGGAGCGGTGGGTTAGTCTTCTCTTCAGCATGTTGAATTGTTGACCTTCTGCACTTTCTAGGTTAGCCTGATTTTTAAGCCATTTTAAAGAACCACAAAAAATACAGAGAAACACACTTGTGTAAGATGGATTCCAACAGCTAAAATACTATTCTGAAGCAGACATAATGCAGAACATTGCTGTGCAGGAAATCCAACAGGTGATAGAAGGGCCTTTCACACTGCCAGTTCTATGCTGTTGTGGGTGGTGCACAAATGTAAGATGGTTGCCACTTTGAACGTGTGAACGCAATCCCACATTACAGTGCCTGGAAGGGATGCATTTGACTGTGATTCCTCTTTTCTTGGGATCACCTAGTCATGTAGGCATTCCATGCAGCCATCTAAACAGATTGCACCTATCACAATGGTGCCAGCACAGGTTCTTGTACAGTACACATTGGAGGAAACAGTACTCCAGAATCTTTTATATTGGTTCATTACAGGCTTCTGATTCCAACATGACTAAGAACTCCAAGCTTTTTTTCTCCATTCTGAAGGCATACTGGTTTCAGTTTGCATATTTAAACTCAAACAATGGTTCAGTGTACAATGAAGAGTAATGTGATTGTTCCCATCTTCAACCTTGGCCAAAATGATAATCCTCCACAACCGTGCATCCTCCAGCTAGAAAGGGTTTTGCTATACATCATACTGTTCCCCACTCAGCACCTGAGGGCTATTTAGTGACCAAGACCATAGGTGTGGATGCTGACAGTGGTCATAATGAGTGGCTCACCTACGATGCCCCCCCCCAGAAGTTCAGTCAAAACATTGGAAGGTCAGTTGCACCAGTGTAGGGGGCTGCTGTATGAATGAGAGCTGCATTGTTGCAGACTGAATGAAGCCGGCTGCACCACATCACAGCTGCAAATGGGGTAGGTCATATGAACCCAGCAATTCTTTTCAGCAGATGTGGGAAAGGACCTTGCCATGATTCTGTTGTTCACAACCATTTTGTTGTGCTGACGCTTTCCCATATTCTCATGGAAAGAAATAATGAAGAGACACATACACACCCACTCACTGAACCAGTTATGCTTCCAAGGCAACTTCAGCATCTCCCATAGTTCTGCTTTAACATTTTTTTTTCTGCTCATACATCCTCAGTTTCTGTGCTACGTGTTCTGCCTTCTCCTAGATGCCTTCTTACTTCTGCAGCTTTGCATCTTTCTTTTCTTTATCTTTTACACACTTGTGCATGCTTTCCTTCCCTTGTTTTTACTGCTGTGGCCAATGCCATCCTCCCCTACCCCAGGCACACAGCAAATAATTTATGCAAGCACACCATTTTTAGAAATGCTTCTGCTGTTGTTATGCTGGACAGATATTGGCCTGGGCAGGTGTAGTGAAATAAACTAGCAGCAGTGCATGTGTTACAGCTGAACATTTTGACATATATTTGTTTTATTCTGTTTTTGATTGCCCTCAACTACTGTCTTGTCAATGCCCTCCATCCCTCAAGTCAGTTTTACCACTGACTGTATTTCTACATTTTAAATAATAAAAGGAGTGTTCTTTAACATGGATTGGCCCAGGTTTCCATTGGTATTCTATCTGTTGTTTTCTTCAATCCCACTGTTCAAAATGACACTGCTCCCTGATCTTATGGGAAATAAGTGTAGTAAGACAGCTCAAAAGATTTATTAAAACCTGGTCAGAGCAATATTTAAAGGCATTCCCTTTTTCTCTCAAATGTAAAAACATACTAAGGCACATATTCAAAATGGGGAAGAAGGCTACTGTACATGAAGCTAACACAGAATAAGGGAGACCATATAAAATGGAATAAAAATGTATAGGTCATTATGTTCACTGTAACATGTACTGCTGTTTTAAGTGCCCTTTAACACTTCATCTTACTGTATTGTTGTCCAGTTCCCTTCTTTTAGACTTGGGCCTTTCATTCTCAGACATTCCTTAGGCCTTTAAAGGCCTTTAAAACCACATGCCAGCCCAGAGAGATGCACTATTAGTTAATTAAAAATCTCATCAAATTGAACACAAATAATTTCTTAGGCCTTTAAAATCTCATTGACACACAATTAACTTAACCAGTGTACTATGCTGCACAACAGGTAGGCAAGTGAACAGGTGGACAGGCCTTTTCCTGTTGTCATTTTCTATGTAGCTATATAAGCAGGGACTTAGGCAAGCTACTGTACTTTGCAAGGTGAAGTGAAGCCTTCCACAAGCAAGTAACACAAAGACCTCCACAAAGTATTACAAAACAATACAGACACCTTTCTGGACGTGAAATGTGACAGCAGGAGACTTATAAATTGTAAAATGTTTTAAAGTCCAAGAGCCTCCCTAAATACAGACTGTATGTGTGTGTGATTTATTTATATTGTAGACTCACACATCTCACATGCACACATACTCTATATAAGGAGGCTCTTGGAATTACAATTTATTGGCATCATGCTGTCACATTCCACCTCCATCTTACCCTCTTGATGGAAGATTGGAGGGAGACTTTGAGAGGCAATGTACCTATATTAAATCAATGGGTACCTCCCTCTTGGATTTTGCCTTCTGGTCAGGACCTAATACATTATGGTCCCACTTAGTTATACCTATTAGATCAGAAAGTGATCATCATCCCATTTTTTCTTAAAAGGTTGATTATAAAGCATCCCTCAAGAATTACTGCAGAAATCTATTATAAGGAAATAAGAGAGAACAAGAGCATTGCTTGGGATTACACACTAGAAGAACGCTTTAAGACTAATATTCATGAGAAGCTTACTAAGGATGATTGAGATATTCTGGGAAACTTAAATGTGAACCAGGTTTAGCAGAAGATGTTTAATCTCTTTGAAATAATTAAAAGTAAAATTTATAGGCAAGTCACACATAATCCTTGGAAGAAAAAGACTATTGGATGGTTTGATACAGATTAATTAACATACAAAACATGTCTTCAAACAATTATCAGAAACACTATAGATAGGAAGATTTTTAAAAATCTAAACCAAGAAAGGAAAAAATATAAATATTTCCTGGTATAGAAAAAAGCACAATACTATCAAGCAGAGTGGGAGAAAATGCTGAACGCAATTAATGACAGAGATAATAAGGTTTTCTGGACATCAGTAGCCAGAGGAACAAACAATTACAAACAAAATATTGATACATACATCTCTGAAACTCAGTGGGGTTCCTTCTTCACAAATATTTTCTATGACTCTAATGCCTGAGGTACCTCAATCTCTGATATTGATTTCAAAATTAATGATTGTATGATGAGTAATGTTTTTAGTTTAATTACAAAGAAAGAGGTTTACCTTGCAATAAAAACACTAAAATTAAATAATCTCCAGGACTGGATCATATCCCGCCAGAAGTACAGTATACATAGGTAATACTACCTTATAGTGTAAACTTCTGACTACCTTATTTAATAAATGTACCTTAGAAAATGTTGTACCACCAACATGGAAAGGAGCAGAAATTATTCCTATACACAAAAAATGAACTGTAGCAGATCCAGCCATGTGCAGGCTAATAAGTTTACTAGATGTTAGCTCAAAAATATTCTCCATTCTGCTCCCACCTTTGTTGTGTGTCTTTATTTTTTGTTGTTTTGTATTTGTCTTAGCAATATTGCTGTTATTGCTTGGTGTATGACCTGCTGTGACAGGTGTGTTGAACCATTAATAAAAAGATTAACTGCAAAAAAATATTCTCCAAAATTATATTAGAGAGATTAAGAATACAGATTGAACTAATTGGTGACTTAAATGAACTTAAAGCAGGTTTTAGAAAAGGGTATTCTACCACTGACAATTGTTTCTAATTTCACCATCTGAGAAATATGTTTCACTAAGGAAACAAAAACTTGTTACTGCTTTTGTGGATTTGTCATTGGCTTTTGACATCTTTTCAAGGAACACACTTTGGACCCTTATGACACAGAGTGGCACTGAGTCCCATTTTGTGCAAATAATACAAAATCTATATGAATGCACCTGGGCAAGAGTCCACCTAGGAGTAAATGGTCATCTTTCAAACACACTTCCCACAAATAAAGGGAGTATGGCAAGGGTACATAATTGCCCCTACTCTATTTTGTCTTTATATACATCAGGTTCTGAGTGCCATGGCCAACTCTGACTCAGATTCTCCTAAAATAATAGGCCATCCTTGCTCAGCATTAGCATATATTGATGATATTATCTGTTTATCCTTATCTAGAAAAGGACCGTAAAAAAGTTTGTTTTCTTAGATCTAAAGGTAAAAGAAGTAAAATTAAAAATAAATCTTGTAAAAACACAGGTTATGATCTTTTTTTTATTTATTACTTTTTGCCCCCTTAGTTTGGCCACCAGCCATGGAGCATCCTTGCTTCCACCTCCAGCCATGCTCTGCCCCTGAGACCCCTGGTTTGCCCCCCAGGGGTGGAGTCATGGCACTGGCCCCAGGTGCCACAAAATCTGTGGCTGACTGGGGGAGCTAGCTGAGAGGCTTATTGAAGCTGGAGGCTGGCTTCATGGAGGTGGCCCACTGCAGGATTTTTTCCCCCTGCATACGAGGGTGGGGATGTACAATGATGGCCAGCATCTGCCCTGCCCCCGATGTGCTGGCATTGGTGCTGTGGTGCATCTGGCTTCCACCAGGTGTCCCTAATGCACAGAATGCACTCCCTCCCTCCCCCAAAGAAGGAGAGCAGTTGCAGGATGCTCTATCCTTTTCCCCCGGCTGGCTCTCCAGCAACCTGTGTCCATTCCCCGAATCCAGGTCACCGGCACTGCAGGTTGGCACCTTGCCCCTGTGCTGGTGGGACAGCCCACAGGTTATGATATTTGGTAATAAAGAAAAGTTGAGGCACTGGAGAACAGGCCATCATAAACTAGAAGATTCAGATTCTTACATTTATTTAGGAATATCCTTTTATTATAATGGGCTATGGCAAAGTACATCAATAAAATTATAACATCAGCAAAAAAAATCGCTTCTTGTCATGGGAAAATGTAATTATCTTTATGATGGCCTTTCAGCAAGGCCACGTATTGAAGCAATTAGAGTGAAGTACTTATCAAAGATGCTCTATGGGGCAGAAATACAGGATGTGAATAATAAGGATAAACTGATGATACCAATATTCAAACTCCTCAGGAAAGTTATGGCTGTCGGGTGCACATGCCTGGCCTCATACTTGAGATCTGAACTGGGCTTGGAAAATATTAATTCAGTAATAGATTCCAAAAAGATAAATTATTGACTCCAAATAACTAGATTTACACCAAACAGATTTCCAAATTGATTTCTAGAAGAGAAAAAAAGAAGTTGACAGTATTAGGGTGTATGGAGTCACCATGATACAAACAAATATCAGAGCTCTTAAAGAAATATGATCTTCAAATTCTGTACAGTTATGTAAAGAGAAATATTACACTTAGCGTTCAATACAAAAAATACATCAACATTAAAATAAAAAAAATTGGATAAAAAATGACCTGCAGATCATTGAAACTTCCAGATAGTCCCCTTGGTTTGTGAATAATAACTCCTCTTTTGGTTATAAGGAGTATGTAAATGTTCTAAGTGACCCACTACTTAGGAAAATATGTATAAATATAATCTAGAACTTTTTGAACACAATGCTCGTCTTGTTAAATATAAAAAATATTCTCCCAATGGACAGAATTGTTACTGTTCTCATGATGGCAAGGAAGACCTCATTCATATTTTATGATACTGTACATGATATGAAAAAAGTCGTACATACTGGCTTGCTCCATATTAGAGAATTGGAGAGATTTGGAGAAATCGCTCCTAGTGAAAATATTGTTTTATATAGAAGATGAATATACCATCAAAAGATTAGTTAATCACTTTTAAATAATATCAAAAATTAGGAAAAATATTCTAGTACACACTGGCTTCAATAGTGCATTAAATACCAGTTTAGTAATTTAACCAGAACCAGCTACTTCTAGAACAAGCAAGTGAGCATATAAGGTTTTTAGTTAAGAGGATTTTTTCCCCTAATTCACTTAAATAGGCTTGTATTAAATCCCCTAAACTATAGACTTTAACTTAAATGCATACTCTGGTGTGGAATTTAAAGATGCATTATAATAATATAACAATATACAAAAATCACACATGCCCCCACAAGGCAAAGCATCATGGGCTGCATATGCAAATCACCACAGAATGTTATGCTGGTCCAACTTTAAGCAGAATTGCATGGTGCCAAAAGGCCTCTCACACAGTTTGCAAGGGTGCTAACAGGAAGACATGAGACACGTGTTTACGTCCTACCAGAAAGACAAAGAACCCGCGTACAAAGGTTCTTTTTGTCTTTAAATAGTTTTTATTTTAATGGGTTCACCACAATATATCCAAGGCACATTGCCTCTAGGGTAGCTGGTCCATTCCACTGGGGTGTCAAACAGATGAGGCATACTGATGAGTCCTGGTAGGACTAAACACGTGTCTATGTCTTCTGTTAGCACCCTTTGCAAACTGTGTGAGAGGCCTTGGCACCATGCAATTCTGCTTAAAGTTGGACCAGCATAACATTCTGTGGTGATTTGCATATGCAGCCCATGATGCTTTGCATTGTGGGGGCATGTGTGAATTTTGTATTTTCTTGAAACTTGGCTTCCCAGCCAAATGCCCTTTGGGGTAACCCTTGCCTCAGTGTTTGTGCACAAAGGTTCTTTGTCTTTTAAATAGTTTTTTATTTTAATGGGTTCACCACAATATATCCAAGGCACACTGCCTCTAGGGTAGCTGGTCCATTCCACTGGGGTGTCAAACAGACGAGGCATACTGATGAGTCCTGGTAGGACGAAACACGTGTCTATGTCTTCTGTTAGCACCCTTTGCAAACTGTGTGAGAGGCCTTTTGGCACCATGCAATTCTGCTTAAAGTTGGACCAGCATAACATTCTGTGGTGATTTGCATATGCAGCCCATGATGCTTTGCATTGTGGGGGCATGTGTGATTTTTGTATTTTCTTGAAACTTGGCTTCCCAGCCAAAATGCCCTTTGAGGTAACCCTTGCCTCAGTGTTTGCGCACAAAGGTTCTTTGTCATATAACAATATAACTGCAACAATACAACTGTTCACTTCTACTTGACAGTGTTAACTTACTGGTACCCATCTTAAAGTCATGCTGAGAAGAGTTAAACTGTTCCATGCACATTGCTTTAAAAAAAAATATATTTTATATTTGGTTAATTCCAGATTTTGTAGATCTAGTACTTTGTAAACTATACACAGTCTGATTGTATATTTGTAAACATGTGAAGGATGGAAGGCTTCTCTTGATGTATTCCATGGTAGTTTATTTAATTATATTCCAGTGACAAGACTATATGAATGTTATGTAATATTATTGTATGTCAATGTGTATTGTTCTATTGTAATGATTTGTAATGACTACAATAGTTGAACGAATAAAATCTACATTCCACCTCTGGAGAGAAGGCATCCCTAGTCTGATTTTACAGCCATGTAGTATTTCAAAGACAAACTATGTATACTTCCTTATCAACAAGAGATAGGCCTTTAAAATAAAATATTGTACTATATGGGTTCCTTTCTCAACTTATTTTTATCCATTTAGTCAGATAATATGAGTATGGTCTTAGCACCCCTTTCTCAGTCTGTATATATGCTGTTGTTTTTTGTTGGGGGGGCACCATATTCTTCCTTCCTGGATGCTGGCTTTGCAGTTAGTCTCCATTATCTGGATGGATTCCCTCATCTTTATTTTTCAGTCACTGGCTGTTTACCTCAAGAGTGTTCTTTGTAAATAAAAAAAATGTCTGAGGTGATTTCTGTTGTATCCAACATTATGTATTATTTACTTTTTAGGAACCACATTTGTAAACTGGATTCACCTGTGCATTTTGACTTGTGTGAGCTGGTTTTCTTGCAAAAAGCTCAATAAATAAAGAATGCAAAAATACATAAATAAATGTCTCAGAGTTCTTTTTTTTTGGTGTTAAAACCATTTTTACCTCAGAGAACACACTTCTTTTGAACCCACAGTATTTCACATCCCATTTATGCCCCATATGTTCATCATTTAAGATTTTAAGACCACATCAATTTTCACATATTTCACAGCTGAGCAAGACGCAGATCATCTCCCATGTTATCACTAGTAGTCCCCCACCCATTACCATCAATTTTAAAATTAACAAATGTTTCCTCTGAATTCATCCTTTTAGTTGTTTTTTTAAGCCTGATTATCCACCCAAAGAAATCATCTTTCCCATAGTGCTTGTTTTTAAATAAATAAGAGGTGGACATATAAAACTAAATAGTGTATATGAATCTCATCCCCCTATTCAGACACACCATTTTTTAATATATTTAGCCAATTAGCCAGAACAAGATCCTTTATGAAAAGGATGCATATATGGTGTCCTCCACTCCAACTGTTGAAAACCTCTATTGTGTTTTTTAGCTGCACTTTTAACTACCAACAGAGAATGGAATTAATGCAAAAAATATACCTATCAAATTCCCCAAAAATACAGATGCCAAAAAGCTTCAAACACATAATACTGCAGTATTACCTTTGCCTCCTTGAGACAAGATGCAGCAGAGACTCGTTCTTCAGTTTTATCGACTTCTAAGTGGTGCCAGGTTGAGGTTGAGGATGGTATACAGTACAATTTGAATTATCTGATTAGCTGGCAGTTTTACTTCCAACAGTCTGTGCAAGTGAAGTCACCATTTGACTGTGGAAATGCAAGATCCAATAAAAGACAAACTGTCTACAACCCCTCCTTGTGTGCATTTTAACAGTCTTCCAAATGGCGACACTTTATACTGTTGGAATTAAAACTGTCAGCCAAAACTGATCAGCTGTTTGAGTACTTTTATTGCATGGCTGGTTTGCAGAAGCTGCAAAACCACCCAGGCATGCTCCTTGGGAGGGAACATATGTTAGAAGCAGAATAGTGAGAGAGAAACAAATCAGTATGGAGCACAAGCTGAATAAGGGGAATGTGAGTCTTACCCAGAAAGGTAGGAGGTCAGAAATTAAATTATTAAATTGAGAGAAAAAAAATGCTTCACCCCTGTAGAGGAAAGACAGTTCAAAAACTAAATGGGGAAAATATGGACTCCCCCAACAAGGGAGGAGGATGGCATTAAAAAAAACATAACACAAGAACTTGGAGTAAAATAATTGATCCCACCCTTGTAAGGAGGAAACTAGAATAAAATCAAAAAAGAGAAATGTGGGCTTCACCCAGTTAGGGAGGAGACCAGAACATTTGAATTTAGGAGGGAGGGATTAAAAGATGCATCTTGGTAGGGGGAAGATAGTATATCAATGAAAAGAAGAACATATGGGCTAACCCAGAAGAAGAGGAGGCTGGAATTAAAAAAAAATGAAATGGGTGGGGAATAATTGGCTTCACCCTTGTAAGGAGGAAATTAGTATAACAACTAAAAGCAGAAATGTTGGCTTCACTCAGATAGAGTGGAAGCCAAAAATTACAAAGGGAAATATAGGCATCAACCTGGCAGGGAAGAAGCTAAACTTAAACAAATTGGGATGGAGGAACATAGGCTTTACTGTACCCTGATATGAAGGCCACAATAAAAAAAAACCTTTAACTGATTACTAAAAGAGGAAAATTACAGTAAAACAATTCAGACAAATTTGGCACAAGTAGATGCAAATAGCAAATAGGTAAAACCACATTAAAGAGCAGGTGGAACCAAACCAGACAGACAGGAAATTGATAAATATTTTAAGAAGTAGTCAGTTGTAACTTTTTAAAAAGTTTGTTATGTGAAAATGGTGTTGGATATGAGGAATAGCTCTCAGTCTGGTAGCAGACAAAGCTATCTCTAGTCCCCCACTACATCATCAGCATTGTGATCTCACTGACTGTGACATCACATGTGGCTAACCTGGCAGTTACTGAGTAGCTGTTCCTAGCAAGTAATGATGTCACAGTCAGTGAAATCACAATGCAGATGATGTAGTGGGGGGAATCGAGATAGATGTGTCAGCTGCATGGCAGAGTGCTGTCCCATACATTACACCTACAAATATCAAGTAAACAATCTTCTAGTTAATGAAAGGGAAAATAAAAAGAACCTCAGATATGAAAGGTAATAGTTGACTGCTTTTAAAAACTAATATTAGTTTCAAGCAGTACACTAGCTCTTTAAACACTAATACAAAAAAAATACAACTGATGCAGAAAGCTCAGGAGAGCAGAACTGTTTAACATGTATATATGCATTAAAATTAACACAAGCCAAAGAAAATAGCAGTTGTAGCACTACAGCACCATAAAATAGCTGTGATAGCAACAATCACATTCAATTAAATTGATTAAATTATAGAACAAATTGAGGATTTACTAAAGGCTAGAGTGGGCACACACTGAATGATTAAAGTGTCAGACCAAAGTCTGATTCCCCAGCTGACCCTCCCAGTGTGATATTCTTATGCTGTTGGCCACATTGGAGGAAAGCTAGGAAATAACCTATAAAGTACTAAGTAGAAGCTCCAAAGATTATATAGCAATCCATCTTATTAGTGGAGTTGGACACAGGTGCAATCCAGCAAGTCCTGCAACACTGGAAAAAGTGGGGACAAAATGAAGATTAGATCTTTAAACACAGCCTGACTGACTTGCCAAGACAGTTGTGTTTCTTGACTGAAATCCAGCTTATTTAACTCGGTAGAGTGCAACAGTATTTGAAAGCCATGCTGATGCACTAGTAGTCACACCCAGCAGACAGCAAACCTCTGGATCAGAGGATTAGGGTACAGGGGCAAGTTCAAGAAGTCATGCAACACTGGTAAAAGTGGGGAGAAAGTCCAGATTAGATCCCTAAACACAGCCTATCTGACTCACTAAGAAAACAGTGTTCATTGACTGACACCCAGCTGATTCTACTCAACACAATGCAGCAGTGTTTGAAAGCTTAACTTTACCTAAACATAATTTAATCAGTCTTCAATCCATGCCATAGCAAGCCATAAGTCAGCTTCTGCACACTCAGAAGGCCAAGCAAAAATAAAACAAAATAAAAAAAATGACATCAATTTACCCTCACAAAGTGTGACAAGTGACGTTGATCTACAGTTCAGTGTCACAGCAAACAGTTCAAGATCTCACATGGTCAGGGAATGGATTACCTAAAAGGTCTTCTGTTCCCTTACATCCCAGTCTGCTGTCTCTGTTACACTGAAGCAGGCCTGCTGCTGGTTCCAGAGTCTCATCTGAAGCTGTTTGATGATACCGTATGGTGTTTGGGGTGGGTGGGGTGCTCGATTGCTCTGTAACCACTTGTCCTCAACATTCATCCTGCCTGCCTTGTGGAAGACTTTCAGGGACTGTTATAAACTTATGTATTTAACAACGCCTGCTCCTATAGCCAGTGTTACTATATTCAGTTTATATTTATTGTTATTATTTTTTTTTATCATTTCTTTTTTCTTCTTCCCCATTGTAAGGCACCATGATCATGTAGAATACTGTAGGGCACCATAGAAACAACCATTGCCTTTCCTTAATCCACAGCTATTTTACTCCTTGAGGATAACTTCTATCTACAACTCTGTGGAGTGCCTGTGGCTGCCACAACAGTGCCAACATATAATCTTATTTCTGGATCTTTGTGAATTAAATAGCATATTCAACCCTGCTGGTAATCAATACAAACACATTGTCCTCAAATGGTTTATGTTTATTGATGGAATTGTGCATGTGTGTGTGTGTGTGTGTGTGTGTGTGTGTGTGTGTGTGTGTGTATTATTTATTTATTCCAAAAGTTAACCAGGAAAGACATAATGAGCTGGCAGCAGCTTCGTTCCAGAAGCATCCTTGGGAGACTGGGAATAGGAATGAAAATGTAAAACAGTAATATAGCAATTAGGTTTGTGCATAATAAAACATAAACACTACATGACAGATGTGCAGGAAGACGCAAAGTAGTGGTTACAAACAATGCTGACAGCAAAGATAGTTAACATAGCCACACCATGATTATAACAGAACCATTGCAACACAGTTAGCAATAGCAGAACCTTTGACTATAGAGTGCAATAAGATGTGCAAGAGAGCAGCAAACCCAATGTAAAGCTGCACATAATACAATTTGTGTGTGGGGAGGGGGTAGTGTGAAGGATATGAAATGTAAAAATATATAGGGAATATTACAATGGAGAAACAGTCAAAAGGATATTAATCCCGTGAGGAAAATAAGCAATATGGGGTACCCAGCAATAGAACATCAAATCAAAGCATCATTGGTACTATGTGGTGCCAAGCTATGGAACTGTCATTTATGTATAGTAAAAGGCAAACATACTGTACATGCTAAACAATGTACATGCAGATGCTGCACAATACAGACACATGCATGCACATAAGTATGCACATACATATCAGAAAATAAACAATCATTTTAACCTGATCAGTTCATGCTCTAGGGCCTCTGGAGTTGACAAGATCATTTCAAGATCATTTCTCAGTTTGAAATAATGTTTCCAAGTTGCATTCAAACTTCGAAGCCTCAACTGGGAGTTTTCAAGTTATCAACAATATAGAACTTCAGACCTTGCAGAAACTCTGTCAGTAACATCAACGATGACAACAATTTCACTCATACTACAGAAATTGTACTGAGGATGAAAAAAAGTCTCATACTGGGAATGGAACCCAGGCCTCCTATCCACTATTGCTTGGTAGCCTGTAGTTCTACCATCATACAAAGTCTCCTTGACAGTAAATAATGCTGTGGCAAAGTACATTTAGCACTGAGTGTAGAGCTCCTACACACACACATGCACACACACACATACACACCTGCGTAGATTTGGAAATGAACCCGTCAGTTAATTCGAGGTAATGTTTCCAAGTTACATTCAAACCTCAAAAATCTGAGATGGAAATTTTCAAGTTATCCTCTATATAGAACTTCACATTTTTGCTGAAACTCTATCACAAACATCAGAAATCACATCAAACCATTTCTGTCTTACTACACTAATGAAGTAACAAAGAAAAAAAAAGGCCCACTCTGGAGGATCAAACCCAGGCCATCTACCCACTAACTTTACCACTGTGCTAAAGCTCATTGACAGGGAATGTTTGTTGTGGCAAATGACATCCAACACTGAGTGCAACCCCCTCCCACTTCTACTTTTTGGAACTAAAAGCAATAGCTTAATTGTGATGACGTATATTGTATTTATATGGTCCTGTATTTGTTTATTAGGTATTCTTAAATTAATAGTAAATGGGGGAGTCACATGATGCAGTGCTCTTGCTAGCTGCGCTCTCTATGAGCTCTGCCTAAACCCTGTCCATACATATATTTTTCTGGTCATCGTTGGTGTATCGGCGTTTACAAAAGCAATATTTGTTGATTGGAAGTAACGAGGAAGCCGGTGGGGATACAGATGGAAGAAGAAATGCCAAAAGTGGCAGTTAAACATACCCCTCCAGCAACCCCCGAAAAGGCCCCGAAGAAGGCTCGGGCCTCGCCGCTACAACCAGCCCAGCCCACCCACCAAAGTAGTGAAGGGGAGGAACTACTAACTGTGGCAAAGTTCCTTGAAGAATTCAGACCATTCAAAGCAGAGATGGTTGAAATGGCTACTGCAATTAAAAATGTTACCTCTACCCTGGAAGACCTGAATAGAAAAATATCAGATAATGAAGCACGAGTCAGGTCGTTGGAAAATCATGCCAACAAGACTGATCCTGAGATTGTTCAATTAAATCAGTGTATCACCAGTTTGGATTTGAAGGTTGAAGATCTCGAGGGCAGAAGTCGAAGGAACAATGTGGTGGTGATAGGACTGCCTGAAAAGGAAGAAGGTAGTGACCCAGTGAAATTCTTTCAAAAATTCATTGAGAGGATTGCAGGGCCCTCACCTTATGATCCTTGTTATAATATCGAAAGGGCGCATTGAGCCCTCCGTCCGATGCCGCTGCAAGGGGCGCCTCCTCGTATCTTTATGGCCAAGTTCTTAAATTATCAAGAGAGGCAGATTTTCCTGCAGAAAGTCAGGGAAACCAAGGTTCTGCAATGGGAGGGGGCAAACCTAAGGATTACCCAGGACTTGCCATTATCGGTTCGGCAGTGTAGAGCAGCCTTTCACCCCCTTGTCTCGAAGATTATTGCAGCTGGGATTAAATTTAGAATGGCATATCCCGCGGTGTTGCAAGTCTACATCTCAGATTCGTGGAAAAAATTTGAGGATCCAGATAAGGCATCTGCTGCACTTCAGCTTGCGCTTCCTGCCCTCTTTAAAGCTAAGTAAGGGTTCATCTTCCCTGGGCGTATTTGTTTATTGGGATGGTCGTTAAAATTTTGTGAGCTTTTCCCAGTAAATGCTTAGACATCCTATAAAGATGAGACAGACTACATCGCAAAAAGGGTACTGAGAGATCATATGCCTGTCCCCCCCGGATAATAGTGATCTTCCTTAAGTGGGCATCTGTCTGTACAAAGGCAACTTCATCATTGCTATTTAATGTAGCAGTTTCCTGTATCCCCTATGCGCTCTGACAAGGACTTTGTTTCATCTGGGTATCCCAAGGCATGTAAGTCCCTCATTGGTCGGTCCAGGGTTCTAGAGTGGTCATCTCCAAACCAATCGTGGCAGATTTATGCCTGCTGGTGGAGCAGTTATAAGGGCTTTGGGAGTTTCCATGGGAGATCTACAAACCTGAAATAATGGCAGATCTGGATGTGTCCAAATGCGCACCGTGGAGCCTGTTGGTGCTACAAATGTCTGCAGTGTACGGCATGGACTAAGCGCTCCGCAGGAAGGGATGCAACAATGGACCAGATAGAGGGGACTGAGGGCGCTTTTGGAATGGATACCGGAGTTTCGCCTTAATGTTACACTATTTCCAGGAGGGCATTAGAAATACGTGTTTGCTACTCCAAAGGAGGTTTTTTTTTTTTTTTTTTTTTAAGAATTTAATGTAGTTTACCGTAGGTTAGTAATCATTGTTCTTGAGGCTTAAGACGGCTTGATATGGTTGGGGTTTTCTGGGGAAAAGAAGTTGAGGTTAATAATTCTCTTAGGGACATATCAACGTTCGTTGGGCTATTAGGATCTACGTGTAGGTTGATAGAAAATACACTGTTGTTGGATGTTTCTCTTCACAGTAAAATCTAGTGTTGGGCATTGTTTCAACTGAAAGAATGGAAGGGGAAGGAGGGAGTATACAGTGATGCGACTGCCATCATGGACCATGAAGATGAGGGAGGAGGAGAGTGGATAAGAGGGGTGGAGATTAGGAGGAATATATTACTTTTGGGTATTTCTTGGGGGTTTATTGGGGGCAAGTCTCCAAGATCGAGGACAGAGAGTACCGGATAGGTAGGACCCTAATATTGCTTGAGGGGGATATGCAGGATAATGGCGTTGTGTGGGACAATTAAATTTGCAAGCTGGAATGTTAAGGGAGCACGACAGAAATCCAAACAGTATAGGATATTGAAGCATCTAGAGGTGGTGAAGGCAGATATAGCGTTCCTGCAGGAAACATATTTGCTCCAAACAGAATGTAATTCCATGAGGCATTTACAAATGGGGACAGTTTTCTCTTCACAAGGTAGTACGCAAAGCCGAGGGGTTATGGTGCTCATGCGTAGGTCCATTCCCTTTGTTCCCCTTCAGGTCATTCAGGATGAGGAGAGTAGATATGTTCTGGTCAGGGGTAGACTACAAAATACTGAACTTCTCCTTGGCTCTGTTTATGGTCCCAACACTGAGTCCCAAAGGTTTTTTGTTAAGCTTCTGGAAGCCTTGACCCCATTTGTACAGATCCCTATGATTCTAGGTGGTGACCTAAACCTGGTTTTAGACCCTTTAATGGACAGAACCAGAAAAACTATTTTGGCCTTCTCACCGGCCCAGAGGGCCATGGGAGAATTATTGGACCAGCTTGGTCTAGCAGACGTCTGGAGAATTGTTCACCCGAAGGCCAGGGAATACACGTTCACCTCTCAAGTTCACGGGACAGCATCCCGTATAGATTACATATTACTTTCTCGTACTCTTCTTCCGGGTGTGCTAGATGCTGTAATTATGTCTGGACCCCTTTCTGACCATGCAGTGGTGGTGGCGTCAGTTTCCTTCTCTTCCCTTCCTAAGAAGGGTAGTAGGTGGAGGATAAACAACCAGATGCTGCGTAACCCCAAAACAGTAGAGTTTATTTCAGTGCAAATAGAAGAATTTATAGCTAATAATATGAAAGATAATATCAGTCCTGATATGTTATGGGGAGCACTCAAAGCCTTCATACGAGGTATATTAATTGGTCAGGCTACCAAAAGGAAAAAGGAGAGGATGCAAATCCTGTCCGAATTGCTAAATTGAATAAGAGGAGGTGAAGCTAAATTGACCTCACAGTCTTCAGAAGAAGAAAAGCTCTAGCTTGTTAAACTGAGAGACTTTTATCTAAAATTGCTTGGGGAACAAGCGGAGTTGGCGTTAATTAAGACTAAGGCTAATTATCTTGACCAGGGAGAAAAGGCGGGTAGGCTCCTCACCAGACGAATTAAACAGTTGGAATCCTCTCGAATAATCTCGGGGATTCAATCCAAGAGAGATAGGCAAGTGAAAACTATGCCTGGGGAGATAGCGCAGGAATTTAGACAATACTTTGAATCCCTGTATAGTAAAATGGAGAATCCCCCCACTGAGAGGGAGATACTCGCCTTTTTGGAGGGATTGGGTCTCCCCTCGCTGACGGAATCTCAACAAACACAGCTGATGACTGATATTACCCAAAATGAGATTGAATTGATTATTCAGAGTCTCCCATTAGACAAAACACTGGGGCCTGATGGGTTCTCATCAAACTTTTATAAAACATTTTCCAAACAACTATCCCCTTTACTTCTGATGCTATTTAGGCATATTTTGGGTCATCAAACGTGGGACCAATCACTGTTTGAAGCACTTATTGTTTTAATACCAAAGCAAGACAAACCCCCTGAACTTCCAACTAGCTATAGACCTATTTCCCTCCTTAACTACGATGTTAAAATGCTAGCTAAATTGCTGGCGGATCGTATAAGTCGGGTACTACCCGGCCTTATTGGCCCAGAGCAGGTTGGCTTTATGAAGGATAGATCTTCCGCTGATCACCTTAGAACCTTGGCTCATGCCTTCTCGGTGTCTGAAGGGAGTAGCTCCGCCATGGCTCTGCTTTCTTTGGACGCCGAGAAGGCTTTTGATAGGGTCCATTGGGGGTTCCTGTTAACCACAATGGGAAAGTTTGGGTTTCCAGATCTATTCTTAAAATGGATAGGCTCCCTGTATTCTAACCCCACAGCAAGAGTCAGTTGCAACGGGGCCACTTCAGACCCCTTTAATCTTCATGTAGGTACTAGACAGGGTTGCCCTTTGTCCCCTCTCCTTTTCAATATATACTTGGACCCCCTCATCAGAACAATAATGCATGAACAAGGAATTAATGGTATTAGAATTCTTGATCATACCTTGAAAATAACAGCATATGCAGATGATCTTTTGGTATATATCTCCAATCCAAGAATGTCTATTCCAGTTCTTTTGGAGGTTATTCGGGAATTTAGCAGATTGGCCAATTACAGATTAAATTTAGATAAATCTGTGATATTCCCGCTAAATAAAAGTTTTTTTAAGCAGGAAATCACTGAGTTTGGTTTGACTTGGAAATCAGACTCCATTAAATACCTCGGTCTTAACCTAACAAGGAACAGGTTTAAGATACGTCAATTAAACCTGGACCCCTTGGTGCGTACTATTGAATTAGATTTGGAAAGATGGGCTAGGCTTCCGATCTCATTATGGGGGAGGATTAATTTAGTTAAAATGAATGTTTTCCCCCGGTTGTTTTACCCTCTCAGCATGTTAAATATCTGGTTACCACTTTCTTGGTTTAGGAAACTGCATAGTATTATTGCTAATTTCGTATGGGGTCATAAGAAATCCCAAATGGCTTATCATAGGCTGGCTGCTCCCAAATCACTGTGCGGGTTGAGACTGCCACATTTTGCCCTTTATTTTTGGGCTGGCCATGCTTGTAAATACCTGAGGTGGGTGAAGGGTATGGACGTATCATTACAACAATAGTACACGCCTTTATGGCTACAAATTGAGCTGGCCCTCATTCAGAAACAAGGGTTGAAACCCGAGGCCCTGCTCTATCTTTCTCTGAAACTCCTTCCCCCCCTCTTACGTAACTCCCCAGTTGGGATTTCGGTGAGAATTCACATGCAACTTTGTGGTTTCATCAAATATGACTGTCTCAGGGATTGGAGGCAGCCTGTTTGGGGTAATCCACGTTTTCTCATTGATAGTAAAATCCTCAACCCCACATGGTTAGCCCTGCCTGGTACATGTTGTGTGAAAGACTTTCTTACACCTGATGGAATAGTACTCTCTTCCCCTGAGATCCTGAGTAAATTTGAGATGTCCACCACCGCAGTCTTTAAAGTATATCAGCTTAGGCATCCTTTGCTTAGTAAGATGGGTACGAGAGAAATTCAGAGTCCAAAAGTGGACTTCTATGATACATTAGGGCCGTTGGCAGGCCTATCACATGCCATTTCCAAAGTATATACAGTATTATTTGAGTGGGCTTACTCTCAAAATCCGGTTCAAGGCTCATATTGGGCCTCAAGGTTTCCTAATGTGGAACTCAACTGGAAGGCTGTATGGCTGAGTTGTCATAGATTTCTTCTGCAAGACCGTTTGAGATTGGTGCAGTTTAAAATTCTTCATAATATTTACTATTCCCCGCAAAAGTTGTTTAGATTAAACATAGCCACAAATAATACATGTAGTAGGTGCCAATCTGGGATTGGGGATTTGATGCATATTTTCTGGAACTGTCCAAAGATAATCCCGTTATGGACAGAGATCATAAGCAAATTGAACCCTTTGTTAGGGCTGGGGGACCTTTTCACTCCTGAAATATGCTTGTTGGGAGATGTTTCTCATATTCCTTTAAAGAGTAGAAGGTTCCACATAGTTTTGATTGTGGCCACTCTTAAGAAAATTGTCCTCAGACACTGGAAGGACTCTGTCGTGATCAGTTACACAGAATGGCTGGAGGAATTGCTTGCCAGTTTGAGGGTTGAGAAAATGATAGCTATCCTCCAGAATAAGCTCCCTAAGTTCGATAGGATCTGGGGTCCCTTCTATACTATTTACTCATTATAATAGCTCATAGTTTACCTACTGATGGTTGGTACGCATTCTTGTTGGACTTGTGCTGGGGTGGTAATGGGGGAGGGGTGGGGTGTGGGGAGGTTCTTTTGGGGGTTGTTACAGGGATTGTATTAATCTACATGTTAATTATAAATATGTATGCATTTGTACATGTATGTACTTAATGTTGCTGGATTTTATCTCTGTAACTAAAAATGAAATAAAAATTCTAATGGAAAAAAATTAATAGTAAATGAACATGAAGATCCATTCATGCACCACATAAGGTGGGAAATATAATTTGTAACTGGATTTGAATTGATAGTGGTACAATTAACTATCTGTGCACACTGAGGGTTATAATATATTTGTATGATTTATTATTAATGATTTATAATAATGATTTAGTATGTCACTAGCTTTCTGAGGCTTATGTCAGTTTGACATAAGGAATACTATTGATTGTAAATGTTGCTCTGAGTAGATTGGTAATATGATTATCAATCAGTCTAAGTACAGTATATTGTTTAATTGTAACTGGGCAAAATACAGTAACATTATATGTATATCCATTACCAGATCCTGATGAAGTAATGAGGGCATTAGGAAACATTGATCATTGTGTTGGTGAATTGATTGTTCTTACAATAAATATTTATTAAATTAACTGGTGAGCGGATCAGTTGTCTATACTACTGATGGATTTTGTTTGAGGTTTTATGGAGCTTGATCCCTCCTGCTGGTATCTGTTTTACTTTACAGATGCCTGGTTAGTCACACTTCCTTGTTTGCATGAATAATAAAAAAAAAATCTCCCACACGGGATGAAACCCAAGCCCCTATGCACTACTGCTTGGTAGCCTTTACCTATACCACTGTATAAAGGCTCTGTAACAGGAAATGCATGCTGTGGTAAAGGACATTCAGCTCTGAGTGCAGCCCCACCCCCAACCCACACATACACACACACACACACACACACACACACACACACACACACACACATACACTCACACACACACATAAACACATGCTGCAGTGGGCTTAGTAATGAATTTGTAACTCAGTTTGAAGAAATGTTCCCAAGTTGCATTCAAATCTTTAAGCCTCAGCTTGAGATTTGCAAGTTATCAGCAAGGTAAAACATAAATCTTTGCTGAAACTCGGTCACTAACATGAGCAAGGGCATCTACCAATTTCTCTGATAGTTCAGAAATTGTAGTGAGAATAAAACAATGTCCCCCACTAGAAACAAACCCAGACCCCCTTACTCACTAACTACTGCTTGGTAGTCTATAGCTTTACCACTGTACTAAAGCTCATTGACAGGAAAGTCATGTTGTGGCAAAGGATATCCAATGCTGAGTGCACCCTCAAATGCTATAATGGATTTAGTAATGCAATAATCTGTCAATTTAAAGTAATGTTTCCCAAGCTGCATTCAAACCTGAAGGTCTAAGCAGGAACATTTCAAGTTATTGGCAATACAGAATTTCAGATTTGTTTAAACTCTATCACTAACATCAGCAAGGTCATGAAACAATTTTTCAAATACCACACAAATTGTAGTGAGAAAGAAAAAAAAATCTCCCACTGGGCTCAAACTCAGGCCCCCTATCTACTACTGCTAGGTAGTCTGTAGTTCTACTACTGTAGAGAGGTTCTGCAACAGAAATAATGTTGTGGCAAAGGACATTCAGCACTGAGTGCAGAACCCATACACCCACTCCCACACACACACACACACACATGAATACGGTGGATTTAGTAATGAACCTGTCAGTCAATTTAAAATAATGTGGGCAAGTTGTTGTTTTTTTTTTTTTATTTTAAAGTTGCAAAGTACATGATAGATTCCATGAGATGCAAGTCTCATTTACAAAGCTTCCCAAGTCATAATTAAGGCAAATAATGACAAACAATAAATGCAACACAGCTAAACATACACAAAGCAATTAATAAAGCAATTACTTACATATTTTTCATGAAGCAGCAATATTTTTAAGTCATGTTTAAAAGTGCCAAGGGAAGGTGAATTTCTAAGTTGAGGGGACATGGTGTTCCAAGAAAAAGGAGCTCCATATGAGAAACATTCCATACCAAAATGTGTATGAAGTTTGGGTAGTAAAAAGCCACACTGTGGCACATCTCTGAAACTGTATTTGAAAACAGGAACAGCAAATATTTCTGATAAAGAAGTAGGGATCTGATTATTAGCCAATTTGTAAATGAGAAATAACCAGTGAATATTACACCTGGAAGAAGGAGATAACCAATTCAATTGTTGTAATAAAGAGCAATGCTGCTCATCCCACCTTGCTTTCAAAATAAAACAAAGTAACTGAAAATAAATGGCGTTTAGTGGAAGGAAATGTGAGTAAAAGGCATCGGGGTAGATAGTATCACCATAATCGAGGATGGGTAGGATTGCCTGCCCAATAATGTGTTTATGATGCAGGGTTGACAAACAATGACTGGTTCACTTTAAGTGCCTCAGGCATTGGTGAACTTTCAAAACAGTTTTATCAGTATGTGAGTTAAAGATCAAAGAGGAGTCAATAATGTGTCCAAGATATTAAATTAATTTGCACATTCCAGTGGATGATTTTTCAGGAGGATGGAGAAAGAAGAACCTTCCAAGGACATACAGTGCTGAGACCAAGACATCATTCTTAGTATCATAGTAATATGTCAGCAGAAAAGGACCATCCTGGCCCATCTAGTCTGCCCATCTCCTCCTCCCCTACTTGCCATTGGAGCACAAGGAGTCTATCCTTTGTGCTCTAACCAACCCCATATGTCTATCCTATGCTCTCTTGAATCCCTACACTGTTTCAACACCTGCCACCTCCACAGGTAATCTGTTCCAGGGTTCAACCACCCTCTCAGTGAAATAACACCCCCTTACATTATCTTTAAATCTTCCTCCTTCCAATCTTAAAGTATGACATCTTGTTTTATCTCTGACTTTCATTTTAAATAGACTTCCTTCCATCACTTTATTTATCCCCTTCATGCTTCATTGCTTGAGTCTTTAAACTATTCAGAAGAAGTAAATTACAGTATCTGAGAATGTTTTCACAACCTTGTCAAAATCACCCTGACAGATTGTGGCAAGAGAAGAAGGAAATTTGTAAGTATAACAAAGCACTGTGTCATCAGCATGAAGTCTAACAGAGCAAAAATCTACAACAGAGTGAAGAGGATCTACAAAAAGATTGAATAGGATAGGACCTAGTATACACCCATGAGGAACCCCTAAGAAGACAGGAAGTGGAGATGAAAGACAACCATTCAAAGAAACATATTGAATTCTACCATATTAATATGATGAAAACCAGTTTATGACCCTTTGAAGAAAACCTGTAAGGAGATAGATGAGTTAGAAGAAAGAGTGCTTGATCTCATCACCAGTTTTCAAAACATCGATGAACATCTGTGACACTAGAAATGTATCATGCCTGACATGAAACTCTTGGAGGTTAAATCCACCACACATTGTCGATTGCTGTAGCTTGGCAAAGGATGTTCTTGGTGGTTTATCATCTCAATTTTTTTTCCACAGTAATATCTATCATTGGTCCTAACTCTCCCCCCATTCCATGTGTAAACAAGCTAAGGTAGTTAAATATAGGAGAATGAGGTGAGAGTTAGGACTGATGACCCCAGTGCACACCCCGATTTTTTGGACTGAATTTCTTCACTTTTGTTATTGTGGAACAACCCTAAGTGATGCAATAAGCAGAATTTTTTGCTATGAATTTCCCTTCTTTCTGAGAATGTGCACTATAAATAGTGAAGTAACAGCAATGCAAACACAAGTGCAAAAGCTAACACACATGGTGATGTAAATGTAAACGATAACGCAAACAGTAATACAAACACAAAGCAAATGTTAATGAAAACAGAGACGCAAATGCAAGCATGTACGGAAACGCAAACCGTAATGCACACAGGCACAGTAACATAATTGGAAATGCAGACAGTTACAGTAACAGCACGATGACACCAAAGGAAACACAAACAGAAATGCAAATGCAAATGGAAGTGCGTACACAAATGCAAATGGAAATGCAAACAAAATCAGTAATGGAAATGCAAATGTTAACAGTTACACAATTGCAAACGCAAATGAAAACGCAAAGGGTAATGCACACAGTGGCGAAGATGGGAATGGTAATGCAAACAGAAATGCAAAAGCAAGCGTGTATGGAAATAGTAATGCACACGGTCACAGTACCGCAATAGGAAACACAAATGCTAAAGGTAACAGCAACGATGACGCCAAAGGAAATGCAAATGGAAGCATGTACGCAAACGCAAATGGTAATGCACATGGGGATGCAAAACAAAATGCAAGCAAAACCAGTAATGGAAACACAAATGTTAACAGCAACACAAATGCAAGCACAAATGAAAACGCAAAGGGTAACACACACGGTGGCATAGACGGGAATGGTAATGCAAAAGGAAATGCAAATGCAAGCATAAATGGAAATGCAACTGGTAACATGCATGGTCACGGTACTAAAATAGGAAAAGTCAACGCTAACGGTAACAGCAATGATGACACCAAAGGAAACGCAAACACAAATGGCAGCGCATATGCAAATGCAAATAGTAATGCACATGGTGATGCAAAATGAAATGCAAACAGAAACAGTAATGGAAATGCAAATGGTAACAGTAACGCAAATGCAAGCACAAACAAAAAGGCACATGGTAACACACACAGTGGCATAGACGGAATGCTAACGCAAACAGTTACAGAAATACAAGTGGGAATGCTAACTGTGACTGTAATGAAAGCACACACTCTTTTTTTCACCAACAGCTGCATAGAGAAACACAGTGAATACAAAGAATGTATGCATAATAATGGGCCTCGGAGCAGAAAATGAGCACTTGGAATACTAAATTGCTTATAGGTCAGGAACCGTACGATGTAGAAAAAAATTAAAATTTCATATAAATTATGACTTTCCTGGCTAGTTTTGCAGTTAGCCCCCTAGTCAGGGGCTAAACATTTTTCCAATGAAAAGTCTGTATCTTGAAGCGTTTCCGAGATTCGAGCCCCGAAAGGCACGGCGGATGCTGCAATCTTAGTCTATGGAAAACAGTTTCAATTTTGGAGCACCATAACTTTCCATCCATGCAATATTTTGTCACCAAACTACCAAAAGGCACATCTGTGGGATTTTGTCTTTCTTCCCTCCATATTTCAGCCCAAAAGACCAAACGGTTGTTTTGCAGCAAGGTGGCAAAGAATTCCTGTTATTTTGGGCATAGTGTCACAAATCACGACACTTTCGCAAATGAAATCATGAAAGTGTCATGAATGCGACACTACTTTGCAACACTACTTTTTACAAAAATCTCAACCCCACCCCCAAAAAGACATGGCTAGCACCATCAGGGTACGACTAGGTGAATACAAAAAGAATTGTGCCTCTAGAGGGTCCCAAAATTTAAATGCCAAGCATTTCTGTGACCACTAACTGAAAAAAAGGCTGACTTACGACACTACAGGGTCATTTGCAAAACCAAAAACTGCATTTGCAACACTGTTGAACTTTTTGTTAACTTTTCCCATTGACTATAATGGGAAACCTGTTTTTTGAATAATTTTGGAACCGTTTAATATTTTTCCACAAAATCTTTGAAAGGCACATCGGAGACCCCGGTCGCATGTTTCCTGAAGTTTTCAGACTGGTTGCACAAACCGTGTGACCTGAAGGTGCGGGCAAAGAATGTGAAAAAAAGCATAAATGCACTACGCAATGTTGCTTTATAACTCCGCAACCGTATATCCAATCATTACGACACTTGGAAGATCCAGAGATCTGTGGTACCCTTTTGTGCCTGCCTAATTCCAGGAAAATCCATTTTATAGTGGCAAAGTTATTAAGATACAAAATTTCACACTTTAACCTTAAATGGGGTACTCAACCCTAACTATAGTGGCACTACCATGCCACTATTATATAAATATATATATATATATATGCATATATGTATATATATATTATACTCGCGCAGTAGTGCCAGTATACCAGAGTTGAGTGCAAACTTCTGCGTTAAACCCAAACTTTTAACCTTAATAACTTTGGAATCACAGAACGGATTTACACATAATTTGGTATGCATAATCTACAGGCATAGGTCTCTTGCTGTGCAGAATTTAGTGCAAATCCATTATGTGGTTTGTGAGACAGAAACTGTCCAAAAATCCTAAATTGACAATTTTTTTCACATTTCTTTGTCCACCTCAGAAATGCCTTTATGTTGTGGTGTGAATGTTTCAGAGTAGAAACTCTTTCTGTCACAGGTGTGTCTTCTGAAGGTTTGGTGAAAAAAATATTAATCTTTTCTAAAGTTATAACATTTTTAATTTCCCATTATTTCCTATGGGAAAATGTATATGTATAATGAAAGTGGAAGTACTTTTCTTACACTTTCACCTTAGTAACTTTGCAACCCTTCAATGGATGTGCATGACATTTGGAATGCTTAATCCATTGGAGAAGGTCTCCTAATGTGCCAAACGTTATGTGAATTGAGTTTGTGGTTTTTGAGTTACAGAGCATCATAAAATCCTATATTTACCATTTCTTTTTTACATTTCTTTGTCCAACAGTATTTCAGAAATGGCTTTAGGTAGTGATACAATATTTTTAGGGTAGAAAGCCTTTGCCTCACAGATGTGCCTTTTGAAGGCTTGGTGCAAAAATATTAACAGTTCAAAAGTTATTAAACTTTTAACTTCCCATTATTTCCTATGGGAAAATATATATGTCAGGCGAAAAAGTTGTAATTTGCGCAAGTTACATAATGTGCACAAGATACTGTCAGGCACGAAAGTTGTAATTTGTGCAATTTATGTAACTTGCATAAGATACTGTTGTATTTTGTGGAAATTATGTAATTTGCATAAAATACAACAGCATCTTGCGCAAGTTATGTAATTTGTGCAAAATACATGTTAAACCCAAATATTTGAACCTTAATAGCTTTGGAACCATTTCACAGATTTGTACACAATTTGGCATGATTAATCTCTATGTGAAGGCTCCTGACATGCCAAATATAGTGTGAATCAGTTTTGTGGTTTTTGAGATACAGAGCATCACAATAATCTAAATTTACCAGGTTTGTTTACATTTCTTTGTCCACGTGTATCTCAGAAACAGCTTTAGGTAGTGGTTTGAACTTTTTAGGGTTAAAAGCCTTTGCCTCACAGATTTGCCTTTTGAAGGTTTGGTGGAAAATATTAATCCTTTCAAAAGTTATTAAACTTTTAATTTCCCATTATTTCCTAAGGGAAAATGTATATGTCAGGCAGAACATTGACATTTGTGCAGGTTACATAACTTGTGTGAGATACTGTTGTATTTTGTGCAAATTACATAATTTGTGCAAAATACAACAGTATCTTGTGCAAGTTATGTAATTTTGTACAAATGGGACTGCAGGGTCTGAATGGCCCTGTGCTCCCACCATAACATAAGGATGCTGTTATACTGTCTCAATGGAGGGATGGGAGAACAGGTTCCAAAGGACCCTGCAGTCCCACTGTAACATAAGGATAATGTTATACTGTCTCAGTGGAGAGATGGTAGCACAGGGTCCAAGGACCTTGCACTCCCACTGTAAAATAAGGATACTGTTACAGTGTCTCAAGAATACTGATGTACTATCTCAATGGAGGGATGGGAGCACAGGGTCTGAAGGAGCCTGCAATCACACCGTAAAATAAGGATACCATTATACTATCTGAAAAAGTAATGAAATTCATTGTAAAAAAACTTTGTTGATGCACCATTAGGGTTGAAGCATAAAAGTAGGGAAATGTGATCTTAGGGTTGCAAACCCTAAGGCTCACCCCATTTTAACAGTTAATAACCTGACATGGGTACAGAATAAAACAATGGGGTGAGCATTAGAGTTCGCAACCCAAAGGCACATCCCTCACACCTGTTGTTGCATGCAGGGTGGAGGTGGACCTTAGGGTTGGAAGCTGAGGGTGAGGATAGGGTGTTTGGGTTGAAAACCAAGGGTGGGGGTAGGGTCTTATGCTTGGGAACCCTAAGTTAGCATTTCCCTACTTTTTATGCTTCAACCCTAATGGTGCACTAACAGAGTTTTCTGCAATGGATATATATATATATATATATATATATATGTATAAGACAAAGAACCTCTGTGCGCAAACACTGAGGCAAGGGTTACCCCAAAGGGCATTTGACTGGGAAGCCAAGTTTCAAGAAAATAAAAATCACACATGCCCACACAGTGCAAAGCATCATGGGCTGCATATGCAAATCACCACAGAATGCTATGCTGGTTCAATTTTAAGCAGAATTGCATGGTGCTGAAAGGCCTCTCACACAGTTTGCAAAAGGTGCTAACAGATGACATAGACATGTGTTTTGTCCTACCAGGACTCATCAGTAATCCTTGTCTGCTTGACACACCACTGGAATGAGCCAGGTACCCTAAGACATTCTGTCTGGGTTATGTTGTGGTGAACTCATTAAAATAAAAAAAAACTATTTAAAAGACAAAGAACCTCTGTGCACAAACACTGTGGCAAGGGTTATCCCAAAGGGCATTTGGCTGGGAAGCCAAGTTTCAAGAAAATACAAAAATTACACATGCCCACACAATGCACAGCATCATGGGCTGCATATGCAAATCACCACAGAATGTTATGCTGGTTCAACTTTAAGCAGAATTGCATGGTGCCAAAAGGTCTCTCACACAGTTTGCAAAAGGTGCTAACAGATGACATAGACATGTGTTTCGTCCTACCAGGACTCATCAGTATGCCTCATCTGCTTGACACCCCAGATATCTATCATTCTTCCAATGCTTCCCATTAAGATTATTTTAGGGGGAGATTTCAATCAAGTGCTTGACCCTAATTCAGATAGATTGGGTAGAGGTCTGGGAGGGGTCACCCCTGGGCAGAAGGTGTTCAATGATTTATTAGACCAATGTGGGCTCTGCGATGTCTGGTGTGTTTTACACCCGGATTCTAGGGAGTTTACCTTCAGGTCTATGACACATGGCTCGCAGTCCCGCATTGACTACTTTCTTATTTCTCAGTGCCTATTGCCCGAGGTTAAGACCTCTTTGATTCAACCTGGTCCAGTCTCTGATCATTCATTAGTAGTATGTAACTTTGTACTGCTTAACTTACCTAACAGGGAAACCAGATGGAAACTTAATGACCAACTCCTTAAGGATGTTAAATATTGTAAACTCATAAGGGAACAAATAGAATCCTTTTTCTCATTAAATCCATTAGATAGCGCAAAGCCTGATATCTTGTGGGGGGCTATTAAAGCCTTCATGAGAGGGATACTTATCAGTATGGCGGTTGGTAGGAAAAGCGCATGGGAGAAAGAACTAAAATCCTTATTAACCCAGATTAGATCCCTGGAAGTTAACTTCCCGAGTAATCCCTTAGATGAGGATACATGAAAACTCCTAGAGTTGATGGATAAATACTTGGAGCTACTTCAAGATAAAGCAGAACTAGTTATTATTCGTACCAGGGCTAGCTATACCAATCAGGGGGAAAATGCAGGATACCTATTGGTGCTGCATATCAAACAACAGGAATCAATGAGATTTATCCTTCCTATCAGGGCAATGGCAGATGGATCTTTTAAAGTATCTCTCACTGAGATAGCTCAAGAATTTGCCAATTATTACACAAATTTGTATAGTGACATGGAGCACCCCCCTTGCCCTGAGGACATAGAGCATTACTTAAAAGATTCCCATTTGCTCCCTCTCCCTGATCAGTGTAGAGATGCTCTGGTTGTCCCTATCTCCCAGGAGGAAATTGCTAATGTTATTAGTGAACTACCAGCAGACAAGGTCCCAGGTCCGGATGGATTTTCTTCTCTATTTTATAAGGTCCTTCGAGACCTTCTATTACCAATACTTGGCCATTTATTTCAACATATTTTATCTGGGGCGGAAACAGATCCGCACCTCTATGAGGCCCTGATCGTTCTGCTCCCTGAACCAGACAAAGACCTCAAAATGGTTCAAAGTTATAGGCCTATCTCACTTTTAAATCAGGATATTAAAATTCTCTCTAAAATACTAGCTAATAGGTTAGCAGTAGTTCTTCCTGAGTTAATAGGTACAAATCAGGTAGGATTTATGAAAGGGTGCTCATCTTCTGATCATTTACGTACCTTGTCATGTGTTTTCTTGGCTACCAGGGACGCAGAGTTTCCTGCGGGCTTGGTCTCCCTTGATGCCGAGAAAGCATTCGACCGAATGAACTGGAACTTCTTGTTCCGCGCTCTGGAGGCTTTCCACTTTCCCTCTCTGTTTATCTCCTGGATTGCCACACTTTATAAAAATCCCACGGCAAGAATCTCCACAAATGGGGCCTTCTCCCAAACCTTTTTGCTTCACTCAGGCACAAGGCAAGGGTGCCCCCTTTCTCCTCTATTATTTAACTTATATTTGGAACCTCTTATTCAAAATATTCTTAATAATGTGTCTATACAAGGTGTGAGAATTGGGCGGCATGAAATTAAAGTCACTGCATATGTGGATGACTTGTTAATACATTCGTCTCATCCGGTATCCTCAGGTCTGGCTTTGCTAAGGGAAATAGGAAGGTTTAGTGAATTGTCCGATTATAAATTGAATGCCAGTAAGTCCCTATTTTTTTTCCATTAAACCATAAAGTCTTCAAAAGTGACATCAGTCCTTTTGGTTTATGCTGGACTTTTAGGTCATTTAAATATCTGGGTATCAAACTTTCCCATAACCCTCTAGCATGGTTTAAGGAGAATCTGGATCCCCTATTGCAAGTGATTACTCATGACCTTGAGAGGTGGTCTAAACTTCCTATTTCTCAATGGGGCCGGATCAATATAATTAAGATGAACATATTTCCTAGAATCTTCTACCCATTGTCCCTTCTCAATACCTTTATTCCTTTACTCTGGTTTAAAAAGACTCACAGTGTCTTCATGAGATTTATCTGGGCTGATAGGTATCCTCGTTTGGCTTATCACAAGTTGGCAGCCCCAAAGCTGGAGGGGGGGTTGCGAATTCCCCATCTGGCTTTATATTATTGGGCTAGTCACCTTGCAAAATGTTTGAGATGGGTATCTCCTGGCCCAGAAGAAGCATAGCCAGTCTGGCTCAAAATAGAACTGGATGCAATTAAGGACAAAAACTTTGACCCGCTTGCATTATTTTTCCTCAGGTTATCCCAAGTAAGTGTGTATGAAGAGTGTCCCATAATAAGGACCTCTCTAAAGGTCTATTCTCAAATGTGTTCCTTTTTGCAGTATTCCCCTCATCTGGACCTGGCCCAGTCTATCTGGAATTCTCCATCATTCACTATTAACAAGATTCAGAATTCCCGTCATTGGTTGCCTCAACTGGGAGAGGGGAAGCTCCTGGCTCTTATTGATGGAGAGGGGCATTGGTTATCAGTTGAAGAGATGATTAAGAAATTTCTCATCCCGGCTTCTTCCTATTTTAAAGCCCTGCAAGTGAAACACTTACTTGTAATTACCCTGGGCAGTACTCCCCCATCCCAGACTATCTCTTCTCTGATACCTGAAGTTTTCCCACTTTCTGGTTCCTCTGGTGCAATCTCTAAGCTATACCAGGTCTTGTTTCACAAAAAGTTTGGGGGTCCATTTGGGCCATCAAGATTTTGGAGTACTTGTCTCCCTCATCTTCAGTTGGATTGGCACTCTCTCTGGAATTCATGTCATAAATTTATTTCTCAAGATAGACTGCGCCTCATGCAATACCACATATTGCACAACCTATACTATACTCCGGCTAAATTGCACAGGTGGGGTTACCTAAACTCTAACATGTGTAATAAATGTTTACAGGAAGAGGGTACACTTTTTCATATTCTTTGGTCCTGTCCAAAAATTTCCCCCTTATGGGTTTCAATTCAAACTTCCTTAGATCCCCTGTTGGGCCTCCATGAATATTTCACTCCCGAGATTTGCTTGTTGGGAGACCTGTCTTCAATCAGAGTTGGGGTGCATAAGTTCCACATTTCCATGGTTGCCCTATCAGCTATGGAGATAATTTTTCGTCATTGGAAAGACAGGTCCTCCCCTTCTCTCCAGGAATGTGTAAGAGAAGTTCTATCCAACCTGTACAGAAAAAGTGATTGCTAGTCTTCATAATAGGCTGACAGTTTATACCAGAATTTGGGATCCCCTCCACTCATTAATCTCTCTGGTTCTAAGCTAAACCCATCCTAGGTTCCATGTTCCTGTATGCCTTTTGGCTAGGTGCTCAGCATCCACAGGTATAAGGCTGGGTTACTGCAGTATGGAGAGGTTGGGGGGGGTTGGCAGTCCCCTTTTCACAATGTATCAGTGAACCTTTGTCATTTTTACTCAACGCTGCCTTTTGTGGTGGAAAATGTATCAATTAACTTTAAATTAAAAAAAAGGATTAAGGGCAGGGGCATCTGATCCCAAAAGTCCTAATCATTTTTCAGATTACGAAAAAGGATTTTGACACAACACAAAAAGGGAATCGGCTCACAAAATGGGATTTTGACAGCTCATGAAAAGGGATTAATTTTTAAAATCCCTTTTCATAAGCTGTCAGAATCCCTTTTCACATCACTAAAAAGGATTTGGACTTGTTGGACCAGATGGCCCTGCCAGCCATCCCTTTTGGTGAGATGCTAAAATTCCCTTTTGCGATGCAAAAAAGTATTTTGTCACCTCATGAAAAGGGAATTCATCTGATGAAAAAGTATTACCGGCAGGGCCATCTGGTCCCACTAGTCCTAATCCTTTTTCACAATGCGAAAAGGGATTTTCACACCGCAGGAAAAAGGAATTGGCTCATGAAAAGGGATTTTGACAGCTCACAAAAAGAGATTGTAGTTGTGATACCAGATGGCCCTTCTGGTAACCCCTTTTTGTGAGCTGCAACTCCTTTTTTGTGTGGTTTCAAAATCCCTTTTAGCATTAAGAAAAGGGATCGGAAGCTAGTCACAAAGAAGGTTTTTAAAAGTTACAAAATAAGCATTCTGAGGCCACAGAAAAGTAACGGAATGGCATAGAACTGTAAAGGATGTCCACCTGAACAAAATACATACTTGGATGTCTCCAAAAGACATCCCAGGACAAAGTTATAATGTTTTGTTTGGGCTGAAAAAAGAGAACAAGATGGCGGCTCACAAAAAGGGAATTTTTTTTCTCATGAAAAGGGATTCTAAGTATCCCTTTTTGTGAGCTGTCAACACACATTTTGTGAACCCTAAATCCCTTTTTGTACCATGGAGCTATCCAAAAGACTGAACAGAAAATTCTCAGAATCCGATATTTCAAAATTGAATAACTTTAAAACGGATTTATGTTTTTTCACCAAAGCAATGCTAGCTTGTTCTTTGAGGTGCAATCTTTGGAGTGTGATATGGGAAATATTCTTATTCCTGTAGAGTGAGAATGCTCAGCTCACTCTGCAGGAGTGAGAATATTTCCCATAGCCCACAATCTGCACATCATATGTGTTATTTATGCAATGGGGTAGGAGCTTCAGAAGTGTTGTTATGTTTTGCTGTGTCTTTTTCCTGTTTCTATGTGCTTTTTTTATTTTATTCTTTGGCAACTAAGTGAGTTTTTAGGCATGACCTGGAAACACTGGGCAGTTAAGTGACTTGTTCAGGGTCACACAGTATGGAAGTGGAGGTTGTGAGAATCAAACTCAAGTCTGGTCTGCTGAATGTACCAAGCTTGTTCAGAGCTCATTACTCTAACCTCTAGGCTATACTGACAGCACTGTTTGTGTGTGATCTGAGGATGTGGGAGTGTTTCTGAATGGGCTGGGATGATAGAAACACAATGGGAAACAGGTGATTGCGTTTTGCAATCTTAATTGAGTTAGTTGCAGCTTGTACTGAGAAAGTGCTTTGTAAAGGAGTTTCCTTTATAATTCACGTTGTTTTGAAGCTGAAATTAGCACAGTAATGGGCTAGGAGTGCTAGAAACTATGGGACACTAGGCAAGTGTGTTTTGCAATGCTAACAGTAAATTGCAGGCTTCAGTGAGAAACAGAAACTGATTTCTGAAGCACTTTCATTTAGAATACTAGCTTGAGTGAGTGAGTGAGTGAGTGAGTGCATGAGTGGTGACAACAGCAGAGTATGGATAAATGGAATATATCTCACTTCACTGATGTCATCAGCATTTATCTCACTGCAGTGAGAATATCTCCATGTATTCTTCTGAAATAGCTCTCACCCCCATTGTATGTATGTATGTATGTATCTATCTATCAATCTATCTATCCATTTAGAAACTGGTATCTGTAGTAGGAGGTGGTGTAAGAGATAAGCGACATTGAAGGCTAACACTGTATTGATGACAAGAATGTTATGCCATAATAATAAAATCATTATGTGCCATCTCTGTAAATCTAAGTCTAGTTTTCTCAACAAAGGCATGCAATTAGCCCTGACTATTTTATTTATGTCAGCCACTAAAATGATTTCAAGAAATTTCACTCGTATTATTGTTAATCTGAGATTATATGTGGATAATACTAAGAGGCCCCATTTATTTTTTTAATAGGAGCATCTCTGATTTTTCTAAGTTAATTTTGAAAACCAATACCTTAGTGAATTCTTGGATATTAATTAGTAAGGAAGATATTGAATTTGTGGGGTTGGTTAATGATAAGAGCACATCATCTGTGTCGGCCATTACTTTATGTTTTCTCCCTAAATTAATGTCTGATATCTCAGCAGAGGTTCTAATTTTGATAAATAAAGGCTCTAAAGCCAGAATAAATAGAAGAAGGGAGAGATGGAACCCCTGTATAATTTCTCTAAAAATGTCATTTGTATCTGAAACCAAGCCATTTTTTTTTTTCATTTTTGCTGATATTTTATGTAGCACACTGACCTATTTATAGAAATAATCCCCCAAGTTATACCTAGCTGGTATATTTATTACATTAATCCTGCTCAAGCCTGTCAAATGCTTTATTAGCATCTATAAATAGGATTTGAGGGACTCACCTTTGTAGCATTAAAAATATATAAGGTCTTTTCTGAGTACATTTACACTATTTGTCCTTGCACAAAGCCTACTTGATCAGGATTAACCAAGATCTGTATTGTTCATGGAGTCTATTGGCCAGGATCTTAGATAGGATCTTATAATCTATATTAATAAGAGAAATGGGCCTATAATTATCTACTTTTGGATAACGGTAATGGCTGCTTCCCTCATGAAAGAAGGAACCACCTCTAAAGAATGTGCATGAGAAAAAAATTAGCTTAAAGAGAGCCAGACCCTGTATCGTAGCTATAAAATTCCCTGTAAGTTGGCTAGTACAGTTCTACAGCTGGTAAAGACATACATAGATACATAGATACATAGACAGTGTCGGCAGATAAGGGCCTATGGCCCACCCAGTCTGCCCATTTAAGTCTGTAAGTTCAGTTTATGTTTTCCAGGAAGTCTGTTGCCCCTTACCCCTGACCTCCAGAATTCCTTTATGTCTATCCCATGCATTCTTAAATCCCTTGATTGTTTCAGCCCCCACCACTTCCTCTGGCAGGGTGTTCCACTTGTCCACCACCCGTTCTGTGAAGAAATTCTTCCTCACGTTTCCTCTGAATCGTCCTCCCTCCAACTTCATCCCATGCCCTCTAGTCCTGGAACATCTTTTTCGCTTAAAAATAGTGCATTCCTTCACCCTGTTCCTCCCAGTAAGATACTTGTATGTCTCTATCATATCCCCTCTCTCCCTCCTCTCCTCTCCTCCAGGGAGTACATGTTCAGTACCTTCAACCTGTCCTCATAGGACTTGTGATGCAATCCATGCACCATCTTTGTTGCCCTCCTCTGAACCTTCTCTCGCTGTCATGTCCTTACGTAGGTAAGGTCTCCCAGAACTGCACAGTGTACTCCAGGTGCGGCCTCACTAGTGTCTTGTATAGTGGAATTATGACCTCCTTTTCCTGCTGGTGATGCCCCTGCCTATGCATCCCAGCATCCTATTTGCTTTACCTGCTGCCTTGTCACACTGTTTCCCTGCCTTGAGGTCATCAGAGATGATAACTCCAAGATCCCTTTCCTGCTTGGTGCATGCTATATCCTCACCCCCAACTGATATATTGTGCCAGGGTTTTGTGCCCCATATGCATTATCTTGCACTTCCTTGCATTGAATTTCAACTGCCAAACCCCTGACCATTCTTCAAGTTTCTGCAGGTCCCTCTCATTCTGTCTACACCCTCTGGTGTGTCTACTCTGTTACAGAGCTTTGTGTCATCAGCGAACAGTGAAATTCTGCCTTCTAGGTCCCAGCAATGTCACTGATGAAGATATTGAATAGTACCAGTCCCAGCACTGATCCCTGTGGTACTCACTGGTCACTCTTCCCTCTGTGGAGTGACAGCCATTTACCACCACCCTCGTGTCCTGCTGCCCAGCCAGTTACCTACCCACCGCACTACTGTCCTGCCCACACCCATATTCCCCAGTTTGTGCAATAGTCTTCTATGTGGCACAGTGTCAAAGGCCTTGCTGAAGTCCAGATAGGCCATGTCCACTGCCCTCCCTGATCCACCTCCCTAGTCACCCAGTCAAAAATTCAATGAGGTTGGTCTGACATGACCTTCCCTGGTGAAACCATGCTGCCTTGGGTCCTGTAGTCCATTGACAACCAAATGTTCCACCAATCTCTCCTTCAGTAGTGCTTCCATGATCTTCCCCACTACTGAGGTGAGGCTGACTGGTCTGTAGTTCCCCGCTTCCTCTTTGTTCCCACTTTTGTATAAGGGGACTACATCTGCTATCCTCCAGTCTTTGGGTACCTCCCCTGTTTCTAGTGATCGGCTAAACAGGATAGCAAGAGGTTCAGCCACCACCTCTCTTAGTTCTTTAAGGACCCTGGGTCACCCCATCTGGCCCCATTGCTTTATCAACTCTTATTACTTCCAGTTCCTTCAGGACCCTTTCTCGTGTAAAGGGACTTGTGTCCATTTCTGCACCATTCTCACCCCTTGTACTCCGTTCAGACCCATTACCCTCCTCTTCCTCAGTAAAGACTGAGCAGAAATACCTGTTCAATATGTCAGCTTTACTGTTGTCATCCTCCACACAGCCCCCATCCTCCCTCTTCAGTCTCACTATCCCTCCCTTTGCCTTTCTTTTTTCACTTATGTACCTGTAAAAGGTTTTGTCCCCTCTACCCACTGATTTTGCAATGTGTTCTTCTGTCTGAGCTTTGGCTTCCCTTACTGACCTCCCTGCCTCCCTTTGCTTCTCCTGGTACTTCTCCCTATCCCCTTCTGCCTGTGTCTTTTTGTATTGCCTGAATGCAATCTTTGTGGCTTTCACTTTCTTTGCTACCTCTTTGGAAAACCATAATGGTCTCCTCTTCCTTTTCCTCTTGCTAACCTGCTTAATACATAATTCTGTTGCTCTTGTAATCCCCATTTTAAATACTTCCCACTGTTCCTCAACCCCTGATTCCTGCCCATTCCCCTTAATGCCTCTTTCAAGTATCTCCCCATTTTCTCAAAGTTTGCCCCCCTTAAATCCAGGATACATGTTTTTGTGTGGTTTGGTTCTGCTCTTTCTGTGATTTCAAACCACAGTGACTGGTGGTCACTGTTCCCCAGGTGCTCCCCACTCTTACCCCATCACACTGTCCCTGTTTGTGAGCACAAGGTCCAGTATTGCCTTCTGCCGAGTTGATTCCATGACCAGTTGCTTGAGGAAGGCACCTGAAGGAAGTCCAGGATAAAATCTGCTCCTAGATGATGCTGCTGCTGGGATGCTCCAGTCCACATCTGGAATATTGAAGTCTCCAACCAGCACTACCTCACCCTTGTCTGCCATCCTCTGGATGGCATAGCTCCTCATCTGTTTCTTCCTCCTGGGCTGGTGGTCTATAGACCACACCTGTGCAGATGGTTGGCCCCATTTTCCTTTCAGCTTAACCCACAGTATCGCTCCCCATTTTGTTCCTTCTGGATCTCTGTGGCCTTATGTCATTTTTCACATACAGTGCCACTCCTCCTCCCTTCCTGCCTGCCCTGTCTCTTCTGAATATGTTGTAGCCAGGTATGGCCAACTCCCAGTCATGGTTATCATTACACCAGGTTTCAGTGATGGCCACAATGTCCAGGTCTGACTGCACCATGACAGCCTCCAGATCTTCCATCTTGTTGCTAAGGCTCCTGGCATTTGCACATGACTTTCCATGATTTGACCTCCCTAGACTGTTTTGCTGTTCTACTCCAGCCCTTCCTTGGTTGTCCTTATCCCTGGTTCCCTTGCTGTCTGCCCTTCTGCTGAATTTTGCCCCTATTCTGCCTATCCACCTCCTGGGTGCTAATCTCCATCTTTTGCACTTGGCTAACTCCACATCCTTTCCTTCCATTTCTCTGGGTACCTCTATTTGGTTGTCCCTGTTTGGCAGTGTGGCATATGAGTTCTTGAGTGGAATAGGATCTGGGATGTGCCTCTGCCTGACTGGTCTAATCATCCCTGAGCCCACTGTCATCCAAGTACTCCTCGTTCTCTGCATTCTTTGAGGCAGCTGCATTGGACTGAGTGGTCTCTGGATAGGGGTAATGGTACTCCTGACCCAGTTTACTTCCACTCTGAGTCTGGCTACCTCATCCCACAGTCCAGAAAGATGCATGCAGATAGGGCAGCACCTCAGTGTCTAGAAGATCTGCCTGAATATGGCTGCCCCACAGCCACTGCATTGCACCACTAACCACATTATACTGCAATTATACTGCTATTCCACTACTTGTCTGCTACTGAAGGTCTCCTAGTTCCCTTTTTATTAATTTACTGTCCTAAAAATCCTGCCACTGTTCCTCTATAATATTTGAAAATACATACACTTCTATCTCACCTCTTTATCCTTACCATCAAAAGGTAACTACAAGCACAATAATCTACCTTCTACTAATACAGATTCTATCGCAGAATCAGAGCACAATGCAAAAACATCTGCTACTTAGCAACAACAAACAGGTGACAATAAACCAAGCTGATGAAGCTTTTTTAAAATAGAAAAAAAAAATGTAGTCGTTTAAACCAATAGAAATCAGCAGTTCCAAAAGCACCTTGAACTACAAGAAAGAACACAGTACCACACCTCTGCCACAATAACTAAACAGTTCTAAAACATTGGAGAAAGAAGAGAAAAATCAGAGACTGAGCAAAAAGATACAATGTACTATAAAGTATTAGGCAATAGGTTTACTCAGCTGTTTAACAAAGAAAATAAAGTACCTACCAAAACAGACAGGATACCCACAATTGACACTTAGGTTCTCAATATCAGACACCACCAAAGGCACATACAGAAAGGGTTTAAACTATAGTATTAAAATTAACCACATCAGACATGACTGTGTTAATGATTTCTTCATTTGATATGTGTTTATTCAGCATCTATCTGCAACAGAAATAGAAGAAAATGGGCTGGTCCAGTGGCATGGAGGGCTGAGGCATCACTGCCTTACTTCCTACCACACCAGCATCCCATGTTTGTGGTGCTAGCAGGCTGCTGGGTGTCAGCTGAGGAGGGAGAGGATTGAACTTCCAGAGGACAGATCTCCTCTCTCTGGGAGGGGTGGATTTTCAGACACCAGTGCATGCCTGGCCCCTAGTGGCAGCTGGGGATTGGCACACCATGGCAGAGGCAGAGTAGATGCACAGCATTCTGTGTCATTGCATGCTGCCACAGCAACACTCAGGGAGGAAAAAAGCAGAAGGGGAAAAAGCCCTCCAACCAGCAAGATGAAGCTGGTCCACCATGGGCTCCATACCCTCAGCCAGTTGGGCACCTGACAGCCACGAGGTAAGTCCCAGTAGATGCCAGGGTTATGGGGCTGAAGAGGGCTAGTGGACAAGGTGCCGGTTGGTGAGAGGAGCATAAATAAATAACAAAAAAAGGAAAATGGAAGGAAGCTTTATGGTAGCTAAAAATTAGTCTAACTGAGCTTGTAAATTTGTTTCCAATGTATACAGTTTATCATAGAATTTTTTTAATTCTTTTGAAATATGGGATTTGAATAGATAACTTTACCATTCTCATCTTTTACAGAGGATACAGGATTCTGCAATTTTATGAAATTTGTGTTCAAATAATTTACTTTGGGCTTCCCCTGCCTCCCAATAATTTTGCTTCTGTCGGAAAAGTGAAAACTCAGCTTTCTGATTATGTACTGAATTTATTGAGTGTTTTAGGCCAATTATGTCTATGTAAAGCCTTCATTTTTGCACTTAGATTCCAAATGCACTTTCTCTCTTATTTTGAGTTCACCTTTCATTCTAGCAAGTTCAGAATTTTGAAGTCTTCTTTTGTGACTGGCATACAAGCTGATGCAGCTTCTAAACAAGTCTTCATTGAATCCCAGTAAGGATCTTCTGAAATTTCATTTGAGTGATTTGTTTCTAAGAACTCTCTGATTTCTGAGTTTAAGATGTTAATAAAATCATTGTCCCTGAGTAAACTACAGTTGAATCTCCAGATTTTAGTAATTGTGGAAACATTATGTAACAGTATGCCTGCTGAGACAGAAGCATGATCTAAAAATACCATGTTATCTATATTCCTGTTAGCAAGACCTGGAATTACTGATTTAGAGATAAAAATATAATCCAGACTCCTATAAGAGTTATGTCTATGTAACCTGGATGTAAACTGTTTTCCTTTAGGATGTATTCATCTCCATGGGGTCAATCAGGCCAAATTTACCACAAAATATATTAAATGCGTAAGAAGAGTACTACTGGTTTGAGGAACCTCTTGAGCCGTTATCCAGAAAGTTGTTCACCACTATGTTTATTTCATCTACTACAATTAAATCATTTTAGTTAGCAGAGGCAGGTTTGTCAGTTAACTGAGCATAGAAATCATCCAGCTTTGCATAGATGCATATAAATTTAACAGGGTAACATTTTTACCATCACTTACTGTTTGAATAATAAAACAAAAATCCACACTCTGGATCCAAAATTTAAGATTTAATGTTAACATTTAGATATTTGTGAGACAGAGCATACACACCTCTACTTTTTGAGTTAAATGAACTTCCAGTAACCTTGTCTGCCCATGATTTTTGAAGTTTTGAGTTTCCACATGCATCAAATGTGTCTCTTAAATGAATGAATGCTATTGCTGTCTTTAGTGACTTCAGATATGATAAAACTTTGGTTCTTTTAATAGGGCTGTGACAAACCTTAATGTTCCATGATACAACGTTAAAGATTTTTTTTTATTATTACTAGGTATTACTAGGTGTAAAAGACCAGAGAAGGCATTATGCTCATCGAGGTTGTCTCCCATTCTCAGTGGGTGTATTATTGTGGGCAAAATTTTGTTTTAATGTATTTGTCAAGTTTGATTTTAAATCCCAAAAAGTTTTTTGGTAAACTACATCATTAGGGAGTTGATTCCATAATCGTGTTGACCTAATGGTGAAGCAGTTTTGTCTTTTGTTGGTGTTCACCCTGAGGATATTTAGTTGTCTCTTGTGGGATCTAAGCATAGGTGTTCTAGTGCAAAAACTTAGCCAACATTGGGTCATTTGATTCTGGTCATTGAGAATTGTTTACAGTAGTAATAAGTCTCCCCTCATTCTCCTACGTTGGAGGTCAAATAACCCTGATTTGTGTAGTCTATTGGGGTATGTGTCGTGTTCAAGTTGGGTAACCTTTTTTGTCACCCTCCTCTGGACTTTCCACCAAGTCAACATCACACTTTATTTAGGGACTCTAGAAGGGCGAGCTATAGTCCAGGATAGGTCTAACGATGCTCGGTATAGTGGGATGATGCATTGTTTATTTCTTTGCATCTTTTCTATTAAATAGTTCAAATTAGGCTCTGAAATTTGTAAAATATATTATACTGCCTATGACAATTTCACAATAATTGTAGCACACTTGGACTTTTAATAAAATATATTTATCTAATTGAAATAATCTGTGAGGAGACAAAAATTCTACAAGAACAAAATTACTAAGAAAATGTAGCTAAGAAGAACACAACAAAATCTGAGGCCAAATACTAATTGACTTCCCCTATTCTCAAAGTACCAAAAGATCACAAACTACTCACTTAACTATGCAACTTGGTAACCAGTTGTGCTTCGCCCTCTATTTGAACAAGACATGTCAGTTTAGTCTTAGTAAATCTTTTATAAATAAGAAAGGCAGTCATGTGATAAGCATGAGAGGGTGTGAGTTCTAAACAAGTTTCTTAAAGAATCTATGTGAAGAAGAAGAAAATAAATGGCCATCCTAAAATATTTTCTCTCACTCCTCCTAAAATTTGAATTTGAATTAAAGAGGACTTTTTGATGAACACACCCTATTCATCAATGTGCTTCATTACCAATTATGAGATACAAAGACAGTATAATAAAATGCCACCTTTATTAAAAAGTTCAGTCCTATGGGTCTCCAGAACAGTGTCAAGTATATTAAAATCAGTAAGTTAGAGAAAAGGTTGTTCACTGAGCAACGAGGCATACAAACCTTTGCTCATAAGGTGTAATGCTATATCTACAGCATAACAGTCAAGACTTTGAGATTTTATTTTAATGTTGTTCACAGCCTTTTAAAAATCAGTACTAAGCATATCTCTTTCTTTATAGGCTAGAAAGTTGAAGGTGGCATTTAGTACACAATCTAATCACCATAGTTACATTTCATTGCTGACTACTATACAATCAGCAAAGGAAGATAAGTGTATGATGAGAGGTAATGTAGATCAAGTCAGACCTCCACAAATACATAGATAATGAATATGAAGAGAGAGAGGAAAAGAAAAAAATATATAGGATCGGGGGGAGTAAAGTGTTATCATTAATAACACATCCAGTGTAATGCTTTATCATGTCAGCCATCACTTACTTTAACATAATCTTTGTTAGTCCCTGAGAAGATACGGTATGAGCATAACATATAAAATTTGGACCATATTTAAACATGTAAAATCCAGTAAGCTGTGTTTAAAGATCACTGTGAGTAAGTACAGCACAAACCAATCAGTGCAACTGGGAGTCAACTCAGACATGTTTGCATTCTGAAGTTCCATTAGTATATGCATAACCTTAGCTTCTATGCACCAAGTCAATAAGTCTGTGGGCATCCAACATTTTTTCATTGATTAAATTAATCCACTCATGAAAAAATAAAAGGTCCACTAGAAATGCAGTTCTTTATTTTAGAAGTTAGTATGTAGTGGCATTAACAAAATCTCTACTTACCACCAGTAGTCTTATAACATTCAGAAGTGACATAGACTGACATCCTAATCACTGATGTAATATCCTGCAGGACTCAAAAGATTAAATAGTGGGATACATTTTAAAAAATAATAATGAAACAACTAAAGGTACTGGACAGTACTAAACATATAAGATACAAAGTGGTCCAGTAGTATCACAATGAAGTTGAAATGGAATTGCTTTCTTTTCCCAACACACATTGTTGTCAGTTGAACTCTGGGAAATAAAAGGAAGAGTAAGAATTAAAAGTAATTTCAACTGATGGTGATTGTGGGTACAGTGCTGCCAAATCTTCTTTAACAGGTGATCATGCTGGATTGTTAGGATTAGTGTGTTTATCCCTGCTTTCGCTCATTCTCTCATTTTTGGAGTTGAACCAGGGCTGAAATTGACAATGAGTAAAATGCATTCTCTGCACAGGTCTGCTCTTATGTTTTATGCTGAAATTGAAGCCAGTTTTAGGTTTGCTATTATTTTTACAGTAATGGAATATGGGAATGGAGTAGAGACTTTAACAGACTTCTCTTACATGTCTGTAGTTTTGTGCTGTGTAGGGATGTCATCCTGAGCTGGAGCAGTGGAACCTTGAGTACTGTTCTGAGATCATGCAGGGAAAGTCAGAGAGCTCTGAGCTGATTTACATGAGGGCTGTGAGTCCTGAGAAGCAGCAGTGAAACATTTTGGGGTTTGAATTTTCAGTGGCAGCTTGATTTTGCATTCTACTTAACACTATGTTTACAATGTCACAAGTCTTTCCAGGTGTCTCACGGTTTTGCTGGTGACTGCCTCGGTTCCAGAACTGCAGGATAACAAAGGTAGTAACCAAATGCAGGTTTTTGAAGATTAACCTTAGCTTCATAAAAAGACCTCTTCTTTTCTAAAACCTCCCCTGAAAAACCTTAAAAAAATAGATGCCTTCTCCTCCCCAACTGCCATGCTTTCTCTGGTCATTTTAAGTACCTCTTCTTTACATAAAAACAGAGAAGAATGGCAGTAATAGCTCTCAGTCTGATGGAAGCTTGTGTCTGGGAGCTAAAGACCACCTGTGCTCTTTCAATTTCAAGAGGTCACTGACAATTATTTCCTAAGATTTCAGGAATAAAATGTTGAAGGAATGACATCATTATTTCCTTCTAATCCCTCTAGCACTCCTACTAGCCTTATGTCATTTATTCTGCCCTTATTCTCCAAATCATCTATTTCCTTCATCAAGTATTTGCTCACACTGGGGCTCAGTTTTATGCTCTAGGAACATTACAGTCTCCTCCAGCTGTGCTATCTTACCCTCTGTTAATTCAACTATCTGGGCTAAATTTTCAAAAGTCATAGAATAATGCAAGATGCATGCACTAGAAAAGAATGATGCAAGGAGCAAGCTGTGTCAAAACTTATGTCAAGTCTAATTTTCTAATGCTGCTTGCGTCAAATGTGGAACTACCTGCACCAAAGTGATGTGCATCAGGCTTGCATCCCAAAAAATGGGTGCACCATTTTGCAATGGGGCTTGCATCAAAACAATGATGCACCATCTACTTTTATTGGATTTACAAAGGTGGAAGCTCAGATGAACCAGTCATGGGACACCTAACGCATGCACACTAAAATTAAAGCCATAAACCAAGTTGCTTAACCATTGTCAAAGCATTTATTTACCACAAAAAGTATGTATAGTGGCCTAAAAAGGCCCACACCAGGAGGAACAACAGTTACAGATTCCTCTAACATTTCAACCCCAAGGTCTTTGTCAAAGATAATGCTTCCTAGTGCTCACTTTGTATTTATAGGATTATACCACATACAAATTACCAACACCTGTATCTATTTCAAAATGCAAGCAATGCAAATAACTTAGATCAGAAGCAATAGCTTAATTAATATACAGTCATAAAAAAATACATTTTACACTACCCAGCAACATTTATATTACAAAGTGAAAAAATATTTTTCTATTTTTAAAGTAGTATAAAGTTAAAAAACAACTAGGAAGCATAATTCATAAATTCTCTACTTTTATATCCCAACATTTTATTTACAAAAGTGGAAGGTGTTGACATTGCACCAAAGATAACATGTACCTGTTAGACCAGCCAGAGGTGGTCTAACGGACACTGGAGCATGTAAAGGAGATAATAAATCATGCAGAGGTTTGGTTATAGAGCCCATATTCCCTGTGGGACTAGTTTTGAGCATTTGGGAGGCCATTTCATCTGCCATGTTTTTTGACTCAGTATGAGTCCTTCTCACAGCATGCATCATCTTTTAGACACAGCTTGTGTCATTCTTGCTCCATGCAGCAATCATCTTTTTGACTCACCTTGCATCATTCCCACCCCCTGCATCACCATTTTGACTCTGTGTAAGTCATTCTTGTCCCCTGCATTGTCTTTTTTGTCATGGTTTGAGTCATTCTCACCCCATGCATTTTTAACCCAGCTTGTGCCATTATCTCCTCATGCATCATATTCTTGACACAGCCTGTCTTCTTGTATCATTTAGGGGGACTTTGCCACAGAGAACACTTTTCATGCCAAATACAACACACAGTATTTGACACACCTGGATTTGATGCAAGGTGGTTGGTTGATGCACCTTATATTGGTCTAAGGACTATCTGAAAATAGGACCTTGTGTGTTTTCATTTATGTCATATTTGAGCTGTCCCATCTTGTCTTTCATTTCAATATTGTCCATTTTAATACTTGAGAACATTTCTCTAATATGTTAAATGTTTGACTTACTATGCAAGGAATTAGCATCTGAAGTGGTTTCATGGCTGGTTGGCTTCTGGCCACCAACAGATTTTTCGATGGTTGGAGCCATAACATTATGCAGACAATATTTTTTCACTGGAAAAATATTTTAAAACCATGATCGACTACAAAATCATGACCGACTCCAGATTTTTCAGAAATTAATTAGACTGTATAGAGATCTAATGAAATGTGACAGTTGAGGCAGTGTTTTACATGAAAAAAACATCTGTTAATACAACAAAGTGAGTGAAGCTGCTGTTGACCCTCTAAGTGGCCATACTCATCGGCACCATGTGCACACTCTGTCCTGCAAAGGATTCCATGGGAGGAAATGAGAGTGAGAGTCAGAGTTATAAAAGGAGTAAGTTGGAGAGGAGGGATATGAGAGAAGAGAACTAAGATAAGAGAGGGAACCAAACCAGTTTCAAGCAAATGGAGGTAAAATGAGAGACACATCAGTCTTTGAGAGATGGGGAGGGGAGAGAAGAATAATGGGAATAGTAGTGAGCACAATGGGGACTGTCATGGGTGGATCAGTTGATCGGATAACTGCACAGTGATTTCTCTTTCATTGTTCCCCTCATAGTCCACCTCCTGTGGAGAAGGTGCACTACCACCATTTAATGGGGTTGTCCTCAACAGGGCATCAGGAAGGGCCAGTCCAGTGGCAGAAAGGATTGAGGCACTTTCATGGAAGAGGACTGTGTCCTACAGGATGCTCTCCTCCTCCTCCTCTGGAGAGGGAGTCCCACTGGCTCAGCTGTGATACTGCCACCTGGGCAAGCACAGGTGGCAGTACAAGGAAAGCCACAAGGGAAGGGTGGGCACCTCCTGACTGGGATGCATGCACATGTGTACGATTGCTTGGCTCTTGCTCATGGGGCTCCTGAGGGAAGAAAATAGCAGAGAAAGTTGAGGCTGTTACAGAATGGGGCTGCACTCCCAAGCAGGCTCTGCAAGATCCTCTGGGCTTCCTGCTGCCGCATCCATGACCTAGTCCCCTCCTGGGCCTGGGAAACCTGGGAGGATCTGCCACGGGGGGAATCCTTGGGGCACTGCAAGGCAGTGGGGTTGTAAGCCCCAGAGAGGACAGGTAGCAGGGTTGTGGGAATGTGATGGCAGTGTGTGAGATAGGATTGGAGGAGGCAGTGGTAGTCTATAATTAGGCCATTGCCTCTGCCATTCAGTAGCACCTGTCCATATTTGATCTCATGCTTCATGCCAAAAAACCCTGTAGTCAATGGGGAGCTCAGGGTGTTGAAGTCAAAGGGTTTTATGTTACTGCCTTGCTTAAGGAGATCCAGGACAGATGACAACAAATCGGCATAGCATACTCACTATCATGAGTACCAAAGGGCAATCACCTGTAAGACGAACATTTGTCTAGGGAGAATGCTGCTGGGAGGAACAAGCCAGCTCAGGTCTTCAGGACTATGGAGAGGCTGCTTCATCCTGCCTGTCTACAGACAGTCAGAGGGAGTTCATCCACTAAGTGCCAAGAGTTTGCTCGGCTCTTCTCAGACATGGTGTCCTCTATTCAAGATGGACCTCTCCACAATTCACAGTTGTACCTCTACACAATTCATATGCCTTTCTGGCAAAGGTGGTTTCTCTATGGAGGCACCCACAGTGAAGACCAAGGAGGATGCTGGGAACTTCCACAAAGGAGACCCACAGGAGAGTGGCATGCGACCCCACAAGGGAAGGAAACAACATCTGGTGGGGGACTCCATTGATAAGGGGGTAGAACTGGAGGAGGAAGGGGAGAGGAAGGAAGGAAAGGTGTCTGCCTGGCACCATGGCTTGGAGGGACAGGGAGAGAATCCTCAGGATCACTGGAGCAGCTGCACAGGGGAGGGAGCTGGATGTCATTGTCCACCTAGGGACAAATGACCTGGCTGAGAAAGGGATCAGAGCAGTGTAGAAAGAGGTTGTGGAGTTGGGCAGGGGTCTTAGACAAGTAGCATGCACAGTAACCTTTCTTGGAGGTGCTGCCTGTCTATGGCATGGGTGAGGTTAGGGTGCTCCACACCATGGGATTCAATCAATGGTTGAAAAACTGGTGCAGAGCTCAGGGATTTGGCTTCATTGGGGACTGGGGGTCCACCTGGAGTGATGCAGGCCTATACTGGCATGATGGTCTGCATCTGTACAGGAGGGGAACCAGGATCCTAGGTAATATGTTTAAATGCTTCATTGGCAAGCATTTAAACTAGCCAAGGAGGGAGGCATTGAAAGGATCAGGGAAATCCTAGCCCTCCCATAAAATCAGGGTAAAAAGTGAGGTAAACACCAAGATAGAGATGTCGATAGGGAGAAGGGCAGGGGTAAATGGAGAAAATGACAAAGGCAACAAGGACAGGGATGGGGCAAAAAGGGGTAAAGCCATCAAGAAATGGAGGATAATGAGTACCAATGCCCATAGTCTGGGCAACAAGCTCCCTGAACTGGTGGCCTTGATGGAAGAGGGATGCCTGGATATCGCAGCAGTCACAGAAACATGGTACACAGAGAACCATGACTAGGATGTTAATATACCAGGGTATACAACCTACAGGAGAGACATGGAGGGTAGAAGAGGGGGAAGAGTAGCTCTCTATGTAAGGGAAAGGATAAAAGCAACAGAACAAAAGAGTAAACAGGGAGAAGAGGAAGCACTGTGGGTCACCTTAGAGACTGGAAATGGCACTACAATCTGCACAGGGTTGTGTACAGACCCCCATGTCAGGAGGAGGGAATGAACAAGGATATGATAGAAGGCATCCCTTAGGATGGCAGAGAAAGGGAAGATACTGCAGATGGGAGACCTGAATATGCCAGATTTTAAATGGAGCACCTTTGCTGCAGCCACATCCAAGAGCAGGGCCATTCTCGATGCCCTACAGGTTGGCATGCCTCAGACAGCTAGTTTTGGAACCCACTCGTGAGGGAGCAATCTCAGACCTCAAACTCTCAAATGGGGACAGTGACAGGCTCTCAGATCTAGAAGTGGGTAGCCATATGGGAACAAGTGACGACCAAACAGTGTGAATCATGATAAACTCAGTTACAGAGTCAAGCCATACAGAAGTAAGGGTACTGGACTTCAGGAGGGCTGACTTTGGCAAGACGGGAGAGTGTCTTAGAAAAGCATTAGCAAACAGGCTAGAAGGAGGGGTGGAGCAACAATGGGGAAACTTCAAAACTGCCATCACAGAGGCAACAAGCCTTTGTATGAAGCAAACAAACAAATGAAAATGAAAGAAAAACCCACTATGGTTCTCAAAAGAGGTGGTGGGAAAGGTTAGGGAGAAAAAGATATAATTTAGGAAGTATAAGGAATTACAGAGGGAGCTGGACAGAGAACTGTACCAGTTAAGGCAGATGGAAGCAGGGAGGGAAGTCAGAACAGCAAAGGCCCAAACTGAGGAAAAGATAGCCAACTCGGTTAGGAAGGGGGATAAAACCTTTTACAGGTATATCAGGGAGCATAGAAAGACAAAGAGAGGGACAGTGACACTGAATAGAATGGATGGTGGGTGGGCAGAGAGGGACAGTGAAAAAGCAGGGATACTGAATGAATACTTCTGCTCACAAAAGAGGAGGAGAGGGAGGTGCCTAATCCAATAAACAGAAGCACTCTGGATGAGGAGTCAATCCCAATCCTTTCACAGAAGAAAGGGTTCTGAAAGTTCTCCTAAAATTGAAGATGGACAAAGCAACGAGGCTCGATGGAATTCACCCCAGAATTCTAAAAAGAATTAAGGGAGAACTAGTGACACCACTGACTACCCTTTTAACAAATCATGGGAGGATGGTGTGGTACCTGAGGACTGGAGGAAGGTGGATGTGATTTCCTCTCACAAAGTGGGAGCAAGACAGAGGCAGGAAACTACAGACCTGTCAGTTTGACCTCTGTGGAAGGGAAAGTGATGGAAATCACTTATGAATGAAAGAATTGTTGAGTACCTAGCGTTCAGTGGGGCACAGGACCCAAGGCAGCATTGGTTTACAGCGGGAAGGTCATGTCAGATGAATCTACTTGACTTCTTTGACTGGGTGACCAAAGTAGTAGACCAGGGAAGGGCTGTGGACATGGCCTACCTAGACTTTAGCAAGGCATTTGACACAGTCCCACACAAAAGATCAATAATCAAGTTAACCAGCCTGGGAGTGGGTCCCAGGGTGGTAGCCTGGGTAAAACATTGGCTGGACAACAGAACACAGAAGGTAATTGTAAATGGAGTCCACTCTGAAGAAAGAGGAGTTACTAGTGGGGTACCGTAGGGTTCAGTGCTGGGTCCAGTCCTTTTTAATGTCTTTGAAAGTGACATTGCAGAGGGATTGGAAGTAAAAGAATGCCTTTTTGCAGATGACACAAAGATCTGCAGCAGGGTTGCTACACAAGGAGGCATGGAAAGGATGAGAAGGGACTTGACAATGTTGGAGGAATGGTCAGAAGTATAGCTGCTTGGATCAAATGCAAAGAAGTGCAAAATAATGCACCTGGGAAACAAAAACCCAGGGGAACATTACACATCGGGGGGAGGTAGTAATAACAAAAATGGAAAGGGACCTGGGGGTAATCATATCAGAAGACCTTAAGGGTATCAAGCACTGTGAGAAGGCAGTAGGGAGGGCTGGAGGGGTACTGGGATGTATAGGGAGAGGCATCACCAGCAGAAAACAGGGAGTTGTTATCCTTCTGTACAGACAGTTGGTGAAACCCCATCTGGAGTACTGCATCCAGTTCTGGAGACCCCTTCTCTGCAAGGATATAGACAGGATCGAGGCAGTCCAGAGGAGGGCAACTAAAATGGTGCATGGTCTGCAACAGAAGCCATATGAGGAGAGGCTAAAGGAGCTTAATATGTCTACCCTTGAAGAAAGGAGGGAGAGGGGGGACATGATAGAAACTTTTAAGTACCTCAACAAAGTCCAAGAGGGTAGCATCTTTCAGAAAAAAGAGATGAGCAGGAACAAGGGGACACATTTGAAGATGGGGGGATGGCTCAGGGGCAATGTGAGGAAGTATTTTTTCACAGAGAAGGTGGTGGACACATGGAACAGCCTTCCTGAGGAGGTTGTGGGGTCTAAAACTGTTGGAGAATTCAAGAATGTATGGGACAGACATAAGGTAATTCTTGTAAGAGGTAGGAAGAAATAGGCTGTTAGTTAACTAGGATCTGCAGCTTATCGTGTAGGTAAGTAAATGGGCAGACTAGGTGGGCCAAGCGGTCCTTATCTGCCATCAAAGTCTATGTTTCTATGTTTCTATGAATCACCCCAGCCAAGCTGTTAATCCAGCAGGACTGAGTTTGCACCTCATGATCACACTTCTCTAGCCTAGACAGAATCTAGGTCAGTTATGATAGAGGAGGTTTATGAGGTAATCTCAGAGTTGCAGCCTACTTACTGTGGAATGGCTCCAGGCCCAACACATCTGTTAGTGAACTGTGTGGGGACTTCTGGGTTCGGTGTTTACAAGGATTGTCTGGTGTTCTCCCTCAAAAGAGACCTTTCCAAGCTCACTGGAAGATGCGCTGCTAAAACCCCTATTGAAGAAATGTTCTCTGGATCTGAGCTGCTTGGCAAATTATAGGTTTGTCTTTAACCTCCCATTTTTGGGTAAGGTACTAAAAGTACCACCAACATCTTACTCTGGTTCAGTTACAGTTGGTTTCTATCTGTACCTACTGGGACAAGGCTGAAAGTAAGCAGAATTGCCTAATCTTCTTTTGTCAGTCTGTACAAACTAACTAAATAAATAACATGGTGGTACTGCAGCTTGAGGCACGTTGCACTGCCTGTGAAATCTATGAGCCTCCAGTCCAGATTTAGGCCTGCCACAGTACTGAGTCCTTGTTGGCCAGGGTGCATAATGATCTCCTATGGTGAGGTATAGAGGAGAATGGTCAGTTCTCATCCTCCTTGATCTCTCCACAGTGTTTAACACTGTGAAACATGGGTTGCTGTTGGACTACCTTAGAGAGTACGGTGGACTCACTGGCATGGTCATCTGCTAGTTTGAGTCCTACCTTAGAGATTGGATGAGGAGGGTAGTGATGGGGAATTTTTCTTCATTCCCAAAGCCCATTCTTTATGATGTATCCCAGGGATTGGTATTCTCTCTCATGTTGTTCACAGTGTACATGTTTCACTGGGGAGAGATCATGAGACCACACACTGTAGTTTGGATTTTCTCTGCTATGCAGATGACAGCCAGCTATACCTATTGATTTGCACCTGGAATGCTTGCTGAAGCTGAAGTACTTAATTTGCATTTGGCTGAATCCAGGACTGGCTGAACTCTACCTGGCTGAGTATGTGTACGGAAAGGATGTAAGTATTAGTGATTCAGCCAGGTTGAATGAAGAGTGCAGAGGTGGCCAAAGAAGTGGTGGAGATTTTCCTTAGGTCCTCTAGGTTTGTGGCCTTCACTAAGGTGAAAAATCTGGGGGAGGTCATTCTAGATGAGAGGCTGACATAGAGGCTCATATGACAGCAGTACTATGGAAAAAGGAATGTTTGTCTCAGTTGGCTTACCCAGTTAACAAAATTCAGATAAATAAATTACATCTTTAGTCTTCCCCCTGAAGAATTGCCATCACTAGTACATGTGTTCATGATGACCAGGCTTGACTACTTTAATGCCCTTTACCTCAGGATCAATGAAGGCATCCTAAGGTGACTGCAGCTAGTGATGCATGTAGTGACCAACTTGCTGACTGACTTTCCCAGGACCTGTCATGTGACCCTGGTCCTACATGAACTGCACAGCATGCCACTACAGTGATGTCTTACCTTCAAAGTTGGTTTGTTGACCAATAAGGCCCTACATGGGCTGGGCCCTGGTTACCTGAGGGAATTACTGACTCCTCATCATGCCTCCCACCCCTCCGCTCCTCCAAGGTTGGCCTCCTGGTGGTTCCCAGTCTATATGCAGGGACTGCATCAAAACCCCTAGAGGACAGATGAGGGATCTCACTGTGCACACTCTGGAAAGAAGGAGAGCAGAGGAGACATAAGAGAAACCTTCAAGTACCTAACAGGCTGCAGGGGAAGAGTCTACTTCAAATGAGAATGAGCACTAGGACCAGTGGCCATCCAATGAAGTTGGGGGGGATTTAAGTGGGATGTAATGAAGTAAAACTATACCTAAAGAGTGATGGATGCCTGGAACAGTCTGCCAGTGGAAGTGATGGAGGCAGAAACAATAGGGGGCTTCAAGCATGCATGGGGTAAGCATAGAGGAATATTAGGAAATGGGCATAGAAAATGGAGGGTCACCTGAGACCAGGTAGAGTCTGCAGAGACACACTAGACAGAGGCCATCCAGGCAGACTGGGTGGGCCAAGCAGCCCTTTTCTGCTGACAATTTCTAGGCTTAAATCATCAGGGGATTTAGTAATTGAGGTTGCTCATCCAGCCCTGTGAAACTCATTACATAAGTCTCTGAGGAAGGCCTCCTTGGAGGAGACTTTTAAGATGGGCATTAAGATCTTTTTATTTAATGAGGTCATTGGTCTTATTTAATTGCCTCTGTTCTTGCTTTACTTGATACCAGGGATGTGGATATTAAATATCATATGAGGACTGGAATGGTAATTAAGGATGCCGCTAGATGCCAGAGACATAGATAGACAGAAAAGGAAGTGCAAAAGAAGAAGGAAACCACTTTGGTTCTCAAATACAGTAGAAAAAAAGGTCAGTGCCAAAAGGCTGGCCTTCAGGAAATATAAGGGAACACAGTGGGATGAAGATAGGGAGGCATACCAAACTGCCCTAAGGGAAGCAGGGAAGGCAGTAAGGCAAGCAAAGTCCCAAACTGAGGAAACACTAGCACGAACAGTAAAGAAGGTGACAAGACTTTCTATAGATACATTAGTGAAAGGAGAAAGTCCAGAGGGGGATTGCTAAGCTTAATGGAGAAAAGGAGCATGTGAGGAGGAGGACCCTGTAAAGGCATCTATCCTAAATAGATACTTTTGCTCAGTATTTACTGAAGAGAAGGTAGGGCAGGGCCCACAGCTCAGCATCATGGACACAGGGGGGGGAAGGAGGTGAGCACTACTTCCTTCACAAAAGAAAGGGTCCTACAAGAGCTTGCTAAGCTCAGGGTGGATAAGGCAATGGGACCTGATGGCATACATCCCAGGGTACTTAAGGGGCTAAAGGTGGAACTAGCAGAGCCTTTAGCAGAACTGTTTAGTGAGTCTCTGAGCACAGGAGAGGTCCCAGAAGACTGGAGAAGGGTTTATGTGATCCCGCTCCACAAGAATGGTAGCAGGAGAAAGGGGAACTACAGATCAGTCAGTCTTACCTCAGTATTGGGCAAGATTATGGAGGAACTCTTAAGGAAAGGATAGTACAACACTTGGAATCCATAGGGCACAGGATCCAAGACAGCATGGGTTTACAAAGGAAGGTCCTGTCAAACTAATCTCATAGATTTCTTTGACTGGGTAACCAGAGTGGTGGACCAAAGGGAGCAGTTGATGTCGCCTACCTTGACTTCAGCAAAGCTTTTGACACTGTTCCACATAGAAGATTGATAAATAAGCTGGTAGGCTCGTGGGTCAGAAGTTGGTCAACTGGGTGGCAAACTGGTTGATTGGCAGAAAACAGGAGAGTGGTGGTAAATGGTATACAGTCAGAAGAGATGCAAGTCACAAGTGGGGTACCTCAGGGATCAGTCCTGGGGCCAGTCCTCTTCAACATCTTCATTAGTGACCTTGCAGATGGACTAGAGGGCAAGGCTTGTCTGTTTGCAGATGACACCAAGATCTGCAACAGAGTAGATGATCCAGATGGGGTGAGCAGAATGAGAAGAGATCTGGATAAACTAGCAAAATGGTCAGAAGAGTGGCAACTGGGATTTAATGCAAAGAAGTACAAAATCATGCACATAGGGAAGAGAAACCCTGAAGCCACCTATAGGCTGGATGGGAGTTGCTAGCAGTCACAAAGGAAGAAAGAGACTTGGGCATCATCATCACTGATGACCTGAAATCATCCAAGCAGACCTCTAAAGCAGTAGGTAAGGATAGGGGGTGTTAGGGTGTATTAGTAGGGTATCAACAAGTCGTGGGAGGAAGGTAATAATCCCTCTTACAAGACACTGGTTAGGCCCCCATCTGGAGTACTGCATGCAGTATTGGAGGCCACACCTTCACAAGGACATTAACCAAATTGAGGCAGTCCAGAGAAGGGCAACCAAAATGGTGCAGGGACTGCATCAGAAGACATATGAGGACAGATTAACAGAGCTCAATATGTACACCCTTGAGCAAAGGAGGGAGAGAGGTGATATGATTGAGGCATTCAAACACCCTAAGGGCATTAACAAGGTGAAAGAGTCTAACATGTTTAAATATAAGAAAAATAGCAGGACAAGAGGACACAGCATGAGATTAGAGGGGGGCTGATTAAGGGGGAATGTGAGGAAATTCTTTTTCACAGAAAGGGTGGTGGATCCATGGAATTGCTTACCACAAGAAGTGGTGGCTATGAATACAGTGCAGGGCTTCAAACAGGCATGGGATAGGCATAAGGGAGCAATACAAATGACTATAAATAGATAGGCCACTGACAGAGCAAAGGCCGATGGCACATTTATAAGGTAGAAAAAATGGGCAGACTGGATGGGCCTTATTGGTCCTTATCTGCCGTCAACTTCTATGTTTCTATGTTTCTATATATGGGAGATTGGAATCGGAGTGTAGCCAGCAATGTTAAACTTGTACTCAAGAGCTGAAGGAACTGTTGCCCCCCATTAACACAAACCAAAATATGTGCTGCCCCATCACACAAACATTGCCTTGCCCACATTTCAGCTAACAATATGTAATAAGCCAATGATCTTGATAGATTCCCAACATTTTATTTTATCTAACAGAAACACACTACCAATTAGGCAGAAGTTGGCTGGCTTTTGTTACACTGTTTAGGATACATTGTGATAAGCCTCTGCACCACATTATGGTAGCCAACCTTACAGAAGGCCATTCGCATAGCACTCATACTTACATAATTGATCGGGTCACCATACAATCATGGTCTCAGTTAGGCATCCACACATCTTCCAAAGATCATTCATAAACTCACACTAAAGCATATAAGAAGGGGGAAAAACAGTTCTTCAGGTACATCAGGTTGGCTCGGTTTGTGTTTGTTGCCCTGACCTGAGGCTCATGTTACCCCTGGGTTTTCCAGATTTTACTGTACTCAGCAGAGTGCACTGAGTATGCCTGCTAACTGCCCATGATTGGAATACTGTTCGGGGGTAAAGGAGAATTTTAGCAGGGACTGACAGCTCTTGCTGTCAGTATGCTACCCAGCAGTTGGTCAAGAGCAGGTCGGATGGGTGTTTGTGCATCACTATGTATAGTGATCAGAGCAGGATCAGACTTAGGATGCATAGGAGCATGAAGGTGTTAGCCCAAGTTACTCCATAATGTTTATTATACAACGGTGTGTGAAAATCCTGTAACCTCATTAGTCAAAACACATCACATGACCATGGGTAAATCCTGCATAACCTACGGCTGAGGAATGGCATTTATAAAAAAGCATAATTAAACACATTTTAAATTAATTTTATATATGGGTCCATTGTATATTCAGCATAAGCACTTCCAGGTGTGAGTTATTGGATGTTTCACCACTTCCGTGTGGTTAAGTCACTGGCGCTTGTGAAACACCACACAAGGCATTGTAAATCCCTAAAACCCACACCCTGTTGTGCCTAATTGCCCAAATAGTATTGTGTTAGACCCCTGACCGATGTATGTGTACATTTTGTTCTTAAATTCTAATATGGTTTTACTGATGATGATTTCCATGGGTAAAGTGTTCCATGGATTTACAAATCCTTGAGTACAGAAGAAATGAGTTTAGTGAGTATGGAATCTTTCCAAACTGTCTCCAGGGGTGTCATCTTGTATTTTTTGATGTCTGTTTGAAGCACAAATTCATCACACATATTAAATATGGGTCTGCCATAATATCATACATTAATAACTTGACCCCTCTGGTCCTATGCTGTTCCAGTGTCATTAAGTTTAATTCTTTTATTCGGCCTATGTAGAACATATCCTTTAGTTCAGCTATGGTTTTTGATGTTTTTCTTTGAACCTTTTTAATGCCTGCTATTTCGGTTTTATTGCATAGACTCTAGAATTGGGATGCATAATCAAGATGAGTTTGACTATATACTCTGCATTAGGGAAATATTACCTCTTCATGTCAATTTGAATTTTTTAATTGTCCAGAGAATTGTATTTGCTTTGCCTATTTACTCATTAATTTGTTTTTATTATCAGTCATTTGATATTATTACCCCATGTCCCTTTCTGATTCGGTGTCCAGTATGTATTTTCACAAAGTCTAAACATGTATACACTGCATGCACTAATAATTATTTAAAAATGTATCTAGTTGATCCTGCCACTTTCAGATTCTTTTACTGTAACAGTACTTTCACTTTACCCCTCAAATGTAGCATGACCTAACGCTATCAATAGTGATAGACGATGTGCTGGCAGACCTTTAGAATAAGGCACTCTGTGTTAGAAAAGATAGAAAACTGAGTCTTTCAGGGTGAGATACTTTGAACTGCTTAAAAAGAAGCAGCCAGCTGTACAGAGACTACAGTGACAAGAGTGAGCTTGAACAGCAGATGGAAGCGTGAGCGACCATTGCTATAACAATCCATGCTCACACTTCAGTCTGCTGTTCTGAAGACGCTGACTCACTCCACTCTCATCTCTGTACAGTCAGCACCTACTTTTAAGCAAATAAAATTAACCTCACCATGAAAGACATAGTTTTCTAACTTTTCTAACACAGTGTCTCTTATTTTGAAGGTCTGCTACAACATCATCTATCACTATTGGTAATGCTTAGTCATGCTACATTTGAGGGGAAAGTGAAAGTACTGTTATAGTAACAGACACTGAAAGAAGCATGATCAACCAGATACATTATTAAATAATTATTTGTTTAAATATAATGGCAGGATCAACCAGATATTTTTTTAAATAACTTTAAAGTGGCAGGATCAACCACATATTTTTTTTAAATAATATATGTCATCTGTTGGGTTGATGGGGGATATGGGGGTTGTATTGGGGAGGCATGGCAGGATCAACCTGAAAAGTTTTAAAACTAACTTTAAAGTGTCAGGATCAACCAGATAATTTTTGTAAATAACCTATGCCTTACATTGTGTTGGTGGGATATGGGGGGTTGATTGTGGGGGCATCACCTCTATGTGGGGTATTGTATTGAGATGGACATGTGGGGGGGGATTGTGTTGGGTGGGACCCCAAACATATGCTGCATAAACAGAGCATGACGTAGCCTGGCTGAAGATATCATATTTGCTGTATCTTCACTCGAGGCCAATAACATCAAGATATCTCACTCGTTGCTTCACCACTCATGAGATATCATGATATCATTGGCATCTCTTGAGGATAAATACGATATTTTCAGTCAGGCCATGTCATATTCCCTATACACACTGGAATGGAGGAGACATAGAGACAATATGATTTTAGCATTTACAGCTAGCAGGGATCCAGGACTAACAAATAAACCCCAGCTTAAATTCAAAGTTAACACATCAGGTATCAGAGCACACAGGCACGTGCTCACTGGTTAACTATTCAGAACTGATCATAGAAAATGCTGGTATGCTCAGAGGATTGTCACAAAATAGAATATGTTGCCAGAATCTGTAGTAGAAACAAGCACATTAGCCAGTTTCATAACCCAATTAGATAAATATATGGATGTGAAAATATTCCAGCAACCCAACTAGTGAGAAGAGGTAGGCAATTAATATGGGCCTTGACCTACTTTTGCCTGATAAATATACAATATAATGTATGTAGAACATTGTTACCACCAATAATCTATCAGTTTACAGGTTTACTGTACCCTCAATGTGACATCATAATGTTGTTATACCATCATAGGTACATCTCATCAATTGTACAACAAGGTAGAAAGTCTTTGTGAACGCACCATATGAAAATGTGTCAGACACTGAGAAACAGCCATGGCAGTGAGTGCAACCAAGAAGGTGAACAGCACCCAGCAATACTGGCAAAGTAAGGGCATATTTATTTTTTTCAACACAGTTGGTGCCTGTAGGTTAAAAAAAAGACTTCATCTATGAGAGCAGGTGATTGGGGATGGAGAGGGGTTTGTTCCTTGTATGTGGGAGCAGGTGATAGGAAGTCCAAAACTGTGGCATGACTCCATACACTCTTAAAGTGGTCATCTATTAAGTTACTGTTGCCCATACACTATAAAAGACAATGGATGGGCAACAGTAAACAACAACACAAAGTCCACTTCTCAAGGTTGTCTGACAAGTAAAAACCTCTCGAGCTACACTCCCAAAGTTTACTTAGCTGTCATGACAACTTCTCAAAGTGAACATAGCGTTGTTGTTCACTGTTGCCCATCCATTATCCTCTATATTGCTAATATATGAAAACATATCAAATGTACTTAACCGTGTCAATATAAAGAACTGTGTCTTGATAGCAGTGCAAGGAAATTGGGAAAAAATCTTATCTGGAACTAGATCAATACCATGCACACCAAAAGAGTTACACCAGGAGTTCAAAGGAAAATTGTACCAGAATTTCTGTAAAATTTTGTAATGTTCAATATACAATTCATTTTGAGAGAATTTTCCCTTATGGATCATGTATAAAATAGTACAAAATTCATCACCCTGGGGTTTTATTCATTCATTTATGTGGAGTACAGCAGAGGACTCAGAGCACGCTTTCCACACACAATCTCAGACTCCACATAAATTAATTATTACATCTCCATGGTGAACACATTTTTAGAAGGTCTGCACAGAATTCCTTAGGGAAAGTCCCTCTGGACAGAATTCTGTATTGAATGGTCAAAGTGCTTACACAAATTCCGGTACAATTGTCCTTTGAAATACCAGTTTAGCTCTTTTGTTCCATGTGGTTTTGACTGCATACCATGTGATCCTACCTTTTTCACTATGAAAGAGTCCAGGCATCTTCCAGTTTTATTTGGTAGCAAAAATTTTCAGTTCCAACAGAATCTGAATATTTTTACAGATGCTTTAATTTAGGTTTTGTTCCCCAGCAGGAAAAAAATATGGCCACCACACTTGGCTTAGAAATACCATTGTAAACATGGAAAAGGTTAAAGTGGAAAACAAATCTCATGGTGTGCAGCACAGGAGGTACTTAGAAAAGTAGATATGACAGGTATGCTAAAATCTTTTGGTAATTGTGTTGAAACTAGCTTTTAAAAAAAACTTTTAGCCTCACTACTGCTTTTAATGGAATATGCTTTGGGATGTTCTGTTTTTACTGCATTAATATAATGTTCTCTAGGTTTACTAGCAATGTAACTATGATTGTGTATTATTCTGTTATATAAAATAGAAGCAATCTATAAATAAAAAGTTAAACTTTTTTTTATCAAACAACTGGGTCAAAGATTCAGAGAAGACTTAGGTAAACTATTTAAAAACTCTTTTATTGTTTATTGCTTTTAAACTAGAAAAAGCAATATAAAACAAATACATATGTTTTAAAGAGTGCGTTGCTGTATGTTTTATTCTTCCTCCTCTGAATATTTTAATAATTCTCTGCCTAATTTCCTTTGTTTTGACTCCATAAACAATTGGATTTAGCATGGCTGGTATGATTATGTATATGACAGCTATTAGCACATGCAAATCAACAGAAAGGGATTTTCCAACTCTATATATAATATATGATGTAGAAGCTGAAATGTAAGAAAGCAGAATAACAATTATATGGGCACTGCATGTATGGAAGGCTTTCATCCGGCTTCATTTGAGGCAACCCTTAATACAGACAGGATAATTTTAGTATAAGATAGCAGATACATATGAAATCAAATATTAATATTGAAAACACTATGACTAAGCCCATGAGGCTGTTTAGGGTTGTACTTCCACATGCCAGTTGGACAACTGCCATGTGTTCGCAATAGCAATACTCAAGAACATTATTTCTACAGTGCGATCACCTGCTTTCAAGAAATGGGACAATTGCTACTGCCAAAGAACTCCTAAAGATGCCAAATGTTAGCAATATCATGGCAACTACTTTGTTTGTCATTATAGTGGAATATCTCAAAGGGATGCATATTGCTACATAGTGATCTATAGCCATTGCTAATAAGATTGTTGTTTCCAGTGCAGAAAAGAAATGAATAAAAAAAAATTAAGTGAGGCAGCCACCAATGGAAATTTCTTTCAAATTAAATAAAAAATTTAGTAGCATTTTGGGCATGAAGGTGGTAACGATAGATACTGTATGTCTACAACAGCCAAACTACAAATGCAGAGATACATTGGGGAATGAAGAGACATTTTCTTCTTTATTACAGCAACAATGGTGAGATTTCCAAAACAAGCAGCAATGTAGGTGATGACGAAAGGAATAAACAGAAACTGTTGCCATCTGTGAAAAACAGGAAAGCAAATTAAATGAAAACAGGAGGATGGAATGTAGAGCTGTTGGTGATATTTGGATGGTCTGAGTTGCTCATTCCTAACAAAATCCTTGTCGGTAGTTCCCAGTACTATCAGCAATCTAAATGCAAGAAAATAATTGTTAATTTCAGCATACATATGCAGTATTTATCAATCTTCCTGTGACACTGACAATAATGCCGCTGAAAAATAGTTATTTTACAATTCACAAGGCAGTTTTACAGTGTACATATAGTAGTGACAATTCAAAAGAGTATTTAGGGAATAGAAAGCCTTGTAGCATCCCTAATTCATAATTGATTATCACCCTGGTCTCTTTGTACTGTATGTGCATCTCTTCTCTTTTTAGGGCTGCAGCATGCATAGCTCTGCAGATCTCTTGTTAGCAAAAAAAGACTTAGCATTCTTTCTGACTGAACAACATGTTGGAGTTGCACCACAGTTATTCCACATCCGTGAGTACTCCACTGGTTCCATGTCATAATAGTGATTGTCAAACTGCGATCACCATCAGAGTGGTTTACATCACTGAAAAGAAAAACAGCAACGTTCACTCCCAGCAAATAAAACAACAACATGGGTGAAAACATTACTTATATTTATGCAGGGCTGCCTCCACACACCCTTACTAAAGATAATCAACTCCGGGGTGTATATCGGGAAGGAGATACAATGTTAAAAAAAAAAACGCTCATGACAAACACTAAAATGTACACCCTTCCCAGCATAGAACCCTTAACCTAGTGCACCAGAGTCAGCCACCCTCACCACCACACCACATGGCCAGCTCAGCAACACCATGCCGCACTGCATCCCACATCATTTCTTCCTTATCCATCTCCTTCCGGGTGACATCCTATATCGTCACTCTTCTTCCCTCTCTTACCCATATCCTCACTCTTCTTCCACTTGCTACCCTTCCATGGTAGCTCACGTAATGGGCATTTAACCTGAGTCATTCATATCTGAGTCATTGAATTTCAGTCACCCATATCACAGGATACCCTAAACTCGCACTGCACTATTTTTTACTTTAAAAAAAAAATCAGCGGGGTCTTGATCATGACACTGGGTGATTGGGCAACCCCAGTGTCACTCTTTTGTTTCTGAAAGGGTGGGACCTTATTTATAAGGCGGTGTCATGAGAAGGCTGTGATTTAAATTTGGTGTAAAATTATTTAAAAATATAAGTTATAAGGCTATGCTGAATTTTGCAAATGCAGGCTCATAAGTTTGCTAATATTCAATATTTTACCAAAATTTTCAACATATCATTCTTTACAGCATCTCATGAATGTGATAGCTGTCATTTTCAACTCCTGACCAAAATGTGCTTTTATCCTGAAAGTTAATTTTGCAGTCCCTGTGCAAAATCACCTTTAGACCAGGAGTAGAACAGTTTCTCTGCCTTCTTCATGAGATAGGATCATAGAGTAGTAGCCACATACATGGTCAGATATTTCCAGGTATTTCATGAGATTTCTAAAGAATTTCTCTCTGTTGCCCCTTCTGTGGAAATGCAGAAAGCAGGAGATTTCTCTAGAAATCTCACAGAAATTTCAGGAAATATCTGACCATGTCTTTGACTATGACTGTAACAAGGCTATGTTGAAAATTAGGCGTAAAAATATTGCAAAATACCACATTTATGAGCCTGTGTTACATTTTGTGAACCCAGGCTCATAACTTTGGTAATTTTCAATATTTGTACCCAAAATTCCTCACCTGCAGCCCTATCAGCTCTGGACAGAGTTTAGTTTTGTCCCCATGAGCTCTGCCGGTGTTTTCTCAGACTGTGAGTGAACACTCCCTCATTTTCTATATATGGAAAAACAATGCCCCAAAAGTATAGCGTAGTATCTTCCTAGGGTGAGATTTCTCCAAATTTGATGAGGAGTCTTTCAGAGCTTCTCTAGCAGCAATTGACTGGAACCAAATCAGAGGACTCCTACCCTAGATGATGCCTTAGACTCTTTAATTACAACTTCTCTAGGTTGCTAATAGGTATGCCCCCTTTCAAAAACTCAGAGTCAAAGGTAAATATCATAAGTGGATCATGCCTGAGCTAAAAAAGTTAATGATTCTGAGCGATAAAGCCTGGGGGACCTTTAAAGGCATAGGTATTAAGGATGGCTGAGATAAATATCCAAAACTGTGAAACATATGCAAAAAGAATGCTAAGTCGGCAAAGACAGACTATTTTAGGAGGCTACAGGTTAATGACCTAGCAGGCCCTAAGCTTTTCTGTTCGCAGGTTAACTCCCTACTGAAAGGATGTACTTAATCAACTGAGGATGCCATTGTAGTGAATGGCCAAAGTATTAGTGAACTCAAGCTTATTCTTAATATATTCAGCTATTTCTTTACTGATCATACCAGGTTCAAATCTGCCTCTCCAGATCACTCCTCCCACCTAAGGGTCAGAATGTCACAAGTGACCAGCAACCCTGTTTCCATCTCAGACATGTCTGGAAGCAGGATGTGTACACCCTCTTAAAATGTATTACATCAGGTGGTGCTGCAGGGCTTGACAATTTAGAACCCAAGCTCCTCAAAATATCAGCCCTGGTTATTGTACTTTCTGTTACTTTGTTCATCAATAGGTCCTTTCTTGAAGGTAAAGTCCCTGAAAAATGGAAAATGGTGGTGGTGGTGGTCCCTCTGCACAAAGGTGGTCACAAGGAACTGGTGGAAGACTGCAGCCTCTATTTCACTCTCTACTTAGCCTATTGGCTAAGGTACAAGAGAGGCTAGGTTATAATTAAGAATATTTGAGTCACACTTCCTACTTACTGACCAGCAGCATGGTTTTGAAAGCACCTTGGTACCAGCACCACTCTGATTAGACTGACTACTGATGTATTGGATGTCATGGAAAAAAGTACTGACAGAATTTGTATTTGCTGACCTCTTGAAAGCATTTGACTTGATTGATCACAGTCTGCTCTTTTAAAAGTTGCAATGCATGAGCTTTAACTGCCCTTCACTACTATGATTCGGACACCATCTTGCCAGCAGGTATCAGGAGATTAAATGGAATGGCACCCTCTCCTGTCTGAAGCCTATTACTGATAGTGTTCCACAGGGGGTCTATCCTGGGTCTCCTGCTATTCTCTACATTTATCAATTACCTGCCTAAAAATTGTGAGGGAGGAAACCTACTTCTTTGTGCAGATGATGCGGTTTTCTATAAAAGCTCCACTGACATAAACATGATCAATGCCCAGCTTGCCACTGATTTATTTACTCTTGAGAAATGCTTTCATGACAACAGGCTTGTCTTAAATGCAAACAAAAAAATAACAAGGCGGTACTCTTTGGCCCTAAGGACCTTAGCTGGGATAGGTGGCACCTGCTCTCACTTACAACTTTGTCAGGTACACAAACTGAAGTACTTGGGGTCTACACTCACAAAGAAGTAATCTTTAAGCCTCAGGTTGATCAAATAACCAAATCTATACCCCAGAAAAGTGGTCTGTTATACCGTCTGGGTAATGCTCTTATCCCTGAATCTAGATTTGCCATTGCAAACTGTGTCTTGCACCCCACTATGCGATATGGTTCCCCTATACTCCAGTTTCTCAGGAGCTCAGAGACTAACAGGCTCAAGGTACTGTGCAACAAAATTATCCACTTTGCAGCTGCCCCCCCCCCAAGAAAACATCACTGCAAGATCCTCGCCTCCCTGAACTGGCCTTCTCTGGAGAGGAGGATGACATACGTCCTATTATGCTTTGCATTCAAGCTCATCAGATTTTTACCCCACTAAATTTTACTGGTTTATTAGTTCCTAAGCCTGAGAGGCCCTTCCACTAGGCCTCCAGTTGTAACTTGCTTCAAGTACCCGAAGTTAAAACAAATACAAGTAAGAGGTCTTGTACTTACTGTGCCCCATCTCACTGTAACTCACTTCCTGCTGAGCTGCAAAACACTTCCTCTCTTGTGGTTTTAAAATAGTGCTAAAAACCTTTCTACATTAAAGCTGTCACTGTTCCTGCTATTGTTGATTGACTGCCTTGCCCGTATTCTGTTGATAATGCTCCTACCTGTCTCTCCATATTATGATATTATCAGCTGTGCTTTTTTTTTCCATGCTAAACTGTATGCTAATATTTGGTGATCATGTTCCTCAGGAAAACATACCATCATGTATGTTTATTGTCTATATATTTAGTGCTGTTAACTTATCAAATATTATGTAATCTACTCTACACATCATCCCCATTCACTGTGTATATCTGCCTGTAATTAATCCAGTACCTTGTGATTTATTGTATTCATTGTACCTGCTCACTGTCTGAATAGCCGTAATTAAGTCCAGGTCACCCCTTAAAATGGGACCTTTGGTTTCAGTGGGCCTCCCAGGTTACCAAAATTCAAACAATAAATACATTTAAATTGGCTTTGTGTGTAGCCCCTGTTGCATTTTTATAGGTGTTACAACCAATGACATCATCAGCTTGTAATCAGTCAGAACCCCTGCTGTTGATACTGTTATGTATATGGATGGAAAGGTGGATGGGAATGGAGTACTCTTCAATGTCACACAGTGTTCATCAAAGTAGCAACCCATGCAAGCAGAGATATCAGTATTAGAAGCCATGTCACTAACTGATTGCAGTTGATGATGTCAGTGGCAGGAGCACCTATGAAGGTGCAAGTGAAGGTTACATATAGAGCTGGTTTAAAAGGCCAAGGAGACAAAAAAGAGACATACAAAGAGAACAGGGGTTAAGTAAACCTGAATTTGGAATCCTACAACTCTTTCAAACCCCTTTTAAGGCAATGACTGTTACTGATAAAGTATACAGTTAACTTGATGCAGGTGACGCCTATTTTCCTTTAGCTATTTTTAATTGACTTACATAGGATTTATTCAAGACAATGCACATTACAAAATATCTCACTGAAAAAAAAAGATTCTCCTGAAAAAGTATTTTCATTTCCATGGAACTCATGGCTGAATTTTTTTTATTATTTGTTTGAATTTTCATCCACTGGAGTATTCCATGAATTGTGACATCTATTTTGTATGGGCCCTACAGTAGCAGCCAAAGCATGGTACACTGTTTCACAGAGGAAAATACTTATATATGCATATCATTAACATATTGTACAAATATAGAAATACAATGTCAAGGTGGTTACAAAGTGCATGTTGCAATGGTTGCAGGAAAAGTACCCAGTAAACCCAATAGAATTCCATTTTAGAAATGATTTCCTGAAGCAGTGTGAGGATATATTAAAATGTGCCTCCACAATTGTTTTGAATCCAGTATTGTAGATCACTTAAGCTGACTGGGAATTGTTTGTATTTTTTTGGGGGTGCATTTAATAAACATGGATGGATGCATATTCTACTCTGAAGGTGCTGATAAGCAAATGAGGACCTGAAACAGCCTTCAAGGGACTATGGCACAACAAAGCCGTCCACAGACCAAAGTTAATTGGCTTTGGTGGCTGGAGTAAGAAAACCCATGACAGTCTTAAGCTGTGAAAAAATCTAAAACAATTTTAAAAACATTTCACAGTCTACAGTCCACATTTACAGTATGCCAATGCTATTAATGTCTGCTCCAGAATTTTTCATCTCAGACCTGTTGAACAGAAGTTAGATATCCATTTAGTTAATATTTGCCTTCCAAGGACTCTTACACAGCTTTCCATGATCATTTAAGGTAATATTACACATTGGGGTGCTCATTCCATGTGGTCTAGTCTTGCATACTCAATGGGAAATTGTTTAGTTAGTTATTGAAATCCTGTAAACAGGAATGCACACTGAGTCAAGGTTCATTTCAAGGTGTGACCCAAGGAAAGGGAATTGGAAAGAATAAGTATCTTCAAAATGTAAAATACAATCAAAGTGAAAAATGCAGTATACAAAGTATAGAAACATATGAAAATTAGCAATGTTATTAAGATGAAGTAGGACTGGGCAAAATTTATTTTCTGCCAGTGGAGATCGGGAGAAATGCTGATTTTGCTTCCACAAAATTTCATGAAAATTTCACAAAATGTTACCAAAATTGTGATTTTAGTTATTTCTATCTAATTTAAAAGTAGTTGTCCAGATTGCACCATATTTGGAAATCTGATGTTTCCAATGCCCATACAGAGGTGTACCAAGCTTCAGATCTCTGTCTTTAAAAATCACCACGACATAAGCCTCCAAACTTCTGAAAATTTTAAAATTAAATAGCTATATAAACTAAAATTGTTTGTCCAAATTCCACCATATTTGTTACAGTGACTTTACCAAGGTCCATACATACTGTATGTGTACCAAGTTTCAGATCTCTAGCTTTAAAGGTGGCTGAAGTATAAGCTTCCAAATATTTGGGAATTTTAAAATTACATTTCACAGTTATTTGAACTTCAGAATTTTAAGCCCCTATCAATTTAAATCTTGAGAACAGAATATCACCAATGCTGTTAGGTTCATTGACACTAAATATTAGGCATTAGGGCAACTCCCATGGCCCAGCATCAGAGTGTTATGCTGCCATGCTGGTAACCCAAGTTTGGAAGCAAGCCCAAGAAGTAATTTCGCGAGGCAGACCATGGCAGAAACTTGCAATTTACATAACCATTACTTTTCTAGTTAGCAGCTTCTATGACTCTTCTAAGAAAATATGCACCTCGATTTTCAATTATACAGCTCCAAAGGTGGCTAAGTTGTAAGCATAGAAATATTTTCAGAAATTTCACATGAATAATAAATTGCCAGATGTTGAGCCCTTTTCACTTCTCTGCTCTTATTCCAGATGTTGTCACATGACATGATTTTATGGTCCATGATAGACAATAACATGTCAGACTTCAGATATATAGCTGTAATATAGAATGAGTTATGGCCAATTAAAGAATTTCAGAAAATTCTAGAAAACTTTCACAACATTTTATGAAATTTCACAGAATTTCATGAAAATTCGACAAATTCTGAATTTGCAAATTTCACCTAGGTCTAGCTGCAGTAAACAGGCTATATCAAAAGGAATTAAATAGACATTCTGGAATTTTCATAATAAAGCAAAATGGCAATGAATAAAACTATACAGAGAAACAGGGCTTATGCTGAACATACAATACAATGACAAGTAGCAAGAGACAAAAACAGGAGATGGGAAGGAGAAACAGAAAAACATGTACAGGGACAGAGAAATGGCAAAACGAGTAATTAGGTAGAAAAACTAAGTTCAGTAAGGTGCAGACTAGCCAAAGCAAGAGCAAAATGGACCAAAAAGAAGTTTATGGTGGTATTTGAGAGAGATACTATAAAAAGGTAATAAACAAACTGTGGCGGAGTGGGAGTTCCAAATGACAGAAAGACACAAGGAGAAAGTGGGTTGCCCAGAAGCAGATTTGGAGTAGGGGATAGAGAAGATGCAGAGGTTCCTAGAGCAAAGAGCATAGCAGGAGGAGGGGGTTAGGAGAAAGGAGAGAGGACAGGTAAGGAGAGAGAGAGAGAGAGAGAGAGATATGAAAAGCAGTATTTAGAAATAAAAAGGAAAGATGTTTGTGTTCCATCCACTTGCCCCTAGCAAGGATCCATGTGAGAAGGGACAGAGAACAGCCATTGACCATCAATTAGACTGCTCGAGATGCTTAAGGATTTATCCTATGATTGTTGACCAGCCCTGCATACCCCTGCATGATGCTAGGCAGTGTCCCTACTGGCCTTGCATGGATTTTTTCCACTTGTGGAGGAGGAAAGCTCCCTGGCCAACTGCAGGGGATCCCTGTGGTGGCATAACCTGGCACAGACCCTCCAGGCTGGGAGCTCTGCTGTGTGGCACACATCTCGACCCTCTAGGGGCATCTGGTTGGTTGCTGGATCCATTCCTGAACCCAGATTGCCAGCTTGGGAACACAATGCACTAGCCACTGGGCCAATAGTCCACTGATAAGTGAGTCCTTCCATCAAAATGCAGGAGTCTCATGCAGCTGGCAATTGAGAAGAAAAGATGTTTCAAAATATTAAAGAAGATTCAACCATTTCCATGGGCATAGTCTACTTTTGCCACATACCGTATATGAAGAAAGATTGATTCATTTATGGCAGAAATTAAGAGATAAAGTTATAGGGTGCAGGAGAAATCAGATGTAAACATGTATCAGACTTATATGCTGAAGTAAATAGAACAATCAAAGAAAATAAATGATAGAAACACTAGTATGTGGTCAGTGATGTCTCGAGCAAGAAGTTTAAAAGTTAGAGAACAAATTAAGATATAACAATCTTAATGTTGTGGCTCTACCAAATACATTTGACCAGCAGTACTAAAAAACTTACTGAAAGATTTACTAATTAGTTTTTCTGGCGTACCCTTCAGAGAAGGCTTCATGTCATGTTGTTTCATGCAGTACGCGTGGGTAGAACAGTGGGGACAACACGACCAATTCAACACCGCACCTGGTGAAAACAGATGCAGATCAGTGATGAGTGTAGATTTACTATTAGATCACCACTTTAGCATGGACCACCATTCCAGTGAAATATGTAAACATACCTGTTTTTTTGTTGTCTGGTGGTATTCCATGGTGAGGTGTTGATACGTGTGGTGTTGTCTGTGCTGTTTCCGCCTGAGCTGTATTGCCCACCACAGACTTGCCATGCTACCTTTAGAGAACCTACTAAGATTTATTACTCAGGTAATTAAAGTTCTCTTTTCATTCACCTGAGAAACATTCTGTGGTCAGAGCCAATAGTGCTGCAAGTGTGTTATCCTGATAAGGGATGTAGAATAATGTGTGGCTTTATTGCTATTTACTTCTTGCATTATGGTGTAAAAATCCAACATTTACTGGGGAACAGGGAAAATGATTGTAGTACATGGATTCAGCTACCCCATGGGAACTATATGGGGGTAAAGCAGCTGATGTGCAATCACATAGATTTCTATGGAATCTATAGCACTGCATTACAGATGTGCTGTGGCCAGCACCCCACAGACTTTTTCCCTTGGTGTGATTTTAAAAGCAAAGTTCACCTTTCCCAGTTTTGGCCATGCCCTGCATACTGCTAATAAGAAGTCTGCATTCAGTGGTAAAAATGAAAAGAATTCACTGAGATGACTCATCCACTTTTATCTAGTACTGAACATACCTGACAAGCATATGAGGATATGTTTTTCATTATATGCTGCATATTTACACTTTATTTAGTAAGTTTTATGTCTTTAAGGTGTACATTTTACATAGAAGCAATCCTTTATTTATTCCACTCCTGAAACTGAGTCACATTTTTAATTTCAATCCAAGAACTCAGTCTCTAGGTTCCTCCCTATCATTCTTTCTCTAGCCTCTTAGTATTGGAAAGTATAGCACTAGCCTTCAAAAGTCAAAGGAAATGGACAGAATGTATAGCACTCTCTTCTTTTAAAAATAATATGTCTAAGAATAGTGGGCCCCAAGTGTTTCATGTTAAGGAATATTTCTATCAATTTAATTCAATGCTTTAATATTTTGTGTTCAGAAATAGCATTGATACTGTATTATGAGCAACTTTAGTAAACCTTCACATAGCGAGGGTAAATTTAAGTGTAAAATGATTGTGTTATATGAAATTCATAGCAGTTGAGAAGTGTGCCTCCCATTACCACTACTGTCTGCTATACACTTCACTAAGCAGCTGTAAATATGTGACAGAAGCATGGTATTGGGGACTAGTGGCTATACTGTAGCACAGCCTTGAGAACCAGCAAGTTTGGGTCTGAATCCTACCAAAGCCAAATACTCACAGTTACCCATTGAAAGTTGCAGTGTAAGAGCAATGGTCATGCATTATCAGGAATGATGGTGTTTGCAACAGGGTTTTGCTCTGTTCTAGCAAGAAGCACATGCTAAAGTGCACTCTCCGAACAAAACTATTGTGATCACATTTTATGCCTTTCCCCCTTTCCTGCTACCACTGATTTCTGCAAAAGACATTGCTCATAACAATGTGGATCCAAGTAAAGGTAGGACTTCAACATTAGTATCTTAAGGGGAACAGAGCAAAACAGTTTGGTCTTTTCTGATGGAGAAACATAGCAGTTGTGTTAGCCAGTCTCTGATGTAGAAGAACAAAATACATTGCAGATAATACAATTTATTACAAAAATATATTTTGAGACTAGCTTTTGAGTTAAACTCCATTCTTCAGGTCAGTAGGCACTTCCATGCAGTGGGAGTTTAGCTCTGAAAGATAGTCTTAAAAACAATAATGTTAGGCCAAATATATCACCCCAACATATACAGTATATTTTTTATCTATTCTGATTTAAAGCAGTGTAATTAGTTACATTATGGTCTTCTGCAATCACAGTTCAACCTGACCAACCTCAACTGTAAAGTATCAGAGTTCCTTGGGGATGAAACCTGATTCATGTTGCATCCACAACTTCAACTTGCTGAACTAGGCACTGTAGCAAGTTGTTTTGCATTTAGGGATGACTAGAGGCAGCAGTGGAGTAGTCCAAATCAGAGCTCAGGTTTCAGTTTACAATGCCACTCTCTGCATACCTATGTAAATGGGAGTCATTATCAGCATATTCTGGCTCCTCCTGGTCATTATTTTCTATTCTCTCTGTAAATACTGTGGAGGATACAATATTTCTGCTATGTCAGATCTACATGAGTTGATAGAATTATTCATTAGTCACTGACATGTGCCCCAGCTATGTTAAGCATTTTTGTGTAGTCAGCAGCTCTCTTTCAGCTGCAGAGGTGGCACAGAAAACATTAAAATGTGCCACAGTTTTTGATTCAGGAATAAAGTAGATGTGGCAGGAGGACGAGGATAGGGATGGAGCAGAGACAGACACAGAAGGTGGATCTCATGCATACCAATGGGCTGGTAAGGTTATGCTGTGAAAGTAGAAGTTATATGTATCAATGCATGTTATGTATTCCTTTCTCTCCTGCTTCCTCTCCTCTTGTTAGCAATAATGTACACTGTATAGCTCTCACTATACAGCCATGATAAAAGCAATCAACATTCTCCTGACACACTGACATCCCAGATTTCACAAACAGAAAAGGGTCTTCAAAACTGACCAGAACTTGACCCCTTAAGCACAACATAGGGTTGTCGCCTGTCCAGTTTTAGACCAGATAATTGATTTTTTAGGGTCCTTATCTGGTCATTCACTTTTGTTTAACCCTTAGGCTACCAACAGAATTAGAACATATAGGAATTATGGTCTGATGTACGGTATCAGTCTGTAGCACAGCAAGGGTAAAAATGCAGCCCAGGTTTGGGGCCATTTTGAGAGCTTGTATATTCTTAAACTGATTGTATCAAATAATTCACTATTTTGGCTATATGGCTAGGTTACAAAGAGTTCTGATGTCCTTCAGACCTTTGTAAAACCAATCAATCTGGGAGGTGTTATGTATGGCTATTAATATCATTAGCAGTCAAGCAACCCAATTTTTTCCAGTCTGAATTTTAAGTATGGCCTTTTACTGCAGTGATAAGAAACAGTTTTTATACCTTTGAATATGTTCCTGTGTTCCATTTTGTTTGTCCTATAATCTGACATGTTTTAGACCCATTTTTGTTAAAATAATTATCTAATTTCTTTGCCTTTGGCACTACATGGATTCTCTCTCACCTGAGTTCTCAGCAGCTACTGCTCTCATTTTTCATACTACATGAACATTCTATGATAATAGTTTCACTATTACAGGACAATCAGATGAATAGCATGGACTGGTGTGTCTGACATTGTGGACTGTCTTAGAAATATGAAAAGAAACAGCAATAACTGACCAGTGGCATGGATAGTTGAGGAGCTGGATAAAACATAGAACCATGAAAACGTGATGTCAGAAAAGGACTATCTGGCCCACCCAGTCTGCACAAGGTGCCTAGCTGATGGCTAGGGCTTTATCCATCCCCCCCCAGATACCAGACCCATGTGGTCATCCATGCTCTCCTAAAGCCCTTTATGGAGACCTCCCCTACCACTGCCTCTGGGGGCCTATTCCATTTTTCTGCTACCCTTTCTGTGAAAAAGTTATTTGTGATGTTCCCATGGAACCTGCCTCCCTCTAGCTGCAATGCATTCCCCCAGTCCTCTTCCACCCCCTTAAGTTGAAAAGTTTTTCTACCAGCTCTCTCTACTCTCAAACTGGTGGCCCAGGTTTGGAAGCAGACCAAGGTCATTGGGAGGTGGCAGGGGAGGGAGCTGATTAAGCATTCAGGGATAGATCCCCTCACCCAGGGTGGGGGGAACATGGTGCCCAGTACAATACTGTCCCCTAGCAATGGCTGGAGGTAGGGTATCCAAGGACTATTATGCAGGGGACAAGTGGAGTGGTGGCCACAAATGTCCTGTGTATAGGAGCCTGCACAGGAAATTCTTGGGTGGCACTGCATGACTGCACCACTAGGGAGACAAACCACTGGAGGAGAAAAAGCTGTTCCCTGCTGGTGGGCCATCTCCAGTCACTTGAACGCCATGCACCCAGTGAACACCTGGAAGACCCACTCCCTGATGAATACACTGTACGGGTTGAAGTGCTGGGGAAAGGGTGCTTGCTGGGATCTTCTCTTTACTGGAATAAATAGTTATATTTATTTAATTTTAGCTGACTCTTATTTTTTTAACTACTGGAGTGCAAACAGTTTGTATTTTTAAACACCTGGGTCATGCAGTGGAAGTTCGATCGTAAGTCCCAATAGAAAGCTGAGGTAATGGTACTGAAGTGACTAGAGGCAATTTCCAAAACAGGAACTGCAGGAGGGAAAAGAAATTAACTGCAAGAAAAGAAACAGCAGTAGTTACTGCAACACGATGCAGAAGTAGCACAGACATAAATGATTAATTTATCAAAAATGGGTTAAAGAATGTCAGAGCCATGACTGACATGGAATGGAAAAAAAGGGTGTTTAACAGAGGTTAGAGAAATTAGCTGTGAATGAGCTTTGTACATCCTGCAGACCTGATTTTGATTTCCACAGCCTCTCTTCCATACTGTGTGACCCTGAGCAAGACATTTAACCTTCCCATGCTCCAGAATCACCCTGTAATGGGCTTTGTCACCAGTAGGTCTTATCTGGTTACCAAAGAATAAAAGTAAACAAAAAATCTGGCCCAGTGGTACAGAGGGCTGAGGCACTGTACACCTTACCTCTCATTGTGCCTGCAACATCAGTTCATGAATGAGCTCGATCAGTTGGAGCTGGCAGTGGGGAGAGCTGAGTGGATCAAGTAGCTGCCAAGCAGCTCTCCACTGTTCCAGATTGGGGTGGCATGATTCGTTTCTTGGCTGTCACCAGATGGATGTCTGGTGGCAGCACTGACATGCGAGCAGCGGACGAAAGTCAGAGGTGGGGAGCCATGGTTCCAGGATGTATGCACCTCCAGACACATATGTAGCATGTGCCAGCATGACTCAAGGAGACAAAACAGAAAAGGGAGACTTATAACCTCGCGCCTTTCCAGAATCGCACCACAACCTGAATGTTAGACCATCTGGATATGTAGCTCTGCAGGGGAGGATGCCCTCTGCTCTCTGGGCCCACCATGGGAGCAAACCTGTGGGGAATAGCTCTGAGGTAAGTCCAGGAGGTGGATGCTGGCTGTGGGAGAGGGGGACAGGAGCTGATAGCAATCCAAGGGGTAAAAAGCTGTATGGAAGAAGAAAAGTAAATAAAATAAATTATAAAATGATTTCGATCACTTCTAAAGTCTTCCTTAACATCACAGATGACTTTGAGAAGGAGTGATATACTCATCAATCAGAAAAAGGGATGGAGTCGGGGATGGTTGGGTATGGTTTAGTATTTGGTTTTCACCTCATCCAAAGGTGACAGCCTTAAGCACAAGCTCAAGTCCAGAAAAAGAACTGGCATGAAAACATTATTTTTGCTCTTTTGGCTACTACATAATGATAATTCAAAAAGACTTGTGTGAAGAACTTACATTCATCACTGTGTTATGTATAAACAACTTGATTTGCTGTCTTTAGGCAAGGAGAACCATAACTTGTTATGTGTTTTATAAATGTCTCATGATATTGTACAAAACTGTGTTGCATGCTAAATAAACTTACATTCAATAAACAATAATTTTCTGTAAATACCCAGGGTAGGATATTTAGATGGGTTGCGCATGGCGCATCAGAGTTCCACCTTGCAACCCATTGATGCGCCCTGGCACGATATTCAAAGGGGAAAGCAGTGGTATAAACCCGATGTGCTGGAGTGCATCAGTAATGTATGCTTTCGGGTCAAGCCTGGCATACCCCGACATCCCATATTCAGCCCAGGATGTGCGGAGCCCATGCAGGCGCACCCCACCAGCGCCGTGACAGCTGTTCCAAAAAAATAAAGGAGCAACAGCCGGCCACCCACAGGTGAGCTGCTGTATTGCAGGCTGCATTATGGCAGCTGCCAGCTGTGGATGGCTACCTGAGCTCCAGCGGCACCGTTCATCGGGTAGCGCCCCTCCCATGTCCGATCACGGGCAGACGTAGTAAAATAAACAGTCCAAAATCCTTGGTGGTCCAGTGGACCGCTCACAGCCCAACCGCAGGCAGAAGTATGATTAAAGGGATTAAATTCCATCCCTGGTGGTCCAGTGTACCCCCCACCCTCCTACTGAGCCCCGCCACCCTGCTCTCCTCCCCGGACAGTGGAGGGCGGCAGCTCCCCACCTGCAAGCCTCCTGGCCACCTGCTGACTGACTGCATACAGTACAGCTGTATGCCCATTGGTCCATAGCATGGGTCATGGGCGTGCAGACTCGTACCATACTACATAATCCAGATATGTGGATCAGTGAGGCTGAGGAACGCTACAATGAAGCACACACGTAACATGCAACATCATTGAGCGTGCGCTTTTGGTATGCTGAAAATGTGGTCAGATACCTGACAAGTCAGATGGTGCCCTACAATACCACCCAGAAAAGGCCTGTAACATATTCCTGGTCTGATGCATGCTACGAATATGGCCATGGAATGTGGAATACGGTCCAGGAACAGGAGGCTGACAGTGCAGAGCAATAATGAATCCCATGACAGGAGTGGGCAGGCAACCCTGGAAAGGAGGACCCACAACTGGCTGCAACGGCATGGTGGCATAGCGACACCACTGTGGAGGAGCATTTTGGCAACCAGAGGTGAGTAACACAGGAGGCACAAACTGGGCAGCCAGTCACACACACACACACACACACACACACACACACACACACTGACACAGGACGAGGGGTAGGACACACATATATACGCAGGCAGACAGACAATGCACAGCAGCTGCAGAGTGCACTACAGAGCGTACACAACCATGCACAGTCAACCACTGCAGTGCCACCAAGGACAAGGGGGACACAGTGTCAATGCAGGAACTGCATGGATCAGAGGGAATCTGCCAGCACACATGCATGGTAGGCAAGGTGCTGCACTCAACATGCCCATGCCACACAGCACAACACCACCACTGCCCCTACACATGCCCAGTACAACACACAGACAGCATGGGTAGGCATGATACCTGGGTGCATGTGTGCCACAGCATGCAGCTCTGACCACTTCTGGCCTGGTGCATGGATGCAATGGTGGCAGGGTACAGGTACCATGTTAACCACATCCAGCAGGCTTTACCACGAGCCAATACAGCTGCCATGGCCACATGGGTGGCCATTCCTTGGCTGGGAGGATACCTCAGGTGTGTCACCAGTCACAAAGGATGAAGCCTCAACCCTGTCAGGGGCTGACCCATGTGACAGTAACTGGGCGCTCATGGGTGTTGCAGTTCCAACATCCAGATGGGATCCAGTGGAGTTGTAGTTGGCCGGGGATGGTGTCAGCAACAATGGGGTCACCTGATGCTGTGCCCTGGGAGTGCCACTGGTACTGTGTGGGGTGCAGCTGGAACTCCTGCAACCACAAGGAACTAGGACAGCAGAGCCCAGCATAATGGCCTCTGATATCTTGTCACGAGAAATGGAATTGGACACCCGCTGTTGGTATAACTCACCAAGCAGCTGCGCATGCCTCATGGCTGCATGTTCATCCATGTGTTCTACCTGCACCCAAAGTCCATGGATCTTCCCCTGAGTGCTGCCTGGCCCTCCACGGTTGCCCACAGGAGCCAGGTATACTCATCCAGTCTGTCAGTGAGTGATGCATTGAGGGTGGAGACTGATGGGCAGGAGGTTTCTGGCCTGCTGTGCCATGTCCCTTGTCCATGAACACAGCACAGTGGGCCACTGTGTGTGGGCTTACATGGTGGGCCCTGGGGCTGGTTGGACATAGGCCCCTGTCAGCCATTGCAGCACCACAGCATCCTGTTTATCAGTGAAGGCAGACCCAGGCCTCATGGCAGCACTCCACCCCTGGCCACCCACAGCCACTGAAGTGCAGGCAGTGGGGATGCACACTGGGGAGGCACATGTGTGGATGCAGGACCACCTGCACTACCTGTTGCTGCTCGTGTGGGTACCAGAACAGTGATAGGGTGGGTGCCACCTGTGTGTCCCCCCAGCTGGGTGGCATCATCACCATCATCCTCCATGGCCAGTTCAAGCACGCTGAGGTCCTCCTGGATCAAAAGACCAGACAAGATGTCATCGTCAGCCAGCCCCAGTAGGTTCAGCAGCATGCATGTTGTCCCAAGTACTTCAGCGATGACCACAGCTCAAGAGGATCTAGAAAGCTCAGCCTTGACCTCCACACATGCCACTGGACAGACCCCAGACAGTGAAGCACCCTTGAGGTGTGATGGAGCTAAAAGGCAGAATGGATAGCATGGTGAGTGTCACATGGCCATAGCCAAGGTTGACAGAATGATGTGGAGAGGTGTGCATGTGTGTCACAGGTGTTCCCATGCTGCCACTCAGGCCTGGGACCACCATTGTGGCCTGTGCAGTGCAAATGCACTGATGTTGTGAGTCCTGCATATGTGCTGGGGTGCACACTCATGGCAGCATGTGCTGCAGGACCACAATGGCCCAGTTGTGGTCTGACCAATGATGACCCCCTCGGCCCTGCCACAGACACCACCGCCCCACTGTGGACCACCTGCCTACTGCAGCCAGATGGTGCAAGGGTCCACTCTGGGTGGTTAGGTGGCACCACACATGACATGGAGGCCCCTGTGGACATGCATAGTCACTTGAGGCCTGTGTTGTTGGCTGCTCCACCCTAGGACCTGCGGCATGACCTGTCATGCACAACAGCCCACAGGGCAGCATGTGGGCCCACAATATGGCTGTGCACTGCCAGCAGCCCTGCATGGTGTCCTCTGGGAATGGTGCTGGGCCCTGTGTGGCATACCAAGCACACCTGTGGCTGGCACATGCTGTCCCCACAGGGGTGACATATGCACTCACTGTGCTGTGATGAGCTGCCCCCAGTCTGATACCCATCACCAGGGACACCTCCACTGATACCTGGCTGATGCTGGCCACTAGCATCTCCTCACTAGGTGTGAGGGTTGGTGCAGTGGAGGGGCTCACAAGTCTGCCACAAGGAGGCCTGTATGGCAACCAGTTTCTCCTTGGCCCTTCTTTGGTCACTGGCCACCTCTTTGTGCACTCCTGGGAGTGCGGCATCCCATGGGCATTTACATGGACAGCCACCTCATCCCAGCCCTTTGTCCTCTCCTGCTGGGTGCCTGTCTTGCCCATGAGCAGTGCCTCCCTAAGGAAGTAGACCTCCATCAGGGCATGCTGTCATCCTTGGTGAAGTTTGGCCTCCATGTCTTCTGTGTTTCCTCCTCCTTTTCAGATATCCTGTTGCCTGCAGACAGGAATGGGGCATCCATGAGCAAATATCCAGCATATCTGGAGCTGAGCCAAGATCAACTGAACGCAGAGCAAAAGAGGCTGCAGCATGGGGAATGTAAACAAATCTACCTTCAAGGCTGCAGTTCCTGTTGGTCACCTGTGGTGTGGAGTGGCACTTTTATGGATCATCTCATGCAAATGAAGTGTGAAGCAGCCTGTAATGAGATGCTAATCAATTGATTTGGGCCTGGATTGGACAATGAGAACATTAGCATTACCTGGCTAAATATTGCAGATTTGTTCCAGGCCCATCTCATTATGTGTGGTGCATCCAAATTGCTCTGAGCATCTCTGCATGGCACATTTTTTTTTTCATTAAATCTTTATTGGCATTTCCAGTATACAAACAACATGAACCAGATATACTTAGAAGAGACATGTACATATTGGGAAGTAAGACAAAGCACATAGAACAACAAAAATAAATTAAAAAAAAAAATCCCTCCGTCCCCCCACTAACCCCTTCCCACCTCCTGCCCCCCTATATCCCCGCTCGTCCAAGGCCGGACTACTCAGTGTGGAACCTTGGTGTGACTAGCAAAGCTTTGTTTTATATTAAGATTGTGGCAAATGCTAAGAGTAAAGCGCAAGGAAAGAGGCCCATATGTCATTGAATTTGCTTAATTTGTTTCGCAAGTTGACAATGATCTTCTAGACTCTGAGACAGTGTAGTAGCTCTGTCAACCACTCACAGTATGACAGAGCTTCGTTATCCTTCCAATGCCTTAGTACCTGCATGGCACATTTACCATGCATGTGTGATATGGTGTACTATACTTGACATGTGCAGTGAAGCATGTCTGTCGGTAGTGGCTGTGTATCGTGCATCTCCCAGTAATGTGCGGTGATGTGCCATTGCCCTGTATGGTGCATGTCAGCGGACGTATGCCATGTGGTTGGCTGCAAGTGTGGCATTGTCCACCCTCAACAAGATGGCACTCGTGCAAAGATGCACATACATGTGTCAGTGGGTCATGACCCCATTCTTCCACCCAACCTCTCTCTAATGCACATGTGCAGTGTTGCGCTATAGGTGCCAATGGCGCATCCCTATGGTGCATGTGCCAGTCGTGCAGTGGACTGCATGGCGGGTCTATCACACAACAGGCCAACGCCAGCCACACATTGTCCTAACTGCCTTAGTGTACTGTAACACATACTGCTGGCCTGTCTAAGCTGAGGATGGCACATGCAACTGAGGGGGGCCCCAGGGCCCCAAACTGTTCTGAGGTGGAGGTGGCCAACCTAGTGGCACTAGTTGCCCCCCAGAGGGGCAATTGTTTCGTGGTGAGGAGCTCCAAGAGGCACAGGCCCAGGTGTGAGCCTTGGTGGTAGCCAAGCTCATGCACTGGACTGGCATCTCCAAAATGGGGTGCAGTGTCGGCACTGACTCGAGGACCTAAGGCGACATAATCTTGAATGGGTCTGGAGGCTCCATGACCAGGCCCACATGGGGGCAGTGCCATGCTCAGGTACATATGTGCTGTGTGCATGCTTGGCAGTTTGTGTACGTGCAGCAGGTACATGAGTCCCTGCCCATTTGGTTGCCATGGACCTGGTTGCAGGGATATGTTATTGCTGCAATGCATGCCATGTGTTGCCCTGTGTGGACTGGTTGTCCATGGTGCAATTGCCGTGGCACTGTGATTCCACATTTTGTGTTGCCCAGTAGGGTAGTATCCCATTAGTAGGATAAACATCATGCTATGCCGTGCTGTGTCATGTCACTGTTGGGGGTGGGAGTATGTGTTCCAGCATACTGCTCACAGTGCTGTACCATTATGTTTCCATTGCAGGTTAGGTGCAGCAACAGCTGGCCAGGCAGCGTGCATCCAGCTGGGGCGCTGAACGGCATACCACAGGTTCTGGAGGGGGCACATCAGCACGTGGGCCACACCATATGGCAGGTAAGTGCACTGCAAGTTCAGCCCCTGTATGTTCTTGGTGTATGGAGGGAGTTGCATTGCCCACAGTGGGCCATGACTTGTTTCTTCTGTATGTCCATGTGGTGGTGGTTAGGAACACTTAGATCAGTGTCGACAGCGTGTGGTAGTCCTACTGTGCCAAAGGCACCTGTGTGTTTGTCCCCATTTGCCTTGTCTGGTCCAGGCTGTGGGCACCGTTTGGTGCTCACATGGGGTTGCCACAGGGCCTGCATGATTGGTGCACATGGGTGGCAGCATCCCACGCTGTGGGGGGACATGGCCACATGTCCCTGGGTGACATCCTCTGCCTGCTTCCTGTGCCATTTCCCATGCACTGTGTGGTTCTGCTGCCTGGCATGTTGCTGGTGTGTACTGTGCATGGTGGGTTGTTGGCCCTCTGCATCGGGCTGGCCAGCATCAGGCAAGCACATCCTGCCCATTGGGGGGGGGGGCGTACCCGTGTGGGCTGTGGCACTGAGTACGTGTTCTCTGTTTCCCCACCATAGGTTGTCAAGCTGATGCTGTTGCCCAATGGAGGAGGAGGGGAAGGATGTTGGTGGGTGGCCGTCTCGTCTCCACCCAGAACATTCTATTGGCTATCTACAGGAGACAGGGGCGCTGCTGAGTGTAGCCAGGGCGAATTGAGGTGTGGTGGCCAGTGGGCCGGGGACCAGGTGGCTCATTGCCAAGGGTGCTAGGCCTCTGGGCCTTTTGACAATTCTTTGTGTAAATAGCCCCATATGAACCTTCCCCACACCTGCATTCCTCACTGTATAATAGTTCCACCTCTGCATCCCCATTCCCCCTTACACCCTGCTGCATACCACTTTCTACTATAGATAGTTTTTTATTGCATATTGTTGTTCTTGTTTGAGTTTGCTTGTTTGTATGGTTTACTGTTATTAAATATTATAGCATCTGACAGCCTGTGTCTGTGGTCCTCACTTGTCTGTTGTTACAGTCACCTTGTTTTGCATGGTTGTACCAATGACCCTTGCTTACCACTGTTCATTTGTGTCTGTGCCATTGCACAACTGTGTGCCCTGTCTACCTTGTTTTATCCCCACAGTGGTTGTCATAGTGTCCCCTGGGCCTTCTCTAGGGTGTCCATCAGTGCTGCTCACATTCTCACTTGCACATTGCCCCTGTTCTGGAGCTGTGAATGCCTCTGCTGTTGTCCTGGTCCCCCTGCTGCTGTGCTGTGCTGTTTTCAGTCCTGTATACCTGTGGGCAAGTGCTACCAGCGCGGCCTACAGCCACCAGCCTGTGTGTCATTGTGCCTGTGAACCACTGTGCCTGTGATGTAGCTATCATGTCCACCCTGCTTGGTTCCTCTGCACTGCTGTCACAGTGCATGGCTGGACCATGCTGTCCATTGGGCCTCTGGTGCTGGGATGCTCTGTCCCTACCCTAGTTTGTGCTGTGCCCATTGTGCCTCCTTGATCCCTTGGTTAGTGGTGCATGTGTAGTCATTCATATTGTGCCCATGGGGGCTATGTCTGTTTCCCTTTGCACTTTGGCAGTGCCTTTCCCCACCCCTTTTGCCTTGGGATGTTTTCCTCCCTGTTTCGGCCGTTCTACCTCGCACATTTCTCATTTGCCATCCTTCCCTGTTGCTCCACTGTCCCAGGCCGAGTTGATTCTTTTGCAATATTCAGTCCTGTCCTGATGCTCCAGCACATTTCCAGTTGTTCCGGAGCATTTCAAGCTGCTCTATGGTGCATCTTTGGTATATTCAGATTGTGATGTGCTGGCACGTCTTATTGTGCATCTTCTGAATATTGCAATATTTTTGAACGGTGCATCTCAGATGCGCAGAGCAAGTACTTGCACCCTTTTCCAATGCATTTTTGAATATGGGGGCCACAAATTATAAAATGATTATTAGGTTTTAGAATTTTCCTCTATAAGACATCAATAGAGGTTATTTTGTTCTAAAATAAAAGTTTGGCCTTACCTGGATTCAGGAGTGCTTTTGGGCCTACCAGTTCCCACTATTTCCAATGACTACTATAGGAGTCTTCAACCCCTTTTAGCAGGGCTTATATATAGTCCCAGGACAAGTATGACATCAGTGAATGGGAGGAGCTACAGCTCATTATTCCATGATTTTTCATCTTGATTTAAAAACACTGTCTTATAGTTAATCCTTATTTCATGTGAATGTTACCTTGCCATAAAAAGTTATTTGATTGTTGTGTATTTGGCCAGACTTATTTAAAAATGTATTTTTATAAAAAGAGGCAGATCACCTAGCCAAGGGGAGATATAAAACCCCTTCATTTGGCCTTTCCTGGCAGATTGGTAGTCAGAAGGTATCTGACAGGTATCTATGCAAGACAGGCTCAGCTTCATGTCTTGGAGTTTGGAATAAGCTAAAGATTCCTTGCTTTTCACCAAATAGAGTGGTGATCTGAACCTTGACTGCTGTCAATTGAACTTTTGCTGTTTAATTGTTTTTCTTCGGTTTATTTTGTTTCCTGAAAATAAAACCAGAATACCTGTGTGTTGCACCTGAACTTTTGTGTGATGCCTATCTGTTATCCCCACACCCTCTGACAATGTGGAGATATAGAGTCCCAAAATGTGTAAATCACAGTTTTTTAGTCAAATTCTTTCTTAATTTATATGTTAAACTGAAAATGTAATGCTTTAATAACTTTGAACTGTTCAAGCAATTTGGATGATATTTGGCATGCACCATCAGGGATCAATGATCTGTTGATTTGGGAAGCTTTGTTCCAGTTGGATGTCTGAGTGTGGAGATATGCTGTCTCACAAAATGTGTAAATTACTGTTTTTGTCAAACTGTTTGTCATGCCTCTGCACAAAAATGGCTTGGTTTTGGTCTGAAAATCTCAGGGTATATAGGTCTTGGGTCACAAATGTGCCTTTTGAAGGTTTGGTGAAAAAAATATTAATCTGTTCAAAAGTTATTAAAATTCAAAATGTCCCGTTATTTGCTATGGGAAAATTAGATGTGCCAAGCGAAAGTACTGTTTTGCTTTCACAAATGTGGAAAGTAGTGTTGAGATTCTGCCATCTTGTTTTTAGTTAGCAATACAGAAAAAATGATATAATTTAAAAATTAGTGTCCCTTGGTAAACACCAAAACTTGTCTTTACCTAATCGTGGTCCGAGTAACACAATTCTGTGATTAGTTTTTTAAAAAGTAGTCAGAAATATGTTTATTTTAATCAGCTTGTTTTTAATGCCATAAATTTGGGGCACTATGCCACAATTTGCAGAACTACTTTTGCGAATATGCCACAGATTGCGGCACTGTTTTGTGAAATACCCATGGTAATGCAGCAAACTGCGGAACTGTTTCATGAAAATACGGGGCTGTGCCGCAAATTTGCAACATTACTTTACCAGATATGACTGTTTCTTTGTCACTTCATTCCAAATAAACAGTTTGTACTTATGGGCTGAAATGTTCAGGGTACAAAGGGCTTGCCACACAGATGTGCCTTTTGCTGGTTTGGTCAGAACATTTTCAGCTGCCCTGTAGTTATAAGACATTGAAGTTTAGAAATGTCCCATAGGACAACATTGTAAAGTCAGGGTACCTTTTGACAGCTTTATCTCAAAAATGCTTCGAGGTACGGACTCGCTGTGATACACAGCTTAGTACACCTTTAGGTACTAAGCTGGTATGCATATTTCCAGGCCTTGTTTGCAACTAGTGGTATGTGAAGTCGAAAAAAAATTACTGTGCATAGTATTATGTGAATCCACCCCATTTTGCGAAAAATTATAGGTTCATAGCTTCATAGGTATGAAACGATTTCAGTGGAGGTCCCATTATAAACTCTTTGCCTGTTGGCGAAATTCAAATGATTATCTAGCTCATATTTAAATTGTGCCAAATTATTGCTGGCAACAACCTCGGTAGGTAAGGAGTTCCATATTGGAGGTAACCTTTGTGTAAAAAATCTGTTTCTCTTAGTGGTGTTGTTTATTACAGTTTTAAACTTAAAATTATGTGATCTAGTATTATAAGCTATAGTGTTTTTTTGGAGACAAAGAGCCTCACATAATGCTTGATCCTTAATTGATCGGTATGCTAAACACAAATCTCCCCTAAATGCCCTATACTGAAGAGAAAATAAACCCAGTGATCTCAATCTAGTACTGTAATCTAAATCAGGTAAGCCTTTTATCTTTTTAGTCAGTCGCTTTTGTACCTTCTCCAAGGATACTATACCTCCCATAGATGTTGGAGTACAAAAAGGGGCACAATAGTCAATTTGTGACATCACTAAACTAGTATATAGTGGAATCAATACTTCGGGTTCTCTACTCTTAATATGTCTAAAAATACAAGAGAGTGTACCATGGCATTTTTTTATAATATTATCGTTGTGTGAAATGAACTTTAGATCATGTGTAATGGTAACACCCAAGTCCTTTTCAGATGTGATAGATTGTATGTTACAATTATCGATTCTATAACTTGCTAATAGATTATTTTTTAATTTTATTTTAACTTTGCACTTGGCAGGGTTAAAGGTCATTTCATATTTAACAAATCACTTAACTAAATTTTCAAAGTTAGTTTGTAAAAAGCAGACTGCATTAGAATCATTAACAATACTGACAAGTTTACTATTGTCTGCATATTTGTGAATCTGTGGCAGATAACTCCATATACCAGGCAAATCTAATTTTTTTTTCAAGTCTGTTGCAACAGAATTGTAAGTGCTTATTTATATCCATGGTGTGGGTCCTGTAATGACCCCTTTATGTATGCAAACCCTGGTATGGTCTTGGTTTGTGTTCTGTTTAGCATTAGGTACCTCCCCACTTCTTGTCCCCTCCTTGTAAATATATGGAGTAAGCTAGAACTGCTTTACAGGCTAGTTGTTCTGTGGAAATAATGTAAAAGCAGCCCCCAAATGTTTGCATATAAAACCCCTTTAAAGTGCCTTTCAGCCTATTTGCTGTAGAAAATGGGTCTTTCTGGTTTGAAACTCATTCTAAATGGCAGCAGTAACACACAAAGTGCTTCCTATTGAGTAAATAAATAAGCAGCCTACATTTTACACAATTTGCAGAATACAAAAAGGAATTAATTCAGTAGAAACTACAAAACAACTAATTCATGACCTAAACAAGCTACAAAAACAAAAAAGGCCTGTAAAACAAGTTGTACAACACTGTAGTTTGTTTGGCCTTAAACCACCCCGTTACTGGAATTACTGATTTAGAGATAAAAATATAATCCAGACTCCTATAAGAGTTATGTCTATGTAACCTGGATGTAAACTGTTTTCCTTTAGGATGTATTCATCTCCATGGGGTCAATCAGGCCAAATTTACCACAAAATATATTAAATCATAAGAAGAGTACTACTGGTTTGAGGAACCTCTTGAGCCGTTATCCAGAAAGTTGTTCACCACTATGTTTATTTCATCTACTACAATTAAATCATTTTAGTTAGCAGAGGCAGGTTTGTCAGTTAACTGAGCATAGAAATCATCCAGCTTTGCATAGATGCATATAAATTTAACAGGGTAACATTTTACCATCACTTACTGTTTGAATAATAAAACAAAAATCCACACTCTGGATCCAAAATTTAAGATTTAATGTTAACATTTAGATATTTGTGAGACAGAGCATACACACCTCTACTTTTTGAGTTAAATGAACTTCCAGTAACCTTGTCTGCCCATGATTTTTGAAGTTTTTGAGTTTCCACATGCATCAAATGTGTCTCTTAAATGAATGAATGCTATTGCTGTCTTTAGTGACTTCAGATATGATAAAACTTTGGTTCTTTTAATAGGGCTGTGACAAACCTTAATGTTCCATGATACAACGTTAAAGATTTTTTTTTATTATTACTAGGTATTACTAGGTGTAAAAGACCAGAGAAGGCATTATGCTCATCGAGGTTGTCTCCCATTCTCAGTGGGTGTATTATTGTGGGCAAAATTTTGTTTTAATGTATTTGTCAAGTTTGATTTTAAATCCCAAAAAGTTTTTTGGTAAACTACATCATTAGGGAGTTGATTCCATAATCGTGTTGACCTAATGGTGAAGCAGTTTTGTCTTTTGTTGGTGTTCACCCTGAGGATATTTAGTTGTCTCTTGTGGGATCTAAGCATAGGTGTTCTAGTGCAAAAACTTAGCCAACATTGGGTCATTTGATTCTGGTCATTGAGAATTGTTTACAGTAGTAATAAGTCTCCCCTCATTCTCCTACGTTGGAGGTCAAATAACCCTGATTTGTGTAGTCTATTGGGGTATGTGTCGTGTTCAAGTTGGGTAACCTTTTTTGTCACCCTCCTCTGGACTCTTTCCACCAAGTCAACATCACACTTTATTTAGGGACTCTAGAAGGGCGAGCTATAGTCCAGGATAGGTCTAACGTATGCTCGGTATAGTGGGATGATGCATTGTTTATTTCTTTGCATCTTTTCTATTAAATAGTTCAAATTAGGCTCTGAAATTTGTAAAATATATTATACTGCCTATGACAATTTCACAATAATTGTAGCACACTTGGACTTTTAATAAAATATATTTATCTAATTGAAATAATCTGTGAGGAGACAAAAATTCTACAAGAACAAAATTACTAAGAAAATGTAGCTAAGAAGAACACAACAAAATCTGAGGCCAAATACTAATTGACTTCCCCTATTCTCAAAGTACCAAAGATCACAAACTACTCACTTAACTATGCAACTTGGTAACCAGTTGTGCTTAGCCCTCTATTTGAACAAGACATGTCAGTTTAGTCTTAGTAAATCTTTTATAAATAAGAAAGGCAGTCATGTGATAAGCATGAGAGGGTGTGAGTTCTAAACAAGTTTCTTAAAGAATCTATGTGAAGAAGAAGAAAATAAATGGCCATCCTAAAATATTTTCTCTCACTCCTCCTAAAATTTGAATTTGAATTAAAGAGGACTTTTTGATGAACACACCCTATTCATCAATGTGCTTCATTACCAATTATGAGATACAAAGACAGTATAATAAAATGCCACCTTTATTAAAAAGTTCAGTCCTATGGGTCTCCAGAACAGTGTCAAGTATATTAAAATCAGTAAGTTAGAAAAGGTTGTTCACTGAGCAACGAGGCATACAAACCTTTGCTCATAAGGTGTAATACTATATCTACAGCATAACAGTCAAGACTTTGAGATTTTATTTTAATGTTGTTCACAGCCTTTTAAAAATCAGTACTAAGCATATCTCTTTCTTTATAGGCTAGAAAGTTGAAGGTGGCATTTAGTACACAATCTAATCACCATAGTTACATTTCATTGCTGACTACTATACAATCAGCAAAGGAAGATAAGTGTATGATGAGAGGTAATGTAGATCAAGTCAGACCTCCACAAATACATAGATAATGAATATGAAGAGAGAGAGGAGAAAAGAAAAAAATATATAGGATCGGGGGGAGTAAAGTGTTATCATTAATAACACATCCAGTGTAATGCTTTATCATGTCAGCCATCACTTACTTTAACATAATCTTTGTTAGTCCCTGAGAAGATACGGGTATGAGCATAACATATAAAATTTGGACCATATTTAAACATAGTAAAATCCAGTAAGCTGTGTTTAAAGATCACTGTGAGTAAGTACAGCACAAACCAATCAGTGCAACTGGGAGTCAACTCAGACATGTTTGCATTCTGAAGTTCCATTAGTATATGCATAACCTTAGCTTCTATGCACCAAGTCAATAAGTCTGTGGGCATCCAACATTTTTTCATTGATTAAATTAATCCACTCATGAAAAAATAAAAGGTCCACTAGAAATGCAGTTCTTTATTTTAGAAGTTAGTATGTAGTGGCATTAACAAAATCTCTACTTACCACCAGTAGTCTTATAACATTCAGAAGTGACATAGACTGACATCCTAATCACTGATGTAATATCCTGCAGGACTCAAAAGATTAAATAGTGGGATACATTTTAAAAAATAATAATGAAACAACTAAAGGTACTGGACAGTACTAAACATATAAGATACAAAGTGGTCCAGTAGTATCACAATGAAGTTGAAATGGAATTGCTTTCTTTTCCCAACACACATTGTTGTCAGTTGAACTCTGGAAATAAAAGGAAGAGTAAAATTAAAAGTAATTTCAACTGATGGTGATTGTGGGTACAGTGCTGCCAAATCTTCTTTAACAGGTGATCATGCTGGATTGTTAGGATTGAGTGTGTTTATCCTGCTTTACGCTCATTCTCTCATTTTGGAGTTGAACCAGGGCTGAAATTGACAATGAGTAAAATGCATTCTCTGCACAGGTCTGCTCTTATGTTTTATGCTGAAATTGAAGCCAGTTTTAGGTTTGCTATTATTTTACAGTAATGGAATATGGGAATGGAGTAGAGACTTTAACAGACTTCTCTTACATGTCTGTAGTTTTGTGCTGTGTAGGGATGTCATCCTGAGCTGGAGCAGTGGAACCTTGAGTACTGTTCTGAGATCATGCAGGGAAAGTCAGAGAGCTCTGAGCTGATTTACATGAGGGCTGTGAGTCCTGAGAAGCAGCAGTGAAACATTTTGGGGTTTGAATTTTCAGTGGCAGCTTGATTTTGCATTCTACTTAACACTATGTTTACAATGTCACAAGTCTTTCCAGGTGTCTCACGGTTTTGCGGGTGACTGCCTCGGTTCCAGAACTGCAGGATAACAAAGGTAGTAACCAAATGCAGGTTTTTGAAGATTAACCTTAGCTTCATAAAAAGACCTCTTCTTTTCTAAAACCTCCCCTGAAAAACCTTAAAAAAATAGATGCCTTCTCCTCCCCAACTGCCATGCTTTCTTTCTCTGGTCATTTTAAGTACCTCTTCTTTTACATAAAAACAGAGAAGAATGGCAGTAATAGCTCTCAGTCTGATGGAAGCTTGTGTCTGGGAGCTAAAGACCACTGTGCTCTTTCAATTTCAAGAGGTCACTGACAATTATTTCCTAAGATTTCAGGAATAAAATGTTGAAGGAATGACATCATTATTTCCTTCTAATCCCTCTAGCACTCCTACTAGCCTTATGTCATTTATTCTGCCCTTATTCTCCAAATCATCTATTTCCTTCATCAAGTATTTGCTCACACTGGGGCTCAGTTTTATGCTCTAGGAACATTACAGTCTCCTCCAGCTGTGCTATCTTACCCTCTGTTAATTCAACTATCTGGGCTAAATTTTCAAAAGTCATAGAATAATGCAAGATGCATGCACTAGAAAAGAATGATGCAAGGAGCAAGCTGTGTCAAAACTTATGTCAAGTCTAATTTTCTAATGCTGCTTGCGTCAAATGTGGAACTACCTGCACCAAAGTGATGTGCATCAGGCTTGCATCCCAAAATGGGTGCACCTATTTGCAATGGGGCTTGCATCAAAACAATGATGCACCATCTACTTTTATTGGATTTACAAAGGTGGAAGCTCAGATGAACCAGTCATGGGACACCTACGCATGCACACTAAAATTAAAGCCATAAACCAAGTTGTTAACCATTGTCAAAGCATTTATTTACCACAAAATGTATAGTGGCCTAAAAGGCCCACACCAGGAGGAACAACAGTTACAGATTCCTCTAACATTTCAACCCCAAGGTCTTTGTCAAAGATAATGCTTCCTAGTGCTCACTTTGTATTTATAGGATTATACCATACAAATTACCAACACCTGTATCTATTTCAAAATGCAAGCAATGCAAATAACTTAGATCAGAAGCAATAGCTTAATTAATATACAGTCATAAAAATACATTTTACCCAGCAACATTTATATTACAAAGTGAAAAATATTTTTCTATTTTTAAAAAGTATAAAGTTAAAAACAACTAGGAAGCATAATTCATAAATTCTCTACTTTTATATCCCAACATTTTATTTACAAAAGTGGAAGGTGTTGACATTGCACCAAAGATAACATGTACCTGTTAGACCAGCCAGAGGTGGTCTAACGGACACTAAACATGTAAAGGAGATAATAAATCATGCAGAGGTTTGGTTATAGAGCCCATATTCCTGTGGGACTAGTTTTGAGCATTTGGGAGGCCATTTCATCTGCCATGTTTTTGACTCAGTATGAGTCCTTCTCACAGCATGCATCATCTTTTAGACACAGCTTGTGTCATTCTTGCTCCATGCAGCAATCATCTTTTTGACTCACCTTGCATCATTCCCACCCCCTGCATCACCATTTTGACTCTGTGTAAGTCATTCTTGTCCCCTGCATTGTCTTTTTTGTCATGGTTTGAGTCATTCTCACCCCATGCATTTTTAACCCAGCTTGTGCCATTATCTCCTCATGCATCATATTCTTGACACAGCCTGTCTTCTTGTATCATTTAGGGGACTTTGCCACAGAGAACACTTTTCATGCCAAATACAACACACAGTATTTGACACACCTGGATTTGATGCAAGGTGGTTGGTTGATGCACCTTATATTGGTCTAAGGACTATCTGAAAATAGGACCTTGTGTTTTTCATTTATGTCATATTTGAGCTGTCCCATCTTGTCTTTCATTTCAATATTGTCCATTTAATACTTGAGAACATTTCTCTAATATGTTAAATGTTTGACTTACTATGAAGAATTAGCATCTGAAGTGGTTTCATGGCTGGTTGGCTTCTGGCCACCAACAGATTTTTCGATGGTTGGAGCCATAACATTATGCAGACAATATTTTTCACTGGAAAAATATTTTAAAACCATGATAGACTACAAAATCATGACCGACTCCAGATTTTTCAGAAATTAATTAGACTGTATAGAGATCTAATGAAATGTGACAGTTGAGGCAGTGTTTTACATGAAAAAAACATCTGTTAATACAACAAAGTGAGTGAAGCTGCTGTTGACCCTCTAAGTGGCCATACTCATCGGCACCATGTGCACACTCTGTCCTGCAAAGGATTCCATGGGAGGAAATGAGAGTGAGAGTCAGAGTTATAAAAGGAGTAAGTTGGAGAGGAGGGATATGAGAGAAGAGAACTAAGATAAGAGAGGGAACCAAACCAGTTTCAAGCAAATGGAGGTAAAATGAGAGACACATCAGTCTTTGAGAGATGGGGAAGGGAGAGAAGAATAATGGGAATAGTAGTGAGCACAATGGGGACTGTCATGGGTGGATCAGTTGATCGGATAACTGCACAGTGATTTCTCTTTCATTGTTCCCCTCATAGTCCACCTCCTGTGGAGAAGGTGCACTACCACCATTTAATGGGGTTGTCCTCAACAGGGCATCAGGAAGGGCCAGTCCAGTGGCAGAAAGGATTGAGGCACTTTCATGGAAGAGGACTGTGTCCCACAGGATGCTCTCCCCTCCTCCTCCTCTGGAGGGAGTCCCACTGGCTCAGCTGTGATACTGCCACCTGGGCAAGCACAGGTGGCAGTACAAGGAAAACCACAAGGGAAGGGTGGGCACCTCCTGACTGGGATGATGCACATGTGTACGATTGCTTGGCTCTTGCTCATGGGGCCCTGAGGGAAGAAAATAGCAGAGAAAGTTGAGGCTGTTACAGAATGGGGCTGCACTCCCAAGCAGGCTCTGCCAAGATCCTCTGGGCTTCCTGCTGCCGCATCCATGACCTAGTCCCCTCCTGGGCCTGGGAAACCTGGGGATCTGCCACGGGGAATCCTTGGGGCACTGCAAGGCAGTGGGGTTGTAAGCCCCAGAGAGACAGGTAGCAGGGTTGTGGGAATGTGATGGCAGTGTGTGAGATAGGATTGGAGGAGGCAGTGGTAGTCTATAATTAGGCCATTGCCTCTGCCATTCAATGCACCTGTCCATATTGATCTATGCTTCATGCCAAAAACCCTGTAGTCAATGGGAGCTCAGGGTGTTGAAGTCAAAGGGTTTTATGTTACTGCCTTGCTTAAGGAGATCCAGGACAGATGACAACAAATTGGCATAGCATACTCACTATCATGAGTACCAAAGGGCAATCACCTGTAAGACGAACATTTGTCTAGGGAGAATGCTGCTGGGAGGAACAAGCCAGCTCAGGTCTTCAGGACTATGGAGAGGCTGCTTCATCCTGCCTGTCTACAGACAGTCAGAGGGAGTTCATCCACTAAGTGCCAAGAGTTTGCTCGGCTCTTCTCAGACATGGTGTCCTCTATTCAAGATGGACCTCTCCACAATTCACAGTTGTACCTCTACACAATTCATATGCCTTTCTGGCAAAGTGTGGTTTCTCTATGGAGGCACCCACAGTGAAGACCAAGGAGGATGCTGGGAACTTCCACAAAGGAGACCCACAGGAGAGTGGCATGCGACCCCACAAGGGAAGGAAACAACATCTGGTGGGGGACTCCATTGATAAGGGGGTAGAACTGGAGGAGGAAGGGGAGAGGAAGGAAGGAAAGGTGTCTGCCTGGCACCATGGCTTGGAGGGACAGGGAGAGAATCCTCAGGATCACTGGAGCAGCTGCACAGGGGAGGGAGCTGGATGTCATTGTCCACCTAGGGACAAATGACCTGGCTGAGAAAGGGATCAGAGCAGTGTAGAAAGAGGTTGTGGAGTTGGGCAGGGGTCTTGAACAAGTAGCATGCACAGTAACCTTTCTTGGAGGTGCTGCCTGTCTATGGCATGGGTGAGGTTAGGGTGCTCCACACCATGGGATTCAATCAATGGTTGAAAAACTGGTGCAGAGCTCAGGGATTTGGCTTCATTGGGGACTGGGGTCCACCTGGAGTGATGCAGGCCTATACTGGCATGATGGTCTGCATCTGTACAGGAGGGGAACCAGGATCCTAGGTAATATGTTTAAATGCTTCATTGGCAAGCATTTAAACTAGCCAAGGAGGGAGGCATTGGAAAGGATCAGGGAAATCCTAGCCCTCCCATAAAATCAGGGTAAAAAGTGAGGTAAACACCAAGATAGAGATGTCGATAGGGAGAAGGGCAGGGGTAAATGGAGAAAATGACAAAGGCAACAAGGACAGGGATGGGGCAAAAAGGGGTAAAGCCATCAAGAAATGGAGGATAATGAGTACCAATGCCCATAGTCTGGGCAACAAGCTCCCTGAACTGGTGGCCTTGATGGAAGAGGGATGCCTGGATATCGCAGCAGTCACAGAAACATGGTACACAGAGAACCATGACTAGGATGTTAATATACCAGGGTATACAACCTACAGGAGAGACATGGAGGGTAGAAGAGGGGGAAGAGTAGCTCTCTATGTAAGGGAAAGGATAAAAGCAACAGAACAAAAGAGTAAACAGGGAGAAGAGGAAGCACTGTGGGTCACCTTAGAGACTGGAAATGGCACCACAATCTGCACAGGGGTTGTGTACAGACCCCCATGTCAGGAGGAGGGAATGAACAAGGATATGATAGAAGGCATCCCTTAGGATGGCAGAGAAAGGGAAGATACTGCAGATGGGAGACCTGAATATGCCAGATTTTAAATGGAGCACCTTTGCTGCAGCCACATCCAAGAGCAGGGCCATTCTCGATGCCCTACAGGTTGGCATGCCTCAGACAGCTAGTTTTGGAACCCACTCGTGAGGGAGCAATCTCAGACCTCAAACTCTCAAATGGGGACAGTGACAGGCTCTCAGATCTAGAAGTGGGTAGCCATATGGGAACAAGTGACGACCAAACAGTGTGAATCATGATAAACTCAGTTACAGAGTCAAGCCATACAGAAGTAAGGGTACTGGACTTCAGGAGGGCTGACTTTGGCAAGACGGGAGAGTGTCTTAGAAAAGCATTAGCAAACAGGCTAGAAGGAGGGTGGAGCAACAATGGGAAACTTCAAAACTGCCATCACAGAGGCAACAAGCCTTGTATGAAGCAAACAAACAAATGAAAATGAAAGAAAACCCACTATGGTTCTCAAAAGAGGTGGTGGAAAGGTTAGGGAGAAAAAGATATAATTTAGGAAGTATAAGGAATTACAGAGGAGCTGGACAGAGAACTGTACCAGTTAAGGCAGATGGAAGCAGGGAGGGAAGTCAGAACAGCAAAGGCCCAAACTGAGGAAAAAGATAGCCAACTCGGTTAGGAAGGGGGATAAAACCTTTACAGGTATATCAGGAGCATAGAAAGACAAAAGGAGGGACAGTGACACTGAATAGAATGGATGGTGGGTGGGCAGAGAGGGACAGTGAAAAAGCAGGGATACTGAATGAATACTTCTGCTCACAAAAGAGGAGGAGAGGGAGGTGCCTAATCCAATAAACAGAAGCACTCTGGATGAGGAGTCAATCCCAATCCTTTCACAGAAGAAAGGGTTCTGAAAGTTCTCCTAAAATTGAAGATGGACAAAGCAACGAGGCCTGATGGAATTCACCCCAGAATTCTAAAAGAATTAAGGGGAGAACTAGTGACACCACTGACTACCCTTTTTAACAAATCATGGGAGGATGGTGTGGTACCTGAGGACTGGAGGAAGGTGGATGTGATTTCCCTTCACAAAAGTGGGAGCAAGACAGAGGCAGGAAACTACAGACCTGTCAGTTTGACCTCTGTGGAAGGGAAAGTGATGGAAATCACTTATGAATGAAAGAATTGTTGAGTACCTAGCGTTCAGTGGGGCACAGGACCCAAGGCAGCATTGGTTTACAGCGGGAAGGTCATGTCAGATGAATCTACTTGACTTCTTTGACTGGGTGACCAAAGTAGTAGACCAGGGAAGGGCTGTGGACATGGCCTACCTAGACTTTAGCAAGGCATTTGACACAGTCCCACACAAAGATCAATAATCAAGTTAACCAGCCTGGGAGTGGGTCCCAGGGTGGTAGCCTGGGTAAAACATTGGCTGGACAACAGAACACAGAAGGTAATTGTAAATGGAGTCCACTCTGAAGAAAGAGGAGTTACTAGTGGGGTACCGTAGGGTTCAGTGCTGGGTCCAGTCCTTTTTAATGTCTTTGTAAGTGACATTGCAGAGGGATTGGAAGTAAAAGAATGCCTTTTTGCAGATGACACAAAGATCTGCAGCAGGGTTGCTACACAAGGAGGCATGGAAAGGATGAGAAGGGACTTGACAATGTTGGAGGAATGGTCAGAAGTATAGCTGCTTGGATCAAATGCAAAGAAGTGCAAAATAATGCACCTGGGAAACAAAAACCCAGGGGAACATTACACATCGGGGGGAGGTAGTAATAACAAAAATGGAAAGGGACCTGGGGGTAATCATATCAGAAGACCTTAAGGGTATCAAGCACTGTGAGAAGGCAGTAGGGAGGGCTGGAGGGGTACTGGGATGTATAGGGAGAGGCATCACCAGCAGAAAACAGGGAGTTGTTATCCTTCTGTACAGACAGTTGGTGAAACCCCATCTGGAGTACTGCATCCAGTTCTGGAGACCCCTTCTCTGCAAGGATATAGACAGGATCGAGGCAGTCCAGAGGAGGGCAACTAAAATGGTGCATGGTCTGCAACAGAAGCCATATGAGGAGAGGCTAAAGGAGCTTAATATGTCTACCCTTGAAGAAAGGAGGGAGAGGGGGGACATGATAGAAACTTTTAAGTACCTCAACAAAGTCCAAGAGGGTAGCATCTTTCAGAAAAAAGAGATGAGCAGGAACAAGGGGACACATTTGAAGATGGGGGGATGGCTCAGGGGCAATGTGAGGAAGTATTTTTTCACAGAGAAGGTGGTGGACACATGGAACAGCCTTCCTGAGGAGGTTGTGGGGTCTAAAACTGTTGGAGAATTCAAGAATGTAGGGACAGACATAAGGTAATTCTTGTAAGAGTAGGAAAATAGGCTGTTAGTTAACTAGGATCTGCAGCTTATCGTGTAGGTAAGTAAATGGGCAGACTAGGTGGGCCAAGCGGTCCTTATCTGCCATCAAAGTCTATGTTTCTATGTTTCTATGAATCACCCCAGCCAAGCTGTTAATCCAGCAGGACTGAGTTTGCACCTCATGATCACTCCTCTAGCCTAGACAGAATCTAGGTCAGTTATGATAGAGGAGGTTTATGAGGTAATCTCAGAGTTGCAGCCTACTTACTGTGGAATGGCTCCAGGCCCAACACATCTGTTAGTGAACTGTGTGGGGACTTCTGGGTTCGGTGTTTACAAGGATTGTCTGGTGTTCTCCCTCAAAAGAGACCTTTCCAAGCTCACTGGAAGATGCGCTGCTAAAACCCCTATTGAAGAAATGTTCTCTGGATCTGAGCTGCTTGGCAAATTATAGGTTTGTCTTTAACCTCCCATTTTTGGGTAAGGTACTAAAAGTACCACCAACATCTTACTCTGGTTCAGTTACAGTTGGTTTCTATCTGTACCTACTGGGACAAGGCTGAAAGTAAGCAGAATTGCCTAATCTTCTTTTGTCAGTCTGTACAAACTAACTAAATAAATAACATGGTGGTACTGCAGCTTGAGGCACGTTGCACTGCCTGTGAAATCTATGAGCCTCTCCAGTCCAGATTTAGGCCTGCCACAGTACTGAGTCCTTGTTGGCCAGGGTGCATAATGATCTCCTATGGTGAGGTATAGAGGAGAATGGTCAGTTCTCATCCTCCTTGATCTCTCCACAGTGTTTAACACTGTGAAACATGGGTTGCTGTTGGACTACCTTAGAGAGTACGGTGGACTCACTGGCATGGTCATCTGCTAGTTTGAGTCCTACCTTAGAGATTGGATGAGGAGGGTAGTGATGGGAATTTTTCTTCATTCCCAAAGCCCATTCTTTATGATGTATCCCAGGGATTGGTATTCTCTCATGTTGTTCACAGTGTACATGTTTCACTGGGGAGAGATCATGAGACCACACACTGTAGTTTGGATTTTCTCTGCTATGCAGATGACAGCCAGCTATACCTATTGATTTGCACCTGGAATGCTTGCTGAAGCTGAAGTACTTAATTTGCATTTGGCTGAATCCAGGACTGGCTGAACTCTACCTGGCTGAGTATGTGTACGGAAAGGATGTAAGTATTAGTGATTCAGCCAGGTTGAATGAAGAGTGCAGAGGTGGCCAAAGAAGTGGTGGAGATTTTCCTTAGGTCCTCTAGGTTTGTGGCCTTCACTAAGGTGAAAAATCTGGGGGAGGTCATTCTAGATGAGAGGCTGACATTAGAGGCTCATATGACAGCAGTACTATGGAAAAAGGAATGTTTGTCTCAGTTGGCTTACCCAGTTAACAAAATTCAGATAAATAAATTACATCTTTAGTCTTCCCCCTGAAGAATTGCCATCACTAGTACATGTGTTCATGATGACCAGGCTTGACTACTTTAATGCCCTTTACCTCAGGATCAATGAAGGCATCCTAAGGTGACTGCAGCTAGTGATGCATGTAGTGACCAACTTGCTGACTGACTTTCCCAGGACCTGTCATGTGACCCTGGTCCTACATGAACTGCACAGCATGCCACTACAGTGATGTCTTACCTTCAAAGTTGGTTTGTTGACCAATAAGGCCTACATGGGCTGGGCCCTGGTACCTGAGATTACTGACTCCTCATCATGCCTCCACCCCTCCGCTCCTCCAAGGTTGGCCTCCTGGTGGTTCCCAGTCTATATGCAGGGACTGCATCAAAACCCCTAGAGGACAGATGAGGGATCTCACTGTGCACACTCTGGAAAGAAGGAGAGCAGAGGAGACATAAGAGAAACCTTCAAGTACCTAACAGGCTGCAGGGGAGGAGTCTACTTCAAATGAGAATGAGCACTAGGACCAGTGGCCATCCAATGAAGTTGGGGGGGATTTAAGTGGGATGTAATGAAGTAAAACTATACCTAAAGAGTGATGGATGCCTGGAACAGTCTGCCAGTGGAAGTGATGGAGGCAGAAACAATAGGGGGCTTCAAGCATGCATGGGGTAAGCATAGAGGAATATTAGGAAATGGGCATAGAAAATGGAGGGTCACCTGAGACCAGGTAGAGTCTGCAGAGACACACTAGACAGAGGCCATCCAGGCAGACTGGGTGGGCCAAGCAGCCCTTTTCTGCTGACAATTTCTAGGCTTAAATCATCAGGGGATTTAGTAATTGAGGTTGCTCATCCAGCCCTGTGAAACTCATTACATAAGTCTCTGAGGAAGGCCTCCTTGGAGGAGACTTTTAAGATGGGCATTAAGATCTTTTTATTTAATGAGGTCATTGGTCTTATTTAATTGCCTCTGTTCTTGCTTTACTTGATACCAGGGATGTGGATATTAAATATCATATGAGGACTGGAATGGTAATTAAGGATGCCGCTAGATGCCAGAGACATAGATAGACAGAAAAGGAAGTGCAAAAGAAGAAGGAAACCACTTTGGTTCTCAAATACAGTAGAAAAAGGTCAGTGCCAAAAGGCTGGCCTTCAGGAAATATAAGGGAACACAGTGGGATGAAGATAGGAGGCATACCAAACTGCCTAAGGAAGCAGGAAGGCAGTAAGGCAAGCAAAGTCCCAAACTGAGGAAACACTAGCACGAACAGTAAAAGAAGGTGACAAGACTTTCTATAGATACATTAGTGAAAGGAGAAAGTCAGAGGGGGGTGTGCTAAGCTTAATGGAGAAAAGGAGCATGTGAGGAGGAGGACCCTGTAAAGGCATCTATCCTAAATAGATACTTTTGCTCAGTATTTACTGAAGAAGGTAGGGCAGGGCCCACAGCTCAACATCATGGACACAGGGGAGGGAGGTGAGCACTACTTCCTTCACAAAGAAAGGGTCCTACAAGAGCTTGCTAAGCTCAGGGTGGATAAGGCAATGGGACCTGATGGCATACATCCCAGGTACTTAAGGGGCTAAGGTGGAACTAGCAGGAGCCTTTAGCAGAACTGTTTAGTGAGTCTCTGAGCACAGGAGAGGTCCCAGAAGACTGGAGAAGGGCTCATGTGATCCCGCTCCACAAGAATGGTAGCAGGGAGAAGGCGGGGAACTACAGATCAGTCAGTCTTACCTCAGTATTGGGCAAGATTATGGAGGAACTCCTTAAGGAAAGGATAGTACAACACTTGGAATCCATAGGGGCACAGGATCCAAGACAGCATGGGTTTACAAAAGGAAGGTCCTGTCAAACTAATCTCATAGATTTCTTTGACTGGGTAACCAGAGTGGTGGACCAAGGGGGAGCAGTTGATGTCGCCTACCTTGACTTCAGCAAAGCTTTTGACACTGTTCCACATAGAAGATTGATAAATAAGCTGGGTAGGCTCGGGGTGGGTCAGAAGTTGGTCAACTGGGTGGCAAACTGGTTGATGGGCAGAAAACAGAGAGTGGTGGTAAATGGTATACAGTCAGAAGAGATGCAAGTCACAAGTGGGGTACCTCAGGGATCAGTCCTGGGGCCAGTCCTCTTCAACATCTTCATTAGTGACCTTGCAGATGGACTAGAGGGCAAGGCTTGTCTGTTTGCAGATGACACCAAGATCTGCAACAGAGTAGATGATCCAGATGGGGTGAGCAGAATGAGAAGAGATCTGGATAAACTAGCAAAATGGTCAGAAGAGTGGCAACTGGGATTTAATGCAAGAAGTACAAAATCATGCACATAGGGAAGAGAAACCCTGAAGCCACCTATAGGCTGGATGGGAGTTGCTAGCAGTCACAAAGGAAGAAAGAGACTTGGGCATCATCATCACTGATGACCTGAAATCATCCAAGCAGACCTCAAAGCAGTAGGTAAGGATAGGGGGTGTTAGTGTGTATTAGTAGGGGCATCAACAAGTCGTGAGGAGGAAGGTAATAATCCCTCTTACAAGACACCGGTTAGGCCCCCATCTGGAGTACTGCATGCAGTATTGGAGGCCACACCTTCACAAGGACATTAACCAAATTGAGGCAGTCCAGAGAAGGGCAACCAAAATGGTGCAGGGACTGCATCAGAAGACATATGAGGACAGATTAACAGAGCTCAATATGTACACCCCTTGAGCAAAGGGGGAGAGAGGTGATATGATTGAGGCATTCAAACACCCTAAGCATTAACAAGGTGAAAGAGTCTAACATGTTTAAATATAAGAAAAATAGCAGGACAAGAGGACACAGCATGAGATTAGAGGGGGGCTGATTAAGGGGGAATGTGAGGAAATTCTTTTTCACAGAAAGGGTGGTGGATCCATGGAATTGCTTACCACAAGAAGTGGTGGCTATGAATACAGTGCAGGGCTTCAAACAGGCATGGGATAGGCATAAGGGAGCAATACAAATGACTATAAATAGATAGGCCACTGACAGAGCAAAGGCCGATGGCACATTTATAAGGTAGAAAAAAAAATGGGCAGACTGGATGGGCCTTGCGGTCCTTATCTGCCGTCAACTTCTATGTTTCTATGTTTCTATATATGGGAGATTGGAATCAGGGGTGTAGCCAGCAATGTTAAACTTGTACTCAAGAGCTGAAGGAACTGTTGCCCCCCCCCCCCATTAACACAAACCAAAATATGTGCTGCCCCATCACACAAACATTGCCTTGCCCACATTTCAGCTAACAATATGTAATAAGCCAATGATCTTGATAGATTCCCAACATTTTATTTTATCTAACAGAAACACACTACCAATTAGGCAGAAGTTGGCTGGCTTTTAGTTACACTGTTTAGGATACATTGTGATAAGCCTCTGCACCACATTATGGTAGCCAACCTTACAGAAGGCCATTCGCACTAGCACTCATACTTACATAATTGATCGGGTCACTCATACAATCATGGTCTCTAAGTTAGGCATCCACACATCTTCCAAAGATCATTCATAAACTCACACTAAAGCATATAAGAAGGGGGAAAAACAGTTCTTCAGGTACATCAGGTTGGCTCGGTTTGTGTTTGTTGCCCTGACCTGAGGCTCATGTTACCCCTGGGTTTTCCAGATTTTACTGTACTCAGCAGAGTGCACTGAGTATGCCTGCTAACTGCCCATGATTGGAATACTGTTCGGGGTAAAGGAGAATTTTAGCAGGGACTGACAGCTCTTGCTGTCAGTATGCTACCCAGCAGTTGGTCAAGAGCAGGTCGGATGGGTGTTTGTGCATCACTATGTATAGTGATCGAGCAGGATCAGACTTAGGATGCATAGGAGCATGAAGGTGTTAGTCCAAGTTACTCCATAATGTTTATTATACAACGGTGTGTGAAAATCCTGTAACCTCATTAGTCAAAACACATCACATGACCATGGGTAAATCCTGCATAACCTACGGCTGAGGAATGGCATTTATAAAAAAGCATAATTAAACACATTTTAAATTAATTTTATATATGGGTCCATTGTATAATCGCAATAAGGCACTCCAGGGTGTGAGTTATTGGATGTTTCACCCACTTCCTGTGTGGTTAAGTCACTCGGCTGCGCCTTGTGAAACACCACACAAGGCATTGGTAAATCCCCAAAAACCCACACCCTGTTGTGCCTAATTGCCCAAATAGTATTGTGTTAGACCCCCTTGACCGATGTATGTGTACATTTTGTTCTTAAATTCTAATATGGTTTTACTGATGATGATTTCCATGGGTAAAGTGTTCCATGGATTTACAAATCCTTGAGTACAGAAGAAATGAGTTTAGTGAGTATGGAATCTTTCCAAACTGTCTCCAGGGTGTCATCTTGTATTTTTGATGTCTGTTTGAAGCACAAATTCATCACACATATTAAATATGGGTCTGCCATAATATCATACATTAATAACTTGACCCCTCTGGTCTATGCTGTTCCAGTGTCATTAAGTTTAATTCTTTTATTGGCCTATGTAGAACATATCCTTTAGTTCAGCTATGGTTTTTGATGTTTCTTTGAACCTTTTAATGCCTGCTATTTCGGTTTTATTGCATAGACTCTAGAATTGGGATGCATAATCAAGATGAGTTTGACTATATACTCTGCATTAGGAAATATTACCTCTTCATGTCAATTTGAATTTTTTAATTGTCCAGAGAATTGTATTTGCTTTGCCTATTTACTCATTAATTTGTTTTTATTATCAGTCATTTGATATTACCCCATGTCCCTTTCTGATTCGGTGTCCAGTATGTATTTTCACAAAGTCTAAACATGTATACACTGCATGCACTAATAATTATTTAAAAATGTATCTAGTTGATCCTGCCACTTTCAGATTCTTTTACTGTAACAGTACTTTCACTTTACCCCTCAAATGTAGCATGACCTAACGCTATCAATAGTGATAGACGATGTGCTGGCAGACCTTTAGAATAAGGCACTCTGTGTTAGAAAAGATAGAAAACTGAGTCTTTCAGGGTGAGGATACTTTGAACTGCTTAAAAGAAGCAGCCAGCTGTACAGAGACTACAGTGAGCAAGTCGGTGGCTTCAGAACAGCAGATGGAAGCGTGAGCGACCATTGCTATAACAATCCATGCTCACACTTCAGTCTGCTGTTCTGAAGACGCTGACTCACTCACTCTCATCTCTGTACAGTCAGCACCTACTTTTAAGCAAATAAAATTAACCTCACCATGAAAGACATAGTTTTCTAACTTTTCTAACACAGTGTCTCTTATTTTGAAGGTCTGCTACAACATCATCTATCACTATTGGTAATGCTTAGTCATGCTACATTTGAGGGGAAAGTGAAAGTACTGTTATAGTAACAGACACTGAAAGAAGCATGATCAACCAGATACATTATTAAATAATTATTTGTTTAAATATAATGGCAGGATCAACCAGATATTTTTTAAATAACTTTAAGTGGCAGGATCAACCACATATTTTTTAAATAATATATGTCATCTGTTGGGTTGATGGGGATATGGGGTTGTATTGGGGAGGCATGGCAGGATCAACCTGAAAAGTTTTAAACTAACTTTAAAGTGTCAGGATCAACCAGATAATTTTTGTAAATAACCTATGCCTTACATTGTGTTGGTGGGATATGGGGGTTGATTGTGGGGGCATCACCTCTATGTGGGGTATTGTATTGAGATGGACATGTGGGGGGATTGTGTTGGGTGGGACCCCAAACATATGCTGCATAAACAGAGCATGCGTAGCCTGGCTGAAGATATCATATTGCTGTATCTTCACAGGGCCAATAACATCAAGATATCTCACTCGTTGCTTCACCACTCATGAGATATCATGATATCATTGGCATCTCTTGAGGATAAATACGATATTTTCAGTCAGGCCATGTCATATTCCCTATACACACTGGAATGGAGGAGACATAGAGACAATATGATTTTAGCATTTACAGCTAGCAGGGATCCAGGACTAACAAATAAACCCCAGCTTAAATTCAAAGTTAACACATCAGGTATCAGAGCACACAGGCACGTGCTCACTGGTTAACTATTCAGAACTGATCATAGAAAATGCTGGTATGCTCAGAGGATTGTCACAAAATAGAATATGTTGCCAGAATCTGTAGTAGAAACAAGCACATTAGCCAGTTTCATACCCAATTAGATAAATATATGGATGTGAAAATATTCCAGCAACTCAACTAGTGAGAAGAGGTAGGCAATTAATATGGGCCTTGACCTACTTTTGCCTGATAAATATACAATATAATGTATGTAGAACATTGTTACCACCAATAATCTATCAGTTTACAGGTTTACTGTACCTCAATGTGACATCATAATGTTGTTATACCATCATAGGTACATCTCATCAATTGTACAACAAGGTAGAAAGTCTTTGTGAACGCACCATATGAAAATGTGTCAGACACTGAGAAACAGCCATGGCAGTGAGTGCAACCAAGAAGGTGAACAGCACCCAATACTGGCAAAAGTATGGGTATATTTATTTTTTCAACACAGTTGGTGCCTGTAGGTTAAAAAAAGACTTCATCTATGAGAGCAGGTGATTGGGGATGGAGAGGGTTTGTTCCTTGTATGTGGGAGCAGGTGATAGGAAGTCCAAAACTGTGGCATGACTCCATACACTCTTAAAGTGGTCATCTATTAAGTTACTGTTGCCCATACACTATAAAAGACAATGGATGGGCAACAGTAAACAACAACACAAAGTCCACTTCTCAAGGTTGTCTGACAAGTAAAAACCTCTCGAGCTACACTCCCAAAGTTTACTTAGTTGTCATGACAACTTCTCAAAGTGAACATAGCGTTGTTGTTCACTGTTGCCCATCCATTATCCTCTATATTGCTAATATATGAAAACATATCAAATGTACTTAACCGTGTCAATATAAAGAACTGTGTCTTGATAGCAGTGCAAGGAAATTGGGAAAAATCTTATCTGGAACTAGATCAATACCATGCACACCAAAAGAGTTACACCAGGAGTTCAAAGGAAAATTGTACCAGAATTTCTGTAAAATTTTGTAATGTTCAATATACAATTCATTTTGAGAGAATTTTCCCTTATGGATCATGTATAAAATAAGTACAAAATTCATCACCCTGGGGTTTTATTCATTCATTTATGTGGAGTACAGCAGAGGACTCAGAGCACGCTTTCCACACACAATCTCAGACTCACATAAATTAATTATTACATCTCCATGGTGAACACATTTTAGAAGGTCTGCACAGAATTCCTTAGGAAAGTCCTCTGGACAGAATTCTGTATTGAATGGTCAAAGTCTTACACAAATTCGGTACAATTGTCCTTTGAAATACCAGTTTAGCTCTTTTGTTCCATGTGGTTTTGACTGCATACCATGTGATCCTACCTTTTCACTATGAAAGAGTCCAGGCATCTTCCAGTTTTATTTGGTAGCAAAATTTTCAGTTCCAACAGAATCTGAATATTTTACAGATGCTTTAATTTAGGTTTTGTTCCCCAGCAGGAAAAAATATGGCCACCACACTTGGCTTAGAAATACCATTGTAAACATGGAAAGGTTAAAGTGGAAAACAAATCTCATGGTGTCAGCACAGGAGGTACTTAGAAAAGTAGATATGACAGGTATGCTAAAATCTTTTGGTAATTGTGTTGAAACTAGCTTTTAAAAAAACTTTTAGCCTCACTACTGCTTTTAATGGAATATGCTTTGGGATGTTCTGTTTTTACTGCATTAATATAATGTTCTCTAGGTTTACTAGCAATGTAACTATGATTGTGTATTATTCTGTTATATAAAATAGAAGCAATCTATAAATAAAAGTTAAACTTTTTTATCAAACAACTGGGTCAAAGATTCAGAGAAGACTTAGGTAAACTATTTAAAACTCTTTTATTGTTTATTGCTTTTAAACTAGAAAAGCAATATAAAACAAATACATATGTTTAAAGAGTGCGTTGCTGTATGTTTTATTCTTCCTCCTCTGAATATTTTAATAATTCTCTGCCTAATTTCCTTTGTTTTGACTCCATAAACAATTGGATTTAGCATGGCTGGTATGATTATGTATATGACAGCTATTAGCACATGCAAATCAACAGAAAGGGATTTTCCAACTCTATATATAATATATGATGTAGAAGCTGAAATGTAAGAAAGCAGAATAACAATTATATGGGCACTGCATGTATGGAAGGCTTTCATCCGGGCTTCATTTGAGGCAACCCTTAATACAGACAGGATAATTTTAGTATAAGATGCGCAGATACATATGAAATCAAATATTAATATTGAAAACACTATGACTAAGCCCATGAGGCTGTTTAGGGTTGTACTTCCACATGCCAGTTGGACAACTGCCATGTGTTCGCAATAGCAATACTCAAGAACATTATTTCTACAGTGCGATCACCTGCTTTCAAGAAATGGGACAATTGCTACTGCCAAAGAACTCCTAAAGATGCCAAATGTTAGCAATATCATGGCAACTACTTTGTTTGTCATTATAGTGGAATATCTCAAAGGGATGCATATTGCTACATAGTGATCTATAGCCATTGCTAATAAGATTGTTGTTTCCAGTGCAGAAAAGAAATGAATAAAAAAAAATTAAGTGAGGCAGCCACCAATGGAAATTTCTTTCAAATTAAATAAAAAATTTAGTAGCATTTTGGGCATGAAGGTGAGTAACGATAGATCTATGTCTACAACAGCCAAACTACAAATGCAGAGATACATTGGGGAATGAAGAGACATTTTCTTCTTTATTACAGCAACAATGGTGAGATTTCCAAAACAAGCAGCAATGTAGGTGATGACGAAAGGAATAAACAGAAACTGTTGCCATCTGTGAAAAACAGGAAAGCAAATTAAATGAAAACAGGAGGATGGAATGTAGAGCTGTTGGTGATATTTGGATGGTCTGAGTTGCTCATTCCTAACAAAATCCTTGTCGGTAGTTCCCAGTACTATCAGCAATCTAAATGCAAGAAAATAATTGTTAATTTCAGCATACATATGCAGTATTTATCAATCTTCCTGTGACACTGACAATAATGCCGCTGAAAAATAGTTATTTTACAATTCACAAGGCAGTTTTACAGTGTACATATAGTAGTGACAATTCAAAAGAGTATTTAGGGAATAGAAAGCCTTGTAGCATCCCTAATTCATAATTGATTATCACCCTGGTCTCTTTGTACTGTATGTGCATCTCTCTTTTCTCATTTTTAGGGCTGCAGCATGCATAGCTCTGCAGATCTCTTGTTAGCAAAAAAAAAGACTTAGCATTCTTTCTGACTGAACAACATGTTGGAGTTGCACCACAGTTATCTCCACATCCGTGGAGTACTCCACTCGGGTTCCATGTCATAATAGTGATTGTCAAACTGCGATCACCATCAGAGTGAGTTTACATCACTGAAAAGAAAAACAGCAACGTTCACTCCCAGCAAATAAAACAACAACATGGGTGAAAACATTACTTATATTTATGCAGGGGCTGCGCCCTCCACACACCCCTTACTAAAGATAATCAACTCCGGGGGGGTGCATATCGGGGAAGGAGATACAATGTTAAAAAAAAAAAAAACGCTCATGACAAACACTAAAATGTACACCCCTTCCCAGCATAGAACCCTTAACCTAGTGCACCAGAGTCAGCCACCCTCACCACCACACCACATGGCCAGCTCAGCAACACCATGCCGCACTGCATCCCACATCATTTCTTCCTTATCCATCCCCTTCCGGGTGACATCCTATATCGTCCCTCTTCTTCCCTCTCTTACCCATATCCTCACTCTTCTTCCACTTGCTACCCTTCCATGGTAGCTCACGTAATGGGCATTTAACCTAGTCATTCATATCTGAGTCATTGAATTTCAGTCACCATATCTCAGGACACCCTCCACTGTACTACACTATTTTTACTTAAAAAAAATGTCGGGGTCTTGATCATGACACTGAGTGATTGGGCAACCCCAGTGTCACTCTTTTGTTTCTGAAAGGGTGGGACCTTATTTATAAGGCGGTGTCATGAGAAGGCTGTGATTTAAATTTGGTGTAAAATTATTTAAAAAATATAAAGTTATAAGGCTATGCTGAATTTTGCAAATGCAGGCTCATAAGTTTGCTAATATTCAATATTTTTACCCAAAATTTTCAACATAGCCATTTCTTTACAGCATCTCATGAATGTGATAGCTGTCATTTTTCAACTCCTGACCAAAATGTGCTTTTGCATCCTAAAAGTTAATTTTGCAGTCCCTGTGCAAAATCACCTTTAGACCAGGAGTAGAACAGTTTCTCTGCCTTTCTTCATGAGATAGGATCATAGAGTAGTAGCCACATACATGGTCAGATATTTCCAGGTATTTCATGAGATTTCTAAAGAATTTCTCTCTGTTGCCCCTTCTGTGGAAATGCAGAAAGCAGGAGATTTCTCTAGAAATCTCACAGAAAATTCAGGAAATATCTGACCATGTCTTGATATGACTGTAACAAGGCTATGTTGAAAATTAGGCTGTAAAATATTGCAAATACCACATTTATGAGCCTGTGTTACATTTTGTGAACCCAGGCTCATAACTTTGGTAATTTTCAATATTTGTACCCAAAATTCCTCACCTGCAGCCCTATCAGCTCTGGACAGAGTTTAGTTTTGTCCCCATGAGCTCTGCCGGTGTTTTCTCAGACTGTGAGTGAACACTCCCTCATTTTCTATATATGGAAAAACAATGCCCCAAAAGTATAGCGTAGTATCTTCCTAGGGTGAGATTTCTCCAAATTTGATGAGGAGTCTTTCAGGGCTTCTCTAGCAGCAATTGACTGGAACCAAATCAGAGGACTCCCTACCCTAGATGATGCCTTAGACTTCTTTAATTACAACTTTCTCTAGGTTGCTAATAGGTATGCCCCCTTTCAAAAACTCAGAGTCAAAGGTAAATATCATAAGTGGATCATGCCTGAGCTAAAAAAGTTAATGATTCTGAGCGATAAAGCCTGGGGACCCTAAAGGCATAGGTATTAAGGATGGCTGAGATAAATATCCAAAACTGTGAAACATATGCAAAAAGAATGCTAAGTCGGCAAAGACAGACTATTTTAGGAGGCTACAGGTTAATGACCTAGCAGGCCCTAAGCTTTTCTGTTCGCAGGTTAACTCCCTACTGAAAGGATGTACTTAATCAACTGAGGATGCCATTGTAGTGAATGGCCAAAGTATTAGTGAACTCAAGCTTATTCTTAATATATTCAGCTATTTCTTTACTGATCATACCAGGTTCAAATCTGCCTCTCCAGATCACTCCTCCCACCTAAGGGTCAGAATGTCACAAGTGACCAGCAACCCTGTTTCCATCTCAGACATGTCTGGAAGCAGGATGTGTACACCTCTTAAAATGTGTACATCAGGTGGTGCTGCAGGGCTTGACAATTTAGAACCCAAGCTCCTCAAAATATCAGCCCTGGTTATTGTACTTTCTGTTACTTTGTTCATCAATAGGTCCTTTCTTGAAGGTAAAGTCCCTGAAAAATGGAAAATGGTGGTGGTGGTGGTCCCTCTGCACAAAGGTGGTCACAAGGAACTGGTGGAAGACTGCAGCCCTATTTCACTCTCTACTTAGCCTATTGGCTAAGGTACAAGAGAGGCTAGGTTATAATTAAGAATATTTGGAGTCACACTTCCTACTTACTGACCAGCAGCATGGTTTTTGAAAGCACCTTGGTACCAGCACCACTCTGATTAGACTGACTACTGATGTATTGGATGTCATGGAAAAAAGGGTACTGACAGAATTTGTATTTGCTGACCTCTTGAAAGCATTTGACTTGATTGATCACAGTCTGCTCTTTTAAAAGTTGCAATGCATGAGCTTTAACTGCCCTTCACTACTATGATTCGGACACCATCTTGCCAGCAGGTATCAGGAGATTAAATGGAATGGCACCCTCTCCTGTCTGAAGCCTATTACTGATAGTGTTCCACAGGGGGTCTATCCTGGGTCTCCTGCTATTCTCTACATTTATCAATTACCTGCCTAAAAATTGTGAGGGAAGAAACCTACTTCTTTGTGCAGATGATGCGGTTTTCTATAAAAGCTCCACTGACATAAACATGATCAATGCCCAGCTTGCCACTGATTTATTTACTCTTGAGAAATGCTTTCATGACAACAGGCTTGTCTTAAATGCAAACAAAAAAATAACAAGGCGGTACTCTTTGGCCCTAAGGACCTTAGCTGGGATAGGTGGCACCTGCTCTCACTTACAACTTTGTCAGGTACACAAACTGAAGTACTTGGGGGTCTACACTCACAAAGAAGTAATCTTTAAGCCTCAGGTTGATCAAATAACCAAATCTATACCCCAGAAAAGTGGTCTGTTATACCGTCTGGGTAATGCTCTTATCCCTGAATCTAGATTTGCCATTGCAAACTGTGTCTTGCACCCACTATGCGATATGGTTCCCTATACTCCAGTTTCTCAGGAGCTCAGAGACTAACAGGCTCAAGGTACTGTGCAACAAAATTATCCACTTTGCAGCTGCCCCCCCAAGAAAACATCACTGCAAGATCCCCTCCCCTGAACTGGCCTTTCTGGAGAGGAGGATGACATAATCCCTATTATGCTTTGCATTCAAGCTCATCAGATTTTTACCCCACTAAATTTACTGGTTTATTAGTTCCTAAGCCTGAGAGGCCCTTCCACTAGGCCTCCAGTTGTAACTTGCTTCAAGTACCCGAAGTTAAAACAAATACAAGTAAGAGGTCTTGTACTTACTGTGCCCCATCTCACTGTAACTCACTTCCTGCTGAGCTGCAAAACACTTCCTCTCTTGGTGGTTTTAAAAATAGTGCTAAAACCTTTCTACATTAAAGCTGTCACTGTTCCTGCTATTGTTGATTGACTGCCTTGCCCGTATTCTGTTGATAATGCTCCTACCTGTCTCTCCATATTATGATATTATCAGCTGTGCTTTTTTTTTCCATGCTAAACTGCATGCTAATATTTGGTGATCATGTTCCTCAGGAAAACATACCATCATGTATGTTTATTGTCTATATATTTAGTGCTGTTAACTTATCAAATATTATGTAATCTACTCTACACATCATCCCCATTCACTGTGTATATCTGCCTGTAATTAATCCAGTACCTTGTGATTTATTGTATTCATTGTACCTGCTCACTGTCTGAATAGCTGTAATTAAGTCCAGGTCACCCCTTAAAATGGGACCTTTGGTTTCAGTGGGCCTCCCAGGTTACCAAAATTCAAACAATAAATACATTTAAATTGGCTTTGTGTGTAGCCCCTGTTGCATTTTTATAGGTGTTACAACCAATGACATCATAAGTTGTAATCAGTCAGAACCCCCTGCTGCTGATACTGTTATGTATATGGATGGAAAGGTGGATGGGAATGGAGCAATTCTTCAATGCACACAGTGTTCATCAAAGTAGCAACCCATGCAAGCAGAGGTATCAGTGTTAGAAGCCATGCCACTAACTGATTGCAGTTGATGATGTCAGTGGTAGGAGCACCTATGATGGTGCAAGTGAAGGTTACATATAGAGCTGGTTTAAAAGGCCAAGGAGACAAAAAAGAGACATACAAAGAGAACAGGGGTTAAGTAAACCTGAATTTGGAATCCTACAACTCTTTCAAACCCCTTTTAAGGCAATGACTGTTACTGATAAAGTATACAGTTAACTTGATGCAGGTGACGCCTATTTTCCTTTAGCTATTTTAATTGACTTACATAGGATTTATTCAAGACAATGCACATTACAAAATATCTCACTGAAAAAAAAAGATTCTCCTGAAAAAGTATTTTCATTTCCATGGAACTCATGGCTGAATTTTTTTTATTATTTGTTTGAATTTTCATCCACTGGAGTACTTCCATGAATTGTGACATCTATTTTTGTATGGGCCCTACAGTAGCAGCCAAAGCATGGTACACTGTTTCACAGGGGAAAATACTTATATATGCATATCATTAACATATTGTACAAATATAGAAATACAGTGTCAAGGTGGTTACAAAGTGCATGTTGCAATGGTTGCAGGGAAAAGTACCCAGTGCAAACCCAATGGAATTCCATTTTAGAAATGATTTCCTGAAGCAGTGTGAGGATATATTAAAATGTGCCTCCACAATTGTTTTGAATCCAGTATTGTAGATCACTTTAAGCTGACTGGGAATTGTTTGTATTTTTTTTGGGGGGGTGCATTTAGTAAACATGGAAGGATGCATATTCTACTCTGAAGGTGCTGATAAGCAAATGAGGACCTGAAACAGCCTTCAAGGGACTATGGCACAACAAAGCCGTCCACAGACCAAAGTTAATTGGCTTTGGTGGCTGGAGTAAGAAAACCCATGACAGTCTTAAGCTGTGAAAAAATCTAAAACAATTTTAAAAACATTTCACAGTCTACAGTCCACATTTACAGTATGCCAATGCTATTAATGTCTGCTCCAGAATTTTTCATCTCAGACCTGTTGAACAGAAGTTAGATATCCATTTAGTTAATATTTGCCTTCCAAGGACTCTTACACAGCTTTCCATGATCATTTAAGGTAATATTACACATTGGGGTGCTCATTCCATGTGGTCTAGTCTTGCATACTCAATGGGAAATTGTTTAGTAGTTATTGAAATCCTGTAACCAGGAATGCACACTGAGTCAAGGTTCATTTCAAGGTGTGACCCAAGGAAAGGGAATTGGAAAGAATAAGTATCTTCAAAATGTAAAATACAATCAAAGTGAAAAATGCAGTATACAAAGTATAGAAACATATGAAAATTAGCAATGTTATTAAGATGAAGTAGGACTGGGCAAAATTTATTTTCTGCCAGTGGAGATCGGAGAAATGCTGATTTTGCTTCCACAAAATTTCATGAAAATTTCACAAAATGTTACCAAAATTGTGATTTTAGTTATTTCTATCTAATTTAAAAGTAGTTGTCCAGATTGCACATATATTTGGAAATCTGATGTTTCCAATGCCCATACAGAGGTGTACCAAGCTTCAGATCTCTGTCTTTAAAATCACCACACCATAAGCCTCCAAACTTTGAAATTTTAAAATTAAAGTAAACAGCTATAGAAACTAAAATTGTTTGTCCAAATTCCACCATGTTTGGTAGAGTGACCTTACCAAGGTCATACATACTGTATGTGTACCAAGTTTCAGATCTCTAGCTTTAAAGGTGGCTGAAGTATAAGCTTCCAAATATTTGGGAATTTTAAAATTACATTTCACAGTTATTTGAACTTCAGAATTTTAATCCCTATCAATTTAAATCTTGAGAACAGAATATCACCAATGCTGTTAGGTTCATTGACACTAAATATTAGGCATTAGGGCAACTCCCATGGCCCAGCATCAAGTGTTATGTTGCCATGCTGACAACCGAGTTTGGAAACAAGCCCAGGAAGTCATTTCGGGAGGCAGACCATGGCAGAAACTTGCAATTTACATAACCATTACTTTTCTAGTTAGCAGCTTCTATGACTCTTCTAAGAAAATATGCACCTCGATTTTCAATTATACAGCTCCAAAGGTGGCTAAGTTGTAAGCATAGAAATATTTTCAGAAATTTCACATGAATAATAAATTGCCAGATGTTGAGCCCTTTTCACTTCTCTGCTCTTATTCCAGATGTTGTCACATGACATGATTTTATGGTCCATGATAGACAATAAGCATGTCAGACTTCAGATATATAGCTGTAATATAGAATGAGTTATGGCCAATTAAAGAATTTCAGAAAATTCTAGAAAACTTTCACAACATTTTATGAAATTTCACAGAATTTCATGAAAATTCGACAAATTCTGAATTTGCAAATTTCACCTAGGTCTAAGCTGCAGTAAACAGGCTATATCAAAAGGAATTAAATAGACATTCTGGAATTTTCATAATAAAGCAAAATGGCAATGAATAAAAAACTATACAGAGAAAAAAGGGCTAGTGCTGAACATACAATACAATGACAAGTAGCACGAGACAAAAACAGGAGATGGGAAGGGAGAAACAGAAAAACATGTACAGGGACAGAGAAATGGCAAAACGAGTAATTAGGTAGAAAAACTAAGTTCAGTAAGGTGCAGACTAGCCAAAGCAAGAGCAAAATGGACCAAAAAGAAGTTTATGGTGGTATTTGAGAGAGATACTATAAAAGGTAATAAACAAACTGTGGCGGAGGGAGTTCCAAATGACAGAAGACACAAGGAGAAAGTGGGTTGCCCAGAAGCAGATTTGGAGTAGGGGATAGAGAAGATGCAGAGGTTCCTAGAGCAAAGAGCATAGCAGGAGGAGGGGTTGGGAGAAAGGAGAGGACAGGAGAGAGAGAGAGAGAGAGAGAGATGAAAAGCAGTATTTAGAAATAAAAGGAAAGATGTTTGTGTTCCATCCACTTGCCCCTAGCAAGGATCCATGTGAGAAGGGACAGAGAACAGCCATTGACCATCAATTAGACTGCTCGAGATGCTTAAGGATTTATCCTATGATTGTTGACCAGCCCTGCATACCCCTGCATGATGCTAGGCAGTGTCCCTACTGGCCTTGCATGGATTTTTTCCACTTGTGGAGGAGGAAAGCTCCCTGGCCAACTGCAGGGGATCCCTGTGGTGGCATAACCTGGCACAGACCCTCCCAGGCTGGGAGCTCTGCTGTGTGGCAATACATCTCTCGACCCTCTAGGGGCATCTGGTTGGTTGCTGGATCCATTCCTGAACCCAGATTGCCAGCTTGGGAACACAATGCACTAGCCACTGGGCCAATAGTCCACTGATAAGTGAGTCCTTCCATCAAAATGCAGGGAGTCTCATGCAGCTGGCAATTGAGAAGAAAAGATGTTTCAAAATATTAAAGAAGATTCAACCATTTCCATGGGCATAGTCTACTTCTTGCCACATACCGTATATGAAGAAAGATTGATTCATTTATGGCAGAAATTAAGAGATAAAGTTATAGGGGTGCAGGAGAAATCAGATGTAAACATGTATCAGACTTATATGCTGAAGTAAATAGAACAATCAAAGAAAATAAATGATAGAAACACTAGTATGTGGTCAGTGATGTCTCGAGCAAGAAGTTTAAAAGTTAGAGAACAAATTAAGATATAACAATCTTAATGTTGTGGCTCTACCAAATACATTTGACCAGCAGTACTAAAAACTTACTGAAAGATTTACTAATTAGTTTTTCTGGCGTACCCTTCAGAGAAGGCTTCATGTCATGTTGTTTCATGCAGTACGCGTGGGTAGAACAGTGGGGACAACACGACCAATTCAACACCGCACCTGGTGAAAACAGATGCAGATCAGTGATGAGTGTAGATTTACTATTAGATCACCACTTTAGCATGGACCACCATTCCAGTGAAATATGTAAACATACCTGTTTTTTGTTGTCTGGTGGTATTCCATGGTGAGGTGTTGATACGTGTGGTGTTGTCTGTGCTGTTTCCGCCTGAGCTGTATTGCCCACCACAGACTTGCCATGCTACCTTTAGAGAACCTACTAAGATTTATTACTCAGGTAATTAAAGTTCTCTTTTCATTCACCTGAGAAACATTCTGTGGTCAGAGCCAATAGTGCTGCAAGTGTGTTATCCTGATAAGGGATGTAGAATAATGTGTGGCTTTATTGCTATTTACTTCTTGCATTATGGTGTAAAAATCCAACATTTACTGGGGAACAGGGAAAATGATTGTAGTACATGGATTCAGCTACCCCATGGGAACTATATGGGGGGTAAAGCAGCTGATGTGCAATCACATAGATTTCTATGGAATCTATAGCACTGCATTACAGATGTGCTGTGGCCAGCACCCCACAGACTTTTTCCCTTGGTGTGATTTTAAAAGCAAAGTTCACCTTTCCCAGTTTTGGCCATGCCCTGCATACTGCTAATAAGAAGTCTGCATTCAGTGGTAAAAATGAAAAGAATTCACTGAGATGACTCATCCACTTTTATCTAGTACTGAACATACCTGACAAGCATATGAGGATATGTTTTTCATTATATGCTGCATATTTACACTTTATTTAGTAAGTTTTATGTCTTTAAGGTGTACATTTTACATAGAAGCAATCCTTTATTTATTCCACTCCTGAAACTGAGTCACATTTTTAATTTCAATCCAAGAACTCAGTTCCCCTAGGTTCCCGCCCATCATTCTTCTCAGCCTCTTAGTATTGGAAAGTATAGCACTAGCCTTCAAAAGTCAAAGGAAATGGACAGAATGTATAGCACTCTCTTCTTTTAAAAAATAATATGTCTAAGAATAGTGGGCCCCAAGTGTTTCATGTTAAGGAATATTTCTATCAATTTAATTCAATGCTTTAATATTTTGTGTTCAGAAATAGCATTGATACTGTATTATGAGCAACTTTAGTAAACCTTCACATAGCGAGGGTAAATTTAAGTGTAAAAATGATTGTGTTATATGAAATTCATAGCAGTTGAGAAGTGTGCCTCCCATTACCACTACTGTCTGCTATACACTTCACTAAGCAGCTGTAAATATGTGACAGAAGCATGGTATTGGGGACTAGTGGCTATACTGTAGCACAGCCTTGAGAACCAGCAAGTTTGGGTCTGAATCCTACAAAGCCAAATACTCACAGTTACCCATTGAAAGTTGCAGTGTAAGAGCAATGGTCATGCATTATCAGGAATGATGGTGTTTGCAACAGGGTTTTGCTCTGTTCTAGCAAGAAGCACATGCTAAAGTGCACTCTCCGAACAAAACTATTGTGATCACATTTTATGCCTTTCCCCCTTTCCTGCTACCACTGATTTCTGCAAAAGACATTGCTCATAACAATGTGGATCCAAGTAAAGGTAGGACTTCAACATTAGTATCTTAAGGGGAACAGAGCAAAACAGTTTGGTCTTTTCTGATGGAGAAACATAGCAGTTGTGTTAGCCAGTCTCTGATGTAGAAGAACAAAATACATTGCAGATAATACAATTTATTACAAAAATATATTTTTGAGACTAGCTTTTGAGAGTTAAACTCCATTCTTCAGGTCAGTAGGCACTTCCATGCAGTGGGGAGTTTAGCTCTGAAAGATAGTCTTAAAAACAATAATGTTAGGCCAAATATATCACCCGCAACATATACAGTATATTTTTTTATCTATTCTGATTTAAAGCAGTGTAATTAGTTACATTATGGTCTTCTGCAATCACAGTTCAACCTGACCAACCTCAACTGTAAAGTATCAGAGTTCCTTGGGGATGAAACCTGATTCATGTTGCATCCACAACTTCAACTTGCTGAACTAGGCACTGTAGCAAGTTGTTTTGCATTTAGGGATGACTAGAGGCAGCAGTGGAGTAGTCCAAATCAGAGCTCAGGTTTCAGTTTACAATGCCACTCTCTGCATACCTATGTAAATGGGAGTCATTATCAGCATATTCTGGCTCCTCCTGGTCATTATTTTCTATTCTCTCTGTAAATACTGTGGAGGATACAATATTTCTGCTATGTCAGATCTACATGAGTTGATAGAATTATTCATTAGTCACTGACATGCTATGTTAAGCATTTTGTGTAGTCAGCAGCTCTCTTTCAGCTGCAGAGGTGGCACAGAAAACATTAAAATGTGCCACAGTTTTTGATTCAGGAATAAAGTAGATGTGGCAGGAGGACGAGGATAGGGATGGAGCAGAGACAGACACAGAAGGGTATGGATCTCATGCATACCAATGGGCTGGTAAGGTTATGCTGTGAAAGTAGAAGTTAATATGTATCAATGCATGTTGCGTACTTCCTTTCTCCTGCTTCCTCTCCTCTTGTTAGCAATAATGTACACTGTATAGCTCTCACTATACAGCCATGATAAAAGCAATCAACATTCTCCTGACACACTGACATCCCAGATTTCACAAACAGAAAAAGGGTCTTCAAAACTGACCAGAACTTGACCCCTTAAGCACAACATAGGGTTGTCGCCTGTCCAGTTTTAGACCAGATAATTGATTTTTTAGGGTCCTTATCTGGTCATTCACTTTTGTTTAACCCTTAGGCTACCAACAGAATTAGAACATATAGGAATTATGGTCTGATGTACGGTATCAGTCTGTAGCACAGCAAGGGTAAAAATGCAGCCCAGGTTTGGGGCCATTTTGAGAGCTTGTATATTCTTAAACTGATTGTATCAAATAATTCACTATTTTGGCTATATGGCTAGGTTACAAAGAGTTCTGATGTCCTTCAGACCTTTGTAAAACCAATCAATCTGGGAGGTGTTATGTATGGCTATTAATATCATTAGCAGTCAAACAACCCAATTTTTTCCAGTCTGAATTTTAAGTATGGCCTTTACTGCAGTGATAAGAAACAGTTTTATACCTTTGAATATGTTCCTGTGTTCCATTTTGTTTGTCCTATAATCTGACATGTTTTAGACCCATTTTGTTAAAATAATTATCTAATTTCTTTGCCTTTGGCACTACATGGATTCTCTCTCACCTGAGTTCTCAGCAGCTACTGCTCTCATTTTCATACTACATGAACATTCTATGATAATAGTTTCACTATTACAGGACAATCAGATGAATAGCATGGACTGGTGTGTCTGACATTGTGGACTGTCTTAGAAATATGAAAAGAAACAGCAATAACTGACCAGTGGCATGGAAAAACATAGAACCATGAAAGCGTGATGTCAGAAAAGGACTATCTGGCCCACCAGTCTGCACAAGGTGCCTAGCTGATGGCTAGGGCTTTATCCATCCCCAGATACCAGACCCATGTGGTCATCCATGCTCTCCTAAAGCCCTTTATGGAGACCTCCCCTACCACTGCCTCTGGGGGCCTATTCCATTTTTCTGCTACCCTTTCTGTGAAAAAGTTATTTGTGATGTTCCCATGGAACCTGCCTCCCTCTAGCTGCAATGCATTCCCCCAGTCCTCTTCCACCCCCTTAAGTTGAAAAGTTTTTCTACCAGCTCTCTCTACTCTCAAACTGGTGGCCCAGGTTTGGAAGCAGACCAAGGTCATTGGGAGGTGGCAGGGAGGGAGCTGATTAAGCATTCAGGATAGATCCCCTCACCCAGGGTGGGGGGAACATGGTGCCCAGTATAATACTGTCCCCTAGCAATGGCTGAGGGCAGGGTATCCAAGGACTATTATGCAGGGGACAAGTGGAGCAGTGGCCACTAATGCCCTGTGTATAACAGCCTGCACAGGAAATTCTTGAGTGGCACTGCCTGCCTGCACCCCTAGAGAGACAAACCACTGAAAGAGAAAAAGCTGTTCCCAGTTGGTGGGCCATCTCCAGCCACTTGAAAGCCATGCACCCAGTGAACACCAGGAAGACCCACTCCCTGATGAATGCACTGCATGGGTTGAACTGCTGGGGAAAGGGTGCTTGCTGGGATCTTCTTGCTGGAATAAATAGTTATATTTATTTAATTTTAGCTGACTCTTATTTTTTAACTACTGGAGTGCAAACAGTTTGTATTTTAAACACCTGGGTCATGCAGTGGAAGTTCGATCGTAAGTCCCAATAGAAAGCTGAGGTAATGGTACTGAAGTGACTAGAGGCAATTTCCAAAACAGGAACTGCAGGAGGGAAAAGAAATTAACTGCAAGAAAAGAAACAGCAGTAGTTACTGCAACACGATGCAGAAGTAGCACAGACATAAATGATTAATTTATCAAAAATGGGTTAAAGAATGTCAGAGCCATGACTGACATGGAATGGAAAAAAAGGGTGTTTAACAGAGGTTAGAGAAATTAGCTGTGAATGAGCTTTGTACATCCTGCAGACCTGATTTTGATTTCCACAGCCTCCTCTTCCATACTGTGTGACCCCTGAGCAAGACATTTAACCTTCCCATGCTCCAGAATCACCCCTGTAAATGGGCTTTGTCACCAGTAGGTCTTATCTGGTTACCAAAGAATAAAAGTAAAACAAAAAATCTGGCCCAGTGGTACAGAGGGCTGAGGCACTGTACACCTTACCTCTCATTGTGCCTGCAACATCAGTTCATGAATGAGCTCGTATCAGTTGGAGCTGGCAGTGGGGAGAGCTGGGAGTGGATCAAGTAGCTGCCAAGCAGCTCTCCACTGTTCCAGATTGGGGTGGCATGATTCGTTTCTTGGCTGTCACCAGATGGATGTCTGGTGGCAGCACTGACATGCGAGCAGCGGACGAAAGTCAGAGGTGTGGGGAGCCATGGTTCCAGGATGTATGTGCACCTCCAGACACATATGTAGCATGTGCCAGCATGACTCAAGGAGACAAAACAGAAAAGGGGAGACTTCATAACCTCTGCGCCTCTCTCCAGAATCGCACCACAACCTGAATGTTAGACCATCTGGATATGTAGCTCTGCAGGGGGAGGATGCCCTCTGCTCTCTGGGCCCACCATGGGGAGCAAACCTGTGGGGGAATAGCTCTGAGGTAAGTCCAGGGAGGTGGATGCTGGCTGTGGGGAGAGGGGGACAGGAGCTGATAGCAATCCAAGGGGGTTAAAAGCTGTATGGAAGAAGAAAAGTAAATAAAATAAATTATAAAAATGATTTCCGATCACTTCTAAAGTCTTCCTTAACATCACAGATGACTTTGGAGAAGGAGTGATATACTCATCAATCAGAAAAAGGGATGGAGTCGGGGGATGGTTGGGGTATGGTTTAGTATTTGGTTTTCACCTCATCCAAAGGTGACAGCCTTAAGCACAAGCTCAAGTCCAGAAAAAGAACTGGCATGAAAACATTATTTTTGCTCTTTTGGCTACTACATAATGATAATTCAAAAAGACTTGTGTGAAGAACTTACATTCATCACTGTGTTATGTATAAACAACTTGATTTGCTGTCTTTAGGCAAGGAGAACCATAACTTGTTATGTGTTTTATAAATGTCTCATGATATTGTACAAAACTGTGTTGCATGCTAAATAAACTTACATTCAATAAACAATAATTTTCTGTAAATACCCAGGGTAGGATATTTAGATGGGTTGCGCATGGCGCATCAGAGTTCCACCTTGCGCAACCCATTGATGCGCCCTGGCACGATATTCAAAAGGGGAAAGTGTGTGGTATAAATCCCGATGTGCTGGAGTGCATCAGTAATGTATGCTGCTCAAGTCGGGGGCAAGCCCATGCATACCCCGGACATCCCGATATTCAGCCCAGGATGTGCGGAGCCCATGCAGGCGCAACCCCTACCAGCGCCGTATACAGCTGTTCCAAAAAAATAAAGGAGCAACAGCCGGCCACCCACAGGTGAGCTGCTGTATTGCAGGCTGCATTATGGCAGCTGCCAGCTGTGGATGGCTACCTGAGCTCCAGCGGCACCGTTCATCGGGTAGCGCCCCTCCCATGTCCGATCACGGGCAGACGTAATAAAATAAACAGTCCAAAATCCTTGGTGGTCCAGTGGACCGCACAGCCCAACCGCAGGCAGAAGTATGATTAAAGGGATTAAATTCCATCCCTGGTGGTCCAGTGTACCCCCCACCCTCCTACTGAGCCCCGCCACCCTGCTCTCCTCCCCGGACAGTGGAGGGCGGCAGCTCCCCACCTGCAAGCCTCCTGGCCACCTGCTGACTGACTGCATACAGTACAGCTGTATGCCCATTGGTCCATAGCATGGGTCAATGGGCGTGCAGACCGTACCATACTACATAATCCAGATATGTGGATCAGTGAGGCTGAGGAACGCTACAATGAAGCACACACCGCAACATGCAACATCATTGAGCGTGCGTTTTGCATGCTGAAAATGTGGCTCAGATACCTGGACAAGTCAGATGGTGCCCTACAATACCACCCAGAAAAGGCCTGTAACATATTCCTGGTCTGATGCATGCTACGTAACATGGCCATGGAATGTGGAATACTTGTCCAGGAACAGGAGGCTGACAGTGCAGAGCAATAATGAATCCCATGACAGGAGTGGGCAGGCAACCCTGGAAAGGAGGACCCACAACTGGCTGCAACGGCATGGTGGCATAGCGACACCACTGTGGAGGAGCATTTTGGCAACCAGAGGTGAGTAACACAGGAGGCACAAACTGGGCAGCCAGTCACACACACATACACACACACACACACACACACACTGACACAGGACGAGGTAGACACACATATACGCAGGGCAGACAGACAATGCACAGCAGCTGCAGAGTGCACTACAGAGCGTACACACCATGCACAGTCAACCACTGCAGTGCCACCAAGGACAAGGGGACACAGTGTCAATGCAGGAACTGCATGGATCAGAGGGAATCTGCCAGCACACATGCATGGTAGGCAAGGTGCTGCACTCAACATGCCCATGCCACACAGCACAACACCACCACTGCCCCTACACATGCCCAGTACAACACACAGACAGCATGGGTAGGCATGATACCTGGGTGCATGTGTGCCACAGCATGCAGCTCTGACCACTTCTGGCCTGGTGCATGGGATGCAATGGTGGCAGGGTACAGGTACCATGTTAACCACATCCAGCAGGCTTTACCACGAGCCAATACAGCTGCCATGGCCACATGGGTGGCCATTCCTTGGCTGGGAGGATACCTCAGGTGTGTCACCAGTCACAAAGGATGAAGCCTCAACCCTGTCAGGGGCTGACCCATGTGACAGTAACTGGGCGCTCATGGGTGTTGCAGTTCCAACATCCAGATGGGATCCAGTGGAGTTGTAGTTGGCCGGGATGGTGTCAGCAACAATGGGGTCACCTGATGCTGTGCCCTGGGAGTGCCACTGGTACTGTGTGGGTGCAGCTGGAACTCCTGCAACCACAAAGGAACTAGGACAGCAGAGCCCAGCATAATGGCCTCTGATATCTTGTCACGAGAAATGGAATTGGACACCCGCTGTTGGTATAACTCACCAAGCAGCTGCGCGTGCCTCATGGCTGCATGTTCATCCATGTGTCTACCTGCACCCAAAGTCCATGGATCTTCCCCTGAGTGCTGCCTGGCCCTCCACGGTTGCCCACAGGAGCCAGGTACTCATCCAGTCTGTCAGTGAGTGATGCATTGAGGTGGAGACTGATGGGCAGGAGGTTTCTGGCCTGCTGTGCCATGTCCCTGTCCATGAACACAGCACAGTGGGCCACTGTGTGTGGGCTTATGGTGGGCCCTGGGGCTGGTTGGACATAGGCCCCTGTCAGCCATTGCAGCACCACAGCATCCTGTTTATCAGTGAAGGCAGACCCAGGCCTCATGGCAGCACTCCACCCCTGGCCACCCACAGCCACTGAAGTGCAGGCAGTGGGGATGCACACTGGGAGGCACATGTGTGGATGCAGGACCACCTGCACTACCTGTTGCTGCTCGTGTGGGTACCAGAACAGTGATAGGGTGGGTGCCACCTGTGTGTCCCCCAGCTGGGTATCATCACCATCATCCTCCATGGCCAGTTCAAGCACGCTGAGGTCCTCCTGGATCAAAGACCAGACAAGATGTCATCGCCAGCCAGCCCCAGTAGGTTCAGCAGCATGTTGTCCCAAGTACTTCAGCGATGACCACAGCTCAAGAGGATCTAGAAGCTCAGCCTTGACCTCCCACATGCCACTGGACAGACCCCAGACAGTGAAGCACCCTTGAGGTGTGATGGAGCTAAAGGCAGAATGGATAGCATGGTGAGTGTCACATGGCCATAGCCAAGGTTGACAGAATGATGTGGAGAGGGTGTGCATGTGTCACAGGTGTTCCCATGCCACTCAGGCCTGGGACCACCATTGTGGCCTGTGCAGTGCAAATGCACTGATGTTGTGAGTCCTGCATATGTGCTGGGTGCATCACTCATGGCAGCATGTGCTGCAGGACCACAATGGCCCAGTTGTGGTCTGACCAATGATGACCCCTCGGCCCTGCCACAGACACCACCGCCCCACTGTGGACCACCTGCCTACTGCAGCCAGATGGTGCAAGGGTCCACTCTGGGTGGTTGGGTGGCACCACACATGACATGGAGGCCCCTGTGGACATGCATAGTCACTTGAGGCCTGTGTTGTTGGCTGCTCCACCCTAGGACCTGCGGCATGACCTGTCATGCACAACAGCCCACAGGGCAGCATGTGGGCCCACAATATGGCTGTGCACTGCCAGCAGCCCTGCATGGTGTCCTCTGGGAATGGTGCTGGGCCCTGTGTGGCATACCAAGCACACCTGTGGCTGGCACATGCTGTCCCCCACAGGGGGTGACATATGCATACTCACTGTGCTGTGATGAGCTGCCCCCAGTCTGATACCCATCACCAGGGACACCCTCCACTGATACCTGGCTGATGCTGGCCACTAGCATCTCCTCACTAGGTGTGAGGGTTGGTGCAGTGGAGGGGCTCGCACAAGTCTGCCACAAGGAGGCCTGTATGGCAACCAGTTTCTCCTTGGCCCTTCTTTGGTCACTGGCCAGCCTCTTTGTGCACTCCTGGGGAGTGCGGCTGTACATCCCATGGGCATTTACATGGACAGCCACCTCATCCCAGCCCTTTGTCCTCTCCTGCTGGGTGCCTGTCTTGCCCATGAGCAGTGCCTCCCTAAGGAAGTAGACCTCCATCAGGGCATGCTGGTCATCCTTGGTGAAGTTTGGCCTCCATGTCTTCTGTGTTTCCTCCTCCTTTTCAGATATCCTGTTGCCTGCAGACAGGAATGGGGCATCCATGAGCAAATATCCAGCATATCTGGAGCTGAGCCAAGATCAACTGAACATAGAGCAAAAGAGGCTGCAGCATGGGGAATGTAAACAAATCTACCTTCAAGGCTGCAGTTCCTGTTGGTCACCTGTGGTGTGGAGTGGCACTTTTATGGATCATCTCATGCAAATGAAGTGTGAAGCAGCCTGTAATGAGATGCTAATCAATTGATTTGGGCCTGGATTGGACAATGAGAACATTAGCATTACCTGGCTAAATATTGCAGATTTGTTCCAGGCCCATCTCATTATGTGTGGTGCATCCAAATTGCTCTGAGCATCTCTGCATGGCACATTTTTTTCATTAAATCTTTATTGGCATTTCCAGTATACAAACAACATGAACCAGATATACTTAGAAGAGACATGTACATATTGGGAAGTAAGACAAAGCACATAGAACAACAAAATAAATTAAAAAAAAAAATCCCTCGTCCCCCACTAACCCCTTCCACCTCCCCCTATATCCTCGTCCAAGGCGGACTACTCAGTGTGGAACCTTGGTGTGACTAGCAAAGCTTTGTTTTATATTAAGATTGTGGCAAATGCTAAGAGTAAGCGCAAGGAAAGAGGCCCATATGTCATTGAATTTGCTTAATTTGTTTCATGAAGTTGACAATGATCTTCTAGACTCTGAGACAGTGTAGTAGCTCTGTCAACCACTCACAGTATGACAGAGCTTCGTTATCCTTCAATGCCTTAGTACCTGCATGGCACATTTACCATGCATGTGTGATATGGTGTACTATACTTGACATGTGCAGTGAAGCATGTCTGTCGGTAGTGGCTGTGTATCGTGCATCTCCCCAGTAATAACGTGTGATGTGCCATTGCCCTGTATGGTGCATGTCAGCGGACGTATGCCATGTGGTTGGCTGCAAGTGTGGCATTGTCCACCCTCAACAAGATGGCACTCGTGCAAAGATGCACATACATGTGTCAGTGGGTCATGACCCCATTCTTCCACCCAACCTCTCTCTAATGCACATGTGCAGTGTTGCGCTATAGGTGCCAATGGCGCATCCCTATGGTGCATGTGCCAGTCGTGCAGTGGACTGCATGGCGGGTCTATCACACAACAGGCCAACGCCAGCCACACATTGTCCTAACTGCCTTAGTGTACTGTAACACATACTGCTGGCCTGTCTAAGCTGAGGATGGCACATGCAACTGAGGGGGGCCCCAGGGCCCCAAACTGTTCTGAGGTGGAGGTGGCCAACCTAGTGGCACTAGTTGCCCCCCAGAGGGGCAATTGTTTCGTGGTGAGGAGCTCCAAGAGGCACAGGCCCAGGTGTGAGCCTTGGTGGTAGCCAAGCTCATGCACTGGACTGGCATCTCCAAAATGGGGTGCAGTGTCGGCACTGACTCGAGGACCTAAGGCGACATAATCTTGAATGGGTCTGGAGGCTCCATGACCAGGCCCACATGGGGGCAGTGCCATGCTCAGGTACATATGTGCTGTGTGCATGCTTGGCAGTTTGTGTACGTGCAGCAGGTACATGAGTCCCTGCCCATTTGGTTGCCATGGACCTGGTTGCAGGGATATGTTATTGCTGCAATGCATGCCATGTGTTGCCCTGTGTGGACTGGTTGTCCATGGTGCAATTGCCGTGGCACTGTGATTCCACATTTTGTGTTGCCCAGTAGGGTAGTATCCCATTAGTAGGATAAACATCATGCTATGCCGTGCTGTGTCATGTCACTGTTGGGGGTGGGAGTATGTGTTCCAGCATACTGCTCACAGTGCTGTACCATTATGTTTCCATTGCAGGTTAGGTGCAGCAACAGCTGGCCAGGCAGCGTGCATCCAGCTGGGGCGCTGAACGGCATACCACAGGTTCTGGAGGGGGCACATCAGCACGTGGGCCACACCATATGGCAGGTAAGTGCACTGCAAGTTCAGCCCCTGTATGTTCTTGGTGTATGGAGGGAGTTGCATTGCCCACAGTGGGCCATGACTTGTTTCTTCTGTATGTCCATGTGGTGGTGGTTAGGAACACTTAGATCAGTGTCGACAGCGTGTGGTAGTCCTACTGTGCCAAAGGCACCTGTGTGTTTGTCCCCATTTGCCTTGTCTGGTCCAGGCTGTGGGCACCGTTTGGTGCTCACATGGGGTTGCCACAGGGCCTGCATGATTGGTGCACATGGGTGGCAGCATCCCACGCTGTGGGGGGACATGGCCACATGTCCCTGGGTGACATCCTCTGCCTGCTTCCTGTGCCATTTCCCATGCACTGTGTGGTTCTGCTGCCTGGCATGTTGCTGGTGTGTACTGTGCATGGTGGGTTGTTGGCCCTCTGCATCGGGCTGGCCAGCATCAGGCAAGCACATCCTGCCCATTGGGGGGGGGGGCGTACCCGTGTGGGCTGTGGCACTGAGTACGTGTTCTCTGTTTCCCCACCATAGGTTGTCAAGCTGATGCTGTTGCCCAATGGAGGAGGAGGGGAAGGATGTTGGTGGGTGGCCGTCTCGTCTCCACCCAGAACATTCTATTGGCTATCTACAGGAGACAGGGGACGCTGCTGAGTGTAGCCAGGGCCGAATTGAGGTGTGGTGGCCAGTGGAGCCGGGGACCAGGTGGCTCATTGCCAAGGGTGCTAGGCCTCTGGGCCTTTTGACAATTCTTTGTGTAAATAGCCCCATATGAACCTTCCCCACACCTGCATTCCTCACTGTATAATAGTTCCACCTCTGCATCCCCATTCCCCCTTACACCCTGCTGCATACCACTTTCTACTATAGATAGTTTTTTATTGCATATTGTTGTTCTTGTTTGAGTTTGCTTGTTTGTATGGTTTACTGTTATTAAATATTATAGCATCTGACAGCCTGTGTCTGTGGTCCTCACTTGTCTGTTGTTACAGTCACCTTGTTTTGCATGGTTGTACCAATGACCCTTGCTTACCACTGTTCATTTGTGTCTGTGCCATTGCACAACTGTGTGCCCTGTCTACCTTGTTTTATCCCCACAGTGGTTGTCATAGTGTCCCCTGGGCCTTCTCTAGGGTGTCCATCAGTGCTGCTCACATTCTCACTTGCACATTGCCCCTGTTCTGGAGCTGTGAATGCCTCTGCTGTTGTCCTGGTCCCCCTGCTGCTGTGCTGTGCTGTTTTCAGTCCTGTATACCTGTGGGCAAGTGCTACCAGCGCGGCCTACAGCCACCAGCCTGTGTGTCATTGTGCCTGTGAACCACTGTGCCTGTGATGTAGCTATCATGTCCACCCTGCTTGGTTCCTCTGCACTGCTGTCACAGTGCATGGCTGGACCATGCTGTCCATTGGGCCTCTGGTGCTGGGATGCTCTGTCCCTACCCTAGTTTGTGCTGTGCCCATTGTGCCTCCTTGATCCCTTGGTTAGTGGTGCATGTGTAGTCATTCATATTGTGCCCATGGGGGCTATGTCTGTTTCCCTTTGCACTTTGGCAGTGCCTTTCCCCACCCCTTTTGCCTTGGGATGTTTTCCTCCCTGTTTCGGCCGTTCTACCTCGCACATTTCTCATTTGCCATCCTTCCCTGTTGCTCCACTGTCCCAGGCCGAGTTGATTCTTTTGCAATATTCAGTCCTGTCCTGATGCTCCAGCACATTTCCAGTTGTTCCGGAGCATTTCAAGCTGCTCTATGGTGCATCTTTGGTATATTCAGATTGTGATGTGCTGGCACGTCTTATTGTGCATCTTCTGAATATTGCAATATTTTTGAACGGTGCATCTCAGATGCGCAGAGCAAGTACTTGCACCCTTTTCCAATGCATTTTTGAATATGGGGGCCACAAATTATAAAATGATTATTAGGTTTTAGAATTTTCCTCTATAAGACATCAATAGAGGTTATTTTGTTCTAAAATAAAAGTTTGGCCTTACCTGGATTCAGGAGTGCTTTTGGGCCTACCAGTTCCCACTATTTCCAATGACTACTATAGGAGTCTTCAACCCCTTTTAGCAGGGCTTATATATAGTCCCAGGACAAGTATGACATCAGTGAATGGGAGGAGCTACAGCTCATTATTCCATGATTTTTCATCTTGATTTAAAAACACTGTCTTATAGTTAATCCTTATTTCATGTGAATGTTACCTTGCCATAAAAAGTTATTTGATTGTTGTGTATTTGGCCAGACTTATTTAAAAATGTATTTTTATAAAAAGAGGCAGATCACCTAGCCAAGGGGAGATATAAAACCCCTTCATTTGGCCTTTCCTGGCAGATTGGTAGTCAGAAGGTATCTGACAGGTATCTATGCAAGACAGGCTCAGCTTCATGTCTTGGAGTTTGGAATAAGCTAAAGATTCCTTGCTTTTCACCAAATAGAGTGGTGATCTGAACCTTGACTGCTGTCAATTGAACTTTTGCTGTTTAATTGTTTTTCTTCGGTTTATTTTGTTTCCTGAAAATAAAACCAGAATACCTGTGTGTTGCACCTGAACTTTTGTGTGATGCCTATCTGTTATCCCCACACCCTCTGACAATGTGGAGATATAGAGTCCCAAAATGTGTAAATCACAGTTTTTTAGTCAAATTCTTTCTTAATTTATATGTTAAACTGAAAATGTAATGCTTTAATAACTTTGAACTGTTCAAGCAATTTGGATGATATTTGGCATGCACCATCAGGGATCAATGATCTGTTGATTTGGGAAGCTTTGTTCCAGTTGGATGTCTGAGTGTGGAGATATGCTGTCTCACAAAATGTGTAAATTACTGTTTTTGTCAAACTGTTTGTCATGCCTCTGCACAAAAATGGCTTGGTTTTGGTCTGAAAATCTCAGGGTATATAGGTCTTGGGTCACAAATGTGCCTTTTGAAGGTTTGGTGAAAAAAATATTAATCTGTTCAAAAGTTATTAAAATTCAAAATGTCCCGTTATTTGCTATGGGAAAATTAGATGTGCCAAGCGAAAGTACTGTTTTGCTTTCACAAATGTGGAAAGTAGTGTTGAGATTCTGCCATCTTGTTTTTAGTTAGCAATACAGAAAAAATGATATAATTTAAAAATTAGTGTCCCTTGGTAAACACCAAAACTTGTCTTTACCTAATCGTGGTCCGAGTAACACAATTCTGTGATTAGTTTTTTAAAAAGTAGTCAGAAATATGTTTATTTTAATCAGCTTGTTTTTAATGCCATAAATTTGGGGCACTATGCCACAATTTGCAGAACTACTTTTGCGAATATGCCACAGATTGCGGCACTGTTTTGTGAAATACCCATGGTAATGCAGCAAACTGCGGAACTGTTTCATGAAAATACGGGGCTGTGCCGCAAATTTGCAACATTACTTTACCAGATATGACTGTTTCTTTGTCACTTCATTCCAAATAAACAGTTTGTACTTATGGGCTGAAATGTTCAGGGTACAAAGGGCTTGCCACACAGATGTGCCTTTTGCTGGTTTGGTCAGAACATTTTCAGCTGCCCTGTAGTTATAAGACATTGAAGTTTAGAAATGTCCCATAGGACAACATTGTAAAGTCAGGGTACCTTTTGACAGCTTTATCTCAAAAATGCTTCGAGGTACGGACTCGCTGTGATACACAGCTTAGTACACCTTTAGGTACTAAGCTGGTATGCATATTTCCAGGCCTTGTTTGCAACTAGTGGTATGTGAAGTCGAAAAAAAATTACTGTGCATAGTATTATGTGAATCCACCCCATTTTGCGAAAAATTATAGGTTCATAGCTTCATAGGTATGAAACGATTTCAGTGGAGGTCCCATTATAAACTCTTTGCCTGTTGGCGAAATTCAAATGATTATCTAGCTCATATTTAAATTGTGCCAAATTATTGCTGGCAACAACCTCGGTAGGTAAGGAGTTCCATATTGGAGGTAACCTTTGTGTAAAAAATCTGTTTCTCTTAGTGGTGTTGTTTATTACAGTTTTAAACTTAAAATTATGTGATCTAGTATTATAAGCTATAGTGTTTTTTTGGAGACAAAGAGCCTCACATAATGCTTGATCCTTAATTGATCGGTATGCTAAACACAAATCTCCCCTAAATGCCCTATACTGAAGAGAAAATAAACCCAGTGATCTCAATCTAGTACTGTAATCTAAATCAGGTAAGCCTTTTATCTTTTTAGTCAGTCGCTTTTGTACCTTCTCCAAGGATACTATACCTCCCATAGATGTTGGAGTACAAAAAGGGGCACAATAGTCAATTTGTGACATCACTAAACTAGTATATAGTGGAATCAATACTTCGGGTTCTCTACTCTTAATATGTCTAAAAATACAAGAGAGTGTACCATGGCATTTTTTTATAATATTATCGTTGTGTGAAATGAACTTTAGATCATGTGTAATGGTAACACCCAAGTCCTTTTCAGATGTGATAGATTGTATGTTACAATTATCGATTCTATAACTTGCTAATAGATTATTTTTTAATTTTATTTTAACTTTGCACTTGGCAGGGTTAAAGGTCATTTCATATTTAACAAATCACTTAACTAAATTTTCAAAGTTAGTTTGTAAAAAGCAGACTGCATTAGAATCATTAACAATACTGACAAGTTTACTATTGTCTGCATATTTGTGAATCTGTGGCAGATAACTCCATATACCAGGCAAATCTAATTTTTTTTTCAAGTCTGTTGCAACAGAATTGTAAGTGCTTATTTATATCCATGGTGTGGGTCCTGTAATGACCCCTTTATGTATGCAAACCCTGGTATGGTCTTGGTTTGTGTTCTGTTTAGCATTAGGTACCTCCCCACTTCTTGTCCCCTCCTTGTAAATATATGGAGTAAGCTAGAACTGCTTTACAGGCTAGTTGTTCTGTGGAAATAATGTAAAAGCAGCCCCCAAATGTTTGCATATAAAACCCCTTTAAAGTGCCTTTCAGCCTATTTGCTGTAGAAAATGGGTCTTTCTGGTTTGAAACTCATTCTAAATGGCAGCAGTAACACACAAAGTGCTTCCTATTGAGTAAATAAATAAGCAGCCTACATTTTACACAATTTGCAGAATACAAAAAGGAATTAATTCAGTAGAAACTACAAAACAACTAATTCATGACCTAAACAAGCTACAAAAACAAAAAAAGGCCTGTAAAAACAAGTTGTACAACACTGTGGTTTGTTTGGCCTTAAACCACCCCCCCCCCCCGTTAAACAAAGGTTAAATAAAAGTGTTTCTTTTTGTGTTATTACTTTAATTAAAATGCTTCTAAAAGGTGGATTGAATGCCTTTCATTCATTCTATTGGAATAATTTATAAAACAAACAAATGTTTCCCTCATAAAATGTTACCTGCTTCTCTGTGTGGAGTCTCACTTCCTATTCTGTACTATACAGCTGGTCGGCTGGTCAACTCCCATATTTAAAGGCAAAAGTACTAGGAGGTGGAGTTACTCCTGCAGTGTTTGAAACTAACATTTTATTAACCAGTTGTTTTTTCTATAAAGTGATGTTGACAACATTACAACTTAAAAGGAAATGTTATTCTGAGCTCAGAAATGAAAATAGATTTATTTTGCTGTTTAAAGATAATTTTGAAAAGCATAGGGAGGAGTTAAACAAGTCACATGTTCTCCTTTTGGTATATAAGCCTTGGTTTTGTTCAGTTCTGTAGATAGCCTTGTGGGGTACAGATGTACTCTGACCCCAGTATGATGCTCATTAGCTCCTTCTAGTGTCCGAGATGCTGCTTGGTAACTTATGTTTATTTTAAAGAAGTTTAATGTTATTTATTTTTTTCATCTGAAGTTCACAGTAATTGTCCAGCTTCAATAAAATTTTTGCTTCTGAGTATATCCAACTGTGGAACAGCGTCCTCCTTAAAACCCCACACCTCACATATGGTGATAGAAGTGGGATCCTTCCAGTAATACTGCTCAGAGTATTGGAGGAGGATGTGGATGTCCCTGGAGGAAACACCAGTGGGTGTGCTGACTCAAACCATGGCAGAGAAGTTGGGACAGCTCTTGATGACTGGCATACCAGATGTTAGATGGAAAACTGTGAAGCCTGAAGAGAGTGATGTGGTTGGTGCACCCATGGAAGATGGTGAGAAGGAGGAATTGGAGAGAGAACCTCCTACTGGAGATGCCCAAGATCTACTGCAATGGCTATGCATCCAACAAATTGCCTTGGAGAAACAGAGGGAAAGGGACATGCAGCGCAATGAGGCCAGGTGGGCAGATATCTTGAGAGCCATACAAACTACTGGTGTTGGTAGACCCCCCCCCACCAAGTGAAAATCCTAAGGACATAAAACTTACCAAGTTAAGTGCAACAGATGATATAGAAATATATCTGACTACATTTGAACACATAGCACGAGCTTGCCAGTGGCCTAGAGGACAGTGGGCGATACGTCTTGCACCTTATCTTACTGGAAAAGCTCAATTAGCCTATGGCAATGCAGACAGTGCAATGAGTGAAGATTATGATGCTGTAAAGAAAACTATTTTAAAGCGTTATGACATATGTTTAGAGACATATAGACAAAGATTTCAGACTTTAAGATTCTAGTCCTCAGATACCCCACAGGAGGCCTTTACCAGATTAAAGGACTTATGTACCAAGTGGTTGCAACCTTCCACCAATACTACAGAACAAATGTTGGAGGCTGTTGTTTTGGAACAATTTTTACGTATCCTACCCCAAGACGTTCAGATGTAGGTTTGAGAACACCGGCCAGAGACAGCTAAGAAGGCGGTTCAGTTAGCAGAAGACTACTTGACTTCAAGGCCAAATAAGAACAAGGGGTATCCCAGAACCAGTACAATCCATCCTACGGTAAGGCCCTCCTCGGCTACTACTTCTATATCTAGTAGAACTGCTAAAAGTGTAAATGTTACCAAATCTCCTATTGCTAAGATAACATGTCATTCCTGTCAAGGGAAAGGGCACATTGCAAGGTTCTGCCCGAAGAAGAAAACCAGTCCTACTCATATGGTGCTGGCCAACTGGGGACAGTATATTATACTTATTAAAGTCAATGGAAAGGACATGGTTGGGTTATTAGATTCCAGTAGCAGACAAACCCTGATCAGAGCTAATATGTTACCTGCAGCTCCTGATTTTCAAACACAAACACAAGTAAGCTGCATTCATGGTGACACACATAAGTACCCAATACTACAGGTGGAGATTCAAGTCCAATCTGTTACCCGTAAAATGGAGGTTGGTGTGGTTTCCCATCTCCCTGTACCAGTTATCATTGGGCATGATCACCCTGATTTTTCCCAATTACTTGCCACTACTACAAATATAGGAGCAATGACTACCCGAGCTCAAGAGAAAAGAGACACAATCTTACAACACTCATTTCCCTTTGAAGAAGATTTATTTGAGCTTCCTGGCAAGACTAGAAAAACAAAAAGGAAAAAACGTCAAGACAAACAGATATGGCAGCAGTCCCATAAAGACTCTAAAGATACTATTGATTTGAAGGACTTAAAGAGACAAACACATTTTGGACTAGACCAATTGAATGATAGTACACTAAAACCTTTTTTTTTTACAGGTGGGCAAAGATCCAGAAGCAGAACACAGTATGGTGCTTCATAAGGGACTTTTGTATAGAAAGTGTATTAATCCAAAAACTGAGGAGATTGTTTTACAATAAATGGTGCCTACTGTTTATAGGGATCAACTGCTAGGGCTTGCACATGACATTCCTATAGTTGGCCGCCAAGGAAAGGAACGTACATTACAGAGGTTATTATACAGATTTTACTGGCCAGGTATACACGATCATGTGGCTGAGTATTGTAGATCATGTGAACAGTGTCAGAAGGTAAGACCCATCCTTAAAAAAGATAAAGTGCCCCTTCAGCCTTTACCTTCTGTAGATTCCCCATTCACCCATATAGCCATGGATATAGTAGGTCCTTTGCCTAAAAGCACAGAAGGAAACCGCTTTATTCTGGTTATTTGTGACTTCTTTTCAAAATATCCAGAGGTGATACCTATGCGTACAGTTACAGCTGAAAAGGTTGCTGAGGAGTTGGTAAAAGTATTTTCTAGAATGAGTATACCTTGAGAAATGCTGATAGACAGGGGCAGCAACTTCTGTTCCCAAGTATTACAACGTCTTTACCAGGCCTTGGGGATACACTCTATCTTTATGTCCACCTACCATCCTCAATCTGATGGACAGGTGGAACGTTTTAATAAAACATTAAAACAAATGGTAAGAAAATTCATAGATGAGGAAGGCAAATCCTGGGATAGGTATTTACCATTCTTAATGTTTGCCTACCGTGAGGTCCCCCAGGCCTCTACGGGGTATTCTCCTTTTAAGCTACTTTTTGGTAAAAATCCCAGAGCAGTGTTGGACATAATAAAAGAGAGCTGGGAAGGAACAAAGTCTGATACTGTACCCATATCTATACTAGACTATATTACTTCACTGCACCACAAACTTGCAAAGTATGCTAGAAAGGCCAACCAAGTAATATAGGCCATCAAATATCTCAAAAACAGTACTATGACAAAGAGATTGGGTTTAAAGCTTTCCAGCCTGGTGATAAGGTACTCCTTTTGTTGCCATGTACGGAGAACAAATTATTAATGAAATAGCAGGGGCCTTATACAGTCCATAGACAAACTGGACCGGTGAACTATGAAATTATCTGCCCAGACAAAAGACAAAAATATAAGATCTATCATGCTAATCTCTTAAAACTGTGGCATGACAGAAAGCCAACATCTTTATTTGTGCACTCGGGAAAGGATAAAAATAAATTGGAGTTAACTTATGAGCGCCTAGATGGTTTAGGGGAAATGAAGGATGCGACCATTAATAACAGATTAAGTCCTGAGCAAAGAAAGGAACTACAGAATATCCTTAGTACATTCCAGACAATTTTTACTTCAACACCTGAGAAAGTTGAAGGAGTTGAACATCACATAGAAGTAAATACTGATAAGCCTGTTAGGCATAAACCCTATAGGTTACGGAAAGTAGTTATTAAGGAAGGAAGTTATTAAAGAAATCAGAAAAATGCAACATTTGGGAGTAATTACACCTTCAATGAGTCCATGGAGTTTTCCTATGGTGGTGGTAAAGAAAAAAGAGGGAGGTGTAAGGGTTTGCCTAGATTTTCGTAAACTAAATTCAATATCTTGATTTGATGGGTATCCTATGCCCTGAATCGATGATATTATTGATAGACTGGGTAATGCTCAATACATAAGCACTCTGGACCTATCAAAGGGATATTGGCAAATACCCTTAGATGCGGTCTCACAAGATAAAACAGCTTTCAGTACCCCCTTAGGCTTATTTCAGTTCACAAAAATGCCTTTTGGTTTGCATGGTGCTCCAGCAACTTTTCAGAGATGCAAGGATCATCTGTTACATCCTGACATGGACTATAGTGCAGTCTATTTGGATGACATCATTATTTTTAGTCCATCTTGGGAGGAACATATGATACACCTTCAAACTGTATTATCAGTTAAACAGAAGGCCGGACTGACTATAAATCCAACTAAGTGTTCGTTGGCTATGCAAGAGACCAGATACTTAGGCTTTATTACTGGGAATGGCAAAGTAAAGCCTGAAATAGGTAAAGTAGACGCTATTGCCAACAGTCCCCAACCTCAAACAAAAAAACAAGTGAGAGCCTTTCTAGGACTAGCTGGTTACTATCGATGTTTTGTGGCCAATTTCACAGATATAGCCAGTCCATTAATTGAACTTACAAAAAAGAATAAACCAGAAAAGATTCAGTGGAATGTACAGTGTGAGCAAGCATTCACCCTTTTAAAGACAAAATTGTGTTCTCACCCCATTTTACATAGTCCAAATTTCCAGAAACCATTCATAGTACAAACAGAAGCGTCCAATCAGGGTATTGGGGCTGTCTTGTCCCAACTAGATGGGGAAGAAGAACACCCCATCATCTTTATCAGCAGAAAATTACATTTAAGAGAGACTAAATATTCCATGATAGAAAAGGAATGTTTGGCTATTCGTTGGGCCATAAATGCTCTTACATTTTACTTATGGGACTTAAAATTTTTGATAATTACTGATCACAATCCGTTATGTTGGCTACACATAATGAAGGATAAAAACCCTCGCATCATGCATTGGTATTTGGCCCTGCAACCCTACAATTTTTAAATACAACACCAAGCAGCAAAAAAACACCTTAACGCTGATTATCTATCACATTATGGTGCAGATGATAATCTGGTAATAACAGACTCCGGAGTTAAAGTAAGTAATGAAAGTAATGAGTAAGAGATACTGTTAGTTTGGTATCTCTCAAAGAATATTTTTGTGTAAGGGACTCCGGAGTGGAACTTTGGGAGAGGGATGGCGAAAGCTCCATCTCCCCTTTCAAAAACCAAATTGGAAATCTGTTCCATTACAGAAACTGTAAAAGAAACCAATGATGATGTTATTAAAAGATTCCATTGGTTTCTTCTTGAGTGGGGAGGAATGTGACAGATAACTCCATATACCAGGCAAATCTATTTTTTTAAAGTCTGTTGCAACAGCCCTTTTTACTCTACTCCTTTCTTGCTGTAACTCCTCATCTTTCTGTCCACGTTATATAGGCAGGACACCTATATAACATCCTTTCTATCCCTTATGTATTCCTGCTCTGGTATATGAAGTTCTGCACAGATCTTTCTTTGGTTGCCCCCCCCCCCATTTCAGAACCTTTCTAATGTGAGGTATGCAGAAACACAATGGTTGTTTAAAATGAGTATTTCATTTCATTTGAATATGGGAATTGTAAGCGCTTATTTATATCCATGGTATGGGTCCTGTAATGACCCCTTTATGTATGCAAACCCTGGTATGGTCTTGGTTTGCATCCCGTTAAGCATTAGGTACCCCCCCCTTCTTGTCCCCTTCTTGTAAATATATAGAGTAAGCTAGAGCTGCTTTACAGGCTAGCTGTTCTGTGGAAATAATATAAATGCAGCCCCCAAATGTTTGCATATAAAACCCCTTTAAAGTGCCTTTCAGCCTGTTTGCTGTAGAAAATGGGTCTTTCTGGTTTGAAACTTATTCTAAATGGCAGCAGTAACACACAAAGCACTTCCTATTGAGTAAATAAATAAACAGCCTGCATTTTACACAATTTGCAGCATACAAAAAGGAATTCATTCAGTAGAAACTGCAAAACAACTAATTCATGACCTAAACAAGCTACAAAAACAAAAGAAGGCCTGTAAAAACAAGTTGTACAACACTGTGGTTTGTTTGGCCTTAAACTACACCCTCTTTCTCTGTTAAACAAAGGTTAAATAAAAGTGTTTGTTTTTGTGTTTTTACTTTAGTTAAAATGCTTCTAAACGGTGGATTGAATGCCTTTAATTCATTCTATTGGAATAATTTATAAAACAAACAAATGTTTCCCTCATAAAATGTTACCTGCTTCTATGTGTGGAGTCTCACTTCCTATTCTGTACTATGGAGTTGGCCGGCTGGTCAACTCCCATATTTAAAGGCATAGTACTAGGAGGAGGAGTTACTCCTGCAGTGTTTGAAACTAACATTTTATTAACCAGTTGTTGTTTCTATAAAGTGATGTTGACAACATTACAACTTAAAAGGAAATGTTATTCTGAGCTCAGAAATGAAAATAGATTTATTTTGCTGTTTAAAGATAATTTTGAAAAGCATAGGGAGGAGTTAAACAAGTCACATGTTCTCCTTTTGGTATATAAGACTTGGTTTTATTCAGTTCTATAGATAGCCTGGTGGGGTACAGATGTACTCTGACCCCAGTATGATGTTCACTAGCTCCTTCTAGTGTCTGAGATGCTGCTTGGTAACTTATGTTTGTTTTGGAGAAGTTTTATGTTATTTATTTTTTTCATCTGAAGTTCGCAGTAATTGTCCTGCTTCAATAACATTTTTGCTTCTGACTATCTACAACTGTGGAACAGCGTCCTCCTTAAAAACCCACACCTCACAAAATCCATACATCAATTGTAGTTTGCATGCTAGCTATTAGTAAGTTAAACAACAAGGGGCCTAACACAGATCCCTGGGGGACACCACTGCTTTCATCATCACATTCAGAGAGATGTCCTTTAATACTAATTTGTTGTTTCCTGTTGGTGAGCCAAGAGTTTGTCCAACTAACCATATAAGCATTAAAACCTATATTTACCAATTACTTTATCAAAATGCCATGAGGTACAGAATTGAATGCTTTTTCAAATTCCAAGAAGATTATATCAACTGGAAGGCCCTGGTCCAGTGCCAAAATTACTGGTTCGAAAAAGTTAATAAGATTAAGTTGGCATGATCTTCCTTGTATAAAACCATACTGACTAATGTCTGAAAAGCCTATATTTTGTAGGTGGTCTAACATTTTTTTCTTTAGGATTCTCTCTATTAATTTACCTATGCAGGAGGTTAAGCTGATTGGTCTATAATTACTTGCTAGTTGTTTATTTCTACCTTTATGTATAGGCACAATAGTAGCTGTAGTCCATTCTCTTATTGCATATCTTTCTTTAAGAGATACAGTAAATAATAAAGTGAATAAATCCACAAAAAACAGAAGCTGATTCTTTAATGAAGGTTATTGGAATGCCATCCGGTCCTGTGGATGAATTTGCCTTAGTAACTTGTATAGCAGCCTTAACTTTTTCAGTGGTAATCAGAGGATGTTTTTGATTAACATCAGTATTATCTAAACAGGAAACGTCTTTAGTTTTAAAGACGTTGATAAAATATTCATTAAATTCTTTGGCCATATCTAACTTATTATCAATAAGCATATTATATTTAGTGGACCAATAGTAGGGGCCTTTCCTCATAATGAACCAATGTAACTGTAGAAATTGTTTTCTGTTGTCCTTTGTTACCGTAGCTATTTTTAATTCTAAATTTTTCTTTGCAACTCTGATTGTTTTTTTACACTGATTAGATATCCTAATAAATTTTAGCCATTTCTCCTCTGAGGGGGATTTTTTATATTTGGCGTAAGTTTAGCATAGGTTCTTCTTTTTTCTTATTAATCTTTTAATTTTACCATTTAGCCAAGGGGAACTCTTATTATTTTGAGTGTCTTTCTTATTAACTGGGACCCAAGTATTAATGCAGTGATCGGTATTCCTTTTAATAGCTTCCCAAATCTACTCACTATTTTGATTTATTAATTCTGACTTCCAGTCTCAGTTATTAAAGTGTTTTTTAATAACCAAATAATTACCTTTATGAAAGTGTTTTGTCCTAGTAGTTGGCAAAAGTAACATTTTTCATATTCCAAAAAACGATATTGTGGTCACTATCCCCCAAAGGTTCTAGAACTTTAGGTAATTATTCTATATTACTGATATGTGTGAGGATAAGATCAAGAATATTTTCTTTTCTGGTGGGTTCTAGGACAAGCTGATCTAAATTATGCAAATGGGATAGTTCAATGAACATGTAGTCTAATTTAGTTCTTCCAGTTAGTGTTAACCAATAAATTGTGGATAAATTAAAATCCCCTATTAAAATTACATGTTCATATTCCTCCAGCTGTTCAATTGTTTGGAAAAATATGTCATTCAATTGGTATCAAATTTGGTGATCTGTAACATAAACCAATGGTTAATACTTTATACTGAGTGAAGTCTGCAGTTTGTGGGTTATGACCACTTTGTGATGTGGAGTGCACTATGCCAGCAGCAAAGTGAATGTGCAATGTGCCTGTGCTGCACTGCAGAATTCACACATGAATTTTGCCACACCAGGCAAAGTTTGCAATGTATTATGCAGTTGGAGGTTACATGTGGCTGAACAGCTAATGGAAAGCTGATGGGGATGTTTCTCTGTGCAGTGTTAAAAGAGTGAGGAGAGAGGACACAGCATCTAGTGATTCTGAAGAGACTGTGGTGATAAACCTTAATATTTCCTGTTGAAACATTTTCAAACCTGTTTTTGTGTGTGCTACATTACTGTGTTACAATAATTTTTTTGTTTTGTAGCCTGAGTGTGGTGATTGTGACTGTCTGTGTGAGTGTTTGTGAGTGTGTATTTTGATTTGAATATCCCTACACTCCTGCACCCCACCCACCCCTTGTGTTTTGCAATCCTCTTCCCCTTTGTATTTCTAATCCATTGTTCTTTGAAAATCTAAGAAATACCCGGCTATCCTACAAGTCTTGTTATTGCCCCCTTCCCACATTTTGAACAGCAGTGGTATCCTTCCCAGCCTGTGTAGTAGTTAGAAGTCCAGCTATTCACCTGAGTAGCCTACTCAACCTTGTACCCTTGTTGTGTGCTATGAGAAATATCATCCAAAAATATCAGTTTTCCAGACAGAATTTTCCTGCATTTGACTGAATTTTCCTCTGTTTGTGAACACCTGTGTTATCCCAGCCTGTGGTGTAGTACTGCTCTGTTGGCAAAGTACAAGCTTTAGAAATCCATCTATTCACTGGGGTACCCTACCTGACCTGCTGTTGTGCCCCGTGTGCTGTGACAAATAGGGTCCAAAAATATCAGTTTTCCAGACTGAATTTTCCTGTATTTGACTGAATTTTCCTGTATTTGTGAATACCAGTGGTATTCTCCCAGCCTGTGGTGTAGTATTGCACTGTTTATACAGCACGGCCTTTAGAAATCAAGCTCTTCACTAGGGTACTATACCCATCCTGTTGTTGTACCTCCATGTGCTGTGAGAAATAGGGTCCAAAAATATCACTTCTCCATGTTGCCAAACATTAGTAAAAGAAGAATGCCATCAAAGAGAAACAAGAAAGGGAGAGGAGCGAGTAACACAGGCAATACTATAGGATCATTTTTGAGAAAAGTGGTGCAACTGAAACAGTGAATGAAGGTCTGTCTTCTGATGTGGTGTTGCCATCAACAACAAGTTCTAAGTGCTCTGGGATGGGAACTGCTAGCAGCAGGGCCAAAATATTTACCATTTCCTGCATCTAAATTTTTTTCAGCAACCTCTGTGGCAGCCATGGTAGTGGGTGAGGGTGATGTGGGAGGTGGCAATAGAGCAAGTAGCCTGAAAATTACACCAGAAGCAGCATCTCATAAGGTGGATCATGTTCCTTTCTCCATTGTTGGTGGTGGTGGTGGCAGTGTTCTGCATGACACAGTTGAGACGGTGGTTGAGGGTAATGTTGAAATGCCAAAAAATGTGATGACACCACCATGGCAACCATTGCTGTGGAGACAGGAATACATACTGTAGAGACTGAGTTCATGACTCTCAGGTTCAGCATGAGGAAGAGCATGAGGAGGACATCAGTGGATGGCATGCAGATGATGATGATGATGATGATGATGATGACCATGATGATGAGGTATTGGATCCCATATGGGAACCGGAGAAGAAGAAGCAGAAAGGCAGTGAAAGTGAAGGGGTTCTTAACTGCAGAATTGATTTAACCACCAAATGTCACACTGAAGGTCATCCCCATACTATTCTTGATGTGAGGAGACACAGTCAAACTACAAAATCAGTATTATCCCCCCTTCCCACACTTCCACTCTGTTGTCCCAGGCCAGGCATCAGGATAAAAAAGGACTACAAAATCCCTAGTGTGGGAGTTCTGTGTGCTGGACCCAGTAGATAAAATGGTGGTAAAATGTCAGCTTTGCCACATGCGAGTGAGTAGGGTGAAGAAGGGTAGCCACCTAGGCACTGGTGGTCAGCGCATACACTGAAAGAACTGGCACCCTCTCTGATGACTTAAACACCAGAAGGAAGCAGTTGCAGGTGGTCCTGTTCCCTTATCCTCATCTTCATCCTCATGATGCGGTGCCACTGAGGGGTGAGTATGCAGTGGAGGTGAAGGATGATGTGGAGGTGGTTGCTACAACAAGTGGACATAGCAGTAGTGGCTGCTTCAGCAATCCCCCTCACAGTCAGTCCATAGTAATGCTGTCGACAATCTATAAAACAGCAAAAATGACTTGTATCCCTTTATCAGCACCACATATTTCGCTTGAATAAAATAGAACCCCTACTGAGCCACCAGGATGCATCCGTCTGTTTGCCAACAACACCCTGAAAATTATAGCCAACCCTGATGAGCAAGTTTGAACGTCAAAGCAAATACCCTATGAATCATTCTGCTGCTTAGGAGCTGAGTGTGGCTGCTGCAGAAATGATTGCACTCTAACCTGCTCCCATTCTCCTTTGTTGAGAATGAAGGATTTAGAAGGTGTGCTGCTCATGCCTGTCCAAGCTGTAAGCTACCATCAAGGACAAACTTCTCCAAACATGGTGTTCCTGAACTGTATGCCACAGTAATGGAGGCAGTGTTCCATGCACTTAAGCATTTATCATCACCATCCATCCATCTTAGCATGCATATGTGGACCAATGGGAGACAGATCGCACCTCCTATATGTGCATTACAGCACATCGGGCACAGGTACCTGAGGTGGTCTTGGAATCTGGGCGTGGTGGTGGACAGTGCAGAAAGACAGACTGTGGTGGTAGTAACATAACAAGTATTAGGCAGCATACAGTCCTCACAATGAAAACCATGCTTGGATCCTACACATGGGAGAAAATGCTTGAAGTACTACTGGGTAAGACTGATGAGTGGTTGCACCCACATTAAGTGAAAGCTGGCTGCATTGTGAGTGACAACAGCTCCAATGTTGTAAAATGCATAAGTGATGGTGGGTTTTTCAGGGTGCCATGCCTAGCACACTGCCCCAACCTCAGGGTTCCAGCAGTTTCTTAGCCATCCTGATGTTAAGGATATCCAGTAGGTGTCCCACCTCATCTGTGCCCTCTTTGCCCATTCTGGGAAGGCCCATGACCAGCTTTGCCAGCTTCAGAGAATGAACTATCTGCCTCTTCCACACATGAAGTTGGATGTGGTGATCAGATGGAACTCTGCACTGTACATGTTGAAGCAGCTGTATGAGCAGTATAAAGCTATGTCCGATTATCTGCTGCTACACACCAGTCGTGACAGTGCTGGAGTGTCCATGGGTCTCACTTCAGAACAGTTGCGTTTAATGGATGGAAAGATAATGATTCTGCATCCCTTTGAACATGCAACACAGGCAGTGAGAGGGGACACTGCCTGTATCAGTCAGTTCATCTCCTTGCTACGCATGCTGAGGTGGACATTGGTTAATGTGCAGCAATCTATTGAGGTAGGCATTGACAGTGACAGTTTGAAATTGATGCAGCACATGCTCCACGTGTTGGACTCTAACCCTCACATTGTTGGAATTCTGCAGTCGGACTACTTTGGCATTGCCACCATGCTTGACCCATATTATAAGCATGGCCATGAGTCTGTACTAAATGGTGGCCAACAGAGGGTAGAAAACCTTACCAATCTTCTTATCAGAAGGGTCAGGGAGAACAAATGCTCAAGACACCTAGTACACCGAGTGTTGTTGCTACCACCACCACAGGAGTGGCCACTTCACATGCCACAACTATGTTAGCAGCCAGTCAAAATATAAAAACCATCAATCCCATTTGGGATGTTTTAAGCAAGGCTGGCTTTGCACCTATGGAAGATCAGGATGAGGAGGAGAACAATGAGGTGATTGGACTCAGCAGCATGTTGCATGGTTGACTGTTTCATGGCTAAACAAAACCACATTGCGACTGTTGACAAGTCATTATTGTACTGGGTGAGCAAGGTACCTGAGTGGCCTGTACTGACATCTGCAGTGATAAAATACTTTAGCTGCCCTCCCTCTAGTGTCATTGTTGAGCATGTGTTCTATGCTGCCGGTGCCCTTGTACATGAGCAGCGCACGAACCTGTCACCAAAGAATGTGGAAATTCTAACATTTATAAAAATGAATAAGGGACACATTCCATGCAAGATCATGACATCCATGTTCCTACCACATCCTCCTGACAGGTGAATCATCCGAGGAAGATGAAGAGACAGCTGATGCTGTTGGCAGAAAGATGAAGCCAAACACTCCTGACACCGATATTGATAGCACAATTCTGAAACATGAATACCCATCAAGTGAGAACTCCACTCTTGAGGACTGTGAGAGCTGCTTCATTGAAGAATGTGATGCTTAAAGAAAACAATATTATGGGTGCTGTACCTCCTTTGCATGCAATTATATTCCCATACGATGTCTTCAGTGCTTATGCTATTGCATGATTGTTACTGTTCCCTTCTCAGAACTGTATTGCTGCTGCTGCTACCTTTTGCCCATTTGTGTGCATCCTTAACCTACATAGAAACATAGAAGTTGACAGCAGATAAGTACCGCAAGACCCATCCAGTCAACCTGTCAACAAACAGCACATAAATGTAATGTATTAGAGTACTGGCAATGTCTGCTCCTACCCACCACTGTCAACTCTCACCAGTACCATCTCAAACTACAAAAAAATAGCTTTTTAGCAGCCCAGAAAGCAATTTCTGCTATGGGTATCAAATCCAATAAAGACAGAACCCTGTTTCCTGCTGCTCCACCACCGCCTCTTCTTCTACTGGTTGGGTATATGATTTTGTTCTGTATCACAGAATAATCCAGTCATTGCAATGGTGATGAAGCCTTGGTCCAGAGGGAAACAAGATTGGGTATTCAGATCCTCATGTATCACATGTACTGACTTTCTCAATGTTAGTACACTTTTGTTACCTCTAGGTTCAACTGCTGCAGCTCTCTATACTTCAAGGTCATGGGAGGGACCCTCAGCATACTGCAGCTGGTGCAGAATTTGGCAGCCTGGTTGCTGACTGGCCTTTCTAGGTCAAGTCATGTAACTTCAATCCTGCGTGTTCTGCACTGCCTGCCTGTCAGGTGGCGGGTCCTTTTCAAGGTGGGCTTGCTCACCTATAAGGCCCTATATGGAGTGGGTCCTAGCTACCTGTCAGAGCTCCTGACATCTGCAACCTCTGCTCACTCCCGTCAATGGGCCTCCTGGATGTTCCCAGGGTTCAGCTCAAGACACAGGGTGGCCATGCTTTTAGTGTTGCTGGGCTGACCCTGTGGAACTCACTTCCATCTACAGTCTGGGATGCCCCCTCAATTGAGGTTTTCAAGCTGAGGCTGAAGGCCCACCTCTTTAGCATGGCCTTTACATACTAATTATTCCAGCCCAACTGTTTGGATTATCAGAAACTTATTTTAAAACTATAATTCTGAATTTTATTTTTTCTGGAATTTTAGTGTTTTATATATTGTTTTATCTTTTTATATGTATTGTTAGGCACCCAGAGTCTCGGGGAATGGGTGCCCCATAAATAAAATGTGCCTTGCCTAGAATGGCCAACGCCCATCCCATTATGTTCTACATTTTCAACTGCCCTCCCCACACCCCACACCCCCGATGTCAAGAACCTACAAACACTTCTGTACTGGAAATTTGATTGAACAACAGTAGGAGGCTACAGTCATGAGTTCCAGACCACAGCATGGGGACAGACCCATGAGTAACTGAAACACCAGTTCACTGATGGAAGTATCATCACCGAGACTCACCCCAGCAAGTCCTGTCACTGAGGACTGTGATGGTATGAAGGAGTCACTTGGCTTGCTGTCATCATTCTCATTGCTTCTTCAGATTTATAATTGAAATGTGTTTTTGACTTTCTTTTGTTGCCCCTGCAGGTTAACACCTTTCAAACATCAGTCACCACCTGAGTGGCATGAGCACTACCAGTAGTTTGTAGTCTGACATAAGCATAATCCTTTTTTTATTCTCCAATGGTCGATTACTTTCATTACTTAACAATTTACTCATGAGGTGTTTGCATGGTGTATGGCATAGAACAGTTGTTTTTTTTAACATAAGCCAAAGCATGTAAGCTGGCCTGGTGGTGCTGAGGATTGAGGCACTGGATGCCACACCTCGCGCTATGCTGGTGACCCGGGTTTAGGAACGGACTTAGGTTGCTGGGGGTCAGCAGGGGGGAGGGAGGATTGAGCATCACAGTGGATGCTCTCCTCCCTGAGGGGTGGGTTACCAGGGATGCAGAAGCGTCCGACACTCCCCTATAGAGTGCCAGTGGAAGCACAGGCCCTTGAAGGGAATGGCGGCTCTGACATGCCGGTGTCGGGGAGGTGGGACGTCGTACAGCACATGAGAGGATGACGTGCATTTGCACATCGCCTCTTTGGGCATAAGTCCTAAAGGTGCTGGTGTTCTAAGAGGGTTGGGAACTAACGGAGAAAAATCGGGGAAAAATGTAAAAAACCCTGGCCCTAGGGCAAAAGATGAGGCTAGGGGAAGGGACACCTTGGGGATTGCCCTGGCAGACGGAGGAGTAGGATGAGGTACAAGGCCTTCTCCGAAAGCCGTGGGAGCCGGCAAGTATATAAAAAAAAAAAATGCATGTATACCATACTGAACAATTATGTCAGTAATATCTATCATGGCTAGGTTACATAGTTTTTTGGTGGAACTGTGCAACACTTGTCCATTATTAGGTTAGAGAGGTTTAGTATTCCTACTGTCAGTGTCTGTCTGACACTGAAAACAATAACATGCTTCATGGAGTGCATTTTGCATTACATAGTTATGAAAATAAAGGATATGCAGGGGGTGTCTGTGGGATAACAATGTTATTTGTACAGTTGTCTGTGACCTCGAGTAACCTTACGAGTGGCGAAGCCATGAGTGAGGGTTACGAGTGGTCATTGGCAACTGAACAAATAACTTTGTTATCCCACAGGCACCCCCTACATATTTGATTTATGCAACAGGATGTTTTAGGGTTCTGGTTTGTCATATTTTTTTTTTTTAATTAAGTTCCTTTTCAGGTTTTTTCTCTGTGCCTGGTTGCTGTGTTTGGTTTGCAGGATTACTGTGCTGAGAAAGAGGAATTTTTTTTTGTCTTGAGTGTTTTCATTTAAAATGTGGTTCCAGTTTTGGGGGGGGGCATTTGGTTAGGGTGTGCATTTTGTGAGTGTTTGGGACTATGATAGCTTGTTTTTAAAGAGCACTGTGAGGAGGTGAAAGTGAAACTCGGAGGCAGTGCTGGTAAGCAGGCAGTACAGGTGGTGGTACTGATGTAGTTACTGTGTGGATAAATGGGTGATGATGTAGTTACTATGGCCCCATCCACACTGCACTGATCAGACCCCATAAGGGATAGAAGCTGTCACAACCCGGGGAGGCGGTGTGGTGTCTCCACACTGCGCGGTGACGTTACAGGACCAGCACCGCCAGTCCACACTTCGGGAGCCAGGTGACCGTTACAGTGGCACCCGATCCCACAATGCAGCTTGCGCTGCATTAGGGGACTGGTGCCATGCAGCACAGCAGACAAGAGAGGGCATAGCAGCAGGACAGCAGTTTTTCATATCAATATTGTCTCTTTATTTTGGGTGATTTCTCAAGGATGCACATACAGTGTAGCAGAGAAGAAAGAGACATAGCAGCAGGACAGCAGTTTTTCACTTAAATATTTTCTCATTTTATTCTGGGAGATTTCTCAGGGAAGTGTGCATTCAGCACAGTAGACAGGAGAGGAACATAGCAGCAGGATAGCAGTTTTTCACTTAAATATTTTCTAATTCTACTCTGGGTGATTTCTCACGCTGTGTCCTTAACCTTTTTGGCTATTATAGGTATTGGATAGCCATTGTTTAGATACTTTTGTACTGTATTATAAAAACTTACATTCAGACAGTAGGACCCCTTTCTGAAACTGAATTTTTGCTGATTTGATAGTCTGTTGAGCTAATACTGCCAAGGGAAGTTCTACTATATTTTGAGCGGTTGGCCAAATTAAAGAACCAGTGATGAACGGAGCTTTGGGGTATCTCTTTGCAGACAGAGGAAGCTGTGCAGCCACCAATAAATGTTCAAAAACAGCTATGGAAAGATTCTTTTCATTCCTCAGGATACTGAATGAACTTTACTACCTAGGTTTATCTGAAGACCAGCCTTAGATTTTACTACTGTTATTCTGAACATATACATTCTCAATATTGTTTATGTATTTGCTATGTTTCTCTATTAGGGCATAGAAGTTACTATGATGATTAATATGACCGTTTATTAGTTCCATTTTAAAATGTTGTTATGCCACAGTTGATTGAGGGTTCTGTGGATGTTCAAATTACAAGATTTATTGGGAGGGGCACTGGACGTTCTGTTGAGAGCCTCTTCTTCATTTTGCTTAGAGGGAGCCCTTCATTAGCAAAAGAGAGTGTTGCCCATTCTTTCCTTTGTTTTTTACTTTTTTTTTTTTTTGAGATCCTGATCCATTCTCTCCCAGTGAGCTCCAGATCTCAGTCTTGAGTTCCACTGTTCTGATGCTTAATTTTATTTTTATAAACTTTACAATCAGCTTTTAGTTACCAACTAGTTATTGTAGTTTAGTTAGAATTTAGTTCAATATTTGGGTGGACAGTCATATTAGGACAGATTGTTAAGCCAGATTAACAACTTTTTTGATATTTCATTTTTGCTGTATGCTACCCATTCGGGGGCATAATTTCCTTTCTGCACTTCTAATACTCCTTTCTGAATGTGATGTAGATGTCAAAACCAAAATTCCATAAGATAAGTAATTATCTCTCTCGGGAAGGGTATTGGGAAAGGGGACGATGGAGGGATAGGCATAGAGCAGTTACTCTGGGAGCCGCGAAGAGCTGTTCCTCTTCAGGCACCATGGACTAACTGTATTGGAGAGGACACTTGGCCTGGGAAGTAGGTAGGTTAGGAATAGTTAAGGAACTTAAGGGGTTATTTTTTCGAAACAGGGATTGGGGATAGGGTTTTCGGTGGGCAGGGGGGAGGGGGAGGTATTCACTCTGGGGACAGATTTATCGTGGTGCTACACAGGGGGGTCATTTTTGGATAATGTTTATGGCATTAACAGTATAGGTTCCTGGAATATACTTTCATGGAATGTTAAGTGGGGAAGGATAACTCAAAAAGATATTGTGTTTTATGACATGTAAATCAATATCATCCTCATGTGGTGATGTTGCAAGAAACTCATATTCCATTTGACCAGTTACATAATTTAAAGAAACTGTGGGTAGGTCAGGTGTTTTAGGCTGGATCAGGTGCCAGAAGGGGAGGTGTAGCTAATGTATTCCATAAATCAGTTCCCCTTTTAAATTGATAAAGGAGCGTAGGGACCTGAAGGTTAGCTATATCATTATTTAGGGGCAACTTGCTAGTGTGGAGGTGGTTTTGGCTCCATATATGGACCAAATGCAGACACCCCTGACTTTTCTCCACTGCTGACTACTCTGTGTGCATCTTTTCAGGATGTCCCTTGTCTCTTGGGGGGGGGACTGGAACCTTGTTTTTTTCTAATGACATAGATCCTTCTATAGACGGGTTGGACTGTCTCTGACTCAAAGGGCTCTACAAGAATTTATGACAAATTTAGGCTTTGTTGACCCATGGCAGGTATTGCACCCAGAAGTTTGAGATGACATATTTTATTCCCCCCCCACACACAGGGATTAATTCCCCATATAGATTTTTTTCTTCTTAGCAGCCCTAATTTGGTGGTAGTGAAAGGAGTGGGCATACACCCTAGAGAAATTTCAGGCAATTCCCCCATCAGGATAGGCTTGTCTATATCACAGTCCTCCCCCAAATCTGGCACTTAGTCTCTGAATACACGACTGCTTACAGACACGTATTTACTGGACCACATGAAAAAATGTATTTCTATTTCATGGGGCGAAAACTTTAATTCATCGGCTGATAAAGATGTTCTTTGGGGATCATTGAAAGCTTTGTGGTGAGGAGAATTTATTAGACTCGTAGGTTCATAGATTCATAGGTTGAAATTTCAAGTCCAATAACGATGTAGCCATTTTCAGACTTGCCACAAACAGTAGATGTCTTTAAATTTACTTTCCCCCATGTATTTGTCCAGCTGGTACTTAAAGGATTCCATACTGGTAGCTCCTACTACTTTCTCCAGTAATCCATTCCGTGTTTTCACCACCCTTTCACTAAACCAGTTACCTCTTCTAGTGTTTTTACTGGTCACCCTTCAATTTGTAGGTGAACATTCTAGTGCCTCTTTCCATTGCTTCTTTTCTGGAAAGGCCTGATATTTCCCAAGTTAACTCATCCTTGATCCATAAAAAGAAACTCAATGCTCAAAAAGAGGGGTGGCTGTGCTGAATATGTACTTTAGAATCCTAACTTTCCTCACAGTCTGAGGAACACTTATGAGCTGAGCTTCAGTCCTTGAGGGATACATAATCTGCTTACCTTTCAGATTGCACTATGTGTTTGGCTTCCCGTATGAAGGCCATATATGTTGAGCAGGGAGAGAAGGCTGAGAGACTCCTCACCAACAGAATAAAACAACAGAAAGCAGCTCAGTAGGTCACAGCATTGGTTGATCCTAACTCAGGCTCTTTGACTTCCAATCCAATTAAAAATGCAGACATCGTTAAAGAATTCTACCAATCTTTGTATTCCGCTTCTCCCACTGATGTCACTTATTCTACCCATTTTGAAATGTTTTTTCAAGAGATTGATTTACCTCAACTTACGGAATCACAGCAAGAAAAGTTGAAGGGGCAAATATTAGAGAGGGAAGTCCTAGAGGCTATAGACTATCTCTGCCCCAATAAAGATCCAGGGCCAGATGGCTTCCCACCTCTTTTTCATAAAACCTTCAAGGAGGTGTTAGCCCTGTATTTAACAATTATTTTTATTTATCTTTTTGCCCTTAGTATCACAAAAACTGCTCTGTTTGAGGCCTGAATAGTAGTATTGCCTAAACCCGAACGAGAGCCTTCTCTTCCTGACTATTACAGACCCATTTCTCTCCTTGATATTGAAGTAAAAATCATCACTAGCAGTTTGGCATTCCATTTAAAACAAGTGCAGTTAGACCTGATTGGGCCAGAACAGGTGGGGTTTGTAGCAGGGAGACAATCCAGTGACAACTTTCAGAAGATTCTCCATCTCATCTCTGTGTCTGGGGAGGGGAGAACTGACAAGGTGCTCATCTCCTTAGGCACAGAGAAGGTTTTCGACAGAGTGGCCTGGAACTTCTTATATGATGTTCTTCCCAGCTATGGTATTCCATTGTAGTTTATTCAGTGGATTAAAGTTTTCTACATTTTGTCCTTCTGCTAGAATTTTCAATAAAGGAATACTATCTTCAGTATTTCATTTGACTCAAGAGACCCATCAGGGATGCACCCTCTCACTGATGCTTTTTAATTTATACATTGAGCCTTTAGCTAGAAAAATTAATGCAACCTCTAGAGTAGCAGGTGTTCGGGTAGGTCTCTATGAATTTAAATTGTCCATGCTGCTGATGACATGTTGCTACATGTATCCAACCTGGATGTTTTAGATGTTTTATAGTACCCTGGCCAGTTATAAGTTAAATCATCAAAAGATGACAGTCCTCACACTAACAGACTCTTGTTCAAGAGTTATGATTGAGGTCCTAGGCCTTAAATGGGTGCCCCGTACAATTTATTTTTTTGAGATAGAACTTTTCCAAAGTCTTCATACCCTTCAGGAGTTAAATGTGGACCTTGTAGTAAAACAAATTAATTTAGATCTCCAATGCTGGCAGCATTTACCCCTTACTCTTTGGGGAAGAGTTAATCTTCTGAAAATGGTAATTTTTCCTTTATTAATGTTTCCACTTTCAATGTTTATTCTATTTATTTTAGTCTTTGGTAACTGGGTAAGGCCCACTAGGCACAAGTGCCTGTTTTCGGGGGTGACCTGGCAGCACTGGGTGGTTAAGTGACTTGCTCAGAGTCACACAGGATGCAAGTGGAGGTTGAGAGAATCAAACTCAGGTCTGGTCTGCTGGATGTATGAAGCTTGTTCACACCTTGTTCCTCTAACCTCCAGGCTATACAATTTGACAATTTGGTCAACCTTCCTCTGGCTGGGGAATCATTCAAGGAGGGCATTGAATAAATTGTGTAGGCCACGGGAGCAAGGAGGGCTACAGATTCCCTATATGTTTCCTTACTGTTTGGCATTTCATGGCTGTAAATACTTTCAATGGTTTGATATGGCACAAGGGACCTCACAGGCTCCTGAATGACTCAAAATTGAATGCTTTGTGTTGAATTCCCACTATATTTCCATGCCCTCACTCTTGTATATAACCTTTAGTAAACTTCCAAATTCAATTTAAAAATTCACCGATAGGATGGTTGGTTAAAGTACGCCAAAGTTATGCCAATTCTTTCAACTTAACAATATGAAAGATTTGGGACAGCCACTCCCGGACAATCCTAATATTATGATCGGGGGTGAAGTCTTACATGGTCTCTTCTCTATCTGATTTTGTTAAGCAGGAAAAATTCCTAACCCTAGAAGAGTTCAGAGACTTTTTCACCTCCTGGCCTTTTCTTATTTTAATTACCTACAGCTTACACATTGTATAGTCTACAGTGTGGAAACCTCCTTGGTCTCCCACAGCTACTACACTGTTTACATTATTGGCTATGGCAGTGTCTCATAACAAACTTATTTCTAGACTATATAAAGCATTGGGGCTTCAAGCCTGGAAAGTTCATTTTCTAATAGCCTTCTACTGGGCATTGACCACCGATCTGATTTATGATATTGCAGAGTGGAAGAACATTTGGAGTGATATTTACAGACATGTTGAACAAGACAGATTGGCCCAGATATTCAAACTGCACCCAAAATGTGCACAATAGCAGGAGCAAGCACAAGTCCATTGCACACATGTGCAATAGACGCGATATTCAAACATGGAGCAAGGCAAATTGCGCAACCAGCCAACATCTGAATATCGCACAACCTGCGCCATAGCGCAACCAGGAGAAGCTGAACAGATAAGATGTGCTATAGCACAACAAGGGCAGCCCAGCTGAGCAGTCCAGAGGCGCCATAGCACAAGCAGGGAGCCCCCAGCAGCAGAGCAATGGGACTGCACAACCAGGGAGGTAGGCAGAGGCCCACCACCCATGCCACAGATGGGCACAGAAACACACTGCAGAACTAACAATGCACCCCCACACCCCAAACACAGCATAATTGGGGGAGGGACAGAATATCCACCTGCCCATGGAGGCAAGCAAACAAAGCACAGCCGGGTCATGTTGCCCCAGCACACCCACTGGCAAGCTGAGATTGCCACACAAAGGGGGCGGACCACCCCAGTGTACATCAGTCCCCCCCTTGTGCACAGCACACCCTGCAACGTGACCCCAAGACACCACCCATGAGCAGTGACCAGCACTGCAGGAATCCCCATGCATCCCCCCATCACACTGTAACCTCGTGTACCACAGAACCATACAAGCCAGCCCCACCATGAACACCCAGAAGTGGGTGGCAGCACACGGCAATACCGACTGAAAGCCACTCCCACACCAGAGACACTTCCCCACGCACACACACACATACCCATGACTATACCACCCCAGATGCCATGCACACCACTGCATCTGAGCACCTATAGCCAGCTGCAAATCAGAGACCGCCACAGTATTCATATCAAAATATATATTTCAAATATAACAAGAATAAGAAGAACAACAACTATAACTATGTACAAATATACAAAACAGGGTGGGGGTACGGGTACAAGGTAGGGGTGGGTAAGGGTCAGGGGTGAACAACTGGGAGAGGGAAGGCAGGGTGTGAGGGATAGGTAAAGGGGGAGGTGATGGGCAGCTACTGCCTTCCAGCCAGCTCTCCTGCCGCCTGGTGCTGGTCCCGGGTCCTCCTCCTGTGCCTCAGACCATGTTGCTGTAGGTCCAGCAGGATGGCGAGAGAATCCATCGCCACCTGTATCAGCCACTGCATCGAACGTTCAATGCGGTGCAGGATCCAGACACCTAGGACAAGGGATCAGAGTCAATGGCTGTGACTGTCCATATCCCTGAAGCCCACCCATCATGCATGGCATACAGCTAAGTGCTCCACTCTTGTGATGGACTGCACCCACCCACAGTGACCGTGCACAAGACTTGCCCAACCAGGCTGTGTACCACTGCACACACACACCGCCCATGTCCAGCACAGCACAACCAAGGCTGTATAGCAATGTGCCTATGTGGTGGGCAGGCAGTGCTACAGCCATGTGCCCAGTGCACACAAGGACCACCATTGAAGCACTCCCAGACATGCAGTGCCACAGGACAGTGCTGACTGTCACATGTCGTGTGCATGGCAGTGTTGTCTATGGATGGTGGCCATGCCCTTTCCTCCCCCATCACACAGCATGCAATAGCATTCATGATTTCATGGCACTCACTCTCATCGTGCTGCTGCTGCTGCTGCTGCTGTCATGGTTCACCACCACCACCACGCTTAGCCACCACTGCTACCACTCCCTGCACCTCAGCCCTGGCCCTCCTCCACTCCACCATGCCTGTGGGGAACAAAAGGTGAGAAACACATCAGTGAAATCCCAAAGCAGATATCCCCCTGCCCCAATGAGTGTGCCCGGCCCATGCAGCCAGACCCATACATCACATATCCTGTAAACACCGCCACAGCCAACCATAGACCAACCCTCCTCCATGTGCTGGACATGATAGACAGTGTTACCCATATGGACCATACAGGTGCATAGACGGATCACCCACTTGGCTGAGGCACCATGCCCCTCCTGGCATGTGTTTGAAGATGTGCCAGTAGTGCCAGTTCCCTCCTGGGCAGGTCCCCGTACCAGTGTCTGCACTGCTCTGCGGACCTCCGCTGGCCAGTGGGCTCCTCAAGCTCAGTGGTCACATGCAGCCACACATGGGTCCTGGCCATGTTAAGGGGTTCATCCACAAATAGTGGGCCATAGTGAGGCTCCACAATGGCCACCAAGTTGCAAGCTCGAGTGAACTCCACTGGGGGGCTCTTCTGCGTGCCATCCCTGCATGTATAGTAGGCAATATGGCGCTCTGCAGCGCGGCAACCCCACGTGGAATTTTTTCACAATACAACACCGCTATTCCCTATTGCACTGTTGGTACAGCACCACCAGTCCCTATCGCGCTGTTACCGAACAGCACGATAGAGCTGCAGACATGCCATACATACAGCGCCAGGGGGGCAAAGGTCAGGCACAGGATCATGGGTTTCTGGTGCATGGCCATGCACAGCATCATCAGACATCTATGCGTCCAGCATGATTGGTCGCCTGTGTGCCATTGCCACAGTGGACTATTGCGCAGTTGTGCCACAGCGCCATGTAGTGACTGTCGCTGTAGCACCACTGGCATAATGGTGGCTGTGCCCTGAATTGCCTACCGTGCACAGCACGTCATCAGAGCAGCAGACACCTGCGTAAGCTACCTGGGCATGTGCAGTGCGGTGTACTACGGAGTCACAGAACTGCGCCATTGGCTCAGCCCATTCAACCATATTGCACAAAGCACAACAGCGCAATATTCAGCCGTCATATGCAAATCATCCGATCAGCCATTCAAAGGTGCAGTAGATCAATTTGCATCTCATTAAAATTGCTCCACACCTAATTTGCATGGATTGCGCTATAAAAATGCGACGCTGTTCTGCAGTGGTCATATTCGGTTACTGCAGTGGATAGGTGAGTTGTATGCTGTGTAATGTTCTGGACTATGGTCTTAAGGAATTGCTGAGTACTGCACAGCCACAGGTGACCACTCTCGCCCATACAGGATGTGATATGACCGAGCAAGAAATGGGTGAGGAGGAGGATGATGGTGGGCGGAAGAGGAGGCCCAATTTTACAAAAGCTGAGACAGAGGCACTCTTCGAGGCCTACCTGGATGAAGAGCCACTTCTCAGTGGATGGCGGGGCACCCCTCAGGCCGGTGCTGCTGCATGACAGGGGGTGGCACATGCTGTCAACCTGCACGGCAGCCACCAGTGCTCTGTGCAGGAATGTAAAAAGAAGATGGAGACCGACAGGAGGAGTGAGAGGAGAAGGTGGCAGCCATCAGGGCAGAACATGCTACGACAGGCGGGGGCCAGCTGGAGGTGGTGCAGCTGACCCCGGCAGAGGACCGGCTCACTGCAAGCATGCAGCACAGTGCCATTGAGGGCATTCCTGGAGGTGGCTTCCAGACAGGTGATAGCCCATCACTGCATGGTATGTCATGGTCGGGGGTGAAGGTAGATCACATGCACTAATGTGTTCTCACTTTCTGTTACAGATCCTGTGCTTCTGCAGGGGTCAGTGATGGAGGGCCTGTCCACTGCAGACAGCCATCCGGAGTTGGAGGAGGGACCATCCACTTCCGCAGGTAGCAGGCATGCATTGCACCAGTGTGCATGCCTGGCTGCCATCTTTGATGTTGGTGAGACAGGTGTGGGAGTTACCCTTCCTGTGTCTCAGCAGTCTGGTATGCAGGCATGCCAGCACGCTGTGGCTGTGGCTGTGGCACAGACCCACACCATTGATGATGCAATGACCACTATGGGAGTTGACATGTGTGTGTCACAGAATGGACATACAGCAGGACAGCTCACACCCATGGACCTAGATGGTTCCGACGTGTGTGCCAGCACGTCAGCACAGTCCCAGGCTGTGCCTGTCAGCACTGGTGGGGCAGCTCCAGTGGCTGTACAGGTCACTGGCACTGTTGCAGCCACAGCAGTGGAACAACTGGGCCCTTTGGCACAGCAGGCAGAGGGGCAGCAGCAGCAGCAGTCACCCACTAAGACTGGGGGTACAGGGTTCAGCGGTGGCATATGTGCACCGCCTGTGGACTTGCCCATACCTGGTCCTGGTGAGCAGTGCCCACCCTTGAGGGGGTGCTGAACATCAGGCCCTTCCATACCCTGAGGGAAAGGTTGCTGATGTGGCAGACGACCCCTTTGACGAGCACACCCACCTTCTGCAGGCATCAGTACAGCAGCAGATGTGGGTTGCAATGTCTGTGGAGGCACTGTGTGTGGCTCTGGAGTGGCACAGCAGGGACAACAAGAGGATCCTGTAACGGATTGACCATTTGCAGATGGATGTGACCACCGCCATTGACAGGCAGACACAGGCATTGGTCACTGTCGTGGCCACATTGGGCACACAGTCAGGTGCCCCTGTGCCACTCACACCACGCAGTACGCTATCCACTCCCCATTCCTGGCATCGTGTGACACCCACCCTGTCAATGCTGGGTTCAGCTGTGGGCATCCCGAGCACCCCTGGTGTAGGTATGTTTGGTGTGCTGTGGACCCCTGTGCCGGCAAGGTCGCGTTCGTGCAATGGGACCCCTGGTGGTCCATTGGTGCCACCCCATGAGGCCTGTGCTCAGCCTGCCAGTGCTGCTGGGTCTTGGCAGGGCCGCCCATGCATCTGAGGTGGCTGTGGCACTGTGCCGTAAGACTGAGCTGTCTCCCAGTGCAGGCTCTGTCTGGTGCTGCCCTGTGTGCAATGTGTGTTTCGGTGGGCAGTGCACCGGTGGGTGCCCAGCCCTACACGCAGACACACGGACCACCTGCACACCCTCCTGACTACCGTCCACAGGTGCATGTGCATGATGATGCCTGCATTGTGCTGTACACCAAAGTGCAAAGGTGCCCAGCATCTGACACATGTACATGGACAGTCTGTGGATGTGGTGGCCTGTGGACATGTGTGTTTTTGGTGTCTGTGTTCCGGCTCTGTTGTGCAGCTGACCCCTGTGAACTTTGTGTCTATTGTGTGTGTGTGTGTGTGTGTGTCCATCCATGTGGTGTGTTTCTGTTCACCCCTTCCTGGTTGTATGTGTGTGCTTCTGTGCCCTGCCACTTCCCTTGCCGTCATACACCCCTGATGTGTTTCTCTGTGTGTATGTGGGTTGTGCCCTAGCCACTGTTGGTTGCACATGGCCCCATGACTTACCTGTGTTGGGTGAAGTGCTCCTCTGTGACGGTGTCCCGGTGCAGCTGGGCCAGCCGGATCAGTCGGGGGTCACGTCATCCAAGAGGGGGCTGCCCATCCCCATCATTACCGGTGTCACCGTCGTCCCCATCGCTGTTCCCCTCTTCGACCTGTACGGCTATCCCACAGTCTTCGGCCATGTTGTGCAGGATACAACAGGCCAGGAATATCCCACAGGCCTTTGAGGGGCTATACTGTAGGGCACTGCTGGAGGTGTCTAGGCAACGGAAGTGCACCTTCAGCATCCCAAACACCCGCTCAATGATGTTGCATGTGGTGGCGTGTGCCTCATTGAAGTGTTGCTGCGATGGGGTCCTGGGCCGCCGGTAGGGTGTGAGCAGCCAGGGATGGAGTGGGTATCCACTGTCACCTGTGTGGAGATAGTGGAGGTTAGTATCTTGTTCAGGGTCATAGTGCCCCTGACCCTGTGTGCCACACCCATGGCACCTGTGGCTTACCCACCCTTGGCACCAATTTGTCAGTCCTACATGCATACTCACCCACTAGATGTCCTGTGGGGGATGTCCCTACTCTTGAATCGATGGCACAGTGCTGACTAGTACCATATAAATGAATCATGTGCTCCCCCAGGGTGCGTGGCACAGACATTGATGATGCACCCACTGGATTCACACACCACCTGGCAGTTGACACTGGCATAACCCTTCTGATTCATATAAGCGGCCCTATCAGGGCCAGGTGGTGTGCGAATGGCCACATGAATGCAGTCTATCGCCCCCTAGCATGCCAGGCATACGTGCTACCCTGTGGAACTCCTGTATGTTTGCTGTGCGCTCCGCCGTGGTGCTGTGGAAATGGATGTACTCCACAGCATGTGGCAGCAGTGCACAGAGGAATTGGGTGAGGATGCATGACATGGCTGACTGTGTTATGCCTGTGGTGTCCCCTGTTGGTCTCTGGAAGGTACCCGTGGCGAGCAAGCACATGCAGGCTGTTACCTTTGTCTCCACTGACAGAGCGTGACTCCGTCGTGAGGGTGCCTGCATCACATCACTGCACAGCTCACAGAGCTGCCTCAGTATTGCCCTGTTCAGGCAGTACCAGCCCACAATCTCAACATCTGAGTAGAGCTCAAAGCTGGTGCGGGCCCGTTACTGCCTGTTGGGGGCGTACCGCTGACGGGCCCTTCCACGGCCACATCCCCCTGCAGCATGCCTTCTCACCCCCCTCATTACAGCTTCCTTGTGGAAGCTGGCACTGTCCCTGTCCCTTGCTTGTGTCCCCCCAGCTGTTGTTGCTCTGTTACCCCCCCACTGTTCTGGCTTCTACCTCCTCTGCACTGGGTACACGTACTGGCCTCTGCACTCTGTGGCCCCACACACCTTCCCTTGCCCCTATTCTGTCCTGTGCTCTCCCTGGCCTGCACTCTTTCTCCCTCTGGCCTGGTCTGTCTCCCTGCCTCATGTGGCTTCCCTGTAGCGTTCTTGTGCCTCTTCCTTGAGCCTTTTTATTTTGGCTCATTTCCACTATGGCGCAACTTCCGCCTGATCCACTGTTGTGCATTGCACAAGCCTTTGAATATCGCATTGCACACTTTATGCATGGTTCCACCCCCTTCGGTTGTGCATGCCTTAATTAGCACTGCGCTGTTGCTCAGCATGTTTTCAGTGGTGCAACTGCCTCCTGCTGAATATCGCAGAATGGTGCACTTTTGGACTTGCACTGGCGCAAGCCTATTGCGCATGGCCCAACCCTTTTGAATATCCCACCCATTATGTCTAATACAATTTAACATTCTTCACAACTTATATTACACTCTGCTCAGGCTTTATCTTATGGGCAGACGGATGAATACAACATGTCATAAATGTACGCAGGAAGAAAACTCAATGATACATATGATATGGACATGCCCCAAGGTGTCTGCCTTTTGGAAAAATATTGAAAGATACCTTCTTCCTTTTTTTGGATGCAAAGCGTCCTTTTCTTTGAAGATTTGTGCAATAGGTAATTATTCTTCAATAGCTTTCTCCAAACATAAATCTCACACTGCTCTAATATCCACTGTGGCAAAACTTCTTATACTAAGGCACTGGATCAGTGATTCTGTTCCTTTGCTACATGAATGGAAACCGGAAAGACTCTTTGCATTGAATGCAGAATGGTCTATTGCTCTGCAACATAATAGGTTATTACGGTTCTGTGATTTGTGAGATCCATTCACATAGTTTTTGGCAAGGTGAGTCAGTGGACTTGGAATTTGAAGCTGTTTTTACTATCTCTTCCTGAATATAATCATATCACTATTATGCTCTGCAGACATATATATATATCTATATATATATAGATATAATTTTCTTTGTTTGTTACTGGATTTGATACATTGATTTACCTCCAGTATAGCTTCAGAATATTTCAGTTCATATTAGTTTGGGGAGGGAGGGATGGGCTAAGTGAGGTTGGGGATATGGGGGATGGTTGGAGGGTGGGGTTACAGAGTTGTGGTTATTTTCTGTCTACCTGGCCTATGTATTTCTTTCATGCCTTTGTAGGGGTAGGATTTGGGGTGGGGTGGGAAGGGCAGTATTCTGCAGTATATAGGACTGTATTCCTGATCTGACTGTTTTGAATAGGTTTTTAAAACTTCAATAAAGTTTATTGAATTGCAAAAAAAAAAAACTAATTTTATTCTGGGTAATTTCTCATGGAAGTGCACATGCAGCACAGCAGACAAGAGAGAGACGTACCAGCAAGTCAGCAGTTTTACACATAAATATTTTCTAATTCTATTCCGGGTGATTTCTCAAGGAAGTACTCATACAATGCAATAGACAAGAGAGGGATGTAGCAGCAGGACAGCAGTTTTTTCACTTTCACCACTATGTGACGTGTTTTCTGCCAGGAGAAATACTGGGGTACAAATACAGGCATATTCCCTTGACATGATTATTTTCTCATTTTATTCAGGGTGATTTCTCAAGAAAGTGTGCATACAATGCAGCAGACAAGACAGGGAAGTAGGAGCAGGACAGCAGTTTTGTACATAAATATTTTCCCATGTTATTCTGGGTGATTTTTCAAGGAAGTGCACATACACAGCAGCAGACAAGAGAGGGATGAAGCAGCAGGATAGAGATTTTCACTTAAATATTTTCTAATTTTATTCTCGGTGATTTCACATAGAAGTCCACATACAGCGCAACAGAAAAGAAAGAGGCGTAGCAGCAAGACATCAGTTTTTCACTTTCACCACTATGTGACATGTGTTTTTCTTGCAGAAGATTAGCAGAAAGGGCATATTGACTTGATATAAATATTTTCTCATTTTATTCTGGGTGATTTCTTGTGTAAGTGTACTTGCAGTGCCACAGACAAGAGAGGGACAAAGCAGCAGGACAGTAGTTTTTCACATATATTTGCTCATTTTATTCTGGGTGATTTCTCATGGAAGTATGCACACAGCACGACAGACAATAGAGGGACATAGCAGCAGGGCAGCTGTTTTTCACATAAATATTTTCTCATTTTATTCTTTGTAATTTCTTAGGCAAGTGTACATACAGCACAGAGGACAAGAGAGGAATGTAGCAGCAGAACAGCAGTTTCTTACTTTCACCACTATATTAAATGTGTTTTTCTGGTAGGAGACATACTGGGGTACAACAACAGGCATATTTCCTTGACATAAATATTTTCTCATTTATTCTGGGTGATTTCTCTTTGAAGAGTACATGCAGCACTGCAGACAAGAGAGGGACGTAGCTGCAGGACAGCAGTTTTTCACATAAATATTTTCTCATTTTATTCTGGGCAAGTGTGTATACAGCACAGAGGACAAGAGAGGGATGTAGTAGCAGGACAACAGTTTTTTTAACTTTCACCACTATATCAAATGTGTTTTTCTGGTAGGAGACATAGTGGGGTACAACGACAGGCATATTCCCTTGACATTAATATTTTTTTTATTTTACTCTGGGTGATTTCTCATGGAAGTGCATATGCAGCGTGCAGCAGGACAGCAGTTTTTCAGATGAATATTTTTAAATTTTATTCTGGGTGATTTCTCAAGGAAGTGCACATACAGCACAGCAGACAAGAGAGGGTCGCAGAAGCAGGACTGCAGTTTTTCACTTTTGCCACTAGGTAACATGTTTTTCTGGCAGGAGAAATACTGGAGTACAAATACAGGCATATTCCATTGGCATAAATATTTTCTCATTTTATTCTTGGTGATTTCTCAAGCATGGAGAGCAGCAAAAAAACAGAGTGATGTAGCAGCAGGACAGCAGTTTTTTACATAAATATTTTCTCATTTTATTCTGGGTGATTTCTTAAGGAAGTGCACATACAGTGCAGCAGGCAAGAGAGGGACATAGCAGCAGGAAACCAGTTTTTCACACATATATATATATCCTTATTTTATTCTGGGTGATTTCACATGGAAGTGTGCTTACATTGCAGTAGACAAGAGAGTGATGTAGCAGCAAGACAGCAGTTTTTTACTTTCACGACTATATTAAATGTGTTTTTCTTGCAGGAGACATACTGGGGTACAACAACAGGAATATTCCCTTGCCATAAATTTTTCTTAATTTTATTCTGGGTGATTTATCAAGGAAGTGTGCAGAGAAAAGAGGGATGTAGCAGCAGGACAGCAGTTTTTCACACAAATATTTACTCATTTTATTCTGAGTGATTTCTCATTGAAGTGTGCATGCAGCACAGCAGACAAGAGAGGGACAAAGCAGCAGAACAGCAGTTTTTCACTTAAACATTTTGTCATTTTATTGTCGGAAATTTTTCATAGAAATACTCATACAGTGCAGCAGACAAGACAGGGACATTTTTTATTTTATTTATTTTAGCTTTTGTTGACTGGGTAAGTGCACTAGACAAATCCTGCCTATTTTCAGGCACAACCTCGGGGGAGGGGGATACAGATGAATGCCAACTGACCTTGAACCAGATTAAGCTGTTGGTGGTATTTATAGTGAATGAGGGAAATTTGGCAAGGACACGGGGGAAATTCCCCTACTCTGTGTGGAGAGTGCTGCTGGGTAATCCGGAGGGTTGCTCAGTAGGCTCTTGGTCAGGCATGGAATCAGATGCTGTGTTGTCTGGCTCAGTGAAGCCTACTAACGAACGGAGACCAGAGCAAAATCCCTTACCTCGAGAACGGAGAAGTGCTTAATATCCAGGAGAAGCCTCAGACTGAATCACGGTCTGAATCGGAGCTGCAACTAATTTATTTCGGATATCCGGTTTTCTGTACCTGTGGAAATCGCGATGTCGGCCGCCAGGTGACTGATTCCGGGTCGGCCCTTTTGCAGACGCATCATGAGGAAATACAGGAAGGACTCATTTTGAAGCGCACCAGACAATGGAAGCTGCATTGGACCTGGGAATACTACCGCTGGACCCTTGTTCTACACCTACGGCCTCACAGATTCTAAAGCAACAATTTGGCTTGCATAATAGAAAATCATCCTACCCTACTATGGACTGGTCATTGGAGGAGGTTTACAAGATGCTGGATGGACAAAATCACAAACAGGCATATGGATCCCAGACCCTACATGGACGGACAGTTCTCAGTCTTCCACCATGCATGCCAACGTTTCTACAAACCTGAGCTCAGGTATGGACATTCAGACTTCTGGGGTGGAAACTATTAATGATAATCAGAGCTCTGAAACCCGTCCTTCGGCCATACCTGGGCCGAGTTCGGGGGTATAGGACTTGTACAGGATTTAGCTCAGACAGGGGCACAGGCTGGCTTGCAAAAACCCAGAGCAGTAATGTCTGACTTGTTTAAAAACAAATTAGAACAGGCACCTAGAAGAAACGCTGTCTGTTTACGTTATAGGGGTGGCCTTCAAACCCACCCGGATAGATATTATATTGCTAACTCGCTTTTGAAAGGTTCCATGAATTTTCTTCCTGTTGATATTTTTGCATTAATTCACATCTCAGGGGAGGATTCTTATGATATTAGTTTTAAATCCTTTAAGGGCTTAGAGAAATTTTGGGATAGATACTCCATTTTGAAAAATACCCCTTTGTGGGTTCCATTTTATGCTATCCCCTTACTAAACCAGTGTTTCGTTACATTACAATCATGTTTAGGAATGAAGGTGTCAGCGTAGGTAATATTTACCAATGGTTGCAAAATAAATGTGAGGTGATGGGACCCCTGAAGCTATCTTAGACCTAGAAGGTATTTGGACAGGAGCTGGAAATTTAAAGTGAAGTTACCCCAAATAAATGAGGAAATTATCCATTTACCGAACAGCTTCTTTCTAGGGAAGATAGAGGGGTCTGTTTTATAGTGGTCAGCCTCGGCCTGTTATAAATGTGGAGCTGTACTCATTTAAGTAGCTCCTGTGACCTTTTAAAATGTCCATTGTGTGGAGGGTTTGGGCATGTAGCAGAAAGATGTCAAAACATCTTTCAGTGTAATCTTTATGGTGATAAAGGCCATGCCTTTCACCAATGCCCACGGCCTCTCATAACAAAGCAGGGGCTGGGATTCTGATGCCCTAATTAACAAGGCTCAGGGGAAAACAGTGATTGATCCTGGATCCCTTCACACATCAGGTAGTCAGGCTGATCCTTCACCCCTCTTGGTGGACAAGCCTTCCTCCTCAGAGACTGAGTGACTCCTTTGGTTGCAGATGTATCTATTTCATCTTCTCCACCGATATCTGACTCTCAACAGGCCTCTTCTTCCATGCCCCCTTTGAGATAGTGAAACCCGTAGGTTTATGAGAGCTTCAATAAAGCCCTCACTACCCCACTCCAGTAGAAAAACTTTTTTTCCCTTGCAACTGGAAGGTAGGGACTCAGATTTAGAATCTGATACTTCTCGGCCATCGGAATTGATTTCGGAAGAGGAAGATAGCAAAGCCACAGACTTAGCAAAAGAAAAAGGGAAAAGGAAAGAAGAAGAAAACTAGCCATTCCAGAAGTCTGGAACTTAATGGTACTATCTCTGCAACATGGCGACCCTGAAAATAGCCTCCTATAATGTCTGCAGTATAAAGAACTTTAAGAAGAGACTTGCTGTCCTTTCCTTTCTTGGTACTTTGAATGTAGACATTATTCTTTTACAGGAAACTAGGTTATCCTCCCTGGCTGAAATCAAACAAACACAGAAAAGATGGGTGTGGGGGCCTTCCTTTTGGACTTTTGGGCCTGACGCAGCTGATGGGATTGGGGTTCTCTTTACTTCCACGGCCTTTAGAGTTCCTAAACTGGTCGACGTCTGTCCAGGACGTGCCCTGCTCCTAGATTTTTCCTGGCATGACTTTGATTATAGATTATTAAACATTTATGCCCCTCAAGTTAAAACTGCACGTATTAAATTATTTGAGGATGTTAAGCCCTTTCTATATACTCAAAGACACGTTATCTGGGGAGGATTTTAACTGTGATATAGATACTAAATTTAAAGGGAAGTCCAGAAAAATATATTGTGATTCTTTAGCTTTAAAACAGATTATTAAAATGCTGGACTATTGAGCGTTTATAGGTCATTACATAGTACAGGTGGTTCTTCATATCACAGGAACATATTTTCTTCACGTATTGACTATCTTTTTGTCTCTAAGTTTCTAAAACCTTCCCTTACATATATTACACCAACTGAGTTCTCAGACCATCACCTTTTAATTGGGGTTTTTAGTCTAGCAGATATTCCCCCTAAACTATATTCAGCTAGCCCCAGATGGCGTCTAAATGTGTCCTCCTTGGAGGACAGTGATTGTATTTCGGAATTACAAAATCTTTTTTGCCCGTCATTCTACACTTTGTTGTTATGAGAACCTTTTTTTCTGGTGAAGAGACACTAAAATAGAGATTAAATCCCTTTTAAGTTCTAAGGGGAAACACAAGGCCAATTCACGATATCTTCAATACCTACATTATCGGGATCAATTTTACAAACTGATGTCACTACCATCGAGTGACAAACTCCCTTTGTTGTCTCAAATCTCAGAATTAAAAACAGATGGTTGAATATCAGTACAGTAGAGCTATCACTAGACATGGAATTTAGATTTGGGTACAAGCCCAACCAACTTCAGATCCCTATTTGCGTGTAAGGAACGCCTTGACGGACTGTAATGTCTAATTAACCTCTTCCAAGGTAAAATAGTAACCTCCAGAAAGATATGATGTCTGTTGTACAGCAATTTGTTTCGGATACCTTTGGGGAGAACCCGAGCTTAGTGGGAATTTGCCTAAGGACTTTTGCCTTATCTTCCAGTGATGGACACCACATTTCAAGCTCAATTATTGAAACCCATTTCTCCATTGAAAGTGGAAAAGTTATCCTATCCCTTAAACTTAAACATCCCCTAGTTTGATGGCATTCCAAATGAATTTTATAAAACCTTCATTTCGTACATGTGTCTTTTTCTTCCTCTTGTGTTCAATTTTATCTTAACCTCCACCTCCAGGTTTCCAGAATTTAATGTGGCCTTATTGAAATTTATTTTTAAAAAAGGGGATTCCTCCTTACTTACTAACTGGAGGCCGATAAGTATCCTTAATAGTGACTATAAGATCTTTGCTAAAATCCTCACAAATAGATTGTCCTTAATTTCTGAGTCCCTTATTCATCCCGCTCAATCCTGTGCAGTACCACATAGGAAGATACAACATAGTTTATATTTGTTAAGAGACTTATTTGACAACAGTGATAGGGAAAAGGGTCGGATTTTATTATTGCTTTGGATCAGGTTAAGGCCTTACAAAGTGTGTCACTCTTACTTATTTAATATACTATTAACCTACAAAATTCCTAAACTCTTTGTATACTGGATTTGATTTTATATTCGAAGCAGTGATACATCCTTTAGTGAATGGAAGAATGGGGCTCATGGGTTCCTGTAGTTAGGGAGTTCGCAGGGTTGTCCCTGAGCCCCTTTTGTATGTGTTTGTTTTGGACCCTATTATTCGATATATTCAGGGCATTCCGAGATTATGGGTTTGACCCTGATGTATCCTTGCCAAGGGTTAAAATAACCGCCTATGCAGATGATATTACACTTTACGTTTCAGGATAGGCCCCTTCAGAAAGCCTTACATTGTTTTCAGATTTGGGGAAAAATCTCTGGATCTGAACTTAACGTTTCAAAAAGTTTTATTTTTTCTTTACATCCTAAACAGGATACTCTCTTTGATACTGGGGGTATTCCATTCTCATCACAACCTAATAAAATTCTAGGAATTTGGTTTGGGTTAGGTGATATGGCTACTTTTAACTGGGAAAAGCAGTTAAAAATAGGGGAATCTAAAGTGAATGTCTGGAAACAATGGAAATTTGGGAAACGGAAAAGGGTTTCTATTGTTAAGCAATTTTTGATTCCCATATTTTTATACCTTAGTTATTTATACCCCACCTGTTTCATTAGAAACACGATTGTACAGCGCCTTTTTCAGATGATTTGGGGAATCATTTAAACCAGTTCGCAGGATTTTCTTTACTTACCAGTTAAGAAAGGTGGATTGTCCATGATAAATCCAATTGTTTTTCATTCCATTTTTTTGTTTAATTCTTTTAATTTCCTTTGAATCACACGGTTCCTTTGGCATTCGTGGTCTTATTTTCTATGGAGTCCTTACTTCCAGAAATGGACAACGTACCCCCTAAATTATTAAAACAAAATCATTTGCCTCTGTATGGAATGCCTTCTCTTAAAAATGTAGGCAGTGGAATTTATTATTTAATGACCTTATTTCACATACTAGGAAATCTTTCTATAACTATATTGTTTTTACTGTACAAGGATCCATTTTGCTTTTTCCAGACTGGTGCCAACAAAATGTCCTTTGCTTTACGTAAATTAACTGACTATAGAATACCATCTTCTATATGGGACATTGTGTGGATATCTTTACATGGGAAATTGAGGTGGGGGAATCTTAAATACAAACCGACAACTGAAAGATACTGTTTAAGGTCTTCTTGTAACTCTATTGAAGAAAGTTTATCTCACTTTCTTATTGATTGTCAGTTCGCAAAAGAATTTTGGTGTAAGGCATCTGATCATTGGGGGGGTTCGATGCTGCAGCAGATAACATATAATGCTTTGGTCTTAGGGGATTATACAGGTATATGGCAGTCTTATCATCCCAGCACCTTGAATGTTTTTTGCCTTTATTCAATTTTATCTTTGGCAGGCCAGATGTCAATTTATTTTTCAGCAACAATTAGTTCCTATTTCTATAATTTTGTCACAAGTGGAGACTGGTTTATCCTCTGTTAAAGTCAAAGATAAGCAAAAATGTTCTGCTGTTAAATTTGCTTCTTTTTGGAAATCTTTTTTTGTTTGACATATATATTTCTGTGTACAATTTTTGTATTGTTGTGTAAATATGTTTAACTGGTGATGTTATGTTCTTTTCAATAAGAACTTCCCCTACTCTTTTCGATAAGTGCCATGGGATCTTTAACATCCACCTGAACTACCACCAATCCAGGCAGATGGGACCTCTGTTTAACGTCTCATCCGAAAGATGGCACCTCAGAAGTGCAGCACCCCTCTCATGCTGCACTACAGTGTCAGTACTGGGATATTTACCCAAGTGCCAGATGTGGGAACTGAACCCACAGCCCTCTGATCTCCCGGCCTCAAAGGTGAGTGTGCTACCTACTGAGCCACTGACACTGACAATATTGTAACAATACAATACACTGACATAGCAGCAGAATAGGAGTTTTTCACTTTCACCATTATGTGATGTGTTTTTCTGGCAGGAGCCATACTGTGTACAACAACAGGCATATTCCCTTGACATAAATATTTTCTTATTTTATTCTGGGTGATTTCTCATGGAAGTGTGCATGCAGCACAGCAGACAAGAAAAAGACATTGCAGCAGGACAGCAGTTTTTTCACATAAATATTTTCTCATTTTATTCTGTGTGATTTCTCAAGGAAGTGATCAATCAGTGTAGCAGACAAGGCAGGAACATAGCACCAGGTCTGAAGTTTTATTCTGGGTAATTTAGTTTAGTTTATTTTATTGTTCTAGAAATTATTACCTTTGAGCCAATGGCTATTTTACAAAGGTTCCTCATCAACAATGTACAAACAAACAAGACATGTTACATAGAATGGTCAACAAATTATAAAGGTGGCAATAAGCCAGTATAATACAGTACATTAAAAAAACATTGGAGAAATGGTCAAAGTGGAAAGGGTAGGAGGAGATGGGGGGAGCAGACATAGAGTGATTAGAGATAATTAGATGCCTTTGTCAAGAAAGGAGCAGAGGAGGAGGAGGAGGAAAAACAGTAAAAACAGCCATGAGGGAGAATCTTTAGTCCAGGCAGTCAAAGGAGCTAGAGGCTGAGAGGTGAGAGTAAAGCATAGATTTGAAAGCTCCTAAGGAGATGGAGGATGTAATAAGCGAGCTGAGGGCATTGAACCAGCTGGGGGCACGATAGGCAAAGGATCTTTGGCCCTGTGTGGTCCAGCATCTGGGGACCTGGAGAGGCTGGTGTTCTGATCTTCTGGTGAGACGGATGCTGGTATTCGGGCACAGTAGGTCTTGGATACTCAGTGGAGTGTGGCCCATGGTGGATTTTTTTGCCATCAAGCATGTGAGGTACCTTATGCGATTTGAGAGTTGCAACTATCCTGTTTCAGTGTAGAGCTCACATGTATGAGTACGTCTTTGCGCTTGAGTGAGCAGCCGACAGGCCTTGTTTAGGGAGGTTGTGATGTGCCTAAGTGCGGTGGTTGAGGCAGAGCCATAGATAATTAAGCTATAGTCTATGATTGAGATGACAGAGCTTTGGATAGCAATCCTCAGTGCAGCTTGGGCAAGGAACTGCCAGTTTCGGAACAGGATACCAATGCGCTGGTTCATCGTTTTCGCTGTGTTATCAATATGGGTCACAAAGATTAGTCCTTGATCAAAGGTGATTCCAAGATATTTAAATGTTGACACTTGTTCAAGGGTATTTCCTGGGTATGTTTTGATAGTGAGTGGAATTTGCCTTTTCCTGTTTTGTGGACTGGAGAAGAGCATGGGTTTTGTTTTTTTGTGATTTAGGACCAGCTTGTGATCTAGGAACCACTTTTCAACTTTGGAGAAAGCAAGTTGCAGGCTCTGGAGTAAGGGTTTCGGGTCCTTAGGAGAGGAAAGAATCATGGCATTGTCAGCATAAAGGATTATTTGTTCAGGGCAGATTTGGGGAGAGAGTTTAGGAAAAGGCTGAAAATGAAGGGGCCTTAGATTGACCCCTGTGGGACACCTGAGAGTACAGGATTTGAGTCTGAGAGAACTCCTGAGATTTTTACTGATTGAGAGCGTTGGGCAAGGTAACTTTTAACCCAGGCATCTGGTCCTTGCAAGAGCCCAAAATTGTGTAGTTGTGTGATAAGTAAGCCATGGTGAACAGTATCAAATGCCTTTGTTAGGTCAATGAAAACAGCTCCGGTTTGATATCCTTTGTCCAAGGCAGTGTGAATTTCTCCTGAAAATTCCAGTAGGAATGGAAGTGTTCATGCAGCACAGCAGACAAGAGAGGGAGGAAGCAGTAGGGCAGCAGTTTGTCACTTAAATATTTTCTCATTTTATTCTGGGTGATTTTTCATGGAAATGCAGATGTAGTGCAGCAGACAACAGAGGGATGTAGCAGCAGGGAGCAGTTTTTTACATGAATATTTTCTCATTTTATTCTTGGTGATATCTCATGCATGCAGTGCAGCAGAGAAGAGAGGGCCATAGCAGCAGGACAGCAGTTATTTGCATAAACATTTTCTCATTTTATTCAGGGTGACTTCAAGGAAGTGCTCAAACAGTGCAGCAGACAAGAAATGGACATAGCAGCAGCACAGAAGTTTTTAGAAATATAGAAATATAGAAGTTGATGGCAGATAAGGACTGCAGGGCCCATCCCGTCTGCCCGTTTCTTTTTGTACCTTATGAATGTGCCATTGGCCTTTGTTCTGTAAATGGCCTATCTATTCATACTCATCTGTATTGATCCCTTATGCCTATCCCACGCCTGTGTGAAGCCACGCACTGTATTCATATCCACCACTTCCTGAGGTAGGCCATTCCATGCATCCACCAGCCTTTCTGTGAAAAATAACTTCCTCACATTACCCCTTAATCGGCATCCCTCTAATCTCATGCTGTGTCCTCTTGTCCTGCTATTTTTCTTATATTGAAACATGTCAGACTCTTTCACCTTGTTAATGCCTTAAAGGTGTTCGAATGTTTCAATCATATCACCTCTCTTCCCCCTTTGCTGTTGGGTATACATATTGAGCTCAGTTAATATGTCCTCCTATGTTTTCTGATGCAGTCCCTGCACCATTTTAGTTGCCCTTCTCTGGACTGCCTCAATTTGCTTTATGTCTTGTGAAGGTGTGGCCTCCAGTACTGCATGCAGTACTCCAGAAGGGGCCTAACCAGTGTCTTGTAAAGGGGTATTATTACCTCCCTCCTTCTTCTAACTAGTGATACCTCTACTAATACACCCCAACATGCCTCTAGCCTTACCTACTGCTTTAGTGGTCTGCTTGGATGATTTCAGGTCATCGGTGATGATGACGCCCAAGTCTCTTTCTTCTCTTGAGGCTGCCAGCAACTCCCCTCCCAGCCTATATGTGGCTTCAGGGTTTCTCTTCCCTATGTTCATGATCTTGCACTTCTATGTGTTAAACCCCAGTTTCCACTCTTCCGACAATTTTGCTAGTTTATCCAGATCTTGTCTCATTCTGCCCACCCCATCTGGATCATCTACTCTGTTGCAGATCTTGGTGTTATCTGCAAACAGACAAACCTTACCCTCCAGTCCATCTGCAATGTCAGTGATGAAGATATTGAAGAGGACTGGCCCCAGGACTGATTCCTGAGGTACCCCACTTGTGACTTGCATCTCTTCTGACTGTATACCGTTTACCACTACTCTCTGTTTTCTGCCCATCAGTCAGTTTGCCACCCAGTTGACCAACGTCTGACCCACCCCGAGCCTACCCAGCTTATTAATCAACATTCTATATGGAACAGTATCAAAAGCTTTGCTGAAATCAAGGTGGGTGACATCAACTGCTCCCACTTGGTTCACCACTCTGGTTACCCAGTCAAATAAATCTATGAGATTAGTTTGACAGGACCTTCCAGTTGTAAACCCATGCTGTCTTGGATCCTGTGCTCCTATGGATTGCAGGAGTTGCACTATCCTTTCCTTAAGGAAGTGTCTTCATAATCTTGCCTACTACTGATGTAAGACTGACTGGTTTGTAGGTCCCTGCTTCCTCCCTGCTACCACTCTTGTGGAGCAGGATCACATGAGCCCTTCTCCAGTCTTCTGGGACCTCTCCTATGCTCAGAGACTCAATAAACAGTTCTGATAATGGCTCTGCTAGATCCACCCTTAGCTCCTTTAGTACCCTGGGATGTATGCCATCAGGTCTCATTGCCTTGTCCACCCTGAGCTTATGGAGCTCTTGTAGTACCCTTTCTTTTGTGAAGGGACTAGTGCACACCTCCCTCCCCCCTGTGTCCATGGTGCTGAGCTGTGGGCATTGCTCTATCTTCTTTTTAGTAAATACTGAGCAGAAGTACCTATTTAGGATAGATACTTTTACATGGTCCTCCTCCTCACACGCTCCCTTATCCCCTTTGATCTTAGCAATACCTCTTCTGGACTTTCTCCATTCACTAATGTATCTATAGAAAGTCTTATCACCTTCTTTTACTGTTTTTCACATAAATATTTTCTCATTTTATTCTCGGTGATTTCTCATTGAAGAGTACATACAGCACAGCAGACAAGAAAGGGACATAGCAGCAAGACAGCAGTTTTTCACATAAATATTTTCTCATTTTATTCTGGGTGATTTCTCAAGGAAGTGTGCATACAGTACAGCAGACAAGAGAAGGACATAGCAGTAGAGCAGCAGTTTTTCACTTTCACCACTATGTGACATGTTTTTTCTGGCAGGAGAAATACTGCATATTCCATTTGCACAAATATTTTCTTATTTTATTTTTCATGATTTCTCATTCATGCAGTGCAGCAGACAAGAGAGGGACATAGCAGCAGGACAGCTGTTTTTCACATAAATATTTTCTCATTTTATTCTGGGTGATTTCACATGGAAGTGCACATAAAGTGCTGCAGACAAGAGGGACATAGCAGCTGGAGAGCAGTTTGTTATTTTCATGACTATATTAAATGCATTTTTCTAACAAAAGACTTACTGGGGTACAACACCAGGCATATTCCCTTGACATAAATATTTTCTCATTTTTTTCTGGGTGATTTCTCATGGAAGTGCATATGCAGCATAACACACAAGAGTGCGATGTAACAGCATGACAGTGGTTTTTCACTTGAATATTTTCTCTTTTTTTTCCTGTGTGATTTCTCATGGAAGTGTGCATACTGTGTGGCAGACAAGAGAGGGATATAGCAGCATGATATCAATTTTTATGGCTGTGGGCAGAGCCTACAGCCATTTCACTTTAGCTTGAAAAGAGGTTTCCATGGAAGACATTTTTATGTAGTTTTCAGTGTATCCTTCCATAACACTGCAAATCCCTACGTCAATTAAAAATACACCCTTCTTTCTTTTTAGAATGATGAACACATAACCCCAACCTACTTTTCTCTGAGAGCAAATGTGCACACCTTACAAGCAAATCTAAATATCTTTAAAACTATTCAATGTGCACAAAAACAACCAGCATGAAAGTTGTTCAGGACAAAAAGACCTTTCACATGAGGGTAGCTCACTAATCTGAATTCTTTACATTTTGTAAAATATGGTCTTCCAAACAACCTCATTTTCTCTCTCTCTCTCTCTCTCTCTCTCTCTCTGAGTGAACATGGTAAGAGTCATGCCAAACCAATGTAAATATCTCAGAGATTATAAAAGTTACCAATATACAACCAACATGAAAGTTGTTCAGGACAAAATGACCTTTCAAGTGAGGGTTGTCAATAATCTGAATTCATTAGATTTTTTTTAAATATAGCCATCCGCAAGGAAAAATTTGTGAAGAGAAATGAAAATTTAGGTAATCAGATGGCTATAGTTTAAAAATATATCATTAGTGCAGTTTAATGAATAGGCTCATTTGAAAGGTCATTTTGTCCTGAACAACTTTCATCCTGTTGGATTATACATAATGCATGTACTTTTTAGAGATATTCACATTTGTTCGGCATAACTCCTATTGCACTTTTAACAGCCTCATTTCTCTAAAGCACTACACCACTTTAAGTGAAATGAGACCAGACCATCTTGTCATGCCTAATTTAACAGTAGATCCTGACTAACTAGTACTTCAATGGAATTCTTTAGTGCTTACCAGCTTGAAACAAAATAATCTGCTTATTGGGGTCACATTAGATCTTTTTAGGATAGGATCATGTTAAATTGTTTATGACCAAAAGCAGCAGATTAATTTTAGTAATTATTAGCCAGCAATATCTTATGAGATCTATATGTGAAACTGACGCTAACCAGATAGGGGAAAGATAGAAGACAGTGAAGAAAGACAATGGCTGTCTGTAAAACTGTAAGGCATCTATCCTGCAACACTGTTTTTTTTTTTCATTTTTATGTCCTCTTTGGTGACTTCTAGTATTAAAAAGCATTAAATGTACAGTTTACTAAATCTTGACCTTGGGAATAGTCTAGAATGACTCCTAAATACGTTTTAAGCCGTTCCCTTTATGGGAGGTCAAGACCTGTGAAAAAGTTTGTATTTTTCGTATATTTTTACAAATGTCCACGGTAAAAGTGTAGCACAATAGAAAAGTATGTACAACTAATCTCCTATGCATTTTTAACTCAGAAAGAAGTTAATATTTGTGCAAAATTAAACCCCACATTTACACAGTTTTGTTCTAAAGTAATTTTAGTCTAAATCTTATTGGACTATTGATGAACTGAGCAAAGTAATGTTTAGCTAAAACAAATTGAAGACTCCAGGATTGGGAGATCATTAAAATTGCAAAAGGTCAAATGATAAAACCTTAAATGAACTAATTAAGACCATTCTTCTTAGTGTGTAATTACAGTTAATTAAAGCCATCTGAATATAGATATACAATAATACAAACATTGTGATGAATATTTTTAAGATCAGAGGAATGGTGCAAGGCTAGCAAAATCATGGTGATCTCACTGTTTCAATGCTTCAGTGTGTGTGGATCAAACAAAAAAGAGCCATAATAAAAGCTTCTATGCTGTCAGAAAAACAAAAACAAACAAAACTGATATTTTATTATATTTGATTTAACCTAAAAATACAAAATAGTAATAAGGAAGTAAAACAATCAAGATGAGATTTCAGTGTTCTCCAACCATACATTGAAGCTGAGCCATAAAAAAGGCTTCTATCTTCTTCAAAGCAATTATATTTTATTTTGATATATTTAATATTCTGTATCTAAGCAGATACTAGAAACGTTTTTAATTGGGTCTCTGAACTCAGGCAAATGCAACCAGACACAGAAGGTAGTCAAAAGAGAGTATCAGTTGTGGGGGTAGTAACAAGTTGAGGAGCTCACTTGACCACTCCAACGGGGGCCACCCACTGACACTACTGACCGTTGGTGGGCACTGGTAGCAGAGGAGGAGCTGGGCAAGTGCTACAAGCCATCAGTGTAGGAGAAAGAAGAGGTGGAAAGCAGGCTGCCTGCCATAGGCCAGCTCTTTTTTTAAATCCCTAGTGGTGCCTGAGTGGCTGTAGCAATCATCTGTACAGCAGACCTGCATCTGTAGGGATTGAGGGGACTCAGTGTAGCTGTCCTGTTGTATTCAGGCAGGCTCAAGCTCCATTACAGCAGCAGGTCCAACTGGAGCCCCAGACCCTCAATTCTGCTACTTATACAGTATACTGGCTGCTTGAGAGTGAGGGATCCTTGCTGCTTGCAGAGGAAGTGAGACGGGTCGCAGATGGTGTTCATTTCTGTGCTGGGGTAGGCAGGGGATCTGGCTGGGATGGGAGGAGTGCCTTTAAGTGCAAGCATTGCATGTGTCTGAACTGTTGTGAATTGTATGGGTATAAGCAGGAGGGTGTTCAGGGTGATTAACCCCCCCCGACCCCCCAAATTACCTCAGAAAATTTCAAATTCTTGTATTTTATTTTCAGGTTGGCTCAAGCTCAACTGTTAAAAAACTCAGTGTCTCAGCAGTCTCCATAGTGGTTCTCATGGAAGTGCACATACAGTGCAGCAGACAAGAGAGGGATGTAGCAACAGGACAGCAGTTTTTCACTATCACCACTACATTCAAGTGTTTTTCTTGCAGGAGACGTATTGGGTTACAACAGGCATATTCCCTGGACATATTTTCTCATTTTATTTTGGGTGATTTCTCATGGTAGTGTGCATGCAGCACAGCAGACAAGAGAGGGACATAGCAGCAGGACAGCAGTTTTTCACATAAATGTTTTCTCAATTTATTCTGGGTGATTTCTCAAGGAAGTGCACTTACAGCGCAGCAGACAAGAGAGGAATGAAGAAGCAGTACAGCAGTTTTAAACATGAATATTTTCTCATTTTATTCTGGGTGATTTCTCAAGAAAGTGCACATACAGTGCAGCAGACGAGAGAGGGACATAGCAGCAGTACAGCAGTTCTTCACTTAAATATTTTCTCATTTTATACTGGGTGATTTTTCATGGAAGTGCACATACAGCACAACAATAAAGAGAGGGACGCAGCTGCAGGACAACTGTTTTTCACTTTCACCACTATGTGACATGTGCTTTTCTAGCAGGAGACATGCTGGTGTACAACAACAGGCATATTCCCTTGACATAACTATTTTCTCATTTTATTCTTGGTGATTTCTCATGGAAGTGTGCATGCAGCACGACAGACAAGAGAGGGACATAGCATGGGGGAAGGGACTGGGAGGGGGTGGTGAGGGTGGGTATTGTATTATAGGAAAATTATGGTCAATAATTACTTCAATTGTGGATGCCTTTTTTCATTGTTCTGTATGCTTGGTCATTCTATTTGTTCTATCATGCAATCTATTAATATTTGGTATTAGTTATATTCATAACTGCTCTAACTGAAATGGTTGTAACTCTGCATTACTACCTTCCTTGAATAAAGCAAATTAAATATGAAAAAAAAGAGAGGGACATAGCAGCAGAACAGTAGTTTTACACAAAAATATTTTCTCATTTTATTTGCGGTGATTTCTCATGGAAGTGTTCATGCAGTGCAACAGACAAGAGAAGATGTAGCAGCAGAACAGCAGTTTTACAATTAAATATTTTCTTATTTCATTCTGGGTGATTTCTCAAGGAAGTCTGCATTCAGCACAGCCAGCAAGAGTGGGACATAGCAGCAGGACAGCAGTTTTACTCATAAATATTTTTTCATTTTATTCTGGATGACTTCTCAAGGAAGTGCACATAGAGCAATGCAGACAAGAGAGGGATGTTGCAGCAGTACAGTAGTTTTTCACATAAATATTTTCTCATTTTATTCTTAGTGATTTCTCAAGGAAGTCTGCATACAGCACAGAAGGCAAGAGAGGGACATAGCAGCAGGACAGCAGTTTTTTATTTTCACCACTATGTGACATGCTTTTCTGGCAGGAGACATAGTGGGTTACAACCACAGGTGTATTCTGTTGACATAAATATTTTCTCATTTTATTCTGGTTGATTTTTTTGTGGAAGTTTGCATGCAGCACAGTAGACGAGAGAGGGACATAGCAGCATGACAGCAGTTGTTTACATAAATATTTTCTCATTTTATTCTGGGTAATTTCTTAAGGAAGTACACATACAGCCAGCCCACCAGCACAGTGGCAAGGTGTCCACTTGTGGTGCCAACTTCCTCGGTCTAGGGACAGACTCGTGACTCAGAAGGCCAGCCAGGGGGAGAAGGATTGAGTGTCTCAAGGACTGCTCTCCTTTTCCGGGGTGAGGGGGTGCAGGAGGCTGAGTATTAGTCACTTTGTGGACCACTGGCAGAGGCTGGAGGTTCTGCCATGGCTAGGCACTCAGGACAATCAAGCAACTGAAGCACAAGCAGCTCACCTGAGTAGCTGAGGAAGCCAAATCTCCAGCCTGATAACTTTCGAGGCAGCTCCCCCCCCCCAAGCTAAGCACTCGGGACAATCAAGCAACTGAAGCACAAGCAGCTCACCTGAGTAGCTGAGGAAGCCAAATCTCCAGCCTGATAACTTTCAAGGCAGCTCCGCCCAAGCTAGGCACTCGGGACAATCAAGCAACTGAAGCACAAGCAGCTCACCTGAGTAGCTGAGGAAGCCAAATCTCCAGCCTGATAACTTTTGAGGTAAAGAGAGCCTCTTCTCTTCATCTGGACGCCTGCAGAGGGGTGCTACCTGATGAACACTTATATTTTATGAACTTTGTTCCTGTTCACCACTGGGTGGGCTTGTTATTTGATTCTCTTTGTGCTACTAATTGCTGAAGTGTAAAGCTAGGGACTCACTGGCTTTTCTAGAGTTGCCTTGCTGATTTCATCTTAAAGCCAGATATACCAAGCAGCTAATATAGATCAGACTTGTTTAATATGGTGGTATTGAGCTAATTGTGCTTGTTACTGAAGGCATTAGGTTAGCTGGGTCCTAGTGTGACCTCATTTTGGAATAGCCCTGTTTGCTTAGAGTGGAGCTCCTTTGTGTAAGTCACAACATATTCTCCCACTGCATAGTAATGAGAGGCTTTGTTTCTCCACAACATAGACAGCTCCCCAAGCTAGGCACTCGGGACAATCAAGCAACTGAAGCACAAGCAGCTCACCTGAGTAGCTGAGGAAGCCAAATCTCCAGCCTGATAACTTTCGAGGTAAAGAGAGCCTCTTCTCTTCGTCTGGACGCCTGCAGAGGGGTGCTAGCCTGACAGCGCCGCGCCATCTGCCCCGCCCACCCCAACCACCCTCCCACCCAGGGGCGGCTGTCAATTTAAGGATCCACCCCGTGACATCACATCCAGTGATATCACGTCCTTTTGCCCAGAACCTATCTTCCCACTTTCCCATTTGCAGGTTATACCTGCTGGCCACTAGAGGGACCCATGCTCCCTCACTACTTCCTACTCCTACCTGTACAGCACTACTTCCCTGGGATCTTGCTCACCACAATGTATTGGCCCTGCCTCACGCTCTGCCTGTGCCTATCCCCACTAGCAGTGCACTTACCCACTTACCCATCTGCTAGTCCACACTGTGCCCTGGCACCCCTCCCTCCCCTTGCTCCTGAACCTCCTCTCCTGCCCCTTGGGACCTCTGTGTGTCCCCGTCCCCCTGCCCTCCCCCTAGCTTTCTCTTCACCTCAGGCACATCTGGGTGTCTTCTTATTCTTGCTTTCCCTCCTGTACCTCCCTGCCCACCCCTGCTCCCTTAGCCTCCCTCCCTCCCTCTCATGTCAATCATAGGAAAACCTCTCACCATCTCCCGGCCAGGGTGTTAGTCATGCTACTACTCCTGTCAGGGAACATTCATCCAAACCCTGGCCTGGTTCCCAGGAGCTCCCCAACTCGCACCACAGGCCTATGCATGGTCTCCATGAATATCTGTAGCCTCCTAAAAAAGTTTGACTCACTACAATGCCTGGTCACATCAATTAACCCTGATGTCATCACCCTGGTTGAGACTTGGCTGTCAAAATCCTCCCCTGACTCCCTAGTCTCCCTTCCTGGTTTCACCCTTTTCCGGTCCGACCGTGTTGGGAGATGGGGCGGCGGCTGTGCTATTTATGTCAAGGAATCTCTCCCCGTACTAGCCCTGCCCACTCCCATCCTTGACTCCAGGGCCCAGGCGCTTATGCTGAAACTAACCCCTGACCCTTTAAAGGGACCCCTTTATCTGACTACTGCATACGTGCCCCCCAGGGACCAAACGCAGGCCATTGCCTCTCTTACAGAATACCTTACCTCTACCTCCTTCCGCTGATCAAATTCTGGTGGGTGACTTAAATGTCAACTGGCTCAGCCCCTCCTCCTCCCTCTACCCGAGACCCTTTTCTGCAACAGACCTAACGCAACTAGTTACCCACCCTACCAGACTAACCCCAAGAGAGGTTTCAGTACCCTGCTTGATGTGGTACTCATCAACTGCCCTAATCGGATCCCCAATGTACAAATCCTCCCAGACTCTCTCAGTGATCACTCCCCCATTCTATTCCACTGGTCAACCTCAGTCCCCAAACCCATAGCACAGTCCACATGCCGGCGCTTCAATACCTGGTGGACTGATAAAACTTAAGGAACTTCTGTCCCAAATTACTGGTCTCCTCATACAGGCAACTCCTGACATCAACACAGCTCTCTCCTTCTACCCAAACTTTAATAATGCCTGTGATATCTTTGCCCCAGTGTTGACCCGCCATTCTAAAAGGAAGAATGCCCCCTGGGTTACCCCAGCTTTGATCCACCAGCTCAAACATAGGGACAACCTATGGCACCATGCCATTGAGACTGGCCGGCCCAATGACAGGCGGTTATATGCTGCCGCCTGAAACAAGTGCACTTGGGCCATCAGAAAGGCCAAGTCTGAGCACTATCGGTCCTCACTCACTGCCTCATGGTGGAATCCCAGAACCTTCTGGGATAACATTAAACAGTTAAATGGGAGTGCACACTCCCCCACCCACCCAGATCAACATTAATGGTGTGATCTCCTCAGACCCAGCCCTCATAGCCAACCACCTCAACACCTCATTCACTGACCTTAGCCCTATCCTCCCTACAAATTTTTTTGACCCTCCTCCCCCAGCACCTGCCATAAATCTTTAACACCCTTATTTTCTCCTCCACCGTGTTTCTGCCCAAGAACTTAGGCCGCACCTTGTCACTGCCCTCAAGAGTAATAGTACAGGCAGTGACACCCTGAATCCATGTATCTCGGCTGGTCTTAGAACACAGTCCTACCCGATCACATGCCTCATCAACCACTCTCTTTGCCTGGGGAAGGTTCCAACTGCCTGGAAAGTCACCACTGTCACCCCTATCTTTAAAGGTGGTGATAGGACTGTGGCTGGAAACTATCGACCAATCTCCATTCTCTCTCCTCTCCAAGGCCTTGGAAAAGTGGTGGCCTCTCAAATCTCTGACTACCTCTCCATCTACAATGTCCTTTGTCCTGAGCAGCATGGCTTCTGGTGGGCCATAGTACCAACACAGCCCTCCTAGAGTTCTCCAACTTTCTCCACTCCTCCTTAGACACTGGTTCTCTGGCTGGTGCTGTCTTCATTGACCTCTCGAAAGCTTTCGTCACTGTCTCCCACCCCCTCCTTCTTGATGCCCTTAGTCTCTCTGGTTTTGCTGCTGGGCCTATCTCCTGGTGCACCAGTTATCTGTCTGACCACTCACAACATGTAAAAATTAATGGGACCTACTCAGACATCTGTCCCATCTTTTCTGGGGTTCCCCAGGGCTCCATTCTGGGCCCCTTACTATTCTCCCTTTACCTTAACACCCTTCCACGCTCTTGCTCGGGGAACATTCTATTGTACGCTGATGATGCAGTCATCTTTGCCTCAAGTCGTAACCCTACTGCCCTCCAGGACTTGCTGCAGAAGTCCTTCACTGAAGCTGAGGGCTGGTTCAAGGAACATAGATTGGTGATAAATCTTAAAAAAACAAAAACCATGTTCTTCACTCATCCCCAAAACAAGTCCTGCAACTTCAAACTCCTCATTCACTCTGGGTCCTCATTCCCACTCGAACAAGTTTGCTCTTATAAATACCTAAGGATCCATTTGACCCTCCCTCTCCTTCCATGGACACAGCTGCCCTAGCCACTACCACTAATATCCGATTGGGCATCTTACATCGGTATAAACACTGCCTCCCCCCAGAGGCTCTTCGACTCGCAGTCACCTCCTCTATCCTGTCCCTAGTGGACTATGGACTGCCGGTGTATGGTGCTGCTGATCAGACCGCACTCCATAAAATTCGCACTACTCTGAATAAGGCCTGCAGGTTAATTACTGGAGCACCTAGGATGACACACACCTGTCTACTGTATGCTAAAGTGCTGATACTTGATCTCGACGAGCGCCTCAAATATCTTACCTGTACCCTTACAAAAAAAGACCCTCCTTGGGCTTTCCCCACCAGGATTGACCACCACCATACGCCGCTCTGTCCCACTAGTTCATACTCGGACCTCTGGGAAAACCTCTCTTGTTATCCCTAGAGCTAGGACCTCTCACGGCCAAAGAGCCTTCAGCTTTAGGGCCCCCTCCTGGTTCAACACACTGCCCCCTCCATCTCCGAAGCTCCAACTATATCGTGCTTCAAAACTTCCTTACGTAACCACCTTATTAACACCCGATGCTGTAACTGCCACTAGTCAAAGCCGTACTCAATACTTATGACAAAGCTTATTACTAAGCTGCTAAGGACGACATAACTCTGGTATTGTTTGCATCCATCCTACCTGTACCAGCTTGTTTGTATCTATGTCTTAATTTTACTGTTATACTTATGTGTTGTACTGCTATACTGTGTATTTTGGTTTGTCTTACTGTGACAAGGTACCTTTGTAAATGAGCCTATGGCTCAAAGGTTTTTCCAAACTGCTGTTTAAATAAATAAATAGTGTCACATGTAAGAGGTGTGGGTCAGACACTAATAATCATTGCATGTCCCTACCCCCAGGGATCCTCGCAGCATGAAAAAAAATGCCAACCTCCAAGCATGACATTGGCCCCACCTCTTTCCCCACTGCCTACCTGTGTCTGCTGGGGCGCCTCTCCCATGGCCCCTACCTGGGGGGTAAGCCAGGTTTTGCCTGCCCCATTGTCCACTGGTGGGGTGCTCATCCAGCAGCCCCACCCAAGGAGGTAAGCCTGAGCATTGGGAGGAAATAGGTGGGAGCAGGGCTGAACTTCCGGGGGGCCAGACCAAAAAAAAAAAGAAAAAAAGTGCGCATACAGCACAGCAGACAAGAGAAGGATGTAGCAGCAGGACAGCAGTTTTTCACATTTATTTATTTAGATTTTGTTTACCGGGTAAGCCCACTGAGACCGGTGGTCCCTTTTTCAGGAGCGACACATACATATTTTCTTATTTTTTTCTGGGTGATTTCTCATGGAAGTCTGCATACAGCACAGCAGACAAGAGAGGGGCTTAACAGCAGGGCAGCAGTTTTTCACTTTCGCCACTATGTGATGTTCCAGAGTATGTCTCCTGCAAGAAAAACACAACAGACATAGCCCCTTGATATATATATTTTCTCATTTTATTCTGGGTGATTTCTCATGGATGTACACATGCAGTGCAGCCTACAAGAGAGAGATGTAGCAGCAGGACAGCAGTTTTTTCACATAAATATTTTCTCATTTTATTCTGTGTGATTTCTCATGGAAGTGAGCAAGCAGGGCAAATTTCAAGATAAAAACATAGAAGAAGGACAGCAGTTTATGACTTTCACCACTATGTGATGTGCTTTTCTAGCAGGAGGCATAATGGTGTACACCAAGAGGCGTAGTCCCTTAACATAAATATTTTCTCATTTTATTCTGGGTCATTTCTCATGGAAGTGTACATGCAGTGCAACGTACAATAGAGAGGCATAGCAGAAGGACAGCAGTTTGTAACTTAAATATTTTGTCATGCGATTCTTAGTAACTTCTCTGGGCACTTGCACACCAGACAATGCTGCAAAATAGTGACCAGGCAGTATTACAGCAGTGTGTGATGAATTCGGGCCAGTATTTAATTCACCTGTTTGAATATCACAAAACCTTTCAAAACAACACTAAAGGGAATTATATAATGCTATTTTTCAGGGGCTTGTCTTCTATCCAGTAACTAATCATGCTCTTTGAATTTACTGTTAGACACCGTTAACTATGTAACAGCAGGCAGCAAGATGTGTGGCCTCAGGCCTGCACAGTTTTGGTAAGATACGAAATATTTTTGGATTGTGTTTTCATCTCACTTTTGATAATTGTTTTTGAACTTGTACTTTATAGGGGGTGATGGGAACAAATACAACACTGAAAAACAGCACAGACAACTCTACCATAAACCTAGGACATTTAGTACAGATCAGAAAAACAATCTTGGGTATAAAGAAGTATATGAACAAGACAGTTATTTCCTGGGAAGGTTACAAAGGGAGTACAAAGTAGTAGGATAAGACATTAGACAAGGAAGACAAGAGGATAGAAATTTGTTTTCCCTTTTTAATATCCTTTTTTGTGTGTGTTTTTTTGGGTGGACAATAACACTTGAGGGACGTACATTTACAACATACAGAAATGAAAAAAGAACAGGAAACAAATTAACAGGTACTACCACTGCTATGCCCAAGAAGCTCCTTAGCTAGCTTCATCAATTTCTCTTGGTTGGCAGTCATGCTCTACTGATTCTCCTTTATGGTTTTCTTTATGGTTTTGACATCCTGGCATACTTCTGTAAGTACATGCTGGATGTCAGACACCTGATCCCTCAGGACGGCCAGGTCTGCCTGTGTCACCAATGCATGAGAGCTGATGGTAGCAGTGGGGGATGGGCTGCTGGAGCTTCAGCTGCTCCTACTTCCTATTCCCTGCCACTGCTGGACTCTGCATGTGCACGCCTATGTGCCCATCTCACAGCATGCCTTGACCCCCCCTCCTGTCCCACATCCCCTGAGGAGCCTCATGCTCACACTGCAGCCTGGCATGCCATTCTTTGGTGTGGTGGACACTAAGGTGGGTTCACTGCCCACTGGTACCTAAATGGCTATCTTTCTTCCCCCCCTCCATACCTCTCTTCCACAAAGTTTGCATTTCACACTACTGAGGTCTTTACTGTGACACTCAAAGAAATCCCACACTGGGAATATGTGGGGCCAAAAAAGGGGGTGACCCTGGAGTTACTGTTTGTGGCTGTTGTTGTTGTTGCTGTACCAGGTCTAGCACTGCCTGCTGCTGCTCTACTGTCTCAACTTGCTGCTGTTGTTCTGCCTGCCTCTGCAGCCCCTACTGCTGCTGCATTTCACCAGGTGCATCCTTCCTAGCCCAAAACACATCCCGATTAAGATGCAGCCCCTTCCACACATGCATACTGCTCAACTGCTGCCCACTACATCCTGCATGGGCCTCTTCTTGCTCCTCCGACATATCAAGTAAGTAACTATGCTAAGTACACAAAAAAGTACAGGAGTTTGAATCAAAAAATCCAATACAAAACAAAAAAAATGAAAAGCACAGACAATAAACTCTAACAAAATGTGAACAGAGGACAGAAAAGTAGAAGTAATGCACAAAAAACTGATTAAGTAACTATTTGAACACTTTTCTCTAGCAGGTTGTTTCCCATGGAACTGATAGCAGTCTGTATTTTTCAACCACTGGGAGAAAGTGAAACTAACTCACTCACTTCCACAGAGGATAAAGAACATATACCTCACTTTCTGCTTGCTTCAGTCTCATGTGACCTGCATAATGTCTGTCAAGTGATTCTCCAGTTCCTGGCAAATTTCACCCCAACAAGCACAAGGCAAAGTTAAGACAAAATTGCTGGCGAAGTTAGAAGGCAAATTTTGGGTGTACATCTGCAGCTTTGCGAAATGCTCCACTGAAGTGGATTTGCCAACTTCTCCAAAACTTTGAAAGTGAATTAAAGCTTAGAAACATCTCTGTTTACAACTGCGGGGGGAATTTTTATGAGCAGGGAAATTTTTATGAATGGGGCTAATGTGACTGTGATACTGTGCCATTATGCACTGATGGGAGTGCAGGGCCCAGAGGGCTCTGCTATCCTACTTGTAAATGAGGGATGGATAAAATCATGGACTGATGGCAGCACAGGGCCCAAAGGGCCCTGCGCTCCCACAGGGAGATGAGAATTAATTACAATGTCTATACACTTATGTATAGATGGGCATGCTAACCCAGAGAGACCTGCACTCCCACATACAAATGAGGGACTATTACAATATGCATGCATGAGAGTACAGGGCCACCCCATATGCACTTATGGATACCATTATGGAGTGATGGGAGCGCAGGACCTGGAGGGCTCTGCACTTCTACATGTACATGAGTGATGGATAGCATTATGGACTGATGGCAGCACAGGGACCAAAGGGTCCTGCACTCCCAGAGGGAGATTAGGATTAATTACAATCTCTCTACACTTACGGCTAGATCCCCCAGGCCCTGCACTCCCATCATTCCATAATGGTATCCATATATCTATGTGGTTGTCACATTATATCATAAATAACATTGTAACAGTTTTACTGGCATGTTGTACCATGAAACTAAAAATAGTGTTATGATTATAAACATACCTACATTGTCATAGCAATACGTACATTTTGAAGCACCAAACTATAAATGTTGTTGTGCCAGTATTTACAGTATCATGCCATCAAATACATATATTTGATGGCACAATACTATAAATAGTGGAGCAACAACATTTACTATTCATGCTTGAAAATGTGCACATTGCTATGCCAATGTAGGTATGTTTATAACCATGACATTATTTATAGTTTTGCGGTGCAACATACAACTAAAACTGTTACAATGTTAGTTACGATATAATGTGACAACCACATGGACATATGGATTTCAGTAAGGAATGATGGGAGTGCAGGGCCCACAGGATGTATCCATAAGTGTAGAGATATTGTAATTAACCCTTATCTCCCTGTAGAAGCACAGGGCCCTTTGGGTCCTTACATGCCATCAGTCCATAATGCTATCCATCCCTTTGGTACATGTTGGAGCACAGAGCCCTCCTGGTCCTGTGCTCTGATTACTCCATAATGGTATCCATATATGCATGTGGGAGCCCAGGGCCCACCTCTCCCTGTGCTCCCATACATGCATAATTTAATTGTCCCTCATTTGCATGTGCAAGTGCAGGGCTCTCCAGGCCCAGTGCTCTCAATTATACATAAGTGTAGAGACATTGTAATTAACCCTCATCTCCCTGTATGAGTGCAGCACCCTTTGGGACCTGTGTTGCCATCAGTCCATAATGTTATCCATCCCTAATTTATATGTGGGAGTGCAGGGCTCACTGAGCCCTGTGCTCCCATCAGTCCATAATGGCACAGTATCACAGTTGCCTTAGCCCCAATCATAAAACTTTCCCTGCAGTTGTAAACAAGGCCTGAAAACATGCATAACAGCTTAGTGCATCTAAAGGTGTACTAAGCTGTGTGTCACACCAAGTCTGTATCTCAAAGCATTTTTGAGATATAGCTGCCAAAAGGAATCCCGTCCATTACAATGTTATCCTATGGGAAATTTCTAAACTTCAAACTTTTATAACTATGGTACACATGAAAGTTTTCTAACCAAACCAGCAAAAAGCACATCTGTGGGACAAGCCCTTTGTACCCTAAAAATTTCAGCCCCTAAGTGCAAACTATTTGTTTACAATGAAGTGACATAATACAGTCATATAGTATCTGGCACAGTAGTGTTGCAAATTTGTGGCACAACCCCATATTGTCACAAAACAGTGTCATATTTAGTGGCACTACCATGGGTGTTTTACGAAATAATGCTGCTATTTGTGGCACTTTCACAAAAGTAGTTCTGCAAATTGCTGCACAGTGCCACAATTTTGCGGCATTAAAACAAGCTGATTAAAATAAGCATATTTCTGGCAACTTTTTAAAAAAACTAAACACAGAATCCTGTTCCTCTGGCTCCAATTAGGTAAACACAAGTGTTGGTGTTTACCAAGAGGCAGTAATTTTTAAATTATATCATTTTTCCCACATCGCTAACTGAAAACAAGATGGCGGAATCTTGACATTACTTGCTGAATTAGTGAATGCAAAACCTGCTTTTGAAAAAGCAAAACAATACTTTTGCATGGCACATGTAATTTTTCCTTAGGAAATAATGGGAAAATTTGAATTTTAATAACTTTTGAACCGATTAATATTTTTTCACCAAACCTTCAAAAGGCACATTTGTGACCCAAGACCTATATACCCTGAGATTTTCAGTCAAAACCCCAATGCCATTTTTGTGCAGTGGCATGACAAAGAATTTGACAATAACAGTAATTTACACATTTTTGAGACACCAAGTTTCCACATCTGCATATCCAACTGGGTTTACCTATAGCGCTTCGACATCACTAGCACTGACATCCCCTACAGTGACAGCTACAATGCCGACCATTGGCATTGTAGCTACGAGATGTCAGTTCTCACAGTCGGGGGGCTCCACCCCCCCACACCCGATGATCGCTAGGATTCTAACTCCAAGTCTGAGTTGGACTGGGGGGAGGCAATCACCCAGTGAGGCAGTGCCAAGCAGCACACTGACCACCACAGAGATGGGTGGATTTTGCCTGATTCTTGCTGCTGTGGTGATGTTTGCCATCGGGGTTTCACTGCGGTGACGGTACACCATACAACTGGAGCAAAACTTGCAAAATCAACAGATCATTGATCCTTGAATGTGCATGCCAAATGTTATCCTAATCGTTTGAATGGTTGCAAAGTTATTAAAGCACACCTTTTTCAGTTTAACATACAAATGAAAGAATTTGACAAAAAACTGTGATTTACATATTTTAGGACTCTATATCTCCACACCTGCACAATCAACTGGAACAAAACTTGCCATATCAAGAGATACTTGGTTCCTAATGAGGTATTCCAAATTTCATGTGAATTGTCTGAAGGTTTGCTAATTTATTAATGTACAAAATATTTAGTTTAACATAGAAATGAAGAAAGACCGACAAAAAAACATAGATCATTTTGGGATCCTATACCGCCACGCCCTCACATCCAACTGAAATAAAACGTGCCACTTCATGAGAGTCCTGCTTCATGATGGGGATTGGCCAAATTTCATTAATATTACCTGTACTGTTTCAAAGTTATTAAAGCACAAAATATTAAGTTTAACAGAAGTGAAGAAAGAATTTGGCAAAAAATGGTGATGTACATACACATTTTGGGACTATATATCTCCAGAATTCCACATCCAAGTGAAATGAAACAGGCCACATCAAGACAACTAGACTCTAAGGGTACATGCTAACCTTCATGCAAATTGCTGGAACAGCTATGAAGTAATTAAAGCACAAAGAGCAAAAGAATCGAAGAAAGAATGTGACAAAAATGGTGATGTACACATTTTGGGATTACATAGCTCTGGACCTGCACACCCAACTAGAATCAAACTTGCCAAATCAAGAGAACATTAGTCTTTGAGGAAACATGCCAATGTTCATGCAAATTTCATGAACAGCTCTAAAGTTATTAAAGCACATAGTGCAAAATAATCCTATTTTTTGTGGCAACAAACAACTTTCTCAAGGCACATCTAATTTTTCACATATGAAAAAATGGGAAACTTTAAACTTTAATAACTTTTGGACAGATTAATACTTTTTCAATAAACCTTCAAAAGGCACATGACCCAAACCCATTTTGCCCTGAATGTTACAAACCAACCGCCGCCCCCCCCCATGGTTTCAGAGAAACTGTGTGACAAAGAATTTGCCTAAAAATGGTAATTTTCATGTTTTGTACATTCTGCATCTTTGCAATCACACATCTGACTGGAACCAGACATGGCACATGCATAGATCCTTAGTCCCAAATAGTGCATGTAAAATTTCATGAAAATTGGTTGAACAGGTGCAAAGTTATTTAATTGTGTCAAGCAGACTGATGCAAGTAGCATCTTTGCGCCAAAACACAAGCTGCGTGGCATTCACAAACCCATGGTGTGTCAAAGCAAGAACCGGTGCATCAAACACACCCCTGCACCATCGCAGCGCCATATGCCGGCTAGCATCATGATGTAAGGTGCGTTGTGATATGGGCAAGACAAGTAGGACGCAGCAGTACAATTCACAAATCTGCACCAAACAGGAAATGTCAAACACTTGCTAGACCAGTGAGAGCCGAACTAAGGGGACTTAGAAAAAAAAAAAAGAAGAGGCAGGGATAGTGTTACAGGGCTTACACACAGAACTACTGCAGGACAGAGAGACAGACACCCCAGAGGATGTTTGCACCGCTGGCCCTACTGGGAATGCACCTGGCTATTCTACACCACAGGCAACCTGCCAATAGGAAGCCCAACAGGGTGGTGCTTTACAGTGGCCACAGGGACAGATGCAGCAGGTACATAGACAGCAACAATGCAGACACAGGAGGCATGCCGTGTGAGTGTACTGCCCACTCACCTAACACATGGACCTGTCAGAGGATCAGTGCATTGCATGATATAATATTGGCAAGGCAGCCATAGCACAGCTATACCATGAACTGGAGGCTGATATGAGAAGCAGGACATGTAGAGGCCATGCCATACCAACAAAGGTGAAGGTATGTGCAGCCCTACGTGTATTAGCCAGTGGTGGATTCCAGACACCAAGCAGCGACACAGTGGGCATCTCACAACCCTCTGTATCACATTGCCTGAGGGCATTCGTGGATGCCCTGGTACACAGGTCGCAGCACTACGTCTGCCTACCCACAGATGCCGATGAGCAACCGTCAATCAAGGAGGGAGTCTACAACACAGCAGGATTCCCACATGTGCTTGGTGCAACAGACTTCACAAACATTGCCTTAAGGGCACTGCTGGATGAACCAGACACTTATGTGAATCACAAGGGATACCATTCCATGAATGTACAAGCCATCTGTGACAGCAGGTGCCGTATACTGGATATCATGTCATAGTATCCTGGGTCCACACACGACGCATACATCTACTGAAACAGTGAAGTGTGTCGGGCATTCCAGAATGGAACACTCACAGATGGCTGGCCGATAGATAAGGCACACACATACAGACAAAGAACAGGTGGACATGTGAAGCATGTGGATGCAACAGTAACCCCCTTCCCGCAGGTGACAGATACTCACAACAGCCTTGGCTGATGACACTGGTGAGACTGCCCCACAGTGCAGTGCAGCAATGCTACAATAATGCCCACACAGTAAAACACAGCATGATAGAGGGCACATGAGGCATCATCAAGACAAGGTTCTGGTGCCCTCACAGATCAGGTGGCACATTGCAGTACACACCAGTAATGGCATGCAAAATCTTCTTAGCATGTTGCATGCTGCACAACATTGTGCTCAAACACAGCATACCAATGCCAGAGGATGCACAAGCACCCAACGATGATGGTGACATGAAGGAGGAGGAGGAGAAGGAGGAGGTGAGGTCTGCCATTGACTGGTGACAACGAGCCCAGCTACAACACACACTGGCCAGACAATGCATGTGTTCAAACCTGATCAAGTCACACTTTGGATGAGCACACTACACCATGCGCAGTGTGCAGGGGCACATGTGCAGCAACACCACCATGGTGTCCTGTAGGGCATGGAACACAGCACTGAAGCCATATGAAGGACACACCCATGCATGTATGTAACACACTACAGGGACATTGGGCAGCAATGCCATGGTGCTGCAGAGAACAACAAAGCAGTGTCAAGTACCCGGAGACAACCGTGGAGTGGCCACACAGTGCCAGTGGACTGGACCAGCTGCTATGTTACAGAGGTGTACTGTTGACAAAGAGGTGCTCATAGACTGTGTGCAGACCCAGACAGTACATGACACCATGACGTTGGCAGCAGCCTGCATGGCCGGGTGGGCATTGCATGCACGTGAAACAGGGGTGAGCGATGTATGTCTGATATGATGAATGGCATGGTATGACGAGTTGTGTGCCAGGCACTCTAGTCAGAGCACTGGGTGGGCCTTGCAGACAGCATGGGTTGGTTACAGCATAACAGTGCCAACATGCCACACACAGCATACCAGTGCTGGTGCCTATATGCAATGACGCTGTGTGGTGGGCACAAGGAGCACTCCAAGCAGTGTGGACAGGGGGTAAAGTGGGTGGTGAGTGGCTGCACAAACCATACAGCATGGCCCAGGGTGTGGCACATGACCAGCCACTGTGCACCTGAGGCAGCCGGAAATGGATGAGTAGTGGCATACCCATGGGGCAAGCCATGTCAGGTGGCACACAGTGGTACTGTGAGCAGGTGACATGCAAAAGACCCATTGTGCATCTATACACCATGCAACTGGTGCCAAAAGCACCCTGAAGACACAACCATTGGTGACACAGATTGTGTTGTGGCATGTGGGCTGCGGTTAGCATGACACAATGCCAACGCAGATGCAACATGAGTTGCATGCAGTCTGAGCAGCGGGAACACAGGGACATACAGGCCACACAGAGCACATGCAATAGCACATGCTAGGCAAGCACTTGCACGTACAGTGGGCCAAACAGGACAGTGTAGCTCAAGCTACAGTAGGCACACACAGTGCATAGGTAGTCAGGAGACAGTTAAATCCCAGTAGCACACAAGAGGTATTGTGGAAACAAGCAATGGCACACTGGAGAAGGACACCTAACATCTCAGATGATGAGACTGTGCTCCTCATAAGCCTGGCTGAACAATGGACCAGGGTGCTGTTCCCACAGGGGAGACAGCAATCCAGTCCCTCAGACAAGGAAAAGGTGTGGTCCACCATTGGTAACAGGTACCAAGTGATGTCTGGTATCAGGAGAACCATGAGAAAGGTCAGGCACCAGTGGAATGACCTTGCCTGGAGGGAGGGTCAGCTCCTGGCCCACCTGTGGAGGATGGCTCACCACGCAGACATCCAGATTCAAGGAGGATTGCCAAGGCAGGCAGATATGTATGTCACTACACCCGGTACTGATACACAGAACACCACAGTGACCACAGATGCACAGCTGTGTACTGATGATGTCATGCACTTTTATGTCTAAGCAGGAGAGGTGAAGGCCAATGAAGGGCAGGGGAGACCCATGAGACATGGAAAGGGTGGAGAGGGACAAGGCCCATGTGATGCCCAATGGCACCAAGATAAGTGTACATCCAGCATGCCATATATGTATTATTGTAATGTACTGTGTAGGGACCAATGTGCATGAGGGAAGCATGGCAGCAGCCAAGTGCTGTGTGTGTCTATGGCAGTATAAGGCCCAGTGATGTGCATTATGTAGCTGGATGTGCATGCCTGTGGCCACAGACCACACATACAGCTGCTGACAGTAGGGCGGTAACCCGCGTCCTATGTCATGCATACAGGCCACATGTCCCGCTGATGTGTTTGGGGTCATACACACAGAGGGGACACATGTGCATTTCAGGCTGCAAGGGTGACACACAGGGTACAGTATGCAGTCACAGAGATGGACTCCATCATACTCTTGCTGACATGCAGCTGTGCCATGCATGTGTCACTCATGCACTGCACAGTGCTGTGACAGGCCATGTGATGGTACCGATGGTGTCATGTGCAGATGGCACATGATGTGGCACACACACACACACACACACACACACACGCACATAGGCACACAACCACAGAGGCATTAATGCCACCTGTGAATGTAGTTGGGGGTAGAGCACATGCATTGTGTACACCATCAGGAGATTGAGCACATTTTACTGCTCTCTAGTAGTTGTTTTCACTTGGTCATCACCCCCTCATCACTCCCTCATCACCCCCTCTCCAATCGTTGAAAGCTATCCCGCCATTGTGCACTCCCCAGATCAGCCCTCCTCCTCCTGCTCCTGTCAGGCAATGTCCACCCCAATCCCGGGCCTGGCAGCACTGGTCCTCCCCCTGAAATCTCCTGGGCTGTGCATTGCTTCTATGAACATCTGTAGCCTCCTGAAAAAACTGAACTCTGCACTGCTGGGTGACTCTTCATAAACCTGATGTTGTTGCCCTTGTTGAAACCTGGCTGTCTCCCTCCACTCCTAACTCTCATGTCTCTCTCCCCGGCTACACTCTCCACCGGTTGGACCCGTGTCGGCAGGAGAGGTGGGGGCTGTGTCTTCTATTTGAAGGATTCTCGTGGGGCTACCACTCCCCGCCTGACCTCGACCATAAGGCCCAGGCACTTACTCTAAAGCTGTCCCCGGACCAGCTAGAGGCCCATTATTCCTAACAGTAGCCTACATACCCCCAAGAACCAATCCCAGGCCCTGGGCCCACTAATTGACTACCTCACCTCCCTACCAACTCGTCGGACCAAATCTTGGTGGGCGACTTGAATATAAACTGGCTCTGCCCTCATCTTCCTCCACCGTGAGGCTTTCGATTCAATTGACCTAACTCAACTGGTCTCACAGCCTACTAGAAAAACCCTGGGGGGACAAGCACCCTCCTGGATGTGGTCCTCACCAACAGGCCAATCCATCCACAACATCCAAATCCTCCTGACTGCCTCAGTGACCACTCCCTGTGCTTTTCAACTGGGAAACCCCTCGGCTCTCATCCCGGTCAAAACCACCTCTCAAAGCGGCTTAGCCCTGGAGGACTCATAGGCCTTAGCGCTTCCTTGCCCACACTGATTGGTCCCCTCTAACGAGGGCAACCAACATTGACTTGGCCCTGGGCTTCTTTGTAAGCACTTTCAACTTTACCTGTGATATCTTTGCTCCCATAACTGCTAGGAGGTCCAAAGTGAAACATGCCCCTTGGATCACCCCTGCCCTTCTGTGGCAACTTAAGCAACGTGACAATCTTTGGCACCTTGCTGTTGCTACTGGCCGTTCAGCTGACAGGCAGTCCTATGCTGCTGCCCGTAACCAGTGCACCTGGGCCATCCATAAGCAAAGGCGGATACTACCAAGCCTCTCTTACCTCCTCCTGGGGAACCCCAGGTGCTTCTGGACAACATCAAGCAACTGAATGGTCACTCCCAGTCCCTCTCCTTCTCTTCTCAACATCAATGGTACCGTCTCCTCTGACCCTGCCCTCATTGCCTCCCACCTCAATAACTCCTTTACCGACCTTAGCTCAGTACTTCCTGGTAACTTTTCAGTCCACCTCCTCCATCTGTACCACCACCCATAGCCGCCCTCTTTCCACCTGCATCGTGTCACCACGCAAGAAGTTAGGCCTACTTGCTAAAAGCCCCAAAGGTAACACCATCGCATTGACTCACTGATCCCTGCCTTTACGTCAGGTCTTGGATCAGGTCCTCTCACCTATTACATGCATTTTCAACAAATCACTCTGTCTCAGAAAATTCCCCTCTGCCTGGAAGATTGCCACAGTTGCCCCTGTCCATAAAGGTGGTGACAGGACTCTTCCGGGTAACTACCGACCCATCTCAATCCTCTCCCCCCTCTCTAAGGCTTTAGAGAAAATTGTGGCGTCCCAAGTCTCTGACTACCTCTGTAAGTACAATGTTCTCTGCCCTGAACAACATGGGTTCAGAGCAGGTCATAGTACCAATACAGCACTCCTGGAATTTTCCAACTTCCTCCATGCCTCCTTGGACTCTGGTGCCCTGGCTGGTGCTGTATTCATTGACCTGTCTAAAGCATTCGATACTGTTTCGCATCCTCTTTTGCTCTCCACCCTCGACCTAATAGGCTTTGGCTCAGGACCTGTTTCCTGGTGCACCAGCTATCTCTCCACCCGCTCCCAATGTGTGAAAGTCAACGGTACTCTCTCTGAAACATGCCCCATTCGCTCTGGGGTGCCGCAGGGCTCAATTCTTGGACCCCTACTATTCTCACTCTTTCTTAACTCCCTACCCAGCAGTTGTCACGGTAGATGCTTCTCTATGCTAATGATGCTGTTCTCATTGCCTCCACTGACCCCATGCTGCTACAGAACTCCCTCCAACTAGTCTTTGACTCTGCAGCTACCTGGTTCACTGAGCACCGACTTGTTATCAACCTTAAGAAAACAAAAGCGATGCTCTTCTCCCACCCCAAAATAAGTACAGCAAGTTTCCCTTAGCTGTCCACTCCACACCAATCTCGTCATTGACCAGATGCAATCCTATAAATATCTTGGTATAACCTTTGACCCTGCACTTTCATTCCATGGACATATATCTGCCCTAAATTCTGTACGCCAACTCACGGCTAGGCATTCTTTACCGGCACAAGAAATGCCTCCCTCCTGATGCCCTCCGCCTGGCTGTCACTTCCTCTGTCATGTCTCTCATTGACTATGGCCTTCCGGTCTATGGCTCAGCAGATCAGACTGCCCTCAACAAGGTTCGTCTCACAGTAAATAAGGCCTGCAGACTTATCACTGGTGCTCCCAGACTCACTCACACATGTGAGCTGTACACCCTGGCTACCCTACTCAACCTGGAAGAGCGACTCATGTATCAGACATGCCAGCTCACCTTTAAAGCCCTGCATGGCCTATCCCCATGGGCCTATCCAACTCCATTCAGCCGTACTGCACTGGCCCTGATCACGCACAGCTTGTCAAGAGCTACCTAGTTATTCAGAGCCAGGACCTCCACAAGGTCAGAGGCATTCCCCACCGTGCGCCCACTGGTATAACTCCCTCCCTGCCAGTGTCTCAAACTCTCTAACCTTAGCTTGCTTTAAGCCCAGGCTCAGAAACTTCCTGCTAGCTCTCGCAAATGCAACTGCCGCTAGCCTAGTGTAAAAAAAAAAAAAAATATATATATATATATATATACTCTGTTTGACAATGCTCACTGAGCGGCTCCCCCCCTTCCTTTCCCTACTTATTCCTCCTCCCCTATCTCCCTCCCTTCTACCCCCACCAGCTCTCCCCCGACCATAAGTTTTGCACCTTTTGTTATCTTTAGCTCGTTGGAGATTGTACTCTATTGTAACAAAATTGTAATTGAACTGTAACTTTTTTGTTTGTAAGTACTGTGTCCCTTGTACTACTGTTCTGATGTCCTCTTTGTGACGAGATACCTTTGTAAATGAGCCTCTGGCTCAAAGGTTTCTAAACTGATGTTTAACTAAATAAATAAATGGTGCATATCGCAGCTGTGGGTGCAATAGATGGCATAGCATGTCAATGGCATGCCACCCCTTGCATGTGAAGTCTGTGCAACATAAATTTTCTGTGGTCTCAGGTGCACACAAGCATTGCAATCCCTCACAGTCTGTTACATTGTGTTGCAGTTGCCACCGCCAGTGTGCAGAGGGGACAGCAGGGCCATGACGCACAATGGCTTAGCCTTGAGCAAGTGATGCGCTGCCTGAAGAGGGTGATGCAAGGGTGTATGCTGCCAGAATGAGGAGGATCACCCAGGGTGGTCAGCAGGAGGCATGGCAGGAGGGTACAGAGGCCAGTACAAAGGAGGAGGCAGCCCCAGTGGAGCAGCAGTAATGGTCTCCATACGTGGTGCCGGACAACGGTGATGTGGGCCAGTCTGACACTGATACCACAGTGGACATGACTGCGGGTGATGGCAGTCTGGGTGGTGCTGGACAGGCAAGTAATGGCCAAGATGATAATGAGGATGCACCTGTATGTGGGGCCATGGGGCCTGCCCTCGAACACGAACCTGCTCAGCCTGCATGTGCCGATAGTGCATCACATGACATGGATGCCGGGGTGTCGATGATGAACATCCGCAGCTGCCCACCCTCGGTGAATTTGCATAGGGACTCAGCATGTGTATTAGACCTCTGGCACATCATATTTCTATGGTGAACGATGATATGCATGACCTGCTGGAGTACCTTGAATGCATTGGTGAACACTAACTGTTGGACTTGCTGAATGCAACATTGTCCAGAGCGCTATGTACTACATGACAGTCGTGACATGGACACGGCACACAGTGTAGACCATACACAGGTGTAAGATCATTCAGGTTGTGGTTAACACAGTGTACAATGCTGTTAATTGTTGTTCTGTTACATCTCTGTTGTTTTTGTTGTTTTTGTTGTTGTACACACGTCACTGTCTACTTATCCGTATGCCTTTTTGTTGTTGTAGTGTATTGCTTTGTTGTTCATAATACATTGTTGTTCATCATTCATACTGTGTCCTTGTGTCATTCATGAATGTGCATGCCCTACATCTGCCTATGCTGTGTACTGTGCATTGTCAGGCAATGTGTAATTACCAGCCCACATGGGCATACACAGGCCCTCACCTGGACACCAGAGAATGTTGACCTGCAACATGTGTCGTGCACTGCATGCCAAATAGACAATATACACCACAGGGCCCTGTAGTGTGACACTCTGTGCACAGTGTCAGATCACTGTATGTATTGCAACCTGTATTGGGGATTCTCTTAGTTCAACAGTGGCATGCCACTGTGGGTAAGCCAAACCATCAGTTGTCAAGGTGGAACCCTGCGGTTTGGGCCTGCGTGTGTTGTGCATGTCATGGTTCTACACATGTAGTACACCATTCCATGTTGGGACTGTGTGGTGTGTCACTGTATGAGGAATTGTGCAATGTCCGCCCATCATTATGCAGTGTGCATCACAGTATGCTGGATATGGTGGCATGTCACACATCAGGTATTGTGTATGGGTGTGCTGACTGTGGAATGGGTGGGGTACACCATGTATGTGTGGAGGGGGTGACAAATGTCCAGCACTGGCCATGCACCTGGGTGTGTCAGCTGATCTGGAACTGTGCTGCATGTGCCATGGTTCAGGCCTGTGGTGATGTTCCCCATTGTGATGTGTGTAACGCAATGGGTGCACCATGGGCACAGGGGTGTGTGGGGGGGAAGCACGACCTGTATGGTGGTTATCTGCAGTACAAGGGATGTGGGGGTGCAGTGTCAATGGGTATTTTGCATGCCATGTTGTACACACGTGTTTGCAGGCCAGTGTTCCCAGGGCAGGCACTGGAGGTGTGTAATGGCATCTGGCACATGATGTACAGGTTGACAAGGGGATTACTGCTGTCTTGTGGTTAGTGGCAGGCTGCTGGCATGTGTGCATGTGTCCCCTGTCTGTGGTGGCATGTCCAGGTGAGGTCATGGCCATGAGCACTGTACACAGGACATGGGGTCATAATGCATGCACCATACATACACATGGCACACGTATGGTGCCATGTGTGGTGTGTGTTCAGGTGAGTGGCTGTGTTTAGGGTATCGTGTGTCCATGAACACCATTACATAGTGGAGGACACTATCATTAAGGTCATTTCCCCCTGTCCGGTGTACATGCCTGACATGTTTTGTGCTTACTACCTATGTGGGTGGACAGGCTGCCCTTTACGGTTTACATTGGCTGGTTTCCACCACTGTTCTGCACATGGCGGCTGTGTTGCCATGGTGCTGCTCTGTGCTGCATCTTGCGGTATGTCACTGTTCGCCTGTGTTCCTGAGGTGGCCGGCTGTGTGTGTACCATGTGCCTCTGTGACTGTCGTGGTGTCTCCAGCCATGGTTGTTGCACTGCATCTGTCCCTGCCTCACTGCTGTTGTTCCCCCTCCATTTAATGCAGCTGCCTGATGCTGCTGTCTGTGCACGGGATTCTGCTGCAGCTGTTTCTCAACTGGCTGTCTGCCCCTCACAGGCCATTCCAACTGCATCAGTGTGGCTATTCTTCCGGCCTCGACTCTGGGATGCCTTGTGCTGTGCCAGCTTCTCTGCAGCACTGGCTGTTATTATGGCCATGGCTGGGGCCTGTCCTGTTGTGTTCTGTGTGTGGATGGCCTGCGCCACGACACTGTCTGACAGGTGAGTGTCCTGCCCCTATGCACCTCCTGTTCCACTACCCTTTCATGCCTGTCCACATCCTTGGCTTAGTTCATAGGATTGTTGCCGTGGGTGTCTTCCATGTCATGCCCACATGTGGCTTCTTGCTGTCTGTGCACCGCTGTGCCCTTTCCACTGTCTACACCAGTATCACTGTGTGCCACCAACCCTACCATGTTGTCTGTTGTGTCCACATGTCTCTCATCAGTGGCAGTGTCATCCTGCTGCAGTTTGCATGTAGCTCTGTGACATCAATCCTTGTCACCCACCTCTCTGTCCTCTAGTCCAGCTGTGCGTGCCACATTCTGAGTTGACACAGTGGCTGGATGTTGTCCTGTGATCATTGCAGGCTGTGCCATGCCCTATCTGCTCTCACAGCTCTGCATTGCATCCTAACCACCCCTGTGGGACACATGCTGGGTCACACTGCTGTGTGCTGTGTGCCATGCTGTTCATCACTGCTGTGTGCTGTGTGCCATGCTGTTCATCACCTGGCCATCTCCATTCCCACCACCCATTGTTTTCAGAACAGGACCGTGGGACCATTGACATCCTGGCTACATTCTGCTGCATGCATCTTGCTATCTCCTGCAGTGTTACGGCCATTGCTGTTGTTGCCAACATCTGGGTAATGTGCAGTGCAATGCTGCATTCTATGACCATGGTCTGCCTTTCTATGGCATCAGTCTGGAGCTGGATACACAGCCGTATATCCAGGAGGAGCATAGCTGTCTGTGTCATTTGGCCTGCCACTTCCTGTATCCCATGTATCATGGCTGAGTGGATGTCTGCCACAGTCAGCTACAGCTGACCCATGTGTGCTATGGTGGCATTTGTGTGGTCACGTATGCTGTCATGTATCCCAGCCAGCTCATGCTGTGCTGCCTCCTGGGTGAACATGACATCCTGGAAGTATTGTGATAGGTCGTTCCCAAGGTCTTCTTCCAATGGCAGTGTCATTGCACCTTGTTGGCCTGTCCCACATGCACCTCCAGGGGCCCAGTGACAAGCAGAAAGAGGAAGGCTGATCAACCCTTGTGGATGGGCTCCTCGTTCTGGAGCTACAGATAAGTACAATTTTTTTTTTTGTGGGGCAGCATGCATGGAAGTGTAATGGGGGTATACATACCAGATAGAGGGGAGGATGCAGTGGGGAGACGAGACCTAATCCCTTTCCTACAGCTGCTCGGTCTGTCTCCCCGATCCTCATAACTAATGGGTATTTGGCTAGGGGCAGGATATTTTCTTCTTGCCCCTTCCCTGTACCAGCTGTCTGGCAGATCTCTTGTATAGCTCAAAATGTATGAATGCTTTGCACTTATTATATGTCTATATGCCCTTTGTGTATACTTTTGAGTGGGGGGGGAACGTGTATGATGCTACATACACTGGTGTTCTGTGATGATTTTAAGGCTCCTTGGTTAGGCTGGAGGGGATGGGAGATCTGTAGACTCACTGATCCACTACCCCACCCCCTTCAAACTCTTTCCCACTGGGCAAGAAACTTTCTCGGCCACAAAACATGGTGGATTTACCTCCAAGACCCTCTAGCATAGGAAATGACGGACCCAGAATAAACACGCCAAAAACCCGACTAACACCCCGGTGAGACCTAGCCAGAGCTGCAGGAGGGATACTGGAGGGGATGTCCAGTAGACATCCGTGTGTCCTACACCCTGTACAGTGAAGGGGAGGGGTGGTTAGGTTCGTTATGTGAGCACACTGCCCACCTTCACCCTCCCAACACAGCCACTCCATGATATAGTCCCAGGATGGACAAGCCAGTGAACACTCCAAACTCATGGTGCTCAGAGTGCCCCCGCTGTTGTTGGGAGGTGGTGATGAGTGTCCTGGGGAGTCCAGTGATTCAAGTGGACTCAGGACATAATCCCCTCCCACAACCACCCCCACGGCACTTAAGGGACTACTAATGGCATTATAACCTGTCGTGGACATCCCTCTACCACTCTATTACCCCCCATCAGTACCTCGATGTAGAGACAACAGTGCCAGACAGGGTAGCCACCCACCCACCCCACCCCCATCCAACAGGCTGACAACAGATAATGAATTTTCCAATCTGGCACAACATATGATACCCGGAGAGGGCATGGGGTAATGAGAACTCAGATCGATGGATTTTTGCTGACAGACATTACTATGGTAGCCCTCAGGTATAGGACATACCCAGCAACTCTGGGAGGCTGTTCTCCCATAGGTGTTATGGAGCAGCTATAGTGTAGTGTTGTCTGGTTGCCTTTTATTGTTCTATGGCCACGTCGGCCATTTGGCTATGCCAAGCCACTCCTCAGGGTAGGACGGACCAGCCATTGGTTGCTGTCACAGCCAGCTTTAGTCTGTACTGAGAACTACAGAGTATTTTAGGTTGATTTTACATTACTGTCTTACTGTTAATCTGCTAAGAGCTGAAACACTAAGTCTAATGTCTAAGGAACCCATACTGTGCTAAACTAAGGTTCCCATCTGGTTTGCCTGTTCACAAGACTGTTTATCAGGGAAGGGAAACTGTTGCACACACCCCTGGGACTCCCACCAGGGGAATCTATCCCAGTTTTTCCACACTTCCCTGTTCCCGTAAGTCAGGCTCAGAGGCAGTCCTTTTACTTTCTCCAATATCCAGCACTGACTGGGGGGCATCAGTGGTGACCCGTTTGAGGTCCAGTACCCACTGGAAAGATGACTCCAGTAGAGATACAGCCATTTCTCAATAAAAAAAACCCTCCCTACCCTCTCCGCCTCCTAGGCCAATGCACTGAATACACCTATATCAGTAGGGGAAGTAGACAGTGCCATTAAAGACTTGAAAGGAGGGAAATCCCCAGGTGGGGACGGGTACATAGTGGACTTCTACCAAGCCCTATGCCAACTCCTGACCACCCTGCTTACTGAGGTCTTCGGCCAATATTATTGTCCTCCCCGAGAAAGATAAAGACCTGACCAACCCAGGCAGCTACCGCCTGATTTTCTTCATCAACGTGGACAGCAAAGTGTATGCAAAAGCGCTGGCCAACCGCCTGAGCTCCCTGCTACCTACCTTGGTTCACCCATCTCAGGTTGGGTTTGTACCAGGTCACCACAGCTCAGATCACCTGAAAGCCCTGTTAAACCTATTGCATGTGGCGAGGGGGTTGCCAACACCAGCTGCTGCCATCAATATGGACTTTGAGAAGGCCTTTGACTCTCTGAAGTGAGATTACCTGGGTGCCACCCTAGCACAACTGGGTCTGAGTGATGGCTTCCGGAGCAAAGTATGGGCCATCTACCAAAAGCCAATGGCCAGTGTTTCCACTAACCAAATCACCTCCCCCCCCTTTCCCCCTAGAGCGGGGGACAAGGCAGGGATGCCCTCTGTCCCCACCCCTATTTGTGCCTGTGGTGGAACCTCTGGCCGCCAGAGTTACACACCACACTGACATTAAAGGTATACAGGTTGGTCAGAGCTCCTACCTGACCCTGATGTATGCTGATGACCTGCTCCTTCCCCTTGCAGACACGTCAGTAGCAATACCCCCTCTGCTGCATCTTCCGGGTTCATTTGCCCTAATTTTGGGGCTCAAACTGAACCAAGCTAAAACCAAGATGTTGCCACTAAATGGGCACTGCACCCAACAAATAGCAGCAGATACAGGCTTAATGTGGGCCCCATCTGGGATTACATATCTGGGCATAGAAGTGCCTCTGAAACTGGAGGATATCAGGGGAGCAAACATCCACCCATTACTGGTCAACACCAAACTGGAGTTCGAGAGGTGGAAATTACTCTGTCTTGCCTTCGCTGGGAAGATTGCGGCCATCAAAATTGTGACAGCCCCCAGATTCTTTTACAACCTCTCCCACCTACTGATTTTACCACCAAAACAATGGGCTCCAACCCATCAACAAATTGATTGGGGACCTCCTATTGGAGGGGGCCAAACCCAGATTCCTCCAGAATAAGCTCAGGGCACACTGGTCCCAGGAGGGCTGGAGCTTGCCATGTGGATGGAGGGATACAAATGGGCATTCCAATTGGCACAAACTGTTAAATGGCTCTGGGCCCCTCATGGAGAAGACCCTCAGTGGGTGGAAATGGAACGGGAACAAATGGGACTCATGGATGCTGCCTCTCTCTCATTCTCCACGGTGTGCCCACCAAGCTCACATAACCATCTTATCACCTCACCCATCATAGTAGCCTCTAGGAAAATATGGCACCTCACTGCCAATAAACTAGCAATGAACCCCCTCCCCATCACTCATGCCCCTCTGTGGCACAATCCCAGCATCACTATAGATAACAGAAGAGTGGCTTGGCCACAATGGAGCAACAGAGGCATATTGAGGACAGGCAACCTCCTGGACCTTCCAGACCTGTGGGCACCCCCCTTCCAAGTACTCCATGAGTGATGGCAGCTGCCTAAAAGGAACTTCTGGAGGAACCTACAGATTCGGGAGGCTCTCCACCCCCTACTGGCCCAGTCCAGTCAAACCCCAACAGGACAATCCATCCAAGGCTGGCTTGAATGCCTGAAAGGCCTGGCCAGCTGCATCTACAGTCTACTCAGGGACACCCTTCCTTGCCAATCAGAGGAAATGAAGGCCAGGTGGGAGAGGATGCAGCAATGCGAAATCCTGGACCCCCAGTGGGAAGGGGCATGGCAGGACTCACATAAATGGTTCAGAGATAAGCCCACCAGATTAATCCAGAATAAAATCTCTCTCTTCCCTGGTACAAATCCCCAGCTGTTCTCCACAAAGCCAAACTCCTGTCATCGGATGCATGCTGGTGCCGCCAAGGTCAAGGGGTGGATCTCTTTCATATCTTGTGGTCCTGCTCATTGGCTTCAGAGATGATGCAGAAACCAATCCACCAAGAACCCACATTCCTCCTCCTAGGCCTAAAGGAAGACCTCACACATCTTATCCCTTCCACCAGTGAGGTCGCGAGGGCAAGTTGTTCAGCCTCCCACGTCGCTTTAACCTCCCCGCTGGACAACAGAAGTAACCAGCAGTGAGGTCACGAGGAAGTTGTTCAGCCCTCCCCATGGCCCACCAAATCCCCTGCAACAGAAGCACCAGCAGTGAGGTCGCGACGGCAAGTTGTTCAGCCCTCCCCACAGCCGCGAATCCCCCACGGACAACAGAAGCACCAGCAGTGAGGTCAGCGAGGAAGTTGTTCAACCCTCCCCCACGGCCGTCACCCCCGCTGGACAACAGAAGCACCAGCAGTGAGGTTTTGGTGAGTGTTGTTCAGCCCTCCCACGGCCGCCGAATCCCCATGGACAACAGAAGCACCAGCAGTGAGGTCACGAGAGCAAGTTGTTCAGCCCTCCCGCAGCCACTGAATCCCCCGTGCGGACAACAGAACACCAGCAGTGAGGTTGCGAGGGCAACTGGTTGTTCAGCCCTCCCCACGGCCGCCGAATCCCCCCCATGGACAACAGAAGCACCAGCAGTGAGGTCACAAGAGCAAGTTGTTCAGCCCTCCCCACAGCCGCCAAATCTCCCCCGCAGACAACAGAAGCACCAGGTAGAGATCCCACACTTGCAGCTGCTTCAGGGAGCTGCGACACAGATTTTGAACTTGGCACATTTTTGCAGACTGCCTGTTGCCTTTTCGGATTTTTGTCGGTGGAGCAGTGTAGATAGTTTTTTTTTCTCTACATACTGCCTCCCAACTGACATTGGATTTGCACTCAGGGGCACTGTACTTTAAGGGGATCTGAGTCAGTAAAATAATTTAATTAACTGTAAGGGAATCGGAACAGTGCTTTACAGGATTTGATCCCGGTTAAGCTAAAGGGGTCTCAATTGAATTAATTCTGCTCTCCAGACAGATTTGGGAAAGGGGAAAGAATTGAGCCTGAATCAAGTTATTTATTCTGTACCTTACAGCCTGTAATACTGCTTACAATCAATTTAAAGCTGTCTCATTACAATTGTGTTGCATGTTAAATCTCGTAGCTGATACTAGCTCCTCCTCCCTACCTACCTACCTCTACTTAAAACTGCCTTTTTGTGTCCCTTCCAGCAGTGAGGTCGTGAGGGCAAGTTGTTCAGCCCTCCCCACGGCCGGCGAATCCCCCCCCCCGCAGACAATAGAAGCACCAGGTAGAGATCCCATGCTTGCAGCTGCCTCAGGGAGCTGCGACACAGATTCTGACCCCACCTGCACTATGTGCAGTCTCCCCACCCTTGGTGAGCTCCTACTTATACAGCCCACTTTCCCATTAGCTCCTTATATTATCCAGCCACTAGTGGCCACCTCAGAGCAGCTTTCAAATCTACTACTGAAAAATGCAGTTTCTCTCAGTTTCTCTCATTAGCAATTATTATGCTATGCCTAACCTTATCTTCCCTTCCTCCCTCATCCCACCCTATTCTACCTGGCTCTCTGCCACTTTTCCCTTCGGTTGCAAAGCCGCCCCTCCACTCCTCCTCTGCATTAGTGGACCACAATCGGTTCCACTGGCACAACTGGACCTTGGGGGCCTCTATCCTCCCTCCCTCTTTCCATGCAGAGATACCTGCCCTATATATCCCCTTCTACTTAGACCCTAAGCCAAACTCACTAACTCCCATCTGTCCCCCTAGGGGCTCATCATCACTAAAGACCTTATACCTAGTAAGGCACATCCTGGTCCTCCTTCTGCTATAGCCGGGGACATAGAACATAACCCAGGTCCTCCATCCCCTATAGCTGGGCAACCCCCAGCACCAGCTACTCACCTACCAAAAGGTTTTAAAATAGTCCACCTAAATATATGCAACATTCTAAACAAAATAGCAGCCCTACAAACTACTATCCTAGCCCTTTGCCCCGATATTGTAATCATCACGGAATCTTGGCTGAAGCCCCATAACCTGGATGCAGAATTCTCAATACCCGGTTCTCCTTAATCTCCCAAGACAGACAGGGCAGTAAGAAGGGTGGCGGCACTGCCATGTATATCTCCTCTAAACTCCAATTCTCCAAAATCACACCAACTGCACCCATACAATTCATAGATTCACTTATAATCAAAATCACCCTGCCGCACTCTATCCCTGTATACTTAGCAGGGTCATACTGCCCTCTAGACACCCCTCTGGGTAGCATCCTTGACCACCTTGGCAACCTGAGGTCCGTTACGGCAGGCAGCGAACTCCATATCCTTGGTGATTTCAACCAGAACTGGCTAGGCTGCACAGCCGCCAAATCGCTGAAGCCAAATAAATGCTCTAAACTTGTCCCAACAAATAGGGGAACCTACTCGCCTAAACCACAAATCCAATAAACACACACTACTAGATTGTGCCCCTCACCACCCACCCACATCGGATAGTTAAAGCTGGCCTGCTACCAGACTCCCTTAGCGACCACCACACTTGATTTATGTATGCGGAAAATCTTCCATCAAAGGCCCCTCCCGCCACGCTTTGTAGAGTCTACAAATCCCTTCGGTGATTTACCCTCCTAAGCGACCTTACTAGCATTGACTGGTCGTTCATCCCTAGGGCCACCTCCATGGACGAGGCCCTGAAATTTTTTCTACCAACTTCCTAGACACCTGGGATCTCCACGCTCCTCTCAGGAGATCCAGAGTAAGAGGATCCCACTTACCATGGGTAACATCTAACTTCATGGAACAACTATGAGCCAGGGACCGAGCCTTGAAATCCTTTAAGGCCTCAGGTGCTCAAACGGCTCTGCAACACTACCGCTCACTAAGAAATGCCTGCACTAGACTCGTACTTCAGGCCAAATCTAATTACTTCAAATCGGTGTTCAGCAATAACTCCGCTCACCCTACACAATTCTGGAAGTCTATAAAATCCCTCCTTTCCCCACCGGCCCAAAACCCCACTCCCACTCTCAACCTAGGAGGAAGAATCATCGAAGATCCTAGCTTGGTTGCCACTGAGTTTAATTCATATTTCTCCTCCACCACATCTTCTACTACCCTCGCATCCCTACCCCCGCCTTTATTCTCCTGCAGTATCTTCTCCGGCCCCTTCTCACTCTGCCCAGTCTTACCTGGCCAGGTACTAAAAATTCTGCAGTCACTCAACCCATCCAAAGGCAAATGCCCATTGGGCCTTGATTCAAAATGCTCCTGCTTTCAGCACCTGCCACCAGCCTACCTCTCACCTCGCTATTTAATCTGTCTTTCAGACTTCGGGCAGTCCTACAATATGGAAACAAGCACAGTCATTCCCTAGCCAAGGTGGTGACCTTTCCTCCCTTCCAACTACCGTCCCATATCACTGCTCCCCATCCTAGCCAATATTCAAGAGCGTCTGGTACTATCCCAGCTCCACCACTATCTGAATACCATATCTTTCTTCACCCCCTTCCAGGCCGGTTTCAGAAAAAAATCACTCCACCACCACCTCTCTTCTTCGTCTCACTAACTCCATCCTTACGGGTATGGACAAAGGTGCAATTACTGCTGCTATATTTATCGACCTGGCTAAAGCCTTCGACACGGTCTCGCATCTCCTGCTGTTGGCTAAACTCGCCCAAGCTGGACTGTCCGCAAATGCAATTAGCTGGTTCCATTCTTATCTGTCAGGTAGGTCCCAATCAGTCCGTATTGGCTCGGCTAGATCCACCTCACTCCCTGTCACTAGTGGAGTCCCCCAAGGGTCTGTACTCGGCCCTCTGCTGTTCTCTATCTTTCTCAACGACCTGCCTGTTGCCTGCCCACACACTGCTATCCATATGTACGCCGACGCACAGTACTGTTTGCCTCTGACCCATCCCCAAATGCCGTGACAGTCTGTCTACAGAAGGACTTCGACTCCATCTAAAGTTGGTTCCTCTCAAATCAACTATTCCTAAACTCAAAAAAAACAGTCTCCCTCACCTTCGGCTCTCGAGCCAAACTAACTCGCCTTCCTGCCCCCACTTTCTACACTCTGGATAGCTCCCCACTAGAGGCATGTACTTCATATAGATATCTCGGGTCTGGTTAGATCAGCACCTTGACTTTTCTGCGATATAGATGCCTTACAAAAACTGCATTCCATGCTGGGAGCTCTCTACCGAACAAAACTGCATCCCTCTACCAACCAGACTAGAAATAGTCCAAAAATGATTCTCCTGATTATGGATTATGGTGATGTTGTCTCACGTGCTGCCCCCCAACTTCCTTATCTAGGCTCAGTCCCCTCTTCAACTCCTTCTGCCGGTTCTCCTTGGACCGTCCTCCAAATACTCATCATTGTGACCTCTACCAGTCCTTGGACCTCCCCTCGCTACATAACTGGCGATTGTTACACTGTGCCAGAACCACTGCTAAGTTCTGATCACAGACACTCCCATCCTACCTGTCATCCTTCCTAGCTGCCCTCCCCCCACTGGCCTACGCTCTCAGGAACTTAGACTCTCGGCTCCTGCATATCCTGCACAGATCCACCTGGTCTGGCCAGGCTGCCTTCAGCTTCAGGTTGCCCAAAATATGGAACTCCCTGCAGCCGATGCGTGCACATACAATTACTACACACAGAATGCCGTTCTTAAAACACACTTCTCTACCAATTGCTCCTGTATCCCCCACTGAATAATTCACAACCTCATTACCTGATGTTAACACCAGTCTGGTTTCTCCATTTTTGGTATGTGTGAGGCTGTCTGCACCAAACGTTTATTGAATTGTTATTGAAAATGTACCTTCAAATCATATTATGACTGTCTCATCTATTGTTTTGTACCACACTTATTTATGTATGTTTGCTCCTCTGTATTACTGTACCATTTGTAACCCCCGGTGCATCTGGAATCAAGCGGTACTCTGCTCAGTATGCCTTCCTGGTTAATCTCTTAAATAAATAAATCATGCAGGAACTCCGATGGCTTGCTTTTCTGGCTGTTCAGACAAAGAGGGCTTTGGTCTGCAAGTGGTGTTCCACTGTTTCATCCACAAACAGAGAGGTCCTGGCCTCTCTCTCTTGAACTTAGCGTCCTTGGACAGAATCTCACACCTCAAGTCCTATCAGTTGGACAAGTTTCAGCAGTTCTGGGCCCATATCTTCTGTATGTCAACCCCCTCAGTGGGGGTTGGCTGATGCCCTCTGGATTCCAGAAGGACATCTTAGGTTCAGAATCTCATCCAAGATAATGGGGAGCTTGGGCTAGTGTGTGCATCATGACATTGTAGGGTGGAAAGGTTGGTGGGTAGCACAAGATTAAGGTCAGGATAGACATGATAAGCTGACCCCCATGATGTTGTAAGAGGACCTGGCTGTCTATATTAGTACACAGTAGGGGCTATACTGGGGCCTCATTTGACAACTCTAGATTACACAAACTGCTCACTCTTATGGACCTTTTTCCTTTGTGGATCAATTTATTGTTTCAGGAGCAGGCGGCTGCCTGGACCATAGGAACTAAAGACACTTCTACATGGGTTCGGCTGGCGTGCCCTGTAGGAGGTGCCAGAAACTCAGTTAAGAAGGGGACATCGCCCAGTCGCAGATTTGGTCCACTCAGCTCGAAGCAGTGAGTACCCTTTACTATCCCGTTTGTTTCTGATTATAGTCCTCCTCTGTCCCCTTATGATAGCAGCTTGTTGGGACTGTCCTGGGTGATAGACAACACTCCAGAGAATTAGACAAGGTAAAGCCTACCACTCAAAGGTAGTTTATCTGTGTCCCCTACCAAGACAGAATCTTTTAAACTGGCAGTTAGTTTCAACTCTGATGTACCTTGAACCCTGATAAGAAACATAGTTATCTACTAGTTATTCTGTATTTTTCTGTTATGTTATCCTTGCTTATCCTTCCCCCTTCCTTGCCTTTCCCCTCTGTGATCCTTCTCCCCACCCCATTTTTTTTTTTTTGAAATGGTACCTGTTTGTAATACAATGACTGTACTTTTTTGTATCATATATGACTTGGAAAATCAATAAAAAATCATTTTAAAATAAATCCTGCTTTTTCTATTTTTTGTCAGCACTTTATATCTCAGAAATCACACAATGGATTCCCACCAAATTTGGCTGGTCAAGAGACCTAGCCCTAGAGATTTCATGCAAATCCATTGAATGGCTCCAAATTTATTAACCCTCAAAGTTTGAACTTTAACATAGAAGTGCACTTTCACCGTTAACTATACTGGTGCAATGAACTATTTTCACCCTAAATATACTGTGTATATATGTGTGTGTATGTATATATATATATATATATATATATATCATGACAAAAACTCCATTTAATGCATCAGTTAGGGTTGTTCACTAGCGACAAAAGTGAGGAAATTTGCTGTTAGGGTTGAAAACCCTAACTCCAAATTCACCCCAGCACCACACAGACACACACACACACACACACATATTCAAGTATGGGGGAGGACCAAGTCAACACAACCAATGACAGACATCCACCAGCAGGTGACAGAAATAACAAACAATTGTCTAAATGTACTACGAGACATCCCCACCCACCTGACCAGGTACTGCATGCTCAGTGGAGATCAACAGCAAAACTGAGGCCATGTACACCAAACGTACACATCCCTGATTGCAGCTGCACACAACGTACCACACTTAGTAGTTGCATGGCCTTACCTACCGATGCCCCACACCACACCACACCACAACTGGTACTGTGCCGTTATTCAATATAAATGCTGAAGGTGCATGATGACAGTTGTAGAAAGGTTTTAACACTACTGAGTATACATTAATTAAGAGAAGCACATAAATTAACTACAAGACACTAGCATGCTCAAGATAAAATTAGTGATACATTTAGTAGGTGATTTACATAGTACTACATTTACTGCAATGATTTAGTCAACATAGAGGCTGATGTAAGCGTGTGGAAAGCATTGCCTGTTCAGCGTGAAGTGGCTCTGCCAGTATCACATGCATTCTTACTGATGAAGGTGTACTGCTGATGTACATACATAGACCTTCAGTGTGTCTCAATATTAAAGATGCAGTAAGTATTCTTTGTAAGAAAGATTGTAATTGCATGGATCAGGCCAAGCAACTTCTCAATGTCATAGCACTACTGAGCCAACAATGATGTACCTGTATCGGACATTTATATAGGATAGATTTTCCTGTAGGCACTTACTGAGTATGTTGTACCTGATAAAGACAATCTCATTGCATCTGTGATAACTAACTTATTCAAGTAGTAATAGATTTGCTATTGTTGCAATGAGTGATCTATGGCACTTATGGACACAGTGTGATTTTTGTAACAGTTGTTTCATACTCAGGCTGTATGCCTAGTGTTTGGGTTTGCCACACTTCTGTCACTGATGCTATCAAAGTGATAACTATGTTAATTCTGCTACAACAGGAATCAAGTAGGTATGGTGTAGATATAAACAGAATGTCTTTTAGTATTGATTTAACTCATAATGGGGTAAATGTAGTAGGACAGCAGGGGTTATCCTCTATCACTGAGTCTGTCAGTTATAATCACACTAGAGTTTCGATGACTGTAATTATCAAGTTACACTGTTCATCTTCATGAGTTCATATTCACAGCCATTCTCCAGCAACTAGACAGTGTATGGTGTAACTGGGTGGGACACTGTGTTGCAAAGCTGCTGCAGTGCCTAGCAGAGGGAGAGTATCTACTCATAAAGACAATTAAGCAATAAGGCATGACCAACAGTTATGTTAAATGGTCTGTTAATCACCCTGTAGGGGTTTAATGTTGAATGAGGCATATCCGAGTGCCACATGTCGCTAGACAGTGATAAACTGACCATTGACATAATACCTGACAGTGGCTTATTGCTATCATAATAAAACTGTTTCTTAAACAACATTTAACCATGTTCATCATATGGTTAGGCTCTACATGTATGTTACAAAAAACTAAACATAAGGCTGTTACAATGTTTACAGTCAATTAGAAAGCTGTGTTTCTCAAACCCTTGTTATAATCAGAGATATTATACCTGTACAACTCCTTGGTTTTGCTTAACTCTATTGCTCAGGTGGCCCACCACAAGTGGTGTGGTGTGGTGTGGGGCATTGGTAAGTAAGGCCATGCAACTACTAAGTGTGGTACGTTGTGTGCAGCTGCAATCAGGGATGTGTACGTTTGGTGTACATGGCCTCAGTTTTGCTGTTGATCTCCACTGAGCATGGAGTACCTGGTCAGGTGGGTGGGGATGTCTCGTAGTACATTTAGACAATTGTTTGTTATTTCTGTCACCTGCTGGTGGATGTCTGTCATTGGTTGTGTTGACGTGGTCCTCCCCATACTTGAATGTGTGTGTGTGTCTGTGTCTGTGGTGCTGGGGGTGATCGGAGTTAGGGTTTCAACCTAACAGCAAATTCCTCACTTTTGTCGCTGTGGAACAACCCTAACTGATGCATTAAACGGAGTTTTTGCCATGAATATCCTGTCTTTTTCAGAGTATCACTCAGCATACTACATGATTTATAGTCCTAAGAATAGTGCACATACATATAAAACAATGTTTCAGTATCGAAATATTTCTACTGTTGTGATTGCACTTACTGTCATTCTCTTAATTACTTTATTAATTGTCACTTGTCATTCTCGTTCCATGTAGTAGTTTAAATGTTAAAGTGTCTTAATTATTTTGTTTGTGATCACATATGTAACTTTAAAATGTGCATAACTAAAAGACAATATGACATGAGATGGACACTATTAGTTCATGTACTAAACAAATGGATATGCTACTATAGTAACTTGAGATTTCAAAGTGCTTCCACTATCAACTGAGGTCGTACCATCAATCATGTGAACTGCAGTGGAAGAGGTTTGTTGTACTGAATACATATACTGGACCACCAGGGCTATGTTCGGGGGGGTTTACTGCTTACATCCCAAGAGCAGGAGTTTCGGTGCACTGCCACCAGGGTATGTTCAGAGGGGTTTACTGCTTACATCCAGGAATGGGAGTTTTGCTCCACTAGACCACCAGGCTTATGTTAGGGGTCAGCTTTACTGTTTACATCCGTGAATGGGACTTTCAGTCCACTACACCACCAGGGCTATGTTAGGCAGGAGGGTGGGTTGTGTTTCACACTGATACACCTTGAAATCAGCTTCTCAGTACACTGGATCACCAGGTATGTATTCACAGGAGGCTGTTTTAAACTAGAGCAGCCACGTGGTCAGGCTTCGGGGAGGAACATTTCTGCTGTTGCCCACAATAGGCCCAGTGGTGGGGTGGTGTTGGGGTGTCACTCTTTTGACCATGATTAGGCTGCATGGCCGGGACATGGAGTGGCTTGAGGGCCAGCGACAGCTGTCACGTGCTGTGTCATCCCATGCAATTCAGCAGTTTACCTGTGCATGATTGTTGACTTGAGCATTTTTTTGGCCTGAAAGTTGTGCAGGCGCAGGTTCCAGGTTGCAGCTTCACAACTCTACATAGCCTTGCTGAATGTCAGGCTGTGCACTTAGTCCATGGTTCGTCCTCCTGCAGTTCATTATGCATTGATTTGCATTGCACTGTTACTCAGCATGTCTTCTGTGGTGGAACTGCCTCCTGCTGAATATCGCAGAATGGAGCAAGTCTTCACTTACACAGGCACTACCCTTTTACACATGTTGCAACCCTTTGAATATCTTGTCCATTAAACTATAATACTAATAGAAGGAAGGCATTTGTCACACAGAGACTGGTGGGCCCTTGGAATGAGGTCCCCTTGTCCTTATTTGTCCTAAATCAAAGATGCTTTTAAAACTCAGCTGTATAGGAATTGTTATGAAGGAAGCTAACATGACTACATAAGATATTGGCTGGGAACAGCTATGGCCTATTCTTTACTGTCTGGCCTCATCCACTCCCTTGAAAATTTCTATGAACCTTTCTATTAACAATCTTTATATTATGGATAACAATACTGCCACATATACCCAATGTTAATATGATATGGTTATGACAATTGTCCCAAAAATGTTCTTGGCTTGAATGTCACACTTTATCTCTTGAATATGAATAAGACACCAAGCACAAGAGAGTATAGTTGTAGTTATTTAGTATAAAAATATTGTCAATATAAAATGACAAACAAAATATATTTTTTTATACATAAAAAATAGATTTTATAAAAGAATATATACATACACTGAAAAAAAGAGTGTATTACTTCATACACATTTATAAATAAAATACAAAATCTTTTTATAATATTTATAAAACATAAAAAATATTTTCTATCGTTTTTTATACAGTCCAAGACTTGCGAGAGGTGTGTGCACTGCATCAGGCAATCCAGGCTGTAAGCTGGATGCAATGTGGAGGCGCAAAAAGAAGTAGAAGCTGTTGCGCCATCGGGAGATGACACCGGACCTCTATGAAGGGTGGTCAGTCTCACCCAGGGAAGCTGCAGGAACAGTTGGTAGCTGTGGAGGTGAAGCACTGCTATGTGCAACAGCACCATCACCCACTGCTACGACCGGCTCAAGGACGAGGTTCACAGTCTGCTGCTGTGCATCCAAGAGAGACTGGATTTTGTCCAGCCTCTCAAGGATGCCAGCGTTCTCCTTCCACAGACTGCGAACCTCGCAAGTGAGCTGGCTGTAGCAGCGGCAATGGCCTGTGCATCTTCACAGTCACCGGCGCCCTACAAAGATAAAAGAAAAACAGTTATGGTGAATATATAACACAAATTCAACAATTACAACTGTAAACTATTTCACTTCAAATATTTCTTATCTAATACAATATCAGAAATGCATTCATTTTAAAGTAATGATAATACTTTAAACTATGATGCAACACTATTCATTATACAATGTGGTAAATCCAATATGCAGAATCCTGCATCCTGGTGGTTAGCTGACTGACTACCGTGATGAATCCTCCAGTGTACCCAGTGGAAGAAGTGCCAGCCAACCTTATACCGTGCTAATCCGGTCACATTCACTTCAACAAACTGCTGCGCTTTGTCCGTTGCCAGTTAAGCTAAACACCACAGACATTTTTAGCTAAATGACCTCCTCTTCCGAACTGTCGGGACCTCAGTGAGTTGAACGCCAGTTAAAAAACATAAAAACAACATTCTGCATTGTATTATAAAATTTATCCTCTGACGGTGCTGTGGGTACACTGGAGGATTTAACACCACTGGTGTGACTCAGTCACTCGGCTGCGAGCTCATGGCGAATCACACCAGCGTGTTCATCTCCAGTGTCTCTCCTTGAGGATAAATTGCTTAAATATCTAATTTGTCTCTCTGTCATGCCTTGACTATCTATATTATCTAATAAGCTCACAACATAAAAAATGTATAGTTAGCTGGCTTATAGTGCTACTCTTAGATTTTCTTTCACTACTCAGAACTATTCTGTATATCATACTTTAGCATTATTTACACTATTATGCCATAGAGTGGAAATACATCCTCATCAAGTGTGAGAATGTTTACTTCACCATGTCTGCCTATAATGTGTAGTCATGTATTCAGTGAAATTAAAGTACCTTGACAGTAGCAGTATTATTAAATTCTTTTCATGCGTACACTATCACGATAAGTTTAATGATACTTTTAAACTGGACAGCTTTTCACCCGTGTTTCAAGATCTCAGCACAGATCAGTACTTTAAATAAATAAGTCACTAATATAAGATGCGATGCAAAACCATGCCAGATATCGAGTCAAGCTCAGCAGAGTTGTGCGAGCGCAACCCCAAAGCATGCATGCAGAAGTTTGAGAAAAAAAGGATCAATTTCAGTGCAACACAAGTGAGCTATGACATTGCAGGGCTACACAGGAGCTAGCACCTGTCGTGCCCTCAACACTCTGTCTCATACATCTGAACTGTTTGTTCCCAAAATGTGTTGCATTGCTTCTCAAATGTTGAAAGAATAGGAAAACATAACACTTAATCTAATTTTACAATTAGAAGCCCACAACACTGTAAAAATCTTTGCATTTAAGTTCATAAAGTCCTCAATTTATTAAATTAATATATTTACAGTTCTGCACGAATGAATTTGCCTGACAAAAGTTGTTGAGGAACAGTGACAGTGTGTGTGTGTGTGTGTGTGTGTGGTGGGGGGCAGTGTCTTTTGAGACAGCTTGTCATTAATGAGCCAATATCTCTCGCTAAGTGACAGAAAAAAATGTGGCAGTGACTTTTAAATTTATTTAGATGTTTTATTAATGAGTAACCTGTATGGGCAGAGGAGCTACTTGAGTGGGTGAGAGGGTACTGGGGCTGATACTTTTTATTTGCAGGCATGTATTGAAAGTTAATGTACACCCTGGGAAGGGCACTAGCCAATCAGATGCAGGAAACAAATACCCCATTTTCTAAGTGTGGTGAGACAACTTCCATAGTGTTATTTAGAAACGTCACGATATTCATAGGGTGAGCATAAACCAGTCCAACATTACGTTCATTATTGAGTTTTATCGACATCCCTCAGTTCATCATCACCTTTAAAAAATACGCACATATGCCAGTGCACTGAACAGCATCGCACTACATTGTACAGGTAAGCATTAGGCTGGCAAGGTTGAGACATACACACTGCACAGCTATTCACTTTTACTAGTAAAGCGGCTCATGAACACTATAAGGCACACTTTTAAACTTGTCTATTGAGAAAAAACAAATTAAACATTGTTGTACACTTTATGCAGTGCACAACATTTATGTAACTACAATATCCTACCACCATGTTTGTGTTTTGGGGTTGTTGGATATCTGCAGTGATCAATGCATTCCCACACACAAGGTCACATCACCGTAAAGTAAGCTATGTAAACATGTGATTACGCCCACCACAGCAAACAAAATAAAGTGGTGCTACAGTTAACACCAAGCTCTCTTGTCACACCCAAACTATTTTACATTAGCAGTGAGTATCAATAGACAGTGCACTCCCCCTATCATACAGTAGGACTGCAACGTGTAATTCTCAACAGGAGCATTGATCACCACAGAGCGTTGACAACCCTATGGTACTTCTCAAGGATGCACATAATATCAGCAATAGATTTTCACTTACGTGGTGGGCTGGCGCCGGCTTCCTGCTTCACCTCCACACGTTCCACAACAGCAGCTTCCCCGGGCTCTATTAAAGGAAACAAGAAAAAAATGATCACATTAATAGATGAAATATGAAGGTCAAACTGTTTTTGTTAAAAACATCAATTTCTTCAATAACGTATTTTCAAAAACATTACTTGCAAATATATTGTATTCAGTGCAGAACAAGTAGTGCCTGACCATGGATCACAATACTTATAACATTGTCATAATGCATGGTTGAGACACATGAACATCATAAAAACATTACATGTATGTTCAATTTACATACATGCATACCTAATAATATGAGACTCTGTTCGCTTAATAGTTTAAAAATGTGAGGTTATAATAAAAAAACACAAACACAACGATAATGTCACTGTTCAGTCAATGACCCTCTAGCTGAATGTAGCAGCCATGGATGTGTTATTAACCATATGACCCTACAGAGGTATAAAAAACACATTAACAAACATGTAGATATTCTATTATGCACATTTATAACTATTACAATAATAAAATGAAACATTGGCATGACATATATAAATATTAACTAAATATAATCTAGAGACATATCATTATTAGCACCAGATAATTTAGCAGCACACCATTTAATTCCACCGACACACCTACAACACTACAACATTAGAATTTGTTATCTATTTAACCAATAGGCATGACCAGAGGTTATGTTAATGGTCTGTTAATTACTTCTAGGGGTGTAATGTGGCACGAGGCATGGCAGGTGCTACATGCCCTAGAATTATGACCGATGAATATAACCCTACTGAAGATACCTCTAACAATAATGCTTTCTCTAAATAGTGTTTTTACTTGTTCAGCATATGATTAGGCTGTACATGTATGTAAATCAAAGATGAACATAGGGCTGATACAATGTGTATAACCAATCAAGCTGTATTTCTCAGACCCTTCTTATAATACTCATTATGAACGGCGATTGTAAATGGGACGATTCTGATTGGCTGAGAAGTCTTTGAAGCCGTGATGATATCTAAGCTACATCATCACGCCTTCAAAAAGTCTCCAACCACCAACCTCCTTACCCATAGCAAATCATTCCAACGACAATGAGCAGTCACACTTCAACCAGCTCACACTCGACTCCGATGGAAAAGCGCGGTTTCAACAGCAGGAACGAGTGTCACAAGCAAACGAGCACACCAAGATAATTTAAAACAATGTCGTTGTTGGCTACTGTCAGTAAAACTGTTACATTTATTAATACGAACAAAGCTGTAATTTTTTTTTAAAGGCAGCGTTGCCACGTTCTGAGTGCAGCTTACGTCTCCCTTACTTGCTCGCTCTTTTCAAAATCGCCGGCTTACCTGCTCGTTTGCTTCGCGATACTAGCAGCTTACATTTGTAACATCTTCCTGCCTACTAGTGATATATTGGAAACTCCTTGAAGTGCCCCCACTAGTCTGTCTCCCTTTCAAACTGTGACTTCAGTCCTCTCATGGCTCCAATGATACTTTTCACATATGTGGTAGCACTAGAAATTTTCATATTTTTCCCAAAAAGTCACCCACATAAATAGGATGTCTCCTGACCACACTATATTTTTTTTGGGTGGGGACAATGTTCACAGCTGCACCTCCTCAGCAAACAACTTCAATTACACTGGGACCACCTGCTGGCCAGAGCCTCCAGGAACTATTTTTATTAAAGCGTACTCCTCCAACACCTCACAAAACACATTTTCATAGCGATTGAAAAGATTTTATTTTTTTTTACTGCTAAAACTTGTATTCCTGTTCATAATAGCAAGAACACTCCAGGGTGTGGTATGTCGTGGGATATCGTCGCTACCAGTGCGTTGGATGCACTAGTCCTCGGCCTCGTGCCACCACCAGTGGGATATCATGATACACACACCCTATCGTCTGACACAGCTAAATATCTTAACAGGGTGTGTGTCATTTAAAGAGAGAATCACACATCAGTTGTTGGACACACTCAGCCTCGCGTACACAAATGCGAAACCACCCGGTGACATTATCCCAGCAGAGACACACCCTGTCGAGCATGTTGCAATTTACATGAACTCCTCAACAAAATTAGCAGTGGAGATACTACCCCCACAACACCATCTACCGCTATACACCCATACTCATTCTAGAATATAATTCCCTCCATCTGTTGTAATACCAGTTTGTTATGGTAGTACAGGATATTCTGCCATGGTAACTGCACAATCATTAAGTTGATAACACCTTACACATAATATTTGGGTGCATATTCAGATAGTTAACCAAGCGCCATGCACCACTGTAGCTCCCCAAAGCGTATCTGATGCTACACTGCCGTGAAATGCGATCATCCACCACTAACCAATAATACCCGACAGGGTGTATATATAGGACAGCATCACATCTCAGGTGGTTGAGCACAAGTCCGCAGTCTGAGTGCGTTCAACAACTGGCGTTATCCCAAACAACACACACCCGGGAAACGTATGCAATTATACAATGGGTCATTCTTATCCAGAAAAGACAATTTCAAAGATGTTTCTGTGTACAAAATATTTTTGTTTTTAACAGCAAACGAAACAATCAAGCAAATGATCACCATGTCATGCTGATCAGCAGGTTCACAGTAAGGCTGAGACTAGACCCATGATGTTGCTGATTAACATCCGCAATGACTGACAATCACAGTCAGGATTTTCTTGCATTGTATAATGTTCGTAACCTACTAAATGTATCCTTCAGCTCAAGACAGCAATGCCCAACTGCAGCCAGTAAGTTACAACTCAACCCTTTTCTGAACATGACATGCTGTTTCTGAATAGAAATGTCTATTTAAGTAGTTAGCGTAAACCCCGTCTGAAGATAGGCCTGGTGGGTGGGTGTTCAGGATATATTCATTCATAATCTATCATAAGTTACACATAGTATTATTCCCATACTGACCTGTCAAGCACCACACAATTTCTCATGGACCAACAGACCTGCAGTAATATCATGAAATCACAACATGACAACATACAAATGCCCACCATCTTAATCATGACAATACCATTTCATGTCACATTTCAAATGTACCCCAGACATACAGCATCAGCTAATTTGCACAACACAATACCTTCCGTGTATCAATGCCACAATTTCAATATCACACACTTGTGTCATGAAACCCTCATTTCTTGTTGAAACAACCTAGAACTTTGTAATAATAAAGTCTTACCGTCAGACTCAATGACAACAACACTCTCAGTGTCTGACTAACCACCCTCCACAGGTTAGCTCGCTGCTGGTACTACCAAGCATGTGGGAATCCTCGATGTCCTACAATAAATCAAAAAATACACGTTAATGTTAGGTGTAAATCAGACAACATTTTTATACTGACAGAACAGTTGTTAAAATAGTACCTCTAATTTCTATCACGACGGTATTACTGCATTCAATCTTCGTGAACAATGCAAGGAAAAATCCTGGGCTCTGATTGGTCAGTCTTGGGCTGGACCCGTGATGATAATCAGTACAAGATAACAGCTGTGATGTTAATAAGTACAGATCGGATTAGTCTCAACCTTACTATGAACCTGCTGATCAACGACATGCAGATATTTATGATTGTTTCATCTGCTCTTAAAAAATATTTTCCACACAAAAACATCTTTAAAATAATTTTTCTTTACTAAACAGTGGATTATCCAATAATACCCTCAGGGTGTATGTTGTTAAGGACAACATCATGCCTCAGTTGGTAGGACACACTTTCGGATTGGACTCGTGCCAACCACCTGAGGCGCGATGTTATCACAACAACACACCCTGTTAGCTATATTGCTTTATTGATATATATGTGAATAGCACAAACAAAACAATGACAATACTATTTTCAAAATATTGCTATGATAATAAAATAAGGCCTCTGCTGTATATATCAATAGTAACTTAATCACTGTGCAACTGATGTAGTACTCAGCTGTGCCTCATACGACATACACCAGTAAGCAATCATTTAACATTAAATAATCCTACTGATGTCTCATTGTATTTAATGCATGCGATCTGAACTGCACAAATCTGAATCACCAGCCCTCGCTCACAGATAATTTGCACAGGTGTCTCGGTAATATTCAATAAAATTGTGCTATGGACAACTGCTCACTATCACCAGCGACAGCCACTGGACATAAGCACTGCAACTACACTACAAGTTACAGAGTTGAACATAAAATTAGCAGTGGCAAAATACCATTAAGCCATACAATTTCAAATTCAAAAGCTGGCATGCAAATGAGATAATAGTTTATACAAGACAAGCATGGGATAATTTACATCTATTTATGGCCACATTTGCATCCATAGCATGTAGGTCCATGATGCACAACATTGCACTAGCCACTAAGCAGCAACTGTTGGAACGATGCACCTGCAGATGACCTTTCTCTCTCTACCGACGTACCCTCCCCAGACGTCTGAAGCACAATACAGGCAATAAAGTAACAGCCCCCACACACACCTACAGCATCATGGGCAATACAGTAACATCATTCATAAATATGAGTGTCATACACATTATGGGCTACCGTCAGTAGCTATAGTTTGTCAATGATATGCAGTCGTGCCAGCAGTTATTAAAAGCATTAGGCAGCATGCGGTGAGATCTGCCACCACCTACAGAGGAGCAGGAAGGGGCTTCAGACAGACTGGAGGCAGCAAAAGGACAGGCGACTTTTTACAATTGTGCTTGACATTCTGCTGATCAGACGGACAATCACTGGACCACCAAGCCATATTTTGGTTGAGAAGGGCTCACATTCTGCCTATGATCCGCCAAGTGATACATATTTAGCCATGATTGGACTTGGAGATGTGAGAAGGAGGTCATTTACTTTATTGCCTCGATCACATGAGAATCTGTGACGTACTTACTGTCAGGCGGGCATCAAGAGATGTGCAGTGGGCATGTTACATATGCACACAATGGGGCTGGTGGGGGCAAGAACCAACTACAGGTCCCAAGAAGTGGCAGCTGCTGTGGCCTGCAGTGCAACAACTCACCTGTAGTTGGCCATCAACCTACATGTTTTGGGGGCTCAAGTTGCGCAGCCATATGTTAGGTGCATACACAACTAACTACTACCCACTGAATATTGTGTTGGGCAGCTTATGCATCGTTCCTCCCTCTCTTAACCATGCATTCATTTCCATTAATCTTTTGAATCTGTTATCAATGACACAACACCTCCTATACATAAGCACAATTGTTAAAGTTGAACTTGCATTAACAACACCATTATCCAGAGAACCCTTTTCAATATGTGGTCCACACATAAGACGTTTCACTAAGTCTAAAAACATTCCAACTATAGTTAAAAGTTGTGTGATTTACTTACACTGAGTAAGAGGCTCCCCGCGCCTACAGCAGCCTCCACAATGGTGGCCAGGTGGTACCAGCCCACGTGGTTGTCGGTATCCTCCCTTTCCTTAAGCACGTGAAGCGCTGGACGCAACAGCTTCCACTTACTTTTCAATTGCACAATAGACTTATTTTTAACCTTTAGTGCAAATATAAAGGTAGCTATTAGCACCTCCACATTGCATCCAGCTTCCGGTTGGTACTTCTATCAAAACTAAAGGATTACCCGGGCCTGGACCGCCTGAAGCAGTGCACACACTACTGAGTTCCATGCCTCATGTCACTTTCTGAGTGTTAGTGGTTACCGAATACAAAACCCAAAAGATGCACAGTAGCTTCGTGTAACAATATTCATCATTTCTTAAACAAATTCTATACAATAGTAATTAAATGACATCAAACACCACTTGTCCTTCAAGATAGCAGAAACACAGATCAGTACCATAATAGAACAAAAAAAACAGGATACAGCCACCTTGACAGTAAAAGCAGCCACTGGTACACTAACATGCTATGCTTGTAGTCTCATGCATTAGGTAACTGTAAAAAACCATTTGGGATACCATGACATCCATCTCTACCACAGATGAAATATTAGCATAACATTGTAATGTAGATAAACACAGATGAACCACATCACAGAACTGTGTTTTATTGAAGTCTAAACATACATTACTGGTACACAGGCCTTGAAATAACATCTCTCCACCCAGCTCGGACACCTGCTTTGCATAGGGACAGGCGTTTTACTTTCCTGGCTGTGCCTTGAGACAGGCAGTTCTGATTTACAACTTTGCCACACATATTAGGCCCTAGGCTAACCACAGCATAATATAGAAAAGGGATGTCAGGACCTCATAATATGAAGATACAGCACAGGACTTCAAATAAGTGGGCACTGACCACTGATATGCACTTCAGTTGTAGTAATTGCCAACTGCCACTTTAAAGGCAGCAACTTAAGGGCACTCCTAGTAACTCCTCATGTGTCTGTCCTGTAGTACATAAATTACATGGTACCAAAGATGTTGTAGGTGAGTCAATTCATCAAAGCCGGACCGAAAGGGTATTAAATATTTTAACATGGTTCTGGAAAGCCAAACCCTACATGAAACTTCATGAGGGGCAAGTTAGCAAACACAGAATGTCACAGAGTGTGATTCAAATATATCCTTCATGCTCTAGTGTTCAAGGATGTTTCCCACTGTTCATTTGTACAATACCTTACCTGTACCCTGACACATCATGTTAGAATGTAAAACTACATTAATTCACATAAGCACTTTTACATTCTGTGAAAGGAATCATACTGTGACACGTTACAGGTATTGTCAAACAGTTATCACTGGCAAACATCCTTCAACAGTTAACCAGGTAAGGAAATATTCTCCTACAACCTGACAAACTTGAAAACACCAAAGCATTAGTGCAGCAAACAATTCAGATAAATTGCCAGACACTCAGTTCACCATGGCAGCTATACGGCATGCTTTTTAAATCTATTTTTGACCACATTAATATGGTTCTGAAAAGAACTCGTGTATACTATCATATTTCCTCAAACAGTCTCACAATCTTAAAGGACTTTCAAGATTCCATCTTGAAGGGGCTCCCAGAAATGACAATTGCCAGCATCTGAGAAATAAACACCATCTGGTAAGATAAGCCAATCATTACAGAATTTAATTTCGGGTGACATATAGTATGCATTCCAGCCTAAAAAACAATAATCTGGACATGTAATTTTCTGCAAGCTCTCAACAATCAGATACATATGATGCTCACCTTGCTAGACTCTGTGCTCATAATATCTGAAAAATGATAATACAGGCAGAGCAACATAAATAATAGAAGCAAGGTCAACTTTGCTACGTCACTAAATCTACCCATCGTTTTAAACCAAATCATTGACTCCAAGATGGATTAACAGTATGTCAGGAGGAGGTGAGTTCTCAAAGTCTGTGCATGGTTGGCATAAGATGTTCCCATCTCATCCCACCACGACCAAAACCATTTTACATAGCAATCCCGGGAGCTGCAGGTCCTTCCAAAATCACTATGAACTGCAAACTCAGCTGCTGCGTCCTTATGTAACTGCTTCAATTATCCACAAAATCCTTTTCCTATTTTCTGCAATTCTAGTTTTTCACCCAGAACTGCACAGCTACTAAAAGACGGACTATTCACCTGCAGTGACCAGACAGCACTGAAAAATCAAACTGATATTTTCCCTCCTTATTTCAAGCTAGCTTCACTGCATTCAGTCAAAAACACACACATTTAAAAAAAACATTCCTCCTGATGACAACTTCATGAACCAATGCAGCTCATCCATTCAGTATTACAGACTATGTTTCAAGCAAAATCTATAACCACTGAGAACTAAACAAATGCATGCTTTTCGCAAGGAGTTTTAAACAATTACAACATCAGAAAGAGTCTGATTAGTTGTGTTAACTCGTCATACAACTCACGTACCTTCCTATCCCTCCATTTGCAGCTGTATCTGAATAAGTGAGTACTGAACTTCTTTCTTACTTTAAACTATTTTCTCTTCAAAAAATAGCATGCCACATAATAACAATTAACATCATCAGATTAAACATCCAAAAACGTTTTGATTAATGATATGTACATGTTCTAATAATTTTTTTAAATACTAGAAAAAATCATGTGAACATAGACTGTACCTACAGTTTGAACTGATTCTCTCTCTGCAATTTTCAAATGGATCTTGCATTTTCTTCTTCTTCAGTGTTGTCCGTCACTGATTGGTTCTCAGAAGTGGCCTGACAATGATCTTTAATTTCATTGGTAGAGCTATCTGTCACTCAAACAGACTATTGAATGATTTGATAATGAATGTTTCAGCCACTCCCAAGTTTTACATTTACTTTACTTTCGAATGCATGAAAGTACATTTGCGACACTTTCGATAGCACAAAAGTAAATTTTGCGAAAGTGTCGAACTTCGACAGTACTTTTGACCATAGTGTCGAATACACAAAAGTACAATTTGAGACACTTTCGAATGCACGAAAGTATTTTTTTCAACACTTTCGTGTTCACGAAAGTACTTTTCAAGAACTTTCTATATATTGACACAGTTTCACATTTTATGGAAAAATGACTTAATTATCAATTGAAAACACATAATCTGCTACATAACTGCCTCAAACTCAGCGCAGTGCAGATATTTAAATTTACAATGCTTATCGTACCTATAAACTGTACAGTGTACACTTACCAAAAACACTTATTTGTTGTATTTTTACACTCAAAGCGGCCTCATATATCCATTGCACAACCTCTGCTCATAACATTATACTCTTATATGTTAAATTTCTACAGAATAGTCATTTCTCACATCGACTCACGTAAAACGCAGCACATAAACAAAAACACAGCATCATCAAGAAGCGACAAATTAAATCTACACTTTTCAGAACAGTGTTGTCTGAAGTTAACAATAACACCCTCCAGACTGGATAGTGTAGGGAAAAACCAAACCAACCAGAGGCGTAATGAGACCCGACAACACAGGAGGAAGGGCTTATAAGATCTGGAAGGTAATGTTCCCTATAAGCCACCCTGGGCAAATATTACACTTAGAAAATGTGCACTAAAGGAAAAATGGAGCAAAAGTATTTTTAAAATATATATAAAATACAAAATTAGCTTCATGAACTTTTATGAATAAGTAATCCCTCTGGCTGTTTTGATATATAAACTATTGCGGACTCCATTATGTGACAGGGCACTTTGTTGGCATGCACTTTGTGACTAAAAGCTACCAGGAGGCTCTGAATCTGGGTTACTGGGTAACCATTCATTGAAGATGTTTTTTTGTAAAGGTACTCTGTGCCTGCCAGTAGTTTAGGACACATGCAGATTAAGTAAATACAATAGAGGGACTTCTGGCATTTCTTTATAGATTTTCTGAATAGGGCCAGGCAACAGTCACAGCACTTTCATAACTAACAGTGGCCATGAATGGAGACATGCACGAGTTCATCATGTAATGGATTACTAGATCTTTGACAGACTATGATACATGGCATTTTTCTTAGCTATTTGCTGGTAGATGTCAGTCTTTAGAGGTTTTGAATAGTACTGTGCTGCGATGGGTTTCTGTCTGTGTGTGTGTGTGTGTGTGGGACATCATGGTCTTGTTCATTCATTTGCTTAGCAAATGGTACAAAGATGGCAGGTGAAAACTTGAAGACTCGGGTTGGCTACAAATACACAAGTAATACAGCACCCGAATACTAACTTTTTTTTGCGGCTATCTATTGAGAAATACCCGAACCACCGACATTGGTATCATAGCCAATCAGAAGGTTAGGATTTTCAGACCCATTTTCAAAATCAAAATATAAACTGTGAACTGAAAAGTATGACACAACACAAAGTTAGTAGTGTACCTATGAACTGAAATACACAAGCTTGTAAATCAGAAATATTTGAAATTTTCACACATTTTTTGAACATATTAATTTATCTGTTCACAAACATCATCCACACTAATTCTCACACTGTCTTCCACACAGTTATTTCTGCAAGAAAACTTCATCATTGCACAGCACATATAGAAAAACATTCTTTTGGCATGTTGTGAAAATCACAGCTCGAACAACAATACACACCAGCACAAGAAACACTATGTTACTACAATGCAGCATCAACATTGAAATATCGCTAACATGCAAACATAGCTACCAATTCTGCCACACACACACACACAGTCACACAAACAGCAATAGAGGCATATCCTCCACATTATTGTAAATATACTAATTGTGATACATTTAATAATGCACACTGTCACTCTGAATTTCTTGCTCCACCATATACTTCATCATCAACCTGACTATCACATAACATCAACACACAGCATTAAACACATATTAGCACACAGATAAAATACCATCCATCATTAATCGTAAGAACACGTGAAGAAAAAAACATGCAAATCTCCACAAAATATTGAGAATGTTAAAATTTCTGATGTTACATAACAGCTGTGCAATGACATTCATAACAGCTATCATTTGCTTCTCTTTTCACCAAATTGTTAACATTTTAACATGATATTCCTAATAATACACATTACTATAAGAAATGTGCTGAATCATATTCTAAAACTTTTTTCTTTCTCATACAGGTGCCTGATACTTCTGTAAGATTGCTTACTGTGACTGTCAACTAGAGTACCTGAAAATGCCAACTAAATACAGATGTAGGTGTATCTCAAAACGAGAGACGGCATAATAGTACTACACTGTTGTATAAGGGCAACAAACTAAAAGTAAAGATTACCCAAAAAATGCAAGAATCGAGAGGCATTGCTGCAACAGTGACCCTACATCAAGTCACTGCACAAAGGAAACAAAATCCATAAAAAAGAAACAGAAATGTATAACAGCACAAATGTTGTGTCGATCTGTAAGATGAAACACAACTATCTTGAAAAGTAACCATCAAGAGACGCTCAAATCAACAATGTAAATGAAAAAATTGTGACTTACAACTTAGAAAAGAAAGTATTTTTCGATCACTAGCAAGTAAAGCTAAGATCGAAGACTTATTACTTAATGCAGCACAGCCATAAAGAATCAAGAGTCATCTTCTCTCTGATGAATTAGTCTGACAAGTACAAACATTTGTCAACAGAGCACTGTTTTGTACTACAAAGATTGTGACATAAGATGTCTCATGTCATTGAACAATTCAGGAAACTTGTATATAGCATAAAAGGCTTCAACAGTATCCTTGTTTGACTGGCAACTTCTGCCATATCTTCACAGGACAGTGGATGCACACACAGCACTCAGAAGCATATTTCTGCGAAGAGTCTTATCATGACTTTCTACGAAACAACAGACATTCAATATTGATGAGTCCGGCAAACTTACAAATGTCCTCAGTATCTCTGATGACAATCAATTAGATACCTGACGATGACTGTGGTCCAACCATAGTCTTGAATAAGCGGCACTGCCTTACATGGTCATGTGATGCTACTCACAACCGTAGGGCAATCATCATTTCAAAAGTAGAACAGTTACTTAACCTATTCATAATAACAGATTGAAAGATGAGACACAAGCTATTTAATGAAATCGATCATTTGTGAAATCGCCCATATACTGGACTCATGGGTCACTCACTTGCATGTCTCGATAGTGGTGTTTGCGATAGTTTTTCACAACTATCGGATGCTGCGCGGTGCATCACACAGGCATGCAAAACTTTTGTCTACAGAGTATATGAAGTACAGCGAGCTGTACATCAGTACCTTATTCGTGACTTTGCAGTCAGGTGACATGCACGGTGCCATCACTTTCATGAAAAATACAACACATTCCTTCTGAGCCAAGAAACAGGGAATTTCAGTGTCACACTTCAACAGAAAATCTGTTTCAGTGTTGAAAATAACATTCTGAAACAGTATGGAAAAGGAAATTGCTAAGTTTGAGATAGCAAAAGTATCAGAAGTTTGATTCTGTATATGTGTCATAGACGTTTGTACTCACATAAAACAAACTGTCACAGTAAACCTAGAACCTGGTCATCATACAATGACATGTGGTTGCAACTCACAGCATTCTATGCTTCTGAAATCTGACTTTCATCCACAACAAACCATTGTACTATGCAAACACTGTTTTTCAAAACTGAAGTACAACACTTTGCCAGCAAGATCAGTGCTAAACAACATGGAAACAGATGTCACACCAACTGAGATTTCAACATTGAATATGTTTGAACATATTCTAATTCAGACAATGAAACCATTCCAAACTATTCTACGTCTGAACACAAAGACATGCAAGATTCCACAGAAAGAGCTAGTTAGATCTCTAAAGGGTTCTGTGATGTATCTACCACTTCCTCTACAGGAAAATGTTCAAGCTATCTCAACAGAAAATAGCTTGGTCATTCTAGTAAATGGCATGCCTACAAAGGCCAAGGTCATCTGGCAGATGCTGTCAACCTGCAAAGGTAAAGCTTGCTCTAGCTTACTTAAAGAGCAACAATTCCTTCTATATAGACCTTGACATAGATCAAATGGCCAGCCTCTCGTGCAACATGATCTATTAGAAACAAATAAGCCAATCATCGAGAAAGTCACTACACAGACAAGTGACAGTGTATGAACAGTACACAATTCACCCACTACATGGTAGAGATCCATTAGGAGACAACATTGATCTCTATCAAATGAAGCAGGTGGAAGGTGAGCCTGTCAGCATTTGGGGCCTTAACATTAGAAGCTAAGCTACTTCCCAGACCTATTTCCAAAAGGGTCAGGTGGACGCCTGGATGAAAGAAATATGGGTACAGGGTGCTGAGTACCCGCACCAACCGTATCCTGAGCAAGATGGCAAATTCAGGCGTAACATTCAGTACCTGTTCCATCTGCTCTGGGAAAGTGAGCTTAGCATTCTGTCTACATCTATAGCACATACCATTCGACTAACAACTCCACTAGATGGAATTACAGCTGCTCAATTTCTGGAGAAATTGAAACAGAAAGATGAAAGTGTGCAAGTGAATCTGTCTTCCATACTTTCAAAGCCTCGCGGGCACCAAAGAATATTTGATGTATCGAGACACTCAGAAGTGATGACAATGCTACAGTATGGCAGCCATGGTTTTCACCTTAGTTATACCAGAATATGTCTGGGACGAAATCATTGAACTGTTGAAGTGGGCAAATTCCGATGTCAAAGGCATCTCATCAGCGACTATCGGAGAAATGTGTTCCACTTGATCCTGTGTCTGTCACAAGACACTTTCTAGCTTGCCCCATGACATTCTCAATTTCATGCTTATCAAAGGACAATCCTCCTCTAGGCATTGTAGAACACTACTTTTGGAGGACAGAATATAAACCACGAGCCGCCTCCATATCCATATGTTATTATGGATCAAGGATGCGCCATGAATCGGTGAACATGATGCAGCACAAGTGCTATCATTCATCAAAAATATATCACTTGTCACATTCCAGACAAGTATGACAGTCCCTACACTGGAAGTTGGTTCAAAAGTTCCAGCGACATATTTACTTAAAATATTGCGGCGAGCAGTAAAGAACAAATCGAATTGGTACACGCGATGTCGCTTTGGTTTCCTAGAAGAGTTTGTCAGAATGGTGGCATGAATGACCTTTTCTCAGCAATGCGACACCACTTGAAGCCAAAATCAACCAAGGAGGGTATCCGAGTTACCCAGAGATGAAAAGAGGCGTATATCAATGACTACAACCCAACTCTTCTCCTAATGTGGCAAGCAAACATAGATGTTCAATTTGTAGCTGACAACTCACTAGCCCTAGTTAAGCTATGTAACCCAAGTACATAACCAAACATGAACAGACTAGCTTTCAAGATCCTTGGGAAGATGGCTTGCCAGTTCAACAAAAACCTGACATCTCAGCTGTGGTCATTGGGTTTGAAGACTCTTTCACACAGAGAATGTGGAGCTTGAAGTCAGTGACCGCTTAATGGGTACACATCTGTGCGGGAAGTCTGACGCTGCGTTTCCTCAGTGTAAACTACAAAGAGAACAAGCGTGTACTGATTCCTCATGCCGAAATTGAGCAGCTTGATGTCAATACACCTTCTTCAAAACATATCTTGAAGAATAACCTGATAGACACATACTACCGCGTAGACACAATGAGATGAATGATATGTGTCTGTTTGAAGTAAGCTAAAGTGGTATGACTACAAGACAGGTGCAGCACATGACTCAACACGGCACATTTACAAAGTCAATGGACTAGATGGCTGTCTTGTGAAGAGGAACAAGCCATGGCTCATTGATCACTGCAAACTGCATCTAGGCACATCAGAGAGCACAGAACACTACTACTTTGCTCTCCTATTCCTATTTAGACCCTGGAGGAGTGAGTCTGAATTAAAAGGTGACTCTGACACATTCGAAGAACAGCTCAATCTCACTTATGAGAATTTCCAAACCGACTACTCACAAACATACATAGAAAGACTAAAAGCTGAGAAAGAACAGCTCAAGCAGGCAGAGAAGCAACTTCAGCAAGACACTCCAGTTAGTTCACAAGACAACCTTGATCCAGAAGGACAAGGTATTCAAAGTGACCCTCTGCCATTAAATGCCCCCAGAACTGTTAATCTCAGAAATTGAGACAGCCATGCAACAAGGCACACACCTATGGTCAACCCAGATGACATATAAGAGAGACTAAATCAGCTGCAGCATACAGTACACTCAAAGTGGTTGAAGCTGTCCAACATGGATACTACATGAAATAAAAAAGTGTGACTGCCTCAGCACAAACCACTACTAATGTTTGTCAGTGGTTCAGCTGGCACAGGAAAGAGTTTCCTGATTGAAGCTATCACTTCAGAAATACGGAGTGTGACAGGCTCTTCAATGTCTGTTGCTGTGACTGCTCCCACTGGACTAGCAGCATACAACATTGGTGGAGTAGCATTACACCGTCTCTTTATGTTGCCAGTCGAACATAGGAGAACTGGAGAGTATCGTAAACTGCCATTCGAGGTTGCATCTCAGCTCCATCCCATGTTCACAAAGATGCAGCTACTCATCGTTGACAAAATCAGCATGATCTCCAATGTCATGCTAGCCTGTATTCATCTACGTCTACAGCAGATCTTAGGTACTGACGATGCAGTGCCATTTGGTGGCAAAAGTATACTTGTCTTGGGAGACCTTTTACAACTTTCACCAGTCAATGCAGAGCATGTATTCACAACTCTAACTGCGAAGCAAGCTAAGAATATCCTCGGTTGCAATGCAGGCTATAACATATGGGAATTATTCACCTATGTTGAGTTGTCTGAGAACATGCGGCAAAGTGGTGACGTAGCTTACAAAGCACTTTTAAATGAAGCTCGCTGGAGTTCTCTATCAACAGAACATGTTTGTATGTTAAATGATTGAAAAATCACAGTAGATAGTACATGCATAGAAACAGCATGTAATGTCTTCAGCGACTATACTCTACTGCCAGACACATAGTGTGTCTTATGCCACGACTAAAGAAATGAACTGAATTCAACAATCTAATGCTACAAAGAGAGAACCAAGAGATTGTCACTCTCCATGCAATTGATACAGTTGATGGCGTTATTCTTAGTCGAAAGCTAGTAGCAAAGATGACTGAATGACTAAGTGAACTGAAGTCAGATGTTTCATGAACAGCTGGCCTAGAAGCTCTTCTCACACTTTGTAAGAATGCACGTATCATGCTACGACGTAATCTAGATGTCGAACAAGGCATGGTAAACAGTGCCATGGGAAACATCACTGACTTTATCCATAATGTACAGAAGACATTTATTCAGACACTTGTAGTGCAGTTTGACAACATGCAACACTCTGTACACATAGATCGAACCTGCGTAAAATTCCAGGTTTTTAAGGATATCTACGTAAACAGGAAACAGTTCCCATTATGTGTTGCATACGCTGTCTCCATTCACAAATCTCAGGGATTAAGTTTGGATTCAGCAATGATAGACATAGTTACAGACATATTCAAAGATGGCATGAGCTACGTTGCACTTTCACGTGTACGAAGCCGTTCTGGATTGCACATCATTAGTATAGCACCTCATAAAATACGTGCTGACAAGTGATGTATTCTTGAGTACAACAGATTACGTACTCTACATCAGCCACAAATGTCTTTAATACCACTGCCTACATATCTGTCTGTCTCACACAATTCAGTCACAGCTAGATGAAGCAACAAACAGCAGCAAGCTTCACTAAGTGATTCACACAAAAACAGTTCAGAAAAGGCCACAACCTCAAGTAAACATCCACGACCAACAATTCATCAGAAATCAGTTGGTGTAGCTCCTGTACCATTGTTTGACAACAGCAATAGAGTCAACTGCTATGCTAACTCAGCTATGCAAGTTTTTCTACACATGCCACACTTTGTGCAAGCAATATCTGCTTCACAAGACAATCCCCTATCAAACGCTCTGAAGCAGATTATCAACATGACTTCTGACCAGTCTAACAATGTACACTCACTAACACCACTACGACAGGTGTTATCTACATATGCTGGAAGCAGTACATTTGCTGCAGACATGCAGCAAGACAGTACTGAGTTTATAATGGCTGTCATAAACAACCTTGATGAAGACGGCACCCCAATCCGCCAGTACTTCACAGTAACATACGTAACAAAATATGTATGTGTCTCATGTGGCAATTCACAGCGTGAAACCACACAAGACATGCTGTGGATAACTCTCTTTGTTCCTAAAGCCAAAAGTGTCAAATTTCAACAGCTGTTCACTAATGCTGAATGTAGTCATGCCTGTCTAAGGTGCGGAGGCAGATGCACTCAGTCCATACGGCTCAGGACTTCATCTCAATATCTGTTGCTTATGTTGCACAGATTTGACACCAATGGGCTCAGAGTTGATACTCCCTATCACAGACTACACAGCTAGTAGAATAGTCTTCAACCAATCACTGTTTGACACTCACAGCATTATCTATCATCATGGTCAAGCCATGCATTCTGGACATTACACCTCATTACTAAGGTGCACAGTTGGATGGTTAGAGTGTGATGACTCTACAACTACTTTTAAACAGAGACTCCCACGTCACCTGAAAAAATGCATATCTTCTAATATTGAAGAATTATGACAACCTTCATATTTCAGAAGAATAGGACAAAACATGTACCATTTTAACATGAGTACTTTGTCCCCAAAAATGTCATAACTCGTTACAATGTTGTACAATTTACTACTGTAAATAAACTATACAATTTCAACAAAACTGAATTCAAATACAGATATTACATAGACTGTGACATGTTACATCTTGTGTAGATCAGTGACTACATGGAAATTGTTGTAGTGGCTTCAATCGGTGCCAACAATATTTACAGTCACTAGAGAAACCATGATTACATGTCTTTACAAGATAATGCATCTAAAAACCTTACAAAGCTCCACAGCTGTATGGTTAGAGTGTGACGACTCTACAACTACTTTTAAATAGACACTCCCAGATCACCTGGAAAATGCATGTATTCTAATATTGAGGAATGATGACAACCTTCATATTTCAGAAGAATAGGGCAAAACATGTACCATTTTAACATGAGTACTTTGTCCCCAAAAATGTCATAACTCTTTACTATGTTGTACAATTTACAACTGTTAATAAACAATACAATTTCAACAAAAAATGGAATTCAAATACAGACATTACATAGACTGTGACATGTTACATCTTGTGTAGATCAGTGACTGCATTAAAATTGTTGTAGTGGTTTCAATCGCTTAACAATATTTACAGTCACAAGAGAAACCATGATTACATGTCTGTGAAAGATTCTACCCTTATAACATTAAACAAACATTCCACAGTCTCAGAAGTAGTCTTTTTACACTTCTAGTGACTCTTCACATATAGAGAACATCATTAGATCACCATGCAACAGTGTAGAACTATCACGCTTTCAGACGTAGTACTAGTATTGTACATATGTAAAAACAACTAACGTTATTGATAATGCAAGAACCTAACTTACACAACTGTTACTAATAACCAATTACTTAATCTAATTTAGTGACTCTTAAAACTGTTTAAAACTACTTGTACATAATAGAAACATTTGTGTTCAAGTGTACATTGTTTATAACTTGTTTAATAATTGAACTACAAATAGCAGTGTATCACTACAGTACAAGTGAATGTCTAACATATTACTCTGCAGTATACTAACAACATGTAACTAAGCATAAGTTTGTGAAAAAATGCATTCCATTACAGTTTTAGTATTTACAAGTTAAGAATTTACATAAAGCCAATGTAAGAATTGATAACGTTTTTGTGTTCATGTAAAACATTCATTTTTTTTTGTACTTGTCACATAACTAACTGTACCGTATGTACAAAATATTGACAATTGTAAATCAGGCACTGTTGCTGATCACAACAAACTGCATACCTGTTCCTGACAATATTTATGATCGCCTCAATTGAGGGGTAGGGTGGGAATTTTCCATTTGCACCTAGTCAGTGACATATTATTTAATAATAAGAATCAAATGTCACTAAACTTACAATTGCGTAAACTGTACTACTTAGACAATCAGCATATGGTTTTACGCCCACCCCAGGAACATCCACATTAGAAGTCACACAATTACAACAAAACACTTGTCTATCTTGTGTCTAATCACACTCACTACCAACTGACATTCCCTTATTAACATAGCAGACAACTAATGCACTACACATAGTTACAACATACAACCATTTTAAAAAAGTAACATTTTTACAAACTACATTCACATTCAATAGCAATAGCTTCAGCCTGACTATTAAAATAAAAATTCAAATGCCAGAAAATACTTCCACATATAAACAGAAGTGAGTACTGAAGCACAACTAAAACACACAACATCTGATTAGTTTCATATAATATCACACACTTAGTCCAATCCACATGATACACTTATTATTATTCTTACACATTTACAAATTTCACAAGCAATGATTGCACACATACAAAGATTGTATTGTGAGACTGCTTCTGTTAACTTAATTTCACTCTTGATTGGACCTTTTCTCCATTTGGCAAATTGGCAATAAATTTTTTAAAACCATAACCACCTGTGTCGTCTCCTTACTTTAAATACCATCATGACATAAAAATAAGTGTCTATGACTTAAGCATACAAATAAATGTTTACTAATACTGCTACAACTAAACCTCCATCTATTTGTTTGGTACCTATGACATACAGTCAGTAACACAGCAACACAAAGGGTAACACACATGGTGGCATAGACGGGATCGTCAGCCCTAAGTCTCACCCCATGACATGTGTAAAGCAGCAGAAGTATAGGAGAATGGGGTGACAGTTAGGACCCACGATCCCAATGCACACCCCAATGCCGGTTGGTGGGGTGGGCAGGGCAGTACAGTCCATGCGCTACCACCACATGATGTGTTATGGCACAATAAAACTGACAGCACTGCAAACATTAATGCTAAAAGTGCGACTTGGGGGAGTGGGCAGCGGGGCACAAGTGGGTGTTCACCCCTAACAGCGAATTTCCTCACTTTTGTCACTGTGGAACAACCCTAACGAATGCATTAAACAGACTTTTTTGCCTCTAATTTGCCTTCTTTTTAAGAAAGATAAAAAAAAATTGTAAATGTAATGCAGCACGCTCCCACAACCATGAATTAGAACAGAAAGGCTAATGCATGCAGTGGCATACACAGGAACGCTGTGCCACATGATGCCTTGTCACAAAGTAACGTAGTGCCTGTAAATGTTAATGTCAATGGGCATGGTGACACAAAGTGAAACAGAAAGCAAAACAGTACAGTGCACACAAATGGCTAAAAAGTTACAGAAACGCAAACAAAAAAGAAAATGCAAACAATTGCGCATATGCTGGCATTGGACTCTGCATAGGGATCATCAGACCTAACTCTCACCCCATGACATGTGTAAAGCAGCAGAAGTATAGGAGAATGGGGTGAGAGTTAGGACCCATGATCCCAATGCACACCCAATGCCGGGTTAGTGGGTGGGGGTCCAAGGGGGTTTTCAACCCTAACAGCGAATTTCCTCACTTTTGTCGCTGTGGAACAACCCTAACTAATGCATTAAACTGAGTTTTTTGCCTCTAATTTCCCTTCTTTTTGAGAATGATAACGAGAAATAGTGAATGTAATGCAGCAGCGGGAGCACGGGGCCCTTAGGGCCCCGCGCTCCCGCCACATGATGTCTTGTGGCATACTAACAGGGACAGCAACGCAAACAGAAATGCTAACAGTGGCACACATGGTAACACAAGCACGAATGAGAACAGACAGGGTAACACACATCGTGGAGTAGATGGGAATGGTCTGCCACGTGATGTGTTGTCACATAGTAACATGGTGCCTGCAAACAGAAATGTCAACGGGCATGGTGATGTAAAGTGAAACAGTAAGATAAACAGTACTGTAGACAGAAATGGCAAAAAATAACAGAAATGCAAGCGCAAATGAAAACGCAAAGGATAACGCACATGGTGGCACACACGTCAATGGTAAGTGAAACCGGTACAGATCCGCAAGCGGAAAGGGCAACAGTAACATTAATGTAAGCGCACAGGCTGGTTTTCCCAAAACCTGCATTGAGAAAGACAGTGAGTACAAATAATGTATGCAAAATAATGAGTATCGGCACAGAAAATGAGATCTTGGAATACTAAATACATTATATCTCAGGAACCGTATGCGTAGAAAAAATTTAAAAGTCATATTATTTACAACTGTCCGGCTAATTTGAATCTTAGCCCCATGTGAGGCTAAGACATTTCGACAAAAGTCCATATCTCGCACCGCTTCCGAGATACGGGCCTGGTGCTATGCCAGCGAACGCCGTAATGTTATCCTATGGAAAAATAGAAAAGTTCGAGCGCCATAACTTTGCCTCCCTGCTATGTTTTCCATCAAAGTACTGAAAGGCACATCTGTGGGCTGTTGGCTGTCTTCCTCCAAATTTCAGGAAAAAGACCAAACCGTTATTTTGCAGCAGGGCTCCAAATGATTTCTGTTAAGTGCGGCCGTAATGTTATCCTATGGGAAAAATGTCAATTTTGGAGTGCCATAACTTTGCCGCCATGTGATATTTTTCAACAAACTACTGAAAGGCACATCTGTGTACTGTTGCTGTCTTCCTCCAAATTTCAGGAAAAAGACCAAACCGTTATTTTGCAGCAGGGTGCCAAAGGATTCCTGTAATGCTTGAGCGCTGTAATGTTATCCTATGGGAAAAACTGTCAACTTTGAGTGCCATAACTTTGCCGCCATGTAATATTTTTAAATACAACACTGAAAGGCACATCTGTGAGATGTCAGCTCACGATCCCTCAAATTTCAGCCCAAAATTCCCAGCGGTTATTTTGCAGTACGGTGCCAAAGAATTGCTGTCATTTTCCCACAGACTAGAAAATTACTGTCGAAATTTGCGACAGCTTTCACAAAAATTTGAGACACTTTTGTGAGCACGAAAGTAATTTCCGAAAGTACTTTTTCCAGAAATTTGAAAAACATTTTTCTGGGGTGTTTTACCACAAAAAAAAGACATGGCAAGCATCCTCAGGGCCCGACTAGGTGAATACAAAAAAAAATAGGTTGCTAGAGGCTCCCAAATTTAAATGCCAACCATTTTTCTGATCACCAACTGAAAACAAAATGGTCGATTTGTAGAGTAACAGGCCCATTTCGAAAGTAAAATGCATTTGCGAAAGTGTCGAACTTTTGTTAACTTTTTCCCATTGACTTATAATGGGAAACTGTTTTTGAATAACTTTTGAACCGTTTAATATTTTTTCACCAAATCTTCAAAAGGCACATCGGGGCCCACCTGCACGTTCTGAAGATTTTGACCCGATCACGAAAACCGTACGACCTGTAGGCGCGACCGTAGAATTCCAGAAAAGCGTAAACGCGCGCACAGATCATGCTTAATAACTCCACAACCGTATATCCAATCAGTACGAAACTTGCCAGATCCCAAGGCCTATAGGTCTTGATCATACATTCCAAATTTCAGGCAAATCCATCAAACAGTTGCAAAGTTATTAAGGTGCAAAACTTTGGGTTTAACATGGAAATGGCTCCTGAACCCTAACTATGGTAGCCCTACCGTGCTACCATAATATATATATTCATTCATTGCAAAAAACTCCATTAATGCATCAGTTAGGGTTGATTCCACACCAATAAAAGTGTGAAAATTTGATGTTAGGGGTTGTTGGCCTAACTCTTGCCCCATTCCATGTGTAAACAAGCTGAGGTGGTACAGTACAGGAGAATGGAGCAAGAGTTACATCCAATGACCCTAACACACACCCCAGTGCCTGTTGGTGTGTAGAGGGTGGGAGGTGGTGTGTGGGGTGGTAGGGTTGGTAACCCTAATGCTGAATTTCCACACTTTTGTTGGTGTGGAATCAACTTTAACTGATGCATTAATGGAGTTTTTGCAATTAGTTTCCCTTCTTTTTGAGAAAGTGAAATGTTACTCATATGGAATGCATAGATGGGAGCACGGGCCCTCCAGGCCCTGCACTCCCACCTACCCATAACTGTCTCCTCAGGTTTGCAAAATAGAATCCATAGGTGAGAGCACAGGGCCCTCTGGGCCCTGTGCTCCCACCCACCCCTAAGTATGTCCTCAGGTTTGCAAAATGGTATCCATAGATGGAAGCCTGGACCCTCTTGGCCCTGTGCTCCCAACCACCCATTAGTGTAGTGCTCTCAGTTTAGCATAAACAGTATGCATAGCTGGGAGCATGGGCCTTCTTAGCCCTGCACTCCTACCTACACATAAGTGCAGATGCATAGCAGAGGCCTAGAGGCATTCCAAGTAACCCTCATAATGCTTATTTGCCAGTATCTCAGTAACCACAGCAAGTGGGAAAAATTATTTCTCAGTTGTAGCCATGACCTAGCCACCTCCAAGTGTGCTTAGTACAAGCTGTGTTTAGCAAAATAAAATCCATATTTCATTTCATTTCATTTCATTGTATTTGTTAACCAGGATAGGACACTGGGCCAAAGCCCTTTTTCAGGACCGACCCGGACATATAAAAAACATCACAAACCTATCCCATACCATTTTTGAGATATAAGCACCAAAAAGCACCACGACCACCACAATGCAATCCTATGGGAAAATGTGTAACCTCGGAGTGCTGTAACTCTGGAACTGCTGTACTTTTGTTCACCAAACCAGCAAAAGGCACATCTGTTGTGCAAGGGCTTACCAACCTGCACATTTCAGCTCAAAAGTCCAAACCGTGTAGTGGCAGTGAGGTGACAAATAAACCATAATTTGGGAGAGAGTACTGTCACAAATTTCAAAAGTTTCATAAATTTGCTAAAGTATCGTGCGACACTTTTGCAAATTTGCAAAAGTGCTGTGCTCCCATTTGTCACACTACAAATGGCTGCATCAAAATATGCATATTTCCAGGACTTTTTGAAGAGAACTGAAGCATGGGTGCTGTTCATAGGACCCCGTTTAGGTAAACACAACAGTTGGTGTTTACCTAGGGACACTATGCTTTGAACTATAACATTTTTTCTCCACTGCTAACTGAACACAAAATGGCAGTGGCACAACACTACTGAGTAAATTTGTGACAGAAAAAGGTACTTTCACACCACTACAACTTGCTTTTGTTGGAACATATATATTTTTCCCACAGAATATACTGTACTGTCTTGGATTCCACCACCTCCTGAGGCGGGCTTCTCTATGGGTCTATGACCCTTTCAATAAAGAAGTATTTCCTGACACATATGTATTTATGAAGGAACATTGTGCACAATGTCAGCTACTGACCCAGCTGGTAGTGTGCTGCAAACTGTGCTGAGTTTGGGGGTGAGCCAGCTGGATGGGCCATAGCTGGATGGGCCATAGCTGGGGGCAGCACTGCCATGTGGCTCCACTCCCAGCCTGGTCAGGGGTGATGCAGGGTTGGGCACACAGGCAACAAGTAACCAAATAGTGAAGAAAATGCTTCTCTTGGCATATGCAAGAGGGTCTAGCACTTCTTCAACCAGTTGGACTCTTGGCTCTGCAGATGTGCATTTGTAACCATGTGGAACATCAAACAGCTTGTATCAACACTGATGGCTCTAAAAACACTTTTGTATCAGATATGTAATAATTCAATTAATATTTGGGTAAAAAATATCACTGTCTGTTGGCTAACCTTGCCCCCGATGGAGCCTCTAGAGAGAGAGGCAATATGTAGCAGTATTAACTCTGTGACTCCGCAGTGAGTCAATGTTTCAAACTATCTTTCTACTGTATGCAACATTTTTATATATTTTTTTTAGTTATTGTATCCAGAGAAGTAGTACCTTCATTAGCAGTAGAGTACACTTCCCTTTTGTTTGTCCTGTTTGCAGGGTACAGAGGCTCCTGTGCTTCTGCAGTTCCCCACACACTGCTTCACAGCTTCTTTGCATTCATTGCCATACAGAAGTGCAGGGCCATATTACAGGCAAGCAGACTACTCCCTTGGCACAGGGCCCATAAGGCCCTGTGCATCTGGATCTGTTCCTGCTGGTCCCAGAATGACCTTCATGAATGAGAATACAATTAAACTATCACAACAATCTAGACCAAAACATGATTTTGCAGTCACTCCACAAAATCACCTTTCAGGCAAGATTTAAAAAAAAATTCCCCTTTCATGTTCATAAGGTGGCATCATAAAAAGACTATGTTGAAAATTTGGTGAAAAAATGCAAATCTAATTCAAAAATACACCCAAGACTATATTTGGCAGTTGTTACAGAGCACCAAACTCAAACATAGAATACAACAATATACTATTAAAGCAAATTACTGAGGCATCAGATATGGGCCGTAATGTAATAATTGAAGACTTAAATCTCCCAGGAATAAACTGAGAAATTATATTCGGAACTAATAATTATGAAAGTTAATTTTTAAATACCTTAGCATCCCAGGGATTATGTCAACTATACAAAAACCCCACAAGAGGGGGATAATACACTATATCTTATTATCAGTAATATAGAAAATCAAATATCTGATTTTTTTTTGCAATTCAATAAGCTTTATTAAGAATATAAGTAATATAAAGCAAAGAAAAATATGATCACAGTACATTTCAGCATGACATTCAGGAGGACAGGCAAATATCAGACAAAATCTATAAGTAATGCACAGAAACATATTCAGCTGAAATACCGTACCACATAGAGGCTAATGCCATCCCTCCCTCCCCGGCCTGTACCAAATTAACCTTTGAGGGTAGCTCATCCATCTTCCAATGATGCATTATTATTAACTTAGTTACCCCCACTATAGCCACCATATAGGCTCTCCTACAACTAGATTTTATGAAGTCAAACTTACCTAATAAACAGATTTCCAGTGTAAAATAGTCAATTTGGCCTAAAATGGAGAAACATAACTTTTGACCAAATTCCAAATCTTGACCAAAATGTCCATTCAGTGGCAATGACCACACTGTGGCAATATCCAATAGCATGTTGTGCATAACCAAGACATCTAAAGCATCTAGCATTAGTGACTACAACAGGGTTGATTTCCCTAGTTTTAAAAGTACCTTAGAGAGAATTGATTAGGAACACAAGATTTTACACCTATCTGTTGAAGAAAGTTGGACCCTTATAAACATCAAAATCATGGAACTCGAATCAAAATCTGTACCAAAAAGGAACAAATATAATAAAAAGAGTAAGAACCCACCCTGGCTCTCAAGTTCCATCTAGAGGCAAATACAAAATAAGGAGAAAGCATATATTAGGCTTAAGAAGGATACTACTGAGGAATCATATAATAGATATAAACCGGAAGTGCAGAAATGAAAATAACATAATAAAAATTGAAAAGACCAAAACATAGTTTAGAATAGCCCATACCAAAAATAACAAAGACTTATTTTCCTATGTCAATGATTGCAAAACTATATCTAGGGAGGTGGGCCCTATTAGTGTTGATAACCAAAAAATAAAGGATGATAAATTAACAGTGGATACGTTTAATAACTATTTTTGCTCGATCTTCAACAATATGGTAGTGACTTCTAACACAAAATTTGCAATAGCAGAAGTGATATAATCAATAAAACAATGGAGGGCAAATACATCTCCCAGGCCAGATAACGTCAGCATCAAGTTCATAATTGAAACAACCTCAGCCTTGGCTCATCCTATGTCCATACTCTTCAATAAATCAGTGGCGAGTGGGGAAGTGCTAGTTGACTGGAGAACATCAGTTGTAGTCCCCAAATTTAAGAAGGGCAATAGGGGACAAGCTGACAAGTATTGACCCATCATTCTAACTCCCATCTGTAGTAAGATAATGGAAAAGCTAGTCAAGAACAGAACTGAATCTGAACTGTATGAGAAGGGAATCATGGACAAAGACCAACAAGGGTTCACTACTGGATGCTCGTGCACCACAAATCTTGTGACCTTTTACAATAATGTTAGTACTAGTTTAGATATCAACACACTGGTGGATGTTATTCTACTGAACTTTGGGAAGGCCATTAATACTGTCCCTCATTATGAACTGATAGTAAAACTTACAAATATGGGACTCGGTCGTGATTTAGTTAGGTGAATCAACAACTGGTTGATGGAGCGAACACAGAGGGTGAGAGTCAGGCGTCACCTCTTTGATCTTGGCAGGGTTACCAGTGGAGTTCTGCAGGGTTCAGTAACTGGAATGACTCTTTAAGTTGTTCATAAGTGACATAAATGAAAACATCACCAATCCACTGATAAAGTTTTCTGATGATACAAAATTAGGAGGGGAAATTGATACATTATCCAAACATTTGAACCTGGTTCAATATTTAAAATCCATTGAACAATGGTCAATTGGTAATAAAATAAATCTAAATCCAGACAAATGTGTGGTACTTCATATGGGTAAAAATAACCCCTGTTATGAATCTGCATTACACAACAAAACCTTAAAATCACCAGAAAAAGAAAGGGACTTGGGGATAATCATTAATCACAGAATGACAACACCTGACCATTTTAAAAAGATAACCTACATAGTCAATTGAATGTTAAATAGTATAAAACAAAAAATTTGTAGATAAAAATTAGTTTTGCATTATGCCCCTGTACAGATCATACATCCGACTGCACTTAGATTTAGGATCCCACTTCTCGAACCAGTACATCAAACAAGACATAAACATGTTGGAAACAGTACAGTGCAGGACAGCAAAACTGATCCCCAAACTAAGCAAGCCATCCTACTCTGGAGATTATCCAGAACTGGGTTGGCTAGCCTGGAAGACAGACGACTTAGGGAAGACCTAGTACTGCTTCACAAAATACTACAAAACAGCAAACTATGCACACAATGAGGTTTACAATTTGCTATCAGAAAACCAAACCTTAGAAGCCACAACAAACTAGTTACACCAAAGGCAAACACTAAGAAAGGGGATCATTACTTCACAATTATGGCAGCTAGGGCCTGGAACAAACTACCCCAAGAAGTCATTGAAGCCAACAATTTCAAGATGTTCAAAATGAATTTTGACCATTATCTGAAGTGGACTACCAACAGTGACTAATTCATCCACCAAGTAGTAGGAGACATTCTTGATGGGAAAATGCTTTCTTATGTCTCTGATAACCTAGCAAACTTAGTACATTTTTAAAATGTTACAATTATTAATGAACATTGACAATTTTCATCATTCAGAACTTTGGTAATTTTCAGCATTTTAACCCCAAGTTGATAACATAACCATTTTTTTACAATGCTGTATCTCATGAAAATGATAGGTGCCATTTTCACTCTTGTCTACTACATGTTTTTGCACTTGTGGTGCAAAATGAGAAAATAACATATGTTTCTTTTCAGATGGGGTGATCATAAAAAATATTAAGTTGAAAAGTGTAAAAATGTAAAAAAAAAAGGTTATGAAGAACTGCTGTGTGCAGGGCTGGGTGTTGGCACAGTGGTTAGTGCATTGCAATCCTACACCAGTGATCAGAGATCAGAGGTGATCTTATTGAGTCATAAGGATGGGCCGAGGCTAGGGGAACGACACTGTCATGTGGCATTACTCCTAGCCTGGGGAGTGATGGGGCAGAGTTGGAGTCAAGGCCAACATGTAAGCATGTAGTGAAGAAAACTCTTCCCTTGGCACGCTGCCCAGAAGGCCCTGCACCTCTGCATCCATAGCTGTATGGAAGCAAAGGGCACAGAGGGCCATGCACTTTCACAACCAGATGGGCTCTTGGCCCTGCATGCCTGCATTTATAGCCACATGGAAGCACAGCGTCAAGTCATCCCCATGGATTATTTGCATCCATAGTTACATGGGGACCTTGCACTTCCACAGTGAGAATGACTCTTCCTTTGGTGCAGGGCAGAAATGAGGATCCAATTCCACTATCATAAACAGAAAGGAAATTCATTGACTGAAACAATGTTAATGCAGGTATTAGAGGCTAAAAAACACAAAGCAGACAAAGTAAGGAAATGAAAAACATTAGGGTTTGGTGTCTCTGCTATCTTGATGAATTGTTTGTGTGGTTTTCCTTGGACTTGCCAACCTTAATGACCACCCACTCCCCTGAGCAAACAAACATGATCCCTTCAACCATTTAAAGATACAGCACCAAATTATAATGCTGTATTACTGCTAAAAAAACTAACACTACTAATCATTTTATAAGTGGAATAAGGCAATTCTATCAAGGGAATTATACTATGTTATCATACCTTGAGTTTGTTTGCATTGCGAGTTGGTTGAAGTCCCTTGCCCTTTGGGCTCAGGACTCCAACCCATCACTCGGAATATTAACAGAGCATAATACCCCTCCATTATGCTTTGTTCCTTACATAGTATCCAGTCCCAGTGATTTTCACTTTCTCGTTTTGCTGACTGCAGATTACTGACTTTGTCAAAGGTGACACCTCTCTTAAATCTAAGTATTTTATAGAGTTCCCTGTTATGTGGTAAATTCCTTCTAAACACTCTTTCACATATTTCATTCCATTCTATAACATGTCTCTTTTCTTTCAAGTGTGGATCAAGAGACAATGGGAAATCAGGTGCTGCTGAGCAAGAAAAACAAAGTTACACCAAAGGGGATTGTAAATAAAACTTTACCAGCAACATGACAGTCTGTACAAGGCACCACCTCAACATAAAATGATAGGCATATGAATTATCCTGGTGGATTAGCAAAACTTTTTTAAAAAGACAGCATTTAATGAGGACCAACTTCTTCAGTCAAACGCTGGTCAAAGTCAAAACAGCAGTTAATTCATTAACCTCATAAGGGATATGTGTGCCTAGGACTGTAGCTGAAATAAACAAATTCTGTCCAGAGCCGATAGCGCTGCAGCCGAGGAATTTGGGGTAAAAATGCTGAAAATTACCAAAGTTATGATCCTGCATTTGCAAAATGTAACGTAGGCTCATATATTTGTTGTTTTGTAATATCTGTACACCAGATTTTCAACATAGCCTTGTTATGACCCTGCCTTATGAAGTAGAGCAGAGAACATTTTCAACTCCTGGCCTAAAGGTGATATTGTGCAGGGACTGAGTAATTAAGTTTCGGGACACAAACACCCATTTTGGGAAGGAGCTGAAAAATGACAGCTTTCACATTCATGAGGTGCTGTCAAGAAATGGCTATGCTGAAAATTTGGAGTAAATATATTGACTATTACTAAACTTACGAGCCTGTATTTGCAAACTTCTACATAGCCTCATAATTTTTTTTTTATATTTTTACACCAAATTTAGAACATAGCCTTCCTATGACCCTGCCTCATGAACAAGTGTAGAGAAAATGTTCAGCTCCTGTCCTAAAGGTGATTTCATGCAGGGACCAGAAAATCACTTTTCAGGATGTAAAAAAAAAAAAAAAAACATTTTGGCCAGGATTTCATAAATGACAGCTCTCACATTCACGAGGTGCTGAAAAGATATGGCTATGTTGTAAATTTGGGGTACAAATATTGAAAACTACCAAAGTCACGAGCCTGCATTCACAAAATTCTATGTAGGCTCATAACTTTGTTGTTTTTTTATATTTTTATACTAAATTTTCAATATAGCCTTCTTATGACCTCATGTCATGAACAAGGGTAGAGAAAATGTTCAGCTCCTGTCCTAATGGTGATTTCATGCAGGGACCATAAAATCACTTTTCAGGATGTAAAAAAAAAAAACATTTTGGCCAGGATTTCATAAATGACAGCTCTCACATTCACGAGGTGCTGAAAAGATATGGCTATGTTGTAAATTTGGGGTACAAATATTGAAAACTACCAAAGTCACGAGCCTGCATTCACAAAATTCTATGTAGGCTCATAACTTTGTTGTTTTTTTATATTTTTATACTAAATTTTCAATATAGCCTTCTTATGACCTCATGTCATGAACAAGGGTAGAGAAAATTTTCAACTCCTGCCCCAAAGTTGATTTCACACAGGAACCACAAAATCATATTTTAGGACAGATTTGCATAATGTCAGTGTAATTGTTCATGAGGCAGGGTCCCAAAAAAGGCATGTTGAAAATTTGGGCCAAAAATATGCCAGAATGGACACGTTATTCCAATAAGTTCAAAACACCATTGAAATGCATTGAACCACATACAGTACCTGTTTCTCCAGTTCATGGTCCAGCTTTGAAGAGTGAAGACGTGTCTGCAGTCCTGAGAAGACTGCAGCATTGGACCTCCAATGGATAAGTAAGAGCTTGGAGGGTGCGGAGTGGTGAGAGCTGAATGGGAGTGTGGGGTCAGGGGACAGTAATGGCCACAAAAGACATTGATGGACAGTTTTCTTTTTGCAGGGTGAAGAAAAAAAAAAAGACCAAGGATTCATGATAGCGACACTGGGGAAGCGGGCACCTCCGGTGACTGCTATGTTTCTGGGTGGGGATGTGGTAGGGGTGCTGAGAGGGAGAGTTGGGTGGAGGGGTAATATATATATATATATATATATATATATATATATATATATATTATGGTAGCACGGTAGTGCTACCATAGTTAGGGTTGAGGAGCCATTTCATGTTAAACCCCAAAATTTTGCACCTTAATAACTTAGTAACCGTTTGATGGATTTGCCTGAAATTTGGAATTTATGATCAAGAACTATAGGCCTTGGGATCTGCCAAGTTTTATACTGGTTGGATATATGGCTGCGGAGTTATTAAGTGTGATCTGTGCGCGCATTTACACTTTTCTGGAATTCTTTGGTCGCTGCCTACAGGTCGTACGGTTTGCGTGACCAGCCTGAAATCTTCAGGTAATGTGCAGCCGGGGTCCTCGATGTGCCTTTCGAAGATTTCGTGAAAAAATATTAAACGGTTCAAAAGTTATTCAAAAAACAGTTTCCCATTATAAGTCAATGGGAAAAGTTAACAAAAAGTTCAACACTTTACAAAATGCATTTTACTTTCGCAAATGGGCCTGTTACTTTCATAGATCGCAATTTTGTTTTCAGTTGGTGATCAGAAAATGGTTGGCATTTAAATTTGGGACCCTCTAGCAACCTAATTTTTTTTGTATTCACCTAGTCGGGCCCTGAGGATGCTTGCCATGTCTTTATTTTGTGGTAAAACACCCCAGAAATATGTTTTTCAAATTTCTGGAAAAAGTACTTTCTCAAATTACTTTCATGCTCATGAAAGTGCTGCAAATTTTTGCGAAAGCTTTCGCAAATTGCGACAGTAGTTTTCTAGTCTGTGGGAAAATAACAGCAATTCTTTGGCACTGCACTGCAAAAGAACCGTTGGGAGTTTTGAGCTGAAATTTGGAGGGAACGGAGCCGACATCTCACAGATGTGCCTTTCAGTGTTGTATTGAAAAAATATTACATTGCAGCAAAGTACGGCACTCCAAAGTTGACAGTTTTTCCCATAGGATAACATTACGGTGCCCGACGCATTACAGAAATCCTTTGGCACCCTGCTACAAAATAACGGTTTGGTCTTTTTTCCTGAAATTTGGAAGGAAGACAGCCAACAGCCCACAGATGTGCCTTTCAGTAGTTTGGTGAAAAAATATCACAGGGTGGCAAAGTTACGGCACTCCAAAGTTGACATTTTTTCCCATAGGATAACATAACGGCACTAACGCATAACAGAAATCCTTTGGATCCCTGCTGCAAAATAACGGTTTGGTCTTTTTTCCTGAAATTTGGAGGGAAGACAGCCAACAGCCCACAGATGTGCCTTTCAGTGGTTTGGTGAAAACATTACAGGGAGGCAAAGTTATGGCGCTCTGAACTTTCTTTTTTCCCTGATAACATTACGGCGTCACGCTTTTTCAGGGCCCGTGATCTCGAAACTGGTGCAAGATACGGACTTTTCGTCGGAAATATCTTAGCCCCATAAAGGGCTAAGATTCAAATTAGCCAGGACAGTTGTAAATAATATGACTTTTAAATTTTTTTCTACGTTATACGGTTCCTGAGATATAATGTATTTAGTATTCCAAGATCTCATTTTCTGCCGATACTCATTATTTTGCATACATTATTTATGCGCTGTCTTTTCTCAATGCAGGTTTTGGGGAAAACCAGCCTGTGGCCTCACATTACTGTTACTGTTGCCCTTTCCGGCAGATCCGTACTCCATTTCACTTACTATTGACGTCTGCACCACCATGTGGTTATCCTTTTGCGCTTTCATTTGCTTTATGCTTCTGTTATTTTTTGCCATTTCTGTCTACAGTACTGTTTATCTTTCTGTTTCACTTTACATCACCATGCCCATTGACATTTCTGTTTGCAGGCACCATGTTACTATGTGACAACACATCATGTGGCAGACCATTCCGTCTCACATACCATATGCGTTACCTTTCTGTTCTCATTCGTGCTTGTGTTACCATGTGCGCCACTGTTAGCATTTCTGTTTGCGTTGCTGTCCCTGTTAGTATGCCACAAGACATCACGTGGCGGGAGCGTGGGGCCCTTTCCCGCCACCACATTATGCGGTGGGTGCGCGGGGCCCAGAGGGCACCGCGCTCCCGCTGCTGCATTACATTCACTATTTCTTGTTATCATTCTCAAAAAGAAGGGAAATTAGAGGCAAAAAACTCAGTTTAATGCATTAGTTAGAGTTGTTCCACAGCGACAAAAGTGAGGAAATTCGCTGTTAGGGTTGAAAAACCCCCTTGCACCCCCACCCACCCCCAACCGGCATTGGGGTGTGCATTGGGATCATGAGTCCTAACTCTCACCCCATTCTCCTATACTTCTGCTGCTTTACACAGGTCATGGGGTGAGAGTTAGGGCTGATGATCCCAATACACAATCTCGCATCTTTGATCATCCTTTGCGTTTCATTTGCGCTTGCGTTTCTGTTACTTTTTTGCCATTTGTGTGTACTGCACTGTTTCTCTTTCTGTTTCACTTTGCGTCACCATGCCCATTGACATTTCCATTTACAGGCACCATGTTACTATGTGACCAGACATCACGTGGCACACCGTTCCCGTCTACGCCACCGTGTGCGTTAAACTTTCTGTTATCATTCGCGCTTGTGTTACCATGTGTGCCACTGTTAGCATTTCTGTTTGCATTGCTGCTGCTGTTACTATGCCACAAGACATCATGTGGCAGGAGCGCTGGGCCCAAAGGGCCCCACATGCCCGACACCGCATTACATTCACTATTTCTCAATATCATTCTCAAAAAAAAGGGAAATTAGAGGCAAAAAACTCCGTTTAATGCATTAGTTAGGGTTGTTCCACAGCGACAAAAGGGAGGAAATTCGCTGTTAGGGTTGAAAACCTAAACTCCGAATTCACCCCCCCAGCACCACACACACACAGACACACACACACTTTCAAGTATGGGGGAGGACCAAGTCAACACAACCAATGACAGACATCCAGCAGCAGGTGACAGAAATAACAAACAATTTTCTAAATGTACTACGAGACATCCCCACCCACCTGACCAGGTACTGTATGCTCAGTGGAGATCAACAGCAAAACTGAGGCCATGTACACCAAATGTACACATCCCTGATTGCAGCTGACACAACGTACTCACACTTAGTAGTTGCATGGCCTTACCTACCGATGCCCCACACCACACCACAACTGGTACTGTGCCGTTATTCAATATAAATGCTGAAGGTGCATGATGACAGTTGTAGAAAGGTTTAACACTACTGAGTATACATTAATTAAGAGAAGCACATAAATTAACTACAAGACACTAGCATGCTCAAGATAAAAGTAGTGATACATTTAGTAGGTGATTTACATAGTAGTACATTTACTGCAATGGTTTACTCAACATAGAGAGGCTGATGTAAAGCGTATGGAAAAGCATTGCCTGTTCAACGCTGTGAAATTGGTACTGCCAGTATCACATGCATTCTTACTGATGAAGGTGTACTGCTGATGTACATACATAGACCTTCAGTGTGTTTCAATATTAAAGATGCAGTAAGTATTCTTTGTAAGAAAGATTGTAATTGCATGGATCAGGCCATGCAACTTCTAAATATCATAGCACTACTGAGCCACAATGATGTACCTGTATCGGACATGTATATAGGATAGATTTTCCTGTAGGCACTTACTGAGTATGTTGTACCTGATAAAGACAATCTCATTGCATCTGTGATGACTAACTTATTCAAATAGTAATACATTTGCTATTGTTGCAATGAGTGATCTATGCCACTTATAGACACAGTGTGATTTTTTTAACAGTAGTTTCATACTCAGGCTGTATGCCTACTGTTTGGGTTTGACACACTTCTGTCACTAATGCTATCAAAGTGATAACTATGTTAATTCTGCTACAACAGGAATCAAGTAGGTATGGTGTAGATATAAACAGAATGTCTTTTAGTATTGATTTAACTCATAATGGGGTAAATGTACTAGGACAGCAGGGTTATCCTCTATCACTGAGTCTGTCAGTTATAATCACACTAGGGTTTCGATGACTGTAATGATCAAGTTACACTGTTCATCTTCATGAGTTCATATTCACAGCCATTATCCAGCAACTAGACAGTGTATGGTGTAACTGGGTGGGACACTGTGTTGCAAAGCTGCTGCAGTGCCTAGCAGAGGGAGAGTATCTACTCATAAAGACAATTAAGCAATAAGGCATGACCAACAGTTATGTTAAATGGTCTGTTAATCACCCTGTAGGGGTTTAATGTTGAATGAGGCATATCCGAGTGCCACATGTCACTAGACAGTGATAAACTGACCATTAACATAATACCTGGGAGTGGCTTATTGCTATCATAATAAAACTGTTTTTTTAAACAACATTAAACCATGTTCATCATATGGTTAGGCTCTACATGTATGTTAATAAAAACTAAACATAAGGCTGTTACAATGTTTACAGTCAATTAGAAAGCTGCATTTCTCAAACCCTTGTTATAATCAGAGATATTATACCTGTACAACTCCTTGGTTTTGCTTAACTCTATTGCTCAGGTGGCCCACCACAAGTGGTGTGGTGTGGTGTGGGGCATCGGTAGGTAAGGCCATGCAACTACTAAGTGTGGATGCGTTGTGTGCAGCTGCAATCAGGGATGTATCGTTTGGTGTACATGGCCTCAGTTTTGCTGTTGATCTCCACTGAGCATGCAGTACCTGGTCAGGTGGGTGGGGATGTCTCGTAGTACATTTAGACAATTGTTTGTTATTTCTGTCACCTGCTGCTGGATGTCTGTCATTGGTTGTGCTGACTTGGTCCTCCCCCATACTTGAATGTGTGTGTGTGTCTGTGTGTGTGTGGTGCTGGGGGGTGAATTCGGAGTTTGGGTTTTCAACCCTAACAGCGAATTTCCTCCCTTTTGTCACTGTGGAACAACCCTAACTAATGCATTAAACAGAGTTTTTTGCCTCTAATTATGGTAGCACGGTAGTGCTACCATAGCTAGGGTTCAGGAGCCATTTCCATGTTAATCCCAAAATTTTGCACCTTAATAACTTTGTAACTGTTCGATGGATTTGCCTGAAATTTGGAAAGTATAATCAAGACCCATAGGCCTTGGGATCTACCAAGTTTTGTACTGATTGGATATACAGTTGCGGAGTTATTAAGCATGATCTGTGCGCGCATTTACACTTTTCTGGAATTCTACAGTCGCACCTGCAGGTCGTACTGTTTGCGTGACCGGCCCAAAATCTTCAGGGAACATGCAGGCAGGGTCCCCAATGTGCCTTTCGAAGATTTGGTGAAAAAATATTAAACGGTTCAAAAGTTATTCAAAAAACAGTTTCTCATTATAAGTCAATGGGAAAAAGTTAAAAAGTTCGACAGTGTCGCAAATGCATTTTTAATTTCGCAAATGGGCCTGTTACTTTCAAAATCCGCCATTTTGTTTTCAGTTGGTGATCAGAAAAATGGTTGGCATTTAAATTTGAGACCCTCTAGCAACGTAATTCTTTTTGTATTTAGCTATTCGGGACCTGTGGATGCTTGCCATGTCTTTATTTTGTGGTAAAACACTCCAGAAATATGTTTTTCAAATTTCTGGGAAAAGTACTTTCGCAAATTACTTTCGTGCTCACGAAAGTGTCAAACTTTTGCAAGCTTTCGCAAATTGCGACAGTAATTTTCTAGTCTGTGGGGAAATGACAGCAATTCTTTGGCACTGTACTGCGAAATAACCGTTTGGAGTTTTGGGCTAGAATTTGGAGGGAACGCAGCTGACATCTCACAGATGTGCCTTTCAGTGTTGTATTGAAAAAATATTACACGGTGGCAAAGTTATGGCACTCCAAAGTTGACCGTTTTTCCCATAGGATAACATTGTGGCGCCCGAAGCATTACAAGAATCCTTTGGAACCCTGCTGCAAAATAACGGTTAGGTGTTTTTTCCTGAAATTTGGAAGGAAGACAGCTAACAGTCCACAGATGTGCCTTTCAGTAGTTTGGTGAAAAAATATTACATGGCGACAAAGTTACGGCACTCCAAAATTGACGTTTTTTCCCATAGGATAACATAACGGCGTTCGCCTCGCCTTTCAGGGCCCGTATCTCGGAAACGGTGCGAGATACGGACTTTTCGTCGGAAAATTTCTTAGCCCCTAATGGGGCTAAGATTCAAATTAGCCAGGACAGTTGTAAATAATATGACTTTTAAATTTTTTTTCTACGTCGTACGGTTCCTGAGATATAATGTGTTTAGTATTCCAAGATCTCATTTTCTGCGCCGATACTCATTATTTTGCATACATTATTTGTACTCACTGTCTTTTTCAATGCAGGTTGTGGGGAAAACCAGCCTATGGGCTTACATTACTGTTACTGTTGCTCTTTTCGCTTTCGGCTCCGTACTCGTTTCACTTACCATTGACGTCTGCGCCACCATGTGCGTTATCCTTTGCGTTTTCATTTGCGCTTGCATTTCTGTTATTTCTTGCCATTTCTGTAAACAGTAGTGTTTCTCTTACTGTTTCACTTTTCTTCACCATGCCCATTGCCATTTGTGTTTGCAGGCACCATGTTACTATGTCACAACACATCACGTGGCAGACCATTCCCGTCTACGCCACCATGTGCGTTAACCTTTCTGTTCTCATTCGTGCTTGTGTTAGCATGTGCGCCACTGTTAGCATTTCTGTTTGCGTTGTTGTCCCTGTTAGTATGCCACAACACATCGTCATGTGGCGGGAGCGTGGGGCCCAAAGGGCCCCGGTCGCCAATGCATCATTGATGTCTGGCGCTCACCATGCGCTATCCTTGGTTTTCATTTGCACTTGATGCTTCTGTTATTTTGTGCCATTTCTGTGTACAGTACTGTTTCTCTTATTGTTTCACTTTCTTTTTCTTCATGGCGTACATTGCCATTTGTGTTTGTAGGCACCATGTTACTATGTCACCAACACATCATGTGGCAGACCATTCCCGTCTACGCCACCATGTGCGTTACGCTTTCTGTTCTCATTCGTGCTTGTGTTAGCATGTGCGCCACTGTTAGCATTTCTGTTTGCGTTGCTGTCCCTGTTAGTATGCCACAACACATCATGTGGCGGGAGTGCGGGGCCCTCCCGCCAATGCATCATTGACGTCTGCACCACCATGTGCGTTATCCTTTGCGTTTTCATTTGCGCTTGCGTTTCTGTTATTTTGTGCCATTTCTGTGTACAGTACTGTTTCTCTTACTGTTTCACTTTACTTCACCATGCCCATTGCCTTTGTGTTTGCAGGCACCATGTTACTATGTCACAAAAGATCATGTGGCAGACCATCTCTGCTCACGCCACCATGTAGCAGTACTTTTCTGTTCTCATTCTGCTTGTGTTAGCATGTGCGCCACTGTTAGCATTTCTGTTTGCATTGCTGTCCCTGTTAGTATGCCACAACACATTATGAGGGATGCTGGGCCTGAAGGCCTCAAGCTCCCGCCGCTGCATTACATTCACTATTTCTTGTTATCATTCTTAAAAGAAGGGAAATTAGAGGCAAAAACTGTGTTTAATGCATTAGTTAGGTGGTTCCACAGCAACAAAAAGTGAGGAAGTCTGCTGTTAGGGTAGAAAAACCCCCTTGACCCCTGCCCATCCCCCAAACAGGCAGTGGGGTGCGCATTGGGATTAGGGTCCAACTCTCACCGCATTGTCCTATACTTCTGCTGTTTTACATGTCATGGGGTGAGAGTTAGGGCTGATGATCCCATGCAGACTCCAATGCCACCATATGCGCTTATTGTTTTGCTTTTTGTTTGGCGTTTCTGTTACTTTTTAGCCATTTGTGTGTACTGTACTGTTTTGCTTTCTGTTTCACTTTGTGTTACCATGCCCATTGACATTTCATTTACAGGCACCACGTTACTTTGTGACAAGGCATCACGTGGCACAGCATTCCTGTGTATGATACTGTATGCATTAGCCTTTCTGTTCTCATTCATGGTTGTGGGAGCGCAGGGCCCCCCGCTGCTGCATTACATTTACTATTTCCTGTTATCTTTCTTAAAAAGAAGGGAAATTAGAGGCAAAAAAGTCTGTTTAATGCATTAGTTAGGGTTGTTCCACAGCGACAAAAGTGAGGAAATTCGCTGTTAGGTGAACATCCACTTCTATGCCCGCTGCCCACTCCCCAAGCGGCACTTTTAGCATTAATGTTTGCGGTGCTGTCTGTTTTATTGTGCCATAACACATCATGTGGTGGTAGCGCATGGCCTGTACTGCCCTGCCCACCCCAACTGGCATTGGGGTGCATTGGGATCGTGGTCCTAACTCTCACCCCACTCTCCTATACTTCTGCTGCTTTACACATGTCATGGGGTGAGACTTAGGCCTGACTGATCCCGTCTATGCCACCATGTGTGTTACCCTTTGTGTTGCTGTGTTACTGACTGTATGTCATAGGTAGCAAACAAATAGATGGAGGTATAGTTGTAGCAGTATTAGTAAACATTGATTTGTATGCTTAAGTCATAGACACTTATTTTCATTTCAGTATGGTATTTAAAGTAATGAGTCGACACAGGTGGTTATGGTTTTAAAAAATTTATTGCCAATTTGTCAAATGGAGAAAAGGTCGAATCAAAATTAAAATTTTGTTAACAGAAGCAGTCTCACAATACAATCTTTGTATGTGTGCAATCATTGTTTGTGAAATTTGTAAATGTGTAAGAATAATAATAAGTGTATAATGTGGATTGACTAAGTGTGTGATATTATATGAAACTAATCAGATGTTGTGTGTTTTAGTTGTGCTTCAGTACTCACTTCTGTTTATATGTGTGGAAGTATTTTCTGGCATTTGACTTGTAATTTTAATAGTCAGGCTGAAGCTATTGCTATTGAATGTGAATGTAGTTTGTTAAAAATGTTACTTTTTAAAAATGGTTGTATGTTGTAACTATGTAGTGCATTACTTGTCTGCTATGTTAATAAGGGAATGTCAGTTGGTAGTGAAGTGTGATTAGACACAAGATAGACAAGTGTTTTGTTGTAATTGTGTGACTGCTAATGTGGATGTTCCTGGGTGGGCTAAAAACCATATGCTGATTGTCTCAAGTAGTACAGTTTACGCAATTGTAAGTTTAGTGACATTTGATTCTTACTATTAAATAATATGTCACTGACTAGGTGCAAATGGAAAATTCCACCGACTCTCAATTGAGGCGATCATAAATATTGTCAGGAACAGGTATGCAGTTTGTTGTGATCAGCAACAGTGCCTGATTTACAATTGTCAATATTTTGTACATACGGTACAGTTAGTTGTGACAAGTACAAAAAAATAAATGTTTTACATGAACAAAAAAATGTTATCAATTCTTACATTGGCTTCTATGTAAATTCTTAACTTGTAAATACTAAAACTGTAATGGAATGCATTTTTTCACAAACTTATGCTTAGTTACATGTTGTTAGTATACTGCAGAGTAATATGTAAGACATTCACTTGTACTGTAGTGCTACACTGCTATTTTTAGTTCAATTATTAAACAAGTTATTAACAATGTACACTTGAAAACAAATGTTTCTATTATGTACAAGTAATTTTAAACAGTTGTAAGAGTCACTGAATTAGATTCAGTAATTGGTTATTATTAACAGTTGTGTCAGCTCTTGCATTATCAATAACGGTAGTTGTTTTTACATATGTACAATACTAGTACTACGTCTGAAAGCGTGATAGTTCTACACTGTTGCATGGTGATCTAATGATGTTCTATATGTGAAGAGTCACTAGAAGTGTTAAAAGACTACTTCTGAGACTGTAGAATGTTTGTTGAATGTTATAAGGGTAGAATCTTTCACAGACATGTAATCATGGTTCTCTAGTGACTGTAAATATTGTTGGCGCCGATTGAAGCCACTACAACAATTTTCATGTAGTCACTGATCTACACAAGATGTAACATGTCACAGTCTATGTAATGTCTGTATTTGAATTCCATTTTTGTTGAAATTGTATTGTTTATTTACAGTTGTAAATTGTACAACATTGTAACGAGTTATGACATTTTGGGGACAAAGTACTCATGTTAAAATGGTACATGTTTTGTCCTATTCTTCTGAAATATGAAGGTTGTCATATTCTTCAATATTAGAAGATATGCATTTTGAGGTGATGTGGGAGTGTCTATTTAAGAGTTGTTGTAGAGTCACACACTCTAACCATCCAGCTGTGCAGCTTAGTAACGTTTTAGATGCATTATCTTGTATAGACATGTAATCATGGTTCTCTAGTGACTGTAAATATTGTTGATACCGATTGAAGCCACTACAACAATTTTCATGTAGTCACTGATCTACACAAGATGTAACATGTCACAGTCTATGTAATATCTGTATTTGAATTCAATTTTGTTGAAATTGTATTGTTTATTTACAGTTGTAAATTGTACAACATTGTAACGAGTTATGATATTTTTGGGACAAAGTACTCATGTTAAAATGGTACATGTTTTGTCCTATTCTTCTGAAATATGAAGGTTGTCATAATTCTTCAATATTAGAAGATATGCATTTTCAGGTGACGGAGTCTCTGTTTAAAAGTTGTTGTAGAGTCGTCACCTCTAACCATCCAGCTGTGCACCTTAGTAACGAGGTGTAATGTCCAGAATGCATGGATTGACCATGGTGATAGATAATGCTGTGAGTGTCAAACAGTGATTGGTTGAAGACTATTCTACTAGCTGTGTAGTCTGTGATAGGAGTATCAACTCTGAGCCCATTGGTGTCAAATCTGTGCAACATAAGCAACAGATATTGAGATGAAGTCCTGAGCGTATGGACTGAGTGCATCTGCCTCCGCACCTTCCACAGGCATGACTACATTCAGCATTAGTGAACAGCTGTCGAAATTTGACACTTTTGGCTTTAGGAACAAGAGAGTTATCCACAGCATGTCTTGTGTGGTTTCACGCTGTGAATTGCCACATGAAACACATACATATTTTGTAACGTATGTTACTGTGAAGTACTGGCGGATTGGGGTGCCGTCTTCATCAAGGTTGTTTATCACAGCCATCATAAACTCAGTACTGTCTTGCTGTATGTCTGCAGCAAATGTACTACATCCAGCATATGTAGATAACACCTGTCATAGTGGTGTTAGTGAGTGTACATTGTTAGAGTGGTCAGAAGTCATGTTGATAATCTGCTTCAAAGCATTTGATAGGGGATTGTCTTGTGAAGCAGATATTGCTTGCACAAACTGTGGCATGTGTAGAAAAACTTGCATAGCTGAGTTAGCATAGCAGTTTACTCTACTGCTGTTGTCAAACAGTGGTACAGCAGCTACACCAACTGATTTCTGATGAATTGTTGGTTGTGAATGTTTACTTGAGGTTGTGGCCTTTGCTGAACTCTTTTTTTTTGAATCACTTTGTGAAGCTTGCTGCTGTTTGTTGCTTCATCTAGCTGTGACTGAATTGTGTGAGACAGACAGATATGTAGGCAGTGGTATTAAAGACATTTGTGGCTGATGTAGAGTACGTAATCTGTTGTACTCAAGAATACATCGCTTGTCAGCTCGTATTTTCTGAGGTGCTATACTAATGATGTGCAATCCAGAAAGGCTTCGTACACGTGAAAGTGCAACGTAGCTCATGCCATCTTTGAATATGTCTGTACCTATGTCTATCATTGCTGAATCCAAACTTAATCCCTGAGATTTGTGAATGGAGACAGCATATGCAACACATAATAGGAACTGTTTCTGTTTACGTAGATATCCTTAAAACCTGGAATTTTACGGTTCGATCTATGTGTACAGAGTGTTGCATGTTGTCAAACTGCACTACAAGTGTCTGAATAAATGTCTTCTGTACATTAGTAGATAAAGTCAGTGATGTTTCCCATGGCACCGTTTACCATGCCTTGTTCGACATCTAGATTACATCGTAGCATGATACGTGCATTCTTACAAAGTGTGAGAACAGCTTCTAGGCCAGCTGTTCGTGAAACATCTGACTTCAGTTCACTTAGTCGTTCAGTCATCTTTGCTACTAGCTTTCGACTAAGAATAACGCCATCAACTGTATCAATTGCATGGAGAGTGACAATCTCTTGGTTCTCTCTTTGTAGCATTAGATTGTTGAATTCAGTGCATTTCTTTAGTCGTGGCATAAGACACACTATGTGTCTGGCAGTAGAGTATATATCGCTGAAGACATTACATGCTGTTTCTATGCATGTACTATCTACTGTGATTTTTCGATCATTTAACATACAAACATGTTCTGGTGATAGAGAACCTGTGCGAGCTTCATCTAAAAGTGATTTGTAAGCTAGGTCACCACTTTGCCGCATGTTCTCAGACAACTCAACATAGGTAAATAATTCCCATATGTTATAGCCTGCAATGCAACCGAGGATATTCTTAGCTTGCTTGGCAGTCAGAGTTGTGAATACATGCTCTGCATTGACTGGTGCAAGTTGTAAAAGGTCTCCCAACACAAGTATACTTTTGCCACCAAATGGCACTGCATCGTCAGTACCTAAGATCTGCTGTAGACGTAGATGAATACAGGCTAGCATGACATTGGAGACCATGCTGATTTCATCAACGATGAGTAGCTGCATCTTTGTGAACATGGGACGGAGCTGAGATGCAACCTCGAATGACAGTTTACGATACTCTCCAGTTCTCCCATGTTTGACTGGCAACATAAAGAGACGGTGTAATGTTACTCCACCAATGTTGTATGCTGCTAGTCCTGTGGGAGCAGTCACAGCAACAGACATTGAAGAGCCTGTCACACTCCATATTTCTGAAGTGATAGCTTCAATCAGGAAACTCTTTCCTGTGCCAGCTGAACCACTGACAAACATTAGTAGTGGTTTGTGCTGAGTGCAGTCACATTTTTTTGTTTCATGTAGTATACCATGTTGGACAGCTTCAACCACTTTGGAGTGTACTGTATGCTGCAGCTGATTTAGTCTTTCTCTTACGTCAGCTGGGTTGACCATAGAGTGTGTGCCATGTTGCATGGCTGTCTCAATTTCTGAGATTAACAGTTCTGGGGCATTTAATGGCAGAGGTCACCTAGAACACCTTGTCCTTCTGGATCAAGGTTGTCTTGTGAACTAACTGGAGTGTCTTCCTGAAGTTGCTTCTCTGCCTGCTCGAGCTGTTCTTTCTCAGCTTTTAGTCTTTGTATGTATGTTTGTGAGTAGTCAGTTTGGAAATTCTCATAAGTGAGATTGAACTGTTCTTCTAATGTGTCAGAGTCACCTTTAATTCAGACTCACTCCTCCAGGGTCTAAATAGGAATAGGAGAGCAAAGTAGTAATGTTCTGTGCTCTCTGATGTGCCTAGATGCAGTTTGCAGTGATCTATAAGCCATGGCTTGTTCCTCTTCACAAGACAGCCATCTAGTCCATTGACCTTGTAAATGTGCCGTGTTGAGTCATGTGCTGCACCTGTCTTGTAGTCATACCACTTAGCCACCTCAAACAGACACATATCATTCATCTCGTTGTGTCTACGTGGGTAGTATGTGTCTATCAGGTTATTCTTCAAGATATGTTTTGAAGAAGGTGTATTGACAGCAAGCTCCTCAATTTCGGCATGAGGAATCAGTACACGCTTCCGTTTCTCTTTGTAGTTTACACTGAGGAAACGTACAGCGTCAGACTTCCTGTACAGATGTGTACCCATTAAGCGGTCACTGGCTTCGTAAGTCCACATTCTCTGTGTGAAAGAGTCTTCAAACCCAATGACCACAGCTGAGATGTCAGGCTTTGCTTGAACTGGCAATATCTTCCCAAAGATCTTGCAAGCTAGTCTGTTCATGTTTGGTTATGTACGGTTACGTAGCGAACCAGGGCTAGTGAGTTGTCAGCCACAAACTGAACATCTATGTTTGCTTGCCACATTAGGAGAAGAGTTGGGTTGTAGTCATTGATGTACACCTCTTTTTCATCTCTGGGTAACTCGTATACCCTCTTGGTTGATTTTGCCTTCAAGTGGTGTCGCATTGCTGAGAAAAGGTCATTCATGGCACCATTCTGACAAACTCTTCTAGGAAATCCAAAGCGACATCGTGTGTACCAATTAGATTTGTTCTTTACTGCTCGCCGGCAATATTTTGCACAAATATGTCGCTGGAACTTTTGAACCAACTTCCATAGTGTAGGACTGTCATACTTGTCTGGAATGTGACAAGTGATATATTTTTTGATGAATGATAGCACTTCTGCTGCATCATGTTCACCGATCGTGGCGCATCCTTGATCCACAATAACATATGGATATGAGGGGCACCTCGTGCTTGATATTCTGTCCTCCAAAAGTAGTGTTCTACAATACCTAGAGGAGGATTGTCCTTTGATAAGATGAAAGTGAGAATGTCATGGAACCTTTGAAAATGTCTTGTGACAGACACAGGATCAAGTGAACACATTTCTCCACAGTCATTGATGAGATGCCTTGACATCAGGAATTTGCCCACTTCAACAGTTCAATGAGTTGTCCCAGGCATATTCAGCACAACTAAGTGTGACAAACCATGTGGCTGCACCATACTCTGCAGCATTGTCATCACTTCAGATGTCTGCGATACCAATATTCTTTGGTGCCACGTAGACTTGAAAGTATGGAAGACAGATTCACTTGCACATTTTCATCTTTCTGCTTTAATTTCTCTAGAAATTGAGCAGCTGTTATTCCATCTAGTGGAGTTGTTAGACGAATGGTATGTGCTATAGATGCAGACAGAATGCTAAGCTCACTCTCCCAGAGCAGATGGAACAGGTACTGTATGTTACGTCTGAATTTGCCATCTTTGCTCAGGATACGGCTATGCGGTACTCAGCACCCTGTACCCGTACTTCTCTTTCATCTAGGCATCCGCCTGACCCTTTTGGAAATAGGTCTGGGAAGCAGCATGCTTCTAGTGTTGCCTCCCAAATGCTGACAGGCTCACCTTCCACCTGCTTCATTTGATAGAGATCAATGTTGTCTCCTAATGGATCTCTACCATGTAGTGGGTGAATTGTGTACTGTTCATACACATTGTCACTTGTCTGTGTACTGACCTTCTCAATGATTGGCTTACTTTTTTCTAATAGATCATGTTGCACAGAGAGGCTGGCCATCTGATCTATGTCAAGGTCTGTATAAAAGGAATTGTTACTCTTTAAATAAGCTAGAGCAAGCTTTACCTTTTGCACGTTGACAACATCTTGCCAGATGACCTTGGCCTTTGTAGGCACACCATTTACAAGAATGACCAAGCTATTTTCTGTTGAGATTGCTTGAACATTTTCCTGTAGAGGAAGTGGTAGATACATCACAGAACCCTTTAGAGATCTAACAAGCTCTTTCTGTGGAATCTTCCGTGTCTTTGTGTTCAGACGTAGAATCGTTTGGAATGGTTTCATTGTCTGAATTAGAATCGCTCAAACATATTCAATGTTGAAATCTCAGTTGGTGTAACATCTGTTTCCATGTTGTTTAGCACTGACCTTCCTGGCAAAGTGTTGCACTTCAGTTTTGAAAAACAGTGTTTGCATAGCACAATGGTGTCTTGTGGATGAAAGTCAGATTTCAGGAGCAAGAATGCTGTGAGGCAGAACCACATGTCATTGTATGGTGACCAGGTTTCTAGGTTGACTGTGACAGTTTGTTTTGTGTAGCACAAACGGTTGCATGACACACATACAGAATCAAACTTCTGATACTTTGCAATCTCAAACTTAGCAATTTCCTTCCCGTACTGTTTCAGAATGTCATTTTCTAACACTGAAACAGATTTTTCTGTTGAAGTGTGACACTGAAAATTCCTGTTTCTGGCTCAGAAGGAATGTGTTGCAGTTTTTTCAGAAAGTGATGGCACCTGCATGTCACCTGACTGCAATAAGTCATTTAAACAAGTGTACTGATGCACAGCTCGCTGTACTTCATATACTCTGTAGACAAAGTTTTGCATGCCTGTTTGATGCACTGCAGCATCCGCATGTTGTGAAAAAACTATCACAAACACCAGTATCGAGACATGCAAGTGAGTGACCCATGAGTCCAGTATTGGCGATTTCACAATGGTCGATTTCAGTAAATAGCTTATGTCTCTCTTTGCGATCTGTTATTATGAATAGGTTAACAAACTGTTCTACTTTTGAAATGATGATTGCCTACGGTTGCAGGTATCATCACATGACCATGTAAGCAGTGCTCGTTTATTCAAGACTATGGTTGGACCACAGTCATCATCAGTATCAATTGATTGTCATCAGAGATACTGAGGACATTTGTAAGTTGCCGGACTCATCGATATTGAACGTCTGTTGTTTTGTTAAGTCATGATAAGACTCTTCCCAGAAATATGCTTGAGTGCTGTGTGTGCATCCACTGTCCTGTGAAGACATGGCAGAAGTTGTCAACAGTCAAACAAGGATACTGTTGAAGCTTTTTTGATGCTATATACAAGTTTCCTGAATTGTTCAAGGACATGAGACATCTTATCCATAATCTTGTAGTACAAACAGTGCTCTGTTGACAAATGTTTGTACTTTCAGACGTAAATTCATCAGAGAAGGTGACTCTTGATCTGTTTGCTGCTGTGCCGTAGCACAGCAGTAATAAGTCTTTCGATCTTAGCTTTACTTGCTAGTGATCGAAATACTTCTTTCTAAGTTGTAAGTCACAATTTTTCATTTTACGTTGTTGATTTGAGCGTCTGTTGATGGTTACACTCAAGATAGTTGTGTTTCGTCTTACAGATCGACACAACATTTGTGATGTTATACATTTTGTTTTTTTTATGGATTTTTGTTTCTCTGTGCAGTGACTTGATGTAGGGGTCACTGTTGCAGTAATGCTCTGTCGATGTTCATTTTTTTGGGTAACTTTACTTTTTTGTTTGTTGCCCTTATACAACAGTGTAGTACTATTATACCGCTCTCGTTTTGAGATACACCTACGTCTGTATTTAGTTGGCATTTTCAGGTATTATAGTTGACAGTGACAGTAAGCAATCTTACAGAAGTATCAGGCACCTGTATGAGAAAGAAAAAAAAAGTTTTATAATATGCTTCAGTAAATTTCTTATAGTAATGTGTATTAATAGAATAGCATGTTAATAATGTTAACAATTTGGTGAAAAGACAAGCAAATGATAGCTGTTATGAATGTGCATTGCACAGCTGCTATGTAATATCAGAAATTTTTTCATTCTCAATATTTCTGTGGACATTTGAATGTTTTTTTCTTCACGTGTGTTCTTACGATTATGATGGCTGTTATTTTTTATCTGTGTACGAAGATGTGTTTTATGCTGTGTAGCGTGTTATGTGATAGTCAGTTTGATGATTAAGTATATGGTAGACCAAGAAATTCAGAGTGACAGTGTGCATTATTAAATGTATAACAATTAGTATATTTACAATTACGTGGAGGATATGCCACTATTACTGTTTGTGTGAGTGTGTGTGTGTGGCACAGTTGGTAGATATGGTTGCATGTTAGCGAAATTTAAATGTTGATGATGCATTGTAGTAACATAGTGTTTTTTGTGCTGGTGTGTATTGTAATTCGAGCTGTGATTTTTCACAACATGGCAAAAGAATGTTTTTCTACATGTGCTGTGCAATGATGAAGTTCCTTGCAGAAATAACTGTGTGAAACACAGTCTAAAAAATTACTGTGGATGCGTTTTCGAACAGATAAATTCAATATGTTCAAAATGTGTGTGAAAATTCTAAATATTTCTGATTTACAAGCTTGTGCATTTACAGTTCACAGGTACACTAGTAACTTTGTGTTGTGTCATACTTTTCAGTTCAGACTTTACTATTTTGCTTTTGAAAATGGGTCTGAAAATCCTAGCCTTCTGATTGGCTATGATACCAATCTCAGTGGGTCGGTATTTCTGAATAGATACCCCAAAAAAGAAGTTACTATTCGAGGTGCTGCATTACTTGTGTATTTGTAGCCAACCCGAGTCTTCAAGCTTTTCACCTGCCATTTTGTACCACTTGGTAAGCAAATGAATGAACAAGACCATGATGTCCCCCCACACACACACACACACACACACACACACAGAAAACCCAACAGAAGCACAGTACTCATACAAAAACTTCTAAACACTGACATCTACCAGCAAATAGCTAAGAAAAATGCCAGTGTATCATGGTCTGTCAAAGACTGGGCAATCCATTACATGGCGAAAGCTTGCAGGCATGTCTCCATTCATGGCCACTGTAAGTTAGGAAAGTGCTGTGACTGTTGCCTGGCCCTATTCAGAAAATCTAAAAACAAATGCCACAAGTCCCTCTACTGTATTTACTAATCTCGCTTGTGTCCCAAACTACTGGCAGGTACAGAGTACCTTAAAAAAAAAATATCTTCAATGAACGGTTACCCAGTATCTTGATCGCAGATTCAGAGCCCTCCCGTGTCTGGTAGCTTCAGTCACAAAGTGCATGCCAACAAAGTGCCCTGTCACATAATGGAGTCCCCAATAGTATAGAAATCAAAACAGCCAGAGGGATTACTTAATCATAAAAGTTGTTTGAAGCTCATTTTGTATTTTTATATATATTTTTTAATACTTTTTTCCTCCATTTTTTTCCTTTACAGTGCACATTTTCTAAGTGCAATAATACCCTCCAGGGTGGCTGATATAGGAAATACTGTACACTTCCAGATCCTATAAGCCCTTCCTCCTGTGTTGTCGGGTCTCATTACGCCTCTGGTTGGTTTGGTTTTTCCTACACTACCCAGTCTGGAGGGTGTTATTGTTAACTTCAGACGACAATGTTCTGAATAGTGTAGATTTTATTTGTCGCTTCTTGATGATACTGTGTTTTTGTTTATGTGCTGTTACTTTGAGTCGTCTGAGAAATGACTATTCTGTAGAAATTTAATATATAAGAGTGTAATGTTATGAGCAGAGGTCGTGCAATGGATATATGAGGCGCTTGAGTGTAAAAATACAACAAATAAGTGTTTTGCAAGTGTACGCTGCACAGTTTTGTGGTACGCATTAAGCATTGTAAATCTTAAATATCTGCACTGCGCTGAGTTTGAGGCAGTTATGCAGCAGATTGTGTTTACAATTGATAATTAAATCATTTTCCATAAATGTGAAACTGTGTCAATATATAGACAATTTTGAAAATTACTTTCGTGAGCACGAAAGTGTCGAAAAATACTTTCGCAGCATCTCGAAAGTAGTCGCAAATTGTACTTTCGCGGCATTCGACACTATGGTCAAAAGTACTGTCGGTTCGACACTTTCAAAAATGCTTTCGGCTATATGCGAAGTGTCTGCAATGTACTTTCGCGGCATTCGAATGTAAAGTAATGTAATACTTGGGATGGCTGAAACATTCATTATCGAATCATTCAATAGTCTGTTTGAGTGACAGATAGCTCTACTAATGAAATTAAAGATTTGTCAGGCCACTTACGAGAACCAATCAGTGACGGACAACACTGAAGAAGAAGAAACAAGATCCATTTTGAAAATTGCAGAAGAGAAGCAGTTCAAACTGTAAGTACAGTCTATGTTCACATGATATTTTCTAGTATTTAAAAACTTATTAGAACATGTACATATCATTAATCAAAACTTTTTGGGTGTTTAATCTGATGATGTTAATTGTTATTATGTGGCATGCTATATTCTGAGAGAAATAGTTTAAAGTAAGAAAGAAGTTCAGTACTCACTTGTACAGATACAGCTGCAAATGGAGGGAGATAGGAAGGTGCACGTGGAGTTGTATGATGAAACGCAACCAATCAGACTTCTTTCTGATGTTGTAATTGTTTAAAACTGCCTATGAAAAGCATGCATTTTGTTTAGTTCTCAGTGGTTTTAGATTTTTGCAGGAACATAGTCTAGTAATACTGAATGCATGAGTTACATTGGTTCATGAAGCCAGAGCAGGAGGGAATGTTTTTTTTTTATGTGTGTGTTTTGACTGAATGCAGTGAAGCTAGCTTGAAATAAGGAGGGAAAATATCAGTTTGATTTTCAGTGCTGTCTGGTCACTGCAGGGTGAACAGTCCCTTTCTTAGTAGCTTTCTGTGCAGTTCTGGGTAAAACTTAGAATGGCAGAAAATAGGAAAAGGATTTTGTGGATAATTGGAAGCAGTTACATAAGACTAGCAGCTGAGTTTGCAGTTCATAGTGATTTTGAAGGACCTGCAGCTCCTGAATTAAGCATGTAAAATGGTTTGGTCGTGGTGGAATGAGATGGGAACATCTTATGCCAACCATGCACAGACTTTTGAGAACTCACTCTCCTCCTGACATACTGCTAATCCATCTTGGAGGCAATGATTTGGGTTTAAAATGATGGGTAGATTTAGTAAAGAAGCAAAATTGACCTTGCTTATTATGTCTATGTTGCCTGCCTGTATTATCATATTTTCAGATATTACAGAGCTGAGAGTCTGGCAAGCAGAGCATCATATGTATCTGATTGACAGAGCTCGCAGAAAAGTAAATGTACAGATTACTGCTTTTTTACGCATGCATGGAATGCATACTATACGTCACCCCGAAATTAAATTCTGTAATGATTGGCTATTCCTACCAGATGGTGTGCATTTCTCGCATGCTGGCAATTGTCATTTTCTGGGAGACCTTCAAGATGGAATCCTGAAAGTCCTTTAAGATTGTGAGACTGTTTGAGGAAATATGATAGTATACACAAAGGTTCTTTTCAGAACCATATTAATGTGGTCAAAAATAGATTTTTACGATTAAATGCCTTGGTCAGGTTAATAGACAGTGCACCTGTGAACTGACCACTGTCTATAATCCTTCTCATATGGTCAACAAACTTAATCAAAGCAGTTCTGCTGCTGTGACCCTGCCCAAAACCATGCTGTTTTAGAGCAAGTCCTGTAAACTGGAATTGGAGCTGTAAAGAACAAGCACACCCACACTGAGAAGACGATATAGACCATAAGACCTTCTTCTGCTGGCTTGTTTCTATGTCAGCAGTACTTGTATACAGTACATAGTCACTAGCCTGAGAAGAAACAATTTGTTGTAGCAGTCTGTCAAGAGAAAAGAGGGCGAGAAAGAGAGAGGAGAAAGAAAGAGAGAGAGTGAGAGAAATAGGCTAATAATTGTCAAATTAGAATGACCTCCTTTGAATATATATGTAACCTTTGCAAATTTCCAGACACTAGGCATAATCCAGATAGAACAGTAACAATATGCTCAGTATTACTGATGATGTTGTCACTCATGTTAATGTCTATGTTTTGCTTAAACCCAGGTTTGGACATGGAATTGCTTGCTGTATAGATTACCATGTGTATTAACTTGTCATGGCAGAGATATGTGGGGTGGGATGTATCTTCAAAACAAACTTGGAATTAAGGTCAGAAGTGGGGTGACAAGCAAAGCACATACTGTATTAGTTTGGTGATTCAGCTAAAGGTTTTCTATTTTTGGCAAAAAACTGAAATAACTGGTGGAGTGCAGTGGAGGAGGACAGGACCAGAGGGTCATTACAGACAAGTAGCAGAAGCATGACAAGCAGTGTGAAGCTGCCATCAAGAAGGCTAAAAGAATGCTGGTGAACAACACATGTGGTTACTAGAAGAGCAGGGCAAGTAATCCTATCAATTGACAAGGCCCTGTTCTGGCCATACCTAGAATACTATGAACAGTTCTGGGATTCTAAGTACAAAAAGCACATTGAGGCAGTAGTGAGAGCACAACGTACAGCCACCAAAATCATCAGGTATATGGAAATTAAAAGCTGTGAGGTGAGACTGGAGGTCCTCAACATATTTTCCCTGGTAGAAAGGAGGCTGAGGGGAACACATGATTTCAGTCTTCCACATACTGAAGGGTATTAACAAGGTCAATCATATAAAGATGTTTGATATGGTGTGCTACAGCCAGGTGCAGGGACATGCTCCAAAGCACAAAAGTGGTACAGTCAGTGATAACATTAGGACACACTTATTTCCATATAGGGTGGTGATCCCATGGAGCAGCTTACCATGGGAGACATTGGACATGAAGACAGTACATACCTTCAAAGTATGACAGGACAAATTTCTGTTTACCAAAGCAATCACAGGGTGGCCTGAGTAGCACAGTGCATGGAAATCCCTATAAACTGATACATATTCACAGAGTACACATACTGTGTAAAGTAAGAACCTTGCAAGGGGTAGAAGTGATGGAACTACAGTAAAGTGAGGAGCAAGATCGTAATTATGGTGGACTTGATTTCCTCAGTCAATTTGGCTTGCATTATGGAGACCTGGTTGGGTGAAGATGCTGGTCCTGTTTTGGAGGCAGCCATCCCCGCTGGGTACTCTGTGGTGCACTGCCTGAGGTCGGATTGCAGGGGCAGGGGAGTAGCCATCTGTTTTAGATCTGATCTGTGCTTCACTGGGCTCCTGGTGGGAACCAACAGATCCTTTGAGTGTGTAGCAGTGTGTGGGGGTCTGGGTGTAGGTTGCAGGATTCTCCTTATTTACCACCCTCCTGGGGTGGGGGGAGATTTCCTGCAGGGAGGTGGAAGACTTCATCGTCGGCAAGGTGTTGGACTCCCCAGATGTTTAGTTCTGGGGGACTTCAGTGCCTAAGTGGCAACAAATCCTCGTAGTTTGGGTCCAGCATCCTCCAGCTGATATCATCACAGGCCTGACACAAGAAGTTACTTCCATAACCCATCACCATGACCACATGTTGGATCTGGTGTTCTCACTGGGGCTTGAGGTAACCAGCCTCAGGATTGATCAGGTCGCGTGGTCAGATCAGTGCACAGTGAAGTTCTCATTTGGGGCTCGTCCCATGAGTCCCCCCACTGTTGAGATGGTCAGCTATTGCCCTTTAAGGGGATTGTCCCAGGAAGGACTACTGGCAGTAGCTGATCTGTCTAGTGTAGATGCTGCATGCAATGGTTATGGGCGGAGCAGTTGCCGCATATAATAGGGCGGTTTCCAGGGCAAGATCAGGGGTCAGAAGTTGGAGGGTTGTTGGCGGAGGTTCCAGTTGAATGTGTGAAAAATGGTCCTGCATGCTCACTATGTTGAGTACCAGGGAGCAATCAACCATAAGAAGGCAGAGTTCCGGTCCAGGGAGATTGCTGCAGGAAAGAGCGGACCATCTCAGCTTTTTAGAACTGTAGACAGACTTCTTCACTTGGCCTGTCTGCTGCCGAAAAAAGCCTTTTCAATCACTTTATGTGATGAGATTGCTCAGTTCTTCACTGACAGGTTGTCCTGTATCCCACAGGGGATCCCATCATCGAGTCACGTTGCGTATCACAGTGATCGACCTGGGGGTCACGGAGGTTATCCTTCTGTCTGGGATTAGTTTAAACTGGTGGAGGTGGCTGAAGACATTGAGGTTACCCCAAAGCTGAAGTACACATACTGTGAGCTGGACCTGGCTCTGACCTGTTTTTTAATTAAACGTGTTGGTTCCGTTGGTCCAGTGTTCACCATAATTGTCTGGTGCTCATTGTTGAATGCGTTTTTCCTGGATTCCTTGAAGGAGATTCTGATGAGGCCCTTTCTGAAGAAATCATCTCTCAACCTGGATATCTTGGAAAATTACCATCCTATCTCCAACCTTCCCTTTCTGGCTAAGGTTGTTGAGAAGATTGTGGCACAACAGCTTAAGGAGCACCTCATGGCTTTTGACATCTATGAGTCACTCCAGTTGGGTTTCAGAGCCAGGCATAGCACCAAAACGGCATTATTCAAGGTGCACAATGATCTCCTTAGGACTAAGGATCAAGGAGACAAGTCAGTTCTTGTTCTCCTCAATCTCTCATCAGCTTTTGACACTGTAGATCACATTGTGCTTCTTGATCACCTCAGAAAGTGCTGTGAACTCACTGGTATGGTCATCAGCTGATCTGAGTCCTATCTCACAGGCAGGAAGCAGCAGGTAGTGATGGGGAATTTCTCCTCCTCGAGGCTCCTGTGTTGTGGAGTACATCGGGGTTGATCTTGTTACCAATGTTATATGCAGTCTATATGCTGCCCCTGGGAGAGCTCATTAGGTGATACAATGTGGGCTTTCACTGCTATGCAGAAGATACACAATTGTATCTCTCCTTTGCCCCAGAACACCAGATGCTGTGGAAGTGCTTAACATCTGCCTGACTGAGATCAATGACTGGATGTCCTCCAGCTGATTGTGACTGAACCCAGATAAGACAGAGGTGCTGGTGGTTGAGCCAGGTTGAGGGCATGATGGGAGTGCTTCCGGCAGGGCTTCATGTCTTTTTCTGGGACCTATGCCATTGACAGCCTCCTCCAGGGTGTGGAATCTTGGCATGATCCTGGATGACAGGTTGACATTTGAAGCTCAGGTGTCATCTGTTGTCCAAAGTGTTTTTTACCACTTGAGGAGCATCGTCAGGATCAAACCCCTGTTTCCACTTGAAGATCTGCTCACATTAGTTCATGCCTTTGTGACATCCAGGCTTGATTACTGTAATGCTCTTTACTTCGGGTTCTCTGGAGGTACCCTCCACCGGCTGCAGCTGGTGCAGAATGCTGCTGCCATGTTACTGACTGGCCTTTCTCGGTCCAGTCATGTGACCTAGGTTTTGCAGACTCTGCACTGGCTGCCAGCCAAGTGGAGGGTTATCTTCAAGGTAAGTCTACTCACCTATAAGGCCCTACTTGGACCAGGCCCCGGCTGTTTGGCAGACCTTTTGACACTGGCCATCTTAGTCCGATCTCTCTGCTCCTTAACCAGGGGCCCCCTTGAGGTTCCCAGGACCCGACTTAAAATTGCTGGTGATCAGGCCTTTAGTGTCGCCGTCCTGGTCTTTGTTGAATGCTCTTCCACCTTACATCAGGGAGGCCCCATTGGTTGTTTCAAGAGTGGTCTCAAGGCCCATCTATTCTCTTTGGCCTTCCCAGACAATGTGATTTAATCAGCTTTTAGATCTGATTTTAACTGTACCTGCTGTTTTAATAATTTTGTTGCTATTTCTTATTCTTCCATCTTGTATTGTATTTGATGTTATTTCACCTGCCTTTGTGTGTGTTAAGAGCTCAGAGCTTCCAGGACTGGGCACCCTACAAATAAACTTTGCCTTTCCTTGGCTTTCTGACTGAAAATTATTGTTACTATTTATACTGTCACTGTGCAAGAAGCAGTAGGTGAAGGCTGGGCAAGGATAATGGGTTGTCCAAGCTGGACTGCAACACAAAGGTTGCCAAGCTCCCACTTCGGGTTGCAGATTTGCAATTAAAAATTAAATTTCCTACCTGACAGGTAAAGGAGCCTATAGAGTCCATGATATTTTGGCTGTTGTCTAACCCCAGGGAACCATTGGAAAAAGCATTCAGGTGTTTACAAGTTAAATGCAGGAGTGCTTTTTTCAATTTATAGTGCAAAAGTAGATGTGGTAATCTCAGTCTGTACAATACACTGACGAAGCAGGCTGAATCAGATTCAGATCAGATTATTGAGATGAAAAGAGCTGTAGAGATACAAAAATCTTTGTTTTCCCTAAATTTCTCCTATGTAGTATTTGTGAAAGACAATTTAACATTTTACAGGGAAATTAACAGTTTAAACAATGAGGGAAAATAATTGCCGACCTTAGGGCTGCCAGCCAATTCTGGTGCAGAAGAGATCACAGCAGCACTGATAAATTTGGTGAAAAAGACAATTGAGATGGATTTGGTGAGTCCATATTTGTTACTGTCAGAGACAGATTAACAGTTAAGGGCCCAATCCACAGAGGCTACCTGGCTCACCCAGGTGTGGAGGGCTGGGAAGAGCCACAGAGTGCCCCCGATATGCAGAATGCACATCATTTGGGCACTCCACAGCATCCACAGCAAAGGCTTGTGCCCCATCCACACCCAAAATGTGACCCATGCTCATGGCTACATGGGCAGGTGGAAAGGGGAGGGCAAGGGGTATGTAGTGGCAAGCACCCAATCCTTACAAGATATTTATTTATTTATTAATTTATTTTATTATTCAGAAGCAGCCTGTGAGTACAAACTCTTTTACAAATGTTCCACGTCAGGAATTCAGAACAGACAATACATACAAGCATTTCTTGACAAAATAATCAGGTTACAGGCAGTTTTTGTACTAGTACATTTGTTCATTAGACAACACATACATTTACAATTACCAACAAGGGTGTTCTAACTGCAATTGAACCAACATTGCAGCCCCAGTGGGCATTGTCTGGGGTCAAAGGAGATTAGGAGGAAGGTGCTATGAAGATAGGGATGGGATGGGGTGGGAGGAGTAGAGGGGTGCTGTAGAATGAGCATGGGGGTGTGAAGGAGGCACCATAGCTGGGAGAAAGGGAGCAAGAAGCAGGGTGCAGAAAGCTGATGGGGAGAGTAGAGAGTTGGACAGGATGAGGAATAATGGAGGAAGGGAAAAGAATAGGGGGCCCCAAATAGGTGCACGAGTGGGGGTTGGATACAGAAGAGGGGAAACAACAGCAGGAAAAGTGAGATGAGGTGTCAGCGGGGCAAACAGAATGTGTAAGGGGGTAACTGAATAGAGATCAATAAGTGAGGGGATTGTTTCAGTTCAAGCAATTTAATGGTTCAGAGAGCAGGCAGAGAAAGGGGTTGACTATGCAGTCCTAGGAGCTGCACTAGCAGCCATGAGTTCCTCTCCATCTGACCATAAAAGCTGATTTGGCCCAATCAGCCTTTCCTTCTCCAGTCCTCAGCCCTATGAGCTTCCACAGCTGACTGGTGCATCACTGGCACTGTCCAGTTTGTGTTTGTAATATCTATTTTGTACAGTGGGGATATGGCAGTCCTGGAGAGCTGCTGTATCCCACAATGCCATGCTCAGGCAGAGATCAATTTATTGACTGGTACAGGCATCCAATTAGATGCTCATGATCAGGTCCCACTTTACCCAGCCCTGTTACATTTGTTCCAGTGCATGGTTCAGCACTAGCAGAGTGCAGAGGCAGGGGGTTGAGGATGCCATCTGGTGCAGATAGGCATTGGGGTTACAGGGCCATGGCCGAAATATGCTCAATTTGAGCATATCTCAGTCCCTTATGTGGCTCAGGCCATTAATCTGAGATGAAAGTGAACAATGCAAATATAGTATATTTACAAAGAAACATAGGTACTGCCAGAGAAGGAAAAGAGGGGTGCTCTTTGTTTGCAGCTCTTCAAATTTTTGGCTGGAAGATGCCATTCAACTAAAGTTACAGGACTGCTTTAGTGAAACAAAATGAAGCTTGAGATGCTGTAACTCACATTCACTGAATGGACACTTCAGCGGATCAAATAGATACGCTTGTTTCCACTAAACCTACTGGGAGAGGAGTTCTGACTGGGGGGGATGGCAAATCCCCTTGGAGTGGTTGCAATGGGTAGCTCTCTTGCAGCAGCAGCAGTTGCTTATGTGGAAGTGAGCTTAAAGCTGAAATCTAGCAGCTAATTTTGCTTTTTACACAGTCCTTGTAATCAGAGTTCATGGTAGAAGTACACTCATCATCACAACATGCGGAACCGAAGTATGAGCAAGCATCTTGTTGCTGTGAAGCTATTGAACTGAGAACTGAAACTACTGAGAAAGGGGGTTAAAGCCAATGAGATGGAAATCAAAGGACTGACTGCTCACACACTGAAAGTAGAGGGTGCTGATAATATAGCTTTGCATGAGCAGCTTGCCCAAACTTCTAGAGCTGAGAAGCTTGAGAATATGTTTCTGTTAAGGAACCTGAAAGTAATAGGTTTTCCTTCTACTGTCTCAGATGGGGACTTAAAACTTGAGACTGAATTAGCTTTCTCAGCACTCTTTTCTCTGGAAGCCACACTTCAGTTAAGAGTCAGTGTTTTGTCCCACACAAAATGCCAAAAGCCTGCTGGAGAGCCTGAGGCAACATCAGAATTAAATGAAACTTCATCAGCTAGAGGGGTGAAGTATGTGATTGTGACATTTAAAACTATTTCTGAAAGGAATAAAATCCTGCAAATGGCTAGGCAGAAGAAAACATTTTCTATTCGGGAGCTCAACTCCATAAATACCCAGACTTTTCACTGCAGGCCCAATGCAGGAGCAGGCAATTCTTAAACATCATGTCTCAATTCAAGGAAGCTGGAGTTCCTGTTGCTTTACTCACAACAGCTAAGTTAAAAAGTTATCTTCCAAGGTAGAGATAAATATTTTGAGGACCCTGACAGAGCTAGAGCTTTTTTTAGTATAATGTTCGACTACCAACTGAATTAGCTTCAGATTTTGAAGAAAAAGAAGTTCTGGGTACTGCTGAATATCACACTGTACAGTCTAGGCAGACTGACTTTCCTGTTTTGTTGACTACCCCTTAAATACAGAAGTTTTTTTTTTCCTTTTTTCCTTCCCCGTTAAGGTTTTTTTTTTTTTTCAAGTTATCAAATGTATCTGCCTGTAACAAAATGGTATGAACAGCTTGCTATATAGTAAAGCTTCAAAAACCCTGTTTTGAATTTATACTTACAGATGGGATGAATAAAGCTTGGAGCATTACAAATGTAAATTCTCTGGGGGAATAATTACTTTTCAAGCTTATGAAGTCAATTTTGTTTTATCAGGTATCTTTTTAAACCCCAAAAAATATAGACGAAATATATATTTTTTCTCTTTGTGTTAATGAATTACTTGAAAGTTATTTTTTTCAGAATGTATAGCTTTTGAGTGTTTGAATGTCATTTTCAATTGTTTTCTCTATGAATAAAAACGAAGTTGCAAAAAAGAAACATAGGTACTGCCGGCAGAAAAAGACCAATGATCCATCCGGTTTACATGAATAGGTATCCATACCTCACTCTATGACCTAATGATCTGACTTGGTTTTCACTCTCATCCCTCACCCTGAATCTTTTACCCCTCTAGTTCTCCTTGGTGGAACTGTTGAACCTTTCACTCTGTCCCACTCATGACTGATCCCATTTATAGTCCCTGACCCCACCATCTCTGCTGACAGGCTGTTTCATCACTCAGCTACCCTCTCTGTGAAGTAAACCTTCCTCCTGTCCCTCTGGAACTTTAATCCTGCCCGCTTCAATTCATGTCCCTTGTTACTGCTAGGTGCATGCAATGTTTTAAAACTTCACTGCACGTAGCAATATGCAAAACAGTCCAGCTTTGCAAAGTGCAACGTATTACTGCATGAAGTTCTTCACCTGACAAAGTGGTCACTTTGCCATGCAAAGACTCCACGTAGTAGCACTTTGTCTGAAAAGGTGGCATTTTGCACAGTGCTTGCCAATCAAAACTACATGTAGTGGCATCTTCGCCAGAGAAGTGACTGTATACATAGTTCTTTTTGTTCTTAAATTCCTTGTTTAACTCAAAACAAAACCTCACCCATGTGCAGAATATAACCCCCCACGCCACCAGTTCAGCTATATTGTTGTTACACCCCTCCCCCCATCTGTTGCAGCACCCACCTCCAACCCACCAGTTTCCCTGCGGGGTTCCTTATTGGATTGTTCCTTAGAGAGTAATGAATGTAGAAATCCTTGCCTCCTCCTAAATCTGAAAAATACAAATTTCCCACCCCCACTAGTGAAGGTTTTTCTTTATTTATTACTATCTAAGGAGAATAAGGAACTTCTCTGGGAAACTGGGAATGAGAGAGATGAGTACCAGAAGGGTGGAGGTAACAATGCTGACTATTTCCAAGCATGAGCTGATTGCTTCAAAAATGACCCCTTTAATAGCTGCTCACTTTTCCTTTACCTCCAGCCTTATACATATCAATGGTATCCCTGTGATGATAGCAACTGAATATGAGCGGCCGTCAAAATGGCGATTCATATTCAGCACTATCCCCATGGGTTACCCTGCAAGGGTAGAGACCCTACTCAAAAGCAAGCGTAGGGAACGGCAACCGGAAGGGGGGGATAGCAAGGGGAAGGGGAGAGATAGGGAAGGGGTTTGTAGGGGAGAGATGAGCCTGCTGCAAATGAGCCAGCCATGGGGTGTGTTGGTGAGGGTGGTTATCTCTGGTGTAGCATGTACTGGGTTCGGGACTGGGGACTGGAAGACAATATTTTGCTGTTGCCTGTGGCTGCCTTTATTTTTTTGAGCCGCAACTGGAGTGTCATCCCCTTCCTGACATGCAGCCAACTGGAGTTGGCAATCTATATCATGGGGGTGCAGGGAGCAAAGTCCCTGAGAGGAGGGGCATGGGGTGGGACAAAAACACTTAGTGTTGTTGCTGGCTGTTGGATCACTGGCATGTGTATATTGCTGACTTGCTTTTTGGCGATATACACTCATTATAATAACAACTGCTGTTTTGCAATCGCTATTATGTTATGAAACCCATACCAACCATATTCTCCCTGACTCGTCCCTCAACAGGTCAAAAGCTGCACTTCTGAGATCCAAAACCACAGTTTTAATGGGCATTTGCCTTTACTGACTATCATTTCAACTATAGGGTATTATGGCCACCGGACCAAAGTGGTTCCCCTAGCACCATGTTCCCCACCATCTCAAAGCTGGTAAGCACCACACTGAGAATAACAATTTGCCTTTTGGAGTCCCTGGACAGCTGTACCATAAGGCAGTCATGTACTGTATCAATTAGGCCGATTTTGGTACTCTTTGTCGCTAGGGCATTCCAGCCTACATTTGGTAGGCTGAGAATACCACATATCCACTACCTATCCTTTTGTTTCCCATTCCTAACGTCTTATCTTAATTCCTCATCTTCTTCAACCCCCTGTTCAGGCAATCCATAGACTACCCCTATTCTTTTTCTTTGAAACTGTTTTTAGCTATGCAAAGAGAGAGTCTACTTTGTCACCCTCTTTTCATGGACTTGTCCACTGTGCCCATTATGCCATACCTAGCAAAGAGGGTACCAGGTCAATTGGTCGCTGCAATAAAAGCACTGAATAAGCTATGCTGTACTAATTCTGAAACCGTTGACAGTGACAAGCGTATAATAGCATTAGTGAACTACTGCTACCCTTGTCACTATCCGTGGAGTGGAGGAAAGGCAGAAGAAGCTTCAAGTGTGGTGCCTGGTCAAGCTGCTCCCATGGAGGAGTGACTAAGGCACTAGCACCTGGAGCAGTGGAGACCTAGGGACCAGGGTTTGTTTCCCCATTTCCCAATGCAGTACATTTTTTTTTTGTTTAAAGGTAAAGTTCCCCCCTCCTTCTGAGTTTCTCCTCATCCCCGAGGTCCACACTCCCTCAGAGTTGATTATATTAATTACAAGGGGGTGTGAGGATTCGGTGGGTGGAGTCCCCCCAAAAAAGAAAGAGTGTACATTTTTCCCTTCGGTAGTGTGGTGTGTGTGGCATGTTTTATTAGTCAGTGTTTTCACTGACCTTATTCCTGCAGTCTGCATTTTGCTTGTGGTTTTGTTTGCCGCGTTATTTTTGTTTCCAGGATTTTGACCTCATGCTAGCAAAGAGGGTTATTCAAACCCCTTATGCTTACCCCAATCTCTCCTGTATAGGGTATACCATGGTACAGCCAGGTCAGTATTCCCAGTGGCCCAAGCATCAGTAATGGTCACCAGAACTAACTCGGCATCCTGGAGCTGGATGATTTTATTTCCTGGGCTCTTGCATTCAGGCAGACCACCTTCCAGGTCTAGCTCCTTAACACCCTCTTCCTGTCTGTGCCTCACCCCTTGTCCTCCCCTTCTACACTGCTTTACTTCCTGCTCCTCTTGTTCCTTAGTGGATTATTGTGGCCCCCCCTCCCATTTTTTTACTACCTTGTGGAATCTTCAGACCTAGCTAGTGCCCTTCCCAGCCATGACTATCCAACTTCCCCTTTGTGGGGAATCATAGCTAGATTTACCTTATCCCCCTCTCAAGGGCTCCCTCAGTACAAGCCTCTCCCCAGCTCAGTTCTAATGTTCATCTACATAGACACCAAGTTTTTTCCCCAAGTGTGCTGGTTCCCTATCTCATCCAGGGAAAACCATCACCCTTGAAGAGGCTTCTGTCCCAAATGTCCTTAGTTTCCCACATAGTAACACCCTCCCTCCTGACACCATCCTTTCAACCATGTTTTGAAAGCCTCTGTTTCCTGTCTGCTAACATTTCCTCCCCATGCCCAACACAGAAAGGGTTTTGCCTTTCATGCTATCTCCTATCATTTGCAAGTTTAGTTTAACTGTTTCCAGTATTTGATTTACTAGGTAATTGGTACTTAATTATTCCAGGACCATGGTTTCCATGTCCATACTTCCAACCAATCTCCATTTCCTGTCCCAATCCCAAACATCCGATGCACCTTGTAAACCTCTGACCAACCCCCCTTCCTCCATCTCACACACCACATTCTGTACCCTTCATAGCATATAGTCCCCAACTACTAAGATTCTTTTGGTTGCCTTCTTGCCTCCTTCCCCCCTTGGTGTCCCATTTCAGAAGTTTCCAACCAGCTCACAGCCCCCCCCCGGGGGGGGGTAATCAGGTACCTGTGCCTCTCCCAGTGGTGCAAATCAGTCTGCATTTGTTATCATTGGACCCTGATGTATACCCACTTGCCTTTTCTTGCCACCCTTCTCCTTCCCCATCACCCTCCTACCCCCAGGGCCAGCGGGCCTCTGTGTGAGGGGGTGCTGGATGAGATTTTGGATTCCAGTTCAATGGATCATGCAGCAGGGATATTTCATACCTTGTAGGCACCTGCTGTGCTTGGAGATCCACAAACCTCCTATAGATGGGACAGTGACCCAAACTCCAGAGCACAGCTCAGGGGAGGTTGGCCTTACAGTCCCAACAACTAGTTAGAACACTATCATATCTGTTCTTTTTATACTTATCACTGGTAATTTCATCTTCTTCCAACTAACTCCAAGTCCCTTAGCCATGTTACTTTACCACACTATCCTAGATGGGGTGTTGTGTCACTTGAGGGAATCAGTCTATTAAATATCATGCCTAAAACCATTTAACTAATTGGTTATATCATCATACTCTAGAGGTGCTGTTATCTGAATTAGTTGTTTTATACCCCATTCTTCCGATCTAACTAGTTTACCTTGTATAGAATTCTGCAGTGTTCCCCATGGAACTGTGGAATACCTGGGGACACCCTACCATAGTTCCTAGCCATACTCCACACTCCTGATCCATCACACGTAATGCTGCATGATGGTTCTGCATAGGGATGCTTGCCCCACCTGGGATTTATACAGCCATCTGCTTGCAATTGGTCATTTCTGTTTGTCTTCTGAGCCACCTGGTTCCCTATCACACAAGCCCTGAAATTTCCAGCACTTCTAGCAACAAAATATCCCCAACAGAAGAACAGATGATCAATCTTCCCTCCTGCACTTTCCTCTGCCCTGAGACTCAGTGCTACAGGTAGATACATATGAAAGAAGAAAAATGCCCCAAGCACTAGCTATATGTATGGACATCTAGTCTACCTTCAGTTCTGCCTTCTGTTTGCCAACTAGTTGGCCCCCTGTTAGACTTCCCTCCCAACTAGTTCCCTAGCACACCAGCCTTGAACTTTTCAGCACCTCCAGCAGCACAATGCCCAACAGAAAAATAGATAATCACTCACCCCCTGTGATTTCTGCCACCCTGAAGCTCGACACTCCCATTGTATACCTGTGAATGAAGAAAAATGCCTCTAGCACCAGCTACACAGATTAACTTCTTGCCCACCTTATTTCAGACTCTCTGCTTGCCAAAAAGTCAGCTCCCCATTTGGTTACCCACTCACCCAGTTCTCTAATGAACTAGCACCAGCATTTAGCACCTCCAGCAACACAATGCCCCAAACAGAGAAACAGACGATCACTAACCCCTTGTGCATTCCTCTGCCCTGAGTTTCAGTGATCCCAGTAGATACCTGTGAAAGAGGAAAAATGCCCCAAGCACCAACTACATGTAAGGACTTCTAGCCTGACTTATTTTCCACCCTCTTTTGCCAGTTGGACAGCTCTTCTTTTGTTTCCCCACTACCTAATTCTCTACCACACCAGCCCAGAAATGTCCAGCACCTCAGTAACTATGCTAATGCTAATACTAATGCTCCAAACTGAAAAATACAAGATCGCTGACCTCCCCCCCCCCATGTCTTCATCTTCTCTGTGGCTTGGCACTCCCAGTAGATACCTGGCAAAGAAGAAAAAAGCCCCAAGCACCAGCTACATGTACTGGCTTCTAACCTGCCTTTGTTTCCACCCACTGCATGCTGATTAGATGACTCTGCATTCAGCTTCCCACCTCCCAGTTCTCAAGCACACCAGTCCTGAAATTTCCATCACCTCCAGCAAAACAAATTTCCCAACAGATGATCACTCATGCCCCCATGCCTTACTCTGCCTTAAGGATTGGCACTCCTGGAGAACACCTGTGAAAAAAGAAAATTACCCCAAGCACAAACCTCATGTAGGGCTTCTAGCTCACCTTATTCCAGTTCTCTGTTTCACAATTGGTATGCTCTCCTTTTAGCTTCCAACCCACCCAGTTCACTAGCAGACAAGAGCTGACATTTCCAGCAACACAATTTCCCCAACAGAAAAACAGATGCTTACTCCCCCACTATTCCCCTTATGTTTGCTGCTCTATTTTGATACCTACGAAAGAAGAAACATGCCCCAGTACCAGTTATAGTACAAGAATGAGCTTGCAGCCCACTTTTATTCCCACCATCTGCTTGCCAACTGCTCTCCAAAAGCACCAGGTAGATGAATGGATTTCTAGCCCCCTTCATTCCTACCATATGCTCACTGATTAGTTGACAAGTCATTTTGCTTCCTGCCCACCCTGTTTAATAGACTCTTACATTTAAAGAAAACATGTTTAACTAAACTTTTTGTAGGATAGCAATGTTATGCTACAATATAAAACTATTTGGATATTATTGAAAGCCAATGAATGTAATTTAAAATTTAAACTGAGTAATTTAAAACTAGCTGTCTTTTTAGTTTTGAATAAGAATGTTCAAGCTGCTCAGTAGTGGTTATTAAATACTGCAGTTTGCTTTTTGTAATAAAAAAACAAAACATCTGTTTTATTTGGTTCAAAACTGAGACTTCTGAATGTTACTTTTAAATCTTCACTTTGTTGATATGAACGTGTTTATTTGGAACAGGTAGACAGTTCTAAGTACTTAGTTTTTTTCTTGACTGAAATCTCACTTTTTCAGATATTTAACCAATGTATGTAAATCTAAATAACAGAAAATGGGAGTTGCTTTTAGACTTCTGCATTTTGACACTTGAATTTTGTTAGGCAATGATCAAGAACTCCATTATTGAGCTATGGTTCTTTGTGTTTCTATGTGCTTCTGCTAGTGATACTGGGAAGTTGAATATTGTTTGAAACCTGTCTGTTGATTTGACTTTGTCTGCTTCTTATAAGACTTTAAACTGTGACCTATACATTCAGCATAACTGTTTTTTTTTCTCAATATGAAGGTAGAATCAATGACCAAGGTTGTTTATCTGTAAAGCAAACAAACAAAACAAAAAGCGCTATAGCCCCCATATTGAAATACTTGATAAGGAACTAGAAGGATTAGCACTGAGCTAGCTGAATGTACAGTAGTGAAGCCACACGCATCTTACAGTAACCACAGCTATATTCAAAGAGACACATAGCATGGTACTAAAGTAATTGGTTAGTCACACAGAAAACACTACTGTACCTATGCAAATGAGGAAAACCTCATACATACAGGCAGCAGTGACATATCGGACTTATTTTAGAATTGCTCAAAGGCAGCTGTGGCAGCACTGTTAAACACTTCCAAACCCTTACTTTTTAGCTTCATGCACAGTGATGCAAGAGCCCCTCTCCCCTGCAGCACTGGTCCCTTCCTTACTGTAAAATGAAACTAAACGTTCAACCTACCTCACTCTATTCCTATTTGTATTTCCAAAATATTCCCTATTGTCCAGTGATACCCCCATTCTCACCTGATCATCAGTGCTGTTTAAATCACATTCCCTCATGTTCAATGATACCGCCTACCTTACTCTATCCCTATTTGTATTTCCAAAATATTCCCTGTTGTCAAGTGGTACCACACCATCACCTGATCCTTGGTGCCAATTAAATTACATTCTCTTGTATCTAGTGATAGCCTGTCCCTCACCCTATCCCTGGTTTCTGTTAATTAATTTTCCATTTTCCAGTGGTACTCCCTCCCTTACTTGATCCCCATTGGTAGCAGCAATACCATCACCCCTGCTGTCCAGTGATTCCTACCCCCTCCCTATAGCCAAGTACTCCCCATGTCAACCTCCCCCCCAAGAGCAGCAAGCCAGGGATGTGAGCAGAGGGTAAATGCTGGCCAACCTCAGGGGTGATTAGCATGGGGTGTATAAGACTATGGGGAGGAAGAGCCACTAGACAGTCTGAGGAAGGGGTCTTACTTGAAACATCATTAGATATATTGGTACAGTCTGGCAGTTGTTTGCTGCATTTTTAAAGTTTGAGGCCACTAGAACTAACATTTCATAGCATCTTTTATTAATCCATGCTCCTGGTGGAAAGTTGCCTGTTGTGAAACCCAAATATTATCTGCAGGCTCCTGCATTAACAAAACAGAAAACAAACTCTGGTCAGGGCCCATATAGTTGCTTAGAGCAATTGTGCATGAGAGCGATTGAAAGTTCCAAGCTCTTACTGCACCAGAGTTTCCCCTGCCATCCACAAGATGACAGATTTAACAGTTCTGCACACGTGCAACACTGGCGCGTGTGCAGTTTGAATCTGAGCCACTGCATCACTTCTGCAGTTGTGGAAAATAATGCATGAGGGGGAGTCCACTGCTGTGGAGGGGAGCTGCGTCCATGGAGGAAAGACAATGGGGACTGCAGCACTGTGGACAACAGATCGCATCACTGTAGGAGAAGACAGCGATCATTTCTGCTTCTCTCCTACAGTGATGTGATACCAGAACGACTGCATGGCTCCGCCTATGCAGCTATAAAACTGACTCACTGACTCTGGATAAAGCAAACTGGTTCTTGGTCATAGGATAAAAATATATTTATTATATATAAGTAAAAGTGGCACTCACCACAGCAGACCCCACTGCCAAATGTTTTCACACTCCACCCATGTGCTTCATCAAGGAAATACATTATTTTCTATGACCAAGCCCTGGTCAGTTTTGTCCCAAGTCCATGAGTCTATGCTCTATTTTGGTACTTTTTGTATTCGGCTCCAGACATGATTCCTGAGCTGCCTTTAGTCTAAAGGCTCTTGCTTTTAGTGACTTTTATATTCTGGCTGAGACTGTTGTTCTGCTTATTGCCTTAGGGGAGTATTCAGCAGACTTTAACTTTCCAAAGAAGCACTTACTAAAAAGGTTAATTCTTATGATGAAGCTAATACAAAAAGACCCTATCGTTCTCTTTGCAGCACATTGGAGACTTGATATTGTTGCAGAGCACAAGGATAATGTTTTATTCTAACATAAGTTGCATCACATAGCCTGAAAAAATATTTGAAATGGGACAGTGAACTGCTTATAAGTTTTCTAAAGATATATTACGTGCTTAATTGAAAGGATGATAAAGCAATAATATGATTGTATGATATTTGCCTATGCAGTTCAGTGATCAACAGTTCTACACAGGAGAAATCATTTTTGAAGCTGGAGCAAAGCACAGGGCAGGCTCCTTCTGGTGGGCAAAGTTGCCTGACATGGGCAAAGTAGTATCATGGAACAGGTGCTAATAGTTTTGCCCATGCAAAGTCTTTTCCATTATACTGCACTGGGAGCACGGATCAATGAAGGAGGAAAGTGCATACAAAGTCCCCTGCTTGCCTAAGTAGGAGGGAATGCAGCTGAAAGGAATACGCATCTCACACAGTTATAGAATCAAACAGAGTTTGCACAGGGTAATGCTGTTTGCTCCTGAGACACACATCCCCATAATGGAACCATGATATGGAAATGACCACTTTTCCATTTGCATATCATTCTAACCTCATTGCAATATGAAGAACAAACATTTGTGCCTCCAAACCAGTGCTGGCCAAGTGTTCCACATTGCAGCCTGTGGTCAACAGTGGTACTGGTCCAACAAAGGACACAGCACACAGCACCATACCTCTCAACTTTCTCTTATTTTGAGGGATGTACCTTATTGTCTCCAGTAAAAGTGCTTCATGCCACATCTGTCCCACAAGAAAAAGGTTCTGCCCACACAGAAAAGGTGCTGTAAATGCAGACATGTGCAGTAGAAATTAATAAAATGTCAAAATGCCAAAACAAAGGGAAACTGTGCACTAAGTAGGGTACTAGTGTTAAGTGTGGCTCTTACCCCATATGTGATGCTGTTTTCCACATTATGAGGACCACGTTGTCACTCATCTTGAATGACAGTGTCCTACAAGTCAATGGTCAAGGCTGAGTGGTATGTACAGCACAGGAGCCTCCCCCATAGCTGAAGATGTCCCTTCCATCCAGTGCCCCCCACCCAATTCCCATAACACTGTTTTTGTCACCTGCATCTAGTGACCCTTCCCCTGCTCTAGTACCCCCAGTACCCCTCCCCTATTCCATATATGGTCCATGGTAAAATATGTACTGTATGCAAACATGTCCCCACACTAGAATGCTATCTAGTATTGTTTTGGCCTGTGCCACCCAACACAGGATGCTGTCTAGTATTGTTTTGGCCTTAGTCCCCCACAAAACAGGATGCTGTTTAATACTTACTGTTGCCCTCTTCAAAGTGCCAGTGAATGTAATGTATTTATATTTAACACAATTGTTCTAGATTTCTTTATCTGTTTGTGGTTTGTTAACTTTGGCAAGTTCCCACATATTCACCATTACACAGTGTGTTGTGTCTGCTCACACACGTTCAGTGGAGTTGTTCTTAATCATCCATGCATGCTGGTCTTGTGTACACTGTGCAAGACATGGGTCCATTCTTTCTGCAAGGGCATGCCGTGCATTATGTTGTCTTGGTTCAACCTGGTCACCATCATTGTCCACCACATGTACCGGCAAGTGTATTGTACAATTCAGTGCAATGTTGTGAGAATGGGTGCTATCCACCCTCCTCCAATATGTTCAGCAGTGTTAGGAAAGAGGCCATTACCAGCTTGTTTTGGCTTTTCTGTGTCCCTTCCTGCTTCTGCTCCTTATGCACTGCACAGTTAAAAGGTTGTTTTTCATTTGCTTCCTATATTTCCAATGCTAACAGGCATTTTCCACACCTGTTTCCATTATGTGCTTGCACATAATATGTAAAACTGTGCCACTTGTTTGACCGTACAAACCATTGCCTTTGCACATGAGTGCAAATGGTTTGCTCTGTGCAATTACAGGTGCAGAGCAAGTCGCAGGGATGTCTGCATTACAAAAACACACTTTGCACAGTGCAAAATAGTCCATATCACTGTCTTGGTGTTTGTTTGTTTTTTAACATATTTTCCTCCTGGCCGCAGGCTGACACCTCTTTCCACCAATGCCAAGCCCCAGTTCCCAATAGTAAGACCCCACTCACCAACCAGTCCAAGACCTCAAAACCCAGCCATGACACACTGTTGTGATGCCCCCCTGGCTTACCTCTCCCCCAGGCCAGGTGCATCTTCAGCCACTTCAAAATTTCTTCCCCCCTCTCTATCTGGCCACTTACAGTGGAGGTGAAGACCTGGGGTGATCCCTGGATGGTGGTGGTGATGGTCTGATGGTGAGCGTGCAGGGCAGAAAGAGGTTCCATCTACCTAATCGTGCAGCAGTTTTTACCTTAAGTCTCATTCTCCCCCACACGGCATGCCATATTATTGAGTGCCAGTATGCCGATTCACCTGACTAACATTGGAGTTTGCTCAAACTTCCCATTCCCAACACTTCCCCTACACTGCCACCTTTGGTCACTCAAGTGGTGGTAGAACAGTGGACCTATGAGTCCCCCCTCCCTGGAGGAGGAGAGCATCTGCTAGGACACTCAGTTCTCCTTCCCCCTCCGCCTAACCCAACAATGGCCCTGGCTCATTCCCAAATCTGGGTCATCACCATCGTGAGTGCATTTCTACCACTGCACCAGCAGGCCAGCTAGAACCCTGGGTGTTTTAAAGAAAAACTGCACTAATCCTGAACTTAGTGCTAGTTCCACTTCTGCTGTCATTACATCTACATCACAGGGGCCTAATAGCAACCTCAGTAAGGTGTTTATGATTTATACTCTGCTCAATTCTCAAAGGTTGATGCAGACTTGGGATAAGCCCGGTGTCAAACCCAGAGCTGCACCAAACACACTGATGCACCTTGTGCCTGATTCTCAAATGTCATCTGCATTTACAACACTTTTACCCCCTTTACTGCAGCTTGCACCAAATATTTGGTGCAAACATCATAAAAAGGTCCCATGATTGACACAAAGTTAGACCAGCAAAAAGCTGGGCTAACTCGCAGCATGTAGCTCACGGGATTGAGAATCCTGATTGCCAACCAGGGAATGCCACAAGCCTTGTGTGCCATCTGTTCGGCACACCTGGCGCTTGCAGCATTCTGACACCTTTTAGAATTGAGCCCTCTGTGTTAAATACTATTTTTGAACTATATGATGTAGTCTATGTCCATCTCAATCACAGAGTTCTATAGTAGAACATGGATGTGTTACGCCAAAAATGGTGGAACTGAGAAAGGACATAAACAACATCAAGCAGTTCTAAAATGCTCCCTACTACCTATGTGTAAATCAGAAGCATCCTCTAGTATAACTAAGAGCCTGTGATGATATAACAGTAACAGAACTGGAACCAAAATGTTAAAAATCAACTAGAAGGAAAAAACGACTTAAGGGGTCAGTGCAGTTCACCACTGCTCCCTCGAATGTAGGCGCCTCTCCCACTGCACTAAGTTCACTTCCAAATTCTGGTTTGGGACCCTCCCCTCCTACCTCTCCCCCTCGCTCTCTGCTCCTGTTTTCAATTCACACCCTCTTAGATCCTCGGACTCCCACGGTCTATTTATTCCTTATCACCGCACTTCCATTGGTCAGGAAGCTTTCTTCTATCATATCCCTAAACTCTGGAATTTGCTTCCTTACCCTATTTGTCTTTCCTCATTATCTCATTCCCTCTCCCTAGCCCTGCGCAACTACTTTTCCCCTAACTGCACCTCCTTCTAACACCCCGCCTTTCCCCTTACTCCCCTCTCTCTAACCAAATAATCCTTATTATCCCTTCTATCTCTTCTCCTTCCCTCTCCCTAACCCTCTCTCCTTCATTCCTCCCTACACTGCACTGTTCCCCTGTCCTCCCTCCCTTCCCAGCCCCTACCTCCTCAATCCCATTTTCCAGTCCCTCATCCCCTAACTCCCTCTAAACTAACCTATCACCCCTCTGTTCTCCTTGCACTATCTTTTACTAGTCTCCTGTCACCCCCTCCTTCCTCTTCCCCTGTCTATCTCTTTTTCTCTCTCTTAATTTTCTCCCTTCAGGTCCTACCATCCTGGCAGGGTCTCCATGCATCCTGAAGGGGACTCCCTGGACCAAGCTTTCTTTGTCCAGCCCCCCCCCCCATCGCTCCCTTCCTAGGAATTCTGTTGTACTTATTCAGACCTCAATTCCTTCCATCTCAGCACTTCTCTGACCTCTCTCCCTCAGTTCCCCTGGTTTTCATCCTTGGGTGGCACCATGTAAATTCCTGAGAGGTCACTCTACCAGGTCCACTACTGTAGCTATGTAATGCTTTCCTGTATTGTGTTAATGGTAATTAATTGTGTTACTTGTACTTATGTATTAAGTTTATATAATGTGATGCTTATTTGTCTCCGAGCCTTTGTATCCCCCTTCCCCCAGGACACTTCTGGAAATGAGCTGCTTCGCAACTCATGTTGTCTTTCCTGGTGAAACATTTTATAAATAAATAAATAAGTGTTGTCATTACAGTACAATAAAATGCGATGACTAAGGTGAGTGGAGTCATTTGAATTAGCTGTATGGGAGAGATGCACCTTTTATATTACATGTTGGAGATGAGACTGCCTCTGCTTCCAAAAAATTAAAATGTTTTACTTTTCAAAGAGAGAAACTATCTTTATTTCCCACCTTTTACTAGGACAAGGCATTACCTTACTCAGCAACAAAACAACTTTGCTTTCCTTTTCTTTTTCATTCTCTGTTTATACGCCCCCTTCTACACTGCAGAACAGCCTATCCCTCAGTGTCCTCCAAGGTGTCTATTGCTGGAACTACTATCGATCCCTCTCAGGTGTCCTTGCCACCACACTGTCTTGAATTAACCCCCCAGGTGGGGAAAGAGAAAGCACCCTCTTATTTCCCCTACTTGCATGCTGCTTTTCACCAGGCTGGTGTCCTGAGGATCTCTGGGTTTTGTCCTTTCAGCTGTGTACTGGAGGCCATCATCAGGCTGACTGCAAGATCTTTTCCTGGTTACTCCCAGCCCCAAGGATGCCAGCATTCAAGGAGATCCAAGGAGTGTATGCATGTAAGACGTGCTGCCACTTCAGATCTCAGCCAACGTCCTCCACTTCCATGATGCCCCCAACTGCGCTACCTATGGTTGCCCAGGTAGCAGTATAACAGTGGGTAATGTGGCCCTCTCTCCCCAGAGGAACAGCACGCCTGCTGGGATGCTCAGTTCTCCTCCCACCATCTGTCCCCCAGCGACCCAAACCCATTCCTGAACTCAGTTCACTGGCACTGCAAGCATTAGTGCTTTCACTGTACTGATGGGCCAGATTTTTGCTTTCCTTTTTAAGGTGCACACTGACAAAATACCCTTTATTAAATGGTAACTATGTTGAAATGCACTGTCTGTCTGTTTTTGTCAAAACTGCACTTGCTCATGTTTCCTGAGCCCCAAACATTCCATAGGAAGCAATATATATATATATATATATATATACTATTGGCTCAATCTACATGGTCTTCTGGACAGCTAAGCCCATGTACCACTGCACCACCAATGCCTTGTAATCAAGCTGTACCATGGTAGCATTCATTACCTTGTGCCACCCCTTGTATCTGCATGAATCCCAGGGGCTGGGCAGCTGTGTGTGGGCTTGCCAAATCTAGGGCTTCAGATAGGAAGCCTGTTAAAATTACCAGGTGGAGCCTTTAACCGTGGGAAGCAGGTGTCTGTGGTGTATACTCAAGTCTACCTGAGCTGCCACATTCCCTCCACATCATTCATATAAAAAAATACAAAGTAAAATATACATGTCATGGAACTGCCAGCCCCTTTCTGCATTTTCATCAGCTGGGCAGAGTGGTTGCCACCCCAAAAAGATGGCTCTGTGGCCAGTAGGCAAAGGACATATTCAGTTAAGGGAGGGTGCTGCCTTGGTAGATATGCCTCTCTAGAGGGTACCTATGCATGGTATGGGGCATTCTTTATTGCAGGCAGACAAGCATGCCACATCTATTGAAAATGAAATCTGAGTCATGCGTAATAGAGTAAATGGAACTGGTTACTAGAAGTTTTCATCTATTTTGAAAAATAACATAACAGGATGTGGGGAAAATAACAAAAAACTAATGGCTCATAAGACTGTTGTGGGCACAGAAGATCAGAGCATCAATGGGAAAAGCACATCCACAAATATCTAAAGTTAGTCCAGATCATTTTGATCCCTAAATACAGATAGTAGTGAATGAACTCCATAGTTTATATTGCTTAGAGAATAATGCATGGGCAACCAAACAAACAAGGCTGTGTTTCTATCCAGTGATTGAAATGACATTGTAAACCTTGAGAGTAAAGTTCAAGAGGTCCATGATGTTTTCCCAGCCCTAAGATGGAAACAAGAACTGAGTTGGTCATGATGATTGCCCATGTTTTATTTTTTGTAGTAGAAGCTTTTTTCATGTCAAAAGAGAACATTTTTATTTATATATAGGAGTTGGCAGGACCATCCACTCCTCCCACCTACCGTACATTTCATTGCTCATAGTCAGTATCTATATTAAAGAGAAATAATGGATAGACAATAATAATAATAATAATAAAATTTATTTAGTTAAGCACCATTCAAATTTTCAAGGCGCTGTACATAAAAACATGAAAACACCAGCATAATCAATGCATACAGTAAAACAACACAGCAAATATTACAAGATTAAAATAACCAATTACAACATAACAAGAAATGCCTTATCCCATAAAAAGGACTTTAAGGCCCTTTTAAAACTTTCCACTGTCGTACTTTCTTGGAGCTGACGGAGCAGAGAATTCCAGAGGGTAGGAGCCACAAAAACCAAAGGCACGGGCTCCAGAGGACTTCAAATTTACCCTCGGAATCTCCAGCAACCCCTTGTCAGCTGAGTGGAGCTGTCTCAGAGGGGTGTAGGGCACCAGAAGCTCTTTCAAGTAGTCAGGACCAAGACCGTGTAGGACTTTGTAGGTCAAAAGACCCACTTTAAAGGTGATCCGCCACTGTATTGGCAGCCAGTGCAGAGTGTGCAGCACTGGGGTAATGTGAGACCTTCTTGAAGCCCCAGTCAACAAGCGTGTTCTGCATTCTGCACTAGCTGCAAGTGGTGAATATCAACTCCAGCAAGTCCTAGGTAAAGGGAGTTACAGTAATCAAGACGAGATGTCACAAAGGCGTGGACCAAAACTGGCAAGTCACAAGGTGGAACCAGGTGCCTAATCCTGGCGATGTTTCTAAGATGAAAAAATGCAGTCCTGACAACTGCAGACACCTGATAATGAAGGGTCAGACCAGTGTCAAGCTCCACACCCAGGTTACGTACCCGTTCAGGGGTAGGGATCTGGTCTACCCCCAGAATTAATCCAGAGGGGGAACCCGCCCCAGACCCTCAACCATGCAACCGGGGTCCACCACCATAACCTCAGTCTTTCCCGGATTCAACTTCAAACCACTGGTATTCATCCAGTCTTGGATATCAGCGAGGCAGTTATTCAGCACCGAGATAGCACTAGCCTGGTCAGGTGCAAAAGACAGGTAGAGCTGGGTATCATCAGCATAGCAGTGAAACCTCAGCTCAAACTGTCCTACAATGTCTCCGAGGGGTAGCATATATACTGCGAATAACATGGGGGAAGCACCGAGCCCTGAGGTACCCTGCAAGGCAGAGACAAGGCACCAGATGAATGCAAACCGAGACCACTCTCTGCGTTCTCCCCTCAAGGTAAAATGAAAACCATCTGAGGACCACACCCGATAGTCCACAAATGGACCTCAGGCGTTCGAGAAAAACCCCATGATCCACAGTATCAAAAGCTGATAACAGATCAAGGAGAACCAGAATAGAGTGGTGTCTCCGATCTCTCGCCATCAGGAGATCATTGAGCACCCGAGCCAGAGCAGTCTCAGCGCTATGCCTCTTACAAAAACCAGACTGAAGAGGTTGGTATAAACTATGGATGGTCAAATGGTTATCCAATTGTGCCGCCACAACTTTCTCAATAACCTTCCCCACAAAAGGGAGGTTAGAGATTGGGCGGTAGTTTGCTAGGTCATCCGGGTCTAAAGAAGCTTTCTTCAGAAGGGGAGTCACCACCCCTTCCTTCAGAGAGCTAGGGAAAACTCCTGTCTCTAAAGAACACCGGATAATCCAAGTAAGGACCAGGCCGATAGTCTCACTACAACCCATAATCAGGGAAGTAGGGCCCGGATCCAAACTACAGCATGTTGGGTGCATCTCGCGGACAATCCTCATAGTGTCTATGAAATCTGGTAGATTAAAGGAACTCCAGGAAACTCCGGGCTCTGCGACAAAACATTGATCAACTGCAACAACCTTAGAGTGAGGTCAGGGACACTGCCTCCGAATGTCTTCCACCTTATTCGCAAAGAATCGAGCGATCTCCTCGCAATCATTTTGCATGAAAGCTCGACGGATCTGCTGACAGACTGGGTTGCACAGTCTGTCGACAGTTCTGAAGAGCTGAGCCAGTCAATTCTGGGTGACAGAAATTTCCCTGGACAGGAATTCTGCCTTCTTATGGGAAATTGCTGTTTGGTAGAGCTTATAATGCTCTAGCAAAATAAGATGGTCGGCATCAGAGGCAGTCTTCCTCCAACGACGCTCCAACCTACGCCCCAAACTCTGCAACCCTCTCAATGCCCCATCAAACCATGGGGCAACGGGATGGCACAGGAGGGGGCGAACACGGGCTGGTGCAATCTGATCAAGAGCAGCCGAGATGGCCCCATTATAAGCCACTACCAGCTGCTCAGGATCAGTGCACGACTCGTCAAACAACGCAGAGGTCAATAACCACCAACAGGTCTTCAGGGACAACGTCCCACAATGGGCCGTACTTGACCAACTCCACAGGGGCCGACCTACCCAGGGGGGCCTCAAAATTGAACCCAACTGAGTAATGATCAGACCAACTGACTGGTTCCACCACCAAGTCAGACGCTTCGATCCCCAGGAGGAAAACCAGATCAAGAGAGTGATCTCCTTTGTGGGTAGCTGTGGAAACAACCTGTGTGAAGCCCAGAGATGTCATCACCTGGAGGAAATGTTGACCAAAAAGCGAAGATTCGTCGTCGACCCACCCATTGAAGTCGCCCAGCACCATCAATCTGGGCGACTCCAAGGCCATGTCGGTGGCAAAATCTGCTAATTCCTGCAGGAAAAGCTTCTCATCCCCTGGTGGATGGTAAATGAGGGCAATCCTGCACCCCACACCAGCTACCACAGTGCACTCAAATGATCTGGCCTCCTCAACTGGAACACCAGTTAGGCCCAATTCGGTCTTAAAACAGACCGCCACCCCCCCCCCGTGATCCAATCTTGGGCGGTGTATAACTGAGAACCCGGCAGGAACAGCGGCCTCTAAAAGCGGGCCGCATTCCCATCAACCAGGTCTCGTGATGCAAGCCAGATCTGCCCTCACGACAAAGTCTGCAATAAGATCGGTCTTATTGCAGACAGATCTGGCATTGCACAACAGCGCCCGGGTTGGACGAGGATGACGAGTTGTCCCAACCACTTGCCCTCCAGAACAGGAGGTGCCCTTGGGTATGGGAACCAGAACGGGACTACCACGCTCCAGAGGCCATTTCGCCCCAGGGCGTCTTCTAGGCCTAACCACCCCTATGGGAGAGCACCGCTCACTCCGCTGTCCACAACCCTCCATGCCTCCCAATTCCCCTCCCCTTCGCACAATCCCCAGTGCCCGACACCGATGATAAACATGGACTGGCAAGGGGGACAAGAAAAAGGGGCGGAGGGCATGGAGAGCGGAGGCCGAATAACGAAAGACAGGTGGAGCCAGCCGGCACATCAGGCTGCTCAAAAGTTAAAACAACAAATAAAATAAATAAAGCAACACCACAATCAATCTAACATTAAAACAGAAAATAAAAATACAAAAATAAAAACCATGGCTGGATTAACCTGTATGCAAATTATGCCATGGCGTAGGGCTCCGAGGTTCAGGAGGGCCCCCAATATTAACTTATTTACAGTTACTTTCTTTAATTCCAGTTGTACTGGGTGACCGCCGATGGGCCGAATTGCCCAAAAAGCAGCCCCCTCCTTGGAGTCAGTCAACCACCCCGACCCACTGAGTCAGTTTGGTGAGTGATGACCCCCCCCTCCGTAGCCTCTCTGAGCAAGCGAGCCTCTCAGTTTCTCCAGCAGCTGCTCCAACTTCACCTCTGATCCACCCTGACCCCACCACACACAACCAATCATGTCCATCAGAGGTCCTCTGGAGGTGTGGCTACTGGGGAGCAGGAATCAGTTCATGCATGTGCATGGCATCAGGGCGTGTGGTTGGGCAGTGGTGAGGAGTAGAGGAGGAGAATGAGAGAGAGCTGTGGTGGTCAGTCTTCGGTGCTGGTGGTTGGTTTCGTCTATCAAAGAAGAAGAGTCTCTGTCTAAAGACACAAAAGTAGAAAGAGAGAAAGAGAGTCTGACCAGGCCACAGGGGGTCACCCAGAGTTGGATTTGACTTCAGTGCAGCTTCACGTGCTGCTGGTGTTCAGTGTAGCCATTAGCTAGGGTCAGTCAGTGCTGCTGCTAGTTGGGCCTTTGGTCCTGCTGTGACTGTGAGGAGTCCTCCCATGCTGGGCCGTGCTGCAAGGCTGAGTCATGTCACTGCCTCCTGTGTGATCTTGAGGAAACAATCAAGAGGACAGACTGGACTCATCACATTCACATCAGTCAGGCCACACCAGGTATGCTGTGTTGACTAGTCGTCTGCGTGCTGCAGTGTCCAAGCCATTTGTGCTGCAGAAATAACTAGTTTTATTGCATTGGAGAAACAAACTAAGCTGTGGTTGCCTCTGGTCATGGTTTGCCTGTGAGTGTTCAGTAACCTGAGTAGTGTACTGATGAGTTTTTAATAAGATTTGAGTTTGGCACTGAGTGGACCATGGGGTGCTAATAAGTCACCAGAGGGGAACTAACTTGTGGGACTTGCTCTTGCTGGCACAGTTTTGGCTTGGTTTGATTTGAGTAATATACATTACTGGGAAGTTGCAGCAGGTTGCTTTAGGAAACAATCTCTGAAGTGATTGTAGTCAACACCTGCAGGTCCTGCAGGGTTCTTAAGAGCTCAGTCTTTTGGCACAGCTCTGTTTAGCTGCTTTGGCATCAGTGACTTGGAGTAGGGGCAAGGATGTGGCAACTCGGCATTGGCAGCAAAGCAACTGTTAAGCTGACAACAAAACTATAAATGGCGATGGAGGAGAGGAGACAGTGGGAGAACAGATAGAATTGAGGACAAAATAGCTGCACAGAGGGTGATTGTGGCAGATGCATTGCAGAGGCAAGGAGCTTGAGCATGTCTCAGGTTTGGAGCTCAGAAGGGTCTTGAGCAGGAAATAATGGGAGGAGCTGTGAGCCCACTAACTGCTTCAATACATGCTTTGGTTTTTTTGGTTTTGGCAGAGAATCAGTATTCAAGGAGGTATGTACAGGGAGAGTGTGACAGCTACAATCCCCATTTTTATTAATTTATTTATGTGGAATTTGAATTTGATATCTGGGAAGGCAGGGCACACTAACTGAAGTCTAATGTCCAGGTGTGTCTCTGGAGAGGGGAGAAAAGAGGATCCATAATGAATAATTCATAATTATTAATAACAAAAATAGTTACAAGGTACATTAGTGACAAGGGAAAAACAAGATGAGTTATAGGTAACTAAAAAGTGGAAATTTACAAAATGTTAATATTGTACTGATAAAATGTTTCTTTGTGCAGTAATTGGTCATTCTGGATTGTGTTTATAATCAAGGACTTGTGACCTGTCAATTCTTGTGGCATAACACGTAGTAGTATAAACCACACCCTGCTTGAGTTCCCTGGTTGTTACCTCGTTTCCGGCCCGGCACTGCAGAAGAGTGGGATGTTGGCATTTAGGGGCCCCCAGGCCACAAAATATGACTTGGAGTAGGGCCTCCATATCCATTAATCTGGCCATGATAAAGACAAGTGTGTGTTATGGATTTTTTTTACACACCCGAGGTGTGTGATGACCCGTAAACCTCAAGAGCGAAGCTCGAGAGGTTTACACAGTCATCACACACCGAGGAAGTGTAAAAAAACCCTTAACACACACTTGCCTGTCTTTCATTTTTTATAATTACTGGTGTTTTTCACTGTTTGCATAGCTTTGCGTGAGTTAGCACGACTTAGTGCGGGTTAGAGCGGGTTTTCATATCAACCTGCTGGTTGATATGACTTTTTAAACCAGTTGATATTGGGGCTCACCAGTAATTATAGATAAATTATTATCTCACCTAAGGGACTTAATAGGAGAGAACAGTGTGAAGCAACTTGGCAAGATCATTGAGCTGTGCACAGCAACTTGTCATGACCTCCGAACTGTGCACAACGTCTTATAACCTTTGAACTGTGCACAGTAACTTTTGCCAGTGCATAAGGATTTTGAGTGTATGGAAATCTATACACTACAATGCTTCACCATATACTAAGTAATCAGTAAACACAGGTTTTGTTTTTTTCTGGTAATTGGCCATTGGCATGGATGTTTTACACTTGTTTCTGTGAGGAGATGCATTTCATTGACTGTGTGTGTGTGTGTGTGTGTGTGTGTGTGTGTGTGTGTGTGTGTTAAACTTATTTGTTTGCTCCCTAGTTAGGATACAATGATTGTTAAGAAAAGTATTTGAGCTTAGCCTGAGACTCAGGCTCTTCTTTTACTTGGAATTGCTTTACAAGACTGACGCAATTTCTGACACAGCACTGAAGAGAGCTCTGTGGGACCGAAAGAAAGTTATAACCTTGAAAGAAGATAAAGAAATTGCATTCTGCTGAGATAAAAATCACACATTTATCTCAAACAAAGATATAGTACAGGAATAGGCTGACAGATAATTATGCCCACATTTCTACTGCCAGACATTGCAGTGCATCCTATGTCTAAGTTAGAGCAGGAATGGTAGCAATTTATTTTAAGGAATGAGGCAAGTCAGTATTATACCCAGCCAGCATTCTCAAAGGAGAGGCAATATGTTACATAAAGAAGTCAATAAGCATGTCAAAACTGTTGGTGATGTAACAGCCATTGAATACCTTGCTGTTCCAGGGCCCTCAGGTCTCCCAGGACACACCTCCTAAGGGGCTGGCCGGGTTCACTGATTTACTGGATACACAGGAGAAGAATAGTGTGGTGCCTTCACCTGGTTAATGATATGGGATCCTGCTGGATAAATGCCAGGTTACCACCTCCCAGGAAAATACAATAACTACACCCACAGGAACTTTCCCACACCGTAACAGTACACACTTTAGTAAATACAGCAATCCCAAATTGTAGCATAAATTAACTTCACTTTTATTATACGAAGGGTAGAAGGAAAACAACATACAACAATGAATTGCAGCAACTATGGTACCACACTGTCACCACACCTCCCCTGCATGTGCACCTGACTTTTCCCAAACAGCCGTTAATGATACAGTCAGTCTGTTACGGTGGGTACCACACCAAGGTGCTGGCGGCCTACCAGTGACACTGGGTGATGATCTGAAAGGATGGGTGCTGTGAGGGTAAGCAGTCTCTGTCTTGGTACTCTCATTAGGGCCCAATAAAATTCCAAAACAAACTAACTTTTCTGCTTGGGCTTATCTTGGTGGCTGGCACAGTCTGCCAAGGACTTAACCCCTTTGAAGCCTAACTAGCTAGCTAGCTAAATGCAAAAATCTCCTCAGAGCCACAGCTCAGAGGTACTTAACAGTTTGGAGCTTCAGGGGTTTGCAGGAATTCAATTCAAATGGTACCATTCTGGTATCACAACAGCTGGTGGTGCACCACAGCAGTGGGATGCAGAAGAGCAGCAGCTGGACTTCACCTGTAAGCCCTTTCATAGCTTCCTCTCTAAGGTCTTTATATACTGTGTTCACCTGACAGGCCTCTCAATATCTTCCTGTCTGGTGGTCTTTCGATAATGGTCACTTCCTCTTCTGGCTTCCGCTGGTCTGGATGTTACCTGAACTTTCATCTGGCACATAGCTTTTCTGGAACAAAGCACAGCTGCTGGGCTTTGGCACAGTCTCGAGCCCTATTACACTCAACTTTCTTCTAGGCTAGATGCAGTTTAAGCAGTCCCAAATATGTATCCCTCAGAGGAGAGCACAGGCTACACAGTCTAAATTTAAAACTGCAGTTTACAGTCTCACAAGCGGCAGGTTTGATTCTTAGCTAGGACAAAATCAGCAGTTCCAAGTGCAGCAAAACAGTTCACACAGTCCCATTTCAATAACTGGTCTCTACCAGTTTAAAACTATCCTGTGGCCCTCAGTCCTCTCTCCTGGATTTAGGAGCTGGCTAGGCTGTTGGGCGCAAGACGAGCTTTAGGGCTAAGTATCCCACAACAGTCTCTCCAGCCTGGATCCTCCGGGGACTCTCTCTCTCTCTCTGGTGAGTTTTTCACCCTCTTTTATAGCCTTCTCCCAGCTCTTACCTTATTAGCTGGCTGATTCCCAGACTAGGTTGGTGCCCTTTCACATTACCCAGTGGTCCCCACTTCTGGAGGGATGTTATGGGGGCTGCCATTACTGTTTACACTTTCCTCAAATGATATACAGCCTTTATATTTATTATATTCCCATTTTATTGGCAGAATCCACAAATGCATTCCCCAGAGGCATTTCCCCATTGATCCCAGCTCAGCTACCTGCTCTGAAGCCAGGGATGCTTTCAACTTATTGGCACTTCTAATATAAATCCTTTGGAGCCATGGCTCCTTTAACTTCTCGCTGACGCTTGTCTGAAAAAAGCATATGGTGGCCATTATTGTTTACTTGCCGTGCGGTCCTCATTTGGCTTTCCTGGACCACTGGACCACTGCTATGGGTCAGAGAGTGGGAGAACTTGATGGTCCAGCTGTGAAGTTACCATGGGTGCCATGGCCAAATCCCCACAAGAGCCACTGCCTCAGGAAACCACAGGGCAGTGATAGGGCCAGAGCCCTCCAGGTAAGCCCCAAATTGGGGGAGGCTTACACACTCCCCTTGCTAAATGCTTGGCATCCCCCGACAACCCATTAAAGGTTACCCAAACATTAAATACAATTATGCATGTCAATAACACAGTACTAGCTAACACCTGACTCCTAGCAACTCAGAATGTTTGTATGTACGATCACAATAAACATTGACTATCTAGACAATAGGAAGCTGTCTAGACATATGTTGTAGCTGGTAATATCACTCCACATTTCCTCACATTAGAAATGTACCAGTGAACAGAACCTGGGAACACTAGGGTAGGGCATAGACTTTGGGGTACTATGGATTTATGGGCTACATAAAGGGGTATCTGAGGGGCACCAAGTGTGTCATAGGTGAGTTTAATGATGGGCTTTGGTTCTCTTCCAGAACTTCTAGGAAAATATGCATCTTCCTTAGGAACAGGTAGCGCTGCATCCTATCCCAGCTTTATGTCCACCACAGGGGCATTGTCAGGAGGACCTGCAATTGCTTGCATCTCTTGAACTTGCTCATCACAGTCTGGAGTCTATTACATTTGTCCATCACTGGCTCTGACACTTGTTCGATGAACCTGTGCTCAGGTTCACAAGTGTCAGGTTCGAGTTCATAGAATATGTTGGCTGTATAGTCACAAAGTCCTTAATGGGAGGTACTTGTGGAAAGATACAAATTTCTCCAGTCCAGTTGCAATTGAGTAAAATTTGGTTTGTCTCTGGCACATAGTCACAATATGAAACCGCTTCCTTCTCCCTGTCATCAGAAAGGTTAGGTACAGATTCTAGTTCAAGTGCTGTAGCTGGGGTTCTAGACTCTGAGAGTGTGCTTTCCTTTTGCTATTGAAAAGTTTGACTTCAGGTCTTTGGCCTCCTTGCCATTAGGCACTCATTTTCAGGGGCAGTTAGGCACAATTTCCCAAATGGGCAACAAATGGTTTCTATGTACTGTCTTTTCTATGCGTCTCCCATGCTCTTGCTGAATTTTGTACACAGGCAGGTCTGGCATCTGTTCTACCACAATGTGGGTCTCTGGTGCCCAAAGATCCTGGATCTTGTGCTTGCCTTGCAGGCCCAAATTTCTCAGCAGGACACAGTCTCCACTTGTAGCACCAGATGTCTGACTCTCTTATTCATATCTATTTTTGTTTGCTTTGCTGGCTTTGGCTGCAGCTTCAGATGCGATTTTATATGCTCTCTGTAACTGTCCACTCAATCATTTGTTATACTCTAAATAGTTTTTTTCAGAGGTTCCATTGGGTGACACTCCAAAATACAAGTTGACAGGCAACCTTGCTTCATGTCTGAACATCAGGTGAAATGGTGATCTCTGGGTGGCATCGTTCTTGGTGCAATTATAGGCGTGCACCAGGAAACTCACTCTTTGACTCCAGTTTGACTTGTCTGCAGGATCCATGGTGCACAACATATCTAATAAGGTTCTGTTGAAGTGCTCAGGCTGAGGATCTCCTGGTGGGTGGTAAGGTGTGTTGTGTGATTTTTTTGATTCCATAGGCAGCAAGAAACTCTTTAACAAGTTTGTTCTCAATGTCTCTGGCATGGTCAGAATGGATCCTTTGGGGGATACCAGAGTGGTTCACAAACTGCTGTAACACTTTCCCCACTGTACGTGCCTTTTGATGTTTAGTGGGATAGGTCTGGGCATACCTGGTGTAGTGCTTAGTTATAACTAGGGTATTAGATTTGTTCTTTCTGTCTGATTCAAGTGGAAGGAAAGTCCATAAACACCAACTTTAGCACCCACTTATTTTAATATTTATAAGGGGTACAGCTCTCTTAGGTAAGATCTTTCTCTTGATACACCTGAGGCATGTTTTACAGTGCTTTACAATGTCTCTCATCATTCTGGGCCAAGAGAATCTTGCTTGTGCTTGGTCCAGAATGCGTTCATAACCCAGGTGCCCCAGTTTGTCATGTAGCGAGGTAAGGACTGCTTGCGGTACTTTCAAGGCAGACAAGTTGTTTCTTTTCAAATGCAGAATTGTCACCTTTTAGCTGTGTCTTATCAAAATCCATCTTATAAAGATAACGTGCTCCATTATCTCAGTAGTAATTGAAAATCCAGGTGTGTTAAATGTAGTTTATCTGCACTGTGTCCCTTCTCTAAAGCTTTAATTACTTCCCTTAACTCACGATCCCCTTTGAACATGCTGCAGTTCAGGCTTGCTGGGCTGGGACAAGGATGACAGGTACAACCTAGTGAAATTGAAGCAGGCGACAGGAATGGCATCTGGGGAAGCTCCCAACATATCAATAGCTCTATCAGGGTTTGCCAGTGTGACTTCTTCAGGAGTTTCAGATTTGGAGCACGTGGCCTTGACTGTTGCACTTGCAACCTGCACGTTGGAATCGGTTTGTTCCATATGAGGGCACCTTGACAGGACGTCAGCATCCATGTTTCTTTTTCCACTCCAGTACTCCAAACTGTAATCTTATGTTAAGAATGCAGACAACCACTGATGTCCGGCAACATCAAGCTTAGTGGTAGTGTTCACATAGGTGAGAAGACTGTTGTCTGTTCTAACCATGAAGTAAACACCATAAAGATAGTCATGAAATTTCTCGGTCACTGCCCACTTGAGGGCCAAAAACTCAAGCTTATGAACTGGATAGTGTTTTTCAGAAGGGATCAGACTACAGCTGGCAAATTCTACAGGGTGCAGTCCTTCAGGATGCTCTTGGTACAGTACTGCTCCCAATCCATTCAGGCTGGCATCTGAATGCAGGATATACGGCTTGGTGGGGTCTGTAAAAGCTAATACAGGTGCTTCACTCAACCTCTTTAATAATCTCTCTGAAAGCTGTCTCACATTCATCCATTCAATGGCCACCAAAAGGCTTATTCACTTTCAGGTACTCTTTTGGAGGACTGTCTCTCTTGGGACGGGCTCTTTTTTTGTTGGTTAGTGGATACCATTGAGTAAGATCATTCAGTGAGTGTATAATCATGGAATAATCTTTTTTTTATCATAGAATAATTTTTATTGATTTTCATGGAAAGAGAACCATAAAACATAGCACTTACCACCACCACTACATAGTCATAGCAGCAAGTAGTGTCCAATTATCGACATTTTTTTTGTTAACTAGTACATCTTATAGCTACTGTAAGCATATATCCAACTAGAAAACCAGGTAGTGCATTTGAGTAAAGGTACAGAAGCAAAGCCATCAGAATGAGAGAAGAGGCAATATCGGTAGTTAGGGAGGTGCCAAAGGTTCAGACCTAAGGATTCTTGTAAGGGGGAGGAATCTTGCAAAGATAAAACTGTAGGTAGGCATCCCACTTTATTGCATATCTATCCAATCGATCCTGGTGTGCATAAGATAGGCATTCGAGAGAGGCTAGCTGTGCCAATGCGGCATGCCAGTTCTTCTGAGGGGGCAGAACTGGTTGACGCCAATACATAAGGTGAAGGCACTTAGCCTCCATGAGGGCCAGCATAATCTACTCCTGAACAGGAGCAGGTAGAGCCCCCAGTTAGGTTATGTTTCCCAACAGAAGCTTTGGGTCTGCCAAGGATACCCCAGAGCCGACAACCTGAGAGCAGTCAGCAGCCACAGCTGACCAGAAGGGCAGCAACAGGGGGCAGGTCCATAGGACATGCAGGAGGTTTGCTTCTGATTGCTGGCAATGCCAGCAATTAGTCTGGTCCAACAGGCCATGCTTACACAGAACCACTGGGGGTGCGATACCAATACAGGAGAATTTAAACTGGATAAACCGACTGTTCATATCTCTATATTGCTTATGTCCATCCTGCAGATATTGAGACCAGGTAGTTTGAGGGATATTACAATTGAGAGCCTCCACCCATTTGAGCCTTCTCTGGGCTGAGGGATCCAGCTGTGCTTCTCTCCAAGTCCTGTAAAATTGGCCAATAAGGCCACACATGGTGGGTGATTTGTGGAGCCCTCCTAACCACCTCCATTTGCTGTCAGTTTCATAGTGCCCGGAAAGCTCTTGGAGAGCGCTGTGCAGCTGGAGATATCTCCAAAAGTCCGCAGTGGGGAGCAGGAATTTAGCTTGCAACTGTTCATAGAAGAGCAAGACATCTGGGTCTTCCACACATGCCTTGAACCTTAAGTATGCCCTTTGTCTCCCAGGTATGCCATCTGAGGGGTAGACACCCTACCAATAGGAGGGGGTTGTGCCACAGAGACACATATCGGAAAGGAAGGGCCCAGGCATCCCGGGGTGTATTGGATAGAGACATGAGGGTTTTCCATGCTTTGCGAGTCTTCAGCATGATGGGAGAGAGAGAGCACTGGAGCCTTTGGTCCTCTGGTAGAGCAACACTTTGGGAGGACTGCCCCCAAGCAGACCAGCTTCTACTTGTACCCATGGAAGCTCATGGCGCAACCCCAGCACAAACCAGCAGGAAGCTGTAGATGTCATGCATGCCAGGTGGTAACCCTTGAGCCAAGGGACTCCAAATCCCCCATGAGACCAGTGTACCCTAACCTTCTGCCTACTCCATCTCGGAGGTTTGCCATCCCAGATGTAACTGAACATGAGGTGGTCTAGAGATTTAAATAGCTTAGGGGTGAGGAGGATCAGCAGGTTATTGAGGAGATACATGACCTTGGGTAGAAGCAACATCCTCACCGCCGCAACTCTGCTGCACAGGAACAACCGAAGCCTGCTCCACCTGATCACCTCCAAGGAGAGTTGTTCCAGCAAGGGAGAGAAATTGGAGGGCTCCAGCTCTGACCAGTGTTTGGGACTATAGATACCCAAGTAGGTAAACCCTTCTCCACTCAAGCAAGCTCGGTGCCATTAAGGCATTCTCTATGACAAGTGGGGTTCATGGGGGCCAGAATGGTCTTTTTCTGATTGTGCTCAGTCACAAGAGGGCAAAGTCTTTGAGAATGGCCAGGACTGCCGGGTATTGACTGATGAGGGTGGAGAGGGTAAGCAGCAAGTCATCAGCATAGGCCACCACCAGGTGGGAGGTGCCATGGACTTCAATCCCTGAAATGATCGGGGAGGCAAGAAAGGTCTGAGCAAGAGGTCTAGGGCTATCAGAAAGAGAAGGGGGGGGGGAAAGGGCACCTCTGCCGGGTTCCTCTCTGTAATGGGAAAGGAGGAGAAATAGTAGTATTGGTGAGGATGCATGCAGTGGGAGAGCTTTATAAGGTATGCACCCAGTGACAAAAATGTGGGCCAAAACCATATCTCTACAGTACTTTGTGCAAATAGCTCCACTAGATCGATTCAAACACCTTAGTGAAATCAACCGCCAGGGTCGCCATAGGAATGGACACCCGGGATGTTACCCATTTGAGATTGAGCAACAGCCTGGTGTTATCCATGCCCAATTTGTTTTTCATGAAGCCTGCCTGTGCAGGGTGGATAGTAGAGGGCAACACATCCAGCAACCGGGTGGCTAAGATTTTGGCTAGTACATTCTTGTCAACCAACAGCAGAGAGAGATGGGGTGAAAGTTCACACAATTCGGTGGGTCATTAGACTTTTTTGGGAGAAGGGTAATAAGTGCCTCTCTCATAGTAGGTGGGAAGGATTGGACTTTATGAGCTTCTTGCAGAGGCTGAAGTAAATGACCCACTATTTCGGGTCCTAAGGCCCGGTAAAGTTCCACTGTCTTTCTGTCTGGGCCCGGGGCTTTCCCCGGTGCCATGCAGGATAAAGCTTGCCTCATCTCTATGCCTTCGAGTGAGACATCTAGCTGGCAGAACTGGGCTAGGCCATGTTGCATCTGAGAAGGGGACAGGGAGGAATGCGACTGATACAAGGAAGCATAAAAGGACCTCATAGTAGTGTTGATGTCCTGTGGGTCATGGACAACTTTCGCCTAAGCATCTCGAAGGGCATGGATGCATGATGAGGCCTGTTGCTTATGCAGTCTAAAAGCCAGAAGCCTGCCACTTTTCTCACCCCCCCCATCCCAGTAGTTATGCTTCACCCTGAGAAGAAGCCAGCCTGCCTTTGATTATAGATGGTGTTAATTTGATATTTCAGGCCAACAATCCAGTGCAGAAGGGAGGTATACCTCCCGGGTCCATAAGGTTCGAATTTCTGTTCCAAGCCTGCAAGATCTGCTTGCAGTGAAGCTAGGGTTGCTTCATGTGGCCCTCTTTAGCCACAGAGAAAGCTATGATGTGGCCGCACAGGACAGCCTTGAACGCCTCCCAAACTGTGCCTGCAGAACACCCCGGTGAGTTAGGGAGAAATAATTGCGGGCCACCTGCAAAATCATCCGGCAGAACTCAGGGTCTTTGAGAAGAAAGGGACTACATCTCCACCGGGTTCTTTGAGACTGCTGTCCTATAGGAGTGAAGGTGATGAGAACTGGAGCGTGGTCAGATGTTATAATGCTCCCAATTTTGTTCTCAGAAAGGTCCTGGCCTGCAGCTACATTGGCCAGCCAGAAATCATTGTGGCTGTGGGTGGCGTGAACGTGGAAATAAAAGGTATAGTCTGGACCTGTCGCGTGGTCTCTCCACCACATATCCGCTAAGCCCCACTCATATTGAAATTCCTGCAACACTGCCTTAGCTTTTGGGTGTGATTGAGAGAGGGGGTTCAATTTATCCAAAAAGGGGTCAGAAACCATGTTGAAGTTACCCCCCCACCAAGATAGGAGTGTTAGGACCCTCTGGGGTCAAAGAAGATATGGCTTGCCTGATGGCTGGGAAATAAATCAACATGGTCTTCGTTAGGAGCATATAAGTTGGCCACTATAAGCTTCCCAGCTAGGGATGATAGCTTAACCACCACCCATCTCCCATGCGAATCCTGTCAGAAATCATCAGCCTTCCACGGCAATGAACATCTCACCAAGATCTTCACCTCTTTGGATTTATTCTGGGCAAAACTGCCATGCACCTCTCCTACCCATGATTTCTTTAACCAGGGCACCGCTTGGCCCAGGAGATGAGTCTCTTGGAATAGAGCAATGTTTGTGCAAAGGGATCAAAGGTACTGGAGCACCTTTGTGCATTTAATAGGGTGATTAAGGTCCTTAACATTCCAGGAAACCAGATTGGTGCCACTAGAAGGGACACATGAAGAGAGGGACATTTTCTCAAAAAACAGAGTACAAGGTACTTACTCAGGCAACCAGATAAAGAAGGGCTAGATTGGGTACCAGAAGTAGGAGTAGAGGGCTCCACCCTCTGGTAGCACCACTAACGAACCTTTGGCACAAAGCTGTAAGGGACACAGTTGAATATGTATAGGCTGCAGATATGCTCTGCTATAGGAAACAGGCTAAAAGGAAAAAGAGCACAGAAAAAAGATATAGGCACTTGCCACAACAGATTATCAAGTACAAACAGTAACACACTAGTAATGCTAAAGTATAAACCTCAAAGAAAGTATAAACAAGCATCACTATGCTAGCGGATTCTGGGCCACTTGCAAAAGAAAATGATGGTGCACCACCATTCTCAGCTGCGCAGGCCTAAAGAATCCAAATTTGGGGGGTGCACACAGAACCTTGTAGAGAACAGCTGACCTATGGTCCAGCACTGGGACATCATCAGGAGGAAACAAGGGAAAGGAAAGGAAAGAAAACCTGGGAATGTGGGGAGGGGATTCCCAGGAGATGGAATGGGGAGAGAGGGAATGGAGGGTAATCTCTAGCTGAACATATCAGTACTATGATATTGTAGCCTTGGATGGGGAATTGGCCAGCATTATGGGCCTTACCAAAGATAGAAACCATAACATGGAGGCGCATGCCAGGGGCAAACATGGTGACCTAGTGGCTGGCCCCAGCTACAAAACCCTAACAGTGTCAGTGCTCCAAAAGTAACAGGGAAACAAAACTCCCCACCAACAAATACAGCAACCAAAACCCACTATGCACATGGCAGATCTGGACAAGGCAAGCCACCCCTATTAGGTGGATGCCCCAGAGTGATCACCAGTGCAGCAGCCGAGGAGTGAATCAATCAAACTATGGTGCAAAACAGTTCAGAAAGTTACCAGAACACAGTCCATTTCTCCACTTCTGGGATGTTCGTCCTGCCTGAGGATGGCCAGTGGGTTCCTGGGGGCCTGAGGACACCACAGCAGCGTAGGAGAGAAGTCCAGGTCTCATAGGGGTCGCCACATCCACTACTTCCACCAGAGAGGTATCCGGATAGTCAGCCCAGAAACACAGTAATATCGGTTTCCATATCTGGTGAGTCCTGATGTTCTGGGTGGACAGTTGAAGTTGGCTGGGTGTAGTCTTCCCTGGAGATTTTTGCAGACAGGGCATTTATTTGCAACTTAGGGGGCATGGGACGCTGCTCCATGCCCTTTGCCAGTGTCTGGGATTGGAGCCAGAGGGACAAGGTGGCAGAGATGAAGTAGATCCGGGGCAGAGTGAACTCTGTCTATCAATGGAGGAGGCCAGCTGTCAGTCTGGACAACTGAAATAGGGGGACCATTGTAAGCTGTTGCACGTCCAGCTGGAAAAGAGCCCTCTGGGAACTGCTTGCTCTATAAATCGATCCCCCTAGTGGTTGCTTTGGCACTTGGTTCCCAGAGCCTTCTGGGAGTTGTAGTAGAAAGCAGAAGGTTAGGCCAAAACCTGAAAAGCCATTTTTCAACTACAGCAGGGTGATCAGCTACTAGTTTGCACCCGCCCTTGGAAACCAGCAGATCGGTAAGTCCCCGAAATCTAAATTGAAAGTTGTGCTGGTATAGAAATTTCTTGATTGGTCCAAATGCTCTCCTCCTAGCTGCTGTTTCATGTGCAAAGTCCCAATAAACAGTCACCAAAGAACCCTGCCATCAAACCTCTCCTAAGTCTCTGGCTGCCCTTAGTATACGCTCCTTCATGGTGTAGTGGATTAAGTAAGCTATGATGGGCCTTGGAGTCTGAGTGTGCTTGTCCCTTCTACCAGTCACATGGTGGGCCATCTCAACATACATGGGGCCTCTCCATCTGTCCCTGAGAAGCACTGGGAGGTTCTCATTTAGGAAGCGCTCCATGAACTGGCCTTCCACTCCCTGAGGTAGACCGATGATGTGCAAGTTATTGCACAGGGCCCTATTTTCTTGGTCTTCACCCCAATTCCACAAAGTGGCCAGTCTTTCCTCTTGCATTTGGTGTCTGTATAGCAGTTTGGCCTGCTGCTGCTCATGAGCATCTAACCTTTGTTCCGATACATTCATTTTGTCTTGGAGCTGTCTTACATCTGCCATAGTAGTAGACATGAAGAGGGTCTCTAGCATAGTGGTAATATATTGTAAGGAGTCCCCCACAGAGGCCAGTGCAGCTGTTGACTCATGGAGGTGGCTGGGCGCTCGAGGTTATACCAATGGTAAGCTGGGGTTAGACATATTTCAATGCAGCCATGCAAATTCAGAGAGTGCCCAGAGCTAATGAACAAGTCAGTGCCCTGTAATGCAGTCTGAGAGCCACCAACACGAAAAGTCCCAACAAAGCAGGCAGGTATGGGCCTGTGTGGCCTACAGCACTAGAACAGCTGCAGATACCTGGCACTGCGACTGATGCAAATTGCAATGGAATCCGCTAACAAATGCCACTGGTCGGTAGAGAGTAGACTACCCAAAATTTAGAGGGGTAGGGGTCCTGATGTCCACAGATTATGGTGCCAGAACACTGAAGTTGTCCCGTAAGGAGACTGCTGAGGAAATTAATCAGCCATTGCTCCGACGGTAAGGCCATGCCCCCACAATCATGGATCAGTCTTTAACAAAACATCTGTAGTTGCCACAAAAGCCAAGGAAGAACTGCAGAGCTTTTAGATTGTGTGGCCTGGGCCAGGTGGTGAGACACTCAGCTTTGGCTGGGTCAGTCTGTACACCATTGGCAGAAACAATGTGGCCAATGTGCTTCACCAACCAACATACTGTATATTGACAACAATGTTGTTGACATCCCATACAGCAACGGGAACAATGCTGACTGGCAGCATTGTTCCCTGTCAGGAACAAAGTGTTTTTTTCTGGGGGAGGAGCTTTGTCCCCCAGCACTCCCATCTCTAAATAGCCAACTCCTAGTCAGAGTTGTTTTGGGGTGGGGGCGAAACACCGGGAGACACAGTGCCAGTGTATAGCAGGACCATCACAGTGACCTGGTGATATTTGTCACTGTGATGGTTTTCTCTGTAAAAATGTTGTGCTCACGGCACACCATTAGTAGACACTTTTAAGTTGAACTCTTTCAACCAGTCCAACACTTTCATGAGCCAAGCTTCATGCTCCTCCAATGTCCTTCCAAGAACAATCAGGTTATCCAAGTACACTATGACTTCCAGCAGATTCATGTGTCCTACTGCCTTCTCCATCAGTCTCTGGAAAGTCAAAGGGACCCCTGAAACATAGAAACATAGAATTTGATGGCAGATAAGGACCGCTTGGCCCACCCAGTCTGCCCATTTCCCTACCTGATGGATAAGCTGCAGATCCTAGTTAACCAGCAGCCTACTCTCTTTCCTACCCACCCCTAGAATTGCCTTATGACAGAGGTCAATTCCTGGGGCATTCTCTCAAACTGGTAAAACCCAGAGGGCAGATGAAGGCTGACTTTACTTAATCCTCTTCCACCATGGGGATCTAGTAATTGCCACTGCATAGATCTAGCACCAAAAACCATCAGCTCCCTGACCAGCTAGCCAGAGCATCTTCTACTTGTGACACCATGTACTGGTCAGGCACAGCCTCCTTATTCAAAGTCCAGTAATCAATATACATCTGGATGGCACCATTTTCTTTTGGGCCACTATGATGGCTGATGCGTAAGGCTCCATGGGTCCTGTATATTCCCGCTGCCAGTAGCTATTGGAGATGGCAGCAGATATCCTCAATGTCCCCAGGGCCAGTCTCTAGGACCTCTCATGGCAGGGACAATCATCTTTCAATTGAATATGATGCTCTCTCCTCGGATGCATCCCATGTCCCACTCATGCAAGGAAAATACCTTTCACTTCTTAGCCAGCTTCTGATTCAGGCCACAGCAATAGTGGTCAGGTATGTGTGAGACTCTAAAGTCAAATACAGCTGGATGTATGGCAGTATCAGTGGTTAAAGGAGAGTCAACCTCTGTCCACCTCTTTCACACTGTCTGCACAGAAAATGTGCACTTGCATTTGGTCTTTCCTGGTAGTGATGGGCTTCAGTCTTGTTCTTCACCCTGACAGTCACACGCCTGGCCAAGGGAGTTTCTGGAAGTGGCAGTATTCCTTTCTATACCATCAGTCCTTCAAGTAGACTATGTTCAGGTGGGGAATCAATAAGGAGTGCTGGTTCATCTGACTGCTGTGTAAACTCTGCAATTCCAACTACTCTGTACAGTGAATTATGAGGCAAAGTCAACTCTTTTCCATAAACTCTTCGAATTACTCCAATAGGTACATCCATTTTCAGTCAGGGTCAAACTTACTTCCTTCACTACGGGTTGTACTGAGGGGTTCAGTAATCTTTCTGCTCCTTCTCTCTCTTGACACATCCTTGCCAGTCTGCCAAACATATTTGCATTCACTATAGTCAGAACAAGGGTGTTATTCATGCCTTTGGGATCTGAGCAGATCAGCACTCTGGCTTCAGTTTTGTGCAGTTCTTCTTGCCCTTTCCCAGGAAACTCAAATTGTACAATACAATACCCATCAAAAGGATAGCTAGAGTTGCTCAGTCCCCACACTGAAAGTCCTGTCAAAGAGTGGAGTGGCAGGTGTCTTAGTTAGCCATTGTAGAACACCTTGTGGATAGTGATGACTTGTGACCCACTGTCCAACGTATTACATAGAACTCCTTCAACCAATATCACTATATTGGCACAAGGGCCTATTAGTCCTGGTGGCAAGTTGCTATCTGGAGGAATCTTAGGTTCAGTCCATTTCACAATGCCTGGCACGCTCAGAGATCTAGGTTGTTCTGCACTGGACTCCGCTTGTCATTTCCTTGCTTAATTTGCCATCTTCTTTTTTCATCCACCAGTTGCAGATTCTCTGGGCAGGCACGCCCATAGGTGATATGCCCATCTTCCCCACAGTGGTAGCAAAAAATGTCCTTCTCAGGGTAGTGTGGAAGGTTGAGGCCTTACCCTTGGCGTAGAAGAGGGTTCATCTGGTGTCTAGGGTCAGCTGCCACACTACTGGGCTGTGCTCAAGACTCTTGAGCCAACTGTAACACTTTCACACTCCACAATTTCACTTAATTCAGTGAATTCAGATCAGTGATGGTACTAGGCTCTTTGCAGATCTCCACCTGTGGCTGCATAGATACAGCGTCACAGCAGGGGCCTGAAGAGAGTCATAGGTTCATAGGTAGATACAAGTTCAAGGGACAAGCCCATTTAGAACTTGCCACCATGTATCCTAATGATAGAATGAGAACTTTCATTCACCCATATATTGATCAAGCCTGGATTTAAATTCAGTAATGTTAGCACTCGAGACAGCAAATGGTGGAAGAGAGTTCCATAATGGTGATATCTTCTGAGTAACAAAATTTCTTCTTCTAACAGTTTTATTAAGGCCAGTCACTAATTTGAATTTGTGTGATCGTGTATTATTAAGTGTGTCATGTTTTCAAAACAATGTGTTTCAAGCATAATAGAATCATTGTATGCTCTATACGCAAGGCACAATTCCTCTTATAGATTTATACTGTATCCAGTACAGCCCCAGTGATTTCAGTCTTCGGAGTACTCAGTTCTGATAAGTTACTTATTTTCCTGGTGATTCTCCTCTAAACCATCTCTACTAGAGCTTTATGCCCAAGAGATGTAGGAGCACAAAAGGGAGAACAATATTCCAAGTGTGATCTAATCAAGCTTGTGTATAAGGGTATAATAATTTCCGGTTTATGGTTCTTAGTCGGCAATGTCTTCTTGAGCTTCTTCCTCTTTCAATTCATCCAGTAACTGTTTAAATATTGGTGGGTTGGCCCGGCAGTCACTGAACCAGAGTGACATCAGAGTCCACTGGGAAAACACTGCACCCGTTAAAACTTGTTTGAGTCTCACCTGGGAAATCTGATCAGGTATAACTTCTCCAGCTTCTGCAATTTTATGAGTCACTGTCTCCACCCATGTAACGTAGTAGGACAACTTTTCTCACTCCACCTGTTTAGTGGTCCTCAACTGAAAAAGTAGCTCTTCCTTCTTTTTGGTAGTCCCAAATGTTCTCTTTAACATTGCCAAATGGTCATTTGCATTACAATCTGGCTAACTCATATGCAATGAGCAAATAACATCCAAAGCTATGCCCCCCAAAACTTTTCACTTTTCTTTTACATTTCTCATTATCTGAACACCCCCACACTTGCACCATTTTGTGGCTTGGCTCATCCAATTCTCATAGTCATCTTCTCCAACTGGAGTGGGGATGGCTCCTGAGAAAGTGTGCAATCTTTTATATTGCTTGTAGGATGCAACCAAGTAGGGGGTCATCCCACTGGGTAGCACTACCAGCATGGGCTCTCCCTCTTGAAATAATGCCTGTACATCTTTAATAGGCTTTCCCCCAGCTGCCAACATTGACTTAATCTTCTCCAACAAATCTGGTTCAGATGCTGATAGGGGAGAGGGATCTGACAGCTGACTGCTTCCCTTGCCAAACAAGGTCAGTACACCTTCAGACCCTTCTGCAGTGATGGTGGCAGGCAATGTACTTGCATCTACATCTGAATCACTCTCAGTTAAGGCAATGGTACTTTAATTGATTTGATCATATTTCATACCATGCACTTTCAACTTTCCCAAACTTTGCACTGTTTCTAGAGAAACATAAAACATGGAAACATAGAAGGTGATGGCAGATAAGGACTGTGTGGCCCACCTAGTCTGCCCTTTCCCTGCCTAATGCAATACTGCAGACCCTAGCTGATCTGTGGCTTAGCCTCTCTTCCATATTGTACCAGAGCAGGTTAAGCAGACCATAAGAGATGAGCTCCATGAGATGCTGGAACTTGGAATGATCCAGGAGTCCAGTACACTTTGGACCTCAACTGTGGTCTTGATCCCTTAAAAAGATGAGACCACATGGTTCTGAGTTGACTACTGGAAGCTCAACAGATGCATGGAGTCAGGCGCCTACCCCATGCCCAGAACAGACCAGATCCTGGAGCAACTGAGGGGAGCCAAGTGTATGACCACAATAGACTTAACAAAGGGCTACTGGCAAGTACCTCTGACCCCCTGCAGCCAGGGAGAGATCACCTTTTGTCACCCCATTTGGCTTATACGAATTCAAGGTAATTCCCTTTGGGATGAAGAATGCACTTGCAACCTTTCAATGACTTGTGGATAGCATTCTGTCTGGGGTAGGTGATTTTGCACTGGCCTATATGGATGACATAGCCATCCAACATGGATGTTGAGGTGGGCAGTCCCCATGGTACCAGTGACCACAGAACTGTATGCTTTAGAGTCAACACGTTGGCAGAAGAAAGCCATACAAAGATTAAGATCCTAGATTTCTGGAAGGCCAACTTGGTGGAGATGGGGGAACAGCTTAAAATTGCACTGGCAACAGAAGATATGGGGAGAAGGGAGAAGAACAGTGGCTAGGCTCAAGAGATCCATAACAGGAGTGACCAGTCAATGTGTCAGACTGCTTATCAAAAGCAAAAGAAAGAAGCGCCACTGTGGTTCTCTCAAGTCAGTAGCCAAGAAAGTGTGAGAAAAAGTAAGGCATTCAGGAAATACAAAGAGACACAGAAAGAAGAAGACAAAAGTGAAATATCTGGAGAAGCAGCAAGAAGCTGGGAAAGCTGTCAGAGGAGCTAAGGCAAAAACAAAAGAAGGAATAGCACATGCTATTAAAAAGGGAGGCAAGACATTCCATTATATTAGTGAGAGGAAGAAGATCAGAAATGGTTTGTTAGGCTAAAGAAGGAAGAGGGTGAGTGGGTGGAGGATGACCTTGAAAAGCTGAGATACTGAACAAGTATTTTGCTCAGTATTTACCAAGGAAGAGGTAGGGAGGAGCCAAGACTCACGAGAAAGGTTCACAGGGGAGAGGTGGACACCAGACCATTTATGGTGGATAGAATCTTGGAGGAACAAAGGAAAGTAAAGACAGACAAGGCAATGGGGCCAGACGGGATTCACCCTAGAGTTTTGATTGAACTCAGGGAAGTCCTAGCAGGTCCACTGACAATCCTCTTCAACCAATCACTAGAGATGGGTTGGGGTACCTGGGGACTGGGGGAGGGCAGAGGTGGTCTCCCTGCACAAGAGTGGAAGTACAGAGGAGTCATGCAATTACAGACCTGTAAGCCTGACCACCTCAGTAGTGGGGAAGCTGAGGGAGTCCCTGCTTAAGGAGAGGGTAGTGAAATTCCTGGACTCAAGCAGAGCAAAAGATCCAAGGCAGCATGGATTTGCTGAAGGAAGACCCTGTCAGACTAATCTTATCAATTTCTTTGACTGGGTGACCAGGGTGGTAGATCAGAGAGGGCGGTGGCTGTGGCCTACCTGGATTTCAGCAAGGCCTTTGACACAGTTCCACATAGAAAGTTGCTTAACAAATTGGGGAATCTGGGTGTGGACTCTAAAGCAGTAAAATGGGTTGGAAACTTGCTAAAGGCAGGACCCAGAGGGTGGTAGTAAATGGCATAAAATTTGAAGAGGGGAGGTGACCAGCGAGTGTCACAGGGATCGGTGCTAGGTCCAGTCCTATTCAATGTCTTCATAAGCAATATTGCAGAAGGACTGGAGGGGAAAGTATGTCTGTTCACAGATGACACTAAGATCTGCAACAGAGTTGATATACAGGAGGGGCTAGATAAATTGAGAAATGACCTAAGACTGCTTGAGGAATGGTCAAGGGTTTAGCAGTTGGGTTTCAAAGCAAGGAAGTGCAAGATAATGCACCTGGGAGAGAGAAACCCAAAGGAGGAATACAGGATGGGGGGGGCAGGTTCTAGCCACCACAAGTTAGGAGACAGACCTGGGAGTTATCATATTCATTGACCTGAAGTCATCCAAACACTATGAAAAAGCAGTGGGGAAAGCAAACAGAATGCTGGAATTCATGAGAGGGCATAACCTCCTCCCACGAGGAGCAAAGTGGTGATGCCAGTGTTAGATCACTGGTGAGGCCTCATCTGGAATACTGTGTCCAATTCTGGAGACCGCATCTCAGGAAGGACATAGACAGAATGGAAGCAGTCCAGAGAAAAGCAACAAAAATGATACATGCACTGCATCACAAGCCTTATGAGGAAAGACTCAAGGAACTTAACATCAATTCACTGGAAGAGAGAAGGGAGAGAGGGGATATGATAGAGAATTTCAAATACCTTAGAGGAATAAATAAGGTACAGGAGGGGAGCAAATTACAGAGAAGGGAGTGCACAAGGACACAGGGACATACACGAGGCTGGAGGGAGGGAGTGAGGATTAGGGAGAATGCTAGGAAGTATTTTTTCACAGAGACGGTGGTGGATCCATAGAACAGCCTACCAGCAGAGGTGGTAGAAGTGAAAACAGTATGGGGATTAAAAATTGCATGGGATAAGAACTCGAAGGGGACAGGATCAGTTGTGTTCCAGGACAGTAGCTGCTGCTGTTGTTTTCACAGGGTTCTTGTGGATTTTACTTGGTATGTTAGTTCTTTTCTTTCTTACTTCTAAGGGGCTAGCAGGGTATTGTTTTGGGTGCTGCTGGATGTTTGTAAACTGATTTGGTGGCTGTAAGTGGGGCTCATTTTGTGGATGTTTCACTGTGTAACAGGCTGCGCTGGTAGAGGCCTATTTCTTCTGATTTAAAACCTATTTGGTGGGATTTGCTTGGGCCTGGTTCTTTGGCTGCTGGGCTTGGAGGGAGACACAGGGCTGATACACTCTCTCTCTCGAGTCAGGTGTCTGCCCAAGACCTGCCTCCCCACCCTCCCTCCCCAGAAGTCTGCAATTTATAGGGACGCATGCCCTGCAATTGGAGGAAAAGGCTGCAGGTGCAGCTCATGTAGTTCTAGCCACTGGGGGTAGGATTTAAAGGCTGGGAGAGAGGAGCTTTGGGAGTTGTTCATTTCCCTTATAAGTTTAATGTGTTGTACTGCACCTAGTAACAGGGTTACTGGTGTACAGTGGGACTGTCTGTAAGATTAGTGGGTGACCTGATTAGGCAGTAGGGGTATCTTGGACTAGGGGGAACCTGGTGGCTCACCCAAGGAAACCTATTTGGAAGGGGATGGAACCACACATCATTAGGGCGGCATCTTTGGGAGGGTGGTGGAGTGCACAGGGTGTGGAGCAGCCATGATACTGGACTGGGCTTGGAAGTTCAGTGGTTGCCCAGTGTGCTACCAGCTAGCACAGCTTAGGGAGGAGGTTGTGGGGATTAGGAGAAAGCTGGGGGAAGGGGGGTGGTATGGTTGGGGAAGGGGGCTGGGAATCTCCCACAGGGTTGCACCAAGCACTGGGGTGGGGGCATAGGGAAAGGAGTGCAGGAGAATACTAAGGGGTCACATAGGGAACCTGGCAGAGGGGGTCCAAAAGGACACTACCAAGGAAGCAGGCAGGTAACTGGGGGCCCTCACAAAGGGGGGATGGAGGGACAACATTCTCAGGGAAGTAGGCAGATGGCCAGGGCTGGACAGAAGGAAGCAAGGTGGGGAGGTGGATCAGACCTTACACTCAGTAACCGCTTCAATTCTCTTCTTCTGCTCAAGGATGAGGGGGGTGATGTAGCCATGACAGGGGTAGTTAGAGATGGAAAGGAGTGGAGGCAGGAGGCAGGGGCCAGATAGCAGGAAGAACAGGGGGACCTGGAATGCAGGAGAATGGGGAGCAGTGAATCCAGAGTAGATGGGGCAGGGGAGGAGGAGGAAGCCAAGGAGAAGGACCAGTTGGGAGGAAAGGTAAGGAGAAGGACCAGAAGTACAAGGAGGATTCAGTAAAGGGAGCTGAGGGTTTAGGCCAGGGGAGCACGACTAGCAAGAAGGAACTAAATGGAGACAGGAAGGAAGGGAGGATGAGCCAGGCTAGTTTAGCAGATGGGGGAGAAGGACCAGTTGCGAGCAGTGAGGGGGGAATTAGCAAGGAACAGAAGGATACTCAGGAGGAGGAGAGGCATAGGATTGGAAGGGAGGGGGTGGCCATGGTAAATAAGGAGGGGGTGGCATGTGGCACCCAGAAAGGGGGAGGAACACGGAGCCAACTGGGTGGAGGGCCTGTAGAAAGGATGAGGGACATGGAAGGGGGAATGGAGGAAAAGGTGGTCAGTGCTCCTGTTGGGGATTCTATGATCAGGGGTATCAAATGGGATAGGGAGGGAGAAGCCTGGCAGTTAGAACAAGATGCTTCCCTGGACTAACGGTGCACAGGGGCTAAGCACGAGGTATATCAGCTGGCAAGGATTGTGGGGTTCCCCAGACATACTGGTCCACCTGGGTACAAATGACATTGAGGGAAATAGCGAGCTAGAGATACAGGCAAGATTCAGGGAGCTCGCCAGGGTCTGTCATGACATAGGATGCACAGTTTCCTTCTCAGAAATCCTGCCAGTGCCAAGGGCTAGTGGGGAACACAAAAGGAAAATTAGGGAGATAAACCAGTGGCTCAGGGGGTGGTGTGAGGCCAGAGGGTATGGGTTGATGGGGGATTGGGGGGAGACCTGAGAGGATAAGGAGCTGTATGCTAGATATAGACTACATCTCAATTTGGAGGGGAGGGGAATCCTTAAGTTGAAAATAGAGGGGTTCATTGGTGAAAAGTGGGGTTTAAACTTGTGAAGGGGGGTGGGATGGGAGAAAAGGCTGTCAAGGGGTGCCGATAAAGGAGGGACTCTGTCTCCACCCCCCTGGGGACCAGGAGGATTGCAGGAAAAGGCCAACTGGCTAAGTGCAGACCAGTGGAAAACAGAATCCCCATGGGAACATGAGCAGGGGAAATGGAACTATAGGGAAAGGGTGGAAGGTAGTCCTGCTAAATGCCAGGAGCTTGGGCAATAAAATGCCTGAGCTCCAGGCGATGCTAACTGAGGGAGCAGTGGATGTGGCAGCGGTCACTGAGACTTGGGCCACTGCAAGACATGACTGGGACCGGAACCTGGAGGGATACACTATGTTCAGGAAGGACAGGGGGGAGGGAAGGGGAGGAGGGGTAGCAATGATAGTCAAAAACTGCATTGGCATAGGGGAGTAGAGGAGGTGGAGGGAACCGTGGAGGCGATTTGGGTCACCCTCGATAACAAGAGGAGGCAAAGAGTAAAAATAGGAGTGGTGTATAGACCCCTGCCCTGGCGGAGGAGCTGGAGGACAGTCTGGTGGCAGATGTTGGGAGACACTGCAGACTGGGCAGAGGAGCGTGGTGGTGTTGGGGACTTAAACATGCCAGGAACAGACTGGGAGACTATGACATCCTCTGTGACCAGGAAACAGAGGTTGTTGGATGTCTTTCAAGACGCATTCCTAACTCAGCAGGTGAGGAACTGACCAGGAGGCACGGGTACTGGATGTGGTCTGGCAGACAGTGACCAGATTGGGAGCCTGGAGGTAAGGGACCCGTGGCGGGGAGTGACCATGCCACGGTCTGGTTCTGCCTGGACCTAGGAGGGTAGAAGGCTGCACAAAGGCGGAAGCAACCCGACTTCAGGGGCGATTTAAGGAAATGGGAAGGATCCTTAAGGAGCATTTGGATGGGATTGGGTCAGACATGGACGCTGATAGTAGGTGGGAAATCATCAGGAGAGGTGCAGGATGCTACCAGCACCTGTGCAAGAGTAAGATGAAAATCGGTAGGGCCCAAAAACCCTGTTGGTGGACCGGGAGGTCAGGAGGTGGTGTGAGGGAAGAAAGCAGCCTATAAGCAATTCAAGTGCTCAAGGAGTGAAAGGGATCGAGGGGAGACGAGCTGATGGCTAGAAGGGCCACTAGAGAGGAGGAGGCTAAGGCAAGGAAGGAGCAGTACCTGGCCAGGGAAATTAGGAGAGGGAAAAGGGTTCTTTAGATACATTGGGAAAAACGAAGGGTGAAGGGGCAGATTAGCAGGATTAAATCAGGGGAGAGATGGGCACAAGACCCAGGGGAGCAGGCTGAGGTACTAAATGAGTACTTCACCTCAGTTTTCACCAGGGAAAATGGGGGTGCTGCATCATACATGGGAGGAGACAGAGATACTGAGGAGGGGGGGACCCTTACCGATCGGCAGGTCTGGGGAGAGGGGGAGGCATCACTGGCAGGTGGGGGGAGGGCTAAGCAGGGAGAAAGGGTACCAGAAGTGGAAATCACAGCAGAGAGAGTGAGGGAAGCCCTCAGCTCCCTTAAGACGGAGAAAGCACCGGGGCCGGATAAATTACATCCCAGAGTGCTGAAGGAACTTGCAGATGTCCTGGCAAAACCCCTGGCAGAGCTTTTCACCATCTCTCTGAGGACAGGGTGGGTGCCCCAAGACTGGAAGGTGGCGCATATAGTGCCTATCCACAAGGGGGGATCAAGGGAGGTGGCAGGGAACTACAGGTCTGTCAGCCTGACCTCGGTGGTGGGCAAGGTGATGGAGGGCATTGTCAAGGAGAGGCTAGAGGGGGACCTGGATAAGTCAGGGTGCCTGGACGATAGACAGCATGGATTCATCCCGGGGAAATCGTGTCAGACAAACCTGGTGGAGTTCTATGACTGGGTGACAAGTGCCTTGGACCTGGGTAGACCAGTGGATGTCCTCTTTCTAGACTTCAGCAAGGCATTTGACTCTGTTCCTCACGTGGGCCTGTTGGATAAGCTGGGAGAAATGGGGGTGGGGAACCAGATGATCAGATGGATAGGCAATTGGCTCCAGGACCAGACCCAGAGGGTCGTAGTTGGTGGGATAGTCTCATCCCAAGGAGGGTCGTAGTGGGGTCCCACAGGGATTAGTCCTTGGGCCCCTTCTGTTCAACGCCTATGTATCTGACATAAGGACAGGAATCAGGAGTGAGAGGAGTCTCTTTGCAGATGACTCGAAACTGGGGGCGGTGGTGGATGGGGAGGAGGGGAGGGTGGCCCTACAGGGGGACCTGGAGGCTCTAGAAAGATGGTCTAGAAAGTGGAAGCTGAGGTTCAATGCAGGGAAATGCAAGTTACTCCACCTGGGGGCCAGAAACCCAGGTCAAGTGTACACCCTGGGGGGGAAATGCCACAAGTCTTGATGGCTGAGAGGGACCTGGGGGTGGTGGTGGATGTCAAGATGAACAACTCTGAGACTTGTGGGAGGGCAGCAGCCAAGGCCAACAGGATGCTGGGATGCATCGCTAAGGGATCACCTCCAGAAGGAGGGAAGTGATACTCCCTCTGTATAACTGCTTGGTGAGGCCGCACCTTGAGTACTGCGTGCAGTTTTGGAGGCCACACTTAAAGGGACATTAACCTCCTGGAGAGGGTCCAGAGGAGGCAACCAAAATGATTTGGGGCTTGGGGACAGGACCTATGAGGAGAGGCTCGAAGAGCTAAATATGTACACATTGGAAGAGAGGGACCGGGGGACATGATAGAGGTCTTTAGGTACATGAAGAGGGTAAATAGGGGAGGAGCAGTCGAGTGCTTGAAGGAAGGAGGAAGGGGCCACTAGAGGGCATGGCTGGAAGCTGGAGGGGGGAAGATTCAGGGGAGAAAGGAGGAGGTGCTACTTCACTGAGAGGGTGGTGGAGCCATGGAATGCACTGCCTAGGGGGCTGGTGGAGGCAGAGACAGTGGAGGGGTTCAAGAGGGGGTGGGACAGGTACAGGGGAAGGGTTCTGGAAGCAAAATCCAATACAGCAAGAATATCCGGAACTGGGAAGGGAGAAGCCAGAGAAGGCAAGGGGGACAGCAAGGTCAGCACCCAGGTTGGGGACTGACCAAACGAGCAGACACAAAAGACCGTTAGGCCTATTCTGCTGGCATTTTAGTATGTTAGTATAAGCATAAAGGCACCCTACTGTACAGGAGAGGGGGAAGGCAGTCCAGATAAGAGTAGGGGTTGCCAAACCAAATATGGAAAAGGGCAGACGAGATGGGCAGTATGGTCCTTATCTGCCAACAGATTCTATGTTTCTGTACAGCCAGACCTGGGAGGAGCACATCTAGCTATACAGGAGGCGTTCCACAGGCTGAAGGCAGCAGTGCTGGTAGTCAAGGCAGAAAAAGTGTCAGATAGGTATGGAAGAAGTGTCCTACCTCAGATACCACGTGGGCAGTAGGCGCATCCTTCCAGAGCCCGTCAAGGTTGATGCATTCCTGGCTGGAACACTCCTACCACTAAGAAACAGGTAAGGGCATTTCTGGGGACACGGGTACTACAGGAGGTTTGTTTCTCACTACAGTAATATGGCCACACCTGACAGACCTAACAAAAAAAAAAAGAAAACCAGAGAAGGTCAAGTGGACAAAGGAATGTGAGTCTGCTTTTCAGGAACTAAAGAAAGCCTTAAGTGGTTCAGCTGTGCTAGCTGGCCCCAGTTACAGTCTGAGGTTTATTATGTATGTGGATGCCTCAGACCATGGGCTGGGAGCCATGCTGAGCCAGGTTACACCACATGGGGAGGAGCACCCTGTAGAGTATCTGAGCCAGAGGCTGCTACCCATGGAGGAGTGCTTGGGGATAGTATGGGCTCTTCAGAAACTGCATCCTTACCTGTACGAGTGATAATTTACTGTGGTTACAGATCATAACCTCCTGATCTGGCTTCATAGGTCAAGTGGGCGAAATGGAAAACTACTGCATTGGAGCTTGGTACTGCAGGCATATAAAATGATCATTCAGCACCACAGTGGTAAACAAAATGCCATTGCAGATGAGCTATCTAGGCAAGTCTAACCACAGGGCTGACCACCTTGGGCACCTCCAAAAGCTGCATGAACAAACATGTCCCTTTGGGGTGGCCCAAAGGACACCCCTTCATCACTTGGGGGGGGAGATGTGACAGAAAGGGGAACTAAGTAGTTAATTGTTTGGAGATACTAAAACTATTTTCCTGGTCTTCTGAATCTCACCAGAATATTTTCCTTGGCTTGCTAACAACAAAGAAAAAAACCCACTGAGACTGTACTTCACTAGCAGGCTTCGGTCAAGGTAACAGGATAGGTAATAAATCTCAGAGAATGACCAAGGGAAGTGGACATTCGCACACACATACACACAGATTTTGAAAGGATTGGACCCTTCAAATGCAAACTGGTTGTTAAAGTGATCTTTACTGGATATCTATAGGTTTTAAGTTGATTGGGGCAAGGGAATTCAAACTAGTACAGAATTTTAAATGGTTGGTCACTTCAAAGGGATGACCCATCACAGAGTTTCAGATGTAAGCTACAAATTTAGATGATTCCTCTTGAGCAGGGCTTTTGTCTGAGACCATCTGTGAAGATAAGCATAGGGCTGCTGCCTTAAGCTAAGGTCTGTGTAGGGATAATAGATAGCTTAGCTATCTGTTTCTCTTCGAGCTTAGAATGGCATTTGCCTTTTTTTATGTTAGATTAAAGCAGTTTGCAGTGTTTTCTGTTCTGACTTCTGTTATTTAAAACCATTTGTTTAATTTTCCTGTAACAGTGTTTTCCTCTCATTTGTACTATTGATATCCTGGAGTTGCACCTTAACTCCTAAAGTAAAATATCTTTATTTACCTAATAGTCATGACTGTGTCTTAATTGTAAGGTAGTGATTATTTTCTCTGGCTAAGGAAAAACTGTGTTGGCATCCATCATCAGAAGAACATACTACCCAAGTTAACCTTTGATGACCTTCTAGCCTTATGCAAGGACAAGTGAAGTCCTGGGAAGCCAGGCTGGTGGCAGCTGAGAAACAAGAAGCAGACGACTCTCTAAAGGCTGTTACAGCCAAAAGAGAGAGGGTTGCCACAATTACCCTCAAGTCCCTTTCTTGATTGGTAACTATCAGTACCTTCCCCCTATCTTGTACTCTTCCCTTGGAATTCTGTACCCCAAATGCATGATTTTGGACTTCTTTGTATTGAATCTTGGTTGCCACACTCTTGAGTACTTGTCAGTCTTGCTTAGGTCCTTTCTCATTTTTTCCACCACCCGGAGTATCAACGCTGTTGCAGATCGTATAGGAATCTGCAAAGAGGAATACATTCCCCCTATGCCCCTCTGCAATGTTGTTTATGAAAACAGTAAAGAGGACTGGCCCCAGCATGGATCCCAGTGGCTCCCCACGAGTCACTCCTCTCTCCTAGGACTGAATGCCATTTACCACCACCCTCTGTGTCCTGTCACTCAACCAGTTTCTGACTAAGTTTACCACCTTGGGGCTCGTTCCAAGGCTACCTAATTTATTTACCAACCTCCTATGTGGGACAGTGTCAAAATAAATCACTACCTTACAATTACAGTGCCAAATTTCCATCATTCACTAAAAATACCACGAACAGCTTAATCTGGTTCAAGGTCAGTTGGCATTCATCTGTATTCCCCTCCCCCTGGTCGTTCCTGAAAATAGGCAGGATTTGTCTAGTGCACTTACCCGGTCAACAAAAAAAAAAAAAACTAAAAGGCCTTGCTGAAATCTTGGTAGGCCACATCCACCACCCCTCTGGGATCTACTTCCCTGGTCACCAAGTCAAAGAAACCTAACAGATTTGTTTGACAAGACCATCCCACTGTGAATCCATGCTGCCTTGGATCCTGTATTCTGCTGGATTTGAGAAATATCACAATCCTTTCCCTTAGCAGTGACTCCATTAATTTCCCTACCACCAAGCTCAGGCTGACTGACCTGTAGTTGCCAGCTTCCTTCCTGTTCCCACTTTTATGGAGAGGGACTACATTCGCCCTCCTACAGTCCCCAGGAACCACCCCTGTCTCTAGTGAATAGTGCTGTTAGTGATGCTGCCAGCATCTCTCTAAGTTCTTTTAATGTTCTGTTATGTATCCCATCTGGCTCAATAGCCTTGTCCTCTTCCAGATTCTTGAGTTCATTTAGGACTCTGTCCTCCGTAAACAGGCTGGTGTACACGTCTCACCCACTGGTGCTCCAATTGCCCAGTAGTGGTCCTTCTCCTTCCCCATTTTTGTGTGAATACCGAATAAAAATATTTGTTCTGGATTATTCTTTTTTTTAAGTCCCCCTCCTCACACACCCCTCCCTTTCTTTTTAACCTCACAATCCCACCCCTGAGCTTTCAGAATATCATCTCTTTCAGTGCCATCAGGGATTTCTGTGACCAGAATAGCTTTTTCAGGTCCAGGCACTCCCCTCTGAACCAAGTTTCCAATTCATTCTGCGCCATATTGACTTTCACACTCTTGGGGGGGCACATTTTTTTTTTTGCCAGAATTCGAGTGTGGGGAGCCCACTAGGAGACAGTAAATCCATGTGGTGCCTCCACTTTGTAACAGCCCTATGACTAACCTTGGCTTTCCTAACCATCTGGTCTCACCTGGACACATCTCCAGAGGGGTCCAGCCTAGATTCACTGATTTGATACACAGGAGAAGAATGGCACAGTGTCTTCACCTGGGGTAATGATATGGGATGCCTGTTGAATAAATGCCATGTTACCACCCCCCGACAGGAACTTCCTCACACAGTAACAGTACCCACTTTGCAATGATAAGCTACAATAAGATACCATAAACTACCTTCATTTTTATTATTAGAAGGGGTAAAAGGGGAAAATAGCACACAACAATGAACTGCAGCCACTATGGTACCCCACACTGTTGCTACGCTTCCCACCTGCTTGTGCACCTGGCTTCCCCAAATGGCCGTTAATGATATAGTCTGTCTGTTGCGATGGGTACCACACCAGGGTACTGGTGGTCTACCAGTGAAGTAGGGTGATGATCTGAGATGCTGGGGTGCTGTGAGGGTAAACAGCATCTAACTTGGTACTCTTGTTGGGGCCCAGTAAAATTCAAACACAACAAACTTTACCCTCGAGGAAAGGAGGGAGAGGGGGGACATGATAGAAACCTTCAAGTACCTCAAGGGAATCAACAAAGTCCAAGAGGGTAGCATCTTTCAGAAAAAGAGATGTGCAAGAACAAAGGAGCACAATTTGAAGATAGAGGGGAGACAGCTCAGAGGTAATGTGAGGAAGTATTTTTTTCATGGAGAGGGTTGTGGATGCATGAAACAGCCTTGCTGAGGAGGTCATGGAGTCAAAAACAGTGGAGGAATTCAAGAATGCATGGGACAGATGTAAGACAATGCTAGTGGGGGATAGGAGGAAGTAGGCTGTTGGTTAACTAGGATCTGCAGCTTATCCATTAGGTAGGGGAAATGGGCAGACTAGGTGGGCCAAGTGGTCCTTATCTGCCATCAGATTCTATGTTTCTATGTAACTTTAACTTATCTGCATGGGCTTATCTTGGCATTTGATGTAGTTCTGCCGAGGACTTAGCCCCCCTCTGAAGCTCAACTAGCTAGCTAGCTAAGATACAGAAAACTCCTCAGAGCCACAGCTCAGAGGTACTTACAGTTTGGAGCTTCAGGGGGTTTGCAGGAATTCAGTTCAAACAGTTCTATTCTGGTATCAGCAACAGTTGGTGGTGCACCACAGCAGCAGGCTGCAGGAGAGCAGCAGCTGGACTTCACCTGTCAAGCCATTCCAGCTTCACCTCTAAGGCCTTCATATGCAGCATTCACCTGATCGGCCTCTCAATGTCTTCCTCTCTAGTGGCATTTCATCGATGATCTCTTCTGGCTTCCATTGGTCCTGGTCCTTGGGCTGTAGCAGGCTGGGCATCCCTAGACTTTCAGCTGGTACACAATTTTCCTGGAGCAAAACACAGCTGCTGTGCTTTGGCACAGTCTCAAGCCCAAGCACACTTAACTTTTTCTTAGGCTAGATGCAGTTTAAGCAGTCCCAAATACTTATCCCTAGGAGGGGAACACAGGCTACACAGTCTAAATTTCAGGCTGCAGTTTACACTCTCACAAGCAGCAGGTATGATTCTCAGCTGGGACACAATCAGTAGTTCCAAATGCAGCAAAACAGTTCACACAGTCCCTTTCAATAACTGGTCTCCACCAATTTAAAAATATCCTGTGGCTCTCAGTCCTCTCTCCTGGATTTAAGAGCTGGCCATGCAGTTGGGCACAGGACAAATCTTAGGACTAAGTAGCCCACAACAGTCTCTCCTGCCTGGATCTTCTGGGGAATCTCTCTCTGGTGGACTTTTCACCCTTTTTTATAGCCTTCATCCAGATCCTCCCTTATTAGCTGGCTGATTTCTGGGCTCTGCTGGTGCCCTTTCATTTTTCCCAGTGGCCACCACTTCTGCAGGGATCCTATGGGGGCTGCCATTACTATTTACGTTTCACCCAAATCACATACTGCCCTTGTATTTATTTTATGCCCATTTTGTCCACAAATGCATTGCCCATAGGCATTTCTCCATCAGTCCCAAGCTCAATTGCCTTCTCTGAAGCTGGGGATACTTTTAACCTGTGGCTGTTACAATATATATCCTTTGGAATGTTGGTTCCTTTAATATTTTTTGGCTGCACATGTACAAATGGTGCATGGAAGCCATTAATGTTTACTTGCTGAGCGGTCATCTATTTGACTTCCCTGGACTGCCAGCCACCTCCCCAAACTCACCCAGAGGTGAAGAAACACAAACACACCTCATCCCCCTTCTGCTATGGGGCTGAGGAGTGGAAGAAACCAGGTGGCCCAGCTATGAAGTTACCATGGGTGCCATGTCATGAATCTCCCCAGGAGCCACTGCCTCAGGACACCACAGGGCAGCAGTGGGGCTGTAGCCCTCCAGGTAAGTCCCAAATTGGGGGGGGCGGGGCTTACTCTGAGTTGTATTTGTAACTTCTGCTTAATTTGAAAATATGAATAGAAGTGAATGTGGGAAAGCAGTTATGACATTTCAGTTTTAGATATTTTTCTGAGAAGCTTTCTTTTTCTATACAGATATTTCTTCTCCTATGCCCCATGAAGGCTGACTTAGCCATGTCCCTATCTCCGTCATCTGTCTACTCTCCTCTGGTCTCACCAAGCTGCATTCCCCCATGAATTGCCCACAGTGGCGGGACCAGAAAATGGAAGCCCATCCTCCCCCAACCCAGTCATCCTGCATCCAGACTGGCGGTCTAGAGGACTGAAAACAGAGAGGGACATGGGCAGGCAAGCAGGGCTTCATGAAGCCTGAAACTACCATTTTCATCCATATTTTCCCATGCCACGGTGCCGTAAATGCATGTGCCTGGAGGTGCACATGCACTATGTAACCTTGCCCCTGTACTGCACTGTTCAACTGTGGCACTGCCACCCAGCCTCCACCAGATGGCAGCCATGGAGCAAGACAATAGATTTCCCCACCACAGGAGAGGAGAGCAGTTCACCAGATGCTCAATCTTCTCCCTCCCGACGACCCCAGCAACCCATGCTCTTTCCCAAACACAAGTCACCGGCATGGCAGGAGGTAAGGCATTGAATGCCTCAGCCCTCCATGCCACTGAGCCGTACTTTCTCAGAAGCTTTTAAAATATGTACAATGCAATATCTCCAGATGTCAAGCTGGAGTTGTTGTTATTAAGTGATATTTTACTAATGAGAACTTATTTTTGTGTTTATATAATGTGTTCTTGTACACTGTGTTCTTGGTAATTTTAGGCCTCATGCCTCACGTCTGTCATGAAAATGGTCAAGTTCTGATGATCTCTCACTTGGTAATCATAAATTCAATAAATATAGGAATACACTTTCTGTTAGCTTCTGAGATTACATAAGAACTGTCTCCAGTATACTCAGTGATATTTGTCAGTTTGCAATGTTATCAATCACTAAAAGGCAGAATGTTGACCTTTCTGTTTGATTTTGAAATGCATTGTGAGAGCAGACCTACGAAGCAGCCCTGAATAAAACAAAAATAACTGAAGATGCATTTTTCTGTACAGGCATTTCACTTTGATTGCTGGTTAGAACCAAATCTTTTCATTAGAAGAATTCTCCTTCTTGATGTGAGATGAATAAATAACAGCTTATGTAAGTCAACATATAGTGAATAAGTCAAATCTTATAGTGGCAAGGCACACCTGCTACACCAAGGCAATGATCTGCTTTCAGTTTGATATTTTCTAATAGAAGTTTTAAATATAAGTTTAAGAGAAAGAATGGAGTCAAACAGTAAGAGAGAAAGACAGGAAGAGTTTCAAATCTTTTTTCAGTTTTAAAACTTCTATGTATTTTTTTTTCCATAAACAAAGAGGGGTATCAGTCACGATGAAGCAGACCGGATCATGGGTCTGGTAAAGAGCAAGCGCCAGATTGAAAACACAAAAGTTAGAATCTCTTAAAGAAAGAGTAGTTCATATAGATTGGCATGTTGTTACACTTCTTGAGTACATAACACAGAAAAGGATTCCTAGGGGCCTTAGGGCTCTATTAGAGTCCTGAAGGCTTACAACCAAAGTGGGATGGAAGAAGAATGAAATGTTCATTTGATTCTATGTTATTGCTGATTGAAACTCTAACTACAGAACAAGCTAAAGTACTGGATGAAATATAAACATTAGAGACTCAAATGAAAGCGACAATAGAAACAATACAATTACAATCTTTAATGGAGCATAATAAATCACTGCAAGAATATAATAACCACATCAAAAGTATTAAATTGCAGAAATTTCAACGTGACATCATTAATTATAAAGAAGATAGGATTTATTCCAGGAAACAATTCTGAATATAGAGTACAATATATAATTGGGAAGATACTGGTACATCAGCATAAACATCAGATTCAGATACTCAAGAAAATAGACACATTTGAGAAACAGACTGAAAAGATACTATCCCAGAAATTTTAGAAGATGCAAGGACTTTAGATCTTACCTCAAACAATACACACCCTATGTGAATTGTTACAATCAGGGTTATTATAGAGAAGAATATTTTGAACCATATCATTAAAATTGGACCACAAGAGACAGGTCATATGAACGGATTTTCCAGAAAACATTCGGATGATCAAGAACCCTCTGCATCAGGGGCAAGACAAAGAGAAAAAGAAAAGATGTAGAAGGACAAAACATAAGAGGGGAAACAAAATATACAAAACAAGATCCAAAACAATACTGAGTTAGTGGTATATAATAGAACTCTAACACAAACAGAACTTCAGAAAACTGAGACTTAAACATTTCTTTTCACTAAAGGATGTAAGTAACGATGACCCTGAAAAACAAAGGACAGATATAAACTGAAAGAGGCATTGGGCACAACATCACACATGCTCACACAATGCAAAGCATCATGGGCTGCATACGCAAATCACCACAGAATGTTATGCTGGTTCAACTTTAAGCAGAATTGCATGGTGCCAAAAGGCCTCTCACACAGTTTGCAAAGGGTGCTAACAGACGACATAGACATGTGTTTTGTCCTACCAGGACTCATCAGTATGCCTCATCTGTTTGACACCCCAGTGGAATGAACCAGCTACCCTAAGACGGTCTGTCTAGGTTATGTTGTGGTGAACCCGTTAAAATAAAAAACTATTTAAAAGACAAAGAACCTCTGTGCGCAAACACTGAGGCAAGGGTTACCCCAAAGGGCATTTGGCTGAGAAGCCAAGTTTCAAGAAAATACAAATTCACACATGCCCACACAATGCAAAGCATCATGGGCTACATATGCAAATCACCACAGAATGTTATGCTGGTTCAACTTTAAGCAGAATTGCATGGTGCCAAAAGGCCTCTCACACAGTTTGCAAAGGGTGCTAACAGATGACACCTTATTACCTCCAACACAGACTATGTGATTTATTGCATAATATATCCATGTTTGCTATATTATATAGGGCAAACTACTCAAGTGTTAAAACAAAGAATAACTGAACATAAGAGTTGTATAAGGAGAGAGATAAAGGTCATCACTAGCCAGACATTTTAAAGAATTTGAACATCAAGTTTCAACTCTAAAATATTTTGGACTAGAAAAGGTCACAGAACCCATAAGATGCAGCGACAGGGATATGATTTTAGCTAGAAGAAGCTTGGTGGATCTATTCTTTACAGACATATAAAAATGGCATGGACTAAATGAGAATTTGGTTTGGTCAACATTTAATGAAGTAACAATGGGCTGAAGCATTTAGGCAGAAATGAACAAGTTTCAAAATATGACCTATTGCATTCATGGTTGACCTCCCAAAAGAGAGGTTCAAAGTAAAATAGGAGAAATAACTACATGGACTGAATGAGAGTCTGGTTTGGTTGACATTTAAATGAAGAAATAGCGGGCTGAAGTATTAAGGCAGACATGAAGAAATGCTAAAATATGACCTTTTGCAACTATGGTTGACCTTCCACCAGAGCCCAGTTTAAAGTAAAATAAGAGAAAAGGGATATATGGGAATGAATGAATATAGAAATGTTTAGGTGGAATTGGATAGATATTATGTTATAAGTAAAAGATCGTTAAAAATGTCCATATTTGGTAATGAAGATGGTTTGAAAAATTAAGTAGAACCTGAAAGTCAATTAAGACTCTGAAAAAGAGATTTTGTTTATGAATACAAGTCATATGAATGAAGGCTCTGTAACACATTTTACAAAGTACAATAGATATTTGTGCCTGAATATAAAACATATGGTTGCCCAGATTTACTAGAATATGTAAAGTGCATTGAAATGGGTTATATAGAATAAGAGTAACAATATTAGAAGAATCTCTCCCTCAGGGTGAATATAGAGTCAGAATTGTCCTTTTGGGGCAAAACATATGTTATGACTCCCCTCCTCTAAAAGGAACCAAACGGATATGAATAAATGTTGAAGTAAAAGTAGAAGGGGGACTGCCGACATAAATTCTGCATGAGTTACAAGCAGTTTCCACAGTGACTGGGCTCCAAAAGGTGAATGTCACATTTTGTGATGTAACAACACCACTGGCAAGTATATCTAGTAGACTGGCCCCTTCTACAACTTCAGGAAGAATGTTCACACGGTAGAGCAGCTTTGGCGTCTCGAGTAATAGTACGGGTAGCATTTTGTGATAGATTGTGAAAATAGAAGCCATGTTTTTAGTTTGGCTGGATGAATAAAATAAAGTAAGTAAGGAACCAGCTGAGATATGGATATACAAGCATTGAAAAAAACTCTTTTGAAGACAATGCGGATTTTACGATTGATTTGAATATAATTCTGTTTCCCTAGACTGGTTATGAAGGGCAATAGGAAGGACAGAAGTCCATGGAAGTAACACCAGGACAGGTATAAACTAACAAATACTTTATAAGAGACTATAATAGAAAATTAGAGACAAACTAGAACTTTCAACTCGAACTGTTATTTTTTTCATAGATTTAAAGAAAGGCATGGCTCCCGAATCACAAGAGAAGTAAAAATGATGTATTAAGTTTAGAAGGTTTGTTCCAACCTTTAGACAAATTAATTTTATGAAAAATGTTTTAAGAGAAAACAGAATCAGTTTAAGATAAATGTTACTTTTATCATTTATGTTTATGTTATTACAGTTACATACATAAACGAGGAGCAGCTAATCGAGTCTGATGAAGGGACGAGAGGGTCCTGAAATGTAACTTTAAGTTGAAAATTTAAAGAGCGCATCAAAAAAGTAATATCAAAAGAAGATGAAAGTGATTAAATAAAAAGCTACAAAATGAAGAAATTTGAATCTGGACATTCCCTTTTTTTGGGTTGAGTTCCACACCAATTTCTAATTACACAGTAGTTAAATTGCAGCATTATCCTACTGGGCACTAGCTGCTTTACACCTCTTTCTCTCTATATATTCTTTTTAAGGTAGCCTGGCTGGACTAGAGCAAAGACAAAGGCCAAACAATGGAAATAACAAGGTGACTAGGGAGTTATTCCCTTTTTCAGATTTAGGATTTTAGAAAATTCTGATTCTAATCTGATTCAAATCCTTAAAAAACCTCAAAATTGGAACTGGCTTCAATTAAAAAAATCCTAAATTCAAAAACTGAATTGGAATTCAACAAATCCTATTCCATTCAGTGGATTTCGAACAACCAAATTATTACATTTATTCATAAACAAACTAAATTTCTTTATGAATTCAGGCAAGAACCTGACTTATCACTGAACCCCATGGACTCTAAACCTTACTGTAAATGGTGGCAAAGGCCTCACTCAGAACCTGGCAAGACTAAGAGCCCACTCAGTCCCTGAATTAACTCCTAATTGGGAGACTGCATACATCATTTTAAAAAAGGGACTGCAGGCCTTGGTGGAAAGTTGAAATGTTACATGGATAACATTTAAGCTAGCCAGGGAGACAGTAAAACCATTGGAACAACAATTCCCACCCTGATGGTAACATTTTAGGGAAAATGGGCACATGAAACAAATTCCCCGATGCTAGAGGTACAGAAAGACAAGGATTAGGACAAGATGAAAGAAAAAGGGGACCTAATTCAGGTAGGGGAGCATTGTTGATTGAAGGAGACCAGGAATGTAGAAAGCAAAATGTGAAAAGGTTAGTCAGAAGGTCTACTTGTAACAACATAGGCAGGAATGGGTGGAAGATGCAGGGCATCAGGCAAGGGGGGATAGAAGGTGTGAAGAGCCATATGTGCTAACCCAAGGAGCCTTGAAGACAAAATTCCGGACCTAGAGCAGAGGCCATCATAGCAGAGACTAAGCTGGAATAGTGGCCATAACATAGCCATGTTGCACTGAGCACCATCACTGGGACATGGCCATCATGTGCTATTCACTGTTCAGAAAAGATATGGTGGAGAAAAAGGGAGACGGGTTGCATTTTATGTGAAGCAGGAAATTAATGTTGCCGAGATTCAGGAGCACCATGAGGAAAAGGAGGAGCTAGAAGTGCTGTGGGTCATCCTGTAGGAAGAGTCTGGGACCACTGTCTACACTGAGGCAGTGTACAGACCTTCAACACAAGGCAAGGAGATGTATAGAGTACCTGTGGAATCCATCATCAAGATGGTAATTAAGGGGGTGGTGCTTCTAGTTGGGCAGTCCCTAGATTCCAATAATCACTGTGCAACGTAGTTCAACATAAGAACTGGAGCAGAGGTGAGCCACACAAAGACAAGGGTCATGGACTCAGAAGGGCAGATTTTAAGAAATGGGAAACTGCCTCAAGGACAGGATTGCCAGGGAGGAGTAGAGACACAGTGGAAAATTATAAGGAGAGCATAACTTGGGTAACCAACCTCTGCATGAAGGAAGTAAGCAAAAGCAGAAGTAAAGGGAGACTGTTGTGTTCTCCACAGAAGTGGCAAGGGTGGTGAAAGAAAAAGGGTGGCATTCAAGAGGTACAAAGAAATGAAGAGGGAGTAGGACAGGGAGGTATACCAAGTGAAGCAGAAGGAAGCAGGCATGGTGATTAGGCAAGCAAAGGCATAAACAGAAGAATGAATTACCAGCGGAGTTGCTAAAGGGGATAAGACTTTTTTTCAGGTAAATAAGTGAGAATAGGAAAACAAACAGAGGATAGAGAAGATCAGAAGGGCAAGAGGAAACAGTGTAGAAGGGACAAGAAAGATTGCATCATAAACAGGTTCTTCTGCTCAGTCTTCACAGTCAAGGCAAAAGGGTACAGACCATCAGGGAGAAGTAGAAATCGGAGATGGGGTGGACACAAGAACATTTTCAGAGGAAAAAGTCCTGAAAGGACTTGCAACCCTGAAGGTGGATAAGGCTGTGGGATACACCCCCAGTGTACTAAAAGAACACAGGGAACTGCTAGCTGCTCCACTGAGAGCCTTGTTTAACAGCTCACTGGAAGCAGGCGTGGTTCCACAGGACTGGAGAAGGAATGACGTGTTCCTTCTTCATTTGAGCAGCAGCAGTGAGGAGGCTGTGAACTATAAGCTGGTCAGTCTTATTTCAGTGGTGGGGAAATCAATGGAACTCCTATTAAAAGAAACACTGACTGAGCATCTTTAAATTCTAGTGGGCTGCAAGACCATATGCAGCATGCAGTCATGCAGGAATGATCATGCCAAATGAATCTGATAGATTTCTTTGACTGGGTAACCAGGGAAACAGATAAGGGGAGGACAGTGGACATAGCCTCCCTGGACTTTTGCAAGGCTTTCAACACTGTGCCACACAGGAGGCTAATTAGGAAGTTGACCAGCACTGGAGTGGTACACAACGTGGTAGACTGGGTTGGAAACTGTTTAATGGATAGCAGGCAGAGGGGTAGTGGTTAAGAACACTCGCTCTAAGGATGGGATTGTAACCAGCTGGTGTACCACAGGGCTTGGTATGGGAACTGGTGATAGATACATAGACACTGTCAGCAGATAAGGGCCAATGGCCCACCCAGTCTGCCCATTTAAGCTTGTAAGTTCACTTTATTTTTCTAGCAGTCTGTTGCCCCTTACCCCTGATCTCCAGCATTCCCTCATGTCTATCCCATGCATTCTTAAATCCCATGATTGTTCTAGCCCCCACCACTTCCTCTGGCAAGGTGTTCCACTTATCTACCACATTCCGTGAAGAAATTCTTCCTCTCTTCTCCTCTGAATCGCCCTTCCTCCAACTTCATCCCATGCCCTCTAGTTCTGGAGCATCTTTTCACTGGAAAATAGTGTATTCCTGTACCCTGTTCCTCCCTGTAAGGTACTTGCATATCTCTATCATATCCCCTCTCTTCCTCCTCTCCTCCAGGGAGTACATATTCAAGGCCTTCAGCCTGTCCTCATAGGACTTGTGATACAATCCCTGTGCTATCTTTGTTGCCCTCCTCTGAACTTTCTCTACTCTGTCTATGATCTTATGTAGGTAAGGCCTCCAGATCTGTATCCTGTACTCCAGGTGGGACCTCACTAGTGTCTTGTATAGTGGACTTATGACCTCCTTTATCCTGCTGGTGATGCTCCTGCCTATGCATCACAGCATCTTGTTTGCTTTATCTGCTGCCTTGCCACACTGTTTCTCTACTTTAAGGTCATCAGAGGTGATAACCCCAAGGTAACTTTCTTGCTTGGTGCTTGCTATATCCTCACCCTCCAACTGATATGTTTTTCCAGAGTCTTTGTGCCCCATATGCATTATCTTGCATTTCTTTGCATTGAATTTTAAATACCAAACCCTTGACTGTTCTTCAAGCTTCTGCAGGTCCCTCCTCATTCTGTCTGCACCCTCTGGCACATCCAATCTGTTACAGAGCTTCATGCCATCAGTGAACAAGGAAATTCTGCCTTCAAGGAACTGCACAATGCTGCTGATGAAGACATTGAATAGGACTGGTTCCAGCACTGATCTCTGTGGGTGCCCCACTGGTCACTCTTCCCTCTGTGGAGTGACAGTCATTTACCACCACCCTCTGTGTCCTGCCGCCCAGTCAATTACCAACCCACCGCACTACTGTTCTGCCTACTCCCATATTCCCCAGTTTGTTTAACAGCCTTCTACAGTATGTGGTACAGTGTCAAAGGCTTTGCTGAAGTCCAGATAAGCCACATCCACTGCCCTTCCCTGATCCACATCCCTGGTCACCCAGCTGAACAATTCAATGAGGTTGGTCTGGCAAGACCTCCCCCCTCAGTGAAACCATGCTGCCTTGGGTCCTGTAGTCTACTGGCAACCAGATGTTCCACCAATCTCTCCTTCAGTAGTGCTTCCATGATCTTTCCCACTGCCTGGGTCAGGCTGACTGGTCTGTAGTTCCCCGTTTCCTCTTTGTTTCTGCTTGTGTATAAGGGGACTATATCTGCTGTCCTCCAGTCTTTGGGCACCTCCCCTGTTTCCAGTGATTTGCTAAACAGGATTGCCAGAGTTTCAGCCACCACCTCTCTTAGTTCATTTAGCACCCTGGAGTGCACCCCATCTGGCCCCACTGCTTTATCAACTCTTATTTCTTCCAGTTTCTTTAGGACCCTTTCCCATGTAAATTTTTGTGCCATTCCCACCCCTTGTGCTCCTTTCAGGCCCATTAACCTCCTCTTCCTCGGTAAAGACTGAGCAGAAATATCTGTCCAGCATGTCAGCTTTACTGTTGTCAACCTCCACATGGCCCCCATCCTCCCTCTTCAGTCTCACTATCCCTACCTTTGCCCTTCTTTTTTCATTTATGTACTGTACCTGTAAAAGGTTTTGTCCCCTCTACCCAGTGATTTTGTGATGCGCTCTTCTGTCTGAGTTTTGGCTTCCCTTACTGATCTCCTTGCCTCCCTTTGCTTCTCCTGGTACTTTTCCCTATCCCCTTCTGCCTGTGTCTTGTTGTATTGCCTGAATGCAATATTTTTGGCTTTCACTTTCTCCGCTACCTCCTTGGAAAATCATAATGGCCTCCTCTTCCTTTTCCCCTTGCTAACCTGCTTAATGCATAATTCTGTTGCTCTTGCAATCCTGTTTTAAATATTGCCCACTGTTTCTCAACTCCAATTCCTCCCCATTCCCATTAATGCCTCTTTCAAGCATCTCCCCATTTTTCCAGAGTCTGCCCCTAAAATCCAGGATACATGTTTTTTAGCAGTTTGGTTCTGCTCCTTCTGTGATTTCAAACCACAGTGACCAGTGGTCACTCTTCCTCAGGTGCTCTCCCACAGTTAGCCCCATCACACTGTCCCATTTGTTGCTTTCGAGGTCCAGTATTGCCTTCTGTCAAGTTGGCTCCATGACCAGTTGCTTGAGGAAGGCACCTTGAAGGGAGTCCAGGATAAATCTGCTCCTGGTTGATGCTGCTGCTGGGAGGCTCCAGTCCATGTCTGGAATGTTGAAGTCTTCAACTAGCACCACCTCACCCTTGTCTGCCATTCTTTGGATTGCTAGCATCAGCTCCCTATCTGTTTCTTCCTCCTGGGCTGGTGGTTTCCAGCTTAACACACAGTATCTCTCCCCATTTTGTTACTCCTGGATCTCTGTGACCTTTATGCCATCTTTCAAATAAGGTGCCACTCCTCCTCCCTTCTTGCCTGCCCTGTCTCTTCTGAATTTGTTGTAGCCAGGTACGGCCATCTCCCAGTCATGGTTATCATTACACCAGATCTCTGTGATGGCCACAATATCTAGGTCTGACTGCACCATGGCAGCCTCCAGATCCTCCATCTTGTTGCTAAGGCTCCTGGCATTGGCAAATATGGCTTTCCATGATGTGAACTTCCTGGACTGTTTAGCTGTTCTACTCCAGCCCCCTTCCTGATTGTCCTTTATCCCTGGTTCTCCCTGCTGTCTACTCTTGTGTTGAATTTTGACCCCTTTCTTCCTGTCTACCCTTTGGGTGCTTATCTCCATCATTTGCACACTGCTTTGTATAGCTATACACTCCTCCTGTTCACTGGTTCCACTGCTAGCTGTGGGGGGTGGGCAACTAGGTACCCTCCTTGTTGGTCTGCCACCCCCTTGGCTAGTTTAAATGCTTGTCCATGCAGCATTTAAACTTATCATTGAGTGCTTGGATTCCCCTACAGAGCAAATGCAGGCCATCAGGTTTGAACAATCCCCATCCCTTCAGTTAGGTCCCCAGTCACTAATGAATCCACACCTTCCTCACAGCACCAGTTCTTCAACCATGAGTTAAAGTTCCTGGTGCATGTGACCCTATGCTCTCCATGCCTTTCACATGTAATATTTCCAAGAAGGTGACAGAAGTAGCTACTTCTCTTCAATCGGGGACTTGTTTAACCAGGAAAGGCACACTAAGCCGGAGCTTGTTTCCAGGTGTGATCTGGGAGCACAAGGAAGTTAAATGACTTGCTCAGGGTCACACAGTATGCAAGTGGAAGCTGTGGAATTCAAACCCAGGTCTGGTCTGCTGGATGTCACCAGATTTGCAGCTCAGAGCCTTAGACTACTCGCTACACTGCTCTGCAATGGTCCTCTTCAATGTCTTCATAGGGGACCTTGCAGAACAGAAAGAACTGGATGGGGTATACATTTTTGCAGATGACACCAAAATCTGTAATAGAGTGGACATATATCTTGGCAAACTTGGGTAATGATTAAAGACATGGCAGTTGGCTTATAATGCCAAAAAGTACAAAATCATGCATACAGGGTGTAGAATCCCCACTATTGTGTATAAGAAGGGGTGGAGGTACTAACTGCCACTAGATGAGAAAGGGACCTTGAAGTCATCATATCAGAGGGCCTCAAGGTTTCAGTGCAGCTCAACATGGCAGTGGGCAGGTCTAGTGGGATACTGAGATGCATAGCAAGGGGTATCTCCAGCACAAGGATGGAGGTGGTGAAGTCACTGTATTGCTCCCTGCTGAACCCCCACCTGGAGTACTGTGTCCAGTTTTGGAGACCACACCTCAGAAAAAGATAGGGTGGAGATGGTCCAGAAGAGGGCAACTAAAATAATGTAGGATTTGCACAGAAAGCCCCATGAGGAGAGCCTGAGGGAGCTCAACATGTGCACCCTGGAAGAGGGGAGAGAAAGGCGACATGATTGAGACCCCCAAGTGCCTCTCAGGTAAACAAGGTGCTAGTGGGGAGTCTCTTTAAAATAAGAATGAGCACCAGGACCCATGGCATGTGATAAAGCTGGTGGGAGGGGGAGGAATTTCAAGAGAGATTTGATGAAATGTTTCTTCACTTAAAGGGTGGTAGATGCCTGGAAAAACTACCAGTAAAACTGCTGAAGGCTAGAACAGTGGAGAGCTTCAAACAAGTGTATCCCCCCATGGGAGGGGCTTACCAAGCTTGCCTCCTGACCCCCCAGCTTCCACCAGTCCCAATCCTTTGGGTGTACTCCTGCTGGCCCAAATTAATGGTGTCCTGTTAGGGGAACCAGAGGAGCAGTCTGGAGAAACTGATTTGCCAGCACAGCAGGGCAGTGAAATACTGTACCACAATTTGTGTGCCTGAACACAGAATACCTGGGTACATTACAACCTGGGTAAAAGCATGGCTGAGTGAGAGAAAGCAGCGGGTTTGTTTCAAAGGAGTTTATTCTGATTGGTTGGAAGTGGAGAGTGGAGTCCCCCAGGGATCTGTTCTGGGACCATGCATATTTAATATATATATATATGTATATACACTCATTGTCTGGAGGAGGGGATGTTTGGGAAACCAAATTTGCAGATGACACTAGAATTGGTATTAGTATCAAAAATGGTGGCGATGTAACGAAAAAAGCTTTATTTAAAATGAAAAGTTGGGCTAGGGAAAATAAGTTATCCTTTAACACCGACAAATGTGTAGTGATGCACTTTGGGAAGAATAACAAAAAAGCTAATTGTATTCTAAATGGTCATATATTGGGAAAAGTAGTAGAGGATAGAGATTTGGGTGCTAAAGTGACAAACGATCTCAAGTTCCATCAGCATTGTAGCCAGGTTATAAAGACCGCTGGTGGTATTCTTATCAACATTAAGAAACATATAAAAGTAGGAAGAGGAAGTGATTGTTCCTCTTTTGGAGCACTGGTGAGGCCACAGTTGGAATATTGAGCACAGTTCTGGTCACCAGGTTTTAGGTTGGATATAAAGAAATTGGAAAGGGTTCAGAGAAGGGCTACCAGGTTGGTAGCTGATGTTAGGGACCTGGACTATGAGGACAGATTGGAGGATTTGGCGATGTTCACATTGGAGTATAGGCGATTGAGAGGGGACATGTGTATGGTGTATAATGCACTTAAAAACTTCAATCTAAGGGATAAACTGGGACTTACACTAAGGGAACAGCGTTATGACGCCAGGACACATTCATGGCAACTTATGGGGCAAAATTTTAGGACCACGAAAAGAAAACACTGGTTTAGTGTTAGAGTCATTCCAGTATGGAACAACTTGCCTGAGGAGGTGGTTGCTAGTAAGACAATACTTGAGTTCCAAGAGGAAACTGGACAAACATTGTATAGCAAACAAAATAGGGAGTTACCATAATTAGAGTTAACAGCGAGCACAATGGACGTAAGTCTTCTTTGCTCTGAAATTACCTATGCTACCTATGATGATACCTATGATCGAGCTGCAAGCTGCCAACTCAAATGTTGAAAGCTCTAGAGTGCTCAATGTGTAAAGCCACTCAACAGCTCTGGCCCACTTCTCCTTAGTGTTCTCCGACCCTTGTGGACTCTCTCAACATATTTGGGGGTCCAGAGGCACAGTGGAGTGGCAGAAAATAAAATAAATAAGAACTCTGAAACAGCACTCTTAAGCGCTACATATTTTAAGGGTGCAGTGTTTCTTTAAGAGCAGCCGAGGCTTCTGTGTAAATGTGAAGCCCTGCCTGCCACCTGAGGGGACAGTGCTGTGGCACTCACAACAGACAGGGGATGTCCCTTTCAAGCCCCACTCTGCCATTGGACAACAGGGCAGTGGAGCATCTTATAGACTATGGGGATAATAAACATTGAAATAGTACAGCTTGTCTGTAGGAGAGACTAAAAGTTGGGACACTGTGTAAACTGTTTGGACTGCAGCCATATTTCTCACCCATTACCTTGGCCTCCACCAATCACTATTGAAAGATCCCTGGAGGATTGCAGCTATAGTTTCTGGGTAGGGGGTATGGACAATGCCTTACATCCAGCGTAAATTGTAAAGTATTACTTGTTCTCTCAAACACTGTTGTAATTGTACAGCACTTGTGTTTCCCCCCCCTCACATTTTTAAACTGTACTACCTCAATCTTGTTCTGCCTGTACCTTGATTTCACCTGCATGTAAATTTTGTAGTGCCATTTTGTTGGCTTGGGTCATGCATGAAAGCGGTCCTTAGGATCAGTGCACTTAACTGGTAACCAAAGACTTAAACAAATAAATAAAACCTAAACAGCCAACCAAACAGGTATCGAGGGAACTTAATGCATGTTAACTCTGCAGATGGACAGCTGTGTACAACCATTGGGAGACCGCCATTTCTCCTCAGCCCATGGGGACATTTTCAGCTCAGGGCAATCCACCAGAGCTCTCATACACAAGTGAGGAGGGCTTATAACCAGTGTTCATGAAAAGTTTGGAAGTCGGCCTAAGGCTTCCACAGCCAAATCCAGGAGACTTATCCAGCTTGCTATCATCTGGAAAGCCAGAATGTGTGTTTGAAGAGCTGTTTACAGCTGAATTTCTGCAGTATCTGAGAGAAGCCCTTAGTCTGAGAGGAGGATTGGACTGTATTCTTGCCAGTGGCCCAACTGCTGCCTGGACCCACAATCAGAAGCTGTTAAAGAAACTTCCCCTTGTTTAGTGGATGCAGTCTAAAGTAATAAAAGCTGCCTTTGCTGTTTGAGACTGCATTTTGAGAACCATCTGAGAGACTGTTTGTGACCCCTAGCTAGAGGCAGTACTTTCTGCCAGCTGCAGAGAGAGATAAGATAGTGAGAATTCTGAGCTCCAGGAAGAGAACCTATTCAGCAAGGACAGTCTGGGAATTGTCTAGGTAGTGTCACAGTCGGGTGTTACCATCATCTTCCCAAAATTGGATGCCTGGATGTGTGGGGTAGGTGTGTGGTCCTGTTCCCTAGCACTGGTCCACTTCAGCATTGCTGAAGAGCAGCTAAGAAGGTGACAAGCTGGCGAGCCTGCAACAGCCCAGAAGGTGACAAGCTGCCAACCCTACCACAGCCAAGATAGCTGCCACCCTGTCTGAATAGCTGAAGGCCAACAGCTCAACTGACTGCACCTGCCACTTTTGCCAGACCCTGTGAGAATGTCTTTAGAACCATGATTAGCCAGTTTTATACAACACTTATTCAGACGTTCCTATTTAAATTTAAAAGTGCACAATTCTGGCCACCCCAGATACTGTTCAGGCCTGCAGCATCACTAGCTGGGTACCCAGCCAGGACTTTAGGGCACACTGGAACCAGCGGGGAGGTGAGTATTACAACTGTGTGTTGGGTGGGCATGATCATTGTCAGTGTTGTTCTTTTGCATGTTGCATCAAATCTGCCAAACTGTTGTTTATTTATACAGCCCTTTTCTTCCCTCTCTATTTAATAAATTGTTTATTGTTATTGTTCAATACTGTCCATGAGCATATTATTAGCTGAATCCATTAATTGCATGCATTGCAAGGTATTTCATTGGTTTGTGGTATTCCATGTGAGGATGACTGTGAGGATAGATGGGTAGGTACAGCATCCCTGGGGTTATTCCATTATGGTTTACTCTCGGTGGAGGCACTGTGCTATTTATTTTCTGTCTGGAAGAATCTCCTCCCCATTTCCTTCTGAAACAGAGCCCAGGCCCTCAATCTTGTTGAGATTGCAAGGCAGGGTAGTAACCAAAAGTTGCACAGTGACCCGGTTACCCATGCATGGGATAAACATAGGAATATACAGGTTATTAGAAAAGAGACAGGGGAGGGGGAGGATTGCAGGAGATCAGATAGGGTCTGGGAAGTAGAATAGGCAGAGAACAATGGGGCAGACTGGGTGGGCCAAATAGTGCTTTTCTGCTAAACAAATTTCTGTTTCTATGTAAAATGGGTATGAACTAGGCACACTCAGGTCCCATTTTTTTTTCAATAGTGGCCCTGCCGGGCTTACTTTAGTAATAGCCCATCTGGGCTCTGGGACTAGCTCTGTGCTATGGTGTCAGATGCCACATCATGGGAGAGGGGGCAAATCCTAACTCACCCTGCCACCACAGGTGTTCAATCACAGCATTGGCAGGAGGCAGACAGGGACAAAGAAGCCATCAAATAACAGTGCTATAGCTACTGCTTGAAAGCCTTGGATGGAGTCTGCAATGAATGCCCACTGCATTATGGACCCAGGGAGACTTACCCTGCCAGCTCACTGACTGAGAAATGGGCCATCTGTGACCAGGCATCCAGCACGTGTAAAGCAGGGTGCTGAGAGCTGAAATGGCCGTGGTCATCCAAGTTTGATGCAGCCAACAGGAAGGACCATGCAGAGATATATTTCTGGCTGTGAAGAAAGAAATCAGATCATGCTTCCAACCCTGTTCCTCTGCAAGTGCCAGAGCTGGTTGCCATTGGACCAAATACATGAAATAAACAAACCTCTAGCATTCAAGCATCTACGGGCTCCACAGTCTTTGCATCAGTTGTATTTTATTTTTAAATAATACACAAACTCCATATAGAAAAGAATCATAATCAGTCCTACATGTGCCATTTGTTGCCTGGAAAACCAACCCAGATCCCCCTTTTCTGCATGTACACCTCTGGCTGCACATCTGCCACATACCTCAGCAGTAACCACTCCAGAGCTCAAATCAAACTACTGTACAAGGAGATTTTAAGACTCTCAGATTGCTACCTTCAGGTGTGAGCTTGAGTATGGCCTGTTCTCAGACAGACGCCTGTACTCTGGGGATATAAAATATATAGTTTAAAACAAGGGGTTGTGAGATAAATTTGGGAGCAGCTGAGCAGCATTCCAGCCAGGACCAAGGAAGGATCTGGAAAGGAAGAAGGACAATTCTCCCTGTCTTAAATGCTTTCATGATCTTCCCTCAACTGGACCTTATCTTCTGTTTTTCCTTGTGTGGTCCCAGCCATATCATCCCTGTAATACAGTGACTAACCCCCTTCCCCAGACCAAGACCCAGACATGGGGGGGGGGCAGGCCGTGGACAAGCTCCAGGGAAAAAATGGCCCCCAACAGTATCCCAGTGGGGGGGGGATGACAACCTCCAAGTCTCCTGTATCTGACAATGCTTGGGCTACTGGACATAGACAAGGGTCAGAAGAAGCTCTAGCACCATTGTGTTCTCCATTTCCTACTTCATAAGCAGGGATTAATAAATATGTTTTGCAGACTAGTACTAATTTATAGGGATTTCCCTACTCACTCTGCTACCTAGGCTACATCGTGATTCTCCAGATAAGCAGAAATTTGTCCAGGCTTCTGTGAAATCTTTTCTCCTCTGGCAGACTGTTCAAAAGGTCAATCAACCTCTAAGAGACATATATCTTAACATAGAGAATAATGTATGGGTCTCAATCAGTAACCAGTGTGTTAACTGTTGAGGGGTTGCTATAGCAATCGTGTAAACCTCGACAGCAAAGCTCGAGAGTTTATGTCACCATGGCAACCTCGAGAAGGTTAAACAAGTTGGTTGCCATCATGAACCATACATTATCTTTTATAGTATGGTCCCATAAAGAGCAAAAAAAAAATCAGGTACTTTAATTAAAATTATACAATGGCAAGAAAATTTTCTGGACTCTGATTGGTCAATGTGTGCCTGAGACAGTGATGTTATTACACAATAACATCACTGTATTGCTTGTGGATGCTATGGATGATGATTCTTATGCTATGGCTGATGACCATTTGGATTCCTTAAAATCATTTTTTTTTTAAATTTTGTATGACAACGAGCCATTGTATAATAGCAATAAGGCACTCCAGGGATGTGTGTTATCGTGTAATAACGTCACTCCTGGGGTGGTGGAAGCCTCGACTTCTACCGTGCTGTACCCCAGGAGTGACGCTATTACACCATAACACACACCCTGTCGTCCTTATTGCTTAAGTAATTATGTCACGCTCTCACCACTGTGGCCATTTCAGGAGGTCATCACTTCCTGCACTGAGCATGCCAAGAAAGATCTCCATTATTATACCATCAATGTGACATACCAGCAATGGGTTAACAACAAAGTGACATCACATCAATGGTATGACAACCCCAGTAAAGACAGACTTTGGTAGATAACAACATTCCACCATACATTATATTGCCCTTTAATTTACTGCCTGTGAGCTGCAGGTTGTGTCCCAATGCCCTGCTGGAGGATATCAGATCAAACACCTCTTTAAAAATTTAGTTTGAAATGTCCTGTTTCCTGAATGGTTAATTAAGTTCCAAGGCTCATATGTTAATTCTCCAGAAATACAGGTTCAAACAAGTCCAGGCAATAGTATTTGGAATTTGGGCCAATCACATACAAAATTCATGAGCAACTTCACTGATTCCTGACTGTCATCACAAACATGGCTATTGCCTTTACTCACTGAAAACCAGTAACAATGCTCTAGAAAGTAAATCTCCCTTAAATTAAAAAAATAAATAATCAATTAAACATTCTTTTGTCTGTCGATAGCCTTCATACACACTTAAACAAACTTAAAAATGAAATACTATTCAGTTTTTAATTCTCTGTCTTTCTTTGGTGACTATAATAAATCCTGCTTCTATCCTTTCTAGCTTGCCAGGGCAAGCTTTGCTACTTAGACCACTTCAGATAAAATTGAAACTTAGCGCCTAATTCACAAATGGTTACGTCTGCTGTAAGTTCCTGGTGAGCCAAACATATGGAGCAGGGGGCTTGCGGCACACATTTGGTGCCGATTGCAATTCTGAATTGGGGGCACTAGATGTAGCAAATTAGACCAGCTCCCCCCAGTCTAACTTTGCATCCAAGGGGGATTCATTTTACTGGGCCTGCGCTAAACCTTTGGTGCAAGATGCCGTGAAATGTGGAAAAGGTCCCAAATGTGCCAGCCTTTCTTGAATTGGGCTGTGTTGCGTCAAAGTGCTTTGGCACTGCTGCACCAAACATTGAAGAAGGTGCAAGGCTTGGCACAAGCCCTGCATCACCCTTTGTGAATAGACCCTTAGGGTTTGTATTAGGCCTTCTGTTGTGTGTGAGGGGTTAAACATTATGCCAGAGAAATTCTGCAAGAGTCTGAATTCCTGTGTTCCGTAATAAACAAACATTCCATCTACTGGAAATGTTGAAAGGAAAATAATTGACAAGTCGGGAAGGATTACTTTACACTAGTTATTTTTAGCAAAAGAAAATACCTGTTTTTAATTTTAAAATATTATATTTTTTAAAATGTTTCTTAGTTTTCTGATTTTATAAGAGCAATAAAACACCCCACTTCATTGGTTGTCTGGGGTTTAATGCATTTCCAGGTGCTAAAAACATTAGTGCAAGTGCCTTATGCCTCATTAGACACCTGGGCATGCATTAACTTTTGACAACCTATGCGCTGTTGTGTCTTATTGTTTATATACACTCTCTTATTAATACCCCTGAGCATTTATAATACAGGGATCATATCCCCTCTCAGGCTCCTTGTCTCTAAGGAGAATATGTCATGGGCCACCAGCATCTCCTCGTATATCTTGCCCCCAAAACGCCTGATCATTTTAGTCAATTAGCAATATTGGCATTTTGAGGAGGTTATCTGTTTGGACAATATGATCCAATGTTTGTTGTACTCCTACATGGTAAAGAGGGTTATGAATCATGCTGTATTATGAAAAGTAACAGAAAGTTGGACAGACTTGTATTATTGCTATTTATATACAATATGTTTGCGCATTGCATGTCCATTAGTTATTGGGAGAAGAGCTGACTTAGGATTTCATATTATAATTTGGTTCTGTCTCAGAAGCTCCCATTTATTAAAACCTAAGACTATATGAAATAGAAACTGCAAGATTGGCAAGCATGCACTGGTTTTCACTCTCATAAAATAGATTTTTTAATAATTGATACTGAGCAGTTTGGAGTTTTTCCTTTTTCTTTGTTAATTGTAAGTTTGATGGAAAAAAGTAGCATAAGTCACATGTATACATAGTTTATAGCAATAATTAAAGGGAAATAGCATTTATTATCAATGGTGGGAAAAGAGTTTGGACACAGAAATTCAGCATGATGAATGATAGTTGATTTCTTTTTTCAGTTTTTCCTAATTTTCCTTCTTTGGAAGATGATTTTTGTCAAGACAAATTCTAGTATTCACAAAAAGAAAAATACAGGGGTCAATGGGCCATCATGGAAATGGCAACACAAGTTCACTTCCAGGAGATTTAATAGCAAACCATGTGATTCACTTTCATTCACATAGAGAATCATATGGTCTGAAGGCTTCAGTGTTGCAGAGAGGGGTAGCACACATGAGCACTAAATTATGCTTAGTGAGGAAGGTATATAAAAACATTTCAGAGCTTTCCTATTGCTACCTAATTTACAATAAGAATTCATAAACAACAAGTAGATATTGTTTCCTCAATGTCATTTACAATACAATATATATTTTTGTCTTATAAATTGCACAGATTGAATACTAAGGCATAGTGCACAGTACTACTCCAGAAAATGAGAAGATGGCCATGGCAACTTCCAAATTTCAGGCAGAAGACAAAAGCATACATAATATTTATTAATCCGCATGGGGGTTGTGTACAGACCCCCATCTCAGGGGGAGGAAATGGACAAGAAAATGATAGAAGGCATCCTTAAAATGGCAGAAAAAGGGGAGATATTGTTGATGGGGGACCTGAATACGCCAGATGTTAACTGGAGAATGTTTGCTGCAGACACATCCAAGAGCAGGGTCAATCTTGATGCTCTACAGGGGGCATGCCTCAGACAGCTAGTATTGGAACCCACTCAGGAGTGAGCAATCTTAGACCTGGTACTCTCAAAGGGGAAAGGAGAAAGGATCTCAGATTTTGAAGTGGGTAGCCATCTGGGAACAAGTGACCACCAGTGTGGTCCACAATAAACACAGCCATAGTGTCAAGCCATACAAAACAAGAGTATTGGACTTTAGGAAGGCTGACTTTGGGAAAATGAGAGAGTGCCTTAGAAAAGCACTAGCAAATGGCAAGAAGGAGGGGGTGGAGGAACAATGGGGAATAATCAAAACAGCAATTGCAAAGGCAACAAGCCTCTGTGTGAAGCAAATCAATAAAACAAAATGAAGGAAAAAAACACTATGGTTCTCAAAAGAGGTGGCAGGGATGGTTAAGGAGAAAAGGATAGCATTCAGGAAATATAAGGAAACACAGAAGAAGCAGAACAGAGAACGTTTTCAGTTAAAGCAGAAGGAGGCAGGGAAGGCAGTCAGAATAGCAAAGGCACAAACTGAGGAAAAGATAGCCAACTCTGTTAAGAAGGGGGATAAAACTTTTTATAGGTACATTTGGGAGTGAAGAAAGACCAAGGGAAGGATACATAGACTTAATAAAGGGGAGGGAATGTGGGCAGAGGGTGACAGTGAAAAAAGCAGGGATACTGAATGAATATTTCTGCTGAGTATTCACAACAGATGAGGATGGGGAGGTGCCTAAACCAAACAAGGGAGAAACTCTGAATAGGGGGGTCGATACCAGTCCATTCACAGAAGAAAGGGTTTTGAAAGAACTCTTGAAACCGAGGGTGGGCAAAGCAATGGGGCCTGATGGGATTCACCCAAGAATACTGAAAAACTAAGGGTAGAACTAGTAACACCACTGACTACTCTCTTTAACAAATCATGGGAGGATGGAATGGTACCTGAGGACTGGAGGAGGAAAATGTGATTCTACTTCACAAAGTGGGAGCAGGGCAGAGGCAGGAAACTACAGACCAGTCAGTTTGACTTCAGTGGTAGGGAAAATGATGGAATCACTTCTGAAGGAAAGAATTGTTGAGTACCTAGAGGCTAGTGGGGCACAGGACCCAAGGCAGCATGGTTTCACAGCAGAAAGGCCATGTCAGATGAACCTAATAGATTTCTTTGACTGGGTGACCAAAGTAGTAGACCAGGGAGGGGCTGTGGATATGGCCTACCTAGATTTTGGCAAGGCATTGGACACAGTCTCACACAAAAGATTAATATACAAGTTAGCCAGCCTAGGAGTGGGTCCCAAGGTGGAAGCCTGGATAAAAAACTGGCTGGACAACAGGACGCAAAAGGTAATAGTAAACAGAGTCCACAGTGAAGAAAGGAGGATAACTAGGGGAGTACCACAGGGTTCGGTACTGGGACCGGTCCTCTTTAATATCTTTATAAGTGACATTAGAGAGCACCTGGAAGGAAAGCTATGCCTCTTTGCAGATGACACAAAGATCTGCAACAGGGTTGATACACAAGGTGGGTGGAAAGAATGAAAAGGGACTTGGCAAGGTTGGAGGAATGGTCAAATACGTGGAAGCTCAGATTCAATGCAAAGAAGTGCAAGGTAATGCATCTGGGAAACAAAAACCCAGGGGAAGAGAGTACACAGTGGGGGGGGGGTGAGATAATAACAACAACAAAAATTGAAAGAGACTTAGGAGTAATTATATTAGATAAACTAAAGGTGGGCAAGCAATGTGAGAAGGCAGTAAGGAGGGCTGGGGTGATATTGGAATGCATAGGGAGAGGCATCAGCTGTAGAAAACAGGAAGTTGTTATCTCTCTCTACAGACAGTTAGTGAGACCCCACCTGGAGTACTGCATGCAGTTCTGGAGACCCCATCTCTGCAAAGACATAGACAGAGTGGAGGCTGTTTAGAGGAGAGCAACCAAAATGGTGCAAGGTCTGCACAAGAAGACATACGAGGAGAGACTAAAGCAGCTTAATATGTATACCCCTGAGGAAAGTGGGGGACATGATAGAAACCTTCAAGTATCTCAAGGGAATTAACAAGGTACAAGAGGGTAGTATCTTTCAGAAGAAGAGATGTGCAAGAACAAGGGGGCACAATTTGAAAATAGAGGGGGGACGGCTCAGAGGTAATGTTAGAAAGTATTTTTTCACAGATAGAGTTGTGGATGCATGGAACAGCCTTCCTGAGGAGGTTGTGGAGTCAGGAACAGTGGGAGAATTCAGTAATGCATGGGACAGGCATTAGCCAATTCTAGTGGGATGCAGGAGGAAGTAAGCTGTTGTTTAACTAGAATCTGCAGCTTATCCAGCAGGTAGGGGAATGGGCAGACTGGGTCAGCCAAGCAGTCCTTATCTGGCGTCAAATTCTACATTTCTATGTTTCTATTCTGCTCGCAGACTTGGTGATTATAAATAATTGGATCAGTAACTGGGCATATAAAAGAAATTTATAAGACACCAGAATGACTATTGGAACAGGAGCAAAATGTCTGCCAGAAATAGATCATACCTGAACAGAAAGAGGCAAAACTGCTGTGATTCACACTGAGGACAGACACTGCACAATGTTGCAGCTAATGCTTTAAACTAAAACGTTAGAGGGAAGTGGAATAGGTAGAGATGAGGGAAACTCTGTAACAGTGGCAAATAAAACCTGTTATGCCACTAAGTTCAAAACCTCATTGAAATACACTGAACTACATATCTGTGTCTTCAGTTTGTGGTCTGGCTTTGAAGACTGAAGACGTGCCTGCAGTCCAGAGAGGACTACAGCATTGAACACCCGATGGGTAAGAAAGAGCTTGAGGGGTGCGAGGTGATGGAAGCTCACTGAGAGGGTTGGGAGGAGTTAAGGAATGGCATCAAAAGACATTGATGGACTGGTTCTTTTTCTTCACAGGTAAAGAAAAAGAAAAGAGAAACCAACTATCCCCAATCATAACATGGGGGGATTGGACATCCCCAGTGTCACAGTTATGTAGGAAAGACATCAATGGAGCATTTTTTTTCAGGTGAAAAACAAGTAAACAAACAAAAAAAATGATGATCCCTGATGGTGACACTTGGGGACTGGGCATCCCCAGTGTCAGAAAAAAGAATGAGGATCCCCGATTGGGAGGTACTTGTCCTGCAGAAAAGAAAGAGAGTCAGCAAACTGATAATAAAAAGGAGCTACAATAGCAAGCAAGACATCAGTGAGCGTCAGTTGCAATTTGCTTTAATCTAGCAGGGTCTGACAAACTGCCTTAGGCTGCACATTCCTACCAGTGTTAGCGTGCTGTCAATATTGGTAATATCAGTGCCACATTTGAAAAGTGTTAGAGGTGTCAGTAGTGTCAGCTAGAACAGGGATTTAAGAAGTGACAACAGTGTTTGCTTCCTATATGACTTCATCTAAGTAAAATCTGAATTAGGCATAAGTAAAACAACTTTGAGTGTTGTTGTTGTGGAATGCTACAGCACTTCAATAATAGCTGCAATAAACACAGTGGTTTCTGAGAAAGCATTTTTTGACATATTTTATAGAATACTTACACACATCTGAAACAGTACAGTGTTGCGGATGGTAGGGACAACATGGGCAGACTGCTTTGCAAATGCGGAGGTGACTGTGACGTAATTCAACATGTTCGTTCGGAAGGAATGCAGAGTCCTTTTCTCAGTGATCATGAGAGAACTGCGGGGCTATGCCCACTGCAGCCCTAAAAATGAGATGAAATGTCTATGAATATTACACCTTCAGTCTTACACCAGTTTTCAGTTGAGTGTCAATTCTTATAGCAGTGTTGTTTTTGTCTCTTGTTGCTTTTGGTGCTGGCATTATCCCTAATATAAGCACCTCAGCACCTTGATTTTATATTTATTTGTCTGTGCCATCAACTCTTGGCATAAATCTTTATCATGATCTCAACATATATTATTGGTCCCACATGGATGATTACTAGTGTAATTTTCACAACACTTATGATGTCTGGTGCTATAGTAATAATATATTTGACTCTCGCCCTGGAAAACTTGAAACTATTCTGCTTTACTTATTATCTCCACATATAACAGCATCACAATGTTTTATTATCGAGTCCCCTAGAACCACCAGTTGTCTAGGAGCTGCCTGCACTACGTTGTGTATATTGGTTATTTGTGATTTTACTTTCCTTGTTTACAAAGGGTTCATATCTGTTTGACGGTGTTAATCCTTTTGTAGCCCTTCTACCTTTTTGTTTCCTTTGCCGATCTTACATTATACCACATACTTTCTATATGCTCTTCATCATCCTTGCTTCCTTTGTTTGGTCTCCTTTCTCCTAAATCTGTGTCACTACTGCCATGTTCTTCTTGTTTTGTTCTTTTACTTTTTGTTTCTGGATGAACTAAAGTGCGTAAGTGTCCTGGGTTAACTACTTGGGTTTTAACACGTTGTAAGCTTCCTATCTCAATTTCTAAATCATTAAGTCTGGACTGCAAAGTGTCATATCCCTGGCATTTTATGCACAGATATGTTTCATTATCAGTTAAAGGTGATTTTTCGGCATACATTATACATTTCGCACTGGATTAAGTTCCCTCCTTACATAGCATCTGAAGAGGTTCACCACCAGGATCCATACTACAGTACTCATATCTTTTTATTTGTTGGTTTGTTCTTATCTGCTAGAGGTTGTAAAAGTTGTGGTCTCCTCCCCAGTCTCCACAGCTGATGCTGGCAGGCATTGCTTGCCACTGCCAGTGTTGCCTCCACCCAGCGCTTGCCTCTGTGTGTGTACCTATGCTCTGCAAACATGCACTAATGTAAAGGGGTTCCTTACCAACACTCCTACCAGGGTACCATGTGGACACTTACTAATCAGAAATATGTCCAAGATTACCCTGAAGGCCAGTACTATCTTCATGTCTAATTAGATTAACAGCCCTCTGGGAAAAAGTGCTTCCTAACATTACCCTTGAATATACTGTGCAACCTCTGAGCTTCAGAGTTTGTCCCCACTCATGCTGGAGGATCAATGCCTTTGTTAATGCTCCTAGTATGCAGAAGGCTGGAATTATGTATCTTCTCAACCTTCTTATCTCCAATGAAAACATGCTAAAGGGCATCAGCCCTCCTTGTATTTGTGTTCCACACCACTAATCATGTTTGGTATGCTGTGCTGCAACTGTCTGGACTCCAACAATATTCTTTTGGTACTGAGGATCCCAGAACAGCATGCTGTATTCCAGGTGGGGCCTGAGCAGTGCCGTGTAAAGTGGCAGGATAGCACAGCTGCATTTGATCACCCTCTTTTGATGCTCCCAGCATTCTGACTTCCCTCTTGACAGTAGTCACACTCTCCTTCTTATGCTTCAGCCCTTGTCTTTTATGAGCCTCCATTCCTATCCCTTCTCCACTGCAGTAAGGGGAGCATCTCACAGTGTGTGTGTGTGTGTGTGTGTGTGTGTGTGTGTGTGTGTGTGTGTCTTACTTTTGTTTTGCCTTCTCCGTAGTTGCACTTTATATTTGACTGCAGTAAATATAATACTACATGAGAGTGACCAATCATTGAGTGGGTTTAGATCCTCCTGAATTTGCCTCCTTTTTTAATGAAGTCCATCACTCTGTCCAACTTAAAGAGAAAGTCCCCTCAACCTATTTTCCCTGTACCTGTGCAGTTTGTAGGCAAGAACAATGAACGCCTCTCTTTCATCCCCCTAATTTAATCCTAATTTAAATTTAAATGAGGTTGCTTATCTCTGTTTTGCTCTGGTGAGAAAACCTGTTTTTCTCTATTGCAAATGTCATGACTCCACTCATGCAATTCATCATGGTAGTGATGGGTACCTGCACAAGCTAGCAGAAGTTATACTCTCACTCAGTCCTGTCAAATGTCTTGTGAAGTCTTTGTAATCTCTAAAAGCATTTTTCCCAACTCAGATATAGTTTAAACTACAGTGAACGACAGAGCACTTACTACGCCTTGAAAAGTTTCATGGCCAGCATACTGTAAGACAAGACCATAGGAACAGCAGAGAACAGCAACAGCACTGGCTGATATAGTAAAAGTACTTCAGGGTGTAACACTAAAACATCATAAAATTTCAGGACGAGTCAGATCATGACCTTTGCAATGCATTCAAGCAAGTTTTCACACCAGATTTAAGTACCTTCATTTACATTTAAATCCTGATGAAATTAAGATGGTGCAGTAGAGGCAATCATCGTTCATGCCAACAAACTACACAGGTAAACTGAATAAAAGGCTGAGGGACCATCTCTTTAATGTTGATAGTGAACATAAGCCGCCTACTAAAGACCTTTGCTTTCAAACCATTGATGAAACTGTCGAACAGCTGCCAGCCCTTTGTCAACATGTTATATAGAATTTCTTGTGACACTGGTGACCAAGATTCAGGATTGAGTCAAGGTTACCAGGGGCTGGCTAGGGGAAGCAGATCATGTATCCCAGCGGCTGTTCTCCTCCTCTGGGGAGAGTGGGCAGTGTGTCCACCTCGCACTACTGCCACCTGGGTGACCACAGGTGGAGAAACAATGGGATGTGCAAGAACATTATGACATTCATCCATACACACACAGGGTGTATGTAACAACCAGCTCCTGGCCATTGTTGTCCCAAAGGGCTTGAGACATAAAAATGGAAACAGCCCTAGTCATGCATGATGAGTGAATCCCCACTAATAGGCCCCTCACTGCTGACCATGGTAACCACTTCTGCCATTGATGAAAGACCAGAGGGTCTAGGGAATGAGCCCAGTGGCTCTGCCATGATGGACAAACCATGGGGTCCAGGAAGTTGGATTAAGTTCCCAGGAAAGGCAGATGATGGGGCAAGGGAAATGTCAACAGAAGGGTGCAAGTCAGCGCAGGAGGGGAAAAACAGATAGTAAAGATAAAACAAAAGTTGGGCATCAATGGGCCAAGCACATATCCCTGAGGCAGGCTGCTGTTTACTCCTATTCACTAACAGTGGTGCCCATCTACCGCAGTCCTCTGCTCCCACCCTACATGTCCAGTTAGAAATCTGCTTTATTCGTATACTGCACTGGTGCATTCTGCCCTGAAGATCATCATGTGCCACTGTGTCAAAGGCCTTGCTGAAGTCTAGATAGACTATGGGCCCAATTTTCAAAGAGCCCTTAGAGCAATGCAAGTTGCATTGCTCCAGGAGCTGCAGCAAACTCTGGGTGTATCAGGGAGACTACACACGACTGTGCAAAAATCAGGGTCCCAGCACCAAACTCCCCAGATTGCTGCAAGCCAACAGCTGCACCAAACAGTTGGCACACCTACGGGAATTGCCGCAGGGATCCAGCCCCCCCACCCTGTGCAACACTAGAGGGTCTGGGATGAGGGGTGGTAGTGAATGTCCTGGACAAGAAGGGGCCTGGAGCAGTAAGAGCACAGGAAGTGGCATAGGGGAGTCATGGGGGACAATTGGGTATTTATGGGAGTGCTGTAGTGCTCGGTGGGGTGCATTTGCTTTTTTATGTATTTCTGTACTTTGTATTGATATCTGTTAAAGTACCACAACTATGGTACCTATGAATTATAATGTATGGGGGGGGGCAGGGGCAGAACATGCCATGACACCAGGTGGGAATTGTCCTGGAAACTGCACTGTCTGAACCTGAACCCCCCATACAGTATAATACATAGGTACAGTAGTTGCAGTACTTGAATAGATAGTGACACAAAATACAGAAATACATGCAACAGTAAACACACCCCACTGGGTATCTCAGCACTCCCATTAATGCTCAGTTGTCCCCCTCACTCCCCCATGCCACCTCCCATGCCCTTCCTGCACCAGGCAGCCCAGGTTCAGACCCTGTCCCACTGGCATATGGACATAGACTACCTCCTGGCTGGTCTAAGTGATGCCCCTTGCTCTGTCCATGGCGGGGTTTGTAAAATACCCAAACAGGGGATGTTGCAGCCCTGCTGTGATACAAACCCTCTTGCAACCTTGCACACCAGATATTTGGATGCAACCATAATGTAAGGGGCTTTGGCACAGCTGCATCAGGATTGGCGCGAGGCTACATTTCAAAATTGTGAATGCGAAGTAGTGATGCAAGTCACCCATTGCCTCAAGATCTTTTATGCAAGTCCCTTGCATTGGTCTAGCCCTTTTGAAAATTGGGCCCTATGTCTTTAACCCTGCTGCTGTTCTCCTCCCTGGTCACTACCTGGAAGAAGGTGATTAGGTTGGTTGGCATGATATTCCACTGATAAAGTAATTCTGAGAGGTGGGAAAAATCTTGAACTTTATTTATTTATTTTTTTGGGTGACTGGGTAAGTATGCTAGACAACTGAATGCCTATTTCCAGGTATTTTTAGGAATGCTTATTTTGGAATTGCAGTATAGCCTAGAGGTTAGAGCAACAAACTTTGAATGAACTTGGTACATCCAGCAGACCTGGGTTTGATTCCTACAGTGTCCACTTGGATGCTGTGTGACTTTAAGCAAGTCACTTAACCTCCCCAGTGCTCCCAGGATACTCCTGAGAACAAGCCCTTGTGCATAGTGGGCCTTACCCAGTTACCAAAGAATTTTGTTTAATAGTATAAATTCAGTGTGAGGATCATGCCAACCAAAGGCACAACAGTTGAGACAAAATACCAGGAACAAATTTGAAGTCAGAGCATACAGCAAAAGATACAGCAGTTTAAGCAGAAAACATCAATAACGTACATGTACAATATGACTAACGTATCTTAACTAAGAGCTCCAGTATTTTTTCCTTGACTTCCAGACCTTGCCCAGCACTGATGTTAAGCTGACCTGCTTATAGTTGCCGGGTCCAAACATGCCTCCATTTTGTGTACCATTATGCCCAGTTTCCAGTTCTCTGGCATCACACCTGTTTAGATAGATACATGAAAGTTTACTGCAAGCAGCCCCACAAATGGGTACTTTCACTCAGCTGTGAGCCTGGGGTATATAACATTCATTCCTTGACAGTCACCAGGCTTGACTTCTTTCCAGATAGTCAACTACCTGGGTAGGTGTGATGCCTCAAGTCCAAACTTTATCTGGGGCCTCCTGCTTGGATTGTTTGCTGCAGCTGACTGCAACCAGCTTTGTAGTATTTGTTTTTCAGTGGACTAAAACTTTACATTTCAACTTAACCTTAACCTTTGTTTTTTTTTTTTGTTTTTTGTTTTCCTTTTTTTGTTTTGTTTTGTTTTGTGATCATGATGCCCAAAGGTTGCATCATGGCTAATTTGGATGCCAGGGGCCCTCAAAATCAGACTCTTTGCTCCCAGTGGTTGAACTGGAAATGTTTAGGTGAGGGGCTTGTTATATCTAGATTTCTAATTGATGAAACTGTAATTCCCAGGCGGCAGAAATCTCCAGTAGTAGTAAATGGAAAAAGATGGTAGAAGTGGTGGAACTGTCATTCAGTCTTTTAGGAAGTGGGGAACTGTGTTCCTGTGGATTCCTGACCAATTTAACCCCTGCTTGCTCCCCTGTAGGTCTCTTGTTGAACAATGAAGTAAAGAACTGATTTAGCATTGCAGCCATTGCCCCTGCTTCTTTCACCAGTTCCTCCTATTTCCCCTGTTTAAGCAACACTGTTCCCTCCTTCACCATCCTCTTCACATGTATGTGTTCTAAGAAGTCTTTGGTGTTGTATGCATCTTCTACTTGTATCCTGGTTTTCATTTCCTCCTTGGTTCTGTGAGTTCTAGTCTTATCATCCCACTGTTCTGCTATATACCTTCTCTGGCTCGAGGCAGCCCTTCTACTTGGAATGTTCATTAAACCTTTGTCTGTCCAGAATTAGTTGTGTTGGGTCCCTGATGGGGCAGTGGTTCACATATGTTGTTCTTTTCTTTATCCAGATAGAAGGTAGTGTGGTCTTATGGTAAGATCATCCACTTTTGAACCAAGACACAACAACTGTAAATCCCACCACCACGATGTACTGTGTGTTCTTGGACAAGGGCTCCACCTTCTGGACTCTTAGTTGACCTAACCATACAGCATGCTAAAACAGATAAAAATTGGGGTTTATCTGTTGTAAGTGTTTGAAATTATTTAAATGCCAAATGTAACATGTGCGTGCATGTATGTGTGTGTGTGTGTATATATATATATATATATATATATATATATATATATATATATATAGTAGCAATGTAGTGCCACTATAGTTAGGATGAGTACCCCATTAAAGGTTAAAGTGTGAAATTTGTCAGGTTAAAGCTTTGCCACCATACAATGGATTTGCCTGAAATTTGGCAGGTGTGGAGCAGTGCCATAGATCTCTAGATCTGCCAAGTTTTGTACCAGTCAGATAAGCGGTTGCGGAGCTATAAAGCATTATTCCGTGTTGCATTGCGCTTTTTACATTCTTAGCTCACTCCTACAGGTCATATAGTTTGTGTGACTGGTCCAAAACCTTCAAAGAACATGCAGCCAGGGTCCCCGATGTGCCTGTCAAAGATTTCATGAAAAAATATTAAACGGTTCAAAAGTTATTCAAAAAACAATTTTCCCATTATAGTCAATGAGAAAAGTTAACAAAAAGTTCAACAGTGTCGCAAATGCAGTTCTTGGTGTCACAAAGAACCCTGCAGTGTCGTGAGTTATCCATTATTTTTTCAGTTACTGGTCACAGAAATACTTGGCATTTAAATTTGGGGCCCTCTAGGGACACAATTCTTTTATGTTCACCTAGTCGAGCCCTGAGGATGCTAGCCATGTCTTTCCTGGGGTGGTTAACACCGAAATATGCTTTGAAATTTTGTAAACTGTAGTGTCACAACAGTGTCGTGCGACATGAGACACTTGCGTGATTTTTTTTGCAAAAGTGTTATGATTTGAGATATTGCTTCTGCGACACTATGCCCAAAAGAATAGGAAATCTTTGCTTTCACCCTGCTACAAAAGAACGGTTTGGTCTTTTGGGCTGCAATTTGGAAGGAAGAAAGCCAACATCCCACAGATGTGCCTGTTGGTGGTTTGGTGCTAAAATATTACAGGGATGCAAAGTTACAGGACTCCAAAGTTGATGCTTTTCCCATACACTAACATTGACGTCCTCGCCTTTTGTGCCCATATCACGGAAATGCTCGAAATGGACTTTCCTCAGAAAATGCTTAGCCCCTTGCTTGGGGGCTAAGTGCAAAACTAGACAGGAAAGTCATAAATAATATAAAATTTTAATTTTTTCTGTGTCATACGGTTCCTGAGATATAAGCAATTTAGTATTCCAAGTGCTAATTTTCTGCTCCGAGATCCATAATTTGCATACATTCATTGTATTCACTGTGTTTCTCTATGCAGCTTTTGGGAAAATAAGGGTGTGCATGTTCGTTACTGTTACACTTACTGTTTCCACTTGCATTTCTGTGACCACCTGCATTAGCATTCCCTGCACGCCAACATGTGCATTACCCTTTGCATTTTTGTTTGTGCTTGCATTTGCATTACTGTTACCATTTGCATTTCCATTACTGTTTATGTTTGCATTTCAATTTGCGTTTGTGTACCTGCTTCCATTTACATTTGTATTTGCGTTTGTGTTTCCTTTGGCCTCATCATTGCTGTTACCATTAGCATTTGCATTTCCAGTTGCGGTACCATGCCTGTGCGTGTTACCATTTGCATTTCCATACGCACTTGCATTTGCATATCCCTTTGCATTACTGTGCACTTTGGCGTCATCATTGCTGTTACTGTAACTGTTTGCATTTTCAATTTTTTTATCATTACTGTTTGCGTCTTCATCACCATTTGCTTTTCTGTTGCCCATAGCACTTGCATTTTTGGTTGTGTTTCCATTGTCGATTGTGTTATTGTTTCCTTCGGTGGTGCTGTTGCCTTAACCATTTGCATTTCTATTTGCATTTCTGTTACCGTTTGCATTTCTGTTGGTGTTACCGTTTATGTTACTGTTTCTGTTAAAGTTTACGTTTCTGTTGCCATTAGCATTTGCATTGCCATTTCTGTTTTCATTAACGTTTGTGCTTGCGTTTCTCTTACTGTTTGTATTTACCATTTACGCTGCGTGACCACATGCGTTACTGTTTGTGGTTGCTTTATGCGTTACGTTAGTGTTGCTATGTGACAAAAATTCACTATTTATAGTGCTCATTCTCAAAAGAAGGAAATTCATGGCAGAAAAATCCATTTAATGCATCAGTTAGAGTTGTTTCACAGCAACAAAAGTGAGGGAATTCGATGTTAGGGTTCCACCCCTTGCACCCCACCCCACCTCCCCACCAACAGGCATTGGGGTGTGCATTGGGGTCATCGGTCCCTAACACTTACCCCATTCTTCTATACTGCACCACTTCAGCTTGTTTACACATGGGATGGGTGAGGAGTAGGACCGACGACCCCCAGCACACACCCCAGTGCCTGCTGGTGGGGTGGAGAGGGCAAGGTGTGAACCCTAACATTAAATTTCTCACTTTTGTTGCTGTGGAACAAACCTAACTGATGCATCAAATGGAGATTTTTTCCATTTTTATATATACATATATAACTATATATATATATATATATATATATATATATACACACACACACATATACATACACAATGCAATGAGTGTGAAGATAAACAGAGTATGATAAATCTGTTTATAAATGGATGGGAAAATCCTGTATTTTGATTGGTTGCCAACCATGTGTTAGAAGTGTCTACTACATGGCTAGCAACAAGTTCAGGTAATCACAGTCACATATAAAAATTAGGTATCAAGAAGCCAGATGGAATATTCATTTTGAATGGCCACCATTTTTAACTGCTAGCCACAAACTTGATTAAACCCTGTAAACCGTGATAATTATTTGTTATAGCACAACATACCTTATACATTGAAATGTACTTTAGTACATATCAGCTTCTTATATTAACACCTCATCAGTTCCCGAAACTACACAGCCTCCAACGGTCAGTCACACTGAGTGGGGACTGCTGTCCCATCTGCTTGCTGTCCTGCTCGTTCTCCTGCTCAACTTTCTAACAAGTGAACAAAGTACAGATTAATTTGTAAAATAATTCTCACCCTGACAACAACTGCTGTAAAGTCAGTGCAGAACGATTGCTCTGTTCAGCCAAGTAGTTCACTCACATTCCTGCCAGCTAATCATATCTACTGGCATCTCCTGATAAACTGCCTCACGAAACGACCACACCACAGCCACTGCCAGCACTTGCTCATTCTGCAAAATATTTCAGGCATTCACTCAAACTACTGTAATGCTCTGCATTTTAAAAATAAGCTGAAACTCTAAAAGTATTGCTCTTCAACCCTGTTAATTCTTGACAGAAGCCTGTTCCCACACAAGTGCCCTCTCTCAGATGCCAGACCATTCTCGTTAAGTTACTTAAAATCAAGAAACTCACCTGTGATAATTTAGAAATAAAACACAAAATAAAAGCTAACCTTTTCTATCGATGTGCATCTCTGGGGAGGGATGCACACAGTAACAAGAGCTACTGTCCAACCTCACATAGAAAATACTACAGCTACAGAGACCATGCTAGGACAAACATACTAAGTTAAAAAAAAAGTCATACAGGTGGAGGAACTATTTTATGTAACTTTAGTCAAATATTCTACTTTTTTACAAAGTTAGCCCATTAATTTAAATTATTACATGCATATTAAATGCAGGGTTGCATTTTATAAGTGCAATAAGACACTTCGAGGTGCTCGTTAGACAGTTCTAATGCATGGCTAGGGGGCTGGACACACTTGGCCTGCAGCCTCGTGCCTCACTACACCCCCTAGCCGTGCATTAGAACTGTCTAATGCGCACATCATTGTGTTTTATTGCTTACTTATCAGAGCAACTGTATGCATAAATGGAAAACCTTACATTTATACAGATAGTTACTGTACTATGTCATAGCAGATTTACTGTATACACCTAGTTAGTTCATTATCAGATGAACTCTGCACGCCGGCTGGTCAGCTGGCACTGCTTTCATAATTTCCACTTTCATTGTGTAGGAGTAGATGCAACAGCCTTGACAAAAAATGTATGCTTTTCATTCATTTTATTTCACTGCTGGGTAATTTGATATTACAACAGGGCAATTTGGACAAGTTACCTTTCCCCATTTCTTGTGCTCTTAGTCCTCAGTCCTCTGTTAGCCAATTTCCAGACTGCAGGCTCTCCCAACCTACTCTGCACTGCCTATGCACCTGACAATCCACTCCCCTGTTCCACTTCCAGTCTTCTCCTGCTCCACTTACTGCCTATGAAAATGTACAAGACAGTCATCAGTTCAAAAATAAAACTGGCTGCTACTCCTGTCTTCCTTTCAACTACTTTGACTAATGTGAGCACATCTCATCACTTACTGTACATCCCAAAGTGCTCGCTTACAATGGGCACCATTTTTTGTTTAATTTTTTTGCAAAGCGCCACTTGTGACACCAGTGAGTAGCCACGTTACCTTCCAAGTGTAAGGTCCTCATGTTATGGCCATAGCAACTGCCATACCAGTGGCACTCCACATTGCACAGCAACTTACTGCAGCACAAAAAACTCAACCACACAAGCTCCTTCCCCCCTACATAAAAGAAATATGTGATAGGGAGCTTGTTGGATAAATAGTTTATTTTCACTCGTGCTGTTTGACCTAGGGCACATCACTCATGGCTTACACCACTCGTGCAGTTAACCAAGGTGAAATAGCACTAATGAAAATAAATTGTTTATCCAACAGCTGCCCATCACATATGGTGTGTGTGTGTGTGTGTGTGTGTGTGTATTCTGTGCAATAAACTACATTAATGTATCAGTTAGGGTTGATATCAAACCATAAAAAGGAGGGAAATAACACGTTAGGGTTTCCCACCCTAACACACCACCCCTACCCTGCAGACACCAACAGGTATCGTGGTGTAGATGTGTCATCAGCCCTAACTCTCACCCCATTTAATAACTAAATAAGCTGAGATGGGTACAGTATAGAAGAGTGGGGTGAACGTTAGGATTGATGACCCCAAGGTACACCCCTAAAGCCTGTTGGTGTGTGCATGGTAGGAGTGGGATATTAGGGTTGGAAACCCTAAAGTCATATTTCCCTCCATTTTGTAGTTTGACATCAACCCTATCTGATGTATTAATGTAGGTTTTTGCAAAGAATCTCCTTACTTTTTGAGATAGTGTAATCATAGCCTTATTTGCCTGTGGGAGTGTGGGGCTCTACAGGCTGTGTGCTGTCACTCACGTGTAATTTTTTAGATAAAGTAATTATATCCTTATTTGCCTGTGGAAGTGCAGTGCTCTTTGAGCTCTGCACTCTCATCCCTCCATGGATGCATATGTAGGTTGCTGTTGAAGGGCACTGCACTTCCATTTGTAGGACAACAGTGACCAAATTGCCAGCATAGCCATTTTATTACCCCACTGTATGTACCCAGTACAGAAAATGTTTGAATCCCCACCAAATGGTAATTCCATGCAACTGCAACACCTTTCCAAACCACAGGTGCAAAAACACATTTTGACTAGGATTTGAAATATGATAGCTGTGACATGCATGAGGTGGGGTAATTGATTTTAATTGAAAGTCTGTGACCAGGATAGGCACACTAAGCTGATGCTTGTTTCCAGGTGTGACCTGGGGCAAGGGAAGAGGAGTATGTGTACAGATGTAGACTGACTTACAGAACAGTATTAAGCTGTTGGTGGTGTTTTTAGAGAACAATTAGTGAGTAATAAAAAGTCTTTGTTGAAAATTTTGGATCAAAGTATTTTACATTTCCAAAGTTATGAGTGTGCATTGAGAAATTGCAATGAATGGTCATAACATATTTTGATCCCAAATTTTTGACATCACCTTCTTATGACCCAACCTTATGAACAATATGACTATCATTATGCAAATCCCGCCAAAAAGATGAATTCACCAAGCAACTGCAAAATCACCTTTTGGGCTGGAGTTGCATAGTGACACCCCCAGTGTTCATGAGGAGGGGTCTCAAAAAGGGTATGTTGAAAATTCGGTGCCAAAATAAGTAAAAAAGGCAAAGTTAGACACCAAAGTTGAAAATCCCAATGAAATACATTGATTTCACATACAAAAAAATATATTTTTTCATGAGTTGTCATATGAAACAAGATATTTTTTTCATATAACAAAGCTACGTAAAAAGAATTTCAATGTTAAAAAAAAAACATTTTAAGGGTAGTAATATGCAGAATGCAACTCTCACTGGGTACCGATAAGCAAGCTACATGTGTTGGTTCCTTCCTAGAATATCATTTTTTGGGGTTTCTAAATTTGAATTTCTCAGGCAAAACTGAAAACAAGATGATGGTCATACAAAAAAGAATTTTCCTCAAACAAAAAAGGATGATGTGCTGCAAAAAAAGGATTATTTTTTGCATCATACAGCTATCTTTCAGTGCTTACTAAGCATGCTCAGAAATTTTTTCAAATTTTTAAAATGCAATAACTTAAAAAATGTCTATTATTTTTTTTTTACTAGACTAGCAAACTGCATATCTGTGCACTAGTCTCTCTCTGCCCTGAAAATTTCAGACAAAGATTCCAAACTGTCTGGGCAAGTTTAAAGAAAATTCCCAGCAAAGTCAATTGCAACAAAATGCTTTTTTCACTTCTCCAGGACTCAGAAACCACACATCCAACCAGAACATAACTTGCCATATCGAGAGACCTGCCCAGGACAATGGTGCATGTGAATTTGCTTGCAAATCTGTTGAATGGTTGCAAAGTTGTTAAAGTGCAAATTTTTGAGTTTAACGTTGAAGTGACTACTCAACCCTAACTACAGGGGGTGCGACTGTACCCCTATAATATATTTATTTATTTATTTATGTCTTTGGTAACTAGGTGGGTGCATTGATCCAGAGTACAACTGGGGCCATGAAGACAGCACAGTATGTACATACAATACAAATTACATGCTATGAATTACAGACAATGACACCTTAGAGGTACACAGTGCATAGAGTCAGACATAACTCAAGGCACTTGGAATAGCATACTGAGTATAAATGATACAACTACAATGACATGGAGTAGTCATCAACAGCAATGGTAAGAGCAACACTAGGACATACATGAGAACAAGAGGATACAGAAAGGTACACAGTGCAATGAGTTAGTTGGTAAACATCTGAGATAATACATTGGGAAAATTTGACATGTGATCTCAAAATAATACTATAAGTGTGCTAAACAATGGGCAGGAAGGGGCAGAGTTCAGAGAAAAGAGGGGTTAGGCTCATTTACTGCTCCCATGTAGGGGAGCTGAAAAGAGACTACTGAAAGAGGGGGAGTCTCATTATCTGAGCAGGCATGAGCATTTAGCTTCCATCAATAACCAGGCTTTGAGGTGGGTTTTAAAGGTGAGGTGAATGTCAGATGAGTGGAGAGATACTGGTAGCTTGTTCCACATGGTGAGGGTTGAGAAGGAAAGGGCTTTGCTGCCCATGGCAGTGGAGATTCTAGGGACTTCCAGTGGGGGGCCGATGATTAATGGAGACAAATCCACACTATATTGCCCTTAAGGAGGGATGAATACAGAGACATCTGGCTGCCTCTCATGGAGTAATCAACAAGGCAGCAGAGGGCATAGTCATACCATCCTTGGAGTGGGAGCCACCCTAGCAACTGATACAGATAGCAGTGATGTGTAGAGTATGGGGACAGGAGCATGAAACAACATATGCTGTTGTTGACTGACTTAAGTCTGGAGTGCTGAGCAGAGGACATGTGGGAATAGATGGAGGAGCAGCAATCAATAAGGGGGAGGAGGTTGCCTTGGGTATTGGCAAGGCATGCTTCTGTGGTCAGGTATTGTGATATATATATATATATATATATATATATATATATATATATAGCTCAATCAATCTTTATTTTACCATTCAAAACACCACTAAGGTGAACTCATTTACAAGGTGCACCTGGACATGTACACATATTGAATTACAACAAGGTAGATAAATACATAACAGAACAATTATACAACATAAATAACATTAGAAAAATACATGGAAGAAGGATGAGTAATTCACTAATACAGCAATCAAAATACAAAGTATGCACAAGAGAATATATACAATATATACAAGGGGATCCTCGTGAAGAGGGGGTTAGCAGGAAAATATATAGTGGGCATGGAGAAGAAGTACAGGATGGGCAGCCAAGGGGTACTAACTGGTCAGTAAGCCAAGCACATGAATTGCAGAACACCAGGGGAAGCAATTACAGGACTCCTTGAAGGAACGTGCAAAGTTTTGAACGTGGACAATTTTACGGGAATAACTCACATGAGGGTTTTTTGAAGGTTATTCCACAGTACGGGAAGAGCATGACTTAAAGAAGATCTTCCAAAATTAGATTTAATTTTAGGTATGACAAGAGATATGTAGGAGAGGCTTATCAGGGAGTAGCTACCAACAGTACAAGCAGGTTGACAATCTGAAATGTACTTGGGAAGCTTGTTAGTATATATTATAGTGACACTGTACTGCCACTACAGTTAGGGTTGCCTGGCCACTGCTATGTTAAACCCAAAATGTTAGATTTTAATAACTTTGCAACCGTATGACTGATGTGCCCAAAACTGTTCATGTGCCGTCTGGTGCCATAGATCTATGGATCCGGCAAGTTTCGTTCAGATCAGAGTTGCAGTTGTGGATCTGTGGAGTACCAAAAAAATTAGAAATTTACCATTTAGGTGCAAATTCTTTGCTCAGCCATAAGTCCAAAATGGTTTGGGGGTCTGGTCTGAAAGTGTTAGGGTATATGGGGCCTGAGTCACTGATGTGCCTTTTCTAGGTCTGGTGAAAAATATTAATCCATTCAAAATTATTAAAGTTTTAAGTTTCTCTTTATAGGCTATGGGAAAAAATATATGTACACCTTGAAAGCTCTTTTTACTTTTGTGAAAGCACTTTTTATAGCTGCAAATGGGTTCAGTAGTGTCATACTGCTGCCATCTTTTTTCAGTTAATGACGAGTAAAAAGTGCTGTAATTCAAAAAAATACTGCCCCTTTTTAAACATCAGGAGTTGTGTTTACCTGATCAGGGCCCGAGGAACATGAATTTGGCATTATTTTTTTTAAATAGTGGCCAGAAATATATTTTTGATGTCCGGCTGTTGGTTGGCACTAGTTTTGCAAAAGTGCCACAAATTGCTGACATTTTTGCACAACTAACAGCACTGTTGCACAAAAACTGTTGCAAATTTGTTGTGCTATTTAAATAAAAATAAAAAACAATGGCCCTTGTGAATGGCCAAAATCTTTCCTCGCCATTCTTTGGGCAAAATAAGGCCAGAACCGTACTCCTCAGCCCCTGTTTTGGTAAACACCTGTCGGTGCCATGGGGTCATTAGGCCTAACATTGACCCCATTTTCCTATACTGTACCATGTCAGCCTGTTTACACATGGAATAGGGTGAGAGTTGGGTCTAATGACCCCATGGCACACACCGATGCCTGTTGGTTTGTGGAGGATGGGGGTGGGTAGGGTGGGGGTTAGGGGCTCAACCCTAAAGTCTCATTTCCATATTTTTGTCACATCAACCCTTACTGATGCATTAACATAGTTGTTTGCATATATATATATGAACATGCATTTTGCAGTTTCTATGCATGCTCGTAACTTCGCCAACTGCTAATATTTTCACCCCAGATTTTGAACATTTTTTCACATCTCCTCAAGAACAGTACAGCTGTCATTTTTCACATCCTGCCCAAAATGTGTTTTCACACCTATGGTGCAGAATGGTGCAGTTGCTATGCGAAATCCACTTTCAAGATGGATTAACAAAATCACAGTGCAACTGTTCGTAAGGGGAGGTCCCAAAACACCCATGTTGACAATTTGGTGAAAACATTCTAAAAAAATGACCACGTTACAAGCATGCATTGCACAGTTTCTACTCACGCTCATAACTTCACCAATTTTTCATGTTTTCACTCCAGATTTTCAACATTACCATTTTTCTCACTATCTCATGAATAGTACAGCTGTAATTTTTCAAATTCTGCCAAAAAAAAACCTATGGTGCAAAACGGCATTAAAGTTGTACAGAATTATATTTCCACAGGCATTTGTAATTTTTCTGTACTGGGTACATGTGGTGAGGTAATAAGAAGGTTATGTTGAACATTTGGGGTGAAAATTATTTAAAATGGCACAGTTATGACTATTTGTTGTGATTTTGCTATGCCTGCTCATAACTTTATGTGTGGAAGCACAGGGGACAGAGACCCCTGTGTTTCCATAACTAGATACATATGTGCATCTGAAGAGGGATGGGAGCACAGGGTCTGAAGAACCCTGCACGCCCACTGTAACATATGGATACTGTTGTGCTATCGGGTTGTACCCTGCACTCTCACCTTGACATATGGACACTGCTGTAGTATCTAGATGGAGGGAAGGGAGCATAGGGTCCAAGAACCCTGTGCCTCCACAGTAAAATGAGGATACAATTATACTACCTGAAAAAGAAGGGCAATTCAATGCAAAAAACTACATTAATACATCAGTTAGGGTGGATACTGTAGTAACTAAAGCAGGGAAATGAGGCATTAGGGTTTCTTACCATAATGCCCCACCCCAAGGGTTCCCACCCCTACCACTCCACCCCCACTCCTCCACCCTCCACACACCAGCAGGCATCTGGGTGGGTGTTGAGGTTGTCAGCCTAACTTTCACCCCATTCTCCTGTACTGCACCACCTCAGCTTGTTTACATATGGAATGGGGTGAGAGTTATGCCATCGACCCCAATGCACACTCAGACACCTGCTGGTGTGTGGAAGATGGAGGGGTGTGGGCCGAGTGGTAGGGGTGGGAACCCTGGAGGTGGCCCTAATGCCTCGTTTTCCTCATTTTCCTGCTTTTGTCACTATAGTAGTCACTTTAACGGATGCATTAACAGAGCTGTTTGCAACAGTATATGTATATATATATATATATATATATATATATATAGTACAAGCCACATAAGTGGGACGCCCAGCTAATCGGGATGTTTCAGCAGGAACCGAATGTGCTCAGTGCAAAGTGCTTGCATCCAAGATTGCTTAAGCGTGATGCCAGATTTACAGAAATTCTCTTAATTGGGACACTTTGACTAATTATTCTGACCTTTTCTGTGTTGTAAAGCACCTGTCAGTTACTGTAATCTCCTTCTAAATCACCTGTTCTTTCTGCAGAGCTGCCCTGTGTGAAATCGCTGCTTGCTGTTCAGTTAATTTCATTTCTGCCTTTTCTGCCTGCAATGTCTTTGCCAAGAAATGAGCATACCTTGGCTGACAGAGTTCGAGTTGTGGAAGAGCTAAACATCCCAGGCCGCATGCTGTCCTCTGTTGCTGCCGAATTTAAAATCTCAAAAAGTCAGGCAGGACGGATTAGTAAAAACAGAGAGGCTATCCTTACTGAATGGCGATCTAACAGCAACCCTGGCCAAAAGCGCAAGTGGGAGGGTAAGGATAATGAGGTTGAGGATGCATTGATGTTATGGCTAACACAAGCCTTGGATAAGGGAGCAAGGGTGTCCAGTCCAATGCTGAAAATGAAAGCTGAGGAGCTAGCTGCACAAATGGGACACACTGACTTCGATGCCACTGATGGCTGGTTGTCTCGTGGAAGCTGAGGTATCATGTAGCATCTGCGCGTGAACATGGAGAGAAGCAGGATGCCGATGCACCAGCAGCTCACAGCTGGGTTGCAGAAATCCTCCTGGAATTCTGTCAGGGTATCTGCCTGAAAATATTTTCAATGCTGATGAAACGGGCTACTATGGGAGCAACTGTTTGATGTTGAGCGCTCTAACAGGCTGCTGCACGAACTGAGAGCAAACAGAGAAGCATCATTGACTTCTTCCATCCAACAGAAGCTACAATCTCGCAACCATTGTCATCAAGTGCTGCTTTGTCAAGTGATGTACAGTCATCGTTCTCATATGTGAGTGCTTTACTATTGCTTGAGGAACAGCACAGCATCCCAGAAGAGGACGAATCATCAACTAAAATTTACACTGTTCTGTAAATAAAGTGAAAAAAAAACCACAACGTATTGCACAAGCATATATAAAAAAAAATGTCACAAGCACCAACTAACAAAAGATCTGAAACACCACACTATGTAGTGTACATTACTTCATTAAGGGACTATGGTCATGTAAAAGCCCTGATTTCAGCTCCACAAGCCCGGATCGCAAACTTTGTTTATCTTCGACGGTCGCTTAAGCGGGCGATTACATTTCCACCCTGCCGTCCCATTTAACTGGCTTGAACTGTATGTATATATATATATATATATATATATATATATATATATATATATATTACAGTATATTATGGTAGCACGGAAGTGCTACCATAGTTAGGGTTGAGGAGCCATTTACATGTTAAACCCAAAATTTTGCACCTTAATAACTTTACAACTGTTTGACAGATTTGCCTGAAATTTGGAATACATGATCAAGACCCATACACCTTGGGATCTGCCAAGCTTTGTACAGGTTGGATACACGACTGCGGAGTTATTAAGCGTGATCTCGCGCAGCGTTATGCTTTTTCTGAATTCTACGGTCATGCCTACAGGTCACACGGTTTGAGTGGACCAGTCCGAAATCTTCAGGGAACTTGAGACCGGGTCCCCAATGTGCCTTTTGAAGATTTCGAAAAATATTAAACGGTTCAAAAGTTATTCCAAAATAATTTCCCATTATAAGTCAATGGAAAAGTTAACAAAAGTTCGACAGTGTCGCAAATGCACTTTTACTGTCACAATGCCCCTTTACTGTCACAAATCCACCATTTTTGTTTCAGTTAATGATCAGAAAAATGCTTGGCATTTAAAATTGGGACCCTCTAGCAACCTAATTCTTTTGTATTCACCTAGTCGGGCCCTGAGGATGCTAGCCATGTCTTTATTTTGGGGTAAAACACCCCAGAAATATGTTTGTCAAATTTTTGGAAAAAGTACTTTCACAAAGTACTGTCGCACTTGCGACACTGTCGAATGCATTTGCGAAAGCTTTCGCCAATTGCGACAGTACTTTTCTAGGCTGTGGGAAAATGACAGCAATTCTTTGGCACCCTGCTGCAAAAGAACTGTTTGGTGCTTTGGCCTGAAATTTGGAGGGAACGCAGCCAACATCTCACAGATGTGCCTTTTAGTGGTTTGGTGAAAAAATATTACAGGGAGCCAAAGTTATGGCACTCCAAACTTCTCTTTTTTTCCAATAGGATAACATTACGGCTTTTGCCGCGCCTTTCAGGGCCCGTATCTCGGAAACGGTGCGAGTTACGGACTTTTTGTCAGAAAAAAGCTGGGGGCTAAGCACAAAACTAGCCAGGTAAGTCATAAATCATATGACATTTAAATTGTTTTCCTATGTCGTACGGTTCCTGAGATATAAGCAATTTAGTATTCCAGCTCCTCATTTTGTGCTCCAAGACCCATTATTATGCATACATTCTTTGTACTCACTGTCTTTCTCTATGCAGCTTTTGGGAAAAAACAGTCTGTGTGCTTACATTACTGTTACCGTTGCCCTTTCCGCTTGAGGTTCCGTACCCATTTCACTTACCGTTCACGTCTACGCCACCATGTGCTTTATCCTTTGCGTTTCCATTTGCGCTTGCATTTCCGTTATTTTTTGCCATTTGTGTTTACAGTACTGTTTCTGTTTCACTTTGCGTCACCATGCTCACTGCCATTTCCATTTAGGGCACCATGTTACTATGTGACAAGGCATCACATGGCAGACCGTTTCTGTCTACGCCACCGTGTGCATTACCCTTTCTGTTCTCATTTGCACTTGTGTTACCATGTCACCACTGTTAGTGCTTCTGTTTGTGTTGATGTTCCTGTTAGGGTCCCACCTCCCGTCCACAGCATTAGATGGGCCCTGCGCTCCCGTCACTGCATTACATTCACTATTTCTTGTTATCATTCTCAAAGAAGGAAATTAGAGGCAAAATCTCTGTTTAATGCATCAGTTAAGGTTGTTCCACAGTGACAAAAGTGGAAATTCGGTGTTAGGGTTGAAAACCCCTTGGACCTCCCAGCCCACCCCCCAACTGACATTGGGTGCGCTGGTATTCGGTCCCAACTCTCACCCCATTCTCCTATACCTCTGCTTCTTTACACATGTCATGGGGTGAGAGTTAGGGCTGACGACCCCAATGCACACCCCAATGCCGGTTGGGGGGGTCCAAGGGGGGTTTTCAACCCTAACACCGAATTTCCTCACTTTTGTAGCTGTAGAACAACCCTAACTGATGCATTAAATGGAGTATTTTGCCTCTAATATATATATATGTATGTAGGCACGTTAGCACCCTTATAGTTAGGGTTGAGAAGGCTGTTTAATATAAAACCTCAAATTCTGCACCTTAACAACTTTAGTGTCATTTGACAAAATAGCCCAATGTTTGGCATGCATAGTCAGGCTGTCAGATTCTCAAGACATGGAAAGTTTTGTGACAGCATCTTGTAAGGTTTTCAAGATACAGAATGCCAAAAAATGGGGAAAAAAATTCATTTTTTTTCTATACTTAACATCAAGTTTTGCGCTCTCATGTACAGGCTACACATTACTGAATTTCTGCACAAAATGTTCAGGGTGCATGTGTTTTGTTCTAAGGTAGCACCTTTTGAAGGTTTGGTGAAAAATATGAGTTATAAGGATTTAAAAGTTAGCTACTACATTCAAACTGGAAGCTTTCTGGTTCAAGAAACTGTTGTTTGGTTCACAAATTTTCTGTATCCTAAATCAAAAATGGGTCTCACAAACCACTTTTCTTTTGTTTTAGTTCATGACGTGCCATCTTCTTTCTTAATTTTGCAGTAAGTACCTACTAATTAAGCATTTAAAGAAAAATAGAACCTAGCTAAATGGGACCCATTTAGCTAGATTCTGGTGTTAGTTTTCATAACAGTTGCCACAAATACTTTTTCAGGGCTCTAAACATCCAGGGTGCCCAGCTTAGTGAGAGGAGTGTTCACCCATGTTCTCTGTATGAGAACAGTGGGACTTTCTTGACTTCAGCAGCTACAGCTGCAAGTCATGCTACGGGCTGCAGTGAAAGCAGCAATCTACCATTTCACTTTGCACTATTTAATCTAAAAAAGGAAAAGATGGCGTAAAAATAGGAAAAGTGGGTATTCCAAGATTATGTGTGGCAGGATATAACAGTCATGAATTTTCTTCCATGCAGAGAAAATACAGCTGTATATATCAAAATCCTAGGAATTAATTGATTCAGACAGAGATGGAGGGAGGATAAATATATTTTTTTAAGAAAATATTTAGCAATGTTAAGCAGTTCCTTGAGATTTTTCCCACAGGTATGTGAGACAGTCAAGTTTTCAAAATCTTTATTTTTCTTCCATCACAGTCATTTTGAAGCATGACCCATCTTCTTCATATCACAGTGTGTAATTATTACATGTTATTTTATCATGATCATTTGCATCAGTGGTATCCCAGACATTGCACTTTCAATGTGTCTTAAATATATCCAATTGAGGAGGGAAAAATACATGATGGATGGTTTGTTGGCAACCTGTGAAATTAAAATAAAGACATTGTTTATGGGTTTGTATGATGTGTCATACGATACTGTTGAAATTAATTTACTTATGCTAGTGGTGTCTACATAATCTTTGGGAGCACTAGTCAGAGTACATCAGTCAAACCGGATAAAATGTTTACATTTGTAAGAAGGCACTGAATGGCAGTGGGGAAATAAACACATTTCTGTAGGTTTTCTGAAGAAAAGCACAATGATGTAAATGTTTATCTCACTCTCTCTCACACACACACACACACACACACACACACACACACAAAACCCAGCAACATAGAGAAGAAGCCAACATAAGAAAACTGCAGTAGATGTTAAAGCATGATGGAGCTAATCCCCCACACACACACCCGTCATCCCTATATTGAAAATGATGTAATGTTGCTGCTATGTGCTGCTATGACATTTTCTACTCTTAGTGATTTGGAGTTATAAATCTGATATGTATTTGTTTAATATATGAAATTAAATGTTTTAATATAAGGAGGATTAGAAGAATATAACACCTGGCTAATGTAGACTTCATATTTGTGCCTGTGAGTCAGTGAGAATTTATTAATATATTTAAATAAGCCATTTGGATTTTACATTAAATGATAAACAATCTAATCTGACTCTGGACACTTTTGTGGGTCTATATTTCTTTTTCATGTTTATCCTTGGTGTTTTACTATGTAAGAGGATAATTAAAAGATACATGTGATACCAATGTTATAAAGTAATGAGACACATGATTACAGATAGGTGCTATTTAGTTACCTAAACTTAGATGGAATTTACCTTTGACAAAACCTGTGATCAGGTGAAATGCGACTGAGGAGTTTTCTGTGCCTGCATTGTATGTACTTTATGTCTGCCGTCGCTGTTTTCTGCACTTCACTAAGTAAGATAAGTTGTATTTTACTTGTTCTGTGTGGAGAGGTTTTTGTCCAGTTTAAGGTGTGCCAAGACTTTTCCTGTTGTGTATAAGAAAACTGCAGTAAGTGTTAAAGCATAATGGAGCTAATCTGATTCTGTTACTAGAGCCATCGACTTGCCCTAAATATAGAGAATATTTGATATACCAACATAAGGATACCATGAGCATTTATTTGTTTGAAGCACCCTTGCAGGAAGACATTTAGCTGGGACAGTGCTGTACAAATCCTGTTACCTAACCTAAGGGAAGCCCGTGTTGACAAATCATTGTGTAGTTGTTTACTGAACATGGCTTCTCAGTGGTTTTTGGGGCAGCTACCCGATGGGCTCGGATTTTTAAAAAATGGTATAGGATTCAACCACGCAGCCTCTCTCACAGATTACCACAGTCCAGTGGAAGGATAAGCATCAGACCCATGGCTCATGGTTATTAGCCTCTGATTAAAGGCTAAGTTCAGATATATGATCAGCAGTTGCCAACCTCTGTGGCAAATCTGAGCTTTAGTCCCATGGCCAGAGGTTCTCAAACTCCAAGGGAGGGCTTGCTTTAGAACTATAGTCAGTGCTGCAGTTCTCAGCCACCAAGGAAAGGTTGAGTTTCAGTGCCATGACCAGCAGTCACCAAAATCCAAAGAAAGGATAAGTTTCTCAGCCATGGTCCTTGGTTCCTAGCCTCAGATACAAAGTCAAACTTTAGAAGCACATAAAACATAGAAACATAGACTTTAACGGCAGATAAGGACTGCTTGGCCCACCTAGTCTGCCCATTTTCCTACCTACAGGATAAGCTGCAGATCCTAGTTAACCAACAGCCTATTTCTTCCTACCTCAATAAGAATTGCCTTGTGTCTGTCCCATGCATTCTTGAATTCTCCCACAGTTTTAGACCCACAACCTCCTCAGGAAGGCTGTTCCATGCATCCACCACCCTCTCTGTGAAAAAATACTTCCTCACATTGCCCCTGAGCCATCCCCCTTCTATATTCAGATTGTGTCCCTTGTTTTTGCACATCTCTTTTTCTGAAAGATGCTACCCTCTTGGACTTTGTTGATTCCACTGAGGTACTTAAAAGTTTTTATTATGCCCCCCCCCCTTCCTCAAGGGTATACATATTAAGCTCCTTTAGTCTTTCTTGATATGGCTCCTCTTGCAGATCCTGCACCATTTTAGTTGCCCTCCTCTGGACTGCCTCCATCCTGTCTATCTCCTTGAGGAGATGGGTTTTCCAGAACTGGATGCAAAACTCCAGATGGGGTCTCACCAAATGTCTGTACAGAGGGATAACAACTTCATGTTTTCTGCTGGTGATGCCTCTCCCTATACATCCCAGTACCCCCCAGCCCTCCCTACTGCCTTTTCACATTGCTTGCTAACCTTAAGATCATCTGACATGATTGTCCCCAGGTCACTTTCCATTTTTGTTGTTGTTACTACCTCCCCCCGCACACTGTGTAATCTTCTTTGCATTGAATCCAAGCTGCCATACTTCTGACCAATCCTCCAACCTTGCCAAGTCCCTTCTCATCCTTTCCATGCCTCCTTGTGTATCAACCCCATTGCAGATCTTTGTAACATCAGCAAAGAGGCATACTTTTCCTTCCAGTCCCTCTGCAATGTCACTTATAAAGACATTAAAAAGGACTGGACCCAGTACTGAACCCTGTGGTACCCAACTAGTAACCTCTCATTCTTCAGAGTGGACTCCATTTACAATTACCTTCTGTGTCCTGTTGTCCAGCAAATGTTTTACCCAGGCTACTACCCTGGGACCCACTCCCAGGCTGGTTAATTTGATTATTAATCTATTGTGTGGGACAGTGTCAAATGCCTTGCTAAAGTCAAGGTAGGCCACGTCCACAGCCCCTTCCTAGTCTACTACTTTGGTCACCCAGTCAAAGCAATTAATTAGATTTGTCTGACATGACCTTCCTGCTGTGATGCCATGCTGCCTTGGATGCTGTGCCCACTGGCCTTCTAGGTACTCAACAATTCTTTCCTTCAGAAGTGATTCCATCACTTTCCCTACCACAGAGGTCAAACTGATAAGCCTGCAGTTTCTGCCTCTGTCTTGCTCCCACTTTTGTGAAGGGGAATCACATCTGCCTTCCTCCAGTCCTCAGGTACCACACTATCCTCCCATGATTTGTTAAAAAGGCTAGTCAGTGGTGTCACTAGTTCTCCCCTTAATTCTTTTAGAATTCTGGAGTGAATTCCATCAGGCCCATTGCTTTGTCCACCTTCAGTTTTAGGCATTCTTTCAGAACCCTTTCTTCTGTGAAAGGACTAGGATTGACCCCTCTATCCAGAGTGCTTCTGTTAATTGGATTAGGCACCACCCTAAAGAGCAACTATATAAGCTTGATGTTATGTATAATAAATTAATTAGATTTATACTAGGAGCTGCAAAGGGCACATAGAGTAGATATGTATAAAGAATTAGACTGGCATACTTTGTCTCAAAGGAGGGCTCTTAGTACAATTATGTTAATGTTAAAATGTATCTCAGGAAAAGTCCCTAAATATATGGCTGAGTCCATTAAAATAAAAAGACCTATTGAGGGTCTGCACTCTGCTAATTACTTGGACTGTGCAGTTCCAAGTCACAGAATGGCTTGGGGGGGGATAAGCATTGTTTTAATATCGGACCTTCTATATGGAATAAATTGCCTGGGAAGCTTAGACCCCTTGAGGGAAATTTCCAGTTGCACCAAATTAAACAATGGCTTATCGAAAATATTAGTTATGATGGGAACTAGCTTGAATCTTAGGATGGTAGATTGTAACTTGTATTAAATGTATACTGTGAATTAATTATTGTTTTTTGCATGTTCTTCTTGTCCTAGTTTGTTTTATGATTTGGAACTGTGTTATATTTATTGATGTATAATTATAGTGTACACGTGTTTTCCTTCGTTATATATTGTTAACTTATAAGAGTAACTGGAAATGACACCTGGATCTCACTGTAAAGGAGCTTCGGCTCAGTGGAGATATCCTTATTCATTTTTTGTATGAATAAAAATTTTTTACTACTACTACCCCCTCCTCCTCTTTTGTGAATACTGAGCAGAAGTATTCATTCAGTATCCCTGCTTTTTCACTGTCCTTTCTGCCCACCCACCGTCCTTTCTATTCAGCTTCACTAGCCCTCCTTTGTATTTCTATGCTCCCTGATGTACCCATAAAAGGTTGTAACCCCTTTAACTGGAGTTGGCTATCTTTCCTCAGTTTGGGCCTTTGCTATTCTGACTTCTCTCCCTGCTTCCTTCTGCCTTAACTGGTACAGTTTTCTGTCCTGCTCCTTCTGTGTTTCCTTACACTTCCTAAATGCTATCTTTTTCTCCCTAACCTTCCCCGCCACCTCTTTTGAGAACCATAGTGGCTTTTTCTTTCATTTTGATTTGTTTATTTGCTTCACACAAAGGCTTGTTGCCTCTGTGATGGAGTTTTGATGTTTCCCCATTGTTGCTCCACCCCTCCTTCTAGCCTGTTTGCTAGTGCTTTTCTAAGGCACTCTCCCATCTTGCCAAAGTCAGCCATCCTGAAGTTCAGTGCCCTCACTTTTGTATGGCTTGACTCTGTAGCTGAGTTTATCATGAACCACACTTTTTGGTGATCACCAGCCAGTGAGCCTCAGCCTCTGAGGGAAGACTGAGCTTCAGCGCTATGATCCATAGTTGTCAGCCTGCTAGGAAAGGCTGGGCTTCAACCTATGATGACCTCTGATTGCCAACATGCTAGAGAAGCCTAAGGGGGTTCAATACAGTGGCAAATCCTAATGCGACTGCATGCTTGGGACTAGAAATGTCAGGGAACTTACTGTAGAAGAAACTATTAAGTCTTTGATTATTTTTGTTCTAGAATAAAAGTTAAAATAATAGTTTATTAGAATATATAGAAATACATTTTCTATAGTTTTATTGTACAGTAGACTTCATTCCAGAGCAGTGTTCTACGTTAGAGTGTGTGTGTGTGTGTGATCATCTTTCATTATCATAGTCAAAAATTAGAAATTTTTGAAATTTCTTTAGCAGTTCAGCAACCGTGCTTTATCAGCTGACTATACTGAATATTTACTTCAGTTATCTTATACCATTGTGTACTTTACCTTGTCTCATTTTGTTACAAATTTGTATAGGTGTTTGCACCCATTTTGCTCCCACTTCCTTATTTCCTCTATTCTTCTTCTTCCAGTGACCAGATTGGGGGCCTGGAGGTAAGGGACCCATTGGTGGGGAGTGACCATGCCACGGGCTGGTTCTGCCTGGACCTAGGAGGGGTAGAAGGCTGTACAAAGAAGAAGGTAACTGACTTTAAGGGGTGGATTTTAAGGAAATGAGAAGGATCCTAAAGGAGCATTTGAATGTGATTGGGCCAGACATGGACACTGACAGAAGGTGGGAAATAATCAGGAGAGGGGTGCAGGATGCTACCAGCACCTGTGCAAGAGTAAGACAAAAATGCGGTAGGGCCTGAAAATCTCTACTGGTGGACCAGGGAGGTCCAGGAGGTGGTGCAGGGAAAGAATGCATCTTATACACAATTCAAGTGCTCAAGGAGTGAAAAGGATCGAGGAGTATGAACTGATGGCTAGAAGGGCCACTAGGGTGGTGAGGGTGGCTAAGGCAAGGAAGGAGCAGAATCTATAGGGAATTGGAGAGGGAACAAGGGTTCTTTGGATATCGGGGAAAAAATGAAGGGTGAAGGGGAAGATTAACAGGATTAAAACAGGGAGAGATAGGCACAAGACCTGGGGAGCAGGCTGAGGTACTAAATGAGTACTCCACCTCAGTTTCATCAAGGAAAATGGGGTGCTGCATCATACATGGGAGGAGACAGTGATACTGAGGAGGGGACCCTTCACCGATCAGCAAGTCTGGGAAGAGGGGGAGGCATCACTGATAGGAGGGGGGAAGGCTAAGCAGGGAGAAGGGGTTGTGGAGGTGGAAATCACAGCAGAGGTAGTGAGGGAAGCCCCCAGGTCCCTTAAGATGGAGAAAGCACCGGGGCTGGATAAATTACATCCCAGAGTGCTGAAGGAACTTGCGGTTGTTCTGGCAAAACCCCTAGCAGAGCTTTTCACCATCTCTCTGAGGACAGGGTGGGTGCCCCAGGACTGGAAGGTGGCACATATAGTGCCTCCATCAGCGGGGGACTAGGGGAGGTGGAAGGAACTACAGGCCTCTCAGCCTGACATCGGTGGTGGGCAAGGTGATGGAAGGAATTGTCAAGGAGAGGCTGGGGGGGATCTGGAAAAGTCAGGGTGCCTGAACGATAGACAGCATGGATTCATCCCAGGGAAATCATGTCAGACAAACCTTGTGGAGTTCTATGACTGGGTGATGAGTGCCTTGGACCTGGGTAGACCAGTGGACATCCTCTTTCTAGACTTCAGCAAGGAATTTGACTCTGTTCCTCACGAGGGCCTGTTGGATAGGCTGGGAGAAATGGGGGTGGGGAACCAGATGATCAGATGGATAGACAATTGGCTCCAGGACCGGACCCAGAGGGTCGTAGTTGGCAGGATAGTCTCATCCCAAGGAGGGTCATTAGTGGGGTCCCACAGGGATCAGTCCTTGGGCCCCTCCTGTTTAACGCCTATGTCTCTGACATAAGGACAGGTATCAGGAGTGAGATGAGTCTCTTTGTGGATGACTCAAAACTGGGGGGTGGATGGGAAGGAGGGAGGGTGGCCCTACAGGGGATCCGGAGGCTCTGGAAGATGGTCTAGAAAGTGGAAGCTGAGGTTCAATGCAGGAAATGCAAGGTACTGCACCTGGGGCCAGAAACCTGGGCCAAATGTACACCCTGGGGGAATGCTACAAGTCTCGATGGCTGAGAGAGACCTGGGGGTGGTGGTGGATGTCAAGATGAACAACTCAGAGACTTGTAGGAGGGCAGCAGCCAAGGCCAACAGGATGCTGGGATGCATCGCTAGGGGATCACCTCCAGAAGGAGGGAAGTGATACTCCCTCTGTATAACTGCTTGGTGAGGCCACACCTTGAGTACTGCATGCAGTTTTGGAGGCCACACTTAAAGAGGGACATTAAACTCCTGGAGAGGGTCCAGAGGAGGGCAACCAAAATGATTTGCGGCTTGGGGGACAGGACATATGGAGAGAGGCTCGAAGAGCTAAATATGTACACATTGGAAGAGAGAAGGGACTGGGGGGACAGGATAGAGGTCTTTAGGTACATGAAGGGGGTAAATAGGGGAGGAGCAGTCAGGGTGCTTTGAAGGAAGGAGGAGGGGCAACTAGAGGACATGGGTGGAAGCTAGGGGGAAGATTCAGGGGAGAAAGGAGGAGGTGCTACTTCACTGAGAGGATGGTGGAGCCATGGAATGCACTGCCCAGTGGGCTGGTGGAGGCAGAGACGGTGGAGGGGTTCAAGAGGGGGTGGGACAGGTACAGGGGAAGGGTTCTGGAAGAAAAATCCAGTGCAGCGAGAATATCCGGAACTGGGAAGGGAGAAGCCAGAGAAGGCGAGGGGGGCAGCAAGCTCAGCTCCCAGGGTGGGGGCTGACCAAACGAGCAGACACGAAAGACTGTTAGGCCTATTCTGCTGGCATTTTAGTATGTTAGTAGTATGTTACTGCACTTGATAGACTTGCAGTTATTACTAATTTAAAAATGAAAATAGGTCAACTCAGTAAAATATTTCCAAGCTTGCTTGTGTTGTAGATGGAAATCTGTGATTAAACAGTCCTGGCCTCACAGCCATACTCTAAGTGAATCAAGTAATCCCAATTTAGCATACCAAGATTGTCTAAATTTACAAAATCATCTGCATCTTCCCTCAAGGTTAAATATGTCCAATACTTTACAGTAGAGAATGTCCTTGAATGTATTAGATCAAAACTGATCATGGCTGGTAATTTCCCCAGTAGTATTAATTTAAATGTTTACCTAATAGCACCTCAGTTTGGTCCTGCAGTATTCCAGAACACTAACTACTATTCCTTCTAAGTAGCTCTGTTCCATGGTGAGCCTCAGTTTTACACACTGTGAAGATACCCAGTTGTTCACATTGTGGCTCAGCATAGTCCAGATTTACAGTTATCTGCATCCTGGTCTTTCACACCAATATGTTATTTTGATCAGGCAATCCCACCCTCTGTTGGCTGTCACTGTTATGTTTTCTGTTTCCTAGTGTCTAGTCACACCCTCACCTCTGATTGCCATCCCTATTAATTTCTTGTATCTCCATGGTGTCTAGTAGCAACTCTCTGACCCCAATCACTGTCCTGCTCTGAAATAAAGAAATGGTCCCTCTGTGTTTTTTTTTTCTCCTGAATCAAAAGGTCCCTTGTCAATCTGACCCACCACCACCACCCACTCAGCAGCCACCACCTCACACATCCCGGTGCACCCCCACACACTCTTACTTAGCTGAACAGATCTCAGGGTGAAGACCCACTCTCCAATCAAAGACATGTCTTAATGTTGCAACCGCCTACTACAATATCAGATACTAAAGTAAGTGTGGTTCAAAGAATTTCTATGGGGTTTTGAACTTTGGTGAATAACTTTGGAGTTCTTGCAAATTTTGAGCCCAAATTTTCAACTTGGTCTTTTCTGGGACCCAAACCTTGTGAACAATGGTCGTGGAACTACAAATCTGGCCAGAAAGGCAATTTCATGAGTTACTTACTGAAATCACAGTTGGCACAGAATTTGTACTTTTCACCACCTTTGTTCATGAGGTGGAGTCAGAAGAGTTATCTTTGAAAATTTAGGGTAAAAATATATAAAAATGGCAAAGTCATGCGATATGTTGAGATTTTACTATGCTTGCTCATAACGTTGCTAATTTTAAATATTTTGCTCCCAAATTTTCAACATAGCCATTTTTCAGAACACCTAATGAACATGACAGCTGTCATTTCTTAAATCCTGGAAAATGTGTTTTGCACCTGTGGTGTGGAATGATGTTTCAATGCCATGGAATGGCGTTATGGTGGGGATTTAAACATTTTCACTACAGGGCTCATGACATGGGGTAATAACAAGGCTATGCTGACAGTTTCATTGCTGCTGCAACAAATGCAAGTGCAGAGCCAGAGGGATGAGAGTGCAGGGCCTGCAATCCCACAGGCAAAAAAGGATGCAATTACACTGCCTCAGAAAGTAAGGAAATTCATTGAAAAAAACTTCACTAGTGCACTAGTCAGTGTTGAACCAACAAAAGTAGGGAAATAAGGTGTTAGGGTTTAGAACCCTAACACTCCATCTCCCACTTACAGGTAGAGATGCAGTGAATTTAAAATCTGCTGGTGAAATGAACGTGAAGTGGCCACTTCGCATTGGCACTTCACTACGCAGAGTGCCCCATAGGAAAGGCTCACTTCACCTTGTTATTATTACTTTGCATTGTCATTCCACCTTAAACGTAAAGTAAGGTGAAGTGACAATAATATTGGTAGTATCACACCCACACAGTCACCAGAATGAATGTGCATCCCCAAAGTGCTACTGTCTTGTGTCCAGAAAATTCCCCACTGCTGACGAAGAGAAATGAGAGCGAATAAGAAATGCAGTCTCCCAGAATTAATGGTGCTATGCAAATGCACAGACAGATTAAGATTGTGCTGCTACACTCAAGGGATGCATACAAAAGGCACAATAACACCTAACCAGTGCTCACGAGTCACAAATCCAAATCTGGAAAGGAATACATTTCGCTAGTTGGGGGATTAGTGCACAGCAGTAACAATCCACTACCATTAAAGATAACACAAAGCAGTATAAAAAATTCAGGTAGATGCAGTGAATAGCAGGGTCAGCCTGCTGCAATTACTCTGTAACATAATAAAAGGTGTCTGATTTAATGGCACGCATCACACACACACACACACTCACACACACTACAAGTAATGCATAGCAAATTGAAAACCTTTAGAAATATAACCAAATGTTTTAAACACACTGAAATTATACACTGTTGCACCACAACAATCAACAAAAAAATTTCAAGAATTTCTGAAAATATTACTGTGTGAACTGAGGCTGTGCTGATCAATCTAGAACCCATGTGACATGCAATCCCATGAATAACTGTAGAATTTCATCTGGAGCTCAATTACAGGGTGAAGTGAGGTGAAGTACATTGCTTTCAATGTACTTCACCTTAAAATTGGTGGAGAAGTGGTTTGGGGAAGGTGAAATAATGCAAAGTCATTGGTTTCAATGGACTTCGCGTTCCTCATTATGAAGCAAAGTACTCCGCTTCGTGTTGTGGAATTCTCCACAGATTCTGCGTTACTCAGTGAATCACTTCATGGAGCAAATTGGGGCCACTACTTACAGTACTGTAACTCACAAGCTGTACAGGAAGGAAAGTGAATGCCTGTGGCTGTACTTCCCCAGTGAGCTGTAGCACAAAACCCTGACTTAAAAACACATACTAATGAGTACAATGGTGGGGTGGTGAAGCCTGGAGATATATACTACAAAACAGGCTTGCAATACATCCAAGTAACTAGTAAAAAAATGTATGTTGTGATTTGTGACGTGATCATGAATAGTGATTTGTGACTGCATTTGTGACCGCGATGATGAAGAATGTGATTTGTATCATGAGTGACTTGTGATGATGGTCCTGACTTAAAAATGCATATTAATGAGTACAATGTTCATGCAGAATTATGCACCACACCTGTCCAGTACTCTGAAGGGAAGCCAAAGAAACAACTGTGACTTAAGTTACAGATGGAGATTGGGCCCTAAAGAGATGCCAATGCACAGACAGATTAAGATTGTGCTGTGCACTGAAAAGATGCAGACGCAAAGACACAACACCTAACCGGTGCTCACCATCAGAAATTCAAATCTGGAGAAGAATACCTTTGCCAGTTGGGGCAGGCCATGGGGGGGGGCAGTGTACTGCACCGCTGCAGTAACAGTCACTAGTACCAGTAAAGATACCACAAAGAAGTACAAAAATCACACAGCTGCAGTGGATAGCAGGTTCACATTGCTGAAATTATTATATGGCACAATAAAAGGTGTCTGATTTGATGACACGCGCCACACACATACTCACACACACACTAAGTAATGTGTAGCAAATTGAAAACTTCAGTACTATAACCACATATTTTAAACAAACTAAAATTATGCACTGCTGCACCACAACAATCAGCAAAAAAAGGCAAGAATTATTGAAAATATTACTGTGTGTACATTAACAGTTACACAAGAAAAATATCACCAAAACAGAAAGCACTGTCTTTTTCTCCAAGTTAATCTACCTACACCACAGATATGCCCCTCCTCCAAAGCACACTTCCACTGTATCTCAGTGCACAGACTGAATGTTGTACATTAACATTAAAAATCCACACACAAACAATAAACGCTTGATGATATGAGCACAGGAGGGTTTCCTACAATCAATGAACTAAAGTTTCAGCAAAAAAAAAAATTACTCAAAAAGGCTTTTTTAACAGCTTTTAGAAGGTTTGAATCACAGAGAGCCCTCAGAGCAGATTGTCTCCCTACAGCTTCCTACACACACTACCCCAAACTGAGGCTGTGCAGAACATTCTAGAGCCCATGTGACCTGAAATTCCAGAAATCACTGCAAAATTCACTTTTGGAGCTTAAAAACAAGGTGAAGTGAGGCAAAGAACATTGTTTTCAATGTACTTCATCTTAAGAATTGGTGGAGTAGTGGTTTGGGAAAGCAGAGTAACATGAAGTCATTGCTTTTAATGGACTTTGCGTTACCAATTATAAAGTGAAGTACTCCGCTTCGCATTGCGGAGCACTCCGTGAATTCACCTTCACTCCATGAATCACTTCATGGAGCTAATTTGGGCTACTTCACCCATCTCTACCTACAGGGAGCAACAGGAAAAAACAGTATGGTTTCATGTCTCTTGCCTCTTCACAAATCAGGTGTGGGGTGTGCCTTGGGGTTGTCATCCCTAACACTCAATCCATTTTCATATACTGTACCCATCTCAGCTTATTTACTGATAGGATGGGGTGAGCATTAGGTTTGACAACTCCAAGGCAAACCCCACGATTGATTTGCAAAGAGACAAGAGAGGTGAAATCATAATGTTTTTTCCTGTTGCTGCCTGCAATACGGGGGTGGGGTGTTAGGGTAAAACCTTAACACCATATTTCCCTACTTTTTTGTGTTCAACCCTAACTAGTGCATTACAAATTGCTTTTGCAATGAATATAATATCTATATATATATATATATATATATATATATATATATATATATAATGGAAGCACGGTAGTGCTACCATAGTTAGGGTTGAGGAGCCATTTACATGTTAAACCTAAAATTTTGCACCTTAATAACTTTGCAGCCATGCAATGGATTTACCTGAAATTTGGAATACACAATCAAAAACCATTCATCTTGGGATCTGCCAACCTTCGTACTGTTCAGATATACGGCTGCAGAGTTATTAAGCATGATCAATGCGCGCATTTACACTTTTTTGGAATTCTTTGCTCGTCTCTACAGGTTGCACGGTTTGCATGACCGGTCCGAAATGTTCAGGGAGTGTGTGACCGGGGTCCCCGATGTGCCTTTTGAAGATTTCATGAGAAAATATTAAACATAGGTTCATAGGTATATTACGTGATCGAAGGACATGCCCATTTTGATCACACCACCTAAGCTAGGTGGACTTCATATTTTAAGTCATCCATGTATGAGTCAAGCTTTAATTTAAATTGAGTCAAATTATCACTATGCACAACCTCATGTGGGAGGGAGTTCCATATTAGGATTATCCTCTGTGTAAAAAAGTTATTTCCCTTTGATGTTCTATTTGTAATGGTCTTTAATTTCAAATTATGTGATCTAGTAAGACAAGCTGATGGATGCCAATTCAGATAAATGGCTTCAAACAAAAACTCATCCTTCATGGCTCTAAAGAGCAAACAAAGGTCTCCTCTCAAGGAATGATATTCCATAGCATAAAGATTTAACTTTTTTAATCTTTTATTATAAGATAAGGAGCACATGCCAGTGATGTGCTTAGTAAATCTTCTTTGAATTCTTTCCCTAGATCATCTGTCGCGAATTAGAGTGGGATCACTAAATGAGGAACAATAATCAAAATCAAAAAACGGTTCAAAAGTTATTCAAAAAAACAAGTTCCCATTATAAGTCAATGGGAAAAGTTAACAAAAAGTTCGAAAGTGTCGCAAATGCAGTTTTTACTTTCACAAATGGCCCTTTTACTGTCGCAAATCCGCCATTTTGTTTTCAGTTGGTCATCAGAAAAATGCTTGGCATTTAAATTTGTGACCCTCTAGCAACCTAATTCTTTTTGTATTCACCTAGTCGGACCCTGAGGATTCTAGCCATGTCTTTAGTTTGGGGTAAAACACCCCAGAAATATGTTTTTCACATTTCTGGTACTTTCGCAAAGTACTTTCGCATTTGCGACACTGTCGCATGAATTTCCGAAAGCTTTCGCAAAGTTCGACAGTACTTTTCCAGGCTGTGGCTAAATGACAGCAATTATTTGCCACCCTGCTGCAAAAGAACGGTTTCATCTTTTGGGCTGAAATTTGGAGGGAACGCAGCAAACATCTCACAGATGTGCCTTTCAGTATTTTGGTTAAAAAATATTATAGGGCTGCATAGTTATGGCACTCCAAAGCTGATGCTTTTTCCCATAGGATAACATTACGGCGTCCGCCGCATTACAGGAATCATTTGCCACCCTGCTGCAAAATAACGGTTTGGTCTTTTGGCTAAAATTTGAGGGAAAAGCCAACATCACGCAGATGTTCTGTTTGTGGTTTGGTGAAAAAATATTACAGGGAGGCAAAAGTTATGGCACTAACTTCTCTTTTTTTCCCATAGGATAACATTACGGTGTTTGCTGGCTTTTTTGTGGGCCCATATCTCGGAAACGGTACGAGATATGGACTTTAGCCGAAAATGCTCAAACTAGCTAGGAAAGTCATAAATCATATGACTTTAAAAAACATTTTCTATGTCGTACGGTTCCTGAGATATAAGCAATTTAGTATTCCAACTCCTCATTTTCTGCTCCGATACCCATTATTATGCATACATTCTTTGTACTCACTGTCTTTCTCTATGCAGCTTTTGGGCAAAACCAGCCTGTGTGCTTACATTACTGTTACCCTTTCCACTTCTGCTTGCGGTTCTGTACCCTTTCCGCTTACTGTTCCCATCTACGCCACCATGTGCATTACCCTTTGCATTTTCATTTGCGCTTGCATTTGCATTATTTTTACCATTTGTGTCTACAGTACTGTTTCTCTTTGTGTCACCATGCGCATTACCATTTGCGTTTGTGGGCACCATGTTACTATGTGACAAGACAGCACGAGGTGGGAGTGTGGGGCCCAAAGGGCCCTCTGCTCCCACCACCGCATTACATTCACTAGTTCTCATAATTATTCTCAAAGAAGGAATTAGGGCAAAAACTCTGTGTAATGCATCAGTTAGGGTTGTTCCACAGCGACAAAGTGAGAAATTCGATGTTGGGTTGAAACCCTTTGCCCCTCAGCCCCCAACCAGCATGGGGTGCCGTTGGGTCATTGGTCCTAACTCTCACCCCATTCTCCTGTTCCTCAGCTTCTTTCCACATGTGATGGGGTGAGAGTTAGGGCCGATGACCCCAATGTGAACCCTGATGCTGGTAGGGGGGTGGGCTGGAGGGGTGCAAGGGGGGTTTCAACCCTAACTTCAAATTTCCTCACTTTTGTCCCTGTGAAACAACCCTAACTGATGCATTAAACTGAGTTTTTTGCCTCTAATATATATATATATTTATTTATTTATATATTTATATCTCTATATATATATATCTTTATAAAATGACAAAAAAAATCTAGAAATGTCATTGACTGAGAGACATCACCTGTCTATGCATTAAATTTCTATAAATACACAGTCAGGTGCTGAGTCCAATTTTCCTACCCAAATAAACTAATTGGAGACATTTTATAAGTGTAATAAGCTCCTCCAGGTGGGTGTGCAACATAGGATTTTAATACTCTTCCGAGGAGTGTAAAGACAATAGGCCTTCAGCCTCATCTCATACCTTACTACACCACTGGGGTATGCAATAAAATCCTATAATGCACACCCTATCATGGCTCATTACTTGCATATAGACCTTTGTCTGCTAGTCCTTTAGCCTGACACAGTGTTGCTGATCTGTGCAGTTTACAATTCAGCATTGTGATTGGTTGACCATCCATGGCACTCCAGACATTACCTCATGGGTTTTAGCCCACCTGATAGGCTAGTGATGCACATGACTCTAGGATCAAATTTCTGGTATATCCAGGTCTCAGAAACCCTTGCTCTCCAGTTCAAATCGTGTATCTGATAAGGCAACAAGCACACCAGGATCCCTGTCTGCTCCACACAGAAAGGTAGGCCTCTGATTTAATGACTATAATGAATACTTTGATATACATTGAAATATATTGCTGTTTCACAATAAAAATGCAGCCCATGGAGGCACTAATCATATCCCAGGGTAGCAAAAGCCAGCTATGTGGCTTTAAGTTTGTTCATTTTTACCTCTGATCATTTGAGGTTTATTTAGGCATAAATTATGAGAGACTGTTTTGGCTTGGGAGCAGAGATTCTAAACTCTGCAGAAGCCAGCAAAGTATTGCAAGTTTAATCGTGTTGCTAAGTTTTGAATCAGGCTTCTAGCCTGTATTTTTACTGCCATTCAGTACAGTTTCACATGTTTTAAACAGTATGTATGCTATCCTGTTGTTATCGGGGATATTGCGCTACAAAAGTGTCGTTTGAATCAGAAGAGACCTTTAGAGGGATTCCCATTTTAATTTGTTATATGTTTGGTTGAATCGTGCCAGGCTCCTCACGGCCCCGCAATCCTGAACCCCAGTGCTGCAACGCGTGTTAGCTCATTGAGCAATTTACCCGCTTAGGGCCTTTCCCTTCGCCTTTCCCAAGAGGCCCTCTGTAAGCATCCACAAGGTGCTCTGTGCTGTGGGAGCCTCCTCTGTGTGCTCACAACATCGCTGCTCTCTTGAGGGGTAGGCCCTGGGCCTCTGGCCTACCGTGTCCTGCAGCCTTCTGCCCTCCACCGCCGCATGGTGGGCTCTTGATTCTCGGAGCAGACACCTAGTTCAGGGCTGCAGTCACAAGAGCGATCATCCTGTGCGCTATAGGCACTTGTGTTCTGACTTCCCAGGAGGGACATGCTTTAACCCGAGGCCTTATGCTCCATAGGCCTCCAGCGATAGTAAAGTTCATGACCTGCAGCTGGGCCTCCCTTCTTCGCACACCACATGGCTGGGCCTCTCGCGCAACGTGGTGGCGAGGAGAAGCTTCAGCGTTGGTGCCAAGGCCAATTATGAGACCCTACAACACGACCACATGGTCGAGGGCCTCAGCTTCCTGGGGGTGGGGTTGATGGTTACAGTCCTTCCTGTGGTACAGGAACATCAGAATTTACCATCCCCTGACCCTGGGACTTCAAACCCTTTCGAATCAAGTTCTAGCCTGTTCTGCTTAACTCAGGCATACTGGGGGGTCAAATGCTCAAAAGGGGAATCAAATAACAGCCCACATGGGCCCACGGCTCCTTCACGCTCTATATGGGGTCCCTCACATAGCGACCTCCATATACAGATCATGAATTCCAATTTCTCCTCATTTCTACACACAGGCCCCTCTCCCAGCAACCTTTGGTGTACATGTGGCGACTTTAGTTTCACCCTATTTTTCACTCGGGTCCCTCCCCACAGTGACCCGTATGATCCCACCACTATACTGGAGGTCCCTTCCTATAGCGACTGCCAGGTTGGGGGAGCCTATCCATGAGGGGTCCCTCCCACAGCAACCCCTCATGCTGTTCTGACCACAAAAAAGGGGGATAACACAGGGCCCCCCTTTAAATGACCATACGGCCTGTCTGCACCTATGGTTCTCCCATTGCGGTGCTAGACCGTACACATTGCATTGGTAACTATGGGGCAAAGATCTGTCCACTGGACCTTGCACTAGCCCTAACTATATGCTTGCCTTCTTCTCTCTCACCAGATGGTCAAGGCCAAGAAGTGTTCCTCTTGCAATGCTACCCTCTTGCCCCAAGCTCTGGGCCCCCTTTGCTCTGCCTGTCTTCTTGACGACAACGATTTATCAATGGAGCAAACTCCTGTCATGGGTCCCGGCAATCCAGGGCCCAGACACCCCACTTGGATGGATCCTGGTTCCCTCATGATTCAAAACCAACAGGCCACAGTTGCGATGATGGAGAGCCAACAGAACTTCATGCTGAAGATAATGGAGAAACTCGAATCTCTTACGCAGCATAGAACAACAGCACCACTTCTGGAACCAGACAAGGCAGGGGGGCCCTCTGAGAAATGTCTAGACTCTGATAACCTGGCACCAGACGATCCCTTGACCAGACTCTGGAGAAGACAAAGATATACCAGAGGAAGAGGATGGAGTGGACACCGACGATGAGAAAATGGAACCACAAGCCGTACCTTCCCTCACTTCAAAATTGTGCTCCTTCGACATGGTCCCAGGCCTCATGAAAATTGTCAAAGCCACTATGGGGTTCGACGTCGAGGAGAGTAAACCAGAGTCAAAATTAGACCCCATGATCCAGCAGAAGGCGACCACCTCTGAGACCTTCCCCGTATGTCCAGCAATTGAGGACGTCTTCAACAAGGAGTGGCAATCCACAGAGCCGGGCAGAATGTCAAATAGAAGGAACTTGGACAGGATGTATCTGGTCCAAGAAGACAAGGCCTATCTCTGGTGCAAAGCTCCAACCATCGACCCACAGGTGGCGGCGCTCAGCAAGAAAACCATCTTACCCTGCGGGACCATAGCATTAAAAGATCCAATGGATAAGAAGTAGAGGACATGCTAAAGAGGGCATTCGAGGTCGAGGGAACTGCCGCGAAAACTGCTATGACAGCCATCTACACAGCTCATGCACAAATCCGCTGGCTCGAGGAACCCCAAGAGCAAGCAGACCCTAAGTCCAGGGAGGCAGAACTTTTAGAGTGCACTCTCGGTGCAGCTAAATACCTGGCGGACATGGCGGTGGACACCCTGAGACTGCACGCCAGGGCCACAGCCATCACCAATTGTCAGGAGAGCATTGTGGCTGAAGTTATGGGACGCTGACAATGAATCAAAGACATTATTACAAAATTTACCCATGAAGGGAAGCATGTTTTGGGGAGGGCCTACAGGACTTCCTAAAACAAAAGAGGAGGCAGAGACCTCCTTAAGAACAAGACCAAGTACACCTACCTCCCTTCAGAAGGCGGAGGTTTGGAGAGAACAGGTCATACCAACCTCGTGAGGGACACACTCTCCCAGAACAGTTCCTTTGAGGCAGAGGAACATCCAACAGTTACCGTAGTTCCTTCTCCCATGCTTACCAAATGCCCTCCTTAGAGCCCATGGCCAAAAGTTGGGGAAGAGGTAGAGGGTACAGGGGAAACAACAATGACTACGTGCCCAGAATCCTTCAAGGACAGGGGTCGTACCCCCCTGGGACAAAGACTATCACTGTTCAAGCCAGTGGCTCAACACAACCTCGGACAGGTGGGTCCTAGAAGTAGTATCAAGGGGTACTATATAGAGCGTCCCACCCCCATCACACACAGGTTTCTAAGCTCCCCATCACCAAAAGGAAGACAACCCCACATCAGGTCCAACATATCCTGTCGGAACTGCTACAAAACAGAGAAACATAGAAATATAGACTTTGATGGCAGATAAAAACCACTTGGCCCACCCAGTCTGCCCATTTCCCTTCCTATTGGAAAAGCTGCAGATTCTAGTTAACCAACAGCCTACTTCCTGCAACCCCCCACTATAATTGCCTTATGTCTGTCCCATGCATGTTTGAATTCCCCCACTGTTTTAGACCCCACAACCTCTCCAGGAAGGCGGTTCCATGCGTCCATCACTCTCTCCGTGAAAAAGAATTTCCTCACATTACCCTGAGCCATCCCCTCTAACTTTAAATTGTGCCCCCTTGTTCTTACACATCTCTTTTTCTGAAAGATGCTACCCTCCTGGACTTTGTTGATTCCCTTGAGGTACTTAAAAGTTTCTATCATGTCCCCCCTGTCCCTCCTTTCATCAAGGGTATACATATTAAGCTCTCTCAGTCTCTCTTTATATGGTTTCTGCTGTAGACCCTGCACCATTTTAGTTGCCTTCCTCTGGACTGCTTCCATCCTGTCTATGTCCTTGCGTAGATGAGGTCTTCAAAACTGCACGCAGTACTCCAGATGGGGTCTCATCAACTGTCTGTATAGAGGGATAACCACTTCCCTTTTTCTACTTGTGATGCCCCTCCCTATGCATCCCAGTATCCCCCTGGCTCTCCTTACTGACTTCTCACATTGCTTACCCACCATTAGGTCATCTGATATGACTACACCCAGATCCCTTTTCATTATTGTTGTCGTTAGTACCTCCCCTGCTATTGTGTACTCTTCTCCTGGATTTTTATTTCCCAGGTGCATTACTTTGCACTTCTTTGCATTGAGCCTAAGTTGCCATATGTCTGAAGATTCCTCCAACCTTGCCAAGTCCCTTCTCATCCTTTCTAACCCCCCCTTGTGTATCAACTCTGTTACAGATCTTTGTGTCATCCACAAAGAGGCATACCTTTCCTTCCAGACCCTCCGTAATGTCACCTATAAAGACGTTAAAGAGGACTGGACCCAGTACTGAGCCCTGAGGTACTCCACTAGTAACCCCCCTTTCTTCAGAATGTGTTCCATTCACTATTACCTTCTGTGTCCTGTTGTGCAGCCAGTTTGCTACCCAGGCTACCACCCTGGGACCCACTACCAGGCTGGCTAACTTGATTATTAATCTTTTGTGCGGGACTGTGTGAAATGCCTTGCTAAAGTCTAGGTAGGCCATATCCACAGCCCCTCCCTGGTCTATTACTTTGTTCACCCAGTCAAAGAAATCAATTAGATTCATCTGACATGACCTTCCTGCTGTGAATCCATGCTGCTTTGGGTCCTGTGCCCCGCTTGCCTCTAGGTACTCAACAATTCTTTCTTTCAGAAGTGATTCCATCATTTTCCCCACCACTGAGGTCAAACTAACAGGTCTGTAGTTTCCTGCTTCTGCCTTGCTCCACTTTTGTGAGGGGATCACATCTGCCCTCCTCCAGTCCTCAGGTACCACCCATCTTCCCTGATTTGTTAAAAAGTGTGGTTAGTGGTGTCACTAGGTCCTCCCTTAGCTCTTTTAGGGTTCTAGGATGAATCCGTCAAGCCCCATTGCTTTGTCCACCTTGAGTTTTAGGAGTTCTATCAGTAGCCTTTCTTCTGTAAATGGACTGGTGTCAACCCCACTATCCAGAGTGCTTCTACTGTTTGGTTTAGGTAACTCCTCCTCTTCTTCTTTTGTGAATACTGAGCAAAAGTATTCATTCAGTATCTCTGCCTTTTCACTGTCTCCCTCTGCCCACCTCCTTTATTAATCTTCACTATCCCTCCCTTAACTTTCTATGCTCCTAATGTACCTATAAAGGTTTTATCCCCATTCTTAACTGAGTTGGCTATCTTTTCCTCGGTTTGGGCCTTTGCTTTTCTGACTACCTTCCACTTCTTTCTGCTTTAATTGATACAGTTCCCTGTCGTGCTCCGTCTGTGATTCTTTATACTTTTTGAATGCAGCCTTTTTCTCCTTAACCTTCCCTGACACCTCTTTTGAGAGCCATAGTGGTGTTTTATTCCGCTTTGTTTTCTTTATTTGTTTCACACAAAGGCTTGTTGCCTCCATGATGGCAGTTTTGATTTTTCTCCATTGTTCTTCCACCCCTCCTTTCTGGCCAGTTGCTAATGCATTCCTCAGGTATTCACCCATTATGCCAAAGTCAGCCCTTCTAAAGTCCAGTATCCTTGTCTTTGTATGGCTTGTCTCCATGGTTGTGTTTATTGTGAAGCACACTGTGCAGTGGTCACTTGTTCCCAGATGTCTACTGACTTCTAAGTTTATGATCCTCTCTCCATTTGAGAGTACCAGGTCTAATATTGCTCCCTCCCAAGTGGGTTCCACCACTAGCTGTCTAAGGCATGCTCCTGTAGGGCATCAAGAATGACCCTGCTCTTGGATGTGGCTGCAGACCATGTCACCCAGTTAACTTCTGGCATATTCAGGTCCCCCATCAACAGTATCTCCCCTTTTTCAGCCATTTTGAGAATGCCCTTTATCATCTTCTTGTCCATTTCCTTCCCTTGAGATGGGGGTCTGTATACAACCCCTGTGTGGATTGTGATGCCATTCCCTGTCTCCAAAGTGACCCAGAGTTCCTCTTGTCCTCCCCCTTTACTTTTTAGTTCTGTAGCTTTGATCCCTTCCCTTATGTAGAGAGCTACTCCACCTCCTCTTTTACCCTCCCTGTCCCTTCTGTAGATTGTGTACCCTGGTATGTTGACATCCCACAGCCATCCAGCCATCCCCATGCACGAGCAGAAACTAGGGGTGTACTCCATTTTCTTTCTCTTGAACAAGAAATCGGGAGAACTTCACCCCATCCTGGACCTGAAACACCTCAACGAACACGTGGTGTGCTACAGGTTCAAAATGGAGATCATAAGATCAACCCTCCGCAGCATCTGGGTAGGCGATTACCTCACATCCATAGACTTGAAGGACTCATACCTCCACATTCCCATCATACCAAAACACCGACAATACCTCCAGCTTCCACATTTTAGGCCATCACTCCCAGTATCAGGCCTTGCCCTTCAGGCTCACCTCAGCACCAAGGGTGTTTACCAAGGTGTCCATCATTCTAGTAGCCAGACTCTGGGATCCGGGTCTGGATATCATACCCTACTTGGATGACTGGCTCATTCGAGCACGCTCAAGGAGCAATTGCACAGAGACACATTGACCACCCTACAGGCACTTGAGAAACACGGCTGGGTAGTGAACTGGGCCAAAAGCCATCTGGTGCCCACACAACAGATTGAACATCTGGGGGCACTAATCAACACGTCACAGGGATGGGCAAAACCCTCTCAAACAAGGTTGCTCAATCTGATAGCCCTGGCCCGTCACATGAGATCCTGCCATCAGACAACCATGGGATGCATAACCCAGTTGCTAGGGTGCATGGCATCTTGCATAGACCTCATACCCTGGGCCAGATGGCACATGCAACCGATCCAGACTTACGTACTCACTCGGAGATCAGCGAACGAGTACAATCTACAAGTCGTAGTCCCACTTCCACCATTGGTGAAACACTCTCTAACATGGTGGACAGTGAAGTCCAACCTCACAAGAGGGGTCCCACTAGAGGCATCTTACACTGCCACAATAGAAATGGATGTGAGCCTGTCTGGCTGGGGACCGTGCTTGGGCGACTTGATGGCTCAAAGCCTATGGACACCAACAGAAGCCAAATTATCCATCAACATCCTAGAAATGAGGACCATAGCTCATGCCCTCGAAGCTTTCAAATCATTCATCTACGGCCAGTCGGTTCTTATATGCTCAGACAACCAGGTCACGGTGGCGTATAACGCAAAACAAGGTGACACCAGGAGCAGAGCCATGCTGAGGGGAGGCAACATCAGTCCTCAATTGGGCGCAAACCAACCTCAGCCACCTCAGCACAGTGCATCTCGCAGGCAGACTCAATGTGCGAGCAGACTGGCTCAGCCGGCAACAGGTTCACCCAGGAGAATGGCAGCTCCATCCTGACCTCTTCCAGATGATCCAGGAAGCCTGGGGGCCAGTGTCCATGGACCTCATGGCCACAACGGAAAACACACAGGTTCAGGTGTTCTATTCATGGTTCAGGGAAAGCCGGTCACAGGGAACCGATGCCCTGTCACAACCGTGGTCCCGGGAGCATGCCTACATGTTCCCACCCCTTCCCTTACTCCCCCCAGGTACTAAGCAAGATCCAAGCATCTCGGTGTACCATCATCCTAGTGGCCCTCTACTGGCCATGGAGGACATGGTTTGCCATGGTCCTCGACATGACACTAGCCAGCCTCAGATTGCCTTACCAAGCAGGCATGCTGACACAGGGCCCAATACTCCACCCGGCCCCGCAGACTCTGAAACTCACGGCCTGGCTCCTGAAAAGAAAATACTGATGAGAGCAGGCTACCATGAGTCCATCATATTGACGATGCTACAATCTAGACGGGCCTCGACCACATCCACCTATGGTAGACAATGGTCTCTATTTGTGAAGTGGTGTCAGAGCATGGTAAGGACCCAGAGCAACTGGACATTTCAACCATTCTTTATTTCTCCAACAGGAGTAGACAAGGGCTGGCCCATTCATCCCTCAGAGTACAACTCTTGGCCATTGAGCGGCCACGGGCCCCATCGGGGATACAGCCCAGAAGCACACCTGATGCCCTACGCTCTAAGAGCAGTGGAAGTGCTCCGACCCAGAGTCTGACCCACCATTGCACCATGGGATCTCCCACTGGTACTGGACTCTCTCAGTTCAGCCCCTTCGAGCCGCCCATAGGTGGACCTATTCTGGGTGGGCCTCAAGGCTTGCTTCCTTGTCGCCATCTGCTCAGCTTGATGGATCGAGAGCTAGGGGTACTATCATATAAGGAACCTTATACAGTTTTCACCCCTCAAGGTGTCCGCTTATGAACGGTTCCAGCCTTCCAACTGAAGGTATCCACAGTGTTCCATAGGGAACAACCCATCGAGTTGCCTACCTTCTCTGGAGACACACAACAGGGTGTTAAGCTGATCCCACATCATCTGGATGTTGGGATCACCCTCTCCATTTACATAGCCAGGACGCTGCCCCTACATAAGACGGAGAGATTATTTATCGTTACAAGGGGACAAAGACAAGGTAAGATAGCTTCCAAGACCACGATCGCTGGCTGGCTCAGAAGAACCATACAGGAAGCTTATCTAGCCAAGCATACAACATCCCCCGAGGGTATCAAGGCCCGTTCCACTAGATCAGTAGCCACATCCTGGGCTGAAAGGGCGAACATGTCTACAGAAGACATATGCAAAGTGGCAACATGGTCTTCCATCCATATGTTCACCAGACACTATAGGCTTGAGCACCTGTACAACATACAGCCCACTTTTGCCACACAGATCCTCCTAACAGCCACATCCACCTCTCACTCATAGACCACTCGGTTTCCCTCCCTAGGGTACAATACTGCTACTTATCTACCCATGAGGTAATGTCTGGAGTGCCATGGATGGTCAACCAATCACAATGGGTGTTTACTCACCTGGTAAAGGTGACTGTGTTGGTTAACATCCATGGCACTCCAAGACCCTCCCAACAGAGTACTCAGAGTGACCGGGACCGGAGTTTTTTCCAAACATATCTGAGGAGGGGGTAGGGTATATTCTACTACGGGCTCAACCACAAGGGTGAGAAGTCCGACAGTCGACTATTATGGATCAAGATTAGATTGTATATAATAGGAAAATAAAACGGGCCTATTGGCCACACGAGCTTAAGTCTCAGGTTGCATCATTATGTACAATGATTGTATTGTCTTTTCTTGGATTTTGTATTTGCGCTTTACTAACCTTTGATTTCAGCTATGGAAGATTCGAACTGAGAGCAGGGGTTTCTGGGACCTGATATACTAGAAATTTGATCCTAGAGTCATGTGCATCACTAGCCTATCAGGTGGGCTAAAACCCATGAGGTAATGTCTGGAGTGCCATGGATGTCAACCAACACAATCACCTTTACCAGGTGAGTAAACACCCAATAAGACACTTAGGTGGATGGGATTTACTGCTGCTATATGTAGTATGTTATGAGGCAAGCTGAGAAACCACTCAAGAACTGCATAAACTCCCAATGACACACACTGGTGTGCCTTTGTGTTATTAAAGAATTAATTCTAGCTTTAAAAGGCTTGTAAAAAAAAGGAGAAAATCAGTTCATTAAGAGAAAGGAAAATAACAATGAAATGCAAGGCTAATGTAAGATTTCAGACAGTGGGTCATGCTGAGATCTGTCCAGTTGTTCTAAAACTCTTTGTCCAATCAGACTATGGTATGCAAACAAGCCATTTTAAATAAAAACACTGCAGTGCACCAACAAATACAACACAGGTCCATTTTTGTCAAAGCTGCTTTACGAAGTCTGCAAGCCCTAAACTCATGTGAAATGTTTGAAACATCAGTGTGTCCTTGCAGTTGGCAAGGATCCGTTCCAGTGTTTAATAAACACTGTCTATGAGAGTAACAGTGACTCATGTAAACAGAAAGAATCCTTTGACATTATGAGTAAGCAACAGCTTGAACATTTTTTAAGAACCTGAAATAAAGTTGCCAAATATTTATTTATTTATTTATTTATTTATTTATTTATTTATTTATTTATTTATTTATTTATTTATTTTATTTAGTTTTTGTTGACCGGGTAAGTGCAATAGACAAATCCTGCCTATTTTCAGGCATGGCCCAGGGGAAGGGGATACAGATGAATGCCGACTGACCTTGAACCAGATTAAACTGTTGGTGGTATTTTTAGTGACTGAGGGAAGTTTGGCCAGGACCCCTACTCTTTTCGATAAGTGCCATGGGGTCTTTAACATCCACGTGAACTACCACCAATCCAGGCAAGTGGGACCTCGGTTTAACGTCTCATCCGAAAGAATGAACATCCGAATATAAACTCTAAGATTGCTTTTAGATAATCATCTTGTTGCATTTGTCTTCCAACAAGCCTGTAATCCAGGCTAGTCCTTTCATGGACAATGGGCTTGACCTCATTGGCTATGTGATCAAAACCATAATGGAAAGAGAAGACAATAAATAAAATAACTATGGGGTGCATACAGACAGTACCTACATTCAGTGCATCCCTAAATTTTGTATCATACCATCTGGCATGCAGGAGAAGCTAGAAATCCAGCCACTTCCTGAAGGTCAATCTGCAACTTTGTTGTACTGTGTGAGCTAAGTTACTCATGTACTTTCTTGGATGCTACTATGATTACACTTACATCATAGTGTATATTTTTGGTTTATTTAAAATACATTTGTTTTCGAAATTAGGATCAAAACCACATCATCTCGGTATTAGTAAAAATAGTAGTTAACAGTAAGGCCCCACAGTACAGCATTTCAGTACTGATGCCATATGAGACTAGAAGAGGGAGCATGCAACAAAACAGAGACATCACATACTAAAAGGCAAAGTAAATGAGCGGTGCAGAACCAAGGGTGTGGTGATGCTGCAAAAAGCCAACTCTAATCAGACAAAAGCAAAAGCAGTGCACTGCAAAGACAAATGAAATAGTCTAGAGATTAGAGTAATGAGCTATAAATGAGCTTGGTACAACCAGCAGACATGGGTTTGATTCCCACCACATCCACTTGTCTACTGTGTCTCTGAGCAAGTCATTTAACCACCCCAGTGCTCCAGGGTAGTTCCTGTAAACAGGCACTTGTGCCTTGTGGGCCTTACCTAGCTACCAAAGAATTAAACAAAAACAAAAAAAGAAACAGTGTTGCAAACATGAAATATGTAAGCAATAAGAAATGATTAGACAGTTCTAATGCACAGCCAGGGCATAGTAAGGCATAATGCCACAAGATAAGGGCCTTCAGCCTCTGCCATGTGTTAGAACTCTGTAATGCACATCCATGGAGTGTCTTATTGTGCTTAGAGAATTGGATTGTAAAAATTACAATTTATGTTTTAATAGTAAAAAAACTAAATCGGTGATGTGTTTTTGTATAAAATAGTTCCTCCGCCTGTATTATGTTAATGTAATCTATTTTGCTCTTAAGTGTTTTGACCTTTAATAGCCACCATAGCTGGATTGCAATGGTTTGTCAGTCTCCCCCCCACACACACACTCAAAATGAAGCAGCTAAGTTTAAATCATTTGCTGGCAGACATTCTAAGTGTTACTTTACTTTAAAATGCTGAGCGAATGAGCAAGTGGGCAGCCAGGATGAAAGCTGAGTGCTCCACTGAAGATGCCAGCTGTGAGTGCAGGTAAGATTTAAACAAACATAAAAAAATCTGCTTTTCTGCAGTTGTTTCCCTCTGTGGTTGAAATTTGAATTCAGTTGGAGCAGCATTTGAGGACTGCTGGCGGGAGCAGGGGGGGATGTGCGCGATTGAGGTCTGACTGAATGATCGAGTGGCCAGCCTGGATGAAAGCTGTGATTGCTTCACTGGAGATGTCCAATGTGACAGTTGGCAAGATTTAAACAAATAAAACCTGCTTTTTCTGCAGATTTGTTTCCACTGTCTCTGTGGCTGAAAACTGAATTCAGTTGGAGGGCAGTGTTTGAGGACCACTGGAGGGAGCTGCAGCGGTGGTGGGTAGCGCGCAAGTTTGAGGTCTGAGCGAAAGAGTGAGCTGGCAGCTGGGATGAAAGCCATGAGTGCTTCACTGTGGATGTCAGCTGTGATTGTGACTATGATGGTAAAACATGTAAACAAACAAAAAAAACTGCACTTCTGCAACACTGTTTCCCATGTCTGTGCTCGGTCAAGATTTACATTTAGTTGGAGAGCAGCATTTGAGGACTGGTGATGGCAGTATCAGAGGAGGGAGTCAGATGCACATGGCTTCTAAACATGATGTGGTTATTCCGGTGGTTTTCTACCTAGAAAGAAAGAAGTTGATTGTCATTGAGGATCTCTGAGTCTGTAGTTTGAATGGGGGGAAGGAAGAGCAAGCAAACAAGGAATAAGTATAATAACTACAAGCAAGCCAAATTCAACAGGGGGAGGTGCAGTGAACAGGCAGCTAGTGGGGGAAATGGTATCTGTTTACTTTTAAAATTCTAACAGCCACCTAAGGATTTGTATTGGGTACTGTGTCCTGCTTGACAGCACTTGTTTTACCTGTGCATTAGACGGATCTAATGCACAGGTAACAGCCAATCAGGATGAAGGATTTTCCTTGCCCATTTTACATTTTATAAGTTTTATTACTGCATTACTCACAATTCAAAAATGTGCTGTCACTATGTGGTGTGCTGCCACATCATTGGGAGGTGTGGTTAATGCAACAACTAACCCAATAAATGGTCTACAAAGCCTTGCAGCAGATTACCCATTGTCTTTGGCCCTCCTTGGACACCTGGCCTCTAGGTAGACAGGTATGGTTCTGCCCACGGATGGAGAGATGCCCTGACATTACCACTGGAGAGGAACCTCTGGGGTTGTGCACAGGGTGGGGACATCTAGATGGTGGAGGAGAATGAGGGTTAAACAGGGCTCTGGCTTGTTCCCTCTCACTCTTCTCTCCCACATGAAGATCTCAGAACTACCAGTAGCAGAGTTGCAGCAGAATGAGCAGGAGGTACTTAGGATCAGAAGGCATCAATTGCGGTGTAGTTTCTTATCATTTCAGCAGTTGCTGAGTAAGATTGCCCCGTAAGCAAAAAAAGGTACTATCTGGTAAGACAATAGCAACCACAGTGCTGGAAAACCAGCTGAGGATCAGGTAAACAGAGAAAGGCCAAGCTTGGTTGGATGCCTTGGAGGCAGCCCCAGCACTCAAGAGAACTTGGCACCAGAAAAATAGAAGGGGGCCAGTAATGGAGTCAGAAGCCCGCCCCCCCCAGCAAGGCAGCAAAGAAATCTCAGGAGAAAGGTGAGTTAAGTATGGGGATAATGTGTTTTCTTATATGGAATTCAGACCGATGGTGACAAGAGTGTGCAAAGCCCCCCCACCCCAGTGACTTCCCAACCTGACCATCTGCCAGCACAGGTGTCAAGAGGCCTCTGGCCAAAAATGAATCTGAACCAGACATGGTGGTAGTAGAATCAACCCTCCTGATCAACCCCACAAGGGTTGACCCTGTACAGCTGCCCCCTCTCCCAAAAACCTGCCAGATCCCATAGCTGGACCTTTCTGTCCAGATGAGAAGCTAGACAAGCTATAGGAGGCAGTGGTGTGTTTTGTGGTGGCAATTCAGGACTCAAGGGGTGTCCATTGTCCAGACAGCACCGGGGGCAGGTGGTAACAGACAGTGCTAGTGGCAGGGGTCCCCTACCCTAGGGCATTATGTCAGTGTAGCTCAGCCAGTCAGATAGCATCTGCCTAAAAAGGTCTGCCAGCAGATTCACAGGTGCAAATATGTAGACGTGTTTTCATTACTGCACGGGCCTAAAGGAGCTGGAGGAAAACAAGGAGAAAAAGAGGTCTCTGAAAAGGAGATAGTTAAGGTCAACAGGGTATTCAGCAAATGGATGGTGGGATTTACAGTTTTCTCCAGCACTATTTGTCAGATGGCCCAGGAAAAAGTGTTGACTTGTTTAGTTATTTGAATAGGATCATATATATCCAGAGGTGCAAAGGGGAGGCTAGTTGGCTGGAATATGATGCAGAATTCTGGCACTGCATGCAGTACAACCTATCTATGGACTGTGGAATCCTGGATGTGCTCCTACTGACAGAGATCATACACAGGGTGGGATCTCCATACAGACAGTGGGTTACCAACTGGAGTATCCCAGTCTCATAAACCAGAGCTTAAAGGTCCCAGAATCATCTGCATTTCTGGTTCATGAATTTGTAACAAGGGCCCATGCAACTTTTGGCATGAATGTTTCATATGTGTATATATATATATTTATATATATATATATATGTATATATGTTACATATATATTTTCTTTGCAAAAACTTTGTTAATGCATTAGTTAGGGTGAATACCATTGTGACAAAAGCAGAGAAATGAGGCATTAGGTTTTCCAACACTAACACCCCACCCCCAGTGTTCCCACCCCTACCACCCCACTCCCATCCTCCACCCCCCCCACACCAACAGGTGTCAGGGTGTGCCATTGGGTCATGAGGCCTGAACTCTCACCCCATTCCACATGTAAACCAGCTACACACTACAGTATAGGACAATGGGGTGAGAGTTAGACCTGATGACCCAATGGCAACCACGAGGCCTGTTAGTGTGGGGAGAGTGGGGAATGGGGGTGGTAGGGGTGGAACCTGGGTGAGTATTTGGGTTGAAAACCCTAACGCCTCAGTTCCCTGTTTTGTTGCTGTGGCATTCACCCTAACTAATGCATAAAATGTTTTTTTGCAAAGAATCTCTTCTTTTCAGATAGTACGAATGTATCCTCATTTTATTGTTGTGGGAGCGCAGGGTCCTTTGAACCCCGCGCTTCCACCCTTCATTCAAATAGTACAACAGTGTCCATACATCATGGCTTTGCATCCTGTGCTCCCATCCCTCCATCCAGATAGTACAACAGTGTCCACATTCATGGTGTGTGACTGCAGGGTCTCTCCACTGAGATAGTACAACAGTATACATATGTCATGGTGGGAGTGCGGTGTCCAAGAAGAGCAGGGTCCTTCACACCCTGCACTCCCATCCCTCCATTGAGATAGTACAACAGTATCCATATGTCAGGGTGGGAGTGCAAGGGTGACCCTGTGCTCCCATCCCTCCATCAAGATAGCAGAGCAGTATCCATATGTTATGGTGGGAGTCAGAGTCCTCGCAACCCTGTGCTCCCATTCCTCCAGCCAGAGAGTATAACAGTGTGAAAAATGGGAAACACTTGCAAAGTTACGAGCGTGCATAGAAACTCCACAATGCACACTCATAATGTGCTCATTTTTTGTAATTTTTTCACCAGATTTTCAACATCGGCATTACTGGACCTCCCCTCATGAACAATACAACAGTGATTTTGTTAATCTATCCCAAAAGTTGATTTTGCACAGTGACTGTGCCATTCTGCACCACAGGTGTGAAGTCACATTCCAGACAGGATGTGCAAAATGACAGCTGTTCTGTTCATAAGGTAGTGTGAAATAATTACAATGTTGAAAATATGGAGTGAAAATATGAAAAATTGGTAGTTACAAGCGTGTATAGAAAGTGTGCAATGCACGTCCAGAGAGCAGTCATTTTGGGGAATTTATTCACCAGATTTTCAACATGGGCTTTAAGGATCCTCCCCTTACTGAACAGTGGCACTGTCATTTTGTTAATCCTTCTAAAAATTTGATTTTGTGCAGTGACCACGCCATTCTGTGCCACAGGTGCAAAAACACATTTTGGGCACGATATGAAAAATGACAGCTGTACTGTTCATAAGGAGGTGTTAAAAAATGAAAATATTAAAAATTGGTGCTGTTATGATGGTGTGTAGAAACTGTGCAATGCACGCTCATAAAGCAAGTCATTATTGGCAATTTTTCACCAAAATTGCAACATGAGCTTTTTGGGACCCCACCTCATGAACAGTGGTACTGTAATTTTGTGAATTGGTCCCAAAAGGTAATTCCACACAGTGACCACAAAATCACCTTTTGGGACTGAGAAACAAAATGACAGTGACAGTGTTCATGACGAGGGGTCCCAAGAACCTTATGTTGAAAATTTGGGCCAAAATTCCTAAAATTAGCTGAGATGTTAATCTAAGTTGAAATCCCCCATTGAATCCCATTATACAGCGCTTACCCAATATCTCATTTTGCAGTTTGGCTTTGAAAAGCACAGACATGTCTCAGTCCAGAGAAGGTCATGACTTCCAACCTCCGGAGGGTAAGTATGGGTGAGGGGGGGTGTGGGGAGGTGGGTGTGTAAAGAGAGGGTGGGGATGGAGGAGAGGGAGATGACAATAGGCCGTTTTCTCCATCCAACATCTGGAGTGGGCATCCCGGTGTTGGAAAGTGTAAATAATTTAATAAATATATCAGCACACTGTGCTGGGTTCCTAGTGTGCCACAATACTGGGAGGGGGGATACAGATCAACATGGGGATTGGGCACCCCAATGTCGAAAGGGGCAGAATAGATCAATGCAGGTTCCTGCATCAAAATGTGTGCAAATTTTGATGCAGGATCCTCCATCAAAGTACTGTAATGTGCTGCACAATGATTTTGTATCAGAAAGCATTGTGCAGCACATCATAGTACTTCGATGCAGGATCCTGCATCAAAATTTGTGCACATTTCAATGCAGGATTCTGCATCGAAGAAAAGGCCTCAGAAGACAGTTTTCTTCTCCTCAGTTCGCATTTCAGCTTTGAAGAGTGCAGACGTGTTCTGGTCCACAGAAGATCACAGCTTTCAGCCTCCAGAGGGTAAGTATGGGTAAGGCGGGTGCAGGGAGGTAGGTGAACAGAGGGAGGGTGGTGATGGGGAGGGGACTGGGGTTAGATAATGATGGATGGTTTTCATCATTACATGTACAAAAATAAAAAAGACTTTGAGGGACAGTTTTCTTCATTTACAGGGTGTAAAAGAAATAAATTTGGGCACACTGAGGTGGGCTCCCAGTGTGCCACATAGGTTATGGGGAAGGATCATCATGGTGACAGGGGGACTGGGCACTCCCCCATCAGCAATAAGAGTGGGCTTGGAGGGGTCCTCCGACACCGGGAGTGGGCATCCAGGAGTCGGAAACTTTTAAATAATTATAAATAAATAAATATATTGGCACACTGGGGTGGGGTCATAGTGTGCCACAATATGGGGAGGATTATAGACTGACATGGGGATTGGGCACCCCGATGTTGAAAAGGGCAGACTAGATCATTGCAGGATCCTGCACTGAAATGTGTGAAAATTTTGATGCAGGATCCTGCATCGAAGTACTGTAATGTGTTACACAGTGGTTTTGTATCAGAAAGCATTGTGCGGCACATTACAGTACTTTGATCCAGGATCCTGCATCGAAATTTGACCACATTTTGATGGAGGATTCTGCATCGAAGAAAATACCTCAGGGGGCAGTTTTCTTATTTTCATGGGTATTTACACATAAAAAATACATACATACACTATACCCAGTACACACCATGTATTGCGCGCACAAAGCACACAAAAGTGGGTCTTCCATGACTCTGCAGCTGGCAGCACGAGTTCCAGCTGCGGCTGCAGAAGTCAAGAAAGTACCACTCTTCTCATGCAGAGAATGGACTCCAAGCCATTCTCTGTATATGCTGGCACTTGAGAGAAAAACTTCTTTGGGTCCCAAAAAAACATCAGAATACACATGAAGGGGTTCTCTTTAGTTTTTTTCTGATGTTTTTTGGTGTTTAAAAACATTACCTAGTTTAACATCCTCGCTAAGCAGAAAAACAAGATGGCAGCCGCAACACAGCTCAATCGATCGAAGACTGTGAATTGTGTGAAAAATACTAGCATTCCTTGCAAAGAGAAGCTAGCATTTCTCACACAGTACTCCTATTGTTCAAAAATAAGCTAGCATTTTTCGCACAATACTCTTATTGTGTGAAAAAAAAAATTTCGTCTCTGACATGTACATTTTCCCATAGGAAATAATGGGAAAATAAAAAAGTCATAATGTTTGAACAGATTAATATTTTTCCACCAAACCTTCAAAAGGCACATCTGTGACCCAAAAGTTTTCTACCTTGAAAATTTCATCCCAAAACATAAAGTCGTTTTTGAGATCCAGCTATAGAAAGAAATGTCAAAAATCCCAATGTTTCTGTTTTTTTCAACACTTTATAGCTCAGAAACCACTTAAAGGATTCCCACTAAATCTGGCAGGTCAAGAGAACTACCCCTAGAGATTATACATGCTAAATCCATTGAACAGTTCCAAAGTTATTAAAGCTCAAAGTTTGGACTTTAACATAGAAGTGCAGCTTCACCCTAACATATATACATATATTACTGTAGCACAGTAGTGCTACCATAGTTAGGGTTGAGTACCCCATTTAAGGTTGAATGGTGAAACTTTTCACCTTAATAACTTTGGCACCATTCAATGAATTTGCCTGAAATTTGGCAGGCATAGGGCACAACCATAGATCTTGGGATCTGCTATCTTTGTACTAGTTGATTTATGGTTGTGGAGTTATTAAGCAACATTCTGGCATACAATTACGCTTTTTATGCATTCTTTGCTCACACCTACAGGTCACGTACCAGTCCAAAACTTCAGGAATGTGTGTCCGGGGTCCCCAATGTGTCTTTTGAAGATTTTGTGAAAAAATATTGAATGGTTCAAAAGTTATTCAAAAAACAAGTTTCCCATTATAGTCAATGGGAAAAGTTAACAAAAAGTTTGGCAGTGTCGCAAATGCTGTTTTTAGTGTCGCAAATGACCCAAGTAGTGTCGCAAATCTGCCATTTTGTTTTCAGTTACCGATCACAGAAATGCTTGGCATTTAAAATTGGGACCATCTAGGGACACAGTTATTTTTGTGTTTACCTAGTTGAGCCCTGAGGATGCTAGGCATGCCTTTATTCTGTGGTTAAACACCCCAGAAATATGTTTTTGAAATTTTTGGGAAAAGTAGTGTCACAAAGTAGTGTCACACCTGTGACACTTTCATGATTTGTTTTCCAAAAGTGTCATAAATCACGACACTACTTTGCAACACTATGGCCAAAATGACAGGAATTGTTTGCCACTGTGCTGCAAAACAACTGTTTGGTCTTTTGGGCTGAAATTTTGGAGGAAAGAAAGACAATATCCCACAGATGTGCCTTTTGGTGGTTTGGTGAGAAAATATTGCAGGGATGCAAAGTTACGGTACTTCGAAGGTGACACTTTTTCCCATAGACTAACATTGCGGCGTCTGCCATGCCTTTCAAGACCCATATCTCGGAAACGGTGTTAGTACTTGCGTTTCTACTACTGTTTATCTTTGAGTTTGTATTTGCGTCTCTGTGCGATTTTCATTTTGGCGTGTCCATGCGATTTTCATGTGCGCTTACTACTGATCTTACGCTTGTGTTTCGCTTGTGTTACCATGACAATGTGCATAACGGTTTGCATTTGCGTACATGCTTGTGTTTGTGTTTCCGTTTCCTTGGCATCAGTTTCCACTACCTTTTCATCTCCATGCACATTTTTATGTGTGCTTATGACTGGTCTAACATTTGCATTTCCGCTTATGCTACTGTGACTATGTGTGTCATGGTTTGCATTTCATGTATATGCTTGCATTTGTGTTTCCATTGGCATCAGTTTCTGCTAGCATTTATATTAATGTTTGCTTTAGCATTTATGTTTGTGTCAGCATGTGTGTAACTGTTAGCGCTTCTGTTTGCATTGCAGTTACCATTACTATATCACAACAAAAATTTCATCATGGGGCCCCGTGCTCCCACCACCAGATTCATTCACCATTTATAGTCCTCAGAGTCCAAAAGAAGGATTATGGATATAAATGGTTCAGGTCCATGATTGTAGTAACACACTAGTTGTGACACTTAGGAGTTGCACAGTGTCAGCTAGGCAATGTCCACCCCCACCCTCACAGGACAGGTAGTGCATCCTGAGTGGAGATTCACAAAAAAAGAAAGGCCATAGACATCAATGGTGCACCTTGTGGTTGCAGGGTGCACATTAGAGCAGTTAGGAGTTGCACGGCATCAACCAGTCAATCCCCTCCCCCAGAGCAGGTACTGCATCCTTAGTTGATACTCATAGGAAAACAAAGGTTATGGATGTAAACAGCACAGCTACATGATTGCAGTAACACACTAGTTGGGATAGTTAGAAGTCATATGGTGTTAGCTAGGCAATGCCCCCCCCACACACACACACATCAGGTACTGTATCCTGAGTGCAGACCCACAGGAAAATAAAGGCCATGGATATAAACAGTACAGCTCGGTGATTGCAGTAACACACTACTTGGGACAGTTAGAAGTTGTACAGTATCAGGTAGGCAATAGCCCCCCCTCAGGCCAGGTGGTGCATCCTGAGTGGAGAGTCACAGGAAAAGAAAGTGCATAGACATCAATGGTGCTCCTTTGTGATTGCAGGGGTACACAAGTTAGGACAGTTAGGATTTGTATGGCATCACCCCCCCCCGAGCATATACTGCATGCTCAGTGGAGAATTACAGCAAAAGAAAGATTGTGGATGACAATGGTACAGGTTCATGATTGTAGTAACACACTACTTCAGACAGTTGGAAGTTGAGCAGTGTCAGCTAGGGAATTCCCACCCCCCACAGGACAGGTAGTGCACCCTGAGAGGAGCGTGACAGTAAAAGAAAAGTAATAGATTTCAATGGTGTACCTTTGTGGTTGCAGGGGCACACAAGTTAAAACAGCTAGGAGTTGCACGGTGTCAGACAGGCAATGCCCCCCCCAGATCAGGGTACTGCATTCTGAGTGGAGAGCCACAAGGAAAGAAAGGTTATGGATATATATGGTACAGCTACATTATTGCAGAAACACACTGGTTGAGAGAGTTAGTACTTGTATTGTGAGCTGGGCATTGTCCATCCTGTCCCCAGGACAGGTAGTGCTCCTGAGTGGACAGTCACAGGAAAACAAAGTCCATAGACATTAACAATACAACTCTGTGGCTGCAGGGACATACAAGTTAGGACAGCTAGGAGTTGCATGGCGTCAGCCAAGCAATGCCCCTCCCATACCACAGACACACACAGCAGGTACTGTATCCTGAGTGTAGATCCAGAGGAAACAAAGGATATATACATTGATGGCATACATACCTGTTTGCAGGAGTACGTTAGAACAGCCAGGAGTTGCATGGCTTCAGCCAGGCAATGCCCCCACCCCCTCATGCACAGCAGGTACTGCATCTTGAGTGCAGACTAACAGGGAAATAATGGTTATAAATATTAATGCTATGGGTCCATAATTGCAGTAACACAGAAGTTGGAACAGTTAGGATTTGCATGGCGTCAACAAGGCAATGCCCCCTCCAAGACCAGGTAGTGCATCCTGAGTGGAGAGTGATAGGAAAAGAAAGTCTATGGACATCAATGGTGCACCTCTCTGGTTGTAGGAACACACAAGTTAGGACAGTTAGAAGTTGTGTGGCATCAGCCAGGCAATAGCCCCTCCTCGTGAGATCAGAAATTGTATCCTGAGTGAGAGTCATGGTAAAAGTGAGGGCATAAAGATAAACAGTACACCACTTTTATTGCAGGAACACACAAGTTAGCACAGTTAGGATTTGCATGGCATCAGCAGGGAATTGAGTGCCCTTCACCCACCCCCCAGATCACATACTGCATGCTCAGTGGAGACTCACAGCAAAGAAAGATTGTGGATGACAACGGTACAGCTCCATGATTGCAGTAACACACCACTTTGGACAGTTGGAAGTTGAACAGTGTCAGCTGGGAATTCCCTTCCCCTCCCTCTCAGGGCAGGTAGTGTGTCCTAGGTGGGTACAGTAAAAGAAAAGTAATAGATTTCAATGGTGTACCTTTGTGGTTGCAGGGGCACAAGTTAGGACAGTTAGGAGTTGCATGGTATCAGCCAGGCAATGCCCCCCACAGCTCAGGTACTGCATCCTGAGTGGAGAGCCACAGGGAAAGAAAGGTTATGGATATATGGTACAGCTCCATTGTTGCAGAAACACACTGATTGTGACAGTTAGTACTTGTATTGTGAGCTAGGAATGCCCCGCCTGCTCCTCAGGACAGATAGTGCTCCCTGAGTGGACAGTCACAGGAAAACAAAGTCCATAGACATTAACGGTGAACCTCTGTTGCTGTAGGGACATACAACTTAGGACAGTTAAGAGTTGCATGGCTTCAGACAGACAATGCCCTCCCCCCATACTACACTCACATACAGCAGGTGCTGTGTCCTGAGTGGAGATCAACAGGAAACAAAAGCTGTTGAAATTAATGGTATACATCCCTGTTTGCAGTAACACACAGTAGTTAGGACAGTTAGGAGTTGTATGGTGTTAGCTAAGCAGTGTCAGCCCCGCACCTCCCAGGCCAAGTAGTGTAACCTGAGTGGAGAGTCACAGGAAGAGAAAGTATATAGACTTCAACGGTGCACCTTTCTGGTTGCAGGGTCACAAAACTTACGACAGTTAGGAGTTGCACGGCATCTGCCCCCCCCACATCAGGTACTGCATCCTGAGTGCAGACCCACAGGGAAGGAAAGGTTATGGATATAAACGGTACAGCTCCTTGATTAAAAAAAACACAGTAGTTGGTACAGTCAGGAGTTGTATGGTGTCAGGTAGGCAATGTCCCCCCCAGGCAGGTAGTGCATCCTGAGTGGCGAGTCACAGGAAAAGAAAGTCCATAGACATTAATGGTGCACCTCTCTGGTTGTAGGAACACACAAGTTAGGGCAGTTAGGAGTTGCATGGCATCAGCCAGGCAATACCCCCCCCTGCGTAGATCAGAAATTGTGTCCTGAGTGAAGAGTCATGGTAAAAGTGTGGGCATGAGGATAAACAGTACACCACTTTGATTGCAGGACCACACAAGTTTGGACAGTTAGGCATCGCACGGCGTTAGCCAGGCAATGTCTCCCTTCCTATGATCAGGTACTAGACCCTGAGTGGACACACATTGTTAAACTGAGGCCATGAATATCAATAGCAAACCTTCTTGATTGCATTAACAGAAAAATTAGTGTACTTAGGAGTTGCACGGCGTTACCCAGGTAATGGCCCCGACTTCCTACACCAGGTACTATGCCCTGAGTTGAGACTCATTGTGAAAGTTCACATGGTAAAAAATGCTGTTAATGGTTTCCTATGGCATGCAAACAAGTTAGAATGGCAATAGCTGTGCAAAATAGTCATGCATTCAAAATTGTAGAAGAAAAACTCTTTTTTATAAGAAAATATTTATTTATGTTTTTGTAACAGTAATTACATTGAAAATAAGAAATAACATAAAATTAATGATTATTGCATGATTAATAAAAATATATATATATCTTTTATAAACAATATTCATTTTAAACTTTGATTTTAGAAAAGATTGTTAAAAAAATATACAAAATAATCAATGACATAATTTAGAAAACAAATATACACTTTTCTCAAAAATAAATATTTATTATAAAAACTTTTTAATTGTTAATTTAGAAAAATATATATTTCTAATGTATGAAATAAATATTAATTATAAAATGTTTTAGTATAAAGTTGTTTAATTTTATAAATGAACTTTAAATTTAAACTATTTACAAAGGTATCAGATGTTTTCATGCCAATTTTTGAGAGGGAGGTGTGCTGCTGCTTGAGGCAGCTCAGGCATGTGGAGGTGCACTGGGAGTGGAAGCTGTTGCGCCAAAGGGGGAGACACCAGAAAAGCTGTGGAGGCCATCCATCAGTGGTCAGGAGACTGGATGAAACATTTGCAGGTGAAGCAGTGCTGATCTGTGCACTGTTACCTGCCACTGTGTTCACAGGCTCGAGCACAAGGTTGACTGTCGCCTGCTGTGCTGTGAGGTGGGACAGTATTTTAGCTTGTCCCTCTCTCAGGCCTAAAACTTCTTTTTTCAAGACAGTCAACCTTGTGCTCGAGTCTCCAAACACAGTGGCAGTGTACAGTGCACTGTTTTGTCTGTGGCAGATCTGTAAACAGAAAAAAAAATCCATTAACATGTAACAGTGACAAATGTACTTTGCTAGTTCTGTTTAATCTCATGAGATGTGGTTTCTGGGGCTGATATCTTTACAATGGTTGTAGATATGTATTTTTGGTTAAGATAGACAGAACTTATACTGATGAGGAGTTGTCTGTCATCAGTCAGGCAATGACCCCCTTCACCTCTGCTCCACCCTGTGGAGAGGTAGTGCATCTTGACTATACAGTCACAGGTATATTGGATAAATATAGATGAATGGTACACCTCCTTGATTGAATGTGCACAAAAGTTATTAGTTGGTGGGCCTTACCTATCCAATGCATGCTCACTCTCAGTCCCCCACCCACCCACAAGATAAGGTACTGTATTTTAAGTAGATACCCACAGGTAAAGTGGCATCATGTACATTTAGGGTACGTGTCTCTGATTGTCGATTCATACAAATTAGTATAGTTAGGAGTTGTATGGGTTGTGGTAGGCAAGGCACCCTGACCTCTCCCCCTGTCATTTGCTGCATAGCAGGTACTGCATCTTGAGTGGAGAGCCACAAAAAAAAAAGGCTATGGACATCAAATGTATATGTCGCTCATTGTAGGAACAGAGAAGTTTGGAGACTTAGTACTTGTATTATGTAAGGCAGGAATTCACCCCACCCCACCCCACACCCTCCAAGCAGATTCTGCACCCTGAGTGGAGAAGCAGAGCAGAACTGAGGCTATAGAGATCAACAACACAAAACTTAGGGCACTTAGGAGTTTTATGGTATAAAACAGGCAATGTCCCCTTCCCCCAACCAGGTACTGAATGCTGAGTAGAGGTCACAGGTAAAGAAAGGCCATGAACATCTATGGTACATGTCTTTGGTTGCAGTAAGTCACAAGTTAGAATAGCTTGGAGTTACATGGCGTCGAGACTGGTAAGGCTACCCCTCCCCTGCAGTTGGAAAGGTGCTGTTTCCTGGTGGAGATTCACAAGAAAACATGTGGTACACCTGTCTGGTTCCAGCTGCACGCAAGTTACATAAGTTAGTAGTTGCAGAGGCTCAGACAGGCAATGACCTAGTGCCATCTCTAACCAGGTAGTGAGTGCTGAGTGAAAAGTCACCGTTATAGGAATGCAATGGACATCAGTGGTAGATTTCCATGGTTGCAGTAACACACAACAAGACATTTTGGAGTTGGATGGTGTCAGCTATATAATGCCCCCCCAATGGTAATGTGCTGCATCTTGAATGGAGAACCACACTCAATCTGACTGATGGATATGAATGGTATCCATACGTAATTGTAGGCTTATATAAGTTTGAATAGTTAGGGGTTGCATGGGCTGATCTAGGTAATCCACTCTCAGTGCCCCAGAACAGGTACTGCATCCTGAGTGGAGAGCCACAGGAAAACAAAGCCCATGGACATCAATGGTAAGCCTCCCTGGTTGCAGGAACAGGCAAGTTAGAAATGTTCATAGTTGCATGTCATTAGTCATGGAATAGCTCCCAACCCCAACAGATCAGGTACTACATGCTGAGTGGATAGACACAGCTAATCTAAAGCCATGTACATCAATTGTACACTTCTGTGATTGAAGCTGTACACAAGTTTGTATAGTTAGGAGTTGTATGGTGTTAGACAGGAAATGTACCACCCCAGACCAGGTACTGCTTCCTGAGTGGAGAGGTACAGGAAGACAAAGGCCATGGAAATGAATGGTACAGCTCCTTGATTGGAGTTAGAGACAAGTTAGCCCACTGAGAAGTTGTGTGGACTCAGTGAGGCAGTGCGTCCTGCTCACTATAGAACAGATAGTGTACCCTGAGAGATAAATCACAGCAAAAGTAAAGCCATGCACATCAACTGTACAGCTTTAATGACTGAGTTAACATAGCCTAGGATATAACATGTGCTAATAGTCTGGTTAGCAGTTAATGACATCTGTATGTGTTTCTGTTAGAAGACTTACGTTCAGCACTGGTGCCAGGCTCCTGCTTCACCTGTGTCCGTGGTGTGGCAACAGTCTCCCCGACAATTAGAAAATACATAAATAGATTGTTTAATATGGATCATCTGAATATGTACATGGTAAAAAATGCTGTTATTGTCTTAGATATCTATTAATGTTATGATTCTGGCATGGAACAATGTACCACAGTTAATCATGTACCTGCTCACAACTTGTAGTTGTGAGATTTTATCAATGGTTAAACAAATAATATACTAATTCCTTAGTACATAAACACTACTGAAATAGAGGCATGAAGGTTTATTGCATATGTCTGTGATTGGAGATGTGTACAAGATAGGAGAATGACTTTTAGTATTGTTTCACACAGGCTATATAACCAGATTCCTCCTGATGTTGTGCAACAAGCTTAGTATACAGTGATAGTACAAGTAGAGCGGTGGTTGCACTACGACTATCTGGAGGACTCGAGACATGTGGGGAGGCACATGGCTCTCTGGAGGGATAGGCGGAGGAGGGACAGATTTAACATCATAACTTCTCTAGAGAAACTGACAATGGTACAAGACTATTTATTCTAGCGTAAGGACAAAGTTAATAAAACCATTGCAAATGCAGAAAAATTATCTCTTTTTTTTCTATACAAAAACACAAGGGACACATTGTATAAGTGCAATGAACCACTTTAGGATGTGGGTGATGCAGGTATTTACCCACGGCTGGATTTTGGTTATTCGGACTGTGGTCTCGTGGACGAACCACAGCAGGCATAGGTGAACTCAGCATCACCCACAGCCTGCCATGCTTTTCCCTTAATTAAGCCACTGAGGAGTTGTACAGATGAAACCAGCTAATGACGTACATGAAAAGTCAGGTCATGTACATCAATGGAACACTGCTGTAATATGAGGTGTTCACAAATTAATGTAGTTTTCAGTCACATGATCATAGCAAGGTAATGTGGCTGAGTTAGGAGACTTAGTAGTTGGATGTTCTGAGGTAGGCAATGGTGTTAGAAGGAAACTGGACCTGTGGGCTGATTGTAGTGCTGCAGCAAAAGTACCGTGATGGACATGAATGATACAGACATTTGCACAGTTAGAGTTTCGGCACCACTCAGGGTATGAACCATTTACCACTGAACAGGTGTTGTGTCTTGAGTGGAGAGCCACAAGAAAACTATTAACATTTACATTATAACACCTTGGTGATTGCAGAGCTACATATGCTTGCACAATTAGGACTTGTATGGAGTCAGCAAGGGTATATCCTCTGATGTTACACAAAGAGGTTCTGGCTTGTGAGTGTAGAGTCAGAACAAAACTACTGCATTACACAGTAATGTTACAGAAGCTGAGTGGTTGCAGAGGATCAAGAATGTGATGCACACCAAGTACTGAGAGCAACTATTCAAAATCATTTTTACTAGGATTTTCTTACCTTCTGATTCGACAATGATGACACTGTCTGAGTCAGAGTGTTCGGCCTCCATAGCTTCAGCCTGGGCTGGTACTTCCTCAGCACTGGTGGGAGTGCCTCTGATGACCTGTGAATGAAAGATAATAATGATATTCATTGAGAGTGGTATGTGTGTCTTCATTTATTTAAACAGATTTCTTTCAACAATGGTAGTGTTGTCTGCTACTTAAGATGCCCCAGATGAGATATTGTATACTGATTGGAGACCCACAACAAAATAAAGGTTATGGATATAAATGTTACAGCTACATGATTGAGTAACACACTAGTTGGGACAGTTAGGAGCTCTACAGTGTTAGGCAAGAATGCGTCCCCCACTCGAGCAGGTACTGCATACTGAGTGAGACTCACAGGAAACAAAGCTTATGAATATTAATGGTACAGCTTCATGATTGCAGTAACACAGTAGTTGGGACACTTAGGAGTTCCATGGTGTCAGCTAGCCTATCCCTCCCCTACTACAGTCAGGTACTGCATACTGAGTGGAGACTCACAGGAAAATAAAGGTTATGGATATAAATAGTACAGTTCCATGATTGCAGTAATACACTGGGTGAAACAGGAGTTGTGCAGTATCAATGGCCAATGCCCGATCAGATGTACTGCATCCTGGGTGGAGACTCAGATGAAAGCAAAGGTTATGGATATAAATTGTACAGTTCCAATATTGCAGTAACACACTACTGGGACAGTTAGGAGTTGCATGTGTCAGCTAGGTAATGCCCCCCCGAGCAGGTACTGCATCCTGAGTGGAGACTCACAGCAAAAAAGATGTTATGGATATAAACAGTACAGCTCCATGACTGCAGTAACACACTAGTTAAGACAGTCAGGAGTTGCATGGTGTCACCTAAGCAATGCCCCCACCACCACACCAGGTAGTGCATCTTGAGTGGAGAGTCTAAAAAAAATCAATAGACATCAATGGTGCACATACATGATTGTAGGGCACAATAAGTTGGGACAATTTAGGGGTTGCACAGTGTCACACAGTAATCCCCACCCCATAGCAGATACTGCATTATGAGTGTAGACAGAGAGGAAAAGAAAGGTTATGGATATAAATGGTACAGGTTCATGGTTGCAGTAACACACTGGTTGGAACAGTTAGAGTTGGGCAGTGTCAGGTAGAGAATGTGCCCCCCCCACTCGAGCAGGTACTGCATACTGAGTGGAGACTCACAGGGAAACAAAGCTTATGACTATTAATGGTACAACTTCATGATTGCAGTAACACTGTAGCTGGGACACTTAGGAGTTCCATGATGTCAGCTTGCCTATCCCCCCGACCCTACAGTCAGGTACTGCATACTGAGTGGAGACTTACGGGAAAATAAAGGTTATGGACATAAATAGTACAGCTCCATGATTGCAGTAATACAGTAGGTGGCACAGTTAAGAGTTATACAGTGTCAGCTAGCCAATGTCCCTCCCCCTTGAGCAGGTACTGCATCCTGGGTGGAGACTCAGAGAAAAACAAAGGTTATGGATATAAATGGTACAGCTTCATTATTGCAGTCACACACTACTGGGACAGTTTGGAGTTGCCTGCTGTCAGCTAGGTAACGCCCCTCACCGAGCAAGTACTGCATCCTGGGTGGAGACTAGCTGGAATACTTACAAGTTACATGGTGTCAGCTAGGCAATCCCCTCCCTCCCCGAGCAGGTACTGCATCCTGGGTGGACATTCACAGCAAAGCAGATGTTATGGATATAAACAGTACAGCTCCATGATTGCAGTAACACACTAGTTGAGACAGTCAGCAGTTGCATGGTGTCAGCTAAGCAATGCCCCCCCCCACTATGCCAGGTAGTACATCTTGAGTGGAGAGTCTAAAAAAAAGAAAATTAATAGACATTAATGGTGCACCTACATGGTTGTAGGGGCACACAAGTTGGGACACTTAGGGTTTGCACAGTGTCAGTCAGGCAATGTCCCCCCAACCCCATAGCAGATACTGCATCATGAGTGAAGACAGAGAGGAAAAGAAAGGTTATGGATATAAATGGTACAGTTTCATGGTTGCAGTAACACACTTGTTGGAACAGTTAGGAGTTGGATGGTGTCAGGTAGGCAATGGCTCCCTCCCTCTCTCCCAGGTCAGGTAGTGCATCCTGAGTACAGAGTCACAGTAAAAAAGCCCATAGATATCAATTGCTCCCTTTGTGGTTCCAGGGCACAGAACTTAGGACACTTAGGAGTCACACAGTGTCACCCAGGCAATGCCTCCCCCAGGGCAGGTATTGCATTCTGAGTGGAGAGTTACAGGAAAAGAAAGTCCATAGACATTAACAGTTAATCTTTGGGGTTGCAGGGACACACAAGTTATGACAGTTATAAGTTGCTCAGCATCACCCAGGCAATGTCCCCCACTGTAGATCAGGTACTGCATCCTGAGTGGAGACCCACAGGGAAATAAAATGTATGTATGTAAATAGTGCAGCTCCATGATTGCAGTAACACACTAGTTGGAACAGTTCCGAGTTGTATAGTGTCAGCCAGGCAATGCCCCCCCCCCCATGAGCAGCTATTGCATCCTGGTGGAGACTCACAGAAAAACAAACATTATGGATATAAACAGCACAGCTCTATGATTGCAGTAACACACTACTTGGGACAGTTAGGAGTTGCATGGTGTGAGCTAGGTAATGTACCCCCCACCAGACCAGGTACTGCATTCTGACTGGAGACACACAGGAAAATAAAGGTAATGGATATAAATGGTACAGCTCTATGATTGCAGCAACACACTACTTGGGACAGTTAGGAGTTGCACAGTGTCAGCTAGACAATGCCCCCCAACGCAGATCAGGTACCGCATCCTGAGTGGAGACCCACAGGAAAATGAAAGTTATGGATAAAAATGGTACAGCTCAATGACTGCAGTAACACACTAGTTGAGACAGTTAGGAGTTGCATGGTGTCAGCTAGGCAATGCCCCCCCCCCGAGCAGGTAATGCATCCTGAGTGGAGACTCACAGGAAAACAAAGGTTATGGATATAAATGGCACAGCTCTATGATTGCAGTAACACACTACTTGGGACAGTTAGGAGTTGCACATTGTTGGCTAGACAATGCCCCCCCCCAAAGCAGATCAGGTACTGCATCCTGAGTGGAGACCCACAGGTAAATGAAAGTTATGGATAAAAATGGTACAGCTCAATGACTGCAGTAACACACTAGTTGGGACAGTTAGGAATTGCATGGTGTCAGCTAGGCAATGCCCCCCCAGGGCAGGTAATGCATTCTGAGTGGAGAATCACAGGAAAAGAAAGTCAATAGACATTGACAGTTCATCTTTGTGGTTGCAGGGCCACACAAGTTAGGACAGTTAGGAGTTGTTCAGCATCAGCCAGGTAATGATCCAGCCTGTAGCTCAGGTACTGCATCCTGAGTGGAGACCCACAGGAAAATAAAGGTTATGGATATCAACGGTACTGCTCCATGATTGCAATAACACAGTAGTTGGGACAGTTAGGAGTTGTATGCGGTGTCAGATAGGCAATGCCCTCAAGCAGGTACTGCAGTGGAGACTCACAGAAAAGAAAGGTTATGGATATAAATGGTACAGCTCCATGACTGCAGTAACACACTCATTGGGACAGTTAAGAATTGCAAGGTGTCAGCTAGTCAATGCCCCCCAGGCCAGGTAGTGCGTCGTGGTGGAGAGTCACAGGAAAAGAAAGTCCATAGACATCAATGGTGCACCTTGTGGTTGCAGGGTCACACAAGTTAGGACAGTTAGGAGTTGCACAGTGTCAGCCACGCAATGCACCCTCCCCTCCCAGAAGAGGTACTGCATCCTGAGTGCAGACTCATTATAAAACTAAGGCCATGGACATCAATGGAATATCACCCTGATTTCAGGAAGATATAAGTTAGGACACTTAGGAGTTCATGGTGTCAGCCAGCCAATAACCCCACCCCCAAAGACCAGGTACTGGTACTGCACCCTGACTGCAGACCCATTGTAAGAGTGAGGCAATGTACATCAATGGAACATCACTGTGATTGCAGTTACACACAAATTCGCATTATTTTTTACACTCTGTGTTACAACAAACCATTGCATTATGGCAATAACAGCCTTGAAGCTGTGTGGTGTGATGGGATAACATGACGCCTCAGGTAGTGGATGTACTCAGCCTGTGGTCTCGTACCTGACTACCTGAGGTGTGATCTTATCCAGCACAACAGTCAGCTTGTTAGTGATTCCTGTTTAAGAATATGCTATGGTGAGTAACAAATGGTTTCTTTACTCACAGTGTGTTAGGCGCTGCCCTGCAGCAGGCTTTCCAGCTGCCTCCCACATCTCGTGTGCGAGGTAATTCCAGCACGTATCATTCTCCAGTATCACCCCTCTGTTCTTTAATACATAGAACCGCTGGTGCAACAGCTTCCACTTCCTTTTGCACATGAGTGGGTTTTTATTTTTTACTTTCAAAATCATGTGCAAATAACCGTACATGCACCTCCACATTGTATCAGCTTCCTATTTGTGCTCCTCATCAGGATCCTGAGATTGCCTCTTGCCTGAGCTGCCTCAAGGAGGCAGCACACCTCCCTCAGACTCCACAGTCTCATGCTCAAGGTTTTCTTGTTTGAAGCTGCAATAGAGAGACAACAGTATGTTACTTTGATATATTGCTACATGTGTGTGTTTGTGCTCTGTTCAGGTTTTTGACTACAGATGTACAGACAGCATAATTTTTGTGATTCTATAGTTATTATAAGAAGTAATGCTATATGGCTACACTAATTGTTAGATTATATGAGATTAATAACACATTACTGCCTGTGTAATGCCATGTTTAACTGTGGTTTGTATGTATACTGAAACCACATAGCAAGATATTTATACTACATCTTGTTAACAGGAGCTAAATGTATGCCACAATTCTGAGCATGCTCTTGCATCTAAGTTTGTGTAGTACTGTGAAAGTGAGATAGCATGTGTTTGTGTTGTGTGTGTAATGTATACAGCTTTTCTATTTTTTGACCAAAGTTTTGTGGCTCTTAAAAGACCCTTTTTTATGATATCTGTTTTAACAGTCTAATATTTTTAGAGGACTGTGAGGATTCCATCTCAAAGGTCTCCCAGGAAAAGGTAATTGCCAGCATGTGAGAAGTGCACACTGTTTGGTAGGTATAGCCAATCATTACAATACTTAATTTTAGGGTGACGTATGGTGTACATCCCAGACATGTGCAGATATACAGATATTTGTATGTTGACCTTTCCCATGTTCTGTCAAGCAGGTATATGTGCTGTTCTGCTTGCCAGACCCTCGCTCTGCAATATCTGAAAAATGATCTTACAGGCAGGTAACATATCCATAATAGAAGCAAGGTCCAATTTTGCTTCTGACACTAACTCTATCCATTGTTTGGTGCCCAAATCATTGCCTCTGAGATGAATCAACAGTATGTCTGGTCGAGCTTGAGTCCTCAGAAGTCTGTGCATTGTTGGCATCAGATGCTCCCACCTCATGCCACCCAGCCAAACCACTTAACAGAGCAATTTGGAAGCTGCAGACCTTTGTCAACATCACCCTCTGAGCATACTCTGAAGCTCGTCTTACTATGCTGCTGTTAATGACCCACACAGTCCATTTGCTGTTTTCTGCCATTCTGAAATTTTATACTGAGAAGTGGACAGAGAGCTACCAAAAAAAATCAGTGTTTATCCTGCAGTGTCTAGTCACTACTGAATATGAAACTAAAATGTCCCTCTCTTCTTCAGCACTGCTTTGGTGGGCTGTTCCAAAACACAGTGATTTTTAAAGTTATTGGTTAATGCTTTCTCATGGCTAACGAATACAGTGGATACACTGACTATGACTACAATGAATGACTGTAGCTGCTGTCAACCAGAAATGTTGAAAGATTTTTTAGTGGGAAAATATTGCATTATCATAGGCTACTTCAAACAATCACAGCTATGCAGAGGTGTGTGATTGGTTGCCTCTTCTGTTATGCTACATGTGCTGCTTGCTTTCTGCCTCCATTTGCAGCTGTATCTGTGCTAGTAAGTACTGAATGACACTCTGACTTTAAACAGTAATAACTTATTTTACAGCATAACAAGTTAATTACATTGTTATAGTCAAATACAGCAGTAAAAATGTTTTGTTTAATGCTATTTTCTGGTGCTAACAGTATAAATAATGCTGGAAAAATTGTTTAGAAAATGTGATGTACTTTCACAGTGTAAAGCAAGCTCTTCTGTTTTTGTCTAAGATGGCTGCTATGTCCCTCTTCTCCAGTCTTCAGCACTTCTGATTGGTTGGCTGACATGACCTGATCCATGTTACATTCCATTGGTGCCAGCGTCTGTCAGTCAAATAGGAAGCAATGTTTGATTGGCTTAGCCTTAAAGAGGGTGTTATATTGATGTGATTATTCGACACTTTCGTGCTCACAACACTATTATTCGACACTGTCATGCTTGCGACACTACATTCAACAGTGTCGAGTTCATAACACCAACTTTTGCAACACTTTCTTGCTAACAACACCATATTTTGCGACAATGTCGCACATTCAACACTACTTTTTAAAATTTTTTTAAATACATTATTTATTGGGAAAAAATACTGTGGATGCTTTAGATTGTGCCAATACTTCACTTTTGACATGTTTAGATATTTATTCTCATATTATAAGTGACCTTATCTTCTGCGATGCCTGAAAACATTGTACATTGGTTTAAGTGGTGTGCAGTTGTTAAGTAATAATGTCTGTAATATTTTGTAAGCAGTACTATTTATTCTTCTTACATGATACATGGACAGTGTGTGTGACTGTCTAATGTTAGGACAAAAAACAGTTCAACACTAAATCTTTGTTTTCTCTATTTATTATATAGGCATCTGCTACTTATGTAAGATTGTTCTAGACTACAGTGAATTTTCAGAGAAGAAAGATGCCATCTAAACAGAGAGGTGGACTTCTATGCAGAGACAAAACAGGTATCATAGTGGTTCACTGTTGCTTAAGAGTGGTATGAAACCCACTGATGCTAGTTCAAGAAGTAAAACAATTCAGCATTCCGCTCAAGGAGTGACTTCACAGGTTGCATGCTCCACAGAAAAACTACGTACTTGCTCAACTGCAAGAGAAAAATGCATAGCTGAGCAACAGTTGTGGAAATCTTTCAGACAGAACACTAATGTTGCAAAGGCAAGCATAAATAAACGTACTAAGAAGCAACGTAAATTTGTAGCTGCTAATGGTTATCTGAGGAAGCAAAAGTATTTCCAATCACTAGCTTCTAAAGCTAAGATTGACAGCCTTAATACTGCTGTGATGAGACATGAGCGAAAAAAGCTAAAGAGTCATCTCTCTTTGATGAAATTGTGTCTCAGAGTATGTATATTTGTTAATAGAGCAGTATTTGTTTTTCAACACTTGTGGTGTAACATGTCACATGTATTTGAGCAGTTCAGAAAAGTTGTGTATGAGATTAAGATGAGGCTACAATGGTATCCTGTCTTGAACCTACACAATTTCTGTGATGTTTTCACGGGTTGCTGGCTGCACACACAGCACTCAGAGGTGTAATTCTGGGAGGAGTCATATGCTCACAGAAAAAGGGCAGCAACTTTTGCATTGATGAGTCTGATAAACTATGTAATGTGCTCAGTGTGTGTGATGACACTGCAATTGAGTCAGATGATGAGTGTGAGGCAACTGCTCAGTCTCGTCAGCGTCACTGTCTCTCATGGACGTGTGATGTGACTTGCAACTGAAGGCAATCGTCATTTGACAAAGTTGAGCACTTTATCAACCTGTTTGTCATTACTGATCATGAAGACAGACATAAATTGTTTGAGAGTATAGACCTTTGTAAGGTCCGGCCACATACTGGACTTATGGGTCACTCACTTGCATGTTTAGATAGTGGTGTTTGTGAGTGCATTTCACCACATGTGGATACTGGGATTGCATCAGTCAGGCATGTGAAACTTTGTGTACAGGGTCTATGAGGTGCAATGAGTTTGTTGCGCAGTACACTCATCTGAATGAGTTACTGCAGTGTGGTGTTATGCATAGTGCCTGACATTTCTGAAACAGCTGCGACGTGTCAGCAGTGTGACAGATACTGTGATTGATCAGTCATCAATTGCTGATGGAAATTCTATGTCTGTCTTAGAAACTGATATTCTCAAGCAGTTTGGAAATCAATTGCCAAATCTGAGTTGGCAAAGACAGAGAAATTTGACACTGTATGTGTGTCATGTGATCACCTCTGTTACAAAAACAAATGGTCACAGTGAACCTGGAAACCTTACAATGACACGTGGTTTTGACTGTCAGCCTTTCTGCTGTTAAAGTGTGACTTTCAGTTAGACCCAATCATTGTGATGTGCAAGCACTGTTTCTCCAAAGTGAAGGCTAACCTCCTGCCACCAAGGTCTCTCTTGAACAATATGGAGGCACGTGTTACACCAGCTGAGATTGCCACATTGAATATGTTTGAGCGTATTCTTATTCAGACTATGAAACCATTTCAAACTATTTTACGTCTGAATACAAAGACACGAACATTCCACAAAAAGAACTCATTAGATCTCTTAAGGGTTCTGTAATATATCTTCCACTTCCACTGCAGGAAATGTGGAGTCGATCTCCATTGAGAACACTTTGGTGATTCGTGTCAATGGTGTTCCAACAAAGTCAAAGGTCATTTGGCAGGATGTTGTCAATGTAGAGAAGGTGAGGCTTGCGCTTACTTATTTGAAGAGCAACAATCCCTTTTATGCAGATCTTGATATTGGTCACATGACTAGTGTGTCTGTTGAACATGATGTGTTGGAAACCACAAAACCAATGATTGAGAAGGTCAATGTGGAGACAAATGATAATGTGTATGAACAGTACACAATTCACCCACTGCATGGCAGAGATCCCGTAGGGGACAACATTGATCTCTATCAAATGAAACACGTGGAAGGTGAGCCTGTCAGCATTTGGGAGGCAACATTGGAAGCAAGCTGTTTCCCAGATTTATACCCAAAAGGTTCAGGTGGACACCTAGATGAAAGAGAAGTGCATGTACAAGGTGCTGAGTACCATACTAGCCGTGTGCTCAGTAAGGATGGCAAATTCAGATGCAACATACAGTACCTGTTTTATCTCCTGTGGGAGAGTGAGCTTAGCATACTGTCTGTGTAATTGCGCATACTATTCAGCAGACAACTCCACTTGATGGAATCACAGCCGCACAGTTCCTGGAGAAATTAAAGCAGAAGGATGAAAGTGTGCAAGTGAATTTGCCTTCCACTCTGTCAAGTCTATGTGGCACCAAAGAAGACTGGTATCGCAGACACTCTGAGGTGATGACCATGCTGCAAGAGTATGGTGCAGCCACATGGTTTGTCACACTCAGCTGTGCTGAACATGCCTGAGATGAGGTTATTGAACTCTTGAAGTGGGCAAATTGTGATGTAGAGGGTATTTCATCAATGACTGTCAGAGAAATGTGCTCACTTGACCCAGTGTCTGCTACTAGGCATTTTCACAAGCGATTCCATGATCTTCTGACTTTCATGTTGTCAAAGGACAATCCACCTCTTGTTATTCTACAGCATTACTTCTAGAGGACAGAATATCAGGCAAGAGGTGTCCTCATATTCATATGTGACTATGGATCAAGGATGCCCCACGCATGGCGAACATGAAGCAGCAGAGTGATAGCATTCATTAAGCAATACATCACTTACCGCATTCCGGACAAGTACAACAGTCCTACGTGGAAGTTGGTGCAGAAGTTTCAACACCATATTTGTGTGAAATACTGCCACCGGTTAGTGAAGAACAAATCTGATTGGTATACAAGATGTCATTTCGGATTTCCCAGGCATGTCTGTCAGGATGGTTGCATGAATGAACAGTTTTCAGCTATGTGACACCACTTGAAGGCAAAATCAACCAAGAGGGTATATGAGTTACCCAGAAATGAGAATGATGTGTACTTCAATGACTACAACCCCCACTCTTCTTCTAGTGTGACAAGCAAACATAGATGTTCAGTTTGTGCTGACAACTCGTTGGCTCTGGTTCGGTATGTCACTTTGTACATTACCAAACATGAACAGACTAGCTTGCAAGATCTTTGGGAAGATATTTCCAGTTCAAGCAAGTCACTGACATCTCAGTTGTGTTCACTGGGATTGAAGACCCAATCCCACAGAGAATATGGTGCTTATGAGGCCGGTGATCGCTTGATTGGTAAACATTTGTATGGCAAGTCTGATGCTGTGCTCTTTCTCAGTGTAAACTACAAAGAGAAATGAAAACATGTACTTATTCCTCATGCTGAGATTGAGGAACTGGCTCTGAACAGACCCTCTTCAAGACATATCTTGAAGAATAACCTTACTGACATGTACTACCCCCGTAGACATGAAGACATGGATCAAATGTGTTTATTTGAAGTAGCTAAGTGGTATGACTACAAGACGGATGTCTCACCTGATTGTACACTTGACATTTACAAGGTCCAAAGGAGTGGATGGCTGTCTCGGACAATCTTGATCCAGAAGGAGAAGATATCCTTGGAGAACCTCTGCCTTTGAATGCCCCAGAAGTACTCATGTCGGCAGTGGAGAGTGCTATGGAACATGGCACACACTGCAGTGCTGACCCAGCAGAATTGAGAGAGAGACTCAATGAGCAGCAACGTGTGGTGCACTCTGCAGTTACTGATGCTGTCCATCATGGGATACAACATGAACTAAAAAAAATGTAACTGTCTTGACCACAAGCAACTACTGATGTTTGTTAGTAACTCAGCAGGTGCAGGAAAGAGCTTCCTTACAGAGGCCATTACAGCTGAAATATGAAACTGACAGGCTCATCAATGTCTGTTGCTGTTAGTGTTCCCACTGGACTGGCTGCATACAACATTGGAGGAGTTATGTTACACCATCGCTTCATGTTGCCAGTGGAGCATGGCAAAGCAAGAGAGTACCGTAAGCTGTCATTTCAGGTTGCTGCTCAGCATCATTATATGTTTACTAAGATGAAGTTACTCATCATTGATGAGATTAGTGTGGTCTCTAATTTGATGCTTGCCTGTATATACCTACATCTACAGGAGATTTTGGGGACTGACTATGGAGATGCATTTGGTGGTAAAAGCATTGTTGTATTTAGACACCTTTTACAGCTTGCACCAATTAATGCAGAACATGTCTTTGCAGCTCTAACTGTCAAGCAGGCTAAGAATACACTAGGCTGCATTGGAGGTTTTAACCTGTGGGAGTTATTTACCTATGTCGAGCTGTGCCAGATCATGCTGCAGAGTGGTGATCTGGCTTACAATGCATTGTTGGATCAAGCTCGTACTGGTTCTTTGTCACCAGAGCATCTTTCAATGTTACATGGTCGAAGAATCAGAATGGATACTACATCTATAGAAACAGCTTGTGATGTTTTTAGTGATGTATACTCCAGGGGCACACACATTGTGTGTCTTATGCCATGACTTAATAAATGTGCTGAGTTCAACAGTGTTATGTTGCAGAGAGAGAGAATCAAGAAATTCTCATACTGCATGCTGTTGATACAATTAATAGCATCATTCTAAGTTGGAAGCTGGTAGCAAAGATGACTGAATGACTCTCTGAACTGAAGTCAGATGTTTCACGCACAGCTGGCCTGGAAACTGTTCTTACAGTTTGTAAGAATGTGCTTGTCATGCTATGGCATAATCTTGATGTTGAGCGTGGCATGGTGAACGGTGCCATGGGTCACACTGTAGACTTCATTTACAATGTTCAGAAGATGTTTATCAGAACACTTGTTGTCCAATTTCACAACATGGAACAGGTGCAGATTCATCGTACCTGTGTTAAGTTCCAGGTATTTAAGGATACCTATGTGAACAGAAAACAGTTACCAATGTGTTGCGTATGTTGTTTCAATTCACAAGCCTCAGGGCTTGAGTTTGGATTCAGCAATGGTGGACATAGGAACAGACATTTTCAAAGATGGCATGAGCTACATCGCACTTTCACGTGTCAATAGTCTTTCTGGGTTGCACATCATAACACTCATACCTCAGAAGATATGCGCTGACAAACAATGCATTGACGAAGTTCCATAGACTATGTACTCTGATCAGCCACAGATGTCTCTAATACCACTATCTACATATGTGGTTGTCTCATATCCTACAGTCACAGCTTCACCTGGCAACAAGAGAAAATGAGCTGCCACAACTGAGTCAACTGTGCAGAATATTAAGAAGGTCAGAATGGCAAATTCAGATGCAGAACCAACTGTTGCTCAGAAGTCACTTGGCATGGCTGTTGTCCCAGTGTTCGATAACAGTACTAGATTAAACTGCTATGCTAATTCAGCTATGCAAGCTTCTCTCCACATGCCACACTTTGTGCATGCAATATCAGCTTCACAAGACACTCCTTTATCAAATGCATTGAAGGAAGTTGTCAACGTGGCTTCTGATCAGTCAAACAACGTTCAATCACTGACACCTCTACGACAGGTGCTAAGTACATATGATGGATGCAGTACATTTGCTGCTAACATGCAGCAGGATGCCTGTGAGTTTATGATGGCCATCATAAACAGCTTGGATGAAGAGGGGATTCCAATGGCGTCAGTACTTCACTGTGTCATATGTTACCAGATATGTATGTGTGTCATGTGGTCATTCAGAGTGAGAAACTACTGAAGACATGCTTTGGGTTTCTCTGTTTGTGCCTCAGACTAAAAGTGTCAAGTTCTGGCAGCTGTTTACGAATGGTGAAAGTGGTCAGTTGTGTGAAAGGTGTGGAGGTACATGTACTCAGTCCATAAGTCTCAGGACTTCATCTCAATATCTTATGCTTGTATTGCATAGATTTGACTCTAATGGGCTCAGAGATGACACACCTATCACAGATTTCACAGCTGGTAGAACTGTTTTTAACCAAGCAGTGTTTGACATTCATGCTGTGATCTACTACTATGTCCAGTCTGTACATTCTGGACATTACACTTGTTTGTTGAGGTACAGAACTGGCTGGGTTGAATGCAATGACTCAATGAGCACTTTCAAACAGAGACTACCACAACACTTACAAAATACATACGTGGTGCTATTGAAGAATTACTACAATCTTCATGCATCAGAGGAATAGTCACACATGTGACATATCTTGCTGTCCATTTTGTTACAGAGTGAGTTCTGGTAGATTAACATTTTTTCCATGCAAATCTGCACTGATGATTACACTGGTAACATATCACATGGTTTACATGCATATGTTTACTCAATCTGACTTATAAGATTGTTGTATTGATCAGTGACACCGTGAAAATACTTGCAGTGGTCTTCAATCGGCACCAACTGTTTTTGCAGGGACTAGAGAAACCACACTTTTATGTCTAAGGAAGACTTTGAAATGTCAAAAGAGATATTCCTATCTGGTTGTACTCTTCTGTCATTGTCTTTTCTTATGGTATGTCATATGCAGCCATACAAGTACTAGTTGACATTGTTGCCTACTGTGTGCTCTACTAAGGCACAATTCTTCTATGTGATACACAAAACTGTGTAATATATGTCCTTTTTAACAGTTGTCAGCATCATGACATTATTTGAAATTTTTGAGTAAAAGATTTCCTTCTGTTTGTAGCACTTCTGTGTCAGCACTATTCAACTTTGTTTTTTTACATGATCTGCTGACCTGTACTTAAGAGTACAATACTCTGAAATAGACATCACTCTGTGACATTTTGAGTATCATCAGGTGTGGCTTGTGTTTCTTTTTTTTTTGTCCATTTGCATCTTCACTGAATACCACCATATAGTGCTGCAACAGTGAAGTACTAGCCCTGTTTTCTTGCTGTACATCTATGTTGTACATATGTATATATAATAATTAATACATTGCTGGATGACAATTAGTACTGTTAGGTTTTAAGTAATTGTATTACTTACTATTTAACTTAATTGATTAAACAATTTTCAAAATTTCACTGTTTAACACTATTGCATTCATAACTATTTCAAGGTATTGTTAATATGTTAATAAATATAACATAGATATTTAGTAGATCTTTTCTAATTTATAGTTATTTAAACTAGCCAACATTGATAGTAAAGTAGAATGTTGCGATACATATGCGTTTATTCTCAAGATGTGAAATTTTCTGAATAGGAAATTATTTAATCTCATGTTCATACCATTCTGTTAACCATTTACTTTTTTGTCTTTAGTGACATACATATTTCTTGTGTTCACTATTAATGTTGATTATTGCTGTTATTATTTTCACCGCTCTATATAGTTACTGTTACTGTATGCTATCTTATTTTGGTTTGTGTAGTAAGTTCATCAAAAGTATGTATAGAATAGTACACTGTTGTACATCAGACACTTTCACTGACAACAACTGAATTTTGATGCTCCTGATAATATTTCTTGATCGCCTCTATTGAGGGGTCGGGTGGGGATTTTTCAAATGCACCCATATATTTATATGTCTTTCCATGTATATGTATATTTATACAATGTATGTTGTCAGATAAATGAGAGTATAAATCATCATATCTGACATGGGCCGTGAAGATAACATTGTTATCTTCATGTTCCTATACGTCATATGTTATCTCCACGTTCCTATACGTCATATCGAAACTTATCTGGTTGATCCTACCACTCAGAGCACTTTCACTTTCACTAGAAGTGTAGCGTGACGGTAGCTATGAAGACTGGCGATTTGTAGTTTAGTAAATATTTTTAGAATGTGCCCAGACTTCAGTAAATTAGAATTTGCTCTGTATTTCTTGGTAGTTCCTTGTTAAAAAGCTTCAGACTGCACACAGAGTGCAGCATTGACCAGACCAGCGGCTTTCAAGAAGTAAAATGAAGCATAGCGTCTGTGCAACAAACAGCGGTTCATTATAACAACTCGCCAAGAACAATGACACGCTCTGTTGGCTTTAACAAATCATCTGAACAAATTCTGGTACTGATCTAAGCTATACTAAACACAAATCGCCGTCTCCCGGCCGTCGCTGACTACAGTAGTAATTGCTGAACTCAGATCACTCACTCTCAAGCATCACTTTTTCCCCAAATAAAAGCAGGATCAACCAGATATGTTTACTAACTTTAAACTGACAGGATCAACCAGATATTTAAAAACCCTATATAATCTATTATGTTGGGGAAGCATGTGAGCCCTGTGTGTGTGGGGGGGCATGGCGTGATAAACCAGATAATGCTTCTTAAAACTAACCATAAATAGCATAATCCACTAAATATTTCTTAAGCAATAAATGACATCTGCTGTTTTGGCAGCTTCTGTAAAGGGGGTTGTATTGCTAGGGCCATCACCTTTATGTCACCCATTGCATTGAGAGGAACGCGTAGTGACTTGTGTTGGGGCAGGGCAAAGCATCGTTGTATAAACCAAATATGACATGGCCCGACTGAAGATATCATATTTATCTTCACTCGAGGGCCAGGTGACATCAAGAGGTCACTGGCCTCTCGTGAAGATAAATATGATATCTTCAATGTCATGTCATATCCCTATGTATATGTGTATATATATGCGTATGTCTACACATAAATATATATTACAATTAAATGTTTTAAAATGGTACTCCAATTACCTCACAAACAGGCTACAAGTCAAAGCTGCAGGTGATCTGTCTCCACAAAAATCTTTTAAGAGGTGTCCTCAGGATCCATACTAGGCCCAATCCTATTTGCAATCTACATCAATAATCTGGACACTCATTTGCGCTCAGCCAATACTCATTTATTTGCAGATGACACTGTACTATATACCACATATCCCTCCTTGGACTTGGCACATGACAACTTACAACAAGACTTCATTACCCTCCAACATAATCTTATCAAACACAAGCTCCTCCTAAATGCCAAAAAGACAAAAGCCATGATCCTCTCACCAAAAACAGGCCACGGACCAACATATATTCCCCAGATTCTAACACTCCTTGATGAACCCCTTGAAACAGTTGAAACCTTTAAATACCTAGGATTCTGGCTGGATAATAAACTCAACTCCTGTGCCACCTGCATGAAGTTTCAAAGAAATTAAGACAGCGGTTAGGCCTATTCTATTGGATTAAACATCTGCTTACCATAGAAGCTGAAAAGACTAGTACAGTCTACATTCCTACCTATACTGGATTGTACTGACTTTCTTTACACTCATTGTCCTTTAACAGTGCTTAACAAACTAGACACTCTATACCACTGAGCCCTAAGATTTATCTTTTATCTACCCTGTGTACTCACCATTGCCTACTATACCAGGAATTGGGGTGGCCATCACTTTCAATCAGGAGGAAAGAAATGCTCTACTTTGGATCTATAGAGCACTCTCCACTAATCTTCCTACATACATCCATGTCTGTTCCAATGTGCCAAGGGTTCCTATGGCCTGAGACACTTCTTTTAATTTGTTTCCAGATTCCTAGAGTAAACAACATATGGTTGGGCTGCAATCAATTTTTCACCCCATCACTTTGGAATACCATGCAAAGCTCATTAAAACTGTCCTCACTTCAAGGGCCTTTTCACATTCAAAGATCTGCTGCCCATTTTACTGAACAAAACATGCAACTGCTTTAGACAACACTGAGCCATTAGCACCTGGCCCTATTATCGACTGCTACAACTAATTTTACCAAAGATCCTCTTTTTTAAGGGACTTCCAGCACTCCTACCATACTTTACCCTGACCCACCTTACCCCATCCCCTTCCTCCTGCACCCTCCTCCCTGTCTTCCTTCTCCCAGTCTCCTACCATTGCATTGAAAAAAGACCAGGATTATTGCCTTCTCTCATTTTCCTGAAAAATATTATATGTATTGCACATCACCATACTTTGGCATGCTAGTGGTAGAAGCCTTATGATTCTACTTGTTCAAAGTCTTCATTACTGTAGAGTATACCTTACCTGTGAACATGTATTGTATTGTATTGTATTGTATTGTATTGTATTGTACTGTACTGTATTGTATTTTTATTTTTGTACAATTGTCCAGGACCACTTTGAAAATGAGCTTGCTCAATGGTGTTTTTGCCTGGTTAAATAAAGTGATTAACTGATTGATTGATTGATTGATTGATTATCGCTTTCACATCTATCTTTTTTTAAGAGAGCATTATGTGTTTGTGCTGCTATTATTTAAGTATTTGACATCTGTTTTTTTTGCCCACCCCAAGAACATTCACACTATCAGTCACACAATGACAATAACATAATTACTGTTTGATGCATGTAAGCAGTGTGCAGACGGTACTGTGGTAGATGTGCTCATGTGTTGTATGCTACTGTCACATCTTGCTCATGAAGTACCTGCCATACTGTTTACATGTATCTTTACCTTTGGTGCGATACTTTTTTTACAATTGTTTTATGAGACTGATTTTGCGTACCAATTGGATTTTTAATTCAGCTTTTTTATCAACTTTTAATTGGACAATAAATATTTTTTAAGCATTATTTACCTGTGTTGTGGGTTTTATTATATATAAAATTGCAGTGGTAATATGTATATTCTTGATGGTATATTACTGCATAGAAACAAAGAGCAAGACGTTCATCTGTGCAGATTTCCTACCTACTACAGTACATGTGCTATTGGCACATGTGGTGCACATATTAATCTGCTATTACATTACTTCATCATTTCATTTTCATGTGAAAGGTGAAGTACATGAACTATTGATGCATGAATAGTATAAGACAAGCACTTATTCTGAGAAAGGTATCTATATCTTGGTGAGTCTGTGGTAAAAAAAGGGAGGCACATTCACAACAACATATACAATACAGTATGGCGTTATGATTTATCAAAAAGACAGGAAATTCATGGCAAAAAAACTCTGTTAAATGCATCAGTTAGGGTTGTTCCAGTGACAAAAGCAAGTAAATTTGGTGCTAGGGTTGAATACTCTAACTCCGCATGCCCCCCACCCCAGTTTCACACACACACACACACACACACACAAGTGGGGGTAGGACCAAGGCAACACGACCAATCACAGACAGCCAGCAGCAGGTGACAGAAAAACATACAACTGTCTCTAAACGTACTACAAGACACATCCATCATCATGGGGCAACAACTGTAGAAGTTCTGCTGCCATCCGAGTGATTTTGTCTTATGCATTCATACTGCCCATCAGTTGTTGCAGTAGCATATAATACATTTTTTGATATGTAATAGATTTCTTATGTCTTCTGAATGACAGTGTGTTGATTTTCATAACTCTAATAGCATGCCAATATCTGGCAGTGGTCTTAGGGACCTTTGTTGACTGTTAATGCCTCCTGATATTACCCCGGAATAAGACAATTATGTGTCAGTACACTATTCTCTGCACTCTACTGCTGTACCATTATCTTACATAGTAGAATTGAAAATTTGTGTGGAACTGTGAGACACAAAAGCTCACATGGTCACAATACACAATAGTTGAGTTGTGGAAACTTTTTCACTTAAAAGAGCAACGTGTGTTCCTCTACTATTTGATATGTTGCTGCTAGCGTGGTGTTCAAATGACTCATGTTACATGTTCGTCTTCATGATTGTGTAGTAGTACAGATCACTGTAAGACAGTTTAAATGTGTCTTAGTACCCACTGATCTTACCATGCCATAAGAAATAATTAGATCAGTACAGTATTATCTACTAGTCATTCTCCACTATTATTTGAGCCTTTGCAGCTGTATATGGGACTGTGTCGCCCAAACTATTCCATGGTAGGAGTTCACTCGCTTTGCCTTGCTGTGACTTTGTAAGTGCAAACACATGTTTCTGTTTGTATACACATTCCTAGGTATGTGGTAACAGTGCTGTCCAAACACAACATGTTACCACCTCTGTACTCTATGAATGGATAATATTAGACACCATTTACACAATCTTTGATGTGTGTAGATGGCTCCTAATGTTACCCTAACAGTACTAAATAATGTATCCAAATAAAATTATAAACACTGTGCTGCTGCACTGTCATCTAATCCTAAAGAGCTCAGCAGCTATGTGGAATTGTAGCTCATAAACTGTTAAATATCATGATGGACCATAGTTCACATTATTATACAAAGCATTTAACATATTTCCATTAATATGACTATTATCATCGGTGGGAACATCATGCAGCATTTATACCATTGTTAGTTTTGTTACTGGTTGTGCATGTGGCAGTAAATAAAAAATATTCATTCTACACACTTATGTGAATCAAAAAAAAAGAACTGTCATACGACTATTGAGCACTGCATGTATTTATAGATTTGTGACTAGTAGTAATTATTCATGCAACATGTGTGTCTCAAGTGACCAACCCATCTTGATTTGAACAAGGGTACATTGAACAGTACATGTTACTGAAAGGGTCCTATAATGTCATCTTTTGGGGGCTATATCCACATTAGATTATTCATCATGTAATACATGCTTTCCTCTATGTTGATAACTCATGATATTATCACAGCATAATCACACAATGTATATCAAAGGAGTTCTGTGCACAGTAGTATTGTTGTCACATGTGAGCCTATGAAGGTGTGCACAGCACTCTGTACACCCATAGCTACTCAAATGCCACAGTTGTTGCCCCATGATGATGGATGTGTCTTGTAGTACATGAAGACAGTTGTATGTTATTTCTGTCACCTGCTGCTGGTTGTCCGTGATTGGTCATGTTGCCTTGGTCCTGCCCCTACTTGCAATGTGTGTGTGTGTGTGTGTGTGTGTGTGTGTGTGTGTGTGTGTGGAGCTGAGGGGTGGGGAATGCAGAGTTAGGGTTTTCAACCTAACACCAATTTCCCTTGCTTCTGTCACTGTGGAACAACCCTAACTGATGCATTTATTGTGTGTGTGTGTGTGTGTGTGTGTGTGTGTGTGTGTGTGCGATATATTTACAGAGAAGCTCACTGGGCAAGCACTGAGACTATGGTAACTCCCTAAGGGCACTGGCAGGGAAGCCAAGTTTCAAAAGAAATAAAAGCACACATACCCCCATGATGCAAAGCACCATGGGCTGTATACAAAACACCACAGTATATTATGCTGGTTCAACTTTAAGCAGAAATGCATGTTACCAAAAGGTCTCTCACACAGTCTGAAAAGGGTGCTAACAGAAGACACATACATGTGTTTCATCCTACCAGAACTCATCAGTGTGCCTTATCTGTTTGACACCCCAGTGGAATGAACCAGCTACCCTAAGATGGTCTATCTGGAATGTCCTTTGGGGTAACCCTTGCCTCAGTGTTTGCGTACAGAGGTTCTTTATCTTTTAAATAGTTTTTTTTTATTTTAATGGGTTCACCACAACATAACCCAGACAGACCGTCTTAGAGTACCTGGTTCATTCCACTGGGGTGTCAAACAGATGAGGCATACTGATGAGTCCTGGTAGGACGAAACACGTGTCTATGTCATCTGTTAGCACCCTTGCAACTGTGTGAGAGGCCTTCGCACCATGCAGTTCTGCTTAAAGTTGAACCAGCATAACATTCTGTGGTGATTTGCATATGCAGCCCATGATGCTTTGCATTATGTAGGCATGTGTGATTTTGTATTTTCTTGAAACTTGGCTTCCCAGCCAAATGCCCTTTGGGGTAACCCTTGCCTCAGTGTTTGCGCACAGAGGTTCTTTGTCTTTTAAATAGTATCTGGATTATGTTGTGGTAAACTCAATAAAAACCAAAAACAAGCTAAAAGACAAAGAACCTCTGTGGGCAAGCACTGAGACAATGGTTACCCCTAAGGGCACTGGCCAGAAGCCAAGTTTAAAAGAAATACAAAAGCACACATACCCCATAATGCAATGCACCATGGGCTGTATATGCAAATCACCACAGTATACTATGCTGGTATATGTATGTGTGTGTGTGTATATATATATATATATATATATGTATATACATAATCATATATATAGTTATAAAATTGGTTGGAAAATTATGTCTGCAGATTTGTTGGCTCACATCACATCACATGACCGTGCGTATATTAGAGTGCGACCGCAGACCTGCATTTTACCCCCTAAAAAACAATGTTGCCTATTTTATAAGATAGATAATCCACCCACGCAAGCACTCATGCTCTAATACAGCATGCCTTCGTGGTTGATGCACTCGGCCTGCGGCTTCATGCGCACAACGCACACCAAGGCATCCGTATATCAGAGTGTGACCACACACCTAAGAGTGGGTTATCTATTACATATATATATATATATTATAGCTGCACGGTAGTGCAGCTATAGTTATGGTTGCCTGGCCACTTCTATGTTAACCTCAACATTTTGCACTTTAATAACTTTGCAGCCATGTGATGGTTTCACCTGACATTTTGCATGTGCGGTGTGGCACCATAGATCTCTGGATCTGGCAAGCTATGTAATGGTCAGATGAGTGGTTGCAGAGCTGCTGAGTGCCAAAAAAATATGCAAAAAAGGGGAGGTTGTGCCTTTTTTGCTCAGGGCTACAACTCTAACTATTTGTCCATCTGATCTGAAATCTTCAGGGAAAATGCAGTCTCAATCACTGATGTACCTTTTGAAAATTTGGTGAAAAAAATATTTATCTGTTCAAAAGTTATTCAACTTTTAATTTTCCCATTATAGTCAAAGGGAAAAAATATATGTGCCTTACAAAAGTTGCCACCAGTACATTTTACTGTTGCAAATGGCCCTTTTACTGTCATGCTGCCACCATCTTGATTCAGTTAGTGGTGAAGAAAAATGTCTGTAATTCAAATTCTACTGTCCCTAGGTAAACACTGACAGTTGTGTTTACCTAAACGGGGCCTGAGGAACACAATGGTGCCATCAGTTTTTTTTTCTAGGACCCCATAGAAATACCTTTTTTTAAAATCAGGCCCCCGACCCCATAGTGTTGCAGATCACAACAGTACATTTGTGACACTTTCACAGATCATGACACTGTCACATCTGTACTGTCATGATTTGCAACATGACTGCACCAAAAAATATAATTTCTTTTCTATACCACTGCACCTCAATGGTTAAGGCTTTTTGGCTGAAATTTGCAGGGCAAGCCCTGAACCCATAGATATTCTTTTCTATGGCTTGGTAAAAAAATTTAAAATGGTTACTAAGTTACAGCGCTCCAAAGTTGAGAAATTTCCCATAGGCTAATATTGCGGCTCTCGCGGCACCTTTCAGTGCTCAAATCTTGAAAATGATTCGAGATACAAATTTTTTACTACCCGCAGCTTAGTCCACCTTTATGTGAACTAAGCTTGTGTGGAGGTTTTGAAGTCATGATTACAACTGCAGTGGAAGTTTTTGCATAGTTGCTACAGTTACTGAGATATTGTCAAATAAGTGTTACGAGGGTTCCTTTTCAGTACTATGGGGCTGCTGTATGGCTTCGTACTTATGTGTAAGTGACAGCACAGGGCCCAGAGGGCCTGTGCTCCCACATATGCATACCATTATACAACAAATGGGCAATGTGAAGGTAGCGCAGGGCACAGAGGGCCCGTGATCCCACAAACACGTAGCAGTTACCAGTTACATGACACTTTCTCAAAAAGAAGAGAAATTCATTGCAAAAAAAACTTTGTTAATGCATCAGTTAGGATTGATAGCACAGAGACAAAAGTATGGAAATGTGATGTCAGGTTTGCCACCCCTATCACACCACACACCCACCCCCACCCTCCACATGCCAACAGACATCGGGATGTGCCATGGCAGTGTCAGCTTAACCTCACCCCATTCTCCTATACTGTAGCATGTCAGCTTTTTATACATGGAATAGGGTGAGAATTGTTCCTGATGGTCCTCACCTGGACGTCTGTTGGTGTGGAGGGTGAGGGTGGGGGTAGTAGGGTGGGTGACCCTAACATCCATTTCCATACATTTGGCACTGTGCTATCACCCCTAACTGATGCATTAATGATGTTTTTTGCAATTAATATATATTATACTGGTATGGTACCGCCAGTATAGTTAGGATAAAACTGCACTTCTATGTTAAAGTCCAAACTTTGAACCTTAATAACTTTGGAACCGTTCAATGGATTTGCATGAATGTTGGCATGCATAATCTCTAGAGGAATGTCTCTTGACCTGCCAAAAGTTGTGTCTGTAGAGTGGTTTCTGAGATGTATAGTGTTGAAAAAACAGAACAATCTGTTATTTTTTTAACATTTCTTTGTCATCCTGGATCTCAGAAACAGCTTTAGGTTTTGGTCTGCAATTTTCATGGAAGAAAGCCTTTCAGTCACAGATGTGCCTTTTGAAGATTTGATGCAAAAATAATAATCCGTTCAAAAGTTATGACATTTTAAATTTCCTATTATTTATTATGGGAAAATGTATATGTCAGGCACGAAAAACATATTTTTCACACAATAGGAGTACTTTGCACAAAATACCAGCTTCTTTTCACAAAGAAGGTTGGCATTTTGCACAAAGTTCAAAGCTGTTTGATCAATTGAACTGTGTTGCGTCCACCATCTTGTTTGCTGCTTAGCAAAGATCTTGAAGTACAGAAAGTTTAAAAAAGAAAAAAAAACATCAGAACACAGCTAAAGAGGAACCCTTCAGGTGTATTCTGATTTTTTTTTTGGTTTAAAATGGACCCAAACAAGGTTTTTTTTTGTCGGGTGCCAGGTTAGAGAAAACAGCTTGTAGCCCATTCTCTGTATGAGAAGAGCATTTGTTGGTTTGTTTTTAGTTCTGCAGGTGCAGCTGGAACTCATGCTGACAGCTGCAGAGTCAAGGAAGACCTGTTTTGTTCGCACCAACACGGTATGCCCAATCCCCGTGTTGTCATGTATCCCCCCAACTCACACACACTTATTTGGCAAACTGGGAGCCCGCTCCAGTGTGCTCTACATTATTTTTAACCCTGTAACATAAAAAAAATTATCACTGATGTCTTTTCTTCGATGCAGAATACTGCATCAAAATTTGCGATCATTTTGATGCAGAATCCTGCATCAAAGTAGTCTGCCTTCTTGGCAAATTCCTTTTTTTCACACTGACATGGGGTGGCAATCCTTGTGTTGGTATGTATCCCCCAACAAACACACTTATTTGGCACACTGGGAGCCCTCCCCAGTGTGCCCAAATGTTCCAAAACCTGTAAGATAGAGAAAACTGTCCTGGACGTCTATTTTACCTGTAAAATAAAGAAAACCATGCCCCAATGTCTTTTTTTCTTAAATGCAGAATCCTGCTAAGTACTCTGCCCTCTCAGCAAATTCCCATTTTTCCCACCGACATGGGTTGCCCAATATCCATGTCGGTATGTATCTCCCCCAACACATACTTATGTAGCACACTGGGATCCCACCCCAGTGTGCCCAAATTTAATTATTTTTTAAACTAGTCTGCCCCCACTGCATATTCCTTTTTTTTGAACAGATATTGGGTGCTCAATCACTGTGTCGGCATGTTCCCCCTGCCCCCACTGCTCTGGCACACTGGGTGCACACCCCAGTGTGCTGAAAAAAAATTGATTTCTTTTTTCCCAGACACAGGGATGCCCACTCACAGTGTCAGCATGTATTACCCCCAAAAACTATTGTGGCACACTGGGAGCCCATCCCAGTGTGCCAAAAAAAATTGGTTTCTTTTCCGACTCCAGGATGCCCACTCCTGGTGTTGGCATGTATTCCCCTCCAAAACTATTGTGGCACACTGGGAGCCCACCCCAGTGTGCCCAAATGTATTTTATTTCTTAACCTGTGAAATAAAGAAAATTGTCCCCCAACATCTTTTTTACCCAGAAAAGAAAATGGTCCCTCATCGTGTCCCCAGTCCCACCTCCCCCATCCCCACCCTCCCACTGAGCACCACCTCCCCACACCACCCCCCTTACCCCATACTTACCTCTGGGGGTTAGCACTGTCATCTTCTCTGGATTGGGACACATCTACACTCTTCAAAGCTGAAATGCAAACTGAAGAATCAAAGGTAAGTGCCGTACAATGGGAGTCAATGGAGGTTTTCAGCTCATGTTGATATTGTAGCTAATTTTAGGAATTGTTGCACCAAAATTTCAACATGGGGTTCTTGGGACCCCACCTCATGAACACAGTCACTGTCATTTTGTTTCTCAGTCCTGAGAGGTGATTTCATGGTTGCTGCATGGAATCACCTTTTGGGACTGATTAATGAAATGACAGTGCCACTGTTCATGAGTTGGGGTCCCTAAAAGCCCATGTGACTAATTTGGTGAAAATATTCCCCAAAAAAATGACTGTGTTATCAGCATGCATTGTGCAGTTTCTATGTACACTTGTAACTTTGCCAGTTCTTAATATTTTCACCTCAGATTTTCAACATTGCCATTTTTCACATCTCCTCAGTAAAGCTGTCATTTTCACATCCTGCCCAAAATGTGTTTTCACACCTGTGGTGCGATGGTGTGGCTGCTGTGTGAAATCAACTTTTTGGGAAGGGTTAACAAAATCACAGTGCAACTGTTCATGAGGGAGGTCCCAAAAAATTGATGCTGACAATTTGGTTCCATCTGCAGGCTTCTCAAGCTGCTCCTGTGGCCCTGGCTCTCTCCGAGCAGGCTACAGCTATCAGACCACCCGACTGACCCCCGGACAGATTCAGACAGCCCATCTGCAGGCTTTCCAAGCTGCTTCTGTGGCCCTGACTCTCTCCGAGCAGGCCACAACTAACAGACCATCCAACTGACCCCCGGACAGATTCAGACAGCCCATCTGCAGACTTCCCAAGCTGCTTCTGTGACTCTGGCTCTCTCCGAGCAGGCCACAGCTAACAGACCACCTGACTGACCCCCAGACAGATTCAGACAGCCCATCTGCGGACTTCCCAAGCTGCTCCTGTGGCCCTGGCTCTCTCCAAGCAGGCCACAGCTAACAGATCACCCACAGATTCAGGTACGCACTGGACCTCAGAAACTCATGGTTTTGAATGCCGCTGTTTTGACTGGATGCTCAGTGGAGGAGCCAGGCACTGATTGGCAGCTTTGTTCCTTGGCTGATTTTCCAATGCCTGACATTTCCTGATCAGAGGGAAATCTTTTCTGTGCTGTGTTCTGGACTGAATTTTTGTTAATGTAATTTACATATGTTATGCATCAATTGGTCTTACTTTACCTGCCAGCTTAGCTAGTCTATTACAAGCCACTAGTCTAGTCTCTCGGTGATACTTAGTCCTGTGCAATCTAGTGCTGGACAAACTGTATTGTATAGTAGCTGATGTTTGACTGCTGGACCTAGCTACTGAGCAAGACTGCTGCAATTTTCCATTTCTGCCCTACTGACAAACCCTGCCCCTTCCCCACACTGGTCATTCTGCTAATTATTAATTTCTCTGCCCCACTTGTAATGCTGCCTCTCTCTAAACACCCTACTTTCTTCTCTGCCTTGCCTACAAACCCTTCTCTTACACCTCCCTGCTGCTGTCCTCCTCAGATGTCCCGGTGCCAAAGCACAGACCCTCCCATTAACTCCTTTTCTAGCTCTAAATAATTGCCCTGCATTTACCACCTCTTTACCTCATGCTTTGTCCTACCCCATTGCCTGCCCCCCACTGAGTTTGCTATTGTACTCTTAACTGTATTTAATCCTCAGTGTTTCCCTCCTTGTTCCACAGACAGCCCATCTGTGGGCTTCCTAAGCTGCTCCTGTGGCCCTGGCTCTCTCCAAGCAGGCCACAGCTAATAGACCACTCAACTGACCACGGACAGATTCAGGTACACACGGACCTCTGAAACTCGTGGTTTTGAATGCAGCTGTTTGACTGGATGCCCAGTGGAGGAGCCAGGCACTGATTGGCAGCTTTGCTCCTTGGCTGATTTTCCAATGCCTGGCACTTCCTGATCTCAGGAAATCTCTTTCTGTGCTGTATTCTGGACTGAATTTTTGCCCACCCCCAGCCACCTCCACACAGTGTGAAATAGACTCTTACTCCACCCCATTCCTCAGCCTAGCAGCTGATTGGTCACTCCACTGCTGCACATTTTCATGCTATTGGCCTCCCTGTCTTCAATACCTGACCCACTTTCTCACCGCCCCTTTTTAAAGCAGTCCCACCCACAGGATCACACACGTGCTCTCAACTTTTCTCCAGCCACTCCATCTAACTCCTCTCAATTACTGCTCTACCTGCCCTATTGTTAGGGACCTCACCCTAATTCGACTGTATACCCTTTCAACTATAAACCAGCTAGCAGTTAAGCAGGTCAGCAACACCAAACAAACTACCATGGGGTGCAACCACCTACTACTACTCCTCACTACCTCTTTTAGCATTGCTGGTACCATATACGAATTCGGACCCCTACCTCCCCACTCTGAATCCTCACTGGGTGCAAGCTGGAAGAAAAGCATACACATGGCCACTACCACTTCCGGTAACGATAGGCTTTTATCCTCCCACACCTCCCATACACAGTTATCGCCAAACCAACCTTCCAAACTGTAACCTTAATGGCTAGCTTTCCCTAATTTAACACAGGTGTATAGACACCTCCCCCACCTGAAGCGCAGCGGCCGGAAGACACAAGAGGAAGATAAACATCACCCTATCTGGCAGAAAGGTTATCTTTCTGCTACTGCTACTCTCTGGCAATGTTCACCTAAACCCTGGACCAACAACCCTGAGGAGCAGAGGGGCCATACAGTGAATGGCCTAAAGATAGCATCACTAAACATCTGCAGCCTTACTGCCAAATTCAACCAGCTCCAGGCTTGGATGACCATCCATACTCCTGACATACTCTGCCTAACTGAAACCTGGCTGTCAGGTAGGATCAAAGATGGTGAGGTGGCCATAGAAGGATTTCAAGCATTTTGACTTGATAGAATAGGCAGGAAAGGTGGCGGCTGCCTCCTATATGCCAGAAACTCACTAAGTTGCTCTGTCCTCCCCATCTCCAAAGTTGTGGAGGATTATGAGCTACTAGTGGTGAAAATACAAGTTGGCCTAAAAGGCAAGACCCTTACCATCGCCACAACCTACCTGCCCCCCCAAAAAGCCAAGGAAGACCTTCCTCTTGTTATGGAAGAAATTAGTGCACTCAGAAAGGGCTCAGAACTCATCTTGACTGGTGACTTTAATATTAACTGGTTATGTAAGGAGACAACACCCTCCAGAGACCTAATCACCTCCCACAATCTCACGCAACTCGTAACTCACCCCACCAGGCAGAACTACAAGGCTGGTACCAGCACCCTCATTGACTGGGTCTTAGCTAGCTCACCAATTCGATTCTACAAACTCAGGGTTCTCCCGGACGTGCTAAGTGACCACTCCCCAATCTCCTTTATATGGACCACTAAACTTGCCAAAAGCCCACCCCACCTCATCAAGAGCAGGGTTCTGTGGAAAGGCAAACTTGGATCCCTCAAATTGGCCCTGTCTGCCTACAACTGGTCCCCCATCAACAAGGCACCTATGCTGGACCTGGCCCTTAGTTTTTTCACTGAGGGCTTCAATTCCTTCTGTGATATCTATGCACCACTCACAAAACAGAAAATTCGGGGGGAGGTTAACAGCTGGATTGATGGCAAGCTCCTCTCCCTCCTAAAGGAGAGGGACTGCCTCTGGGAAAAAGCCTTAAACTCAGGCAGCAAGCATGACCTACAGTGCTACAAAACGGCTAGAAATCGGTGCACCAAACTTATCAGGCTCACAAAAGCCAATTTCCATAAGACCCAGCTTAACAATGCATGGGGAGAATGAAAGAGGTTTTGGGACAGCATCAAGAACATCCTTGGTAAAGATCAAAAGCAGAACCCTAAGATGCTCAACATTAATAACTCATCCCCGTCTTGTTGTTACAACCATCAGCTGTAATATGAGAAACTAAGGTAAGTGCAGTTCAAAGAATTTCAATGGGATTTTGAACTTTGGTCCATAACTTTGTTGTTTTTGCAAATTCTGAGTCCAAATTTTTAACATGACCTTTTGGAATACTACCTCATGAACAATGGTGTTGGAATTACGCATATCTAGCCAGAAAGGCAATTTCACGGTCACTTAGCAAAATCACATTAGGCACAAAATTTGTACATTTTCACAACCTTTGTTCATTAGGTGTGGTCATAAGAAGGCAATGTTGAAAATTTAAGGTCAAAATATTAAAAATGGCAAAGTCATGAGCATACTTTGAGATTTTACTATGCTTGCTCATAACTTTTATAATTTAAAATATTTTGCTCCCAAATTTTCAACATAGCTATTTTTTCAGAACACCTCATGAACATGACAGCTGTCATTTCTTAAATCCTGGCCAAAATGTGTTTCCATACCTGTGGTGTGGAATGAGGTTTTGATGCCACAGAATGATGTTATGGTGGGAATTTGAACATTTTCACTACCGGGCTCATGACATGGGGTAATAACAAGGCAATGCTGATAACTTCACTGCTCCTTTGCCACAAATGCAAGTGCAGAGCCAGAGGGATGAGAGTGCAGGGCCTGCGATCCCACAGGCAAAAAAGGATGCAATTACACTGTCTCAGAAAGTAAGGAAATTCATTGCAAAAAACTTCACTAGTGCACTAGTTAGGGTTGAACCAAAAAAAGTAGGGAAATGGGGTGTTAGGGTTTACAACCCTAATATCCCACCCCTACCCTACAGGCAGCAACAGGAAAAAACATGGTTTCACCTCTCTTTCCTCTTCACAAATCAGGCGAGAGGTGTACCTTGGGGTTGTCAACCCTAACACTCACCATATTCTCATATACTGTACCCATCTCAGCTTATTTACTGATCAAATGGGGGGGAGCATTGGGGTTGACAACCCCAAGGCACACCTCACTCATGATTGCAAACAGGCAGAGAGGTGAAACCGTAATATTTTTCCTGATGCTGCTAGCAGGGTGAGGCAGGGTGTTAGGGTTGGATGCCTAACACCATATTTCCTACTTTTGGGGTTCAGCCCTTACTAGTGCACTAATAAATTATTTTGCAATGAATATCTATAATGAATATATATATATGTGTGTGTGTGTGTGTGTGTGTATATATATATATATATATATATATATATATATCATGGCAAAAAAATCTAGAAATGCAATTGGCTGAGAGGCATCATCTGTCTGTGCATTAAATTTCTATAAATATGCAGTCAGGTGCTGATTTTTCCTACCAAATAAATTACTTTGCAGCAAAAGAAAGGAAGGCACCACTCATCTGAAAAATAGTCATTAAGCTCTTTGATGAAATTAGAAATGTTCCTGTGGTACACAGCAAAAGGGGTACTCACACCACCAGCCCAAAACAATCCAACCAGTTTTGCTCAACAGAGCCTTCTCAGGGAGACGTTTTATAAGTGTAATAAGTTCCTCCAGGCAGGTGTGCATTATAGGATTTTAATGCTTTTCCCAAGAGTGTAAGGACATTATGACTTACTACATGCCTGGGTTATGCATTAAAATCATACAATGCACACCCTATCATGGCTAATTACTTACATATAGGCCTTTGCCTGCTGGTCCTTGAGCCTGACAGTGTTGCTGATCTGTGCAGTTTACAACTAAGCAATAAGACACATAGGTGGATGGGATTTGCTGTTGCTATGGGTAGTGTGTTAAGAGGTAAGCTGAGAAACTACTCAAGAACAGCATCAATCTCCCAATGACCCACACACTGGCGTGCCTCTGTGTTATTATATAATTAATTCTTGCTTTAAAAGGCTTGTAAAAAAAAGAGAAAATCTGTTATTTGTTAAGAGAAAGGAAAATAATGAAATGCAAGGCAAATGCAAGATTTCAGATGGTGAGTCAATTTTGAGATCTGTCCACTTGTTATAAAACACTTTGCCCAGTCAGACTATGGTATGCAAACAAGCCATTTTAAATCAAAACACTGCAGTGCATCAAGTACAACACAGGTCCATTTTTGTCAAAGCTGCTTTACAAAGTCTGGAAGCCCTAAACTCATGTGAAATGTTTGAAACCTCAGTGTGTCCTTGCAGTTGGCAAGGATCAGTTCCAGTTTTTAATAAACACTGTCTATGGGAGTAACAGTGAATCATGTAAACAGGAAGAATCCTTTGACATTAGGAGTGAGAAACGGCTTGAAGATCTTTTGAGAACCTGAAATATAGCTACCAAATATGAACTCTAAGATATTGTTTTGAGATAATTATCTTGTTGCATTTATTTTTCAACAAGCCAAGAGTAACGAGTTATAAAGGAGCTTGGTACATCCAGCAGACATGGGTTTGATTCCTACCAATCCACTTGTCAACTGTGTCTCTGAGCAAATCATTTAACCTCCCCAGTGCTCCAGGGTAGCCCCTGAAAACAGGCACTTGTGCCTTGTGGTCCTTACCCAGCTACCAAAAAATTAAACAAAAAACTAAAAAAAGAAACAATGTTGCAAACATGAAATATGTAAGCAATAAGACATGATGGGGTGTGCATTAGACAGTTCTAATGCACAGCCAGCAGCATAGTAAGGCATAAGACTGCAGGCCAAGGGCCTTCAACCTCTGGCCGTGTGTTAGAACTGTCTAATGCACATCCCTGGAGTGTCTTATTGTGCTTATAAAATTGGGCTATAAAAATTACAATTTATGTTTTAACTGTAACTAAATTAAATCTTTGATGTGTTTTTGTGTGAAATAGTTCCTCCACCTATACTATATTAATGTAATTTATTTTTGCCCTTAAATGTTTTAACCTATGGTAGCCACCACAGCTGTGATTGCAATGGGTTGTCATGCCTCACACACACACACACACACACAGACACTGAAGCAGTTAAGTTTCAACAGTTTGCTGGCAGACATTCTAAGTGTTACTTTACTTTAAAATGCTGAGCGAATGAGCGAGTGGGCAGCCGGGATGAAAGCTGACAGTACTTCACTAAGAATGCCAGCTGTGACTGCTGGTAAGATTTAGACAAACATAAACAAATCTGCTATTCTGCAGAGTTATTTTCCATCTGTGGTCAAAATTTGAATTCAGTTGGTGGCAGTTTGGGGACTGCTGGCAGGAGCTGAAGGGTGTCAGGTGTGTGTGATTGAGATCTGACCGAAAAAAAGTGGCCAGCCTGGATGAAAGCCATGAGTGCTTTACTGGAGATGTCTGATGTGACTGTTGGTAAGTTTAAATAAACAAAAGCTGCTTTTCTGCAGATTTGTTTCCCTGTGTCTGTGGCTGAAAATTGAATTCAAGTTGGAGGGCAGTGTTTTAGGACCACTGGAGGGAGCTACAGTGGGGGTGGGTCAGGTGTACAAGTTTGAGGTCTGAGCAAATGAGTGAACTGGCAGATGAGATGAAAGTCACGAGTGCTTCACTGTGGATGCCAGCTGAGGTTATGACTATTATGGTAAAACATGTAAACAAACAAAAAACATGCATTTCTGCAACATTATTTCCCGTGTCTGTGGTCGTTTGAGATTTATATTTAATTGGAGAGCAGCGTTTGAGGACTGCTGATGGGAGTGGCAGCAGGGGCAATAAGATGCACATGGTTTCTAAACAAGATGTGGCTCTTCAGGTGTTTTTCTTTTTGCCTTGAAAGAAAGAAGTCAATTGTCATTGAGGATCTCTGGGTCTGCAGTTTAAATTGTGGTGGGCGAGCAAGCAAACAAGGAATCAATCAATCAATTTTTATTTGTGAGTGGAATTCCATAGATCAAAGCACTGTACAGTATTAAAAGACATAAAAGCAGCAATAAATAGAATGGAATCTAAATATGAAACATACTAAAAAAACAGCTAGAGCAGCACACTAAATGTCATGCAAGTCTGAGAATGAAAACTGAAACAGATATGTTTTTAAGGCAGTTTTAAAGCTCTTGATTGTCAGGCACTCTCTTATCAACAAGGTAGAGAGTTCCACAGGGTAGGGGCTGCAAAAACAAATGAACAGGCCCCAGAAGTCTTTACTAGAACCCGGGGAACCTCTAGCAATCTCTCTTCAGTAGAATGGAGTTAGGGGAGGGGGTGGTAGGGGTGAAGAAGATCTTGCAAGTAGCGCAGGCCCTTTTCATGTAGGGCTTTATAGGTCAGTAACCTGACCTTGAAGGTGATCTGTCAATATACAGGCAGCCAGTGCAGACCATGGAGCACAGGAGTGACATGGCAAGATCTCAGTAAGCCAGTCAACAACCTGGCCCTGCATTCTGCAGTAGCTGCCATTGGTGGATATCAGCCACTGGTAGCCCTAGTTATAGGGCATTGCAGTAATCAAGGCACGAGGTTACAAAGGTGTAGACCTGTGTTGAAGGATCACCAGATGGGACCAGGCGCTTGATCTGGGTAATGTTCCTCAGATGATAAAAAAAGGGTCTTAGCAACAGCAGACACCTGACACCTGAATAATAAGGAATAACTGAAATGACTACAAACCAGCCAAAGTCAGCAGGGGGTGGTGCAGTGAATAGGTGGCTAGAGAGGGAAATGGTATCTGTTTAATTTTAAAATTCTAACAACCACCTAAGGATTTGAATTGGGTACTGTGTCCCACTTAACAGCACTTGTTTTTACCTTTGCTTTAAACAGATATAATGCACAGTTCACAACCAGTCAGGATGAAGGGTTTTTCTTGCCCATTTTACATTTTATAATTTTTATTGCTGTGTCACTCACAATTCAAAAATGTACCCAGTGACTACGTGGTGTGCTTCCACATCATCGGGAGGTATGGTTAATGCAACAGCTTAATCCAATAAACAGCCTGCAGAGCCTTGCAGCAGATTACCCATTATCTTTAGCCCCTTCTTGGAAACCTGGCATCTAGGTAGACAGGTAGGGATCTGCCCACAGGATGGAGAGATGTCCTGGCACCACCCCTTGAGAGGAACCACTGAGACTGCCCACAGGGTGGGGGCATTTAGATGGGGGAGGAGAATGAGGGGTTAAACGGGGCACTGGCTTATAGTTCCCTCTCACTCTTCCCTCTCACCTGAAGATCTCAGAACTACCAGGAACAGACTTGCTGCAGAATTAGCAGGAGGTGCTCAGGATCAGAAGGCATCAATTGCAGTGTAGTTTCTTATGATTTCAGGTATTGCAGAGTGAGATTGCCCAGTAAGGAAAGAAAGGTTCCATCTAGCAAGACAATAGCAGCCTCAGTGCTGGAAAACCAGCTGAGTGTCATGTACTCAGAGAAAGGCCAAGCTTAGCTTGATGCTTTGGAGGCAACTCCAGTACCCAAAGAGAACCGGGCACGTGGAAAATAGAAGGGGCCAGTAATGGAGTCAGAAACCCACCTCCCAAGAAAGATAAAGAAATCTCAGGAGAAAGGTAAGGTAAGCATGGGGATAATGTGTATTCTAATAAGGAAGTCAGACCAATGGTGATGAGAGTGCTCAGAAGAGCTCCCCAGTGACTTCCCCCCAGCTCGACCATCTGCCAGCACAAGGGTGACGAGGGCATCTGGCCAAAAAGTATCTGAGCCACACATGGTGGTAGTTGGGGATTCCTAACCCCTCTTGACCAACCCCAAAAGGGTTGATCCTGTACAGCAGCCCCCCAAAAAGCTGCCAGAGCCCATAACTGTGCCTTTCTTTCCAGACCAGAAGTTAGACAAGTTACTGGAGGCAGCAGTGGGTTTTGTGGTGGCAGTTCAGGCATCAAGGGGTGGCCATTTCTCCAGACAGTGGTGTGGACAGGTGGCAATATGCAGTGCTAGTGGCAGGATTGCCTACACCAGGCTCTATATCAGTGTAGCTCAGCCAGTCAGACATCATCTGTCTAACAAGGTCTGCCAGCAGATTCACAGGTATGAATACGTAGACATGTTTTCATTATTGAACTGGCCTAAAGGAGCAGGAGGAAGACAAGGAGAAAAAAAGGAGCCTGACAAGAGGATGATTAAGGTCAACAGGGTATTCGACAAATGGTTGGTGGGATTCACAGTTTTCTCCAGCACTAATTGTCAGATTGTCCATGAAAAAGGGTTAACTTGTTCAAATACTTGAATAGGATTATATATGTCCACAGGTGCAATAAAGAATGGTGAATAAATTATTGGAAAACTTTAATATCGATTTGCCCCCATCCATGCAATCAGCTAAAGTAATATTGATACCCAAAGAGGACAAACCTCAAGATTCAACTGATGGATACAGACCCATCCCAATCTTAAATTCAGACTAAAAATTATTGGCAAAGCTAATTAGTAATACAATTCAACCACATTTAGAAGTATATATAAACCAAAATCAATGTGGTTTTATGAAAGGTAGGATACTTTATCAAGCCAACAGGAAAATTCAAGCCTTAATCCTCCTGATTAATTTCCATAAACAGTATTCGAATGATACATATTATGCCATAGCTGTAGATGCCAACAAAGATTTTGATTTAGTAAATCAGGATTATTTTTATCAAATATTGAAAAAATAGGGACTACCATCTGAACTAATAATTCTGATAAAAAAACCTTAATAAAATTACTGTTGCTAGATTTCTAATTAATCAAGATCTAGCAGATGATCTTAATATGCTAATAGGGTGCAACAGGGCTGCCCCTGTCGCCAACATTATTTATCCTAGCACTTGAACCATTCTTACAAACTATAAGAAATAATAAGCATATAGAAAGGGATTATGATAGGTCAAGATCAAGTAAAACTGAGCATTTTTGCAGATGACATTCTGTTAGTTATTAAAACATAGATGTGTTACTAGATTCTTTTTTAGAGGAAGTACAAATATACTCAAAGATGTCAGCGTATCAGATCAGCAAGAATAAGTCAGTTATTTGGAACTTTCAAAAAATAAACCACTTGCAACACACAGATTTGATCAGAACATAAAAATTCAGAACATGATAAAATACCTAGGAATACAAATAACCGCAGACTAATCTCTAAATATCAAAATAAACTTTGATAAAGCTAAACAAAAAATGTTGTCATTGTTGGAAAACTGGAAAAACTTAACTTTATCTATATGAGGTAAAATGTATACCATCAAAATGATGACTATGCCACACTTTATATTCATGGTACCAAATATATTAGGCACCCCCAACACCACTTGGTTCGAGGATATGAAAATAATATTTAGTACATTGTTATGGCAAGCCCAGGATCACCTGGAATGCATTAGTTACTTCTAGAGAGCAAGGTGAATTAGGATGCCCAGACCCGCTAAGTTATATAGAAGCTCATATAATTATCTTTTTTCCCAGATGATGATGACCTATTATATCAAATGTCTATTTGTCTTCAGCTAACAGACTCAAAACTACAGAACATTTTCCTTAATATAGTACTGCATAACTACAAAACACATTTCCTATCATCATGGTTTATCTTAGTCAAGAATTATATTAAACACCCCATATTGTTACAACTACCATGGTTATATTTACAGATTGGGTATGATAAAATAATATGGTGTAATTATAACTATAATTTTAATTTCAATTGTTTATATGAAGGAAACATTTCAATATGGAAAGATTCTAGTGAAATATCAAATATGGTCCTACTGTCAGTCAAAGGACAAAGTAAAAAACAAGACCTCGAACTTATTGCTCTATTATACTATTCAGAATAAATTTAAGAAAATGACAAATATTTTCAGTAATAAATTGACAAGACTTGCAACATTAATAAAGCAACAAACAAAACTTTATCAATAATGGTACCTCCAAATTTTTAGCTAGATGCTATCAGTTATTAATAAATAAAATAATTATTTCAGCAAACTAAATTAAAAATTGAATACTAAGGCCGGATCCATAGTAACACATAAACAATGGGAATTAATAAGGAAATAGAATAATAAATTATATGTTTCAGCAAAAAAAAAAATCTATACAGTGCGATAGATAGAGTTTATCTAACTCCTGTTCAGATTGTTAAAATAAACCCAGAATACTCAGATGCATGTTTGCATAAATGTGGCAATAGAGGAACATTATTACATTGTTTATGGTCATACCCCCAAAATTGTAAAGCGTGGAAAAAGCACCATCAAATCCTTAATACAACTGTGAAGCTACATATTAAGTTGGAGCTGGATAAATTCTTATTGACTAATTTAATAGAGTAGATTGGACCTTTACTCAAAAAAAAAAGTATTCATGTTGGCAACAATGGCCCTAAAATGTATGATACTGGAGCACTGGAAAAATAAAACCCCTACAGAATTTGAATTTTACAAATGGTGGTCTATTTTCAATGAGACTTAATCCTTTGAGAAATTAATATATGATTTAGATCCAATGAGTGACGACCTATACGGTACCCCTTGGAAAGTTATCCAAGACAATATTCCATCAATTATGAGAATTTAGGGTCTGAATTCCTATTTCCAGTAGCTCTCTACTAGTTGAACTGCATGTCAAATAGAAATTACCAACTTGTATCCCAAAAATACTTCAATAATAATAGTTACAATGAACTGTAGTAACTTGTCCCTCCAATGTAGATAGATGGATGTGTAGGGGGTGAAGGGAAGGACTGGGGGTGGTGATTGTCTCATGTCAATATAATGTCTTATTATATAAAACTGTGATGTATTTATTTTTTGTACAAAAATAATGTGCAAAAAATTGTTTGTGAATTATGAATATGAATACAATAAACATTTTGATTTAAAAAAAATGTTCACAGATGCAAAGGGGAGGCTGGATGGCTGGAATAAAATTGCAGAATTCTGGCACTGCATGCAGTATACCCCATCCAAGGACTGTGGCATCCTGGATGTTCCCCTACTGACTGAAATCATGCAAGGTGGGGTTCTCCATACAGACAGCGGGTTACCAGCTTGAGTATCCCAGTCCCATAGAACAAATCTGAAAGGTCCCAGAACCATCTGTGTTTCTGGTTCAACAAACGAATTTGCAACAAGGACCCATGCAGCTTTTGGCATGAATGTTTTGCCTGTGGCCAGCAGCACCCCTTCAGATAGTTCAAAACTGACAAGCCCTCAAAAAGAGGGCACTAGCCCTGTCAGAGGAAGCAAGGCAAGCTCGTTTACAGTAAGCCTGTCCATCCTGACAATGGTGGAGCAGCTTAAGCCTTGGTTTAAGCAGTACCCGGACAGTGAGGCAGCCACCCTGCTGGTGGATGGATTCATGGTGAGCTTTAGGATCCTGCATGAGGGCCTCTGATGGGCTATGAAGCTGAGAACTTGAAGTTGGCCAGAGATAGGCAGCAGGCAGGACAAGCTCCATAAAGAAGTGATCTTGGGCAGGATTATTGATTCTTATTCCTCCCCCCAAGTTCCCAGTCTGTGGGTTCTCCATTGTATTAATACCCCCAAAAGTGCCAGATTAGTACAAGATCACTCACTTTTTATACCTGAAGAGTGACTCAGTGAACAACAGCATTGTCTCACACTAACGGCCATCCAGTATGCATTATGTGACATAACGGTTTAGGTGGTGCATGCAGAGGGTCCAAGGGGTCTCAAAGCCAAAGCAGATATGGAGTCAGCATTCTGACTGCTTCTCATCCACCTTGCTGACTGTAACTGTTGGGGATGAAATTTGAGGGACAGTATTAGACTGATAACTGCATGACTATGAGGTGTTCAGTGGTTTGTGTGGTGTTCAAATGTTTTAGCAAATTCTTTAACTGGGCAGCAGCAAAAGAAACCAGAGTGCAAGGGATTGTTCACTAGCTAGGTGACTTCCTATTGATGACTTCAGCCTATTCCCTGGGTTGTGGGCAAAAAGTGGAGATCCTGCTACATGTGTGCTGCAACTTTGGTGTTCCATTTTCCCCCAGTAAGATAGATGCCCTGAACCATGTAATGTCATTTTTGGGCACTGAGATATACAGTGTGCAGAGGCACAGGAATGTCACCTGCTCGGGGACAAGATCAAGGGACTTAGGGCTCTTTTAGATCATTCAATGGTGGTCATGAATATCACCCTAAGGGGTTTCAGCAGCTGATAGGGAATTTAAACTTTGCCTACCTGATTATCTCAATGGGGAGGACATTTTTAGTGACATAAGGTAAAGTTGGGATCTGGCACCTGGAAACCTCACCACTGAATATGCTAAACAAACTTTTTCAGGGAAAACCATGAGGTCTGGCAAGCCTTCATCACTCACTTTAATGAAGTCTCCATGTGGCCAGTGAAGGTGGGCAGTCAGAAGCATGATCTATTTATGGATACGTCTGGGGGACTGGGCTTTGGGGCATACTTCAGAGGAGCATGATCTGCCTCTAGTGGCTCCCAGGTAGGGTAGTGGCAGGACTCACAGAGCAGGTTAACCTGCCATATTTTTTACAGTGATCACAGTGATAGTGTGGAGTCACCACTTGAGAGAAAAAAAGAGTTGTTTTTTGGATCAACAACATGGGTGTTCTTCACACCATCACTGGGCAGTTGGAGGCCAAGGGCCTGTTGGGTGGCCTCATGAGGATCTTCATCCTCAGGTGTATGCTGCCTAACATTTATTTTAAAGATGTGCATGTCCCTGGTGTTAAGAATGGTATTGCTGATGCTTTATCTCATTCACAGTGGCAGACATTCAGAGAATTGTCTCAAGCAGCGGGCAAAGATCCCTGTTCGGTCCTGCCTTTCCTGTGGGAGGCAGTGATTCTGAGACTTAGGAGTGGATAGGAAATTCTATGCCCTGGACCAGATTGGCATATCACAGTGGAGTGGAGCACTGTCATGCCATTTGGGTGGTGGCAGGTTGGCCAAACAGCTGACTGATTCCTGAGGATCAGTTATGCAGCTATATCTTAGAGGGAAAATGGTGGGACCTGATGCTAGATGTGGCAGGACAGCACCTAGTGAGGTTGTGCTAGTTCTCCTGGGTGCTGAACTTTGCAGCTATCACACAAACTTTTAAGGTTTGGAAAATCTTAAAGGCTGGAGCAAGGTAACCCCAAAGCGGGTCAACTAGCAGTGCCCCCTTAATCCAGTGATCCTTGAGAGTGTGTGAGGCCTTACCAACAGTCTGCTGGTCTCTATTTGAGGCCAGTTTATTGAAGACTTCATTTTTACTGCCCTTTTGTGGGGTCTTTCAGGTCTCTGAGATGGGACATCTGGTCAAATGTGGGGTCTGCATGGGTCTACAAGGCGAAGATGTGGCAGTGACACCAGGGACACATTCACAAGGCCCCCACAGAAGCAAGACTGACAAGGAGGTGTGAGATGCTGGTGGATCCTCTGAGCTCCTGGGGGTCAAGGTGGGATGTAAGGATCATCTGGTCAAAATACATGGCCCCTGCCCACATGCTGAGTTTGCTTTCCTGCAACACACAGGTACCTTGGCAAGCTGCTCATGGACAACTGGCAGAACCCCAAAGGTTTAATACTCACTTTTTCTGGTTGGGGCAATGACAACTGCTATGGCTTAAGGGGTTTACTTATGGGCAGAATCAGGCCCTGGGCCAGAGGAGGTCCCAAAGTTTTTGATATACAAGGCCATATACTTTGAAATTGCCTTGGTGTTCCCAGACTCCCCTAATTGTTCCAAGTGGGCTTTCTCTGAACAGTCCTTCATACATTGGGTGGCAGAGAGAGTAGGACACTGGCCTGGAAGGAGAAACTTTGCATTTATACCACAGAAAGTGCAGATTCACTGCTTTGTTCAGAGGGCTGCATGGGGAGGACCTCTTCCTAGGCTGGCAGTGGAGGCCCGATGAAGAAGTTTACCAGACATGCTGCTTTTTCACTTAGACGGGAATGGCCTGGGACTCCAGGAGACCATCAATCTGCTTCTCAGAATGAAGGAGAATCTAAGATCCATTCACAAACTGTGGCTTTGGACCATAATCCTTTGGTCTACTATCATTCAAAGGCATTACTGGTATCACATGGAGAATCCTCAAGCCATGAACAAAGCATGTACAGTATATGCATTAACAAGGAGATGCACCCTTTTATAGAATCTGTTGGGAGTTCCATGGTGTGGCATACTTACATCATCACATCCTGCCATGGATTTTATGCCAACAATGGTGTTCATTAGTTGGATAATTGTTGTTGTGACTTATTGTTAGGTTCATTCCATCAGGTCATTGAGGATTATTTGGAGTGAGCTGTTTTAGGGTTGGACTTCATCCATCATGTTATGGCTTGGAAATCTCTTAATACAAACGTACAGGGGGAAAAGGGGAAGGAGTTTTATTCTTCCGATGCACTTTTCTTCCCTGGTCAGTATGTGGTGGTGGGTTGCAGGACCTGGTTGTTTTGAGGGATCACAGCCAACTTCATCGGGCTAACTTGTGGTTGCAGCACCACCACAAGGGGTGATTGCTTGCTACCAGTTTTATGTGATAAGGGCCAGTGAGGAAAGAATCACCTGTGAAAAAAGGGTGACTTCTCATTAGAGAGACCACCACAAACAGCGACAGTCCTCTAAAATATATGACTGCTAAATGTAGTCGACCTGCCGGTTTCACTGTTTGGTCATTGACAAATTTTTGTCGACGACCAGTCGTGGATCCCGAACTCGGCACATCAGGCTCCAGGGACAGTGACTCAACCACTACACCACATGGCCAGCTTGGCAAGGCTTGGCCAAATAATCCTTTTATCCTCATTTCTCGTGAGTGTAGCATGTATCCCTGAATGCTGCACTTGCTATCAGTATGAATAGCTCCTTTTCACTACTCGCTCTACATGGGAGCGGTATTATTGAGTCACTCATATTGATGCGCCCAGTAATACTTGCGCTTATGTGATGCTACCCTTGCCACCTGGCCATATGACCCCTACTCACTGAGGCTTAGGTTCCAGCTTGGAGAGGTACATCATTCCTTCGGTCTACACATGGGTAAGGTCCTTCACGGTAAGTGGTACGGAGCTTCTTAGACTGACTTGGTGAGATTTCCTAAGTTGGGCACATCGCACTGATAATCTAATATGCTGGTTAATAAACATATGGCTGTGGCCATTGTCCCAAAGACTAGTGTTTTGCATGTTTTGTCCAAGGCCTTACAAGATAATAAACAGTTTACAAAGCTTTGCAACAGACTCGCTCTCTTTGGCCCCTTCCCTGAAATCTGGCCTCTATGTAAGTATGTACAGTTCTGCCCATGGGAGTTATGAGGTGCCCTGGTACCACCCTCAGGGAAGGAAACACATGGGTAGTCAATATTGTGGGGCCATCTGGCTGGGGGCAGGAATAGTGAGGGGATAAAAAGAACGGTGGCCTGGAGCTCCCACTCACTGTCCCCACCCCAGCTGAAAGATTTCCCACCTGCCCTCTCTTGTAAAAGTAGGGTTCTGGGTTGGTTAGGCTAGACTAGGGAATCCTTTGCCCCATTATGGGTGACTGAACTAGGGGCTGGGAAGGAGTTTTCCTGGTTTTCCCTCCGAGGGTTTTTCCTGGGGTTTTTCCTCCTCTAAAGGGAAAATTGAGAGAGATAACTGTCAGAGTCATAACTGTGACTGGCTTGGGAGTTTCACAGGATGATGGTACAAGGGAAAATGGGGAAGGAGTCAAATTCTCCCAAAGGACTCTTCTCCCTAGCTAGCATGAGGTGGGGGCTGTACAACCTGGTTCCCAGTTTTGGGGGGTCGCAGTCAATCTCATAGGGCTTGCCTGCAGGTGCAGCACCACAAGACAGGGGTTGACGCTTGCCACATAGCTTTATGACCCTCCTACTCACTGAGGTTTGGGTTCCAGTTCAGAGAGGTACATACTTCCTTGGTCAGCACATTGTAAGTCCCTTCATGGAAAGGGATGCAGAGGTTCGTGGCTGAATTGGCGATTCTCCCTGAACTGCACACGTCACTCTGATAATGCAATATGTTGGTTAATAAACATTTGGCTTCAGCCATTTTTTCCAACACTGGTGCTGTGTGTGTTTTGTCCAGGGAAAGAGGTTATGGGGCCTAACAAGACAATTTATGCAGTAGTTCATTTCTTAAAATGACAGTGCACTCATGTAATAAATAAGTATCCTAAAGATACATTCAGAATAACTCTCTTATGCTCATTAAACATGTTGACAATTGAATATCCTAGTAAAAGAAAGGTTAGTCTAACTTTTATGTCAACCTAGGAAATACATTCAGTATTAATAGGTCATTATTAGGCTATTCTGTATTAATATGTTTGAAGTGGATAAGAGATTAATCCTGTAAGTATCTTTAGGATACAAATGATTTCAAAAGGTGCCCTGTCATTTTAAGAAGTAAACTATAAACTGCAATCACTGTTGCATTAATCATGCCTACTGATGAAGTGGCAGCATGCCATGCCACACAGTGCTGCAGTATGTTCTTGCAATGAGAGCAATACAGCAATAAAACCTATTTAATGTTGCAACATGGTTGTGTTTTACTTTGGATAGCTCTGATTTTATGTTTGTCTAGTTCCATATTAAAACATTAATTAGGTTGGCACTGCGATGTGGTGGGAATCCTTTGGGAGACAGTTTAAGCCCTGGACTCTCAAATTGGAGCCAGTCTGTGGATCAGCACATGAGCAGGTTGTGAGGTGCTTCTTGGGAAGGAAGTGCATTGGTGACCAAGTGTTTCTGCCCCCCCCACCAACTGGTTGAAGAGTAGCATTTGTATTTACTGTTAAGGCGGCTGTATGCCCACCCTTCCTGTTAGAGTAAAGGAACAACTATAGCAACTCCATTTGTCTGGGTGGGGAACAAGGTGAAAAAGTGGAAACACTAAAAGTGTTTTATAAATACTGAAAAGTACAATGATTCAGTAACTTTTGCATTCTTGTATTAAATAAATACTGATCCTCATTGAGGAATATAGTGGACAACTATTGCACAAGAGAAATCTTCTATAAAATTACTCAAAGAGGAAAATGAGAACAGTATGACTAGTGGTGGGCGAAGTGGCCAAAATTTGCTCCACGAAATGATTCGCAGAGTAATGTGGAATCTGCGAAAATACTCCGCAATGCGAAGTGGAGTATTTTGCATCATGATGAGGAACACGAAGTCCATTGAATCCAATGACTTCACATTATTCCGCCTTCCCCAAACCACTTCACCAATTTTAAGGTGATGTACATTGAAAACAAAGTACTTCGCATCACTTCACCTTGTTATTGAGCTCCAAGGCAAATTTTGCAGTGCTTCATGGGATTGCAGGTCACATGGGCTCTAAATTGTTCTGCACAGCCTCAGTTCTGTGTAGTGTGTGTGTAGTGGAAGATGGAGACAGTTTCTTCTCAGATCCCTATGATTCAAATCCTCTAAAAGCTGTTAAAAGGCCTTTTTGAGCCATTTTTCTCAAAATTTAGTAAATCAATTGTAGGAAACCCACCTGTGCTCATATCATCTAGTGTTTATTGTTTGTGTGGATTTTGAATGTTAATTTAGAACATTCAGTCTGTGTACTGTGAAGTATGCTTTGGGGAGGGGCGTATCTGTGGTGTAGGTAGATTAACTGGGAGAAAAGGCAGTCCTTCTGCTTTGGTTATATTTTTCTTGCCTAACTGTGCTAACAATGTACACACAGTAATATTTTCAGTAATTCTTGACTTTTTTTGCTGATTGTTGTAGTTCAGCAGTGTATAATTTTAGTCTGTTTAAAACAGTTGGTTATATTAGTAAAGGTTTGCAATTTGATATGCAATACTTGTAGTGTGTGTGTGTGTGTGTGTGTGTGTGTGTGTGTGTGTGTGTGTGTGTGTGTGTGTACGATGCATGCCATTAAATCAGACACCTTTTATCGTGACACAGAGTAATCGCAGCAGTGTGAACCTGCTATCCACCACACCTGCATGAATTTTTTATACTGCTTTGTGGTATCTTTACTAGTAGTGAACTGTTACTGCTGTGCACTACACCCTCCAACGGCAAAATTATTCTTTTCAGATGTGGTTGTGACTTTTGGGCACTGGTTAGGTGGTGTTGTGCCATTGCATCTGCATCTCTTGAGTGTGCAGTGCAATCTTCATTTATTATTTATTTATTGTATAAATCAGATTTACAACCTTTGAGCCAGAGGCTCGTTTACAAAGGTACCTTGTCACAGAAAGGGCATACAGAGTCAACATATGTACAGAATACAATCATACAGTAACATAGTTTTACATAGTTGCTTGAACAATCTTAATCTGTCTGTGTGTTTGCAGCACACCATTAATTCTGGGAGACTTTGCATGTCTTGTTATGCTCTCATTTCACTTCGTCAGCACTGGGGGAATTTTCTGAACCCAAGACAGTAGCATTTGGGGGATGCACATTAATTCTGGTGACTGTGTGTGACCACTGTGTGCATGACAGAGTGCACCATTAATTCTGGGAGACTTTGCATTTTTTGTGACCCTCTCATTTCACTTTGTCAACACTGGGGGAATTTTCTGGATACAAGACAGTAGCATTTTGGGGATGCACATTAATTCTGGTGACTGTGTGTGACCACTGCATGCATGACTGAGTGGACATTAATTCTGGGAAACTTTGCATTTCTTGTTGTGCTCTCATTGCACTTCATCACCACTGGGGAATTTTCTGGACACAAGACAGCAGCATTTTGGGGATGTACATTAATTCTGGTGACTGTGTGTGACCACTGTGCACATGATGGAGTGCACCATTCATTCTGGAAGACTTTGCATTTTTTGTTACCCTCTCATTTCACATCATCAGCACTGGGAATTTTCTGGACAAAGAAAGTAGCATTTTGGGGATATAAATTAATTCTGGTGACTGTGTGTGACCACTGCATGTATGTATGACTGAGTGTGAATTCTGGGAGACTTTGCATGTCTTGTTGTGCTCTCATTTCACTTTGTCAGCACTGGGAGTTTTCTGGACACAAGAAAGTAGCATTTTGGGGATGCACATTAATTCTGGTGACTGTGTGTGGCCACTGCACGCATGACAGAGTGCACCATTAATTCTGGGAGACTTTGCATTTCTTGTTACGCTCTCATTTCACTTCATCAGCACTGAGGAATTTTCTAGACACAAGACAGTAGCATTTTGGGGATCAAAATTTATTCTGGTGACTGTGTGTGACCACTGCATGCATAATTGAGTGCACCATTAATTCTGGGAGACTTTGCATTTCTTGTTACGCTCTCATTTCACTTTATCAGCACTGAGGAATTTTCTGGACACAAGACAGTAGCATTTTGGGGATGCATAATAATTCTGGTGACTGTGTTTGACCACTGCATGCATGACTAAGTGCACCATTAATTCTGGAAGACTTTGCATTTCTTGTTGTGCTCTCATTTCACTTTGTCAGCATTGGGAGTTTTCTGGAAAAAGACAGTAGCATTTTGGGGATGCATATTAATTCTGGTGACTGTGTGTGTGTGAGGGGCTGCCAATATTGTTGTCACTTTGCCTTACTTTGCTTTAAGGCAGAATGACAACGTGAAGTAATAATTATAAGGCGAAGTGAGCCTTTTGTATTGGCCACTCCACAGAGCAGAGTGACAATGCGAAGTGCCCACTTTGCTTTCACTTTGCTGGCAAAATTTAAATTTGCTGCATCTCTAAGTATGACTAAAGGAGGCCAATAGATTTCCCCAAAGGGCAACTATTTTTCACTTCATAATGAAACATACCGAATCTGATTAATATCTGTTTTATTAATCTTAGTCTCTTATTGTCCCCCCACATATTCTACATGCCAATACTCTTAAACACAACATACGACCACATTTGCATGACAGCCTCACTTCCATTCCCACACCATACCATACTGTACATGCCCAATATTCACAATAAACATTTGAAGCTGTCCTCACACCTTTATGGTTATTGAAGATCCATTTTGGTGATTCTCTTCCAATTTCCTCTTTCTGTTGGTTATGACCTCTGACACCATTTGGTCTCCCTCATAGCCCTCCCCAAGACATCCCAGACTTAGGCTTGGTAGTCTCAAAAGTGTATACTTACTCATTAAAAACACTGTTCCCTCTTTGTTTTTAGTGCTTTGCTCCAGCAAAAACATGAAACAAGTATTATAACTGTGTTTTAATTGTTGCTTCATCACAAACTGTCAGAAAGATCATGGAGTAGGAGGTTATACAGAGGCCACTGTATACTACATTTTGTTCCTGCTCAAACACAGAATACCATAAAGAAGTTATGCTGCTTGCACCTATTACACCAACTGAGCCTTGAATGAAAATATTAATTTTGAAAAGCCAAACTGTTGAATTGACATTTTTCATTTAAAAACAATTATAACCATAACAATGACATGCCGTTGGCACTTAAAGTGATGGTCTTATGCTGGGATGCACAATAGTAAAGGCAGGCAGTAATTTCTGAACTAATGCCTGCTACCAAGAACTACAGTACTGACTGTTGTTAAAGGTTTTATAATAACTAGGTGTCGTTTTTCCCATAGAAAAGCGTTTAAAATTGCCATTGCCATTATAAAGGAGTGTTTATATTGCAGACCTCTACTTCTCTATTGGAAAAAAAGCATGAGCCATCAGTGTCTCTCATGGCCATTCGAGCTGTCTCTCGCTGTCACATTATAAGCATTCTCACACACTCATCTCAAAAATGGCAGCTGTCGAGCAGAACCACAAAATCACTCTAATCAGTAAATCTTATTTCAAAATATTGCCCAAATCACTTGAAGTAGTGGACTTCACACACAAACCCTAAGTGCTTCTCCTCTCCATTTCTTTTCCCCCGCTTTCTCCGCCAGTCACATGCTACAGTTACTCCAGTAACCATGACCTCCTGGCAACTCTTACTGTAAGCTAGCAACAGACATCGGTATGAATTCTTTCTTTTTTTTTTTCAGCAAAAGCTTTACTTGTTCTTGTTGAAAATGTTCAGTGGTTATATTTTAGCAGTTCAGGCTACAGTTCTCCATTGATATTTATTCTGAATAACATGTCCAGCAACAATACCGAGGTAAGACTGTTCCCTCTATTCATCCCGATTGACACAATTTTTATATAATTGCCGTGGCAAAAAAATGATACCCAGCAATTATATAAAATAAAAAATGGGTCGGGGTGTGTATAAAACTCGATTTTACGCACACCCTCATTGTGGGATGCTTTTCACAAACCCCTCAGGGTTTATGTAGCATCCCACAACTCAGGTGTGTATAAAATCTCATTACACACCCTGACCCATACTTTATTCTCAATTTTTTTGTTTTTTGATAGGCCAAAGTTTAATAATATACAAATATGGTCTGTCACATGTGGTACAGTGGAATGTAAATAACCTCCAAAGGTTATGGCAGAGAGCATTATTGCTCACTGATGGTTACATTATTTTTATTACTTGAGGGGGAATAGTATTCCAGTATACACTGAAGCCACATTCTGTACCGGTGATAAATTAAACCTATTTGTCAATTTTTTTTAAATCCCTAGATTTTCCCAACAAGAAGTTTTAAATGGCCCTCTGTGCTGTTCCATCCTAGTTAAGGACTGCAGAACTGGAACCCACGTATTTTGTGGAGCATTGGTTTTGCTTATAAAAATGATCCCCTCTTAAAGGCTGCGCTGATCATGCTCTATAGTATTGCAGACTGCTGGTAACTGCTGTCATGGCAACAGGGCTACAGCATAAACTATTTTTTTTCCAATTCTGTTTATGCACCTTTGGTGCCTGCAGAGACTTACTCTGTATCTGCCCAGGTTGCAGCCCCCACCCAGTCCCATTTCCCCCATACTCTCCCAGTCAGGCATTACTCCTCTTCCGAGCTCCGGGACCTCCACCCCTTTAATTGTCCCCCATTGCCCACAGCAGTTTATTGATGCTGTAAGGCACTGGGAATAGCTGGAAGGAGGCGTGGGGGGGTCCTGGACCTGGAGGGGGAGAAGAGCTGGGTGTCCAGATTGGGGAAGTGATGATCAGGAGATGCCCTGAAGTGAAATGGGTCCCAGATTGAGGTTTGCCTTGCATGATACCCATACCCAAGGGCTCAGCAGTTAGTGGGCTGGTAACCCAGTCAGCCTCAGTGTCTCATCCAATTCAAATGGTGTTTTGCAATGCCAGGTCCATTAAAAACAAGACAGCTATGATAGCCAATCTTGTTGGGTCAGCAGATCTGGCTTGCATCACCAAGATATGGCTGGATGAAAATGCTGGCTCCATTTTGGAGTCAGCGATTCCAGCTGGGTTCTTGGTGATACACTGTTTGAGGTTGAATCACAGAGGCAGGGGTATAGCAATATGTTTTAGATTAGAATTGGACCTTGTAGCTGTATTGGTTGGGGAGACCAGATCCTTTGAGTGTGCGGTGCTCGCAGGTGTGGGGTGCAGGATTCTTCTTGCATACCATCCACCTGGAGGTGAGAAGCAGTTCCTGCAGGAAGTTGCATACTTTGTTGTTGGCATGGTGTTGGAGTCTCCCAGGTTGATGGTGCTGAGTGACTGCAACACGTGGGTCGACGACGAACTCTAACAGTTTTGTTAGGACTTCCTCCAACTTATGACCTCACTGGGCTTCACACAGGTAGTTGCCTCTGTGATCCATAATTCTGGTTACTCATTGAACCTGGTCTTCCTGCTAGGATGGAGGCCTCCGATGTGGTGGTGGAATCAGTTGGGTGGTCAGACCATCACACTAAAAGGTTCAATTGTCATGTTCCCTCCATAGGCCTGTCCCTGTGGAGATGGTCCAGTACCACCCTTTGAGAGGTGTGACTCCAGATGGCCTGTTGGCAGTGCTGAACCTATTGGGATTACCGAGTGTAAGCATGGGTCCAGATAACCTGTTAATGGCCTATAATAGGGCTGTGATGGGGGCTCTGGATGCTACTGCTCCTGTCCGTGTTCATCTTCTCACCCTTCACCCGGTCCCCTTGGTTTGATGGACCTTGAGGTTGCTGAGGTGAGTTGGTCGAAGGCTGGAGCAATGCTGGTGGCAATTGGGCCTTGATGCCATCTAAATTAGGTTGTTAGACCATTATAGAGACTACCAATTGGCAATCTCTCATAAGAAGGCAGAGTTCCTGTCCGGAGAAATTGCCACAGCTCAGAATCGACCAGCTCAGCTCTTTTGAATGGTGGACAGACTGTGCAATCCAGCCTGTCAGAAAGTTCAAAGAGCATTTTCACAGGAAAAGTGTAATGAGTTTGTTCACTTCTTTGTTTATAAGGTGGCCGACATCAGGGATGAGCTTCATTTGGCTCACTCTGTGGGAGGTGGCAGTGGCCAATGTGAGGTTTCTCCTCCTCAGTTTTGTTGTACTGACTTCAACCAGCTGGAGATCATGAAGATCATGCGGATTGTCCAGAGTATGTGATCAACTTGCTGTAGTTTGGATCCAGGCCCAACTTTCCTCTTAATGGGGTGTCCTGAAGTCATCGGCCCAGTCCTTGCAGAGATAGTCTAGTGTTCGTTAGAGTTAGGTGAAATCCTGGATGCACTGAATGATGTGGTGGTGATGCCCCTCTTTAAGAAATCCTCTTTCAACCAAGACTGCCCTGCTAACTACAAACCAGTCTCTAACCTCTCCTTTGTGGGGAAAGTTATTGAGAAGGTGGTCATGCTGCAACTAGAGAATCACTTTACCATCCATGAAATCTATGATCCTTTCCAGTCTGGATTTCAGAACAGGCATAGCCCAGAGACTGCCCTTTTTTTGGTGCTCAATGATCTCCTAATAGCGAGAGATTGTAAGAGCCATTCCATCTTGGCTCTTCTCAATCTCTCTGCAGCGTTTGACACCATGGACCATGGGGTGCTGCTGGAGCATCTGGGGTTCATCTGTGGCCTGTCTGGGATGGTCCTCAGATGGTTCCATTCCTTCCTTATTGGCAGATCTCAGTGGGTGGTGTCAGGGATTTTTTCCTCTGGCTCATTCTCACTGCCATGTGGGGTCCCGTAGGGCTCTGTGCTGACCCCATGTTGTTCGCCATGTATATGCTGCCATTGGGACACATTGTAAGGTGGTATGGGATGGGTTTTCACTGTTATGCAGATGATACCCAGCTGTACTTGTTCTTTGTTCCTGATCAGGATAGTGCAGTCTTAGTGTTTAACAACTGCCTCGCTGAGATACAGGACATCCAGTATGACAGCTGGATGAAGTTGAATCCTGATAAGACTGAGGTTTTGCTAGTGGATCCAGATCATCAGAGTGAGGGATTGGCAGCCAGCAGTGCCTCCAAGCTTTGGCTTGGGGGTAGCCAACTGCTGACCTCTGAACGGGCGCAAAATCTGGGTGTAATATTTGACAATGAGCTGATGTTTCATTCACAGGTGTCAGCTGTTGTCAAATCCTTTTTTTTACCATCTGAGGAATACTGCCCAGATTAAGCACCTTGTTCTGTCTGGCAACCTTCCAACACAGATCCACACCTTTGTGACCTCCCACCTTGACTACTGTAACTCCTTAAACCTAGGGCTTCCGGGAGTTGATATCCACCACCTACAGCTGGTGCAGAATGCTGCTGCCAGGTTGTTTACTGGGTCATCTGGAGTCAGTCACATTACACCCGTGCTGCACAAACTGCACTGACTGCCAGTTCAGTGGAGGATCACCTTCAAGGTTGGTTTGCTGACCTATAAAACCCTACATGGACAGAGACCACAGGTGCCGGAATGGGGGGGCACTATGACTATGGCCCTACCACTTTCATAAATGGCCCTAGCAGTTTTTGCAATCATGTTGATGTATTTAATAGGGAAGAATTTACCCCTTACCTCCTTGGCCCTACCACTTTTCAAACTGTTCCGGCACCAGTGGCAGGGTCAGGGCTACCTGCAAGAGCTCCTGTATTCTTACTGGCCCCCAGACCACTCCATTCTGCCAATGAGGGATTGCTAGAGGTTCCCAGGTTTCGGCTGAAGACATCTGAGTCCTGAGCTTTTATGTTTGCAGCCCCCACCCTGTGGAATTCTATTCCTCATTGCATACGATAGAGCCTGACTATTGAGAGCTTTAAAACTGCTCTGAAAACATATCCATTTGAACTTGCTTTCTGTGATTTAGCTCAATGATTGTTATTTGTATTAGGAATACAATCTATATGTTTTATTTAATGAATTTTAATTGTTAGGGAGCTATGATCTTCTGGAATAGCACCATTTTACATATAAAGAGAACTGAATTGAGAGCTGAAAATTGAATACCTACCTTGCTCAGCTTTAGCTGGGCTGTGGCTTGCCAAACATGGGATGGGGGGGCTCCTCCCGTAGCTAGAAGAGTGACCAAGATCCTCAGCCCTGACAGGTCATTCTGGGCTTCTTGAATGTCTGATATAGAAGGTGCTGCCACTGACTTCATACTGCGTGACCCAAAGGGGTTTCCCTTTTTGCAGGTTTTGCCTAGGTGATTGGGCATGCAATAACATTAGCGCACCACTATGCATGCTACTGCACATGGTGTGTGGATGTATGCCACTCCCCTACCCTCATTGTGTGGTCACAGGCTCCCTTACCCCCAGCTGATGCCAGAGGTCAGCTGATTGATTAGAGCCACAGCCTTCCCTCCTCAGAGGAGAGCAGTCCCTCAGATATTAAATCCTCATCCCTTCAACCAGCCCTCTGACACCTTTGGCTTGTTCCTGAACCCAGGTCATTAGCGTCACAAGTGGCTAACACAAACTATTTTCGATCATGTGATCATGTGTCAGCCAATTAAATTGCAAGTCCAAATTCAAGGGTTGAATAAATAGGGGATACACAATGATCCGATTCAAAACAGGTAACTTATCTTTACATGTGAGGTGGCAATACTATAAATTCTGAGTGGGGCAGTAGAATATTCTGCTCCTCAGAAGTGAAGATAAACGATATATTTCTGTAGAGCTCCACACTGTCAATGGGTAGTAACTACAGATGGGTATTGTGCACCCCTGCTAGGGGAAATGGCACAGCCCAAAGGCTGAATCAGCCTTGGAATGTTGGACACATGAGGATTCCAGACTGCAGAATCTCTCCAGTCTTAGCTGTGCCATTGAAGGGGAAACCTCTCACAAGCTTTTAGAAGAACAGCTCGGTTTCTAGGCCTTGGGGCTGGGCTGCAATTCTGCATAGCAGGTTGGGGCTACCTGGTAACAGGAAGCACCCCTAAATTAAAATTGTGCCTGTTAAGCTGAGACTTTCAAATTGGCTAGTGTGCTCTCCCCAGTTCCACTGCATGTGCTTGAATTGAGGGCCACTTCTGCCATTTAGCTCTTGGGTGTTTGTTTAGAAGGGTCTCCAATTTTACCAAAAAAAAAAAAGCTGGAGAGTGCCTCAGGTAAGTACCTGTCTATTTGTTTGTTTGTTTTTTTTAGTTTAGGGAGGTCGGTAGGGTTTTCCCCTCCATCTTTGGCATTGGTACCTTCCACCCCATTTAAAGGGCCATTTGGTGGTATTTTTTAGTATCTGACAACTGCTTTGTCTTTGGTTGTGGCATTGCCCTTTTAACTGGTGCTGTTTTTACAGGGGTTTTCCCCTTTAAATCTTTTCAGCATTAGTAGTTAAAAAAATATGACCCAGTCTACCTGCAGCATGAGTAATGGTACTCACAGCTTTAAAGCTTTTTGTTTGTCTATTTTTGAAACTTATCTTTTAGGCTGGATATTTTCTTTTCTTTTGACTCCATTGAGCTGCATCTTTCCCACCATTTTCTGTTACTTTGTTGGGCACACGCCCTGTTTTTTTTTTCCAGAGGCTTCTTGCCTCAATGTTCATTTCATGTGTAGTTCTCTGATGTGTACCCTTCCACGATGTCATGTTCATTGTTGTGATGTTGCGCACGTACTTCCAGGGAGAGCGCATGCTTGCCAGCACTTCCATTGTGCTAGACTTGACAGCTCTGTGTTACTGGGCTGTTCATCCTATCTGGCTGCTCATGTTTTCTTTTCTCGCCTGCCAGCTTGGCAAAAAAACACTTTTCCTTAAGCAGCTCAGCCTTTTCTCCCACATTCAGATATGGGCACTGTGGCTGTACTACTGTAGTTTTCCTTTGGTAAGACCTTGATTTTTTTTTACTTTGGGGGCAACAGCAGGGCTGCTTATCCTTCTCTTTTTGACACCATGGCTTACTGGATACCCCTTACATTCAAAAGATGTAGAACCTGCAAAAGAGTAATGAGACCCTCTCCAATGGGTTGCTATTGCCCCCAGTGTGTTTCTCAAGCTAATATGTCTCTTATGGTTTCTCCCAGTTGGACCTCCAAGCTGCAGCAGGTGCACCTGGTATACTAGGTAGCAGTGTAAAGCAGAATTACATAAATCCTTACTATTGACTTCCGGTGACTTCAGCGCTCATGGATGACTGAGCTTTCTGAAGCTCTCTAGGTTGCCCTGACATCCACCTCCATCCTACAGCCAGACTGGCTTCCAGAGGCAAACAAAGGAGACTAGACAAGATAATGGCCAATACCCATCAATGTTTAAAAGAATTTGTGGTGGACATGGAGAAAAATGAAGCAAAAGACCTATCCTCCCAGCAGTCCGCTAGAGGCCACCAATCTCATCAGCGCTTGAGTGCTTTTGGATCCAACTCAGCTGCTGATAGTAGCTCAGATGAGGAAGTGGCCTTCACCATAACTTCCAAAAAACTCTGTAAGGAACTCCACAGACTAGGAGATATACTTATGCATATTCAAAAAGACCTCATGGAGGTTTGCTCAGAACAAAAAGTACATGGCCAAAAATTAGCCAACCTGGAGCAACAGATGACTGAGATGATGAAGGCAGTGGATCTTCATAATAGTGCAATACTACAACTGCATGACCATGAGATCTGGCTGCAACAGAAACTTGAAGACCTAGAGAATAGGTCGAGAAGAATCAATATTCGTTTACATGGTCTCCCAGAGGGCACAGAGTCAAGAGATATGACAGCATTTATAGAGAGTTTCCTTAAAGAAATCCTGGACTTGGGCTTGGATTACCAGCTAGATATTATATGGGTGCATAGATCATTAGCAGCCTGTCCTATAGACCCCAAAGCATGTCCAAGGCCCATAATAATGGCTTTCTTAGATTACAGAACAAAGACAGACATCTTGAGGAGAGCCTGAGCAAAGAAAGAAATCCTTTTCAGAGATACACGCCTTTTTTTCTAGTACAATTACGCACCCATTACTATAGACAGGAGGCATGGAATGTTCTCTATTGTAAAGCAACTTATGGACAAATGGAGTCATGGCCCATCTGGATTATCCAGCAACTATTAAAATCACAACAGACTCTGGGACACACACATTCTCTACTATCTCTGAAGTGACCACATTTCTGCAACAATGGGATATCTCAGTGGACTCGCTTCTTGATACAGAGACAGTGAAGGAACTGGAAAACAAATGGCGGTACATGGTTAAGGATCCCCGACAGTGGAGAAGAAAAGCAGCGCCTGAAAAGATGATGCAGAATCTCCCTTTGGAACATTGGAGCATGCCAGATGGGTTGATTCTCCCCACAAACCATCATTGCCCCAAAGGGAAGAGAGAGGTAAAACGAAGATCAAGACTAGCAAACTAAATTCAATGCAGGAAACTCACCAGGAAGGGCATATCTGAGGGGACTGATCCAAGTGCTACTTGATTTTCTGACCTCCACATGACGAGAGATCTAAATAGCAGAAAACACCTTAGGTTTTTTGCCAGAGTCACAGTAAGACTTTCTTTTTGGCTTCCTCTTCCCTTCCCTGCACCTACTCAGTGTGGTAAAGAGACGGCATGACTGCCACCATAGCAATTGACTGTGAACTAAAGATAGTGGTTAATTAGTTTTGTTTGTTGTGTTGCTAGCTTCCTCTTAAATGTGGCACAGCCCCCAGAGACTTAATGAACCCTAATGACTCAGAATCTATGATGCAGATTAAAAATAAATAACAAACTACTGAAGTGCCACACTGGGGCCTGGGGGGGAAGCACAATTGAAAAAATGACTGATGCACTGACATTTTGAATTATACTGGAAGCTATAATGTTTCATCAAGAAAGCAAACCCACAGATCAGGGAAAGATGTTATATATATGAGATGCGGGAGTGGAGGCAGGATCACCACTGGAGGGTGAAGGGTATGGTTACAGTCTGATTCGGAGCGAGGCCAACACGGCACCTTTTTCCTAAGCTGAGTGTGGGCTTAGGTTTGTTACAATTGAGATTTGTTGTACCAGCCCCCCCGACTCAAGACCTGAAAGGGAGGGGAGCAGTGGCACAACTGGAAAGCTAAAGTTGAAGTTTAGAGTTAATAAGATATTGTTATGGTTTTAGCAGTTAATTAAAGGTTCTTTTTGCTACCAATTGCCTGGATTCAAACTTTCTTTTATTTTCTCCTAGTTTTAAAGGGTAAAAAGAGGAAGAAGGGAGGTCAAGGAATGCTTCCGTGGGGTTGGGGGAGGATAGCTTATGTCCTGAATGTAAGGGGGTAGTATGGCATGTCCGGGTTACAATCTGCAAGTATGGACTTAACTTTTATCTCATATAATGTCAAAGGCTTTAATGGGCCAATTAAATGTGCCCGTATCTTACAAGAGCTTAAAAGGTCTAGGGTGGATGTGGCCTTCATACAAGAGCTCCACCTTACAGACATAGAACACCAGAAGCTGAGCAGATCATGGATGGGGGAAGTATATGGAGCATCCTGGTCACCATATCCAAATAGGAGAGGTACAGTCACATTAAATAAAAAAGACGCCCCTTTAAGAGTGCAGAGTATAGATACAGACCCAAAGGGTCGGTTTGTTCATCTACAAGCCGCAGTATATGAGGTAAAATGCATTTTTCTAAATTTATATGCTCCAAAAAAAAAACAAAGAAAACCAGGCTTTTCTTAAAGAGGTGTTGCTGGATACTCTGATAGATTCAGAAGCCTTCCATATTATAGGGAGGACTTCAGCAGGGTTGTCTCAACTCGATGGGACAGGAGGGGTACAATTTTACAGCCCTCTAAAGGCATGAATTTCCTTAAAAGAGTCATAGAGGAAGTGGGGCTAATCGATGTATGACATCACTGCCACCCGATACAGAAAGACTGTGCTTTCTACTCCCATAGACACAACAGTTATTCCAGAATAGACATGTTTCTAGTTCCCACTGAAAAGTCCCTGTATATCCGAGACTGCACAATCCTCCTGATGTCCTGGTCTGATTACACCCCTCTTTTGCTCTGCCTGAGTGTAAATCCAGTCACCAGAAATTCAGACTGGAGGCATAATGTTAGTTTATTAAACTCGGGGGAGTTTAAGAAACAAATGCCAAATAGAAGCATTTTTAGAGACCAATACCCGGGGGGGGGGGCTCACCATTGGTCAGATGGGACGCTCGCAAAGCCTACCTGAGAGGTCAGATTATCTCAATTAGCTCCAGAGAGACGCATAAGAGACAGGTGGCCCTGAAGAAGCTGGAAGCAGAACTGCAAGAGGCAGAGTTCAGATGCAAATTAACTCTTGACCCTGAGGACAAACTCACATGGCTGAGGAAGATATCTGAATTGCAGAGTCTCCTAGTGCAGCAGGTGGAGGGGGCTATGCAACGGACTAATCAGAGGCATTATATTGAAGGCAATAGAGCAGGGAAATTGCTAGCCACAGCCTTGAGAAAACAAGTCACCAGAAGTGCAGTGCTGGGAATAAAAGACCCTGGTAAAGGGGATGACTTGGTTACGGAACCCTTGCAAACTTTACAGATGTTTTCCAGTTATTATAGAGGGCTATACAGTAAAGAGATAAAGGCAGACCATGCCACACTGACAGAGGCGTTTCTGTCCCCTTTGCCCTGACACAGCTAGATTTAGGAGATGGGGAATTTTTAGAAACCCTGATTTCACAGCAGGAAGTAGTACAAAAAATTAAGGACTTGAAAACAGGCAAGTCCCCTGGGTTGGACGGCCTGCCTGCTGAGTTGTATAAAGCCCTAAGCGACAATGTGGTTCCTCCCCTCCTGGCATGTTTTCACCATTTCCAAGGGGCGGGAGATCCCAGACTCATGGGGTTATGCCCAGATTTCCGTGATTCATAAAGATGGGAAGAACCCGGAGCAGTGTGACTCATACAGCCCAATCTCCCATTTAAATGTAGATCTCAGAATATTCACTGGGATTCTGGTGGTCCACCTGCAGAGAGTAGTTCCCAAACTTATCCACCCTAACCAAACCAGGTCTATGTCTGGGAGATATTTCCAAGATAATATATGAAGATTCCTAAACATCATCTCAGCACAATGGGGACAGGGAGCGTTCCAGTTGGCAATCTCCATGGATGCTGACAAAGCATTTGATAGGGTGAATTGGCATTTTTTACAAAAAAACATGGAGAAAATGACATTTAGACCAACATTTTTACAGGTAGTTTCCGATTTGTATTCTTCCCCTGAAGCACAAGTAAGAGTAAACTGTACAAATTCAGATAGGATCCCCATTAACAGAGGCACCTGCTAAGGCTGCCTCCTGTCCCCGGTACTATTTGCAATATTTTTGGAGCCTTTGGTGGCAGCGGTCCACCAGAATCAACAGATCAAAGGGGTAATGGCAGGGAGGCTGGAACATAATACAGCTTTATATGTTGATGACTCGATATTTGTTGTAAGAAACTCTGAAACCTCCATGCCGCAACTGCTCTGGGTCCTTGAATCTTTTGGGTTGGTCTCAGGCTATAAGATTAACTACAATGAGTCTGAAGCTCTTCTCTTGAGCAGATCTGGTCCACCAGGGTTCAAAGATCACTGTCCATTTACTTGGGTGAAGAATAATCAATTGCTATACTTGGGGGTACAGGCTTCGACCTCAAGGACACAACTGTTTGATATTAACTACAATAAACTCTGGAATGAGGGGCAAAGGGATATGACTAGATGGACACTGTTATCTCTGTCTCTGGTAGGCAGAGTGGATTCTGTGAAAATGAACCAGCTCCTAAGGTTTTTATTTCTTTTCTCTACCTTACCTATACCGGTCCCAGCATCATACTGGTTGAAAGTCAAGACAGGTATTAGCAAATTTATTTGGGGGGACCATAGACTCCACATATCTTGGGCTGTTTACAAGCAGCAAAGGCCCAGAGCCTTGGGCTACCAGACCTATATCAGTACTACTTAGCTAGTCAAACAGTACCAGTGTATCCTGGGCCAAACAATGAGTAGAATCAAGATGGTACAGAATAGAGGATGGAAGAGTCTCTCCTACCCTTTATTCACCCTGCCCTGCCTAAATTTACCTAAGACTTTGTCCAGCTCCATTAAAAATCCTTGGATGCAGCATCCTTTAAAAATACTTGTATGAATAAGGGGCAAGATGGGGTTCAAGGAGACCTTAGGCCCTTTATCTCTGATCAGGCACCACTTGGGCTTTCTGCCTCCCACCCTGGACCAGGGGTATGCCCTATGAGAAACTAGGGGACTCACTCACTTTGCAAAGCTTATAGAGAGGTGCATGTGTATGTTCTTTCAACAAGTCCAGGTTAAGTTCAAGTTACCTTGAATAGAATTTTTTCAGTATCTGCAAGTGAGACACTTTTTGAAGGAGGTGAACAGCCTTGCTCTTCTGACTCATCAAAGATCCCCTTGGGAGGAATTTATTTACGGAATAGTAACTATAAAAGTTAAAGGGCGATACATGTCAGAATTATATGGTAAGTTTGGAGTGGAGGACCCGATACCCTTACTTCATGTAAAAGAGGCCTGGGAGAGAGAGAGAAGGGTGCAGAATAATTACAGAAGACAGTTGGGTTAGGTGAGTGACTCTGGGATGGAGGGTTACCTCCTCATCAAGTTGGAGGGAGTTTTATTGGAAGATATTGATGAGAAACTTTTCGCACATCTACTGTCACCAAATACTTTCATTCCTCCAACACAGACAGGTGTTGGCAGAACTGTGGTGAAGTGGGTTCCCATTCCCATATTTTTTGGGACTGCCATATAATTATGACGTTTTGGTGCTCTGTACAAAAATCAAGCGGGTTCTATACTTGCAGTGCCCATCCTGAATGAACTGACAGAATGGGTATTGGGCCTCCCCTCAGCATTAAAGCTTCCCACAGTTCAAAGAAAATGATTGCAAATTTTTATGGTCACTGCCCTTAAATGTCTCACATCACGTTGGTTGAAAGCAGAGCCCCCCACCCTTATAGAATGTCAAAACATGGTTCAGAATATTGGTAACTTGGAGCATATAACAGCGAGGTTACACCTTAGGGAAGAAACATTTAAGGAACTATGGGACCCCTGGTTTGGATGGTCAGCCAGTGAGGCCCAAGGATACTCCAATTAAAAAGACTCCCAGGTGCTTATCCAAAATGAGTAGCAGTTCTTTAAAGTAAATAAAATGCCCCCCCAACCGAGAGAACACCTCCAAGATTTGTTTACAAGAAAAAAAGAATAAATAACCATAAATATTAATTCTTTCTTTACCAGGCATGGTACATACAATTAATTTTGGATTTCTATACTAAAGTTTGAAATGTTAAGTGTTTTTATTACTTCTTGTTATTAGCACAGGGAGCTTGATTACCAGGGAACTATGAAATCCTGAATAGAAAAAGTATTCCAAATGAGAGAAAAACCATTAAGCTTGTCAAAATGATCTAAGTGATACAGAGTCAACCAGACTTATATATTCAAACCTGTATGTGAAATATTCACTGTGTATAGAGTGTTGAAGAAGCTGTATTTCCATATAGAATCTATGTTGTACTCCAATCTTTTGAATAAAGATGAGTTGAAAAAAATCCTTACTATTGCTCTTAGGAGAGCTTTTGGGCCCCAATGCCCCACAGGCCATGTCATCCAACACACCCAACCCAAACCTGGGCCCCTCAGGTCGGGGGGGCTCACACAGGCATGTCCAGGTGTGTTGTAGCAGGACAAGGCTGCTATTACAGATCTTCAGGCAGACCCCAACCCTGACCATACAGAGGGTCAGGAAGAGGATATCAGGGATCTTGGGGAACATCCTGACCCAAAGAAGTTACTTAATGAGGAGGAGGAGGATGAAGATGAACCCTCTGAGGAGTAGGAGAAAGGGGAGTGGATGAAGTCGAAGAGAAGGATTCCAATCCTTCACCTGTTTGATATAAAGACTTTGTCCTGTCTAATAACTAAGGTGTGCAGGTCATTACAACTCAAGGAGGTGCAATCCATGGAGACGGTGGATGTCAATCCTATCCTGTCCATGTCCTTTGCTGCTCCAAAGTGTGTTCCAAACTTATTCACTGTGACCAAATTATTGAACAGAAATTGGCAGGTGAGGATCAAAAAAAATATCTGCCAAGACCTAAGTCACAGTGTTTCCTTTTTTTGGAAGGAAATATTCGCAAGTTGGATAAGATGGTTCATAATTCAATCAAACACACCACTATTCCTCTTGAAGCATCCTTGGCCTTAACAGATCTGCACAACAAGTGGATGGATGCTGCATGCAGAGGAGCTTTTGCTACCAACAGCACAAACATATGCACCCCTTATGCCTCTTTCATTGTTGCCAGAGCCTTAAACTTGTGGATTACAACCCTGGGCAGCTTTGTTCCCACAGACTCGGAGGGGGCAAACATTTTGCAGTTAGTCTCCATGACATCCACCTTCTTATGGGCACCACAGTGGAAAACTTATGCATGTCAGCTCACCCTGCCTATCACATTGTGTTGGCTATGCGAGGTGTGCGGCTTCTGCAGTGGGCAGCTGATCAGTCTTCAAAGACCAAGATGTTCAATCTAGCCTTCAAGAGGCACTTTTTTTTTTTGGTTCTGGCCTGGATGATATTTTGAAGGATATCCAGGATAAAAAGGATCATCTTTCAGTGTCAAAGCAACAGCAAAAAGCCGCAGCAGCTTCAAAAGGTCAAGGAGGTGATCAACAGAGGTGGTACCAAGGTTTTTTTTGTCCCTTTCGGAACTTTGGGAACCAGAGAAGTAAAGGAGCCTATTCAGATTTCAAAAGCAATAGCAGAGGCTCAGGGCAAAAAGTGGGCCCCTACAATGAGGGTACATGGTCCCATTTCTGCTTCCCTTCCCATGGTGGAGGACTGCACAATTTTTACACAAATTAAGCCCAGATAACATCAAATGCTTGGGTTTTGGAAGTTCTGGCTTTAGGTTATGCAATACAATTTTCAAAAATCCACTGAAAGGCCCACTTCCTGCCATCCCCGGTTCTAAAGTACCCTGTGAAGAGACAAGCGGTGTCAGAAACCTTGGACCAGCTCACTCAAATTGGGCAATTGTGCCAGTGCCTCCCAGTGAGCAAGGCCAGGGCTTCTACTCAATATATTTTGTAGTTCCCAAGAAGTCAGGGGGCTTTCAGGACCATTCTGGATCTGAAACATCTAAACAATTTTGTGCACCACACCACCTTGAAGATGGAGTTCCTGCATTTGATCATCTGAGCTGTCCAGCTGGAGGATCATCTAGCTTCCATAGATCTGAGGGATGCATATCTCCACATCCACATCTGTCAGTCTCATCATAGGTTCATCAGGTTCACAGTCCTGGGACAACACTTCAATTACAGGGCATTTCCTTTTGGGCTGACAACAGCCCCCAGGGTTTCTCAAAGATACTCATAGTGATGGTGGCTCAACTCCATCAGAAGGGACATCATGGTGCCAGCCTGTTGGAGCAGCAGCTGGATTTTCACTTGTGACACCAGCGACACGGGTTCGTGAATGGACTCAGGTGCTGGAGGGCTGGCTGGGGAGAGAAGGCTTGAGCGTTGCCTGATAGCTTGCCTTCTCTCGGGGGGAAGGCAGGGACATGACCCAGTGATTGCTGACCCCTAGAGGAGGCTGGAGGTATGGCAATACACGGGGTCCCATTCACTAAGGGGGCATGGTGAACATCAGCATCAGCCTTACATTAGTGGCACACCACGCCCCCGGAGAACAAATGGGAAAAGAGCCCCATAGCCAACTGGATGACGGTCACCAGCTCCCATTGCCATGAGTCTGTAGACAGTGCATGCACCATAACCCAGCAGCACCCAGGGCAAGTTTGGCGCTGGCTGCCCTACCGGTGCCATCCCCCTCAGAGGAGAGGGACCCACCTGGTGAAGGGTTACATCCAGGGGTTACATGGGGAGCTGTGATATCGGGGTGAAGAGGTGGCTGATCCAAGGCAGTGTGGCACGGAGGGCATAGGTGGCCTGAAGGAGAGGCCGGCCCAGAGCTGGGAGGGAGCAAAAAAGACAACAGAATGGACATCATATCTATCCCTACCTGAATGATCTGCTCATTCAAGCATTGTCTGCACCATTGGCAAGGATGTCAGTGAACAGAGCTCTGGAGGTGTTGGAGTCCTATGGCTGGGTGGCGAATCGGGAGAAAAGTTCTCTCAAGCTGTCAGAGATGCTGAGACACCTGGGAGGGTGTTCAGTATGGACCAGGATAAGTTCTTCCTTTTGCCAGCCAAGAAGGAGACCCTGCTGAGAAAGGTTCAATGGCTGAGGAGCCAATCATCAGCTACAGTTCACTGCTTGCTATGAATTCTGGACCTCATGACAGTGGCGATAGAACTAGTCCTGTGGGCTCAGCTTCACATGCGGCCCCTACAGATGGAGTTAGTGTCAGCCTGGGATCTGACCTCAGAAGATTATCAGGCCAACATCTCCTTCTCACCACAACTGTGGCAGTCTCTGAGTTAGTGGGTGAGTTTGGAGAATCTGAGCGAAGGGTCCCCCTTAGAGGGTCCTACAGAGCTGATTCTAGCATCTGATGCCTTTATGTCCAGTTGGGGAGTAGTTCTGGGCCACATTCCTATTTAAGGGACTTGATCAGTGCAGGAACAGCACCTACACATAAACATTCTGGACATGAGGGCAGTGTGCCTCGCTCTTCTTCATTTTCAAAGTCAGGTGCAGTCTAAAGCTAGAAAATAAGGTCAGACAATGCTATCACAGTGGCGTACATAAACAATCATGGGTGCACAAAGAGCAGGGAGATGCTGAAAGAAGCCATTGATCTCCTGCTGTGGGTGGAGCATAATCTTATCTCTCTATCAGAAGTCCAAGTGATGGGGGAGTTGAACACTCAGACTGATAGGTTAAGCCATAAAAATGATCATCCAAGGGAGTGAATGTTGAACTGGAGGTGTTCAACCTTCTATGTCACAGGTTAGGTCATCCTCAGGTTGATCTGTTCACCTCTAACTGCAGTGTTCAAGTTTAACAGTTCTTCAGTCACTACCAGTGTCCACAGGTGGAAGCAGTGGACACCCTGTCACAGAAGTGGAATTTTGACAGAGATCATACCTTCCTTCCTCTGCCTCTCCTCCCCAAGGTCATATGTAAAATAAGGCACCCAAGAGGAAGTTTTCTTCTAATAGCTCTGGAGTGGCCCAGAAGACCATGGTTCTTGGACTTAGTGAACCTAGCCCAGCATGTACCATTTCACCTTCCAGTGCAGGGGCACCTTCTCTCACAAGGTGCCATTCTGAATCCAAATCCAGGAGCAATGCAGCTAGTGGCCTGGCTCTTGAATGGAGGAGACTCCAGACATAGGGGTTCTCTAAGTAGGTGGTGGACACTCTGATGGCTGCTAGGAAGAATTCTCCATCAGCAGCTTATGCTCATGTATGAACCACCTTTTCAGCTTGGGCCAGGGAAAAAATATCCAGCCTTCCAAAGCCTCGGTTCTGAAGATTTTGGATTTCCTACAGGAAGGAGTGGAGAAAGGTTTGGCTCTGAGCACCCTGAGAGGTCAGGTGTTGGCCCTTGGAGCCTCCTTGTGGATGTCCCTAAGGACTAACCGGAAGGTTATTCATTTTCTGCACACTGTTAGCAGGAGTTGACCTCTGTTCTGATCCTCAGTTCCCCCATGGGATCTGAATCTGGTTCTGAATGCTTTCTGTAAGGAGCCTTTCAAACTGCTTTCATTGATACCATTAGACTTTCTTATAAGCTGTGTTTCTAGTTGCTATGCGCTTAGCCAGGAGGATTTGCAAGCTCCAGACTTTGTCCCACAAAGAACCATACCTTGCCATGCATAAAGATAAGGTGGAGCTCAGAACAGTCCCATCCTTCATTCCAAAGGTTCCCATGACCTTCCTTGTGAACCAGGAGAAGGAGTGGCACAAGTTAGATTTCCCAAGGGCCATTAGAACATACCTTAGATGGACTGCTGAGTTCTGTAAATTGGACAGGTTGTTCATCCTTTTCAGAGCAGCCAAGCAGGGACAAAAAGCCTCGAAGGCCACCCTAGCTAGTTTGCTGAGGGCCTGCATTGCTAAGGCTTCTGTCACAGTTAAGAAGAGGCTTCCAGCTCTCATCAAGTCTCACTCCACCAGGGATATGGCCACTTCTTGGGTGGAGAGAGGTGAGGTGTCTGTCTTGGAGTTATGTAAGGCATCCACGTGGTCCTCCTTCCACACAGTCACCAAGCATTACAGATTGAATGTTCAGAACTCTGCTGATGTGTTTTTTGGTAGCAGAGTTTTTCAGGCAACAGTTAGCAGGTAAAATATATATATAACATTTCCTATATGTTGTTGATGTATGTGACAATATTCTCCCCCACCTGTTTTTTTCATGGGGACTGCTTCTTAGAACCCATCTGTAATTACTACCCATTGACAATGTGGAGCACTACAGAAAGAAGAAATTTCTTCATACTTACAGTAATTTCCTTTTCTGTTAGCTTCTACACCTCAGTAGCTTTCAGGAGCTGCAGGCTAGGTATGATCTCTCGAAGGGGGATTATTTTTTGTTTTCCTTGGGTGAGGCACTGGCTTATCACTCTCTGCTCCCCAGAGGCTGGAGTGGGGAATGGTTCTGTGCTGAAAAAGCTGCTCTATCACTCTCTTTCCATGCTGTAAAACCATTGCAGCCCTTTATAAAATCTTTCTAGATCAAGGCCCACCACAAATGGGAGACATCAAGGTAAAATGGGGGGCAGATTTGGGGCTCCCAATTATGGATTGCATATGAAGGGGAGCCTTGAATCACTATAAGCAAGGGGCCTGATCCAACTGTCTGCATCAAATCCAACTATTCTTTATTCACCATGCATATGTTACCCACTATAAATTGAACAAGTATGATCCTAGCAAGTCACAGACATGCCCCAATTGTACGACAGAGATTGGAGACTTTAGACATAGGTCTTTATCCTGTATCCATATTTTACTAGATTTTGGTCAGAAGTTCACAGACTCTTGCAACTTGCCTTAAAGCATCCCCCATCAATATCCCCCTTGGAGGTACTACTAGGAACTGATACGCATACCCATTTGTCACCACAACTAAGGAAGCTATGGGATCTAACCCTATTAAATGCAGAAAAGACAATTGTACAATACTGGTTTGGCTAGATGTATATGCACAAGTGATGTTTTCATGCATATTTTATTTTAAATGCCTTAGGTGGGGCCAATTAGTAGTGTGTATAAATGACTCTGTGAGCCTGCTGCTGATGTCTTGAAAAAGTGCCAGCAAGCATGAAACGTTGACATGATTTGGTACAGGGCTGCTACCCTTTTTTCAATAAATGATTTTGTACATTTTTAAAACCATTGTGGTTATTTTGCCTGGTATTCATAAGTCCACTTTTTTATTGTGTACAACCACTTAAAACAGCCATCAATGAGGACATAATCCCCATGTAAGAGCACTTGAACCATTGGAACTAAGGGAGGGGGGGGCACTTCCCAATGTAGCCACAGGATCTGACGTATGGAGAGTACAATTTGCCATACTATATTCTCTTGCTATCCATAATGCATGGAGTAGAGGTGATTGTGCCTGGTAGTGTTATTTAACCATGCCTGTATGTAATGTTTAGTGTTTGTATGCCTGTTGAACAACTATTACCTTCCAACACTGAAAACATTTCAAAATCTTGTGTATAGATTGTTTTATTAATGTATGTAATATTTACCTCCATGTTATAAATAAAGTTTACAAAAAAAAATTGTTTATTTATATTAGCGTATTTGCATCTGTACTTTTAAAATTTGCATATGTTGCATTAGAAAAGAGCCAGGGTATGTGGGATGCCCTTGCCCTTACAAAGCATCAGTTGACATAAAATGTTTGCATCAGTTTAGGTGTGCTGCTTCGCTGACTAACCACCCCAAGATTTGGGTTTCTACAATGTGGCTGTTGCTACTTTCACCCGTTTTTTTTTTGGTTTTTTTTTACTTGTGCTCTGTCCTATGAGTGCTTTGAGCCATCACTTCATTGCTGGTACTGTTTCATTTTTTGGTTTGGCTCTACCTTGTACTCAACAAGTTTTCTGACAATGGCAAGAACATTTACAAGACAGCATCACCATGAGTAGCACCCCAAATTTAATTCTTCTCCAAAGTGATTCTGCTTTTGTTAAATCATTGCTTTACAAAGAGGGAAATGCTAATCCCCTACTAAATACGAGACCCCCTGGAGTGACCAGTGAAAATGATCTAGTACACCAGAGACCTTACAATATTAAAGAAGTCTTTGTTGCAGTAGAAAGAATCGCACAGAAAGCCAGACATTTGTATTGGCAGCAGGTTACTTTAGAGGCTAATTTAATTGCACATCAGGTGTCTCAGGGGTTAAGACTTGTACAGCAGCTGACCTATGGCACAAACCATAAGAAGTTCTTAAGAGGCTGACAAAACTGCCTGTCGGAATCATCTGCAGAATTGATAAAATTAATATTAAAAGATGCAGAAGAGGTACAAGAGGAAGTGAAAAACCACTCAATTGAAGATGAAGCATAGCTACAGGAGTTTTCTTCACATGCACAGTATGAGACATTTCAGCAGCAGTTAAAACAAACAGTTCAAACTTATGATAAAAGAATTAGGAAAACAAAAAGAGCATACGTTTGAGAAAAACTGCCTTGATTATGAGGAAGGACGTATTTTTGTTTGGAGTCATAATACACAGTCCTACCCATGCTCTGTTTTAAAATGAACAACAGACTCTGACAATGCTGGGAATGGAAATCAGAACCAGCAGACTTTTTTAGTCCTGAGTCAGGGATCCACCACGAGTGATATGACTCCACCCTCAACCAACAGGCCCTGGCTATGGGGCAATTTCCACAGGGAGCTATCACAAGATAAGTGGATGAGATTCCATTTCTCCCCCACCTTCAAGCACAGACAGTCCTAAACTTCACACAGCTCCCACAGAGGATTTTTTGTCGCAGCCCCAGATTCGCAAGATTCAAGGAAGATCATCAGTAAGGGGGAACAGGTACAAGGGGAGGAAAGGGCAGTAAGAGAAGGGGATCATGGCATCAAGAAGGATACAGGAACACACAACATCCTGAGTTACAGGAACAGAGTGGGCACATGGAGGGGGAAATACACATGGATAAGGAATCAAAACCTGGAGTCAAAAATGAAATTAAAAATCAAATAATATTCCCTTGTAAATGGACAATGGTAGCATTAAACATATTGTGATCAATATATATATCAAAATATCAGCTTACTGGAGCTGAACTGAGCATTTTAAAGAAGGAGTGTCATTCATTCCTATCAACCAGTTAACAAGTTTGACGCGGTCATACATTTGAATAAATATACCAGAAAATTAAATCTACATGTACTTTTCTCTAACACTGAGACATCTGGGGACTTAGAAAACTGTCCAACACTGATGGGGGTCAGTTTATTCTCCAGTGATCCTGCTATTATGCAGAGTATGGAAATAAGACAAAGCACCATTCTGAAGAAAAGAGCCAGGTTCATCCCTCCAGCAAATACAACAGTGAACATCTTCCAGAAAGGCTATGAGACAGATGTGAAGAGGCTTGCAGCAGAGCTCCAGAAGCCACTATTCTGCAGTTGCTGCAGCCTATCCTGTGTGACTGCCAAAAGTGGTGGGGCAGGGGACTGTAGCTTGTGGGTTTGCTGGCTGCATTGCTCCTGAGGAGTATAACTTGTGCTAATCGTGCCTGTTGAAGAAGAGATTGGAGGAGGTGTTTCAACCAGACACCAGGAAGGAAGTTGGGACCCTTGTAGTTCACTTCAGCATACATTGTGTGCTACAAGGTTCTCCTGCACAAGCCCTTATTGTTTTAAGGCAGATGGTCCCTTAAGTTCATCACTGGGGATTCTTCTGGGCTACTTTTAGTTATTTTTTAGCTAGTTCTTTGGCTATGATTTACCGCAACCCTCTGGATACTTCCAGGCTGTGGCAGTGTATTTCGCACCCAAGCTCAGCAAGCAGTGCGCACAGTGCTGCGTGCAGAGACTTGTGCGGAGACATGCAGGTGTTAGCATGTTTGCATGTTGGTCGGTTGCGAGGTAGAGACGTGCAGAGTCGGCAAATTTGGCCCGACAGGCCAATTTCGAACTGGGCAGGGCAAAACTTAAATTGGCCCAATTTGGCCTGAAATTAAATAAAGGGTTTTGAGTGTTAAAATACATTGGATTTTTGATGGCTTCTCATGTATTATTACAATATTCTGTTGAAGTACACAATAAACAATGAACTATATGTGAAATTAGAACCTTCATGATAAGTAGAGTAGGGTAGGGTATAATACCAAGAGGTTAAGAGTCAGGTGGGAAACTTAAAACACCTTCCTCCTCCACTGTTCCATCCCATCCACACCTTCTCCCCTAGTGAGTAGTACTCCCCATGGCAGTGATGATGATGATGAGGTGGTGATGATGTCAGCGATGGCAAGATAGCTTGAGAAAATGAAAATTGTCAGCAATCAGAAAACATGCGAGTGAGTTGTGCTGCTGCAGTGCTGATGAGACTGACAGAATGTGAGGCAAATGTTTAGTTTAGTTTAGTTTATTGTTCTAGGAATTACTACCTTTGAGCCAGAGGCTCTTTTACAAAGGTTCCACGTCAATTAGGTACAGTACAAAAGGTTACATAGATAACACAACAATTTGTGTTGTGTCAAGAGCAAGAAAACATATACAAATACATATCAAATCATTTGCACAAAAGGACATGAGATATCAATAATCACATTATTATTACAAGAAAGAGGTCGTGCAGATTAGGAGAAACAAATAGGGAAAAAGTCCAGAACAGAGAGGGTAAGTGAAAGGTGTAGGGAGCAGACAATAGCAGGAGAAAAGGTTTCCTAAACATGTCTTTGTCAAATAGCGGAACAGGGTGGGTAGTGAGAAAATAGGAGGTTTAATCAGGGCAGTCACAGGAGCTGGAGGTGGCAAGGTGAGAGAACAGCCTTGATTTGAAAATACCTAGAGAGGTGAAGGCAGTAATATGACTGCTGAGGGCATTTAGCTAGCTGGGGGCATAATAGGCAAATGATCTTTGTCCCTGAGAAGTCCGGCAGCGGGGGACTTGGAGAGGCTGGTGTTCTGATCTTCTGGTAAAATGGGTGCTAGCACTCGGGCATAACAGGTCTTGGATACAGGGTGGAGTGAGGCCCAGAGTGGATTTTTTCGCCATCAGGCAGGTAAGGTACTTTATCCGGTTTGAGAGTTGCAACCAGCCTGAGTCAGCATAGAGTTCACGTGTGGGTACGTTGATGTGCACCAGTGAGCAGCCGACAGGCCTTATTTAGGGATGTTGTAATGTGACTAAGTGCTGTAGTAGTGGCAGATCCGTATATAACTAAGCCATAGTCAACGACTGAGATGATAGAGGATTGGATGGCAATCCTCAGTGCAGAATCAGTGAGAGCTGTCGGTTCCGATACAGAATCCCAGTCGCTGATTAATAGTTTTTGCTGTACTATCGATGTGATTTGCAAAGGTTAGGCCTTGATCAAAGTTGATTCAAGATATTTGAAAATTGGCACTTGTTCAAGGTATTTCCCAAGTATGTATTAATGGTGAGTGGGACTTGCGTTTCTTGTTTTCGCGAGTTAGAGAAGAGCATGGATTTAGTTTTTTGCGGTTTAGAACCAGCTTATGTTCAAGGAACCACATCTCAACTTTGGAAAAAGCATGCTGAAGGTTGATCGCGTAGAGGTTGGGATCTTTATGAGTGGCAAGAATCACGGCATTGTCGGCATAGAGGATTATTTGTTCAGGGCAGGATTTGGGCAGGGAGTTTAGGAAAAGGCTGAAAAGGAGGGGGCCCAGGATGGATCCCTTGGGAACTCCTGAGTGAACCGGTTTTGAGTCTGAGAGAACTCCAGCTACTTTTACAGATTGAGAGCACTGAGCAAGGTAATTTTTTATCCAGTCACTAGGACCCTGTGAGAGCCCTAGGGATAGTAGTTGTTTGATAAGTAGACCATGGTGTACTGTATCAAATGCCTTGGTTAAGTCAATGTAGACTGCTCCAGTTAGGTTTCCTTTGTCCATGGCATTGTGGATTGCTCCTGAGAATTCAAGTAGGGCAGTCGATGTGCTGTGCCCTTTCTAAATCCATGCTGCTGAGTGCATAGGATGTTGTGCTTTTCCAGGTAGTCTGAAAGTTGGTCCGCCACCAAGCGTTCAAGGGCCTTAGAGAGGTTGGTAGTATTGATATCAGGATAGTTACCAGGCAGTGACTTATCACCACTTTGTGCACCGGAGAGGACAACTGCAGCCTTCCATTTCTAGGGATTGGCTGTAGCAGAGGGAGAGATTGAACATTTTTGTGAGGGGAGCAGTACTTCCTCCAAAGTGAGGGACAGAAGTTTAAGGTCAATGGTGTCGCTGCTTGCTCGGGACTTAGAAATAGCCTTCTTTACATATTTATAGACTTCATGTGCCTTTACTAGTTTGAAATGGAAGGGTGGTTTGGTTGGAGAGGCAGTAGTAGAAGTAGAAGTAGAAATTGGAGGGTCAGCATCAGTGAAGAAATCAGATGACAGGACACCACTAAGGTCCATGAAGGTATCATTTAAGGTGTTTGCAATGATCTCTGGGTCTAATGTAGTGGTTCCATCCACATTCATTATTGTAGGAGAGGATTTGGACTGCTGACCCATGATATTTCTTATGTTGTCCCAGAAGGATTCCCTTCACCCAGGAGTTGGAGAGGGCATTCTTGAAGTAGGAGCTCTTCATCAAGTGGATCTGTTTAGTACAGTGGTTGTGAGCCTGTTTATATTTTTGGATGTCCGACAGAGTGCCAGTAGCTCTTGCAATGGCCCAGAGGTGATCCCTACTTTTGAGTTGTGCCAATAGCTTCGCCGTGAGCCAGGGATTTGTGAGTGCTTTGATTTTGCACTTTTTACTGATGCATAGGTGTCACAGGCAGTGTTGAAAGTAGTAATAAAGTAATCAAGGGCTAGGTCAACATCTTGAGTTTTGTAAATCAAGGACCAGTCTATTGCCTAAGACAGGTCTTGAGATGAGTAAGGTTGCCATAAGGTAGGACTCTGCTATAGATGGTTTTTGGGGGCGGCTTATGAAACTTATTTGTCCAGGTACATACTATTGGAGAGTGATCACTGAGCGAGTCAGGAGAACACTTACATTGGTTATCGGGTAGGGTAGCTGGTAAGGATCCAGTCAATGAGGGTGCTGGTCCCTGATTTGTAGTTTTTCCTGGTAGGGAGTTTACCACTTGTATTAAATTTGCTGCTAGGATAGCATCTTTGTTTGACCCTGCATCAGGAGCAAGCCAATTTATATTAAAGTCCCAAGGAGAAGGAGTTCGATGTCAGAAGGTTGTGTGCCCACAAACTCGAGGACAGCCTGTAAGCCAGAATCAGGATCTTTTGGTGGGATATGAACAGCAGCTATCATGAGGACTTTGTTTTGGGCACCAAGTAGTATCTTGATAGGGAGGAGTTGCACTGAGGTTTCTGTGGTGGGGTAAGAACCAGGGAGACAGGTGAGGTAGTCTTCGTAGATTGCACACCCACCACCCCTTTTCGAGGTCCTATCCAGCCTGAATATCTTGTAGCCTTGTATAGAGATGGCATGATCCGGAGTATTAGGTGTCAGCCAAGTTTCGACGATGGCAAGGATATCCGGGTTGTGCTGGCTGGCAAAGATTTGAAGGGAGGCCAGTTTTGGGAGGAGACTGCAGATGTTTAAGGTAGCAATTTTGAGCCCCCCCTCCATTTTGGCAGGCTTTGTTGTACTGTAGGAGACAGGGCCAGGATTTGAGTGGACACTTCCTGATATCAAGAGGAGGAGGAGTAGGAGTTTAAGAGACAGTTGCTGTACTTCGTAGTCAATAGAATTACACTTCTGAGGCTTATGCGGCTTGGACCAGTGCAGGCGTCTAGGGACCCAGAGCAAGGAGGTTGTTAGTAATAGAGGATGATATGCCCATTTATCCTTGTTGTAGCTTGTCAGTTGAACCCAGTCGCTTGCAGACAGGTACATGGTGGTTAAGCTAAAAGCCAAAAGAATGATCAACAGCTGAGGTCCAGAGTCACTGAAATGTTAAAATTCCTGAAGGTGATTAACTGTGCCTGCACATATGCAGGGTGTGAAATCCCTTTGTCTGTATGCTTCTTTGTCATTCAAACAGGTTGCTGAAAAGCCCCCATACAGATCATGGAGCAGAACAGACGAAAATGTGGATTCCAGCAGGACCCAGAGTCACCGAGTTTGTCAGATGTAGTTGCTTCACTTATGTTTTGCTTGGGATTGCTTCCAAAAAGTTGATTTTAAAATGAAAATAAAGATACCTGATGATGAGTTTTTGCAGAAATCCAGTCCAGGAGACTTTCACGGATGTAGTGAGCAAGAATGGTATAGTTACCACAAGCAGAAAAACATGTAAATCCACAAAAACTAAGCTACAGACACAGACAAACACAAGCAGCCACCACACAGACCCAGGGGGCGTGGTCTAAGCAGTGCATAGTGTGGCTGGCTACGGAGGGCACTGGAGCACACCCGGGGCAACACTTTCTTCCTCTTCTGTTCCAGCCCACCCAATAACAGGAGAAGCCACTTGTGTGGGAAAGTCACAATAATGCACTCAGTTCAGTTCTTCTGCACTGCTCAGAAATATTTAGAAAGAATGGTTTAAAAAAATATTTTCGAAATGGTGACAAAGAACACCATAGAGCTTATGGCAGTCTGATATGGGCCTTCCTCCCCTTCACCAGGCCTTGCTGCAAAAATTTTAAGGACTCAATCAGCCGCCTCCCCACAAAAATTTTTTTTTTTTCATTTTGCCTCTGGGAAATCAAGCCAGCCCCTGCCTGCCCCTCTGTCCCTCTCAATCAACTGCTGCTAACCCTGTTAGTTTGCTTTCACTCTTCAGACTGCAAGAGCAAGATGGATTGCACTTTTAAGAAATGCATTTCTTTCAGTCTGCTGCTTTTGTTATACTTCTTTTTAAGCCTATTCCTACTCATCAGACTCTACCTTTCCTCCTCTATAAGGACACTCCAACACACTAGTTGTGGAATTACATTGTGCCACCCTACACCGATGAGCTCAGCCTCTCAGACACGCTACACTAAAGCTCCTGCTGCCTGCCATGCTGTTTGCTCGCCTCTGACCCTGCTGAGCTGAAGTGAGGGAATTTATAAACCCACTCTGCCTCATACTGCCTGCTCCAATCAGAGTACAGCTAGCAGAAAGCAGAGTCAATCCGAGCAAAGAGACAGACTGTTTGATTGGACTGCCATAAGGGCAGTCACATGATTCCCCTGACTGTCTGTTCTTCAGGCTGACAGTGACTTCCTTTGAGGACTGTCTTGGAGGTGGGACGGCACCAGCAACATCAGAAGAGCAGGCCTCAGCACATAGCTTCATTCACAGCACTAATAATGAAGAAGGAGGCTCAGACCTTTCAGGCATGTCCAGCCTCTGTACTTCTCTGCCACTCCCTCTTCTTGCTCCCTCCCTTACTGTGCAAGCTCTTCCGAGTTATTGCAGCGCTACAGCATAGTGTAGCACTGCTTCTGCAGAACACATCTCACTTTAGAATAATTCAGGCCAGGCTTTTCGGGTTTTGGCAGTGAAACCCAATTCAGAAATTTATTTCCAATCACTGCAAAACCCAACTGCCCCAAACATTTTGCCTGATTCGGTTCCCAGCCCAAGTGAGGAGTGGGACTTGCAGTTAGTTGGTAAGCTCATTCTATTAGCTTTATAGCTTTATCAGGCATTATAGAGGTCTAATAATGGATGACCCTGTAGTTGTTTTAACATCTGAGGAATTGGGAGCTAGATGTAAGATGTGTGGTAACTTTAGTATTAAAGAGGTACAAACCATGACGGAATATACTTGTACCCCCTGCTAAGAAATTAAGGACTTAAAAGGCAAAATTGTCGGCCTTGAACTAGAAATAAAGTGTTATAAGCAGGTGATATTAGTAGAGGGGGTTACAAAAGTGATGTCCATTCAAAAATATTCCAGAAATAAAAGAGATTGGGAGGCAGCTAAGCAAGAGGGTGACTGGGAATGTGTTGCTAACACAGGTAGGCAAAAAAAGGGGAGAAGATCCATGAATATTTCATTACCGGTATCTAAAAACTTTAGTCCTCTCCTAAAACTTGTGGAATCTGTGGAAAATCAGGTGCATGAACTTATTGAGATTGCACAGGCGCAGGGTGAGCAACACACTACTGATAAGACTATTGATAATAATCATCTTGGGCAAGGATCTGGTACTGTATTAATGGAACAGGGTCTGGGAGCTCTGCCTACTGGAATGAGTGAGGTAGCACATAATGGTACTATCCCACCCACTTCCTTATCTACAGAAGTTAGCATTATTGATATAATTTTTTTTAATTTTCTTTTAACCAGGAGAAACACACTAAGCTGAAAGCTTATTTACAGGTGCGACTTCCGAGCACAAGAAAGGTAAGTGATTTGCTCAGAGTCACACAGTATGCATGTGGGGGCTGTGGGATTCAAACCCAGGTCTCCAGGTTTGCAGCTCAGAGCCTTAAACCACTGTACTATACTGCCTCCTAAAGGTGGGCAAAATAATGATTCCATCTAGCCCAGATCATGTTGAACCTGAGCAAACGGATGAAACTGTGGACCCAGAGACTAGATCACCCCATCTAGAGTTTTTGTTTTGGGTGACTCAATAATTAGATTCATAGATGCATACACTACTAAAGATAAAAAGGATCTTGCAACTTGTGCATGTTTACCAGGAGCTAAGTTAGGGGACATGGTTAACTTGTTACCTACAGTAAAATGGGCATAGCTAAAGGAGATCAACCAGTGGTTATTATACACGCAGGTACTAATGACATAAAATCTACAACGGAAGATCAGATCTATTTAAACTTTATGGAACCTGTAAATTATATACGTAATATAAATGGTACAGTTATATTTTCAGATATCCTACTGGTTCCTAGGGCTAGTAAGGAGGTAAATCAAAAATTGTTCACATTAACAATTGGTTAAGAAGCTGGTATTTTATGTTTGATTTACCATGCATAAAAACGCGGGAAGTTTTTTGTCATAATCATGACATGTACAGTTAGGATGGGATACATCTAAGGAGAGCTGGCAAAAAGCAGCTGAGTCTGTTTTTTTAAAAAAGAATTAGGTTTTTTAAACTAATGACAAGGGGGCAGGGGGTGGATGTCATTCTAAATTTTAATATTAACTTAGCCATCTTAAATTCTGACAGTGTTACATCTAGGAGCACTTATATAGAACCTCAGTATAATAAGGAAACTGGGAAAAAAAGCTAAGAATTTTGCTTCTGAATGCCAGAAGTTTAAAACATAAATTAGAGGAATTACAATATGTACTTGTAACCCCACCCAAGTATGCTGTTTCTATCTGACAGCTCTAACGTGGGCTGGGTTCAAGGGAGAAATATGTCACTCAGCACATTGGCTAGGTTTGGCTACTCTTCAACAGGGGTACCCAAGTAACTCCAGACAAAGAAACAATAACTGTAATGTCCAATACCAGAAATGAGATTCTAAAGCGTGGCTTTTATCCAACAGAATAAACAAAGCATAGACGGACTTCCCACGGGCTACACTCCTAGTAATGCAGATTTATGGAGATCAGAACACATCCTTATTCACTTTAGCCCTCAGACTCTGAAACACACTCGGCACACAGCCCAAACTTGTATGCTGCTCTGGGTTCTCTCTGGCTCAGCTCCCTTGCCAGCCACTTGGACACTTTCCATTTGGCATGGAAACATTTACTGGTGACTCCCTAAACCACCTATGAGCACTTCTGCTCCATCAGGGAATCTTCCTTATCAATCCCAGGTCTGGGTACTTTCCTCAGACACCGGCCAAGTACCCGAGAGAAAGCAACAGGTACCCCAAAGCAAACCCGTAGAGGTGAATTTGGTTACTACTGATGGGGGATCTCCACCTCTCGCTCCCATAATTCATACCGCCATTTCTCTGGACTGTAACACCTCATCCTTGAAAACACTTTGCTGTGTAGATTCTCTTTAAATGTATTCACATTCAGTCTACTGTCTTTACATCCCATTTGTGCTGAACTTGAACATACTTAATAAGTGGATGTGTCCATTACTCTAGATCCCCACAGAGTTAAGCAGTCCAACCCCACATCTTCCAAACTGTACTTGGCTGTCTTTTCCTGACCCCACAGTAACATTCACTTTAGTTTCATCTTGTTTCAGGTGAAAACACAATGGCCCTTTAGCAGCGTAAACTCACCCCTGGTTGCAGGTGCCCCACAGGCATTTTCTCCTCAAAAGAAATCTCGTCCAGAACTTCTGGTGCCTCAGCATGAACTTAACTCAGGCAGCTTCTTTCTCTTAGCCGGACCAGGGGTTGCCTCTGGGAGCAGGTTGATCTCCTTCCCCATCCCTGCAGGGATGGGACCCTGAACCACTGAAAGCAGTCTCTCTACCACATCAATGTGCTCTTCTTGTGTTCCTCTTCAGGTGAGAACACACACCTATAAAACAAAAATACCTCCTTGACAGAGCATAGAGCTCTGAGGGCCTGCTCAGCAGAGCACCTCTACTACAGACTGCACAGACTCTACTCAACTCACTTCAAATTCCCCAACGTTCTCTCTAACCTCCAACTGCAACATTCCAGTGTGGCTTATGCTGCTGCGACAGTTCTAAAATGATGTCATCCCTCAGTCTCAGCTGAGACTGAAAACAGAGTGAGACAGTGTGAAATCCATTTAACTGGAGTTTCATAAGCTGCCTTCCCTGCCTACCACTAGGTCTTACTGGGATTCTAGTAACCCCGGTAACAGGGGCGTTACATACTATATTCAAAAGAAATTGACATCTGTGGCATTACAAAAACCTGGTATGAGGAGGGTGATTGGATAGGCCATATCAACAGGTATAATTTCTTCCATAAAGATAGAAGTAATAGGAAAGGTGGAGGTGTTGGCCTATTCATAACCTCTGAGTTGATTGCTCATCAACTTGATGCTACAGATAACTGTAATGTGGAGCAATTGTGGGTCAGGTTAAAAGTAAACAACATGAAAAATGTAACAGTTGGTATATGTTATCGCTCTCCTAGTTTGATTATGAGAATGACCTCTCTTTGGATAACCTGGATAGGGTTAACCCAACTGATGATTGTATTATGATGGGAGATTTTAACTTTCCTAAAATAAATTGGAATAGTTGGCAGGGTACAAGCGGTCTGGAAGAAAGGTTTATTAATGTGTTTGGATCAGACTTGTACAATTTGTCAATGAGGCATACAGGAGCTAACTTAATTGACCTTATTTTTGCAGCATTGAGGAGGAATCAATAATCTGCAAGTTCTGCCCCTCTAAGTACCAGTGATCATAATATGGTGCAGTGTTCCTTGGTGGGGAAGTGAATAATGTTAAAGGGATTACAAAATAAGACATTTTGATAAAGCTGACTTAAAAGTAACAGCAAAGCTCTAAGAAGCTGGGACTGGAAGAAAGACTTTGGGAATAGGTCATTGGAGTGTGTGCTGTAACTTTAAGGAAAACTTTACTGGTGCCTGGATAGATATATACCTCTTACTAATACATATGACAAAAGGGTCATATTCCAAAGTGGTTCTCCAGAAAATAAGTAAACTTAAGGGTTAAGAAGAGGGCTTATAAAAAGTTGAAGATTAAGCCTACTAAGGATAGAAAGTTGAAATATAAACAGCGTGCAAAGAGTGTAAAATGAAATTGAAAAGCTAAATCAAGGGCGGAATTAGATGTAGCCAATTGCCAGAAAAACAATTACAAACAGTTTTTCAATTATATAGGTAGCCTACATAATGGCCCCAGTTCCATTACCAGTATAAAAGATGGTGAACTTGCAATTACAAATGTGACAGACATTGCCAAGAAGTTTAATAACTACTTCATGAGTGTCTACCAGGATGATTGTAACTCTGGGGGACATATGTCTGACTATAAGGGTAGTAATTTACACATTTTGTGCATATCTGAGAAAGAGGTACTAGAAAGGTTAAAAAAAAGATAAATAAACATAAATCTGGAGGACCCAATGGTATACACCCCTAGTTGTTGTATACTATGGCTGAGGAGCTTTGTGGCCCATTGACCTTCTTGTTTAATCATTTTCTGTCTACTGATCAAGTGGTTAGGGACTGGGAAGTAGGCCAGTATTACCCTTATACATGAAAAGGGTGATAGATCCATGGTGGAGAACTATCGACCCATAAGTATTACTTCCAGTGTTGGAAAAGTTATGAAAGGAATAGTTAAGACTTTATTAGAAACAAATCTAAATGAAAATGGATTATATGACATCACACAGCATGGATATGCACAAGGATGTTTGTGTGCCACAAACCTATTGTACTTCTTCGAACCCATTAATCAGGCCACGGACCAGGGACTTCCAGTTGACATCATCTATCTGGATTTTTTGAAGGCATTTAATACTGTACCACACCGAGCCTTATTAGACACATTCATTGAATCTGAGGTTAATCCTGTTATTGTTAACTGGATAGGTTCTTGGATGACTGACAGGGCTCAATGAGTTCTAATTAGGGGTCATTAGTCGGATTGGGGTAAAGTTTCTAGTTGTGTACCTCAGGGGTCAATTTTAGATCCCCTATTATTTGCTACATTTGTGGCAAGTATGCAAACATATAACAACATCTGGTTAAGAAAGTACACAGATGATACGAAAAGTGATGCCATTGTAATGACAGTAGATCAGTCACTAGCCTGCAAAATCTACTTAATGAGTTAGAGCTACTGTATGGGTAAGGAACCATAAATTACATTTTAATGAGGATAAGTGTACGGTTGTTCATTTTGGATGTAATAATCCCGATGTTAAATATGTACTTAACAATAAAGTTCCTGTAAGCTCTAAAAATGGAAAGGACTTGGGGATCATGGTGACTGGAGATTTAAGTTTTGAATTACACAAGGAGGTTGTTAAGAAGGCAAATAAATTAGTGGGAAACATTCTACAGAACATAAAAAGTAGAAGCAGTGATGTTCCGGGTCCCCTTTTTAGAATTCTTGCGAGACATGTGCTAGAATATGGTAACCCTTTGACACTACTATGTCTAAAAGTAGTGAGAAGTTGGTGGAAAATGTTCAAAGAAAGTTTACAAGAAGGGTTAGGTCTCTTGAGAACTTGGGTTATTCAAAAAGGTTAGAGTCCCTTGGTATCTATTCATATTCATAGGCGACTTAGGGGAGATCTTTGCCCAGTTTACAAAACTTTTCAAGATGAGTTCCTTTGAGAGTCAGTTGCACCCCAAAGGAAACATTATATGGATCGAGCCTCAAGGACCCACAAGATACAGTTAAGGGGTGAAATTTATAGAATTAAAAAGAGAGGACAGTGGTTTACCCAGAGGGTGGTGGACTCCTGGAACGTTCTGCCTAATGATGTAGTAGAAGTCCCTAATTTGATTTCCTTTTAAGCATAGACTTGACGTCTTTATAGGAGAATGTAAGAGGGATTTTACAATCTGAAGTTACAAGTCTAATATGGCCTTTTGGCCACTTGACTTGATCTTTCACCTATGAACCTATGAATTGCACTAGAGAGGAAACAGAAGTAATCAAATTGATACATGATAATAACACCATCATTGTAAAGCACTCCAATAAAGGTGGTGCCATTGTGGTGATGGACCAAGTTAAGTAAGAATATGAGATACTTAGAGAACCTTCTGATTGGGGGAGACCACGTGATGCAGAGCAAGCATTAACAGCTCCTCTCTACCGCTCCAGCCACCCGCTCTGACTTTTAAAGCTTTTCTACTAATTTTATACAATAAAAATCACCTGGCCTGCTTAGTTAGCTTGTGGACTACACTGATCTTCCAGCCAAATAATCTAATGGAGGTGGAAATAAGGAGAGCCCCACCAAAGCACACTCCTCCAGTGACTCCAGAAAAGGCCCCTAAAAAGCCTCTGGCCAAGGGTTTTGCCAAGTCTGCCACCTCTGCCTCTCCAACAATGGATCAGGAACCATTACGCTACAACAGCTCCGGGCTAAATTTGCCCCATTTAAAGAGGAACTTCATGTCATTTCCACAGAAATTAAAATACTATCACGGGCCATGAAAGATGTGTCTCAAAGAGCCTCAGATGATACGGCTCGCATCATCTCCCTAGAAAAGAAAATGGAAAAAAATGGATCCCAAAATAACTGCTATTAGACAAACAATAGCAAAGCTAGAACTGAAAGTAGAGGATCTTGAAGGTAGAAGCCGGTGCAACAACGTTGTGATAATAGGGTTTCCCAAAGGAGAAGAAGTCTCTGATACTGTCTTATTTATTCAAAAACTACTTGAGAAACTTGCAGGCCCTTCTCCATTTGGGCACAAGTATATAACTGAGCGAGCACATAGGGCTTTTGCCCTAAACCACTGATGGGCTCCCCCCCCTCAACCACTGATTTTCAGATTTTTAAACTACCTAGGAAGGCAACATGTTTTCTTGAAAATTAAAGAGCTACAAACTGTATGCTGGGAAGAGGAAACCATCTGAATCACACAGGATTTACTGACTACTGTCTGTCAAAAACTAACCACTTTCCACCCACTGGTTTCCCATTTAATAGCTGCTGGGATTAAATTCAAAATGTCTTACTCGGCTAAACTGCAAGTTTTAATAGCCAGTAAATGGTTGTCTTATGAGGATCCCGAGGCAGCAGCCATGGGGCTGAAAATGGCCCTTCAAGATCTCTTTCATGACCCTTGAAGTAGTCTAATAGGAAGGGGAACTCAGCTATACATATAATAAAGTGGAAAAGATGTTTTACTGACTAGAGTTCTGGTGTATGGAAGTAAACTAGAACTTGCACTGTCTTGGTTTGATCCAATTTTCTGCACAGGTGTCAATAACCCTCGTGAATTTTCACTTGTCTGATTGTTCAATGATTGAACTATACATGAACATCTAAGTGATAAGAAATCCCTGATTGTCTCGAAACTAGCAAAAAGCAACTTGTTCCAATGGCACTTCCCTGTTTGTTCTGAACTCTGCACTGAAGCTTCTGTGCTATATGGAGGTGCACACCATTGATCAGCTTGGGTACATGTTGCAGTTCCTTGTGGCCACCAAATTTTTAGAACCGTCAGAGGGAGCCCCACATCCGTGTACTGACTTAGTCCATCAATGCACTGTACACTGCTTTGGTCAACATCCTGATTCTAATTACATAGCTGCAAGAGACAAGAAAATCTCTCTACTTCTCCTATTAGATGCTCAAGGGGCAAAATAAATGTTTTCCAGATCTGAAGGTTTGCCATGGATCATCAGTTTCTCCTACATTTTAAAAGGGGGACATAATCATTATTTCTGACTTAAACTTTGCTGGGCTAACAAGTTAATTTATCCATGGAAATCATGAAGACATCAGATCCTGGATATTTACACCTTTTTATTTAACCTACTAGGGTCTATTTATATGTTCTTTCATCAGAATTCTTTTAACTGGAAAATTACTCTTACATACGAATTAAGGAGGTTTTCCTCCATTTTAAGCCCCAAATATAGTTCTTGTTTACTTCCTATTTTCAAGCTGTTCAGTTTTTCATGTTTAACTATTTTCTCATACAGTTATTTCTTTACTAGTTATGCAAGAGATTAAGAAATGCAGTTTAATTGACTGTAAACATTGTAACAGCCTTATGTTTAGTTTCTTTATTAATATACATGTAGAGCCTAACTACAGATGAACATGGTTTAATGTTGTTTAAAAACAGTTTGTTATGATAGCACAAGCTACTTCCCAGGTATTATGTTAATGGTCAGTTTATCACTGTCTAGCTATGTGGCACTCTGGATATGCCTCTATTCAACATTAAACCCTACAGGGTGATTACCAGACCATTTACATAACTGTTGGTCATGACTTATTGCTTAATTCTGTTTTTGTGAGTAGATACTGTCCCTCTGCTAGGCACTGCAGCAGCTTTGCAACACAGTGTCTCACCCAGTCACACTTTCTCTACACTGTCTAGCTGCTGGAGAATGGCTGTGAATATGAACTCATGAAGATGAATTAGTGTAACTTGACTCATTACAGTCATCGAAAACCCTAGTGTGATTATAACTGACAGACTCAGTGATAGAGGATAACCCCTGCTGTCCTAGTACATTTACCCCATTATGAGTTAACTCAATAAAAGACATTTTGTTTATATCTACACCATACCTACTTTATTCCTGTTGTAGCAGAATTAACATAGTTATCACTTTTGATAGCATCAGTGACAGAGCGTGCAGTAACCCAAACAGTAGGCATACAGCCTGAGTATGAACAACTGTTAAAAAAATCACACTGTGTCCATAGGGGCATAGATCACCATTGCAACAATAGCATAAGTGTATTACTATTTGAATAAGTTAGTCATCACAGATGCAATGAGATTGTCTTATCAGGTACAACATACTCAGTAAGTGCCTACAGGAAATTCTATCTCCTATATATGTCTGATACAGGTACATCATTGTTGGCTCGGTAGTGTGCTATGATATTTAGAAGTTGCTTTAGGCTGATCCATGCAATTACAATCTTTTCTACAAAGAATACTTACTGCATCTTTAATATTGAAACACAATTTGAAGGTCTCATGTATGTACATCAGCAGTACACCTCATCAGTAAGAATGCATGTGATACTGAAGGGCTAATTTCACAGCGTTGGAACAGGCAATGCTTTTCCATATGTTTACATCAGCTTCTATGTTGAGTAAACCATTGCAGTAAATTACTATGTAAATCACCTACTAAATGTATCACTTTTTTTATCTTTGAGCATGCTAGTGTCTTGTAGTTATTGTGTGCTTCTTTATTTAATGTATACTCGTAGTTAAGAACCTTTCACAACTGTCGCCATGCACCTTCAGCATTTATATTGAATAACGCAGTACCAGTTGTGGTGTGGGGCATCGTAGGAAAGGCCATGCAACTACTAAGTGTGGAGTATTATGTGTGCAGCTGCAATCAGATGTGTACGTTTGGTGTACATGGCCTCAGTTTTGTTGTTGATCTCTACTGAGCATGCAGTACTGGTCAGTTGTGGGATGTCTCTGTAGTACATTTAGACAATTGTTTGTTATTTCTGTCACCTGCTGCTGGATGTCTGTCATTGGTTGTGTTGACTTGGTCCTCCCCCATACTCTGAATATGTGTGTGTGTGTGTGTGTGTGGTGCTGGGGTGACTAGAGTTAGGGTTTTCAACCCTAACAGCTTAATTTTCTCACTTTTGTCGCTGAGGAACAACCCTAACTAATGGTATTAAACGGAGTTTTTTGCCTTCTAATATATATATATATCTTCTCTATATATATATATATCTATCTATCTCTCTTCTCTTCTATATATATATTCTATATATATATATATATATCTATATATAGTGTATATAGTTATATATTATGGCAGTGCAGTAGTGCTACCATAGTTAGGGGGTTGAGGAGCCATTTTCTGTGTTAAACCCCTAAACTTTGTGCCTTAATAACTTTGGTAACCTGTTTGATGGATTTGCCTTGAAATTTGAATTTATGATCAAGAACCATAGGCCTTGGGATTCTGCCAAGTTTTGTACTGGTCGGATATATGGCCGTGGAGTTATTAAGGTGATCTGTGCACGCTGCACGCTTTTCTGAATTCTGTGGTCGCTCTTTGGTCGTACGTGTTTGTGTGACTGCCCAAAACCTTCAGAGAACATGCAGTCTGTCCCTTGATGTGCCTTTCAAAGATTTCATGAAAATATTAAACGGTTCAAAGTTATTCAAAAAACAGTTTCCCATTATAAGTCAATGTGAAAAGTTCAAAAGTTCAACACTTTCAAGAATGCATTTTTATTTCGAATTGGGCCTGTTACTTTCGTAAATCGGCCATTTTGTTTTCAGTTGGTGATCAGAAAAGTGGTTGGTATTTAAATTTGGGACCTCTAGCAACCTAATTTTTTGTATTCACCTAGTCGGGTCCTTGAGGATGTTTGCTATGTCTTTATTTTTGTAAACACTCCAGAAGTTTATGTTTTTCAAATTTCTGAAAAGTATTTTCAAATTACTTTTCAGCGTGATTTAAAGTGTCGCAAATTTTACGAAAGTTTTCATTCATGAAGGTAATTTTCTAGTCTGTGGAAAATGACAGCAATTTTTGCACCGACTGCAAAATAACCATTGGGAGTTTTGGTTGAATTTGAGGAGTGCACATCTCACAGATGTGCCTTTTAGTGTTGTATTGAAAATATTACACGTATGGCAAAAGTTATGGCACGCCAAAGTTGACAGTTTTTCCCATAGATAACATTATGGCACCAAGCATTACAGGAATCCTTTGGCACCCTGCTGCCAAAATAACGGTTTGGTCTTTTTTCCTGAAATTTGAGGAAGATAGCTAGTAGTAGATAGATGTCGTTTCAGTAGTTTTCGGTGGAAAAATATCACATGGCGCAAAAGTTACGGCACTCCAAAATTGATGGTTTTTCCCATAGGATAACATTACGGCTGCCGATACTGCTAATAGAAATCATTTGGAGCCCCGATGCAAAAGAACGGTTTGGTCTTTTTCCTGAAATTTGAGGGGAGAGAGCAACAGCTACATAGATGTGCCTTTCAGTAGCGTTTGGTGAAAAACATTATAGGAGGCAAAGTTATGGCGTCTCAATTTCTTTTTTTTTCCCTTAGGTTAACATTATTTGCGCTCGGGCTACTTTTCGTGTCCTGGGATTCCCAGAAACGTGCTAGATAGAGACTTTCGTTGGAAATTTCTTTTGGTTTAACGTATACAAGCAGCAATTGGTACAGTTGTAAATACTATAACTTTTAAATTTTTTTTCTAATGTCATTTTGTTCCTGAGATATAATGTATTTAGTATTCCAAGATCTCATTTTCTGCTCGGAGCATCATTATCTTGTATACTATTTGTACTATCTGTTCTTTAATGCAGGTTTTGGGAAATCTGGCCTGTGCTTTTACATTACTGTTACTGTTGCTCTCTTCAGCTTGGCGGATCCGTACCGCTTTCACTTACCATTGACGCCTGCGCCACCATGCTATCCTTTATGCTTTCATTTGCGCTATGCTTGTTATTTTTTGCCATTTCTCTCACAGTACTGTTTATCTTACTGTTTCACTTTACATCACCATGCCCATTGACATTTCTGTTTGCAGGCATCTTGTTACTATGTGACAACACATCACGTGGCAGACCATTCCTGTTTCACGCCACCACGTATGCTATCTTTTTCTGTTCTCATTCGTTTGTGTTACTGCAAGGCCTACTGTTAGCATTTCTTGCTTGCATTGCTGTCCCATAGTATGCCACAACACATCATGTGAGCGGGCCCTCACAGCCCCGCTTATTCAAAAGACATGCAGTGGGAGCCCCGCCGCTGCATTACATCTTACTCATTTCCTTGTTATCATTCTAAAAAAGAAAGGAATAGAGGTAAAACTCATTTAATGCATTAGTTGTTTAATAAAGGACAAAGTGAAATTCGTTGTTAGGGTTGAAACCCCTGATTCCCCCACCCACCCCCAACCGCATTGAGGTGCGATTGACTGTGGGTCCCAACTCTCACCCCATTCTCCTATACTTATGCTGCTTTACACATGTCATGGGGTGAGAGTTAGGGCTGATTTATCCAATGCTAACCCCAATGCCGCTTGGGGTTGCAAGGGTCCAAGGGGGTTTTCAACCCTAACAGCGAATTTCCTCACTTTTGTCACTGTGGAACAACCCAACTAATGCATTAAATGGAGTTTTTGCTCTAATATATATATATATATATTATGAAAGCACGGTAGTGCTACCATAGTTAGGGTTGAGGAGCCATTTCTATGTTAAACAGCAAAACTTTGCACCTTAATAACTTTGCAAACTGTTTGACAGATTTGCCTGAAATTTGGAATACGTAATCAAGAACCATAGGCCTTGGGATCTGCCAAGTTTGTACTGCTTGGATATACAGCTGCAGAGTTATTAAGCATGATCTGTGCTCACGTTTACGCTTTTCTGGAATTCTACGGTCGCTCCTACAGGTCGTACGGTTTATGCTGACCAGTCCAAAATCTTCAGGGAGTGCAGTGGCCGGGTCCCGATGTGCCTTTCAAGATTTTGTAAAAATATTAAACGGTTCAAAGTTATTCAAAAACAGTTTCCCATTATAAGTCAATGGGAAAAGTTAATAAAAAGTTCGGCAGTGTCGCAAATGCACTTTTTAGTATCACAAATGGCCCTGTTAGTGTCGTAAATCTGCCATCTTGTTTTCAGTTGGTGATCAGAAAATGGTTGGTATTTAAAATTGAGACCCTCTAGCAACCTAATTCTTTTTGTATTCACCTAATCGGGCCCTGAGGTTGCTAGCCATGTCTTTATTTTGAGGTAAAACACCCCAGAAATATGTTTTCAAATTTCTGGAATAAGTAGTATGTAAGTGAGTGTCGCACTTGTAGAAAGTCTCGCAAATTTTACTAAGCTTTAATCACTGACACTACTTTAAGCACACTATGCCCAAAATAACAGTAATTTTGCACTCCACTGCAAAAAGAACGGTTGGGAGTTTTAGGTTGTAATTTGAGGGAACACAGAAGACATCTCACAGAAGTGCCTTTCAGTGTTGTTTTGAAAAATATTACATGGCGTAAAAGGCGGCACTCCAAAGTTGATGGTTTTTCCTATAGGATAACATTACGGCGCCTAACGCATTGTAGAAATCCTTTGGCACCCTGCTGCAAAATAACAGTTTGGTCTTTTTCCTGAAATTTGAGGAAGACAGCCAACAGCCCACAGATGTGCCTTTCAGTGGTTTGGTGAAAAAATATTACAGGAGGCGAAGTTATGGCACTCCAAACTTTTCTTTTTTTCCCATAGGATAAACATCATTGTTTTGCATTCATCATGTTTCTTTTCAGGGCCCGTATCTCGAAACGTGTGAGATACAGACTTTCGGGTGGAAAATTTCTTAGCCCCCTAATGGGGATAAGATCAAATTAGGCAGGACAGTTGTAAATAATATGACTTTAAATTTTTTTTCACGTCATACGGTTCCTGAGATATAATGTATTTAGTATTCCAAGATCTCATTTTCTGCCGCCATACTCATTATTATGCATACATTATTTGCTAAGGCCACTGATTTACGGTGACTAAAACAATTAAATTCCATTTTCAAGACTTAAGATTCCGAATTTCACCGTGATTGTTACTCTAATTTCCAATTTTACTGGATTCTGTTATCATTTTTTAGTATGTGCATAAATAATCAGAATTAAAGAAGGCTTCATATACAGAGCATTAAATAAAGTAAACTGAAAATAGTACAGGAAGGAACTAAAGAAAAACACACTTTTATAGATTTACTGATCTGAAAGAAATGCCAGATTCCATGAAATCTTCTATTTTACTGGTTTTCAGGCAGCCCTAATTCCAAATTTTACCGGATTTTCAAAACCAAAACAGTGGCCTTGATTATTTGTACTCACTGTCTTTCTATGCAGGTTTTGGGGAAAACCAGCCTGTGACTTACATTACTGTTACTAGTGCCCTTTCTGCTTGTGGTTCTGTACCCGTTTCACTTACCATTGACGCTTCACGCCACCATGTGCGTTATCTTTGCGTTTTCATTTGCACTTGCGTTTCTGTTATTTTTGCCATTTCTGTCTACAGTACTGTTTCTCTGTTTCACTTTGCATCACCATGCCATTGACATTTCTGTTTGCAGGCACCATGTTACTATGTGACAACACATCACGTAGCAGACCATTCCGTCTCGCCACCATGTGAGTTACCCTTTCTGTTCTCATTCGCGCTTGTGTTACCATGTGCGCCACTGTTAGCATTTCTGTTTGCATTGCTGTCCCTGTTAGTATGCCACAACACATCATGTGGGTTCTGCTGCCCCGCTTACCACATTAGCGGTGGCCCCGCGCTCTGCCGCTTGCATTACATCTACTATTTCTCGCTATCATTCTCAAAATAAGGGAAATTAGAGGCAAAATCCATTTAATGCATTAGTTAGGTTGTTCCACAGTGACAAAAGTGAGAAAATTCACTGTTGGGTTGAAAACCCCCTTGCACCCCCACCCACCTCCCCAACGGCATTGTGGTGTGCATTTGGATCGTGGGTCCTAACTCTCACCCCATTTTCCTATACTTCTGCTGCTTTACACATGTCATGGGGTGAGAGTTAAGGTGATGATCCCAATGCACACCCCAATGCCACCACGTGCATCATCCTCATGCTTTCATTTGCGCTATGCTTCTGTTGCTTTTTGCCATTTGTGTGTACCGTAATGTTTCTCTTTCTGTTTCACTTTGCATCACCATGCCCATTGACATTTCCATTTACAGGCACCATGTTACTATGTGACAAGACATCACGTGGCACACCGTTCCGTCTTCACGCTACTGTGTGCGTTACCCTTTCTCTGTTCTGATTCACGCTTGTATTTGCCATGTGTGCCACTGTTAGCATTTCTGTTTTAGTGCTCCTGTTAGTATGCACAAGATATCATGGTGGGGAGTTGTCGCCCTTTAGCCCCACGCCTCCCACCACCACATTACATTCACTTATTTCTCATTATCATTCTCAAAAAAGAAGGGAAATTCATAGCAAAAACTACGCTTAATGCATCAATTAGGGTTGTTCCACAGCTATTAAAGTGAGGAAATTCGCTGTTAGGTTGAAACCCTAACCCGAATTCACCCCGCCAGCACCACACACACACAGACACACACACACATTCAAGTATGGGGAGGACCAAGTCAACACAACCAATGACAGACATCCAGCAGCAGGTGACAGAAATAACAAACAATTGTCTAAATGTACTCACGAGACATCCCCACCCGCCTGACCAGGTACTGCATGCTCAGTGGAGATCAACAGCAAAACTGAGGCCATGTACACCAAACATCACACATCCCCTGATTGCAGCTGCACACAACGCACTCACACTTAGTAGTTGCATGGCCTACCTACCGATGCCCTACACCACACCACACCATATGTGGTGGGCCACCTGAGCAATAGAGTTCAGCAAAACCAAGGAGTTGTACAGGAATAATATCTCTGATTATAACAAGGGTTTGAGAAATGCAGCTTTAATTGACTGTAAACATTGTAACAGCTCTTATGTTTAGTTTTTATTAACATACATGTAGAGCCTAACCATATGATGAACATGGTTTAATGTTGTTTAAAAACAGTTTTATTATGATAGCAATAAGCCACCCCAGGTATTATAATGGTCAGTTTATCACTGTCTAGTGACATGTGGCACTCGGATATGCCTCATTCAACATTAAACCCCTACAGGGTGATTAACAGACCATTTCACATAACTGTTGGTCATGCCTTATTGCTTAATTGTCTTTATGAGTAGATACTCTCCTCTGCTAGGCACTGCAGCAGCTTGTAACACAGTGCCCCACCCAGTTACACCATACACGTCTAGTTACTGGAGAATGGCTGTGAATATGAACTCATGAAGATGAACAGTGTAACTTGATCATTACAGTCATCGAAACTCTAGTGTGCTTATAACTGACAGAGTCAGTGATAGAGGATAACCCCTGCTGTCCTAGTGCACTTACCCCCATTGTGAGTGTAATCAATGCTAAAAGACATTCTGTTTATATCTACACCATACCTACTTGATTCCTGTTGTACCACAATTAACATAGTTATCACTTTGATAAGCATCAGTGACAGAAGTGTGGCAAACCCAAACAGTAGGCATACAGCCTGAGTATGAAACTACTGTTAAAAAATTACACTGTGTCCATAAGTGGCATAGATCACTCATTGCAACAATAGTAAATGTATTACTATTTGAATAAGTTAGTCATCACAGATGCAATGAGATTGTCTTTATCAGGTACAACATACTCAGAAAGTGCCTACAGGAAAATCTATCCTATATACATCTCCGATACAGGTACATCATTGTTGGCTCGGTAGTGCTAAGATATTTAGAAGTTGCTTGGCCTGATCCATGCAATTACAATGTTTCTTACAAAGAATACTTACTGCATCTTTAGTATTGAAACACACTGAAGGTCTATGTATGTACATCAGCAGTACACCTTCATCAGTAAGAATGCATGTGATACTGGCAGTACGAATTTCACAGCGTTGAACAGGCAATGCTTTTCCATACGTTTACATCAGCCTCCTTATGTTGAGTAAACCATTGCAGTAAATGTACTACTATGTAAATCACCTACTAAATGTATCACTACTTTTATCTTGAGCATGCTAGTGTCTTGTAGTTAATTTATGTGCTTCTCTTAATTAATGTATACTCACTAGTGTTAAACCTTTCTACAACTGTCATCATGCACCTTCAGCATTTATGTTGAATAACGGCACAGTACCAGTTGTGGTGTGGTGTGGGGCATCGGTAGGTAAGGCCATGCAACTACTAAGTGTGGTACGTGTGTGCAGCTGCAATCAGGGATGTGTACGTTTGGTGTACATGGCCTCAGTTTTGCTGTTGATCTCCACTGAGCATGCAGTACCTGGTCAGGTGGGTGGGATGTCTCATAGTACATTTAGACAATTGTTTGTTATTTCTGTCACCTGCTGCTGGATGTCTGTCATTGGTTGTGTTGACTTGGTCCTCCCCCATACTTGAATGTGTGTGTGTTTGTGTCTGTGTGTATGTGGTGCTGGGGAGGTGAATTCGAGTTAGGGTTTTCAACCTAACAGCGAATTTCCTCACTTTTGTCAATGTGGAACAACCCTAACTGATGCATTAAACGGAGTTTTTTTATGAATATATATATATATATATATATATATATAGATACATAGAGGTATACTGTGTTATATATATATATATATATATATATATATATATATATATATATATATATATATCTCAAGAGGATTGGGCACCTCCAGTGTCACTGTTGTGTTTCTGGGCGGGTGATGAGAGGGAGGGTTGGGTAGGTGGGTGGTATAAAACATAACAAAACAAGACAGTCTCATCCACAGTGATAACATTGGAACACGGTACAGTTCACTGTGTCCAAGATGGCCACCAACCTTATTGTACATGCCACGACTACTTGCAGCTCAGTTGAGTTTGTCAGACTGACCGCTGACTGATGGAAAATGAGTACTGTGACTGTTAATGGAGAGTGCAGAGTGCTTCATGGACATGGAGGTGACTGTGAGGCAACTCCACACTGTTGTTCAGTTGGAAATGTCTCCTTTTCTGATCACAGGAGGTCTGCAGGTATCCACTCACACAGCCCTAAAAATGGGCAAAGCTATACTGCTTGTAAGTCCACAGATGTGAAAGAAAAAGCAAATAACTTGTGTACCAACGTGAGCTGAAATGTGCACTGGACCGAATGAATACGGTCACATTTGGTCAGTAAAGTGAATATGGCAAAATGCATGCAGGCAACCCTGTCTCTGAGCTGGACTTACTAAATTGGGAAGTAAACTGTTGCAATGGATATGAGGCCACTGCAAACTTTTTCAGCCTTTGCAACTGCACCTGTTGCAGATGGAAAAATAGAAACATAGAATGTGATGGCAGATAAGAGCCGCTGGGACCACCCACTTGGCCCATTTTAACCTTCATTTTTTACTGCACACGCCTACTTGATCTATGGCACAATCACTTCCCCACTTCCTTCCCCATATGATTCACTTGTGCCTACCTCAGGCATTTCTGAACCCCACCACTGTTTTCACCACCACCACCTCTTCTGAAGGCTGTTCCAGGTGTCCACCACCCTTTTTGTGAAGAAGTACTCCCTCAGTCTCTCCTAATTTACCCTCCAGCTTCATAGCATGCCCTGGTTCTAGAGCTCCTTTTTCTCTAAAACATACCCTTCCTGTACCTTATTGACACACATGAGGTATTTAAAGGTCTCTATCATATCCACCTCTCCTGCCTCCTCCAGGGTGTAATAATAATAATAATAATAATAGTAATAATCTTTATTTATAAGCAATATCTAAAACCAAAAGTGCTGTACAAACCTCTAAAACAGATTAAAACAAAACAGTAACCAGCTGATACAGGACAAGACCATAAATACAAGCAAGAGCAAGACATCATATGGAATCACCCAAGGCCTGCAAAACATATAGGTCTTCAAAGCTATCTTAAAACTCTCCAAGGTCTGGCACTCTCGAATCTGAAGAGGTAGAGAATTCCACAGGGTCAAAGCTACTAACATAAAAGCATCGAGAATCAATGGTTTTCAACCATACCCTGGGAATCTCTAACAACCCCTCGTCAGCAGAGCGGAGTGGGTGAATGGGGCAGTAAGGGTTCAGTAGCTCTTGCAGGTGTATATATTTAGCTCCTTTAGCCTCCTCATAGGGCTTTGATGCAGAACCAGCACCATTTTGATAACCTTCCTATGGACCGCCTCAACATTGTCTATGTCCTTTTGAGATGTGGTCTCCAGAACTGTATGCAGTACTCAAGGTGGGATCTTACCAGTACTCATATAGGGCAGTACTACCTCCTCTTCTTGCTAGCCATACCTCTTTCTATGTACCCCAGCATCCCACTAGCCCTTCCAATAGGCTTGTCTATACCACCTGGTCACATTTAGGTCATCCAATATGATTACCTCTAGATCTCTTTCTTGCTTGGCCTTTGTCAGTATCACTCCACCCATTTTGTACTCCAATCCTAGGTTTCTATGGCCCAAGTGCATTATTTTGCACTTTTTTGCATTAAGATCCAGCTGCATACCCTTGAACACTCATCCAGTCTTTTCAGATCTATGCCAATCCTTTCCACACACACACTCCAGAGTGTCCACTTTGTTGCAGATCTTGGTGTCATCCGATAGAGGCAGATCTTCCCTTCAAGTTCCTCCATGATGTCACTTATAAAGACATTGAAGAGGACTGGTCCCACTGATTCCTAAGATACCCCACTGGTCACCCTCCTTTCTTGGAGTGAAATCCATTTACCACTACCCTCTGTGTCCTATCCTCTACACTAATTTCTTACCCTGCTTGCCACCTTATTACCCATCCCAAGCTACCCAACTTGCCTACCAGTCTCATATGTGGAACAGTGTCAAAAGCCTTGCAGAAATCTGGGAAGGCCATGTCCACCACTCCTACCTGATGCAACTCCTTGATCACCCAGTCAAAAAATACTAGCAGATTTGTGTGGCATGACCTTCCTCCTGTGAAATCATGCTGCCTTAGATCCTATAATCTGTTGCATGCAAGATATTCACAATCCTTTCCTTTAATAGATGTTTTCAATTTACCCACTACCAATGTCAGGCTGTCAGGCCTATAATTGCCGCCTCTTCTTGATCCCACTTCTGTGAAGTGGAACTACATCTGCCCTTCTCCAGTCCTCTGGGACCATGCTGGTCTCCAGTGGCCAGCACCAGCCAGATGTACTAGCACTGGCTGAAACCTGGTTCTCAAAGGCCACCCCAGACTCTTTATTGCCCTGCCAGGTACATACTTTTAGGGAGGATAGAATGGGGAAGCATGGTGGAGGTTGTGCCATCTACCTCCATGATTTGCTGCAAGGACTTGCCCCCACCCAACTGGAACATGGAGCTCAAGTTCTCACCTTTAAAATCACCCCTGGCCACTCCAGAGCTCCACTAGTTATCACGGCAGCCTAGATTCCCCCTCAACATCAACTCACTGCACTCCAGTCACTACTGCATCACCTCACCAGCTTCTTCCAACAAATTGGGGCAGATCACTATGGGAAGCCTAAATATCAACTGGCTAGCAAGCTCTGCCTCCCATGCTAAAGATGCCATAGCAACCCTTGACCTCACCCAGCTTGTTACTTCCCCACCAGCCCCACACTACCAATGGCACTGCCACACTACTGGACGTTGTCCTCTCGAATCGTCCAGACAAAAACACAGACACCACTGTTCTGCCCAATGCCCTAAGCGACCACTCCCCATCATCTTCACTGGTCCTGTAAAATGAAGAAATCTATTAATAAAGTCTCTTTCCAGCATTGCCTGTGACCTGGCAATCTGGTCAATCTCAGAGAACACCTTGCCAGCTGAGACTGGTCCCGTTAAGTTAGCACCAGATGTGGACGCTGCTTTCAGCTATTTTGTTCACTCTTTTAACACCAACTGTGACATCTTTATCCCTGTTTCTAAGCATATAATAAAGAAGCATGTCTTCCCATGGACTACCCTCTCCTCAACAACCAACTGCATAACAGACAACCTCTGTCATAAGGCTCTTGACTCTGGCATACCCACAGACAAGCAAGCCTATAGGACTGCACACAATAAATGCACTGGGACCATTCACAAGGCAAAATCAGAATACTATAGGTCCATCCTTGCCTCCACCTGGGGATCTGCCCAGAAATTTTGTGATAATTTAAAAGCTCAATGGAAAACTGTATCCCCACCCACCTCCAGGCCAACTAGATATCAATGGCTCCTCTCCACAGATCCCAAGTCATTGCAACAGTCTCAACGTTACCTTCACAGATCTCAGTGTAGTTCCCCTCTAATTTTTTCGACCACCCTCCTGCCCACCCCCACCCATAACATATCCCCCCTTTCTACTTCCAGGCTCTCGCCCAAATGAAGCCAAACCATACCTGCTCAAATGCCTCAAGGGCATTAATCACAGTAACGATACCCATGACCTCAAGCTCCCACAACTTGTCCTGGACGTAGTGCTCGTACCCCTCACTGACATTCTCAGCTTCTCCCTCTGCCTCAGCCAATTCCCCCATGTCTGAAAGATGGCCTTGGTCACCCTATACATAAAGGTGGGGACAGTACTCCCTGGGAACTACAGGCTGATACTGATCCTCCCCCCTCACAAAGGCACTAGAAAAATTTTAGCAGACCAGCTAACAGACTACCTTGCCAAACAATCTCCACTGCGAGAGCAGCATGGTTTCCACAAAGGGCACAGTACCTCCATGGCCCTCCTTGGATTCTCCAAATATATTCACGTAGCCTTTGATAAAGGGATCCTCACGGGTTCCATTTGCATCTACTTATCAAAAGCTTTTGATACTGTCCTCACCCACATCTCATAGCTACCCTATCCCAGCTAGGTCCCTTGCAAGGCCCCTGGACTGGTTTACTAACTACCTCACCTCCCACTCATAGTGTGTGAAAGTGGGAACCACACTCTCCAGCAATTGGCAAGTCCACTCGGTGTCCCCCAGGGCTTGATACTTGGCCCGCTGCTTTTACCTTTACCTAAACTCACTCCCAAGTCATACTCTGAAAAAATACTACTTTATGTTGATAATGCAGTCCTTTTCTCATCCCCGTGCCCGGACCACCTGCAGATGGCCCTCAAGGTGCTTTCAACCAGGCTGAAAACTGGTTCCTCGACTGGAGACTCTTAATCAACCTAAAGAGACAAAGCTCATGCTTTTATCGCACATCAGAATATGCACAAGGATGCCCACCTCACAATACTATCCAGTACACTCCTTCCCTTGAAAAAGTCAGCACCTACAAATACCTAGGCATTATCTTTGACACGGCCTCTCATTACATGACCACATATGTACACTTGCATCTGCCATAAACTCATGCATTGGTCTGCTCTACCACCACAAGAACTGCCTCCACCCTGAAGCCCTGAGGCTGGCTATCCGCTCCTCAGTCCTCTCCCTAGTGGACTATGGCCTACTAGTATATAGCACAGCTGACAAAATGTCACTCAACAAAATCAAAACAGCGCTAAACAAGACCTGCTGACTAATCATGGGTGCCCCCAGACTCACCCACACCTATATGTACAGGCAGAATTACTTGACTTTGACGAGAGGCTGCATTACCAAACATGCCTTCTCTCAAGAAAATCCTATCCAACTTAATACCCCCTGGCCTAACTGTTGTTCTCAACCCCTCTATCTCCATGGCCTCTGCATAGAAGGTTCCTACAAATACCCAGAATCAGGACATCACTAGCCCAGAGATGTTTCGTCTGCTGAGCTCCATCCTGGTTCAACTCCCTTCCTGCTGATATTTCATCAGTACAAAGGACTGACCCTTTTAAAACTTTTCTTAAGAGTCATCTGTTTGCCACCCATTCCCGTAACTGTACATAATTTCCATGACTCCAGCCTTGTGGCCCACCTTTTCATACCTCACTCACATATGTGAAGTAGTCTCAGGACAAATAAGGTTTCATGAATTTGTGCTTAGCTACCTACTTGTATGGGATCAGACACACTTGCTTAATTATGTATATATTGTATTGTGTGTTATACCAGCTGACTCTGTTAGCACTGAAACTGCTCCGTATATGTGTTATATAAGACTGATACGTTATTGTTGTTTGTACCTGTCTCTGTACCTTGATGAGGACCCTTTGTAAATGAGACTGCTGACTCAAAGGGTTGCAATTCCAATAACAACAATAAATAAATGCATACATACATACATACATACATACATATATCTGTCAGAGGTGCAGCTAGTACAATCCTGAGCTCCCTAAGCACCCTTTGATGTACTCCATCTAATCCATAGCTTTTGTACCTTCAGGTTATTGAGTGCTTTTCGGACTCTCCTCAGAAAAGCGGACTGGTGTCTATTTCCTCCCATCAAAGCTCCTGGCATCTTTCATGGTCCCTCCTTGCTCTTCTACTGTGAACACTAAGCAGAAGTATTTGTTCAAAATGCTTTCCTTTTCTTGATCCCCCTCTGTACAATCACCCCTCCCTCTTTAACTGCATAATCTCCCTTTGTCTTCCTTTTCTGCTAACACACCTAAAATGTTTCTTGACCCCTTTTGATAGTCTGAGGCTATTCTTTCCTCAGTTTGTGCCTTTGTGTTCCTTACTGCTTTGCCTGCTTCCTTCTGTTTTCCTTTATATACTACACTTCCCTATCCTCCTCTCACTGGGTCTCCTTATACCTACTAAATGGTGTCTTTTAGCCTTTACCTTTCCACTACCTCTTTTGAGAACCATAGCAGTCTCCTCTTTCTTATACTTTTGCTTACTTATGTGACACAGAGGTTTGCTACCTTCACTATGCCCTCTTAGTTTGGCTCACTCTTCCCCTACCCCAACCCATTCCTCTCCTTCCACCACATAATTCCTGAGCCATTACCCATCTTTATAAAATCAGACCTCTCAGCTCCAGGACTCTCCCCATTGTGTGATTGGATTCAAAGTTGTTCTTATGTTGAACCACACTGTACAATGATCATTGGTCCTTAGATGGCTTCCCACTTTGATGTCTACAACACTGCCTCTGTTAGTAAGCAGCAGGTCCAGTACCGCCCCTCATGAGTGGGTTTACTGAGTAGTTGCCTGAGGAATGCCCAATGCAGGGAGTCCAGGAAGTCCCTGCTTCTAGCTGAAGATGCAGCAGGAAGCTCAATCTACATCTGGCAGATTGAAGTCCCCCAACAGCAACACCTCCCCTTTCAGGTATTTTGCCAATTGCTTCTAAGAATTCCTTATCTAAGTCTTCCCCTGTGCTGGAGGTCTGTCTGAATAGTGGCTCCATTTCATCTGTACCAGTGGAAATATCCCTTATCCATCCTGTTGGATGATACATGATCCAGTGAAATTTCAGACTGACTGAAGGCCAGCCCCTTAGTCCATCCCAGAAAACTCCAGTTTACTTAGGCATCCCTAGAGGTTTATTGTGATCCTAGACTGCTTCCAGACATTCAAGAATGTCTTGTAAAAATATCTTAGCACACTCCATTTTCTCCTCGCTGCCCAATAATCAATTTCTCTGAGGTGTGTTAACAAATTGCTTAACCTCAGCTCCTGTTTACAGGCATGTATTAACTCTCTAACCACATGTGGACTGGAGCCATCTGCAGCTCCAAAACACTGTTTAAGATAGCACACTAGAGTGATGCAGCCTAGCAGGTTGAACCACACTGCAGCATCCAGTTTGCTGGAAGGAGATTTTTTTGCTGGGGTGGGACCATCCTGTAGCATCCTGGTCACTCTGCCCATAGCCAGTATCACTGACAAAACAGACCCTCCTGTAGCTTCTTTTTCTCTGATCGGGGACATACAGTTGCCTTTCACACTTTTGGGAGTATGGACCCTCCTGCAGCTTTCACATTTCTAATTCCTGGCCACAGGGGAAGTAGAGGAGGGTGAGAAAAGAGTCTCTGCTGGGTGCACACTGCTTACCTTGGGAGGACTACCAGGCTGCTAGAAATTTTGAAACAGTCTTACCTGCATTTCCCTGTTTGTCTCCTCCTTAAATCCCCTTGCAGCTGTTACTGGCTTCACTGCAAGCCACCTCTAACACTGTTACTGTTCTAACATACCACACTGTATAACTGGCAAAGTGCCAACACCATTACCTGGCTGTTTGCAGACTTTCCTGCACAGTGGAGACAACTCCTTGTGTCTCCAGTCTCAAGAGACCTACACTCATGAGATTCATGAGTTCCTCAGTGAGATAAGTGAAATCTCATGAGATCTCAAGAGGCCATCTTGGAGCCATGACGAGATCTCTTTGGCCATGATAGGGGCATGTACTATAGTGTCCCAAGGCCTCCATTCTCATGAGAACTGTGGCCATTTGGATGTCCCATTTCATCAGCACCATCTTATATGGCACTCTGGCCATATCTATGTCCCTAATCTCATGAGAGGTAGCTATTTTGTTGCAAAATCTCCTGATGGCTATTTTAGGTGGCACTTTGTGCATTCCACCATCCCTGCTTTATTCTATGAGGCTGCAAGGCATTAGCTTACAGCATGTTTGCAAAGTGGAGACAGTTTCCCTCATTCATTCAGTTCTTTCTGTCACTCCTCTTAGGCTTGCAGGGGCGGTCCCATCATGGCCAAATGCAGGGAATGCAGGACCCCACTGCTGGAGACACAAGTGGGTCAGTGCATATACACAGTGTGCACACCATCATTCAGGGCAACAGCCCACAGGTCAACAACATCTCTCAGCATGAGTTTGCCATCATGTGGGACCCCGCACCACCCACAGATAGCACTTCTGGCACTGATCACAGAGCAAGCGCAGATGCTACTCCATTTTATGGAGGAACTGAAATCCAAGATGCCACTCACACTGGCTCCATGAAATAAGAGCACCTCAACTGCCCAGGGACCACCAGCAAATAAAATCCATGGGTCCCCACATTATTCTCACCTTCTGATACCGAGGAAGAAGGAGTGAACAAACGGTCCACCAGACTGTGTCGTAGAAAATGTTGATGAACTAATCAGGATGGTTATGGGTGTTCTCAACATATCGGAAGTCCCTGCCCCATGGTGGCTTCTGACCCTCCTCCTCTCCAGGGGCCCAGCAGTAGGTCCCACTTTCCTTCATGTCAAGCAATTGACTCAAATCACTTAAAAGGAGTATGATACACCATAGCAAATGAGGCTGCCTGAGAAGTACATGGTGGAAAAATTCTATTCAGCTTCCACTGCAAAATGGGAGGTCTGACCCAAGGCCCCCAAGGTCGACCCACCTATCTTGGCTCTCTCAAAGTGCCCTGTGATACCCATTGACAGCTCTGCAGATTAAAAGACCCAATGGAAAAGAAAGTTGAAGAACACTTGAAGAAGATTCACAAAGTGGCTAGCTTATTCCTTTCTGCAAATACAGCAATGTGGTTCACTAGCAGGGCTCTACTCCAGTGGGTGGAGGCCATGGTGCAAAATATTCCAGATGGTCACACTTGGAGAACACAAGGGATTGTGCTTTGCAAGCTGTTATATACCTCTCCAATGCATCAGTGGATGCCCACAGATTCAGAACCAAGGTCACAGCAGGTGATAGCAAATAGAGCCTGCAGGACACTCTGGCTAAAAATTATGGCGATTTGACAATGAGCCTCACTCAACTATTGTGACGTTATCTTCAAAGATGGTCATCTTTTCATGTGTTTCTGGCACCATCTGTTAGAGACAGAGGAGACAAGTCAATTCTTGTTCTCGATCTCTACTCAGCCTTTGACACTGTGGATCACTTCATGTTTTTAATTAGCTCTGTGAGTATTGTGGACTCACCAGTGTTGTCATCAAATGGTTTGAGTCCTATGTCTCCGACAGGGTGTAGCAGGTGGTGATGAGGAATTTCTCCTCCTCCTCCCCAATGCCCCTGTCATGTGGAGTGCCCAAGGCTCGATCTTGTTGCCAATGTTATTCGCAGTATACATGCTGCCCTTGGTGCGATCATTCAGCATTTCAGCGTGGAGTTTCACTGCTATGCAGATGATACCCAGCTGTATTTTCATTTTGCGCCTGAAACATCCAATGCAGTAGATGTACTTAACATCTGTCTGGCTAAAATCAATGACTGGATGTTTTCCAGCTGGTTGCAACTGAACCCAGATAAGACGAGAGGTGCTTGATAGTCAAGCTGGGTCAGACATGATGGGTTGCTACCTGGATTGGACACAGGTCTTTCCTGGGGTCTGCTCCACTGGTGGCTTCCCAAGGTGCGCCAGCTTGGTGTAATCCTAGATAGCAGACTGATGCTCAAAGATCAGTTATAATCTGTTGTCAAAAGTGTTTTTACCACTTAAGGAATATCGCCAGCATCAAGCCCTCATTCTGCCTGAAGACCTGCCACTCTAGTGCACACCTTTGTTACCTCTTGGCTTGACTACTGTAACCTCTATACTTCAGAGTCATGGAAGTGACCCTCCACAGACTGCAGCTGGTGCAGAACACAGCAGCCAGTTACTGATGGGCCTGTCTCGGTCTAGTCATGTAACCCTGGTTCTGTGTGCACTGCATTGGCTGCCCGTCAGGTGGAGGGTCCTTTTAGGTGGGCTTGCTCACCTTTAAGGTCCTTAATGGACTGGGTCCTAGCCATCTGACTGACTCTTGACACCTGCAACTTCTGTCTGCTCCCTCTGCTCCTCATTGAGGAGCCTCCTGAACATTCCCAGGGTTCGGCTTAAAACATCAGGTGATAGTGCTTTTAGCATAGCTGGGTCTACCCTGTGGAACTCACTACCATCTGCAGTCCAGGAGACTCCTCGATTGAGATTTTCTAGCAGAGGCTAAAGGCCCACCTCTTCCACTTGGCCTTTCTGGAATAAATCTCCCCACATGACCGTTTGAGTTACCCTGATATATATTTTAATACTGTGATTATTATATATCATTTTCTCTTAATCTGTGATTATGAATTTTAGCCATTATTTAATTTGTGTTTTATGACCGGTACTTTTTTGTTGTTAGGGCCCAGAGCCTCAGGAAATGGGCATCATATAAATAAAAGTTGCCTTGCCTTGCCTTATGGATAGGGAAGGAAATAAGCAAGCATCAGATGATAATGCTCTCTACCTACCCTCAAATCAGCCCTCCCATCCAAAATTTGGACAATTCAAGCAAGAGGCACACTCTCAGTTCACTCAGGGATCCAAACAGTGGTCTGCTAGACTAAAATTTCCCAAACAAGGTGGCTTATAACCACCTTTGCCAATAACTGCAACTGGTATCCCGTGAGGCAGGTGACGCTATTGAGCATGTACAAAAGGGTGACTCAATAAGATGCCTGTTCTCAGGGCTACTGGATGGGGGGCAACTGCAGGTATAGTGACATCCTGTTGCTATATGTACATGTGTGTGGGGGCAAGTGAGCACACTGTGCGATGGGCGAAAGGAGGGAGGGTTGAGAGGGTAGTGTGGGGTCAGTTGCTGAGCTGGCTTTGTGGTGTGGTGGGTGGGTGGCAGGTTAGGGCTCCAAGGGTGCTGGGTTTGGTTCCAGATGGGTGTTCATTTTGTTGCACACCAGGCTAAATATTTTATTCTGGTTTTGCACCCTCCCCAGACATGCACGAGAGTTGAAATTCTTTAGTAGGGGGTGCAGGAAGCGAAAGCTACCCTACAGGGTGTGTGCAGGGGGCACAGCCCTGCATAAATAAAATAAAGCAAGTCCCCGGTGCCGTTTACCATGTGCTGAAAGTGTACATTGGCAAAACTGATTTTCGCCAATGTACATTCGCCCTAAAGGCAATCACCTTTGTGCGATCACCGTTATCACATAATCCTACATCTCTGCCCCTACAGAGAACAAACCAGTTTTCCATGCCAGTCATTAACAATTAGATGAGGCAGGCCCTGGTGGACCATCCACCAGTGGCAGGACTACATCAATATCTTGCTGCTCAGTAGGCCCAAACACTGATGGACAAATGGGTCAAGGAGGTCACTGACCCATGGCTATGCCATAGAGTTGGACTGCCCAGACATACCATACGGGCACATGTCATCACTGATATGGACTTGCCCTGCAAAGAGAGAAGTACTAGTCATGGTTCTTTCTGATTTAATAGCTAACAACACTGTTTCTCTGGTTCCAGCAGAAGACATGAACCAAGGGATGTACTCTTCATTCTTTGTGGTCCCCAAACAGTCATAGTTATGCATCCAGTTCTACACTAAATGTATCACAACCAGTTTGTGGCTTACAGAAAGTTAAAAATGGAGACATTACTCTCCACCCTGTCTGCATTCCAACAAGGTGATTTCCTGACATTATTAGATCTCAAAGATGCATACTTACACATCCCAATTCACCCCACATCCCAAGTATCTCAGATTTGCGGTAGTCAACAATCACTTTCAGTACAACTGTTTATCATTTGGGCTGTCGTCAGCAGCAGAGTGTTCACCAAGACATTGGCAGATCTTACTTTGAGGGGCTCTTGCAGGGCAACACCAGTAGTACTGAGGATGCCAGGCACCAGGACCACCACGGAAAACTTCTAGCTAGCAGTCTATCACGGAGGACCACCCCACCAACATCAGCACATTGGCGTCTGCCTATCCTATAAAGGCGGTCCTCCACACCTACCTCAGTTTTTCCCACTGTCAACCAGCGCATTGAGACCTTCATGAATGCCAGTTTCAGTCGACAGCCACTTTCACAAATTTAACCCATGCTTTTATTTTTCCTTCTTTTAGTCATTATAACATTGAGTTTTCAGTGTTTTTTTCATAAGTTTATGTCTTCTTCTCGAGGTCTTGTCTCGACCATCCAACAAAGTGTGTCTGCGGCAAGCAGATACTGATAAGGACAGTCACTTTCCTGCTTCCTCTGCTTAGGCCCTAACCATGACTCCAAGGCCTGCCAGTACTACCAGGACTTCCACCAGGCCACACGGAGATGCCATTTGAAGACCTTAGAAACCTAGCTGCTTAAACAGAATTGGCAGCAATGGAGAAGAAGCTACGAGCCACAGACATTGTCCCTGCCTCTTAGCCCCTGATACTCAGGCTCTTAGCACCCACATGCTCTCAGCCAGGCAGCTCAGCTGGAGTTGAAACCTCTGGCAGTGGGTCTTGACCATCACCCCACCTCCTCCTTGTCCATCCTGGGACCCGCTGCCTCAGGACCCAGCCTGGGCATTACCTAGTGAACACAGTACCACAGGGTCCTCTGGAGGATGTACTGATGTGAGCTTCAGTCAGTGTGTGAGGACCATAGCCCCTGACGCTGGTCCCTGAATCTGAACCATCAGAGAATGACTCCTCCTCTTCTTCTTCTTCAGAGTCCTCTGAGGGCTCTGGGTCTCCTCAAGGGACAGTATCAGGCTAGGAGGCTCCCAAATCCCTCCTAATGACACTACATTTCTTGATGTTATGCATCATATCCAATCCTTCATGGGATTGGAGATGAAGATTTGGACCCGAGTGTCACCAGTTGGCCATATATCTGTGGAAAAGGAAGCCATCCCCTTGGTTGTGCCTCCTTTAATTGATTCCTGTGAGGGACAGGTGCCAAGGCAGTGTGGAACCACCCTTCCACCACCCTGGCCTTGCCCAAGAAGACTGACCACCTGTACCATATACTGGTGGGCAAGCCCTTTTAGGAGAGCCCCCATGGTGGACTCTGTAGTCATAAATGTGGCCCATGACTGCACTAAGAGACCCTAACATCTTAGTGTCCATCCTCCTGACAAGGAGTCTAGGCAGCTGAATCAGTGGGGCAAGCAAAGTATGTTTCTGTGACCCTGGCCAGTCAAGCTGTGAACCATTTGCCCATATGGTACAATACTAGAATGCCCTTTGGGATCAGGCAAGAGATCTGTTTCAGACTCTTCTGGAGGATCTTACCAAGACTCAGTTGGGCCAACTCTTAAAGTCAGGATCGGATGGGCCACTCATATCCTGCATGCAGCATACGATACTGTTGATGCTTCTGGGCGTAAAGCGGCAACAGGGATCTATCTTCATCACCATTCATTGCTTAGGTGTGTCTGGCTTTGCTCCCGATGTTCAAGCCAGTATCTTGGATACCTTTCAGAGGTTCCATCCTGTTTTGAGGGGATGCCCAAGACATAATCTCCCACCTCCAGGAGTCTGGCAGGCGCTTAGATCAGTTAATTCCCTTACCAGTCTCAGCCTCAGTATTCCCAGCATCAGTCCTTTTGTCAGTCCTCTCACCAGCCCACCAAGGACTTCAGGCTAAATTTCCTTCAAGCACAAGGCTCAGCCCCCAGCCAAAGGAACTGCTCCTAGGGCCCCACAAGCACAAACAGCCACTCTGCCCACCCCTGGGTCCACCGCCTGACTCCATGCCTGCCATCCCCAGCAGAGATCTTGGGGAGGTGGTCGGGGGTAGATTCTCCTTTACCTCGATGGGTGGTGAGCAGTGACCATAGACCAATGGGTGTTACAGCTTATTGAGCACAGTCACACCCTAGAGTTTCTGGAACATCCTCCAGAAAATCTCCTTTGCTCTCCTATTATCCGTCAGCCTACCTCTCTCTCACTGCAAATAGTTTCAGGCTCTCCTGCACAAGAGGGCCATAGACCCTGTCCCCTGGCTCAAAGTGGAAGGGGTTCTACTCCACTTCTTCATGGTACCCAAGAAGACAGGGGATCTGAGTCCAATCCTGGACCTCAGTCACCTGAACCTGTACACAGAGTACAAATGCTTCAGGATGGTCACCCTCAAGGGACTGCTGCTCCTCCTTCACCAGGGGACTGGCTTTGCTCCTGAACATGAAGGATGCCTATATTCATATCTAGATCTTCCCAGCCCACTGCCGCATCCTCCATTTCTTTTTCAGGAGAGACCATTTTCAGTTCGGGCCCTCCCTTTTGGCTTTTCTGCAGCACCTCTGGTTTTACCAAGTGCCTGGCGATGGTGCCACAGCTCTGAGGAAACAAGGTTTTACATGTTTCCCTACCTGGATGACTGGCTACTGACTGCCCTGTCCAGGATCTCTTGCCACATACATAGGAATGCACTTTTCAACCCTTCCAGGCCTTGGGGATCATGGTCAATCTGCCAAAGTCTTGTCTTTCTCTGTGCCAGCACCTCCAGTATATTGTGGTAGTCCTGGACTCTTCCCAGGGCAGAGCTTTCCTGCCAGCGGACAGGGCAGAACACTTGATGGAGCAGGCCCATCTTGTCTCCTCCAGTCAACAGATCTCAGCCAGAGTATTCCTCCACTTGTTGGGGCACATGGCAGTGGCCATTGCCACAGTTCTCTGACCCACCTGCATATGAGGTTTCCCCAATGGACCCTTCAGGTCCAATGAGACCAGCACACTGATGACCTGGATCCATGGTCTCTGATCCAGTAAGGAGGACCTTGGAGTGGTGGAAGAACCCTGCCATCTCTGCGAGGGTCCCTCTCAGACTGTATCCCACAGGAGATCCCATGATGAACACCTCAGATCTTAGCAGGGTGCTCACTTGGCTGAACATCAGACCCAGGGGACCTGGTCCAAAGCACAGCAGCATTGCCACATCAGTGCTCTGGAGATGTGAAGAGTTCCTTATGTCCTGCAAGTTTTTTAAATCCACATTCTTCCTGGCCCGCTGTCCATAGGGTACTACATCAACAAGCTGGGGGGCACTCATTATTACCCCTTTATCAGGAAGCAATAAGAGTCTGGTACTGAGCCATCGAGCACGACCTGGAACTCTCAGCTGTTAATGTTCCAGGCACCCAAAATGTCCTGGCTGATGGTCTCAGATGATACAGGTCGAGGGCTCATGAGTGGGAACTGTTGCCTCAGTGGTCGAAGATCTCTTTGACAGGTAGGGACACCCAGGATTGGACCTTTATGCATCCCACTCAACACAAAACTGTTGCTTTTATGCTAACTCTATCCAGGGCCTGAAGTTTTCTGGCATGAAGCATTGTCCCTCTCCTGTAAAAGGTGGTTCTTGCATGCCTTCCCTCCCTTCATGCTTCTGCAGAGGGTTGTTTTCGAGCTTTAGTCAGAGGGGCAGAGATGATCCTAATAGCCCCTATTGGCCGCATCAGATTTGCTTCCCCTACTGCATCAGCTGGCAGTAACCTCCACTATCCTTGCCCCTGTGCACCAGCTTGCTCTCCCAGGAACAGGGCACCCTGGTCCATCCAGACCTCAAGTCCCTGCATCTACATGCACAGCTCCTGCAGACTTAGCTATCGCCCACTTTGGGGTTTCTTCCAGGGTCACTGATGTCCTGGTGGCTGCTAGGAAACCTTCCACTAGAGCCACCTACGCCTTGAAGTGGAAGCACTTCTCCCTATGGGCCATTGTTCACCTCCTGGACCCCTTCATCTGTCTGGTGAATTTGATTTTGGAGTATCTGCTCTCCCTTTCAGATTCTTGCCTAGGGCACTCCTCCTTAAGGTGCACCTTTCCCCATACCATCCACCTATTAAGGGCAAATCTGTTGCACAGCTTGAAGTGTCCTGCACATTCTTGTGGGGTATCCTGGATTTGAAGCCTCACATCTGGGACTCTGTCTCTCCATGGACCTTCTTTTCATGCTCGAAAGCTCACCCTACCTCCATTTGAGCTGACTGCAAGTTCGCGAGCTACACCTTCTGTTGTGGAAAGCGCTCTTTTTGGTTGCCGTCACTTCACGGAGGATTTCTGAGTTTCAGGCTCTGATGTCAAAAGAGCTTTATTTGTTTTTTCACAAAGACAGGGTGTCTTTGAGTACAAATCCTAGTTTTTTTATCTAATGTGGTGTCTGATTCTACTTTAAATCAATCCATCCACCTATCAGTTTATTTCCTGAGTATTCTAATCTGGGGAGGCTTTGCTCCATATTTTGAATGTACATATGTTGCTTTGGTATTATACAAACTGCACCCAGACTGTTAGGAAAACTGATCAATTGTTGGTTTCATTTGCTTCCAAAACAGAAGGGGCACCTGTTTCAAAACAGTGTTCGTCTAAATGGTTGGCTAATTGCATTGTTTACTGTTACCATAAGTACAACAAGCTCTTGCCTGGGGCAGTTAAATGCCACTCCACGTGAGGTATGGCTGCTCTACCACCTGTTTCAAGAATGTGTCTGCTGTGCACATCTGTACAGCTACCACCTGGAGTTCTGTCCACACCTTCATTTGGCATTACAGTTTGGACATTGCTTCAAGATGAAGGGCCAGTTTCAGACTCACAGTCCTTCAGGCCTTCTTTTCTGAAGCCTTCTGCTGACATCTACTGACTTCTCCCAGCTGTCTTTTTGGTCAGTTCCGATACTGCTTGGGACTCAGTCCTATCGGTGTTGCCTGCTACAAGACCTCTCAAGTAAGATAGTACAGTTCGTAAGACCTTACTGTAAGAGTAGATCTTCAGAGGACATCTTGCAGCAGGTGCTGCTTTCCTTCCTCCTTCCCCTGATAGTTTCTTCTGCTTTGCACCTCTTCTGCTTTTCTGGAGCTCTGAGGACCCACCTCAGTTCTCTGTTTTGCCACCTCTTTAGGGTGTCAATGGTAAAACTGAGGAGATGCGGGGACCACCCTTTATAGAATAGGCAGACATCAGCATGCTGACGAGGTGGGGTCATCCTCCATGATGGACTGCTAGCTAGAAGTTTTCCATGTGGTCCAGGCACCTGGTGGCACCAGTTCTACTGGTGTTGCCTGTTACAAGAGCTCCTCTCAATGATCTATTGTTACAGTAAGTTCTCATGTAACTGTACTTTCTGCCAGCAGATCTTCAAAAACAGGTGCTACACATAATCCCCTATCTTGACAACTGACTCATCAGAACCAGGACTCAAGCACAAGCACAGAAGATTATAGAACTAGTGGTAGACTGTCTACAGAGGCACAGATGGGTGCTGAACAAGAAGAGCCAGCTTGTGCAAACATAATGCATCTCCCATCTGGGGTTAATCATAAATACTCAGCTCAGCATAGTGACCCCATCGTAGGAGGTTTCCAATCTCATCCATTATGTCACAGGTTTTACAGTGTCATACAGACAGGAATGGGACTATGTACAGCTCATAGGTCTTATGTTAGCCATGATCGACACAGTCTCATGGGTCACATTGTACATTAGACTGATCCAGAGATATGTCTTGAACATTTGGAACCAATCATCCCAGACCTTCTACTACAAGATAAATCCACCAGATCAGATAACCTCAACCTGGCGTGGTGGTCCAACCAGCAAAATAAACAGAGATATGAGTCTGCATCTACTATTTCCTAGGAGTGTGACCACGGATGCCAGTCTCCAGGGATGAGGGATGGTATGTTATTGTCATTGGCTCAGGGCATTTGTCCACTGTCCAAGACCTAACTACTGATCGACATACTGGAGATGCGAGTGGTGTACCACACACTACAGTTTTTGATCAGACCCTCCAGGGTAACTCAAGTAATGATGGCTAACCTCAAGAACCAGAAGGGTAGTAGCAGTCGCTCAATGATTAAGGAGTCCATGAGAGTGTTCAGGTGGGTGGAACAGAACCTGTAATTCCTATCGACTTCTTATCTGGCCAGAAAAGAACACCCAAGCCAACTGATGCCAAGTCAGTCAGCTTGGGTGTTCTCTTCGAGTCAGGTAAGAAGATGGTAGATCTTAGTCAGGCAGAATGGATGTTTCATCTCACAGTTCTTCAGTTGATTGGTCTGAGATGGGAACCGTTACCAAAGGATATCATGGCGTCCAGCTCTAACAAGCAAATGCCATGCTATCACTTCACTTCCAGGACAAAGGGGCTCACGAAGTGGACACATTGTCAGTGGGGATGGGAGGACCTCTAAAGGTTCTGAAGTTCTAAACATTCTGATAAGCTAAAAGGGTTCAAGTACTTATCTGAATCTTATCCAAACCTTTTATAACCTTTATGGTTTTATGGTAACTACGTCAAAAATCATTTTAAACAGCTTTTAATCAGCATATCTACAGAAAAAGCAATTAAACCCTGTTTAGTGGTACTAAACAGAATGAGTAGTGAAATGAGATGAGGAGTGATTAATGTGACCATGGATGTCCCTGTTGAAGGATGGCAATGATTTGGGCCAGAGGCAGGCAAATCCCAGATCTTTATTTTTAACCAGTATCCCAGGTCCGTCTTTTTGTAGAATGGGTATGTTTGGCACCACTTTGTTTAGCAATCACTCTTGGTATGGAACACGACATGAAACAACTTGGCAAAAAAAAAGAGCACCAGGCAGTCTGAAAGTCACTTTTCTGTTGCTACTACCACTACTATCAGGGCAAAAATGGAGCTAAGCAACATTTACATTTTTTTACTATCTCTTCATACTCCCACTTGCACCATGACAGGTACCTCTCCAGGCATCCCAATGCACCCAGTCTGCACCATGAGGACCGGGAGGATGCTCCCAGAGGTTCCCCACTCCTATACAACTCTCTAGAGATCTGGTTTGACCCCTGGGTGGGGCAGAAGAGTCCATCCTACCTCCTCCAATCTTCAGTGGAATGTGCAACTGAAGCTCCTTCCTAGTTCCTCCATGGTTGCAGCGGTGTGGGAGCCCTTCACCTAGCTCAGCCATGGGGTGTTTTCCTTGTTCTGGTCTACTCCCTGCCAACGCCAGAGCTTGAGGACAACCAATGAAATGGAGGATGCTAAGATGTGCCTCTGCTCTGCTTCTCAGCTGATGTTGGCCCCTCACTGTCTAACTGTTTTCCAACCACACTAGCTTCACCTGTGGTCACCCAGGCTGTGACAGTATAGTGGTGGGGCCCAGCATCCTACCTCTCCGCGGAGAAGGAGAGCAGCCATTGGGCACTAAATCCTTCTCCCCAGCCAACCTCCAGTGACCTGAGTCTGTCACTGAACCGGGTCGCCGCGTGATGCAGGTTTGGAGTCCAGTGCCTCAACCATCAGCGCCACTGAGCCGGCCCAACATTTTAAATTTAAATCAATCTGGTTAAGGCACATTTAGCTAAATGATGTCCTCAGAATGTGAAAGCAACTGTGTGTGAGATCAGAGACTTGTCTGCCAGAGTTACTATCAGTACAAACATGTCATATACTGGCTGCACCTCCCAACCCCCCGCCAGGATAACGATGATATGGTCCAAAGGCAGGCAAGCCCTAGATCTCTATATTTTTTTAAAACAGTCTCCTGAGTCTGATTTTTTGTAGAAGGGGACAATGTGTTTGTAATGTAGGTCACCAGTTATATTCAGCAATGGCTCTCAGTATGGAACACAACAGGTAGGGCATCCTGCAGAACGTGAGCACTAACAAACAGAAGCATCATACTGGACCAAGGCTCATGAATGATGTGACATGATAAGGGTGTCCTGATTCGTGATGAAACTGAAGATTAAAAATAAAAACAGGGTTGCTGCAAAAAGTTGAAGTGGTACGATACGTGATGACCTTGAACATGATTTGTCATGATGTAATGTGAATCATGAACTTGAAAGAACGCGCTTCTCAGAGCACCAGAAACAGGATGAAACTGAGCTTCACAAACAGTTGCCAATGAAAATTTCAAATACATATGGCTATACTTCCCTGAACTGCTACAATGTTCGCTCTTAGATTATATCTACTGGATACAGCGGCTTGTGAGGCAAAGATTCGAGTCCATCTGCTAGTAGAGCATCCTGCAGAACATGAACACTAACAGAAGCATAGTACTGGACCAAAGCTTGTGAGTGATGTGACATGATAACTGGATGTCCTGATTCATTTTGAAACAGAAGACTGAAAAAAAACAAGGTTGCACAAAAAAGTTGTTTCTTCTGTAATCATGAAGTGTAGAACAGGTAATGTAGGTATATTTTTGTATTATTTATGTCAGTACAATCAGAGATAAACTTTGTTATACAGCCTTTAGATACTTTCTTAGTAATGTCGCTTTTATGAGAACAGAACAAAATATAGTATGTGTTTAAAGAATGGATAGTTTCTTTTGTAATGTCCCAAATGGGACAACAAAACTCATGAGTTGTAATGATGCATGTTTCTCTTTAAAGAAGACAAAATCTAAGTGTTTTGTATCTGAAAGCCGAGGATACTGTCCCTACTGTAGCATTTGCTATTGATGTAGTTTTGTACTAAAACAAGGTGCCAGAAATAGTTGACAAATGTGAAAATCATGACCATGATGACCATGAATGATGAATCGTGACCATGATGACTCAGAACGTGACTCATCGTGAGAATGAGGAATTGTGTAACAGTGGCAGTGCTTCCCTGAGCTTCAGATACTGGATGGAGAACTGAGCTTCTTCCTGACCGTGATGACCATGAACATGATTTGTCATGAGCACGAGGATTGTGTAACAGTAAGCGACTTCCCAGAGCTTGAAACACTGGATGGAACTGAGCTTCTTCATGACTGTGATGACTGTGACTGGGAGCGTGATTCGTCATGAGAATGAGGAATTGAGTAACAGTGAAAAGAGCTTCCCGAGCTTAAAACACTGGATGGAACTGAGCTTCAAGACCGTGATGACTGTGAATGTGAATGTGATTTGTCGTAAGGATGAGGAATTGTGTAACAGTGAAAGTGTTTCCTGGAGCTTAAAACACTGGATGGATCTGAGCTTCTTCATGACTGTGATGACCGTGAATGTGATTTTGTCGTGAGGATGAGGAATTATGTGATAGTGAAAGCCCTTCCTGGAGCTTCAGATACTGGATAGAACAGAGCTTTCAGAAATAGTTTCCAAATATGAAATTCATGACCATGATGACTGTGAGCGTGATTTTCTTTTTTTTTATTGCATGTAATGTGAATGTGATGGAATGCCCTGCCCACTAAGCCAAAGCTTATATCCCATTAAGCGAGCACTGGGAGGAAGCTGACAAATGACTGACTTCTTGGGGGGTCACACAGACAGCATGCAAAAAGTGGCACTGGTGGTGCACTGAGGACTGGCTGGCAGATTTTATTTCACACACACAATTTATTTCACACACCACCTATGCTATGGGCAATGCTGGAGATACTGCTGCTATCCACACAGATTCAGGGACACTCTCTGAAACAGTACTTTTTCCCTTCAAGGTTTTTTTTTATTTATTCCACGTGATGTGACAAAATGCCCTGCCCACTGAGCCAAAGCTCATAGCCCACTGAACTAGCACAGGGAGGAAGATGACAAATGACTGACTTCTTTGGGGGTCACAGAGACAGTATATAGAAGTGGCATTGGTGGTGCACTGATGACTGGCTGGCAGATGTTATTTCACACATATATACACAAACACACACAAAGAATTTATTTCACACACCATCTACGCTTAAGGGTGATGCTGCAGACGCTGCTACTGCTACCCACACAGATTCAGGAACTCTGCCTGGCCTAACCCTTTCTGATGCAGTACTTATTCCCTTCAAGGATTTTTGTTTTGTTTATTCCACATGATGTAATGGAATGCACTGCACATTGAGCCAAAGCTTATACTCCATTGGCGAGGTCAGAAGATGATGACAGATGACTAACATCATGGGGGCACACAGTATGCAACAAGTGGCACTGGTGCACTGACAACTATCTGGCAGGTTTTATTTCACACACACACACACACCACCTATGCTACGGGCAATGCTGCAGGAGTTGCTGCAACCACATAGATTCAGGGACCCTGCCTGGCCTAACCTCTCTGAAACAGTACTTTTCACTTCAACAACTGTTTATTTATTCCATGTGATGTGATGGAATGCCCTGCCCACTGAACCAGAGCTTATACCCCACTGAGCAAGCACAGGAGGAAGATGACAGATGACTGACTTCTTGGGGGTTCCCACACAGCAGATTTTTATTTCACACACAGTCACACATGCACACACACACACATATTGTATTGAATAAAAAATAGAAATCCCCACTGAAGTGACTGAGTAAGCACAGGCAGGAGAACTGAGAGAGTTGACTTGTAGTGGGCAATTGGGCAAACAGCAAGAAGGCTAGCTGAGAGTGGTGTGGTAGTGGGTGGCACACAGGCACAGTTCAACAGATTTCACCCCATCTACTAGACTGTTACCCCCCAAAACAAAACATGGACAGCCTGGCTCTGGCACTTAATGGTGAACTCTCTCTCTTCAATCTCTTGTTCTCTTCTTTCTTGTCTGCACTCTAGTCTGTTTCCAAGTTCTTTCTCACAACAAGTTACCCCCCATCTCCTGCAAGTTCCTTCTCACCTCCCTGAGTCTCCTCAATAGAAGATTGATTAATAAGCTGTGTAGGCTCGGGGTGGGTCAGAGATTCAATCAACTGAGTGGCAAACTGGTTGACGGGCAGAAAACAGAGAGTGATGGTAAATGGTATACAGTCAGAAGAGACGCAAGTCACAAGTGGGTACCTCAGGGATCAGTCCTGGGGCCAGTCCTCTTCGATATCTTCATCAGTGACATTGCAGATGGACTGGAGGTAAGGTTTGTCTGTTTGCAGATGACACCAAACTCTGCAACAGAGTAGATGATCCAGATTCAGTGGGCAGAATGAGAAGAGATCTGGATAAACTAGCAAAATGGTTGGAAGAGTGGCAACTGGAGTTTAACGCAAAAGTGAAAGATCATACACATAGGAGAGAAACCCTGAAGCCACCTATAGGCTGGGAGGGAGTTGCTGGAAGTCACAAAGAAAGAAAGAGACTTGGGCGTCGTCATCACGATAACCTGAAATCATCCAAGCAGACCACTAAAGCAGTTGGTAAGGCTAGGTGGATGTTGGGGTGTATTAGTAGGGGTATCACAAGTTGGAAGAGGAGATAATAATCCTTCTTTACAAGACACTGGTTAGGCCCATCTGGAGTACTGCGTGCAGCACTGGAGGCCACACCTTCACAAGGACACTAACCAAATTGAGGCAGTCAGAGAAGGGCAACCAAACTGGTGCAGGGACTGCATCAGAAAACATATGAGGACAGATTAACGAGCTCAATATATATTACCCTAAAGCAAAGTAGGGAGAGAGGTGATATGATTGAAACATTCAAACACCTTAAGGGCATTAACAAGGTGAAAGAGTGTAACATGTTTCAATATAATAAAAATAGCAGGACAAGATGGCGCAGCATGAGATTAGAGGAGGCGATTAAGGGGTAATGTGAGAAGTTCTTTTCCACAGAAAGGAGTGGTGGATGCATGGAACAGCCTACCTCAGGAAGTGGTGGATATGAATACGGTGCAGAGCTTCAAACAGGCATGGGATAGGCATAAGGGAGCAATACAGATGAGTACGAATAGATAGACCATTGACAGAGCAAAGGCCGATGGCACATTCATAAGGCAGAAAAAGAAATGGGCAGACTGGGTGGGCCTTGTGGTCTTATCTGCAGTCAACTTCTATGTTTCTATGTCTCTGATAATATAACTACTCCACACAGCAATCCCCAACTCAACACACCAGTCCTTGCCTCAGTTCCCTCCCAAGTCCCTGACTCCCAATCCACTACTCCCCACCCCCGACTTCCTAAGTTTAATTTACTTGTTTTGTTTTAGTACCTTTTTATATATAAAAAGCTTTTAATTCTCCTTTCAGTTTTTCAGAGTCAACTACTTCTTCCTCTGTTGCCCAAGGGCAAAAGTCTGAAGTAATTAAAATGCAAGTTGCACAAGCACACAGAATCCATGAGACAGAGCAGCCTACAGAAGCTGTTGCTCCTTCTCCATCGATTCCTCTGCATAGGTCTAAGGTGGATCATGTAGGTTGCTAGAGCAGCAATCCAATCAGGTGCCACCTTAGAGATGGACAGCTTGGCCATCCGTGAGGAACCAGAGTCTTGTCTCTGGTCCCTGCTGTGAGTTCCTCCTGCACTGGCGATTCTCGTGCTGCATTTCCCATGATACAACAACTGCCTGAACCAATCAGAACAGCCAAAAGTGTTCAGAAGCCGTTCATTTACAAACACTTCAGCATGTTCGGATCAGTTCGTATTTTGGTGGAACCCGCTCGCCCATCCCTTATTGTCAGCAGCACTGAATTTCGATAAGCTTACATTTCCCCACTCCCATGATCCAGGAAGTACTACATAAGATTCAGGCAACAACAGCAATTGTGGTACTGGTAGCCCCAAACTGCCAAGGAGGTCTTGGTATTCTCTCTTACAAGAGATGTCAATAGACACACATTTTGCCTGCCCTTTCAACAGAATCTTCTGAGCCAGGGACCTTTGTTACAGTCTATCAGCCCTCAACCTGATGGCTTGGCTACTGACAGGGAAAGATTGCTAGCCCTAAGATACCATTCAAGCATGGTGGAGTACTTTTACAGTCAAGAATGCAATCCACAAACAGCACATATCATAGACAGTGGTTGATTTTTAAGAAATTGTGTGTAGGAAAAGGAACTTCACCATCTGGTGCAGACTACAACTCTTATTGGACTTCCTGACTGATGAGAAGGTAGGAATCTAAGTGCTGCCTCCCTCATTGTACAGACATCAGCTATATTAGTCATTAGGGAGACCCTCCCAGGGATAGGTCAGATTGATGCCCTCCAATCTAGTTAGGCTCTTAAAAGTGGTCAGGTTACTTCCCACACATTAGACTGACTTCTACACCATGACATCTTTAGCTGGTTTTGGATGCCCTTCAAAAGACACCTTTCCACTGGAATCAGTGTTCCTAGTAGGTATTTGTTCGGCCAAGCAAATTGGGGAGTTACAAACCATGTCTTGCAAGGAATCATTTCTAGTATTTCATAGAAACAGAGTCAGCCTGCAACTGGTTCCACTTTTCTTCCCAAGGTGGTGACTCAGTTCCATCTTGAGCAGAAAACTAATTTACCCACCTTCCCCACTGACCAGAGTTCATCTACCAGCATTCACCCATTGGAGATGGGGAGTCAACTCCATTTTATCTCTTCATCACGAAGACTACTCATAAGTCATATAGATTATCTGTCCTTACAGCAGGCAAGAAACTGGGTCACACTGAAGCTAAGGACATGACTGCACATTGGCTTTGCTCAACAATTGCTGAAGCCAATCAGGGATGAGGCTTGACCCACCCGGTGCATTCCACATACGCAGCAACTTCCTGGGCTAAAAGGGTCAGATTTCCTTGCAGGATATGTGTTCCACAGTCAGCCGGTCTGTGCTGCATTCCTTTGTTAGATATTATCATCTGGATGTGGTATCAGCAGCTAGAGCTAATTTCAGCAGTGCAGTCCTTCAGGCCACAATGACTCCACCCTAGGTTGCTGTCCACATTTTTCCCACCCCAAACATAACTGGGGTAGTCCAGGCACTTCTACAAAGTCCCACTGGTATAGACTACACAGTATTATAAAGGGTGATCTGTAACAGTATTTACTCACCTGGAAAAGTGATTAGATGAGCCCCTTTAGAGTTCTCCACAGACCACCAATGTGGATGGTAGCATGCTAGAGTGCATGGTGGTATTCACTGTATTGTATGACATCAGTATGATTTCACATATTTGGCTATTCCATTAGGGGTATGTGATAAAAATTGCTAGCACATACTCAGTCATACTGCATGATGTAATCCTTTTCTAACACAACTCGACCGGGGTCAGAATGCAGTGTAGTATGCTGTTGTGGTTGCTTGTCTCATGTGTTTCTGCTTTTTCTCTTTGTTAATTTCTGCTACAGAAGATTCTTGCTGGAGTTTTCTGAGATGGACTAAGGGGCTGGCCTTCTGCTAGTCTGAAATTTCACTGGATCGTGCATTATCCTACAGGATAGAAGAGGATATTCCCACTGGTATAGACTGTGTAGTACTATAAAGGAACTCATCCAATTACTTTTATCAGATGAGTAAATACCATTATCACTTATTGTACATATTGTTCCCAAAACTTCAGTGAGTATGCCACTTACTACCAGTACCATTGCTTTTTGGAATGCCTGTTTTGTGGAACGCAATCAATGCGCATAAAGTGCCAACAATATAAATTTGGTTAAACTATACTAGAAATTTTCAAATAAAAAAAAAATAGAAGCGTTACTAGTACTAAATGGTTCTGGCACAGATACTGTCTATTGTGGAAGCAGCACAGAGGATCACAGAAGCATGTAGAGATACAGCAGCTTCACCCAAGCTGTGCACAGCCATTGCAGAATCTTATAACCTGTTTGACATCCAATGTAGGTTTGCAGTAAAATGTCAGTCAACTTTTCTGTGACTGTGAGGCAAAAAGCATTAGACGTAACTGATGTTGCATGTTCTCTTGTGTGCAACAGAGCCCAAGGAGCCCCTAGAGGAAGCCCCAGAAACAACTCTCAACCACTGGTAAAATGGTGGCCTGAGTCTGGGAGCCACAGATATCACATTTAACACCCTCTGGTGCCTACAAAAGAATCCCTTGGCATTCTGCTACTGTTTGTTCCCACCAGTGAAGAAGTGCCACAGAGGTTGGTGCAGCAGTAGTAGGATTTTTCCAGTTTGTGGGTCATGCTTGCTGTTTTCAAAAACAGGACACATAACGATGATAGAGCCCTGTAATATACAGAATGGTAGACAACTTTGTAAGTCCAGATGGAAAGTGACAAGTTTCTGTAAACAGTTTAATGAGTTCATGTACTGCACCTTGTGTGTGTGGGGGGTACCTGATAATCAGAGTGTTGCTTGACAGCTGAGGGTGGAGTTAGGAAACACAAACATACACACACACACACACAAAGTTTAATGGGTTCATGTGCTGCAGCAAGGGTGTGTAGGTGTAGGTGTGTGAGAAGGTGGGTGGGGAAACTGATTATGTAGAGTGGTGCTTGACAGCTGGGGGTGGTGTTGGGACACACACACACACACACAACAACATACACACTCACTGCTCACAGTCATGTATGAACAGAGCCCTGTCAAACAGGGCAGTCATCAAACAGAACAGAAAAATGGTTTGTCTAACACTGTGAAGTGCAGTGTGAAATATTTTTCTAATTTATGTGATGCAATTCTCCTTCAACAGAAGAACCAGCTTTTCTGATTCAGGGTGTATCCCTCTAACATGTTCATAGCTAAACAGCTGTTGCAAAGCCCTGTTGTATGTTTGAATCCACTACAACCACTGACTCACTGAGTGAATGTGATCAAGTTGCTTGGCCTCCCAGTGTTGCACTCCCTCAGCTGAACTATAGTTAATTCATATTATACAATGGCAAGAAAACATCCTGGACTCTGATTAGTCACTCTTAGGCTGGACCCATGATGTTAATCAGCACAACATCAGGTCTAGTCTCAACCTCACTGTGAACCAGCAGATGAGCATTTATTGATTGTTTTATGGAGCTTCAGCTTGTTTCATCTTCTCTTAAAAATACAAATATTTTTCCACACAAAAGCATCTTTAAAATTATTTTTTATTCTGTAATGAGTCATTAATTATAATAATGCCCTCCAGGGTGTGTATGCTTTAGGATAACGTCACTTCAGTTGTTGGACGCACTGCCCGCGGCCTCGCGCCCAACCACCTGAGGCGGACGTTATCCCAGCACGACACACACACTGTCAGGCATTACTGCTTAAATAACGATGATAACATTTTGATGTTATTAGGTAGAAGTAAGTCCCAAATGAAAGTTCAATGGTTTAACTTAATCAGGCAAGTCACATTTGTAAAATATAAGTGCCAAATAAAAATTCAATGTTTTAACTCAACTGAACAAGTCACATTCATAAAATAATTATTTTAAGTATAGGACTTCTTGATTCATCCCTTTGTGGCACCCTCCTTTTATTATGTTTAACCCAGAACACTTATGCAAGAACAAAGGTGCAGAACACAGGACTGAGCTCCCACACACTAGGCAGGTGAGCCAGAGAGTGAGTGGAGTATAGCAAAGCGAAAGGTACTGGCATATCTGTATTTAGATAAATGGGCACAGGTCCAGTGCTTTTAGAAATAGATATATGGTACAGTAAATGGAAACTGAAGAATTCACTAAAAAATATCATTAAGTGTATTTAATAGTTTGGACCACTGCCATGAAGAAGAGGCAAGAGTTATGAAAAACAGCAATAAAATGCCAGAACTGAGAATGGAATATTGTTAAATAATGAAATACTCCTTTCATTTAAAATATGGGGCGGAGCTGGCCCATAAGGGCACAGTCGCACTACCACTCATGATGCCAGTGACCTGTGTACAGCAATGAGCTTTGGTTGTCCAGATCCATCCCAGGGAGCTGTTGTGTCTACAACACTGTAACCTGTGTGACCTTAAACAGCAATGCAACAGCAATACAGAAATGAAGCGGAAGTTGGCTGGGCGCCTCACACACTCTGTATGCACAAGTTATTGAACTCCTTGCATGCTGGGCACTCCAGCAGCAGCAAGTTATTCAAGGAAGCATGGGGTAGCAAAGGAGGGAAGAGAGAAAATAAGCAGTCAGAAGAGAAGAGGAAGAAGATTAATAAAAGGAAAAAGGGGCAAGTGTTAAGGTGAGAGCTGGCAAAATCTGGAAGGCCAAGTGTTCTAATACTAGAAGACTGGAAAATAAGATCAAGGATATAGCAGCAATCATGGCAGAGGCTGACCTAGATACTGTGGCCAACTGGGTCATGGTGCACTGACAACTTCTAACTGGGACGTGGTCATACTAGGTTACACATGCTCACAAAGAAGAGGGTAGGAAGAAAAGGAGGGCTTGGTACTTTATGTGAAGGAAGGCATAAAGCAGCTGAAATACAAAGAATGCGGAGGGCTGAGGTGTTGTGGGTCACCCTTGAAACAGGAAATGGAGCCACTATTCAGATAGGTGTGATCTATAGGCCTATGGCACTACGAGGACTTAGATAAGAAAATGCTAAAAGCAATTGGCAAAATGGCAGAAGAGGGGAAGTGTTGCTGGTGGGAGGACTTCAATCTGCCAGATATACAGTAGATTGAAGGCTCCCAGCCTGAGGCTTCAGCCAGAAGTAGGACATCCTGGACCCCTGCAGGGAGCATTTCACAGACAGCTGGTCATTGAACCCATGCAAGATGGACCTGGGGCTTACTAACAGGGACAGTATTGCAGACATTATGGTGGGAAGCATCTGGGGACCAGCAATCATTGTACTGTATGGTTCAACATAAGAACAGTTGTGAAATCCAAACACACAGTGACAAGAGTCCTGGACTTCAGAAGGGCTGATATTATAAAGTTGGTGAATGCCCCAGGAATGACCTGTAAAGGGGATGACCAGGGGAGGTGGAGGAAAGTGGGCCAAACTAAAAAGAAGGCATAGTGAGGGCAACAAACTGTACTTCAGGCAGGTAAGCAAAAACAAAAAAGAAAGAAGAGACCATAATGGTTCTCAAAGAAGGTGGTAGAAAAGGTAAAGGCTAAAAGTGGCATTCAGAAGGTACAAGGGGACCCAGAGAGTGGAAGCTAGGAAGTATATCAGGAAAAATAGTAGGAGGCAGGGAAAGCACTAGAGAGCACAAAGGCATAAATGGAAGAAAGGAGAGCACAGGTTGTGTCAAGGGGACAAAATATTCTTTAGGTATGTTAGTGAAAAAAGGAAGACAAAAGGTGGACTGTATGAAGAGGGATCAAGAAAAGGCACACATCTTGAACTGATACTTCTGCTCAGTGTTCACAGTAAAAGGGAAGGAGGACCATGAAAAGGCACCAGTGGTTTTGAGGGGAGGGACATGGACACTAGTCCTTTTTCTGTGGCTAGAGTCAGAAAGTACTCATTAACCTGAAGGTGGACATAGCTATGAGGCCAGAGGGAGTACATCCAAGGTTGCTTGAGGCAGCTTGAGGAGGTACTGGCTGCACTCTGATAACCCTATTTAAAGATCATTGGAGACCAAACTGGTCCTGAAGGACTGGAGAAGGGCAGAAGTATAGTACAAGTCACATTAAACTTTTCCACGAATGAGATGCTTTTAGCATTTCTGACTGAGTTGCATAAGTGTTGCTGAATTTAGTACAAAACCTAGCACAAACTGTTTCTTAAGAGTTACCACTCACTTTGCATTGCACTGTGATTGGGCTTAAGGTACATGCCAACTGAGAAGCAAAAACATTTTATGAAATTAATCTTGAGTAGATTTAGTGTTGGAAAATAATGTAGTATGAGTTGCCAATGCATTGCCAATTGTAAAAAATGCTTAACCAACTCATTGGTAGGACAGTTTAATACCACTTGTACTGTAGCCCCACTTCACAAAAGTGGTAGAAGGGTAGAAGCAGGCAATTATAGACCTGTCATCCTGAGCTTGGTGTGGATAAGTTAATGGAAACACTACTGAAGGAAACGACTGAGGAATATCTGAATCCAGCTGGTTACAGGATCTAAGGCATCATGAATTACAGGGGAAGGTCATGCCATGCAAATCTGATAGATGTCTTTGGCTGGATAACCAAGGAGCTGGATTAGAGGAGCAGTGGATGTGATCTTCTTGGATTTCAGCAAGGCTTTCAACACCATTCAACACTGGAGACTGATAAGCAAGTTGGGTGGCTTGGGGTGGGCAACAAGATTGTAACCCGGGTAAAAAACTAGTTGGGAGATAGAACACAGAGAGTAGTGGTAAACAGAGTTCATTCAGAGGAAGTGAGAGTGACCAGTGGGGTACCTCAGTGGTCAGAGCTGGGATGGGTTCTCTTTAATGTCTTTATAAGTGACATAGTCAGAGGAGCTGGAAGGGAAGGTCTGCCTATTTGCTGATGACACCAAGATCTGCAACAGAGTGGACACTCCAGGAAAATGGAAAGCATGGGCAGGAATCTGAAAAAAATGGAGGAATGGTCAAGAGTATGACAGCTAGGTTTAATGGGAAAAGTGCAAAATAATGCACTTGGGCCATAGAAACCTGGGGCAGAGTACAAAATGAGGGGTGTGATACTGCAATGACAAAGCAAGAAAGAGACCTGAGGTAATCATATCGGATGACCTAAGAAGGGTGGCGAAGCAGTGTGACAAAGGCAGTCAGGAGGGCTAGTGGGATGCTAGGGTGCATAGGTAGGGGTAACACCAGCAGGAAGAGGGAGGGAGTGTTGCCCTGATATAGATCACTGGTAAGACCCAACCTTGAGTACTGTGTCCAGTTCTAGAGACCACATCTCAGGAAAGAGCATAGACATAGTGGAGGCATTCCAGAGGAGGGCTACAAAATGATGCAGGGTTTGCATCAAAAGCCTTATGAGGAGAGGCTAAATGAGCTTAATATGTACACCCTGGAGGAGAGGGGGATATGATAGAGACCTTTAAATATCTCATGCAGGTCAATAAGGTTGAGAGAGGTATATTTTCCAGAGAAAAGGTGCTATAGAACAAGGAGACATGCGATGAAGCTAGGAGGAAGGTAGATTCAAGAGAGCTGTGAGGAAGTACTTATTACAGAAAGGGTAGTGGGTTCTGGAACAACTTTCTAGCAAAGGTGGTGGGGTGAAACTGGCAGGGTTCAAAGGGATAGGCACAAACAAATCATTGGGGTAAGAAAGGAGGGAGAAGAGACAGCATTGTAGATCAAGTAGGGTCTGCAGTGAAAGTGAAGATAATAAAATGAGCAAACTAGGTGGACCCAGCAGCCCTTATCTGTCATTAGTTTCTATTTTTAGGGACCCAAAACAAAGAAACACAGTGTCTTGTGTAGGATGATCTGAGGCTCACTTGGGTCCCAACATTCTTCGCAGTCCACATCTCTTCCTACCCTGGGAACTTCTGCCTCTGTACCCAGGAGGAGATTGGTGTCTGGAACTGACACAGCCTAACCCCACTATGGGGAAGGAAGCCTGTGGGATTTAAAGGAAAGATGAGGTAAAGCAGTGATACAGGAGATGGGACTGGATCTGATACAGGGAAGGAAGTCATGACAAGGAAAGGGGTATAAAACGTAATAAAGAAAAAATATGGTGAGTGGGGGTTCTCAAATGATTCAGTGGCAGTGCATCGCACCACCATGTAAGTGGTCTAGGTTCAGGAGAGGTTCTAGTCTCCACTTGTTTGCAGGCTTATGGTCAGGTGTACTGCCAATGATAGTACGTCCTGGATGGAGAAAGAAGGTGCCACATTTAGGCACCAACCATTTGCTTACACAGTAACCGCCTGTGGTAGAGCAAGGGTGGCATGCTCCCAAGTCACCACCACAGGAACCCCACAGATGCAAGGGTTTGCTGTGGCACCTGTGGATATAGGGTAAATCTGTGTGTGTGGTGTGGTGCGTGTCAATCGGAAGAAAATCTTCAACGATTGGTATGTTGATCCCCAGTACTATTGCACCTAATGCCACACTGAAGTTATGTTATGGTTGTTAGGGTTGGGAGATTGTTGGATGAAACATGAAGGGGAGCAGCCATGGGATTTGGAGGAGGAGGAATACCTACAGAAGAAAACAGAAATATGTTGAGTGAGCAGCAGCCTTACTTTCTGGGGCCCATGTACCCACACCATTTCTTTGACATATCTGGCTGTAGAGATATTTAACCTAATTTGCTTTCATAGCTGGCAAACAGGGCAAATCCTTCCCAAACTAGCTGTAGCAAACTATTTCATCTTTAAAAGCATAAAGGTATCCGCCTCAGTCTAGGGGGAAACTGCTGGGCGATGTTTTAAATATGAGCAATTTTAATTTCTGCACTCATGTTCTATGGATTCAAACTAATTCAAATAATTAATGTTAATTAATGTCAGCACCATGTAAAAGCAACAGAGGCTGCTGAGATCTAACACTCCCTTCTCGGGATGCTTTGGCTTAAATAATAAAAACACAGATAGGGTACTTGTTGCAAATAATACTTCCAAGTGACATGACATTCCTAACATGATTAAGAAACAAAGGTGTAGTCATAACCAGTTAAACTGTGGCCCTGACAAAATCTTCCAAAGTTCTGTATGACAGTCCTAATTAGATATACTGAAATGACAAGAGCAAACAGTATGTACCTTTTAATACGTAGTGTGATCACTAATGGATGAATTAAAATAACTGATTTTCATAAATGTGAGGAAAAAATAGAGAGATATCTGCTCAAAACTGTGTACAGTTATAGTAATGAAAATTGAGAAGTTTGCCTTGAATGCAGACTTATGGCACCTTTGAAATCTTGTCTAATGGGGACATCTAGTGGTAATACTGTTCACATCACAGTACTCAGTGATAGGTTTAATGTGCATTTCTCTTAGGTTTTCTCTAATGCTCATTTTCTTTCTTTTATAATTTCACAATTACTTGTGCAATTTGTTTCTCAATATTTGCCATTCAATTGATGTGTTTAATGCCTTTTCTGTCAGATAGCCCCAAAATGTAGCACCTTGGTTTTAAGGTGGTCCCAGGAAGTGCAGTTTTAGAAATCAACTTTACACATTTGCACAGTACAACTTATAACAGGGGAGGTGTACCTGTATATAGCTTCATAGGTTAATAATAAAATAATACCCAGTTGCTTGCAGTTCTGCAGATACAAGCAGAGTGCCCTGGGGTGAGACAGCAACATAAAAGGTAATTCTGGGTCCCAGAAAGACAGAACAAATTTAAACACCCATCACTTGATAAATGGAGAAAGATCAAAGAAACAGGGATCACAGACTAGTAACCACCTGTAGCCTCACTGTAGTATTTTTGTGGAATTCAGTATTTTGAGAGGAGACTAGTACACTTGGCAGCCTACTAAGTATTAAATAAATATTAATTGTTGGCATTAGGAGAAGAGGGTTTAGGAGCTGTTTCTTTCTTATAGTGCAATAATTCTGACAGAATTCTTTATTCTTTTAGCAGTGATGGACAGTGATGTACGGTCCTGCAGAAGTGCAGATGGAAGGCAAGCAAAGGGCTACACTTTATGTTGCAGGCATGAGAGAGATAAGTAAGCAATAATACCCGACAGGTTGGGTGGAATTGAGCAATACTGGACTGCCCAGGGGTGTAATGGGGCCTGACACAGCAGAGGGAGGGCCTTATAGCCTCTGGAAGGTCTAGTATTGCCCATACCGCCCACCATGGATTGTACTTTGCACTTAGAAAATGGGTACATGTCGTTTTTTTTTTTGTAATATTTAAAATGATAAAAAAAGATTAAAACTTATCTTAAAGTTGCTTTTAGTATAGTAGTCCCTCTACTGGTATCCTTACCATTATATACCAGTAGAGGGCAGTGCAGCATTTTACAGTCCTGTTTTCCTACCACTGTGTCACCGCATGTACTTGCTTGGCTCCTGAACTATTACCCTGTCCCCCGAGTTTATTTGTGATCCATTGTTTTTTGTTTATAGATCACATTAAACCCACTCATAGTCTGAACACTGGCTTATCAACTATGTGAAGTGAGAGGTAACAACATAAGTTCATTTTATTGAAAGAAAGAATAATGATAAAAAAAAAAAAAGAATTGCGACTGGGAGTTACAGAAGTGGAGCCCAGGTAAGACAGGGACGTCTGTGATGTTTGGGAGACAGCCAGGAAGCAGCAACAAAACAACAACAAAAATTTCAAAAGTACAAAAGAAACAGAGGTTTTACTTTTTTGTGTACAGGTGGAAGAGAGCCATTGTTATGCTGTCATGCTTCCCAGCAATACCGTGACTTCAGACTGTGCAGTGGAGCTGTACTGGCGGCATGATTGCCATGGATAAGAAAGGTTTTAGGGGGTTAAAAATACAGTAGTTACTGTACTAGTGACTTTCTGATGGTGTGCTACATGATCTATGGGGAAGTGATGTGGGGGCTGCCTGCTCGGTCGCCTAAGCAAGGCAGAAAACATGGTGGCTGCTCTTGTTGAAATTCAGGGTGCCTTATGGTATCCCAAGTAATGGGGCACCTGAATGTGAACTTGCTTTTTCAGAGGACTTTATTGAAAATATCCACCCTGAGATCAGTGTCCTAGCCAATCAGAAAGCTAGGATTATCTTACCTATTTTCTAAGAGGAAACTGTTGCCTCACTCCCTCCACCCACACAGGGCTGCAACGTGGACCAAGAGAGGCTGAGAAGCCTCAGGGAGCAGGTGCTTAGTGCAAAAGTATATATACAGAATAATGTTGGTGCAGGTGTATGCTATGAGGATTTTTCACACACCGAGGTGTCTGACAATACATGAACCCCAAGAGTAAAGCTTGAGGGGCTTATGAGATTATGGTGTGAAAAATCCATATATCACAAACCTTGCACAGGTATTATTTTTATAATAACTGGTGCAAGGTTTCCAATCAAGGCAAAAACAAAAGCTGTATTTGTGCAAGCTCAGCCTAAGCAGCCACTGTATAGTCAGTGGCTTATGCTTCCATTTTTCTTTTTATTAAGAAATGTATTTTAGGTTCTTGCTGTTGTGATCAACAGTGAAGGTTTCCCAAAGGCATAAATGCAAGTGTGGTTGTGCAGCTTCGTTGTGGGGACAGAGAGAGAAATAAGCATTTTGAATGCCAAAAGTTCATTGCTTTGGTCCGTTACATAGATACATAGACAGTGTCAGCAGATAAGGGCCTATGGCCCACCCAGTCTGCCCATTTGAGCTTGTAAGTTCAGTTTATGTTTTTCTAGAAGTCTGTTGCCCTTACCCCTGACCTCCAGAATTCCTTTATGTCTATCCCATGCATTCTTAAATCCGTGATTGTTTCATCCCCACCACTTCCTCTGGCAGGGTGTTCCAATTGTCCACCACCCATTCTGTGAAGAAATTCTTCCTCATGTTTCCTCTGAATCATCCTCCCTCCAACTTCATCCTATGCCCTCTAGTACTGGAACATCTTTTTCACTTAAAACAGTGTATTCCTGCACCCTGTTCCTCCCTGTAAGATACTTGTATGTCTCTATCATATCCAGTCTCCTCCTCCTCTCCTCCAGGGTGTACATGTTCAGTTCCTTCAACCTGTCCTCATAGGACTTGTGATGCAATCCATGTACCATCTTTGTTGCCTCCTCTGAACCTTCTCTACCCTGTCTATGTCCTTACATAGGTAAGGTCTCCAGAACTGTACACTGTACTCCATGGGGCCTCACTAGTGTCTTGTATAGTGGAATTATGAGCTCCCTTTTCCTGCTGGTGATGCCCTGCCTATGCATCCTAGCATCCTATTTGCTTTAGCTGCTGCCTTGTCACACTGTTTCTACCTTGAGGTCATCAGAGGTGATAACCCCAAGATCCCTTTCCTGCTTGGTGCATGCTATATCCTCACCCCCAACTGATATATTGTGTCAGGTTTTGTGCCCCATATGCATTATCTTGCACTTCTTCCATTGAATTTCAACTGCCAAACCCCTGACCATGCTTCAAGTTTCTGCAGGTCCATTCTCATTCTGTCTACACCCTCTGGTGTGTTTACTCTGTTACAGAGCTTTGTGTCATCAGCAAACAGTGAAATTCTGCCTTCTAGGTCCTGCGAATGTCACTGATGAAGATGTTGAATAGGACCGGTCCCAGCACTGATCCCTGTGGTACCCCACTGATCACTCTTCCTCTGTGGAGTGACAGCCATTTACCACCACCCTCTGTGTCCTGCCGCCCAGCCAGTTACCTACCCACCACACTGCTGCAATGCTCACACCCATATTCCCCGGTCTGTGTAATAGTCTTCTATGTGGCACAGTGTCAAAGGCCTTGCTGAAGTCCAGATAGGCCATGTTCACTGCCCTCCCCTGATCCACCTCCCTAGTCACCCAGTCAAAAATTCAACGAGGTTGGTCTGACATGACCTCCCCTGTGAAACCATGCTTCTTGGGTCCTGTAGTCCATTGACGACCAGATGTTCCACCAATCTTTCCTTCAGTAGTGCTTCCATGATCTCTCCCACTACAGAGGTGGAGGCTGACTGGTCTGTAGTTCCCGGCTTCCTCTTTGTTCCCACTTTTGTATAAGGGGACTACATCTGCTGTCCTCCAGTCTTTGGGTACCTCCCTGTTTCCAGTGATTGGCTAAACAGAATAGCCAGAGATTCAGCCACCACCTCTCTTAGTTCTTTAAGGACCCTCACGGTGCACCCCATCTGGTCCCATTGCTTTATCAACTCTTATTACTTCCAGTTCCTTCAGGACCCTTTTCTGTAAAGGGACTTGTGTCCATTTCTGCACCATTCTCACCCCTTGTACTCCCTTCAGACCCATTACCTCCTCTTCCTCAGTGAAGATGGAGCAGAAATACCTGTTCAATATGTCAGCTTTACTGTTGTCATCCTCCATGTGGCCCCCCATCCTCCCCCTTCAGTCTCACTATCCCTTCCTTTGCCTTTCTTTTTCACTTATGTACCTGTAAAGGTTTGCCCCTCTACCCACTGATTTTGCCATGTGTTCTTCTGTCTGAGATTTAGCTTCCCTAATGACCTCCTGCCTCCCTTTGCTTTGCCTGGTACTTCTCCCTATCCCTTCTGCCTGTGTCTTTTGTATTGCCTGAATGCAATCTTTTGGCTTTCACTTTCTTTGCTACCTCTTTGGAAAACCATAATGGTCTCCTCTTCTTTTCCTCTTGCTAACCTGCTTAATGCATAATTATGTTGCTCTTGTAATCCCCATTTTAAATACTGACCACTGTTCCTCAACCCCTGATTCCTGCGCCATTTCCTTTAATGCCTCTTTCAAGTATCTCCCCATTTTCCCAAAGTCTGTCCCCCTAAAATCCAGGATACGTTTTTTGTGTGGTTTGGTTCTGCTCTTTCTGCGATTTCAAATCACAATGACTGACGGTCACTGTTCCCCAGGTGCTCCCCACTGTTACCCCCATAACACTGTCCCTGTTTGTGATCACAAGGTCCAGTATTGCCTTCTGCTGAGTAGGTTCCATGACCAGTTGCTTGAGGAAGGCACCTGAAGGAAGTCCAGGATAAATCTGCTCCTAGTTGATGCTGCTGCTGGGATGCTCCAGTCCACGTCTGGAATATTGAAGTCTCCAACTAGTGCTACCTCACCTCTTGTCTGCCATCCTTTGATGGCTAGGATCAGCTCCCTCATCTGTTTCTTCCTCCTGGGCTGGTGGTCTATAGACCACACCTGTGTGGATGGCTGGCCCTATTTTCCTTTCCAGCTTAACCCACAGTATCTCTCCCATTTTGTTCCTCCTGGATCTCTGTGGCCCTCATGTCATTTTTCACATACAGTGCCACTCCTCCTTCCTTCCTACCTGCCCTGTCTCTTCTGAATATGTTGTGCCAGGTATGGCCATCTCCCAATCGTGGTTATCATTACACCAGGTTTCAGTGATGGCCACAATGTCCGGGTCTGACTGCACCATGACAGCCCAGATCTTCCATCTTGTTGCTGAGGCTCTGGCATTGGCATACATGGCTTTCCATGATTTGACCTCCCAAGACTGTTTCACTGTTCTACTCCAGCCCCTTCTTTGGCTGTCCTTTATCCCTGGTTCTCCTTGCTGTCGCCTTCTGATGAATTTTGCCCTTTTCTGCCTATCCACCTCTTGGGCACTAATCTCCATCTTTGCACACTGCATTGAAGAGATAGCCACTCCACTGGTTCCACTGCTAGCTGTGCGGGTGAGCAAGTAGGTACCCTCCTTGCTGGCCTGCCACCCATTTGCTAGTTTAAATGCTTGCAAATTTAGCATTTAAACTTATCATTGAGTGCTTGATTCCTCCAGGATGGATGCAGGCCGTCAGGCTTGAACAAACCTCCATTCCTCCAGGTGGGTCCCCAGTCACCAATGAATCAAACCCTTCCTCACAGCACCAGTTCTTCAACCATGAGTTAAAGTTCCTGGTGCATGCACCCTATGTCCCTTGACTCTCACAGGTAGTACTTCTAGAAAGTGACAGAAGTAGCTACTTGCTTGAGACCCTCCCATTTCCTAAACTCTTCCTGAACTTCCTTTGGCTCCCCATTTGCCAGGTCATTAGTACCTAGGTGGATAATGACATCCAGCTCACCCTCCTGCCTTGCCTTTCCAGTGATTCCCAGGATCTTCCTCCCATCCCTCCATGCCGTGGCACCTGGTAGAACCTCTTCTCCCTGTCCTCCCCTCCTGTGTTCCTAGCTGGATCCCTCTTATGATGGAGTCCCCACCAGGATTCGATTCCTCCTCCTCTGGGGTCCACTGCTCTCCCGGCTGAGGTCACCTCCTTGGCTAACCTCCACATCCTTTCCTTTCACTTCCCTGGGTGCCTCTATTTGGTTGTCCCCATTTGCCAGTGTGGCATATGAGTTCTTAGTGGAATAGGATCTGGGATGTGCCTCCTCCTGACCACTGTAACCCTCCCTGAGCCCACTGTCATCCAAGTGCTCCTTGTTCTCGCATCCTTTGAGGCAGTTGCATTGGACTGGATGGTCCCTGGATAGGGTGATGGTACTCTTGACCCAGTTTACTTCTGCTCTGAGTCTGGCTACCTCATCCTGCAGTTCAGAGAGATGCATGCAGATAGGCAGCACCTCAGTGTCCAGAAGGTCAGCCTGAATATGGCTGCCCCACAGCCACTGCATTGCACCACTCCCCACATTATACTGCAATTATACTGTTATTCCACTACTTGTCTGCTACTGAAGCTCTCCTAGTTCCCTTTTATTAATTTACTGTCCTAAAAATCCTGACACTGATCTTCAGATACTTTTCTTTTTAAAAAGAAAATAAACCAATAAATAAATAAATGAGTCAAAACACTTGCCTTGCTGAGGGTGGGCTTCTTCCCTTATGCCCTCCTACTCCACACCCTTACTATCCCTGTGTTTAGCTCTGTCAATCAGATTTAACAGGGCATATAATTAAGAGTTGGGGAAAGGGGAGGCAGCAATTAAAGACAGCAAAGAAATACACCACCACTACGTTTTAAATTTTCAACAGCCCAAAACAATTCTAAGTAAAGACAGCAAAGAAATTGCAATGTCACTAAAAGTCCACAATCTAAGTTTAAAAAAAATAGCAATTACCTAAATATATAGCTCCCCTGTTCTGGATTAAAAAGTGAATAGCATGATCTCTACTTTTATATGGGCGACAAGAAGGCTAGGATGGCTTTCACAAGTTAAGCGGCTCTGAAGGATAAAGGAGGATTAAGACTCATATTGGGTTATATTACTGGACCAGTCAGGCCAATAAGTATCTCAGATGGTTGACTGTGGATTAACAATCGTGGCTGCCACATATACCCGACTTAGTTGGCCGTCAGGTCTGCTACCATTAGAAAACATGGCCTCTCCCAGCTGTGCTGCTATACATCAAGGTCAGTTCCCTACCAGAATCTCTCGTAGTTCACCTATAGTCATTTTAATCAGGGTTCATACTCAATTGTGCTCTTTTCTGAGGTATAAAAATCTCAAGGATTTATCTCAACCCGTAATAGGCAAACCTAATTTTTGCTGGACGGCAAGCTTCTCTCACCTAGTTGGATCCCTCAGATAAGAAACTGCAGTCTAGATGAGTTTATGTTATCCGATAGTCAATGGTGCTCTTCTGCTGGCATTATGCACAAGTTTATGTTACCTCACACAGCAATCTTTAAGATTTTTCAATTTTGCCACCTACTGGTTAAGGTAATGGGTCCGATCCCTCCAGCTCCCAGTATCAGTTTTCAGGCTACCCTCATGGAGTTGGTGGGTTCGCCTCATGCTGTATCTAAAATATATATTGCTCTGTTCACTAGGCTTACCCTGAAAATTATGCTCCCGTCTCCTTTTGGGCTTCTCTCTTTCAGGGCAGAGATATGGACTGGTCTCTCCTGTGGCAAAGTTGTCATAAGTCCTTAGCAGGACAGACTTAGATTAATGCAATTCAAAATTTTTCTACAACATTTATTATTCTCCACAGAGGCTTGCCAGACTGGATCTGATGTCTTCTCCCTTTGCACATGATGCCAGTCTCAAGAAGGTGTCCTCCTACATATTTTCTGGAGCTGTTTGAAATTTGCCCCACTTTGGACCATGATTAATCAGCGTGTTGATCCTCTTTAGCTCTCAAATTGTTCACCTCCAAATATGTCTTCTTGGAGATTTAGCTCCATTTACAGGTGGTGAACAGGAAGTTTCACATAGCATTGATGTCTGATGTCTGTTAAAAAGTGGTGTTGAGGCACTGGAAGGATAATGGAGGTACCATCTTATGTTGAATGGCTTCAGGAATTGCTGGTGAACCTCAGAACAGAGAGGACTATTGCCAGTCTATATAACAAACTGGAAAAGTTTGACAGGATCTGGGGCCCACTGCAGACTCTTTATGCACTACAGGCCTAAGTACTACCAGGTTATATTCTTTGGTGTTGTGCTAAAGGAGTACCAATGTGCTGGGTTGTTCGGGTGGGTGTTGGGTTGGGTGGGTAGGGGTGGGGAGAGCGAATCATCTTGCATTCTGTGTCTGTTCTTCGGGGTTCATGATTTACTCCACTGTGATTCGTCTCTGTATTGGAAACTTTAATAAAATTTGAATTGAAAAAAAGAAAATAGAAATTACCAGTTACTGTAAAGCACTGAATTGAATATGTTTCCTTCCCCTCTCGCTCACTGGCCTTCTGTCAGTCACTCGCTCTATTTGCCCCAGTGCTGCAGGCTGCCCATTTGTACTGGGCTCCTGCCTGCATTGGCACCTTTTCTGCCTACAAAGAAATCTGCAGCTGTCCCGACAGAGCTCGCTTGGAGGTGGTTCACTCCCCCATCTCACTTCCGCTCATTCTGTTTCTCCTGGTGCTGCAGGCTGCTCTTTTGTACTGGGCTCGTGCCTCTGTTGGCACCTTTTTCTGCCCACAAAGAAATCTGCAGCAGTCCCCACAGAGCTCTGTTGAGCTTGCTCACTCCCCTCTCTCACTCGCTCATTCTGTTTCTGCCAGAGCTGCAGGCTGCCCTTTGTACTGGGCTCCTGCCTCGTGCTGCGCCTTTATCTGCCCACAGAGAAATCTGCAGCAGTCACAATAGAGCTCTGTTGAGTTCGCTCACCCTACTCTCTCACTCACTTGTTCTGTTTCTCCCGCCACTGCAGGCTGCCATTTTGTATTGGGCCTCTGCATGCATTGCTGCCTTTTCTGCCCACAAAGAAATCCTAGGTATCCCAACAGAGCTCTGTTGGGGTCGCTCACTCCATCTGTCTCATGCACTCGCTCAGTTTCTGCCGGTGCTGCAGGCTGGCCTTTGTACTGGGCTGCTGTCTGTGTTGTTGCCTTTCTCTGTCTACAAAGAAATCTGCAGGAGTCATGATAGAGCTCCGTTGGCTAGCTCACTCCCCTCTGTCACTTTCCTTTCGTTGTGTTTCTCCTAAGCGCTGCAGGCTGCCACTTTGTACTGGGCTCCTGCTCCTTTGGCACCTTTTTCTGCCATAAAGAAATCTACACAAGTCATGACAGAGCTCCGCTTGAGTGCGCTCACTCCCTCTCTCACTTGCTCATTCTATTTCTGCCTGCACTGCAGGTTGCCCTTTGTACTGGGCCCCTGTGTGCATTGCTGACTTTTCTGCCCACAGAGAAATCCACAGCAGTCCCAACAAAGCTCCGTGAGCTCACTCACCTCCCCTCACTCACTCTGCTCTGTGTTTCCCTGCACTGCAGATTGTGCTCTGTTGAGCTTGCTCACTCCCTTCTTTCACTCGCTCATTCTGTTTCTGCCGGTGCTGCAGGCTGCCCTTTGTACTGGGCTCTGCCTGTGTTGGCCAGCTTTTTCTACCACAAAAGAAATCTGCAGTGGTCCCAGCACAGGTCCGTTGAGCTCGATCACTCCCTTCTCACTCGCTCATTTCCATTTCTGCCAGTGCTGCAGGCTGGCGTTTTGTACTGGGCTTCCTGCCTGTGTTGCTGCCTTTTTCTGCCACTGGCGAAATCCACAGCAGTCATGATAGAGCTCTGTTGAGCTCGCTCACTCCCCTCTCTCTGACTCGCCTCATTGTGTTTCTCCTGGCACTGCAGGCTGCCCTTTGTACAGGACTCTGCCTGCATTGGCACCTTTTTCTGCCCACAAAGAAATCCACAGCTGTCTTGACAGAGCTCCGTTGGTCGCTCACTCCCCCTGTCTCACTCGCTCATTCTGTTTCTCCTGGCTCAGCAGGCTGCCCTTTGTACTGGGCTCCTGCCTCTGTTTGCACCTTTTCTGCCCACATAGAAATCTGCAGCAGTCCCCACAGAGCTCCGTTGAGCATGCTCACTCCCCTCTCTCACTCGCTCATTTCCATTTCAGTGTCTGCTGCAGACTGCCCTTTATACTTGGCCCCTGTGTGCATTGCTGCCTTTTTCTGCCACAAAGAAATCTGCAGCCAACAGAGCTCCACTGAGCTCACTCACTCCCCTCCCTCACCGCACATTCCGTTTCTGCTGGTGCTGCATGCTGGCCTTTGTACTGGGCTCCTGCCTGTGTTGGCACCTTTTTCTGCCCACAAAGAAATCTGTAGCAGTTCTGACAGAGCTCCATTGAGGTTGCTCATTCCCTCTGTCTCACTCACTCATTCTGTTTCTACTGGTGCTGCAGGCTGCCCTTTTGTACTGGGCTAGTGCCTGTGTTGGTAGCTTTTCTGCCCACAAAGATTTCTGCAGCAGTCCTGACACAGCTCCGTTGAGCTCACTCACTCCCCTCACCGCTCATTCTGTGACTCCCCGTGCTGTAGGCTGCGCTCCATTGAGCTTGCTCACTCCCCTCTCTCACTCACTCATTCCGTTTCTGCTGGGGCTGCAGGCTACCCTTTTGTACTGGGCTCCTGCCTGCATTGCCACCTTTTCTGCCCACAAAGAAATCTGCAGCAGTCTCAACACAGTTCCGTTGAGCTCACTAACTCCCCACCCTCACTCACTCATTCTGTGTCTCCCAGGGCTGCAGGCTGCCCTTTTGTACCTGGCTCCTGCCTGAATTAGTGGCTTTTCTGCCCATTAAAGAAATCTGCAGCTGTCCCGACACTGCTCCATTGAGGTCGCTCACTCCCTGTATCACTTGCTCATTCTGTTTCTCCCACCACTGCAGGCTGCCCTTTGTACTGGGCTCCTGCCTCTGTTAGCACCTTTTTCTGGCCATAAAAGAAATCTGCAGCAGTCCTGACATAGCTCCATTGAGCTCGCTCAGTCCCCTCTCATTCACTCATTCTGTTTCTGCCGGTTCTGCAGGCTGGCCTTTGTACTGGCTGCTGCCTCTTTCGGCCATAAAGAAATCCACAGGAGTCACGATAGAGCTCCGTTGAGCTCGCTCACTCCCTCTTTCACTCGCTCATTGTGTTTCTCCAGCTGCAGGCTGCCCTTTTGTACTGTGCTCCTGCCTCTTTTGGCACCTTTTTCTGGCCATAAAGAAATTTGCAGCAGTCCTGACAGAGCTCCATTGAGCTCCGCTCACACCCTCTCTCTCATTTGCTCATTCCATTTCTGCCGACGCTGCAGGCTGCCCTTTGTACTGGGCCCTGTGTGCATTGCTGACTTTTTCTGCCCACAAAGAAATCCACAGCAGTCCCAACAAAGCGCTGTTGAGCTCGCTCACTCCCCTCCCTCACTCTCTCATTCTGTGTCTCCCAGTGCTGCAGGCTGCCCTTTTACTGGGCTCCTGCCTGCATTGAGTGGCTTTTTCTGCCAACAAAGAAATCTGCAGCAGTCCTGACACTGCTCTGTTGAGGTCGCCTACTCCACTGTATCACTCTCTCATTCTGTTTCTCCCACTGCTGCAGGCTGCCCTTTGTACTGGACTCCTGCCTCAGTTGCCACCTTTTTCTGGCCATAAAGAAATCTGAAGCAGTCTGACAGAGCTCTGTTGAGCTCAATCACTCCCCTCTCATTTGCTCGTTCCATTTCTGCCGGCACTGCAGGCTGGCCTTTTGTACTGCACTGCTGCCTCTTTTGGCACCTTTTTTCTGCCATAAAGAAATCCACAGGAGTCATGATAGAGCTCCGTTGAGCTCGCTCACTCCCCTCTTTCACTGCCATTGTGTTTCTCCTAACGCTGCAGGCTGCCCTTTGTACTAGGCTCCTGCCTCTTTGCACCTTTTTCTGGCCATAAAGAAATTTGCAGCAGTCCTGACAGAGCTCCATTGAGCTTGATCACTACCTCTCTCACTTGCTCATTCCATTTCTGCCAGTGCTGCAGGCTGGCCTTTGTACTGGGCTCCTGCCTGTGTTGCTGCCTTTTTCTGCCCTGACGAAATCCACAGCAGTCATGATAGAGCTCTGTTGAGCTTGCTCCTCCCCTCTCTGACTGCTCATTGTGTTTCTCCTGGAACTGCAGGCTGCCCTTTTGTACTGGGCTCCTGCCTGCATTGCTCCTTTTCTGCCCACAAAGAAATCCACAGCTGTCTTGACAGAGCTCCATTGAAGTCGCACACTCCCCCTGTCTCACTCGCTCATTATGTTTCTCCTGGCTCAGCAGGCTGCCCTTTTGTACTGGGCTCCTGCCTCTGTTTGTACCTTTTCTGCCCACATAGAAATCTGCAGCAGTCCCCACAGAACTCTGTTGAGCATGATCACTCCCCTCTCACTTCGCTCATTCCATTTCTGCCAGCCTTGTAGGCTGCCCTTTTGTACTTGGCCCCTGTGTGCATTGCTGCCTTTTTCGTCTAATAAAGAACTGCGCAGGCAGTCCCAACAGAGCCTCCATTGAGCTCACTCACCCCCCTCCCTCACTCGCACATTCCGTTTCTGCTGGCGCTGCATGCTGGCCTTTGTACTGGGCTTCTGCCTGTGTTGGCACCTTTTCCTGCCCACAAAGAAATCGTAGCAGTTCCGGCAGAGCTCCATTGAGGTCGCTCATTCCTCTGTCTCACTCAGCTCATTCTGTTTCTACTGGTGCTGCAGGCTGCCCTTTGTACTGGGCTCCTGCCTGTGTTGGTGGCTTTTCTGCCCACAAAGATATCTACAGCAGTCCTGACACAGCTCCGTTGAGCTCACTCACTCCCCTCACCGCCTGCTCTGTGACTCCCGTGCTGTAGGCTGCGCTCCATTGAGCTGCTCACCCCTCTCACCTCACTGTCTCCATTTCTGCCGGGCTGCAGGCTGCCCTTTGTACTGGGCTCCTGCCTCGTTGCCACCTTTTTCTGCCCACAAAGAAATCTGCAGCAGTCACAACACAGCTCCGTTGAGCTCACTAACTCCCCCACCCTCACTCACTCATTCTGTGTCTCCCAGGGCTGCAGGCTGCCCTTTTGTACTGGGCTCCTGCCTGAATTGGTGGCTTTTCTGCCCACAAAGAAATCTGCAGCTGTCCAGACACTGCTCCGTTGGTCGCTCACTCCCCTGTATCCTCGCTCATTCTGTTTCTACCACCGCTGCAGGCTGCCCTTTTGTACTGGGCTCCTGCCTCTGTTGGCACCTTTTCCAGCCATAAAGAAATCTGCAGCAGTCCTGACACAGCTCCATTGAGCTCGCTCACTCCCCCTCTCATTCGCTCGTTCTGTTCGGTATCTTCAAGATCTCCTTGTTCCTACTGTCCTCTCGATCGCTCCGCTACGCCGAGGGATTGCTAGAGGTCCCCAGGGTTCGCTTAAAACATCAGGAGCAACGGGCATTTTCTTATGCTGCCCTACCCTGTGGAATTCTCAACCTCGTCGGATAACTGAAGCTGCCTGACCGTTGAGAGCTTTGCTTAGAATTAAAACTTATTTATTTCAAAAGCCATATGGGAGTGATTCACTGTATTTTATTGTAATTATACTGTTATCGTTGTGTTTGTGTTATATGTATGTATTTTAATTGTTTTATTTGTACAGCGCTTTGAAAGCGCTTAGAAAATAAATTTTACTTACTTACTTTTATTTTTTTTTTTTTTACTTACTTACTATTACTTACTGTTTCTGTCACGCTGCAGGCTGGTTTTTTGTACTGGGGCTGCTGCCTCTTGGCACCTTTTTCTGGCCATAAAGAAATTTGCAGCAGTCCTGACAGAGTCCATTGAGCTCGCCACCCTCTCTCTCACTTGCTCATTCTGTTTCTGCCGACGCTGCAGGCTGCCCTTTGTACTGGGCCCCTGTGTGCATTGCTGACTTTTCTGCCCACAAAGAAATCCACAGCAGTCCCAACAAAGCCGCTGAGCTCACTCACTCCACCTCCCTCACTCTCTCGTTCTGTGTCTCCCAGTGCTGCAGGTTGCTCTTTTTACTGGGCTCCTGCCTGCATTGGTGGCTTTTTCTGCCCACAACGAAATCTCTGCAGCAGTCCTGTACTGCTTCGTGGTCCTTCCTCCCTCTGTATCACTCTCTCATTCTGTTTCTCCTGGCTCAGCAGGCTGCCCTTTGTACTGGGCTCCTGCCTCTGTTGCCACCTTTTTCTGGCCATAAAGAAATCTGAAGCAGTCCTGACAGAGCTCTGTTGAGCTCGCTCACTCCCTCTCTCTTCTCGCTCATTCCGTTTCTGCCGGTGCTACAGGCTGCCCTTTTGTACTGGGTTTCCTGCCTGCGTTGCCGTCTTTTTCTGCCCACAAAGAAATCCGCAACAGTTACAAAGAGCTCTGTTGACCTTGCTCACTGCTCCTCTCACTTGCTCATTCCATTTCTCCTGCCGCTGCAAGCCTTTTTGTGCTAGGCTCCTTCATGCATTGCTGAATTTTTCTGCCCACAAAGAAATCGCAGATGTCCTGACAGAGCTCCGTTGAGGTCACACACTCCATCTGTCTCACTCAGTCATTCTGTTTCTGCGGTGCTGCAGGCTGCCCTTTTGTACTGGGCTCCTGCCTGTGTTGCTGCCTTTTTCTGCCACAACGAAATCTGCAGCAGTCCACGATAGAGCTCTGTTGAGCTCACTCCCCTCTCTGACTCACTCATTGTGTTTCTCCTGGCACTGCAGGCTGCCCTTTGTACTGGGCTCCTGCCTGCATTGGCACCTTTCTGCCCACAAAGAAATCCACAGCTGTCTCGACAGAGCTCCGAAGTTGCTCACTCCCCTGTCTCACTCGCTTTTCTGTTTCTCCTGGCGCTGCAGGCTGCCCTTTGTACTGGGCTCCTGCCTCTGTTTGCACCTTTTCTGCCCACAAAGAAATCGCAGCAGTCCCCACAGAGCCCGCTTGAGCTCACTCATCCCCCCCCACTCACTATTCTCTGTCACCCTGCACTGCAGGCTGCACTCCATTGAGCTTGTTCACCCTCTCTCACCACTCATTCCGCTTCTGCTGGTGCTGCAGGCTGCCATTTTGTACTGGGCTCCTGCCTGCATTGTCGCCTTTTTCTGCCCACAAAGAAATCTGCTGCAGTCCTGGCACTGCTCCATTGAGCTTGTTCACTCTCGCCTATCTCACTCGCTTATTCCGTTTCTGCCAGCGCTGCAAGCTGGCCTTTGCACTGATGCTGCCTGCATTGCTGCCTTTTTCTGTCCTCAAAGAACCGCAGTCATGCTAGAGCCTCTGCTAGTTTCGCTCACTCCACCGCCTCACTCACTCATTGTGTTTCTCCCAGCTCGCAGCCTGCCCTTTTGTACTGGGCCCTGCCTGCATTGGCACCCTTTCCTGCCCACAATAAATCTGCAGCAGTACCAACAGAGCTCAGTTGAGCTCAGTCACTCCCTCTCTCTCATTCGCCGATCGATCCTAATCTGTCCCAAACACTGATTTCCGACAGCGACTGTGGTATTCTGCACAGGAAGCGTGAAAATACAGTTCAGGCAGGATGTGAAAAATGACAGCTGTACTGTTCATAAGGAGTGTGAAAAAATGCCAGTGTTGAAAATCTGGCATGAAAATATTACTAATTTGAGAAGTTACAGGTGCTTGAAACTGTACGATGCACTCGTAACACAGTCATTTTATGGAGTTTTATCACAAAATTTTCAACATAGGCATTTTGGGACCTCTGCCCATGAACAGTGTCGCTGTGATTTTTTAATGTGTCCTAACCTGATTTCCCCACTGCCACCGCTTCTATTCTGCGCCGAAAAGCGAAAACACATTTTGGCCATGATGAAAATGACAGGTGCACTATTCATAAGGAGGTGTGTAAAAATGGCAATGTTGAAAATCTGGAGGAAAATATTGCAAATTGGTAGATATGAGGGTGCGTGAAAATAGTGCAACACACACTTGTAAAACAGCCATTTTGGGAGTTTTCCCACCAGATTTGCAACCTACGCTTTGAGACCCCACCTCATGAACACTGGCACTGTCATTTTGTTAATCAGTCCCGAAAGGAGATTCCGTGAGTGACCGCAAAATCACCTTTGTAGGGCCAAATAATGGCATGACAGTGGCAGAATTCGTGAGGAGGGTCCCAAAAACCCCATGTTGAAAATTTGGTGCCAAATTCCAAAATGCCTGAACACGCATAAAGGATTGAAAAAACCCTATTTATTCCATTATATGGCTTTCAGGCATTTCCTCAGTTTGCGGTCGGCTTTGAAGATTGCAGGCGTATTCCAGGTCCACGAAGATCATCGTGCCAGACTCTGGATGTAAGTATGGGAAGTATGGGGTGAGGAGGGGTATGGGAGGCAGGGTGCACAGTGGGTGGATGCGGTCATGGGAGGGGCAGGAGAGCCGTGAGGGACCATTTTCTTTTCACAGTTAATTTTTTTTTTTTTTTACAGGGGCATGTGGCACACTGGGATGAACTCCCAGTGTGCCAATGGAGTATGTTTCTTGGGGGGCAGCTGTGCCCAATGGGGATTGGGCACCCCCATCAGCACTGAGATGGTGCAACAGCCAAGGGAATTGGGCACCCCTCAGCACTAATGTACTGGGTGTTTGTGGAGGGGCATTATGCTGATGGGGAGTGGACTCCCCATTGGCAAATCAAAGTGTGAGGGAGGCATAATGCCAATAGGGAGTGGGCTCTGCTGTCAGCAACTGTAACTAAGAGTGGGACTGAAGGCGGCGGGGATTAGGGCCCCATTGGCAAAAACACTGTTGGGGGGCACATGCTGCAGGGGGATTGGCACCACCTGCGGCACTGGGGGCAATTAATATTATTTTGAACAGGCAGCAGCCACCGCCATGTTCACAAACAATATTACAGTCAGCAAGTTCCGTAGCAATGACTGGTCGCTCCTTCATTGCAGCAGTTCCGCTGATGCTGCAATGACAAAGCGACCGCTGATTGCTGCGGCTGAAACATTCAAGGTGTGGTATGCGCTAGCTGAGCTAGTGTCAGCAAGCAGCGTGCCACAACATTGGGAAAGTGGGCCAAACCTTTAAAGACTGTTGGGGTATTGGCCACAACAGTGCCACGCCTCCACAACCTGCTTCTGGCAAGCTGTACTAATATGTTTCTTGTGCATGCACACAATCAACTTAAAATGGTCTTGAGCTACTGTGCTTTCTGTCATGCTTCAATGAAGTAAGACTGCAAGGAGGAAAACACCGTAATAACCCGTTATCGAGCTGTTATGGAATTCAGTGATTTATTATGGTGTTTTATCAGGAGTGCATATCCAGTCATTATAGGGATAACCAAGTATTATATTAAAGTAAACACATAAGAACTCAATCCACATGGTCTTTTGTGATGTTAAAATTGTTCTCTGGCTCAGTATTTTGTTGTTGCCTTTCCTGCACTTATTTTGTTGAGGTTAATCATCTTTATTGAAGACTGATGTGCTGAAAAACAAAGTAAATCACAATTCATTATATACACATCTGAACTTAAAGATAAAATTATCAGCAGTTTATAATGTTCCTATTTTCCAAAATGATATTCAAACCCTAAATGATCCATATGTAACTGTACCTAAATAAAATAAATGTGAAAACTGTATTTTGCATCATTTTGTTTTGTGGGCAGCATTCTGTTACAGTTCTCCTCATGGAACCTGTGATCTGGAGTTTTAATTATGTCACAGTTTGAGCACAGAACTCTGAGCATGGTTCTTATAGGAAAATAGCTCATGCTTAGCATTCTGTGCACAAACCATGACATAGCAAAGTTCCAAATTACTAGTTCCACAAAGAGAACTGTAGCAGACTGCTGTCTATAAAAGAAAACAATTGAAAATGCAATTTTTCTCATCAGTGCTTAATCAATTGCAGTTAAATATGAATTATTTGGAAATGTAAATGTCATGTTTGTAAATAGGAGCATTACTAATGGCTGCCAATTAGCACACATTCAATGTCTGGTTTCTAACAGTAAATGGCTCACATAGCAAAGCAGTCTTACTTACATATGTGATGCAGGTAATTACAGAGAGCAGAATGGATGCCAGTTACAGTCAGAAGTTTCTCTCATAGACAGAATTTGATACGTGTGAAGTGTGCTCATCAAATTATCATCACCTTTCAAGAAACACCATCATCAAATTATCATCACCTTGCAAGAAACATTTTTTCCCAAACCTGTGTAAGGGTAAGAAGAATGTGGAACCCTGTGGCTGAAGTTCAGGGGATGGAACTAAGAGGACCAAAGGAATACTTTCTGAGTCCTACCTTTCCTGGGATATAATAACAGGAGTGGGGAGGTTTTGGCTAGCCTACTGCCAGAAATGTAGGAAAACTCTTAATTGGGTTAGCAAGTCGCAAGGTCTGGGGCACCACACCACAGTTGGGGAATGGAATAGGTAGCTCTGGACAAAAGGGGAGTATTCTTTGCAAAGATAGCAGACCAGGTGGAAATCATACCAGGAAAGGTCCAAGTGGGATTAGGGATAAGGGGTATGACTGTTCAAGGAGGACAGAGAAGATCCTTCTCTTCCTTTATTGGATATTTATAGTCCATCATGTTTAATGAAGACCTTATATAGTCCTCCCAGGTCTCATAAAACCTAAGGAGGTTACCTCTTGCCAAGTGTGAAATTCAGGCAAGCATGGACAGCTGGTTCATTTCTTGTACCCACTCCTTCAAGGTGTGAACCTCTGGTGTCCTCCAGTGCCAAACTAGGAAGTGTTTTCTTCTACACCCACTGATAATATTTACTGTAGTAGATATCTCAGGTGCTGAAGCCAATGGGAAATCCTATATATATATATATATATACACACACACACACACACATACACATATATATATACACACACACATAATATACATACATACACACACATAGATATAGATATATATATAATACACACACACACACACACACACACACACATATACATACATATATATAAATATATTATAGTGGCACAGTCGTGCCACTATAGTTAGGTTGAGCAGCCAGTTACATACTAAAGTAAAATGTTTGGACGTTAATAACTTTGGACTCGTTCAATGGATTTGCTTGAAATTTGGTACATGTGTTGGGGCACTCTAGATCTCTTAATTTGCCATATTGTGTTTGTGTCAGAGTGCTGGTCTTCGTGTACTAAAGCTGACAAATGCAAAATTATCCATTTTGGAGGCACCATTTGGCATTCTTAATGTGGTCCTGTACGGCTGTTTTGTGATGTGTGCTCTCTGAGATGGCTCATTTGAAAGAGCTTTGATGGCTGAATGTCGCTTTTTGTTTGGTGAAAAAATATTAAGGCATTCAAAGTTATGGCACTTTTAAATTCCCATTATAAGTCAATGGGAAAATTTATATGTATATCTTGCTATCAAAATGATTCTGGCCATCTCGTCCCGACTGGCGGTCAAAATTTGCAGCCTCACAGTTCAAGAATCTTTGATCCTGAGAATTTCAAAATTCTTTGTCACGCGAGGTCCACCATCTTGTTTTAGTTTTCCGATTGTACACTTCTGAAGTAAAACTTCAATGGGTTTTACTCAAAGGACCCCAATCTATTAAGCCATGGCTTTGGTTCCATTCAAATCGGTCCAAAATAGAGTTTTTAGCTTTAAATTCTTTGTTGTCGGCTCGTTAATGATCTTTGATTGCAAGTCGACATATTCTTTGATCGCAAGAATCTGTGATCGCGATCTTGTATTGCGACCTAAAAACGCAAATATCTTGACTCAGGGTGGGCTAGGGACAGAAATGAGGGTGGGTTTTGCTCAGAGGCTCCGTTCTATCGAACCATGGTGTTGTTTTGCTTCATATTGGTCAAAAAATAATGTTTCACCATTTTTTATTCTTTGATCGTGACGTGCAATTTCTTTGATCGGCAATCTGCAAATTCTTTGATCGCGAGAATCTTTAATCACGATCGTTTCATCGCGGCGAGGGCGAGATGGAGATTTAGAAATTCATTTTCTCAGCCCAAGGGTGCCCTAGACTTTGAAATAAAGCTGGGTTTGCTCAGGGGCTTCATTGTGCCCCATCTGCATGCCCCAAATAATGTAATAATGATCCTTGGTAGTCTAGTGCCCCCCCTAATACAATATTTACATCCCTGGTAGTCTAGTGGCCACCCCAATAAAATATATCAAGGAAGTAATGCCCTGGTAGTCTAGTGCCCCCACCCGCTGTATATTTTAGATCCCTGGTAGTCTAGAGGCCCCCCAGAGCAATACTGTTGTATATATGTTATTATATGTCAATCTTTATATCCCTAGTAGTCCGGCCCCCAGCATAATGAAAGAAATAGTGCATTGATAATATACCTGGTAGTCTAGTGGCCCCAACCATCCATCCAAGCCTACCCAGCCTCTCTCTACCCTTGGCCAGCCGGTGACTGGCACAGCCTCCTCTCACCTCCATGGCCAGCTGGGATGACTGTCTGTATTATGAGTGGTAATGCAAAGAGGCATTCTGAAAATATTTCTGAGTGCCTTTGCATTACCGCCGTAATGCAGACAGTCGGCGGCTGGTCGGAGGTGAGAGGAGGGTTGTGCCAGCCGCCGGCTGGGCGAAGGGTTGGAGGGTGCTGGGGAGGTTGGATGGATAGGTGGGGTGAGGGCCACTAGACCACCAGGTATATTATCAACTCACTATTTCTTTCATTATGCTGGGGGGGCGTAGACTACCAGGGATATAAAGATTGACATATAATAACATATTATAACAACAATATCGCTTGGGGGCCACTAGACTACCAGGGATCTAATAAAAACAGGTGTGGGGAACTAGACTACCAGGACATTACTTCCTTTGATATATTTTATTGGGGGACCACTAGACTACCAGGGATGTAAATATTTTATTGGGGGCACTAGATCACTAGGGATCATTATTACATTATTTTGGGCATGCAGATGGGACTATCTTAGCCCCTGAGCAAAACCCAGCTTTATTTATATCGATGAGCCTCTGGGCTGAGAAAATGAATTTTTAAATCTAGCCATCTCATCCTCAATCTTTATTCACGAGAAGCACTTTTTGATCGCGGGATGCAAAAACTTTGACCGCGAGATTCTTTGATCGTGATCGCATCGCGAGCAAGGGACTAGATGGCCAGAAGAAAAAGCAATTTTCTCAGCCCAGGGGTGTTGTAAGAAGTCAGACAAGGGTGGGTTTTACTCAGGGGCTTCATTCTGATGAACCTTGGTGGTGATTTACTGCGATTACATATATTTTTAAATTACAAGAGTTTAAATTCTTTGATCGTGTCCCTGCAAATTCTTGATCGAGCCTGCAAATTCTTTGATCGCGTGATTCTTTGATCACGATCGTGCATGCATAGCGAGGATGAGATGGCCCAATTAAAAAAACAATTTCTCAGCCCAGAGGTATGTAGAAAGTCAAATGAGGGTGGGTTTTACTCTGGGGCTTCGTTCTGTTGAACCATGGTGGTGGTTTACCGCAATTCCTTCAGTTTTTGATTTATAAGGTTTTCAAATCTTTGTTTGTGAGCCTGCAAATTCTTTGATCATGAGCCTGCAAATTCTTTGATCGTGAGATTCTTTGATCGTCATCTTTGATTGCAAGGGAGGGACAAGATGGCTAGATTTTTATAATGGAATAGATAGGGAAATGTTTAGTAATCTTTCATATTGAATATCTTGGGAACGGTTTGGTCTTTGACTTGAAATTTGGAGGAAGAATGGCAATATCCCACAGATGTGGTTTTGTAGATTGGTCAATAAATAGTACAGGACAGCAAAGTTACAGCAGTACGAATTGTCATTTTCTCCCATTGGATAACATTACAGCATTTGCCGCATTACAGGAATTATTTGCTGCACTGCTGCAAAATAACGGTTTTGTCATTTGGGCTGAAATTTGGAGGAAGAAGCCAACATCCCACAGTTGTGCCTTTCATGGTTTGGTGAAATAATATTACAAGGTAGCAATGTAGCGGCACTCAAATTTGAGCGCTTTTGCCATAGAATAACATTGTGGTGTCCATTATGCTTTCAGGGCCCGTATCTCGAAACGTGTGCGAGATATGGACTATCATAAAAATGCTTAGCCCCCAAATTGTGGCTAAGCATAAAACTAGCCAGGAAAGTTATAATTCATACAAACGTTATTTTTTTCTACATCGTACAATTCCTGAGATATAAGCAATTTAGTTTTTTAAGTCGTAATTTTCTGTCCAAGTCAATTGTAATGCATGCATTCTTTGTTTTCAGTGTGTTTTTTCAATGCAGTTTTTGGGGAAAGAAGGTGTGCCTTTTGTTACTGTGTCAGTTAGCGTTTCCGTTGTGCTTCTGTTACCATTCGCATCACCATTCCTGTCTATGCCACTGTGTGCATTACAGTTTCGTTTTCATTTGCACATGCGTTTCTGTTTTATTTCGCGTTATTGCTGCTGTTACTGTTACCATTTGCATTTGCAATTGCGGTACTACGTCTGCAAGCGCATTACGGTTTGTGTTTTCATGTGCGCTTGTGTTTCTGTTTCTGTTGGTTTTATTGTTGCTGTTGTGTTACTTGTTACCATTTACATTTACAATTGCAGTACCATGACCTTGCGTGTAACAGTTTAGTTTCTGTACATGCTTGCATTTCTGTTTCTGTTGGCTTTATTGTTGCTGTTACCATAACCATTTGCATTTACAATTGAGGTTCTGTGAGTGTGTGCATTATGGTTTGCATTTTCTGATGCCTTGTGTTTCTGTTAAATTTGCCATTATTGTTGTTGTTACTGTTACCATTTGCATTTACACTTGTGGTACCTTGAATGTGTGTGTTACCAGTTGTGTTCTGTATGCACTTCTGTTTGATGTCTCCATTTCACGTACCTGTTTGCTTCGGTGTCATTTACGCTTGTGTTTCTATTAACGTTTGCTTTACCATTTCGTTTGCTTTGCCATGTGTGTTACCATTGCTGCTTACGTTTGCTTTGCAGTTCCTGTTACTATGTAACAAGACATCATGTGGCAGGGGCGGCCCAAAGGGCCCCGTGCTCCTGCCACTGCATCCATTCACTATTTATCATCCTCATTCTCAAGAAGAAGGAAATTAGAGGCAAAATCTCTGTTTAATGCATCAGTTACAGTTGTTCCACAGCCGAAAAAGTGAGGAATTTGGGGTTAGTTGAAAGCCCCTCAAAGCTCCAGCCCACCCCAACCAGCGTTGAGGTGCACATTGGGGTCATCGGTCTGAACTCTCACCCCACTCTCCTATACATCTGCTTTTTACACATGTGATGGGGTGAGAGTTATTGATAACTCAACGACACCCCAGTGCCGTGGGTTGGGTGGTGGGGCTGGGGCCTAAGGGGTTTTCAACCCTAACCTCAATTTCTTCACTTTTTGCTGTGGACAACTCCTATCTGATGCATTAAATGGAGTTGTTTGCCTCTATATATGTGTGTGTGTATATATCAGTGGGGAGACGGTATGGTAGTACTGGTGACTTGAAGCTTTCCTTGTGAATGGCAGCCCAGTAATGGGATAGCTTGGATACTTGTGTAACCCCTACAAATGGGGGTTCCTAAAAGGTCTTCCTCGAGCTTGCCTAAATGCTCACTGCCAGGTTGGTGTTCTGTGCTTTAGCAATTAAACATTATTGCCAGAGAGTGCCTGTGTGGCCTCTGGGTACTGTCTCTTTAAAGGCTGCCTAGGTTGCGTAATAATTGATCTGGGAGGGGCTGAGCATTTCCATGCTCGAATCCACCCAGACTGCCTGATAATCACTCCATTTCTGCCATCGCTAATTGCACAGAGGGAGCCCTGTTAGAAGATGTAACTGTTTGCTGGTTATTTATTAGAGGTAAAGAAATTGTAGTTTGGCTAACCTGCCTTCTTTGCAGCATGGACTGTTCTGTTCATCACCACCATTTTGGTCCTGAACTGCTGAATTATACCAATCAGTACTTTTGGGATTCTAAATGAAGCCTGCCTACAGGTGCTTGGTAGGGCAAAACTTGTAGGAATTGTAGTTTTGGGCTTTTGGTGCCTAATTGAACCTGGAGGGGAGCCCTTGTTGTGATTGACAGACAGATTAGCCAACCGAACCTTTGGATTCTGGGGAAGTCCCAGACGGCATGCTTTTGAGAGCAGATCTAAGTTGGGAAATGAAGGAGCAACAGCTTGAGACAGTCGAACAGCTGTTGTGTTGTTTTGTGCAGAAGAATGTGGAAAGGCCTGAGGTATGGCCTGCATGTTTGCCTGCTGCCCTGAGAAGGAGAAGAAAATTATTTTGGATTGAATCAGAGTTTGTAAGAACAAAGTAAGCCATTGAATTGCTACCAAGCTCATACCTGAAGAAGACCAAAAATTTGTTGAATGTGATCGCCCATCAGGACTTCCAGCCACCTCTGAACTCCTAGATTGTGCAGATATCTATAATTGCAACTGGAGAGCAATCTGCTTGGTACAGTGGAATTTTCTTACCTGTAAATCTGTTGTCTGTGGTTAGTGGGGTTGAGATTTGGTTCCCCACTGTGTGTCCTAACTGTGTTTTGCTTGCAGGAGGCTGCATCCAGCACCATGGACTGAAATCTGTATTCATCTCCGTTGGCCTGGGCTTGCCACGCTGGCCCAGCCAGACTACCCGCTGCACAGAGGAAGCCATCGATGAGAGACCTGCCTGGGATCAGCCCCTGCTCCACGCTTGAACAGGAATGACGCCTCGGTGATTCCTGTGGGCCCTGCTTCTCTTGGTACTCCAGATCAACAACCTACAGTCTCATTTTCATCCTGCCTTTGTCCAGTATTGGGTATCGTGAGTAAACATCAGGTAGCTCCTGCAACAACAGCTTAATCTAAAGTGTGGCATCTGATTGCCTTGTTCCTTTTCTTTCATGAACTGAGCTCTCTGGCTCCAGATTATAAATAGTGTGGGTTGTGCATGTTGTTTCTTCCATCACAGGGCCCCAACCAGCTGAATGCTGGCTACTCCGGCAACAATCCTGGCTAGCCCACCTGCCTCCTACCTGGGTACCCAGTGTGAGTGTGAGTGTGATCTGTGGGGACATAAGCTCATGTCTAACTGTTTGACTGATATAGCCTTTAAGCCAATTAACCTGATTCCGCCTCTCCCTTGTCCAAGTCCCCTGAATAAATCAGATCTAACTTTTTCTGCATTTAATCTGACTGTGGTTCCAGTTTGCGCTCAAAGTACTGTACTGTTGTTATTTGCTGTGCATAACCTTGTTTTACAGGAGTCTCCAGAGTCGAGCCAGAGGAACCAGCCCTGGTGGTAAGTGCAAACAGTGTGGGTACTTGTTGGTAGACAAGGGTACTGTGAAAGTGATCACTGTATATTGTTCAGGCCACTAGCAGGGAAAGAGGGGTTACAGTGTCCTGGAGGGCTGTGCCCAGGTTAGCTTGACCACTAACAACCCTGACCTCCGGGTGGAGGCACCCATTTTAGAACTCAGGCCCCTTAACCTGCAACTAGCCACACAGGCAGGGGTAGTAGCTCTTGGGATAGTGCCACCTAGGGGTTACACTTCTACTTATTTAAATCTGTATGTTACTATTAGTCTTATGTGTTAGGTGTTTGTAACTTTGCAATTGTTGCAACACTTCCATTTCTCACTTGTTTATTTATACTGTTGTTTATATGGTAACTCATCCAGTTCTTTACTATATTGTAAGCTCCTGTGTCATGCCTGAAAATAAACAAGTTCATATGTAGTGCACTTACCCAGTCACCAAAATGAAATAAATAAATACCTAAATTATAAGAAAAGAATAGATTATTAATTAAAAGAAAAGAAAAAGTTACTCACTTGTAACCATACATAGTTCTAGGAGTGGTATATGGTTCACATCCAAACTCTTGACAGTTGTACTGGAATGTGATGATTTACCAGACATCTTTAAGCTAAGCATCTCCCACCACCCGGTGGATATATCCCCCAACTTAGCCCAGTGACATCAGACCTCACACACTGGAAGCAGGATGAGGTGCCACTTGCTAGGGGAGGCCAGGTTGGGTGTGGATATGAACCATATACCACTCCTAGAACTACGCTTACAAGTGAGTAATCTAGTCTTCTAAGAGTGTGGACATGGTTCAGTTATCTACACTCTGGTAGACTCCTAGCACTTCTCTGGCAGAAGAAGGCAAAGCACACACCCCTGCTTGGTGAAAAGAGACTGGAGAACTGAGATCCTAAAAGTGCATCCCAGCATGAGTTGAGGTCGATGCAGTAGTGAAATAAAGATTGTGCTGACTTCCAGGTAGAAGCCCTACAAATCACCTGCATTGGAATATCCCTGGAAGCAACCACCGAAGCAGCAGTATGTCTGATAGAATGAACCTAATCCTTATGGGAGGGTTTCATAGATATATAGATACGCAGACACTGTCAGCAGATAAGAGCCTATGGCCCACCCAGTATGCCCATTGGAGTTGTAAGTTCCCTTTACGCTTTTTGTAGAAGTCTGTTACCCTTACCCCTGACCTCCAGAATTCTCTTATGGCTATCCCATACATTCTTAAATCCCGTGATTGTTTCAGAACCCACCACTTCCTCTGGCAGGGTGTTCCACTTGTCCACCACCCTTTCTGTGAAGAAATTCTTCCTCACGCTTCCTCTGAATCGCCTTCCTTCAACTTCATCCCACGCTCCAGTAATGGAATATCTTTTCACTGGAAAATAGTGTATTCCTGCACCTTGTTCCTCCCTGTTAGGTACTTGTATGTCTCTATCATATCCCACCTCTCCCTCCTCTCCACCAGGGAGTACATATTCAAGTCCTTCAGCCTGTCCTCATAGGACTTGTGGTGTAATCCCTGTGCCATCTGTGTTGCCCTCCACTGAACCTTCTCTACCCTGTCTATGTCCTTATGTAGGTAAAGTCTCCAGAACTATACACTTTACTCCAGGTGGGCCCTCACTAGTGTCTTATATAGTGGAATTATAACCTCCCTTTTTCTGCTGGTGTTGCCCTGCCTATGCATCCCAGCATCCTGTTTGCTTTACCTGCTGCCTTGTTGCACTGTTTCCTACCTTGAAGTCATCAGAGATGATAACCCCAAGGTCCCTTTCCTGCTTAGTTCATGCTAAAGCCTCACTCTGCCCCCCAACTGATATGTTGTTCCAAGGTTTTGTGCCCCACATGCATTATCTTGCACTACTTTGCACTGAATTTCAGCTGTCAAATCCTTGGCTAGTCTTCAAGCTTCTGCAGGTCCCTCCTCATTCTGTTTACTCCCTCTGCTATGCCCACCTGTTACAGAGCTTTGTGTCATCAGTGAATAGGGAAATTCTGCTTTCTAGGTCTTGCGCAATGTCACTGATGAAGGCGTTGAATAGGACTGGTCCCAGCAATGATCACTGTGGTACTCCACTGGTCACTCTTCCCTCTGTGGAGTAACAGCCATTACCACCACCCTCTGTGTCCTGCCGCACAACCAATTACCTACCCAACACACTACTGTCCTGCTCACTCCCATATTCCCCAGTTTGTTTAATAGCCTTCTATGTGGCACAGTGCCAAAGGCCTTGTTGACATCCAGGTAGGCCACATCCACTGCCCTCCCCTGATCCACCTCCCTTGTCACCCAGTCAAAAATTAAATTAGGTTGGTCTGGCATGACCTTCCCCAGTGAAACCATGCTGCCTTGGGTCCTGTAATCCATTGGCAACCAGATGTTCCACCAATCTCTATCAATAATGCTTCCATGATCTTCCCACTACCAAGGTCAGTCTGACTGGTCTGTAGTTCCCTGCTTCCTATTTGCTCCCACTTTTGTATAAGGGACTACATCTGTTGTCCTCCAGTCTTTGGGTACCTCCCTGTTTCAGTGATCTACTAAACAGGATTGCCAGAGGTTCGGCTACCACCTCTCTCAGTTCCTTTAGAACCCTGGGGTGCATCCCATCTGGCCCCATTGCTTTATCGACTCTTATTCCTTTCAGTTTCTTTAGGACCCTTTCCAGTGTAAAGGGACTTGTGTTCATTTCTGCACCATTCCACCTCGCATTCTCCTTCAGGCCCATTACCCTCCTCTTCCTCAGTAACAACTGAGCAGAAATATCTGTTCAGTATGTCTGCTTTATTGTTGTCCTCTTCCACGTGGTCCCCGTCCTTCCCTTCAGTCTCACTATCCCTCCCTTTGCCTCTTTTTTCACTTATGTACCTGTAAAAGGTTTTGTCCCCTTTACCCACTGATTTTGTGATGCACTCTTCTGTCTGAACTTTGGCTTCCTTACTGACCTCCTTGCCTCCCTTTGCTTTTCCTGGTACTTCTCCCTATCCCTTCTGCCTGTGTCTTTTTGTATTGCTGGATTCACTTTCTCCACTACCTTCTTGGAAAACCATAATGGCTTCCTCTTCCTTTTCCACTTGCTAACCTGCTTAATGCATAATTATGTTGCTCTTGTAATCCCTGTTTTAAATATTGCCCACTGTTCCTCCGCCCTGATTCCCTCACCATTCCCATTAATGCCTCTTCAAGCATGTCCCCATTTTCCCAAAGTCTGCCCTCCTGAAATCCAGGATCGTGGTTTTGTGGAGTTTGGTTCTGTTCCTTCTGTGATTTCAAACCACAGTGACCGTGGCCACTGTTCCCCAGGTGCTCCCCACTGTTACCCCATCACACTGTCCCTGTTTGTGAGCACGAGGTCCAGGATTGCCTTCTGCCAAGTAGGTTCCAGGACCAGTTGCATTAGGAAGGCACCTTGAAGGGAGTCCAGGATAAATCTGCTACTGGTTGATGCTGCTGCTGGAGGCTTCAGTCCACATCTGGAATACCGAAATCTCCAGCCAGCACCACCACCCCCTTGTCTGCCATCCTTTGGATGGCTAGCATCAACTCCTATCTGTTTCTTCCTCCTGGGCTGGTGGTCTGTAGAGCCACCCCTGTCAGGATGACTGACCCATTTTCTTTTCCAGCTTAACCCACAGTATATCTCCTCCATTTTGTTCCTCCTGGATCTCTGTGGTCTTTATGCCATCTTTCACATAAAGTGCCACCCTCCTGCCTACTTGCCTGCCCTGTCTCTTCTGAATATGTTGTAGCGAGTATGGCCATCTCCCAGTTGTGGTTATCATTACACCAGGTCCCTGTGATGGCCGCAATGTCCAGGTCCGACTGCACCACGGCAGCTTTCAGATCCTCCAGCTTGTTGCTAAGGCTCCTGGCATTGGCACATATGACTTTCCATGATGTGAACTCCTGGACTGTTTAGCTGTTCTACTCCAGCCCCCTCCCTGGTTGTCCTTTATCCCTAGTTCTTCCTGCTGTTTGCCCTTCTGTTGAATTTGACCCCTTTCTGCCTATCCACCCCTTGGCTGCTTAGCTCCATCTTTTGCACTCTGTTTTGTACAGATATCCCTTCTCCTGTTTACTGGCTCCACTGCTAGCTGTGGGGGTATGCAATTAGGTAACCTCCTTGCTGGCCTGCTCTCCCCCTTAGCTAGTTTAAATGCTTATCCATGTAGCCCTTAAACTTATCATTGAGTGTTTGGATTCCCTCCAGGACAAATACAGGCCATTAGGCTTGAACAATCCCTTATCCCTCCAGGTGGGTCCCCAGTCAGCAATGAATCCAAACCTTCCTTGCAGCACCAGTTCTTCAATCATGGATTAAAGTTCCTGTGCGTGCTCTCATGCTCTCCCATGCCTCTCACAAGTAGTACTTCCAAGAAGGTAACAGATGCAGCCACTTGCTTGAGACCCCTCCCCAATTTCTAAACTCTTCTTCAATTTTCTTAGGCTCCCCATTTGCCAGGTCATTAGTACCTAGGTGGATAATGACATCCAGCTCACCCTCCCATCTTGCCTTCCCAGCGATCCCCAGGATCTTCCTCCCATCCCTCAAGCCATGGCACCCGATAGGCACCTCACTTCCCTGTCCTCCCCCTTGTGTGTTCCTAGCTGGATCCTTCTTACAATAGAGTCCCCCCAGCAGGATTTGCTTCCTCCTCCTCCTCCTCTGGGGTCCACTGTTCTCCCACTAAGGTCACCTCCTCGGTTGACCTCCACATCCTTCACTTCCACTTCTCTGGATAACTCTGTTTGGTTGTCCTCATTTGCCAGTGTGGCATATGAATTCTGCAGTGGAATAGGATTTGGGATGTGCCTCTGCCCAGCCACCTTAAACCTCCCTGAGCCACCATCATCCAAGTGCTCCTGCGTTCTTGGCATCCTTTGAGGCACCGGCATTGGACTGGGTGGTCTCTGAATAGGGTGAAGGTGCTCCTGACTCAGTTTACTTCCACTCTGAGTCTGGCTACCTCAACCTGCAGTCCAGAGAGATGCCTGTAGATAGGCAGCAACTCAGTGTCCAGAAGGTCTGCCTGAATATACCTGCCCCATACCCACTGTATTACACCACTTCACATTATACTGCACTTATACTGCTATTCCAGTAGTTGTCTGTTACAGAAGCTCTGCTTGTAGTTCTGTCTTAATTAATTTATTGTCCTGAAAATCCAGCCACTGATCCTCAGATCCTTTTTTAAAGAAGGAAACAACACCAAAAATGAGTCAAAACACCTGTGCCAAGGGCAGGCTTCTCCTCTTATGCCCCTCCTACTCTACAACCCTGCTATTACATGTGTTTGGCTCCTGTCAATCAGATTTAACAGGACATATAATTAAGAGTGGAGGGTGGGGGAGGGTTGGTGAAAATTTGCAGCAAGTAAAGGCAGCAAAGGGAAAACAGCACCACTAAAAGCACACCACACTACATTTTAAATTTTCAAACAGCCCCAAAAACATTGCAAGTAAAGACAGCAAAGGAAAAAGCCCCACAAGCACAACAAACTTGTTTTACATTTTAACAGTCCCAAAAACAATTCCATGTAAAGACAGCAAAGGAAAACAGCACCACTAAAAGCACACCAAACTAGGTTTTAAATTTTCAACATTCCCAAAACAATTCCAAGTAAAGACAATAAAAAACAGCACCACTAAAATGCATAAGCCAACCTATAGCAGAGGTTGATGCAAGATGTGATCCACCTTGAAATCATTTGTTTTACTGCCAGTCTGCCAGGTGCAGCTTCAGCATAGGTGACAAACAGCTGTGTGAGCTTGTCCCCAAATCCCAGCCAGATGCTTCACATAATAGGAGAGTGTTCTCCACAGGTCCAGGGTATGGAACCTGTGGTCATCCTCTGAAGAGGGGTTGGTAAAAGTATACTGGTAAGTTAATCACCTGGTTATGGCAAAACTCTGTCATAGGGTGTGGGTTGACAGGATGCAATAAGCGAGCAAACCATTCACTTTAGTGCATAAAAACACTGGAAGCATTTATCATTTTACTTCTTCAGAACAAAATAATAAACTAAAATAATAAAAGGACAAACTTACAAAAAAATAGTACTCTAATTTTTTAGTACTGCACACAGAGTGGATCCATAGTGCCTTCTAGGGCCACCTCACACTGTGCTTCCTATCAGACCAGCATCTGGCACATGTCCTCTCCCAAGGCTGAACTGAACTTTGCTTTGAGGAGAGAGTTTTTATACTCTTTGGTGGGGTCACCTTAACTCTTTTACATAAGAAAACTAAATTGGTTAGACTATACAGCAAACAGTGACCCACCATACATTTTATTACCATTTTCTCCATTTTTTCAAGTCAGGACATATCAAAATTGCATAAGAAAGGACTATAATACCCTGAACTATGCTTAATTGTATATTAATCGTATATCAATCACACGGTTCCCTTCTTAATCACTTTTGAGTGACAGGGAGATTTGTATATGGGGGGACTGCAGAGGCACTGCTGTGTTAGAGAAACCCTGTTGCAGTCCTGAGGTCAGGTGAGACACAAGCTGAATTCATTCACTTTCTGAGTGCAATTACAATCTGACCCGCCGAGTTCCATCAGGAGGCCAAGTAAGCACTATCAAAACTCTTATTTGTTGTACTATAAATGGGCTGGGCTGCTTCAAAATGTAACTCCAGCTTTAAGCCTTTTATTGTTTTTAATTACTTTTACTTTCAAAGAGAGGATTATGAGGGGACTGCCTGGCCTACATGTGTATAGAGCATTCATTCAGCTACTAGCTATGTATGTGTGCTGCTAAATAAACAAGCATTTGTCAATGCCGAATGTTTGCTTGCTGACATTGGCATTGGTAGTGGAGGAGTTACAGAGCTGCATAATAGGATGGGCAGTGAAGTATTTAACTGAAACCAACCACCAGCACCTGCAGGAACTGACAGGCATTGGGGTGTGCCTTTGGGTCTCATCAGGCATAACGTCCACCATTTCACACACCTACCTGCAGACACCGACAAGTGTCACGGTGTGCCTGGAGGTCTTTGGCCTGATGCACACCCATTCCATCTGGAAATATGGTGAGAGGGGTGCGGTATAGGAGAATGGGGTAAACTTTGGGGCAGAAGAGTCCAAGGCACACCTCCATGCCTCTCAGTGGCTGCAGGGTGTGGGTGGGGTGGAGCAGTATGAGCATTGCAGGCAACAATCCCAAGTCACAGCCCTGATGCCTGTCATTCTCTACAGGATGGGCGTTATGGTCAGAAACCCTAACACCTCAGGCATTAGTTGATATTTTCACTCCAAATTTTCAACATGGTTCTTTTGTGACACCCACCTCATGAACAGTGGCAATATCAGTTTGTTAGCCAAAAGCTGCTTTTGCACAGCGACTATGGCATTTGTCACCACAGGTGCAAAACATATTCGAACAGGATGTAAAAAATGACAGCTGTGCTGTTCATGGAAAGTGTAAAAATGGCAGTGTTGAAAATTTGCAGTAAATATATTAAAAAACTGGTGAAGTCTCGGTGAGTAGAAACTGTGCAACGCACACCCGTAATGTAATTAGTTGAGGTTTTTACAGCAGATTGTCAACACAGGCATTTTGGAACCTCTGATCATGAACAGTGGCACTGTGATTTTCTTTATCTGTCCAGAACAATGATTTCCCCGCGACCACGCATTTCTGTGCTAAAAGTGTGAAAACACATTTTGGCCATGTTGTGAAAAATGACAGCTGTACTGTTCATAAGGAAGTCGCGGAAAAATGCCACTGGTGAAAATCTGGACTGAAAATATTACAAATTCATGAACTTACGAGGGTGCATGAAATTGCGTAATGCTCACTCGTAACAGTCATTTTATGGACTTTTGTCACCAAATTTTCAACATAGCCATTTAAGACCTCTGTTCACGACCAGTGTCACTGTGATTTTCATAATCTGTCCCAAACATTGCTTTCGCACACCGACTGCACTATTATGCGCTACATGCGGAAACACATTTTAGGTGAGATGTGAAAAATGCAGCTGTACTGCTCATAAGGAAGTGTGGTAAAATGGCAATGTTGAAAATCAGGTGCAAATATTAAAAATTCGCGAACTTACGAGTGTGCATAGGAACTATGCCAGCGCGCTCATAAAACAGTCATTTTTAGGAATTTTTTACGCCAAATTTGCAACATAGGCTTTTGAGAGCCCACCTTATGAACACTGGTACTATCGTTTCATTAATCGGTCTCAAAGGAGATTTCACTCAGTGACCGCGAAATCACCTTTCAGGCCTGATTAACAACATGACAGTGACAGAATTCATGACGAGGGGTCCCAAAAACCCCATGTTGAAATTTGGTGTCAAAATAAAAAATACCTGAGATATGCAGCAAAGTTGAAAAAACCCTATTTATTGCATTATACAGCTTACGGCATTTACTCAGTTAGCAGTTGGCTTTGAAGAGTGCAGAGGTGTTCGGTCTACCCGAGAATCGTCGCACCAGACTCCTAGGTAGAAGAATGAGGTGAAGGGGTGGTGTGGGGAGGCAGGGTGCACAGTGGGTGGAGTGCGGGTGGGGGCAGGAGACTATGAGGGACCGTTTTTTGTTTACAGTTTTTTTATTATTTGAGACAACGCTGGATGTTTGCTACACTGGGGTGGGCTCCCAGCGTGGCAGCTGGAAAGAGCTGTTTGAGGGGCTGGAGCAGATGGTGGATTGGGCACCCCGTCAGCCACAACAAGCTTTGCCATGCTGAGGTGGGCTCCAGCGTGGCACCTGCACGCTTTCTTGGTGGAAGTGCGTGAGCCGGCGGGATTGGGCACCCGTCGGCTATAGTGTGCTTGGGGGATGAGTGCATGAGCACGCGCACATGCGGCACGGCGCACGCGCCTGTGTGGGAGAGGGAGTGCCGCCACTCAAGCGGTGCTCTCTTGCAACTGTACAGCACTGCATTTGGATCATCACACTATGTTTGTTGCACATGCATGCAAGCAAACATAAAATGTAACTAGAGCTGAAAACACAGTCCTGTGAAGTTGCTGACAGCTGCAGTTTTACTCTGGCCATTTTTAGTAAAACTGGGCCAGTTTTCTTTAAACTTTCCTGGCAACCCTTGCAATATAAAATAAAAAGAAGTATGGTTTTAAACTGTGCTCCAACCTCTAGGCAGTAAGGTTTAGCCCTTTAATTATTACTCTTGTACCAAAAGAAAACAAAATGCTGGACATTTCCTTCTATTCATAATATAAGGACAGCACCTCTGTCCTTACTTCTGTTTATTGTGTAGGGCAGTGCTAGGAGCACTAGAGCGGCAGCTGAAATTTACAAAGTTATTATTCAGCTGCAAGCTCCATTCTTTGATGTATACCAGGTGTAATTCTGAGGTCTGCTCCTTTAAAAGAAGAAGCAGCCTTCTTGGACTGGAGCGGCAAAGTGCCTTTTCCTTACAATGCTCAGTTCACATACAGGCGTGAACCGAGCAATCTGAAAAATAAAACAATGCTTTGACTTTTGTCTCGGGCAGGCGCCTGTAATTTACAAGCACTGCTTTGCCCTAGATGTAAAATTACAGCCTCCATATGAACTGCTGAGTTTTTTAAGCTTACAAACAGCAGTCCACCAGTGCATGCAGGGAAGTACCCCTGTTGAGGAACATTTCTTTTATTTAACACAATAGGTTCACTCCTTGAGCGAATTTTAAACAGGAGGCCTTTTTCATTTATTTAAATTTACTTATTCATTCAGTGTTCTTACCACGTATTCCTAACATGGCATAGGCACCATTTTATATTTATACTGTATGGGGGGATGGGGAAGACCTCAGTCTCCTACCAGAGTACACACCTATGACAGGGAGTACTTACAGACAGCTTAAAGCTGTACTATACTGACTAATTCCTTCTCATATGCATTTTTATAATGAAAACAGGCACAAGCAATAATTATGCCAAATGATTCCACAATACAGGGCACATTATCTCTGTAATAAAGAATACAGCTTAAATAGCCCTATGTAGCAACAAAATATCATAGCTGTAAGGGTTCTCACAGAAATGCCTTGCTTCTGTTTATAATATATATACATACCTACCTACATACACACACACACATATACACACACACACACACACATATACACACACACACACACACACACCACACACACACACATATACACACACACACACACACACACACACACACATATATACACACACACACACACATACATATATACACACACACACACACACACACACATACATACACACACACACACACACACACATACACACACATACACACATACACACATACACACATACACACATACACATACACATACACACAAACTGATTTCCAGCCCAATTTTCCTAGGGCATCATATAACATTCTTTTCATTTCCTTATGCCTGAAGGCATAATTCAGTTTATTCTGGTTGCAACTGTTACTTTACACCTTTTAAGGAGCTCTTTCACTTCATTATAAGGAGGACTCAATGGATGGAATGTGAACAAGCACAGAAATAAGGAATAGCAGGAAAATAATGAAGATAGGATAGTACTTCACTAGGTGGCCTACCTAGAGTATTAGAACAGAATAAGTACAGTAAGTATAGCATAATGGTAACTGTTGTTAACAGAAGTTTAAGTTAGAAAAAGGGAGATAGGAAAGGTGTCCAATAGTCCAGCACACAAAGGGTATAGCCTATCTCTGTCACACACCTCCCTCCTTAAAGCAAACCAGTTTCCCACAATGCTGGTTTGACCTTACTACTACCATGCCAGCAGAGTGGGGGAAGTTGGTTGGGGCTTTCTCAGCATTCTCCTTTCTACCACCAATAATAGTAGCAGTGTTTGCTACTCACAGGGTTTACTTTGTATTAGTGTTCACAGGACCAGGAGCAGCAGGGAAGGAAACAAAAAAATAGGGTGCTTCCCTGTCCATTACTGAATCTGATACATCCTAGATATTTGTACACATATACAGTATGAAGAGGGAATTTACACAAACATGGGGGACACATAGGTTATCTGCAGCCCCAATGGCTGTTTTCACAAAAGACCCTTCAGCTCACCCATGAACCCTCATGCACCAAACATGCTTTCTTTTCATGCCTCTAAGAGGCCTTGGAGGCTTTACATGACCTCTCTGAGAGTCAGAGGTGTTCCCTGGTACTCATACCTCCCTCCTTACAGGAAACAGTTTCTGCAAAGAAACAGACAAACTGCTCTCCTTCCAAAACTGTAGGAGGGGTGGATCTCTGGCCCACCGTCTCTGTAAAGCTCCGCCCCAGGGTCGTTTACAAGTACAGCATAGGTAATTCCTCTGTGTTCCATAACAGGGCTACCTAATTACAATATGTTTACGCTGGGGTTGATGAATGCTTCTGCATAGTATTAATCTATGCTTTTCAAAATGGATTCAAACAGCAGTATATCATTCAATCTTCACCCTCTGGTAATAGCACCCAGCCCATTTTAATGCAATATCATACACTGTTTTATATACGTCACATCGAAGTCACATTCAGTAACCTCCTACTCTCGGACCAGGAGACAGAAAAATGAAAACAGATCAGTAGTAATAGAAAAAGATCAGTTAGAGAAGGAAGAGTTTCACCTATCAGACTAGAAAAGGTGAAAATAGTTAACAGGATAGCAAGACTGTCATGGCAGAAGTTTTAATTTCAGATAAAGAGATGGTCCAGTGTCTTGAAGCAAGAAGTATCCACCTTCCTTCTTATTGGAAGGGGATGGAGCTATGCCCGCCCTCTTCCATTAGCTCCATCTGAGGGTTCCTTTAACAATACAAAAAGCACCAGCATTTCCCATATTCCTTTTATGAAAGAATTACATAAGCAGACATATTCTAATTATTTCATCAAACCCTGAGACACATGTTACAGTACTTTCATTAGTACTCAGTTGGAAACAATACCTAGCAGTTTTATGCTGGGACCATCATCTTTACCTTCCGTTAGCTAATGGGCCCATGCTTTATCATATTCCCGATTATAACTATCTAAAAAGAAAAAAAAAAAACTTTACATATTTCCACAACCCACTATATCCTGGATTCTTAAGATTTAATCCCAGTGAATTATTTAGTGTAGGAGCCTAAAAGCTTTTTCTACAGGTGTGAGAAGGCTACCATCCTTCCCCAGATGCCTTGTGTAGGGTCTCCTTGCTTCCAAGGATGCCATTTTGTCATCCCTTTACCCTTCGAGTGACCGCTCTCCATACACCCTTCATCTACCCTCATCTCATTAGCAGAGATAGATGGCTACCTGTCAATACATCCCAGGCCAAAAATAGAACTGGTAATGTGGGACAGTACCGTCCTATGACTCCAAGGTCTTGACTGGTTGCCTCTTGCAGTCCCATTACCTTCTCCTTAAGCCCAGGGGGTACTAAAATCCTAGCATCTACCTTTTTGTTTTCTGGGGTTCGGTCTCATGTGGTAGAGAACCTCATTCCTTTTCTCCTACCACCACAGTTGTTTCATCCCTACACCCCCATTGACCTGTTTCCCATCTTACACTTTTACATATGCCTCTAACTTGGCTACTTCAGGGTCTTCTTCCTGTACTTTTCCACAATCAACAAAAGCATACTCTCAGATTGTAGGGACATACATCAAGATGGTCACAACAACATTTCTATGTCACTTCAGCCATAAAGGCTTCTTCTGTGTTGCTAGGCGTCTTGCCCAGTACCTATAAGAACAGTCTTACCTGGGGACTTATCCTCTTGCAGCCCATCCTCCTCCAGGTAACACGCAGGAAAAATAGATAATGTTGGCAATAATAGCCAAAATGTTCCTTCAGGGGGTCCTCTTCCAGGGTAACACCCAGGAAAAACAGGTAATGTTGGCAATAATGGCCACTGAGGTTCCTTCAGGGGTCTTCATCCTCTAATGCCCATAGATCCTCCTCCACCAAGCCTTCCTCAACATGCTCTGGTCATGATTCCTTCAGCAACACCCAGCAGCAGTGCTCTGCCTCTCTTCTACACTGGTCCACCTTCATCCATCGGCCACCAACCAGTGTACCAGCTGCACTAATTCTGCCATCCAGTCTTCAGCTCCATCATTCTCCCAAGGCACCTCACCCAGGTCACCATCTCCAGGCTTCATCCTCATTTCATCTGACACTATGCACTTTCTGCTGTTATCCTGTGATGACAGGTCTGGCACCCAGACTGAACTCCCCTGGGGTATGTTGGATGTTAGCTGGCATCACCACTGACACCATATGTCATAGGTTGTGGGGTGACAGGATACAATAAACAGGCAGCCTATTCACTTTAGTGCATAAAAATGCTGGAAGCATTTATCATTTTAATTCTTCAGATCAAAATAATAAACTAAATTAATAAAAGACAATCTTACAAAAAAACAGTACTCTAATTCTTTAGTACTGCACACAGAGTGGATCCTAGTGCCTTCTACAGTAGGTCCACCTCACACTGTGCTTCCCATCAGACCATCATCTGGCCCAAGTCCTCATATGTCTTCTCCCAAGGCTGAACTGAACTTTGCTTTCAGGAGAGAGGTTTTATATTCTTTGGTGGGTCACCTGACTAGCCCTTTATCTCTTTTGCATAAGAAAACTAACTTGGTTAGACTATACAGTAAACTGTGACCCACCATACATTTAATACCATTTCTCCATTTTTTCAAGTCAGGACATATCAAAATTGTATAAGAAAGAGCTATAATACCTGAACTATGCTTAATTGTATATTAATTGTCTATCAGTACACACGGTTCCTCCTTAATCACTTTTTGGTGACAGGGAGGTTTGTATATAGAGGACTGCAGAGGGCACTGCTCCCTTAGAGAAAACCCTGTTGCAGTCCTGAGGTCAGGTAGGACACAAGCTGAATTCATTCACTTCCTGAGTGTAATTACATTCTGACTGCATTGAGTTCTACCAGGAAACTCAGGTAAGCACTATCAAAACCCTTATTTGTTGTACTATAAAGGGCTGGGCTGCTTCAAACTATAACTCAGCTTTAAGCCCTTTATTGTCTTTTAATTACTTTTTACTTTCAAAAGACAGAGGGATTATGAAGGGGACTGCCTAGCCTACAAGTGTATAGAACATTCATTCAGCTACTATCTACTTATGTGTACTGCTAAATAAAAAATGTTACTAGAGCTGAAAACACAGCCCTGTAAGGTTGCCGACTGCTGCAGTTTTCACTCTGGCCCTTTTTAGTAAAACTGGCCAGTTTTCTTTAAACTTTCCTGGCAACTCTGCAATATAAAATAAAAAGAACTAAGGTTTTTAAACTGTGCTCCAACCTCTAGACTGTAAGGTTTAGCCCTTTATTTATTACTCTTGTACCAAAAGAAAGCAAAATCACGGGACATTTCCTTCTGTTCATAATATAAGGGCAGCACCTCTGTCCTTACTTTCTGTTTGTTGTGAAGGAAGCTAGGAGAACTAGAAGTGGCAGCTGAAATTTACGAAGTTATTATTCAGCTGCAAGCTCCTTCTTTGCTGTATACAAGGGCCTGGATATTCAAAGCAGTCGTGCATGGTGCAGCTGAGTTGCACTGGTGTGAAGAGATGTGGACTTGCATGAGGAGCTATATTCAGTGAAGCCACTGCACAGCGCAAATCTCATTGCACCAATGCGCAACTATAATGAATGCAGGCTAAGTGCAGGAGGCATGCCTATGAATATCCAGTGCAGTGCGATATTCAACTGTGAAACCATGGCGCAAGTGTGGAGCAAATCAGAGATGCCGAGCAGCCTTGTTTCTATAAATACAGGGTGCAAGCACACAGAAAGCACTTGCACCAGGTAAGAGTGAGTGAGTAAGAGAGAGAGAGAAAGAAAGACAGACAGAAAGACAGAGAGAGACAGAGACAGACAGACAGACCGACACAGAGGGAGAGGGACGGAGGTTGAAGTGGAGAGGGAGATGGGGCGGTGACAGTGTGACAGACAGGCAGACACACTGCCAGGCAGTGCACCAAGGTGGCACACAGCCCACAGCTAACCACCCAAGGGGATATAGGACAGCAAAGGGCCATGGATAGTGCACCCTTCATGATGGAGGCCATAATGAGGGCTGTGAGGGGCTGCAGGAACAGTGGCGTGGCCGTGGAAGGGCATGTCGGTGGTATGCCTGACACAGGTGGTACTACGCCGCATCACCTTTGAGCAGTATAGTGACACGGAGATCATGGTCTGGTACCACCTGAACAGGGCCATTCTGAGGCAGCTCTGCTAGCTGTGCAATGAGGAGATGCAGGCACCCACCAGATGGAGCCACGCCATGTCCATAGAGATGAAGGTGATAGCCATCATGTGCCTGCTCAGCATGGGCTTCCAGAGACCAACAGGGGACACCACAGGCATAACCCAGTCAGCCACGTCTCGTCTCATCACACAGTTCCTCAACACTCTGTTGCCACGTGCTCGGAATACATCCATTTCCCCAGCACAAGCGGAGCATACAGCAACCATGCAGGACTTCCACAGGGTTGCGCGTATGCCTGGTGTGATTATGGCCATTGACTGCACCCACGTGGGCATCTAGCATGCTACCTGGCCCTGAGTGTGGTGTACATCAATAGGAAGGGAGCCCAAGTGTCAACTACCAGGTGGTGTGTGATGCCACAGGCGCATCACCAATGTCTGCACCACACACCTAGGAGTGCACATGATGTGTTTATCTGGCACAGCTTTGTGCTGTGCCACAGGTTTGAATGTGGGGATATCCCCATGGGCCACCTAGTGCATGAGTATGGCATGGGCAAGGGGCAATGGGCAGAGCATACCTGGGATGGGGAGGGTAGGTGTGCATGTTGGTGTGGTACCTGGGACAGGCAAGGGCACAGCATAGCATAGCAGAGGGCTAACCATGTCATTATCTACACAGGGACAGCGCCTATCCACTGCAGCCCTGGCTGCTCACCCCCTGCCAGCACCAGTCATCCCCAGCAGAGGACGCTACAAAGAGGCACATGCCAGTACATGCAACATCATCAAGTGAGTCTTTGGCATGCTGAAAGCATGGTTACGTTACTCTAGACAGGTCGGGCGGTGCCTACAGTACAGCCCCTAGAAAGTCTGTGGCCTATTCTCGGTCTGCTGCATACTGCACAACATGGCCATTGACTGTGTGATAGTTGTTGAGGCTGATGAGGGGTGACAGTAGTGGGAATTATGGCAATGGGCTGGAGGGAGGTGGACAGCCACCCCTAGGCAGAGGGATCCCCAGCTGATCCAGCAGGCAAGACAGCACAGGGACACCATAGCATGGGAGCACTATGGTGCACACATGTAGGTGGTGCGATACACATGTATAGCCACACAACAGGTACAGCACACATGCAGGGGCATGCATGGCACTGGGCATACACACACTGAGGCAGGAAGCAGGGGTATGGGTGACAGGGCACACACCACACACAACCACACACAGCACCCTCACAGCCCCACATACACACTCACCCACACACACAGGCGTGGGTATGTGGCATGGATCAGATGCATCGCACGGTGCACAGGCGCAACCAGGGCAGAACTGCTGTAATCAAGCCCTCGCCACATGGCCCAGCAGCTGGGCAAGCATGCACACAGGTAGCGTGAGGCATAACACACAGGTGCCACACCTGTGGTAGGCACACATATCGCCCATGTGCACACTGGAAAGTAGCTGCAGACCACAGGTGATGTGGGCCACAGATCAGGTCTGCTGCACAGAACCATGGCCACCACAGCCACAAGGGCAGCCATGCCTGGGCCGATTGGCAGCCACAAGCTGCACATCAGCCTTGGGGAATGTGCAACAGCCCCCAGGGTGGAACTGTGATACTGTGACCTTGTTCATGCAGGTGTGTCGGGCGCCCAAACAGCCCAGCCCTGGGCATGCCAGGGATGCTGATGTCTGAGCACAGCATCGACTGTGTGAGGTTGCCCGACTTGGTATGTGGGGTGGACACCACACTGTAGAGGTCTTCTGTGCCCGGCCATACCCTGTGGCAGTCAGCAGTGCAAAACCATCTGAGATCACAGTGGCAATGCAATCCAGGGATTCAGTTATGGCCTCCTGCATGCACTGCATCCCCACCAGGATCTGTGCAGCACACCCTTCTGCTGCTCACTAACTGGTGCACCTCCATGCACAGTGTGCGTACCCCAGTGGTGAACAGCACCTGTTGCTGAACAGACTCCTGCAGCAGACAGGTGAGTTCAGCCAGCGAGTCAGCATCCTGGGGCTGTCAGGAAGAACGCCCGATCCCCATGTGGTGACGGTCATGCTGCACAGCCCCCTCTCTTGTGGGCGCTGCACAGTGCGGTCTGCAGGGGATTAGGTCGGCAGGTGCACTGGAAGTGGACCCTGTGTCCGGCTGCCGGTGGCACCTGCAGCCTGCTGCTGTCGCCTGTCCGGCTGCTGAATGCCACCCAGCGCCTGCTTGGCCACACAACCTCCACAACAGGGCACAACCAGGGCAGCACACTGCTGTGCCTACAGTGGTGGCAGGCAGCTGTCCCACCACTTGCAGAGCACTGGGCATGCTGCCTGTGTCAGTGGCCAGCAGTGGTGTCTCCCCACAACAGTGGCCATGCTGTCCAGGATGAGTAATGTCATCATCACTGTTGGACCCTGCCCCGATCTTTGTCTCTGCACACAGGACCCCAAGGTTAGCATCCTGCGGGAACACATCCAGGGCCCCATCTGACCCCAGGTCCAGGGCATCCACCTGCACAGTGGTGGTGAGATGCAGCCTGTCAGGCCTCCGGTGCCCATGGAGGTGGAAGGCTGGTCTTCGGGGCTGGTCCAGTGGCCATAGCTGCTGCTGCCACCAGCGCCCCATCATCTGCATGGAGGTGTGCTGGTGCTGAAAGGAAAGATAGGCATGTTAATGATCAGGGCCCACAGTGCACATGTGCTGAATGGTATCATGGTGTCAATCATGCACTGTGTGCTGACTGTGCAATGGAGGCCATAACGTATGCTGCACCAGGCCTGCTATCATGCACGTGCGCACTGCGCAGTGGGTGGCCTCTTGACCCCTGCTGTGACCCCTGACCCCTGGGTCACCCCTCACCCGTGACCCCACCTAGCCACGCCCATGCCGTACATCTCTGAGATTGCATGATGGGTGGACACAGTGCATAGTTTCCTCGCATCGCACATCTGGTGCATGCCGTACACGCAGCGCTACTGGATGCCATTTTGTCACTGGCTACTACCTCACAGCACGGCGCAGCCGAAGGGCACCGAGGGGCACAAAACTGGACACAGGTGGAACTGGTGAACCTGGTCACCTGCATCCAGCCCCACAAACCCCAACTGTTTGGCCAGGAGTCCCTGCAGCAGCCCAGGATTGCGGTGTGGCGGGGATTGCTGCAACACTGCTGCAGCAGACTGGGGTGGCCAGGACAGGGGAGCACTGCCGCCACCGATATGGAGACCTGGTGAGGGGGACCCAGACCACCTGGGGAGGCTGGAGTCATGTGCCAGGTGTGGGGCTGTGCCACAGCCAAGTGAGTAGGTCCATTTGCATGTGTGACCTTTTGCTGTACTGTGGTGTTGACTAGGCTGCCAGGCATGCCCTGCAGAGCAGTGCACTGCCATCGTGTGCATCGTGGGGTGCCAGTGCCAGCAGCCACTTACATTGCAATGCAGCTGTGCAGGATGTGTCAGGCAGTTTCTCACCCTGTGAACAGGGGTGGGGATGGTGGGCAGCTGCTGTTGATGTTTACTGATGTGTACCTGTCTATGTTCTATTCCCAGGGCCTGAAAATTGCGCAGGGGCAGCGACAGCAGCAGTGGCAGGGCATCAGGCCATGGCCGGACCTGGAGGGCAGCACAGGGTGGCTCAGGCACCAGCAGGGCCACAGAGGGCAGGGGAGGAGGAATGACTCCCAGGCAGACAGGCAGTGGCAGCATAGACAGGCAAGTGGAGGGCAGATGTGCCAGACAATGCTCACACCTGAGTGAAATGAACACGTCTCTACCCCCAGGTGACAGTGTTTCTCCCTTCCGGCCATGGCTGCTCACCCCCATATGATGGCTCAGTAGTGACAGCAGCAGGACGTCAGTGGGTAAGTATGGGGTAGGGGTGTGGGGTGATGGGTCCTGAAATGGAGAATAGGGGTTGGATAATGGGGAATAGACAACAATGGGTGGTTTTCTTTTTAATGGGAAAAAATGATGAGGGCAGCTTTCTTTTTCAAGGAGTTTGCTGAACAGATGAGGACTGTGTACTGTTTGGGGGTTACACAGTGGACAACAATGGACGGACAGATGATAGTGGTGCATTGGGCACCCTCAGTGTCTACATACTGTTTGGGGGTACACAGAGCACAACAATGGATGGACAAATGAGGACACTGGGGATTAGATCCCAGTATCTGTATACTGTTAAGGGAGGGAGGTTACGCAGTGGACAATGATGGATGGTTTTCTTTTTTTTAGGATAAAAACAAGCATCTGTCAATGCCAAATGTTTGACGTACTGAAAAATGTCCACTTCTGCACCTTGTTTTGCCCTTGAGGTACTTGAACATATCTATCATGTTCCCAACTCCCTCCTTTCTTCCAATAAGTACATATTGAGATATTTTAATCTCTCTGATGTGTTATGTGCTACAAGCTATGTACCACCTTAGGTTGCCTTTTGTGGACTGCCTCCACCCTGTCAATTTCCTTGCACATTTGAGGCCTCCAGAATTGCACACAGTACTGTAGGTGAGGCTTCACTATTGCATTTTATACAATGGCATCACCACCTCATGTCTTCTGCTGGTGATACCTCTGCCTATGCACCTTAGCATGCCACTGGCTGTCCTTGCAACATTTGTGCTCTGCTTTGACAAGTTTTGGTCATCAGAACTGATAACTTCTAGGTCACTTTCTTGCTTGGTGATCATCAGCATCTCCACCCCATCCTGTAACTCTCCACAGGCTTTCCTCTTCTCAGGTGCATTATTTGGGCTTCATTGCATTGAACCTCAGTTGTCACTCCTCAGACTATTTTTCAAGCCCTGCTCATTTCTCCTCCACCCCTTCTGAACTATTCACTCTGCTACAGATGGTGTCATCTGCAAACAGGCAGACAGACCTTTCCTTCTAGCCCTTCCATAGACTTTGACTTTGACTGCAGATAAGGACCACTTGGCCCACTCAGTCTGCTCATTTCCCTACCTATTGGATAAGCTGCAGATTCTAGTTAACCAACAGCCTATTTTCTGCAATCCCCCACTATAATTGCCTTATGTCTGTCCCATGCATGTTTGAATTCCTCCACTGTTTTAGACCCACAACCTCTCCAAGAAGGCGGTTCCATGCATCCACCACTCTCTCCGTGAAAAGGAATTTCCTCACATTACCCCGAGCCATCCCCTCTAACTTTAAATTGTGCCCACTTGTTCTTACACATCTCTTTTTCTGAAAGATGCTACCCTCCTGGACTTTGTTGATTCCCTTGAGGTACTTAAAAGTTTCAATCATGTCCCCCTGTCCCCCTTTCATCAAGGGTATACATATTAAGCTAGCTCAGTCTCTCTTCATATGGTTTCTGATGTAGACCCTGCACCATTTTAGTTGCCCTCCTCTGGACTGCTTCCATCCTGTCTATGTCCTTGCGTAGATGAGGTCTCCAAAACTGCACACAGTACTCCAGATGGGGTCTCACCAACTGTCTGTATAGAGGGATAACCACTTCCTTTTCTACTTGTGATGCCCTCCTATGCATCCCAGTATCCCCTGGCTTTCCCTACTGACTTCTCACATTGCTTACCCACCTTTAGGTCATCTGATATGACTACACCCAGATCCCTTTCCATTATTGTTGTCGTTAGTACCTCCCTGCTATTGTGTACTCTTCTTCTGGATTTTTATTTCCCAGGTGCATTACTTTGCACTTCTTTGCATGAATCTAAGTTGCCATATGTCTGACCATTCCTCCAACCTTGCCAAGTCCCTTCTCATCCTTTCTAACCCCCACCGTGTATCAACTCTGTTACAGATCTTTGTGTCATCCACAAGAGGCATACCTTTCCTTCCAGACCCTCTGCAATGTCACCTATAAAAGACGTTAAAGAGGACTGGACTAATACTGAGCCCTGAGGTACTCCACTAGTAACCCCTTTCTTCAGAATGTGTTCCATTCACTATTACCTTCTGTGTCCTGTTGTGCATCTAGTTTGCTACAGACTACCACCCTGGGACCCACTCCCAGGCTGGCTCACTTGATTATTAATCTTTTGTGCGGGACTGTGTCAAATGCCTTGCTAAAGTCTAGGTAGGCCATATCCACAGCCCCTCCCTGGTCTATTACTTTGGTCACCCAGTCAAAAAAATTGATTAGATTTTTACTGCATGACCTTCCTACTGTGAATCCATGCTGCTTTGGGACCTGTGCCCGCTGACCTCTAGATGCTCAACAATTCTTTCTTTCAGAAGTGATTCCATCATTTCCCCACCACTGAGGTCAAACTAACAGGTCTGTAGTTTCCTGCTTCTGGCTTGCTCCCACTTTTGTGAAGGGAATCACATCTGCCCTCCTCCAGTCCTCAGGTACCACCCCATCTTCCCATGATTTATTAAAAGTGCGGTTAGTGGTGTCACTAGGTCCTCCTTAGCTTTTTAGGATTCTAGGTGAATCCCATCAGGCCCCATTGCTTTGTCCACCTTGAGTTTTAGGAGTTCTTTCAGTACCTTTCTTCTGTAAATGGACTGGTATCAACCCCACTATCCAGAGTGCTTCTGCTGTTTGGCTTAGATAACTCCTCCTCTTCTTCTTTTGTGAATACTGAGCAAAAGTATTCATTCAGTATCTCTGTCTTTTCACTGTCTCCCTCTGCCCACCTCCCTCTCCTTTATTAATCTTCACTATCCCTCCCTTAACCTTTCTATGCTCTCTAATGTACCTATAAAAGTTTTATCCCCTTCTTAACTGAGTTGGCTATCTTTTCCTCGGTTTGGGCCTTTGCTTTTCTGACTGCCTTCACCACTTCTTTCTGCTTTAATTGATACAGTTCCCTGTCATGCTCCATCTGTGATTCCTTATACTTTTGAATGCAGCCTTTTTCTCCTTAACCTTCCCTGACACCTCTTTTGAGAACCATAGTGTTTTTTTTTTATTTTGCTTTGTTTTCTTTATTTGTTTCACACAAAGGCTTGTTGCCTCCATGATGGCAGTTTTGATTTTCTCCATTGTTCTTCCACCCTTCCTTTCTGGCCATTTGCTAATGCATTCCTCAGGTATTCACCCATTATGCCAAAGTCAGCCTTCTAAAGTCCAGTATCTTTGTCTTTGTATGGCTTGTCTCCATGGTTGTGTTTATTGTGAAGCACACTGTACAGTGGTCACTTGTTCCCAGATGTCTACTGACTTCTAAGTTTGTGATTCTCTCTCCATTTGAGTACCAGGTCTAATATTGCTCCCTCCCAGTGGGTTCCACCACTAGCTGTCTAAGGCATGCTCCCTGTAGGGCATCGAGAATGACCCTGCTCTTGGATGTGGCTGCAGTCCATGTTGCCCAGTTAACATCTGGCATATTCAGGTCCCCATCAACAGTATCTCCCTTTTTCAGCCATTTTGAGAATGCCCTCTATCATTTTCTTGTCCATTTCCTCCCTTGAGACGGGAGCCTGTATACAACCCCTGTGCAGATTGTGATGCCATTCCCTGTCTCCAAGGTGACCAGAGTTCCTCTTGTCCTCCCCTTTACTTTTTAGTTCTGTAGCTTTGATCCCTTCCCTTATGTGAGAGCTACTCCACCTCCTCTTTACCCTCCTGACCCTTCTGAAGATTGTGTACCCTGGTATGTTGACATCCCAGACATGGTTCTCTGTGTACCATGTTTCTGTGACTGCACAATAGCCAAGTGTTCCTCTTCCATCAGGGCTACTAGCTCTGGAAGCTTGTTTCCTAGACTATGGGCATTGGTACTCATTGCCCTCCATTTAATGTTGGCTTTATCCTTTTTACCCCATCCCTGCTCTTATTGCCCTTGTCCATTTTCCATTTACCCCTGTCCTGCCCTCTGTCAAGCTCTGTACCTCAGTGTTTACCTACTACCTGCCATGTTTTGTGGGGAGGCTTGAACTTTCCTGTTTCCTATCAGCACCTCCCCCTTGGCTAGTTTAAAAGCTTGCCAAGGAAGCCTTTAAACCTGTCACCTAGGGCATGTTTCCCTTCCTGGACAGATGCAGACCATCATGCCAGTACAGACCTTCATCTCTCAGGTGGACTCCCAGTCCCAATGAAGCCAAAGCCCTGTGCTCTGCACCAGTTTGCAACCATTCATTAAATTGCATGGTGTGCAGTACCCTACCCTCACCCTGCCATAGACTGGCAGCACCTCTGAGAAGGTTACCGTGCTTGCTACCTGTCTGAGGCCCTCCCTAACGCCACAAATTCATCCTGCACTGCACTGATTTCATGCCTAGCTAGGTCATTTGTCCTGAGGTGGACAATGATATCTAGTTTCCTCTCCTGTGATGCTGTTTCTGCAATCCTGAGGATTCGCTTCCTGTCCCTTCAAGCCATGGCACCAGGCAGTCACCTTACTTCCTCTCCTCTCCCTTCCTCAGGTCTACACCCCTAACAATTGAGTCCCCTATCAGAAGCTGTTTCTTCCCCTGTGTTGTCCCTTGCCACTCTTTTGTGGGTCTCCTTGTAGATGTCCCCAGCATTCTTCTTGGTCTCCAATGAGGGTGTCATCATAGAGGAACCTTGATTTGCCAGACTGACATATGATTTGTTTAGAAGTGCAACTCTGGGGCTATGCTTCTGTTCCACCACCCTCTCCCCTCCCAGAACCTGCTGTGGTCCATCTGCTTTTCACACATGGCAGCCTCTGAGGTAGTGGTTGTGGAACTGGTGCTCTTGGGTGGGGAGGCCTCCCTAGTCCTTGCCAGTTCAGCCTGGAGGTGGGCAATCTCCTCCTCAGAGCTGACAGTTGCCTGCAAATAGGGCAGCAACACAGGTTCCAGAATGTCTCCCAGAAAATTGCTGCCCCACAGCCAGTGCATTCGCCACTCCCACATGTCCCTCTTCCTTATAATACACAATGAGTAATATATACATTTTTTTTGTGTGTGTGTACTTACCCTTTATGCACTGGACTGGGTAATTCAGAATATAACAGTTCTGCTCAAGACCTGTTGAGGAAGTGATGTCAGAACCTTGGCTATAAAGGAAATGCCATGCCTGGGGTGGGTGGGGTGAGGTGAAGGGTGGGTGGGTAGGCCACAACCACTTGTGACTGTTAGAAACAATCAAATACACCACTGCTTCCACAATGTCTGTAATGAAGACATTGAACAGTACTAGTCCCAGGACTTATCCCTGAGGTACCCTACTGGTCACCCCTCTCCCAGATTGGATCCCATTACCACCACCCTCTGCCCCTGTCAGTCAGCCAGTTTCCAACCCAGTTTATCAGCTTGTGCCCCATTTCCAGACTACTCATCTTGTTAATCAGCCTTCTATGTTGGACATTGTCAAAGGCTTTGCTGAAATCAAGGTAGGTGACATCAAATGTCCCTCCCTGATTTACTTCTATAATGAGGCATTAGAGTTTCCAACCCTAATGCCCCACTCCCCCCTGCAGAGACTGACAGGCATTGTTGGTGTCCCTTTGGGTCATCAGCTATAATGCTCATGCCATTCCACCCCCCACCCAGCAGACACTGATAGGCATCACGGTGTGCCTTGAGGTCTTCAGCCCTAATACTCATCCCATTCCATAATGAAATAAGCTGAGATGGGTGCAGTATAGGAGAATGGGGTGAACATTTGGGCCAAAGACTCCAAGGCACAACTGATGCCTGTCAGTCTCTACAGGGTGGGAAGACTGGTGCATTACAGTTGGAAACCCTAATGCCCCAGATGTTTGTTGGTATTTTCACTCCAAATTTTCAGCATGTGCTTTTGGGACACCATCTCATCAACAGTGGCACTATCGTTTTGTTACTCAATCCCAAAGGTGATTTTGGGCAGCAATTGTGCCATTTGGCACCTCAGGTGCTAAAACACATTTGAGCAGGATGTGAAAATGACAGTTGTACTGTTCATGAGGAGGTGTGAAAAATGGTAATGTTGAAAATCTGTAGTGGAAATATGAGAATAGCAAAGTTACGAGAGTGCATAGAAACTGTGAAACACACGCCTGTAATGCAGTCATTTTTTGGAATTTTTTCACCAAGTTTTCAGCATGGGCTTTTTGGGACCTCCCTCATGAACAGTGACACTGCAATTTTGTTACTCCATCCCAAAGTTGATTTTGCATAACAACCATGCTATTCTGCACAACTGGTATGAAACACATTTTAGGTAGGATGTGAAAGATGAGAGCTGCACTGTTCATAAGGAGGTGTGAAAAAATGGCAATGTTGAAAATCTAGAGTGAAAATATAAAAATTGATGAAGCTACAAGTGTGCATAGAAACTGCACAAAACACGCTCATAATGCAGTCATTTTTGGAATTTTTCACTAAATTTGCAACATGGACTTTTGGGACCCCACTTCATGAACAGTGGCAAAATCAACTTTTGGGATCAAGGAACAAAATGACAGTGACTTGTTCACAAGGTGGAGTCCCAAGAATCCCATGTTGAAAATATGGGGCTAAAATTCCTAAAATGGCTGATGTACCAACATAAGTTGAAACCCCATTGACTCCAATTATATGGCTGACCTTTTATTCTTTCAGTTTGCCTGTTGGCTTTGAAGAGCGCAGATGTGTACCGCCTGCAGAAGATTGTGTCTGCTGACCTCAGAGGGTAAGTAAGGGGTCGGGGGGGCAGAGGGAGGGGAGGGGATGAGGAGACAATGAGGATGGTTTCGTTTTACAGTTGGAAAAAAAGACTGCGAGGAAGGTTTTCTTTATTTACAGGTAAAAAAATAAATACAAATTTAGGTTCACTAAGGTGGGCTCCCAGTATGCTACAATAGTGGTGGGGAGGGGATGCTGACATTGGGATTGGGCTCCTCAATGTCAGCTAGGGATATAGACAGGTGGGTGCATCCGACACCGGAGTAGGCATCCCGGTGTTGGAAAGGACCTAGGGAAAGGGGAAATTGTTTAACCAGGAAAGACACACTAAGTGGCAGCAGGAAAGGGGCATTGTTTAACAAGAAAAGACACACTAAGCCACAGCTGAAGGGCTCACATTTCAAAGGACAGAGCTGTGCACAGCATCAGTTCTGTCCTTTGAAATGTTTTCGAGATGAGCCCCTCAGCAAACCAGTGTCATCAGGACACTGCCTGCTGATTGCTGGCCACAGACCGCCCCTGCAGCACTGCTGACCATTGGGCTGGCAGCCCTCACACCTCTCTCTCTCTCTCTAGCAACTCCCATATCAACATGTTCATCTGCGCTTGCGCACTTGGTGAACATAAAATGGGAAAAGGTCAACTTCTGTCACCTTGATTTACAAAATGGTTTAAAGTCCAATTCATCATTATAATGTCCATTGGTTTTATAGTTTTCCAGCAGCAAATCCATGGATTTTCTCTTTGTAGAATTCTACACTTTCTGTTACACTTTCCCTATGTTTTGTCTCTATTTATGGTTATGAAATGCAGTTCATTATGGTCATTCCCATGTTTCTCCAAAAGTAGGTAAAAGCAAGGTGTCAAGTCCAACACTCACAATATCCCTAACATATTTCTGAATGCAGAATATATTAAGATGTCTTATTGTTCTCCCTACATCCAGTTTTGGACAAGACCAGCAGATAATGTAAATAACTAACTACTAACTTAACTAACTAACTTAGTAAATACTAAGTCTAAGTACAACTAATAAATTTCCTTATTTCAGTCACATAATTCTAATTATAATGTTCAAATCCTTATGTTATTTAGCAGTCTTACAGTAGACTCATTTAGCTACCACAGCTACAATAGCCTACTGAAGGGTTAGTAGCCAGGAAAACGGGTTTCTCTGGGAGGGATTTCAATTACTGTAGTCCAATATGTCTCTCAAGGCAGTAATCCTTTCAGAACTAACTCTAGGGCTATTGCCAATAACCAGTAGTAACACAGCATCACTGTAAAGATATGTCAGAGTTTCTTTTCTAACTGCAGCAACAATCTGTGATTCAGTGGAGTTTTGCGGCAATCTTGAATCGTCTTTGAGATTAGGTCTCAATAAGGGTTGTCTCTCAGTATTATTAGCTCAATTCAGAGACTCCACAAGCTTTAAGTTATCATATCCCTTTCACAAGTTTCTCCTTATGTTACTGTGCTTGTGCATTAAAGACCTACTGTTGGAACAATTCATCCTGACCCTAATAAACTGGCCATATGGAATGGAGTTTATAAGATGTCCCTTTCAGTTGTAGGCAGACAATTTGTGGAAGTGTTTTGCATTACCCTTGTTCAGATCTTGATGCTTAAGTTTTGAGAAAGTAATATCAAGAAAATTCAGTTTGGAGGAGATCACAATGTACTTGAAATGCAAATTCAAATCAGAGCCCCCATATTCAGATGATTAGCATGGCACTTATAATGTTAGCACCACGTTAACTGGGAATAACATGGTTGGATGTTCATGGCCATATTCAATGGCCCAAAGAGTGCAACGCTAACCCAATAGTCTCTATGCACCGAATATAATGCTGCACCTAATGAAAATGAGGGATCCCTCTTGTATACCGGCACAATGGTATATTCAGAGGTTTTGAAAGCACTACACAGCCTCTGTCATAGCTCTGTTTAACACTTTCAGATCCCTGCAGGAGCAGTCAGTCCCTGTAGAATTCCTTCACCACATGATTGCCATTCCAGTCCCCCATATGGTATATAATATCTAGATCCCTGGCATTTAATAACCTGCCAGGTCACCATTCGATCCCCATGAGATATACAATACCCATATCCCTGGCATTTAGTAGTAGTAATTTATCTTTGTATAGTGCCCTTTACCTGAGGCTCAGCGTACCTTATAAAAGTAACAAGCTACAGTATACACATGAATAAAATTAGTAAAATAGTTTCAGTATTTAAAACAACATTAACTAAATAAATAAATAAATATACACCAATTAAAGAAAATGGCATCTGCAAAATAAAGTCTACTAAATATGACCACAAGCCTCATTAAATGAAAAGGTCTTAATGCGCTCTTGAATGCCTCCATTGAGGGGTCTCCCTTAAAGATCTAGGTAGCAAGTTCCACAGGGCTGGACCAGCAACCTCAAATGCTTGTTCACCTAATGATTTAAGCCTATCCTTGGAACTGCATGGAAGCCCACCTCAGTGGAGCAGAGGAGGAGGATGATAAGGTGTCAGGAGTTCCCTCAGGTACCAGGGCCCACTCCATAGAGGACCTTTATGGGTCAGTAAACCTATGTTGAAGGTGATATGGCACATTACTGAAGCAGTGCAGTTCACACAGGACAGTGGTCATGTGTCAGGAACTAGCAAGACTCATCAGCAACTAGGCAGCTGTGTTTTGCACCGGCTGCAGGTGCTGTAGCATGCCTCCACTGACCTCAAGGTACAGAGCACTGCAGTAGTCAAGCTGGATGTCACAAACACATGTACTAGTAATGGCAGATCTTTAGGAGGACCAAGCATTTAATCTGTCCAATGTTCCTGAGATGGCAGAAGACATTGCAGACTACTGCTGACACCTGAACCTCAAATGTCAGCCTCTCATCCAGAATGGTCCCAGGTACTAGGTGAAAATAGTGACAGCACAACATTGGCTGCAAAACAGTGCAAGAAAGACAGCATGAAGGAAAATGGTGACAAGTAATAAGGGCAACGGGTAAAGATGGTGAAACTCTAACAAAAGGTAATGAAACCCACCACGCCAGCACCACTGCAAAGAGAGTAAAGGAACTGGGTCAGGTGAGATGTAGGAAATACACTCTTGTGGGGGTGTAACTAGGGACAAGGACACAGTGGGGGGGCATTTTACCTGACTAGGGTGGTGCAAGTCAGGATGGGGGACAGAAGGGAACATCATCAGTGTCTGCAGTGGGCTTTGCCTGCTGCAACCCCCACTCCCCTAACCAACATATAAACATCCCCCTGTTGCAAACATCGAGGGACAGCAGCACAAGTGGAAGACAACACCCAAATAGCCTGCACTGTACTTCCCCATGCACTATTTTTCCTGGTGCTATAATACCTTCGCTGTTTTTCATCACTGTTAAACCTGCACTATTTTCACCTAACACCGATTTATCGCCTCAGTGGAAGTCACAAGCCTAAAGAACCTGAGCATAAACTCCATCCCTTCTTTGGCCACCTCCACTCCCCTCCTGCAACCTGGCTCAGTCACCATTACCTCCATCTTGTCCTGGTTAGATCTAAGCCAGCTAGAGGTCAGCCAGTCCTGGATCTCAGCCAAATGGAAATTAAGTATCTTGACTGTATCAGGTGTCCCATGTACAAATGACAAATACAGCAGGGTATCATCTACATAGCAGTGCAAACCCAGTCTATATCATCTAATGACCCTCCCGGGAAGCATATATACTGCAAACAATATGGAAGAGATGATCGATTCCTGGGTATTTCAGAGCAGGGGCTTCAGGGCAAAGGAAATTCCTATACTACCCTCTGCATCCTACCTCTGATGTAAGGCTCAAATCAGAAGATGACCATGGCAGTGAGTACACAGTGATGCAGAAGGTGGTCCAACAGCAACCCATGTTCCACAGTGTCAAACATTGAGGAGAGATCAAGAGGATGAAAACTGACCATTCTCCTTTATCCATGCCCACAGCAGATCATTACACACAATCACCAATGCACTGACAGTACTATGTATGGACCTAAAATCAGACTGGAGAGGCCAACAGATGTCATAGGCAGTGAGATGTGCCTCAAGCTGCAGTACCACAATCTTCTCAATAATCATAGCCAGAAATAGGAGGTTAGAGACAAGTTTATAATTCCCCAAGTAGTCCAGGTCCAGAGCTTCTCCAGAAGGAGTTTCACCAATGCTTCTTTCAATGAGTTTGGAAAGGTCCTGTCGAGATGGAGCACCTAGCAGTCCTGTGAACACTGGTCCAGTAGCCCTACAGCTCACCAGAAGCTGTGTCGGGCCTGGGTTGAGTTCGCAGGAAGGTGGGCTGCAGCTCAGAGATTTTCTCACAAATCTGCACCATAAGTGGCCTAAATTCTCCCGGCTACAGGGGTGTGATTGTGAGGTTTATTTTATTATTTATTTTATTTATTTATTTTGCTTTTGTTGACCGGGTAGGTGCACTAGACAAATCCTGCCTATTTTCAGGCATGACCCAGGGGAGGGGGATAGATGAATGCCAACTGACTTTGAACCTGATTAAGCTGTTGGTCATCTTACACAATGGTGGGGAGGTAGAAACAACAACAAAAATCGAAAGGGACCTGGGGTAATCATATCAGATGATCTAAGGTTAGCAAGCAGTGTGAGAAGGCAGTAAGTCGGGCTGGGGATACTAGGATGTATAGGGAGAGGCATCACCAGTAGAAAACAGGAAGTTGTTATCCTCTGTACAGACAGTTGGTGAGACCCCATCTGGAGTACTGCATCCAGTTCTGGAGACCCCATCTCTGCAAGGACATGGACAGGATGGAGGCAGTCCAGAGGAGGGCAACTAAAATGGTGCAGGGTCTGCAAGAGAAGCCATATGAGGAGAGACTAAAGAAGCTTGATATGTATACCCTTGAGGAAAGGAGGAGAGGGAGACATGATAGAAACTTTAAGTACTTCAGTGGAATCAACAAAGTCCAAAAGGGTAGCATCTTTCAGAAAAAGAGATGTGCAAGAACAAGGGACACAATTTGAAGATGGGGGAGGGCTCAGGGGCAATGTGAGGAAGTATTTTTTCACAGAGAGTTGGTGGACACATGGAACAGCATTCCTGAGGAGGTTGTGGGGTCTAAAACTGTGGGAGAATTCAAGAATGCATGGGACAGACATAAGGTAATTCTTGTAAGGTAGGACAAAATAGGCTGTTAGTTAACTGTACCTGCAGCTTATCCTGTAGGTAGGAAAATGGGCAGACTAGGTGGGCCAAGCAGTCCTTATCTGCCGTCAAAGTCTATGTTTCTATGTTTCTATGAATCACCCCAGCCAGGCTGTTAATCCAGCAGGACTGAGTTTGCACCTCATGATCACACTTCTCTAGCCTAGACAGAACCTAGTTCAGTTATGGTGGAGGAGGTTTGTGAGGTAATCTCAGAGTTGCAGGCTAGCTACTGTGGAATGGTTCCAGACCCAACACATCTGTTAGTGAACTGTGTGGGACTACTGGGTCTGTGTTTACAAGGATTGTCTGGTGTTCTCCCTCAAAAGAGGCCTTTCCAAGCTCACTGGAAGATGCGCTGTAAAGCCCCTATTGAAGAAATGTTCTCTGGATCTGAGCTGCTTGGCAAATTATAGGCCTGTCTTTAACCTCCCATTTTTGGGTAAGGTACTAAAAATACCACCAACATCTTACTCTGGTTCAGTTTCAGTTGGTTTCTATCTGTATCTACTGGGACAAGGCTGAAAATAAGCAGAATTGCCTAATCTTCATTTGTCAGTCAATAAAAACTAACTAAATAAATAACATGGTGGGACTGCAGCTTGAGGCACATTGCACTGCCTATGAAACCTATGAGCCTCTCCAGTCCAGATTTAGGCCTGCCACAGTACTGAGTCCTTGTTGGCCAGGATGCATGTCGATCTCCTATGGTGAGGGATAGAGGAGAATAGTCAATTCCGTCCTCCTTGATCTCTCCACAGTGTTTAACACTGTGAAACATGGGTTGCTGTTGGACCACCTTAGTGAGTACAGTGGACTCACTGGCATGGTCATCTGCTGGTTTGAGTCCTACCTTAGAGATTGGATGAGGAGGGCAATTATGGGAATTTTTCTTCATTCCCAAAGCCCATTCTTTATGGTGTATCCCAGGGATTGGTATTCTCTCATGTTGTTCATGTATCGTTTCCTGGGGAGAGATCATGAGACCACATACTGTAGTTTGATTTTCTCTGCTATGCAGATGACAATCAGCTATACCTATTGATCTGCACCTGGAATGCTTGCTGAAGCCAAAGTACTTAATTTGCATTTGGCTGAATCCAGGACTGGCTGAACTCTACCTGGCTGAGTCTGTGTACGGAAAGGATGTAAGTATTGGTGATTCAGCCAGGTTGAATGAAAAGGTGCAGACTTGGCCAAGAAGTGGTGGAGCTTTTCTTAGGTCGTCTAGGTTTGTGGCCTTCACTAAGGTAAAAATCCGGGGAGGTCATTCTGGATGAGAGGCTGACATTAGAGGCTCATATGACAGCAGTACTATGGAATGGCTTTTGCCATCTCAGAAACATTGCCTGGATTACTTGTAATTGAATTTTGTTTTTATGTAACTAATCCTGGGTTGCCCTGAAAAGGAATTTTGTCTCAGGTTGGCTTACCCAGTTAACAAAATTCAGATAACTAAATTACACCTTTAGTCTTCCTGAAGATTTGCCATCACCCATACATGTGTTCATGATGACCAGGCTTGACTACTTCAATGCCTTCTACCTCAGGATCAATGGAGGCATCTTATGGTGACTGCAGCTAGTGATGCACTTAGTGACCAGCTTGCTGACTGGCTTTCCCAGGACCTGTCATGTGACCCTGGTCCTACATGAACTGCACAGCCTGCCACTGCAGTGATATGTTACCTTCAAGGTTGGTTTGTTGACCAAAGGCCATATATGGGCTGGGTCCTGGTTACCGAGGGAACTCCTGACTCCATCATGCCGCCCACCCTCTGCTCCTCCAAGGTTGGCCTTCTGGTGGTTCCCAGTCTATATGCAGGGACTGCATCAAAACCCCTAGAGGACAGAGGAGGGGTCTGACTGTGCACTCTGGAAAGAAGGAGAGCAGAGGAGACATAAGAGAGACCTACAAGTACCTAACAGGCTGCAGGGAGGAGTCTATTTCAAATGAGAATGAGCACCAGGACCAGTGGCCATCCAATGAAGTTGGGGGATTTAAGTGGGTTGTAAGGAAGTAAAACTATACCGAAAGAGTGATGGATGCCTGGAACAGTCTGCCAGTGGAAGTGGTGGAGGCAGAAACAATAGGGGTCTTCAAGCATGCATGGGGTAAGCATAGAGGAATATTAGGAAATGGGCATAGAAAATGGAGGGTCGCCTGAGACCAGGTAGAGTCTGCAGGGACACACTAGACAGAGGCCATCCAGGCAGACTGGGTGGGCCAAGCAGCCTTTTCTGCTGACAAATTCTAGGCTTAACTCATCAGGGGATTTAGTATCTGATGTTGCTCATCCAGCCCTGTGAAACTCGTTACCTAGGTCTCTGAGGAAGGTCTCCTTGGTGGAGACTATTAAGATGGCCATTAAGATCTTTTTATTTCATGAGGCCTTTGGTCATATTTAATCGCCTCTGTTTTGCTTTACTTGATACCAGGGTTGTGGATATTAAATATCATATGAGGACTGGAATGGTAATTAAGGAGGCCGCTAGATGCCAGAGACATAGAAATTATATATGGAGATTGGAATCAGGGGTGTAGCCAGCAATTTTAAACTTGTACTCAAGAGCCAAAGGAACTGTTGCCCCCCATAAACACAAACCAAAATATGTGCTGTCCCATCACACAAACATTGCCTTGCCCACATTTCAGTCAACAATATGTAATAAGCCAATGATCTTGATGGATTCCCAACATTTTATTTTATCTAACACACACACTACCAATTAGATAGAAGTTGGCTGACTTTTAGTTACACTGTTTAGGATACATTGTGATAAGCCTCTGCACCACATTAAGGTAGCCAACCTTACAGAAGGCCGTTCGCACCAGCACTCATACTTACATAATTGATTGGATCATTCATACAGTCATAGTCTCTAAGTTAGCACCACACATCTTCAAAGATCATTCACAAACTCACACTAAAACATCAAAGAAGGGAAAAACAGTTCTTCAGGTGCATCAGGTTGGCTCGGTTTGTGTTTGTTGCCCTGACCTGAGGCTCATGTTGCCCCTGGGTTTTCCAGATTTTACTGTACTCAGCAGAGTGCACTGAGTATGCCTGCTAACTGCCCATGATTGGAATAATGTTCAGGGGCAAAGGAGAATTTTAGCAGGGACTGACAGCTCTTGCTGTCAGTCTGCTACCAACAATTGGTCAAGAGCAGGTCAGATGGGTGTTTGTGCATCACTACGTATAGTGAACAGAGTAGGCTCAGACTTAGGATGCATAGGAGCATGAAGGTGTTAGCCCAAGTTACTCCATAATGTTTATTATACAACGGTGTGTGAAAATCCTGTAACCTCATTAGTCAAACACATCACATGACCATGGGTAAATCCTGCATAACCTACAGGCTGAGGAATGGCATTTATAAAAAGCATAATTAAACACATTTAAATTAATTTTGCATATGGGTCCATTGAATATTTGCAATAAGGCACTCCAGGGTGTAAGTTATTGGATGATTTCCACTCCTTGTGGTTAAGTCACCGGCTGTGCCTCGTGAAACACCACACAAGGCATGGGTAAATCCCCAATAATCACACCCTGTTGTGCCTAATTGCCCAAATAGTATTGTGTTAGACCCCTTGACGATGTATGTGTACATTTTGTTCTTAAATTCTAATTTGGTTTTACTGGTGGTGATTTCCATGGGTAAATTGTTCCATGGATTTACAATTCCTTGAGTACAGAAGAAATGTCTTTAGTGAGCATGGAATCTTTGCCAAACTGTCTCCAGGGGTGTCATCTTGTATTGTTTGATGTCTGTTTGAAGCACAAATTCATCACACATATTAAATATGGGTCTGCCATAATATCATACATTAATAACATGTCCCTCTGGTCCTATGCTGTTCCAGTGTCATTAAGTTTAATTCTTTAATTGACTATATAGAATATATCCTTTAGTTCAGCTATGATTTTTGATGTTTTTCTTTGAACCTTTTAATGCCTGCTATTTCAGTTTTCTTGTATAGACTCCAGAATAGTGATCCATAATCAAGATGAGTTTGAATATATACTCTATATTAGGAAATATTACCTCTTCATGCAATTTGAATTTTTAATTGTCCAAAGAATTGTATTTGCTTTGCCTATTGACTCATTAATTTGTTTGTATTATCAGTCATTTGATATTATTGTCCCAGTCCCTTTCTGATTCAGTGTCCAGTATGTATTTTCACAAAGTCTAAACATGTATACACTGCATGCACTGCATTTGTGTTTAGAGATCTCCATGTTCCTATACATCATGGTAGTATCTCCAGGTCCCTATACATCATTCTAAAGAGAGTGAAAGTATTCCACTTTCGTTGCGTGGCTCTGTCTCTCGACCTGCACCCCACCCCCAATGTGGCTCTAATATCTGGTTGATCCTGCCATAATTTTTAAACAAATTATTTAAAAATGTATCTAGTTGATCCTGCCACTTTCAGATTCTGTTACTGTATCTGTACTTTCGCTTTCCCCTCAAATGTACCATGACCTAGAGCTATCGATAGTGATAGGCGATGTGCTGGCAGACCTTTAGAATAAGAGCACTCTGTGTTAGAAAAGATAGAAAACTAAATCTTTTAGGGTGAGGTTACTTTGATTTGCTTAAAAGAAGCTGCCAGCTATACAAAGACTACAGTGAGCAAGTCGGTGGCTTCAGAACAGCAGATGGAAGCGAGAGCAACCATTGCGATAGTAATCCATGCTCACACTTCAGTCTGCTGTTCTGAAGTCGCTGACTCACTCACTCTCATCTCTGTACAGTCAGCACCTACTTTTAAACAAATAAAATTAACCTCACCATGAAAGACACAGTTTTCTAACTTTTCTAACACAGAGTGCCTTATTTTGAAGGTCTGCTACAACATCATCTTTCACTATTAGTAGCAACTTAGTCATGCTATATTTGAGGGGAAAGTGAAAGCACTGTTACAGTAACATAAACTGAAAGAAGCATGATCAACCAGATACATTACTAAATAATTATTTGTTTAAATATAATGGCAGGATCAACCAGATACGTTTTTAAATAACATTAAAGTGGCAGGATCAACCACATATTTCTTTTTAAATAACATATGTCATCTGTTGGGTTGAGGGGATATGGGGTTGTATTGGTAGGGCATGGCAGGATCAACCAGAAAAGTTTGAAACTAACTTTAAAGTGACAGGATCAACCAGATATTTTTGTAAATAACATATTATGTTGTATTAGTGGGATATGGGGGTTGATTGTGGTGGGCATCACCTCTATGTGGGGTATTGTATTGAGATGGACATGTGGGGGGTTGTGTTGGGTGGGGCCCCAAACATATGTTGCATAAACAGAGCATAACATAGCCTGGCTGAAGATATCATATTTGCTGTATCTTCATTGAGGCAATAACATCAAGATATCTCACTCGTTGCTTCACCACTCATGAGAGATCATGATATCATTGGCATCTCTTGAAGATAAATATGATATTTTCATTCAGCCACGTCATATTCCTATACACACTGGAATGGAGGAGACATAGAGACAATATGATTTTAGCATTTACAGCTAGCAGGGATCCAGGACTAACAAATAAACCCCAGCTTAAATTCAAAGTTAACACATCAGGTATCAGAGCACACAGGCACATGCTCACTGGTTAACTATTCAGAACTGATCATAGAAAATACTGGTATGCTCAGAGGATTGTCACAAAATAGAATATGTTACCAGAATCTGTAGCAGAAACAAGCACATTAGCCAGTTTCAAAACCCAATTAGATAAATACAGTATATGGATGTGGAAATATTTCAGCAACCCAACTAATGAGAAGAAGTAGGCAATTAATATGGGCCTTGACCTACTTTTGCCTGATAAATATACAATATAATGTATGTAGAACATTGTTACCACCAATAATCTATCAGTTTACAGGTTTACTGTACCCTCGATGTGACATCACAATGTTTTTATAACATCGTAGGTACATCTGATCAATGGTACAACAAGGTAAAAGTCTTTGTGAATGCGCCATATGAAAATGTACCAGACATGGAGAAATGGCCATGATGAGTGAGTGTGACCAAGAAGGTGAACAGCACCCAGCAATACTGGCAAAGTAAGGGCATATTCTTTTTTTCAACACAGCAGGCCTGTAAGTTAAAAAAAAAAACTTCATCTATGAGGCAGGTGATTGGGGATGGAAGGGCTTATTCCTTGTGTGTGGGTGTGGGTGATAGGAAGTCCAAAACTGCTACAGACCTCAATACACTCTTAAAGTGGTCATCTGTTAGGTTACTGTTGCCCATACACTATAAAGACAATGGATAGGCAACAGTAAAAAACAACACAAGTCCACTTCTCAAGGTTGTCTGACAAGTAAAAACCTCTCGAGCTACACTCCCAAAGTTTACTTAGCTGTCATGACAACTTCTCAAAGTGAACATAGCGTTGTTGTTCACTGTTGCCCATCCATTATCCTCTATATTGCTAATATATGAAAACATATCAAATGTACTTAACCGTGTCAATATAAAGAACTGTGTCTTGATAGCAGTGCAAGAAATTGGGCGAAAATCTTATCTGGAACTAGATCAAAACCATGCACACCAAAGATTTACACCAGAGGCGGGATATTCAGTAGGGTTGCGAATGGCGCAACACTGATTACTATCTTGCCAACCACTGATGTACCCCTGATGCGATATTCAAAGGGGTTGAACATGGCTACAAATCCTGATGCGCCGAGGTGCATCGGTAATGTATGAGGTGCAAGTGAGGTGTGCTTCATGCATACCCGCACATCCCGATATTCAGCCGGGATGGCTGAGCCCATGCATGTGCAAATCCTACTTGCGCTGTGCACGCAGGTGAGCCAAAAAACAAGGAGCAACAGCTGGCCACCCACAGGTGAGCTGCCATATGCAGGGCACAACACGGCAGCTGCCATCTGTGGGTGGCCACCCAGCTCGGTGGCACCTTCGTGGTGGTGCCTCCCATGCCCAGTGCGGGCATATGTTATAAGTCATAGTCCTATATCCCTGGTGGTCAGTGGACGCTCACAGCCCGATTGTGGGCATATGTTAAAATCATAGTCCTATATCCTGGTGATCCAGTGGACTGCTACTTGGCCAATTGTGGGCATATGTTACAAATAATAGTCCTATATCCCTGGTGGTCCAGTGGACTGCTCGCAGCCTGATCACGGGCGTCAGTAATAAATTATGACAAACCAATCCAACCCTGGTGGTCCAGCGTGCCCCCTCCCCACCCACCCACCCACTGGGCCCACCGCCCGCTCCCCAGTCAGCGGTGGGTGGCAGCTCCCACCCACTTGCCGCCTCCTGCCCATGACTGACTCACTCCCAGTGAGGGCTGTATAGCCATTGGTCCACAGTGTGAGCCAATGGGCATGCAGCTACGTATCCTACACAGTCCAGAAATGTGAATGGATCCATTCATATATCTGGACTGTGTAGTACAGCACAGGCTGCATGCTCATTGGCTCATGCTGTGGACCAATGGGCGACAGCCCTCACCATAACGGAGTCAGTTGGCGGCAGCAGGGAGGCAAGCGGTAGAGCCGCCACCCACTACCGACCGGGGGCGGGCGGGGCTCAATGGCAGGTGGGAGGGGCACCACCAGGGCTGGATTGGTTTGTCATAATTTATTACTGACGCCTGAGATCAGGCTGCGAGCAGTCCACTGAACCACCAGGGATATAGGACTATTATTTGTAACATATGCCCGCGATCAGGTGCGAGAGGGTCCTCTGACCACCATGGATATAGGACTATTATATTCTACATATGCCCGCTACCGGGCTGCGAGCAGTTCACTGGCCCACCAGGGACATGGAAGGTTAATATTACTGTACTTCTGCCCATGATCGGACTGCAGCGGTCCACTGGACCACCAGAGATACAGGAGGGTGTATTTTAATGTACTACTGCCTGCGATCGGGCTGCAAGTGGTCCACTGGACCATCAGGGATACAGGAGGTGCATTTTATGTACATCTGCCCACGATTGGGATGGGAGTGGTCCACTGGACCACCAGGGATATGGGACATTTACATTCTATTCATATAGCCCACGATCGGGCATTGGAGCATGTTGCCGCTTGTGCAAGGGCATCAGTCCCCGACGGCTGCAGCCTGGCAGGGCGCCAGGTGCAAGTCGCCAGGGATCAGCGCACCTGCATGCAAATGGGGCCATAATGACATGCAAATGGCCCCATTTGTGCCTCCGCATACATTATGACCCTATTTGCATGTGCAATTTTGAATATCCGCGTAGTTGCACCTATCGCAATGGCACTTGCATCCTCTGCTCCACTCTGTTCACTTGCGCTGGTGCAGTGCCACTGTGCCATGCGCACTGCGGATGGCCAAGAGCAATATTCAATGGTGCTGTGTCATGGCACAGTCGCTAAATATCACCCTGTCAATGCCCCTGCGCATCCAAGTTGCTCTGCACCCAGGCTTCACACAGACAGGCGCAGTCTGGAATATCCTGCCCCAGGAGTTCAAAGGACAATTGTACCAGAATTTCTGTAAAATTTTGTAATGTTCAATACAGAATTTGTTCTGAGAGAATTTTCCCTTATGAATCCCGTATAAAATACTACAAAATTCACCACCTGGGGTTTTATTCATTAATTTATGTGGAGTACAGCAGAGGACTCAGAGCACACTGTCCACACACAATCTCAGACTCCACATAAATTAATTATTCCATCTCCATGGTGGACACATTTTAAAAGGTCTGCACAGAACTCCTTAGGAAAGTCCTCTGAACAGAATTCTGTATTGAATGGTCAAAGTGCTTACACAAATTCCTGTACAATTGTCCTTTGAAGTCCCAGTTTAGCTCTTTTGTTCCATGTAATTTTGACCTCATATCATGTGATCCTACCTTTTCATTATGAAAGAGTCCAGGCATCTTCCAGTTTTATTTGGTAGCAAAATGTTCAGTTCCAACAGAACCTGAATATTTTACAGATGCTTTAATTTAGGTTTTGTTCCTCATCAGAAAAACATATGGCCACCACATTTGGCTTTGAAATACCACTGTAAACATGGAAAAGGTTAGAGTGGAAAAAAATCTCATGGTGCAGCACAGGAGGTACTTAGAAAAGTAGATTTGACAGGTATGCTAAAATCTTTTGATAATTGTAGCTGAAACTAGCTTTTAAAAACACTTAGTCTTACTACTGCTTTTAATTAAATCGCTTTGGGATGTACTGTTTTACTGTATTCATGTAATGTTCTCTATTTTTACTAGCAATGTAACTATGTTTGTGTATTATTCTGTTATGTAAAACAGAAGCAATCTATAAATAAAAGTTAAACATGTTTTTTATCAAACAGCTGGGCCAAAGACTCAGAGAAGACTCAGATAAAATATTTAAAACTCTTTTATTGTTTATTGCTTTTAAACTAGAAAAATCAATATAAAACAAATACATATTTTTCAAGAGTGCGTTGCTGTATGTTTTATTCTTCCTCCTCGAATATTTTAATAATTCTCTGCCTAATTTCCTTTGTTTTGACTCCATAAATAATTGGATTTAGCATGGCTGGTATGATTATGTATATGACAGCTATTAGCACATGCAAATCAACAGAAAGGATTTCCAACTCTATATATAATATATGATGTAGAAGCTGAAATGTAAGAAAGCAGAATAACAATTATATGGGCACTGCATGTATGGAAGGCTTTCATCCGGGCTTCATTGGAGGCAACCCTTAATACAGACAGGATAATTTTAGTATAAGATAAGCAGATACATATGAAGTCAAATATTAATATTGAAAACACCATGACTAAGCCCATGAGGGCTGTTTAGGGTTATGCTTCCACATGCCAGTTGGACAACTGCCATGTGTTCACAATACAATGCTCAAGAACATTAGTTCTACAGTACGATAACCTGCTGGCAAGAAATGTGACAATTGCTACTGCCAAAGAACTCCTAAAGATGCCAAATGTTAAGCAATATCATGGCAACTACTTTGTTTGTCATTATAGTGGAATATCTCAAAAGGATGCATATTGCTACATAGCGATCTATAGCCATTGCTAATAAGATTGTTGTTTCCAGTGCAGCAAAGAAATGAATAAAAACAACTGAGTGAGGCAGCCACCAAAGGAAATTTCTTTCAAATTAAATAAAAATTTAGTAGCATTTTGGGCATGAAGGTAGTAACGATAGATATGTCTACAACAGCCAAACTACAAATGCAGAGTACATTGGGAATGAAGAGACTTTCCTTCTTTATTACAGCAACAATGGTGAGATTTCCAAAACACGCAGCAATGTAGGTGATGAAGAAAGGAATAAACAGAAACTGCTGCCATCTCTGAAAACCAGGAAAGCCAATTAAAATGAAAACAGAAGGATGGAATGTAGAGCTGTTGGTGATATTTGGATGGTCTGAGTTGCTCATTCCTAATGAAATCCTTGTCGGTAATTCCCAGTACTATCAACAATCTAAATGGAAGAAAATAATTGTTAACTTCAGCATACGTATGCAGTATTTATCAATCTTCCTGTGACATTGACAATAATGCCCTGAAAATAGTTATTTTACAATTCACAAGGCAATTTTACACTGTACAAATAGTACTGACAATTTAAAAGCGTATTTAGGGAGATAGAAAGCCTTGTAGCATCCCTAGTTCATAGATGATTATCATCCTGCTCTCTTTGTACTGTATGTGCAGCTCTTTTCTCATTTTAGGGCTGTAGTATGTATAGACCTGCAGATCTCTTGTTAGCAAAAAAAAAAGGACTTAGCATTCTTTCTGACTGAACAACATGTTGAGTTGCACCACAGTTATCTCCACATCCGTGGAGTACTCCACTCGGTTCCATGTCATAACAGTGATCGTCAAACCTGATCGCCATTAGAGTGAGTGTACATCACTGAAAGAAAAACAGCAATGTACACTCCCAGTGAATAAAACAGCAACATGAGTGAAGACATTACTTATATTTATGCAGTGGCTGCATCCCACACACACCCTTACTAAAGATTATCAACTTCAGGGGGGTGTATGTAGAGAGGAGGAAAGACAATGTAAAAAGAAACCTGCTCATGACAAACACTAAAATGTACACCCTCCCCAGCACAGAACCCTTAACCTACTGCACCAGAGCCAGCCACCTCACCACCACACCACATGGCCAGCTCAGTAACACCATGCTGCACTACATCCCACATCCTTTCTTCCTTATCCCTTCCCTTCTAGGCGACAACCTATATCGTCATTCTTCTTCCCTCTCTTACCCATATCCTCACTCTTCTTCCTCGCTACCCTTCCATGGTAGCTTACGGGCATTGAACCTGAGTCACTCATATCTGAGTTGTTCAATTCTCAGTTGCCCATTTCACAGGACACCCTCCACTGTACTACACTATTTTTACTTAAAAAAAATGTCGGGGTCTTGATCATGACACTGAGTGATTGGGCAACCCCAATGTCACTCTTATGTTTCTGGGGAATTTTATTTATGAGGTGCATCATAAGAAGGCTGTGATTTAAATTTGGTGTAAAATTATTTTAAAAAATGAAGTTATAAGGCTATGTTGAATTTTTGCAAATGCAGGCTCATAAGTCTGCTAATATTAAATATTTTACCCCAGATTTTCAACATATCCAGTTCTTTACATCATCTCATGAATGTGACAGCTGTCATTTTCAACTCCTGCCCAAAATGTGCTTTTGCATCCTGAAAGTTAATTTTGCAGTCCCTGTGCAAAATCACCTTTTAGACCAGGAGTTGAAACAGTTTCTCTGCCCTTCTTCGTGAGATAGGATCATAGAATAGTAGCCATATACATGGTCAGATATTTCCAGATATTTCATGAGATTTCTAAAGAATTTCTCTCTGTTGCCCCTTCTGTGGAAATGCAGAAAGCAGGAGATTTCTCTAGAAATCTCACAGAAATTTCAGGAAATATCTGACCATGTCTTGACTATGACTGTAACAAGACTATGTTGAAAATGTGGTGTAAAAATATTACAAAATACCACATTTATGAGCCTGTGTTACATTTTGTGAACCCAGGCTCATAACTTTGGTCATTTTCATATTTGTACCCCAAATTCTCACCTGCAGCCCTATCAGCTCTGGACAGAGTTTGTTTTTTTCCATGAGCTCTATGGTGTTTTCTCAGACTCTGAGTGAGCACTCCCTCATTTTCTGTATATGGAAAACAATGCCCCAAAAGCATAGTGTAGTATCTTCCTAGCCTGGATTTCTCCAAATTTGATGAGGAGTCTTTCAGAGCTTCTCTAGCAGCAGTTGACTGGAACCAAATTAGAGGACTCCCTACCTAGATGATGCCTTAGACTTCTTTATTCACAACTTTCTCTAGGTTGCTAATAGATATGCCCCTTCCAAAAACTCAGAGTCAAAGGTAAATATCATAAGTGGATCATGCCTGAGCTAAGAAAGTTAATGATTCTGAGCGACAAGGCCTGGGGGACCTTAAGGCATAGTTCTTAAGAATAACTGAGATAAATATTTGAAACTGTGAAACCTATGCAAAAAGAATGCTAAGTCGGCAAAGATGGAATATTTTAGAAGGCAGCAGGTTATTGACCTGGCAGGCCCTAAGCTTTTCTGTTTGCAGGTTAACTCCCTACTGAAAGGATGTTCTTAATCAGCTGAAGATGCTATTGTAGTGAATGGCCAAAGTATTAGTGAACCCAAGCTTATTCTTAATACCTTCAGCTATTTCTTTACTGATCTTACCAGGTTCAAATCTGCCTCTCCAGATTACTCCTCCCACCTAAGGGTCAGGATGTCACAAGTGACCAGCAACCCTGTTTCCATCTCAGACTTGTCTGGAAACAGGAAATGTACACCCTCTTAAAATGTATTACATCAGGTGGCTGCAGGGCTTGACAATTTGGAACCCAAGATCCTCAAAATACCAGCCCTGATTATTGCACTTCTTGTTAATCTATTCATCAATAGGTCCTTTCTTGAAGGTAATGTCCCTGAAAAATGGAAAATGGTGGTGGTGGTGGTCCCTGTGCACAAAGGTGGTCACAAGGAACTGGTGGAAGACTGCAGCCCCATTTCTCTCTCTCTCTCTACTTAGCCTATTGGCTAAGGTACAAGAGAGGCTAGGTTATAATTAAGAATATCTGGAGAAGCACTTCCTACTTACAGACCAGCAGCATGGTTTTGAAAGCACCTTGGTACCAGCACCACTCTGATTAGACTGACTACTGATGTATTGGATGTCATGGAAAAAGGGTACTGACAGAATCTGTATTTGCTGATCTCTGAAAGCATTTGACTTGGTTGACCACAGTCTACTCCTTTAAAAGTTGCAATGCATGAGCTTTAACTGCCCTATCACTACTATGGTTCGGACACCATCTGGCCAGCAGGTATCAGGAGATTAAATGGAATGGCACCCTCTCCTGTCTGAAGCTTATTACTGATGGTGTTCCACAGGGGTCTATCCTGGGTCCCCTGCTATGCTCTACATTTATCAATGACCTGCCTAAAAATTGTGAGGGAGGAAACCTACTTCTTTGTGCAGATGATGCAGTTTTCTGTAGAAGCTCCACTGACATAAACATGATCAGTGCCCAGCTTGCCACTGATTTATTTACTCTTGAGAAATGCTTCCAAGACAATAGGCTTGTCTTAAATGCAAACAAAAAATAACAAGGTGATACTCTTTGTTCCTAAGCACCTTGGCTGGGACAGGTGGCACCTGCTCTCACTTACAACTTTGTCAGGTATACAAACTGAAGTACTTGGAAGTCTGCACTCACAAAGAAGTAATCTTTAAACCTCAGGTTGATCAAATAACCAAATCTAATACCCCAGAAAAGTGGTCTGTTATACCTCCTGGGTAATGCTCTTATCCCTGAGTTTAGGTTTGCCATTGCAAACTGTGTCTTGCACCCCACTATGCCATATGGTTCCCCTATACTCCATTTCCTCAGGAGCTCAGAGGCTAACAGGCTCAAGGTACTGTGCAACAAAATTATCCACTTTGCAGCTGCCCCCCCAAGGAAACATCACTGTGAGATCCTCACCTCCCTGAACTGGCCTTCTCTGGAGAGTAGGATGACACACATTCTATTATGCCTTGCATTCAAGCTCATCAAATTTTTACCCCACCAAATCTTACTGGTTTATTAGTTCCTAGGCCTGAGAGGCCCTGCCACTAGGCCTCCAGCTGTAACTTGCTTCAAGTACCCAAGGTTAAAACAAATACAGGTAAGAGGTCTTGTACTTACTCGCTCACCTCACTGTAACTCACTTCCTGCTGAGATGCAAAACACCTCCTCTCTAGTGGTTTTAAAAATAGTGCTAAAACCTTTCTACATGAAAGCTGTCACTGTTCCTGCTATTGTTGATTGACTGCCTTGCCCTTATTCTGTTGATAATGCTCCTACCTGTCTCTCCATATTATGATAATATCAGCTGTGCTTTTTTTTTCCATGCTACACTGCATGCTAATATTTGGTGATCATGTCCTCTGGAAAACATACCGTCATGTATGTTTATTGTCTATATATTCAGTGCTGTTAATTTATCAAATATCATGTAATCTACTCTACACATCATCCCCATTCACTGTATATCTGCCTGTAATTAATCCAGTACCTTGTGATTTATTGTATTCTTGTACCTGTTCACCTGTCTGAATAGCTGCCTGTCATTAACTCTAGGTCACCCCTGAAAATGGGACCTTTGGTTCCAGTGGGCCTCTGTGGTTACCAAAATTCAAACAATAAATACATTTAAATTGACTTTGTGTATAGCCCCTTGTTGTATTTTATAGGTGTAACAACCAATGACATCATCAGCTGTAATCAGTCAGAACCCCTACGGTTGATACTGTTATGTATATGGATAGACAGGTGGATGGAATTGAGCAATTCTTCAATGTGCACAGAGTTCATCAAAGTAGCAACCCATGCAAGCAGAGATATCAGTATTAGAAACCATGTCACTAACTGATTGCAGTTGATGATGTCAGTGGCAGGAGCACCTATGACAGTGCAAGTGGAGGTTACATATAGAGCTGGTTTAAAAGGCCAAGGAGACAAAAAGAGACATACAAAGAAAACAGGGGTAAAGTAAACCTGAATTTGGAATGCTACAACTCTTCCAAACCCCTTTTAAGGCAGTAACTGTTGCTGAGAAAGTATACAGTTAAGTTGATGTAGTTGACCCCTAGTTTCCTTTAGCTCTTTTTAATTGACTTACATAGGATTTATTCAAGAGAATGCACATTACAAAATATCTCATTGAAAAAAAGATTCCCTGAAAAGTATTTTCATTTCCATGGAACTCATGGCTGAATTGTTTGTATTATTTGTTTGAATTTTCATCCACTGGAGTACTTCCATGAATTGTGACATCTATTTTTATAAGGGCCCTACAGTAGCAGCCAAAGCATGGTACACTGTTTCACTGAGGAAAATACTTATATATGCATATCATTAACATATTGTACAAATATAGAAATACAATGTCAAGGTGGTTACAAAGTGCATGTTGCAATGGTTGCAGGAAAAGTACCCAGTGCAAACCCAATAGAATTCCATTTTAGAAATGATTTCCTGAAGCAGTGTGAGGATATATTAAAATGTGCCTCCACAATTGTTTTGAATCCAGTATTGTAGATCATCACTTTAAGCTGACTGGGAATTATTTGTATTTTTTATTTTGGCATTTAATAAGCATGGATGGATGCATATTCTACTCTGAAGGTGCTGATAGCCAAATGAGGACCTGAAACAGCCTTCAAGAGACTATGGTACAACAAAGCTGTCCACAGACCAAAGTTAATTGGCTTTGGTGGCTGGAGTAAGAAAACCCATGACAGTCTTAAGCTGTGCAAAACTCTAAAAATTTTAAAAACATTTCACAGTCCACAGTCTGTATTTACAGTATGCCAATGCTATTAATGTCTGCTCCAGAATTTTTCATCTCAGACCTGTTGAGCAGAAGTTAGATATCCATTTAGTTAATATTTGCCTTCTGAAGACTCTTACAGCTTTCCATGATCACTTAAGGTAACAGTACACATTGGGGTGCTCATTCCTTGTGGTCTAGTCTTGCATACTCAATGGGAAATTGTTTAGTTAGTTAGTTATTGAAATCCGGTAACCAGGAATGCACACTGAGTCAAGGTTCATTTCAAGGTGTGACCCAAGGAAAGGGAATTGGAAAGAATAAGTATGTTCAAAATGTAAAATACAATCAAAGTGAAAAATGCAGTAAACAAAGTATAGAAACATATGAAAATTAGCAAGGTTATTAAGAAGAAGTAGGGCTGGGCAAAATTTATTTTCTGCCAGCGGAGATCTGGAGAAATGCTGATTTTGCTTCCACAAAAATTCATGAAATTTCATGAAAATTTCACAAAATGTTGCCAAAATTGTGATTTTGGTTATTTCCATCTAATTTAAAAGTAGTTGTCCATACTGCACCATATTTGGAGATCTGATGTTTCCATACAGAGGTGTACCAAGCTTCAGATCTCTGTCTTTAAAAATCACCACACCATAAGCCTCCAAACTTCTGACAATTTTAAAATTAAAGTAAACAGCTATAGAAACTAAAATTGTTTGTCCAAATTCCACCATGTTTGGTAGAGTGACCTTACCAAGGTCATACATACTGTATGTGTACCAAGTTTTAGATCTCTAGCTTTAAAGGTGGCTGAGATATAAGCTTCCAAATATTTGGGAATTTTAAAATTACATTTCACAGTTATGTGAACTTCAGAATTTTAAGCCCCTATCAGTTTAAATCTAGAGAACAGAATATCACCAATGTTGTTAGGTTCATTGACCCTAAATATTAGGCTTTAAGGCAACTCCATGGCCCAGCATCAGAGTGTTATGTTGCCATGCTGACAACCGAGTTTGGAAACAAGCCCAGGAAGTCATTTCGGAGGCACACCATGGCAGAAGCTTGCAATTTACATAACCATTACTTTTCTAGTTAGCAGCTTCTATGACTCTTCCAAGAAAGTATGCATCTACATTTTCAATTAAATAGCTGCAAAGGTTGCTAAGTCGTAAGCATAGAAATATTTTCAGAAATTTCACATAAATAATAAATTGCCAGATTTTGAGCCCTTATCACTTCTCTGCCATTATTCCAGATGTTATGACACATTACATGATTTTAAGGTCCATGACAGACAATACATGTGTCATACTTAAGATATTTAGCTGTAATATGGACTGAGTTATGGCCACTTAAGGAATTTCAGAAAATTCTAGAAAATTTTCATAAACTTTCATGAAATTTCACAGATTTTCATGAAAATTTCACAAATTCTGAATTTGCAAATTTCATCAAGCTCTGAGCTGCAGTAAACAGGCTATATCAAAATGAATTAAATAGACAATCAGAATTTTCATAATAAAGCAAAATGGTAATGAATAAAAACTATACAGAGAAACAGGGCTTGTGCTGAACATACAATAAATGACAAGTAGGAAGAGACAAAACAGGAGATGGGAAGGGGAAACAGAAAACATGTACAGGGACAGATAAATGGCAAAATGAGTAATTAGGTAGAAAATGTAAGTTCAGTAAGGTGCAGACTTGCCAAAGCAAGAGCAAAAGGAACCAAAAAGAAGTTTATGGTGGTATTTGAGAGAGAATACTATAAAAGGTAATAAATAAACTGTGGTGGATGGCAGTCCAAATGACAGAAAGACACAAGGAGAAAGTGGGTTGCCCAGAAGCAGATTTGGAGTAGGGGATAGAGAAGGTGCAGAGGTTCCTAGAGCAAAGAGCATAGGAGGATGAGGGGTTGGGAGACAGGAAAAGGAGAGGTAAGGAGAGAGAGAGAGAGGAGAGAAAGATGAAAAACAGTATTTAGACATAAATGGGAAAGTTATGTTTGTGTTCCATCCACTTTCCCTAGCAAGGATTCATCTGAGAAGGGCTGAGGACAGCCAGTGACCATCAATTAGATTGCACGAGGTGCTTAGGGATTTATCCTATGATTGTAGACCTGCCCTGCACACCCTGCATGATGCTAGGCAGTGCCCCACCAGCCTTGCATGTATTTTGTCCACTTGTGGAGGAGGAAAGTTCCTTGGCCAACTGCGGGGGTCCTTGTGGTGGCTTAAACTGGTACTAACCTCCCAGACTGGGAGCTCTGCTGTGTAGCAATACATCTCTAGACCCTCATGGGGCATCTGGTTGGTTGCTGGATCCATTCCTGAACCCAGATTGCCAGCTGGGAACACAATGCACTAGCCACTGGGCCAATAGTCCACTGATAACTGAGTCCTTCCATCAAAATGCAGTGAGTCTCATGCAGCTGGAAACTGAGAAGAAAAGGTGTTTCAAAATATTAAAGAAGATTCAACCACTTCCATGGGTGTAGTCTACTTCTTGACACATTCTGTATAAGGAAAAAGATTGATTCATTTATGGCAGAAATTAAGAGATAAAGTTATAGGAGTGCAGGAGAAATCAGATGTAAACATGCATCAGAATTATATGCTGAAGTAACAATTTTATGTTGTGGCTCTACCAAGTGCATTTGACCAGCAGTACTAAAACTTACTGAAAGATTTACTAATTAGTTTTTCTGGCGTACCCTTCAGAGAAGGATCCACGTCATGTTGTTTCATGCAGTACACATGGGCAGAACAGCACGGACAACATGGCCAATTCAACACTGCACCTGGTGAAAGCAGGTGCAGATCAATGATGAGTGTAGATTTACTATTAGATCACCACTTTGCCATGGACCACCACTCAAGTGAAATATGCAAACATACCTGTTTTTGTTGTCTGGTGGTATTCCGTGGTGTGGTGTTGATATGCTGTGGTGTTGTCTATGCTGTTTCCGCTGGCACGGTATTGCCCACCACAAACTTGCCGTGCTACCTTTAGAGAACCTACTAGGATTTATTGCTCAGGTAATTAAAGTTCTCTTTCATTCAACAGAGAAACATGTTCTGGTCAGAGCCAATAGTGCTGTAAATGTGTTATCCTGATAAGGGATGCAGAATAATGGGTGGCTTTATTGCAATTTACTTGTTGTATTATGGTGTAAACATTTACTGGGGAACAGGGAAAATGTTTGTAGTACACGGATTCAGCTACCCCATGGGAACTAAATGGGGGTAAAGCAGCTGGTGTGCAATCACATAGATTTCTATGGCATCTATAGCACTGCATTACAGCTGTGCTGTGGCCAGCACCCCACTGACTTTTCCTTGGTGTGGTTTTAACAGCAAGTTCACCTTTCCCAGTTTGAGCCATGCCCTGCACACTGCTAACAAGAAGTCTGCATTTAGTGGTAGAAATGAAAATAATTCACTGAGACAACTCATCCCTTTATCTAGTACTGAACATACCTGACAAGCATCTGAGGATATGTTTTCATTATATGCTGCATATTTACACTTTATTTAGTACGTTTTATGTCTTTAGGGTCTCCGTTTTACATAGAAGCAATCCTTTATTTATTTCACTCCTGAAACTGAGTCACATTTTAATTTCAATCCAAGAACTCAGTTCCCCTAGGTTCCCACCTATCATTCCTCTCAACCTCTTAGTATTAGAAAGTATAGCACTAGCCTTCAAAAGTAAAAGGAAATGGCCAGAATGTGTAGCACTCTCTTCTTTTAAAAATAATATGTCTAAGAATAGTGGGCCCCATGTGTTTAGTGTTAAGGAATATTTCTAGCAATTTAGTTTAATGCTTTAATATTTTGTGTTCAGAAATAGCATTGATACTGTATTATGAGCAACTTTAGTAAACCTTCACATAGCAAGGGTACATTTAGGTGTAAAATGATTGTGCTACATGAAATTCATAGCAGTTGAAATATATGCCTCCCATTGCCACTACTGTTTGCTATACACTTCACTAAGCAGCTGTAAATATGTGACAGAAGCATGGTATTGGGGATTAGTGGCTATACTAGCACAGCCTTGAGAATCAGCAAGTTTGGGTCTGAATCCTACCAAAGCCAAATACTCACAGTTACCCATTGAAAGTTGCAGTGTAAGAGCAATGGTCATGCATTATCAGGAATGATGGTGTTTGCAACGGGTTTTGCTCTGTTCTAGCAAGAAGCACATGCTAAAGTGCACGCTCTGAACAAAACTATTGTGATCACATTTTATCTTTTTCCCTTTCCCACCACCACTGATTTCTGCAAAAGATGTTGTTCATAACAATGTGGATCCAAGTGAAGGAAGAACTTCAGCATTAGTATCTTAAGGGAATAGAGCAAAACAGTTTGGTCTTTTTGATGGAGAAACATAGCAGTTGTGTTAGCCAGTCTGTGATGTAGAAGAACAGAATATATTGCAGGTAATACATTTTATTACAAAAATATATTTTTGAGACTAGCTTTGAGAGTTAAACTCCATTCTTCAGGTCAGCAGGCACTTACATGCTGTGGGAGTTTAGCTCTGAAAGATAGTCTTAAAAAAGCTAAGCCAGCCTGTTGGCACAGCGGTTGATTTCCGTCATGACACTGGTGACCTGGGTTCAAGAATGATCCCTGGTTGCTGGAGGGCTAGTGGGGAAGAAGGGTAAAGCATCCCAAGGACAGCTCTCCTTTTCTGGGGGAGGGGTGGGAATGCTCTGGTGCCTGCTGGCTTCTAGCGGAGGCTGGGAGCATCGCAGAACACTGGATCACACATGTCATCGGGGAGTGGCAGACGCCAGCATCTGCCATTACGCCACTATGCCACCCTGAACAGAAAAAAGGAAAAATGGTGCCCACTGGATGACAGCCTCCAGATCCTCTGTGACTCCAAACCCTCCAGGGAGCCACTTCCTGCAGGCCTCAGCATCATCCTACAGCCTATAAGATAGGTGCTAGTGTCCCCTCCACTGGTGCATTCCCCTGAGAAGGAGACCCACCCAGCAAAGGGAAACACCGGGATACCATTAGAAGGGCTGCCATTTGGGGCTTCTGGGGGTCAGAACTGGAGTGAGGTAGTAGGGAGGTATGGCAGAGAAGGTCATAGGAGTGCCTGAAGGAGAGGGGGCATCTGAGCAGGAGTGAGGGGAATAAATACATACACAAAAAAAACTTGCTGTTAGGCCAAAGATATCACCCACAGCATATATATATTTTTATCTATTCTGATTTAAAGCAGTGTAATTAGTTATATTATGGTCTTCTGCAATCACAATTCAACCTGACCAACCTCAGCTGTAAAGTAGAAGAGTTTCTGGTGATGAGACCTGATTCGTGTTACATCCATAACTTCAACTTGCTGAACTAGGCACTGTAGCAAGTTGTTTTGCATTTAGGGATGACTAGAGGCAGCAGTGGAGTAGTCCAAATCAGAGCTCAGGTTTCAGTTTACAGTGCCACTCTCTGCATACCTATGTAAATGGGAGTCATTATCAGCATATTCTGGCTCCTCCTGGACATTATTTTCTATTTTCTCTGTAAATACTGTGGAGGATACAATATTTCTGCTATGTCAGATCTACATGAGTTGATAGAATTATTCATTAGTCACTGACACTTGCCCCTGTTATGTTAAGCATTTTGTGTAGTCAGCAGCTCTCTTCAGCTGCAGAGGTGGCACAGAAAACAGTAAAATATGCCACAGTTTTTGATTCAGAAATAAAGTAGATCTGGTAGGAGGAAGAGGATAGGGATGGGAGCAGAGACAGACACAGAAGAGGAGGGATCTCATGCATAACAATGGGCTGGTAAGGTTATGCTGTGAAAATAGAAATTGATACGCATCAGTGTCTGTTGCATACTTCCTTTCTCCTGCTCCCTCTCCTCTTGTTAGCAATAATGTACACGTAGCTCTCACTATGCAGCCATGAAAAAAGCAATCAACATTCTCCTGACACACTGACCTCACAGACTTCACAAACAGAAAAGAGTCTTCAAAACTGATCAAAACTTGACCCCTTAAGCACAATATAGGGTTGTCGCCTGTCCAGTTTTAGACCAGATAATCAATTTTTAGGGTCTTATCTGGTCATCCACTTTGTTTAACCCTAGGCTGCCAACAGAATTAGAATGTATAGGAATTCTGGACTGATGTATCAGTCTGTGGCACAGCAAGGGTAAAAATGTAGACCATGTTTGGGGCCATTTTGAGTGCTCATATACCCTTAAACTGATTGTATCAAATAATTCACTGTTTTGACTGTATGGCTAGGTTACAAAGAGTTCTGATGTCATTCAGACCTTTGTTTGTAAAACCAAACAGTCTGGGAGGTGTTATGTATGGCTGTTAATATCATTAGCAGTCAAGCAACCCAATCTTTTCCAGTCTGAATTTTAAGGATGGCCTTTACTGCAGTGATAAGAAACAGTTTTTATACCTTTGAATATGCTCCCATGTTCCATTTTGTTTGTCCTATAATCTGATATGTTTTAGACCCATTTTGTTAAAATAATTATCTAATTTCTTTGCCTTTGACACTACATGGATTCTCTCTCACCTGAGTACTCAGCAGCTACTGCTCTCATTTGTCATACTAAATGAACATTCCATGATAATAGTTACACTATTACAGGACAATCAGATGAATAGCATGGATTGGTGTGTCTGACATTGTGGACTGTCTTAGAAATAAAAGAAATAGCAGTAGCTGACCAGTGGCATGGATAGTTGAGGAGCTGGATAAAACATAGAAACATGAAAATGTGATGGCAGAAAAGGACTGCCTTGCCTGCCCAGTCTGCCCAAGGTACCTAGCTGATGGCTAGGGCTTTATCGGCTGCCCCCAATATCAGACCCATGTGGCCATCCCATGCTCTCTTAAAGCCCTTTATGGTGACCTCCCTACCACTGCCTGTGGGAGCCTATTCCATTTTTCTGCTACCCTTTCTGTGAAAAGTTATTTCTGATGTTCCCATGGAACCTACCTCCCTCTAGCTGTAATGCATTCCCCGGTCCTCTTCCACCCCCTTAAGTTGAAAGTTTTTCTACCAGCTGTCTCTACTCTCAAACTGGTGGCCCAGGTTTGGAAGCAGACCAGGGTCATTGAGAGGTGGCAGGGGAGGGAGATGATTAAGCATTCAGGGATAGATCCCTCACCCAGGGTGGGGGAACATAGTGCCAGTATAATACTGTCCCTAGCAATGGCTGAAGGCAGGGTATCCAAGGACTATTATGCAGGGGACAAGTGGAGCAGTGGCCACTAATGCCCTGTGTATAACAGCCTGCACAGGAAATTCTTGAGTGGCACTGCCTGCCTGCACCCCTAGAGAGACAAACCACTGGAGGAGAAAAAAGCTGTTCCCAGTTGGTGGGCCATCTCCAGCCATTGAAAGCCATGCACCCAGTGAACACCTGGAAGACCCACTCCTGATGAATACACTGTACGGGTTGAAGTGCTGGGAAAGGGTGCTTGCTGGGATCTTCTCTTTGCTGGAATAAATACTGTTAAATTTACTTAATTTTGACTGCCTCTTTTGTTTTTGAACTACCTGAGTGCAAACAGTTTGTATTTTTAAACACCTGGGTCATGCAGTGGAAGTTCAAGTGTAAGTCCCAACAGAAAGCTGAGGTAATGGTATTGAAGTGGCTGGAGCCAATTTCCAAAACAGGAACTGCTGGAGGGAAAAGAAACTAACTGCAAGAAAAGAAACAGCAGCAGCTACTGCAACACAATGCAGAACTGAAGTAGCACAAACATAGATAATTAATTTATCAACAATGGGTTAAAAATATCAGAGCACATGACTGACATGGAATGGAAAAAGAGGATGTTTAACAGAGGTTAGAGAAATGAGCCATGAATGAGCTTGTACATCCTGCAGACCTGATTTTGATTTCCACAGCCTCTACTTCCATACTGAGTGACCCCTGAGCAAGACATTTAACCTTCCCATGCTCCACAATCACCCCTGTAAATGGGCTTTGTTACCAGTGGGCCTTATCTGGTTACCAAAGAATAAAACTAAAATAAAAAGCTGGCCCAGTGGTACAGAGGGCTGAGGCACTGTACACCTTACCTCTCATCATGCCTGCAACATCGGTTCATGAATGAGCTCGTATCAGTTGGAGTTGGCAGTGGGGAGAGCTGAGTGGATCAAGTAGCTGCCAAGCAGCTCTCCACTGTTCCAGATTGGGGTGGCATGTTGATTCATTTCTTGGCTGTCACCAGATGGATGTCTGGTGGCAGCGCTGACATGTGAGCAGCAGACGAAAGTCAGAGGTGTGGGAGCCATGGTTCCAGGATGTATGTGCACCTCCACACACATATGTAGCCTGTGCCACCATGACTCAAGGAGAGAAAACAGAAAGGGAGACTTCATAACCTCGGTGCCTCTCTCAGAATCGCACCACAACCCAAATGTTAGACCATCTGGATATGTAGCTCTGCAGGGAGAGGATGGCCTCTGCCCTCTAGGCCCACCACGAGGAGCAAACCTGTGGGAGTAGCTCTGAGGTAAGTCCAGGTGAGGTGGATGCTGGCGTGGGGAGAGGGGGACAGGAGCTGATAGCAATCCAAGGGGTAAAAGCTGTATAGAAGAAAAAGTAAATAAAATAAAGTATAAAATGATTTCCTATCACTTCCAAAGTCTTCTAACATCACAGATGACTTTGGAGAAGGAGTGATATACTCATCGATCAGAAAAAGGGGTGGAGTTGGGGATGTTTGGGGTATGGTTTAGTATTTGGTTTTCACCTCATCCAAAGGTGGCAGCCTTAAGCACAAGCTCAAGTCCAGAAAGAGAACTGGCATGAAAACATTATTTTTGCTCTTTTGGCTACCACATAATGATAATTCAAAAGACTTGTGTTAAGAACTTACATTCATCGCTGTGTTATCTGTAAACAACTTGATTTGCTGTCTTTAGGCAAGGAGAACCATAACTTGTTATGTGTTTTATAAATGTCCCATGATATTATACAAAATTGTGTTGCATGCTAATTAGACATATTCAATAAGCAATAATTTTCGGTAAATACCCAGAGTAAAGCGAAAGCTAGAAACAAGCCATTTATGTGTTGTGCACCTTGTGACTGGAATAGTTTACCTTGTGATTTCAAATCACTGTAATCTTTTAAAAGTGTTAAAACTACTTTTGCAAGAGACACACATAATTGCTACTGCTGACCTGCAACTTACTGAAAGTCATCTACAATGCATGCATGTGTAAATGCTGCAACTGTTTGATTGCTGTTACTGTGAGACCCTCTTGAAATTGAGATGCCTCATCTTAAGAGGCTATCTCAGTGTATGACATTTTTAATACAAAGTTAATAAAAAGGAAGCAATTATCCACAAAAAATCACATCTACACACACATAGATAATTTTTCTTCTAGCAGCTTTTTCTCAGGCCAAAATAAGTCACAAAAATGTTGATTTAAGAATGCATATACTGTATGACATTATTTTCCTTTGACAGAGGAATTAGACTTCTCTAATAAAACTGTACCTTTTCATTGGAATCAGTTATTATTTTTAATTTATTTGAAAAATGCTTTACCAGGTAAACTATATAGGGATCAATAGAGTCATGTAAAGATGTGACCTGAAGCGAGGGGTGGGAAGAAAAGAAAAGAAAAGGGAAGGATAAGTACAGGGCAATAATAGATAAAAAATACAGTACTGTATATACAAAGTATACAGCAGCATGTTAAGTAGCAAGCAGCGATGCAAACAATAATACCCAACAGGGTGGGCAGTATGGGCTATACCCACCACCCTAGGGGCATAATGAGACCTGATGCCACAGGTGGAGGGCCTTATAGACCCTGGAAGGATGGGTATGGCCTATACCATACACCCTGAGGGTATATTGCACTTAAAAGTGGGTTACATGTGAATTTTTAAAAATAAAAAATAAAAAAAAATGACTACAAAATAAGTATAAATCTCTTTAACCTGGTTTTGTTAGTAAAGTAGTCCGTTTACTGGTATATTTGCCAGTAGAGGCACTGCAGTCTTCAATTCACACTTCTTACACTTTCCATTAATTCTGTGTGTTTTCCTTATTGCATTCTTAAAACTGTCCCCATTTCTGAATCTTCACTTCCTCCCTATGATGCTCGCTGGTAGTCTGTTTTATTTCTTTAGTTTTTATTTTGCTTTGTTACACGCATCATGGTCAAAATCCAGTCAGAGTTCAATGGGAATGGGACTAGGCTGCAGCGGGATGGTGACTTGCAGGACACAGCCTGCAATCGGATGGTACTTCCATGAGGTGATTTAGTTACACAGAAAGAAAAATATTAGTTGCTTTGTTGTTATATTGGGGTTCAGCCACGGCAAGGCTGGAAGGAACACGCCTAGTGCATTAGAGTAGCACTGAGCACACGATGTGTTAGCACTACTACTTTAAATATGAAAACTGTTCTTTTTAATTAACTCATGGGGAAAATTGCAGAAATGTGACACAGTGTGTGCCACAGCTATATTCTGGTTGCCCTTCTGATGGTGTGTATATGGGGGGCATGTAGCCAAGTGATTACCCAGTAAGTGAGGAAAAAATAGCACTTTTACAGTTTCATTTGAAGGTAGCATAGGGTTTCAGTGGGTACTGGGGCAATTGGCACAGTGACTTGTTTTAGATAGGCATTGTTGTATCATAAATGCTCACCTAGACAAGTCTCAGCCAATAGGAAGCCTCCAACTGTTCTACCCATTTTCTAAGCAAGCAATAACACACGACGAGGTGTGGTTTATTGCTCGATAAGAGCACACCCAGGGTGTATAAGGCACAAGGCGCCAGCCGAGTGCCTTATGCCAGTGGGTGTGCTCTTATCAGGCGACATAACCACACCTCGGAGTGTGTTATTGTGCTTATAAAATGAGATATCCAAAAAAAAAAAAAGGAGGAAAGAAAATGGGCAAACAGTTTTAAAAAGAGTATTTTATACAAGTTATAGGAAAAATAGTCCCTTATTATTGTATTGTGTTGTATTTCAGACTGGCTAGCTGGCCAGTAGAGGGCTGTCCTCCGTTCAAAACACATAGTGCTGAGGTTAGTATCCACCCCTACCCCGCACCACTCAGGCACATGCAGAATATATATATTTTTTTTAAGAAATGGATACAAACTGAAGAATTTCTGATGGTCACCAGACTGGAGGCCTCCCCCGGCCGCCCCACTCACACAAACAGATTGTGTTTCATGACCCTAAACATAGTATGTCCCACTGGTACACATTTTTCTCACATACTGTGTCTCTGTGAGGAATGCTGAGTGGCCGTTGACTTGAGTGCTAGTGTCTCATTTGAGCGTGTTCGTGTCAGCTGCCATACTTCCCGATTTCAGAATTGCGTTTTTCACAATGTGACACTGGCCAGTCATATTGGGAAAGTAAAATTTCTTTGTATATTTATGTATGTTTGAAACAGAAAAGAGTTGGTGGAGTAGCTTATCTTGGAATTGAATTTCCGAGCGTCATGTCTGCATGCGCATAACTCAGCTTCAATGCGATTGCCGTTTTTTCATCTGAGCAGCAGAAGTTAGTAGTTTTGGGGAATCTTTTGATTGACCTGGTTTTAAATTAGGTAATATGCTGCAGCTGCTTGGGGCAGGGAAAGCAGCGGGAGCACGTGGCTTGGTTGAATTTAATTATTTCTTGGCTTAGAGAGGCACAGAGAGGCTATGTGGTGTATATGCAGCTGTCAGTGCAGACTACTGATTTCGCTGCTGCTTGCTGAGCTGTGCCAGGCTGTGTTTTGTTTCTGCTTGGCACAGCTCAGTGATTTGTTGTTGTAAAGGGGCAGAGTAGCAGACGTTAGTGCCAGCTGGCAAAAATATCATGCATTAAGGACACGGCTAGGAAGCTCAAACAGCCAATAAGGATGCTTGATTTGTTTACCCCATTTTGTAAACAGTATTAAAATTATAGTACAAAGAATATATATGATCTAGCAGCAGTTGATACTTCACATATGTGACATACATGGAAAAATTATAGTCTTGTTTTTGAGTTTAAAAATTGTTAATGGACACACTATCCTTGTTTTAACATTTTGTATATTATTATGACAGGAAATTTGGCCAGGTAAAGTCTATTTAATACTCCCAGTATATTGCCTGGCTGTCTTGTTTTAAAATAGTCCAATTTCTTTTGTTATTCAGGGTCCTTTCTTAAAATTGCCATTCCTACTGAATATGATTGTTTTCATTACTTACGAGTTACAGAACCCATTGACAGCACTAGTTCATGTTAAGTTTCAGATCAACAGATGTCACTGGGTTTCAGAACACATAAGTAATTAAACAAGTTCTAGCTAGAGCCGACATGGCTGTGGTGAGCTTGAAGAATGTAATAATATTGTGCTGGATGTGTGGAACATCTCTTAGACTGGCAGCTGACATATCTCTTTCCTCCCACTACATTTTCAGCATTGTGATCTCACAAATAGGTGACTGACCTGGCAGCTACTCAGTGGCTGTTTTATGCAGCAGTGAGGCCAAAGTCAGAGAAGTGGTATACCATGATGTGTGCACCTATGATTGAGCAACCCCAAAAAGTGATTCAATCGCAGTGCATGGCACAGCAGCTACCGGGCAGCTACAGCGACCGGATGGGGTTGAGTTAGCGATCGTGGCGACAAGAAGTCACTAGAGGAGTATGCACATGGGGGGTGGGAGCAAGCATGCTACAGGTACTCAAGCAGGGGAGCAAGCACGCCTCGGCGAGGGGTGGGAGGAGTTTGAGGGTGGCGCTGCAGTAGGCTGCTGAGCTGGTCCCATGGTGTGAGTCGGCTCCACGGCTTTGGTGGCTAGGGTGCGGGTTTCAGTAGGGTGCAGGTTCGTTTTGTTGCCCCAGCCGAATTTTATTTTTACATTTGCTCCCCCAACATGCACCCCTGGAGTTGAGAATCCTTAAGTAGGGGGTGCAGGTGGTGCAGCCCCCGTATAAACATAAAACTGCAAGTCCCCAGCACCGCTTTTGTTGTGCGCCAGGAGACAGAGCACCAACACTGATTTTCAGTGCTCTGACACTGCAGAACAGTGATCGCCTTTTGGCAGTCGCCATTATCACATAGAACCCGAGAAGTCACAATGCTGATGATATAGCTGTGGGACTAGAGGTAGATATGTGAGAGAGTTACAATGCTGATGAGGTAGCTGGGGAACTAGAGGTAGATCGTCTGCTGTCAGACAGAGTAGTGTTGCAAAACTACATCTACTAACATCAGGTAAAAATAAAATCTTCTAATTAACCAAGGGAAAAGAAAAAGTACCTCAGATATAAAAGGTAACGGTAACTGTTTTAAAACAACAATAATAATAATACTACAATTTTAGGTAGTATACTACCTCTTTAATGTATTATCTAAAATGACCAGCTACCAGGAGGCACCAGAGGATACATAGTTACATAGACACTGTTGACAGATAAGGGCCTATGGCCCACCCAGTCCCCATTGACATGTAATGCATTTTTACAGGCAACCCTGTAATCGGGAGCAAACTCTGACCCTGCAGTCTGCGCGCCAGGGCTGGGAAGCATGTTGCCTTTGGCAGTGCACCCAACTTTGAGAGAGTTGGTGCTACTGCCCAATGCCACAGTGGTCCATCTAAGTGGACGGGGAGCTAGCTCATCTGTGAGGGCAGTCTCTTCACTAACTGTATGTGTGCACAAGACATGCCTATGGTTGTGTGCAGTGCTGGGGAGGTCAGAGAAAACCAAGGACAGCACTAGATAGTGCAAGAAAGGAAAAGTTGTAGCCTGCCCTCAAATGACAAACTTTTCACTTGACAGTGGGGTCTACAGTGATGTAGCTGGTCTGTAACAATAGAGGAAAGATGTAAAAGTGAACAATAGGAAAGACTTCTTACCTGACATGTTTTAGCTTAGTACTGGTGAAATGTGTGCTTTCATTAGGTTATGATTAGTTTGTTTCTCATTTAGACCCACATTTTGCACACTAGTGGGTCTAATCTGACCAATGTTTTAAAACCCCTAGCGCTGTTACTGGAGAGAACAATAAAACATAGCGGGGAAAATCCCATGGCACCACCAATGCCAGTCCCCAGTACTTTTTGGCTGCACATCATAGACTGGCACAGGGCTGGGATGTAACCTCGAGCAGAAGGGATGCAAGCTTCTTTGCCAAGGCTAAGGATTGTCCGCTCTGGGAGTCAGGGATAAACAACTAAATAAAAAGTCCAAAACTAAAGAGGAGGAACTGGATGGCTTGGTGAATTGGTACTGGGGTAAGGAGTCTTTCACCTCTAGGTCATGGGTTCAAATCCAGCACAATTAGTGGTTGAAAGCCATTATCACCTGAGGGCTATTCAGTGACCTATGTGAAATGAGCTGTGGTGGTCTCAATCCAGTTCCAAATGGGCAGGTATCCACATCACAAAACACAACACAACTGGCACTAACTGGTATCCTTTCTGGCAGTCTCACATGAAAGGCCAAGGATTGAATGTGCAAGAGTCTGAACTACCCTTTACCTATGTTGTGGTCATTCAATGGCAGGGTTGAGGCACACTGGTGGGGTAGTTTGCACTCACCCATGCTGTACCTGTCATGTGGGTAAATAGAAGACTTCAGGTTCTAGTGCTGTTAATCCAGCACCTTTCATGAGCACTAAAATTCACAGACAAAAACTACCAGTCTTTAAAGAAAAAAATCTTTAAAGTTCTAAACTACAGTGTGCAGGGTTCAAAACTGGCACCAGTCCACAGGCCAAATTATGTACAGTTATCAGGATGGTACTTTTCGCACGTAACCCTGCTGGCTTGTATTGGAAGAGGTACAATTTTAATAAGCACATTGATTGAACAAATCATCTGGGCTTTCCCTAATCACTAACTATGCTGGCTAGTGGCTATAAAATGCAAAACTTTAATTTCCACTCCTAATCCGGGACTGCAATATTCCAGCTACAGCTGAGAGCTTTAGAGTGGCAAAATAAAGACAGCATCCCTTCTAACACAGGACAACCACGATGAATGACAAGTGAGCTGGAGATGAAGCACCACATAACACTTGAGATCATGTGGTACTGTATGCTAGCAGATTCCTGAACTGTCATGCCACATGGAAGCAAATGTTACAATTCCTACACAGTTTTTAGCTAACATTCTATACAATTGTTAATTCTCCATTAGAGTTTGAGGAATTGTAGAATGTTTCCTTAAATTCTGCAGAGATTCTGCAATATTTCTCTTGAAAACAACCAACCATAGCCCAGGTTAACAAGTGCAAGCAGGCTCCAGAAACTGAAGAAGAATGCATTTGAGTAGACTTAATGACAGTTGTAAGTTCTGCAAACAATTATTGCTGTAAGTATGCAATATGTCTGTGCAAAACCGACATCGTGCCTCCAACATTTCAGGGAGTGGATTTCATCTGTACTGCCATTATACATCAAATAAGTTGTCCACAGTGTACAACAGTTAATTAAAATGCCAGGAGCCTGAGAGTTGATCACTATATGGGTGGTGCAAAATGTGAGTTTTTCAAATACTGCCTGTCATACTCAAAATGAAGTCCATGTTGCAGGGAGGTTCCCCACCTGTGACAGAGGTGTAATGCAGTTTTCTGGTTCTAACTGTAATTGACCCAGACACAAAGCACAATGTTATGCTGTAATCTATCACAGAATTGAACAAACTGGCACCTGCCTGGAAACGCCCCCTCTGTAGCCACCTTTTAAATGACTCATGAGGCCCAGTGCCCCATGAAGCACCATTTTGTCTCTCTCAACCACTCCCACAGCCACAGTTGCCCTAGTGGTCAAGTGGTTCCCCATCCCTAGCCCCAGCCTGTGTCCTATACCTGGTGACTTTGGCCCTGTACCATGAGGCTTCTTAAACCATTTTAAGCAAGTTAAAATGGTTTGGAAAAGCGATAACTATCAGTTTGCCGACATATTGCAGTTTCCTTTAAACTGTTTTTTAAAAACCCTGCCAAAACCCTGCTAGGTACCTAGTCTTTAGGCCAGTTTTAAAACAAGTTTACGTAAACACAGTTGCACTTAGTGTGTAGAAGCTGCCATGTACATCCTGTTCTGTGCTGGTCCTCCACTATGCACAGCCCTCTCATGCACAGCATGGTTGCAGGCATCGCTCTGTGAGGTTCCAGAGTGTGTACACAAGAGGGTTTTAAAATGATTTAACAACCAAGTTAAGGCAGCAATGTGGCTGCACTAACATGGTAAGTGTTAAGCAGTTTAAAATTGGTTTAAAACCCACCTTGTCAGTGTGTAGATGGCCTCAGTGGTGTCTCACCACAGCCCTGTATGGCTTGTACACCCAGTTCCGCAGCATAGTCCTCCACCACCACCACCACCGTAACCTTCTTTAACAGGCAATAATCAGATGGAGGCACAGCTTGCTGTGACCAAGATTGATAGGACCATCATGTCTTGGAGTAGGACCCTGGGGCTATCTGCATGAAGGTCCCACTTCTTTCCTGTCTACTTGCAATAACTTGTGTGGGTTTCCAGGAAATATTTAGATCCCATTGAGCGTTGCTCAACAGGGTTGTAATCTCACCCGGGCACTAATAAGGTGTTAGTACAGACCACTTAGTGCAGCCCTGCTACAGAAGGAATGGGTCCCAAAATTTCCAAAACATTTGCATAATCAGTTTGGCTGCTTCCTCGAACTGTAAACAGTAGTATTTTTTCCTTATGTCTTCTTGTAGAAACCTGCCAGCACAGGACTTATGGGGAAATCACTAAAATTTGCTGGAGCATCTCCACTGCATGAGAAACTGATCAACAACAGTTGACTGCCTACTGAAAAGGAACTCTGGCTGAACTATAATTTCTTTATATTTAATAAATACTTTTTGCCTGCGCTGTATTTGCAAGCCTGTATTTGTGTGGGTCGTGGCACTCTGGAAAGAAAGAGCATGTTAACCAAGTGTAGCTATATGCATCGCCCACCGACTACATGGATGGTCTATGAAGTTTATGTGAAGCGAACTAAATAAATTCATAATTAATATTCTACTCTCTGCCCAAGAATGTCGCCATTTTATGGCAAATCCAACAGTTAATGCAGCTGTGCAACAACCTGGTGAAAAGTCTGACCTATACACATTTTCTGCTATTTTAGATTGCCATTTACCTCCTGACTTGTATGATACCCTTCTTTCCACAATTTTAGTCTAGTTTCGTACTTGTTTTCATGTCTGAAATAATAAAAGGAGCTCTCCTTTAATACAGTGTGGACCAGGTCTTCATCAGTATTTTCATCTCTTTTGTCCATCAGTTGTTTATATATCACTTCTGTTGTGACTAAAATTAATTATTATGCAGTTGGCAATGCTCTCTAACCTTACAGAACAATAGTTGCTCAAAACAGCTGCAAATACTGATGAAAACCTGGTACAAGCCATATTAAAAGGAATGCTCCTTTTATTATTTAAGACATGGAAAAAGTGCAAAAGCAAACTCAAATTCTGAAAAGAAGGGTATCATACAAGTCAAAAGGTAAATGGCAATCTAAAATAGCAGAAAAAAGTATGGTAAAAATTTTCACCAGATTGTTGCACTGCTGCTTTAAATATGAAGCAAGTGAGGGAGGGAGCTTGTGCAGCAGCTGATTGCACTACATTCCCAAACAAGTACAGTAGCCACTAGCTAGTCTTTTGTGCTGTTGAAGGACACTGCATGGAGCCGCCAGTCTCTGATCTCTCCTCTTACTTACCTGACATGTAAATGTAGATATCAGAGAGCAGTCATCCCAGCTCCTCCTGCCCATTTTCTCCTCCACCTTCCATTGCTGCTTTAATTGCCACTTCTTTGTTTTTGCAACTGGTACCATGGGCTGACATTTACACCCTCCCCACCCCATGCTCTCTTTTCTGCTTCATGTTCCAAACCCCTGTCTGCCTCCACATCGGTGCTGGCAGTTACAATGTCAGCAGCTCACTCCTGCAGCTCTGCTGCTCCTCGTTTAGTGCCAAACCAACCAGGCTGTCTCTTTTCACAGTATGCAGCTTTCATGGTGCTGCAGCACAACTCCATGTCACTGCTGGTTGGTCTGCATGAGTGACCATTAATCACTACAGCTGACACTGTCAGTATTAATGCCCCTGCGATGGAGGTGGCAGCGGCTGCTTCCTACACATTCTCTCTTCCTCCCTCCCTCTCAGCCTGTTGGTGCTGCACAGAAGAGGGTGGGTTAACGGCAGCCTGTCTGTCTCTCACTATTTCAGCCTGAGTACTGGGGCAGCTGCAGCAACTTCATGGAGGGAGGAAGCCCATTGGTGCTGCACAGAGGAAGGTGGGCTAATGGCAGCCTGTCTGCCTCGCGCCATTTCAAGCTGAGTACTGGGGCAGCGACTTCGTGGAGGAGGAAGTGTGGGCTGCCCACCCAGTCTGTTTACTCCAGACTATAAATGCAGCAGTCTGTGGTTTACTCAACTAATTCCATATCAAAATGTTCGCAGGCCTCATCTGAGGTAGTTTCAGGTGTTGTTTGTAAGGGCTAGGGTAGCGGTAGCAGCTCATCCTGTGACATTAAAGAACTTTTGAGTAAGCAAGCAAATGTCAGGGATTAGGGAATAGTGTAACTTGTCGTGTGCATGTGCAGTTTTGCTGTGGAATGCGGAAGTGACAGACAAAATAGTGTGGCGGTTATTCCGTAGCAGCTGATCATTGTGGAGTGTTAGAAATCTCCATTGGACTTTCAGAAGGATACTTCCAAGAGTCCAGTGGAAGGTGCCATGATCAGCCATTTTAAGGCAACAGATTGAAAAATGGCTGTAAACTCTGCCCACAGCTGTAAAATGAATATTGTGCAGAGGAAAAGCAGCATTAACAAGGTATTTTAAATAAGGAAAACAAAATATATTTCAAAAACAAGCACATAGAACAATCTAATGGTAATAAACAAACTTCACACATGCTAATATCAACAAATACTGAATTATTAATCTTTGGACTGCCAACAGAATTAGAACATACTGCATTGGAGTTCCAGACAGAGATATTAGTCTGAGCCCCTCTTGCATTTAGAAATATAAAAACAAGTTATATGTACCCTTTAAATGTCTACAAATGGCAAAAAATGAATAACAAAATCTGCTGTTCTTTACTAAACTGTGTAACAGTACTGTAGGTAAAATATGCTGCTTTATCTCACAATTTACTAGCCCATAAAAGATAACTTTTGCATAGTAAGTTGATTTATCAACACATTAATTTGAATACTACTCATCAATTATATAAAGCAAATATTAAATAGAAATAGCCTCACCTTACAAAAACAAAATGCACAACTACTGCACAGTAATTTCACAATCCAGTTAAAAACCATATTTCCTGGAATTTCACTTCAAGTCAAACATCTTCAAGAGGAATTTTCAACCTGGTGTGTCAGAGTGATGCAAGAAAACACCTTATAACTGTAGGAGAAATCCACAGGGGGCTTTGACTAGCTTAACAAGTAATCCCTAAATCATTAGGTTAGATATGCTACTGGCTGCAAATAATCAGATGAGTAAATATCAGGTACTGTACTGTAGGTTTCACATAGAGTCTGAAATGCATACAGTAGTAGCCTAGGAATACCAAAATGTTGTGCTGGCCATCAGAATACAATACAATAATTGGTAGCACCTTGGGCCAGAATATTCAGTAGCCAATTGCAGTCACTAACAGGTTAGCAAGTTGCTAACACCACTTTGTACCCCAGAGTGAGGGAAGCCCAAAGTACTATATTGGATGACATGGATAGGAGTCACTAAACCAGCTGTTACTGGCCCTAATCCATGCCTGTGTGCCTATGCAAAAGCAGTTGATAGCGCCTTGCATAGAGGTTCACCGGCATGCTGGTGGGTTTGGAGAAGCGGTATCTGGCCATTAGCACCTCGTTAATTACCACTTCCCTAAACCAGGACTTCAGGCCTACATCTCCCTTTCCCCAGGGCCGGCACTAGGATTTACTGGGCCCTGGTGCAAGACTGTGAAGTGGGCTTGCCATCAGTATCAGTACCCCTAAATGAACATGACTGACCTGACAGCAGCCGAGCAAGACAGAAATCCTCCATGGCTCCATGCCATGCCAGCAGCCAGGCATCCAGAAAGGCTTGATGGGCTCATAGGGCTGTGCGGTGGGGAGCGAAACTGATGGAGTGATCACAGTGGGAATATCTCAGGAAGGAGGAGAATCAGTGTCAGATTGGTCGGGTCCATCAGTACTGAGGAGGAGGAGGAGGAGGAGCCAGGTAGTCCATCCAGTGCGCAGGTATGGTTTGCGAGCATGTGTGGTGGTGCATCCCTGCACCACTTGATATTTTAACTTAAATGATGGAAGGGGCTGGGGCTAAGATCATGGCAGGCAGGGGCGGGTGCAGGCAGGGTGGAGACTGGATTCAGCTGAGCCTGAGTCAATGACAAATAATGAGGAGGGACGCCAACCAATGAACATGGTGCAGCAGCACTGATTACCATTTAAAATGACAATATTTGATAGATGGGTAAGAGAATCTCTGGGCCCCACCGAGCTCCTGGGCCCTAGTGCAGTGGCATCCCTGCACCCCCTTGACACCGCCCTGCCTTCCCTCCCCAATCGGCTGCTTATTAATAATAAAGCATTTAACTTGTGTTGAATGGGCACTTCACCCCCAATCTCCCTGCCATGTAATAATGTTCTTTTCCCACAAGGTAATGGTTCCTAATACCCTGGTGTCTGGTGGTCCCCTGCCGCCAGTCTCCTGGCTGTGTACTAATGTAATCTTCCTTAGTGTCCAGTTGTCACCCCAGTCACCCAGCATATCTTATTAAATAATTTCCCTCATGAACAGTGGTTCCCACCCCTTGTAGGAAGGCTGTCTCCAACTCATCCACTCAGTACCCACCATGTCACCTCTGGTCCACCACCTAGTATAGGCACCCCCACCAACAGCGGCTGTCACAGTCCCTCTGTCCATCACCATAGCTGGTTGCCATCTGAATGACAGGGTGCTAGAATGAGCCTACCATTGAAATGGTTCCCAAAGTAGTGTCTGTAGTTTGTGACAGCAATTGGGATAGTGTCTTGCTGGTATATTGGAACATGTCTTTATCACTTGCACTCTGCTTCAGCATGTTCCAGTATACCTGTATTTTACTCCAGGCACTAATTTGCTCATTTAGCAAACATTTAGTCAGTGTAATCCAGGAGCGTTGAATATACTGGCCCTGCTGTCTTCCATGGCAATCTTTCAAAGAAAAAAACATGTCAAAAGAGGAAATAAGACTTTCTTCAGGTATGCAGTGAAAAAGGAAAGCGAGGGTGTGATTGTGAAGATCAGGATTCGGGGGACTGTGCAGATGAAGATCAAGAAAAAGCTAACATTTAAATGAATACTTCTGCTCGGTGTTCACAGTTGAGGGAGGAGGAGAAAGATCAACATGTATCAACAGGTACTGGGAGAAGAAGGGTGGACACAAGTCAATTTTCAGAGGAGAAAGTCCAAAGTAGATTGGAAGCTCTAAAGGAAAACAAGGTGATGGGGCCAGATGAGATTCACCCAAGGATACTAAAAGAGCTGAGCATGGTGCTGGTTGCCCCTCTGGCAATACTAGCCAGCAACTTATTGCAGATGTGGGCAGTTCCAGAGGGCTGGAGAAGGGTCAGTGTGGTTCCTCTGCAAAAGAGTGGTAGCAGGGGAAGCTAGAAATTACAGACCAGTCTGTCTCACATCATTGGTGGAAACATTATGGAGACCCTGCTGAAGGAGAGGCTGATGGAGTATCAAGAGGTAAAGGATCTGCAAGACCACCATCAGCATGCTTTCTATGGGAAAGTGGTCATGTCAAACAAATCTCATAGACTTTTCTGACTGGGTGACTAGGGTGGTAAATCAGGGAAGACAATGGATATAGCATACCTGGACTTCAGTAAGGTCTCTGACATTGTGCCATAAAAGAGAGTTATAAAGAAATTGTAACAACCTGGGGTTGGGGAGAAGGTAGCAAGATGGTTATTAAAGGGTTTAAGGATAGGAGACAGATGGTAGTGGTAAACAGAAGTCACTCAAGTGAAAGGAGAGAGACCATTGAAGTGCCACAGGGATTGGTGCTAGGTCCTGTTCTGTACAGTGTCTTCTTAAGTGACATTGCTGAGAAACTGGAGGAGAAGATATGTCTCTTTGTAGAAGACAAAAATCTACAACAGAGTGGACACCCAGGAAGGAGTGGAGGAATACAAAGGGATCTTGGGGAACTACTGGGAGGTATATGGTGTGGCATCTGGTTCAATGCCAAAAGTGCAAAGTCATGCACCAGGAGCAAGGCAACCAGGGGGCTGTGTATATTATGGGGTGAGGTACTTACAGTCACCAAGCAAGAGAGGGACCTTGGGGTAATCATATATGATGATCATGCAGTGGCAGGAAGTGCAACAAGGCAGTAGACCAGGCCAGTTGGATGCTGGGGTGGATAGTGATAAGAATTTCGAGCAGGTGAATTGAAGTGGTATTGCCACTGTGTCACTCACTAGTGAGACCCCAACTAGAGTACTGTGTCTAGTTTTGGAGGCCACACCTCTGCAAGGATATTGACAGGGTGGAAGCAGTCCAGAGGAGGGCTACCAAAATGGTCTGGAGGTTGCATGAGAAGCCATATGAGAAAAGGATATGGGAGCTCAGTATGTACTCCGAAGAGAGAAGAGAAGAGAAGAGAAGAGAAGAGAAGAGAAGAGAAGAGAAGAGAGCAAGATTTTGACCTATAAGTATCTGAGAAGAGAAGAGAAGAGCAAGATTTTGACCTATAAGTATCTCAGTATCTCACAGGGGTAAACAAAGGTGCAGTAGGAGAGTCTCTTTAAGAGAAGGAGCACCAGAACACGGGGGCATGCAATGAAGACTATGGGGGATTTAGGAGGATGTGAAGAAATATTTTTTATGGAAAGGGTCACAGATGCCTGGAAAAGCCTGCCAGAAGGTGGTGGAACTGGAGACAGTGGCAAGTGTATATGGATAGGCATATGGCCATAAGTAGAGGAATGGGAGGAGGGAGGGAGAAAGGAACACCTGAGACCAAATAGGATCCAGAATGTAGCAATAGATAGCAGACTAGATGGGCCTACCAGCCCTTTTTCTGCTGACAAGTTTTATGCTTACACGTTTCTATGTACTCATTTGGACCTTTTTAAAATAAAGTGGTTAGCAAAAGTTTATTGATGTCAAACTGACTGCCAAAACACTACAATAATGCTGGAGTTTTTAATTTACAGATTTTTTTTCAGTTTAGAAATGTACTGGTACAGCGATGATTAACAAGCTGAATGACATCCAGAAAACAAATGTTATGCAAGAAATGTAAGTCTTCATCAATAAAGTTAAAGGGAGACTGTTACACTACATATTATTTTTACACTTGAAAACTGAAGGGGGCAACTGATGATATTTCAGTTACAACACAAAATACAATGTTGTTTAAATATTAAAATTATTTTGTAATTGAAGAACAGTGGATTATATACAAAATACGGATGCTGTGGTCCTGTATGTTAGGGTACAGTAAGCACTGGAGCTGGCAGTATAGCCTACAGGTTAGAGTAACAAGTTATGAATGAGCTTTGTACATCCATCAGACCTGGGTATGATTCCCACAACCTTCACTTGCATACTGTGTGACTCTGAACAAGTCACTTAACCTTCCAGTGCTCCTGGATTGCCCTGAAAACAGGCATTTTGCCTGGTGGTCCTCACCTGGTTACCAAAGAAAATAAAAAAAACAATGTTTGCACCTTAATAACTCTGCTCCTGTTCAACCAATGTACTTGAAATTTGGCAGGAGAGAAATCTGAGTCTGGACCAGGGTCTTTGGATCCTGAAAATTATGTGCCAATCCTTTCTTGGGGGAACAAAATTACAGAGGTACATAAATGATAAAATTCAGCCAAATTAAGACTCTCTTGCTCTCAAGTAACTAAAAAACATTGGGCCCGATTCCAGAATGGGTTCAGAATGATTCAGGGGACTTGCAATATGGTGTTTGATGCAAGTGCTAACTTGCATCAAACATGTGATTCCAGAAGCAGATGCTGAAGTCCCTGGACGCAAAGTTAGACCATCTCTCCGATGGTCTCACATTGCATCCATGAGTGGACCCTGGGAATGAGGCAGGCTGCTGTAAAACAGGAAGACTGTTGCAAATGTGTCAGTGCTTCTGGAATAGCGCAGGGTTGTGTCCAGGAGCTGTTACACATTTACAGGGCACTTTGCTGCAGACTCCAGGGCTTGCCGCAATCCCTGCATCCCCCTTCTGAATTGGGCCCATTGTCTTTAAATCTGAAACTTACAGGTTTGCTAGATTCTAGCCCAAGGGTCATGCTTTGCAAGTTTCACATTTTTAACTTCTATAGTTTTTAAAGATTACTTAAAAACTGTGCCATTTTCTGAGTATGCTCAATTTAAACAGTGAACATTTCTAAAGAAAGTTTTTTGAGTTAGCAGTTTCACGTAAAGTAATTTATTTAAGCCACTCCTGTCAGCCGACTGATGAAAGCAGTTTGAGGAAATCAGAAGCTGACTTCATTAAAAGTGATTTCCTTCACACTGCTTTTGTCAGCCAGCTTATAAAACCAGCGTGAAATATATCATTTTCACTTAGACTGCTACTGCACAAAACCTCCTGCCAGAATATCTCCCTGCCACCATAATCCCTGCTCCCAGCTTGTCAATTTCATATTTTGCCCCAAATTTTCAACATGGCCTTTCTGAAGCCTAGCTTCATGAACAAGTTAGAGAAATTTGTCAAATCCAGTTAAAATGTGATTTCACAAATGCTTTGTGAAATCACCTTTTGAACAAGATTTGACAAATTTCACCTACTAGGTTCAATGAGGTGGGGAATGTAAAAGACCATGTTGAAAATTTATGTAACAATATGATAAAATGACCAGTGTCAGAATGGCCCACTAGGATAACTGGAAATTTTGAGGTGTGCCTGCCTCAGACAGGTACTTTGCTACCTTCAAACTGACATTCTTTGTATTTATTATGTTTCTTTCTAATTAAATGGGGGTGCTTAGGGCACTGTAGGTGCAAACACAGAGCTAGTGTATCAGATTTAAGTGGAAAACTGATATGACTGTGTCACCCTGGGCCCTTGCCTAATGATTTTCACGTGGCCATTGTGTCCATTTTCCAGGTGGGCCCCCTGTACCCTAGTCTAACTCTGAAATGACAAAGTTATGAGTGAGTTTTGACATTTTTCAATGTTTAACTATAACTTTGGTAATCTCCAACATTTTGACCCCAAATGTTCAACATAGGTATTTTTCACACCACCTCATGAACATGACAGGTATCATTTTTAAATCCCAACCAAATGTGTTTTTACTTTGAACACTATTTTATAAATAATACCTATCATATTCAGAAGGTTGGCTCATAAAAACATTATGCTGAAAATTTGGAGTCAAAATGTAAAAATATATATATATATATATATATATATATATATATATATATATATATATATTATATACACACACACACACATTAGGGGTGAGTAAAAATGAGTGAGATAAAATAATGTATCATCCACTGCAGTGTGATATTTTTACTCTCTACTCTACAGTGATGATATCAGCCATTTACACACACAGGTCACACAAAGGTCATTGATATCATCACTCTTGGCAGCTTTCCCTCAGCATGCAAGAAACACCTATGCTATTACCAAAGACACAAATGCAGAACTACATGAGGTCTCACTGCTGCCTGCAGCTAACTCAGTTAGCATTACAAAACGTACCATTTCCCCACTCTAACTTCCAGCTCATTACTGTGATACTTTTAGCTTGACTGCAGCCAGAATTCTAAAGAGCACAGCTTCACATAACAATCTGTTCCTCACTGCTGTCTGCAGCTAACTCAATTACCATTAAAAACACTCTCACTTGTTCCTCAAACTATGACTCTCAGCCAATTACAATTATTGGGATACTCTCAGCTTGACTGCAGCCAGACTTCTAAAGAATACAGCTTCACAAAATAGTATGTTTCTCACTCCTGCCTAAAACTAACTCATTTAGCATTGCAAAACACACTCATCTGTTTCCCAGAGTTTATAACACTGCCAGCCAATTCAGAAAAACTCAAACAGAGAATGAACAAACACATAAACAAGAACAGAACACAAGACAATAGAACAATACTTCTGAAACTCCTAGCCCTATTGTATAAATTGAATACATGATGTGTAGTTTGTGTGCTATGGCAAATATTGTCACTCCTGCATTGTGAGCTCTGGATATCTCACTCGTGCCTTCAGCACTCGTGAGATATCCAGAGCTCACTCTGCAGGAGTGACAATATTTGCCATATCACACTCATGCCATCATGTATCCTAAATATAGATATATAAATATATATATATGTGTGTGTGTGTAAAATACTGGTATAATAGCACCAGCATAGTAGGGTTCAATGGACAGTTCTACATTAAACCTCGAATTTTGCAATTTATTAACTTTTCAACCATTTTACTGATTCGCATGAAATTTTGCATGCACCATCAGGGATTAATGATCTATTGATGCTCTAAGTTATATTCCAGTCAGATGTGCGGTTGTGGAGAAACAGAATGTAAAAACATGTGGAAATTACCATTCTTATGCAAATATTTTGTCATGCCATTTCTCTGAAACTGCTTGGGGTTTCGTCTGAAACTGTCAGGGTATATGGGGTTTGGGTCTTATTTGTTCCTTTTGAATGTTTGGTGAAAAAATATTAATCCATTCAAATGTATTAAAGTTTAAAGTTTCCCATTATTCCCTGTGGTAAAAATTAGCTATGCTGTGTGAAAGTACCATTTTGTTGACGCTGAAATAGGATTCTTTCGCACTTTGTGCTTTAATAACTTTGCATCTGTTCTTGCAATTTGCATGACCTTTGGCATGTACCCTCAGAGACTAATGGTCTCTTGATGTAGTGAGTTGCATTCCAGTTGGGTGTGAAAGTCCAGAGCTGTGTAGTTCCAAAATTTGTATATCACCATTTTTGCCAAATTCTTTCTTCACTTCTCTATTAAACTTAATATTTTGTGCTTTAATAACTTTGAAACAGTTCAGGTGATATGATTGAAATCTCATGCAGTGGTAAGTTTTCTTCAGTTATATGTGAGGGCGTGGAGATATACAGACCCAAAATGTATAAATTACCATTTTTGTCAAAATCTTTCTTAGCTCTATGTTAAACTGAATATCTTGTGCTTTAATAACTTAGCAAAGGTTCAGGAATTCACATGAAATTTGACATGCCTCATTAGGAACCAAAGATCTCTTGATATAGCAAGTTTTGTTCCAGTTGAATGTGAGGGTGTTTGTGGAAGGGTTGGTCTCTAGCCTCTGGGAGGCTTCTTTTTGTCTTTTACTCCATTGCAACAGCACCTCTAAGTAATATCTATCCTTTTCCTATCCTAATTATTTTACCTTATTCCTTCCAGGCCAGTCATCTGGAGGATGCCCCCCATTTCTCTACTGTATCTATTACCCACTTTATTGTTCTTTTTTCTTCTCGTTTTCCAGTCCCCCAGGGATATAAAGGTGCACCAGTAAAAGAGATGCTAGCTATCATGATGTTGTAATTATGACCTTGAGTATCAAGTACTTGGAAAACGTTATTATAGTGCTAAGAAAAGAGTCCTGAATGAACTTGAGTTAAACAGTAATGTTTAAAACTGTATTTTGGTACAGAAAAATCTGTATAATGGCCACCAGAAGGTCAGTAGCTGCTAAGCTTTACACAAGTGTCTTCAGTATCTAAAAATCTATTGAGAAAAGGGTATGTTGATGCAGAGCATTTTTCCCACTTTCTCTTAGTTTTGTAAAGTAGAAAACAAGTCAAGGAACTGACTCAAAACATTGTTGAAGGTTAGGGAAATTAAATCCCTTTACATGATACTGCTTCGTTTAATACAGAATAAACAGAACACAAACACTTTTGTATTCTGTTGTTACATTTCTGGTAAAGCTGTATCATAGAAAGATTTTCAGAACTTCAAACACATGAGGCCTGCCTAAGAAGTTTTAAAGCATTTCTTTGATAAAAAGTATCCTCTATGTTACTCCCTGGTAAAACTACACATAGAGGGAGATTTTCAAAGGAGATGCACTGGTGCATCTGAGATACACTGGCACATCTCAAAAACTGTGCTGCTGTGCAATATTCAAAGAGTAGAGATGTGACGCATAACTCTGGATGTGCCACAAGGTATCTATAATGTAAATGGCACATCTGGAGGGATGTTCCCATGAATGTGCTGTGTATCTCTATATTCAGCCCAAATGGGCAGCACATGTGTGGTGTGTCTACAAAGACACCCCCAAAGTTAGGCATAAAAGGAGGTGGCCCATATGCAAGCCATCCAGAGGCAGCCAGCAGAACAGCAGTAGGCAAAGTAATGGATGGGGCAGCATTCCTCATGGTGGAGGTAATGAGGGTGTGAGATGATGGGCAGAACAGCAACATGGCCATGGAAGAGCCCATAGCTGGTATGCCCAACTGAGATGGTACCGTGCCCATGTCACATTCAAACAGCTGACTGACACAGAGATTTTGGGCCAGTTCAGACTCAACAGGGCAATTCTGAGACAGCTTTGTGAGTTGTGCCATGATGAACTAGAGACACCCACCACAAGGAGTCATGCCATGTCAGTGGAAACAAAGGTGACAGCAGCAATGTGCTTTGCTTGCCAGGGCACCTTCCAGATACAAGTGGGTGACACCACTGGGATAACACAGTCTGTCACATCCCATCTTTTCACACAGTTCCTCACTGCTCTGCTGCCACATGCTACAGAATTCATAACATTTCCTAGCACACATGCAGGGCTGACAGAAACCATGCAGCAATTCCACTGGGTAGTACGTATGCCAGGCATGCTAGGGGCCATTGACTGCACCCATGGGGCTATCAGGGCACCACCTGGCCCAGATAGTGTAGCACACATAAACTGGAAGGGATACCATTCCATCAACTGCCAGGTGCTGTGCAATGCCACAGGGCATCTCACTAATGTCAGTGTCATGCACTCTGGGAGTACATGATGCCTACATCTGGCACCGGTCTTCCTTGTGCCGCCAGCTCAAGAGAGGGACATCCCCAGCAGCTACCTAGTGGGTGAGCTGAGCAGAACACAATGCCCACCCAATGCACTCTGTGTCACAACACACAGCTGCTGGTAGTGCAGTGGGTTGGGGAGAGTCACAGGAATGTGCAATGGCCAATGACCATGTTGAACTGTGGAACCTGGGGTCTGCTGGACTGGGACCAACAGATACTGAGGCAGTGGAGTGTAAGGCCACAGGATGAGCAGGGCAGGGTGCTGCATAGCAGGCATCTGTGGCAGTGCGAGAAGGAACAGATGCCCCCAGCCACAAGTGTGGGGGCCTGCAATGGAGGGAAGGGTGGAGAGGAGGAATGACCCCAGACTGCATAGACAGGCAAGTGGAGGGCAGATGTGCCAGGCTATGCTCACACCTGAGTGAAATGAACACATGTCTCTGTCCCCCAGGTGACAGTGTTTATCCCTTCCAGCCATGGCTGCTCACCCCCCATATGATGGCCCTGTAGTGAGGCCGAGGAACACTACAATGAGGCACACACCACAACACGCAACATCATTGAGCGTGTATTTATCATGCTGAAAATGTGGTTCAGATGCCTGGACAGGTCTGGTGGTGCCCTACAATACCACCAGAAAAGGCCTGTAATATCCTGGCCTGATGCATGCTACACAACGTGGCCATGGAATGTGGAATACTTGTCCAGGAACAGGAGGGTGACATTAAAGAGGAATGATGAATCCCATGACAGGGTGGGCAGGCAACCCTGGAAAGGAGGACCCACAACTGGCTGCAAGGGCATGGTGGCATGGGGACACCATTGTGGAGGAGCACTTTGGCAACCAGAGGTAATAACACAGGAGGTATAAACTGGGCAGTCAATCACACACACACAGTCAAGCACACTGACACAGGATGGGGGTAGGACACACAGACGATGCAAGCAGGCAGACAGTGAACAGCAGCTGCAGGTGCACACAACCATGCACAGGCAACCACTGCAGTACCACCAAGGACAAGGGGGACACAGTTTCAGTGCAGGGACTGGCATGGATCAGAGGAATCTGCCAGCACACATGCATGGCAGGCAAGGTGCTGCACTCAACCGCCCATGCCACAAGCACAGCACCACTGCCCTACACATGCCCAGTACAACACACAGACAGCACAGGTAGGCATGACACCTTGGTGCATGTGTGCCACAGCACGTGGCCCTGGCCACTGCTGGCCTGGTGCATGGGCTGCAACAGTGGCAGAGTATTGTAAGTACCTCATGTTAACTGCACCCAGCAGGTTTTACCACAAGCCAATACAGCTGCCATGGCCATACGAGTGGCTGCCACTTTTGACTGGAAGGACACCTCAGGTGTGTCACCAACCACACAGGGTGAATCCTCCACCCTGGCAGGTGCTGTCTCATGTGACAGTGACTGGGTGTTTGTGGGTGTGAAGTCCCAAAGTCCAGATGGGATCCAGTGGTGGTGTAATTGGCCTGGGATGGTGTCAGCAGCAGTGGGATCACCTGGTTCTGTGCCCTAGGAGTGCCACTGATATTGTGTGGGTGCAGCAGCCACAAGGAACTAGGGCATAAAGCCCAGCATAATGGCCTCCGATATCCTGTCAAGCAAAGTGGTCGTGGACACCCGCTGTTAGCATAACTCGACAAGCAGCCGCGCATGCCTCATGGCTGCATGTTCATCCATGTGTCCCACCTGCACCAGAGTCCATGGATCTTCCCTGAGCACTGTCTGGCCCTCCATGGTTGCCCACAGGAGCCAGGTGTACTTATCCAGCCTGTCAGTGGGTGATGCGTTCAGGGTGGGGGCTGATGGGCAGGAGGTTTCTGGCCTGCTGTGCCATGTCCCTGAACATGAACGAGCACAGTGGGCTGCTGTTGGGGCAGGGACTGTGCACTGGCTTGCATGGTGGGCCCTGTGGCTGGCTGGACATGGGCCCTGCCGCAATGCAGCACCGCAGCACCTTGATGATCAGTGAAGGCAGTCCCAGGCCCCACAGCAGCACCCCACCCCTGGCCACCCGCAGTCACTGCAGTGGCTGGCAGTAGGGATGCACACTGGGGAGGCACATGTGTGGATGCAGGACCACCTGCATACCTGTTGCTGCCCATGTGGGTACCAGGACAGTGATAGGATGGGTGACACCGTATGTCCCCCCAGCTGGGTGGCATCATCATCATCATCATCATCCTCCATGGCCAATCCAAGCACGCTGAGGTCCTCCTGAATCAAAAGACAGGACAAGGGTCATCATCAGCCAGCCCCAGTAGGTCCAATAGCATGCGTGTTGTCCCATGTGCTTCCAGCAATGGCCACAGCTCCATATGATCTAGAAGTCCTAGCCTCAACCTCCACCAGTGCCACTGGACAGACCTCAGACAGTGAAGCACCACTGAGGTGTGATGGGCTAAAAGGCAGAATGGATAGCATGGTGAGTGTCACATGGCCATATCCAAGATTGACAGAATGATGTGGGGAGGTGTGCATGTGTGCCACAGGTGTGCCATGCTGCCACACAGGCCTGGGACCACCATTGTGGCCTGTGCAGTGATACTGCACTGGTGTTGTGAGTCTTGCATGTGTTCTGGGTGTATATGCTACAGGACCACAATGGCCCAGTGTGGCCTGGCCAATGATGCCCCCCTCGGCCCTGCCACAGACACTGCCGTCCCACTATGGACCACCTGCCCACTGTAGCAAGATGGTGCAAGGGTCCACTCTGGATGGCTAGGTGGCACCACACATGACATGGAGGCCCCTATGGGCATACATAGTCACCTGAGGCCTGTGTTGTTGAGGTGCCCCACCCTGGGACCTGCCATGCACAACAGCACACAGGACAGCATGTGAGCCCACAATATGGCTGTGCACTGCCAGCAGCCCTGCATGGTGCTATATGGACATGGTGCTGCACCCGGTGTGGCATACCAGGCACACCTGTGGCTGGCACATGCCGCCCCCACAGAGGGTGACACATGCATACCACTGTGCTGCAATGAGTGCCCCCAGGGGCACCTCCATAGATACCTGGATGATGCTGGCCACTAGCATCTCCTCACTAGGTGTGAGGGTTGGTGTAGTGGAGGGCTCCCCACAAGTCTGCCACAAGGAGGCCTGTATGGCGGTCAGTTTCTCCTTGGTGCTTCTTTGTCACTGGCCATCCTCTTCATGCACTCCTGGAGTGTAGCTGTATGTCCCATGGGCATTTACATGGACAGCCACCTCATCCCAGCCCTTTGTCCTCTCCTGCCAAGGTGCCTGTCTTGCCTATGAGCAGCACCTCCCTAAGGAAGTAGGCCTCTACCAGGGCACGCTGCTCACCCTTGGTGAAGTTTGACCTCCGTGTCATCTGTGTTTCCTCCTCCTTTTCAAACATCCTGTTGTCTCCGGACAGGAATGGGGCATGTATGAGCAAATATCCAGCATATCTGGAGCTGAGCCAAGTCCCACTGAATGCAGAGCAAATGAAGCTGTAGCATGGGAATGTAAACAAACCTGCCTTCAAGGCTGCAGTTCCTGTCGGTCACCTGTGGTCTGGGGTGGCACTTTTATGGATCATCTCATACAAATGAAGTGTGGAGCAGCCTGTAATGAGATGCTAATCAGTTGACTTGGGCCTGGACTGGACAATAATATCATTAGCATAACCCGCTAAATATTGCAGATTTGTTCCAGGCTCATCTCGTTATGCATGGCGCATCCAAATTGCACCGAGCATCTCTGCATGGTGCATTTACCGTGTATGCGCATATGGTGTACCATATACGACATGCATGGTGGAGCATGTCCATCGGTAGTGGCTGTGGCTGTGTATCGCATCTCCCAGTAATGTGCAGTGATGTGCCATTGCCCCATATGGTGCATGTCAGTGGACATATGCCACGTGGTTGGCTGCAAGTGTGGCATTGTCCACCCTCAACAAGATGGCACTTGTGCATGGATGCACATGCATGTGTCAGTGGGCTGTGACCCCATTCTTCCACCCAGCCTTTCGCTAATGTGCATGTGTGGTGTTGCGCCTATAGGTGTCAATGGAGCATCTCATGGTGCATGTGCCAGTCATGTGGTGGACTGCATGGCAGGTCTATCACACAACAGGCGGCTCCAGCCACACATTGTCCTAACTGCCTTAGTGTACTGTAATACATACTGCTGGCCTGTCTAAGCTGAGGATGGCACATACAACTAAGGGACCCAGGGTCCAAACTGGTCTGAGGTGGAGGTGGTAAACTCAGTGGCACTAGTTGCCCTCTAGAGGGGCAATTGTTTGGTGGGGAGGAGTTCCAGGAGGCACTGGCCCAGGTGTGGGCCTTGGTGACAGCCAAGGTTGTGCACTGGACTGGCATCTCCGAAATGAGGTGCAGTGTCAGTACAGACTTGGGAACATAAGGTGACATAATCTTGAATGGCTCCGGAGCTCCGTGACCAGGCCCACATGGGGCAGTGCCACGTCCAGGTACTATGTGTGCTGTGTGCATGCTTTCTTCATCTGCTCTTGGTGGTTTGTGTATACGGCAGGTGCATGTGTCTCTGCCCATTTGGTTGCCATGGCCTGGTTTCAGGGCTATGTTATTGCTGCAATGCATGCCATGTGTTGCCCTGTGTGGACTGGTGGCCCATGGTGCTATTGCTGTGGCACTGTGACTCACATTTTGTATTGCCCTCAGTAGGACACACATCATGCTGTGCCATGCTGCATCATGTCACTGTTGGGGTGGGGTGTATGTTCCCAGCATACTGCTCACAGTGCTGTACCATTATGTTTCCATTGCAGGTTAGGTGCAGCAACAGCTGGCCAGGCAGCGCATCCAGCTGGGCGCTGAACAGCATACCACAGGTTCTGGAGGGGACACCAGCATGTGGGCCACACCATATGGCAGGTAAGTGCACTGCATATTTGGCCCCTGTATGTTCTTGGTGTATGGGAGGAGTTGCATTGCCCACAGTGGGCCATTACCTGCTTCTTCTATATGTCCATGTGGTGGCAGTCATGCACACCTGGATCACTGTGTCGGCAGCATGTGGTAGTCCCACTGTGCCAATGGCACCTGTGTGTTTGTCCCCATTTGCCTTGTCTGGTCCAGGCTGTGGACACCCTTGGTGTTCACATGGGGTTGCCACAAGGCCTGCATGATTGGTGCACATAGGTGGCAGGCTCCCACGCTGTGGGGACATGGCCACATGTCCCTGGGAACATCCTCTGCCTGTTCTGTGCCACTTCCCATGCACTGTGTGGCTCTGTTGCCCAGCATGTTGCTGGTGTGTGTCTGTGCATGGTGGGTTGTCGGCCCTCTGCATGGGGCAGGCCAGGATCAGGCATGCACATCCAGACCATTGTGGGGATTGTGCCTGTGTGGGCTGTGGCACTGAGTATGTGTTCTCTGTTTCCCCACCATAGGTTGTCAAGCTGACGCTCTTCCCCAATGGAGGAGGAGGGGAAGGATGTTGGTGGGTGGCCGCTAGTCTCCACCTAGGATATTCTGTTGGCCATCTACAGGAGACAGTGACCCTGCTGAGTGTATCTAGGTAATCCTGGATGAATTGAGGTGGGGTGGCCAGTGGAGATGGGGACAGGAGGCTCATTGCCAGGGGCACTAGGCCTGTGGGCCTTTGACAGTTCTTTGTGTAAATAGCCCCATATGAACCATCACCACACACCTGCATTCCTCACTGTATAATAGTTCCACCTCTTCATCCCCTATTCCCCTTACACTCTGCTGTACACCTCTTTCTACTATAGATAGTTTTTATTCCATATTGTTGCTCTTGTTTGTGTTTGCTTGTTTGTATGGTTTACTGTTATTAAATATGATTGCAACTGACAGCCTGTGTCTGTGGTCCTCACTTGCCTGTTGTTACAGTCACCTTATGTTGCATGGTTGGCCCAATGCCCTTGCTTACCACTGCTCATCTGTGTCTGTGCCATTGCACAACCGTGTGCCCTGTCTACCTTGTTTTACCACCACAGTGGTTGTCATGTGCCCCCTGGGCCTTCTCTAGGGTGTCCATCAGTGCTGCTCACATTGTCACTTGCACATAGCCCCTGTTTTGGAGCTGTGAATGCCTCTGCTGTTGTCCTGGTCCCCTGCTGCTGTGCTGTGCTGTGCTATTTGCAGTCCTGTTTACCTGTGGGCATGTGCCACCAGTGCAGCCTACAGCCACCAGCCTGTGTGTCATTGTGCCTGTGGACCACTGTGCCTGTGATGTAGCTATCATTGTCTGCCCTGCTTGGTTCCTCTGCACTGTTTTCACAGTGCATGGCTGGGCCATGCTGTCCATTGGACCTCTAGTACTGGGATGCTCTGTCCCTACCCTCCTTTGTGCTGTGCCCATTGTGCCTCCTTGTTCTCTGGGTTAGTGGTGTATGTATAGTGATCCATACTGTACCCATGGGGGCTGTGTCTGTGTCCCTTTGCACTTTGGCAGTGCCTTTCCCCACCCTTTTGCCTTAGGATGCTTCCCTCCTTGTTTCAGCTGTTCTACCTCACCCATTTCCCATTTGCCATCCTTCCCTGTTGCTCCACTGTCCCAGGCCGAGTTGATTCTTTTGCAATATTCAGTCCTGTCCAGATGTCTGGCGCATTTCCAGTTGGTCAGGACATTTCAAACTGCTCTATGGTGCATCTTCGTATATTCAGATTGGGATGTGCTGGAGCTTTTATTGAGCATCTTCTGAATAATGCAATATTTTTCAATGGTGCATCTCAGATGCACAGAGCAAGTATTGGACCATTTTCCAACGCACTTTTGAATATAGGGCCACAAATAATAAATGATTATTAGGCTTTTAGAATAGTCCTCTATAAGACATTAATAGAGGTTATTTTGTTCTAAAGTAAAAGTTTGGTCTTACCTGGATTCAGGAGTGCTTTGGGCCTACCAGTTCCCACTATTTCCAGTGACTACTATAGAGAGACTTGGACCCTTTTAGCAGGGCTTATATAGTCCCAGGACAAGTACGACATCAGTGAATGGGAGGAGCTACAGCTCATTATTCCATGATTATTCATCTTGATTTAAAAACACTGTCTTATAGTTAATCCATATTCCATGTGAATATTACCTTGCCATAAAAGTTATTTGATTTTTATGTATTTGGTAAGACTTATTTAAAATGCATTTTTATAAAAGAGGCAGATCACCTAGCCAAGGGAGATATAAAACCCCTTCATTTGGCCTTTTCTGGTAGATTGGTAAAAGAAGGTATCTGACTGGTATCCATGAAAGACAGGCTCAGCTTCATGTCTTGAAGCTTGGAATAAGGTAAAGATTCCTTGCTTTTCACCAAACAGAGTGGTGATCTGAACCTTGACTGCTGACAATGAACTTTGCTGTTTAATTGTTTTTCTTCAGTTTATTTTGTTTCCTGAAAATAAAACCAGAATACCTGTGTGTTGCACCTGAACTTTGTGTGATGCCTATCTGTTATCCCACACCCTCTGACAATGTGGAGATATAAGAGTCCCAAAAATGGTAAATCACAGTTTTTAGTCAAATTCTTTCTTCATTTTTATGTTAAACTGAAAATGTTATGCTTCAATAACTTTGATCCATTCAGGTGATTTGGATGAAATTTGACACATACCATCAGGGATCAATGATCTATTGATTTGGGAAGCTTTGTTCCAGTTGGATGTCTGGGTGTGGAGATATGTTGTCTCACAAATTGTGTAAATTACTGTTTTGTCAAATTGTTTGTCATGCCCCTGCACAAAAACGGCTTGGGTTTTGCTGTGAAAATCTCAGGGTATATAGATCTTGGGTCACAAACATGCCTTTTGAAGGTTTGGTGAAAAAATTTTAATCTGTTCAAAAGTTATTAAAATTCAAAGTTGTCCACTATTTGCTATGGGAAAAATTAGATGTGCCACACCGAAAGTACTGTTTTGCTTTCCAAATGCTGGAAAGTAGTGTCAAGATTCTGCCATCTTGTTTTAGTTAGCAATACAGAAAAAATGATATAATTTAAAATTAGTGTCCTTGGTAAACACACAAACTTGTCTTTACCTAATCGTGGTCCGAGTAACACAATTCTGTGATTAGTTTTTAAAAGTAGTCAGAAATATGTTTATTTTAATCAGCTTGTTTTAATGCCATAAATTTGGGGCACTATGCCACAATTTGCAAAACTACTTTGTGAATGTGCCACAGATTGCGACACTATTTAGTGAAACACCCGTGATAATATAGCAAACTGTGGTACTTGCTTCATGAAAATACAGGCTGTGCCACAAATTTGCAATATTTCTTTATCAGATATGACTGTTTCTTTGTCATTTCACTCCAAACAAACAGTTTGCACTTCTGGGCTGAAATTTCCAGGGTACAAAGGGCTTGCCCACAGATGTGCCTTTGCTGCTTTGGTCAGAAAATTTTCAGCTGCCCTGTAGTTATAAGACTTTGAAGTTTAGAAATTTCCCATAGGACAACATTGTAATGGTCAGGGTACCTTTGACAGCTTCATCTCAAAACACTTTGAGATATGGACTCACTGTGACACGCAGCTTAGTACACCTTTAGGTACAAAGCTGATTTGAATGTTTCAGGCCTTGTTTACAACTAGTGGTGTGAAGTTGAAAAAATTTACTCTGCATAGTATTATGCGAATCCACCCCATTTTGCGAATAACTATGCGGGTGAAGTCTGCAGTTAGTGAGTTATGGCCACTTTATGATCTGAGGTGCACTACCAGCTGCAAAGTGAAAGTGCAACGTGCCTGTGCTGCACTGCTGAATTCACACATGAATTTTGCCACAAGAGGTGAAGTTTGCAATGTATTGTAGTTGAAGGTCACATGTGGCTGAACAACTAATGGAAAGCTGATGGGGATGTTTCTCTGTGGTGTTAAGAGAGTGAGGAGAGAGGACACAACATCTAGTGATTCTGAAGAGACAGTGGTGATAAACCTAAATATTTCTTGTTGAAACATTTTCAAACCTATTTCTCTGTGTGCTACATTACTGTTAAGATAATTTTTGTTTTGTAGCCTGAGTGTGGTGATTGTGACTGTCTGCGTGAGTGTTTGTGAGTGTGTGTTTTGATTTGAATACCCTATGCCCTGCACCCACCCACCCCTTGTGTTTTGCAATCCTCTTCCCTTTGTCTTTCTAATCCATTGTGCTTTGAAAATCTAAGAAATACCGGCTATCCTACAAGTCTTGTTGCTGCCCTCCTTCCCTCATTTTGAACAGCAGTGGTATCCTTCCCAGCCTGTGTAGTAGTTAGAAATCCAGCTATTCACCTGAGTAGCCTTCCCAAGCTGTTGTACCTTGTTGTCCGCTATGAGAATAGCATCCGAAAATATCAGTTTTCCAGACTGAATTTTCCTGTATTTGACTGAATTTTCCTCTGTTTGTGAACACCTGTGGTATCCCAGCCTGTGGTGTAGTACTGCCCTGTTTGCAAAGCACAAGCTTTAGAAATCAGGCTCTTCACTGGGGTACTATACCCATCCTGTTGTTGTACCCCATGTGCTGTGAGAAATAGAGCCAAAAATATCACTTGTCCATGTTGCCAAACATTAATAAAAGAAGAATGCCATCAACGAGAAACAAGAAAGGGAGAGGAGCGAGTAAATACAGGCAAGACTATGGCATCGTTTTTGAAAAGTGGTGCAACTGAAACAGTGAATGAAGGGCTGTCTTCTGATGTGGTGTTGCCATCAACAGCAAGTTCTAAGTGCTCTGGGATGGGAACTGCTAGCAGCAGAGCCAGAATATTACCATTTCCTGCATCGAAATTGTTTCAGCAACCTCTGTGGCAGCCATGGTAGTGGGTGAGGGTGATGTGGGAGGTGGCAATAGTGCAAGCAGCCTGAAAATTACACCAGAAGCAGTATGTCATAAGGTGGAGCATGTTCCCATCTCCATTGTGGTGGTGGAGGTGTTCCACACAATACAGTTGAGGCGGTGGTTGAGGAGAATGTTGGAATGCCAAAAACGTGGATGATACCACCATGGCAACCGTTGCTGTGGAGACAGGTACACAAACTGTTGAGACTGAAGTTCATGACTCTCAGGTTCAGCATGAGGAAGAGAAGGAGGAGGACATCAGTGGATGGCATGCAGATGATGATGATGATGATGATGATGACCATGATGATGAGGCATTGGATCCCATGTGGGAACCGGAGAAGAAGAAGCAGAAAAGCAGTGAAAGTGCAGTGGTTCTTAACTGCAGCATTGATTTAACCACCAAATGTCACACTGAATGTCCTCCCCATACTATTCTTGATGTGATGAGACACAGTCAAACTACAAAATCAGTATTATCCCCCACCCATATTTCCACTCTGTTGTCCCAGTCCAGACATCAGGATAAAAAGGCTACAAATCACCTAGTGTGGGACATCTATGCACTGGACCCAGTAGATGAAACGGTGGTAATATGTCAGCTTTGCCACGCGCGGGTGAGTAAGGTGAAGAAGGTTAGCCATCTAGGCACTGGTGGTCAGCACACACACTAAAGAACTGGCACCTCTCTGATGGCTTAAACACCAGAAGGAAGCAGTTGCATGTAGTCCTGTTCCCTCATCCTCATCCTCGTGATGCGGTGCCTCTGATGGGTAGTATACAGTGGAGGATGTGGAGGTGGTTGCTACAACTAGTGGGCATGGCAGCAGTGGCTGCTTCAGCAATCCCCTCACAGTCAGTCCACAGTAATGCTGTCGACAATCTATAAAACAGTAAAAATGACTTGTATCCCTTAATCAGAACCACATTATTTCTCTTGAATAAAACAGAACCCCTACTGAGCCACACAAGATGCAGCCATCTGTTTGCCAGACCAACACCCTGACAATTATAGCCAACTCTGATGAGCATGTTTGAACGGCAAAGCAAATACCCTATGAATCATTCTGCTGCATGGGAGCTGAGTGTGGCTGCTGCAGAAATGATTACGCTCGACCTGCTCCCATTCTCCTTTGTGGAGAATGAAGGATTTAGAAGGTGTGCTGCTCATGCCTGTTCAAGCTGGAAGCTACCATCAAGGACAAACTTCTCCAAACGTGGTGTTCCTGAACTGTATGCCACAGTAATGGAGGTGGTGTTCCATGCACTTAAGCATTTATCATCACCATCCATCCATCTTAGCATGGATATGTGGACCAGTGGGAGACAGCTCGCATCTCCTATATATGTGCATTACAGCACATCGGGCACAGGTACCTGAGGTTGTCTTGGAATCTGGGTGTGGTGGTGGAAAGGCAGCAAGGCAGACTGTGGTGGTAGTAATATAACCAGTATTAGGCAGCATACAACCCTCACAATGAAAACCATGCTTGGATCCCACACACGGGAGACAATGCTTGAATACTACTGGGTGAGAATTGATGAGTGGTTGCACCCACATTCAATGAAAGCTGGCTTCATGCGGTGACAACAGCTCCAATGTTGTAAAATGCATAAGTGATGGTGGGTTTTCAGGGTGCCATGCCTTGCACACTGCCCCAACCTTGGGGTTCCAGCAGTTTCTTAGCCATCCTGATGTTAAGGCTATCTTGTAGGTGTCCGCCACATCTGTGCCCACTTTGCCCATTCTGGGAAGGCCCGTGACCAGCTATGCCAGCTTTAAAGAATGAACAATCTGCCTCATCAACACATGAAGTTGGATGTGGTGACCAGATGGAACTCCATACTGTACATGTTGGAGCGGATGTATGAGCAGTATAAAGCTGTGTCTGATCATCTGCTGCTACACACCAGTCATGACAGTGCTGTAGTGTTCATGGGTCTCCCACAGAACAGTTTTGTTTAATGGATGGACTGATAATGATTCTGCATTCCTTTGAACATGCAACACAGGCAGTGAGAGGGACACTGCCTGTATCAGTTAATTCATCTCCTTGCTACGCATGCTGAGGTGGACATTGGTTAATGTGCAGTAATCTATTGAGGTAGGCATTAACAGTGACAGTTTGGCCTTGATGCAGCACATGCTCCACGTGTTGGACTCCAACCCTCACATTGTTGGAATTCTGCAGTCTTACTACTTTGGCATTGCCACCATGCTTGATCCACGTTATAAGCATGGCCATGAGTCTGTACTAAATGGTGGCCATCAGAGGGTAGAAAACCTTACCAACCTTCTTGTCAGAAGGGTCAGAGGGAACAGATGCTCAAGACACATAGTGCACGAGTGTTGTTGCTACCACTACTACAGGAGTGGCCACTTTACATGCCACAACTATGTTAACAGGCAGTCAAAATATAAAACCATCAATCCCATTAGGGATGTTTTAAGCAAGGCTGGAGTTGCATCTATGAAAGTTCAGGATGAGGAAGAGAACAATGAGGTGATTGGACTCAGCAGCATGTCCATGGTTGACAGTTTCATGGCTAAACAAAACACATTACAACTGATGACAAGCCATTATTGTACTGGGTGAGCAAGGTACCTGAGTGGCCTGTACTGACATCTGCAGCGATAAAATACTTTAGCTGCCCTTCCTTTAGTGTCATTGTTAAGCATGTGTTCAATGCTGCCGGTGCCCTTGTAGCATGAGTGGTGCACAAACCTGTCACGAAGAATGTGGAAATTCTAACATTTATAAAATGAATAAGGGACACATTCCATGCAAGACCATGACATCCATGTTCCTACCATATCCTCCTGACAGTGGATTGTCCAAGGAAGATGAAGAGACAGCTGATGCTGTTGGCAGAAAGATGAAGCCATACACTACTGACACCAATGTTGATGACTCAATTCTGGAACATGAATACGCACCAAGTGAGAACTCCACTCTTAAGGACTGTGAGGGCTGCTTCATTGAAGAATGTGATGCCTAAAAAAACAATATTATGTGCGCTGTACCTCCTTTGCATGCAATTATATTTCCTATGATGTCTCCAGAGTTTATGCTATTGTCATGATTGTTACTGTTCCCTTCTCAGAACTGTATTGCTGCTGCTGCTGCTACCTTTTGCCCATTTGCATGCATCCTCAACCTGTCAACAAACAGCACATAAATGTAATGTATTAGAGTACTGGCAATGCCTGCTCCCACCCACCACTGTCAACTCTCACCAGCACCACCTCAAACTACAAAAAATATTTTTTAGCAGCCCAGCAAGCAATTTCTGCTATGGGTATCAAATCCAATAAAGACAGAACCTTGTTTCCTTCTGCTCCACCACCGCCTCCTCTTCAACATGTTGAGTATATGATTTTGTTCTGAAACACACAGAATAATCCAGTCATTGTAATGGTGATGAAGCCTTGGTCCAGAGGAAACAAGACTGGGTATTCAGATCCTCATGCATCACATGTACTGACTTTCTCAATGTTAGTATACCTTTTGTTACCTCTAGGCTCGACTACTGCAACTCTCTATACTTCAGGGCTATGGAGGGACCCTCCGCAGACTACAGCTGGTGCAGAATTTGGTGGCCTGGTTGCTGACTGGCCTGTCTAGGTCAAGTCATGTAACTTCAATCCTGCATGCTCTGCACTGGCTGCCTGTCAGGTGGAGGGTTCTTTTCAAGGTGGGCTTGCTCATCTATAAGACCCTATATGGACTGGGTCCTAGCTACCTGTCAGAACTCCTGACATCTGTAAATTCTGTTTGCTCCCTCCTCTCTTCGTCGAGGGCCTCCTGGATATTCCCAAGATTCAGCTCAAGACACAGGGTGACCTTGCTTTTAGTGTTGCTGGGCCAACCCTGTGGAACTGCTTCCATCGACAGTCTGGGATGCCCCCTCGACTGAGGTTTTCAAGTTGAGGCTGAAGGCCCACCTCTTTAGCTTGGCTTTTACAGACTAATTATTCCAGCCCAACTGTTTGGATGATCAGAAACTTATTTAAAGCTGTAATTCTGGACTTTATTTATTCCAGAATTTTAGTGTACTTATTTATTGTTTTATCTTTTGATATGTATTATTAGGCACCCAGAGCCTCAGGGAATGGGTGCCCCATAAATAAATTGCCTTGCCTTGTGCGTGCCATCGCCCATCCCATTATGTTCTACATTTCAACTCCCCCGATATCGAGCACCTACAAACACTTGTGTACTGGAAATGTAATTGAACAATAGTGGGATGCTACAGTCATGAGTTCCAGACCACAGCATGAGGGCAGACCCGTAAGTAACTGAAACACCAGTTCAATGATGCAAGTATCATAACCAACATTCAACCCTGCAAGTCCTGTCACTGAGGACTGTGATGGTAAGAAGGAGTCACTTGGCTTGCTGTCATCATTTTCATTGCTTCTTCAGATTTATAACTGAAGTGTGTTTTTGCCTTTCTTTTGTTGTCCCTGCAGGTTAACACCTTTCCAACATCAGTCACCACCTGAGTGGCATGAGCACTGCCAGTAGTTTGTAGTCTGACATAAGCATAATCCTTTTTTACTCTCCAATGGTCAATTACTTTCATTACTTAACAATTCACTCATGAGGTGTTTGCATGGTGTATGACATAGAACAGTTGTTTGTTTTTTAACATAAACCGATGCATGTATGCCATACTGAACAATTATGTTAGTAATATCTGTCATGGCTAGGTTACATAGATTTTTGGTAGAACTGTGCAACATTTTTCCATCAGAAGGTTAGAGAGGGTTAGTATTCGTACTGTCAGTGTCTGTCTGACATTGAAAACAATAACATGATTCACAGAGTGCATTTTGCATTACATGGTTATGAAAATTGTATTAATCCTGTTCCATGTTCGACTACTGCACTCTGCTTTGCTGTTTAAAAGTTGAGTTTTCTGTTATTGTTCTTGTAGTCACCGATGTGTACAGCTGATGATGACATTTCTCATTAAAGTGAAATACTAAACAGTTTTCCCTGATTTTGATACCCCATGCAGGTTACAGTGCCTGCTAAGATTCTGACAAAGCGAGCATCTGTGTGGAACATGGCTGGACTGCAAAGAACTCAGGAACATTTCAATGACGTAAGTATCATTACTTAAATTATTATTTTTTTTTTTTTTGGGGGCGGTAAGTATAAGATTTATTTTTGGGGAGGGGCTTTTGTTATTTTTCAAGAAAACAGTGGGCCACACACTTGGCCAAAGGAGGCAAAATAATTCTGCAGTTCTTTTATAAGGTGACATGCATGGAAGTAGTGGTCGTGGCCTGGGCAAGTGCTTGACTGGGCGTATATCTCCATAGTGATGGAGTGTGACCAAAATTAATTGTTTTATTAACCAAAGTCATCACAGGTATACTCAGATGGATATTGATGTAATAACTTTAGTGGGTATTCTCCAGTGATACAGTGACTGTTGCTGAGGCAAATTACTATGTTCTTTTTTTTTTTAATTCAGGAACATGAGTGATTCTTTAAGTAAAACCCATGTGAATATTATTTTCTGTTCTTTTCTTTTCTTCAGGGGCTTTCAGTGCTGTCTGTGTTTCTTAATGTGACTGTTTTCAAAATCATCATACAGAAGAGACATCATCATCTTATCGTGCAGGATAAAGCTTAATGGAATTACCAGAACTGATATAATCAAGAACAGAAAACATTGTGAAACATCCATTAAACTGTACATACTAAGAAAAGAAAACCATCACATCACCTAATAATTTAAAAGCCTTACCTTCCAGTAGTGGTATCCAGCAACCGAATCTGGGGCATCAGTGACAACAGACTTCAATCATATTTAGACTGATGGATTCCAGAAATACCTGCAGGACACAAAACACAGATGTTCAATAATACAGTATTTGACAGCTTTGATAAACGTGCCACAGAGGAAACAGATGCAGCAAAAATAAAAATACTTACCTTCACCTGAGCCCCACCACCCAAAAACAAAAACAATGTACTTACCTGCCACCACTGGAAAAGGAAAACATTAATCCCCAGAAGGCAATTCAGACTCTTGATGATGTGAAATCCCTACAGGAAAAGATACAATCGATGTTTAAAAACCAGATGAGTAACCAGCCCCATTCAGTACCACATTACCTCAACAGAATGAATAAACTTACCACTCAAAGTGCAGGAATACAAGATACAATGGGTACCATCGATCTGTCACCATCGTACATGACCAGCAGCAGCACTACAACTAATCCTTCCATAGACATAAATGTTAGTAATAGAAGCAGCAGCAGCAAGACTTTTACTATAAATTTGAGTGTTAGAAGTCTCCATATGTTATTGAGTAGACATTTTGAATTTTCATGATCATCCACATTATTCCTGTGTTCTTGTTCTCGTTCGGCAGTTGCACAGCTGTCTTGAAGCAGCATCTATATGACATGTGTTTTTCTGTCAGGAGGCATACTGGGGTACAACAACAGGCATATTCCGTCACATAAACATCTTCTCATTTTATTCTGTATGATTTCTCATGGAAGTGCAGATGCAGCACAGCAGACAAGAGAGGGCATAGCAGCAGGACAGCAGTTTTTCACATGAATATTGTCTCTTTATTCTGGGTGATTTCTCAAGGATGTACATACAGTGTAGCAAGACAAGAAAGAGACATAGCAGCAGGACAGCAGTTTTCACTTAATTATTTTCTCATTTTATTCTGGGTGATTTTCATAGAAGTGCATACAGCGCAACAGACAAGAGGGAAGTAGCAGCAGAACAGTAGTTTCTCACATGAGTATTTTCTCATTTTATTCTGGGTGATTTCTCAAGGAAGTGCACATACAGCACAGTAGACAGAGAGGAACATAGCAGAAGGACAGCAGTTTTCACTTAAATATTTTTCATTCTATTCTGGGTGATTTCTCATCGACTCAGTATACAGTGCAGCAGACAAGAGAGGGACGAGTAGCAGGACATCAGTTTTTACTTTAACCAACATATTAAATGTGTTTTTCTGTCAGGAGACATACTGGGTACAACAACAGGCATATTTTCTTGCCATCAATATCTTCTCATTTTGGAGTCATGTGATGCCTGTGGAAGAGTAAGCAGCACAGCAGAGGAACTCCACTTGATCTACAATTTTAAACATTTTTCCTTCCTTGCCACTCGAGATTTTGCCCAACTTTCTTCAACTTTCAGAACTGTTCTACCTGCTACTTTATTGACATGGCAGAAAATCTGGCTGAATTGCATCAAAACATGGAATTTCCACTGCTGGAGGAGTCGGACGGTGAACAAGAGGCTCGGGTGAACTGGAGCCCAAGCACCCCAAAGAAGTGTTTCTCCAGCATCACTGCCACAAAAACACCACTGAATGTAACTCCTGAGTGCATGTATAGTGAGCTCCAAACAATTAAATCTGCCTTTTATCCCTGATTGAAGAATTCCGTGAGTGGAAGCCAGTGTGAAAGAATTCACCAAGCATGTGGGATACAGAAGCTCACATTTCTTCTACTGAGGATAAGATCAGCAAAATGGAGCCCGAAATGGTAACACTCTGGCACTCAGTGAAAAAGTTTGGAAGAAAAGGTGGAAGATCTTGAGGACACTCAGGAGGACCAACTTAGTCCTTCTGGGGCTCCCAGGAGGGAAGAGGAGCCTCTCCATTCTTTTCCCTCAAACATTCTGTACCAGGATTGTGGGACTCTCACCTAATGGCCCCATGTACATTATCGAGAGGGCCTACAGAACTGTTGGAACCAAGCCAGCAGCAGACAAACCTCTGCGCCCAATCATTTTCAAGGTTTTGAACTACCTCAACAGGGACCACATTCTGCAGTCTACCAGAGCTACCTCCAAGCTGGAATGGGAAGGCAGGCACATCCGACTGGTTCCTGGCTAACATGCAAAGTCCGGCAGAAGCGGGCTACTTTAAGACCACTTCAGTCTAAACTATGGGTGGCCAAAATCAAACAAAAATGCTATTCCCTGCCAGGCTAAAGGTTACTTTACCAGTAGGACTTACAAATATGATTCTGCATTGTAGGCTGCAGCTGACCTATCTAAATTGCTACCAGACCTTTTCAGAACTGGAGGGTGACTTTGGACTATCGAAGGATACTTGCTGAGCTGTGTACTGTCTTTTATGGTAAGATTGCCAGATGCACATGTTTAATTCCATTAATCTGTAACGCTATTTGATTTAATTTAACCAGTGACAACTCAGTTTTCTGTGGGTTGGTAGTGGGGGATTGCAGCCCCAGATACAGTGTGGGGCAGTAAATTTCTTAGCACAAGAGGCTTGTCTCAAAGACTTACATCTACTGGACTTTTACTTGGTGTTTGCTTCTGCCTGGTAAGATTCAGAGTTCATAACATTACGGATATTACTTTAATATTTGAGCCTGAGGAGCTGTTGTTTGTGCACCATTAGAACTGAAAGATTCTAGAGTATGCAGATATGGAATTTTATGTTTTGCTGTGCCCTTAACCTTTTACTATTACAGGTATTGGATAGCCATCATTTAGATTTGTTTGTACTGTATTATAAAACTTACATTTGGACAGTAGGAACCCTTTCTGAAACTGAAATTTTGCTAATTTGATAGTCTGTGGAGCTAACACTGCCAAGGGAAGTCCTACTATATTTGGCGGCTACTGAATTAAAGAACCAGCGATGAACAGAGCTTTGGGACCTCTTTTCATGGACAGAGGAAGCTGTGCAGCCACCAATAAATATTCAAAAACAGCTATGGAAAGACTCTTTTCATTCCTCCGGCACTGAATGAGCGTTAGTACTTAGGTCTATCTGAAGACTGGCCTTAGATTTGACTACTGTTATTCTGAACATATGCATTCTAAATATTGTTTATATAGCCCCCCTCCCACTTTATTCATGATTGCAATTTCATGGGAGTCTTCCTGCCTCATTAGAGACCCCTTGTCACCCTCCCTTTCTGCCTCCTTGCTATTTTGCCCACTTAACTCAAACCCCTCTGAATAGGTGTCCCCTTTAACCCTCTCTTATCTGAACCATTTATCCTGGCCCTGATGGTTTCTCCTTCCCCTGCACCCTCATCCCCCTTGTAATAGTACCCCTGTCTCCAGAGGCTCTCTGTGGGTCCCCTTTAGCTAGGGCCCCATCCTTGGTACTGGCCTTCCTGCTGAGGGGCTCCTCTCCCACCTCCTTGTCTCCCAGTTCCTCTCCAATCATGCTCTCCTCCCTCATGTCTGGAATATGTTGCATCTCCCCATTTGCTTAACATATATGTTCCCCTTCTCCCTCTGGGACTATGTCTATCCTTTCCATAGCTGTTCTGTGATGCCCTATGGGTATCTGACTCCCTCCCCGGCCTCTGTATAAGTTTCCTCATTTCCACCAACCTTCCTCCCCTCTAGGATGCTTAGTATCTCAAATTTATTGTGACACTCTATGTCAGCCTCCATCAAGTAACCCGAGTTTCCCCTGGCTGCACTCTAAACTGACCCTCTTCTTCCTCTCTTGCACTGTTCACCTTAGGGCTCCCTTCCCACAGTCTGCTGTTTTAGGCTTCACTTTCACAGCCCTCTGACTTCTCCTCAGTCTCCTTGAATTCAAATTTTCACCCTATCGCTTTCCCCTTAGCATCAACTTCCTATCTAAGGGTCCTCTGTCCCTAATATCCCCCTTCTGCTTGCTGTAGCATAATGTCCTGTAATTTCAGGCATTGCCCCAGCCTCCCTCAGCCCCACCCTTCTGCTGCCCATATCCACACCTTATCCTGGACACCCCCAGCTCCCACAGCTTACTCCTTAACCAATATACCTCACTCCTGATACAAGATAGCTGTCTACAGAGTGGGCAGCCTCCCTCTCCAGGCCCAATTTAGAATTTTGCCATCCCACAGTCTGTGCAGCCTACAACCCTTCCGAAGATGCCTGCCATGGTGGAATATGGCCACCCTGATTATCCCCTCTGTTTATAATAGCACCCCTTTTCTCAGTCCCTTTCCCTGAGTACAGTTTCTCTCTATACTGACTGTAGTTATTTACAAACCCAATTTTAACCCCACCAACAAAGTTCCAAGTCTCACAAACATACAGTACAGTATGTGTTCAGTCCCACTAACAGTGTGTGTAAGCAGACTCCAGGTACCGTATGATGTCACAGGCCCACCAACTCCTGTTGCTTCAAATTTCAGTCCCAAACAGAAATACTCAGCCCTTCAATCCCAACCCCAGTGGCTTTTCAGTATTTAAGAAAGCCTACAAAACAGGGTGGTGGAGGGCTCTTACCAAACACCAGGCAAACAACACATTTAAATTACCTTCTAAGTTTCCTGCCAAACATCTATCCCCAAACCTACAATATCACAGCCCAAGTATCAGTTCAAATTCAAGGTACTAATTTTTAACACATAGAACTAATTTCACTAACAAACTATTCAAATATTTCAGTTTAAAACAAAATATAACTCCTGGCCTCTTTTCTACCAACCTGTTGCTTAAGCTCCCAAGTGAACAATGAAAGCCACAGTAATTCCTGTTTAAAGACAAGTTAATTGCAGCTAATGTCCCTCCTCCAAACACCAGGCAAACAACACATTTAAATTACCTTCTAATTTTCCCTGCCAAACATCTATCCCCAAACCTACAATATCACAGCCCAAATATCAGTTCAAATTCAAGGTACTAATTTTAACACATAGAACTAATTTCACTAACAAACTATTCAAATATTTCAGTTTAAAACAAAATATAACTCCTGGCCTCTTTTCTACCAACCTGTTGCTAAGCTCCCAAGTGAACAATGAAAGCCACAGTAATTCCTGTTTAAAGACAAGTTAATTGCAGCTAATGTCCCTCCTCCAAACACCAGGCAAACAACACATTTAAAAGACCAGTGAGGTGGAGGGACGGATGATACCATCCCCACCAAAGGGTGTGGTTTGCCCTCAAGGCCCTAAAGAAGACAAATCTCCTGGGCGGATGGCATTCATCCGAGTACTATGGAGATTGGCGGACATACTGGCTGCACCCTGGCGGAGCTTTTCAACAGGTCACTTGAGACAGGGAGGGTACCTAGGGATTGGAGAGGCACATGTGGTACCAATCCATAAAGGGGTCGAAGGAAGTACCAGGAAACTATAGACCCATCAGTTTAACCTCGGTGGTGGGAAAATTAATGGAGAGTATACTAAAGGAACGATTGGGGTTTACTTGGAGGAGGTGGAGGTCTGGATAGTCGGCAGCATGGGTTTGTGCCAGGTAGATCATGTCAAACCAACCTTGTGGAGTTCTAAGGAATGGTACATCAGAACTAGACAGAGGTAAGCCTGTGGATGTATTATTCTTGGACTTCAGCAAGGCATTTGACTCTGTCCCCACAATGGTCTGGTGGAGAAACTGATGGGGTTAGGAGTAGGGCCTTTGATGGTCAGATGGATTGAAAACTGGATAGCTGGACGCACCCAGAGAGTGGTCTGTGGGGAGCTCTCAAACCCTACAGAGGTTGGTAGTGGGTACCACAGGGCTCAGTCCTGGGTCCAATCCTGTTTAATGCATACATATCAGACATCAGGGATGGTATAGGGTGTGAAATGAGTCTCTTCGCGGATGACTCCAAGATGGGAGCAGTAGTTGAGGAGAAGAGGAGGTTGGCCCTGCAAGGGACCTGGACACCCTGGAAAGCTGGGCTCACACATGGAAATTAAATTTCAATATCACCAAGTGCAAGGTGTTGCATCTTGGTGGGAAACCCTAAACACAGGTACACCCTGGGAGGGGTGCTGGAAGCCTCAACAGGGAAAAGACCTGGGGTCATGGTGGATACATGTATGAATAACACTGAGCAGTGCAGGAGAGCAGCTAGCAAGGCAAACAGGATGTTGGGATACATGCAGAGGGGATCACCTCTAGGAGCAAGGAAGTGATTCTGCCGCTGTACAATGGACTGGTTAGACCACACCTTGAGTACTGTGTACAGTACTGGAGACCACACTTGAAGAGGGACATACAGCTCCTGGAGAGGGTACAGAGGAGGGCAACAAAGATGATCCCGAGGCTGAGGATTTGACTTACGAGGACAGACTTGAGGAGCTCTGCCTGTTTTCATTGGAGGAGAGGAGAGACAGGGGGACATGATTGAGGTCTTCAAGTACCTCAAGGGAATAAATAGGGTAAACATGGAGGGATCTTTAGACTAAAGCAGGGAGGCATCACCAGAGGGCATGGTTTGAAGTTGGAAGGTGGAAGGTGAGGGGAGGAGGTTTTTCACTGAGAGGGTGGTGGACCCTTGGAATGCTCTGCCTGGTGAGCTGGTTCAGAGATCCACAGTGGAGAGCTTTAGAGAGGTGGGACAGACACAGAAAGGTGGATGTATCAGATGATGGCCTGTCCGAGGGGATGGGGATGGATGATAGGGGTTTCTGGAGCACAAGGGATGGGAGGTCTCGGCCCAACTAAGGATCTAGGTTCGAGCAGACTTGATAGACCATAAGGCCTAATCTGCTGGCAAATAGTATGTTAGTATATTTGCTATGTTTCTCTATTAGGATATAGAAGTTACTATGAAGGTTAATATGACTGTTTATTAGTTCAATTTTAAAATGTTTTCATGCCACAGTTGTTTGAGGGTTCTGTGGATGTTCAAATTACAAGGTTTATTGGGAGGGGCACTGGAAGTTCTGTTGAGGACCTCTTATTCATTTTGATTAGAGGAGCCCTTCACTAACAAAAGAGTGTGTGCCCATTCTTTCCTTTGTTTTATTGTGTTTTTTTTTGAGATCCTGATCTGTTCTCCCTAGTGAGCTCCAGATCGCAATCTTGAGGTCCACTGCTCTGATGCTTAATTTTATTTCCATAAACTTTACAATCAGCTTTTAGTTACCAACTAGTTATTGTAGTTTAGTTATAATTTAGTTCAATATTTTGGGGATGGTCATATTAGGACAGATTGTTAAGCCAGATTAACAACATTTTTGATATTTCATTTTTGCTGTATGTTACCCATTGGGGTGGGCATAATTTCCTTTCTGTACTTCTAATACTCATTTTGAATGTGATGCAGATGTCAAAACCAAAATTCCATAAGATAAGTAATTATCTCTCTCTATGGAGTATTGGGAAAGGGGACAAGGGAGGTACAGGCGTGAGCAGTAATTCTGGGAGCCTGGCAGAGCTGTTCCTCTCGGACATCATGGACCAGCTGGATTGAGAGGCACTTGGCCTGGGAAATAAGTAGGTTAGGGATAGTTAAGGAACTTAAGGGTTATTTTTAGAAACAGGGATTGGGGATAGGGTTTGGTGGGTGGGGAGGAGGTATTCACTGTGGGGCAGATTTATTGTGGTGCTATGCAGGGGTCATTTTTGGATAATGTTTATGGCATAACAGTAGGTTCCTGAATATACTTTCATGGAATGTTAAGGGGAAGGATAACTCAAAAGGTATTGTGTTTTATGACATTTAAATCAATATCATCCTCATGTGGTGATGTTACAATAAATTCATATTCCATTTGACCAGTTACATAATTTAAAGAAACTGTAGGTAGGTTAGGTTTTTGAGGCTGGATCAGGTGCCAGAAGGAGGTGTGGCTATTGTATTCCATAAATCAGTTCCATTTAAATTGATAAAGGAGTGGCAGGACCTTGAGGTTTGCTATATTATTATTCAGGGACAACTTGCTAGTGTGAAGGTGGTTTTGGCTCCATATATGGACCAAATGCAGACACCCTTCCTATTCTTCCCCACTGTCTACTCTGTGTGCATCTTTTCAGGATGTCTCTTGTCTCTTGGGGGACTGGAACCTTGTTTTTTCTAATGACATAGATAGATCCTTCTATAGACAGGTTGGACTGTCTCCGACTCAAAGGTGTTACAAGAATTTATGACAAATTTAGGCTTAGTGGACCCATGGGGTATGCACCAGAAGTTCGAGATGACATATTTTATTCCCCTACAGAGGATTAGCCCTGTATAGACTTTTTCTTCTTAGTAGCCCTAATTTGGTAGTGGTGGGAGGTGGGCATACACCCTAGAGTAATTTCAGATCATTTCCCCATCTGGATAGACTTGTCTATATCACAGTCCTCCCCTAAATCTGGCATTTGGTCTCTGAATACACAATTGCTTACAGACACGTGTTGCTGGACCATATGAAAAAATGTATTTCCATTTCATGGTGAAACTTTAATTCAGTGGCTGATGAAGATGTTCTTTGGGGATCATTGAAAGCTTTCTGGTGAGGAGAATTTATTAGACTCATAGGTTTATAGGTTGAAATTTCAAGTCCAATAACTATGTAGCCATTTCGGACTTGCCACTAACAGTAGATGCCTTTAAATTTACTTTCCCCCATGCATTTGTCCAGCTGGTACTTAAAGGATTCCATACTGGTAGCTCCTACTACTTTCTCCAGTAATCCATTCCATGTTTTCACCACCCTTTTACTAAACTAGTTACCTCTTCCAGTGGTTTTTACTGATTACCCTTCAACTGGTAGGTGAGCATCCTAGTGGCACTTTCTGTTGCTTCTTTCTGGAAAGGTCTGATATTTCCCAAGTTAACTCATCCTTGATGCGTAAAAGAAACTCCATTCTCAAATAGTGGGTGGCTTTCCCAAATATGTACTTTAAATTCAACTTTCCTCACAGTCTGAGGAACACTTATGGGCCAAACTTCAGTCCTTGAGGGATCATGTACTTTGCTTACCTTTTAGATTGCACTATGTGTTTGGCTTCCTGTGAAGGCTACATATATGTTGAGTAGGAGAGAAGGCTGGGAGACTCTAGCCAACAGGATAAAACAACAGAAAGCAGCTCGGTGGGTGACAGCATTGGTCGATCCTAACTCAGGCTCTTTGACTTCCAAGCCAATTAAAATTGTGGATATATTTAAAGAATTCTACCAATCTTTGTATTCCACTTCTCCCACTGATGTCACTTATTCTACCCATTTTGAGACATTTTACAAGAGATTGATTTACCTCAACTTACAGAATCACAGCAAGAAAATCTGAAGGGCCAAATATTAGAGAGGGAAGTCCTAGAGGCAATAGACCTTCTCACTTCAATAAAGCTCCAGGGTCAGATGGCTTCCACCTCTTTTTATAAAACCTACAAGGAGGTGTTAGCCCTGTATTTAACAGTTATTTTTAACTATCTTTTGCCCTTAGTATCACAAAAACTGCTCTGTTTGAGGCTTGAACGATAGTATTGCCTAAACCGAGCGAAACCTTCTCTTCCTGACAATTACAGGCCCATTTCTCTCCTTAATATCGATGTAAAAATCCTCGCTAGCATTTTGGCATTCCATTTAAAACAAGTGTAGTCAGACCTGATTGGGCCAGAACAGGTGGGGTTTGTTGCAGGGAGACAATCCAGTGACCACTTTCAGAAGATTCTCCATCTCATCTCTGTGTCTGGGGAGGGAGAACTGACAAGGTGCTCATCTCCTTAGGTGCAGAGAAGGTTTTGACAGAGTGGCCTGGAACTTCTTATTTGATGTTTTACCCAGATATGGTATTCCATTGTAGTTTATTCAGTGGATTAACGTTTTTTACATTTGTCCTTCTGTTAGAATTTTCAGTAGAGGAATACTATCTTGGTATTTCATTTGATGCAAGGAACCCATCAAGGATGCACCCTGTCACCCATTCTTTGTAATTTATACATTGAGCCTTTAGCTAGAAAAATTAATGCAACCTCAAGGGTAACAGGTGTTCAGGTAGATCATCATGAATTTAAATTGTCCATGTTTGCTGATGATATGCTACTACATTTATCCAACTTGGAAGATTCACTTCCCAATGTTTTAGATGTTTTATAGTACCCAGCCCAGTTATAAGTTAAATCATCAAAATACGACAGTCCTCACACTAACAGACTCTTGTTCAAGAGTTATGATTGAGGACCTATGCCTTAAATGGGTGCCCCATACAATTTCTTTTGGGGATAGAACTTTCCCAAAGTCTTCATACCCTTCAGGAGTTACATGTGGACCTGGTAGTAAAATAAATAAATCTAGATCTCCAATGCTGGCAGCATTTACCCTTAACTCTTTGGAGAACAGTTAATTTTTTTAAACAGTAATTTTTCCTCGCTTAATGTTTCCACTTTCAATGTTAAATCTTCCATTGCTGAAACATTGGTTTCATAAGATTAAGACAATTTGGTCAACCTTCCTCTGGCTGGGGAAACATTGTGTAGGCCACGGAGCAAGGAGGGCTACAGATTCCCATATGTTTCTTTACTATTTGGCATTTCATGGCTGTAAATACTTTCAATGGATCGCTACGGCACAAGGGACCTCACAGGCTCCTGAATGACTGAAAATTGAATGCCTTTTGTTGAATTCCCACCATATTTCTATACCCTCACTCTTGTATATACCCTTTAGTAAACTTCAACCCAATTAAAAATTCACTGTTAGGATGGTTGGTTAAAGTACATTGACAGTTATGCCAGTTCTTTCAACTTAACAATATGAAAGATTTGGGACAGCCACTCCTAGACAATCCTAATATTATGATTGGGGTGAAGTTTTAGATAGCCTCCTCTCTATCAGATTTTGTTAAGCAGGAAAAATTCATAACCCTAGCAGAGTTCAGAGGCTTTTCACCTCCTGGCCTTTTCATCTTTTAATAACCTACAGCTTACACATTGTATTGTCCACAGTGGGAAACCTCCTTGGTCTTCCACAGCTACTACACTGTTTACATTACTGGCTATGGCAGTATCTCATAACAAACTGATTTCTAGACTATATAAAGCATTAGGGCTTCAAGCCTGGAATGTTCATTTTCTGATAGCCTTCTACTGGGCATTGACCACCAATCTGACTTACGATATTGCAGAATAGAAGAAAATTTGGAATGATATTTATAGACATGTTAAACAAGACAGATTATGTCTAATACAATTTAACATTCTTCACAACTTATATTACACTCCGCTCAGGCTTTATCATATGGGCAGACGGACAGATACAACATGTCATAAATGATCGGGAAGAAAGCTCAATGATACATATGATATGGACATGCCCCAAGGTGTCTGCCTTTTGGAAAAATATTGAAAGATACCATCTTCATTTTTGGGATGTGAAGGTTACTTTTCTTTGAAGATTTGTGTAATAGGTGATTATTCTTCAATAGTTTTCTCCAAACATAAATTTTACACTGCTCTAATATCCTGTGGCAAAACTTCTTATACTAAGACACTGGATCAGTGATTCTGTTCCTTTATACATGAATGGAAGCAGGAAAGACTCTTAGCATTGAATGTGGAATGGTCTATTGCTCTGCAGCACACTAGGTTATTACGGTTCTGTGATTTGTGAGATTCATTCACATAGTTTTTTGTAGGAGGTGAGTCAGTGGGCTTGGAATTTGAACCTGTTTTACTGTCACTTCCTGGGTATAATCCTTATCACTATTATGATCTGTATATATATTAAGTCAAAAACTCCATTTAATGCATCAGTTAGGGTTGTTCCACAGCGACAAAAGTGAGGAAATTTGGTGTTAGGGTTGAAAACCCCTTGGACCCCCAGCCTATCCCCAACTGGCATTGGGGTGCGCATTAGGGCCATCAGCCTTAACTCTCACCCCATTACATGTGTAAAGAAGCAGAGGGTATAGGAGAATGGGGTGAGAGTTAGGACCGAAGACTCCAATGTGCACCCCAATGCCAGTTGGGTGCGTGGCTGGGGGTCCAAGGGGTTTTCAACCCTAACACTTAATTTCCTCACTTTTGTCGCTGTGGAACAATCCTAACTGATGCATTAAACAGAGTTTTTGCCTCTAATTTCCCTTCTTTTGAGAATGATAATGAGAAATAGTGAATGTAATGCGGCAGCGGGATGTCTTGTGACATAGTAACAGGAACAGCAATGCAAGAGAAGTGCTAACAGTGGCGCACATGGTAATACAAGCATGAATGAGAACAGAAAGATGCCTTTGCAGTGGCGTGGCGGAGGCAGTCCACCACATGCTGTCTTGCCACATAGTAATAGGTGCCTGCAAATGCAAATGGCAATGGGCATGGTGACACAAAGCGAAACAGAAAGAGAAACAGTACTGTAGACACAAATGGTAAAAAATAACAGAAACACAAGCGCAAATGAAAATGCAAAGGATAACACACACGGTGGCGTAGACGTGAGCAGGAAAGGAAACAGTGCGGAACTGGAAGCGGAAAGAACAACGGTAACAGTAATGTAAGTGCACAGGCTGGTTTTACCTAAAAGCTTCATAGAGAAGACAGTGAGTACAAAGAATGTATGCATAATAATGGGTCTATGAGCAGAAAATGAGGAGTTGGAATACTAATTTGCTTATATCTCAGGAACCATACGATGTAGAAAATAAATTTAAAAGTCATATAATTTATGACTTGGGGCTAAGCATTTTCTGACAAAAAGTCCGTATCTCTCCCGTTTCGAGATCACGGGCCCTGAAAAAGCGCGACGGCTACCCGTAATGTTATCCTATGGGAAAAAGAGTAGTTCAGAGTGCCATAACTTTGGCTCCTGTAATATTTTTCACCAAACTACTAAACAGCACATCTGTGGGATGTTGGCTGTCTTCCCTCAAATTTCAGCCCAAAAGACCAAACCGTTATTTTGCAGCAGGGTGCCAAAGGATTGCTGCAATGCGTCGATGCCGCAATGTTATCCTATGGGAAAAGCATCAACTTTGGAGTGCCGTAACTTTGCCGCCATGTAATATTTTATCAACAAAACACTGAAAGGCACATCTGAGAGATGTCAGCTGCATTCTCTCCATATATCAGGCCAAAACACCAAACTGTTCTTTTGCAGCAGGGTGCCAAAAGAATTGCTGTCATTGTCCCACAACCTGAAAGGTACTATGCGCAATTTGCGGCTATGCATGGAAATTCTTTGCGACAGTGTCCAAGTGCGACAGTACTTTCATGGAAGTACTTTTTCCAGAAATTTGAAAACATATTTCTGGGGGTGTTTTACCAAAATAAAGACATGGCTAGCATCCTCAGGGCCTGACTAGGTGAAAACAAATAGAAACAGGTTGCTAAAGGTCCCAATTTTAAATGCAAAGCATTTTTTGATCACTAACTGAAAACAAAATGGCTGATTTGCGACAGTAAAAGGGCCATTTGCGACACTAAAAGTGCATGTGCAACACTGTCAAACTTTTGTTAACTTTTTCCATTGACTTATAATGGGAAATTGTTTTTGAATAACTTTTGAACCATTTAATATTTTTCATGAAATCTTCAAAAGGCACATTGGGAATGCTGGCCACATGTTCCCTGAAGATTTTGGACTGAGTCGCATGAACTATGCGACCTGTAGGCATGACAGTAAAATTTCAGAAAAGCGTGGCAGCGAGTGCAGATCACGCTTAATATCTCACAACCATATAGCGACCAAGTACGAAACTTGGAAGATCTAAAGGCGTATAGATTTTGATTGTGCATTCCAAATTTCAGGCAAATCGGTCAAAAGGTTGTAAAGTTATTAAGGTGCAAAATTTGAGGTTTAACATGTAAATGGCTCCTCAACCCTAACTATAGTGGCAGTAGCGTGCCACTATAATATATATATATATATATATACATATATATATATATATATATATATACACACACATATACATATATATATATATATATATAATTCATGGCAAAAAATCCATTTAATGCATCAGTTAGGGTTGTTACACAGCAACAAAAGTGAGGAAATTCAATGTTAATGTTGAAAACCTAACTCGAATTCACCCCAGCACCACACACACACACACACACACACACACACATGCAAGTAGGGGAAGGACCAAGGCAACATGACCAATGACAGACAACTAGCAGCAGGTGACAGAAATAAAAACAATTGTCTAAATGTACTACAAGACATCCCCACCCACCTGGCCAGGTACTGCACGCTCAGTGGAGATCAACAGCAAAACTGAGGCCATGTACACCAAATGTACACATCCCTGATTGCAGGTGCACACAACATACTGCTGCTGTAGCTTGGTGGCCACCAGAGCTACAGCAGCACCTTCATCCTGGCACCCCACGATGCTGACTGTGGGTATTACTTATAGTAATAATGGTCCTATGTCCCTGGGTGCAACACTCACGCCTATTGCAGGAATCCCTGCAATATTATATCAAAGCAATACATCCTTGGCTAAGTAGTGCTACACCCTTCTCTCCCAACCACTAAGCAACAACACGTCTACTCCCCACTCCTGTCAGTGGCAGTAAGTAGCTGCTTGCCAACTTGCAAGCCTGATGCACAATCACTGACTCTGTGGAATAGGGCTGTACAGCCATTAGCCACAACAGAAGCAAATGAGCATAAACGCTTGTACCCGTACTACGCAACAGAGATTTATGAATGGATTCATTTGCATTTCTGTACAATGTAGTACTAAACAGCCTTCCCAACCATTGTTTAGGTTATGAAACAATGCTGTACAGTCCTACTGTATGAAGTCAGTCATTACGCAACAGCCTACCAAGCAGACAATGCGCATAACATACATTCTGTGTTCAGGATACTGTGACACTATATGTTGTATGAATATCTGTTGTGATGGTACTTATGTGGAGAGCTGGTGCCAGGCTCCTGCTTCACCTCCACAGGTCTCACAACCACATCTTCCCTGGGCTCTATAAAAATACAAGTAAAAATATGATTACATATAGCACAATATATTAATGTAGCACTATACTTTTATTGTGAAATCCATTGTTTCATACTGTCTCATTGTGTAATTTAACCATGTGAACACATTTCTCTTTGCAATGACACTTCTGTGTTTCTATGATGTTCTGTCATTAAGCAACAGTGACATGCACACATCAACTGTTCTCATCTGTACAGTAAGAAAGTGACTTACATGAACAGTAACAGCAATGTCACAGATAATATTACAGAAAAATTCCTACAACTTGTGACCACATCATCACTGTACACCCCACTGTAATTTTGAAACTCTGTCTGTACATTACTGCACATGGCCATTGAGCTATTCAGTGACGCCCACCCTTTTTCAGCTAGTATGCCCGTGTTACCATAGACATAGAATACTGTCCATTCAGTCATTCACAGATTCTGGTAATATGTAACAAGGACACAACAGGTACAAAATCATAATCTGTAACATATACATGGGTCATATCTCATAAACAAATACAACTATTATTACCTTCTCATATTACTATGTGCATAACAGAAAATGTTCTTGTGTATATTGTATCTGGTGACATCAGTACGTCTCACATAAGTGAGTAGTATAGCAATATGTAATAGCTCTTATCATATACTATACAAGATCTAGATAACAGATATATTGTAGTGAGTACCTCTATTACTCATTTGTAAGATTACGTGACACAAAATTACAATTCAAATCTATACAAATATCTTCTTCCACTGGAATGAACACAACATTCACTTATTAAACAACTGAAAAGAAATTCATAGCACTACAATATTTCATATGTCATTCTTGTCTACCACTGTCACGACCAGTTGTGGATCATGTTCGTTAAACCAAAGTGAGATGTGTTTAACTGACGTACATCTGTCTATAATATCTGTTTCTTTTGAATCACAATTTATATAATGAAATACCATGCCTTTTTTACAATTCTCAAGCAACATACTCCAACAGGGTGTTTGTTTACTGGAGATATCTCATGACTGCTGTAGTTCAGTCACAAAGTACAGGTTAGAGACTTAACCATGCCACATGTGCACATCCTACAATATACCCACTCCTTTAGCAGTATATTTAAATTACACAAAAGCCCAGATATTCAAGCTATGCCAGTCTGTGGTGCAAGCCCAGGTGCAGCTCAATTTGGCTGTGCAGTGGTGTGGACTGGGTGATATTCAATGGAGCTGTGCCATGGCTCAGCATTGTTGAATGTTCACCCTGGCCACCATCGGTGCACATGGCACAGTGGCACTGCGCCAGCACCAGTGGCCAGAGTGGACCATGGGGATGCAGTAGCGCTAGTTCCATTGTGCTAGGTGCAACAACCATGATATTTGAAAGTCAACATGCAAATGGGGCCCTAATGTATGCAAGGCGCAAATGGGGCAATTTTCATGTCATTGTATCCCATTTGCATGCTGGTGTGCCAATCCCCATGACTTGCACCTGGCGCCCTGCCAGGCAGCAGTCGTTGGGTAACGAACCACCTGCAGTGCGTCAATGTGCCTCACAGCCCCATCACAGGCTGAAGTAAAGTAACATAAACCTATATCCCTGGTGGTCCAGTGGACCTGTCCATCAATTCTGCACTGAATTAACATAAAATGAACGCTATCCCTGGTGGTTTAGTGGACATGTCTGCCCAATCACAGGCTAAAACATAAAAGAAACCTATTATACCTGGTGTATAGTGGACACCCTCCCCACCACCCAGTAATCCCTACCGGCCCTCCCCCACCCGGTTAGCGGCAGCAGCAGCACCCCACCACCCACCACCACCGACTAACACCGTTGGTAGGGCTGTGTGTCCATTGTCCACAGCGTCATCCAATGGGCGTGCAGCCCATACCATACTACACATTCCAGATATGTGAATGGATCAATTCACACATCTGCAATGTGTAGAACAACATATGCTGCATGACCATTTGCCTCACACTGTGGACCAATGGGCATACAACCCACCCGATGGTGTCAAGTCAGCAGGTGGGTGGGGTACTGCCGACTGTTGCTGACCGGAGGGATGAAGCGGGCAGTGGGGATCAGTGGGCAGTTGAGGGTTCCACTGGAACACCACAGATAACAGCTTTCTGTTTTGTACTTCCAGTCCACAATTGAGCACACAGGTCAACTGGACCACCAGGGCTAATAGGTTAATTTTATGTTAATTCTGCCAGCGATCACTCAGACACCTCCACTAGACCACCAGGGATAGTGGTTAATTTAATATTAACTAGCCTATGATCAGGTGAGCAGCCATCCACTGGACCACCAGGATATAGAACAACTATTTTATTATAGTTAGCCCACAATCAGGCAGGCAGCATTGCACTGGGCCACCAGGGATGTAAAACAAATAAATTTATTTACTTAGCCCATGATTGGCCATGGGTTTGTGGGTGCCACCACGGAGGTTCAGCGAACTCGGGTAGCCACCATAGATAACACGGCTGCTGTGTTGTACCCTGCAATATGGCAGCTTACCTGTACATGACCAGCTGTTTATCCTTTTTGGGGATCAAGTTTGTGCAGGACAAGTAGGGGTTGCGCATGCATGGTTGAGCACATCCCAGACTGAATCTCGGTTGTGCAGAATATGCATGAGCACGCTCCCCATGTGTGCCTGCATACATTGCTGATGCACTCCAGCATATCGGGATTTGTAACACGCGCAATTCCTGTTTGAATATCATGCCAGGGTGCATCAGTGGATTGCATATCTTCAACACTGTTGCAGCATGCACAAACCTTTTGAATATCTGAGCCAAAGTGTTTAATCATTTTTATTAACAATAAATTAATTTTATACATCCATTTGGTTTCAAACTTACTTCTCGTTTCTGTGACAGGCATCCATTAGCTTTCCAGTGCTCTTTTGCTATTAACATATGCATTTGCCACAGAATTCTTGATGTGGCTGACTGGTGACTGGCATTTTTTCACAACAAGTCACGCGTATTATCTGCAACACTAATAACGTTCCAGGTACACACTCAAAACTCAGAATTCTACAGATCTCATTGCTGTACATTGTATTAATACAAATATTACATAGATGCTTCAAGTAATACTAACTTACTAAATAGTAGTTCCTAAAAGAATTGAGTTAAGCAGTGCAGGTTACACCTTACATGATACCCTCATACCACCTCAATTACATATTACAATTTTTCTATCAGTATCTTACCATCTGACTCGACAACAATGACACTGTCAGTGTCAGAGTAACCAACCTCCACAGCTTCAGACTCTGCTGGTACTACCTCGCTTGCAGGTGGGGAGCCCTACATTGGTCTGTGGAAGAAGATAAAAATAGATCCACTAAGGTCTTGCATGTAAATTTCATCACATTATAACACCACTTTATGTAACCATTAAACATGTTTCAGGTAACTAACATTGCCTGTCATGAGGTACACCACAAGCATTGCAGGCACATATTAAATAACAAGTACTGCAAATATCAAGAATAACGCTTGAAGAGCAGGACACAACAATGCTTGAATCACCTTAAGTGGTTGTTTGGGTAAACATGGACAACCTTGGGACTACAACTTGAGGGATTAACTGTTCCTAGTAACTACAAAAGGTGATTTTATTATATTTTACATGAGATACCCAGACATCATCTTTCATACTGCATGGTCAAAAACACTATTTGTATTCTAGGTGTCGAATACTGCAACTCAGGTACATTCTGTTTTGTTATGCCAGTAGTTAAAATTTAAAACTCAAATAACAAATTGTGAAACCCCAAACTGTGCATCACTAAGTTGCATGACTGCTGATTATGGTGGTTAATACACACTGGCCATACAGAGTAAAATTTAATAAAAGAAAGATCATAAACTCACTCAGTACACAACACTTAATAGTTATATAGAACTTTACATGAAGTACAATTCTGCTTAGATAAAATGGATACTGCATAGTAACTGCAACACTGTCATTTGCTGATTATTTAAAATCATCATAAAATACATGTAATATAATGGGTTATGAAAATTAAGTAACCTAATTGTTAAAAACACATAACATAACAGTGTTAAATCCTCCAGTATACCCACTATTAAAGTTTCATATCAGTATTAACACAACAACAGAAGTTCAACATTGTGTCGTAGCAAAATGCCATGACAAGGACTGCGTATACAGGTGTATTTATTACTTGTGCTGTTGTTTAGTCACTCAGCTGAACCTCACAGCTGAACCACACCAAGCATGTGCAAATCAACAATATACCACTAACTGTCATAGCATATTTCATAATTTTTATCTAAATCAATATCAAGACACATGCATTGTACAAAGTTCTGTTGAGTAACTTAGGATGAGTGAGGCGTTCCCCTGCAGCTGGCTTTTCTGCAGCCTCCCACAACTCGTATGTGAGGTAGTACCAGCACCTACCGCTGTCCGGTATCTCCTCCCACTGCTTCAATACACAGAAGTGCTGGCGCAACAGCTTCCACTTCCTCTTCAGCTGGAGCCGGTCTTATTCTTTACTTTGAGAATTACGTGCAGCAAACTATTTATGCACCTCCACATTGAATCCAGCTTACGGTTTGTGCTCCACATTAAGATGCAGGCACTCCCCTGGTGGACTGCCTCAAGCAGCAAGCACACCTCTCTGAGTACCACTGCCTCATGTTTTCTTTTGGCTTCTGCAATAGAAACATATAAAAAATTTCCATTACTGTCATGTCTCATAGTCTATGTATTTCTATTATTGTATGAAGTTTTATGGTTAGAACATGACAAGAACACATTTCACAACCCTACCAAAGCCGTTCACACAGAAATAACTTTTCACATACTTTGTTTTGTGGAACAGTATAACTATTATGCACACTTAAGACATCCTGGTATTGACCCTGTAATGACATGAGTATCTCCAACCATGACCTACTTCTGCTGCACACTGTTGAAGCCCCAAAAAATTTTACTAATGAGAACCACAGTATAGCTGCAGTATTACAAACCACAATATGCAGTAAACAGCTTTGTGTTAAGAGCCAAAGTCCACTGTACCATGTGTTATCATCACCGTGCCTCACCAAGTATAATTTTGCTATGAAAATATATCCATGGTGATACACTACCCACCCCTCATCCAATTGTGTTCTTTCTGTTTAAAAGTAACCATTGTGCTGTACTGCAGTTACCATTCCACGTCAATTTAACAACAAAGTAGAGCTAACAAGGCCACAAAGGATTACTTTTAAAAGCGTAACCCATTATAACATGAAAGGCAGCACTCCACTGCACTACCACCATTTCTTTTCAAAAAACAAAGTCTACTTTTGAAATACATAACCACCAAGCTACTGGGGGTTGCATCGTAGACAACAGATCCTGACTCAGACAATACGAGCAACAACTTACTAATTAAGAGGATACCTGCATACTAATAATGCCATGATAATATGAAAATAGCTGTGTACTAAATTGTATAATACCTAAACCTACCACACTGCACTTCAGTGTTGTAACACCCTACTCCTCTCTGCCCACTTACACTTGTGCAGTGCCAGAGTAATATGTACAATGCATCTTACAGACTGAAATATTTTACAATGCTAACCACACCACAACAGTGTTAATATTGTACTAACAACAACCTGCTGCATTGCAATTGCACTTTCCCCAGTGTTGTTACACAGCATGGCATGATCTGAATATCCCCAACCCATGTGTTACATTGTGAGTGAAGTATGCAGCTGTTCTATTTTTGACCTTTTTTTTTGGTTCTGAAAAGAACCTTTGTTAGCCTCTGATATTTGATCAAACAGTCTGACATTCTTAGAGGACTTTGAGGATTGCATCTCGAAGGTCTCCTAGGAAATAGCAATTGCCAGCATCGAAATGTACACCGTCTGGTAGGTATAACCAATCATAACAATACTTAATTTCTGGGTGACATATGGTATACATTCAGACATCATTGAAATGCAGATATTTGCATATTGACTTTTCTTTGGGCTCTGTCAATCAGGTACATATAGTGTTCTGCTTGCCGACCTATGCTCTGTAATATCAAAAAATTATTTTGCAGGCAGGCAACATACTCATAATAGAAACAAGGTCCAATTTTGCTTCTGTTACTAAATCTACCCAGCATTTCGTGCCCAAATCATTGCCTCTGAGATGCATCAGCAATATGTCTGGATGAGGCCAAGTACTCAAAGTCTGCATGGTTGGCATGAGGTGCTTCCACCTCATTCCACCCCTACCAAACTCCCTTTACAGAGCAATTTGGGAGCTGCAGGTTTCTCCCAAAATCACTATTTTCAGCATACTCAGATGCTCGTCTCCGCGATACTGCATCCAACTATCCACAAAGTCCTTTTACTATTTTCTGCCATTCTCAGGTTTTAAACTCAGAAGTGGACAGAGAGCTACCAAAAAGTCAGTGTTCACCCTGCAGTGCCTAGGCAGCAGTGAAAGTAAAACTGATATTTTCCTCCTAACTTCAAGCCAGCTTCACTGGGCTGATTCATAACACACAAATAAAAAAAAAAATCATTGGCTAATACTCTGCCTCCATTAACCAATATAGGCTATGCACTGACTATTACTACACTTCTGCTACACCTAAAATGTGCTAACATTAAGAGGTGGAAAATGCATCCTTTTCATAGGCAGTTTTAAACAATTACAACTGCAGAAACATGTCTGATTGGTTCCCTCTTCTGTTATGGGTCTCGTGCAGCTTCCTATCTCCTCTATTTGCAGCTGTATCTGTACAAGTAAGTACTAAACTACTATCTGACTTTAAACTGTTTTACCTAAAGAATACAGCATCTTAGGTTATAACAAGCAACATAACCAAATACAGCACTACAAACATTTGATTAATAGTATTTACATGTTACTAACACTTTTTATCATACTAGGAAAATGATTTATAAAATATAATGTACCTACAGTTTTCAAAATGCTGTCTCTCAGTGTCAACTAAGATGGCTGCTGTTGACTTCTTCTTCTTCAGTGTTGTCCATCTCTGATTGGTTGTCTCACATGGCCTGACAAATCTGGCATAACATTGGCAGAACGAGCTGTCACTCAAATACAATCAGATCTGACTCGATAATGAATGCATTTTCCTCCCTAGTTTAAAACTTGCGACACTTTCACCGCATGACACTACTTTTGCGACACTATCAGACACAAAAGTACTTTTGCAACACTGTCGAATGCGACAGTACTTTTGCAACACTTCGAGGCGTTCGACAGTAGTTTTGAAATACTATCGAATGCGACGACAGTACTATTTGCAACACTGTCGAATGCACTACATTACTTTTGTGACACTTTTGTGCACACAACACTACTTTTCAAAATGTTCAATTTTCAACAGAATTTGATGATTTATGGCAAAACAAGCAATTTTCAATGCCAAACATTGTTACACTACATTGGCAGTGTTCACAAGTGGAGGCAACATAGTGTTGTTGACTTTGTAAATGTACCCACAAAGATTATTTTGTTCAGCAGTATGGCACCATGCAACAGACTTGCAGGAATGCATTGTTTGGCAGTTGTTAAGCACGCTCACAAAACAGTCATTTTATGGAGTATTGTCACCAAATTTTCAACACAGTCATTTTAGGACTTCTGCTCAACAACAGTGTAACTGTCATTTAGTTATGTGCTCCGAACACTGAATTGACAGAGGCGCGCCATCCTGTGCGAGTGCGAAAACACATTTAGGGCAGGATAAGAAAAATCACACCTGTACAGTTCGCAACAAACTGTGGCAAAATGTCAATGTTGAGAACCTGGCATTAAAATACTGTGAATATGCTAACTTAGAATAGATTTGTGCAGTTCCTCACTTTTCAAAACAGTGATTTTATGGACTATTCAGACCAAAATTTTAACATAGTACTTTAGGACCTCTGTTCATGGACAGTGTCACTGTCATTTTCATGATTACTCTCAACACTGATTTTGCACAGTGACTGCTCTATTCTGAGCCAAAGTGCGAAAACACATGTTGGGCAGGATATGAAAATGACAGCTGTACTGTTCACAACAAGTGTGGAAAAATGTCAGTATTGACAATCTGACATTAAAATAGTATGAATACACTAACACAAGTGTGCATTACGTAGTTGCTGCGGCACTCGTAAAACAGTCATTTATGGACTAGTCACACAAAAATTTCAAAATAGTAATTTTACAACCTCTGTTCATGAACAGTGTCACTGTCACTTTTGTAATTTGCTTACGGGCACTATTTTATGTAGCGACTGCACCATTCTGCATCAAAATATAAAAACACATTTTGGGAATGATATCAGAAATGACACCTGTACAGTTAACAACAAACTATGGGAAAATGTCAATGCTGAGAACCTGGCATAAAAACACAGCGAATACGCTAATTTCACAGTGTCGTTGCACAGTTCCTATGCAACTAGAAAACACTCATTTATGGACTATTCACACCAAAATTTTAACATAGTACTTTGATGACCTCTGCTCATAAACAGTGTCACTGTCACTTTTGTTATTTGCTCTGGAACTGATTTTACACTAGCAACTCACGCGTCATTTCTGCAGCACAGTGCAAAAAGACATTTCAGACAGAATATGAAAAATGACAGCTGTACAGTTCACAACAAAGTGTGCCTAAATGTCAGTGTCGAATATCTGCCATTAAAATAGTACAAATATGCTAACTAACAGTGTGTGTTGCACAGTTCCTACACACATTCATAAAACAGTCATTTAATGGACTATTCACACAAAATTTCAAGATAGTAATTTTAGGACCTCTGTTCATGGACTGTGTCACTGTCACTTTCGTAATTTGCTATGAACACTTATTTTGCATAGCAGCTGCACTTATTCTATGGAAGTGTGAAAACACATCTCAGACAGCATGTGAAAATGACAGCTGTACGGTTCACAAGGAGATTTGGTGAAATACAGTGTTGACAATCTGCCATGAAAATAGTGCAAATGCACTAACTCACAAGTGTGTGTTGTACAGTTCATGCACACACTCATAAAACAGTCATATAACAGAGTATTATCACCAAATTTTATGTACTTATTTCATACCTCTGCTCATGAACAATGTCACTGTCATTATCACAAATAGTTTTAGTGTTAAAAATTATTACCTTGAATTAGAACTGTTACATTGTAACTTTGGTGGCTTGGGGATAGTTGTTTGGCAGGGATACTTGGAGGAAATTTAAATGTGTTGTTTGCCTGGTGTGGGGGAGGGACATTAGCTGCAATTACCTTGTCTTTAAACAGGAATTACCTTGGCTTTCATTGTTCACTTGGGAGCTTAAGCAGCAGGCAGGTAGGAAGAGGGCTGGAGTTATATTCTGTTTTAACTGAAATATTTGAATAGTTTGTAAGTGAAATTAGTTTTATGTGTTAAAATTATTACCTGAATTAGAACTGTTACATTGTAACTTTGGTGCTTAGGGATAGTTGTTTGGCAGGGATACTTAGAGGAAATTTAAATGTTGTTTGCCTGGTGCTTGGTAAGAGCCTCCCACCCTGTTTTGTATGCCTTCTTAAATACTGAAAAGCCACTGGGGTTGGGATTGAAGGGCTGAGTATTTCTGTTTGGGACTGAAATTCGAAGCAACAGGAGCTAGTGGGCCTGTGACATCATATGGTACCTGATGTCTGCACACACACTGTTAGTGGGACCGAACACACACTGGACTGTATGTGTTTGTGAGACTTGGGAACGTTATTGGTGGAGTTGAAATTGGGTTTGTAAATAACTACAGTCAGTATAGAGAAACTGTACTCCAGAGGAAAGGACTGAGAAAAGGGTGTGCTATTATAAACAGAGGGGATAATCAGGGTGGCCATATTCCACCATGGCAGGCATCTTCGGAAGGGTTGTAGGCTGCACAGGCTGTGGGATGGCAATAACTCTAAATTGGGCCTGGAGAGAGGAGGCTGCCACTCTGTAGACAGCTATCTTGTATCAGGAGTGAAGTATATTGGTTAAGGAGTAAGCTGTGGGAGCTGGGGGGTGTCCAAGGATAAGGGGTGTGGATATGGGCAGCAGAAGGGTGGGGCTGAGGGAGGCTGGGGCAACACTCTGAAATTACAGGACGTTATGCTACAGCAAGCAGGAGAAGGGATATTAGGGACAGAGGACTCTTAGATAGGGAAGTTGATGCTAAGGGAAAGCGTGTGGGGTGAACATTCTGAATACAAAGAGACTGGAGGGGAAGAGTCAGGAGGGGCTGTTGTGTGGAAGCCTAAAACAGCAGACTGTGGGAAGGGAGCTCTAAGGTGAACAGTGCAAGAGAGAGAGAGGTCAGTTTAGAGATGCAGTCAGAAACTGGGTTACTTGATGGAGGCTGACATAGAGTGTCACAATAAATTTGAGCTACTAAAGCAACCTAGAGGAGGAAGGGGTTGGTGGAAATGAGGAAACTTATACAGAGGCCGGGGAAGAATTAGGATACCCATAGGGCATCACAGACCAGCTATAGAAAGGATAGACATAGTCCCAGAGGAGAAGGAAACATATATGTTAAGCAAATGGGGAGATGCAACATATTCCAGACATGAGGGAGAGCATGATTGGAAGAAACTGGTAGACAAGGAGGTGGGAGGAGCCCCTTCAGCAGGGAGGTCAGTACCAAGGATGGGGCCCTAGCTAAAGGACCCCAGAGAGCCTCTGGAGCCACGGGTACACTATTACAAGGGGAGGATGGTGGTGTGGGGAAGGGAAACCATCAGGGCCAGGATAAATGGTTCAGATAAGAGATGGTTAAAGGACACCTATTCAGAGGGGTTTGAGTTAAGACGGCAAAATAGCAGGGAGGCAGAAAGAGGAGGGTGACAAGGGGTCTCTAATAAGGCAGGAAGACTCCCATGAAAGTGAGATCATGAATAAAGGGGAAGGGGGCTGAGAGAGTATAGTGGAGGTAACCATAAGGATGATGGTGTTGAGGTTCTGTTACTGGGAGACTAGGTGATTGGGGTATCCATTAGGAGGACAGAGGTGGATACCGCAGCCAGGTGAAGTGGTAGGTATCTCTGGGCTGACAGTGCACAGAGCAAAGTTCATGCTGTATGAAATAGTTAGGGATTGTGGAGGCAGTTCCTGGTGCATTTGAGAACTAATGATCTAGAGGAAATAGCATTTTGGAAATCAAGCCAAAGGTTCAGAACTTGCCAAGTATATCAGGATAATGGATACAACATTTCCTTTTGGAGATATTACCAAGTAAAAGGCCTCAGTGGAGAAAAAAAAACTACAGAGGTTAATGACTGGCTCAAATTAGGATGAAGAGAATGGGTTGGGGTGTTAGGGAACTGGAATGGAGTTTGGGAGGATAAGGGACTATATACCAAGGACAGGTTTCATCTTGCCCCATTAGGGAAGGAAGTCCTTAAACAGGGGATGGCTGACTACATACAAGAAAGATGGGGTTTAAACTTGTAAGGGGGAAGGGATGAGGAGGGGCTGACAAAGCCCTCTCCTCCAGATGAGGGGAGTAGCCGTCAAGCCCAAGAGGGAGGGAAGGAAACAGACCGGAGGTGGAGGTTTCAGGAGGAGCAGGGAGGATGGAAGTATAAGGAATCTGGGTGGGGTTCGACAAGAGGATCAGGGATAAAGGGTGGGGTTGGTGTTAGTAAATGCCAGGAGCTTGGGAAACAAGTTGCCGAGTTTCAGACCACCATGCTGTTAGAGATGTGGATGTGCGGCTCCGAGGAGACATGGGCCAACAAAAACCATGACTGGGACCTAAATGTACAGGGTACACTATGCTTAGGAAGGATAGAAAAGGAGGTCAGAGGTTGGGTGGCTATGTTCATTAGGATGATATAGAAATTGCTATGGTAGAAGAGGCAGAGGGAAGCGTGGAGCCTTATGGGTCCCCTACGATCCCCAGCAGGAGATAAGGTCAAGCATGGGAGTAGCATATAGGGCCCCCCTGGATGAGTGATGTTCTAGAGGATGGTTTGCTGGACAACATCATTGCCCAGTGTGGTCCAAAAGGGAAGGAGTGGTGATGGGGGACCTTAATATACCAGGTACAAACTGGGAACCATGTCCTCTAAGGTGGCCAAGGAGCAGAGGCTGCTGGATGGCTTCAGGATGTGTTCTTAACACAGCATGTGATGGAGCCCACAAGGGAGGGCATGTCCTGGATGTGGTTCTGGCAGATGGGGATCTGGTAAGGGACATAGTTGTACAGGACCCTGACTGGGAGTGACCACAATACTGTCTGGTTTCAAATAAGCATGGGGGAGTGGGGGTGAGATCTGGGACACTGGCAGTGGACTTCAGGAGGCAGACTTTATGGGCATGGAAATATTTTCAAGGATCACTTGAAGGGTATTACCTCAACGACAAGTGTGGAAAGGAGATGGGAGGTCATAAGCAGGGACTTCATGAGGCAGTCAGGATCTGCGCTAAGTTGAAATGTAAGGGAGCAAGGTCACGTAAACCATGCTGGTGGTCCAGTGAGGTACAGGTAGCAGTCAGAGAAAAGAAGGCGGCCTACAAAAATATAAAACAACAAGAGGATAGGGATAAGAAATGTACCAGCTTGCATCTAGAAAGTCACCCGTATGGTGAGGGGAGCAAAGTCCAGGAAAGAGCAGTGGCTGGCACAGGGGATACATGGAGGGAAAAGGGGTTCTTCCGGTACATTGGGGAGCAGAGAAAAACTAAGGGCCATCTCAGCAGATTGAGATCAGAAGGAGGTGGGTGGAAGAGGCGAGGGACCAGGCAAGGTATTTAAAGGTACTTGCCTCTGTGTTCCTATAGGGAGGGATGGGATATCTACAAAGCAAGGCATGAAGGGGATAGAGCGGCAGGGAGTGGGATCAGGGAGCAACAGAAATGGAGCAAGAGGAGGAAAGGGTACCCAGGGTGTCACATCTGGATAAGGATAAAAGGCCAGTAAGGGAGGGACAGATGATGCTATCTCCACCAAAGGGTGTGGTTAGCCCTCAAGGCCCTAAAGAAAAATAAATCTCCTGGGCGGATGGCATTCATCCGAGAAGTACTATAGGAATTGTGAACATACTGGCTGCACCTGGCGGAGCTTTTCAGCAGGTCACTTGAGACAGGGAGGGTACCTAGGGATTGGCAAGAGGACATGTGGTACCAATCCATAAAGGGGAGTCGAAGGAAGTACCAGGTAACTATAGACCCATCAGTTTGACCTCGGTGGTGGAAAATTAATGGAGAGTATACTAAAGAACGATTGGGGTGTACTTGGAGGAGGTCGGAGGTCTGGATAGTCGACAACATGGGTTTTGTGCCAGGTAGATCATGTCAAACCAACCTTGCGGAGTTCTATGAATGGGTAACATCAGAACTGGACAGGGTAAGCCTGTGGATATTATTCTTGGACTTCAGCAAGGCATTTGACTCTGTGCCCCACAATGGTCTGGTGGAGAAACTGATGGGGTTAGGAGGTAGGCCCTTTGATGGTCAGATGGATGAAAACTGGCTAGCTGGATGCACTCAGAGGTATTAGTGGTCTGGCAGGGGGCTCTCGAACCCTAGAGAGGTTGGTAGTAGGGGTACCACAGGGGCTCAGTCCTGCGGTCGATCCTGTTTAATGCATACATATCGGACATCAGGAGGGTATAGGGTGTGAAATGAGTCCTCTTCGCGGATGACTCCAAGATGAGAGCAGTAGTTGAGGGAGAAAGAGGAGGTGGCCCTGCAAGGGGACCTGACACCCTGAGCTGGGCTCACATGGAAATTACATTTCAATATCACCAAGTGCAGGTGTTGCATCTTGGTGGGAAATCCCTAAACACAGGTACACCCTGGGAGGGGAAGCTGGAGGCCTCAATGGGGAAAAAGACCAGGGTCATGATGGATACATGTATGAATAACTCCTGAGCAGTGCAGAGAGAGCAGCTAGCAAGGCAAACAGGATGTTGGGATGCATCATAAGAGGATCACCTCTAAGAACAAGGAAGTGATTCTGCCACTGTACAATGGACTGGTTAGATCACACCTTGAGTACTGTGTACAGTACTGAGACCACCTTGAAGAGGACACACAGCTCTGGAGAGGTACAGAGGAGGGCAACAAAGATGATCACGAGGGCTAGAGTTTGACTTATGAGGACAGACTGAGGACTCTGCCTGTTTTCATTGGAGGAGGAGGAGAGACAGAGGGACATGATTGAGGTCTTCAAGTACCTCAAGGGAATAAATAGGAGTAAACATGGAGGATCTTTAGACTAAAGCAGGGAGGTATCACCAGAGGGCATGGTTTAAGTTGGAAGGTGGAAGGTGAGGGGAAAGGAGGACATTTTTCACCGGAGGAGGTGGACCCTTGGAATGCACTGCCTGGTGAGCTGGTTCAGAGATCACAGTGGAGGCTTCAGAGAGGTGGGACAGACACAGAAAGTGGATGTATCAGATGATAGCCTGTCCAGGGGGTGGGGATGGATGATAGGGGTTTCTGGAGAACAAGGGATGGGAGGTCTTGGCATCCAACTAGGGATCTGAGGTTCGAGCAGACTCGAGTAGACTATAAGCCCTAATCTGCTGGCAAATAGTATGTTAGTATGTTGGTACAATGTGATCTGATCAGTGGTTACTTTTTCACTGCCTCCGACTCTGGACACTGTAACTGCATAAAACATTTGAGCAAGAATGTGAAAAATGATAACAATGTAATTTACAAGAAGATGTAGTAAAATAGCAATGTTAAGAATGTGACATGAAAATATTGCAAATGCACTAACTTAAGCTAAGTGTGTAAAGTTGACTTATTAATGTGTTACTCATTAACAAAAAGATTGTTAATAAAAGTAATTGTGTAACCAGCAGTGTGACAGCATTAGCTAAAAAAACTATTCTGAATAATACTAAGTGTTCATTACTGAACAGTGAAATCATATGGAACAAAATCTATATGCTATAGTGATAATGATATACAAGACAATGTATATCGCAATAATATAAACTGTTACAATGTTAATAACTAATCTGATTCAAATATTTTAATTTTTTAAATAGATGTAATACTTATATCATATGTCTCAATGTACAATGTTAGAAGTCATGAACACATGCATATACTAATTTGTCTTTCTCTCTGTCTTTCATACAGGTGCCTGATACTTTGTAAGATTGCTGACTGCCACTGTGAACTAGCATATCAAAGATGCCTACTAAATACAGATGTAGATGTATAGGGAAACAAGACAGGTATCATAGTACTTCACTGTTGCTTAAGGGTGATAAAGAAAACACGTGTGTGAGTTCAGAACATAAAAGAAAACAGAGTTGTACTGCAGCAGTGAGTTCTACAAAAACTCACTGCACATCAAAAACACATACTTCCTCAAGAGCAAGTAAAAATGCTTACCTCTGCAACAGTTGTGTAGATCTCTCGGGATGAAACACAACTATTGCTACAGCAACCATCAACAGACCTTCTAAACAACATAACTCACACTGGTGATTTTCATCTGAAAGCAAAAGTAGTTTCGATCACTATAAGTAAAGCTAAGATCAACAGACTTATTGCTGCTGTGATGAGACATGAGCACAAAAAGACAAAGAGTCATTTGTTTTGATGAAATAGCATCTCAAAGTCGCACTTTTGTTAACAGAGCAGTGTTTGTACCAGCGTTGTAAGCTAAGATGTCTCATGTTCTTGAACTATTCAGAAAAGTTGTGTATGACATCAGAAAAAGGCTACAACAGTATCCTTCTTGAACTATACAATTTCTGTGATGTATTGACATGTCACTGGATACACACAGCACTCAGAGGCATATTCTGGGAAGAAACTTATTATTCACGGAAAAGACCAAGTTCACCATTGATGAGTCCGATAGCTGGTCAATGTCCTCAGTGTCTGTGATGACACAGCAATGGACACAGATGATGACTGTGATGCAACCACTGTGTCCCATAAATGGCACTGTCTGTCATGGGCATGTGATAACACCTGCAACACGTGAAGCAATCGTCATATTGAAAAATTTGAACAGTTTGTCAACCTATTTGTGATTACAGATCTAAAAGAAAGGATAAACTGTTTAACAAGATTGACCATTGTGAAATCCATCCACATACTGGACTTATGGGTCACTCACTAGCATGTCTCGATAGTGGTGTTTGTGACAGTGTCTTTCACAACATGTGGATGCTTGGGTGCATCAAACAGGCATGCGAAACTTTGTATACAGAGTATATGAGTACGACGAGTTGTAAATCAGTACACTTGTTTAAATGACTTATTGCAGTCAGACAACATGCAGGATGCCAGTGCATTTCTCAAACAACTGCAACATGTAACTTCTGTACCAGACACAACAATTTCTCAGTAAATAAGTTCTGCTGAAACATTTGTTTTTCAGTGTTATAAACTGACATTCTGAGACAGTACTGAAAAGAAATAGCAAAATTTAAGTTGGCATAGTCTCAGAAGTTTGACTCTGTTGTGTGTCATGTGACCATTTGTGCTACAGTAAACAAAGTCACAGTGAACCTGGAAACCTTGTATAATACAATGACATGTGGTTCAACCTCTCAGCATTTTGCTGCTAAAATCTGACTTTCAGTTAGAAAACACCATTCTACTTGATGCAAGCACTGTTTCTCAAACTGAGGTCTAATATTTTGCCACCAAGGTCTACTGCTGAATAATATGGAGGCACATGTTACACCAAGTGAAGATTTCAACATGTGAATATGTTTGAACACATTCTAATTCAGACAATGAAACCATTCCGACATTCTACATCTGAACACAAAGACACGGAGACATTCCACAAGAAAAGAACATTAGATCTCTAAAGGGTTCTGTTATGTATCACGCCCTCTACAGGAAAATGTGGAAACAATCTCTATTGGAAAATAGTTTGGTGATTCTTGTAAATGGTGTTCCAACAAAGTCCAAGGTCATCGGAAAGATTCCAGATGTCAATGTACACTGAAGGTAAAAGCTTGCTCTTACTTATTTAAAAAGTAACAATCTCTTTCATACGACCTTGACATATATCACAATGACTTGTCTCTCTGTCCAACATGATCTCTTAGAAATAAATAAACCAATGATTGAGAAGGTCAGTGGACAGACAATTGATAGTAATATTATGAACAATGTACAATTCACCAACTATATGGCAGAGATCTGGTAAGGAGACAACATTGATCTCTATCAAATCGAAACAGGTGGAAGGTGAGCCTGTCAGCATTTGGGAGGCAACACTAGAAGCAAGTAGTTTCCCAGACTTATTCCCAAAAAGGGTCAGGTGGACGCCTAGATGAAAGAGAAGTGCATGTACAGGGTGCTGAGCACCGCACTCACACGTGTGTCTCAGTAAAGATGGAAAATTCAGACTTAATATACAGTACCTGTTTCATCTCCTCTGGGAGAGTGAGACTTAGCATTCTGTCTACATCTATTGCACATACTATTAGGTCTCACAACTCCACTAGATGGAATAACAGCTGCTAATTTCTAGAGAAATTAAAGCAGAAAGATGAAAATGTGCAAGTGAATATGTCGTGCATTCTTTCAAGTCTTCGAGGCACCAAAGAATATTTTGGTATCACAGACACTCTGAAATGATGACAATGCCAAGGAAAGTATGGTGCAGCCACATGGTTTGTCACATTAGTTGTGCTGAATACCTGGGACAAGCTCATTGAACTGTTGAGTGGGCAAATTCTGATGTCTATAGCATCTCATCAATGACTATCGGAGAAATATATTCACTTGATCCTGTGTCTCTCATAAGGCATTTTCACAAGTGGTTCCATGACATTCTGACTTTCATGTTGTCAAAGGACAAATCCACCTCTTGGTATTGTGGAGCATTACTTTTGGAGATGGAGTACCAGCACGAGAAGTGCCCCACACATCCATATGTTGTTGTGGATCAAGGATACCACACATAGAAGTGAACTGCAAACAGCAGAAATGCTATCATTCATCAGAAATATATCACTTGTCATATTCCAGACAAGTATGACAGTCCCACACTATGGAAGTTGGTTCAAAAGTTCCAGCGACATATTTGTGACAACTACTGCCGGTGAGTAGTAAAGAAAAATCTAATTGGTACACAATGTCGATTCGGATTTCCTAGACAAGTTTGTCAGGATGGTTCCATGAATGAGCTTTTCTCAACAATGCAACACCACTTGAAGGCAAAATCAACCAAGAGGTATCACGAGTTACCCAGAGATGAGAAAGAGGTGTACATCCAACAACTACAACCCAACTCTTCTAATGCTGGCAAGCAAACATAGATGTTCAGTTTGTGGCTGATAAGTCATTGGCCCTGGTGCGCATGTCACTAGTACATAACCAAACATGAGCAGGCTAGCTTGCAAGATCTTTGGGAAGGTATTGCCAGTTCAAGCGAAACCTGCCATCTCAGCTGTGGTCATTGAGCTTGAAGACTCTTTCACACAGAAGTGGAACTTATGGAGCCAGTGACCATTAATGGGTACATCTGTCGAAGTCTGCGCTGTCTGGTTTCTGCGTAAACCACAAAGAGAAATGCAAATATGTACTGATTCCCGATGCCAAAATTGAGGAGCTACGCTGCCAATAGACCTTCTTCAAAAGCTATCTTGAAGAATAACCTGATAACACATACTACCCATGTGAAACACGACAACATGGATGACATGTGTTTCTCTTTCAGGTGCCTAAGTGGTGTAACTACAAGGCAGATATATCTACCTGACTCAACACACCAGATTTACAAGGTGAGCGGAGTGGATGGCCGTCTCAAAAGAGACACAAGCCATGGCTCATAGACCACTGTAAATTGCATCTAGACACATCAGAGCAAAGAACATTACTACTTTGCTCTCCTATTCCTATTAGACCCTGGAAGAGTGAGCCTGAATTAAAAGGTGACTGTGATACATTCAAGGAAGAATTCAATCTCAATTCTGAGACTTTCAAAACAGAATATTCAGAGACATACATACATACAGAGACTAGAGGCTGAGAAAGAACAGCTTGAGAAGGCAGAGAAGCAGCTTCAGGAAGATGCTCCTGTTAGTTCACAAGACAACCTTGATCTAGAAAGAACAAGCTGTTCTAGGTGAACCTCTGCCTTTAAATGCCCAGAGTATTAATCTCAGAAATTGAGACAGCCATGCAATGTGGAACACACTCCACTCAGTCCCCAACTGACTTGAGAGAAAGACAAAATCATCAGCAGCATGCAGTTCACTCTCAAAGTAGTTGACACTATTCATCCTGGCCTGCAACATGAAACAAAAACAGTGACATGTCATGACTATAAGCCACTACTAATCTTTGTTAATGGTTCAGCTAGCACAGGAAAGAGTTTCCTTATTAAAGCCATCACTGCTAAGAATCACGGAGCCGTGACAGGGTCATCAATGTCTGTTGCTGTTACTACTCCCACAGGACTAGCTGCATACAACATTGGTGGAGTTACATTACAATCTCTTTATGTTGCCAGTGGAACATGGCAAACTGGAGAATATCATAAACTGTCATTTGAGGTTGCATCTCAGCTCCATTCCGTGTTTACAAAGATGAAGTTACTCATCATTGATGAAATCAGCATGGTCTCCAATGTCATGCTTGCCTATATTCATCTAGTCTACAGGAGATCTTAGGTACCAGCGATGGAGTACCATTTGGTGGCAAAAAGTACAGTTGTTTGGGAGACCTTTTACAGCTTGCACCAGTTAATGCAGAGCTATGTTTACAACTCTAATTGCCAAGCAAGCCAAGAATATTCCTGGTTGCATTGCAGGGTATAACATTTGGGAGTTATTTACCTATGTTGGAGTCATATGAGAACATGTGACAAAGTGGTGATCTGCTTACAAATCACTTTTAGATGAAGCTTGTACAGGTTCTCTATCACCCAGAACATGTTGCTATGTTAAGCGATCGGAGAATCACAGTAGATACGCATCCATAGAAACAGCATATAATATTTTCAGTGATGTATACTCTACAGGAAGACATAGTGTGCCTTATGCCACGACAAAAAATGCACTAGAATTCAACAATGTTATGCTGCAGAGAGAAAGCCAAGAAATTGTAACTCTCCATGCTTTTGACACAGTTGATGGTGTCATTCTTAGTTGCAACCTAGTAGCAAAGATAACTGAATGACTCAGTGAACTCAAGTCAGATGTTTCACGCACAGCTGGCCTAAAGCTGTCCTTACACTTTGTAGGAATGCACGTATCATACAATGATGTAATCTAGATGTTGAGCGAGGGCATGAGTAAGCGGTGCCATGGAAACATCACTGACATTGTCTACAATGTCCGAAGACTACATTGAGACACTTGTAGTTCACTTTGACAACATGGAACAGCCTGTACACACAGAACAGCACCTGCATAAAATTCCAGGTATTTAAGGATATCTATGTAAACAGGAAACAGTTTCCATTATGTGTTGCATATCTTGTTTCTATTCACAAATCTCAGGGCTTGAGCTTGGATTCAGCAATGGTGGACATGGTACAGAACATTTTCAAGGATGGCATGAGCTATGTGCACTTTCACGTGTCTACAGTCTTTCTGGGTTGCACTTATAACCCTAGCACCTCAGAAGATCTGAGCTGACAAGCGATGCATTCTTGAGTACAACAGGTTACTTACTCTGCATCAGCCACAAATGTCTTTAATACCACCCTTACATATCTGGCTGTCTCACATTGTTTCAGTCAAATCTACAGGTGTCACCAAACAGCCACAAGCTTCCAGAAGTGATTCAACTCAAAAGAGTTCAACAAAGGTCTTAATTTCAACTAAACATTCAGAGCCAGCAATTCACAGAAATCAGTTGGTGTAGCTGCTGTCCCAGTCTTTGACAACAGCACTAGAGTGAACTGCTATCTTACTCAGCTATACAAGTTTTTTCTTCACATGCCACACTTTGTGCAGGCAATATCTGCTTCTACAGACAATCCCATATCAAACACTTTGAAGCAGATTGTCAACATAACTTCTGAGCAGTCTAATAATGTACAGTCACTAACACCACTCGACGTACTTAGGTACATATAGGCGGATGTAGTACATTTGCAGCTGACATACAACAAGACACTAGTGAGTTTATGATGGCTATCATAAACAACTTGAATAGAAAATAGCACTAATGTGACACTACTTCACAGTGTCATATGTAACCAAATATGTATGTGTTTCATGTGGCCATTCACAGCGTAAAACCACAGAACACATGATGTGGATTACTCTTTTTGTCCCTCAGCAAAGTGTCAAATTTGACAGCTATTCACCAATGCTCAATGTGGTCCACTCCTGTAAAGGTGTGAGCAGATGACTCAGTCCATACATCTCAGGAGTTCATCTCAATATCTGTTGCTTATGTTGCACAGGTTTGACTCCAACGAGCTCCAGAGTTGACACTCCTATCACAGATTACACAGCTGGTAGAATAGTTTTAACCAATCAGTGTTTGACACTCACGGTATAATCTATCACCATGGTCAAATCCATGCATTCTGGCCATCTACCCTGTTTACTAAGGTACAAGTGGATGGGTAGAGTGTATACTCTACAAGCAATTTTAAACAGACTGCACAACACTTAAAAATGCATATCTTCTAATATTGAAGAATTATGATGACCTTCATATTTCAGAAGAATAGGACAGAACATGTTGCATTTTAAATGACTACTATGACAGAAACAGTCGTGAGTCAGTACAATTGTTTCCAATCTCGACTCAAGAAACCATAGCATATCAACAAAATGCTATACTGGCAGACATTTCATGCACTATGACATCTAAGATCTGTGTGGCTCAATGACAACATGGAAATTGTTATAGTGGCTTCAATCGGTGCCAACAGTATTCACAGTCACTAGAGAAACCATGCTTATATATCTATCAAAGATTGTACATCTCAAAACAGAGGCATTCCTGGCTCCTCTTGTATACATATCTTTTCTTGTAGTTGTATCATACACATACATAACAAGAAGTTGCTGCCAGTTTCTAATTTTTCTCTCTGCAGAGAAACAAAAAGTTCTCACTTACCATCGTAAATAACTGTGCAACACATGTCTCATTCACAAATGAGTACAGTCTGTCACAAGTTGTCTATCACCAGTTGTTTTTGTCACTGTTAGCTGTTGACATGTAGACAACAGCATCATTCGGTCGCCATGCAACAGTGTTGAACTATGCCTGCTTTATTTGTTATACTGAAACTGTACATATGTAAAATAAGTCTTTAGTCATAATGCAACAAGTTAAATGAAACAAGTGTAAATACTGAACGATTGCATCTTATTATTAACTGACTTTGACATACCTTTGTAATTACATGTAAATATTTACATTCTTATTCCACCTTACCATTGTTACTAACTACTTTTATTGTTCTAGTAGAAAGTATTACTATAATAGTAAAAGTACAAATGAATGTTAACATATAATACATACTATATTGATTAAGTTCATTGAACCATATCTTTGATAAAAATAGCATATCATGCATTTTTTTACTTACTAGTTCAGAGCTAACATAGAAACCAATGTAACAATTGAAAGAAATGTTTTTGTACCTGTAATAATATGAAATCTTTTTGTACTTGTCATACAAGTAATTATAACCTATAGTAAAAATACTGACAATTGTAAATCACACACTATTACTGATCACAAGCACTTCATACCTGTTCCTGAAAATATTTATGATGGCCTCTATTGAGGGTCAGGGTGGAATTTTCCATATGTGTCTAATCAGTGACATATTAAATATTTAACTGAACATACCAGTTATCTAATGTCACTGAAATCAGATTTTTTTATATTCTATTACTTGAACACTTAGCATCTGTTTTTAGCCCACCCAGGAACATACACATTATCAGTCACACAATAACCACTGAACATTACTGTTTCATGTGTGTAATCACTACTTAGACTCCTGACATACCTTTATTAATATAGGACACAACTAATGGACAACATATAATTAGAAAAGTCATCAACAATACATATAAATAATATTGTTAACTTAAAATCTCTTCAACCTCAGTAGCAAAAATATAATGAAGAGCCACAGGTTCAGCTCCAGTGTCACAAGTTCAACAGGAATGTCGAAAGCGTCTTCCACAAACAATAGTGAACACAAAAGTTCGGTGCTAAAACAGGTCACCTCATTAAAGACAGTGGCCCGCTATTAAAGAATCAAGCATATGCATGAAGGAGATAACAACCATGGCAACAGAGATGGGAGACACTGCAGGGACAGTCAATACTTTACCTAGAAGACTGAACCCTGCAACACAATCGCACTCAATAGACAAATAACCTTCTTATGTTACATTCTTTCAATGCTGTATTACAATATGTACATACTTGTTTCAATTCATCGAACCCTAGTTGCTATAAATGTGACACATTTAGATATATTCAAACAATGATTACACACATGCAAGGATTGTATTGTGAGACTGATTTTAATAAAAAAATAAAATCTTAATTGGACCTTTTCAGTTTCACCAATTGGCAATAAATCTTTTTAAAACATAACCACCTGTGTTGAGTCTTTACTGAAACATGGCATAATGACATTAGGCGTAACTGTTGTTTCTATTAACCATACAAATCAACGCTAACAAATAGTACCACAACTAGGTGTCCATCTACTATTTTGTAGCAGGTGTGCACATCACTACCTAACACTATGCAGCTGTGTAAACAGTTAAGATGCAGTAACTGCTATACCTACTGCAATTCCTAGCTGAGCTCATGCAACTGCTAACATGGTAACTTCATGTACTACAATTACAGAGGTGTGCCATAGATCTCCAGTCCCTTATTGTTCCTATAGATAAACAGTCATAGTCACTACAAATTTTAAAAGGCAACATCTCTAGCTGCCTAAATCCATACAAATCCTAACTGAGGTAACTTCAGCATCCTGCAATCACCATTGATGTACAAACCCTCACCTGTATTTCTGTATCTCCATTAAGATATTCATTACCTCACCTGTGTTGTGTATCTCCACTTACAATGTACTACCTGCTGTCATGTTTGGAGACACATTGCCTGTCTGAACCCATTCAAGTGACAACTGTGCTAGCAATTATTCCTGTAATCAGAGAGCTGTACAGCTGATGTACATTACCCTATCTTTTCCTGTGGCTGTTTACTTAGGATGCAGTGAGTGGTGTGGAAGTGCAATTCCTCCATCACCTCTACACCTCCATGATTTTTTCTGCACTGTTAACTCAGTGTGTGCAATAAGTGGAGCCAGGTGTTCAGACATTGAGTTACAGATCTCCTGTAATTCCTAAGTTAACTAGCATGTACCACACTTACATTTACTGTCAGTCTACAGTCAGAGTGCAGTACCTGGTGTAGACAGCTGTAGACATTGTACCTAGGACATGCACTTGTGGCTGTACAATCAGGATCAATAACTACTGGTATGTGTGGGAAAATTGCCTGTGTGAGGCCATAGAAATTCCAACTGTGCTAACTTGTGTGTACCAACAATTACAGAGGTGTACCATTCATGTCAATTGCCTCAGTCTTGCTGTGCATCACTACTCATGATGCAGTACAAATTTTAATTGAGGTATAACCTCTCTGTGTCAACACAACGGGTGTCCCTGCAATCACTGATGTCTATGATTGATGTCCATACCTTCAGCTCTGCTGTGGGTCTCTACTGAGGATCCAGTACCTGCTGTCGCAGTTTGAAGAGACATTCCTGGCTGAGTCCATTCAAGTGACAACTATGATAACTACACTTTACCAATAATCAGGGAGGTGTACAACTGATCTGCATCACCCTTCTTTGCCTGTGGCTCTTCACATAACATGCAGCAAGTCTGTGATTGTTACTGTTACCTTGCCTCTCACCCCACTTCCATGTGTGTGTCTCTCTGTATAAAATACAAAATGTAGTAGTGATGGGCGTGGGTCCCACCACAAAACACAAACATAAACAACAGTAAAAATACTGAATGTCATACAACAGCAGGAAAGTGAGACCCTTCGTCCCCACAGACCCACCACACAAAACACAAACATAAACAGTACTGAAATATACTAAATGTGATACAGCAGCGGGGAGGCAGGGCCCTTTGGGCCCTGTGCTCCTACCACATGATATCTTCACACATACTAACACAGTGCCAGCAAACACAAATATTAATGCACATGGTAGCACAAACCAAAACACAAAGATAAACAATTCTGATAAATACTGAATGTAATACAGTGACAATATCGCAGGACCCTTCCTCCTGGGCTCCCACCACACAAACACTAACATACACAGTACTGTAAAATGTAAAATGAGCTAGTGATGGCAGCAAGGGCCCCAGCCTCCTGCCACACAAAACACAAACATAAACAGCACTAAAAACATTGAATGTCATACAGCAGCAGGGTGGGAGCCCTTTATTTGTGATCCCTCCACACAAACACAAACATAAACAGTACTGTGAAATACTGAATGTGATAGTGATGGGAGCATGGGGCCCTTTGGGCTCCGTGCTCACGCCACTAAAACACAAACATAAACAGTACTGAAATATATTAAATGTGATACAGCAGCAGGACACAAAACACAAACATAAACAGCACTAAAAACATTGAATGTCATACAACAGCGGGGAGTGCAGGGCCTTTGGCCCTGTGGTCCCACACAAAACACAAACATAAACAGTACTGAAATATCGCCACACATGATGTCTTCACACATAGTAACACAGTGCCAGCAAACACAAATGTTAATGCGCATGGTACCACAAATCAAAACACAAAGATTAACACTACTGTAGAGACAAATAGATAAAATTACATAAACACAAGCACAAATGAAAACACAAGCGGCAACACACAAAATGGCATAGACACAAAAAACTTAGCGAAACAGGTACAGAACCACAAGAGAAGCACTAAGGATAACACTAATACAAAAACACACAATAGTTTTTCCCAGAATCTGCATATAGAGAGAGGTGAGTTCAAAGAATGTATGCATAATAATGGGTCTCGGAGCACAAAATGAGGAGTTGGAATACTAAATTGCTTATATCTCAGGAACCAAGCAGCGTGAGAAAAAATTTAAAGTCATATGACTTATGACTTTCCTGGGTAGTTGTGCTTAGCCCTGTCTAGAGGCTAAGAATTTTAAAACGAAAAGTCTGTATCTCGCACCGTTTCTGAGATACAGGCCTTGAAAACCACAATGAGCCATAATGTTATCCTATGGAAAAAAGAAATGTTCGAGTGGCATAACTTTGGCTCCCTGTAATATTATTTCACCAAACCACTGAAAGGCACATCTCTGGTATGTTTACTTTCTTCCCTCAAACTTCAGCCCAAAAGACCAAACCGTTATTTTGCAGCACAGTGCCAAACAATTCCTGTAATGCAACAGAGCGACATAATGTTATCCTATGGGAAAAGCATCAACTTTGGAGTGCTGTCACTTGGCCGTCGAGTAATATTTTTCACTGAACCAGTGAAAGGCACATCTGTGACATCTTGGCTGCGTTTCCTCAAATTTCAGCCCAAAAGACCAAACCGTTCTTTTGCAGCACAGTGCCAAAGAATTGCTGTTATTTTCACACACCCTGGAAAAGTACTGTCGAACTTCATGAAAGCTTTATGAAATTCATTCCACAGTGTCGTACGTTCGACACTACTTTATGATACTTTTCCAGAAACTTGAAAACATATTTCTAGGGTGTTTTACCCAAAATAAAGACATGCCAAGCATCCTCAGGGTCAGACTAGGTGAATACAAAAGAATTAGGTTACTAGAGTCCCATTTTTAAATACCAAGCATTTTCTGATCACTAACTGAAAGCAAAATGGCAGATTTGTGACAACAACAGGGCCATTTGCGAAATTAAAACTGCATTTGGGACACTGTCAAACTTTTAACTTTTCCCATTGACTTATAATGGGAACTTGTATTTGAATAACTTTTGAACCGTTTATTATTTTTCACAAAATCTTTAAAAGGCACATCAGGGCCCTGGCCACACATTCCCTGAAGATTTTGGACCAGTTGCACAAACCGTGCAACCTGTGAAGCGTGTACATGGAATTCCAAAAAAGTGTAAGCATGCACAGATCACACTTAATAACTCCGCAGCCGTATATCTGACTGGTATGAAACTTGGCAGATCCCAAGGTGTATGGGTCTTGATCATGTATTCCAAATGTCAGGCAAATCTGTCTAACAGTTGCAAAGTTATAAAGGTGCAAAATTTTGGGTTTAACAAGTAAATGGCTCCTCAACCCTAACTATGGTAGCACTACTGTGCTACCATTATATATCTATATATATATATATAAAGTGCTCTTTGTTTGTTACTGGCTTTGATACATTGTCTTACCTCATGTGTAGTTTCAGAATTTTACAGGTCATATTAGTTTGGGAAGGAGGGATGGGCTAAGGGAGGTTGGGGATATGGGGATGGCTGGAGGGTGGAGTTACAGGGTTGTGGTTATTTTCTGTCTACCTGACCTATATATGCCTTTCATCCCTTTGTGGGGGTGGGATTTGGGGTGAGGTGAGAAGGATGGTATTTAACAGTATATAGGACTGTATTCCTGATCTGACTGTTTTGTATATGTTTTTAAAATTTCAATAAACTTTATTGAATTGCAAAAAATCTCATTTTATTCTTGGTAATTTATCATGTAAGTGTACATGCAGCACAGCAGACAAGAGACAGGCGTAGCAGCAAGTCAGCAGTTTTCACATAAATATTTTCTAATTCTATTCTGGGTGATTTCTCAGGAGTACACATACAGTGCAACCGACAAAGAGAGGATGTAGCAGCAGGACAGCAGTTTTTTCACTGTCACCACTGTGTGATGTTTTCTGGCAGGAGAAATACTGGGGTACAAATACAGGCATATTCCCTTGACATAAATATTTTCTCATTTTATTGGGGTGATTTCTCAGGAAGTGTGCATACAATGCAGGAGACAAGACAGTGAAGTAGCAGCAGGACAGCAGTTTTGCACATAAATATTTTCTCATGTTATTCTGGGTGATTTTTCAAGGAAGTGCACATACACCACAGCAGACAAGAGAGGGATGAAGCAGCAGGACAGAATTTTTCACTTCAATATTTTCTCATTTTATTCTGGGTGATTTCACATAGAAGTCCATATACAGCGCAGCAGAAAAGAAAGGGGTGTAGCAGCAGGGCAGCAATTTTCACTTTCACCACTATGTGACATAGTTTTTCTTACAGGAGACATACTGGGTTACCAAAAGGACATATTAACTTGACATAAATATTTTCTCATTTTATTCTAGGTGATTTCTCATGTAAGTGTATATGCAGTGCAGCAGACAAGTGAGGGACTCAGCAGCAAGACAGCAGTTTTCACACAAATATTTCTTAATTTTATTCTGGGTGATTTCTCAAGGAAGTGAGCATACAGCACAGCAGACAAAGAGGGATGTAGCAGAAGGATGGCAGTTTTGCATGAATATTTTCTCATTTTATTCTGGGTGATTTTCAAAGAAGTGAACATACAGTGCCGCAGACAAGAGAGGGACAAAGCAGCAGGACAGCAGTTTTCACATAAATTTTCTCATTTTATTCTAAGTGATTTCTCATGGAAGTGTGCATACAGTGTGGCAGACAAGAGAGGATATAGCAGCAGAACAGCAGTTTTCGCTTTCATCACTATGTGACATGTGCTTTTCTAGCAGGAGACATACTGGTGCACAACAACATGCACATTCCCTTGACATAAATATTTTTTCATTTATTCTGGGTGATTTCTCATTGAAGTGTGCATGCACAGCAGACAAGAGAGGACATAGCAGCAGGACATTGGTTTTCACATAAATATTTTCTCATTTTATTCTGGGTGATTTCTCATGGAAGTGTGCATACAACACAGAGGACAAGAGAGATGTAGCAACAGGACAGCAGTTTTTAACTTTCACCACTATATTAAATGTGTTTTTCTGGCAGGAGACATACTGGTGTACAACAACAGGATCATTCCCTTGACATAAATATTTTCTCATTTTATTTGGAGTGATTTTTCATGAAAGTGCACATGCAGCGCAGCCGACAAAGTGGGACATTGCAGCTGGACAGTTTTCAGATGAATATTTTCAAATTTTATTCTGGGTGATTTCTCAAGGAAGTGCTCATACAGTGCAGCAGACAAGGCGGGATGTAGCAGCAGGACAGCAGTATTTCACTTTCACTACTAGGTAACGTGTTTTTCTGGCAGGAGAAATACTGGGCTACAAATACAGGCATATTCCATTGACATAAATATTTTCTCATTTTATTCTTGGTGATTTCTCATGCATGCAGAGCAGCAGAAAACAAAACAACGTAGCAGCAGGACAGCAGTTTTTACATAAATAATTTCTCATTTTATTCTGGGTGATTTCTCAAAGAAGTGCACACACAGTGCAGAAGGCAAGAGAGGAACATAGCAGCAAGACACCGTTTTCACATAAATATGTTCTCATTTTATTCTGGGTGATTTCTCATGGACATGTGCTTACATTGCAGTAGACAAGAGGACATAGCAGCAGAACAGCAGTTTTACTTTCACAACTATATTAAATGTGTTTTTCTGGCAGGAGACATACTGGGGTACAACAACAGGAATATTCCTTGCCATAATTTTTCTTAATTTTATTCTGGGTGATTTCTCAAGGAAGTGTGTAGAGAAAAGAGTGATGTAGCAGCAAGACAGCAGTTTTCACAAAAATATTTTCTCATTTTATTCTGGGTGATTTCTCATTGAAGTGTACATGCAGCGCAGCTGTCAAGAGAGGACATAGCAGCAGAATAGTAGTTTTCAATTTCACCACTATGTGACATGTGTTTTTCTGGCAGGAGACATACTAGTGTACAACAACAGGCATATTCCTTGACATAACTATTTTCTCATTTTATTCTGGGTAATTTCTCATGGAAGTGTGCATGCAGCTCAGCAGACAAGAGAGGACGTAGCAACAGGACAGTGTTTTTCTCGTAAACATGTTCTCATTTTATTCTGGGTGATTTCTCATGGAAATGCAGATGCAGTGCAGCAGAGAACAGAAGGATGTAGCATCAGGGCAGCAGTTGTTCACATAAATATTTTCTCATTTTATTCTTGGTGATTTCTCATGCATGCAGTGCAGCAGAGAAGAGGGACATAGCAACAGGACAGCAGTTTTTGCATAAATATTTTCTCATTTTATTCAGGGTGATTTCTCAAGGAAGTGCTCAAGCAGTGCAGCAGACAAAACAGGAACATAGCAGCTGGACGAAGTTTTCACATAAATATTTTCTCATTTTATTTTGGTGATTTCTCTTTGAAGAGTACATGCAGCACAGCAGGCAAGAAGAGGGCATAGCAGCAGGACAGCAGTTTTCACATAAGTATTTTCTTATTTTATTCTGGGTGATTTCTCAAGGAAGTGTGCATACAGTACAGCAGGCAAGAGGCGGTCATAGCAGCAGAGCAGCAGTTTTCACTTTCACCACTATGTGACATGTATTTTTCTGGCAGGAGACATACTGGTGTACAACAACAGGCATATTCCCTTGACATAAATATTTTCTCATTTTATTCTGGGTAATTTCTCATGGAAGTGTGCATGCAGCACAGCAGACAAGAGAGGACATAGCAACAGGTCAGCAGTTTTCACTTAAATATTTTCCAATTTTATTCTGGGTGATTTCTCATGGAAATGCAGATGCAGTGCAGCAGACAACAGAGGATGTAGCATCAGGGCAGCAGTTGTTCACATAAATATTTTCTCATTTTATTCTGGGTGATTTCTCATGGAAATGCAGATGCAGTGCAGCAGACACAGAAGGATGTAGCATCAGGGCAGCAGTTGTTCACATAAATATTTTCTCATTTTATTCTTGGTGATTTCTCATGCATGCAGTGCAGCAGAGAAGAGGGACATAGCAACAGGACAGCAGTTTTTACATAAATATTTTCTCATTTTATTCAGGTGATTTCTCAAGGAAGTACTCAAGCAGTGCAGCAGACAAGACAGGGACATAGGAGCAGGACAGAAGTTTTTCACATAAATATATTCTCATTTTATTTTCGGTGATTTCTCTTTGAAGAGTACACACAGCACAGCAGACAAGAAAGAGACATAGCAGCAGGACAGCAGATTTTCACATAAGTATTTTCTTATTTTATTCTGGGTGATTTGCAAGGAAGTGCACATGCAGCACAACACACAAGAGTGGGAAGTAGCAGCAGGACAGTGGTGTTTCACTTAAATATTTTCTGATTTTATTCTTGGTGGTTTGTCATGGAAGTGCGCATGCAGCAAGAGACAAGAGAGGACATAGCAGCAGGACAGCAGTTTTCACATAAGTATTTTCTTATTTTTATTCTGGGTGATTTCTCAAGGAAGTGTGCATATAGTACAGCAGGCAAGGGAAGGACATAGCAGCAGAGCAGCAGTTTTCACTTTCACCACTATGTGACGTGTTTTCTGGCAGAAGACATACTGGTGTACAACACGGCATATTCCCTTGACATAAATATTTTCTCATTTTATTTTGGGTGATTTCATATGGAAGTGTGTATGCAGCTCAGCAGACAAGAGAGGATGTAGCAGCAGGACAGTGCTTTTCTCGTAAATATTTCCTCATTTTATTCTGGGTGGTTTGTCATGGAACTGCACATGCAGCACAGCAGACAAGACAGGGACAGTGCAGCAGAACAGTAGTTTTACATAGAATTTGCTAATTTTATTCTGGGTGATTTCTCAAGGAAGTGTGCATACAGCACAGTAGACAAGAGAGGAGACGTGCCAGCAGGACAGCAGTTTTTCAGTTTCACCACTATGTGATGTGGTTTCTGGCAGGAAAATACTGGGGTACAAAAACAGGCATATTCCTTGGCATAAATATTTTCTTATTTCATTCTTGATGATTTCTCATGCATGCAGTGCAGCACACAAGAAGAAGGACGTAGCAGCAGGACAGCTGTTTTCACATAAATATTTTCTAATTTTATTCTGGGTGGTTTCTCACAGAAGTGCACATAAAGTGCTGCAGACAAGAGAGGTACATAGCAGCTGGAAAGCAGTTTTTTATTTTCACAACTATATTAAATGTGTTTTCTGGCAGGAGACTTACTTGAGTACAACAACAGGCATATTCCCTTGACATAAATATTTTCTCATTTCATTCTAGGTGATTTCTCATGGAAGTGCACATGCAGCACAGGACACAAGAGTGGGATGTAGCAGCAGGACAGTGGCTTTTCACTTAAATATTTTCTGATTTTATTCTTGGTGGTTTGTCATGGAAGTGTGCATGCAGCACAGCAGACTAGAGAGGGACATAGCAGCAGGACAGCAGTTTTCACATAAATATTTGCTAATTTTGTTCTGGATGATTTCTCAAGGAAGTGTGCATAGGGTGCAGCAGACAAGAGAGGGACATGGCAGCAGGACAACAATGTTTCAGTTTCACCATTATGTGACCTGTATTTTTCTGGTAGGGAAATACTTGGGTACAAATACAGACATATTCCCTTGGCATAAATATTTTCTAATTTTATTCTTTGTGATTTCTCATGCATGCAGTGCAGCAGACAAGAGAGGACATAGCAGTGGATTTTCATGGAAGTGCACATATAGCGCTGCAGACAAGAGAGGACATTGCAGCAGGACAGCAGTTTTCTCATAAATATTTTCTAATTTTATTCTGGGTGATTTCTCAAGGAAGTGCGCATACAGCACAGCAGAAAAGAGAGACAGCAACAGGACAGCAGTTTTCTCATATGTTTTCTCATTTTATTCTGGGTGATTTCTCATGGAAGTGTGCATACAGCGCAGCAGACAAGAGAGGGATATAGGAGCAGGACAGCAGTTTTTATGACTGTGGGCACAGCCTACAACCATTTCACTTTAGCTTGAAAAGGGGTTTCCATGGAAGACACTTTTAGTAGTTTTCAGTGTATCCTTCCATAACACTGCAAATCCCTATGTCAGTTAAAAATACACCCTTCTTTCTTTTTAGAGCGATGAACACATAACCCCAACCTGCTTTTCTCTGGCGCAAATGTGCACCTTCAAGCAAATCTAAATTTCTTGAAAACTATTCAATGTGCACAAAAACAACCAGCAAGAAAGTTGTTCAGAACAAAAGACCTTTCACATGAAGGTAGTCACTAATCTGAATTCTTTATATTTTGTAAAATATGGTCTTCCAAACAACTTCATTTTTCTCTCTGAGTGAACATGGTAGAGTCATGCCAAACAAATGTAAATATCTCGGAGATTATAAGAGTTACCACTATGCAACCAACATGAAAATTGTTCAGGACAAAATGACCTTTCAAATGAGGGTTGTCAATAATCTGAATTCATTCCATTTTTTAAATACAGCCATCCATAGGAGAACATTGTGAAGAGAAATGAAAATGTAGGTAATCAGATGGCTGTAGCTTAAAATATATAATAATTAAAGCTTAAGGAATGAAGGCTTATTTGAAAGGTTGTTTTGTCCTGAACAACTTTCATTTGATGGTTTATACATAATTTGTGTACTTTTAGAGATATTTACATTTGTTGAGCATAACTCCTATTGCACTTATAATAGCCTAATTTCTCTAAAGCACTACGCCACTTTAAGTGAAATGAGACCAGACTATCTTGTCATGCTTAATTTAACAGTAGAGCCTGACTAACTAGTACTTCAATGGAATTCTTTAGTGCTTACCAGCTTGAAACAAAATAATCTGCTTATGGGGTCACATTACATATTTTTAGGATTGGATCATGTTAAATCTTTTCAGACCAAAAGCAGCAGATTAATTTTAGTAATTATTAGCCAGCAATATCTTATGAGATCTATATGTGAAACTGATGCTGACCAGATAGGGGAAAGAAGGAAAATAGTGAAGAAAAACAATGTCTGTCTGTAAAACTTTAAGGCATCTATCCTGCAACATTTTTTTCATTTATTATGTCCTCTTGGGCAACTATTTTAAAACACATTAAGGGCTGGATATTCAAACTGCGCCCTTCTGAGGCGCAAGCCTTGCGCTGTGCAAAATAGTTGCACAGGGTGTGGCCAGGCAATATTCAAAGAGTTACGCTATTGAGCAACTCCTTTGAATATCACCCAACCACAGCCACTGTGCATGGCAGTGAAACTTGTGCCACCGCAAGTTGTCTGGTGGAGCATTCAACTTGTGGTGGCCAGTACCATTGCACCATGTGCAAAATCACGATATTCAAAAGGTGACATGCAAATGGGGCCATAATTCATGCAAGGCACAGGGGACCATTTGCATCTGATTATGGCCCCATTGCATGCCATTAGCATGTAGGTGTGCGATCCCTGAGGACTTGCGCCTGGCCGCCCTGCCAGGCAGCAGCCGTTGGGACCGATGCACCCTGCAGCCCGATCGCGGGCAGCAATGTGCTCCCCACCTCCTCCCATACATCTCCCTGGTGGTCCAGTGAACCGTAATGCCCGATCACAGGCAGAATGTAAATTGACCCCCAGACATGTTCCTAGTGCCCGATTGCAGGCAGTAAGTAAAGTGCCCCCCACTCCGAACATCTCCCTGGTGGTCCAGTGGACCGTAATGCCCGATCACGGGCAGAATGTAAATTAACCCCTGAACATGTTCCTAGTGCCCGATTGCAGGCAGTAAGTAAAGTGCCCCCACCCGAACATCTCCCTGGTGGTCCAGTGGACCGTAATCCTGATCACAGGCAGAATGTAAATTGACACCCCGCCCAAACATCTCCCTGGTGGCTAGTGTCCCCCACCTCACCCACCCACAAAAGCCCCACCCCGCTCCCCGGCGGCAGGCGGTGGCAGCATCCACCCGCCTGCGCCCCGCGCCCGCCAACTGATTGCCCAGTAGGGCTGCCGCCCAGTAGTGCAGGCAAGAACCAATGGGCGTGCAGCCATACCGCATGACAGTCCAGATTTGCCGTGAATCCATTCACAAATCACCGGCTCATATGATATGGGCTGCATGTGTCTTCTTTCTGTGAGGCATGCAATACGACAATCGTGCGGTAATGAGTGACAGATGCTGCCGCCACCCGACTGCGAGCGGGTGGTGAGCTCGGCTGGGTGGGGTGAAGTTCCACCAGCGAATGAAGTATCATTATTCTGCCTTGATGGGCGTACGTCACTGGACCGCAGTCTTGAGGTGAGAACTTTCACCACTGCCAGCGACTCGGGCACTAAAGGCCGTCGAACCCATTCTGCCAGCGATCGAGCTTTTAAAAGTATGTTCGGGAGGGGTGTCATTACATTCTGCCGTGATAGGCGTTCAATCCACTGGACCACCAGGGAGATGTTGGAGGTCATTACTACTGCCAGCGATCGAGCACTAAACGTGTTCGGTGTCATTTTACATTCTGCCCACGATGGGGCTGGTGGGGATACACTATGCCACTTAATCGGGCGAGAGACTGAGGACTGAGTTGGGGCCAGCCACAGGTGGCAGCTGCTGTGTTGTGCCCTGCATACAGCAGCTCACCTTGGGTGCCCTCTACTTAAGCCTTTTTTTGGCTCAAGGTCCTGCAGGCTCAGGTTGGGGGTTGCGCCTGCACAACTCTGCACAGCCCGGCTGAATATCGGGCTGTGCAGTTTATCCATGGTTCCTCCCTCTCCTGTTGAGCATGCATTCATTTGCATTACGCTGTTGCTAAGCCTGTTTTCAGTGGCGCAACTGCCTCCTGCTGAATATCACAGAATGGCGCAATGTGGGACTTGAGCATGTGCAACCTGTTGTGCATGGCACAACCCTTTGAATATCTGGCCTAAATGTATAATTTACTAAATCTCGACCTTGGGATAACTGTTGAATGACTCCTAAATAAATTTTAAGCCATTCCCTACGGGAGGTCAAGTCCTGTGCAAAAGTTCAAGTGTTATTTTTCATATTTGTTTTACAAATTTCCACAGTAAAAGTGTAGAAATAGAAAAGTATGTACAATTAATCTCCTATGCATTTTCAACTCAGAGAGAAGTTAATATTTGCACAAAATCAAACCAAAGGTTTATGCAGTTTTGTTCTAAAGTAATTTTATTCTAAATCTTATTGGACTATTTATGAACTGAGCAAAATAATGTTTAGATAAAACAAATTGAAGACTCCAGGATTGGGAGGTCATTACAATTGCAGAAGGTCAAATTATGAAACCTTAAATGAACTCATTAAGACCATTCTTCTTAGTGTGTAATTATAATTAATTAAAGCCATTTGAACATAGACCTACAATTATACAAGCGTTGTGATGCATATTTTTAGGATCAGAGGAATGGTGCAAGGCTACCAAAATCATGGTGATCTCACTGCTTCAACACTTCAGTGTGCGTGGATCAAACAAAAGAACCATAATAAAAGCTTCTATCCTGTCAAAGAAACAAAATCAAACAAAACTGATATTTTATTGTATTTGATTTAAACTAAAAATACAAAATAGCCATAAGGAAGTAAAACAATCAAGATGAGATTTCAGTGTTCTCCAACCATACATTCAAGCTGAGCCATTAAAAAGCATCTAGCCGGCCCATCGATGCAGGTTGGATTTCTGCCTGCGACACCAGCGACCAGTTCAGGAACAGACTCTGGTCATTGAAGGGCCGGCAGGGGGAGAAGGAGGGCGTCCACTGACAGCTTGCCTTCTCCAGGGGAGGGTGCAGGTCGGTGTCTGCTGATCCCTAGCAGAGGCTGGGGCTTCAGCATGACATCCAGCCCACAACACTTGGGAGAGACAGATGTCGGCTAAGCCTAGACATCATGGCATGTCTCTCCTCAGAGGAAAACCACTGAAAATGGCACCCTGGCTGGTCAGCTGAGGCCCCTGGATCCTCATTCCTGGGCTCCTGGACCTTCGCCGACCACCACAGCAGCACCCAGGGTCATTGGACTTGGCTGAATAGGCTCTTCCCCAATGAAGGTAGCGGGACCCTCCCGATGAAGGATATGTCAGGGATACCTGGGCTGGCTGTGATGTGGGGTGGTGAGGTTGGTTGCACCAGGGTGGGGTAATCCATGTGGGGCCAAAGGAAGTCCTGTCAGGTGGGTGGGGGCGAAAAATACTATAATACAAAAAAAAGCATCTATCTTCTTCAAAGCAATTATATTTTATTTTGATATATTTAGTGTTCTGTGTCTAAGCAAACACTAGAACAAATTTTAATTGGGTGTCTGAATACAGGCAAATGTAACCAGACACAGAGCGTAGTCAAAGAGAGTATCAGTTGTGGGGTAGTATCAAGTTGAGGGCTCGCAGCCACTCCAATGGGGCCACCACCGACACTACTGACCGTTGGTGGGCACTGGTAGCAGAGGAGGAGCTGGGCAAGTGCTACAAGCCATAAGTGTGGAGGAGGAGGAAGAGGTAGATGGCAGGTTACCTGCCAGTCTAGCTCTTTTAAAGTCCCCAGTGGTGCATGAGTGGCTGTAGCAATCATCTGTGCAGCAGCACTCCATCTGTAGGATTAAGGGGACTCACTGTAGCTGTCCTGTTGTATTCAGGCAGGCTTGAGCTCCATTACAGCAGCAGGTCAACTGGAGCCCCAGACCCTCAACTGTGCTACTTATACAGGACTGGCTGCTTGAGTGAGGATCCTCGCTGCTTGCAGAGGAAGTGAGAGGGTGCAGATGGTGTTCATTTCTGTGCGAGGTAGGCAGGGAGGCTGGCTGGGATGGGAGAGTGTCTTTAAGTGTAAGAACTGCATGTGTCTGAACTGTTGAGAATTGTATGGATATAAGCAGGAGGGTGTACAGGGTGTTTAACCCCAAAATTACCTCAGAAAATTTCAAATTCTTGTAATTTGTTTTCAGGTTGGCTCAGGCTCAGCTGCTAAAAAACTCAGTGTCTCAGCAGTCTCCATAGTGGTTCTCATGGAAGTGCACATGCAGTGCAGCAGACAAGTGAGAGATGTAGCAACAGGACAGCAGTTTTCACTATCACCACTACGTTACATGTTTTTCTTGCAGGAGATATATTGGGTTACAACAACAGGCATATTTCCTTGACGTATGTTTTATTTTATTTTGGGTGATTTCTCATGGAAGTGTGCATGCAGTACAGCAGACAAGAGAAGGACATAGCAGCAGGACAGTAGTTTTTCACATAAATATTTTCTCAATTTATTCTGGGTGATTTCTCAAGGAAGTGCACTTACAGTACAGCAGACAAGAGAGGACGAATCAGCAGGACAGCAGTTATAAACATAAATATTTTCTCATTTTATTCTGGATGATTTCTCAAGGAAGTGTGCATACAGTGCAGCATACAACAGAGGGACATAGCAGCAGTACAGCAGTTCTTCACTTAAATATTTTCTCATTTATACTGGATGATTTTCATGGAAGTGCACTACAGCACAACAGTAAAGAGGACACAGCTGCAGGCCAGCTGTTTTACTTCACCACTATGTCACATGTGCTTTCTAGCAGGAGATATGCTGGTGTACAACAACAGGCATATTCCCTTGACATAACTATTTTCTCATTTTATTCTTGGTGATTTCTCATGGAAGTGTGCATGCAGCCGACAGACAAGAGAGGGACGTAGCATGGGGAAAGGACTCGGATGGGGTGGTGAGGGTGGGTATTGTATTATAGGAAAATTATGATCAAAGGCCCAAACAGAGGAAAAGATAGCCAACTCGGTTAAGAAGGGGATAAAACCTTTTATAGGTACTGTACATTAGGGAGCAAAAGAAAGACTAAGGCAGGGATACTGAGGCTGAACAAAGAGGAAGGTGGTTGGGCAGATGCGACAGTGAAAAAGCAGGGATACTGAACGAATACTTCTGCTCAGTATTCACAATGGAAAAGCAGGGGAAATACCTAATCCGGTCAATAGAAACACTCTAGATAGGGGGTTGATATTAGTCCTTTCACAGAAGAAAGGGTTCTGAAAGAACTCTTAAAACTGATGGTGGATAAAGCAATGGGACCTGATGGGATTCACCCAGGATTTTAAAGAACTAAGGGAAGAACTAGTAACACCAATGACTACCCTTTTTAATAAATCATGGGAGGATGGGGTGGTACCTGAGGACTGGAGGAGTGTGGATGTGATTCTCCTTCACAAAGTGGGAGCAAGACAGAGACAGAAACTACAGACCTGTCAGTTTGACCTCAGTGGTAGGGAAAATGATGGAATCACTTCTGAAGGAAAGAATTGTTGAGTACCTAGAGGCCAGTGGGGCACTGGGACCCAAGGCAGCATGGATTCACAGTGGGAAGATCGTGTCAGACAAATCTAATTGATTTCTTTGACTGGGTCAAAGCAGTAGATCAGGGAGGGGCTGTGGACATGGCCTACCTAGACTTTAGAGAGGCATTTGACACAGTCCCGCACAAAGATTAATAAACAAATTAGCCAGCCTGGGAGTGGGTCCTAGGGTGGTAGCCTGGGTAAAACACTGGTTGGACAACAGGACACAGTGGGTAATAGTAAATGGACTCCACAGTGAAGAAAGGAGGGTTACTAGTGGGGTACCACAGGGTTCAGTACTAGGGCAGGTCCTTTTAATGTCTTTATAAGTGACATTGCAGAGGACTGGAAGGAAAGTATGTCTCTTTGCAGATGACACAAAGATCTGCAACAGGGTTGATACACAAGGTAGGATGGAAAGGATGAAAAGGGACTTGGCAAAGTTGGAGGAATGGTCAAATGTATGGCAGCTTAGATTCAATGCAAAAAGTGCAAAGTAATGCACCTGGGAAACAAAACCCAGAGGAAGAGTACACAATGGGGATGAGATACTGACAACAACAAAATGGAAAGGGACCTGAGGTAGTCATATCAGATGACCTAAAGGTGGGCCAGCAATGTGAGAAGGCAGTAAGGAGGGCTGGGGGATACTGGGTTGCATAGGGAGGCATCACCAGTAGAAAACAGGAAGTTGTTGGCCCTCTGTACAGACAGTTGGTAAGACCACATCTGGATGTACAGTTCTGGAGACCCCACCTCTGCAAAGACATAGACAGGATGGAGGCTGTCCAGAGGAGGGCAACCAAAATGATGCAGGGTCTGCATCAGAAGACATATGAAGAAGACTAAAGGAACTAAAGATGTATAGCCTCGAGGAAAGGAGGGAGGGAACATGATAGAAACTTTCAAATATCTCAAGGGAATCAACAAAGTCCAAGAAGGTAGCATCTTTCAGAAAAGAGATGTTCAAAAACAAGGGGCACAATTTGAAGATAGAGGAGAATGGCTCAGAGGTATGTGAGGAAGTATTTCTTCACAGAGAGGTTGTGGATACATGGAACAGCCTTCCTGAGGAGGTTGTAGAGTCAAAAACAGTGGGGAATTCAAGAATGCATGGGACAGACATAAGGCAATTCTAGTGGAAGGTAGGAGGAAGTAGGCTGTTGGTTAACTAGGATCTGCAGCTTATCCATTAGGTAGGAAATGGGCAGACTAGGTGGGCCAAGCGGTCCTTATCTGCCATCAAATTCTATGTTTCTATGTAATAATTACTTAAATTGTGGATGCCTTTTTCATTGTTCTATCGCTTGGTCATTCTATTTGTTCTGTTCGCTAATCTATTAATATTTGGTGTTAGTTATATTCATAACTGCTCTAACTGAAGTGGTTGTAACTCTGCATTACTACCTTAACTGAATAAAGCATATTAAATATGAAAAAAGAGAGGGCGTAGAATCAGAACAGCAGTTTTACACATAAATATTTTCTCATTTTATTCGCAGTGATTTCTCATGGAAGTGTGCATGCAGTGCAGCAGACAAGAGTGGGACATAGCAGCAGGACAGCAGTTTTCATATAAATACTTTCTCAATTTATTCTGGGTGATTTTCAAGGAAGTGTGCATACAGCACAGCAAACAAGAGAGAGACGTAGCAGCAGGTCAGCAGTTTTTCACTTTCACCACTATGTGATGTGTTTTTCTTGCAGGAGACATACTGTGGCACAACGACAGGCATATTCCCTTGACTTATATATTTTCTCATTTTATTCTGGGTTATTTCTCATGGAAGTACACATGCAGTGCAACTGACAAGAGTGATGTGTAACAGGACAGCAGGTTTTCACATAAATATTTTCTCATTTTATTCTGGGTGATTTCACATGGCAGTGTGCATGCCGTGCAGCAGACAAGAGGGATATAGCAGCAGGATAGCAGTTTTCACATAAATATTTTCTCATTTTATTCTGTGTGATTTCTTATGGAAGTGAGCAAGCAGGGCAAATTTCAAGATACAGACATAGAAGAAGGACAGCAGTTTATGACTTTCACCACTATGTGATGTGCTTTTCTAGCAGAAGGCATACTGGTGTACAACAACAGACATAGTCCCTTGACATAAATATTTTCTTATTTTATTCTGGGTGATTTCTCATGGAAGTGTGAATACAGCTCAGCAGACTAGAGAAGGTCGAGCAGAATGGCAGCAGTTTTTCATAATTTCTCATTTTATTCTGGGTGATTTTATATGGAAGTGAGCAAGCAGGGCAACGTACCATAGAGATGTAGCAGAAGGACAGCAGTTTGTGACTTAGATATTTTGTCATACGATCCTTAGTAACTTCTCTGGGCACTTGCACATCAGACAATGCTGCAAAATAGTGACCAGGCAGCATTACAGCAGTGTGTGATGAATTCGGCCAGTATTTAATTCACCTGTTTGAATATCACAAAACCTTTCAAAACAACACTAAAGGGAATTATACTGCTATTTTTGGGGTCTGTCTTCTATTCAGTAGGTAATCATGCTCTTTGAAATTCCCATTAGACACCATTAACTATGTAACAGCAGGCAACAAGATGTGTGGCCTCAGGCCTGCACAGTTTTGCTGAATCTGAAAAGATTTTGGGTTGTGTTTTCATCTCACTTTTGATAATTGTTTTGAACTTGTACTTTACAGGGGATGATGGAACAAATACAACACTCAAAACAACGAGACAACTCTACCATAAACCTAGGACATTTAGTACAGAACAGAAAAAATTCTTGGATATAAAAGTATATGAACAAGACAGTTATTTCCTGGGAAGGTTACAAAGGGAGTACAAAGTAGTAGGATAAGACATTAGACAAGGAAGACAAGAGGATAGACATTCATTTGCCTTTTTATATCCTTTTTGTGTGTTGTTTTGGGGGACAATAACACTTGAGGGACTTACATTTACAACATACAGAAATTAAAAAGGACAGGAAACAAATTAACAGGAACTATCACTGCTATGCCCAAGAAGCTCCTCAACTAGCTTCAGCAACTTCTCTTGGTTGGCAGTCATGCTATACTGATTCTCCTTTCTGGTTTTCTTTATGGTTTTGACATCCTGGCATACTTCTGTGAGTACATGCCAAATGTCACACACTCATCCACAGGACAGCCAGGTCTGCCTGTGTCACCAGTGCATGAGGCTGATGGTGGCAGTGGGGATGGGCTGCTGGAGCTTCAGCTGCTCCTACTTCCTGTTCCTGCCACTGCTGGACTCTGCATATGCACACCTATGTGCCCATCTCACAGCATGCCTTGACCCCTCCTGTCCCACATCCCTGAGGAGCCTCATGCTCACACTGCAGCCTGGCATGCCATTCTTTGGTGTGGTGGACACTAAGGTGGGTTCACTGCCCACTGGTACCTAAATGGCTATCCTTCTTCCCCCTCCATACCTCTCTTCCACACAGTTTGCATTTCGCTCTACTGAGGTCTTTACTGTGACACTAAAAAATCCCACTGGGGATATGTGGGGCCAAGGGAGGTGACCATGGAGTTACTGTTTGTGGCTGCTGTTGTTGTTGTTGTACCAGCTCTGGCACTGCCTGCTGCTGCTCTGCTGGCTCCACTTGCAGCTGCTGTTCTGCCTGCCTCTGCAGCTCCTACTGCTACATTTCACCAGGTGATCTTTCCTGGCCCAAGCATACCGATTAAGATGCAGCCCCTCCCACACATGCATACTGCTCAACTGCTGCCCAGTACATCACGCATGGGCCACTTCTTGCTCTTCAACATATCAAATAAGTAATTATACTAAGTACCACAAAAAGTACAGGAGTTTGAATCACAAAATCCAATACAAAACAAAAAAAATGAAAAGCACAAACAATAAGCACTAACAAAATGTGAACAGAGGTCAGATAAGTAGATGTAATGCACAAAAACTGATTAAGAAACTATTTAAAACTTTTGCTAGAGATTGTTTCCCACAGAACTGAGAACAGTCTGTATTTTTCAACCACTGGGAGAAAGTGAAACAAACTCACTCACTTCCACACAGGATAAAGAACAGATACCTCACTTCCTGCCTGCTTCAGTCTCATGTGACCTGCATAAAGTCTGTCATATGATTCTTAAGTTCTTGGCAAATTCCACCCCAACAAGCGCCAAGGAGAATTTAGAAGGAACATTTTGGCTGTACATGTGCAGCTTTGCGAAATGCTCTGCTGAAGTGAATTTTCAGACTTCTCCAAAACTTTGAAAATTAATTAAAACTTAAAAACATCTCTGTTTACAACTATGGGGAATTTTGTAAGAGCAGTGAAATGTTTATGAATGGGGCTAATGTGCCTGTCATACTGTGCTATTATGGACTGTTGGCACAGGGCCCTAAGGCCCTGCACTCCCACAGGAGATGAGAGTTAATTACAGTGTCTCTACACTTGTATAGATGGGCATGCTGACTCAGAGACCTGCACTCCCACATGCAAATGAGGACAATTACAATATGCAAGCATGGGAGCACAGAGCCACCCACATGCACTTATGGATACCATTATGGAGTGATGGGAGCACAGGACCTACAGGACTCTGCACTTCCACATGTACATGAGTGATGGATAGCATTAGGGACTGATAGCAGCACAGGGACAAAGGGTCCTCTGCTACCACAGGAGATTAGGATTAATTACAATCTCTCTACATTTATGGATAGATCACCTGGACCCTGCACTCCATCATTCCATAATGGTATCCATATGTCTATGTGTTTGTCCGTTATATAGTAAATAACATTGTAACAGTTTCAGTGGCATGTTGCACCATGAAACTAAAATTAGTGTTATGATTATAGACATACCTACATTGGCATAGCAATATGTACATTTTCAAGCACCAAACTATAAATGTTGTTGTGCCACTATTTCAGTATCATGCCTTCAAAGATATATATTTGATGGCACAATACTATAAATAGTGGATTGACAGCATTATAGTTTCATGCATGAAAATGTGCATTGCTATGCCAATGTAGCTATTTATAACACCGTGACATTATTTATAATTTTGTGGTGCAACATACAACTAAAACTGTTAAATATTATTTACGATATAATGTGACAAACCACATGGGATATGGATTTCAGTAAGGAATGATGGGAGTGCAGGACCCACAGGACGATCCATAAGGTAGAGATATTGTATTTAAGCCTTATCTCCCTGTAGGAACACAGGGCCCTTTGGGTCTTAGATGCCATCAGTCCATAATACTATCCAACCCTTATGCACAAGTTGGAGCAGACAGCCCTCCTAGTCCTGTGCTCCCATTATCCATAATGGTATCCGTATATGCATGTTGGAGGACAGGGCCCACCTGTCCCTGTGCTCCCATGCATGCATAATGTAATTGTCCTTCATTTGCATGTGGGAGGCAGGGCACTCCAGGCCCAATGCTCTCAACTCTACATAAGTGTAGAGATATTGTAATTAACCTCATCTCCTGAGGGAGTGCAGTGCTCTTTGGGCCCTGTGCTCCCATCAGTCCATAATGGCACAGTATCACAGTCACCTTAGCCTGATTCATAAAAATGTCCCTGCAGTTGTAAACAAGGCCTGAAAACATGCATAACAGCTTAGTACACCTAAAGATTTACTAACTTTGTGTCACAACAAGTCTGTATCTCAAAGCGTTTTTGAGATATAGCTCAAAGGAACCCGTTGATTATAATGTTATCCTATGGGAAATTTCCAAACTTCAAACTTTTATAACTATGGGGTACATGAACGTTTAACCAAACCAGCAAAAGCATATCCATGGGGCAAGCCCTTTGTACCCTGAAAATTTCAGCCCAAAAGTGCAAACCATTTGTTTGGAATGAAGTGACATAATGCAGTCATATCTGGCAAAGCAGTGTTGCAAATTTGTGGCACAACCCCTATTTTCACAAAACAGTGCCATATTTTTGCCTTTTCTCATAGGTGTTTCATGAAATAGTGCTGTAATTTGTAGCACTTTCACTAAAGAAGTCCTGCAAATTGTGGCACAGTGCCACAATTTGGCAGCATTAAAACAGGCTGATTAAAATAAACATATTTCTGGCAACTTTTAAAAAAAACTAAACACAGAATCTTGTTCCTCTGGCCCTGATTAGGTAAACACAAGTGTTGGTGTTTATCAAGAGGCAATAATTTTTAATTATATAATTTTTCCATGTAGCTAACTGAAAACAAGCCAGAATCTTGACACTACTTACTGCATTTGTGAAAGTAAAACCTGCTTTTGCAAAAGCAAAACAGTACTTTTGGCACATGTAATTTTCCATATGAAATTATGGGAAACTTTGAATTTTAATAACTTTTGAACAGATTAATATTTTCACAAACCTTCAAAAGCACATTTGTGACCCAGTATATATCCTGAGATTTTCAGTCAACTCCCAATGCCATTTTGTGCAGCGGCATGACAAAATTTTACAAAAACAGTAATTTATACATTTTGAGACACCTAAGGCCAGATATTCAAAGCTTTGCCTGGCCAAGATTAGCACTTCCGGCTTGCAAACTTAGCCTGGAGCAAAATGCAAGCCATATTCAAAAGGAATAGCCCAGGGCAAACCAGCTGAATATAGCAAGCAATGAAAACCAGGCAAACAGGGCCAGGAGTGCAGGGCAAAAAACAGCCGGGAATAACACAGCACTGAATATGGCAAATAAGACATCACTGAATATAGCACCCAAGGCAGGCAGTGCAAACACCAACAGGTACACAGTGCAGATGGAGCCACCAGGTCGTGGACCACAGGCAAAGGAGCACAGGCTGGAAAGGGACCACAAGAGCAGATACCAGTCCAGAATCCAGACACCGATATACACACACAGCCAGGGGACAGGCCAGAGTCTGGCAGGACCCATGAGCAGAACAAAGTACAGAACAACCCTGCAGTGCATGGCAGGCTCACAATAAAGACACAGGACACAGTGCAAGTATGAAAACGGTATATATAATCCAAGTGACACAGGAACAGAAACAGGTATGCAACAAGTGAACAACACAATCAAACCAAACAGAAATGTAACGTAAAATGACTAGAAATGCAAAAGGAAACCTACACAAAACACTATATACACATGAACAGGACCTACAGCTATGACTACAACTACAACTATTACTATGACTAACACTGCAACTACCTCTACAAAACCTACAACAAACTATGCTACCACTACAGCTACACACTAAACTACAACAGTGACTAAACTGCAACTAACAAGTGAACATCAACAAAGGTATATACAGAGATAAACATATGTACAGCGGTGGAGAAATCAGCCAAGCAAAGTCACAGGTGGGGATGGGGATATGAACACAAACAATGAGGGATAAGGGTGGCAATGGAAAGCAAAGTCCAGGTGGGAGTGTGCAGGGTAAACAAAGTCTGATGCATGGTCATGGCTGTGAGCTTGCAGGTTCTGGCAGATGTGCCTCAAGAACAGTGGCCACCCTCCGGGTCTCAGCAATGAGCACTACCTGCTGCTCTATAAGTATCGTTGCTGGTGCACAATTCTCCACAGGAGGTCCTTGCTGCTCTCGAACTCCTCTGGCGCACAGCCCACAATGGCGATCGAGTGGACCAACAAGAGGAAGGGGCAGCATGTGAGTATGGTAAACTAGCCAGGAGGCTAACTGCAGCCACAGGTAGCCAGACAGGGCTGGATAGCATATCTCGACAGCCATGTCCATGTGGTGCCTAGGCACACAATGGTGAGCACAACCGACCGTCGCCCACAGGGAAGACTTGGAAGACATAGGCAACAACCCAAAAACCTACACACAGGGAAGCGTGGGCCCCGACAACACCAAGGCAAGGACAACACCACCCACCCCAGCACTGCAGACAGTGAGCGAGTGCAGACACACAGGCAGACCCCGAATGGTGGTGGGTGTGGCCACACAACAACATGCACATGGGAGACCTAACATCGGGACATGCACAGTCAGAAAACAATTTACCAGACAGCAGTGTGCAACAGCAAACAACAGGGGTGCAGGGCAGTGCACTGCAGGCATAGTGGGCGATCCAATGGCCAGCCCATGCTAGGTCATAACCAACCTGCAGGAGCTGCAAGCCCACAGGACACACACCAGCAGGGGATGACCAACAGATGCTGCCACACATGGCCCATGTACAGCAATGTGTGTGGTGTCCTGCAGCCAGAACAACCAAATGGCAGGTGACCAACGAACATGGCCAGTGGTGAATGTGGACAGCAGGCAATGCCAGCCATGCATGCTGACACTGGCACATACCGCCCCCCATCACAGGGCATGGCATCCAGACATCCAGATACTGCCAGCACCAAGAAACAGCACTGCACAATACAGCAGAAGCAGCAGCAGCAGTAGCATGACAGCCATGGTGGCCAAACCCCCAGCACAGTCAATTACAGCCCAGTGATGGAACAACACATTACAGAGGCACAGCACAAATGAAGACTGAGATGTACTCATGCAATGGGCCCTGGCTCAGGTCTACTCTCCTGGGCCCTGCTGCATGGCCAGTACCCTGGGACTGCCTCTGGTTGGTGCCTGGGACTGCTCCGGGCCCCCTCTCCTGCACTGGGCTGCATGGTCCGCTCTACAGTAGACAGAGGAAAAGCACCATTACTGCGATGCACAGCAAGAACTGCGATCACAACAGCAAGATACACACCACCACTGACACACGTACAAACAAGGCAGCCAGGGACAGTGATAGCATGCGGGGATACCACACAGTGGACCCCATGACCAATTGACCATGCACCAGGCATACAGGGCAAGTAGGCCTGTGTCGCAGCCATGCAGGGTGCATGGGCACAGCTTCTGGAGGCAGACATACCTGTGTGGGCAGTCTGGTGTCCATGCATCAGCACCCCACACAACACTGGTGATGGCTATAGAATGGGCCTGTAGCATTCCCACTGCCCATAAACCCCATGCACACAATGCCACCACCATGATGGCCTCCTGGCACATGTGGTGGCTGTGCCCTCCAGACCATTGTGCCCCAATGTGCCCTACAGCTGCACCACATGTGACCCACTGCCCTGCACACCTGTGCACACACCAGTGCATGCACACACACACACACACACACATACACAGAGGCAGACCACGGCACATTCTGTGGACGTGTGCAATCTGCTCGGGCACTCACCTGGCACTGGCACAGTGCCTTCATGCCTCATGTGTCTGAATGCCTCAGCTGACCCCTCTGGTGGTGGCGCAGGTCCGTGTACCTGTGTCAGCACTGCTAGCATCCCTCCTAGATGCCCGTCCACTCTGTGAGCCTCCTGGTGATGGGCGCCCACACCTGTCACCATGGGAGGTCACCTCTCTGACCTCCCCAACAGCAGTCTGTGCCACTGTTGTACAAGCTGCACAAGGTTGGCAGTCTCCACCTCCCCAGCGCCTGTCCCTGTGCACCACAGCTCGCTGTCTTCCACTTCCTGGCATTGCCCACACAGCACAGATACCCTGCCACCTGTTGCACAACACAGCTTTTCCACACCCAGGACCCTCCAGCAATCAGTGCAGTAGCACCATGCTATCACATGATGTAGCGCCAGCACTAACCGGAAGCAGAACCACTGCGCATGCGTAACCCCATCATGACCTGGAGCCACAACAACACGCGTCTGTGCTCTACTCACTGTGTGAGCTGGCGTGGCACTACACGTTATACCTGGATGCTAGCATGGCTCTGGGGCCTCACGGGCATGTGTGATGGTCACGCTATGCCACATAGCATTGCGCTACGGGCCAGCATGGCGCTGTCCTCCCCATAGCCTGGCACTGATGTTTGCACGGCACTAAGCCATTAGCCCAGTGCTAAACAAGCCGATATTCAACTGGCATATGCAAATGAAGGTACTTGTGCATGCATGGTGCAAACACTGTGATTAGCATATCATTAACCAATGATTTGCATGCAGAGCTGGATTGCCCGGCTGAGCTACAAAAGAGCAATCAGTGCTCCATCAGTGTTGTGTTGTGGGAATGCAGCATACAGCAGATACTGCAGTAAAACAAACAATACTGAAGGAGCCAGGCAACAGGAGGCAGAGCAGCGAGAGGCAGGTCTGTATAGCTGCTGGAGAACTGTTGGAATGGCACTGGTGCAATACAGGGTTAGGCGTACACTGCATACCTGCAGTCCACAGCTGTACTGGCTGAGGACAGGTCCGCCAACCACAGGACCAGAGGCAAGCATGGTGCTGCACAATGGTGCACATAGCCATATGGTCAGCAGTCCAGCAGACTGGCCTGTGTACTGTGCCCATGCTTCTGCATCAGCCTGCACCATACAGGACTGCCTGTACACTGTGGGTGCCAGGCAGGGCTGGGGATCCCAGCGGGTGTGGGTGTCACCCACAACAGTGGCTCACTGCCACGGGTCCCCTCAGTTGTCGCTCTGGATGTGGGAAGTGGAGGTTGCAAATGCTCCAGTGGTGGTACATAGCTATGGCCCAGGGTCACAGGGTCCTGGCAGTGTGCCGTGCCTGGTAGCCTGCCATTGTATTCATTTATTTATTGCAATTGTTTCACCAGGAAAGGCACACTGAGCAACAAGATGCTCATCTCCTGAGTGAGACCTTGAGAGTACACATGGACATGATAACACGCAGGTTATCAAGTGAGCAGTTAAAAGAAGCAAATAAAAAGCAGCATAAGTATACTGCGACTGCATGAATATACAAGCAGCGCACATTGAACGCTTAGGATATTATAGTATCAAATAAAAATTTTTGTGACAAGAAGCAGTAGACAAGGTAAATTAGCACAGTAGTAACAGCTGTAAACAACAGAGGGACGTATATCACGGTTATACTGTTATACACAGTACATAAGGCAAAATAGGCCCAGGACATACTGTAAGTGCAAGGTTGGGGTTATAGCTTCTGTAACAAGGCTAAGGCCACAGGTCAGGCATTGGGGAGGGATAGTGAGGCATGGCAGGTTCAGGGACAGGAGCAATTTGTAGTAAGAAAGTTTGCTAGGGCAGTAGACAGAGAGTAGGAAGAGAGGAGGAGGAGGGTGCTGAATTTGTGGTGGGAGGGGTTCCAGAGCTTGGGTAGCTGGTATGAGAAGGCAGCTCAGCAGAGGTCTTCTGCCTACAGAATGAAAGTTGGCGGGAGTCACTGGATCTATGATATTGGCAGGGGTGGGGCATCTGTGAGCACAGTGGCAAGGTAGGAGGGATGGACCCAAGCCATAGGTTGGAGACAGATTTAGCACAGTGAGAGATCTGGCGGTTTTGAAGGACAGTAGTGCAAGGCTCGGTAGAGGTCACAGTGGTGGGTGAGGGGAATGGCACGAGAGCAAAGTGGCAGAAGGCATTATAAAGTGTGTCCAGTTTAGATAGGGTGGACTTAGGGACTGCACTGTATACAATGTTGCAGTAGTAGATGGAAGGCAGTATCATCTTCAGGACCAGTTCACGTCGGACTCGGGATGGAGGCTGCCACGATTCCTATATAGTGCACTGAGCATGGGGCGAAGGTTTTTGAGATAGCATCAATGTGGTCAGAGAAGGAGATGGCTGTCGAGCCAGACCCCAAGTAATAGAATGAGGAGACATCTTCAAATTTTGACCATCCAGTGTGGCGAAGTAGGGAAGGGAGGGAGTCTGGCCAGGTGTTGTTGTGTGACGAAGGTCATAGTGACAGTTTTTTGCATCTAGGAGAGCTGGTGCAAGCTAAACCATTGCTGTGCCCTGCTGAAGTCAACTTGGAGGTTTGATTGTACCACATCAGGGCAGAGTCCGAGTAGCAGAGTACAGTATCATCTGCATACATGTGGATTGAGGAAGTAGAGCAGATGAGTGCCAGGTTGTTTAGGAATATAGAGAACAGAATGGGAGCAAGAACCAACTCCTGTAGGACACCAGTAGTTAAGGGAAGGGGAGGAGATCGCATTTGAGACTCTAACGGACTGAGTTCTATTAGAGAGGTATGATCTGAACCAGTTAGCGGCTGCAACAGAGAGGCCTGATTCAGCGAAACTCGAGAGCAATATGGGGTGGGAGACATTGTCAAAAGGCTTTTCAAGGTTGACAACAATGGCTGAGGTGATCAGTCCACTGTCTATGCCTGTCAGGATAGTGTCAGTAAGCCTTATCAAGGAGGAGGTGGTGGAGTGTCCTTCCAGAAGCCAGACTGGAATGGTGTGAAGAATTTGGAGTCAGTGAGGAAGGAGGCAAATTGGGTGAGCACAAGGTGCTCTTGTAGTTTGCTAGGGCTGGGAGGGAGATAGGGTGGTAGTTAGAGGGAGGGGCACCTCCTTTTGGCAAAGGGATGACAATGGCATGCTTCCATGCATGGGGGATGGCAGCAAGCAGCAAAGGAATGGTTTAGAAATTTGGCAAGCGGCTGCTATAGAGAGCAGAGAGGTATAAGTTTGGGGTCTAATCCATCTGGGGATTTGCCTTTTGAAGGGTTGAGAAAGTAATGCATCTAGGGTCTCAGTTGCAGAGATGCCTTTGAAGGAAAAGGAGCGAGGCCTAGTCTGGGTCTTTATGTCTGTAGGCAGTGTGAGAGGTGTAGTGTCGGGCAGGGAAGAGGAGGGTGGCAGCACAAGTGGAGAAGTACACAATGAAATCAGTGGCGACTGTGGGCTCTGATAGGAGAGTTATTAACATTTAGCATTGGAGTGGGACTGGCAGCCAGTGGAGTGAAAAGAGTGAATGACCTTCCAGAATTTTAGGGTTTATTTAGGTTTGACTGGAGGAACTGCTGAAGTGTTCTGCTTTTGCAAGGCAAGTGATTCTGGTGCACTTGTTACAGAGCATGCGGTATGTAGAGAGGAATTGTGGGATCGTGAGGATTTACACATTTTCCAGGCTTTGTCCCATGCGATTTGACATACTAACATACTAAAATGCCAGCAGAATAGGCCTAACGGTCTTTCGTGTCTGCTCGTTTGGTCAGTCCCCAGCCTGGGTGCTGACCTTGCTCCCTCTCGCCTTCTCTGGCTTCTCCCTTCCCAGTTCCAGATATTCTTGCTGCATTGGATTTTGCTTCCAGAACCCTTCCCTGTACCTGTCCCACCCCTCTTGAACCCCTCCACTGTCTCTGCCTCCACTAGCCCCCAGGCAGTGCATTCCATGCTCCACCACCCTCTCAGTGAGTAACACCTCCTCCTTTCTCCCTGAATCTTCCCCTCCAGCTTCCACCCATGCCCTCTAGTGGCCCTTCCTCCTTCCTTTAAGCACCCTGACTGTTCCTCCCTATTTATCCTCTTCATGTACCTAAAGACCTCTATCCTGTCCCCGGTCCCTTCTCTCTTCAATGTGTACATATTAAGCTCTTGAGCCTCTCCTCATAGGTCTGTCCCCCAATCCCCAAATCATTTTGGTTGCCCTCCTCTGGACCCTCTCAGGAGGTTAATGTCCCGCTTTAAGTGTGGCCTCCAAAACTGCATGCAGTACTCAAGGTGCGACCTCACCAAGCAGTTATACAGAGGAGTATCACTTCCTCCTTCTGGAGGTGATCCCCTAGCGATGCATCCCAGCATCCTGTTGGCCTTGGCTGCTGCCCTCCTACAAGTCTCAGAGTTGTTCATCTTGACATCCACCACCACCCCAGGTCCCTCTCAGCCATCAGACTTGTAGCATTCCCCAGGGTGTACACTTGGCCTGGGTTTCTTGGGTGGAGTACCTTGCATTTCCTGCATTGAACCTCAGCTTCCACTTTCTAGACCATCTTTCCAGAGCCTCCAGGTCCCCTGTGAGGCCACCCTCCCTCCTCCCCATCCACCACCGCCCCAGTTTCAGTCATCTGCAAAGAGACTCATCTCACTCCTGATTCCTGTCCTTATGTCAGATATGTAGGCGTTGAACAGAAGGGCCCAGGACTGATCCTGTGGGATCCCACTAATGACCCTCCTTGGGGATGAGACTACCCCACCAACTCGACCTTCTGGGTCCGGTCCTGGAGCCAATTGCCTATCCATCTGATCATCTGGTTCCCCACCCTCATTTCTCCCAGCTTATCCAACAGACCCACGTGAGGAACAGAGTCAAATGCCTTGCTGAAGTCTAGAAAGAGGACATCCACTGGTCTACCCAGGTCCAAGGCACTTGTCACCCAGTCATAGAACTCCACCAGGTTTGTCTGACACGATTTCCCGAGATGAATCCATGCTGTCTATTGTCCAGGCACCCTGACTTATCCAGGTCCCCTAGCCTCTCCTTGACAATGCCCTCCATCACCTTGCCCACCACCGATGTCAGGCTGACAGGCCTGTAGTTCTCTGCCACCTCCTTGATCCCCCTTGTGGATAGGCACTATGTGCGCCACCTTCCAGTCTTGGGGCACCCACCCTGTCCTCAGAGATGGTGAAAAGCTCTGCCAGGGGTTTGCCAGGACATCTGCAAGTTCCTTCAGCACTCTGGGATGTAATTTATCTGGCCCAGTGCTTTCTCCATCTTAAGGAGCTGAGGGCTTCCCTCATTCTCTCTGCTGTCAGTTCTTGGGTGATCCAAGGTAGGTGGTTTTCTCGTACTCTTGTCGTCACAGTGGGGTGTGTGTGTTCCAGATACTGAGGAATGTGTTTTTAAAGTGTAGGAATGGAGATCATGGAGGGTAGTGGTCCAGTTTGTTAGCACAAGGTCATCTAATACAGGGCTAGATTGAGAGATTTATAGGAGCGTTTGACAACAAATTTAATGGGGACTTTGGATGGTGGATTTTACACACTAGGAAGGTTAACTGGTGGTCACTGAGGGTCAGGAAGAATACCGGCTTGTTTGACCCGGTGGGGTGTGTGGTAAGGACCCAGTCGATGAGCGATGGTTGCCAGATTTTAGGTTAAGCCGGGTGGGCTTCGTAATGATTTGTGAAAGGTTTAGGGTGGAAATTTCAGTACTGGTTTTGTTGAGGGCAGGAGCTAGCCAATTGTGGTTAAGATCACCCATAATGTAGGTTCCCCTGTCATGGTTAGGCAGGAGATTTGCTTGAGGAGGTCGGTGACAGCAGAAGCTGGTGTACCAGGTCTGCAGTACATCCCAGCAATGTAGATTGGTAGCAAGAAGGAAGGACAAGCTGAATTAGTATTACTTCAAGGACTTTTGGTTTGGACTTGGTCAGGACCACTGAATAGTACAAGTCAAGTTTACATAGATGGCTATTGCATGCCATTCTCCATGTCCATGCCCTGTGTGCAGTGCTCATGTCCCCTAGGGGCATGGTACAGTGCCAGGTGGTGGCCATTGGAGTGGCCCCATCCTGGGGTATACATGTCAGCCATAGGTGATGGCGGTGCCCTTGTGGGTCCAATGCATGCTGTCTGGACACCGACAGCCGTGCAGGTGGTACATTGCACACAGGGTGGCGCAGCACACTGTGGCTGTGTGTGCCGTGACACGCACATGCTGGCCAGTGCCATATCCATGCAACCTGTGCCACTCTAGGTGGTGGCATGCACTGCAGCTGTTACACATGCATGATGCAACACAGACGCACGCCACAGCTGTTGACATACGCACCACCTCTCCCATAAGTAGTGCGGCATGGCCTGAATGAATTCATGCCATCACTTTTCCCAGGAGGAACTGAAGACCCTCGTGCATGGTTTTAAGGAGAGGGAGCAGGTGCTGAGGCAGCACAAGGCCAAGGAGTGATGGTGTGCCAGGCATGGGAAGAGGTGACTGCAGGGGTGAACATAGTTGGCGGTCGTGGCAGGACAACTGAAGCAGTGCACAACCACTGGAGCAACCTGCTGCACCGGGTGAAGGAGGAGGGCACAGCGGCTACTCGACAGGATGCATACTGGTGGTCGCCGCAAACATCACATCAGTGAGAGGACCCCTCCTGGCCATGGTGGCATCCACACTGCACCATGTGTCCATCGCTGGTGAACCGGGTAGTAAGTGTGAGATGCCTCTCACCACCCAGGACAGGTCTGTATCCACATGTGCGTATTCTGCATGGTGTGGTGGCACAGGTGCAGGGTGTTGGTGTTGGCGCCAAGCCTTGGGTGCACTGTGGGACTGCACTGCTGTGCACTATGCAGAAGGACAGTATGCATGCACACTGTGGGGTGGTTGGGTGCATGTTGCCACAGGATATAGCCATGGGGATGGTGTGTGGGGTGTGCATGTCTACAGCTAGTGGCACGTGTCCTAGGGTGTGCATGTTAGGGTGGCGGTGGTGGTGGTAGGGCGCACTGTGTGTGTACAGGTGACTGACCCTGTCCCGTTTTCCTCCACAGCGGTGTGTGCAGGGCCAGCAGCAAACCAGGACCAGGCTGGGATGGCTGCCTCAGGACCGGAGGAACAGGAGGAGGAGGAAGACAACCTGCCATCAACATCTGGTCTGGGTGGCGGACGAGGGACTCCCAGGGCGCTTTGTGTGACACTCCCTTGGAGAGGGTTACAGATGACAGGGGAGGGTCCCACTGCAGGTGGGGAACTGGACCACAGTGAAAACTTTGAAGATGCCCAGGTGGAGGATCTGGGTCATGGGCAGGTGATCCTCCTGACAGTGAACAGTGACATTGAGATGGGTATGTCAGAGGTTCTTACCTCCTGCCTGTGGATGGGCCTGTGGATGGGGGTACAGGGGTGGGGCTGGGCACAGGCCACAGCACAGGTGCCAGGAGGTGGTCAGCCTTGATGGCATGGGTGCACCCATGCAGCCAGTGGTGGGCCATGTGGGGACGTGTGTGCACTGCTGGACATGCGGTGTATCCCACAGGTTGTGGGGCAGGGCTCTCGGGACCACAGCACACTGGCAGGGGACTGCAGCAGCAGGACATGCTGCCCGCACCAGCGTCCTGGCCAGGTGAGCTGCAGGCACCAGTGCCAGCCACCATAGAGGGCTTTGCCCCTGGAGCAGGATGCTCTGGGGCCCACCCACTGCTTCAGGCTGCACTGACATCCCAGCAGGAGGCTCAGACGGACCTGTCTGGCCTGTGGAGGAGGCGCTGGCATGAGCTATCACTGATGCACTAGTCTATGTCCCTGGGCTTTGCCTGTGTGGAGTAGTGGGCCAAAGACAGGGTGGGGCTGCATGGATGCTGTGCTGGAACTTGGCTTTGCTGGGCTCATGGTCACAGTGGTTGACCTCAACACTGTGCTGCGCTGGGTGCATGGGGTCGCCAGGATGAGCAAGGAGGTCAGGGTGACCATGGCACAGGAGCCCACGTGGGCCACCCATGGCTGCAGGGCTGTCACTGGCTCCAGCACCAATGCATCAGGCACTTCTGTGGGTACCCAGCACCGCTGTAGCCATCCATCCACCCTGTCGGGTTCCGCTGGCCAATGGGGGCACAGGCGGTCTGACCTGCCTGCCTCACCATGGTCCTCCCCAATGTATCCTCAGCACAGAGCACCCTGGTTCTGTGACCCACACCGTGGTGTGCACCATGTATGTGGTGGTTGTCACTGGTGATGGACATGGCCGACCTGCAGCTGTGCATAGTGCCACCCCGTGTGCACCTGGCACACCCACCATGTACACATGTACACATGTGACACATACCCGCATTATATCACATGCACCGCCTCACTTGCACGCCAGGGTGGCCCTCCTCACACTGCCACCACACATCAGGCATCGCCCATTACACGTACCATAGCTGTGTGTTCACCTCCCATGTGACCTGCACACCCCACTTGCACCACAAACACACATGTTCTGTTCCACTTTGTTGTGCTCCTGCTGTGATTGGTGTTGTAACTGTTGCGGTTGTCTGTTCACATTAAGCCATTCATCACTGTACTGTTTCATGTTGCTGTGCAGTCTGTACTCACCCTCTGGCCTGTGACAGTGTCCTGATGATGTCAGCCCTGTGCTTATGGCCCTGCAGGCCATGTGAGGATCCCTCCTCTCAAGTTGCTCCACTATCCCCTGACCACTGGCCCTGGGTCACTGTCAGCCTGTTCCTCAGGTTCAGGTGCCTGTATCCCATGGTTCATTGCCATGTTGTGCAATATACAACAGGCTAGGAAGATATGGCATACCTTCTGAGGCCTATACTGAGGGCACCACCTGATGTGTCTAGGCATTGGGCGCATCTTCAGCATGCCAAACACCCTCTATGATGTTCCTGGTGCTGGCATGTGCCTTGTTATACTGCTCTTTGGCCACTGTGGGTGGCCGGGGTACCATGTCAGCAGCCAGGGTTGCGGGGATAGGTGCTGTCCCCTGTCGAGAGATATGCACCTGTTAGTGTTGTACTACTGTCTGACCATTGCTGACATGCATCCCTGTGTTGCCCTCCACTTCCTGGCCTCCCATGCCTGTCCTCAACCATGCTGTGGTGTGTTTGCCTTGTCAGCTGCTACTCACCGACTAGGTGCCCACTGGGTATCCTGCCCTCCTCAAATGCCTGGCACAGCTGGGACTGGTGCCAGATGAAGGCGTCGTGGGAACTGCAGGTGCTGTGCATAGACATTGCTGATCGTATCACATCATACACCACCTGGCAATTGATGGAGTGGTACCCCTTCCTGTTTATGTAGATGTCACTGCCTTTGCCAGGTGGTGCACGGATGGGTACATGGGTGCAGTCAATGGCACCCAGTACCGCTGGTAGGTGTGCAAGGCAATGGAATTGCTGCATTGTTTCTCTGCATTCTGCTGCCGTGCTGGGAGAATACTATGAACTCCTAGCGTGTGGCAGGAAAACTTCTAGGAACTGGGTCAGGAGGCATGAGGTGGCAGACTGCAATACCCCAATGGTGTCCCCTTTGGTCGTTGGAACATCCTGTGGCAAGAAAGCACATTGCTGCTGTCACCTTCTCCTCTACTGTCATGGCATGGCTGCGTCTGGTGTTGAGGTGCAGCTGCTCATGCAGGAGTTCACATAGCTGCCTCAACATTCTCCTGTTCATCCTGTACCAGCCAGTGATGTGCTCATCTGGCAGGATCTCGAAGAAGACCCTGGTCCAGTACCACCTGTTTGCAGCATACCATCTCCTCAGCCTGGGTTTGTGGCCCATGTTGGGCCTGCTCCCTCTCCTCCTCCTCCTCCACTACAGCTACCATGAATGGCAGCATCACTGCTAATGATACAGAACTCATTCCACTTCCTGGTGTGGTCTCTCTTTCTAGGTGATTTGCCTGGGTTAAGACCAGCCTTTATAGGTGGTAGCTAGAGCCGTGCTACATGTCGCACTATGTGTCCTAGCATGGCACTATGGCTTTTAATATCATGCGTGTATACAGACCCCTCCCTTTGCCACTTGCATACATTATGGTTGCCCTGCTCTACTGTGGTTAGCATGAGCTAACTGGTCCTTTGAATATGGCTACACTGCTCTAGTCCGCTTTCTTTCCCACGCTGCTGGTTTGCGCTGTGCTATACCTTGAATATCTGGCCCTAGTCTCACACCTGCATATCCAACTGGAACAAAACTTGCAAAATCAACAGATCATTGATCCTTGATTGTGCATGCGAAATATTATCCTAATCGCTTGGATGGTTGCAAAGTCATTGAAGCACAAAATTGTCAGTTTAACATAGAAATGAAGAAAGAATTTAACAAAAACTGTGATTTGCATATTTTGGGACCCTATATCTCCACCGTGCACATTCAGCTGGATATAACTTGCCATATCAAGATATACTTGGTTCCTAATGAGGTATTCCAAATTTTATGTGAATTGTCTGAAGGTTTGCTAAGTTATTAAAGCACAAAATATTCAGTTTAACATAGAAGTGAAGAAAGACTAACACAAAACATTGATTTATACAATTTGGGACTCTATATCTCCATGCCCTCACGTCCAACTGAAACAAAACTTGCCACTTCAGAGAGTCCTGCTTCACTATGGGGCATGCCAAATTTCATTAGTATCACCTGTTCTGTTTCAAAGTTATTAAAGCACAAAATATTAAGTTTAACAGAAATGAAGAAAGAATTCGGCAAAAAATGTTAATGTACACATTTTGGGACTATATATCTCCAGATTTCCGCTTTCAAAGTGAAATGAAACAGAGCCACATCAAGAGACAATTAGACTGTGAGGATACATGCCAACCTTCATGCAAATTGCAAGGACAGATATAAGTAATTAAAGCACAAACAGCAAAAGAATCGAAGAAAGAATGTGACAAAAATGTTGATGTACACATTTTGTGAAGACATAGCTCTGGACCTGCACACCCAACTAGAATGAAACTTGCCAAATCAAGAGAACATTAGTCTTTGAGGGTACATGCCAATGTTCATGCAAATTTCATGAACAGGTCTAAAGTTATTAAAGCACATATTGCAAAGTAATCCTATCCTTTGTGGCAACAAACTACTTTCACAAAGGCACATTTAATTTTCACACATGAAATAATGAGAAATTTTAAACTTTAATAACTTTTGAACAGATTAATACTTTTCACCAAACCTTCAAAAGGAAGCATCTGTGACCTGACCCAAACCCCATATGCCCTGAAAGATTCAACCCCCCAACCCGTGGTTTCAGAAAACTGTGTGACAAAGAATTTGCATAAAGATGATAATTTTCACATTTTGGACATTCTGCATCTCTGCAGTTACACATCTGACTGGAACAAGACTTGGCACATGAATAGATCATTCGCCCAAATGGAGCATGTAAAATGTCATGCAAATTGGTTGAACAGATGCAAAGTTATTTAATTGCAACATTTGGGGCACGATTCTCAAATGCTGGACCAAGATGCAAGGTGCTTGTGTCAAGCAGACTGATCTATAAATAGCACTTTGCACCAAAAGCACTTAAAGCTGCATGGCATTCACAAACCACGAATTATCAAAGCAGAACCGGTGCATCAATCACCCCTTGTACCATCGCAGTGCCATATGCCAGCTAGCATCATGACGCAAGGTGCGTTGTGATATGGGCAAGGCAAGCAGGATGCAGCAGCACAATTCACAAACCTGCACTAAACAGGAAATGTCAAACGCTGTTAGACCAGTCAGAGCTGAACTAAGGGACTTAGAAAAAGAAAGGAAGATTCAGGGGTAGTATTACAGGGCTTCACACAGGACTGCAGCAGGTCAGAGAGATAGACACCCCAGAGGAAGTTTGCACCACTGGCCCTACTGGGCATCGCCTGGTTATTCTACACCACAGGCAACATGCCCACCAGGAAACCCAACAGACAAGGTGTACAGACACATGTACACTTGAGTTTCATTTGGTTCATATGTCATGGTATGTGTCCAATGTCTCAATGCATGTCCAGCTTGTGGTGACCAGTGGAAGGCTAGCCGCATGCATCCAATGCTTCTGCATGGTGGACTAGGCCATCACTATACAACCATCCCTGCCACCCCCTCAAGTGTCACTATCCATTGTGGGCCTTGAATTATGGATCCCTGTTGGCCACCCAGGGCATCAGCCTCCACTGTTGGTGCCATGGCTGCTGTCTGCATGGTGGTGTCACCCACCTCATGCATGTCCTGTGCTTACCTTGTGCATGTTGTAGCCAGTACAGGTCCAGCTCTGTGTCACCCTGTAAGCTGCATGTGCTGATCTGTGCCAATACATGTTTCTTATGTCTGCTGAGGGGCTGAGGTTGGGTGGGTCCTCCGTCCATTGCCATGGTGCATCACCTGTTGTGGGCTGCCTTCTCCTTCGCATGCCACTTGATATCACAGTGCCACTTCTGCAGCTTCCTTACACTGTGCCTGCAGGAAGCTGCATTCACCAGTCTGGCTACCTTATCCTGACACTGTGTCTGTACTTTCTGGTCCCTCCCTGGGACAGTAGCAGGTCTGACTATTGGGTGCCACATTCATGTCACATCCCTGCACCATTACACATCATGCACTTGTGATATATTCACCCACATGCCCACCTACCTGGGCCTCAATTGCATTCAGGAGCATGTCTGTCTCCTGGTCAGTAAATTCTTCTTCCTGGAGTGCCCAGTTTTTCTCCATCGTGTTTCTGGGGTTGTCTGCCCCATTTCTCCTTGCTGCATTCTCTGTGGATCCACCATGATTCCATTCCTGAGTGTTGACACTGCTTGCACCATGCGATCTGCCTAATCTGTTTATATGATGCACTCTGTGGTCTTGTGTCATGTGCACTGTGTTTGTCGCAAGGTGCATTTGTTGAGATTTAGTGCATTGCCGCTAATGCACTGTCTTTGATGCATGGCGCATCTGAATCATCTTGCACCGCCCTTATGCCTCTTTTAAGAATTAGGCCCTTGGGATTTAACATAGAACTGGACATTGAACATAGAAACATAGAAACATAGAAAGTGATGACAGATGGGGACCAAAATCTATCTAGACTGCCCTGAGCCCTCGCCTTCTCAGAATTTAATTGCTAATATTCCTCTGTGCCTATCCTATGCTGATTTGAATTCCCCTACTATTTTGAACCCTAATATATTGCCACTACCATGCCAGTATATATATTCATTACAAAAACTTTGTTAATGCATCAGTTAGGGTGAATGCAATAGCAACAAAAACAGGAAATGAGGCATTAGTGTTTCCACCCTACCACCCCACCCCAGCCCCACCCTCCATGCCAACAGGCATTGGGGTGTGCCATGGGGTTGTCAGGCCCAAATCTCACCCCATTCCATGTATAAACAAGCTTAAATGCTACAGTACATTACAATGAGGTGAGGTGAGAGTTAGGCCTCACGATCCCATGGTACACCCCGACACCTGTTGGTGTGCAGAGGTGAGGGGTGGGGCTGGGGTGGTAGGTGGGAACTTGGGAGGGGCATTAGGGCTGGAAACCCAATGCCTAATTTCCTCCTTTGTTGCTATGGTACTCGTCAAAACTGATGCATTAATGAAGTTTTTGCAATGAATGTCCCTTCTTTTTCAGATTGTGATAATTCTATCCTCATTTCACTGTGGGAACACAGGGTCCTTTGGACCCTGTGCTTTAACCCTCCATCCGGATAGTACAACAGGACCCTGCACTCCTATCTGTACATCCAGATAATAGAACAATATCCATATGTCACAGTGGGAGTGTAGGGTCCAACAATGGGAGCGCCTCATCTGTCCATCAAGATAGTACAATTTGTACCTTCTTTCTGTCATATAAACATCATTTGTTATAAAGAAATATCAGTAACAGTCACATCAATTAAAACAATTGGAAGAAATGAGCTAAAAAACAGGAATTTTGCCTGGGTTGACTTAGGGAAAAAGTGTAACTCATTAGATTTGAACCAAGATGTTTCAATCTGCAGCTCTGTGCACTACCCACCATGCCACTGCAGCACTGTTGTTGATTTCTGATTTTCTATGTATTAGTATGTGTCACTGTGGAAGCAGAGAAATGTTCAAAATAAACAGAATGATTTGAAAGCAGACCGTACAATTTTCATAAACACACCACATCTTTGGAAAATGTGAAAATTAAGAAAATGGTCAAAAAGTACCTTAAATGATGCATTAATGGAGTTTTTTTGCAATGAATTTCCCTTCTTTTGAGAAAGTGAAATGTTACTCATACGGAATGCATAGGTGGAAGCACACGGGCCCTCCAGGCCCTGCACTCTCACCTATCCATAACTGTTTTCTCAGGTTTGCAAAATAGAATCCATAGGTGAGGCACAGGCCCTCTGGGCCTGTGCTCCCACCCACCCATAAGTGTAGTGCTCCCAGTTTAGCATAAATAGTATGCATAGCTGGGAGCATGAGCCATCTTAGCCCTGCACTCCCACTTACATAAGTGCAGATACATAACAGAGGCCTTCCAAGCACCCTCATAATGCTTGTTGCCAGTATCTCAGAAACTGTAGCAAGTGGGAAAAGTTCTTTCTCAGTTGTATTCATGACCTAGTCACCTCAAGCGTGCTTAGTACAAGTTGTGTTTAGCAAATAAATCCATATTTCATTTCATTTCATTTTATTTGTTAACGGTATAGGACACGGGCCAAAACCCTTTTCAGGACCGACCTGGGCATATAAACAACATCACAAACCTATCTCAAACTGTTTTGAGATATCAACACCAAAAGTGCCACGACCACCACAATGCAATCCTATGGGAAAATGTGCAACTTCGGACTGCTGTAACTCTGGAACCAGTGTAATTTTGTTCACCAAACCAGCAAAAGGCACATATGTGGTGCAAGGGCTTCAACCTATACATTTCAGCTCAAAAGTCCAAACCATGTAGAGGCAGTGAGGTGACAAAGAAATCATAATTTGGGAGACTACCGTCACAAATTTTGAAAGTTTCAAATTTGCTAAAGTATCATCGACACTTTCACAAATTTGCAAAGTGTCATGCTCCCATTTGTGACATTACAAATGGCCATCAAAATATGCATATTTCAGGTCTTTTAAAGAAAACTGAAGCATGGGTGCTGTTCATAGGACCCGTTTAGGTAAACACAACAGCTGGTGTTTACCAAGGGGTGCTATGCTTTGAACTATAACATTCTTTCTCCATTGCTAATTGAAAAGAAGATGTCGGTGGCACGACACTACTGAGGCATTTGCGACAGAAGAAGGTACTTTCACGACACTACAACTTGCTTTTGTTGGAACATATATTTTTCCCATGGGATATACTGTACTGTCCTGGATTCTACCACCTCCTGAGGTGGGCTTCTCCATGGGTCTATGATCCTTTCTATAAAGTATTTCCTGATACATATGTATCTATGAAGGAATATTGTGCACAATGTCAGCTGCTGGCCCACTTGGTAGTGTGCTGCAAACTGTGCTGGTGAGCTGAGTTTGGGGTGAGCCAGCTGGATGGGCCATAGCTGGGGCAGCACTGCCATGTGGCCCCACTCCCTGCCTGGTCAGGGGTAGTGCAGTGTTGGACACATAGGCAACAAGTAACCAAATAGTGAAGAGATTGCTTCTCTTGGCATATGCAAGAGGGTCTAGCACTTCTGCAGCCAGCTGGACTCTTGGCTCTGCAGATGTGTATTTAACCACGTGGAACATCAAACAGCTTGTATCCTCACTGATGGCTCTAAACACTTTTATATCAGATATGTAATAATTCAATTAATATTTGGGTAAAAATATCACTGTCTGTTGGCTAACCTTGCCCCATGGTGAAGCCTCTAGACAGAGAGAGGCAATATGTAGCAGTATTAACTCTGTGACTCCTCAGTGAGTTAATGTTTCAAACTGTCTTTTGCTGTATGCAACAGTTTTATATTTTTATTTTTAGTTATTGTATCCAGAGAAGTAGCACCTTCAGTGGCAGTGGAGTACACTTCCCTTTTGTTTGTCCTGTTCGTAGGGTCCAGAGGCTCCTGTGCTTCTGCAGTCCCCACACTGCTTCACAGCTTCTTTGCATTCATAGCCATACAGAAGTGCAGGGCCATATTACAGGTAGGCAGACTTTTCCTTGGCACAGGGCCCATAAAGCCCTGTGCATCTGGATCAGTTCCTGCTGGTCCCAGAGTGACCTTCATGAATTAGAATGCAATTAATCTATCACATCAATCTAGACCAAAGGTGATTTTGCAGTCACTCCACAAAATCACTTTTCAAGCAAGATTTAAAAACAATTCCCCTTTCATGTTCATAAGGTGGCATCATAAAAATACTATGTTGAAAATTTGGTGAAAAAATGCAAATCCAATTCAAAAATAGACCCAAGATTTTTGGCAGTTGTTACAGACCACCAAACTCAAACATAGAATACCACAATATACTATTAAAGCAAATTACTTAGGCATCAGACATCAATCAATCAAAGTCTTTATTTGACCAGGCGATCACCGTTGAGCAAGCTCATTTTCGAGGCGGACCTGGGTTTGTTAACAAGGAACAAGGGCAGTATACATGGGATGCAATGCACAAGAAAATAGTAATAATACAAATAAAGTGAGATACAATAATACAGTATATATAAAGTATCAGCAGGTAGCATTGACAGTAGTATATGTTTGGAACAGAAGATACAGCTAGTTTTGGGTAGGACACAATTTTTCATAAAAGTAAAGAAATATACATATCAGGTGCACCAAACACAAATAAAACCTAATATAAAAATATATATAGTGATACAGTATGGAGAATTTAGAGCTGGAACCAGGGTCAAAGGAATGTGGAAGGGACAGATATAGGGGTAGAAAAAGGGGAGAGGAAGAGTCGATTATAGATGTGATCAGTCTTTTAACAGCAGTAATTAGAGTGTGCTTGGACTTATAGGAGTCACTATTTAGGGTAGACAGGCACAGGACTCCTTATTATGATGTAGATATAGAGATTTAAAAGCTGCTAGGCTGATGGGGTGAGTTAATTTCAAAGTTTTTGCAGCTTGTACCACAGTTGAGGGACCACAAAGCTGATGGCTGCTCTGCCAATGTGAAATTTTGCTTTGAGGCAGTATAGCACAGTGGTTTAAGGCTCTGAGCTGTAAATCTGGTGACATCCAGCAGACCAGACTGAGTTTGAATCCCACAGCCCCTCTTGCATACTGTGTGACCCTGAGCAAGTCACTTAACTTCCTTGTGCTCCCAGGTTGCACTTGGAAACAAGCTTGACTTAGTGTGCCTTTCCTGGTTAAACAATTTCCCCTTCCCCCTTGTAAACATAAAGGTAGATATATGAGGTGCTTCTCAGGGCATACATCCCCAGAGTGCACAAGGTAAACAGATAGAGATATACTGGGGCAGTTTATTTGAGATAGCTTTGTATGTCCAAACCGCAGCATTTTTTGCCATCTGTAAGCAAGGATGACCATCCCACTGCCGTGTACAATGCACAGTGGTGGGTTGAGTATGGAAGACCCATGATAAATATTATGGCTCTGTGTTAAAGCATATCAAGTTTGGCTGGGGTACCTGCAGGTCCCTGACTATATAGAAAGTCTCGTAATCCAATAGGGAAAGAAAGGTAGTTTAGACCAGTTTCAGTTTACCCTCTTGTAAAGTCTTTGTCTAACTTTCTTTGCCAGTTCTTCTAAGTGATCTGTGAAAGTAAGTCTATGGTATAACCAGACCCCCACATTACTTGAACTTTAGTGCGTAGTCCAACTGCTCACCTAGAATGGTATTGATCTGTAGGAGTGTTCCAGCAATTGCAGGATTTATTGCATTTTGAAGAGAGAGAGAAACATTGTTTTTTTTTCTGCATTTAAGAGCAGTTTCTGGTTTATAAGTTGATGCTACAGGAGATTAAATTCATTTTGAAGGGCTTTACAGGCAGCTTCAGGTGTGGGAGCTACTAGCATAGAGTGCCGTATCATCCATGAATAGGTGTATTTGTGCTTCTTTGATGGGGCATCTACGCTTGTTAATATAAATGGTGAAGAGCAAGGGACCAAGAATGGAACCTTGTGGTACACCCTCAATAGGTTTTGGTGGAGAAATTTCCCTTCTGACTTTACTTGTTGAAGTCATCCTGAGAGGTAGTAGGAGAACCATTTAATGGATAGGAATCCAAACCAATGTTCTGGAGGGATGACAGAAGCAGTCTGTGATCAACAGTATCGAACACCTTGCTCAGGTCCAAGAAAACTGTGCAGACAAAGTTTTTTGTCTAGTTCAAGCTGCCAGTTGTTTGTCACTTTGGCTAGAGCAGAGATTGTACTGTGCTGTGCTCTAAAACCAGATTGTAATGGGTTGAGCAATTTTCTGATTTCAGGTACTTCTGAAGCTGGAGTTCACTATTTTCTCAGTATCTTTGACAGAATTAGAAGCAGGAGATTTCCTGTAGTTACTGAGGTCACTAGGATCTCCTGACTTAAACAAAGGGACCAGAAATGCATTTTCCAAATGGGTGGTAGGTCACCCTGGGACAAGGATAAGTTGAAGAGATGAGTAATTGGGACTGAGAGGACACGGTAAATGACCTTAAATAACTATGGGTCAATGAGGTGCCCAGCACTTTTCCTAGTGTCCAGCTGAAGGAGAAGATCTTCAACTTCTTTCAGGGAGGGAGGTAGGCTGCAGAGAGAAGGATGGACTGGGGGTGGGTTTTTTGTGTATCCAATCTAAGTTGTTGGCAGAGGATATCCATGGGAGAGGAGTCAAAGCCTAGCCCTGCAGTGGCAAAATTATTATTGAGAGCATCGAGGATAGATGGTCTGTCAGAGATGACAGTATTGTCGATCAATAATTTAGTAGGTAGGGAATTAACAGTGGTGTGATCTTCAATGTCTTTGATAGTCTTCCAGAATTTGAGGCATTTCTTGAGGAGCTCTCCAGCTGAGAGTGGTAGAAATTAGCTTGGCTTCTCTGACCATTTTGGTGCAGAGGTTCCTCACCCTCCGGAAAGAATGCCAGTCATTTATTAAATTAGTTTTCCTAGCAGTTCTCCAGAGTACATCCATACTCTGCAAAGCATCTTTTAGGTCTTCTGTAAACCACCGACAGGATTTGTTTCTGGTACGAACTTTACTATGGAGCATACTTGTTGAGGCCCCTAGCACAATTTCTGAGAAAATATCATAAGCCGTAGTCAGGGACTTGGCTAGATAGAAGTCCTGCCACTGCATGGAGTCTCTTAGGTCTGATATATACCCATGGAGATCAAAGTTGCGTATGCACTTTTAAAGGAAAATTTTGGTACAGTTGTGGATTTAAGAGTGGATCTTGCACACATGATGAAGCAACGGTCACTAACATCAGAGAAAAGATGCCAGCATGGGAGATTAAATGGGGTTTGTTAACTAAAATGATATTCAAGAGAGTACTATTATTAGGGTTGAGCTTGTTAGGATGAGTAGATTTGTTTATTAGCTGTGACAACTCAAGGGAATCACAGAACATTTTAAGTAGGGTGGATGCACTGGAGAGCCAGTCTAAGTTGAAGTCCCTAGTATGATACACTCTGAAGATGCTGAGCCCAGGATGTTTTTGAGATGTTTTAACAACTGTAGTCCAGCTGATGGGGTCTGTAACATCCTATATACATAATGAGACACTGGTGGCAATTTCAATCTCTAATGACAAGCTTTCAAATTCTTTTGGGACAGAGGTTGAGTCAATTATGGAGGTAGGAATGTATCATTGATGTAAATAGCTACCCCACCACCTCTGGTTTGCCTGTTGGCTCTGAACAAACAGTAGGAGGGATGTTAACTTCATTGTTACTGGTCGCTGGTTGGAGCCAGGACTCCATAATCACCAGAACATCTTGAGCAGTATGTCATACCCAGGCTGAACAGAAGTGATTTTTTAATAGGCTGCATACATTAACATGCAAGAATGTAAGACCCTTGAGGCTTTGTAGCTCTGCTGGGAGTCCATGGGTGCCAGAGGGCCTGGATTAAGCTCAACATTTCCTGAGCATAGTAAAAGCAGGAACAAGAGTTTCCTGCAGAGTCCTAGGAGAAGTGTGGGTGGCTGGGTCTTCTTTCAGTTACGTGATTTGTCTGCAGCAGTATAGGGAGTTCTGAGGCTAGTTCCAGTTTTTCTGATGCTGCATACAATAATACCCTGACCAAGAGAGGTCAATGGGAGAAGGGGAGCATGCAGAAGGTGGTGTAGCCCTGTGGTCAGGCTCTAGGAGAGTTCCTGTATGTCACTGCAGGTGAAGGACCAGCAGCGGGCTAGGGAAGTTAGAGCACATACAAGTTCTTCTACTTGATAGGAAAAGTCCCAGTCGTACATATAAAAAGCCATTCTCCACTCTAGGAGTTATTTTTGATTCTCATTCAGGTCCAATACATGTAAGATGAGCAGAGACAAGCATAGAAGCAGGTAATATGCCTAATTTTGAGACTATCATCCAATGGGCACTACAAGTGCGGACACAGAAGGATTCTCAATGGAGGAGATTTCTTAATCCCTGCAGAATACTACTATAGGCAGTGGTGCCTGAAGCAGTAATCCTTAAGTACAGCTCCTAGTCAGGCTAATAAGAAAAGAGTTCACCTGACTATAGAGTAGTACTAGGGGCAGAGAGCCTTGAAGCAAATTTCTAGCTACTACTCTGGAGCAGACAAAGTACTAGAGATCACCTGACCTAAATCAACTGCCCTTAGCAAGACAGGATATGCCAGTCCAGCGATAAGCAAACCTAAGGTACCAAAAATGGTATGCCTCAGCAAGACAGAATGAGATAAAGCTGCTAGAAGGCTTAGTTGAAAAAGGGGATGGAGAAATTACAGTTGTTGACAGTAAGTAACCAATAAATTGAAACATCAGATAGGAGTGGACAGAGCCTGTGTGCATTTAAAGGAGGCCTGGGAGGGGGGATGAAAATCAAGGAAAGTTTGCAGAGCTAGCACTGAATCAGTGCACATACAGTTGGAGAGAAACTGCGCAGTAGGGAGAATGGTAAGTTACTTTACACAGGCCGAGCAGAACAGGCTAAATTAAAATATATAAATTAGAAGCCAAGTACAGGGATGCAGGCTTACATTAAGCCACAGTCCGGGTGCTCCTGTCTCAGGTGAGTGAGACCAGCCAATCAGGAGCTCTGCACAGGCATGGAACCAATAGGCTACCCTGAGAAGCGCTGAAATTGAAAACAGCAAATTGCAAGTGATGATCCGTTCAGCATTCACACAGCCCAGAGAAATTGTGTCAATTTTTCAAGAGTCATACCTTATCTATCTCTTTGGGGGTGGGTGGATCAGGCTCCTTGCACCGTAGAGGTGCTATGGCTGGATCGTGACCACTGCCCATGGGGTAAGTGGCACCTGTAAGGAAGGAGACAGCAGATTAAATAGGAGCAGATTGGGCTGTGTCTAAAGAGAGACACACAAAGAGAGCTGAGCACCAACTTGAAAGACAAGTCAGGTGGTGGTCTCAGACAGAGGCAAGGTGCGGCTAACTCGGAATCCAAAACAAGCAGAAGAACAGACTGATGGGGAGGTCAGGAGGGACATAACAGAGATGGAAGAGGACAGGGGACAAAGAGAAGAAGATTAAGAATGAAAGTCAAGGGCAGGAGCCTTATGCTTAAGACAGAGGCTACACAGATTTTACAATTCACTGAATTTTCTAAGTCCATAGCAGTAAGCATATAAACCCAGTACAGTCTTAAATAGGATAAAAATATATATTAACAAAGCCAGTAAAACTTTATTATAAACTCAGTTCAAGGCAGTGTACAGAGTGAAAGCTTATTTGGGGAAAAATCAAGGGAAGTTTGCAGAGCTAGCACTGAATCAGTGCACATACAGTTGGAGAGAAACTGCAGCGGGGAATGGTGTTACTTTATACAGACCGAGCAGAACAGGCTAAATTAAAATATATAAATTAGAAGCTGAGTACAGGGATGCAGGATCACATTAAGCCACATGTCTAAGGTGCTCCTATCTCAGGTGAGTGAAACCAGCCAATCAAGGAGCTATACAGCGTGGATCCAATAGCTACCCTGAGAAGGCGCTGAAATTGAAAACAGAAAATTGCAAGTGATGATTGGTTCAGCGTCCACACAGCCCAGAGAAATTGTGGCAATTTTTAAAGTGTCGCACCTTTCTATCTCTTTGGGGGTGGGTGGATCAGGCTCATTGCATCAGAGAGGTGCTATGGCTGGATCATGACTGCTGCCCATGGGGGACATGGGTGTTAATGTAATAGTTGGAGACTTTAATCTCCCAGGAATAAACTGGGAAATTATATCTGGATCTAATAATTATGAAAGTTCATTATTAAATACCTTAGCATCCTAGGGATTATGTCAACTAGTCAAAAACCCACAAGAGGGAATAATGCACTATATCTTATCACTAACATAGAAAATCAAATGTCTAATTTTTTTTAAAATTCAATTAGCTTTATTCAGAATATATGTAATATAAAGCAAAGAAAAATATGATCACAATACAATTCAGCATGACACTGAGGAGGATAGGCAAATATCAGACAAACTCTAAAAGTAATGCACAGAAACATATTCAGCTGAAATACCTTAGAGTAACCACATAGAGGCTAATGCCATCCCTCCCTCCCAGGCCTGTACCAAAATAACCTTTGAGGTGGCTCATCCATCTTCTAATGATGCATTATTATTAACTTAGTTACCCCACTATAGCCACCATATAGGCTCTACTAAAACTAGATTTTATAGAGTCAAACTTACCTAATAAACAGATTCCAGCATAAAATAACAAATTTGTCTTAAAATGGAGAAACATAACTTGACCAAATTCCAAATCTCAACCAAAATATCCAATGTTTCAACAAAATGTCCATTGGGTGGCAATGACCACAGTGTAGCAATATCTAATATCATGTTGTGCATAACCAAGACATCACAAGCATCTAGCATTAGCGACTACAACAGGGTTGACTTCCTAGTATTAAAAATACCTTAGAGAGTATTGATTGGGAACATGAGATATTATACCTATCTGTTGAAGAAAGCTAGATCCTTATAAAATTAAAATCTTGGAACTCAAATTAAAATCTGTACCAAAAAGGAACAAATAAATTAAAAGGTAAGCTCCCACCCTGGCTCACAAGTTCCATCAAGAGGCAAATAAAAATAAGGAGAAGGCATATACTGTATCAGGCTTAAGAAGGATACTACTGAGGAATCACATAATAGATATAAATCTGAAGTGCAGAAATGAAAACATTTAATAAAAATTGAAAGACAAAAACATAGTTTAGAATAGCCCATATCAAAATAACAAAGACTTCTTTTACTATGTCAATGATTGCAAAAATATATCTAAGGAGGTGGGCCCTATTAATGTTGATAACCAAAAATTAAAGGATGATAAATTAACAGCAGATACATTTAATAACTATTTTGCTCGATCTTCAACAAACAATGTTGTCCCCAGTCCCATACAATATTGTAGTGACTTCTAACACAAAATTTGCAACAGCAGAAGTGATATAATCGATAAAAAATGGAGCAAAATACATCTCCCAAGCCAGATAACATCAGCATCAAGTTCATAATTGAAACATCCTCAGTCTTGGCTTATCCTATGTCCATACTCTTCAATAAATCAGTGGAGAGTGGGGAAGTGCTAGCTGACTGGAGAACATCAGTTGTGGTCCCCAAATTTAAGAAGGGTAATAGGGAACAAGTTGAGAATTATTGACCCATCATTCTAACTCACATCTATAGTAAGATAATGGAAAGGCTAGTCAAGAACATAACTGAATCTGAGCTGCATGAGAAGGGAATCATGGACAAAGACCAACACGGGTTTAGCACTGGATGCTTGTGCACCACAAATCTTGTGACCTTTTACAATAATGTTAGTAGTAGTTTAGATATCAACACACTGGTGGATGTTATTCTACTGGATTTGGGAAGGCATTTAATACTGTTCCTCATTATGAACTGATTGTAAAACTTACAAATATGGAACTCGGTCTTGATTTAGTTAGGTGAATCAACAACTGGTTGATGGAGTGAACACAGAGGGTGAGGGCTAAGCGTCACCTCTGACCTTGGCAGGGTTATCAGTGGAGCTCTTCAGGGTTTGTTAACTGGACTGACTCTTTCAAGTTGTTCATAAGCGACATAAATGAAAGCATCACCAATCCATTGATAAAGTTTGCTGATGATACAAAATTAGAGGGGAATTGATACATTACCCAAACATTTGGACTTGGGTCAATATTTAAAATCCATTGAACAATGGTCAATTGGTAATAAATAAATCTAAATCCAGACAAATGTGGGGTACTACATATGGGTAAAAGAACCCCTGTTATGAATATGCATTATACAGCAAAACCTTAAAATCAGCAGAAAAGAAAGGGACTTGGGATAATCACATAGTATGGCAACCTCTGACCATTGTAAAAAGATAACCAACATAGCCAATTGAATGTTAAATAGTATAAACAACATTTGTAGCATTATGCCCCTGTACAGATCATACATCCGACTGCACTTAGATTTTGGATCCCACTCTGGAACCAGTACATCAAACAAGGCATAAACCTGTTGGAAAGAGTACAGTGCAGGACAACAAAATTGATCTCCAACTAAGCAAGCCATCCTACTCTGGAGATTATCCAGAACTGGGTTGGCTAGCCTGGAAGACAGACGACTTAGGGAGACCTATTACTGCTTCACAAAATACTCAAAACAGCAAACTATGCACACAATGTGATTTATAGTTTGCTATCAGAAAACCAAACCTTTGAAGCCACAACAAACTAGTTATAACAGAGGCAAACACTAAGAAAAGAGATCATTACTTCACAATTATTGTAGCTAGGGCCTGGAACAAACTACCCCAAGAAGTCGATGATGCTAACTATTTAAAGACATTCAAAATTAATTTTGACCACATTAAAGTGGACTACCAACAGTGGTGACTAATTCATCCACCAAGTGGTAGGAGACATTCTTGATGGGCAAATGCCTTCTTGTGTCTCTGATAACCTAGTAAATGTAGTAAATATGTTAAAATGTTTAAGTTATTAATGAACATTGAACATTTTCCATTCAGAACTTTGGTAATTTTCAATATTTTAACCTCAAGTTATTAACATAATCATTGTTTCACACTGCTGTACCTCATGAAAATGGTAGGTGCCATTTTCACTCTTGCCTAATACATGTTTTGCACTTGTGGTGCAAAATGAAAAATAACATCTGTTTCTTTTCAGATGGGGTGATCATAAAAAATACTAAGTTGAAAAGTGTAAAATGTAAGAAAAAAGGTTATGAAGAACTGCTGTGTGCAGGGCTGGGTGTTGGCACAGTGGTTAGTGCATTGCAATCCCATGCCTGTAAGCGGAGTTCAGAGGTGAGCTTATTGAGTCATCAGGATGGGTCGAGCCTAGGGAACGACACTGTCATGTGGCACCACTCCCAGCCTAGGAAGTGATGGGGCAGAGTTGGCGCCAAGGCCAACATGTAAGCATATAGTGAAGAAAACTCTTCTCTTGGCATACTGCCCAGAGGGCCTTGCTGTATGGAAGCACAGGAACAGAGGGCCATGCACTTTCACAACCAGATGGACTCTTGGCCCTGCATGCCTGCATCTGTAGCCATGTAGAAGCACAGGGTCAAGTCATCCCCATGGATTCTTTGCATCCATAGTTACATGGGGACCTTGCACTTCCACAATGAGACTGACTCTTCCTTTGGAGCAGGGCAGAAATAAGGATCCAATTCCACTATCATAAAAAGAAAGGAAATTCATTGCCAGAAACAGCGTTAATGCAGGTATTAGAGGTTAAAAACACAAAACAGACAAAGTAAGGAAATGAAAACATTAGGGTTTGATTTCTCTGCTATCTTGGTGAATTGTTTGTGTGGTGGCTTGCCAACCTTAATGACCACCCACTCCTGAGCAAACAAACATGATCCCTTCAGCCATTTAAAGATACAGCACCAAATTATAACACTGCAATACTGCTAAAAACTAACACTACTAATCATTTTATAAGTGGAATAAGGTAATTCTATCAAGGGAATTATGTTATGTTAACATACCTTGAGTTTGTTGCATCTCGAGTTTGGGCTCAGGACTCCAACCCATCACTCTGTACATTAAATGAGCATAATCCTCCGTTATGCTTGATTTCTTACATAGTATCCAGCCCCAGTGATTTTCATTTTCTTGTTTGCTGTCTGCAGATTACTGACTTTGACAAAGGTGACACCTCTTAAATCTAAGTATTTTATAGAGTTCCTGGTTATGTGGTAAATTCCTTCTAAACTCACTTTCACATATTTCATTCCATTCTATAACATGTTTCTCTTCTTTCAAGTGTGGATCAAGAGACAATGGAAATCAGGTGCTGCTGAGCAAGAAAACAAAGTTACGCCAAAGGGGATTGTAAATAAAACTTTACCAGCAACATGACAGTCTGTACCAGGCACCACCTCAACGTAAAATGATAGGCATATGAATTATCCTGGTGGATTAACAAAACTATGTTAAAAGACAGCATTTAATGAGGACCAACTTCTTCAGTCAAACTATGGTCAAAGTCAAAACTGCAGTTAATTCATTAACCTCATAAGGGATATGTGTGGCTTGGACTGTAGTTGAAAAACAAACTCTGGCCAGAGCCGATAACGCTGCAGCTGAGGAATTTAGGGTAAAAATGCTGGAAATTACCAAAGTTATGAGTCTGCATTTGTAAAATGTAATGTAGGCTCATAAATTTGTTGTTTTGTAATATCTGTACACTAGATTTTCAACATAGCCTTGTTATGACCCTGCCTCATCATGAAGTAGAGCAGAGAAAATTTTCAACTCCTGGCCTAAAGGTGATTTCATGAGGACTGTGAAATTAAGTTTCGGGACACAAAACCCATTTTGGGAAGGAATTATAAAATGATAGCTGTCACATTCATGAGGTGCTGTCAATAAATGACTATGTTGAAAATTTGGAGTAAATATATTGACTATTACCAAACTTACGAGCCTGCTATTTGCAAAACTCTACATAGCCTCATAATTTTTTTTTTATTTTTACACCAAATTTAGAACATAGCCTTCCTATGACCCTGCCTCATGAACAAGTGTAGAGAAAATGTTCAACTCCTGTCCTAAAGGTGATTTCATGCAGGACCACAAAATACTTTTCATAATGTAAAAAAAAAACATTTTGGCAAGGATTTATAAATGACAGCTCTCACATTCATGAGGTGCTGTAAAGATATGGCTATGTTGTAAATTTGGTGTAAAAATATTGAAAACTATCAAAGTCACATGCCTGCATTTGCAAAATTCTATGTAGTCTCATAAGTTTTTTTTTTATATATTTTATACTAAATTTTCAATATAGCCTTCTTATGACCCACCTCATGAACAAGGGCAGAGAAAATTTCAGCTCCTGCCCCCAAAGGTGATTCTGGGAGGAACCACAAAATCACCTTTTAGGACAGATTTGCATAATGACAGTGCAATTGTTCATGAGGCAGGGTCCCAAAAAGGCATGCTGAAAATTTGGGCCAAAAATATGCAAAATTGGCAAGTTATTACACTAAGTTCAAAACACCATTGAACTACATTGAACCACATACAGTACCTGTTCCTCCAGTTCATGGTCTGGTTTTGAAGAGTGAAGATGTTTGCAGTCCTGAGAAGACTGCAGCATTGGACCTCTAATGGATAAGTAAGGAGCTTGGAGGGTGCGGAGTGGTGAGAGCTGAATGGGAGTGTGGGGTCAGGGGACAGTAATGGCCGCAAAGACATTGATGGATGGTTTATCTTTTGCAGGGTGAAAAAAAAAGACCAAGGATTCATGATAGCGACACTGGGGAACGGGTACCCTCGGTGTGACTGTTATGTTTCTGGGTGGGGATTGGGTGGAGTTGCTGAGAGGAAGAGTTGGGTGGAAAGGTTATATATATATATATATATATATATATATATATATATATATATATATAAAGAGGATTGGTGAGCATTACACTAGGGATTGGGCACCCTCACTGTCTCTGTTATGTTTCTGGGAGGGGTGCTGAGAGGAGGGTCAGGTAGATGGGAGGTATAAAACATAACAAAACAAGACAGTCTCATCTGCAGTGATAACAGCAGAACATGGCACAGTTCACTGTGCCCAAGATGGCCACCAACCTATATTGCACATGCACAACTTCTTGTGTATGCTCAGTTGAGTTTGGCAGACTGACCATTGACTGATGAAAAATAGTGCAGTGCCACTGCTAATGGAGAGTGCGAGTGCTATACAGACATGGAGGTGACTGTGAGGCAACTCCACACTTTTGTTCAGTTGGAAAGTCTCCTTTTCTGATCACAGGAGGTCTGCAGGGCTCTGCCCACTACAGCCCTATTAATGGGCAAATCATACTTACTGCTTGTAAGTCCACAGATGTGAAAAAGAAAAGGCAAATAACTTGTGTACCAACGTGAGCTGAAATGTGCACTGGACCAAATGAATACGTCACATTTGGTCAGTAAAGTGAATATGGCAAAATGCATGCTGGCAACCCTGTCTCTGAGCTGGACTTACTAAATTAAAACTAAACTGTTGCAATGGATATGAGATCACTGCAAACTTTTCTCAGCCTTTGCAACTGCACCTGTTGCAGATGGAAAAATAGAAACATAGAATGTGATGGCAGATAAGAGCTGCTGGGCCACCCACTTTGCACATTTTTAACCTTTATTTTTGCTGCAGACCCTACTTGATCTATGGAACAATCTCTTCCCACTTCCTCTCCGTATGATTCCCTAGTGCCTATCCCAGGCATTTCTGAACCCCACCACTGTTTTCACCACCACCACCTCTTCGGGAAGGCTGTTCCACGATTCACCACCTTTTCTGTGAAGACATACTCCCTCATGTCTCTCCTGAATTTACCCCTCAGCTTCATAGCATGCCCTGGTTCTAGAGTTCCTTTTTCTCTAAAAAATACCCTTCCTGTACCTTATTGACCCACATGAGGTATTTAAAGGTCTCTATCATATTCACCTCTCCTGCTTCTCCTCCAGGGTGTATAATAATAATAATCTTTATTTATAAGTGCAATATCTCAAACCAAAGTGCTGTACAAGCCTTAAAACAGATTAAAACAAATAAAACAGTAACCAGCTGATACAGGACAAGACCATAAATACAAGTGAGAGCAAGACATCATATGGAATCACAAATGGCCTGGCAAAACAGATAAGTCTTCAAAGCTGTCTTAAAGCTCTCCACCGTCTGGCACTCCTGAATCTGATGAGGTAGAAATTCCACAGAGTCAGAGCTATGAACATAAAGTGCAAGAACCAGTGGTTTTCAACCATACCTGGGAATCTCTAACAACCCCTCGTCAGCAGAGCGGAATGGGCAGATGGGGCAGTAAGGGTTCAGGAGCTCTTGCAAGTGTACATATGTAGCTCATTTAGCCTCTCCTCATAGGGCTTTTGATGCAGACCAGCACCATTTTGATAGTACTCCAGACCACCTCAACATTGTCTATGTCCTTCTTGAGATGTGGTCTCCAGAACTGTATGCAGTACTCAAGGTGGGGTCTTACAAGTGATCTATATTGGGCAGCACTACCTCCCTCTTCTTGCAAGCAATACCCATTCTTATGAATCTCAGCATCCCACTAGCCCTTCCAGCAGGCTTGTCATACCACCTGGTCACATTTAGGTCATCCAATATGATTACCTCTATATCTCTTTCTTGCTTGGCCTTTGTCAGTATCACTCCACCCATTTTATACTCCAGTCCAAGGTTACTATGGCCCACGTCCATTTTTTGCACTTTTTGCATTCAAATCCATCTGCCATACCCTTGAACACTTGTCCAGTCCTTTCAGATCCATGCCAATCCTTTCCACACACACACCCCAGAGTGTCCACTTTGCTGCAGAACTTGGTGTCATCCACACAGAGGCTGACATTCCTTCAAGTTCATCCATGATGACTCATATAAAGACATTAAAGAGGACTGAAACATAGACTTTGACTTTGGCTGGTCCCACACTGATCCCTAAGACACCCCGGTCACCCTCCTTACTTGAAGCAAACTCCATTTACCACTACCCTCTGTGTCCTATCCTCTAACTAATTTCTTACCCAGCTTGCCACCTTATTACCCACCCCAAGCTATCCAACTTGCCTACCAGTCTCATATGTGGAACAGTGTCAAAGCCTTGCAGTAATCTGGGAAGGCCATGTCCACAACTCTTCCCTGATCCAACTCCTTGATCACCCAGTGAAAGAAATCTATCAGATTTGTGTGGCATGACCTACCTTCTGTGAAACCATGCTGCCTTAGATCCTACAATCTGTTGCATACAAGATATTCCACAATCCTTTCCTTTAATAATGTTTTCATAAATTTACCCACTACCAATGTCAGGCTGTCATGTCTATAATTGCCGCCTCTTCCTTGATACCACTTATGTGAAGTAGAACTACATCTGCCCTTCTCCAGTCCTCTGGGACCATGCTGGTCTCCAGTGGCCAGCACCAGCCAGATGTACTAGCATCGGTTGAAACCTGGCTGTCTAAGGCCACCCCAGACTCCTTTATTGCCCTGCCAGGGTACATACTTTAGGGAGGATAGAGTGGGGAAGCATGGTGGAGGTTGTGCCAACTACCTCCGTGATACGCTATAAGGACTTGCCCCCACCCAATAGGAACATGGAGTTCAAGTTCTCACCATTAAAACCACCCTGGCCACTCCAGAGTTCCACTAGCTATCACTGCAGCCTATATCCCACCTCAGCATCAACTCACTGCGCTCCAGTCACTACTGCATCATCTCGCCAGCTTCTCCAACAAATTGGGGCAGATCACTATGGGAGACCTAAATATCAACTGGCTAGCAAGCTCTGCCTCCCATGCTAAAGATGCCATAGCAGCCCTTGACCTCACCCAGCTTGTTACTTCCCCACCGGCCCCACACTACCAATGGCACTGCCACACTACTGGACGTTGTCTTCTCGAATTGTCCACTCAGAATCCCTGACACCACTGTGCTGCCCAGTGCCCTAAAATGACCAGTTCCCCATCATCTTCACTTGGTCCTGTAAAATCAAGAAACCGATTAATAAAGTCTCCTTCCAGCATTGCCTGCGACCTGGCAAACTGGCCAAACTCAGAGAATTCCTTGCCAGCTGGGACTGGTTCCCAGTTAGTTAGCACGGATGTGGACACTGCTTTTAGCTATTTTGTTCACTGTTTTAACACCGCCTGTGACATCTTTGCTCCCATTTCTAAGCATATAATAAAGAAGCATATTTTCCATGGACTACCTCCTCCCTCATCAACCAACTACATAACAGAGACAACCTCTGGCATAAGGCTCCTGACTCTGGCAGACCCACAGACAGACAAGCCTATAGGACTGCACACAGTAAATGCACTGGGACCATTCACAGAGGCAAAATCAGAATACTATAGGTCCATCCTTGCCTCCACCTGGGATCTACCCAGAAATTTTGGGAGAATTTAAAGAGCTCAATGGAAAACCTGCATCCCTCACAGCCCTGGCCCAGCTAAATATCAATGGCTCCTCTCCACAGATCCCCAAGTCATTGCCGACAGTCTCAGCGTTACCTTTATGGACCTCAGTGCAGTTCTCCCCTCTAATTTTGACCCCCTCCTGCCCACCCCTCAATCCACCACCTATCCCCTTTCTACTTCCAGGCTCTTGCTCCAAATGAAGCCAAACCATACCTGCTCAAATCCCTCAAGAGCACTAATCACAGTAACAATACCCTCGACCTCAAGCTCCTATGACTTGTCCTGGATGTAGTGCTCATACCCCTCACTGACATTCTCAACTTCTCCCTCTGCCTCAGCCAATTCCCCCATATCTGGAAGATGGCCGTGGTCACCCCACACATAAAGGTGGGGACAGTACTCTCCCAGGGAGCTACAGGCTGATACCAATCCTCCCTCTCTCACAAAGCTCTAGTAAAAATTGTAGCAGACCAGCTAACAGACTACCTTGCCAAACACAATCTCCTCTGCACAGAGCATCATGGTTTCTGCAAAGGACACAGTACCTCCATGGCCCTCCTTGAATTCTCCAACTATATTCACGTAGTCCTTGATAAAGGGCTCCTCACGGATGCCATTTACATCAACTTTTGAAAGCTTTCAATGCTGTCAGCCACCCACTTCTCTTAGCTACCTTATCCTGGCTAGGTCTCTTGCAAGGCCCCTGGACTGGTTCACTAACTACCTCACCTCCCACGCACAGTGTACACAGTGTATGAAAGTTGGAAGCACACTCTCCAGTAATCGGCAAGTCCGCCGGCTGTCCCCAGGGCTTGATACTTGGCCCGCTGCTTTTACCTTTACCTAAACTCACTTCCCAAGTCATACTCTGAAAAAATACTACTTTATGTTGATAATGCAGTCCTTTCTCATCCCACCGTGCCCTGGACCACCTCAGATGGCCCACCAAGGTGCTTTCAACCAGGCTGAAAACTGGTTCCTTGACTGGGGACTCGTAATCAACCTAAGAAAGACAAAGCTCATGCTTTTTGTGGCACATCAGAATATGCACAAGGACGCCCAACTCTCAATACTATCCAGTACACTCCTTCCCTTAAAAGTCAGCACCTACAAATACCTAGGCATGACCTTTGACACAGCCCTCTCCTTTCATGACCACATCACGTGACTTCGTCTGTCTGCATAAACTTACCTGTTGGTCTGCTCTACCACCACAAGAACTGCCTCCCCTGAAGCCCTGAGGCTGGCTAGGACCTCCTCAGTCTTCTCCCTAGTGGGCTATGGCCTACTAGTATATAAAGACTGACAAACGTCACACAACAAAATCAAAACAGCACTAAACAAGGCCTGCCGACTACTCACGGATGCCCCAGACTCACCCATACATGTTCACTATAGGTACAGGCAGAATTACTTGACTTTGATGAGAAGCTGTGCAACCAAACGTGCCTTCTCTCCAAGAAAATCCTATCCAGCTTAATGCCCCTGGCCTAACTGCTGTTCTCAACCCCTCTATCTCCATGGCCTCCACCCGAGTCACATAGGAGGTCCCGCAAATACCAAAGTCAAGATGTCACTAGTCCAGAGATATTTCCTCTGCCGAGCTCCATCCTGGTTCAACTCATTTCCTGCTGATATATCATCAGTACAAAGGACTGACCCTTTTAAAACCACTCTCAAGCATCATCTGTTTGCCACCCGCTCTTGTAACTGTACATAATTTCCATGACTCCAGCCACTTGTGGCCCACCATTTCTACCTCACTCACATATGTAAAAGTAATCTCAGGACAAATGATGTTTCATGAATTTGTGCTTAGCTACCTACTTGTATAGGATCTGACCCATTTGCTTAATTATGCATATACTGTATTGTGTGTTATACCCTGACTCTGTTACCACTGAATCTGCTCTGTATATGTGTTATATAAGACTGATATGGTATTGTTGTTTGTACCTGTCTGTGTACCTAGATGAGGACCTTTTGTAAATGAGACTGTTGACTCAAGGGTTGCAATTCCAATAACAACAATAAATAAATACATAAATGAATACATGCATACATACATACATATATCTGTCAGAGGTGTAGCTAGTGCAACCCTGAGCTCCCTCAGCACCCTTGGATGTGTTCCATCTAATCCCATAGCTTTGTCCACCTTCAGGTTAGTGAGTGCTTTTCGGACTCTCCTCAGAAAAGCGGACTGGTGCTCATTTCCTCCCATCAAAGATCCTGGCATCTTTTCATGGTGCCTCCTTGCTCTTCTACTGTGAACACTAAGCAGAAGTACTATATTTATTCAAAATGCTTTCCTTTCTTGATCCCCCTCTGTACAATCACCCCTCCCTCTTTAACTGCACAATCCCTCCTTTGTCTTCCTGTTTTGCTATCATACTTAAAATGTTCTTGTCCCCTTTTGATACTCTCTGGCTATTCTTTCCTCAGTTTGTGCCTTTGTGTTCCTTAGTGCTTTGCCTGCCTCTCTCTGTTTTCCTTTATATAGTACACTTCCTATTGTCCTCTCACTGGGTCTCCTTATACCTGCTAAATGGTGTTCTTTTAGCCTTTACCTTTTCCACTACCTCTTTTGAGAACCATATCAGTCTCCTCTTTCTTATACTTTACAGTCTCCTCTTTCTTATACTTTTGCTTACTTATGTGACACAGAGGTTTGCTACATTCACTATGCCCTCTTTCAGTTTGGCCCACTTTTCCTCTACCCCACCCATTCCTCTCCTTCCACCAGGTAATTCCTGAGCCATTCACCCATCTTTGTAAAATCATCCCCTCTGAAGTCAGGACTCTCGACATTGTGTGGTTGGATTCTAGGAGTCATTCCTATGTTGAACCACACTGTACAATGATCATTGGTCCTTAAATGGCTTCTATAACGGTGTGAACTACAGATAGACACGACTCAGATATCAGGTGCAACCCACATGGATAAGTGAGATGTTTATTAAATCTCAGCTTTCCTAATTTAGCACATTCTTCAGCATTCAGTTTTGAAGTTCAAAACAAAAGAAAAATTAGTTTACAACTGTAATAACAGGAAATAAAGAAACAAATCAATGTCCTTATAGGAACCTACTTCCATGACTGATCAGCACCTACTGGCCTCCTAACTCCTGAGGCCTGACCAGGTAGAACTTTTTATACCCTCCCACCTGATCATGTGGTCCAGCATCATCATTAACAATTACGATTATTTTAATAATTGTTCTAAATAACTTTATACACACATTAGAATACTGCATAAATACTTAAGTGCATTCTGGAATCACTAATTGTAAATAATATTCTACACACAAGGTTTATTATACTATAACACCTTTCCTTGTTTTCACCAATATAAAAATAGCTCATAAGGGCCGCTGCTCTATAGTCCACTGCCAGAAAAGCAGCAGTCTCTCCTCACAACCAGGCCTCAGAAAGGATTCTTTCCTCAGTTTATCTGCTTCTCCTTAGGTAAATTGTACTGGGACAGATTACATTATTCCTTTTTGTTTCATAAGGGATTGAGGCATGCAGGAAATAAAGAAACTCAAATACAAGATGTTTTAATTATTTTCATTTAGTAGCTTTCCAAACACTGGTATAAAAAGCCTTTTATTAGGTTGAGCTTCTTGGCTGTCAATTGTACCAGTTTACAGGAAGCCAGGTCCTTCCTAGGTCTGGTCTAAATATGCTGGAGCAAACATTAACACTTCCTTTTAAATTAAACCAGGACATAGGGTTTCTGCTTACAAGTAGCGCTAAAGCGTCCTGTGAGGAGAAAGAAGCGCTGCTTTTCTCTGGAAACCAATCCGTTGGCTGGACTTTTCAAGGCGTCGGTTTAGCATTCTTTCCAGAAGCAGTGTAACCTTTGAGAGCTATAGCTCTCTCTCGCTCTCTCAAAAGGGATTCATTGCGATTTTGGGAACATAACTTCTTAGGGGAGCATACAAGTGGCTCTATCCTTTAAAATATAATTGAAGAAGCGCTTTTGTTCTGTGCGACCATGCACACTCCATTGGCTGTGTGGCTATGTGAACATTCATGCAGCTGTTTCCATTTCCTACAAGCACTTTCAGGAACAAGTTTTCTCAAACAACCAGCAAAGTAAACCCTGATACAGGGATGCTTATACTCTAATGGGAGAAATTATTCCACTTCCTCATTCTGACTTGACTTATTTTACTTAATGTACAAAATAACATTGGGTCTCAAATACAGGAGACATCTTAATACAAGTTAGCTCTCATACATACACTGACATCAAACATGTCAGTTCCATACATGCCCTGGGATATCGAATATCTTTTGGGAAACTATGTAATGTTCAATCAACAAACTTAAGGACTTAATGTCCAAGTCATTTGGTCCAGCCGCCTACTATTTGAGGTTGGAGACACTTCAGCCCACCCTCTTCCAAGAAACTCCATCTCGGGTCCCATCATTCTGTAGTACTGAAGTGCCACACACAAAACTAAATAAAACAATGTACTACTATTTCCCTGAGATCCTTCCAATTCTATTTCTATGCTCTAAATTCTGATTAGTTGTTTATACATTTCTAAGAGTTTCTTCACCCTTGATAGGTATATTTTCAACATCTGTTCCATATTGGGATAAATAATCAGCATTCTTGTGTTCCGTCCCTTTTTATGTATGACTTTAAACCAGATACGAGTTGTAATGCTAAATGCCACCTCATTATGCAAGATTTTCTCCACATCTGATGTAACAGAAAGGGGTTGTGGTCCATGGCAACAGTAAATTCTGATTCCCAGAGATAGTATTTAAGAGCTTCTATTGCCAATTTAAGGAGCTAGACACTCCTTCTCTCAACTGTTGCATATTTCGCTCTCTTACATGTAATTTCCTACTCATGTACATTATAGGATGTTCCTCCCCATCTATGACTAGTTGAAGTACTCCCTAGACCTACTCCCAAGACATCCATTTGTACTAAAAAGGCTTTTGAAATCTGCACTTCTCAATACCGGATATGCACATAAAGTGGCTTTTATCTGCCTAAATGTGTCATCACATTCTTTGGTCCATTCCACTTTATTTGCATATTTCTTTTATTAATTCAGTCGGGGTCCGCTATGGCTGAAAACCTTGGTATGAAACATTGGTAATATCCGACTAATCCTAGGAAGGCATGGACTTGTCTTAGTCTTGGGACTGCACATTTGTGACACTGCCTCCTCCTTACTAACCTCTGGCGGATAATCCCATTCTCAATTATATATCCAAGGTACTTTGTTTCCATCTGTCCCAGGCTACATTTAGTGGGATTAATGGTGACACCGCCCTTTTAGTGCCCCAAGGATCTCTTCTAAATGGCGTGGTGTGTTTTCCAGTCAGAACTGACTACCACCACGTCATCCAGATATGCCATGAGAAAATGAAGTATAGGGTTGCAGTGTTTAATCCATTAAGAGCTGGAATGTGGCCGGCGCACCATGTAGGCCAAAGGCACTGTTATGAACTCAAATAAGCCCACAGGAGTACTGAACACAGTTATCTCTCTGAATTGAAGGGTAAGGGGTATCTGCCAGTAGCCCTTCATAAGATCAGGGGTAGATATATACAGTATCTGGCATTCCCCAGGCGATCAATAATATTGTTTATCCTAGGCATAGGATATCTATCAGAAAGCAAAGGTAGCATTCACTTTTCTGAAATCTATACAAATGCGTATACCTCCTTCCTTTTTGTTAACTATTATCATGGGTGATGACCAGGTACTGCGGGAAGGTTGGATTATTTCAATTGCTCCATGTCTTTTACCTCCTGAATCACTTATTTTCTTGTCTGTTCTGATAATCGACCACGATTTCTGATATATGGGGTATTTTGTGTCATTCTGATCTCATGTTCAGTGCCTACAGCTCGACTAGGTATATTGGTAAATGTGTCAGCAAATTTAGTCAATAACTGCTGTAATTACTTAAGCTGTGGGTAGTCAGCACAGGATTCATGTGTACCTCTTTAACTTGGTCCTGATGTTCCAGTCTCTCATATGCTATATCTAGCTCCAACTTTTGGGTATCGTTTGAACATAGCCACTCAGTTTAGCTTCCTCAGATCTCTTATGCCACAATTTTAATAAATTGGCATGACAAATCTGCTTACTGCTTCTTCTGTGTGGCATATGTATCTCATGTGTTACTGGCCTAACTGTCTAACAATACTGTAAGGTCCTTGCCACATCATTAGTAATTTATTTTCATTGGCAGGTAGAAGAAGTAGTACTTGGTCCCTGTGGCAAATTGTTTATTCCCCACTCCAGTATCATAATAGTTCTTCTGTTGGGCCTGTTTGTCACTCAAAGTTTGGTGTGCTAATGTGATGTATCTTTTAAGTGTTGCCTCAAAGCCATCATATACTCTAGGACCCCTCTTTTTCCTATGTGAATGTTTTCCTCCCAATACTACTTAACAATGTCTAATGGTCCCGGAATTATGACCATATAGCAGAGAAAAAAGGGAACACCTGTGGAAGCCTGAGGTACCTCTCTATAAGAGAACAGGAGGTAGGAGTAGAAACAGGTCCCAATTCTTATCTTCCTCATTTACATATTTTTGAAGCATTTTTTTTTTAAGTTTGATTAATTAGTTCACCAAACCATTGGTTTGGGAATGGTAGGAGGAGGTTTGTATCACTTGTATGCCCAGTAATCTATATAACTCAGACAACATTACGAAGTGAAATTGGTTCCTCTGTCTGTTAAGATCATTTTTGGAATGCCACTCTACTGAATACTTTCTCTAGTTCCTCAGCAACCCTCTGGGTTGTTACAGTTCTCATAGGAATGGCCTCTGGATACCGGGGCATAGTCACAAATGACTAATATGAACCTGTTCCCCTTAGAGCTGGTCTCCAGGGGTCCTACCACATCCATGACAATCATATCAAAGGGCTAGCTAACTAAAGGTATGCTTTGGAGGGCACCATATCCTTTCTCCTACTCTTGTAACCTTTTGACATTCAGGGCAACTCTGTACATATTTTGCTACCATTTCGTGAATCCCTGGCTAGAAAAATTATCTACAATCCTTTTCAATGTGGTATATCTCCCAGAATGCCCTGCTAAAGGAATATCACGAGTTAGATGTATTATCTCTTTTGGAATTTCTGAGGAACAACCAATTGTAACACTTAATTCCCATTTTGTGATTGGTACATTGTCTATATAAAATGTTGTGCAATAATAGATACTTAGGGGACCCATCATTATTATCTTTTCAACCTGTGAAAAAGGTGGTTAAGAGACAAATCATGTCTTTGTTCCTGAGACATAGTCTCTGGTCCACAGTTCATAAGTTTATTAAGATTTTGGTTTTGCCAGTCTTTTTATTCTTTCGTTTTCTGCCTTCCCTTTCCGTGGCTTACCCGGGCCTCAAACAAATCATCTGTAAAAGGAAACACCAAATGTTCATTAGTCTGTTTGTGCGGTGACAGTGTGGATACAGCCACCATTAGTGGTAACTCATTTTTTCCATCAAAGTGGAAAAATCAGAATGACCTTGTTCTATAATCATTGGGACAGGCAAATGAGGCACAATTTCAACCGCTATCACATTGGTACTGCCATTTATAGTCAGTTCCATTGGGGTAGTTGAATAGAAATGGGAATCTCCATGAATACAAGTCACCATGGTCCCTCCTCCTGTTTTTCTACCCCTTCCGCCATGTCAGCTCTAACCAGGGTTTGTCAGCTTCCAGAGTCCAACAGTCCTATTATCTTATGGGGACCCATCTTAACTGTTGTAATGTAAGGCCCAATTGGCTAAGAGCCAAATGTCCAAAGTCCCTTTTAACTGTTGGGCAATTTCTAATAATATGTCCTTTTCTTGCAGCCATGACACACTACCTCTGATAGGGTACTCTCTCCCTCTTCTCTTTTCTGATGTCTGGTTTAGATCTATAAGTATCAGAAGCAAAAGTGTTTCTTACCAGATTTGTAGTAGGCGTGTGAGTTGATCCCTGGTATATCTTCCCGAGTAGGTCTTGCTGTCAGGAAGTCCTCTGCTAATGCAATTGTTTTTCTGCTCCCTCAGGCTTGTGCTCCCTGACCCAAAGTTGCACATCCTGGGGAAATATTTTAATAAATTTTTCTATTGTAATGGTTTCCATTATCTGCTGGATGGTCTTACTTCCTGCTGGAGCCATTTGTCGCTAAGATCTTTAAGCATGCATACACCTCCCTTGGGGCATTTGTTGACTGCATCCTCAGAGATCGAAAGCATTGACAGTACATCTCAGTGTTGATGTCATATCTTCGGAGTATCTCTTTCTTCATGTGGTCATAGTCATCAGCCACTTGTATAGCTAGGCAGCTATACACACTTGTATAGCTAGGCAGCTATACATGACCTGCGCTCTGCCAGTTAACTGAGGGAAGCAAGTCGCACGATCCACTGTTCCTTGCCACCTACACATATGAGCTACCCTCTCAAATGTCGTTAGGTATGCCTGTGTATCGTCTGAGTCCTGCAAGTGAGCCAGTTTAATATCTTGAGGGCCTTGAGGTCTTTCTGCATGCTCCGTTCAGATGGCCTGTAGAATTCACATAGTGTCTGCCCATTTGGCATCTTGCCTCCTTCTATCAATTTCCTCTCTTTATTCAGTTGTACTGCTGGACACATACCCACTTCAGCAGCTCACCAACATCCTCCATAGGTGCCTGTTCCATATAAGAGCACTCTACCTCTCTAGTTCCTCTGTCTCAAATGGTTGCTCAGCTGGGAAATCATCTCCAGGTTCACTGCACTCCTCCTCTGACTTCTCAGATGGTTGCCTTTTATCCTAGGATGTACATCAGGTAAACCAGTCAGCAACTGGGCCCCTGTCTGGGCCGCCATCTGCCTCATGAGGGTACCTTGTGTTTGTCCTCCAGCCGCTATGTCCACCTTGGGTATCAAAAATACCCGCCGCTTCTCCCTTCCTTGTCCACGAATAAACAGGCAGCAGTATCCCACTTCTAACATCTACTGTATTGGTGTGGAACTACAGATATCAGATGTAACCAACATGGATTAGTGGGATGGGTATTAAACTCATCTTTCTTAAGTAAGCATCTTCTTCAGCATTCAGCTCTGAAGTTCAAAACAAAAGAAAAATTAGATTACAACTGTAATAACAGAAAATAAAGAAATATATCAATGTCCTTAATAGGAACCTACTTCCACAACTGATCAGCACCTATTGACCTTCTAACTCCTGAGGCCTGACCAGGTAGAACATTTTATACCCTCCCACCTGATCATGTGGTCCAGCATCATTATTAACAATTACAATTATTTTAATAACTGTTCTAAATAACTTTATACACACATTAGAATACTGTATAAATACTTAAATGCATTCTGGAATCACTAATTGTGAATAAAAAAGAACACGACTCCCTGAGGGTCCGAGAAGGCAGCTGGATGTCCTCCCCACAGCAGCTCTCCCCACAACTCTGCCAGAAAAGAATGCAGCTCCCCAAGGGTCTGAGAGGGCAGCTAGATGCCCTCCCGCAGCAGCTCTCCCCACAACTGTGTCAGAAAAGAACGCAACTCCCTGAGGGTCCGAGAGGGTAGCTGGATGCCCTCCACAACAGCAGCTTTCCCACAACTCTGCCAGGTACACCACTGAGCAGCACCACCATGATCTCGGCTCCTGTCTGAGGAATTGGCACCATTTTTCAAATTCAATTCACCTTTAAAGGCTGCACAATTATTTTCAGCACAAGAATGGAGATAGTTTTTTTTTACAAAAAGAACTTGCCAGCTTTACTTTCAGGACAATTTTGCTAGCTTTAATTTTACTCCTTCATTTGCACTTTTACTGAAATGTTAGTATCACTCTCTTTATATTTACTAATCAGCCTGCAAGCAGTACATAGCTAGAGTTCTCAGCATTACTAAATTTTAGCTCATAATTCTGTGTTTTACTGCTGAACTGTATAGTGCCAGAGTTAGTGCGTTAGCCCTGTCCAGATCCGAATTACATTTGCTATCCACTTCCCCAGCCCCTCCCTAAATTGTAGCTCACTATGTTAATAGTGCTGTTTTCTCTCACCTCCACAGAAAAGAACGTGGCTCCCCGCGGTCTGTGGATCCGAGAGGACAGCTAGATGCCCTCCTCACAGCAGCTCTCCCACAACTCTACCAGGTATGCCACCAGCAGCACCACCACAATCTAGGCTCCTGGCTGAGGAAAGCCCGCTGATGCTTGTGTCAGCCCCACCACGCCCACCACCACCACCTTAGTGGACTCAGTGTATTATAAGTGGAGACACATGATGGTTGAAACCAATCAGCCGAGTTCCCCTATAGCAGGCTATCACTTCTCCCCACTAGAGGCCACCCTGCATCCTTTTCACTTCCCTCTCACCACATTTGTTGCACTATCCAGTCTTAGTGCCCATTTCTTCAAATTTCTCTCTCTGTCAAAGTGCCTAACATATTTTCCCTCCCCCATCTCGCACCTTCTTCTCCACCCCTCCCTCTAGAGGCCACTACAGTCTCCTATCCCACTGTCAAACCCTGCATGCATCATGCTGCTTCTGCTTCTACCACAATCTGCCAGCTCACTCCCCAAACTTTCCTCCCACCTGCTTCCCATCCTCCGCCTACCCCCAAACCCCTCAATAGGAAATGCCCTAACTCCACCTTATAAAACTATCTCCCAATACTGCCACAACATCACTACTCCCAGAACGGCTGGATCCCTGGTGCTAGTATCCTGCCTCCATGTTTTCATGCAGGCCTCACAGCTCTAATCTCCTCCATACTAAATACCCCTCCTCAAACATCACATCAGACTATTAACCCTCATGTAGCCAAAATGGTGCATACACACCTCAAACACTTGGTAGTATTGCTGCTTCTCCTGTCTGGGACATAGAACCAAACCCTGGCCCATTCCCCCAGCACATATCAGACCCTCACATTACCAAAGGTTTCAAACTCATTCACCTCAACATCGGTAGCATCCTGAACAAAATCACAGCCCTTCAACCAATAGTACTATCACTCCGCCGGAAGTAATGATACTCACTGAGACCTGGTTAAAACCCCATAACTTGGACTCAGACATATCTATAGCTGGCTACTCACTCATTCGCCAAGACCGCCTGGTCAAGAAAAAGGGAGGCGTAGCTATGTTCATCTCCTTGATGCTTCAGTTCACCCTGGTACAGCTCTCCATGCCCGCTCAGACCATCAATTCCTCCTAATCAAACTCTCCCTTCCACACTCCACTCCACTATATGTTGCAGGGTCCTACTGCACCCGGACACCTCCCAGCCTGACATGCTGAACCATCTCAGCACCCTAAAGACTAATTCCTTCAGGGCGAAGTTACACATTCTAGGATTTCAATTTCAACTGGCTCGCAAACAATAACTCCAAACTTCTGAGCCGAATCACTGCCCTAAACCTCACCAACAGATCTCTCAACCCACCTGCCTCTAAGTCACAAATCCCAGAACCATTCCTCTTGGATTGGGTCCTCACTGCACCCCATCGGATAGTCAAAGCTGGACTCCTCCTGACTCCCTAAGCAATCACCGCATAATCTACTCTGTAAGAAAAATATACAGACCCAAAGCACATCCACCAAGGACTTTGTTAACTAGGGTCGTACAAAGCTCTCAATCTACAGGCACTTGTAAGGACCTGGCACAAGCCAACTGGACTTTCATTTTCCAGGCTTCCTCCTCAATTCAGCCCTAAAATTCTTTAAGGATACTTTCCTAGCTGTATGGAACATTCCACGCACCCCACAGAGAAAGAGGGTAGGTTGCATACCTACCCGTGTATCGGCCAAACCTCATTGACCAATTCCAAGCTAGGGACCATGCCTGGAAAAAGTATAAGACAACAGGCACCAAGGCGCATTCCAACTTTACAGCTTACTGTAATTTTGCACTCCGCAAAATCTGACAGGCCAAAGCTAATTATTTCAAGGCATCCTTCAATACAAACCTAACTCACCCAGCTAATTTCTGGAAAACAATCAAGACACTCTTCTCTCCTGCACACCTCACCACCCCAACCCTAAATGTAGAAAGCTCTATAGCCTCTGAACCAGCTAAAGTGGCCTCGGTTTTCAACACTTTCTTCACCAGCTGTGCCTCTCCTGTTAGCCTCCCTACCGCACCCCCCCAAGAATGCACCTACCCGATGCCTTCAGCCTCCCAGACTACTGGCTTCTCTTTCTGTCAGGTTACTCCAATCACTGTGCTAAAAGCCCTGTGGTCTCTCAACCCCTCAAAAGGCAAGTGCTCGTCAGGGCTCAATTCCAAAATGTTACATCTATCTGCCCTGCCATTGCCACCCGCTGGCCACTGTTCAATCTCTCTTTTCTCTGTGACGTGCCATCAGACTGGAAGCATGCTACTGTCATCCCCCTCCTGAAAGGGGTAACCCCTCATCATCGGATAACTACTGCCCAATCTCCCTACTCCCCATCCTTGCCAAACTAAAGGAGCGCCTTGTCCTAGCATAACTTTCCTCCTCCTTTCTTTACACCCTACCAATCAGGCTTCAGGAAATCACACTCCACCATAACATCCCTACTAAGGCTCACCGATGCCATCCTCACAGGCATGGATAAAGGACACACCACCTCTGCCATTTCATCAGACCTCACTAAAGCCTTCAACACTGTCACCCACTCCCTCTGCTTTCCAAACTCTCAAGTGCCAGACTCTCTGGTGATGCCTCCAGTTAGTTTCACTCCTACTTGGTAGGTAGAACTCAATCAGTAAGAATTGGACCTAACTCCTCCCCCTGCCACTACCAGGGTCCCACCAGGCTCGGTCCTTGGCCCATTACTCTTCTCAATTTTCCTAAATGAACTTCCCTCAATCTGCACTCACATCCATACACCTATACGCTGATACTCTACTATATGCTACAGGCCCTCCACCGAGTGAGTGGCCTGTACTCTGCAACAAGATTTCAATGGGGTACAGCATTGGTTTCATTCAAACCAACTTTTCTAAGCCCCAAGAAAACAGTCTCCCTAACTTTTGGGACAAGGCAAAGGCTCTCCAGACTCCTTTCTACCCCACTTTTCACCAGAGGGACCCCTCTTGAGACTTGCACCTCCTCTTCAAATACCTTGGGGTCCAGGCTTGATCAGCATCTTGACTTTTCCACTCACATCGACTCGATCCACAAAAAGCTGTGCCCAAAACTAGGAGCCTTATATCAGAACAAGGGTAGCTTACCTTGGCAACCCACAAGGAAATTGTCCAAAAATTATCCTCCTGATTCTGGACTATGGGACACACTATACAGTGCAGTTCCTATGTCTGCCCTAGCCAGTCTAGACCCTCTTTTCCACTCCATCTGTTGCTTTGCCTTGACTGCCCCACTTTGACTCATCACTGTGACCTCTACAGCTCCCTTGATCTAACATCGCCTCCATGCTTCAGACACATCCACAGCATCAGGACCACAGTGAAATTATTGGCACAGTCCCTCCCCCTACCTTGTATTTGCCCTCTCAGTCCCATCACAGCCCACCTACTCCCTTAGGAATGGTAACTCCCAGCTCCTTTATGTTCCACACATGGCCGCATCAAAGGGCCAAGTGGCATTCAATTACGCTCTTGCCTAAACCTTGAAATACACTCCCAGAAGACATTCAGAATTTCACCAACACGGCTCACCTGAACCACCTCTCAAGGCTCACTACTCACCAGCATATGCCTGCGCATAGGGACACCTAAGGCTGGTACCTCAAGACCCCTACTCATATTTAGGCCCTCTGATGTGCTTTTAGTACACCATCCCTGCTTACACATTTGTTGAGCAAATTGTTAGGGATACAGAAGCAGTCCTCTCACAGAACCATGAATAAACTCTGATGTTTTCCTTGTTGCTTGTTTCACAGCTAATTATGCTTATTGTTAATTTGTCACATGCACCATTTCTCCTACTGTTTGTATATGTAAGCTGCTTACATGTGTTTCCACTTCATGGCTATTACTTGCATGCACCTGTCCTCCCTCTGAGTCTCATAACAACTTCCTGCATAGTGTACTGTTAAACATGAACAGTCTTCCTCTACTGTATGTAAATATAATTGCATTTCTTGTACACTCTTCTTGTTCTTATGATTGTATGTTTCACTTGTCCCTATCCCCAGGTCGCATCTGGAATCAGCGGTAACCCACTCTGTATGCTTTCCTGATAAAACTCTTAAATAAATAAATAAATAATATTCATACACAAGGGCCCAGATATTCAAAAGAGTTGAGCTATGCACAATAGGGTTGCACCATGCAAGTCCTAAATGTGCTATTCTGAGATATTCAGTAGGAGGCAGTTGCGTCCCCAAATCACGCTGAGCAACAGTGCAATGATAATGAAGGCATGCGCAACTGAAGGTGGAGAATCATGCATAAATGGCGCGGTGCGATATTTAATAACTTAGCCATCATAATGGGGAAACAGCGGAAGTTGTAGCCATAGCGGATAATTGCCAAAATAAGGGAGCAAGGAAAGATGCAAAAGAGCGCTACAGGAAGCCACATATGAGAGCAACACACAGCAGGACACACTGGGCAGCATGGGATACACAGGGCCAGGCAGGAAAAGGACACCTGGAAGCAATAGCCACAGGGAAGAGGTGGGGAGACATTGCACAAGGGAGGTACACCACACAGCAGTGAGGCAAGCACAGGCAGGTGTTCCTAGTGCAGGGAAGTAGCAGTGAGGACAGCGGGGGAATACAGTAACAGCTGCCATTGGGGTGAACACAAGCCAGGGACATGGCCAGTGCCATCTTCCAGATGGAGGCCGCTATGAGGGGGGGTGAGAAGGCGGGCAGTGGGGGGCGTACGTGGAAGAGCCTGTTGGTGGTGTGCCCCAACGGGCAGTACCGACCCCACACCAGCTTCTCGAGCTGTACAGTGACACCGAGATTGTGGGCTGGTACCGCCTGAATCAGTCAATTCTGAGGTGGCTCTGTGAGCTGTGCAGTGATGTGATGCAGGCACCCACACGACAGAGCCATGCACTGTCCGAGGAGACCAAAGTGACAGCATGCATGTGCTTGCTCACCACGGTACCTTCCAGAGACCAACTGGGGACACCACAGGCATAACCCAGCAGGCCACATCACGCCACCTCACCCAATTCCCAGCGCACTGCTGCCACATGCTGCAGAGTACATCTATTTCTCCAGCACACCTACGAGTGTGCACAGCAAACATACAGGAGTTCTAGATTGGTGAGCATGTATACCTGGTGTGCTAGGGCAATAGATTGCACCCATGTGGCCATTCACACCACCTGGCCCCTAGAGGGCCACATATATCAATCGCAAGGGCTGTGCCACTCATCAACTGCCAGGTCTGTGATGCCAGGGGTGCATAATCAATGTCTGCCACGCACCCAGGGGAGCACACAATGTTTTCATCTGGCACCAGTTGGCACTGTGCCACAGATTTGAGAGTGGGGATATCCCCACTGGACACCTAGTGGGTGAGTATGCAAACCACATGGACAATCATAGGGCCTGGGGAGGCATGGTCAGAGGTGACATAGGTAGTGGCTCACATGGCCCGGGGAGGCTGATGCTGATCACCAAACCAACCTCCACCTCTACACACAGGTGACAGTGGATACCCACTCTGTCCCTGGCTGCTCACACCTGCTGGTGGCCCATGACCCCATCGCAGCAACGCTACAATAAGGCACATGCCACCACATGTAATGTCATCGAGTGGAGTTCAGGATGCTGAAGGCATACTGCTGCCTGACACTCGTGGTGCCCTACAGTACAGCCCCTCAAAGGCCTGCAGGCTATTCCTGGACTGTTGCATCCTGCAACATGGCCAACAAATGTGGGATAGCCGTGACAGGTTGAAGAGGGGACAGCAATGGGGACAATGAAGATGCCCGTGATAATGGTGATAGGCAGCCCCATGGGCGATGGGACCTCGACTGCTCCAGCTGGCACAGCTGCAATGGACACCATCATGGAGGAGCACTCAGCCAACCTAAGTAAGTCATGGGGTCATGTGCAACCACCAGTGGCCAAGGCACAACCCACAACCATGCATGGACACACACAGGGTGCATTCCATCAAGGGAAGTGGCAGGGCTTGAATCACACACACAACCAGGGATGGGTGAGGTTCCAACATGCCACGCGGACAGACACACACACACATACATACACACAATGCACCAACTTGCACAAAGGGTAGGAGGCACACTGACCCAGAATGTCACCCCTAGCCACACACATGCCCACAGACCACCACGCCCACTGCTCTGTCCAATGCGTGTGTTGATACTGAGCACCATTGCACATTGGTGTACAGCGTAATGCAGGCATCATCATGCACACGCAACTGCGGACAGCAGCCGGGAGGGTGTAGATGGACTGTATGTTCTGTGCAGGGCTGGGTACTCCACCCATGCACTGCCCACTGAAAGACACAATGCACACAGGGCAGCACCAGACAGTAGCCACGTTGGGAGACAGGTCATTCACGCAACACAGTTCCCGGCCACCATGGATGAGTGGGTGGACCCGCTGAGACCCGCCAGCACCAACAGGCCGACCACTGGCCTCATGGGTGGCACCGATGGTCCCTTAGGGTTCCACTGTGTGAACACAACCATGCTCACACAGGGGTCTGCAGCACACCGAACATGCCTGCACCAGGTGTGCTTGGGTGCCCACAGCTGAACGCCTGTGTCGACAGGAGGGTGTCGATGACGCTGGGAATGGGGGTGGACAGTGCGCCACGTGTAACCGCAGGCTACGGGCACATGATCAGTGTGTCCATTGTGGCCATGACAGCAGTGAATGCCTGTGCATTCTTGTCAATGGCAGCGGTCACATCCTCCTGCAACCGGTCCATCTCTGCCAGGATCGGATCGCGTGTCTCTGCTGCGACGCCCTCTGCCCTCTCCAGAGCCGCACGCAGTGCATCCACCGACATCACAAGCCACATCTGCTACTGACTGATGCTTGCAGGTGGTGTGTTTCATCCAAGAGGTCATCTGCCTCCTTGGCATCCTGTCCCTAGGTGTGTGCGGCCCTGATGCTCAGCACCCTTGAGGGTGGTGCTGCACACCAGACCAGGTCTGCATGTTCACAGGTGGTGAACAGATGCCGAGCTGGACCCTGTACCCCCAAGCCCATTGGCCGACCGGTGATGCTGCCCTTCTGGCTGCCACTCCCAGGGCTCAGTGGTGCCACCGCAGTGGCTGCAAAAGTCCTGCTGTCCTGAACAACACCAGTGCTGCCCCACTGGTGCAGACAGGCACAGGCTGGGACGTGCTGACACGCAGGCCTCTACGGCAGCACCACCCACAGCCATGGCCACGATAGTTACCTGGATGTGTGTCCATCCAGTGGCATACATGTGTCACTGCCCATGCCGCTGGCAACATCATCGCCAGTGATGGACTCGCACCAGCCCATGTCACAGCATGCTGGCATCCATGGACGCTGTCACGCAGGGACACGGGCAGGGCTTCCTCCGCACCTGTTACAACAACATCAGTGTGGACAGCCAGGTGAGCCCACTGTCGCACTGGAGTCATGTATACCTGTGGAGGTGGATAGGCCCTCCTCCATCTCCAGCTGACTGTCCTCAGTGGACAGGCCCACCATCGCTGACCCATGCAGACTCTCAGGATCTGTAGGGAAAAACAGTTGGGTTACTGCATGTGCAGTACCCTGCCCCCATAGAAAGACCACGCTTACCATGCAGTGATGGGCCACCACCTGTCTGGAAGCCACCACCCGAACACCCTCAATGGCACTACGCTGCATGCTTCCAGCAATCCTCTCCTCCTGTGGGGTCAGGTGTATCACCTCCGGCTGTCCCCACCTGTCGCAGCTCGTGCTGCCTTAATGGCAGCCACCTTTCCTTTATCCTCCTCCTGTCTGTGCCTATCTTCTTCTTGCACTCCTGCACGGAGTGCTGGTGGCTGCCATGCAGGTTCACAGCACGTGCCACCTCCTCCCATGCAGCAGCACAGGCTTGAGGTATTCCCTGCTGTCCACTGGAAGTGGCTCCTGATTCAGGTAGGCTTCTCAAACAGGGCTTCGTCTCTGCCTTAGTGAAATTAGGCCTCCTCATCCCACCACTGTGTTCTTCCTCTCCCACAATTTGCTTGGTCATTATTTAGCCTGTAAGAATGGTAGTTGTTACCTGTGACTGTGCAGTCCCAAATCCACAGTCCACACTCCCAAACAGCATGCAACTCACCAATAGACTGCAGTAACCGACTATGGCCACTGCAGCCCAATGTCGCACTTTTATAGAGCAACCCAAGCAAATGAGGCGTTTCCATATGATGGCTGAATATTGTGCTATTGCGCTTATGCAATTGTGTTAAACGTGTTGAGCCAATGGCACAGTTCTGTGACATGCGTGATTACACCTCACTGAGCATGCTCCGTTGCTGATGCAGGTGTCTGCCGCACTGCTGACGTGTATGCGTGGAAGCAATGCAGGGCACGCCACCATTGTGCCAGTGGTGTTATAGCGATGTTCACCTACATGGCGCTGTGGCACTGGGCTATCATAGGCACACAGTGGCAACAGCACGGTAGGCCACTATGGGGTAGCACACAGGCAGCCATCGCGCTACAGGCATCGGGTTCCAATGGCACTGTGCGTGTCTGTGCACCAGAGACCCTTGACCCTGTGCCCGACCTTTGCCCCAGGTGACATGCGTCAGGCATGTGGTGCACACTATGTGCCTGTTCGGTGACAGCACGATAGGGAATGGCAGTGCTGTACCATGCAGCATCCACACATGGGGAGCGCTGCCAGAGCGCTACATTTGCAGACCGAGCAGAGAGAATGGTGCAGGAGGCTGCCCAGTGGACTCAGTTAGAGCTGGCCAAGCCTAGTGGCCATAGTGAGCCACACCATGGGCCACTGTTGGGGAGGCTCCCAGGACAGGTCCAGGAGCCAGGTGTGGGAAGAGGCGCCACTGCACTGGAGGAGGCCACTGGATAAGGGAGAGTGCAGAGCAGTGCCGCCACAGGTATGGGGACCTGTGGCAGAGGGAGCCGAGCTGCTAGCCTGCCTGCGTGTGATGTGCCAGGAGGCACGGTGCCACGGCCAGGTAGGTGTTACATCAACACACTTTATCTTCCATATGGGTATCAAAGTTGTATGCCAAGCACATGGGGAGGAACCGTCCGAGTTGGCTGTGGTGGTGTTATCAGGGTGTGGGTGGGTGGGTCTGGCTGGGTGGGAGGGCACACACTTGGGGACAGGGGCTTTCTATGGGATTGTACTGATGTTCCCTCTCCATGTTTGTACCACAGGCCTGGAGGAATGGCGCCTGGCCCGTGAGCTGCAGCGCAATGAAGAGGAGAGGGAGGCCAGGTGGGGTGAGGTCCACAGTGCCCAAGTGACTGGCCTGATGATGGTGAGTACCATACCTCCATGATTACTATTGCATGCTGTGTAACAGGGTGGGCAGTGGGCACGGCCACCATCCATCGATACCACTGCCATGCACATAACTTGTTACAGTCAACACTGTCCAGTGGCAATGCATGTCTGGGAGTCGTCGATGGTGGTTCATGGCCACTGGTACAAGGCTGTGCCACTGCCTTTGCACCACATAGCCATGTCACTAAATGGCCACGGTGGTGCTGTGCGTGACTTGGCTGTGGGTGTGTGCAGCGTTCTGCATGGCTGTATGCACCTGGGAGGGCAGGTCAGTGAACGTGATCACTGTGGGGTCACACACCATCACAGAGGTATGTGTCACTGCTGTATGCCATACACAGTGGTGGGTGTATGGGCTGTGCATTCACTCTATTGACTGGTCCCTTGTCCTAGGTACATGACAGCTCCAAGACATCAGGGAGACGCTGCGGAGATCCTGCAGGTGGTGAGGGCATCACTCGATATCCTTCGTATGATTGATGAGACCGGGTCCTGAGGCGACACAGGCAGCGAAGGAGCCAGAGCGGGAGCGGCACTCCTGTTAGAAGTCCCTCTGCCCCTGATATCCCTACCCCTGGACCCACCCTCACACCCTCCTTTCCTGTCCCATTTGTCCACCCCTGCCCCTTACCCACCCCCACTTTGTTTGTGCCCCCAACTTGTATATATTGTTGTAAATAGTTAACTTTATATGTTGTTTTAATACAGTTATTTTGATATGAATACTGTGGTGGTTCTGATTTGCAGCAGGCTATAGGTGCTCAGCTGCAGTGGTGTGCATGGCATCAGTGGTGATGCAGTCATGGGTATGTGTGTGTGTCATTTGAGGTAACTATGGTGTGGGGTAGCTATCAGTCAGTGTCTGTGGTGTGTGTGTGTTGTGCCTTGTGCACTGGAAGACTGTGTGCAGTGGTCCGTGGTGCATGCTCTGTGTCCATGGTGCCCTATCAGCCTGTCCATGGCCTGTGCAGCTGACACCCATGCATGTCTGTGACCTGCACAGTCTGCTGGCATGTCAGTGGTGGCAGTCCATGCAGGGCAGCCACTGTACCCGTCACACTGCTGGGTTGCCTCCTGTCACTGGTGTGGTGCATGTCTGCCTCGGGTGACACTGTGGCCTCCACAATTGTTGACCCACCTCCATGTTGTGGCTTGTGTGTGTTGTAGGATATGCACCACTGTCTGTGACTTGTGCTCGGGGAAATGCTGGTATGCACAGGTCCACAGTGTCTGCACAGGGTGGCAGGCACTCCAGTGCCATGGAGGACTGTGGGTTGTGTGTACACAGTTTACATGGACCCACACTGGGGTTGGCTGCCCCGCCACCGCGCCCCTGTACTGTTATGCCCTCGGTATGGGTGGGTGTCTGTCCATGCACTGGGTGGATCCGTGTGGTGCATGCTTCCATGCACCACTGTGGGTGTCTGTGCTGGCAGTTGTGGCCAGTGCTGGGTTGGGGTGTATCATTGGGGAGGGTGTGCAGTGTGCTGTACCACTGGTGGTGGGTCCGGGGCATGCTCTGTCCCATGTGGGGTACCCCATGTGCCGATGCATGGTTGATCTCTCAGCAGTACCTCGGGGACTATGCATGGTGGCACTGTGTATGCCATTGTTGCATCGCTGTGTGCTGCCACCCGCTGATGGGTGCTTGTGGTGGGCTGCCTTGCATGGTTCTGTGGTGCACAGGGTTGCAGTGTCACAGTGGGGGTGGTGGCATGCATGGGGTTTCCTGCAGTGGGGACGCTGCTCCTGGGCAGGGTGTCTAGGATTCACAGTGCAGGTGTGCTCTGCTTTGGGGGATGGTGTGCACAGGGTGGTCAGCCCTCCTGTGTGCCAGTCACAGCTTGCTGAGGGGTGTGATGGGCAACATGGCCCAGCTGTGGGTTGGTTGCTGGTCTCCATGGGCTGGTGGTTATTCCAGCCCTCCCCAGTGTGCAGTGCATGGGGTGTGGGGAACGATGTCTGCTCTGCTGTGTGTTCCTGTGCCCATCTATGGCATGGGTGGTGGCCCCACCTCCTAGTTGTGCAGTTGTATTGCCCTGCTACTGGGGGTGTCCCTGGTTGCAGTGTGATATCTCTTGACTGCTCAGCTGCACATCCCTTGTTGCGCTATGGCACATCTGATCTGCTCAGCTTCCTCCCTAGTTGCGCTTATGGCTAGATGGTGCAATATTCAGTCGCAGCTGTAGGCGCAGTTTGGCCCGCCTCACTTTTTGAATATCGTGCCTTTTGCACATGGGCACAATGGACTTGGCGCTTCCTCCTGCTATTGCACACTTTTGGGTGCAGTTTGAATATCTAGGCCACGGTTTATTATACTATAACACCTTTCCTTGTTTTTCACCAATATAAAATAGCCCACAATGTGATGCTGTTCCCCTATAGTCCACTGCCAGAAAGCAGCAGTCTCTCCTCACAACCAGACCTCAGGAAGGATTCTTTCTCAGCTTATCTGCTTCTCCTCAAGTAAATTGTACTGAAACCGATTACATTATTCCCTTTTAGTTTCATAAGGGATTGAGCATGCAGGAAATAAAGAAACTCCAAATACAAAAGGTTTTAATTATTTTCATTTTAGTAGCTTTCAAACACTAGTATAAAAACTTTTATTAGGTTGAGCTTCTTGACTGTCAATTGTACCAGTTTACAGGAAGCCAAGTCATTCCTAGGTCTGGCCTAAATATGCTGGAGCAAACATTAAAACTTCCCTTATAAATTAAACCAGGACATAGGAGTTTCTGCTTACAAGTAGCACTAAAGCGCCCTGTGAGGAGAAAGAGAACGCTTTTCTTTGAAACCAATCCATCGGTTGGACTTTTCAAGACGCCGGTTTAGCTGCTCTTTCCAGCAGCAGTAGTAACCTTTAGAGAGCTATAGCTCTCTCTCTCAAAGGGATTCATTGTGATTTTGGGAACATAACTTCTCAGGGGAGCCTACAAGTGGCTCCTATCCTTTAAAATGTAATTGAAGAAGCACTTTTGTGCTGCACGACCATACACACGCTTGAAAGTCAACTGTGCAAGCATATGCGAACACGGTGCAGCTGTTTTACTTCCTACAAGCGCTGAACAAGGTTTCTAAACAACCAGCAAAGTAAACTCTGATACAGGGTGCTTATACGCCTAATGAGAGGGAAACTATTCCACTTTTCTCATTCTGACTTGACTTATTTTATTTATTGTACAAAATAACATTGGGTCTCAAATACAGGAGACATCTTAATACAAGCTAGCTCTCATACAGACAGTTCTCTTTTCTAGCAAGAACTCTAACAGGGCTCCCATAAAGGAAAACCAGAAAACTTAGCTAACACTGATTATTCCAATATATATTATTTCCTTGTGCCCATTTAGAAATAAGAGAAAATAAGCAGGATAAAGGGACAAAGGTTCGGGGTTGTATAAGGAGGTGGCCGCCTCCAAATGGAAAAATATACAGGGATATCTGTAGAAGAGAAAGAATAGATGGTTGCAACCAGAGAAGGAGAAGTAGTAGAGGTACACTAATAGAGTGACAGGTACTGACCCTGTCACAGCTTCCCACCTTGATGTCTGCAACACTGTCCCTGTTAGTAAGCACCAGGTCCAGTACCGCCCCCTCAGGAGTGGGTTCACTGAGTAGTTGCCTGAGGAATCCCCCTGCAGGGAGTCCAGGATGTCCCTGCTTCTATCTGAAGATGCAGCAGGAAGCTCCAATGTACATCTGGCAGATTCAAGTTCCCCACTAACACCTCCTCTATTCAGATATTTTGCCAATTGCTTCTTAGAATTCCTTATCTAAGTCTTCCCCTGTGCTGGAGGTCTGTCTGAATAATGGCTCCATTTCATCTGTACCAGTGGAAATATCCTTATCCATCCTGTTGGATGATAACATGATCCACTGAAATGTCAGACTGGCTGAAGGCCAGCCCTTTGTCCATTCCAGAAAACTCCAGTTTATTTATGCATCCCTAGAGGTTGGTTGTGATCCTAGACTGCTCCCAGACATTCAAGTATTTCTTGTAAAAATATCTTAGCTCACTCCATTTTCTCCTTCACTGCCCAATCATCAGTTTCTCTGAGGCATGTTAACAAATTGCTTAACCTCAGCTCCTGTTTACAGGCATGTATTAACTCTCTAACCACATGTGGACTGGAGCCATCTGCAGCTCCAAAACACTGTTTAAGATAGCACACTGAGAGTGATGCAGCCTAGCAGGTTGAACCACACTGCAGCATCCAGTTTGCTGGAAGGAGATTTTTGCTGGGGTGGGACCATCCTGTAGCATCCTGGTCACTCTGCCCATAGCCAGCATCACTGACAAAACAGACCCTCCTGTAGCTTCTTTTTCTCTGATCAGGGGCATACAGTTGTCTTTCCACACTTTGGGAGTATGGACCCTCCTGCAGCTTTCTTACATTTCCCACCTGGCCACAGGGGAAGTAGAGGAGGGTGAGAAAAGAGTCTCTGCTACGGGTGCACACTGCTTACCTTGGGAGGACTACCAGGCTGCTAGAAATTTTGAAACAGTCTTACCTGCATTTCCCTGTTTGTCTCCTCCTTAAATCCCCTTGCAGCTGTTACTGGCTTCACTGCAAGCCACCTCTAACACTGTTACTGTTCTAACATACCACACTGTATAACTGGCAAAGTGCCAACACCATTACCTGGCTGTTTGCAGACTTTCCTGCACAGTGGAGACAACTCCTTGTGTTTCCAGTCTCAAGAGACCTACACTGGTGAGATTCATGAGTTCCCCAGTGAGATAAGTGAAATCTCACAACATCTCAGGTGGCCATCTTGGAGCCACGAGATCTCTTTGGCCATGATAGGGGCATGTACTATAGTGTCCCAAGGCCTCCATTCTCATGAGAACTGTGGCCATTTGGATGTCCCATTTCATCAGCAGCCATCTTACATGGATCTCTGGCCACATGTATGCCCCTAATCTCATGAGAGGTAGCTATTTTGTTGCAAAATCTCCTGATGGCTATTTTAGGTGGCACTTTGTGCATTCCACCATCCCTACTTTGTTCTATGAGGCTGTAAGGCACTAGCTTACAAACTGTTTGCAAAGTCGAGGCAGTTTTCCTCACTCATTCAGTTCTTTCTGCCACTCTCTCCTAGGCTTGCAGGAGGAGTTCCATCATGGCCAAAAGCAGGAATGCAGGACCCCACTGCTGGAGACACATGTGGGTCAGTGCATATGCACAGTGTGCACCATCACTGACGGCAACATCCCACAGGTCACCAACATCTCTCAGCAAGAGCTTGTCATCATGTGGGAACCCGCACCACCCAGATTGCACTCTGGCACTGAACATAGAGCAAGTGCAGATGCCATTCCATTTTATGGAGGAAATGAAATCAAGATGCCACCCACACTGGCTCCATGAAATAAGAGCACTTCAACTTCCCAGGGACCACCAGCAAATAAAATCTATGGGTTCCACATTATTCTCATCTTCTGACACAGAGGAAGAAGGAGTGGACAAAGACCCAGCAGACTATGTCTAGGGAAAATGTTCATGAACTAATCAGGATGGTTAGTGGTGTTCTTAACATATTGGAGGAACCCCAGTCCCCATGGTGGCTGCTGACCTCTCCTCCTCTGCAGGTGCCCAGAAGTAGGTCCCCACTTTCCTTCATGTCAAGCAATTGATTCAATCACTTAAAAGGAGCATGATACACTATAGCAAATGAGGCTGCCTGAGATTTACATGATGGGAAAATTCTATTCAGTTTCCACTACAAAGGGGAGGTCTGACCCAAGACCCATAAGGTCAGCCCACCGATCTTGGCTCTCTCAAAGCACCCTATGATACCCATTGACAGCTCTGCAGATTAAAAGACCCAATGGAAAAGAAAGTTGAAGAACACTTGAAGAAGATTCACAAAGTGGCTAGCTTATTCCTTTCTGCAAATACAGCAGTGTGGTTCACTAACAGGGCTCTACTCCAGTGGGTGGAGGCCATGGTGCAAAATATCCCAGATGGTTCACACTTGGAGGACACAAGGGTTTGTGCTTTGCAAGCTGTTAGATACCTCTCCAGTACATCATTGGACACCCACAGATTCAGAACCAAGGTCAGAAGATAGCAAACAGAGCCTGCAGGACACTCTGGTTAAAGTTATGGTGGTTCAATAATGAGCCTCACTCAATTTTTGTGACGTTATCTTCAAAGACGGTCATCTTTTCCACGTGTTTTGGGCACCATTTCTTAGAGACAGAGGAGACAAATCAGTTCTTGTTCTCAATCTCTCCTCAGCGTTTGACACTGTGGATTACCTCATGTTTTCAATCTGCTCTGTGAGTATTGTGAACTCGCCAGTGTTGTCATCAAATGGTTTAAGTCCTATCTCTCTGACAGGGTGCTGCAGTTGGTGATGGGGAATTTCTCCTCCTCCTCCCCAATGCCCCTGTCATGTGGAGTGCCCCAAAGCTCGATCCTGTCACCAATGTTATTAGCAGTGTACATGCTGCCCTTGGTGAGATCATTCAGCAGTTCAGTGTGAGTTTCACTGCTATGCAGATGATACCCAGTTGTATTTGCCATTTGCTCCGAAACATCCAATGCAGTAGATGTACTTAACATCTGTTTGGTTAAAATCAGTTACTGGATGTTCTCCAGCTGTTGCGACTGAACCCAGATAAGATGGAGGTGTTGCTAGTTGAGCCGGTCACAGACATGATGGGTTGCTACCTGGATTGGACACAGGTCTTCCGGGTCTGCTCCATTGGTGGCTTCTCCGAGGGTTTGCAATCTTGGTGTAATCCTAGATAGCAGAGTGACGCTCAAAGATCAGTTATCATCCATTGTCAAAAGTGTTTTTACCACTAAAGGAATATCGCCAGCATCAAGACCCTCATTCTGCCTGAAGATCTGCCCATTCTAGTGCATGCCTTTGTTACCTCTAGGCTCACTACTGTAACCTCTATACTTCAGGGTCATCGAAGTGACCCTCCACAGACTGCAGCTGGTGCAGAACACAGCAGCCTGGTTACTGACGGGCCTGTCTCAGTCTAGTCATGACACTGGTTCTACGTGCACTGCACTGGCTGCCGTCTGGTGGAAGGTCCTTTAAGGTGGACTTGCTCACCTTTAAGGTCCTATATGGACTGGGTCCTAGCCACCTGACTGACTCTGACACCTGCAACTTCTGTCTGCTCCTCCGCTCCTCATCGAGGGGCCTGCTGGATGTTCCCAGGGTTCAGTTCAAAACATCAGGAGATCATGCTTTTAGCATAGCCGGATCTACCCTGTGGAACTCACTATCACCTGCAGTCCAGGAGGCTCCCTCGATTGGGGTGTTCAACAGAGGCTAAAGGCCCACCTCTTCCGCCTGGCCTTTCTGGAATAAATCTCCCTGCATGACCGTTTGAGTTACCCTGATATATATTATAATACTGTTGATTAATTATATATTGTTTTCTTTTTCATCTGCTATTATGAATTTTAGCCATTATTTAATTTGTGTTTTTATGGCTTGTACTATCTTGTTGTTAGGCGCCCAGAGCCTAAGGAAATGGGCATCATATAAATAAAAGCTGCCTTGCCTTGCCTTAAGGATAGAGGAGGAAACAAGCAAGCACTAGACGATAATGATCTCTACCTGCCCTCAAACCAGCCCTCCCACCCGAAATTTAGACAATTCAAGCAAAGGCACAATCTCAATTTACTCAGGGATCTGGACAGTGGTCTGCTAGACAAAATTTTCCCAAACAAGGCAGCTTATAATAAACCATGCTTTTCCAATATCTGCAACTGGTATCCCATGAGAGAGCGACGCTATTGAGCACGTGACAAAAAGGGTGCCTCAATAGCAATGCTTGTTCTCAGGGCTACTGGATGGGGAGACCATCATGGTATAGCGACATGCTGTCACTATATGCACATGCACGTAAAGGGCAAGCACATTGTGAGACGGAGAAAGGGAAGGGAGGTTTGTGAGGGTAGTGCAGTGGTTGGTTGCCGAGCTGGCTCTGTGGTGTGGTGGGTGGGTAGTAGGTTAGGGCTCTGAGGTGCGGGTTCAGTTCGGTGCACGTTTATTTTGTTGCACGCCAGGCTAAATATTGTTGTTCTGGTTTTGTATCCTCAGACATGCACCCCTCCTGAGTTGAGAATCCTTTAGTAGGGGTGCAGGGGGCAAAGCCCCCATGGGTGTGTGCAAGGGCACAACCCCATGCATAAGAAATATAAAGCAAGTCCCCAGTGCTGTTTTACCATGCACTGGGTGTATACATCAGCTAAATTGATTTCGCCAATGTACATTCGTCCTAATGGGAGGGTGGGACAAAGTAGCAATTTCCACTTTTCCGAACTTCCGTGAAATTTCGGAAATTTTCAGAAATTGTGGAACTTTTGCCATTGGCGAAAGTAGGATTTTCTGCAGATTTTCACCAAGTTCTGCATCCTTTTTGTGAACTGCAGAAAATGCACATGAACTGCGGAATTTATTCTTTCCACAGTTTAATGAACTGTCAGTGAATGAGCACCTGTTTGTACAACCATATGGTTATTCACTGACAAGTCAGTGGGCAACTGGTAGTGGAGGAGAAAGGAGTGTTACACTGGTGGCCTGCTCAGGGGCAGGGTGTAGAGGGAGTTGGGTGGTGGCAGATGGACTGTCAGGGTGGTGTTTATCAGGGACTAATAGACACCAGGGAATTGAGATTATTTTTTTTACAAGGGATCTGGGATGGGGAGGTCCACTAGACACCAGGGATTACTGGGACTAGAGGGGATGGTTGGTGGACTGCCGGCTGTTTATTTGTGGACTAAAGAATCCAGGATAGAAAGTGGATCTGCTAGACATCAGGGAAATAAAATGTTTTGGGAGCCAGATCGGTGGGCGGGGGCACTAGAAACCATGAGGGTCCAAGGAAGGATTGGAGGCTTTACTGGGACCCCTGATCAGTGGAGGGGTGGATTAATGAGTTAAACTGCAGTTAAGAAAAGCCTCAGAAATTACCACTGGCAGTGATGCCATCTGTGGATTTTTTCCCACAGTTTTTATATTTTTACGCAGTTTTAAGGTGAAATTTACACTTTCGCAAAAATTCTGCCAAGGAAATTATTTTTCAGCACCCTACCTAACGGTGATTGCCTTTGTGTGATTGCTGTATTCACATAAATCCTACATAACTCTGCCCCTACAGAGAACAAACCAGCTTTTCATGCCAGTCATTAACAATTAGATGAGGCAGGCCTCGGTGGACCATCCACCAGTGGCAGGACTACATCAATATCTTGCTGCTCAGTAGGCCCAAACACTGATGGACAAATGGGTCAAGGAGGTCATGACTCATTGCTATGCTGTAGAGTTGGACTGCCCAGACAAACCATACAGGCACATGTCATCACCAATACTGACTTGCCCTGCAAAGAGAAGTGCAGTTCATGGCTCTTTCTGATTTAATAGCTAACAACACTGTTTCTCTGGTTCCAGCAGAAGAAATAAACCAAGGGATGTACTCTTCATTCTTTATGGTCCCAAAAGAGTCAGGGGTATGCATCCAGTTCTAGACTAAATGTATCTCAACCGGTTTGTGGCTTACAAAGTTCAAAATGAAGACATTACGCCCACTCTGTCTGCATTCCAACAGGGTGATTTCTTGACATTATTTGATCTCAAAGATGCATATTTACACATCCCAATTCACCCCATTCCAAGTATCTCAGATTTGAGGTAGTCAACAATCACTTTCAGTACAATTGTTTATCATTTGGGCTGTCAGTGGCAGCAGAGTGTTCACCAAGACATTGGTAGATCTTACTTTGAGGGGCTCTTGCTGGAGGCAAGACCAGTAGGACTGAAGCCACCAGGTGCCAGGGCCACACGGAAAACTTCTAGCTAGCAGTCAGTCATGGAGGACCACCCCTGATGATGTCAGCACAGTGACAGCCACCTATCCTATAAAAGGGCGGTCCCCACACCTACCTCATTTTTTTCCCACTGTCAACCAGCGACGTGAGACCTTCATGAATGCCAGCTTCAGTCAACAGCCATTTTCTCAAATTTAACCCATGCTTTTATTTTTCCTTCTTTAGTCATTAAAACATTGAGTTTTCAGTGTTTTTTCTCATAAGTTTTTCTTCTTCTCCTGCCTTGTCTCCAACCGACAGACAAAGTATGCCTGCAGGCAACGCAGATTACCACTAAGGACAGTCACTCTTCCTGCCTGCTTTGTTTAGGCACAGACCATGACTCTGAGGCCTGCCTGGACTTCCACCAGGCAACACAGAGATGCCATTTGAAGACCTTAGAAACCTATCTGCTTAAGCAGAACTTGGCCACAATGTAGAAGGAGCTACAAGCCAAATAATAATATAATAATAATAAAAGTTTTATTTCTCTGCGCCTTTTCTTAGAATCAAGGTGCATTACAATAAAATACAAGATAAAACATAATAAAACATATTAAAACTAAGTTAAATACAGAGCATTAATCGGCATCCAAATTATCTCCAAATGCCTTACTCCATAAAAAGATTTTAGGCCCTTTTAAAACCCTCCACCGTCATGTACTCTCTAATCCAACGTGGTGAGAATTCAGAGGGTCGGCGCACGTAACATAAAAGTCAAGCGCATGTTTTTAAAGTTACCTCGGATCTCTAGCAACCCTCGTTGGCTGGAGTTGAGGGTCGGACTCAGTAGGTAAGGCACCAGAAGATCTTTCAGGTAATCAGGGCCCAACCCATGTAGGGCATTATATGTCAGTAATCCGACTTTAAAGGTGATCCGCCACTGAACCAGCAGCCAGTGCAGACCTCAGAGCACCGTGTAATATGGAGGAATGAAATCCCCATTAACAACCAGGCTGCCGGTTCTGCACTAGCTGCAAGCGCGGATATCAACCAGAAGCCCAAAGTAAAGGGAGTTGAAGTAGTCCAGACATGAGGTCACAAAGGCATGGATCAGCATGGGTAGGTCACCGGATGGAACAAGGTGCTTGATCCTAGTGATGTTCTAAGATGGTAAAGGATACCTTAACACCGCCCGACACTTGCATGCCAATGTCGGCTGATCATCAGGGATCATCCCAGGTCGCACACCCGTTCAGAGTCGGGAGCTCCACATCCCCAGGAATAAACCAGAGGTTTGAAGTGCCCCTAACCCCTCAATCCGGCGACGGGATCCACAACCAACACCTCCGTCTTCCCAGAATTCAACTTCAACCAGCTGGACCTCATCCAATCCTGGATCTCACTGAGACAGTTGTTAAACACTGAGAGTGCTCTATTCTGGTCAGGCACAAAGGACAGATAGAACTGGGTGTCATCGGCATAACAATGAAACTCCAGCCCATATCGTCTTACAATGTCTCCGAGGGGAAGCATGTACACCAAACAACATGGGGACAGCACAGAGCCTGAGGCACCCACAGGTCAGAGCGGTAGGATCGGAGGAAAAATCCCCAATACCACCCTCTGGGTTCTACCTGTGAGGAAGGAAGTAAACCATCTGTGCACCAAACCCGACAACCCACTGATGCATCTCAGGTGCTCAAGCAACACCCCATGGTCTATGGTGTCAAAAGCTGCTGACAAATCCAGAAGGACCAAAATGGACCATTTTTCTGGTCTCTCCCATCAGGAGATCATTGAGGACCTGAACCAGTGCAGCCTTGGTGCTGTGCCTCTTCGAAAGCCTGATTGAAGAGGATCGTAGATGTTATGGATGGCAAGATGGTTGTCCAACTGGGCAGCCACCACTTTCTCGATTACCTTCCCAACAAAGGGAGGTTCGAGATGGGTCCGTAGTTTGCTAGAGAGTCAGGGTCCAATGATGCCTTTTTCAACACTGGTGTCACCACTGCTTCCTTCAGGTAGTGGGGATATTCACCAGAGTCTAGGGACCACCAGACTATTCTAGCTAGAACCGAAGATAACCTCCCACAGTCCATGATCAGGCCAGTGGGACCCAGGTCTAAACTACAGCTTGTGGTATGCATACCCTGAACAATCCTCATAACATCCTCAATTTCCAACCTTTTGAAGGAACTCCAGGTGAGCGGTGTGCTTGGGACCGTGGGCTGGACCACCACAACTCCCGTGGAGGCGGCGCAAATCTCGGCCCTGATGTCGGCCACCTTATCTGCAAAGATACGTGCAAGCTCCACACACTGCATCTGTGAAAGGCTCGATGAACCTGCAGACAGGCTGGGTTGCACAGCCTGTCTATGGTTCAAAAGAGCTGGGCTGGTCGATTCTGAGCAGCAGCAATTCTCGGACAGGAACACTGCCTTCTTATGAGTGATTGCTGACTGATAGAGTTTATAATGCTCTAGGAGTCTAAGATGGTCAGCATCTAAGCCAGACTTCCAACATCTCTCTAACTTGCAACCTAATCTCACGCAACTCCCTCAGATCCCGAGCAAACCAAGGGAACGGGGCAAAGGGAGAGGCCGCACAGGTGGGAGCAATTAAATCCAGAGCAGAGGTGACAGCTTTATTATAGGCTTGCACCATCCCTTCAGGATTCAAGTTCAACCCAGGAAATTCTGATAGGTCAAGAACCGCAGTTAGACCATCGGGAGTAACATCCCGTAAAGGGTGGTACTTGACCATCTTCACTGGGGTAGGTCTACGCAGGGGTGCAAATATTGAACCTCACAGTGTGGTGGTCAGACCACCCGACTGGTTCCACCCCCACATCGAGGCCTCCAACCCCAGCAGGAAGACCAGATTGAGTGAATGGCCATGTTTATGAGTGGCAGAGGTAACCACCTGTGAGAGGCCCAATGAACACATCAATTGGAGGAAGTGCTGACCAAATTACAAGAGTTCATCGTCGATCCAGGCATTAAAATCACCCAGCACCATCAACCTGGGCGATTCAAATATCAGATCAACGATGAAGTCCGCCACTTCCTTTAGAAATAGTTTCTCGTCACTGGGTGGACGATAGACTCAGCACTATTCTATAGCCCCCACCTGCCACCACGACACATCTAAAGGATCTGGTCTCCTCCACTGGAACACTAGCGAGGTCCAATTCCGGTCTTGAAACAGATTGCAACCCCCCACCCCCGCCGGCGATCCAATCTCGGGCGGTGGATCACCGATCGCCGGAATTGCTGCTCAAGAACTGGGCAGCATTACTATCCAGCCAAGTTTCGTGATGCAGACCAGGTCCGCCATGCCTACCAAGTCCACTACAATGGCAGTCTTGTTCACAATGGACCTGGCATTGCACAACACCGCCGAGTTGGATAGGACTCCTAAGCCCCACCACCTGCCCACCATTTACAAAAGTGGTGGTGCCCTTGGGTATGGGGACCAAACAGGAAGGTCCATGTTCAGCACTCCATTTTGCCCCAGGGCATCTTCTGGACTTAACCACTCGAACACGAGCACCCCCTCATCCATCCCCCACTGTCACACCCCCGCCCCTCTGGACCCCCCCACGCCAATTCCCAAAGCCCTACAGCGTTGGTAAATGGGGAAAAGCAAAAGGAGGGCAAAGAAAGGGCGGAGGGCATGAAGAGCGGATGAATAATGCATGGCGGGGTGGTGGAATAACAATATCTAGCATCATCCACAGGCATCAGGCCAGTAACAACAATCTCTAAACTCCCAAGAAATCCCAATAAAATTAAAATAAAATGTTTAAAACTTAAAAACACAAATCAACTTAACATAAATTAAACTATACAATCAAAATATCTAAATAAACATACAATAACAACAATAATTACTTAACAATAATAGCCGGTTCAAATGAGTGTTAAAAGTCAATTTGAGACAGTGGAGCTCCCACTTCCCACCAAAAGTTCTTCGACTTCCCTGGCTCAATCTTCCAGGGCTTCTTCTTCCTCTTCTTCTCCTTAGAAGGAGAAGAAATGAAACAGGAAACACAAGCACTGAGACAAGCACTGGGACTGCCCCATTCAGCCTCTAGCTTGTGGTTGCCACACAGACAGCCACTACATCTGGTCTTCCCTCCTGCCCCATCAGCCCTTACCTCTTCCTGGCTATTGCTAGTCCAGCCTCCCACCCATATATCCATTCCATATGGCGGCTCTTCTGGGCCATGGACATTGTCCCCTGCCTCTCAGCCCCTGATGCTCAGGCTCTTAGCACCCACAGGCTCTCAGCCAAGCAGCTCAGCTGGAGTTGAAACCTCTGGCAGTGGGTCTTTGACCATTGCCCCACCTCCCCTTGTCCATCCTGGGACCCCTCACCTTAGGACCCAGCCAGGGCAATACCTAGTGAACAAGATGCCACAGAGTCCTCCGGAGGATGTACTGATGTGAGCTTCAGCCAGTGTGTCTAGGACTGTAGCACCCTGAATCTGAACCATCTGGGAATGACTCCTCCTCTTCTTCTTCAGAGTCCTCTGAGGGTTCCGGGATCTCCTCCAAGGGACAGGATAAAGCTAGGGAGGCTCTAAATCCCATCCTAATGACACTACTTTTCTTGATGTTATGCATCATATCCAGTCCTTCATGGGATGGGAAACAGAGGATTTGGACCCGGTGTCGCAAGTTGGCCGTATATCTGTGGAAAAAGGAGGTCATCCCCTTGGCTGTGCCTCCTTTAATCAATTCTTATGAGGACATTACCAAGGCAGTGTGGAACCACCCTTCCACCACCCTGGCCTTGCCCAAGAAGACTGACCACCTGTACCATATACTGGTGGGCAAGCCCTTTTAGGAGAGCCCCCATGGTGGACTCTGTAGTCATAAATGTGGCCCATGACTGCACTAACAGACCCTAACATCTTAGTGTCCATCCTCCTGACAAGAGTCTAGGCAGCTGGATCAGTGGGGCAAGCAAATGTATGTTTCTGTGACCCTGGTCATTCAAGCTGTGAACCATTTGGCCCACATGGTACAGTACCAGAATGCCCTTTGGCATCAGGCAAGGGATGTGGTTCAGACTCTTCTGGAGGATCTTACCAAGACTCAGTTGGCCCAACTCTTAAAGTCTGGATTGGATGTGGCCACTCATATCCTGCAAGCAGCATACGATACTGTTGATGCCTCTGGGTGTGAAGCAGCAACAGGGATCTATCTTCATCACCATTCATTGCTTAGGGTGCCTGGTTTTGCTCCCAATGTTCAAGCCAGCATCTTGGATGCTCCTTTCAGAGGTTTCATCACTGTTTTGGGTTGGATGCCCAAGACATCATCACCCACCTCTAGAGTCTGACAAAGTACTTAGATCGGGAAATTCCCTCTATCAGTCTCAGCCTAAGTCTGCCCATGATCAGTCCTTTTGTTGGTCCTCTTGCCAGCTCACCAAGGGACTGCAGGCTAAAGCCCCCTTCAAGCACAAGGCTCAGCCCTCCCAGCCAATGTAACTGCTTCTAGGGCCCCATGAGCACCCACAGCAACTCTGCCCACCCTGGGTCCACTGCCTGACTCCTTGCCTGCCTCCCAGTGAGATCTTGGAGGAGGCAGTCAGAATGAGGTCATTCTCCTTTACCTCAATGGGTGGTGAGCAGTGACCACAGACCAATGAGTGTTACAGTTTATCGAGCACAGTCACACCCTAGAATTTCTGGAACCTCCTCTGGAAAATCCTCCCTTGTGCTCCCATTATCCTTCAGTCCACCTCCCTCTCATCCACAAAGAGTTTCACGCTCTCCTTCACAAGAAGGCCATAGATCCTGTCCCCAGCTCAAAGTGGAAGGGGTTCTACTGCCACTTCTTTCTCGTACCCAAGAAGACAGGGGATCTGGGTCAACCCTGGACCACAGTCACCTGAACCTGTACATAGAGTACAAATGCTTCAGGATGATCACCCTCTAGGAACATCTGCCCTCCTTCACCAGGGGACTGACTCTGCTCCTTGGACATGTGAGGATGCCTATCTTCATATCAGATCTTCCCAGCCCCTGCCACTTCCTCCATTTCTTTTTCCAGGCAGGACCATTTTCAGTTCAGGCCCTCCCTTTTGTCTTTTCTTCAGCACCTCTGGTTTTGCCAAGTGCCTGGTGATGGTGCACAGCTCTGAGGAAACAAGGTTTTATATGTTTCCCTACCTGGACTGGCTACTGACTGCCCCATCCAGGGATCTCTTGCTGCATACCTTGGAATGCACTTTCAGCCCTTCCAGGCCTTGAGGATCATGGTCAATCTGCCAAAGTCACGTCTCTCTGTGTGCCAGCACCTCAAGTATATTGGGGCAGTCCTGGACTCTTCCAAGGGCAAAGCTTTCCTGCCAGTGGACAGGGCAGATGACTTGATGGAGCAGGCCCATCTAGTCTCCTCCAGTCAACAGATCCCAGCCAGAGTATTCCTCCACTTGTTGGGGCACATGGCAGTGGCCATAGCCACAGTTCTCTGACCCACCTGCATATGAGGGTTTCCCAATGGACCCTTCAGGTCAAATGGGACCAGAGTACTGATGACCTGGATCAGCCAGTCATAGTCTCTGATCCAGTGAGGAGGACCTTGGAGTGGTGGCAGAACCCTGCCAATCTCCTGCAGGGTCCCATCTCGGACTTTGTCCCTACAGGAGATCCTCATGAAGACTACCTCGGGTCTTGGCTGGGGTGCTCCTTGGCTGACCGTCAGACCCAGGGGACCTGGTACAAAGCAGAGCAGCATCGCCACATAAGTGCTCTGGAGATGTCAACAGTTCCTTATGTCCTGCAACCCTTTTAGACCAACATTCTTCCCAGCCCACTGTTCATAAGGTACTACATCAACAAGAGGGGACTCATTCTTACCCTTTTATCAGGAAGCAATAAGAGTCTGGTACTGGGCCATCAAGCATGACCTGGAACTCTCAGCTGTTCATGTTCCAGGCACCCAAAATGTCCTAGCCGACAGTCTCAGATGATACAGGACAAGGGCTCACGAGTGGGAACTGTTGCCTCGGTGGTCAAAGATCTCTTGACAGGTAGGGCCAGCCAGAGTTGGACCTTTGGATCCCACTTAACGCAAAACTGTTTTTTTCTGCTCCTCTATCCAGGGCTTGAGTTTTCTGGCATGAATCATTGTCCCTCTCCTGTAAGGGAGGTTCTTGTATGCCTTCCTCCCTTCCTTCCTGCTTCTGCAGAGGGTTGTTTTCGAGCATCAGTCAGAGGGACAGAGATGATCCTAATAGCCCCTATTGGCCACATCAGATTTGCTTCCCCTACTGCATCTGCTGGCAGTGTAACCTCCACTATCCTTCCCCTGTGCACCAGCTTGCTTTCTCAGGAACAGGGCACCTGTTCCATCCAGACCTCAAGTCCCTGCATCTACATGCATGGCTCCTGCAGACTTAGCTATTGCCGCTTTGGGGTTTCTTCCAGGGTCACTGATGTCCTGGTGGCTGCTAGGAAACCTTCCACTAGAGCCACCTATGCCTTGAAGTGGAAGCCACTTGTCCTATGGGCCACTGTTCATCACCTGGACCCCTTCACCTGCCTGGTAAATTTGGTTTTGGAGTACTTGCTGTCACTTTCAGATTCTTGTCTGGGGCACTCCTCCCCTTTAGGTGCACCTTTCCACCATCTCTGCATACCATGCACCTATTGAGGGCAAATCTGTTCGCAGCTTGAGTATCCTGCACATTTTGCAGGGTATTCTGGATTTAGAGCCTCCCATCTGGGACCCTGTCTCTCCATGGGACCTTCTTTTCATGCTCGAAAGCTCACCCTACCTCCATTTGAGCTGACTGCAAGTTCGCGAGCTACACCTTCTGTTGTGGAAAGCGCTCTTTTTGTTGCCATTACTTCTTCTCAGAGAGGATTTCTGAGTTTCAGGCTCTGATGTAAAAGAGTCTTATTTGGTTTATCACAAAGACAGGATGTCTTTGAGTACAAATCCTAGTTTTTTATCTAAGGTGCTGTCTGATTCTACTTTAAATCAATCCATCCACCTATCAGATTATTTCCTGGGTATTCTAATCAGGGGAGGCTTTGCTCCATATTTTGAATGTTCATAGTGTGCTTTGGTATTATACAAACTGCACCCAGACTGTTAGGAAAACTGATCAATTGTTTGTTTCATTTGCCTCCAAGACAGAAGGGCACCTGTTTTGAAATAGTGTTTGTCTAAATGGTTGGCTAATCGCATTGTTTACTATTACCTTAAGTACAACATGCCCTTGCCTGGGCAGTTAAAGATCACTCCATCAGAGGTATGGCTGCCTCTACCACTTGTTTCAAGAATGTGTCTGCTGTGGACATCAGTACAACTGCCACCTGGAGTTCTGTCCACACCTTCATTCAGCATTACAGTTTGGACATCACTTCAAGACAAAGGCGATTTCAGAATCACAGCCCTTCAGGCCTTCTTTTCTGGAGCCTTCTGCTGACATCTACTGACTCCTCCAGCTGCCTTTTTGGTCAGTTCCGATACTGCTTGGGACTCAGTCCTACTGGTGTTGCCTGCTGCAAGAGCCCCTCAAAGTAAGATAGTACAATTACGTAAGAACTTACTGTAAGAGTAGATCTTAGAGAGGAGCTCTTGCAGCAGGTGCTGCTTTCCTCTCTTCTTCCCTGATAGTTTCTTCAGCTTTGCACCTCTTCTGCTTTCTGCAGCTCTGAGGACCCACCTCAGTTCTTTATTTTGCCACCTGTTTGGGGTCTCCAGTGGTAGAACTGAGGTAGGTGTGGGGACCACCCTTTTATAGAAAAGGTAGACGTCAACATGCTGGACGTCGGTGGGGGTGATTCTCCATGATAGACTGCTAGCTAGAAGTTTTCCATGTGGTCCTGGCACCTGGTGGCTCCAGTCTTACTGGTGTTGCCAGCTGCAAGAGCTCTTCTCAATGATCTATTGTTACAGTAAGTTCCATGTAACTGTACTTTCTGCCAGCAGATCTTCAAAAACAGGTGCTACACATAATCCCCTATCTTGACAACTGACCATCAGAACCAGGACTCAAGCACAAGCACAGAAGATTATAGAACTAGTGGTAGACTGTCTACAGAGGCACAGATGGGTGCTGAACAAGAAGAGCCAGCTTGTGCAAACATAATGCATTTCCCATCTGGGGTTAATCATAAATACTCAGCTCAGCATAGTGACCCTGTCATAGGAGGTTTCAGTCTCATCCATTATGTGTCACAGGTTTTACAGTGACTGTAAGAAGGAATGGGACTATGTACAGCTCATAAATCTCATGTTAGCCATAATTGGCACAGTCTCATAGGCCACATTGCACATTAGACCAATCCAGAGATATGTCTTGGACACGTGGAACCAATCATTCCAGACCTTCCACTACAAGGTAAATCCACCAGATCAGATAACCTCAACCTGATGTGTTGGTCCAACCAGAAGAATAAACAGAGAGATATGAGTCTGCATCTACAATTTTCTAGGACTGTGACCACAGATGCCAGTCTCCAGGGATGAGGGATGGTATGTTATTGTCATATGGCTCAGGGAATTTGTTCACTGTCCAAGACCAAACTACTGATCAACATACTGGAGATGTGAGTGGTGTACCACGCTCTACAGTTTTGATCAGACCCTCCAGGGTCACTCAAGTAATGATGGCCAACCTCAAAAACCAGAAGGGTACTAGCAGTCGCTTAATGATTAAGGAGTCCAGAGAGTGCTCATGTGGGAGTAACAGAACCTGCAATTCTTATTGACTTCTTACCTGGCCAGAAAGAGAACACCCAAGCTGACTGACTTAGCTGGGAGATGCTCAGTTAGGCAGAATGAATGTTTCATCCCACAGTTTTCAGTTGATCGGTCTGAGATGGGAACCATTACCAAAGGATCTCATGGCATCCAACTGAACAAGCAACTGCTATGCTATCACTTTCACTTCCAGGACAAAGGGCTCATGAAGTGGACACCTTGTCAGTAGGAATGGGAGAACCTCTAAAGGTTCTGAGGTTCTAAAAGTTCTGATAAGCTAAAAAGGTTCAGGTACTTATCCAAATCTTATCCAAACCTTTTACAACCTTTATGGTTTTATGGTGACTATGTCAAAAAATCATTTTAAACAGCTTTTAATCAACATATCTATAGAAAAAGCAATTAAACCCTGTTTAGTAGTACTAAACAGCATGAGTAGTGAAATGAGATGAGGAGTGATTAATGTGACCATGGATGTCCCTGTTGAAGGATGGTGACGATTTGGCCCAAAGGCAGGCAAATCCCAGATCTCTATTTTTTAACCAGTATCCAGTGTCTGACTTTTTGTAGAAGGGTATGTTTGGCACTACTTCAATGACTCTCGGTATGAAACACAATGAGAAACAACTTGGCAAAAAAAAACATAGCACCAGGCAGTCCAAAAGTCAACACTTCTCTATTACTACTGCCACTACTATCAGGCGCAAAAACGGAGCTAAGCAACATTTACATTTTTTTTTTTTTACTATCTCTTTATACTCCCCTTGCACCACGACCAGTCCCTCTCTCCAGGCATCCCAATACACCCAGTCTGCATCATGAGAACTGGGAGGATGCTCCAGAAGAGTCCCGCTCCTATACAAATCTCTAAGATCTGGTTTGACCCCCAGGTGGGCGGAAGAGTCCATCATACCTCCTCTGATCCTCAGTGGAATGTGCAACTGAAGTTCCTTCCTGGTTCCTCCATGGTTGCGGAGTCCCTCGCTAGCTTGGCCACACGGTGTTTTCCTTGTTCTGGTCCACCCCATGCCAACATCAGAGTTCGATGATGACCAATGAGATGGAGGCATGCTGAGATGTGCCCCTGTTCGGTCCTCGGCTGACTCTGGCCCCTCACTATCTATCTGCTTTTCCAACCACACCAGCTCTGCCTGTGGTCACCCAGATTATGGCAGTATAGTGGTGGGGCCAGCATCCCACCCTCCCAGAGAAGGAGAGCAGGGGCATACATTCCTTCTCCCCTGGCCAACCCCCAGTGACCCGAGTCCATCACTGAACCCAGGTCACCAACGTGGTGCACGGTATGGCGTCCAGCACCTCAACCCTCAGTGCCACTGGGCTGGCCCAACATTTTAAATTTAAATCAATCTGGCTAAGGCACATTTAGCTAAATGATGTCCTCAGAATGAGAAAGCGACTGTGTGTGAGATCAGGGACTTGTCTGCACAGTTACTATCAGTACAAACATGTCATATACTGGCTGCATCTCCACCCACCCCAGGATAAGGATGATATGGTGCAAAGGCAGGCAAGCCCCAGATCTTCTATTTTTTTTAAATCAGTCTCCGAGTCTGACTTTTTGTAGAGCGGGGACAATATGTTTGTAATGTAGGTCACCAGTTATATTCAGCAACAGCTCTTGGTATGGAACACAACAGGTAGGGCATCCTGCAGAACGTGAGCACTAACAAACAGAAGCATCATACTGGACCAAGGCTCATGAATGATGTGACCATGATTAGGGTGTCCTGATTGTGATGAAACTGAAGATTAAAAAATAAAAACAGGGTTGCTGCAAAAAAGTTGAAGTGGTGTGATACGTGATAACCTTGAATGTGATTCGTCATGACATGACATGAATCGTACACACGGCTGTACTTCCTGAACTGCTACAGTGTTCGTTCTAGATTATATCTACCAGATACAGCCAGCTTGTGAGGGCAAAGATTTGAGTCCATCTGCTGTTTGGGCATCCTGCAGAAGCGTGAACACTAACAGAAGCATTGTACTGGACCAAGGCTTGTGGTGATGTGACATGATAACGGTGTCCTGATTCATGATGAAACAAAGATTGAAAAAAAAAACAAGGTTGCACCAAAAAAGTTGTTTCTTCTGTAATCATGAAGTGTGGAACAGGTACTATATGTGTATTTTGGTAGGATTTCTATGTCAGTACAATCAGAGGTAAACTTTGTTATGTAGCCTTTAGATACTTTCTTAGTAATGTCTCCTTTATGAGAACAGAACACAATATAGTATGTGTTTAAAGAATGGATAGTTTCTTTGTAATGTCCCCAACGGAACAACAAAAACACAAGAGTTGTAATGATGCATGTTTTCTCTTTCTAAAGAAGACAGAATCTAAGTGTTTCGTATCTGAGAGCTGAGGATACTGTCCCTACTGTAGCGTTTGCTATTGATGTAGTTTTGTACTAAAACAAGGTGCCAGAAATAGTTGGCAAATGTGAAAATCGTGACCGTGATGACCATGAATGTGAATGTGATTATGACCGTGATGACCATGAGCGTGATTCTTCATGAGGATGAGGAATTGTGTAACAGTGGCAGTGCTTCCCTGAGCTTCCGATACTGGATGGAACTGAGCTTCTTCCTGACCGTGATGACCATGATCATGATTTGTCATGAGCACGAGGTGTGTAACAGTGAAAGCACTTTGCAGAGCTTAAAACACTGGATGGAACTGAACTTCTTCATGACCATGGTGACTGTGACCGTGAGCGTGATTTGTCATGAGGATGAGGAATCATGTAACAGTGAAAGTGCTTCCAGAGCTTAAAACACTGGATGGAACTGAGCTTCTTCATGACTGTGAAGACCATGACCAGGAACGTGATTCATCATGAGCACGAGGAATTGTGCAACAGTGAAAGAGCTTCCTGGAGCTTAAAACACTGGATGGAACTGAGCTTCTTCATGACTGTGATGACCATGACGGGAACATGATTCGTCATGAGAATGAGGATTTGTGTGACAGTGAAAGAGCTTCCAGAGATTAGAACACTGGATGGTACTGAGTTTCTTTGTGACCGTGAATGTGAATGTGATTTGTCGTGAGGATAAGGAAGTGTGTAACAGAGAAGGCGTTTCCTGGAGCTTAAAACACTGGATGGAACTGAGCTTCTTCATGACTGTGATGACCGTGAACATGATTTGTCGTGAAGATGCGGAATCATGTGACAGTGAAAGCGCTTCCTGAAGCTTCAGATTCTGGATGGAACAGAGCTTTCAGAAATAGTTTCCAAATGTGAAACTCATGACCATGATGACCATGAACATGATTTTTCTTTTTTATGCATGTAATGTGAATGTGATGGAATGCCCTGCCTACTAAGCCAAAGCGTATACCCACTAAGTGAGTACTGGGAGGAAGCTGACAAATGATTGACTTCTTGGGGCTCACACAGACAGCATGCAGAAGCGACACTGGTGGTGCACTGATGACTGACTGGCAGATTTTATTTCACACACACACACAGATTTTATTTCACACACACACACACACACACACACACACAGATTTTATTTCACACACACACACAGATTTTATTTCACACACACACACACACACAGATTTTATTTCACACACCACCTATGCTAAGGGCGATGCTGGAGATACTGCTGCTACCCACAGATTCAGGGACACTCTCTGAAACAGAACCTTTTCCCTTCAAAGATTCCATGTGATGTGACAGAATGCCCAGCCCACTGAGCCAATGCTTATACCACACTGAGCTAGCACAGAGGAAGATGACAGATGACTGACTTCTTGGGGGTGGGGTCACACAGACAGTATAAAGAAGTGGCACTGGTGGTGCACTGACAACTGGCTGGCAGATTTTATTTCACATATACACACACAAACACACACACACACAAATAATTTATTTCACATACCACCTACACTAAGGGTGATGCTGCAGACACAGCTGTTGCTACCCACACGGATTCAGGGACTCTGCCTGGCCTAACCTCTCTGATACAGTACTTTTCTCTTCAAGGATTTTTTTTATTTATTCCATGTGATGTAACAGAAATTAATGCCCCACCCAACTTAGCCAAAACTTATACCCCACTGAGCGAGCACAGGGAGGAAGATGACAAATCACTGACTTCCTGGGGGGCCAAAGACAGTATGCAAGAAGTGGCACACAGATTCAGGGACCCTGCCTGACCTAACCCTCTCTAACACTATGCTTTTCCCTTCAAGGATTTTATTTTTATTTATTCCACGTGATATAATGGAATGCCCTGCCCACTGAGTCAAAGCTTATTCCCCACCGAGCGAGCACTGGGAGGAATATGACAGATGACTGACTTCTTGGGGAGTCAACAAGACAATGCATGAAGTGGCACTGGTGGTGCACTATCTGACAGATTTTATTTCACACACACACACACACGTACGCACATTCACACACACTCACAGAATTATTTCACACACCACTTATGGTAAGGGCAATTCTGTGATACGCTGCTGCTACCCACACAGATTCGGGACCCTGCCTGGCCTAATTTTGACACAGTACTTTTTCCTTCAAGGATTTATTTTTCATTTATTCCATATGATGTGACGGAATGCCCTGACCATTGAGCCAAATCTTATACTCCACTGAGCTAGGACAGGGAAGATGATGACAGATGATTGACTTCATGGGGGGTCACAGTATGCAACAAGTGGCACTGGTGCACGGACAACTATCTGGCATATTTTATTTCACACACACACACAAATTATTTCACATACTACCTATGCTATAGGCGATGCTGCAGGCATTGCTGCAAACCACACAGATTCAAGGACCCTGCTTGGCCTAACCCTCTCTGACACAGTACTTTTTCACTTCAATGATTCTTTAATTTATTCCACATGATGTAATGGAATGCCCTGCCCACTGAGCCAAAGCTTATACCCCACTGAAAGAGCACAGGAGGATGATGACAGATGACTGACTTCTTGGGGGTCACATTGTATGGAACAAGTGGCACTGGTACACTAATGACTATCTGGAAGATTTTGTTACATACACACACACACACACACACTTATTTGACACACCACCTGCAGGTGCTGCTGCTACCCATACAAATTCAGGGACCCTGCCAGGCCTAACCCTTTCTGACACAGTACTTTTCCCTTCAAGAATTTTTATTTATTCCATGTGATGTGATGGAATTCTCTGCTCACTGAACCAATGCTTATACCCCACTGAGCAAGCACAGGAGAAGGATGACAGATGACTGACTTCTTGGGGGGGTTCCACACAGTGTGCAAAGTGGCACTGGTGCACTGACAACTGACTGGCCTAGCAGATTTTTTATTTCACACACAGTCTCACACACATACACACACACACACTCACACACAGATTGTATTAAATAAAAATAGAAATCCCCACTGAAGTGACTGAGTAAGCACAGGCAAGAGAACTGAGAGAGTTGACTTCTTGTTTTGGGGCAATTGGGCAAACAGCAAGAAGGCTAACTGGGAGTGGTGTGGTAGTGGATGGCATGCTGGCACAGTTCAACAGATTTCACCTCATCTGCTAGACTGCTACCCCCAAAACAAAGAAATGGTCAGTCTGACTGTGGCATAATGGTGAACTCTCTTATTTCAATCTTTTGCTCTCTTCTTTCTTGTCTGCACTCTAGTCTGTTTCCAAGTTCTTTCTCACAACAAGCTGCCCCCATCTCCACCAAGTTCCTTCTCACCTCCCGAGTCTCCTCAATATATACTTCTCCCCACCCCAATCTCCAACTCCAACACCCAACCCTCGGCTCAGTTCCCTCCCAAGTCCTTGACTCCTAGTCCACTACTCCCCACCCCCAACTTCCCCAAGTTTAATTTACTTGTTTTGTTTTAGTACTTCTTTATATATAAAAAGATTTTAATTCGCTTTCAATTTTTTTAGAGTCAACTTCTTCTTCTTCCTCTTTTGCCCAAGGGGGCAAAGCGATCTGAAAGTAATTAAAATGCAAGTTGCACAAGCACACAAAATCCAGCACTGGGCAGCCACTAGAACCTGCTGCTCCTTCCATCCCAATTCCTCTGCATAGGTCTAAGGTGGATCATGTAGGTTGCTAGAGCACACCCAATCAGAGAGCAGTAAAAATATCGACTATCAAAATATCAACACGCATTTGATCGTCGTTAAAATACCTCAGACGTTTCTTATCGACATCAAAAATACAGACATAATAAATACCGACCACATCAGAATGTGAGCTACTGCTGAATGAACGCTGCTTTTACACATCACATCAGCAGTGAGCTACTGGAGTAGTAGTTAAGCAGTAAGCAGATGATGAGTATTTGCATGTCTATGTTGTACACTGCTGAAGGAATGCGCTTTTACACATACGCAGCTTCTCCAACAGCAGCATATTTCTGACAGTCATGGTGGAGACATGGAATTAAAAAGCCAATTTCTTTATTGAAGGCTTTTAAAAAAATGTTATGTCATATGTCCATCACAGTACCAGACTGTGCAATTCCTCTTAGAAACTCATTGGAAGAACGGATTTCTTTCTCCTTGATTATGTTATTTAGTTTGTCTTCCCGTGCTGCATACTTTTTCCTGATAGGTGATCTAGGAAGTCCACGGTTGATCTTTTCAATAATGTGTTGCGTTGTTCTCTGCTCATTCATTATCCCTGTAAAGCGATGTATGCCCACATGTGCAGAACTAATCAAAGCACCGAGACGTCTGTGCCAGGCTTCAACATTGTTCTGCGTTCTTGGGAAACCAAATATGTGCTGATCATGTACTGACCACAGCTCCAGTGAAAACAGTGGTGGGCTTAGAACCAAAATATTGTTCGCATCCTATGGCGCACCTTCCCATGCACATAGTTCTCCTCGAACTACTCCAGTACTGGTGTACAGCTCTCAGGGAAGTCTGCTTTCAGCGCTTGAATGTTTGTGGTATCTCTTGCGGTTCAAGGAATGCTAATGCCTGCAAGTGCCTCAGCAATAGGCTAAAGTCAGGATCTGAACCATATGTAACAGCTAATCCTGCACTTTGTATTTTCCTCCAAATAATCTGTCCCAAATGGAAAAGACAACCTTTATTCCTTGCATCTGGAAATTCTGACTGGCAGGCATTTATTGCAGCCTGCTCAAAATCGGTCACAATGAACTTAGGATCCAGAATTACCCCATGCTCATCAGCAATATCGTGTATATCTTGGAAGAGCCTGAACAATCTAGTGATTTTGCAGACATTGGGGAATACACTGAGTGGCAACACTCTGCTGTTGTCTGGCTCCCAACTGGTGCATGTATTGAGTACAACTGGCTGAAATAATGTAGGAACAGTTTTAAATGTTCATCCATTAACAAACCACAGTAGCAGACAATTTTAAGATGTTAGCTTTGGTTGTAAATATCAATATGGTCTCACCAGCACAAATTGAGTGCTTAACAAGAAACAGCTCACCATCCAAGTATTTAATGGAGTCAGGAATAGAAAGACTTTAAGACTATTTGGTTCTGGTGGCATATTTTCGTTGTCGCGTTTCACCCTTGCCTCAAGGCTGATGAGATGGCATATTATGGCGCACTTCACTATGGATACCAGCACATTCAGCCTATATAATTTGGGCAGGGGTATCGTTAGTGCTAAGTGCTCGCTGCTTTATGCGCAGCAACACTTCTGCAACAGGTCCTTCAGTTGCATCTGGAGAGTGCTTATGCTTTGAGTTAGACATAAAATGTGCTGTGCTCCGACTTTAACAGTGCTCACCGTCCTTTGCAACCATATTTTTGGGGGACAAGCTCAGTAAAATAGATCACCCTTTGCCTTTCCTTCACATATACAACCCATCCACACATAGTTTGTCATGCCTTTTGAGAAGGACTGGTTGCAAGCCTCCATCATCGGCAGCCATCCTATTACCTTGCCAGTTCTACGAGACAGCTCAATCAGACCTACCTATGTGCAGCATGTGTCAGGTGGGAAGCCAGAGCAGACAAGTGATCAACTGGATTAATTAGATTAATTAGCTTGAGTGTTGGAAGCCATAGTAAAGCCATAGTAAAGCTAGTAGTAAAGTACAGCTTCATATGGTAAACCAAAATAAGCAGCGTTCATTCAGCATGCTCCTGTGAAGTCAGCAATCTGTTACTGTTACTGTGCTGTGTGTAATTTATAACTACTACTTCAATGTCAGGCTGTTGGTAGGTCGTTTTCGTTATTATTAGTAGCGATCTTGTGAATGTGTCAGTATTGCGGTGATGATATAGTGAATGTCGAGAAAATGGGTGTCGATATTCGTACCAGACCCCCAATCAGGTGTTACCTTAGGAGATGGACAGCTTGGCCCTCCGTGAGGAACCAGAGTCTTGTCTCTGGTCCCTCCTGTGGGTTCCTCCTGCTCCGGCAATTCTCATGCTGCATTTCCCATGATAGAACAGCCATCCAAACCGATCTGAACAGCCAAAAGTGTTCAGAAACCGTTCGTTATGAAAACTTCAACATGTTCAGGTCGGTTCATATTTTGTTCGAACCAGTTCGCCCATCCCTAATTGTCAACACCACTGAATTTCAGTAGGGCTACATTTTCCCCACTCCCATGAACCTGTAAGTACTACACAAGATTCTGTCAACAACAGCAATTGTGGTACTGGTTGCCCCAAACTGGCCAAGGAGGTCTTGGTATTCTCTCATACAAGAGATGACAATAAACACAACTTTTGCCTACTCTTTTAACAGAATCTTCTGAGCCAGGGGCCTTCATTACAGTCTATTAGCCCTCAACCTGATGGCTTGGCTACTGAGAGGAAAGATTGCTAGCCCTAAGATAGCATTCAAGCATGGTGGAGTATTTGTTATAGTCAAGAAGGCAATCCACAAACAGCACGTATCATAGACAATGGTTTATTTTTAAGAAATGGTGTGCAGAAAAGGGACTTCACCATCTCTTGCAAGACTACTACTCATATTGGACGTCCTGACTGATGGGAAGGATAGGAGTCTAAGTGTTGCCTCCCTCAGTGTACAGACATCAGCTATATTAGTCATTAGGTCCCTCAGGGATAGGTCAGATTGATGCCCACTCCAATGTAGTTAGGATCTTAAAAGTGGTCCAGATTACTTCCCACATTAGACTGACTTGTGCACCATGACAACTTTAGCTGGTTTTGGATGCCTTCAAAAACACCTTTCCAGCTGGAATCAGTGTTCCTAGTAGCTATTTGTTCGGCCAAGCAAATTGGGAGTTACAAACCATGTCTTGCAAGCAGTCCTTTCTAGTATTTCATAGAAACAGAGTCACCCTGCAACCGGTTTCTACTTTTCTTCCCAAGGTGGTGACTCAGTTCCATCTTGAGCAGGAAATTAATTAACCCACCTTCCCCACTGACCAGAGTTCATCCACCAGGATTCACCCATTGGAGATGGAAGTCGACTCCACCTTTATCTCTTCATCAAGAAGACTATTCACAAGTCATATAGATTATCTGTCCTTACAGCAGGCAAGAAATTGGGTCACACTGAAGCTAAGGACATGACTGCACATTGGCTTTGCTCAACAATTGCTGAAGCCTATTGGGGATGGGCTTGACCACCACGGTGCATTCTGCTTAGGCAGTAGCCACCTCCTGGCCTGAAAAGGGTCAGATTTCCTTGCAGGATATGTGTTCCACAGTCAGCCGGTCTGTGCTGCATTCCTTTGTTAGATATTATCATCTGGATGTGGTATCAGCAGCTAGAGCTAATTTCAGCAGTGCAGTCCTTTCAGCCACAATGACTCCACCCTAGGTTGCCGTCCACATTTTTCCACCCAAAAACTGGGTAGTCCGGGCACTTCTAAAAATCCACTGGTATGGACTGCAGAGTGCTATAAAGGGGTGATCTGTAACAGCATTTACTCACCTGGTAAAGGTGATTAGATAAGCCCCTTTAAAGTACTTCACAGACCAGCTAATGTGGACAGTAGCATTCTAGAGTACATGGTGGCATTTTTGTATTGTATGACATCAGTATGATTTCATATATTTGGCTATTCCATTAGGGATATGTGATAAAAATTGCTAGCACATACTCAGTCATACTGCATGATGCAATCCTTATCTGACACAACTCCGACAGAGGTCAGCATGCAGTGTAGTATGGTGTTGTGGTTGCTCGTCTCATGTGTTTCTGTTTTTTCTTTGTTTCATTTCTGCTACAGAAGATTCTTGCTGGAGTTTTCTGAGATGGACTAAGGGGCTGGCCTTCTGCTAGTCTGAAATTTCACTGGATCGTGCATTATCCTACAGGATAGACGAGGATATTCCACTGGTAAGGACTGTGAGTACTATAAATGGGGCTCAACCAATCACTTCTATCAGATGAGCAAATACCATTATCACTTATTGTGCTTATATTAGTTCCCAAAACTTCAGTGAGAGTATGCCACTTACTACCAGTACCATTGCTTTTTGGAATGCCTGTTTTGTGGAACGCATAATCAATGCACATAAAGTGCCAACAATATAAATTATGGCTAAACTATACAAGAAATTTCTCAAATAAAAAAATAGAATGGTACTAGAACTAAATGGTTCTGGCACAGATAATGTCTATTGTGGAGCAGCACAGAGGATCACAGAAGCATGTAGAGATACAGCAGCTTCACCCAAGCTGTGCACAGCCATTACAGAATTATGCTTAACCTGTTTGACATCAATGTAGGTTTGCAGTAAAATAACTTTCTGTGACTGTGAAGCAAAAAGCATTAGACATAACTTAAGCTGCATGTGCTCTTGTGTGCAACATATCCCAAGAAGCCCCTGAGAGGAAGGCCCAGAAACAACTCTCAACCACTGGTAAGGTGGTGTTCTGAGTCTGGGAGCCACAGATATCACCTTTAACACCCTCTGGTGCCTACAAAAGAATCCTTGGCATTCTGCTACTGTTTGTTCCACCAGGAAGAAGTGCCACTAGGTTGGTGCAGCAGTAGCAGGATTTTTCAACATGTGGGTCATGCTTTGCTGTTTTCAAAGACAGGACACATAACAATGACAGAGCCCAGTAATATGCAGAATGGTAGACAACTTTGTAAGTCCAGATGGAAAGTGACAAGTTTCTGTAAACAGCTTAATGAGTTCATGTGCTGTACTTTTGTGTGTGTGTGGGGAGGGATACTACCTGATATGTAGAGTGTTGCTTGACAGCTGAGGGTGGAGTTGGGAAACACAAACATACACACACACACACACAAAGTTTAATGGGTTCATGTGCTGCAGCAAGGGTGTGTAGGTGTAGGTGTGTGAGAAGGTGGGTGGGGGGAAACTGATTATGTAGAGTGGTGCTTGACAGCTGGGGGTGGTGTTGGGACACACACACACACACACACACAACATACACACTCACTGCTCACAGTCATGTATGAACAGAGCCCTGTCAAACAGGGCAGTCATCATACAGAACAGAAAAATAGTTTGTCTAACACTGTGAAGTGCAGTGTGAACTATTTTTCTAACTTATGTGATGCAATTCTCCTTCAAGAGTGAAGAACCAGCTTTTGATTCAGAGTATACCTCTTTAACATACTCATAGCTAAACAGCTGTTGCAAAGCCCTGTTGTATGTTTGAATCCCACTACAACCACTGACTCACTGAGTGAATGTGACCAAGTTGCTTGGCCTCCCAGTGTTGCATCCCTCAGCTGAACTATTGAGAATTCATAATAACGATGATAACATTTTTATGTTATGAGGTAGAAGTAAGTCCCAAATGAAAATTCAATGGTTAACTTACTTGGGCAAGTCACATTTGTAAAATATAAATGCCAAATAAACATTCAATGTTTTAACTCAACTGAACAAGTCACATTCATAAAATGATTATTTTCAAGTATAGGGACTTCTTGGTTGATCCCTTTGTGGCACCCTCCTTTTACTATGTTTAACCCAGAACACTTATGCAAAGAACAAGGTACAGAACACAGGCCTGAGCTCCCACACTTGGCAGGTGAGCCAGAGGGTGGCGTGGAGTATAACAAAGCAAAAGGCACGGCATATCTGTAGTTAGATAAATGGACACAGATCCAGTGCTTTAGAGAAATAGATATATGGTACAGTAAATGAAACGGACAATTCACTAAACAAATAGTATTAAGTGTATTTAATAGTTTGGACCACTGCCCTGACGAAGACAGAGTTATGAAAAACAGCAAAAAAAGCCAGAACTGAGAATGGAATATTGTTAAATAATGAAAATACTCCTTTTCATTTAAAATATGGGGAGCAGGCTGTATAAAAACAACAGTAACTACAGCTCACAATGCCTGTGACCTGTGTTCAGCAATGAGCTCTGGTTGTCCGGTCCATCCAGGTGGAGGAAGATCAATCATTCCAGATGATGTCCTCTTCCTTGGCAATCAACTTTGATACCAGCCCCTGTGGCACTGAGGGTTGAGGCGTTGGACGCCACACCATGCCACGCCGGTGACCCGTGTTCAGGAACAGACACAGTCCACCGGGGCCAGCAGAAGCAGGGGAGGACAGAGCATCTGGAGGACCTTCCCTAGGGAGGGAGGATCAAGCACTGGCACCTGAGTGCCCCTGGCAGAAGCTGGGGAGCATGGTGTATGTGTGCATACATGGGGGAAGTCAGGTGCAGATGCCTCAAGGGGCATGTACGGGAGAGTGTGCAAGTCACTTTGGCTGGTGTCATTGCATGCATTCAGCTCCAGAGGGGCTAAATTAGGAAAATCCACTGCAGGTGCTTCTATGAAGGTGCCTCGCCCACCTTCTATCACTACCTGACTGACTTCCCATTCCAGACTTGTGTCCGGGGACACCTTGGCTGGTGGCACAGCCCGCCCTGAGGAGGCAAGCCAGGGGCAGGAGAACAACTGATTTGGGAGCAAGGGTGACGAGGGCCATGACCGGGCTGGATATCTGGTGCTAGAGCAGACAGGAAAAAAAAGCAATGAGCTTTGGTTGTCAGGGGTCCGTCCAGGTGGAGGAAGATCAATTATTCCAGATGATGTCCTCTTCCTCTGAGGGGGTTCTCTTGTGTCTACAACGCTGTGACCTATGTGACCTTAAACAGCAATACGCATTGCAATACAGAAATGAAGGGGAAGTTGGATGGGCTCCACTCTACACTCTGCATGCACAAGCATTCAGCTCCTTGCATGCTGGCATCCCAGCAGCAGCAAATTAATCAAGGAAGCATGGGGTAGCAAAGGAGGGAAGAGGAAAAGAAGCAGTCAGAACAGAAGAGGGAGGAGGAAGGTTAATAAAAAGGGAAAAAGTGTTGAGCAGCTGGCAAAATCTGGAAGGCCATGTGTGCTAATGCTGAAGACTTGGAAATAAGATCCGGACATAGCGCCATCATGGCAGAGGCTGACCTGGATACTGTGGTCAACTGAGTCATGGTGCACTGACTACCACAACTGGAACATGGCCATACTAGGTTACACAATGCTCACAAAGAAGAAGGTATGAAGAAAAGGAGGGGGTTTGGTGCTTTATGTGAAGGAAGGCAAAAAGCAGTTGAAATACAAGGAATGCAGGAGGGCTGAGGTGTTGTGGGTCACCCTTGAGACAGTAAATGGAGCCACTGTTCAGATAGGTGTGATCTATAGGCCTATGGCACTGGGAGAATACTTAGATAAGAAAATGCTAGAAGCAGTTGGCAAAATGGCAGAAGAGGGGGAAGTGTTGCTGGTGGGAGGACTTCAATCTGCCAGATATACAGTAGATTGAAGGCTCCCAGCCGGGAGGCTTCAGCCAGAAGTAGGACATCCTGACTCCCTGCAGGGGAGCATTTCACAGACAGCTGGTCATTGAACCCATGCAAGATGGACCTGGGGCTTACTAACAGGGACAGTATTGCAGACATTATGGTGGGAAGCATCTGGGGACCAGCAATCATTGTACTGTATGGTTCAACATAAGAACAGTTGTGAAATCCAAACACACAGTGACAAGAGTCCTGGACTTCAGAAGGGCTGATATTATAAAATGGGTGAATGCCCCAGGAATGACCTGTAAAGGGGATGACCAGGGGAGGTGGAGGAACAGTGGGCCAAACTAAAAGAAGGCATAGTGAGGGCAACAAACCTGTACTTCAGGCAGGTAAGCAAAACAAAAAAGAAAGAAGAGACCATAATGGTTCTCAAAGGAGGTGGTAGAGAATGTAAAGAGCTAAAGAGTGGCATTCAGAAGGTACAAGGAGACCCAGACAGTGGAGGCTAGGAAGTATATCAGGAAAAATAGTAGGAGGCAGGGAAAGCTCTTGGGAGCACAAAGGCATAAATGGAAGAAAGGACAGCACAGGCTGTATCAAGGGGACAAGATATTCTTTAGATATGTTAGTGAAAAAAGGAAGACAAAGGGTGGACTGTATGGAGGGATCAAGAAAAGGCACACATCTTGAACAGATACTTCTGCTCAGTGTTCACAGTAAAAGGGAAGGAGGGACCACGAAAAAGCACCAGTGGCTTTGAGGGAGGAAATGGACACTAGTCCTTTTTCTGTGTATGAGCCAAGAAAGTACTCATTAATCTGAAGGTGGACATAGCTATGAGACCAGAGGGAGTACATCCAAGGTTGCTGAGGCAGCTTGAGGAGGTACTGGCTGCACCTCTGATAACCCTATTTAAAGATCATTGGAGACCAAACTGGTCCTGAAGGACTGGAGAAGGGCAGAAGTACAGTACAAGTCACATTAAACTTTTCCACCAATGAGTTGCTTTAGCATTTCTGACTGAGTTGCATAAGTGTTGCTGAATTTAGTACATAACCTTACACAAACTGTTTCTTAAGAGTTTCCACTCAGTTTTGTATTGCACTGTGATTGGACTTAAGGCACATGCCAACTGAGAAGCAAAAACATTTTATGAAATTAATCTTGAGTAGATTTAGTGTTGGAAAATAATGTAGTATGAGTTGCCAATGCATTGCCAATTGTAAAAAATGCTTAACCAACTCATTGGTGGGACAGTTTAATACCACTTGCATTGTAGCCCCACTCTCACAAAAAGTGGTAGAAGGGTAGAAGCAGGCAATTATAGACCTGTCATCCTGAGCTTGGTGGTGGATAAGTTAATGGAAACACTACTGAAGGAAACGACTGAGGAATATCTGAATCCAGCTGGTTACAGGATCTAAGGCATCATGAATTATAGGGGAAGGTCATGCCATACAAATCTGATAGATGTCTTTGACTGTGACAACAAGGAGGATTAGGAGGAGCAGTGGATGTGATCTTCTTGGATTTCAGCAAGGCTTTCAACACCATTCAACACTGGAGACTGATAAGCAAGTTGGGTAGCTTGGGGTGGGCAACAAGATTGTAACTTGGGTAAAACTAGTTAGGAGATAGAACACAGAGAGTAGTGGTAAACAGAGTTCATTCAGAGGAAGTGAGAGTGACCAGTGGGGTACCTCAGTGGTCAGAGCTGGGATGGGTTCTCTTTAATGTCTTTATAAGTGACATAGCAGAGGCTGGAAGGAAGGTCTGCCCTATTTGCTGATGACACCAAGATCTGCAACAGAGTGGACACTCCAGGAAAATGGAAAGGATGGGCAGGGATCTGAAAAAACTGGAGGAATGGTCAAGAGTATGACAGCTAGGTTTTAATGGGAAAAGTGCAAAATAATGCACTTGGGCCATAGAAACCTGGGGGCAGAGTACAAAATGAGGGGTGTGATACTGACAATGACAAAGCAGGAAAGAGACCTGAGGTACTCATATCAGATGACCTGAGAAGGGTGGCGAAGCAGTGTGACAAAGCAGTCAGGAGGCTAGTGGGATGCTAGGGTGCATAGGTAGGGTAACACCAGCAGGAAGAGGGAGATGGTGTTGCCCTATATAGATCACTGGTAAGACCCAACCTTGAGTACTGTGTCCAGTTCTGGAGACCACATCTCAGGAAAAGCATAGACAAGTGGAGGCATTTCAGAGGAGGGCTACCAAAATGATGCAGGGTTTGCATCAAAAGCCTTATGAGGAGAGGCTAAATGAGCTTAATATGTACACCCTGGAGGAGAGGTGGATATGATAGAGACCTTTAAATATCTCATGCAGGTCAATAAGGTTGAGATGGTATATTTTCAGAGAAAAGGTGCTATAGAACAAGGAGACATGCTATGAAGCAGGAGGAAGGTAGATTCAAGAGAGCTGTGAGGAAGTACTTCATTACAGAAAGGGTAGTGGGTTCTGGAACAACTTTCTAGCAAAGGTGGTGGGGTGAAACTGGCAGGGTTCAAAGGGATAAGCACAAACAAATCATTGGAGGTAAGAAAGGAGGGAGAAGAGAGAATCATAGATCAAGTAGGGTCTGCAGTGAAAGTGAAGATAAAAAAGAGCAAACTAGGTGGACCCAGCTGCCCTTATCTGTCATTAGTTTCTATTTTTCAGGGACCCAAAACAAAGAAACAGTGTCTTGTGTAGGATGATCTGAGGCTCACTTGGGCCCCAACCTCCTTCACAGTCCACATCACTTCCTACCCTGGAAACTTCTGCTTCTGTACCCAGGAGGAGATTGGAGTTGGAACTGACATGCCTAACCCCACTATGGGGAAGGAAGCCTGTGGGATTTAATGAAAGAGGAGGTAAGCAGCAGTGATACAGGAGATGGGACTGGATCTGATACAGGGAAAGTCTTGACAAGGAAAGGGTATAAAATATAATAAAGAAAAAATGTGGTGAGTGAGGTTTCTCAGATGATTCAGGGCAGTGCATTGCACCACCATGTGAGGGGTCCAGGTTCAGGAGAGGTTCCCACTCTCCACTTGTTTGCAGGCTTATGGTCAGGTGTACTGCCAACGATAGTACCATCTGGTTGGAGAAAGAAGATGCCAGTTTTAGGCACCAACCATTTGCTTACACAGTAACCGCCTGTGGTAGAGCAAGGAGGACTTGGGTGGCATGCTCCCAAGCCATCACTGCAGGAACCCCACAGATGCAAGGGTTTGCTGTGGCACCTGTGGATATAGGGTAAATCTGTGTGTGTGGTGTGCACATGCGCAATTGAAGGAAAATCATTCAACCATTGGTATGTAGAGCCCCAGTACTATTGCACCTAATGCCACACTGAAGTTATGTTATGGTTGTTAGGGTTGGGAGATTGTTGGATGATACCTGAAGGGGAGCAGCTATGGGCCTGGTGGAGGAATACCTACAGAAGAAAACAAAAATATGTTGAGTGAGCAGCATCCTTACTTTCTGGGGCCCATGTACCCACACCATTTTTTTTACATATCTGGCTATAGAGATATTTAACCTAATTTGTTTTCATAGCTGCCAGACAGGGCAAACCCTTCCCATCTAGCGAGCAAACTATTTCATCTTTGAAAGCATAAAGGTATCTGCCTCAGTCTAGGGGAAACTGTTGAGGATGTTTCAAATATGAGTAATTCTTAATTTCTGTACTCATGGTTCCATGGATTCAAACTAATTCAAATAATTAATGTCAGCATTATGTAAAAGCAACAGAGGCTGCTGAGATCTAACACTCCTTCTCGGGATGCTTTAGCTTAAATAATAAAAACACAGATAGGGTACTTTGTTGCAAATAATACCTATTCAGACAGGAGTTCCAAGGTAAACCCTGCTGTTAACACTTCCAGGTGACATTCCTAACATGATTAAGAACCAAAGGTGTAGTCATAACCAGTTAAACTGTGGCCCTGCAAAAATCTTCCAAAGTTCTGAATGGCAGTCCTAATTTGATATACTGAAATGACAAGAGCAAATAGTATATATCCTTTTAATACGTGTGTGATCACTAATGGATGAATTAAAATAAATGGAATTTTCAAAATGTGACGAAAGAATATAGAGATATCTGCACAAACTGTACAGTTATACAGTAATAATGAAAATTGAAATGTTTGCCTTGAATGCTCTTATTGCACCTTTGAAATCTTGTCTAATGGGGACATCTAGTGGTAATACTGGTCACATCACAGTACTCAGTGATAGATTTAGTGTGCATTTCTCTTAGGTTTCTCTAATGCTCATTTTCTTTTTTTTATAATTTAACAATTACTTTGCAATTTGTTTCTCAATATTTTCAATTTAATTGATTTGTTTAATGCATTTTCTCTGTCAGATAGCCCAAAAAATTAAAACCGTGTTTTATGGTGGTCCCAGGGCAAAAGCAGTTTTAGAAATAAATTTTACATTTGCACAGTGCAACTTACAATGGGGAGGAGTACAGTATATGTTATACAAACCATAGGTTAATAATAAAATAATACCCAGTTGCTTGCAGTTCTGCAGATGCAAGCTGAGTGCCCTGGGGTGGGAGACAGCAGCAGAAAAGGTAATTCTGGTCCCAGAAAGACAGAACAAATTTAAACACCCATCACTTGAAAAATGGAAAGAAAGATCAAAGAAACAGGGATCACAGACTAGTAACCACTTGCAGCCTCTCTGTATTTTTGTGGAATTCCGTATATTGGAGAGGAGAGTACTACACTTGGCAGCCTGCTAAGTATTAAATAAATATTAATTGGCTGGCATTGAGAAGAGGATTTAGGAGTGGTTTCTTTCTTATAGTGCAATAATTCTAACAGAATTATTTTATTCTTTTAGCAGTGTTGAACAGTAAACTATGTGCAGATGGAATGCAGGCTAAAGAATACACTTTATATTTTGGGCATGTGAGAGATAAGTGACAATATAACCCATCAAGGTGGGCATTGGGCAATACTGGACTGCCCAGCAGAATAATGAGCCCAACACTGCAGGGGAGGGCCTTATAGCCTCTGGAAGGTCCAGTATTGCCCATACCACCCACCATGGAGGGTATTATTGCACTTAGAAAATGGGTACATGTAGGTTTTTTGTAATATTTAAAATAAAAAATGATAAAAAAGATTAAAACTTATCTTAAAGTTGTTTTAGTAAGAGTCCCTCTACTGGTATCCTTACCATTACATACCAGTAGAGGAAGTGCAGTGTTTACAGTCCTGATGTTTTCCTACTGCTGTGTACAGCATGTACCTGTAGTTCCTGAACTATCACCCTGTCCACTGAGTTTACTTGCGTTCCATTGTTTTGTTTGTTTGTTCACGAGACCACATTATACCCTCGTAGTATGGAACACTGGTAGCGACCATGTGAAGTGACAGGTAACAACACATGTTAATTTTTAATGAAGAAAGAAATAATGATAAAAAAGAATTCGACTAAGGAGTTATAGGAGTGGAGCGAGGTAAGACAGGGACATCGGATGTGATGTTTGGGGAGACAGTCAGGAAGCAGCAACAAAACAACAACAAAATGGCAAAAGTACAAAAGAAACAGAGGTTTTACTTTTTTGTGTGCAGGGGAAGAGAGCCATTGTTATGCTGTCATGCTTCCCAGCAAGACCGTGGACTTCAGACTGTGCAGTGGAGCTGTACTGGCGGCATGATTGCCATGGATAAGAAAGGTTTTGGGGGTTAAAAAATACTGTAGTTACTGTACTAGTGACTTTCTGATGGTGTGCTAAATGACCTGCGGGGTGGTGATGTGGGGGCTGTCTCATTCGGTCGCCCGTTAGTGAGGAAAACATGGTGGCTGCTCTGTTGAAAATTTGGGGTGCCCAATGATATCCCAAGTAATGGGCACGAATGTGAACTTGTTTTTCAGTGGGCTTTATTGAAAATATCCACTGAGATCAGTGTCCTAGCCAATCAGAAATCTAGGATTATCTTACCTCATTTTCTAAGAGGAAACTGTTACCTCACTCCCTCCACCCACACAGGGCTGCAGTGTGGGACCAAGTGAGGCTGAGAAGCCTCAGGAAGCAGGTGATTAGTGCAAAAGAATATATAGAGAGTAATGTTGGTGCAGGTGTATGTGAGAGGATTTTCACACACCAAGGTGTCTGATAACCATAAACCCCAAGAGTAAAGCTTGAGGGGCTTATGAGATTATCACACACTGAGGTGTGAAAATCCACATAACACAAACCTTGAACAGGTATTATTTTTATAATAACTGGTGCAAGATTTCCAATCAAGGCAAAAACAAAAGCTGTATTTGTGCAAGCCTGTACCTAAGCAGCCACTGTATAGTCAGTGGCTTATGCTTCCCATTTTCTTTTATTAAGAAATGTGTTTTAGGCTCTTACATGGTTTACATGTTTTTTGAAGGTAAAAGAAAGCCATATGACCCATCGAGTTTACCTCCCCACTCCTTGTGGGTTATTTAATCAAACACCCTAGATATATTTATCTAATTCATTTTAAATTCTTCTATGTTTTTGAGATGACTATTTTCTGGGAAGAGTATTCCATAATGTCAATACCCTAATGTGAAGAAATATTTCCTTTGTTCCTATTTGCTCTATGCACAAATAATTGATGACTATTATATCTAAGTTTATTTGGTTTGTTAGCATATCCTATCCTACATTCTACCATCAGTTGTTTATCTTGAAGTATTTTAAACAACATCAATAAATCACCTCTCTGTCGCCTTGTTTCTAGATCATACAACCTCAGTTCCTTACACCATTCTGGATTTGAACAATTTTGTTAATCTGAGTGTCAACTTTGTAGTCCTCCTTTGGACACCCTCAAAGGAGCCTCTGGTCCTTTGACAAATAGGGTGACCAGAAGGCTGCTCCTAGTCCAGTGTGGTCTAATGTATGAATTATAGAGATGCAAAATACAGGTTTCATGTCCACTAATAAATGATCTTTTGATGCAATTCAATATATTTTGAGACCTTAGAGCAATCTGTCTACAATGGTCACTAGATGATAATTGATCATTAATCAATATGCCTAGATCTTTTTCAGAATCAACTGACTTTGTTTATTATTTAGAAAATATCTTACATTTGGATTTCTGGATCCCAGGTGCATTACCGTGCATTTGTCCTCATTAAACATCATGTTGCCATCTGTTGCCCAATCTTCCAATTTTGCAAGGTCTTTTGTAGTGCCTGTATACTGTATTTTCATTAGTGTTTACTACTTGACTTAATTTAGTGTCATCAGCAAATTTGCTGATGTGGACATCACTACCTTGTGGAGATCTAAAATGTATATTCCAAACAGAACAGGGCCCAAGACCAAGTCCTGGGGCACCCAACTTGTCACAGAAATCTGATCTGAATAAACACCTTGAAGTCCAACTACTTGGGTCTGTTAGTCAACTCTCTGAAACCTAAGCTATTATATGTTGATCAAAATTCATATATTTCATTTTTGTACCACAATGTAATGTGAAACTTTGTCAAAAGCCTTTTAAAATCAAGAATATAACACCAACTGTTAGGCCTCTATCAATACAACTGCTAATTGTTTCATAGAAATTGATAATATTTGTGGTATCCATGTTGTTTAAGATCCTTAATTCCCTTCATTCCATCTCTGCTTCAATTCTGATCTTAATATTCTTTCCATGGTCTTGCAGACCACGGATGTAAGGCTAATTGGTTGATAGTTTGCAACTTCCTTTTTATTTCTTTATTTTTGTAAATTGGGGTAACCACAGCTTGTTTCCATTTATTAGGTATGTTACCTTGCTGCAAAGAGCTATTGAAATATATTTTTAGTGGGAGGAAATTGATTGGGTTAAGTTCTCAATTAACCTAGGGTTAATACCATCAGGTCCTGGTGCTGAATCTACTAGTAAGACATTAATTGTAAATTCAACTTCAATATTAAATTCTTCTGTGTGATCAATTGTAGATATTTGCAGCCCTTTATGATCAGCAGTAAATACTGACCCAAAAATGAATTAAATTTATTTCATGTATCAAAGAATCTCATAATTCTTTCCCATTATCATTTACTATTCATGAAATTCTGCATTTTTGTCTATTTTTATTAATATACAGTATGTAAAAAAGCTTTAGGTTTTTGTTAATGCTAATTTATATTCTACCTTACTCCTTTCCCATTTAATTATTTGTTGTTTTTTTTTAATTGATTTTATATCTAGCAATATTTAAAGAACTCTGGGATTTCTTAATTCGTGAGAGAGGCCTTTTGTTTAGTGTCATTTGATTTCTAATTGCTTTGGTTAACTATTGTGTATTTTACCTTTATTATTATGAGTTTTTTTATTGAAACATACAGTTCTTCTAGTTCCATTATAACTTATTTAAATAGTAACCAACATTGGTCCGCATTTGATCTTTAAAAAGGGTTTTCCAGTTATAACCATTTAGTGCTTTTTATTTTAGTTTTATTTTATTGTAATTGGCTTTATTATACTTATAGCTATATCTAGCTCTACCGAATTGATTTTAAACTGCTAACATTGAATAGTATTGTCTTGTGATCACTGTTCCTCATAAGACCCTTAATTTCTAGATCAGTTACATCTAAAACTAATTTCATATAAGTACCAGATCAAGAATGTTGGAGCCCTAGTAGATTCTTGTACCTTTTGTTCTAACCCAGCTTCAATAAAGTAATCACATACTGGCCTTCCAGAGCTGATTTAGTGGTTACATTTTCCCAGTCAGTTCCTGGGAGGTAAAATTCTACCAGAATTATATTGAATTTGATGATAGTTTGTTTTAAATCTGTAATTAGTTGATTATCATAATTTAAATCAGCTGATGGTGGTCTGTAGTAGTTAACTAACAAAAGTGCTCACCCTTTGTTTGTTGTATTTTGACACAAATGCCTTCTATTTCTGTTGACATGTTTATCATATATTCTGTTGCTATGATTTTGTTAGAAATATATAGACATACTCCACCTCCTTTTTGTTACACCTGTTTTATGAATAAGTGAGTAACCTGGGATATTGGTATGCCAACTCTGATTATTATCCCACCAAGTTTCTGATATGGCTGCTATGTCAATTCCCTTATTTATTAATATCTCCGTAAGCACGAAACCTTCAAAACATTAAGGCTTCTAATATTAGTTACTAAGATTTTAAAAGCTTTACTTTCCTGTTCTGTACTGCAAGAAACCTTCCCTGTTTGCCACCTCTCATTTAGTTTAAAGCTTTCTCAATAGTATTAGCAATGGACTTTCCCAGTACTGCTGCTCCTCTTTTATTGAGATGGAGCCCATCTCAGCAATATAAGCTGCTGTCCCTGAAAATCTTTCCCAATGAGGGATACATTTTATTTTCTCTTGGGGCACCACTTACGCTGTTATTCGTTAATATGTTTAATCTTTCACTGATTAAACATATTTGTTCTTGGAACCGGAGTATTTCTGAGAAACCAAATTCACATCCATGTTTTCTAAGGGTATTAGCTAGTCGAATAAAATCTTGTTTTATCTTATTTCAACTGTAAATTTTGCAATATCATTGGTTCGTACATGACTCAATACCAGGGATTTATACCTGCATTTTAATAATATTTGAGACAATATGTTCTACATCCCTTATACAAGCTCCTCTATAACTAGAGCACATAGCGTTGGGCTTGTCCCTTTTACATATGTATCCAGCTGTATACTTAATGATGGAATCTCCCAATACTAAGACTTGTCTTTTACTAACATCGATGTTATTTATTTTTCCTTTTTCTTGATCACTATTTGTATAGGCAGAGTTTGTAGTGACTGTTTTACATCAGGGCAAAACCTGAAATGTGTTTTAGGCTCTTGCTGCTCTGATCAACAGTGAGGGTTTCCAAAGGCATAAATGCAAGTGTGATTGTGCAGCTTCGTTGTGGGGACAGAGAAAGACAAATGGTCTTGAGCTACTGTGCTTTCTGTCGTAGCTTCAGAGAAGTAAGAGTGCAAGGAGGAAAACACCGTAATAACCTGCTATCGAGCTGTTATAAGAATTCAGTGATTTATTATGGCGCTTTTATCAAGAGTGCATATCCAGTCATTATAGGGATAACTAAGTATTATATTAAAGTAAACACATAAGAACTCAATCCTTAAAGTCTTTTGTCATGTTAAAATTGTTCTCTGGCTCAGTATTTTATTGTTGCCTTTCTTGCACTTATTTTGTTGAGGTTAATCGTCTTTATTGAGGACTGATGTGCAGAAAAACAAGTAAACCACAGTTCATTATATACACATCTGAACTTTAAGATAACAGGAAATGATTTATAATTAGCAGCTGTTTATAATGTTCCTATTTTCCAAAATTATATTCAAATCACTGAACGATCCATATGTAACTGTGCTAAATAAAATCAATGTGAAAAACTGTATTTTGCATCATTTTGTTTTATGGACAGCATTCTGTTACAATTCTCTTCATGGAACCTGTGATCTGGAGTTTTAATTATGTCACGGTTTGAGCACAGAACTCTGAGCATGGTTCTTATAGGACAATAGCTTGTGCTTAGCATTCAGTACACAAACCATGATATAGCAAAAATTCCAAATTACTAGTTCCACAAAGAGAACTGTAGCAGACTGCTGTCTATGAAAAGAAAACAATTGAAAACACAATTTTTCTCTCATCAGTGCATAATCAATTGCAATTAAATATGAATCATTTGGAAATGTAAATGTCATGTCTGTAAATAGGAGCATTACTAACGGCTGCCAATTAGCACACATTGGATGTCTGGTTTCTAACAATAAATGACTCACATAGCCGAGCAGTCTTACTTACATATGTGATGCATAAAGAGGTAATTACGAGAGCAGGATGGATGCCAAGTTACAGTCAGACGTTACCTCTCACAGACATAATTCTGACACTTGTGAAGTGTGCTCATCAAATTGTCATCACCTTTCAAGAAACACCATCATCAAATTTTCATCACCTTGCAAGAGATGTTTTTCCTGAACCTGTGTAAGGATAAGAAGGATGTAGAACCCTGTGGCTGGACTTCAGGGGGTGGAAATGAAGGGGACCAAGGAATACTTTCTGAATCCTACCTTTCTTGGGATATAATGACAGGAGGGGGGAGGGCTTTTGGCCAGCCTACTGCCAGAAATGCAGGAAAACTCTTAATTAAGTTAGCAGGCCACAAGATCTGGGGCACCATACCACAGTTGGGGAATGGAATAGATAGCTCTGGACAAAGGGGGAGTATTCTTTGCAAGGATAGCAAACCAGGTGGAAATCATACCAGGCAGGGTCCAAGTGGGATTAGGGATAAGGGATATGACTGTTCTGGGAGGACAGAGAAGATCCTTCTTTCTTTAATGGGTATTTATAGTCCCTCATGCTTCATGAAGTCTGATATAGTCCTCACAGGTCTCATAAAACCTAGGAGGTTACCTCTTGCCAAGTGGGACATTCAGGCAAGCATGGACAGCTGATTCATTGCTTGTACCCATTTCTTCAAGGTATGAACCTCTGTGTCCTCCAGTGCCAAATTAGAGGTGCTTTTGCTTCTGCACCCCATTGATAATATTCACTGTAGTAGATATCTCAGGGGCTGAAGTCAATAGGAAATCCATATATATATATATATATATATATATATATATATATATATATATATGTATGTATTTATACAATGGGGTGAGACATATTCCAGTGAAATAAAACATGTTATTTTCACTGCAGTGAAATAAATCCTGATGACATCAGCAGAGTTAAAATAAATACCATTTATTACACCCCAAAACCACGCGTTAAACCCACATGAAGCCAAGTAAATTGTACATTTTGCAACAATGAGGCCCCCATTGTATAAATAGGACACATGATGTGCACATTTGTGGAATATGAAAAATATTTTCCATATTCCCTCGTGCCTATCATATACTGTATCCACTATATATATATATATATATATATATATGCAGTGGGGAAGATGGGTATATAGTAGTACTGGTGACTTGGAAGCTTTCCTCGTGAATAACAGCCCAGTAATGGGATAGCCTGGATACTTGTGTAAGCCCCCAACAAATGGGAGTTCCCAAAAGTCTTCTTGAGCTTGCCTAAATGCTCACTGCCAGGTTGGTGTTCTGTGTTTTGTGATGGCGCTATTGCCAGAGAAGTGCCTCTGTGGCCTCTGTGTACTGTCTCTTAGGGCTTGATTGCAGTAATAATTGATCTGGGAGGGGCTGAATATTTCTATGCTCAAGTTCCACTTGGACTGCCTGATAATCACTCCATTTCTGCCATCTCGAATTGCTCAGAGGAGTCGTTAGAAGATGTAACTGTTTGCTGGTTATTTATTAGAGTCATAATGAAATTGTAGTTTGTCTAATCTGCCTTTTTGCAGCATGGACTGTTCTGTTCATCACCGCCATTTTGGTCCTGGGCTGCTGAATTGGACCAATCAGTACTTTTGGGATTCTAAATGGAACCTGCCTACACGGGCTTGGTAGGGACAAACTTATAGGAATTGTTGTTTTGGGCTTTGGTACCTAATCGAACCTGGAAGGGGAGCTTTGTTGTGACTGACAGACAGATCAGCCAACCGAACGCTTTGGATTCTGGGAAAGGCCCAGACCGCATGCTATTTGAGAGCAGATCTAAGTTGGGAAGTAAGGAGCAACAGCTTGAGACAGTCGAACAGCTGTCTGTGTTGTTTTGTGCAGAAGAATGTGGAAAGGCCTGAGGTATGGCCTGCATGTTTGCCTGCTGCCCTGAAAGGGAGATGAAAATTATTTTGGATTGAATCAGAGTTTGTAAGAACAAAGTAAGCCATTGAATTGCTACCAAGCTCATACCTGAAGAAGACCAAAAATTTGTTGAATGTGATCGCCCATCAGGACTTCCAGCCACCTCTGAACTCCTGGATTGTGCAGAGACTGTAATTGCGACCAGAGAGCAATCTGCTGGTACAGTGAAATTTTCCTTACATGTAAATGTGCTGTGTGCGGTTAGTGGGCCAATATTTGGTTCCCCACTGTGTATCTGAACTGTGTTTTGTTTGCTGGAGGCTGCATCCAGCACCACAGACTGAAATTTGTATTCATCTCCGATTGGCCTGGGCCTTGCACGCTGGCCCAGCCAGACTACCCGCTGCACAGAGAAAGCCATCGATGGAGAAATCTGCCTGAGGATCAGCCCCTGCTCCATGCTTGAACAGGAATGACACCTGATGATTCGTGTGGGCCCTGCTTCTCCTGGCACTCCAGATCAACAACCTACAGTTTTGATTTTCATCCTCCTGTGTCCAGTATTGGGTACTGTGAGTAAACATCAGGTAGCTCCTGCAACAACAGCTTAATCTAAAGTGTGTCATCTGATTGCCGTGTTGCCTTTTCTTTCATGAACTAAGCTCTCCAGCTCCAGATTACAAATAGTGTGGGTTGTGCATGTTGTTTTCTTCTATCACAGGGCCCCAACCAGCTGTGACACCGGTCTACCCTGGGCAGTGATCCTGGCTAGCCCACCTGCCCCTATCTGGGTACCCAGTGTGAGTGTAACTGTGTGGATACTTAATGCACATGCCTAACTGTTTGATTGATATAGCCTTTAAGCCAATCAACCTGATTTTGCCCTCCCTTGTTCAAGTCCCCTGAATAAATCAGATCTAACTTTTTCTGCATTTAATCTGACAGTGGTTTCAGTTTGTGCTCAAAGTACTGTGCTGTTGCTATTTGCTGTGCATAACCTTGTTTTACAGTGGGTCCCCAGGGTCAAGCCAGAGGAACCAGCCCTGGTGGTAAGTGTAAACAGTGTGGGTACTTCTAGGGTGGACAAGGGTACTGTAAAATGATTACTGTATATTGTTCAGGCCACTAGCAGGGAAAGGGGGTTACTGTGTCCCGAGGGCTGTGCCCAGGTTAGCTTGACCACTAACAACCCTGACCTCTGGGTGGAAGCACCCATTTTAGAACTCAGGTCCCTTAACTTGCAACTAGCCACACAGGCAGAGGTAGTAGCCTTGGGATAGCGCCACCTAGAGGTTACATTTGTACTTATTTAAATCTGTATGTTACTATTACTCTTATGTGTTAAGTGTTTGTAACTTTGCAATTGTTGCAACACTTCTCCATTTCTCAACTTGCTTATTTCTACTGCTGTTTATATGGTAACTTATCCAGTTCTTTACCATATTGTAAGTTCCTGTGTCATGCCTGAAAATAGAGAAGTTCATATGTAGTGCACTTACCCGGTCACCAAAAACTAAATAAATAAATACCTAAATTATAAGAAAAGAATAGGTTATTAAATGTAAGAAAAGAATAAGTTACTCACTTGTAACGGTACATAGTTCTAGGAGTGGTATATGGTTCACATCCAAACTCTTGACAGTTGTACTGGAATGTGATGATTTACCAGGCATCTTTAAGCTAAGCTTCTCCCACCACCCGGTGGATATATCCCCGACTTAGCCCGTGACATCAGATCTCACACACTGGAAGCGGATGAGGTGCCACTTGATAGGGGAGGCCAGGCTGGGTGTGTGGATGTGAACCATATACCACTCCTAGAACTACATTTACAAGTGAGTAATCTAGTCTTCTAGGAGTGTAAATATGGTTCAGTTATCTACACTCTGGTAGACTCCTAGCACTTCTCTGGCAGAAGGAGGCAAAGCACACACCCCACTTGTTGAAAAGAGACTGGAGAACTGAGTTCCCAAAAGGTGCATCCCAGCATGAGTTGAGGTCGATGCAGTAGTTGGAAATAAAGGTGTGTGCTGACTTCCAGGTAGACGCCCTACAAATCACCTCCATGGGGATATCCTTGGAAGCAGCCACCAGCAGCAGCAGTATGTCTGATAGAATGAACCTAATCCCTATGGGAGGCTCTCATAGATATATAGACACATAGACACTGTCAGCAGATAAGCCTATTGCCCACCAAGTCTGCCCATTTGAGCTTGTAAGTTCCCTTTACATTTTGTAGAAATCTGTTACCCTTACCTCGATCTCCAGAATTCTCTTATGTCTATCCCATGCATTCTTAAATCCCGTGATTGTTTCAGCCCCCACCACTTCCTCTGCCAGGGTGTTCACTTGTCTACTACCCTTTCTGTGAAGAAATTCTTTCTCACATTTCCTCTGAATCGACTCTTCCTCCAGCTTCATCCCATGCCCTCTAGTCCTGTAACATCTTGTTTGCTGGAAAATAGTGTATTCCTGCACCCTGTTCCTCTCTGAAGGCACTTGTATGCCTCTATCATATCCACCCTCTCCCTCCTCTCCTCCAAGGAGTAAAGTAAAATGAGTAAGTAAAGTAATATTTATTTTTTAAGGCGCCTTCAACAGCTCAGGCGCTTTACAATATCAGTCAGACAAATCAAGACCACAATTATAAACAACAAATCAAATTCAATAAACAATCCAATATAATTTAAATCACTAAAAAATGCTTGGTTAAAGGAAGGTCTTTAAAGCTTTTTAAAGCTCCAAATCCTTCAGCATGTCTTTATAGGACTTTTGGTGTAATCTCTGTACCATCATTGTTGCCCTCCTCTGAACCTTCTCTACCCTATCTATGTTCTTACATAGGTAAGGTCTCCAGAACTTTACACTTTACTCCAGGTGGGGCCTCACTAGTGTCTTGTATAGTGGAATTATGACCTCTCTTTTCCTGCTGGTGATGCCTGCTATGCACCCCAGCATCCTTTTTGCTTTACCTGCTGCCTTTTTGCACTGTTTCCCTACCTTGAAGTCATCAGAGATGATCGCCCCAAGGTCCCTTTCCTGCTTGGATCATGCTATAGCCTCACCGTCTCCCAACTGATATGTTGTTTCAGGGTTTTTGTGCCCCATATGCATTTGTCTTGCACTACTTTGCATTGAATTTCAACTGCAAAACCCTTGGCTATTCTTTGAGATTCTGCAGGTTTCTCCTCATTCTGTTTACACCCTTTGCCATGTCCACTCTGATACAGAGCTTTGTGTCATCAGAGAACAGGGAAATTCTGCCTTCTAGGTCTTTGTAATGTCACTGATGAGGCGTTGAATAGGATTGGTCCCAGCAATGATCCCTGTGGTACCCCACTGGTCATTCTTCCCCTGTGGAGTGACAGCCATTTACCACTACTCTCTGTGTCCCGTCACAGATAGCCAATTACCCACCCAATGCACTACTGTCCTGCCTACTCCCATATTCCCCAGTTTGTTTAATAGCCTTCTATGTGGCACACTGTCAGGCCTTGTGACATGCAGGTAGGCCACATCCACTGCCCTCCCAGTCCACCTCTTTTGTCACCCTGTTGAAAAATTCAATGAGGTTGGTCTGGCATGACCTCCCCTCTGAAACCATGCTGTCTTGGGTCATGCAGTCTGTTGGCAACTAGATGTTCCACCAGTCTCTCCTTCAGTAGTGCTTCCATGATCTTCCCCACTACCAAGGTCAGTCTGACTGGTCTGCAGTTCCCTGCTTCCTCATTGCTCCCTCTTTTGTATAAGGGGACTACATCTGCTGTCCTCCAGTCTTTGGGTACCTCCCTGTTTCCAGTGATCTGCTAAACAGGATTGCCAGAGGTTCAGATACCACCTCTCTTAGTTCCTTTAGGTACACCCCATCTGGCTCCATTGCTTTATCGACTCTTAATCCTTTCAGTTCCTTTAGGACCCTTTCCGATGTAAAGGGACTTGGAGTCCATTTCTGCACCATTCCCACCTTGTACTCCCTTCAGGCCCATTACCCTACCCTCCCACAGTAAAGACTGAGCAGAAATATCTGTTCAGTATATCTGCTTTACTGCTGTCATCCTCCATGTTGCCCCGTCCTCCCCTTCAGTCTCTCATCCTCCCTTTGCCCTTCTTTTTCACTTATGTACCTGTAAAGGTTTTGTCCCTCTACCCACTGAATTTGTGATATGCTCTTCTGTCTGAGTCTGGCTTCCTTACTGACCTCCTTGCCTCCTTTGCTTTTCCTGGTACTTCTCCCTATCCTCTTCTGCCTGTGTCTTTTGTATTGCCAGAATGCAATATTTCTGGATTTCACTTTCTCCGCTACCTCCTTGGAAAACCATAATGGCTTCCTCTTCCTTTTCCCCTTGCTAACCTGCTTAATGTATAATTATGTTGCTCTTGTAATACCTGTTTTAAATATTGCCCACTGTTCCTCCATCCTCATTCCCTCCCCATTCCCATTAGCCGCCTTTCAAGCATGTCCCTTTATTTTCCAAAGTCTGCCCTCCTGAAATCCAGGATATGTGGTTTTGTGCAGTTTGGTTCTGTTCCTTCTGTGATTTCAAACCATAGTGACCAGTGGTCACTGTTCCCCAGAGTGCTCCCCACTGTTATCCCTATTACACTGTCCTGTTTGTGAGCACAAAGACCAGTATTGCCTTCTGCGAGTAGGTTCCAGGACCAGTTGTTGAGGAAGGCACCTGGAAGGGAGTCCAGGATAAATCTGCTACTGGTTGATGCTGCTGCTGGGAGGCTCCAGTCCACATCTGGAATACTGAAGTCTCCAACCAGCACCACCTCCCCTTGTCTGCCATCCTTTGGATGGCTAGCATCAACTCCATATCTGTTTCTTCCTCCTGGGCTGGCGATCTGTAGACCACCCTGTTTGGTTAGCTGACCCATTTTCTTTCCAGCTTAACCCACAGTATCTCTCCCCATTTTGTTCCTCCTGGATCTCTATGGCCTTTATGCCATCTTTCACATAAAGTGCCACTCCTTCTTCCTACTTGCCTGCCTTGTCTCTTCTGAATATGTTGTATCTGGGTATGGCCATCTCCCAGTCATGGTTATCATTACACCAGGTCTCTGTGATGGCCACAATGTCCAGGTCTAACTGTACCATGGCAGCTTCCAGGTCCTCCATCTTGTTGCTAAGGTTCCTAGCACTGGCACACATGGCTTTCCATGATGTAAACTTCCTGGACTGCTCAGCTGTTCTTCTCCAGCCCTCCCTAGTTGTTCTTTATCCCTGGTTCTCCCTGCTGTTTTCCCTTCTGTTGAATTTTACCCCTTTCTGCCTATCCACCCCTTGGGTGCTTGGCTCCATCTTTTTTTCAACACTGCTTTGTAGCGATATCCTCCTCCAGTTTACTGGGTTCCACTGCTAGCTGTGGGGTAGGCAATTAGATACCTCCTTGCTGGCCTGCAACCTCCCTTGGCTAGTTTAAATGCTTGTCCATGTAGCATTTAAAGTTATCATTGAGTGCTTGGATTCCCTTTCAAGATGAATGCAGGCCATCAGGCTTGAACAATCCCCATCACTCCAGATGGGTCCCCAGTCACCAATGAATCCAAACCTTTCCTTGCAGCACCAGTTCTTCAACCATGTATTAAAGCTCCTGGTGCATGCTCCCCACGCCTCCCATGCCTCCTCACAAGTAGTACTGCTGAGAAGGTAACAGATGCAGCTACTTGCTTGAGACCCTCCCCAATTTCCTAAACTCTTCTTCAATTTTCGTAGGCTCCCTGTTTGCCAGGTCATTAGTACCTAGGTGGATAATGACATCTCGCTCACCCTCCCATCTTTCCTTCCCAGCGATCCCCAGGATCTTCCTCCCATCCCTCCATGCCATGGCACCTGATAGGCACCTCACCTCCCTGTCCTCCCCCTCATGTGTTCCTGGCTGGGTCCCTCTTACAACAGAGTCCTCCACCAGGATTTATTTCTCTCCTCCTCCTCCTCCTCTGGGGTCCACTGCTCTCCCCACTGAGGTCAGCTCTTGGTTGACCTCCACATCCTTCACTTCCACTTCTCTGGGTACCTCTGTTTGATTGTCCCATTTGCTAGTGTGTATGAATTCTGCAGTGGGAATAGGATTTGGGATGTGCCTCTGCTTAACCTTAAACCTTGTTACCATCATCCAGGTGTTTCTCATTCTTGGCATCCTTTGAGGCACCGGCATTGGACTGGGTGGTCTCTGAACAGGGCGAAAGTGCTCCTGACCCAGTTTACTTCCACTCTGAGTCTGGCTACCTTATCCTGCAGATCAGAGAAAAACCTGCAGATAGAGCAGCAACTCAGAGTCCAGAAGGTCTGCCTGAATATATCTGCCCCATATCCACTGTATTACACCACTCCCCATTATACTGCACTTATACTGCTATTCCAGTAGTTGTCAGTTACTGAAGCTCTGCTTGTAGTTCCCTCTTAATTAATTTATTGTCCTGAAAATCCTGCCACCAATCTTCAGATGCTTTTTTATAAAGAAGGAAACAACACCAAAAAATGAGTCAAAACACTTGTGGCAAGAGTGGGCTTCTTCCTCTTATGCCCCTCCTACTCTACAACCTCTGCTATTCCCTATGCTTGGCCTGTCAATCAGATTTAGCAGGGCATATAATTAAGAGTGGGGTGGGGTTGGTGAAAATTTGCAGCAGTAAAGGCAGCAAAGGAAAACAGCACCACTAAAAGCACACCAAACTAGATTTTAAATTGCCAACAGCCCCAAAACAATTCCAAGTAAAGACAGCAAAGGAAAACAGCACCACTAAGACACACCACACCAATTTTAAATTGTCAACAGCTCCAAACATTGCAAGTAAAGACAGCAAAGGAAAACATCCCCACTAAAAGCACACCAAACTTGGTTTTACATTTTCAACAGTCCCAAAACAATTCCATGTAAAGACAGCAAAGGAAAACAGCACCACTAAAAGCACACCACACTAGATTTTAAATTTGCAACATCCCCAAAAACATTGCAAGTAAAGACAGCAAAGGAAAACAGCAGCACTAAAATTACACCAAACTAGGTTTTAAATTTTCAACAGTCCCAAAACAATTTCATGTAAAGACAACAAAAGAAAATTGCACCACTAAAGCACACAAGTCAACCTATAGCAGAGGTTGATGCAAGATGTGATCCACCTTGAAATCATTTGCTTTGCTGCCAGTCTGCCAGGTGCAGTTTAGCATAGGTGAAAACAGCTGTGTGAGCTTGTCCCCAAATCCCAGCCAGATACTCCACATAATGGGAGAGTGTTCTACAGGTCCAGGGTATGGAGCCTGTGGTCATCCTTTGAAGAGGGGTTGGTAAAGTATACTGGTAAGTTAATCACCTGGTTAAGGCAAAACTCTGTGTCATAGGGGTGTGGGTTGACAGGAATCAATAAACGGGCAAACTATTCACTTTAGTGCATAAAACATTGGAAGTTATATTTTATTTCTTCGAACAAAATAATAAACAAAAATAATAAAAGGACAATCTTACAATAAACTAGTACTCTAATTCTTTAGTACTGCACACAGAGTGGATCCCTAGTGCTTTCTAGGCCACCTCACACTGTGCTTCCTATCAGACCAGCATCTGGCACATATCCTCTCCCAAGGCTGAACTGAACTTTGCTTTGAGGAGAGAGGTTTTATACTTTGGTGGGGTCACCTGACTAGCCCCTTAACTCTTTTTCATAAGAAACTAACTTGGTTAGACTACACAGTAAACTGTGACCCACCATACATTTTACTACCATTTCCCATTTTTTCAAGTCAGGACATATCAAAATGTTATAAGAAAGAGCTATAATACACTGAACTATGCTTAATTGTATATTAATTGTCTATCCGTAGACACACGGTTCCCTCCTTTATCACTTTTTGAGGACAGGAGGTTTGTATATGGGGGACTGCAGAGGGCAGTGCTTTCTTAGAGAAAACCCTTTTGCAGTCCTGAGGTCAGGTAGACACAAGCTGAATTCATTCACTTCCTGAGGTGTAATTACATTCTGACTGCATTGAGTTCCACCAGGAAACCCAGGTAAGCACTATCAAAACCTTATTTGTTGTACTATAAAGGGCTGGGCTGCTTTAAAATATAACTCCAGCTTTAAGCCCTTTATTGTTTTTTAGTTACTTTTACTTTCAAAGATAGAGAGATTGAATGGGACTGCCTGGACTACAAGTATATAAAACATTCCTCAGTTACTAGCTATGTACAGTATGTGTGCTGCTAAATAAACAAGCATTTGTCAATGCCAAATGTTGCTTACTTCTATGTGCTGTTTAGGTATTTGGAAGTCATTGGAGTGTAAATATTGAAAATCCTACGAACTTACGAGTGATGCGTAGAACTGCACAACGCACACTGTAAAACAGTCATTTTAGGATTTTTTTCACCAGATTTTCAACATAGCCATTTTAAGACCTCTGGTCATGAACAGTGTCACTGTGATTTTGTTAATGTGTCCCATACATTGAGTTTGCACACCGACTCGCGCCATTGTGCGCTACATGGGCGGAAACACGCTTTGGGCAGGATGTGAAAATGACAGCTGTACTGCCCATAAGGAGGTGTGGTAAAATGGCAATGTTGAAAATCTCTGAAAGTGGAAATATTGAAATTCGCAAACCTACGAGCATGGCGTGGAACTGTGCAACGCACACTCGTAAAACAGTCATTTTTAGGATTTTCATCAGTTTTCAACATTGCCATTTTAAGATCTCTGCTCATGAACAGTGACACTGTGATTTTCTTAATGTGTCCCATACACTGAGTTCGCTTTGTGACTAAGCCATTTATGCTTCATGGTAGGCTCGTTTTAGGTGGGATGTAAGAAAATGACGGCTGTACTGTTCATAAGAAGGTGGAAAATGGCAATGTTGAAAATCTGGAGTGGAATATAAAAATTTAGAAAACTCATTTAGCTAAAGTATGAGAACTGCGCAACGCACAGAAACAGTAATTTCTAGAATTTTTCACCAAATTTTCAACATAGCCATTTTAAGACCTCTGCTCATGAACAGTGTCACTGTGATTTTCTTAATTTGTCCGTACATTGATTTGCAACACCGACTGTGGCACTCTGCGCTACATGGATGGAAACACATTTTGGGTGAGATGGAAAAATGACAGCTGTACTACTCATAAGAAGGTGTGGTAAAATGGCAATGTTGACAATCTGGAGTGAAAATATTGAAATTTTGCAAACTTACTCAGCCTGCGAGGGAACTGCTGCTGTAACGTCATTAGTAAACAGTCATTTTTGAATTTTGGCACCAAATTTTCAACATGGGGGTTTTGGCCCTTCTCATGAATGATGTCACTGTCATGGTGGTATTCAGGCCCAAAGGGTGATGTCATAGTCACTGCGCAGTCACTGTGCGAAATCACCCTTTGTGCCCGAATAACGCCATGCACAGTAACATCATTCATAAGAAGGTCCCAAAACCCCATGTTGAAAATTTGCAAAAATTCCCAAAATGGCTGAGATATGCAATAAAGTTGAAACCCCTATCTAGCCCATTATACAGCTTACCGGCATTTCCTCAGTTCGCGGTCGGCTTTGAAGAGTGCAGACGTGTTCCTGGTCCACCAAGATCGCCGCGCCAGAGTCCGGAGGTGTATGGGTGGGGGGGTGGGGAGGCTGAGGGTGGGTGCGGGTTGTGGGAGGGGAGGTCGGAGATGACCAAGGGACCGCTTTTGTCTTACAGGTAAAAAAAAAAAAAGATGTTGTGGATTGTTTGCCACGCTGGGGTGGCCTCCCGCGTGGCACAAGGACGTTAGGCATTCCAGCCAACGGGGATTGGGCACCCCGCGGGCAAGGATTGATTGCCACGCTCAGTGGGCTCCCAGCGTGGCACCAACTACTGGGGAACGACACAGCTCAGCCGACGGGAATTCTGCACCTCGTCGGCTATACAGTGGTGCGGGGCGCCGACGCCATGGTGGGGAGGAGCTGCGCATGAGCAGCTTCTTATCGCTGCTCACCAAGCATAGCTCCCCTTTCAATCAGAGCAGTGTCACTGCATTTTGGAGCTGTCATAGACAGCTCCAAAATGCATTGGCTTACAGGGGCAGCGCCTGCCAGCACACTGCCTGAATTGGAGGAGGAGGTGACACACCTCTGAAATCTCTGATGATGGCACTATGTTTCTTGAACATGCGTGCAAGCAACATAATAGAGCTGAAAACACAGCCCTGTAAGGTTGCTGACAGCTGCAGTTTTCACGCTGGCCTTTTAGCAAAACGGGCCAGTTTTCTTTAAACTTTCCTGGCAACCCTCTGCAATATGAAATAAAAGAAGTAAGGTTTTTGCACTGTGCTCCAACCTCTAGACTGTAAGGTTTAGCCCTTTATTTATTATTCTTGTACCAAAAGAAACAAAATTCTGGACATTTCCTTCTGTTCATAATATAAAGACAGCACCTCTGTCCTTACTTTCTGTTTATTGTGAAGGAAGTGCTAGGAGCACTAGAATTGGCAGCTGAAATTTACAAAGTTATTATTCATCTGCAAGCTCCCTTCTTTGCTCTGTACAAGGGCCAGATATTCAAAGCAGTTGCGCGCATGGCGAGTTGATGCTGCAGTGCAAGTGTGAACTTGCGACAAGGAGCGATATTCAGCGGGAACCAGTGCAAATCTCATTGCGCCAATGTGCAACTATAATGAATGCAGTCACAAGCACAGGGGCATGCCCATGAATATCCAGTGCAGTACAATATTCAACTGTGAAACCATGGCGCAAGTGTGGAGCAAATCAGAGATGCACCAAGCAGACTTGTTCCTATCAATACAGGTGCAAGCACACAGAAAGCACTTGCACCATTTGAGAGGGAGTGAGACAGAGAGAGAAAGAGAGAGAGACAGACAGACCAAGGCAGACACAGAGGAGAGGGACAGAGGTGGCAGTGGAGGGAGACAGGGGCAGTGAGAGTGTGACAGACATTCAGACACAATGCCAGGCACTGCACCGTGGCACACAGCCCCCAGCAGCCAACTGCTCACGGGATATAGGACAGCAAGGGCCATGGATAGTCACCTTCATGATGGAGGCCATAATGAGGGGTGGGGGGCAGCAGGAACAGTGGCGTGGCCATGGAAGGGCTCGTCGGGTGGTATGCTGACACAGGTGATATGGTGCCCGCATCACCTTCAAGCAGTAGAGTGACATGGAGATCATGGGCCAGTACCGTCTGAACAGGGCCATTCTGAGGGCAGCTCTGCGAGCTGTGCAGTGAGAAGATGGCACCCACCAGACAGAGCCATGCCATGTCCGTGGAGATGAAGGTGACAGCCGTCATGTGCCTGCTCATCACGGGCAACTTCCAGAGACCAATAGAGGACACCACAGGCATAACCCTCTCAGACATATCTTGCCTCCTTACACAGTTCCTCAACACTCTGCTGCCATGTGTGTTGGAATATATCCATTTCCCCAGCACATAGGGAGGAGTGTCCAGCAACCATGCAGGACTTCCACAGTGTAATGCGGTATGCCTGGTATGATTTTGACCTTGACTGCACCCATGTTGGCATCCGGATGCAACCTGGCCCTGAGGGTGTGGGATACATCAATAAGAGGGGAGACTGAGTGTCAACTGCCAGGTGGTGTGTGATGCCATGGGGTGCATAACAATGTCTGCACCACACACCCTGGAAGTGCACATGATGTATTTATCTGGCACAGCTCTGCGCTGTGCCACAGGTTTGAATGTGGGATATCCCCATGGCCCACCAAGTGGGTGAATATGGCACGAGCAAGGGGCGAGGGCAGAGCAAATCTTGGGATGGGGAGGGTAGGGTGTGCATGTTGGCATAGGCACCAGGGAGAGGCAAGGGGCATAGCATAGCAAAGGGCTAACCATGTCATTACTCGCACAGGGGACAGTGCCTATCCACTGCAGCCCTGGCTACTCATTCCCTACCAGCTCCTGTCATCCCCAGCAGAGGAACGCTACAAAGAGCACATGCCAGCTCATGCAACATCATCAAGTGAGTCTTTGGCATGCTGAAAGCATGATTCCGTTGCCTAGACAGGTCAGGTTGTGCCCTCACGGTACAGCCCCCTCGAAAGCCTGTGGCCCTATTCCTGGCCTGCTGCATACTGCACAACATGGTCATTGATCGTGGGATAGTTGTTGAGGCTGATGAGGGTGACAGTAGTGGGGATGATGGAGGCAATGGGCCGAAGGGAGGTGGACAGCCACCCCCTAGGCAGAGGGATCCCCGCTGATCCAGCAGGCAAGACAGCACAGGGACACCATAGCATGGGAGCACTATAAGAGCACACAGGTTGGTGGTGCAGTACTCATGCATAGGCCACACAAACAGGTACAGCACACATGCAGGGGCATGCATGGCACTGCGCAAGCACACACCGAGGCAGAAAGCAGGGGTGTGGGTGACAGGGCATACACCCACACACAACCACAGGAGCACCCCTCACAGCACACACACACACACACACACACACACACAGGTGTGGGTATGTGGCATGGATCAGATGCATCACACCAGTGCACAGGCACAACCAGTACAGGACTGTATAATCACACCCACATCACATGGCCCAGCAGCCGGGCAAGCACGCACACACACAGGCAGCATGTGGCATAACACACAGGTGCCACACCTGTGTAGGCACACACACACACACACACACACACACACACACGCCCATGTGTGCACTGGGCAGTAGCTGCAGACCACAGATGGGGTGAGCTGCACATCAGGTCCACTGCATGGAACCATGGCCACCATGGCCATGGGGAAGCTGTGCCTGGGCTGATCGGCAGCCACAGGCTGCACATCAGCCATAGGAGGTGTGCAACAGTCACCAGGCATGGAACAGTGGGCGCAGCGACCATGTCCGTGTGGGGTGTCAAGGCACCCAAACAGCCCAGCCCTAGTCATGCCTGAGATGCTGACATCTGAGCCCGGCATCAACTGTGTAGGGGTCACCAGACACTGGGTACAGTGGGTGGACACCGTATTGCAGGGGTCATCTGTGCTCGGCCACGCCCTGTGGCAGCCAGCAGTGCAAATCCATCTGAGATCACAGTGGCAATGCAATCCAGGAATGCAGTCATGGCCTTCTGCATGTGCTGCATCCCTGCCAGGATCTGAGCAGTGCCCCTCTCCTGCTGCTCAGCTAACTGGCGCACCTCCGCATGCAGTGTGCTCACCCTAGTGGTGAGCAGCACCTGTTGCTGAACAGACTCCTGCAGAAAATGGGTGTGCTCAGCCAGTGGTTCAGCATCCTGGGGCTCCCGGGCCAAAGCCAATCCCCATGTGGTGACCAGTAATGCTGCACAGCCCTCCTCTCTAGTGAACACTGCACAGTGGGGTCTGCAGGGGATTGGGTATGGCAGGCACACGGTGCCGGACCCTGTCTGGCTGCCTGGTGGCACCCACAGCTTGCTGCTCTCACCCATCTGGCTGTTGCACACCACCCAGTGCCTGCACTGCCACACAACCTCCACCGCTGGGCCCAGCCAGGCAGCATACACCACTGCACCCACAGTGGTGGCAGGCAGCTGGTCCATTGCTGGCAGAGCACTGGGCGTGCTGTCTGTGTCAGTGGCCAGCAGGGGTGTCTCCCCACCACAACAGTGGCCATGCTGTCCAGGATGTGCGTTACATCATCATCAGTGTCAGACCCTGCCCTGATCTGTGTCTGTGCACAGGACCCCAAGGCTGGCATCCTGCAGGAGCACATCCAGGGTCTCATCCGAACCCAGGCTCAGGACATCCCACCCACATAGTGGTGATGAAATGCAGCCTGTCAGGCCCCAATGCCCATGGAGGTGGAAGACTGGTCCTCTGGGGTCAGTCTAGTGGCCACAACTGCTGCTGCCACCAGCCCCATCATCTACATGGAGGCGCATGGTGCTGCAAGAGAAAGAGAGGCATGTTAGTGATGCGCTGCCGCGTGTGCCCCCACAAACTGCTACTACCTGTGTCCCGCAGCATGGCGTGCAAGTGGGTGCACACACTTGGCATGACATTCATGCCAGCTGAATGCACGCCAGCATGGCTGTATAAACACACCCATGCCCCAGCTGTGTGTGGCTGACATACTTACCATGCAGTTATCAGCTGCTTCCCATGTGGAATCTGCCACCAGGCACACCCACCACCATGCTGCGGTGTATGGTGGCTGTCACCAACTCCTTCTGCACCGTGAGCTGTGACACATCTGCAGGCCCCCTCTGGTGACATTCCAGGATGCATGGATGGCCACCACCTTCTCCTTGATGTGCCTCTTGTCTGTGCCCACCTTCTTCCTGCACTCCTGTACTGAGCACTGGTGACTGCCCTGCTGGTTGACACATGCCCCCACCCTCCTCCCAGGCCACAAGCCTGGCCTGTGGTGTGCCCATAGCACCACTCAACAGGGGGCCCTGTCAAGGTGGGTGTCGAACAGGGCCTCTGTCTCTGCCTTTATGAAATTGGGCTATGCTTGTGAGCAGGCCCACGCTCCTCACCCTCCTCACCTTCCGCAACGTCACTTCTGAGGACATGGATAGCACAGTGTGTCAAATCAAATCAAATCAACTTTATTTTTATAGCACCTTTCAAATCCAAGGCACCGTATATAAAACATATACAAAAAATAAAAATAAAAAAAGCAGTATCACCTATTCTGTCCCTCTGCTGTGCTGGCTGCTCCCCAGTGAGCTGCAGCGGCATGTGCAACTTATCCAAAGAATGCACATCGGTCCATGGCCTGTGATGTTCCGTGGTGCTTATATAGTGCAACACATGCAAATGAATTTTGGCAAAGGTAATGACATGCTAATTCCCCAGTGAACCACGCACTGGTTGATGAGCTCATTTGTATGTGGTGTCTGAATATTGCGATTTTGGTCCATTTGCAATGAGATTGCTCCAGAGCAAGTCGTGGCACAATGGGCATGTATGCATGGTGCACAGGTCCACGGTGTGCATGCACTGAACAGTATCATTGTGTCAATCACGCACTGTCACGCTGACTGCATGATGGAGGCCATGGTGCATGCTTTCACCAGGCCTGCTGTTGCACATGTGAACATTGCACAGGGGCATTCCTTGACCCTTCTAGACCCCCTGACCCCTGGGTCACCACCTCACCCATGAACTCACCTAGCCAACACCCATGCCACGCATCCCAGAGACTGCTGGATGGCTGTACACAGCACAGGTTCCCCACATTGCACATCTGGTGCATGCCATGGCCATAATGTGCTTACTGCCACCATTTTGCTCACCAGCTACTACTTGTAGCATGGCACAGCAAAAGGGCACCAAGAGCACAAAACTGGACACAGGTGGAGCTGGTGAACCTGGTCACCTGTGTCCAGCCCCAGGAACCCCAACTGTTTGGCCAGGAACCCTGCAGCAGCCCAGGGTTGTGGTGTGGCAGGGGATTGCTGCCACACTGCAGCAGCAGACTGGGGTGGCTCAGGATAGGAAGCAGTGCTGCCCCCAATATGGAGACCTGGTGAGGAGGGACCCAGAGTGCCTGAGGAGGCTGGAGGTTCATGTCAGGCATGGGGCTGTGCCACAGCCAAGTGAGTAGGCCCATTTTGCATGTGTGACACGGTGCTGTACTCTGGTGTTGGCTAGGCAGCCTGGCATGCCCTGCAGAGTGGTGCAGTGCCATTGTGAACATCGTGGGATGGCAGTGCCAGCCACCACTTGCATTGTGATGCAGCTGTGCGGGACATGTCAGGCAGGGGCTCACCCTGTGCACAAGGGTGGGGTGGTGGGCAGCTGCTGTGGATGTTTACTGATGTGTACCTGTTCATGTTCTATTCCAGGGCTTGAGAATTGCTGCAGGAAGTGGCAGTGGCAGCAGCAGCAGCGTGGCAGGCCATGGAGGGACCTGGAGGTGGCACAGGAGTGGCTCCTGCACCTGTGGGGCCACCAAGGAAGTTAGGCACTGTCATAGTCCTTCGCACACTACATGGGGGGTGGCAGGGCATGAGGTGGGCATGGCCGCCTGTGCCTCCCCAGCCGTGGCAGCTCTGTGTGTTGCACTGTGCGTGGTGCTTGCCACTGTGGCGCATCCACTGGACATGTGTGCCAGCTGTTGGTGGGTGGTGTGTGCCTGGCTGCCACTGACATTGCTGTGGTGCTGCTGGTGCACTGTGCCATGTGACTGTCATTGCACAGTCGGGTGGCTATCAGCGGCAGGGACTGCCACTGTGCATTGTTGTGGTGCAGCATTGCTGGCAGCGCTGGCCCACTCCCTGTGGGAGGCCGTATGGCCTCCATGGGTGTGTGTTACCACTGCTCACTGCGCGCTGTGGGTGGGCTTGGTCTCTTGGGACATTGAACTGATCACCTGTCCTGTCCCTGTCATAGGTGTCCAGTGAGAAGATGGAGGCCCATGTACTGCCGCCTGCTCTGACAGCTGATTTTATCTGTTCGATGACCACGGCAGCTGTGCTGCATGTGCGCCGATGCTCCCTCAATAATTGAGGCAGAGAGGGCACCAAGGGGTGGCAGGCCATGGCCACTGATGGATGAACCTCAACATTCCCCTGTATTCCTGCTGTACCTCCTTCAGTTCCTCATCCCACTGTACAGGCTCTTGTTCCCTGTCCCTTCACTCGCTATCCCACCCCCTTGTTGCTGTAAATAGTTTTTAAATACATATCTATTCTGACTTACCTGTCTGTGCAGTTTCTGCTTTGTAGGTGGTGTGAGGAGCCATGCTGCTGTGGCCCAGTGCCTGTGCACGTGGTGTGCGTGTGTCGGGGGCAATGTGTTGTGCTTCTGTGGTTTACTGCTGTGTGCAGTGGTGTGTCCCACTGTGGTGGTGTCCCTCCCCATGGTCATTGGCTGTGCCTTGGGGTGCCCATGGGGCAGCTGTCAGCGGTGCATAGCGGGTGTGTGCATGGTGATGGCACACAGCCATGGTCTTTGATCAGATACTGGCTGCACACTGTGTTGGGGCCCTGTTTGGCATTGTGTAGTCTGTCCCATATGGTCTGCTGTGCTACATGGCTCCCAGCATGCTGTGCCTCCTCTATGGGCTGCCTGTGTGCCTGTGTGATGCGTGTGTGTGTGTGTGTGTGTGTGTGTGTGTGTGTGTGCTTTGCTGCATGGTCCTGGGTGTGGCCTGCTCTGGTCTGGGTATGGGGGATCCTGCAGCCTGGAGGGCTGCCTTGCGGCCCTCCATTGGCCATTGGTACCTCCTGTTGCCTGCTATCAGTGCCACTGTTATGTTCTGGGGGAGTCTGGCCCTGTGCACCCTGGTGTGCCCTGATGGTGGTGGCCCTGTGGCATGTCACTATTCTTCCCAGGCTCTGTCCCTGGGTCTCTTCTCTGTGCAGCGCACCCATCTGTTGCTCTGCTGCTCCCCACAGTTGTGCTGGGGCATCTCTTTCTGCACATGGCACAGCTGTGTTTTGTCTCATGGGCATCTCTTGTTGCACCATGGTGCATTCCCTAGTTGCGACATGGTGCAGCTGTGCCATATTCAGCCATGTTGCGCTGGTGCAGTGCAGCCAGCAGAACCTCTGAATATGGCTCCTGTTGTGCCATGGTGCATCGGATTTGCACTGCGCCAGACTTGGGTCAGCCTTTGAGCCTTTCTAATATCTGGACCAAGGTGTAATTCTGAGTTTTGAAAGGAGCAGACATGCTCTTTTAAAAGGAGAGAAGCTAGCCTCTTGACTGGAAAGGCAAAGCGCTTTTCCTTTTAATGTTAGGTTCACATACAGTATGAACTGAGCAACCTGAAAAATTAAACAAAATACTTTCATTTTTGTATCGGGCTGATGGCTGTAATTTACAAGTGCTGCCTCACCCTTATATGTAAAATTATGGTCTCCATATCCACTGCTGAGCTTTTGCTTACAAACAGCAGTTCACCAGTGCAGACAGGGAAATAACCCTGCAAAGGAACATTTATTTTATTCAACACAATGGGTTCATTCCCTGAGCGAACTTTAAACAGGAGGCCTTTTTCATTTATTTAAATGTACTTATTCATTCAGTGCTCTTGCACCACATATTCTAACATGGCATAAGCAATATTTCATATTTATACTGTATGGGGGGTAAGAGAAGACCTCAGTCTCTACCAGACCTATGACAGGGTACTTTACAGACAGCATAAAGCTGTACATACTGACTAATTCCTACTCATATGCATTTTTATAATGAAAACAGGCACAAGCAATAATTATGCCAAATGATTCCACAATACAGGGCACATTATCTCAGTAATAAAGAATATACTATAGCTTAAACAGCCCTATATAGCAACAAAAGATCATAGCTGTAAGGGTGCTCACAGAAAGGCCTTTCTTGTTCATAGTATATATATATATATATATATATATATATATATTAGAGAAAAATTCTGTTTAATGCATCAGTTAGGGTTGTTCCACAGTAGCAGGGAAATTCTATGTTGGTTGAAAGCCCCTTGACTCCCCAGCTCATCGCTTCTAACTGGCATCAGGGTGTGCATTGGGGGCATCAGCCCCAACTCTCACTGCATCACAGGTGTAACAAGCAGAGATACTGGAGAATGGGTGAGAGTTAGGACCGACGACACAATGCTTCACCCGATGCCAGTTGGGAGGATTGGGCTGAGGGTCCAAGGGGGCTTTCAACCTTAACACTGAATTTCCTCACTTTTGTCGCTGTGGAACAACCCTAATTGATGCATTAAACAGAGTTTTTGCCTCTAATTTCCTTCTTTTGAGAATGAGGATGATAAATAGAGAATGGAATGCAGTGGTGGAAGCCGAGGACCTTTGGGCCCTGCTCCCACTACGTGATGTCCTGTTACATAGTAACAGGAATGCAAAACAAATGCAAGTGGCAATGGTTATGCACATGGTAAAGCAAACGAAAATGGTAAAGCAAACGTTAATAGAAACGCAAGCGTAAAGTGATGCCAAAGTGAACAGTGATGTAAACGGACACACAAGTACATATGAAAATGCAACTGTTAACATGCACAGTGATGGCACTGGTACTATAAACACAAATGTTAAGTGTTACAGCAACAAGAATGCCAAATGTAAGAGAAATGAAAATGCAAATGGAATCATGCACGTAAATGTGAACTGTAATGCGACAGGCACAGTATCACAATTGTAAACACAAATGGTAAAGTTAATATGAACAATAATGCCAAAGGAAACAGAAATGTAAACACGAACGTAAACGCACTCATAAACGCAAACTGTAATACACAGGGTCACATTACTGCAATTGTAAACGCAAATGGTAATGGTAACAGCAACAATAACACCAAAGGAAACATAAATGTGAAAGAAAATGCACGCACATATGGAACAAGAACTGTAATGTGCATGGGCACAGTAAACACAATGGGAAATGCAAATGGTAACAATAACAGCAACGAAGAGGCAAATGAAAGACAAACACAAATGTAAAGGAAAGGGCTGCCGCAATGCTAATGCCAATGCACATGGTGACACAAACCAAAACGCAAACACAAACAGTAGTGGAAATGCAAATTGTAATAATAATGCAAATGCAAGCAAATGAGAATGCAAAGTGTAATTACACGTGACGCACGTGGAATGATAATGCAAACGGGTACATAAATGCAAGTGAAACAGTAACTGTAACATTAACAGAAGTGCATACCCTGTTTTTTCCAACAGCTGCGTAGATAACACAGTGGCCCAGATATTCAAACTGCACTCCAAAAGTAGCGCAACAGCAGAGCAAGCACAAACCAGTTGAGCCGAAATGCAACAGGTGCGATATTCAAACATGGAGCAGAGCAAATAGCGCAAGCAACCAACGTCTGAATATCGCACATACTGTGCCATCGCGCAACCAGGAAGGAGAAGCTGAGCCAAAATGTTGTGCTATGGCGCAACCATGGAAGCTCAGCTGAGCATTGCAGAGCTGCCATAGCGCAAGCACAGCCCCCCAGAGCAATGGAACTGCACATCCAGGAGGCAGGCTGGAGCCCACCGCCAGCCATGCCACAATGGGCACAGGAACACACTGCAGAACCCACACCACACCGCACACCCCAAGCACAGCATCACTGGGGTGGGACGATGATCCACGTGCCCATGGGGACAAGCCAACAGCATAGCAGAGCCCGACACCCCAGCACAACCACTGGCAGGCAGAGAGTGCCACACACAGGGGTTGACAACCACAGTGCACATCAGCCCCGTGTATGCACAGCGACCCTGCACGTGACCCCAAGACACCACCCATGTGCAGTGACTGGCACTTCAGGAAACCATGCAGTCCCCCAGCACTATCAGCCCTGTGCAACAAAGAAGCCTACAAGCCAGACACACCCTGTGCACCCAGCATGGGTGGCAGCAGACGGCAAGACCAACCTAAAGGCACTGCCATGCTGGAGATACTCCCCATGCACACACATGCACACACACACACACACATACCCAGGACCATACCAGCCCAGAGGTATGTACACCCTTGCAACTGAGCACCCATAGCCAGCTGCAAATCAGAGACCAACACAGTATTCATATCAAAATAGAAATGTATATTTAAAGGACTAATCACAAAACCAAGTGAAACTATGTACAAGTGGGGACAGGTAAAAGGCAGGGGTGTTCAAGGGAGGGAATAACAACTTGGAGAGGGAAGGCAGGGTGATAGGGATGGGAGAAGTGGGAAGGAATGTGGGCTATGGCCCAGCTGGCGCTGGTCCTCCCCTGCTGGCGCCTCCTGTGGCTCCTTCGGCAATCACCATGGCGCTGTATGGCCTGCAGGATCTCCTGGTTCTGATCTGCAACCTGGCTGAGGTGCCAAGATACTGGGACATCCCTCCTGAGTACCTCGAGGCCTAGGAAAATGGGAACACAGTCAATGGCTGAGACTGACCACAACCCTGAACACCACCCAACCTGCAAGCCATATAGCCCATGTCCCGCACCTGTGATGGCATGCACCCACCCACAGTGAACATGCACATGGCCATCACAAACAGGCGGCAGCATCAGCTATCGCACCACCACGCCCACACACACTGCCCTTCACGTCAATCACAGTACAAACTTAGGCTGGCAAGTGATGTGGCAACGCGTGCGATGCCAGTTACACAGCTATGTGCCCAGTGTATGCCTGACCACCAGTGATGCATAGACAGGACGGCCGGTGATACTGCACTGTGATGCAGGTCACCTGTGTCATGCCTACATACATGGATACATAGACAGTGTCGGCAGATAAGGGCCTATGGGACACCCAGTCTGTCCATTTGACCTTGTAATGCTCACTCTGTTGTCCTATAAGTCCGCTCCCCTTACCCCTGACCTCCAGAATTCTGCTATGGCCAACCCTTGCATTCACAAATCCCGTGACCAAGTCAGCCCCACCACTTCCTCTGGCAGGGTGTTCCACTTGTCCACCACCCATTCTGTGAAGAAATACTGTCTCATGTTTCCTCTGAATCGTCCCTCCAACTTCATCCCATGCCTCTAGTCCTGGAACATCCTTACGCTTAAAAATATTGTTTTCCTGCACTCTGTTCCCCTGTAAGATACTTGTATGTCCCCATCATATCCCACACCTCCTCCCTCCAGGGAGTACATGTTCAGTTCCGTCAACCTGTCTGCATAGGACTTGTGATGCAATCCATGCACCATCCATGTCGCCTCCTCTGAACCCTCTCCACCCAGTCCATGTCCACATCGTAGGTATGGTCTCCGAACTGTACACTGTACTCCAGTGGGGACTCACTAGTGTTTTGTATAGTGGAATTATGACCTCCCCTTTGTTGTGTCCCGCATGGCTGGTGGTCTTGCCCCCAGCATGCAATAGCATCCATGAAGTAATGATACTCACACCCTCCAGCAGCTGGGTCTGACGCTGCTGGTGCTGCTGCTGCTGTTGGGCACACACCCCCGGCACCGGGGCCCTGGCATGGCCCATGTACCCTGGTCCTGTGTCCTCGCCAATCCGCCTGTGGGAGACATATGTTGAGACAAACATCAGTGTGACTCAAAAGCAGAGTGCCCCCTGCCCCAGTGAGAGTGCCTGCCCACACAGCCATAACCATCCATTGCACAGCTGCACACACCTGACACACCTATGCACAGCCACCCAAGCACACACACACCCCACAGAGAATATAGGTGCATGATGGTACACTCACCTGGCCTAGGCACCACGCCCGCCTGGCACGTGAACGCAGCCACGCCAAGAGTTCCGGGCTTCCGGGCGAGGTCACTACCGTGCCGCACTGCTCAGCAGACCGCCCCGCCAGTGACCTCCACCAGGTCAGTGACCACTTGCTGCCACACGGGGTCCTAGGGCATGGTGAGGGGGCGTCATCATACAGTGCCTCACAGTGGGCTCCACCAGGCCACCAGGTTGGCCACTTCAAGCTGGCTCCAGGACACCGCCTCCTCCCAGCCATGGCACCAACTTTACAGCAGGCAATATGGCGACCCTGCGCTCATAACCCCACGGAGTTGGCGCAACAGACCACCACAGGTTCCAACTGCGCTGTTCGAACAGCGCCATCATTTTTACGTGGCGCCACTGACAGCGCATAGGGACGACACATGGCATGCCAACAGCGCCAGGGTCAGAGGGCACACAGAAGTCACGGCATGACGCACGGCTCGCACAGCGCCACGGGACGAGGCATCCTGCGCGACTGCCGCTTGAGCACCTAGTGCCACAGTGGACTGTCGCGCAGTAGTGCCAAGTGCCATATAGTGCTCAGCTAGTGCTGTAGCGCCACTGGCAACAATGGTGGCTATGGCTCGAATCTTATCGCTCCAGCAGGTTCGCAGCGCGATAGACGCATGCGTAAGCTGTCTGGGCATGCATAATGCGGTGGCACGCAGCCACAGACCTGCACCATTGGCTCAGCGACCTTTCCAGATTGCGCAGTGCAAATACGCATCATTCAGCCGACATATGCAATCATCCCATCAGCTATTCAAAGGCGCAGTGGCGATTAGCATGTCATTAAAGTTGAACCACACCTCATTTGCATGTGTTACGCTATAAAAATGCGACTGTGGGTTGTGCTGGCCAGATTGGTTACTGCAGGTGAGAGGTGAGTTACATGCTGTGTGATGCTCAGGACAATGCCTGCGGGTGGAGGATGATAAGGCTGAGGGGCTGAGCATGAAAAGGGCACTTAGAAAGGGACAAAGGGCACCTTTCTATCAGTATCTGCCATGTGAGAGGAAACGGGGGTCTGCACCCCTCGGCCGGGAGCTATGCTCATGGGGAATGCTGTCGACTGCACAGTGACAGGTGTCCACTTCCACCCATACAGATCACCATGACTGACCAGAGCCAAGCTGAGGGTGTGGACGCAGGCGAGGAGGAGGCCGAACTTCACCACGGCAGAGACAGAGGCCCTCTTCCAGGCCTACCTGGAGGATGAGCCAACATTGAGGACGAGGGCACCCCTCAGGAGCTGCAGCTGCATGGGAGGGGGTAGTCTGGCCGGCAATCTGCACGGAAGCCACCAGTGCTCCATGCAGGAATGCAGGAAGAAGATGGGACTGACCGCAGAAGGCTGAAGGAGAAGGTGGCAGCCTTCAGGGTGGCATGCTGGCACTGGTGGGGCCCACCAGTGGTGTTGCAGCTGACCCCTCACAGAGGAGACACTGGTCGGGCCATGCAGCCGAAGTGCCATTGCGGGCGTACAGTGAGGGATTCCAGACAGGTGGAAGCCTATCACTGCACTGGTATGACATGGTGATGTTGTTGGGGGCTGTGTTTCACATGCACTCACATGTACTCTCTTCTGTTACAGATCCTGTCTGTCTGCAGGAGACGGTGGTGGTGGTGGGTCCAGACAGTGAGGCAGACCTGCTGGACGTGGAGGAGGGAGCATCCACTCCGCCACCAGCCTGCAGGCACTGCAGCAGCATGCACGCTGGGCCAACAACTCCGTGTCAGTGATACGGGTGCAGGGGTGCACAGCCTGTGTCACAGCAGTCTGGCATGCAGGTATGCCAGCATGCCGTGCCTATGGCAGTGGCACGCACCTGCACCATTGATGATAGCAGGCCTGCAATGGGCAGTGATAGGTGTGTGTCCCATGACGGACACATGGCAGGCCAGCACGTGCCCTGGCCTTCCTGGTTCACACCTGTGACCAGCATGCTGGCACAGTCCCAGGCTGTGCCTGTCAGCACCAGTGGGGCAGCACCGGTGGCTGTGCAGGTGTCTGGCACTGTTGTCAGCACGGAGGTGGAACAGGTGGACCTGGGGCCTCAGCAGTTGGAGGGGCGGCAGCAGTTGCACACCAGGTCTGGGGTACAGTGTCAAGCAGTGGCACATGTCCACCGCCTCTGATCCGCCCATACCTGGTCCTGGTGAACAGTGCCCACCCTCGCGGGTGCTGTGCACCAGGACCGTCCCACACCCTGGGGGTCACGATGCCATTGGGGCACAGTACCCATTGGACGCGCACACCCACCTGCTGCAGGACTCGGTACAGCTGCAGGGGTGGGTTACAAGGTCCGTGGAGGCACTGTCTGTGTCCGTGGAGCGGCATAGCAGGGAGTGTGCTCGGGACCGAGCCGAGCTGGTCCTTATGCGGACAGATGTGACCGCTGCCATTGACAGACTGACCCAGGCAGTGGTCTCTGTCGCGACGCATTGGCCACACTGTCAGGTGCCTCTGTACCACACACCGTCCATGCGCGCTTCCACCCCCGTCCTCGCGCTCGCGACACCAGGCCTGGTCGATGCCGGGTTCCTGCTGTGGCATCCCCGAGCACCCTGGTGCAAGTTTGTTTGCAGGATGCAGACCCTGTGCGGGCAAGGTGCTGTCGCGCAGAGTGGGACCCTGGTGGTGCACCAGCGCCACCCAATGTGGCCCCTGCTCAGCCTGCCAGTGCTGGGCTACGGCAGGGCCGCCCACGCATCCGTGGGTGGCGTGGGACAGTGCTACCTGACTGAACTGTCTCCAGTGCAGGCCCTGTCTGGTGCTGCCCTGTGTGCATGTGTGTCATGGTGGCAGTGCACTGCTGGGTGCTCTGCTCACCAAGTTGACACACGGACCACCTGCACACTCTCCCAACTGCTGTCCACAGGTGCATGTGCATGATGATGCCTGCATTGCACTGTACACCAAGGTGCAGGGGTGCCCAGGTCCTGACACACTTACATGGACAGTCCAGGTGGTGGGGTGGTTGGTGGTGCTGTGTGTTGGCAATGTCATTTCTGCAGTGCTGTGCTGCTGCCCATGCTGCCTGGGTGTGTGTGTGTGTCCTATGAGTGTTCCTCTGATGGGTGTTGGTATGCCTGGAACCTTCAACTCCCATGACCTTCATGCACGGTGTGTTCCCTGTGTGCCTGTGGATTTGCGCATGGACAGTGTTGCCTGCACATGTCCCCTGACTTACCTGTTGGGCGAGTGCTCTTCTGCAATGGTGTCCCGTGCAGCTGGGCCTGCTGGGTCAGTCGGGGTCCCTCCGTCCTAGGGGGGCTGCTCATCACCACATCACCGGCGCCACTGGCGTCCCCATCGCTGTCCCCTCTTGGACCTGTACAGCTATCCCATGGTCTTTGGCCATGTTGTGCAGAATGCAACAGGCCAGGAATATCCCACAGGCCTTTTGGGGCTGTACTGTAGGGCTCCGCCGGAGGTGTCCAGGCATCGGAAGCATGCCTTGAGCATCCCAAACACCCGCCTATGATGTTACGTGTGGGCATGTGCCTCATTGTAACTGAGCTGCGCTGGGTCGTGGGGCCGGGTATGGTGTGAGCAGCCAGGACGGAGTGGGTATCCACAGTCACCTGTGTGGAGATAGTGGAGATCAGTGTCATGTCAGGTCCATGTTGCCTATATCCTTGTGTGCCACTACCATGGCACCGGTGTCATTCCACCCTTGCACAGAGTTTGCATTCCATACATGTGTACCACCCACTAGATGACCCGGGGATGTTCCCACTCTCGAATCGATGGCACAGTGCAGACTGGTGCCATATGAAGGCATCATGTGCCCGCCAGGTGTGTGTGGCACAGACATTGATAATGCGCCCAGTGGCATCACACACCACCTGGCAGTTGACACTGGAAAAGCCCTTCGGTTCTCAAGAGCCTGGCCGTCGGGGCCAGGTGGCGTGCGAATGGCCTACATGGGTGCAGTTTATAGCCCCTAGCACGCCAGGCATATGTGCTACCTGTGGAACTCCTGCATGTTTGTTGTAGCTGCTCTGCCGCGATTGCTGGGAAATGGATGTACGCAGCATGAGGCAGCAGTGCGCTGAGGAATTGGGTGAGGATGCGTGACATGGCCGACTGTGTAATGCCTGTGGTGTCCTGTCGGCCTCTGGAAGGTGCCCGTGGTGAGCAGGCACATGCAGGCTGTCACCTTGGTCTCCACGGACAGAGCATGACTGCCGTGAGGGTGCCTGCATCACATCACTGCACAGCTCACAGAGCCATCTCAGTATTGCCCTGTTCAGGTGGTACCGGCCACAATCTCGACATCTGTGTACAGCCTGAGCTGATGCGGCACGATACCGCCTGTCGGGGCATATCACGACGGGCCCCTCCCGCCACGTCCCCCTGCAGCATGGTGTCTCACCCTCATTACAGCTTCCATGTGGAAGCTGACACTGTCCATCTCCTGGCTTCGCCCCCGGCTGCTGTTCCTGTGTTACCCCCTGCTGCCCCCACTGCTGCTTCCACTGCACCGCACCCCCACTGGCCTCTCTGTCCTCCTGGACCCACTGTCCTCTTTGCCCTTCCAGCTCCTGCTCTCTCTCTCTCTCTCTCTCTCTCTCTCTGTCTCTCTCCCCAGTTTGCGGCCTGCTAGAGTTCTTGGCGCTTCCTTGGCTTCTTTTTATTTGGCTCAAATCCGTATGCTACGCAACTTCCGGCTATGCCACTCTTGCGCATTGCATGAAGTGTTCAGATATCGCATTGCGCACTTTATGCATGGACCCGCTTCTTCGGCTGCGCATGCCTTCATTTCCATTGCACTGTTGCTCAGCATGTTTCGGTGGCGCAACTGGCCCCTTCTGAATATTGCAGAATGGCGATTTTTGAGTTGCGATCGCTAAGAACCCTGTTGCGCATGGCGCAACCTTTTTGAATATCTGGGGCCCGTGTACAAAGAGTGTATGCATAATAATCGGCCTCGGGTCAAAATGAGGTGTTGGAATACTAAATTGCTTATATCTCAGTAACTGTACAACGAGAAAAAATTCACATGATTCATGATTTTCCTGGATACATTTTCACTGATGGCTACGCATCGTCATGACAAAAGTTCGTATCTTGCACCGCTTTCAGATACTGAGCCTGAAAGGCTAGCAGCATTCACCATGTTAGTCTATGGGAAAACATCAATTTCTGATTACTGTAACTTGCCAATATTTTTCACCAAACCACCAAAAGGCACATCTGTGAGATGTTGTCTGTCCTTCCTCCAAATTTGAGCCCAAAAGACCAAACCGTTCTTTTGCAGCAGGGTGGCAATGAACTCCTGTCATTTTGTCCATAGTCTGGAAAAGTAGAGTCACAATTTGCAAAACTTTTGCTAAATTTTGGGAAAGTGTCAGAAGTGCGACACTGCTATGCAACACTGTTTTTCCAGCAACTAGAAAATATATTTCTGGGTGCTTAACCCCAAAATAAAGACATGGCTAGCATCCTGTGGGTCTCACTAGGTGAACACAAAAAGAATTATGTTCCTAGACGGTCTCAATTTTAAATGGCAAGCATTTTTCTGATCAGTAACTGAAAAAACGTGGATTTGGCGACACTACTAGGGCCATTTATGACACTAAAAGTGCATTTGCAAAAGTGTTGAACTTTTAACTTTTCCCATTGACTTATAATGGGAACTTGTTTTTGAATAACTTTTGAATGTTCAACATTTTTCATGAAATCTTCAAAAGGCATATTGAGACCCCAGCCACATGGTCCCTGAAGTTTTGGACCGGTCACGCAAACGGACCTGTAGGCAGAGCAAAGAATTCGTAAAAAGGGTAATTGTGCTTCGGTTGTCACTTAATAACTCCTTAGCTGTATAGCCAACTGGTATGAACATTGGCAGGTCCCAAGATCTGATATGCCCAACCGTGATGCCAAATTTCAGGCAAATCCATTTAACGGTAGCAAAGTTATTAAGGTGCAAAATTTCATCCTTTAATCTTTAAAGTGCTACTCAACTCCTAACTATGGTAGCACTACTGCGTTACCTACCATAATATATATACTTATATACTTATATATTTATATATGTATATTCACACTGATTTCCAACCACAATTTTCCTAGGGGCATCATATAACATTCTTCTCATTTCTTTATGCCCAAAGGCATAATTCAGTTTATTCTGGTTGCAACTGTTACTATACACCTTTTAGGGTGTTTTTTACTTCACTATAAAGGAGGACTCAATGGACAGAATATGAATAAGCATAGATATAAGGAATAGCAAGAAAATAAAGAAGACAGGCTAGTACTACACTAGGTAGCCTATTTAGGGTAGTAGAACAGAATAAGTAAATGTAGCATAATGGTTACTGTTGCACAACAGAAGTTTGTTCAAGTTGAAGAAAAGGAGATGGGAAAGGTGTCCAACAGTCCAGCACACAAGAGTATAGCCTATCTCTGCCACACTCTGATACCACCTTCGGGAGGTACTCTGGTTAGGAAAGGATGACTTTGTCCCTGTAGAAGACCAGGTAGAGAGACACCACCAAGAGTGCCTGGTGCCCCTAATCATTCTGGCAGATGTGATGGTCACCAGAAAGGCTGCTTCCATGGCAAGTGTGATATTTCATACCTATGCATCAGCCTCGAATAGCTTGCCTGAGTGAGCATAGCCAGAATCAATTTTAATCCCACAGTGGAGAAGGATCTTGCACTGGAGGGTAATGGCCAAGGTCCTTGAAAAGTGCCTGATCACCTTCTAGAGGGCACCATTGGCATAGCGGCCTGCACCTAGAAGTCAACTGTGTCCTGGATGCCCCCACAATTTGCAGTACATCCTCAGACAGACCCAAGACAGGAGCTATACAGGAACCAGGGCACGATGTGCAGGAACTGAAAGTCTGGGTGCAGGACCATTTCCTAAGCCTGGTCAGCATATCTAAGCAGAGAGGCAGCCACCACAGAGACTAATTGCTGAGGCTGAAAAGATCCCAGTACCAGAATTGCCTTGGCCAGTCTGGAGCTATCAGGATCATCCATGCCTTGTCCTTCCTGACCTTGACCATTACCCTGTGGATCAATGGGAATAGAGGAAAGGCGTACATGAGGCCCTCAGGTACAGGGCCTCTCAAGGCATCCCACATCAGTGATCCTGACTGTAGGGAGCAGGCACAAACAGCCTCAGCTTGACTTTCTCCCAGGAGGCAAACAGATCCACTTACGGTGATTCCAATAGGGAGAGCAGGTTGTTCACCACCTCCAGATTCAGAGAACAATCATGTGATGTCTCTCCTACCTGGAAGAGAGCACCTGCCAGCTGATGTTCTCCCCATGGTATCAATCACCAAGAGACCAACGCCCAGGCTACACACAAGGGTCCAGGTGCAGAGTGCCTCCTGACACAAGGGAAGGGAGGGTATGCTGTCCTGTCTGTTCAGGTAAACATGGTTGTGGTATTGTCCATCAGGACTTGAATAACCTGACCCTGATAAGTGCAGCAAATTTCATCAGAGCCAAGAGCACTGCACAGAGCTCCTGCAAGTTTATCTGGAGATGGGACTCCTGGGGACCAGAACCTGTGGGTAGTGTGGTCTCCTAGGTACACTCATCACCTACTAAAAATGCATCCATGGTCAGCATGATGGTCAGCTCTGGGTTGCAAATGGGATTCTTTCCTCCAAATGTTCCAGGACCAACCACCATTGGATGGCATCCCACATCAGTTGGGTCACTGTTACAGGCTGACCAAGTGACCTAGGAGCTGGGATCACTGACAGCCCAGAGCCCACTGAAAGGGTTGCATCTGTCAGTGAGCCCAGTGGACCACATTGGTGCAGGATTCCATGTATCCCAGCAGCTTGGGGAAATCCAGGCAGGAGAAAGAACCAAACCTGAAAATGATCAGGCAGAGGAGACAATATCAACTGCCCAGTCTCATTGGGAGGTGGACCTTGGCCACAGGGAGTCTAGTTCTTCCCGATTAACTTGATCACTTGCTTTGTTACCAGTTCATACCTATCCAGGCTGACCTAGCAGCCCAAGTCTCTGCAAGTCTGGAGACCCATGGCTATGGATCTTGCCATGGCCTCACTGGATGGACTGGCTATCAACCAGTCATCCAGGTAGGGGTACAGTCTGATCCCTAGGTGCTGCAGGTGGGCCATCACCACTGCCATGCACTTGGTGAATACCTTGGAACTGAGGAAAGGCTAAACTGCATGACATGGAATTGGTACAGAACCCCACCACTCAGAACTGGAGATACTTTGGGACATGTGGACGGGAACATGAAAGAACACATATCCCTGTGAGGATATTTACTGGTTCTGTATTATTTTACTGCTTGTCTTTTGAAAACTGTATATTGTACTCTCAAGGTCATGCTTGTAAATAGGCAGGGTTTTGGCCTAATGCACCTACCTGCTCAACAAAAGCTAATAAATAAATAAATCTTGGATTTCGGGAGAAGAACCACATATCCTGCTCAGGGATGGTATAATAAGAGGGAGTGAGGGGCATTACTAGTGGAGAGATTGAGCATGGTGTGCCAGGGGGAGATCATACTTAGAGAGGGAGGAGGGAGAGGGAGGTTGGCAGTCAAACAGGAGGAGGGAGGGTCTTAATTGGGAGGGACAGGGAAGACACTGGAGACCATGGTAAAACACAGTCTTGAGTTGCTCCATAAATGAGAACCTGAGTGGGGGCACAAGGAAAGAGGACGGGGGTGTACTGGTGTTGGGGGACCTCATACTCAAGGGGATCAGATGGGCAGCAAGGGGAGAGGCACAGTCAGATATGGGTGGAGTCCATACCAGGATTAAAGGCAGACATAGCAGAACAGGCAATACTAAGGTGTGTAAAGAGGAGTAGGAGGAAACCACACATTGTGGTACCTGTGGGGACAAATGACCTAGCAGGAGAAATGGTGGAGGTTACAAGGAGAAGACTGAGGAAGTGGGAAGATTGTGCAAGGAGACTGTGGAGTCTGATCTTCCAAAGTGCTCATAGTACCTTGCCTCAAGCACAGTGAGAAAGGAGAGGATTACAAAGTTGAACACATGGTTAGCAGAATGGTGTCAAACTAAGGATATAGGGTTGTGGGTGGTTAGGCAGTACCTGGATAATAACAATCTGTTTGCAAGGGATAGGCTGCACAAGGAGGGAGAGGGAAGGAGGCTATTAAAGCAAAGACTGGGGAGGTATATGTAACAAGGGTGGATTTAAACCAGATGGGGATGTGGGCAAGTGGACAGCAGGTAGGCAGGGATCAGATAGAGTAGAGTCACAGTCTACCCCCAGGCTAGCAGAGAAGGACCTGGTGGCACAAAAAGGAGGGAGTAGAAGGGAGGAGATGGAGGGTAGTGAAGGAAGGGGAATGATGGAGGGTGGTCTCACTGAATGCAAGAAGTTAGGAAAAAATCCACTGAGCTACAGGCACTCTTAGTAAAAGGGAAGGTGGATATTGCATCTGTCACAGAAACATGGGCAACCGAACACCAGGACTGGGATCTGGCAACTGAGGATACAAATTATACAGGAAGGACAGGGGGTGTGGTGGCAGTCTATGTGAGGGATGGGATCAAATGCACAAGGGATGAGGGAGAAGAAAGAGAAGAGAGGCAATCTGGCTGCAGTTTCTAGACTCAAGGGGTAGAATTTGAGGTTTGGGTGGTATACAGGTCACTGTCCCAGTCTGAGAAGCTTGACAGAGAGTTAGGACAAATCAAAAGGTATGTAGAAAGGGAAGGTAGTCATTGTGGGCAATGTAACTTGCCTGGGGTTGACTGGAGCATTCCGGTCACCACCAGTGCTAGGAGAAAGTGCTCCTGGATGCAATCCAGGAGGGTCTCCTGACACAGTTGGTTACTGTACTACTAAGCAAAGAACACTTACATCTGGTATTGTCAAATGGGGAGGCAGTGAGGGAAATAAAGGTAGAGGACCCACTAACTGACAGCGATCACCAAACTGTAGTTTAATATCACGATATGCGGGGAGCCAGAGAATTCAGTTAGTTGAGTGGTAAACGTGAGGGGTGGACTTTGGGAGGATACAGGAAGTACTGAAAGGGAAACTGGAGGCCATAAAGTAGGAGACGGACATGAAGCAGAAATGGGATATTATTAAACGGGGGTTACAGAGGCAACAGAAGTCTGCACTAAGGCACAGAGTAAGAGGAGCAGAGCAAGAAAACCATGCTGGTTGAACAGTGAGGTTCAGGAGGTGGTGAGGGCAAACGAGTGGCGCACTCAGAGGTTTAGGAGGATGGGAAGGAAGTGGACAGGGAGAAATATGCAAGGTGGTCCAGGGATATGACCAGAAAGTGAGAGCAGCCAAGGCCAGAGGGAGCTGAGATTAGTACAGGGAATTAATGGTGGGAGAAAGACTTTTTCAGAGATATATCAGGGAAAAGGTAGTGAAGGAGACAATAGTGAGTATAAAGGGGTGTGGAGTGGACGGAAAGAGGAATGAGCAGGCAGAAGCACTGAATGAATATTTTGCTGAGTGTTCATGGAAGAAAGTGGGGACCACTCACCAGCATGGGCTGGGAGGGTGGGGACGAGGTAGAGGAGGCAATAGATGGAAAAATTGAGGCAAATAGGAGTCCTAGAGGACTGAGGGCACTGAAGGTAGACAAGGCACCATGGCCAGATGGTATCTCACCTCAGGGTGGTGAGGGAGATGGCAGAGGTGTTAGTGGAGCTGCTGGCAGATCTGTACAGCACCTGACTGGAATCAGGATGTGTGCAACTGGACTGAGAATGGCACATGTAGTACCATTACACAAGAGGAATGAACCATATAATTATCATCTGTAAGTCTCACCTTCATAGTGTATAAACTCATGGAAATGATACTAAAGGAAAGACTGGTGTTGTACCTGGAGGACAATGGCATTCAGGACATGGAGCAGCATGGGTTTGTTTCAGGAAGTCTTGTCAAGCCAACATCATGCAACGATTATGTGGCTGGGTGACAGGTGAGCTGGATAAGAGTCATGGGTTGGATGTTCTTTACTTGGACTTCAGCAAGGCCTTCAATTTGGTGCCTCATGGGTGGCTTGAGGAAGCTAACTGGGTAGGGGTAGGGCAAAATGATAAACTAGATTGCAAGCTGGCTGAGTGGCAGGCTGCAATGGTTGGTGGTGAGAGCGGAGCTCTCAGCTCCAAGGCCAGTGATGAGTGGTGCCACATGGCTCTATGTTGGGGCCAGTATTGTTTGGGCTCTTCATATCAGACATTGCACATGAGGTGGTAGAGCAAGATACGTCTGTTCACTGACGACACCAAAATCGGAGTAGTGGTGGATGGAGGGAGGGATGGATGCAGCTGCAGGGGACCTATGCAAACTAGAATAGTGGTCAGATAGGTGGCAGCTGGGGTTCAATGCAAAGAAGTGTAAGGTTATGCACTTTGGGGTGAATAACCCAAGGAGAGAATACTGGCTGGGGTGATTAGCTTAGGATCACTGAGGAGGAGAAGGACCTAGGAGTAATGATAACAGGGACCATGTCCAATACTGCCCAGTGCAGGAGAGTGGCTGCAAAAGTGAACAAAATGTTGGGGTGCATAGTGAGGGGTTTCGTACAGGCAAGAGAGGTGATCTTGCCCCTCTACAGGTCATTGGTAAGGCTGCATTTAGAGTATTGTGTGCAGTTTGGAGGCCATACCTCAAAGCGTGATATCAGGCTACTGGAGGAGGTGCAGAGGAGGTCAACAAAGATGATATATGGATTGGAGGGGAGAGACTATGACACAGGCTGGGAGACCTGAATATGGACACCTTGGAGGATAGAAGGGACGGGGTGACATGATAGAGACATTCAAGTATCTGAGGGGAATCAATAAGGATGGGGCAGATGGGGTCTTTAAGTTAAGGAAGGGAGGGTCACCATGGGGTACAGGCTAAGAATGGGGGAAGATTTAGGAAGAAAATGAGGAGACACTATTTCACAGAGAGGGTGGAAGCAAAATGGAACGCCCTACCAGAATGAGTGGTATTGTGTAAATCTGTGCACAGCTTCAAAAGGGCATGGAACAGGGAACAGGAGAGTGAGGGTGAGGGAGTTGGGGGTGGCAGTAAAATGACAAAGGGAAGGGGTGGGACAGCTGCAAAATAGGGTTGTTGGCTGCACACTCAAGCAGACTTAGATAGACCGGTGGTCTGTTTCTGCTGGCACATCCGCACAGATTAGCTAGAGACATTGCCAGCTATTTCCAGATATTTCACAAAATTTCTAAAGAGTTTCTCTGCTGCCCTACTGCAGAAATGGAGAAAGCATTAGATATATCTGGAAATATCACAGAAGTATAAGGAAATATCTGTCAGTGTCTTTGGCTGCTACTGTATGTTCATATTTCCATATATGCTCAGACTGACCATTCAGGAACTTGTGTTTCTGCACATACTGATTGGGATTGTGAAGATCCAGTGTATGGCACCAGCCCCTGTCTGCTTTGGCACCAGGAATTACACTGAATCTATAACCAAACCTTGGCAGAAGCCTGAGAGTGGCTGGAAAACCCCAAAAGGGAGCCCATAAGTCTTGCATACATGCAGGATCACATGGGTTGCAGGTGACAGACAAGATGCTGGATGCTGCCATAGTTCCAGGACCAGTCCCAAGATGGTCTCAGCAACACAGAAGGCAACCTTCAAAGATTTATCCTGGTCCAAAATGTCTGTAAGAGGGTATTTAGCCCTTCTGGACTGGCTTCAGCTGGATGGGCATGGACTCCACAATCAGGTGGAACTGCACCCCAAAAGAGATTAACCATTGGTTGGTGGAGGGCTCTTCGACGGAGCCATGGTCAAAGAGCAGAGTCCCAGTGGAGGCCATGGACTATTTATCTTAATCATCTGATGATCTCTCAAAGACAGCTGTCAGCTGTATTTTGCCAGAGACCTCCCAGGACTTGTCACCAGGGCTCATCCTCACTGACAAACGGCCTGGCAAGATGAGAGCCAAATGGCCAGCCTCCTATATTGCAACACCAGCCAGAAGCTGTTGGTGAGTTGGCTCCACCATGATCAGTGCAAAGCAGTGTTGAAAGCACCTGTGGAACATGTGCCAGTGGAGGAAACATGGGACAGTAGGTCATTGGGGGCCCTACTCTGCCCTGTGATAGCCTATTGCCACCAGAGGAACCTATTGTAGCACCGCGATTTTCCATCAGTGCTTCTCCTAACCTGAGGATGAGGAGGATGAGAGGTTTCTGCAGTTATGCCTCTAACTTGAGAGGGATTGAGAGCATAAATGCCTTGACCACAGCCTTGACAGTCAATTGCCCAGTCGACAAGGGGTGGATTTTCAGGGTGCTGGCCATAAATAACATGCCAGCCCACATTCAATAGTTGCAGGAATTAAAGATTTGGCCTCAGTTGGAGGCTTGTTCCAAACAGAGTTTTCCAGGGTCCCCAATCTAACCATGTCCTCTTGGGTGATGACCAGGGAACAGAACTCTGCAAGGCCGAATACTTGGTCTCATCCAACAATGAACCAATTAGGTTGAAAAAGATCCCAGCAGACTGGTTGATTAAAGTCAGGTCAAGCAGCTCACTGCCAGGGCCAATGAGCCTTTGATCTTCCCAACTTGCCCCTTGACTGAGGGGCGCCAGCAGTCATTGAGCAGTCAGGCAAGCTTTGGGACTGACAGGACTGAGATTTCATCCTCTCCTGGCCCAAGACTGGTGACACTGGTGAGAAGATTTTGACTTGGTCTTTAACTGAAAGCCATGGTAGGTAGAGCTGTCCCCATGGTCTGGAGGTGCTAACACAAATCATGGAACTGGTCTATGAAGGCCTCTCCAATGCTGGCCCTGGTGGAAACAGTACTGAGGCCAAGGAGGTGCATGCTTGGCCACCAGCACTTCTGCTCATGGGCCACAAGTGGTGCTGTTGACCTGGCATCTGCCAAGGTCTTGTTGCCACCCTTACAGTGATGCTTTTGATCCCATTCTGAAGGATGACCAAGACATGTCAGAGCTTCCTATCCTTGAGGGACTTAGGAAGCATATAAAGTCACAGCCACACCAGCCACATCACGTTGTCTACCCAGGCAGTGCATGTGTCATGCGATCAGTGACCAACACCTTCTCATGGTACCAAACACAAAACTTGAATGCTGGCTTTGTGTTCCATCATAGATCATGAGATGGAGTCAAAGGAACCGAGAAAAAGAGCTATTTAGCTTTGAAAGCTTTAAAAGTGACAGTTCAAGTATGATGCATATAAAGTCATACGCAGAGAACAAAAGAGGAGACCTGTTCTTCCAGTGGAAAGAAAGATCTGACATAACAGGGCAGAGTCAGGATACATCTGCTCGGTTGGTGAGAAAATCTTAGCTTAAAGACATCTGGCCAATCATCGTATTCCAAATGAACTGCCGAGTGTGGATAACTAAACCATATCCATGCCCCTGGAATATATACAGTATTTTCATTGTCATACAGAAAGGCAAAGCAGGTTCAAGGATCAGGAGGGGGCAATGAATCCAGGAAAGAGCCTGCAGGTTAAGTGAAGAAGTGTTGAAAGTGCTTTAAATAAAACTGGGAATTATTTAAACAGCTATAAACATGCACTGCAGAACTTTCTATTGTCAAATAGCCAGTGTAATCGCTATCCTATACAGTTGTGTAACCACCCAGTCCCCTGGGGTTACTAGAATCCCATCAGTGTTAGACTAGGAAGGTTTCTGGCCAGTTCACGGGAGTTGTTAAACCTTCTTACAACATGTTTTACTCAGCTAGCCTGAGGAGAGAATGGATTATGTCATTTAGAACCTCGCAGCAGCCTGAGCCACTTTGGAACCAGCTACTCTGGGGCAGTTTAGAATGTTCAGATGGGAGTTTGAGGGATGGAGTTCTGAGTGTGGGATCTCTGTGAGAAGATAGCTCTCAGTGTAGAGGTGCCTGCCAGCCTGTACTGAGGCTGGGTGAAGAACCTCTGGTAGTTTTCTCACACTAGTGAGTGAAATAACTGCAGTGCCAAAGGAAGTGGTGGAGACCTATGAATCCAGAACCCAAGTGGGTTATGTCAGAGAAAGTAAAGTGGAACTGCAGTTCTGTGAGTCTAAAGGGCACTACCTGAGGGACCAGAAGAGTGTCCTGCTGCCCAGAGAATAGACAAAGAGTGTCCTTTGCATGAAACTGTGAAAACTACCAGAAAAGGGAAAAGAGATTTCTTCCAGCATCTGTGTCTTTATTAAAGGGACAAAACAAACCATGAGTACAGTGACATGGTACTGTTTCAAAGGAATTGTCTGATGGTGTATGTGCCAGTGATAAGGCTAGAAGACACCATTTGGGCCCCTGTATCACCTCAAAATGCTGAATATGAAATTTGAAATGTAGTCTTAGCAATTCAAGGGAACTGAAGGCCCATTTTGTGTAATCCCAAAGCAATGGCAGAAGCTGGTTGGGGCCAGGATGGGCAGAACCTCATCTGAAACTCCAGTCAGTGCTAACTGGTTTATGGAAGGGCACAAGGTTACCATGTGGATGTTAATCAAGCCCATCAGATCAGGAGAATGTAATGTTTTAAAGTGTGTGGCAACCTTCCAGTGGAGCTGTAATCTTGGCAGTTGCCACATGGAGAATCGTCAGAGGCTGTTGCTACATGGAGAAAACCAGTAGCTGTAGGATTAGCATCAGTTGCTGCAGGAGCAGCAGCTCAGGCCACAGCTGCAGCCAAGGTGTTTGGCAGCCATTGCTGGAAGAGAGGAGTCAGCGGCCATAGCTGCACTGGAGAGGCTCCAGCCAGAGCCAATAAGGAGCACCTAAAAGGGTATGGATTTTGAAGCATCGCAGCTGGGCTACATAATCCAGAGCCCAGCCCAACCAGTTCTTCCAGCAGAGTTGTAATTTGTGGCCATCGCTGCATGGAGGATCATCAGTGGCCATTGCTGCACAGAGGAAAATAGAGACCGTGGGATTAGTGGCAGTTGCTGCAGGAGCAGCAGTTAGAGCTTAGTCACAGCCAGGGTGTTTGTGGCTGTTCCAGCACAGAGAGGAGTTGGACCATATGCTGCTGTAGAAGCTGTCGAGATCCAATCAGGAGCACCTCAAAAAGGGCACAAGTTTTGAAGCAGTACAGCGTGAATATAAGTCCCAGCCCAGCTGCAACCAATTCTTCCAGCTGAGCTACAATTTAATTTTTTCTCCAGTCTCCCACCCTGCATCACCTCCTAGTTAGACAGTCCCACTGGGCACCTCAAGTAAAGGTTACATGAATCAGGAGGGACAGGAGGAGATGTAAAGCAAGGAGAAGCAAGGAGAGGGAGGCAAGGCGACTTTGGAACAGGGCTTCATGGGCTGGAGGAAGCTGCAAGGAAGTTCTGTTAAAGGACTCAAGTATTGGTTAATGGGACATTTAAAGGGTGATCATGTTCAGGGCTCTGTCATGTTAAGTAATGTATTTGGGTTGGCATTCAATGGAATTGCATTAAGATTGGGGTATCCGAGGAAAACTGATTTGTGTAAAGTACTGTTAATGCTGGGACAGAGGAAAACATTCACATCTAAGTTATTAGCTATGGTAGAGTTAACTGGTTAGTGGGGCATTTAAAGAAGAATTGCACCTAGGACTCTAAAATTGCACATAGGACCCCAATTGTAGGTATTGCATTTTAGTTGGTGTTCAGTGGAAACTGTGGGGCTTGGGGTAGTTAGAGGAAAATTGATTTTTATTAAGTGGAGACTACATTAGAGTGGGGTATTTAGTGGAGAATTTTGCATTTTGAATGGTCTGCTAATGTTGGCCATTAGGAAAAATTGCATCCAGTTACTGTGAGTACTGGGGTTGGAGTATTTAAACGTAGTTGTAGTGATAAATTACTACAGATCTTGTGACATTTAGGAAGCAATTGCATTTAAGCTACTGAATTTGTAGGTACTGTTTACCGTAAGCATATAAGAAGAAATTGCTTTAAACTACTAAATTTGTAGCTAAAGTTAGAAGAAATTGCATCTTAACTGTTGTATTTGTTGGTACCAATTAAGATAAGAAATTAATTATGCGGGTGGTAGGAGGGCAGGGCAGTGGTCTTTTGTGGGGGGCTCTGGGGAAGTCAGGTAGTGAGCAGAATAGTAGGTTGCAACAGATGGGTACAGCTGTGTTCATAGAAGCACTATGGAGGCTGATGTGTTGTCCAGTTTGTATCAGATTGGGGCAAACAGAAGCAGGAATTAAGCAATCTAAGGAGAGAAATGGATAGGTGGTTCAATAGTAAAGGGAGGGGGAACTACTAGGGCAGCACAAGGATGGGCTACTGAAACGGAAACAGAAAGGAGTGAGGACAGCTGGGGACATGGAGCGAAAAGGCATGACAAGGGAGGCCAGGGTGAACATGGACCCAGACCAGGTGGTAGAGGTATTTCAGTCTGGCAAGAAGGGAAGAGTAAGGGCAGGAGGACTCCAAGGCTCAAGGATGGGCACATTTCTGCAGCAGGGAGGGGGATTATGGTGTCCAACAGGTTCATACCTTTGGCAGCCAGAATAGAAGGGGAGTTCTGAAAGTACTGAGGGAACAGCAAGTATAGGCCACGGAAAGGGGATGGGCAGTGGGAGAGGGGGAAATGCATGGGTTGAAAGGTGAACAGGGAAGGGGTTGAATGGGATGGCTTGGTGGAAAAGGATAAAAACACAGGAGGAGTGAAGGAGATAAGTAAGGAAGGGAAGCAGAAGTTGCAGCAGAAGTGGGGAGGCAAGGAAGGAGCAAAGAGGGGAAGAGGGAGAGAAGGTGGCTGTGGGGAAGCAGGAGGCAATCAAGGGACTCAGGTGAGCAGGGAAGGCAAGGATGGTAGAGTTTAGAGACCAGAGGGGAGATTGGTAGAGAAGGGTTAGGAACCATTCACTGGGGGTTATGGGAGGGAACCAGGGGGATCAAGTAGGCAGCTCCAGAAAGGAGGATGTAGTTAGGAGGAAAAGGGCTAGACCAGATCCACTAGTTTGCAGGTGGAGAATGGCATGGTATTGGGGACTCCATCATTAAGAGGATACACTGGATCAGGACTGGTCCCACATTTAGGCAGAGGTCATTTTTTGTGAACCAGGGGTGGAGGCAGGAAGGTAATGCAAAAATCAGCGGAGCAGGCTCGGTTGGGGGAAACCACCCCTTATTCATTTGGGAACAAAAGATCTGGCAAGCAGTAAAGTGGAGGAGGTCCACAGGAGGTTCAAGGCACTGGCCAAGGGATGCCTGGAGGAGTCTAAATCCTGTGCATTTTCAGAGATCTTACCAGTCTCCTGTGCCAGCACTGCTAAGCAGAGAAGAATCAGGAGTTCAATGAATGGCTCCAGAAATGATGTGGACAGGAAGGGTCCACCAGTATAGGGAGAGTGGGGGATAAATGTGAGGACAAGGACTTGTACTGGAAGGATAGACTACATCTCAGTGAGGGGGTCAAGAGTACTGAGAGGGACTGCAAAGGTACATTTATAAGATCTTGAGAGATTTAAACTGGTAAATGTGGAGTACAGGCAAGGCTGGAGTGAAGGTACAATAGGAGAAGAGAACGGACTAGCAAGCACTACCCTCTAAAAGGGAGTAGGGTATAGAACAGACATGAAAGAGGGGATGGCAGGAGGAGGTTTATGGTGGAGAGGACTTTGTGCAAACCCAAGATGCTTGGGAACAAGATGGTGGACTTTGAAGCAATGATGGTGGGGGAGGGCATGGAGTTGTAGCCATAACGGAGACCTGGTGGTCCAAGCACCAGACCTTGGAAGTAGGGATCCCGGGGTACAGGTTATTTAGGAAGAATAGGACAGGAAGGAGTTGTGCTGTACATCAGGGTGGACATCAAGGCTACAGAAGGGTGGAGGAGCAAGGAAGCAGAAACCTGTGGGTCACAATGGAGTGGGCTGGGGCATCAATAAGGCAGGATGGGGCATCAATAAAGCTGGGGAGCGGTCAATAGAACTCTCAAACACAGCGTGATGATGTGGACATGTAAATGCTGTGGAGGTTAGTGGATGGTGCTTAAAGTGGAGATTCTGCTGGTGGTCAACCTTAATCTCCCAGATATAGACTGGGATATCCCATCAGCTGGGTCATCCAGGAGCAGGGTGATCCTCAAGTCCTCCAGGGAGCCTTTCTGTAGCAGCTGGTCAGAGAGACCACCAGTGGGGATAACATACTTGGCATGGTTCTCACCAATGGGGATAGCATGGATGGATGGGGGTCAGCCTAGGAGCAGGGTGATCATAACACAGTGTGCTTCAAGGTTAGAGCAGGATATGAAGTGAGAAAAACCATCAGAGAGGTCCTGGACTTCAGGTGGGCAGATATTCCAGAATGAGAGAGACATTCAGGAATGAATTGGAGGGAAGGAAAAGATAGGGGTGATTGAGGACCTGTGAATGAGATCAAGGGGATATTAAAAGTCACAGAGAGCTGTATAAGGAAGGTGAGGAAGAGTAGAAGATGGAGGAGGCCACTTTGGTTCAATAGGGAAGTGACGGTGGCAATAGGAGAAAAAAGCATTCAGAGAATATAAGAGGACGCAGAGCAAGGACAACAGGGAAACTTACAGGAGAAGCTGAGGAAGATGGGGCAGAAGATCAGGAAGGCAAAAGCAGAAATGGAGGAGAAAATTGCTAGGCAGACCACTTTTTTCAGTACATAGGGGAGAGGAAAGCAAGGCAGGGATGGTAAGGGTAAATGGGAGGGTACATGTGGAAGGCAACTCAAGAAGACAGAGGTGCTAAATAGTTACTTCGGCTCAGTCTTTACAATAGAGGGAGTAGGGAAGGGACCCAGTTCACGGGAGAGGGAAGGGAGGATAGAGGAGTGGATCCTAGTTCAATCAGTGAGGACACGGTCAATGAGGAGTTGGGTAAACTGAGGTTAGATAAGGTTATGGGGCTGGATGCTCTGCATCCTAGGGTGTTCGGGAGCTAAGGGAGGAGCTGATGGCACCACTAGCAAGGTTATTTAACCTGTAATTAGATACAGGGTGGGTGCCAGAAGACTGGAAAAGGGCAGACATGGTACCACTTCACAAAAGTGGCAGAAGGGATTAGGTGGGCAATTATCTCCCTGTCAGCCTCACATCCATGGTGGTAAGGTGATGGATGTGATATTGAAAGAAAGGGTGGTTATCTACTTGGAGAATAGTGGGCTGCAGGACATCTGTTAAGCATGGCTTCACCACAGGGTAAGTCATATCAGATGGACCTGATCAAGTGCACTTTGATTGGGTAATGATGTAGGTTGAATTGGGAGCAGTGGACATGGCCTATTTGGACTTGGAAAGCTCTTCAACACTGTGCCCTACAGAAGACTAGAAAATGAACTGGAGAGTTTGGGGATGGGACAGAAAATAACAAGGTGGGTGGAGAACTGGCTGATGAGTAGAAGCCAGAGGGTGGTAGTAAATAAGGTGCATTCCAGGGAGGTAGGGGGTAATGAGTGGGTCTCCCAAGGGTCTGTGCTAGGTCACATCCCATTTAACGCCTATGTCAGCAACACAGTGATGGGGTTAAGGGGAGTGTCCACCTTTGCAGATGATACAAATATCTGCAGCAGGTTGGACACCCCAGGAGTGGAGACTATGACAGAAGATTTAAGGTTGCTGGAGAGGTGGTTGGAAACCTGGCAGCTAAAATATAATGCCAAAAAATGCACAGTGATGCACATGGTGTGAAATAATCCTCAGCCAAGTACACACTAGGCGGCAGAGGAAATGAAAGCAAGGAGCAAGATAAGGATCTAGGAATCATAATCACAAACATCCTCAAGGTGGGGACACAATGCAGCGAGGCAGTGGACAAAGTGAACAGAATGCTGGCATCCATTGGGAGAGGGATAACTAGAGAATGTGGAGGTGCTGATGCAACTTAAAATCCATGGTGAGGCCCCAGGTTCAGTTCTGGAGGTCTCACCTATGAAAAGAGATGACACGAAAGAGTACAGAGAAGGGTTACCAAGATGGTACAAGGGCTAAGTGGGAAGTAGAGATGTTAAAACAAAATATCGCTAGTGAAATTAAGCACAAATCAGCAATTTCATAGGTGAAATCTTCTCAAAATTATGCAAAACAGTGAAATTTCACACATTTCACCCCCATAAATGGGCAAATCCCTGATGTCTAGTGGTCCCCACCCGGCCGCTTACTGGCCCAAATTTAGGAAAAAATGTTCCCTGCTGTCTAGTGAGCCCCTGGCTGCTCACCAGTCAAAACTGAATAAAGCCCCTCTCCCAAGTTACCTCATGTCTTGAGTCCTTCCAACACCTTGTGCTAAAAAAATTAATAAATCAAGTTCTAACCCCTGGTATCTAGTGGTCCCCCACATCCGATCACCAGATGAAATTGAATAAAGCTCTCCCACAAGTTACCCTCACGTCCCGAGTACTCCCGACTTTGTGCTAAAAAATTAAAATAAAATGCCCAGCTCCCTGGTGTCTAGTGGACCCCACCCTGTCAGCAGAAAGTGCCCACCCTGCACAGCCTCAGCCATGCAATGACCCCCCACCCCAGAACAGGTGCTGTATTCAGAGTGCTCAGTCACATCACAAAAAGCCAGGACATCATTGATATACCTGTCTAATATGAGCTGCACACATCTTAGAACACTGAGGAGTTGCATGGCTCAGCCAGGCAATGCCCCCACAGACCAGGTACTGCATCCTGAGGGAGAGGCAAACTAAAGCCATGGACATGAATGGTGTACCTCCTTGATTGTAGGTGGACACAAGTTGGCGCGACTGAGGAGTTGCACTGCCCAGCCAGGCAATACCTCTCCCTGTCCAGACCAGGTACTGCATCCTGAGTGCAAAGCCACAGCAAAACTAAACCAATAGATATAAATGGTATACCTCCCTGGTTGCAGCTGCATGCAAGTTAGCACAATTGAGGAGTTGCACAGCCTCAGCCAGGCAATGCCTCCCCTCACAGACCAGGAACTGCATCCTGAGTGGACTGCCAGAGCAAAAGTAAAGCCATGCACATCAATGGTTCATCTCCTGATTGCAGCTGCATGCAGTTAGCACACTGAGGAGTTGCACAGCCTCAGCCAGGTAATGTTCACCCCCCACCCCACACACCAGGTACCGTGATCCTGAGTGGAGAGCCAGAGGAAAACTAAAGCCATGGACATGAATGGTATACCTTCCTGATTGCAGGTGGACACAAGTTGGCACACCGAGGAGTTGCACTGCCTCAGCCAGACAATGCTCTCCCCACACAGACCAGGTACTGCATCCCGAGTGGTGAGCCACAGCACAGGTAAAGCCATGGACATCAATGGTTCACCTCCCTGAATGCAGCTGCAGACAAGTCAGCACATTGAGGAGTTGCACGGCCTTGGCCAGGTTATGCCACGCCCCCACAGACCAGGTACTGCATCCTGAGTGGAGAGCCACAGCACAACTAAAGCAATCAATATGAATGGCATACCTTCCTGATTGCAGGTGGGCAGAGGTTAGTGCATGGAGGAGTTCCATGGCCTCAGCCAGGAAAGTCACCCCCTCCCCGGTCAGGCACTGCATCCTGAGTTCAAAGCGCAGCAAAACTAAAGCTATGAACATGAATGGTATACCTCCCTGATTGCAGGTGGACACAAGTTGGTGTACTGAGGAGTTGTACGACCTCAGCCAGGCAATGCCAACCCCCAGACCAGGCACTGCATCCAGAGTGCACAGACACAGCAAAATAAAACCTATGGACATAAATGGTATCCCACCGCGATTGCAGCTGCACACACATTAGCACACTGAGGAGTTGCACGGCATCAGCAAGGCAATGCCCAACCCCACCCCCCACCCACAGACCAGGTACTGCATCCTGAGTGGAGAGCCAGAGCAAAAGTAAAGCCATGGACATTAACAGTATACCTCCCTGATTGCAGCTGCAGACAAGATGGACACAGAGAAATTGCACAGCTAGGCAATGCCCCCCACAGACAAGGTACTGCATCCTCAGTAGAGGGTCACAGCAAATCTAAACATATGGATATGAACGGTATACCTCCATGATTAGAGCTGCATACAAATTAGCACACTTTGGAGTTGCATGGCCTAAGCTTGTACAATGGCTACCCTTCCTCCACAGACCAGGTACTGCATCCTGAGTGGAGAGCCAGAGCAAAAGTATAGCCATGGACATCAATGGTATAACTCAGATTGCAACTGCAGACAAGTTAACACACTGAGGAGTTGCATGACCTCATCCAGGCGATGCCAACCCCTCCACAGACCAGGAACTGCAACTTGCATGGAGAGGCACAGCACAACCAAAGCCATGCACATGAACGGTATTCCTCCCTGATTGCAGGTGGACAGAAGTTAGTGCACTTGACGAGTTGCACAGCCTCAGCTAGGGAATGCCACCCCACCAGATCAGACACTGCATCTTGAGTACAAAACCACAGCAAAACTAAAGCTATGGACATGAACAGTATGCCTCCCTGATTGCAGCTGGACACAAGTTACGACTGAGGAGTTGCAAGGCCTCAGCTAGGCAATGCCCCCCACAGACAAGGAACTGCATCCTGAGTAGAGAGCCACAACACAACTAAAGCCATGGACATCAATGGTTCACCTCCTGATTGCAACTGCAGACAAGTTAGCACATTGAGGAGTTGCACGACCCTCAGCCAGCTTATGCCAACCCCCCCACACAGACCAGGTACTGCATCCTGAGTGGAGTGCCACAACAACTAAACCCATGGAGATGAATGGATACCTTCCTGATTGCAGGGGACACAGTAAGTGCACTGAGGAGTTCCACTGCCTCAGCCAGGTATGCCACCCCCACCCCCACCCCCAGATCAGGCACTGCATCCTGAGTGCAAAGTCACAGCAAAATCTAAAGCTATGGACATGAACGGTATACCTCCCGACTGCTGGTGGACAGAAGTTGGCACACTGAGGAGTTGCACGGCTCAGCCAAGCAATGCCACCCCACTCCAACAGACCAGGTACTGCATCCTAAGTGGAGAGCCACAGCAAAAGTAAAGCCATGGACATTAACGGTATACCTCCCTAATTGTAGCTGAAGACAAGTTGACACTGGTGAGTTGCACACCTTCAGCCAGGAGACGCCAATCCCACCGCCCCCACAGAACAGGTACTGCATCCTAAGTGAGAGCCACAGCACAACCAAAGCAATGGACATGAACAGTATACCTTCCTGACTGCAGGTAGACACAAGTTAGTGCACTGAGAAGTTCCACAGCCTCAGCCAGGGAATGCCACCCCCAGATCAGGCACTGCATCCTGAGTGCAAAACCACAGAAAAACTAAACCTATGGACATGAACAGTATACCGTCATGATTGCAGGTGGACAGACGTTGGTGCACTGAGGAGTTGCATGGCCTCAACCAGGCAATGCCACCCCTCCCCAGACCAGGCACTGCATCCTGAGTGCAAAGCCACAGCAAAACTGAATCTATGGACATGAATGTTATACCTTCCTGATTGCAGCCTCACACAGTTAGCACACTGAGGAGTTGCACGCCCTCAGCCAGGCAATGCCCGCCCCTACACACACACCACTCACCACACACACACAGACCAGGTACTGCATCCTGTGGAGAGCCAAAGCAAAAGTAAAGCCATGGACATCAATGGTATAACTCACTGATTGCAAATGCAGACAAGTTAGCACACTGAGGAGTTGCGCGGCCTCAGCCAGGTGATGACAGCTCCCTCCCCACAGACCAGGTACAGCATCCTGAGGGACAGCCACAGCACAACTAAAGCCATAAACATGAATGGTATGCCTCCTGATTGCAGGTGGAGAGAAATGAGTGCAGTGAGGAGTTGCATGGGGTCAACAAGGGAATGCCACCCACCTCAGATCAGGCACTGCATCCTCAGTGCAAAGCCACAGCAAATCTAAACCTGTGGCTATGAATGGTATATCTCCTGATTAGAGATGCACACAAGTTAGTACACTTAGGAGTTGCACAGCTTCTGACAGACAATGGCCACCTTCTCCCCACAGATAGGGTTACCACCTGTCCTGAGTTTTGCAGGACAGTCCTGATTTCAGCAGCTATGTCCTGCATAAAACATGAAAAATACTACATGTCCTGGCTTTTCAGTAGAAAAAATATTTTCTAACTTGCCACTAAATCTTGCAGAAAACTGTAGTACCATAACTTAAATTCATTAAAATGATATGAAACCATAGAAGCAACCAAGAAACTACAATACTTGGCCTTAATTCTGATTATATAGAGAAAACAAGCTCTTGCATGGGTCAAGGTTACTTACTGTCCTGTGAAAATCATGTCTCAGTAAGAAATGTCCCACTTTGGGCTTCTTAAATGTGGTAACCCTACCCATAGACCAGGTACTACATCCTGAGTGGAGAGCCAGAACAAAAGTAAAGCCATGGTCATCAATGGTATAACTCACTGTTTGCAACTGCAGACAAGTTAGCACACTGAGGCGCTGCACGGTCTCAGCCAGGTGATGCCCACCTCCCACCCCTCCTCCACAGACCAGGTACTGCATCCTGAGTGGAGAGACAGAGCACAACTAAAGCCATGGACAAGAACAGTATATCTCCTGATTGCAGGTGACAAAAGTTAGTGCACTGAGGAGTTGCACAGCCTCAGCCAGGCAATGCCCTCCACAGCCCAGGTACTGCATCCAGAGTGGAGAGCCAAAGCACAACTAAAGTTATGGACATCAATGATTCACTTTCCTGATTGCAACTGCAGACAAGTTAGCACACTGAGGAGTTGCACGGCCTCAGACAGCTTATGCCACCACCCCGACAGACCACATACTGCATCCTGAGTGGAGAGCCACAGGACAACCAAACCCATGGAGATGAACAGTATACCTCCTGATTGCAGGTGAACAGAAGAGACACTGACGAGTTGCACGGCCTCAGCCAGGGAAACGCCACCCCCGATCAGGCACTGCATCCTGAGTGCAAAGCCACAGCAAAACTAAACCTATGGACATGAACGTTATACCTACCTGATTGCAGGTTGACAGAAGCTGGCAACCTGAGGAGTCTGCATGGCCTCAGCCAGGCAATGCCACCCCTCCCACAGACCAGGTACTGCATCCTGAGTGGAGAGCCAGAGCAAAATAAAGCCATGGACATTGACTGCATAACTCACTGATTGCAACTGCAGACAACTTAGCACACTGAGGAGTTGCACGCCTCAACCAGGCAATGCCAACCCTCCACAGAGCAGGCACTGCATCCTGAGTGCAAAGCCACAGCAAAACTAAATGCATGGACATGAACGGTATACCCTTGATTGCAAGTGGACACAAGTTGGCACACTGAGGAGTTGCACAGCCTCAGTCAGGCAATGCCCTCCCCACAAATGAGGCACTGCATCCTGAGTGGAGAGCCACAGCACAACTAAAGCTATGGACATCAATGGTATACATCCTTGATTGCAGCTGCAGACAAGTTAGCACACTGAGGAGTTGCACAGTGTCAGCCAGGCAATGCCCCCGCCAGTCCAGGTATTGGATCCTGAGTATGAATCTAAAGTGATGGACACCAATGGTAGAGCTCCCTGATTGTTTGTGGAGACAAGCTGGTGACTGAGGAGCTGCACGGCCTCAGTCAGGCAATGCCACCCCCACCCTGCCCAGAACAGGCACTGCATCCTAAGTGCAAAGCCACAACAAAACTAAACCTATGGACATGAATGGTGTACCTCCCTGATTGCAGGTGCATGCAAGTTAGCACAGTTAGGAGTTGCACAGTGTCAGCCAGGTAATGCTCCCTCCTCCAGACCAGGTACTGCATCCTCAGTGGAGAGCCACAAGAAAAGTAAAGCATGTATATCAACAGTACACCTCCCTGATTGCAGCTGTATACAAGTTAGCACAGTTAGTACTTGCACAGACTTAGACAGGTAATGTCCCCCAGACCAGGTACTGCATCCTAAGTGGAGAACCACAGCTAAACTAAAGGCATGGACATGTACGGTACACCTCACTGATTGCAGCTGTACACAAGTTAGCACATTTAGGAGTTGCACAGCCTCAACCAGGCAATGCCCGCCCCCCACCCGCCAGATCAGGCACCACATCCTGAGTGGAGAGCAACAGCTAAACTAAAGCAATGGACATCAACACATGTCTCTGATTGCAGGTGCATTCAAGTTAATACAGATAGGAGTTGCACGGCCTCAGCCAGGCAATGCCACCCCTCACCCCAGACCAGGTACTACATCCTGAGTGTACACTGAAGGATATATTTTTAAGTTTTACTATCACAGAATTTATACATTTCAGTGAGAATTTCATATTCTGATGCATGTACATTTAAAAAATGTACAGGATCTATACATGTAGTGCATTCTTGCACCGTTTGTATGTTGCACAATTTTTTCCTGTGTACTATAAGTTGTCACTGTACATGATTCTTAATGCTGGTATAGATATTGTGTTGAGTTGTGAATGCATTGTATACTTATGATGCTGAAGGTGTTCCCCTGCTTCAGGCTTCCCAGCTGTTTCCCACAGTTCATGAGCGAGGTAGTACCGGGGCGCCACTTGCACGGTACCTCTCGGTGTTTTTTCATGTAAAAACAGTGGCGTACCAGTTTCCACTTCCGTTGCACATAAGTGCAGTCTTATTTTTTATCTTGAAGTGGTAACTCAAGTTTGTGTTGATGCACCTCCACATGGCATCCATTCTTTTGTTAGTGCTACGCATCAGAATGTGTGCATTTCCTTTCATTTGTGCTGCCTCGATCAGGCAACAAATCTCCCTAGGTGACCAGATTCTCATATTTGCTTGGTCTGTTGAAATAAAAGTGAGACAGATTATAGTAATTTAGTGTATCTTTTATATGTATCATTACGTGACTGACTTCATTCAGTTTAAACATTTTTTCCAACTATATTAGCAAACCCATGCTTATAACAATTGTACAGGTGAGATAAATGTTTCTATAGATTACAGCACTCATGGAAATATTTCATCAGATATTGTATGCACTGTTGTTCTCTCCCAATTAGTGTACCAACACTAATTGTATGTGCGTGATATGTGGGTTATGTATGCATCTTTTCTAGTTTTTGACCAAGGTTTTGTGGCTCTAAAAAACCTTTTTGTAAAGGTGCACATTTAAACAGTCTGATATTTTTAGAGGACTGAGGATTCCATCTCGAAGATCACCCAGGAAAAGGCAATTGCCAGCATGAGAGAAGTGCACACTGTCTGGAAGGTATAGCCAATTATTACAATACTTAACTTCAGGGTGTTGTATGGTGTGCATCCTAGACATGCGCAGATATCCAGATATTTGCATGTTCACCTTTCTTTGTGCCCTGTCAAGCAGATACATGCTGTTCTGTTTGCTAGACCCTACGCCTGTAATATCTGAAAATATGATCTTACAAGCAGGTAATATACCGTGATAGAAGCAGGTCCAATTTTTGCTTCTATTACTAAATCTACCCATTGTTTGGTGCCTAGATCGTTGCCTCTGAGATGAATCAGCAGTATGTCTGGATGAGCTTTAGTGCTCAGTAGTCTGTGCACTGTTGGCATGAGATGCTCCCACTTCATGCCTCCCCTGCCAAACCACTTAATAGAGCAATTGTGAGGCTGCAGGTCTTTGCCAAATCACTTCTCTGGGCATACTTGAAGCTTGTCATACTATGCTGCTGCCAATGAGCAACATAGTTCATTTGCTGTATTTCTGCCATTCTGAGGTTTTAAACTGAGAAGTGGACAGAGAGCTACCAAAAAATTAGCGTTTGTCCTGCAGTGTCTAGTCACTACTGAATATGAAACTGAAATTTCCTCTGATTCAATATTGCTTTGGTGGCTGTCCCAAACAGAGGGATAAAAAATCATTGGTTAATGCTTTCTCATGGTTAACCAATACAGTGGATGCATGCACTGTGACTACACTGAATGGGTGCAGCTCCTGTCAACCAGAAATGTTGCAAGGTTTCTAGGTGGGAAAATACTACATTTCCATAGGTTAGTTCAAACAATCACAAGTAAACCAACAGCTATCATTGGTTGCCTCTTGTGCTATGATAGACATGCTGCCTGCTTTCTGCCTCCATTTGTGCTCTAGCTGTGCTAGTAAGTATTCATTGACACTCTGAATTTAAACAGTTATAACTTATTTTACAGCATCTCAGATTATTTATATTGCCATAGTCAAATAAAGGAGTAAAAATGTTTTGTTTAAGGCTATTTTTGTGGTAGTATCAGTTTTATAATGGTAGAAAAACTGTATAGAAAATGTGATGTACTTACACAGAGTAAAGCAGGGTGTCTCCGTTTCTTCTAAGATGGCTGCTATGTCCTTCTTCTTCACTCTTCAACAGTTGTAATAGGTTGCTTGACATGGTCTGATCAACATTATATTCCCTTGGTATGAGTGTCCACGCTCAAATACAAAAGTAGTTTCTGTTTGGCTTAGCCTTAAAGAGGGTGTGATTTTAATGTAATTATTTGACACTTTTGTGGTCATGACACTATTATTAGACAGTTTTGTGCTGACGACATCATTTTGCGACACTATCGTATATATTCGACACTATTATTTGACACTGTCATACGGCAACACTATTTTGCAACACCACTATTCAACAGTGTTGTGCTGACTATATCAAAATTTGACACACTGTCGACATTTGACACTACTTTGCTAAATTGTTGAAAAAATATGTTTTTGAGCAAAATAGTGTGAATAGTTTAAATGTTTACAAAATGTAGTTTCTGCCATATTTACAGATATTATTTCATGTTATAAGTCAGATTCTGTTCTGCAACATCTAAAAGCATTGTATGTTGACTTCACTAGTGTTCCACTGTGAGAAGGATAATCTGTGCAATGTTTTGTTAGCAATGCTATCTATTCATGTAAAATGACACATGGACTGTGTGTGGCTATTTAATGTTATAAAAATGTCTTTTGTCACCACTAAATATATGTTTTTCTGTACTTCATATACAGGTGTCTGATACTTCACGAACATTGTCCCATACTACTGTGGACTTTCTAGAGAAGAAAGATGCCTTCTAAGCAGAGACGCAATTCTATGCAGAGATGAAAACAGGTATCATAGTAGCAGTACACTATTGCTTTAGAGTGGTATGAAACCACACATGGTACATCAAGACATAAACTGAATCAGGATTCTGCTCAAGGAGTGACTTCAGGTTGCACACTCCACAGAAACAGTATGTCCTGCTCAACTGCAAGGCAAACATACACAGCTCAGCAACAGTTGCAGAAATCTTTCAGACATAAGACTAATGTTGACAAAGGCAAGCATAAAGAAGTACCAAGCAGCAGCATAAAGGCATGGCTGCTGATGCTCATCTGAGGAAGCAAAGTGTTCCCAATCACTAGCTTCTAAAGCTAAGATTGATAGACTTATTGCCGCTGTGATGAAACGTGAGCGCAAAAAATTAAACTCAGCTGTCTTTGATGAAATTGCATCTCAGAGTCTGTACAACAGAGCACAATTTGTTCTTCAATGCTTGTGGCATAAAATGGTACATGTACTTGAGCAGTTCAGAAAGTTGAGAACAGCATTAAGACGAGGATACAGCACTATCCTGTCTTGAACCAACACAACTTCTGTGATCTTTTCAGTTAGCTGGCTACACACAGCACTCAGAAGCATATTTCTGGGAGGAGTCATATTACCACAGATAAAGGACAGCGAGTTCTGTATTAATGAGTCTTGTAAACTGTGTAATGTGTTGAGCGTATGTGATGACATCACTATACAATCAGATGATGAGTCTGAGGCACGTGTTCAGCCTCATAAGCATCACTGTCTGTCATGGATATGTGATGCGAATTGCAACCGAGGCAATCATCATTTGACAAAGTTGAGCACTTTATCAACCTGTTTGTCATTAATGATCATAAAGACAGACATAAACTCTTTGAGACTATAGACCTTGTGAGATCCGTCCACATACTGGACTTATGGGTCATTCACTTGCATGCCTAGATGGTGGTGTTTGCAACACTGTTTTCACCACATGTGGATGCTGGGAGTGCATCAATCAGGATGTAGAACTTTGTGTATAGGGTCTATGAAGTGCGACAAGTTGTTGCACAGTATACTCATCTGAATGAGTTACTGCAGTCTAGTGACATGCATGGTGCCACAACATTTCTGAAACAGCTGTGATGTGACAGCAGTGTCACAGATACTGTAATTGATCAGTCATCAATTGCTGATGGAAATTCTGTCTCTGTCTTAGAAACAGATATTCTCAATCAGTTTGGAAATCATTGCCAAATTTGAGTTAGCAAAGACAGAGAAATTTGACTCTGTATGTGTGTCATGTGATCCGCTGTTACCAGAAACAAATGGTCACAGTGAACCTGGAAACCTTTTCACTGTACAATGACATGTGGTTTCGACTGTCCGCATTTCTGCTGTTAAAGTGTGACTTACAGTTAGACCCAATCATTGTGATGTGCAAGCACTGTTTCTCCAAGGTCAAGGCTAACACTCTGTCACCAAGGCCACTATTGAACAATATGGAGGCACATGTTATGCCTGCTGAGACTGCCACATTGAATATGTTTGAATGGATTCTTATTCAGATTATGAATCCATTTCAAACTATTCTACATCTGAATACAAAACACAGAGCATTCTACAAAAGGACTCATTAGATCTCTTAAGGGTTCCGTTATATCTTCCACTTCCTCTGCAGGAAAATGTGGAGGCAATCACCAGTGAGAACAGTTTGGTGATTCTTGTCAATGGTGTTCCAACAAAGTCAATGGTCATTTGGCAGGATGTTGTCAATGAAGAAAAGGAGAAGCTTGCACTTACTTATTTGAAGAGCAACAGTCCCATTTATGCAGACCTTGATATTGAGCGCATGACTAGTGTGTCTGTTGAACATGATGTGTTGGAAACCACAAAACCAATGATTGAGAAGATCAATGTGGAGACAAATGATAATGTGTATGAACAGTATACAATTCACCCACTGCATGGCAGAGATCCAGTAGGGGACACCATTGATCTCTATCAAATGAAACAGGTGGAAGGTGAGCCTGTCAGCATTTGGGAGGCAACATTGGAACATGCTGTTTCCAGATTTATTCCCAAAAGGGTCAGGTGGATGCCTAGATGAAAGAAAAGTGTGTGTATAGAAGGTGCTGAGCACCATACTAGCTGTGTGCTCAGTAAGGATGGCAGATTCAGATGCAACATACAGTACCTGTTTCATCTCCTGTGGGGGAGTGAGCTTAGCATACTGTCTGCATCTATTGCACATACTATACAGCTCACAACTCCACTTGATGGAATCACTGCCACTCAGTTTTGCAGAAATTAAGGCAAAGGATGAAAATGTGCAAGTCAATTTGTCTTCCATACTGTCAAGTCTAAGTGGCACCAAAGAAAACTGGTATCACAGACACTCCAAGGTGATGGCTATGCTGCAAGAGTAGGGTGCAGCCACCTGGTTTGTCACACTCAGCTGTGTTGAGTATACCTGGGAAGAGGTAACTGAATTCTTGAAGTGAGCAAATTGTGATGTAGACAGCATTTCATCAATGACTTTTAGAGAAATGTGCTCACTTGACCCAGTGTCTGTGACTAGACATTTAACAAGTGATTTCATGATATTCTGTCTTTCATTTTATCAAAGGACAATCCGACTCTTGGTATTGTAGAGCATTACTTTTGGAGGATGGACTATCAGGCATGAGGCATTCCTCAATTCATACGTTACTGTGGATCAAGGATGCTCCACACATAGGCTAAATATGAAGCAACAGAAGTGCTAGCGCTCATTAAGCGATATCACTAACCGCATACTGGACAAGTATGGAAGTCTTATATTGTGGAAGTTGGTGCAGAAGTTTCAATGCTATATTTGTGCAAAATACTGGCACCGCTAGTGAAGAAAAAACTGACTGGTACACAAGATGTTTCTTTGGATTTCCCAGATGTGTCTGTCAGGGTGACCACATGAATGAACTGTTTTCAGCTATGCAATAGCACTTGAAGGCAAAATAAACCGAGAGGGTATATGAGTTACCAGGGATGAGAATGAAGTGTACATCAATGACTACAACCCCATCTTCTTCTAATGTGGCAAGCAAACATAGGTGTTCAGTTTGTGGCTGACAACTCATTGGCTCTGGTTCAGCACGCTACTCGTACATCACCAGACATGAACAGACTAGCTTGCAAGATCTTTGGGAAGATATTGCCAGTTCAAGCAAGTCACTGACATCTCAGATATGGTCACTGGGATTGAAGACCTTATCACACAAAGATATGGTGCTTATGAGGCCAGCGATCACTTGATTGGTACACATCTGTGTGGCAAATCTGATGCTGTGCGATTTCTCAGTGTAAACTACAAAGAGAAGCACAAATGTGTACTTATTCCTCATGCTGAGACTAAGGAACTGGCTGTCAACAGACCTTCCTCAAGGCATATCTTGAAGAATAACCTCATTGACACGTACTACCCCTGTAGAGATGAAGACATGGATGGTATGTCTCTATTTGATGTGGCTAAATGGTACGACTTCAAGACGGATTATTCACCTGATTGCACACGTGACATTTACAAGGTCAGTGGAGTGGATGGCTGTCTTGTAAAGAAGCATAAGCCTTGGCTCATTGACCACTGCAGATTACATCTAAGTACATCTGAGAGCAGAGAACATTACTACTTTTCCTGCTATTCTTATTTAAACCCTGGAGGAATGAGTCTGAATTAAAAGGTGAATGTGATACATTTGAGGAACATTCAATCACAGTTATGAGACACTCAAACTGAATACTCTGACACATATATACAAAGACTGGACACTGAGAAGGAGCATCTTGAAAAGACACAGAAACAACTTGATGAGGACACTCCTGTTAGTTCACAGGACAACCTTTATCCAGAAGGAGAAGGTATACTTGGAATACCTTTGCCTCTGAATGCCCCAGAAGTACTCATGTTGGAAGTGGAGACTGCTATGAAACATGGCACACACTGCACTGTCGATCCAGCAGAATTGAGAGACTCAAGTCAGCAGCAACATGTGGTGCACTCTGCTGTCACTGATGCAGTCCGGCATGGTATACTACATGAACAGAAGAAATGTGACTGTCTAGACCACAAGCCACTACTGATGTTTTTAGTGGCTCAGCAGGTGCAGGAAAGAGTTTCCTTATAGAGGTCATTATGGTTGAAATACAGAAACTGACAGGCTCATCAATGTCTGTTGCTGTTAGTGCTCCCACTGGACTGGCTGCATACAACATTGGTGGAGTTACGTACACTGCTCTTCCTGTTGCCAGTGGAGCATGGCAAAGCAGGAGAGTATTGTAAGCTGTCATTTGAAGTTGCATCTCAGATTCGTTCTATGTTTGCTATGATAAAGTTATTCATCATTGATGAGATTAGCATGGTCTCTAATTTGATGCTTGCCTGTATACACCTACATCTAAAGAAGATTTTGGGGACTGACTATGGAGATGCATTTGGTGATAAAAGCATTGTTGTATTTAGAGACCTTTACAACTTGCATCAGTTAATGCAGAACATGTCTTTTCAGCTTTGACTGTCAAGCAGGCTAAGAATACACTAGGCTGCACTGGAGGTTTTAACCTGTGGAGTTATTTACCTATGTTGAGTTGTGTGAGAACATGCAGCAAAGTGGTGATCTGGCTTACAAGGCACCGTTGCATCAAGCATGTAAAGGTTCTTTGTTACCAGAACGTCTTTCAATGTTACATGGTTGAAAAATCACAATGAATACTACATCCATACATACAGTATGTGATGTTTTCAGCGATGTGTACTCCAAGGGCACACGGATTGTGTGTCTTATTCTAGACTTAAGAAATGTGCTGAGTTCAACAGTGTTATGTTGCAGAGAGAATCAATAAATTCTGACACTGTATGCTGTTGATACAGTTGATGGTGTCATTCTAAGTTGGAAGCTGGTAGCAAAAATGACTGAATGACTCTCTGAACTGAAGTCAGATGTTTCACGCACAGTTGGCCTGGAAGCTGTTCAGTTTGTAAGAATGTGTGTGTCATGCTACGGTGTAATCTTGATGTTGAGTGTGGCATGGTAAATGGTGCCATGGGTCACATCATCGACTTCATATACAATGTTCAGAAGATATTTATCAAGACACTTGTCCACTTTGAAAACATGGAACAGCCTGTGCAGATTGATCATATCTGTGTTAAGTTCCAGGTATTTAAGGATATCTATGTGAACGAAACAGTTCCCAATATGTGTTGCATATGCTGTTTCCATTCACAAGTCACAGGGCTTGAGTTTGGATTCAGCATTGGTGGACATAGGTGCAGACATTTTCAAAGATGGCATGAGCTACGCCACACTTTCACGCTTCTGCAGTCTTTCTGAGTTGCACATCATAACACTTGCACCACAGAAGATACACACTGACAAGTGATGTATTGTTCAGTACAACAGATTACGTACTCTGTATCAGCCACAGATGTCACTAATCCCACTGCCTATGTATGTGGTTGTCTCACATCCCACAGTCACAGCTTCAGCTGGCAACAAGAAAAATGAGCTGCCACAACTAAATTGACTGTGCAGAATACTAAGAAGATCAGAATGTCAAATACAGATGCAGAACCAGCTGTTGCTCAGAAGTCACTTGGTATGGCTGTTGTCCCAGCATTTGATAACAGTACTAGAAGTAAACTGCAAGCTAATTCAGCTGTGGCATCTGGTTTTCGCTTACCCCAGGAACATTCACACTATCAGTTACACAATGACAATAACATAATCACTGTTTGATGCATGTAAGCAGTGTATAGAGACTATTGGTAGCTGTATTCATGTGTTCTGTGCTACTGTCACAATGTCCTCATGAAGTACCTGCCATACTGTTTTATATGTATTTTAACTTTGATGTAATAATTTTTAAACATTGTTTTGTGAGACTGATCTTGTGTACAAATTGGACTTTTAATTCAGCCTTTTAATCAACTATTAATTGGGCAATAAATCTTTTTAAGACTTATGTACCTGTGTTGGGTCTTTTATTATATATTAAGTTACAATGCTGATATGTATACTGGTCTTGGTATATTGCTGCATACAAAGAAAGTACAAGAGGTTCATCTGTGCATTTTTTCTACTTAGCAGAGCACATGTACTATTGGTGCATGTGGTGTACATATTACCTCCTATTCCATTTATGTATGACTTCATTTTCATGTGAAAGGTATAGCACATGAACTATTGCCGGATGAATAGCATAAGACAAGTTAATATTCTGATAAAGCTATCTATATCTTGGCCAGAGTGTGGTGCAAAAAGGAGGCACGCTCCACCAACATATACAATATAGTATGAGATTATGATTTCTCAAAATAGAGGACATTCATGGCAAAAAATCAATTTAATGCATAAGTTAGGGTTGTTCCAAGCAACAAAAGTGAGGGAAATTCAGTGTTAGGGTTGAAAATCCTAACTCCACATTCCCACTCTCCCCCAGCACCACACACATATGCAAGTGGGGGAAGACCAAGGCAACATGACCAATCACAGACAACCAGCAGCAGGTGATAGAAATAACATACAACTGTGCTCTCGAGGTAATCCATCTTCATAGTGCCAACTCAGTGAAAGAATAACCCTGTTGTCAACTGTTCCCATGCACTATCCTATATGTATTTTGCCCTTACCCTGTTTGTTTTTGTTCTTAGCTCTGTATTTTGTATTGATTTAACTAATCTATTTAAGTTTGTTTTTTTTTTGCTTTACGGCAATCCTAATCAAACCCTGTGTTAGATTTGCTTCTTGCAAGATATTGTGGGGTTTCAGCCTTTATACCTCTCTTACATTGAGCAGACAAAGTGTTATAGTTTAATTTAAATTCTCTCTGAATTGTCACTTACTATATTGTGTGGCAAGGTTCGTATTATCTCTAATACTGTCTTTTAACGTTTTTGCAATCTTATTTTATTTTCATTCCTAATCTCTATTACTGTCTCCATATGATTGTTTTTGCTTTAGTAGTTAGAATATTGGAATTTATTATTATTGAAAATGATCAATGCAAATGCATTTAATAACAGCACAGTAATCCCAAAACTCCATGACCTCATTCCAAAAAAAAAATTTACCACCATAGGATCATATGGGGAGATGTGCATTTAGCTACTATTTTATCACCTCAATTCTACCATTTAGTGGTGCCAGAAAATGCACATTAAGTATGTTTATTAGTTTGGGACCTGTGTTGTTTATTTCCTGGTCCAATGTTGACCTAAAATACTGATGCACATTCTTGTGACACCGATTATGATAGCAGCTACAGTATCAGTGTAGCCACTGTAGTTTCAAATCTGTTGTTAAAGTCTCCACACAGAAGTATCGTTTTGCAATTAGTTATGGCCCACATTGTATGTATTAGTTCATCTAATAACTCCCAGAGTCCCTTATGGTAATATTTTGATATTGTAGGCAGAATGTAAACATTTGTAATATATGGATGAGCCTCAATAACACTACACTAGTTATACAAAGATTTCCCAGCAATACATCACTACTCTCAATAATACTATCCAAAAGTGATAATACTATCACTTGTGCTGATACTACTACAGTTCAAAAGGTTGGCTGGCAGTATAGCCTAGAGGTTAGAGAAATGAGGTGTGAACAAGCTTGGTACATTCCAGCAGACAGACCTGAGTTTGATTCTCACAACTCCACTTGCATACTGTGTGACTCTGAGCAAGCCACTTAACTGCTCAGTGCTCCCAGGTAGCCCTGAAAACAGGCACTTGTGCCTAGTGGGACTTACTAGGTTACCAAAAGACTAAAATTAAAAAAATCTCCAACCGTAGTATTATCAATGGATCCATATATTACAAAAAATAACAGAAAGATAGTAGTTACAAGGCAGTAATACAACTTGAGGTATTGGGGACTTTAAGACATCTTGAGCTTCGATCTCAAGGTTCCATGTCCCCAAAATCTCTCAATGGTATTACTGCTTTTAATATATGGATATGCAATTTAATACTACATTAAAGCATACAAAAAACCTGGTAATAGTAGCGGACAGCAAGTGGTAATACTATCAGTCACCAGTGATAATAGCACAGTTCAAAAGTGATAATAGTATCGCTCAGAGCCTGTAGTACTATCGCTCGTGCTCTGAACGATACTATTATCACTGAAAGTGGAAAGACAGCGTAGCAGTCTTTGATGCCTGTCCATGTTTGAAGTGCCAATCAAACAGCGTGGTCCATCATTGGCCACTTTCCCTCTGTGGGCAGGTGGAACATTTTAAAAACATGGTAGCATCTTTCGGTTAGTGAGAATGTATTCTGTTCTCCTCTGTTTTGGCCCCAACATGGACATAGCTCGTTGATCTTTTGTGCTGCATAGACCTTAACAACAGGTACAACTATAAAGAAAAAACATTTTCTGTTAGTCTGCTTAGCGAGCGGGAGGACAAGCGAGTGAGCAGGGGATGGGGCATCAAGTAACAACACAAGAGTGAGACAATGCGTTGTCACGCACGACCAAACCTTTCTTGCACCTGCCAACTGTCCCTCAGTGAAACACAAAACTGGATCCATATATTGTGGGTTAATGGCTGGTTATGTCCATTACCGTGATCCCATCTCGAGGTTCTGAACAAAGGAACCTGTCAATGGTATTATTCACCGGTGATGGACACTAACCTGTCCATTATTCTCTTTGTAATACACACTTATTGATCTATTATTCTATTTATAATACTAAATTTTGTTGATAATATTGTACATGGAAAGCTTGCATGTTATTTGAGAGTATTAATTCAACTGTAAGATTTTTATCAATTCTAAGCCATGTAACTAACCCACCTGAATGTCTTCCTGTGTTTGCTAACCTTATATAAGGAACAGGAAATGTCTGATAGCCATTCCTGGACACATCACTGCCCTTTGAGTGCCAGGTTTCTTAAACAAACTATAGCAAACCTTTCATGTATTTGACCCAATCATCATCTGCAAACGTTATCAGTAGTCTAGAAATGTTCCAAGTTATAAAAGCAAGTGAATCTGTTGTAATGCAGTTTATTTTCTTGATCTAATATTAGATTGTCAATTTTCTGTATTTAGTAGATCATATCTGTTTTCATTTGTAGTATTTAGCAGGAAAGCATTATTTTCAGCTATTTCTTATCTGTTCTGTATTTCTTGTCTACTTATGCTCTCTGCATTCATTGTCTCTTTAATATTCTTCAAAGTCTGTATTTGTTCTATGGGCACTACATACAGTCCCATTGAGTCCAGTATTTCTGTATTGTCCATGATTTTGTTGTGCAGACTTTGAAAGTGAATGGACAGTAAGTATTGCTTGATCATAATCTCGACCTGCACCCACACTGGAGGCTGATATAGCTCCCCAGTCATCAATTGAAATGTTAAGAGTTGGTCTAATAAATCCAAAATAACTGTTTTAACTTACTATTATTTTCATTTCTAATTCTGTTAATCTAAATGGTGTGTTAGTTACTCTATCATCTTTGTTGTTATTTGTACTGTTTTCTGATTCAAACAAGGTGGAACTATCAATTATATGGAGACCAATTTTGTCCAGCGTTGCGCCCTCTGTAAAATTGTTTCAGCAACTCTGCATTCTGTATCAATACATCCACTTGGCCATTCTTTGTTCATTTTCCAATCGTGTATCTCTTTAATTGTTACTTCAGATTAATTTTCAAAGTCTGTGTAAACAGGTTATACAGTGCAGTTCTGATTTTAGGTAGAGGCTTAATGCCAAAGATACTGATTGGTTTTGTACAGTATTTTTCTTTCTGAGAAATTCTGTCTAAAAGTCCTCTATTAACACAATCAACCTCATATCCGAACTTCCTAAGACAGCTATTATTTAACCAGATGTGATTAGCTATTCTGGTTGCTGTGCAAAAATGAGTGTACAGTCACTTCCTCTGTCATCTTTATCTCTCACTATTTGCATAACATCTACAGCATTTAAGTTAGCACCAGTTTCTACCCTGAATAGACTCACAATCTTCATTTGGTGCTATGGGTAATATAAGTTTCTCTAATGTTATATCTGTATAAGATCAATATGTCACATTCATCCAAATTTACAAGTTTTTATCAGTAATCTCTGTTGATATTTAATTTACTGCAAAGTTGTTTTTCTTGCTGCTGTAACTATTTTACATGCTTGTGTTCCTATATGTTTTATTTAATTCTTCCCTGTAATCTTGAAGCTTGCATCAAACTTCCTTTGTTGTTTGACTATGGTTTCCAATTATGTCTACTGTTGCTGTACTAAAGCCTGTCCATTGGTGTGTAAATCTGGCCTATCAGAGATTTGTGATGTAAAACTATCATTCTGATCTATGACTAAGGGCAGCTGGTTGTTATTTAGTTATAGTGCATAGTGGACCATTGTTGTGTGGAAATCAGAGTGTTTAATGTTGTTCTGCTGCAGTTCAAAAGGTCATGGAACATGATAATACCCTACTGCAGCAGAACAACATTTTGAAAACCTCTAGAGGTTGCACATGCATCACTTACCATAGTGGCAGAAACAGACGGATCCACACTCCCTGGCGACAGTCACATCAGAGCCTTACAAGATGCAGGATCAACTAGATATGAGGAAATGTAGGATCAACCAGATATTTGGACTTGAAAATAACATTAAAATAAAAAAGACCCCTACTCCACAGCTCTCTCGCTAGCAAGCTGCTATGGTTGCTATGTTTTTTAAACCTCCCAATGTACCTGCAGCCAATAGGAAGACGACTAGACATGTAGCCATGCCTCCTGCTTAGCAGTCAGTTGGCAACCACCCTTACCACTGAACATTTCATCACACATAAAAAGTAAAGGCTTCTAATAAAAGAACTGTTAGTGATTTTCCAGGGCACTATACACTATATAAAATAGTGGATTGGCATCCTCATGTACAACCAGCCTTTTTGTAACATTCAGGTTCTGATACTATCGACTTTCGAGCTTTGCTCTCGAGGTCAGATGTTATCAGAACCTCTCTGTGGCATAACAGGCTGGTTGTGCATGGATGCCCATCCATTATTCTCTATGTTTTATCTTTTCCTTATTAGTTTTCTTCTTCCTGATGCAATATGTTTGTCATTCTTTTTCCCTTTTCCTTTGATTTATTTGATGCATCACAGTTCTTGTGTCATCCATTTTTTCTTTTTCCTTTTCTGCTTTTCCCCTTATGTATTATGTTTATTTACATGAATCAGGGATACAAATAGTAGGAAAATATGTGTGTAATTTATTAGAATCTTCTAAAACATGAAATGGGGATCCATCCTCTAGCCTACATCCATTTATTGCAATATTTTCTTTGACAGTGTCTAGCTCATATCTAAAATTATATATATATATTTATATTCTATGCAAAAACTTCATTAATGCATCAGTTAGGGTTCTTCTACGATGAAAAAGTGAGGAAATTCACTTTAGCTGATTATCTCACTGCCTCAGTCCAGCCTTAGTCAACAGGCACTCAGGGTGCGCTAGTCCCGGCCCCAACTCCTCACCCCATCCCATGTGTAAACAAGTTGAGTTGGTGCAGTGTAGGAGAATGGGGTGAGAGTTAGACCAAGAACCCCAACACATACCCTGATGCCTGTTGGTGGGGCAGGCTGGGGTGGGGTACAAGGTGGTAACTCTAAAATTGAGTTTCCTCACTTTTTTCACCATAGAAGAACCCTAACTGAAGCATTAATAACATTTTTGCATAGAATTCTTACTTTTTAAGAAAGAATAGAAAAAGTAGAAACAGACAGTTGGTGGGAGCGAGGGCCCTTGGACCCCGTGACTCCCACCACATGATTTTGTGTGACATAGTAACAGTAAGTGCAATGCAAACACAAGTGCAAACAGTTATGCACATGGGGCTGCAAACATAGATGGTAACACAAATGGAAATAGAAATGCAAGTGCAAAGTGATGTCAAAGTGAACAGTGACGGAAATGGAGACACAAACAGAATTGCATACAAAACGCAACTGACAACACACACATTCATGATACCGCAATTGGAAATGCAAATCGTACAGTAACAGCAACAATAATGCCAAAGGAGACAGAAATGGAAAAACAAATGCAACCATGAATGGAAACGCAAACCATAACCCGCATGGCAATGGTATCTCAATTGTAAATGCAATGGTAATGGTAACAGCAAGAATAATGCTAAAGGAAACAGAAACAGAAACGTTAACGCAAATGCATAAGGAAACGCAACCATAATGTGCACAGTCACGGTACTGCATTGTAAACGCAAATGGTAACAGTAACAGCAATAATAATGGCAAAGTAAAGAGAAATGCAAGTGCATCTGAAAAGAAAACTGTAAGGTGCACAGTCATGGAACCGCAATTGTAAACACATATGGTAATTGTAACAGCAACAATAATGCCAAAGGATAGAGAAATGCAAATGCAAACACAAGCTCATACAGAAATGCAAACCGTTATGCACACAGTCATGGTACCGCAATAGTAAACACAAATGGTAATGGTAGCAGCTACAATAAAGCTAAAGAAAACAGAAACACAAACACAAATGCAAGCAAGATATGGAAATGTAAGCTCTTGCTGCGATGGCACAGTACCGCACTGGAAATCAGAACAGTAAGAGCAACAATAACCCCAAATGAAACAGAAACAGAAACACAAGCACAAATGAAATGCAAACCGTAATGCATACTGAGGCATAGACTGGAATGGTGAAGGTAATGGTAACGGAAGCGCAACTGGAAACACTAACTGGTACAGTAATGAAAGGGTACACCCTTCTTTTCCCCAAAACTGCATTGAAAATCACAGTGAAATCAAAGAATGTATGCATAAAATGGACCTCGGAGCATAACATCAGGACTTGCAATACTAAATTGCTTATATCTCAGGAACCGACGATGTAGAAAACTAATTACAATTTGGTATGAATTATGACTTTCCTGGTTAGTTTTGTACTTAGCCCTTATTGGGGCTAAGCATTTTTGTGACAAAATTGTTTCTCAGATACGGCCCTGAAAGGCGACAGATTCCATAATGTTATTTCATGGGAAAGTGTCAACTTCAGAGTGCCATCAGTTTGCCGCCTGTAATATTTGTTCACCAAGCCACCAAAAGGCACATCTGTGGGATGCTGGCTTCTTCCTCCCATTTCAGCCTCAGCCCAAAAGACAAAACCATTATTTTGCAGTAGGGTGGCAAAGAATTCTATAATGCAGCAGACGCCATAATGTTATCCTACGGGAAAAAGCATTAACTTCATAGTGCGTAGATTTGCCACCCTGTTATATTTTTGACCAAACCACCAAACATCACATGTGTAGGATGTTGCCTTTCTTCCTCCAAATCTCAAGTAAAAAGACCAAACCGTTTCTGACATATTCAATGTTAAAGATTAGTAAAATGTCCCTATCTATTCCATTATAAAAATCTGGCCATCTTGTCCTGCCCTCACAATCAAAGATGGTGATCAAAGAATCTCACGATCAAAGAATTTGCAGGCTTGTGATCAAAGAATTTGCAGGGTCATGAACAAAGTATTAAAAACCTTAAAAATAAAAAACTTGAGTGAACTGTGGTAAACCATCGCCATGGATTGACAGAATGAAGCCCCGTGAGTAAAACCCAACCTCAATTGAATTCCTAGGACACCTCTGGGCTGAGAAAATAGATTTTAAATTGACCATCTTGTCCTCGCTCACAATCGCGATCAAAGAATCTCATGATCAAAGAATTTTCAGGCTCACAATCAAAGAATTTGCATGAGCAGGATCAAAGAATAAAAGTCTTCATATTTAAAAATTAACAGAATTGCAGCAAACCACTGTCATAGCCATCAGAACTAAGCTCCTGAGTAAAACCCATCCTCATTTGTCTTCCTAGCACACCCCTAGACTGAGTAAATAGATTTTTCATCTGTCCATCTCGTCCCTTGCTCATGATGCACTATCATGGTCAAAGAATCATGCAGTCAAAGAATTTGAGGCTCGTAATCAAAGAAATTGCTCGCCTGTGAATAAAGAGCAAGCGGCAAGATGGACAGATTTTAAAATCTATTTTCTCAGTCCAGGGATGCCCTAGAAAGTGAAATGACAGTGGGTTTTGCCTAGGGGCTTAGTTGTGCCCATTTCAATAGAACAAAATAATTTTTTATATCCTGGTAGTCTAGGGCCCCCACAATCATAACATACATAATGATCTCTCAATCCCTGGTAGTCTAGTGCCCCCCAATGTATCTTTCATTATAAAATTGTTTAGTTTTATAGCTGGTAGTCTAGTGCCACCCCCCATGTGTATTTTATTAATATTTATTCTTAATATCCCTGGTAGTCTAGTGCCCCCCAAAACTGTATTGAATAATTATTATTCCTGATGTCCCTGATAGTCTAGCCCCATCATAATAAAATATATTACAAACTGTGATTTCCTGGTAGTCTAGTGGCCCCACCCCCACACAGCCATGGCAGCCACCCAGCACCCCCATCCTTCCCCAGCCAGCGACTAGCACAGCCCACCTCTCACCTCCATGGCCAGCCACCGATTGTTCATATTATGAGCACTAATTCAAACAGGTGCTCTGAAATTGTTTCTGAGCTCCTGTTTGAATTAGCCATAATACAAACAGTCAGCGATCAAAGAATTTGCAGGCTCACCATCAAAGATCATTAGCGAGTCACAAATTAGGATTTTAAACCTCTAAGTCTATTTTTAGAGCGATTTCGATGGAACCAAAGCTATGGTTCGATAGATCGGGATCCCTGAGTAAAACCCATCCTTCAGAAATGACCCTGAGCTGAGATATTTGTGTTTTCAGATAGAAACCGACAACAAGATGGTGGACTCGCAATCAAAGAATTTTTGAAAATTTCAGGACAAAGATTCTTGAACCATTAGGCTGCAAATTCTTTGATCGCCAAGGGACGAGATGTCCAGAACCCCATTCTTTGTTCACAAAACATACATATAAATTTTCCCATTGACTTATAATGGGAACTTAAAAGTGGCTTAACTTTTGAATGCCTTAATTATTTTTCACCAAACAAAAGCGGCATGTTAGGCCACCAAAGCTCTTTCAAATGTGTCATCTTGCAGAGAGGCACACCACATGATGGCCATGCAAGGCACACGTCCAAAATCCCAAAAGCTGCCTCCAAAACAGATACTTTTGCATTTTTCAGAGTTTTTGTACACAAAGGTGGGATATTCAAAGGGTTGCGCCATGCGCAATAGGGTTGCGCCTGCGCCAAGACCAAAAGTGCACCATTCTGCGATTATTCAGCAGGGGCAGTTGTGCCACCGAAACATGCTGAGCAACAGCGCAATGCAAAGGAAGGCATGCGCAACTGATGGGGTGGAGCCATGCATAAAGAGCGTAATGTGAATTCAAAGACTCTGCACATTGTGCAAGAGCGAACTGTTGGAAATTACAAGATTAGCGGAAATGAGCCAAAATAAAAGGCTCAAGGAAGTGGCGCAAGAACGCTACAAGGATGCTAAGTGGGGAGAGAGAGAGAGACAGACAGACAGACAGACAGACAGTGACAGGCTAGGGCAGGCAAGGCAAGCATTAGGGCCATAGGCTGCAGAGGCCAGGGTGGGGGTGCCCGTGCAGTGGAAGTAGCAGTCAGGACAGCGGGGTAGCACAGCAACACCAGCCGGGGGCAGCAGCGGGAGATGGATAGTGCCAGCTTCACATGGAAGCTGTAATGAGGGGGTGAGAATGCAAGCTGCAGGGGACGAGGCCATGGAAGGGCCCGTCGGCGGCACGCCCAACAGGCAGTAGCGGCCTGCATCAGCTATGAGCTGTATACAGATGTAGAGATCAGGCCGCACCGCCCGAACAGGGCAATTGAGGCAGCTTTGTGAGCTGTGCAGTGATGTGATGCAGGCACCCTCACGAAGGAGTCACGCCTGTCAGTGGAGACCAAGGTGACAGCCTGCATGTGCCTGCTCACCATGGGCACCTTCCAGACGCTGACAGGGACACCACAGGCATCACACAGTCGGCCCACGCCACGCATCCTCACCCAATTCCTCAGCGCTGCTGCCACATGCTGCTTGAGCATCAATTTTCCCAGCTCCGCAGCAGAGCGTACAGCAAACTTGCAGGAGTTCCACAGGGTAGCAAGTATGCCTGCGTGCTAGTGGCCATAGACTGCACCCATGTGGCCATTCGCGACGCTTACCCGGCCCCGATGGGGCAGTGTATAGGAACCGAAAGGGATACTCCAGTGTCAATTGCCAGGTGGTGTGTGATGCCACTGGGTGAATAATCAATGTCTGTGCCACACACCCTGGTGGAGCACATGATGCCTTCATATGGCATCAGTCTGCACTGTGCCATCGATTTGAGAGTGGGACATCCCCACAGGACATCTAGTGGGTGAGTACGCATGTATGGAATGCAAACTTGGGGCAAGGGTGGAATGCCACAGGTGCCATGGTAGTGGCACACAGGATATGGCAAAATGGACCTGAACATGACACTGATCTCCACTATCTCCACACAGGTGACAGCGGTACCCACCGTCCCTGGCTGCTCACACTGCATCGGCGCCCATGACCCCATCACAGCAACGCTATAATGAGGCACATGCTGCCACCACGCAACATCATAGAGCGGGTGTTTGGGATGCTCAAGGCACGCTTGATGCCTAGACACCTCCGGTGGTGCCCTACAGTACAGCCCCCAAAGGCCTGTGGGATATTCCTGGCCTGTTGCATCCTGCACAACATGGCCAAGGACTGTGGGATAGCTGACAGGTTGAAGAGGGGACAGCGATGGGACGCCAGTGGCACCGTGTTGAAGTCGATGAGCAGCCCCTCAGGATGGCGGACCCCAACTGATCCGGCAGGCCCAGCTGCACCGGGACACCATCACAGAGGAGTACTATGCACAACACAGGTATGTCAAGGGGACATGTGCAACCAACACTGTCCATGCACAAACCACAGGCACACAGGGTAACACACAAGGGGTGCATGATGGCCAGGGAGTGGAAGGTCCAGGCATACAAACACACAATCAGGAGGGTGAGCACTCATATGGACACACACACACCAGGCACAGAGTGTACATGGGCAGATGCACAGCACAGCAGAACCGACATAACACACAGCACCACCGATCACCCCCACCACCTGTACCTGTCCAAGTATCGTGTGTCAGATGCTGGGCACCTTTGCACCTTGGTGTACAGTACAATGCAGGCATCATCATGCACACGCACCTGTGGGCAACAGTTGGGAGGGTGTGCAGGTGGTCCGTGTCGGCGTGTTGAGCAGAGCACCCAGCAGTGCACTGCCCACCATGACACACATTGCACACAGGGCAGCACCAGACAGGGCCTGCACTGGGAGACAGGTCAGTCATGTAGCACTGTCCCATGGCCACCGTGGATGCATGGGTGGCCCGCGGTGACCCAACAGTACTGGCAGGCTGAGCAGGGGACACATGGGTGGCACTGTTGGACCACCAGGGTCCCACTGCGCCAACGCCGACCTTGCCCGCACAGGGGTCTGCAGCATGCCGAACACACCTGCACCAGGGGTGCTTGGGATGCCCACAGAACCCGCGTCGACAGGACCTGGTGTCGCACAACCGGAATGGGAGTGGAGGAATCCGTGTGGGTGTGCGGTACAGGGTCACCTGACTGTGTGCCCAACGCGCCCCACAACAGAGACCACTGCCTGGGTCAGCCTGTCAATGGCAGCGTCACATCCATCCGCATGTGGACCATCTCTGCACAGTCCAGAGCACACTCGTGCTGTGCTGCTCCACAGCCACACACAGTGCCTCCACGTGATATTGCAACCCGCCTCTGCTGTTGTACTGATTCCCGCAGCAGGCTGGGTGTGCTCATCCAATGGGTACTCTGCCACAACGGCAGCCTGTCCCCAGGGTGTTGAAGGTCCTGATGCACAACACCCTTGAGGGTGGGCGCTGTTCGCCAGGACCAGGAATGGGCGATCACAGGGCGGCGGCATGTGCCACCACTGGACACTGTACCCCCATACCTGGTGGGTGACTGCTGCTGCTGCCCTTCCAACTGCTGTGCCACAGAGTCCACTCGCTCCACCGCTGTGGCCGCAACATTGCCAGACACCTGCACAGCCACCGGTGCTGCCCCACTGGTGCTGACAGGCACAGCCTGGGATCAGCCGACATGCTGGCGCACGTTGGAACCAGCAAGGCCCAGGGGCACGTGATGGCCTGCTGTGTGTCCGTCATGGATACACACATGTCACTGCCTATTGCAGTCCTTGCATCATCAATGGTGCAGGTACGTGCTACAGCCACAGTCACACAGCGTGATGGCATGCTTGCATGCCAGACTGCTGAGACACAGGCTGTGCACCCCCACACCCGAATCACCGACACCAGAGTTGGCAGCCCAGCGTGCATGCTGGTGCAGTGCATGCTGGCTGGTGACAGAGGTGGATGGACCTCCTCCATGTCCAGCAGGTCATCCTCACTGCCTGGTCCCACCACCACCATCTCCTGAAGACGAACAGGATCTGCAACAGAAAGAGAGGACATGTGAGTGCATGTGAACAACCTTCCTCCCCACCCCAACACCACCACCATGTCATACTGCAGTGATGGGCTTCACCTGTCTGGAATCCACCCTTGGTACGCCCTCAATAGCACTGCGCTGCAGAGTTGCAGCCAGTCGGTCCTCAGCCGGGTCAGCTCCACCACCGCTGGCTGGCCCTCAGTGCCAGTGTGTGCCGCCTCTGAGGGCTGCCATCTTCCCTTCACCTCCTGCGGTCTGTCCCAATCTTCTTCTGCATTCCTGCACGGAGCGCTGGTGGTCTGTGCAGGTTCACTGCCCGGCTACCCTCCCATGCAGCCGCAACCGGCCTGAGGGTGCCCCGCTTCCACGCAGTAGTGCCTCATCCTCCAGGTAGGCCTGGAAGAGGGCCTCAGTCTCGCCGTGGTGAAGTTGGGCCTCCTTCACCCACCATCCTCACCCTCACCTTGTCTCTGCTCGGTCATGGCGATGTGTATGGGTGTAAGTGGACACCTGTCACTGTGCAGTCTACAGCATTATCCCATGCCCATTGTCCAGAACATCCCACAGCATGCAACTCACCTCTCACCTGCAGTAACTGACTCTGTCCAGCACAGCCCACTGTCGCACTTTTATAGCACAATGCATGCAAATTAGAGAGGAGCAACTGTAATGAGATGCAAATCGCGCCACCGCGCCTTTGAATGGCTGATCAGATGATTTGCATGTGTCGGCTGAATATCGCGCTATTGTGCTTTTCGCAAGACGTTGATCCGCTGAGCCAACAGCGCAGATCTGTGACTGTGCGGTACACTGCATTGCGCATGCCCAGGTAGCTTACGAGGGCGCCTTCCATGCCGATGATGCGCTGTGCGCGATCGGCAATCAGGCCATGGCTACCATTGTGCCAGTGGCACTACAGCACTGGGCACTATATGGCACTGTGGCACTACTGCGCAATAGTCCACTGTGGCACTGGCACGCAGGTGGTCAGTCGCGCAGGATGCGATACATCAGATGGCGCTGTGCGTGTCCTTGCGCATAGACCCCTGACCTGGTGTCTGACCTTTGCCCCTGGTGCTGTTCGCGCTGCCATGTGTATGGTCTCATTGGCGCTGCCTGGTGACAGCGCTTATGTGGACTAATGGCGCTGTTCGGACAGCGCCATTGGAACCTATGGTGGTCTATTGCGCAACATCTCCACATAGGGTTGCCGGCAGCGGGCACCATATTGCCTGCTGTAAACTTGGTAGCATGGCACGCAGGAAGGCAGTGCAATGGAGCCCTGTGGAGGTGGCCAACTTGGTGACCCTGGTAGAGCCCCACTATGGGGCACTGTATGGTGAGGTGCCCTCACCATGGCTAGGACCCAGGTCTGGCAGCAAGTGGCCAGTGACCTGGTGGGGTCACTGGGCAGCGCCGGTCTGCTGAGCAGTGCCGCACAGATACAATGACCTCTGCAGGAGGGAGCCTGAGCTGCATGAGCGGCTCACGGTCACGCGCAGGAGGTGTGGTGCCTAGCCAGGTGGGTGAAAATGCCTATGCACCTGTATTCTCTGTAGGGTGTGAGTGTGTTTTGGTGGCTGTGCATAGGTGATGGCCTGACATGGTTGGCTGTGTCAGTGTGTGCATGTGTGAGATGCATGGGGCTGGCTGTGAGGGCAGGCACCTCACTGGGGCAGGGGCAGTCAGCTTTAGAGTCAAACTGATGTTTTTCTCAACATATGTCTCCCACAGGCCGGGATGTGAGGATGCAGGCACATGCTGAGGAGGGCCATGACAGGCCCCGGTGCCAGTCGGTGGTGCAGCAGGAGGTGGGCCACAACAACAGCAGCAGCAGAGCAGCAGCAGACACAGCTTCTGCAGAATGTGAGTATCATTACATCATGGATGCTATTGCATGCTGGAGAGTGGGCATGACCACCAGCCATGCACAACACAGCCATGCATGACACAGGCGACATTCATCACTGTGTAGTGTCACTGCACGCCTGTGTGTGCATCACTGGTGGTCCATGCATGCACTGGGCACATGGCTGTGTAACTGGCATCACACCACATTGCCACGTCACTTGACAGCCTTGTTTGTGCTGTGATGGACATGGCAGTGTGTGTGTGCAGTGGTGCACACAGCTGGTGCCGCCTGTTTGTGATGGCCATGTGCATGTTCACTGTGGGTGGGTGCATGCCATCACAGGTGTGGGACATTGGGCTATATGGCATGCAGGTTGGGTGGTGTTCAGGGTTGTGCTCAGTCACAGCCATTGACTGTGTTCCCATTTTCCCAGGCCTCAGTGTTCTCAGGAGATACAGTGGAACTGCATGGGCTGACGCAAGTGTCCTCAGGGACATCCAGCGCCATGGCTCAGGAGGAGGCATGGCCAGGCACAGCGGCACCGGGCGGAGGAGGACAATCCTGCTGGGCCTTAGGCCGGATTCCCTTCCCACTTCATCCATCCTCCCACCCTGCCTTCCTCTCCAAGTTGTTCATCCTTACCCTTTGCCCACCCCTACCTTGTACCCCTACCTCTTGTAAATAGTTATGGTGTTGTTTGTTTTGTGATTTACATTTTATAATACATTTATATTTTGTTATGAATACTGTGTTGGTCTCTGATTGCAGCTGGCTATGGTTGCTCAGTTGCAGTGGTGTGCATGCCATCTGGGGTGGTATGGTCCTGGATATGTGTGTGTGTGTGTGTGTGTGTGTGTGTGCTGCTGTGTGTGTGTGCATGGGGAGGTATCTCCAGCATGGCAGTGACTTTCTGTTGGTCTTGTTGTCTGCTGCCACCCACTGCTGGGTGCACAGGGTGGGTCTGGCTTGTATGCTTCTCTGCTGCACGGGCTGGACGTGTGCCGGGGGATGCATGGTGTTTCCTGCAGTGCCAGTCACTGCACGTGGGTGGTGTCTTGGGGTCATGGTGCAGGGTGTGCTGTGCGTCGGGGGCTGATGTGCACTGTGGTGTCAACCCCTGTGTGTGGCAGTCTCAGCCTGCCAGTGGTTGTGCTGGGGCATCATGGCTCTGCTGTGCTTTGTTGGCTTGTCCCCATGGGCCAGTAGATCATCCGTCCCACCCCAGTGATGCTGTGCTTGGGGTGTGCAGGTGTCTTGTTGGTTCTGCAGTGTGTTCCTGTGCCCATGTGTGGCATGGCTGGTGGTGGGCCCCAGCCTGCCTCCCTGGTTGTGCACTTCCATTGCTCTGCTGGGGGTGCTGTGCTTGCGCTGCGGCACCTCTGGACTGCTCAGTTAGCTGGCTGCCCTTAGCGCGGCGGCTAAACCTTACTGCTCAGCTTCCTTCCTGGTTGCGCTTATGGCGAGTTAGTGCGAGCATTCAGACGCTGGTTGCTTGGCGCAATTTGTTCTGCTCCATGTTTGAATATTTCGCCTGTTGCGCATATGCGCAATTGATTTGAGCTTGCTCCTGCTGTTGCACATATTTGAGTGCAGTTTGAATATCTGGCCCAAAGACTTTAAGTCCAACAGGAACACAATTTGGCAGATCAAGAGATCTACCATGCCCCACCGCACATTCCAAATTTCAGGCACATCCGTTGAATGGGTCCAAAGTTATTAACGCCAAACATTTGACTTTAGTATGTAAGTGACCACTGAACCCTAACTATAGTGGCGCAACCGCACCATTATATATATATATATATATATATATATATATATATATATATATATTAAACAGTGAACATTTTCAGTGGCAGTGTGATTATTTCTCTTTTTACATTGTTTCCCCAGTCTGTTGTTTAGTTTCCAGATTTGGCATACCACAGGTTTGGGCATGGTGCCTCACATCACGTCCTACATCCTACCAGCTCAGTGCTGGGAATTCAGGACTTTGGAAGGCACCAGCATGGCTCATCTTGTAGCTCATCCACCTATGGCCTAGGAGATTGTGGGTTCTAGTCCCATACCAAGATTAGGCTCATACTATAAATGCTGGCACCAGAATGCAGTATTAAGGGATGCTGTACTGCTGTGGTATACAGTCCTTTGATGAGACAAGAAACCATAGACCTGTATGCCTCTTCTGGTGGTTGATCAGGTGGACAGTAAAAATCCCATCATGGCACTTTGTAAAATGAGTAGGGAGTTTTTTCAGGGACAAAATTTCCCCTTTCACTAAAATATCAGCAACAGCTTTAACTAGTTCCATTTCAGTTGGCCTGGATCTCTGACAAGGCTGAACACAGGCAGTATAATCTATCCCTCTTGTCCCACTAAATTAACAAACAAATAAATGAGACATGATCTTGGCTATCCCATATGACAGTGCAGCACCAGTTTACACAACCTGGCAAGGGAATAGTGTTCCAAAAACACAAAACAGCAAGACTGCCAAATATTTAATATGGGCCTGAATACAGTGCCTTAAGAAAGTATTCACCCCGGATTTTGTCACATTTCGTTGTGTTACTACCAGAATTTTAATGCATTGAAATTATTTTTCCCCTTGATTCACACAGCATACTCAACAATTTAAAGGGGCAAACATATTTTATTGTGTAACAAAATTTATGAAACATTAAAACTGAAATATCTTGTTTACTTAAGTATTCACCCCTGAGTCAATACTTTGTAGAAGCGCCTTTGGCAGCAATTACAGCTTTGAGTCTTCTTGGGTATGTCTGTATCAGCTTTGCACATCTGGATTTGGGGATTTTCGCCCATTCTTCCTTGCAGATTTGCTCAAGCTGTGTCAAGTTGGATGGGGAGAGTCGGTGAACCGTAATCTTTAGGCTTTCCACAGATTCTCAATGGGACTCAAGTCTGGGCTTTGGCTGGGCTACTCAAGGACATTCATCTTCTTGTTCTGAAGCCACTCCATTGTTGCTTTGGTTGTATGCTTGGGGTCATTGTCCTGTTGGAAAGTAAATCTTCCCCAGTCCAAGGTCTATTGCAGACTGATGCAGGTTCTCCTCAAGGATGTGCCTGTATTTGGCTCCATTCATTGTTCCCTCTATCCTGACAAGTGCCCCAGTCCCTGCCACTGAAAAGCATCCCAATAACATGATGATGCCACCACAATGCTTCATGGTAGGGATGGTGTTACCACGGGTGATGGCTGTGTTCGGTTCTTGCCAGGCGTGGCGCTTGCATTCAGGCCAAAGAGTTCAATTTTTGTTTCATCAGACTAGAGAATCTTTTGCCACATGATCTCAGAGTCTGCCACATGCCTTCTTGCAAACTCAGGCATGCTATTATGTGGCCTTTCTCAGGAGTGGCTTCCATCTAGCCACTCTCCCATAGAGGCTACATCTGTGAAGTGCTGCAGAGATTGTTGTCCTCTGACAGGTTCTCCATCTCAGCCATGGAACTCTGTAGTTCTGTCAGGGTGGTCATTGGATTCTGGTCACTTCCCTGACCAAGGTCCTTCTTGCCCAGTTGCTCAGTTTGGGAGGACAGCCTGCTCTAGGAAGGGTTTGGGTGGTTCCATAATCTTTCCATTTCCTAATGATGTACTTGACTGTGCTCCTGGGAACTTTCAACACCCTAGAAATGTTTTATACCCCTCCCCAGATCTATGCCTTCTCTATTCTATCACAGAGTTCTACAGCTCTTCCAAGTGCAGCCAGCCAAATGTTTTGACTGGCAGGTTGCACTTGGAATGATGACTCAATATCTTACTGCTGCTGTTTTACTTTTTCTTGAATAAAGTAAATGTCCTTCAACACATTGTGTGCTTCTTCAAGTGAAGACTGTAAAGCTGAGCTTATTGATATTTTATTTCAGTCTTTGGTAAGTGGGTAGGCCCACTAGGCACAAGTGCCTGTTTTCAGGGGTGACCTGGGAGCACTGGGTGGTTAAGTGACTTGCTCAGAGACACACAGTATGCAAATGGCGGTTGTGAGAATCAAACTTAGGTTTGGTCTGCTGGATGTACCAAGCCTGCTCACACCTCGTTACTCTAACCTCTAGGCTATACTGCCAGCCCAATTATATTGACATGAGCATTGCAGGCTGAGGCCACTGAAGCATCTCCATTCCTGTCTGGGTCTGGCTGATGCTAGGCTTAATGTGTTTTGTGCATGTGTGCACTTTGTTCAAGGCTGCTAGGAAACCAGTCAAAAGGCTCATTTTATTTCAGTCCATTAAAAGTATCACATACCACAGGAGTGAATAGAGTACAAGTGAACTGAACACAAACTAAAAACACATCATATGCAATAACATTCAATAAGAACACCTTAAAAGGCTTCATGTTATAGGAAGTCCTGTTTTGACTCTTTTCCCACCAGAACTCCTTGACACAGAGCTCAAAAATAGTTACTTCCACTATATGCAAAAACATTCTCAATTTTAAATATGGCACGCCGAAAGTGCCATCTAGTCTGCAACACAGACAGGAACAGACAGCACATATCAGGTAAACCTTTTGTTTAAGATTTTCTTCTCTGAAAGCTGCTAAAAGGTGTTGGTCCAGACCAGTGCCATCTTTATTTGCCCTGTATCCACCTAATCCACCTTCCCCACCTAGGCAGTATGCCTCTTTGACGTAAACTGTAGTGCGGCGGAATACTTGGCCAGCAACAATACTTCCACCCATCTCAGATTTCCACTGTACTGCATGCTTCCTCTCCCTTCCAGCCACTGAAGTTTACAGACAGTCACTTTCCCTGACTAAACATTAAAAAGAAAAGCAAGATGCGACCAGCACGTGAGCCCACCCCTGCACACTCAGCATAAACTTCCTTTCTGCCCATGAATACCCCATCCAGTAGCCCACCAGTCACCCAGGTCAGTTTAAGTTTATTATAAGTCCAACACTGTGTGACAGTCCAGATCCTCCCATCACATCTTGGCTGAATGCCAGCATTCTTGCCCCAGTAGCGCTATGTAGTGCATTACTGGGGCGAGAATGCTCAATGCCAACATTTTTGCCTGAAGTGATAGGAGAATTGGGATCATCATGCAGTATTAGAACTATTGGTGACTGGCTGGGGGTTGGATTCAAGGGTGCTTACAGACCAGTCAGACAGAGGGTGGAAAAGCTAGTTGTGTGGAGTGGCTCACCAACAGACAAATAAATGAAGAATCAAAGCATAATGCCATGTGTTTAGCACTCTGATCTAGAGGAAGAGTCAACCTTCTCCCAGTTTAGCTCTCCTCCAAGCAACCCTCCCCTCCAGTCTACATTTTTACCAACAATCATCCCTGGTAGCTATGCAAGAGCAAAAGAAAACACAACATGAACAAATAGGTCCCTGTTAGCATGCCCTCATCAAGCCTATAAGAACCAATGTTGTTGGAGCTGAGTCACCCCTCAGTTGCTCTTGGTCAAGTCCTGCTGCTCATTTATCTCATTCTGAGTCCTCAGGTGGTGGTCCCAGAGCATCACAGATCATGAGAAGTTTCAAATGAAATAAGCCACATCAGAAGGAGCTGAGGATGGTCCAGGGTTGGGAGGACTGACTCCTCACTCCTTCCTCCACAGTGTGCTCAGCCAGCCCAGGGCAGTAGCAGTCAGTGGAAGGAGACCAGGAAGGATTTCCAGGAAGGCAGAGCAGGACAGGAAAATTAACCTAGAGGAATAGGGAAAGGAAGCACTCAACCACTTAAAACCATATGCAGAAAATAGTATTTTACCAACTGTAGACTGTCTCAAGGTCTAACATATGAGGCAAATTCATACACAGGAACCTGGATCGAGTAAACCCCAGTGCTTTGAGGTCAGAGCCACCTGTTTGTCATGGGGGACTCTATAGAGGCGTACCTGTTTATGCACCCAGCACAATGAAATAGTTCTATTAAGCTAGTTAATTAAGCCAGATTTCATTTGAAAATCAAAACTTAGCTAGGTGAAATAGCAATATAATGTAAAGATACACAGAGCCCTTATTAGTGCAACCACCAGTGAAAAATCCCCAGCCAAGTAGCATAAAAGTCAAAAAGGTGTCTATGCAAAGTGCTGCTCTGATGCATAAAAATCAATTAGTGGAGAATATATTGTACAAAAATAGGGAATGAGTTGAAACAGTGTCTACTAGAATAAATACATAACGCTGCCACACAATTGGTACACAAAAATCAGCATGATGTATGAGGCTTAACTAAGGTAATAGGAATATTAAAATAACACATAAAGTAAAAAAAATGATTGTAGTATGCACAACATAGTGTAGAAACAGAAAAGAACAGAAATACAAATAAGAAAGCTGAAACAGAGTTGGGGAGACCACAAATCACAAAGAATAGTACACAGTCTTCCTTTTGACCCGATATTTAGAAGGAGAAACTAAACATTGGGGCAGGGGAGGTGATGTTCTAAGGAAAATCTAAGGCAACAGACATGTCTAACACTACGAGCAAGTCAATACTTTAATCTGCCCAACTGCGCCATCCAGCTTGCCAACCAAGCCCTTACCTCAACAGCTACTCAGGCAGCCACCACTACCGACCCGTCCCCGGAGGAGTGATTGTACATTCTGATTGCAAAAGTTCTTTAAATCATCACTGCTGTAGAGAGTTTGGAGATTGAAACTGGCTCATCTCCAACAGCTAAAGAAAAGAAAAGGTTTTGCCAACTTTGGTGTGGGCTCAAGTTGGGCTCATTGATGGTCGAGATCCAGGAGCTGTTGAAGTTGTCCTCAGCAAAGCGAATGAGGAGACAGGTTTACTGACCCCACTGTCACTGATCAGCAGCAGTTTGAAGAGGTGATCATGTGCTTTCACCGTCTTGACCTGCTGTTGCTAAAATATTTTTGTGTGTTTGTCAGGCTGTTTGGTGTGTATTCAAGCTGCAGTCTCCCTCTAAGGAGTGACTTTAGCCTTCACCTCCCATTTCTGAATAAAGCGATGCATTATAGAAGCTTTAACAAAATCTTTAAAACAAATTAGAAACTCCTAAGTTTGTATGTGCGTGTGGTGTTCTTTGTTGCAGCTAACAAATTTTTTTCCCAATTGTTTAACCAGGGTGAGACACACTAAGCTGAAAGCTTGTTTACAGGTGCAACCTGGGAGCACAGGGAAGTTAAATGACTTGCTCAGGGTCACATAGTATTCAAGTGGGGCTATGATTCAAACCCATGTCTCCAGATTTGCAGCTCAAAGCTTAAACCACTGCGCTATACTGCCTCCCTAAACAACAGCAGATAGCAAACTTTAAAAGTTAAACACTTTTTTAAAGGAGGTAGCTGGATTCTACCTCCTCACCACTGTGATATAATATTTAGCGACCAATTAAATATTGCTTTATTCTTTTTGTCCTAAGTGCACAGAGCATAGATTAGTGGTTAGAGCAGATGTTTGGGAATCAGAAGACTTTGCTTCAGTTTCCCAGAGTCACTAGCTTACTGTGTGACCCGATCTGATCAAGCATAGAGTGCCCCTATAACATGGCTGGCTTTGGAAAACAATATTAGACACATTTAATTTTAAATTCATAAAATAGTTTCTGTATTTAGCTTCCCTTTTATACCTACTTGGAACAATATGAAATCAGGATTACTGTAGGAAAGGGTTGGAGCAGTACTTTGTAAAATCAGGAACCAATAAAATAAAACAGACTGGCCAGGTACAGCCTACTCGGTCTGAGTTGTTCCAGCCAAACTAGTTGGCTGCTTAGTCCATTTGTTTCAGCAAGTCTGGATTTCATCTCTGTTGAGGGTATGGATGAAATCTGGACCTACTAGTGAATGGACGGACTAAAATGGTAAAAAGTAGTAAAGATCTTTTTTTGTAAAGGAAACATTAAGATGGTATAGTTCATGTCATACCTTAGGACCGAGATCCTATTTTCAAGGTGGTGCTGTATTTAGTTTTAAGGTACAGACAAAGAAAACAAAATGTAATATATAGTACATTTGTAACAACGAAAATGATAAACACTCATTTACAATAAAATACACAACAGATTAGTGAATAGCCAAGATTAACAGGAGTGTGTAGCTAGATGTGTAAATTTCAGCCATTGCACATGCATCTAGAGGATAGTGCCTTCTTTAAAAGAATATTAAAACTCTTACAGACTTGGCAGATTTAACTTGATCATTAATGTTAACCCAGGTAGTTAAAACATTATATGAGAACCTCATTTATCCATATATGTTTTAGTTTTAGGTAATGTAAGGAAAGGATAAAATCAACTGAACAAAAGAGTAAACAGGGAGGAGAGGAGGCACTGTGGGTCACTTCAAGACTGGAAATGGCACCACAATTACGCACAGGGTTGTATAGACCCTGTCAGAGAGGAGAATGGACAAGAATATGATAGAAGGCATCCTTAGGATGGCAGAGAAAGGAGATACTGTTGATGGGGGACCTTAATATGCCAGATGTTAACTGGAGCAACTTTGTTGCAGCCACATCAAAAGCAGGGCCATTCTTGATGCCCTTCAGGTGGCGTGCCTTAGACAGCTAGTTTTGAAACCCACCTCATACTCTTAAATGGAGACAGTGAGTGGATCTCAGATCTAGAAGTGGGTAGCCATCTAAGAACAAGTGACCACCAAACAGTGTGATCCACGATAAACTCAGCTACAGAGTCAAGCCATACAAAGTGAGGGTTCTGGACTTCATGAGGGCTGACTTTGGCAAGATGAGAGAGTGCCTTAGAAAAGCACTAGCAAACAGGCTAGATGGAGGGGTGCAGCAACAATGGGGAAACATCAAACTGCCATAACAGAGGCAACAAGCCTTTGTGTGAAACAAATAAACAAATGAAAATGAAAGGAAAAGCCACTATGGTTCTCAAAAGAGGTGGCGGTGAAGGTTAGAGAAAAAGATAGCATTAAGGAAGTATAAGGAAACACAGAAGGAGCAAGTCAGAGAACTGTACCAGTTAAGGCAGAAGGAAGCAGGAGGGTAGTCAGAATAGCAAAGGCCCAAACTGAGGAAAAGATAGCCAACTCAGTTAAGAAGAGGATAAAACCTTTTATAGGTATATCAGGGAATGAAAAGAAAGACAAAGGGGGACAGTGAGGCTGAATAGAATAGACAGTGGGTGGGAAGAAAGGGATAGTGAAAAGCAGGGATACTGGAATGAATACTTTTGCTCAGTATTCACAAAAGAGGAGGGAGGTGCCTAATCCAATTAACAGAAGCACTCTGGATGGGGGGTCGATCCCAGTCCTTTCACAGAAGAAAGGGTTCTGAAAGAACTCTAAAACTGAAGGTGGAAAGCAATGGGGTCTGATGGAATTCACCCCATAATTCTAAAAGGATTAAGGAGAGAACTAGTGACACCACTGACTACCCTTTTAATAAATCATGGAGAATGGGTAGTACCTGAGGACTGGAGGAAGGCGGATGTGATTCCCTTCACAAATGTGGGAGCAAGACAGAGGCAGGAAACTACAGACCTGTCAGTTTGACCTCTGTGGCAGGGAAAGTGATGGGATCACTTGAAAGAAAGGAATTGTTGAGTACCTTGAGGCCAATGGGGCACCGGACCCGAAGCAGCATGGGTTCACAATGGGAAGATCATTCATGCCAGATGAATCTACTTGATTTCTTTGACTGGATGACCAAAGTAGTAAACCAGGGAGGGCTGTGACATGGCCTACCTAGACTTTAGCAAGGCATTTGACACAGTCCCACACAAAAGATTAATAGTCAAATTAACCAGCCTGGGATTGGGTCCCAGGGTGGTAGCCTAGGTAAAACATTGGCTGGACAATAGGACACAGAAGATAATTGTAAATGGAGTCCACTTGAAGAAAGAGGGTTACTAGTGGGTACTGCATGGTCCAGTACTGGGTCCAGTCCTTTTAATGTCTTTATAAGTGACATTGCAGAGGGACTGGAAGGAAAAGTATGACTCTTTGCAGATGACACAAAGATTTGCAACAGGATTGATACACAAGGAGGTGTGGAAAGGATGAGAAGGGACCTGGCAAGGTTGGAGGAATGGTCAGAAGTATGGCAGCTTGGATTCAATGCAAAGAAGTGCAAAATAATGCACCTAGGAAACAAAACCCAGGAGAAGATTACACAATGGGGGAGGTAGAACAACAACAAAAATGAAAATGGACTAGGGGTAATCATATCAGATGGCCTTAAGGGTTGGAAAGCGATATGTGAAGGCAGTAGGGAGGGCTGGGGTATACTGGGATGCACAGGGAGAGGGATCACCAGCAGAAAACAGGAAGTTGTTATTCCCCTGTACAGACAGTTGGTGAGACCCCATCTGAGCACTGCATCCAGTTCTGGGAACCCCATCTCCACAAGGACATAGACAGGATGGAGGCAGTCCACAGGAGAGCAACTAAAATGGTGCAGGGTCTGCAAGAGAAGCCATATGAGGAGAGACTAAAGGAGCTTAATATGTACACCCTTGAGGAAAGGAGGGAGGGGGGACATGATAGAAACTTTAAGTACCTCAGTGGAATCAATAAAGTCCAAGAAGGTAGCATCTTTCAGAAAGAGATGTGCAAGAACAAGGGACACAATTTGAAGACAGAGGGGATGGCTCAGGGGCAATGTGAGGGAAGTATTTTTCACAGAGAGGGTGGTAGACACATGGAACAGCCTTTCTGAAGAGGTTGTGGGTCTAAAACTGTGGGAGAATTCAAGAATGCATGGGACAGACATAAGTCAATTTTTGTGAGTGGTAGGAAGAAATAGGCAGTTGGTTAAATAGGAGCTGCAGCTTATCCTGTAGGTAGAGAAATGGCAGACTAGGTGGGCTAAGCTGTCCTTATCTGTCATTAAAGTCTACGCTTTCTATGTAATCTCAATTACCTTGAAAGCTTATTTCTTATGTTATATTTAAGCTCCACTTTGCTCATTTTCTCAGTTAGATATAAAGGTTGAGGATTTCTTATTATTTTATACATTTGATTTGCCCAAACTAGTTTTTGTTTCTATTCCAATGGGAGCCAGTTTAGTTCTTGGTACATTAAACAATGATGGATTTTATAATCACATCTAAAACAAAATGGATCATTCTATTTTATATAATGGGTAAAATAAATCTTTATCCTGATAGGCCAAAAGGCGTGTCCTTACCTGTCAACAAACTGAAAGGTGGCACTACTTTCCTAATATTTTAACCTCCATAGGTGAAAGGGCAGCAATATCATTGATCAACTGATATCTTCCATCAGTCCCTCTGCAACCAGAACTAATCTTCCTTCACAAACATGGCTGCTACCTTTACACTGCAAAAACCTTCAACTGGGCCCTAAAATAAAACTACCTTAAATAACAAATAAAACAAATTAAGTAAACGTTTTTCCCTGACCATCACACTCGCTACACACATAAATAAATTAGAAACATTAAGCATTGTTTATAGTTTTCATTACCACTGTTTCTTTACTAACAGTGAAAAATTCCCTTCTGTCTTAACCTGCTCATCAGGGAAATCTCTTCTGCTTGCCTTGACAGTGACACTGGCTCTAAACAGGCCTTTGCTGTCTGTGTGTACAGTATATTTGAGAGTAACATTCTACCAGTGGAACTGAGCAGAATTTTGAATCTCTGTATTCCATTGTAAACGCCCATGATAAACATTCTGGCCCGATATTCAGACTGCACCAGGCTGTGGAGCAAGCCTGGGCAGCGCAACTTGGCTGTACAGGGGCGTGACAGGGTGATATTCAACAGAGCTGGCGCCATGGCACAGCATCGCTGAATATCGCACTCTGGCTACCCACAATACACATGGTGCAGTGGCACTGTGCCAGCGCAAGTGGCCAGAGTGAAGCAGGGGATACGCGCAGAAGTTTCATTGCGCTAGGTGCAACAACCGCGAGTATTCAAAAGTGCACATGCAAATGGGGCCATAATGTGGCAAGGTACAAATGGGGCCATTTGCATGTCATTATGGCCCCATTTGGTACGCAGGTGTGCCAATCTCCAGCAACTTGTGGCTGGTGCCCCGCCAGGCAGCAGCTGTCGGGTACTGACGCCCCTGCACATTGTGGCAATGTGCCCCACTGTCTGATTACAAGCACCGGGATATTGGAATTTATTTTTCATACAAATGCCCACGATCAGGCTGTGAGTGGTCCACTGGACCACCAGGGATATTGGACTTTGTTTTAATACAAAATGCCCACAATCGGCTGTGAGCGGTCCACTGGACCACCAGGATATAGGGCGCATCCTTTTGTCCATCTGCCCATGATCGGGTGTTGGGGGGTGCCACTATGAAGGTGCAGCCGGAGCTCGGGTAATACCCATAGTGGCAGCTGCCAAGGCGTACCTTTGCAATATGGCAGCTCACCTGTGGGTGGCCAACATTGTTCCTTTTGGCTCCTCTGTGTGCAGTGCAAGTAGGGTTGTGCATGCATGGGCTCAGCACAACCCGGCTGAATATCAGGATGTGCGGAGTATGCATGAGCACGCCCACTACCTGTGCTGCATACATTACTGGCGCGCTATGGCACATCGGGATTTGTGCCAGGCACAATCCCCGCTTGAATATCGCATCAGGGCGACATCAGTGGGTTGGCTGATGGTGCAACTGTGTTGTGCCATGCACAACCCTTCTGAATATCCGGCCTCTGTGTCTTGAATGAGGGAAAATAGACAAAAACAGGATGAAGAAAGTAGGCAGTACAGTAATACTTTATAAACAAAAGAAAAGGTGGGAAAACACAGTTACAGAGGCAGACCCAAACTGCTCAAATAATACATTGTTGTCCTCCAACTCACTGGTTTAGCATTTTCAGTGAGCTGCTGTTCAATCAATTTTCCCTCCTCTGCCCAAGTCTGGGAACTATTTTTCACCATATTTAAATAAAATAACATACTATTATTAAATCTTTAATAATGCTTCCAGAGTTTTGTTTGATTGTCACAGAAATAGTTGTTGTCTATTTTATAAGCAATAAGATATTAGTGGTTGTTGATTGATAAGAGCACTACCCAGCTGTGCTTTTAGTCGCCGCACAAATGCCTCATGCCTAACAATGCACCTGGGGTGTGCTCTTATCAATCAACAACCCACACCCTATTGTGTCTTATTGCTTTCATGTAGCAAATCCAACTTATTGAGGTGGGTTTTGTTTCACATACCATAAATATGGCTTCCACAACCTACAACTGGTAATAGTAACTGATTTACAATGTTCTTACGCATTATCGTATTAGTATAGTGGCTTGAGGTTTTAAAGGCCCCAATCTTTTGTTTAGGTTAGTATACAATTTTGTAATGTGCAATTCAAAATTTAGGCCCTGATTTAGCCATACTCCCAAATATTTATATTCAACAACCTGTTTGAGAACTTCACTCATCAGGGTTCTGATTTCCACAGTTGGGTGGACAGCTGCATTTTTAGAACAGGTTTTATAAAACAGCATAGTTTTAGATTTTTACAGTTCAAGACTAGTCTAGAATCCTCAAGCCATTTACACATGTGGAAGAAATCAGATTGTAGTTTTTGAGTATAATTTATAGAAGGGTCACTAGCCACACTACTGTATCATCTGCATAAAACATGTTTTTGTGGTCAAAATAATATCAGTCAATCGGTTTACATAAACTAAAATGATGTTGGGCCCAAAGTGGATCCTTGAGGAACACCCTTACTACAGGTTGTATATTTGAATATTTGCTGCTAATTGCAACAAATTGCCTCTGATCACTTAGATAAGCCTCACACCATTGTGTAGCTTCTTCTGATACACCTATGTCCAGAAGCCTTTTGCACATGACAACGTGATCAACCATGTCAAAAGCTTTTGATAAGTCCACAAACACTGCACCACCACCTGGTCATCCTCAATAGATGAGGCAATTATATCAACCAGGTTGGAGAGTGCAGTGTCCAAAGAGTACCCTATTGGAAGCCTGATTGGAATTTAGACAATAGTTCATATTTTTCCAAGTAGTCCATTCATTACTTTTGGAATAATCTTTTAAATGTCTTAGAGATTACTGAAAGCAAGGCAATAGGGTGATAAGTTGATGGATCAGTAGTTGGCCCTCCTTCATGGATTGGTATTATTTTGGCTATCTTCCACATTGTGGGATATGTACCCTCCTTAAACTCCAGTTGAACTGGTTGGTTAATATTGAGGATATGTAATCTACTGCCCTTTAAAAATCTGGGCTCAATACCATCCAGTCCAAATGATTTTCTAATCTTAACTTTTGATTTTCCTAGAGACCTGGTTTACTGAAATTAATTGAAATCTAAATTGGGGTTGTGTGTCTGATCTATAATCTGCCTTGCCATTTTCTGAAGTGCTTTGTTTCTGCTTACTGGATGGAATGACGACATCTGGAAGGCACACTAAATAATTGTTTAAAATGTTTGCAGAGGTCTTAAGGTCCTGTAATACTCAAATTTTCTCAATTTGTATTGATGGAGAATTTGAAACTAGTGATTCTAAAGTTTTACAAATGGACCAAGTGCACTGTACCTGAACAGTCACATGGCCTTGGACTACAGCAGAGATGTGAGACATGAGATGCGTGTGTCTCTCAGTATCTTTTCATTACTGTGTCACTTACAGTGCTGGGGACACCTTCTTCAGGAGGGGCTTGAAAGGGCCAACTGAACAACTCCATCTCTCATTTGGGATACTGTGTACTGAATGTTCTGCTGCACACTTTAAAACATGGGTTTGGATGTAGGACAAATAGCTGCCATTCTGTACTCCTTTCTGCCCAATGCCACTTCACTGAATCGCTCCACTTAAAAGGACATGCAAAGCAACTCCACCAGTATGGTTGTGTATTTCTGCCAACCCATGTTATAGCTGCCTGTAGAAAGTGCTTCACAGATGTGGAGATGACTGTGTTGTCACTGGACATGTTCATTTGCAAGGAATGTGGGAGTTCTTTCTCATAGCTGGAGGTCTGCAGGGTCTTCCTACTGCAGTCCTAGAAAAGCACTCTTGGACTAAAACCCATTTAATTCCTTTATTTAACTGAATAAAACCTGCATTTAATTCATTTATTTACAGCCCCAATTTGCTTCCCTTGCAAATAAATGAGAGAAGTGGTTTAAATTAATGAATTAAATGCCATTTTGGTTCGAGAGTGCTTTCTTCCTTGGTGTGGACTGTGTAAACATTTGAGAAGCACCAGGGTTTATTGAAAGTGCTGCAACCCTCTTTGTTTTTCCCTGTTCCCATCCAGCCTATCAATGTTGTTGTAACAGAGGAATGGCATCCAGTTTTGATTTTTACAGTTCAAGACTAGTCTAGAATCCTCAAACCATTTACACATTTGGAAGAAATCAGATTGTAGTTTTTGAGCCATATCATTTATAGAAGGGTCACTAGCCACCACTACTGTATCATCTGCATAAAGACATGTTTTTGTGGTCAAAATAATATCAGTCAATCGGTTTACATAAACTAAAATTATGTTGGGCCCAAAGTGGATCCTTGAGGAACACCCTTACTACAGGTTGTATATTTGAATATTTGCTGCTAATTGCAACAAATTGCCTCTGATCACTTAGATAAGCCTCACACCATTGTGTAGCTTCTTCTGATACACCTATGTCCAGAAGCCTTTTGCACATGACAACGTGATCAACCATGTCAAAGGCTTTTGATAAGTCCACAAACACCGCACCCACCACCTGGTCATCCTCAATAGATGAGGCAATTATATCAACCAGGTTGAGAGTGCAGTGTCCATAGAGTACCCCTATTGGAAGCCTGATTGGAATTTAGACAATAATTCATATTTTTCCAAGTAGTCCATTCATTGCTTTTGGAATAATCTTTTAAATGTCTTAGAGATTACTGAAAGCAAGGCAATAGGGTAATAAGTTGATGGATCAGTAGTTGGCCTCCTTCATGGATTGGTATTATTTTGGCTAACTTCCACATTGTGGGATATGTACTCCTTAAACTCCAGTTGAACTGGTTGGTTAATATTGAGGATATGTAATCTACTGCACCTTTAAAATCTGGGCTCAATACCATCCAGTCCAAATGATTTTCTAATCTTAAGTTTTTGATTTTCCTAGAGACCTGGTTTACTGAAATTAATTGAAATCTAAATTGGGGTTGTGTGTCTGATCTACAATCTGCCTTGCCATTTTCTGAAGTGCTTTGTTTCTGCTTACTGGGTGGAATGACGACATCTGGAAGGCACACTAAATAATTGTTTAAAATGTTTGCAGAGGTCTTAGGGTCCTGTAATACTCAATTTTTCTCAATTTGTATTGATGGAGAATTTGAAACTAGTGATTCTAAAGTTTTACAAATGGACCAAGTGCACTGTACCTGAACAGTCATATGGCCTTGGACTACAGCAGAGATGTCAGACATGAGATGCTAGTGTCTCTCAGTGTCTTTTCATTACTGTGTCACTTACAGTGCTGGGGACACCTTCTTCAGGAGGGTTTGAAAGGGCCAACTGAACAACTCCATCTCTCATTTGGGATACTGTGTACTGAATGTCTGGGCTGCATACTTTAAAACATGGGTTTGGATGTAGGACAAATAGCTGCCATTCTGTACTCCTTTCTGCCCAATGCCACTTCACTGAGTCGCCCACGAAAAGGACATGCAGAGCAACTCCACCAGTATGGTTGTGTATTTCTGCCAACCCATGTTATAGCTGCCTGTAGAAAGTGCTTCACAGATGTGGAGATGACTATGTTGTCACTCGGACATGTTGTTCATTTGCAAGGAATGTGGGAGTTCTTTTCTCATAGCTGGAGGTCTGCAGGGCTCCACCTACTGCAGTCCTAGAAAAGCACTCTTGGACTAAAACTCCATGTAATTCCTTTATTTAAATGAATAAAACCTGCATTTAATTCATTTATTTACAGCCCAAATTTGCTTCCCTTTGCAAATAAATGAGAGAAGTGGTTTAAATTAATGAATTAAATGCCATTTTGGTTCGAGAGTGCTTTCTTCCTTGGTGTGGACTGTGGTAAACATTTGAGAAGCACCAGGGTTTAAAAGTGCTGCAACCCTCTTTGTTTTTCCCTGTTCCCATCTAGTCTATCAATGTTGTTGTAACAGAGGAATGGCATCCAGTTTTGACCCTGAGCTAGAGTTTCAAAGCCCCTGAAATTCCTGCAGCTGTGGAGAAAACTAGACAAGTGGGTCACCACTTGCAGAGCTATTTTCCTTCAGCCATGGAATTTTCAAAGATGGAGCTAGTTTATGGCCGGCTCAACAATTTATGGCAGCTTGCAGCAATTTTTCCCATGTAGCAATGGGAAAATGTCACACCTAATGGGACCAGGCAAAACATCTTCCATAGCTGCACCAGCTGAAAACACAAATCTCCACAGGGGCAGAAGTTTCATCCTGCAGTGGTGGCAGAGGTGTTGGACTAGTTCCCACACCATTTGAAAATCTAGTCCCCTGTTCATACTGCATTTGTGCATACTACAGTCTGCTAACCATGAATAATGATCAGGGTTTCAGTCCTGCAACAAAAAGATACATAGAAACACTCATTGTTGAAATAGCTGGTAAAATTTATTTGTGAGAATCAAGTAGGTGAACTAACACCCCATGCACATCCGCCTCACAAGGCTTATCAGGGTGGTGTCAGGTATTCACAAGTGAGCTTATGTAGTCAAGAACAAATACATATGCATGAGAAATTGAAATTAATTGTAAGAATGTGAACATTGCAGCATGCAGCTGGTAGTTTATTACACAACTACATGACTCTTTCTGTAAAATAGTGTTTCCTAAGCTCCTTTGAAGCTCCCCTCAACTTCCACTCATGCCCATTAGTGTCAGAGTCAGAGACTCTGTTGAACAGGTCTGAGGATGGCACCTTATTTATTCCTCTCAGGAACTTGAATGTTTCAATCATGTCCCCCGTTTACCTCCTTGTCCCAAGTGAGAACATATTTAATGCTTCCAGATGCTCCTTGTATGAGTGCCCTTGAAGGCCCTGGATCATTTTTGTCACACTTCACTGGACAGCCTCCAACCTGTTTATATTATTTTCAGATGTGGACTCTAAAACTGGACCCAGTACTCCAGATGGGACCTTGCCAGAGTCCTGTAGAGTGAAAGTATTACCTCCTTTCTTCTGTGCCCCAAGGCTCAGTGTTGGGCCAGTCCTCTTTAATGCCTTTATCAGTGACATTGGCATAGGTATTCAAGGCAAAATTCCTATTCATGGAAGATACAAAGCTAGGAGGAAGGGTTGACAGTGAAGAGGTGATTAAAGATCTACAAAAGACCTACAGAGGCTCAAAAGATGGTCCAACATCTGGCAGCTGAGATTCAACACAAAAATATAAGGTGATGCATTTGGAAAAGGGAACCCAAGGATAGAGTACCATCTTAATAAAGTCCAGCTCAGCACCACACAGGAAGAATGAAAAGGAAAGGAACATTGTTTAACCAGGAGTAGCACACTAAGCCAAAGCTTGTTTCCAGATGTGACTTGGGAGCACAAGGAAGTTAAGTGACTTTCTTAGGATCACACAGTATGTACCTAGGTGGCTGTGGGATTCAAACCCAGGTCTCCAGATCTGCAGCTCAGAGCCTTAATCCATTGTGCTATACTACCTCTAATAGGACCAAGGTGTCATTATAAGCAACACCCTTAAACAGACAAGCCTATGCAACAAAGCTTATAGCAAGGCCAACAAAATGCCGAGGTGCATAAGGAGGGTTTGACAGCAAAAGGAAGGAGGTAATGCTGCCACTCTACAGGTCCCTGGTAAGTCCCCATCTGGAGTACTATGACCAGTTTTGGAGTACACATCTAAAAACATAAACAGGTTGGAGGCTTTCAAGAGAAAAGCAAACAAAATGATTCAGGGCCTTCTAGGGCACTTGTACGAGGAGTGTCTGAAGCATTAAATATGTTTTCACTGGAGACAAAGAGGAATGGGGACATGATTGAAACATACAAGTTCCTGAAAGGAATAAATGTAGCCAGCCTGTGCCTGAGTTACTAAGATCGCATCAGTTTTAGATCAGGAGGATAGCCTGGGCAGTGTCAAAGGCTTAAAGACTCTTTGTAAAACATTACATCACCACCTGCTCAGCTCTTCTGGGGTAGGGTATAATGCCATGAAATTCAGAATCCTCACAGCAGCATAAGCCACAGTGTTGTGCTGTCTTTTGACTTCAGTGGGTCAGTTTGGAGTTAGAGAGTTTTCAGAGCAAGTGGTGCTCTGCCAGAAGCCACTTCTTAAAGGAAGGACCCCTAGCCTGTTATTTTCTGCATTAGTACAGTAATCATCAGCAGATTTTTGTAGGAAAGTGGCTACCAGATCCTGTGAAACCCTGAGGGGTGAACATTTTCACAGACAGAGGAATGGGACTGAAGGTTCAGTGAGTACTTTGGAGCAACCCCAAAAGACTGTAAGAGCTATTAGAACTGCTCAGAATGTAGAGACTATGTGTGTGACAAACCTGAAAGATACAGATTTTGTGTGAGATCTGTGGATATCAAGTGTTCTTAACAAATGTATTGAGGTGCACAAGATGTTGCAAGTAAGTTAGGAGCCCAAGATGGCTAGGGATACAGGTTCTCAGAACTCTGGCACAAAGATTGTGCTGTAAGGATGTCTCTTGTAGCCCTGTGTGGCTAGGGAATCCTGTTGTTTCTAAAATTAATTGCAGAGACTCTAGCTTTGGCCATAGTGAATTGGCCACTCATTTTTGGTTTCAAGGGAATCTAACTGGTTACAGAGGAATGGTCTAAGGAAAGCACCAAGTGAGGTTGACAGTGAAAATGCTGACTTCCCCACAAGCGCTGGCACAATACTGATGCAGGTAATGTGCCGCCTGTTCCAAAAGTAGTTTGTTAGGGGGCTGTGCCCTCAACACTTCCCCATGTGGGGGTTTCGCCCCACACCCCTGAACTTTAGGATTCCAACCCAAGTCAGAGTTGGTCCAGTAAGGGGTGGAACACTGAGGTGAAACACAGAAAAGGACCATTACCACGAATGTCACCATAATGGTCTTTTTCCGTGTTTCGCCATCGGAGTGTCAACCTGAAGGGGTGCACCTTGGTCTAAGGTGTTAGGTTAGTTCACCTAGTGGTGCTTTGAATTACTGCAGTGGCAAAATCCACTTAAAGGCATTGGTACTGTAAGTCCAGGTACTCCTGATATAGGGCTGATGTCTGTGGGAAACATTCTTTGAGAAGTCTCAGTACTGCCAGAAAAAGTTGTGGAATGTTTTTGCCTGCTTCAAATGTGCCATCTGTCTATACAGTTACAAGCCCTGGAGCTCCACCAATTTCTGTTAATACTTTGTCAGGAATAAAAGCCATACAGGAAAATCCCAAATTTCTGGCTGCAGACAATCCATCACTGAGTGACCTGTGTGAGTTTTTGGGGCCTCAGAAAGGAGACACATCATAGACTTGGCACCTCTCTCCAGATGTGGGTAAAACTTCCTCCTTGCCTTGTCTGAGTACCAAAAGGGTGGACACTCTTACAAAAAGGGAAATTAGGGTTACAAATTTGAGGGCTTGTCCTAGGATTCTGGGGAGAGAAAAGGTTGCGCCATGCAGAGGTATGGTTGTGGTCTTTCTGTCTGGTAGCAGTCACTCACCAAAGGACTGTTGTTGTGAGAAAAAATTGCTATCTGCCAAGAAAAATGCCTGTTGCGTATTGTACAGTTTTGACAGTGGATTACATGTATGGGACTTTGTGGAAAAATATGTTTCAAAAGAATGCTTTGGTGGAACTGTGAAATTGTGCTTTAAAAGTGCTTAAAACTGTTTGAAATGGTAAAAATTGGCAGCTACAAGTGATTTTGGGCAATGAAACATTTGTTTTGCTATGGATACAATTTTTCCCATGCCTGAGGAGGAAAAGTGTTGCAGTCGCTGTAAAGAACTGTTTTTTAAATGTCAAAATTCAGTAAAAGCGATAGTTGGGACTGTGAGCAAAAGTCACAAAGAAAACAGTCAGTTGCACTTTAAAATTGGTTCTCATGGCTTGAGGATCTCTGTGGAGCGAGAGAGAGAAGAGAAAGAAAGTGCCCCTAGCTTATTTGCATGGTGTTGAATGATTGTCTCTCCGTGAAGCTCCGCCCCCACCAGAGCTCTGTGGACTGTTCAGTGTTCATGGAGAGAGAGAGAGAAGATCATGAAAGGCATCAGACCTAAAGAAAGGAGTATTGTTGGTGGACTGTTGAATTTCTGCTAAAAAACTATGGAAAAGTGAAAAATTCAGGCTTCTGTTAAAACACCAGAATCGTCATTCCAGTAGCAACCACTAGTGTTTTTCCTTGTAGGTCATTGGGTGGGACCATCCACGACACAAGGCCAAGTGCCGTGACTCACAAACAGGCCGCAGCAACAAAGTTGGAAAATGTAACTTCTGTAAGTACCATCAAACCTTCTAAAGCAAAGCAAAAGTTTCTGGGCAGTTCAAAGAGTAAAATCAAGTGTCTGCTCAAGCAAAAGAGTAAAGAAAAATGCACTATGAGTCTAGTGTGATGCAGAGACAAAGCAAAAGTAACAGCAAAGCAAAAACAAAACTCAGGTCACTCAGCAAAGTAGGCAGGCTAGAGGAAAGAGTTTGCAGGTCACAGAGAAGTGACCTGTGTGAGATTTTGGGACCCCACAGATAGGAGACACATCATAGACCTGGCACCCTCTCTCTCAGACCTGGGTAAAATAGAAATGTTGTTTTGTGCCCTTCCCCACCTCAAAGCCAGGCATTTGCCCTAATGCCAGGGTGATAACTTTGTCTGTCAGTTAGTAGTTGTTGCCTTGTCTGAGTACCAAAGGGGAATCACCGTACAAAAAGGGGTTGAGGTTACATAAACAAGGTGCCATCCTTGACCTGTTCAACACAGTCTCAACTCTAATACTAGAGGGCATGAGTGGAAGTTGAGGGAGGAGCTTAGGAAACACTATTTTACAGAAAGAGTTGTGGAGTCATGGAAAACTGACTGCTGAGGTACAGTAGTGCAAGCAAAGTCCATGACATCATTTAAGCTAGGTGGGACAAAGCTAAAGTGCAAACAAAAGCAATGGGAGCAAAAGAAGCATTAGGCAGAAGGGGGTTAGGTTCTGGGATCTGAGAAGGTCCAAGGAACATTTTGCCAGACTAGAAGGACCCTTGGTCTTTTTGCTGTCTCTTTTTCTATGTTTCTATGTGCAGACATTAAAGTGCAAATCAGTGAATAAATAAATGAATATACCAAGCTGTCTGCAGTATTGTGAGCAATGTGAATGCATGTTGAATACATTAAAAGAGCGCAATTTGCAAAAAATGCTTCATTATACTGGCACAACTTCACAGATACTTAATCAGTGAGTGAAGCAATATACTCAAGTCCCAAGAACAACCACAGATAACAAAAAGAAATACCAAAGGAATCAATTATTTATTTTCAAGAAAGATTACTATTAATTCATGAATGTCCCATGGGATTCGACTTTAATCACAAAAGGCAGCAGCACCCACAACATGACAATTTATTGCCTCACCCATCTCCCCTTACCCCAGAAACCCTTTACATTTTTTTCAGATTTTTCATTTTTCTTCCCAGGAACCTAGAGGGACCTGGACTTCACCATGCAAAAAGAGAGCTATGTCTATGTCATAGTGTGTCAATAGAAACATAAGGCTAAATTTTTCCTCTGTGTCAGAAAAATCAGCATGTCTGCCAACACTGGAATGAGAGTTGGACTGTTCGGTTGCTACTTGATTTCTGCTCTACTCTGCTATGCCTATTACATTATTTAGAATGTCCTCTCTGTTTGAACTCAGATTTTTATCCCACAATGACACATTCCTTGCCTCCTCAATCTAGTATATCACATTAGAATGTTGTTTGTTTCTGTTCTTTGACCTCAGACTGTGTTTATTCAATTTTGCTTACAAAGTATTATTGAACTGTTGATAACTTTGTGTTTTTGATATGCTTTAAGCTCTTCTGTAACTTCATTTAATGATAACCTGGTACACTCATAGGATCTTTTATCCTGTTCAACTAGTGTGTTGACCAGTTCTCGTGAACATGTTTCTAATGCTGTCTCACATCTGAGTTTCAAATCTGGATCTAGAGAGCCACAAGAAGGGCCCTGAAACCAAAGACTTAGTTATGTATTTAGGACATGAACTGTCAGAAGCCCTCGGCAAGAATGAGCTTTAATTTGGGGAACTCAGGCAGAAGACCTGTGTTAAAACAAGGGCTGGTATTTTGGGGATTAAAAATAGGGATCCCTTTAATTTATCCAAATCCAAAGAAGAGGTCACCCACTGGCTCTGGTTGCATGAGGGCTAATTATAACATTGTAAAATTGCAAAGCCTCACAACCCACCCAAACACTGTCTTCTAACAGTATAAACAGTATAAATTTAGAGCTAGTGTAGTTAAAATAATTTTTATTTTATATATCTACACAGTCAACATATTATAAAAGAGCAAATCAGTTTATCCCCACAGAAAAGCAGCCTGATGGCATTTTATTCCCAAATATGGCACTTTATCAAGGATCATATTGAGAGCGAAATGCTGTTGGGCTGCTTTTCTGCAGGGGTGTTAACCTGATTTGCTCTTTTATAATATGTATAAGGTGTAGATATGTTAAAATAAAATTATTTTTACTATACACTAGCTTTGAGTTTGTACTGTTGAGAATAGTGTTAGGGTCCGCTATAGGCTTGCAGTTTTACATCCTGGGCTGGTAGTAGGGCCTAGTGGTTAGTACAACAGCCATGAATGAGCTTGATACCACTCTGCAAATCTGGTTTGATTCCAACAACCTCCACTTGCATACTGTGTTACTCTGAGCAAGTCACATAACTACCCTAGTGCTCTTGGGTCACTCCTGAAAGTAGGGACTTGTGCCTAGTGGGCCCTACCCAGTTACCAAAAAAATAAATAAAATAAATCCCTTTAATTTAATGGTTTGTTGAAAAGTACATGAAAAGCCAGCCACCTCCTCTTCACTGTTCTTGCTGTTCTTCAGAACTGCAACACATCTTCAGCTGGGGACCCCTTTAAACTGTGCCAAGGTTGAACTCTGTCACAGAGGGTCTGTAGGACCTATCAGCAAGACCCTTCTGCCTGGCAGAATGAAGAAGATCAGGATAGCTTGAAGCCCCAAGAAGGTTCTAGGTGGGAGTCAATCAGTCAGCAGTAAGATTGTGCCTCCAATTATCCAGGGACCTATTAGAGGTGGGGACTGACAGGGACAGGTAGTTTTCTGCTACTGCAAATGATTAGGCTTTCAAGGGGCCCCTTACACTGCAGCCCCCAGCAAGAATGACCCACGTGATAAGGACAGTGGAGACAGCCCAATGAGACAGTCAGCAGTCAGACAATCTACATCTCAGCAATGAGGAGTGGAACAGCTTGGGAGCAGTATTGGTGTCTGACATCAGAAGGCATCTGCAGGAGGAAGCAGGGAAGCAGAAGGTCTACCAGACAACAGAGGTAAGAGTCCCATGCACTCTATCTAGGTAAGGTGAGGGAAAGTCAGGGACAGACTAAAACTGAGAATAAGGAAAAGCCCTATCTAGGTAGGGTGAGTGGAATGTCAAGGGTAGACTAAAAGTCAGGGGCAGACTGAAAGTGGAATAGGTAAAAGCCCTATCAAGGGTAGGGGGTACAAAAGGGTACTACTAACTGAGCTGGGCAAACCCTAGCAGGAAAGGGACCAAGCATTTCCAGAGTAAAAAGCATACTGGGAGTGGTGCAGTGCAATGCTTGTTGGGATGCAGTTTTCAGAGAGAAATTCTGGAGGCTGCAGTGCTGCCCATCTGCATGCTCCTCTCTGGGCAGAGGGAGGAGGTTGCAGACTCCAAGCCAAATTGGCTAGGATTTGGGGCCCACCCCCACCCAGGGACCTCCAAGTCTGCCACCATTACCTCAGAGGATGACAAGGAGAAGGAAAGGATGGACTATGGTGGGCTCTGGGAGGGTGAGGATGGTGGGTTGGAGGCACAGTCCCCATCCAGTAAATTACACAATTCTTACACCACTCTGGCAGGTTGGGACTGTCCCATGGAGGCACCTGTGGCAGTGAACAGAGAAGATGGGGGTCCTCCACAGTGGAGACCCCAAGAAGGGTGGAAGAGGACCTCAGAGGAAGAAGAAGAAGCAACTCCTGATGGGAGACCCAGTTGTGAGAGGAATAGAATTAGGAACAGGAAGGGTGAGGGAGGTCAGGTACCTACCTGACGCCATGGCTCGGATGGATGGTAAGCAGATCCTCAGGATTTCTAGGGTATTCAGGAAGGAGGGAGAGCTGGATGTCATTGTCCACCTGGGGACAAATTACTGGATAGGGACAAGGCTTGGTTAGAGCAAGAGGAGTTCAAGGAGTTGGGAGGAGTCTTGGGTGGTAGCATGCTCAATGGCTTTTCTGAAGTACTGCCTGTCTATGACAGGGGTTGTATAGGGTACTCTGTACCAAGAATTTCAACTCATGGCTGAAGGAGTGGTGCAGAGGAGGGATTTGGCTTCATTGAGGATTCGGTCCCAGCTGGAGGGATAAGGGCCTATTCAGAGGAAATGGCCTGCATCAATCCAGCAGGGGAACCACAGTCCCCAGTGAATGGGTTAAATGTTATTTTGGGGAACACTTAAACTAGCTAAGGTGGGTGGTGGAAGGAAGCAGGAGGCATAAACTGCCAGCCCCACACCACCACAAGCTGAAGTAGTCAGTAGGAGAACCCTAAGGGAAAGACATCCCAAAAAGGTACATATTATCTTCACAATAATGCCCACAGGGTGTAGAAACATGTTGGACAACCTCACTGCCTCAACTGGCTGGGCACAAGGCCAAGTGTGTCCAACAACTGAAGCGTGACGTTATCCCAAACGCACACACGCCCTGGAGAGCATTATTGCTATTATACAATGGCTCATTGTTATATATAAAATAAAAATTAATTTTAAAGAATGTTTTATTAGTGTGGAAAAATATTTTTGTTTCTAAGAGGAGATGCAAAAAGAAGAGCAGCCATACTGATGATAGTAAACCTGTGATGTTGTGCTGGATAACATCATGGGTCCAGCCCAAGACTGACCAGTCAGAGTCCAAGATTTTTTTTGCCATTGTATAATAAGAAAAAAATGGTAGTAATGAAGGAGATGGTATTGGAAGCAGAGGTGTAAGAAAAGTGTGCAAAAGGAAAGGGGTTAATACACAGTAGCAGCAACATTTGAAGGCCATACATGCAAATGCTTAAAGTCTGGGTAATACAATTCCATTCCTAAAGACAATTATGGCAGAGGCTGACTTAGATTTTGTCACCATTACCAAATCATGCTGCACTGAGAACCTTGATTGGATAATATCCATACTAGGATATACACTGTTCAGGAAGGATAGGGTGGGAAAAAAAGACAGACGAGTGGTGCTTAATGTGAGGAAAGCATAAAAGCAACAGACATACAGGGAGTACAGGAAGGGTGGAGGTACCGTGGGTCACCCTAGAGATGGGGAATGGAGCAGCTGTTCTCACTGGCATGATCTACAGACCTCCAGAATGAAAGGAAAGAGATTGAATAAGGTTCTGGTGGAAACCATGCAAAAGATGGCAAATAAGGGGACGTGATACTGATAGGAAACTTCAGTCTGCTGGATGTAGATTGAGCCTACCAGCTGCAACTTCAGCTAGAAGCAGGGACATCCTGGACTCCCAGCATGGGGCACTCCTCAGACAATTAGTAAGGAGCCTACCCATGATGGGGCAGTACTGGACCTTGTACTCACTAATGTGGAAAGTGCTGCAGACGCCATGGTCGGAGGCCACCTGGGGAACAGTGATCACTGTACAGTGTGGTTCAGTATAAGAACTGTGGCAGAATTTTTACCCCACACAGGTGAGGCTCCTGGACTTCAGGAGGTTCCATTTTAAAAGATGGGTGAATGCCATAGGGTTGCCCTGACATGGGGAAGGCTTGGATGGAGTGGAGGAACAGTGGGCAAAGCTAAAAGGAGCATAGTGATGGCAACAGAACTCTGCATCAGATAAGTGAGTAAAAGCAAGAGAAACAAACTCTAGCCAGAGCCGTGGGGCTGTGAAAACTACCAAGTGACCAAAGTTACACATGCATGAAGAATTATTCAATGCCCGTGTGTAACTTGACTATTTTCAAGGTGTACACCAAATTTTCAACATGGCTTTTTGGGACCCCTCCTCAAGAAGACTGCCAGTGTCATTTTGTTCACTTGTCCCGAAAGGTGATTTCCAGAGTGAATGCACATTATTCTGTGCCACAGGTGTGAAACCACATTTTGGGCAGGTTGTGGAAAATGACAGCTATACTGTTTTGAAGGAGGGCAAAATGGCAATGTTGAAAATGTGGACTGAAAATATTAAAAACTGGAGAAGTTAGAGCATGCATAGAAACTGCACAATGCATGCTCAGAACATTGTCATTTTTTAGAATTTGTTCATCAAATTGCAACATGGTTTTTGGGACCCCACCCGTGAAGATTAGCACTGTCATTATGTGAATTGGTCCCAAAAGGTGATTCTGTGCAACAATCGCAAAATCACCTTTCTCGACCAAGTAACAAAATGACAGTGGCAGTTTTCATGAGGTAGGGTCCCAAGAACCCCATGTTGAAAATTTGGGGCAAAAATTCCAAAACATGGCTGATTTATCAGCATAAGTTGAAACACCACTGAATGGCATTATAGCATGCTTACCTTAGATTCCCTCAGTTCACGGTTCAGCTTTGAAGAGTGCCGATGTGTCCCAGTCCAGAGAGGAAGATGGTGCCAGCCTCCAGAGGTAAGTACGGGGGTGGGGGAGGTGGGTGCTAAGTGGGAGGGTGGGATGGGGAGGGGACTGGAGTGACTATGAGGGACCATTTTCTTATTCACAGGAAAAAACACAAGTGGGGAGACGATGAGGGACCATTTCTTTTTACAGGAAAAAAAAGAAAACATTTGGGTACACTGGGTGGGCCCCAGTGTTCCACATGATGGGGTTGTACAGGATGCCTACATGGGGATTGGGCACCCTGATGTCGTGGGGGTGGAAGGTAGAAAAAGTTAGGCACACTAGGGTTGGGCTCCCAGTGTGTCAAATGAGGGGTGCACATAATGCAGATATGGGGATGGACACCCGATGTTGGTGGATAACATGAAACATCTTTGGGCACACTGGGTGGCTCCCAGTGTGCCATATGGCTGGGGGCACATAATGCTGTGGAGCTCATGGTGATGCAACTGCACAAATGTGCAGCACCCATGCATGAGCAGTTGCAGTGAATGGCATTTTGCCATTCACAACATGATGGTGCTAGCAGAATCGCGCATGTGCGCAAGTCACGCATATGCGCAGTTCATGCACAGGAATGCGAAGTATTGGCTGAAATAGTGTGACTGTTATTCCATAATTGCTGATCATGGTGGAGGGTTCAAGCTCCATTGAGCTTTCAGAAGGATACTCCAAAAGTCCAATGGAAGATTCAACGACAGGGCATTTTAGAGCTACTGAGCGATTCCAAAATGGCTGTAAGCTCCACCCACAGCCCTAAAAAGCGACCACTACAGTTCTCAAAAGAGGTTGCTAGGAAGATAAGGGCAAACAAGTTAGCACTCGGGAGGTATAAAAAGACACAGAGGGAAGAGGATAGGGTGGTGTATCAAGAGAAACAGAGGGAGGCAGAGGAAGCAGTAAGGAGCACAAAGGCAACAATAGAGAAGAGAATGGCCCAGGCAGGAATGAAAGGGGAGAAAATATGTTTCAAGTATGTAAGGGAAAAAGAAAGAACAGAGGAGAGACTGTAAGGCTAAGAGGGAAAGGAGGAGGAGGATTGGGTGGTGGAGGAGGACCAGCAAGCAAACATCCTGAACAAATACTTTTGTTCAGTGTTCACAGAGGAAGAGGAAGGTGAGAGGCCACAGAAAATTAACAGGTGCATTGAAGCAAAGGAGTTGGACACAAGTCCATTTTCAGAGAGAGAACTTAAAGGAACTCACAAATCTGAAAGTGGACAAGGCAATGGAGCCAGACAGGGTGCATCCAAGGATACTGAGAGAGCTCTAGGGAGGTGCTGTAGTGCCTCTGACAGTCCTGTTCAACCACAAACTGGAAATGGGAGTGGTTCAGGAGGACTGGAGGAGGGCAGATGTAGTCCTACTACACAAAAGTGGTAGCATGGAGGAGGCTGGCAACTACAGGCCAGTCAGCCTGACTTCAGTGGTAGGGAAATTAATTATGGAATCACTACTGAAGGAAAGGATTGTGGAATATCTTGAATCCAGTGGTGTACTAGATCCAAGGCAGCATGCATTCACAAGGGAGGTCATGTCAAATGAATCTGATAGATTTATTTTATTGGGTGACTAGAGAATTGATCAGGGTGGAGCAGTGGATGTGGCCTCACCTTGATTTCAATAAGGCCTTCAACACTGTTCCACACAGGAGACCTCATGAGCAAGCTGTGAGCATCCTAGGAGTGAGTCAAAAGGTGGTAAACTGGATAAGAAATTGGTTAGGGACGAGCAACAAAGGTGGTAAACTGGATAAGAAATTGGTTAGGGACGAGCAACAAAAGGTGGTAAACTGGATAAGAAATTGGTTAGGGACGAGCAACAAAGGTGGTAAACTGGATAAGAAATTGGTTAGGGACGAGCAACAAAGGTGGTAAACTGGATAAGAAATTGGTTAGGGACGAGCAACAAAAGGTGGTAAACTGGATAAGAAATTGGTTAGGGACGAGCAACAAAAGGTGGTAAACTGGATAAGAAATTGGTTAGGGACGAGCAACAAAAGGTGTTAAACTGGATAAGAAATTGGTTAGGGACGAGCAACAAAAGGTGTTAAACTGGATAAGAAATTGGTTAGGGACGAGCAACAAAAAGTGTTAAACTGATAAGAAATTGGTTAGGGACGAGCAACAAAAGGTGTAAACTGGATAAGAAATTGGTTAGGGACGAGCAACAAAAGGTGGTAAACTGGATAAGAAATTGGTTAGGGACGAACAACAAAAGGTGGTAAACTGGATAAGAAATTGGTTAGGGATAGCAACAAAAGGTGTAAACTGGATAAGAAATTGGTTAGGGACGAGCAACAAAAGGTGATAAACTGGATAAGAAATTGGTTAGGGGACGAGCAACAAAAGGTGGTAAACTGATAAGAAATTGGTTAGGGACGAGCAACAAAAGGTGGTAAACTGGATAAGAAATTGGTTAGGGACGAGCAACAAAAGGTGTAAACTGATAAGAAATTGGTTAGGGACGAGCAACAAAAGGTGGTAAACTGGATAAGGAAATTGGTTAGGGACTAGCAACAAAAGGTGGTAAACTGGATAAGAAATTGGTTAGGGACGAGCAACAAAAGGTGGTAAACTGGATAAGAAATTGGTTAGGGACGAGCAACAAAAGGTGGTAAACTGGATAAGAAATTGGTTAGGGACGAGCAACAAAAGGTGGTAAACTGGATAAGAAATTGGTTAGGGACGAGCAACAAAAGGTGGTAAACTGGATAAGAAATTGGTTAGGACGAGCAAACAAAAAGGTGGTAAACTGGATAAGAAATTGGTTAGGGACGAGCAACAAAAGGTGGTTAAACTGATAAGAAATTGGTTAGGGACGAGCAAACAAAAGGTGTTAAACTGGATAAGAAATTGGTTAGGGACGAGCAACAAAAAGGTGTTAAACTGGATAAGAAATTGGTTAGGGACGAGCAACAAAAGGTGTTAAACTGGATAAGAAATTGGTTAGGGACGAGCAACAAAAGGTGATAAACTGGATAAGAAATTGGTTAGGGACAAGCAACAAAAGGTGATAAACTGGATAAGAAATTGGTTAGGGACGAGCAACAAAAGGTGATAAACTGGATAAGAAATTGGTTAGGGACGAGCAACAAAGGTGGTAAACTGGACAAGAAATTGGTTAGGGACGAGCAACAAAAGGTGGTAAACTGGACAAGAAATTGGTTAGGGACGAGCAACAAAAGGTGATAAACTGATAAGAAATTGGTTAGGGACGAAAAAAAAAGGTGGTAAACTGACAAGAAATTGGTTAGGGGACGAGCAACAAAAGGTGGTAAACTGATAAGAAATTGGTTAGGGACGAGCAACAAAAGGTGGTAAACTGGATAAGAAATTGGTTAGGGGACGAGCAACAAAAGGTGGTAAACTGGATAAGAAATTGGTTAGGGACGAGCAACAAAAGGTGATAAACTGGATAAGATATTGGTTAGGGGACGAGCAACAAAAGGTGGTAAACTGATAAGATATTGGTTAGGGACGAGCAACAAAAGGTGGTAAACTGGATAAGAAATTGGTTAGGGGACGAGCAACAAAAGGTGGTAAACTGATATGAAATTGGTTGGGGACGAGCAACAAAAGGTGGTAAACTGGATAAGAAATTGGTTAGGGACGAGCAACAAAAGGTGATAAACTGGATAAGAAATTGGTTGGGGACGAGCAACAAAAGGTGATAAACTGGATAAGAAATTGGTTAGGGACGAGCAACAAAAGGTGATAAACTGGATAAGAAATTGGTTAGGGACGAGCAACAAAGGTGGTAAACTGGATAAGAAATTGGTTGGGGGATGTGCAGCAAAATGGTAAACTGGATAAGAAATTGGTTAGGGATGAGCAACAAAAGGTGGTGGTAAATGGAGTTGACTCCAAGGAAGGGAGGGTGACCAGTGGGAGGCTACTGGGAACAGTACTGGGACTGGTCCCTTAATATCTTATTAGTGACATTGCTGAGGGGCTGAGGGAAGATCTACCTTCTGAGGATGACACTAAAATTTGCAATAGGGTTGACTCCAGGAGGGTGGAAAAAATGTGTAGTGATCTGAGAAAGTTAGAAGTGTGGCCATGGGTAAGGCAGCTAAATTTCAATGTGAAAAGTGCACTTTAGGCACAAAACCAAGGGCAGAGTACAAACTGGGAGGGTGGTATTGGCAACAACAAAACAGCAAGAGACCTGGGGTAATCATATCTGATTACCTAAAGGTGGCCAGGCAGTGTGACAAGGCAGTTGGGAGAGGTAGGGATGCTGACTACATCGGAGGGGTATCACCAGCAGAAAGAGGCAGGTAGTGTTACCTCTGTATATATCACTGATGACACCTAACCTGAGTATTGTGTCCAGTTCTGGAGACCTCATTCCAGAAGGACATAGAGTGGATGGCGGTCCAAAGGAGGCAACTAAATGATGCAGGGTCTACATAATAAGAAAATATGAGGAGAGACTGAGGGACCTCAATATGTACACCCTGGAGGAAAGGAGGGAGAGGGGATATGATAGAGACTTTCAAATACCTCAATGGTATAAATAAGGTATTGGAGGGAAGCATCTTTCAGAACAAAAGATGCTCAAGAATGAGGGTTCATGCTATGAAGTTGGGTGGGTAGACTCAGGAGTGATGTGAGGAAGTACTTCACTGAAAGAGTGGTGGATGCCTGGAACAGCCTCCCTGTGGAGATGATGGGGCAAAACTGTAGCGGGGTTCAAGAGAGCATGGGATAGGCATAAGGGAACCTTAGTGGTAAAATGGAGGGGTAGGGTCGGAGATCAAGTGGGTCTGCAGTAATATAGTAGGCAGGAAAAAATGGGGAGACTAGGTGGGCCAAGTAAACTTTACCTTCCATCAAATTCTCTTGCTTCTATGTTTCCATTTTACAACAGATGGCTCCTAAGGTCTTTATTGGAGAGATAGTCTTGTGCACTAGCATGGGGTGTATACAGTGGACTGCCTGTGGGTGGTAGGCCTAAGTGGGCTTGTATTGTATTGAGTAATAGCCTTGTTTATTCTGCCTTTTTCCCCACTTTTTCTTATGTAACCTCTAGGTGGCGCTATCCCAAGGGCTACTACCCCTGCCTGATTTGCCACTAACAGGTTGAGGGGCCTGATCCGTGGTGGGTGCCTCCACCCAGAGGTCAGGGTTTGCAATAGCTAAACTAACTTGGTCACAGCCCTCTGGGACACTGCACCCCACTTTCTTCCCACTAGTGGCCCACACAATACATCAGAATTACCTTCACAGTATACACTTACCCCCAGGACTGGTCCGTCAGCGTGACTCGGGGACTCCCTGTAAAACAAGATGATACAGTGCAAAACCACAGTACAATACTTTAACATAGACGAATACCTCAGGCACTATAACTTGCTGAAACAAACAGATCTGATTTATTTAGGGGATATAACAAGGACGGGAAATCAGGTTAATTAGTTTAAATGCATTAATAATCGCAGTACTGTGCACATATTTCAGAATCCAAATGTCCCTAATTTCACTCTTACTGGGTACCCAGGCAATAAGAGGCTAGCCTATTTGGTACAGCTGGTTGGGGCCCTGAAGATAGAAAATGCATGCACAATACCCAAATTGTAACTGGAGCCGTAGGCTCAGTTCAGAGAGAAAGAAAGGAAAAGTAATCCGATGGAACACTTGCAATTAGATGATGGCAAGGAGTTACCCTGATTTGTACTCACAAATTCAATGCTGAAACTGAATAGAAGGCAGATTGTCCTGGATTGCCAGGAGGAGCAGACCATGTGGACAAGGTCCTTGTGACTGGACCCCACAGCAGTTCAGAGCAAATGGATGTAGTCTGGATTAGCTTAGGTTTACTTGCAGCTCCATGCACTCAATTCACTGTACAGGGATTTGAAACGCGAGTCCCCACAAGCACTACACACATTTATATGGAAAAGAAAGTACTATACCAGGCAGGCTGCTTCTCTGTCCCGATCGCAATTACTGCACAATACCCGGAAGAACACACAGCAGATTCAGTTCCTGACAGACCGAGCGCGATTCAGCAATTTCTCCAGTCTTCTACAGGGTGAGCCTGGTTTCTACTCTTCAGATCTCCTTTGATTCTCTTCACAGGACAGATTCAGTCCGAACAAGCAGTTGCACAAGCTGCAGACCGAAACTTGGGGCCTTACATGCGCTTTCCGACTAAAACTGTGTATCAATCAAGGAGCACAGGGCTCCTTTCCTCTTCACTGCCAGAGCTAAAACTGAAACTCCAGTAGACAAAACCGGCACTTCCTTTAAGTTCCTCCCAGTTCTTGGCTGGATTGGCTGTCACCACAATAGCCTCCCCTGTTGGTGCAAAAGGCTCAAGTCCAAACTACATTTCCCGGAGTCACTGCCCATACAATCCTCTTGTGACAGGCTCAGATTACGAGTCCAAGTTCTGATTCGTCCACAGGCACCATTTTAGAGCTCCCTTAACCCATATTGTTTGGTCCAGTTCAGCAGTTCAAAACTAGAATGGGGAACTAGACAAGCACAGTTCTGGTTGCAAAGAAAAGCAGGTTAGACAAACTGCATTTTCATTATTACTCTAAATGATTTCTGGCAAACAGTTACATCTTTCAGATAGGTTCCTTTGCACTCCTAGTGACTGCAAAACAGAGTGCATTGGCAGCAGCTCGAGTGGGGCTCAAGCAGAGAAACACACAGTCCCCCCCATACAACAAATTATGTCTGCAAGCAGACAGCTCTTAAAGAGACAGTACCAGAGGCTCTAAAAACACTCACAGATAAATGGCTTAAACGCCAAACACCATTCAGGCTCGAGCATTCAAGCAAGCTCCTGAAGTCTTTTGGGAACCCCATTTGCAGGGGTTACACCTATCCTACGCTTCCCTTGAGCAATTATTTCCTGCCTTGAGCAGGTGAATTCAAATTAAACTCAAGAACACTTTATGCTGCTGAGATATGGAGCTCTGAAAATCTGAGGAGCTTGATAAAGTACTGAATGTGTTCTACAAATCTTTAATGGTACCTCCTTAAATTCTGGCATTACTTCATCAGAACAAAAAGTAATAATAAAGGAGAACTGTGCCAGTGGCTCAGTAGGTAGCAGACTCATCTCTGAGGCCGGGAGATCAGAGGGCTGTGGGTTCAGTTCCCACATCTGGCACTTGGGTTAATATCCCAGTACTGATGCTGTAGTGCAGCATGAGAGGGTGCTGCACTTCTGAGGTGCTGTCTTTCAGATGAGATGTTAAACCAAGGTCCCATCTGCCTGGATTGGTGGTAGTTCAGGTGGATGTTAAAGATCCCATGGCACTTCTCGAAAAGAGTAGAGGAATTTCCCAGTATCCTGGCCAAATTTCCTCATTCACTAAAAATACCACCAACAGCTTAGTCTGGTTCAAGGTCAGTTGGCATTCCTCTGTATCTCCCTCCTTTGGTTGTGCCTGAAAATACGCAGGATCTGTCTAGTGCACTTACTCGGTCACCAAAAACTAAAAAAAAAAAAAAAAATCTACAAGTCAGTTTTCCCAGTAGAAGCTGTTGTTCAAATGCTGTTAAATGCTCTAGCTTTCTGAGCATTTTAGCTATCTTAGTCAGCATTTCTGATTTACATCCTGCTGGCAAGAATCATTTTAGAACTGTATGATGTAGTTTATGCCCCTGTTCTAGTCTTGTAGAATTGGCACAATAATGTTCTACTGTAGAACTGAGGTTGTTTGAGACATAACCTACATCATACCATTCTAAAATTGTACTGACCGCCAGACTGTAAAGCAGAAACTCCCACTGAGGTTACTAAAAGGCCTGTATAGATAGAACAGTAACAGAATTTAAACCAGTGCTTAAAAACAGCTCGATAGGAAAATGACTTATAGGTTCAGCACAGTTCTCCTTTAAATACATACACAAAATCAAAAATAAAGTTAGAACTGACATCTAGACCATGAATTTTCTTCAAGAATTATCTCCAAAGAGAAAAAAAGCAAGTTAGTTCTCTCGTTATAGATAATTGCTTAAAAGGCCTATGGTTGAAATGATGATTCCAACTCTATTTTCAGCATGCATTTAATATAACCCATTTGTTTTGTTGTGTTTTCATTCCATACACGATACACTCACTACCTTGTATTTTTCTAATTACTTATCAGAGCTGAGCTTGGAAAAATTTGCATAATAATGTTCATAAATATTACATTACTGAAGTACTGAATTAAAATTATGCACCTGGACAGCAATAGTTTTCCAGCTCTTTATTTGAAGGAAAGTCACTTTTACAGGAGAAACAATGTAGAAGCCCATGATCTCTTTTGACACAGATTTTACAATTCAATGGTCTATACCATTTATAGACTCTGGGTGGGATATTCAGAAGGGTTGCTCCCCAGCACGATATTCAAAAGGAAAGTGTGTAGCACAAATCCTGATGCGCTGGGGGAGCATCAGTAATGTATGTGGCGCAAGTGGGGGCGTGTCCCATGCATACCCCTGCACATCCCGATATTCAGCCCAGGATGTGCGGAGCCCATGCAGGTGCAACCCCTACATGAGCCGCATACAGTTGTTCCAAAAAATAAAGGAGCAACAGCCAGCCACCCCACAGGTGAGCTGCTGTATTGCAGGGCTTAACAATACTCGCAGCTGCCAGCTGTGGGTAGCCACTCGAGCCCGTGGCACCTCCATCAGGTAGTGCACCACCCCATGCTCGATCACAGGCAAGTAGGAAATAAAACAGTCCTATATCCCTGGTGGTCCAGTGGACCACTGCAACCTACTCGCAGGCATAAGTATAAAAATAATAAACTCCTACATCCCTGGTGGTCCAGTGGACTGCTCATAGCCTGATCATGGGCAGAAGTCTAAAAGATTAGATCCCATCCCTATTGGTCCAGCATTACCCATTGTCCCACTGAGCCCTCGCAGCCCGCTCTCCTGGTCTGCGTCGGGCAGCAGCTCCCCACCACAAGCCGCCCGCCAACTGACTGCATACAGTACAGCTGTCGCTCATTGGTTCACAGCATGGGCCAATGGGCATGCAGAACCGTACTGTATACACAGTCCAGATATGTGAATGGATTCATTTACATATCTGGACTGTGTAGGCTACGGTATAGTCTGCATGCCCAATGGACCACTCTGTGGACTAATGGGCATACAGCTGTACTGTATGCAGTCAGTCGGCGGGTTGGCGGCTTGTGGGTGGGGAGCTGCTGCCCACTGCTGACCGGAGGGGAGGTGGTGGGGCCCAGTGGGAGGGTGGGGAGGGGGTACCACTGGACCACCAAGGATGGGATCTAATCTTTTTAGACTTATGCCCACGATCGGTTGTGAGAGGTCCACTGACCACCAGGGTATAGTAGTTTATTATTTTTATACTTATGCCCACGATCAGGTTGGGAGCAGTCCACTGGACCACCAGGGATATAGGAGTTATTATTTATATACTTATGCCTCGCGATCGGGCTGTGGAGCACTTTGCCACTTGTGCAGAGGGCATCGTTCTCGACTGCTGCAGCCTGGCAGGGCTCCAGGTGCAAGTCGCCGGGATGGGTGCACCTGTATGCAAATGGAGCCATAATGACCTGCAAATGGCCCCATTTGCACCTTGCATACCTTATGCCCATTTGTGCATGTGCATCTTTGAATACCACAGTTGATGCACCCAACGCATGGCACTTGTGCTAGGGCATCCCCTGCCCCTCTCTGGCCACTTGCATTGGTGCAGTGTCACTGCACCACACACAGTGCGGGTGGCCACAGAGCGATATTCTACAGTGCTGGAGCCATGGCGCAGCACCATTCAATATCACCCTGTCAGTGCCCTGGCACATCCCAGTTGCACTGCACCCAAGCTTGCGCCACAGCCTGGTGCAATCTGAATATCCCACTCCCACTATATAAAATGAATTGTTTTAAATATGAACATACAAATTAGCCAGCAGAAGGTCACAAGGTCTAGTTTGTTTGATGTGGCACTCCTGCTCAAATGATTTCTAGTGGGCCCTGATCCAATCCCTAAAAATCCTGACCCTTCCCATCACCCAGTCCCACCCTCTTGAACCCAACCACCAGTTTCTGTCTGATTACCTCAGTTGGGACTTTATTCTACCCTGACACTACTCACTCCATAGTGACGTGTCTCCTGAACTTCTTCTTGAACATTCCCACTGCAAGTTTGTAACAGAGCCCCTTCACTCAGGCAAAAGAGATTTCAGTATCCACCTTGCTTATATCTTTAAGGTACTTTAATGTTTCAGTCATGTTCCCTTCTCCCTCCTGTCAAGTCAATACACATTGAGTTTTCTCAGTCTGTCTTCATACGTACTACCCTGCTAGCACTGAATCATCTCATCACCCTCCTTGAACTGCCTCAAGTTGGTTAGCATCCCTCCTCAGATTGGGACTCCAGTACTGAACTCAGTATTCTCAGTGCAGCAGTACCAAGGATCTGCACAGTGGTAGGATAACCTTCTACCTTCTGGTCATGAACCCTCTAGCTATATACCCCAGTCTCCTGTAGGTCTTGGCTGCTGCCTTCTTTCATTATGTAGATTGCTTTGGGATGATGGTAATGGCTGCTACCAAATCCTTTTCATCCTCTGATACAGTGACTTTGACACAGCCCCAGTCTGTATTCAGCCTTGGGTTCTTGCCACTGATGTGCATGAAGGTGGCCTTTTAGCACTGAGCCTCAGTTGCCAGATGACAGATGGTCTCTTTAGCTTTACAAAGTCCTCCTGCAGGTCCTGTACCCCTTCATCTGAGTCCACCCTTCCACATCGCTTTATGTCATTCCAAAAGAGGCAGATCTTACATTTACTGCCATCTACAATATTGCTAACGAACACACTAAACAACACTGATCTGAGCACATAACCTTCTTGGACCCTGCTGGTAACCTCCCTCATACCTGAGAGCCCCCTACACACACACACACACACACACAACTCTTACCCTTTGGGACCTACCGCTGAGTCAATTCACACTCATTGGGTCAATGTTTATCCCATCCCTAGGTCCTAAAACTTCTTGATCAACATCCTGTGGGGAACAGTATCAAAAGCCTTTCTGAAATCCAGGTACATAAAATCTACTGCCCCCACTTTGTCTACTGCCTTCATCAACCAGGCAAAGAAGTCAATCAAGTCAGTTTGTCAAGATCTCCTGTCATGAACCAATGTCTCACATCCTGGAGACTTTTTGTCTTAAGAAACTCAATCAGCCTTTTTTCAAAATGGTCTCCATCAGTCTACCCACTATGGAGGTTAGGCTGACTGGTCTAGGATTCCTGGGGCATCCATAGGCCTATTCATGTGCAGTTGTATCACATGCGTGGTTCTCCATTCTTTTTCCACAAAGGTTTTTATCCTCCCATGCAGGATTGGTGGCTATCAGCCCTATTCCCATGTGTTGCAGCCATTCATGACCTCCTTCAGCCAGTGGGAAGCCCCCAGTGGATTCCCACAACTGTGGGGAGCCAGGGAGGGAGGGTCATTCTCTCCCCCAGAGCACACAAATCCAGAGTACCTTGTCCAGACGGCAGAGTGGGCCACTACTGCATGAGCAGGGCTCATGAAGTCCATTTCCATACTTTTCCTCACTCATTTCTCCTTCTTCATTGCTGTGCCATGCACTTTGGTGCATGTGTGTAGAGGCAGACATGTGCCACAGAAGTCCCACACCTTGCTCCCTTTCTGGAGCTCCTTAACTGTCCTACCACCAGGACTCAACTGATGGCAGTCATGCAGTGGAGCCAGCAACCCTCTCTCCTCAAGAGAGGAGAGCAGTCCGTTGGATGCTCAGTCTTCATACACACACACCCCAGCCAGCTCCCAGCAATCCAAAATCAGTCCCAATCCCAGGTCACAGGCGTGGTGAGCAGTAGAACTACCACTGCACCTCTAAGCCAGCTATGGTTCTACACACTTGAAGTACCATCACTAATGAGCTGTTGAACAGATCCATCAGTAACCTGCTAATTCCTTTGCCAGTTAGAGTCAATTAAGCAAAGACTGGAAATAACAGCCCGCTCACCCAGATTTTCTTTAATACAAAATAATTTTATTTTCTTAACATCCAGACCAACAATGTCCTATGTTTTGGGAATACCCTTCATTAGGAGCCTGGTTATCAAGTTATACTCTTTCTTATTTTTGTTTTAGATTTACCATCAATTTCCCTTTGAAAGAGATGCACTTACTAAAGGAGCCATTTAAAGGCAGGATACATTTTCAAAATATGAGCTGATACAGCACCTAAGGGGAAGCATGAACTAAAAGTACACTGATGGATGCTATAAAATGACATTATTTTGTATTAAAGAAAATCTGGGTGAGCGGGCCGTTATTTCCAATCTTTGCTTAGTGTGCTTCAGCTCTTGACTGGACTATGGCCACCCCCTTGAAGTATGTTTTTCTTTTGTCTACTTCACTGAGGTTTGGCTGGATGGGAGTTTTTGGTCTTTATGTTAATTAGAATTCATTCTAAATAAGCAAACCAATAAAGAAAAAATAGTTCCTCTCACTCATGATCACACCTTGGAGTGCATGATACAATAATTTAAGCTCACACAGCATTAGCAAGTTTTCTTTATTAGCTTTAAAAGAAACAGAAAATATCCACTGCCAGCAGAAAAGGGCCAGCAGTCTATCCAGTCTGCTCAAACAGATAGATATCACTACCTTATCTCTGTAACTTAATGTCCTGATGGGGTTTCTACCCTGCACATCTCTTAAACCCTTTACCTCCATAGTGCCCTTGGTGGAACAGCCAGTCTCCTTATCCTGTCCCAGCTATGCTTACATCCATTTCTAGTCCCTACCCCAACCATCTCTACCAGCAGACTGTTCCATGGCTCAGCCACCCTCTCAGTGAAGTGAAACTTCCTCAGCTCCTCATACAAACATACAAAATGCCAGCAGAAGGAGGTCTGAAGGTCTACTGAGTCTGCTTGCTGTATTTGCATATTGATCTCTCTCCTCATCGCCATTGCCTTCCCATTGAATATATCCCACCTCTTGGAAATCCCACACTACTCCTCCCTTGCAGTGCACTCCATGCTGACCACCCTTTCGGTTAAGTAATGCCTTCTGGCCTCCTTCCTATAACCCCACTAATTTGTAGTTGTGTTCTTGGGTGTTTGTGTTCTCAGTTCTGCAATAAAGATCATCTATTTGACCTTGTTGATGTCTTTAAGGTATTTGAAGGTCTCAGTCATATCCCATTCTCTCTTCCTCCTCCAGTGAGTACTTGTTCAGATGCAACAGCCACTATTCATGCGGGACATCCTGTTGCCCCTGTATCATCTTGGAAGCCCTTCTCTGCACTGCCTTCATCTGTTTCACTGTATGTCCATCTTGAGGTAGGGTCCCCAGAACTGCACACATTCTCCAAGTTCAGATTCACCATGGACCTGTACAGGGGCAGAGTAACCTTCTTGCTGCTGCTGGTGAACCCCCTCCCAATATGCAACCCAACATCCTGTTGGCCTTCCCCACCACATTTTGCATTGTATAGATGGCTTTAGGTTGCTTGCAATTGTTATCCTCTAGTCCTTCTCCTCTTCAAGATTGTGAACATTACCCCCAAGTCTGTACTCTTGCTGGGGTTCTTGCTCTGTAAGAGTATTACCTTACACTTTTTAGCATTGAATCCCAGTTCACAAAGTCCAGATTATGTTTCCAACCTCAAGCATTCCTCCTCAGGTCCCTTTATGCCCTCTTCAGTGTCCACCTTCTCAAAGTGCTTGGTATCATCTGTGAAAAGACATATCTTGCCTTAATACTGCTCCAATGCCATTGTCAATGTCATTAAAACACACTGAACAGAACTGAATCAAACACTGATTGCACTGGCATAGACTAGTAATTTCTCTCCCAAAGTACTCCCTACCATTATCCACTGAGCTCTTCTTCCAACCCAGACTGCCACCCACCTGGTTAGTTTCTCCCCTGTCCCTATGTCTGCCAGGTTTTGATCAACCCAGTGAGAGGGACCCAGTCTCTCCCATACACCCAAACATTCTTGTTGCCTTACTATAGGCCTTGTTGCACTGACTAGTTTGTTTGAAGGAAACACAGATAATGACTTCCAGGTACTTTTCTCACTTGTTGTCGCTAACCTCATATCTCCCATCCAGTGCTGGCTGTCTGTTGGTTTTCTTTCCTATGTGCATTAACTTGCACTACTTGGTATTGAATCTCAACTGCCACATCTTTGATCGCTCTCCAGTGTTCTTGTAACTCCTTCACCCTCTCTTCACTATCCACTCTGCCTGCAGAGACAAATCTTGTTCTATATACCTTCTTCTACATTATGTCACTAATAAATTCAAAGGGTAGGACACAGGACTGATCCCTGTGTCACCCCCCTTGTCACCCTCTGTCCCATTTGACCCCATTAGCTACCAACTCTGTCACCTCACCCCAATCCTCTTCAGATGACTAACTCATTCCCCATGTCCAAGTTCGCTAACATATTCAGCTGCCCTTTCTGCAGCACCAAGTCAAAGGGTTGCAGAAATCAAGCAAATCTATCACCTAACCTTTACCCATTGCTCTTGTGACTCAGTCAAAAATAAGATCAGGTTGGTTTAATATGAACTCCTGCCACAGACCACTGTTGTTTACTATCCTGCAGTTCAATTTCCTCAAGGTGGGTTACCAAGCATTCGTTGACCAGGTTCACCATCAGTTTACCTACAATTTTTTTTTTTTTTTTTTGACCAGGTAAGTGCACTAGACAAATCCTGCCTATTTTCAGGCACGACCCTGGGGAAGGGACACAGACAAATGTCAACTGACCTTGAACCAGATTAAGCTGTTGTTGGTATTTTTAGTGAATGAAGGAAATTTGGCCAGGACACGGGGAAATTCTACTCTTTTCAAGAAGTGCCATGGGATCTTTAACATCCACCTGAACTACCACCAATCCAGGCAGATGGGACCTTGGTTTAAAATCTCATCTGAAAGACGGCACCTCAGAAGTGCACCACCCTCTCATGCTGCACTACAGCATCAGTACTGGATATTAACCCAAGTGCCAGATGTGGGAACTGAACCCACAGCCCTCTGATCTCCCAGCCTCAGAGGTGAGTGTGCTACCTACTGAGCCACTGACACTGACTAGAGGTAAGACTTGTGGATCTGTCACTGCTTGGATTACACATATTTCTGTCTTGGGAAGGGGATAATTTCTGTAGTCCTACCATCCTTAGGAACCACCACAGATTGTACTGAGCTATTGAATAGCTCAGCCAAGGTCCCCAGCAGCTCTGAAGCCAATTCTCTGATCACTCTCAAGTGAACTAATCATCAGGGCCCAGTACCTTATTTATTTTTAAGGCTGCTAACCCCTATATTACCATACCCACTGTAGTCTCTAACTGCCCATCTCCTGAATCTTCCTTGGGAATGCTCAAACCCCACTCTTCTGTCTTTACTATGAATACTGAGCAGAAGTATAGTATTAGGAATAATAGAAGTCTAAAGCCAAAAAATCTAACTGCTCACAGGTATTAACACACCTAAAGTCATCAACAATCTCATAGCCTGGTAAATGTTACTTCTCTCTGGGAATATACACCTAATCCCAGTTCCATTGCAATGACTACAGCCCGACCTATAACACACAGTGGCCTGACCCTAGCCTCCGAACCATCTGCAGCCTTCTGGCAAAATTGATGCCTTGCAAGTCTGGGTGACCCAACACCAGCCTGATATCCTATCAGTAGTCAAAACCTGTCTTAACCCTAGGATTGCTGATTCAGCCATTCTGTTACCAGGTTACACTTCACACTCCATAGGACAGGCAAGTGGGTGGCAGTTGTGTTTTGTACTTGAAAGTCCATATTCAGGCACAAATGTTGACTCCCATTGTTACTAGTGGAAGCAGTCAACCCCTACCAATAAACCTACTGCTCAGCACTAACAGGAAAACTACAACCATGGCATCAGTGTATATTCCCCAAGGACCAATCTAATGGCTTTAAAACTGTCCATGATTACCTGGCTGACGAGCACCTGAGCTAGGAAGTGATAATAATGGAGAACTTTAACATTAACTGGTCATCCCCGATGCAGTCCTCATAAAGATGCTCTAACCACCCTTACTATGTCGTAAGTAGTGAACTCCCCTACCCGGAAAAATTACCATACCGGTACCAGCTCGACTATCGAATGGGTCATTACTAACCAGCCAGAGATTAACAAACTTAGCAGTCATCCCAGATTTCCTTAGTGACCATTACCCACCCTTTTCAACTGGTTGAATAAGTCTGCCAAAGTCCCAACAAGAACAATCACAAACAGGCTGCTGAAAAAGAGAAACTGGCCTCCCTGAAAGCTCATCTGGCACTCCAAGACTGGAGCTTCTAGATAATGCAACTGACATAGACACTGCCCTGGAAGGTTTTGTACATAAATTCAATGAGTTCAGTGATATCCTCACTAAAAGGAAGATTCTGGACTCCAGCAACTCCTGGATCTCCCTGAAACTCCTCGAAAATGATGAAGCACCATGATGACCTATGGGCAAAAGCTAGAAATGCAGGCTCTCCAGCTGATACTCAGGCATACAAAGTTGCTTGAAACAAATGCACCTGGCAATACGGCAGGCGAAATGCCTACAATTCAGAAATGAATTTACCAACTCCTGGGGTGATGACTGTATGTTTTGGGAGATTCCATTAAGACACTCTCTGGGAAATCAAATAAAACTCCTCAAAACTTACTAAATGTCAATGGCACACCCACACATGACCCTAACAACATAGCCAACACTTTCAATAAAGCTTTCACTGACCTCAGCAGTGTGTTGCCCCTGACTTCCTGAATCCTCTGGCTGATGACTGTCACTCACAAGACTCAGCATCCCCACCCAACCTTCCACGTGCTCTACCTGAAAGTAATTACTCCAGCCGAGGCCAGGAAATACCTAACAAAAGCGATAGGTAATTCCAAAACTAGCAGTGATGTGCTAAACCTCAAACTCATAAAACTCACTTTGGAAACTATCCTCCTCCCTTTAACCAAAATTCTAAATCTATCTCTTACCACTGGTAAATTCCCTTGCCTTTGGAAGCTGCTGAGTTCACACCCATCCACAAATCTGGAGACGGATCTATCCATTCACATTACAGACTTATTTCAATCCTCCCCATCCCATCTCAAAAGCACTTGAATGCATAGTAGCAGACCAACTAATGGATTACCTGGACAAAAAACAGCTACAGTGCCAGCAGCAGCACAGATTCTGGAAGCAGCATAGCACCACAACCACACTAGTGGAATTAACTGGTTTTATCCATAACACTTTAGATCATGGGCTCTTGGTGGGGGCTACCTATATATCACCAAGGTCTTCAGCACCATAAACCATGAACTGCTTCTAACCCAGCTATCTCATTCTGGCCTATCGATTGTGTCCCTATCCTGGTTTAGGAGCTACCTCTCTTGAGAGTGCAGAAAGTTAAAATTCAAAATGCTCTTTCTGATACTCATCCGTTACTACAGGGATATTATAGGTATCATAGGTAGTTACAGAGCAGAGAAGACTTTCATCCATTGTGCTTGCTTAGGCCCTAGTTATGGTAGTTCCCTATTTTGTTTGCTACATATTCATCCAGTTCCCTCTTGAACTCAAGCATGGTCTTACTAGCAACCACCTCTTCAGGCAAGTTGTTCCAGACTGGAATTACCCTAACACTAAACCAATGTTTTTTTTATTGTCTTAAAATGTTGCCCTTCAACTGCCATGAGTGTGACCTAATGCCAAGTTGATGTCTTTAAGGATCTATACACCATACACAAGTCTCCTCTCAATCGCCTGTACTCCAGTGTGAACATTCCCAACTCTTCCAATCTGTCTTCGTAATCTTGGTCCCTAACATCTGCCACCAACATTGTTGCCTTCTCTGGACCCTTTCCAGTCTCTTGACATCTGTCCTAAACCCTGGTGACCAGAACTGGGCACAATACTCCAAATGTGGTCTCACCAGTGAACCATACAAAGGCACAATCGCCTCTTCTTCCTACTCTTAATATGTTTCTTAATATTCATAAGAATCCTACTAGTGGTGCTTATCACCTGGCTACAGTGTTGATGGAACTTGAGATCATTGGTCACTTTAACTTTCTTCAGTGACCTTCCCAGCATATGTCCATTTAGAACATAATCAGCTTTTTGTTATTTTCCCAAAGTGCATAACTGCACATTTATTGGTGTTAAAAGATAACTTATAATCCCTCACCCATCTTTTCATTTTAAATAAAGCATCCTGCAGCTCCATTACATCCTCAATATTTTTGATACTAGTACCAATCTTGGTGTCATCTGCAAATTTGGTTTCCCAAACATTCCCTCCACCAGTCAATGAGTGTGTGTGTATATATATATATATATATATATATATATTAAACAAACAAGGCCCCAGTACTGATCCCTGGGAACCCCACTTTCCACACCCAACCAATCAGAATATATACCCTTCAAGCAAACCCTCTGCTTTCTATCACTCAACCATGCTTTTAACCATCATGTAATATACTCAGGTATTTTGTGTTCTATTAAAGGCGTCCACCAATTCCCCATGTGGGACCTCATCAAATGCCTTTGAAAAGTCCAAAAGCACTACATCCACAGAGGTGCCCTCGTCCAAGGCCCTACTCACATGCTCATAAAACTCTAGGAGATTTGTCTGACATGATAAACCCTTCATAAAGCCGTGTTGTGCATTATCACAGTCCCTAGCCAATTTCATGAACTCCACTATTTGGTCCTTAATAATAGTTTCCAACATCTTCCCCAAAACAGTGGTCAAGCTTACAGGCCTATAGTTGCTCAGTTCCTGTTTAGACCCTTTTCACGTTAAACTGCGACATGCAAAGGAACATTTGGGAAGTAGCACACTTTGGAGTGTGCCTCTCCCTGCAATCCACTGCTCCGTTGAGCAGGCATGGCGATCCTGCACCAATGGGTGCAGGAGCTGTGTATGACAGCGGTGGTCTTCGCTTCAAAGAAAACCACCGCTGTACAAGCTTCACCATCATCCGCTGCTCCTCGCTTTGGTGCCATGCTGGGAGCCTACCCCAGCATGGCAAACATCCCGCATTGTTTGCCGACGGAGTGCCCAATCCCCGCCGGCTCCACGGCCCCTGCTTATTTCTTCCGCCACACTGGGAGCCCACCCCAGCGCGGGAAAACGCCCTGCATTGTTTGCCGATGGCGGTACCCAATCCCCTGGCGGCTCCCTCGAGTCTACCCAGCCATCCTTCTGCCATGCTGAGAGCTCACCCCAGCGTGGCAAACATCCCACGTAGTCTTTTTTTTTCACCTGTAAGCTAAACGGTCCCACGGTGCTTCTCCGGTCCCCCCTCCCACAACCCACACCCACCCACTGCACTCCAGCCCTTTACACCTAATTCTATACTTACTCTCTGAGCTCGGCGTGATTTATCTGTGGACTGAGAATGCTCTGCACTCTTCAAAGCTGACCGCTAACTGAGGAAATGCCAGTAAGCTGTATAATGGGCTAGATAGGGGTTTCAACTTTACTGCATATCTCAGGCATTTTTGTAATTTTGCATCAAATTTTCAACATGGGGTTTTGGGACCCTTTCTCATGAATGATGTCACTGTCATGGCGTTATTCAGGCCCAAAGGTGATTGCATGATCACTGTGCAAATTCACCCATTAGGCCCAAATAGTGCCATGACAGTGACATCATTCATGAGAAGGTCCCAAAAACTCCATGTTAAAAATTCCAAAAATGACGCTGTTTCTGACGTCGTTGCACAGTTCCCTACGCAGGCTCGTAAGTTGTGAATTTTCAACATTTTCACTCCAGATTTTCAACATTGACATTTTACCACACCTCCTTATGAGCAGTATAGCTGTCATTTTTCACATCCTGCCCAAAGCGTGTTTCCGTCTATGTAGCGCACAATGGGCAGTCGGTGTGAAAATCAATGTATGGGATGCAGTAAGAAAATCACGGTGACACTGTTCATTAGCAGAGGTCTTAAAATGGCTACGTTGAAAATTTGGTGAAAAATTCCTACAAATGACTGTTTCACGAGGCGTTATGTAGTTCCTACGCACGCCTGTAGGTTTGCAAATTTTCAATATTTCACTCCAGATTTTCACATTGCCATTTTACCACACCTTCTTATGAGTAGTACAGCTGTCATTTTTCACATCTCACCCAAAACTTGTTTCCGTCCATGTAGCACACAATGGCAGTTGGTGTGCTAAATCAATGTATAGGATACATTAAGAAAATCACAGTGACACTGTTCATGAGCAGAGGTCTTTAAATGGCTATGTTGAAAATTTGGTGAAAAATTCCTAAAATGACTGTTTTACGAGCGTTGCAGCTGTTCCTCACACATGCGTATGCGTTTGTAATTTTCAATATTTTCACTCCAGATTTTCAACATTGCCATTTTACCACACCTCCTCATGAGCAGTACAGCTGTCTTTTCACATCCTGCCCAAAATGTGTTTCCACCATGTAGCGCACAATGGCGCAGTCGTGTCTTGAACTCAATGTATGGGACACATTAAGAAAATCACAGTGACACTGTTCATGAGCAGAGGTCTTAAATGGCTGTGTTGAAAATTTGGTGACAAAATTCTAAAAATGACTGTTTTACTTTAGTGTTCATTAGAAAGTTCCTATGCACGCTAGTAAGTTTGCGAATTTTCAATATTTTCACTACAGATTTTCAACATTGCCATTTTACCACACCTCCTTTTGAGCAGTGCAGCTGTCATTTTCACATCTTGCCCAAACGTGTTTCCACCCATGTAGCGCATCAATGGCACAGTCAGTGTGCGAACTCAGTGTATGGACACATTAAGAAAATCACAGTGTCACTGTTCATGAGCAGAGATCTTAAAATGGCTATGTTGAAAATTTTGAATTGCCTGATTAATTTCTTTTTTAGTTTATTTTAACAGTTTATTGTAAACAATCCAATTTTTGCACACTCACTTTTCCTGGCTTTATTATAAGCTCTTTTTTTCTTTTAATCAATCTTTTAATTTTAGGGATAGCAATGAGGGAATTTTACCTATTCCATTATATTTCTTCCTGAGTGGAACATACTTATTTACCAATCCTACAATCTTCTTCTCCAAGATAGCCCAGTTATCCTTTAATGTTCTATTTTCAAACTCTTTCTGCCATCCCCACTCCATGAGTTCCATCCTCATTTTACTGAAATTGGCCTTGTTAAAGTTCAGAACCTCAGTTGAACCAAATATCATAACATTTACTCCCTTAAGTTCAAAACTAATCATACAATGATCACTTAAACCAAGTGGTGAGGTAACACTACAATGTTTAATCAGATCCCTAAATTACTTAATACAAGGTCTAATATGTTATCCCCTCTGCTACTCCCTATATGTTGATACAAATCAGCTAGTAAAAAGAGTCCAGGTATTAACTCAATTGGTGTCCCTGCTATTTGTTTTGACCAATTGATGCCAGGCAGATTAAAGTCACCTAAAAGAATAATACTTTCAGTAGACTCTAAGGAGTTCAAGAAATTAAGAACAGCCTCATTGTTTTGAGGGGAAATCGAGGTGGTCAATACATAACCCTAATTGTGATATTTGGGCCATCTAGTGGCAATATCTTAATCCATAGATGTTCAATTCCTGGTATATGGGAACTTCAATAGCTACTGATTTTATTGTGTCAGATACATACAATGTTACCCCTCCACCTTTCTTACTTAATCTATCCATGTGATACAGATCAAATCCCAGTATATGATGGTCCCAGGTATCCTCAGATGCCCACAAGGTCTCAGTTATGGCACATATCTGGACTTTATCTGTATTAAGTAGACAAACTAGTTCTTCAAATTTGTTTGTAAGGCTCCTTGCATTAAGGGACAGGCATTTCCAGTCCTGAGATACATTAATCTTCTTAAGATATTTGGGGATACCTCCTGATGCCTGGGAAGCTAGGTGACTACCCCTCCCCTTGGTACCTAGTTTAAATGGTTCACTACCTGTTCTTGTATTTCCTAGCTAGTAGTCTAGTACCATGTCTATTAAAAATGCAGCCCATCATTCCCAAATAAACCTGGGTCCTTAAAAGGTGTCCCAGTGGTGGATAAATGCAAAACCCTCCTTATGGCACCACCTTTTCAGCCACTCATTAAGCTGTCTAATGTCCCTATGTTTGGCTACCCCATCTCGAGGGATGGGAAGGATTTCTGATATCATAACATGGCATCCCTGTACCATCAAGTCCTCACCAACAGCCTCAAAGTCCCTTTGAATATCCAGAAGTGCCCTTTTTCCAACATCATTTGTACTAATATGTAGTACCGTGACTGGATTTAGGTATTTTCCAATAATCCTGGCAACAATTTACGAACATCCCTATACCTGCCGAGGTAGAGTACTAACAGTTGTAAACTCATTCCTACCTTGACATAATATTTTATCTGTGTTTCTAACCATGGAGTCACCAATAACCAGAAGCTCCTTGTTTTGTCTATTACCTCTTGGCAACCCTTGCATATTGTTCCCTACTGTTACTTCAAGTCTTTCTCTGAGCACAGTGTGGTTTGGATCTAGTTGGTCAATATTGTCTGAACTGCCTCAGTGCTGAGGATGTCGTATCCATTGTGAATGTCAATCTGCCCATTTCCACCAATATTCCTTCTTCCTTTTTCACCCTACACCAATCTTCTTCTACCTTAGAGTCCATGTAATTGTTTGCATCCAGGTGTATGTCTTCCCTACTGTATATTCAATCTCAGCTGTCTGATCCTTTACATTTTGTTCAACACAATCATCCATAGCTAAATTGATAATTTTTTCTAGTGAAGATATCTCTATCTGTAGTTGAACTATTTTGCAACAATTCAATTTCTTGTTTCAAGATTTCAATAAAGGTGCATTTATCACAAACAAAATGATTGACCTTTTCCCTTCCTTATACATTTTACATGTGTGGCAAAGTTCATACTAGCCCCAAGGCTTAATCCTCGGTCCGCTTCTCTTTAGTTTATTCCTTAACCAACTTTCCCTCTCGGTGTCAGACAATGCTTTACTTTATGCAGACAATGCGGTACTTTAGTCTTGTCACCATAACCCTTCTGTCCTATAAAACCAAATGCAGTCAGATTTCTCTTCAGTCAAAAATGGTTCATCAACTCCAAATTATTACTTAACTACAAGAAAACAAAAACAATGATCTTTGCCTCTGCCCACAATAAGCACAGGACTTTTCAACTTTGAGTCTGCAACAATCTTAACTCTCTCTTGAAATGGTTCAAAATTTCAGTACCTAGGCATTATACTGGACAGCACTCTATCTTTCACCCAGCACATTGATAATGTAGGTAAAATGACCAATGCAAAACTAGGTCTTACCAGAATAAACAATGCTTAACTGCTGAGTCTCTATAAACTGCTATAACAGGTTCAGTGCTGTCTATCATTGATTACGACCTACTTATCTATGGGTCCGTAACCCCACTGCACTCAAGTGGATTAACATTATGTTAAACAAAGCATGTCGACTTGTTCTGAGCGCCAACCACATGACACATCCTTGTACACTATACGAACACCTGGTGCATGGAACCTCTTTACAATGCACGGCTCTGTGAGAAATACTAGGAGTGTATGACCAATCTCTGAAAATCCATTATGGAAGACTGCTCAAGGTCAGCGGTCATATGAGTATTGCATGCCACTGTGGTTAAATGCTCTCACCGTGGATCTTCAGAATGCAAACAAGCTTGTCTCATTCAAAATCAAATGCCATGCATCTCTAGCATCTACCAGTAGCTGTGACTGTGGGACCCAATGTCCCTGCAGCCTTTCTTTCCATCTGATGCTATCTGCCCTACCCCCATTTGTATCTCCTTTCTTGCTTTCTTCCCTGGCCATCCACCTCTCCCTCCCCCTTTCTTCTTTTCCCTCTGCCCTTACCTCTCCTTACCCTGCTGTCCCTCCTCTTCCTGCATTGCATTTACCACCCTTGGCTCACCCTCCCCCACTCCCTAGATTCACCCTCCCTTGCCTTGCTTATATTATTACCTCCACCCTACCACCCCTTGCAGCACGCCCTCTTTACTTCTGGTTATTTCATCATTTCCATCTGGCACTTTCCTTAACCTCACCCTAGTGCTCCTTGCACTCTTTCCCCATGTCAACATAAGCCCTGCTGGTGTATCATCTCTGGACTTGTGTAATGACCTCCTTAAAACCTCTACAGCACTAGGACAAAAATGTTTGGGTTTTCCTTCTAAAAAGGAAAAACAATATTCTCAGTCCTGCTGTTTTCTCCTTGCCTAGACCAAGAATTATGAATATCTCTGATGCTTTCTTGTAACCTGTGTTTGCCTCTAATGCATATTGTATTAATCGTCTGTTGCATTCCTTTAACTGCTGCACTTGTGGTAACTTCTGTGTATGATTTCTTGTTATTTGTTCTGTTTATTTGACGTAGAACTGCTGTAAGAGTCTCTGGCTCAAAGGTCTTGCCAAAACATAAATAAATACCTGACAGGGTGAGTAGTACTGGGCTATACTGGACCACCCAGTGCTTTATGTTCTCTGGAAGGTCCACATACCACAATACCACCCACTCTGCAGGGCATTATTGTGCTCAGAAAATCGTTATTTGTGACAGTTGTGTAAAATAATTTAAACATGCACACATTTTCTTAAAACTAATATAAATCAATAGAAATCTATTTTCTTGTAAAGTAGTTTGTTTTTTGTTTATTTAAAATCTGGTAAGACCATGGGTCAAGGCTCGTTTCATGGGTGCCAAGAGTCACAGTCATACATAAATACAAACAGCATATATTCAAGATAGAATAACAGCATACCAATAACATAACCATAACCATAACTACTGTATCAAAATAGTTAATCAAAACATTTGCACTGACTCTTAGAGACAAGATACTTTTTCAAAACATTTCTAAAACCATGTATTGAAACATTTATACAATCTAAAACTGATGAGCTAGCATTAAAAATCTGGAAGCCTATAGATCATTGTTCTTTGCCCTAAGGAAGTTACACACTAACATACTAAAATGCCAGCAGAATAGGCCTAATGGTCTTTTAAGTCTGCTCGATTGGTCAGCTCCCACCCTGGGTGCTGACCTTGCTACCCCTCGCCTCTCTGGCTTCTCCTTCCCAGTTCCGGATATTCTTCCTGCATTGGATTTTGCTTCCAGAACCCTTCCCTGTACCTGTCCAGCCCTCTCTTGAACCCCTTCACTGTCTCTGTCTCCACCAGCCCCTAGGCAGTGCATTCCATGGCTGCACCACCCTCTCAGTGAAGTAGCACCTCCTCCTTTCTCCCCTGAATCTTCCCCTCCAGCTTCCACCCATGCCCTCTAGTGGCCCCTTCTCCTTCCTTCAAGCACCCTGACTGTTCCTCTCCTATTTATCCTCTTCATGTACCTGAAGACCTCTATCATGTCCCTGGTCCTTCTCTCTTCCAATGTGTACATATTTAGCTCTTGAGCATCTCCTCATAGGTCCTGTCCCCAAGCCCCAAATCATTTTGTTGCCCTCCTCTGGACCCTCTCTCATTCTTGAAGTTCTTATTCTTGGAATAGTAAAGTGTTGATGTATGGATGAATGTGTTCCTACATTACTGATATGGATTCTGAATATGGAGTGAAAAAATTTAGTACTTTTTGTTATAATTTTTTTGCTTTTGGCCAATACTCCCAAAATGAAACTGATATCTTAATCCAAAGAAAGCCAGCCAACTTGATGCCACAATGATGTGTTCTGAAAGGCATTTGTGTAGCAAAATGCGCTATTTGGTTTAATAACATTTTACCCTGCTCAATAAACCCTCACTTGCTGAATAATAAAAGAATAAACCATAATCAATAACCATAATTATAAAACTCTGTGAAAGAAGTAACCTGGTTGATGATAATAACAGTGAATTTAGCCTATAGGGAGCTCCTTGCTTTTGGTGAATCACTTTTATCATTTGTGTTATGTGGAGTTCAAAGGTCATGCAGCCATCCACTATTAAGGCCAGATATCTGAAATAAATTACCTGTTCAATCTCCCATTACCAACAGTGTTTGGAGTGATAGCACAGGGCCACTCCACATTTTTTCAGGACTGCAAAAAATCATGATTTTTTTTTAGTTTTTATTTCATTGGAACTAGTCTGTATGCGATAAACCAGTCCTGAATTGATTTAAAATCAGCCAAATTATTTTGGACAGTATTGAGACTATCACCACTGTGAGGACCACTGCTTCATCTGCATAAACATACGTGAAATAGAGCAAGAAGAAGGTAAAGTATTAAGAAACAAACTGAATAGTAAAGGACCCAGAATAGTCCCTGAGAAACACCCAGAGTTACACGAGAAAGAGGAGAGCAAACACCATTAATCCTTGTGACTCATGTACGGTGACTCAGATAGTTCTACTGGTACAGCTGCCAGTAGAGGGCACTTCTGTTTTACATAAACATTTTTCTGTGCCTTTGTGTGTGCCTGACTATTTGCTTCCTTGTGTCCCCTCATGATTCTTTGCTGCCAGAAATCCAATTCAGACTTTCCTACCTGGTTCAGTAATTGTCTTTTCTTTTCTTTTTCTATAGAGGGACTGTGGCAGGGCAAAATGCAAGACCGATACCGCAGCTAGAAGGTGGGACTGTTTAGCACTGTTGGGAGCCAGGACTTTAGTCATAAGCCGCTGTCTGCCATAGTAGAACATGACATGCTTCTTGTAGTCAGCCAGCCATTGGGAGCAGAGTGGGACAGTTTCACTGGCACCAGCAATCACTTTAGGGTATTAAAACATTTATATCTGACCTGGTGGCATGGAGGCCTGAGGCACTATATGTGCCTTATCTCTTCCACACTGGTGACCCATGTTCAGGAATGGATGGGGTTGCCATGCGTCAGCTGGGGAGGGATGATCAGGTGTCTGGAGGATAGCTCTCCCTCTGGAAGGGAGGAGTTCGTGGACTGCCTTTCTACTGCCACCTGGAGGAATTCAGGTGAAGGTGCATGTGGCCATATGATATGGGTGACCCACGTTCAGAGCACCTTGGGCATCTCCACAGAGGTGGAGCTAGCACATTGTGCTCATTGCAGTTTTGTGGCTAGTTAGGGAGAAAACTAAGAGGAAAACAGGGAGAACAGGCCTTAAGATATGCTGTCCATCCAGCTGTCAGCCCGCTCTACTACTCTGGGTCAAGGGCACATTTAGATGTGTCTATGGGGTGGACGTCCCTCCCTCCTCTCCTTCCCTGCCATGGAGGGGAACCCACAGAGGATACTGATCCTAACTTTGGAGGTGGCAGAGATGGTTATGGCAGATGGGAACAGGGGGAGATGCAATGCCTGTCCTGCCCAGGAGGAGAAAATGCCTATATAGAAAAAAAAACTTATTTTTTTTACTGAAGAACTACTGGAACAGCAGACTTTAAACAATGTCTTTATGAATGACCACCTGGGGTGCCAAACATCATGGACTGAGGTGTGAGCAAGCCTGAGTATGTAACAATTTCAGAAAGAAAAGTGTTTTTGTGGGTTACTGCAGAGCCGGATTGGCCCACTAGAATACCAAGAAATTTCCAGATGGGCCCCCATGTGTTTGATACCTGGTCACCTTTTAAACTCTGGAAAATATTTAATTCATCATCTAGTTTCTAATTAAATGGGGCAGGTTGGGTACTGCTAGAAAATGTAAGATGAAAACACAGAAACTAGTGTATCATAGTTAAGTGAAATATTAACATTAGTGTGTCACTTGGTGGCCTCCCTATTGATTTTCCAGATGGGCCCTTGTATCAGTTTTCCAGGTGGGCCTCCTGTACCCCAGTCCAACCCTGGTTAGTAGACAGAATTTAACAAAAATCCTATAGTTTGGGTCAGTCTGATTTATGGACTGTTGTTCTGTTGGGAGGTTGCTCTGTAAAACAAATTGCAGCTTTTCAGTTTTGAAAGTTTTGAACATAGAGATTTATTTGGTGGTGAAGCATGGAACTTGTTATTGTCTGGTCTCTGTTGGCACACAAATGTACCCTTGCCAGAGATCTCAGCCAATCAAAGGCTGGGAATTTTTCAATCCATTTACTAAATTTGTTTGAAACATTTGCCTTCTGCTCATTGTCCTCAACTACCATCCCTCCTTCTACCATCCTATCAATTCTTCCTTGTGTTTCTTTTTTCCCAATGAAAAGAAAAAAAGAAACAGTAAAATCAAGGGAATGTTTTAAGTTTTAGGTAGCCAATTGTACAGCCTGCAATGGTTGGGAATTGCAAGTAATCAATACTCAAAAATGAAAATGATTTATTTTGTATCCACTTTTGGCTAAATAATCTGATCTTAGCCTTTCTTTAGTGATGTGGAGGTACTGGTGTGCTTAATTCTACCAAAGGTTTATACTTTTAAAGGTGGTCAGCAATGACCGTGTGACGCTGAATAAATCAACTTGAGGCACAAGTGGAGAAGTCACTGGCTCAGGACAAGAGAAACATGAATGTCAGTCAGTGGTATTGCAATATTGACTGATGTGTGCTGGGTTTATTGTCATCACAATGTTAATATGTTGCTATGGTAATCATGTGGGAGGACATTCATTTAAGTGTTGGGGTGGGGGTGGTAGCATTTGCTAAGAGTGTCTCCATCAGGAAGTTTAAACACATGACAACAAACACAGGGGCCATGCTTTACTGAAAGGAAGTTATAAAACAGATAGAGATAGTGAGAAAAGAAGCTAAAATCTATGAAAAAAAGGTGTTCCATGGTTCAATAGGGAATGCTTTAGCAAGAAGCAGTTAAATAAACAACTGTGAATAGTAACAAAACATCAACACAAAGGGAACGGAAGGAATTAAATAAACTAAGGGTAAATTACAACAGAACCATTATTAAACATAAAGAGAAATATTGGGAGTCAATGTGGAGAAAACGGAAAAAACTACACTTAAAAATAACAAGAAATTTTGGAAAATAGTGGTTAAGGAACTAGGAAGTCATTCAGAAAAGCTCGAAAACTATATAGAACTTGATACTTGATAAACCATATCAAAAGCATACTTTTAACCCCAAAGAGAGGGAAAACATGATTTTATACACAAATAGCTGTAAATCACTAGAAAGAGAGATTGACATAGAAGAAGTCATTAATTCTACACAAGCATTCTCCAAGCATAAAGTACCTGGCCCTGATGGCATCCCATAGATGTCATTACCAACCAGATCAATAGATGAGTACCAGTACTACGTAAACTATTTAACCACATTATCAAAACTGGTAAAATACCAGAATCGTGGACAGAGGCAATAATTATCCCTATATTTAACAAATTCTTGCCAGAGCCGATAAGGCTGTGAAGAGCTACTAAATGACCAAAGTCATTTTCTTGTTGGTGCCATATAGTGCTGTTTAGTCACAATCATTACAGTGCTCCCAGATCCAAATAACCATTTTCCTGTAACAATCCCTCATTGTTCCTGTATTTTCCTGTAAAGCAAGCATCAAATCCCTGGATAAATCCCTGTAGATTTTTCCATAAGCCACTAGTTCCTTATTTGTGACTTTGTTGTTTATTTAAATGTAATATGTTGGTAGCTTTTATCAGGAAAGGGCTCTGATTTCCTGTTAGGTATTAAAATTGTATGTAAGATGGCCTTGGAATGGTTTGGATTTATATGGAATCCATAAGACATAATGGGGAATTTATTTATTCATTGAATTTTGTTGACCAGGTAGGCCCACTAAGACTAGAAATCCATTTTCAGGGTTGATGGGGTACAGATGGTGACCAACTGAAATTGTAACAGGACATAAATCCTTACTTGAACCAGGTGTTAGTTGGTGGTGTTTTTAGTGAATGGGGAGATTTGACCAGGACACCATGGAAATTCCCTTTCTTTTAGTAGGGGACGGGGTTGTTTTCAGTTTAGGATTTCAATTTTGGGGCTTAAGCACTTGTTGAAAAACCTAGACATTGTATGAATGTAATACTTGTTTGATTTCTCTTATTTTATGATTTTTGGATTGTTTTGTGTGAATTAACACAGTTTATTATTATTTGTTGTTGAAGATTTAATAAAAATTCCCTACTATTCTTGAGAAGTGCCATAGGATCTTTAACTTCCACCTGAATAGGCAGACAGAAAAGACAGGAGTCCCCCCATGCTGCACTCCAGTGTCAGTATTTGGATATAAAGAGCCAGTGAAGCCAAACCAGGCAGACAGCAAAATAATATAAATTTTAGGAAATAGTCCATTATAACATTTTATTTCTGAAGTACCTTTCTTTTACCTTTTGTCCATCAGAGAATCTTCTGTGTCATAATGTTGTGGTGGATGTGTGGAACAGCTCTTAGCATAGCAGTTGACATATCAGCTCTACTGCCCCCCACTACATCATCAGCATTGGGATTTTGCTGACAGTGAAATCACGTGTGAATGACCTGGCAGTCACTGAACTGCTGTTCCTAAGTAGCAATGATGTCACAGTCAATGAGGTCACAATGTAGGTGATGTAGTGGGGCAGTATAGCTAGCTATGTCAGCTGCCACGCAGAGTGCTGTTCCACACGTCACTTATATTATCATCTGGTAAACATTCTTCTAGTTAAACAAAGGGAAAATATAAAGTACCTCAAATATAAAAGGTAATGGTTGACTGTTTTAAAATCTAATATTAGTTTTAGGCAGTACACAAGCTCTTTAACCCACATACCTAGTGTGGGCTAGAACCCACAGCCTTCTGATCTTCTAGTCTCAGAGGTCAGTGTGATGCTATTTTTGCATCTTTCATTTGTTAGTTTTATACAAATTCTCTCAGACTTTTACTGACCACCTGGTGGAATCTTGAATGAGTTACATAAATGTTATTATTTTTTCAAGGCCCTGACCCTGCAGTCAAACACACACTCAGTTCATCATATTATAACATGAGAAAAAAAGTCTTCTGTCTCCAGTGCTTGCCTCAATCTGTCCTCCGAAAGGAATGTCAGGCAGCTAACAATCTGCATTCCATTGTCTGTAATCTGACACTGAGTCTGACTTAAGTTTTCAGGAAATGAGTCCTCTAGGTTGCAGAAAGAAATGGACTAAATCTGTTAGACTGAGCTGGCCAGATGATAGAAACAGCAGTTTAAAAACATTTTTTGTTAATATTTATTTATTGAAAAGTTTCCCAGGTAAGGTACACTGAACAACAAGTTCATCTCATGGTATGACCTGGGGCAGAGTGAGTGGGAGTGGAATTTCAAACATAGACAGTTGTACAAGCAATTCATACATAGCGTATAAAGCATAGCTATACGTTAATATCCTGAGAAGTTCTGAGGTACAATAGTAGCATCCCTCCCCTTCAAATGTCTTTTAACATAGAATAACAAATAGCAAAAATCAGAGGGGAGTGCACTACTTTGCAGCTGTGGTGGAATACATACAAATGTCTAAAATGGAAGTTTCCAAAAAAACATTTTAGAGCTACAATGACAGAAGGGCTGTCGGCTCTGCCTACAGCCCTAAAAGGGCAAACTTAATCCCTCATGCTATAGACCTATAAGCCTTTTAGATTCCACTAAAAATTGTTTTACAAGAATCTTGAATTACAGAATTTTGAATGGATATAAATGAATAACTTGATTGATGAGGCACAAGCAGGATTTATGCTGCACCATCTTACATTGAACCAGTGCTTTACATTATCTCATTTTATAACAAGCACATGACAGTAAAGGGCCGGAAATTATACTGTGTATTTGTGGATTTAAGACCTGCTTTTGACTGCATTAATAGAAATTTTTTGTGGCATATATTAGACAAAATGGGAATGGACAAAGTCATGCTAGGTCTTCTTGGTTACATTATATGAAAATAACTCAATCCAAATAAGATATAACTATATGGAAGATATGACTTCAACATTTCAGGGAACAGCGAGTGAGACAAGGTTGTGTCAGATACTCTATTCACTTCAATGTGTTTCTAAATACAGTTTTGACCAGAATGTACAAAGCCAATTTTCATATGCCTAGAATAGGAGCAAAGACATGTCCATACCTGGCATTTGCTGATGATGTGGCTCTTATCTTCACAAGTTTTTTTGGGGGATTAAGAGATTACTGGACAATTTCCATAAAGAATGCCAGGCAGCTGACCTTTGATCAAACTATGATGAACCCAAATTATTGTTTTTTGGCAACAACAAAAGAAGAGCCATAGGCTAATAATCGAGAATGTAATAATAGAGCAGGTTAAGGAGTTTAGATACATGGGGATATTAATGTCTGAAAAATTATCATGGAACCACACATAAAAGAATTAGAAATTAAAACAAAACAATTTCTCCTGGCCATAGCTAGTTTTGCCCATAAATATGTAAGTAGTTCTATCAAAGGGTCCCTAAAGGTGATTAATGTCAAAACTAGAGCCCAGCTACTATATGGGTCTGAAATATGGGGAGTCAATAATAAATGAAAAGACAACACAAAGACTAATCAATGCTTCTTTATGGAGATTAATGGGACTACCACAATGTGCTCCTTCCATTCTAATTCATGTGAATTAGACCAGCTATCCCTAGAATGTTTAATTCTGGAAAGAATAATCTCATGCTGGATGAAAATCTACAGTATACAAGCCAACAGACTTCCTAGAATGTGCTTAGAAGAAGCATTCAAATACCAGGAGGATAACATCACTTTTCTGATAATAACAGTGGCCAAAACACTAATTAAATCATATGATCTCTTACAGGGCATCCCAATGTACTAAGAAGACTGTATAAGGAAGTGCAACTACTAGACAGTCAGAAAAGACTTGCCTGCTTCTGTTGGAAGCTGAAAACTTGCTGTACTGCAGAGAACAAACTAGAACGCATTTGAGGAACTGGGAACCTGGTAAAACATAATATTGTTGGGGACTAGTTAGGAGGTAAGCTCGCTTTCTACAGAAAGTTTCATTATTTTCTTATTGCCATTAAGAATTGCAGGATTCCATTAATGTGTAGTAATTTTATAACCAGAGGAGGTAAATACAATTGAAGTTGCTTGATTTCTGTGCTAGACACATAGATTAGAAGGATATTTGTGCAATATTTTAGAAATGTCCAGCTAGCTGAGCAGTGAGTTCGCTTTATCCCTGGACTCAGTAGAGTGGTTTGTGTAATAGCAGTGGTCTAGTAAATTGTGGTGTTAGTTGACTTACTATAAATGGCAGTACTCACCAGGGTGGTGGAGCAGTAGTGTATTTGATTGTTTCTAACAGTCACCAGTGCTTGTAGGTCACCCACCCACCTTCCTCACCCGCCCACCCTGGTGTGGCATTTCCTTTATAGCCAAGGTTCTGACATCACTTCCTCAACAGGTCTTGGGGCAGAACTGTCATATTTTAATTACCCAGCACAGTGCATAAAGGGTAAGTACACACACACACACACAAAAAAAATTATATATTACTTCATTGTATATTATAAGAAAGAGGGACATGTGGGAGTGGTGCAATGCACTGGCTGTGGGGCAGCAATTTTCAGGAGACATTCTGAACCTGTGTTGCTGCCCTATTTGCAGGCAACCCCTCAGCTCCTGAGGGAGGAGGTTGCCCACCTCCAGTCTGAACTGGCAAGGACTAAGGAGGCCCCCACAAAAGAGCACCAGTTCCACAACTACTGCCTCAGAGGTTGCCATGTGTGAAGAGCAGATGGACCACAGTAGGTTCTGGGAGGGTGAGGTGGTGGAACAGAGACATAGCCCCTGGAGTTGTACCTCTACGCAAATCATATGTCAGTCTGGCAAATCAAGGTTCCTCTATGATGACACCCTCCTTGGAGACCAAGAAGGAGAGTGCTGGGACATCCACAAGGGAGACCCACAAAAGAGTGGCAAGGGACACCACAGGGAAATAAAACAGCTCTGATAGGGGACTCCAATTGCTAGGGTGTAGACCTGGGGAGAGGAGAGGGAGAAGGTGCCTGCTTGTGCCATGGCTTGGAGGGACAGGAAGCAAATCCTCAGGATTGCAGAAGCAGCATCACAGGAGAGAAAACTAGACATCATTGTCCATCTCGGACAAATGACCTAGCTAGGCATGAGATCAGTGCAGTGCAGGATGCATTTTGGAGTTGGGGAGGGCCTCAGACAGGTAGCAAGCATGGTAACCTTCTCAGAGGTGCTGCCAGTCTATGGCAGGGTGAGGCTAGGGTACTGCACACCATGCAGTTTAATGAATGGTTGCAAAACTGGTAGAGCACAGGGTTTTGGCTTCATTGGAGACTGGGGTCCACCTGGAGAGATGAAGGTCTATACTGGCATGATGGTCTGCATCTGTCTAGGAAGGTAAACACACTCCTAGGTGACAGATTTAAAGGCTACCTTGGTAAGCTTTTAACCAGCCAAGGGGAGGTGCTGATAGGAAACAGAAAGTCAAGCCTCCCCAAAAAACATGGTAGGTAGTAGGTAAACACTGAGGTACAGAGCATGACAGAGGGCAGGACAGGAGTAAATGGAAAATGGACAAGGGCAATAAGAGCAGGATGGGGTAAAAATGATAAAGCTAACATTAAATGGAGGGCAATGAGTACCAATGCCCGTAGTCTTGGAAACAAGCTTCCAAAGCTAGTAGCCTGACGGAAGAGAAACACATGGATATTGTGGCAGTCACAGAAACATGGTACACGGAGAACCATGACTGGGATGTCAACATACCAGGGTACACAATCTACAGAAGGGACAAGGAGGGTAAAAGAGGAGGTGGAGTAGCCTCTACATAAGGGAAGGGATCAAAGCTACAGAACTAAAAAGTAAAAGAGGAGGACAAGAGGAACTCTGGGTCACCTTGGAGACAGGGAATGGCATCACAATCTGCACAGGGGTTGTATACAGACCCCCATCTCAAGGGAGGAAATGGACAAGAAAATGATAGAGGGCATTCTCAAAATGGCTGAACAAGGGATATACTGTTGATGGGGACCTGAATATGTCAGATGTTAACTGGGCTACATGGACTGCAGCCACATCCAAGAGCAGGTCATTCTCGATGCCCTACAAGGGGCATGCTTTAGACAGCTAGTGGTGGAACCCACTCAGGAGGGGAGCAATATTAGACCTGGTACCTCAAATGGAGAGAGGATCACAAATTTAGAAGTCAGTAGACATCTGGGAACAAGCGACCACTGCACAGTGTGCTTCACAATAAACACAACCATGGAGACAAGCCATACAAAGACAAGGATACTGGACTTTTAGAAGGGCTGACTTTGGCATAATGGGTGAATACCTGAGGAATGCATTAGCAATAGCCAGAAAGGAGGGTGGAAGAACAATGGAGAAAATCAAAACTGCCATCATGGAGGCAACAAGCCTTTGTGGGAAACAAATATAGAAAACAAAGCGGAATAAAACCACTATGGTTCTCAAAAGAGGTATCAGGAAGGTTAAGGAGAAAAGGCTGTATCCAAAAGTATAAGGAATCACAGACGGTGAGCACTAGGGAACTGTATCAATTAAAGCAGAAAGAAGTGGGAAGGCAGTCAGAAAGCAAAGGCCCAAACCGAGGAAAAGATAGCCAACCTCAGTTAGGAAGGGGATAAAACCTTTATAGGTACATTAGGAGCATAGAAAGGTTAAGGGAGGGATAGTGAAGATTAATAAAGGAGAGGGGAGGTGGGCAGAGGGAGACAGTGAAAAGGCAGAGATACTGAATGAATACTTTCCTCAGTATTCACAAAAGAAGAAGAGGAGGAGTTACCTAAACCAAACAGTAGAAGAACTCTGGGTAGGGGGCTGACGCCAGTCTATTTACAGAAGAAAGAGTCCTGAAAGAACTCCTAAACTCAAGGTGGACAAAGCAATGAGCTGGATGGGTTCAACTAGAATCCTAAAATGAGCTAAGGGAGGACCTAGTGACAGCACTAACCACACTTTTAACAAATCATGGTAAGATGGGGTAGTACCTGAGGACTGGAGGAGGGCAGATGTGATTCCCCTTCACAAAAGTGGGAGCAAGGCAGAAGCAGGAAACTACAGATCTGTTAGTTTGACCTCAGTGGTGGGGAAAATGATGGAATCACTTCTGAAAGAAAGAATTGTTCAGTACCTAGAGGCCAGTGGGGCACAGGACCCAAAGCAGCATGGATTCACAGCAGGAAGGTCATGTCAGATGAATCTAATTGATTTCTTTGACTGGGTGACCAAAGTAATAGACCAGGAGGGGCTGTGGATATGGCCTACCTAGACTTTAACAAGGCATTTGACACAGTACCCCAAAAAGATTAATAATCAAGTTAGCCAGCCTGGGAGTGGGTCCCAGGGTGGTAGCCTGGGTAGCAAACTGGCTGCACAACAGGACACAGAAGGTAACAGTGAATGGAACACATTCTGAAGAAAGGGGGTTACTAGTGAGTACCTCAGGACCCAGTACTGGGTCAGTCCTCTTAACGTCTTTATAGGTGACATTGCAGAGGGTCTGGAAGGAAAAGTATGCTTCTTTGCAGATGACACAAAGATCTGTAACAGAGTTGACACACAAGGGGAGTAGAAAGGATGAGAAGGGACTTGGCAGGTTGGAGGAATGGTCAGAAGTATGGCAACTTAGATTCAATGCAAAGAAGTGCAAAGTAATGCACCTGGGAAATAAAAATCCAGGAGAAGAGTACACAAAAGCAGGGAGGTACTAATGACAACAATAATGGAAAGAGATCTGGGTGTAGTCATATCAGATAACCTAAAGGTGGGTAAGCAATGTGAGAATCAGTAAGGAGAGCCTGGGGGATCTGGGATGCATAGGGAGGGGCATCACAAGTAACAAAAGGGAAGTGGTTATCCTCTGTACAGACAGTTGATGAGACCCCTATCTGGAGTACTGCGGCAGTTTGGAGACCCCATCTACGCAAGGACATAGACAGGATGGAAGCAGTCCAGAGGAGGGCAACTAAAATGGTGCACGGTCTACATCAGAAACCATATGAAGAGAGACTGAGAGAGCTTATATGTATACCCTTGATGAAAGGAGGGATGGGGGACATGATAGAAACTTTTAAGTACCCTCAAGGGAATCAACAATGTCCAGGAGGGTAGCATCTTTCAGAAAAAGAGATGTGTAAGAACAAGGGGGGCACAATTTAAAGTTAGAGGACATGGCTCAGGGTAATGTGAGGAAATTCTTTTTCACGGAGAGAGTGGTGGACGTATGGAACCACCTTCCTGGAGAGGTGTGGGTCTTAAACAGTGGGGAATTCAAACATGCATGGGACAGACATAAGGCAATTATAGTGGGGTTGCAGGAAGTAGGCTGTTGGTTAACTGGAATCTGTAGCTTATCCAATATGTAGGAAATGGGCAGACTGGGTGGGCCAAGTGGTCCTTATCTGCCACAACTCATGTTTCTATGTTTCTATCAAAATACAATAAGAGACATTTTCCATCAAAAAACGTAGAAGATTATGCAAAGTTTAAAGTAAACAAGTGACTTTCAAAAATGAACAATTTGGGCTAGAAAATACTTACTACTGTTAAAACATCCATACTGAAGATGATTATTTACAAAGTAAAGATTCAAATATTTTAGGAGGAATGCTAGAATATTTTATAAACAAAAATAGCTTGAGCTCAAGCAGTAGATGTCAATGCATTGCTGCTTGATTTAAAAAAGCATTTGTTAACCCTATATATAACGGTGGAGGAGGGATTCTGCAAATCAGGCTCTTGCAGACCAATTTCAATTATTTTGATATGTGCTAAAATTTTGAGAAGCTTATTTACCAGCAATTGATGCAGTATTTTATTAAATATGGTGTCTTGACTCATTGTCAATCAGGTTTTAGAAAGGATACAATACAACACATACAATTTTGAAGGTGGTTGATGATGGGTTGGATGCCTTCAGCAGAATCCAGGAAATTTATTTTATTTATTTGTTTGTTTTGTTAACCGGGTAGGACACACTAGACAGCCAAGTACCTGGAGGGTTATAGGTAGTAGCATACAGGAGTCAGTTACATACAATTGAGCAAAAAAGACAGGATTAACAGGAAATGGATAGGCGGCTGACAGTACAGTACAAATTTAGCAAACAAGAAAACAACAGACATTACCTGGAAAGAAAGAGGAAGCAAGGCATCGTTAGAATTGAAGTTGGGGACACGGATGCACACAATTATGGAGTAAAACAAAACGATTTAGATACATACTATGAGCTAAATTAGTGAAGAAGGAAGTACTGGGGAGATGGGAGGGAAAAATGGGTGGGGGTGGGGAGGACTGGATAGAATGGTTGAGGCCAAATTGGGAGGTAGGAGTGAGGAGAGGATGGTGAAGGATGTACAGTCTGGATTGTGTTGCTAGTTCAGAGGGGTAAGGTGCGGTGGGCCCTGAGGCTCATAGTACATGAGTAGGTAGGGGTGATCTAGGAGGTACAGGGGCAAGTGGAGGAGGATTTCAGGAAGTGCCAGAGCAAGGTTTTGAAGCAGTGGATGGGGGCGGACCAGGTATGGACTGGGAACGAGTTCCAGATTTTGGGGTGAAGGAGGAGAAGGCCCTGTCCCCATGTGAGCGAGTTCTAGGGACAAGCCAATCTAGGGCCTCTTTAATCTTAGCTGATAGGACGGGGGCCAGGGTTTGGGGGGCGAGGGTGGAGGGAGTGGCCGATCTTATAATGTTGTCAATGAAATTACCAAGCATGAAGGTGCGATGCTTTTCTGGAGGGAGCCACTCCAGTCGGGAGTAGAGGTCAGCATGGTGAGTGAGGGAGGAGGCGGAAGGGCAAAATGGCAGATGTATTGTTGTGGTGTCCCATTTCTGGAGGCTGGATGGGGTATGGAGGCAAGGTAACCAGCCCATAGCAGAGAGTAGGAGGAGGACCCCTCTGGCTTAGCCAAGCGAGCTGCTGGGGTTAGCAGTTTTAGCTTGTAGCCAAGGCCGAGCTTACTGTAGCCCTGCAGACGCTACGAGTTTGCAGGGTGAGATTGAGCTGCGGGTCCAGGGTGACGCCCTGGGTACTTGACTGTGGCCACTGCCTGCAGTGGAGCACCATCAACATCAAGAATTTGGAGGTGGGAGAGGCAGGACTTTATCTTGTGCCATGAGCCAAAAGCATGGCTTGTTTTTTTTAAGGTTGATGGTGAGCCTGTGATCCACTAGCCAGGACTGAATGCGATGGAAGTCCATGTTTAGTTGGGAGTTTATGGTGGCAATGTCACGGGCACAGGTCAAATGACCAGGTGATTCGGATACAGAGTGGTGTGCCCATGGACAGCGGTGGAAGGAAGTTCATTGATAAAGAGGGAGAAGGGGTAGGACCGATGACAGAGCCCTGGGGACACCACAGCGGACAGGAGAGGGGAGGAGGGTACAATTGAAGTTGGTGTACTGCTGTCTGCCAGAGAGGTAGTTTAGGAACCACGCATTGGCGGGGGGAAACCAAGGGATCGGAGGGTGGATCTGAGGAGGGAGGTCAACCTTGTCAAATGCTTTGGAGAGATCCACATAGATGGCACCAGTGAGGTTACCCTGGTCAGCAGCAGTTCTGATAGTCGAGGTGACTACAGTGAGGGCAGTGGATGTGCTGTGCCCTTTTCTGAATCTGTGTTGAGCCGTGAGAGGAGGTTATGGTTCTGAATGTAATGGGATAGCTGGGAGGCCATGATTTTCTCAAGAATCTTGGAGGCGAGACAGTATTGGCGATAGGATGACAGTTCTGGGGTCCTAGGTTGCCTTGTTTTAGGACTGAGACCACCTTGCCACCTTCCAGATATCAGGATTGACCCAGAGCTGAGGGAAGTATTGAAAATGTGCGTGAGAGGCCGGCCAAGTAGATGGGCCCTCAGCCTGAGCAGTTTAGGCTCGAGGCAGTCATGACCTGCCCCACTGTGGGGGAGAGGCTGACAGGAGCTTCTGGCCCTGTGAAGCAGTCACTTGTTGGAGGAAGAGTGGTGGACAGGAGTTAGATCCAGGAGGTGGGAGTCAGGGGGCTTTGGGGCAGAGCACAGGGAAGGAGGGGCCGAAGGTTCAGAGAACAGGGAGTTAAAGGTATTAGAGATGGTGAGGGGTTGTTATAGCTGACCCCACCAATAAGTAGGTCGGTGACTTGCACTCTGGCAGACCCACCGACAGCGCTCTGATATTTTGCCAGAAACTCCTCGAGTTAGTGGCTGAGGAGAGCAGGGCAGATTGGCAGTATTCTGCTTAGCAGAGCAGATGGCTTTTTGCATATGTTTCTGATGGTTTTGTAGGCAAGGAGATCAGTGCTGCTTTGAGTGGCCTTGTAGGTCGCCTAGCATTTGTCCCTAGATTTCATTAGGGAGAAAAGGCCTCCATGAAGCCATTTGGTGACGGGCGCCTTTTACTCGCCTCCTCGTGAGGGGGCATGTTTGTTCTGCACGAGGATGAATTTAGTAAGACCCTGACCAGTCAACAAGTGAGAGGTCTGAGAGGAAGTGATGAATATTTAGCTTGGGTAATCCCCCATCGTGATCACTTTGTGGGGGGTTTCATCTCGCGAAATTCCCACGTGCAGAAGGTGGGCGAGTGGTGGGACATGGCGTCAGGAGGACACCTGAGGATGTGATCCTGTCAGGTCTGTTTGTCAGGATCCAGTCGATTAGAGACCCTTTGTCCCTTGGGTAGGGGGCCTGGTAGGATCAGTGATGACCTGGTTCAGGCAAGGCCTGCAAGACCAAAGCAGTGGTTCATATAACTTGTGGTTGGGAGCCAGTCAGTCTAGATTAAAATCGCCTATGACTAGGACTTTGTTTGACCCCTTCATGTCACTAGTACTGTGGCGAAGGGAGGAGAGCCCTTGCAGAGCACCCTTGGGAGGGCTGTAGGTACATATCAAGTGCAATTTCTTCATATGACCAAGTAAGAGAAGGGCATGTAGGTACTCACTAGGGAGGGGTTAGGAGGAGATCAAGGTGGACACATCAAGGTGCGCTTTGTAATAGAGTAGCACCCCACCACCCCATTTGTGGCCCACCGATCATATTCCTGGATCTGTCAAAGCATTCAATACTGTTAATCATATTGTGCTATTGAATAAACTGAAGAAAGTGGGCTTGGGTGTATCAGCATTGAGTTGGATACAAGCTTATTTAATGGGAAGATTACAGTGTGTCAGGGTGGGAGGAGCCTGTTCAGCACCTGTTACTATGTGTAATGGGATACCTCAGGGATCAGTGCTGGGCCCTGTTTTTCTTATTACAGATAAATGATTTACCAAATGTTTGTTCACCTGACATGTGTCCAACTCAATGCTGATGACACAATATTATACACAAAAATGAAAATATTGATACAGCACTATGTGTTTTACAACACAATTTTCAAATGTACAGAAATAATTAATAAAATTGAGATGTCTCTTAAATGAGCACAAAACACAATGGATGATTTTTAGAAAAAAATATAAAACAGTTAATTACTGAAAGAATTAAGGTCACTAACCAGGGTTATTCTTGAGCAAGTGAAATCGTATAAATATTTAGGAATAGTATTGGACAACAACTTAACATTTGAGATACATATAACATCAATGTCAAATAAATTAAAGGGATTACTGAGTTTTCTTTTACAGGAACAGATCGCTTTGTTTAAAAGTTAGGAAGTTGTGGGTCACGTCTATGTTTTTGACAATATTAGATTACGGAGATGTGGTTTATAAAATTGCTAAAAATATATTATTAGGTCCCTGGATGTGTCGTGTAATAGTGCTTGAAGATTCATAACAAATTTGCCATATAAAACTTACCATTGTGTTTTGTACCATAAATCAGATATATGTCCACTATCAGATAGGTGAGCTATGCATTGGAATTTACTGGTGTATAGATTTGTGACCCAGTATTTACCAGATTTTCTCTTGAAGACAGTGGAAGTAGACAAAAACAAATGCATGGTCTAAGATCATTGGATCGCATATGTTTTATGTTCCTCAATGTAGAACTAGTTTTGGGAAGAAAACCTTGTCGAGTTTGATACCAAAAATAAAGAAAGATTGTCAAAACAAATGAATGTTATTGTTTTAAAATCTTTGATAGTTTTAGGTAATTTTTGAACACGCTTTATGATACACATTGTAATTGTTTTGCATGAAATTTGTACTTTATCTACACTATCTTGACTATTTATGTGCTATGTTTTATATGAAATAACTGTGTATGTTTGTAAACCTGTGGTTTGTATGTTATGAGATGGATTCAATTGAAAAAGAGTTTTTATCTCAATTTGATAACCAATAAAGCTGAAAATTGAAGTTGATGTGCACCACAGAAACTGCTGAATCAGATTTCCCATGGTCAGCACTTTCACAACCAAAGGAGGATTCTCCCCAATTGAGAAGGGGTCAATGAAGGTAGGAATAATCTTCCCAAGCTCCCTAAACACCTCAACACACACATTTTATAAATAAAGTAAATTGCCTTCTGGCACTGAAGCAACTGACAAGACATCCGATGTGGCCATGACGCCTGCCACTACACTGCTCCCTTCTCCTATGCACACATTCCATTTCATGGCACAACTTTAAATTTCCATTACAATGTCTTTGTGTCACACAGGTGCCCTCACTGTCCTTCAGGTAGTCCCTGAAAGTAAAGGAGATTTGAAACCTTGATTTGGATCAGTATCCACACTGTCCCTTATGTCCATCTTTGCTCAGAGGCTATTGAACTGCCCATAACAGTTCTTTCAGGTGATACTGCTTCTGTTTGCAGCATCTCTAGCTGGGGTGGTCTGACATCTCATCTAGAGCAGCTCCTCTGACCATCCTCCTAGCTGGTCTTCAAACAGTCCTTGACCCTCCTGTCAATCTTTTTGTATTGCTGGGAGGAGCTTGGCTACACTGGGGCTCTCTTACTGGCAGGGAAGGGGCAATGCTGACTGGTTATACAAATCAATGACCTGACTGCACAACCAGTCAGCACTGAAACCTACTACCAGCCCTTGTGCCTTTTCCACAGCACATGTGCACCTGACCATTTTAACAGTTGCTGGAGTTTTAAACAGGCATTTAGCATCTTTGACATGCCACCATGGAACTGCTGAATCAAGTTTCCTATGGATGACACTTTCACAACCAAAGGAAGGATTCTCCCATAATTGGGAGGGGTCAAGAAAGGCAGGGATAGTCTTCTGTGACCTCTATCAACACCCCAACACACACATTTGTTAATAAAAATTGCCATCTGGCACAGAAGCCACTGACAGGATACCCGATGTGCCACGATGCCAGCCACTACACTACCCTTTTCTTCTGTGGACAAATCCTGTGACCTGGCACAGCTTTAAATATCCATTACAAAGTTTTCGCTACACAGGGATCCTTATTGTCCATTGGGTAGTCCTTGAAAGTAAAGGAATTTGCAACTTGGCTTGCTTCAGTATCCACACTGTTCCTTGTTTCCATTCTTTGCTCAGAGTATTGGACTGTCCATAACAGTTCTTACAGGTGATGCTACTGTTGGCTGCTGCATCTCTTACTGTGGAGGTCTAACATCTCTGCTGGCTAAATCAATGGGTGGCTTTGGAGCTAAATCTTCTGGATGCATCAGAGGAACAAAAACTGGAGAAATCCTCTGATGCTTCCTTCTTTGTCAATAATGGTTGCTTGGGGTCCTCAGTCAACACCATTCAGGAAATCATCAGATAGGTGTGCTGGTTGCACAACTGAGACTTCCATCTCAACTGTGGGTGCATCTACTTGCTCCATCTGGTTCACAGGAGGTGGCTCTATGTTGTTCAGTCAGTTCTAGTGCACAGGTAAGGAAGCAACCACACCAGCAGATTTAATAATGTATAAAATGTCACTTACTCTTTCCATAATTTTGTAGGGTCAGAGAACCTCTTCTGGAGCTTAAGAGAGTGGTCCTTTACCTCCCTCTGTCACAGAGCTGTACACACTCTCCAACTTTATAAGTGTAGGGTGTGGTGTGCATGTCACAGTATGCCTTGACATTGAGATACCTGCTGCTAGTGCCCCTTGATGGCTTCTCAGGCTGAGCAGTGGAACCCTACAGTCTCCTGACAAGCTCAGAAACAGAATCAGCTGCTGGTTCTGCAACCCTCCCAATCACTGGGTCAATAGGGAGAGTTCTGGGCTGACTAAATATTACTTCATATGGACTGAGCCCAATAGACACCTGAACACTGCTGAAGTAGGCCAGCATATGCCATGGCAGCAAGGTGTCCCAGTTCTCAGGTTTTCATTTCCAAAAACAGCCTGTCTATCCAGGAGCATTCTGTTCAAATGCTCAACTAACCCATCTAACTGGGGTGGTAGGAGGTGGTACAGATTTTGTTTACTTCAACAATTCACAGAGTTCTGAAAAAGGGCAGACTCAAAGTACCTGCCCCATTTGGTATGGATGGATTGCAGGATGCTGAGCCTGCAAATAAACTGTGTCATTAGAATAATGGCTGCAGTTTTAGCTTCTTGGTCTGGAAGGACATATGCCTTTACCACTTAGTGAAGTAATCTGCTACAACCATAACGTACTTGTTCTGTGTGAGTAGAAGGGACCAAGGATATTTACTGTATGTTCACTAGTTCCATCAGACGACTGGTGTGAGAGGTTGCAAGGGAACTCTGGGGTCTAATTGTTGAGCTTCCAGGAGCAACAGTCTCTACGTGTTCCAACCCAGTCTTGTACCCTCTGCTGCCAGCAAGGCCAGAAGAAGCAGGTTTTCACTTTTTCTTTCATCTTCTTGATCCCAAGTTGTCCAGCACATCTGTCATGGTGAAGAGAGAAGATGAGAGAACCAGAGAAGGCAACACAATTTGTTCAGGCACCTGCCAATGCGAGCATGGCGGAATCTCTGAACCAACAATGCTTTACATAATATGCTCAAATCATCCCTGACAAATTTGAAGTGATGACAATCAGATTCCTTCCAGGTCCTGTCAGCTTAAACCTAACACTTGCCTTCCAACTCTTCAGCTGGTGAATGGTTTCATCTTTATCTTGGTGGCTGCCAATGTCACAAACTGAATCCTCACTCACCACTGGCACTGTGATTAGTGTAATGGTTGTGAGGGGTACCTGAGTGTTGGCCCCTTTCCAAAAGACCCGTGGGACAGGATGTCAGCATTCTGGTGGATCTTTGCCCACGGTTTACAATTTCATAATTATGTTAACTGAGTTGCACTAACTATTGAGCCACCTGCCTGTCTTCCTAGCGGAAATTGTGGAGCCAGCATAAAGATACATGTCTACACAGAGAGTAAATTTATTTTCAAAGAGATAATGCTAAAAGCATTTTGCTGTTACTACCATAGCTGGAAGCTCCTTTTGAGTAGTGGCACACTTTCACTCTGAACTTGACAAGGCCTTACTGGAGTAAGCAATAACTTGTTCTTCCTCCGGTCAGTCTGAGACAGGACCGCTCCAATTCCTGGTCATTGGCATTGGTATTCAGAATGAAAGTCTCCTCAGCATCTGGAAAAACAAGGATAGGGACTGCAGCTAACAGTGCCTTCAGCTCATCAAATGCCTCCTGGCAGGTTTCTAAGCAGAGGAACGTTGCTGCCTTGTCAACAAACTGGTGCCTGGGTGCTGCGGTTTTTGAGAAATTCTTGATGAATTTGCAGTAATAGAATGCCTGGCCCAAGAAACTCTGTACTCAATTACTGTTTTCAAAATGGGCCAGCTCCTTAAACTTTCCTCCTTTTCAGGGTCTGCTGCTAGCCCTCAGCACTGGTGTTCCTAGAATCATAAGTATGCAGGAGGCTGCATTTTGAGGACTCCAACTTCAGCAGGCTTGCTCCAGGAGAAGAAAGACTTCAGTCAGCCGGATAGATGTTCTTGCACTGACCTGCCGAACACTATGATGTCATCAAGATATACTAGGCAGGTAGCCCACTGGAGATCTATTAGGACCATCTTTATGAGCAACTGGAATGTCTCTGATGCTTTACAAAGTCTGAAAGACATCAGATTGAACTTGTAGAGACCTGCTCCAATGGTAAAGGCTGTTGTAGGTTTGTTTTCTGGCACCCTACTAGCTGCCAGTAACCATTAGCCAGGTGAAGAGTGCCAAACCACTGTAAATTGGCTAAAGTTTTCAGAGTGTCAAAATCTGTGATGATGGGTAGGTGTCCTTCTCAGTAACTTCCTTCAAGTCCATACAAAATCTCAGTCTGCCATCCTTCATTCAGACAAGAATAACCATGGTGGCCAATGGATTGGTAGAGGCCTGAATCACTCCACACTTCTTAATGTCATCAAGGTGCTGCTGAAATTCATCTTGCAGGTGCATGGGGATCCTCCTTCAGCTCAACTTCTGAGATCTCACATTTCCAGTATTCATATAATGTGTATCCAGTTTAAACAGTGTGGATTTAATAGTGGAGGACAAAACCATGCAGTCATTATAACACAAGTGAAAACAGGGACAGGGAAAGTATTGTGCAGACATATCTAACATCCCTGTCACTGTTTCACCTCAACATGCCTGGGTGCCACTGTGCCATTGTTGTGGCTCAGCTGCTAGAGGCACAGGCTGTGTAGGGCAGCGGTGCCTGTGTCCCTGGCTTGGGTCTCACCTCTGTAGGTTTTTTGTTTCTTTTTTCCCAGTCACTTGCCCCATGGCTGCCCCACCCTTACCTTCCTCCCACAACTCTACCATCTCCAAGTTGTTGTGCCCTGCCAACTTACCCCATTCTCATTATCCTCCTCCACCTCCTCCTTGCAGCCACCGTAGAATTTCCTCAATTCTCCTGCTCACCTGCCCAAATGTCACCTCTTCCCCAACATGTGCCTCTAGGAGTTTGTTATATATTTGTCTGGGGGCGAGAGGGCTTTTGCCCCTGCAGAAAAGTTTTGGAAGTTATTTTCCCAGTGCTGTTTTGGTGGGAGGTTTTGTCCTGCAGGGTTTTTCTATGCTATTTGACCTAGTCCCCATACAGTGGTATGTCAAATTCATTTGCCAAGATAAAATGTTCCCAACTAACAAGGACAAATGTCGCTGAAGGATCCTCTCACTGCATGCTTGACATAGGACTGAAGAGCACAGGTACAGAGTCCTTTCACTTCCATTAGCTCAACACAGTTCATGGGCTGCTGGATTAAAGTGACCCAGGCTCTAGTGGAAGTTTCTTCTGTCCCAATGACAGTGTCAACCTCCCAGGGCCTAGATCCACCAATGACATAACTCTTCTCCAGGATCCTAGACTAGGGCTCCATATTCAGTATTTGCTTTGGTACTTGTCCATACCTGCTGGTTACCAAGTTTCATTCCTTCACCAGTCCAGATCCATGCATTCTGTCTGGTGACTTGATGAGCACCACCAGTTCCCAGGGTCAGTACCAGTTCCTAATAACACAAGGTATGATGATCTCACTTCACAGTGTGATGGTTACATTTTTGGGCACCATAACCCAAACAGACTGCTCTGTCTTCTTTTCTCAGTAACAAGGGTAACTGCCTACCAGTTACCTGGCATACATTGTTATTCAGATCCACAATGATTACAAATTTGGTGAAGAAGTCAGTACTAACTACAGCCCAGACCCTCACCTCACAGCTGACGAGTACCTCCAAATGTACCTGGAACTCTCATCTCAAAGACTGCATCCCAAATGCCCAGAATCCTCAGGGCCTGTCCGTTGGCCACACTCACATTGCCAAAGTAAGGTTGAAGCTCCAGGTTGGGATTGCAGATGATACTGGCCCACATCTCTCAAAGGACCAATAAGATCTGTGATCCTGAGTCAACTAGTACTTCACAAGTAATGTCTCTGTTTTTCGTTGGAGATATACACCTTTCCAACAGCATTAGAGGACAATCCTGAATTAGTATGGGCCTCTGTCTTCCCAGTAGATGTCTCCCTCTACCCTGGATGACTTCAGTTTAATGGAACTGTGACACTCCCAAAGGATGTGGTCTAGGCTTTCAAATTCCCAACATTCTTTTGGCTTCTTGTCCCTCTTTCATCCCCTTGAAGTCCTGTTTATCTACTGTGTAAGTGTTTTCTTTCTTGACTTCCAGCTTGCTAATTCTCTTGGTTATTTCAGAAGAATGAGGCATCAATCCTGGTCTTCATGGTCTCCATATCTTTGCCAGCCATTCCACAGCCCCTGCTGTCATCTGTACAGCATCTTGTGGTCTGGCTTCCTCCTTGGCACACCATGCACTCAGATCTGAGGTGTTGCATATTGTAGTTTCTTGAGTTTGCAGACTGCCTCAGACTCACTTGTGAGGTGTATCACTTCCTCCAATGTTCTTGGCTTCATACTCCAGAGTTGCACTCAGACTTTGGAATCTCTCACATTGCTTACAAAGTGATCTTGTTCCAATGTTGCTAGGTCTGCTGTAGGGTACACCTTGGTGGCTAATCAATAGATGCCATTTCCAAATTCATGGAAAGACTCTTTCTCCTGTCTCCTATGGTCAGGGAATGTAATCCAACACTAATCTTCCAGTATGGGTGGCTCGGATATTGCTTTATCACTTGTTTCAATCTTTGTTAACTGGTCTTTGAGCACAAGACCCCATACATCTCACAAGCCCATCCTTTGAATAGCAGACATGAAGTAAATCCAGTTATCTTCATCCCAGCCACTCACTTCAGTGGTTTAGCAAAGACAGCTATTGCACTCGGACCAACCTGCAAATTGCAGTCAGGTGCTTCAAAAATCAAAGATTTATTTTAAATCACACAGCAAAACCTGACAAATGGTCCACAGTAAGCACTATACCAGTCTCTCCAGCACTTTGACTCGAATGAGTCTTCCTCAGAGGGTGGAGTATGGTAAAGAACAGTCATACTTACAGTGCAAATAAACATGCATAATCAATTACATTGATTGCTAGAAGTCAATACAAAATGTGCACTTCAGTTTAAAATAAATTATATGTATATCCTTGATTTAAACACTGGATGGAGCTGCTATTCAGTATCAGCACTCCCAACAGTTTAAACACACACAGCAAATTCAGTTATTTCTATAAATTTATTAAATCATACTGCAATATGATGAAAAGTAGAAAACAGGGACAGATGTCCAAACCATCAAAAAGCCAAGGCATCAGATCTGTGTTTCAAGGCAACTCTTTTGTATAAGGGGACCTCCATGTGAATAATGGTTCACACATAGAAGTGACCTCTGAAGGCTCAGACGTGAAATAGAACCCTAAAGAGGAAGAAAAACAAGAGTAAGTGAACAAAATTTTATCTAAGGAGCAGTATAATTACTTATTCCATTACATTTCTTTTTCAAAATGGTTTTACGTCCCATTTATCAGTTAATCGCAAGGGTTTTATACTTCAAAGTTTGTAGATCCACTGACTTCAATCTTGTTAACTGGTCTTTGAGTGCAAGGCCCCACTACTCCTTACAAGCCCATCCTTTGAATAGCAGACTCATGAAGTAGGTCCAGTTATCTTCGTCCCAGCCACTCACTTCAGCAGCTAACATGAACTGGTCTGCTGATTCTGCCCATTCATGATCACTACGTGTAAATGGCATAGACATGTAGATAGGTTTGAGCATTCTTCCCCATCTTGTTGGAAACAATGCATCCCACTGGAGCCAGTCACCTCCTAGCAGGTTGCATGTTCTGGGTCATCTATACAGACCAACTGGAAAGAGGGTTAACTTTAGAGTCTTGATTAGGTCTCTTCTCTGGGAAGATCTTCAAAAGGGGAACCCTCTGGACTGAAAAATCCCACATGCTGGCTTACAATCCCACCACTGCCACTGGTGTGGCATGTCTGCATGTCAGTGGTGTCACCAAAATGATATTCTTGGTGGCACCACCCTCAGCCACAGGTAGGGCTTAAACTGACTGAGCTGACAATATTGGGTTGTTCAGACCGATGACTGAATGGACAACCAATGGCAGAAGTGAAAAGTGCCTTAATAAGAGGGAGACACTGTTCCTCTAGAAATGGTACTACTGCCACCACCCAGAGAAACAGACTACAAAGAGACATCAGGATCTACTAAAAAGTAACCACCTACATGAAGAACTGTATATAATCAAGGCCACTGGTTTTCAGTTTTATTAGAAAACTTTGTAAAATTCTAGAATTTGGACTGCCTGCACAGCAGTAAAACAAAAGAATGTAATGGAATTAAGCAATAATGCAAGACTGGGTGTGTGTTGTGCTGGCACAACATCACGCTAATGAGTTGGACAAAATGCCAAAGGCGAGTGCGACCAATGGCAGGTGTGTGACTGTTATCCCAGCATAACACACACCCTGGAGTGCATTATTGCTATTATAAAATGGTTCAACTGAAAATTTGATGTGGATATTTTTATTTTTGGTATTTTAATGATTTTTCTATTACAAATTGTGTGTGTACTTCCACCTGATAAAGTAGTCCATGACAAATTGGATTTTGTTCAAACATTTTTATTTTCTTCAATGGTGAATTCACAGTTTTATGTTTTAATAAATTAAATAGTTGCAGAACTTTTCATAAATAAATAAATAGTTGAAGAACTTGTACAATAACTTGAACATTTCAATAAATAGAAAGTAGATTCTGATTAATAAAGCATCCTGAATAACTTGAACATTTGAATAACTAGAAAGCAGATTCTGAGTTTGAGTTTGAACAGCTTCTTTTCAAACTGAATTCAATGCAAAATAAGTTTTTGCTTACTTAACAATTTTAGGTGCTTTTGGGATGCTCATTCTTTGATTTATGCTGCTACTTGTTGTAGATGTTGAAAACACACATCGAGTTTCCTGTTATGATGGTTTGTGTATTCAATTGGTGATTGCCAAGATGGCTGCATTCAGCATGGCTGATGATTGGTTGTGGTCACTGTTTGGAGTGTTTGTGTCATTTCCTGTAGCGATGGGTTCGCGTCTCACCTCAGATCTTGCTGCAGGATTCCTGGTGTGGTCTGAAGGTGGACTTGTCCATTTCATAGTATGCTGCTATGATTTTCTGCACATTGCTTGAGGTGAGTGCTGTTGTAGATGTTGATGGGGGCAGTTAATTTTCTGAGTTTGATGCAGATAGTAGTCTGCTCCAAGTGTTCCAATTTTGCAAGAAAGGGGCCCAGTAACTGTGGAGGGAGGTTTTGGCATGGTGGCCTGTCACAGCCATTATTTGGTGAGCCTGTAGCCCAGCATCAGAGAGGATTTGTATTGTTGCAGCATGCAGACTATGGTTTGTGTAGGTGACTTGTAGTTCAGCTGCAGTACAGATTTTGCCTAGCATTCCAGCCAGGAAATTTATTCCCATCGGTTCTCTTGTGAACCACGGCCTCTTCGGACCATGGCTTGGCTGACTTTTCACGAGGTGCAAGTACAGATTCGGCGCATTTGGGGAATTTTTATGTAGATACTTTTGAATGCTTGTATTGGGCAGTGCAGGTGTCCCAGGAGGGCGAACATACAGCCACGGTAGTCATCTCTGCCCCTTTCCATTGTTTCAGCATGATTTTTTCTTTTCTTATTAAAGGACATGGTGACATATTCATGGCCCATGGAGTCTGTACACAATTTGAATGAGTCCAAGCTTTAACTTTCGTTGTCCCTCGCAGCCACATCTGGTGAAGTGTAGCTATATTTCAGCCAGACACGGCCCGGACTAGGCCTGGGGGTTTCCACTGACCTAGCCATCTGAGTTCTGAGATGCTAGAGATGGCCTGCAGGGATGGCGGGTGGTGTATTGTGCGATCTTTGCCTTTGTGCCCGAGGTTTTTATGTATGCTAGGAAGACGTTGTTTAATGATTGAAAAAAGTTTATTTTTTCTTCTAATTGGAGGTTCATTTAGGTGTCTGTTTATACTAGCACGTAGCCTGAGGTAGCTGCTAATGCTGTAACCTTGCCTGCCTGAGACTGTAGCCATGCGATAGAAGTTACGGAGGATGCTATTTAGATCCTGTGGAGCTATTTCTATGAAGTTTACTTTCATTTCTTTTTCTGTTAACCAGTCTAGGAAGATCTTCATAGCCCATGAGGTGGCTCTTTTTGTGGTTGGCTCATTTCTTTCTATCTCTAACTGATCTAGCTGTTCAGGATTAAGCTCAAGGTGTCTTTTTTGTTTTTTCCAGCAGTTCTACTTGCCTGTGTCTCATGCTGTGAATCTTCAAATTCAGGACCACACCATTTTGCTAAATCATCTGGCTTGTACATAGTGAAGTTTGTTTCAGGTTTTAGAGACATTTCTCTTGACAGCTGTTCTGATGTAAACTTTGACAACCAGTGACAGGTGTAGTGATATTTTTTTTTTGTCCAGATTGGTTGAAAGGCTGCCGGAATAGATCCATGATGTTGTACTCAGATAACTTCACATCTTTCTTCTACTGCTGACCAATCAGGTAACAGGGTTTTTATGCCATTTTTTAATATGCCATTTATACTAGATCAGTAATTCTACAGAACTTGTATTTTTCTTATGCGTGCTTCATGTACTATTTTCAATTTACTTCATTTAATGCTCTGTATATGAAGCCTTTTTATTCTCATTATCTATACCCATACAAAAAGAATGACAGTAGAATCCTAGTAAAATCCAGAAATTAGACTGACAACCATTGGTGCAATTCCTGGAAATTCAAGTCTTGAAAAAGGAATTTCATACTTTAATCACTGTAAATCAGTGGCCTTCTATATAATAAATAAAACTTTACTTATGCTAATAGCAATGAATAGGTTTTAATAAGCAGAAAACACATTTAGTGCAATTGGTGATTACAACATTCAATGCAATTAGCAGCTAAACTAGGCAATGTGAACTCTAACTTGAAGTTTCTTATTCCAAATACTTGTAGAAACACAAACGTTGGCAGATAAGGACCTCTTGGTCCACCTAGTCTGCCAATTTTTCCTACCTATTGTGCCACCGCAGACTTGGTCTCTGATCTCCCTCCCACCTTAGTTCTAAAGTCTCCTTGTGTCTATCCCATGCATGCATGAATCTTGTTACCATTTGAACACCCACCACCTCTGCTGGAGGCTGTTCCAGGCATCCACCTCCTCTCTGTGAAGAAGTAATTCCTCACATCTCCCTGAACCTCCTCCTCCAGCTTCATAGTGTGAGCACTTCTCCTCATGCATCTTTTATATGAAAATGATATCTTCCTGTACCTTATTAATACTTGTGAGATATCTGAACATTTCTATCATGTCCCTTCTTTCCTTTACAAAGTACATATTTACTTCCTTGAGTCTTTCCTCATAGGGCATTTAATGTAGGCACTGAACCATTTTGGTTGCCATATTTTGTACCGCCTCCACCCTATCTATGTCCTTCCAGAGAGGGCCTCAGAACTGGACACAGTACTTGAGGTGGGGTCTTACCAGTGATCTATACAAGGGTAATAGTACCTCCCCTTTCTGCTGGTGATACCCTTCCCTATGCACTGAGCATCCTGTGAGCCTTCCCCACTGCCTTATCACACTGCTTAGCCACCTTCAGGTCATCAGAAATGATTACTCCCATGTCCCTTTCCTGTTTATTTGGTTACTAATTCCTCCCCGCCCATTTGATATGTTGCCCCATGTTTCTGTGACCCAAGTGCATGATTTTGTACTTTTTGCACTGAAACCCAGCTTCAAAACCGTTGTCCATTCTTCCAGCTTTTTCAAATTGTCCTTCATTCTTCTCCCATAATGTGTCCACTCTGTTGCAGATTTTTTGCCATCCATGAACAGGCATACTTTCCCTTCCAGCCTTCTATGATGTCACTAATAATAACACTGAAGAGGACTGGGCCCAATGCTGACCCTTGTGGCACTCCGCTGATCACCTTGCCCTCTCCAGAGTGGACACCATTTACCACCACCCTCTGACTCCTACTGCCCAGCCAACTTCTGACCCATTTTACCACTTTTGGACCCACTCCTAGGCTGCCCAGCCTGCTCACCAGTCTTCTATATGGAATGGTGTCAAAGTCCATGCTGAAATCCAGGTAGGCAACACCTATAGCTCCACTGATCTATTTTCCTGGTCACCCAGTCAGAGGAACTCAATCAGGTTTGTCTAGAAGACCTCCCCTCTGTGAAACCATGTTGCTTGGGATCCTGAAATCCACTGCACTGGTTACAAGGTATTCCCCAACCCTTTTCTTCAGTAGCAATTACATTACTTTACCCACTACCAAAGTCAGGGTGACAAGTCTGTAATTTTGTTCCTCTTCTATATTTCCACTTTGTGAAGTGGGACCAAATCTACCCTCCAGTTTCCAGAACTTCCTTGTTTCTAGTGATAGGCTGAATAAGGCTGTCAGAGGTGCCTACCTGGTTACAACAGCACTTTCTGAACCATGTGGTATAAACCACGCAGTCAAGACCATGCAGGAAGGAATAGCGACAGGGGTAGAATAGCATCCAGCAACTACTTCTACCCCGCCACTATTTGGACTGATGACGGAAGGTAGAGAAGGAGGCAGAAAGTGCAGTTACTGACCAAGCTATAGCCATGATGGAGTGGGTGAAGGCAGCTTAGTTAGCACAGACTGGGAGACCAAGGTTCTAATCCTGGTCTTCAGCAGTTATTTTAATTTTTATTTTTGTTCAGGACCTGCATTTTGTCAAAGAGCTGTGGAAACAGAATTCCAAGGCCCCACAAAATTAACCTTTCCCTATGATCCGCTCCCCTCAGAGTAGGAATCCTTTAGTTTGGGGTGTGGGACAGAGCCCCATATGAAAATATATTTTTGCATATAGTTATTTTACAATGGTAGCTGTCATCACTGTGGTGTCCAACCACTACCACTGGCACTGTGTAGGGGTGGCAGGATTGTTTCCTGCTGCTGTAGTGGAGTGTCCTGTTAATACAGTGCCGTGAACTGTGCCATTACTAACAGCACTCTTCTGACCTAGTGTCACAGCCAACACCTCCTTAAGCTCCCTTAGTATCCTGGGGTGCACCCGTCAGGTCCCATCACCTTGTCTACTTTTAATTGTGCTAATTTCTTGAGGACTCTCTTCTCTGTAAAAGACTAGTTTCCACCTCTCTTCCTGCAATACCCTTGTACCTTATCTTTGGCCTGTCACTTACCCCTTCCTCCAAAAATACTGAATAAAACTATTTGTTCTGTATGTCTGCTTTTGTCCTGTTCCACACAAACCTATCCTTCCCTTTCAGCTGAGCTATCCCTCCTTTGGTCTTTTTCTTCTTGCTTGTGTATCTAAAGAAGGTTTTATCCCCTTTTGTTACTGACTGGGCAATATTCTCCTCCATTTGCACCTTTGCACCCCTAACTGCTTTCCCTGCCTCCCTTTGTTTTCCTCATAACAGGAAAAAAATCATTAGCCTAAAACCTTACATCACAGGATAAAGTGGTCAGCAGAATTGCAAGATGAAAAAATTACTCACCATAGTAATTTTGTTTCTTCCAAGGTATTCTTCAATATTCTTAACTCTTGCAGTCAGCCTGAAAAATAGAACTGCCTGGAGATTGGAACGTATGTAAGTGATGGAACCCATCATTGGCTTTGCGACTTATTCAAATGCTACCCTCATCAGCTTTTGCATTCTAAAATGGTCAGATTCATTGAAGCCTGCAAGGAAAGGCCTATCCTAAGCTAACCTATTAAGTATTAAGCTAACAGCCATTAGGTAATAAAGATAGAATGATAAACTATTTCTAATAATAACCAAAAACAATAACAAACCTCTAGTTAGAGTTAACCCCAGGATTGTCAGATATGAACTGAAGAGTGAAAACAAGACCCAACAGGGTTCAAAATTATGACACATAGCAAAGGTGAATTACCCTTTTGATTACATGCCCAGCATGAGATGCAGAGGCTATGGGTTCTGGAAGTGGAGGCAGGGTGGGAGAGTTAAAATATTGAAGAATACCTTGGAAGAAACAAAATTACTAAGGTGAGACATTTTTTCATCTAACCCCAGGGATTCTTCAATATTTTTACTCCTGCAGACTATGAAGCAGTACCTTGGAGGTGGGCACAGAACCTGTTTTGGAAATAGACTCTGAAGAACTGTATTTCCTTCTACAGAGATAAAGTAGTGCTTAGAACTAATAGGACGTTCCTTCCTAAAGTAGTTTCTGATGTCCACTTGAGCCAGTCCATGACTTTGCTAGTGTTTTTCACTGAGCATTCTAGCTCAGGTGAACATAGACCTCACAGTCTGGATGTCATGAGAGCTTTGAGCTACTACAAGACACATACTAAGTACTATAGGCAGGACAGGCAACATCTGTTCCTGACATGGGGATGTGGGAAAACCAGCATCTTAAGGAACTATATCTCAATGGATAGTTCAATGTATCCAATTCTGCTACTCAAAGGTAGGTAAGAAGCCCCAGTAGGCCTTATGGCCCATTCCACAAGGGGCACAGCTGCTAGCTGGTAGCTGCCAGGATGTTTCCCTATTGAAATATGCAAAGCAGCTACATGGAGAACAGTACCTACCTTCACAAAACACTATTGCCTGGACACTCAATCTAGGGCTGATGCCAGTTTGGCACAGCAGTTCTGCTCAATGCACAAGTCCTGGAGTTCATTATTCCTTTAGCTTAAGTGATGGCAACCAACAACATTGTTTTCTACGTGACATATTTCAGGTGATATGAGGCCATAGGATCAAATGGAGGTTCCATGAGCTTGGCGATGCATCCATTAAGGTCCCATGCTGGCACTGGTTCCCTGTGAGGTGGATGCAGATGAGATAATCCTTGAAATACTTCTTGAAAATAGGGTTAGATGCTATGGAGACACCCTTACCAGCTGAAATGTAAGTTGAACTGAAGCAAGATGCACCTTCAGCGTAGTGGGTTGCAAACTCAGAGAATGTAAATGGGTGAGATAATCCAGCAAGGCTGGTACCCCTGACTGGAAAGGTATCACATCATTGGCAGAACACCAGATAAAGAATCTTTCCACTTTTCCACTTAGAAGCATACATCTTCTTGGTAGAGGGTTCCTTGACCCTCAGAACATTTAGAACACTTTCAGAGAGCTGAAAGCCTGCATACTCTAAGTCCTCAAGAGCCATGCCTTGAGTCTGAGGGATCTGAGGTTCGAGTACAGGATTCTCCCTGAGAGGAGGTTATCAAGTTGTGCCACTATGGGAGGTGTATTGTGGAGCCACAGAAATGGAGAGCAGCAGCAAGTACCAAGGCTGCCTGGCCCAGTCTGGAGCTATCAAGATCATTTGTTGCTGGTTGGGATCTGAGCTTGATTAGGACCTGAGAAGCAGAGGAAAAGGAGGAAAGGCATACAGCTGTTTCCTGACCAATCCAGTGCAAAGGCATTCAAAGGTACTGTGCTCTCTAACTGGTGGCCTGCAACAAAACAGTGGTAACTCATGGTTCTCTTGAGGCACAAAGAGGTCTATCTCTGGGGTGCCCCATCTTCTGAACACCACCTGTAGTACCTGTCTGTTTAGATTCCATTCATGGCAATCCTGGTTGATTTGACTTACAGCATCTGCCAAGGTATTGTCCTTCTCTGTCAGATGAATGGCTACTAGAGAGGCTTGGGTGAGTGGGGTTGGACCTTGTTCCTCCCTGCTTGTTTATGTAATACATTGTAGTGGTATTGTCTGTCCTGAGCTGTACCATCTTGCCTTGAAACATGGAAGCAAAGGCCTGCAGTACTAGGAACACTACCCTGATCTCCAGCAGGTTTATGTACTGGACAGACTCTGCACTTGACCAAGTACCATGAATTGTATGAGTGCTCAAATGAGCTCCCTACCTAGTAGGGATGTATCTATTGTGAGAACTACTGATGGGGCCTCCCTATTGGAAAGGGATTCCTCCCTTTAGGTTTTCCTTTGCCTGCCACCATTTAAGGGCTTGCAATAAGATTCCTGTTACTAGAACCAGTTTTGATAGTGGATCCCTTCTTTGGCACCAATGTGCCTGACTTGGAACTGTATGTCCCTCATTTGGAATTGGGCACCTATGACTGTACCTGTTGCTGCAGCCATATGCCCCAGGAGCTCCAAAAGCTGTCTTGCTGGTTTTGGCTTTTTAGTGTGAAGACCCAGCAAGCTGAATGATGTTGCTTGCCTGTCCTAAGGCAGGTAAACCATTCCATTAAGTGTGTCCACCTCTGCTGCTATAAAATGCAAAACCTGTACTGGTTGCAGGATGGATTTTTGAGGTTTAGTTGAAACCCCATAGATTCCAGGAGATTCCTGGATGTGCTATGTGTTCCTTCACCCCTGTGGTGACTTTCCCACCACTAACCAGTTGTTCAGGTAAGGAATACTGAAATTCCCTGCCTTCTGAGGTGTGCCACGACCACTGCTAGACACTCTGTGAACACTCTTGGGGCCAAGTGAGGCCAAATGGCAGTGTTGAGAACTGGTAGTGTCCTGAAGGAGTTTGAACCTGAGATATTTTCTGTGAGCCTCCCTTATTGGGATGTGGAAATAAGCATCTTTTAGGTCCAGAGATGCCAACCAGTCTCCCTTCTGGAGGGTTTGGTAGAATCATGGCTAAGGTTACCAACTTGAATTTTGTTTTGCCAAGTGTCTGTATAGTAATCTTAGTGTGAGAATAGGTCTCCACTACCCATTTTTCTTTCTTCTCAGAAAATACTTTGAGTAAAATCCTTCTCCCCTTTGCTGAGGAGGTACTGGTTCTATTGCTCTTGACAGCAAAAGATTTTCCACTTTCTCCTCTAGCAGCTTCATCTGTTAGTTTGAGCTCCCAAGCCTGGAAATAGTGAGCCAGCCTACCCCTACCAGTACTGGGGCGGTAACCTTGACAATTACATCAGGGATTCTGCTTAGGCTGGGACTGAGCCTGGACAGACTGGGCCCCAGGCCTAGATTCCTTCTTCCTCTACCTCTATAATAGACTGTTTGTTGGAGATACTGCTGGTACTGCTGAACTGCCTGATTTTGGAAGAAAGATCTACCATATAAAGACCTACCCCTGCACGCCCTTTCATAAGACCTGGCGGCAGTATAGCACAGTGGTCTAAGGCTCTGAGCTGCAAATTTGGTGACATCCAGCAGACCAGACCTGGGTTTGAATCCCACAGCTTCCACTTGCATACTGTGTGACCCTGAGCAAGTCACTTAACCTCCTTGTGCTCCCAGGTCGCTCCTGTAAAAAGCTTTCAGCTTAGTGTGCTATACCTGGTTAAACAACTAAATAAAAAAATAAAAAGACTCTGGAAGCTGAAGGTTTCTCCTTGGCTGAATTGCTCTTGTAGGTGATTTTGTATTCATCCAGCTTCTTCATGTAAGCCTCTGTTTTGTCTCCAAACAAAGAGCTGTTCTCACAGGGAAGTCCATGGTCTTTGTCTGGGTATCCTGAGACAGATAAGTAGCTCTAAGCCAAATAAATCTCCCGAGAGCCACTGTGTTGGCCAGCCATCTGGCAGCAGTGTCAATGGCATCTGCTACCATATGGAACTGGTACTTAGAAGCTTCTAAACTGAACCTTGCAGTCACTGCCAGACCAGAGGAGCCTTATCTGCCATTGCTAGTATTGACTTCCACAAATATTTCTGATACTGGGCAGAGTAGGCCATGCAATTAGCCTTCCTGACAGAAAGTGAAGCTGATAGCCTTTTTGCAATACTATCCATCTTTCTGGAGTCTTTTTCTGGAGGATGGGATGCCAAGGGCACCCTTGCTCTGTCTGACGTCTGCAGTCTGTACAACACCCTCATGGTCAGGGTTGGAGAATAAAATTATGCTCCCTCCATGTCAAGTTGATATTTTTTATCAACCCTTTTGTCCAAGGGAGGTACTGAATTTCATGTCTGAAGTATATTCAAGACATTTTTCTTGAAGAACTCATTTATTGGCAATAAAATCTTTCTGATGGGTATCAGCACAGTGAGGTTGAGGTATTCCATCTCCTCTTCATCCTCTACCAATTCAGTGTTAGTAATGTCGAGAGCCTCTACCATCTTCAAAAAGAGAAGTGAGAAGAAATATCTTCAGGCAATCTGGGAGGAGATTCAAAATCTTGTTCCAGGGAAACCACAGGTTCTATGGGTTCCCCATCATCATCTTCCTTGTATTCTTCATATTCTTCATATTCCTGAGTATCAGGAACCGAGGGTGTAACTGCAGTTACTGGTTGCTGAATCAATGCCTGAACCAAAGGGTTAACCGGTACCATTGGAAAAGAATCTGTAAAACCCTTGGAGAACCTGAATCACTTTGAATGCCTGAGCAGTAGACTCAGCTGAAGACAACTCAGTTTTTGTTTTTTAAGTAGAAGTCCCCTTTGATTTCCAGATGGAATTCTAAATGCTTTGTCTTTTTTAGCTTTTTAGCCTTCTCGGATTCTCAACTGGTTCACAGGTTCACTAGGGTTTGGAAGGTTCACTCTTATCCAAGGTAGTTGGCTGCTTTTCCACGGCTTCATCCATTTTTTGAGGGAGTAGGCTGGTCAGAGACATTACCTCCCTTTTGTGTTTCTGGAGCCAACTTCTTTAATCCTTTCCTGCTGTTTTCTACTGTTTTCTCTGGGAATGTTTCGTATTTCACAGTCAACTGTGAAATGAGATTCACTAAGGCAGACCACACATTCATCGTGCTTGTCTGCCTTGGCAAAAATGCTGAATGCAATTCTTAACCCAGTAGTGCCAGTTTTCTTCCTTGGTTTATCTGACTTAATGTTTAAATTGGCAAAATCCAAAAAGTAACTCCACAAAACCCTTTGGGTTTTTGCAGTTATAACGTGGTTTAAGGAACAGTGGTTGGTTCTGCTGAAGAACCAGGTTAAACAGAAAAAGACTGGAAAGTATTGCTTACCCCACAATAGAAATAAATACTCAACTAAATTAAGCTGAAGTAAAAGTAGAAGAAAAACCTGACAAAAGCGTTGGTTTCTCGATGGTTATGAGGAACCATGAGAATCTGCTAAATCAGAGTACAAAAGACTAAACTAACTAGTGTAAACTTTTTAAAACAGAAGATAAAGGCAGCAGATGAAATTAAAATAAAAATGCTATTTGTTTCTAAGGTAAACAACATAAAACAATGATGAAATATCATGATTGTGAGTTGAGGTCTCCGAGGTGTCTTGACTTAGCAGCTGGAGAATGAAATCTGACCATTTTAAAATGCAGCAGTTGATAAGGCAGCATTTGAATAAGTGGACGAGCCAATGATAGGTTCCATCATTTACATATGGTCCATTCTCTTGGCAGTTCTATTAATCAGGCTGACTGCAAGAGTTAAGAATATTGAAGCATTCCTGGGGTTAGAAATGAAGCATTATTGTTTACTGAAATTTTGTTAACTGGTAGGCCCATTAAAACATAATGTCCCTTTTCAGGGGTGACCTAGAGTTAATTTCAGTCTATAGGAATGAAGTTTACTACCTTACACAAGCTTACATATAGGAACAAGTTAATAACAACAATTAATGAAACTGAGAATAATAAACAGTATTCTTGAATGAGCACATTATGAAGAACAGTTATGCAGGATGAATGAGCACATAGTGCACATACGTAATATAGAGAATGGGGACCAGCAACGAACAGCAGGTATGCATAATCACATTAGATATATACTGTACTATACATAGATATAATTGCTTCAGAGTATTCAACACTACTATTATTAATATTGGGTTCTGGTAGTTTGATGGGAAATAGCGGGTAAGCGCTAGGTATCACATATGATTTATTTAGTACAGCTACATTGACTTACTACTAGTGAGCAGGATTTTAAGGCCTTTTGAACAAGTTCAGTGGTGTACACTTGGAGACTTCTGGCAGTACTCTGTTTCAAAGTGTAGGGGCAGAGATTGCCAATGTCCTATTGCCAGCACATGTTCTGGACCTATGGACCTCAGAGTGGAGCAGGTGGATGATCTAAGTGACCTGTTCTGGGTTTTGTACTGGAGCAACCCAATCGCCTGGGGTACAGCTTTGATTACCTTAAAGTCAAGATAGGGGTAGGATAGGCTAATCTCTCTTCAAGTGAGGGCCAGTTTATAGAGGTGAGAAATTACAGTGTGTTCTTGGGGATGTGCTGTAGTTGTAAAATGAGCAACTTTATGGTACAGCACCTTCAGTTTATTGAGCTCCATGCTGTGGAAGGTTGTAGCAAAGGTGCCCTGTAGAGTAGGACTGGAATGTTATATATCCTCCAAGTCTGTATAGGAGCCCAATTTTCTGGTGCAGTGTCTTTGTTACTGACTCTGATATGGGATTTTAGTGTAAGTTTTTTGTCAAGATGCATTGCATGATATTTTATGGAGTCAGTGACTTCCAACCTGCTGTCATTGCTGGATGATAGACAGAGCAGGTTACTTCTCTCAGTACCCAGGTGTTGAGGACTAAAGAGCATGACTTTGGTTTTCTTTAGATTGAAGACTAATTTGTTATACATAAGCCACTGTTCTAGGGTCCCAAAGTCAGTTTTAGGCCCAGGTTCTTCTAATATGTTGCTTAAGCTTCTGTATATAATGGTGTCATCTGCTCAAAGTTGGTTCTTGGCCTCGCCACAGTGCTTTAGGTGGATATTGGATATTGGGTGTCAGTGTGGCTCAGTTGGTAGCACATCCACCTCTGGACCAGAAAGTCGTAGGTTCTCCTCCCACACTGGGATTGGACTTGCACCTAAAAATCGCTGGCATCCGAGTACAATATTGGGGGGTGCTGTACTGTTGGGGTGTGCGTCCTTCAGATGAGGCGTTAAACCGAGGTCCCTTCTACCCATCCTGGTGTTGTCCTGGTGGGTGTCCAGGTGGAAGTAAAAGAACCAGGGCACTCTTCACAAAGAGTAGGAACCTTCCGGTGTCCTGGCCAACATTCCTTCCCATAAACTGGTTCATGCAATTATCCAGGCTGTGTGTGGGTGATGATGTGCGATATGGCATACCACACATTCAGTCATTTCACTACCAGTCTAGCATTGCTTGTAAAGCGCTTTGGATGTGTGAAAAGTGCTATATAAATGCTGATTCTTCTTCTTCTTCTTCTTCTTTGGCAGGTTGCTTATAAATGTTGAGATAACAGCAGACCAAGGATGGAGCCTTGAGGGCATCTCGAGTAACAGGTTTTAGTTCAGACACAGTACTCTTACATTCGACCTACTGTTTTCTCTCCAGTAAGTAGAGGTGGAACCATTTGCATGCATGAGTATCTAGGCCCTAGATGACCACATTTGGAGAGGAGAGTCATAATTCACCAGGTCATATGCTTTCATGAGGTGTATGAATATGGCCCCAGTGTGCAAGACCAAGATCCATAGCCCCTAGCACATCAGTAGTGATTCAGATGAGGACTGTGTCCATCCCATGATTCTTCCTAAATTCATGCTGCACATTTGAAAGTAGATGGTAGGATGCCATGAGATCCTGGGTCTGATTATGTAACAGCTTCTGCAGAACTTTTGATAGTGTGGCGAGGATTGATATTAGTCTGTAGTTCTCCACTGATTCTTTGGTACCTCCTTAATGGATTAGGACCACCATGGAAGTTTTCTAATTGGAGGAAACTACCTGAGCATTAGTGATTTAATGAATATATTTTTTTGAGAGGACTGGCTATTACTGGTGCTGCAATTTTCAAGTATGTAGGTTTCAATTTGTCAAAACCTGTAGAGCCCTCTGGTTTAATTGATCTCAGAAGAGCAAGTACTTCTTTCTTGGTGATTAGCCAGAAGTAAACTTGGGGAGGTGCATCAAGGGAGAGCTCCTCATATTCCCTGGTCTTGGGTTAACATATTTGTCCAGGTTGGTGAAAAATTGTTGAAGATATTTGCTAATGCAGTAGGTTTTAATATCGAATGGCTGTCAACAGTAATGTTCTGAGCAGGTTCAGCTGCACACCCTCTGAGAAGGTATTTGATCTGTTTCCAGAAGGTTTTAGGGTCAGACAGGTTGAAGACTTAGAGATTTTTGTTGTATGTCTTTTGGCACTATCAAACTAGACAGAAATTGGTTGTCACCTCCTCCATAGCATTTAAGGCCAGATCCAGTCACCCCAAATTTCCATACCATATGTGGCTCTTTGACTGGTGGGGATCTAAACGGGGGCATGTGCCTCTGTAGAGGGAATACGTTGGCTCTGGGAGTAGGGAGGAGAAACTAGCAGGAGCCAGCTTTGCTAGCTGAATCATTGGGAAGCAGTGGACCTGAGAAGCAGCAACAGTAGGAAGTGTTGATTCCTTTTCACTTTGATATTGGAATAGTCTGTACTGTGAGGGTAAAAGTGGTGGTGAAATTATTTGGTGCTGTGGGATGGAACTGTTTTTGACAGTCATTTAGTGCTGGAATATTTAATTAGTTTTGTTTGGAACAGTGGGAGCTATTCCCTCCTCCTTTCGCTTAAAATAGTGTTTTCCTGCACCCTGTTCCTCCCTGTAAGATACTTATATGTCTCTATCATATCCCCTCTCTCCCTCCTCTCCTCCAGGAGTACATGTTCAGTTCCTTCAACCTGTCTTCATAGGACTTGTGATGCAATCCATGCACCATCCACCTCCTAGTCACCCAGTCAAAATTCAATGTCATAATTCCATTATACCATTGGAATAGTCTGTACTGTGAGGGTAAAAAGTGGTAGTGAAATTATTTGGTGCTGTGGGATGGAACTGTTTTTGAGAGTCATTTAGTGCTGGAATATTTAATTAGTTTTGTTTGGAATAGTGGGAGCTATACAAGTATCTTACAGTATCTTACAGGGATAATGCATGGGATAGACATAAAGGAATTCTAGAGGTCAGGGGTAAGGGCAACAGACTTCCAGGAAAACAAACTGAACTTACAAGCTCAAATGGGCAGACTGGGTGGGCCATAGGCCCTTATCTGCTGAAGGAGAGATTGGTGGAACATCTGGTTGTCAATGGACACAGGACCCAAGGCAGCATGGTTTCACCAGGGGAGGTCATGTCAGACCAACCTCGTTGAATTTTTGACTGGGTGACTAGGGAGGTGGATCAGGGAGGGCAGTGGACATGGCCTATCTGGACTTCAGCAAGGCCTTTGACACTGTGTCACATAGAAGACTATTACACAAACTGGGGAATATGGGTGTGGGCAGGACAGTAGTGTGGTGGGTAGGTAACTGGCTGGGTGGCAGGACACAGAGGGTGGTGGTAAATGGCTGTCACTCCACAGAGGGAAGAGTGACCAGTGGGGTACCACAGGATCAGTGCTGGGACCGTCCTATTCAACATTTCATCAGTGACATTGCACAGGATCTAGAAGGCAGAATTTCACTGTTCACTGATGACACAAAGCTCTGTAACAGAGTAGACACACCAGAGGGTGTAGACAGAATGAGAAGTAACCTGCAGAAACTTGAAGAATGGTCAAGGGTTTGGCAGTTGAAATTCAATGCAAAGAAGTGCAAGATAATGCATAAGGGCACAAAACCCTGGCACAATATATCAGTTGGGGGTGAGGATCTAGCATGCACCAAGCAGGAAAGGGATCTTGGTTGTCATCCTGATGACTCTCAAGGTAGGGAAACAGTGTGACAAGGCAGCAGATAAAGCAAACAGGATGCTGGGATGTATAGGCAGGGGCATCACCAGCAGGAAAAGGAGGTCATAATCTGCCATACAAGACACTAGTGAGGCCCCACTTGAGTACAGTGTACAGTTCTGGAGACCATACCTACGTAAGGACATAGACAGGGTAGAGAAGGTTCAGAGGAGGGCAACAAAGATGGTGCATGGATTGCATCACAAGTCCTATGAAGACAGGTTGAAGGAACTGAACATGTACCCCTGGAGGAGAGGAGGGAGAGAGGATATGATAGAGACATACAAGTATCTTACAGGAGGAACAGGTGCAGGAAAACACTATTTTAAGTGAAAAGATGTTCCAGGACTAGAGGCATGGGATGAAGTTGGGGAGGACGATTCAGAGGAAACATGAGAAAGAATTTCTTCACAGAACAGGTGGTGGACAAGTGGAACACCCTGCCAGAGGAAGTGGTGGGGGCTGAAACAATCACGGATTTAAGAATACATGGGATAGACATAAAGGAATTCTAGAGGTCAGGGTAAGGGCAACAGACTTCTAGGAAAACAAACTGAACTTACAAGCTCAAATGGGCAGACTGGGTGGGCCATAGGCCTATCTGCTGGACACTGTCTATGTATCTATGTATTACTGTTTGAAATTCTGTGCTGTGTAGTTGAGTCAGGAAACTACAGACCAGTTGGCTTTTGGGAGCAAGGAAGACAAATTAGCAGGAGCCAGCTTTTATATAGCTGAATCACTGGGAAGCAGTGGACCTGAGATGCAACAACAGTAGGAAGTGTTAATTTCTTTCACTTTGATATTGGAATAGTATTTACTGTGAGAGTAAAAGCGGTGGTGAAATTATTTGGTGCTGTTGGATGGAACTGTTATTGAGAGCCATTTAATGCTGGGATATTTAATTAGTTCTGTTTGCAATATTGGGAGCTGTTACTGTTTGAAATTCTACTTGTAGCTGAGTTGGTAAACTACAGATCAATTGGCTTCGGAAGTAGGGAGGAGAACTAGCAGGAGCCAGCTTTGCTAGCTGAATCACTGAGAAGCAGTGAACAGAGGAGTGGGGGTGGTGTGTCAGAGCTGTGGCTGATTGTTTCTGGAGGGAAAGGAAATGGTGCAGGAGGTAATGTTCATCTGTATTGGGGACTGGGAGAGACCTGATCAAACAAAGCACTCTTTTCACCAGACAGGCTACACCTCAGTAGGGAGGATTTGACAATACTAAGGGACAATCTGGGGAATATATAACCACTACACTTGATTTAAACTACCTAGGGGGCAGCTGGCATGCAGGCCCACAGACTCTGAGAGGGAGGAGGTCAGTAAACCTCCCCCAACAGTGATAGAACAGGTCTGGATGGAGGAGGTGGAAGGGCAAGAACATAGTTAGCAAAGGGGAGGGGGTGAGGAACACATAACAAGAGTATGTGGAGGGTGCACACAGAGGGATAAATGTGAACAGAAGAATAGAGGGAAGAAAAGGAAGGTCACATTCTAGGTGGAGGGTGGTGTCTCTGAATGCAGAGTTTTGGAAACAAGATGGACGACCTGCAGGCACTATTAGCAGACAGGAGGGTGGACATAGCTGCAGTAACTGAGATGTGGGCAACATCACACCATGACTGAACCTTGTGATCCCTGGATATAAACCATATAGGAGGGACAGGGTAGTCAGGGAGGGTGCCAGTTTATATCAGGGAGGGAGGAGTCAGAGGAAATGGAGGTGGAGGCATTATGGCTTCACAGGGACAATGCTCTTTTGCTTATCGAGCACCACTCTGGTTCAATGGCCTCAGCCCCACCATCTCCTCTGTCCCAACAATTGGTATGCTTAAAACTAGGATCCAGGACTATCTCACTACCAACAGCTCCTGTGACTGCCCAACTTAACCTTGTTTCTCCACTTCCTTCCTGCTCTAGTGCTCCCTCCCTCCTCACTGGATTCTACCTCACATCTTGGTATACCCAATGCTGCACTTTCACCCTCTCCCACCCTTCCTACATTCCTTCTCCCCTCCTCTCTTCCTCTCCCTATGACTCTGGCACTTCTTATCTGTTGTCTATTTTCTCTGGCAAATGCCGCTGGCTGCCTTGTTACAATGCTACCCTTGAATTGTATTAATCTGTACTCTGTTTGCAATGTCCACATTGTTGTAATGTCTATCTTGATGTTCCCCAAAATTTGTATTTCTCTGACATGGAACCTTTGTAAATGAGCCAAGGGTCAAAGGTATTTGTAATCCTAGACTCAATAAATCAAATAAATAAATTAAAATAAAAGTTAAGGTCCAATAGAGGGAGAAAGGTGAGGTTGGGGGTGGTTTACATACCACCAGTCAGGATGAGGAGAGGGACAGGGAACTGAACTCACAAATATTGGAAGCTGCAGGAAAGGAGAGGTGGTAATTGTGGGGACTTCAACCTGCCCAAGGTGGACTGGAGCATACCATTCGCAACATGTGCTAGAGTCAGGTGATCCTGGAAGGTCTGCAGAGTGGGTTCCTGACTCAGGGCATCACTGAACCAACAACAGCTGAGGCAATTTCTGGATCTGGTGCTCACAAATGGGGAGCATGTACAGGAAATAATGGTCATGGAGCCACTGGGTGAAAGTGACCATTGCACAGTGTGGTTCCAGTTGGATATGGGCAGGGAAAGCATCCAGATTAAGACCAAATTTTGATTTCAGGAGGGCAGACTTCAGGAAAATGGACGAAGTGCTAAGGAGCCATCTGGCAGGCATCTGAGCAGATACTGCGGTGGATCAAAGGTGATCCATCATTAAGGATGGAATACTGGTTGCCATAGATGAGTGTATTAGGCTCAGGGTGAAGAACACAAGGGCCAAAGCACCCAGTTGGTTCAATTCTGGGGTCGCCCAGGTAGTAAGGGAAAAGAGGCTGGTCTATAGAAAATTCAGGAAGACCAATAGAATGGTGGATAGGGAAAATTACCTAAGGTTGGCTAGTGAGTTAAGTAAGGAATCCCACAGAGCAAAAGCATAGAAGGAGCTGCAGATAGCTGAAGGAATTAAGAAGGAAGAAGGCTTTCTTTGATATATAAGGAAAAAAGGGACAAGAAGGAATGGATTGTTAGGCTTAAGAAAGGGTGGAGGGATGGAGGATAGTGGGGAAAAGCAGAGTTACTAAATGAATACTTCTGTTTCATCATCACCAGGGAGAAGGACAGTCCAGTGCCTTCAAGAGGGAAAAGAGGAGCAGGGGTAGGGGAACACAGATGTAGTGATAGAGAAGGACAGAGTGAGGAGGGGCTGCTGGCATTGAAGGTTGACAAATCACCAGGCCAGAACAGAGTATATCCAATGGTACTAAAGGAACTGGCTGAGGAGCTTGCAGGACACTGGCAGACCTGTTTAGTAGTTCACTAGAATCTGGAGTGGTACCACAGGATAGGAGACCAGCACACGCAGTGCCCTCCAAAAAGTGGTCCCAAGGATGACCCAGGGAATTACAGATCAGTCAGTCTTACTCCATCGTGGGTATTCTCATGGAGACCATACTAAAGGAAAGGTTGGTGGAATAGCTAGAGGAGCATGGTCTCCAGGATGAGAGGCAGCATAGGTTCATGGGGGAATTGTGTCAAACAAATCTGATTGACTTATTTGACTGTGTCACTAAGACAGCAGACAGGGGCCTAGAGATAGACATCCTCTATCTTGATTTCAGCAAGGCCTTTGACTCTGTGCCACAGAAAAGGTTGACCAGGAAGTTGGTAAGTTTGTGGATATCTGGATTGAGGAAAAGATGGCCAGATGGGTGCAAAACTGGCTGAGGACAGAACCCAGAGGGTGGTTGTGGGAGGATAGTTATCTGGCACTAGAGAGGTAACCAGTGGGGTCCTGCAGGGCTCTGTGCTGGGGCTGGTGTTGTTCAATGTCTTCATCAATGACACTGGAGATGGCATTAACGGCAAAATGTGCCTATTCACAGATGACACAAGCTCCGTGGAAGAGTGGACACAGCTGAAGGGATACAGGACCTACAGAAAGATCTGGAAATGCTAGGGAAAGTGGTCCAGGATCTGGAAGCTTGGCTTCAATGCTGAGAAATGCAAAGTTATGCATACTGGAGCCAAGAATCCCAGGAAAGAGTACCACCTGGCTGGAGTTCTAGTATCTGCATCAGAGGTGGAGAAGGACCTGGGAGTGATGATCACTAGTGACCTGAAGCACTCCACACAGTGCAAGAAAGCAGCAAAGGCAAACAAGATGCTGGGATACATATCTAGGGGATCAGCAGTAGGATAGAGAGGAGGTTATACTGTCTTTGATCCAGCTGTGGGCCCTGCAATACAAGCAGACTTGATAGATCAAATGGCCTTCTTCTGCTGGCTTCTTCATATGTTCATATGTAAGTCACCTAGAAAAGAGAAGGACAAAGAGAAACTATAAGTAATGGGTAACTGATAAAGACTTTAGTCAAGTACATTATTAACTAAATACAGAATTTATAATGACCTACAGCTTATACAACAATTCAATCAAACAGTAAAGTTTTATTCATTCCAGATGTGCTTCACTTGTAGAGCACTACAGATATTATGATTTGTGATGGGATTTTAGATTTTAAAGACATGGCTTTAGATCTCATTTATCATTTAGACCTTTAGATTTTAAGTAATACAACACAAAACTCCAGTGACTTTCTTTCTCCAGTAACCTTTTAATTCTGTCTCTACCTTTGCCCACTCTTTGCCCATGAATTGCAAGTCTGGGATCGAGATGTGGTGCAGCTTAAAGTTATAGGAAACAGTTTTCTGCATTATTTTACACTTCTAATAAAGAATGGAAACATTGTCTCACCCTAGTGTGTTATTTTGTATATATTCAGGCTCATTTATCTGTGTTTGGCTCATCTGCAAGTGAAGTCAGTAGTGCAGTGTTTTTTCTGTAGCTGTAGCCTACTTTCCTCATTGAATGTTGCCTACATGCACTACCAGTTCTAACCTGATGTAACAAACTCTTTGCAGCACACAGTTTTCAATCTGTCTTTCGGATACAGTTAACAACTTAGTTAACAGCATGGAAGATCTGCTCAATAGGTCAGACTGAATTAATTCCATATTCATACTCATACACAGGTTCATACTAAGGTTAGAGTAAGAGCAAGAAGGTAGAAGCCCATGAAGCTCTTATACTAATCCAGTACATAATAGGAGAGGTCATACCCATTACATATAAGACTATCCAATCTATTTTAAAAATAATTTTAGTTTCACTGGTAACAACATTTAGTGGTAGCCTGTTCCAAGGGCCAACAACTCTGACAGTAAAAAATATTTATGGCTAGACTTGACAAAAGCAATTGTAAGGAATGGCCCCTGATGTTATGACCAGTTTTAAAATCTAGATCCAGTTCACACAATAAATAAGGGTCTTGAATAATATCATACAGTAACATAAGATCACCACAAAGTCAACGTGTAGATAAGGGCATAAGTTTTAAAATGTCTAATCTGTTCTCATAAGGAACTGTGAATAGCGCAGAAACTTTTTGTATATTTTCTTTGAACTCTTTCCAGTAACAGGCATTCAGATTTTTTATAAGGATTCCAAAGCTTTGAGGCATATTCTAAATGTGGTCTAACATATGCACGAAACAAGGGCAATAATATTTCCTGTTTCTAGATCTAATATTACATAATATAGACCATATCACTTTATTAGATTTGTTAATAATGTTGTGTACATGATTATTGTAATTAAAGTTATCTGAAATACTGACACTCAAATCCCTTTCATCAGATGTGGTCTCAGGTAATATGCCATCCAAATAATAGGGACTTTGTAATTATTAGAACCCAAATGCATTACTTTGCATTTGAGTTTTTCAAATTAATACCCCATTTCTTAACCCATGTTGTGATATGGTCTAGATCCTTTGAATGGCAACAATCTGATGATCAGAGGCACAATGGCCAACTATTTTGTGTCGTCGGCATATTTAATAGTAAATGAGGAACAGCAAGAAGTAAGGTCATCAGTAAATGCCTGAACAGACAAGGCCCAAGACTGAACCCTGTGGCACCCCACTAGTCATACTACCTCCTAGCTGAAATGCTCCCATTAATGGTCACTTGCTGAGAGCAATTATAAAGCCAGCTAATTATCCAGTTGACTAGAAACTTATTTATATTGAGCTTGTGAAGTTTAGTAATTAAGGCCCAGTTTGGCATGATGTCAAAAGCCTTACTGAAATCAATATAAATAATATTGCATGGAACATTTCTGGCTAATAATAAGCTGATATGTTCATAGAAACATATTAAATTTGTCAGACAACTTCTACCTTTTTTGAAGCCATGTTGTTCTGCATTGTGACAATCCAGGACTGGGAAATTAAATCTTTAATTAACTCTAATAATTTACTAATAGAAAAGTTAGACTTATAGGCCTATAATTATCCCACTTATTTTTTGGCCCTTTTGTAAATAGGGATGACATGGGCTTTTTCCAGTCATGAGGAACAAAATTGGCCAAAAATATTCAAACATCAATTTTAAAGGAACTGTAATGACATCAACTAATAAAAATAATAAATGACCTGCTATATTATCTGGACCAGGACTATATTTTCCTTTCAATGTCAATATTTTATTTCTAATGGTGTCCAAAGAAAATTTAACTGGTGAAACACTGGTGGTGTCTAGTAAGGTATAATCATAAGTTTGATTAGAGGATCCGAAAAATTTTAACAGAACTTTGCATTAAACAAATCGGCCATTTTTTAGGCTCATATATTAAAGTGTCACAGTCCAATAATGGACCTACTTGATATGTAGGTTTCTTAGAGAATTGATATATGAATAAAATTCTTTGCTATTAGATTTATGGGCACTGAATGCTAAGTGTTGTTCCCAGTTAGATTTAGCCTTACTAATCAATCTTTTGCATATTCTTTGTATATGTTTATCGGAAATCCAGTCACAGGACATTTTAGTCTTTTGAAATTTAATATATTTTTTTCTTTTGTCTAATACATTTCTTGATAGATTGATTCATCCATTTAGGAGCTTTAATATTAGTCAAATTTTTAAGTTTGGATGGAATATATAGTTCTTTAAGTTGAAATATAATATTCTTAAAATATTCCCAGTAATCTTCCAGGGTAAAGTCTGACAATATGAGTTCCCAATTGATGTTTTCCATAATATGTTTCATGGTATCTAAGTCAGCTTTTGTCGTACAGATAGATTTTAGTACAGTTGGGATTATATACAAAAGTTTGTACAATATTAAATGTGATAGTATTAAGATCACTATTCCCTATAGGATCGCTAACTAACATATTTTCTAATTCAAGGTCATCATCACAAGGACCAAATCTAAGATCATTTTTCCTCTGGTTGGGCAAAATACATTTTGCTGAAGTCCCAACTGAGTACAAGTATATAATAACTTCTTCCCATTGCAGGTATTTGCACGTAAATTATGCCAGTAAATCGAGCCAATGTTAAAGTTCCCAATGGTGACAATTTTACCTTAATACTCTAATGTAACATCTCATAAAATGTTTTCACCCGATTAAGATACTAAAATGCTATAATAAACAGGTATTTTTGTGTAACTATGGTGAAAATGTTTACTTTGCTATGTGTATTCTTACAGTTATTCTGTGTGTCAGTGAAATGTCATTATAAATGTATTTGAATAGGTGGTATATCTAAAGCTTTCCCACATTAAGACTGTTAGCCATGGATAGTGAGATGGTAGCTCGAGCACAAGCTCAGCAGACTTTTATCAGTGCCATAGATATTTTCTAATTGCTATACTACATGGGCTATCAATCAGCAATTACCTGTAGGAAGGCGCCATTCCTGTCCAGGGAGATTGCTGCTGCAAGTAATCGACCAGCTCAGCTCTTCCAGACTGTGGACAGATTGTGCAATCCAACAAGTCTTCAGTCTGGGAGTGCTTTTTCTCAAGAACGGCGTGAGGAGTTTGCTCGATTCTTTTCAGATAAGGCTGCCACAATCAGGTTGGGTATCTGCTTGACCATCCCCAATGGGGTTGTGATGGTCAGCAGGAAATGTCAGACACCCAGTTTTTGTGGTGTGACTTCAGCCTCCCATGACCAGTGACATTGTGATGATCATTCAGTCTTTACATCCGACAAGCTATTGTTTGATCCTGGCCCCACACATCTCTTAGTGGACTGTGTGGATAAGATCAACCTGGTCCTTGCCGAGATAGTCTGGATGTCCTTGGAGAAGGGATCTTTCCTGATCCTCTAATGGAGGCTGTGGTTCAGCCCCTACTTAAAAATTCTCCTTGAACCCAGACTGTCTGGCTAACTACAGACCTGTCTCTAACCTGCCCTTTGTGGGTAAGATTATTGAGAAGGTGGTTGTGGCACAACTGGATGGTCATTTGACCAGCCACAATGTTTATGATGCTCTCCAGTCTGAATTTAGGAACAGACATAGTACTGAGACAGCTCTTGTTCGGGTACTTAATGACTTTCCTAATAGCGAGAGATTGAAGGACCAGTTCTATCTTGGTCATTCTTGATCTCTGTGGCATTTGACACCATAGACCATGAGGTGTTACAGTATTAGGACACCTGTGGTCTATCTGTGGACTGTCTGGTATGGTCCTCAGATGGTTTTGATCTTTCCTTGAGGGTAGGACCCAGAGGGTGGTGTCCGGGATCTTCTCCTCGCATCACTCCCTATTCTGTGGGGTTCTGCAGGGTTCCATTTTGGCACCCATGTTGTTTGCAGTGTATATGCTGCCATTGGGAGTGATTATTAGGTGGCATGGCTTGAGGTTTCACTGCTACGTGGATGATACTCAGCTATACATGTTCTTTGTGCCCGCCAGGATGCTGCCATTTCAGTCTTTAACAACTGTCTCACTGAGATCCAGGAATGGATGAATGGGAGCTGGCTGTGGTTAAACCCAGAAAAGACTGAGGTGTTGGTTGTGGACCCAGGTCATCGGAGGTGTTTTTTGGCTGGATCACCTTCAGGCTTATGGCTTGAGGGTGTACAGTTAACTACCTCAGTCGTGGTGCAGAACCTGGGCGTTATGTTTGATGACTGTTTGATACTTAAACTGCAGGTGTTGGCAGTTATCAAAGCTTCCTTTACCATCTGAGGAATATTGCCCAGGTGAAACATCTGGTTCCTTCTGATGATCTTCCAACTTTGGTCCACACCTTCATTACCTTCCACCTTGACTATTGCAACCCTCTACCTTGGGTAATTAGGGTTGATATCTACTGCCTGCAGCTCATGCAGAATGCAGCATCCAGGCTACTGACTGGTTCCTCTAGGTCCAGTGATATAATGCCTGTGCTTCACGGACTGCACTGGCTGTCAGTACAGTGGCTGATCACCTTCAAGGTCAGTTTGCTGACCTATAAGGCCCTACACAATCAGGGACCTGGTTACTTGCAAGATCTCCTTCATCCCTACTGTCCCTCCCACTCTCTCCGATCCACTGACGAGGGATTGCTAGAGATTCCAGGGTTCATTTGAAGACATCTGGAGCCAGGTCTTTCACTTTTGTGTCCCAACCCTGTGGAATTCTCTACCTTGTCAGGTTTGAGATAGCCACCATCCAAGATTTTAAACATCATTAAAGACTTGCCTTTTAATATGTTATATGCCATTTATTAGTATTGCAGCCATTGGATTTTATATGTTAATTTTAGTTTTAGCAATTGTTTTGTGAATTTTGTACAGGCATCTTGGTTTTGAAAGGTGCTTTTATAAGTAAAGATGACATTGACATTGACTATCATGTTGAGGGGCAGACGGATCGATTCTCATTTATTACTTTATTTACCATGCTCTCTAACTGCAGATGGCTTGAGTAAATATTCAGTTATGAGTTAATTTTGAATGAGATTCGATCCTTCTGCCCACCCACCCACACCCCCAACACAGTCACACACACACTATGAGCATGCTGGTTCATTTATATTTTCATAGTCATGCTAAGCAAGTTTTAATTTAAAAACAGTGGGCAATTTATTGTGTGCTTCTGCACAATCTTTGAGTGTAGTCTAAGACAGGGCAGCAAAGGTGACAGCATGCATTATGCAGCAAATTATGATAATATTGGAAGGTAGGCAGCTCAAGACACCAGGGATGGAACCGTCTAAACCACCACAAGGACTAAAAGTACGAGTGGAACAACTGTACATACAGCGTGGTATTGTAATCAAATGATCCCTGCTATGTTACAATAAAATGTTAGCTTTATTCACAATAAACTGAAAAGCAACAAACAGTGTAGCCATGTAGCACCCCAGTGTCAACGTTTCATGACCTAAACATTTAGTGAATTGTGAATAAATACAACACTTTTTTCCTGACATAGCATTTGTCATTTTTATCCTAGTCCTCTGACATGCAGCTGTTCTTCTTGTACTTCTAAATTATGGTAATGTCCATGGTACCACATAGCTGCAGAGGGTAGTTTAGGTAAGACCGACCAGCATGCTATGTTAATGTCCCTGTTACTGCTCAGTCTAAGAGGGTATCCTGGGATAAGACCAAGCAGAAAATGCCACATCACTCTATTAGGATGCTTCAGGTTTTCTACAGAAGCTTACCATGGAATCACTGATATTGGACTCAGATAATCTTTATAACATTTTTAGTAGTTAGCAGCAGAATGATAATGCAGCAGTTAGAAAAATATATGTCTCACACACAGTCAGATATCTGCTAAGCTTACTGGTACAATTTTTTTCACATTGTTCAGCTATGCATTATGGACTTGGATATTCTCTCAAATATTTTTAGCTGTCATTATCAGAACGCTAGTGTAGTAATTAAAATGGTACATGGAAAAGTATTTAATTGATATGGGTTGACCAGCCACTAGTAGTAAATGGTCTCACATCCAGCTATGCTTATGAGTTCTGTAACAACATGTCCTTTTAAAAGATTGAAATGTATCATCCCCACCCCCTTTCAGGCCCCAAACCACACAAACTGGGTGTTAGAACATATTCCACTACTTATGTAATAAAATATAAAATTAAGATACAAACTCTTCCTTTTCTTGCTCATGCGCTGCTGCAATCAAGTGTGCAAATGATACACTGTGGATGCATTGCCATCCCATCAGTATGTTGGCCCAGCCCATGTCCATTTGTGTTAGTTGCCATAATTGCTGTCTCACTACTTTGTAACTTGCATTATGCTCAAATATATGGACATAGCACAACTCCATCTGTAATAACACCTGATTCTGGCACCATAATCTAACTATGTGCTCTGATTCCCTACCTCATCTGGTGAGTATAGAGGTTTTGCATACCACGAATTATTTACTGCTTGGTTAGTCTGTGGCACACCTCACCATGTGGGTCATTGTGGCTGTAATAACAGTATACTGTACATTGGATAGTGCACATCTAACTCCCTTGTTCTTTTAGAAATATTTTGATTAAATCTACTAAATATTCAGATGGTGGTTGCCTTTTCTCTATTGTGAAGTGATATCTGAAGGCTTAATTTATTTACAAATACCCAAAATTATTTTGGAAATATTTTAAAATGAATGTACCCTATTCTGTATGCTGCTATAGTTTTAAAGTGTTCCCTTACTATTTTTTTTTCTTTTTTATGTTATTGGTTGCACTGGTCGACTTGCATGCAATCTAATTTATTTTCAATGACTCGTATAAAGAAAAGCAACAGGCAATGTTTCTTTTAACTCAGTCTTCCATGCTGATCTATCTGTCACTGTCCTAATTAATGCAGTATCCCTGATGTCCTCATCAGAGAAGTGCTCCTCTTGAGTTTTTATCTTGTAAGCTGACAAGAGTACTAGTATCTCAGTGTGCCACCAACTGACCCACCTACCCATATTACCCTCACATACAGTATATGGGTCATTTCTATTTCCTGCAAATCATGGTTTAAGTCCTCTGTTTAGGACAGGACACCATTACATGGTGTGTAATGTGACACAGTCTGAAATGTAATTATGACTTTTACAAGCAAGTGGCACTACTGTACATACACGTGCTCATGATTCATCAGCTTATCATGTACAGCTGTACATGCTCTGGTGGAGTTCAGACAGTGACTGGCTGTGGTGGTGAGAGATGAGCTATGCCAGTCACTGGCTGGGTGGGGGTTGGGGTAGTCTGCCACTGCCGGGTGGTGGGGTAGGGGGTCATTAGACTACCAGAGATAAGGGGATCTAATACCTGGTAATGCAGTTTGTGGGAGGTGGCTGATCGGGCATGGGAGGCATGAATAGCCTCTGCAGGGCTTTAACTAACATATTCAGGGTCAGAGCAAGGGGACAGCAATAGCCTTCGGGGCTTTAACTAGCATTTCAAGGGGTCAGGGCATGGTAGGACAGCAATAGCCTGCAGGTCTTTAACTTGGATGTTTGGTGGTTGGGGCATTAGGGTGTATGGGGCAGTATATGTAGCAGTATGGGGAGTGGGGCATTGGTGGGGGAAGGTTACATGGCATCGGTGCTGGGCGGTGGCACATACACACAACCCTGGAGGGCATAGTACGTACACCAGCTAAAAGCTGATGTTACTGTACTTTGGTGTATGTCCTCTGGGATTGTTTGATAATGGCAGTCTTGGGGTCTTTGTTGCTGCCCTTCCAAAATAGGGTGCAACTGATGCCAGCACCATGTTGTTGGAGCCTATACGGCATAACTGGTGGTGTTTGTCCAGTTTGAGCAAGCAGCCTTCGACATGTTGTAGGCTGCTTTTCAGAATACCTCATGTCACAACTGCTGGTGTAACTTGCTACTTGTGCCATTTATTGTGGAGCAAGTTGAGTCACACCCGTGTAATCTTTTAAAAATCGGCCCAAAGTTTTTGGATACTACTGTAGCTGCTCGCTCATTATTTATTTAAGCAATAATACATGACAAAGCATGTGTTGTTGTGAGATATACACATGCCTTGTGTGGTGTGTTACAAGGTGCAGCCGAGTGACTTTAACCACACAAGAAGAGTGTAAATCCTACTAGTACTATAAATACCCAGAAGAGTATTATTGCAATTATAAAACAAATATGTTATTAAACTTAAAAAAATTAATTAGGTTCAAAGATAGTAAGCATTTGATTACTAGGTTCTTACCATTTGTATGTTGCAGGATGTACTCACTGTCATGTGACATGTTTTGACCAATGAGGTTACAGGATTTTCATGACCCATTTCATAAGCAAGCAATAATACCTGACAGGGTGGGCACTGGCCATAGTCAATGGCCCAGGGATGTAATGAGGCCCAACACTGCAGGCGGAGGGCCTTATAGCCCCAGAAGGGTGGGTATAGCCCATACTGCCCACCATGGAGGGTATTATTGCCCTTAGAAATTGTGTAAGTGTACGGAATAATGTTTTTAATTATTTTTATTTTTAAGTGTTTAAACTCAATAAATTAGTTCTTCCACCTGCATTTGAATGGTGTTTTTCTTTCCATGGAGCTGCTTGTCATGCTTAAGTTCCCCACACACACACACACACAAGAGCTGTGAGTGAAAGAACAGCTTTGTATGGGGTAAATTTTAATGGTTTGCCTTTCAATTTACCTTTGGTTCTCAGCTAGGTAACTGAGGAGAGATATACATTTAAAGAAGAGAGAATCGAAATCAGGAGAGGAGCAGAGGTGCCTGGGGTGGGTATAGTGTACAGCAGGTTGAGAATCAGGAAAGCATGGTCGGGAGCCAATTGTTGAGGCTGCATTCGTTTTTAAGTTTCCTGGTCCTTCCTGCCTGCTATAAGCAGTGAGTCAGAGTTATTTTTCTTTTTTTTGTTCTTGTTCTTTTACGAGTTCCTGGTCTCTGCTGCAGTCCAAGAGGACTGGAAGTGTGAAAGTGGAGCTTCCATTCAGTGAGAATGTTGCTGTTTCTGAGGTGCTTAATGGATAGGAACAGGAACTTAGCTGATGAACTCTTCACTGAAAGGAAGGTACTCTGATTCTGAGCAAAGCTGCCGTGTTTTTATTTTGGTATTGAGTACAACCAGCAGTGCATTAGTGACAATCACAGTGATGAGCAGCCTGGTATGGAAAGAAGGTCTGTTACGTCTTGAACAAGGGATTGACCACTGCTGTTTTGTAGAGTTTTCTGTTTGGGAGACACAGACATTCTCTGGTCCATGTTTGCCTAGGGATGTTTATTAAACTTTAAAATGTAAATCAAGAAATCACAGGGTTCAAAACATTGGGAAAGGTCGGAGGACTGGGGTGGCTCTTACCTCTCACTAAGCAAGACAAAAAATGGCGAACATTTGAAAACAAATGAGGGGTTTTACCAATTAGAGACCGAGCTAGACAGCAGGATTCTGGTAATAGAGTTGGCTGGGCTGGTACTTTTAATAGACGGGCATCTGTTGTCTGATAGATGCCCAGCTAGAGAAGTCCTCAGCCTATTAGAAACTGGGAGTACTTTTACCCATTTTCTAATTATAATTTTGAATGGTGTTGTAGTGTATTTAATCACCATGAAAATCTTGAAGTATGTGTTTCTACCAAAATTTGAACCCTATGTTTTGTCCCATCTGCACCCCCACCCAAAGAACACACACACACACACAGACTAAGCACCTGAAGTTTTGTGTCTGCTTCCATAGCCACACTAAGCCCTCAGAACCTCCTGCTCTATTCTGGTGTATCCTGAAAACTCTTCTGGTATCTGGGTATGAGGTTGTCCTGTCGGTGACAAAGTAGCCCTCCTCCTTCAGCTGTGACAGCAAACACGCTGAACTATGTCATCTGGAAGCCGACTGTCAGCTTTACAATTTAAATTCTTGTGCTTTCTCCTAAGTTGGACCCAATTGGTCCTTCACCAAAAACGATAGAAAAGTCAGGAGTGTTGGGTTATTCATCTCCCGCCAAGGAAAAGAGAAGGAATGATTAGCAAAAGTGTGCTTAGGAATGTGGACAGGAGGGAAATTGGTGAAGGGACTGTCCACAAATGCCAGAAGTTTAGGAAAAATATAGGAGATTTATAAGCATTAATTGAGGGGATGGATTAGGTATCATAGCCATAACTGAGATATGGTGGTACGAACACCATCACTGAGATGTGGGGTCACAGGATACAGGTTATTCAGGAGGATAGGATTGGCAGGAAGGGTAGAATAGTAGCAATATACATCAGGGAGGAATCAAGGTCATGGAGGGAATGGAAGAGCAGGGGTAAATGGAAAACATATGGGTCATGCTGGAGATAAAGGCTGGGTCAGCACTAAGTCTAGAAGTTGTATACAGACCACCTATACAGAGTGAGGAAACAGATATGCAGATGCCGTGGGAGGATCAAAGAATGTTTTTGAATGGAGAAATCTACTTCTGGGAGATCTAATCTCCCAGAAATAGACTGTGATATCTCATCAGCAAGGTCGGCTAAGAGTGGGAGATTATAATGTCACTTTAGGTGCCTTCCCATGTCAGCAGGTCGGAGAGCCCACAATGGAGGGAAACATACATGATATGGTTGTAATCAAGGAGATAGTGTGGATTTAGTGAGGGTGGATACAGTGATAACAGCACAGTGTGCTTCAAGATCAGAGCAGGGTATGAGGCTTGTTAAACAAACATGAAGGACTTATATCAGGTAGGCAGATTTTCCCATGATGAGTGAATTATTCTGGGAGGAAGTGGAGGGGTAGGAGGGGATGGAGCGAGGTCAGAGGAAATATGGTATAAGATAAATTGGTGACTCATTACTGCAACAGATAGATGTGTAAGGAGGGTGATAAGAGAAAAAAAAAGATGGAGGAGGCCACTCATTGTTCATTATGGAGATGAGGGAAGCAATAGGGAAAAGAAAGGGCATTCATGGAATATAAGAGGATGAGGGTGGAGGATAGGAAAGCTTTAATTAGAAGCTGAGGGTGACAGGGCAGGAGATTAGGAAAGTTGAACCAGAAAATGGGAGATAACTGATAGGCAGACCAAATGGGGTGGGATAATTGTTGTTTTGATATATGGGGAAAGGAGAAAGGTAAGGTTTGGGATAGTAAGGATTATGGGGAACGGGATTGCATGTTGAAGTAAATTTTGAGGAGGCTGATGTGATGGTGGGATAAGGGGTAGATCCTAGCACAATCAGTTTGGAAGAGGAAATGTAGAATTTAGATATTTTGAGGGTGAACAAGGCCATGATCACTGATGGACTACACCTTATGTTGCTCTAGGGAATTAATGGTACTCGTGGAATCATTGACATCATTATTTAACTTGTCTATGAATACAGGGTGTATACTGGAGGACTTGAAAAGTCAGACATGGCACACCTTCATAAAGTGGCAGCAGGAGGATGTGGGCAATTATTCATCCATTTAGGAGCTTTAATATTAGTCAAATTTTAAGTTTGGATGGAATATATAGTTCTTTAAGTTGAAATATAATATTCTTAAAATATTCCCAGTAATCTCCAGGGTAAAGTCTGACAATATGAGTTCCCAATTGATGTTTTCCATAATATGTTTCATGGTATCTAAGTCAGCTTTGTCGCATAGATAGATTTTAGTACAGTTGGGATTATATACAAAAGTTTGTACAATATTAAATGTGATAGTATTAAGATCACTATTCCTATAGGATCGCTAACTAACATATTTTCTAATTCAAGGTCATCATCACAAAGGACCAAATCTAAGATCATTTTTCCTCTGGTTGGGCAAAATATATTTTGCGAAGTCCCAACTGAGTACAAGTATATAATAACTTCTTCCCATTGCAGGTATTTGCACGTAAATTATGCCAGTAAATCGAGCCAATGTTAAAGTTCCCAATGGTGACAATTTTACCTTAATACTCTAATGTAACATCTCATAAAATGTTTTCTCACCCGATTAAGATACTAAAATGCTATAATAAAAGGTATTTTGTGTAACTATGGTGAAAATGTTTACTTTGCTATGTGTATTCTTACAGTTATTCTGTGTGTCAGTGAAATGTCATTATAAATGTATTTGAATAGGTGGTATATCTAAAGCTTTCCCACATTAAGACTGATTGCCATGGATAGTGAGATGGTAGCTCGAGACAAGCTCAGCAGACTTTTATCAGTGCCATAGATATTTTCTAATTGCTATACTACATGGGCTATCAATCAGTAATTACCTGTAGGAAGGCAGCATTCCTGTCCAGGAGATTGCTGCTGCAAGTAATCGACCAGCTCAGCTCTTCCAGACTGTGGACAGATTGTGCAATCCAACAAGTCTTCAGTCTGGGAGTGCTTTTTCTCAAGAACAGCGTGAGGAGTTTGCTCGATTCTTTTCAGATAAGGCTGCCACAATCAGGTTGGGTATCTGTTGTCCATCCCTAATGGGGGTTGTGATGGTCAGCAGGAAATGTCAGACACCCAGTTTTTGTGGTGTGACTTCAGCCTCCCATGACCAGTGACATTGTGATGATCATTCAGTCTTTACATCCGACAAGCTATTGTTTGGATCCTGGCCCACACATCTCTTAGTGGACTGTGTGGATAAGATCAACCTGGTCCTTGCCGAGATAGTCTGGATGTCCTTGGAGAAGGGATATTTCCTGATCTCTAATGGAGGCTGTGGTTCAGCCCTTACTTAAAAATTCTCCTTGAACCCAGACTGTCTGGCTAACTACAGACCTGTCTCTAACCTGCCCTTTGTGGGTAAGATTATTGAGAAGGTGGTTGTGGCACAACTGGATGGTCATTTGACCAGCCACAATGTTTATGATGCTCTCCATCTGAATGTAGGAACAGACGAGTACTGAGACAGCTCTTGTTTGGGTACTTAATGACCTTCTAATAGCGAGAGATTGAAGGACCAGTTCTTATCTTGGCTCATTCTTGATCTCTCTGCGCATTTGACACCATAGACCATGAGGTGTTACAGTATTAGGACACCTGTGGTCTATCTGTGGACTGTCTGGTATGGTCCTCAGATGGTTTTGATCTTTCCTTGAGGGTAGGACCCAGAGGGTGGTGTCCGGGATATTCTCCTGCATCACTCCCCTATTCTGTGGGGTTCTGCAGGGTTCCATTTTGGCACCCATGTTGTTTGCAGTGTATATGCTGCCATTGGGAGTGATTATTAGGTGGCATGGCTTGAGGTTTCACTGCTACGTGGATGATACTCAGCTATACATGTTCTTGTGCCCAGCCAGGATGCTGCCATTTCAGTCTTTAACAACTGTCTCACTGAGATCCAGGAATGGATGAATGGGAGCTGGCTGTGTTAAACCCAGAAAAGACTGAGTTGTTGGTTGTGACCCAGGTCATCGGGAGGTGTTTTTTTGGCTGGATCACCTTCAGGCTTATGGCTTGAGGGCAACAGTTAACTACCTCAGTCGGGTGCAGAACCTGGGCGCATGTTTGATGACTGTTTGATACTTAAACTGCAGGTGTTGGCAGTTATCAAAGCTTCCTTTACCATCTGAGGAATATTGCCCAGGTGAAACATCTGGTTCCTTCTGATGATCTTCCAACTTTGGTCCACACCTTCATTACCTTCCACCTGACTATTGCAACTCCTCTACCTTGGGTAATATGGGGTTGATATCTACTGCCTGCAGCTCTGCAGAATGCAGCATCCAGGCTACTGACTGGTTCCTCTAGGTCCAGTGATATAATGCCTGTGCTTCACGGACTGCACTGGCTGTCAGTACAGTGGCTGATCACCTTCAAGGTCAGTTTGCTGACCTATAAGGCCCTACACAATCAGGGACCTGGTTACTTGCAAGATCTCCTTCATCCCTACTGTCCTCCCACTCTCTCCATCCACTGACTAGGGATTGCTAGAGATTCCCAGGGTTCATTTGAAGACATCTGGAGCCAGGTCTTTCACTTTTGTGGTCCCAACCTGTGGAATTTTCTACCTTGTCAGGTTTGAGATAGCCGACCATCCAAGATTTTAAACATCATTAAAGACTTGCCTTTTAATATGTCATATGCCATTTATTAGTATTGCAGTCATGGGATTTTATATGTTAATTTTAGTTTTGGCAATTGTTTTGAATTTTGTACAGGCATCTTGGTTTTGAAAGGTGCTTTTATAAGTAAAGATGACATTGACATTGACTATCATGTTGAGGGGGCAGACGGATCGATTCTCATTTATTACTTTATTTACCAGCTCTAACTGCAGATGGCTTGAGTAAATATTCAGTTATGAGTTAATTTTGAATGAGATTCGATCCTTCTGCCCACCCCACCCACACCCCAACACAGTCACACACACACTATGAGCATGCTGGTTCATTTATATTTTCATAGTCATGCTAAGCAAGTTTTAATTTAAAAACATTGGGCAATTTATTGTGTGCTTCTGCACAATCTTTGAGGTAGTCTAAGACAGGGCAGTAAAGGTGACAGCATGCATTATGCAGCAAATTATGATAATATTGGAAGGTAGGCAGCTCAAGACACCAGGGATGGAACCGTCTAAACCACCACAAGGACTAAAAGTACGAGTGGAACAACTGTACATACAGTGGTATTGTAATCAATGATCCCTCCTATGTTACAATAAAATGTTAGCTTTATTCACAATAAACTGAAAAGCAACAGTGTAGCCATGTAGCACCCCAGTGTCAACGTTTCCATGACCTAAACATTTAGTGAATTGTGAATAAATACAACACTTTTTTCCTGACATAGCATTTGTCATTTTATCCTAGTCCTCTGACATGCAGCTGTTCTTCTTGTACTTCTAAATTACGGTAATGTCCATGGTACCACATAGCTGCAGAGGGTAGTTTAGGTAAGACTGACCAGCATGCTATGTTAATGTCCCTGTTACTGCTCAGTCTAAGAGGGTATCCTGGGATAAGACCAAGCAGAAATGCCACATCACTCTCATTAGATGTTCAGGTTTCTACAGAAGCTACCATGGAATCACTGATATTGGACTCAGATACTTTATAACATTTTTAGTAGTTAGTAGCAGAATGATAATGCAGCAGTTAGAAAAATATATGTCTCACCACAGTCAGATATCTGCTAAGCTTACTGGGTACAATTTTTTTTCACATTGTTCAGCTATGCATTATGGACTTGGGTATTCTCTCAAATATTTTTAGCTGTCATTATCAGAACGCTAGTGTAGTAATTAAAATGGTACATGGAAAAGTATTTAATTGATATGGGTTGACCAGCCACTAGTAGTAAATGGTCTCACATCCAGCTATGCTTATGAGTTCTGCAACCATGTCCTTTTTTAAAAGATTGAAATGTATCATCCCACCCCTTTCAGGCCCCAAACCACACAAACTGGTGTTAGAACATATTCCACTACTTATGTAATAAAATATAAAATTAAGATACAAACTCTTCCTTTTTCTTGCTCCGTGCTGCTGCAATCAAGTGTGCAAACGATACACTGTGGATGCATTGCCATCCCATCAGTATATGCTATCCTATGTCCATTTGTGTTAGTTGCCATAATTGCTGTCTCACTACTTTGTAACTTGCATTATGCTCAAATATATGGACATAGCACAACTCATCTGTAATGACACCTGATTCTGGCACCATAATCTAACTGTGTGCTCTGATTCCCTACCTCATCTGGTGAGTATAGAGGTTTTGCATACCACTGAATTATTTACTGCTTGGTTAGTCTGTGGGCACACTCACCATGTGGGTCATTGTGGCTGTAATAACAGTATACTGTACATTGATAGTGCACATCTAACTCCTTGTTCTTTTAGAAATATTTTGATTAAATCTACTAAATATTCAGATGGTGGTTGCCTTTTCTCTATTGTGAAGTGATATCCGAAGGCTTATTTTATTTACAAAATACCCAAAATTATTTTGGAAATATTTGAAAATGAATGTACCCATTCTGTATGCTGTATAGTTTTAAAGTGTCTCTTTACTATTTTTTTTCTTTTTATGTTATTGGTTGCACTGGTCGACTTGCATGCAATCTAATTTATTTTCAATGACTCAGATAAAGAAAAGCAACAGGCAATGTTTTTTAACTCAGTCTTCCATGCTGATCTCATCTGTCACTGTCCTAATTAATGCAGTATCCTGATGTCCTCATCAGAGAAGTGCTCCTCTTGAGTTTTATCTTGTAAGCTGACAAGAGTACTAGTATCTCAGTGTGCCACCAACTGACCCACCTACCCATATTACCTCACATACAGTATATGGGTCATTTCTATTTCTGCAAATCATGGTTTAAGTCCTCTGTTTAGGACAGGACACCATTACATGGTGTGTAATGTGACACAGTCTGAAATGTAATTATGACTTTTACAAGCAAGTGGCACTACTGTACATGTCACGTGCTCATGATTCATCAGCTTATATCATGTACAGCTGTACATGCTCTGGTGGAGTTCAGACAGTGACTGGCTGTGGTGGTGAGATGAGCTATGCCAGTCACTGGCTGGGTGGGGGTTGGGGTAGTCTGCCACTGCCGGATGGTGGGGTAGGGGTCATTAGACTACCAGAGATAAGGGGATCTAATACTCGGGTAATGCAGTTTGTGGGAGGTGGCTGATCTGGCATGGGGAGGCATGAATAGCCCTGCAGGGCTTTAACTAACATATTCAGGGTCAGAGCATGGGGACAGCAATAGTTCTTCGGGCTTTAACTAGCATTTCAAGGGGTCAGGCATGGTAGGGACAAGCCCTTACAGGTCTTTAACTTGGATGTTTGGTGGTTGGGGCATTAGGGTGTATGGGGCAGTATATGTAGCAGCATGGGGAGTGATTGGTGGGGGAAGGTTACATGGCATCGGTGCTGGGCTGGTGGCACATACACACAACCCTGGAGGGCATATATATCGACACCAGCAAAAGCTGATGTTACTGTACTTTGGTGTATGTCCTCTGGGGATTGTTTGATAATGGCAGTCTTGGGGTCTTTGTTGCTGCCCTTCCAAAATAGGGGCAACTGATGCCAGCACCATGTTGTTGGAGCTATACGGCATAACTGGTGGTGTTTGTCCAGTTTGGAGCAAGCAGCCTCGACATGTTGTAGGCTGCTTTTCAGAATACCTCATGTCACAACTGCTGGTGTAACTTGCAACTTGTGCCATTTATTGTGGAGCAAGTTGAGTCACACCCGTGTAATCTTTAAAAATCAGGCCCAAAGTTTTTGATACTACTGTAGCTGTTCGCTCATTATTTATTTAAGCAATAATACATGACAGAGCATGTGTTGTTGTGAGATAATACACATGCCTTGTGTGGTGTGTTACAAGGTGCAGCTGAGTGACTTTAACCACACAAGAAGAGTGTAAATCCTACTAGTACTATACATACCCAGAAGTGCATTATTGCAATTATAAAACAAATATGATATTAAACTTAAAAAAAAAATTAATTAGGTTCAAAGATAGTAAGCATTTGATTACTAGGTTCTTTACCATTTGTATGTTGCAGGATGTACTCACTGTCATGTGACATGTTTTGACCAATGAGGTTACAGGATTTTCATGACCCATTTCATAGCAAGCTACAATACCGACAGGGCAGTACTAGGCTATAGTCAATGGCCCAGGGATGTAATGAGGCCCAACACTGCAGGTGGAGGGCCTTATAGCCCAGAAGGTGGGTATAGCCCATACTGCCCACCATGGAGGGTATTATTGCCTAGAAATTGTGTAAGTATAATGGAATAATGTTTTTTAATTATTTTTTTTTTAAGTGTTTAAACTCAATAAATTAGTTCTTCCGCCTGCATTTGAGTGGTGTTTTCTTTCCATGGAGCTGCTTGTCATGCTTAAGTTCCCCCACACACACACACAGAGCTGTGAGTGAAGAAACAAGCCTTGTATGGGTAAATTTTAATGGTTTGCCTTTCAATTTACCTTGGTTCTCAGCTAGGTAACTGAGGAGAGATATACATTTAAAGAAGAGAGAATCGGAAATCAGGAGAGGAGCAGAGGTGCCTGGGGTGGTATAGTGTACAGCAGGTTGAGAATCAGGAAAGCGTGGTCGGGAGCCAATTGTTGAGGCTGCATTCGTTTTTAAGTTTCCTGGTCCTTCCTGCCTGCTATAAGCAGTGAGTCAGAGTTATTTTTATCTTTTTTTTTTTGTTCTTGTTTACTAGTTCCTGGTCCTTGCTGCATTCCAAGAGGACTGGAAGTGTGAAAGTGGAGCTCCATTCAGTGAGAATGTTGCTGTTTCTGAGGTGCTTAATGGATAGGAACAGGGAACTTAGCTGATGAACTCTTCACTGAAAGGAAGGTACTCTGATTCTGAGCAAAGCTGCCGTGTTTTTATTTTTGGTATTGATGAGTACAACAGCAGTGCATTAGTGACAATCACAGTGATGAGCAGCCTGGTATGGAAAGAAGGTCTGTTACATCTTGAACAAGGGATTGACCACTGCTGTTTTGTAGAGTTTTCTGTTTGGAAGACACAGACATTCTCTGGTCCACGCTTGGCCTCAGGGATGTTTATTAAACTTTAAAATGTAAATCAAGAAATCACAGGGTTCAAAACATTGGGAAAAGGTCTGGAGGACTGGGGTCGGCTCTACCTCTCACTAAGCAAGACAAAAAAATGGCTAACATTTGAAAACAAAATGAGGGGTTTACCAATTAGAGACCGGGCTAGACAGCAGGATTCTGGTAATAGAGTTGGCTGGGCTGGTACTTTTAATAGACGGGCATCTGTTGTCTGATAGATGCCCAGCAGAGAAGTCCTCAGCCTATTAGAAACTGGGAGTACTTTTACCCATTTTCTAATTATAATTTTGAATGGTGTTGTAGTGTATTTAATCACCATGAAAATCTTGAAGTATGTATTTTCTACCAAAATTTGAACCCTATGTTTTGGTCCCATCTGCACCCCACCCAAAGAAACACACACACAGACTAAGCACCTGAAGTTTTGTGTCTGCTTCCATAGCCACACTAAGCCCTCAGAACCTCCTGCTCTATTCTGGTGTATCCTGAAAACTCTTCTGGTATCTGGGTATGAGGCTGTCCTGTCGGTGACAAAGTAGCTCCTCCTTCAGCTGTGACAGCAAACACGCTGAACTATGTCATCTGGAAGCCAACTGTCAGCTTCTACAATTTAAATTCTTGTGCCTTCTCCTAAGTTGGACCCAATTGGTCCTTCACCAAATAATGATAGAAAAGTCAGGAGTGTTGGGGGTTATTCATCTCCCGCCAAGGAAAAGAGAAGGAATGATTAGCAAAAGTGTGCTTAGGTATGTGGACAGGAGGGAAATTGGTGGAAGGGACTGTCCACAAATGCCAGAAGCTTAGGAAAAATATAGGAGATTTATAAGCATTAATTGAGGGGGATGGATTAGGTATCATAGCCATAACTGAGATATGGTGGTACGAACACCATCACTGAGATGGGGGTCACAGGATACAGGTTATTCAGGAGGGATAGGATTGGCAGGAAGGGTAGAATAGTAGCAATATACATCAGGGAGGAATCAAGGTCATGGAGGGAATGGAAGAGCAGGGTAAATGGAAAACATATGGGTCATGCTGGAGATAAAGGCTGGGTCAGCACTAAGTCTAGAAGTTGTATACAGACCACCTATACAGAGTGAGGAAACAGATATGCAGATGCCGTGGGAGGATCAAAGAATGTTTTGAATGGAGAATTCTACTTGGGAGATCTAATTCTCCCAGAAATAGACTGTGATATCTCATCGGCAAGGTCGGCTAAGAGTGGGGAGATTATAATGTCACTTTAGGTGCCTTCCCATGTCAGCAGGTCGGAGAGCCCACAATGGAGGGAAACATACATGATATGGTCGTAATCAAGGAGATAGTGTGGATTTATTGAGGGTGGATACAGTGATAACAGCACAGTGTGCTTCAAGATCAGAGCAGGGTATGAGGCTTGTTAAACAAACATGAAGGACTTATACTTCAGGTAGGCAGATTTTTCCCATGATGAGTGAATTATTCTGGGAGGAAGTGGAGGGGTAGGAGGGGATGGAGCGAGGTCAGGAGAAATATGGTATAAGATAAATTGTGACTCTATTACTGCAACAGATAGATGTGTAAGGAGGGTGATAAAGAAAAAAAAGATGGAGGAGGCCACTATTGTTCATTATGGAGATGAGGGAAGCAATAGGGAAAAGAAAAGGGCATTCATGGAATATAAGAGGATGCAGGGTGGAGGATAGGAAAGCTTTCAATTAGAAGCTGAGGGTGACAGGGCAGGAGATTAGGAAAGCTGAACCAGAAAATGGAGATAACTGATAGGCAGGCCAAATGGGTGGGGATAATGTTGTTTTGATATATAGGGAAAGGAGAAAGGTAAGGTTTGGGATAGTAAGGATTAAGGGGAACGGGATTGCATGTTGAAGTAAATTTTGAGGAGGCTGATGTGATGGTGGGATAAGGGGTAGATCCTAGCACAATCAGTTTGGAAGAGGAATGTAGAATTTAGATATTTTGAGGGTGAACAAGGCCATGATCACTGATGGACTACACCTTATGTTGCTCAGGGAATTAATGGGGTACCGTGGAATCATTGACATCATTATTTAACTTGTCTATGAATACAGAGTGTATACTGGAGGACTTGAAAAAGTCAGACATGGCACACCTTCATAAAAGTGGCAGCAGGGAGGATGTGGGCAATTATTACCAGTTAGTCTTACATTGGTAGTTGGTAAAGTAATAGATACAATATTGAAACAAAGGAGGTAAACTCTTTGGAAGATGGGAGTGCTGCAAACATTTGACAGCAGATTACTCCTAGGGCCAGTCTGTTCTGACAAACCTGGACCGAATTATTTCATGAGGTGATGAGATTGGTTGATCAGGGTGGGGCAAAGGACGAGGACTACATGGACATGGGTGAAGCATTTGACATGGTGTCCCACAAAAGTCTGGTTAATAAGTTCGGTTTCAAGGGTAGGACAGAAATTAACAAGATAGGTGGAGAGCTGGCTGACAGGTAGCAGCAAATGGGTGGTGTTCAATGAAGTACACTTTGGAGAGACAGGGGTGATGAGTGTGATCCCACAAGGGTCGGTGTTGGTGACCATTCTGCTTAGTATCTATATCTATGACATAGTTGAAGTGTTGCAGAGGAAGGTCTGTCTATTCGCAGATGACACATGACTCAGCAACAGGGTGAACACTGGTGGTGGGGGCTGAAGACAATGAAGAATGATCTAAGCTTACTGGATGAGTGGTCAGGAATATGGCAGATAAAATGAAATGCCAGGAAATGCATAGTGATGCACTTCGGGAGGAAGCAAAATTCCACATACACACCGGGTGGAGGGGTGGAAGGATGCATCCAGGCAAAATAATGATCTAGGAGTTATAATCACTGATGCCCATAGGGTGGGGAACCACTGCAGCAATTCAGTGTGCAAGGCCAACAGAATGCTGGCATGCATAAGTAGAGGGATCACCAGCAGAAGAAGGAGGTGCTGATGTCAATGTACAGTTCCATAGTTCGGCCAGATCTGGTATATGGAGTACATTTATGGAGGCCCCAGCTACAAAAAGATACAGATGGCATGGAAAGGGTTCATAATATAGCCTCTAAACTGGTGCATGTGCTAAGATGGAAGATATACGAGAAGAGGATGAAGGAGATCAATTTGTATCATCTGGAGACAAGAAGAAAAATTACTCACCTTAGTAATTGTGTTTCTTCTAATGGAGTCTTGCTGTATTCTGACAATCTGTAGTTAGCTCCAGAATTTAAACCACCCCAGAGAACAACGGTTAACTTTCTATGCAGTGCATAGAATGCTGAGCTTGAGCTCAGTTGAGGTCTCTGTCTGCAGCCCTTTGAAACCCAACTGTCAGATTCTAATGAGCAAAAACTCACTAACTACCCTATGTGAAATTGTAAATTTTTAGTACAACTGGCAACAAGAGTTTTGGATTCCCAAGGGACTCAAGTCGGAAACCCAAAACCAAAAACCAATCCAAAAAGAATAACAATACAATAAAAACACCCATACAAAAGAGGGATGGTGTGAAGAAGCACCTCTGGGTGCAACACTGCACCTGCCCACCCACTTCCCAAAAACAGGTTCTGAGAGGGAGGCAGGAGGAGATCAGAATACAGCAAGACTCTATTAGAAGAAACACCATTACTAAGGTGAGTAAATTTTTCTTCAAACATGAAGTCTTGCTGTATTCTGACTATCTGCAGACTACTAAGCAGTACCTCCATGGAGGAGGGAGAGAACCTACTTTGGGAATAGGCTCTGAAGTACTGCTGTGTTGAACCGAGCATCACTCTTAGCCTGATATCCAGAGAGTAATGCTTGGTAAAGGCATGGACTGTTTTCCAAGTGGCTGCTTGACAAATTTCAAAAGAGAGAATATCCCTGGCAGCAGCCAGGGAAGTAGCTGTACTCTTTGTAGAGTGAGCCCTGAGGCCTGAGGGTGGAATCTTTCCCAGTTTCTCATAGCAGAATTGTATACAAGACACAATCCACCTGACACTAGTTCTCTTGGTGGCAGGTTTTCCTTTCCCACTTCTCCATAAGTGAGGAACAACTGGAGGGAATCAAACCTGTGACCCTTGGAATGCTCTATGTAGTAGCTAAGAGCTCTTTTAACATCTAAACTGTGTAGCCCTCTCTCCTGAGGAAGAATGATTAGTGAAGAAGACTGGAAGAGGCACAGAGTAATTCAAGTGGAAGTCTGAAACAGCGTTGGGCAAGAACCTTCTATTGGTTCTAAGGACCACTTTCTCCTATGAAAGGATTTAAAATCAGGTTCCACTGACAGGACTTGCAATTCACTGATACATCTGGCAGAGGTAATGGCTACCAAAACACAGTTTTCCAAGTCAAGTACTTTAGCTCTGCTGAGGACATAGGCTCAAAAGGAGGTTACATAAGTTAAGCAATGCAAACATTTAAGTCCCAGGCAGGGCAGGATCCATTAAGGGAGGATTGGTAGGAAGCAATCCTTTGAAAAATTACAGAACACAAGATGAGGTGATAGTGAGGAAGACTTCCCACTCACAGAAAAGGAAAACAGCTGACAAGTATACCTTGAGAGTAGCTGGTCTGAGGCCTAGGCCATTCAGATGGACCATATAATCCAGAACTGTAGGCAATTCAGGAGTGTCTGAGAGGTATGTTTTTGGAACACCAAATGCTGAATCTCTTCCATTTGGAGTTATAGGTCTTTCTGGTGGCGGGCTTTAGAGGCTTTGAGAATATCCAGGAGCCCCTGAGACAGATGCAAATCTGCATACTCTAACCTTCAAGAGCCATGCCTTGAGGTTGAGAGACCAAAGATTGGGGCACCAAATCCTCCCTGAGAGGAGGTTAACAGGTTGTAATTCCTGGGAAGAGAGGGAAGATAGACTGCTAGAGACAGCAACAGGGGGTACCAAGGCTGTCTGACCCAGTCTAGAGCAATCAGAATCACTTTGCAAGGTTGTGACCTTATCTTGACTAGAACTTTGAACAGTAGAGAAATGCATATAGAAATTCCCTTCCCAGTTTAGAATCAGAGCATCCAGAGGACTGAGCCCAAGACTTGGGGTCTGCAACAAAAGAGAGGAAGTTGGTGGTTGTCTGGGACTGCAAAGAGATCTATCTCTGGAATGCCCCACCTTGAAAAATCACTTTCAACACCAGAGGGTCAGGGACCATTTGTGATGGCCCTGGAGCTCCTGCTCAGTGCATTGTCCTTCCCTGGAGGGTGGACTGTTATCAGAGAGGTCTGCAGAGAATAAGCCCGGGACCACAATTTCATGGATTCCATGCACAGCCGTAGACTGAGTGCTCCTGCTTGTTAATGTACCACATGGTGGTGGTATTGTCTGTTCTGACCTGAACCACCTTGTTCTGCACTAACTGAGAGAAAGCTTGCAGAGACAGAAAACTGCCCTGAGTTCCAGGAGATTGATATGGAGAAGGGATTCCTGAGGGGACCACAGTCCCTGGGCAGTGAGGGCTCCCAGATGGGCTCCCAGCCCAGAAGGGAAGCATCCATGGTAAGGTCCACTGAATGAGACTGAGTGACAAATGGGACCCTTGTCTTAAATTGCCCTGGTCCTGCCACCACTGATTAGCTTGGATCAGAGTCCGAGTCACTGGAATCAGTTTGGTAAGGGATCTTTCCTTTGGGATCAAAAGGCCCTCAGATGGAACTGAATTTCCCTCATCTGGAATCTTGCCCATTGGACCACTGCTGTAGAAGCTGCCATGTGGCCCAAGAGCTGAAGGAAATGCCTTGCTGGTTGGGATACCTAAGAAGGAAGAAGCCAGTTCTGTAAGAACTCTGCCCTTTCCAGGGAAGAAAGGCTCTTCCTTGACAGTATCCAGCTCTGCCCCATGAAGGTAAGAAGCTGCACTGGTTCAAGAACTGATGTGGGAGGCAGAGAAGAAATTCTAGAGAAGTGAGCACTTGCTGTGTCACTTGCAAATCTGACTTGATTCTTGTCTGAGACTGACTCACTATGAGCCAGTCATCCAGATATGGAAAATGGAAATATTTTGCCTTCTTAAAAGGCAACAACTACTGCCAGGCACTTTGTGAAAATCCTTGGGGATGATGTTAGACCAAAGGGCATTGCTTTGAACTGATAATGGCCTGAGGACAACTTGAACCTGAGGTACTTTCTGTGGGAGCACCTGATGGGAATGTGAAAGTAGGCATCGTTGAGGTCCAGGGAGGCTAGCCAGTCCCCTGGCCTTAGAGAGGGAAGAATTATTCTCAGAGTCACCATCTTGAACTTTGGTTTTAAAAGATGTTTGTTCAGGTATCTTAGATCTAGGATGGGTCACCACTCCCTGTCTTTTTGGGGTAACGAAGTACCTGAAGTACAGACCTTGCCCCAGTGTAGGTAGGATATCTCTATGGCCCTTAAGGTCAGAAGAGATGAAACCTCTGCCTCTAAAGCAAGGGTTTCGGAGTGGCCTGCAGGTGGAAAGGATCTGGCTCTCATCTTCGGAAATTTTTGAAGCTTGAGAACAGACCCTGGCTTCTACTTCCAGGACCCCCTGTCTGAGGTAATAGACATCCAGTCCTGGACAAAGTAAGCCAGCCTGCCCCTACAGGAATAGGAGAGTCGACCGGGCTGACCCATTAGGTGTCTGCTTGGCAAGAGCCTTAGGCTGAGGAGTGGATGCAGCCCTGCTCATCCCCCTTCTGCCTCTCCTCTGAAGAACCCTCTGTGAAAAGGGAGAAGAGGCCTGTGCTTGGTAAAAGGCCTATGAAAAGGCCTGCCCTGCCCTAGATTGCTGCCTTTGAGGAGTTGCCTGCCTCTCTTGGCCTGAGCACTCCTATAAGTGGTCCTGTACTCATCCATTTCTTCATGTAATTCTCTGTCTGCTCCCCAAACAGAGAATTACCCACCACAGGAAAATCCATGGCCTTAGCCTGGGTGTCCTGTGAAAGCCTAGTACATCTGAGCAAGCCATTCTCTGAAGAGCCACAGATGTAGCCATGACTCTTGGACTCATCATTGAGTCCACAGCAGCATGAAATTGTACCTTTGATGCCTCAGTCCCATCAGCAGCCACCTCCTCCAGCTCCTTGGCCAGCTGCGGGAGGCCTGTTTAGCCAGTGCCAGTACAGTGTCCCGCCTGGACTGCTGGTACCTGGCTGTATAGGCCATATAGTTCACCGACTGAGTCCCAAGGAAGATGTCATGTACTGCTTTTTGCCATGGCATCAATCTTCCTGGAGTCTTTGTCTGGGGTGTGAAGTCAAGGGAATATTTGGTTGTCACAGGCAGCAGCCTGCACTGTCTCAACATGGCTGCATTGTTGGTATAAAAACTCTGTATCTGAGCCTGATAGTGTGTACCTCTTGTGCATCCTTCTGTCAATAGGAGGTACAGAATTGGGAGACTTTAGGATTTTCTGTGCCTGCTTCCCAAAGGACTTGTGAAGAGGAATAGACAGTCTCCTGGACTCAGGAATGTCCATCATTTCCATATACTAAGGCTCCCTTGATCCTCCATTGCCTCTTCCATAGGAAGATGGAGGTTTCAGCCACCTTTCTGTAAAACAGATAGTGGGGAGGGGACTCAGAAAGCCTAGGAGGGAAACACCAGAAGGTCTGTCTGGGGAGATATCTGGTTCCACAGGCCATCCAGACTTTCACCATCATCACCATCATCTTCAAACTCCTCCTCCTGAAACTCTGGTTCATAAAGATCTTCAGGGTATAATCTTGAACCAGGGAACCAACCGAACCAAACCCCTGCCAAAATGATGCCAGATTGGTCGGAACCGGTGAAGCGATTCCACAATCTGAATCGCTTCTGGCTAGTTCCTCAGCAGTCAGAACATGAACCTCTGATCTGGAACCAGTCAATTCTTTGTGTTGCTTCCTTTGTAGGAACTGACCCTCAGGATTGGCTCTCCTCTTGCCCAAAGAAGTATCGCCTGGTCAGAGGGCACTCTTCTGGTTCAGTCGAACTGAACCGGGCTGGCCATCTGGATCAGTGGACTTTTGGCCTCCATTTCCTAAGTCTACCTAATCTCTTCTCAAGGGTAGATTTAGGAAAATTTTTACAAATTTGGCAGTCTGTATCAGGTGTTATAACCCCAGACAATAAACATAGGTGGTGTGGGGATCGGCTAAGCAAAGACCTCACTGCAGTGTTGAAACCCAGTGGGCCCGGTTTTCTTCTCAGGTTCTCAGACATTGCCAACTCTAACCAAACTTTCCTTTTATGGCAACCACCAGGCAAGACTCCTTATTAGTTCCTAACCATGTTACTGGTATTGTAAAAACATACAAAACACGTTTTTTTAGAACCGATAAGGACCGGTAACCACACTCTAAAGTAAAATATCAAAATTCACTAAAAGTGATCGGTTTGGCTGAACCGATCATCAAGTTTACAATTTCCACACAGAATTCAGACAAAACCTATCTAGTACTCACAGTACCGCAGACAGATACTGAACCAACTATGTGGAACAAATTTGGCTTAAAACTGACAACTTTAACTGACTTTCGAACCGAGCTTGAAGGAGAAATCTCCACAGTGGCTGTTCAGTGAGGCGGAATAAAGAATCTGACAGTTGGGTTTCAAAGGGCTGCAGACAGAGACCTCAACCGAGCTCAAGCTCAGCATTCTATGCACTGCATAGAAAGTTAACCCTTTGTTCTCTGGGCAGTTTAAAGGCTGGAGCTAACTGCAGATAGTTAGAATACAGCAAAACTTCATGTTGTTTGAAAGGATGGGGAGAAGACTGAAATATTCATGCATATGCAGGGATTATAAAGTGAGGGATAGATTAATTTAAGGAATACAGATACAAGAACTGGGGGTATTTATTGAAATTGAAGGGGGTAGGATTAGGGAAATGTTAGGAAGCATTACTTCACGTACAGAGTGGTGGAGACATGGCACAGTCTGTTGGAGGTGGTTGTGAGTGCATGCAGTGGAGTGTTTCAATAAAGCATGTGACAAACACAAGGGGTTGTCATGGGAAGATGGGTGGGAACTAGGATGGGGTGGGGACAAACAGAGTGAGGGAATTGGCAGTCTCAATGGGATATGAAGGTCCTTTTCTCCCAACATATTTCTATGAATATATTAATCTATAAGCTTACTAAGGTAATTGGTATAATTTAATTACAGAGGATAAATAATGGTGCTGTACGTGATTCTGCACAGTCTTAGAAGGTTCATTAGGTAAGACCGAGCAACAAAGATCACCTAATGTGCTTAGTATTCTTCAAATTTTCCAATGAAGCTTACTGTTGAATCACTGACAGTGGAATCATATATTCTCAAGTTTTAGCAGTCAGTAGCAGAACGACAGTGTTAAAAGTACCTCCTAGTCGCCCACCATCCAACCTCATGGAATGCCTCTTGCAGTGCTTATTTTCCTATAAGCATCTCTGTTCTCCTCACCACCTACTGGACATCCCTGATCCACCAGCTCAGCTTTATGGCCCTAACAATTTGCATCAGAGCTTTGAGGAGGCATTGGTGGGTTCAAGGAGCCATCTATTTATCCTGGCGCCCATGCCCCCATCACCTCACCCCTCACTTTCATCATCATTCTCATTTCGTTCTCTGATGACTGCACCTCCCCTATGATTCTTCTGAATTAACTCTCACCATGTTGTATGCCAGTAAAACCTACTTGAGACCTGAATCCCCCATTAGGTTACACTGTTCAAATAAATATGCACTATTTATTGTGCCATTTAGAAGTTTATGATGTGGTGTCAATTTCATGGTGCCATGTATTAACTCCTTTTTTCCACAGAAAAGTTTATATGTAGGTTATTGTGGCCACAGCAGTGTTACCATTTGAAAATCTGATATTTATGAGTGTGAGTATTTCGCCTCGAATGCATTGAGATAACAAAACTGAATAAGATATAATGGTGAAGTGTGTTGTGCCTCAATGCCGAATACAGAGGATTGTGGAAAGGCAATTTTAGAATACCAACACAAGATGAAGTGAGAGAGAAGTGGATGTTGTTTATCAATCACAAAAGCTCATGGAAACCATGCAAAAGAACAGTATTATGTGAAGATCACTTTTTGACAGTGACTACACCGCACATCCTCATACAGCACGCTTATGCTTACAAGAGGCTATATCTAAAGAAATATGCATTTCCAGCAAGGAGAAGTTCATGTATGATGGATTCTCAGTCATTTTCTGTAAATCCTGTTGAACCAAATCCATCAGATGACAATGGTACTTAAATAGTGACTGTATTAGGTATATTAAATAATGGTTATATTGCATGGAATTATAAAATATTTATTACCTGTAATAAAGTAACCATTGATTATGTCCACATGTAGGTTTCCAATGCGTCCGTACATGATACAGATCAAGATATGCAGCTAGTTGCAGAAGCATTGACTGACATGAGTCAAGTTCAAGACAGGAATCTACATTGATGAATAAGACAACAGCTGCATGCAATGCTGTATATGATGGCACCTGGTATTGCAACTTGAATGATTCAGTACGTATTCATGTATGTCCATACTTTTTTTCTGGTGGGTGGGTAGATGACAGTATATGCATGATGTAGTTACAGCTCAGCAACTTGTAAATATGTACTTACCTTACTATTTTGACTTGAATTATAGTATCAAATCAGGACATAGTGATGTCCTTGCCCATGTTATACATTATTTTGTTGATAACTCTACTCTATGTAGAAAACGGATTTGGCAACACTCTGTGACAATTCACACTATGTTACTTCCCAAAGGGTAATGCAAGAACTATGATGCACTATTTGTTTTGACATGCACTCATTCAGCCTGAGACATACTATAAGTTGTGCATTGTTTAGCATCGACAAATAATATTATTCTTGGTATTAACAGAGATCAAAGACATCAAGTAAAAAAAATGTATTACACGGTGACACTTCTCTTCTATGAAAATATACAGACTATATATTATGTATTAAAATTCAAAGCAGCAGTGCAACAATAAATTTTACTCCAGTGGGTTTCTCTTTGAATAACTTAAAACAGACATCAAGCAGCATGCCGCTAAACTAAAATCATAGGTAACTGCAAAATGACAACCTTTCGCTGCACTGCTGCTTTAACTCAGTATTTTTCTGGTCGCTACGTAGTGTTCTCTTTTGTATCTATTTGGTCATTCGGTTCTGCAAGGAACACGTTCAAATTACATCTACACTAGTGAAGATGGGTAACTGTAATGCAAGGCATATGAATATGTAACTAAAAAACAGATGACATTTACAACCCAACATGCACTACTACTACTATAGTGGAGTGTCTTATACCAGTAAGTAATGAAACTGTATACTAAGTTATTTATGGAGATATAAACATGTTAATGACCACCAGGCACATTCAGTATGCATGTTAACCATACACTTATATTTGGCATCATATCATATATGGTCATTGCTCTTTATCCCATCCTGCCACCTCTTTGTTCTGCTATGCCAGTCCCACCATATCAAACTTGAATAGATCATATTCTGGTACACTGATATACCAGACAAGGTTGAAATTGTACCATGCATCTGTAATTGTTTCCACTGCATGTCAAAGTCTGCATCTGCTAGCAAATCCTCCCGGTCTGGGATTTTATTTTCCAAGATATGGGCATTTGTTACCATGTCTTACCAAATTCTCCATCCTACCTCCATCTGCTATTGTTCTTACTATCTCGCCTCTTCCTTCCAGACCAGTTTTATTCTTATGGGAACCTGACTCTTCTGTCCCCAACCCCCAGCCTACACTTCTACACTCCTCAGTTGATTGCTTCTCTCTGTCTGTCTCATTAGTGATAGTAAATGTCATGGTAGCTTACTATTGTATGGAAATATTTTTATCATGAATATGCAACCTGATCCTGTTTTATTTAAATAAATTAAGAATGTTAAATTGCTTCATTTCTGAGGATGTTAGAGAATGAAGAAACTTGATGCCTAAATTTTCAAAGAAACACAGGTCTGCAGCAAAAAGTATGGTGACAGATCCACCAGACAACTTGCAGGTATAAGACCAGTTTATATAAGGGAGCAATAATGTTAGGTTATCAAAATTTGTAGATTGTTTGCCTTAGTGTTAAAATATATATATATATATATAGATATAGATATAGATATAGTTATGTGGTTACCATAAAAACAACATGTGCTGTCTCAATTCACAGGTCAAATGAATAGAGATTAAGAAGAGTTTCTACTACGAACAAAAGTACACAAATCAATAGTTCAACCTTGTTGGTATCTAGTTTTTGTCAAATTGGTCCCGCACTTGCAACCCGATGATAGAGAAGCTAAAACATTTGTAGATAAAGGCACACGATGCAACTTTTGCAATTGCTATGAAATGTACAGTTCATCAGATAGATTCTTCTTATTCCAAATCAGAAGAGGATGAAGATTATGACAGTAAAGATCCAGAATGGTTCCGAATGAGTCAGATGTTGAAGAGGTAACGGAAACATTTGATGCTAGATTGACTGATACTGATGAATTACATAGCACATCAACATTCTAGGAGGAAAGAAAGTTTATTGTATACCAGACATGTCTTGCAGCTCTTTTGGCAGTGTTTTGCCTTATGTTGATTGTTTGTGAAATGTCTAGCTGGAACATTCATCACCATAGAGATGAATTGCAAAATGGACATAGCATATCGTGGGCAAATCAACCTAAATACAGGATGCTGCCAGCTGGCAACCTAGAACTGATGTCATCAATATTTTGTCTGGTGCTGCACCTGCAAGGTTATACATTTGTTCAGTGTCATGAAGATGTCTGTCATCTCATATTGGACATACACAACAATCCAATGATTGTATGTTGTGCCAAGTATACATAAGTACTGGGAAGACTTCAAAACACTCTGTTTAAATCCAATCTGACTCACAGTATTGACACTAGAGGAGATGCAAGATACTGTTCACCAGGACACTCCGCTAAATATGGAAGCAATACTTTCTGGATTTAACCATTAACAAGGTCCTGCATGTAGAGCTAATCCAGGTACAAGTAAAAAAGTTTGTGATTATAACTGGTTATTTAAATACAGCAATTTCTGATACAAGATATAAGTTTCTCATGTGATCTGTATATTACAGAGCAATGAGGGCAGAAATTCTAATTCTATGGAGTTGGAAGGAATACGACGTGGACTTGAATACTTCAATGGAAATGGACTTCAGCTGTCTAGTATAATAACAAACTGACATCCTCAAGTCAAGAAGTTTATTTGAGAACAATACCCTGGTATTAATCATTGGTATGATGTGTGCATGTTGCAAAGGTAATCTTATATATAGTTAGATAGGAGAATCTGTCAGAGGTACAGATAGTTTATTAATTTTTTTTTGCTTTGTACGTAGGTATCAAGAAAAAATTGAAAATAAACACACATGACATCATGTCTCGATCTTGGCCCTTAGGCATTTTCAATTTCAAATCATGTCTACTGGTATGCTGCATCTAGTAATGGGAATGCAATTTTGTTACAGCCAAGAGGGCTAGTATTGATAACCATGTGGTGGATAAATCCAACGGCCATAGTCAACTTCACCCTCAGTGTCTGCATGAAGACTTAGAAGAGAGGATTTGGATTGTGGAATGTATGTTGACAAGTAACTATCATATGTATATTGAATACAGTGATTTTGGGGAATTTGTTGATGTGGATCACTGACAGCTGGAATAATTTCTCATTGACAAATCAGAGGATTTAAAATGTCTGAAAGGTGCCAGCCAGTAAATCAAGAAGCATAATTTAGTGTCTGTCTCCCTTGCCCTTGTATAATGGCTTATGGTATATAGTAGAGCATTGTTCTATGTAGAAATCCATCCTTTTCAAAATGCAGTTGAATAAGTAGTTAAGCTGCCACTAAGATAAACCAGGGAACTATAGACCAGCAAGACTCATGTCCATCATGGGGAAGATAATGGAAATGATCATGAGGGAGAGGCTGGTGTCCCCACTGGAGCTCAATGGGGTGTAGAACAGTAAAGAGCATGGCTTTGTCACAGGTAGATCCTAATAAACTGACCTGGTTGATTACTATCTCTGGGAAACTAGGAATAAGGAAAGGGCCATGCTGTGGATGTCCTGTACCCATACTTCAGCAAGGCATTCAACTTGGTGCTGCATGGGAGACTAGGAATAACACTTGAAGGCATAGTGGCAGGAGTAAAAATGGTTGGATGGGTGACAAAATGGCTGCAGGGAAGACAGCAGAGGGTGGTGGTTGAAGAAGAACTCTCATGCTCAAGGGTAGTAATAAGGCGGGTTCTGCATGTCTCGCTGGGATCAGCATTATTTAGAATATTTTTACAGACATTTCCATTGGCATCAAAAGCATGATCAGCCTGCTTGCCTACTACACAAAGCTGGGGCAGTGGTGGATGACATAGACGGTGGCAGAGTTTGCAGGAAGATATGAAAAATCTGGAGAACTGTTTGGATACTTGACAGATGGGGTTCAATGCAAAAAGTGTAAGGTACTGTATTTTAGGAAATAAAATCCAAGGAGAAACTACCAACTGTGGGGAGTGCAACTGACAGACACTGAGGAGGATAAGGATGGGGGTGGTCATTACACGTGATCAATGTACAACTATTCACAGTGTATGAAGGCAGCAACAAGGGCCAACAAAAATGTTTTGCTTAGCAATAACTTGGATCACATTGTTAATTGAAAAATAAAAGCTAGGTTGGAAAATATTTACTGTTCCTGTATATGTGGTATGGTGTTGTACTAATTTTTTTCAGATTCATCATTTGTATTTAGATTGAAGCCTCATAAAGAACTGAAGATAATACTGTATAACAAGCAACTTATGAATGATATTGGTCAGTTGTCACCATCTAACCAAATATCTTGTGAGGAGGCATTCCACAAGGTCATAATACATTTGGCTCACAATGTACTGCTGAATTCATTAGAGACAATGGGTATTAATGAGGAATTGATAGACTGGATAAGGTCATGGCTAGCTCAGAGAAGGCAAAGAGTCTGCATAAGAGGAAACTGGTCAGAGTGGGAAGGGTGGTCAGTGTGGTCCCCAGGATCAATTTTGGGGCACACACTGTTTAGAGTTTTATATCCAAAGTGCAGGTTGGAGATGGGGCATGGCACTGTAAATATGCTGATGATGCAAAGGTAGGGATATTGTAAATAATTTAGAGTCTGTGGAAAACTTCGTAGGTCAGCTTGATAAATTGGTTGTCTGGGCTACAGAGCGCAAATTAGTGTTTAATGAAATGAAGAGTAGAGGATGCACTTAATGCAAATAATATGAAGGCCAACTATACTATCAATGGCAACATAATTATACCAACAGAGAATGAGAAGGACTTAGGAGTGTGGACTGATGATAAATTGAGTTTTAAGAAACAATCCAGTGAGTGTGTGAAGAGAGGATATAAGATCCTGGGGAACATATTGAGAAACATCTACAGTAGGAAGAGTGAAGTGTTGGTCCCCTTCATGGGTCACTGTGAGACCAGTGTTAGAATACGGTGCCCCTCTTTGTTCACCATGTAGTATAACTACCAGCAATAGTGTGGAAAGAGTGCAGAGAAAGTTAACTAGAAAAGTTTATAATGTTAAAGATAGGACTTATAGGGACAGACTGAAGGAACTGGTACGTACTCTATGGGATATCATGGGATACAAGGAGATTTATGTTACATATATAGAGCCATCCATGATGAACTAACCTTGGAATCAGCAGGGTTGATTAAAAGGAACATCAAAGTAGAGAACATAGAAGGCATAGGTATCAGTTGGAAGGAAATCACACAGAAACACAAAGAGGGGCAATGGTTCAGTCAGAAGGATATGTGGAACCCCTGCCAGATAATGTGGTAGGAGCATCTAGCATGACTGCATTCAAACTTCTTCTTGATTTGTATATGGGGATGACAAGTTAGGATACATCCACTGTTAGTGGCAAGTCTATTAATGGTCTACAAGCTAATTGACTTGAATCCATAACCTATGACTCTATGAACCTATGATAAGGTGATTGAGATTATTTAGTAATTCATGCATGTATTATATTGTGTTTGATGACTACTTTCATTGGTAATACATTTTAATGAGATCTTGGTGAGAGAACAAGCCAAATGTAAGAATGGTACAGCACAATGGAGGGTCTCATATCTGAAATATAAACATGGAGAAGGAGTAATCAAAGAAGTAAAGATCCCATGTGCATACAGTATGTATAACACTCCTCCTTTTTTTTTTTTTGGCCTTGTGAAGCATGACATGTGGCACTCAAGAGTTAATGTAATATCACAAATTTATTCCACAAAGGTGTATTACTATGAAACAAAATGTGCTGTTTTAACAGTTTATTCAATCTGCTCTGCTGACCACGTACCTGGTACTCTTTCCAGCTGGCAATGTACAATTACCATAATGTATTCTAAAAGAGTGGAAACAGAATTTTATTGGTTAAAGCTGGATGAACTTATGGCATGCATTACAGGAACTGTTCATAAATTAAAATTAGTCACCTCTTAAATAATAACAGTAGTTTAATGCACTAACATACAGGTATAGCCAATGGCAAAACTGAATTTAATGATCTTTCATTTTGCTTCCATATAGACTATGTGGATGAACTTATGTGTGAGGTTTACAATCACTATCTTCTGTGCCTCTCATATAAAGAAGCAACAACATTTTTGGAGGATACACAAGAAAGTCAACCTCAGAGCTTATCAGCATCAGTTAAAAAGTTGAGAAGCTTGAACTACTGGACAAATTCAAATGCAGATTTAACAAAATTGCATAGATTTCCAGCCCTGTACTCAAATTACTTATAGTATAAGTAGGACTCCCATTTAGATCAATACTGTTCTGGAGTTTAACTGTATATTTAATAACCTGCACTATACAGAGATGTTGATATAACAGGAAAAGGCTGACTTTAAAGATTGACAGCATGTCATGAGCCTACCTACTGTCCATCATTTAAATGCCGATGGAATGATGGTACTAATTGTCCTATACCACCATGTTATTCTTTGTTATATTATACATATAGAACAAATGGTGTTAACAATATCTGTTCCATGGCCAATCTCATTTATGTTGACCACTTTTTATTTGGTATGCAAATTAGTGATGAACAACATTGTCTGATATCTATTAATGAGCAATATGTTAGAATCACACTAGAACCCATAAATATACTTGTACTTAGAAATCATAATAACTAATGTAAATAATACAGCATATAAATTGGTGACACTATCTTACCTGTTGTCATTATCAATTAGTTGTTTAAAATTAAAGTGTTTATTGAGACTTGCAATATACAAGTTCAACATATTTTAACAATTTAACATATCAAGATAAGATAAAATAAATAAATAAATAAGCATATGCATTACGGTGATTTGTACCTAATAAAAGTGATTTAATCACAGAATAGGTACAACACTTGCAAGAATATGATTTCTGTCATTAAAATGTAGGGTCAATATCCCAGTCTGGGTATTTAAACCCACAGTACTTTTCTGAAGGAATTTTGAATGTATGACTGTCACAACGCATGATGGTGTTACTCTTCTGATTTTCTGACCAAGATGTTTAAAACCCCAACAAACCTTCTGTAAGCCAGATAGCAATATGTCCTGTATAATATGAAAAAGAGAGGGGAACAATGATGCCATCCTGAATCAAAATTTAAGTTTACTGTACCTTCATCACATATATGCCTACATGGTTACCTTATATCAAGCAATTATGCATGACCAGGTGTTAGATTAACATTCCGATAAATCAAAAGGTGTAGTGTGACATGATGAGCAGTCAGTGGTTGGAATGACAATATTGGTATTTACCTTAATGTTAATCTAACAATGGGAGATGCCTTAATGATTTAAAATAAAATTAGTCCAAAAGTAAAGTGTTAGCATTTTACAGTACTTTCTGAATGTTCACAATTTATAGGTTGTTTTTATTTAATAAAATTGTTCTTACATCAACAGTTTCAGCATACTGATCCATAGGCAAATGCATCATTCCAAGCATTACATATTGATAGCGGATGCAATGCAGACATGAACCATCTGTGTGTAATGATGATCAGGCATTGCATTACACTGCATCAGTGGCTAATTTAAGAATGATGGTGTATGAATTCTGTGAGTTGCTCTGGTTGGCAGGGACTTATTTTAGCCAGTGGTTGCACTATCTTACTGCAATGGCTATAACCAAGTCTCAGCCAATCAGGACACAGGGCTTTATTTGCTCATTTTATATACATAATTTAATGCACTGCATATGAAAACCTAAGCATCTCTTCTCCCATCTAGTAATTAAGCAAGTGGGCATGCCTGAGGAAAAGATTATGCTGCAAGGAGAGACGTTTCTACCAACATCAGGAAGTTTTCTTCACAAAAGTGTGGAGGACACTTGGAGCAGCCTACCCATGAGAATATGGGGATAACACTGTTGGTGGATTCAAGAATACATGTAATACAGGGTTTTAAATAATTGATTAGCAGTTTTTTCTTGGGACAATGCTAACTGTACAGAAACTATTTATATAGGTTTCTAGAAGTTTATGTTTGTTAATCACAGTGAGGCAAGTGCTACGATTTTCACAATGTTTTAGTACTTTTATGAGCAAAACGCTAATTAATTTTTGGAGTTAAATAAAACCCTGTAATAGACACAAATGAGACTTGACTACAAAGGGCAACTAGAGTGTCAAAATAGGTCTTAAAAATGGGCAGATTAGATGGACATAGCAGTCTCCTTCTGCCATCAACTTCCATGTGTCTATGTCTATTGACAGTCTGTTAGTATTCTCATATAAGAGTAATGTGGCCATCTATACCACCATTCTTTTTTCATTCTAAGAGGTCAGTCCACATAGTCCCCACACCCACTACATCTGACACAGTAACTTCAAACTCACAATCACCACCCACACACAAACACATTTTATTGAGAGTATGGACCACTCATGATCATGTATGACCCACTCTAGTTTATGTTTATAGTAACACTAGTCAATATTCAAGCAATATGTTGTAAAATGTTATTTCATTTATTAATAAACACGTACTCATTGATTGGCTCTTCATTTCTTCGGTCCCTCATTCTGAATGAATTCATAATATGCAGTCTCCAACAAGTAAATGTTCAGACAATTAACTTCAAACCCAGGGTGTAATGTTATGCATGACAGACTGAATTCATTAATTTTCAATCGAACTGCCAAATATGATTTGCAGCATTTATTTTCAAGGAGGTAGGCATCAGTATACATTTACTGCAAGAACATTTGAAATATGAACGTAAAATGAAAGCGCTGTAACGGTAGCAAACGACTCCAAAAATCAATGTATTCATTATTTTAAATTGTTTATGTATAATGTGCTAGAAAATGTCCTCTGGCAGATTAGATAATGATTGTTTCTTTCAGTGGCAGTATTACAATACCAAAGATGAGTAAAAACTACAACTATTCAGATGTGTTATTTATGGGGAAAAGAGCTCCTCTATCTGCACAATTCAAACTTTCTGGTTTGACTTTCATTAAAATTGCAATATATTTATATAAAGATAAATATATAGCATGACTGAATTTAAATTAGTATTTTATACTGCAGTGTCAATAGATATTACTGCCCTAATAATGTCAACAACACAAATCTAGCATGCATGCCATGCAAATAAAATAATAACTATATTGGCACAGCTTTTTACAATTGCAGTAGAAACAAATTATATATAATTCATTGGAACTTTGATACTAGCTGAATATTTCACGGAGTCTCTCCAACCATACCCAATAATCCCCTCACTCACATCAACCACCAGCATATTCCAATGATGGTCTTATATGTGAATGAATAAATGAACTCCTACTCTTGCATGATCAAGCTTTTAAATCCCATGAAATAGCACACATAGGGCTTCAAGTAGAGGAAAGTGGAGCGTCAATGGCGCATTGTGAAGATTGGTAAAAAAAGATCATACTTTGTTATGATCAGGATTTCGTGTCAGAATATGTCAGATTATGATAACCAATAGACACCATGCATGTTATATTTAAAAGTAAAATGTTCTCATTCACAAACAATGCCTAACTCTAATCGATCTATCTGCAGGAAGATTATATCAAAGTTACTATTCTTGGACTCATAATCTATAGCATAAATAAATGGAGTGGCACCACTTTGCTTATAAAAGTTGTTGTTACATTTTAAACTGTGATACAGTGCACACCATGTGATGATATCATGTACTAAACAGAGAACTTTCATATGTGTTTTGCAGGAAATAGAATTGACCGCATACTGTCTGTGAGGATAATTTCGTCCGTAAGGCAATTGATGGCACACTGAGATAGTATTACTCTTGTTGGGTTACATAATCAAAATCTCAGGCCCATAGTATTTAGAATGATAATCATGTACTGTATAATATGTAAGGGACCAAAGACACATTTGATTAATAATTTTAATTTCTTTCTGGAACGTATTTAAGTTTCGGAAGGAGGGTATGGTAGTAAAACAAAGTACGGTGTGTGCACTTGATTAATCCTTCTGAAAGAAGTCTGAACATGACTGCCTGCACAAGACACAAGTTGCAAACTGTGACTAGGCAGTACAACTGAATACCAAAACAGACAGTTAGCAAAGGCGTAGCTGAAGGTTTTATAGCAGTCACCTGGGATAGTCCATAGAATGAAGACTACATCTATTTGGTTAGATCATCACACAATGAACTTTGTAATATAGGTATAAGGGTCCAAAGTATTGATTAAGGTACACATTAATAAATTATCTATTTTTTATTTCAAATAATACCATTTATCCAACTAGCACATATGCAATTCCTTTCTGCTATGCTGACTAAGGGCACTATCCCATCAATTCACTGCAACATACCTCCTAACTACTTTGCAGCAGTGCTGCCCTTTCACTTTATTTTTATTTGTTTGACCAATCCATTATTATTAGACACCTAACAATCCCTGTAGCCAGGAACACGGAATGACCGAGGACGTGTCAACTGCTTTCCTGTTTTTAACAATAATAAGCCCCTTCAGCTTCAGACTCTGCAATTGATGGCACAATGAGCAAGTGCTCTAATGTAGATTTGCCATAAACTGCTCATGAAGGCACCCACTTACACAATCAAATACAACAAAATGAGCCAACGTTGTTCGCCATGTAGCAATTGGAAAACAAATCCTGCTTCTTTCCCTCACTGACTATCAAATTTAAACCACAACTGAGCCTGCAGCATGATATAAATATTTTCTCCAGTTAACATTTTTACACCACACTGTGTGTGTAGTGGGATGCTAATAGTGGCAGAAATTGCACTCACAAAACATACAAGATGTGGCAATTATAAATTTAAGCTATTAATGAAAACAGACATTTGCTCTAAGTTCCAGAGACCCAGATCTCAAACACCAATGAATGCAGGCTCTATAGTAAGTTGTTAACCTCCACATCCACCACACTAAATCACCCATTTTTTTCTCATGGCTCTGACAAAACACCATCTACGTGCAGTAGCCATACCTCTGAGAGAAGGAGTCAGATGTATAACAATTAGAAGACTCTAGAGGGGTTGGGGAATAAGCTCAGGGTAATAGACATTACATTTGCAGGACACTGCTCAAGACTGCTGAGGGACAGCTAGACACACTGACATTTAAGACTGATTTACATCAGACTAGTGTGTGTGTGTGTGTGTGTATGTGTGTGTGTGTGAGATGCAAGGCTAATGCAATGGCCAATGGTGCTACTGACACAATGTCATACAGTATATTTTGAGGGCCAACGACAGTCCCATCATCAAAAAGGAAGACGGTCTGCTATACTGTACTACTAAAGTACTGTACATAGTGGAGGGAGGAATACAGATAACACATCCGTGTCTGTCCTTACCAGTAGAGAGAGGAATACAGTGTCAAGAGATGGGAGCAGAATGAAGGCTACAAAATAATAAGACAGACAACTTCAACTGGCAGATTGAATCTACAAGACACGTTGAACACATGCATCTAAACGTGTTTTAATAATGATATCTGTGAATTAGGTCTCACAAGCAGTTTGTTTGATTTGGGTTTTTTGAAAGGGGAGATTTCTGTCTTTCAGAATGATATGTTCTTTTCAGTCAGCATTACAAAGAACATCTATGTCCCCGCTGCATAGATATGCCACGATAAAAAAAAAAAATATTCATTCCTAGTACCACAGCAGCCTTATCACGGCTCTGTGACTGTCTTTGAGACAGGTATTTATCTAATCACCACATGATCCATCTGATATTTACTACTGAAAATGTTATACAAACAAAATCAGAGTTCATTGTCAGGGATGCCACAATAAGTGTCAGATAAAATCTTTAACAGCCTAAATGCACAATGAGACCTTAGCAACTTGGCCTTACACGAGCAACCCTCTGAGATTGTGCAATAGTGATAGTACACAATTTACTATATATTTGCAATTGGGAAAATAAATAAAATTATCAATAGTAGACAGCAATAATGTGAGATTGTCAAAATGTGTCTGGATTAACAATTCTCAGTCATATTCAAACTCACATAACATAAATAAATAAGTAACTTATAGAATCATGGAACTTGACTGCATGGAAGGACCACTTGGTCAATCAAGTCTGCTGCTCCCTCCACTCATCTTGCCTCCCATCCCTCCATTGCAACCCCTTATGCCTGTCCCCTTACCTTTAGAAGACGACTGTCTCAGTCCCCACCACCACATCCAGAAACCAAAATGACAGTCAATAGACTAAACTATTACCAATTGTGTACTGTCATAATAGATAATGGAAGATAGTGGATTATAAGACTAAACAATAGTTTTCATAACATCAGTGGAACAGGTGATTATGAATACTGTATATGCCGAAACAGACACTGCTTTACAGCAAATGCAATTGACATTGCCCAAGCAAGTTGCTTGCGGCTCCATCGAGTAAAATCATAAATCACGCTCTTGCCATCACTCTTCCCTCTCCAATCCAACACCACATATGCAGAGTCACATTTCAACAAAAATGACATAAAATCAATTATTGGTGATAACTTCTTATTTACTATTAATGGTGAACTATTTGCACAATTAAAACTGAAGCGATTTTGACAAATTCACTTTGATTATGCACATCCATCTGACCTGTGCACAACACACAAAGGAAATCTGCATGAAAGCATGAATTGTGATGTGTCACAAACAATAATAGCACCTCTACAACTAAATGAACAGTATCTGAGTTTTCAAGTGTGTTTTCTATTGATTTTATTCTCGAACACAAACACTAATACAAAAGGTAACAAATAACTGTATAATTAAAGCTAGTGTTATGGACCTGACACTAACCATGATGGATTTCAAATTAATCTCACTATTCTTCACATAACGCTGACAACGTCTCAGTGAATTCCAGCAGACTTAACCAAACATATCTTAAGATCTCAAACATAACATTATCTAGTTAATCAATGGTATTTACCAAGCCATTTTGGAAAATGAGTTAGTTTGGGTCAGCATCTGATCAGTAGATGAATCACTATCAGAGGAAGATTCATCAGTGTTGTTAACTACAGCAACTGGCCCTCTGTGTCTGACAGCTAACGGCTCCTACATATAAGGCTGAACAACACATGCTGCAGCATTAAACGTGTACAGCTCCCCACTCTCTCACTTTCTGACCAGAAGTCAGAGATGTCTGCATCATGAGTACATTAATCATCAGGAAAGCTTCAGCCATTTCTGTGTCTGTGACTAGTTCAATGCCAAGAATCAGAGACTGCCACGTATTGTACACTGAAGCTGCACGTGCACACAGAAACACAAACTGGCTGTATGGGGCTTGTTGCATGCACATTTACAAAGTGAATGAATCAAGTAAAATAGCCAAATTTAACTCATGAGTCATGACTATTTGTTACACAACCTGGCAGTGTCCACTGTTAACCAGGCATTTAAATCTAACCAATTTTAAGCAATTCCTTCTCCTGTCTCCTTGAAAGTATGCCCTAAGTGGTATTCCTTTGTTACCTTTCTGGGTGCTCTTAATATGCTCTTGTATTCTCTCCTTCAAAATAAGTATGATCCTACCTATATAGAATATGTTATGAACAAGGTACAGTTCAGTAGTACAATTAATTAACTTCCTGGTCTCCATTTTTGGGCCTCCCCAGTGATAAGTTCTTTACAGTGTACACATAATTTGCAGGCTTGAAAGATCTTGTTCTGATTTTTGAAATCTCTTGAAACTGAAAGCAAGACCCTGGCTTATCACTTCCAGAACCCACTTGTCTGAAGTGACAGACTTCAAGCCTGCAAGAAATAAGCCAGCCTGCCTCCACTGGAACTGAGGAAGCGACCCAATCTGACACATCAGGGTGTCTGTTTGGCAGGAACCCTAGGCTGAGAAAAGGTTGCAGCCCTATTCATCCCTCTTCTGCCGCTCCCTCTGAAAAAACCCTCTGCTGAAAAGAAGAGGAAGCCTAGCTTGGTAAAAGGCCTCTTAAAAGGCCTGCCCTCCAGTCCTAGACTGCTGCTTTTAAGGAGTGGCCTGCTTTCTTTAGCCACTGCACCCTGTAGGAAGTCCTATATTCATCCGTCTTCTTCATGTAAGTTTCTGTTTGCTCCCCAAACAGACAATAGTCTGTGACAGGGAAATCCATGGCCTTAGCCTGGGTATCCTGTGATAGGCTAGTACATCTGAGCCAAGCAAACCTCCGCAAGGAGACAGATGTAGCCATGACTCTTGATGCCACATCACTGGAGTCTACAGCAGCATGGAATTGTACCTTGGGTGTCTCTATACCATCTGCAGCCACCTGCTGCAGCTCCTTGGCCAGCTGGGAAGAGGCACTTTAGCTAGCTCCAAAACTGTATCCCACCTAGATTTCTGGTATCTATTGCATAGCCATATAAGAGGTCTGTCTGAGTCCAGAGGAAGATGCCAAGTACTGTTTCTTTGCCATAACATCCACCTTCCTGGAATCCTTATCTGGGGGTGTGATGCCAAGGGATGTTAGCCTTGTCACAGGCTGTAGCCTGAACTACCCCTAACATGGCTACAATGGGAATATATGTATTCTGTCCCAGAAGCTGACAACATGTACCTCTTGTCCATTCTTTTATAGACAGGAGGTAGGGAAAAGGCACCTGTAACAATTTCTGAGTCTGTTTCCTCAAAGATCTGTGCAGGGGAATAGACAGCCTTTTGACTCTGGGACATCCATCATCTCCACGAAGTCAGGTTTTCTGCCTCCTCAACAGCTTCCACTGCTGGTTATTTATTTTAATCTTTGGTGACCGGGTAGGCCCACTGGAACCTTGTGGTCCCTTTTCAGCTGTGACCCAGGATTAGCTACAAGTACCTAGAGGGAGGGAAAACCAATGCTTTGACATGTACAGTACAGCAAGGCTTACATTGAGTGAGTGAACATACCTTACAGTACAGAAACTGATACAGCAATATTCAAGACTTTTGGTTAGGAACATGCAAATGACAGTTATAGACCTATATAAGTGCATAACATTATTGCCATCCAGCTAGCTGGTAGCTGGAGAGTCTCTGCCAGTTTTATAAAGCAAAAAGGTGAAGGGGACTCAGAAATTCTGGGAGGAAACATTGCTAGGCCTGTCTGGAGATGTCAGGCTCCCACCGGCTCATCCAGGCCTTCAAACTCATCTTCATCATCACCTTCATACTCAGGATCCCTTCCCAATCCAATTCATAATACTCCTCTGGTTCAAAATCTGAAGGAGGTGGAACCGACTGAACCAATCGTCTGGCTGGTGGTGTCGGTTCGGTCAGAACCAGCCGAACAATTGCACTATGTTTATCAGTCTCGCATTCTCTTCTGTGGTTGGGATCTGAGGAGAAGGATCCAAACTGGCAGACTTCTTTTTCCTTTTCACCAGAACCGATCCCTCTGAATCTGATTTCCTTTTGCCGAAGAGGATTGCCTGTGTCAGCAGGCACCTCCTCTAGTTGGTTGGAACTGACCGGGCTGGCCATCCAGGTCAGTGGATTTTTTGCCTGCTTTTCCTTCAGCCTAGCACGTCTTTTTATCTAAAGTGGCATTAGGAATGCTTGCACAAATTTGGTAGTCTGATTTGAGGTGGTAAAACCACAGACAATGAACACAAATGAGGTGGGGATCCGCTTTAGCAAAAGCATCCCCACACTCAGTACATAGTGCTGAAACCTAGAGGGACCAGTTTTCTTTGGGGTTTCTCAGACATGTCCTTACTATCAAATTACCTTTACAGCTTTCATGCCAGGTTATACAACAACTTTTAAGTTTCAACCATGTCATGGGTTGTTTAAAAAGGATGAAACAGTTTTTTGAAGCGGAAAAGTTATCGAACCACACTATCAAATAATTTTACACAGAGATGTTTCAGTTCCCAACCAGACCGACCAGGAAACAACCAAGAAAAACAATCTACCTAAATACACTTACTGTACCATAGACAGAGATTTGATGACTGAAAAATAAAGAATGGTTGGATGAAACCGACGAAAACACATAGCTGAACCGAATCAGCGAGAGAGATTCTCTGGAGTGTCTTCACAGTTAGGCGGAGTAAAGAATCTGACTATTACATTAGAATGTACCAGGGACAGAGGGTTTGAAAATGAGTTCAAAGCTCAACATTCTATGCTTCTGCTCTGGAGCAGTTCAAGTGCTATGACAAACTGCATATAGTCGAATACAGCAAGACTTCATGTTGTTTAAAGGGCACCTGGTTACTTCAGACATAGGGCCAATGTCTGAAGAGAATTTTACCCTAAGTGGATTACAGTTTCTTCTCTGGTTATGAAGAATGGTGCTAGTTCATAGCAAAATGTGTGTTCAGTTATGGCCTTTACCACCGGAAGAAATGTTCAATGCCCCTCGACATGTGGAAACAAAGTACAAGTGTCCTGTTAGCAAATGTGTTATCAGTTGTGGCCAATGCCACTGAAAGAAATGTCCTATGTTCTATGCTATATGGAAATACAAGTGCAAGATGTTCTATGTCCTATAGTGTGGGAATACAAAGAGTTTCTATCAGATACAGTCGATTTGCTGTTCAAGTTCCTAGTGCCATGATGTATAAACCTTGGGGGTCCACCCTTACTTTAGAGAACATCTTTTGGAATAAAGACACACTCTAGAACCCCAACTATGGTCTGGACATTTACGTTATTGCTTCCTGTGTGGAGTTACGGGTACCCTTCAGAAGTTAGGTCTAGCATAGCCCTAGCAAAAGTTCTTTCCCAGGGCCTGGTTTTTGTAAATACCAAATAGGTCATATTGGTTTTGTACTTCCCCACCCTTTGATCTCTAGAGTAATGAGCCTGGTATACATTCTAAAAGCTATGGATGGTACCATTTCTAAATGTTTCTGAATTTGTCCATGCCCAGTTATGGGTACCAGGGGTAGTTAACTGTGTAAAGTAGTGGTGGAGGGTTACATCATTACAAAGCACACCGAGTCTTTCTTGTTTAGGGGCATATTTAAGTTCCATAAAGGATTTTTTTACCTAGGGCTTTGGTTCTATTATAAGCTCCCCATACAATTGTACTGCTGTAACCTCTGAAATAAATCTTTCCAAGAGTTCCATACATTGTGTCTCAAATCCATCATCAGATAAGCAGTTCCTCTGAATCCATAAAATGACCATAATGTATGGAGTTTATAAGGGATTTTTGATGGGCAGTATCAGATCTAAGATGACTGTTCACTGCTGTACACTTCCTATAGCAACAGGTTTTCACTTTGTGATTAGACTCTATAGTAAAGGTCATATCTAGGAAGCTAAGTGCCTTATTGGTCACACTGTTCATGAACCTGAGGTTCAGTTCATTCTCTGAGAGTCACTCTGTAAAGGTTGCCAATTTATCCTTGGTTCCTTTCATACAATGTCATCTATACATCAATGCCAAGTTATAATATCGTGATGTGTGGATTGTTCTCTTGACTGAAAATAACAAACGTTTCCCAGTAACAGAGAGAGAGGTTGTCAAAGATGGTGTCATGGCTGCCTCCATGGTAGTGCTACATAATAAGAGGAAGTAATTGTTATTGAATTCAAAATAGTTTTGTTTCAATACAAAGTCAATGTTCTCTGGTATAAACTTCATGGGAAACTGTTCTTTCAGGGGATTACATTGTAAGAAATGTTCACGTGCCCTTATACCTGTCTCATTATTAACACAGGTATAAGGGGCTCAACATTGATTCCTATCCACAGATAGTCAGATTCACATTGAGAGCAGCCAAATGTGTCCAGAACATCCATTTCATCATGGAGATGGGATCCTAACTTCATGACACAATGAATTTGCACAGATTGTCAGTTAAGGATCCTATTCTGGACAATATAGAAAATCCTGGTAGCTGAGTCAAAGGCTTATGAATCTTTAGGAGCATGTAAAAGTGGGGCATTGTGGTGTCTGATTCCAGATATACTCACATTTATTTTCAGCTGTCTGAGCAGATGACCACACTCATTTAGCAATCCCATAAGTTTTCTTGAAAACACTAGTAGGGTCAGCTGGCAGTAACTGGTGTAACAGTGTGGGTTTTAACTGCTGTACAGATGATACCCAACTGTATATGTACTTTGCCTTGGTAAGAAAGAACACCATGGAAGTGCTTAACAACTGCATGGTTGAGACTAACAACCTGATGTCCTCCAGTTGGTTGTGACTGACCCGACAAGATGGAAGTTCTGGTGAGTGAGCCGGGTTGTCAGTGTGATAGGAGTGCCTCCAGAGCAGCTACAGGACTGTTCCTAGGACCTGCTTTGTAGATGGCCTCTCTAGGGTGCGGGATCTACCAGTATTCTGGATGACAGAATGAGTCTTGAAGCTCAGGTGTCATCTGTGGTCCAAAATGTTTTTACCACTTAAGGAATATCACCAGGATTAAGCCCCTAGGTCTGCCAAAGATCTGCATACCTTTGTTACTTCCAGGCTTGGCTACTGTAATAGTCTATACTTTGGGGTCACTGGAGGGACCCTCTGCTGGCTGCAGCTAGTGCAGAACACAGTGGCTGGGTTGTTGGCGGACCTGTCTAGGTCCAGCCATGTGACCCTGGTCCTGTGGGTTCAGAACTGGCTGCCTGTCAGGTGCAGGATGCTCTTCAAGGTGGGCTTGCTCACCTATAAGGCCCTATGAACTGGGTCTGGGCTATCTGGTTGATCTCCTGACACCAGCCACCTCTGCTCATTCCCTTCATTCCTCAACCAGGGCCCTCCTCACAGTTACCAGGGCTAGATTAAAACATCAGGTGACTGTGCATTTAAAGTCACTGGTCCAGCTATGTGGAACTCCTTTCCAGCTGGCGTGAGGAGGCCAGTGGTTGAGTTATTTAAGAAAGGTCTAAAGGCTCATCTGTTCTCTTTGGCCTTCCCTGATGATATCTGATGTTGACCAGAGTTAATTTAATTGTAGTTTCATCTGTATTCATAGTATTATATTTATTGTTTTAATGTTTATGTATATTATTTGCATATCATATGTTTTTATTAGTTTTTCCTACTTGCTTTTATGTAAGACACCCAGAGCTTCAGAGATTGAATGCCATAGAAATAAAATTGCCTTGCTTAACCGGCAATTAGAAGGACCATTTAACAATGTATACTACCCTTTCCTAGTCATGCTCAGTCATAATGGCTTCATTACCCCTTGCCTACTGGTTTTACAATAATAGACTTTTTAATTCATTAAGTGCTGATACTTGCTGTCTAGATAGATTGTGATAAGAATAAGGGGTGCAATATAAGGTTTAGGGAGTTGGGAGGGTCTTGGGCAGGTAGCATACTTTCTGGCCTTCTTGGAGGTGCTACCTGTCCTCGGCAAGGGAGGCTAGGGAACACTACATCAGGGACTTTAATGCATGGCTGAAGGAATGGTGTAGAGAGCAAGGGTTCATCTTCATTGGGAACTGGGATCCCACCTGGAAGAATGAGGACCTGCACAAAGAGATGGCCTACATTCAGTCAGAAGGGAACCATGGTCCTCAGTGAGTGGCTTAAATGCTTCATGGGCAAGCATTTAAACTAGCTAATGTGGGAGGTGTAAGGAGGCAGAAGCATGAACACTGCCCTCCTCACAAGCTCAAGAGATGAACAAAAGAATGCAAGAGGAGATAATACCTGACATGGGGCAAACAACAATGAAGGTCAAGGATACAAGGCACAAATGAAACCAAAAACATAATGCTCAGGAAAATGGAAAAAGGGAAGAGGGTGGCAGCATAGCCTGGAAAGTCATGTGTGCAAATGTGAGAAGTCTGAACAACAAGGTTGCAGACCTGGAGGCCACCATGGTGGAAGCGGACCTGGACCAGGTCACCATCACAGAAGCCCTGATGCAATGAAAACCAAGACTGGGAATTAGCCATTCCAGGATATATGCTGTTCAAAGTTACAGAGTAGGTAGAAAGTGGGAGGAGTGACTCTATATGAGGGATAACATAAAAGCCAAGGAAATACAGGGAGCAGGAGATAAGGAGATACTGTGGGTCACTCTGGAAAAAGGAAAGGGTCCACTATTAGAACAGGAGCGATCTACAGACCTCCAGCACAGAGGAAAGAGGTTGGTAAGGAAATGGTGGAAGCAATCTGGAAGATGGCTCATAAGGGAAAGTACTGATAGTGGGAGACTTCCATCTACAGGACATGAACTGGAAGTCTCCCTGCTGCAGTTACAACCAGAAGTAGGTACATTCTGGATTCCATGCATGAGGACTTCCTTAGGCAATTAGTGTTGGAACTCACTCATGAGGGGCACTTCTGGACTTAATACTGTCAAACGGGATAGTGTCATTGGTGTCAGCGTGGGGACCACCTGGGAAACAGCAGCCACTGTACAATGTGGTTTGAGATAAGAACCACGTCATAATCGAATCACACAAGGGTGAGGGTCCTGGACTTCAGGACAGCAGAGTTTAAGGAAATGGGAGAACACCTGAGGGAAGCCCTGGCAGGAATAGGAAAACTGGGGGAGCTGAGGAAGGTGGGCAAAGTAAGGCAGAAAAGCAAGGGCAAGACAAAAGGGAGGCCACTATGGTTCTCTACGGAAGTAGCAGAAAAGTAAGAGCAGAAAAAGGGCACTAGAACATACAAACACAGAAGGAGAGGGATAGGGAGGCTTACCAAGAGAAAAAAGGAGGTACAGAAGGCAGTTAGAAGTACAATGGCATAGACAGAGGAAAGGATTGCCAAGTCAGTGACAAAGGAGATAAAATATTTTTTAGATACATAAGTGAAAAAAGAAGGACAAAGGAGGGATAGTAAGACTGAAGGGGAAGAAGGGAGCACTGTGGAAGAGGACCACCAAAAGTGGATTTATTAAACAACTATTTCTGTTCAGTACATACAGAGGAGGGAAGGAAAAGGGCCATGGGTAAAGGACAAGGGTATAAAGGGATGGGAAGCGGACATAAAACCGTTTACAGAAGAAAGAGTGTAAGGAACTATCAAAGATAAAAGTAGACAAAGCAAGGGGCCAGACAGGCTGCACCTCAGGATACTGAGGGGACTGAAGAAGAGCTAGTTACACCTCTAACAGCCCTTTTCAATATGTCATTAAAAACAGGGAGGTACCAGAGGACTGCAGGAGGGCAGATGTAGTCCCACTCCACAAAAGTGGAAACAGGGAGGAGGCAGAAATTACAGACCAGTCAGCCTGGGGTCGCTGGTAACACTAATTATTTATTTATTGAAAAGTTTCACCAGGAAGGCATTGTGAGCAATTTGCCCATTTCCAGATGTGTCCTGGGGTTGGGGGATGGAGAATAACAGTTTACAATATTAACAGTATATACAGCATTAGACTACAGTACACAATAGTTACACTATACAGTATTTAGCAGTAGAATAGTAACAATGCAATACAATAAATGATAACAGATTACAGTAAGTATACATCCTCTGTATGGACAGCAGAAATAGCAATAGTTATTGGAAGCAAGTAACATGTTGTGAAATTGTCATCCAGTTACTATCATCAATAACGGAAGAATTCAGCATTATTAGTAAGGACCCAGAAATTGTCGAAAAATGGGTTGGAGGTCTCAGAAGCAGCACAAGCAAAGAATATAGCTCTGGGGCACAGTGCAGGGGGAGTCGACTAGATGGTTGTAGAGGGTCTGGAGAGGCATGATGAGAATTGCTGGTCCACATGGAGAAAGTCTGTGCATCTTTAGGTAGGTGAGTTGGGCAGGCACATGGTTGATACACAGTTCTGAGAATTTTGTAGGGAGGTGTGAGCAACCTGATGGAATGGGGGTGTATAAGGGAGGAGAATTGAGGTGGGCATGTGTCATAGGGAATGTGGGGGTGTAAGGGAGGGAAATTGGATGTAGTCTTAGAGAAGGAGAAAGGTTAGGACAGGCACAGGGACATTGATTGGACCTGAGTGTGGAGGAAGGAGAGAATTGTTGCAGATGCAGGCAGGGAGATGTAATTATGTAGTAGGAGGTAAAGGAAGTAGGGGGTTATGATGATGGTGGGGAGAGAGCATTCCAGCTTAGGACATTGATATGAGAAGGCGTATTGACTGACAGTGGTGGACCTATGTGGGAGAGCCAGAGATCTGTGACTGGTGTTGTGGAGTGAGTGGGGAGGGGTGCTGGGGCAGAGAGAGAAGAGGAGGTAGGGAGGGTGACAGAACCAAATCAGAATTTGGCAGAAAGCTACACGGTGTTGAAGAGATGTCTGAATGTAAGGGATGGGAGGGAAAGGGCCTTCTAGAGATCGCAGTGATGGGTCTTTGCAGGGCAGGATAGAGCAAAATGGCAGAAGGAGTGAAAAAGGATGTCTAGTATGGCAAAGGTAGACTTGGGAGAGGCACTATAGACTATACTGGCATAGTCAAAAGTGGGAGGATCATAATCTATACAACTGCATGGCAGGCCAGTAGAGGACTGTAATCATGGTTTCTGTATAAAGCATCAAGTATGGGGTGCTGTTTCTTTGGATTGCATGCACATGTACAGAAAAGTCCAGGTGCTGGTCCAGCCAGACTCTTAGATACTTAAAGTAGGTGACATTCTCTATAGGTGTCCCATCCAGGGTGTGGAAAGAGGTGGGGGATGGCGTCTAGAGAATCTGCCTAGTGCTGAAGGTCATGTAGACAGTGTTTTGGGCATTCAGGAACAGCTGGTTGGAGCAGAACCAATGCTGAACCTTGCTGAAGTCATACTGTGGTCTAGATATCACATCTAACTGTGAAGCACCAGAGGTGTAAGGGCGGTGTCACCTGCATACATGTGAATTTCTGCTGACAAGCAGATAGCAGAGTAGGTCATTCCACAGACCAAAAATAGAACTGGGATGAGTACTGAGCCATAAGGACTCCAGTAGTGATGGGAGGAGGAAAGGAAAGTGACAATTTGACTGATTGTGACCTATTTTCTAGGTAGGAGCAGAACTAGGCAGTGGCTAATGAGGATAGGCTGGCGGCTGTTAGTTTGTGGAGGAAGAGGGAATCTGATACTGTGTTGAAGTCTTTGGCCAGGTCGACAAATATGGATGAGGTGATCTGCCCTTCATCCATTGCTGAGTATGAGGTCAGTGAGCCAAATGAGAGAGGTGGTGGTAGAGTGGGACTATGGAAGCTAGACTGGAAAGGGTGAAAAGGAGGAAGAGTCAAGATGGGGCGAGTTGGGAATGCACAATGAACTCCTGTAGTTTAGCTAGGATGGGGAGTAGTGAGATTGGGTGATAGTTGCCAGGGTTAGTGGGGTCACTACCATTAGAGAGGGATGACTGTTGAAAGTTTCCAGGCTGAGAGGACAGAGGCAAGAGAGAGAAAGATAGGCTTAGTAGTGTGGCAGGAGGAAGAGATAGCAGGGCAGAGAGATGAAGAAGTTTATAATCGAGCCCATCTGGGCTCTTTCCTTACAGGGCTTTAAGGCCAGGAAGTCTTAAGTGCTTCATTTGGGGAGATGGGTGAGAAGGAGAAAGGGGACTGAATTGGGGTTTTGGAGCAATGGGGATAGTGGAGGGGGGAGGGGCGAGAGGTGATAATGTGTAGGAGGTGAAGAAGGTGTTGAGCGTTGCTGCTACAATGTGAGGTCAGTCAAGGTGGAGTTCCCATCTTTGAGAAGTCACATGGGGGTTGAGTGGGGGTGAAATGGGATTGGACAACTTGCCAAAATTGGAAGGATGGCTTAAGCTGGAGTTAAAAGTTGGAGAAGTATTCAGCTTTGGCATACATGGTGGAGCTTGGAAGCCTTACAGGCTCTTCCAGGCTTTGTCGTGGGTGTGCATACAGGCCAGTAATTCAGCAGTAACCTAGGGAAGATGTGATCCTCTTACCCTAGTATGTTTGAGGGAGCATGCTGGTTCCAGCTTCCAGGAATTTGAAACAGAAGTAGGTGAGGGCATTATCTATAGTGGATGCAGTGGAGATTGGAGACCAGTCTAAATGGGCTGGAGTCAGCTAAGAGAGTGGCCAGGTTTTGGGGAACAAAATGAGTGCAGTAAAATCAATTTGGGGAGCTTTTAGTACAATGGATCTTACAGATGCAATAAATCATCACGATGATCACTCAGGGAGTCTGGGAGGATGCCAGAATCAATTACGTGATGGAGGTGTGAGGTAAAGGCCCAGTTTAAAAGTGTGTGGTTGTGAGTTTGGAAGTTGAGATGGGTAGGATCTGAAATTAATTTTGATAGATTGAGGATTTAACTTCAGAGCACATTTTAGCATGGGAAGGTGACAGCCAGTCCAGATTAAAATCACCTAGTATGTAGAGCTCACCTGAGGTGGCATGTGTAGTGATGGTGGTTTTGAGTTCAGTGATTACTGGTGGGGAAGTCAGGGTGGCATGCGCCAGCCTATAAATATGGGTGAGTGTATGGTAATGAGAGTTTTATGAGGATAAGTTTAAATGTCGAGCGAGGAGATTGACAGCATGGGAAAACTGGAGGTTTAATGAAAGATAAATGGCTACACCACCACCTTTCTGGGCCTATCCTGGTGAATAATGGAGAACCAGGAATGGGGAGGGGACAGAAAAGCAGATATGTGGAACTGCTTGCAGCCACACTGAGAGTGTGTGAGCTGGGGGTCCACACATGTGCAGTAGTGAGCATCCATTTTCTCACCATGAAAGCTGTGCATCAGAGCTCCCAGTGGTTCCTGCCCCAGAGATCACTTAGCTGGGGTCTGGAGACATGAGGGCTGCAGTGAAGCCACAAAAATATGTGTTTAAAGAGCTCCACTGAGTAGCATGAAACTGAATGTGCCAGATACAGATTGGTCAATACCAGCAGGAACATCTGCCAGAACCAGACACATAGTGGATTCCCTGCAGGGGAGGGCCTCAAACAACTGGTACAACAACCCACAAGAGACAGGGCTAACACAGATCTAGTACTGACTAACAGAAAGGATCACAGATCTCAGCTAGAAGGTCACCTGGGGGCCAGTGACCATCACATGGTATGGTTCAATTTGGCTACTACATCTAAATCATCCCATTCCAAGGCAAAAATATGGGACTTCAGAGGAGCTGACTTTGATAAGATAGCCAACAGAGTTAAACTAGCCCAGGCAAGAAGAAATACAGGTGAGGGATACAGGCAAAGTGGGCAAGTATTAAGGATGCAATACTTGAAGCAACATCCCATTGTGTTAGACAGAAAAGGAAGTGCAAAGAAGAAGGAAACCACTTTGGTTCTCAAAAACAGTAGCAGAAAAGTCAGAGCCAAAAGTCTGGCCTTCAGGAAATATAACGGAATGCAGTGGAAGAAGATAGGAAGGCATACAAATTTCCTAAGGGAAGCAGGGAAGGCAGTAATACAGGCAAATGCCCAAACCAAGGAAACACTAGCACGGACAGTAAAAGAAGGTGACAAGACTTTCTATAGATACATCAGTGAAAGGAGAAAGTCCAAAGGGGTATTGCTAAAATCAAAGAGGATAAGAGGCGTGAGAGGAGGACCATGTAAAAGCATCTATCCTAAATAGATACTTGCTCAGTATTTACTGAGGAGAAGGTAAGGCAGGGCCCACAGCTCAGCATCATGGACACAGAGGGGGAGGGGGTGTGCACTAGTCTCTTCACAAAAGAAAGGGTCCTACAAGAGCTCGATAAACTCAGGGTGGACAAGACAAAGGGACCTGATGGCATACATCCCAGGGTACTAAGGTAGCTAAGGGTGGAACCAGCAGAGACATTATCAGAACTGTTTAGCGAATCTCTGAGCACAGGAGAGGTCCCAGAAGACTGGAGAAGGGCTCATGTGATCCTGCTCCACAAGAGTGGTAGCAGGGGAGGCAGGGGACTACAGACCAGTCAGTCTTACCTCAATAGTGGGCAAGATTATGGAGGCATTCCTTAAGGAAAGGATAGTGCAACACCTGGAATCCATAGGAGCACAGGATCCAAGACAGCATCGGTTTACAACAGGAAGGTTCTGTCAAACTAATCTCATAGATTTCTTTGACTGGGTAACCAGAGTGGTGGACCAAGGGGCAGCTGATGTCACCTACCTTGACTTCAGCAAAGCTTTCCGATACTGTTTCACATAGAAGATTGGTTAATAAGCTGGGCAGGCTCGGGTGGGTCAGAAGTTGGTCAACTGGGTGGCAAACTGGTTGACAGGCAGAAACACAGAGTGGTGGAAAATGGTATACAGTCAGAAGAGATGTAAGTCAAAAGTGAGGTACTTCAGGGATCACTCCTGGGCCAGTCCTCTTCAATATCTTCATCAGTGACACTGTAGATGGACTGGAGTGTAAGGTTTGTCAGTTTGCAGATGACACCAAGATCTGCAACACAGTAGATGATCCAGATGGTGTGGGCAGAATGAGAGAGATCTGGATAAACTGGCAAAATGGTCAGAAGAGTGGCAGCAGGGTTTAACGAAAGAAGTGCAAGATCATGCATAGGGAAGAGAAACCCTGAAGCCACCTATAGGTTGGGAGGGAGTTGCTGGCAGTCACAAGGGAAGAAACAGACTTGGAAATCATCATCACAAATGACCTGAAATCATCCAAGCAGACCACTTTGTGACATTGATGGCTTTTATGTTTCTCTTTTTCATACAGATTTGCACCAGTATATTCTTGACTGCTGGCATTTTTTGAACTAAACTTTGTGCAGTCTCTATATATACAAAGTTACTATGTATGTGCAGAACTGACAGGATAAAAATAGTGCTTTGGGAAGAGTATATTGACAATGTGGAGTGTCACAGATGTGGAGGAAACTGTGATGCACCCCTAAATGTTCTTCGGTAGGAAAAATCTCTTTTGATCAAGAAGAGGTCTGCAGGGCTCCACCCACTGCAGCCCTAAAAAACACAGCAGACAGAGCAGTGAAGAGTCTCACAGCAAGGGCAACCTACACCACCTCCTTCATACACTGAACAAGATTCCCTTCCCAGGACAGGTAATGTGATTGCCACAGTCTGGGACTGGCCCTCAGGAGCTAATCATCCAGATATGGAAAGATTGAAATCCTTTTTCTTAAAAGGCCACCACTACTGCTAAGCACTTTGTGGACACCCTTGGGGCTGAAGTTAGCCAAAGGGCATTGCTCTGATCTGTAATGGCCTGAGGGCAATTTGAACCTGAGGTACTTTCTGTGGGAGCACCTGATGGGAATGTGAAAATAGGCATCTCTGAGGTCCAGGAGGCCATCCAGTCTCCTGGCCTTAGAGAGGAAAAATTGTTCCCAGAGTCACCATTTTGAACTTTGGCTTTAAAAGATGTTTGTTCAGGTATCTCAAGTCTAGGATGGGTCACCATTCCCTGTCTTTTGGGTAAGGAAGTACCTGGAGTACAGACCTTTGCCCTGTATGGGGTAGGAACTCTCTCAATGGCTCTTAAGGCCAGTAGAGATGAAACCTCTGCCTCTGGAGCAAGGGCTTTGATATATTTGCAGGTGGAAAGGATCTGGGTTTCATTTTCGAACATTTTGAAACTGAGAACCAGTCCCTGGCTTAACACCTCCAGGACCCACTTGTCTGAGGTAACAGACATCCAGTCCTGGACAAAGTAAGCCAGCCTGCCTCTATACCGGAATGGGGAGTTGACCCGGGCTGACACATCAGGGTGTCTTCTTGGCAGGAGCCTTAGGCTGAGGGGTGGACGCAGCCCTGCTCATCCCCCTTCTGCCTCTCCCACTAAAGAACCCTCTCTGAGAAAAGGGAGAAGAGGCCTGTGCTTGGTAGAAAGGCCTGTGAAAAGGCCTGCTCCTGCCCCTAGCTTGCTGCCTTTGAGGAGCTGCCTGCTTCTCCTTGGCCTGGGCACTCCTACAAGTGGTTCTGTACTCATCTATTTTCTTCATGTAATTCTCTGTCTGCTCCCCAAACAGATAATTACCCACTACAAGGAAATCCATGGCCTTAGCCTGGGTGTCATGTGAAAGGCTAGTACATCTGAGCCAAGCCATCCTCCGAAGAGCCACAGATGTAGCCATGACTCTGATGACACATCACTGGAGTCCACAGCAGCATGAAATTGCACCTTGATGCCTCAATCCCATCAGCAGCCACCTCCTCCAGCTCCATGGCTAGCTGGGGAAGCCTGCTTAGCCAGTGCCAGTACAGTGTCCCACCTGGACTTCTGGTACCTGGCTGTATAGGCCATATAGTTAGCCTGCCTGAGTCCCAAAGATGATGCCATGTACTGTTTCTTTGCCATGGCATCTATCTTCCTGGAGTCTTTGTCTGGGGTGTGAAGCCAAGGGAATGTTTGCCTTTGTCACAGACTGCAGCCTGCACTACCCCAACATGGCTGCATTGCTGACAGAAAACTCTGTATCCAAGCCTGATAAGGTGTACCTCTTGTCCATTCTTCTGTCAACAGGAGGTACAGAGTTAGGAAACCTTAGAATTTTCTGTGTCTGTTTCCAAAGGACTTATGGAGGGAACAGGCGGTCTCTTAGACTCTGGGATGTCCATCATCTCAACAAAATCAGGCTCTTCCTGATCCTCACAGTCTCCTCCATGGGAAGCCGGAGGGTTTCAGCCACCTTTCTGTAAAACAGATAGTGGGAGGGACTCAGAAAGGTTAAGAGGGGAAACACCAGAAGGTCTGTCTGGGAGATCATCCAGTTCCACAGGCACATCCAGAACTCCATCATCGCCATCCTCTATTTAAACTCTCCTCTTCAAACTCCAGTTCATAAAAGTCTTCAGGGAATAATCTTGAACCAGGAAACCGACCAAACCAAGCCCTGCCAGAGCGCCAGATTGGTGGGAACCGGACTAACGATTCAATAATCGAATCGCTCACGGCTGGCTATTGACAGTCGGGACATGAGCGTCTGATCCAAACCGCCAATATATCTTTGCACTTTCTTTTAGTAGGAACCGATCCTCTGAATTGGCTCTCCTCGTTCAAGAAGTATCGCCTGGTCAGAGGCACTCTTCTGATTCCGTGGGAACCAAACCGGCTGGCCTTCCGGGTCAGTGGATTTCTCGGCCTCCTTATCCCTAAGTCTACCTAACCTTTTTCCAGGGTAGACTTAGGAAATTCTTGCAAATTTGGCAGTCTGAATTGAGGTGGTCAAACCCCAGACAGTAAAACAGGTGGTGTGTGATCGGACTCATGAAGACCTCCCACACACTGCAGTATTGAAACCCAGTGGGCCTGTTTTTCTTGGGTTTCTCAGACATAGCCAACCTAACAAACTTACCCTTTATTCGGCAATACCATGGGCAAGACTCCTATCTGTTTTCACCAGCTACAGATGGAAAAAACGTTCAAATCACGTTTTTTTTTTTTAAACCCGATACGGACTGGTAACCACACACTGAATTTTTCCACAAAAGATCTAAAGGATCAGTTCAGCCGAACCCGACCGAAAAATACAGTTTTACAATTTCCACAAAAGAACTACCTAAGTGCTTACAGTACCACAGACAGAGTCCTAAACCAATAAAACAGAACTAATTTCTGACTAACAGACAACTTTAACCGACTTTTGAACTGAGCAAAGGAAAAATCTCCAGAGTGACTGTTCAGTGAAGGGAGTAAAAATCTGATGGCTGGGTTTCAAAGTGCTGCAGACAGAGTTTTCAACCGAGCTCGAACTCAACGTTCACGCCTTGCATGGAATTTTAACCTTCTCTCTCCGGGCAGTTCAAGTGCTGGAGCTAACTGCAATAGTCAGAATACAATAGTCAGAATACAGCAAGACTTCATGTTGTTTGAAGGTAACTTTTTTTTTATTAATGCCTGTCAGAAAAGAAAAAAGCAAAGTAGATCAGTCACAGCATGGTAGGGTCTCGCAGCAACTTCCTCTCTTAAGACTAAAGAGATCCCTTTCTTGCCCAGGATGACAGGTAGTTTATCAAGAATACCACTGTCAGGAGGGGGTAGGTCAAGTGGTATTTTTTATTTAGCAGGGAGCATGCAGAAATTGTAGGAGCAGTAGGCCATGAAATATACTCACAATAGCAGATAAACACACAGGCAAACTGGCAAGTGTGAGATGTAACTATATGGAAAATGTTTTTTTTTCTTTTTTAAATTAATGCCTGCCAGAAAAGACTCCTTCAATGTTCGTGCTGTCACACTTTGCCTGCCTTCAACAGTGAGGATGCCTAGTGATGCAAAGGTGATTTTCATTAGCTGCAGCTCGAGCAAAAGGCAGATACTGTCACACCCACTCTGTCAGTCTACAACCTGAAGCAATACACTTGAAAAAATGTAGCTGCAGTTTATTTCAAGGATGGGGTTATCAGCATGTTTAGTGATAAAACTATGGGATCACATACTTTTCTGTGCCTAGCAGTATACCTGGTATTCATTTGAAACTCACTCGCTAATGTTCAGATAATTTAAAGGATGAATCCCACTGAAAAGAAACCAAATGTCAAGACTAGACAGTGCAGTGTTGCCAGTAATTTATTAAAATGGCAAAAAGTCACTAGAAGCTACCCACGTTGTCCTATAAGGCCAGAGAGCAGTGTTGGCTGCAGCCTGCTTGGCAGCTCGTTTAATCACAAGAAAAGTGATGTTAAACACCAGGTGTTCAAAATAACAAAAATTACTGATAGAAACCAGGACAAGCAATATTAAATGGGGTGATCATTTTACTATTTCAAGTCTTACAAAAGGATGCTAAAGCAGGCTCAAAACAGGCGTAAGCGGGTATCATACATGGCAGGAGATAAGGTCAGTCCAAAACAGAACTAAAAATATTAGCTCAAACTTCACTGCTAACATGCACTGCTGCTTTAAAACATAAAATGTGATCCTTAGCAAGTATATCTGCATTTTAAACAGACTTCTGGATTTCTCAACATTAGTATTTTTTTGGCGATGAGTCAGGACAGGAGTCGGACTACTCGGTGAGTTGGCAGTCTTCTACATTTATCTAATAATGCAAATACATGCTGTATAGGTAGATTGTTCCTCCAAAACCTAAACAGAATCAGGTCTGACCTGCAGGCACTAAAAGAAACTCAGGTAAGACTGTGTGGTTGGGTTCCACCAAGCTGCATCAAATTAAATTTGCCAAGATCCCTACAGTGACACAGTGCTGCCGACATCCCTGACACTGCCATGTCACGACAATGACCAGGAACAAATCGACACCTTCTCGGCACTAATGCGTGAGGGTGGGGCTGTGCCCCACACAGGGCTCTGCCCCTGGACTTAAGGATTATCCACTCCGGAGGGGTGGATTACGGGCAGAGTGGCTTACAGCAGAGTCGCTGTATCCACACATTACTGCAACAACTCATTTGACACTGTGGATGTAAAACAAACTGAGTTGATGTGGTGACTTCACCATGTGGTTGGAGGGCTGAAGTACTGACCTGTGCTATCTTTTATTCTCCACAGAATGAATATGTCTGAGAGGGAGGGCTGCAGCAACACCTTGAGCCCATGGTATGGTGAGTGTGACAGTTTGACATATCCTGATCTGCCCTGCCCACTGCTACTGGACACTGGGTGGGTCAGTGGTGAAGGGACGCATTGACTAGAGTGTACTGGGGTTATACAAGATACAAGTAGTCAGGTACAGCTGCAGGTTGGGTAACAGGCAGTAGCAGGCAGCTGCAGGTCTCCCAACATCTAGGTGTGTCAGCAGCAGCTGCAGAGTGAAGCGATGGAGCAGCCAAGTGAAGCTGGAAGTACTGTACCAGAGGCGAGCCTTCCAATTAAAGTCAGTCCCATTTTGCAGAGAGCTTGAGGTGCAATGCAATCTGCATATAAGTCATTGGTTTACCTTCTAGCCTTTTGTTTGCTCTCCACACCATCACATACACTTTTTGTTGAAATCAGGTCATCCTTTCACCTTGTTGTTAATTGTTTTCAGCAGATAACAATATCTGCTCTGAAATATTTCAGTGAGCTCCATATGAGTTGAGTTTCTTCACTTTCAGTGTCTTTTTCCTTTGCAGGCTGTAGTTCAGGTCTTAAAATGCTTGAACTTTTCTTGCAGGTTTCGAGTAAACAGACCATTCATTTCCATTTACACTCTGCTGTCACCTTTTTATTAGTTTGCTTTTTCTCATCTGCTTATTTCCCTTTTACCCATGCAGTATCTTCACAACACCCTAGTTCTGGTTACAGGTTCTGCTGCACTTTCTGCTCTCCCATCCTCCTCATGCATATAAGAATCCTGCACACTGTCTATCTTTCAAACCTTTCTAAATGTAGACCTAAAGTTTCTGAATTTGTGAAGCATTAGTCAGTATATGAGTGAGTAAATCTCATAATTTAAGTCAGCTGAGCAGCCTTGTAATACAGGGAAGGTTACAGGACATGAGCAATGCTTGGCTTCAGGTGGAAGCTGCTGTATTTAAATGGCCACATGGCAGACCCAGACTCGGTACAGTTTATACTGTAGGTCCTTATGGATCCAGGTCCGCCAGGCCGCATTGGATCCGTGTGTGAGGTGATTTTAGGCAAGTCGGTCCACCCAAGCCTATTCAGTACCAGTGTTCAGGCCTACCCTAAGTGGTGAGAAACTGGGAGTGAGGCTGTGGCATTCAGTGGTCTGGCTGTCCATGCCACTCACTACCATGACTGAGCAGCAAAAAATGGATCTGTCCGTAAAGAACAAACTCACGATAAAAGTGCAAATTGCATTGTCAAGTTGTGAGAGTTAAAGAGACTGGGAACTAGTGCTTCAAAAGAGCAAGTAAAACAATTGCAAGTGTGCTCTGGATGTGAAATGCTTTTGGCAAAGTAAAGTGATTAATTCCATAGGGCATGTAAAGAAAATGCAGGGTGTGGAAGGGTACAAGTAAGCATTACAGAGAATTGCTCACACAGTAGTGACAGTGAGACAATGCTGGTCGGGAATGAAATGCTAGAAAAGGTGGTAGAAGCAAGCACTGTGGTTGGATTTAAACATGCATAGGAAAGGCATAGGAGAACCATAGAGGTAAAGCAGAGGGAGGTCAAGCCATAATCAAGTATGAGGGCTTCACGGGCAGACTAGATGGGCCTAAGCGGTGCTTATCTGCTGCAGGAGATCAATCTCTTCAGGATGAAGAAAGAGTGTGCTTTCAGTGCAAAGTTGTTAAAAATTGTGGGACAAGTAAAAACTGAGCAGGAAATGGGAGCAGCCACCACGGCTGCATGAACCACTATGCATGGGGCATGGTAGTGATGCAGTAAAGAATTCAGCAGCAGTAAGAATCAGAAGTACTGTTTCTGTGGATTCAGAGCTAGCAAGCATAAACAATAGCAACAGAACTGATAGAAACAATGAACTGATGTTAGAGGTCAAGTTACAGCAAAACAACCCATGAGAAAAATAAATATATTTTGAATATATGTTGTAAAATATATTTGAAATAGTTTTTAATTTCATCCATAAATAGATTTTCATAGTAGTTTCCAAATATATCTAAAATTGGCTGGCTTTGTAATATTTGAGAAATATCTAATGCATATATTTCAAATACACCTTAGATACTATTTCTGTATATTTCATAGAACTATCTTGTTAATATTCTGTGAATTTTATTCTCCCATATGGAAAAGAAATATATTTTAGATATATGTTTGATCATACGTCTGAAGTATATGTATATATCTCAAATTGATTGGTTTGAAACATCAGATTTATTTGCAGAATATATCAGAAATATTTAAGATATATCATAAATATACTTCCATGATATATTTATTATAGGTGCATGATATATATTTTAAACATCTGCTTATATATTTTGAATATTTAATAGATATACTTTTTATGTAGTTGACATATATCTTAATTTTTAAAATATATGCATCGTAAAAATATCTTAAAATATCCAAATAACAGATTAATCTTGATGTGACATATTCTCAACTGTATATTTAGAATTCCTGTCATTAGCAACCATTTAGATAACTATAGTACACTTATAATTTAATGATGCACCATTACTACAGATCTACAGAGTACACATTTATACTTACACATAGAACTTACATCTTGATCGCACTATTTTGTGAGACTCAAATTATTTATACCACCCTCTTTGGTTCCTTTTATGTTGGGATGAGTTCCAACATGTACTTTTTATTCTTTACCTTTCCCTCTGGTCTGAAAGCTTATGATGTCAATTCAAAACTAAAATAGAAATTACCATGCTTTTGGTTAATAAACTGTGCTTGAAATATGCAAATTAGTTATGCAAAAATGTACACAGTACCATAGTAGCACTTGCAAAAATATATTTTATGTATATACAAAATATATATTCTACACAAACTGTATCTTGCAAGCAAACAAGATTCATATTTTACTGACAGCAGAGATTAGGCACACACGCACACCGGACCAGGAGCTACATCATTCACAAATCTGGACTGTCAGTACGGTATGGGCTGCACGCCCATTGGCTGTAGCTCTGCACCAATGGGCGTGCAGCCCTACCGGACAGTCAGTCAGCGGTGGCAGGCGGGTGGATGCTGCCGCCCACCGCTGCCGGGGAGCGGGTGGGTGGGGGACACTAGACACCAGGGAGATGTTTGGGGGTTGTAACTTGACATTCTGCCCGCGATCGGGCATACGGTCCACTGGACCACAGGGAGATATTCGGGTTGGGGGCTTTACATTCTGCCCTTGATCGGGCACTGGAAAGTTGATACGTTCTGCCCTGATCGGGCTTCGGAGATGTGTGGGGGCATGTTACCTGTATGCCAGCGATCGGGCCGGAGAGATTGTGTGTGGGGAATGTATACACTGATACTGCCTGCGATCGGGCTGCAGGGTGCGTCGGTCCCGAGGGCTGCTGCCTGGCAGGGGCCAGGCGCAAGTCCTCAGGGATTGGCGCACCTATATGCTAATGGCATGCAAATGGGGCCATAAATAGATGCAAATGGCCCCCTCGCGCTGCATAAATTATGCCCCATTTGCATGTCACCTTTTGAATATCGGAAATTTGCGAGGGCGCATGGTACTTGGCGCCACCGCAAAGTTTAATGCTCAACTCTGGCAACTCGCGGTTACAAGTTCCACTGCACTACGCGCAGTGGTTGTGGCTGGGGTGATATTCAAAGGGTTGCTCAATAAGCGCAACTCCTTTGAATATCACCCACCCACCCTGAGCAACTATTTTGAGCAGCGCAGGGGCTTGCGCCTCAGAATGGCGCAGTTTGAATATCTGGGCCAATGTCTTTTAGTATTGATTTAACTCACAATGGGATAAGTGTACTAGGACAGCAGGGGTTATTCTCTATCACTGACTCTGTCAGTTATAATCACACTAAGGTTTCGATGACTGTAATGATCTAGTTACACTGTTAATCTTCATGAGTTCATATTCACAGCCATTCTCCAGTAACTAGACAGTGTATGGTGTAATTGGGTAGGACACTGTATTGCAAAGCTGGTGCAGTGCCTAGCAGAGGAGAGTATCTACTCATAAAGACAATTAAGCAATAAGGCATGACCAACAGTTAGGTTAAATGGTCTGTTAATCACCCTGTAGGGGTTTAATGTTGAATGAGGCGTAGCCGAAGTGCCACATGTCGCTAGACAGTGATAAACTGACCATTAACATAATACCTGGGAGTGGCTTATTGCTATCATAATAAAACTGTTTTTTTAAACAACATTAAACCATGTTCATCATGTGTTAGGCTCTACATGTATCTTAATAAAAACTAAACATAAGACTGTTACAATGTTTACAGTCAATTAGAAAGCTACATTTCTCAAACTCTTGTTATAATCAGAGATATTATACCTGTACAACTCCTTGGTTTTGCTCAACTCTGTTGCTCAGGTGGCCCACCACATGTGGTGTGGTCTGGTGTGGGCATCGGTAGGTAGGCCATGCAACTACTAAGTGTGGTACATTGTGTGCAGCTGCAATCAGGGATGTGTATGTTTGGTGTACATGGCCTCAGTTTTGCTGTTGATCTCCACTGAGACTGCAGTACCTGGTCAGGTGGGTGGGGATGTCTAAGTAGTACATTTAGACAATTGTTTGTTATTTCTGTCACCTGCTGCTGGATGTCTGTCATTGGTTGTGTTGACTTGGTCCTCCCCATACTTGCATGTGTGTGTGTGTGTGTCTGCGTGTGTGTGGTGCTGGGGAATGATTCGAGTTAGGGTTTCAACTAACAGAATTCCTCACTTTGTCACTGTGGAACAACCCTAACTAATGCATTAAATGGAGTTTTTGCCTCTAATTTCCCTTCTTTTTAAGAATGATAACGAGAAATAGTGAATGTAATGCAGCAGCGGAGGGCCGCGCTCTCGACACATGATGTCTTTTGACATAGTAACAGGAACAACAACGCAAACAGAAGCGTAACAGTGGCGCACATGGTAATGCAAGCGTGAATGAGAACAGAAAGGTACATGCAGGTGGCATAGAAGCGGAACGTGTGCCACGTGATGTGTTGTCACATAGTAACATGGTGCCTGCAACGGAAATGTCAATGGGCATGGTGACACAAAGTGAAACAGAAGAGAAACAGTACTGTAGACACAAATGGCAAAAATAACAGAAGCATAGCGCAAATGAAAGCATAAAGGATAATGCACATGGTGGCGTAGATGTCCTTGATAAGTAAACCAGACATGGAACCACATAAGCGGAAAGAGCAGCATGTAACAGTAATGTAAGCGCACAGGCTGGTTTTCCCAAAAGCTGCACAGAGAAAGACAGTGAGTACAAAGAATGTATGCATAATAATGGGGATCAGAGCAGAAATGAGGACTTGGAATAGTAAATAGGTTATATCTCAGGAACCGTATAGCGTAGAAAAAAAATTGAAAGTCATATGATTTATGACTGTTCTGGCTAGTTTTATTTTTAGTTACGTATCTCGCACCGTTTCCAAGATACGGGCCCTGAAAGGCGCGAACGCAGTAATGTTATCCTATGGAAAAAAGAGAAGTTCGAGTGCCATAACTTTGCCTCCCTGTAAAATGTTTCACCAAACCACTGAAAGGCACATCTGTGGGCTGTTGGCTGTCTTCCCTCAAATTTCAGGAAAAAGACCAAACCGTTATTTTGCAGCAGGGTGCCAAAGTTCCTGTAATGCGTCGGCACCGTAATGTTATCCTATGGGAAAACTGTCAACTTTGGAGTGCTGTAACTTTGTCTTCATGTAATATTTTTTAATACAACACTGAAAGGCACATCTGTGAGATGTCGGCTGTGTCCCTCTAAATTTCAGCCCAAAACTCCCAACCATTCTTTTGCAGTGCAGTACCAAAGAATTGCTGTCATTTTCCACAGACAAGAAAACTACTGTCGCAATTTGCAACACTTTCATGAGCATAGAAAGTACTTTCTTGAAAATACTTTTCCAGAAATTTGAAAACATATTTCTGGGGTGTTTTACTCCAAAATAAAGACATGGCTAGCATCCTCAGGGTCCGACTAGGTGAATACAAAAATAATTAGGTTGCTAGAGGGTCCCAAATTTAAATGCCAAGCATTTTTCTGATCACCAACTGAAAACAAAATGACAGATTGCGAAAGTGACAGGCCCATTTGCGAAAGTAAAAATGCATTTGCGAAAGTGTTGAACTTTTGTTAACTTTTCCCATTGACTTATAATGGGAAATTGTTTTGAATAACTTTTGAACCCGTTCAATATTTTTCACCAAATCTTTGAAAGGCACATCAGGAACCCTGACTTACGTTCCCTGAAGATTCTGGGCTGGTCGCACAAACCGTGTGACCTGTACGAACCGTAGAATTCCAGAAAAAGCGTAAATGCGTGTGCAGATCACGCTTAATAACTCCGCAGCCATGTATCCGACCGTGCGAGACTTGGCAGATGCCAAGGCCTATGGTTCTTGATTGTGTATTCCAAATTTCAGGCAAATCTGTCAAACAGTTGCAAAGTTATTAAGGTGCAAAATTTGGGGTTTAACATAAATGGCTCCTCAACCCTAACTATGGTAGCACTACCGTTGCTACCATAATATATATATATATATATTCATTGCAAAACTCCATTAATGCATCAGTTAGGGTTACTAGTACAGTGACAATAGTTTGGAAATGTATTGTTAGGGTTCTAAAACCTAATTCTGCATTACCCCCACCCCACCCACTACACACACACACACACACACACACACACACATATGCAAGCAGGGGATGGGCCAAGGCAACACAACCAATCAGAGCCAACCAGCATCGGGTAACAGAAGTAACATACAACTCTCTAAATGTACTGCAAGACACATCCATCATCATGGGTCTCCAACTGTATGAGTTCTGCCGCCATCATAGTACCTTGGGTAGACATGCATCCTGGGCAACCATAGGTGATGCCCCACAGTATGCATTTTCGTGTTACAAACAGCAATAACAAGATTTAAGCAGAAGTCTATATTTCAACAGGGAAGAAGTGATGTAACACACAATATGTTATCCACAGATAGTTTCCTGGAAAAGAGAGTTAGTATAAGCCGACCAACAGTCATTGTATGTTTGCATTTATTTTTCTGATAGAGTGAGTCTTAATAACAAATGGTAGTAATAATAACAGGAATTATTTGTAGTATAGTTTACAAGTAACATGTAGAAGCAACAGTTATAACATCCAAAGCTAACAATAACATGCTGCTAATAAGTATTTCAGAGTAATGCGGCCGTATAACAACATGTGATGGTGCTAGTGTCATACTTGAGCAGTATCTTAAAAGTAGCATGTTTCATCTCTATCTGTCCTGCTGCCACATTCCCATGTGGTAGCCTGCAACAACCAACTGTTGAATAGTTTTTGTTTTTTTTAGTTTTAGTCTTTGGTAACTGGGTAAGGACACTAGGCATAACTGCCTGTTTTCAGGGGCGACCTGGGAGCACTGGGCGGTTAAGTGACTTGCTCAGAGTCAAACAGTATACAAGTGGAGGTTGTGAGAATCAAACTCAGGTCTAGTCTGCTGGATGTACCAAGCTCATTCACACCTCGTTCCTCTAACCTCTAGGCTATACTGCTAGTCCAAAATAGTGACACATAAAAGTCAGCATTTTGAAAATATGTACAGATTAAGTCTCGTTGTATGAAGAAGATATGCCAGCAATAATGTGTCATCATACTGTGCTGGCAGTATAAAGTCGATGATACTATATTTGGTTTTCATTATATAGTGTTATATGAAATAAGTACAGTGTTGTGATTATTGTGGTTACAGATGTGACGAGTGGTATAGTGTCTTACAATCTTGCATGTGTCTGCGTGGGGGGTGGGGGAATGCAGAGCTAGGGTTTCTGAATCCTAACAGCACATTGCCAAACTTTTGTCACTGTACTAAGTAACCCTAACTGATACATTAATGGAGTTTTTGCAATGAATTTCCCTTTTTGAGAAAGTGTTCATTCACATATCTGGTCCTGTGTAGCACAGTGTGGTCTGCAAGCCCATTGGTCACACTGTGGACCAACAGGCATACAGAACATACTGTACGCTGTCGTTCGATGGGCAGCCGGGCGGTTTGGGGTGGAGTGCCGCCCGCTGATGGGAGGGTGCGGGTGGCCAGGTGTCCTCTGTGGGAGGGTGAGGAGGGGTACCACTGGACCACCAGGCTACATTCTGCATTTACAACAGCCCGCAATCATGCAGCAGGGGGCCGCTAGATGACAGGGAATGTTTTAGCAATACTGATACCACAATCAGGCAGCAGGGGCCAGCTAGACCTCAGGATATGATTTCTTATTACTGATGCCTGTGATCGAGCTGTGGACGGAATGCGCTATATGACCAAGATTAATTATTTATGTTCTACTGCTCATGATTGGGCATACAAGAGGGGAGCTGATCTGGGGCCAACCCCATCAACAGCGCCTGGCAGGTGCCAGGTGCAATTTGCCAGGGCACCCAGTGCAACACGTGCAAATGGGGCCATAATGACATGTAAAAGGCCCAATTTGTGCCATGCATAGATTATGGCCTCATTATCATGCCCTGGCTAAATATCATGGGTGATGCACCTAGTGCAACTGCACTTGCGCTGATGCATCCCGTGCTCTCTCTCTCTCTCTCTGTGGCTTGCGCTGGCCCAGTGCCACTGCGCCATGCACACGTATGTCGCCGCCCCTGCCATATTCAATGGTGCTGAGCCATGGCGCATCACTGATGAATATCACCTGGTCGTGGCCCCAGAGCAGCCCAGTTACGCTGTGCCCAGGCTTGCGCCACTGCCTGGCGTAGTCTGAATATCTGGCCTTGCAATACTAAATTGCTTATATTTCATTGAAAAGATTTAAAATCTCATATTAGTTATGACTTTCCTGGCTTGTTTTGCACTTAGCACCCCAGTGAGTGCTAAAATTCTTCAATGAAAAGTCCACATCTCAAAAGCGTTTGAGATCACGGCCCTGAAAGTCAGCGGACAACATAATGTTAGCCTATGGAAATATTTTCAAATTGAGTGCCATAACTTTGCAGCCCTCTAATATTTTGTCACCAAACCACCAAAAGCACTTCTGTGGGTTCTTGGCTTTCTTTCCTCAAATTTCAGCCCAAGAGACCAAACCATTCTTTTTGCAACAGGGTGTAAGATTTCTATTTTTGGGCATAGTGTCACAAAGTACTTTGCAAATCACACTCTACGCAAATAAAGTCACAAAGTGTCACATATGCAAACATAACTTGCGACACTTCTTTTACAAAAATTAAAAAAACATATTTCTGGGGTATTTAGTAGCATTCTCAGTGCTCGACTTGTTGAACACAACAATAATTGTGTCCCTAGAGGGTCCCAAATTTAAATGCAAGGATTTTGTGACCACCAACTGAAAACAAGATGGCTGATTTGCAACACTACAAGGGTCATTTGCGAAAGTAAAAGTGCATTTGCAACACTTCAGCATAGTTTGTTAACTTTTCCTATTGACTATAATAACTTTTGAATCGTTTAATATTTTTTCACGAAATCTTTGAAACGCACATCAGGGACCCTAGCTGCATGTTCCCTGAAGGTGTTGGACCAATCGCACAAACTGTATGACCTGTAGGTGTGAGCAAAGAATGCACAAAATGTGCAATTTGTGCGTTTTCGGCACTCTGTAGCCATGCAACCTTATATCCAACCATACGGAACTTGGCAGATCCAAAGATCTATGGCACCAGACCATGCATTCCAAATTTCAGGCAAACCCGCCATATGGTGGCAAGTTATTAAGCTGCCAAATTTCAGATTTCACCTTAAATGGGGTGTTCAACCTTAACTATAGTGGCACTACCATGCCACTATTATATATATAGATATATCACACATACAACACACATATATATATATATATATATAAACAGGGAGCACATGATGGGCAGGAGTGAGATATGGAAAATATTCTCATGAGTGCTGAAGGCACAAGTGAGAATGCACAGCTCACGATGCAGGAGTGAGATTTTCCATATCCCATGATCTGCACATCATGTGTGTGGTTTATACCACTGAGGTGGAGAGCTTTAGGAACATTTGTGTTTCTGTGTGTTTCCTGCTCATTCTGTGTGTGTGTGTGTGTGTGTGTGTGTGATCTGAATAGACTGGGAGTGAGAAATACATGTGAGTCTGTTTTGCAAAGCTAACTGAGTGATTCAGAGGCTCATTGAGAAAGACAAACTGCTGCAGGTAGCACTGAGAAAGACAAACTGCTTTGTAAAAGTTTCATTTAGCATTCAGGTTGTTTTGAGGCTGAGATCACCACAGTAATGGACTAAGTGTTAGAAACTTGGTGGGAAGCGGTGAGAGTGTTTTGCAAAGCTAATTGAGTAGCTGCAGCTTTAGTGAGAAAGAGAAACTGTTTTCTGAAGCAGTTTCCTTTAGAATGCAATCTGTAGTGCAGATATTCTCACTCCAGTGACATCAGCAGAGTGAGGATAAATGTGATATCCTCACTCTGGTGATGCCATCAGGATTTATCCTCCTCAAAGAAAAATAACACAGGGTATTCCACAGAAGCTCTCACTCCAGTGGTGTATATATATATATATATAAACTGTATATATATATATATAAACTAATATATATATATATATATATATATATATATATATACACACACACACACAAGAAATCAAAATGAAAATGCATAAGTAACTCAGAATATATGTGTGGGACAGACTCAAAATACATGTCTACCTAAAATGCAAAATATGTAGAAACTGGAAAAATGCGTATGCACAAATAAAATTTTGATTTTATTTAGAGACATAATAATGAAAGAACAAAAACTTTAATTTTGAAATAGTACAGCACACATATACTTCAAATATATATCAAAGATGTATCCCAAATATTATACATCTTGATCATTCTGTGAATATTTAGACTATATCTTGAAATATATCTGAAAAGTGTTAATGTATCTGAGATATATCTGAAACATATTTTGGGATACAAGGATATATTTCAGATATTAAAAAATATAGATCTTTTCCATATGGGAAAGAGGTTTGTGACAGTTTGAACCACTTAGTGTAGAGAGCAGCAATGTTGCTGTCTCCCAGAAAAACAAGGTGATTGCATCAGGGTGCACAGACCAAGTGCATGTTGAGTGTGAAACACAGATACAAATGCAGAGAGGATGAAAACGTTTTAAATGCAAGATTAAGTACAGAGCATCAGTTTATCACAAGCATTGTTTTTATTACAGGTTTTAAGCAAACCAAGCATTGCAGAGGTAGAGGGTCAGCAAAGAAACCAATGAAACCATGTGATCACCTGGATTTGCCAAAAGGAAGGGGTCCTGGAAAGGCTGGAGAAAGTCTACTGGAAGTATGGGATAGAAGACATCATTGATCTGTCTGAATGACCAGCAGGTGTGTGCAGCTTTTGTGCCCATTGGGGAGAGACCTATTCTATATTAGATACTGCAAGGGGTGCTGGGGCATCACGGACTGAGTCAGCACACCCTGTAGACCCATGGGGTCCCCTGTCCAGCACCTGTAGTAACAAACAGGAACTGCAATAGCATGCTACTGGGCATGCAGCCAGCAGTTTGGTCCCAGTGATGCTATGGAAAGAACAGCCTAACCAAGAGCAACTGCTCTGTGCTAGTGTGACCTAGGAGCAACGGCAGTGAGGATTGACTGAGATACAATCAACTGCCATCTCCAACAAGCTCCTAGTTTGAGGAGGAAGAACAACCAGGCACAGCAGTCTATACCACACAGACAGAGAGACCCCTGGACTTAATTCCAGTCTGAGATACTGACAGCAGTACTGCCAAACATCTGCTATGCCCTCCCCTGTGTTGTCCTAGGGAGCACTGATGTAAGGAAAAGATCCAATAGAACCCCTTACCTATGCTACGGTTATTCTCTTGAAGGATGAAGAACCAGCTGAGATATCCTCAGTGATCTCGGAGGAAGAATAGTATGATTATGAATCCCAAGAAAAGGAAGATTATTTTGAATTCTGCCCTCTTGTCTGTCCACCATTTGGCCCTAGGTTTGCCCAGCCACAAGAGTCCAAACCATACAGCTGGGCGGAAGAGGTTGCCCAGCACATAGTGAACTTGGATCAGGACATTTGGGACTCACAGATCTGGCCACCTCCAGGGAAAGCAGGGAACAGGTGCCTCCTAAATCCAGTAAAGAGGACTAAATCATCAGGAGAAATGCCAAGGCTGAGTTTGGGCAGAAGTACTCTGACCTGGCAACAATGATCTGTTGTGAAATAAAGAACCAGAGGAGCAGCATCTCACGGAGCATGCATCTGAAGACTACACCTCCTGGAGCTACCCTGGCACTGAGGTAGCCTTATCAAAAAGCAAAATAAATCCACAGAGACAGAGTGGAAACCTGGCAAGTGGACAGAACCCTACAGATGGGTGCAGTGAACTGCATGGACAGTAAGGGTCACCAGTCCACAATCCATATCCTGGCATGAGGTATCCTGATGGAGCTACTGTATAGTCTGCCACACCCATCCTGAGAGGTACTAATGAACAAACCTTTAGGCATCCCAGTAAGGTTCCCCTAAAGGAGCTTGATATACAAAGTTGCCACATTGGCATGCAACAAAAAAAGTCTGTAAGCCATGGTTGGCAGGCCACACTTATTGCAATGATAGGTTGAAAAGGAGGATGACTTGCCACTGCATCATCCCTCTGATATAAGTGGGACTTTCCTGACCTGGCTCCAGATCCAGTTGCAGTTCTAGGGGTTGTGAAGGAGAGCAGGTCCATGACATTTGCAGTGCAGCAGTTTCGGCCTGAGGAGGAGGCACCAGCGGACAGCAATCATGAGATCCAGTGGTAAACCTGCAAGTCATAAGTGGTGGGCCTAAGTTTTGTTATTTCTTGACTATTGCACCAGATGACTCACACACACTGTTACACCAGCGAGGGTATTGTAGACAATATTCTACCCTGGTCCAATTGGACACTTGGCCTGGATAATTCAAGTGGGAGGAGTGCCCTTTCAAGAACTTTGGAACTTTCACCACCTATTATCCAGAAACATTTACCTGAAATCCTAGATCCAGAGACTTTATTTCCCTTAGAGGGCTTGCAGGATCTCCTTTCCCAGTTGGTACTATTTTATACTGTTTTACAAAATTATATTAAAAATTTTTTAAATATTACAAAACTTTTATTACAAAACAAAACTTTTTAACAAAAATTTTAGAATCAAGTAGTATGTACTTTGTATGTTTTGCATGCTCTCTTGCAGGTGCAGCCAATGAAGAGAATCTGAGGCTTCAACCATAGCACTCATGGGTGCTACAGGTCCTGGTTTACAATTTCTCACAATGTTTTGACATGTGCAGCTATGACATAGTTTACACAGGTTTTAAAAGTTTAACAAATTGTTCTGTTACTTGTTTTAGGAAATGCATAGCTATGCCACATGCATATTCTTAAAAGTGCAAGTATTACAGTGCACCATATGGTCTGGGTTTTACTAGCTTTTGGTATAGTACATTTCATGCATCTGTGACATGTGTCTCAGAAAGTGTTTCACAGTGAGTAATGCCTAGATAGGCATTTTACTAATAGAACATCGAGTGGTGAAGCTGGGCAGAGCATAAAATGTGATGGGTGTGGCAGTGTCTCGAACACGACAAAAAAATTCGAGAGATTTGAGGGGAGTATCACAGGGTCTCAAAGCAGGGTCCTCACTCTCATGTCTGTTTTCCTTACAATGACTTCAAAGGGAGTATGGTCCTTAGTTCCTTTGTCCCTTAGTGTCCCTACAGTATCTTGATGTTTTGTGCCTGCTTTTAAGTTTTTAATTGAAAACTGACTTAATAAAAAGCCATATTTGGCACTATGTAGCAAATTAGGAGTCCACAGTAGTAGTCCATCCATCTTCCTATAACCAAGGTGGCTTTTTTGTGCACATTTTAACCACTGTAGCTGGGTGAATTCATGTTGGTTGTAGACCGGCACTATTCTGGACCATGTTGGGATGCCATGTTTGGTTACTGGATATGCTACCTGTAGCCAGTTATACTACATGTGAGGGATCTAGTAGTTAGCTGCTAACAGTTGGCTTCAATGTCCCTATGGGGCCTGCCAATGCTGCTCACAGGTACAGAGTGGTTTGCACAACCTCCCTCATAGGGCACCAAGTGGCAGGTCTGTGTTGCATTCAAGGCTTTTACTGAGAAAAGCAAGGTGTCCTGGTGGTGGTGAGTGTAATACCAGTGTACCCCAGGTTACTAGAGTGTTTACTAGTGCATTTTCCGGAGTGTTTTCTTAAGTGTTGACAAAGTGTTTAGAGCTGTACTGGAATCCTATGTAGTGTAATGGGTGTCTTTTGATTTGTCACTGTGGGAAGCAAATGGTTAGCTTTCAGGACTCTCCTGAAACCCTGTCAAACATCTGCACAGAGGTTCCAAGTGGGAGGGGCCCCAAAACAGCACCACCCATAATGCAATGTTGCAGTGGCTGCCTATAGCTCAGTGAGAACAGGGCAGAGCAGTCACCAGTCTGGCTGAAGAGAGCCAAAGGAGAGGTTCTGTCTCTTTTTATCCTGATTTTTGCCACTAGTTTGATCCCAAAGTAGCTGAACATCAAGTTGTGGTGGCAGCCTTCTCCTGTGGTGTACCCCAGTGTGGGCTGAAGAACTTTTAAGACATCTAGCCATGGAACATTGAGTAAAATGTGGAAACCTCCCTTAACTGTAAGAGACTTTTCACTGTGTAGCAGCCCAGAGTTGACTCCTCAGTAAAGTCCCAGTGGGAATGCTCGTATAGGGTTTGGAGGGCCTAAAATCCAGTTTGTCTGACAGGATGTTTGAAAGATAACAGTCTGACTTTTGCCCCACTGGCACAGTTTCTATAGGGGATAGAGTGGGTCACCCTGATTGTAAATGGGACGCTGCCTCTGTGATCAGAAGATGGCAAATGATTCACATGTTACAAAAGGTTTGCACATGTCAAAAGAAAAAATTACTCACCTTAGTAATGTTATTTCTTCTAATGGAGTCTTGCTATATTATGACATATGCAGTGAGTCCCAACCTTGAACTGCTCCAGAGGTGAAAGAGTTAACTTTCCATGCCAGGCATGGAACTTTGAGCTCGAGCTCGGTTGAAAACTCTGTCTGTTGTTCTTCAAACTCAAACTGTCAGATCTTTGAAGCAAAACTCACTAAGGTTCTGTGTGGAAGCTGTAAACCTACACTAGCCAACTGGCTACTAAATATAAAACACATTTTTGGTCCCAAAACAAAGACTCAAGTCAGGAGACCCAAAACATGAAAACACAACATCAGTCACCCCAAAAGGAGGGGTGAAAACAAGGTGGGCATCTACTAAGTGCCAACACTGCCTGCCCACCCATTCCAAAAGCAGAGGTTCTGAGAGGGGCAGGCAGGGGAGGTCATAATATAGCAAGACTCCATTAGAAAAACAACATTACTAAGGTGATTAATTTTTTCTTCAAACAACATGAAGTCTTGCTATATTATGACATACGCAGACTATACAGCAGTACCTCCATGGAGGAGGGACAGAACCTACTTAGGAAATAGGCTCTGAAGCACAGCTGTGCAGAAACCGAGCATCACTCCTAGCCTGGATGTCCAGGAGTAATGCTTGGTAAAAGTGTGAACTGTTTTCCAGGTAGCTGCTTGCCATATCTCTAGGATAGGGATGTCCCTGGCAGCAGCCAGAGATGCAGCTGTACCTCTGGTAAGTGAGCCCTCAGGCCTGAGGGAGGAACCTTATCCAGTTTTCATAACAAAATTGGATACAGAGACAATCCACCTGGCAATGGATCTTTAGTGGCAGGTTTCCCTCTACCGACCTCACCATAAGTGAGGAACAGTTGGAGGAGTCAAACCTGTGACCCTTAGTACGATCTATGAGTAGCTAAGCACTCTTTTGACATCTAAACTGTGCAGTCTCCTCTCGCCAGAGGAGGAATGGTCAGTGAAGTACACAGGAGAGACATAGATTACTAAAGTGGAAATCTGAAACCACCTTAGGCAAGAACTTTCTGTTAGTCCTGAGGACCACCTTATCTCTATGAAAGGAGATAAAATCAGGCTCCACTGATAATGCTTGTAATTCACTTATGCATCTGGCAGAAGTGATGGCTACAAAACACAGTTTTCCAAGTCAAGTACTTAAGCTCTGCTGAAGACAAGGGCTCAAAGGGGTTGCATAAGCTGGGCAATGTAAATATTAAGATCCCAGACAGGGCAGGGTCCCTGAATGGAGGTTGTGTAAAGCAACCCCTTGAAAACTTAGAATACAGGATGAGCTGAAGAGAGAGAGTTTACCTGCTGATAAGAAAGCAGACATGGCTGCCAGGTGCACTTTAGGGTAGCTGGTCTCAGCCCCAAAGTATTTAAATGGACCATATAATCCAGGACTGTGGGTAAATCAGCAGATTCTGGGGAAATATGTTTTCAGAGCACCATATGGAAAATCTCTTCCATTTGGAATTATAAGTAGCCCTGGTGGAAGGCTTCCTAGAAGCCTTCAGGATATCAATACACCTTGGGAGAGGTGTGGGTCAGCAAACTCTAACTCTTCAAGAGCCAGGCCTTGAGATTGGAGAGATTTGAGGTTGGTGCCAAACCCTCCCTGAGCACAGGTTAACAGGTTGTGATTCCTGGGAAAACACAGGGAAGTGTAGACTGCTAAGGACATAAGGTGGGTACCAGGGCTGTCTGCCCAATCTGAGCAATCAGGATCATCTTGCAGGGTTGAGATCTGATTTTGACTAGCACCTTTAACAGAAGAGGGAAGAGGGAAAGGCATAGAGAAACTTCCTACCCAACTGAGAAGGAAGGCATCCAGAGGGACTGAGCCCAACACTGGGGTCTACAGCAAAAAGGGAAGTTGGTGATTGTCTGGGGCTGCAAAGATCTATCTGTGGGATGCCCCATCTGGCAAATACTACCTCCAGTACTAGGGGATACAGTGACCATTGTGATGGCCCTGGGAAATCCTGCTGAGAGCATCTGCCAGGACATTGTCCTTGCCTGGGAGGTGAACTGCCATAAGGGAGGTGTTCAGAGGAGTAAGCCAGAGACCACAACTTCATTGCTTTGGTGCACAAGACCGTAGACTGAGTGCCCCCTTGTTGATGTACCACATTGTGGTGGTATTGTTTGTTCTGACCTGAATAACTTTGTTCTGAACAGATTTGGAAAAAGCTTGAAGTGCTAGAAAAACTGCTCTGAGTTCCAACAGATTGATGTGGAGCAGAGATTCCTGGGGACCACAATCCCTGGGTAGTGAGGGTCGCCCATGTGAGCTCCCCACCCAAGAGGGATGCATCTGTAGTAAGGATTAAGGAGTGAGACTGAGGGCGAAGGGGACCCCTGTCTCAGATTGCTCTGGTCCTGCCACCACTGAAGGGCTTGGATCAGGGTTCAGTCACTGGGATCAACTTGGTTAGAGGGTCTCTCCTTTGAGACCAAAAGGCTCTCAAATGGAACTGGATGTCCCTCATCTGAAATCTGGCTCCCTGCACTACTGCTGTCGAAGCAGCCATGTGTCCCAGGAGCTGAAGAAAATGCCTTGCTGGTCAAGAGACCTGCAGGGTGAAAGAGGAGGCCAGAGAAATCAGGGTCCTTGCTCTTTCTAGAGGAAGGAAGGCTCTGACTTCTTTGTGTTCAGTTCTGCACCTATAAAGGTGAGGAGCTGGACAGGCTCTAGGACTGACTTTGGAAGCCTGAGAAGGAAACTTAGAGAAGTAAGCAGTTGCTGAGTTACCTGAAGATGTAATTTGACTTGGTCTGGAGACTGGCCTACTATAAGCTAATCGCCCAGGTAAGGAAAGATGGCAATTTTGCCTTCTTAAGTGGGAAACTGCTACTGCCAGGCATTTTGTGAACACCCTTGGGGCAGAGGTGAGGCAAGAAAGGATTGTTCTGAACTGGTAATGGCCTGAGGGCAGTCTGAATCTGAGGTACTTTCGATGGGAGCTTCTGATGAGAACATGGAAGTAGGCATCCTTGAGGTCCAGGGACGCTAGCCAGTCCCCTGTCCTTAGAGAGGATAAAATAATTCCCAGAGTCACCATTTTGAATTTTGGTTTTAAAAGGTGCTTGTTTAGGTATCTGAGATCCAGAATGGGCCGCCATTCTCCTGTCTTTTTGGGGTAAGGAAGTACCTGAGTACAATCCTTTGCCCTGGCGTAGGGGTGGAACCCTTTCCACAGCTCTGAGAGCCAGGAGGTAGAAACTTCTGCCTCTCGGCAAGGGTCTCTGATGGATTTGCAGGTGGAAAGGATCTGGCTCTCATCTTCGAAATTTTTTGAAGCTGAGAACCAGTCCCTGGCTTACTACTTTCAGGACCCACTTGTCTGATGTTAGAGACTTCAAGTCCTGGACAAAGTAAGCCAGCCTGCCCCTACAGGTAGTGGAGAATCGCCCTGGCCACCCCATCAGGGTGCCTGCTTGGCAGGGGCTTTAGGCCTAGGGGTGGAAGCAGGTCTGCTTGTGCCCCGTCTGCCTCTCCCTTTAAAGAACCCCCTCTGGGCATAAGCTGAAGGCCTGGGCTTGGTAAAGGCCTATGAAAAGGCCTGCCCCTGCCCCTGGAAGGCTGCCTTTGTGGAGTGGCCTGCCTTTCCTTGGCCTGTGCACTCCTATAGGTGGTCCTATACTCATCCATTTTCTTCATGTAATTCTCTGTCTGCTCCCCAAACAGAGAGTTACCCACAACAAGGAAAATCCATGGCCTTAGTCTCGGTATCCTGTGACAGGCTAGTACATCTGAGCCAAGCCATTCTGCGAAGAGCCACAGATGTAGCCATGACTCTTGATGACACATCATTAGAGTCCACTGCAGCATGAAATTGCACCTTAGATGCCTCAATACCATCAGCAGCCACCTGCTACAGCTCCTTGGCAAGCTGGCAGGGACCTGCTTTGCTAGAGCCATAACAGTGTCCCATCTGGATTTCTGGTATCTAGCAACATAAGCCATATAATTTGCCTGTCTGAGTCCCAAGGATGCTGCCATGTACTGTTTCTTGCCATGGCATCAATCCTCCGGAGTTCTTGTCAGGGGTGTGAGGCCAAGGGAATATTTGCCTCATCACAGGCTGCAGCCTGCACTACCCAACATGGCTGCATTGCTGTGTAAGGAACTCCGTATCAGAGCCTGACAATGTGTACCTCTTGTCCATTCTTTTATCCACAGGAGGTATAGTGTGAGGAGTTTTAGAATTTTTACTGTCTGTTTTCCAAAAGATTTATGCAAAGGAATAGACAGTCTCCTAGACTCTGGGATATCCATCATTTCTACATAGTCAGGCTCTTCTTGATCATCCACAGCTTCCTCCATATGGAGCTGGAGGGTTTCAACCACTTTTTATAAAACATAAAATGAGAAGGGACTCAGAAAGCCTAGGGGAGACACTCCTGAAGGTCTGTCTGAAATGTCCGGTTCAAAGGGCACATCCAGACTTTCAAATCATTCACTCTTCTCATACTCCTCTTCCCCCTCCTCTGGTTCATAAAATTCCTCTAAATCATACTCTTGAATCGGTGGAACCGAATTTAACCGTGACGCTTACCTGATGGTGCCAGTTCAGTCGGAACCGGGAAAGCCACTGGACAATTTTAATCGCTTGGCTATTTCTTCAGCGGATGGAGAGGAAGTTTTGGCTCCACACCAGCTGATTTTCTAGTCCTTTGCTGGAACGACTCCTCTGAGTTGGCTCTCCCTTTGCCTGAAAGTCTCGCCCTGGTCAGAGGCACTCCCTCCGAACCGGCTGGCCATCGGTTCAGCGGACTTTGGCCTCCATTTCCCTGAGCCTACCAACTCTTTCTCCAGGGTAGCTGCAGGAAAATTTTTACAAGTCTGGCAGTCTGCATTGAGGTGGTCAAACCCCAGACAATAAACACAGGTGGTGTGGGGTCAGCCTTAGCAAAGACTTCCCACAGACACTGCAGTGTTGAAGCCCAGTGGGCCCGTTTTTCTTTTGGGTTTCTCAGACATAGTGCCAGCCTAACCAAAAGCGTGCCCATTTATGGCAATCCGCCAGCAAGACTTCCTTATCGGTTCCCAACCCGGTCACAGGTCGGGAAAAAACGTAATGAAACTGCGTTTTTAGAACCGATAAGAACCGGAACCGCACTCTAAAAGACAGATAAATGTATTTAAACAACCGATCGGTTCAAACCGAACCGATAAACCGCTTACAAGTTCCACACAGAAAGTAAATGTAAAACCTATCTAGTACTTACAATACCACAGACAGAGCTTGAACTGACCGGTTGCGTGTTTAAATTCGGTTAAAAAATGAAAATTAATACTTTAACAGACAAAATGAACTGAGCAGAAGGAGAAATCTCTGGAGCGACTGTTCAGTGAGGCGGAGTAAAGAATCTGACAGTTAGAGTCTGAAGAACAACAGACAGAGTTTTCAACCGAGCTCGAGCTCAAAGTTCCATGCCTGGCATGGAAAGTTAACTCTTTCACCTCGGAGCAGTTCAAGGTTGGGACTCACTGCATATGTCATAATATAGCAAGACTTCATGTTGTCTGAATTTGTGTTTTCAGTAAAGGACATAAGCTGTCCCTAAAGTGTAAGTAAGAAAGTAACCTTTATTGATAAACTGCCCAGTCCCTGGGGCTCAAGGCATTGTACATAAGTCTGGAGCTGATGCTAGCCATCCAAGGATGGCAGACAAGAATGAGGTAGTACTGGTTGGAGACTTCAATATTCCAGACGTGGACTGGAGCATCCCAGCTGCAGCATCAACTAGGAGTAGATTTATCCTGGACTCCTTCAGGTGGCCTTCCTCAAGCAACTGGTCATGGAACCAACTCGGCAGAAGGCAATACTGGACCTTGTGCTCACAAACAGGGACAGCGTGATGGGGGTAACAGTGGGGAGCACCTGGGAAACAGTGACCACCAGTCATTGTGGTTTGAAATCACAGAAAGAGCAGAACCAAACCACAAAAAACACGTATCCTGGATTTTAGGGGAGCAGACTTTGGGAAAATGGGAGATACTTGAAAGAGGCATTAAGGGCATGGGACAGGAATCAGGGTTGAGGAACAGGGCAGTATGTAAAATGGGGATTACAAGAACAACAGAATTATGCATTAAGCAGGTTAGCAAGAGGAAAAGGAAGAGGAGACCATTATGGTTTTCCAAAGAGGTAGCAAAGAAAGTGAAAGCCAAAAAGATTGCATTCAGGCAATACAAAAAGACACAGGCAGAAGGGATAGGGAGAAGTACCAGGAGAAGCAAAGGGAGGCAGGGAGGTCAGTAAAGGAAGCCAAAGCTCAGACAGAAGAAACACATTGCAAAATCAGTGGGTAGAGGGACAAAACTTTACAGGTACATAAGTGAAAAAGAAAGACAAAGGGAGGGATAGTGAGACTGAAGGGGAGGATGGGGTCAGGTGGAGGATGACAACAGTAAAGCTGACTTATTGAACAGGTATTCTGCTCAGTCCTTACTGAGGAAGAGGAGGGTAATGGGTCTGAAGGGAGTACAAGGGTGAGAATGGTGCAGAATGGACACAAGTCCCTTTACACGAGAAAGGGTCCGGAAGGAACTGGAAGTAATAAGAGTTGATAAAGCAATGGGGCCAGATGGGGTGCACCCAGGGTCCTTAAAGAACTAAGAGAGGTGGTGGATGAACCTCTGGCTATCCTGTTTAGCTGATCACTGGAAACAGGGAGGTACCCAAAGACTGGAGGACAGCAGATGTAGTCCCTTTATACAAAAGTGGGAACAAAGAGGAAGCAGGAACTACAGACCAGTCAGCCTCACCTCGGTAGTGGGGAAGATCATGGAAGCACTACTGAAGGAGAGATTGGTAGAACATCTGGTTGTCAATGGACTACAGGACCCAAGGCAGCATGGTTTCACCAGGGGAGGTCATGTCAGACCAACCTCGCTGAATTTTTGACTGGGTGACTAGGAGGTGGATCAGGAGGGCAGTGGACATGGCCTATCTGGACTCAGCAAGGCCTTTGACACTGTGTCACATAGAAGACTATTACACAAACTGGGGAATATGGGTGTGGGCAGGACAGTAGTGTGGTGGTAGGTAACTGGCTGGGTGGCAGGACACAGAGGGTGGTGGTAAATGGCTGTCACTCCACAGAGGGAAGAGTGACCAGTGGGGTACCACAGGATCAGTGCTGGGACCGGTCCTATTCAACATCTTCATCAGCGACATTGCGAGGACCTAGAAGGCAGAATTTCACTGTTCGCTGATGACACAAAGCTCTGTAACAGAGTAGACACCCCAGAGGGTGTAGACAGAATGAGAAGCGACCTGCAGAAACTTGAAGAATGGTCAGGGTTTGGCAGTTGAAATTCAATGCAAAGAAGTGCAAGATAATGCATATGGGGCACAAAAACCCTGGCACAATATATTAGTTGGGGGGGTGAGGATAAGCACGCACTAAGCAGGAAAGGGATCTTGGTTGTCATCTCTGATGACCTCAAGGTAGGGAAACAGTGTGACAAGGCAGCAGGTAAAGCAAATAGGATGCTGGGATGTATAGGCAGGCATCCCCAGCAGGAAAAGGAGGTCATAATTCCGCCATACAAGACACTAGTGAGGCCCACCTGCAGTACAGTGTACAGTTCTGGAGACCATACCACGTAAGGACATAGACAGGGTAGAGAAGGTTCAGAGGAGGGCAACAAAGATGGTGCATGGATTGCATCACAAGTCCTATGAAGACAGGTTGAAGGAACTGAACATGTACTCCCTGGAGGGAGGCGGGAGAGAGGGATATGATAGAGACATACAAGTATCTTACAGGGAGGAACAGGGTGCAGGAAAACACTATTTTAAGCGAAAAAGATGTTCCAGGACTAGAGGGCATGGGATGAAGTTGGAGGAGGACGATTCAGAGGAACATGAGAAAGAATTTCTTCACAGAACGGGTGGTGGACAAGGGAACACCCTGCCAGAGGAAGTGGTGGGGCTGAAACAATCACAGGATTTAAGAATGCATGGGATATACATAAAGGAATTCTGGAGGTCAGGGTAAGGGCAACAGACTTCTAGGAACACAAACTGAACTTACAAGCTCAAATGGGCAGACTGGTGGGCCATAGGCCTTATCTGCCGACACTGTCTATGTATCTATGTAAAATAATTCACAATCACAAATAGTTCAAATGAAATAAAATCATAGTAAATATTATCCACTAAAATACTAATTAAAATAATACACCTAAAGCAAATAAATAGTAGTAAAGATTAATAAAATACATTCTGAGAAGCAGCCAGTAAATCGGAGCCATTGCCTAAAATCCAAAGGTCTCCTTGAATAGGCATGATTTCAAGCTCCTCTTCGATGCCTCCAGTGAGGGGCTTCCCTCAAAGATCTGGAAGCAAGTTCCCACAGAGCTGGGCTAGATACCCCAAAGGCTCTATCACCAGATGATTTCAGCCATGCCCTGGGGATTACAAGGAGGCCCATCTCAGAAGAGTGGAGGGAGTGCTTGGCATTATGAGACATTAGGAGGATACATAGATAGCTAGGCCCAGTCCATGTAGGGCTTTATAGGTCAGTAAGCTAACCTTGAAGGTAACAGCCATGCACTGGGGATTGCAAGGAGGCCCACCTCAGAGGAATGGAGGGAGTGTTTGGCACACGAGACATTAGGAGGATACATAGGTAGCTGGGGCTCAGTCTGTGTAGGGCTTTATAGGTCAGTAAACAGACCTTGAAGGTAATTTGCCATCTCACCAGCAGCCAGTGCAGATCACACAGGACTGGTTCATATGATGGGACCTCGGAAGGCCTGTCAGCAACCTGTCTGTTTCTGGTTTTTGCAAGAAGTAATGTGGGTTTTCATAAAAGACAAACTGTCCCCAAAGTGTTGTCAAAGTTTCTTCAAGAAAGTAATGTGTGTCTGCAAGTGAGGACACCAGCTCTCCCCAAAGAGTCTTCCTGTGTCTGGTAAGTGTCTTTCAGTAAGGATATCAGCTGTCCTTAAAGTGTTTATACCTGTGTGAAAAAATGTGTTTTGTGAACCCAGAGTGTTCAAATCCTGTAAGGACATGGTCTATCCAGGCTCCGATCCCAGAAGAGGGGTGGACAAAGAGAATTCTGCATCATTCGTAAATTAACACAAAGACCCACTTGGACTTTATGTACAGTGCATGACCTTGCACTCTTTCCCCAGTCAGGCAAAATGTTTGTCTTTTTCCATTTTGTGACAGAATAATAAATACTACTTGACCCTAGATAAAGGAGAGGACATTCCTTTGTACTTACTGTGTTTTACTGGTTCCCCATCATTACTGTACATGCCCTCAGTGTCACAGCCCACCCCAGTTTCCAGGTTAATTTTTTTTAATTTAAACACTTGGTGACCGGAAAGGCACACTGAGCCAAGGCTCTTCTCCAGATATGACCCAGGGACAGGAGCATGGATCTAAATACACAAACACAATAGTCTACAAAGTAGGCAAAGGCACCTAGCTTCACCTGGAGCTCTTTTCTTCTAAGTTTGCTTGTAAGGACAGAGGAAGGAACAACATTAACAGAGCAAGGAAAAGATTAAGGCTTCTTTGGCTAGGCAGATTTACTGTGTGTTACTATTTTCTTTTGTGCTCACAGGTTTTGTTGCTGTTTTTGCTTACATTTTACTGCTTTATTGTTCTCTGATTCAAACTGCTGTTGCAGGGTATACTTTCTGCTGTATTATTACAGCATGTGCCTACTAGGTTTATTACCATTTTGTACTTACAGATTACTGCTGTAATCTTCTCTGATTCAAATTGTTTCTTGCAAGGTATATCTTCTGTTAGTGTTCTGCAGGTTGTGCTTACAGGTTTTACTTTTTACTTCTTTATTTTCTCTGTAGCAAAGAGTTTATTGCAGAGTATATCTTCTGTGAAATTGTTACAGGTGGTGCTTACAGGTTTTATAGTTTTATCTATCATTAGGCTAAGCTTTCAGGGCTAATTACAGGAACACATACAAGATACAGACTGAGGGATAGCGACCACATTTGTTATTGGTTGATTGATTCTGCTCTTACCTCCTTCTTTCTTTCATCTGTGGCTCTTATTTTTTTAGCAGAAGGGCCTCAACCACCCATCCCATCCCCAACCACCCCATGCAACACTCCTTTTATAGAGTAGCACAGTCAATACATTTCCTATAGCAAAGCAGGAAGGAGGATCAGAGGGGTATCCACACAATGACCTCATGTACAGGGGCACAATTAATTTAACATGTTGTAAAAAGTTATACAAAACAAACAAATAAAACAAACACAAAAATATTAAAACAAAATTGTTTTGCTTTCATTTTCCTTCTAATTACTCGGATCAGGTTATAAACTCGGCAACTCAACTGGAATGGATATTATTAACTGCAGGTACAGTACTGCAGGACACTTTTCAAAAGGGCAGTTATACAGGATTTAGGATGCTGTCCTACATGCTGGACCATCAGAGATCTAAGGACTCAGCTCCAGGCAGCATGGGCAGAGATTGCACACCTCAAATCACATATTTAGGAGGAAATTTATTACAAGAACCACCTGCCATTTCCCCAACATCCAAATGAAGCACCTCGACCGCAGAAGGTAGTTGGTCCAGGAGGTTGGCAGGTGGTTAGGAGAAGCAAAATTGGTGCCCCATCACCCAGTGCTCACCAGTGTATCACCTCCACAAACCATATAAAAACTATAAACAGGTATCTGCCTCTATTTCTGAAATCAAACAAAGGGAAAGAGGACACTGCAGGACACTGCAGCACAGGAGCTAAGCTACAAAACTCACCCAAAACAGGGACCAAAACAAAACAAGCAAAAGGAAATCCCAAAAACACTTCTGATCATAGGAGACTCCAGGATTTGGGAGGTGATACCTACCTCCAGCCGGGGTAATAGTCAGATGTCCCTAGGTACATCAGCATGGAGAGACAGTGACCACATTGCTAAAATCAAGCAGGAAGCAGGAGAAAACATCAATGTCCTGGTACACATAGAACTAACGATCTGGCCAGCCATTTAGTTGTGGAGACCAAGGAACAGCTGACCAGCCTGTGAGACAAATTATTATCCATTTCATCTGGCATCTCCTTCTCTGAAATCCTGCCAGTCTGGGATGGGGGCAGATGAACGGAAGATCCGAGAAGGGGAGATAGGGAGCTAATCATGTGGTTCAAGGGCTGGTGTCAGGAAAAGGACACAAATATGTAGGTAACTGGCAACAGTTTTGAGAGCAAAAGTTCTTTAAATCTGATAGACTGCATCTGACTAAGGAGGGAGTCAGGGCATTGGGGCAGAAGTTTCAAGTTTTGTAGAATATTTAAAACTAGCAAATGGGGTGAGGGGTGCAGCACCTGATACAGCAAATGGAAAGAACCCCTACCCCTCAACTAGTGATCAAACAGGAGTTCACCAGATAAGAAAAAGATTCAGCTCCTTATATGACAAGCAGGGAAATGCGGACCTCACCCAACAAATAACACCGAAATCTGGCCAATGGAACATCATGTACACAAATGCCGCAGATCTGGAAACAAGATCCCAGACCTGCAGGCAACAATGACAGAGGCTAAACTGGACAACGAGCCATTATCGAGACATGGCTCACCAGTAACCACACTTAGAGACTTCTGTACCCAGCTGTGTACTGTTTAGAAGAGACCGAGGTGCAAAACGGGGGGAGCTTTTGTCAACAAAAGCATCAAAGCTACAGAAATCCAGAATACACATAAGAAGACAGAAGAACTGTGGGTCACCCTGAAATAGAAAATGGGACAGCCATACAACTGGGGTAGTCTGCAAGCCTCCAGACCACGGGAGGACACAGACACATTACTATTAGAAGATATACAAAACATGACATCTAAAGGGAAGGTTCTGATAATGGGAGACTTCAAAATACCAGACACAGATTGGTCAATACGCAAGAACATCCACAAGAACTAGACATATAGTGGATTCCCTGCATGGGGAGGGCCTCAATCAGTTGGTACAACAACCCACAAGAGACAGGGCTATCCTGGATCTAGTACTGACTAATGGGAAAGGATCACAGATCTCAAGATAGAAGGTCACCTGGGGGCCTGTGACCATCACATGATATGGTTCAATTTGGCCAATAGAACTAAATCATCCATATCCAAGGCAAAAATATGGAACTTCAGAAGAACTGACTTTGATAAGATGGCCAACAGAGTTAAGCTAGTCCTGACAAGAAGAAATACAAGTGAGGGGTACAGGTAAAGTGGGCAAGCATTAAGGATGCAATACTTGAAGCAAGATCCACTGTGTTAGGGAGAAAGGCCAGAGCAAAATAAGGAGGAAACCACTTTGGTTCTTAAAAACAGTAGCAGAAAAGATCAGGCCAAAAGACTGGCCTCAAGAAAATATAAGGGGATGCAGCGGGACAAGATGAGAGGCATACCAAACTTCCCTAAAGGAAGCAGGGAAGAGCAATAAGGCAGGCAAAGGCCCAAACTGAGGAAAACTAGCATGGACAGTCGGGACAAGACGTTCTATAGATACAGTAATGAAAGGAGAAAGTCCAGAGGGGGTACTGCTAAGTTCAAGAGGATAAGGGAGGTATGGAAGGGCCAAGGAAAAGCATCTATCCTAAATAGATACTTCTGCTCAGTATTTACCAAGGAATAGGTAGGGAGGGCCCACACCTCCTCCATACAAAGTCCCTTCACAAGATAAAGGGTCCTACAAGAGCTCAGTAAGCTCAGGGTGGACAAGGCAATGGGACCTGATGGCATACATCCCAGGGGTTCTAAAGGAGCTAAGGGTGAAACTAGCAGAGCCATTAGCAGAACTGTTTAGTAGAGTCTCTGAGCACAGGAGAGGTCCCAGAAGATGGGAGGCAGGCTGTTGTGATCCTGCTCCTCAAAGGTGGCAGCAGGGAGGAGGCAGGGACTACAGACCAGTCAGTCTTACCTCAGTAGTGGGCAAGATTATGGAGCACTCCTTAAGGAAAGGATAGTGCAACACCTGGAATCCATAGGAGCACAGGATCCAAGGCAGCATGGGTTACCAACAGGAAGGTCCTGTCAAACTAATCTCATACAACATACTAAAATGACAGATTAGGCCTATGGTCTATCAAGTCTGCTTCGATAATCAGTTCTTCCCAGGGCACCGTGTTTTACCCCCACACCCCCAATATGGCTCTGGGATACCCCTCCCCTATACTCATAGTACACTACTCATATTCTAATCTCATAGATTTCTATGACTAGAGTACCAAGTGGTGGACCAAGGGGTGCAGTTGATGTTGCAGACCTTGGACTTCAGCAAAGTTTTCTATACTGTTCCACACAGAAGATTGTTTAATAAGCTGGGTAGGCTCGTGGTGGGTCAGAATTTGGTCAACTGGGTGGCAAACTGGTTAGGGCAGAAAACAGAGTGGTGGTAAATGGCATACAGTCAGAAGAGATGCAAGTCACAAGTGGGGTAGCTCAATGGTCAGTCCTGGGGCCAGTCTTCTTCAATATCTTCATCGGTGACATTGCAGATGGACTGGAGGTAAAGTTTGTCTGTTTGCAGATGACACCAAGCTCTGCAACAGAGTAGATGATCTAGATGGGGTGGGCAGAATGAGAAGAGATCTGGAAAAACTGGCAAAATGGTCGGAAGAGTGGCAACTGGGGTTTAATGCAAAGAAGCAAGATCATGCACATAGGGAACAGAAACCTTAAGTTACCTATAGGTTGGGAGGAGTTGCTGACAATCACAAGGAAAGAGACTTGGGCATCATCATCATAGATGACCTGAAATCATCCAAGCAGACCACTAAAGCAGTAGGATGAAGGCTAGGGTGATGTTGGGTGTATTAGTAGGGGTATCAAAAGTCAGAAGAGGGAGGAAACAATCCCTCTTTACAAGACACTGGTTAGGCCCCATCTGGAGTACTGCAAGTAGTACTGGATGCCACACCTGCACAAGGACATTAACACAATGGAGGCAGTCCAGAGAGGGCAACAAAATGGTGCAGGGCCTGCATCAGAAAACACACGAGGATAGATTAACAGAGCTCAATATGTATACCCTAGAGCAAAGGAGGGAGAGAGAGAGATGATGTGATCAAAGATTCAAACATCTTAAAGGCATTAACAAGGTGAAAGAGTCTAACATGTTTCAATATAAGAAAAATAGGACAAGCAGACGCAGCACATGAGATTAGAGGAGGATGATTAAGGGGTAATGTGAGGAAGTTCTTTTCACAGCAAAGCAAGAACAGCCCACCTCAGGAAGTGGTGGATATGAATACAGTGCAGGGCTTCAAACAGGCATGAGATAGGCATAAGGGAGCAATACAGATGAGTATGAATAGATAGGCCATTGACAGGTAAAGCCTATGGCACATTCATAATGTAGAAAAATGGGCAGATTGGATGGGCCTTGAGGTCCTTATCTGCCGTCAGCTTCTATGTTTCTATATTATAACATGAATACATATATACATTTCAAGATAACTAATACAGCAAAACAGGCTATGCAAATGTTCATACTTTGTAAGATAACTGGAACACACTTTTAAGTGCTATGTGGTGTTATGGGGACAAGTAGGGAGGGGTAGGAGGTGTAGCAGCGATATGACAGAGAAGTGAGAGGGAGAGTTGCAAGAGAGAGGTTTGAGAGTTCCAAATGGATTAAATAGAAATGGTTTGTGTAACACCCTCCAGACACATACACATAAAGCAAACCTAGCCAGGGCTTGGGGAGCAGGTGGCAGCAGCAAGGTGGGCTGACTTTTGGGGGTTATTATGTTGTAAATTAGATTAAATTCAATAAACCTTTGTTTCTCTAAGGCAGTGAAAAATGTCCTGAGGCCTTCCTCTTCTGGCGGGACTGCGTGGGTATCGACAGGCAATGTCCCTGGTTTCTGCTTAACTCTCTCTTTTCTGTTTCCAATTTCATTCACTGCTTCCATACAAACAGGATTCATGGATGCATTGTAAGTTGCTCCATCTGTAGCACTCATGCTACCTAAACAATAAAACATGAGGGGTGTGCATTAGAAATGTCTAATGCATAGCCTGGAGTGTCTTTTATTGCGCTTTATAAAATGGGACAGTATATTTTACTTTCACATAAAAACAAATTTATAACATTTACACGGAAAAAGTTAAATCTTTAATGTGTTTTACTGTAAAACAATTCCTCCCCTGCAGAAGATTGCTGTATTTCTTTTTTTTTTTTGCCACTAGGACTTTAGTCCTTCTGTAGCCACCATTCTTTATGTTGGTTGTCCACGGCTACCATGCAACACACACACACACACACACACACACACACACACACACACACACACACACACATGAGTAATGTTTTGATTCATTTTACTTCGTTCTTTTCACAGTAATCTTTTCGATTTGTAGTAATATAGTTCAGTTTGCTTTTTTGGTCTGGATATGGTAGGTGTTAAGTGGAGCTGTCCAGCACCCCAAATGACCCGCATTTCACGGGTCGACCAATTAGGGTTTAAATACACTCACCATGCAGGCCTTATCAGACCCATCTCGGTCCTTTAATTCAGCGCATGCACATAATGTATACGCCTCACTCGCTCGTTCCTGGCCACTCTACTTAACCGGCAAAATGACTGCAGCCACAGAATAACTGCTATGATCTGAGTTTTGAGCAGCAAATCTGACAGGCAAGCAGCTGACAGTGACAGCACAGTGACAGTCAGCTGAGCTGGGGAAGACTGAAGGTGTCTGACTCGATAGAGACACTAGGTCATCAGAGAAAGCAAGCTAGTCCGAGTTTTTAAAAGGTCCGCGATGTCTGATATATGCCTTAGTGATTTAGAGGGGGACCAGCCTGGGGTGGCGGTGTCTCTGCTGGGCATTGCGGTAGCCAAGAAAAAGCAGTTGAAGAGGCAGCATTCTTTGACCAGCTTTCTGAGGCAATGGTCATCTGACTGGCCTTGTGTACAGCCTGTTAAAGAGAACCCATAGAAAGCGTGGTGCACAGTAAGTCCCTGCTCCTCTGTACTTTTTTCTGACAGCCTTAGTCATTGTAATATCACTAACTATTCCAGGAAGAGCAAGTTGTTGGCTGATAAAAACTAAGTCAAGCCTGCTTCTCTAATGTTTCTGACAAGCCAGATCATGCCCCCCACCCCCAGCACACTGACTGATGGCTGATGGGGCTGCCCAATCCCTGTCAGCTCCACTGCCCACCCCAAATAAGCGGCCTGGTGCCACGCTGTAAGCCCACCCCAGCATGGCAAAGTCCGTCATCTTATTTTATTTTTAAATAAGACCTAGAATTAAAAAAATCCCTCGTTGATTCTATTGCCCCTCCCCAACCCACCCACCCTCTGCTTGCCCCACCTCCCCACACACCCCACCCCATACTTACCTCCGAGCCAGGCGCCGATCTTCAGTGGATCGGGAACACGCCTGCACTCTTCAAAGCCAATCATGAACTAAAGGAATGCCGGTAAGCTGTATAATGGCATAAATGTTTTTTCCAACTTTGGTGCATATCTCGGACATTTTGGAATTTGTTCACCAAATTTTAACATACAGTTCTTGGGACTACCGTCATGAATTCAGTCACTGTGATTTTGTTATTCAATCCCGAAAGGTGATTTCATGGTCACTGTCTTGGAACCATGTTTTGGGACCAATTAACAAAACTACAGTGTCACAATTCATGAGGTAGTCCCCAAAACCCTATGTTGCAAATCTGAGTGAAAAATTCTTAGAAATGACTGTTTTATGAGCATGCATTGCACAGTTTCTATGCAAGCTTGTAACTTACAGCATTTTAATATTTTCACTCCAGATTTTCAACATTGCCATTTTATACCTTCTTATGAACAGTACAGCTGTCATTTTCACATCTCACCTCAAATGCATTTTCGCACATGTTGTGCACAATGGCATGGTCGGCATGCAAAATCAATGTTCAGGACAGATTAAGAAAATCACAGTGACACTGTTCATGTGGTTGGCCCAAAATGCCTATGTTGAAATCTGGGTTAAAAATTCCCCAAAATGACTGTTTTACAAGCGTGCGTTGCGCAGTTTCTATGCCGCTTGTAACTTCAAGCATTTTAATATTTTCACTCCAGATTTTCAACATTGCCAGTTACCACACCTTCTTATGAACAGTACAGCTGTCATTTTCATATCTCACCCAAAAAGTGTTTTCGCACATGTAGCGCACAGTGGCGTGGTCCGTGTGCAAAATCAATGTTCGGGGCAGATTAAGAAAATCACAGTGACACTGTTCATGATGAAAGGTCTTAAACTGGCTATGTTGAAAATTTGGTGACAAAAGTCCATAAAATGACTGTATTACGGCGTACATTGTGCAATTTCCACGCACCCTCATAAGTTTATGAACTTCGTAATCTTTTCAGTCCAGATTTTCAACATTGGCATTTTCCACACCTCCTTATGAACAGTACAGCTGTAATTTTTCACACCCTGAACGAAATGTGTTTCGCACTTTCGGGCAGAATAGCATAGTCACTGTGGGAAATCAGTGTTCAGGATAGATTATGAAAATCACAGTGACACTGTTCATGGCGGAGGTCCCAAAATGCCTTTAGAAAATGGGCTCAGAAATTCCCAGGCTCTGATTGGCTGATAGCACTGGCAAGGTGGGCATCTATCAGACAACAGATCCCAGTATTAAAAGTACCAGTGTCCAACCGACCTCCGCACTGTAATCAGGGGGCACTAGAATTTTAAAACACTAACCCTGCCATGTTTTTTTCCTTACTTAGCAAGTGCAGATCTCCACAATCCAGTTTAAACTGACAGACTGTTACCTGTTCTTACAAAGCACAATCATGCTTACGTGAAGAAGAAAAAATGTTTTCTCTGCATAGCTGTCAATGCTTCCTTCATCAGTTCATACCCCAACCTCTTCTGTCCGTCCAGCAGGCTGTTAAGAAAAACACACAGAACAAGGCTGTTAGCCAGGGGAGAGGGACAGATGACTTTCTTTCATATTTTAGAAGCATGACTCTGCGTACCTGAAAACAGATGATAATTCATTTGAAAGATCAAATCCAGTGTACTCACATTCCTCCTGACTACGGTAAGTCTAGCAGTCACAGGCATGTTTAAAACAAAGAAAAAAAACAAACATTTCTTAGTCCCTTAAAGTAAACTGTATTACAGTTAAAAATAGTTAAAGTTGCTGCGCTGCTGGCTGTTGTTATTTAGTGACTTCTGGGATTGACCGAGCGACAGGACTGAATTGGATAAACAGCAGGCTAAGAGCAGAGGCAGGCTTCTAACATCCTGTTCCCTCTCAACTGGCAATGCCTTGTATCTCTCCTGATTACTGTAAAATTTCAACATGAAAAGGCATGTTTTAATTTGTTTTCCCATTCTATAAACTGTGTCAACCCTGTGGGCTGGGCCTCTTACGCCCCTGGGCAGTTTAGTATAGCACAGTATCACTTACAACAGTGCCATTTTTTACACCTCCTCATGAGCAGTACAGCTGTCATTTTCATATCCTGTTCGAAATATGTTTTGCACCTATGGTGCCAAATGGCATGATCACTGTGCAAAAATCACCTTTGACTAGCAAACTGATAGCATCATTGTTTATGCAGTGGGATCACAAAAGCCCAATATTGAGAACTTGGAGTAAAAATACCAAGATGTTAGGGTTTTCGACCATAATGCCCTACCTTGTAGGGACCGACAGGTGTCAGGGGTGTGACTTGGGACTGTCGATAGTAATGCTCATGCAGGGTTTTAAATAATTGATTAGCAGTTTTTCTTGGGACAATGCTAACTGTACAGAAAGTATTTATATAGGTTTTCTAGAAGTGTTATGTTTGTTAAACGCGGTAAAGCAAGTGCTATGCATTTTGACAATGTTTTAGCACTTTTATGAGCAAAACGCTAATCAATTTTTGGAGTTAAATAAATCCCTGTCATGCCATTCTACCCCCACTCTGCAGCAAGTAGCAAGCATCAAGGTGTGCCTTGGACCCTTTGGCCCCAGAGTTCACCCCATTCTCCTATACTGCAACTATTTCAGTGCATTTCCTTATGGAATGAGGTGAGTGTAAAAGCCGAACACTTCAAAGCATACCTCAACACTTGTAAGTGTCTGCAGGGTAGGGTGAGGTGAAATGTCATGACCATCATGGGCGATGATCCAAAGGTACACCCAATGACTGCTCATCTCTGCAGGGTGGGGGTGGAGTGGCGTCAGTTCAGTACCTCACTGCTATTCCTATACTGCATCTAACTCCTGCATTTCCATTGCTAATGACAGCAAGTAACAGATGGCATTGACAAATGTTTGTTTTCTGTATGTGAGGCATATGACAAAATTGAAGACTTACACATAAAGTAATAACTATGGAGTGCTTTTGGCTGAGAAAATAATTATTTTGAGCCAGAAGCACATAAGATTCTTTGTTGGGGCTACACAAACCTAAGAGGATTGGGAAATAGAAAACTATGACATTTTATTTTTAAAAGCACTGATTTTAATATGCTGTGCCCCAACAATAACAGATTTTGTGCTTTAACGTTGTCCTTTCATCAGTCCAGGGAAATAGTACATAGCCATATTGCTATACTGTCTATATAGGATGATCTATAGCTGGCATTATAACCTAGAGGTTATATAGCAGACCAGACCTGTGTTTGATTCTCTCAACCTCCACTTACTTATTTACTTTGGTTAACCAAGTAAGCACACTAGACAGCCAAGTGCCTATTTTCAGGTGCAATCTGGGAGGATTACAAGACACAAACACGAACATCAGGCAAATACAAGGTATATTCAATAGCATCAGGCACATGAAATACATCTAGAGGTAGTAAGCAGCTTAATACAGGCAGGGCAACAGATGTCAACAGACAGCCCAAAGAATCAACACGAGTGATACATTAAAACAGCCTAATTGGGGTACATATAAGATCATCAGGCACACAGTAACATCAGGAAATAGATAAACAGCATAGTACAAGCATGGTCAAATAGATGTCTACATGTAGGGTCAGCCAAGGGACCCAGTATCTATGGTACCTCATACCACAGTGAGCCATTCAGAAGGACAAAGTGCTTGAAGTGCATACTGTGTGACTCTGAGCAAGTCACTTAACCTTCCAGGTTACCCCTGAAAACAGACATGTGGACCTTTATCCAGTTACCAAACTCTAAAATAAATGTACACCAGGAATGCCTATTTTAAGTGTTCAAATTATGTTTTTATTAAGGTTTATTTTTGAACCATACATGATCCAAAGGTTTGTTTTAGGATGAAAGGACATGCTGGGTGGGATTCTATGGATGATGATGGCTGGGATGGTCAGGGACAGTTGAGAGAATGCGTGCAGGCCGTCCCTGCAGACCTCATTGCATTTTGTCACTGAAATGCTGGATATAGACACTCAAAATTAGAGAAGTGAGGGGACTGGTCTTAATAAATATGGATATTCTAACAGAATTAATGGGAGAACTAGTGACACCACTGACTACCCAAAGAAGTGCAAATAATGCACCTGGGAAACAAAAACCCAGGAAAGAGTACACGGGGAGAGGCAATGTCGACAACAAAAATGGAAAGGGACCTGGAGGTAATCGTATCAGATAACCTGAAGGTTATCAAGTTATCACCTGTGCTTGGAAGATTAGAAGTGTTTATGTTCGAGCACAGAACATTTGATTTCTCTGTACATGCCTAGAGGCCTGTGGGCCATTTCTTATTTTCTTGATCTAAGTGTGCCCATGCTTTCCTTATGTGCACTTAGATGTAATCAAAGTCCACTTTGACTTGTCCCCTGAAGTTCTTCTCCTGTTCTGCATCTCTGGATAAGAAGTTTGTCAAATATAATATTACCACTTTCATCCAGCACTGCATAACTGCATACAGCTTCCCACTGGCATCTAGGTATACATATATTTAGTTCAAGAATTAATGCAGTAAGCTGTTTTGCATTCAGAGAGTCTGTCTGAATAATAATAGTTTTATGAAATTATATAAATGCAGCTGTTGGGCAAAGATTTCAGGCACTGTATAGTTATACTTTTAATTAAAATATAATTGTGTTGAGTACTGTACAGCTGTTTGTTCTTCTGCTTTGTAGGTCTGCAATTCTGCTTTTGGTATCAGTCATCAAGGCAAGCGGGATGTAGGCGTCATATTGTGGAGCAAAGCACAAAGTTGGCCAAGGTTACTATGGCATGCAAACTTGTATCATCTTACTTCATACAGCGGCCTCAGGACAGTGTTACTAATGCGAGTGCTTTTCACTGGATGCCTTCTAGAGCATAACCTACCATTTGAGGCTGCAGCTCATGCTGGTCCACTCTTCTGAAAGATGTTTCCTGGCAGTGACATTGCTAAAAAGTATGGATGTGCAGCAACTAAAATAGCTACAATTGTGAATTATGCCATAGCACCTGAGTTACAAGAACCTCTTCTGGATTATCTGCAGCAAAACCCATTCACATTAGCAGTTGATGGTAGTAGTAGTAACACAGGAACTGAAAACATAAATCCACTAATTGTCAGGATATATGATGTCAACAGAGGTGAGATCAAGTCAATGTTCTGGCACATGTGCCTAGTTTCAGACTGTAGCGCCACAGGTATATTTGAACAAATATGTGAAGCTTTCAAGAAGTACTCTGTGCCATGGGAAAATGTTATTGGTCTGAGCTTGGACAATGCTTCTGTGAACATGGGAAGGCATAAGGGTTATATAGACACTTTAAGGCCAAAACCCAAATGTCTTCACATTTGGTTGCCCATGCCATGTCATAGCATAACACTACCAATCATGGCTCTAAAGCCTTTGCACAGATCACTGGGTTTGATGTTGATGATTTCCTTGTCACGTTTACTATTACTTTGATAACAGTACAAAATGTCAAACATCACTTAAAGAGTTTTGCTTCTTCTGTGACCAGGAATACAGGAAAATCTTAAAGTATAGGGCCACACGCTGGTTTAGCAAGGATGTGTGTATATCCAGAGTTCTCAAACAGTACCCCAGCCTGAAGAGTTTATTTGCTAGTTGGCCAGATTTGAAATCTGATCCAAGTTCACGGAGGCTGAAGCAGTACTCGCTGATCCTTTGACTGAGGTTTACCTTTTATTCTACCAGTCTATCATGCCATATTCTCTGACCTAAACAAACTTCTTAAGTCTGAAGAACCTAAAATATCGTGTTGCATCGAGAGATCCATAATTTCTTCCAGAAACTGTTGGGTAGATGCATGAAAGTAGATGCATACAAAGGCAAGGACTTTCACATTGATGTGCATCAGCCGAGAAGCTGCTTCCCCCTCAAAATATAATGATTGGTTTCACCATCTATTCAGTTATGAGGCAGAACAACTTTCTCCTGATGAAGAATGGAATGTTGCCAACAGCTGCCAATTATTTCTACTTCAGGCATATCAGTATGCTACTGGTCACTTACCTGTAAATGACCTTATACTGAAAAATGCTGAAGTGCTTCTATTTGATCAGCGTACTGAAGCCAGCTTTGACAGTTTGGTGTTCTTTGTGGAAAAATTTCCAACACTGAAGGAAAAAGTTGAAGGGCTCTGGACAGAATGTATGATCAATTTACTGATTTAGCTTTTGCATGACTCTGAAACAGAACTGGCTGAACTACATCGAGTGGACCATTTATGGCACTATCTGGGCCAGGTGAAGAGGTGTGATGGTCCAAGATTTAATTTGTTGTTTGAAGTGGCCAAGTACATTCTTTTTCTCCCACACAGCAATGCAGAAGAAGAATGCATATTTTCTACAGTGGCCAAAAACAAGACCACCTTTAGATCAAGCCTATCAAATCAAACAGTGCTACCATTTATTCTAACTTGCAAGACCAGTCATTTAAAAAAAAAAAAAAGGGCTACAAATTTTTGCCTAGCAGGTCACTGCTCAGAGAGGCTAAATGTCTGCCTCAAACTACAATGCTGACCATACTTCCTCCGAAATATGATACTATGATGCCTGAACTTTGATGTATGAGCAGTAATGCAACATTTTCATGATCTTTTCTTGCCATGTTTCATGCGAAGAAGAAGATTAAACTGTTGGGTGATGTAAAAAATTAAGTTTGTTATTTATATTACCATACATTGATTGATGGGAATCCAAGTGTCAAATACCTTGAAGTTAACCAATCTGTTTTCTTTCTCTTTTCTTGTTACTGTATATAAACAATGCTATTATTTCTAATGTAGAAAGTAAGTGGATTTGAAATGTATGCATTACAGAAAAAGAAAAAGTTTGTAATTTGTCTAGCACACTCCATTCCTTTATAGAATTCAGATTGCTAATTATACAATTGGAAATTTAACAAATGTTGTTATCGTTGCTAATATTAAAAGGACACTGTCAACCCCTTAGGACTCAAAGTGTCCCTAGTTTAAAAAGACACTTTATGATTGTCAACATCGGTATAGATTGTTGATGTAACTCAGAGTTTGATTCTGACTCTTTTTTCAAAAAAGTGAAAAACAGACTGCCCACCATACTGGTGTTACCACACAAACACAGCTTTGCTTACATTCCTTGATCAGCTCAAACTGAATCTTTCCTGTTTGTAGGAACACCACAACACAGTCCATCCCCTTATGATGTGGTGGGAGTTTAGGAGGCTACTGCTAATGAGTGGCTGCACTGTTTGGGTGTGTTTGTAATGCTCAGAAGGTATGCAGCAAGAACAGATCCAAGATTGTAAACAAAACAAGGTTGTTTAAGCAATAAGACATGAGGGGTGTTGGCTATCAGGTTTACCACAGCTGAAGTGGTGCACCTTGTGGGTAAATCCTGCCAGTCATAGGTAAATCCCTGATAACCCACATCCTCCAAGTGGTTTATTGTGATTATACCAAGGATAATTTTTTATTATAATAACATATATATATATATATATATATATATATATATATATTAAAGAAGTTGCTTTCTTTTTATTTTATTGTATTTATTCCTATGCTGCAGATGATTAGGATTAGGATATACTCATCAACAGCCATTGATTATCAAAGGATTTACACGGTGGTAAACTGTCAGACTGACTATTTCATTGGCTGTTCACTTATGTCCATGGTATAATTATAATATACATTAGCAGACATTTCAGTTCTACTAAACAAGGAGACTGACAAAACAAACAACAACATCAATGAATTTTAGAAGGTAAGCAATCATAAAATGTAGGTCTTTAACTGTAACTAATATGATAAAAACAAGTTGACAGTGTCCTTTTAACATACCTTGGTGAATGTCACTTTCATAATCTCTGCTGCAATGTTTCATGAGGATAAGCATGTGGATATAGAAGTCAGTGGATTTGGGGATGTAAAACCGACGTTTGTCACTTATCAACATTATTATGATAATTACAAGACATTCTATAACTATGTTAGTAGTATGAAAGGAGGATCACAAGGGATAGGCCCAATAAAGGATACAGATGGAAATCGATACAAGATAATACACAAATGGCTGAAAAATGTAATACTTATTTCTCAACTATACATAATACTAAAACTTCTGGAATTAAGCAGCATCATGAAAACATAGAACAATTAAATAAAATAAGGATGAAATTAAAAAGTTTGTTAATCTTAACCCTAGAAAATCCCTGGGACCAGATGGAATACATCCAAAGGTGGTAACTGAATTAGTGGAAATTTTGGCAGAACCCCTAACATACTTATTTCAGACTTCTTTGGACCAGAGGTAAGTAGCACAGGCATAGAGGGAGGCAAATGTAATCTCTATATTTAAGAAAGGATCCAAACAAGAAGTCAGTAATTATTGATCAATATGCCTGACATCTACTGTGGCAAGGTGTTGGATGAGGGTTATTAAGGACCGACATGCAGCAAGAGGTGATATCGACAATACACAACATGATTCTAAGCATAACAGATCATGTCAAACTAAACTTTTGGGTTTTACGAAAATGTTAGTAGGCCCAGATGAGGGAAGCCCTGTGGATGTCATTTTTGGACTTCTTAAAGCCTTTGATAGGGTTCCACGTGGAGAACTGGTGGATGCCCTGACTGAACACGGTATCCAGGGAACATAACCTGTTGGATCAACTCTTGGTTGAGTAATAGAAGGCAGAAGTGACAATCAGGGGATGTAACTCAGGTTGGTCAAGGGTCACAAGTGCGGTTCTGCAGGGATCTGTGATGGGGCCCTGCCTTTTTAATATATACATTCAATCAATGACAGCGGAAAGGTGTGTGAGAAGCCAAATTTGATGATGACGCAAGACTGCTACGAGTAAACAACAAAACAGAAAGTGCCATACTACAGGAAGCTTTAACTACATTACAGAGATGGGTACAGGACTCTAAACTAACCTTTAATGCGAAGAAATGTACGGCCATGCATTTTGGAAAAAGAATGCAGGGGCAACTTATAGGCTCAACTGACATAGGCTTGGAGTTGTTAAAGAAGAAACAGACCTGGGTATTAGGGTCTCAGATTACCTTAAGTTTAAACAACATAGTAGCTTGTTGGTCAAAAAGCTAGTAATATATTGAGTAGCATAAACAGGCATATTAAGTGTAAGAAGAGGGAGATTCTGTTGCTTTAGAAGGGTCACTGGTGAGGCCACATATGGAATACTGTTACAATTCTGGTCACCAGGATACAGAAGGGAAATTACAACTTTGGAAAGAGTTCAGAAAAGGGCCACTAGGATGATCAGTGGAGTTCAGGGTATGGACTCTCAGGAAAGACTGAATTGCTTGGGGCTTCATACCCTGGAATACAGGCGATTGCTGGCAGATATGTGCATGGTGTATACAGCAATAAGTGATATTAATTTAAGGAGACTTTTAGGTTTAGAATTACATGAGCAACCATACCAAATTAGAGGACACTAATTTCAGTTAAAGAGGCAATACAAGCCCACTAGGATTAAGCATTGGTTTAGTGTTAGAGTTGTGCCTTTATGGAATAGACTACTTTTAGAGGTGATAACCAGTGAAAGTATGCAGGCTTTCAAAACAAATCTGGACAAATTCCTGATTAGTAACAATATTAGAAGTTATTACTAGGATTCAACAGCAAGCCATATGGACTAACTAGTCTTCTCCGCTCTGTAGGACATATGATACCTATGATACCATTTCTGTGACTTCAAGTAGTTGCAAATTAAATGATAAAGTAAACACCAACTTTGTTGTTTTATTTCTCTTTTTTTTATTTCAGTTGTAATAGGTATGTTCCTCCCTGCTCCAGCGATCTGTCTGCCCCGATCTTGACCTCACTCCCCCAGGGGCATAGGCAGGGTGTTTAGGTGCCCAAACACCCCCGAAATGACTCCAAAATGTTTTAACCAACCTGATTCTGGTCACACAGACAAGGCGCTGGGAAAAACAAATTCCACTGAAATTAGGTGTGAGGTACATGCAACAAAAAGTATTTTTTCTTCAAGAAAAGCCCCAAACTCACCACACAGCATGTAACCCCCCCAGAGTTTCTGAGGGCCTTGCAGCCCCCAGACCCCAGCCTCTTATACAGAAATATTTTATGGATTACAGTACATTACAAAACTGCAAATGGGTTCAGTGGTTGATAACACTGTTGGATAGCCAATGTGCACAACCATTGGAGGTTCTGCAGACTATAACATCAGCCAGAGTCTCCCACAAGCCTGATTCCATGTGAAAAAAAAAATTCCCATGGAATTAGGGGTGGGAACATGTTACAAAAGTGTGTTTTTCCTTCAAGAAAAGCCACAAAACTTACCACAGGGCATGCACACACCCAGAGCTTCTAAGTGCCCAGATCCCAGTTTTATTTGTCCTATTTCTAAAATGTCATATCTAAACACCCCTTCCAAAAGAAAATTTCTGGCTACGCCCCTGCCCCCACCCACCTTGGCCACAGTGACCAGCATTTCAATTCTGAAACTTGGGACCCTATGCTGTCTAACGAGCACAGCAGGCAAGCAGGAGGGAAAGGCATGGCGTGTGCCAGAAGGAGTGAGCGAGAGTGATTATGTCCTTTACAAGCAGAACATAGAGTAGTTGCAGGTATTTTATTAGTTTTTAATTTAGTCTGTCTGTATTCCTAATAGTAAGTGGCAAGCAGAGGGTGAAACATGAGCTCAGTTACAGACTGTCAGCCATGGAGCGAGTGACTGTTTAAGGCTGCAATACAGCAAGTGTACAGGTGGTAGGAGAGCTGCTCGGGGAATCAGAGAATGTGAGCTGGATGTAAAACTAAGAGCAAAAACTAGTTTCTTTTTAACATATTGTGCTCTGCCAGCTTGTATTGATGTGACAGCAACAACTGTCTGGAACTTCATTAGCAACAGCTGTCTGGAACTTCAGTGAAGTAATTTAAATGTTGAAACAAAACTAAATTGGGGTGATGGGCTAGCAGGCAGGGCTGTGTGAGTGAGCAATTGGGTAGCGGGTAGGCATGGAGGAACAGATATTACTGTAGAAAGGAAAGGAAAAACACAAACTGCCCAATTATGTGAAATGCCACAAACTGATGGCAGGTGGGATAAATGAATGGAAAAAGGCTGCTTCGGGTGATTATTGAGGCTAGAGGGTTTCAGGTAGTTTGTGGTTTACAGCAAAAAAACAATGGTGGTGATTCAAAAGATGAACATTCTATTTGGCATCTTAATACTTGATTGTTTTACATGTGCTGTGGTTTTCAAACTTGTTGCTAGCCGTGCATTAGAACACTTTAATGCATAGCTAGCAGCCAGTCAAAATACAGGATTTCCCCTACCCATTTTATAAATGCCATTCAAGAAGGTGAATGTATGTATGACAGTTGTATTGTGGTTGAAATTAGCAAAGGCTGAATGCTAAAACAGCTCAGTCCTCATCACCACCATAATGGCAGCCATAGCTGTGGCATCAGAACTGGTTACTCAATAGAAGTAGTGGAGATGCATGCTCCAGAGTGCAGGGTCGGGGGTGCCAATACAGTGCTAACTAAACCAAGACAATTACAGCAGTTCAGGAAAAAGTACCACACTCACCAAACTGAGTACATTCAGGAGCTTCAGTGCACATAACAATGGGTGCTGCATGAAGTTTCTTTATTAAGCAGAGTTCACAACACATAAATGCAAAGATGCAGGATGCACTGAACATAAATCACAGTAACAAGGCTGTGTTGGTTGAAAACCTTGGTGCTTGAGCATAAGCTTTACCAGGGAGCTGGCTACTGGTCAGTAAACCTCTTCATCTATGCATGTACTACGGTCTCTGGACCAATGAGTGCATAGTCCAGTTACAAGTCACGTGACACATGTAACACTGCATCGGAGAGATTGGAATAGGGTATCTTGTGGAAGCCATCAAGGTGCTCTGAATCACACCACATACAAAACTGTAAAAATTAGTATTTACAAATTGTTATGCAATGACACTGAGCTACATTACAAGAAAACAATCTTTAGATAAAAGAGAGCTGTTTTTTCTTGATTTTAAAGAGAACCATCAGAAACTGTTACAGATAGTAAAACTTCATATAGCATGAGGTGCAAAACTGTACCGACTTGCTTGTTAGTAATAAAAGCAAAAACAGAGAAAACCAAGTAGATTGCTGACCTCCTGCATGTGCTATATTCCCTCAGTTTTTAGAATTCCATATTTGTGGCATCTGCAGGCAGAGATACAAGGCACCTGAAAAGATACAAATAGAAGGGTTGTAGTCACGTGTAGGGTGAACTACACAAATAACCAAGAATAACTGCAGAGCAAAGAATATGTAAGAGAATATACTGAAAACACTGTTCAAATGAGGGGTTGTGAAAATAGGAAAGAATGAAGGTGGTATAAAGTATGGGAAGAGCCTGGGGGCAGTGACAGGGTGGGGAAGGGAAGAGTGTAAAACAGAAAAATGAGAAATGGGAAGATGATAGTGAGGAATAAAAGCAAAATAGAAAACAGAAATAAACTTAAGACTTGTTGAACCATTGAATTACAGAAATGGTTTTAAATCCTAGTCAACATTAAACCATTTGGTTACAAGCTACTGAGCATGAAAAATCAGATGCTTTCATGCTGGACAAGTCTTTCAATTTATCTCCTCTGCATGGCTTTTGCTTTACACATTCAGGGCCCATAAACTGTAGTATACTAGGGACACCACTGTGGATTTCACAAACATACTGGTTACTGGGGTATCATCTGTTGGTCTGACAATAGTGTGCACATTGCACACACTCTTGGGTTCTCTGCCTCAGAGGTCTGATAATTCTTCTGATTTATAGCTTTGGACACAAACACCAGATGACATATACCACAAAGCTTGTGGCTACCTGGGAGGGCTTCCTACTGGCTGGAGAAGGGGTGATGCTGATTGGTTATGCAAAGCAAGGACTTCACTCCAAAACCAGTCGGCACTGAAAGCTGCTACTCAGCCTTCATGCCTCTTCACCAGGATGAGTGCACCTAATGGCTTTAACTGCCTCTAGATTTTTAAACACGTAAAAGGGCATTTTATGTGCAGCTGGAACAGTTGAACTGGGTTTCCCACAACTGGCATTTTCACAAATAAATGGAGAGATAAATTCTGTGGACACTTAAACCACTGACTGAACCCTGATGTAGTTGTGACACTATACTGTACTAGGTTTGTTTACTGAAAGTATAGGCAGGGGAAAAGGGGCAGACTGGATAAGCCAAGTGATCCTTATCTGCCAACAAATTCTATATTTCTATATTTCCAAATGTGACTAAACTTGGAAGTTGTAAATTCTGTAAAGTTGAGACATGGGGCTTGATTTTCAAAGCCCCATTTTTGATGCAAGATACCACCATCAAATGGAACTGATGCAAGTGGCACCTTGTGTCCAAAAGTTGCAACACTCCCAATTTTGAATGCAGGATGTGTCGAAAATGAGAGTCCATGCACCAAATCCACCCTGTGCCACCCTTGTGCCGATAATGATAGTGCCCTAGGTGGAAGGTGGCTTGAGCCACGGGCTGCAGCATCTTTTATTTAGAATATTGGAGGCCCTGCCATGGCTGCAAGTCAGGGCTGTGGTTAGACCAGCCATGAGTTGGTTTAACAGCCCAGACTACTGTAGCTGCACTCAGTTAAGGCTGTAACAATAGCTTTAGAAAATAAAGGCACTTCACTTTTCCTGCTGCAATAAGAGTAGATTTATTACAGTACTTATTTGGCAGTTTAATCAAATTGTGAAATCGGTACTCAACACTCAGTACTTGTGCAGCTACTCTGCACAAGCCTCTGTGCTTGCTCCATTAGAGCTTCATTAGGGGTGCTGTGCTGTGCTTCATGCATTTCTTTTATACATGAATATTACCTACAATACAATGTATTGCAGTGTGTCATCGAGTTACTACTTGGTACACACACACACACACACACATATATATATATATATATATATATATATACACACACACCTTAGTATGTGTGTCGTGATGCTGAGGCCACAGGTCAAGTGGGTTCAACTACCCAAGGTGTGCATATATTAGACTGCGACTGCACATCCTACAGTGGGTTATCTATCTTATAAAATGGCTAAAATTGTTTTGGGTGGGTGAAAGTGCAGGCATGCAGTTGCGCTTCTGATATACACACAGTCATGTGATGTGTTTCCAGCCAACCAGCAGAGAGTATTTTCCTACTCATTTTTTTAAACATATATATATATATATATATATATATATATATATTATAAAATGGGCAGAAAAAAGGAATCACTGTCACCAATGGCAGTGGACAAACACCATTAGGTGACTGTAAGTATATCAGAGCGCAACGCAAACCTTCACTTTTACCCCCTCAAAAACAATTTTGCCATTTTAAAAGATAGATAACCACTCTATGGTGTGTTGTCATGCCTGATATACGCATGCCTTGGGTGTTTGACACTTGTACTAAGCACACCAAGGCGGTGTATATCAGAGCACCACCGCACACCTAAGAGTGGTTATCTATTACATATATGTACACATATATATATATATATATATACACGCACACAAAACCAGGGTAAGGATATTATACTGAATAAATCATTTGTGACTCATTTAAATCATGTATATAACTAAAAATCAGCACCATTACAATAAATTCTCACATTATTCATTAATGACTCTATCTGGGTGTCTAATTATCAAAAAATATTACTGACTATTGACCTTATGCATATACTGTCCTTAATAATTAAAAGCAAAATCTAGTTGTTGTTATATTAAAAAACATAATTTCATACTAAGACAGTGAAAGGATTCCTAGAGTTAAAGCTTCATAGCATAAGGTAGCATGTTTTATAATTCAAAATAATAATATAGGGAACAAGGCTATAATAATTGTTGCATGTAAATTCCATGTCAGTACTAATTGAGTCAATAGACTTTTAAAGTTCCTGATAGTATGTTTAGTTATAATCTGGGGCAGAAGCAGACTTAGTTTGGCTCAGGTAGATGCACCTTTCTGTGCTGCTAATTTTGTGGAGGGGCAGGAGTGAAGGATTTAGTTGCTGGTAAGCTTGGAACTGTTTGTACTTGCTTGAGTCTGATATCTTTAGGGCAGTAGTGCTGAGTTTGTTTAATGCATTGTATTTGTGTGTGTGTGTGTGATCTATAGCGTGAGCTGGAGATTCATTTATTCTTTCAACAGGCATTGGTATCAGCTTTCTGGAAGGTTCTGTTCTCTCCCTTAGCTAGGATCAATTTACAGCTAATTGTGGTTTAAATACCAGAGTTCTCTCTCTCACAACAGTAGTGCAGAAGCAGACTTAGTTTGGCTCAGGCAGATGTACATTTCTGTTGCTGCTAAGTTTGTGGAGGGCAGAGTGAATGATTTGGCTTCGTAGAGGACTGGGCCCAACCTGGGCAGATGCGATCTTGTATCAGGATGACGGTCTGCATCTGTCTGGAAAGGAGACCTCAATCCTTAGTGAGAAGTTGGAATGCTTCAGCAGAGAGCATTTATACTGGCCAAGGGGAGAACCAGAGAGACTGGTGGCTAGGAACCCCCACAAGAACATGCAAAAGTACAAACTGACAACAGGAACCATGCAAGTGAGCAGTGAGGGATGGGCAGGGGAAACTTTTATAAGGGGATAAGGGGAGACACAAGCACATGAGCATGAGGGTGGGGGAACAGGCAAAGTAGAAAACAGGAACAAAGAGAAGGCAGGGAGTAATACATGGACGGACATGTTCACAAATGCCCACAGTCTGGGAAATAAGGTTCCAGACCTGGAAGCCTTGATATGATGGATGCAGACCTTGGCATAAAGCAATAACAGAGACATGGTATTCTGCTGCTCACAACTGGGACATCAAGGTACCAGGCTAAACACTGTGCAGAAGGGACAGGGAAGATAAAAAGGGAGGGGGTGGTCCTGTGTGTTAGAGAAGTCATAAAGGCTACAGAAGTACAGGGAAGGCAGGGGAGGCCAAGGCAATGTGGGTCACCCTTGAACCAGGAAATGGCACAGCAATATGTACAGGGGTGCTCTACAGACCTCCAGCACAGAAGGAGGAAATGGACATGGTACTAATGGAGGAAATTCGTGACATGGCAGCTAAAGGCAAAATCCTGTTGATGGGAGATTTCACATGCTGGACATGGATTGGACCACCCAAGCAGCTGCTTCAGCCAGAAGCATGGCCATCCTGTAATCCCTGCAGGAGCTGGACTCAGACAGCTGGTGCATGAGCCAACCAGTAACAAATTGATTCTAGATCTGGTATGGACCAATAGGAACAGAGTCTAAAGAATCCAGTGGGAAGGACAGCTGGGATCAGCGACCACCACATGGTGTGGTCTGACATGGCGACAGGGACTCAATTAAGCCACAAGGGTAAAAGTATTTGATTTCAGGAAAGCGAATTTCAATGAAATGGGTAGATGTATAAAAGCAGTCCTGGAGAAGGTATAGGTAATGGAGGGGTGGAGGAACAGTGTGGGAGGCTAAAGGAGCCATTCTGAAAATAACTAACAATGAATTAGGATAGTAGCCAAAGGAAAAAGAAGATATAAACCATTCTGGTTTCTAAAGAGATGGGAGACAAAGTAAGGGCTAAAAGAGCAAGTTTCAGGAAGTATAAGGGACGAAGGGAGCAGGACAGGAGGTGTACCTTGAATGTCTCGAGAGAGGCATGGAAGGCTGTTTGGAAAGCCAAGGCACAGACAGAGGAGGGTTTAGCATGGCCTATGGAAAAGGGGACAAGACATTCTATACATCAGCTATAGAAGAAAACTGGGGGATTGTGAGGCTCAAAGTTTGGGGAGGAGAGTGTATGGAGGAGAATCTAGACAAGGCAGAAATCCTGAACAAATATTTCTGTTCAGTATTCACTGAGGAGGAGAGGTCATGGACCACAGTTGGGGAGCAGAGACAATCGGGGGTGAGAAATAGACACCAGTCCATTCACAGTGGAGAGAGTTCTGGAGGAACTCACAAAGCTGAAGGTGGATAAAGCCATGGGGCCACATGACATACACCTGAGGATATTAAGGGAGCTGCAGAGGAACCAGCAGCACCTCTGGCCACCCTGTTCACAAAGTTACTCAACATAGGTGTGGTTCCAGAGTACTGGAGGAGGGTGCATGTAGTCCACTGCACACAAGTGGCAGTAGGGTGGAGGCGAGGAACTGCAGGCCAGTCAGCCTCACCTTAGTGGTGGGGAAGATCATGGAGACACTGCTGAAAGAAGAGGACAGTGGCACATCTGGAAACTATTGGTACCCAGGATCTGAGGCAGCATAGAGTCACATCAGAAAGGTCTTGTCAAACGAATCTGATATGTTTTTGATTGGGTGACTAAGGAAGTGAATCAGGGAGGGCCATAGACATTGCCTACATGGATTGCAGCAAAGCCTTCAATACTGTCCCACAAAGAAGGCTGGTTAACAAGATGAGTAGTCTAGGCAGGGGCATAAGGTGATACAGTGAGTTAGAAACTGGCTGACAGACAGAAGGCAGAGCATGGTAGTAAATGGGATCCAATCTGGGGAGAGAGGGGTGACTAGTGGAGTGCCACAAGGATCAGTACTGGGACCAGTCCTGTTCAGTGTCTTCATTAGTGACATTGCAGTGCGGCTGGAAGAAAAGGTCTGCCTACCTGCAGATGACACCAAGATCTGCAACAGGGTGGATACTCCAGAAGGGTGCAGATAATGAAGAGGGACCTGAAAAGCTTGAAAGATGGTCAGAGGTGTGGCAACCGAGGTTCAATGCAAAAAGGCAAGATAATGCACCTGGGTAGGGGAACCCTGGGGAGACCTACAGGATGAAGGAAAGGTGCTGACCATCACCAAAGAGAGAGGGACCTAGGGATTATCATACCTGATGATCTGAAGGTATCAAAGCAGTGTGCAAAGGCTGCAGGAGGGCCAGTGTCATGCTGGGGTACATAGGCAGAGGTGTTACTAGTAGAAGGCAGGAAGGCGTGATGCCATTGTATAAAACGCTACTAAGGCCTCACCTGGAGTACTGTGTGCAGTACTTGAGACCACACATGCATAAGGACATAAACATGGTGGAGGCTGTCCAGAGAAAAGCGACAAAAGATGATGCTTGGTTTGCACCACAAAACATATGAGGAGAGACTAAGAGACCTCAATATGTACTCACTGGAGAAGAGGAGAAAAGGGGTGACATGATAGAAACTTTTAAGTACCTCAAAGGCATAAACAAGGTGCAGTTGGAAGATCTTTCCAATGTAGAAAAGATACCAGAACAAGGGGCACAATATGAAATTGGGGGAGTTTAAGAGGTAACGTGAGGATGTTCTTCTACATGGAGAGGGTGGTGAACATTTGGAATAGTCTGCCAAGAGGTGGCAGGGGCAAGCACAGTGGGGGTTTAAACATGCCTGGGACAAGCAAAGGGAACCCTTGGGCGAGAAGGAGTGATGAAAAGCCATTGACCACAAAGGGTAAGTGGATGCATACACATGTATGGGCCTATGGACAGACTGGACCGCCTAGCGGTCCTTCTCTGCCGACAATTTCTATGTTTCAAAGTAGACAGAAAATTCCAATTTGCCACAACACTCTGATTGTGGCAACCCTGGGGACTTTGGGGCAGGGACCCCTGTTGTACTAAAATCATGCACACAGTCATTGGCACACTCAGAGTTTGCTACAGCTGGGGATCAGTGCATCTTGTATCACAGGGCTGTTGCCATGATTTTTACAAGGGGTTCTTTTCATGCAGTCTGCAACCTTTATTTTATTTTTTATATACATTTTCGCTTTTCTGTTTTGTTCCCCCCGGCCACGGCATACACATGTATGTACGTGCATGGAGGCGCACATGCACATGCCAGGATCCAGTAGCCCTTCCACCCATCCTGACTTCTGTCACCACCTGTACTGCCTGCTCACCCACCAGAACTCCACGCGGTGGGAGCGAGACTATGGATGGTGGGCATCCACCCTTTGGAGGAAAGCCATGGCTCAATCCAGATACAGCCCCCAGTCGGCACACCGTGACCCGAGGTTGTTCCAGACCCCAAGTCGCAGGTGTAGCGTGAGGTAAGGTGCCAGCACCTCAGCCTCTGTGCTGCTGGGCCAGCTTGCAGTCTACAACCTTAAAAAAGCTGTGGGTCCTAGATGCTCTGTGGTGCATTTCTGTGGCTTATTTTGAAGCTAAAGAAGTCATATTTGAGATCTCCTACACCCCTTGCTCTAAGCAAAATTATTATCTGGCTGGCTGCAGGTGAATACATATGTATTCAGTTCCAGAGGGCAACACGATGCTACTACTGTAATATACCTAAGGCATTGTCTCATATATGTTATCAGCTTTAATATCTATAGCTGCATCTACTGTTGTGTAGGTAGGGGTCTGGGGCTGCCAGGCCACCAGAAGCTCTGTGGCACTAGATGCTGACTGTGTCTTATTGTGTGGCTTATTTTAAACCAAAACAACTCATCTGTGGAGCTCCTCCACCACCTGCTCTACAAACAATTATTACTATCTAGGTGGTACAGCTTGTTTGTGTGTGTATGTATATATATATAGATATATATATATATGTATATACACACATACATACATATATGCACTGAACCTCAATGTGGAGTCTGTAGATGGTTTTGGCTGGGTATTATACACTACTAACTTACTACAGTGTTGGCTTGCTTATAAGGCAGGGGTTTAGGGCTGATAGGCTCCCAGAAACCATGGGCTATGGTATGCTCTGTTGTGGCTTATTTTAAGTCTATATAACTCATATCTGAGCTCCATGTACCCCTTACTGTAACCTTCACCTCCCCAACTCAATATACCATTTAAGCAATTGAGTCAGTGCAACATGGCCTACAGCAAGGCTAGCAGGATGCTGGGATGTGTCGATAGGGGTATTGACAACAGAAGAAAGGAGGTAATACTTCCTCTACAGATCCCTGGTGAGGCCTCACCTAGAGTACTGTGCCCAGTTCTGGAGTCCTTGCCTCAGAAAGGATAAGAATAGGTTGGAGACAGTGCAGCACAGAGTAACAAAAAATGATTCAGGGCCAGCAGGGCAGATCTTATGAGGAGTGCCTCAAGGCACTAAATATGTACTCACTGGAGACCAGAAGGAGAGGGAGGTGTGATAGAGACCTTCGGGTTCTTTAAAGGAATTAAAGTGAACTGCGGGTATTAATACAAAGTCTGTGTACCAATTCGAGATCACATGGATGCGAATGGAAATTAACAGGAGGTAGGTTCAGAGAGATGTGAGGATGTACTACTTTATGGAAAGAGTGGTGGAACTTTGGAACAGTCTTGTCAGCGGAATTGGTGGGTGCAAAATGACCAGAGGATTCAAGCAGAGCTGGGACATAATGAAGGGAATATTGGTTACTGGGGCAACAGGACCAAGGAGGAGAATAGAGAGAGGATGGGAGGGTTAGTACCCTGGATAAATGGTAGGTTCCAGGGATTATAGGAAACTTGGGCAGACTGAATGGACCTCTGTCTTTTCTGCGTCATTGTCTGGGTTTCTGTGTTTCTATACCAGGCACCCTGCTTGAAACAAATCTGTAACATAATTCTTAGTTCAATATTGGGTACCACACTTTTGCCCCCATTCCATTCTCAATGTGGTAGGCATGACAAAGAAAGTGTGAGAAAGGTAATTTGACAGTGGTGGGGATTCCCAGTGCAAAGTTACCATCTCCTAAATGCCTACCCCACCCCGCATGCTTCCAAAAGTATAGTGGGTATTTTCATACCACTGAACTGTAGCAACAAAGGTCATTCTACTGACACATGTGGTCATATGGAGAAAACACTTCTCACAACTTATTTGTTTTAACAGCATCTGACACATGACACAGAAAAAGTGGACCTGAATGTCAATAAAATGGGACACAGTGAAGACCTCTCTGAACAGCACAATTAGTGAGGTGAGTGTAGATCCCAGCCAGACCCTTTCAAACACCTGCATTGCCTTTACACTGTGGTACCTCTTTTGCTTAACTTATGAATATGTAAAACAAGCATGTGAAACATGACAACTTTACATCTGTATAGAGGATGACTTCAGTAATTTATTACTAAATCATCAGACCACCCACCTGAACAGCTCCTTGCCCAACTGCACATCCCATCCCTCAATATACAGTTATTAAGGGACACATCTTTGGCAATGGTGGCCAGAAAAATGTACCTGCTAGTGACTGATAACAGTCGAGGTCCTCTACTTCTTTTTGCTCTCCTGGAGACGTTGTCTCTGAGCCTGCTGCCATGCTTCATCTTCCTCGAGTGCTAGCTGACAGTGTGAATTGTGGGCAGCAGCTGTGCTGTATTCCACTCACATTCACGATGCTGACATGAGCTGCAATTGGCCAGCCAGTCATGGGGGACCGTGCGGAGAAACAATCACAAAGCTCCAGTCATCTTACTGGCACAGAGGAGCTGACTGGTAGCAGATGGAGGAACGCCAGAGAAAAAGTGCTGGGGTTCATCATGTGTGCATTTAGGGAGGCAGTATGGCGTAGTAGTTTAAGGCTCTGAGCTGCAAATCTGGTGACATCCAGCAGATCAGACCTGGGTTTGAATCCCACAGCTTCCACTTTACATACTGTGTGACCCTGAGCAAGTTACTTAATTTCCCTGTGCTCCCAGGTCGCTCCTGTAAAAAGCTTTCAGTTCAGTGTGCTACTCCTGGTTAAACAACTAAAAATAAACACTTTGTGACAGTCACAAAATAAACAGAAATAATAAAAAAAAACTGTTACAAATGATGAAAACAAGGGGAGTTTCAAAGGGGATGTTCTTTCGAACCATACGTAGGGTTACCACCTGTCCTGCGTTTTGCAGGGCAGTCCTGATTTGGGCAGCTGTGTCCTGCAAAAACATGAAAAATACTACATGTCCTGATTTTTGGTTGAAAAACATTTTCCAAGTTTCCTCTAAATCTTGTAGAAAACTACAGTACTTTAACTAAAATACATTAAAATGGTATGAACCCATAGAAGCACCAAGAAACTAGAATACTTAACCTTAATTCTGATTATATAGAGAAAACAAGTCTGTTGCACTAGTCGAGGTTACATACTGTCCTGCGAAAAATCATATTTTAGTAACAAATGTCCCACTTTGGGCTTCTTAAAAGTGGTAACCTAACCATACGACCCCCGTGGCAAAGACTGTGCATCAACCTACCGCTCTTTGAAAATTGAGCCAGTGATATATAGTCAGTAACACATTCTTGTTGCCAGAAGTGCAAAGCCATGGGTTACTTTTGCTAAACCACATAACTCTGAAATATTCTTGGCTAATCAGGACACAGGAAACTCCCTACCCATTTTATAACGATGTTTCTGCCCAGGTAAGCCGTGCCTTCAAAGCTGTTTCAGCAGGAGAATTAATTTGACTGCATGTGTTTCTCAGCCGATACAGTTAATTGTTTGAACTTTGAACCCATAAGACGAAATCCTTCAACTGGCATGAATTTTATATTTGCTACTGTGGAAGACTGTGATTCAGCGTTTTACTTCTGCTAATGAACCGCCCTGCTGGAATGAATCACTGTAACTCACAAGACTAACCAACTCTAGGATTCAAAAGGGTCCTGTGCAGACACAACACAAGCGTTGGTACTGCATTTTACATCCTCGTCCAATACAAGGCCAGAAGAGGTAATCTACGTAAGTTAAGCGCAAAACCAAGAATCTTCAAACTCTGAAAATGTCAACAACCTTCACTGTTGTTTTGCTCTCCGTGACAACGGGTTCACCATTCAAAGTCACTCCCCAAAACACCATTATTTAGTACTGAGGATGCGGAAACACCGTCGCTCTTCAGAGGTTTTTTCTTCTCTCCACCAGTTATTAGCAGACTGTAAGAAATATTTATTTGCAAAGTAAAAAGCAAGCGGGATTTTTTTGTTTAATTAGTAAGGTACTCAATACAGCGAACTCTGTTTTATACCATCATCCCCAAACGACTCTACAGTTAAGACAGTCAGGGATTCCCTGGGCCAGTGACATCACCGGGAATCCCGCCCTCCGTACTCAGTCGTCCGGCTGCTGTGTGTTTTGTCAGTTCGTGCGTGGCTGATTATGGCCGCTGCCTCTGGAGTTGCGGCTTCTCCAGCTGTGCTGAGGCCGTGGACCAAAACAAACAGGACCTCTTCAGCATGGAAGCGCCACATCATCCGGCAGTTGAAACACCGGGACAGGACGCAAAAATATGTCTACCAGGACCTTATCGCTTCATGTGAGCCCCGTTTTTCGTTTTTGCTGCACTTTCCGGGCTGAAAGTTTCTAGCTTCAGACATCACACTGATATGTGAATAAATCTGCATGCCCTGTTGAATGTGAGCTTTGTCTGGAACGGGCTGGGTGTCTGCCTGGTGGTGTGCGTGTGTGCGCATTTTGGGCTCCGATTTTATATCAATGAACTATTGAACTCAGACTCCGGAGTCGTCACTTTACTTTTCACTATCGGTAACGTGCCTACTTTTATAACGGATGCTTGAATGAACAGTTTTGATTGCTAGTCAGAAGGTTGAGTCTCTGCCGATAGAATAAAAATTGTTATAGTGAAGAAGAAGCCCGTTTTCCGATGAGTTGTGCATTTGTTTTATCACAAAAGTTGTCCAACTCAAACCAGTCTCTCGTAGGCTGTTCTTCCAACATTCGCGTTTTGTTTTCCTTGTTGAAAGCTTAGTGCATACCATGAAAGAATACCAACCAAGTAAACACAAGTAGGGGACATGACTCGCTGTCTGCAACTGATAAGCAGCAAACCCTGATTTGACCACAGCCATTATGATAGTTAGTCCACAAACTCATTATGTATCTAGACCAGTCCACGGAGACTAGTCATGTATGACCATGGTTTTCTGTAGCTGTAAGGCCAATGAGACATAGATACTGTGACTCTTGAATGTCAGAGTGAGTTATGGATAGTGTGGTCTTCACTTCCTTGTTGACGTTTCTCTCTCAACTTCCTTTCAGAAACAAAATGCATAAAGGCGTATGATACAAACTGCAGCACTTCCTTAAAGTTACTTAAAATTTTCATTTTGTTTCAGTTCTGGGAGATCACCTGGAGAAATCGATCTTGTCACCATTCAGACTCACTGATTAGACACAAATTTTCTGTTTTACTAATTCAGATGTCACTGATTCTGATTCACTGGATTTGTTTTGCTATGTTAATGAATACAATCTGCCATATAAATCCTGCAGTGGGCGGGGTAGCATTACATTTCTTTGCATCCAGTTTTCAATAGTTTGTATCCGGTTGCGAGACAGACACAGAAGGCCTATGGGTTGCTGCAGTGCAAATGTGGATACTTACCCGATCTTGGTAAGTTGCTCCTTATTCCACATCTGCAGCCTCAGTGGTGTTGGGAATGCACAGCAATGCCGCTGTGTAAGGTGCCAAAGTGTGACCCGCACATTGTGGGTTCATTTTGTTTGTTGACCAGATCTGACATAAAAATCAGAGACAGATTTGACAGGACCAGCATTGTCTTCCATTTCAGGAATGCTATCCCACCACCGCAGGAATTCCACAATCTCTGACCGGACTGGTCCTGCATGCTGTCACAACACACCCTGACACTCCTCTTTAATCAGTGTATGCTGGCTCCTCTGTCCAGCTCTAACCATGTCTATGAGCCAGTTTGCCATTTAACTTGCCACTCTCAGTGCTTCCTGTAGGCATGTCAATGCAAGGGAGTAAGTCAACAAAGAAACATCCACCCCAAACTCATGGACCCTCTTCAGTGCATTTTGCATTGGTGGAGAGAGGGTCTTGTAAATGCAACCACACATCAGCTCTGGAGATGAGAGCAGCAACAGAGCAGATATCAGATAGGAGTAGTGCGGTTGTATAAAGTTGGCTTAAAAAAAAGGCAGTGATTCTGACTTATTGCTTCAGGTTCCACTGGTTCATCACTACATAGTGGTATCTCTATCTGCCTACACTATCACTGGTCCATAAGTGTAGAGACATTGTAAGTAACCCTCATCTCCCTCTGGGCCCTTTGCTCCCATTACTGCATTATGGTAGGTATCCATATGTGGCCCTGTGCTCCTATATATCCATAAGTGTAGAGACAGAGCATAGGGCTATAGACAGTCCAAGTAACCTTTGTGCAACAAATGGCACAATATCAGCATAACCATAGGGACATTTGAAAATGTCCACACAGTTATAATCAAGGTCTAGCAACCTGCATTGTTGTTTAGTACACCTAAAGGTGCACTAACCTGTGTTTAGCGAAAAATCCGTATCTTGCAGCGTTTTGAGATTTTTATTTTTTATTTAGTTGTTTAACCAGGTATAGCACACTAAGCTGAAAGCTATTTTACAGGAGCGACCTGGGAGCACAAGTTATATAGCTGCTGAAAAGTACTGCAACCACCACAATGTTAGCCCTTGGAAAATTTTATACTTCAGAATGTTATAAGTATGGAAGCAATGTAAATTTTATCACCAAACTAGCAAAAGTTACATCTGTAGAGAGCCCTTTGTACCCTGCAAATTTCAGCCCGAAAATCCTAACAGTTTCTTTGTAGTGAAGTGAACAAGAAACAGTAAACTTCAAATATCCTTTTTGTGAGATGTCAAAATCTCTTTTCGTGATGTGAATAATTATTTTGACACCTGCAAAAGGAATTCATCTGCCAAAAAGGATTAAGGCAGGGCCATCTGGTCCCAGAAGTACCAACCCTTTTTTGCATAGCGAAAAAGATTGACACCTCACGAAAAGGAATTCGATGACACCTCATGAAAAGGAATTGATGACACCTCATGAAAAGGAATTACTGGCGAAAAGCATTTGGACAGCTAATGAAAAGGGATTCATTTTTAAAATCTCTTTTGTTAGCTGTCCTAATCCTTTTGTTAGCTAATTCTTTTCATGAGGGGTCAAAATCCTCTTTTTTGCGCGAGGAGTTCTCAGATCAGATGGCCCTGCCGGCTGTCCCTTTTGTGAGCTGTCATAATTCCCTTTGGGTTTTGTCACCCTCGCAAAGGGAATTGGTTTGAAGAAAAGGATTACCAGTAGGGCCATATGGTCTTAGAAGCCCTAATCCTTTTTAACAATACGAAAAAGGATTTTGACACCTCGAAAAGGGAATCGGCTGATGAAATGGGATGGTACTTGTCAGACCAGATGGCCCTGCTGGTAAACCATTTTCATCAGATGAATTTCCCTTTCACAAAGTCGACAAAATCCTTTTTCACTCGAGAAAAGAACAGAAGTGAGTCACCAAAAGGATTTTTAAAATAAAATAAGCATTCTGAGGCCACATAAGTAAGGCAAAGGCACAACAATAAAGGATGTCCACATGAACAAAATATATACTTGGATGTCTCCAGAAGACATCCCTGGCAAAGATTATAACGTTTTGTTTGGTCTAAAAAGCAAAACAAGATGGCGTCTGATGAGAAGGGATTCTAAGGATCCCTTTTGTGAGCTGTCAAAATCCCTTTTTGTCAGGCCAAAATTCCTTTTCATACCATGCAGGTATCCAAAGACTGAACTGAGCATGCTCAGAACCCAAGTTTAAAAATAGAATAACTTTCAAATGGATTAATATTTTTCACCAAACCAACACTGGCTTGTTCTGTGGGCAACCTCTTTCTAGCTTGAAAATTTCAGACCAAAATTTCAAACAGTGTGGCCAAGCGCGATGAAGAAAAACAGCCAAAAGTGAATTTTAGCATTTGTTTCACTGTCACAGTGGAAATCCCAAATCCGATCAAAAGGTGGAACATCAAGAGTTCTACCCCATGGGACAGTGCATACCAACTTTTGTGCAAATCCGTTGAACAGTTGCAAAGTTATTAAAGTGCAAAATTTGAGGTTTAACATTAGACTGCCTACTCAATCCTAACTATAGTGGCAGTAGTGTGCCACTATAAATATACTGTACGTGTGTGTGTGTATGTATGTGTATATATATATATATATATATATATATGTAATAGATACACATTTCTCTGAGGTGTATGGTCGTACTCTGATATGTGCACGCTTTGGTGTGGCCACGCATTTAGTAGCTGCCAGGCAGAGTATCAGAGCGCCGACCGCACACCTCAGAGTGGTTTATCTGTCTTATAAAATGTCAGAATTGTTTTGAGGGGGGTAAAGTGCAGGTGTGTGGTCGCGCCTGATATATAATAACGGTCATGTGATGATCTTTGGCCACTTATTGATGTGCATTTTCTTAACCCATTTTATAAATATATACACACACATACACACAGACACGAGACTTGTGTTAAATTTGTTTTGTTTACACACACTCTGTGTGTGATATTTATGTGAACATCTTGAGTTTGCTGTCGTGGTTTATGAACAACACTGACCTGAGGTGTGTAAAACCTTTCAACAGTCCCCATGCATTAGTCTCTATTTAATGTGAAGTGATACCACTACACAGAGAAAAAAACACAGATGGAAGAAACCTGGCAATCCAAGGCTGAGTGATCTATCTGTTTCTCCCAGGCTTATTGATTCTGTTATGAAGTACAGTCCTCATTCTTCCCCTTACCAAATTCATTTAGTATTGAACTCAGTAATGTCATTCTCTAAGAAAAATAATCCAAATTGAGTTTAAACAAGATGGCAATGATTGACTGACACTGTAGTGGTAATTGTAACTGATCATAATTTGTAATGGGTTGATCGTGTATTAGTATCTAAATTTGTATCTGCTCATTGCACTGTTTTAGAATCTGTTGTATTATTTTCTTGCATACAGTATGTTGTAATACTTTTTTGCTCATCATTTATTTATACTGTATCTTACACTGAAACTGTGTATTGCATTACCCCAGAATCTTGTTGAAAATGAGCCTTGCTCGATGGAGTTTATCGTAGTAAAACAAATACATACAAATATAAAGCATAACACACCCCAGTTCAACCAGTTCATTTGGAAGCTTGCTCTTAACATAGGTTTACATAGAAACATAGACTTTGACGGCAGATAAGGACCGCTAGGCCCATCTAGTCTGCCCATTTCCCTACCTATAGGGTAGGCCGCTGAGATCCTAGTTAACCAACAGCCTATTTCTTCCTGCCCCCACAAGAATTGCCTTATGTCTGTCCCATGCATTCTTGAATTCTCCCACAGTTCTAGACCCCACAACCTCCTCAGGAAGGCTGCTCCATGCATCCACTACCTCTCTGTGAAATAATACTTCCTCACATTGCCCTGAACCACCCTCCTTCTATCTTTAAATTGTGTCCCTTGTTCTTGCAAGTCTCTTTTTCTGAAAGATGCTACCCTCTTGGACTTTGTTGATTCCACTGAGGTACTTAAAAGTTTCTATCATGTCCCCTCTCCCTTCTTTCCTCAAGGGTATACATATTAAGCTCCTTTAGTCTCTCCTCATACGGCTTCTCTTGCAGACCCTGCACCATTTAGTTGCCCTCCTCTGGACTGCCTCTATCTTGTCTATGTCCTTGCGGAGATGGGGTCTCCAGAACTGGACACAGTACTCAGATGGGGTCTCACCAACTGTCTGTACAGAGGGATAACAACTTCCTGTTTTCTGCTGATGATGCTCTCCCTATACATCCCAGTATATCCCCAGCCCTCCCTACTGCCTTCTCACATTGCTTACAACCGTAAGGTCATCTGATATGATTACCCCAGGTCCCTTTCCTTTTTGTTGTTGTTACTACCTCCCACCCATTGTGTATTCTTCCTGGGTTCTTGTTTCCCAGGTGCATTATTTTGCACTTCTTTGCATTGAATCCTAGCTGCCATACTTCTGACCATTCCTCCAACCTTGCCAAGTCCTTTTCATCCTTTCCACGTCTCCTTGTGTATCAGCCCTGTTGCAGATCTTTGTGTCATCTGCAAAAAGGCATATTTTCTCTCCAGTCCCTCTGCAATGTCACTGATGAAGACATTAAAAGGACTGGACCCAATGCTGAACCCTGTGGTACCCTCTAGTAACCCCTCCTTTACCACTTCTAAGGTGGAAAAATACATCCTCACTCTAGTCCTAGATCTACCCTATCCCTAATTACAGCATATACTGTATCCTGTAGATCTTTTCAGGCAGGTCTCTTCTGAGCCCAACACACTGGACTGGGAAACTTTTCCTTCGTTAGGGGTTGCCACACTGATATCTTCATGTATGACATCAGATGTCTCAGTGTTTGTGAGCAGATGCTGCAGTATGTGCTTCTCTTTGCCTGCCATTGAGTGCATGTTGGACAAGTGGAGACTGTGATTCAGTATGTAGCCCAGTGCCTTAGTGCTTGCAAGCATTTATTGTGTTCAGTTTACAGTGCTATTGATACTTCTGCCAGAGCGGTGACTGGTGTTTTCTGAATGTGCAGGCTTTTCTGGCTCAGTTTTGCACCCAGTGTGCAGTGGTTTGTACTGAACTCTCCTATTGAGAGTGACAAGCTCTTTGACATATCAGTGGAGGTCACTCTGAATGAGCTTTGATCTTCTCTTCAGAGACTTACATCCATCAAGGCACTTGTCCCCTGACATCTCAGAGGCATTGTGGGGAACGTTTTATGAGGTTTTCTTCCTTTCCATTCCTCCTGTGGTGGAGGCTGGGGTTGCTTCAGCAGCAGCAGCAGTTGCACTGGCAGCATTTTATGGGGGCCCGTGCAAAGCCCCAAAAGCTGTGGCATGTGCAGTCAGCAAGCCATCCCAATCCGCCTCCTTCCAACTGTTTACTTCCCGTTCTAAGCCGTCTCCAGGATCCAGGTAGGGGTTACATTTCACTCTTCCTGCCCCAGTGGAAAATATTATTTTAGACAAATGGGTACAGGAAATAATACAGTCAGGTTATATCCTGAAATTTGTTGCTCTGCTCCCTGTGATGCTTTCCAGACCATGCCACTATCTGCCGGATGAGATTTCCATCCTTCCAAAGGAAGTCAATGCTTTGCTGTACAAGATGGCAATACAGTTGGTGCCCCCATAGAAACAGAATATGTGTCTGTGTTCCAGGCACTTCCTAGTACCAAAGAAGACAAATAGCTTTGCTCTATCCTGGACCTTGGGCACTGAATGAGCATGTGACTTATAAAAGATCTACATGCTCTCCCTGGGGTCTCTCTTTCCCCTGCTGGCTCTTGGGAGGAAACTGAATGTACACACTGATATTTAGGATGCTTATCTGCATATAAAATTCTTGAAGGCTCTCACTTTCAGCTCTGAGTATTCCTCTAGCTTATCTGTGGCGCTGCTTTTTAACCAAGTGCTTTACAGTGGCAGCAATGACCTTTCATCAGAAGAAACAGCATGTGTTCCCTAAATGGCTCCTGATGGGCTTCTACAGATCTAAGTTCTCACTTAGAACAGGATAAGGCAGCTACTGGACCAGCAAGTTGTCCTGGTCAGCATGCTGATGTCCATCCTTATCCCTTGTCAGAGGCTGTAATACATTAGTGTTGTGGTGTTAGACATGTCTCAGATGACAACTTTCCTGTCAGAAGATTGGACAGTTACCTTGATAGCTGAGGTTGGTCTGGTTCCTGAAACAGTATGATATCGAGCCAGAACTATTCTCCTGTTGTTGGGACTAATTGTTCCTAAAGTATTTATGGTCTCCGGCTACCTACATACATGGGTTCATCAGTGGCAACTGCATATCCAGTGGTTTCCGGCACTGCAGTTCTTGAGAACTCAGTCAGTGTGCATGCTTTGCTAGTAGGTCACTTCTGTAGTGGCAGGACTGGAGTGATCTGCTGGTAAGGGCTACCCTACTCAGGGATTCTCCTCAGATTACTTTGAATATAGATGCATCCAGCATAGGGAGGGATATGCACCTTGGTTTTCTCCAGACTCAATAAGTTTGTTCTTAATGGAACATACCTTTACATCAGTGTCCAGAAAATTATGTGGTTCTGTACTGTCTGCAGGTGCTGGCACAGCAAGTCAAGGATCATTCTTTACTGTTCAGACGGACGCTCAGTGTGTGTCATGTTCTGCTTGAATAAACAGGGAGGAACATACAGTCGTGTCTGCCAAGATCAGTTGCAGTTTCAAAGTCTTGTCATGCAGCAAATTGTGACAACTGCCACTGAATTGCACAGGTTCTTACAGATATCTGCAAAATGTTGCCAGATTCTGCAGGATCAGTCATCTGATCTTGGTAAGTGCAAATGTACTCCTGTACTGTACTCTTTATCAAGAGGTGATGCAGGTATAGGAAAGGGCAGTGGAGTGTAAAATTCACCTTGCTGCTGTCTAATGGGTATGCACTCAAATTGCGCAGGTACAGTAGATGCTCTCACCTAATCCATGTCAAAGCCTCACAAATGGAAACTGCATGAAGCTATGGCTGAGCTGCTGTTCTGGTGGTGTGTTGGGCATCTAAAGTTGAATATTTCTGTATCCCCAAACAACAGAAAACTGATGCAGTTTTGCTCACTTGCTCCAAGGCTTGAACTTTTCTGATGTGATGTGTGGCCCTCTGCTGGAGGGGCACTTACTCTATGCCTTTCCTCAGTTCCACTAATTCAGCAGATCCTGGTCAAGCTCCAGAACAAGATGGCCATGATGATCCTGGTGTGTCTGTGGGCGAGGCTGATTTGGTTCCTAGTGCTGTGGGACATGGCAGTGGAAAGTACAGTTGCATAAATACTTACTGTAACAGTAGATCTTAAGTATCTCTTGCAGCAGGCCATAACACGTGGGATATCAGCCGCGGGTGTCACATCCTCAGATGACTTCTCAGCAGTCAACCCAGGGACCTCCTCTTCCTGTTATCACGTGGTATGCTTCAGCACATGTAAAAAGGAGGTCCCTGATACTCCTCAGTTCTGTTCCATCTTAACGACCAATATCAGAAGTGACTCATAGGTCTCCAATGGGAACCGAGAGTAACAAAAGGCATTTGCTCAAGTATTCTGCGAGAGGCTGGAGCAGGTATCCTTCTGAAGCAGGAGCAAGGGGAAGGCGGCAGGACAGCATGGCCTGCTGCAAAGATACTCTGGAGATGTACTGTTATGGTAAGTTCTTACTAACTGTACTGTCTTCTTAAAGCCAATCTCTTGCAGCAGGCCATAACATATGGAAGAATCCGAGCAGTTATACTGTCCAAGGGAGGAGGAAGCAAACCATATCAGGTTAGGACAAGAGGCCATTGAGGATGGCCTGTCCAAAATTGGCACACATCTTGGAAGCAATGTTGACTCTAGACTATAATGTTTAATAAATGTATGTACAGTAGGTCAGGTGGCAGCCTCCAAATTTCCAAGGTCGAGACACCTCGAGAACACACTGTGGAGGTAGCCATGCCTCTAGTGGAGGGGTTTCACAGACCCTGTGAGTGGTATATCATATTTGTTATAGATGAATGTAATGCAGTTGGCCAACTATGTGGGCAAGCACTGATTCAAACGTGAATGCCATGTCATCCTGGGGTGAAAGAAACAAAATGTTGCTCAGTTTTTGCAACTGTTCAGTGCAGAAAAGATAAAGTCTCAATGTTCTATGCACATCAAGAGAATGAAGCAATGCTTCTTCTGGATTCTCACGCACCACAAAATACACAGGCAATTGAATGAACGGATTCAGAGTAAATTCAGAAACCGCTTTCAGGAGAAAGGAGGGGTTAGTATGTAAGGACACCGATCCATATGAAACTGTAATTAAGGTGGCTTGCACATAAGTGCCTGTAACTCCGAGATCCCATCTACTTGACGAATTACCACCCCAACATTTTTTTCATCAAAAATTAGAGCTCACATGTACCGAGGGCTCAAAAGGACTTTCAGTCAGTTTTCAACACAAAATTCAAATCCTACAGCAGAGGCAGGAATGTGGACAGCCAGAAGGTAAATGCCCTTCTGGATCGGATAACACCACACCCTCATGGATTCTTGGTAGAGGGGTATGAATGCGCATTGCCTTGTTTGTTCAGGTAGTGAACTACTACTGAACTGTTTGCACTTGAAGGAAGCCCTGAGGATTGCTGCTCAAGGCCTGTAAGCATACTAGACGCCCTCATTTCCAGGATGTTGATGTGAAGATGAGATTTCACTTTGTCCAAGAGCCCTGGGACTGAACCTCCTGAAGATGTGCACCCCAGCCCAACAGGTCGCGTTCGTCGTTAGAATTAGATCCTGGACCGGGGATGGGGTGGAATGACATGTCCTTAGTAAATTGTCCGGACATTCACCATTGCAAGGCACAATGTGCTGGGGAAGATAAAAGGACCAAGGCATCAATGTCATCCATCTTCTGATCCCATTGGACTCTGAGGGTCCATTGAAGAACCCTCATGTTGAGTCTGGCATATGGAACAGTTGGAATGGTAGCTGCCAGATGTCCCAGGAGTCAAAGTAGTCCCTTGCGGAGACATACTGACAAGTCTCCAGTCTGAATATTAGAGCCAGAATGGCGTCTCTGAACCCTGAAAGAAAAGCCATGCCCAGAGAGGTGTTCAACACTGCTCCTATATATTGGAGAGTTTGATGGGTCCTTCATAGACTTTGAATGGTTGACCATGATGCCCACCATGGAGAACATCCGTATGGTGCAGGTCAGGTGTATTCTAACATGAGACATGTTGACGCCTTGAAAAGCCAATTGTCCAGGTATGGAAACATGTAAAGGCCTTTCTGGCATAGGGCCACTGCCACTGCTGCTAGGCATTTTGTAAACATCCTTGGGGACGAGGAAAGGATGAAGGAGGGACCAAAACTGGAAATGATGACCCTGAAACTGGAAGCGTAAGAACAGCCAGTGAGCTGGGTGCATCAGGATATGAAGGTACACGTCCTTCATGTCCTGGGAACAGAGACAGTCCCCTGTATTGATCAGGGGAGCAAGGTGGGGAAGAGTCACCATCCAGAATATTTGGTACCATATGTAGAGGTTGAGACCCTAAGATCCAGAATGGGGCATAAATCCCTGTCCATTTTGGAACCAGAATAAATCGGAGTAAAATCTCAAGCCCTCTGATGGGTGGAAACAAGTTCTATGGCATGTTTCTGTAACAGAGCATCTGTTTCTGCTCTCAGCACTAAAGGGTGGTCTGGAGGGTAAGGAGAGACCCGAGGAGGCAAGGGAGGAAGAGGACTGATCAAGTCCAGTGTATGACTGTACTGGACCAATTGTAGGATCCAGAGGTGTGACCTGATCCCTTGCCAAACTCTGAGGTACAGAGAAAACCTGCCCCGACAGCCATGGAGGTGTCTCTGCCACCACAACTGGAGACAGGCCAAGGCTGGCTCTGCTGAGGTGCAGCAGGGACATACCTAGACATTTTGGGGCATTACTTGGGCCAAGCAGAGTTAACTGAGCCTTCTGTTTGTTAGCGGTTGGTTTCTGAGCATTAGGTCTACCTTGATTGGAGCAGCCATGAAAAGATCCCTGTATGCAGGTTTCGCTTGAGGGTGATATATGGTCTGAACAGACTGAAGGGTACAACCCGAGTTCTGCAAGTCTTTCAAAATGTCCTGGGCTAGTGGCCCAAAAGTTTGTCCCCTTTAAAGGGAGCATTGAGGATGGATTTTGTACATCCTGTGAGAATCCTGAAACACTCAGCCATGCATGGCATCTGAGGCAAATGCCCATAGAGGAGATCTGTGTCAAAGAATCAATGGCTTCATAGGTAGCCCTGAGCAGGTGTTGGCAAATGGCTGCAGCAGTGGAAACTTCATTAAGGTCTTCGTGAGAGTGGCCAGCTGGAAGGGACTTGTCTGATTCCTGAGTAGCTTTTAGGATCTCATCCTGATATTTGAGGAGGTGACCCATATAATTCAGGATAAGAAGCGTCATTGCAGATGAAACATAGACTCATAGACTTTCCCATGATATCCAGTTTCTTGGTCTCTTTGTCAGGGGTTGAGCACTCTTATGCTGTGGTCTAGCAGATCTATCATGAGCCACATTATGAACCACAGAATCTGCCTGTGGTGGGGTAATAAGATAGGGGTGATCCATGGGGCCTTATAAAGTCTGTCTGCCTTGTGGATATTGAGGGTATCTTGAATGGCTGTTGCCAGGTGGCCCAGATGACTTCTTCAAAAGCATCCACGAGGGAGGGACGACCAAGGTTGAGCTTTCTGGAATACCAGGGTATTGGGCCAGCTTTTTTCTGGAGGCATCCTGTTCCATAGTATGGAATCCAAAAGTTTTCTGTAGATGGACCATAATATCTGAGAAGGAAGGGTCATCTGGAGGAGAACAGGGCAGTGCTGGCGTAGGGTTCCCCCTGAAGGAAGAGCTGGAGGAGGACACCCTGGGATTCATGATCTTGGTCCATCTCTTCCCTCTTCTTCTAAGTCCACCATGTCCCATTCCTTTAAGAATGGGTCGGCCATATCGTCCTCCCCAGGGTGAAACCCTGAGAGGCTGGAGAGGAGCTTTCTGTCCTGGAGGCTGAAGAAGGCCTGGAGGAGGCAGAGATTCGAATCACAGCCACTCCAGAATGGTGAGGGAGGACCTAGTATGGCCCATAATGGTCTGGACAGGAGCCGAATGTCCACCATGGCTAGTTGACCCCTGAAGGAGGGGGCCATGGACTGCTCTGAAGCAATCGTCATATGTGGAGCAGTGCTCATTGACAGGAACACAGTCGATGAGAGAATGGTGGCATTTTGATAAGGAGCCACCGTCGATGGGAGAACCATCAGTGAGAGAACCGTGGAATGTCTTGCAGCTTGCACAGTTGACGGGAGAACTGTTAGAGGCCGTGGCCATCGTTGATGGGCGATGGCCAGAAAGACATGGGAGGAGGCAGCAATGGTAGCTGCAAGGTAACTCCAACAGTGGTCAGACGGAGGGGCCATTGACAAAGAAGAGAGGGACCCACAGCTGTCGATGAAGGAGAAGACAGTAGAGCAGTCGTTTCCTCTAATACTCACCTTCTTAGTGGAACTTGAGGACTTAGTGCAGGAGAAACATGCTTGGATTTGGATGTATGTTTCTTCCTGGCCCCATGAGTCATCGATGAGGAGAGCTCTGCCCTGTAGAGACCAGAGGAGGGTCAAGACTCCCTGTAGTGGAGCATTGCTGTTGCTCCAGAAGGGCTACCTTTGCTCCATCAGGTATTCCCTGAGTTGCTGGAGCCTTGACACTTTGTAACCATGTTGAATCGCTGGCAGAGGACACACCCTGATGTCACGTTCAGGACCTAGGCACTAACCACACATGCTTTTGTGGAGGTCCTCAGTCATGATTCTGTGGCCACAGGAACACTGTCGGAATATGGGTTCTGAAGACATCAGTAGATGAACCAGCTGAAATGAAGTTTTGGTCAGTAGAACTCTTTGTCGGTGAACTGAAGAAAGCTGGACTCAGAGGAGAACGTGATGCTTACACAGTCATGGTAGAAAATAACTGAGGAGTATCAGGGACCTCCTCTTTTATATATGCTAAAGCACACCAAGTGATGACAGGAAGGAAAGATCCTCAGTTGACTGTTGAGAAGTCATCTGGTGGATGTAACACCTCGGCTGATATCCCATGTCTTATGGCTTGCTGCTAGAGAGTGGCTCAAAGATTATCTGCTGTTTCAGCTGTCCCTTAGCTCGAGCCTGTTGTCCTAGTTTCAGAGTCAGCTACTACACCTGGATCTTCTGTCTCTGCAGTTGCATGCGTGGCTCCTGAGGATACACAGCTGGCATGGTTTGGCATGTCTCCAGATTGGTTAGGGATAGGAGACAGATGATAGTGGTAAGCGGAGTTTGTTTCAAGGAATGGAAAGTGACCAGTGGGGTACCTCAGAATTCAGTGCTGGGACCAGTACTCTTTAATGTCTTTGTAAGTGACATAGCAGAGGAACTGGAAGAGGCGGGCCTGCCTCTTTGTGGATGACACCAAGATCTGCAACACGGTGGACATGGGGGTGGGGAGTGGAATGGATGATCAGAAATCTGAGAAAACTGAAGGAGTGGTCAAGGGTATGACAGCTGGGTTTTCATGCAAAAAAGTGCAAAATAATGCGGTTGGAGCACAGAAATCCAGAGCAGAGTGCAAAATGGGTGGAGTGTTATTGGCGATGACTGAGCAGTAAAGAGACCTGGTGATAATTATATCGGATGGCTACAAAGTAGCCAGGGAGTTTGACAGGGCAGTCGGGAGGGCTAGTAGGTGTCTGGGGCTCCTGCCATCCATGGCTTCAGTGGCTGCTCTCCTCCACCTGAACAAAGCCCACCAACTACTTGGAGTGCCTTCAGCCTGTGGCCCAGCGGCTGTGCTACTCACCCCAGGTCAGGAGTTGAAACAGCCTGCCTGGGGCTCCTGCCATCCATGGTTCCAGTGGCTGCTGTCCTCTGCCGGAGCAAAGCCACCACCCACATGGAATGCCTTCAGCCAGAGGTGTTGACGACCGCACTACTCTCACCCGGATCCAGGTATTGAAGTGGCTGGGCTCTCCCGGCTTCAAACCGGATCTTCTGTTGGCTCCAGTGACCGATGCTGGCCTACCATTGGCTACAGCTCTCTTATTTTAAACTATCTGTGTCTTGCCACTTTTGGCACTTTCCTGTGGGCACTTAGGCGTGATCTGTAACAAACAACTAAACACGATTTTGTGTACAGCCTAATTTAAACCAGTTGTACTGCCTGCCATTAATTTTATTTTAAACAGTCTTACTTAAACAATTTGCACTGTTTGCTCTGACTGTACTGCTAGCCTACTATTGCAGTTTGTAACTTATGTCTTCTTTGCAGTGAGCTGACTAGATTTAATTAATATTGCTTCACAGTGAGCTGTCTAGATTTAAATTGATATTGTTTCTTATTACATTAATTTTATTACTATCCTGCAGAGTTTTAACTAGTTCTGTGTGCCTGCTGGTTATCTGGTCCCTCCCTGAAACCTGTTTTTCCTCACCTACGTAACTTGTTTGTATAAACTACCTCTTTCACTTGATCTGTACCTCATATTACCATTTCTTTATTCCCTTACCTGACCTTTTTTGTGTCACTGTTTCTGTTTTTCTTTTGTGTGCTATAGTGTAGACATCCCCTGCTTGGACCTTTCCCTAACTACTCCCCATTTCTTACCTCCTTTCCTGCAGTTATTCTAAACTGTGTCCCTCCCATCGCTTAGACTGTCCTTTGTCTCAAAACAGTTTTAATCCTTTTCTCTTCATCTCCATTGTCTTCTAGGAGATGAAACTGCCCACCTAGTGCTCCTGCCATCCACAGCTCCAGTGGCTGCTCTCCTCTGCCGAAGCAAAGCCCACTACCCACCTGGAGCGCCTCGGCCAGTGGCACTGATGGACGCACTACTCACCCTGGATTCAGGTACTGAACTGACTGGGCCTCTCCAGCTCAAACTCGGCTCTTCTGTTGGCTCATGGTGACCGATGCCAGCCTGCCATTGGCTACAGCCTCTTATTTCAAACTAGCTGTGTCTTGCCACTTTTGGTGCTTTCCTGTGGGCACTTTAGAGCATGATCTGTAACAAATAACTAAACACATTTTTCAGCCCACCCATCCTCACGTCAGCTTCTTGTTAAATGCTCTTCCTTCACTTCAAACCTCGCTTCTTCAATCTAAGCCACACCCTTCCTTAACCCTTCTCTCTCAGCTGTCTGCCCTTCCTGGTTCTATTACAGGTGCTGGCACTTCTCCCGATTCCTGTGGATCCCTGCCTTCCTTAATATTAGCAGGCCAAACTGGTGAAATCCTTTTGATCACTAGGCTAACAATACTCATCCTACAACTGCTGTCTGTCGGCTTTTGGCCCCATGGCCATGTCCAAATCAACTTTGTCTTAATGATTTTCCTTTCTCAACATGATTGCTGCCTCTCACAACCATGCTGATCTTACACCTATGATCTTCCTGAGGTTCCCACTGTATCATGCCTTGTTATATACAGCCAAACAGCTAAGGAACAAATCTCCCTGACCCACTCATTTATACACAGCAAGCTCTGGTACCTGCTGCCCTTGCCCTATTACTATCGGGGACATACAAATGAATCTAGGCCCTCTGACACTGCCTGGAGGTTCAGTAGGAATTGGTCCAATCTAAAGAGTCTACAAATCATCTACCATAATATCAGAAGCCTTATGAAAAATCTTTCTTAACTGGAGGCCTTTGTGGCTCAATATCCTGACATCCTTTGCCTATCCGATGCCTGGATCAAGCCATATCCCTGATGCTGTGTGCACACTAATTACAATAATAGGAATGATAGAGCATCCTGTGAATGGGGCAGGTGTAGCAATCTATTTTAGGAACCATCTTAATCTTCCCTAGCCTCAACCCCCAGAACATTCATGGAATCTCTCCACACCATCCTCCTACTTGGCTCAAAAAGCTGCACATAGTATGTGCCACCACGCACTCTGTAGTAGTGGCACCTCAGGTCTCACTGAGCTGCTTGAGCTCTCTGTTCCATAGCTGTCACAATGAACTACTCATTTTGGGGATATGAACCTGAACTAGCTGGGGCACACTCATAACACCCTTCTTTCCTTGGTCCAATATTATAACCTACAACAAATCATCTCTGATCCAACTAGAGTGACATCCACCTCTGTATCTAGCACACTTATTGACTGGATACTATCTAATCACATTGACAGAATCGTGGCTGCAGGTACTCTGCCTGATGCTATCTCTGACCACTCTCCGATCCTGTGCATTTGGAGTCCCCTCGACTCCTCCCCTCTACCATAGGTACTTACTTTACGTGACTATGCAAAACTAGACCACTCTATCTTCCTTAATGAGATCTTCTCTATTAATTGGGCCTACCTCTATCACACCCTCAATACTCAAGCAGCCCTTAGCTTCTTTATTGAAAAGTTTATGATTCTACAAGATAAACACCTTCCCTCACCTCCCGGCGTGTTCGAGCAAAACAAACCAGATGGCTTCACAAAGATCTTCTAGCCTCCCTTTGGGCCAGGGACAAAAGCGGAAAGGCTTTAAAAAATCAGGCTCATGTCTGACTATAATAACTACAGAGCCCTACGAAACTCCTGCAAAAGCAAACCAGGCTTACCAAAAGCTCCTATTGTAAAGGACTCCTATTTGATGCATTTGGAGACTCTAGAAAGTTCTGGACTCAAAATAAAACATTTCTGTGCTCTAAACAACATCACTCGAATAATGACATGATCCTGAACAGTGGCCACTGTAATAACTCATCTACTATTGCTAATGCTTTTAACACTCATTTCTCTGACCTGTCCATCACGGCATCTTTCCCATTATCACCCCATGACCAGCCCTGCAACTGAGAACCACTCACCTAAACACACCCCTTTCCACTTTAAAGTCATCTCCAGACTTGATGTCCTCAAACATTTAGGCGCCATCTTGGACTACACGGGTGTCAGATCTGATAGATATGAGCCCAAACTGCTCAAACTGGCAGTCCTTTAATTGTAGCACCACTAGCCAGACTTTTCACCCTTTCTCTTTGCCAAGGACATGTCCCAAGCATATGGAAAATTGCCAGAGTCACCCCAATTTTCAAGAAAGGAGTTAAGAAGGACATCTGCAACTACCATCACATTGCCATTCTATCAGTGCTGAGCAAGATTCTTGAAAAGATTGTAGCCACCCAAATCACTGAATTCCTCTCCAACTACAACCTGCTCTCACCATATCAACATGGTTTCCGTAAAGGGCATGGCACCTCCACTGCCCTGCTGCAGCTCACAAATTACATGTTTTATGCTATGGACTCTAGCCCCTAACTGGGGCCATATTTATCAGTTTTACAAAAGCTTTTAATCTGGTTGACCACCCTCTTCTACTGACCAATCTTACGTCCCTTGGTTTCTCACAAAACTCTGTTACCTGGATCAATAGCTACTTATCCAATTGATATCAAGTTGTTAAATTCAACCTCAAATGTCTGGTCAATGCCCTGTTAAACTCGACATCCCTCAGGGGTCCATACTGGGCCCATCTTCTCTTTCTGTTTTCATAAACTGGTTTGCACTCAACATCCCCTCTTGCTCGACCATCCTCTATGCAGATGATCTTGTCCTGTATTGTAGTTCCATTTCTATACAGGACATAAACCTGAGACTATCCTGTGCTTTTCTTCATGTCAGTCCTGGTTCACTGAACAACAAACTTCTTCTCAATGTCTCCAAGACACAGGCCATGCTGTCTGGTTCTGCCGCCAGACTGGAAACTTGTCGTCATCAGCTTAAGATTCCTAGTCCAGCTGGCTCTTTCTTGGACACCTATGAGTGCATTTAAATACCTTGGGGTACTACTCAATGAAACACTAGACTTTGACCAGCATATCCAGGTCACCTGTAATCCAGTAGGCAGCAAAATCGAGGTTGCCTACAAAACAAGTCATGTGCTCACTCCCTCCGTTAGACTGGCTGTTGCACGTGGTATTCTATTACCATCACTTGCCTATGGTGCCATCACCTACATCAATACCTCTAAAGCCTTGCTTTACAATTTGTACACTGCCTACAATAACATCTGCCGATGTGCCTCTGCTTCACCTCTATTAAAGCACCACTGTCAACTCTATGCTGACCTCAACTGGCATTCCTCCTCCACCCATTGGCTCCTCTCCTCTGTTCCTGGTCAACAGCATAATCAGGTCTAACACCCCAGTGTCACTAAGCACCCTTCTAATGCCTCACTCCTCCACCCATGGCTTCTGTTCCACTGACCTAGCCCTACTACACATGCCCAGCTGCAAAACCTCAAAGGGTGGACTGCCTTCTTTCTTACTGCCCCGGAGCACTGGAACTCTGTACCCATGGAGCTACGTATAGCACCCAAACATACCATCTTCAAACACAAGTTACAAACGTCCTCGTTAACCCTGAATCTTGCACTTGCTTTAAACCCCTTAACCTTCTCAGCTACAACCTACCACTCACATCTTCCTCTCTGATACTCCTGCCTCCCTCCCACCTGAAGCATAGCCTCCCTCCCTACTTATGCCTATCTCCGTACGTTTCCACTGTCAACCTTCACTTGGACCACTGCGTTTGGTCACAGTACTTATGGAGCTATCTGTAAGCTGATTCTTATGCCATTTGTTCTCTTTTCCCAGTCTGATACAAGTCAGTGGTGATTATGTATATATGTTATATAATATGGTTCACTGCTGACAACTGTCACTAGCACTTACCTTAAATACACTGTCTGCTTATTGATTTGTATTATTTTTTGTGTTTATATTTTCCTTGCAATTTGTGATGAAAATATTTGTCTGTGACCGAATGTAATCTTTAATTTGTATACCTTACCTTGCTTTTCTATCTTATGTACTGTACTGTGTTGATGCTGCTAACTGTAACTGTATTACTTTGTTTGTAACACTGTTTGTAACTTGTAACCTCCGGGTTGTGTCTGAAAATAGTCACTGTATGTGTCTAGTACACCCACCTGGTAATCAAAAATAAATAAATAAATAAATGACTAGCAGAAAGCGGGAGGTGGTGTAGCACCTGTATAGACCTGGTAAGACACCACAGTGAGTACTGTGTCCAGTTCTAGAGACCACATCTAAGGAAGGACATGGACAGAGTGGAGGCGGTCCAGAGGAGGGCAGCTAAATGGTGCAGGGTCTGCATCAACAACCCTTCAAGGAGAGGCCAAAGGAGCTCAGTATGTACATCCTGGAAGAGGGACATGATAAAGACCTTTAAATACGTTACAGGGGTAAATAAGGTATAGGAGTGGAGTATTTTCATAAAATAAGTGGACATGCTATGAAGCTGGAAGGGTAGACTCAGGAGAGATGTGAGGAAGTACTCTTCACAGAAAGAGTGGTGGATTCCCAGAACAGCCTACAGTGGAGATGTTGGGGCAAAAACAGTGGTGAGGTTCAAAATGCCTGGGATAGGCATATGGAACTTGTAAAGGTAAGGAAGGAGGAGAAAGAGCTGTAGATCAAGTAAGGTCTACAGCAAGAATGAAGGTAGAAAAATAGGCAGACTGGGTGGGTCAAGTGGCCCCTATCTGCCTTCGGATTCTATGTTTCCATGTTCTTTGTTTTGTGTCTCAGCTGTCCTTTTGCTGCCAGGTAGCTATCTGCTACAGTATGTACACCTATTTGCTGAAGTGGAAATGCTTTAGTATCTGGTGTCAGTCTAAAACTCTGAAACCAATAACTTTTCTATGGGCTTCAGTCTCTCATTGTTGACAAGCACTCCCCTGCACCTCCACACACACACACACACACACACACACACACACATATATGGCTCTTAGTAGAATTTTTTCTTTGAGGGTCCTGGAAATTCTGAAAAAAATAGGGTGTCCTTAGCTTAAATCTGGTTTCATCATGAATGTTTTGGGGTCCCCATTGAAGCAGATATTAGCCACACTCCCATGCTTGCATGTTTTATGATGTAGAGTCTGCAGAGTACAGGGGTGTGCTCCATTGGTTTCTATTGGGCCATTTTTTAACTCGATTTTAATGTTTTAGAGGCCACCGTTCAACTACAAGGTGGCCCTTAATTTGTTTGAGTTGTCCATGTAAGGCATTAAAAATTGTAGTTACAAAAATGTTCCTATAGAAAGGAATGGCACTGCGCCCAGACTCGACACTGCAGAGCATGGGGTCGTGGCTCACTATAGGGAAGGGATAGACTTCTGGGGCATTGTATGTGAGCATCTCGGGACTTTCTTAAAAAAAAATCAGAGTATCCCAAAATACAAAATGTGCATAAAGGACACAGCGGAAGGAGCCGGGATCCTGGAGCTCTAGGAGGATGGGAAAGGAGGGCAGATAGAGACAGTGAGAACCAGGAGATGCCCTGGGGTCAAATGGACACAGGAATGAGGATACTCTTATCTTGTGCCCATACCCAAGGGCTCTGACTTCATCAGGCAGGAGCAGTAAGTGGGGCCATCATTGGACTCTCATCCCTTTCGGGCGATGTTAAGCAATGCCAGGTCAATTAGGAATAAGACGCAGTAATTGCGGATCTTGCTGCTTCTGTTGACCTGGCTTGTATCATGAGACCTGGCTGGATGAATGTGGGCCCTATTTTGGAGTCTGTGGTTCCGGCTGGGTTCTCGGTGATTCACTGCCCGAGGACCATAGGGTGGGGTGGGGGTTGCAGTCTGTTTTAGACAGGAACTGGACCTCAGAGACATGCCAGTTGGATGGACCGACTCCTTTGAATGTATAGCGGGTGCAGGTGCAGGCTACAGGACCCTTCTCATCTACCATCCACCAGGTGATGAAGGGAGTTTCTGACAGAGGTTGAGGACTTCATCGCCAAGATGGTATTGGACTCTCCCAGATGGTTAATTCTGGGGACTTCACTGCCTGGGTCGATGATGAACTCTCGCCATTTGGACAAAACCTTCTCCAATTGATGGATTAATTGGGCCTGACACTGGTTATTACCTCTGCAACTCACGAGGGGGCACACAGTGGACTTGGTGTTCCATCTGGGGATGGAAATCTCCGATATGGAGGTGGAGCTAGTCGGTCGGTTGGTCTGACCATCAAGCACTGAGGTTCAGCCTGCAGACCCCGAAACAGGCCTGCTCTAAGGAGCTGGTACAGTTCCGTCCTTTGAGAGGAGTTACCTCAGAAGGCCTAATGACTGAGCAAGACTTCTTGAGAGTTTCAATGGATAGCATTGACCAGGGGCCCTAGGTGTTGGCCTATAATAGGGCTGTTGCATGGGGCCTTGGATGTCGTGCTCCAACTCATGTTCGGCCCTTTCCCTTCACCTGGCGCCCCTGGTCTGATGGGGAGACTTGTGAGCTAAAGAGACAGAGGCGAAGTTTGGAAAGACACTGGTGAAAACTCAGCCTGGAGGTGGAAAAGCTTAGATGTCTGATCATTATTAGATTTACCAGTTAGCAATATCCCATAAGAAGGCAAAGTTCCTGTCAGAGAAATTGCTGCAGTGAGGAATAGGCCAGCTCAGCTCTTCCAGACTGTGGACAGACTGTGCAATCCAGCCTGTCTCTATGCTGGTCGAGCATTGTCACAAGTACAGTGTGAGGAGTTTGCTAATTTTTGCTGATAAGGTGTCCACCATCGGGATGAGATCAGCCAGTGCCTTCCAATTGGATCTTGCACTGATCAATTGGGTGGTACTAATGCCCAGTTGACTTGGTTCACCTTTAGCCAACCGGCAGTCATGGATATAGTGAGGATTGTCCAGACTTTGTGGCCAACCTAATGTAGAGTGGATCCGGCCCTAATCGCCTTCTAGTGGGTGTGTAGAGGTCATTGGCCCTGTCCTTGCTGGGATAGTGATGGTTTCATTGGAGAAGGATCTTTCCAGATCCCTTAAAGGAGGCAGTAGTATGCCCCTTCTGAAAAAACCTCCTTGATCCCGACTGCCCAGCAAACTACAGACCAGTCTCGAACTTGCCCTTTGTGGGAAGGTTTTTGAGAGGTGGTCGCTCTGCAGCTGGAGGTTCATTTGACTAGCAACGATATCTATGACCCTCTCCAGTCTGGCTTCAGGAAGCGGCATAGCACTGAGACAGCCCTGATGCGGGTGCCAATGATCTATTGATGGCGAGAGATGGAGAACTTGTTTCATCTTGGTTCTCCTTGATCTCTCAGCAGCATTTGACACCATGGATAATGAAGTGATGCTCGAGTGCCTGTGGTTTTTCTGTGGACTGAGGGCAGTCCTCAGTTGGTTTCGATCTTTCCTCGAGGGCAGATCAGAGAGTGGTGTCAGGGATTTATTCCTCGGCCCTCACTGGCTGCCTTGCGAGATTCCATAGAGTTGAGTGTTGTCCCCATACCATTTCGTTGCATATGCTTCCGTTGGAGGACATTATAAGATGGTATGGGCTGAGCTTTCTTTGTTAAGCTGATGATTCTCAGCTCTACTTACATCTTCGTGCCTGAATAGGAGTCTGATTCAATCCACGGTGTTCAGTAACTGCCTCCTGGAGATACAGAACTGGATGAGTAGTAGTTGACTTAGGTTGAACTCGAGTAAAACAGAGGTATTGGTGGTGGACCCTGGTTTTAGGATGATAGAGGCATAGTGAGAAACCCTCAGGCCTATATCTTGGGGGCCTCGCTTATGGCCTTGGGCCAGGTGCGTAACCTGGGCGTGGTGTTTGATGAGGGCTTGACCCTGAGGGCACAGGTGTCGGCTGTAGTCAAGTCCTTTTCCATCTAAGGAATATAGCACAGGTGATGCACCTGGTCCCGCATGAAGATCTTCCTACCTTGGTCCATGCCTTTGTCACTAGTTGTTTTGATTACTGCAGTGCCTTCTATCTAGGGCTACCAGGGTGGATATCCACTGCTTGCAGCTAGTGCAGAATGCAATGGCCAGGCTGTTAACTGGAATGCCCAGATCCAGTCATATAACACCTGTGCTACGTGAACTGCACTGGCTGCCTTTACAGTGGTGGATCGCCTTCAGGGTTGCATTGCTGACCTATAAGGCCCTACATGAGCAGGGACCTCACTACCTGAAAAGCTCCTGTTTTCTTACTGCCCTCCGCTTACTCCGATCCTCTGACGAGGGATCAATAGAGATTCTAGGGTATCCCTGAAAACATTTGGAGAAGATCTGCTGCCTATATGGCACCTACCCTGTGGAATTCTCTCCTCATCAGATACAAGATAGCTTGACCATAGAAGGATTTTAAAAAATTTCTTAATAACTCATTTGTTCAACCAGACATTTTCTGAGACTTACTGAATGGTTTTTATTGTCTGTTATCAGTTTTATTGATTTTAAATATATTGTAATTAAATGAAGTATTGTAAAGGTGCCCTGAGCTCAGGAAGGGTGCCTTATATAAATAAACCTTTACTTACTTACATCCCCAAGAGCCCTGCCCCATATCTAACCTCCATCCACACAGAGTGGTATTTAATCTCATCTTATTCATGGCTCACTTGCTAGCACATAAGCCTTTGAGCAGAAAGTTATGGGTTCTATCTAGTCCAACAGCAGGATTGGACTCGTAACATAAACTCTTGAGACCTGGGTGAAGTACTGGGGGTTGCTGTACTGTCTGGGTGTGCTGCTCTTTGGATGGGACTTTAAACTGAGGTTCCTTCTGTCCATTTCTGGTGCTCCTGTTGGATGTTCAGGTGGAAGTAAAAGAACCACAGTACTGTTTGCAAGAATAGGAATTTTATTTGTAAAAAATCAAATTACAGTGGATTCACTTAAGTGCACATTCTGGGTAAGTGCATACTTTTCCCATTTCCCAATTTTTATGTTGGAGCTTGCACAGCCAACACCTATATGCTTTTTAGAGGCTGAAATGCTGTTGGGCTTAATGCAGGACATGCACCAGTAAGTGCCCCACCTCCCCACTGAGCCTGCATCCGGCGCCACACCATGCATACATAATGTGGGAGCACATCTAAGAAAGGTCCGCTGCAATCAGGAGCAAAATCATCAGAGCAGCGGTCAGCACTTCTTGCCGTCTTCGCCACCATTGTGTACATGGGAGGGCACTGCGTCAGAACTCATGACTCTGGGGTGCCCAATCCCTGTTAGCAGCCCCTGCCCCTGTGAATGTGCAATGGGGGGGAGCCCTCCCTGTCAGCATAAAGCACCCCCAAATTGTTTAATGCTGAAGGGGTGCCCAATCCCCTCGGCTCTGCACTCCCTACCATTCTTTGTGTGCCGACGGGGTGTCAATCCCATCAGCATAACTCCCCCATGTTGTTTGCCGACCGAGGGTACCCAACCCCCGCCAGCTACAGACACCCTCCCCAAACAGTTAGGTGGCACGCTGGGAGCCCACCCTAGCCAAATGCCCTGCAAACAAAAACTGTGCCATGATGTTTTTTCTTTTTTTTTTAAACTGTAAACGAAATGGTCCCTCGCGAGTCTCGATGCCCCCTTCCCCCACCCCTGCGCACCCTGCCTCCCCTAACTCCACACTTATCTGTGGAATAAAACGACGATCTTGATGAACCAGGAACACGTCTGCACTCTTCAAAGCCGACCGCGAACTGAAGAAATACTCCATAAAGTGACTGTTTTACAAGCGTGTGTAGCAACTACGCAATGCACGCTGTAAGTTAGCGCATTTGCAATATTTTCATGCCACATTGTCAACATGGGCATTTTACCACACCTTCTTGTGAACCGTACAGCTGTCATTTTTCACATCCTTGCCGAAATGTGTTTTCTCTTCCGGCGCAGAATAGCGCGGCCGCTTGTGTGAAATCAGTGTCGACACATTATGAAAATGACAGTGACACTGCTCATAAGCAGAGATCCTAAAATGCCTGTGTTAGGAATTTGGTGACAATACTCCATAAAATGACTGTGTTACGGCGTGCGTTACGCGGTTTACATGCGCTATTATATTTCTAAACTTCTAATATTCTCACTCAGATTTTCTACAGTGCCATTGTTCTGCACCTCTAATGAACAGTACAGCTGTCATTTTTCACATCCTGACCAAAATCTGTTTTTGCACTTCCTGTGCAGAATAGCATGGTCGCTGTGGAAAGTCCGTGTTTGAGACACATGATGAAAATGACAGTGGCGCTGTTCATTAGCAGATGCCCTAAAATGCCTATGTTGGAAATTTGAGAACAAAAGTTAATAAAGTGAGTGTTTTATGCGTCGTTGCACAGTTTGCGCGCGCGCTCATGACTTTAATAATTTGTAATACTTTCACTCCAGCTGTTCATCATTGGCATTTTCCATACCTCCTTATGAACACTGCAGCTGCGTGAAATGTGTTTCGCCGTCCAACACAGAATTGCATAGCCACTGTGTGAAATCAGTTTTGGGGACAGTTTGAGGAAATGATGGTGACACTATTCATGAGCAAGAGGTCCCTAAAATGCCTATGTTGAAAATTTGGTGCGAAACTCCATACAGTGACTGTGTTGTGGCGTGCATTGCGCAGTTCCACGCACCCTTGTAACCGTCAATCTGTAATATTTTCATGCCACATTTTCACCACTGGCATTTGTACATCTCTTTATCAACAGTCCAGCTGCCATTTTCACAGCCTGCCCAAAGCGTGTTTCTGCAGCTGTGGCGCTACTGGCATGCTCGCTGTGCAAAATCACCTTTGAGACACATTCACAAAATCACAGCACTATGCCCTTAGCTACGCCACTACATTGCCAGTGCCAGCGGACAACATTTGGCATTGACAAATGCTTGTTTTACTATTCACATAGTACAAAAATTGTTTAAGTCCACACTGGATACGTGCACATTTGGCTAAATGCACATTTTCACAGTTCACTAACACATCTTTCCCTAGGTAGTTATTTATATTTATTTATTTATTCTAGGATTACAAGTACCTGCAGCCAAACATGAACACTGCCAACCTCAGTTTATACAGAGACAGAGCACCTCTTAAGTGCACAGGTGATTCTAAGCAGGTGTGAGAGCAGCATTTAGCACCCTGCCTGCCCCAAGCAACTGAATGCACTAACTGCAGTAATTGAAAACAAGAATATCACGCTGACCCTTGGACAAAATGTTTCTGTTTTATAGCAATTACAGTTGCCAAATATGAAGAGAAGTTATGTAGCAACAGAGTTCAGAGTTGTTGTCTCAACTGTCTAGAATAGTAGCAAGTAAGGAAAGGCTGTTGGCTGAATGGGAGACGCTCAGAGAACCAGGACAGAAAAGGTCATTGTGATGGGAAGAGCGAGGAGGTACACATGGCTGCTTCTCTGCTGCTCGCAGTGTGGATGCCCCAGCAGTGGTCCCATTTTACTGAAAAAGCACAGCACTTGGCAGACACAGTGGGTTTAGATTTAACAGCAGCAAACAGCTAGCTGAGCAGATGGAAACAGCGTAATGGCATCATCTTTAAATGCTGCTACTGCGAAGAAAGGCTGCAGATGGAGAATTGGCAGATACCTGGCTAACAGTCTTGCCCAAAATCCTGAAGGACTAAATCCCAGAATGCATTTTCAACTGCGTTGAAATGAGACTGTATTCTGAGCCACACCTAATGGAACTTTATCATTTAAGTCTGATTTGGCATTTGGAGGCAGAAAACGAGAGGATCTTAGACTTGCTATGTTGCAGCCTTTCTGGGCGAGAAACTGACACCCGTGACCGTGGGTAAATAAAAAAAAACAAGATTTTTGGATTGTTCCTGGATTCATTGCCAGTAGATTACGAAAGCCATTCAAATGCCTGGATGACAGCCACAATCTTTATGACACTGCCAACTTCAGTTTATACAGAGACATAGATGAAACATTTCCGACTACAGGATGCTTCAGGACTCGGACATCTGCAATGAAATCCTCGGCCGACCTGATGAAGATGACAAGCCAAATGCTATAGAGGATGATATAGAGGAACCAGAGGTCTCAATGTTTGAAGCCCTCAGTGCATGGAAAAAAAATTGGTGCTTTACGTCATGCCAGAGAAAAACATGATCGAACTCATCTGTTCAACTTTGAGCACTATATCACTCAGCTGACACTGAAAACATAGAAACATAGAAAGGTGATGGCAAAAGGAGACTAAAGTTTCATCTAGTCTGCCCATTTGTTTGCATGGACCCCTGTTTGGCCATGCCTGCTAGCGATGAACTCTTACTCAAGATGGGTCCCCAACCTCAACCCTGTGTTGCAAGTATATCCTGTTCCAACCAAGTTTGAAGGAGGTGATTGTTTTGGACTCAGCGGGTAACCATTCCAAGGTGCCACCACTCTCTCGGAGATAAAGAACTTCCTGACATCATGTCTGAACCTCCCCTTTGAGCTTCCAGTTGTGCCTCTACTATTAGAGTTGTGGGACCCTAGTAAACAGTTCTGAGTATGGCACTTTGTTCATACCTTTCAGGTACTTAAATGTCTCGATCATGTCCCCCTCTTGTGTGGCCTCCAGCAAGACTAACGTCAGCTCTTTCAGGCGTTCCTCGTATGGCAGGTCATGTAGTCCTGTTATCATCTTTTTGCCCTTCTCTGGACCGTCTCAGTCTGTTAATGTCCCAGAAAAGCGGGTGCCCCAGCTGCTGGCGCTGCCCCACCACCTGACTCCTCCCTCTCCCACCGCCTCCGGACCAGACGGTGGGAGATTCTCCCTCCACCTTCGGGTTGGGAGAGGATAACAACGGTTCATAGGTGCTTCAGATTATTGGGAGGGCACTCCATAGAGTTTCTACAGAAACCTCCGCCACCCCCTCTGAAGTCCTCCTACGCAAGGGACCATCTTTCTTTGGTCAGGAAGAAATATCTGCCCTTCTCGTGAAGCAGGCCATAGAACCTGTTCCTCCTCACCTTCAGGGACAGGTTACTATTCTCATTTCTTCCTGGTCCCAAAGAAGGCGGAGATCTCGGACCCATTCTCAATCTCAGCTCCATGAACCTTACATGGAATAAAAAGTTCAGGATGCTCTCCTTCAAACCCTCCTGCCCTTCTTGGCCGGGTCAATGGCTTTGTGCGCTGGATATGCAGGATGCATATCTGCACATCCATTCGTCCTCTCGCCATAGTTGCTCAGTTTGCTTTCCAGGGGACCGTTCCAATTCCGGGCACTACCTTTTGGTCTTTCCTCGGCTCCCGAGTTTTACCAAATGCCTGATGGTGGCGGCCCACCTGCTTACTATGGGAGTTCAAGTGTTTCCCTACCTGGATGACTGGCTCCTGGCGGCCTCGGCAGGAGGAGCTCCTGCGTTTTCTCTCCCTCACCCAGCAGATTTTCACTTACCTGGGTATTACCATCAACCATTCCAAGTCTTATCTGGACCCTTCCCAGAGGCTTCAGATCATCGGGGCTATTCTCGATATGATGGTGAGCAAGGCCTTCCTTCCTCCGGACAGGGTGGCCTCCTTCAATCAATTTCCGCTATCGGAACAAGGAAGGTTCCAGCGAGGTTGGCTCTCCGTCTTTGGGGCTCATGGCGCGCCATCCCGACAGTTCCTCTCGCTGCTCCACATGAGGGTTTCTAAGCAGACTCTCCGCCCCAGTGGGATCAACTCAGACAACCTAGATCATTTGGTTCTGATCTCCTCGCCGATGACAAGAGACTTGCAGTGGTGGATGGTTCGAGAGAACCTGTCTCGGGGGGTCCCCTTCTGTCTTCCTCCCCTCCCAGACTCTGACCACGGACGCATCAGGCGAAGGTTGGGGAGCCATCTGGGTCCTCACCAAACCCAGGGTTTATGGTCCAGATTGGAGCTAGCTCTCCATATCAATCTGCTCGAGCTACGAGCAGTACTTATGCTCTCAAACCCTTCACCAATACATCCTTCCCACTCACCTAGCTGTCCAGACAGACAACATGTGCGTGGTGTGGTACATCAACAAGCAGGGAGGGACTCGATCCTACCGCTATGTGCGGGAAGCAATGAGGGTTTGGGACTGGGCAACGCTTCACAACCTTCACCTCATGGCGATACATGTTCCAGGAGTCGACAATACCCTGGCAGACAAGCTAAGTCACTCCTCTGCTCTACCACATGAGTGGGAGTTGGACCAAAAGGTTCTAGACAACATCTTCCAGCTTTGGGGACTCCACAGACAGACCTGTTCGCCTCTTCCCACAATGCAAAACTTCCCACCTTTTGCTCGCTCACTGCAGAGCAAGATGCATTCTGGAGCGACGCTCTGTCTCTAAACTGGAAGGGCAGATTCATCTATGCTTTCCCCCAATTCCTCTGGTCCTCGTGTACTGCAGAAACTATCAGCGGAAGAAGCGAGAATGATTCTGATTGTTCCTTTCTGGCCCAGGCAAATCTAGTTTCTCTTCTACAACAATTCTCAGAGGTTCCTCGTCTTCCTTTTCATTTATCTCGAGGACTGCTGACCCAGGATCAGGGACCCTGGTCCATCCGGTACTCAAGTCCCTGCAACTTCATGCATGGCTCCTGCAGACCTAGCCCAATCTCGCTTTGGTGTCTCCAAGGTGGCCGAGATTCTGGTGGAGGCTAGAAAATCCTCCACTAGGTCCACTTATGCCATGAAATGGAAGAGATTTTCTATTTGGGCAGCCTCTAGGAATGTGGATCCTTTCTCCTGTCCTGTGGCCGTTTTGCTTGACTATTTACATCATCTCTTTGACCTGGGTCTCAGTCATTCCTCCTTGAAAGTACACATGGCCACTATTTCAGCTTCCACGTTCCTTTAGCTGATAAAACCTTTGCCCAGTTACAGGTGTCTAAGACTTTTCTTAGAGGGTCCTTCATCTAAGGCCTCCTGTTCGGACTCCTGCTCCCCCTTGGGACTTGAACTTTGTTCTCGAGAAACTTACCCTTCCTCCTTCAAGCCTGCGGCTTCTGCAGACCTGAAGTTTCTATCGTGAGGCGCTCTTCTTAGTGGCCATTACCTCCAGTGAAGAATTTCGAGCTCAAGCCCTCATGTGTAAAATCCCTTATTTGATTTTCACAAAGAACAGTAGCTCTTCGCATCGAACCCCAAGTTTCTACCTAAAGTGGTTATGGAGTCTACCTTAAATCAGTCTATAGAGTTACCTGCCTTTTCATGCAGTACTCCAACCAAGGAGAATATTTACTCCATACCATGGATGTTCATCGGATTCTGAGATTCTACACCGATAGGACTAAGGATCTCAGAAAAACTGACCAGCTGTTTGTCTCTTTCGCTCACAAAGAGAAGACAATGCTGTTTCTAAGCAATGCCTGTCAAAATGGTTGGCTCATTGCATCACTTTCTGTTATGACAAGTACAAGACCCTTCGGGTCAAGTCAGAGGTCACTCTACTCGGGTAGCAGCCTCTGCAGCTTGTTTCAAGAATGTGTCTGCGGCAGATATCTGTGCTGCCACCACCTGGACTTCTGTCCATACCTTCTGAAACATTCAGTTTGGACATTGCCTCTCACCCGTGAGAGCAGGCTTCGGGTTAGCTGTTTTGCAAGGCCTCTAGTCTTGAGGTTTGCAAGGCTTCGCTACTTCTTGGAGTAGTTCCTCACTCCCGGTGCCTTCTTTTGTTCCAGACTGCTTGGGATTCAGTCCTATGTAATTACTCACTGCAAGAGCCCTCGGTAGGATAGCAGCAGTTACGAAGAACTTACCGCAACAGTAGATCTTTGAGAGAGGCTGTTGCAGTAGGTATCACCTTCCGCCCTCCATCCCCTAGGCTTTCAGCTCCTTTTCCAGGAAGGAAAACATCTGCTTCTCTCTGTCCAGGCCTGTGGCGGGAAAGAACTGGAAGGCGGGCGTTCGGACCGTCCCTTTATACCAATATAGTATGATGCGGTCTACCTGACATAGGGGCCGTCCCTTGCCAGGGACTGCTAGCTAGAAATTTTTCCGTGGGGTCCTGCCACCGCCGACATCAGTCCTATATGTAATTACTCTGCAAGAGCCTCTCTCAAGATCTACTGTTACAGTAAGTTCTTACGTAACTGTACTTTACTGTCTACTTCAGAAAACAAAACTAAGAGTCAAAAAGGAACAAAATCAAGATAATTCACAGGATGGAGATCAAACAGAGATAGTAGTGAAAACTAAGCTCTGTTACTTCCTCAGTTTACTGTATAGCTCATGGAAGGATTTCCATCTCTTTACCATATATTATGTGCCATTTTCTTGGATAGCAACTCTGATTACGGTTAATAGAGCAGTTTGATCAAGGAGGGACGGGGACATGATAGAAACTTTTAAGTACCTCAAGGAATCAACAAAGTCCAGGAGGGTAGCATCTTTCAGAAAAGAGATGTGTAAGAACAAGGGCACAGTTTAAAGATAGAGGGGGACGGCTCAGGGGTAATGTGAGGAAATTCTTTTTCACGGAGAGAGTGGTGGACACATGGAACAGCCTTCCTGAGGAGGTCATTGGGTGTAAAACAGTGGGGAATTCAAACATGCATGGGACAGACACAAAGCAGTTATAGTGGGGGTTGCAGGAAGCAGTCTGTTGGTTAACTAGAATCTGCAGCTTATCCAGTAGGTAGGAAATGGGCAGACTGGGTGGGCCAAGTGGTCCTTATCTGCCGTCAAAGTCTATGTTTCTAAGTCAGATTTGTTGTACAACATGTATACAGCGAACTTGCTGAATAATATACTGTATTTGATACATTGCAAAATAATCAAAATAGTGGACTGATCATGTCTTTTGGTAATAGACTATAAAGTCAGCATATACTAGAGTATTATAATCAGTAGTGGACCAAAGGAATCTGACCAGGTTGTCCTTAAAAGGGACCAAATTAAACCATATAAGGCAATAACAAAAATTATGCATTGTTTCAAAGCTTGCAATACAGCTGGTTCTAGGACAGAAAGGTTCCAAAATACTTGGGTGTTTCAGGTTACCTTTAACATTAAGTTTTCCTTGGCAACAGAGTCATACATTATCTCAGTGGTATGCTAGACTCCGTGGGTTGGTTAAATAGTTTAAGCACAAATTCTGGCAGAGTCCTAAGTCCAGGGAAGACTTCTGCCTGAGTAATTTGTAAAGAGCTATAAAATTCCTTACATTGTTCTTCCATAGGGTCCAGTCTTTTATACCTTTTATAACAATAGTCAAAAAATCTTTCCTTTCTTGAATACTGTTATAAAAGTTTCAGAAAAGCAGGTGTTAGTGTATTCCTTCTAAAAGTAGGTCTAGTTCTCTGCTGTTCAGTTAACAAAGGAATAAAGAGTAGGGATTTTCCCCAATGTCCTGGCCATTTCCGTCCCATAAAACCAATTCATGTGATAATTCAAGGCTGTGTGTGGGTGCCGATGTGTGAAATCACTGCCACAACACATTTACAATCACTTCACTACCAGCCTCTCATCGCTTGTAAAGCATTTTGGGATACAAAATGTATGAAAAGTGCTATACCATATAAACGCAAATTCTTTTGTTCTTTTTTTTGTCCAAGATTGTGCCTGGGTTCACTTTGAATCTGTTTGTCAACTGCCTGTGTCCTTCCCAAATCTGCCAAATTCAGAAAGGTGCTTTTACACTCTCTTGACATCCACAAGGTGCTCTGGTATAATTTGGACTGCACTAAGAGCCTCAGGCAGTCTCTCACCTGATCCTGCCCTTTGTCTTGCATATAATGTGCAAGCCAGTATTTAATCAGTGCCTTTCAGGAGGTTTTCCTGCTGCATTTCTCAGTGTTAGAAGGTTGGCAAGGAGCTTTCTGACACAGTCACTGGGCATTCCATTCAGGGCATGGTGGCATCTGTGGCTTATTTTCATAGAAACATGGAAGCATAGACAGTGATGGCAGAAAAGACCAGCGGTCCATCCAGTCCTCTGAGTTTTCTATCTAACTTTGGGACCTACTCTCCAACCAGGGTCCCACCTCTCCACCTTATCCCACCCATTCTTCTTTGTGATTCTGTCATCTCAATGACCACTGTACCCATCAATCTGTCCCAACAGTGCTTGAAACTATCAACTGTTTTAGTGCCCACCATGTCAGCTGGTAGACTGTTCCATGACTGCACCACACTTTCTGTAAAATAATACTTCCTCATGTCCCTCTTGAACCTCCCTCCTGTCAGTTTCCACTCATGCTGAATCATGACCTCAAAACAGCATTCAAGCTAAATAGTTCTTCACAGTTCACCTTGTTTAAACTTTTAGGAACTTGAAGGTCTCTGTCACATCTCCCTCTTCCTTCTGGTCTCCAGCAAGTACATGCTATGTGCCTTGAGGCATTCCTCGTAAGGCCTGGCTTGTTGGCCCTGAATCATTTTTGGTACCCTGTGCTGCACTGTCTCTATCTAGCCTGTCCCTATCCTTCATGAGATGGGGGCTCTAGAACTGGGCGCATTACAGCAGGTGTGGCCTCACTAAAGATCTATAAAAGGGTAGTATTACCTCCTTCCTCCTGCTATCTATACTCCTCCCTATACACCCCATCATCCTAGTTGTCTTACCATAGGCCTTGTTGCACTGGCTCAGTTGCTTGATGGTGTCACTGATAATTCCTTGGTCATGTTTCTCAGCTGTAGTGCAAAGTCTCACCTCACTCATCAGTACTCGATCCAGGGGCTGTTATTACCAAGGTGCATTATTTTGCACTCTATGGTGTTGAATTTCTACCGCCAAACCTTAGACCACCCTCTAGTTTTTTGTAAGTCACTCTGCATTTCTCTGCTTTCCTAGTTGCTATCCACCCTTCCACAGAACTTAGTGTCATCTGCAGAGAGTCCCAACCTGACCCGTATACCTTCCTCAGTGTCACTGATGGCCATATTGAGAGGACCGGCCCAGGACAGATCTCTGTGGCACCCACCCATGACCTCCCTCTCTTCTGATCTGACCCAACTGATCACAACTGTCTGCTGCCTATCCTTTGCCAGTTTCCTATCCAGTTAAATATATCCTTAACTGCACCCAGATCATCCATCTTCTTCAGCAGGCATCTGTGGGGCACTATGTTGAAAGTGTTGCACAAGTCAAAATAGAGCAAATCCATGGCATGGCCCCTAACCAGTTTCCTTGTCATCCATACAAAGAAACTATCAGATGTGTCTAACAGGACCTCTCTCCTGCATACCGTGCTGTTAGCTATCTGGGAGACTGTTGCTCTCAAGTAGTCCATGAGGTCTTTTCTGATCAGTGACCTCATCAGATTCCCTACAGTGGCAGTCAAACTGACAGTTCTCTAGTTCCTGCTTGTTCCTAAGAGGTGTTCCGCCTTTTCTCCTTGGTCTACATAATTGGAGTGGGTTTAAGGATGGCATACTCTGCCTGCTCTTGATGACATACTCTGCCCGCTCTCTTAAAAATTTTTGCATATTGGTGCCTTAATTTAGTAAGAGCAGTTTGTACTGCTTCTGAGGAATCTAGTGTGGGATCTTGCTCTAGGGCTCTGATTTCCATTAGCAGGGACTGTAAGGGCACCTCTTGCTTTGTTTTTAGTATTTGCTATTCTAATGAAGTCTCCCAGTGCACATTTTAATGTGCACCATATTTAATCCACACTCAATATGGAGCCAATATTCTGTTCCATAAAGTGGTTAATGAAATGCCTGATACCTTCTATGGTCTGAGAGTCTTTCAGTAATTGAACATTTAGTTTCCAAATATAATCTCTTTTATATTTGGTGAAGAAGATGAGCTCCATCCAGACAGGGAGTGGTCCAAGATAACTCTGGAAGATGTGCCTACATTTATTACACTGAGAGAGAAAATTAACACTTAGCAGGAAATAGTCCAGCCTGGAATAGGATTTATGAACCGAGGAGTAAAATGTATACTGACATTCTTTGGGTACATAATTCCTCAAGGTTCACAAGGCCCCCAGATCTAGGAGTTCATGAAGAGCCAACTGTGTAAGAGAAAGGTGCTTGAAGCTGTCCAGACCTATTGAGGTCTGACGTTAGGTTACATTCAGTCCCCACCAAAAGTATTGGCAATCTGATATATGGGCCAGCATAGTAGCCAGTGGGGAGAAAAGTCCGGAATGGTATATTAGGACCATAAATACATCCTAATAACATTTCTGTCTGGTCTAAAATACCATGTAACAATAGGTATCTTCCTGTGGATCTAAAATACAATGTTGTAGGGTAAAGTTAGCATTTTTGAAAATTAGTATCGCTACCCATCTCTGTTGGGTGGAGCTCCCTGCTGCAAAACCTGACTTACACCCTGTCGTCAGAAAAGCAATGCATCTGTCGACTTTAGGTGAGTCTCTTGTATGAAAGCCACTTGACAGTGCAAAGCCTGTAAATGTTTTATGATCTGATATCTCTTCCTCTTGTACCGCACCTTTAACATTCCATGTTACATATCTCATGATTAAAGAATCCTAAGCCAAGGGTATACAAAATTAGGATAAAATAAACAAGTCTCCAGTTTTGATAGCTATCAATCATACGAAGGTCTCCAGTTCCCCTTCCCTCCTCCCTAAAACAGTAGTATATAAAACCTGTACAAAAAGAAACCACAGGTCCGAGTCCTGACTGGCCCATACTTTCTGGGCCATGATATCAAGAGCTGTCCTCATCATCAACTATTTCCTCCACGACTCCCCCACTCCCTCCACCAGGAAGGCAAAATATATTTTCCTACTGAAAAAACAGCACTATAAAACAGGAAACATATTAACACTGGTATGAATTAATATTCACTTAGTGTATGGCGGTGGCTAATTAAATGGGTTTCATTAAGGAAAGGAAAAGGCCATTTGGCTACTTAAATTACATGCCAGGTCTCTCGCTGAGTACAATATATCCCCTCCATCTCTAAGAATGAGCTGCCCTCTGCCCAGTTTGGTTCAAGATCAACAAGGATTGTCTGATTGGTCTCATGTCTCTCCCTGAGTCATACGAGTAGTATTTAAACAGAGGTAGATGTTAACCTACATGCCTCTAAGTCGTCAGAGGTTTGTCTGAATATATATTAACTCAAACTTAAGGGCATGTGGTGTTTTTATAAAAGAAAAAACTCTGTACCCCTAAGAACCTTAGGAAGGAAAGAAAGAAAAAGATGCCCGTTATAACCGTCCAGGAATGATACTCTGCCATAGCTGTTATAGCATAATACCTGACGTTTAGGGTTTGTGCCACCAAGTTTAAATAACAATATTTTGAACATTGAGTAACACCATTCCAGCTTTTAACTATTGCTGTCATTTGCAGTTCCTGTATACCTTATGCGCCTGCTCTCCTGCCATATATATATAGCCCATTTTGTCCCGCTTACTTCCTATTTAATTACTCCAAACCAATAAAAAAAAACTGTAGCCAGTACTGCAGGCCTCATCAAATCCTCACAAAGAGATAGGAAATATATTTTAACTTCAAAAAGGTAAATAAGATATTGGTTTGGTAGCCTTTATGTTCATATTGTTAGTTAGCAGGCCTTCATCCTGAAATAAAGGAAAAGCACTCTGTTGCTCCTTTACAGAAGTGACTATAGTACAGGATTGGCAGCCCCTCTATTAGAGTTACAGTAATGGGTAAAATTATGCATAAAGGCAGTAACATATACAGTAGACCACAAATCCAGGGGCTGTAGTATGGGCGTTCCAGCAAGGAGCTTACAGTAGCCGCAGCTTAGCAGGCTCATGTTGAGACACATGACTCTTCACCGTGGTGTCAGATATTGGTCAGCCAACAATCTGCTTCAAGGCAGTCCTGCTAAACAACAAATGTCACCTCTCCAACTAAACTTGTAAGCCCTTTGGGCATTCGAGAGACAGCACCAAAAACAGCTGGTTTAGTTAACAATACGCACTGCAGCATTGTAACTGGCTATAGTCCCTTTTCACTTGAAAAGGTCAGGATACAGGGATTTCAGCAGTTTGGCTGCTTGTTCTCGCTGACTCAAAACTATACCAGGTGCCGTGATGTAGTATTTGAAGGGTTGCAAGGTATTTCATGCTATATTTGATTTCAGCAGTGATCAGCTTTGCCACGTAGGGATGCAATTTGGTACGCTTTTGTTGTATCATTTTCAGCAGATCTTGTGCAATACAAATTTGTCTCCCTTCCCATGGCAATTCCTGGAGGTCTCTTATCTTTGCCAGGATATGTTGCTTGTCTAGAAAATTAAGGAGGCGAAAAATCAGGGGGCAGGTGGTGCACCATGAAGAGGAGTGGGTGTAACGATCAATGGGCTTTCTTCACAACATATATTGGCTGATTAGGAGAGGGTCTGCTATCTTGAGACAAAATTGCTGCACAAGGATACTGCCGAGGATCCTTCCTCTCCTTCAAGTAACCCCATAATAACAAGGTTGTTCCTCTTGATCGCCCCTCAGAGCCTCCATTTTGGTTTCCATCACTTTCAGGCGCTGGCATAACTGAGCCACTGCTGATTCTAATCTGTCGTGCCAGTCATCCAAAGAGGAGATTCACACTTCATTATCCCCAGTACACTGAGCAAAGGCTGCTAAGGAATTTGAAATGGTTTGGATGTCTACAGTCAGGGAGTTGAGGGTGGTTTTCAGAGGGTTTAGGCCCTCAAGGAACTTTTCCTCTGTAGCGTGACCTGCGATGCTGGGTTAGGCATGACCACTATGGAGGTTGCTGGCGCACTTGAGGTGTTCTCTTGCTCGGCGTGGTGGGTGGCGTATGCCGAGGTAGGCTGTCCTGCATTTCTGCTTCCATAGCGGCTAACTTCTGCTCAGTGACTGAGTCGCTTTGCTCCTGGAGTTCTTAAGTGCCAGTTTTGCTGATTTTAGGTAGTTTTAAAGTTGCTCTAGGTGAAAAGAAGGGTGGATAGGCGTGGGAGCAGGAGCGGTCCAAAAGCGTCAATCAGGCAGCCATCTCGTGACCGCCAGGTGATCAATTCTTCGGGCTGCAGCAAACCTATGAGGCAAATAGGCAGAGTTTTGGTTTGACTGGTTTGCCTTGGTCAGAAAGATGCAGACCAGGTGAACCAGTCACACTGTGAACTCAGTCCACTCCTGAAATAGTTAATTAGGCAGAGCCTTGTTTTGGTGCTAGGCTCAGCTCCACGATGTGAGCCAGCATGAAACTTCACTTGTGCTTTCACAGTTGGGCTCTTCGGTAGCTCAGGCAGGGCTCTGATTTATTCTGGTAGGAATAGCTGGGAAATTCTTCTAAAATAGTCAAATCTAGAAAAGTTCAACCTATAACAAGAAGAGAAACAGCAGGGCTGCTGAAGGAGGGCCTTTTTTTCAGTAACACAAAAAAAAAAGGAAAAGCAATGATCATTAAACCTCTGGCTAAGCACTGCATTGCAAAAGCAGCAGGCCTCTGGGGCCTCACCTAAAGAGAACTGGAAGGAGAGGCTACAGTGTGCTTGGGCAGGGGTCAGTTAATATGGCATGAGGCGACAGTTTGCTTGTGCTAACAGCCTATTTGATGCCCTTTATGTTGGTTGCACTTGCACATCCAATGTTTAGTGGCAATGGTAGTGATTGGAAGGGGCACTGCCGAGCCATTGCAGTTCACAAAAGCAAGGGCTCGGCAGTCTACCAAAACTATAAGCAGTGGTCCTGACATCACTCTCTGCTTGGTGGGCTGAAACTTTGTGTATTTCAAAGGACCAAGCCACTCCGATTAGAGAGGGCTTTGGTCCTTTGATTTGCATGGCAAGTCAGCAAACATCTGAGCGCTTGTCTTTAGTCTGTTTGCTGACAGTTTCAATATCTTAACAAAAACAAAAACACATGTCCATCGGTGTTTGTTTCTGACCCTACCAGTAACTGCTCCCCACCACCATCTGACCTTCCCTCTCAGCACCCATGCCCCCCACAAACATAACACTGCTACTGGGGGACTAGGGTGTCCATTTCCCCATTTCCTCAAGGTTCAAAAGCTTGCAGCAGCAACTTTTTGTAACTGTTATTATAAGCTGCTTGCACGTTTCCCTTGCCTGCTGCTGTTGCTAGACCAGCAGGTAAATTCTCTTTGCACCGCCACGCTGCATGCTTCCTTAGAAACAATTAGGGTGTTAGGGTGAATGGGAATTTTCGGATAGGAGAAGGGTACTGAGTGGTGATCCCCAGGGCTCTGTTCTGAGACCAGCACTATTCAGTATCTTTATCAGTGATCTAACTATTTCATCAAACAATATAATTTCAAAGTTTGCAGATGACACTAAGTTGGGAGGATGTGTTGACAGTGACACCAAAAGAAATATGTTAAATTATGATCTTGCTAGTATCGAATGCTGGGCAAATACCAACCAAATGTTTTTCAGTGTTTCAAAATGTGCAGTCCTGCATATGGGTAGTAAAATACCAAACAAACATATTTCCTTAATAACATCATTATTATAGAATCATCTATGGAAAAGGACTTGGGAATACTAGTAAATAACAAATTGTCATCCACCAACCATTGTAATAAATTGGCCATTCAAGCCAATGCGTCTTAGAGAATAAATAACACATTTGTTACTAAATCAGAGGAATGCATTATGTCTCTTTATAAATCGATATTAGACCATACACAGATTATGGATCACCCTTTTGAGTCCCTATTTGATTGCAGATATCTCTAAAATGAACAGGTGCAGAGAAGGGCAACAAAACTTTTACCACATCTGTCTCAGTTAGGCTATGAAACTAGGCTCCAAAAACAGTACTGTATTCACTTAGTATTAGAAGAACAAGAGGTGATCTCCTTCAGCTTTTTAAGATTGTTCATTCTACGACCTTAATGGAATTATGCAGTCTGTCATTTACAACTAGAAAAACTGTGGCAAGAAATCATAATAAACAAATAGAAATTGATCGAACTAAAACAAATAAAAGGCAGCAATTTTTTACAGTTAGAGCACCTAGAATTTCGAATTCTTTGCCACAAGACATTATAGACTGTGAGAATATAAACAATTTTAAAACTAAACTTGACAAATGGCTTTTAAAATGAACTTGACGGGCATAATGATCCACAAGGTGTGGAGGACAATCTCGATGGGCCTAGTCCTTCTTTTGTCTATTGATTGAGTAACCGAGTAGTTCCTACAGAGCCACTGGACAGTCACGGCATGAGCTGCAAGTGCATGAGGTCATCAGCGATTGGAGCTGGAATGTAGAATGCTTCCTTTCAGAGCATCCACAGCTAGTGCATGATCTGCCCACTCCCCATGTGGCATGCGCTTTGTTTTATAAACTCTGACCTTGTTGCCCCTCCAAGTCAACCTCTGCCTAACAACAAAATGTATGTGAGTACTATATCCTTGGATCAGCATCTGTTTGTCAGGGCTTCAAACAGCCTGCACAATTTAAAGTACTGAAGTGCTGTGCTGGGCAGGGCTGAACACCATCAAGGAGCAGCAGCGATCAAGTGGGCAAGGGTATGAGCCACTGCCTGTATCCACTACACATCCTGATGTTTGCCTGTTCAGCCAACCAGCCTGGGGGCAACAGTGAAACCTCCCTCCTTCCATTGCTCTCGCCAACTGATTGCCAGACTGGACTTGTGGGTGAAGCTCGGTGGGCTTCAAACAGCCATGCTATTCAAGCTACTGAAGCGTTGAACTTTTGTCGACCACAGTGGACTGAGTGCAGTTGAACGCAGCAGGGATCAAGAGGACAAGGGCCACCGCTTGTAGTCGAGTTGCTTTATCATTTATTTTAGCATTGAAAACACAGAGCACTCCTTTAAATGTGGGGGTTCAGAACTACAGGTCAGAACTACAAAAAGTAGATTTTCAGGATTTCCTACTTCACTGTCCCCATGTACTACACATCTTCCATCAATTATGTGGCACCACTGAATTATGCATAAATAATTTAATGTAAAGAAATTGCATATATAATCTGGCATTAATAATTCCACTCATAATAATGAAAGAGAGAGAGAGATAGATAGCGAGAGAGAGAGAGAGAGATGTTGTGGGTGTTTATTTGTGCCCTTCCTCTCCCGAACACAGTGTGCAAATTCATAGATTACTACTAATTTGTCTTGCACATTCATTTTAATTCATCTCATGTGTAATCAGGAGTTCCATCTCACAACATATGTACACATTAAAAGCAGTAATAAATGCAGACACTGTGCTGGATTTTAAATCTCGCGATCAGCCTGCTGCTGTTTAGATTTTTAAACTACCCACTTAAGAAATCATTGCATCCTGCCTCAAGATCATATTTTCCAAGTCAGCATAATTCATGTATGTGATATCTCCTGATATGATACAATGCAGCATTTTTCAGCAGAAAAGGTAAAGGTACAGTACATGGCTACTTATGAATGCAGTTCATTGAACTCCCTCCCTCATCACTACAGCAGTACTTTCCCATGATTTATTCCTGAGAGACTACACATACTGTAACAGTGTTGTTACCACTAGGATCCAGTATGGAGTGGCATATACACAATATGCCACACAGTACAAGATGATTGCTAGCGTATGCAACCCTCTTATAAAATGGGTAAGAAAAGGAAATCATTGGCTGCAGTAGCATTGGACAAACACCATCAGGTGACTGTGCGTATATTTCATTTGTTTTGTTTACGGGTAAGGTGCACTAGTCATAGCAATGACTATTTTCAGGCATGACTCAGGTTACAGAACAAAACATTGGAGGCAGTGACAGTACAATGAATACAGAACATAATTTGACAAATGCTGAGGAGCAAAATGCAGTACAGGCATGAGAAGTAGGGTAAAATACGGTATAGTTACAAAATGGGTATATAGTAAGTTAAGATAATTAGTAAGTAAGTTGAATAAGAGCAACAATCCAGAAACATTTGGAGTAGGTTGAATATAGAGGTGACTCTACACATTCAAATAGTCATACTGGGTAGATATATGGAGAGGCAGGAATAGAATAGCAGTAGGGTGCCAGATAAAGGAGGTAGTATGGAGTAGAGAAATAGAGAAACAGTAGGATGAGTGGACCAAAATGAAATGGAAGGTAGGACAATCAAGGAGGAAAAGTGCAGAACAATATTTATTAGGGCAAGTTCTGAGAGACAGGTAATAGAGGGGAGTTATGAAAGGGTAGGAGCTAGGAGGTTCAAAACAGGAGCATGAACAGGAATCAGCGAGATGGTCTCACGTAGCAGTTTTTTGAAGGAGACATGGGATGAGGCTAAGCATATGGTTAGCAGAAGGAGTTCCAGTATTGAGGGGCATGGCAGGAAAAAGCTCTAGCACCTTTGGAGGAGTTATGTCTAGGAATGTGGACAGGGGCATTGGCTGCCGATCATAGACCATAGTTGGATGTCTGGTTTGAAATGGGCCTGCCAGAGGCCTGGGTATTTGTGTTCTGATGATATTGTCAATGACAGAGCCATATGCATATGATCTAGATGCAAAAGGAGAGACCAGCCAGTTCAGAGTAAAGAAGGCAGTGGTGTTTCATCTGATGAGAGGAAGACACATTGCGACAGATATTGTAGGTAACATCCCACTTCCAAAACAATGTTTTTCCCACTGAAGTATATGTTGCAACCCCATAAGTGAGCGATGGCAGGAGTATGCCATGTGATATAGCAAGCCTGACAGTGGGTGAGCACATAGCTAGCACGCTAGACAATTGAAAGTTTCCTGTTTACCAATTTGCAGGTCTGCTGAATATGAAGATCAAAATTGAGAGACGGATCAAAGGTGATACCTAGATATTTGAAGGAGTGAACCACCCCAACAGATGAGCCATCAGCAGTGGATACACTGAAATAGGGCTGAGCATGCTTAAGTTTAATACTGGAACCAAATAGCATGGATTGGGTTTTAGAACCATTTAAGACAAGTTTATGGCTGAATAGCCATTGCTGAATATTTTGAAAGTCCTGGGAGAGTCGTTGGTTTATGTCAACAATGTTTTTAGCACTAGAGTACAGAATAGTATCATCAGCGTATAGCAGGAGGCAGTCTGATGGAGGTTAGAGGTGATATTGTTAAGAATAGAGAAAGCAAGGGGCCAAGGATAGATCCTTGCAGAACACCAATGTTTACGGTTGCTATGTCCAATAGAGTGGGGTTGTATTTAACTAATTGAGACCTATCCAATAAGTAGCTGCCAAACCATGTAACGACATTCAGTGAAAATCCAAGAGATCTTAGAGTTGCTAAGAGGACGGGGTTGTTGACAAGATCAAACGCTTTGGTTATGTCAGCAAATTGGCCCAGTAAGAAAACCTACATCCATGGCCTCAAGGGTATCAGAAGTGAAATTGAGCAAGGCAGTGGTGGTACTATGACCTTCCAGAAGCCATGCTGGGCAGTAGTAAGAAGATAATTTTTCTGAAGAAAGTCAGTGGTTTGAGTAGCTACAAGTTTATCAAGAATTTTGCTGAGAACAGGCAAGATAGCTATGAGCCTATAATTAGATGGATTTTATGGTCACCCTTTTGAAAACCGGGGTGATCCTAGCTATCATCCAGATGTCCAGAACTTGGCTATGGCATAAGGAGAGGGTAAAATCTTGGCTAGAGGTGTATGCATGTAAGGCAGTGAGTTTTAGGAGCTTAGGTTCAAGATTGTCTGACCCAACGCTGCAAACTCTGAGATGTTGTTTAGCAGTCTTAGTACTTCACGGTAAGAGACCAACTTGAAATGGAAATTGGCCCAGGTGTATCAGGTAGGATGGTTAAGTTTGAGTGGGCAGAGAAAGGAAGAGGTATAATTGGTGAGGTCAGAAAGTTGAGTGTTAAAAAAGTTTGCAATGGTTCTGGGATTATTACAGTGGATGCCATTTAAAGACATGTCATTAGGGTGGGGGCTTGATCTGAGTCAAGGAAGCATTTATATGAGACCAGAATTTTTTGAATCCCGTGAGGATTTATTTAAAAGATCCTTGCAGTAGGCACTTTTAGCTTTTCTGATTTCCTCTTGCAGGAATTACGTGAGGGCTCTATAGGAATGAAAGTCAACAGATTGTCATGAGCCTTTGTAATGGAGCCAGCTTTTGTCTCTCTGGTGTAGTTTGTGGAGAAGTTCTGATTTTAGCCATCGGGTAGGTCTGTTTTTACCCGCCGGTTACATGAGGGCAGTGTTTGTCCTGAATCTCAAGGAAGTGAGTCAGGAAGAGATTTAGAGTGGACTGAGCATCACTAGATGTAAAAGTGGGGTCCAATCAATAGTAGCAATATCTAGTAGGAAAGCCTTTGGGTCAAGGTGTGCATAGTTCGAATGTAATGAGCGAGGCTTCAACGGGGAGGCCTAACCTTACTCCATACATAAAAACCTTATTTCTCCCTGAGAGAAGAGAGGTCTGATCAAGCAGCTCATCAAGTCCATTTAGACCATTGGAAGGGGTTGTAGACACACATAGTATAATGTTTTTGGAGCCAAGTGTGAGAAGGACATGTGGCGCTTCACAGTGGGTGAGGGAGGCGAGCAGATAAAGAGAGATGGAGGTGGTCTTTTAAATAGATTGCAGTGCCACCCACCCCTTTTGGGAGCAGGCCTATTGAGTCTCAAAAGATTGTACGATGGAAGGAACAAAGAGAGTCTGGGGTGGAAGGTTTGAGTCAGGTTTCAGTAAGGCAGATGATATCAGGCTTGTGGAGAGCAGTCCAGGATTCCAGCTCAGCGAGGTTGTGTATAAGGCCCTGATATTATGGTGCACCACAATAAGACCTTTGGCATTAGCAAGGGACTAGGTATTATATTAAGCCAGTCCAGGGGTTGGAAATGAACATCTCTTGAGAGCAATAGGGCCAGTAGTAGGAGATACCAGAGTTTGTGTCACAGGAAGAGACAAAAGGTACAGTGTACAGGGGCTGTTTTTCAGGGCATAGGCAACCACTATGTGATCCAGGACCCATTTAATAGTAGTGGAGTGGGGTCACATGGGATAGTAAGCAGCTGGAGAAGGTTTGAGTATAAGTAGTCATGGGGCAGATAGTTAGGGGATGACCGAGGAGCATGGGGAGCAGTGGGCAGGATAGTTGGGGCAAGGCCAAGGAGGGCACAGGAAAAGCAGTAACATGTGAGGTTTCATATTTTACAGATCTGGGTACAGGATCGTTGTACCAGAGAAAACAGGACACACCAGAATTATAGGGATTGGAGAGCAAAAATTGAGGTTGGGGCAGACCTATAATAATGGTAGGGATAGTCAAATGTATTCAAGCTTATTGGGATGGATATGTGAAGTGGGACCAGTGAGAATGGAGGAAGTAGGAGAGTACAGAGTAAGTAAAATAGAGGGCAACCCTATAGGGCTGACAGAGGCAGCAGTTTTAGAAAACAAATGCACAGAGAAATACCAGGAGGACACAGCAAGTCTTATGCAGAGAAAGGGTGAGCAGGGGCGCAGTGAGCCAATTGAGGGAGACGCAGAAAAGGACGGTGCAAATTAGTGTATTTAAAGGAGGCTGGGGGTGGGAGAAAAGGTACGAGGGCTTAGCAAGGCAGAGTTAGTTTAAAAATCAATAGAAACCAATGAGGAAAAGGCTTCAATTGCTTTGGCTGTACGAGCAGGTAGACCAATCAGAGCGCGACACACACCTGTACTTTACCCCTCCAAAACAATTTTGCCATTTTATAAGATAGATAACCCACTCTTTGGTGTACTGTCGCACTCTGATATATGCACGATTTGTGGTTGACACACACCAAGCATGCATATCAGAGTGTGACCACACACCTAAGAGTGGGTTATCTATTACTTACAACAGACCACTCCATGAATAGTGTATGTGTGATAAGTGACCTGCTATCTTATGTTTCCACTCACCTTGGCTGCACATTCTGGTCTGCCTTTGGAAACAGCAAAGCCATAACAGTGACCTCAGCACCTGTACCTGATACACAGACACCTTGTGATTCCCACCTCCCATATGACCAACACAACACTTTGAAGAGTCCTCTGTGGAATGATTTAAGTTGTGTTTTATTTTCTGTGTTCTCTCTCTCCTGTCAGTAAATCACTGTCATTTTCACCTCATTAGCACAAGTCATTGTTAATGAATTAGAAAACAGTTGGGATGTAGATGATGATTCAAGAATGATGTACTGGGGTCTGGCAATAGGTTGGAACTCCATTAAAAAGTAGCTTTTGAATTACCTAGTTGATTGTGCCCATGTACTGCACATCCTCCACTATTTATGTGATGCAAGTGAATGATGAACACATAATTTTTATGTTATGGAAACTGCATATATAATATCACATCTGAAGCAGTACTAAATGCAGACAATGGGCTAGATTTTTAAAACCCAAAGCATATTCAATTGTGTTATGTACAGGTTAAAAAATGCCACTGTATTTTGTTATATATTATAATTTGTCTAGTTCCTGCTTCTCTTCCAAACCAGGACATCACAAAGTCACACCCAATCACTTTCACTGAGACAGACAGACAGACAGACACACACACACACACACACACACACTCAGAACTGTACTACATTATCTTAATGAAGCTTATTTCTATAATTATCAATTGTGATGCAAAATGCAATGTCATCTTGGTCAACTGATTTGTTCTCAAATCACCATTGGTTATAACACCCTTTGCAAACTGTGTGAGAGCCTTTCGGCACCACGCATTGCTGCTTAAAGTTGAACCAGCATAATATGTTGTGGTGATTTGCATATGCAGCCCATGATGCTTTGCATTATGGGGCATGTGTGATTTTGTATTTCATTGATTATAACATGTTAAAAGAAAAAATGCTTGTGTATATTTTTTCCTTAACTTCAAGAATGCATTTCCCATTTCCTTACATAATACACACTGAAAGCAATACAATCAGGGCATGATTCATAGCTGCAGCAATTACTTTGGCAGCAGGTTGAAACTCCAGAAAAAGTGCTTTTGTTGGCTTACCTAGTTTATTGTCCCTATGTACTTCACTATTTATGTAACCCTATTGAATAAGAAATAAAATAATTGTAATGTAACAGAAACTGCATTTACAATCCATTATTAATAATCACCATTTATAATAGACAGAGAGAGATATGTTGTTACTTACTTATGCCCTTCATTTCATACTACGTACAAATTCACAGATTACTTTGAATTTTTATCTTGTGCCTTTTTAAATTAATTTCATATGGAACCAAGAGTCCCAACCCCAATCAAGTTTTTACTATGGTAACAGTGCCTATAGTAAATGGCAGCCAATCAAGATTTACTATAGGCAATAGTGCCATTCATTCACCCCATACTTACTGTACCAATGTACAGGACATCTCTCTGCAACTTGAGAGTGTTCTTTTTACAGATGTATTTTAATGTTTGACAACGGAGGTTGGTGTTTTGCTGGGGACGAGGGTGTTTGTACTGTACAGTTCCTCAGTTTGCACGTATGCCAACTGACTTTCCAAATTACATCTTAAAATATTTATAATGTGGCTGGCTGTGGATAACATGGTGTGATGTACAACATGACAACCATCAAATTGTGAATTCTTGTAATCATTGCAGATATCATACTGTAGATTGTTGTATTGATTAAACAGCACCATTTAATCAGATATAATCATCTAGGTGTTGTATTGTTTTGTCTTAAAATGTGTTTGAAATTTATATAAATATCATCATTTAAGTAATAGTTAATGGGAGACCAGCAAACCTACATACATCTGGGAAGGTTTTGGGAGGTGGGAAGATGGCTTCTTGTACTGTATATAGTATAGGAAGAATTGGGATGTTGAACTTAAAAGTTTTTGTCTGTTTGTGGGGGAGGGAGTAATATTCATAGTACCTTCAATTGTATATCAGCAGTATCGGTAAATAAATTCTACAAACAGCTCAAAATTACAACTATTAATCCCGTAAACTACAATACATGTCCAACACAAGTTTCAAATAACCTATGTTATCATTCACTCACTCATAACTGGTTGATATCAGGTGTTATCCATGTCAGCATAAGAATGGGCTGAATATTGAGCTCACACTGAAGTAATAGTAGTAAAATATTTAGTTTTCCAACAGGAAAGAGTGACATACACCATTGGGACAAGTCCCATTTACATGGTGCTTCTGGACATCAATGTAAAAAGTGTCAGTTTCATAACATATAAACTCATTACAATACATTAAAAACATCACGACCACACGTCAATAGGACAAAATATAAAACATTCGTGTGTACATGGATAAATTCATAACTCAATCATAGCAGCAACATTTAATGGTCAGTTCTTGCCTCAGGGATGTGTTAAATCTATTTTTGTTTTTATGTAAGTTTCTAGTTTGCAAGGAGTGCAGCACTCAGCTGTCAAACGCGCAGTTAATGAGAGGATGAACGAGTGCACAGTCATGGTACAGAAAGTGAAGAAAACATCTTTCTATGATAAAAACAACATTGGTCAATACAGTGTGATTATAAAAATGTTACTGATGCCATAATAATTCCCCATCTCCTTTAAAGTGTGATCGACAATAAATGAGTAGTTAACAGCAATACCCAAAGTTTGCAGATTTTTTGAGTGTGGCTAATTTTGGAACTGCTATAATAGAGAAGGTGACATGGTTTAAATGCTCTCTTCAGTTGCCACCCTACAATTAAGTGTAGGAGAATGGCTTTGGAAATACAGTACTTGAACTGTTCAGTACATCTACTGTACCTGTAGTTCTGTAAAATGAAGAATGTACAGTAGAAAAGTGCAAGAGCTAATGACTACATTTGCTAGAGTGCTATGGCTATGATAACAAATGCCTTTATTTTCAAACTAAACATAACACTGAATCACAGTTAAATGGAATGCAATGTGGATGTAGAGGACTTAAATATTTGTGAATCTTGCACATTTAAGTAAAATGAAAACAATATATACAACATTTAGTAACAGTGCCTTTCTAATATCAAACAGTGGCAGTCGGTGATGATGGAGGATGTGGAGTACATGGGGACAATGAAGTAGGTAATCGTGAAAATCAACTTTTTGTAGTTCTGCTATTGCCAAAGTAAGTGTGATGGCTGTAGTCACACCATGATTCAGTTGCTTCCTGAAATATTATTTAAGGACATTGGAAATTGCTTCTACAGGTTTCAAGAAACGCATACAAACATTTATTGAACATACTGGTGTCCAATCCCCAGTGTCATTCATCATAATTTTTTAATTTTTATGACTGTACTCCCATCTGACCCTCCTCTCAGCACCCCCATAAACATAACATTGACACTGGGGTGCCTAGTCCCCACTGTCATCACCTGTAATATAAAAACTGTCCTTGTAGTTTTGCTGCTGCGTTTGTTTTTTAATGCCTGTAAAACAGAAACCGTCCCATCATTATCTGCTGCACCATTACCATCCCCCACCCTCCTCCCATTCAGCACCCCCCCAAGCTCTTACTTACCCAGTGGGGTCCATACCGTCATCTCCTCCAGACCTAGAGACATCTTCACTTTTCAACACCAGACTGCAAACTAAGGAAATCAGGTATGCAGTTCACTGTATTTCAATGTGGTTTGAACTTACTAATACAACGTGGGCATTTTCAATATTTTTCCCAAGTTTTCAGCATATCTTTTTGGGACACTACTCATGAACATTGCAAGTGACATTAGGTAAATCTGTCCTGAAAGGTAATTTCTGATCGCTGTGTGAAATCACCTTTCGGGCAGGAGTTGAAAATTGTCTTCACCATTGTTCATGAGGTGGGGTCATAAGAAGCAACGATGAAAGTCTGGCATAAAATATTAAGAATAACAAAGTTATGAGCCTACATTGAAGTTTGAGAATGCATTCTTTTAACTTTGGTAATTTTCAATATTTTGACCCTAAATTTTCAACTTGTCCATTTCTTCATAGCACCTTGTGAGTATGACAGCTGTCATTTTTCAAATCCTGAACAAAATGTGTTTTCACTTCCCATAAATGTGATTTTGCAGTCACTGCCGAAATCACCTTTCAGGCAGGAGTTGACAATTTTCTTCACTATTGTTCATGAGGAGGGGTCATAAGAAGGCTATGTTGAAAATTTGGGGCAAAAATGTTAAACAACAATAAAGTCACGAGCCTCTGTTGGAATTTATGAATGCAGGCTCATAACTTTGCTAATTTTAAGTATTTTGACCCCAAACTTTCAACATAGTCATTTATTCACAGAACCTCATGAATGTGCCAGCTGTCATTTTCAAACCCTGACCAAAATGTGTTTTGCACCGAAAAGTGATTTAGCAGTCTCTCAGCAAAAATCACCTTTCAGGTAGGAGTTGAAAATTCGCCTACTATTGTTCATGAGGTGGGGTCATATTAAGGCTATGTTGAAAATCTGGTGTAAAATGTTAAAAAAATGACAAAGTTATGAGCCCACATTGAAGTTTGTGAATGCAGCCTTGTAACTTTGGTATTTTTCAATAATTTGACCCCAAAGTTTCAACATAGCCATTTCTTCATAGAACCTTATGAATGTGACATCTGTCATTATTCAAATCCTAGCCAAAATGTGTTTTCATACTTGTGGCTCGGAATTAAGTTTTATCAGTGATTTGAACATTTTCACCTACTGTGTTCATTAGGTGGGTTAATAGGAAGATAGCGCTATGCTGAGCGTTTGGGCCCAGATATTCAGAAATGCACCAAGACCAGTGCAAGTCTGGCGTAGTGCAACTTAAGTCGCCGTGGCGCAACAGGAACCATATTCAGAGGTTGCACTGGCACGCTGTGCAAACTGTGCAGCTGAATACCACAGTTCGTCATGTCGCAATCAGGGATGCAACCATGGCGCAACCAGAAATTTGCCGTGGGCACAAACACAGTTTGCCATGGTAGACAGAGAAGCCTCAGCAACTGTGGGAACAGAGCATCATAGCAACAGGGGGGCATGGCACAGAGAAGAGACTCTGGGACAGTGCCATTGAAGCACAGTGACAACCCACAGGAGACCACCACCAGCAGGGCACAGCTGCGCACTATGAACCCAGACCCCCACAAACACAACAGGGGCACAGAAAGTAGGCAACAGGAGGAACCAATGGCCAATAGAGGGCCAGCAAGGGAGCCCCCAGGACAAGGCGCCAAGTATACACACATACGCCACACGGGCACACAGGCAGCCCACACAGCAGTCACGGAATGTACCGGAGGCATGTAGTGTGGCAGACCACATGGTACAGGGTGGCACAGTGCCAAGTTGGGGCCCTAACACGCCATGTGCCAAGTACTCCGACTAATGGCTGCGGTGCCAGCACCACTTACACTCCTGCCACACACCCCTGGCAGCTGCCCAGTGAGCACCCCAAGGCACAACTCACCGACCGAGGGAGGACAACACCACATTGGGACACACCACAGCAGTGAACCACAGAAGCACAACACGTGCCCCGACTACGCGCACCACACGGACAGGCACTGGGCCTCTGCAGCATGGCTTCTCACACCACCTGCAAAGCAGACACCGACACAGGCAGGTGTGTCAAAAAATATATATTGTAGGAAAACTATGTCACAGCAACTAGGGGTGGGAAGGTAGGAAAGCAAGGAAAGGGACAGGGAACAGGGACTGTGCAGTAGGATGGGGAATGTTGGGGGTACAGCTGGGCTAACAGGGACTGCTGGGGCCTGACTACCAGCGGCCATGTCCTGCCGCCTCCTTGCTGTGGTGGGTGACTTCAGCCACTCAGCATCATCCTCCTCATCTGCAGGATTGCCTCCATTGTTGTGGACATAATGAGAATGATTTGTCGGAGCAGCCGGCAATACACTGGCATACTACGCCTCCTCCGGACACCTATGACAAGGGACAGAACAGGTGATCTGTGCACTGTCCCAGGAACTATGCCCTCACAGAGCGTGCAGTGGGCAGCGGGAGCACACCCCTGGAAGGAATGTGCTGGCCACCTGCAAGAGGGTGGGCCAATGCCTACCAGCAATGTAGCACACCACGACAGTGCGCGGAGGGTCCCCACCATACAATGGCCACCCGACTGCCCAACCAATGGCAGTCACATGATGCAGTGCGCCAGCAACACCACAGCAACATTAGTGGCAACCAGGCGCACTCCTACCCTACAAACAGCTGCCACCGTGGTGCAATGGATGCCACAATGGCGACAGCACCACACAGTGTGACACACAGCTGCCATGGCACACAGCACAAGTGGCCATGCCCACACCCATGCCCCCACCACCCCATGTACAGTGCGAAGAGCCATGACAGTGCCTACCTGCCTCTGTGGCCCGCTGGTGCCAAAGCCGCCTCCTGCGCCCACCTCCTGGCCCACTGCGGCCTGCTGTCCTGCTGCTGCCGATTTTCAGGCCCTGGGAATGAAACATAGGTACACATCAGTAAACATCCACAGCAGCTGCCCGCCACCCCTACCTCTGTGCACAGGGTGAGCCCTTTCCTGACACATCCTGCACAGCTGCATCGCCAATGCAAGCAGCGGCTGGTGATGCCACCCGCCAATGCGTGCGATGGCAGTACACTGCTCTGCAGGGCATGCCAGGCTGCCTAGCCAACACCACAGTACAGCACCAGGGCACACATGCAATATAGGCCTACTCACCTGGCTGTGGCACAACCCCTCGCCTGACTTATGCCTCCAGCCTCCTCAGGCGCCTGGGTCCCTCCTGACAAGGTCACCATATCTGTAGCAGCACTGCTCTGCTGTCCTGGCCACACGGTATGCCACTGCAGTGTGGCAGCAATCCCCTGCCACACCACCACCCTGGGCTGCTGCAGGGCACCTGGCCAAACAGTTGGGGTGTGTGGAGCTGGACACAGGTGACCAGGTTCACCGACTCACCAGTGTCCATTCTGTGCACGGGTGCTCTCCGCTGCGTCATGCTTGCTATGAAGCCGGTGAACAAAATGTCAGTAGCGCATGTGGCCAATGACTGGAGTCAGATGCGCGAGGCGAGGGAACATGCTTTGTGTCCGCCCATTGTGCAGTCTCGGAGATGCGTGGCAGGGCGTAGCAGAGCGGGGTGACCCTGGGGCAGGGGTCACAGTAGGGGTCGAGGGTTGCCCACCTCCGGCGCAGTGCGCATGTGCACAATGGCAGGCCTGGCGCACCGCGCCGCAGCCTGTCCCTGGTCGGCCGCACAGTGCACGATTGACAACATGATACCATTCTGTGCACTGCGGGCTAGTGCGCCGCTCATGCATGCACATTGCACCGCAACTTGCACCAAGCAATTTACTGCGCACGGAGCAAAGTCACGATAGTCAGACGCTACATGCAAATTAGCTCATCAGCCAATTCATGGTGCACTGGGGGAATTAGCATGTCATTACCATTGCGCCAAAGCTCATTTGCATGCGATGCGCTATATAAACGCCACAGAACAGCACATGCCACGGACCGTATTGCATCCTTTTGGGATAAGTTATGACGATGCTGCAGCTCACTGGGAGCAGCCAGCACAGCAGGGGGACAGAACAGGGTGATGCTGCCACTGACACACTGTGCTGTCCATGTCCACAGGAAGCGACATGTCGGGACATGATGAGGGTGAGGAGCGTGGGCCTGCTTGCAAGCACAGGCCCAGTTTCACAAAGGCAGAGACAGAGGCCCTGTTCAAGGCCTACTTTGACAGGGAGCCCCTGTTGAGTGGTGCCACGTGCACACCACAGTCCAGGGCTGGTGCTTGGGTGGAGGTGGTGGCATGCATCAACCAGCAGGGCAGCCACCAGTGCTCCAGTGCAGGAGTGTAGGAAGAAGGTAAGGACAAGAAGCGCAATAAGGAGAAGGTGGTGGCCATCCGTGGCCTCCCGGAATGCCACCAGAGGGGGGCCTGCAGCTTCACCACCACTCATGGTGCAGGAGGACTTGGTGGCAGCCACCATGTGCCACAGCACGGTGGAGGATGTGCCTGGCAGCAGATTCCAGATGGGTAGCAGCCATCACTGCATGGTAAGTATGTCAACCATGCACAGCTGGGGCATGCAGGTGCATACATGGCTATGCTGGTGTGCATGCAGCTGGCATGCTTGTCATGTACAAATGTGTGCACCCACGTGCATGCCATGCTGCAGGACACAGGCAGTGGTAGTGGGGGGGACATGTGGGCAATGCATCACTAACATGCCTCTCTTCTCTTGTAGCACCAGCACACCTCCATGCAGATGATGGGTGCCACCGCGCAGCAGCAGCCGTGGCCACTAGACTGGCCCCAGAGGACCAGCCTTCTACCTCCATGGGCATCCGGGGCCTGACATGCTGCAGCTCACCACCACTGTGCAGGCAGATATCCTGGACCTGGGGTCAGGCGAGGCCCTTGATGTGTTCCTGCAAGATGCCAGCCTTGGGGTCCTGTGGCAGAGACACAGATCGGGATGGGGTCCGACACCGATGACGACGTAACGCTCATCCTGGACAGCATGGCCACCATTGTGGGGAGATGCTTCTGCTGGCTACTGACACAGGCAGCATGCCCAGTGCTCTGCCAGTGGCGGAACAGCTGTCCGCTTCCACTGCAGGCACAGCGTGTGCACTGCCCAGCTTGTGCCCTGTGGTGGAGGTGGTGTGGCTGTGCGGGTGTTGGTGGGCATGCAGCGGCCAGATGGGCAACAGCAGCAGGCTGCGGGTGACACCAGACAGCTGGACAAGGGTCCACCACCAGTGTGCCTGCTGTACCCAGTCCCCTGCAGACCCCACTGTGCAGCATCTACCAGAGAGGGGCTGTGCAGCGTGGCCAGTCACCATATGGGATCGGCGCCCAGCCTGGGAGCCCCAGGACGCCGACCAGCTGGTGGAGCACACTCATTGCTGTGGGAGTCCATTCAGCAATAGGTGCTGCTAGCCACTGGGTGCGCACACTGCACACGAAGGTGCACCATTTAGCCGAGCAGTAGGAGAGGGGCACTCTGTAGATCCTGGTGAGGATGCAGTGCTTGCAGGAGACCACGACTGCATCCCTGGATCATATTGCCACTGCGATCTCAGATGGTTTTGTGTTGCTGGTTGCCACAGAGTGGCCAGACAAAGATGACCCCTGCAGTGTGCTGTCCACCCCACGCACTCGGCATCAGGTGACCCCGCGCAGTCGACACCAGGGTCAGATTTCACCATCCCAGGCACGCCCAGGGCTGGGCTGTTTGGGTGCCTCGACACCCCGCGCGGACACAGTCGCAGTCCCATGGTTCCACCCCTGAAGGGCTGTTGAACACCCCTTGTGGCTGATGTGCAGCCTGTGGCTGCTGGTCAGCACAGTTGCGGCTACCCCTGTGGCTCTGGTGGCCATGGTTCCATTCAGCGATCCTGATGTGGCCCACCCCACCTGTGGTCTGCAGCTGCTGCCCAGTGCGCATACAGGTGGTGTGTGTCTACTACAGGTATGGTGCCTGTGTGGTGCCACACACTGCTTGTGTGTGTCTCGACCGCCGCCTGGGCCATGTAACGTGGGCATGATGACGACAGTCCTGCACCGGTTGTGCCTGTACACCAGTGTGATGCATCTGATCCACACCACATTCCCACGCCTGTGTGTTTGGGTGCATGTGTGTGTGGAGGGAGGTGTGAGGGTGCTGTGTGTGGGTGTGTGCCCTGTCACCCATACCTCTGCTTTCTGCCTCATTGTGTGCATGCCCAGTGCCATACACGCCCTGCATTGTGCTGTGCCTGTTTGTGCGGCCTATGCATGTGTGTCGCACTACCTACGTGTGTGCACCATAGTGCTCTCATGCTATGGCGTCCCTGTGCCGCCTTGCCTGCTGGATCAGCTGTGATCCTCCACCCAGGAGGTGGCTGTCCACCTTCCTCCCGCCTATTGCCTCCATCGTCCCAACTACTGTCCCCTTCATCAGCCTCGACAACTATCCCACGGTCAATAGCCATGTTGTGCAGTATGCAGTATGCCAGGAATAGGTCACAGGCTTTTGAGGGGCTGTACTGTAGGGCACAGCCTGACCTGTCTAGGCAATGGAACCGTGCTTTCAGCATGCCAAAGACTCACACGATGATGTTGCACGTGCTGGCGTGTGCCTCGTTATCGCGTTCCTCTGCTAGGGATGACTGGCGTCGGTGGGAGGTGAGCAGCTAGGGCCGCGGTGGATGGGCACTGTCCCTGTGTGGATAATGACATGGTTATCCCTCTGCTATGCTATGCGCCTTGCCTATACCTGGCACCCATGCCAAAATACAAACCCTGCCCTCCCCATCCCAAGGTATGCTCTGCCCATCGTCCCTTCCCCATGCCATCTCGCCACTAGGTGGCCTGTGGGGATATCCCCATGTTCAAACCTGTGGCACAGCACAGAGCTGTGCCAGATGAGTGCATCATGTGCAGTCCCAGCGTGTGGCGAGACATTGGTTATGTGCCCCATGACATCGCACACCACCTGGCAGTTGACACTCTGGCTCACCTTCCTGTTGATGTATGCCACACCCTTTGGGCCAGGTGGCATGTGGATGCCACATGGGTGCAGTCAAGGCCCCAATCATGCCAGGCATACGTGCTACCCTGTGGAAGTCCTGCATGGCTGATGTACGCCCGCCTGTGTGCTGGGGAATGGATGTATTCCACGCATGTGGCAGCAGAGTGTGAGGAACTGTGTGAGGAGGCGGGACGTGGCCGACTGGGTCATGCCTGTGGTGTCCCCTGTTTGTCACTGGACGGTGCCCATGGTGAGCAGGCACATGACGACTGTCACCTTCGTCTCCATGGACATGGCGTGGCTCCATCTGCTGGGTGCCTGCATCTCCTCACTGCACAGCTCACAGAGCTGCCTCAGAATGGCACTGTTCAGGCGATACTGGTCCACAATTCCTGTGTCACTGTACTGCTTGAAGGTGATGCAGGCGCTGTACCACTTGTGTCGAAAGACATACGCTAACGGGCCTTCCACAGCCTCATCGCTGTTCCTGCGGCCCCATATACTCCCTCACACGGCCTCCATCATGAAGGATGCACCATCCATGGCCCTTACTGTCCTATATCCCCTGGGTGGTTGGCTGCTGGTGCTGTGTGCCACCCTGGTGCACTGCCTGGCAGTCTGTCTGCCTGTCTGTCACACTCTATCTGCCCCTGTCTCTCTCCACTGCCACCTCTGTCCCTCTCCCTCTGTGTCTGCCTTGATCTGTCTGTCTGTCTCTCTCTGTCTGTCTTTCTCTCTCTCTCTCTCTCTCTCTCTGTCTCTCACTCTCACCTGGCACAAGTGCTTTCTGTGTGCTTGTGCCCTGTATTTATAGGAATTAGCCTGCTCAGTGCATCTCTGATTTACTCCACACTTGTGCCATGGTTTCATGGTTGAATATCGCACTGCTTGGATATTCGTGGGCGTGCCCCTGCACTTGTGCCTGCATTCATTATAGTTGTGCATTGGCGCAGTGGGATTTAGCTGACGCACTTGCTCCTGCTGAATGTCGCTTCTTGGTGCAAGTCGCACTTGGCCGGTGCAGCTGCTATGAATATCCGGGCCCCAGAGTACAAATACGTCAATGCCCTGGTTATGACTGAACATTACACCATTTCAACGCTCATTCATAACTTGACTCATTTTCAGTATTTTGACTCCAACCTTCAACACAACCATTTTTCCACACTACCTTGTAAATGTGACGTGTCATTTTAAAACTCCAGGACAAGATGTGTTTTGACAATTTAGCCAATATACTAAAATGGCACAATCATGCCTATAAGGCAAATCCCAAAGCAAGTGTCTTGAAAATGTGGGAACAGAATTGAAAAAAAATAGTTTAACAGGCAGCCAATGTTTGGCATTGACAAATGCTTGTTGTTGTTTTTTTTTTACCATAGACATAGACATTTTTTCAGTGAACAATTGCTGAACTAGCATAGCAGGGCATAAGCAGACAAAGTGACTGAGACCCTCAGCTTGTGATTAAGGAAGTACTGGGCAGTTCTGTTGTAGAGTGATCTGGGCAACATGAGCCACGTAAGTGATGTTTATAACATTTATACTGTACATGACCAAATAGGAAGCCTCATCATCCCGGTAACATTAGCCATATAAGCAGTGTTTACAACATTTATACTGTATGTGGCCAAATCAGAAGCCTCATTCATATGTGGCACTGTCCTAGTGGACACAGTTTTTTAACTATTAGCCTACAGTATTTAGTGCTGCACTGCTGTCTTCACTGAGTCTTTTCCATGGCCTACAAGTCGAGTTATGCCATCACTCCCTCTGTCAAAACTACTATCGCCCGAGGTGTTCTTCTGCCTGTACTAACCTTACGCTTCAGTGACGTACATTGGTGCTACAAAAGCCTGCCTGCTTAAATGGGTCTCCACCTATTATAATATATGTCGATTAGCCCTCTCCTCACAATGCCTTATGCATTGGTGTCAGTTTTACAGCATCCTAAATTGGCTCCCACCTAAAGATCAGTGATACTATGCCCTTGGTACTCTGATGAATATCATTGTTCCGTCAGATACGCCACAGAAACATAGAAATGTAGATTGTGACGGCAGATAAGGACGTTTGGCCCTTAGTCTGCCCATTTCCTACCTATTGGATAAGCTGCAGATCCTAGTTAACCAATAGCCTATATCTTCCTAAACCCCACCAGAATTGCCTTATGTCTGTCCGTGCATTCTTCAATTTCCCCACTGTTTTTGACCCCACAACCTCTTCAGGAAGACCATTCCATGTGTCCACCACCCTCTCCATGAAAAATACTTCCTTATGTTGCCCTTGAGCCATCCCCCACTATCTTCAAGTTGTGCCCCTTGTTCTTAAGATCTCTTTTCTGAAAGATGCTACCCTCTTGCACTTTGTTGATTCCCTTGAGGTACCTGAAAGTTTCTATCATGTCCCCACTACCTCCTTTCCTTGAGGGTATACAGTGAAGCCCACTAGGATGAAGTGTAGTACTGCAGAATTCTGTAGGAGATTTACTGCAGCAAACAATGCAATTTCAATGGGAATTAATCCCTTTTGTCATGAAGTAAACATGTGACACTGCGCTTCATCCTGGCGGGCTTCACTGTACACATTAAGCTCCTTTTGTCTCTCTTTGTATGGCTTCTGGTCCAGACCCTGCACCATTTTAGTTGCCGTCCTCTGGACTGCCTCCATCCTGTCTATGTCCTTGTGGAAATGGAGTCTCCAGAACTGTCGAGTACTCAGGTGGGGTCTCACCAACTGTCTGTACAGAGGGATAACAAATTCCTGTTTTCTACTAGTGATGCCTATACATCCCAGTATTCCCCAGCCCTCTTTACTGCCTTTCTGACATTGCTTGCTTACCTTTAGGTCATCTGATTTGTCTACCCCCAGGCTCCTCTCCATTTTTGTTGTTGTTAGTACCTCCCTCCATTGAGTACTCTTCACCTGGGTTTTGTTTCCCAGGTGCATTACTTTGCACTGAATTTAACCTGCCATACTTTGACCATTCCTCCAACCTTGCCTAGTCCCATCTCATCCTTTCCACCCTCCCTTGTGTATCAACCCTGTTGCAGATCTTTGTGTCGTCTGCAAAGAGGCATACGTTTCCTTCCAGTCTCTGCAATGTCACTTATAAAGAACCGGTACCTATACAGAACTCTTATTAACCCCTAGTAACCCCTTTCGTCAGAGTGGCCTCTGTTTACTATTACCCTCTGTGACCTGTTGTCTAGCCAATTTGTTACCCAGGCTACCACCCTGGAACCCACTCCCAGCCTGGCTAACTTGTTTATTAATGTTTTGTCTGGGACTGTGTCAGATACCTTGCTAAAGTCTAGGTAGGCCATGTCCACAGCCCTTCCCTGGTCTACTACTTTGGTCACCCAGTCAAAGAAATCTACTGATTTGTCTGACATGACCTTCCTGCTGTGAATCCATGCTGCCTTGGGTCCTGGCCCCACTGGCCTCTAGGTACTCAACAGTTCTTTCATTCAAAGTGATTGCATCATTTCCCTACCACTGAGGTCAAACTAACAGTTCTGTAGTTTCCTGTCTCTGCTTTGCTCCCACTTTTGTGAAGGACAGTCACATCCACCCTCCTGCAGTTCTCAGGTACCACACTATCCTCCTATGATTTGTTAAAAAGGTAGTCAGTGGTGTCTCTAGTTCTCTCCTTAGTTCCTTTAGAATTCTGGGTGAATCCTGTCAGTTTCCATTGCTTGCCACCTTCAGTTTCAGGAGTTCTTTAGAGCCCTTTCTTCTCTGAATGGACTGATATTGACCCCCTATCCAGAGTGCTTCTATTGATTGGATTAGGTACCTCCTCTCCTCTTCTTTGTGAATACTGAGCTAAGTATTCATTCAGTATCCCTGCTATTTCACTGTCACCTCTGCCCACCTATCCTTTAAGCCTCACTATCCCTCCCTTGGTCTTTTCTTTCGCCTCAATGTACCTATAAAAGGTTTTCAAATCAAATCAATTTTTTTAACCAGGCAGAGACATCGTTGAGCAGAAGCTCATTTTCAAGATGGACCGGGACAATAGTCATATTCAGTACACAGAGTAAAATACACAAACAATAAATATATAGAGTACTTGAGGACAATATACACAACCTACAAGTTATTTAAAGAAAGTGGGATATATATCAGTATACATGTTCAATATGCAGAATACATTATACTTACAGTACATATGTTGAAACATAGAGTAGGTTATACAAACAGTATACATGTTCAGCACACAGGGTAAGTTATACATACAGTAATATTGTCAGATCCCATAGTAGAATATGCTCGAAACATTTTACACCAGAGCAGTGTCCAAAGGGGATAACCGTGGAGTATATGCAGTATACAGGTGGAATGAAGATGGCAGATCCCTGGTAAATAATATGTACAGAGTATATTAGGGAATGAATGATAGCCATGGATGATGAGAACTAAGGTGAGAATGGTGAGGGATATTATGTAAAGCAGGCCTGAAACCGTACCAAGTGGGAAAGGGTGGGCAGGAGTGAAGAGCTTGATGAGGAAGAGGACCAGAATGGTGAGACTTGGTATGCAAGGGACAAGTGGCAACAATCAGTAGGATATAGTCACAGGGCTCCATGGCTGAACACCCTGTAACATGGGAACCAGTAGGGGGAGAAGGTAAGAGGGTCTGATAGGTAGCAGGTGTCAAGATGATTCTGTTACTTTGTGTTAGGAAACAAGTCGCTGCTTAGAGGAATAAGTACAAGATTCCTAGATGGAATGAGCATAAAAGCATTTTGAAAGCTGAGAAATTGATATCTGAGAAATTTATCCCCCTTCTTAACCGAGTTGGCTATTTTTTCTCGGTTTGGGCCTTTGCTATTCTGACTGCCTTCCCGCCTCTTCTGCTTTAACTGGTACAGTTCTCTGTCCTGCTTCTTCTGTGTTTCCTTATACTTCCTGAATGCTATATTTTTCTTGCTAACCTTCCCGCCACCTCTTTTGAGAACCATAGTGTTTTCTCCTTGTTTTAATTTGTTTATTTGCTTCACACAAAGGCTTGTTGCCTCTGACGACAGTTTTAATGTTTCCCATTGTTCCTCCACCCTTCCTTCTTGCCTGTTTGCTAGTGCTTTTCTGAGGCACTCTCCTATTTTGCCATTGTCAACCCTCATAAAGTCCAGTGCCCTCATATTTGTATGACATGACTCTCACGACTGTGTTTATCATGAATCACAGTTTGGTGGTCACTTGCTCACAGATGGCTACCCACTTTGAATCTGAGATCCTGTCTCCTTCCCCATTTGAGAGTACCAGGTCTATGATTGCTCCTTCCTAAGTTGGTTCCAACACTAGCTGTCTGAGGCGTGCCTCCTGTATAGCATCACAAATTACCCTTCTCTTTAATGTGGCTTGCAGCAAAGGTGCTCCAGTTAACATCTGGCATATTCAGATCCCCATCAACAATAGCTCTCTTTTTCTGCATCCCACGGATGCTTCTATCATTTCTTTGTCCATTTCCTCCCACTGAGTCAGGGGTCTGTATACAACCCCTGTGTGGATTGTGGTGCCATTTCTGTCTCCAGGGTGACCCACAGTGCCTCCTCTCCTCCCTGTTTCCTTTAGTTCCATTGCTTTGATCCCTTCCTTACATAGAGAGCTGTTACCCTCCTCTTCTACCTCCTGTCCCTCCTGTAGATTGTGTACCCTGGTATGTTGACATCCCAGTCATGGTTCTCTGTGTACCATGTTTCTGTGACTGCCACGATATCCAGGATTCCCTCGTCCATCAAGGCCACTAGCTCAGGAGCTTGTTACCCAGACTACAGGCATTGGTACTCATTGCCTCCATTTTTGATGACCTTACCCTTTAACCCTATCCTTGTCCTTACTGCCTTTGCCCTTTCTCCACTGACCATTGCCCTTCTCCCTATCGACTTCTCTGTTTTGGTGTTTACCTCGCTAACTACCTGTTTTGTTGGGGTGGGGGTGAAGCTGGGATTTTCATGCTCCTTTTAGTGCCTCCCCTTGGCTGTTTAAATGCTTGCCAATGAAGCATTTAAACCTATCACCTAGGATCCTGGTTGCCATCCTGGACAGATGCAGACCATCGCGCCAGTATGGGCCTGTATCCTCCAGGTGGACCCCAGTCCCCAGTGAAGCCAAAACCCTGAGTTCTGCACCAGTTTTCAACCATTGATTGAATCTATGGTGCAGAGCACCTCAGCCTCACCCATGCCATAGAGAAGCAGCCCTCTGAGAAAGCTACCATGCATGCTGCTTGTCTAATGCCCCTTCCCAACTCCACAAACTTCCCTGCACTGCTCTGATCCCATTCCCAGCCAGATCATTTGCCTCTAGGTGGACAGTGATGTCCAGCTCCTCCTCTGTAGAGCTGCTCTGGTGATCCTGAGGGATTCACCCTGTCCTCTAAGCCATGGCACCAGGCAGGCACCTTACCTCCTCTCTCTCCCTCCCTTCTCCTTAGCTAGCATGCTCACTCCCCAAAACCCACACTATGCTCTTCGATCAAGTGACTTGATGCATTTATCAGTCCCCAGATGCAGGACCAATATGGGCTTACAGGCCTTCTCCCACTTTGCCCCTCAGTACTGGAACACACTACCTGCACCCTCCAGCACTCACCCACATATTCCAGTTTCAAGCACAATCTACTTAACTACCTCCTAGCCTCCAACCAATTCACCTGTTTCTTCCCTTGTACCCACGAGCCCCTCCTCATGATGACTCTCCTAGTACTTATAGCTATTCATTAGTCTTCTACTTCCGCTAAACCCTACCCCCACTGGCTTGACATATCTTGCCCTACAGTGGTGATTTGTCTCATTATGTAACTTGAATGTACTACTTCAATTCATTGTACTGTCAGTTTCTTGAAGTGTAATTTGAAGTTGATACCCATTGTATTTTGTATCATCTTGTTTAGTTGTTAATATATGTATTGCCATTTCTGTATACAATTGCCATCTCTACTTATACTTTGGATGTAATGATAGTACCTGACTCCTGGTGTCTGTTTATGTTCTTTATCTTTGTAAGTTGCCTGTATTCTTATGTATCCTACCTTTGTAAGTTTGCCTGTATTTGTTTGTACTCTTCCGAGTTGTACTTGAAAATAGGCATTTCCAATGTCTAGCTCACTTACCTGGTTATGAAAAACAAATAAATAAATTAATAGATAAATAATTTGCAGCGGTTGAAAAATCTCCAGCCTACCTAAGCCAAATCAGTAATTTTGGAGCAACACTGGCCATGTAATCAGTATGTATTAATTCTTACATATTGCATAATGGAAAGACTTGCCCATGTGTGGAACTGTCCCAATGAACATACTTTTTGGAAGCAGTAGTCTGCATTGTGGGATGCTGCACTGTTGCTTCAGTCAGTCATTTTCAGATTAGTATAGTAAATTTGCAGGCCTACATAGGCCATATAAATAATGTTTGTGGTACGCTTGGACATGAAACCAGGGTATACAACAATTACCCTCAGCATAACAGGAAGCCTTGTTCATATTTGGCATTGTCTCAATGGATACAATTTTGGAATCAGTAGGCTACACTGCTGGGTGCTGCACTGTTTTCTTACTCAGTTTTCTTCAAATTACAAAGTTTGTTAAATTAGTGTTTCTACTTGTGTAGGCTGAATAAATAATGTTTTTGGCAATGCTGGCTATTTAACCAGTGTGTACAACACTTACCATAACAGGAAGCCTTGTCAATGTGTAGCACTGTTCCTAGTGGAGGATTTTTTGTACTAGTGGCTCATACTAAGGCCCTTAGAATTTGCTATGGCTATGGAATTTGCCTCTCAGAATTTGCACCATGCAGAATATACAGTATATAGTGCCGCAGAATTAATTGTTTTTGGTGAATTTTCATATAAATATACTGTTTTTCCATACTGTCAGGCTTTCATTCCCATCTCATTTATCCTGAAGCCCTCCTGTATGTTCAGCATATGATGTCATTGATGACATCACATCATAGTTAGCCAATGACAGGACTGCGTTCTGCCAGAGAAGTGAATAAATCATGCCGAGAAATCAGAAAATGCCGCATAAGCCAAGGAGGCCTGCTGCAGAAATCTGAAAATTCTGTCGCAGGAACACCAGGAGCCCTGCCTATACTTGGGATATTGCAATTGATATTTGGTAGGCGGTCTGTGTTGTCATGATATGAAACTTTTGTAAACAAACTTCTAGCTCAAAAGTTGTAATCGAGAAGTCAATAAATAAATAAATGCAAACATAGGCCTTATAATTTACAAACCATTTTATTTTGTGCATTGTTGGTAGCATACTCTTATATACTAACCTTGTCTATGTTTGGCACTGACTGAACGGACACAGTTTTTGGAACCAGTAGCTTCAATGTGGGCCACTGCATCATCCTGATGTTTTGTGTGCTTTATTGGCAGAGTGCATTCTTGTTGATTGATTTACCCCATTTCCCAATGCATTTTAAAGTCCAACCAGTGTGATCTAGTTCACCAGTAAGAGAGCTTGAGTGAATTTTACTGTTTGACATTTGAGTTTGCATATTCGAACTTTGGGGATTCACACAGCCCTACTACAGCTGGAAAGTCAAGACATGCCTACTTTCTTGCCAGAGGAGACATCACAGCCACTATGGCAGCTTTAACAATGGGGAGGGATAAATGGAGTGGGGGTGCTATGCATATACATCCACCCAAAATGTGCTTAAACAAATCATGTATTTTATATATTTTTATAAAATCAAATGCTGTTGCCTGGGGACAGGAGACATGATCTTTTTGTCTAACAGGGCATGTTTTTCAGTGCAAATTAAAAAGTAAATAAAAACAATATCTGTTGCCTGTAGTTGAGGTGAAATGGTGTGACTGGCTTGCCACACCAGTGATGCACCAGTTTTGGCTTTTGTGACTGCAGTAACGTAAGCCAAGTCAAATCACTGGGCCACTGACCCTGGGCTTAGCAACCCGCTTGGGCTATGTTCGCTATTTGTAATAAATGTGTTTATTGTGTACTGTATATAGTTTGATGTATTATCTATTGCTAACTTTGTTAAGGCTATACTTTTTACACAAGGTCGTGGCTGAAATGGAATTGCAGTTCCAGTGCCTCATCTGGATACCAAACTAAAGTGAACTAAACTAGCTCACTGCACCACTACCTACAGTAGTTACCAATCATAATAAAGATTCTGTGCATTCTTCTTTTACTTTAACTTGGTGTGCTGAGCTAAAATCCTGAAGCTGTTAGCCTACACAAAGTTATATGTTAGTGCTGGCTTGATGAGTGATTTTTTGCTGGTGTAATGTTGGCTGATTAAGAAATTGGTTCTAAATGTGAAGAAGACCAAGTATATGCTTTTGGGCTCGTTCATAAGCAGTCTTGTCTATTAGCTTTGATAATTAAAGACATGCATAATAAAATAATTGAGAAGGTCAGTAACTTTAAATACTTAGGATTTATGTTAGACAGTTCTTTATCGATATTAATCATATCGATTCCTTGATTAAGAAGGTTGGTTCACATTAGGCTGGGTTTACTTTATAAAGTTAAGAATTGCTTAGCCTCTCATTCCTGAAAGTTCTAACCCAATCCATGTTACTATCTCTTATTGATTTTGGTCTTCCTATCTGTATTTATTCTGCAGCTAATAAGACTACTCTTAGAAGGGTTGGAGTACTCCTTCCCCCGCCTATGACCTGTGGAGTTCCCCAGGGCTCAGTCCTGTCACTGATGCTATTCTCAGTATATATGCTGCCTTTGGGAGGATCATCGGACAGTACAGCTTGAGTTTCACTGCTATGCAGATGATACTCAACTGTACATGTCTTTTGCACTAGGGACTAGTGGTACTGTTGAAGTGCTGAATAAATGCTTCGCTGAGATCCAGGACTGATTGAACCTTAACTGGCTGAGATTTAACCCTGACTAGATGGAGGTTCTAGTGATTGAGTCTGGCAGCAGGTGGATTGGGGACACCTCGGGATGTTAGCAGGCTTAGTCCTGGGGTCAACACCATTGATGGCATCCTCTAGGTGAGAGATCTGGTGTGATCCTCGACGACAGGCTGACATTTGAGGCTCAGGTGTCAGCTGTCATCAAAATAGCTTCTACCATCTGAGGAACATTGCCCAGATTAAACCCCTAATTCTGCCTGAGGACCTGCCATCACTGGTGCATGCCTTTGTGACATCGATACTTGACTACTGTAATGCCTCAACACTGGAGTCAGTGGGGGAACCTCCGCCATCTGCAGCTATTGCAGAATGCAGTGGCCAGACTGCTGACAAGATTACCTAGATTCTATCATGTGATTGCAGTCCTGCAGGGTCTGCACTTGCTGCTGTCAGGTGGCAGGTTCTCTTCAAGGTGGACTTGCTCACCTATAAGGCCCTATATGGACTGGGCCCTGGCTGCCTGTCAAACCTCTTACTCCTGCCATTCCAGCTTGTTTCTCCACCAAGGGCATCCTGGCAGTTCCAAGGACCAGGTTGAAAACCTCCGTGATCGCTCATTCGGGTGGCCAGCCTGGTCCTCTGGAACTCGCTCCAAGATCTTTGAGGAGGCCCCATGGTGGAGGTGTTCAGAAGGGGCCTAAATGCCCATTTGTTTAAACTAGCCTATCCTGATTTATGTATTTTAAATCATGTCTGAAGTTTTAATAATCTTATAGTTCATTTTGTGATTTTATTATGACGCTGTAAATTATTGCTTTGTACAGCGCCAGAGCCTCCAGGATTGGGTGCCAAAAAAAAGAATTTTACTTACTTACTTTACTTACAATCAGATCTGTCGATGACATTTAAGCTCCGATATACACATCACTGTCATCTTTATTCTAACTTGAGTGAGTTTACCTTTGATGCATGATGCTCATATGCTAGCTTCTTACTTTCTGGAGGTTTTATGGAGGTTTCACATTCTATTTTAGGAATGTTTTATCTTGTTCCTCAAGGTATGTTACAAGGTTGTCAGAAAGTAGTAACTTTAGACTTCCTGTTATCAAACTGCTGCTGGCCAATGATGTTTTCTGTATAAATTACTTGTTGGCTGGAACTCCTTACTAGTAGAGACTTATCAAATAACTTCCTACTCCAGGTTTAGGTCTGCACTGAAAGGACATGTTATGACAGTGTCTAAATGTATGTGTTTTATTGACTGTGTTTATACAACCTACTTTTTGTGTAGTGATTTGTTTTATATCTTGTTTATTTATTGTACCCTTGTACTCTGGTCCCCTTTGAAAATGGGCATCTGATGCTCTAGGGTTCTTACCCAGTTAACAAACCAAAATAATAATTTACAGCCTAAACTCCTAAGACTACTGTAGTTGCTCTCCATTACTTCACCACTAGCAAAATTTACAATCTGTCTCTGTTATCAGGCACTGTTTCTGGTATTTGGAAAATTGACAACATTATCCCATGTTCAAATATGGTGATCAAAGCTATCTAGACAACTACTGTGATTCTTTTCCCCTAAACAAACCTTTGGAGAAAATTGTCTATCACTAACTGTCTGGATACTTAAATTAAGGTATACCATTAGGATAGCGGCTTAATATTGTCATTGTCATTACAGCAACAATGGGTTGTCGATGGCACTGTTGTGACCTGGGCTTTAGAGCACTGAGTGTTTGGGGTGACTGGCTGGAGTTGAGATATTTTGGCATGAGGTGACTAGGGCACAGGGTGCTGCTCAGTGGTATCAGGCATGGTGTCAGATGTGTGCTAGTTGTGCTGCGATAGTCATGGTACCCAGGTGTTTTGTGTTCGGACTGGCATGGTTTGGTTCTGGTTAGTGGTTTATATTCAGTTTATTTTCTGTGGAGCTTCAGTCTGCTGGTATGGTGCTGTAGTACCTGTCGGTGGTGTTACTTTCCCAGATGGTTCTGGATTGTGTAGGTGCTTTTTAACATGTAGCTCCAGTGCCTGTTTTCAGTCATCATGTGCTACTGCGAGCCTGCTGTGCAGTTTCTGTTACCTATTGGCCTACCCTAGCAATGGATGAGTTTGCAGCATCTGAGCCTCCTGTCTCTTTTTCCTGCCTCAAACTCGGTGCAACCAATGAAAATTACTACCTCTGTCAAACTTGTGTGCCGTGAAGTTGGTTATATTAAGTTGAGGGGAGCGTGGAGTCAAGTCTCCCACAGTGCTCAACTTTTGTGTCCCTTGCTGTCTGGGGTATTGGGGTGTGCTGGGGTATTTGGGGTGTCGGTTGGGCAGTTATATTACATTTTTGCACTGAGTGTACTTTGCCCATATTGTCGGGTACACAGGTCCACTGTCATGGTTTCTGGCATTGGCAAAATGTTGGTGCTTTAATTGCTATCGGCAAAACTATTGTCACACTGACATGGGTGAACCATAGTTACTCCCTTATAACTGACTCCCAGCATGCATTTTGAAAAGGGCATGGATAACAACTGCCTGTTTAAACTACTGAATTACATCTGTAGCAGTACGAGTAATGGTATGTCTCACAAGTACAGTACAGTATGTGTGAACCTAACAAAGGTCTTTGAGCTTGTGAATCATTGCCTCTAGTCAACAAGCTCTGGATTGGGGCTCTCTAATACTGCTCTGAAGTGGTTTTCTAGTTACATTAAGAACTTATGTCAGCATGTTAAGATGGAAAGCCCTGATTTAAGCTTGCAAAATACCTTCATTGGTGTTCCCTCAGTCCTTCACTATTCTACCTGTTTATTGATGGCTTCACGAAGTCCTGTGTTCACTGTATAGGTCTCTTGTGCAGATGACCTCACAAATACTACAGCTCCAGCAACCCTAAGGCAGTACATTAACATGGATTTTGGTAACGCCCAGAACTGTCTGAATCTGAACAGCCTTGTTTTGAACTCTCAGAAAACAAAAAGAACGCTTTTGAGTCTAATATAATCTACCCCAGGCTCTTGCAGATGTTTGGTCTGCATGGATGTATCCTTCTTGAGGAAGTACCCTTGGTGTCACTCTGGACCCCTTCCATAGAGTGGTGCTTCCTTGACCAACTGATCATGTCCAGTACCCCACCTGCTTTTCTGCTGTGTTACTGGATCCTTCAGCACATCATTGCTTACGGCTGGTGATACCAGTTTACTTCAGGAGTCTAGATGTTCCACCAGAATGGGTCAGATAACCTCTCTAGCCCCGGTTCTGGGATTGCCTTCCTTAACATGCCATGCACTCATATTCCCACCGCAGTTACTATAGTTGTGACTTGCTGTTAGTTTTTGCCTGTACCTAGCATATCTGGTTGTCTTTTAGAATTCCATATATACGAAAGTCTGCCTTGTACTGAAAGACAAAACAACAACCGGTCGCTTCCACAGTATGACTGTGCTCACTCAAACAGAGTACAAGAAAACAAGGAAGACTGGTACCAGTCACAGTTACGATAGGTTACTTTATTAATACAGAAAGTGCTGCAAAAATGCTTGCATGGAGTATAAGTATATTACAAGGTACATTCACGTCTGTGATAATAGACATAATTTCAAAAACAGTTGTGAAGGTTGACATTATTTTGCACTAATAAAGTAACATCATAACAGCGACTGGTATTAGTCTTCCTTGCTGTTTCTTGTATTGAAAGGAGTCTACACATGTGCTCATCACCTCAATAACAGAAAGGTCATTGCTCATTCAAAAAAATCAAAATAATGATTTTGAGTGATGTGTGTGGGGGTGGTGAGATGTGATGAGGGGATGGGGTGCTTTGCACAATACTAATTATTTTTGGCAGTCATACACTAACTGTAAATGAGTCTGGTTTGCAAACAGAAAATGTTCTTCCATCCTGCAACATCTAGATCTGCCTCAGATCAAGTGCCGTTACGTTGCAGAACATGAGTCATCAGCTGTTGAGCAGTTGAAAAGTCAAGCCAATTCTGAATATAATACTGGAGTGAGACTGACATGGGTGAGGGTACTAACTGAATGATGAGTGGGGATAAAAAGAATTACAACATGTTCATTGGTAATGGGAGCTGTAAGTGCATCTGATTTTGGTGTACAAGGCACTGCCTTTATGTTAATCACTGATAAATACCAATCTACCAGACATGACCGAAAAGGCATTTACAACTTTTTAAGACATAAAACAAGTAAAGCTATTCTAAATACCTCACCTCACTGCCTGTGGAAACTCCACTGATATGCAGTTAGATGAGAGGGAAACAAGTCAGTGACTGTTACCTGTTCTTCAGTGACACGTTGTAGTGAGGGCTGATTCACAGAAGTTGGCTCGTGCTGCTGAGACCACAATTTGCTTATCTCTGTGTGAGTAACCTTTCGCTGTGTTCGGCAGAGGGATGGGCTTGTACTTGAGCCACAGTCCGGTTTTCAGGTGACCTGCTCTGAACCATATTCATTAGTATATTTAAAATGCTGCTTTAGTTTTAAAACAAGTATTTGTCAATGATGAATGTCCGTTGGTGTGACTGTTGTACCGGTCTTGCTTGTATATATTTTACTATACACTTACCAGTATAGAGCAGATGAGATGCAGTGTCTCCTTTTCTGTAGTGTCCTGTTTTACACATTGTTAGATTGTAATTACCCAGGATAGGGCAGCTGAGAGGCAATATCTACTTTTAAGTGGGCTGTCACATTTGTTCTCAAATGTCCAACAGTCTTTTTATTACCTGAAGTTGTGACTAGACGGGTGGAATTTTTAAATCCCATCTGAAAGGTGATTTTGCTCTACGACTTTGAAACAAGTTTTGAGGATTTGAAAATTACACCTGCCATTTTCAGGAGGTGGGGTAACACAAAGGATATGTTGAACATTAGGGGCCAAATCTGCAAAAATAAAGTTATGAGTAAATGTCGGAACAGTTAGCGTTCTTTATAAGTTACTGGCTTTTCACATTTTCACCTCAAATTTTCAACAATCTTTTATAACCATTCCTTCTGAGCATAACAGGTGTCACTTATAAAACAATGGCCAAACGTCATTTTGCGCCACTAGTGTGAAACACATTTTGAGTAGGGTTTGAGAAATGACAGCTATCACGCTCATGAGGCGATGTGAAAAATGATTGTGTTAAAATGGGTCAAAATGCTGAAAATTACCAATTATGAGTGAGTGTTAAAAATGTCAATGTACACTCATAACTTTGTTGATATTTAATATTTTTATCCCAAATTTGCAACATAGCCTTCTTGTACCTCCACGTAGCCTTCTTGTGACCCCGCTCATGAACAAGGGTGATAACATTTTCAGATTGAGTTGGCTCTCCTTTGAACTACATGAACTTTTCACCCAGCAAGCCATGACAGTGTCATGATCTGCCTGGTTGATGACTGGTGTGACACTGATGAGCCCTTGCAGACTGCTCTGCACTGAACTGACAGTGTCTTACCCTCAAAACCCACTATAATAAAATGTTCACTGTGCATGTACACAGCAACATAAGAACAAAACACTTCACAATCAAGTAAATAGAGATGTTTGGTTACAGTAGATTTCTGAAGGAAGGAAGGAAGAAAAAATTACTCACCTTAGTAATGTTGTTTCTTCTAATGGAGTCTTGCTATATTATGACATATGCAGTGAGTCCCAACCTTAGAACTGCTCCGGAGGTGAAAGAGTTAACTTCCATGCCAGGCATGGAATCTTGAGCATGAGCTCGGTTGAGAACTCTGTCTGTTGTTCTTCAAACTCAAACTGTCAGATCTTTCGAGCAAAACTCACCAAGGTTCTGTGTGGAAGCTGTAAACCTACACTAGCCAACTGGCTACTAAATATTACACATTTTTGGTCCCAAAACCAAGACTCAAGTCAGGGATCCAAAAATGAAAACACAACAGTAAGCACCCCAGAAAAAAGAGGGTGAAGAAAACAAAGTGGGCAACTTACAAGTGCCAACAGTGCACTGCCCACCCACATCCCAAAATAGAGGTTCTGAGAGGCAGGCAGGGGAGGTCATAATATAGCAAGACTCCATTAGAAGAAACAACATTACTAAGGTGAGTAATTTTTCTTCAAACAACATGAAGTCTTGCTATATTATGACATATGCAGACTACACAGCAGTACCTCCATGGAGGAGGGCCAGAATCTACTTAGGGAAATAGGCTCTGAAGCACAGCTGTGTTAGAACCGAGCATCACTCCCAGCCTGGATGTCCAGGGAGTAATGCTTGGTGAAAGTGTGAACTGTTTTCCAGGTAGCTGCTTGACATATCTCTATGATAGGATGTCCCTGGCTGCAGCCAGGGACGAGCTGTACCTCTGGTAGAGTGAGCCCTCAGGCCTGAAGGGGAACCCTACCCAGTTTTTGCAACAAAATTGATACTTAGAGACGATCCACCTGGCAATGGATCTTTTAGTGGCAGGTTTGTTTTGCCCACCTCACCATAAGTGAGGAACAGTCAAACCTGTGACCCTTGGTATGCTCTATGTAGTAACTAAGGGCTCTTTGACATCTAAACTGTGTAATCTCCTCTCACCAGAGGAGGAATAGTCAGTGAAGTACACAGGAGAGAAATGGGTTGATTAAGGTGAAAGTCCGAGACCACTTTAGGAAGAACTTTCTGTTAGTTCTGAGGACCACTTTATCCCTATGAAAGGAGATAAAATCAGGCTCCACTGATAATGCTTGTAGTTCACTATGTGCCTGGCAGAAGTGATGGCTACCAAAACACAGTTTTCTAAGTGAAGTACTTAAGCTCTGCTGAAGACAATGGTTCGAAGGGCTGCATTAGCTGGGCAATGCAAACATTAAGATCCCAGGCAGGGGCAGGGTCCCTGAATGGAGGGTTGGTGAAGCAACCTCTTGAAAAACTTAGAGAATACCGGATGAGCTGAAAGGGAAGAGGGTTTACCTGCTGATAAGAAAGCAGATACGGCTACCAGGGCACTTTTAGAGTAGCTGGTCTCAGCCCCAAGGAATTCAAATGTACCATATAATCCAGAACTGTGGGCAAACCAGCAGACTCTGGGAAATATTCTTGCTAGAGCACCATATGGAAAATCTCTTCCATTTGGAATTATAAGTAGCCCTGGTGGAAAGCTTCCTAGAAGCCTTCAAGATATCAAGTACACCCTTGGAAAGATATAGGTCAGCAACTCTAACTCTTCAAGAGCCAGGCCTTGAGATTGAGAGATTTGAGATTTGGGTACCAAACCCTCCCATGGGCACAGGTTAACAGATTGTGATTCCTGGGGAGACACAGGGAAGGTGGACTGCTAAGGAACAAAGGAGTGGCTGCCAGGGCTGTCTGGCCCAGTCTGGAGCAATCAGAATCATCTTGCAAGGTTGAGATCTGATTTTGACTAGCACCTTGAACAGGAGAGGGAAGGGGGAAAGCATAGAGAAACTTCCCTTCCCAGTTGAGAAGGAAGGCATCCAGAGGGACTGAGCCCAACACTGGGGGCCTGCAGCAAAAAAAGAGGAAGTTGGTGATTGTCTGGGGCTGCAAAAGATCTATCTGAGGAGTGCCCCACCTGGCAAATACTACCTCCAGAATTAGGGATCCAGTGACCATTCGTGATGGCCCTGGGAAATCCTGCTGAGAGCATCTGCCAGGACATTGTCCTTGCCTGGGAGGTGAACTGCACAAGGGAGGTGTTCAGGAATAAGCCAGAGACCACAACTTCATTGCTTCGTGCACAAGGCCATAGACCGAATGCCCCTTGCTTGTTGATGTACCACATTGTGGTGGTGTTGTCCATCCTGACCTGAACCACTCTGTTCTGAACAGATGTGGAAAAAACTTGAAGTGCTAGAAAAACTGCTCTGAGTTCCAAACAGGTTGATGTGGAGCAGAGATTCCTGAGGGAACCACAATCCCTGGGTGGTGAGGTCGCCATGTGAGCTCCCCACCCCAAGAGGGATGCATCTGTAGTAAGTGGTCAAGGAGTGAGACTGAGGGATGAAGGGAACCCCTTGTCTCAGATTGCTCTGATCCTGCCACCACTGCAGGGCCTGGATCAGGGTTTGAGTTACTGGGATCAATTTGGTTAGAGGATCTCTTGAGACCAGAAGGCTCTCAAATGGAACTGAATGTCCCTCATCTGAAATCTTGCTCCCTGCACTACCGCTGTGGAAGCAGCCATGTGCCCTAGGAGCTGCAGAAAATGCCTTGCTGGTCGAGAGCCCTGCAGAGTGAAGGAGGAGGCCAGAGAAACCAGGGCTTGCTTTCTAGAGGAAGGAAGGCTCTGCCTGTTGAGTGTTCAGTTCTGCACCTATGAAGGTGAGTAGCTGAACAGGCTCTCGAACTGACTTTGGGAGATTGAGAAGGAAACCTAGAGATGTAAGCAGCTGCTGAGTAACCTGAAGGTGTAATTTGACTTGTGCTGGAGACTGGCCACCATGAGCCAGTCGTCCAAGTAAGGAAAGATGGCAATCTTTTGCTTCTTAAATGAGCAACTGCTACTGCCAGGCATTTTGTGAATACGCTTGGGGCAGGGTGAGGCCAAGGGCGTTGTTTGAACTGGTAATGGCCTGAGGGCAGTTCGAATCTGAGGTACTTTCAGTGGGAGCTTTTATGAGAACATGGAAGTAGGCATCCTTGAGGTCCAGGGAGCTAGCCAGTCCTCTGGCCTTAGAGAGGGTAAAATAATTCCCAGAGTCACCATTTTGAATCTTGGTTTAAAAGGTGCTTGTTTAGGTATCTGAGATCCAGGATGGGCCGCCATTCTCCTGTCTTTTTGGGGTAAGGAAGTACCTGGAGTACAGTCCTTTGCCCTGGTGTAGGGAGGAACCCTTTCTACAGCTCTGAGAGCCAGGAGGGTTGAAACTTCTGTTTCTAGGGCGAGAGCCTCTGATGGATTTGCAGGTGGAAAGGATCTGGTTCTCATCTTTGGAAATTTTTTGAAGCTGAGAACAGTCCCCGGCTTACTACCTCCAGGACCCATTTGTCTGATGTTAAAGACTTCCAGTCCTGGATGAAGTAAGCCAGCCTGCCCCTACAGGCAATGGAGAATCGGCCCTGGTCGTCCCATCAGGAGCTTGTTTGGCAGGGGCTTTAGGCTGGGGGTGGGAGCAGGCCTGCCTGCACTCGCCTGCCTCTCCTCTGAAGACCCCTCTGAGCATAAGCTGAAGAGGAGGCCTGGGCTTGGTAAAAGGCCTGTGAAGAGGCCTGCCCTGCCCCTGGAAGGCTGCCTCTGAGGAGTGGCCTGCCTTTCCTGGCCTGTGCACTCCTATAGGTAGTTCTATACTCATCCATTTTCTTCATGTATCTCTGTCTGCTCCCAAACAGAGAGTTACCCATAACAGGAAAAATCCATGGCCTTAGCCTGGGTATCCTGACAGGCTAGTACACCTGCGCCATTAGAGTCCACTGCAGCATGGAATTCACCTTGATGCCTCAATACCATCAGCAGGCACCTGCTCCAGCTCCTGGCAAGCTGGCCAGGAACCTGTTTCGCTAGAGCCATAACAGTATCCCATCTGATTTCTGGTATCTTGCAACACAGATCATATAATTTGCCTGAGTCCCAAGGATGCTGCCATGTACTGTTTCTTTGCCATGGCATCAATCCTCCTGGAGTCCTTGTCAGGGGTGTGAAGCCAAGGAATATTTGCCTTATCACAGGCTGCAGCCTGCACTACCCCAACATGGCTGCATTGTTGTGAAAGGAACTCCGTATCAGAGCCTGACAATGTGTACCTCTTGTCCATTTTTTTATCCACAGGAGGTATAGTGTGAGGAGCTTTAAAATCTTTATTGTCTGTTTCCTAAAAGATTTATGTAAGGAATAGACAGTCTCCTGACTCTGGGATATCCATCATTTCCACATAGTCAGGCTCCTCCTGTTCGTCCACAGCTTCTTCCAAAGGAAACTGGAGGGTTTCAGCCACCTTTTATAAAACATAAAATGAGAAGGGGACTCAGAAAGTCTAGGGGAGACAGTCCTAAAGATCTGTCTGGGGAGATGTCCGGTTCAATGGGCACATCCAGACTTTCAAAATCACATTCACTCTCTTCATAATCTTCCCTCCCTCCTCCGGTTCATAAAATTCCTCTATATCATAATCTTGAACCGTGGCACCGACCGAACCGACCGCTTACTTGATGGTGCCGGTTCGGTCAGAACCGGGAAAGTGACTGGACAATTTTGATCGCTGGCTATCTCTGCAGCGGTTGGAGAAGGAAATTTTGGCTCCACACCTGCTGATTTTGTAGTCCTTTTGCTGGGACTGACTCCTCCGAGTCAGCTCTCCGCTTGCCCGAGAAGTCTCCCTGGTCAGAGGGGTCTCCTCCGGTTCGCTGGCACCGAACCGGCTGGCCATCCGGTCAGCGGACTTCTTGGCCTCTCGCCCTGAGCCTACTAACTCTCTTATCCAGGGTAGCTGCAGGGAAATTCTTGCAAATCTGACAGTCTGCATTGAGGTGGTGAACCCCTGAACAATAAACACATGTGGTGTGTGGGTCAGCCTTGGCAGAGGCTTCCCCACAGACACTACAGTGCTGAAACCCAGTGGGCCGGTTTTCTTTTGGGTTCCTCAGACATTGTGCCAGCCTAACCAAAAACTTGCCCGTTACGGCAATCCGCCAGCAAGACACCTTTATCGGTTCCCAACCGTGTCACAGGTCGTGGAATAAACCATAATGAAATCTGTTTTTTTTTTTAGAACCGATAAGAACCGGAACCACACTCTGAATTGAAATTTAATAAAGTTTAACAACAACCTGATCTGTTCAAACCGAACCGATAATATCGCTTGCAAGTTCCACACAGAAATAATGTAAACCTATCTATTACTTACATATACCACAGACAGAGCTTGAACCGACCGGTTGTGGTTTAAATATAGATAAAATGCGTTTAAAACCGAGAAATTACACTTTTAACTGACAAAATGAACCGAGCAGCAGGAGAAATCTCGAGCGACTGTTCAGTGAGGCAGAGTAAAGAATCTGACAGTTTGAGTTTGAAGAACAACAGACAGAGTTCTCAACCGAGCTCACGCTAAGATTCCAAGCCTGGCATGGAAGTTAACTCTTTCACCTCTGGAGCAGTTCTAAGGTTGGGACTCACTGCATATGTCATAATATAGCAAGACTTCATGTTGTTTGAAGGAAGGAAGGAAGGACAGACATATCTGACAGTCTCTCTTAAGCCGGAAGAGGCAGGATCAGAAATACATAGACTGTCACGGAAAGGCTGCTGGATGGGTAGAACAGGCGCCAAACAAGGTTGTGGAGGCCAAGATAGTAGCAGGGTTCACAAGAAATGGATGCATGTAAGGGAGTTATAAGCTGGTATAATATAGAAAGAAAGGAGAGTATGAGGAAAACTATTAATAGAATGATTCCAGGTAGGAAATCTTGGACAGACTAGATGGACAGTTAAGAACCTTTTGGTCCTTCTCTTGTTTATGTCTCTGTTTGCTCTTTGGCAGCTACATTTTGCATTTTGTAGACAGCAGATTGAGACCATATCTTTGACTCATCTCAAATCCCTGGGGCCCATGCACAGTCCCAATGTGAGGTGACACAAAACTGGAGAGCAACAGGCTCCTTATTTTGCTGCAACATTTTTTATGATACACAGCCAGGCATACTGTCGTCAGGGGTTGAGACCTCTACAGGACAGTGCTCTCAGCACTAAATGTAAATTAGCTGATCCAGATATTTATGGCCACAGATGGGTGTGTAGTAACTAACATGCTGGATTGTGACAGCATGGCATTGTGCTGTGCCGGGTCTCTAAAGTGCTTTCATGTGATTCTAAAAGATGAATTCAAAATTGTATGCAGCTGTTTTACTAATTTAGCCTAGCTGTTATTGCAAATATACTGTCTGCATCCTACTCTATTTTCTGTTGTATCCTACTCTGAACCTCCACATCTGCAACAAGATTATTCCTTCACAGGAGAGCATTGTAAATAGACTTTGATTTAGTTGTCTTATCTTGTATAAACTTCATAGCACTATGCAATGCACTGAGCCCCAGAACAACAGTGCAATAGCTGTAGTCTTCCTCCCACCCAGCTCTTACCTTTAGGCACACTTCTGGGTCATAAACATTTTCATCTCCTGCGGTGCTCCATGTTTACCTGGTTGTATAGTGGCCCTCCAGTTAAACACTTAAACTACTGTAGTCCCTGTGAATCAGCAGATCCAGACTTCCCTAACTCTGTTCCCTGCATGTGTTTTTTAATAAAGTATGGTCCCTAGCTGAGTTCAGTCCCTGATGAAATGATACTCCTCTGTTGCATGCCAGGGCTGACTTGTGGAACTGCTTTGCTAGATGGTGATGTGGTCTGCAAGAGAGGTGTGCTGAGGCCAGTGTGCTACTGGATGGCACAGTGTACCCTTTACATGCAGACTACCACATTAGCATGTCTGCTTCTGCCCTTTCCCTGTGTGTTGCAGTGCCCATACCAAGTGCCCTCTGGTGTCCTGTGGTCTACTTCCCATTCAATGTCTGCCTTGTGTCTACTGGCATCCCACCATCTCAGTTCTTCTGCTCTTTCTGAAGACAAATGGTAAAGTCGTTTTCTAAACTTTCAAAGCATGCCTTACCAGACTGAATGCTCTTTCACTGCTTTGTTGTTTTGCCTTTGACTGCACACCACCACTGCTTGCTCTACTCGGCTCTGTCTCTCCCTTGCCTTGATACCTGATGCCTTTCCCATTTTGTCTCCTTTTATCCAGATTCTAGTTTGGCTTCTCTCCTCTCCTCATTGCACCCTCCTTCCTTCCCTCATATCTTCTTTCCACTTACCCTACCCCTTCTGCAGCAATGTTTTCACTCCCTTCTGTTGCACCCAAGAAATCTGCTGCTGGTTAACCTGCCTTCTCATTACATTTTCCTAAACTTTGATCCTGTCTCTCCACGCTGCCTCTTTTCCATTCTCTCTTAAGTCTCTTCTTCGTGACTTTTCTACAGTCACTTGCATCTGTCCTTGACCTGTTCCATATATGACCACCTACAGCTTGCACTTACTGCTCTGGTTATGCTTCCTCTCCCATTATGTCTAGTTGAGGTAATCAATCTATGCCTATCCAAGCTCAACTACAGGGTGCAACCTAGTTGTAACCTACACTGTTTAATAATATACCTTTGTTTTATGTACTGTACTGCCTATATACACTGTTGTTTCGTGTATCTGTTAATGCAATAATTTTTTCCTTTTGTAATATCCTCCCCACCCCGGGACTCATCTGGAAATAAGTTGCTACCAGCTCAGTCTGTCTTTCTTTGTAAAACTTTTGACATAAATAAAACTCTTTGGCTAGCCACTGTCTGGTTATAAATATTGCATTCACTGTAGTATGGGGGGCAGTGCTGTAGTGGTCTCTGTGATAGGAGCAGGGGTTGTTATTAGACACCAGGGAGTCTTGTAATGGGTGGCAGGGGACTGCTAGACAGAAGAAAGCTCTTGTATAGGACAGGCAGAGGTAAGGGCTACAACTAGACATCAGAGATTCTAGACATGGATGGGAGAGGAACCATTTGACACCGAGGTTGCTTCTCAGGGTTAAATGGAAGGGGTTTACCAGTAGGACGGAAAGAACAATGTTTTTTTTTTTCAGGGGTAAAATGCTGACATCTGGTATGTGCTCCCAGTGCCAGGCTATATTGTTTCAAGCTTAAAACCCATTTGTGGAAGGTGGAAGACTAGGTTTGCTGGCAAAGGCAACTAGCTTCACCTGAGCTCTTTTCTTCTAGGTTGCTTGAAAGGACAGAGCAAAGAACCTTACAAGAGCAAGGAAAAGGATTAAGGCTTCCTTTGGCTAGGCAGAGTTACTATGTGTTGTTATTTTCTTTTGTAGTCACAGGGATTGTTACTGTTTGTTGCTAACATTTTATTGCTTTATTTTTCTCTGATTCAAATTGTTGCTGCTGGGTATGTCCTTCTGCTGCATTATTACAGGGTGTGTCTACAGGTGTGTGCTTACATATTACTGCAGTAATCTTCTGATTCAAATTGTCTTTGCAAGGTATATCTTCTGTTACTGCTTTCTCTGTAGCAAAGTGTTTCTTACAGGGTATATCTTCTGCAAAATTATTACAAGTGGTGCTCTACAGGTTTTACAGTTTTCTCATTATTAGGATAAGCTTTCAGGGCTACTGCATTTGCTGCTGGCTGATTGTTTCTGTCTTACCTCCTTGTTTCTTTCATCCGTGGTTCTTCTTTTCGGCAGGGAAGGACCCACCACCATCCCCATCCCCATCCCCAATCATTTTCCCACACTGCACTGCCTTTATAGGGTGCTAGTCGACATTTCCTGTAGCAAAGCAGGAAGGGGCAGATCAGTGGGGTATCCACACAGTAACCTAATTTACAGTGGCATTAGTAATTTAACTTGTTATAACAAGTTATACAAAACACAAAATCAAACTTTTGCTTTCATTTTCCTCCTTCTAATTACTCTGACCAGGTTATAAACACAGCAACTTATATGGAATAGATATTATTAAGTGCAGGTACTGCAGACACTTTTCAGAAGGGCATTTTTACAGGATTTAGGTCACTGTCCCACATGCTGGGCCATTGGAGATCTAAGGGCTCAGCTCCAGGCAGCATGGGCAGAGATTGCACTCTTCAAATCGTGATATTCAATAGGAAATATATTATAAGAACCACCTGCCATTTCCCATCATCCAATAGAATCACCTTGACTGCAGAGGGTAGTTGGTCTGGGAGGTTGGCAGGTGGTTAGAGGGGAAATTGGTGCCCCATCACTCGGTGCTCTCCAACATATCACCTCCACAAACCATATAAAAACTACAAACCGGTATCTGCATCTATCTCCGAAATCAAACAAAGGGCAAAGGACACTGCAGAGCAGGACACTGCAGCATAGGAGCTAGCACAACAAAACTCGCCAAAACAGGAACCAAGCAAAAAAAGCAAAAGGAAATCAAAAACTTGATCATAGGAGACTCATGATTCGGGAGTTGATACCTATCTCCAGCCAGGGGTAATGGTCAGATGTAACCTAGGTACATCAGTATGGAGAGACACTGACTGCATTGCTAAAATTGTACAGGAAGCAAGAGAAAACATTGACATCCTGGTACACATAGGACTAACAATCTCACCAGCCAGTCAGTTGTGGACACCAAGGAACACCTGACCAGGCTGGGTGACAAACTATCATCCATTTCGTCTGGCATCTCCTTCTCTGAGATCCTGCCAGTCTGGGAGAGGGGCAGGTGGACAGAAGGCCAGAGAAAGGGAGATAGAGGACCCACACATGTGGCTCAAGGGCTGGTGCCAGGAAAAGGACACAAATTTGTAGGGAACTGGCAACAGTTTTGGGAGTGAAAGTTCTTAAATTTGATGGACTGCATCTGACTAAGGAGGGAGTCAGTGCATTGGGGCAGAAGTTTGACGCCTTTGTAGAATATTTAAACTAGCAAATGGGGAGAGGGGTGCAGCACATGAAACATCGAATGGGAAGAACACCCCTACCCCTCAGCTAGTGGTCAAACAGGAGTTCAGCATATTTGTAGTTCATTTGCATCACCACGTAAGGAAAATGGTCCGGCTTCCCATACAATGCACAGGGAAATGCCAGACCTCACCCACAACTAACATACCAAATCTGGCCAATGGAAAATCATGTACACAATGCTCACTGTCTGTGAAACAAGATCCCAGACCTGCAGACAATAATGACAGAGGCTAAACTGGACATAGTAGCCATTAGCGAGACATGGTTTACCAGTAACCACACTTGGGAGAGACTTCAGTACCTGGCTATGTACTGTTCAGAAGAGACCGAGGTACAAAAAAAGGGGGAGGGGGTGGATGGCAATTTGTCAATGAAAATATCAAAGCTACAGAAATTCAGAATACATAAGGAGCCAGAAGAACTGTGGGTCACCCTGGAAATAGGAAATGGGACAGCCATACAAACTAGGGTTGTCTACAGGCCTCCAGACCATGGGGAGGACATAGACACATTACTGTTAGAAGATATACACAACATGACAGCTAAAGGGAGGTTCTGATAATGGGAGACTTCAACATGCCAGATACAGATTGGTCAATACCAGCAGGAGTATCTGCCAGAACTAGACACATAGTGAATTCCTGCAGGGGAGGGCCTCAAACAACTGGTACAACAACCCCCAAGAGACAGGGCTATCCTAGATCTAGTACTGACTAACAGGGAAAGGATCACAGATCTCCAGGTAGAAGGTCACCTGGGGCCAGTGACCATCACATGATATGGTTCAATTTGGCCACTAGAAGTAAATCATCCCATTTCAAGGCAAAAATATGGGACTTCAGAGAGCTGACTTTGATAAAATGGCCAACAGAGTTAAGCTAGCCTTGGCAAACGTAATACAGGTAAGGGGTACAGGCAAAGTGGGCAAGCATTAAGGATGCAATATTGAAGCAACATCCCATTGTGTTAGAGAGAAAGGAATGCAAAAGAAGTAGAAACCATTTCGGTTCTCAAAACAGTAGCAGAAAAGGTCAGAGCCAAAAGGCTGGCCTTCAGGAAATATAAGGGAATGCAGTGGATGAAGATAGGAGGTATACCAAACTTCCCTAAGGGAAGCAGGGAAGGCAGTAAGACAGGCAAAGGCTCAAACCGAGGAATCAGTAGCACGGACAGTAAAAGAAGGTGACAAGACTTTCTATAGATACATTAGTGAAAGGAGAAAGTCCAGAGGGGGATTGCTAAGATCAAATGGGATAAGGGGTCATGTGAGGAGGAGGACCATGTAAAAGCATCTATCCTGAATAGGTATTTCTGCTAAGTATTTACTGAAGAGAAGGTAGGTCAGGGCCACAGCTCAGCACCATGGACACGGGGAGGGAGGTATGCACTAGTCCCTTCACAAAAGAAAGAATCCTACAAGAGCTCGATAAGCTCAGGGTGAACAAGGCAATGGGACCTGATGGCATACATCCCAGGGTACTACAGGAGCTGAGGTGGAACTAGCAGAACCATTATCAGAACTGTTTAGTGAGTCTTTGAGCACAGGAGAGGTCCCAGAAGACTGGAGAAGGGTTCATGTGATCCCGCCCACAAGAATGGTAGCAGGGAGGAGGCAAGGAACTACAGACCAGTCAATCTTACCTCAGTAGTGGACAAGATTATGGAGGCATTCCTTAAGGAAAGGATAGTGCAACACCTGGAATCCATAGGAGCACAGGATCCAAGACAGCATGGGTTTACAACAGGAAGGTCCTGTCAAACTAATCTCATAGATTTCTTTGACTGGGTAATCTGAGTGGTGGACCAAGGGGAGCAGTTGAAGTCGCTCTACCTTGACTTCAGCAAAGCTTTTGATACTGTTCCACATAGAAGCTTGATTAATAAGCTGGGTAGGCTCAGGTGGGTTAGAAGTTGGTCAACTGGGTGGCAAACTGGTTGATGGGCAGAAAACAGAGAGTGGTGGTAAACTGTATACAGTCAGAACAGATGCAAGTCACAAGTGGAGTACCCTCATGGATCAGTCCTGGGGCCAGTCCTCTTCAATATCTTCATCAGTGACATTGCAGATGGACTAGAGGGTAAGATTTTCTGTTTGCAGATGACACCAAGATCTGCAACAGAGTAGATGATCCAGATGGGGTGGGCAGAATGAGAAGAGATCTAGATAAACTGGCAAAATGGTCGGAAGAGTGGCAACTGGTTTAACGCAAAGAAGTGCAAGATCATGCACATAGGGAAGAGAGACCCTGAACCACCTATAGGCTGGGAGGGAGTTGCTGGCAGTCACAAGGGAAGAAAGAGACCTGGGCATCATCATCACAGATGACCTGAAATCATCCAAGCAGATTACTAAAGTGGTAGGTAATGCTAGGGGATATTGGGGTGTATTAGTAGGGGTATCACAAGTCATAAGAGGAGGTAATAATCCTCTTTACAAGATACTGGTTAGGCTCCCATCTGGAGTACTGCATGCAGTACTGGAGGCCACACCTTCACAAGGACATTAACCAAACTGAGGCAGTCCAGAGAAGGGCAACCAAAATGGTGCAGGGACTGCATCAGAAAAGCTATGAGGACAGATTAACAGAGCTCAATATGTATAACCTAGAGCAGAGGAGGAGAGAGGTGATATGATCAAACATTCAAACACCGTAGGGCATTAGCAAGGTGAAAGAGTCTAACATGTTTCAATATAAGAAAAATAGCAGGACAAGAGGACACAGCACAAGATTAGAGGGAGGCCGATTAAGGGGTAATGTGGAGGAAGTTATTTTTCAGAAAGGGTGGTGGATGCATGGAATGGCCTACTTCAGGAAGTGGTAGATATGAACATAGTGCAAGGCTTCAACAGGCATGGAATAGGCATATAGGAGCAATACAGATGAGTATGAATAGATAGGCCATTGACAGAGCAAAGGCTGATGGCACATTCATAAGGTAGAAACGAAATGGGCAGACTGGATGGGCCTTATGGTCCTTATCTGCCATCAACTTCTATGTTTCTATGTTTCATTTATTCAGACAAGCCTTCCCACAGTATGTTTAGTATTTACTGGTTTAAAAGGATTTTATATGTAGTTTGTTTTATGTACTGTATTTTAAATGTTTTTAATATGATGTAAAGCGTAATGAATCGCAGAATGAGAATTGCGCTATACAAATAAAGTTGAATTGAATTGAAAAGGAATTTCAGCTTTAGTGATGGTCCCTAAACTGTGCTGTAAGCTTTACCCGCCTTCCCCAGGATGGATAGATATATGTCACCAGGTCAATGTGCAGATGTTAGATGTTACTTACAGTTAATTCTCCCTCCTTTCACCTGTGAGGGCTACAAACCATGTTTTAGGACCTGGGCATGTTGGACTCCTCAGTTGGGTGAATTATTCCAGACAAGAGAAGAAAAGTAGAATGATGGCTGTACCTAGGAAAGATACAGAAGTGGTGAAATCAAGTGTGCAGTACTGCCCACTAGGATGCAGTACCAACCAACCTCCCAACAGAGTATGGCCACCACCCTGAGACCCAACAATGTAAATACTTAGATTTGGCAAAAACACAATTAGGTACATTATTAATATGACCACAAATAACATGCTGACACACAAAATCATGAAATTAACAACAGAACTTTATTAACTACAGTAAGCACTGTGAAAGAAAAGGTGTGGTTAGGAAAACAGAAGCAATAACAGTGGTTTGGCAATGCAGTCTCCACAGAAAGGGACAGGCCTTCCTCCACATCACACATGAGATCCTCCGCTAACTATACTCTTAGCTTCCACTACCCACAGTAGCAGCAGTGCTATTGCAATAATTACTAATTTACTTTCACGGATACTTAAAATTCCTGCAGTCCTAAACAGTTACTGTGTACCCAGGGTAAGCAAACAGTTTTGTATGCCTGCTGTCACAGTGACCGGGATTTTATGTTGGTATACTGTAGGATTTACTGCAAGCTTGAAACAATTAACCCTACCAACTGACCTTTTGCTATCACATTAGAATATTATTTGCCCCTTATCCAGAAATTCTATCCAACAGACTCCTGTCATGCCTTGGGTGTGCAAATCAATTTTTAATAATTGCCCCAGGGTAAGTGGCGGCTCAAAATTACTTGCCCACCTAAATGTTGTACTTCTCCTACCACTAAAGACAGACAGATTAAAATGACATTTTAAACTACTAAAATTACACTGTAAGTTCTTTGTTCTTACCGTGTGATGAATCTTAAGTGCAAAAGACAGGAAATAAAAAAAAAAGGGGGTTCAGTTGTTTCTGTTCCTTCCACTATATCCTCAACACAGTGAGAGGCAGGGCACCAACTCCAACTGACTGTTATCACCAGACCAGTAACCAAGGAGATGCATTTCTTACTGCTGGTATTTTGTTTCATGTGAAGAAGCAGGGATCAGCTTTTCTGGTGTTACTACTGCACTTTTATTGTTTACTTACTTATCATTGTTAAATTAGTTACCAATAAAAATACAGGAAATTTTGCAGTAGTAACACCAAGACAAGCTGATCCCCTGCTTCTTCATATGAAACAGAATACTGGCAGTGAGAAATCAAATGCATCTCCTTGGTTACCTAACTGGTGAAATTTACAGAGTTTAGCCAGCCTGCAAGGGTTGTTTGTGGTGCCTCAGTGTGTTTGTTCACTTTCCTGATGTGTTAAAGCCTGAGAAATAACTGTCACAGGTCGGGATGAAGATGGACTAACAGGCAGTGAGGCAGTATGTAATAAAACAAAATAACTTTATATTTCTTGACAGCAGAACAAAATGCAAACTTATAGTGACAAAATAAAAGGAGGAATACAAATAAATCATAAGTCCTTTCATTCAGGAACATCACAACGAAAATCAGAATGGCAATAGTATAACAACTAGAAGAAGCTAGTTGAGTTAGGTGTTCTTGCATCAACACCCTACCACTATCTACCTGAAATTTACACCACTAGTCCTTTATACAGGTAGGAGCACATGTGATCAACTTAACCACCACATGCCTTGAGATCAGAGAAATTTGATCAGAAATCTGTTTATTACAATACAAACAGATAAAAAGGCATTTCATAAGTTTACAAACATGTACATGTTTCTCCACCTATTTTATTTGGGTTCCTGGTTCTTTTCAGTAAGCACTGACTCGGGCCGCCTCCAACAGAAATGCAGCATAAAACAAGGATAAAAGCAGCCGGCCAGCACTATAGCTGTCTTCTGTGGAAGAGGTGCGAGGAGAACAGCAGACTTAAACTGGAGAGCAGAGGACTTCTTAAATGTGCTCCACGGATGTAAGCAAACATGTCCTCCAAAATACATATAGAGTCTGCTTATTTCTTGGCTCTTTACATAAATTCCCTTGCTGCTGTTGCAATTTGTAACTCCTGCAGCCTGCTGGCATACATGAGACTTGCAAGATTCTGTGACTGTGCGCAACTATCATACCTTTAAGGGAGAAGACTATGCAGCGACGCCTGAGAAGCCATAATCATTACAGAAAAGCAAACCGCCTTACTTCCTCACGGTGGCGGCTTCCTATACCTGTGTTTAATTGTAACTATTTTTCCTATTTCTTTCCATTCACCAAACTGGTTAACAACTAAACACACGGTATTGTCGGAAGCCAGGAAAGCAATGTTTCCAAAGAGGCGTGATCCGGCTGTATTTACAAAACCCAGGGAAACTATTTAAAAACCTGTATTTAAAAACCCACGACTTATCAGTTCTATGCAGAGATTTAAGGGTTCTTGGCTAGGCACTAACTCAATAAGGGCATATCTGCCAAGCTAATTTGTACTCATAAAAGTTACCTAACGCAACTGAAGTTTTTCTCAACATAGCGAAACCAAGGTTGTGAACCACAAACAAATAAAACAAACTACAACAAAGACAGACAACAAAGTAGGTGGTTATCTCAACAAACTTGACATACAAGTATATATAAGACAGGACAACACAAAGACAAGACTTTCACAGCCCAGGATTTTAGCACAACTGTCGGTGGCAATGAAAGAAAAAGGCAATACGGGTGGGGGTCACCCTTTCCAGTAACAGATAACTTTTTAAACCTCCTAGATAGAGTGCTGCCCACACAAAGCATTAGCAATCCCCATTGAATTGTTGTACTGTAGTTACATTTGAAAGGGACTGACTGTCAGCACCAATAATCCAACCTTGACCTTGCCAGATTTGATGTGTAGCAGCAGACTATACAACAATTATTCACTTTTTTTTATTTCACTCCTCCACCCCATTCACAGCAGCAAAATACCACTGACAAAGAAATCAGAGAACAGACAGGCCAAGAATCAGAAGAAGACAGCAGGCCAATAGGCTAGGGTACAACAGCAGGTTTATTTTTAGTTATTTATTTCACACCATACCAGCACAACCCCAAGTCCAGGGTCTCCTTACTAGACTGGCATGCCACAGAGCAGAGAGCCAAGGGGCAAAGCAACTTACTATGCAGATAAAAAGCAGGGCTGCTTAGCTGGGTTCAGGAAACGGTGTGTCTAAAGACTCTGCAGCAAAATTAAAAGATGCAGTGGTGGGGCCCACAGATACTATACGGTGTAGTATAGGGACACGTCATGTGTGACAGAGGTGATGGAGTCAGGAGGGCAGGCCCAAACTTGTTGTATGCTCTGTCCTGTCTCTCACTGCAATGACCAATATCCATATGGGTTCAAAATGACTGTGCATGCAGGTGCCCACGATCTCCCGCCTCCCCACCAGACCCAGGCCAGCACATGGTTTTCTGGGCACTGCATCCAGCAGCTAACATCCCACTGGAGGAAGAACAGAACAGGGTGGGAGTGACTCTGGACCAAACTAACCACCACACTGCCATGCTTGCTTTGGTCCGACTACTGCCGCAAATCTAAAACACTGCTGAATTGCAAGAGGACTAGTTCCAAAGTGCATTCTTCCACCACATGGCCCACAATCTAAAACATAGAAACATAGAAGTTGATGGCAGATAAGGACCGTAAGGCCCATCCAGTCTGTCCATTTCTTTTTCTACCTTATAAATGTGCCATCAGCCTTTGCTCTGTCAGTGGCCTATCTATTCATACTCATTTGTGTTGCTCCCTTATGCCTATCCCATGCCTGTTTGAAGCCCTGCACTGTATTCATAGCCACCACTTCTTGAGGTAAGCCATTCCATGCATCCACCACCCTTTCTGTGAAAAGAATTTCTCACATTCCCCTTAATTGGCCCCCCTAATCTCATGCTGTGTCCTCTTGTCCTGCTATTTTTCTTATATTTAAACATGTTAGACTCTTTCACCTTGTTAATGCCCTTAAGGTGTTTGAATGCCCTCGATCATATCACCTCTCTCCTCCTTTGCTCAAGGGTATACATATTGAGCTCTGTTAATCTGTCCTCATATGTCTTCTGATGCAGTCCCTGCACCATTTTGGTTGCCCTTCTCTGACTGCCTCAATTTGGTTAATGTCCTTGTGAAGGTGTGTCCTCCAATACTGCACGCAGTACTCCAGATGGGGCCTCAACCAGTGTCTTGTAAAGAGGGATTATTACCCTCTTACGAAGTTGTGATATCCCTACTAATACACCCTAACACCCCCAGCCTTACCTACTGCTTTAGAGGTCTGCTTGATGATTTCAAGTCATCAGTGATGATGATGCCCAAGTCTCTTTCTTCCTTTGTGACTGCTAGCAACTCCTTCCCAGCCTATAGGTGGCTTCAGGGTTTCTCTTCCCTATGTCCATGATATTGCACCTCTTTGCATTAAATCCCAGTTGCCACTCTTCAGACCATTTTGCTAGTTTATCCAGATCTCTTCTCATTCTGCCCACCCCATCTGGATCATCAACTCTGTTGCAGATCTTGGTGTCATCTGCAAACAGACAAGCCTTACCCTCTAGTCCATCTGCAAGGTCACTAATGAAGATGTTGAAGAGGACTGGCCCCAGGATTGATCCCTGAGGTACCCTACTTGTGACTTGCATCTCTTCTGACTGTATACCATTTACCACCACTCTCTGTGTTCTGCCCGTCAACCAGTTTGCCACCCAGTTGACCAACTTCTGCCCACCCAAGCCTACCCAGCTTATTTATCAATCTTCTATGTGGAACAGTATCAAAAGCTTTGCTGAAGTCAAGGTAGGCGACATCAACTGCTCCCCTTGGTCCACTCACTCTGGTTACCCAGTCAAAGAAATCTATGAGATTAGTTTGACAGGACCTTCCTGTTGTAAACCCATGCTGTCTTGGATCCTGTGCCCCTATGGATTCCATGTGTTGCACTATCCTTTCCTTAAGGAGTGCCTCCATAATCTTGCCCACTACTGAGGTAAGACTGACTGGTCTGTAGTTCCCTGCCTCCTCCCTGCTACCACTCTTGGGAGCGGGATCACATGAGCCCTTCTCCAGTTTCCTGGGACCTCTCATGTGCTCAGAGACTCACTAAACAGTTCTGCTAATGGTTCTGCTAGTTCCACCTTTAGCTCCTTAAGTACCCTGGGATGTATGCCATCAGATCCCATTGCCTTATCCACCCTGAGCTTAGCAAGATCTTGTAGGACCCTTTCTTTGTGAAGGAGTAGTGCTTACCCTCCCCGTGTCCATGATGTTGAGCTGTGGGCCCTGCCCTACCTTCTCTTCAGTAAATAGTGAGCAAAAGTATCTATTTAGGATAGATGCCTTTACAGGGTCCTCCTCCTTACATGCTCCTTTTCTCCATTAAGCTTAGCAATACCCTCTGGACTTTATCCTTTCACTAATGTATCTATAGAAAGTCTTGCCACCTTCTTTTACTGTTTGTGCTAGTATTTCTCAGTTTGGGACTTTGCCTGCCTTACTGCCATCCCTGCTTCCCTTAGGGCAGTTTGGTATGCCTCCCTATCTTCATCCTGCTGTGTTCCTTATATTTCCTGAAGGCCAGCCTTTTGGCTCTGACCTTTCTGCTGCTGTATTTGAGAACCAAAGTGGTTTCCTTCTTCTTTGCACTTCCTTTCTGTCTAACACAATGGGATGTTGCTTCAAGAATTGCATCCTTAATGTCCCCACTTTGCCGGTACCCCCTCACCTGTGTTTCTTTTTGCTAGGGCTAGCTTAACTCTGTTGGCCATCTTATCAAAGTCAGCTCCTCTGAAGTCCCATATTTTTGCCTTGGAATGGGATGATTTAGATGTAGTAGCCAAATTGAACCGCACTCATGATGGTCACTGGCCCCAGGTTACCTTCTACCTGGAGATCTGTGATCCCTTCCTGTTAGTCAGTACTAGATCTAGGATAGCCTTGTCTCTTGTGGGTTGTTGTACCAGTTGTTTGAGGCCCTCCCCGCAGGAATCCACTATGTGTCTAGTTCTGGCAGATGTTCCTGCTGGTATTGACCAATCTGTGTCCGCATGTTGAAGTCTCCATTATCAGAACCTCCCTTTAGCTGTCATGTTTTGTATATCTTCCAACAGTAATGTGTCTATGTCCTCCCCTGGTCTGGGGGCCTGTAGACAACCCTAGTTCTTACGGCTGTCCCATTTCCTGTTTCCAGGGTGACCCACAGTTCTTCTGGCTCCTTATGTGTATTCTGAATTTCTGTAGCTTTGATATTTTCATTAACATACAGGGCCACTCCTCCCCTTTTGCACCTCGGTCTCTTCTGAACAATACATAGCCAGGTACTGAAGTCTCCCAAGTGCGGTTACTGGTAAACCACTCACCAATTGCTACTATGTCCAGTTTAGCCTCTGACATTAATGCCTGGAGGTCTGGGATCTTATTTCCCAGGCTGTGAGCATTTGTGTACATGATTTTCCATTGGCCAGATTTCAGTGTGATGTTGTTGGGTGAGGTTTGGCATTACCCCTGTGCGCCGATGGGGAGACAAACCTTTTTCTTACCTGGTGATGCAAACGAACTGCAAACATGCTGATTCCCTGTTTGACCACTAGCTGAGGGGAGGGTGTTCTTCCCATTCGACGTATGGGGTGCTGCACCCTCTCCCATTTGCTAGTTTAAATATTCTGCAAAGACGCCAAACTTCTGCCCCAATGCACTGACTCCTCCTTAGTCAGATGCAGTCCATCAAATTTAAAGAATCCGCCCCAGAACTGTTGCCAGTTCCCTACAAATCTGTGTCCTTTTTCCTGGCACCAGCCCTTGAGCCACTCTGACTAGGTTATAAACCCAGCAACTTATCTGGAATGGATATCATTAACTGCAGGTACTGTGGAACAATTTTCAGAAGGGCAGTCTTACAGGATTCCCCTGCCGAAAAGAAGAACCACGGATGAAAGAACAAGGAGGTAAGAGCAGAAACAATCAGTCAACAACAAATGCAGTAACCCTGAAAGCTTATCTGAGCCGATTGTGGCTAATGAAAACATGTGATCATTGTTGCTATGCTGCAGATCACTGAAGAGATGAATTAGAGATACTGTACAGCGATCTACAGTTCATAGACGACGGGGTTGGAGAAGTGGGACTGGCGTAACGGTAAGAGAACAAAAACAAAAATTTCCTTGCAGTCCAGGGGGAGAAAAACACCCAAAATATCACTTGTCCTCAGGCTGATATCGGGAGATCAAAGGATTGGCCTGACAGGAATTTTAGGTCAGCCTCGGACATCAGGCAATGCAATTTGCACACGCCTGGTCATGTCCCTGTCCCCTGCTGACTGAGTGAAGCACTTATTACAGTGCTTAGTACAGCAGCTGCTAAGTACTGTAGTTGGCAGATCGTTGCTGATTGAATTGGCAATGATTGGAGTGGTTTGCAGCTGATTGCTAGGTATAAAGTGTCTAGTATTATAGCTCACAGTTCAGCTCCTGCTTAAGTGTTTCTTTAGCTTGTTCATTTTACTGTTTCAGAAATGCCAAAGTAAAACTGACCATTCTTATGACTGCTGAGAAGCTACGTAACAGTTAAGCATTTAGAGAGTAGTAGAAGGCAATCTCTATACTTGCTGATTGTGGTGTGGGATGTCCATGATCTTTGATATCAGGGAGGCCAAAAGGCTGAGGTACTCTTTTCCTGCACTATAGAATCTGAAGCTGGCAGTAAGGATAGGAAAAATCTGACAGCCTGTGGACGAATGAAAGTGATTCTGCTATTTATGTTTGCTTTTGTCGAGAGAGAGAGAGAAGGATGCCAATAGCGAGCCATTGCTAAAAGAAAAGGCCCTTCAGTTCTACTAGAAACTTGGCTATAGGAGTGCATTGACGACAAGTGATGGATGGCTTGGCAGGTTCAAGAAACGTCACAGAATCTAACAGCCAAAGCTCTGTTGGGAGTACTTAAATACAGCCGATGCGAGAGAGTTATCCTTTCCTTTCCATATTGTCTGACATTATCGGGGTGAGGGTCTCAGCAGAGCAGGTTTATAATGTCGATGAGACTTCTGTATTGAAGATGCTTACCACATAAGACACTGCCTCATTGTAATGAGCAAGATGCCCCTGGCTTTAAACAGAAAAAGAGAGGGTCAAGATTCTGGGCTCTTCAAAAGTCACTGGCAGGTATAGATTGCAGCCTCTACTGATTAAGAAATTGCACAAACTCCAATGCTTTAAGCATGTGAATATGTTAAATCTGTCGGTTCACTATGCTGCCTAAAGAAACTGCTGGGTGGACTCACTGCTCTTTACAAAAGGTTTCAAGAATAATTTGTTCCACAGGTCAACCAGCATTTATGTGCACAGGGTCTCCCACAGAAGGATATCCTTATGCTCGACAACTCTCCTGCCTGCTTCAGAAATACAACCAAAGAAAACACAAAATGGTCCAATAAGATGCGTTTTCTTGCCTCCCAACACCACTTCTAAGCTGGAACCTTTGACCAGGGATGCTGGAAATTCTAAACCAAATTACATAAGAAGCTTCTGCAGTCTGTACTTGTTGAAGACAGTGAAAGCCTCCTTCTGAATTAATGTTTACTAGTCACTTAAGTATAGCAAAATGTTAACCCAGAGATCATCCAAAAAGCTTGGAGGAAGTCGAACCGATTTGTCACAGACGAGGACGAGGAGAGGTCAGGTGGGTCAGTTGATGAGAACACACAGCCTGATAGTGAGTACACACACCATGACAAACCAAGCATGCTAGCAGTTGCTTTATCTTGGGTCCAGGTAACAGCCACAGACCTGGAGGAATGGGTGTAATGTGACAAAACTGAAGAAGGAACAAACTCCCTGATGAGAACTCAATAGTCAACCTCATTCGCACTATCACTGAATCAAAGCCAGACGTTAACACTGTCAGAAGATGATGATGGCTCACTGCTTCCAGCAGTAGTAATACACACAGATCAACTGTGTATTTTGAAAGGTGCCTGCAGTACATGGAAACCGTAACCCAGCTGCAGCTCTGTTGACTTGATGCTCCTCCTAATGCTCTTGATTTCTTTGATGAGACAGCTCTCAAAGTCTCTCCTTGGTTGGAGTGAAGGCATCTTGGAAAGCCACATAATGCACAAAATATTTTTTGCACAAAACTTTAACCACAGTGGTTGCCTTTTGGTCTTTTGTGCATTGCCTATGCATAGTGGGAATTGTATTCGGTCACCCCAGAATGTTACTGATCCCTGGTCACCCCCAGAATGTTACTGATCCCCTTCCAGTCAGATCTAATGGAAAGGAAGTTCATGCAGACCAGGTCTATCAGCCCAGTACTGGTGATGTTCACAAGTGGAGCTGCCCTCTTGGGTAGAATCTTATGGGTGATACACCTGTTGCAGCATTTACGGTGTCTCTGTACTGCAACAGCCATACATGGCTAATAGAAACAATCCTGGATGAGGCTCAAAGTTTGATGACAAACCACAAAACCATACTTGATACATCTCAGAAGAACCAGTTGCTTTTTGGGGAAAGGCATTTGCATGTTTGTGATTCAATACAGCAGTCCATTCTTTAGTGAAAGTTTGTCCCACTCCTCAGGAGACGAGCACATCTGAAATATTTTATCTTACATGAGTGGAAGCCAAGCCCTTCTTTGGTTAGAATAATGTTCTGTAGACTGGAGTCTGTCCACTGTGCTTATTGTACATCTGCAAATCTGAGGTGATGCAAAGAAGTATCATGTAGTGTGGCGAAGCATGCATACACCTCCTGTATAGCAGCAGAATGCATTCCAAGCAGGTCTGCAGCCCAGTTGGAGTTGGTGGGAGCAGGCTGGTCATCAGGCACCATAGCTGGCAGATTAGTTTTACTCCATCTTCAGATACATAGGTCCATGGCCCTCTTTGGGCAGAGTGAGTTGTGGTTGTCTGGGCAGGGCATCTGCGCATTGTTTTTCATCACAGATGGCATGTCAAGCAGAAGTTGTAAGCAGGTAGAGCAGAGATCCACCTATGCTAAATGGTTTCAAGCTTGGCAGTCATTAGCACATAGATCAGCAGGTTATTGTTGTCAATACAATGAATCTGACTCCATACAGATATTCATTGACTTGATCAGTTACTGCCCACTTCAGCGCTAGGCACTCCCAACCTATGGACTGGATAGTTCTTTTCAGATGGACTTTAACTGCGACTGGCATAGGCAACTGGTCCCATACCATTTTCATGCTCTTGGTAAGGTACAGCACACAGTTCTTCAATGCTGGCATTAATGTGAAAGGTATACAGCTTAGTATAATCAGCAAAACAATACAGCAGCCCCATCAGGCATTGAATGATCTCTTGAAAATCATTTTCACAGTCTGTAGTCCATCTACCCCAAAAGGTTCATTGGCCCTGTAGTATTCTGATGGTGGTTCCTCTGTGGTCCCCGAACCTTGGCCTTCCAGGTCGGAGGATACCCCGAGTCAAATTGTTCAGTGGCCTTACCACTGGAAGTAGTCCTTCATGACTGTCCTGCAGTATCCACAGAACCCCAGGAAAGCATGAAACATTTTTAAATTCTTGGGTCTCAGACAGGTTGTGAGGGCTTCCACATTTGCTGGGTCAGTGGCTGATTCCTTGCTCGATATTATGTCTTCAGCATATTTGACAGCAGTGTGGCAGAACTGACACTTGTACAGGAGAGCTTTAGTCTATGTTCCTTCAACTGGTCCAGCATCTTTATTAGCTGTGCTTCATGTTCTTTAAGTTTCTTCCCAAACATTATGAGGTCATCCAGGTAGACTAATACCTTTAGGAGGTTAGTATACCCTATCACCTTCTCCATTAAGCACCGGAATGTTGCAGGGACACCAGATATACCTTGCAACTTATATTCAGATTTATGAAAACCAAGAGGACAGATAAAGCCAGTCTTCTTTTGTCTTCCTCAGCAATTGGTATTTGATAGCATCCACTGTGCAGGTCCCAGACAGAGAACCATGTACTCCTTGTGAGACTGTCTAGGGCATCTTGCACTTGAAGCGTGCGTATTGGTCAGCCATGATCCTTTGATCAAGGATGTGATGGCCAATGCACATTTTATGGTGCCAGTCTTCTTATAGTCTAACTCTATAGGTGGAGCATAGAGGGCCCCAAGACTCCTTTATGATCCCTGCTGCCAAGAGGTCTTGCAGGTGTCATATATCATCTTCATTGTCAGCAAGTACGAGTTTCCTTAACTTTTCTTTGAAGGGGTGGTCATCATGTAGTCACATATAGCATTCTTCCCTCTTAGCACATCCCACGTCCCATTCATAGCATGAGAAGTCACTTGACCAGTCAGCCAATTCTCATTGCAGTTGTTTCTTCTAGTTGGGGGAATGGGAGATGAGCAAAACTGAAAATTTGAGTCGCTCTTCCTGATGGGATGGTGTCACTACCACCTCAGTGTTGTATAGGTTGGCTAGTACTGAACCAGATTGCTCTGTAAAATGCTTGTGTTTTGTTCTTTAACTTTATGTTGATCCTCATGACTGTTACATCGGTACCAAGTAGTATTCTTGTTGAACTGTGAAACTTCTTGACAGACCTCTTCCTGGGAACTCTACAATCATGATTTGGTCCAACAAAATTAGTGGCAGTCCACGGCTCCTTCTACTAGGCAGTCAGCCCCATGGTGCCCAATCAAAGGCTCTTTTCCTTCTTTCTTCATGACTCCCACAGTCCTTACAGGGTTGTTGCAGGCCTAGACTTCCTTCTCCAGGTAAGCTGTATGCACAGTGTCATAAACTGAAATGTCTAGTCATTTTCCTCCCTGCTTTCTGCAGGCACAAGTGCACCAGGTATCTAAACACATTGATATTGGTTCCAGTTAGCACTGGTGTCTTGTCCAGTATATTGCATCAGGACTAATGAGAGCCAAGGTATTGATCCACTGAGGGAATCCAGCAAAAGTCTCTGAAATTTGATTTGCACGGCAATGTATCCGCTAGGGGTAACTGGCGCTGTTCAAACTTGAGATGGAAAGTCCTTCTAGAGGTTACAAGGGCAGGTGCTTCAAGTATGTCCGATAAAGGGATTGGTAGATAAAGGTGACCTGTGATCCACTGTCCAATACAGCTTCAGGTGGGTAACCCTCAATAGATATCTGTATCATTGGGGAGGGACTCATCAATCCAGGTGGCAACTTGTGTTGAAGAGAAGTAGAGGGATTTGTACATCTTACTGAACTGTTCACTTTTTGGAATGCCAGGTCACCTTTACTGGGCTCCACTGTCATTTCCCTGCAGTTGTTGTTGTCTTTTCCATTTCTAGTCTATGAGCTGCTGGTTCTTAGGTCTGCCACATCCTTTTGCAAAATGTCCATTTTCTCCATGGTGAAGGAAGAACAGTCCATCTCTGGGCATTGTTGAGGGATGAGGTAAACCTTTGGGCAGATGAAGAATTCAGTGGACTCCTCGATCAGGTGACAGGGAGTTGGCTTGTGGATGTGGTGCCTGCACCATCTACAAGGACCTTCACATACTCTGAGTTTCATCTACTGAGTAGCTATGCCTGAGGCATCACTTGCTAATGGTGGCTGGCAACATGTTGCTGCAGAAGTATGGCTTTCGTATGGGTACCCTTAGTGAATTGGCAATAGCTGTCAGAGGTTATGGGGAGTTGCTGTGCATTCTTTCAACCTGAGAAATATCTGTGTCCAGTGGGAATACGCAGTTCCTCACAAAATCTGGTCCAGTCTCATCTGTGCAATCTGTGCAGCCTACCTCTCCTCTGCTTCCATAATTCTTTGAATTAGTCTCCTCTCAAGTCATGTAGTGAGACAACTTTTCTCTTCTTACGTGGTCACTCCAAGTTGGTAATTAGGTCTTTCTTCTGCTCAGCTGTTCCAAATGTTCTCTTCAATATGGCAAGGTGGTCACATGTTTGTTTTTCAGCTTGCTGGCACATACAGAACGGATGATGTACAAAGCCATACCTCTCAGGCTCTTCACAGTTCTTTTGCATTTCACATCATCTGAACATTTCCACACTTTCTCCATCTGTGTGGCTTGGCTCAATCAACTTTCATGGTCATCCTCCCCAGGAAAAGTGGGGCTGGCTGCAGAGAAAGTACGCAGTTCCTGTACTGTTCATAGGGCATGACAAACTAGGGATCCAGTCCTTTCTCCCAACCTGGATTCTACTGGGTGGTATTGCCTGCACTGATTCTTCTTCCTTGAAGAATGTTTTCACATCTTGAGAAGTTTTTCCCACAGCTTTCAAAAAGGAATGTAACTTCTGTTCAAATTCAGTTTGCTCTTTAGGGACCTCGGGAGGGGGGCAGGCTTGAATGGGTCATTATGAACCATGAGGTGAGGTCTCCATTTATCAGTGAGGTGGTCGGGCACCTTGAGGGATCAACATCCTGTCAGCACTCCATCAGAACACATAATGTCTGCTAAACCAAGTTGTAAACTCTCCCAGGTACAGTCACTTTTCCCAGACGTTTTGTGCTGCCTATGAAACTTTTGAGATGTCCTCTATGGGTTCCTTCATGAATTCTGTGCAGAAAAATGGCTTTTTTTCCAAATCAAGGTCCTCACCTTTGGACCAGTGTAACAACAACTTGTGATCCATTATGAAGTTGAAAATTTGGGGGTTGCCAAACTCTATTCCTACCCAGGTTGAGGTGTTGCAGAAATGTTCCAGGAATCCTAGCAGTGCCTCCAGATTTGTAACTGCCCCCACCAACAAGGTGTGCTGTGTAAGCTTGGAGATGGTAAAGGGAAAAGTCTGTTTTGTCTTTGAGTGAACAGTGCCAGGGTTTGTGGCATACCACTCAACTGTCCTTGATTATGAGAGATGTCCTCATCTTGCCTTCAGAATTACCCTGTTCCTCATGAAAAGGTACTGCCCATGCAGAAAGTGTAGAATTTAAAGCAGAAATCCATACTATTCTAGGATGCTAAAACATAAATAAACTTTGTAGAAGTAAATATACAGTAATGATTTCCACAGTCTTATAAGCTTGTATTTCCATGTTTAAGGATGTGTCACTCATTATGAGGGGTAGCATCTAGACCCCGGGCCGCTGTCGGCAGTTGGAATCGTGGGTTGCAATTTAATGCAGTTGCAGTTAGTTGCAATTGCACTGAATTGCAGCCGTAATTTAGTGCAGTTGTCTTTGATTAAGATCGTATATTCTGTTCATGGTTTCCTGGCCAGCTGGCTGGCTTCAAGGGCATAAGCACTGATACACCAAGCACGCCACAGAAAAACAGCAGGGTACCAAACATACCAGCGTGTCCTCTGTCCTTCTTTGTTTGGCTTTCCGACCCTGACGTAATCCTTTGAGCTTTGTTTCAGCAGCGGGGAGGGGGTGGAGTTCATCTGCTGAAGTTGTAATTGCATGTCTGTCTCAATTGGATCCACGTGCTGCTGCATTTCAGTGATTGGATGTGGTGTCAGGTTCCAGGTAAAGGCGGCATGTTTAAATGCAAAAGCAACGTACTTTCTGCAATTTCAATTCACAGCCATATAGAAGAGAAGAGTACTGTTCAGGAGACTAGGAAAGCAGGGTAATTTGAATGTGTAACAGCTGCTATCAATCAATGGCAATGGAACTATGGAAGGAGTACTGCTGCTTGCTTGACCAAGTCTGGGACTGTCTGAATCTAAAGACACGTCGTTTCTACCCAACAGCACCTTCTGTGTGTGAGATCAGTATTTCTTCAGTGTAATCGCTCTTTGAGGTATTTGCATTGTCTTGCTAATCTTTTTCCAATTCTGCTACAGCAGCATTTGAGATAATTATTCAGTGTATGTGCATGGGTGTCAGGTCTCTCTCTGGAGTGTTGTTGCTGGGGAAGGGTCTGAGCTGAGAATGTGCACAGGACAGGCTTCGTGTAAGTTTTACTAACCTGATTGTCAGAATTCAGACAGCCTGCTGGGAAATTATATACATTGCTTTTAAGCAGTATGTGACACGCTTATTTTGCAAGAGGCGAAGGGGTGAACTTGTTACCTTGCCCCAGGATCCTGGACATAAACTAGAAATATATGCCTTTCTGAAGGTGCTGTTTTGCAGCCCTCTGAGTTAACTCTTACAAGGCTGAAGACTCTCTAAACATCTGTCCTCCAGAGCTGAAATACATTCACTTTAATTCTAATTCTTTTGTGAGTCTTAAGTTTTAAACAAATGCTTGTTTGACACTGCTGCTGTCACCATCAATTTATGGTTATGTGGATGTGAGCTCTCCTCTCCCACCAGAAACAGTTTAGCTCTTTGAAGACAGGGTGGCTGGAGGATAGCAGATTGTTAACAAGTTGCACCTTTATTTTGGACTGGGCACTTGTGAAATTGGGTGATAAAAGTCCCAGTCAGCTCTGTCAGAGTCTCAGAGAATGCTATGCATAGGTGCTGACTCAGGGGTGCTGAGGTGCTCAGGCTCCCACAAAGTTGACTTAAGCACCCTCAATATTTTGAAGGAAGACTGCAAAAAGCATTGCTAGGGAACCTGCCCATATGTAACCCCTAGATGGCGCTATCCCAGGGGCTACTACCCTGCCTGATTTGCCACTAACAGGTTGAGGGGCCTGGATCCAATGGCGGGTGCCTCCACCCAGAGGTCAGGGTTTGCAGTAGTTAAACTTACTTGGTCACAGCCCTCTGGGACACTGCAACCCCTTTCTTCCCACTAGTGGCCCACACAATATATCAGAATTACCTTCACAGTATACACTTACCCCAGGACTAGTTCCGCACTGGGACCTCCTGTGAAATAAGATACAGTGCAACAATCACAGTACAGTACTTTAACATAGACAAATACCTCCAGGCAGTATAACTTTGCTGAAACAAGCAGCTCTGATTTATTTAGGGGATATAACAAGGACAGGGGAAATCAGGTTAATTAGCTTATCACTTTACTATCTACCTATGGCTCTTTGCACAGGCCTATCCCTACCAGTTACTGTCCCTGGGTACCCAAGCCCTAGTGCTAGTCCAACCGTGGCAGTTGGTAGGGGCCCTTTCACACAGTGAAAAAGAAAATTAGTTTAAACAGTCAGCAGTACAGTGATTCCATTTGGATTTAATGTGGCAATTCAACAGGGAGCGACCCTGAATTAGTACTCACGACCTCCAGACAAGATAGGGTCCTTCAACGCCAGCAGGGCTACTCTTGAGCTCCACGAGACTCTTCACACATTTATATGGTAAACAGTCACAGGCAAAAGTCCTTTAATGGCAGCAGGATTCACTTGAGCTGCACAAGCCTCCTCACACATTTATATGGTAAAAGAAAGTACTATACCAGGCAGGCTTCTCTCTATCCCGATCGCAATTACTGCACAATACCCGGGAGAACACACAGCAGATTCAGTTCCTGACAGACCGAGTGCAATTCAACAATTTCTCCAGTCTTCTACAGGGTGAGCCTGGTTTCTACTCAGAGATCCTTTGATTCTTTTCACAGGACTGGATTCAGTCCTAACAAGCAGTTACACAAGCTGCAGACTGGAACTCTGGGCCTTACACACGTTTTTGACTGAAACTGTGCACTGAAGGAGCACAGGGTTTCTTTCTCCTTCACTGCCAGAGCTAAACTGAAACTCCAACAGACAAAACCGGCACTTCCTTTGAGTTCCTCCCAGTTCTTGACTGGATTGGCTGTCACTCACAATAGACTGCTGCTGTTGGTCCAAAAAGCGACTACATCTCCCAGAGTCACTGCCCATACAATCCTCTTGTGGCTGGGCTCAGATTATGAGTCCAAGTTCTGATTCGTCCCAAGGCACCATTTTAGAGCTAGCTTACCCCACACTGATTGGTCCAGTTCAGCAGTTCAAAACTAGAATGGGGAACTAGGCAAACACAATTCTGACTGCAAAGAAAGCAGGTTAGACAAACTGTATTTTCATTATTACTCTAAATTGTTTCTGGCAAACAGTTACATCTTTCAGATAGGTTCCTTTGTACTTCTAGTGACTGCAAAATGGAGTGAATTGGCAGCAGTTCGAGTGGTACTCAAACAGAAAACACACAGTCCCCATACAAACTAATTATGTCTGCAAGCAGGCGGTCTTAAAGAGACAGTACCAGAGGCTCTAAAACACTCACTGATAAATGGCTTAAACGCCAAACACCATTCAGGCTTGGAGCATTCAAGCAAGCTCCTGGAAGTCTTTTTGGAACCCCATTTGCAGGGGGTTACATAGGAAAATTACTATCTACTGGCAGTGAGCACCCACAAGGGTTTATAAAAGTTGGCATTCCTGATGCTATGCCTGAAGAGTCAGTTAATTAGAGCAGGATGTTATTTTACAGCTCTCTTAAGTTGTGAATTTATGTTGTTATGTGTCCCCAGAGGAGTCCAGAAAGGGCTTGGCATTATTTCACCTAGGTAGCAAGTTCAGGAAACAGTTCAGAAATTAAATTTTATCTGAGAGACAGAGTTGCTTTAAATGTTACAAATACTGCCACTGAGAAAATTTTGAAACTGATAGCATTAAACTACAGAATGGACACTGCAAAATGCTCGAACATATCATGATCTTCAAAGGCTACTGAAGGAGGATTTGAAACCATTTAGAAAGTGAAATAACAGAATATAGTGTCAGCAATTCCAAAGCATAAACATTTGCAATAGAAATAGATTTGAACATGACATTGGTTTGTCTGTGCTTGCCTCTGAAAAGGCATTTCATGCTTGGTAGTAATTTTATAACAGAGCCATTTGCAGTCAACCAAGAATTAAGTGGTCAGTAACAGGAAAGAAAGAATACGTGACAGTCACTGCACACCTGGCCATGGAACAACACTGAGCACAGTATGCTAGAGCTATTCCTCTGTCGTTTTCAAAAAGCAGAATTTAATTTGAATTGATGATATACCAATCTGTGTTCGGTCTGATGCTTGTAACTTGTGTTAATGTTGTACAGAATCTCCAGTGTGGTGCTCAATATGGTCTCAAGTAGGTACAGGGATGGATGGCAGTGATCAGGAGTTTATGCAAAATTTAAATTTCTGATGCTCCTTGCTTTGAGTAAATGTTTTATTTACTCAAACTATGGCTCTTTGCTTAGTAAGAGGTATGACCCTGTCAGTATATTCATTTCTTCTTGCTGCTGGTGCATTCTCTGGTTAAGTAATTTACTAAGCTAGGGAGTAGTCAGGAATTTCAGTTTTGTATACGCTTCTCCATCACTGTCACTTTCTGTAGTTGTTTGAGGCCATCCTGAGAATCACCCTGTAATTTATAGCCACCATATTATTGGGAATCTGTATAATGTTAGTTTTAAGCATAAGATTGAACAAACTGCCAACACCGGATCTTCATTTAAAAATAGTTTCTGCTTTTGGAACATGAGACAGTCACCATGTTTACATGCAGGTAGTTATCTGATTTGAACTCGATTATTGAATTATCTGATAACTGAATCAGATTATTCAGATCCATGTAAATAGGAAAATTCTTATTGTAATCAGAGTATGTAAACTTTTAGAAACCTGATTCAAATACCTGGATTTTTCCAATTTAGATCTGGTAATATTTTCAGATTATTATTACGCTTGCTTATGCCTGGTTGCATGAAGTGTGTCTGTTCACTGGAATGTGGGTATTTGAGGGCAGATACTGTAATTTGGGGTATTTACTAGTATGTTGTGTACTAGTTTAGAGTAAATGATGGGTCTGGAGCAGTTGTAGAGGCAGATACAGGGGTGAGCCATAGCTGCTGGGCAGATATCACAGTATGGGGTAGTTATGGGACAGAAAGGGCAGTAAGGGATAGTTGCAGGGCATATACTCAGGTGTGGGGTAGTTGTAGAGCAGAATGCTCAGTAAGCATGGTGGGTATTTGAGCCAGCAGTTACACTGGAAATGATAAACTGAACACCACAAGACAAGGTTTTTGAACTAACACATATACTACATTAGTATTGGCAGCCCAGCTTTCAAGGTACAAGAACTTATCAGTTACCTTCCCTGGGAGGATGAACCAGACAGGCATGGAGGCTTCAGCACTTCATTTTGGGAATCATTGTTTCTCCCAGGGAAGGTAAATGATCATTACTAGGCCTGAAAGTCAGGTCCTGCTGTGGGACCCCCGAAAATGAGATGGTACAGATGTGCCAATATGATGAAAAAGCTACAGATAACTTCAAGTGCAAGAGTGTTGCCAGACTGGGGGTAGGCAGAGCAGATATTTATGTATTTGTTTAGTTACTTTATGTATATGCTTCCATGCTTCCCCTCCTGCCTCTCCACCCTGCCAACAGCACACTGACACACCGTGAGTCTCTAAGGCATCCCCACAGCTGTTGTCGCCCCTTACCTGGAGCCCAGTGACATGAGGTAATCTCCAATGGAGCCGTGGCTGTATCCCCATGTGTGGATGAGGTGGACAGGTCTTGCCCTCACAATTCTGCACTTTTGTTGGGACGCTTCTGCAACGGCGATAGGCAGGGGAGTTCTGGATCGGTGCTGGGCATTCTGTCTTCCTGGTGTGCTGGGGTAATTTTCTGATTTTTTCTGGAGGCACAGTGTGTGATTGGATGTCAGGTGCATACTCCAACGTCCATCATGCCTCCCTCCAAGTCTGGACTGGTGCTCAAGGTGCTGCAGGCTTCTGCCAAAAGGCCAGACAAGTGCCAAGTCTTACCCCTCCTCCCACCCTCAAAGAAGCAAGCAGTTCTTCACGGATGCTCGCCTTCTACCCCGGCTGGCCCTCCAACTCCCTGGGCTTGTTCCTGAACCTGGATCACCAACATCACTAGCAGTAGTGCTAACACTGCACTGGCAGGCCAACCCATGGTGGAGAAGATATTAAGGTATGGGCAGAATATATGGTAGTCAGTAGTTACTAAAGTGAAGGTAGTAGGGGTGATATCATTGAGGGTAGTAGCAGGGAAGAATATTGGCTAGCTGTGTTACTAGAGTGGGGATAATGGGGCATATTTTGGGGTTTGAAGTAGCTGCAGGAAAGTATGCGGGTTACTGTGAGTGTGTGTTATCAGAGGCTGGGTAGTTGTGGGATCAATATTGGGTAGTGGGTATTTGCAAGGCAGAGTACTAGGTAACTGCATGTGTTATTAGGGTGGGGTAGTTGTGGGGCAAATATTGGGGTGTGTGTGGTTACAGGTAGAACATTGGGCAGCCACAATGGTGTAAATAGAGTGAGGTAGCTGTGGAGCAGACAGTGTAGTGGATGTAGTTATAGGGCAGTATATTGGGATGTTCTGAGAGTATTACTACTGTTGGGTAGTTGTGGGGCACATATTTTATTATAGGATAGTTGCAGGGCAGAATATTGGGTTTCTGAGAATGTATAATAACTAGAGTTGTGGTAGTTCTGGAACAGATATTGGGTAGTGGGTATTTGCAGGGCCAAATATTAGGTAACTGCAAAGGTTATTACTATGAGGGTTGTGGGTTAACTATTGGGAAGTTGCAGGACACAAAATAGGGTAGTTCAAAAAGTGTGACTAGAGTGGGGGTAGCTGTGCTCAGACATTATAGTGAGAGGTAACAGTAGGGCAGAATATTTGGTAGCTGTGAGAGTTACTACAGTGGGTAGTTGTGGGGCAGATATTGTGGTGTAGGGTAGTTGCAGGGTAAATACTGGGTCACAGAGAATGTCTTATTAGAGTTGTGGTAGTTGTAGAATAGCTATTGGGGAATGGGGTAGTTACAGGACAAAATGTTAGTTGGCTTCTTAAGTGTTGCTAGGGTGTTGGTAACTGTGGCAGATAATGTGGTATGTGGTAATTGCAGGGCAGAATGTTGAGTAGCTGTGATGATCTTACACTGGTGTAGCTGTGGTGTAGATATTGTGGCATGTGACAGATGAAGGGCAGAATACTGTGCGGATGCATTAGTGTTGGAAGCGTGAAGGGTAGTTGTGTGTCAGATGATGTGAGTAGTTGAAGGACAGCATGTTGGAAAGCTGTGAGAATGTTTCTAGAGTTAGGTATCTGTGAGCAGATATTTGGGTGGGGTAGTTATAGGGCACAATATTATGTAGTTATAAGAGGAATGCTAGAGTGAGGAGTTGTGAGACAGATATTGGGGTGGAGCAGTTCCACATAAGAATACTCGCGCTAGCTGTAGGGCATTACAAGAGTAGGAATATTGTACCTGTGGGGCAGAGGTTGGGGTGTGAGGTAGCTGAAGATAAGAACTATATTCTTACTTTTTGTGGACAAAATACCTTTTGTCTGAATCCTAAGTATACAATATACTGTAGACAAAATAGCCATGTTACAACTGAAGCCCATGTAAATCAAACCAGATAACTCTCAGACATGTAAACAGATGCACTGAATCAGATTATTAAGAGAGACTGCATGTAAACAGCACTGCAGAAAACTCAATCAGGTTTTCAAGTTATCTGATTTCTTCAGATATCTGATTACTTCCTGACATGTAAACGTGGTGAGTGAATAGTTATAGGATTCTGTGCTCAGTGTTCCGTGGACAGGTTTGCTTGTTACTATCCCATATGATTTATATTCTATGCTGTTAAATCTATAATGGGAGTTGGACTTTCAGTATCAGTCAGCTAACCTGGTCACAAAACCCAATAAATCTGTCTGACCTCCTAGTACCCTTTATTCTACTGTCCATCTAGAGTTACCAAATTTTGTGATGTCAAAGAATACACTAAGTCCCTTTCTGATGAGCCCTTGGGCTGACCCCAAATAAATAGGTTTAAAGCCTCCACCACCTTCACAGCTCATTTTACAAGGGGTAGGCAAGAGTAAAAAATATTAAATATAATACAACAGGCTAGAGAACTTACATGAAGAATATCTGGCAGCTGGAAAAGAGGACTTGTCCTGGTTAAAAGAACATCGGGTAAACCTACACCTCAGGTCAGGTATTTGCACTTTCTTTGTTTCAGATGTATTTAACATCAGTGTATGGAGGTGTGGAGTCTCTGTTGAAGTGCTATGGTTACTTGGGACAAGTCTGAGTGTGCAGACAACTGGAATAATGTAAAGTTTAGTTTCTTTGTGAGAAATAAATATAGGGTTTAAGTCACTTTAAAATTAAAACCAATGTTAACTGAGTTTTCCTCTTGCTGACCTGTGTTTTGTTTGAGATGCTCTGTCATAAACATTTTTTCTGAAGCATTACTATAGACACTTGAGGTAGCCAGGCAATGAGGATTTCTGTCAGGCACAGGCAGCAAAATAAGCAGCAGCATTAACTAAAACTATACTATTGTTTGGCACTGTTGGTGTCTATATGCGTACTACGCCACCACGCCTGAGGACGGGTGTAACAGTGCACGAGAAGCAATGGAGTAAAGCAGTCAGAAACTCCAACGTGATGTCCTTGTTTTATTCAGTTGGTATACAGTGATTGGTAAAGTCAAGAATAGAACAATGGCGGCGAGGTGGGATCAGTGAAGTGTTGGTTAAATCTGGAACTGAAAAAAAAAAACCCAAAACAAAAAAAAGAATAAATAAAACAGAAATGGAAAGTGCTATTCCAAAGTTTGATTGTAGCCACGCTTAGGCGAGATGGACACGATGGCTCACATCTTTTGAACTGTTTGCTGATGGGAAAGGATTGATATTAGCTGGCGATGTGAGTGCAGCTACAAAGCAACGGAGAGCTTTATTACTACATCATGCAGGGACAGATGTACAAGATATTTTCTCGATGCTTGGGGACATCGGCGGGCCAACGGACTATGCTTTGCGCGGTAACAGCACTAAATGCCTACTTGCCACACAAGTGAACACGCTTGGCGGCAGGCCTCTACCAGCTAAGACAGAAGACAGGGGAGACCATACAGCAATTTGTCACCCGTCTGAGACAATCAGCCAAAGATTGTGACTTTGCAGGCGATAAGGATAATCAGATAAGGGATGCAATACTAAGTAAATGTAACTCTGAATATGTACGCCGAATTGTTAGAGGAGGGTCTGGCTGACGTGCTTGAGATTACTTGAGCTGTCTGCACAGTGTGAGAGAATAGAGTGCAAATGGCGATGCACGTGAGCTCAGAGGCCCCAAAACCTGAAACAGTTAATCGCGTATTCAAAAATGAGGAAAAGCATCACAGAAGAAAGCCAAAAGGAGAAGAGGAAAAGACAAAACGGAGAAAGTGTATTACCGATGTGGCCATGCAGATCATTTGGCAAAGACCCTACTGCCCGAGTGCGAGGACAGGCGTGCAAGAAATGTAAAGTTAGAAATCATTTTGCTAGATATGTAAACAAAAGGAAATGTGAAGCATACAGTTAAATGTGTCGATTCAGAGAAGCCAGACAGAGACTATGCATTTGTGATAAAGGAAAAAGGTGGCACGGACAGAACAATGTTCTCTGTGGAGGGAGTCAACCTGTTGATGCTAATAGACTCAGGGGCTTCCAGCAATATTGTGGACCAGGAGACCTGGGAAATGCTGAAGAGTAAAGAATCAAGTGTCGATCGTCAAAGACCGACAAGAAACTGTACACATATTCAGCAACTGAACCACTGGCCGTAAAGGATCTTCACATGTACAGTACCCATAGGCAATCGTAGTACACAGGCGAATTCACAGTGATATGTGTGGTCATGAACCGCTGCTTGGAAGAGAGACCGCTGTAAAACTGGGGGTACTAGGCTAGGTGTCAGTGTAGCAGCAGTGTCTGATGTGGGAGGGCAGATAAGGCAACAATACCTGGATTGTTTCAAGGTGTCGGAAAGCTAACACAAAGCAAATAAGTCTGCACATAGATGAGAAGGTGGTACCTGTGGCACAGCCCATTAGGCGGATACCCTTTCACCTGAAAGGCGGTGGAAACCAAAATTAAGAACTACTGGACATGGACATAATCGAGAGGGTGGTTGAGGCACACCATGGGTGAATCCGGTAGTGATCGTGCTGAAACCAAACAAAGAAATCAGGATGTGCCTGGACATGAGACAAGCGAACATAAGCGATTATACGTGGCAGGTACCCAATCCGCAGTGGATGAACTGTTGCAAGGCATGAACGGGTCTACCATATTCAGTAAGTTGGATCTTAAATGGGGCTACCATCAACTGGAACTGACACCAGAATCAAGAGGTATAACAACATTTGCAGTGCATAATGGGACGACAGATACAAAGACTCATTTTGGAGTTTCATCGGCCAGCGAGCAGTATCAGCATGAAATTGCAACTGCACTGGCTGGCATTGAGGAGTGAGAACATTTCAGATGATATCATTGTCCATGGCTCAGACAAGGGAGAGCCATGACCGGCGGCTGCACAGGTGCTGAACAGATTGGCGAATTCTGGCCTGGCGCTTAATCCAGACAAATGCCAGTTCAATATGGACAAACTGGTCTTCATGGGTATGTTACTCTCGCAAAAGGGCATAGGCCCCACGACTGAAAGAGTAAGAGCAGTGGTCGAGGCCAGGAGCCTGAGACAGCATCAGAGGTTCGCAGCTTCCTTGGATTAGTGGGATATAGTAGTAGGTTTATCCTCATTTCTCCACGCACGAGCCTCGCGCGAAGTTGACAAAGAAGGACACAATATTCAATTTTGGACCGACACAAAGATGGTTCAAGCACTGAAGAGCAAGTTAGCCAAAGCGGCAGCGTGTGCTTACTTAGAGCAAGGATGAGCCCACTAAAGAGTGATAGCAGGCGCAGGACCGGTAGGCATAGGAGCTGTACTGGTGCAGGAACAACACGGAGAGATGGTTCCAGTCTGTTATGTGAGCAGGAGTCTATCGGGTGTGAACGCAGGTACTCACAACGGGCGTGAGGCCCTTGCATTGGTTTGGGCCTGTGAGAAGCTTCACCCATATGTGTATGGCAAGAGATTTGATTTAATGACTGACCATAGGCGTTAGAGGCTATCTACAGTCCGCTCAAAACCGTGTGCTCGTATTGGCGTTGGGTATTGAGACTACAACCTTCACGACTTCCGAGGTTGTGCACATACCGGCGATATAACATAGCAGACCCTTTGTCTCGTCTATTGGGAGAGGCGGCAATGGAAGAATCACACACACATGGAGCAGAAGAGTACATACGGTTCATAGCCGTTAATGCAACTCGGTGCATTGACCACAAGAGAGGTCGAGGAAGCATCGGCGATTGATGAGGAACTGAGAGGTGAGAAGTGCCATTGAGACGGGGTGCTGAGAGGTGCAAGGCATATGCCCCGTGGCAAGTGAGCTGAGCACAATTGGACAGTTAGTTCTCAGGGGACGCGCATTGTGTTACCCGTGGACTTCACCAAGAGCTATAACTTTAGCCCATGAGGGACACTTGGGTATTGTGGGCACCAAACAGCACCTCAGGAGCAAAGTATGGTGGCCAGGAATGGACAAGGCCGCAGAGAAATATGTCAAATCATGCCATGGTTGCCAGATTGTAGCGCGACCAGACGTAGCAGAACCGTTGGAGACCAACGATGTTACTTGAAGGACCGTGGCAGGATCTTGCCACTGATTTACCTAGGTCCACTACCCACAGGACAGTCAATATTGGTAGTTGTCGATTATTACAGCAGGTATTATGAATATGACGTGCTGCAATCCACAACGGCTGAAAAGGTGATTGATAGTTTGGAGACCATCTTCAGTCACCATAGCCTTCCCATAACAATCAGGTCGGACTGTGGTCCGTAGTTTATGTCGATTCAATTCCAGAGATTCTGTCGGAGAGCGGAATACAGCACGTGAGGACACACAAAATGGGCACAGGCGAGCGGTGAGGTAGAGACAGAATGCCTCCCTCATGAAGAGGATTCGGATTGCACAGGCTGAAGGGTTGACTGGAACGAGAGCCTACGCAGATGTGTGACTGTATACAGATCCATTGATCACTCTACTACGGGCTGGAGCCCGGCTGAGCTTCTTTTCAAGAGAAAACTAAGGGGAAACTTCCAGATATATCCACACTGGAGAGTGACCTAGAGGTACGAGACAGAGACGCTGAGAAAAAGGGAAGTACAAAGACTATGCTGACAACCAATGCAAAGCCAAATATTCGGAGGTGGACGTTGGGATCAAGTCCTTGTGAAACAAGACCAAGTAGATAAGTTCGTAACACCTTTTGATAAGATACCACATACGGTGATCAGCAAGGAGGGAAACCAAGTGGTTGTTCAGTCACCAACGGAGCAAGATATTGCAGGAACACAACGTTCGTGAAAAGATACATGCCTGAGGAGACTACTCTACAGATGAATGAGAATAACCAACCGAGGAAACTGGAGGGCAGAGTCCTATGTTACAGAGATCGGGTGAATCCACCCAGGAATCGCCACAAAGGCCTATAACACCAAGAACAGACAGTCCTCATAGGCAAATTAAATTATCTCAGAGACTTAAGGACTTTATTATTAAGTAGTTATACCATAGAGTAACCACCTATAGATATATATATAAAAAAATAATAATAAAATAAATATACATAAAGATTAAGGGGATAAAAGATGTATAACAAGTTTAAATCTAAGTAAAGGGGATGTCGTATATATGTAATGACGCCACCATGCCTGAGGACGTGGGTGTAACAGTGCATGAGAAGCAATGGAGTAAAGCAGTCAGAAACTCCAACGTGGTGTCCTTGTTTTATTCAGTTGGTATACAGTGCATGGTAAAGTCGAGAATAGAACAGTTGGTACTGAAGGATTTTATATTTTCAAACTTCAGCTGTTGTGTTTTGTTTTGTGGTTGCCAGCTGAACTTTCTGAGGGTGGATAAGGCTAAGCCTGCCACGTGTCATGCCTCTGCCTTGGCTTAGCTGGCTGGACAGTGAGTGAGTGGTGCTCGGGTGTACAAATTAGCTAAACAAGTGAGATTATGTTCATTTTTCATCATTCACAGAGTGTTTCAAGCCAGGGTGGGGGTGTGTACTAACTGCAGCATCCCACACTAGTATCACTGTCACTCCTGCACTAATGCTGTGTGCGCTGCTGTTTATGTGGCTTGCTTCAGAGGGTGGGGTGTAGCTAGCATGATCCAACCCACAGAATGGTCTAAGGCAGCATGCTGTTTATGTTGATTAAATTTGAAGATGTACTGGTGTAGTACTACTGCAGTAACAAACATCAGATCAAAGGCTGTTTATGTGCTTGAAGCGTCCAGGGTGTACTGCAGTACTGCAACATCCCACAGTTGAAGGATAAAAGGCAGGCTGATTGTGTGGCTTTTTGCTTTCAGAGTGTACACCATCCTTGGGCCCACACTCTAATGCTGTTTATGAGGCTTGTGACTTTGCAGGCGTGCTGCTACTGCAACCCACACCATGGTCTAAGCCTTTTTACATGGCTTCAGTGGTGTATACAGCGGGTGCAGTAAATGCATTATTCCAGCAGGATAAAAGGCTGGTTATGTGGCTGTGGAGGTGTACTACTGCATCCAACATGGAGTACAAGCTGTTTTGCTTTTATATGGCTTTTGGGGTTGTACAGTACATCATCAGAATCCCACACCAGGGTCTAAGGCTGTTTGTGGTTTCAGGAGTATACTGAAGCATATCCAACACCACAAGGCTTTAAGGTTATATGTGGCTTAGAAGGTGTACAGCAGCATACTCTGACACCAGGGTCTAAGCCAGCTGTTTATGTGACTTTGGGGCTGGGGTGTGTGAGGGGTATAATAGAAGTAGTCTTGCATTCCTCAGCAAGCAAGCAAGCAAGGCCAAACCAAAACCACAAGAATAAAAATAAGTGAAGTGTTTAATAGCAACTTATATTGTTAGCATTGGAAACATTTGAGGCACACCAGCTTTTCTATTCTACAACAAGAAATATGCTATCTCTTTCCTTCCAGTACCTTTTAATTTACATTACTGTTTACCTCAAATCTGCATCAGCAACTAGTTAGTTCATGCACTACAGTGAATTATGTCATCTCTTCTGCTCCTGGGCTATGTGACTAGCATCTCCGTGAACTTTTCGAGAAGTAATAAATAAAATTCAACAATGGTGGAAGCTAGAAAATTGGTTGGATTTTCTTTAGTTAGTTGAAGTCACAAATTTCAAACTAGCTCGAAAATCAGTCATAATGTGTCATTAGTCAGTCATAATTGTTTTTCAACAGACTCTGGGGTCTAGTAGCATCCCTCATTATACCTCATTTGTAGTGTCCATGTCCCTCATTTCAGTGACAAAAGGTTGAGAGGTATGTTGTGTGGTTAGAGATGGACTTGGAAAGTGGTGTGGTGTTTCCTCCTATGGTAGCCTTATGGCAGAGCACTGCCAAACTGTTTCCCCACAAGAAGCAAATACAGCCCCACCCTCTGTGATTGGGAACACAATACCCTCACCACTTATCATTCTAAGCATGTAACTAAACAGCAAGGCAATAATTGTAAAATACATCAGCAGTTGCAAATAAATAAGCACTAGTTTTATTTTGGGGTTGCAGAACAAGTTAATGGATGAGGTAAGCAAAGGTAAAAATAAAGCTAGCAGGTTGCATTCACCCCACTGTATGGCATGTCTCAGTATCTCTCCCTCCACTGGTGCACCAGTTAACCCCACTTACCTCTGGAGCTCTCAGTTACAGTTTGAATGTGCACATGGATGCAGAGTTGCAGGCTTGTGGTGCTTGGACCGCAGTGTGGTACCATGTAGATTCAGTTATTGGTTGCAGCTGCTGACTGACAAATTACACAGCTGGATGATAAAACAGTTGCTCCTGGCTATAAGCTGTAGCTGTGGGCTTGATTCTAAGGTAGCACAGGAATGCCTAGAAAATATCTCTAGCTAGCTAAACAATAGGAATGATAAGTTTCTGTGGGTAACGCACAGTACTCACAACGTTTAGATAACTGGCTGGTGCTGTTTCCCAGAGGACATCTCCTGCTTAGGCAGATGATGGTTGGATGGTCTATTCTATAGGCTAGATACAGGTGTGTCCAACCGGTGTAACCCCTACAAATGGGGGTTCCCGAAAAGTCTTCCTTGTGCTTGCCAAAATGCTCACTGCCAGGCTGGTGTTCTAGCTTTTAGTAGATTAAATGTATTGCCAGAGAGTGCCTGTATTGCCTCTGTGTACTGCCTCTTTAAGAGCTGCCTGGATTGCAGTCTTAATTAATCTAAAAGGGGAGCTGTTAGAAGATGTACTTGTTTGCTGTGCATTTGTTAGAGTAGTAATAATATTGCAGTTTGTTCTAACCTGCCTTCTTTGCAGCAAGGACTGTTCTGTTTGTCTCCACCAACTTGGCCGGGCTGTCAGAATGGGCCAGTCAGTACTGTTGGGACTCTAAAATGGAGCCTGCCTACAGGGGGCTTGGTAGGGGTCAAACTTTTAGGAATTGTAGTTTTTGCATTTTGGCGCCTAAAATAACCTGGAGGGGGCCCTTGTTGTGACTGACAGACAGATCAGCCAACTGAACCTTTTGGATCTTGGGAATCCCAAGCTGCTTGCAGCTAGTTTCAATTCTGAGTTGGGAAGTGAAAAGATGACAGCTTGAATGATTCAAGAAGCAGCCCCGCGTAGATTCACGTGGGGAGAACCGTGGAAAGGCCTGAGTTTTGGCCTGCATGCTGCCTGCTATCCCTGAGAGGGAACTTCTGCCTTTTTGACTGAATCCTGAGCTTGGAGAGCAAAGTAAGCCACTGAATTGTGACCAGGCTCCTACCTGAAGAAGACCGAAGATTTGCTGAATGCGATCTGCCTGTCGAGACTTCCAGCCACCTCTGAACTCCCGGATTGTGCAGAGACTTTGTAAGTATAGCGCAGTGGTCTAAGGCTCTGAGCTGCAAATTTAGTGACATCCAGCAGACCAGACCTGGGTTTGAATTCACAACTTCCACTTGAATACTGTGTGACCCTGAGCAAGTCACTTAACCTCCTTGTGCTCCCAGGTCGCTCCAGTAAAAAGCTTTCAGCTTAGCGTGCTATACCTGGTTAAACAACTAAATAAAAAAAATAAAAAATTGCGACTCGGAGAGCCTTTTGCGGGTACAGTGGAATTTCCTTGTGTGCTTATAGTGGGTTGTGATTTGGTTCCCCACTGTGGTTTGAATTGTGTTCTGTTTGCTGGAAGCTGCATTAGAATTTCTTCACGATAAATGTGCTGTGTGCCGCTAGTGGGTCGCGATTTGTTTCCCCACCGTGGTTTGAACTGTACTGATTGCTGGAAGCTGCATCCAGCCCCACGGACTGAATCCCAAATCATCTCTATTGGGCCTGGGCCTTGCCACATTGGCCCTGCCCAACTACCAGCTGCACAGAGAAAGCCATTGATGAGAGACCTGCCTGGGATCAGCCCCCTGCTCAACACCTGAACAGGAACGATGCCTCGGTGATTCATGTGGGCCCCATTTCTCCGGCACTTCAGCTCAACAACCTGCAGTCTCGATTTCATCCTACCTGTGTCCAGTATTGGGTATCATGAGTAAAAAGCAGTGCAGCTCCCTGCAACAACAGCTAAATCTAAAGTGTTGTCATCTGATTGTCTGGTTGCTTTTTCTTTCACTAACTGAGCCCTCTGGCTCGGATTACAAATAATGTGTGTTGTGCATGTTGCTTTCTTCCATCACAGGGCCTCAACCAGCTGCAATGTTCCTGGCTAGCCCATCATCTCCCTACCTGGGTACCCAGAGGTGTGACTGTGTGGGGACTTAAAGCACATGTGTAACCGCTGGGTGGCGCTATCCCAAGGGCTACTACCCTGCCTGCTTGGCTAATAGCAGGTTAAGGGGCCTGAGTTCTGAAGCAGGTGCCTCCACCTGGAGGTCAGGGTTGGTAGTGGTCAAGCTAACCAGGGCACAGCCCTCCGGACACTGTAACCCCTGTTTCCCTGCTAGTGGCAGGAACAACACCAATAGTCGCTTTACAATACCCTGATACATTTCACAAGTACCCACAGTTTGCACTTACTACCAGGGCTGGTTTCTCTGGCTTGACCCTGGGGACCCCTGTAAAAAAAAAAAAAGGTTAGACACAGCAGATAGCCACAGCATGGTACTCTTGGTACAAACTGGAAACACAGTCAGGTTAAATGCAGAAAAAATTTGATCTGATTTATTCAGGGGCTTGAACAAGCGAGAGGGCTTAATCGGGTTGATTTGCTTAAATGCTCTATCAAATAAACAGTCCTGCATGCACTTCAGAGTCCCTAAATAGTCACAGCCTCTGGGTACCCAGGTGGAGAAGAGATGGTCTAGCCAGGACTGTTGCCGGGGCCAGCGTGAGCTGGTTGGGGCCCTGTGATGGAATAAAACAACATACACAATACACACTATTTGTTATCCGGACGGAGGGCTCAGTTCATGAAAGAAAGATAAAAAAGAACAACAAGACAATCAGATGACACACTAGATTAAGATGTTGTTGCAGGGTGCTACCCTGGTAATTACGATACCCAAGACTGGACACAGGCGGACGAGAATAGAAACAGCAGGTGGTGAATCTGGAGTGCCAGGAGAAGCAGGCCCACACGATTCGCTGAGGCTGCTGTCCTGTTCAGGACGTGGAGCAGGGGCTGATTCTTAGGCAGGGCTCTCATCGATGGTTTTCTCTGTACAGTGGGTAGTCTGGGGGTCCACGTGGCAAGACCCGGCTGCATGGAGATAACTGTGGATTCAGTCCGATTGGCCTGGATACAGCTTCCAGCAAGCAGAACACAGTTCAGCAAGGTGGGGTACCAAATCACGACCCACCACAAATACACACCACATTTATATGTAAGAAATCCTACAGTACCAGGTAATCCCTCTCCGATTGGGCTGGAACTCCTAACAAGTCGATCGATTCAGCAAAATCTTTGGTTTTCCTTAGGTACTGAATCTGGTACAAGTCAGTGGCTCACAACTCGGATTTTGTCCGAAAATACTGCCCGCTCCTCTCAGGGCAGCAGGCATACTAGCAGGCCAAACTTGGGCCTCGCCACAGTTCTCCGCGCTAACTACTCGCGAAGCAGCTGTTGCTTCTTTAGCTTCAATTAAGATCTGCCTCCAGACAGCAGGCAGCAGGTGATGTCCACACGATCCAAAAGGTTTGGTTGGCTGACTCAGCTGTCAGTCACGACAAGCCTTCCCTCCTGGTACAAAAGGTGCCAACAGCCTAAAACTACAATCCCCACAGTTTTTACTCCACACAGCCCTGCAAGCAGGCTCCATTTTAGAGTCCCAAAGTACTGATTGGTCCAATTCATTAGTTCAGGACCAAGATGGTGGAGAGAGGCAGAAAAGTCCTCGCTGCAAAGAAGGCAGGTTAGAAACAACTACAATATTATTATTCTAATGGTTGATCAGTAAGCACGCACACCTTCTAACAGAGCTCCCTCTGCACAATTAGTGATGGCAGAAACAAAGCAATTATCCAGCAGCCTGAGCGGGACTCAAGCATGAAAACACTTAGCTGCTCTTCCCAGTTCAATTATAACTGCAATGAGGCAGCTCTTAAAGAGACAGTAACTAGAGGCTTTACAGGCACTCTCCAACCTTTAACCTTATGGTTAGAACGCCGGACACCAGCCTGGTAGTGAGCATTTAGGCAAGTTCACTGAAGACTTTTGGGAACCCTCATTTGTAGAGGGGTTACATGCATAACTGTTTGATTAATATAGCCTTTAAGCCAATCAACCTGATTACGCCCCTTCCTTGTTCAAGTCCCCTGAATAAATCAAATCTGACTTTTTCTGCATTTAACCTGACTGTGGTTCCAGTTTGTGCCAAGAGTACTGTACTGTTGCAATTTGCTTTACATAACCTTGTTTTACAGTGGGTCCCCAGGGTTGAGCCAGAAGAGCCTGCCCTGGTGGTAAGTGCAAACAGTGTGGGTACTTGTATGGTGTACAAAGGGTACTGTGAAAGTGATTATCGATATTGCTCAGGCCACTAGGAGGGAAAGAGGGGTTACAGTGTCCCAGAGGGCTGTGCCCAGGTTAGTTTGACCATTACCAACCCTGACTTCTGGATGGAGGCACCCATTGCAGAACCTAGGCCCTTAATCTACTGCTAGCCAAGCAGGCAGGGTAGTGGGATAGTGCCACCTAGGGTTACATCTTGGAGGCTCACCGCTGGGATTTGTGCCTTCTAGTGGCCAAAAATTATGAATTATTATTAAAGATTAATGGTTATCCCAGTAGAAATGGTGGTTAACTAGTTGGTGGGTGGTGTACTGGGCAGGAGATCAATTCCCCAAAATGCTCTGCTTATGCTGGATATTTCCTGGATACTAGTAATAACACTGTAGAGGGAGCACTCCAAAGTTGAATGTTTAAAAACCATGTGGTGGTGGGTTGACAGGCTGATTTGATCACCCAGACTTTCATAGCCTTGGTAGAGTGTAGTGACCATGTGGACAGCTCTAAAGTGCCAAAGACTATTGCCTCAGAAGGGTCCCAGCCGCCTGGAGAGTGATAACAAAAGACAGTAAAGACCCTGGGAGGATGAGCTCCCACCATTATCTGAGACTTTAAGGAAAAATTTGCTAAGTTGTTGCTGGAGAAAGGGAAAACCGTAGAGGACTTTAAGAAACTGTTCCTGCCACCTGGGGGTGTTCTTTCCCCAACACCCTCCCACTCCAGCACCTGTTACTGCCCTGGCTTCTGTGCCTTGTGCCAATGCTGGTCCCTATATCTGTACCTGCCATTAGTCATGATTCCTACGAAGGTTGAGAATCTTCTCTGGCACTCCTTCCCACTTCAGGGAGGATGACTGGGAGACCTGAATCGACTGTGTCGCCCCTTGGTACCTGGAGTGGCAGTGTACGGAGGCTGAGAAGCAGAAAAGAATCATAGAGTTTGAGGGCCCTGCCCTGAAGCCATTACATTTTGAGGTCCACGAACCCTGATGCATCTGCTTCTAGAAGTACCTATCTGTACTTGATGGCAGTTTGGGATCATTGAGTCAGGGAGACTTTGATGTTGAAATTCCAAGGTATGAAACCATGGAAGGGGAAAGTTTGTCTATGTATGTTACTCACCTAGAAAGAGCTCTGCAGAAAGCTTACCAGAAAGGTGGGGTAGCTGTTAGTTATTTGAGCAGTGTGAGATTGGAGCACATACTGCAACATGCTAAGCATTCTAAACTGAAGATCATCCAGTTAAGGCTCCAGGACAGGAGAGGTAACCCACCTGACTTCTGTGACTTGGTAAAGAACTCCGGAGGTAGAAGGTGAAGAGGGAGATTATAATTATGGAGTGAGTGCAGCCCAAGTGATAATGGCACCGAAGGCCTTCCAAATGGAGACCACTAAGAGTGTCCACTGGGCTAAACGGTGGGGAGGGAGTTGCTGAAGGAAGTCAGAAAGATACAACCGGGTACGTTCGCTGAGATATCCCCTGCTGACAGAGACCCTGGCCCCTGTCAGGACATGACCATTACGGGGTGGTGGCATCCTCAGTCATCCTCTACTGAGGGTGGCTTCTCGGCTGAGTTCAAGGAATTGACTGCCACCCTAAAGGAGCTTTTGAGACATGGTACACCACCCGCAGAAGTCGGATCACAATCTCCCATCGATGCTCCAGCATCCCCTGTTATGTTTTTCTCAAGGATGCCCCAAGAGCGTCATTTGTCACAATTGCAGCAAGGATGGCCATATGAAGAGGGAATGCCAGTCAAAGAAGGACTTAGAGAAAGTGGTGAATCAACTTCAAGGAGAGCTTCAGAAAATGAGTCAGTAGTCAAGGTAAGTAACTGAATGACCCAGTAAAGGCTTTGGCCATCCTAACTCAAACCCCTCTGTGGCTAAATCGTCTGTCCAGGCCCCTGCTGTTGTCCTTCAGACTGGTCCAAGATAGTGGGCCCTTCAATGGAGACTAATGTGGCTGTGAATGGTATTCCTGCTCGGGCTGTGCTTGACAGTGGTTGCAAGTGACCATTGTGTTTCAGGACTGGTATGACAAACACTTATCTGATGTGCCATTACAATCCCTGGAAGGCCTATAGTGTGGGGGCTGAGCGACAAGTCTTATCCATATCTAGGATATGCCCGCTTCTGGTTGTCTTTTCCTGCAACTGTCACTGTCATAGAGGAGCAAGTAGAGACACTGGCCCTAGTGTGTGTCCCCACCAGACTGTGTGATGGGGTTCCCTGTTATTGGAACAAATGCCCATGTTTGGGAGACTAGCACAATTCTGCCATGAGAAACAAGAGCAGCTAACTGGATGGGCCTAAGAATTCCAGCCTTAGTGAAAGGGGCTTATGACTGGCAGCAGAGCCCCGATGAAGTGGACCCAGATGAGCCAGTGGGGATAATGTGGAAAGGAACCTAACTCCTTGGTATTGGCCCCAATGCCCAGTGCACAATCCATGGAGAAGTCCACCTAAAGAGAAACGTAAAGAACAAATATTAATGTTGGATGCACCAGGAGATGGAAAGTTGCCAGAGGGATTACTGGTCAACCCAGCATCTTGCCTGCTCCAGCCTATGCATGGAGTGATGGTCCAGATTCAGAATGTGTCAGATCGGAGATTCAGGTGAACAGAGGTGCACCCTAGCTACATTATGCTGCGCCAACACTGCAGTATTGCCCAGCAGCAAGTGCTCTGGTGAGGAGAGAGTGACCCTAGACTTATTTGACTTTGGTGACTCCCGTTAGCTGAATGGAAGACTAGAATTAGCAAGAAACTTCGTTCAGAGGGACCAAGTGTTTTCATTAAAAGATTGGGACGTGGCGTGTGTCCAGGGTGCAGAGCATCATATATGCCTGCATGATGACTGGCCATTTCGAGAGATCTCGGCATCTCGCCCCTGCAGACATAGATGATGTGAGGAGACACCTGCAGGAAATGCATGCTGCTGGTGTGATACAAGAATCAAGGAGCCCATATGCCTCTCCCATTGTGGTTGCATCGAAGAAGAATGGGTCAGTAAGGATGTGTGTTGATTATCAAATACTGAACCAGCGGACCATCCCTGATCAATGCACCATGCCCCATATACAAGAATGCCCAAGATTGTTTGAATGGGAGAAATGGTTTTCGTATTGGATCTTCATGAGCGGATACTTCCAGATCCTGATGGCCCCAGAGGACCGTGAGAAAACAGTCTTCATCTGTCCTTTGGGGTTCTCAGAATTCCTGAGAATGCCACAGGGGATTTCAGGTGCCCGCCACCTTTCATCGACTGATGGAATGTGCGGTGGGAGATATGAACTTGCTGGAATGTCTAATGTACCTGACGATGTCATTGTGTTTGGGCACGCATTAGAGGAGCATGAGACCTGACTGTTTAAAGTCCTAGACCAATTGGAAGGCTTCAGCCTTAAGCTGTCCATTGACAAGTGCCAGTTTTTCAAACCTCTGTGAGTATGTGGGGCATGTAGTATCTGCAGAAGGGATAGAGACTGATCCCAGTAAGGTTGAATCACTGACTACTTGGCCCCAGCCCCATAATTTGAAAGAAGTGCAATGTTTCCTGGAGTCCTGTGGCTGCTACTGCAGGGATCATAAAAGACTATTCAAAGGTGGTTCGCCTGCTCTTGAATCTTACCCAGGGTTGTATAGGCAGGGGCATCACCAGCAGGAAAAGGGAGGTCATAATTCCACTATACAAGACACTAGTGAGGCCCCACCTGGAGTACAGTGTACAGTTCTGGAGACCATACCTTGTAGGACATAGACAGGGTAGAGAAGGTTCAGAGGAGGGCAACAAAGATGGTGCATGGATTGCATCCCAAGTCCTATGAAGACAGGTTGAAGGAACTGAACATGTACTTCCTGGAGGAGAGGAGGGGAGAGAGAGGATATGATAGAGACATACAAGTATCTTACAGGGAGGAACAGGGTGCAGGAAAACACTATTTTTAAGCGAAAAGATGTTCCAGGACTAGAGGGCATGGGATGAAGTTGGAGGGAGGACGATTCAGAGGAAACATGAGAAAGAATTTCTTCACAGAACGGGTGGTGGACAAGTGGAACACCCTGCCAGAGGAAGTGGTGGGGGCTGAAACAATCATGGGATTTAAGAATGCATGGGATAGACATAAGAATTCTGGAGGTCAGGGGTAAGGGTAACAGACTTCTAGGAAAACAAACTGAACTTACAAGCTCAAATGGGCAGACTGGGTGGGCCATAGGCCCTTATCTGCCGACACTGTCTATGTATCTATGTATCTATGTATCTATGTTGCCCTCCTACCAACCATAAATATAAAAAGGGTCAGTCAAGAACCAGAGAGAAGTGTACTTCCACACAGATGAATTTTTGGCCCCTGGACATCCGAATGTGAAGCAGCCTTTCATGAAGTCATGTACCAGCTCACCCACACCCCATCCTTGCCTGTGCTGACCCCACCAAGCCCTATGTGCTGCATATGGATGTCAGTCTGCAGGGTCTAGGAGCTGTGCTGTATCAAGCACATGAGGATGGTTTGAGAATGGTGGCCTTCGCCAGTAGGGCTTGACCCCTTCGAGCAAAACTACCCTGTGTACAAGCTGGAGTTCCTTGCGCTAAAATGGGCCATCATTGACCAGTTTCATGAATACGCTATGGGCCAAAGATATTGGTGAAGACCGACAATAACCCGTTAACCTATGTACAGACTTTAGCTAAGTTAGGCGCTACTGTGCACTGGTGACTTTCCACTTTATCAACCTATGATTATGCTGTTGAATATAGGCCAAGAATGAACCATATTGATGCTGGCGCCTTGTCACGAAGGCCAGTTTCCAAGAGTGATTGGGTCAGGCTGTCTGAACCTGACATTCGGGCCCTGTGCCAAAAATTTGACCGATATGAACAGATGTTTGCGGACACAATGGACTGTTTAGTAGATTGCTTAGGCCCTCCTGATAGCTGCATACCAGCTGCCAATTGACACTTTTCTGCTCTAGATATTAGTGCACTACCTCAGTTTGACAATGACAGCATTCAGTGGGCTCAGTCCCAAGATCCTATGATTCAGCCTGTGCTTCATGCCCGCGGCGGGGAAAGATGTGTCATGCTCGTTCTCCCTGACTTGCAAACTGCTCTATTGTTTAAAGAAGGCCCCAGGTTGAAGTTACTCAATCAGTTGTTGTACAGAGAGACAGTAGATTGTGTGCTGTGTAGACAAGCAGCAATTGGTCCTGTCCATCCTTTAAAGATTTGGTACTGAGGTCTCTCCACAATCACATGGGGCACCTTGGTATTGACAGAGCTCTCAACTTGATACAATCTCGATTCTACTGGCCCAAGATGGGGGCTGATGTTGAGCACCATGTAAGACCTGCAGTGGTGCCTGCAAAGGAAAGCCCTGCCTCAGAGCGCTGCCCCCTTGTCAATATTACTACCAGCACCCCATGGAACTGGTCTGCATAGACATTTTGTGTTTAGAACCTGATCAGCGGAATATTGGCAATGTATTAGTGGTTACAGATAATTTCACATGGTATGGGCAAGCTTTTCCAACTAAAGATCAAAAGGCCTCTACGGTGGCCAAGGTGCTAATAGAAAATTTCTTTGTCCACTAGGATGCCCTCAGCGGATCCACTCTGACCAAGGCAGAGATTTTGAAAGTCAGCTAATCAAATAAATGCTCTCTCTATGGGGGTGCGGAAGTCAAGAACCACCCTTATCACCCACAGGGGATCCTCAACCAGTACGTTTAACTGCACCCTTCTAGACATGCTGGGCACCCTCCATCCCAAAGACAAGCTCTAGTGGAGCCAGCAGATTAGCACCTTGGTCCACACATACAATTGCACAAAAATGATGCTACTGGGTTCTCCCCTACTGCCTTATGTTCAGGAGGGAGGCCCGTTGCCCATTGATGTCTGCTTTGGGGTCTCTCAGATGGGTCCAAGCCAAAAATTACCTACAGTATGTACAGAAACTGAAAGCTCAATTGAACCATGCCTATCAACTGGCCCAGACAATGGCCGCCAAAAGAAATCTCGCCAACAAAGAGAGGCATGATAAAAAGTAAAGGCTTAAGAGCTTCGAGCCTGGAGACTGTGTGTTGTTATGATTTGGGACTGGATGGCAAACACAAAATTGCTGATAGGTGGCACCATCTTCCCCATATAGTAGTTGGTCAGTTGAATGATCTACCAGTGTACAAGGTGCGCCCAGAGCATAACTCCAAAGCTGTCAAGACCATGCACCGTAACCACTTGCTACCTATCGGCCAAGTCATAATTGAGGCTTAATCATCAGAATTGATTCCCTGGGCCGGTGACTCATGCTGCTGCAAAAGAGACAGAGTCAACCTACCCCAGTAGTTACAGACTTTCGTTTCCCCACAGCAGGCCCAGAATGATAGTGACTGTCAGTCCACCTCTGGCGAAAGTGAATGTGACAACGCCTTATTACCCTCCTATGAATTGAGTCAGCTGTTTCGAGGTAACCCTATGACTAATTGTGGGGATGGAGCTGGGCTTTCTGGACTGCCTAACCCACAACCCGTTCTGGAGCCAGTGCTCCCTGAAAGTGAAGTGCAAGTATTCGTCTGAGGTTGCGGACTCTCTGTATTTGCGAACTGTGTGAATTGCCGAAGAAGGGGCTGATGGTTTGAGTCTCTCTGGTGACACACCAGAACTGGAAGAACAATGTGAGAGTGACAGCCCTCTTGGTGCCATAAAGCCTAATTGTATCAGAGCCTCCTCAAAATGAGCAACATGGGCCTCTGTCAGAAGATAATGAGCAAAGTGTTGTGGAAACAGAGTCTACAGAGCAAGGAGCTGACAGTGCTCCAAGTTTGTACATTCCCATGCATGCAGAGGCACCCTTCACAAGTGACAAGCTCAAAGTTAGTGCTGAAAGTACAGAGACTGTGGCTGCTCCCCCAGAAAGACTGGCCGAGCTGTCAAGCCAGTGCTATACTTTAGTTACGATTCCTCTGAGAGGCCAGTGGATTTGCCTCTTAATGTGGTTCTAAAGGGGTTTATGTTTTGCCAAGCTCACTGCCTAAATTGAGCTTGATGGCCAACTCAGGTTACTTGTTCTCTCCTCTTACCATGGTGCCCCTGCCCCATACAGCCCCAAGTTAGCTGACAGGGAAGGACCCCTCACATTATTTAATGTACAAGAAGTTATTAAATGAATCAGTATTACTTGTATGAAACCCATGTAAGTATTGTCAATATGGATGTAGTAATGTGAAGTATATTGAATGTATGGTAACACAACAAGCTAATGATATATATATGTCTCATTTATATTGCATTTTGATATTGTGATGGTACAGACTTGATGCAAGCATAAGTTTCCTCCAGGCAGGAAGATGTAACCCCCACAAATGGGATACCTGAAAGTCTTCCCTGAGCTTGCCTAAATGCTCGCTGCCAGGCTGGTGTTCCACGCTTTAGTAGATTAAATGTATTGCCAGTGAGTGCCTGTATTGCCTCTGTGTACTGTCTCTTTAAAAGCTGCCTGGATTGCAGTCTTAATTAATCTAAAGGGAGCTCTGTTAGAAGATGTGCCTGTTTGCTGATCATTTGTTAGAGCAGTAATAATATTGCAGTTGTTCTAACCTGCCTTCTTTGCAGCAAGGAGTGTTCTGTTTATCTCCACCAACTTGGCCGGACTGTCAGAATGGGACAATGAGTACTGTTGGGACTCTAAAATGGAGCCTGCCTACAGGGGCTAGGTGGGGTCAAAACTTGTAGGAATTGTAGTTTTGCATTTTAACGCTAAAATTACCTGACCCTTGTTGTGACTAACAGGCAGATCAGTCAACCGAACCATAGAACATAGAAACATAGAAGTTGTTGGCAGATAAGGACCGCCAGGCCCATTCGGTCTGCCCATTTCTTTTCTACCTTATTGGCATTTGCTCTGTCAATGGCCTATCTATTCCTACTAATCTGTATTGCTATCCCATGCCTGATTGAAGCCCTGCACTGTATTCATATCCACCACTTCCTGAGGTAGGCTGTTCCATGCATCCCACCCTTTCTGTGAAATAGAACTTCCTCACATTTCCCCTTAATCGTCCTCCCTCTAATCTCATGCTGTGTCCTCTTGTCCTGCTATTTTCTTATACTGAAACATGTTAGACTGTTTCACCTTGTTAATGCCTCTTAAGGTGTTTGAATGTTTCAATCACATCACCTCTCTCCCTCCTTTCCTCTAAGGTATACATATTGAGCTCAGTTAATCTGTCCTCATATGTTTTCTGATGCAGTCCCTGCACCATTTTGGTAGCCCTTCTCTGGACTGCCTCAATTTGTTTAATGTCCTTGTGAATGTGGCCTCCAGTACTGCATGCAGTACTTCAGATGGGAGCCTAACCAGTGTCTTGTAAAAGGGATTATTACCTCTCTTACGACTTGTGATACCCCTACTTATCACCCCAACATCCCACTAACCTTACCTACTGCTTTAGTGGTCTGTTTGGATGATTTCAGGTCATCGGTGATGATGATGCCTAAGTCTCTTTCTTCCCTTGTGATTGCCAGCAACTCCCTCCCAGCCTATAGGTGGCTTCAGGGTTTCTTTTCCCTATGTGTATGATCTTGTACTTCTTTGCGTTAAACCCCAGTTGCCACTCTTCCAACCATTTTGCTAGTTTATCCAGATCTCTTCTCATTCTGCCCATCCTATCTGGATCATCTACTCTCTTGCAGATCTTGGTGTCATCTGCAAACAGACAAACCTTACCCTCCAGTCCATCTGCAATGTCACTGATGAAGATATTGAAGAGGATTGGCCCCAGGACTGATCCCTGAGGTACCCCACTTGTGACTTGCATCTCTTCTGACTGCATACCGTTTACCACCACTCTTTGTTTTCTGCTCATCAACCAGTTTGCCACCCAGTTGTCCAACGCCTGACCCACCCCCGAGCCTACCCAGCTTATTAATCAATCTTCTATGTGAACAGTATCGAAAACTTTGCTGAAGTCAAGGTAGGCGAGATCAGCTGCTCCCCCATGGTCCACCACTCTGGTTACCCAGTCAAAGAAATCTATGAGATTAGTTTGACAGGACCTTCCTTTGTAAACCCATGCTGTCTTGGATCCTGTGCTCCTATGGATTCCAGGTGTTGCACTCTCCTTTCCTTAAGGAGTGTTTCCATAATCTTGCCCACTACTGAGGTAAGACTGACTGGACTGTAGTTCCCTGCCTCTTCTCTGCTACCGCCTTGTGAAGCAGGATCACATGAGCCCTTCTCCAGTCTTCTGGGATGTCTTCTGTGCTCAGAGACTCACTAAACAGTTCTGATAATGGCTCTGCTAGTTCCACCCATAGCTCTTTAGTACCCTTGGATGTATGCCATCAGGTCCCATTGCCTTGTGCTCCTGAGCTCATTGAGCTCTAGTAGGACCCTTTCTTTTGTGATGGGACTAGTGCACACCTCACTCCCCGTGTCAGTAGTGCTGTGCTGTGGGTCCTGCCCTACCTTCTCTTCAGTAAATACTGAGCAGAAGTGTCTATTTAGGATAGATGCTTTTACATGGTCCTCCTTCTCACATACATCCTTATCCCTTTGAACCATTTGGATCTTTGGGAAATCCAAGCTGCTTGCAGCTAGTTTCAGTTCTGAGTTTGAAGTGAAAAGATAACAGCTTGAATGATTTAAGCAGCAGCCCCGGCGATATTCGCACAGGAGAACTGTGGAAAGGCCTGAGTTGTGGCCTGCATGCCCGCCTGTTGTCCCTGAGAGGGAACTTGTGCCTTTTCAGACTGAATCTCAACTTGGAGAGCAAAGTAAGCCACTGAATTGTGACCAGCCTCCTACCTGAAGAAGACCGAAGATTTGCTGAATGTGATCAGCCTGTCAGGACTTTCAGCCACCTCTGAACTCCTGGATTGTGCAGAGACTCTGTAGTTAGCAATCGGAAAGCCTTTTGCCTGGTACGGTGGAATTTCTTTACATGTGAATGTGTTGTGTGCTTATAGTGGGTCATGATTTGGTTCCCACTGTGGTTTGAATTGTGTTCTGCTTGCTGGAAGCTGCATTAGAATCTCTTTATGTGTAAATGTGCTGTGTGCTGCTAGTGGGTTGCTATTTGGTTCCCCACTGTGGTTTGAACTGTATTCTGCTTGCTGGAAGCTGCATCCAGCCCCACGAACTGAATCCAAAGTCATCTCTATTGGGCCTGGGCCTTGCCACACTGGCTCCAACCCGACTGTCCGCAGCACAGAGAAAGCCATTGACGAGAGACCAGCCTGGGATCAGCCCTGCTCAACACTTGAACAGGAATGACACCTCGTGATTTGTGTAGGCCCCTTCCTCCGGCACTCCAGCTCAACAACCTGTAGTCTCAGTTTCATCCTGCCTGTGTCCTGTATTAGGTATCATGAGTAAACATCAAGGTAGCTCCCTGCAACAACAGCTAAATCTAAAGTGTTCTCATCTGATTGTCTGGTTGCTTTTTCTTTCACAAACTGAGCCCTCTGGTTCCAGATCACAAATAGTGTGTGTGTGTGCATGTTGCTTTCTTCCATCACAGGGCCCCAACCAGCTGCAAAATTCCTGGCTAGCCTGTCTTCTCCCTGCCTGGATACCCAGAAGTGTGACTCTGTGGGGACTTAAAGCAAATGCAGAACTGTTTGATTACTGTAGCCTTTAAGCCAGTCAACCTGATTACGTCCCTTCCTTGTTCAAGTCCCTGAATAAATCGGGTCTGACTTTTTCTGCATTTAACCTGACTGTGGTTCCAGCTTGTGCCAAGAGTACTGTACTGTTGCTGTTTGCTATGCATAACCATGTTTACAGGGGTCCCCAGGGTCGAGCCAGAGGAACCAGCTCTGGTGGTAAGTGCAAACAGTGTGGGTACTTGTATGGTGTACAAGGGTACTGTGAAAGTGATTATCGTGATATTGTTCAGGCCACTAGAAATGAAAGGGGGTTACAGTGTCCCGGAGAGCTGTGCCCAGGTTAGTTTGACCACTACCAACCCTGACCTCCGGGTAGAGGCACACGTTGCAGAACCTAGCCCTTGACTTGCTATCAGCCAAGCAGGCAGGGGTAGAAGCCCATGGGATAGCCACCTAGGGGTTACATCAGTATGCACCCAGTGGCAGAGGGTGCAAGCCATGATGACTTTGGGTGGTGGGAGCTCTGTTCTGTAAGCTGGTTACAGGTGCTACAGACCCAATGAACTTCTGGTGGCGAGGGCTGGGGCCATGATGTCTGATGATGATGATCCTATTTATACCACAAGGTGACTTGCCTTCACCTGTCCTGGCTGGTGGGCAGTCACTTGTGACCTTAACTGGTTAAGTGCCTTGTCAGGATAAAATTCTAGGAGCAGCAGAAAGCAGGGTCTCACCACCTTCCCAGATGCAGAGCAGCTTTCAAGGCAGCCCCATTCTAATTCATGGCTAGAACCCTAGGCTTGGCGCCTAGCTGCATCAGTCCCCTTTTCTGGGGGTTTCAAGTCTGTTTTGGTCAATCTTTAGTCAGACAGAAATAGCAAGTGAAAGCTATTCACACATGCTTTTTCCCCACATTGGTTTTGTTTCAGACAGATCTGCTCTGTTTTCACGTCTCTCCCTTGTGTAGAAATCCAGGGATTATTTATCAGTGGCAAGCATCTCATACATTATTCATTATGTTAAACACCGCCCAAAGCGCCGTCTGTTCCAAGAGAAAATCATGGATACATGTCCTGCCAACTCGAATTTAGAACTGTTTTGCTGAGAGCTCCAAATAGGGTCAGTTTCACAGGAGAGCAAGTACTAATTTTGTTGCTTTTCTGAGCTGAACTGATCTTATCTCCAGATTGATGCCAGCTTCACAGAGACAGGATACACAAATTTAGTTGTTTTGCACTTTGTGCATCCCTGAGAGGTGCTTGAAACTGAGCAGCCTCTTTGATGTGGACTCTCTGACCCTGGAGGCAGTCTAGGGGCTGGTTGAGCGAAGAGAGGTGGCAGCACGCCAGCCACAGTGAGGAGAGCACTGATCAAGCCCGCAGAACAGATGACAATGTCCAATCCAACCCCAGGTACTACATCTGCAATCTGGACAGGAACCGAGGTGACGGAGCAGTGCAGGGGAAGGTAGCAGCTGTGCTGTGGAGAGAACCAAAGGCAAGCCCCTTTTAGGAGAGGGTTAAACACAAACATAATAGCAAACAAAGAAATGCACCATACGAGAAGTAAATCAGAAGTGGTTGTTTAAAAAAAAAAATATATATATATATATATATATTTTGGGAAGTATTTTTCTGCTGTAAATATGGTAGATGAATAACCTTTTTTACAGCAATGAATGCCTTGGCTGTCTGCACTTACAGTACCTCTAGGTGAAATGAAACACAATATAACCAGAAAGTAAAAGAGGAATAAGTCATTGCAGAACTGTATTTCATACTTTGTGTTGTACTTATCACCTTTACCTAAGTATTTTAGTTACTCATACACTTCTCCTGGATGATAAGGTATTATAGCAGCAATTCATGTTAATTAGGACTATTATTCCTTATATCATTTTGCAGTTATGCATTCCTGACTTCTTTAGATTCTCTTCCCTATATTTTGGGTGCATTTGCCCATTTTAAAAATGTTTTTGTTATTAATTTCCTAATGAGCCTGGATCAACAATAAAGATGGCAGCCCCCAGACATTTTAAAAGTCTCCATCCACAGACCCCATTTTATGTTGCTTTGCGCGTGCAAGAACATAGTGCCATCATCCGAGTTTTCGGGTGTGGCACCGTCTTCCAATTCAGTCAGTGAGTTTGCAGGCGGCCGCAGTTCTCCAGTGACTGCTGCAGCTGTCTATGACAGCAGTCGAAATGCAGTGGCATACAGTTGAAAGGGAGAGCTCCGCCTCAGTGAGCAGAGCCCCCCACACACACACACACGCAAGCACGGAGGCCATGCGCTGATGCTCCTCCCCATGCATTCACTATATAGACGACGGGTGCCTAATCCCCGTCGGCTTCCACGCCCCCACAAAAGCTGTCCAGGTGCCACGCTGGGAACCCACCCCAGCGTGGCAAAAAATATTATAGCCGGCGGGTGCCCAATCCCCATTGGCTGCATGCCCCCCAAAGCTTTCAGGTGCCACGCTGGGAGCCCACCCAGCGTGGCAAATCTTGTTATAGCCGATGGGGTGCTCAATCCCCATCAGCTCTAGCCCCCAAACAGCCTTTCCAGCTGCCACGTTGGGAGCCCACCCCAGCGTGGCAAACGTCCCACGCCATCTTAATTAAAAAACAAAACCCTGTAAATAAAAAGAAAACGGTCCCACACAGTCTCCCTGCCCCCACCGACTCCACCCACCGCGCACCCTGCCTCCCCACACCCCTCACCCCATACTCACCTCTGGAGCTCACGCCATAATCATCGTGGATCGGAACACGCTCTGCACTCTTCAAAGCCGAATCGCGGAACTGAGGAAATGCCGTAAGCTGTATAATGGAATAAATAGGGTTTTCAACTTTGTTGCATATCTCAGGCATTTTGGAAATTTTGGCCCAAATTTTCAACATGGGGTTTTGGGACCCCTCCTCATGAATTCTTGCACTGTCATGGCGTTAATTGTGCCCGAAGGGTGATTTCGCGTCACTGCACAAATCACCTTTTGGGACCAACTAACAAACGACACTGCCACTGTTCATAAGGTGGGCTCTAAAAGCCTATGTTGAAAATTTGGTGAAAAATTCATAAGAATGACTGTTTACGAAGTTGCTATGTTCCCACGCCAACAGACGCAGGCGAATTTTCAATATTTTCACTCCAGATTTCCAACATTGCCATTTTACCACACCTCCTTATGAGCACTCACAGCTGTCATTTTTCACATCTCCCAAAACGTGTTTCCGCCTCATGTAGCGCATACAATGGCGCAGTCGGTGTGCTAAACCATGTATGGGACACATTAAGAAAATCACAGTGACACTGTTCATGAGCAGAGGTCTTAAAATGGCTATGTTGAAATTTGAAAAAAATTCCTAAAGTGACTGTTTCACAGGCGTGCGTTCTGCGCGGTTCCTTGCTTTCGTGGTCGGTAATTTTCAGTGTTTGCACTCCAGTGATTTCCAAATACCTAAACAGCACATACAAGCAAGCAACATTCGGCATTGACAAATGCTTGTCAAAGCATGTGGTAAGTAGTGCTTAAAGGGTGTGCACTTGTTAGATGTGCAAGGCACAATGGAACATTTGTTATTTCCCACAAAGCTACTGCTGCGCTTTGTAAAGAGATTTCCAAAACACAGTACCTCTTGCCAGTGCTAACTCCACACCATACTAACCCATTCCAGAGTTTAGAATTTAGTCTCTGGTGTGCCACTGTCCACCTTACAAAATGTAGTTAGCATAGCATAACCACCATAGTGCATGGATGTGTGACGCCGAGAAAACTTTTGTGTCAACAGAACTTCACTCAGTTGTGCAACGCTTTTTTTGCCAAGCAAAGTGGCACTGTTTTCCACAAAGTGACAAAACTTCGCCATGATATTGCTGTTTCATGAAAAAAAAATACCACTTGCCTGAAAAACATTGCAAAGTCAGTGAAATCAAAGTTGGTGATGCCAATAGGAACTTTGTGAAGCTTCATGAAGTCAGAGTTTTGCTACTTCATGGCAACCTGACTGATGAAGTCACCCCAGTTCTCAGTAACCTGCAGTAATTAACATTAAGATGTTAATAAGCCTATCAAAATGCAGGGCACTCACAGCTACTTACCATCCCATTCCCATTACAGACAGCTGAATGCTCATTATCATTACCTCTGCTGAGTGTGTGCTGCTGATCTTGCCAGCTGTCACTGCTGCTGCTGTTGGTCCTCTGATGTCTCAGATTATAAAGAAAGGTGTGGCCCTCAACCCCCAGAGACAGAAGACAGACTTGATTAGTAAATATCCTTCATAATTTAATGTTGAATTCACTTCTTCAACGAATTGGTGTCAATTCACATATATAGAGTTGTCTCATTTCCTCAAAACTTATTTTGCACAGTGACAGCTTCTTTTAATATTTTCTAGTTCTTCTTAATTTTTCTCAAAGGATTACATTTCAAGACCATAGAAACATAGAATTTGACGGCAGATAAGGACCGCTTGGCCACCCAGTCTGCCATTGGTGCGGAACGGTTTGAAAAGTGGTAGGGCCAAGGATGTAAGGGATAAATTCCTCCCTATTAAATACATTAATATTATTGCAAAAGTGATAGGCCACTTATGAAAATGGTAAGGCCATGGCCCCAGTGGCCCCTCCCCTGCTCCGCACCTATGCAGTCTGCCCATTTCCTACCTACTGGATAAGCTGCAGATCCTAGTTAACCAGCAGCCTACTTCTTCCTACCCCCACCCCTAGAATTGCCTTATGACTGTCCCATGCATGCTTGAATTCCACCACTGTTTTTGACTCCACAGCCTTCTCCGAAGGCCGATCCATGCATCCACAACCTCTCTGTGAAAAAATACTTCCTTAAATTACCTCTGAGCCGCCCCCATCTTCCGATTTGCCCTTGTTCTGCACACCTCTTTTTGAAAGATGCTACCTCTTGGACTTTGTTGATTCCTTGAGGTACTTGAAAGTTTCTGTCATGTCCCCTCTCCTCCTTTCCTCGAGGCTACATATTAAGCTCCTTCATATCCCTTTATCAAATCAAATCAAATCTTCTTTATTTATAAAGGCGCCTTTCTAAAACCAAAGGCGCCTGTACAATAATATATGTAACCCCAGGTGGCGCTATCCCAAGGGCTACTACCCTGCCTGACTGAATACTGACAGGTTGAGGGGCCTAGGTCCAATGGCAGTGCCTCCACCCAGAAGTCAGGGTTTGCAGTAGTTAAACTAACTTGGTCACAGCCCTCTGGGACACTAACCCCCTTTTTCCACTAGTGTCCCACACAATGCATCAGGAATATCTTCACAATGTACACTTACCCCAGGACTGGCTCTGTCGACTGGATGCCGGGACCCCTATAAAACAAGATGATACAATGCAAAAGCCACAGTACAATACTTTAACATTATCAAATACCTCAGCCAGTGTGACTTTGCTGAAACAAACAGATCTGATTTATATATGAGCTGTAACAATGAAGGGAAAATCAGGTTAATTAGGTTAAACACATTAATAATTACAGTACTGTGTGCATATTCAGAGTCCCAAATTGTCACTTTCACTGGGTACCCAGGATGGGGGGGGGCTAGCCAGGATCGTCTGCAGCTGGTTGGGGCCCTGTGATAGAAAAAACACTGGCACAATACCCAAATTGTAATCCGAACCGGTTTGCTCAGTTCGTGAAGAAATGAAACAAACAAACAAACAAACAAAAAAAAGATGGTGCACCTGCAATTGATAAACAGATGGCAGGGAGCTACCCTGCTTTGTACTCACAAACTCAATGCTGGGAACTGGATGGAAGGCGGATTGTCCTGGATTGCCAGGAGGAGCAGACCATGTGGACAAGGTCCTTGTGACTGGACCCCACTGCAGTTCAGAGCAAATGGATGTAGTCTGGATTAGCTGGGGTTTACTTCCAGCTTCATGCACTACTTCACTGTACAGAGGATTTGAAACGCGATTCCCCACAAGCACTACACACATTTATATGTAAAGGAAAGTACTATACCAGGCAGGCTGCTTCTCTATTCCGATTGCAATTACTGCACAATACCCTGGAGAACACACAGCAGATTCAGTTTCTGACAGACCGAAAGTGATTCAGCAATTTCTCCAGTCTTCTACAAGGTGAGCCTAGTTTCTACTCTTCAGATCTCCTTGATTTCTTCACAAGTCGGATTCAGTCCAACAGACACTTGCACAGACTGCAGACTGTAACTTAGGGCCTTACATGCGATTCCCATGCTAAACTACACAATCAAGAAGCACACAGCTTTGTCTCTTCACTGCCCCAACTCATCTGATCTTTCCAGTAGACAGAGCCTTTCTTTTGAGTTCCTCCCAGCTCAGTTGGCTGGTTTGGCTGTCACTCACAGTAAACTCCACCTGTTGATGGAAAAAGGCCAAGTCCAAACTACAATTCCCAGAAGCAGTGGCCATCAGTACATAGGTGGCTGGCTCCACAGTGAGAGTCCAGTTCTGATTTGCCAGCAGCAGGCTCCATTTCAAAGGTCCCCCACACTGATTGGTCCAGTTCAGCAGTTCAAAACCAGAATGGAGGACTAGGCAAACACAGTTCTGACTGCAAAGAAAAGCAGGTTAGACAAACTGTATTTTCGTTATTACTCTAAATGATTTCTGGCAAACAGTTACATCTTTGAAAAGTGCTCTCTGCCCACTTAGTGACAGCAGAAATGGAGCGATTTGACAGCAGCTCGAGTGGGACTCAAGCAAGGAAACACACAGACCCCCATCCAATTAATTATGTCTGCAGGCAGACAGCTCTTAAAGAGACAGTACCAGAGGCTGTGAAAGCACTCACAGATAAACGGCTTAGATGTTGAACACCATCCAGGCTTGGAGCATTCAAGCAAGCTCCTGGAAGACTTTTGGGAACCCCCATTTGCAGGGGCTTACATATATAAAAATAAAATAAATTATCTGAAAACAAGACATGTAAATTACAAAAATACAATATAATAGCAGCAGCATTAATCCTCAAATGCCAAACCAAACAGATAGGTTTTCAAGGCATTCTTGAAACTCTGATGGTCAGACATTCTCATACCCGATGAGGTAGAGAATTCCCAGGGACGGGCAGCAAAATCCAATGCCCTTTGCTCCAGATGTTTGTAATCAAACCCTGGGAATTCTAGCAATCCTCATTGATGGATCAGAGAGGATGGAGGGACAGTAAGGACAAAGGAGATCTTTCAGGTAACCAGTCCTGGTCGTGTAGGGTTTTGTAGGTTAATAAGCAACCTTGAAGGTGATCCGCCACTGTACAGGCACCAGTGCAGACCGCTGAGCACAGGTATTATATGACTGGTTCTGGAAGTACAAGTCAGTAGCCTGGCTGCCGCTGCTCTGCACCAACTGTAAGTGGTGGATATCAACCCTGGTAGCCCTAGGTAAAAGGCATTGCAGTAGTCAAGGTGGGAGGTAACAAAGGCGTGAACCAACGTTGGAAGATCATTGGGAGGAACCAGGTGTTTCACCCGGGCAATATTTCTCAGATGGTAAAAGAGATTTTAACAGCTGCTGACACCTGTAACTTTAGGATCAAACAGTCATCAAACATAGCGTCCAGGTTCTGCACCAGTCTGAGTAGCTAGCTGGACACCTCCAAGCCATAGACCTGAAGGGAACTCAACCATACCACGCATGCACCCGGGTCCACCACCAACACTCGCTTTTTTAGGTTCAACCTTAGCCAGCTTACATTCATCCAGGCCTGAATTTCAGCCAGACAGCTGTTTAGCACTGAGACACCATCATCTTGATCAGGCACAAAAACATGTATAGCTGAGTATCATCTGCATAGCAGTGAAAACTCAAGCCATACCATCTAATAATCACCCCAATGGCAGCATATATACCAAACAACATGGGCGCTTAAAATAGATCTCGCGGCACCCCACAAGATAGGGGAATGGAGCTGAGAACAAACCCCAGACACCACTCTGAGTCCTACCTGTGAGGAAAGATTGAAACCATCTGAGGGCAACTCCCGAGAGTCCACATATAAACTGCAGGTGATCCAACAGCACACCATGGTCCACAGTATTAAATGCTGCAGAGAGCTCAAGAAGGACTAAGATGAAATTAGTCCTTTGATCTCTCGCTATCAGGAGGTTATTTAGTACCCGAACAAGGGCTGTGTCAGTACTATGTCACAGAGTAGCTCAATATGCTGGCTGTGAATTAATTAAACAAAATAATGTGAATCATGTCTCTGTTAATCTCTGTATAGTAAAATAAATTATAATTTTGCATTATAATGTGCTTAGACATTCTAGGTGTGGACAAACCTCTAGACACACTGAAATCCTTGCTTGGTTTCAGCTCAATGGATCCAAAAGAGAAAACTGCATGACACAATCCCTAAAAACAAACATCACGCTGTCAACTAATGTAATAAGTCTCCTCAATTAATTTCACCAACGCAGCCTGTTTGGTTTAAAATGTCAACTTCACTTCATATACTTTTGTATCACACATTTTTCTTGCCTTAAAAAACTCTATTTTAGCAGATTTAAATGCCTGTTCAATGAAATATCACATCTTATTTCAGATACAAATATTTCTGACCAGTAATGTAAGGTGGTACACTTACTGCTCGTTGGGAAGGTGGCTTGAAAGTGGGTGTAAAGTCCCTTAGTTTTCTTTCATAAATGTAGCCGCGCTATTGAGCAGAATACCACCAAGCTCAGGTGAGCTAAACCTTCTTCCCTGAAGGTATGGAAGGGTCGGGCTATCTTTGGAGTATGTGCCGAGAGTGATGAAATCATGCCCATGCAGGTACCCTTTGCAACCCGGTCAGTTTTGAAACTACCAGCTGACTCTGAAGGAGTCAAACAGCAGTCCCCTTACCATCTCAGTTTGCCATCTACAACCTCTAAATGGCTATTTTCATAATGTTTTAATATATTTCTCAGTCATGGGGTTGGAGAAACTTAAAAGTGCACAGTCCACTTTATAATGGGTCTCATGCTACTTGGGGACATGTGAACTTGAACAAAATGTATGTTGAGTCGTTTTTAATTAATTTAACTCCTGGTTCATAAACATTTCTTTCAACTAAATAACAATTGAAACAGAAGCATATTTACTATACTATCTACCCTTCTCTGATCAATAACACTTTTTAACCTCCTAAAATATATACTTAGAATTCACTCGGAGGTCACAGCTCCTGCACAAGGTCAATTGTATTGCTTATAGGCTTCCTGCCCAGAGTTAAACATTTTCATTTTGAAGTAGATTTCAACTGAATAGTTTCTACTGTTTATCAAGTATTTCAAAACTATTTTGTGTAGAAAATTGACTTATGCAGTTACTATTTCAAAAGTTTTTCTTTTTTAAAAAACATAGAACTTTACATCTGGTAACAGTGGTTCAACTTAATAGGAATTTATAACAAAGATTGTCCAGCTAGTCCAGGTACTGGTTACCATATATATAAAGCTACCAACTTTACGAGGCCTAAACTGGGACGGTCCATACTGGCCATAGCCCCCCAGCTGTGTCACTCCCATAGTCACCGCCGCAGACAATGCTGCACACAATCAGTTACATTTTGTTGCTTACTCTGGCCATGCCGCCTCACAGTAACACCAGTAGCAAACATCCAGATTAAACAATACATCATTCTGCTGCAGCAAGTTCCAAATCATGATGTACTGAAAGTTAATAAGAAGCAAACCTGCATTAAACTGTGATCAGACATTCGAGCTGCATGTATTGCTCCTCCTGACAGTCTCATCCAACCCTCTTGCACCCACCTCAATTGCTGAGCAAACTTCACATCAGTGACCCCACCACCACACCAGATTGCTTTCACACACTTCCTACAGCTGATCAGGTTTGGGTACCTTAGTTCACTGCTGCTGGCCTGTTCTCTGTCTGAGTCCCTCTCAGCTGCTGGCAGGCAGACGTCCACATGCACTTGTTTGCTCTGCTACCCAGTCTAGTCTAACAGGAAGGAAGGAACATGCTTTACTGTGCTCCCACTGACATGCTTGTGGTGCAACACAGGCGTAGGGATTGAAGTTGCAAACTGCTGTCCAGCCCAAGCAGTGCCACAGTGGTGCTGAAATAACTGTCACCACAGATTAGCAGTCAGCGCAAAAAAACAGCATTTGTCAATGCCGAATGTTGGCTTGCAGGCATTGGCATTGGTAGTGCAGGAATTAGACAGATACATCATAGGAATGGTAGTGAAGTATTGAACTGATGCCAGCCCACTCCACCCTGCAGAGAGTGACAAGCATTAGGGTGTCCCTTTGGGTGTTTGGTAGTGCAGTGCGGAAGACATGTCAGGCAGGATGTGAGAAATGACAGCTGCACAGTTCATAAGGAGGTGTAAAAATGCCAGTGTTGAAAATATGGCATGTAAATATACCAAATTTGCTGAGCTTACTAGGTGTGTGGAAATATACAATGCATGCTTGCAACACTGCCATTTTATGGGCGTTCGCACCAAATTTTCAACACAGGCATTTTAGCACCTCTGCTCATGTACAGTGTCACTGTTATTTCCTCAAAGTGTCTCAAGTAGATTTCAAGACAACAACCACGCTATTCTGCCCGGAAGTGGAAAACACATTTTGGGCATGATATGTCAAATGATGGCTGTACTGTTCATCAAGAGGTGTGGAAAATGGCAGTGGTGAAAATCCAGACTGAAAATATCACAAATGCACGACGGTGAGCGTGCTGCAATCTCCAAGCGCATGCTCGTAATACAGTTATTTTATGGAGTATCATCACCAAATTTTCAATATAGGCATTTTAGGTCCTCGCTCATGAACTGTGTCACTGTCATTTTCATAATCTGGCCAAACACTGATTTTCCACAGTGACTGCGCTTATTGTGCGCTGGAAGTGCGGAAACACATTTCGGCAGGATGTGGAAAATGACAGCTGTACTGTTCACAAGGAGGTGTACAAAAATGACAATGCTGAAAATTCGGGTTAAAATATTGTGAATGCGTGAGTTACGAGCTGTGTAGCAACTGTGCAACGCCGCCAGAAACAGGCATTTGTTGGATTTTTCCACCAAATTTGGAACTTAGGCTTTTTAGAGGGCACCTCATGAACACCGCCACTGTCATTTTTTAGTGGGTCCCGAAGGTGATTTGGCAGTGACTGCGAAATCACCTTTCGAGGCTGATAAACGCAATGACAGTGACAGAATTCATGAGGAGGGCCCCAAAACGCCATGTTGAAAATTTGCAAAAAAATGCCTGAGATATGCAACAAAGTTGAAAACCCTATCTAGCCCATTATACAGCTTACCGCATTTCTCAGTTCATGGGTCGGCTTTGAAGAGTGCAGACGTTCTCGTCCACCAAGATCGTCACGGCCAGACTCTGGAGGTGAGTATGGGTGGGGGTGGGAGGCAGGTGCGAGTGGTGGGTGCGGTTGTGGGAGGAGGCAGGAGAAGCGCCAGGGGACGCTTTTAATTTGCAGGTTTAAAAAAAATGATGACGCTGGACATTTGTCACGCTAGGTGGGACTCTCAGCGTGGCAGAAGGACGGCTGGGGGGCGGGAGCTGATGGGGATTGGGCTTCCCATTGGCCATGGTATCGCTGCCACGCTGGGGTGGGCTCCCGCGTGGCACCCCTGTATGGGGAGGATAGTGGAGCCGATGAGGGATTGGGCATCCCCATCGGCTATGGTATCAGTTGCCACGCCTGGGGTGGGCTCCCCAGCATGGCACCCTGTACTGGTGGGGACGGCAGATAGAAGTGGACATAATCTCTAACAGTGACGCTGCATGACAAGCTTGTCTCTGATTGCAGCGGCACTTTATTTAGAAGTTTTGTCCACTTTACATAATGTTAGTGTCAGCGCTTAGCATGCTGGCTTATTGGGAATGAGGGACGACCTACTGATGCGCGTCTCTGCATTCGCCTAACAGCAGCTGTGCCCCCAAAGCTGCACTCTCCTTAATGATACACCGCACAAGCGCCGCAAGCCAGCATAAAAAAGGGGACAAACTGGGACAAGTAAGCAAAACCAGGACAAAAGTGACATTTTGCAAAACTTGTGAGGACTCTGGGACATGCTGCCTAAAATAGGGACTGTCCTGGGCAAATAGGGACTGTTGGTAGCGTTACATATATGTGACCTTGAGCTAATAAGGCTGACCTCCCAATATAAATGCACATTGATACATAGATTCATATAAAGTGGAGCGCACACTGCAACAAGGAACTAGTTTTCTTCTTCCTGGGAGAGTTATAAATTCCATTAAGTCGAACCAGTGTTACCAGGAGATGTAAAGGTTCTATATGAAATGGTGACTGTATAAGTTAATTTTCTACACAAAATGGTTTTGAAATACTTGATAAACAGTAGAAACTATTCAGTTGAAGTCTGCTTTAAAGGGAAAAATGTTGAACTCTGGGCAGGAAGCCTACAAGCAATACATTTGACCTTGTGCAGGAAGCTGTGACCTCTGAATGAATTCTAAGTATATACAATGGTTGTTACAGAAAAGTTGATGGTACCATGGTAATTCCTGCTACCACGGTAACAATTACCGTGATTTAATTTTACAGCGGTACTGCAGTAAAAACCCAATGTTATTCAATGGGATTTAGCGCAGTACTACGGTACATCGTGGTAATTTGTACCGTGGTACCGCTAACTTTTCTGTAATAACCACTGTATGTCAGGAGGTTAAAAAGTGTTATTGATCAGAGATGGGTAGATAGTAGAGTAAATATGCTTCTGTTTCAATTGTTATTTAGTTGAAAGAAATGTTTATGGAACAGGAGTTAAATTAATTAAAATGACTCAACATACATTTTGTTCAGGTTCACATGTCCCCAAGTAACGTGGCCCCATTATAAAGTAGACCATTCACTTTAAGTTTCTCCAACCCCACGACTGAGAAAATATATTAAAACATTATGAAAATAGCCATTTAGAGGTTGTAGATGGCAAACTGAGATGGTAAGGGGACTGCTGATTTGACTCCTTCAGAGTTAACTGGTAGTTTCAAAACTGACCGGGCTGTAAAGGGTATATGTGTGGCGTGATTTCATCCCGCCGCTGCATACTCCAAAGATAGCCTGCCCCTTCCATACCTTCGGGAAGAAGTTTTAGCTCACTCTGAGCTTGGTGGCGTTCTGCTCAATGGCGAGGCTGCATTTTGAAAGAAAACTAAAAGAACTTTACACCCACTTTCAAGCCGACTCTCCTGATGGAGCAGTAAGTCTACCACCTTACATTACTGATCAGAAATATGTATATCTGAAAAAGATGTGATACTTCATTGAACAGGCATTTAAATCTGCTAAAATAGAGTTTTTTTAAGGCAAGTAAAATGTGATACAAAAATATATGAAATGAAGTTGACGTTTCAAACCAAACAGGCTGTGTTGGTGAAATTAATTGAGGAGACTTATTACATTAGTTGACAATGTGGTGTTTGTTTTTAGGGATTGAGTCAGGCAGTTTTCCTTTTGGATCCATTGAGATGAAACCAAGCGAGATTTCAGTGTGTATGGAGGTTTGTCCTCACCTGGAATGTCTAAGCACATTATAATGCAAGAGTTATAATTTATTTTACTATTCAGAGATTAACAGAGACAGGATTCACATTATTTTGTTTTAATTAATTCCTCAGCCAGCATATTGAACTACTTTGTGGTCTGATGAAGGGACATGATGGTCATAGATACATAGATACATAGATACATAGACAGTGTCGGTAGATATGGGTCTATGGCCCACCTAGTCTGCCCATTTGAGCTTGTAAGTTCAGTTTGTTTTCCTAGAAGTCTGTTTCCCTTACCCTGCCCTCTAGAATTCCTTTATGTCTATCCCATGCATTCTTAAATCCCGTGATTGTTTCAGCCCCCACCACTTCCTCTGCAGGGTGTTCCACTTGTCCACCACCCATTCTGTGAAGAAATTCTTCTCATGTTTCCTCTGAATCGCCCTCCTCCAACTTCATCCCATGCCCTCTAGTCCTGAAACATCTTTTTCGCTTAAAAATAGTGTTTTCTGCACCCTGTTCCTCCCTGTAAGATACTTGTATGTCTCTATCATATCCCTCTCCTCCTCTCCTCCAGGGAGTACATGTTCAGTTCCTTCAACCTGTCTTCATAGGACTTGTGATGCAACCCATGCACCATCTTTTGTTGCCCCTCTGAACCTTCTCTACCCTGTCTATGTCCTTACGTAGGTATGGTCTCCAGAACTGTACACTGTACTCCAGGTGGGGCCTCACTAGTGTCTTGTATAGCGGAATTATGACCTCCTTTTCCTGCTGGTGATGCCCCTGCCTATACATCCCAGCATCCTATTTGCTTTACCTGATGCCTTGTCACACTGTTTCTACCTTGAGGTCATCAGAGATGACAACTCCAAGATCCCTTTCCTGCTTGGTGCATGCTATATCCTCACCCCCAACTGATATATTGTGCCAGGGTTTTTGTGCCCCATATGCATTATCTTGCACTTCTTTGCATTGAATTTCAACTGCCAAACCCTTGACCATTCTTCAAGTTTCTGCAGGTCCCTTCTCATTCTGTCTACACCCTCTGGTGTGTCTACTCTGTTACAGAGCTTTGTGTCATCAGCGAACAGTGAAATTCTGCCTTCTAGATCCTGTGCAATGTCACTGATGAAGATGTTGAATAGGACCGGTCCCAGCACTGATCCCTGTGGTACCCCACTGGTTACTCTTCCCTCTGTGGAGTGACAGCCATTTACCACCACCCTCTGTGTCCTGCCACCCAGCCAGTTACCTACCCACCACACTACTGTCCTGCCCACACCCATATTCCCAGTTTGTGTAATAGTCTCTATGTGGCACAGTGTCAAAGGCCTTGCTGAAGTCCAGATAGGCCATGTCCACTGCCCTCCCTGATCCACCTCCCTAGTCACCCAGTCAAAAATTCAATGAGGTTGGTCTGGCATGACCTCCCCTGGTGAAACCATGCTGCCTTGGGTCCTGTAGTCCATTGACAACCAGATGTTCCACCAATCTCTCCTTCAGTAGTGCTCCATGATCTTTCCCACTACCGAGGTGAGGCTGACTGGTCTGTAGTTCCCTGCTTCCTCTTTGTTCCCACTTTTGTATAAGGGGACTACATCTGCTGTCCTCCAGTCTTTGGTACCTCCTGTTTCCAGTGATTGGCTGAACAGGATAGCCAGAGGTTCAGCCACCACCTCTCTTAGTTCTTTAAGGACCCTAGGGTGCACCCCATCTGGCCCCATTGCTTTATCAGCTCTTATTACTTCCAGTTCCTTCAGGACCCTTTCTCGTAAAGGGACTTAGTCCATTTCTGCACCATTCTCACCTCTTGTACTCCCTTCAGACCCATTACCCCTCTTCCTTAGTAAAGACTGAGCAGAAATACCTGTTCAATATGTCAGCCTTATTGTTGTCATCCTCACGCGGCTCCCATCCTCCCCTTCAGTCTCACTATCCTCCTTTGTCTTTCTTTTTCACTTATGTACCTGTAAAGGTTTGTCCCCTTTACCCACTGATTTTGCAATGTGTTCTTCTGTCTGAGCTTTGGCTTCCCTTACTGACTTCCCTGCCTCCCTTTGTTTCTCCTGGTACTTCTCCCTATCCCCTTCTGCCTGTGTCTTTGTATTGCCTGAATGCAATCTTTTGGCTTTCACTTTCTTTTGCTACCTCTTTGGAAACCATAATGGTCTCCTCTTCCTTTTCCTCTTGCTAACCTGCTTAATGCATAATTCTGTTGTTCTTATAATCCCATTTTAAATACTGCCCACTGTTCCTCAACCCCTGATTCCTGTCCCATTCCCCTTAATGCCTCTTTCAAGTATCTCCCCATTTTCCCAAAGTCTGCCCCCTAAAATCCAGGATACGTGTTTTGTGTGGTTTGGTTCTGCCCTTTCTGTGATTTCAAACCACAATGACTGGTGGTCACTGTTACCCAGGTGCTCCCCCACTGTTACCCCCCCATCACACTGTCCCTGTTTGTGAGCACAAGGTCCAGTATTGCCTTCTGCCGAGTTGGTTCCACTACCAGTTGCTTGAGGAAGGCATCCTGAAGGGAGTCCAGGATAAATCTGCTTCCTAGTTGATGCTGCTGCTGGATGCTCCAGTCCACGCCTGGTATATTGAAGTCTCCAACCAGTACTACCTCACTTTGTCTGCCATCCTTTGGATGGCTAGCATCAACTCCCTGTCTGTTTCTTCCTCCTGGGCTGGTGGTCTATAGACCACACCTGTGCGGATGGCTGGCCCCATTTCCTTCCAGCTTAACCCACAGTATCTCTCCCCATTTTGTTCCTCCTGGATCTGTGTGGCCCTTATGTCATTTTTCATACAGTGCCACCCTCCTCCTTCCTGCCTGCTCTGTCTCTTCTGAATATGTTGTAGCCAGGTATGGCCATCTCCCAGTCATGGTTATCATTACACCAGGTTTCAGTGATGGCCACAATGTCCAGATCTGACTGTACCATGACAGCCTCCAGATCTTCCATCTTGTTGCTAAGGCTCCTGGCATTTGCACACATGGCTTTCCATGATTTGACCTCCCTAGACTGCTTCACTGTTCTACTCCAGCCCCTTCCTTGGTTGTCATTTATCCCTGGTTCTCCTTGCTGTTTGCCCTTCTGCTGAATTTTGCCCTTTTCTGCTTATCCACCTTTTGGACACTAATCTCCATCTTTTGCACACTGCTTTGCAGAGATAGCCACTCCTCTGGTTCACTGGTTCCACTACTAGCTGTGGGGGTGAGCAAGTAGGTACGTCCTTGCTGGCCTGCACCCCTTTGCTAGTTTAAATGCTTGTCAATGTAGCATTTAAACTTATCATTGAGTGTTTGATTCCTCCAGGATGGATGCAGGCCGTCAGGCTTGAACAAACCTCCATCCTCCAGGTGGGTCCCCAGTCACCAATGAATCCAAACCCTTCCTCACAGCACCAGTTCTTCAACCATGAGTTAAAGTTCCTGGTGCATGCACTCTATGCTCTCCCTTGCCTCTCACAGGTAGTACTTCTGAGAAAGTGACAGAAGTAGCTACTTGCTTGAGACCCCTCCCAGTTTCCTAAACTCTTCCTGAACTTCCTTTGGCTCCCCATTTGCCAAGTCATTAGTACCTAGGTGGATAATGACATCCAGCTCACCCTCCGCCTTGCCTTCCCAGTGATCCCCAGTATCTTCCTTCCATCCCTCCATGCTGTGGCACCTGGTAGGCACCTCACCTCCTGTCCTCCCCTCCTGTGTTCCTAGCTGGATCCTCTTACGATGGAGTCCCCACCAGGATTCGCTTCCTCCTCCTCTGGGGTCCACTGCTTTCCCACTGAGGTCACCTCCTTGCCTAACCTCCACATCCTTTCCTTCCACTTCCCTGGGTACCTCTATTTGGTTGTCCTTATTTGCCAGTGTGGCATATGAGTTCTTGAGAGGAATAGGATCTGGGATGTGCCTCTGCCTGACTGCTCTAACCCTCCCTGAGCCCACTGTCATCCAAGTGCCCTCGCTCGGCATCCTTTGAGGCAGCTGCATTGGATTGGGTGGTCCCTGGATAGGGGTGATGGTACTCCTGACCAAGTTTACTTCCGCCTGAGTCTGGCTACCTCATCCCGCAGACCAGAGAGATGCATGCAGATAGGGCAGCACCCTCAGTGTCCAGAAGGTCTGCCTGAATATGGCTGCCCCACAGCCACTGCATTGCACCACTCCCCACATTATACTGCAATTCCACTACTTCTCTGTTACTGAAGCTCTCTTAGTTCTCTTTTTATTTATTTACAGTACTAAAAATCCTGTAACTGATCGTCAGATATATATTTTTTTTGGAAAAAGAAACCAATAAATAAATAAATGAGTCAAAACACTTGTCGTGTTGAGGGTAATCTTCTTTCCCTTATGCCCTCCTACTTCACACCTCTTACTATACCCTGTGTTTAGCTCCTGTCAATCGGATTTATCAGGGCATATAATTAAGAGTTGGGGAATGGGGGGTGAAAATTTGCAGCAATTAAAGACAGCACAGAATTACACCACCACTATGTTTTAAATTTTCAACAGCCCAAAACAATTATAAGTAAAGACAACACAGAAAGAAAGTATAGTGTCACTACAAGCCTACAATCTAAGTTTAAAAGAAAAATACCAATTACCAGTTACTCTAAAGCACTGAATTGAATATGATTCCTTCCTTCACCTTCTGGCTTCTTCTGAGAAGATGAACCTCTGTTTGCTGCTTTAACTGTGACTAAGCCCCACCTCCAGTTATCACGTAGCTGAGGTCAGAGGCCAGACAATTAACACCCTTCACCCAGCTACAGGACAGTCAGACAAGCCAAGATAAAATTTGCAGCAATTAAAGACAGCACAGAATTACACCACCACTATGTTTTAAATTTTCAACAGCCCAAAAACAATTATAAGTAAAGACAACACAGAAAGAAAGTATAGTGTCACTACAAGCCTACAATCTAAGTTTAAAAGAAAAATACCAATTACCAGTTACTATAAAGCACTGAATTGAATATGTTTCCTTCCTTCACCTTCTGGCTTCTTCCTGGTCCTGAAACGTAATCCTTTTGAGAAAATTAAAAGAGAGCTAGAAAATATTAAAATAAGCTGACACTGTGGAAAATAAGTTTTGAGGAAATGAGATGCCTCTATGTATATGAATTGACACCATTTTGTTGAAGAAGTGAATTCAATATTACATTTTGAATGGATATTTACTAATCAAAGTCTGTCTTCTGTCTCTGGGGGTTGAGGGCCACAGCTTTTCTTTTATAATCTGATTCAACAGTTCTATTAGTGGCATTCTCCGTACCAAAGTTTGGAGAAGAAACATTAAAGAAAAGACAATAAGGGGACTGAAGGAAACTCTAATTGGTCCTCTGATGTCATCACATCACTCTCAGTCTATAGTAGTATCCCTTCCCTGCACCAGTCCTATTGTCAGTCCCAGTATAGCTAGAAAATAATATCCCTGTCTCTAATGGTACCCTGTCCCACCTGATCCCCAAGTAGAGCCATCCCTGGTGCCCAGTGTTTCCCCATTCTATTGCCACTGGCACACTCACTGGTATCTGTTGGCACCCCAGTCTACCCTGGTGCCCTCAGTCCTCTGGTCCTAGTGATGGCAGTCTGCCTGTACTCTTTCCACCTCAGCAGCAGGCCACTGTCTCCAAATCCACATCCCACATTGCTGTTAAGCATGATTAGCAGTACACTACTTGGGGACATCTATTCAAAATCACAGAGCTTTAGTCATTTTTGAATAGCCATCCCCAGGTGCTGTAGTGCTATACATGCTTGTATATGGATACTAAATATGCATGTGGCAAGTGGTGGCTAGCCATGGAGGTGAGCAGAGGGTATTTGCCAGTCACCAGAACTAGGATGGGGTTAGGGGCACCACTGAAAGGAAAGGACATTACCAGAGGGACTGGGGGGACTATCAGACACCAGGTATTTTTCTTCTTGGGGATCAAGGTGAGATGGAGGTATAGTGCCATTAAAGCTAGGGACTGTATTGTCCATCTATACTGGGAACAACACCTGGATCAGGAACGGAGAGATTACCACTTGAGCTGGGGACTGCATATTCTAGCAATGATTAGGCCAACACCAAAATGGGAGGGGGCAGGTACTACTGCAGCCAGGGATGTTTGTTCAGGGACAAAGAGTTTTGTTTGTGTGCACCATTGTGCCTGCTGTTAAAAGTAGGTGGGTTTAAAGCATTAACTAGCACTGTGCAGGCAGCAACCTAGCAATTCTAGCGTCACCCTGCCCCCATTGCAGTCCTTGTATGTGTGTAATGTTGCCCTGGTGTCTAGTGGCACCCCCATCCTGTGATCATCATCCTCATATTTATTTACTGTTTCTGGAATCTAGTGGCACCCCTACCCTCCAGTCACCATCCCGTAATGTTGTAGTCTTTCCTGGTGTCCAGTGGCACCCCCACCCTCCGATCACCATCCCATAATGTTGTAGTCTTTCCCTGGTGTCTAGTGGTACCCTCACCCTCCAGTCACCATCCCTGTCTGAAATAAAGAAAATTGTCTCTCCTTTTTTGACCTACAAAAAAGAAAACGCTCCCTCGCTGATCTGACCCTCTACCCCTACTTCCCACTTAGTTTCTCACCACTGCACTCCTAGTACACCCCCTCCACTCACGTGAACAGGTCACAGAGTGAAGATCCACTCTCCCATCGAAGACACATCTTGCTGCTGGAACCACTGACGGCAATATGGGAAACTAATGTAAATGCAATTCAGTGTATTTCAGTGGGGTTTTGAACTTGATACATAACTTTGTCAGTTTTGCATATTTTGACCCCAGCTTTTCAACATGGCCAATTTTTTTTTATTTTTTTATTACCATCTAGGAAAATACCTTTGAGTCAGGGACTCATTTACAGAGGTTCCATGTCATATTAGAAATACAGTAGAACAAAATTGTTGCAAATACAATGAGAAGGACAAAGTATACTGTACATCACAGGAACAACATAATAGACCAGAAAGTTATCATATACAAGACTAGGTACAATAAGTTTTAATCAGCCAGAACATGTTTATGAGAAATGACAGTTCTGAGCAAGGTGATACATACATCACCCAAGTTATAAAAAGAGTTTTAGAGGAGGACAACTAGAGATAGTTAAACGGAAGCTGGGGAAGATGAAGAATAGGCAGGTTAAGGTAGGTTGGGAGAGACAGCTGGGGAGTGGAGATAGAAGTAGAGAGGAAGAGAGGAGGTAGGTGTGAGAGAGATAAAAGCAGTTGGATCAGGAGGTGAAGAAAGAAAAAGGTGGGCTAGGCAGATAGAGAAAAGATGAGGCCATCAAGGAGAGGGTGGAGGGAGGGGCAGGGGTGGGTTGAGCGAGGACAGAGGATGAAAGTGGATAAGGTGAGTGGAAGAGCAGAGAGAGAGAGAGAGAGAGAGAGAGAGAGAGAGAGAGAGAGAGGTAGTACCAGCTATGATCAGTAGAAATTGCCAGTCATGAAAGGCTCTTTATAAGGCAAAAGTAGGGTGATGGTGGGGATTGCCCATGGGGGACAAGGTATAAGGAAGAGGGATGAATAGTGGAAAGGATGACAAGGTGAGTAATGACTGGGCAAAGACGGGAAAAATGAACCGTGGAGAAATGAACCGATGGAGGGGGAGGGTTAGTGCTTACAGTCACAGACACTGGTGAGAACAAGTAGAGGTCAAAGTTTTGTTTTAAATGGGCCTAGTTTGTCTTCTCCAAGTAGTTGTTTGCTGAGAGAGTTAAGCCGGGTAGGTGCTCTATATTCATAGGATCTTTGACCTTGTGAGGTCCTCCGAACAGGACTTTCAGGGTTAGAGTCATTTGACCCCTAATACATCTGGTTGAGTTTTGGGAATTAGAAAATCCCATACTCCAGATGGGGTATTTCAGGCATTGATTTTTTGGTGAGCAGGCGCGTCTGGTATCGGTTTGCAATCCAAGTTTAGCCAGCTACTTTGGGTGTATAGTTCACATGTGTGGACACGACGTTGCGCCCAGCACAAGTCTACAGGCCTTGTTGAGGGTCATTTTAAGTCTTCTGAGAGCCATGGGAGTTGCTGCACCATACACAACCAGGCCGTGGTCAATGACTGAGAGCACTGAGCTTGATACTGCTATCTTCAGGGCCATGTCAGTAAAGCAAGGTTTGTTTCTATAAAGTAGTCTCAGTTTAGCATTTGCAGCTTTGGCAACTTGGTTGATGTGTCGAGAGTAGGAAAGAGCACTGTCTAGCGTTATGCCCAGATATTTAAAATGGTTAACCATTTCAAGGGGGAATTTTGGTTATTGACAACTTGTAGCTGGAATTTCCTGTGTGTATTACGATTGGTTGCAAAAATCATGGTTGTCATTTTTATAGTTTAGAGAAGTTTAGAATCCAAAACCACTGCTCTACCTGGGAGAAATTGGCCTACATCTGTAATTCCAACTTGACGGTGTTTGAGTGGTTCGGAGTAAAGCACAGCATCATCAGTGTATAGCAATGCTTGATCGCTGACTGCTAAAGGGAGCCAGTTGAGGAAAAGGCTAAAGAGCAGGGTTCCAAGGACGGAGCCTTTGTTCGACCAGTGGCAGTAGAATTTGCAAATCAAGCCAGAAATCATGTTCGCTTGGCAAAATCACCTTTTGCCAGGATTTGAAAATTTTACTGCCCTAGTTCACGAGGTGTGGTTATGAGAAGGCTATGATGAAAATGTGGGTCACAATATGTAAAAATAAAGTTATGTGCTACATTGAAAGTTTACTATACTCGCTTGTAACTTTAGTAATTTTAAATATTTTGACCCCAAATTTCTAACATATTAACGTATTAAATGCCAGCAGAATAGGCTTAATGGTCTTCAGTCTGGTTGATTTTCAGCACCTGCACTGAGAGCCGATTTTGGTGTCCCCCTCCCTTGGGTTATACTGTCCCCAGTCCCAGATGTTCCACCTGTATTGGGCTTGGTCAGATTTACCTTCCCTGTACATGTCCCATCCCTCTTAAACCTGTCCACAGTCTCCACTTCTACCAGCTCCATGGGCAGTGCATTCCATAGCTCTACCACCCTTTCAGTGAAATAACATCCTCCTCTCCCCTGTGAGCCTGCCCCTTCCAGCTTACACCGTGACCTCTTGTTGCTCCACCTTCTTCCTTTGGAGCACCCTGACTGGGCCTCCTTGATTGATCCTATTCATGTACTTAAAGACTTCTATCATGTCCCCCAATCCCTCCTCTCCTTCAGGGTGTACATGCTAGAGCTCCTTGAGCCTCTCCTCATAGGTCTTCTCCCCAGGCCCCATATCATTTTAGTTGCCCTCCTTTGGACCCTCTCTAGGAGTGTAATATCCCTCTTTAAATGTGGTCTCCAAAACTGTACACAGTACTTGAGGTGTGGCCTAACCAAGTAGTTGTACAGTGGAAGGATCATGTCTGCCTTTCTGGAGGTAATCCTCTGGCGATGCATCCCATCATCCTATTTGCCCTTGCTGCTGCCTTCCTACAGGTCTCTGAGTTGTTCATTTGACATCTACCACTACCCCTAGGTCCCTCTCACCTCCGTGACTTGAATCATGTTTCCTCCTAGGGTATACCCTGGCCTGGACTTTTGACTCCCAGGCAGAACCTTGCACTTCCCTGCACTAAATTTTAGTTTCCATTTTCCTGACCACCTATCCAGAGCCTCCAGTTTCTCCTGTAATGCGCCTCCCTCCTCCCCATCCACCACTGCACCCAGCTTTGAGTCATCTGCAAAGAGACTCATCTCACTCCTGATACCCCTCCTGATGTCTGAGATATAGGCGTTGAACAGGAGTGGCCTGAGCACTGACCCTGGGAACCCCACTAGTAATCCACCTTGGAGATGAGGCTGACCTCCAACCACCACCTTCTGAGTATGCTCAGAGAGCCAATTTCCTAGCCATCTTAACAGCTGTCTCCCTACCCCCATTTCCATCAGCCTAGCCAGCAGGCCACTGTGGGGTACCGAATCAAATCGTTGCTAAAGTCCAGAAAGAGGATGTCCACTGGCCTACCCTGGTCAAGGGCTCTTGTCACCCAGTCATAGAACTCAACAAGGTTTGTCTGGCATGATCTTCCCATGACAAAGCCATGCTGCCTATCATCCAAGTACCTAGTTTGCTCCAGTAACCCCTAGCCTTTCCTTAAAATACCCTTCATCACCTTGCCGACCACCGATGTCAGGCTAACGGGCCTGTAATTTTCTGCCTCCTCTGTTGACCCCCCTTGTGGATTGGCACGACATGGGCCACCCTCCAATCTTGGGCCACCCAGTCCTTGGAGAGGTGTTGAAAAGCTCCGCTAGAGGGATTGCCAGGATATCTGTGTGTTCTCTGGCACCCTGGGATGTGTCTTATCTGGCCCAGGTGCTTTCTCCGTCGAAGGGACCTGAGGGCTTCCCTTACTCTCTACTGGGATTTCAACATAGTCATTTTAACACCACCTCATGAACATAACAGCTGTCATTTTTCAAACCCTGGACAAAATGTGTTTTCATACTTGTGGCACGGAATGGCATTTCAATGCCATGGAATGACATTTTGACAGGGATTTGAACATTTTCCTAACTGGTTCATGAGGTGGGAAAGAAGGTTTTGTTGACAGTTTGGTGTACAACATGGTAAAATGCCCAGTTTATGAGTGAACGCTGCAGCACTTCAACTTTAACTCATAACTACATCAGTTTTTACTATTTGACTCCAGACTTTGAACATAGCCATTTTTCCACATCATCTCATAAATGTGACATGTCATTTTAAATCTTGGATGAAATGTATTTTTCACTTAAGGTGCTAAATGACATTTCTGCCAGTATACTATAAATGGTACCTGTTGTGTTTGTAAGGTGAATCATAAAATGAGTATCCTGAAAATTTGGGGTCAGAAATGGAGAAAAAATATATCATTGTTAACAAACTTTGTGTGTAGTGCTACTCTTGACCCCAGCGGTATGCGTTGTGATTCCATTTTGGTGAGCCACGTTTATGGGTGAGTTCAATGACCCAGCTGGATGGGGTTAGGGTGGGGTGATGGTGCTCTTATGTAACAGCCTGCCAGCCAGTGAATGAAAGGTGCAGGGTTGTCTGCATGGGTCTGGATACCATACATTGAACACAACTGTCCTCTTAGCATAGGGCCTTGCATGTCTCTTCCCTTAGGTGGTAGAGGGCTGTGCATTGTCTGACAGGTGCAGTCTTTGCCCTGTGCATCTGTAGTTGTGGCTACATAGAAGTGCAGGGACCGGGAACCCACACTTCCATAGACCACCAGATAGACCATGAATTCTTCACATCTGTCGTTGCACCAAACTGTGGGGCCCTGCACTTCTGTTGGTAGATGGAGTCTTTCTTCTCTTCGCACAGGGGCATCTGCATCTGTTCAAGCAGGTCCCAAAGGGACCTATATTATCAGGATACAATTATTCTATCTCAAAAAGAAAGGAAATTCTTTGCAAAAACTTTGGTAATGCACCAGTTAGAGTAACTTAACACAACAAAGTAGGAAGTGTGGCATTACGGTTTGCAATCCTAATGCCCCCCAACCCCAAGCAAGCAGCAAAAGGAAAAAAATCACTAGGGTTTTAGGTTTCCGGAATCTTGCTGAATCAGTGGTAGGGTCTTCCTTGAGGGTTGTCAACTCTACTGCTCACATGCTCTAATGCTCCAGTGCTCATTGGAGCCCCTAGCCTCAATCCAAAGCACAAGACAAGGCACCAAGTCACTGCCTCATAATGGTACACTCCTCAAAGGTAGAGAAGTATGTCTCACCACAGAATGCCAGCACAATTTGTTAGATCTTCTTCAGGCCCGTGGCCTCTGTGTGAAGAAAGGAAATTATGTGATGTTTGATCACAGAATGGGGTGGACATTAGGGTTGACAAACCCCAAGGAAGACTCCACCACTGATTCCCAGTACTCCATAAACCCAAAACTCTAATGTTTTTTTCCTTTTGTTGCTTGTGGGTGGGGCGTTATGGTTGGAAACCCTAGCACCACATTTTGCTACTTTGTAGTGTTAAGTTTACCTAACGGGTGCATTAACAAATTTTTTGCAAATAATATGTATATGTTTATAGTATAATGAGTACCCCTAGTTAGCATCTTAGGGACCCTTCAGAAAATGTGGCAACAGGGTGCTGTGCTGAAGATGACTGCTTGATTCTTCATCTCCTGGATTCACCAAATATCATCATCCATCCTACAGATTCCAGACTTCCTACCTTCACCAACATCTGAGATCTTACTATATGTACATCGTAGAACAGCTCTGGTACAGTATTTTTATTGCCTCATAATTACTGAACGAGGTTATCTACAGCTTTTCAATTTCTTATTAAGGCCTACAATAATATGGACCAATCTCCACATAACAGTTCTGTTAATAGAGTGGAGGCAATGTTTCAGCAACTAATAAGTGAAATCAATGTATTAAAATTGCATCTCAACAAAATATCAATAATATGCAGGCACTTGATCAAAAATCAGTGCTACTGATGTTAAAGATCTCAAAATGAAGATTCCATTAACACATTACAGGCTACCATCAGGGAGCAGGACAGAGTTATTAGGAACCTTCAGGACAAAATAGATGATATTGAAAATAGAAATAGAACATAGCAACCTTAGATTTCTCAGATTTCCTGAAGGTGTTGAACTAGGAGATACCAGTGCTCTTCTAACTCATGTACTTCCTTCTTTAGCCTTAAATTACCAGCTGGCCAAGACCTAACCATCGCGAGATCTCTGCACCTAATCCGAGGCCTGAACCCGACCAGAAACCCAGGCCCATCATTGCCAGATTTCAAACCACGCACATACTGAACTGATTCTTCAAAAGCGAGGCAATTAGGTGCACTTACTTGGCAAGAAAACAGAATCTCTAATTTTCAGAGACTATTCTAAAGAATTATCTAACAAACAAAAGCTTCAAACCCCATTAAAACAATCCTTCATCAGCGTGGAATTAAGTTTGCACTCATGTTACCCTGCAACAATGTGTCTTTTTGAATGATTCTACCAGAGATTTCAGTACCCCAGAATCTCTCTCTGAATTTCTGAATTGGACACAGCCCACACTTACATTGCCTTGCGATGCTAATGCAGCCGTTCCTGCTTCAGCACAAGCACTTCATAATTACAATGTCTTCCCTTCCTGCTGAAACTGTCCTTCAGGTCCCTGAGAAATCTGCAGCCATCATATCTGCCACTGTAGCTCCTGCCAGAAGCTCCGCACGCATCCAAGAAAAAAAGCATCCGTTCTTCTCTAAATAATAATATCTGCTGTTTAAATAATATTTCCACTTCTGCAGTTTCCCATGTGGAACGTCACACCAGTTTTCTACTCCTCTTACCTTGTCTAACAGATTCTCCCCACTCCAAGAAGATCTGCTTCAAGAAGATCTGCACTCATCTATGGAGGATCTGAGACAGACTGTATCCGACACATTTGCTCAAGACCAAGAAGCTCTCAACGGTAATGACTCTCCCAGTTCTTCCTGGGCTGATCTTGTGTCCAGCTCTCCTCTTTAAATCACCTGAACCACCCAAAAAGAAAAGGAGAAGAAAATCGAAGAGCAAGGCTACCTGAGGCTTTTCCCACTAAAAAAAAAAAAAAAATTTGTAATAAATAGTATGGCCCATAATTAGATGTGATATAGCAGTTTCTCACCAGAATCCCTCCTCTTCACACCACCTCACTTGATTCCTTCAGTACATTTACCGCAAATGCAGACTCTATCGCACCCAACAGGTTTGGAGCACTTAAATGCAGTAAATCGCTATCGCTGCTGAGAAGCCTGTATCTGTCTGTGGGAGGTGAGCCAATTGACACTGGAGGTATTTAATCCATGCAGGAGTTACTCTCAATGTATTCAATGGAAAAAAATAAGAGAAAGAATAAATACTACAATGTTTGTAAGATCTCTTCTAATTAATCCATGTGTGGTGCCTGACATTAATATATATAATTGCTATTTACATTCTAATTTTTCATAAGCTTTAGCGCCACCTTGTAGTCAGGCGCATACATACATATATAGAGTTCTGTATTTCATATCAGTGTGCCCTAACCCTACTATTATAGCATTTTTCCACATAAATCCTATCATTTGGAATGTGGAGGATGATTACACAAATACTCTAAAATCATTTACTTATTTAATATTTATTTTGCATCACTTCTGGTATGTAGTGCATCAGGTGCATTCCCATTATATCTCACAGATTTTGCACCAAAGTATGCTTCCAATTGTATTTCTATACATTGAGTTTTTCCACCTTTTCACATTATTCTTCATCCCATTTTCTTCCAAATCATTGGAACTTATAAAATAATTCCACAATACACTGATGCACTATGAACCTATAGTATATACTGTGCTCCCAGGTAACTCCTGTAAAAAGCTTTCAGCTTAGTGTGCTATACCTGGTTAAACAACTAAATAAAAAAAAAAAAATACTGCATTCCCTAACCTAGCTTATGTGGATTAATACACATTGGGCATCCTTTTATCAGGCTCACACTGTTCCAGCATTATGTGCCATCATGTTGGTATACTTTATTTAATTGGACTTATTGCTAGGTCCAAGCTAATTCATTATGTTTGGAATTTAACACTATTACATAATTATCCTTTTTATTTGGTAGAATGATGTTTTGTTTTCCAGGGTAATGCTTTAATTACCTCAGCACAACTCTCAATTACACTTCTTTAATATACTGTTATATAGAGTTTAGTATCTTAAGATTATAGGGTAAACGTATCTTGAGATTCACTAATTACTCTACACGCCTAGTAGTGTAGAGTGAGAGTCCTAGATATTTACTGACTCTTATTGCTCTGCATTTCATAAAAGTTTCAAATTAATATTCTTGTTACTGAGTTTATACTAACGTTTGTTGGTTCTAATGTTTAATTACTTGATATTCCTATCTCTATACTCTCCTCTGCGAGACAAAATGAATACAAATACTCAATCATCTCGAACCCATACAAGTTAAGGGCCCTTGTTTATTATATATATTTACCTTTTGAATCTGTGACATCCTCCAAATTAATGGTATTGAGTCCCTCATTCCTATTTGTAACTAATTACCTTATATCCTAGTACCATGAGTGATCTAATCTTACATTCATGGAATGTCAAGGGACTCAACTCGCCTTGTAAAGCGTAAGCAAGTACTTACCTATCTTAAAAGCATAAAACACATATTGCTTTCTTACAAGAAACTAAACTTTTATCAGAGGATGTCGACAGACTTAAAAGGACTGGGTCGGTTCAATTATATGTCATCTTCTCCATCCAAAAACATGGGTTGCTATCTTAATACATAAATCTCTTAATTGCTCCCCATAAAAATCATTAGACCCGGATGGTAGGTGGATTATAACCCTATTAAACACCACAGCAGGTCCGCTTATGTTTGTGAATGTATATGCACCAACTTTGATTCACCCATTTTCTTCCATAATCTATCCCAACAAATTATGATTAATAATAAAAATAATTCACCTATTCTTATTGGTGGTGACTTTAACTTAGCACTACAAGCATATTTAGACAGAAGTAACTCATCACTGATGCCCACCCCGTAGTATTAATGCTCTATCAATGCTTATGAAGGATTTAGGTCTCTGACATTTGGAGACTACATCATCCCAGACAACGAGATTACACCTTTTATTCCTCTTTACATAAATCATATAGTAGGATTGATTATTGGTTCTCTTCCCTCATTACTGAAAAAAATTATTGATACATCGATTCTCCCTATTGTTATATCTGATCATCCCTATCAGCTTGCATTTATTCTGGGGTCCACCTTCTTCTAAATCTTCATCTTGGCTTTAGACCCACTTTACTCAGAGACCCTGAATTCACTCCTTGGATTAAAACCAGATTCAAGATTTTCTTTCTATTAATGATACTCCAGATATGTGTCAAGGTACTATCTGGAAGCATTAAAAGCCACTATTAGAGGTAAAATTATTAGTTATGCAGCGATAGAAAGAAATTAAGAGAACAACAATTAGCTAATTTAGAAAAATCCCTTAAAGAAAAAGAAACCCAATACTATAAATTAAATAAACCTAATCATAATTCAAGCTTCATCTGGAAATTCTACAATTAAGAATTAAAATTAACGAGTTGATATCCAGGAAAGCTGAACTTGCCCTTTTAGGATTAAACACGGTTATTGGAACAAGGGGATAAATGCGGAAAGTTGCTCTCTTACCAGCTAAAAACTCAACAGATGCAGAGACATATAGCAGGTCTAAAAGATCCATCAGGTCAGACACACACAGACAACCTTTCAATCAATCGTATTATGCAATCCTTTTACCATCAACTATACTTGCAACCTAATGCTACAAATCCCAACTTAATGCAACATTTTCTGAAAATTGAATCTACCTCACCTATCCCCTCAGGACAAAGCTATACTTGATAAACCAATCACTTTACAGGAAATCCAAGCGGCTTTATCATCATTAAAAAAACGGTAAAGCACCTGGCAGTGATGGGTTCCCATTGATTTTTATAAACCCTATCTGACACTCTTTGTCCTGTATTAGTCAATGTATTCCAAGAAGCAACCTTAATAAAGAAATTCCATACACAATGACCAAGCCATTATAAAATCTTACCAAAAAAGGCAAAGACCCTTTTCTTCCTTCAAACTATAGACCGATCTCACTTCTTAATACTGATGGAAAATCTTTGCCAAATTATTAACTCTCCGCTTAGAATCTTTAAAGACTAAACTTATCCATACTTCTCAATCAGGATTTATCAAAAATAGAAACAGTTCCGATCATCTTCACTCATTACTCAATTTAATTCACAAAGCAAAACTCTTAAAACCCCTGCAGCTGCAATAGCCATTGACTTTGAGAAAGCATTTGACTCTCTCAATTGGGAATATCTATATCAGGTGCTATCTCATTTTGGCTTTACAAATAATTTTTGTGTTTGGATTCAATTATTGTATACCTCCCTTCAGCTCGAGTTCTCATGAACTCTATTTTATCCCCTCCTTTTACTTAGCAAAAGGCACCAGACAAGGATGCCCTTATCGTCTTCATTGTTTATACTCTGGAACCTCTTTCCATTCCTATGTCAATCCGTACAATTAAAGGCATTACTATTGGTAACTCTCACTATACTTCACTCTCATATGCAGATGATCTCCATATTTTACTTGAAAACTCGAAAGTTCCGGCAACCTTTAGTTAAACTACTGAATGACTTCACCTCCCACTCGGACTAGCTCTAAACCTTAACAAATCTGAAATGCTACCATTGAATACTCTTTGTAGTCCCTCATGAACAACTCATTAGGCTTTCGTTGGGCCCCAAGGTATATCTTATCTTGGCATTCATCACCCCGACACTGAATAAATTATGGGATGCTAATCTTTCCCTCTGTTAACCAGTATCCAAACAACACTTGATAGATGGAAGCTACTTAAACTTTCTTTTAATGGTAAAATTTCCGCCATTAAAATGTCTATAACTCCTAAAATATTATACCTATTTTCCAATATCCCTTTGATACTTCCCTCTAGGTTTATTACCAAAATAGACAAAATTATCGGCAGCTTCATTTGGGAAGGCAAAATACCAGATTTAGTCGTAATAAACTTAGATCCCATTGGTCAAAAGGTGGCTTTGGCCTTCCTTGGTTCAAAGCCTACTTATGGGCTTTCCGTACATCTCAAACAATTAAATGGTTTAACAAACCCAACATCCAGTCTCCTTTATGGGTCAATATGGAAACATCCTTATGTCCTGGTAATGTGGCACTTCTTTCCTTTATAACACCTTACCTCTTCTTTAAAGTCTCGCTACCATAGCTGCTTCTATATTCTATTGGAAAATCATTCACAAGCATATTAAATCTAACCCCAAACCCTTAGCTTACACCCCATCTGGGGTAACCACCATATATCTCTTATTAATCACCCCATTTTTGTCGTACCTGGAAAAATAGGTATTCTCTTTTGCAGGATATACTTGAACCCAAGTCATTAAAGTTAAAATCTTACACCGACCTACGAGGCATATGGAATCTTCCCCATCAGGATTTTGGAAATATCTATAGCTTCGCATCGCATGCAACTCTTACCTCACACCCTTCTCTATCAATTCTCTGTATGATAAGCACATCTCTAAATGGATAAAACAACATCCAATTTAAATAGCACTGTTTACAAAGATATTTGTGATATCCTTCCTGACTACTCTGTCAATGCTAAAACAGATGGAGTACTTTGCACAATATAATATCACCAATGCACAATGGTCAGATGTTGGCTCTCCTGTCACAAATCTTTTAATGATAAGCGTAGTTCCCTCATTCAAACCAAGATTCTTCATTTGTGGTACAGAACTCCTGTTGTATTACAAAAATGGGTTTATTGAACAATAACAATTGCTGGTGCTGCAATTGCCCCAATAGAGATTTATTGCATATCTTATGGCACTGTCCCTCATACAAAAGATTTGGCACTATACTCACAGATTTGCAATGAAAGTGGTAGGTCAACCTTTTACACTGGATCCTAAACATTGCATTCTTGGTATTTTTAATCACCGTTCTTATATAATTTCATATTACGCAGAGCAGATGGTTAAATATACTCTTCCTTCAAGTTAAACGCACAATCCTCATGCATTGAGATCCAACATTATCCCTACCCTTCCGGTATCATTAGCCAACTATTGCAATATGCCTCTCTGCACCGTATGACATATATCTTGTCTGACAGACTCATGTTATATAACAATTGTTGGCAGGGCTTTTAATTTTTGGAATCAACTAAATCTTCCAACACCAATGTATGGACTTAATATATATGGATTTTCCCCTTTTACTGATACATCATTGTAGTCTGTTTTTTTCCCCTTTTTTATAGTTTCCCTCTCTCTTAACTTTGTTATATATCTTTTCTTTCCTATACTCTGTTCTCAGTCGTTCTTATTACTTTGCAATCCTTTTACGAATGTACTTTTTCCCTTTTGCAGCATCATATATAATTATGTAACATTTTAATATAAACCGTATCTAATCATACTATCCGCTTTAAGTTCACTACAAATGTCAAGTATATGCTAATTACATGACCTGTATTGTTTACTATATTTTAAACCAAAAGCTCCTTGTATTATTGTAGCAATGTTCTTATATATGCTGCCTCATACTTTTAAAAAAAAAATCCTCACATTGTACTGTACTGTAAGAGGTTTGTCTGTATATCTTATGAAAAATTAATAAAAAGTTTAACTGTAAGAAAATGTGGCAACTATGTGCTCCAGGAGTGCAGTGTGGTAGTAGAACATGACCAAATTTTTTCTTTTTTCTTTTCATTTGCAGTCTTGTGAAGAAATGTGGCACAGTTGTGTTTCTACCCCAGTGCATACATCAGAAAAGTAAAGCCAGTCTTTAGGTACACAGTAATGCAGATATTTATTTTTGAAAAGTGCTGGAGTACAAAAAGTTTTACTCACAAGTCCACTGTTCTATGCAGACAAACTTGACACATCTAGATGACTGGCTTTGATTTGTTGATGGCTATTGGTGCAGCATTGTCTCATATGCTACAGTTTTGGGTGTGCATGCACAGTAGCAAGTCCTGATGCGGTCATTCTGTTTGTTATTTTTGCCCCAACATACAGCAGCTGCAAAAAATATATATATAATGGTGGCATGCAGGGCCCAGCAACATGGCCTCATTTGTAGATGGCACAAGAAAACTGGATCCGGTTGGCAGCAGTGTAGTGTTGCTCAGATACTGCTTTTGTGATCCTACCACAATCTGTCAGATAGTGCTGGTATCTTACCTACCTAGCATCCTGCCAAAGACAGATGTAGGATCAAGGGTCAGATAGCGATGGATCCTAGTTAGGATCCAGGGATCTTAGATCAGATAGTTAGGATCTGGAGTCAGATAGCGGTGGATACTAGTTAGAATCCAGGGATCTGAGGTCAGATCCAGGGATCCTAGGTCAGATAGTTGGGATCTGGGGTCAGATAGCCATGGATCCTAGGTTAGGTAGTTAGGATCTGTTGCTAGGATCCACAGGATCCACAACATTTGTAGGATCCATGCACTGTATCCTAGAAAGTAGGATCCAAGGTCAGATAGCACTGCTATCCTACCACAGCAACTATCTGGCCAAATGTGCAGTATCTGTTGGTATTCTAGTTTCTAATGTTACCCCTAGGTGGCACTATTCCAAGGCCTACTACCCTGCCTGTCTTTCTGAAATCAGGTTGAGGGACCTGGGTTCCAAATTAACAATTACCAGGGTTCCCCTACCCTCAGTAAACACAATGATTTGGTTCCTCCACCCAGAATAAGGTATGTGGGGGTGTCTATCCAACCTGGTATAATCCTCTGGGAAGCCATAACCACCCACCAGCCCACCTAGTGACCAAGTACACTTCGCATACGGATACAGCCCTTTTCAGCAGGAACACACAATTAGCAATGAACATTAATCAATCAATCAATCTTTATTTTACCAGGTGGAACACCGTTGAGCAAGCTCATTTTCAAGGTGGGCCTGGTCGGTCATACAGAAATGCCAACAGATAAATAATACATATACAGGTACAGCATAGCTACTCCTATTATAGAGCAGCACAAATGTAACAAATAATAATGTATACAAAGCTACATCATGAGAAGGATAATCAAGCAGGATATGTAATATTCACACATGTAATGTCTGTAATGACCATCACGTTTCTATACCATGGCAGATTGAAGAGCAGTAAAGGTAGTGGAAAACCTAGGAAAGGTGGGAAGTATAAGACAGGAAAGATAGATATAAAAGAGCAATGAGGTGGTAAAGGTTGATCACAGAAGGTCAGAACCAGGCAGGGACATCAGGAGTAACACAATGTTTGGAGAAAGTTCTTGCATAAGATTTTTAAATTCTTGGACTTTTATGGGTTTGCTAATTTTAGAGTTTTTGAAGCTTTTTCCATAAGTGAGGTAGGGAAAAGTTAAAGGACGATCTGCCATAGCGGTTTTACCTTGGGTATCACTAAGGAGATATAAGAATGACTTCTCAAGGCATAGTTACCCAAACACATAAGGGGCAAGCCGTCAGAGATGAAGTCAGCATAATCCAATAGTGATAGAAAAGTAGCTTGAACCAAACTCCTCTTATTAATAATATGCTCACGCCCCTTGCATTTACCGCCATGGTCTGGTCTTCTGGTAAACGCCCTGGAGCCCCTGTAAAGCAGTATCATATGCAAGCATATACATTCAAATGCTTTTACCAAGTCACAGTGAAGTTTAACCAGACAGTAATTTGCTCCTGAGTCTGCTTAACAGTGAAACAACAAATCTGATTTATTGAGGGATGTGAACAAGGGAGGTGCAAATCTGGATAAGTATTACTAAGCTGTTATTAGCCAGGATATTTTGCATGCATTTTCTTTAGTCCCTTAAGTACAGTCTTACAACTGTACAGGAATGCACTCATTCATTAAAGCTCAGTGGGTGGACTGGCCATGAAGGAGAGTAGGGATGTTCTGGTCCACCCAGTGCCCGCTGTGGGATTTAATATGAGAGGCGAGAGCAGGGTGGTTGAACTCCTAGTGGGGTGGGGCACTAGAACATCAGGGAGGGATTTGGCAATGGGACTAGGGATAGGAGGAGAGCTATTGGGAAGCGCGACTAGACCACCAGGGAATTTTTTTTTAACTACAGACATGGACATGGGAGGGGTTAATATCACTGTACACAAGGGTGGAGGGGAGATACCACTAGCAACCAGGGCATAAAGACATTTTGAGCTATGTGGATGTGGGCACTGGGCGCAGTCAGGTATTGAGGGAGGACGCTATTTATAAGTTACAATTTATTTTTCCAAGTCTTACATCCGGTGGGTGATCCGGGGGCCACTAGCCACCAGGGATTTAAAGTTGTGTACCTGTGGGTGGCTGGGGTGAGGTGCCACTAAAAGTTTTTTGTCTCTACACAAGCTAAGGTTCAAACTTCTGCAAAAGTATCTTTGTGGAAGTTTCACATGGCGAAAAATCGACTTTCACCCACCCTACTGGTGGATGATCTGACACTGATATTTGCCCATGGTTAATGTTGTCAGTGCCTTGGAGTATTAGCTGGCTGCCTAACTTCAGGTGATTGAGCACATATGAATTGTGGGCATGAGAATAAAATATATAGTAATGTTTTGGGAGGTTACAGAGGTACCACATATGTACCAGCCTGTGATCAAGCAACAATGCTTTAAGCATTGGCACTTTTCATGGGCTTGTAGGGGTTGTCGAGGATTTTCCAGAGTCACATACAAGAGCATGGTTGGCTCCTCCCCATCCACGATCCATTCCCGATAGACCTGCCATCTTCAATGACAACCGAGCAAAAAATCTGCTGTGTCATAGCTGGGGCCATAGAAGGAACCCACTGCATCAATCAATCAATCAATTAAAATCTTTATTTAACCAGGTGGGCACCATTGAGCAAGCTCATTTTCGAGGTGGACCTGGGGTTTGTCGTACAAAGGGGAGTGCACACAATGAACAGCAACAGATACTATGCAGGGACATAACATCAAAAGGCATGTGTAGATACAGTGCCAGTATAAGTGCAAGATACAATGCAAGGAACATTATACAGTCAGTCAAATTTGTACAACACAAGTGCAATGGAGAACTGGACAACAATGATGTTGCTGGCAGATGCCAGTCTAAAAAAAAAAAAAAACTGACTACATCTGACTGTTTTGTAGTTGTAAGTGAATTAAGGAGTATCTCTGTGCTGCATCATCCCGGTCATTATCACTGTGGCCTGCATGTGCAGCCTTATCCAAATTTCAGTTCCCCTGACCTTTTAGTTAAAACAGGATCCATGGGTATCGACAGGCAATTTGTGCCGTAGTAGCCGGTTCCCCACTGAGATATCCCGTAGTTCCCACATCATATGCCATACTGAAAGCATTATCCCTGTACCATAGTTGAATTAGTCTGCAGCCCCATCCTGGCCAGCCCTCCACCCCACCCACTCGTGACTTAGGATGGATGGGGGACATGCCAAACCTCTCCATTAGCTCTGCATGAGAATACATTTGAAAATATGCAATTGCTCTTGCTGATTGGAATCTGAATGACCTATCTCCGTCTGTTTTGTCTCCCCACTGCACTGTACCATAGGAGTGGATGGCTTCCCTAATGAGGTATCCCTTTTCCCAAGTAAGCATGCACAAATGAAGACTCAAGTTCATATTGTTGATTCTGTATGATGTTTTATTAAGTATGAAGCTGGAGTTGTAGACATGTAAAATGCTGAATAATGATTATATTTACAAAAACAAAGAGTTGCAACAGGAGCCTGTCTAGGCACCCTTCCCCTCAGTTTTGCTCGATATGCTGTAGCTCCATTGCAGTTGCATGAGTTTACTGAAGTCAAACAATGTCTGGGTTTAGTCTTTTAATTACTCAATGCTTACTTTTTTAAATTACAGTTTCTAGACTGTTGACGTTCCAGGACAGAACATTCAAATGATTAACCATACAGAGCATACTGTGGCATGGTCAACCACAGTACCTGTGGCAAATGTAGGTGAGCTTGTCTGCCTCTCTTTTCCCAAGTCTGATCCTGCCAGTGAGAATTGAACTGCCTGTCTGTAAACTGCTTGGAAGGACTGCTCCTTTCCCCAACTCAGGAGCCCACCCTTAGCTCCCTCCCTTCACAAGAAATACCTTCCCAACTCTCCTCTGGAGAGCTGAATCTAACTTTGATCTTCAGATTCCCCGTTATTGTGGATAAACATTTCCTAGTGGCACTATGGGTGCTGCTGTGCCCCTATTTATAAATCAGTGATTGGGCTGTCATAATCAGTTCTGGGCCACCCTATCTTTCAAGGAGTCGTCGTGGCCTGCCACCCGCCATTGCCCCCACGTAGATCTGAGTATAAGCCATGAGCAGATTTTACGATTTATTGTAAGAGGCTATAGACCATGGAACCTTACACAGCCCTTTGTATACTGCTGTATACTGTGTCTGAGTGGACGCATGACTCTTATATCTCTTAGGTGATGCTGTCCCTCCCCTCTTTTTAACCACAACAGCACTCTCAGCTTATCTGAGTACTTCTCCTAGTTACTTATGGTGCTCTTCTTAAATCACAGTGAACTTCAAAAGTACTGGACACTGATAAAGCCCCAGCAAGGAAAGAAGAGCAGAGCAAACTGTGCTCTTCTCAGCATTGCTGACATGTTAAAATCTCTGTTCAACTGACACATTAGGTACTCTGCAGTCTTAGAGGTGCTGTGCTGGTGCTAGACTCTGCTGCCCACCGTACTGAACTGAGATAAGTGATGTTGCACATATGCAGCGTGTCTCAGTCTGCTTTCAAAATTTCCTGGTGTTGTTCCTCACGCCCATAGCAAGCTACTCTCCCCACCCCCATCAGATAAGGTCAATACATTGGGTCTTCCCAATGGGTTTATATACATATGCTGGGTCACAGTCGTGCTACTGAATAGGCGTTAAAAGTTACTAAATGAACTCTAAGTAGTCTTACTGCATCTTCATGAGGCATGGCCTACTCCCAGGCCTGCAGCTTGATTATTGTGGCCTTCTGCATGCCAGCACAGACATACAGGCCCTTAACAGTAGTGTAGCCAGTGTGGGGAAGGGGTCCTAGGTGGACAGCATACCAGACTTAGCAAATACCTGATAGGGTAAGATTTCACTCCATCCTGGTTAAGGTGCTGGAGCCATTGTTTTCTAAGATGATCTCCCTTCCATCACCGCCTCCTCAGGTTGATATTGTGCTCTGTAACTCTTGCACCCTGTTGAACATAGAAACATAGAATTTGATGGCAGATGAGGACCGATTGGCACATCCAGTCTGACCATTTCTCCCTACCTACACTATTACCACAGACCGTGTTCAATCTACTGCTCTTTTCCTCCCCCTTTCCCACTATGATTTACTTGTGCTTATCCTTGTATTCTTGAATCCAGCCTTGAGCACAATGGGATTGTTTGTTAACCCCTACAAATGGGGTTCCAAAAAGTCTTCTGTGAGCTTGCCTAAATGCTCACTGCTAGGCTGGTGTCCTGCATTTTAGCAGTTTAAATATGATTACCAGAGCCTGTATAGCCTCTGTGTACTGTCTGTTTAAGAGCTGCCTGATTGCAGCTTAAGTAATCTGATAGGGAGCTCTGTTGTAAGATGTAACTATTTACTGAAAATCATTTAGGTGATAACGATAATGTAGTTTGTCTAACCTGCTTTCTTTGTAGCAAGGACTGTTTTGTTTGTCTCCACTATCTTGGTCCTGGACTGCAAATTGGACCAATCAGTACTGGTGGGGCCTAAAATGTAGCGGACTACAGGATCTGTCTGAATTCAAAATCTGTAGGAACTGTAGTTTGAACTTTTTGTGCCTTTTTGCAACTGAAGGGAGCTCTTGCTTTGACTGACAGCCAAATCAACCAACCAAATCTTTTGATCTTGGGCAAGTCCTGGGCTGCTTGCATTTTCAGTTAGATCTAAGCTGGAAGCTGAACAAGAAGGAGCTGAAGTGATTCTGAGCAGCAATCCTGAGTGGATTCGCATGGGAGAACTCTGAAAAGGCTACGTTTTGGCCTACATGTCGGTGTGTGCTGCTCCTGAGAGGGAGAGAAGAAATTATCTAGGACTAAATCCAAGTTTGTGTGACTAAAGTAAGCTACTGAAGTGGGCCAGGCTCAACTTGAAGAAGACCGAAGATTTTGCTGAATACGATCGGCCTGTCTGGAGTTCCAGCTACCCTAAGCTCCTGGTGTGTGCAGAGACTTTGTGATTGTGACGGGAGTGCTTTGCCTGGTACAGTAGAATTCCCTTACATGTAAATGTGCTATGAGCTGCTAGTGGGTCATGAGTTAGTCCCCACTGTGTGAACTGTGTTCTGCTTGCTGGAAGCTGTTTCCAGCCAAAATGGACTGCATCCGAATTTGTCTCCATGTGGTCTGGGCCTTGCCAGACTGGCCCAACTAGACTACCACTGCATAGAGAAGCCATCGACAAGAGACCTGCCTGGGGATCAGCCCCTGCTCCATGCTTGAACAGGAGCGACACCTCTGTGACTTATGTGGGCCCTGCTTCTCCTGGCATTCCATGTCAACCACCTGCAGTCTCGATTTTCATCCAGCCTGTGTACAGTCTTGTGTATCGTGAGGTAAATACCAGGGTAGCTCCCTGCAACAGCAGCTTAATCTGAGTGTGTCATCTGATTGTCTTGTTGTTTCGTTTCCTTTACAAACTGAGCCCTCTGGCTCCGGATTATAAATACTGAGTACTGTGCATGTTGTGTTTTCCATCACAGGCCCCAACCAGCTGCAACCCCTGGCATCGGGTCCTGGCTAGCCCATCTCTTCTCCACCTGGGTACCCAGAGGTGGACTGTGTTGGGGGACTCAAAGCGCATGCATAACTGCTTGAGTGATATAACCTTTAAGCTAATTAACCTGATTTTGCCCCTCCCTTGTTCAAGTCCCTGAATAAATCAGATCTAACTTTTCTGCATGTAATCTGACTGTGGTTCCTGTTTGTGCTCAAAGTACTGTACTATTGCTATTTGCTGTGCATAACCTTGTTTTACAGAGGGTCCCCAGGGTCGAGCCAGAGGAACCAGCCCTGGTGGTAAGTGCAAACAGTGTGGGTACTTGTGTGGTGTACCAGGGTATTGTGAAAGTGATTATTGTGCAGTGTTCAGGCCACTAGAGGGGAAGGGGGAGTTTCAGTGTCGGAGACTGTTGCCCAGGTTAGCTTGACCAGTACCAACCCTGATCTCCTGGTTGAGGCACCCGTTTCAGAACTCAGGCCCCTTAACCTGCTACTAGCCAAGCAGGCAGGGTAGTAGCCCTTGGGATAGTGCCACCTAGGGGTTACATTCGGTTTGAGGATCTACAGCTTGGAGGGATATAAGTGTTGGTGCTGCCAACTTAGTCTGCACAGTCGAGCCTTAACATCTCCAGATTTCTGCCTTTGTCTTTGCATGTCCTGGCTGTAGTCTGGGAAGAACATAACATTGCATGGCTCAGGGTGATCTGTTCCTTTTACCTCACTGCTTATAATACTGCCTCCTTGTGTTGGTATCTCAGAAATTTGATGAGGAAGCGCTGTGGGTGGTCTCCTTGTCTCAGCTTGCCTCTGGGGTGGCAGGCCCTCTTCACCTCGTAAGTGTAGCCCAAGTCCCCTATTCCCAGCTGCTCTATTAGCCAGTCAAAGAAAGAGTCACACTCAGTGCTGCTGAAGCTTGTGTGGCTTAATAGAGCTGTAGCTAGCCCCAGAAAATAATCTGCAAACACTCAAACAAAGCTGCACTCACAGAAAATGAAATTCAAATGCTGCACAGGTGGGCTCAACAAAAATATATTTTATTGCCTCTGGCACACTTTAAACTTTACAAACATATGAGCCAGTGCATACAATATGCCACCACAGTAGAGGTTGCTACCCCAGTGCTTTGCCACAGTGCTTTGTCAGGGGCGGGGACAAATGATCCAGGTATAATACTAACATACTAAAATGCCAGCAGAATAGGCCTAACTGTCTTTCGTGTCTGCTCGTTTGGTCATCCCCAACCTGGGTGCTGACCTTGCTGTCCCCCTCACCTTCTCTGGCTTCTCCTTCCCAGTTCCGGATATTCTTGCTGCATTGGATTTTGCTTCCAGAACCCTTCCCTGTACCTGTCCCACCCCTCTTGAACCCCTCCACTGTTCTCTGCTCTCCACCAGCCCCTAGGCAGTGCATTCCATGGCTCCACCACCCTCTCAGTGAAGTAGCACCTCCTCCTTTCTCCCCTGAATCTTCCCCTCCAGCTTCCACCCATGCCCTCTAGTGGCCCCTTCCTCCTTCCTTCAAGCACCCTGACTGTTCCTCCCTATTTACCCTCTTCATGTACCTAAATTATATAATATTATAATATTATATAATATAATATTATATTATATGTATAATATTTATAGTCCTTGGATAATGACATCATACCCTGGTGATATTTTTTTGTTATATGTATTTTTTCAAGTTTCACTGGTGTTCTGTTGTATGCATTGGGCTCATATGCATGTAAAAGGTTAGTGTGCCAGAAGCAATAAATTTATTTTTGTTGAGCCCATTCTGTGCAACATTTGAATTTTATTTCCCTGTGAGTGTAGCTTTCTTTTGGAGTGTTTGCAGATTATTTCTAGGGCTAGCCAGCCCTATTAAATACACCGGCCTCGATGGTACTCAAGTGCAGCTCTTTCTTTGGCCTGTGTGCTTCCGACCTGTCCTGAAGCCATGAGTGTGCATAGCCATATCCTTGCCCATTTGTGGCTGGGAAATTTATTGCCGTTCATGTGGATCTAATTATGGAGACTTTAACTGTAGTCTCATTCCTTTTCTTCCTGAAGATATTGGTCCGATACTAAGCAGCCAAGCGGCTACATTACTTCAGATTCTGGAGGAGCGAAGAATGAATTCAGTCAAAACAAGTATAATCACAGGGATCTGAGATCGATCTTCAGTTTGGAGACTGCTGTATCTTTATAGACTAGATGTGTGAATGCGGCTTTCTTTTGGAGTGTTTGTTGTATTAGCCACTTAGAGACAAAGTTATCTTGGTTTCTTCTGTCAAGCTGTTTGGGCAGCCTGCTATAGGCGAAGTCAGAGTGGTGGGAACCACTCTCTTAGTGTGCTTTTTGCTCTCAACTCCTCTGCCTCCTCCACTAGCATACTCAGCTAAAGAAACTAGCCGAGAAGCTGAGAGCACAAATTGACAATCAAAATGCTCATTTCAGACAAGTAGAGGGAACAGTAGGAATTCAATGAACATAGGAAAAAAGACAGGTGCAGGGCGTTTCAACAGGCACTAAGGTAAAGGAAGGAGAGAGCATAGAGGTGGGGCAGTGGCAGGGTGTGAAGCTTCAGTCTTTCTGGACACCTTCTGGAGACTGAGGTGTTGCTCTGTTGGTACTCATCTCTCTGGGTTGAGGGCAGTGGTTGCTGGACCCAGGCTGAACTGACAAGAGTGCCCAAAGCTTCTGCCCTACTCTGAGTTTACTGTCTTGGCCACTTCCCAGATGTTGCCTAGGCAAAAGCAGAGTGGTTGGACTTTGGTGGGCTCTGGGACAGGGGAGGCAGGAAAGTCGTATTCTTCAGCCTGTACCACTACACAATTCCTTTGCCGTACTGGTGGGATAGGGCAGCTGGGAAGAGTATCTGTCACAATGGGATGGAAGGAAGTGGGGTTCTTAGAGGAAGGAGGCCCCAAGGAGGAAGAAGCCTCCAGCTGAGGAGGAATCATCTGCTGGTGGGGGGATCTGTTGTTTGTTGGAGAGAGTTTTCAGCTGGAGGAGAAAGGGAGGTAAAGTGCCTGCCGGTGCTTTTGCTTGGAGGGATGGGTAGTTAATCCAGAAGATTGTTAGAGGAGCATGAGTTTGAAGGAAGCTAGGCGTCACTGTCTACCTTGGATAAATGACCTGACAAGTGACAGGGTTGTAGTAGTGTAGGGAAATTTCAGGGACCTGAGGTGGGGCCTCAATCAGGTGGCAAGCATGATCACTTTCACCAAAGTACTACCTGTAAATGGTAGTGGAAAGGATAGGATAGTCCACACCAGGGCTTTTTTTGCCATGTACTGTAAGTTTTCATGAAACTTTGTAACTTTAACAACAGAATACAATTGATATATCCAGGTGTGACAGAAATGGGCAGGAAAGAGTTAATGGCTTGGGTTCTGTAGGTGCCTTATTTATTTAGCAGTTTGGAAAAATACAGTCAGGCTGAAATCCTCTGTCCAGCAGCATCTATCTTGTGGTATTCCTAGCTGCTAGATAAGAGCTGGGTCATAAATCTCGAGTGGACATCTCCCGACACACACAGACATGCAGACACAGACACAGGGCAGTTTGAATGGATTGGATCATTCAAGTACAAACTTAAGGTGAAATGGAATGTAATTGGTCACGGATAGGTGTTCACTCTGATTGGGACAATTAAATACTGTACATACATGTTAGTTGGTGCATTTAAAGGGGAATAGGAATGACCTATTCTCCACAGAGTATATAACCTTCTGAAAGGCAGAGAAGGCTCTTTTGTGCTTTGGAAGCTGGGAGGAAACATAAGTTTGGAGCCTACCTTGTAGCTATGTCCGTGGGAGCTGGCAGTTAGAACAGGGTCCAGTGTCTCTTGTAAGGACAGGGAATGGTAAGTTTAGTGATAGCATATTTCAGTAATAACCTTCTTCTTTGCCATCCATTATTTAAAAACATTTGTTTACTTTTCCTGTATGGGTGTTATTCTCTTGTGTTGTAAACATATATCCTGTAAATGCTCAGTGCACTTTCTGTTAAGTAAAAGCTATTTATTTGTTCAACAGTTGTGACTGTGATGTCATTTTTCTAAGGTAATATTTGGTTTCCACTGGCTGAGGTAAACTCTGTGTAGCATCCACCACCTGGAGAGACACACTACCAGACTTTAACTTGTGCAATTGCACGTTTAATCATTCAAGTCTGTACACTTGAAAGAGGTGCCGGAAGGAAAGTCTGGCTGGTGGCAGTAATACCAAGGACAGACGCCTCCCTAAACGCTGTTTCAGCCCAGAGGAGAGGTGGGTTGTCACACCAGGTATTGAAGACACAGACAATGTAGTCACATACTGCAATACGTGGATTATTCACTGGGTAAATCAAGGAAGACTGATACATATAGCATTGTGACATTTTAAGACAGCAGATGAACATCATACAGCATAGTACCCTGATACAGTTCAGTGGTTCCTAAGGGGACAAAGTACTTTATAATTAAGAAGAAGGGAAAAAGTGGGGTGAGATATATTTACCCATTAGCATGCAATGGGGCACTTTAGTGTGCCATTATTCTCCTAATTGTCTATGGCTTAATATCTCAGGAGATCAGGTGCATATTTCATATAGCTGATGTAATCACTACTTGAATATACAGAGGTTTATGAGCTAGGACAGTGAACTATTAGTACCAACCAACCATCTCCTGAGCTTCACCCAACTCATGTGAAATATAAGGGATCCTCTTATGGGATTATGGCAAGTGTAGCACGTTGAAATCTCTTCTTCTGGGAGTGGACATAGAACTAGTGTAATTCCATGGGTATACACTTGTCAGAGAAAGCATCATAACTGACCCCCTAGGATATGTGATCACACTGTAGGGAAATGAGGAACTATGTTGGATTTAACAAGCTAGACTTTGCATTTTGTGGGGAACACAAGTCCCTATAAGGGTTAAGAAATGGGAGGTACAAGACTAAAGGGCTGTGACAGTAAAGGTTGCAGAGTACCTGATTCTAGTTATCACTGTACACTATAGGTTAACAATCCCTTGCCAAGGCTAAGTGTGGATATAAATGAGGTGCAACATCTGATTCACCTGGTAGGGGTAGGAACAATGGGATACCAAAGGTGAGCCTCCAAGTAAGGGCCCCAAGATTTCAGATATAATGAGAGTTTTCCTGAGGCCACATGGGTCACTCTGTCATACCTAGCTGTGAGTGTGAGAAGGTTTTCCAGTTCTTGACTTGTTGGGGATTCAGGATCCCTCAGTGGCGGATGGCGACCTCTTAGCTGATGGAGAGCAGTGTTCACCAAGTGTAGCTGTGGTGGGGACAGGGCATTGTCTTCTGGATGCAGTCCTAGTAGAGCTAAGTATGGGTCTCTCAGCTGAAGGGTGAGCATCAACTTTCTACAAAAATTCCAGATGTTCTCCCAGTAATAGTCTAGGGCTGGCCAGGACCACATTATGTGGTACAGAGATATATGTGTAACCCCTACAAATGGAGGTTCCCGAAGAAGTCTTCCTTGAGCTGGCATAAATGCTCACTGCCAGGCTGGTGTCCTGCGTTTTAGCAGTTCAAATGTATTGCCAGAGAGTGCCTGTAAAGCCTCTGTGTACTGTCTCTTTAAGAGCTGCCTAGATTGCAGTCATAATTAATCTGGGAAGGGGCTGAGTGTTTCTATGCCGAGTCCCTGCAGGCTACCAGATAATTGCTCCCATTCTGCCATCGCTGTTAGTGCAGAGGGGCTCTGTTGAAGCTTTACTTACTTATGGATTATCCATTAGAATAGTAATGATATTCTAGTTTGTCTAACCTGCCTTCTTTGCAGCATGGCCCTTATGTATTGCACCACCATTTGGTTTTGGACTACCAGTTAGCACCAATCAGTACCTTTGGGAATCTAAAATGGAGCCTGTCCCCAGGGTCTTGTGGGAGCAAAATTCTGTAGAAATTGTAGTTTTTGCATTTGGCACCAAAATAGACCTGGAGGAGCCCTTGAACTGACTGACAGATAGATCAGTCAGCAAACCTTTTGGATCCTGGGGAAAGTCCCAGGCTGCTTGCAGCTAGAGTCGGTCCTGAATTGGGAAGTGAAAGTGGTAACAGCTTGAGTAATTCAAACAGCAGCCCCTTTGTAATTCACGAGGGAGAACTGTGAAAGGGCTAAGTTTTGGCCTGCCTGTCTGCCTGCTGTCCTGGAGAAGGAAAATAGACTTTATTCAGACTGAATCCGAATTGTAAAGTGAGATAAGCCACAGAACTGTGACCAGGCTTTAACCTGAAGAAGACCGAAGATTTGCTGAATCTTGATCGGGCTGTCAGGATTTCAACCGTCTTTGAACTCCTAGCTTGTGCAGAGACCCTGTAATTGCAACCCGGACAGCAATCTGCCTGGTACAGTAGCGTTTCTTACATGTAAATGTGCTGTGTGCTGACAGTGGGTCGTGATTTGGTTCCCACTGTGTTGAACTGTGTTCTGCTCGCTGGAGGCTGCATCCAGCTCCAACGGACTGAATCCGTATTCATCTCCCTTCGGTCTGGGCCTTGTCACACTGGCCCAGCCAGAATCTACTGCACAAAGAAGCCATTATTGAGAGACCTGTCTGGGAATCAGCCCCTGCTCAACACTTTGAACAGGAGCAGCGCCTCGGTGATTCGTTGGGCCCTGCGTCTCCTGGCACTCCAGCTCAACAACCTGCAGTCTCGATTTACAATGTGTCTGTGTCCTGCATCAGGTGTCGTGAGTAGACATCAGGGTTGCCCCTGCAACAACAGCTAAATCTAAAGTGTTGTAATCTGATTGCTTTGTTGTTTTCTGTCACAAACTGAGCTCTCCGGCTCCAGATTACAAATAGTGTGCGTTGTGCATGTTGCTTTCTTCATCACGGGGCCCCAACCAGCTGCAACTGACCTACCCTGAGCCAACGATCCGGCTAGCCACCTTCCTCCTACCTGGGTACCCAGTGTGTGTGACTGTGTAGGGACTCTGAGGTGCATGCATGACTGTTGGATTGATATAACCTTTAAGCAAATCAACCTGATTACCCCTCCCTTGTTCAAGTCTCCTGAATAAATCAGGTCTGATTCTTTGCATTTAGCCTGACTGTGGTTCCAGTTTGTGCTAATAGTACTGTACTGTTGCTGTTTCCTGTGCATAACCTTGTTTTACGGGGGTCTCCAGGTGCGAACTAAATGAGCCAGCCCTGGTGGTAAGTGCAAACAGTGTGGGTAATTGCATGGTGAATAAGGGTTTCGTGAAGTGATTATTGTATATTGCTCAGGCCACTAGAAGGGAAAAGGGGGTTACAGTGTCCTGGAGGGCTGTCCCAGGTTAGACTTGACCACTAACAACCCTGACCTCTGGGTGGAGCACCCGTTTCAATACCCAGGCCCTTAACCTGCAATTAGCCATGCAGGCAGGGTAACTAGCCTTAGGATAGCGTCAGCTAGGGTTACGTGTGGCCAAGTGCATTTCATCAATCACTTAGGGACATCAGGCCTGCCCTGTAGAGCCATTGTGATGTTCTATATGCGTGTAAGCCTAGGGTGGTGCTATCCCAAGGTTGCTACCCCTGCCTGCTAGCTAGTAGCAGGTTAAAGGGCCTGGTAATGAAACCGGTGCCTCCCACCCAGAGGTAAGGGCTAGTGGTCAAGTTAACCTGGGCACAGCCCTCAGGACACTGTAACCCCCTTTCCCTTCTAGTGGCCTGAACAATATACAATAATTACTTTACAATGACCCTTATTCACAGGCAATTACCCACACTGCTTGCATGTATCACCAGGGCTGGTTCCTCTAGCTTGACCCTAGGGGACCCTATAAAACAAGGTTAAGCACACAAATAGCAACAGTACAATACTTTGGCACAAATTGGAACCACAGTCAGGTTAAATGCAAACAAAGTTAAATCAGATTTATTCAGGGGACTTGAACAAGGCGGAGTAATCAGGTTGATTTGCTAAAAGCTATATTAATCAGACAGTTATGCATGCAGTTCAGAGTCCCTACACAGTCACACACTCTGGGTTCCCAGGTAGAAAAACGGTGGGCTAGCCAGGAACATTGCAGCTGGTTGGGCCTTGTGGGATGGAAAGCAATATGCAACAACACACACATTATTTGTAATCCAGAGTTGGAGGGCTCAGCTCATGAAAGAAAAAGGCAACAAGACAATGGGATGACAGCACTTTTAGAGTTAGCTGTTGTTGTAGGGAGCTACCCTGATGTTTACTCAAGATACCCAATACTGGACACAGGCAGGACGAAATCGAGACTGCAGGCTGTTGAGCTGGAGTGCCGGAGTAGGGCCCACGAATCACAGAGGCGTCATTCCTGTTCAAGGCATTGAGCAGGGGACTGATCCCAGGCCAGTCTCTCGTCGATGACTTTCTCTGCATAGAAGATATTCTGGCTGGGCCAGTGTAGCAGGCCCAGGCAAACAGAAATGGATATGGATTCAGTCCATGGAGCTGGATACACAGTTCAGACACACACTGGGGAACCAAATCATGACCCACTATAAGCACACAGCAAATTCACATGTAAGGAAATTCCACTGTACCAGGCAGAGGCTCTCCGGTCACAATTACAGAGCTCTGCACAATCCAGGAATTCAGAGATGGCTGGAAGTCCTGACAGGCCGATCCCATTCAGCAAATCTTTGGTCTCTTAGGGTTAAAGCTTGGTCACAATTCAGTGGCTTAATTAGCCTCCAAATTCAGATTCTGTCCGAAAAAACACAGGTTCCTCTCAGGAACAAGCAGGCAGACATGTAAGGCCAAACTTAGGCCTTTCCACAGTTCTCCCGTGCAAATCCGTTATGGATTGCTGCTCGAACTATCTCGAACTGTTACTTCTTCTCTTCCCAACTCAGATATAACTGAAACTGCAAGCAGTGTGGGACTTTCCCCAAGATCCAAAAGGTTTGGTTGGCTGACCTGTCTGTCAGTCACAACAAGGCTCCCCTCAGGTTATTTTGGGCGCCAAAGCCCCGAACTACAATTCCTACAAGTTTGGTCCCACCAAGCCCCTGTAGGCAGGCTCCATTTTAGAGTTCCAAATGTACTGATTGGCCCATTCTGCAGTCCAGGACCAAGATGATGGAAACAAACAGAACTGTCAATGCTGCAAGGAAGGCAAGTTAGAACAAACAGCAATATTATTACTACTCTAACAAATGATCAGCAAACAAGTACATCTTCTAACAGGGCTCCCTCTCAGATTAATTATGACTGCAATCCAGGCAGCTCTTAAGAGACAGTACACAGAGGCTATACAGGCACTCTCTGGCAATACATTTAAACTGCTAAAATGCAGAACACCAGCCTGGTAGTGAGCATTTAGGCAAGCCTCAAGGAAGACTTTAAGGGACCCCATTTGTAGTGAGGTTACCGTGACTGAATATTTTGTACTGCAGTGTCTTGGCTTGCAGCTGTATGTTGTACTGCATGTCTGAGTCTATACTCTGTCCCACTCTGTGGAGACAATATGCATATCCATTTCTTGGGTCCATTTCTCTCATCCACCTGTTGTAAGAAAGAGGTAGGAGGCAATGTATGGTCAGAGGCAACTTTAGTTCTAAAGAAGTCCCAAGTGAGTCCTCGGCAACTTGTATGTGGCCTGAAGAAATTCAAAAGAACAGAGGACTTTAGTGTGAGGGTTACAAAGGTCCCCTGTGGTGAGGATCCCCTTTCCTGCCACAGTTTCCAGTCTTCATGGAGTTATCTATCAAGAGCTGAGGGTTATGACAAAGAGGATGGGTCACTGCTGTTTTGGCTATCTACTGCAGTTGTCCTGCGTGCTTGGAGTCACACCTGTTTGGTGTGTTTTGCACATGGGGATGTAGTAGGCTTATTGTCTCAGTCTGGGAAAAGGCGATGCAGGGGTAGAGAGGTTTTCTTTATTAGCTTCCACTGAGAGCCAAGCGCTGGGACTATGAAGTTAGGCCCAGATTGTAGCAAGCAGTTGCTTGTTTAAGAAGGACATAGTCATGCATTTTCCTGAGTACAGAAAGCAGAATCCCCTTGACTCCAGTGAAGCTGCAGAGTAGAGACTTCAAATTGTTGGTGCCTTCATGCCCAAATAAAGGGAGACAGTTTTGATCACAAGATTTTAAAAAAATGTACCTGGAATCTGTAATGCAAGTTGGACAGGACACAGTAAAGTTTAGGAACAGTGATAAGTTTGAGAGCATTTACTCTTTCCTATGTGAAAAGTATGAGGGTACCCTGCCTTAAAATACTAGAAACTACTGTGTCAATCACGATGCAAGTATTAGCAGCAGTAGTGGCAGTGAGTGTGAGCCTGAGCTGGACTCCAAGGCAGACTACCCGTCTAGTACCCATTGGTAAGAGTATCCTGAAGAGAGGTGCTGTGTACAGAGAGAGTTAAGGGGCTTAATTTGTGACTTCACCCTGTTTAATTTGTATCCTGATAGGAGGAGTATTCCTAAGTGAGTGAAATCAGTGCCTGCAGGGAGCTGCGGATGTCTGAAAGAAAAGCATAATATTGTCGGCAAGAGTGCCAGTTTGCCAGCCCAGTGGCACTAAGGGTTGGCGCTGGATGCCACATCTTGTGCCACACTAGTGACCCGGGTTGGGAGTGAGCTCGGGCTTCCAGGGGTCGGAGGGAGGAGAGGATTGAGCGTCCGATGGACTGCTTTCCTCTCCTGGGATGGGTTCCTGGGATTTCCTACCTGGTAGCGGCTCCTAGTGGAGGCTGGGGCACCTCATACCAGTATGTGGACAGCCAATGGGGAATGGTGTCAGTGGGCATCTGCAGGAGGGTGAGGCGGACCCTTCACGCATGACACCATTGCAAGTCCGCACCATGGGGGCATAACTAAGGAAAAACCCCAGCTCCCAGTAGGCAAGGCAGGTCCAATGAGTAAACCCCCATGCCCAATGCTGGGTCTTCAAGTCCGCTTCCAGTACTCCTCAATTCCCTGGCCACTCCTCTAGATTTCAGACAGCATGCTAGGAGGAGTCGGCAGTCCCACTCCATTGGGGATCAGAGCAGGGGACTAGGTGAGGTGCAGTGGAGAAGGGCCCATACTGGAGAGTGGGTGCTGGAGGCTTCAGGTGGGCAGGAACAGGCTGCACCGAGAGTCCACGCCAGAGAGAGTCTGGGGTAAGCCAGCGAATAAAAAAGTGTACAGCAAAAAAAAAAAAAGTGCCAGTTTATGGGGATTCCAGCCACTGTGAGCCGTGCAAAGGATGGGAAGGTATGGATCTTAAGGGTAGGGGCTCTACTGCCAGTAAGAAAGGAAAGGGACAGGAACATCCCTGCTTTGTGTTCTAAGGGAAGGCCTGGGAGACCACAGAGTAGGTAACAACTGATGCTGAGGGGTTCATATACAGAGAGTCTGACTAGGAAATTAATTTTTAGTTAAAACCAGCCAAGACATGGCATTGAATAGATATGCCCGTTCCACCCTGTCAAATGCTATTTGTCAAGGGACAGGGTGGCAGTCGCGTGTTTGTAGGTCTTAGTTTCCCAAACAAGATCTAGAATACTGTCTGTGTTGTCAGTACCAAGCGGACTGGGATGAAGTCTAGCTGGTCGGTTAAATAAGATCTCCAAGAATATCGTAAAGTCTCCCTGCCAGTATCTTTGCAAAAATCTTGACAACCACATTGATCAGGAAATCGGCCAGAAATGAGAGCAGAGCACGCTATCTTTCCTTTTGTGGGGATGAGTGTGATCAAGACCTGCAAGAAAGGAAGGAAGGATACCTTTCTCCCATGCTTCATTGTACATTCTAGACAATGTGGAGCCAAGATCTCTCTGAGTTTTGCATAAAAATCGCTAGGAAACTCATCCAACCTAGGTGAATTCCCTTTGGTCATAATCAGCACGGAGTCAGAGCTTCCTGCTTAGTGATAGGTTTTGTGAGGTGTAGATGCAATGTCTGACACTTGGGGCAATGTGAGGTCAGATTGGGAGGTGACAAAGTGTTTGTCAGGGGATACCTCTGATAAAGTATGTTAATATCTATTAAATTCCCTATTTATGAGCTCAGAAGAGGTGACTTGGGTGCTCTGTCCTATCTGAATCCAAGAGATGTATTTTTCCACATCGCTTTCCCTTAATCTGTGGGCAAGAAGCTTCCCAGGTTGTTCTCCAGACTCCCAGTAAGTTTGATTCAGGCAGAACAGGCATATTCTGTTCTGTAATGAAGAGTCTTCTCCAGAATCACCTGTGCTTCTGTGACTCAAGGAGCAAAGGGACGAGTGATGTGTGGGAGGGCCTGGCACTCATGTTCTGGATGTGTCAGATCTTGCTTCCTTTGCCAGCTTAGCTCGTCCCTCATTTTTGAAGGCAAGAAGTGTGGGCAGGTAGTTCCCTTCAGTGAAAGCCTTCATAGCCTCCCACTGCATGGTGGCTGAGACTTCCAGTGTTTCATTAAAGAAACATTCAAGCAGTTCAGACCTTAACCAGTTCCCAAAGCTGTCCTGTTGTAAAGGAGGTATTGAGTACCATTTGTTCCAGGACCCTTAGGAGTGTACCCAATGCCAAAGATAAGAACACGGGCACAGTCAGATATCTAAATGTTACCAATGATCATTCCCTATGTCCTAGGTACCAACTTTTGGTAGACAAACAGGACATCTACTGTATTATAGGTAGTGATGATTGGATAGTGCCTTTATGGATCCAGTTGTGATCCGTCGGATAGTGGCAGTATCCAACCTCAGATCTGACCAGAGCTCGACCTAAGTCGGATGTTGGATCCCAGGTCGGATCCACATCATCCGAGGTCAGATCCGGGATCCCTGGTTGGATCTAACATCAGATCCAGGGATCCAAGGTCAGATCCAGGGATCCAACCCAAATCTGAGACAGTCTGATCTGTGGTGGGATAGCCTACTATCCGACCAGATCCACTATCTGTGCCAAACATCTGGTATATTGTGGTATCCTAATTTATAGGATACTGTCCGACAACAATAATTATAGGTGTTGTTTATTGCAGAGTAAGATAAACAATCCATTTCTGGGGGGTGGAGGGTGTGTCATATGTCTCCTAGCCTGTCCTACTATATGTAGTGGTAACATGAGCTGCCACTTAAGTTTCATTCTTGTGGCCAGGTCCTATTCAGTTTAGGCCTCAGGAAAGAGCTAAATTAATATCATGCCCTAGAATGATTCCCCATAGGGTTGGCTGGGAGTTCCACAATACCTGATCAAAGAAGGCAGTATTAGGGATATTGGGGCCATAAATGCTGCCCAATATAATTGGCTCCCTCTGATAAGAGCCCTCAAGAATAAGGATCCAACCTGTTGTTTTTAAATTCCTTATGGATCCCTAAGTAGAGACCCTTCATGCAAAGGATTGCCACCCCATTGCTTCAAAGAGTAGGCATTATGGTAAGATGCACTTACTTTGGAGCAATAAAGATGAGTGCCACCCTCCGACAGGTGGGTCTCCTGGAGAAGTGCCACGTCACACTGCATATTTCCTTCCACTTAACCAACCAGTTTAAACCCTGGTGTTCTAGGATACAATTTTCAGGCTATCAAATGAGGCCATATATCCAAAAGATATACCATTTCAGGAATATTAATAGGATCCCCCCACCACACACACACACACACACACACACACATCCCCATACCCACCAGAACAAAACATATACACACAGACCTTCAGATAACTCTATTTTGGACATATTTTATGTCCAAAAATCAACTCAAAACGTCCCAAAATGTACTATCTGGAGTCAGTGATGTCCAGTAATATTTCTCTTGTTTAATGCTGACATCCGGTTTTCATGGTGTGGGCGTGAGTTTTCTTTTAGTCTCTGGGGGTTGCCAAGCCAGCAGTTGCCATAGAGCCCCCCGCAGCGTATCATTCACACACGCACATGAGGCAAGCACAGACAGTCCGTTTGGCACCAAAGTCTTTAGTCGTTACGTGGCGTGGTTAGAGGGAGCTGTGGCATCAAGAGTGTGGGAAGCCGAGGAGTAGTTGACTAATTTAAATTTTTTTGCCATGCACTGCAGCAGCCTAGTGAGCGAACCTTACTCAAAATAGTACCGAGGGAGGATCTAGGGGAGTAAGGGCTGCAGATCACACTGCGTGTGTGGGGATGGTGCTGGCCATCCTCAGCCCGTGGTCTGGTCAGTCATAGTAGGTGCCAGCGGAGGCACAGCCGCCAGAACAGAACAGAACAGATAATGCCGGCCAGGTGTGAGTGACTCAGGAGGGAGCTTGGAATTAAATTAGGAAAAGGAGACTGGGAGCCTGAGGTGGTCCGTGGTTGTATGGAAGAGCCATCCCAGAAGAGTGAGTATCTGAAGGAAGCCAGCAGCCGGGGGTGACAGTGAATAAGTAGTTGCCAGCCAGCGAGGATCGCGACCATGTTAACGTCAGTGTTGGCTTTGTCTCAGTGCCAAGCACAATTCAGTGCATCAGGTAACTATTTTATTTGTTTGATTTTCTAGTAGTACTGTACTATTAAGTGATCACAGGCCCAAAGAGACAATCTAAGTATTTGACTGTGTGACATTACCAAATACAACAGTATATTTTCTTTTCAGGTCTCTAGTTAGGATATAAAACCTAATGCAGGCTGCTAGAGACAAGATAAGTGTACCTCTACGAGTACAGCTAAGATCCAGATTTGGTGCTCTCAAACAATCAATCTGCTGCTGCAAGCAGAGCCAGATAATGTACAAACACGCAGATCATGCTCACAACGTGGTGACGCTGGTTTGGCAAAAGCTTTCCTCAGAGCTATAGGCTGCAGGATTTGTAGGTCTATTAGTGGAGGGAGATGGCAGAAGGACTGCCAAAAGTAAGCCCACAAAGCACCAATTTTGTTTATTTTTATCATGTTTTCCCCTTTCTTTTTGGTTCCATCATCCTCCCCACCAAATGGTGGGATTGCCAAAAGTGACACATTTATTTAGTGGGGAAGGCAGACAAGCAGCTGCCTTCTCAGCCCAGATGCCAAATGCTGCTTCTTGGCTATCCAGCAAGCAGGTAGCCAATGTCAGGTGGCCCTCCTCCCACAAATCTGAGCACCTCAGCAATGCAAGGCACTCAGCACCCAGCTGGCCTTGGCATGAGATTCCATAGCTTGTATGTGAACCCTAAACACATAGGTAGCCACAAGACATGATGCAGCCTCCATGCCACTGGATCAGCCCTGGAATGTTTGGTTTCAAATTCTCTGAAGGGCTACTGAGGCCCCAGTTCTCAAAAATGCAGTGCATCATATCAGTGCCTTTGACCTCTGCATAATACATTGACCTCTGATATATTTCACAAGAGCAGCAAATAAATCATCATATCAGTCTGAGTACTGATAAATTGCTAAATCATAAAGTGTAGTTGCTAAGTGGAATCTTCATAATATCTGCTAATTTTATTGTACTTAATTTTATGTTTATTTTTTTATTTTTATCCAAAGTTGAGGGCATTAGAAGGAAAGAAGACATGATGTGAAAAGTACACTTAAAACACCAACGTGGTGGTTGGCTGCTCCTTATCAAAATGCACTTAAGCTACATATTAATGTGACCTGACTCTTCTGCTTCTCAGCATCACGGAGTGAAGCAGCTTAGTGATAGTTTGTCCAGTCTGCCTCTCTAAAATCTGCCTGCACTGCCCTGCTGGTTGCTAGCTGGCTGCCAATATCTATATAGTGTTTCACAGACCTACCTCTCCTGACCCCTGCCCCAGGCACAACCCACATTACGTCATCCTGCTGTGTCACTGCATATTAGCTTGTGCCGGTGAGGTATTCAGAAGGCCAATGAGCTGACTTCTAAAAGTATAGGACTGGAAGTATTTTGACAGCCAAAATTTGTCAGATGGAAATTATTGTGACTTCAAAAAATGACATCTGGAGTATTTTGACTCCGGTAAACTGAAATGACTTCCAAATTTCAAGCCATGGAAGTAGTTGACTTCACCCCAAAAATTATCTGAAGCCCTGTACACACCAGCAACATGTCCACATAAATGTATTAAAAGCCATATGCAGTAACAAGTTTCTATGCAAGCAATACTACCCGATGGGGTGGGCAGTTTTGGGCAATGCGGGACCACCTAGGGGTGTAATGAGTCTGATACTCAGATGGAGGGCCTTATAGACTCAGAAAGGTCCAGTAGTGTCCATACCACCTACCCTGGAGGGTATTATTATTGCACTTAGAAAATGGGCTATTTATTAAGATTTTATGTCATATTTATTAAAATAAGAAATGTATACAAAATTAATTAAAAAGTAATTTTCTTTTGTAAAGTAGTCTCTCTTCTGGTATACTTGCATGCAGAGGGCACTGCAGTGTTTCACAGTTCATATACTGTGTATTACCTGTTAAGTTTTGTTTACTGCTGTGTTCCTGTAGTTGTATTTCTGTAGCTGGCCTCCTGCAATTCTGTAAAGGTGAGTCTGGTTTCACATTTGGCAATGCTTCATTTTCTTTATTTTTCCTAATTCAGCAGTTAAGCGCTGTCACAGTTGCGAATATGGGAGGAATGTAGCAGGGATGGCGACTGACACACTGAGTATTATAGGGTGATTGGTAGCATGGCGCTATCTTGTTTGATGGCAGATGATTTTATTCATTTTTTTTTAAAAAATCTGGTGCTGGCTTACGCGGGGATGGAGTTATGGCAAGTGGGCACTCTTACAGTAGCGCTTAGCATGCAACATGCTAGCACTACTACTTTCAAGTAGAAACCATGTTTGGTTTTTAAATGAAGAAATCAAGTTATGTGTCTGCTACAAAATGTGTAAGAAATTACTGCTGAGATTCTCCTTGTGGTCGGCCACCTCACTGAGTGTGACACATGATTTGAACTGGTGGAGGACTCATTAAGTGAAAAAAAGTGACTACGTTTTTGCCACTTCAGGCTTAGCACAGTGATTTTTGTTATGTGGTGCCACTTTGGGCTGGCACTTTTTCTTTGCCAGGCTCTTTTGGTAGTTAATGTACCCCTTGGCATGGCTTCCAGCCAATCAGAGAAGTTAGAAATCTCCATCCCACTTTCTAAGCTCACCTGGATCAGGAGGATAAAATGGATAAAGAACCCGTAACTGGGCAGTAATTTAATACAACTGTGACAACATTGTCTAACAGGAAATTAAGAAAATGAAAACTATTTTCACTATGAGCAACTTCAACTTAGTGACTACCAGTAACTATCACTATAGCTGACAGTAAGGACAGCTATTAGGTCTTCTGTCTCAGAACTTAAGGAAAGCAGTCAAGGAGTACTCTGGCTAACTCCTGGATTGACTCCCTCTGCTAGTATCTAGGGGGCACTAGACCCATACTGTAGCTAAAATGCCCAGGACATCGGAAGGGAAATCATCCCCAGGTTGTGATGGACAGCAAGTAGGGAAATTGTGAGGAAGTGTGTGACCATCTCCTACAGCCCCAGATGAGGCATGATGAGTGCAAGTTGGCAAACTGAGTTTGAGGGGGTTTATATATTAAGATGCTGTGCAGCAGCAAATCCTCGCACACCATCCAGAGTCCTGGCTGTGCATGTGGACTGGAATGCCTCATGGAGAATGCTAGCATAACTAGTATATGACCCAGTTTATATTGTAGAATGCAGCAACCTAATTTAAAATGTTAAACACATTGAATTTCTTAAACTGAGTGCTTGAGCTCAAGGGTATAGGGTAAAAGGGTATAAAAGGAAACATAAGTCCAGCAATTGGCAGCATCAACCTGGGGCCTAAGTTGCAAATGCCTAGTCCTTTTCAGCCCGATTCTGTGTCAACTGTTGATCCGGCTGACTCCGAGTTCAAGTGGCGATCACTGGTGATGCATATTGATGCCCCACTTAACCAAAGAGGAAGCACAGCCTACACAGAAGGAGATCAGACTGGCTCGCAGGATAGCATGGTCAGCTGCTTGTAACAGTGAGGGTGGAGAACCTATGGATGTCTGCACCATGACCTTACCACCTCAAAGCCTGGATGTACAGCTGTAGGAAAGGATTGGTGGCACATACCTTATGAAGTTCTAGACTGAAAAAATGACCATGATAACACATAATTAAAGGTTTGAGGTACTTGCAGACAGGATAAAATCCCAGTGAGCTCCAGAATGGGAGAATTAAGTTAATAAGGCCCATCATGTTCACATTGGAGTTTCAGTTTCCCCTCTATGCTAGTCAGTACTCACAGTTCACACAGCTGTGGAAGAGCTGATAACTGGAGTTAGATGGGATTGTACGACCGTATGTTCCTGTGTCATCTCTGAGGTGTTGGTCGAGCCATGAGCAGACCTTTGTGGTCCAAGTACTGCATGAAAAAGCTGTTAGCCTTCTTGGGGCTCTGAATCTGGTGTGCTTTCCTCTGGAAAGTAACAGCTAGAATAGATGGATATAGCAGAGTAAGGCATACAGTACCTCTACTGTGCAGTTTGTATTTCACTTTGTTAAAGGCCTGGTATCTTTCTAGCACCCCAGGGGTGATCTGGAGAAGTAGATCTTGTAGCCAATGACCTGAACATCCTTTCATTCACTCGGCACAATATTAACTCCTTGTCCTGAAATTTCAGCAATTTAAAAACAAGAGGTTGAAGTTTATTTGCTGTGGTGCTTGATTTTACTGTCTGAGTCCTGTGGGCATATTTAATTTAAAGTAATAAACTACAGCATCCAGACCGAGCCACACAGAGATACTATGCGCAAATATTAAATTTGATCTTTCCTTCTAGTCCCTTCTGCAGACAGACAATCTGGAGGTTCTTCTTTCTGTCTCTCTTAAGGGCCTACAATTTATTAATTAATCATTCAGTCTTGGCATCTGTGGCTTGGAGGTGCTGATCTTGGGCAACCTGAATGCCTATTACCACCGCAAGCTGAGTTTCCACTGAAGAGACCTGACCAGTGAGGGTCTCAATGCTAGCCTGTGTCCATGACTGACAGATGGTTTCTATACTGGTGACAGTCTGCTCCAGAGGGCTTATTAGGAGGCAGAATCCAGCTGAGGAAAGTCACTAGAGCTGAGGGAGTCACCACCTTGAGGCCAGTTGGGTCTGTGTAGGAGAAGTAAATCTTTTTTTTTTCATTTCAGTGCTGATTCCAGGGAGTCAGAGTTGCTGTAGCCATTACTGTCCCTTCACAATGCTGAAAGTTATACTGCCACATCAATGTATAAATTTCTGGATGGAGCTGCATTTATGTGGGGCCAACTCAGAGCTAAAGGGTTTAGGTGGTCATTTTGGTAGGCACTTCCGTGACCTCTTCCGTGCCAGGGCTTTAAACAGTTGGTTGAAGGCATGGTAAAAGGAGGAGGTTTTGGCTACATTGGGAACTGAGGGCCAGCCTGGGAGGATATGGGCCTCTATGGGAAAGCAGGGCTGCATCTTTCAAAAGTGGACCCACAGTCCTTAGTTGGAGGATTAAATGTGACCTCCTCAGGAAGGCTGTTCCATGCATCTACAACCCCTCTGTGAAGAAATATCCTCACATTACCTCTGAGCCACCCCCATCTTCAAATTGTGCCCCTTGTTCTTGCAAATCTTGTTTTCTGAAAAATGCTACTGGCTTGCACTTTGTTGATTCCCTTGAGGTATTTGAAAGTTTCTATCATGTCCCCTCTCCTCCTTTCCTCGAGACCATACATCTTAAGCTCCTTTAGTCTTTCTTCATATGTCTTCTTGTGCAGACCCTGCACCATTTTGGTTGTCCTCCTCTGGACAGCCTCTGCCCTGTCTAGGTTTTCTGGATATGTGGTCTCCAGGACTGTACACAGTACTCAGATATGGTCTTACCAGCTGTCTGTACAGAGGCCAGCGGCGTCCTGTTTTCTACTGGTGATGTCTCTCCTATGCATCCCAGTATCCCCCAACCCTCCTTACTGCCTTCTCACATTGCTGGCCCACCTTTAGGGCATCTGATATGACTACCCCAGGTCACTTTTCATTTTGTTGTTGTCAGTATCTCCCCTCTTTGTGCATTCTTCCCTGGGTTTTGTTTCCCAGTTGCATTACTTTGCACTTCTTTGCATTCAGTCTAAGCTGCCATACATTTGACCATTCCTCCAACCTTGCCAAGTCCGTTTTCATCCTTTTCACCCCACCTTGCGTATCAACCCTGTTGCAGATCTTTGTGTCATTTGCAAAGAGACATACTTTCTCTTACAGTCCCTCTGCAATGTCACTTATAAAGTCATTAAAAGGACCGGCCAGTGGTACTGAACCCTGTGGTACCCACTAGTAACCCTCCTTTCTTCACTGTGGACTCCATTTACTATTACCCGCTGTGTCCTGTTGTCCAGCCAGTGTACTGTGCTGTAAAACTAAGGGAGGCAACAGATGACCTCCCAAATGATGAGACAGAAGGGATGGAGAGCCCAAGGAGAATGTTTCCCACGGTCAGGGCACAAGAAGACAGGGTGGGCTCAAGGGTGTGAAAAGGGGATGTAAATCATGAAAGCATGCAGAAAGGTGTAAAGGAAGCAGGTAATGGAGAAGGTAAAAAGGGAAGAGGGGATCAAGAAGAGCTTCAGAGAACACACAGGGAAACAGACGAGGAAGTCAGGTATGGAGAGTCATATGCGCCAGTGCAAGCAGTCTGGGAAATAAAATGTCAGCCCTGGAAGCTATCATGGTAAAGACTAGCCTGAATTTGATGGCAATAATGGAGTCATGGTGCACTGACAGCCAAGACTAGGACATGACCATACCGAGCTACTCTCTGTTCAGTAGAGACAGAGAAATGAGATGGGCATTTACTATATATGAGGGTGAAAATCAAGGCCATGGAAGTACAGAGACACCTGTAGGAAAAGAAGAGGGCTAGAGGTTCAGTGGGTCATGCTGGAGACAGGTACTGGGGTTATTCATACAGGGCTGGGGAGGGGTATACAGAAATCCAGCACATGGAGAGGAACTGGATAAGGTACTTGGGAAGCCATCATCAGGATGGCAAGCAAATGAGAGGAGCTGCTAGTTGAGGACTTCAGTCTGCCATATGTGGATTGGAGCCTTCGAACTGCAGCTTGGCAAGGATCAGGGGCATCCTTGACTCCTGCAGGGGATTTTTCCTATAAGGGGCACAGTATGGCAAGTCCAGTTTTATAAGATGGACACCACTCTTAGTGACAAGTTTCCTATGCTGCACTTTTATCAAATGCTTTAAAATGCCTTTGTAACCCCTAGATGGCGCTATCCCAGGGCTACTACCCTGCCTGATTTGCCACTAACAGGTTGAGGGGCCTGGATCCAATGGCGGTGCCTCCACCCAGAGGTCAGGGTTTGCAATAGTTAAACTAACTTGGTCACAGCCTCTGGGACACTGCAACCCCTTTCTTCCCACTAGTGGCCCACACAATATATCAGAATTACCTTTACAGTATACACTTACCCCAGGTCTGGTTCTGGCACTGGGACCTCCTGTGAAATGAGATACAGTGCAACAATCACAGTACAGTACTTTAACATAGACAAATACCTCCGGCAGTATAACTTTGCTGAAACAAGCAGCTCTGATTTATTTGGGGATATAACAAGGACAGGGGAAATCAGGTTAATTAGCTTATCACTCTAAAAATCTACCTATGGCTCTGTGCACAGGCCTATCCCTATCAGTTACTGTCCCTGGGTACCCAAGCCCTAGTGGCTAGTCCAAACCGTGGCAGCTGGTAGGGGCCCTTTCACACAGAGAAAAGGAGAATTAAACAGTCAGCAGTACAGTAATTCCATTTGGATTTAATGTGGCAATTCAACAGGAGCGACCCTGAATTAGTACTCACGACCTCCAAATAAGATAGGGTCCTTCAATGTCAGCAGGGCTCACTTGAGGTACACAAACCTCTTCACACATCCATATAAAAGAAAGCACTATACCAGGCAGGCTGCATCTGTATCCCGATCGCAATTACTGCACAATACCCGGAGAACACACAGCAGATTCAGTTCCTGACAGACCGAGTGCAATTTTCAGCAATTCCTCCAGTCTTCTACAGGGTGAGCCTGGTTTCTACTCTTCAGAGATCCTTTGATTCTTTCACAGGACGGATTCAGTCCTAACAAGCTGTTACACAAGCTGCAGACGGAACTCTGGGCCTTACACACGTTTTTGACTAAACTGCACACTGAAAAGCACAGGGCTTCTTCCTTCTTCACTGCCAAAGCTCAACTGAACTCCAACTGACAAAACCGGGCACTTCCTTTGAGTTCCTCCCAGTTCTTGACTGGATTGGCTGTCACTCACAATAGACTGCTGCTGTTGGTCCAAAAGGTGCTGAAGTCTAAACTACATCTCCCAGAGTCACTGCCCATACAATCCTCTTGTGGCTGGCTCAGATTATGAGTCCAAGTTCTGATTCGTCCAAGGCACCATTTTAGAGCTAGCTTACCCACACTGATTGGTCCAGTTCAGCAGTTCAAAACTAGAATGGGAACTAGCAGACACAGTTCTGACTGCAAAAAGCAGGTTAGACAAACTGTAATTTCATTATTACTCTAAATAATTTCTGGCAAATAGTTACATCTTTCAGATAGGTCCCTTTGCACTCTAGTGACTGCAAAAATGAAGTGAATTGGCAGCAGCTCGAGTGGTACTCAGAGAAGACACAGTCCCCCATGCAAACTAATTATGTCTGCAAGCAGACAGCTCTTAAAGAGACAGTACCAGAGGCTCTAAAACACTCACTGATAAATGGCTTAAATGCCAAACACCATTCAGGCTTGGAGCATTCAAGCAAGCTCCTGGAAGTCTTTTGGGAACCCCATTTGCAGGGGGTTACACCCTTCCTAGCCTGGGAAAGCTTGGCGTCCAGCCGTCAAGCAAGTACCTATAAGTTTCAACTGCAACCATATACATTTGCATTAGGCTCGCACATGTAATCATCAGTCAATATATCATTTTACCAAGAACACATTTCTGAAACATTGCAGTACGTCACTCTTTACACAGTATTACATACACATTGTACCATAACTCAAGTTAATACCTCTTGTACATGAAACCTGAGGAGAGGGGGCCCTTCCCTATCAGTTACCTTGGGGCTGGATGGGGCAAGGGCACCATACTTAGAGGGCAACACAAGTAACTTGGAGTTAGCACTGATGCTCAGTTTGGGCAATGAGCTCGGGGACACATACACTCCTTTATGGACAACATTGAGAGCAAGTCCACAGGCCTCCCAAGTGAATCATAACTGAGGTGCACCACAGGCTTTACAGCTCGACCAGTCTTTCTAGGGGGAACTGTTATAGTCTGTGCACTCTGAAGCCTCATTTTCAGCATTGTCCTCACTTGTCAGGGAGTCTCCATGGGGTAGAGAGGCTAGAACTTGGGGCACTTTCAGCTCCAGGAGTTACAGTTTCTGAGTCCACAACATTTGGCTCGCATGGAGAGCTTTCGGACACTGGCAGTGGACTGTCAGGGCACTCAAAATACTCTTCTTGTTCGGCTGTATCACCAGTCTGCCCCAATCTATCATTTTCCTCCCTGAAAGCTCAAACAGTTCAACCATGCACAATGATTCCATTTCATCTGATCTGATGCTTTGCACTTCACTTTCTGGGAGCATTGGCTCCAGGGATGAAGCTGGGGCTTAGACAGTCCAGAAGGCCCAGCTTTGTCTCCAGTATTGACTAGGGATTGCCCGAAACAATTGACTCAGTTCTGAAGAAGGATAGTATTCAAAGTCACTCTCACTTTCTTCCGATATGGACTGACAGTCATGCTCAACTGGGACTTGTGGAGGGGAACACTTTAACTTTGCTTCTGTAGGTGCAGACTTTCTTGATCTTTCTTAGCAGCAGCTGTAGTCACTGGTCCAGAGGGGCATCTTCTAGGGGCTCAGACTCAATTAAGATTTGTCCAATGGGCAGTAAATGATTTCTATGCATTGTTTTACATCTTTTGAATTATTCTCAGGCCTTACTTTGTACACTGGCAGATCATCTAGTTTGCCCACTACAATGTGAGGAGATGGTGCCATCTGTCAGCAATCTTGTGCTTGCCATGCAGTCCCAGATTTCTTAGCAATACACGATCTCCTCCTGGGGTTCCTATGCTTTCACCTTTTTATCATACCTTTCTTTGTTGGCCAGATTTCTTTTGGCAGCCATGGTTTGAGCCAGTTGGTATGCATGAGTTAGCTGGGCCTTTAACTTTGCACATACTGTAAATAGTTGTCAGCTTGAACCCCATCAGGAGAGACCCCAAAACACACATCTACTGGTAGTCGAGCTTCTCTTCCAAACATCAGGCGGTAGGGGAGAATCCAGTGGCATCACTTTAGTGCAGTTATAAGCATGTACCAGGGTGCTAATTTGTTGGCTCCATCTAGGCTTGTCCTTTTGGTGCAGAGTGCCTAGCATATCTAGCAAAGTGCGGTTGAAACGTTCAGGCTGTGGGTCCCTGGGGTGGTAAGGAGTGGTTCTGGACTTTACCCCCACAGAGAAAGCATCTCTTTGATCAGACGACTCTCAAAGTCTCTCCTTGATCAGAATGGATTCTTTGTGGAGCCCCATAGTGAACAAAAAAGTTTTCTACAAGTACTTTGGCTACAGTGGATGCTTTCTGGTCTTTGGTGGGGAAACCTTGGGCATATCTCGTGAAATGGTCAGTGACCACCAGCACATTACTGATATTTCTTTGATCTGACTCCAAACTTAGAAAATCAATTCAGACCAGCTCCATGGGTGCACTGGTGGTTATGTTAACAAGGGGCAGCCCTCTGGGGCAAAAGCTTTCCTCTGTAAGCAGCGACTACAAGTTCGAATGTGTTGCTCACATCAGCCCCATCTTAGGCCAATAGAATCTGGATCTCACCAAGTCAAGTGTTCTGTCTATACCAAGGTGCCCCATGTGGTTGTGCAAGGACCTCAGTACTGAGTCTCGAAAGGCAGTGGGCAGCACTAGTTGTTGTTTGTCTACTTGTCCCCCTCTGTGTACTGTTTCTCTGTATAACAGTTTATTGATCAGTTTCAATTTAGGACCTTCTTTGTATAACAGTGCAGTTCTCAAATCAGTGGAGCGTAATTTGGACACATCTTTTCCTGCATAGAGGGCTTCTAAAGCTGCTTTGATCATGGGATCGCGAGTTGAGCCGACGAATACTGTCATTGTCCAGCTGAGGCAGTGCACCAATGTCTATTGCAGAAAAGTGGCAATAAGCGGCAGGTATGCAATTCTCAGAGGGTCCCAAGCAATCCACCATGCAGTCCACTGCGTCCGTGGACATTTGTTCCTCCCTGTCAAACTTCCGGCAGAGTGCCCAGTGTCAGGTTCTGTCAATCGGACCCAATCATTCTGGGAAACAGGCCTCCTGGAAGAGCATCAGCATCTATGTGGTTCAGACCTGCTCGGTATTCGAGAGCATAGTCGTATGTAGATAATGCAGAAAGCCACCTATGGCCAGTGGCATCCAACTAGCTGAGGTCTGCACATATGTTAAAGGATTATTGTCAGTTTTCACTAGTATTTTAGCCCCATACAAGTACTCATGGAATTGGTCAACAATAGCCCACTTCAAAGCTAGAAACTCTAACTTATGTACAGGATAGTTCTTTTCAGATGGGGTCAGACTTCTACTGGCAAAGGCCACTGGTCTCAGGCCATTCTCGTGCTCTTGGTACAACACAGCCCCAACCCTTGCAAGCTAGCATCAGTGTGCAGGACATAAGGTTTTCTTGGATCGGCATAGGCCAGCACTGGAGCATGGGTAAGTTGATAAATGATCTCATGAAAAGCAGTCTCACAATCAGAGTCCAGCGGGCCAAATACTTCACTCGGATGAAAATACACTCTTTCAGTCTTGAGGGCGCTGACTTTTGGTATTTTTGTGGGTTGGGGATACCCTTGAGTAAGGTTAAGTAAAGGCGGATCACTCTTGAATAGTCCTTGATGAACGCATGATAATAACCACAGAATCCCAGGAATCTTTGCAGTTCTTTTAGATTTTGGGCTGCGGCCAGGTGGTCAAGGCCTCAACTTTACTTGGGTCGGTCTCTATTCCTCGGTGGATACTATGTGTCCCACATTTACTGATGTTTGAAAGAATTGACACTTATCAATGGACAGTTTAAGGCCAAAGTCCTCCAGTCGGTCCAATACCTTAAATAATCTGCTCTCATGTTCCTCCAGTGAGCTGCCAAATACAATAACATCATCTAGGTATACCAGGCACTCTAGTAAGTTCATGTCCCCACTGCACGCTCCATCAATCGTTGAAAAGTGGCTGGGGCACACAAATCCCTTGAGGCATCCTCATGAATTCATAGAAGCCAAGCGGACAGATAAGCTGTCTTTTCACGGTCCTCTGGGGAACATCGGGATCTGATAGTACCCACTGCGGAGATCCAGCACAGAGAACCACTTGCTCCCGTTTAGGCAGTCCAAAGCATCCTGAATGCTGGGCATTGTGTACTGATCAGGGATAGTCTGCGGTTTAAGGTGCGATAATCCACACACATCATTGCTCCATTCTTTTCCTCACTACCACAATGGGGAAGCATAAGGGCTTCTGGATTCTTGTATTACACCAGCAGCTAACATCTCTTGCAGATGCCGTCTCACATCATCTATGTCAGCAGGTGCCAGGCGTCCGAGACCTCTCACGAAATGGTCTTTTGTCATGCAGCGGATATTGTGTTCAGCTCCTTGCCGCATCCTATGTCCCATTCCTTTAAAGAAAACACCTGGTCTCTCTGGGCAAGCTTCTCACTGATCCTCACTTTCCATTCAGCTGGCAGCGGGAGTCGCTCGAAATCAAACAAGTCAGGCGTTACTCTGTCATTCTTCCTTGAACTTTTGCTGGGTAGCACTGCAGTGTCTGCACAATTGCACATTAGCCAGGATGCAACCTCTATTTACTCGAATGTCTCTTTCAGACACATTATGAACTTGGACCATTACCCTTCTGGCATAAGCATGGGCTGTAGCGGGCAAAATACTAGGCTTGACCAGCAGTCCCTCTGGCAATTTTCCAGCCTGGTGCATCCAACATTAATATTTTATTCTTAACATCCTTTCTGATACGGACCTCTCCTGTAAGGTACACTGGGCATTTGGCGCCAGGATCAGAGACTCAGGATCCTTCTTCCATACAATTCCGACCGGTTCCTCTGGTTCTGTTTTTTCAGCATCTCTCTGTGCCTCATAGGCCTTCTTAATTAAAGCCGGAACTCTTAAAGCTCTACTAGTCTTTGACCCTGTTTTCCTAACACAACTGTGCCAGCCTTCCGAACATATGAGCATTTGTTCCAATCAACAAAGGGACACCATCATACAGTCCAGTGGGGACACACTAAGGCTAGGGTCTCTACTTGTTAGCCACTCCAGCCACGGAGGTGGGAAAGACAGCCAAATTCGGATATACCCGGAATAGGGTAGGCCTTCTCACTTAACCCCATACATGCAGTCCTTCTAATGGTTGTAAGGTACATCTGACAAATGCTTCTGATACCAATCTTGGAACATAATTGTCACTTGGGAGCCACTGTCTAATACAGCTCTTGTAGAACACTCCATTCACCTTTACAGTGGTCTCCATGGAGGGACCCACTATTCTGGACCAGTCTGGAGAGGCGATAGTGGGGGCCTGGGAAACTGACCTTGCCACAAAAGGGCGTGAGTTAGCATTTTTGGTGCCCTCACTGGGATCATTCATTCAGCACCTCTTAACCACTGATTTGTTCTCGAAGCTCTCCTTGTAGCCTATATCAACTTTGTCAGTGTCTTTTGGGGACTAGCATTCCTTTTCATGTGCCCATCTTTCCCACAATTATAGCAAAACATACTTTCTGGAGTTTGAGCTGGCCGAGGTGCCACACTGGGAGCCAGGGCGGGTATTACTAACTGGAAACCTGGGTGCCATCTCTGTCTGCGGCGTGATAAGCATTTGGAGACATCTCGTCAGTTTCTCCACTTCCATGGTCAAGGAATTGAGTTTGGAGCTGTTATCAGCAGGAGATACATGGTGGGTACCCCCACCCCCATAGATGCAGTCGGATATAGGTCAGGAGCCCGTCTTGCAGGCGTGGCCTTCATAAAGGACTGTTTTGAATCCCGGATCTCTCTCAACAGTTCGCCCATTGTGGCATATCTTTTCCTTGTCAGAGCACTCATTGACTGCCAACCTCTACCCTGAACTTCACTTGATGGGTCATCCCTCAGTCACTCGGGTCGTAGCCGCAGCTATTGGTGCAGGTCCCTCCGGGGGTCATCTTTTCTCAACTCCTCGAATTTCTCTCATTAACTCATCATAGGAGGGTGGGGATTCAGTCGATCTGCCAGGCGTAACTGAAGCAACAGCAGTTCTGAGAAGGGGCAGACTTAAGGATCCTGTCCAGCCTGGTTCGGTCCAGTTCAATCGCTGGCAAACTACCTTTTCTGAGGCATTCTTGCAACAATTTTTCCAGTCGAGATACATACACAGACAACAACTCCTTGGTACTGTTGTGCATCTCTTACTCTCCACCATAGGTCCTCATCAGAATCTGGGCTCCCATACACATTCTCCAGGGCCTCAAGATAGGCCTGTGCAGTCACTTCAGGGTTACTGGCCCGTTTAGCACAAATGGTAGCCAGGGCAGGACCTCGAGGCTCTCACTAACCTCTTTTAGCTTTAGGCTTCCGAGCATTGCCATTCTAGCACTTGGGGCAACATAGTTGATCCAGGTCCCAGTCATCCTCCCCTTGGGGGTGGGGAGGGTGCCAGAGAGATCCTCAACCTTCGGTGAGTCGTGACTAATGGCAGGTGCAGAAATTGGAGTCTGCATTGGTTCAGCCACCATTACGGGCACTGGAGCGGAGAAGGTGTTGGGGAGGAACACCCCAGGTGGCAAGAATAGTTTCTTCAAGTCCTCCACAGTTTTCCCTTCCCCAGCAACCATTTAGCAAATTTCTCCTCAAAAGTTTCAGATAGTGGTGGGTGCTCATTCCCCCGGTCTTTACTGTCCTTAGTTATCACTCTCCAAGCAGTGAGGGCTCCCTCTGGGGTAATGGTCTGTGGCACTTTGGAGCTATCTATGGGATCCTTAAACTCTACTAGGGCCAGGAAAGTGTGGGTGAGCAGATTAGCATGCCGACCCACCACCACAGGGTTTGTAAACCTTCCACCTTGGAAAGTACTCCCTGCACAGTGTCCGTATTGATACCCAGGGGATGTCCAGGATAAGCATAGCATTTTGGGGTCGATCTCCTCCCCAGTACACCACTCCACCAGCCGGTGCACAGCCACTTCTGTCGGGTACCCATTTTTTCTTAACAGTGGTTCATAAATATGGCCACTAGAGGACACACAATCCCAGCGGTGAGCCTCCAAGATGTAACCCCTAGATGGCGCTATCCCAGGGGCTACTACCCCTGCCTGATTTGCCACTAACAGGTTGAGGGGCCTGGATCCAATGGCGGGTGCCTCCACCCAGAGGTCAGGGTTTGCAATAGTTAAACTAACTTGGTCACAGCCCTCTGGGACACTGCAACCCCCTTTCTTCCCACTAGTGGCCCACACAATATATCAGAATTACCTTTACAGTATACACTTACCCCCAGGTCTGGTTCTGGCACTGGGACCTCCTGTGAAATGAGATACAGTGCAACAATCACAGTACAGTACTTTAACATAGACAAATACCTCTGGCAGTATAACTTTGCTGAAACAAGCAGCTCTGATTTATTTAGGGGATATAACAAGGACAGGGAAATCAGGTTAATTAGCTTATCACTCTAATAATCTACCTATGGCTCTGTGCACAGGCCTATCCCTATCAGTTACTGTCCCTGGGTACCCAAGCCCTAGTGGCTAGTCCAAACCGTGGCAGCTGGTAGGGGCCCTTTCACACAGAGAAAGGAGAATTAAACAGTCAGCAGTACAGTAATTCCATTTGGATTTAATGTGGCAATTCAACAGGGAGCGACCCTGAATTAGTACTCACGACCTCCAAATAAGATAGGGTCCTTCAATGTCAGCAGGGCTCACTGAGGTACACAAACCTCTTCACACATCCATATAAAAGAAAGCACTATACCAGGCAGGCTGCATCTGTATCCCGATCGCAATTACTGCACAATACCGGGAGAACACACAGCAGATTCAGTTCCTGACAGACCGAGTGCAATTTTCAGCAATTCCTCCAGTCTTCACAGGGTGAGCCTGGTTCTACTCTTCAGAGATCCTTGATTCTTTTCACAGGACGGATTCAGTCCTAACAAGCTGTTACACAAGCTGCAGACCGAACTCTGGGCCTTACACACGTATTTTGACTAAAACTGCACACTGAAAAAGCACAGGGCTTCTTCCTTCTTCACTGCCAAAGCTCAACTGAACTCCAACTGACAAAACCGGGCACTTCCTTTGAGTTCCTCCCAGTTCTTGACTGGATTGGCTGTCACTCACAATAGACTGCTGCTGTTGGTCCAAAAGGTGCTAAGTCTAAACTACATCTCCCAGAGTCACTGCCCATACAATCCTCTTGTGGCTGGCTCAGATTATGAGTCCAAGTTCTGATTCAGTCCAGGCACCATTTTAGAGCTAGCTTACCCCACACTGATTGGTCCAGTTCAGCAGTTCAAAACTAGAATGGGAACTAGCAGACACAGTTCTGACTGCAAAGAAAGCAGGTTAGACAAACTGTAATTTCATTATTACTCTAAATAATTTCTGGCAAATAGTTACATCTTTCAGATAGGTTCCTTTGCACTCCTAGTGACTGCAAAATGAAGTGAATTGGCAGCAGCTCGAGTGGTACTCAGAGAAGCACACAGTCCCCCATACAAACTAATTATGTCTGCAAGCAGACAGCTCTTAAAGAGACAGTACCAGAGGCTCTAAAACACTCACTGATAAATGGCTTAAATGCCAAACACCATTCAGGCTTGGAGCATTCAAGCAAGCTCCTGGAAGTCTTTGGGAACCCCATTTGCAGGGGTTACACCTTTATTCTGTTGTACTCTCAGATCCACTTTTACTGTCTCTTATTAATCCATACAGTTAGAAGTGTTCATTTATTTTTGATCCTTCCCACCTACATTTAACAGAATTCAGTGCAAAGTGAGTTACAAAAGTGGCTGTTAGAAGTGAAGTTTAGTTACAGTACCTCTTTGTTATTTTTTGAAAACAAAACTTATTGCCTAATTGACTGCGGTCAGGGTTTTTGTGTACTGCTTCCTCACAAACCCTCTTCAGTATTATGGGATGTATACCAGTGGAGACTAACCAGTTTAGCACCTTCTGGCCACTAACACATTCACTTCTTTATGTTTATATCAGATAGTTGCCCTTCTGCTTCCTTAGCAACATCCTTTGGATCCCTTCCATCACTATTTTGTCAACACTGTGACAAAATATTTAGCTAGCAAACTGTGCTGTAACCTCGCCATTTGTAAAAATCTCACCATCCTTGTTTTGGATGGTACAGTGCCTTCTTATAATTCTCCTATTTCAGTGTGTTCATAAACAATTTGTTGTTTTCCTTACATTAGCTCCTGATATTGTCCTCTCACAGGCCAAACTCCTTTTTTCCTACTGTATTTCTTTTTGTTAACATTTTATATTTTCCTAGTAACTTGGGTCACAGGCAAGTACAAGTACAGACATATGTGCTGTGCTGGAGGCAATCAGCACCATGTTGCAATATAATAGGAGCCATTATGACATGCATCTATAATTTCACTCTGGAGCAGCTCCATACCCCTCAGGTTTCCAACATATGCCTTGTTACAGGAGGAGTTAGGAGACTCAAATAGGCAGTCATTGCTATTATATAAAATGAAATAGAAACTAGCTTTCATACCTGGAGCGTACTGGAGAACAGCTCTAACAGGTGATTCTTGGGTGCTTCCCAGAGTAAAATGCTGTTAAACAGTTCCTTCAGAGTACCTGTGTAAAACACAAACACAGAGTACCATGTAGGAACAGTAGGTGTGGTGAGGGAAAGGGGAGAGGAGAAAGGAACTGAAAACAAAACAGAAGAGGAAAGTATGGGAAGTGTACGATCCTTCAAGGAGGGTCTTGCTAAAGGATGCTGCTGTGGATTGTGCCTTAAACTAGGCCTATTAGCCAGAGTTCCCCAGGTTCACTGCAGATGGGGGTGGAGAGAGGGGAGATGGATATTGGTTTCTCATCCTGTCCCTCTTTGGGTTTCAGTAAGACTAGGAAAGAATCCCAAAAATTTTGAGTACTGGGGTATCATATTTGTAATCACGTGGGACATGCGCGCCAGAGTGCCCTGTTGGGCTACAGCATTCATCACTTCTCAGGCTGAAGGGATGTCTGACATCTGCCATTTGCAGAGGATCAGCCATTTTGCAAGCATACTAGTAATGGCAATCCATTTTGCTCCTGAAAGTGAAAGAAGTTGGATCATCATGTAGGATCAATGGGAGGGCTTCCGGCCTTTGGGAAGAGATTCATGAAGAATCTGGGATCCTAGGAAGCAAACGTACTGCTATTAAGGTCTGATTAATGGGCATGCCCAGAGTATGTGCAGCAGGTCCCCTTTCTGGGATTGACACCTCCAGCAACGGTTGTCTGAAAGTAGTTTCACTTTATATAGTACTTCCGGTGTTCTGTATCAGGACTGCAAAATCTTGTTCTGGATTAGCATGCTATGAGGGTCTGGATGGGCCCTGTGCCAATCTCCAAACTGCAGCCCATTCTTTCTCGGCAATTTAGTACGAGGGCTTTTTCCCATTTGCTTTAGCAGCTTGAGATTGGGAAGGAATCTGGGATCTAAGTGCTGCATATATTGTACTTAGCGGCCTTTAGAGAGGAAAAGCTACGAGCAGAGGGGCGGGGATTGTTGCTGTGGTCTCAGAGAATGATGTCTTACATGCTGCATCATGACGCTCTGAATTTGGAGGTATTTCAGTGGTCTGTGGGTGAGATCTTGAATCTCCCTGGAGGCCCTGAAATGTATCCACTGTATAGATGCCTGTCACTTAGAGATCTGATAGGCGCCATTGCCAGCTTTTGCCCAGGCTGGCCATACTATAGGACCTCAGTTTACCTTGATCTCCGGGTTGCCAAAAAGTGGCGTGTAGTTGATTGGGGAAGGATCTGTTTTCAATTTTTGTGTTCTCATCCAGTATTCTATAGAGGGCTAATAGTGGGGTGTAGTTTCAGCTCCTGGGGAGGGGTATTGTAGAAGAGCAAGGACAGGTTTATCACCCACTAGCAACCAACTCCATGCCCAGCCACTGTGGCACCTCTTCATCTATTGCTGTGTACCATTTCAACATTTACGTAGTCTGAAATGCCCACTGTATCCCTGAAACCATGGCAGATTCCACCCAACTTCTGCACAGTGTGCTCTAAGCTTATTCCTGCCATAGCTTGTCTCCCCGATGAAATGCCACAGGATATTATCTGTCTTGTTGAGCCACACGTGAGGGGGATGCAGGGCAGATGGAAATTACATATAGAAGCTTGGGAGTGGTAATTATCTTAATGGCTGCTACCTTTCCTGTCAGTGTGAGCTGTAGGGATAGCCATCTTTCAAGCTTGAGATGGATACTGGCTAATAGAGGCTTCAGATTAGCCTCCCATATTTTATAAAGGTCGTGGGGTGATTAGAATCCCAAGGTAGGTGATTCCCTCGGTTCCCACAAGATTATGGGAAGTGGCCATCTGGTGGGGGTACAGTGGACATTTAGAAGAAGGACCCCCATCTTTGACTGGTTCAAGTGAAGCCCAGAGTAGAGGCAAAGTTCGATGGTATATCCAGGAGAGTGGGGACTGAATTTTTTTTTATGTCCGCAAGGGACAGAAGGAGATTGTCTGCGTGACATAAGGGTCATGTATTCTACATCCCAGATTTTCACTCCCTGGACCCTTGTGGCTTGCCTCAGGGCTGCAGCCAAAGGCTCCACAGCCAGAACAAAGAGCAAGGAGGAAGAGGGCAGCCATGGCGAGTCTGTTGGCCCAGATGGGGGAACAGCCGGGCATTTTCAGGACTCTAGCCACTGGCTGATGGTACGTGGCATCCACTCCAGGCCTGGAAGCCCAGGCCAAACCCATGGCTTGTAAGACCATACATATGAAATCCGTTCCAGGGAGTCGAATGCTTTTTCAAGTCCAGGGCCACCACCACTGCCGGAGTGGGGAGCGATTTAGCTGCATGAATTAGATTCAGGAGGAACGGAGGTGGTCAAAACTAAACTGTCCTTTTACAAAACCAACCTGAGAGGGATGGATGAGCTAAGGAAGTAGAGGACTAAGCCTGTAGGCAAGCAGCTTGGCTAGGACCTTACTGTCTGCATTCAGCGGAGAAACTGGCCTGTAACTAGAGGCTCTAAGAGATCTTTGCCCTTTTGGGAAGACCGTAGTACTGCCTCCCTAAGGAGGGAGGTAGAAGCCCTGCACCAGAGGCTTCCATGTAGACGTGACAGAGTACTGGGGAGACTGTATGGCTGATTAGTTGCCAGATTTCTAACAGGAAACCGTCCCCACTGGGGCCTTGCCAGTTTTGAGAGACTGCAGTGTGGAGGCCACCTCATCTGGAGTTATGGAAACGTCCAGGGCTTCAGATTGTTGACCGTCAGTGTAGGGAGGTTTAGCTTTTGTAGAAAGGGACTGCACCTGCTGGGTTGGAGCCCTTGAGGAAGTATACAGTGTGGCATAAAACTCCGCCATGATGCTATTGATTTTTCAGGGTAGTGTGGTCAATCCTGTGCTGTCAGCTAGGCCAGCAATGTGCCTTTCCACCTGCTGTTTTCTTAGTCAATATGCTAGGATCTTGCCCCTTTTCCTCAGCCTCCCAGTATTTGTGCTTCAGCCAGAGAATTGAGATCTGCTGCTTTCCGGGCTACCAACTCATTGATCTGCAGCTGAATGCCTGTCACCTGAAGCCTCAATTGGGACTTGTGTTGAGTGATGGGAGATCTTAAAAGATCTTCAGCTGCTTTCAGTGCAATTTCCAATTCAGAGGAACTGTTCCTTTTCTGCCTACTGTGAGCATATCCCATTATGCCCCTCTAAGGGTGGCCTTAAAGGCCTCCCAGGTGTTATCCGTGGATGTATCTGATATGGGATTTTCTTTAAAGAAAAGAGTGGCTTCATGTTGTAGCCAGGTGCAAATTCTGGGCCCCGAGGAGAAGGGATCTAATCACCAGGTAGGGGAGTGGTATATGGGAGGGCCATGCGTGAAGGTGAGTTGGATCAGGACATGATCGGAAATACTTATAGGGTGGATGGTAGTGTCCAAAGCGACTTCATTATTTCAGGGAAGTCAACCAAAATCTATTGGCTGTATGAATTGTGCACGAGGAATGAAATGTGTAGTCCCTTCACTCGGGTGGCATGCCGCCATATGTCTGTTAGGCCAATTCCTGCATAAGGAGCCCCAGGGCCGCCACTGCTCTGGGGTGTGGCTCACATTAGAGGACATCTGTCAATGAAGGGGTCCAGTGTTAAGTTGAAATTTCCCCAAGCCGGATAGACACATTGTTCAAGCCATCTCACCTATCATGTGAGCTAATGTGTGAAAGAGTTCGAGGAGTCGTTAGGGCCATAAACATTCCCCAATAACAGAGGTCCTTCTGGGGTATCCACCTGGGCTAGGACCCATCTGCCTTCCCCATCCCTCTCCACTTTCCCTACCATCCACTGCAACTTTTTATGTACAACGATTGCCATCTCCTTTTTCTTAGTGGGGCTGAGGCCTGCACAATCTGCCCCACCCAGTCCATTTTAGTCTTTCGTGGTTCTCCTTGGTCAGTTTTGTTTCCTGAAGGAATGCCAGATCCACCTGCAAGCTCTTCAGGTGGGTGAGTACCTACCTGTACTTTACGGGGTGTTTAGCCCCGACATTCCATGAAAAGGCAGTGATGTCATCCATTAGGTCTAGGTAAGGAAGCAATGCTCTGCAGAGGCTTTGATGACAGGAAGAGATTGCAGGACAAGGGTCCAGAACTCCTAACTGGCCCAAAACATGAGGCGTGGGAGTGTGACTTGGAGCTGATAGCTGCAGCATGAACCGGGGAAATGTCTCTTGTTAGGCAACATGCTGTTTTGACTGTAGCAGAGCATCCAAAATAGCAGTAAATGAGCACTTTCATAGTTATGCACGTCACAAAACTTAAACTATATACAGTTGCCCTGTGGCAAGTACCTTTGGGAAATGGGGTATATATGTAGCTACTGCAATCCGCTGGAGGCCTACCTCTGTACCCTGAGCACAGTGAAGGAGAAAACCCTTCACTGAAGGAGGTCGTAGGGGGGCTGTCTGCCTCATAAAGAGGGCAGTTATGAAAACTCAGGCACTTTGCCGAGATGCAGGAGCTATTCCTTTTGGGTCAGACTCTTAGTGGCTGGGGACAGAGGGAGGGGTATCCCATTCATCTGCTTCAGTATCTGCCATCGCTGGTGGCCTTCCACAGAGTGGTGTAGTCAACATTCCTGTGTTGGAGTGGTGACTGGGGGGACCAGGTAGCCAGAGAAGGAGATATGTGAATATGGTAGCACCACCCTGCAATATGCATTTATGCGGCCTTGCTGCATATTCAGTGCGTATCAAGCTAGCCAGATGACTGCAAGATGATATATAATGAGAACATTGGAGGCATATGCAGAAGAGGCCCATTTCACAGGCTCTACATTTATTGTTTGAGCTGCAGATGCCTTGTAAGAAGGGTGATGAGGGGCCTAAGCCATGGTGGTTCCATGCCCAAGCCCTAGGCACAGCCTAGCCCAGTTGCCGTTCTGTGTCATGACACCGGGGTGACCATCAAGAGGACCCAAGAAGAATGCATGTAGGTTTGCTGGAAGTGGGGAGGGAGAGGCCTGGCAGAACACCGGCTTGTGTTGCACTTCAGGGGCGGAAAAGCTTGTGGGGCTGGTAAGCTATTTAGCTGTTCACATGAGGCCTAATCCCTCCCCACCAGCCTACATGAACTTCCACATAGTAGGCAGCAATTCCTAAATAGAAAGTCCAATAATAGAAAGAACTCCCAGAATTACTTATCTGATTGTCCCTGAATTTGAGCAACTGGGAGTGTCGGTGCTTGTGGTGATCTGCTTAAGGATTCAGGCCTCAGCTCCATGGGACGTCCAGGTTGTCTGTCTGGTGTTGTCTTCTGAGGACGCGCTGGTCTAGCCGGATAAGTGGGGGACCTCTTGAAGAGGCGTGGTCTGCCCAGAATCTAGTCGTTGGCTTCGGGTTGGGGCTGGCAATGTGATGGATGGAGCTTGAGCCCCAGGAGACTTCTGCAGGGGATCCAGAGATGGGTCTTAGCACACTGTAGGAATTCTAAGTAGCAAATTCTTCAAGTCCAGCCAGTTCTGCCATCTCCATCAGCACGAGTAGGGCTGGAGTATGCGAGACCTCTCTGTTGGGCGATCTCTTTACCCATGAAGTCTGGATGTGTGCCACTTGTGATTTCTTTGAACCGGAGTTCGATGTGTCCAGGTGGAGGCCCACTGCAGATCATTTGGGTTCCTTAGGGAGATCTCTTTGCATACGGAATTGGAACTGGTCGGGGACTCTGTGAAAGAGTGGTGCTCGCTTTCCTGGCCAGTTTCTATGTAGAAAGTCCATTAAGGCCTCTGGGGAATCAAAGGTGTAAGGGACCCCATTATTTTCTACCACATTGTGGCTGGGCAAGCGCAAGGAAAAGGGTAGGCCAATGCGGTGCATGAAGTTGCTAGCCTCCGCAGGCCTGCGGTGGTCTGAAAGATCCTTAGAGTAGTCCGAAAGATGTTTATTCTGTGGGATCTACACATGATGTTCTGGAGTTCCTGGATTTGGCTATTATCAGTACTTTGTTCCGTAATCCAGAAGCTGAGCGAAGATCGGTCTGGGCCTGTCATTACCTTGTGGCATTGGGGCAAGGTGCGGTGGGCTCTTTCAACCTGCACCACGCTGCCAGCTTCCAACTGGATTATTTCAGTCAGTGCAGTCTGTAGGAAAGATTCTGCACCGACCCTCTGTTCTTTCTGGAAATCCCAAGAACCAGAGGTTGTTCCTCCTCTCCCAGTTCTCTAGATCATTAGCTTTTTGTTGCAGCGTGCTAAGAGGTGCTTGCAGAGGATAGCATTTGTTCATGCAGGCAACTTTCATTAGCGGTGAGGTGGCTCTCATTTTGAAAGAGATGGCTTCCATTCCTTGCAGGACTTCTGCTGAGTAGTTTGTGGCTAATGTTACTTGAGCCATTTGGGATAGAAGTTGACCGAACATCCATTCGACCGCAGCTGGGTCCCAGGAAGCTGGAGATGATGGCTGATCCATTTCAAGGCCTCAGGCCTTGTCTGCTTCAGGTAAGTTCACATGACACAACCTCGAAATCGCAGAATAGAGACAACATTTAATATCTCCTTGCTGCTGACAATGTCCTACACAACTCGGAATGCAATTTAACTGCGATTTATGAGAGTTATCGATGGATAATATAAATTTAGCCCTCAAAGGCAGAGAGCTATGTTGTAAGGCTGCCATCTGCCTGCATACTAAGTGGCAGTCTACTGTTCTTGATTATGTTCTGTATCACTGGCCATAGCTTGATTCTGTGCCTCCCTTACGCCTCTTTTTCAGGCTAAATTCAGTGTTTATTCATGGAACTGTGACCCTTCAAATTAACCCAGTTTTATGACAAGAATTCACCTGATCTGTACGCTATTTATCCCACAATTAAACATTATTCATTTGTAATTTTGACCTGGAAGGTGCTGAAGTGAGACAGCTCTTTTAGGGCATCCTGTGAGTGGGTATCATATCGCAGTACCTGTTTTATTTCATTTAATTTCATTTTATTTATTATCCTGGGAAGACCTTAATGGGCAGGGACCCTTTTCATAAGTGCCCAGTGAGTATCAACAGTAGAAATAGACAAATAGCAATAAATATGTGCAGAGGACAAGTTAATTTATAACAGTTGCAGGTAGACTGTGATGATAAATACTGTGCATGGGCTGTTTTAAAACTGTGGATAGATTTCTGAGCAGTTATAGATATATTCAACTTGTATCAACTCATGACTCTGTAGACCCACCTGTATTACTACTTTCCTCTGTGTAACTATGAAGCTTTTTACTTGGTCCCGACATGTCTGAAACCATTAATGGTCCTTGCATCCACCACCTCTGCTGGTAGGCTGTTCCATGGGTCAGCTGCTGTCTCTGTACAAACTTTCACACATTCCTCCTGAATCTCGCCCCTGCCAGCTTCCCTCATACCCCCATGTTCTTGATTTGCTAAGTTATAATCCGTGGCTCGTACATTCAGGCAGCTCATTCAGAGCTCAGCAGAAACTAACTGACAACCAGAAATCAATAATTAAAGAGATCTCCTATGCAGAGCATTGGTGCTGAGATGCTCCTCTGTTGCTCCCAGTTTTGGAATTTCCTCCTTTGTCCATTGAAAGTACTCATTTGCACTTCTTTTCTTAGAAAAGTTCTGAGGAAATGTTGGTACTCCTTTTCTGCCTGTAACTGCAACTGACTGATTTCCTTTGTAGATATTGATGTACAGGATCTTTGCAACTATTCTGTGTTCTGTGATAGTATATCATTTGAATATTCTTTTGTTTTCACATATTTGCTGCTCTTGTGTTCAGTTGGATTGTATTTTGTCTTATGGCCTTTTCTATAATGTGATGTTTTCATTGTAACCTCATGGTTTGAACCTGAAAATTGGCATTGGTCTGTCTGGTGCAGTGTTTCTCAGATGAGCCCACCGTGGCTGCATTTGGCCACCAGCATGTGAACGAAGCTCCTGCCACTCTTGAGGACCGACCTTTTCTTAAATCTGTTGCAACAGTTCTTCTATTTCTTAGCCTAATCTATCCTTTACTATTTCTAGTCCATAATGTTGGCCACCTGTGGGCACCCCTTCTCCCTCCCTTGATTATGCTACAGTGTCCTCTCTAATTTTCCTTTTCCTCTTAGGTCCTCATACAGGAGGTTATTGTGGTGACTCCAACTGTACGTAAAACAGATTGTTTATTGTTGTTGGATTTAGTATGTAATAGCACTATGTTATAAAATACTTTGATGTCTATACCTTATGTTTATGAAACCTGTAAATGTTGAAAATACTATGGCACTAGATGGTTTTGATAATGGTAAAAGTATTAGGTGACTATTATAGAAATTAAGCTAGTTGTATTATTTGAAATGCATGTATATTGTTGTAAACTTAATAAGAAATCCCATGATGCATTGCATTATGGAAGTATTATGATGTTGTATTTCTTTGAAACTTGATTTGTTGCCAATGCCCATTGGTGTAACTGTTCTTTCAGTGATTCTGCTTTGAGGTCTTTGTTTTATAGCTTGTTTTGTTTTTCTTCTTTTGGTCCCTACTGCCCAAGCAAATAGAGCTTGCATAGGGTGGTGGCTACATCGCAGCTGGTGAACTGGATCAGAGATCAGTGTCAGTAGGTGCTGGCTAAATGCAGAGAAAGGATATTCATAGTCTGTTGCTGCAGACTGATGTACTGAAGAAGAAATATGCTATTGCAGAAGGTTATTTCTTGTATTTTGAATAAACATCGCACAGAGATGTGTGTTGAACCTGAAGTTTGGTGTATCGTCCATCTTTTATTCCACAACCCCTCCACAGACTTGGTGTTAGAAGTGGGATAACTTGCTGGGAGCATCTGGACTGGATGAAGAGAGACATTTTCTGGTGGATATCACCCAGATATCCCAGGTAGACCAATGCACCAGGAGTTGCGGAGATGAAGGTCCGTGGAGTTCTGCCCAGAACCATGGCTGACAGATGGAGAGAAGCTGCTGCCTGGACTGGACCTGGGAGCTTGGAGGAAGGCCAAGCTGAAGACAATGAAGAGATGCAGGTCGAGGCAGACTGGAGCTGCGAGAGACAACACCCCAGAGGTGGAGACCCTGATGAGGATGTTCCACTGGACGAGTGGGCAATGGCTGGAGGCAGACTGACTATGCAGAGGCAGAACACTGGTGCCAGGTGCTCGAGAGGTTCCTGCTGTGGAGCTTGGACAAAGAGTCGGAGGAGGATTTTTCGTGGGCTCAGTTTGAGGAGGACCGCCTGACTGAGCAGAATATTCTTTGTTTCCTGTGTTCCCAAGATATTACCTGTTGGAGGTGGAGATGCAGGCATGGAACTTGAATGTGAGACCCCAGGTAAGACTGTGCCTAGTGATCTTGTGCTGGGGTTGAAGACTCCAAGCAAGCAAGAAGAAGCCTATGAGGCTGAAGGGACTTTTTCTGTATTGATGCAGCTAATTAACAGTATTGACTGGGGTATACTGCATGCTAAAAATACTAATATTGTCAAACTGTTACAGTATGTTAAAGTTAAGGAGGGTAGAGGTCATTTAAAAATGTCACCCTTGGAAAAGGAAACGGCTCACATACGTTACAAGGTATTAGATGGTAACAGATGGCTGAAAATAGCACAGTGATTAAAGGATGTTTACTAAGACCACCCCAGAGTTAAAAGTTAAGGAACCTGCTATTTACCACTGCAGGATATTCAGCATGGGAGGTTCCTTGGCGTCCTGTAGGTTTCTGTAGAGATCTGCCAATATGATGACCAAAGATTTGGGGTCATAGGTTGTAAAAAGTTGAAACAGGAGAGTAGAAACAACTATTGCTCCTTCCATATTCCTGCAGGCACTTTGTGTAAGATAGAGGGGTCAAGTTAGTTGCAGGCAAGGCCAGAGGTGGCTCTGCAGTGGTCCCTTTCTGTAGGCAAACGTAGCACATTTGATCAGGGGTGGGCCTGATGTCAAAGAAAGAGGTACTCCAAGGGCAGACTAGGAGTCTGAGGTGACATGCATTTTATATTTTTGATGAAAACCTACAAAGGAGGAGGTGGGTGGAAAATGGATTGAACCTGTGCTGGGGTAACACATTGAGTGTCTACCCTCAGGTGTCTATATCTGTAACAAGTGAAATGAATCAAAAGTCATAGTGAATTTATGTAGAGGTTGAACCTAGGAATGGGACCCTACTTAAAACTGACTTGTCTGGGGGTTGGAGCAGGTAGTTACTCACCCCAGAGAAAATCTTTCTATGGTACTGGACTTTACAAATGTCCAGATTTTTGGTTAAGAAATAATGACGACTTTCCCTAAAAGGAGATGGGGAGGTACGGCCTGTCTCTGTTGAGAATGTATTAATGCCTCAGGGTAAGGAATTATGATATCCACTGTGTTTATGATAGAATGTGTATACGTTAATAGGAACCCTGAGGCGTAGCTTCTGAAGATGGATAGGTAGAAGCTCCATATCTTCCTGGGACAGGAAGGTAGTAAGCAGTCTGCAATAACTGCTTCCCTCTTAAGGTGGGGATATGTGACTGGGACCTCCTGCCACTCTTGAGGACTGACCTTTTCTTAAATCTGTTGCAACAGTTCTTCTATTTCTTAGCCTAATCTATCCTTTACTGTTTCTAGTCCATAAGGTTAGCCACCCCTTCTCTCCTCCTTGACTATGGTACAATGTCCTCTTTAATTTTCCTTTTCCCTCTTAGGTTCTTGTACAGGGAGGTTATTGTGGTGACCTCCAAGTGTATGTAAAACAGATTGTGTTTATTGTTGTTTGATTTAGCATGTAATAGCACTATGTTATAAAATACCTTGATGTATATGCCTTATGTTTATGAAAACTGTAAATGTTGAAAATACCATGGCACTAGGTGGTTTTGATAATGGTAAAAAGTACTAGCTGACTATTATAGAAATTAAGCTAGTTGTGTTATTTAAAATGCATGTATATTGTTGTAAACTTAAGTAAGAAATGGCATGAGGATTTGCATGTATCCCATGATGCATTGCATTATGGAAGTATGTATGATGTTGTATTTTTGAAACTTGATTTTTGCCAATGCTCTTTGGGGTAGCTGTTCTTTCAGTGATTCTGCATTGAGGTTCTTTGTTTGTAGTTTGTTTTGTTTTTCTTCTTTTTGGGCCCCACTACCAAAGCAAATAGGACTTGCATAAGGGTGGTGGCTACATGCAGCTGGTGAATAGGATCAGAGATCAGTGTCAGTAGGTGCTGGCTAATTGCAGAGAAAGGACATTCATAGTCTGTTGCTGCAAACTGATGTACTGAAGAAGATATATGCCATTGCAGAAGGTTATTTCTTGTGTTTTGAATAAACATCATACAGAGATTGTGTGTTGAACCTGAAGTTCGTGTCTGGTTCATCTGTTATCCCACAACCCCTCCACACAGCACAGTTTTCACCCTCACTCACCGACTGCCAAAGGCTCACCTGCAGTGGCGATTCAATCCCAGTCTTACCCCTACTAGGTAGGACCATCAGCTGACCCTATCCTCGCGGACTTGAAATCAGGAACCCGGTGGGCACTCACCCAGGAAATCCCCTGGTTTACCCCAGGGTGGGGGCCACAGGACTGATCCACACTGGCAGACACACATCGCTCAGTTGCCAGGCAGGAGCCATGGATCACAGCCGGTGATGGAGAGGGGGTGTCATTGAGGAGCACGCAGCATTTTACAATTTTAAACCTGATAGATGGGATGAGCAATGACATCTATGGCAGGAATGCCGATGTTGGTCCTGACTCCACAGATTCAGGTGCTGGTCACTGCCAATCTCCCAGCCTCCGGCAGGGTCAGCATTGCCCCAGATGCTCAAACTCCTCTCCCCAGAGAAGAAGAGCCATCCCAGGATGCTCAGTCCTCCTCCTGACTGGCCCTCCAACAGACAAATTGGTTCCCGGACTTGGGCTGTTGGTATTGCAGGTGGAAACTCTACTGCTGCACTGCCTGGCCAGCATCCACAATTAGTTTTAACCTGTTAAGCCACATTTATCCAGCTTAATTAGATTACAGGACATATTTATATTGGGTATGCAAGCCCGATCTTCAGTGTATACAGTACTTGCAATAGAGCTACAGCCATCCATATATTTTGAATATTTTTACAAAATTTAGCACATGATTAAATTGTAAAATTTTGGACTCCTGTAACTTACAATTTACATAGCCAACTACCTCTCCATTTTAGCAGGTTCTAAGACTCTTCCAAAAAGTATGCATATACTGTACATTTTCAATTATCCAGCTCCAAAAGTGACTAAGTTATAAGAATAGAAATATTTTCAGAAAATGTTGACATGAATAACACATTGTCAGACTTTGAGCCCCTATAACTTCCTCACCCCTCATCCAATTGTCGTGAAATTTAGCATTGTTTTATATTATCTTTTAAACAGCATGTATGATTTCAGATCTGTATCTGCAAAACTGACTGAGTTACAGGGCTTGCGTTAACGTGCTACTGACGTCCCCTCGAGCAAAATCCCATTTTGATGCACTATTTTGAAAGCACTGCATCTGCTTTGATGCAGCCCTTCTTGACTTAATTGGTGCTGCTGTTACTTTAAATGCACTGTCCTAAGCTTCTCCGTGGGATACAGTGAGAGGGTTGGTGATGAGTGGTCCCTTTTGTTTTTAAACATGTATCTGAGGCAAGCTGTGATTGGTGAGGCGTCAGTAAGGGGTGGGGACCTAGCTGAGCAGGAGTGGCCAAGTAATCCGCATGGGTAGCAATTTAAGTCTGGGGAGGAGTATGTGGCTGGCATTACTGTGCTTGTTGACATGATCTGTGATGGCTGAACCAGCGAGGAAAAGTCTGTAGCCCTTGTCTGTGTGGGTCAGGAGAAGAGCAGTAATCGGGTGAACTGAGTATGGAGGAGCCAGGGTGATTGGCGTGACAGCGGCTTCAAGGAGCAGCAGCCAAAGACGTTACCCAGTTTGGCGGATCCCACCTAAGAGGTAATGGGTCAGATGAAGAAAAGGAACCTGTGTTCCTTCTGTGTGTGGGTCTGCTGGTCTGGGGAGTGCGTCAGGATAGTGCCGTATTGGAGACTGAGAGATGGTCATAGATTGCCGACATTAATTCAGAGGGAGACAGACTGTAACCGTTACTGCAGCGGGGGGATGGTAAAGCCATGGATTCTGTCCTACCAGTGCCTACAGTAGTACAACCCTCCCTGCTGCATGCCGGAAAAAGTGGTGATTGAGAGCCTAACTTCCTGCATTTGTTATGGCTGAACAAGTTTATGGCTGCTAGGTGAATGCCTAGGCTGCCCCATCATCGATAGGACAAGTGGAGGTACTTTCTCTGTTTGACCTGGTGACCAAAAACAGCGTTTTATTTGGTAGAGTGCTCCACAGACTGCCTCGCACTGAATCCGATTCAGTCTGTGGACCAGTCGGGTAGCCAAGGCAAACAGAGATTGTACCTCCACTTTACTAATATGATGTGGCAGCCGCATGCATTTACATCTAACAGCCGGTAACTTGTATTTGTTTTATTCCTCGACAGCCTGACACACAACTGAAAATGCAGGGAGGTCTCTAGCATCACTTTTCCATGTCATGCAGGGCAGAGTACTACTGTACTGATGAGGCATGGCAGTAACTTGTGTTTTGTTACCATAAAGGCAGTTTAGTGGTGAGGAAGGCTTCCTAACAGTATCGGGAGTACAAATGAGGCATCTAAGCATCCGCCTCAGTCTCCCATCATTCAGCCTGCCTATAACTTGGATCAGTGTACCACATAGTATGTTCTTATGCTGTATACGTGGTACACTGATCTGAAACTAATACAGCTGTTCAGAGCCACGAGATATCAATCAGTTACTGGCAGACAGACAGTTCGGATCGTCGGCGGCTTTGATCTACTTTGTGTTGTACTTGTTCACGACTTATTGACATTTAAAAACCTTTGTTTTGATGAAACATTGTCCAATTGTGGAGAACTATGTTGTATCCTCATTATTACTAATTTTTGGTGGGGCAGAGTGAGCTTTTGAAGGAGAAAGGGCAGTTAGTTTGTCCAGCTACACAGCCTGAAAGGGCCCACGCGAGCACTATGGGGCTAGAGGCTGTATTTCTCTTGGGGACCATCTGGCGTTCAATTAATCTGCAATTTAAAAAATACAAACTAGAAAATACACTTGTGGCTACAGAGTTCAGCCCTGAATATCATTACTGCAGATTGCAAGCAGCAGATAGTACCACGAAACCTATCTCAGGCCATTTTTTTGGTAAGGGAGGGAATACAAGAAATCTTGAATATCTGAGAGAGCACTCAGCTTCAGCCTGCCTTGAAAATTTGGTTTCAGCTCAGCAACCTAGTACTACTGTGGGCCAGTGGCAAAATAGGACACTGCTTTAAATTTTTCTTCTAAATTTGAATTAAATAGCATTGCTTGCCTTTGCAGCTGTAGCAGGGCAGTGACTAACCAGATATAACTTCTGCAATCTTTGGGGGCATGGTGGAAGGTTCTAAGGCCCTGTTCACACTACACCGCTGAGGCCCGATAGCGGATGCAAACTGTTACAGCTGGGGGCAGTGCAGTGTGACCACATTGCGGTGTCCATTATGGGACTGGTACCGCCAGTCCACACTGTGAGCCGGGCGACCGTTATGGTGGCACCCGATCACAATGCAGCTCACGCTATGCTGAGGGACCATTGCATACGTCCACACTATGGCTGGTAGCGTTGCAAGGCATAACCGGTTTCATAACGTTGTTGAAACCACCTTCTATATGGTTTCAACGCCGATTCACAGCATATTCTGTAACGTCACAGGTGTGTCATAAACCATTGCGGTAATGGTTTTGGGCCCTATGTAACATTACAGAGCGCAGTGTGGACAGGGCCTAAGTGAGTGAGCTTAGTATGTGAAACTTGATAAACAAATCTACCTACTCTTGCTCAGATAAATAAATAGTTTATTTACTAACTTCAACTTGGTAGCACTAGTTATACTAGCTTGCTCAGTCTTATAAATAATTCTCATTAAGAGCTCAGCTTGCTGTTGGGGGCTCAGGTCTAACAGTCTATCTTTCTACTATTACTACTGCATTTTGATTTACAAAATATTCTAGTCTCTGCTCACTAAGAGCCCAGCTTGCTTGTTTTGGGGCTCAGGTGGTCTAAAAATTATTCTAGTGTACTGCTTCTACATTTTGACTTTAAAACATAATTATCTACTTCAGTTGTTATTGGAGGGCTCAGAGTTCTTAAAATAAAGAATACATACTGCTGACAGTACAGGTTCAATTATCGGTAAAAAACAGTATATTTATACCTTCTGGCAAGCTGATATATAAACCTTTTAAATAAAAGTTATTTTTGTTTTCATGGACATTTATAATGTTGGTGCAGTAACCCCCAACTTTGGCTTCTGACCCCCTACTTTGGAAGCAGGGGTCAGACTGACCCTGATTTCTGACCCTAATGCAAGGCCTGGAGTTATAACTAAAGAATTTCAGTAAGTCACTGAATTTCCCAAACATTCAATGAAATCTGAATTTTCTAATTTTGCCCAGCCCTATTGCCTTGGGTTCTGTGTCTTTCTCAAACCATACACTTACACTCTAAAGCTTCTTTTCCAAAGTAGAGCATTGTACACACAAAACATTGTGTGGGGTTTTAGGCAGGCAAAAGCTTCACTAAATCAAAATTGTCTTCTAATCAGGTATGTAGTACAGCACCAGTTATTTGCACATTTCCTTTGTTTTCTGTATTACTGCTATTTATAAAATCCTCTTATCCTTATTGGCTAGAACCAGACATCTGTCTGTGCATTAATACAGCACAATTCAAGATCATCCAGGTATTTAGCTTTATCACAAAATCACAATGCAGCCATACAATTTTAAGAAAATATTTGACAGCCATTTTTTCTCACTGGCTCATACACTCCAAAGTGGAAAAAAAGTATCAAAATCACCACCCACGTCTTCTCTTTCCACGTCTTCACAGGAAGGATCATAGCTATTTTTGTTAAGGCAACATGCCATTTTATTTTTTCTTAATCAGCTGACTTGAACTCCAGCCTCTATTCAGCCAGCAGCTTCCTGTGTTTGACAATACAAACAGACTCCCTTCCTGAACTCAGTGTCATGTGTTCAAGGCAACACAGAACAATTTAAAAAATCTAGACTAGCAACAGTCAGTTAATTTTAATTCTACTTGTCAGTCACCTGACTTCAGCCATTAGTACACTTGCTCTCTGTCTGTGCATGCAACATTTGCTGCTGTACTTCATGAAGCTTTCAGACCTGAACCTCTCTCAAAATTAAATACATTTTTATTAAAGAGAAAACTATTGCCTCATCTTCAGACTGCTCCTTTTCCCTTAAGTAGTAAGTGGGCATGTGAGGAATGTCAAAAGGAGTAAGTGGGGGGCTGGACAGCAGGGGAGGGACAGCCCATGACAACTGACAGTACTGATTAATATCACCTCATTGGCTCTCAGCAGATTTTATTTTACTATAAAAACAGGTGAGCAATTTTTCCTCTAAACTCAGCCAGTTGATATTTCCATAACAACCAGTCGGTTGTTACAATTTTCTATGTGCCAGTCACTTAGTCTGTGCAGCTCACTCATTGGCTTATGTTGAGAGTCGGGCAGGCTGCACTCTCACAAACATGGTGGCTCCATCTCTCACTTTCCAAGGAGCCACCACAACAAGACACATCTGTCCTTTCTTTTTTTTTGTTTCCTCTATCTGGTTGGCTTAGCCTTTTCCCTGCTAAATATCTGGTTGATCCTGCCGTTTGTCTGTTTTGGGACAAAATTACAAAAGCTACAAGGGAGTGTCCTGGTGGTACACACAATCTCGTTGGAGAGAAACTGTAAGATAAAACAAAATAGAAAGAAAAAATTAAAACATGAAAAATAACTATGTTAAAGAAGGGAGGTAGGGCAGAAGACAGAGAAGTCAGAGACTGTGTGTGTGTGTGTGTGTGTGTGTGTAGTGTGAACACTGAAGTTAAGCAGGAGAAAATTGCTGACCTTATTATTAAAAATAAAAGATGGTGAGTGTGTCATATTTGAATTTAATGCTCACTCTCTGTGTGGGTGCTTTGATAAACCCCTTGGACTTAGCCCTAAGGGTTTATGTAGCATCCACACCTCAGTAAACATTAAATTCTCATAACACACTTCCCCATTCTTTATTCTCTATGTTGTAACCAGCCACAGCCTGCACTCTTATGGTGGCTCTGTTACCTTTCTACCATTTACGCATTTCATTCACAACAGAGCAGCAGCTTCACTATCGCAGCACCTTTTCTCTTGCCATCTCTAACCTCACAGCTGCCCACACAGATCACTAGTCTATTTGGTGAAACTAAAATAAAAACTGCATTTTTTAATGGATGTGTGTGTTTGGGGGGTGGCGGGGGTTAAAGAAACTAGAGGTGTGTGGAAAAAACTTCCACAGGTAGAATGTAAGCAAAAGTCTGATTTTCGCTAAACAAAAGTTTGGAAATTTTATTTCCAAATGTTTGCAGAAATTCCACCTGCCTTGCACCCTACTTTATCCCTGATGTCTAGTGCCCTTCCCCCACCAGTTGCTGATTGCTACCTGATTGCCCAAAATAAATCCCTGGTGGCTAGCAGTGCCTTCCTCCACCCGATCATCCACCCGCTCAAGCGTGCATTTAAAAAGCAAAACCTGGTGGCTAGTAGTCCTTCCCCCACCCAATCACCCTCCTGTGTCCAATAGTAGTCACTGGCCATGTGATGCAACTCCCTACCCATCCCTATCCCGTATAGTGAAATATATTGTTCCCTGGTGGTCTAGTGACCCCTTCCCTCCCTGTCCCTGATCCCCAGTATGTGGGTTTTTGTTTGTTCAACTTATTCCCTGGTGGTCTAGTGGCTCCCCCAGACAGGTAGTGTTCCAGCCAGTTCCTGCATCCCAAAATGGAACAGGTGACCACAGCCCTCTGCTCTCCTCCATGGTTGCCCACCCACTGAGATGTCAATGAATGGTAGCGTGCTGTACAAGCACATGCTCATTCATTGCAGCTTAGTGGGTGGGCAGCTGTGGAGGAGAGCGGAGGGCTGCATCGGGTCACCTGGCTCTGTTTCAGAATGGGGAGTGGGTTGGGACATTACCTGCCTGGGTAGGGGGACCACTAGATGACCAGGGAATAAGTAAAAAAAACTACATACTGGGTATCAAAGATTGGGGGGGTCACTAGACCACCAGGGAAAAAAAACATTTTACTATATGGGAGATAGGGATGGGGGTTGCATCACTGACTAGTGACTACTACTGGACACGGGTGGTGATCAGGTGGGGGGAGGACCGCTAGCCACTGGTGGGTTTACTGACACGTTGGGTGGGTGATTGGGTGAGAGGGCCGGCTAGCCAAGAGGGGGTTATGAACATGTCGGGTAGGGGTGGAACAGGGTGAAATCTCACCCCAAACATTCAGAGATTTTCCGATCCGCCACAGGGAAGCTCATAAACTTCTGAAAAGTGCCAAATTTCACAAACATTCCACTAAGGCAGAAATGGCAACTTTCGCACACCTTGAAAAGAAACATTATTGTGTGGTTTGGGGAAGGAGGATTTAAAATGAAGATGTAACAAGTGAACAACCTAGAAAACTATAACTGTGTGAATAATATAAGTTAAAAGTCCTAGGTCATGTTAAAAGAAACAAAATCAACAGGTTCCAGCAGGTGGAAGAATGATTTTAGGAACCATTTCTGTAAGTAATCTGTTAGCACCCTTTGCAAACTGTGTGAGAGGCCTTTTGACACCATGCAGTTCTGCTTAAAGTTGAACCAGCATAACATTCTGTGGTGTTTTGCATATGCAGCCCATGATGCTTTGCATTGTGTGGGCATGTGTGATTGTGTGATTCTGTAATTTCTGTAAGTATATAAGTGTATGTGTATATATATATATATATATATATATATATATATATATATTTATACATACTTTAAAAAAACTTCATTAATGCATCAGTTAGGTGGATATTACAGCAGCAAAAGCAAGAAATGAGGTGTTGGGTTTCCAACCTAACATCCTACAGGTTCCCAGCCCTACCACCCCACTCTATCCCCCACCCTCCACACACCTATAGGCATTGGGTGTTATGGGGTCATATAAGAATAACGCTTTACCCCATTCCATGTGTAAAACATGCTTACACGCCACAGTATAGGACAATGGGGTGAGAGTTAGCCTCATGACCCTCAGTTTACTGAGGAGCACCCGATCCCTCCATCAAGATAGTACAACACTGTCTATATGTCACGGTGGGAGCACAGGGTCCCCTTCCCAAATCCAGATAGTACAACAGTGTATATATGTTACAGTCCTTTGGACTCTGCACTCCCATCCCTCCATTCAGATAGTACAACTGTGTGAAAAACAGGAAACACTGGCAAAGTTATGAATGTGCATAGAAACTGCATAATGCAGCTTGTAATTAGCTCATTTTTGGAATTTATTCACCAAATTTTCAACATCTGCATTATGGGACCTCCCTCATGAACAGTGCAACTGTGATTTTGTTAATCCATCTCAAAGTTGATTTAGCATAAGCGACTCTGCCATTCTCAGCCACAGGTGAAATTACATTCCAGACAAGATGTGCAAATAATGGCTGTTCTGTTCATAAAGTGGTGAGGAAAAATGGCAATGTTGAAAATCTGAAGTGAAAAATTAGGAAAATTCTGAGTGTGCATAGAAAGTATGCAATGCACACCCATACTTGATAATTTTAAGAATTTGTTCACCAAATTTTTTTAACATGGGCTTTATGGGTCCTCCCTCATGAACTTAGTGAAAAGATATTAACTGCACTCCAGAGACCTATTATAGCAGCAAAGGAAGATGCCATGAATTAAAAATATTTATTGCTGAGCCAACTTGCTCTGTAAAATAAATGTTGGTCAGTTACACAGACACAGAATACCTGGCGCTTCGCCTTCTCCTAAGGCTTCATGAGGGTCACATTCTAAAGACGTCAGTTCATTTTTATAGTCTATTTATTATGACATCGACAAACCGGCACCTATTTCTAATTAATCATTTACAATAAATACTAGTATTTTATTAGCATTCGAAAGTTTTATAAAATGAAATCAATTCAAATAATTAAAAAACTTATAAAAATAACTGTGCTCTCACTTAAACAGGATTATATATATTTTTCATTATTTCAACATAACATTCCTACTTAACTTCAGTCTTTAGAAACACGGAGTGCAACATCGAAAACACTGTATCGTAATTTATAAAAACACTATAATTTGAGTCCTAATTGTCACATAGTATGCCCTTTAGTTTAAAATATATGATTACATTCGTGCATCAACTCAGAAATGCAGCCAAATTGTATTAATACTAATTGCCCAACTACTCCAATTACAGTTTAGTATAATGCAACTCCTTAAAAAAGGAAAGACTGGTCACAATTAAACCAAGCAATTGTATCAACAAATAGACACTCATGTAACATTAACCAATCACTCTTTTAAATTCTTTTTAAAATCAGTGAAACAGAGTGTTTATAGTCACTATGGACATTTCATTTATACAAGAAGCATTTATACTACTATAACCAAATGGAAAACTCATATTTAATTCACTGAGAATACAGTGTATTGTTCATAATCCAAATAGTGGGCATTTTATTTATAAAGCAGGCTGAGAAAGATGCATGATTGGCGTATCAAGTGGCCAAAAAAACAGACTGTTCTACTTAGAGAAACTTACGAAGTCACAGTATAATGAAGGGCTCTCAAAAAGTCTTAAAGAGACCTCAAATTATAATATAGCTTTTCACTCAAATTTAATTATTCAAAGTCAATTTTATGTGCAGTACTAAATTGAACCACTCGCACTGAAAGAATTAAACAAAAACCTAATACCAGTACAATCAAAAATAAAAAAATTTTCAATCATAAAAGATATTTTAAATACTTAAATGATTTCATTCCATATTCTTTTTAATAATGCAAAGATCTCTAAACATGAAATCAAGACATCATAGTGGAGTAGAGGTGATGTCATAGTCGAGGATGACGTAACACAGTTAATAGCCATATAGGTTCACAATGTGTCCTTCATTTTAAATATGGTTTTAAGTCCCACATTTCATTTAATCCATGAGGATGCACCTTATTTAACATATAAATCCAGTAACTTTCCCTTTTAGTAACAGAACTGCCCGATTACCACCTCTTATGTTACATTTACACTTTCAATCCCCATACATCTCATAAATTTAGGATCCAAATTATGTTTTCTAGAAAATGCCTTCCAATTACCTTATCTGTTTTTTATCTATAATGCTTCTCATGTTCCTGTATCTTTCCCTTAAAGAAAGTAAAGTGCTACCCACATATCCCAAATTATAACTGCACCAAATTAAATAGACTACAAAAGTTGTGCTACACATTATGAAGTCTTGTATTTTATATTCATTCTGATTAAGCGAGCGTAATGTATTCTTGGTAAGCTACATACAGTATTTACATGTTGCACTTCTGGCGTAAAATTTCCTATAGGTCTCTGTGGCAACCATGTCCTTTGCTCATCGGTTGATAAGTAGCTACGTACAACCTTGTCTTTTGTACTTGGTGCTTTTTAATCGTTACACGGGTTTGGGACCACTGCCTCTTTACCATGATGTCACTAAGTAAAACTGGCCAGTTCTTCAAATAATATTGCCTATGGAACCAGCATTATAATTACACTGTGTAGAGAATGTAATCGAACATGATTAGCTAGTGGATTTTTCTTTCTGTACTATTGCCACTAAATCTTCATGGGTTTTGTTTTACTCGTTCATAAGCATCTAAAGTAATTTTCACTGTAGCACCTAGCTCGAAACCTCTCTTTAAGCTCTCGAGCTTGAACTTCAAAATCACCATCATCTGTACAGTTCCTTCTGATATGAAGTAACTTGACTAAAAGGAATGGAGTTTTAAGTTTCACAGGATGTGCACTGTTAAATCTCACAACAGAATTTGTAGCTGTATCATTCTTATAACTCTTAGTTCTAACTGTTTTCATAATGTGGTCACCAGTAAGGGTCAAGTCCAAAACATTAATTTACACTTTATTCAAACTATAAGTAAACTTAAGATTTAAATCATTCTCATTTAGCACTCATGAGCAGGTGGCACTGTCAATTTGTTAATCTGTTCCAAAAGTTGATTTTATGCAGTGACCACTCCATTCTGTGCCACAGGTTCAAAAATGCATTTTGGGCAGTATGTGAAAATGACAGTTGTACTGTTCATAAGAAGGTGTTAAAAATGCCAATGCTTAAAATCTGGAGTGAAAATATTAAAAACTGGCAAAGTTACGTCGTAAAAACTGCACAATGCCTGTAATGCAGTCATTTGGGAATTTATTCACCAAAAAAGCAACATGGATTTTGTGACCCCACCTCATGAACAATGGCACTGTCGTTTCATGAATCGGTCCCAAAAGGTGATTCAGTGCAGCGACCATGAAATCACGTTTCAGGACCAAGAAACTAAACAACAGTGACTTGTTCACGAAGAGGAGTCTCAAGGACCTACATTTAAAATTTTGGGCCAAAATTATTAAAATTGGCAGAGATAGCAGCCTAAGTTGACCTCCCCATTGACTTGCATTGTATGGCTTACCTCGATTTCTTCAGTTTGCAGTTGGACTTTGAAGAGTGCAGACATGCTCCCTGTTATGTGTGAAAACCTGTGAAAAGAAGAAAACTGTCTCCCAAGGTCTTTTCTTCTAGGTAGAATCCTGCATCAAAGTTTCCACACATTTAGATGCTGGATCTTGCATCAGTCTAGTCTGCCTGCCCCATTCTTTGACATGGGTGTGCCCAATCCCATTCAATCTGTATCCCCCAGTACCGTGGCACACTGGGGCCCACCCCAGTGTGCCAGTATATTATTTGTTACAAGTTCAACCTTTCCAACACTGGGATGTGCACTCCCAGTGTCAGATGACCCGCCCTTCAGACCACTCTTATTGCTGATGGGGATGCCCAGTCCCCTGTCGGCATGATGATCCCCAAACTTATGTGGCACACTGGGGCCCACCCCAGTGTGCCAGCACTCTAATAAAACCTGTATTAAAAAAAAAAGAAAACATCCAATTTTTTTTTTTAAATACGTGTAATAAAGAAACGAATCCCTTGTAGTCTCCCTAGTTCCCCTCCCTACCCTTCCTCTGCGCACCCACCCAGCACCCTCCTAACCCATACTTACCATCTGGAGGCCAGAATTAGCTCCACTATTCTAACACACACCTCTGCCGCCTGTTGGTGTGTGAGGTGGTACTGTTTGGTAACCCTAACACTGAATTTCCAAACTTTGTCACTGTACTATCAACCCTACCTGATGTATTAATGAAGTTTTCACAGTGAATGTCCCTTCTTTTGAGAAACTGTAATTATAACTGGTATGTGGTTGTGGAAGTGTGAGCCCTCTGGGCTCAGCTTCCCTCACGCTATCAATTTGTGCATAATGATATGCATATGTGGGAGCATGGGCCCTCTGGTTTCTGCGCTTGCACTTACACATAAAATGCGGAGACATACCATACCCCTATAGTCATGAAAAGGAACCCTTGCAACACTAATTTGGAAATATCTCAGTAACTGTAGCAACCAAGGAAAAAATCCTACTGCAGTTGTAATCATGGGCAATCTTCATCAGCATCTTACAGCTAAAAGTTCCTGTGACTGTTTCAACTGACATGGCACTTCTTCAGCAGTACTGACATCCTCATGTCCTACTTCTCCCCTTTCTCTGTGAATGACCACTTTCCCCTAACTGCTCTGCCCTATTTCCTGCCTCCTACCCGATTCTTCTTTCACCTCACCCCTCTTGCCATCCACCTTCTTTCCTCTGTTTATCTTCACTTACCTGAACTTTTATTCTTCCAAATCTACCTATATCTATTTGACAAAACACCTGGGCTGCCTCCTTTTATTAGTGTAACCCCTAGATGGCGCTATCCCAGGGCTACTACCTACCTGATTTGCCACTAACAGGTTGAGGGCCTGGATCCAATGGCGGGTGCCTCCACCCAGAGGTCAGGGTTTGCAATAGTTAAACTAACTTGGTCACAGCCTCTGGGACACTGCAACCCCTTTCTTCCCACTAGTGGCCCACACAATATATCAGAATTACCTTCACAGTATACACTTACCCCCAGGTCTGGTTCGGCACTGGGACCTCCTGTGAAATGAGATACAGTGCAACAATCACATTACAGTACTTTAACATAGACAAATACCTCAGGCAGTATAACTTTGCTGAAACAAGCAGCTCTGATTTATTTAGGGGGATATAACAAGGACAGGGAAATCAGGTTAATTAGCTTATCACTCTAATAATCTACCTATGGCTCTGTGCACAGGCCTATCCCTATCAGTTACTGCCCCTGGGTACCCAAGCCCTAGTGGCTAGTCCAAACCGTGGCAGCTGGTAGGGGCCCTTTCACACAGAGAAAAGGAGAATTAAACAGTCAGCAGTACAGTAATTCCATTTGGATTTAATGTGGCAATTCAACAGGAAGCGACCCTGAATTAGTACTCACGACCTCCAAATAAGATAGGGTCCTTCAATGTCAGCAGGGCTCACTTGAGGTACACAAACCTCTTCACACATCCATATAAAAGAAAGCACTATACCAGGCAGGCTGCATCTGTATCCCGATGCAATTACTGCACAATACCGGGAGAACACACAGCAGATTCAGTTCCTGACAGACCCGGTGCAATTTTCAGCAATTCCTCCAGTCTTCTACAGGGTGAGCCTGGTTTCTACTCTTCAGAGATCCTTTGATTCTTTTCACAGGGACGATTCAGTCCTAACAAGCTGTTACACAAGCTGCAGACCGGAACTCTGGGTCTTACACCGTTTTTTGACTAAAACTGCACACTGAAAAAGCACGGGCTCCTTCCTTCTTCACTGCCAAGCTCAACTGAACTCCAACCGACAAAACCGGGCACTTCCTTTGAGTTCCTCCCAGTTCTTGACTGGATTGGCTGTCACTCACAATAGACTGCTGCTGTTGGTCCAAAAAGGCACTGAAGTCTAAACTACATCTCCCAGAGTCACTGCCCATACAATCCTCTTGTGGCTGGCTCAGATTATGAGTCCAAGTTCTGATTCGTCCAAGGCACCATTTTAGAGCTAGCTTACCCCACACTGATTGGTCCAGTTCAGCAGTTCAAAACTAGAATGGAAACTAGCAGACACAGTTCTGACTGCAAAGAAGCAGGTTAGACAAACTGTAATTTCATTATTACTCTAAATAATTTCTGGCAAACAGTTACATCTTTCAGATAGGTTCCCTTTGCACTCCTAGTGACTGCAAAATGAAGTGAATTGGCAGCAGCTTGAGTGGTACTCAATCAAAGAAACACACAGTCCCCATACAAACTAATTATGTCTGCAAGCAGACAGCTCTTAAAGAGACAGTACCAGAGGTTCTAAAACACTCACTGATAAATGGCTAATGCTGCCAAACACATTCAGGCTTGGAGCATTCAAGCAAGCTCCTGAAGTCTTTGGGAACCCCCATTTGCAGGGGTTACACCTTCCTGGCCTGGGAAAGCTTAGCGTCCACGTCAAGCAAGTACCCATAAGTTTCAACTGCAACCATATACATTTGCATTAGGCTCGCACATGTAATCATCAGTCAATATATCATTTTACCAAGAACACATTTCTGAAACATTGCAGTCGTCACTCTTTACACAGTATTACATACACATTGTACCATAACTCAAGTTATTACCTCTTGTACATGAAACCTGAAGAGAGGGCCCTTCCTATCAGTTACCTTGGGGCTGGATGGGGCAAGGGCACCATATTAGAAGGCAACACAAGTAACTTGGAGTTAGTACTGATGCTCAGTTTGGGCAATGAGCTCGGGACACATACACTCCTTTATGGACAACATTGAGAGGCAAATCCACAGGCCTCCCAAGGGAATCATAACTGAGGTGCACCACAGGCTTTACAGCTCGACCAGTCTTTCTGGGGAACTGTTATAGTCTCTGCACTCTGAGCCTCATTTTCAGCATTGTCCTCACTTGTCAGGGAGTCTCCATGGGGGTGAGAGGCTAGAACTTGGGGCACTTCGGCTCCAGGAGTTACAGTTTCTGAGTCCACAACATTTGGCTCGCATGGAAGCTTTCGGACACTGGCAGTGGACTGTCAGGGCACTCAAAATACTCTTCTTGTTCGGTGTATCACCAGTCTGCCCCAATCTATCATTTCCTCCCCTGAAAGCTCAAACAGTTCAACCATGCACAATGATTCCATTTCATCTGATCTGATGCTTTGCACTTCACTTTCTGGGAGCATTGGCTCCAGGAACGAAGCTGAGGGCTTGGACAGTCCAGAAGGCCAGCTTCATCTCCAGTATTGACTAGGGATTGCCCGAAACAATTGACTCAGTTAAGTAAGAAGGATAGTATTAAAGTCACTCTCACTTTCTTCTGATATGGACTGACAGTCATGCTCAACTGGGACTTGTGCGGGGAACACTTTAACTCTGCTTCTGTAGGTGCAGACTTCCTTGGTCTTTTCTTAGCAGCAGCTCTAGTCACTGGTCCAGAGGGGGCATCTTCTAGGGCTCAGACTCAATTAAGATTTGTCCAATGGGCAGTAAATGATTTCTATGCATTGTTTTACATCTTTTGAGTTATTCTCAGGCCTTACTTTGTACACTGGCAGATCATCTAGTTTGCCCACTACAATGTGAGGAGATGGTGCCATCTGTCAGCAATCTTGTGCTTGCCATGCAGTCCCAGATTTCTTAGCAATACCCGATCTCCCTCCTGGAGTTCCTGTGCTTTCACCTTTTTATCATACCTTTCTTTGTTGGCCAGATTTCTTTTGGCAGCCATGGTTTGAGCCAGTTGGTACGCATGAGTTAGCTGGCCTTTAACTTTTGCACATACTGTAAATAGTTGTCAGCTTGAACCCCATCAGGAGAGACCCCAAAACACACATCTACTGGTAGTCGAGCTTCTCTTCAAACATCAGGCGGTAGGGGAGAATCCAGTGGCATCACTTTGATTGCAGTTATAAGCATGTACCAGGGTGCTAATTTGTTGGCTCCATCTAGGCTTGTCCTTTGGGTGCAGGGTGCCTAGCATATCTAGCAAAGTGCGGTTGAAACATTCAGGCTGTGGGTCCCCTGGAGTGGTAAGGAGTGGTTCTGGACTTGGCACTCCCCACAGAGAAAGCATCTCTTTGATCAGGCGACTCTCAAAGTCTCTCCTTGCTCAGAATGGATTCTTTGTGGAGCCCCATAGTGAACAAAAAGTTTTCTACAAGTACTTTGGCTACAGTGGATGCTTTCTGGTCTTTGGTGGGAAAGCTTGGGCATATCTCGTGAAATGGTCAGTGACCACCAGCACATTACTGATATTTCTTTGATCTGACTCCAAACTTAGAAAATCAATACAGACCAGCTCCATGGGTGCACTGGTGGTGATGTTAACAAGGGGGCAGCCTTCTGGGGCAAAGCTTTCCTCTGTAAGCAGCGACTCAAGTTCGAATGTGTTGCTCCACATCAGCCCCATCTTAGGCCAATAGAATCTGGATCTCACCAAGTCAAGTGTTCTGTCTATACCAAGGTGCCCCATGTGGTTGTGCAAGGACCTCAGTACTGAGTCTCGAAAGGCAGTGGGCAGCACTAGTTGTTGTTTGTCTACTTGTCCCCCTCTGTCTACTGTTTCTCTGTATAACAGTTTATTGATCAGTTTCAACTTAGGACCTTCTTTGTATAACAGTGCAGTTCTCAAATCAGTGGGGCGTAATTTGGACACATCTTTTCCTGCATAGGGGCTACTAAAGCTGCTTTGATCATGGGATCGCAGAGTTGAGCCCACCGAATACTGTCATTGTCCAGCTGAGGCAGTGCACCAATGTCTATTGCAGAAAAGTGGCAATAAGCAGCAGGTATGCAATTCTCAGAGGCTCCCAAGCAATCCACATGCAGTCCACTGCGTCCGTGGACATTGTTCCTCCCTGTCAAACTTCCGGCAGAGTGCCCGAATGTCAGGTTCTGCCAATCGGACCCAATCATTCTGGGGAACAGGCCTCCGGGAGAGAGCATCAGCATCTATGTGGTTCAGACCTGCTCGGTATTCGAGAGCATAGTCATATGTAGATAATGCAGAAAGCCACCTATGCCAGTGGCATCCAACTAGCTGAGGTCTGCACATAGGTCAAAGGATTATTGTCAGTTTTACTAGTATTTTAGCCCCATACAAGTACTCATAGGAATTGGTCAACAATAGCCCACTTCAAAGCTAGGAACTCTAACTTATGTACAGGATAGTTCTTTTCGGATGGGTCAGGCTTCTACTGGCAAAGGCCACTGGTCTCAGCCATTCTCTTGCTCTTGGTACAACACAGCCCCCAACCCTTGCAAGCTAGCATCAGTGTGCAGGACGTAAGGTTTTCTTGGATCGGCATAGGCCAGCACTGGAGCATGGGTAAGTTGATATATGATCTCATGAAAAGCAGTCTCACAATCAGGAGTCCAGCGGCCCCAAATACTTCACTCGGATGAAAATACACTCTTTCAGTCTTGAGGACGCTGACTTTGGTATTTTTGTGGGTTGGGGATACCCTTGAGTAAGGTTAAGTAAAGGCGGATCACTCTTGAATAGTCCTTGATGAGCGCCGATAATAACCACAGAATCCCAGGAATCTTTGCAGTTCTTTTAGATTTTTGGGCTGTGGCCAGGTGGTCAGGCCTCAACTTTACTTGGGTCGGTCTCTATTCCTCGGTGGATACTATGTGTCCCCATACTTTACTGATGTTTGAAAGAATTGACACTTATCAATGGACAGTTTAAGGCCAAAGTCCTCCAGTCGGTCCAATACCTTAAATAATCTGCTCTCATGTTCCTCCAGTGAGCTGCCAAACACAATAACATCATCTAGGTATACCAGGGACTCTAGTAAGTTCATGTCCCCACTGCCGCTCCATCAATCGTTGAAAAGTGGCTGGGGCACCTGAAATCCCTTGAGGCATCCTCATGAATTCATAGAAGCCAAGCGGACAGATAAAGGCCGTCTTCTCCACGGTCCTCTGGGGCCATCGGGATCTGGTAGTACCCACTGCGGAGATCCAGCACAGAAACCACTTGCTCCCGTTTAGGCAGTCCAAAGCATCCTGAATGCGGGGCATTGTGTACTGATCAGGGATAGTCCGGCGGTTTAAGATGCGATAATCCACACATCCTTACTGTTCCATTCTTTTCCTCACTACCACAATGGAAGCATAAGGGCTTCTGGTTCTTGTATTACACCAGCAGCTAACATCTCTTGCAGATGCCGTCTCCATCATCTATGTCAGCAGGTGCCAAGCATCGAGACCTCTCGAAATGGTCTTCGTCATGCAGCGGATATTGTGCTCAGCTCCCGCATCCTACATCCCATTCCTTTAAAGAAAACACCTGGTCTCTCTGGGCAAGCTTCTCACTGACCCTCACTTTCCATTCAGCTGGCAGCGGGAGTCGCCGAAATCAAACAAGTCAGGCGTTACTCTGTCATTCTTCCTTGAACTCTTGCTGCTGGGTAGCACTGCAGTGTCTGCACAATGCACATTAGCCAGGATGCAACCTCTGTTTACTCGAATGTCTCTTTCAGACACATTATGAACTTGGACCATTACCCTTCTGGCATAAGCATGGGCTCTAGCGGGCAAAATACTAGAGCTTGACCAGCAGTCCTCTGCAATTTTCCATCGCCTGGTGCATCCAACATTAATATTTTATTCTTAACATCCTTTCTGATATGGACCTCTCCTGTAAGGTACACTGGGCATTTGGCGCCAGGATCAGAGACTCAGGATCCTTCTTCCATACAATTCCGACCGGTTCCTCTGGTTCTGTTTTTCAGCATCTCTCTGTGCCTCATAGGCCTTCTTAATTAAGCGGAACTCTTAAAGCTCTACTAGTCTTTGACCCCTGTTTTTCATAACACAACTGTGCCAGCCTTCCGAACATATGAGCATTTGTTCCAATCAACAAAGGACACCATCATACAGTCCAGTGGGGGACACACTAAGGCTAGGGTCTCTACTTGTTCGGCCACTCCAGCCAGGAAGTGGGGAAAGACAACAAATTCGGATATACCGGAATAGGGTAGGCCTTCTCCTTAACCCCCATACATGCAGTCCTTCTAATGGTTGTAAGGGACGTCTGACAAATGCTTCAGATACCAATCCTGGAACATAATTGTCACTTGGGAGCCACTGTCTAATACAGCTCTTGTAGACACTCCATTCACCTTTACAGTGGTCTCCATGGAGGACCCACTATTCTGGACCAGTCTGGAGGCGGTAGTGGGGCCTGGGCAACTGACCTTACCACAAGGGCGTGAATTAGCATTTTGGTGCCCTCACTGGGATCATGTCATGCACCTCTTAACCACTGATTTCTTCTCAAGCTCTCCTTGTAGCCTATATGCAACTTTGTCAGTGTCTTTTGGGGACTGGCATTCCTTTTCATGTGCCCATCTTTCCCACAATTATAGCAAAACATACTTTCTGGAGTTTGAGCTGGCCGAGCGCCACACTGGGAGCCAGGCGGGGTATTACTAACTGGAAACCTGGGTGCCATCTCTATCTCGGCGTGATAAGCATTTGGAGACATCTCGTCAGTTTCTCCACTTCCATGGTCAAGGAATTGAGTTTGCAGCTGTTATCAGCAGGAGATACATGGGTGGGTACCCCCACCCCTGCAGATGCAGTCGGATATAGGTCAGGGCTCAGATTGCAGGCGTGGCCTTCATAAAGGGACTGTTTTTGAATTCTCGGATCTCTCCAACAGTTCGGCCCCATTGTGACATATCTTTTCCTTGTCAGAGCACTCATTGACTGCCAACCTCTGCCCTGAACTTCACTTGATGGGTCACCCTCAGTCACTCGGTGTGTAGCAGCTATTGGTGCAGGTCCCTCCGAGGTCGTCTTTTCTCAACTCCTCGAATTTCTCTCATTAACTCATCATAGGAGGGTGGGGATTCCAGTCGATCTGCCAGGCGTAACTGAAGCAACAGCAGTTCTGAGAAGGGGCAGACTAAGGATCCTGTCCAGCCTGGTTGGTCCAGTTCAATCGCTGGCAAACTACCTTTTCTGAGGCATTCTTGCAACAATTTTTCCAGCCGAGATACATACACAGAAAACAACTCCCTTGGTACTGTTGTGCATCTCTTACTCTCCACCATAGGTCCTCATCAGAATCTGGGCTCCCATCACATTCTCCAAGGCCTCAAGATAGGCCTGTGCAGTCGCTTCAGGGTTACTGGCCCGTTTAGCACGGATGGTAGCCAGGCAGGACCTCGGGCTCTCACTAACCCTCTTTCGCTTTTAGCCTTCCTAGCATTGCCATTCTAGCACTTGAGGGGCAACATAGTCTATCCAGGTCTCCCAGTCATCCTCCCTTGGGGGTGGGGAGGTGCTAGAGATCTCAACCTTTGGTAAGAGTCGTGACTAATGGCAGGTGCAGAAATAGGAGTCTGCATTGGTTCAGCCACCATTACGGGCACTGGAGCAGGAGAGGGTGTTGGGGAGGAACACCCCAGGTGGCAAGAATAGTTTCTTCAAGTCCTCCACAGTTTTCCCTCTCCCAGCAACCATTCAGCAAATTTCTCCTCAAAAGTTTCAGATAGTGGTGGGGCTGATTCCCCGGTCTTTACTGTCCATAGTTATCACTCTCCAAGCAGTGAGGGCTCCCTCTGGGGTAATGGTCTGTGGCACTTTGGAGCTATCTATGGGATCCTTAAACTCTACTAGGGCCAGGAAAGTGTGGGTGAGCAGATTAGCATGCCGACCCACCACCACAGGGTTTTGTAAACCTTCCACCTTGGAAAGTACTCCCTGCACAGTGTCCGTGTTGATACAGGGGATGTCCAGGATAAGTATAGCATTTTGGGGTCGATCTCCTCCCAGTACACCACTCCACCAGCCGGTGCACAGCCACTTCTGTCGGGTACCCATTTTTTTCTTAACAGTGGTTCGTAAATATGGCCACTAGGAGGACACACAATCCCAGCGGTGCCTCCAAGATGTAACCCCTAGATGGCGCTATCCCAGGGCTACTACCCCTGCCTGATTTGCCACTAACAGGTTGAGGGGCCTGGATCCAATGGCGGGTGCCTCCACCCAGAGGTCAGGGTTTGCAATAGTTAAACTAACTTGGTCACAGCCCTCTGGGACACTGCAACCCCTTTCTTCCCACTAGTGGCCCACACAATATATCAGAATTACCTTCACAGTATACACTTACCCCAGGTCTGGTTCCGGCACTGGGACCTCCTGTGAAATGAGATACAGTGCAACAATCACAGTACAGTACTTTAACATAGACAAATACCTCAGGCAGTATAACTTTGCTGAAACAAGCAGCTCTGATTTATTTGGGGGATATAACAAGGACAGGGAAATCAGGTTAATTAGCTTATCACTCTAATAATCTACCTATGGCTCTGTGCACAGGCCTATCCCTATCAGTTACTGCCCTGGGTACCCAAGCCCTAGTGGCTAGTCCAAACCGTGGCAGCTGGTAGGGCCCTTTCACACAGAGAAAGGAGAATTAAACAGTCAGCAGTACAGTAATTCCATTTGGATTTAATGTGGCAATTCAACAGGAGGCGACCTGAATTAGTACTCACGACCTCCAAATAAGATAGGGTCCTTCAATGTCAGCAGGGCTCACTTGAGGTACACAAACCTCTTCACACATCCATATAAAGAAAGCACTATACCAGGCAGGCTGCATCTGTATCCCGATCGCAATTACTGCACAATACCGGGAGAACACACAGCAGATTCAGTTCCTGACAGACCGGTTCAATTTTCAGCAATTCCTCCAGTCTTCTACAGGGTGACCTGGTTTCACTCTTCAGAGATCCTTTGATTCTTTTCACAGGGACAGATTCAGTCCTAACAAGCTGTTACACAAGCTGCAGACCGGAACTCTGGGTCTTACACACGTTTTGACTAAAACTGCACACTGAAAAAGCAATAGGGCTCCTTCCTTCTTCACTGCCAAAGCTCAACTGAACTCCAACCGACAAAACCGGGCACTTCCTTTGAGTTCCTCCCAGTTCTTGACTGGATTTGCTGTCACTCACAATAGACTGCTGCTGTTGGTCAAAAGGCACTGAAGTCTAAACTACATCTCCCAGAGTCACTGCCCATACAATCCTCTTGTGGCTGGCTCAGATTATGAGTCCAAGTTCTGATTCGTCCAAGGCACCATTTTAGAGCTAGCTTACCCACACTGATTGGTCCAGTTCAGCAGTTCAAAACTAGAATGGGAACTAGCAGACACAGTTCTGACTGCAAAGAAAGCAGGTTAGACAAACTGTAATTTCATTATTACTCTAAATAATTTCTGGCAAACAGTTACATCTTTCAGATAGGTTCCCTTTGCACTCTAGTGACTGCAAAATGAAGTGAATTGGCAGCAGCTTGAGTGGTACTCAATCAAAAGAACACACAGTCCCCCATACAAACTAATTATGTCTGCAAGCAGACAGCTCTTAAAGAGACAGTACCAGAGGTTCTAAAACACTCACTGATAAATGGCTTAAATGCCAAACACCATTCAGGCTTGGAGCATTCAAGCAAGCTCCTGAAGTCTTTTGGGAACCCCCATTTGCAGGGGTTACATTAGGTTATTTTGATTTCCTTCTGATTCATAGTTTAATTTTAGTTGCAATGTTAATGTCATTTTAAATACTTTCTTGTCAAAATTTTATGTAATACCATCCGCTGTATATCTAGCACCCTTCCTACTGCGTGGAACCTTTGTAACAGAGCTGTTGAGTGCTCAAAGGTATTATAATCCGAGAATGAATAAATAAAACCTCCACGGGGCTTAGTCCACTAAAGGTGTACTAAGGTCACCACAGCTGAAAAATCTGTATTTCTAACGCTTTCAAGATACAGGCGCCAAAATGCTCAGTGGGCACTGTTGTGTTATCCTATGGGAAATTTGGTAACTTCAGAGCACTGTAAGTGTGGAACCATCATCAATTTTTGTCAAACCACCAAAGGAACATCTGTGGGGCCAGGGCTTGCTACACTGCAAATTTCAACCAAAAAACCCTAACCATTATTTTGCTATGAAATGGCAAATAAACTAGCTCATTTGGGCTTTAATTTCGAAATTCTGCAACTCTCACAAAACTTCGCATAGGTCAACATAGGGTACTTTCACAAAACTAAAAGTAGTGTCGCAACACTACTGGTACTTTCACAAAGCTAAAGGTATTGCAACACTACTGGCACTTTCCTGACCCACTTTGAAATACAGGCACCAAAAGGTGGTGCAGATGCTGATATCTCAGTAATGTTTCCGATAGTTGCCTTTGCTGGTTTACTGGAAAATTCGCCAGTCCCATTGTAAATGTAGTGTAATATAACTCATATGTGGCTATGGGGCGCAGGCCCTCGAGCCTTGTGCTCCCCCAACGCTGATAATATTTTGTGTAATGGTATGCAAATGTGGTAGCGTAGGCACTCTGAACCCTGTGCTTTCACTCCACACATACATATGGGGACATAGCATGATCCTAGAGACATGAAAAGAACCCTTGGAACACTAATTTGCCAATATCTCAGTAACGTAACAGCTATTAAAAATTCCACTTTGGTGGCATTCATGACTTTGAAACTTCCACCCATGCTTAGTCCATCTAACCACTAGCAGCAAAATCTGTATCTCGAACCTTTGAGATATGGGTATCAAAAAGTGCAGGCGTTGCAATATTATCCTGTGGAATTTCGTAAGAATTATCAGACGCCAATAACATATTGAATTTTTAAAATATTTTAACCAGATTTTCAACATGGGCTGTTTAGGACTCTCCTCATGAACACTGGCACTGTGATTTTGTTACTCCATCCCGGAAGTTGATTTTGTGCAGTGACCACGCCATTCAGTGGTACAGGTGCGAAAACATGTTTTGGGCAGGATGTAAAAATGACAGCTGTACTGTTCATAAGGAGGTGTGAAAAATGGCAATTTTAAAAATCTGGAGTGAAAATATAAATAATTGGTGAAGTTACGGCGTGCGTAAAACAAGCGCAAAAACACGCTCATAACACAGTAATTTTTGGAATTTTGCACCAAATTTTGAACATGGTTTTGGGACTCCATTTCATGAACACAAGCTCTGTCATTTCATTAATCAGTCCTAAAAGTGATTCTCTTGGCGACTGCAAGAATCCGTTGCGGGGCCAAGTAATGAAATGACAGTGACTATGTTCATGGTAGAGGTCCCAAGAACACCATGTTGAAAATCTAGGGCCAGAATTCCTAAAATTTTGTCGTGATATCAACATAAGTTGAAACCCCAGCCATTGACTCCCATTATCTGACTTACCTTGATTCCTCAGATTGAAGGTGGCTTTGAAGAATGCAGACATGTCCCTGGTTCAGAGAAGATCGTACTGCTGACCTCTGGAGGTAAGTTTGGGTAAGTGGGGGTGCAGGGAGATGGGTGCTCAGTGGGAGAGTGGGATTGGAAGGGAGACTGGGGAAACGGCGAACCGTTTTCTTTTACAGGGGAAAAAAAAAAGACATAGTGGGGCACGGAAAGCTTTCTATGGTTATATTGCTTCTTTAAAAACAAAATAATAATAATAATGTAGGACCCTGACTGGTGGGGGAATAATGTAATTAACATAAGGAAATGGCTGTGGAATTTAATAAATATTTTAATGGTGTATATTTAAGTGGATTAATTCCTGATCCCATATTAATAAAATAATCAAATAGTTCATTAATGATTTCAATGGACACAGTGAAGGATAAACTGACAAATTTGAAAGTCAATACATCCTGCCTAACCTGATGAACTACATCCCAAACTCCTTAAAGAACTTGCTTCAGTCATCAGTGGACCAATACAGGCCATTTCCAGTCCTCTATAGATCAAGGTGCCAGAGGACTGGAGGATGGCTAATGTGATTCAATCCACAAGAAGGGCCCAAATCAGACTGTTCAAATTATCGTCCCATTAGTTTAACCAGAATAATAAGTAAGATATTGGAGTCTATTATAAAGTTATATTGATAGACATTTAAGGAAATGGGATATGTGGCTATAAAACAGCATGGATTCACTAAGGGAGGTTATGTGTGACTAATTTATCTTTTTAGAGACAGTGAGTGTAGCTTTGAACAGTAATCTATCAGTGGGTGTTGTTATACACCGACTTTGAAAAGGCATTTGATACTGTGTCTCACAAAGGATTGTTGTGTAACCTGGAGGAATTGGGGTGGGCTTCTGTGCTGTTAGGTGGATTGCTGCTTGGTTGTTTGACAGGAAGCAGTGGGTCTGTATAAAGGAGAGGTCGGATTGTACCTTGGTTCCCAGTGGAGTCCCTCAGGAGGTTCTGTCCTGGGCCCAGTTCTGTTTAATGTATTGGTCTCATCTATTTACTGTGATGTTAATGCATGGCTTGTTAAATTTGCTGATGATATGAAACTTGGAGCAGTTGTAACGAGTAACTTAGATGCTCAGCAATTACAGAATAATATTGATTTAATATACACAACAGCCATGGAAACAATTTAAATTTTATATAGCAAAGTGCAAAATCATGCATCTGGGAAGGAATAACCCTAAATTTAAGTATACTTTGGATGGTGTTCAGTTATTAGAAAGCGGATGTAGAAAAGGGCTTGGGTGTATGGATAAATAAAGATCTGGAGTTTAATCACCACTGTAATGTAACAACCAAAAAGCTTATGGAATCATGGCCTCAATACTGAAAATATAAAGAGCAGAGAAAGGGACGTGATTATACCGCTTTATAGGTCCCTTGTCAGACCTCATCTAGAGTATGCTGGTTGTGTATGGAGACCCAGACTGAGGCGGGACATCACGAAGGTTGGAGGGTTCAGGGAGACACCTAACAAAGAGTGTGAGTGGTCTGGGGGATTGTCCTATGAGGATAGGCTGAGAGATCTTGGTCTGTATTCATTGCAGTATAGGAGATACTGTGGGGATATGTGTCTGATTTGTAAGGCGTGTAGAACTTCTGATATGTGGAAATGTCTGGGACTAAAAGCAAAATCTAGCCTAATTCAGTGGGGTCATCAGTACCAACTAAAGGAATGATACAACAAGAACAGAGAGAGGGCATGGTTTCTGGCGTATCGTGGATCAGTGGAATGCTTTGCCTAGTCAGGTAGTTTTCAGTGAAACCATGAATGAGTTTGTCAGCTCTGGATAAATATAGAAGTAATTACCTTTATGATGTGAATTTATAAATGGTACAGGATGATAATGGCCTACATCTAAAGTACCTGATATTTTCTATGATTTCTATGAGTGATATGATTTACAGATTAGTTTTATGAAAAAAACAACATTTGGCACACTGGGGTGGGGTCCCAGTGTGCCACTAATTCGGGGGGACACAGCCCGACTTGGGGATTGGGCACCCGATGTCGGGATAAAAAGAGAATGGTCTTTGGGGGCAGGGGCATCCGACACCGGTAAGGGGGCATCCAGTGCTGAAACATTTGATATAAAATTGGCACACTGGGGTGGGCTCCCAGTGTGCCACACCCAGTGTGCCCGTTGAGTGCGGAGGTGGGAATACATGCCGACACGGACTGGGCACCCATGTCTGCCAAAAGCCAGGCAATATCCTGCATCGAAAATTTTGAGGCAGGATTTTGCATCAAGAAAAAGACGGCCGACAATTTTTTTCCACAGGTATATTCTGAAAATTAAACTATTTGGCACACTGGGGTGGGTTCCCAGTGTGCCACATCAATGGTGATGGTGGGGAGATGTAGTGCTTGAACTGCTGCGAAAGTTCCTGCACCCGTTTCATGCAATTTGTTGAAACTACGGGCGGCCCAACCGTGGAAAAGCATTTCTGGGGCCAAGTGTGTTCTTCAGCCCCTGATTGGTAAACACAACTGGCAGTGTTTACCTGGGGACATATATTTTGGAGCTACAGAACTTTTTCTCTTTCTAACTGAAAATAAGATGGCAGCACCACAAAACATATTCCATAGCTTCCATAAAAGCTTTTAAAAGCTTTGTGGTGCACACATACATTTTCCCATAGGCTATAATGGGAAATGTTGAAGTTGAATAACTTTTGAACAGATTGATATTTGTTCACCATATCTTCAAAAGGCACTTCCTTGACCCAGTCAAACTGTTTGGGCTGTGAGACCAGCAAAGAGTTCAGAAAAGTTTAGGACTTTTCACACTTTTCAATGCTCTGCAGCTCTGCAACTGAAAATCCAACCTGAAAAAAAATCCAGATCCAGAGAGCTATGGTACCACACTGCACATGCAAAATTTCAGGCAGATCGGACAAAAAGTTGCAAACTTATTAAAGTGCAAAATTTTGGGTTTAACATAGATGTGGCTGTGCAACCCTAACTATACTAGCCCTACTGGGCCAGTATTATCTCTCTCTCTCTCTACTATATATATATATGTAACCCCTATCAATGGGGTTCCGAAAAAGTCTTCCACGAGCTTGCCTAAGTGCTTAGCTGCCTGAATTAGTGTTGGCGCCGTGAGGCGTTTAAATGTATTACCAGTGAGTGCCTGTGTGGTCTCCGTGTACTGTTGCTTTAAGGGCTTCATGTCTGCAGTAATAATTAATCCGGGAAGGAGACTGAGTGTTTCCATGCTTGGGTCCGCTGACTGCCTGCTAATTGCTCCGTTTCTGCCTATCGCTGGTTCTGCAGAGGAGCTCTGCTGAAAGATGTAACTATTTGCTGGAAATCGTTTAGAGTAGTAATGATAATGCAGTTTGTTCTAACCAGCCTTCTTTGCAGCGAGAGATTTCTGTCAGTATCCACCATTTTGGTCCTGAACTGCAGAATTGGACCAGTCAGTACTTGGGGACTCTAAAATGGAGTTTGCTCAAGTAGGGCTGCATGGACCCAAACCTATGGGATTTGTAGTTCTGGACTGTTGGTGCCTTTTACTACTGAAAGGGAGCTCTTGTGTGATTGACAGTTGTGCCAGCCAACCAAACCGTTTGGATCTGGGAAATACCACAAACTGTCTGCTGGCAAGCCAGATCTGAGTTGGAAGCTGAGAAAGAGCAGCTCATGATATTGAGTAGTAAACTCCGTGGAGTTAGTGGGAGAATTGTGGAGAGGCCCGATTTAAGGCCTGCACATATGCTGTTACTCTGAGGAGGAGACAGAGAGAGAATTGTTTCGGACTAAATCCGAGCTGTGTGCTTTTAAGCTAGCTACTAAATTGGGACCAGGCTTAACCTGAAGACCACGAAGATTTTTGCTGACGCGATCGGCCTGTCAGGAACTCCAGCTACTCTTGAGCTCCGGTTTAAGCAGTGACTTTGCGATCATGACCGAGGAGCAGTTGCCTGGTACAGTAATACTTCACCATATAAATGTGCTGTGTACTGAATGGGGGTCACAGTTTAAGTCCCTTTTAGTGTGAACTGTGTGCTGACTGCTGGAAGCTGTATTCAGCACAAAATAGACTAAATCTGCTGTTAGCTCTACGTGGCTGGGTCTTGCCATGAGGGCCCTGCCAGATTACCCTGCTGCACAGAGAAGAGCCATCGATGAGAGACCTGCCTGGGGAGCATTCCCCTTCTCCACGCCTAAACAGAAACTACGCCTCGGATCATATGAGCCCTGCTTCTCCTGGCACTCCAGAGAGTTCATCTGCTGTCTCAATTTCGTCCATCCTTGTCCAGTCTTGGGTACCGTGAGTAATATCCAGGGTAGCTCCTGCAACAGATAGCTAAATTAAAAGTGTCTCACCCGTTGCCTTGTTATCTGTTACTTCACAAACTGAGCTCGGATTACAAATATTGTGTTGTGCAAAGTGTGTTTTTCCATCACAGGGCCCTACCAGCTGCAACACCGGCCTACCCTGGGCAGCAGTCCTGGCTAACCCACCCCCATTCACCTGGGTACCCAGAAGTGTGACTGTGCTAGAGACTCTGACTGCTTGCAAAACTGTGTGATTGTTAGGAAAGTAAGCTAATTAACCAGATTGCCCCATCCTTGTCCAAACCCCTCTGAATAAACCAGATCTACTTTTCTGCCTTTTAAACTGTCTGTGGATCCTGTTTATGCTTAAAGTATTGTGTTACTGCCATTTGCTCTGTTTTACCTTGTCTTACAGGGGTCACTAGGGTCGAGCTGGAGAAACCAGTCCTGGTGGTAAGTGCCAAGGGTTTGGATACTAGTAGCATATTGGGGTACTGTGAAGGTCATTGTTCTATTCTGTGTGGGCCACTTGCAGGAACCGAGGGGTTACAATGTCCCAGAGGGCTGTGCCCAAACTAGTCACGACCACTAATAACCCTGACCTCTGGGTGGATGCATCTGTTTCAGAACTCAGGTCTGTCAGCTTACTGGTTGCCCAGCAGGCAGGGTAGTAGCCCATGGGGTAGGCGCCACTAGGGGTTTTATGTATGTGTGTATATATATATATATATATATATATATATATACACACATATATCATACACTTTAATTTCAAAAATATATTTAAAAACAGAAACCCATTTTATAAGCAGCAAGACACTCCTGGGGCATGTATTATGCTGAAGTAACTGCAGCTTCAAGAGCTGAGGCACAAGGCCATTAGTATGCCCTGGTCTTATATTTGGCACAATGCACACCCGTTGTGTCTTATTGCTTGCTTATTCTTGTATTCTAAAGTAAATTATTTTTTTAACTTGCTGTTACTACTAATGTTCTCTGGATTTCTGCTTCCTCCATTCTCACCACCAGATGCAACTGAAAACAAGTTTCGACTTAGTGTGTCTTTACTGGACAAGAGAGGCATCTAAAAAATGCACATCTTTAGTCCTAGTGCACTTACCTGATGAACAAAAATAGCAAAAACTTAATAAAACCTATAACTAACTAACTAACTTACATGCTCTATTCTGCTGACTCCAGTTCAAAGGGCATGACAAACATTTATTGAGTTTTTGGGTTCACATTTTTACTTTGAGTGTGTTATGTGCAGTGTGAATATTTTTTAGATTGTTCTGTCATAGGAGGTCAGTTTTACGAACATATGAAGAATGCCAGCAGATACAGGCCTGATGGTCTATGTAGTCTGCTCGGTGTGCATCTAGCAGTCTGCTACACTACAGCTGCTCCCCCACCTGCATATCCAGTTTCATGCCCATACTAGCTGTTCCCCCTCCCCAGTGCCTCATTGGTGATTTTCCCCTGACATTGTCTAATCCCTCTTAAAACAGCCCACCATCTTCAAGAATACCCCTCTTCAGGTAGTGCATTCCACACTTTCTCCATGAAATAGTGCTTTCTCATTTCCTTCTGAATCTACCACACTCCAACTTTAGATTGTGCCCCTAGTCTCCCTCCCTCTCCTTAATCTTAAAATTCCCTCTGCACCATCTTTATTTATACTTTTCATATATTTGAAGGTTTCTATCATGTCAACTCTATCTCTCCTTTCCTCCAGGGAGTACGTGTTGAGCTCCTCAGTCTCTCCTCAGTGAGGGTTTGTCCTCCATCAGAACATACAATTTGCCAGCAGAAATAGGCCATCTGGTCTATCAGGTCTGTGAGTGTGCAGCTAGCACCCTCACCTTGTAGTGCCTCCCCCCATCCATACTGAGGATCATCCTGGTTGCTCTCGTTGGACCCCCTCAGGCAATTTAACATCTTTCTTTAAGTAGTGGCTCCAGAGCGACATGTAGTACTCAGGTGCAGCCTCACCAATGATCTGTACAGTGGCAGGATGACCTCCCTTTCCTGGACATGATTCCTCTGGTAATACACCCAGCATCTTATTAGCCTTTGCTGCCACTTTTCTGCACTGCACTGAATGGTCCATTTTTTTTTTATTTGTATTTAGTTTTAGTTGACCGGGTAGGTGCACTAGACAAATCCTGCCTATTTTCAGGCACGACCCGGGAGGTGGATACAGATGAATGCTAACTGACCTTGAACCAGATTAAACTGTTGGTGGTATGTTTAGTGAATGCCATTTGCCATGTTGTTATCACCCCAAGATCTTTTTCCTGCTCTGCAGGGGACAACTGTACCTGATAGTTTAGCAAAATTTTGCTCTGATATTGTACCTAGACAAAATATATATAGAAAAATGGAACTATACCACTCCCAGAAAATGCTTAGAATAATCTAAGGATTGGTATATTTCCTTAATCTTCTGTTTTGTTATGTTTTAGATATTGCAGAGCATGTTAATATGGAAGGAATGTTAGTGTTCTACTGTATTTTGTAGAGTATTCTATTTCTTTATAAAGTTCTTTAGTTCTTTTTTGCTTTATGTTCTTGGTTATTTCAAGGAATTTCTGCATGCTTAGTTATGTTGTGCCTCGCATGTAATAAAATAGTAATGACATATAAATATAGAGCTTGATGGCAAAAAAGGCCGCTGGCCCTTCCAGTCTGCTCATGCAGTGAATTTAATATACAATTCCTACATCTCTTAAAGCCATATGAGGATATAGGTATCCTTAGAGAAAAACTCTCTATACAGTAAAATGCAGTTAGTACATTCCTTTCAAGGGCATAGCAGTAGTACTAACACTTGAGGTGGCAATGATCTGGATTCAGAAGCAAATTAGGGGCACTGAAAGGACAGTTTGGCGGGGATCGAGCATCCAAAGGACTTCTCTCCTCCTCTGGGTGAAGGCTTGTAGAGCCCAGTAATTGCCTATCCTCAAGAGTCATGGTGTCACTGCATGCTTTCTCTGGGGGCATCTACAGGAGGAAGATGCTACCAGCAACCACAAACTGGATCCTTCTCTGCTGGGAGTTGTGGAATACCATCGGCACTGCTGAGGGTGGGGGGAAGGAATCCACGGGGAAGACTGGCAGGCATGTATGTCCTGGCGGATGCTGAGGTATCAGGCAAATGGGGACCATCTGGTAAGGGGTATAAGATTAGTGTAACCCCCTACAAATGGGGAGTTCCAAAAAGTCTTCCTCGAGCTTGCCTAAATGCTCACTGCCAGGCTGGTGTCCTGCGTTTGAGCAGTTTAAATGTGACTGCCAGAGAGTGCCTGCATAGCCTCTGTGTACTGTCTCTTTAAGAGCTGCCTGGATTGCAGTCATAAGTAATCTGAAAGTGAGCTCTGTTGAAAGATGTAACTATTTGCTGAAAATCATTTAGAGTGTTAATGATAATGTAGTTTGTCTAACCTGCCTTCTTTGCAGCAGGGACTGTTTTGTTCATCTCCACTATCTTGGTCCTGGACTGCAAATTGGACCAATCAGTACTGGTGGGAGCTAAAATGGAGCGGACTAGGAGCTGTCTGGAGTCAAAATCTGTAGGAATTATAGTTTTGGGCTTTTGCACCTGAAAGGAGCCTTTGTGACTGACAGGAGGATCAGCAAACCGAACATTTTGGATCTTGGGAATTTCTTAGACTGCTGCAGCTAGTTTCAGTTTTGAGCTGAGAACTGAAGAAGTAACAGCTCAAGTGATTTTGAGCAGCAGTTCTGTGTAGTTTTGCATGGGAACTGTGAAAGGGCTGAGTTTTGGCCTGCCTGTCTGCCTGCTGTCCCTGAGAGGAAAATAGAGTTTATTCGGACTGAATCCAAGTTGTGAGGACTATTAAGCCACTGGACTGTGACTAGGTTTTAACCTGAAGAAGACCAAAGATTTGCTGAATGTGATTGGCCTGTCAGGATTTTCAGCTGCTTTTGAATCCCTGGTTTGTGCAGAGACTTTACTATCCTGACAGGAGAGCAGTTAGCCTGGTACAGTAGAATTCCCTTACATGTAAATGTGCTGTGTATTGAAAGTGAGTCATGATTTGGTTCCCCAGTGTGTGAACTGTGTTCTGCTTGTTGAACCTTTATTCAGCCAAATCGGACTGAACTGCATTCATCTCCATTTGACCTGGGGCATGCCACACTGGCCTTGTCAGACTACCCCACTGCACAAAGAAGCCACCAATGAGAGACCTGCCTGGAGATCAGCCCGTGCTCCACTGTTGAACAGGAACGATGCCTTGCCGAATCGTGTGGGCCCTGCTTCTCCTGGCACTCCAGATTAACCACCTGCTGTTTCGATTTTCGTCCAGCCTGTGTCCAGTCTTGGGTATCATGAGTAATCATCAGGGTAGCTCCTGCAACAACAGCCTAATCTAAAAGTGTATCATGTGATTGTCTTGCTTTCTTTTCATGAACTGAGCCCTCTGGCTCCGGATTACAAATAGTGTGTGTTGTGCATGTTGTTTCTTCCGTCCCAGGGCCCCAACCAGCTGCAACATTCCTGGCTAGTCCACCATTCTCCATCTGGTACCCAGAGGTGTGACTGTTTAAAGACCTGAAGTGCATACATAACTGCTCGATTGATAGAGCCTTTAAGCAAATTAACCTGATTACGCCCTCCCTTGTTCAAGCTCCTTAAATAAATCAGATCTAACTATTTTTGCATTTGCCCTGACTGTGGTTCTAGTTTGTGCAAGGGTACTGTACTGCTGTTATTTGCTGTGTATAATCTTGTTTTACAGGGGGTCCCCAGGGCCGGGCCAGAGGAAAGCCCTGGTGGTATGCAAACATTGTGGGTACTTGTGTCGTGTATCAGGGGTATTGTGAAAGTGATTATTGTGTATTGTTCCGCAACTAGTAAGGAACGAGGGGGTTACAGTGTTCCGCAGGGTTGTGCCCTAGGTTAGCTTGACAATACTGCCAACCCTGGACCTCCTGGTAGAGGCACCTGTTTCAGAACTCAGGCCCTTAACCTGCTACTAGCTAAGCAGGCAGGGGTAGTGGCCCTTGTGATAGCACCACCTAAGGGTTACATTTTGGAGGCTCACCGCTGGGATTTTGTGCCTTCTAGTGCCATAAATTACAATTATTGTTAAAGATTAATGGCTACCCCAGTAGAAATGGCTGTACACCAGTTGGTGGGGTGGTGTATGGGCAGGATATCGACCCCAAAATGCTCTATTTATACTGGATATCCACCTGGGTACCAGTAAAGACACTGTAGAGGAGCATTCTCCAAATTAAATGTGTAAAAACCCTGTGGTGGTGGGTCGACAGGCTGATGTGATCGCTCAAAAGTTCATAGCCTTGGTAGAGTGTAGTGACCTAGTGGACAGCTCTAAAGTGCCACAGACTATTGCCCCAGAAGGGTTCCAGCTGCCTGGAGAGTGATAACAAGACAGTAAAGACCCCAGGAGGATGAGCTCTCACCATTATCTGAGACTTTGAGGAGAAATTTGCTAAGTTGTTGCTGGAGGAAGGAAAACAGTAGAGGACTTTAGAAACTATTCCTGCCACCTGGGGTGTTCCTTCCCCAGCATCCCTCCCACTCAGCACCTGTTACTGCCCCACCTTCTGTGCCTGTGCCAATGCTGGCCCCTATATCTGTACCTACCATTAGTCATGACTCCTACTGAAGGCTGAGAATCTTTTGGGCACTCTCCGCCACCAGGGAGGATGACTGGGAGACCTAGATAGACTGTTGCCCCTCTAGTACTTGAATGGCAATGCTCAGAAGCAGAGAAACAAAAGAGGTTGAGTGAGAGCCTCCGAGGTCCTGCCCTGGCTACCATCTGTGCCAAGGGAGCCAGTAACCCTGAAGCAACTGCACAGTACTATCTTGATGCATTGGAAAATGTATGGGAGCCCAGATTCAGATGAGGATCTGTGGTGGAGAGTAAGAAACGCCTCAGCAGTACCCAGGGAGCCATTGTCTGTGTATGTACCTCGGCTTGAAAAGCTGCTACAAGAGTGCCTCAGAAAGGGTAGTTTGCCATCAAATGAAATAGACTGAACTAGGCTGGACCGGATCCTTAAGTCGGCTCTGTTTTCAGAATTGTTACTACTTCAGTTAGCCCTGTACCACCTTGGAATCGCCCCCCATGATGAGCTAATGAAAGAAATTTGGAGTGTTGAGCAAAGGTGACCCCATAGGGAATTGCACCCATATCTGCTGCTGCTGTGCAGTTGACCAAGAGTGATCAGCCAAGTGAGGCTCAGCGGCAAAAGTCGGCACTTAACGAGCACTGCGAGAATGCAAAGGACTTCCTGCCTGGGCCTAGCATTGGAAAGACAAGCTACTAAAGGAAGTCCGAAGTTGAAGATGGGTGCCTCTGCAAGGCTTCCTCCATGGAACAAGATTCTGATCCCTTTCAGGATGTGACTACCATGGGGTGGGTGTGCACCTCATGCATCTGCTACCAAGGGTGGCTCCAAGGCTTAGATCACCGGATTGACTGCCACTCTAAAGGAACTGTTAAGACATGTTGCACCACTCTCACCACTGCAAATAGATACTAGACCCCAATCCCTTACTACTGCCTCAGTTCCTCATACGATGTTCTCTCCCAGGATGACCCAGGAGTCTGTCATTTGTCAACTGTGGAAAGGATGGCCATATGAAAAGAGAATAGCGGTCTCAAAAGGACTTAGAAAGTAGTAAACAGACTCTAAGGGAGCTTGAAAAGCAAATCATTGGCCAAGGGGTGCGAAATGAGCACAGTGAGGGTTGAGAAACCCCAATTCAAATTTCTTTGTGGTTAAACGTCTGTCTAGGCCTCTGCTACTCCCTCTACAGACTGATCCAAAATAGTGGTCCCTTCAATGGAGACTACGGTGACTGTGAATGGTATTCATCGTGGCTTGTGCTTGACAGTGGTCGCAGTGACCACTGTATTCCAGGACTGGTATGACAAACACTTAACTGATGTGCCTTTGCAGTCCCTGGAAGGCCTGCATGTGTGGGGCCTGAGCGACAAGTCTTATCCCTACCTAGGGTGTGTCCGCCTCTGGTTGTCTTTTCAGCAACTATAATGGGTGTAGGGGAGCAAGTAGAAACATTGGCTAATGGGTCCCCTGTTAGTTGGGACAAACGCCCGTATGTTTGGGAGACTAGAGCAACTCTGTCATGAGAAACAAGTGCGACAGACTGGGAGGGCCCTGAGAATTCCAGCTCTGATCAAGAGGGCCTATGATTTGCAACAGAAACCTGAGGAAGTAGACCAGGATGAACCGTAGGGATTGTGTGAAGAAGGATCCTGATTCAGTGGTACTGGCCCCTAACGCCCGTGTAACATTCAAGGGAGTGGCCTCCGGAAAGATGTCAAGAACAAAATACTGATGTTGGATGCATCAGGCGATGGAAATTGCCAGAAGGATTATTGGTCAAGCCCAGCATCTTGCCTGCTCATGTCCATGCCTATGCACGATGAGTGATGGTCCAGATTCATAATGTGTCAGATTGGGAGATCCGGGTGAGCGGAGAGTACACCCTAGCTATGGGACACTGCACAGACACTGTAGTATTGCCCAGCAACAAGCGCCCTGGTGAGAAGGAGAGTGACCCCAGACTTGTTTGACTTTGGTGACTCCCGTTGCCAACTGAATGGAAGGCAGAATTAGCAAGAGACTTGCCCAGAGACCAAGTGTTTTCATTGAAGGAATGGGATGTGGGATGTGTCCAGGGTGCAGAGCATCACATACGCCTGCACGATGAGCAGCCATTTCGAGAGAGGTCCCGATGCCTAGCCCCAGCAGACACAGATTATGTGAGAAGATACCTGCAGGAAATGCTCGCTGCTGGCGTGATACAAGAATCCGGGAGCCCATATGCCTCTCCATTGTGGTTGTGCGTAAGAAGAATGGGTCTGTGAGGATGTGTGTTGATTATCGAACCCTGAACCGTGGACCATCCCAGACCATTACACTATGCCCTCGTATACAAGATGCCTGGACTGCTTGAATGGGAGCAAATGGTTCTTCAGTGTTGGATCTTAGCAGCGAATACTACCGAATCCGATGGCCCGGAAGACTGGAAAACAGTCTTCATCTGTCCATGGGGGTTCTATGAGTTTCTGAGGATGCTACAGGGGATATCGAGCCCAGCTACCTTTCAGTGACTGATGGAATGTGTGGGAGATATGAATTTGCTGAAATGTCTGGTGTACTTGGACGATGTCACTGTGTTTGGGAGCACCTTAGAGGAGCATGAGAAGTGACTGTTTAAAGTCCTAGACTGACTGGAAGACTTGACCTCAAGCTGTCCATTGACAAGTGCCAGTTTTCCAAACCTCCATGAAGTATATGGGGCACATATATCTACAAAACGAATAGAGACTGATTCCAGTAAGGTTGAAGCACTGACTACTTGGCCCCAGCCTCATAATCTGAAAAGAACTACAATGTTTCCTGGGGTTCTGTGGCAACTACCGCAGGTTCATAAAAGACTATTCCAAGGTGATTTGCCCACTCCCTGAACCTTACCAGGGTTACCCTCCTTCCAATTAAATACAAAAAGGGTCCGTTAAAGAACCAGAAAAGTATACTTCTGCCCAGGTGAACTCTTTGGGCCCTGCTGGATGCCTGACTGTGAAGCAGCCTTCCATGAGATCATATACCAGCTCAACCACACCCCCATCCTCGCCTATGCTGACCCCACCAAACCCTATGTGCTGCATACGGATGTTAGTCTTCAGGGTCTAGGAGCAGTGCTGTATTAAGTCCATGAAGATGGCTTGAGACCAGTAGCTTTCGCCAGTAGGAGCTTGACCCTGTCTGAACGAAACTACCCTGTGCATAAGTTGGAGTTCCTTGCGCTAAAATGGGCCATCGTTGACCAGTTTCATGAATACCTCTATGGGGCAAAGGTATTAGTGAAGACTGAAAATAACCCATTGACCTATGTATAGACTTCAGCTAAGTTAGACGCCACTGGACACTGGTGGCTTTCTGCATTATCAACCTATGATTATGCTGTCAAATACAGACCAGGCCTGAACCATATTGATGCTGATGCCCTATCACGAGGCCCACTTCAAGAGTGATTGGGTCAGGCTGTCTGAATCGACATTTGAGCATTGTGTTAAAGTTTGATAGAGATGAAAATATGCCTGTGGACACAGCGGATGGTTTAGTAGATTGCTTGGGCCTTCTGACACCTGCATATCAGCTGCTTATTGCCACTTCTCTGCTCTAGATATTAGTGCACTACCTCAACTTGACAATGACAGCATTCATTGCACCTCAATCCCAAGATCCTATAATTCAGCCAGCACTCAATGCCCTGCCAGTGGGGAAAATGTGTCTAAGTTACGTCCCACTGACTTGCGAACTGCTTTATTGTTTAAAGAAGGCCCCAGATTGAAGTTGCTCAATCAGTTGTTGTATAGAGAGACAGTAGATCGTAGTGGCAAAGTAGACAAGCAACAATTGGTCCTGCCATGGCCTTTAAAGATTTGGTACTGAGGTTCCTCCACAATCACATGGGGCACCTCAGCATTGACAGAACCGCGGACCTGGTACGATCTCGCTTCTACTGGCCCAAAATGGGGGCCAATGTTGAGCACCATGTAAAGACCTGTAGTCTCTGCCTGCAAAGAAAAGCCCTACCTCAGACGTCTGCCCTCTTGTTAATTACTACCAGCACCCCCATGGAGCTAGTCTGCATAGACTTCTTGTGTTTAGAACCTGATCAGCGGAACATTGGCAATGTGTTAGAGGTTACAGATCATTTCACACAATATTCACAAGCTTTTCCACCAAAGATCAAAAGGCATCTACCATGGCCAAGGTGCTAGTGGAAAATGTCTTCGTCCACTGTAGTGCCCCCAGAGGATTCATTCTGATCAAGGCAGAGACTGAGAGTCAGCTAATCAAAGAAATGCTCTCTCTGTGGGGTGTGTGAATGCCAAGAACCACCCTTATCAGCTGCAGGAGACCTCAACCAAAACATTTAACCGCACCCTTCTAGACATGCTGGGCACCTCCACCCAAAAGACAAGCATAAATGGAGCCAGCAGATTAGCACCTTGGTATGTGCATACAATTGCATGAAAATGATGCTACTGGATTCTCCCCTACTGCCTCATGTTCGGAGTGAGGCCCGGCTGCCAGTTGATATCTGTTTTGGGGTCTCTCCAGATGGGGTCAGAGCCAAAAACTACTTGCAATATGTACAAAAACTGAAAGCTCAATTGAACCATGCCTATCAACTGGCCCAGACAGTGGCCGCCAAGAGAAATCTAACCAACAGAGAGAGGCATGATAAAAAGTAAAGGCTCAAGAGCTTCGACCTGGAGACCATGTGTTGTTACATAATTTGGGACTGCATGGTAAACACAAAATTGCTGATCGGTGGCACCATCTTCCCCATGTAGTAGTTAGCATGTTGGATGATTTACCTGTATACAAGTGCGCCAGAGAACAACTCCAAAGCTGTCACGACCATGTACTGTAACCACTAGCTACCCATCGGCCAAGTTATGATTGAGGCTGAACCCCAGAAATTGAGCCCGTGGGCCAGTGACTCATGCTGCTTCAAGAAAGAGTCAGAGTCAACCTACCCCAGTGGTCAAGATTTAAGGTTTCCTCTGCAGCAGGCCCAGAATGATAGTGACAGTCAGTCCACTTCTGACGAAAGTGAATATGACAATGCCTATTACCTCTTTTATGAACTGAGTCAGCTATTTTGAGATAACCCTGACAAATTTGGGGATGAAGCTGGGACTCCTGGACTGCCTTACCCCCATCTTCGTCCTTGGAGACAATGCTCCCAGAAAGCAAAGTGCAAAGTATCATGTCTGAAGTTGGTGAGTCTCTGAGTATTGTGGAACTGCATGATTTGCCTGAAGAAGGGGCTAAGGGTTTGAGTTTTTCTGGTGACATACCAGAACTTGAACACTGTGAGAGTGCTGACCACCCCTCTTCAGTACCTCAAAGCTTGATTGTGCCTGAGCCTTCACAAAATGAGTCAAGTGTTGTAGAAACAGAGCCTGCAGAGCAAGGAGCTGACAGTGCCCCAAGCTTGGACGTTCCCACCCAGGAAGAGGCACCCCTCACAAGTGACGAGAGTCCTCAGACCAGTGCTGAGAGTACAGAGACTGTAGTTGTCCCCCTCAGAAAGACTGGCCAAGCTGTCAAGCCAGTAGTACACCTCGGTTATTATTCTCCCAGGAGGCCAGTGGATTTGCCTCTCAATGTGATGCACAAAGGTGTTTATGTCTTACCAAGCTAACTGCCCAAATCAAGCTTGACAGCCAATTCCAGGTTACTTGTCTTTCCTTCTCACCATGGTGCCCCTGCCCCTCTAGCTCCAAGTTAGCTGATAGGGAGGGCCCCTTTTGCATTGTTTAAGGTACAAAGTTATTACCTTAGTCAGTATAGTAATGTTCAATTTACCTGTGTGAAATATAGATAGTGTGTTGTCAGAGTGGATATAAGTATCATGAAGTGCAGTGAATACATATAATAAAGTCATTTTATGTTGACTGTTGCATGATGGTACAGACTTGACACAGACACAAGTTTTCTCCAGACAGGGAAGGGTGTAACCCCTACAAATGGGGTTTCCAAAAGTCTTCCTTGAGCTTGCCTAAATGCTCACTACCAGGCTAGTGTCCTGCACTTTAGCAGTTTAAGTGCTATTGCCAGAGTGCACCTGTATAGCCTCTGTGTACTGTCTCTTTAAGAGCTGCCTGGATTGCAGTCATAAGTAATCTGAGAGGAGCTCTGTTGAAAGATGTAACTATTTGCTGAAAATCATTTAGAGTGATAATGATAATGTAGTTTGTCTAACCTGCCTTATTTGCAGCAAGGACTGTTTTGTTTATCTCCACTATCTTGCTCCTGGACTGTGAATTGGACCAATCAGTACTGTTGGGACCTAAAATGGAGCCGGACTGCAGGAGCTGTCTGGAGTCAAAATCTGTAGGAATTGTAGTTTTGGGCTTTTGTGCCTTTTGCACCTGAAAGGGAGCCTTTGTTGTGACTGACAGGAGGATCAGCCAACCAAACCTTTTGGATCTTGGGAAATTCCCAAGCTGCTGCAGCTAGTTTCAGTTTTGAGCTAGAAGTGAAGTGGTAACAGCTCAAGTGATTTTGAGCAGCGGTTCTGTGTAGTTTTGCATGGGATAACTGTGAAAGGGCTGAGTTTTGGCCTGCCTGTCTGCCTGCTGTCCCTGAGAGGAAAACAGAGTTTATTGGACTGAATCGAGTTGTGAGGACTATTTAAGCCACTGGACTGTAACCTTCTTCAGGTTAAAGCCTGGTCCCAAATCAGTGGGCTGGGTTTAATTCGCTTCCAAATTCACAGATTCGGGTTCAGAAAAGCACAAAGCCTCTCAAGAAAAGCAGGCAGGCATGCAGGCCAAACTCAGGCCTCCTTCCACAGTTCTCCTGCACGAATCCACTATGGATTGCTGCTCAAACTATATAGAGCTGTCACTTCTTCACTTCCCAGATCTAAGTGAAACTGCAAGCAGTGTGGGATTTTCCAAAAGGTTGAGTTGGCTGATCTGTCTGTCAAGTCACAACAAGTGCTCCCCTCCAGGTTATTTTAGGTGCAAAAGCCCAAAAACTACAATTCCTGTAAGTTTTGGTCCCACCAAGCCCCTGTAGGCAGGCTCCATTTTACAGTCTCAGATGTACTGATTGGCCCATTCTGTAGTCCAGGACCAAGATGATGGAAACAAACAGAACTGTCCTTGCTGCAAAGAAAACAGGTTAGAACAAACTGCAATATTATTATCACTCTAATAGATAATCAGCAAATAAGTACATCTTCTAACAGAGCTCCTCTCCAGATTAATTATGACAGCAATCCAGGCAGGTCTTAAAGAGACAATACACAGGATATATGAGAATACATTGAAACTGCTAAAATGCAGAACACCAGCCTGGCAGTGAGCATTTAGGCTAGTTCAAGGAAGACTTCTGTAACTGACGTTACACACCCCTTACGCTGTTTCCTACTCTTTCTTCCCCAGGAAATCTCCTGCAGACCAAGCTGCCATCTCACATTGCTTCTGTTAAGCTTTGGGCCTTTCTTTCCCTGTCCCTGTGCTCGGCCTCTTCCTCCTTCTCCTTTAAGTCTTTTCTATCTAACTTTACATCTCAGTCCTGCAATTGTTCCCGACTCCTGATCTTAGTGTTGTCCTTCAGCCAGGGCTTGCTTAATTGTGTTGCTATGCTCTGGGAGTCTCCTACACCAACCACCACTGATTAGAGGGTTGCTCACTGCTACTGATCTAATGCAGTTCGATCTACCTTAGGCACCTTGTTGAACAGCTTCACTTTGCATAGTATTGGTACTGTTGATCTATGTACATTGCCTATTATTTTGTTGGCACTGTGTTATCTGCCACTGAATTTGTGGCTGCAGAGTTGTTTAATGTATTTTTACTCTTGCATCTATAGTTTTGTTCACTGTACCTGATGCCCCGTCGCACCTGGAAAGAGCTGTTCTAGTTCAGTATGTCTTTCCTGGTCAAACATTTAAACAAATGAATCGGTCAAATAAACAACTGAGATAGACAGAGACAGATAGATAACCTGAGTGATGAATACAAATCTTTAAATGCAGAGCTAATGTCATTGTCACTCCATTGTAGGCAAGTGAGAGGGGTGAGTACTGGCCAGTAAGGATAGGGTTGGTGACTGAACAGCTGTGAAACTTCTGTTCGACTTCAGTTCAGATCTCATCTTCGTTTACCTTAGACATTTTAAGCAAAGTTGCTTAATGCCTTTGATGTAGGGGTCTAAAGAAAACAAATAGGGTAACAGGCGCAACTCCACCACACCCTAACCCACTCTGGTCAGTCCCAGCCATATCCGCTCTGCTGCATTGCTCCAGTCAGTTTGTTAAAATATATTGGTCAGCACCTGGCAAAGTGCCAGTAGTTAGATTATTTTTTTTAATTATTTTGTAATGAAAATAATGTTTGTGGAGTGGAGAGGAGGCTAGAAATTACTGGTTGGGGAAAGTGGTTGCATAGGACTAGCCCTGACCACCTTTGGTTTTAAGTTTTTATTCTGTTCAAAGGTCAAAGTGATCCATAGTAGCCCAAAATTTAAACTGGGCTAAATCAACAGTAAAAGCATCAAATTTCAGCACATCGCGTTATGGCTGGGCGGACTGTTTAGACCACACTCTGAGTTTACCCGTAATGGTCCATATGGAACAAATCCAAGGTGGGAAAGTCACACCGCCTTACTGCTCGTGATACAAAATGTATTGAAGGAGCTGCATCACACACTTTGACAAACAATGGAGCCCCTCCATCTGCCATACTTCCAGGTTGCAGATTTTACAAGTTAAAATAATGTTTGTTGCGACATGAGAAAATGCCACAATATACATTAAAAGCTTAATCGAGGGTAAGCTTTGCTGGGCTGGGGCTGGGGCTGGTAATAATGATAGCTTTCTTTTAAATCAAGCCGACCAATGTACACCTGCAACTTCCACCAGGCCTACAACATGCAAGAACTTTAAAGTACTGGGTACCCAGGATGAAATGTGTGGGATTGCAGGGTCTCATAGTAAATCCATGGGGAACTGGTACCAGTTGTGGGTAAAATCCTGTGTTCCATCTGATTTTATGCAGTTTAGCTACCCAGGGCTCTGAGTAAGTTAGTACAGTGCCATTGCTTTTCTGATTTGAAACCAGGTATTCACCCAGCTGGAGGGTTTTCACCAGCACAATCCAAACCAAACCAGATCAAATGTAAATATTGTAAATAATAATGGCATTGCATAACCTCTACTCCTCCTGTTTCCCCATTCCTAACCCTATGCCCTTAAATAAATATTGTTGTTTTTGCAAATAATGGTGTCATGACCACATTATTAGCGGAGTTATCAATTGATAAAGTGTGTGAAATGGGAGACTGTTACTGAGTCATGTGCTGTGGTGGTTTATGGTTGCATTGAGTGGTATGACATCCCAGGGGTTGTACCAGGTAACAGCTAGCCCACTGAAAGTTAAACTCTGGGTGGAGGCACTGTGTCATGTGTATTATCTAGGAAAGAACCAGCTTAATGTAGTTTTGGGAACCCAGGCCCCACAACCTTGTTCAGGCCTGCCTGGCAGAGGTAGTAGCCCTTGGAGTAGCGCCACCTAGGGTTACATGTGCAGCCAAGTTACTTAATGATGAATGCTGGTACTGTCATAGGCCCAAGGGAGATCTGTATCATATCCCATCCTATGGTCTTGCCCTAAACCCCAGACACTTTGGACATAGGTATTGCAACTAGGAAGTAGGATGCTCCATGAAGCAGTCCCTCTTTCTCTCTCTCTACTTTGCTAGGTGTACAGCCTGCAATCCAGCTCCTGAACCTACAGGAATAAAGATGGCTTGCCCTCATGAATATACAAGTCAAATGGCGTAGTACACTGGTGCCCACTATTGGTGAAATCACTACCTCCCTAACCAGTCTAGCTTAACTAGATAGATTACCCCACTGAAATCAACCAGATGTCCAAATTTTACAGCTGCTAGAAACCATATATGGCATTTGTAGGCAGTCGGATGGGTATTGGTTAAGCAGCTGACTACATTCCCCTCGTCACTCAAATACTTTGATCAGTAAGATGATACAGGTACTCCACTTAGTTCCACTTGCTAATTCTACATGATACAGTTATGGTTGTGCGGGTTAGTTTTGTAAGTATGGTATGCTTTGTGTTAGTATTTGAACTGTTGCAGACTCTGAGGTCCTTGTACATCTAGTGATGCTCGGTACCACTTACATGATCTTACAGGATCATGTATGGCTTGATGGATGGCCTTAGGTACCTGAGGATGGATAAGGCACCTGGGTTGGATGGAGTTCACCCTAGAGTCTTGGGAGAGCTGGCTGAAGTCCTGGCAGGACCACTGGCAGACTTATTCAACACCTCCCTGGATACTGGGTGTGTACCCAGGGTCTGGAGGATGGTGCATGTGGTGCCCCTCCACAAGAGTGGGCCCTGGGACCAAGCAGGAACTACACCCCAGTGAGCCTTTATCGCCATTGTAGGGAAGCTAATGGAGACTATTCTCAAGGAGAAGTTGGTGAAATGTCTTGAGGATAATGGCCTCTAGGAAAGCAAGCAGCATGGGTTTGTCTTGGGCAGATCCTGAAGGACAAATCTTGTTGACTTTTTGATCGAGTGACACGAGCACTGGATAAGGGTCATCGGTGGACGTGTAACCCCCCACAAATGGGGGTTCCTAAAATGTCTTCCTGGGCTTGCCTAATGCCCACAGCTAGGCTGGTGTTCTGTGTCAGAACAGTTTTGAAATATGCTTGCATGAGAGTACCCTGTTACCCTCCGGTGCCTGTCTCTTTAAGAGCTATCTATTTAGTAGGATATAATTAATCTGAGTGGGTGCTGAGTGATTTCAGGCTCGAGTCCCGCCTGGGCTGTGGTACAGCTGCTTCATTCTGCCATCGCTAAGTTTGCAGAGGAGCCCTTTTAGGATCTGTGATTGTTTGCTGATTGTCTGCTTTAATAATTACATGTTTAATAACTTTTGAACAGTTTAATATTTTTCACCAAATCTTCAAAAGGCTCTTCTTTGACCCAGTCTCCATGTACCCTGAAAATTTTAGACCAGTCAAAGAAAGTTGTCTGGCTATAGAGATGAGAACAGAATTCAGAAAGATGAGGATTTTTCACACTCTTCAGTGCTCTGCTGTCCATAACTGAAAATCCAACCGGTAAAAATTTCAGATCCAAGAACTACGATACCACACCGCACATACAAAATTTCAGGCAGATCGCACAAACACTCCCCTCCTTCCCCACTATTTAATCCCTGGTCTCACCACTTCTTTCTTGCTTCCATAGGTGCTAAGGATCATCAGGGACCATCTAAGAGTCGAGAGGGCCTTGGCTCCCCTCCCCAACTCTACTCAAACAGCCAAAAGGTAATTACTCTACCTCCCTGAAAATGCACTGTGGACGCGGACTAAATTCATTTAGGAATCCTTACTGTGCCAAAGCTTACCTGGGGATTGTCATCGCCGTGGAAAGGCAGCGTTTGCTGGTCGCCTGATCTACCAGCTGCCTGTTGCTGAAGAGGCTCTGCCCGCCGCCCCACCACCCTTGGTCGTCACTCCAATTTATGTGCATGGATTTGGTCACGTGAGCCGATTTACCCATCAGCTCACTTTGCCATCTGCAAGCTATACAGTCTCTCCACTAGGGGCTCTCCTATAGGTTTTGGACACTTTGTTATGCACTGCACCTATTGATCTGTTACTAGTCTGCTCAAAACCTTGTCTGGCGTCAGCCTTATGATTAATTACTACCGCTAAGGCCTTAACTTGCCAATCTAAGCTGTTGCTATCAAACAATAATATTGTTAGCCTGATCTTAAGAAAATAGTAACAGGACAGCCAGACACAGTAAGTGTCTAGTATGGTACAAATTAACTTATTGCTCTCCACCATTTTCCAGCTCACTAAATACCTATAGTAACTGTTCCTGTGTCCCCATGCTGAGTTGTTGTGTCTCAATGTAAAATAGGCACAGGATTGGGTCTTGATACGGAAGGGAGGACAGTAGTAGCAACAAAACAGCGATCCTAGCTTGTGCCATCTGTGGGAGGCCCTACTGTCAGTCCATTGGTGACCTCATGGTAGCAGTTCCCCTTCCTGTCTCAACCTGATATTCGTCCTGGTGCTGACATGGGATGGGTGGTATCCTGGTCTACTACAGGAGCCATCTTAACCTATCAGCACTTCCCAGTCAACAGACAGTGCAGTCCCCTGTGAGACACTGCACCGGGTGCTGTTACTAGGGATGTCAAAAGATACACATTGTATACACCTACAATGCCCCAAAAGGAGGCTTAGAGGTTGACTGGCCTCCTGACACAGCTGGCGCTATGTCTGACAGAATGAGCTAATCATTCTGGGTGATCTCAACCTCAGTTGGCTGGGTGGTAACACCAAAAGCCTTTGAGCCGTCACTTGCTGGTCTCTCTCTGTCACAGCTCGTGAGAATCCTACCAGATGCCCTACAAACAGTGGTAAGAGCTCCCTCCTGGACTGGATCTTGACTAACAGACTGATAGGATCAGCTCATCCGGTATCCTGCCTGATTGTAGCTCGGATCACTCCCTGGTGTACTGTGTTTGGAGGATCCCACTCCTGAAAATACCACATAAAATTATCCTGATCAGAGACTACTCTAGGTTCGATCTGTCCTCCTTTCAAAATGATGTTAAGTACACTGACTGGTCGGCAGTATGGAATGCTCAGGACTCCATTTCTGCTGTCAGTCACTTCCTCATCTCTTTAAGGGCCCTGCAGGAGAAACATGCCCCCTAATCAGGCGGAGGGTCAGAATGCGGCTACAAAATGGCTTCATGGCAGCCTCCTAGCCCTCCTCAAAACTAGAGACAAGTGCTGGGCCAAGTTTAAGGCTACGACTGACCAGGCTATCCTTCAGAAATATAGGCAACTTAGAAATGAGTGCAAAAGAACTATAAGGGTAGCAAAACGTGAGTTCTGCAAATCTGCACTACTGAACTCGGGTTAGGGACCCAAGGAGGTTCTGGAGGCATATTAAACACATAGTGAGCGGTACACAGAGTGCTGAGAGCACTGATATGACAATTGATGGTTCCAGCTGCAACAACTCGGAAACCATTGCCAACTCCTTCAATCATTATTTCTCAGATCTGTCTGAGTACACCTCGACATTCCCCGATGGTAGTGGTGACAGCTGCGCCCAGCCCATAGCACCATCATCACCCCATCCGCCTTTCTTTTCAGGGCAGTGGCGGTTCAAGAGGTGCAGAGACTGCTAGCTGGACTCTTCTCCTTCTCAAGTGCTGGCCAAGATGACTTGGAACCAAAGCTCCTCAGCCTCTGTGTCCCCTTGGCTTGCCCCTCTGGTGGCACACATCTTCAGTTTGTCCCTGTCAACTGGTGTTATTCCAGACATATGGAAGGTCGCCAGGGTGGTCCCAATCCTTAAACAGGGGAACCCTAAACTGATAGAGAACTATCGCCCCATATCCATCCTATCAGTGGTAAGCAAACTCCTGGAGAAAGTTGTAGCAGGGAAACTCTGAGTACTTACAATCACATGATATAATGTCTCCAGTACAGCACGGATTCAGGAAGGGGCATGGTACTTCCTCACCCTTGTTACTGTTTCATCTTGGATCAGAGAGCCATAGACCAAGACAAACTCTTGGGGCTATCTTTATAGATTTCTCGAGGCCTTTGACCTGGTTGACCATGCCATGCTATTAACACAGCTAAGATCAATTGGACTATCCACCTGACTCTCAGCTGGTTCTCCAACTATCTGCATGGCAGAATGCAGCGGGTAAAATATGCTAAAGAGCTATCAAGCCCCATCCCAGTAACCATGGGAGTCCCCAAGGCTCAGGACCCTGCTCTTCTCCATTTCATTAATAATCACCCACAGCCACTGCTCATTGTAAACCAATCCTCTGTGCAGATGATCTGGTCATCCTGTCTCATTCCCTAGAGGTGGGGACATTAACTGCCACCTGAGTGCTGACCCAAGTAATATTCAGACATCATCCTGAACCATAAGCTAGTCCTTAATCTAAAAACCCAGGCCATGCTCTTTGGGTCACGGGCTAAGATTAAGGGCTCCCTGTGCCTTTCTGTGTTTCCAGAAAGGAGGGTTTCGATCCCAATCACGGACAACTTCAAGTACCTTGGGGTAACGTTGGACCTGCAGCTTGACCTTGGCGCCACATCCAGAATACATGCAAAACTGTCAACTGTAAACTGGGTCTGGACTATAGAGCAAAAAATAACCTCACTTCAGCTGCATGTATGCGCTTGCCAGAGGTATGCTTCTCCTACGCTATACTCACAGAGCTCCTGTTGTTCCCAGCGCCACTAAGGTCCATCTCTCTGGGTGGCCGACTGCCACAACAATGTCTGTCGCCGCCTCACCAGCCGCCTGCCTCACTCACCACTGTGATCTCTATAACAAGCTAAACTGGCTCTCTCCTCAAAGCACATTGACTTTGTCCTTGGTTGCTTCACAGGAAGGTCCTTAGCACAGGCACCTCAGGGTGGCGAACTTGCTTGTCCAAACTATTCCTCTTGCTACCACCTTAGGTCTAGGGGTCTGCCACACTCAAGGTACCTGTGACTAGGACTCAAATGGGTGAAAGGGATTTTGCAGCGTGTGCCCACAAACTATGGAACACCTTCCCGACCAGATCCATGTTGCCCCATCCCAGGGCTGCCTCGTTCCTCCTATGGAACCATCTCAAACTCACATCGGCCTGTGGGTGCAAAAAAAACCCGTGATAAAATGTCTGGACTCAGCCCTTAAACACAACAGTTGGCCTTATATTTGTGGTTTTGTGCCCTGCTGCTACTAATCCTTGCCTTGTACTGCGCCAAATTGGCACATACCGCTTACTCTGTTGTACTTACTCTAAAAGTTGCCTCATGACCTGTACTTTGTGTATTCTAAATTAAGATGTTTACAGTGACATGAGAGTTGTTTTTCCTAACTTGTACCTTGTTGTCCTATGACTTGTAAACTTTCCATAATTATGTACCATGTTGTCCTAAGTGTGTTAGTATGTAATTTCCTGTACTCTCCGGGTCATACCTGAAAATAGGCAATGTTTTGTCTAGTGTACTTACCTGGTTAACAAAAAGCTAAATAAATTGCAAAATTTGGGTTTAACTTGAAGTGGCTGTGAGCCTAACTATACTAGCCCTACCAGGCCAGTGTTATGTATATATACATACACACATATATATATATATATATATATATATATATACATATAGTATATATATATATATATATATATATATATATATATATATATATACACACACACACACATATATACACACACACACATAATATATATATATATATATATATACTGTGTATATATATATATACACATACATATACACACTATATATACACATATATAGATATATCATTATACATCTGTACTTTAATTTAAAATATATTTAAAAACAGAAACCTATTTTATAAGCACAGTAAGACACTCTTGAGGTGTGTATTAGCTGAAGTAACTGCATCTCCAGGGCTGAGACACAAGGCCATGGTATGCCCTGATCTTACATTATTTTGGCACAATGCACACCCTGTTGTGTCTTATTGCTTACTTATTCTTGTATTCTAAAGTGAATTATTTTTTACCTTGCTGTTACCACTAATGTTCTCTGGTTTCTGCCTCCCCATGCTCACCACCAGATGCATCTGAAAACAAATTTTGACTTAGTGTGCCTTTACTGGACAAGAGAGGCATCTAAAAATACATCTGTATTCCTGGTGCACTTGCCTGATGAACAAAATAACTAGAAGCCTAATAAAACCTATAACTAACTAACTAACTTACATGTTGTATTCTGCTGACTGCAGTTCTAAGGACATGACAAAAATTGATTGAGTTTTCGGTTCACCTTTTACTTTGAGTGTGTTATGTGCAGTGTGAATATTTTTAGATTGTGCTGACATGGTTGGTCAGTTTCGAACATACAAAGAATGTCTGCAGATACAGGCCTGATGATCTTATCTAGTCTGCTCAAAGTGCGCATCTAGCAGTCTGCTACACTGTAGCTGCTCCCCTCTCCTACCCGCATATCCAATTTCATGACCATACTAGCTGTACAACTCCCCCAGTGCCTTATTGGTGACCTTCCCCTGACATTGTCCTATCCCTCTTAAAACTGCCCCACCGTCTTCAAGCATACCCCTCCTCAGGTAATGCATTCCACCCTGTCACCACTCTTGCCATGAAATAGTGCGTTCTCATTTCCCTTATGAACCTACCACCCTCCAACTTTAGATTGTGCCCCTAGTGTCCCTCTCTTTAATCTTAAAATTCCTCTGCACCATCTTTATTTATGCTTTCATATATTTGAAGGTTTCTATTAGGGCTGTCTACGAATAACTTTTTCGAATATTCGGCCGAATATTCAGTATTCAGTTGCCAAATATTAGTTATTCGACGCATATTCATATTCGGCACAGCCCTGAATAAAAAAATAAATGTCAACCCCAGCACCCATAAAACAATACTGTCTCCCACCCACCTCTCAGCAGCCAGCATATCCCACCCTCCTACCCACCCAGCACTCACAAGTTATTCATTTTTTTCCAGAAAACGTTTTTAGGGACCGCTCCCCGCCTCCATGGCAGGCCCCATCTTATGTTCTAAAGTCAAGTAAAATTCCACCCTCCTACCCCCACCAGCAGTGCCAGGACCTGTAATTTTGTTTTCTGCAGCAAAAATGTTTTAAAGAGGACCAGCACAACCCACCTGCCTCCTCGGCTGGCCCCCATCTTACGGATGTGACAGCACTGTGAAACAAAAAAACAAGAACCCCCATCAGGAACAACAAGTCATGCCACCAGACAGTTGCCCCTACTGGTACCTTCTCCCCAGCACCCAATTCTCCTTATTAGAGAAAGCAAATGCCCGCGCTGTACAGCACAACCCTCTCTCCTCACTGCCAACTCTGAGTGCTTTCAGAATGAAATTGCGCTGCTTGCTGCAGTAGTAAAGCCAAGCCAGCAGATCGTGATCTGCTAGCTCAGCTTTACTATGGCAACAAGCGCACAATTTCATTCATAGAAACAGGCACTCAGAGTCGGCAGTGGAGGAGGGAAGGTGTGTGGACCAGTGGCAATTGCTATCTCCTGCTAATATGGAGAATTGTTTTGGTGGGGGGCAGAGTACTAGTAGGGGCACAGTCTGGTGGCATGACTTGTTGTTCCTGATGGGGGTTGCTGTCATTTCTGTGTAACCCCAGGTGGCACTATCCCAAGGGCTACTACCTCTGCCTGCTTGACTACTGACAGGTTGAGGGGCCTAGGTTCTATGGCGGGTGCCTCCACCCAGAGTTCAGGGTTTGTAATGGTTGGTCTAGTTTGTCACAGCCCTCTGGGACACTGAGACCCCCTTCTAATCCCTCTAATGGCCCACATGATGCACAGGAGTTACAGTACCAATACCCCACATGTACACACTGTTCATTCATAAGGTACCACTTACCCTTGAGACTGATTCTGCAGGTTCGTCTCTGAGGACCCCCTGAAAAATAAGGTCAAGCAGCATACACAAACCAATACAGTGCTTGGCAGTTTAAAGTTTAACAACAACAAATCTGATTTATTTGGGAACAGTAACACGGAGGGGAATCAGGTTAATTAGTGGCATTAAATCACAGTACTGTGCACATACAGGGTCTGAAAAGTCACACTCTGGTACGTGAGGTTGGGGGCTAGCCAGGTCTGTTGCCTGGGTTGGCCAGCAGGTGCAGATGGATAGGGCCCTGTAGAAGAAAATATATTCACAACACTAATTGTAATCCGGAGCCGATGGCTCAGTCCATGAAACAGTGAAACAACAAGAATTAGATGACACACTTGTGATTGAAAACAGGCTGCAGGGAAATACCCTGATTTGTACTCACAATACCCAAGCTGAGGACCGGATGGTGGATGTTCTTCTGGATTGCCAGAAAAACAGGGCACGGAGATGAGGTCCTGTGACTGGACCCCACTGTAGTTGATAAAAACTGATTTATTCCGAAATAAGCTGGGTTTGCTTCCAGCTTCAACACAAAGCACACAGCACAGGGGATTAGAAATAGCGATTCCCCACAAGCACTACGCACATTCATATGTAAAAGGAAAGTACTATACCAGGCAGGCTGCTCCTCAATCCCGATCACAATTACTGCAAGATACCCGAAGCTACACAGCAGCTTCAGTTCCTGACAGACCGGGCGCGATTCAGCAATTTCTTCAGTCTTCTACAGGGTGAGCCTGGTTTCTACTCTTCAGATCTCCTTTCTCCTCACAAATCGGATTCAGTCTGAAATGGCACTACAACAGCTGCAGGCCGAACCTCAGGGCCTCACGTCGCTTCCCGTGCAAAACTATACACCGCAGAAGCACAGAGCTCTCTTCTCTTCACTGTCACAACTGATCTGAGCTTTCCAGTCACAGAGCAGGGCATTTCCTTAGCTCCACATCATTCTGTTGGTTGGTTCAGCTGTCACTCACAATAAGACTCCTCTGTTAGTGGAAAAAGGCCAAGGTCAAAACTACATTTCCCAGAGTCACTGCCCATACAGTCCCTTGTGGCTGGCTCAAAATTAAGAGTCCAAGTTCTAATTCATCCACAGGCTTCATTTAGGGCTCCCTCAACCCAACTGGCCTGGCCCAGCACAGCAGTTTAGGTCCAAAATGGAGGAGTAACGCACAGAGTCCCAGCTGCAATAAAGGCAGGTTAGACAAACTACAATTTTGCTAATGCTTTAAAAGATTATAGGCAAACAGTTACAGCTTTCAGATGGGCTCCCTTTGCACTTCCAGCTACCTCAAAATGGGCGATTACTCCACAGCTCGGGTGGGATTCGAGCATTAAATACACAGTCCCCCATACAAATTAATTAAGTCTGCAAGCAGACAGCTCTTAAGAGACAGTACATGGAGCTCAAATAGCACTCACTTGGAACCACATTTAAACAGCTCAGACGCGAACACCGCTCAGACTTGAAACAATCAGGCAAGCTCCTGGAAAACTTTTGGAACCCCCATTTGCAGGGAGTTACACCTGCATAAGATGAGGGGCCAGCCGTGGAGCAAGCGGGTTGTGCGGTCCTCTTTGAAACATTTTTTCTGCAGAACAAAAAAAAATTGCAGGTCCTGTCTCTGCTGGTCGGGTAAGAAGGTGAGATTTCACTTTAGTTTAGAAATAAGATGAGGGCCGGCTGTGGAGGCAGAGGGGTTGTGCGGTCCCCTTAAAAATGTTTTTCTGGAGAAAATAAATTAATTGCAGGAGCTGGGTGGGTAGGAGGGTGGGATATGCTGGAGGGTGGAGGAGATAGTACTGTTTTAGGGTCTGGGGAGGAGATTTGAGTTTTTAATGTCTGTGCAGCTGGGTGAATGCGAATATACCTCCTGAATTGTCCTCTATTCGGGAAGGGCTTCAATATTCGGAAGCCCTGATATTGTGAAATTTGAAATTAATATTCGGCCCCTGCACAGCCCTAGTTTCTATCATGTCCCTCTATCCTCCTTCCTCCAGGGAGTACATATTGAGCTCCCTCAGTTTCTCCTCATAGGGTTTGTCCTCCATACGAACTTACAGTATGCATTTGCCAGCAGAAATAGGCCATCTGTTCTATCAAGTCTGCTTGAGTGTGCAGCTAGCACCCTCACCTTGAGTGCCTCACCCCTCATCCATACCGAGGAGCATCCTGGTTGCTCTGCGTTGGACCCCTCCAGCAATTTAACATCTTTCTTTAAGTAGTGGCTCCAGAACGACATGCAGTACTCCAGGTGCAGCCTCACCAATGATCTGTACAGTGGCAGGATGACCTCCCTTTTCCTGGACATGATTCCTCTGGTGATACACCACAGCATCTTATTAGCCTTAGCTGCTGCTTTTCTGCACTGCACTGAATGGTTCATATTGCCATGTTATTATCACCCCAAGATCTTTTCCTCCTCTGCAAGGGACAACTGTACCTGATAGTTTTGCAAAATTTCATTCTGATATTGTACCTAGACAAAATATATAGAGAAAAATGGAACTATACCACTCCCAGAAAATGCTTAGAATAATCTGATTGGTATATTTCTTTACTCTTCTGTTTTGATATGTTTTAGACATTGCAGAGCATGTTAATATGGAAGAAATGTTAGTGTTCTACTGTATTTTGTAGAGTATTCTATTTATTTACAAAGTTCTTTCTTGCTGAATGTTCTTGGTAATTTCAAGGAATTTCTGCATGCTTAGTCATGTTGTACCCTGCATGTACAAAAATAGTAGCGATACATAGAAATATAGAACTTGATGGCAGATAAAGGCCGCTTGGCCCTTCCAGTCTACCCATGCAGTGAATTTAGCATACAATTCTTACATCTCTCAAAGTCATATGAGGATATAGCTATCCTTAGAGAAAACTCTCTATACAGTAAAAATACAGTTAGTACATTCCATTCAAAGGAATAGCAGTAGTGCTACCACTTGAGGTGGCGATTATCCAGATTCAAAAGCAAATTCAGGGCACTGAAAGGACAGTCGAGGTGGGGAGGATCGAGCATCAAATGACTTCGCTCCTCCTCTGTGGGTGAGGGCTTGCAGAGCCGGTGATTACCTAGCCCCAGCAGAAGCTGGGAAAAGGATCATGGGACTGCCTAGAAGGCAAGGGAGCATGGCAGATGCTGATGTGTGGTGCATCGGAGCATGTAGTGCGTTGTGGTGTCGCTGCTTGCCATGCCTCTTGGGGCATCTACAGGGCTAAAATGCTACTGGCATTCACAAACTGGATCCTTCTCTACCAGGAGTTGTGGAATCCCATCGGCACTGCCATGGGGGTGGGGGTGAGGCAAGCCATGGGGAAGACTGGCAGGCATTTATCTCTTGGTGGATGCTGGGTTGATGGGGATCGGGTGTCTGGCAAATGGGGGCCATCTGGTAAGGGGAAAAGGTTAGCTAAAAAAAAAATAGCAGTATGGAAATAGCAAATAGAAAGCTAAAACTGGTTTAGAACCAATACATATCACAGGTACAACCTTTTAGTGTCAAACATTATGTATATGAAGAGGAATAATATAGCAGGTAATAAAGCAATGTGCAACCAAAAATAGTTGTACATTTCATTCAGTTTAATATGTAATAAAGTGACAAGCATATGACTGGACAGATATTCAGATTTCATGCTACCTCTTAGGATATCTGCACCAGTGTACTGTGTAGACATTCAGGAGATGGTATTGTTCACTAATTGCACATTACTGTTTGTATGCACCTTATACTTTGCATTGAATTCAACTTGTATTTGTAATTTTTGTACTGTTTCTGTATTTAAGAATTTTGGGGTTAAATGTAATCTGTCCTGTGATCATCCTATCCCTCCCTCATTCCCCACTGGTTGCAACTGAAAAGAAGTCCTTTGGGCTCTGCTTGCTTACCTAATAAAACATGCTTAAATAAATAAAATGTGAAGCACTGACACAAGGCACAATTGGCAACTACTGTATGTTCTGTGCACTCTTAATTTAATAGGATCAGGATTAGATTTTAAGAGTTTGTTTTTTGGCTTGCCCTCCCTCTCCCTGTCCCAGCCCCTGCCCCAACAGTGTAGGCCACCATGATGCGTCCTTTCTCTAAACAGAGGGTGAGAGAGACTGCCTTGCACTTAACCACTGTGCATTCTTTGTATCAAATTCTGGCTTGGTTCTCCTCTCTTTCTCCTCTCCTGTCTTCCTCCACTCTTTTCTCCTATCCACCCCATTATGCTGTTTCCTACTCTCTTTTCTTCCCCAGGAAATCTACTGCAGACCAAGCTGCTTTCTCATATTGCTTCCATAAGCTCTAGGCCTTTCTTCCCCTGTCCATCTGCTCAGCCTCTTCCTCCTTCTCCTTTAAGTCTTTTCCATCTAACTTTACATCTCAGTCTTGCAACTGTTCCTGACCCTGATCTTAGTGCTGTCCTTCAGCCAGGCTTGCTTAATTGTGTTGCTATGCTCGGGAGTCTCCTACACCCACCATCACCGTTAAGGGGCTGCTCACTGCTACTGATCTAATGCAGTTTATAACATGGCATAAAAAGAAAACGAAATGAAGCACTCAGATAGTGCAAACACACCATGTGGTGCAGTAGAAACCATGGTCTAATACCTAGTAGACCATGGTTTGTGATGTAATACCTTGGCAATCCACTACAGGCAAGAAGCAGTACATGAGTGAAAGTAATATGCAAATAGTTTGCAGTTTGTAGTTGTTCCAGCTTGTATTTGCTAAGGTTTTCCTGGCACAGGGTTTTGACATTTTCAAGATTGTTCTATGTTATAACTGCGACACAAGTTCATGAGTTATTAAAGATTGTCCATTTAAACTCCACATATACTGTTAATTATGTTGCAACAATATTTCTTTAGAAGTGAACATTTACATACTGTTACCATCCCTTCTGATCTACTGCTTTCTAAGCAACTGTGGGTGCAATGCATTGTGGATGACTGAATAACATTATCTGGCCTAGCCTTGCCTTGGTGAATACACAGTGGTAAAGATGAGCATGCAGCCTCTAGAACCGAAAGCAAAATTAACAGACACTGAGATAAACAAAGCAAAATCAAAGAGAGAGATACTCCGTGGGTGAAAGAAAAATAAATTGAGAGAAACAAAAGAAATCAAAGAAACAGACTAACAATACTAGTCAAAACAAGTATTTGAAAGGTGAAAGCAGTAAGCGTTATGTTGTTCTATGTCCTGCTGAGTTAGATAGTTTAGAGAAAAAAAAGTGAAAATAATATTCATAAAATAGTAATTGTTCAATAAAGTGTTTTTCAGATTGGCTTAATTCAGGACATTTGGAGAAATGGTGCTTGTGCTAATAGGATTGTTTGACAACCACCTATTGGTCTGCAAAGGAACTACAGGAAGAAAACTAAAATGTGCCATAGGACACTCCCATCATGCAGTGCAGCCCATATCTTCTAATACACACAGAGGAGAATCAAAGCACCTAGAATAGAAAGTGAATTGCTAGTTTTTGAAAAGTTGTAAAATATGTTTTGATGTTAGAAAGCTTAAAAGCTTGTAATGAAAGTTATTTTAACAAAAGTGAAATATGCGATATTTCAATAGTTGTGTTCAATTGTTTTGAAGTATATATGTACATCATGTTTAACAGCTTAACATACAGTATTCTGAAAGTAAATCAGTGTGATTGTACTCGTTTATTCAAAGACTATTAGCCATATATTCATTGCCATGTTACAAGTGGATTAAGCCACTTGAAAGGATGAGTCTACAGTGGGAGTAATCCATGGTTGGTTGATTGGACCCGCAGGCGAACCTAACCATGGATTAATCCCTAATGAACCATTCTCTTCGTAGCTTAATCCTTACTCGATGTACCTTAGGCACCTTGTTGAACAGCTTTACTTTGCATCCAATATTGGTATTGTTGATCTATTGTACTGTACCCTTATAAATGGGGGTTCCAAAATCTTCCTCGGATGTACTTAAATGCCCACTGCTAGGCGGGCTTTCTGTGTGTTACAGTTGTAAAAGTGCTTGCATGGAGTGCCCAGTTAGCCTCCGTGCCTGTCCCTTTAAGACTATTTTGTAGTGTATAATTAATCTGGGTAGAGGTAGAGTGTTTCCAGGCTCGAATCCCGCCCGAGCTGCAATAATATTGCTCTGTTCTGCCTTCACTAATGGCGAGAGAGCTCTGTTAGAACTGAAATTGTTTACTGATTAGCTGCTCTAATAATAGTGGTATTACAGTTTGTCTAACTGCCTTTCTTTGCAGTATGGACATTTCTGTATTGCAACAATCAGTACCTTTTGGGGACCATAAAATGGAGTCTGTCCCAGGGGTCTTGTGGGAGTGAATTTCTGTAGGAATTGTAGTTTTTCATTTTGGTGCCTAAATGAACCTGGAGGGAGCCCTTGCTTTGACAGACAGATTAATCAACCAACCATACCCTTTTTGAATCAGAAGGAAGTCGGTGCTGCCTGCAGCAGAGAATCAGTCTGAGTTTGGAGCTGAGAGGTAAACTGCTCAGAGATTCGAGCATCTGGAAACTGGTGGGAAGGCTGTGTCTGGCCTGCCTGCTTCATCTTCCCTTCTGAGGGATCTGCTAGTGAAATTAATTGGACTGAATCCGAACAGGCTTGTGACCATAAATACCGGTGTGACTGCCCTGTTACCTGAAGAAGACCAAAGATTTGCTTCATGCAATCGGCCTGTCAGGAAGTCACAAACCACCACAGAGCATACGGTTTAGCATGGCGTTTCTGTGATTGCGAACAGACAGTCATCTGAACTATGGTACTGCTTTTATTTACTAAAAGTGTGTTAAATGTTCTCAGTGGGTGCGATTTGGTTCCCCACTTTCCAATTGTGTCACGCTTGCTGGAAGCTGAATCCAGCACTACCTTGGCCCAGCCAGCTACTCACGCACAGAAGACCATTGATGAGAGACCTGCCTGGGGATCAGCCCCTGTTCAGCGTCACAAACAGGAACACCACAACAGTGAATCATTTGGGCCCTGCCTCTCCTGACAAACCAACAAGTCATTCTGCAGTCTCCATTTAGTCCATCCTCGTCCTGTATGGGTAGCATGAGTAAACACCAAGGTAGCTCCCTGCAACATCAGCTAAATCAAAGTGTGTCATCTGATTTGATTGTTTTGTTTGATTATCACGAACTGAGCCATCTGGCTCAGGATTACAAGTGTGAGTTACTGTACATGACTCTTTCTTCCCATCGTTAGGGCTTCAACCAGCTGTGATGCTGGTCTACCCTGAGCAGCAGCGTCAGGCTAGCCTGCATCAACAACTGGGTACCCAGAAAGTGTGTGTGTGTGTGTGTGTGTGTGTGTGTGTGACTGTGTTGAGGACTCTAAAAGTGCATGCCTTGTAGCCTGATTGAATCAGTTGTTAGACCAATCAACCTGATTATGCCCTCCCTTGTTCAATCCCCTGAATAAATCAAATCTGACTAATTTGCACTTAAACTGTTTGTGGTGCATCTCTGTACTAATAGCACTGTATTGTTGTTGCTGGCTGTGTCTAATCTTATTTTACAGGGGTCTCCAGGGTCAGACAGGTGGAACCAGCCCTGGTGGTAAGTGCAATCAGGCGGGGATATATTTGTAATTTGGGGGCTATTTAACCTGTGTATTCTGTTTATTGTTTTAGGCCACTAGAGGGAAGAAGTCACAGTGTCCCAGAGGGCTGTTCCTAGGTCAGCTACGCTACCACCAACCCTGTCCTCTGGGTGGGGCACCCGTTTTCAGTACCCAGGCCCTTAACCTGCAACTAGTCACGCAGGCAGGGGTAGTAGCCCTTGGGATAGCGCCACCCAGTGGTTACAGTACATTGCTTATTTTGTTGCCACTGTGCTATCTGCCACTGAATTTGTGACTGCAGAACTCTTTAATGTATTTTTACTCTTGCATCTATTGTTTTGTCCACTGTACCTGACTGCCCCCGATGCGTTGGAAAGGAGCTGTTGCTAGTTCAGAATGTCTTTCCTGGTCAAACATTTTAAACAAATAAATCAGTCAAATAAACAACTGAGACAGATAGATAGATAACAGAATGATAAATAAAAGTTTTAAATGCAGAGCTAATGTCATTGCCACTCCATTGTAGGCAAATGAGGGGTGAATACTGGCCAGTAAGGATAGGGTTGGTGAATGAACAGCTGTGAAACTTCTGTTAGAGCTTCAGTTCAGATCCATCTTCATTTCAGCTTTGACATTTTGGGCAAAGTTGCTAATACTGCTGATATAGGGGTCTAAAAGAAAACAAACAGGGTAACAGGCGCAACTCCACCACACTAGCCCTCTGGTCAGTCCCAGCCATATCCACTCTGCCCCATTGCTCCAGTCAATTTGTTAAAAATGGATCGGTCAGCACCTGGCAAAGTGCCAGTAGTTAGATTTTTTTTTTATTTTGTAATGAAATAATATTTGTGGAGTGGAGGAGGATAGAAATTACTGGTTGGGAAAGTGGTTGCATAGGACTAGCCCTGACCACCTTTGGTTTTAAGTTTTTATTCTGTTCAAAGGTCAAAGTGATCCATAGTAGCCCAAAATTTAAACTGTACTAAATTAAAAGTAAAAGCATCAAATTTCAGCACATTCACATTAGGGGTGGGTGGACTGTTCAGACCACACTCTGAGTTTACCCATGATGGTCCGTATGGAAGAATTCAAGGTGGGAAATTCACACTCGCCTCACTGCTCACATACAAAATGTACTGGAAGCGAATGGTGCGTCACCACACCGTTACAGACAATGGGAACCCCCATCCACCATACTTCCAGGTTGCGGATTTTTACATGTTAAAATAATGTATGTTGCAGCATGAGAAATACACCGTGAGCACACATTAAAAGCTTGACCGGAGGGTAAGCTTTGCTGGGAATGGAGCAGGTAATAATAATGACTCCTTTAAATCAAGCTGGCCAACGTGCAACTGCAGCTTCCACCAGGCCTTCAACATACTGTACAAGAACTTTAAAGTACTGGGTACCCAGGGTGAACTGTGTGGGATTGCAGGGTCTCATAGTAAATCCTTGGGGAACTGGTACCAGTTGTGGGTAAAATGATCCTGTGTTCCATCTGATTTTATGAAGTTTAGCTAGCCAGGGCTGTGGGTATCAGTGTTGGTACAGTGCGATTACTTTCCTGATTTGAAACCAGGTATTCACCCAGATGGAGGGTTTTCACTAGCATAATCAAACCAAATCAGATCAAATGTAAATATTGTAAATAATAATGGTATTGTATAACCTCTGCTCTTCCTGTTACCTCTATTCCCCTAAATAAATATTGTTATTTTTGCAAATAATGGTGTCATGAGCATATTATTAGCGAGAGTCATTAATTGATAAAGTGTTTGAAATGTGGGGAGACTGTTATTGAGTCATGTGTTGTGGTGGTTTATGGTTGTGTAGTTAGCGGTATGGCATCCCAGGGGTTGTACCAGGTAACAGCTAGCCCATAAAGCTAAACTCTGGGTGGAGGCACCGTGTCACATGTACTATCTGGGAAAGAACCAGTTTAATGTAAGTTTGGGGAACCCAGGCCCCACTACCTTGTTCAGGCCTGCACGGCAGGGTAGTAGCCCTTGGGAGTAAAAGTGCCTAGGGGTTACATGTGCAGCCAGGTTACTTAATGACGAAGGCTGGCACTGTGATAGGCCCAAGGGAGATCTGTATTTTATCCTATCCTATGGTTTTGCCCTAATCTCCAGACCCTTTGGACATAGGTATTCCAACTAGGAAGCAGGATACTCCATAAAGCAGTCCCTCTTTCTCCCTCTCTACTTTTAGCCTGCAATACAGCTCCTGAACCTACAGGAATAAAGATGGCTTGCCCTCCAGAATATGCAAGTCAAATGGAGTAGTACACTGGTGCCCACTATTGGTGAAATCCGTACTTCCTAACCAATCTAGCTTAACTAGATTGACTACCCCACTCTGAAATCAACCAGATGTCCAAATTTTGCAGCTGCTAGAAACCATATGTGGCATTTGTAGGCAGTCAGATGGGTATTGTTTAAGCAGCTGACTACATTCCCCTCGACACTCAAATACTTTGATCAGTAAGATGTTACAGGTACTCCACTTAGTTCACTTGCTAACTCTACATGATACAGTTATGGTTGTGCGTGTCAGTTTTTGTAAGTATGGTATGGTTTGTATTTGAACTGTTGCAGACTCTGAGGTTCTTGCACATCCAGTGATGCCAGGTACCACTCATGATCATATATGGCTTGATGGAGGGCCTTAGGTCCCTGAGGATGGATAAGGCACCTGGGTTGGATGGAGTTCACCTAGAGTCGTGGGAGAGCTGGCTGAAGTCCTGGCAGGACCACTGGCAGACTTATTCAACACCTCCTGGATACTAGGTGTGTCCCAGGGTCTGGAGGATGGCGCATGTGATGCCCCTCCACAGAGTGGGCCCTGGGATGAACCAGGGAACTACAGACCAGTGAGCCTTATCGTCATTGTAGGGAAGCTAATGGAGACTATTTTCAAGGAGAAGTTGGTGAACTGTCTTGAGGAAAATGGCCTCTGGGAAAGCAAGCAGCATGGGTTTGTCTTGGGCAGATCCTGCCACACAAACCTGGTTGACTTTTGATTGAGAGACACGAGCACTGTATAAGCGTCATGTGGTGGACGTGTAACCCTGTACAAATGAGGGTTCCTAAAATGTCTTCCTGGGCTGCGAATGCCCACTGCCAGGCTGGTGTTCTGTGTCTAAAACAGTTTTGAATGTGCCTGCATGAGAGTGCCCTGTTAACCTCTGTGCCTGTCTCCTTAAGAGCTATCTATTTCATAGGATATAATTAATCTGGGTGGGGTCTGAGTGATTTCAGGATAGAGTCCCATCCGGACTATAATACAGGTGCTTCATTCTGCCATCGCCAAGTACATAGAGGGAGCTCTTTTAGGATCTGTGATTGTTTGCTGATTATTTGCTTTAATAATTATAATATAGAAGTTTGTCTAACTTGCCTTCCTTTGCAGCATGGACTTTCTGCTAAGAGACACCATTTTGGTTCTGGACTGTCAGTTTGGACCATTTGGTACCTCATGGGACTTTAAAGTGGAGACTGTTCCCAGAGGTCTTGTGGGAGTAATTTCTACAGGAATTGTAGTTTTCACTGTTTGGCACCTAAATGAACCTGAGGGGGAGCCCTTTCTGTGACAGACGGATGAATCAACCAACTGAAACTTTTGGATCACTGGGAAATCCCAGAGTTACCTGCAGTATATGTCAGTCGCGAGTTGGAGTTTGGAGAGTGAACAGCTCGAGCGATTCGAGCAGCTGCTCCTGCATGGTAGTGCAGGGATTCGTGGAAGGCTGTGTCTGGCCTGCCTGCTACCATCTTCCAGTGTGAAGAAGCCTGCAAATTAAATCGAACTATATCCGAATATTGCTGTCGAGATCTGAATCCTGAATGGAGAGAGAGAGAGAGAGAGAGAGAGAGAGACAGAGAGAGAGAGACAGAGTGAATTTCACCTGAGTGTGGACCAAGACCTCCTCCAGAAGCGATTAGCCTGTCAGGTACCAAGGAGAGTCGCAGAATGAACGGTTTATGCAGAAACCTTATAATACTGCAAATGGACTCCATCCGTGATGTGGTTGAATATTTGTTTACTTACAGTATAAATGTGCTGGATGTGTCGTCGGGTTGGGATTGGTTCTCCATTTTCAAGTGTTATGCTAGCTGAAGCTGCTCCAACGTTGCTACAGACTTAAATCCAAACTTTCCACCAGGTCTTGGCCTTACCATCTTGGCCTAGACTGCTGCTCCCACCACAGAGACTCTTGGGACAAAAGACCCGCATGGGGATTTGGCTCCTGCTCAACACCACCGAACAGGATCGACCACCATGGTGCGTCATGTGGGCCCTGCTTCTCTGGCCAGCCAGAACAACATCTTGAGGTCTTCATCCCGTCAGTCCTGCCTTCTGGTCTGGGTAGCGTGAGTAACCAACAGAGTAGCTCCCTGCAACAAAGCTGCAATCATTGTAGTAGTAAACAAGCATTTGCCAATGCCGAATGTTGTTGCGCTGGCATTAGCAGTGGATAGTAAGCTAGAAGCACATAGTGCTGTGATTTTGTGACTGTGTCTCAAAAGATGATTTTGCACAGTGAGCACGCCATTGTGTGCCACAGCTCGAAACTTGTTTTGGGCAGGCTGTGAAAATGGCAGCTGGACTGTTGATAAGAGATGTGCACAAATGCCAGTGGTGAAAATGTGGCATGAAAATATTGCAGATTGACGAAGTTACAAGGGTGCGTGGAAACTGCGCAATGCACACTTGCAACACAGTCATTGTATGGAGGGTAGGCACCAGATGTTCAGCATAGGCATTTTAGGACCTCTGCTCATGAATAGTGTCACCATCATTTCCTCAAACTGTCCCAAAACTGATTTCGCTTTAGCGGCTGTGCAATTCTGTGCCAGACATGCGAAAACACATTTCAGGCAGCTCGCAGTGTTCATAGGAGGTATAGAAAATGCCAGTGATGAACAGCTGGAGTGAAAGTATTACAAAATTCAGAAAGTCATGAGCGTGCGTGCAAACTGTGCTACTGCGCTCATAAACACTCATTTTATTGACTTTCGTTCCCAAATTTTCACCATAGGCATTTTAGGGTATCTGCTAATGAACAGTGTCACTGTCATTTTCATCATGTGTCGAACATGGACTTTCCACAGCCACCACGCTATTCTGCGCGGAACTGCGAAAACAGATTTTGGTCAGGATATGAAAAATGACAGCTGTACTGTTCATTAGGAGGTGCAGAACAATGGCACTGTAGAAAATCCTGGAGTGAGAATATTAGAAGTTGCTGAATGTACGAGCATGCGTGCAAACTGCTGCATGCTTCGTAACACAGTCATTTTATGGAGCATTGTCACCAGATTTTCAACACAGGCATTTTAGGACTTCTGCTGACGAACAGTGTCACTGTCATTTTAGTTAATGTCCCGAACACTGATTTCGCTGTTCGCTGAACACGCTTATTATGCACCAAAAGTGCTAAAACACATTTCGCAGCAAGGATGTGAAAAATAACAGCTGCACAGTTCACAAGAAGGTGTAATAAAATGCCAAATTTGAGAATCTGGCTTGAAAAATATTGCTAATGCGCCGGTTACGAAGCGGCGCTATGCAGTTGCCATGCACCTCGTGAAACAGTCATTTTATGGAGTATTGTCATCAAATTTCAACACAGGCATTTTAGACCTCTGCTTATGAACAGTATCACTGTCATTTTGTAATGTGTCCCAAACATTGATTTCGCGACAGCGAGCACGCTATTCTGCACGGAGTGCGAAAACACATTTTGGCAAGGATGTGAAAAATGACAGCTGTACAGTTCACAAGAAGGTGTAGTAAAATGCCAATGTTGAGAATGTGGGCGTCAAAATATTGCTAGTGCGCTAACTTATGGTAGCGTGTTGCTCAGTTGCTACGCGTGCTCATAAAACAGCCATTTATGGAGTGTTGTCACCAGATTTTCAACACAGGCATTTTAGGACCTCTGGTCATGAACAGTGTCACTGTCATTTTCATAATGTGTCCTGAACACTGATTTCGCACAGCGACGCGCTATTCTCGCTGGAAGTCGCGAAAACACATTTCGGGCAGGATGTGGAAAATGACAGCTGTCTGATTCACAAGAAGGTGTGGTAAAATGCCAGTGTTGAGACTCTGGCATGAAAATAGTCTTGAATACTCTAACTTACAAGCGTGCGTTGCGCGGTTGCCGCACACTCGTAAAACAGTCATTTTTGGGATTTTCCCTGCCAAACTTGCAACATAGGCTTTTGAGAGCCCCTCTCGCGAACAGTTGCACTGTCATTTCGTTACTCGGTCCCGAAAGGTGATTCTCGCAGTGACTGTGAAATCACCTTTTGGGACCAAATAATGCTATGACTGTGCAAGAATTCATGAGAAGGGGTCCAGAAAACCCCATGTTGAAAATTTGGGAGCAAAATTCCCAAAATGCCGAGATATGCATTAAAGTTGAAAACCCCTATTCATTCCATTATACCTTACGGCAATTCCTCAGTTCGTGGTCAGCTTTGAAGAGTGCAGGCGTGTTCGGTCCACAGAAGATCATCGGCGCGGACTCTGGAGGTAGGTAGTGGGGTGGGGGGTGAGGCAGGGTGCGCAGTGGATGGGTGTGGGTGGAGGGAGGGGCATCGAGACTACGAGGGACGTTTTCATTTACAGGTAAGCAGGGAAAAACCATCAGCGGGACAGTTTTTCCTTTTGCAGGGCATTTTGTACGCTAGGGTGGGCTCCCAGCGTGCCACCTAACTGTTTTTGGGGGGTGTCAGTAGCCCGGCAGAGTTGGGCACCTTGTGGGGCACAACACAGTGGGGGAGGAGGAAGTAATGCCGATGGGGATTGGGCACCCCATCGGCACAAGCGGGGGAGGCGAGCCGAGGGGATTGGGCACCCCCTCGGCGTCAACAACAGGGGCTTTATGCCGGCGGGGAGTGAGCTCCCGTCGGCACACAAAATGGGGGTGCGAGCCGAGGGATTGGGCGCCCCCTCGGCATTCAACAATTGGAGATTTATGCCGGCGTGGGTGGGCTTCCCAGCCGGCACACAAAGACAGCGGGGGTGTTAACTGACACCGAAGTCAGCAGAGCGTTAGGCGGCCGCCTGCTCATCGACACGTGCCATAATGGTGGCGAGCATGGCGAGAAAGGACCGCTGCATCTGGCGAGCTTTGCTTGGATTGCAGCGGACCTTTTCTTAGATGTGCTCACCCATTATGTATGCATGGTGTGCCGGCATGCAGGCTGATTGGGCTATGTCGGGGCGCACCTACTGGTCGTGCCCTGCGACGTTGAGCGGCGACCGTGCCTCCAACTCCCCACACTGTCGGGAAGGCGTTGGCTGTGCACTCGCGCAACATAAAAAGTAGTAAAATGCTTATTTTATACAGGAAGATGTTATACACATCATTGGGTCATTTACCCATTTTCAAGATGGTCCTGTTAATACAATTTGTAGTTCCAACATATAGAATACAACATACAAATTCAAAATACAAGAAAACATACAATAATCATAGCCACATTTCAAGGAAATTCGCATCCATCATACAAACATTTAAAATGCATTCAGTTGGCATAGGTTATTCCAGGTAAAAGTCTAAATCTACTTATCATATTAATCATTCGATTGGGACAGGGTATCCATATTTTATTATTTTGTCTGTAATCAAAACCATTTATTAGTTCTAACATTTACATTTCAGGTGGAGTTTTTCATCAGTGAGCTCACAAGAAGTTTAGAGCTTTGTTGTTTATATCTTAATTTGATATCAATATATTCCCAATATTTCTTTACCTTGGCTATAGAGTCATAGTCCCAAATCTGTTTTAGTTTTGATTTGTAAGTATTTATTATTTGAATCTCTTAGATTATATTTAGTTTCCTTAATTTTTGATTTGTCTGTTAAGTACTGTGGTTTATTACCCTGTATTACAGAATGTATCAGTCCTACCCTTTTCAGATCCCTTTTATAATCTAAAGGTAACCAATTTAATAATTGTAACATTTCACAATGATGTGTACGGTAGTCACACTTTAAAATAAATCTGGCAAGATTATTATAGACTACATCCAGTTTTTTACATTTATTTTACTTGTTTGACCATATATAGCTTCATTAGTCTAAATATGGGATAATTAACTGGTTTACTATACTAATCCTCATTTTAAGTCTAGACAAAATCCTGATCTTCGGAGGCACCTAGTTTTCTATTTGTTTCTTTATTAATTCATTTATATGAAAATCAAATTTCATTTCCTCATCTAGCCATACTCCCAAATATTTATAGCATGTTTCCTGCCCTAAAGTGTCATTTGTAATGTTATCTGTATTTATGTTTGCAAATCTCCCTTTCTCCACCAACTTGTTTTGAAACTCAACTTTAGTTTTCTTGCTGTTCAGTACTAACTTTGATTTTGCAACCATAATTCCAGGTTTGTAAAATCTGTCTGTAACCTAAATTCCATTTCTTGAAATGTGTTTCCTTGGGCTATTAGGACTATATCGTCAGCGTACAGTCTCACTTTGTATGTTCAGCTGTTTTGACTCATTTATATATATATATAAGAATGAATGGGGCCCTAAAATTGAGCCTTGGGACTTTGGCTGGATTTGATAGGTACAGTACCTGTTGTATTTTGTCTGATGAGTAAGACTGGAACCATGGTAATGTTTTTCATCTAGACCCATGCTTTTCAACCTACCTAGTAGTATTCTGTGGTCCATGGTGTCGAAGGCTTTGGAGAGGTCCACGAACACTGATGTGTGTCATCTGATTTTATTGTTTGGGTTGATCACAATAGACTGAGGCATCCAGCTCTAGAACAGAAATTTGGGTTGAAGTGCATGTTTGTTTTCTTTCCTAGGGCCCCAACAATAGCCTGGCAATGCCTAGGCTAGCCTGAGTAACAGCTGGGTACCCAGAGTATGAGTGAACTGTGCCAAGGGACTCTTAGTGCATGCATGCTTAACCTGACTAAATCAGAGCTGAAATCAAATGCTAGATTGCTGCCTCACCCTTGTTCATGTCCCTGAATATATCAGATTATGTTCTTTCTGCATTTAACTTGGCTAATATACCTTTGTGGAGGGATACTGTATTGCCCTTGAACTGTTCTATTGCAGGTCTTGTTTTACAGGGGTCTCCAGGGCCATTGCAACTGATCCAGCTCTGGTGGTAAGTGACCAAGTGTGGGTTCAGTATTGTATTCCTATGTCATGTGTTATTGTTTATCTGTTTAGGCCACTAGAAGGGTTGGTGGGGGATTATAGTGTCCCAGAGGACTATATCCACAGCAGTTATGCTACCCCAAAACCATTCCTCTGGGTGGAGGCACCCATTCACAGAGCTCAGGCCTCTCAACCTGTGCCTAATCACGCAGGCAGGGGTAGTAGCCCTTGGGACTTTCTTGGTCGCATATACCGTGCCACCCAGAATTTGTGCCAAACCAAAGTTCTTATTTTTCTGCCCGATTACTTCTGTCACACATTTAAGTGTGGATCAAGAATATTTTGTGCAAACTAACAAACAAAAAGAAACTGTTTTGGGGCCAGAGAAAGATTTTGATATGCTGACAAAGCATTCTTTGGTTTGGAAGTACAACCCAAGAATTTTGTTTTGTGCAAACTTACTATTTTTGTTTTTCAGTGGCTGAAGATTTTTATCTACGATCTAAACGTTTTTAGGTTGCACATTAAAGTAGTGCAATACTGTCTTATGACATAAAAATGTGATATTTTGTGTTTCACATACTTTGCTCTTGCCTTGGCTGTTTTGCAATACTTTAGTCCCACATTTGATAATACTATTAACATTACCACACTTCATCAACAAGGATGGTGGGAACCACAGGAGAGTGGAAGTGCTCACCATTCACCAATAAGCTGAATCCACTTGTTTTTAAAGTAGTTTCAATAGTTTTATTCACAACCTGTGAACATGAAGCAGTCAATGCACGCCATCACCTGGTTATGTTTCAGCCTGCACCCAGGGTGAAACCTGTAAGCATGTGGAGGCAGTGCTTTGCACTGTCCAGATTGCTCCATGTTCACAGGTTATGAATATAACTGTTGAAACTGCTTTAAAAACAAGTTTGAATTCAGCTTATTGGTGAATGGTGAGTGTTTCTCTCTCTGTGGTTACATTATTTTCGAGTGCACTACCATCCCTAGTGCTCCACCCCTACTTTGAAGGATGGGTGGAATTATGAAATACCGGTGCTCCAAGAAACCGCCTTTCAGATGGAATTAACACATTCTAGCAACCAAGTTCATGACGTGGGGTCAAAATGTGAAACTAAAGAAGTTATGAAGAAATGTTGTGTGCAGGGCCAGCCTTTGGCCCAGTGGGTAATGTGTTATGATCACTTGCTGGTGAGCTGAGCTCAGGGTGAGCTCAATGAACCAACAGGTTGAGCTAGGACTGGGTGACTGCTTGAAATTTATTTATATGTAGACAGGATGAGGCACTAAGCATAGCCTATTTCTTAGAGACAGTCCTGTTAACTACCATGTGGCACCATCCCAGCTTGGGAAGGGATACTGCAGTGTTGGCCACATGTGCAACAGGTAACCATAAAGTAAACAGAAATCTTCTATTGGCATAGGGCCCAGAAGGACTTGCATCTCAGCACTCATAGCTGCACAGATGTGCAGGACCCAGAGGGCCCTGTGCTTATGCAGCCAGATGGACTTGCAATGCTACAGTCCCACAGACAGCCCCACAAATCTTTTGCATCTGTAGCTGCACAAAAGTGTAGGGCCTGAGGGTCCTGCACTATTGCAGTTAGATGGACTCTTCCTTGGTGCAGGGTCAGGAGGGTCCTGCCTATCTGCATCTTTTGATGCAGGCTCCATTATTACACTATCTCAGGAACAAGTGGCACCACAGAGGCATGCACTCCTGCAGACAGAAATAGTATTGCAATTTGGGTAGCATGGTTCTGTTTGCAAGTGCATCCCCACAGGGTTATAGGTGTGCATGAGTACCTGTGGCTACAGACGCTCTAGCCCCATAGGGGCCTGCACTTCTGCAGACAGAAGAACTATGGTAATTTGGGTATTGTGGATTTGTATCTGTGACCATAGGAACTGCACTTCTGCAGACAGTAGTAATGTTGTGATTTGAGCCTCATGGATTTCTATCTGCAGCCAGAAGTGAGTGTGTGTCGGGTGAGCATGCATGTCGCAGATGCATGTGCTGCACATTACAGAGCTTGACACTGAACAGTGCAGACACTCTGACTGGAGGACCATTTTCTTTATTACAGGTCACATTTGTTTCTTGGTGATGGTGGTGTCGGGAGGGGTGGTGTTGACCAAAGGAGGGGTTTGTTAAATTAATCTAATGGCTCTCTGACCTGGTGGTGGGAATCAGATGGGGAGGCAGGAGAGTATTTGGCATATGGGTGGGGAAGGATATAGAACTTACCTAAAGAGGAACTTCAGTGATGGTTCAAAAATTACAGCTTGTAGTCATCATATGCAGTACTAGACCTGAAAGAGTGTGCATTTGTGATTTTTGGCCAAGGTTTACTCTGCCTTCCATAATTTGGTTGTTTCTGAGCCCTGCTGCACTTGCCATTGATGTTTAGCTGTTGGGCTACTAGCTCCTGGTGACATCATTCTAGGATAAGGAGTGACTCACACTGTGCAGTACCATGCAGTTGCAACAATGTTGCAAGGAAACCTACCAGTACTCAGTATACATACTGTGTTCCCTCCCCAAGACACCCTGTCAGCAATGCATTATGCCAAAATCCAAATGACTTGTCATTATGTTTTTTGTGAAATTGACTTTGCCCTGCAGTGATGTCAGAAGTACAATCCTAGGTCAACAGAAACAGCAGGCTTGCTATTAAGCCCTGGTACACCCGTGAAGTTTTTAGCAGCTCAGAATGCACAAAACTAACTGCAGCAGACAGTAATGAACTATAATTCCAGAATCAATGCAAGAAGGGGTAATTTATGCATGGAAGTCAAAGGACTGGTGAAGGTCCTCTTTAAATCATATTTAATATACACTTGTATGCATCACAGACTAGTTTGGCGTTTGCAGACTATCAGAGAGCTGAAATTAACCAGGGCAGAGTGGGTGGAGGTGCAAGTGGGAGCAGAAGGGATTTATACAACTATAAAGTTTTTGGAGGTGGGAGGGAGCAGTATAACAGCAAAAGCAAGTGGGAGGTGTTCCTTTACAGCAGGAAATGTAGCTAGAGACATGCAGCAACCAAAATTGGCGTACATTATTGCTGGTGAATTGCACAAATTCATGCAGTGAACTACACAAGTTGCCTAATTTGCCAGTGAATTGGCAATTAGCATAGCTATACCATGCAAATTTGACCTATTCACTAAGTGAATAACTGCACAAATTGTGGTTGTTAACTTGAAGTTGCCAAAATTCACAAATGTCATCACAAAGTGAATTTCGCAGCTTCACCAGTCTAATCAGAACTAAAAGATACTGTCATGGGAAACTGGGGAAGTAACACACAGTAAAAGCTCACTGCACCACATAGCTCTTCTGAGCTGATAATCATATAGCAAATATTTGTGTTTAAAATAAAAATTAATATTCTTTAAATAAAATGTTTTACTTTTCTGCAGATAACAAACTGCTGGAGAAGTCTAAGCTTTTAGGTCCACTAAATGAACGACTACAGACAGAAATACAGAATATCCAGTCAAGTCTCCTTCCCAGGTAAAGCTCCCAGAGTCAATGGACTAAATTAACGAGCACAGAACTCTCATTCTGTATATACATGGATTTTGGTAGGTTGTATAAAACAGATGTGTATACAGTGTACAATCTACACTCTGGCAGTTCTTCTGGAGACAGCAGAGTCATTAGAAGTCTTTAGGCTAAGCTCAGCCCACCAACTGGCTGGTATACTCTCTGGCTTAGAACTTGTTATGTGATGTCAGATCTTTCTTTCCATTGGAAGGACAGGTCTCCTTCACAGATCAGCACATTCCCCTAGGCAGAAGCTGGTCTTAGGGTTCCTTGCTCCTAGGTGCATGACCTTACACTTCTTAGCATTGAACTCCAACTACTAGATGGCTGACCAGTGCTCGAGCTTAGCCAGGTCCTCCTGAGCACCTGCCGCCTCCCTCACTGTCCACTCTTGCACAGATCTTAGTGTCATCTACGAATAGGCAGATGCTACTGTTGATCCCTTTTTTTGTGATGTCTCCAGTGAAGATGTTAAATAACAGAGGACTGAGTACTGAGCCATGTGGTACCCACTTGTTGCAGGTCTGGGTTTCAGTAGTTCATCCCCTACAGTCTGTACTCCAGATATTTCCTTACCCCAAAAAGACAGGAGTGGCGACCAATCCTAGACTTAAGGTATTTGGGCGAACACATCTTAAAACCAAAGTTCAAAATGGTGACTCTGGGAGTAATTCTTCCCTCTCTAAGGCCAGGGGACTGGTTAGCATCCCTGGACCTCAAGGATGCCTATTTCCATATTCCTATTAGGTGCTCCAACATAAAGTACCTCAGGTTCAAGTTGTCTTCAGGCCATTGTCAGTTCAGAGCCATGCCTTTCAGTCTAATATCGGCTCTAAGGGTGTTTACAAAGTGCCTTACAGTAGTAGTGGCCTTCCTTAGAAGGCAAGGGATTTCTCTATTCCCATACCTGGATGACTGGCTCATTGTAGGACAGTCTTCTGACAAGTAAAGTGAGCTCTACAGGTCACTCAAGATCTGCTCAGTTCCTGGGATTCCTTCTCAGTCTGCCAAAGTCAGTTCTTAAACCAGTACAGCTTCTCACCTTCACAGGGGTAGAGTTAGATACTGTTCAAGCAAAGGTCTTCCTCCCACTTGCAAGAGTTCAGGCCCTTACAGTTCGCTTCCTCTTTTCTACCCTCTGGTTTCTCGTCCAGCAAGACATTCTCTCCTGCTCTTAGGCCACATGGCCGCTTCCACTGCAGTAGTGCAAGAGGCCAGGTTCCAGATGAGGGACATTCAGTTCCACCTAAGGTCCTTTTGGTCTCAGAAGAAAGATCCTCTTACCAAGCTGATTTCAGTGACTCAGACTCTGGTCCAAGCTCTCCAGTGGTGACTGGACCCGAACAATCTCAGGCAAGGTGTCCATTTCCAGCAGATTAAAGTCCTCAAGCAATAGCATCTCTCCCTTTCTGCTCTTGTGCTAGTGGCTTCCCTAGTTGGGTACCAGGTTGATATGCCACTACTAGAATAGAGTGGCAAGAACCACGCTGTGGAAAGCACAAAAACATGTAGAGTCAGGTATAATAGCAGTAGTGAGTACCACTACCCCTGTTGCTGTGTGGTGAAACAAAAAGGGATCAAGTTGCCACTGGTGCACTGCCTGGTCAAGCCACCCCGTGGTGGAGTGGCTAAGGCACCAGCACATGGCAGAGTTGGAGACCTGGGACCACAGTTCTGTTCCCCGCCCCCAGACCTCCTGATGTTGCAACTTTTTATTTTGTTATAAAAGGAATTTTCCATCCTCCTGAGTTTCTCCCCATCCCTAAAGTCCACACCCCTTAGAACTGATCATTTTAAGTCCAGGGGTGTTGGACAAAGTCCCTGTCGGCGGGTGGTGGGGCAAAACAGTCGCGACTGTGCACCACGACTCAGTTATGGCTGCTAGATCCACGCCTGCCTCTGCCATGATTGCCTCCAGGTCTGGAATTTTAGCAAGGCCTAGCTGGAGCTTAGTAAGGTCTCAACACTGTGCAATACAAGAGCCTGATTAAGAAGCTGACCAGCCTAGGAGTGGGATCTAAAGTGGTGGTGGATGGAGTTAGAAACTGGTTAATGGATGAGTGACAGAGTGTGGTGGTTAAGGAACTTTCAGGATGGCAGAGTGATCAGTGGGGTACCACAGGGCTTAGTACTGGAGGAAAGCAGTGCAGCCCAGCTCATATTGTTAAAATTTAAAGGGTAGATTCCTGCCGATGAGGGTCACCTTGCAATTGGTAGTCAGGCTGATCATTATTTGGATGAATGAGATCAAGAACCTCTTTAAATGTTAAAATGATGGAATGAAAATAAAAGAAAATGTAATTGACTTGAATGAATCACAGGCTTTCATGCAGCTTTGGGGGATTATTGGTACTTTATTTGATTCTGATTTTGGCTACAATCCAGTGGCACCTGGAAACATTTAAAAATTAAGAACATATGTAAGAATGTGATAAAATTCTCTGTTTTATTAGCCAGGGTTGAGCTTGCTAAACCTCTAACGTTCTGTAGTCTGGCATGTATGGCCATGTCAAAGTCATGGCTGTCTTTGAAACACGACTCAGTTATGGTCACAAGATCCAGGTCTGCCTCTGCCATGATGGTCTCCAGGTCTGGAATTTTAGCAAGGCCTAGCTGGAGTTTAGCAAGGTCTTCAACACTGTGCGATGCAGGAGTCTGATTAAGAAGTTGACCAGCTTAGGGTGGGTCCCAAAGTAGTGGACTGGGTCAGAAATTGGTTATGGATAGAGACAGAGGATAGTGGTTAACAGAACTCATTTTTTTTTTTCGAACTTTGTTTTTCTCTCCTACCTGCTGGGGAACTTTCTCTAGCTACCTCTGACTGATTGCTACCTCCCGCTTGTGATGGTCCCTTGTCTCCACATCCTTGGCCCAATGCATCCCTTGGTCTGAACCTCTGGGAAGGGCCACCCTATCCTCCATGGCACTCTATCTCATAGGGTTGAGCCTCTGGGCCGAGGGGTGGAGGGACGAGAGAGAGAGATCTGACCAGCGTTGGGGTGTGGATCGGGGGGCGCCTTTACCTATCCCCAGTAAGAGCATTTTTCTGGTTTCCTTACCCTATTGGCTTGGTAGGTACAGCCACGTCCAGCGTGAAGCCGCACACTCGTGCGTGTTTACAGGGTCACTGCCACAGCCAATCCCCACTAACTCCTTGTCTCTGGCTGCTGTGCTTGCAACCATTGCTAGGAGTCCCCAGAGCCAGAGACACATCCCCTGCCTCCTGGGACAGGAGAGCAGTCCTCCAGATGCTCAGTCCTGTCCCTTCCCTGTCAGCCCCGGCTTCCCAAGCTTGCTTCGAACCCGGGTCGCCGGTGTGGCGTGAGTGTGGTGTTTAGCGCCTCAACCGTCAGTGCCACTGGGCGGCTAAAGGAACTCATTCTAAGGATGTTATAGTATCTATCTAGGTACCACAGTGCTCAGTGCTGGTAACAGTTCTCTTCAGTGTCTTCATAGGGAACATTGCAGAAGAACTGGAAAGGAGGCATGCCTTCCTGTGGATGACATCAAAATCTGTCATAGGGTGAACAATCAGGAGAGGTGGAGAAAATGCATAGGAATCTTGAAAAACTTAAGCAACAGTCAAAACATGGCAATCGGGGTTCAATTTCAGAGTGCATATCATGCACCTAAGCCAGAGGAACTCCAGTGCTTAGTATAGGATGTAGGGAAGTACTGACAGTCACTAGACAGGAAAGGGACCCTGGGGTTAGCATATCGGAGGACCTGAAGGTGGCAGGGCAGTGTAACAAGGTAGTTGGCAGGGTTAGTGGGATGCTGGGGTTCATAAGGGCAACATCTCTAGCAGGAGGAGGAGGTGGTGTTGCTGCTGTATTGCTTGCAGTACAGCCTCACGTTAGGTACTGTGTCCAATTTTGGAGACTACACTTCAGAAGGGAAATTAACAAAGTGGAGGTGGTCCAGAGAAGGGCAGCTAAAATGGATCAGGGTTTTGCGAGAAGTCTTATGAGAGAACTCAACATGTACACCCCAGAAGAGAGGAGAGGTGATATGATCGAGCCTGCAAGTACATCATGAGTTAAACATTGTGCAGGTGCAGGTGGGAACTCTTTCAAATGAAAATGAGCACCACAACTAGGGAGCATGCAGTAAAGCTGGAAAGGGGAGTTTAAAAAGATGTGAGGAAATATTTCTTCACTGAAAGGGTGGTAAGCGCCTGAAACAGACTGCAGTGGAAGTGGTGGAGACTAGAACAGTGGAGGGATTCAAGCATGCATGGGATTAACATGGGGATTTATTAGAAAAAGGCAGGGAGGCAGGAGGGTAGCTGGTGATCAGATAGGCCTGCTGGGGCAGAATAAGGCAGCGAACATCTGAGCAGACTGGGTGGGTCAAGTAGTCCTTCTCTGCCAAGAAAGTCTGTGCTTCCATGTTTCTGTTTCAGACCCAGTAGCATTACGGGGTGGGTTGCTATAACTGTAAAACACTATGCCTGTGTCAGGGGTGCAGTAGTTTAGGCAGATAGGATGGCTTGTATAACGGAGGTGATAAAAGTGTGGTGTGGTGGGCCCATGTACTGTGAACCCAGTGAGCCTATGGATGTGTATAGCATTTTGAGTGCTGGTAAGCTGTGTAGAAGGTTCCTTGTAATCCAGGGACCCTGTGTAGTGCCTGGTGTGTTTATTTTTGTCGATGATGTGTGTGTCCCCGTGGGGACCGAGTAGGACTGAGCTGTGGACAATAAATGTTTAAGTGCAGATTCTACTTATTTGCATGGAAAGTGACCTTTGTACAGAATTTTGGATAGCTGCATGATGTAGCAAGTGACACCTAGCTTGCTCCCAGTGCTCAGACCTATTCAGAATGCTAGTCAGCTTCTTGCCTTGTTAGGTGTGGCCCATATTCAGCCGAGTGTGGGACCAGTTGCAATATATTTACTTGGTTCAGTTTTACATGAGGATCAAAACAGATAAGCATGTTTTTTGCTGCAGTCTGAATCCACCTTGTTGACAGGAAATTTAGCTCAGTTATTTTAACAACACATTGTGAACGCTCTGCAAATACCAAAGACTCTATACTGAAAGCTGAGTACCAAAGACATGATCAAGCTGCTATTGAAAATTTAAACCATTCATTATGTTCTGACCCATCACCACTAGATCAAGTTTATTATGTGTACCCTAAAATGGCAGCTAATGTGAACCATGGGGGTCTGCTTTAGGTTAGGCCTCCCAACTATGTAGTGTTTGTTCCTTAAGTCCCACCCCTCCATTCTACTCCCATCCGAGTAGCCTAGTACCTTGTGGCCTGAGCACACACCTATGGTGCAGGCCCTTCAAAAGATTGATAGGGTGCCCATATACCTTGTAATTTGCTTAACAGATTAAAGGGATATTTCAGCTGTACATACCTGAAATCCTGGTATTTTATTGGCTGAAAGTACAGCACTGAGCTGATCAAGTGACAATACTAACCTCAACAAAAGTGATGTTGTTTGTGACTCGGCAGGTTAGATGTGTCGTCAGTGGCAGATCCTGTGGAGCGGCAGCAGGCTTTACAGCTCCATCACCGGAAACAAGTGCCAGAGCTGCAGAAGAAAAATGGCGAGGTAAAGGCAGTCATGGGCCACAAGAGCTAGCTTATCCTTCCATCTTCTGTCCATTATTAGCTGATCGTACTTTGAGGGGCTTTGCAGCAGGCAATACCAGTAGGACTAAGCCACCAGGCACTAGGACCACACAGAAAACTTCTAGCTAGCAGTCTACGCAGGGAATTGCCCCCAACGTTGTCACGTTGATGTTCGCCTATGGTACAAAGGGCAGTCACCGGCTCCACCTCAGTTCTTTTCCTGCCATCGACCTGCACGTGTCGGACCTTCATGGACTCTTGCTTCAGTTGACCACCATTTTGCTTCACACTTTTCTTTATTTTCATTTCAAAATTAAAGTGTTTTATTTTATTGTACATGTCTTCTCCAGTTTCATCTTCCGACTGGTGTACAAAGTGTGCTTGTGATAAGCAGCTTCCCTCCAAGGATCGCCACTCTTTGCCTGCTCTGCTTAGGCCCTGATCATGACACAGAGGCCTGTCAGCACTGCCAGGACTTCCACCAAGCCACACCGGAGATGACCTTTAGCACTTCTTGCTTCAGCAGAAGTTAGCCGCAATGGAGAAGGAGCTCGGGGTAAAGGCTCTTCATCTTCCATGGCCTCTGAGGGCTTCTACATCTTCAGGGACAAGCACAGGGACTGTCCACAATCAGCTTCCGCTCTCAGTTCCTACAAAGTCGACGAAAGACTCAGGGTCTTCCTCTCGTGGGAGGTCAGCCCCCTCCTTCAGCAGCTCCCATTTCTGCAGGGCTACCTGTCTCTCTGCCACCTGCCCTCATTTCTGTTTTGGGTCAGTGGCTCTTTCAGACATACTGTCCGCTGCCCCAGCTCCTTATGCTCAGTCTTACACCCAGCAGGTCTTCTGCCAGGTGGCTCGACTGGGCTCTCTCCTGTAGTGGCAGGTCCTTGACCATCACTCTCCGGTCCTGGTGTTACCCACATCAGTTCCTGATTCCTTACAATGCCTGGAGCAAGTGCTTGCCTCCTCACACAGGCATTGCCTTTCCTCTCTGTCAGGAGTTAGATCCCCACACAGGTTCCTGCCTCCCAGCGGGCTGGTGGCACCTGTCTTACCAGACTGGTGTCAGCCCTCACCCATTTGACTGACACCTGCTCTGCCAGTGTCTACACCGATGATGCCTCAACTGTCATCACCTCAGCCTCTGCTGACACCGGTTGGCCCTCAGGCAATCCTCAGCAAGCCCGGCATTGGTCCCTGAGGGACCAATGCGCATCTTACCTCAGAGATTGATGTCAGGGGCCCCGACGCCTCCAAGGGGCCTGTTCCTGGTTGCCTGTCACCTTGGTCCTGCGCCAGGGTACCCCACGCCCCTAGGGACCGACTCCGGATACCCGACACCTAGGTACCCAGCACCACCTCCTCAGGGTCTGTATCCATCTTATCACCCACCTCCACCAGTGGATTGCAATGCACTTTTCTTGGCCTGGTGGGCTTTCATGAAGGATAAAGAGACACCCAAGAGACCTCCCACTCTGCCTCCTTACGACCCTCTTCCTAGGACTTGGGCTGGATGGGACCTAGCCAACCCGATCCCAGTATCCTCTCTGGTTCGAGCGGACTGATGCAAGGAGGATGGACGACCATCGACGCCCGGTCCCAGAAGGTGAATCTTCTGGCAGGGAATCCTCTTCCTCCTTTTGGAGGACTCCAAACATTCCAGGGGCCTTCTGACAATCCTGAAAACTGCAAGAAAACCCTAGGTTCCTCAGATGATCCTATGTTTATGGACGTCATGAGGCATATTCAGTCTTTGATGAGCTGGGTGATGGAAGAACTGGACCCTGAGCATCACTGGCTGGAGGTCTATCTCTGTGGAAAGGAGACTCTCCCCTTGGTGGAGCTACCCCTCATTGAGTCATATGAAGATGTCACCAAGGCCACCAGGAACTATCCTCTTCCACTCTGGTCTTGGCCAAGAAGGCTGACTGCCTTTATTATGCTCTCATTGGCAAAACCTATTTGGGGAGCAGCCAGAGGCAGACTCTGTCATGAATGCAGCTCATGACCATACCAAGAACCCAGGCACCTTAGCACACACTATCCTGATAAGGAGTCTCTCCAGGTCTACCAGTTTGGCAAGTGGGTCTATGCTTTGGTCACGTGGGACATCAGGACTCAGAACTACCTGGCCCACATGGTGCAGTATCAGAATACACTGTGGGACAAGGCTTTGGATCTCAAGTAGGCCCTCTCCAGGATCCCACAAAACCCAATTGGTCCAGCTCCTTATGTCAGGCTCAGACACGGGTAGCCATGTCCTCTGGGCAGCTTATGACATTGTCAACACAGCAGGTCAAGCGGCGACCACTGGTGTTTGCATCCACTGCCACTTCTGGCTCCGGATGTCAGGTTATGCACCAGATGTACAGGTGAAAATTCTGGATGCCCAATTCCAGGGATCTGTCCTTTTTGGTGGAGACACTCAGGATTATTTCTCACCTACAGGAATCGGCAAAAGCCTTTGCATCTCGGTACAGCTTATGCACCGCTCTTAGCCCAGGTCCAACAAGGCCAGTCCTTAATCGAACCCCTAGACAGCAGCCCAAGGGCCAGCAGTCCAGAGGCACCTTCAAGTGCAAGGCTTCCACCCAGCCCGGCTGGAGCTTCTGCCGAGGGGCTCCTAGAGCATCCCCAGCTGCTCTGCTAACCCTTGGTGCCACTACCTGACCCCCTCCTCTGACAGAGTCCTTGGGGAGGCAGTGGGGGTTGCTTTTCTATACCATGATGGGTGGTGCACTGTACTTCAGACCAGTGTGTCCTTCAGATGGTGGAAAGGGGCCACACTCTGGAATTTCTAGAAATCCCTCCAGCCAGCCCTCCCTTGCAGTCCTATTACCCCTCAGGCCCACATCCTCCTCATTCAAGAGGTGATTCAGGCCTTGCTGTGCAAAAGGGCCAGAGAGCCCATTCCCTGTCACAGAGAAGGAGGGGTTCTACTGCCACTTCTTTGTCATCCCCAAGAAGACAGGGTACCTGAGACAGATTTTGGATCTCAGCCACCTGAATCTGTACATAGAGTACAAGCAGTTCAGGTTAGTCACCCTACACGGTTGCTGCCCTTCTTCACCAAGGGACTGGCTTTGCTCTTTAGATATGCAGGATGCCTACCTCCATATCTTGGTTTTCCTGCCCCACCATCATTTCCTCCATTTTTGCTTTCAGGGTAACCATTTCCAGTTTGGACCCTCCTCTTTAGCCTTTCCTCAGCCCCTGGGTCTTTACCAAGTGGCTGGCAGTGGTGGCTGTGGCCCTAAGAGGAGCAGGGGCATTATGTCTTTCCTTACATGGATGACTGGCTGTTGACAGCCCCTTCCAGGACACAGTTGATGGGAACCTGAAAGCCACCTTTTGGTTGTTCTAGGCTCTGGGGATTACTCTCAACCTCCCAAGTCTTGCTCCCTGCCAAGCCAGCATCTCCAGCACATAGGAGTGGTCCTGAACTCATCCCTGGGCAAAGCCTTCCTGCCTCAGGACAGAGCGGATGTTTGATATTGCAGGTCTGGCTGGTCGCCTTTTCCTGGCACATTCTAGTCAGGTCATTCCAGCGCCTCCTCTGGCACAACGGCAGCGACCATAACTACTGTTCCCCTAGCCCGCCAGCGCATGAGAGTACCTCAACGGACCAGCACACCGATGACTTAAATCAGCAGGTCCTGGTCTCCAATCCAGTGAAGCAGACCCTGGAATGGTGGCTAAACCCTCCAACCTCCTCAAGGGGTTCCTTTCAGAGATATCTCCCCACAACAGATTTTGACTACAGGACACCTCAGTCCTGGCTGGGTGCCCAACTGGCCCATCGTCAAACTCGGGGACCTGGTCAGAGAGGCGAGACTCATCTCCACATCAGTGCCCTGGAACTGTCCTTTATGTGATGCAAGCCTTCCAGACTCCCCTTTTTCCAGGTCCTCTTTTGGTTCAGACAGACATCATGTCAGTGGTCTATTACATCAAAAAGCAAGGGGACTCATTCCTACCCCTTTGCAAGGAAGCCATAAGAGTCTGGTACTGGGCCATTCAGCACAACCTGGAACTAGCCATTGTACATGTTCCGGGCATCCAAAATGTCCTGGCCAACAGTCTAAGCAGGTCCAGGATGAGGGCTCATAATAATAATAATAAACAACTTTATTTCTGTATCGCCTTTCAAAACCAAGGCGCCGTACAAAATGTAGAAACAGGCCAAACATTTCAGGTCTTAAAGTTAAAAACAGCTAGCACAAATAAACAAATAAAATCAGACTCCAAATGCTTGAGTCCATAGATATGTTTTCAGGGCTTTTAAATCCCCCATAGTCGGCGCACTCCATAACTGATGGGGTAGAAAATTCCAGAGGGTAGGGGCCACATGCATAAATGTACAGGCACCAGAAGATTTCAAAACACACCCTCGAATACATAGATACATAGAAAGTGTCGGCAGATAAGGGCCTATGGCCCACCCAGTCTGCCCATTTGAGCTTGTAAGTTCACTTTGTTTTCCTAGAAATCTGTTGCCCCTTAACCCTGACCTCCATAATTCCTTTGTCTATCCCATGCATTCTTAAATCTTGTGATTGTTTCAGTCCCCACCACTTCCTCTGGCAGGGTGTTCCACTTGTCCACCACCCGTTCTGTGAAGAAATTCTTCCTCACATTTCCTCTGAATCGCCTCTCCTTCAACTTCGTCCCATGCCCTCTAGTCCTGGAACATCTTTTCACTTAAATAGTGTGTATTCCCGCACCTGTTCCTCCTGTAACCCTCTCAGCTGAGCAAGAATGATTACCCAGGGCAATAAGGGACCAGGAGCTCTTTCATGTAGTCTGGGCCAAGTCCATTTAGGCATTAAAAAGTCAGAAAACCGACTGTAAAGGTGATCCGGCCACTGCACTGGCAGCCAGCAGTCTGCGCAGCACTGGAAAATATGGCTGGATGGGAGGTACCAGTCAAAAGTCGGCCACTGCGTTCTGCACCAGCTGCAGGTGGCAGATTTCAACCCCAGGAAGCCCTAGATAAAAAGAATTGCAATAATCCAGATGCGAAGACACAAGGCATGGACCAGCGTGGGAAGATCACGGATGGAACAAGGTGCCTAATCCTGGAGATATTCCTCAGATGGTAAAATGAGGACTTGACGACAGCAGACACCTGCGAATGCAGAGTCAATCATTAGTCACAAAATTACCCCCAGGTTACGCACCTGTTCAGAGGTCAGGAGTGAAACACCCCGAGGTAAAGTCTAGACGGTGAACCAGCCCTGGACCCCTATCCAGCACGCCGATCCACTACCAACACCTCTGTCTTTTCTGAGTTAACTTCAACCAACTCAGGTCCAACCACTCTTGGATTTCTTTGAGGCAGTTATTAAAGACCGAGAGAGCTCTATCCTGGTCGGGTGCAAAAGAGGTAGAGCTAGGTATCATCAGCATAGTAGTGAAACCTCAGCCCATACCTACTTACAGTGTTCTCTGAGGGGCAGCATATACACTGCAAATAACATGGGGACAACACAGAGCCTGAGGAACCCCACAAGACAGAGAAACTGGGTCTGAGGAATAAACCCGGAAACCACTCTCTGCGTTCTTCCAGTGATGTAAGATGTAAACCACCTGAGGACTACATCTGATAGTCCACAGATGAACCTCAGATGCTTATTTGTTTATTGAAATTGTTTCACCAGGAAGGTACACTGAGCAAATAGCTGCTCAGTCTCCCAGTGCAACCGGCTGACCGTGTTACAGAGGATACAGGATACATATTACACAGTATCATTGGTACAATAGAATCGTAATATACATAGAGGATTACTCAGATTTTGCAATTTCAGACATAGACTCTCAAGAAGCAGTTATCAAAAAGCAGAAAAAAAAAAACGGACATTGAGTGCTTTTAGGGCAAGGCGTCTGTTGAGCTAAGAATAGTCCAGCTTAGAGTGGCACTTGCTAAGTTACTGGTCAGGCAGGGGAGAAGAGAATACTGACCAGTCAGAATTTAGAGGCAAGAGCAGTTTACCATAAAGAAGTTTGCTAGGGCGGAGGAGAGGGAATTGACAGAGGAGTGATGGATTTGAGGGGCAGCTTGTTCCAGAGTTTGGGAAATGGTGAGAGAAGGCTGCTTGGCCGGCAGTGGACCTTCACCAAGGGATTACAAGTAGGAGAGAGTCAGCGGATCTGAGAGCATGAGAGAGGGTGGGGTTGGAGGCGAGCATAGAGGAGAGGTAGGAAGAGGACGCCAAGCCAGAACTTGGAGGTAAATTTAGCGCAGTGAATAAGGTGTCAGTTTTCAAGGGATGGTAAGGCCAGAGAATGGTATGGATCGCGGTGATGGGTGAGGGGAGGGGCATTACGAGCAAAGCAGCAGAAGGCATTGAACAGGGTATCTAGTTTGGCTAGGAGGACTTTGGGGCAGCACTATAGATGTCGCAGTACTCAAAGGAGGATATCATCTTCCAGATTAGATTATGGCATACAGTTAGGGAGAGGCTTCTATGGTTTCTGTACAGAGCGCTAACATGGGCGCAGTTTTTTATAGTAGTATCAATGTGGACACTAAAGGATAGATGCGGTCAAGCCAGACCCCAAGGTAATGGAATGAGGGACATCCTTAAGGACTTACCCGTCGAGGTGCGGAAGGTAGGAAGGAGGGAATCTGGACAGGTGCTGTCATGTGCCGAAGGTCATGGTGACAATTTTTAGCGTTCAGGAGAGCTGATGAGAACAGAACCAGTGTTGGATATTGACAAAACCAGCTTGGAGATTGGAAGCTACCACTTCTGGGGAGGTGCCTGAGGAGAAAAGAACAGTGTCATCTGCGTACATGTGTATATCGGAGGACAAGCAGACTTGAGGTAAGTCATTCAGGAAAATGGAGAACAGTATGGGTCCTAGCACTTACCCTGGGGACACGGTAGTGATGGGCAGGGGGGCAGATGTAGCAGAGACTCTTACGGATTGAGTTCTGCCAGTGAGGTAGGAGCTGAACCAGTTGGTGGCAGCAGCAGAGACTAGATTCAGCAAGGCTAGAGAGAAGCAGGGTGCGGGGAGACAGTGTCAAATGCTCTAGCTAGGTCCAACGAAGATGGCAGAGGTGATCTGTCCACTGTTCTTGCTGGTGGAATTGCATCAGTGAACCTAGTCAGGAGGAGGCAGTGGAATGACCCTTTCTGAACCCAGACTGAAAATCCATGAAGAAATTTGAGTTGGAGAAAGGAGGTAAGTAGAGAGCACTAAGTGCTCTTGCAATTTTGTAAGCAATGGAGAGAGAGAGATAGAGCGGTAGTTTGAAGTCAAGGTAGGGTGGCTTCCTTTAGGAAGGGGATGACTATAGGATGCTTCCAAGCCTGGGGACTGCTGCCACTGTGAAGGACTGATTTAGTAGGGTGGCAAGCGGGACAGCTATGGCAGGGGCTGAGAGGTAAAGGAGCTTGGGGGCTAAATTGTCAAGTGATTTGCCTTTTGCTGGGTTGAGTGAAAGCAGGGCAGTTGAGGCATCGGTTGCAGAGATATCTTTGAAGGAGAATATACGAGGCACATACAGCTTCTTGAAACCTTGGCAGGTGTGAATGGAGCAGGGGTGGGCAGAGAGGAGAGGAGAGGGCTGCTCAGGTGGAGAAGTATGAGTTGAACTTGGCAGCAACAGCACTAGGTTCCAAGAGAAGGGAGTTCCTAATATTTAGGAGCAGAGTGGGAGTAGCGGTGGGGAGAAGAGGGTGAATGACTTTCCAGAATTTAGAGGGATTATTCAGGTTTGTCTGGAGGGTGGAGTTGAAATACTTAGCTTTGCCCAGCCGGGTTGCTCTGGTACACTTGTTTCTAAGCATCAGGTATACAGGAGGTCTTGTGGGTGACTAGAGGATTTATGGGCACTCTAGGCTTGGTCAGGGCACTTTGACATGCTAGGAGTTCAGGGGTGATCCAGGGCAGGTGGTTGCCCAGTACCCTTGTGTGCGATAGGGCATGATTATTTCAGACATTGAGAAAAGTGCTTTTGAAGTGAAGGAGGGCAGCTTCAATAGAAAAGGTAGTAGAGGATTGGACCCAGTTGGCTTGGGCAAGGTCATTTAGTAGGGAGCAAGGTCAAGTGATTTGTAGGACCGTTGGACCAGGAACTTGGGGGGTGATTTGAGGCAGTGAATTTTACGGACGAGGTAGGTAAGATGGTGGTCATTCAGGAGTCTGGGAGTAGACCAGATTTGATGACTCTGAGGGTGGGAGCCCAGTCAGGTAGAGAGTGGTTGCCAGTTTTGGGGTTCAGGCGGTGGGCTCAGTGATGAGCTGAGAGAGATTTAGTCCAGTAACATCAGTCCGTGCTTTGTTGAGGGCTGGGGACAGCCAATTGAGATTAAGATAAACATGCTCAAGTAGAACCTATGGTCCACAGTGTCAAAAGCTGATGAGAGATCTAGAAGAACCAGAATGGAGCGGTTCTTCCCTTCCCTAGCCATCAGGAGATCATTGAGCACCTGAACCAGCGCTGTCTCAGTACTATGCCTCTTTCAAAACCGGACTGGAGGGTTTCATAGATGATATGGATGGTCAATGGTTCTCCAGCTGCACGGCCACTACCTTCTCAATCACCTTGCCTAAAAGGAAGATTAGAATTGGTCTGTAGTTTGCTTGACAGTCGGGGTCCAAAGAGCTTTCTTCAGGAGGGGTGTTACCACCTCCTTCAGGGAGCTTGGACTAACCTATTTCAAGGAGCACCAGACTATCCGTGCTAGGACTGGACTGATGGAATCAATACAACCCAAAATCAGTGAAGTTGGTCCTGGATCCAAACTACAGCACGTGGGGCGTACACTGGACAATCCGCATGATATCCATGAATTCTGGTTGGTGAAGGCATTCCAGGAAAACCGAGGAGCAGCAGCCTCATGCTGATCCAAAGCAACACCCTTAGAGTGTGCTGGTTGGAGCACTGCCCTAATGTCGGCCACCTTATTTGCAAAGAATCAAGCAAGTTCATCACACTCTACATGCGAAAATACTTTCGGACTTGTAGACAGGCTGGGTTGCACAGCCTGTCCACAGTCTCGAAAGAGCTGAGCTGGTTGTTTCTTAGCAGCCGCAATCTTCCCGAACAGGAACTCTGCTTTCTTACGGGTGATTGCAGATTGATAGGCTTAATAATGCTCCATCAGTCTAAGGTGGTCGGCATCGAGGAGGATCTCCGCCAGCAACGCCTAACCTTCGACCTAGTTGCCGATCTCCCTCAAGGTCCCATCAAACCATGGGGACTGAGGGTGAAGGAGAGAGGTAATGCGGACAGGCACAACAACATCTAGGGCCGCCAAGATAGCCATATAATAGGCTACCACGAGGGCATCTGGGTCATTGTTTGCTACCGAAGGGACGATAGGTCAGGTACTGCCACCAGGCCTTTAGAGCTAGCATCTCATAAAGGCGATACCTTTCCATCTCCACAGGGGTAGGCCACTAGAGGGGTGCTAAAGTAAACCCCACAGTGTAGTGATCGGACCAGCCAACTGGTTTCACCCCAAATCAGAGGCCTCGATCCCCAGGCGAAAGATTAAGTCCAGGAAGTGACCATGTTTATGAGTAGCAGTGTTATCCATCTGTGTAAGGCCCAGAGATGACATCAGCTGGAGGAAGTATTGTCCAAACTGCAGAGTTCATCATCAACCCAGGCACTGAAGTTTCCCAGAACCATCAGTCTGGGGAACTCAAATGCTATGTCAATGACGAAGTCTGCCACTTCCTGAAGAAATCACTTCTCATTTCTGGGTGGACGGTAGATGAGGGCGATCCTAGAGCCAACACCTGCTACCACGGTACACTCGAATGACTCAGTTTCCTCAGCTGGTGCGCCGTGAGGTTAAGTTCATCTTGAAACAGACCACAGCTCCCCTTCCCCACGATCCAATCTCGAAAGTGAATCATCGAGTACCGGCTGGAGTTAGAGCCTCTGAAATGAGGGCAGAGTTCTCATCCAGCCAGGTCTCAGTGATGCAAGCCAGATTCACCATTTCTACAAGATCTGCAATAATTGCAGTCTTGTTTTTTCATGGACCTGGCATTGCATAGCACAGCCAGAGTTGAATGAACCTCCAGGGCTGCTAGGCCACTGCCCACCAGTATTGGTGGTAGGTATGGAAACCAGGCATGGAGGACCATGTTCTAGATTCCATTTCACCCCAGGGCGTTTCCTGATCTCACGACCTCGATGTGGTGGCCCCACTCATTCACTCCTCCACTGTTCACCCCCGCTCCTCCTCCACTTACGAGCAATACCCAGCACTCTACAATGCTGGTAAGTTGTAAACTGCAATGGGGAGGAAAAAGGGACAGAGGGCATGAAGGGCAGAGGGTGAATAGCGCATGACTGTGGGGGCAGGCTTCAGACATTTCTAACACTGGCAGTACACGCTTAGCTAACCTGCAGACTAATACAGCTAGAACAAAACAGCATAAAATCAGCCTAAATAAAAGCCTCAATTAAGCCCCTGAATGCTAAATTCAAAATAATAAATAATTTCAGTGTCTTGGAAGAATAAATTAGCAGTCATGAATATGTACTGAAAAATAAAAATAAAATTCAAATAAAAACAAGCCAAATACAGATAACAAATGTCTTCAATGAAATGTACAGCTCCCAGGCCCTCTTACTGCCTCGGGGCTGGACCACTACAGGCACTCCACTGTCTGTAGGAATAATATTGAAATATAAATGTTTCCAATCCACAGGCCTCTCACACCCTGGGAACTAGCAAGAGATGCATGCACTCTCACTGCCTGTCAAATGATAGAAAATCCGTAAAATAATAAAAACTTAGATAAACGTCTTCAGTTTGCAATCCAAGATGGCAAAATAATGCACTCCCCAGCCTGTCTCTCACACAGGCAGGTCAAATTCATGTTAAGGAAATAAAACACTCTCACTGCTGATGAATCTTCAGAGAATGAGAGGCAAACAGGGTAGCCACAGTATCCAGTGTTCTTCTTGGTTCAGGGCTTATTCTAGTCTCAAGTAACAGAAAATTCCCTGACTGGGAACAATTGCTCACCCAGCCATCCCCAGAAGTTGCCAAAAGCTCCTGGCCACAGTCAGCCACAGTTGGCCACAGAATGAGAGCTTCTCACCTCCATGGTTGAAGACCTCTTCGACAGGTGGGCTATCCCAGCTGGACCGCTTTGCATCCCCAGTCAATGCAAAACTGCCCAATTTCTGCTCGCTCAGTTCAGGGCCTGGTGTTTTCTGATGCTACAGATTGTCCCTCTCTTGGACAGGGATGCTTCTGTACACTTTCCCACCCTTTCCCTACTAGAGAGGCTGCTTCTCAAGGTTGTCAGAAGGGGTGGAGATGATTGTCATAGTGCCCTACGGCTACGGAACCTCCAGTCCCCTGGCCCTATGCTCCGACTCTGTCCCAGGAGCAGGGCACTTTGGTCCATCCGGACCTCAAATCACTGCATCTTCTTGCATGGTTCCTGCAGACTTAGCTGATCTGAGGTCTCAACCTGGGTGGCAGATGTCTTGGTGGCAGCTCGAAACCCTCTACCAGGGCCACCTATGCCATGAAGTGGAAGCACTTCTCCCTTTGGGCCACCACTTGACACTTGGATCCCTTCACCTGTCTTGGTGAATCTCATCCTGGAGTACCTTCTATCCCTTTGAGACTGAGGCTTAGGTTACTCCTTGCTCAAGGTGCACCTGCCCGCCATCTCTGCATACCATGCAGCCATTGAGGGCAAAACCATTGCCCAATTGGACCTTTTCCTGCACCTCTTTGTGGGGTATGTTGTATTTGAAACCTCCCATTAAGGACCCCGTCCGCCATGGGACCTTTTGTTCATTTGGAAAAGTTCGTTGCCTCCTTGTGAGCCTGCATGCAAGCTGCGAAATATGCTTCCTTTTTGGAAAGTGTTATTTTTAGTTGCCTTTAGTTTGGCTCAAGAATTTCGGAGTTTCAGGCTCTGATGTGTAAACAGCCTTATTTGGTTTTTTTTCCATGAACTAATCCTAGGTTTCTTTCTAATTTGGTGTCTTGAGTTCACAGTAAATAAATCCATCCACCTACGTGTGTGTATTTTCTTGAATATTCAAATCAGTGGGAGGCCTTACTTCATACTCTAGATGTTCACCAGGTGCTCAGGTACTACTGTATTTGGATTGCACCGTGCTGTCAGAAAGTCTGATCAGTTTATTTCATTTGCTCCTCAGAGAGAATGCGCCCTGTTTCCAAACAGTGTTTGTCTGTGCTTAGCCAATTGTATTGTTTACTGCTATACATGAAGTGTAAAGCCTTTACAAGGCCCAGTCAAAGACTGTTCTACCAGAGCATGGCTTCCTCAGTTGCTTCTTTCAAGAATGTGTCCGCTGTAGATATCTGTTCAGCTACGCGTGGAGTTCTGTCCATACCATCATCAGGCATTACAGTTTGGACATTACCACTAGGCGTAGGGTCAGCTTTGGTCTTGCAGTCCTTCAGGCCTTCTGTCTTAAGGGCCTGTGCCTATTTCCGCCTCCTGCTGACCGATTCAGTTCTGTTACTGCTTGGGACTCAGTCCTACCAGTGTTGCCTGCTGCAAGAGCCCCCTTGAGTAAGATAACACAGTTAGCGTGAGAACTTACAGTAACTGTAGATCTTTAGAGGAGCTCTTGCAGCAGTCTCTTTCCTCTCCCTCCCTACCCCCTGAGGGCTACTTCTCCACCTCGGTTCTCTCTTTTCTGGAGTCTGCCAGGCTCTCGGTGGAAGAACTGAGGTGGAGCCATCAGACAGCTCCTTTTTATACCTTAGGTGGATGTCGGCATGCCAACATTGGGATGGTCCCCCACTGTAGAATGCTAGCTACTGTAGAAGTTTCTGTGTGATCCTAGCACCTGCGTCTTAATCCTACCAGTGGTGCCTGCTGCAAGAGCTCCTCTTGAAGATCTACTGTTACAGTAAGTTCTTATGTAACTGTACTTTCTCTGCTGTCAGCCAGTAAACAGTATCACAGAGCACAAGTCCAGTAGCTCAGTTGTTCAATTTGCTGCCATGCTGGAGACCTAGTGTGGCTATGGGATTGATCTTGAGTATCTTTTATAGAGATGGCAGAGGGCAAACTCATCATGAAGGTGATACATTAGGTGTTCAGAGGTGGAAAGGTAAAACTGGCAGCTCAGTAGAATTCCCTGTGGTCAGGTGGCAAGTAAGACATGGCTAGGATATGGAGGAGGACACTGTCTGTACCCTTGAGCTCCAGATAGGGCACTGCAGTATGCTGTAGCCATTGGCCAGAAACAAACATCTGTTTGCAGGAAAATAAACAGCAACAAGCACTTGTGGTCTGGAAAAGAAGAAATGTCAAATGTTTCTGCTGTCACAGAAAAGCAGCTCACCTCACTGGATCAGAAAGAACAACACAAAATGTTGGAGTTGAAGCACAATCACTTCGCTAGTTGAAGCACTCCACTGTCTCCATTCAGTAGCTGCATTTACTAAACTATGTTTCCTCCTCCCCTCCTTTTCCCCCTCACCACACTGTCTTCTATAGAACTTTGTCAGTGAAGTCTTTCTCTGTCTCCTCCTGCTTCGGTCTGGCTATATCCACTGCTGTGCCTGTGAGAGAGGAAAGCACAGCCCATCTCCTTTTCTTGGCTTTCAGCTCTCTTATTCTCTGTCTCTCCCCCACCCCTGCCTCCACCTGTACTTTTTTTCTTCCTACCGACCCACTGACAGTAATTCCAGCTGTGATAGGTGGCTGCTTTCCTCACCCCGTCCAGCTGCATTTCTTGGAGTCAGGTTATGTTCGTGCTTCAGTAGCACACTAGTCATTCATCTCTCAGTAGTTTCTAAGGTGTGTGTGTGTGTGTGTGTGTGTGTGTGTATATATATATATATATATATATATATATATTTATGTAGCACGGTAGTGCTACCATGCACATAGATACATAGACAGTGTCGGCAGATAAGGGCCTATGGCCCACCCAGTCTGCCCATTTGAGCTTGTAAGTTCAGTTTATGTTTTCCTAAGTCTGTTGCCCCTCACCCTGACCTCCAGAATTCCTTTATGTCTATCCCATGCATTCTTAAATCCGTGATTGTTTCAGCCCCCACCACTTCCTCTGGCAGGGTGTTCCATTTGTCCACCGCCCATTCTGTGAAGAATTCTTCCTCATGTTTCCTCTGAATCGTCCTCCTCAACTTCATCCCATGCCCTCTAGTCCTGGAACATCTTTTCGCTTAAAATAATGTATTCCTGCACCCTGTTCCTCCCTGTAAGATACTTGTATGTCTCTATCATATCCCTCTCCACCCTCCACTCCTCCAGGAGTACATGTTCAGTTCCTTCAACCTGTCTTCATAGGACTTGTGATGCAATCCATGCACCATCTTTGTTGCCCTCCTCTGAACCTTCTCTACCCTGTCTATGTCCTTACGTAGGTATGGTCTCCAGAACTGTACACTGTACTCCAGGTGGGGCCTCACTAGTGTCTTGTATAGCGGAATTATGACCTCCCTTTTCCTGCTGGTGATGCCCTGCCTATACATCCACGCATCCTATTTGCTTTACCTGCTGCCTTGTCACTGTTTCCCTACCTTGAGGTCATCAGAGATAACCCCAAGATCCCTTTCCTGCTTGGTGCATGCTATATCCTCACCCCCAGCTGATATATTTTGCCAGGGTTTTGTGCCCCATATGCATTATCTTGCACTTCTTTGTATTGAATTTCAACTGCCAAACCCCTGACCATTCTTCAAGTTTCTGAGGTCCCTTCTCATTCTGTCTACACCTCTGGTGTGTCTACTCTATTATAGAGCTTTGTGTCATCAGCGAACAGTGAAATTCTGCCTTCTGGGTCCTACGCAATGTCACTGATGAAGATGTTGAATAGGACCGGTCCCAGCACTGATCCCTGTGGTACCCCACTGGTCACTCTTTCCTCTGTGGGTGACAGCCATTTACCACCACCCTCTGTGTCCTGCCACCCAGCCAGTTACCTACCCACCACACTACTGTCCTGCCCACACCCATATTCCCCAGTTTGTGTAATAGTCTTCTATGTGGCACAGTGTCAAGGCCTTGCTGAAGTCCAGATAGGCCATGTCCACTGCCCTCCCTGATCCACCTCCCTAGTCACCCAGTCAAAAATTCAATGAGGTTGGTCTGACATGACCTCCCCTGGTGAAACCATGCTGCCTTGGGTCCTGTGGTCCATTGACAACTAGATGTTCCACCAATCTCTCCTTCAGTAGTGCTTCCATGATCTTCCCCACTACCGAGGTGGGCTGACTGGTCTGTAGTTCCCTGCTTCCTCTTTGTTCCCACTTTTGTATAAGGCGACAACATCTGCTGTCCTCTAGTCTTTGGGTACCTCCCTGTTTCCAGTGATCAGCTAAACAGGATAGCCAGAGTTCAGCCACCACTTCTCTTAGTTCTTTAAGGACCCTGGGTGCACCGCATCTGGCCCCATTGCTTTATCAACTCTTATTACTTCCAGTTCCTTGGACCCTTTCTCGTGTAAGGGACTTGTGTCCATTTCTGCACCATTCTCACCCTTGTACTCCTTCAGACCCATTCCCTCCTCTTCCTCAGTAAAGACTGAGCATAAATACCTGCTCACTATGTCAGCTTTACTTGTTGTCATCCTCCACGCGCCCCCATCCTCCCCTTCAGTCTCACTATCCCCTCCCTTTGTCTTTCTTTTTCACTTATGTACCTGTAAAGGTTTTGTCCCTCTACCCACTGATTTTGCAATGTGTTGTTCTGTCTGAGCTTTGGCTTCCTTACTGACCTCCTGCCTCCCTTTGCTTCTATTGGTACTTCTCCCTATCCCCTTCTGCCTGTGTCTTTTGTATTGCCTGAATGCATTCTTTTGGCGTTCACTTTCTTTGCTACCTCTTTGGAAAACCATAATGGTCTCCTCTTCCTTTTCCTCTTGCTAACCTGTTTAATGCATAATTCTGTTGTTCTTGTAATCCCCATTTTAAATACTGCCCACTGTTCCTCAACCCGATTCCTATCCCATTCCCTTAATGCCTCTTTCAAGTATCTCCCCATTTTCCCAAAGTCTGCCCCTAAAATCCAGGATATGTGTTTTTGTGTGGTTTGGTTCTGCTCTTCTGTGATTTCAAACCACAATGACTGGTGGTCACTGTTCCCCAGGTGCTCCCCCACTGTTAGCCCCCATCACACTGTCCCTGTTTGAGAGCACAAGGTCCAGTATTGCCTTCTGCCGAGTTGGTTCCATGACCAGTTGCTTGAGGAAGGCACCCTGAAGGGGTCCAGGATAAATCTGCTCTAGTTGATGCTGCTGCTGGGATGCTCCAGTCCACGTCTGGAATATTGAAGTCTCCACCAGTACTACTCACCTTGTCTGCCATCCTTTGGATGGCTAGCATCAACTCCTATCTGTTTCTTCCTCCTGGGCTGGTGGTCTATAGACCACACCTGTGTGGATGGCTGTCCCCATTTTCCTTTCCAGCTTAACCCACAGTATCTCTCCCCATTTTGTTCCTCCTGGATCTCTGTGGCCCTTATGTCATTTTTCACATACAGTGCCACTCCTCCTTCCTGCCTGCTCTGTCTCTTCTAGAATATGTTGTAGCCAGGTATGGCCATCTCCCAGTCATGGTTATAATTACACCAGGTTTCAGTGATGGCCACAATGTCCAGGTCTGACTGCACCATGACAGCCTCCAGATCTTCCATCTTGTTGCCACGGCTCCTGGCATTTGCACATGGCTTTCCATGATTTGACCTCCCTAGACTGTTTCGCTGTTCTACTCCAGCCCCTTCCTTGGTTGTCCTTTATCCCTGGTTCTCCTTGCTGTCTGCCCTTCTGCTGAATTTTGCCCCTTTCTGTCTATCCACCTCTTGGGCACTAATCTCCATCTTTTGCAGACTGCTTTGCAGAGATAGCCACTCCTCTGGTTCACTGGTTCCACTGCTAGCTGTGGGGGTGAGCAAGTGAGTACCCTCCTTGCTGGCCTGCCACCCACCTTTGTTAGTTTAAATGCTTGTCAATGTAGCCTTTAAACTTATCATTCAGTGCTTGGATTCCCTCCAGGATGGATGCAGGCCGTCAGGCTTGAACAAAACTCCATCCTCCAGGTGGGACCCCAGTCACCAATGAATCCAAACCCTTCCTCACAGCACCAGTTCTTCAACCAGGAGTTAAAGTTCTGGTGCATGCACTCTATGCTCTCCCTTGCCTCTCTGTAGGTAGTACTTGGAAAGTGACAGAAGTAGCTACTTGTTTGAGACCCTTCCCCAGTTTCCTAAACTCTTCCTGAACTTCCTTTGGCTCCCCATTTGCCAGGTCATTAGTACCTGGGTGGATATGACATCCAGCCCACCCTCCCGTCTTGCCTTCCCAGTGATCCCCAGGATCTTCCTTCCATCCCTCCATGCCGTGGCACCTGGTGAGGCACCTCACCTCCCTGTCCTCCCCATCCTGTGTTCCTAGCTGGATCCTCTTATGATGGAGTCCCCACCAGGATTCTTCCTCCTCCTCTGGGGTCCACTGCTTTCCACGCTGAGGTCACCTCCTTGGCTAACCTCCACATCCTTTCCTTCCACTTCTCTGGGTACCTCTATTTGGTTGTCCTCGTTTGCCAGTGTGGCATATGAGTTCTTGAGTGGAATAGGATCTGGGATGTGCCTCTGCCTGACCATTCTAACCTCCTTGAGCCCACTGTCATCCAAGTGCTTCTGTTCTCGGCATCCTTTGGGGCAGTTGCATTGGACTGGGTGGTCTCTGGATAGGAATGATGGTATTCCTGACCCAGTTTACTTCCACGCTGAGTCTGGCTACCTCATCCCAGAGTCCAGAGAGATGCATGCAGATAGGGCAGCACCTCAGTGTCCAGAAGGTCTGCCTGAATATGGCTGCCCCACAGCCACTGCATTGAACCACTCCCACATTATACTGCAATTATACTGCTATTCCACTACTTGTCTGCTACTGAAGCTCTCCTAGTTCCTTTTATTAATTTACTGTCCTAAAATCCTGCCACTGATCCTCAGATAATTTTCTTTAGAAAAAAAAAGAAACCAATAAATAAATAAATGAGTCAAAACACTTGTGCTGAGGGTGGGCTTCTTCCCCTTATGCCCCTCCTACTTCACATCCCTTACTATACCCTGTGTTAGCTTGTGTCAATCAGATTTAACAGGGCATATAATTAAGAGTTGGGGAAGTGGGAGGGGCAAAAATTTACAGCAATTAAAGGCAGCACAGAATTACACCACCACTACGCTTTAAATTTTCAACAGCCCAAAACAATTCTAAGTAAAGACAACAAAGAAAGTACAGTGTCACTAAAAGCCCACAATCTAAGTTTAAAAGAAAAATAGCAATTACCAGTTACTCTAAAGCACTGAATTGAATATGTTTCCTTCCTTCTCCTTCTGGCTTCTTCTGAGAAAATAAACTCACTTGCTACCTCAACTCTGACTAAGCCCCACCTCCAGTTATCACGTAGCTGAGGTCAGAGGCGGACAATTAACATCCTCACCAACTACAGAGCAGTCAGACAAGCCAAGATAAAATTTGCAGCAATTAAAGAGAGCACAGAATTGCACCACCACTACGTTTAAATTTTCAACAGCCCAAAACAATTCTAAGTAGACACATGTTTTGTCCTACCAGGACTCATCAGTATGCCTCGTCTGTTTTGGGTTAGGTTTGAGTACCCCTTCTTTGCCATTATTCAGTGGATTTGCCTGAAATTTGGCAGGCATAAGTGCAACCATAGGTTGTGGGATCTGGCAACTTACGTACTGGTTGGATATCTTGACTGCGAGGAGTTATTAAGTGACATTCGTGCATGCAATACTTTTTCCCATTCCTTCTCGCACTAAAAAAGGTTCGGTGGTTTAGGCCAGTGATCCGAAAACTTCATGGAACGTCTGGTTGGGGTCCCCAATGTGCCTTTTGAAGATTTTTGAAAAATATTGAACGGTTCAAAGTTATTCAGAAAACGAGTTCCCATTATAAGTCAATGGGAAAAGTTAACAAAAGTTCAACAGTGTCGTCAAATGCACTTTTAATGTTGCAAATGACCCTAGTAGTGTTGCAAATCTGCCATTTTGTTTTCAGTTACTGATCACAGAAATGCTTGCCATTTAAAATTGGGACCATCTAGGGACATAATTATTTTGTGTTTACTTAGTGAGCCCTGAGGATGCTAGCCATGTCTTTATTTTGAGGTAAAACACCCGAAATATGTTTTTCAAATTTGTTGGAAAAATAATTATGCATAAGTAGTGTCGCACTTGTGACACTTTCGCAAGTTTTGCGAAAGGTGTCACAAATTATGACACTACTTTTCTAGACTATGGCAAAATGATAGGAATTCTTTGCTACCCTGCTGCAAAAGAATGGTTTGGTCTTTGGCTGAAATTTGAGGGAAGGCAGCCAACATCTCGCAAATGTGCCTTTTGGTGGTTTGGTGACAAAATATTGCATGGACACAAAGTTACAGTACTCTGAAGTTGATGTTTTTCCCATAGACTAACATGGTGGCTGCACTGCACCTTTGGGCTCAGATCTCGAAACAGTGTGAGATACGAATTTTTGTCGTAAAATGCATAGCCCATGGGCTCACATGCAGTGAAAACTCAGCCAGAAACTCATGAATCATGAAATTTTATTTTTTTTTCTATGTCATATGGTTACTGAGATATTAGCAATTTGGTATTACATTTCTCATTTTCTGCTCGAGCACATTTTAATGCATACATTCTTTGTTTTCAGTGTGGAAAATGGAGCTTTTGGGACAAACAGGGTGTGCTCCAGTTGCTATTACCATAGGCTTTCCACTTGTGTTTCCATGCCAGTTTGTGTTCCGTTCCTGTGTATGCTACCGTACGTTACCGTTTCGCTTGTGTTTGCATTACTGTTACCATTTGTGTCTCCACTACTGTTTGTGTTTCTGTTTTGCTTAGTGTCACCGTATGACATTATTTTGTTGGCGGCCACCCTTCTGTTTCTATTTACATTTGTCTTTCGTTTTTGCCATCGTTCTTACCATTACCATTTGCGTTTACAATTGCATTCCCATGCGTGTTACAGTTTGCATTTCCATATGCACGCTTCCATTTGCTTTTCTGTTTTCTTTGTCGTTATTGTTGCAGTTACGTTGTCATTTGCATTTACAATTGTGGTACTGTGACTTTGCGTTACAGAGTTAACGTTTCCATATGCGTTTGCATTTGCGTTTTCGTTTCTGTTTCCTTTGATGTTATTGTTGCGTTACAGTTATCATTTGTGTTTACAACAGCAGTATCTTCACCATCGCATTACTAGTTTTTTTCGTATGCTTGTGTCTCCGCTTGTGTCACTGTTTGGTTTGGTGTCACTTTAGCCTGCATTTCTAGTAACATTTGCTTTACAATTTACATTTGCTTCACCATGTGCATAACCGTTATCACTGCATGCTTGTGTTACACTTACTGTTACTGTGTCACAAAAACACATGGTGGGAGATGCAGGGCCCAAAGGTCCCCACGCTCCCACCACCACATTCCTTTCACTATTTATAGTCCTAATTCTCAAAAAGAAGGAAATTAGGGCAAAAACTCTGTTTAATGCATCAGTTTGGGTTGTTCCACAGCGAAAAAGTTAGGAAATTTGGCATTAGTGTTGAACCCCCTTGCACCCGCTCAGTCCTCCCCCACCAGCATCGGGGGTGCATTGGGGTCGTCGGTCCTAACTTTCACCCCATTCTTCTATGCCTCAGCTTGTTCATGCATGTGGTGAGGTGAGAGTTAGGCCGACTTATCCCAAGGCACTCCCGATACTGTTGAGGGGGCGGGCTGAGGAGGGGTTACAAGGGTTTTTTCAACCCTAACAGAAAATTTCCTCACTTTTGTCACTGTGAAACCACCCTAGCTGATGCATTAAATGGATTTTTTTGCCTCTAATGTATATGGGTATGTATATATAAATATATATATATATATATATGTGTGTGTATATATATATGTGTGTTTGTGTGTATATATATGTATATGTATGTATATATATATATGTGTGTGTGTGTGTATATATATATATATATATATATATATATATATGTGTGTGTATATATATATATGTATATGTATGTGTATATATAAATCTATATACATAGAAACAGACTTTGACGGCAGATAAGGACCGCTTGGCCCACCTAGTCTGCCCATTTCCTACCTAGAGGATAAGTTGCAGATCCTATTTAACCAACAGCCTATTCTTCCTACTCCTCACAAAAATTGCTTTATGTCTGTCCCACGATTCTTGAATTCTCCCACAGTTTTAGACCCCACAACCTCCTCAGGAAGGCTGTTCCATGCATCCACCACCCTCTCTGAAAAAATACTTCCTCACATTGCCCCTGAGCCATCCCCTCTATCTTCAAATTGTGTCCCCTTGTTCTTGTGCATCTCTTTCTGAAAGATGCTACCTTGGACTTTGTTGATTCCGTGAGGTACTTAGACATTTCTCTCATGTCCCTTTTCCTCCTTTCCTCAAGGGTAAAGCATGTTAAGCTCCTTTAGTCTCTCCTTATATGGCTTTCTCTTAGACCATGCACCATTTTAAAATATACACACACACACATACATAAATATGCTTTTAATTATAGGGCTGTTACCGCTCTATGGGACGTTTGAAGGAATCTTGCACCCTGAGGGCATAAGTAATTGAGCAGAAACTTAGAATCTTAGTGATGAGTGCTTTACATTAATATTCATATAACCAGTAGCATACAGCGATGGAACACCCTTAAATAATTGTTCAACATGTGGTCATATAGTACAACTGAAGTATCAGAATAGGGGCAAGATTTAATGCATTTATCTTTTAAGTTTTGCCACCATAACACAGAACACAGGGAGTAACTTAGAAGTAACTAAACAGTAGACTGTTTTCTAATTCTCAGTATGTATAGCATATTTGCATTACGCGTTCCTCCGATCAGAAATTTTAATCTAGGAGACCACGTGATGTGGGAAACCCAGTGAGAGCTCCATTGATTCACTCCAGCCACCCGCTCGTTTTTTAGTTCCATAGTCTGAGCTAAACTGCACAGTAACACTTTAAACCTTGCTCAGAAGAGCGTCTAAAGAGATTGTTAATCACCTCTACAACAGGAAGTTTCTCATGGAGGCTGAAATGAGAAAATCCCTGCCAAAACGCATTCCACCAGTAACGCCCGAGAAAGGCCCTAAAAACCGAGGGCCTCTAGTGCTGCTGACCCCATTGGGATAACTACCAGCTCACCAGAATTGGAGCCACTTACCTTGGCAGAATTTTTAGCTGAATTTAGACCCTTCAAGGAAGAGCTGCAATCCCTTGCATCCGAGATAAAATCCATCTCATCAGCCATGGAAGACATATCTTGCCAAGCTCTCTGACACTGAAGCCGGGCTATATCCCTGAAAAGCATCTGGACAAGGTAGACCCTGAGCTCGTTGCAACCAAACAAAAGTTAGCAAAATGGAGCTTAAAATTGAAGACCTCAAGGGACGGAGCACGAGGAATAATGCGGTGCTTACTGGTTTGTCTGAACTGGAGGAAGGGCAAGACCCCTGATTGTTTATACAGAAGTTTGTTGAGAAAGTGGCTGGCCCTTTACCATTTGGGCCAAATATATACTCAAGAGGGCTCATAGAGCCTCAGACCAGCTCCTCCAACTGGATCCCTCCGAGACCAATCATTTTCATTTCCTTAATTATTTGGAGCGCCAGCACTTTCTCTGAAGTTAGAGAGATAAAAGGTTCAGCTGGGAAGGTATCAGGTTCGAATTGCACAGGACCTACGGCTACTATCCAGCAATGCCGCACAGCATTTCATCCCTTGTTGTCAAGCTGATTGCTGCAAGTATTCATTTCGTATGAACTATCCCACAAAACTACAGGTATTATTAACCAGTACATGGCACTCCTATGAGGACCCGGAAGCTGCCCATATCAGTCTCAAGGCTGCCCTACCTGATCTCTTTCAGGATTCCTGAATTGGCCCTAAAGAGGTTTGTTTCTTCCTCTTGTAGCTCAGAGGAGCAGGGTCTTCAGTTAAACTGAATTGTTTTCCAGAGTGCCCAGTACGTAAGTCTGTCTCAACACTATGGAACTGGCAGATCACTGAGTACCTGATTTGAAGTGTCTTGCTTCAATATATAGCTTCTAGAAAAGGTACGATAGTTCCTGTGGATATTGCACCAGGGTTCTAATGGATACTGCATGCCTTGACTATCTGTTTGTCTATTGCACTGCACAATCTCGTTTTTTTTTGCTACCTTCTGAATGGGACTCGTTTAACTGAGGGCCATTTGTTGACTCTACTGGCATCAAAACACTGACAGCCCTCGTTTTGTAAGCTTGAGAGGACTTCTGGGTGTATTTCTGGGTTAATTTTGTTTCATACCCAATGAAGGTCACATTGTTTGCACTTGTAAGGCCCACAATATGGTTTTAAATCTTTGTGTAATTTTATATCTCTGTTTCTACAGTAAAGTAGAGATGTTATGCTTAACCACTAGAGGAGCATGTTCCTTATTTTTCTGAGGTGAGCTGATTCTTAGTTATATCGGCAGAAATCGTATCACAAGTTTACTCATGCTTTAGAGGTACAGTTTTAATAGTCTTATATGTTACACTTTCATAAGCTAGCTCCTAGTAATTAGATTTTTGGTTTAAACTATTTCTCTGATTTACCTGATGTTAAATCTAACCTGTGATCTTTAGTGGTTAAAATATGGAGAGATTGTTGTTTCTGATTAACATCATTCTGCAGTTTAGCATTAATGTGTTAGTTAGAAGGTTTACTTATAAAAACCTCTTTTGGGATAAGATGAGTTCTCTTTTTTTTATATAAAGGAAAAAAATTCAAAAGCTGTTTATTAAGATGTTAATTACTCGGGTCTTGGGGACTTTTACTAGATTCCATGTTTTATATCCCCATGGTTTTGGGTCTGTTTGATTGTCTTTGGTCCCATGTTAAAGAGAATAGGATCTGGTGTCACTTGGAGGTGGCTGGAGGAGGAGCTGCAGAAAAGGTGATCTGTGGAATGAGTCCGTAATATTTATGGGGCTTGGGGGTTGGGTTGATGTGTCCAGCCAGATTTCAATATCCTTTTTGTTCGGGTTTGGGGGTTAGTTGGGGTATTGTGTGGGATTATGGGTGGGGTAGGAGGGATGGACACAACACTGATTACTAGAGGAAAGTAATGCTGGTGATTTCAATAACACCTTTGTACTACTTGTCAAATTTGTCTTTGGCATAAAATATGGCTAATTCTATTACATTTGCAACTTGGAATGTTAAAGGAGTCAGATAAAAATTGAAACAATACAAAATACTGAAGCATCTCTTTATTGTCAGTAGAAGTTATATTTTTGCAAGAATCTCACTTATTGGATTCCGCCCTTTCAGATGAGGGAGACAGCAGGTGGGCTAGGTATTTTCAGCAGAAGGAATATCACAAAGCTGTGGGGTCATGGTTCTTATAACTAGAAATACCCATTTTCACTTATCCAAATGATTAAAGACCCACAAGGTAGATTTATATTAATACAGCACTATATATAGCACAGAGATTTTATTGGACAGCATTTATGGGCCAAATGCAGATTCGCCAGGGTTCTTTGTGCAGTTAGCCAACCTCTCACCCCATTCCTTTCATTACCAATAATACTGAGAGGTGATATGAATCTCATATTTGATTCCTCGTTAGATCGCTCTGGGGGTTCTCATAAAGGCTTTCTCCAGCTCAGCGAGCCTTTCGAGAGCTTATGGATCAATGCGGTTTTATGTGATGTATGGCGTGTACTTAATCCCACAGAAAGAGGGTGTACCTTTGTTTCACCTGTCCATAAATCTGCTTACCGTATTGACTATATCCTTTTATCTCAAATGTTATTGCCGGGCATTTTAGTCTCAACTATTGAACCAGGCCCCTTCTGATCACTTATAGTTGTCTGACAACTTTCTTCCCTCTTTTCACGAACAACACGCTTGGAAAATTAATAATCGAGTGTTGAAGGACCCCGAGTTGATATTCACGCTTTCTAAACATATTAAGCAGTTTATTGAAGCTAATCTCAATTCAACTTCTAGACCAGATCTAGAATGGTGTGCTTTCAAGGTGTATATAAGAGGATATTAATCAGTTTGTGTGCTCAAAGGAAAAAAAAAAAAAAGACAGGAACAAAACTTATCCAGTCTCTTATCTCAAATTCGAGCAATTGAAGCTATTTGAACCTCCAGTCCTCTGATACCATCAGACAGGAGCTAGCTATATTGAGAGAACGTCTATTTAAATTATTAAGAGAAAGAAGCGAATTTGCAATTCTGCCGGACTAAAGCATCCTACTCAGACCGGGTGAAAGGCAGGGTGCCTTTTAGCACTCAGATTAAACAGCAAGAGTCATTCAAATAGATTGCAATTGCTGCTGCACATTGATAAATGTACATTGGTGCGACAGTGCCTGGTGGGGCAAGGGGATATTATGTCTGTTCCAATTATTACTTAACCAGCATGTAGTGTTTTTAATCGCTCAGTTTGTTCTGTTTTTTGATATGTGATATTCAGACTGATTCTGATCTCATCCTGATCCCTTGGACCTGTCCCTGTAAAACACAGTTCTCTGCTTGTTTGATCACGATAGAAATAAAGATGAGGTTGGTCCAACTTTAAAATATCAAAGAGAGAGCGAGAGATGGAAATAAGCTGAAACATTACATCTTGCAGATATTTTGTTTAAATCATTTCTTGCAGTCCACCCTGCATCCACACTCTGAAGCATCCAACTGTGACTGTCTGATTCAGTCATATAGCTACCCCACCCCCAGCTATACCCTCACCCAAGGACCTTGGGCCCCACCACTTTTAGAAAGGCCCCAGTACCCCTGTCTCACAATATTGCATGTGTCTGCTTCTCCATCTGATAAATCTCATTTGCAGTGTTACACCTCTCTTCCTGGCTTCAGAACCATTCTGACCACTTTCTAATTGATTTCTTTATTGCAAGGAATGGAACAAAATAAGCATTTCTCTCCATTAGACAGTTTGCCTTGCATAAAGGTTCTCATAAATAATATTTCTGGTCATCTGTCTATTTTGTCCCTGCAATCTTCAACATAGCCTCTACTAGCTCCTTTCCATATTTCTCTAGCTTATTACATGCTGCAGATGTGTATAACTCTGTGTGGTCAACCTTCAGACAGCAACAACATTTTAATTAAATATTAATGTGGAGGTAGGAGAATATCCAGAAGAATAGTCATACTCTACCAATGGTTAATAAGTACAGATTGACAAATTTCAGGATATAGAATAATTCATATCGCAGCCTTGACAAAAAGGAAAGAATAGGTCTGTCAGCCTCTGATACATGTTGTAAGATGTGTGCAGCAGTACATATACAGTAAGCACCATTTGACTTGTACTGTTTGAATACCTGAAAATATAAACTCAGAAATATGATTCTAAACCAGTTTAGGTGTGCCACTGGATGGGAAATATTTCATTCAGATATTTGTATATTAGGCCACAGGTAATCTTTCATGACTATAACATTTATTCATACAGCAATAATTGCCATACCCACAAAGAAATTATACTTTTACATTTTTAATATAATTAGTCATTTAGGCATTTTGAAAGTCTAGTTAATATCACCAGTGAAGTGTTTTTGTATATTTTGAAACTGCCTTATTTTTGACTTGTTTAGGACCCCTCGACAGTAAAGCCTTTTCCCATCCTGTATTCAACTTTTAATTGCTAATGAGTTCTTACACACTGGAGCATCCAATAAGGAAGCCTGCAGTGTAGGTTTTCATGCAAGGTTTCCTTCAGCTAATGCTGCCAGGTTTGGAAATGTTAGATATCCTGTGTGTAAGAACTCTTTATTGGTATTCATCACATATTATTTTAATGATTGCAAATGCTTTTAAAGAGCACCTTTCCTGCTGTTTTGAAATAACCCTCTAGAAGCATAATAAGAGCCTTACCTGCCCCAAAGTTCAATGGTATGGAAATTATAAATTTATTGTTGCCAGAATTTGAAAGGAAGGGTCGTAATTTGCTCAGTGGAGACGAGAGCCTGATCCCTTCCACTTTCCGATTTGGAGACATGCCTTGTTTTGTGATATAAAAGTACATGAAAGCAGGGTGTGTGTGTTCCATAGAGTTGAATAGAACCCATTTTCAAGTTCTGTGTATTGCCTCCCCTCAAATATGGGAGCTTACCTTATGCCTATTCTTCAGTTTCTGCTCCTCTCCTGGAGCACTTCCCGTATACCTGCTGTTTCTCCCTGTTTCAGTCTGAGTCCTGTTGTGCCTTGGTGCCCCAAAACAGCACCAGTGTGAATTTAGCCCATTTTGGGCTCCAGAACGTAAGCTGCATCTCCCCACTGCTAGCTTCGAACTCCGGTGTTGCGGGATCACGCATGCACAATGCTGTGCCTTTGATCTCCCGACTGCTCAATTTGCAGTCGAGAGGGGAAAGTGTTCGGTGGTCCCGTGCCTGTGTTCGGCAGAGTGGGGCCCAGTGACCAAAGCAGGGCCAAGAGAGCCCTCTTCATTTTAAATAAAGAGATCCACGGAGCACTAGTGGTTGGGGCTAATGAATTTTAAATGAGCTGAGCCCTGGTCTTCATGAATATTAATGAGGGTTCTGTCTGCTCTCGGTAGAACTGCTGTTTTCGCCTGTTGCTGCAGGAGAAAATGCAAATAAAATAACAGCAGTAGTTACCATGGACATCTGGGGACAAATGTTTAAAGGTGGAAATGTTTAAATAAGTAATTAAACTGGCTGCACCAGATTACGTTGGGACTCGATAACAGCTTGCCTGCTGCAAGGAGGGTTACAAAATATTGGCAGCAGTGACAGGCTCAGGACTGAAACAAATGGCTTAAGCTGGGCAGTGACTAAAAGGACACACATGTGGCTATTGAACTGTGGGGCAAGTGGGCAAATGTATTAATTATTCTAGCTGCACCAGGACTTTATTTGGGACTGTGTTAATTCTGCTTAGGGACTGTGTGTTAAGCAGCCTTTATAGAGCAGCAACAGCCAATATGAAAGCTGGATTTTAAGCCAGGACTTGTAGGATTTTGCCAAAGCTCATGGGAAAATTTCCAAGTGCTTATGGGGAACTGCAGGGACCTAAATTCAGGCACCAAACAGGAAGCCAATTGTACCTCGAGGAGGCTTAATGAATAATTCATTTTTGAGATTGACAAGCTTTTCAAATCAGTCAGAGCCAAAGCAGCCAAATGCTTCAGCCAATAGGGAGCCTCAGGAGAGCCCCTAAAAGACAGTGTTTCAGCAGTTTAGAGCAGATTTGAGTGGGAGCCCCACAGGGGTGGGGGCTCAGGCCCTCAGCAAACAAAAGGGCTTAGTGACCCAGTGCAAGCCTCTGTGGGAGAGGGCTTTTCTTTGCCAAAAGAAAACCAAGTGGCTGCCTAACAAAACCTGCTAGCCTGGGGTTGCCAGAAAATGTCCTCCAGGGGCTAGCTCACATCCTTTCCACATTTAGTAACAATGTGGGTCCTGCAACTTGATGCCAAGCCAGCTGTAAGACAGCTGAATCTGCCTCAGCAGTGAGGGTGCTGATGTCTTCAGGAACCTCGGATGCAGGAAAGCTATTCCTGTGAGGATTCCTGAGTGAGTAAACTTGTACCTGCAAGAATAGGAAAGCTTAATGGGGCAGCCAAGTCCTAGAGAACTGTGTGTGAACTGTTTGTTTGTCTTCTCCTTATGTCTGTTCACAATGCACAGAGAGGGTAGACACCTATCAAGTGAGTGATCATGGATGGTCCAGTGGTTATAGATATAAATGTGTCTGAAATGCATCTGAGTTGCTAATGTGCCTTCAGGACTGGAAGAAGAGTACTCAAAGCCGGGCTCTGTCTAACTTTTCCTGAGAGGTCCCTATATTTTGTATGTGGGAGATACAAGTGCCAGCAGAAAGCTTCAAGGGATTGCCTGTTCAATCTGAGCTTAGAAAGTTACAGAAACTGTTTGCTGCCAAGTCAAAGTTTGCATTGAGATAGCTCAGGCAGTTACTGGGAACCTTTATTGCTAAGAGCAAGGTTTGCATCGAAAGGGACTACTGCATCTGTGTGATAGCCAGAAAGTCTGGAAATGGTAGTGGGTTGTGCCATGGCTTGTCAAGTTTCAAGATTCTTAGTTGGTAGCAGGCCTAGCCTTTAAGCTTGAATCTATTGTGGCATAAAATGTACCTTAAACTCCGGCTCTACCCGGAAAGGAAAGATGTCCTAGGAATGGATAAATGTGCTGAATGGGTACTGAATAAGACATAAATGTGCTAAATGTGGACTTAGCAAGATGTAAATGTGCTGGATGTGGACTTAACTAAAATGTGCTAAATGTAATTTAACCAGCCTGTTCATGTCACCGTGTTCTCAGCCTAGAGGAGGGCTCAGTCTTCCAAAGTTAATGTTATTTCCATCATCATGTTTTAAAATCTCTGCAGTTAGTAAGGGGTACTGGCTGTTGGCTTGCCTGCAGTTTAACCTTCAGGGATTGTGCCGCTTGCTAAGAGCACTTACTTCAACCTGCTTATACAGAAATTTACTGTGAGTAAATGCAGGGCCTCTCCTGCACCCTTTGAAGAAACTGTACATCGTTCAACTGTTTAATACTTCAAGCTTAGTCTTAATCTACCTAATTAGCTGCCCAACATACAGCTGCACCGCCCACCAGGCCTGCACCTTTATGGACTGTGGTTACTGGGTACCCAGATTAAGGTTGGGATTATGGGGTCTCATACCAAATATGGAACTGGCACCAGTGTGGGTATTAATGTATACAGTGTTAACTGATTTACTGCAGCTTAGATAGCCAGGGCTCTAGTTATTCTTCAAAGTTGGCAGGAAATGTGATTAAAGTGTGATTTAAAATGTAACTGTTAGATGTTAATCCAAACCAATCAAGCTGAATGTAAATATTGTAAATGCATAACCTCTGTTCCTTTCTTCACCTATCCTAACCCTCCCATGTAAATAAACTTTGTTGTTGTTTTGCAGATACCTGTGTCATGAGCATATTATTAGGATCCTGCCATTATATGGTAGAATGTACTGAATGTGGGATTATTGTGTATTGATGTGGAGCTCTTGGAAATGAGTCTCTGACTCAAAGGTTGTAATTCCAAGATTTTAAATAAATAAAATAAAAATGTTATCGGGTCATGTTTGGGGGTGGCTTATGGTAAATGTGGGTGGGTACAGCATCCCAGAGGGTGTGTACCAGGTTAAAGCTAGCCCACTTAAAGCTACATCCTGGGTGGAGGCACTGAGCAAATGTACTATCTTGGGTAGAACCCGTTAAAGTAAATCTTGGGAACCAGGCTCCTCAACCTTGCTGTGGCCAGGCAAGGCAGGGGTAGTAGCCTCGGAGTAGCACCATCTAGGGTTTCATCTATTTTTAACATTTTTGGACACCGACTTCAACAAATCAAGGCCACCGCCAAGTAACAAGGTGCTTGTTCCTGCACGGTGGCCTTGGTTTGTTTACATCAGCACCCTAAATGTTAAAAAGAAATTAAAAAGGGTCCCTATACTAACTCTATAGAGCACGAGGGCATGCTTTATGCAACTCTGTATAACACAGCCTCACGCCTTCCATACTTTTGCATCATATGAGAACACGGATGTCTGCAAATCAGGAAGTGGAAGGGATCAGGCTCAGAGCTCCATGGAGCCAAATTATGATCACTTTTCTTTCAAATTCTGGCAATGATAAAATTATACCACTGAACTTTGTGATGGGTAAGGCTCCTGTTGAGAGTTTAAAATGATGACCTGGAAAGGTGCTCTTTAATCTGAGCAAATACTGTAAGTTGAACTGAACTGAGGTGAAGAAATTACACTAATAAAGGCCAAGCCCTGTAGGGTTGGCTTTTAGGTTGTTTGTGTTTCACAATTGATCAGTGACAGTTTGAAATGTCTAATTACCTCTATTAGTTTGATACTGAAAAAAAAAGAAAAATCATAGCATGAAATGTTAAGTCAGACTACACACATTGCCTATGATTTAAATGAGAAACAACTGATACTTTTCAAATTCAGCAACAAAAAGTTAGCACTTGTGTTACTTTGTTTATTTAATTATACTCCTTCCTCTGTATTTTTCTGCTCTCTTCACAGTTAGCTGTTCTAATTTGTGAACTAAATGAAAGTTTGGAAAGCAAAGTCAGAAAACTAGATGTACAGCAATCCAGGTAAGAGCAATCCTGCACTGTAGCTTGCTGAACCTAAATAAATAAGCCACATACAGTATATGAAGGCCATGCAGCTGTGTATGAAAAGGTTTAGTTTATTAGTATTCAAAGGGCAGAAATGTAAGCTTTTCATATTTTGTGTGCCCTGATTGCTGCCTTTTTTAATTAACCTGCCTCTCATCACTACTGTCACTAATGTCAGGCTTCAGATTAATGGATCGCGGGGGGCCTCACTAAAGTCGATATTTTGTGGCCTGGGGGCTCTAAATGCCAACATCACATTGTTCTGCTGTGCATTAGAGTAAGGTATGCAGAGTACTTCAACTTCTGACTGACTAGAAGGGCCCCAAACCCCAGCCATATGGTTAAAATCACTATTTCCTTCATCCTGTAAGGCCACATGACATTTTTACACACAGGAGGTCAGGTCACAGAATTTTATTTATCTTATGCCACTTCTCCATGTGCCTGAAGTGTACTACTAAGTCAAAAAGTGTAGGATGAAACAAGAAAGAAACATCATCTACCTGTCTTCACAGGCCTAATCACTGGAAAATAAACACCTTGAGAGGACATCCTCCATATTGCTGAACACCACAGACTTGCCAGAGTTACAGACTACAGTTACCCATCACTGTACTGTTCTTTTTCTAGCCTAGGCTTAGCTTGACCGCTATTGCCATATGGGCTCTCTCATAGTAATATTTTGTTTTTTAATGTCAAAAGCTGCTGAGTGAGTGTGAGTGGAATTCTGAGTCTCAGTCGTTGTCTTAGTCTACACCCCTAAACCTAAGACATCATCACCATTCCAGCCCCATACTCCCAAAAGATCCTCTTCCTTCCCTTATGTCACTTCACTGAAGTGACTGTTTACTGACAGAGCAGCACCCACATATTTGTACAGTTTGTACTGTCTCTCTGCCTCAGGAACTGGTCCAACAGTGTCATGCAACTGAGCTCAGGATAGGAATAGACTATTTTCAGGTTCGGTCTCTCCTGACTACTCCCTCAGGCCAAAGATGCCCATAACCCTCTAACTGATGCAAGTGCAACAGAAAGGAAAGCATCGGATTTACAAACATACCTGTTTGTTGTTACCTCCTGGTGTGGTGGCTGGCCTTGCTTTCTTCTTGGCCTGACTGACAGATGGAGGACTCCTCCTCAAAGGAGTGATGTATGGACCAGAGGGCCGCATAGAGGCCCAGGCACCCCAGTTGCAGCACGACTACACAGCAGCAGCACACGACACTGTACCATGACACACGACATCCCCATGTGGACGAGTCTGACAAAAAGATTAAGAAGCCTGGCTGGATGGTGGTGGTGACTACAGTAAGCATCAATGCCACTACCAGCCGGGTAGCTCTGACATGGGTGTTGGCGATTGGGCACCTCAATAACGGGCGACCAATCCCTGATGCATGTCATTGGGGCTATGGCAGGGTAGGGCAGCTCGATTGGGTGGGGCTGCATTATATAGTGACAGGGTACGCTATATATACACACTGGGGGGAGCACGCACAGCGACGTGTCGGGAGGGGATGTGGAGGGGTGGTGCCATGGTGTGGTGGGTGGGTTGGTGGCATTGGTGGGCAGGGTACAGGGTTCAACATTGCAACCATATCTTGTCCTACTCATGGAATGGTGGGCATGTAACCTCCTTCCCAACTATTGCTAAACCCACATGATGATCGGTTGACAGGGTGTGCAAATGTTGGGCAACCCACAACCTGCTGTACCTTACCAGAAACCAGAAATATAATTTAGGAGTAGCCAGGGTCACAACTGAGACCCTTTTGATTTCTTTGCAACCCATATGAGGCCCACTGCAACACCTAAGACTCCTGAGTGACCATTCCCAATCTTCTGTATATGGAAAACAAACGAAACCCATCACAAATGATACGGCTATCAAGGTAACAATGGTTACCCATGAAGCAGGTCTGACACAGGTCATCTCTGAACCGACCGACTTAATTATAAAACTGAGAACCACACCACCTTTGACTGGGCTCTGGTGTCTAACCCCACTAATATATAGAGTGCGGGCACAATGGTAGACTCCTGAGTGACCATTCCCAATCTTCTGTATATGGAAAAACAAACCACCCAAGGTCCAACCTAGAATTCTTCCTCCCTGTGACTTCTCCAAGTTCTCTGAACTACAATACAATCGCTACCTAGGTAGTCTGGACTGGAACCCCATACATCTTCTCCCTACTCTTACTGAGGCTGTGCAATACTTCCAGGACGAACTAACCACAGCGTGCCAACCTCTTGCTCCAATGAAGAGAATGAGGGCTAAAGGTAGCTGCTACAAGTGGATCTCTCCTCCTCAAGGCCCTAATGGCTACTCGGAAAAACCTGAAAGTTTAGGCTCCTCCTCCCGGCAGATCTCACTGAATACAAAGCCCTGAGGAACAAAGCCAAGAGAGCCATAAACTCGCTAAGAGAGATTACTTAACACACCTCCAGAAAACCAGCCTGGGCAACCCCAAGCAATTCTGGAATCATATCAATGACCTGATCAAGGGCAGCAAAAAGCCTGAGTCCTGTCCCATGGAGATTAACGATCAGCTCACAACTGACCCTTCCCAAATATCGGCTGCCCTTAACAGGCACTTCTCAGACCTCGAGGCCTACAAGACCTGCCTGTCTCCCCAGACTCTCCCCACTACCTCAGATGAACCACCTCACATGGAAAGACCCCCATTTCACCTGAGACTGGCTAAACCTCCTAAGGAACCTGAAACCGAAAGGTCAGGGGACCTGACAGTGTCAACCCATGGCTACTCAAGGCAGGAGTTACCTCCTTAGCCTGGCCTATAACCATGCTCCTCAGTCGATCACTGAGGGAAGGAACAGTCCCTGACCCATGGAAACATGCCACTGTTGTCCCTATTCACAAAGGGGGCTCAGGGAAAACTCAACAACTACAGGCCCATCTCCTCCTCTGCTCACTTGCTAAGGTGCAAGAAAGAGTCATCTACAATCAACTCAGGGACTACCTGGAAGCTCATCAGCTCCTTGCCCCCTCCCAACATGGATTTAGAACAAACCATGGTACTGACACTGCCCTCATTAACTTCACGGATGAAGTTCTCAGGGCAGTGGACAAAAGATACCCACTGGTGCAGTCTTTATAGACTTATCCAAGGCTCGACCTCATCGACCACAACTTGCTGCTACAGAAGCTGCAAAATATAGGCCTAGACAATCATGCCCTGAAGTGGTCTGGGAGCTGCTTATCAGGCAGGGCACAGAGGGTCTCATGGAAAGGGACCATGTCTGACCCACTACCCCTAAACCAGGGTGTATGTCAGGGCTCAATTCTAGGCCCCTCCTGTTTTCCTTGTTTACCAATGACCTGCATACTCACTGCGGGAGAGCTCGGTTGTGTAGTACGCTGATGATACTGTCATCTTCTGACCCCTGCATGACGTGGTTGCCCTAGGCTCTCTACTCCAAAAGGATCTCACTTCACTGAGACTTGCCTATGTAAGAACAGAATGATACTAAATGCCGGCAAGACCAAGGCAATGCCATTCGGCCAAGATCCTGGGATTTGACAGGTCCTCATCCCTCTCCTTAACCTCACTCTCTGGTAAAGCCATTAACTTAGTCCCTCCCTTAAATACTTAGACCTCACGTTGGATCAGAATGTCACATACAAGGAACACGTGGACCAGGTCACAGGACCCTACATCGGAAACTTGGCACCCTGTACCGACTCAGGGACCAACTCATCCCTGAAGCCAGGCTCTCCATAGCTACCAGCATCCTTCTACCCAACCTGACCTTTGTGGCCCCTATTATACAGGGCATGGCTAAACAAGAGATTACCAGGATGCAAACCCTATATAATAAAATAGCTCGTTTGCAACCTTAGACCACCCGAGACGTCACCACTGTGACACTTTGGCCAATCTTCGTTGGTCCACATTGGTCGCCTGCCTCCAACACCCCTTGCTTGTCCAGGCCTACAAGCTTATGATACCCTATGCTCCGCCAAGCATTGCCGGACCATAACCCTCAAACACAACCCAAGGACCTCAGATAGAATGCAATTAGAAGTCCCTAGGGTAAGGCAAACGCTGGCGGAAGATCCTTTTCCTCCCAAGCAGCCTGCCAATGGAACAAGCTCCCTCCCCAGGTCCAGGCCTCCTCCTCACTCATGAACTTCCGTATCAGGCTTAAGTCCCATCTGCTGACCTCAAGCGCATGCCACTGTCATGGCACTTCTCCCAAGGTGCTCCTGTCCTCTCCTTCCAACTCCCATCTCCTAGCTTAACCTTCCTACTACCTGCCTTATACAGACTGCTCACCAGAGGCCACGGTAACCCTGAATAAACTATATGCAAAGTACTACCAATTGCTTACATGTCATGATGATAACCATGCCTGCACCCATGCCTGCATCCACTGCTTTTCTTTTACCGTGCCTGTAAGCCATGCCTGTATCCACTGCTTTTCTTTACCATGCCTGTATCCACTATTTTTCTTTACTGTAACCACCTCATGATGTAACTCACAATGCCTCAAATGTTCCTTATGTCCTTGTTCATTCTTATGACTTGTATTGTTATCCCGAGTCGCCCTTGAAAAAGGGACCTTCGGGCTCAGTGGCCTACCTGGTCACCAAAATTTAATAAATAAATAAATTAATTTATGTGAACTGTGGTGAGTGGGAGCTTTGCAGCCCTGTTGTCCTGATGAAATGGTACTTTGCAACCCATATAATTCTGGTGAAATTATGCTACTGCTAGAACCTAAGTACCTATCCTCCGCAATGCACCCAGTCCCCAGCCAATCCCAGGGCAATGAAAATCAAGTCTGCTTACAATCAGGGTTTTCCATGGTGGCAGTTTAGGACCACTGTTGCAGTACCATTGGGCCACCTCTTATTTTTCATTTTTAAGCAAATACTACTAAATATTTGTTAATGTGTACTAATAAAACAGCCAGTGTCACACACAATCACAAAATCTAGTGTCAACAATGTAGAACCACAAATCCGCTTACAAAATAGTAGCAAGCAAAGGGGCAGGTAAAATGGTAATTTTATTATCTACCATGTTGTAATACAGTACAGCCAGATCAAACCTGACACTGTGAAACACGAGGAGCCTCTTCCTGAGTCACGTGATGCCTCTGAGCTAGCGGCTGCACTTGCTACCCGCCCGCCTCCCGCTAATTAATGGTAAATCATGTGCCTTTTGTTGATTTTGTCACTTTAGATGCCTGCAGTAGCTTTGGTACACCTTTAGGACATTGATTAGTCCCATATGCGCAGTTTTTCTTGCCGGGATGGGCACCAAAATGAAGCAGGCCTTGCCGCCCCATATGCCTCCATCTATGCCCAAAAGTAGCAAGAAGGTCGGACCTCACGGAGCTTCCTCCAGTCGCTGCTGCCACTACTACTACGCTGCCCTCCTCATGAAAGAAAGATTTTAGCTGAAATGCAGCCGCCAGAGAGCTCATGCAATCATTCTCTGAGGAGATTAAATCACTCGCGGCTGACTTAAATTTGACTACGAGGAGAGTGGAGGATGGGAAGCTTGAGTCTCCTCCGTGGAAGGCTGGAAGGACAGAACAGATCCTGAAATAATCCTGCTACGCCAGAAGTTGTCAAGGGTGGAAGGCAAATTAGAAGACCTAGAGGGAAGAAGTAGGTGCAATAATTTAATCATTTCAGCTGCTAGAACATGTGGCAGGTCCCTCCCCATATCACTTCTGCTGTGTAGTGGAGCGAGCGCATGGATCTCTGTGGGCAAGTCCACAGCCAGGAGCTCCCCTCGCTCACTTGTCAAACTTCTCAACTATTTGGATAGGCAACATATACTGTAAAAGTGCATAGAGTTAAGATTTCATGGGAGTGCCAGCCCTATGTCTATCCCAGGATCTACCTGCTACTGTGTGGCAGAAGAAGTTCCTTCCACCCCATTGTAGTGAAGTTACTGGCTGCCTCCATCAAGTTCAGGATGCTTTAGCTGGCTAAACTGCAGATATATTGTAAGGATTCCTGGCACTCCTTTAAAAACCTGGAGCAGGCTACTATGGATCTAAAGAGACTGCTTCCTGACCTGTTTAGTGCACCGTGAGTCAGGTTCCAGTGTTCGGGCGAGTTGGTAAAGTGTGGTCAATGGGAACAGTGTTTTCCTGCAAGAGGGACTTTAGATTGTGGTCTTTGTCTAGGTCATGCTCAAGTGTGGACTTCACAAAGCTTTCTTTGTTCAGTTTTCCAAGTGGGCTAAAGGACATGGAGTTTTGTTTTATTTTCTCCTTTCCCTCCCTTTTCTTTTCTTATGCTTAGAGAGCGTGCTCAGCAATTTTAATCCCCTTTTTGTATTTTTTTTATTTTGCTGTGCCTTAAGTTAGCTGGCCTGCTCAGACCTTGTCACTTTGGAGCAACTGCGGGTAATCGCAGGTCTGGAGTTGTGCGTCTCCATCTCCAAGGGTCCATTAGGCCTTTCAGCTAATGTTCTTATTTGTTATGTAGCCCTGCAGTTTGTATATACCCTCTGTTTATCTGTTACTTAGCCAGGGCATTGAGACTGTTTGTACTTGGGGAACTAATGTTAGTTTAAGTTTTATTCTTTTTGGACTTCACATTGTATGAGCTCATAGAAGCCTAAGGGTTGAGTATCCTAGCAGGGTGGGGTGGACAGGAGTGCAGAGAAGTATAGCAGGTAGGACTGACACTGAGCTAAGTGTATAGAGGATTTCTCCCATCAGAGTTTTGTTTTTATATTGGGTTGCTGTTTTGTTCATATGGGGAATTTTGCTTTGGGGAGGAGAGGGCCGGGATATTTGGGATTCTTTTGTCTTGTGGGCTTGTGGGGGAGCTTGGTGGTGGGAATGGGGGTACACCAATGGAGCTACCAGATTATTGTAGTGGTGGGTGGGTTTCATCTGCAGGTAAGGTTCTGGATGAGATTTGTACATGGCTAATATGTTAAAGGTTGCCTCCTGAATGTTAAAGGGGCCAGATCACCACCTAAGAGACATCAAATAATTAAGCACTTGCAGCATCTCCAATGCCAAGTCACTTTTCTCTAGGAGACCCAGCTCCTTTCCGCTGAGGGCAATCTGTTTCATAGACAGTTTATAGGACAGGTCCACACAGCGGGCTGTGCTACTGCTAGTAAATGGGTGGCTATTGTAATATGCAAACAGATACCCTTCCAAAGTTAGCAGGCTTTTATTGGTCCCTAAGGCAGATACATCTTCGTAAAAGATGATTTTAGATCACACGGAAATAGTCCTAGGGAGTGTCTATGGCCCTAATTTGACAGATCCTTTTTCATGGATTTGACAAATCAAATCTCTGAGCTCCCTTCTATCCCATTAATAATAGGAGGGGACTGGAATGTTGTCCTGTCGTCAGATCTAGACAGGTCATGGGGAGGTTGTCAGGTTATCTCCAGAGCAACTTTCATTGCGACATGATCCAAACCTGGGGCTTCGTGACCCATGGTGGATCCTGCACCATAGGATAAAGTATACACTTACTATTCCATCACTTATGACTCCTGCTCCAGGCTGGACTCTGTTCTTATAAGCCGCTCTCTTTTCAGGTGTGATTGAAAGGGAGATAGGGCCCAGGGTCCTTTCTGATCATTCTCTGGTCTGGATCTCCTTAATGCTACTTTGGAGAGGAATACTATTTGGAAACTTAATGATCAGCTTTTTAATGATAAATTCCTGGTTAAATGGGTCAAAGACCTGATCTCTCTGTATGACCAGCAGAACACAGGTTCTGTAGGTAAGCTGACTTGGAGTTGGCTGTCTGCAAATGTTTTATCGGAGGAGAGTTATCAGGTTGGTCCAAGCGCAAACAAGTTTGCACCTCGCTGGCAGCTGACCTCTTTCACCAGATTACTGCTATTGAGAATGGCCTCTCCCAGAAACATCAGAAGCCACCTTACAAAGTGTGTCAGTTCAAAGGGATAAATATGCCGATTTATTAAGGGAAAAAGCTGACTATGCAATTTTAAAGACTAAAGCGAAATATGGATATAGGACAAGGCAGATAGGCTGCTGGCTTCTCCACTTGCAGCAAGCAGAGACCTCCAGATTGATTACTGCCATCAAAGCCAAAGGTGCGCCTTCCAAACCCAGCTTAGGAAATTGTTCAGGAGTTTGCCCTATTTTATGCTGACCTGTATGGTCCTAGAGCTTTACACCACTCCAATCCGATCTTTCCACTTATCTTAAGTCTACATTTCTGTGGTTATCGCCAAAGCAACAAACCATTTTAGCCTGGCCCATTTCAGATTCTGAATCCAGCATGCTATTTTGAATTTAGTGCTAGACAAGTCACCAGGCCCAGATGGATTTACTCCTAACTTCTATAAGATATTTGTAGATCAGCTCATGCCCTCTTGTCCTGATTTTTGCCTATTTCCACGAGCATGGAATTTCTGATCTTAACCTCGTTGTGATATTGCTTAAACCTGATAAATCCCCAGAATCCATCTCTAGTTGTAGGCCTATTTCATTGATTAACTGCAACATTAAGATTCTTACCAAAATCCTAGCTACCAGGATAATCAAGTGTGGGAAGGCCTACCCTTTATTGAGCAGGTGGGTTTGTTCTAATCAATCCTCAATGGAAGATTTCAGGAAAATGTTCCATATCTTCTCTGCATCCAGAGGGTCCACCACTCCTGTGGCATTGGTCTCTCTGGACGCAGAGAAGGCGTTGATAGAGTGGACTGGAACTTTTGTTCTCCACCCTTGAGGTTTTGGATTCCCATAGCCATTCATAAGGTGGATACGGGTATTGTACTCCTCACCCTTAATGAGAATTTATTGTAATGTGTACTCTCTAACCCGATTCCACTAGTGTCCGTACCAGACAAGGTTTCCCGTTCCCTCTCCTCTTCAGTCTTTACTTAGAACCCCTACTTGGAGATTTAGTACTTCCCAAGTCACCAGCATACCAGTTGGGCCAGAAACCTTCCTGATATCAGTTTATGCAGATACCATGCTTCATATGACCCATCTGACTACTTCCTCCAGCTGCCCTTCGAATTATTGATGACTTTGGTCGTTTTCTAGCTACAGGCTTAATCTTAGTAAGACAGAAGTCATGCACCTTACTATGTCTGTTAGCAAACAGGACCTGGTATCATTAGTGGTTGCCTGGTCCCTCTGTCAATTAAATATCTTGGGCTACACTTAGCTAAAATCAACTTTCTTATGCATAAACTTTTAGAAGATCTGATGCAACGTATCCAACAGGATTGCATCTATGGCAAGCTTCCCTTTGACCCTATGGGGCCGATTCTATTATCAAATGAATTTGCTGCCCTGGTTATTTTATCCTTCATATGCTGAATTTCTGGCTTCCACTGAAATGGTTTCAGAGGTTACACCAGGTAATTACCCAGTTTATCTGGCAAATAAAGCTCCAAGGAGGGCGACAGTATAAGAAATTGGCTGCACCAAAGCATATAGGGGTATTAAACTGCCTCACTTTTTGCTTTATTACTTTGCTAGTCATCTGAGTAAAATACTTCAGTGTTTTTTCCCTCGTCCTGGGCCCCTCCTGGATACAGGCCTCCTGGCTTGATCTGAAATTCAGCTGTTGCTTCAAATGGCTTATCCTTGCTATCTTTATCATATATTTCCTGGAGCAGATTACTACTCAAGGTGAAAGATCGTGATGGGCATCTCTCTATGGGTATATTCCCAGTTTGGGGCTCTAATTAAATCTCCCATCTCCCATGATATTTCCCAACCCATTCTTCATAATTTGAATTTTAAAATTGAGGACTAACCCTCAAAGCAGACTGGCTCCCCAACTGGACACAGTCAGTGTACAGGATCTGCTGGAGGCAGGGGTACTACAATCCTCTGCAAATATCTTAACCTTACTGCATGTGGAGAGTAAGCAGATTTTCAAAGTTTTTCAACTGAGACTTTTTTTTTTTTTACTTTTGTTTATCTTCCTGACACCCCAGGCATCCTTCAGGAGTGCAAACACGGATCTCACCCTACTCCTGAACCCCGCATTCCTGTGGCTCTCTCCTCGAATGACTGCAGGCTGACCCAACCTGGCACCATCTCCGGGGCTGATTCCGCCCCTCGTGGCTAGCTCCTAAGGATGAGGGCCTACCTGCAAGTTGTTGGGTCCTCTGGAGAGAGAGATCCTGGGTGCGTCTGGGCTGGTGTTTGGGATGTGGGAGGGTCCATTGGGGCCACAGTCATCTCCCGGCGTGTGGGAGGTATTTTTCTTTTGCCTTTTCTGTCTCCCATGGAGCCTGGCCAGCAGGGCTACAGAATGCTGTGTCTCCACATTACACTGCGCCCTACACTGGTGAACCTCCAGCCACCGCCAGAGGTCACTCATAGACGACATATTCCCACCACCCCGGGAAGAGAGAGCAGTTGGTGGGCGCTCACTCTCATCCTCCGCCGACCCCAGGCGGTCCTGGTCTGCCTCGATCTCCGGTCGCCGGGCGTGGCATGAGGTGTGGCGCCCAGTGTCTGAACCCTCAGCAACACCGGGCCGGCTGCTAACTGAGACATGTTTAAATTCAGTAGTTTGTTAGGACAGGTGGACCACCAATTTTCAGGGTTTTTCTTCAGCTTTCTCTCTGGTATCCCAGAAACATGCAGTATCCTCACTGTATGTATTGTTATTCTCCAGTTTTGCCCCAGAAATAAACGGGTCTTCCCTTTATTGGGACCAGTTGTTTACCATTTCCCCAATGATGGCAATCTATATGGGTGGGTACTTACTGTTATGTTACCCAGGATAGGTTAAGGTTACCCAAGTTAATATTTTGAACCACCTGTATTACACCCCTCAAAAATTGGCCCATATGTGGCGGTTGCAATCTTTCAACTGCACTAGATGGTCATGATGTGGGTTCCTTACTGAATATTCTCTGGGCTGCCTTAAAGTGGCCCCTTTGTGGAAATTAATTGAGGCACATGGCGATCCTCTTTTAGGCCTGCAGGAATTATTTCAACCAGAGATTTGTGTTCTAGGAGATTTGGATCTTATCCCAGTTTTAGATTACCGCTACTACATGGCTCTAATTTCTCTCTCTCCCTGAAGAAGGTGATCCTCTGGCACTGGCTGGATCAATCCTCTATTTCTTATGTTGAGTGGTTGCAAGAACTGCTTCATAACCCTTGAGTAGAGCATATAATTGCTCATCTGCTCCATAGGCCTCACAGTTTTGATAAAAATGGGGCAAGTTGTATACATTGTATGTGGTGGGGACCTTATATGGTTGATTTTATATGGAGTGGTGGTGTGTCCAGCTATCTTCCTGTAACCTGGAGTGATCCACATCTGAAAGTGAGGTCCACCTTTTATTTTTAAAGCTCACTGCTGGGGTTGTTGCTCCACTGGGTGTGGGTGTGGGGAGATTACAATGTTGAGGGGCTGGAGGGGGCTACCTGGCTTTGTTCGTGTATTATGTATCTGGTCAGTATGGTTGTAATCTTTATCTTCAATAAAGTTGAATTAAAAAAAATAAGCCTCTTCCTTAGAGGGTGGGATCAGAGACTGATCTGCTGTGTTATAGTGGCTGATTAAGTGGTGCATTTCAATAAATTTATCATAATAATATTTACAATAAATGTATAATAAGTTTATCAAGCAGAGAATTTCCCGGTGTCCTGGCCAAATTTCCCTGATTCACTAAAATGCCACCAGCAGCTTAATCTGGTTCAATGTCAATTGGCATCCATCTGTATCTCCTCCCCAGCACGAGGCTGAAAATAAGTAGAATTGTCTAGTCCTCCTTCCTGATCAACAAAAACTACAAAAAAAAAATAAAAGTATTAAATTGATTATTATTAGCTATAAAATGGGAAGATAAAATCCTGCATCCTAATTGGTTGTTAGCAATGCATTAGATGTCTCTAATCAATGGCTAAAAGCAAGTGCTTCCAACCTGGATGCAGGACATAAGAGAAATCCTTGAGCCACTAGCCAAGAATTTTAAAAACAGCTGCCATTTTTCTCCACTTAGCAAGACTGCATGGCCTAATTGCCTAACCCACTAGTTGGATCATTCACTGTCAGCAGAACACAGTACACACAATAAGATAACTCGATCTGAAAATTCCTCTTGTAACAGATAATTTTGTAGGTCGCTTTTTTGCATAGATCTGTCCTCCCTGCCATCCCATCTGCTTCTGACTCACTCACTTTCACTCTGACCCACTACCCCTGTCAGCAGTCCTCTTATGCTATCTATGTGAGAGAAATAAGCAGCTCTAATGAGATTGCCTCTCCATTCACATGCAGCCATTTGATTGAATCAGTTGGTCAAGATAGCTTCAGGATCAATGATCAAGACATAGAAACATATAAATATAGAATATGTCATCCTGCAACGGACTGGTTGGGCCATCAAGTCTACCATATTTTCCCTGCCTAACACTGCCCGGTCTCTATTTGGCCACATGTGTCCTTCCTCCTCCTTTACCTCTGTTTAGTATACCCATGTGCTTATCCCATGCATGGTTGAAGCTCCCACAATCTCTGCCTCACAACTTCTTCTGCAGGCTGTTCCAGGTGTCCACCACCCTTCTGTGAAGAAGTATTTCCTCACATCCTCATAACCTCCCCCACAAAGCTTCATAGCATGCCCCCATGTTCTGGTGCTCCTCCTCTATGAAAGAGACTCCCTCCTGGTCCTTGTTCATCCCTGAGAGGTACTTGTAGGTCTCAATCATGTCTCCTGTCACTCTCATCTCCTATAAGGGAGTACATGTTGAGCTTCCTAACCTCTCCTTGTATGGTTTCTCGTGCAAGCCCTACATCATTTTAGTAGCCCTCTTCTTAACTCCTCTGGACTGCTTCTACTCTGTCAATGTTTTTGTGGAGGTGCAGTCTCCAGAACTGAACACATTATTCCAGGTGGGGTCTCACAAATGAGACATACAGAGGCAACACCACCTACCTTCTCCTGCTAGAGATCCCCTCCCTATGCACCCTAGCATCCAACTCACCTTGTTTACTGCCCTTTGCATTGCCCTGCCACCTTGAAATCAGATATGATCACTCCAAGTTTCCTGTCTTGCTTGGTAACTGGAAATACCTCCCACATCTTATAGTCAGACCCCAAGTTTCCCCACCCCAGAAGAATGACTAAGCACTTTTGGCATTGAAACCTACCTGCTACTCCTAGACCACTCCTCTAGTTTCTTCAGATCCCTTTGCATTCTCTGCAGCCACTCCTGGTGTCCACCCTGTTGCAAATGTTTGTGCCATCTGCAAAGAGACATTTTCCCTCAGTTTCCTCAGCAGTGTCACTATGAAGACATGGAAGAGGACAGGGCCCAATGTCGATCCCTGTGGTAGTTCCACTGGTCACTCTCCTGTCCTATGAGTGAGTGCCATTTACCACCACTCTCTACCTCCTGTCTGTCAACCAGTTAGATACCCAGCTCACCGCCTTTCTCCCGCCACCACTAGGCTGACTAGTTTTTTAGCAGCCTACTGTGTGGTACAGTATCAGAGGCCTTACTGAAGTCCAGATAGGCCACATCCACTGCCCTCCCTGATTCATCTCTGTAGTTACCCAGTCAAAGAAATCCATGAGAATTGTTTAACATGACCTTCATGAACTGGGGTTCATGTTGGTGATGGTCCTGCAGCCCTATTTCTCTAGGTGCTCCATCATCCTTTCCTTCAGTAGGGACCACATTAACTTCCTCATCACTGATGTGAGACTGACTGATCTGTAATTCCTGGCCTCCTCCTGCTGACATTCTTGTGCAAGGGGACCATCAGCCCTCTTCCATTTCTCTGGAGCCACTCCCATCTCCGTAAGGTACTAAATAGTGTTGCCAGAGGGATAGCTAGCACTGTGCTCAGTTCCTTAAGTACCCTTGGGTGGATCATGTCCAACCCCATCACTTTGTTTTCTTTAGGTTTCCAGTCCCCAGTGGACTCTCTTCTGTAAATTAACTTGTGTCTACCTCCATCAGTGCCTGGTAATGCATGTAGGCTCATCCCTCTCCACTGTGAAGACCATAAGGGAACAAGTACAGTAAGCTAATGCAGGTGGAAGAGCTATTTTACTTCAAAATACATTAAAGGTTTACTGTTCATGTGTGTCTGTGTGTATGTATGTATGTATATATATATATATATATATAATTTCAAACAACATGAAGTCTTGCTATATTATGACATATGCAGTTTGTCCCAGCCTTAGAACTGCTCCGGAGGTGAAAGAGTTAACTTCCATGCCGGGCATGGAATCTTGAGCCGAGCTTGGTTGAAAAAACTCTGTCTGGTGTTCTTCAAACTGAAACTGTCAGATTCTTTACTCCGCCTCACTGAACAGTCGCTCCGGAGATTCCTTCTACTGCTCGGTTCATTTTGTCGGTTAAAAAGTGTTATTTCTCGTTTTTTTAAACCGCATTTGTTTATTTTAACACAACCGGTCGGTTCAAGCTCTGTCTGTGGTATCGTAAGTGATAGATAGGTTTTACATTTTCGTGTGGAACTTGCAAACGCTGTTATCGGTTTGGTTTGAACCGATCAGGTTGTTGTTAAAACTTATTAAATTACATTTAGAGTCGGTTCCAGTTCTTATCGGTTCTAAAAAAAAATGGATTTCGTACGTTTTTCCACGACCCGTGACATGGTTGGGAACGATAAGGGTGTCTTGCTTGGCGATTTGCCGGAAAAGGGCAAGTTTTTGATTAGGCTGGCATTATGTCTGAGAAACCCAAAAGAAAAACCGGCCCACTGTTTCTTATCACTGTGGTGTGTGGGGAAGCTTTTGCCAAGGCTGACCCACACACCACATGTGTTTATTGTCTGGGGTTTGACCACCTCAATGCAGACTGCCAGATTTGCAAGAATTTCCTGTGGCTACCCTGGATAAGAGAGAGTTGGTAGGCTCAGGAACGAGGCCAAAAAGTCCGCTGACCCGATGGCCAGCCCGGTTCGTGCCAACCGAACCGGAGGAGTACTCTGACCAGGCGATACTTCCTCGGCAAACGAAGAGCTGACTCGGAGGAGCCAGTTCCAGCAAAGAGGTCTAGAAAATCAGCAGGTGTGGAGCCAAAATTTCTCCAACCACTGCAGAGATAGCCAAAGCGATCCAAATTGTCCAGTCGCTTTCCTCGTTCCATCCGAACCGGCACCATCAGGTAAACGGTCGAGTTCGGTCGGTTCCACCGGTTCAAGAATATGATATAGAGGAATTTTATGAACCGGAGGAGGGGAGGAAGATTATGAAGAGAGTGAATGTGATTTTGAAAGTCTGATGTGCCCATTGAACCAGACATCTCCCCAGACAGACCTTCAGGAGTGTCTCCCCTAGGCTTTCTGAGTCCCTTCTCATTTTCTGTTTTATAAAAGTTGCTGAAACCCTCCAGCTCCCTTTGGAAGAAGCTGTGGATGAACAGGAGAGCCTGACTATGTGGAAATGATGGATATCCCAGAGTCCAGGAGATTGTCTATTCCTCTACATAAATCTTTTAGGAAACAGACAATAAAATGTTAAAAGCTCCTAATTCTTTACCTCCGTGGATAAAAGATGGACAGGAGGTACACATTGTTAGGCTCTGATACGGAGTTCTTTCACAACAATGCAGCCATGTTAGTAGTGCAGGCTGCAGCCTGTGATAAGGCAAATATTCCCTTGGCTTCACACCTCCGACAAGGACTCCAGGAGGATTGATGCCATGGCAAAGAAACAATACATGGCAGCATCCTTGGGACTCAGACAGGCAAATTACATGGCCTATGTTGCAAGATACCAGAAATCCAGATGGGATACTGTTATGGCTTTAGTGAAACAGGTCCTGGCCAGCTTGCCAAGGAGCTGGAACAGGTGGCTGCTGATGGTATTGAGGCATCCAAGGTGCAATTCCATGCTGCAGTGGACTCTAATGATGTATCTTCAAGAGTCATGGCTACATCTGTGGCTTTTAGTAGAATGGCTTGGCTCAGGTGTACTAGCCTGTCACGGGATGCCCAAGCTAAGGCCATGGATTTTCCTGTTGTGGGTAATTCTTTTGGGGAGCAGACAGAGAATTACATGAAGAAAATGGATGAGTATAGGACCACTTATAGGAGTGCACAGGCCAAGGAGAGGCAAGCCACTCCTCAGAGGCAGCTTTCAAGGGGCAGGGGCAGGCCTTTTCACAGGCCTTTACCAAGCCCAAGCCTCCTCTTCAGCTTATGCCCAGAGGGGTTCTTTAGAGGGAGAGGCAGACGGAGTGCGCAGGCCTGCTCCCATCCCTCAGCCTAAGGCCCCTGCCAAACAGGCACCCTGATGGGACGCCTAGGGCCGATTCTCCATTACCTGTAGAGGGCAGGCTGGCTTACTTCTTCCAGGACTGGGAGTCTTTAACATCAGACAAGTGGGTCCTGGAAGTAGTAAGTGCAGGACTGGTTCTCAGCTTCAAAAATTTCCAAAGATGAGAACCAGATCCTTTCCACCTGCAAATCCATTAGAGGCTCTTGCTTTGGAAACAGAAGTCTCAACCCTCCTGGCTCTCAGAGCTGTAGAAAGGGTTCCTCCCTACACCAGGGCAAAGGACTGTACTCCAGGTACTTTCTTACCCCAAAAAGTCAGGAGAATGGCGGCCATCCTGGATCTAAGATACCTAAACAAGCACCTTTTAAAACCAAAATTCAAAATGGTGACTTGGGAATTATCTTACCCTCCCTAAGGCCAGGGGACTGGCTAGCGTCCCTGGACCTCAAGGATGCCTACTTCCATGTTCTCATCAGAGCTCCCACCGAAGTACCTCAGATTCGAACTGCCCTCAGGCCATTACCAGTTCAGAGCAATGCCCTTCGCCTCACCTCTGCCCCAAGGGTATTCACCAAATTCCTGGCAGTAGTAGTTGCTCACTTAAGAAGGCAAAGATTGCCATCTTTCCTTACCTGGACGACTGGCTCATAGTGGGTCAGTCTCCAGACCAAGTCAAATCACACCTCAGGTTACCCAGCAGCTGCTTACATCTCTAGGTTTTCTTCTCAATCTTCCAAAGTCAGGTCTAGAGCCTGTTCAGCTACTCACCTTCATAGGCGCAGAACTGGACACAAAGCAGGCCAGAGCTTTCCTTCCTCTAGAAAGAGTAAAGACCCTGGTGGCTCTGGCCTCCTCCTTCACTCTGCAGGTCTCTCACCAGCAAGGCACTTTCTACAGCTTCTTGGGCACATGGCTGCTTCCACAGCTGTAGTGCAAGGAGCAAGATTTCAGATGAGGGACATTCAGTTCCATTTGAGAGCCTTCTGGTCTCAAAGGAGAGATCCTCTAACCAAATTGATTCCTGTAACTCGAACCCTGCTCCAGGCCCTGCAGTGGTGGCAGGATCAGAGCAATCTGAGACAGGGGTTCCTTTCATCCCTCAGTCTCACTCCTTGACCCTTACTACAGATGCATCCCTCTTGGGATGGGGAGCTCACATGGGCGACCTCACCACCCAGGGATTGTGGTCCCTTGGAATCTCTGCTCCACATCAGTCTGTTGGAACTCAGAGCTGTTTGTCTAGCACTTCAGGTTTTTTCTGCATCTGTCCGGAACAAAGTGGTACAGGTCAGAACAGACAACACCACTACAATGTGGTACATCAACAAGCAAGGGGCACTCGGTCTTGCCTTGTGCACCGAGGCAGTGAGGTTGTGGTCTCTGGCTTATTCCCAGACACCTCCCTCATGGCAGTTCACCTCCCAGGCAAGGACAATGTCCTGGCAGATGCTCTCAGCAGGATTTCCCAGGGCCATCACAATAGTCACTGGATCCCCTAGTACTGGGGTTAGTGTTTGCCGGTGGGGCACCCTCAGATAGATCTTTTGCAGCCCCAGACAATCACCAACTTCCGCTTTTTGTTGCAGGCCCCAGTGTTGGGTTCAGTCCCTCTGGATGCCTTCCTTCTCGATTGGGAAGGGAAGTTCCTCAATGCCTTTCCCTTTCCTCTCTTGTTCAAGGTGCTAGTCAAAATCAGATCTCAACCTTGCAAGATGATTCTGATTGCTCCAGATTGGGCCAGACAGCCCTGATATCCACTCCTTCTGTCCTTAGCAGTCCACCTTCCCTGTGTCTCCCCAGGAATCACAATCTGTTAACCTGTGCCCAGGGGAAAGTTTGGTATCCAAATCTCAAATCCCTCAACCTCAAGGCCTGGCTGTTGAGGAGTTAGAGTTTGCTGACCTACACCTTTCTCAAGGTGTACTCGATATCTTGAAAGCTTCTAGGAAGCATTCCACCAGGGCTATATAATTCCAAATGGAAAAGATTTTTCATATGGTGCTCTGGAAAGCATATTTCCCAGAATCTGCTGATTTGCCCACAGTCCTGGACTATATGGTCCATCTAAATACTTTGGGGCTGAGGCCAGCTACCCTGAAAGTGCATTTGGCAGCTGTCTCTGCTTTATTTCAGCAGGAAAGCTCTCTTCTCTTTCTGCTCACCCTGTATTCTCCAAGTTTTCAAGGGATTGCTTTACACCAATCCTCCATTCAGGGCTCCTGCTCCTGCCTGGAATCTTAATGTTTGCATTGCTCAGCTAATGCAACCCCTTTGAGCCTTTGTCTTCAGCAGAGCTTAAGTACTTGACTTGGAAAACTGTGTTTCTAGTAGCCATCACTTCTGCCAGGCATAAGTGAATTACAAGCTTTGTCAGTGGAGCCTGATTTTATCTCCTTTCACATAGATAAGGTAGTCCTCAGGACTAACAGGAAGTTCTTGCCTAAGGTGGTTTCAGATTTCCACCTTAATCAATCTATAGCTCTTCCAGTTTACTTCACTGACCATTCCTCCTCTGGCGAGAGGAGGTTGCACAGTTTAGATGTGAAGAGGGCCCTTAGTTACTACATAGGCGTACCAAGGGTCACAGGTTTGACTCCTCCAACTGTTCCTCATTTATGGTGAGGTTGGTAAAGGAAACCTGCCACTAAAAGATCCATTGCCAGGTGGATTGTCTCTTGTATCCAATTTTGCTATCAAAACTGGGTAAGGTTCCCCTTCAGGCCTGAGGGCTCACTCTACCAGAGGTACAGCTGCGTCCTTAGCTGCGGCCAGGGACATCCTATCTTAGAGATATGTCAAGCAGCTACCTGGAAAACAGTACACACTTTCACCAAGCATTACTCCCTGGACATCCAGGCTAGGGTGATGCTCGGTTTAACACAGCTAGTGCTTCAGAGCCTATTTCTAAGTAGGTTCTGTCCCTCCTCCATGGAGGTACTGCTGTGTAGTCTGCATATGTCATAATATAGCAAGACTTCATGTTGTTTGAAGAAAAATTAATCACCTTAGTAATGTTGTTTCTTCTAATGGAGTCTTGCTATATTATGACCTCCCTGCCTGCCCCTCTCAGAACCTTTGCTCTGGGATGTGGGTGGGCAGTGCAGTGTTGGCACTTAGTGATGCCCACCTTGTGTTTTCACCCCTTTTTGGGGGTGTTTGGGTATTGTATTTTAATTTACTTTTGGATCCCTGACTTGAGTCTTGGTTTTGGGACCAGAAAAATGTGTTAATGTTTTAGTAGCCAGTTGGCTAGTGTAGGTTTACAGCTTCCACACAGAAACTTAGTGAGTTTTGCTCATAAAGATCTGACAGTTTCAGTTTGAAGAACAACAGACAGAGTTTTTCAACCGAGCTCAGCAAGATTCCATGCCTGGCATGGAAGTTAACTCTTTCACCTCGGAGCAGTTCTAAGGCTGGGACAAACTGCATATGTCATAATATAGCAAGACTCCATTAGAAGAAACAACATTACTAAGGTGAGTAATTTTTCTTATATACCTCTGTGTGTAAACACTGACGCAGTGGCTACCCCAAAGGGCATTTGGCTGGGAAGCCATGTTTCAAGAAAAAATCACACATGCTCCCACAATACAAAAATCATGGGCTCTCACACAGTTTGCAAAGGGTGCTGACAGATGACAGACACGTGTTTCATCCTACCAGGACTGGGGTACACCACAACATAACCCAGACAGACCGTCTTATGATAGCTGGTTCATTCCACTGGGGTGTCAGATGAGGCATACTGAGCGAGTTCAGGTAGGGCCGAAACACGTGTCTATGTCATCTGTCAGCACCCTTGCTGAAACTGTGTGAGAGGCCTTGCTACCATGCAATTCTGCTTAAAGTTGAACCAGCATAAAATTCTGTGGTGATTTGCATATGCAGCCCATGATGTTTTGCATTGTGTGGGCATGTGATTATATATATATATATATATATGAATGGATGTGAACTCATTTCTTGGTTCGAGAGCTACCTGATCAATAGAACCCAAAAAGTCCATTGGAGAGGAACACAATCCGCACTAGACCCATGGTCTCCGGTACCCCAGGGCTCTATCCTGGGCCCCTGTTATTCTCACTTTTTCTCAATGACATTGAGGGCATCTGCGGGCTGAGCAACCTCATTCTATATGTGGATGACACTGTTGTCTACTGCAGTGACCGCTACCCAGTGTCATCTCCGCCAAACTGCAGGCCTGTCTCTCAGCTCTCAAGGCCTGGTTCACCTCCAGTTCTCTAGTGCTGAATGAAGAAAACTAAGGCTGTTCTGTTTGGGACTAGATGCCTGGGTACTGACTCAGCTCAACACAGCCCAAGGGGAAGAGAGTAGAGGTCATAGACAGGATCAAGTACCTGGGATCCTCCTTGACAGGAGCTGACCTATAAACCCCACATCGACTCCTTAACACGACCCATCCACCAGTGGCTTGGTCTCCTCTACCAGCTGGGCAACTCCTTTCTGGAGCCGAGGCACGAGCCATAGCCAACTGCAACCTTCTCCCTTCCATCCTATATGGTGCCCCCTCGCTACAGTTCCTCCAAGAGAAGGAGCTCAGCAAACTCTCCATGCTCTATCACAGGGTGGCTCGCTTTGCAACAAACTCCTCCCCAGGAGGCATCACTGCGAGGCCCACGGAGACCTAAACTGGCCCACCGACGGCACAAGTTGGCCTATTCCCTCTGCTTGCCTGGCCTTTAAATTCACCTCTTTGGCCCTCCTCCACACCTGCTTGGGCTGCTTACCCCAAAAGTCCAGTGCCATACCTTGCGATTCTTGGCAAGTCGTCCCTTGACATCCCCATGTTCACACCAGTCAAGGCAAGTGCTCCTTCCAGTATGCTGCTCCTACATATGGAATGCCTCCCAGCAAGTCTGGTTGGCAAGCCTACTCTCCTAGGGTTTAAGTCAGGCCTCAAAGTGTATCTTGTGGAACTTAGTCTCTGTGGTTGAATCGCTAGCCCCTGCCCGGCCAATTGTCATGCTATCTCCAGCTTAGCCACGCCTACTTACCCCATGAATCTCTTATAAAAAACTGTTAAATGTACTGTGCACCTGTTCTAATACTTGTGAGCCTTATGATGCCTGCTGTCTCTGTGCTAAACATTTGATACCAACTTCCCAATATGTATCGGTTGTAATTACTGTATATTGCTACCTCTGTATGTATTTACTGTAACTAACTTGGTCGCTTCTGAAAAAGGGATCTCTGGTCTCAGTGGCTTACTCAGTTACCAAAATCTAAATAAATAAATAAAAAAAAACAAGACAGCACATCTATATCAGTATTTGAGGTGGATTTGAAGGTTTGAAAACTCTGGAGATAAGTCTGATGTGTTCCCATTTTCAGATTCAGTATTTTGGACACACTTAAACTTGAAACCTGAGACTTGAAAGGCAATAAATACGTTAGTTGCAGCTGTTGATTTCAGTGGAAATAAAAACATAGATTAGGTTTTAGCTGACCATAGATACCATTATTATGAACCCAATCATACCTTTGTCTATAACTCAATATCAAGGACCTTTAGTAGGGATGGTAGTGAGTTTCATATATCCAAGTAATATGTACCCCAAGCTGAAGCTTTAAACCTGTTTGCAACTGTCTTTGGCACTTAGTACAGAAATGCTCAAAAGACATGTGGTCATTTCTTTCCTGTACAGAATCGCTGAGGTGGAGGGCAGGTCTCTGAGCTAGAGGAAAAAGTCAGGAGCTCCATGACTTAATCAGTAAGATGGAACAAGACAACTGTACTGTTAAAGAAAGATATGACAAACTCCTAGAAGAGCACAGGGCCAAGGACGAGACGCACGGAAGATAACGGAAGAAGGATCACAACTAATTGGAAGCATGGTCAAGATGAAAAGCATTGTAGCAGAAAGCGAGAACGAGCACAATGAGAGGTCAGTTATTCTATGTACAACAAAAGTAAAATGAAATCTTACCTTCTCTAGTCATATTATTCAATTTATTCTATCACATCTCATTGTCCAGTACATTTCACTTAGATGTAGATACCATGTTATCCACCAGTAGTGATCTTGATCTGGAAATGCAATAACATAATCTGTTAATAACATAAGGTTTAGGAACCTGAAACTTGGCATGCAGCCATGTCTTTGGTCATGATGATTAATAAACCCTATACTTTAGGTGAATTAGTTTTAGCAATTTTAAGTTAAAATAGAAATAAATTTAAATATCTTTAGTTACAGTGCTTCTGAATGGTTGTGCTTATGTTAAGCTTGCAGAGCATGCAGATATATTGGTATCAGTCTGCTGTTAAGGGCTTTTTAGGGCAAGCCCTTCCTACACCTGTCCCAGCTTCAGAATACCAACATTCCTTCCTAATTCTAGTTTGTCTGAGCTGTGAGAGCGCTTTTTGAGCATGGTTCTCCACCTGTCGCACCTCCAGAATACTGCATCTCTTGCCAATTCCATCTACTCTCAACCTTTGTACTGCCTTTGAAGTCCTTCCCAGTCACAATTCTGGAAAATGAAGGTAGAGGGTATTTTTGTGCAACTCCTAATTCCTGCTTGCAACATTACCTCTGTTCTTTGTTCCACATATGCTACTGTTTACTACTTTCCTATAGGGCTTCTGTTTAGAAGTTTATTTCTCTGGAATGACAGAGGTGTTGCACAACCATATACAGTAATTGCATACCTATGCTGCAGTGCTTGCAACTTATGGAATCACTGTGTTCTTACACAGTGTAAAGCAAGTAAAACAGATGTTCTAACATATTCCTATGCTCATTGATCACTTTAGGTAAGGAGCTGTGTTATTCTGCTACCTGTGTTTTGAACACAAAATTTAAACAAATTTGTCATAATAACATAAACAAGCCTCAACAGAAATACTCTGTGAATCAACTGGTCATGCTGCTTGTCTGAATTGGGCCCCAGGCCAGCGGTGTGGTGCTCGCATGCATTGCTAATGGTTACACAATGTAGCTGGTTGTCATTGAATATGGGGGACCATAATACTCAGGAACAACTCTATCAAGTCACTTGCTGATCTTCTGCAAAGCGTAAGAGGAGTTTGTTGAGTGAGAGCCAGTGGCAGAGGCCTGCTAAAAGAATCAAACATACTCACAACTACTGGGAGTAATTCTATTATGCACCAAAAATTGGCACTTAATACCAGTAGAATGAAAATGATGGCAGACATCTACAATTGTTTCTGTGCTGTATCACCTGGTACTTAACTTGTGTTGTATTGCTATATAACTGCAACATATTGCTGTATAATTAAACTATAGTATACACAACATAACCTATCCATTTGTCACAATGCTACTGTATATTGTGATGTTTTTTATGTGTACAGTTTTGGCCAGGAAAGACACAGTAAGTTGAACCATGTTTCCAGGAATGTCCTTGGAGCACAGGGAAGTTAAGTGATTGCTCATGGTCACATAGTATGCACGTGGTGGCAATGGGATGCAAACCCACTCTATGTGGTTAGCAGCTCAGTGCTGTTAACCACTATGCTATAATGCTTCCTCAAATGTGCCAGTGTCATACCTGGAAATAGGCTCACAATCTACTGCATTCATCTGATCCGTCAATCAGTCCATCAATGAAGTGTTTTAAAGTCCACTTCTTACGCATTTATTGCATGCCATACAGGTAAAATGTAACTATACATTAAGCATTAAGGTGTGAAGTAAGGACTGGAGTTAACATAAGGTTATATAACCTTAGGGGTGACAAAGTGGTAAGGCACAAGGTGAAACTGATGCACACATCTTAAAGAAGAACCACACTGAACCTGCATTTTTTCCCCTAAGTAGAAGCAGTTTTCAATTACAGGTTGAAATTCTGTTACTGTTCCCCTCTATACCAGCTTTTTAGCTATGACCATGGATGTTTCAGATTTACACTTTGCTGATAAGGGCTATATTAGAACTGTGTGATAAAGTGTGTCCTTTCTCAGTTCTTTTGTTGCCACAGTATACTGTGTCTGTGTTCTGCTGCAGAACTCTACCATGGAGAGAGACATAAACTGCATCATACTGTTCTAAAATAGTAAGTACTGTACCAATAATGTGCAATCAGAATCACCCACTGATGCTACAAAACGCCTCCATCAAGGAGCAATAACAGAATTGGAACCTGTACTTTAAAAACAGCTTCTACTGAAAAAATGACTTACAGGTTCAGTGCAGTTCTCCTTAAAAGGAAAAAAAATACCTTCATCAAATATTGTAAGTTCACCAATGGTAACTAAAAGACAATGCAGACATATCTCACAAGACATTATTTATTTATTTGTTTGTTTGTTTGAAAAATGTTTCACCAAGAAAAGACAACATGAGTTGTAAACAGCTCGTTTCCAGAAGCATCCTGGGTGGGTAGGTAGGGGTACAAGAATTGGGAGAACAGGCAAACACATAGCAATACAAGTACAATTACTAAAACAAAACAGTGTAATACAATTACAGAGCAGAAATAACCCAGACCAACTGGCCAGAATAAACAAAACCATGTTTGGATATAGCGTACTAAATTGCAACCCAAGAGTAGGTGATCCAGTAGGGTAAAGGTTAAAGAATGGAGAACACATTTGAAGAGCTAGAAGTAGTAGGCTGAGCACATGATTCAAAGAGCTATTGTATACCAGTGGAGGGTAGTTATAAGACAAATGGGAAGTGGACAGGTGAGGGAGTATAAGGTGGGGAATGGAAGAGGGAGTGAGAGGAGAGCTAAGATCTAACCCCTTCTGAATGGGAGAACCCTGCAAGGGGGACAGGACTAGGCAGAAGGGAGGGCAGAGAAAGGGTGCGAGGAGGTGTAGAGAAGACAGGGTGGAGGAACAGGAGGGGAGGATAGAGATACGGGAGTAGGGGGTGGGTGGGTATGGATTTGAAAGTGGGGGAAAGACAGAGGAAAAGAGAGAGAAAGAGACAATCTATACCCCTTCAGGATGCAGAGAACCTTCATGAGGGTCAGGATTAGAAAGTGGGGGAGGAAGAGGGTACAAGAGAGGATCCAGGATCTATACCTCTTCAGGATGACAGAGAACCCTGCAAGGAGGACAGGACCAGGCAGAAAGGAGGATTAAGAAGGGGGCAGGGAGGGAGGAGGTGGAATATGTGGGTGACCAGAGGGAGAGAGGATAAGGAACAGGAGACTGAAGAAAATAGGGTAAACTAGAATGAAAAAGAGAGCATGAGTGTGTGGGGGGTAGTGGGGAGGAAGCAGTAGAGTGTCGAAATAGCACAGTAGGTTGTGGATGGTAGTAGAGAGTCAAAATGGCACAGTAGGTTGTGGTGGGCTTGGAGGAGGGGTGGCAAGGTGGCAGTATGTGAGTGGGTAATCAGAGGAAGGGTTCAGTTAGAAGACAGAGGTAAGTCAGAGCAGAGGAGTAGGGGCTAGTGCTCAAGGGTGGGGAGGGTTGCAAAAGGGACTAGTAACAAGTACAGTTAGAGAATGGAAGCAAAGTAGAGCTAAAGGGCACATGTCAGGGTTGGGAGGGTTAAGGGGCTAAGAACAATTGCAGTTAGGGGAATAGAAATTATGAATGGCTAAGGAGATTGAAATGGGCTAGAGGAGAGTCTGATAGGAGGTGGCAGTCAGTTCCAAAGCTTTGGGCAGTGGTAGGGAAAGCTTCCTGGCCAACAGAGGTAGAGCAATGAGGAATAGCTAGAGTGCATGTGTCAGTGGATCTGAGAGGGTGGGGAGAGAGGTGGAGCAGAGACTAAGGAGGAGAGGTAAGAGGGAGAGTCCCAAACCAGAATTTAGATGTGAACTTAAGCAGTGAGAGAGAACCCTCTACCAAAGAGGAAAAAGCTAGAGAATGATACAAGGTACAGTGATGTGTGCGGAGGGGAATCAAGAGCAAAGCGACAAAGCACTGAAGAGAGTATCCAACCTGGTAAGGGAAGACTTAGGAGCAGCACTGTAGTGTATGTCAATAGTCAAAAAAAAAAGGAGTATCATTTTCTGAACAAGATCACACCTAACTGTAGTGGTAAGGAACTACGGTTCCTGTAATGGGCTGAGCCTAGGCGAGTTTTCTCAGAATGGTGTCGATATGTACAGAGAATTTAAGGTGTTACAGGTTAAACTGTTGTGTAAGTAAAATCTTATATTATGTTGTGCTTCCATTTTGTGTATGGAAAGACTGATTAATTTCTATGTATTTTCAGACCTCTAGCATCAAGTAGTAAGACTAGCGCAGTCGGGTTTTTGTTGACTTGTGTTTTGTTGTTATGTTTGCATTCATAGGCTGCAGCAGGAAAAGTTGGATAAGGAGCTTGCCAATGCTACAAGCTTCACCATGTGAGTATTTACCATCTGAGTTACTTTAAGCTTGTGAATACAGACATCAGGCAAATTAACTTGATACTGTATTATAGATCACAGGAGCGTCCGACCAATCAGTACTTGCAGCACAGTAAGAGTACTCACACACTAAGCCACTGTAATGGGCTTCTTGCTGACTACCTCTGACATCAGCATTTAAATATATATATTGTTTTATTTAATACAGTAAACAATCTGTAATAATGGCATGAGTCTGTTTGGAGGCCTCTTATGGATCTAAGAGTGTTGCTCTTGCATTCTTAGGACCACAGAACTGCTCACCTTTGGTTTGCAGTCCTCTGGTCCAAAGAGCGCATGAGGTGACAGTCATATCCATTAGAGGTCTTCCAAACAAACCCATAAACCTAAAAACTGGATGTAGGCTGGGAAACAGAAAACCCATGGCAGCCAGACCAGGACGAAATAAGTTGTCACTAAAATGCACAAAGTTTGCATGTTGCACTATATGAATTACTGGTGAATTAACTGGTTTCCAGTTTGTTTACTTCATTTATTTGGTAATATACCCATCTGTGGTGTACTTTCAGGGCCTTAAAATCAGTAACAATATATAAACCAGTGTGTCTTTGGCATGGTTCAGATTTGAAAATATCGGATACAAGCCTCCTGACATCTAGCACAAATGTTTTTTTATCAAACTGTTTGTGATTGGCCCTCAACATGTAAACCATCCAACTGTATTGTGAGGTAGAAACTCACACAGCAGTGTGAAAATGTGTGCATTGGTATTTATATGGTTTGCTGTTAACTGAGACTTAGAGATGTATTTGAGTGTCTGTCTTAAAAGCTCAGTGTGCAATGTGAAACTGTACCTTTTGTGAAACAAGTGAGTTCTGGGAGTTTAAATGAGTTGTATCCTTCAGAATGTGGATCAGTTCAGACATATGCTTTCAAACAACATGAAGTCTTGCTATATTATGACATATGCAGTTTGTCCCAGCCTTAGAACTGCTCCAGAGGTGAAAGAGTTAACTTCCATGCCAGGCATGGAATCTTGAGCGTGAGCTTGGTTGAAAAACTCTGTCTGTTGTTCTTCAAACTGAAACTATCAGATTCTTTACTCCGCCTCACTGAACAGTCGCTCCGGAGATTCCTCCTACTGCTTGGTTCATTTTGACCGGTTAAAAGTGTCATTTTCGTTTTTTAAACCACATTTGTATATTTTAACATCAACGGTCGGTTCAAGCTCTGTCTGTGTATCGTAAGTAATAGATAGGTTTTACATTTCTCTGTGTGGAACTTTCAAGCGTTGTTATCGGTTCGGTTTGAACCGATCAGGTTGTTAAAACTTATTAAATTACATTTAGAGTCGCGGTTCCGGTTCTTATCGGTTCTAAAAAACCCGATTTCATTCGTTTTTCGACCCATGACACGGTTGGGAACGATAAGGGTGTCTTGCTTGGCGATTTGCGGAAAAGGGGCAAGTTTTTGGTTAGGCTGGCATTATGTCTGAAACCCAAAGAAAAACTGGGCCCACTGGGTTTCCAGCACTGTAGTGTCTGTGGGAAGCCTTTGCCAAGGCTGACCCCACACCACATGTGTTTATTGTCTGAGGTTTGACCACCTCAATGCAGACTGCCAGATCTGCAAGAATTTCCCAGCAGCTACCCTGGATAAGAGAGTTGGTAGGCTCAGGGAGCGAGAGGCCAAAAGTCCGCTGACCGGATGGCCAGCCGGTTCGGTGCCAGCCGAACGGAGGGAGTGCCCTCTGACCAGGGCGATACTTCCTGGCAACGAAGAGCTGACTCAGAGGAGCCAGTTCCAGCAAAGAGGTCTAGAAAATAAGCAGGTGTGGAGCCAAAATTTCCTTCTCCAACCACTGCAGAGATAGCCAAAGATCCAAATTGTTCAGTCGCTTTCCCGGTTCCGTCCGAACGGCACCATCAAGTAAACGGTCAGTTGGTCGGTTCCACGGTTCAAGAATATGATATAGAGGAGTTTTATGAACCAGAGGAGGGAGGAAGATTATGAAGAGAGTGAATGTGATTTTGAAAGTCTGGATGTGCCCATTGAACGGACATCTCCCCAGACAGACCTTCAGGAGTGTCTCCCCTAGGCTTTCTGAGTCCCTTCTCATTTCTGTTTTATAAAAAGTTGCTGAAACCCTCCGGCTTCCTTTGAAGAAGCTGTGGATGAACAGGAGGAGCCTGACTATGTGAAATGATGGATATCCCAGAGTCCAGGAGATTGTCTATTCCTCTACATAAATCTTTTAGAAACAGACAATAAAAATGTTAAAAGCTCCTAATTCTTTACCTCCGGTGGATAAAAAGATGGACAGGAGGTACACATTGTCAGGCTCTGATACGGAGTTCCTTTCACAACAATGCAGCCATGTTGGGGTAGTGCAGGCTGCAGCCTGTGATAAGGCAAATATTCCCTTGGCTTCACACCCCTGACAAGGACTCAGGAGGATTGATGCCATGGCAAAGAAATAATACATGGCAGCATCATTGGGACTCAGACAGGCAAATTACATGGCCTATGTTGCAAGATACCAGAAATCTAGATGGGATACTGTCATGGCTTTAGCCAAACAGGCCCCTGGCCAGCTTGCCAAGGAGCTGGAACAGGTGGCTGCTGATGGTATTGAGGCATCTAAGGTGCAGTTCCACGCTGCAGTGGATTCTAATGATGTATCCTCTAGAGTCATGGCTACATCTGTGGCTTTTCGTAGAATGGCTTGGCTCAGGTGTACTAGCCTGTCACAGGATACCCAAGCTAAGGCCATGGATTTTCCTGTTGTGGGTAATTCTCTTTTTGGGGAGCAGACAGAGAATTACATGAAGAAAATGGATGAGTATAGGACCACTTATAGGAGTGCACAGGCCAAGGAGAGGCAAGCCACTCCTCAGAGGCAGCTTTCCAGGCAGAGGCAGGCCTTTTCCACAGACCTTTTACCAAACCCAGGCCTCCTCTTCAGCTTACGTTCAGAGGGGGTTCTTCAGAGGGAGAGGCAGACTGGGTATGAGCAGGCCTGCTCCCACCCCTCAGCCTAAAGCCCCTGCCAAACAGGCACCCTGATGGGATGCCCAGGGCTGGTTCTCCATTACCTGTAGGGGCAGGCTGGCTTACTTCGTCCAGGACTGGGAGTCTTTAACATCAGACAAGTGGGTCCTGGAAGTAGTAAGCCAGGGTCTGGTTCTCAGCTTCAAAAAATTTCCAAAGATGAGAATCAGATTTTGTCCACCTGCAAATCCTCTAGAGACTCTTGCTTTGGAAACAGAAGTCTCAACCCTCCTGGCTCTCAGAGCTATAGAAAGGGTTTCTCCCTACACCAGGGCAAGGGTCTGTACTCCAGGTACTTCCTTACCCCAAAAGACAGAATAAAAGATTGCCATCTTTCCTTACCTGGACGACTGGCTCATAGTGGGTCAGTCTCCAGACCAGGTCAAATCACACCTGCAAGTTACCCAGCAGCTGCTTACATCTCTAGGTTTTCTTTTCAATCTTCCAAAGTCAGTTCTAGAGCCTGTTCAGCTACTCACCTTTATAGGTGCAGAACTGGACACAAAGCAGGCCAGAGCCTTCCTTCCCTAGAAGGTAAGGACCCTGGTGGCCCTGGCCTCCTCCTTCACTCTGCAGGTCTCTCGACCAGCAAGGCATTTCCTACAGCTCCTTGGGCACATGGCTGCTTCCACAGCTGTAGTGCAAGGAGCAAGATTTCAGATGAGGACATTCAGTTCCATTTGAGAGCCTCCTGGTCTCAAAGGAGAGATCCTCTAACCAAATTGATCCCAGTGACTCGAACCCTGATCCAGGCCCTTCAGTGGTGGCAGGATCAGAGCAATTTGAGACAGGGGTTCCTTTCATCCATCAGTCTTACTCCTTGACCCTTACCACAGATGCATCCCTCTTGGGATGGGGAGCTCACATGGGCGACCTCACCACCCAGGGATTGTGGTCCCTCAGGAATCTCTGCTCCACATCAATCTGTTGGAACTCAGAGCTGTTTTTCTAGCACTTCAGGTTTTTCTGCATCTGTCCAGAACAAAGTGGTACAGGTCAGAACAGACAGCACCACTACAATGTGGTACATCAACAAGCAAGGGGGCACTGGTTCTTGGCCTTGTGCACCGAGGCAATGAAGTTGTGGTCTCTGGCTTATTCCCTGAACACTTCCCTCATAGCAGTTCACCTCCCAGGCAAGGACAATGTCCTGGCAGATGCTCTCAGCAGGATTTCCCAGGGCCATCACGAATAGTCACTGGATCCCCTAGTACTGGGGTTAGTGCTTGCCAGGTGGGGCACCCCTCAGATAGATCTTTTGCAGCCCCAGACAATCATCAACTTCCACTTTTTTGTTGCAGGCCCCTAGTGTTGGGCTCAGTCCTCTGGATGCCTTCCTTCTCGATTGGGAAGAAGTTCCTCTATGCCTTTCCCCTTCCTCTCTTGTTCAAGGTGCTAGTCAAAATCAGATCTCAACCTTGCAAGATGATTCTGATTGCTCCAGATTGGGCCAGACAGCCCTGGTATCCACTCCCTCTGTCCTTAGCAGTCCACCTTCCCTGTGTCTCCCCAGGAACCACAATTTGTTAACCTGTTCCCAGGGAGAGTTTGGTATCCAGATCTCAATCCCTCAACCTCAAGGCCTGGCTCTTGAGGAGTTAGAGTTGCTGACCTACACCTTTCTCAGGGTGTACTCGATATCTTAAGCTTCTAGGAAGCCTTCCACCAGGGCTACTTATAATTCCAAATGGAAAAGGTTTTCCATATGGTGCTCTGGAAAGCATATTTCCCCAGAATCTGTTGATTTGCCCACAGTCCTGGACTATATGGTCCATCTAAATACTTTGGGGCTGAGGCCAGCTACCCTGAAAGTACATTTGGCAGCTGTCTCTGCTTTTGTTTCAGCAGGAAAGCCCTCTTCTCTTCTGCTCGCCCTGTATTCTCCAAGTTTTTCAAGGGATTGCTTCACACCAACCCTCCATTCAGGGCCCCTGCTCCTTCCTGGGATCTTAATGTTTGCATTGCTCAGCTAATGCAACCCCTTTGAGCCTTTGTCTTCAGCAGAGCTTAAGTACTTGACTTGGAAAACTGTGTTTCTAGTAGCCATCACTTCTGCCAGGCGCATAAGTGAATTACAAGCTTTGTCAGTGGAGCCTGATTTTATCTCCTTTCACAGAGATAAGGTAGTCCTCAGGACTAACAGGAAGTTCTTGCCTAAGGTGGTTTCAGATTTCCACCTTAATCAATCTATATCTCTTCCAGTGTACTTCACTGACCATTCCTGCTCTGGCGAGAGGAGGTTGCACAGTTTAGATGTAAGAGAACCCTTAGTTACTACATAGAGCGTACCAAGGGTCACAGGTTTGACTCCCTCCAACTGTTCCTCACTTATGGTGAGGTTGGTAAAGGAAACCTGCCACTAAAAGATCCATTGCCAGGTGGATTGTCTCTTGTATCCAATTTTGCTGTCAAAACTGGGTAAGGTTCCCCTTCAGGCCTGAGGGCTCACTCTACCAGAGGTACAGCTGCGTCTCTAGCTGCTGCCAGAGACATCCCTATCTTAGAGATATGTCAAGCAGCTACTTGGAAAACAGTACACACTTTCACCAAGCATTCTCTCCTGGATATTCAGGCCAGGAGGGATGCTCAGTTTAACACAACCAATTAGCCTCAGAGCCCTATTCTAAGTAGGTTATGTCCCTCCTCCATGGAGGTACTGCTGTGTAGTCTGCAATTGTCATAATATAGCAAGACTTCATGTTGTTTGAAGAAAAATTACTCACCTTAGTAATGTTGTTTCTTCTAATGGAGTCTTGCTATATTATTACCTCCCCAACCTGCCCCTCTCAGAACTTCTACTTTGGGTATGGGGTGGGCAGTCCAGTGTTGGCACTTATTGATGCCCATTTTATGTTTCCACCTCTTCTTTTGGGGTGTTTGGGTGTTGTGTTTTATTTTATCTTATCTTGTCTTATCTTTTCTGGTCCCCTGACTTGAGTCTTGTTGTTAGGCCAGGAAAATGTTAATATTTAAGTAGCCAGTTGGCTAGTGTAGATTACAGCTTCCACACAGAACCTTATTGAGTTTTGCTCAGAAGATCTGACAGTTTCAGTTTGAAATATTACAGACAGAGCTTTTCTAACGAGCTCGTGCTCTAAGTTCCATGCCTGGCATGGAAGTTAACTCTTTCACCTCGGAGCAGTTCTAATGGTGGGACAAACTGCGATTGTCATAATATAGCAAGACTCCATTAGAAGAAACAACATTACTAAGGTGAGTAATTTTTCTTCTGTCCCATGGACCCACCCTTCCCTCTTTATCCCTGAATACAGGTAATAGTGGCATAGATGCAGTACCAGCTGCTTAGTGCCCCTGCCTTACCAAAATTCACTCTCTCTTTATGTAATGCTGTAATTTTGTAAACTGCAAACCACGCTGGGGGGGTCTGTGTGTTCTGAGTGACACTAAATAAATTGGTCAGTCCAGTATGCACATTTATATTGAAGGTCAGGAGGATTGGAGGGCAGTGATAACAGGAGGGCAAAGTACAGGAGCAGTATATATATATCTATACACACACACACAGTATATAACATGGGCATACATTGGTGGTCATGAAAAAGTTACCCTTTTTGCTGTACATCTTGTGGTACCTCAGACAAATTGGATTAATGTTAAATTAAAAGCAGTGGAGTTGCTGCAGCTTGCATGCCTCATCTGCTACGTTATTTTACAGCCATGGGAAACTTGTTTCTGAACATAACTGTGGATTATTTCAGTAAAAGGAGATACATCTCTTACGGAATTGTTTCCATTGGTAAGACTGCTGAAATGTTTACTTTGGTTTCGAGATCATACCAGTACCTGTGGATAAGACAGCTAACAGACTTCTTTCGAAAATAAACTATGTATCTGTGGGATCACAAAATCTACAAGGATTGGGATCTATGTATGACTATAGTGATTAGAAGATTGAATCATTTAGTACTGTGGTTACATCACTGCCATCTTTATACTGTAGCAATCTCCAATGGCTCTCATGTAGGCTCACCATCTCTACTCTCTTGGTGTACTTACTGATAACATATCTCGCTCTGGTGTTCCCCCCTTCTCTTGCTCAGCTACTGACTCCTCTAAACTCCCACTATGCCCTCCGTTCCAGTGACCAAATGCTTCTTCAAGTGCCCAGATGCAAAACAGCCATGGGTGCACAAGCCTTCTCACACCTTGCACCTAGTCACTGGAACTCCTTGCCTACAAAATCCACTTTACTCACACTAGCTTTAAACACTTCCTAAGAAGTTACCTGTTACAATCTGACTACTACTCCTGCTTTCTTCCCCTTGAGCCCTCCTGACCCCTCCTGCAATACCTGATCTACCTTAGGCCTAGCCACACTTCTTGCACTTACTTCTCTCTGTCTTTATAGATCTACCTATACTCCACACATTCTTCGATGGATATCTATGCTCCCTCCATCTACTATTTATTTATTTATGTCTTTGGTGACTGGTAAGTGGGCTGATCCAAGGACCATTTTCAGTCACGACCTGGGACACATGGTAGCACTAACTCAAGTAATACAGTGCATACAGGTACATAGTGATAAACAAGCCTCAACATGAGGTGACTTAAAGGATACCTAAACAACATTGGACAATAAGCTATTCAAACATCTGACTCTGTAGGTGACTAAAGGAAAGGCTGCTGTATTCATTAATGCTAAAACAACATTTATATAATTCACCTAAATGTGGTTCCAGAGCATTTGAAAATTGTAAAATCAGCCTTCCAATTTAAAAAACTGTCTTACCTGCTTCCTAAAATGGCCACAAATGTGTTATGTGATGACATCATTGGAGCCAAAGTCAGAGAGACATATGGCTCACTATAGTGCTAACTAATCCATTTTCCTTTGTATAGAATTGTTTCACCCAAATGGTGAAAACTGTGTACAGTATTTTGTATAATACATATGTTAGGCTATGGTTCTGTTCATTCTGTTTACTTTAACATGCTGAAAATATGTTTTAATCCAACCGACTTTCTCTGTGGCAAACCACAGTGCAGTACAAATCTTGAAAAACCTGGTGGTCTAGTGGTTATGGTGTATCTAGTATGCTACAATGGGGTGCTGGGGCAGTGTGTGTACTTTATATGCACTTTTTAACATTTTATTAAACCTTAATATTTTCTGCTATTATTCTTTACTAGTACATTTTTGACAGAACCTGCAAATGTAATCCATAGTTTGAATATAAATATTTGTACAATCAATAAATCAGACTTATTCAACAAAGTGAAATGCAGCAGCAGCAAGCAAGTACTTTACAGTGGGGAAGGGGTTGCAGCCACACTCTTCACCACCCTAGAGCCACCACTTTTGAGTAGCAAAGTTCTTGTGCAGTCCAATGTTAGAGTTCATACTGTCTTGAAAATCAAATATATGCTTGTCTTGTCTTCTTTGTCCATGGAAATAATAATAATAAGAATCAGCATTTATATAGTGCTTTTCATACACATTGTATCCCAAAGTGCGTTACAAGCAATACTAGACTGGTAGTGAAGTTGCTTAACATGTAGTGGCAGCCATTTCATACATTAATACCCACACAGCCTTGGACAATTGCATGAACTGGTTTTATGGGAAGGGAATGTTGGCCAGGACAACAGGGTCAGGCAGTGGGCATGGTGCTGGCAGCCCCATATCTTATTTCTCACAGTAATCTGCTCATATTTCTCTCTGCTGTCTTCCTCCTTCCTGAGTATAGCAGTATCTTGCAAGTGGCCTTCTCAGTCCACCTCTGGTATTCATTCTTCACTACTCCTCCTCAGACCGAAAACTGGTGAGCTCATCAACTTCCCATCATGAATGCACGTAGTAAAGTCCCGTTTTGTTTTGACATATCAAATATAAACATATCATTCCAGTAAGTCAGGCTGATAGCAGCAGGGAACAAGGGAATGATGGGCTTTCCTATCCTTAAAGATCTAGGCTACCTTTGATTAGGCACTATTAAATGATGAGTGTGCACATCATTATGCACGTCATTTAATAGTGCCTAATCATAGATAACTGAGATAGTCTATGGGTAGAAGCCTATTTTCCACTTGTGCCATGCTGCTGTCAGCCACTAACCTGAAAGATCATGTTTGGTCATTAATATGTAAAAATAACATGGAGACTGTGCTAACCACATTCATGATGCGGAAGGGTAGTGAACTCACCAGTTTTAGTGTGGGGAGCAGATGAAGAATGAATGCCAGAGAGGGACTGAAGAGGCCATTCCAGCAGGGTACAACTATATTCAGGTTAGTTGAAGACAGGAAGGAGAATGTTGAACAGATCACTGTGAGATCTGAAATGTAGGGCTGCCAGCATCGTGATCACTACCTGACTGTGGATTAGAGTAGCCAGTGATGACAAATACTCAGAGTGGCAGGGCTGCACCTAAACTGTTACTTGAATTCAGCATAGGAAGAGTACCCGGAGGTGCCGACATTTATTAGGACAGTATTGAGGAGTTGTGTACAGCTCATTCAGTATTTGGAAGGGTGGTAGCCAGCCAACTCACATTGTAGAGAAGAGCACAGAAAAGTACTGGAGAAGAAGTGATGGGAACTATCCTGTGGGATTCTACAGATCACAGGTAAAGTAGTAGACTGACATTGTAAGTCAGGTGGATTCGCTCAAGGTATTAGTATGCCTCCTGCCAATAATATTGTTATCCATTGTAAGTGCAGCCTTATGAGGGCATGAACAGCAGTTTTTCTGGTGGGTCATGATGCTTATTGCTTGGCCCTTGAGGAAAACCTAGTTGTTGGTTAATGAGGTGAGAAAACACAACAGAGGAACTGTACATACTACCTTCACTGTGCAGAAGCGGTGGTGATCCACTCAATGTTTACTGTGGAAGCAGAAGGCAAACATTGAGAAAGTGGACTGAGAGTGATTTGGGAGGCATTTTTAACAGTGCCAGCTGATGCATAGGTGTGCACAACTCTCTGAGGTACAAGATTACAATCTGAGGTGTGATAATTCTCTTCATGAGACCTCATGCACATATGTGGCCCAGGCAGTAGTAAGAGCAGTGTATGGATGGTGGGGCATTCAACAGATGGCAGAGCTAGGTGCAGGGGTTCACATGGAAAAAGAAGCCTTTTTGTGGATTAACAAGAGAGCATGAGCTTTGAATTGAACTAGACCGGTACTTTGCTGTGAGACCCTAAGCAAGTTACTAAACTTTCTTGTGCTCCCAAGCCACACCTGTAAACAAGATTTCAGCTTAATGTGTCTCTCCTGGTTAAGAAAACAAAATTCAGGGCATCACATAACCACTAGATCATTAGATATTTGAAGTGTTGTACTGCACTGCGATTTGCCAAAAGAGAAAGTTAGCTGGATTGCAAAGCATTTTCCACAAATTAAAGTAAACAAAGTGAACAAAATCATAGCCTAACATGTGTACTGATCAAAATAATCCATGAGTTAACACATGGTGTTGATCATTCTGGCACAACAATTCAAAACAAAGAGGGAAAGAAGAACTAGTTAGCACTATAGAAATATATGTGGGTGTCTGTCTTTGCTCGATGATGTCATCATGACTCATCACTTAACACACTTGGCAGACATCTTAGAGTGAAATCAAGGCTGTTTTCTGAAAATGAATGGTTGATGTTTACATTTTCATAAGCTATGAAACTTCATTTATGTTATTTACATAAATGCAGTTTTAGCATCAATGTAAACAGCAGCTTTATTTAGGCTCGCCATGATGCCAGAGATTTTGAAGTTTGCAGTTTTAAAAACTGCTTGTTTAGGTACCCTTTAAATAGTACAAAATTGTTTTTTCAACAAAAATAGCAATACAGAGCAGAAATACATAAAATCACTGGTAGTCATTAAGTCGGTAGCTTCAGGTAAAACTGCAAATTCAACAGTCCAGGTAGTGGAAACTCAAATCAGTTACAGTAGCCAGGAGATAGGCAGGGCTGTAGCATGTGATACATAAGGTGCAAGAGTGAAATATGTTACATACTAGAAGATGTGGGACATAGAGATCAAAGAGGAGTAGTCACGGGTGGAGGTGGAGGGGCAGGCATTAGACATGTGCAACTCGGTGAGGAGAGGTGAGAAACACCCGGCATTAGTCAGAAAAGCAGTGACAAGTGGCTTCAGATGAAGCCAATCTTTATATTTTTCTTGAAAGACAGGTGGAAGGAGGGACGATTGGATGGATAAGGAGATTCTGTTCCATACTAAGGCAGAGATGGAGAAAGCTTTACTACCCATGTCTACTATATTTCATTTTAGTCAGCAGCTCTGCACTTACCACTATAAACTTATCCAATAATTTCACCTTTCATCCTATCAAAATGACGACAAAACTGATGTTTGAACCCTACTGTTCTTACACCACTTCCCAGAGCATTTGTACATAGCTGGTGTATCTTGCTAAATATGAAACTGCTTATTTGCTTATCCTGTCATTTGACCATGTTTCCTTGTCAAGAATGCTATCAGCACTTATGATTGAACCCTACTGTTGTTGAACTCCTTTCTCAGACATTTGTATATTGTTGGTGTATTTTCCTGAGTAGGATATTATTTATTCCATTGAACTGCTCCATGATTTTGTATATTTTTTGCACCTCTACTTTTCTGAATTACTGTCATTTTACTTTGTTTTGACTGTATCTGTGTCCTATTGATTACCTTCTTGGAACTGCTCTTTAAATTGTTTTATGTGCCACTTCCACTCTATCAATTGTATTTGTGTGACTGTAATTACAGTTTATACTCTCCCAGTTTCTGCCTGCAAATAGGCATTTTATATGCCTAGTGCACCTACCAATCACCAAAACAAACAAAAAAATAAATGCAGTAGCTTAATAGTTTGTGGAATATAGCATTATAAACAATGTGGAACCAATGTACTGTATAAATCCACTGGTTTCTAAGGAGGTTGGTAAATACATGTTTTACATTAATAATGGACCTTAAAGCTGCATGGTGGGGTGCATTTATTTGTTGCAGTTTAGCACGAGAGGCAGGAGTGTAGACTGTGTTTCTATAGTTCAGTATGGATAGAAAGTGTTCAACACCAGCTGCTATCTTGTTTCAGTAGAAAAGCATATCTGAAGAAAAAAAACTTCAGTGTTTGTTTCCTAGCCAGATGATCATTGTGAAATCCAAGTCATGGCACTTTGCTTATAGTATATGCTATTCCAGAGACTCTGCACACATTTAGTAATTGCAGTTTACCTACATTTTTAATGGTTAGATTTGTCTAACGAAAATCATGGGCATACAATAAGTTTTGTTTGAATTCAAAAGCAGCTCAAGATTTGTTCTTTTTGGTATGTTTTGGGAAAAATACTGTACATAAATTTATCATTTGCATTTACTGTAAGTGAAGGTCGTTGTTAGCTAGTTCAGAACTGGGGCATTTTTGCCAACTTCAGTGCCCCCAGCAGTCTCCACTAGTTCAGGTCCCATATTGTGCCACTCTTCTGCCTGCTAGACTCACTATGTCACTGTCATCTATGGTCAGATCTGACAGGGTTGGCTGTGTTTGTCTAAGGCACCCACCTGCCCTAATGCAGCAAATAAGGAAATGGAAAGCATGTTACCAAATCAATTACCAGACACCAGTCTGGGTAGTGGATGTGCCAGCAAAGTAGATTGGGTGATATGGGAGGTGCCCAGGAATTCTGTCACCCAAGGCCTGATATTTTCCCTGTTCTTGCCACCTTCACTGCCTCCCCACTTGCACCACATCAGCACTCTAAGGGTGGGACCCGGCCAGAACATTGCCACCAACACAAGCAATGGTCCTAAACAGCCTTCAGGTGCCGCCTGAGTGGTGCATGGCTTCCTTTTCCCTGTGAGGAGATCATTGCTGAGAAACACTGCGGTCCTCCCTGTCAGCCTTAACCACTGATGTCCCAGGCTTGGGACACAAACCCATATAATCAGTTGATATGTTTACATGTATTGGTGATCAATTGCCTTGTCTTCCATTCCAGGCAATCGATCATGACTCAGTTCATGTTTACATGCAGGACAGCAACTGGACCACTAAGACATAAACGGGTCAACATGCAGGAGTAATATCATTAGAGTAACTTATTACTCTATAATCGATTTCAACCCTGCATGTAAACAGAGTGCATGACAACTGAGCATGCTTGTGGGATCGGTTCAAGCTCCAATCGTGGCTACATCCACTTTGATAACTGATGCTTAGATTTATCGATTCACTTGTTCAGTGCATTTTCATCCCAACATCATCAATAATATTTACATGCAGGGCTAGGACTGATTACAGCGTAACTGATTACTCTAATCAATCCTAGCCCTGCATGTAAATGGGGTAATTAGAGCAGTTGTTCCAATCAGTTCTGGAGTCACCTACCACTTAACACCATGGAACCAGTCGTGACCACTTGCTCTTTTCTGCCTCCCTAAATACCGTGGGCCAGATTTTTGGAGGAGCCTCAAGTTTTCACCACTCTTTGAAGTGATCCCATAATTACCGAAAGTTAGACAGACCACCTATGACATGGAATAACTTTAAAGTGTAGTTACAGTAATTTATGTCAAATGCAAAGGTGCTTGCTCTTTCATTTTCTGACAAAATCCGCTACACGCCTTGGAAACAGCTGTAAAACTTGAGCACCTTTAAAACTGGGCGCCGAGTTTAAACACAACTGGGAGGATGCTGATGGAGCATAAAATAACCCTTTTCATCAGCATACTCCGCATTAAATCAGACCCATTTTCTGATCTTGCAGAGTCAATCCTTCTGTAAAATCCCAGCCCTTTTGGATTCCCCTGTTTTTCTGGGAGCCTGGAATGATAGCCTGGTGCTTTCACATGTATTTTCAAAGCCCATTTTTAAATAGCTGTGTAAATATATTATACTACTTTACAGTTTATCCCACCTGAGATGCAGCTGGGAGGGCTGATGCTTTGGGTAGTGAAATGATTTGTTGAGGGTCTGGCAGTAAGCAAGTAGCTAAACTGATACTGGAGCAATGATCTCCTGGTTTACTTTTTCTCAGCTGGTGGGTGAGTAGGTGAGAAAGGGAGGTTACGTTAATGCCACCATGGCTTTGGTAGTAGAATAAACACCTTCAAGCAAAAGAGACTGCATAAAAGCTCTCCCAAAAACTGCTCAGGGGACATTTATTTAGTTAGAAATTGGTAACTTGGAAAGGCACACTGAGTCAGGGCTTGTTTACATTTACAGCTGGGCTGAGGGTTGCACAGTGGAAGAGGAGGTACAATGACAGCATAGTCTTAAAAAGGGAACAGATTACAAATATGATAGCTCTACCTGTCATTAGAAACATAGAAACTGAAGACAGAAAAGGACTGCTTGTCCACTTAGTCTGCCCATTTCCCTGCCTACTGTAATACTGCAGATCCTACTTGATCTCCAGCTTTACACTCTCTTTCCTATTGCTAAGGTTCCTTGTGCCTCTATCCCATGCATTATTAAATTCCCTTACCATTAGCAGTGTCAGTGGCTCCAGTGGGTAGCACACTCGCCTCTGAGGCGGAGATCAGGCGCTGTGGGTTCAGTTCCCACATCTGGCACTTGGGTTGAATATCCCAGTACTGACACTGTAGTGCAGCATGAGAGGGTGCTGCACTTCTGAGGTGCTGTCTTCGGATGAGACGTTAAATCAAGGTCCCATCTGCCTGGATTGGTGGTAGTTCAGGTGGATGTTAAAGATCCCCATGGCACTTATCGAAAAAGAGTAGAGAATTTCCCGGTGTCTAGCTAAATTTCCCTCATTCAGTAAAAATACCACCAACAGCTTAATCTGGTTCCAGGTCAGTTGGCATTCATCTGTACTCCCCTCCCGGGTGTTGCCTGAAAATAGGCAGGATTTGTCTAGTGCACTTACCCGGTCAACAAAAGCTAAATAAATAAATAAATAAAATTTTTGCCCACATATCCTTCTGTTCATGCATCCACACCCTTTCTGTAGAAAAAACACTTCCTCAAATTTCCGTGTCTACCCCCTCCAGCCTCATATCATGACCCTTTGTTCTTGAACATCTTTTTTCTGAAAGATGCCACCCTCTTGTACTTTATTATGCCCTTGGGTCTCTGAAGATCTCTATCATATCCTCCTTTCTCTCCTGTGTTCCAGGGTATACATATTGAGGTCCTCTAACCTCTCCTTATATGACTTTTGGTGCAGACCCTGCACCATTTTATTGTCCCTTCTCTGAGCTGCCTCTACTCTGTGTCCTTCTGGAGATGTGGTCTCCGTGACTGGATACAGTACTCCAGATGGGGTCTCACCAATGATTTCTACAGTGGTATCACCACCTCCTTTTTCTGCTAGTGATACCTCTCCTGTGTGCCCCAGCATCCCACTGGATCTCCCTACAGCCCTTTCACTATGCTTGATCACCTTTAAGTCATCAGATCTGATTACCCCCAGGTCCCTTTCCTGTTTAGTGGTTGTCAGACCCTCCCTCCCCTATCATCTCCTCCTGGGTTTCATGCCCCAAATGCATAATTTTACACTTTTTGCACTGAATCTTAGCTGCCACCTCTTGGCTGCTCTTAAGCCTGCTTAGGTCCCTCTGCATCCCCCAAACCCGGCATGTCAACCTGTAGCAGATCATAGTGTCATCTGCAAAGAGGCATGCCTTCCTTTAAGCCCATCTGAATGTCACTTATGAAGACATTAAAGGCTGGCCTCAGATCTGATCCTTGTAGCAACCCACTGATCACCCTCTCCTCCTCTCCTTGTAATGAACTCCATTTACCACTACCCTCTGTATTCTATCCCTTAACCAATGTCTGACCCAGTTTAATACCTTCGGACTCACTCCCATGCTGCACAGCTTGTTTACAAGCCTCCTGTGTGGAACAGTGTCGAAGGCCTTGCTGAAATCCTGGTAGGCCACATTCACGCCCTCCCTGATCTAATTCGCTGGTCACCCAGTCAAAGAAATCTATCAGATTTGACCTTCCTGCTGTGGATCCATGCTACCTAAGATCCTGTGCTTCACAGGATTCAAATATACCACAAATCATTTCCTGTAGCAATGGTTCCATTAATTTCTCAACCACTGAGGTCAGGCTGACTGGCCTGTAATTCACCTCTGTTTTTCTGAAGATGCTTCCCTCCTTCACCTTATTTATCCCCTTGAGGTACCTGAATGTTTCTATAATATCTCCTCTCTTCCTCCTTTCCTCAAGAGTATATATATTGAGATCTTCTCAGTTTCCTCCATATGTTTTCTGGTGCATTTCTTTCACCATTTTTGTTGCCCTTCTCTGTACCACTTCCATTCTGTGTATGTCCTTCTGGAGATGTGGTCTCCAGAACTGAACACAGTATTTCAGATGTGGCCTCACAAATTTTCTGTACAGTGGCATCACCTCCTGTTTTCTACTGGTGTTGCCTCTCTCTATACACACCAGCATTCCTCCGCCCTCGCCACTGCCTTCTCGCTGGCTACTTTCAGGTCATCCGTTATGATTACCCCAGGTCTCTTCCCAGTCTTGTTGTTGCTAGTATTTCCCTGCATCTTGTATTCCTCTTCAGGATTCCTGTGGCCCAAGTACATGACTTTTGCTTTTCTGGGTTTAATTTAAGCAGCCCGCTCTTCACTCTCTCCAACTTGCCTAGGTCTCTTCTCATTCTTTCCACCCCATCTGGTGTGTGTCCACCCATGTGCAGATCTTAGTATCATCTGCAAAGAGGCTTACCTTCCCTTCCAGCCCATCTGCAATGTCACCAAAGAAGACACTGAAGAGAACTGGCCCCAGTACTGATCCTTGTTGCATCCTGCTGGTCACCTTCCTGTCCTGGGACTGAACTCTGTTAAAACCACCTTCTGTGTCCTGCTGCTAAGCCAATTTCTGACCAATTTACTACCTTGGATCAACTCCCAGACTGCCCAAATTGTTTAACAGCCTCCTGTGTGGACGGTGTCAAATGCTTTGCCAAAATCTAGGTAGGCCATGTCCATGGCATCCCTCCCTCCCCATCCCCAGCCCCGATCAACCACCCTGATCACGTTGTCAAATCTATCAGATTTTTTGACAAGATCTGTCAGCTATGAATTTGTTTTGCCTTGGGTCTTGTGGCCTTTGGCCTCAAAATATGCCACAATCCTTTCTTTCAGCATTGATTTCATTATTTTCCCACTACTGAGGTCAAACTGACTGGCCTGTAATTTCCGCTTATACCTTGCTCCCACTTTTGTGTAATGGTACCACATTTGCCCTTCTGCAGTCCTTTGGCACTACTCCCTACTCCATTGATCTGTTGAGTAGGTCTGTCAATGGTGCCCTAGTACCTCTCTGAGTTCTTTCAGTATTCTGGGATGTACCCCATCTGGACCCATTGCTTTGTCCTCTTTTAGTTTCAAGAGTTCCTTTAGGACTCTCTCCTCCATGAATGGACTAGTATCTACCTCCACCATGTGTGCTTCTGTCATCTAATTTTGGTCCTCCTTCCCCCTCTGTTGTAGTTACTGAGCAAAGTATTTGTGTAGAATTTCTGCTTTTTCTAGATCCCTCTGTACCCCCTTTAGCCTGCATAATCCATGCATTGGCATTATTCCTTTCCCTGATGTTACCTGAAGAAGGTTTTGTCTCCTTCTCTTACTGATTGTGCAATTTTTCTTCAATTTGCGTCTTTGCACTCCTGACTGCCTTTGTGACTCCCTTCTGTTTTGCTTGATACAGTTCCCTGTCTTCCTCCTTCTATGTTTCTTTGTACTTCCTTAATGTCTGTTTCTTTTCCTTAACCTTCCTTGGCACTTTTTAGAAAACCATAGTGTTTTTTCTTCATTTTGCTTGTTGACTTGCTTTACAGAATCTTGCCGCCTCTGCTATGGCTCCCTTAAGTGTCTCTCACTGTTCTGCTATCCCCTCACCTTTGCAATGGATTTTCTTGAGGTGTTCCCCATTTTTGCAAAGTTGCCATCAGCCCCTTTGAAATTCAGCACTCTTACTTTTGTGGCTCGACTCTAATTCTGTCTTATCCTTAAACACATTGTATGGTAATTGCTGGACCCTAGATGGCTGCCCACTGACAGATCTGTTATTTTGTCACCATTAGTGAGAATCAGGTCTAATATTGCTCCCTCCCTTGTGGGCTTCCCACTAGCTACTTGAGGCATGCTCTCTGCAGGGCATCCAGGATGTCTCTGCTCCTTGCAGTGGCTGCTGCATAGGTGTTCCATTGCGTCTGCCATGTTTAGGTCCCCACTAACTACACTTCCCTTTTTCTGCCATTTTGTGGATGGTATCCACTAATGCCTGTCTGTTTCCTCCCCTGTGCTGGAGATCTTTAGATAATGCTAGTGCAGATGGTAGTGCTGTTTTTCCATCTCTAATGTGACCCATAGTGCCTCTTACCTTTCCTGTCTTTCCCAAACTGTTGCTTTGATCCCTCTCTGATCTGTATAGCCATCCCTCCGCCCTTTTGCCTACCCTGTCTCTTCTGAAGGTTGTGTACCCTGGTATGGTAACATCTCAGTCATGGTTACCTGTATTCCATGTTTCAGGGCCTGACGATATCTAGGTCTTCCTCCACCTTCAAGGCCACAAGGTCTGTGATCTTGTTTCCCAGGCTATGGGCATTTGTACACATGGTTTTCCATGTTTTGATGCCTCTGCCTGTACCAGTTCCCCCCACACTTATCAATATGCTTTCCTGTATGCCCCCATTGGTGTTTTCTTTTTGTTAATTCCTCTGCCCTGGTCTCTTTCTGTTTGTCTGCCTTAATTTGTGTGTAGGCAGGTTGTTTTTTTCCTTGCTTACTTCCCCCACCCCTTTGGCTAGTTTTAATGCTTGACAATGAAACATTGAAACCTCTCACTAATGATCTTGGTTTCCTCTCGATGGATCCAGGCCATTCACCCTGTACAAGCCTGCATCCCTCCAGGTGGTCCACCAGTATCCATTGAAGCCAAATCCTCTGCTCTGCACCAGTTCTTCAGCTCCCCACGTCAGTGAAAACAATCAGCCAAGCTGTACACCTCACAGTCCAGTGAACCCTGCCAAAAGCATAAATTAATTTCAACTCCTTTACACTTAATCTCAATCAATGCACCTCCCTCCTCGCAGAATCCTGCATCTCTGTGCCTGCAAATAAAACAATCAATTGGCTGTTATAGTTTAAGTTTCTTCCTCAGTGTTTTCTGCCCTATGGAAAACAAACAGAGCGAGAACTTCTGTTAGTCCATTCCCAGCTTGTCTCATTGTGCCTGCTCCTGCGGCTCGACTTCCTCCATTGCACAACTCCCCATTCCCTGCAAGACACAAAAGAGATAAAACAAAATATAGTCCTGTAATCAAACAGCAAGGCTCTGAGCCTCCCCAGTTACCTCCGTCCCTCCACTAATAGAGAGCTAACAGAACAGAATGGCCTATCTATACAACTCTTGCCAGGTGGCAGCCTGTCAACCAGTTTATTTATTCATCATTCATAGGTTCATAAAGCATTCAAGGCATGAAGTGTCTGACACTGGAAGGCAGTATGATCTCTCAATTGACCTCCGAAATCATGAGATCAGCAGTCTGAATCCCAACACAGTCACTTATTTATCAGACCTTGAGCAAATCACCTCCCTGTGCTTTTGTCCTCCCAGCTGTAAAGTTACGATAGTAGACAACATATCCCTCATCCAATGAAATTAAGATGTTGCATCAAAACTGGTTATCTTCGTAAATAAAAGCAAAACAGTTTTTACAGGTGCAAACTAACATACTATTTGCCAGCAGATTAGGCCCTTACGGTCTATCGAGTCTGCTCGAACCTCAGATCCCTAGTTGGCGCCGAGGCCTCCCCCTTGTTCCAGAAACCGTCCTCTATCCTTACCCCCGGACAGGCCATCATCTGATACATACACTTTCTGTGTCTGTCCCACCTCTTGAAGCACTCCACTGTGGATCTCTGAACCAGCTCGCCAGGCAGTGCATTCCAAGGGTCCACCACCTCTCAGTGAAAAAACTCCTCCTCTTCCCCTCACCCTTCCACCTTCCAACTTCAAACCATGCCCTCTGGTGATACCTCCCTGCTTTAGTCTAAAGATCCTCCATGTTTACCCTATTTATTCCTTTGAGGTACTTGAAGACCTCCATCATGTCCCCACTGTCTCCTCTCCTCCAATGAAAACAGGCAGAGCTCCTCAAGTCTGGCCTCATCGCCAAATCCCTAGCCCTCGTGATCTTCTTAGTTGCCCTCCTCTGTACCCTCCAGGAGCTGTATGTCCCTCTTCAAGTGTGGTCTCCAGTACTGTACACAGTACTCAAGGTGTGGTCTAACCAGTCCATTGTACAGCGGCATTAAGAATATTAATTCAAATGACAGTATGTCTACCTCAAAAATGTAAAAGAGCACCTTTGTACTCCTATTGCAGATGCCTCCAAAATACACCAAGGACACATATTGCCCCCAGAGTTCAAGAATGCCAAAATAAAATGTTTAATTCTAGGGTTTTGAGAGAAATGTATCATATTTGGGTTCTGTGGAGCTGAGGGACCGAGCCCTTTGCTTCCAGTTTGGAGTGTCCCCATCCCACATGCACACTTTAAAGTTTGGAGAGTGTAAGCATGAACCAGAGACTTCTATAAGGCCATGTTTTAAATAAAAATCTTTAACATATAATGAGATTTGAAGAAATCAGCAACCACTCAACCAACAAGACATTGTTAGTTGAGCAGTGACTTTGATTTCTTCAAATCTCACATCTAACATATATATAAAAAGTCTTTTAAAGCACATTTGTATAGAAGTATGTGGAGTATGTGGGGTGGTGCTCGAATCAGGATGTAGAAGGACCAGGCTCTTGGCTCAGAGCCTAAATACAGTCCCTTCTACAAAAAACCTGGAATTAAAATAGTTTATTTTGCATCCTTGAACTCTGGGGTAGGTAAGGGTTCTTTATATGTCATTGGGGCTAACCAGCAACGTGCTGTTTTTAAGAATGGCATTGCAGCTGTAGATAAGGCAGAAGAAGATTTGTCCTCTTGTTTTCTTCTCTTTGAGTTTCTATACTTATTTTTCTTTCTGTGCTGCATTTTGTAACTTCTCATGACTCATGGTACACCTGAGTCTTCAGATTTAACAGAATCAAAGATATGCTTCTCACATGTTGGAAAGCATGGGTCTGCAAATGGATGGAGGCTGCTACCATATGTAAATGTGTGGAGGAAACGGTGGATTATGTTGGTACACAAAACACCTATAAATCAAATACATTAATTTCTGAAGAATCAAATCCCCAGCTGAGCTACAGCTGTCTGCAATGCCGCTTGGAGGAGTGTGAGTATAACACATGTAGTGGATGCTTAAGCTTCAGGATGTTACATATTGTATGGGTTTCACTTTTCTCCCAGAAATCCCAAGAAACCTAAGGGATGTAGTGAAGATATTGTGAAGAAAAATGAAGCTCCTAATGTACTGGCAAGGACTTTCAGGTAAGAAAAATAATTGTGCTAATACTATATAACTTAACTGGCATCATGACTCTATTTCATGCTGTTTCTTATTGAATACATATATAACTGGTTTAGCAATAAGACATTGGAGTATTAACTTGCCCTAATTGACCTCTTGTGGACAGAACTGAATGTTTGTTTATTTATTTTGTATTTTATTTAAATGTATTGACTGGGAAAGGGTATTGAACTGAAGCTTGTTTCACGTGTGTCAGGGTGGAGGGAACAGGACAGTTCAAAAGTAACAGTTATCTACAATCAACAGTATGGGTTTATATTGTTGACTTGCCATGTTTGATGGGGAAAAGGATACGAGTTCTAAGAGGCCCCAACCACCCATCCCACCCCCAAAACAAAGGACCATCAGGAAAGGCTTGTCACAAGCAGGACATCAATAATAATAGCCAAAATGTAATGTGCTCAAGTATCTGGGGAGTTTGTTTCGACTGTATATCTTCTAGGAAAGTACTGTAGGTGATAAACATAAAAATCTATCCCATGGTGGAAAACTAAAAAAAAGTTTTGCCATTGTGACTAATGTGCAGCCTGCTTATACTGTTAATAATTGAATTTATTTGTTGTAACACAAATAAAATAGTGCTTAAATAAACATACCTTACAAAGATCCAAACCCCACTCAGAGCTGTTTAAGAAACACCTCATGAAGATGAAGTAAAAACCCTTGTACAGCAGCTAATTATCTCAAGTTTTCTGTTTCTTTGTTAGATCAGCATCTGCAACATTTCTAAGACCATTGCTGTCTCTCTGAAGGAAAAACTTTGTGTAAGTTAAAATAATTAGTTATCTTCTTCTTAAGAAATTTCAAAAGGTTTGACATTCATACAGATTATTTATTTATTTATTGACTAAATTCCAAGAAGGAAAATTAAGATAATAATGCTATTTTAAATCATGTACTGCGATTAGAAATGAAAAGGCAGCACACATGAGACAGCATTAGAAAAATGTAGACAGTAACTGATAAGCATTAGTACTGTATTTGCACAGTTCTTAACAATTGCTGTGCATTATCAATGGAAGTCTTCAGTTCACCTTTAAAATTGCTCACGTTAGTCATTGTTGTTAACGTATGGCTGGTCCATTCCTGAATAAAGGTGCGCCTAAGGAAATGTTTTTAACACCAGATTCAGTCTTTACTTTAGGTGCTTGAAAAGTCAGGACAATTTGATATCTTAAAGGTTGTGAGGTATATACTGCATACTGGAGTGAGTCAGTCAGCTAAGGCTTCATGACAGTCCTTAGTACTAAAGTTAAACTAGAAAATAATGTATTTAATCTTAGAACAACCACTAGTATCTTCCGACCATTTCCAAAATAGCTTATAATGCCTGAAATTCCATTTTGACAGTGGTATCGCTTGAACTGTTAATCATATAAACTTTTTTTTTTTTAAATTAAAGCCTGGAGTAGGACCTGAGGGTTATCATATCTGATGACCTGAAGGTGACCAAACAGTGTGAAAAGGTGGTGGGAGAGCAAACAGAATGTTGGGGTGCATAGGGAGGCATAACAAGCAGGAGGAAAGAGGTGGTGATGCCACTGTACAGATCACTGGTGAGGCCTCAACTGAGTACTGTGTCCAGTTCTGGAGACCACATCTCTTGAAGGACATTCACAAAATAGAGGCAGTCAGAGAATGGCAATGAAGATGGTACATGGACTGCACCACAAGCCCTACGAGGAATGCCTTAAGGACCTTAATATCTATTCACAGGAGGGAAAGAAGAGAGAAGGAGATATGATGGAGACTTACAAGTACCTTTGGGGAATAAACAGGTACAGGTGAAAAGCATATTTCAGAGAAAACTCACAAGAACAAGAGGAAATGATATGAGGCTGAAGGGTGGAAGGCTCAGGGGTAATGTTAGGAATGCGTTTTCACTGAAAGTGTGTGGAGCTCAGAACAGACTTCCAGCAGAATTGGTGGGTGTGAAAACAATACAGGGATTTATGAGTGCATGGGATAGACATAGGCAGGAGAGCCACAGATCAAATAGGATCTGGGGCTGCAACAATAAGTAAGAAAAGGCAGACTAGGTGCTGGCTATGTGGTCATAGCTGCCCGACAGATTCTATGTTTCTATATGTATCCTAATAATACAGTTATACTGTGTTGCTACATGTTATACATGTTGACATATATATATATATATATATATACACACACACATAGACACTGTCGGCAGATAAGGCCAATGTCCCACCCAGTCTGCCCATTTAACTTAGGCTCCCTTTACAGTTTTCTAGAAAGTCTACTTCTTGCCCTGACCTCCAGGATTCCCTTATGTCTATCCTATACATTCTTAAATCCCATGATTGTTTCAGCCCCACCACTTCCTCTGATAGCGTGTTCCACTTGTCTACCACCCTTTCTGAAGAAATTATTCCTCATGTTTCTAACTCATCTTCCTCCAACTTCACTCCATGCCCTCTAATGCTGGAACATCTTTTTGCTTGAAAATAGTGTGTTCCTGCACCCTGTTCCTTCCTGTAAGATGCTTGTATGTCTATTTATTTATGCCAGTTTTGGATTACAACTTTGGGCTGTGAGGCTCCTTTACAAAGGTTCCAAGTCAAGGAGTCAAATACAAGATACAAAACCATTACAAAGCTTCAAGTCAGGAGGGCATAAGCCAAGAAGTCAAAATACATTTCACAGTATAAGGATATACAAATAAGTTACAGTTACAAGGATGTACAGTATAAGAACACAGATCATTACAATAAGTGCTGGATTTAGGCAGGTTTCAGCAGTAATTCCATTATAAGGTGGACAATAGAGAGTGCTATGCAACAGTCTGTGAATTGTAGTAGCCCAGAAGAGTGTAGTCCAGTAGGAGAAGCTGGAAGTTGAGGACAGGGTGGCATTAAAGAGGAGTGAGGGAATGTAGAAGCAAACACAGGGGCAGGGACAGCTCATGCATGCATTGTTTAAAGTAGGGAGGAGTGGAGGGAGCAAGGAAGGGGATAAGGAGACAGCTAGGGAGGGTTAGGAAGTTTAGTTTGAGCAGCCGAGTAGGGTTTGTCTAGGGTAGGGAGTGGTGGGAGGTGAGGAATTGGTGGATCTGAGGAGGTGGGAGGGCATACCAAGGGAGGGAGCAGCTGTCTAGGATGTACAGTCACAATGATTGATCTTGGCTAGAAGAGTCTGAGGCCTCTTTCAAAGGGACCAATTCTTTCACATTCAATAGTGGGGCTGGAAATTTGTTTTATCCATTGTGGACCTCAATACGTGAGGAGCACGCTGTGCAAAGAAGTGTGTTTTAAAAGGGACTTTGAGGACCCTTTGGATGTACTTCTTGTAGTCTGAGAAATTATAGAGCGTTGGAAAAGTGTTGCAGTTAAGTTAGGGGTCAACCCAAGCCTAGCTTCTTCCCAATAAGGCAGTCCTGGTACATGATCCGGAGGTGCAGCAGAGCCAACCATTTTAGGATAAAGACTGCAGGAATGGGTGAGCCTTTGCACCTAGGACTAGCCTACAGGCCTTGTTTAGTATCACTTTAATTCTTTTTAGAGCAGTATCAGTGCCAGCATCAGTAGATTATGAGCCCGTAGTCAATAGTTGATGGTATCGAACACTGGGTGACAAGGCTAAGGGCTGTGTGAGTCATAGCTTGTCTATGACAGTAAAGCATACCAAGCTTGGTGTTAGTTGATTTGACTGCATAATCTGTATGTGATGCGAGGATAGGGTGTTATCCAGGAGAATGCCTAAGTATTTGAGGGAGGTTACTTGTTCAATGGAGTCTCCTTTCTGACAAAGGATGGATAGAGAACAGGATTTTTTTCTTGTTATGGGGCATAGTAAAATACATTACCTTTGTTTTTGTAGTTTAGAGTAATCGATGGACTGAGAACCAGTTTTAAGTTGCTTGAAACTGTTCTTGCAAAGCAGCTGTAATTTCAGAGACCTGATTACCTGGAAGAGATCACTGCATCATCGTGTGTAAAGCAACATTTTGGCTGGGCAGGCTGGTGGAAGAGAGTTAATAAAAGGCTGAATAGCAGTGGGCCTAGAATGGATCCTTGAGGGACCTCTAAGATATAGGCCCTGGGCTCAGACATGAGTGCGTGTTTATTTTCACCTCTGAGACCTGTTTGATAGGTAGCTTCAGAACCAGGAAACCATATCTTGTGACAGGCCTAGGGTCATGAGGTTATTTATCAAATCAAAAATCTTTATTTAACCAGGCGAACACCATTGAGCAAAGCTCATTTACTAGGTGGACCAGGGGAAAGATACAACAATACATATAATACACACAATTTCAGTGATTATAGTACAAGCAATACCAGTACATCATGTGCAGAATAGGCATAGGAATAGTACAACAATATATGTAAGACATACAATTTCAGTAATTATAGTATAAGCAATACCAATGAACAGCATGTGCAAAACAGGCATAAGCAATATTATGGCTAAGTCTGACAGATTCAGTCAAAGGCAATTATGTACACGCAGACCATTGTAGTAGCATACTCAATATTGGAGCTGGCTAGGAAAGGGAAAGATTGAGGATAAGGCAAGAATAGGGAAAGGGATGGGAAAGTGAGAGAGAGAGCGGGGAGAGGGTGAGACAGAGAGGAGGGAGGGAGAGAGAGAGAGAGAGGAGGGGAAGGCCAGAGGAGCTGGACTGGTAACTCAGAGGGCCATGGCAACGAAAGGGACTCCAGGTGGTTGAGGAAAACCGTGATCAGGAGTAACAGGCACAGGATTCTGTAAAGTAGTGAGAGATAGTGCTTTGAAGGATGCCGAACTGATGGCTAGCTTTAATTTTAGGTTTTTTTAGTTCGTAAGCAATATTGTGAGTTAGGCAGGAGGGTATTGGGAAATACTGGACTGCCCAGGATCGTACGAGGCCCAACGCCGCAGGCGGAGGGCCTAGCCCTGAAAGTCTGGTATTTCAATACCACCCACCCTGGAGTGTATTATTGCTCTTAAAAATGGCCTACATGTAATGATTTTTTATGTGTATATTTGAGAATTAAAGAAAATACTATATTTATTAAAACTAACTTTGTGCTGCTTTGTTTCTAAAGTAGTCCTCTAGTGGTGTATTTACCCAAAACATGCCAGTAGAGGGCAGTGCAACATTTTAAATATGCCTTAATGGCTTTTGAAGTATGCCACCTCCACCCCCAGGTCAGTTGCAAGCATTTACATATAGAATTTCATTTTTGTACAAGGGAGAGAGATCTGTAATTTTAGTTGAGTCAGGGTTACTGAGGGACACACTGAAATAACGTGTCGAAATAACTCTGCTCACCCAGCGCAATGAGAGGTCCCGTTGCCGCTTAATGGTAGTAAGAGAGGGTGAAGAAGGAGAAGGTAGAAGCCTCAAAACACAAGAAAGCAATGCTGTAGGGAAAAATACAGTGTCTGCTTTCAGTCCATCTTGTCGCTTTCCTGCTCCGTCATGGCTTCAACGAGAACGTGCAACCAGATTGACGACAATACCAGCTGTTCGGGAGGAGCTCAGAAAGTAAGGCGCTTATATACAACCCGCTTCTGTCCTGTCCTGTACTGCACAGTGGTGGGGTTCCATCTTTGTAAAATTAAATAAGAAGCTTATGTTGCTTCTTTTATTTGTTCTCTACTGTAATTTTTCATAGTTTCGGGCACTCTTCGCTAAGTGACAGAAAAACATGGCGTTTCTCAAATTTTCCAGGTGTTTTCAGCCAATTAGAAAGCAGGCTGGGCACCTCTGAAAATGTTACACTGTGAAGTGGCATTTTGGTGGCTCTTATTTTTACTGGGCATCCATTGAAAAATAGATGCCCAGGTTGAAGGTACTTTAAGCCAGTCAGGATCTAAAGTCCATTTTGGCCATTTTCTAATTCACAAAAAGGTAACACGCAACTAATAGCAGCACATCCAGTGCTAGACCTGGCTTTGTAAACCTTCAAAAGGAGGTAGGAGGCGCTTTTCAGGCATACCTATTAGAAGTGCAAGATGGTAGGCAGTCTGAGATCTAGCAAGGCAGTTTATTCAAGACAACTTTGTAGGTCCACAAGGCAGTGTTCCTTTGGTGCCTGAATCTATGGGAGGACCACCCAACTGCCTTGTGCCACTAGACAGTGATGAGTGGAGTAAGGAGATCCGTTATAAACCTTAGGGCTCTGTGAAAAGAATATCTAATTTAGAAAGAGCACTAGCAGGGCCTTGATTATACAGGAAGTCAGCGTAATCAAGGAGGGAAAGAAAGGTGGTTTGGACTAGCCTCTTCCTGGCTTCCCTGGGAGAAGATCTTTTATCCTGAAGAAGACCAAGCCTCTGACGAAGATTCTTTGTTAATTCTCCAATATGTACCAGGAAGGAGAGTCTATTGTCCAGCCATACCCCCAAATATTTGAAATTGGTTACATACTCCAGTTGCTCACCAAGAAGTGTAGTTATCAGGGGAAGGGACCCATTTAAGGTAGGGTTTGATTGGTTAGGAAAAGGCGAGAGGATATAGCTTTAGTTTTCTTGGCATTCAGAAGCAGCTTCTGGTTTATAAGCTGACGCTCGAGATTTAATTCTTCCTGGAGGACTGAAAGCGCTGCATCGGGAGAGGGTCCACTGACATAAAGCACGTGTTATCCGCAAAGGTGTATTTTAGCCTTTCTGATATTAGCATCTATCCTGTTGATATAGATTGCAAATAGCAGGGGCCCAGGATGGAACCTTGAGGGACCTCTCAGAAGGGCTTTATGGGGAGAATTCACCTTCTGCTTTCACCTGCTGTGACCATCCTATAAGGTATTCTCAAACCATTTGATGGATAAAGCATCTAGGCCAATATGCCGGAGGGATGGAGGAGCAGGCAGTGACTGACTGTATCAAAGGCCTTGCTTAGGTCCAAGAATACCACACCAACAAAGTTCTTGTTGTCCAACTCACACTGCCAATCATTAGTTACTTTGGCTAGTGCCGAGATCGTGCTGTGCTCTGAATCCTGACTGTAATGAGTTGAGCAAATTTGTCTGATCCAGGAAAATCCTAAGCTGTCAATTCACAATTTTTCTAGCATCTTAGAGAGGACTGGTAAAAGGGAGATTAGCTCTACAATTGTTCACATCACTGGATCGCCAGATTTGAACAGAGGGATGACATGGACTGTTTTCCAGATAGTAGGAAGGTCCCCTGGGAAAGGGACAGGTTAAACAAATGTGTAATGGGTACTACCAGGATATGGTAACCTAGCCTTCAGAAATAAGGCCTCAATAAGATCTGCACCAGCACTTTTCCTAACATCTAGCTGGAGCAAGAGGTCCTCAACATCCTTCAGGGTTGTCGGTTGAAGGAGAAGGATGGGTTTGAATGGAACTTCCTTGATCATTGAGACCAAGCTGTGCGAGTGTACTGGCTGAGGAAGTATCAAGCTAACCCTGCAGTGGCAAAGTGATTGTTGAAGGAATCTAATATGGATTGCTTGTCGGTAGTTGTGGTAGAGCCTATCGAGACTTTTGTTGGCAGGCTGGCACCAGGGAGTGGCCTTCGATATCCTTAATTAGTTTCAGAATTTGGAGGAGCAATTGGATGAGAGGTCGAGTTGAATGTAGTAGAAGGTAGCCTTAGACTCTAACCATTTTGGAACACTGATTCCTCGCCCTCCTAAACAGATCCCAATCCTTCCCAAGTTTTGTCTTGTGCGCCTTTTTCCACAGTAGATCCCTGTTGCGCAAGGCATCTTTCAACTCACCTGAAAACCACTGACAGTTTTTTTTTCTGACCCGAAGTTTTCACTAGTGGTGCATGTTTATTGACAGCGTTAAGATAATGGCTCGAAAATATCATAGGCAGAAGCCACAGATTTTGCTAGGTAGAAGTCTGGCCAGTACACTGAGTGATTTAGTTCTGAGATGAATGCCTAGGGTTGAAGTTGCATAGACACCTTCTATTAGAGAATTTGGAGCCTGAAGAAGATCTTACACAGGCAGTGAAGCAGTTGTCACTAATGTCTGAGAAGAAGACACCAACATGGGTGAATAAATGTGGGTTGCTAACGAGGATGATGTCTGGCAGGGTGCTATTGGCAGGGTTGGTTTTATTTGGTCGGTGGTTTCGCTGATGAGTTGAGTCAGCCCTAGTGAGTCACTGAATGATTTTAGTGGTGAAGATGCATTGATAGCTAGTTTAGGTTGAGATCGCTAAAAGCATAGTCTTGATAGGCCTATGACCTAGGATAGAGGTTAAGTGACTCAACAGCTGCAACCCAGCAGATGGGGCCTATAGAAACCTGTCGCACAGAGCGATGACCAGGTTCAATTTCTGCCTGCAAGGAGAGACATTCAAATTCGCTCTGGACAGAGTTGAGTCAATGATAGAGACCGAGAATTTGTCCTTAATGCAAATAGCCATGCCACCACCTCTTGTCGTCTATCTGTTTGGAACAAAAGTAAGACGGAATGTTTACTTCATTGTTGCTTGTTGCGGGTGAAGCCAAGTCTCAGTGACAACCAATACATCAGGGGCAGTGTGACATATCCATGCCTGAATAGAAGAGGTGTTTTTCAACAAGCTGAAAGTGTTAATGTGCATAAAGCTTAACCCCTTTAAGGTTTGAAAGGTCTGCAGGAGCTCCGATAGGTGCTGGAGGACCAGGGTTGAGTTCAGTGTTTCCAGAGCACAATAGTAGGAGGAGCAGGATTTTCTTAAGGGCTTCAAGAAGCAACCTTGCAAGCTTAGTCTGTACTCACTTGTGGGGACTGTGGTTAAGGCAGGAGGGTCCCTAGGGTTGAACCCGAGCTGCTTGCGTGTATATGTAAGACAGGACCTTGCTGGTGAAGGACAGGGTGAAGTGAGCAGTAAGGGAGGCACATTTAAATCCATTGGGGAGGGCAAGTCTAAAAGACCAGTCTGCTGTGGTAAGTAGATATTCAGTAACACGTAGGAGGGATTGAAGATAAAAATGAGATGATCAAGTAACCCGATATATCGTTATCGAGCATATGGGTAGAACCTGCTGCTGACAACATGCATGATGAGGAGTTTGGATAAGAGGAGATGAGAGCAGCAAATACAAGGAAGAACACCCACATTCTTAACAGTAGTTGGCCTGCGTCCATGTTAAAAAAAAAAAAAAATTCTTGGTCACTTGACAGATGGGGCTAACAAGGCTTAGCATCTAATAAGGGCAGGATAGGGTTCCGCTAAGAAATTAACTTAGCTGAAGTTAGTGGTAAGACATTGTATAGGAGACAGGTGATAAGGGCTAAAACAGGTCTGAAGTTACCATACGAGTTGGAGAGACAAAGTGTAAAAGGGGTTAAGGTATGGGATTGGATAAGGAATGAATGTGGGCTAGGTAGAGATCCAATAAGAAGAGGCTTAGTGAAGTGGGCGGGGCAAGGAGCATTTAAGGTGGCCTGGGGAGGGCCGAAAATTTGAAGCTGAAGAACAGTCCAGAAGCTCCCTGGAGGAGCCGGGGCTGGGCGCTTACTCGTACCTGATTGCTGGGCGGCTTGGCTCTGAGTGCCATGGGCGTTTGCTGCTTGATGCTGACCATGGCTGCGGTCACAGCCAAGGGGGCTATGGAGACCTGAGTGCTGGGTGGCTGGGCTTCTGAGCACTGTGGGGTGCTTGCCGCTGATGCTGAACTATGGCTGTGGTCACAGCCTGAGGGGCTCATGGAGACCTGATTGCTGGGTGGCTGGGCTTCTGAGTGCCGTGGGGCACTTGCTGCTTGATGCTGACTGCGGCTGTGGTCACAGCCCGAGGGGTTATGGAGACCTGAGTGCTGGGTCGCTGGGCTTCTGGAGCTGTTTAATATTATCTGGGTGGTTCACAGTGTCAAATGCCTTGGTGAGTTCAATGAATATTGTCCCCACTGACTTACCAGTGTCCAGGGCATTGTATAACTGGGAGGTGAAGGCTATGAGAGCAGTGATAGTGCTATGGTTTCTACAGAAACCATGCTGTTGGGGACAGAATAAATTGTATTTGTTTAGGTGCTCCATGAGCTGATCTGAGACCATCCTTTCTAGGGATTTGGAGAGGTGAAAAGAGTAGAAATAGGCTGATAGTTGCCGATTGGTTTTATCACCATTTTTAAGCACTGGGGTAACATAGGCTGTTTTTCATTTCATAGGAAATTACCCGTTCTTAGTGAAATGTTGAATAGCTTACTACAAGGGACCACAAGTTCACCAAGGTTGAATGCTGAGATCTTCATATCTATCGAGTCACTTACCATCCTAGTTTTGCCAATGACCCTCTAACATACTTGATGGTTTGATTTTTGCTATATGTTTGAAATAGAAAAGGTGTTGGCCCAGGTGTAGTTTATCATGCAGATCTGTGGGGCTAATCTTATTGATGGGTGGGTTTTTAAGTAATCAGGGGTAGGACTAAGCTGAAGTTGGTAAATGCATGGTTAAAAGCATTTACAATATTCTTCAGCTCTTGTAATATGCAAGATATAGTGACTATGAGGTCTGGTAGGCTCTAGAGTCATCATGCCTGTCAGGGATTTAAGTGCATGCCAGAATTCCTGTCTATTACTCCAGCTTTTTTCCATCTGTTCTTTGTAGTAGCTTGCTTTTGCATGTTTTAACATTCTAGTACATCGATTTCTAGCTGCTTTATAAGCACTAAGGTCTGATTGTTTTCCTGTCACCCTGGCCTTATGCCAGAGGTTATCGATATGTTTAACTGCTCCTTAAAGGAGCCTGTGAGCCAGGGGTTGATAATATCTTTCATTTTAGATTTTCTGAAAGGAGCAAATAGGTCGCAGACATTGTTGAAAGTGGTAATGAAATGGTTGAGGGCCTTATCTGCATCATCTAGGACATCCAAGGGTGACCAATTACAATTCTTTAGGTGTTATTTGAGATGGTCTAATTGCCCTTTCTTAAGAAGTGGTATTTAGTGTGAAAAGGGCTACACTTGGACCCATGTTTGACCATGAGCAGATGATCGTCAAATGGTCACTTGGTGTCTGGCAAGACAGACACGCTTGTTATATGTTCATTTGGTAAGGAGCTAATCAATGAGGGTGCTGGTCCCTGTATGGCAATTCAGTCTGGTAGCTTGGGTGACCAGCTGTATGAGATACAAGCTGTTAATTTTGTCTCTAATGGCAACAATGTCCTGTGCTAACCAGTTTGTATTAAAGTCACCCAGGATCACCTTTTCCAGTCCTGCTTCAGTTGGTGAAACTGGCCGTACAACTGTTTCATTCCTGGGACCGGTTTCCAAGGTAGAATATGGACAGTGGAGAGCAGCAAAGTTTTACAGTGATGACCAAATGTAAGCTTGATGGAAAAGATTTGGGCTTCATGGCCTTCACCTGTGTTAATGTTGTGAGCTAGTACTTGTCCCTTGGCGTTGTTTCTAAGTTATACTAGGCAGCCACCCCTCGCTTGGTGAGCCTGTCCAAATGGAAGATGTTATAACCCTGCAAGGAGACTGCCGTCATACCCCTCTCTCCCTCCTCTCCTCCAAAGAGTACATATTCAAGTCCTTCAGCCTGTCCTCATAGGACTTGTGATGCAGTCCCTGTACCATCTTTGTTGCCCATCTCTGACCCTACTCCACCCTGTCTACGTCCTTATGTAGTAATGTCTCCAGAACTGTACATTGTACTCCAGGTGGGGCCTCACTAGTGTCTTGTATAGTGGAATTATGGCCTCCCTTTTCCTGCTGTTGATGCCCCTGCCTGTGCATCCCAGCATCCCATTTGCTTTACCTGCTGCCTTGTACTGTTTCCCTACTTTGAGGTCATCAAAGACAATAACCTCAAGGTCCTTTTCCTGCTTTGTGTATGCTATAGCCACACCACCCAACTGATATGTTGTTCCAGGGTTTTTGTGCCAAATATGCATTATTTTGCACTTCTTTGCATTGAATTTCAACTGCCAAACCCTAGACCAGTCTTCAAGCTTTGCAGGTCCCTCCTCATTCTGCCCACACCTCGGCATATCCACTTTGTTACAGTCGTTGTTAAAATGACAGTACCAGCCATTAGGATTATACTGTTTTATGAGTCCATACTATTCTAGATGTATCAATACTTTTTAAGATTGCTTTTTCAGCATATTATTGATGCATGTTTTTGGTTATGACAAAGCCAAATATGGCAAATAAATAGTGTCTATGACACTTGGATAGCTAGTTGTGATTGTATGATATTTGTAAAATAAAAATATAGTATGTGTTTGACTCACATAGGACAGCCTGTGCTTCCGTGATTCCCTAGGTTTCAGTGAAGCTACAGGATATGTAAACTGACCAGGAGATCTCTGTAATGTAATTAACTTCCTTGAGAAATTGCATTTTATGGCCTTTTATGACCTCATGTTTTTGAAGTGGAAATCAAATGTAACTTTATGACTTCAGAAACAGGATATCATTAGACTAATTCCTGTTGGTTTTTTTTTTGCATCACTACTGGTGCCAGTGTGGGATTGCTAAATCTAAAGGAAATGTGTAATTAAGGAGTTGTATATAGAAATCTATTTTTTCAGATGGCACCTTATTTAAAATACTCCTGAGAGGAAACCATTTTTTTAATTTTATATTCTAAAAGGAGGAGCTAGATGATTTACAGAAGGGAGTGGAGACACAGAGTTTAAACTGATACTTGTGTCTGAAATGTTGTCATATCATTTTGGGACTCTTAAAGAGACATAGCTCTCTGATCTAACTTTAAAGCGACTTCAGAGGTAATACCTTAGACAGCAAAGGTCTAAATGTATTGTGGTAGGAGTTTTGTTTTGTATCTTCCCTTGTCCTTTTATGTGATGTGAGCCCTTTGGGAGATTGTTCTGTGTTTACATTTTCATATTTTTATCATCATTTAGTAAAGATTCTTTTTCAAGATACTGCCTGGGTGTGTCTTCCAAGTACTTTTTGCATGTGATGTATACGTGGTTAAGTGTGACAGCTGTTTTGAAGGGCTTGATGGTGTACTAAACTGTGAAAAGGTAAAAATATACCTAAGGTCTCTTACAGAGGTTTAAGGGTTCATTTTGGAAGCCTGGCTCGGTGCCCTCTACAAAAGACTATGTCGCAGTCCACGAAGAGGGTATGATTGAGCCTGTGCATTGGTATGCTAGCATAAGGTTCACAGTTTGAATCTCCCACAACATGAGACTAAAGGTGATTTGGACCCAAAAGCAGACAGGAGGGTTACCTTGTCTGTTACCTGTTCACACTATTGCACTCTGGGGTTGGCACTGTGGGAGCTGAGGCCTGACCTGCTGAGTGCGCTTGTGACAGTGTCAGTACTATTTTTTGTAAAGATTGACTGTATAAATGCTGTTAATATTTTCAGTTTTTCTGAATTTTGGTATTACTTCACATTATTTAATTAGTAACTATGTAGTTTCAACTTAATTGTTATTCATCTTATGACCTTTATCACATTGTGAATATTTCAGTTCTCTCCCAGTGGTACCAAATCTTCCTCGCTTTTGTGTCAGAAGATATTGTTTAACATTTTGATCTCTACCATGCAAACTACTAATGGGGTATGAATCAACAAATATGCAGATGACAATAAACTCGGCTGTATTGTGAATAACAAATACTCCATTAAATCCTTACAAACAAATTTGGATTGCCTGGCATGTTGGGCAATAGACAACAAACTGATTTTCAACACTGCTAAGTGTAAGGTAATGCACTTAGGCAAAAATAATAGTCTGGCAAACTATATTATAAATAATACTCAATTGCAAGTAGTAACCTCAGAAAGAGACCTAGGTATCACCATAACTAATAGCTTAAAATTTAATACTCATAAACAGAATGGTTAAAAGTGTCATGGCATAATAGGATGCATTCTCAAACACATCAAAAGCCGAGAACCAGAGGTCCTTGTTTCATTATATACTTGCCTGGTCAGATCCGTCTGGAGTATTGTGCCCCTTCTGTGCATCTGCATCGGAAGAGGAAAAACCGTTGTCGAAAAAAGTACAGAGGAAGATCACTAGAAACATTAAAAACCTTAAAAAATACAGACTATCAAGATAGACTGGAATCCTTGAGGCTCTACTGTCTCAAATATAGAGCTCTTCGAGGGATCTCTGTCTGGCATGCAGAACCCTTCAAGATCCTGCCTTACTGAAAACTATCTGCCTTGAGAGACAAACTTCCAGTAATAATACTAGGTCACATAAATTAAAACTTAAAGCTAGTCTTAACAATTCAGCTAAAAGATGTAATTTCATTATGCAGAGGCTGCCTCAGTTTGGAATGCTATACCCATGTCTGTGGTTACCAGTGATACCTTGGAACAGTTTAAAAGCAGTCTTGATCAGCATATGGGCAATAAAAACTGTTTCCAACATTAATGGCTGATGGTGGCAAGTTCAATTTGGGTTCATTCCTTGAAATCGTAATGACCTATGAACGATCAGCGATTGCCACAACTAACCCTTTAAGGCATGATATTAAGTCACATAGCAATATGATTGAGTTGGCCTGATTTCCCTTTGCAGATTCCATACTGAGCCATTGACCAATTTCCTGATATTCTGGAGAAACTTAAGGACCTAATACTAGATGAAGAGATGAGAAAGTTTCTAACTGGAAGATCTTTGTAAAGTAACATAGAAAAGATAATATAAAGAACAGAATTTTCTAGCCTCTCTGTAACTTTACATACGGAGATTACTTATTTTTGCTTGGAATGTGATTATTTTTAAGTAATATTTTAAAGGTTTTCATAGTTGTTAACACAACTTATGCCCAGAGACTGTAATGACACAACATTATTATTATAAAAGGAAACATTCATCACCTTCTAATCAAACAGAGAGATAATCGGCATTTATATAGTACTTTTCTTATACATTGTATCCTAAGTGATTTACAAGCAGTGAGAGACTGGTAGTGACTGAATGTGTAGTGGAGCCATTTTACACATCAACACCCACACACAACCTTGGAGAATTGCATGAACCAGTTTTATGGGAAGGAAAATGTTGGCCAGGACACCAGAGAAAGTCCCCAAGTGTCTTGGGTTCTTTTCTTCTACCCGGACACCCACAAAGACCACACCAGAGATGGGTAGAAGGGACTTTGCTTAATGTCTCATCCAAAGAATGGTACACTCTGATAGTACAGCATCCCTCTAGTACTGTGCTTGGGTGCCAGCATTTTGCTATGAGCCCAATCCGAGTGGAACAAGAATCCATGACATTCTGGCCTGGAGATGATGTGCTACCAACTGAGCTACACTGACACCTTTAAACACAAAGGCACACATCTCAAGGCATAAGAAATACAGACATTAAATGAAATTAAGATTGCAGTCAATGCAGCCATGAGGCAGTGGATTAGTAGCATAGGAATGTCCAAATAATTTAACGGTAGCTTCTCATTAGCAACCAAGTCTGGAATTACACTTTTGTTAGCATGTAGAACCTGGTATACATTGGAGCAGCACAAGAAAACTGCACACAATCTGAGGAAAAACAAAAAGTCAAAGTATCAGAGAAAACGAATGGATTATTTGAACCAGTTGAGGTGTAAAAACACAGTACCAAACTGGCTCCTGTGTTTACGGGTCTCCTGTAGCCTGACCGCTACTTGAGGATATCACATAGAGCCCTAGTATACAGTGGAGCCTGCCAAGATGCAATGTGGTATCACAGATTCCTACCTGAAAATGGATTACATGCCAGTGAAATTGCATTTTTCCTGCAGAATTATGCAGTATTACACTGCATACTGCTGGGCTACACTGTGTTACATTTGTGGTGATACCGTTGCAGCAAGAATAGATTCACATTGCTCAGAAACAGGCAAAAGGTGCATCAGCGAATGGTGATAGTCAAAGCCCAATCAGAATATATTTAGTTTTTGTTGACCGGGTAAGTGCATTAGACAAATTCTGCTATTTTCTGGGTACTGCCGGGGAAGGGGATACAGATGAATGCCAAGTGACCTTGAACCAGATAAAGCTGTTGGTGGTATTTTAGTGAATGGAGGGAATTTGGTTAGGGCACTGGGGAAATTCCCTACTCCTCCAAGAATTAATCAGTAATTATCATTGGGCTACATTACATGTCCTGTTTGCAAGTATTAAATAGTATATGTGGCTAAGTCATTGCAAGTTGTTATTACAATAAAAGTAAATGTCATATGTTGGGTTAGGAAAATTGTGTGCTCAAGCAATAAATAAAATATATAGGAAGGATAATAGAAATCATCCCAGGGAAAAGTTGAGATGTGGTGGAAAGGGTTCACATATTTTGTAAAATATGAATGAGAATGTGAAATAAGTAAATAGATTAATAATGTAAATAGAAGTAGAAAGGAAACATTTACAAATAAGAATGGGAAAGAAAGTTTCCAAGTTATAGGGTTGGAAAACAAAAAGTAAAAATCAAGATGTAAGAGAACTGAGTAAATAAAGTAAGGGTATAATTGTTCATGGGGGTGGAAATGGGAATGGGGTGGAGGAAAGAAGGTGGCTGGGTTTCTTTAGTGATGATGTTTTCTGTATTTATGTTTATGAGATTATTAAACTAATGGTGGTGGGTAATGGAGTAGAGATGGAGTGAAGAGTAAGGATCTGGGATTGACAGGGTTAGATTTGCTGAATTTGATTATTATGTAAATATTGCTGTATACTTTTTACTTATATGTTTGTTTGTGCTATGTACTGGTTTTCACTGTGTATAAATTGAAATGATTTGTTGTGGTTCTTGAATAAAACTCTCCTACTCTTTTGAGAAGTGCCATAGCATCTTTAACATCCACCTGAACTACCACCAGAACAGGCTGATGGGACCTTGGTTTAAAGTCTCATCCGAAAGATGGCATCTCAGGGTGCAGTACCCTCCTCATGCTGTACTACAGTGTCAGTATTGGGATTTAACTCAAGTGCTTGTGGGTTAAACCCAATGTACCCCAACATACCCTTCCCCCAAAAACAAGGTATTTGCCCATTTACCAGCAGCCAACATGTAAGTCTTATTGTAATTATAGTAAGCATCAGAAGTGTAAACATTAAACTCCAAGATATGCCACCAGGTGTCATTAGTAGACAAAAGCCTCATAGGAGACATAAATTACTTTCCTATGTTTATAAGGCAGGAAAATAAGAGCACAACAGTGCTGACATAATCACATAACCTGTATCACCAGAAGATACAGTTCATATTAAACTTAATATGCAATCAGTTAACAGCCAGCTAGTATTTGAGCTGTTGAAAGCTCCATATAGGAAATCTCTTCATCACTGATACCTGGTTATTAGCTGATTTTTGCTGAGCTCTAAATGAGTTACCTGATAATACTTTCAGTTGAGAGCCACATTCTACTATGGGAGGAAAAACAACAAATGAACTAGCTGGCAGCTCATTGCAGTCACATTGGAAAAATGGGCTGCAAACTTGCCATACAGTAGGTTTAATATAAACTATACCTTAAAGAACAAATTAAACCTAGTCCCTTAACTTCCCACTCAAAATTAAACATGTCCCATAACTTCCCTCTCAGAATTAAACTAGTCCCTAACTTCCCTCTTTTCTTCATTCTGTTTATTATCTTATTACTGTTCTCCCTTCATTCTGTCCTAGCTTCTGCCTCCTTACCTGTCATCATTCGTGTGGGAAGATGGATATCACCTAAGCCTGCAGTTGAGCATGCCATACACCTCTAAGCAGAAACGCAGGCCTGGTGTTGATGTTTTCATGTTCTCCCACCAAACTAAGCCCCACTGTGCCCTACATGAATACCAATGCTCAGTCCTCACATCTGCCATTGTGCTTACAACTAAAGTAGAACAATTGTTCCGAATTGCCCTGGATCAAAGTAATGTTTGTATGTAAATTTATTTATGCATTTGATAGCTGGTAAGTACACTGGTCCCAGGGGCCATTTTCACGCATGACCCAGGCCATTTTGATGGCACATAGAGTACATACATTAAACGACATAGTGTTACAAGAACAGTTGACGATAAGATTGTTGACAGGATTATTACAAGTTCACAATATTAACATTCAGAGTCATTGCGATTTACAGGTCCATGTTTACAGGAAGAGAAGAGACAGTGGGATAACAATTGGTTCCCAGAAACATGCTGGTCTGATATTACTCAACACAATTACAGAACAGGAGAACAAATTTTAATAAGAAAACAGGCAAGCAACAGTTACAGTCACGCCGATATAAGAGTATTCTGAAGTGCCTTCAATGTTGAAGGGGTGAAGTTACTCTGGGAGGCTATTCCAAAGCTTAGGATCTGAATAAGAGAAAGCTCTCTGTCCCATAAAGGTTGATAGCCTGGGACATTCTAGTAGGTGGTTAAAGGAGGACCTTAAATGACAAGAGTTGTGTCTAATGGTTAAGAGTTCGGATAGTGGGATTTAACACCCTCATGGAGGGTTTTAAAATGAGTGATCCAAATAACTGGTCCCTATGTGCTTGGGAGAGCCACCAAGCATTTAATATAAGATGCAGTGGTGGGTGCAATAAGGGACTTGAGTTATAAAACCTGCAGAAATTATTATATGCTGTGTTCAAGTGATTGAGTTGTGAAGAAGTAGGGAGATTATGGGAAAGCGGTAGTCTAAGATGGGAAGAAGGATACCTCACCAAATTGCTAGTCTAGTGTCCAGAGTCAGAAGGTGTTTCATATGTAGCACACACCCAGTCATTGGTTGAACCTTTTGACCATCTGGCCTATAAGGGTAGTGAATGTTAGGGAGGGGTCTAGAGTTACACCAGGTATTTAAAATATTTGACCTGCTCAATCATGGATCCTTCTGGGGTCTGAATATTAAGGGAGTGAATAAGACTGGATGAGTGTCTCATGAGAATATGTTCTGAGCTGAATAACATAGCTTTGTTTTTTTTCATTGGCAATTACAGTCTGTGTTGCGTGAACCATTAAATTAGAGGAGAAATCCTTGGTGAGGGTTTGAGCTAAAAATGCTCTCCTGATTTTAATGAAAACTATTCTGTCTGCCAGTGTATCTCCACCAAAGACGTTTTACTTCCAGAAACTAAGCAGTGTTTTGAAATACATTTTATTTATTTAGTTTTTGTTTACCAGTTGAGTGCACTAGCCAAGACTTGACTATTTTCAGGCACAACTCGAGAGTACAAGTATAACAGACAGGTATCACTTCAACCGAGCAAAACAATTACATACATGGGAGGGTCTAATCAGTATACACAAGTAATACAGGTTGGCAAGTAGCAAATTGGTGAGCATTACACAAGAGCAGAACAGTTGCAAAAAAGGGTAGGTCAGAAACAGCATAAATACACAGTAACATAGGTAGACAAAAACAGCAGAACATAATGCACAGCTTCAGATAAAGAGTTTCACACTAAAAGGAAAAAGCAATGATTTATGCCTGGATAGCTTTCAGCAGGATCAGTAAACGAGGTGTAGACAATGTAGTGAGAGAGAGCAGAGAGAACCTTTATGGGCAGGTGATGTGCAATAGTACAACAATGATAGACAGGCATGGGTGTAAGAAAGAAAGATGGGACTTAATTGGAGGGGAAATAGGGATGGGCCAAAAGTGGGTGGGGTAGAGTCTGGAGGGGAGAGTGGAGAGAGGTAGAATAAATTAGCAGAAAGGAGTGCAGGGGAGTATTGCAGGATAGTGGAAAGGGCAAGGCCTAGTGCCATCAGGTTGGATCAAAATAGTGGCAAGGGCAAGGGCCTAGTGCCATCAGGTAGGGTCAAAGCAGGTACACTGGTCAGCAAGAGTTAGATATCATCGAAGTCCCTTTTAAAGCAGTGATGAGACTTTGCCTGTCGAAGGTCTGGGGAAAAATTCCACAGATGAGGGGCAGCATGTTGGAAGGCAACAGTTCCTTTGAATGGCACATTGAGTAAGGATTTACCCACTGACCTTAGACCATGGGAGGAGGTTTGAGAAACCAGCAGTGATGCAAGTGAGGATAGAGTTTGTTGTCAGATAATAGAATCCATGAGTGAGCTGAGAACATAGTGGGCTCGATATTCAGGCTGCACCAGGCTGTGGTGCAAGCCTGGGCGCGAGCGCAACTGCTACACAAGGGCATTGACAGGGTGATATTCAACGGCTGTGCCATGGCACAGCAGCGTTGAATATTACACCCTGGCTACCCACAGTGCACAATGGCACAGGGCACTGCGCCAGTGCAAGTAGCCAGAGTGAGCAGGGGATGCGCTAGTGCAAGTTTCATTGCACTAGGCACAACAACACTAATATTCAAAGTGCACATGCAAATGGGGCCATAATGCATACAAGGTGCAAATGGGCCATTTGTATGTCATTGGCAGCCCCATTTGCATGCAGGTGTGCTGATCGGCGACTTGTGCCTGGTGCCCTGCCAGGCTGCAGCCGTCCTGGGACCGACACCCTGCACATCGCGCAAAGTGCCCCACTGCCCGATCGTGGGCATAAGTTGAATATTAAAATCATCCTATATCCCTGGTGGTCCAGTGGACTGCTCACAGCCCAATCGTGGGCATATGTAGTAATGGAAATGTCCTATATCCTGGTGTTCAGTGGATCTCCACAGCAGCTTGATCGCGGGCATATGTAGCAATAGAAATGTCCAATAATCCTGGTGGTCCAGTGGAATGCTGCTTAGCCCGATCATGGGCGTCAGTAAAGAATACTACAACACCAGTCCAACCCTGGTGGTCTAGTGGTACCCCCTCTGCACCCCACACTGGGCCCCACTGCCCGCTCTCCCCAGTCTGCGGTGGCAGCTCCTCACCCACTTGCTGCCCTGCCACCCGCCCGACTGACACCATACAATAGGGCTGTACGCCCATTGGTTCATAGCGTGAGCCAATGGGCGTGCAGCTCAACTACTACAGTCCAGATATGTGAATGTTTACATGTCTGGACTGTAGTACGTGTGGCTGCATGCCCATTGGCTCACACTGTGGATCAATGGGCGACAGCCCTACCGTATGGTGTCAGTTGGTGGGCAGTGGGACAGCAAGCGGTGGGAGCTGCCACCGCCGCTGACGGGGGGAGCGTGTGGGGCTCAGTGGGCGGTGGGGAGAGGGGTACCGCTTAGACCACCAGGGTTGGATTGGTGTTGTAGCATTCTTTACTGGCTCCTGCGATCGGGCTGCAGCAGTCCACTGGACCACCAGGGATATGGGACATTTCTATTGCTAGATATGCCCATGCATCGGCTGCAGGTGGTCCACTGGACTGGACTATCTCTGCATATCTTGTACCTGTTGATTGGCAGTCAGTGGCACAGCTATTTGCAGCCTGTACCTTCTTCATGGGTATCCTTCATTTGAAACCCCAATCCATAACCCCATTCCCAGCTTGGGACCTCAATTGTGTGTTGGAAAAGCTCTCCCTGCCTCCTTTGAACCATCCACAAGTTGTGAGCTACACTATCTGTCACAGAAAGCTTTATTTTTAGTTGCTGCTACTTCTGCTGAAGGATTTCTGAGCTACAGGCCCTCATGTAAGGAGCCTTAACTAGTTTTCATAAGGACAGTGTGTCTTTCCATACTAATCCTCAGTTTCTCCTTAAGGTGGTATCTAAGTTTACTTTGAACCAATCCATCCATCTTCCCATATACTGTCAATCCAGTGGAAGCATTGTTCCACACTTTGATGTGATAGAATCTTGTGTTACTATACACACAAGACTAAAGAGATTAGGAAGTCCTCTCAATTGTTTGTTTCATTCACACCAGGGAAAGAGGGTGCTCCTGTTTCTAAGCAGCGTTGTCCAAGCGGTTGACCAACTGCATTATTTTTATTACCGGAAGTATGGCAGGGACCTTCCGGGAGTTGTTCATGGTCAATCCACCAGGGGTATAGCTGCCATGGTAGCGTGTTTTCATAACATTTTAGTTGCAGAGATTTGCACAGCAGCCACTTGGAGTTCAGTCCACTCTTTCACCGAGCACTACAGTTTGGACATCCCTCTAGGCATAGGGTCAACTTTGGCCTGGCTGTATTACAAATCCTACTTTTCTTTGTTGCTCCCTTGCCCCTGGGCTGGCCTCCTTTGGGCCTCCTAGGCACCCCACCTGACACCCTACCCCAGCCCCACCTCACATTGCAGCCAACACCCCAGGGTAACCCAGCGTATCCCTTCACTGGATGGGTCCCTCTCCAACGAGGGAAAGGCACTGGTGGGGCAGCCAGCACACTCTTCATTTGGCCCTGGGTGCTACTGCTGAGGTGGGTATGGCTAGCTACAAGGCTTCTGTGTTGGCGGCGGTCTGGCAGCTGTTAACTGGTCAGCCCAGGAGCTGCTTTTCCTCCCTGTTTTTTTTTTCCTGGGGTGTGGCATGCCAAAGACATCTAGGCATGCGCCAACATCTGCCACGCCCCCAGACAACAGAGGCCAGTGCACTGCCATGCTCCCGGCCTCTGCCAGGAGTCAGTAGTCTCCAGGCTGCATCCCCATCCTCCTCCCAGGAGAAGGTAAGCAGTCTTCAGATGCTCAGTGTTCTCCCCAGCTGGCCCTCTGGTGCTCCAGGTTCATTCCAACCCAGGTCACTGACATCGCAAAGCAAAAATCCAACCACTACAGCAATGGGCCGGCCTGGCCTACTTTCTTAGGTGTTTTCACTCCACCCATTCTGCTAGTTCTATCAGGTTTGTAACTGCTTGGTACTTGTCCTACATGTAAAGGCCTGCTGCAAGAGGTTCCCCAAAGTAAGACAGTATAGTTACAGTACATAAGAACTTACCATAACAGTAGACCTTTGAAGGGATCTCTTGCAGCAGCCCTTGCTTTTCTCCCTCCTTCCCCTTGGCCTGTTATCCTGTCATGCTTCATTTCCAAAAAGAGACCTTCAGCCTTCCCTTTTCCTGCCTTTTCTTTTGCTTGAACTTGGGTTCCTCCTCAGTTCCCTCAGCCAGGTATTTTGCGGTCTCTGGCAGGAGAACTGGGGAGGACATGGGGCCACCAGCCTACAGTATGCAGAGTAGCTGATGTCAGAGAGTGACATTGAGGTGGCAGCCCCCTGTAGTGGACTGCTAGCTAGAAAGTTTCTGTGTGGTCCTAGTGCCTGATGTCAGAGTCCTACGTGTGATGGCCTGTTGCAAGATATCCCCGAAGATCTACTGCTATGGTAAGTTTTCACATAGCTACTTTTACTTTACAGCAGCAGACTAAGATGTCATAAAAGAAACATGAGTGAAAGCAAGGGTCAATAAGTAGTCAGAGCAGATAGGGCAGATATCTCATTTTTATCCAACTGTCATTAGTAATAAAGAAACAAGGGTGAGAATTACTGAAAAAAGAAACTTTAAGCTGATAAGTGTATAAATATATAATTGTTCCAGAGTTACCACAGTGGCATCAGAAAGTCTTTAATGAGGCTTTTTCCCTGTCTAAGATAGCCTTATTGATTAATGTGAGTTTCATGTTTTGGACAACCACAATACAATATCCATTAGCATAAAAACTAAAGGGGAGGGGTTACAAAATGTAGTATCAGGACTTCCTAACTTGTAATGGCCATGCATCACTCATGCCATGGCTTCACCAGTAGAATAGTACAATGTTAACAGGTTCAATACACTGACCTGACTTGCTTGTTCTTGTTTTAGATTTGGCAAGAGTCGAGGGAGCAGTTTTCATGATGATTTCCATGTGCCCATTGGTATTTGCTGGTCAAGTCGCTTACCTGCAAAAGCTCTGGATGTTTTGGTATGTTTTGTGTCACTCATAGCATTTGCTGAGGTCTCTCCGTCTCCTCACTCTAGAACCTGTTTGGTGTTTTAGAATAAAGCTGTAACTCTATATTGAAAATGAATTTCAGGTGGATGGTTCATATAGTAGTTTCACATACATACTAAACTGTTGAAAAATATAGATTTTGTTTTGTTTTAGTAATGATAGGGATATACAGACTGTTCATTATCCATGGGTCAAATAACTCTGATAACTAAATAACCATTTAATTCTCTGTTCCTGGAGGTAGTAAACAACTGTTGCTAAGATAATACAGTACTACACATTTCCTAAATGCAATGCATCCTAGGTACTGTAGCACAATTGAAATAAAACTTTGCCAGCAAAGTCTCTGCAGAGTTGAAATTTTGTACTACGTGTAGTGGGGCAAAGTTCCCAGCTTCATCACACTTTCATGTAGCAAAGTTCTTTTAAAAAATACAACTGTTTTGCTAAAAGAAAAAACATTTGGCATATACAGTATATCCCGCTTCCCACCATACATGATAAAAAGTCCCATTCTCCAATCCCCACTGTTGTATCACCCACCTCCCTCATCCACCCATGTCTCAGTGAAGTGTCGCTATTATATGTTAAAACCCTTCCCCACCATAGTTGTAGCACTTTCCAACAATTTACATGATCCAGATCACACCCCTACCTCTCACCAACTGACCCTGTCAAATAAATTATAAGTTCAGCACCCCCACCACATGCCTCCACTGACACTCAGCCACTCTCTTCTGTACCTTATTACACAAAGCATATGCTCTTAGTATACCTGTAAAAGAAAAATCGTCCACCACAGTGGCAACCAGCATCCCTCTATCAGCATCTTAACTCTGCAGCTCATTCACTACAATATATAGCGCAGTGGTTTAAGGCTCTGAGCTGCAAATCTGGTGACATCCAGCAGACTAGACCTGAGTTTGAATCCCACAGTTTCTACTTACATACTGTGTGACCCAGGCAAGTCACTTAACTTCCCTGTGCTCCCAGGTCATTCCTGTAAAAATGCTTTAAGCTTAGTGTGCTACTCCTGGTTAAACAACTGAAAAGAAAAACAAAATAAATGATGACATGCTAGTCGTAACAGCTGATTGGTCACTGATTAGCAAATCATCTGCTACTACTAGTACATCGTCATAAACCATTCATCGTAGTAAATGAGCTGGTGATATATAGAGACCTGTGTTTTTCTTAAATAAGAAATAACAAGAAATAATAAGAAATTCAAGCATAAAAAGAATTAACAAGAAAGTCAAGGTATAACAAGAAATAAGAAAATCAAGGTATAAAATGAAATAACACAAAATTCAACTTATAAAAAGAATAAAACTAAAACAAACATGAATAAAGTGAAAAATTGCTTTTTGGGGTCAATAACTAAATAAATGCTTGCAGCAGTTGTTGTTTAGTTGGAGCATTCCCTAGAAAAATGAGGGGCTAGCGTTAGCAGTACAAGGCACTTGCAGACCTGGTAGTAGAAAGCAGTGTCAAAATGAGCACCAGGAATTTTTTTTTTTTTTTTAGGTGGCGCCAAAGATTTAAGAGCTTTAAAAACTGAAATAAATTAGCCAGACCCATTAGATTAGTGGTAGAACTGCTGACTGTGGTGTCAGAAATTAGCCAGACCCTTAGCTTAGTGGTAGAGCTGTTGACTGTGGTGTCAGGGGTCCAGCGTTTGAGGACTGCATGGGGACAGTAGCAAAATATGGGGAAAAGAGGCTAAAGTGGGGGTATAGTAGTAGGAAAGTTAGAGAAGTAGAGATTAGAAGGGTAAACAGAGTGGTGTGAGGAAGGCAAAAACAGGGGCTAGGGGCTAGGAAGGCACTGTAGTGACTCCTAATGGTCAGAAAAATATTAGCTACAACTAGGAAGTGGAGGAGTGGAGATTAGGAGAGTGAACAGAGGGGTGCCAGGAAGGGCACTGTAGCAACTCCTAGTGGTCAGAAAATATAAGCTGCAAATGGGAAAGTGGGAACTTGGAAAACAGAAGGTGTGGTCATGCAATGTATCGTGACCAGAGCAATAAGGGCTGAGCTTGGGTGGAGGGGCAGTCGGCACACAGCGCTGACGGCTAACACCCCTTCAGAAAGTAAGCTAGAAGGAGAGAGGCTTTACCTCTTACAGCCACTCTGTGAATCCTAGAGTCCCCTGAAGTGTGCTTTTCAGCCTGGCAGTGTTTCTGAAAGCTGCTCTGCAATACCATCTTCCTTCCCAACTGTTTTACCTGTTAAGGATCACAAAACCAACTTATTGCACTTTCCCTACTTTTTCAAAGTGCTTAGGTGCAAAACAGAAACCACTTGAAAATTTTACTTAACTCGGTAGTTCACCCTCTTATACATTCAAATCGCACAGCTTGGCTTCTCATCAGTGCTTAAAGTGACTAAATGTCCACTAATGCGCAGTTCGTTACTGCTACCTGGGTGAGGGAACTATGTTATGCATGAAAACATGCATAACGAACACCTGCCCTGTCCAGGGATTCATCTTCAAACTCTCCCATGAAGGAAGAGAGCCTGCACTTGTGAACTCCATGGTGGCTGAGATGATAAGGAGGGACCACAGGAGTCCCAAGGGCAAGCTGGAAAGTGGTTTGCCCCTCCACGGGAAAAAAAATGCCAGATTTTTTTAACATTCATTTACATTAAATATCATGCCCTATAGCCTTAACTACCTCTCCAGTTACACCGTCATCAAAAATGCCCAAATGTCATAGTTTTCTAAAGGTTTATTTCTTCCTCACCTCTCACACTTGCCACAAACTTCACTGCACTGAAGTACTTTTTAAATTCCACGTGCCCCTTCTTTTTTTTTCTCTGCTGAAAGGGTGCAAAATATAAGAATTAAACTTCTTTCCAGCTTATTTCCTCTTAAAACCAGAGCAAGCACTGAATTCCTTGACTGCAAAGCAAACTTACCCTAAGGGTGCTTTCCTCTCAATGTCTAGTGTCTCAAAATATTCTTCTGAGAGCTAGAACTGCCCTGAACTTGCTCTTAAATACTGTCTCTGTGGGCAGTGCTTGTGACATCACATCCCATGTTCAAACCCGTCTCCTCACTGCTGTGTCGTGCTTCTCCTATTGCACCTAAAAAACTTTCCTTGTGAATCCAGGGAGCTCACTGTGATAAGTGGGATAACATTGAGTCCACAGCATGGGCTAGTTGGTGGTTCAAAACCTGCTCATGGTTACTTCTAATTCAATTTGTATTCTCTCAGCTTCCACGAGTAAATACAGTATATCCATCTTCCTTTTTATCAGTCTCTTAAGGGATTCCTCTATTCTTACTCAAAGTACCTATTGTCCCTCATTCTTCCTAAGAACTGGACTAACCTAAGGAATTAGAAAAATGCCAAGGAGACCAGGAAAAAACATAGAATGCGTTACCACCATTTTAGCTTGAAGTAATAGATATTTAGTAAACTCAAATGCTGTATTGTTTTGTCACATCTACCGTTGTTAATTGTTCAGCGATACTTGTAATTCCTGTGTTGTGTACAAAATGTTTTTCTTGATGTTTGTCTCTGTACCCTCCTGGTCGTGCCTGAAAATAGTCTTTTAGCTAGTGCAACTACCCGGTAAACAAAACTAAAAAAAAAAAAATTACCTCCTTATTGCAACGTTGAAGTACCACTATACAGTATTCTAATAAATCCCACCATACACTATTAGAAAACAATTTTTTAGCTAACTTTCCTGTCGCTTAGTTCTTATCAGGAAACGTTAGAAAATATACCGACATCCAGCCTAAGTTCATAGTGATACACATTGTCACAATTATATTCTAGTGTTACTAAATACTTCATTCAGTCCTTTTCGGGACCATATTCTTTTCTGTCCATGTTTCACATTTCTCTTTTGTAGCTTTCTACACATATTATCAAGTTCATACTGTAGAGATCTTCTTTCTGTTGCTCCATACTTGTAGAAACTGGAAAATGCCACAGAAAAATATCCCAGCTCCACGATAGTTCTTCTTCCATCCAGTTTTCACCAGTATAAATACCAAGCACAATGTTCATTAAGTCCAACTCATGGAATTAAACAGTCCATTGTATATATCAAGAACACTTCCTTCTTCAACACCAAATCCTACCAACGTATATTCAGTATATTCATTCTAACTGGCTCATTCACTCTTTCTAAACCCCAGAATCTAGGGGACAATGGAGAATGACATGCCTCATTAACCCTTGCAGAACCGCAGACTGATATATCAGTCCAGAATTCCTATACATTCTAATTCTGTTGGCAGCCTAAGGGTTAAAATGCCTAGCTACAGTTGAATTCTTATCCCTATTCCTAATATCACTGTTATGTTCACTAATCTTGTTCCTTAGCTCCCTGTTTGTTTTTCCTGCATATAGCTTATCACATGGACATTGAAATATATATATATATCTATAACATGATCAGATCTACATATAATATGCTGTCTAATGTCATATTTTCTATTAGCAAATGGATGTTCAAAGCTGTCCTTCTTACCAATGTTATGACACTGGTAACAATGACCACATGGAAAGCTACCATTTCTCAGGGTCCAAGCAACAACTGTCTCTCCTCTTGTTCCCGTCTTATGTGCTGGGTTCTGGCTTATAAGCATATCATTACCTGGTCTAAAGTTACTAAAATATTAGCAAAGCATTTTGAAAGTGCATGGTTGTGTTATTGAAGCTGTCTTTACAGGGTAATACAGAGTGCAAGCCAGGAATCAGACCCTGTTGGTAAGTAGGTTGAGTGTGAGCATATCATTAATGCTGGTTTTGATTTGTATTCTGTTAAGAACTGAATTTGACCAGTTAAGCATACAAGGCCACTAGGTGGGATGGTGGGTGGTATTAGCTTCCCAGAGGGCTGTACCTACTGTAATAATTGCCCACTTAAGACCTATTCTGTGTGGAGGCACCAAATTGTAGTAACACTGCGGGCAGGGAAGCCACAGTGAATGTTAATCTTGAACCCAGGCCCTCAACCTGCATCCTAGGCAGCAGGCAGGGTAGTAGCCCTTAGTATAACAGCATCAGGGTTACACTCATGGAGGCACCACTGGGACTATTGCCCCTTGGCCAAAATATAAGATTGCCACTGTTTTTATGAGTGCTTAGGTGAAAATGGAAAAAGCACAGGGCTTAATTTGAGATTCCACCCACACAATGGCTGTGCATCACTTGTTGGGGTGGTTTGAAGCTGAAGGAGTTGATCTTCACCATGCTTTAATGCTGTTAGAGATCCCTCTAGGTACTAATAACATTGCCATAGAGGAGGTGGTAAATAAAGTTACATGCCTGGGTAAAGCCACTGTACAGGGCAAAATGCTGATATATTTGCTCAGAGCATAGTAGCCTTGGCGAATGCAGCACTCCTATAAATGTGGGAAAGACACCCCTTTATCCTTCCTGATGAGTCCCCAGTGGGTTGGAGAGTAATCACTATGCATAGTGGGGCATCCACACCTGGGGGTCACCCAGAACTGAAGGGTTAATGGAAAAGCTGGGAAAACTGTTAGCAGTTGAGGGCAGACATTTTAGAATTTAAAAAGGGCAGTAGAGAGCCCCAGGAGGACCACTCCTACTAACCCCTCCCTGGCTCCTTCACTTGTGCCCCTGTCTTTGTCTTCTGTACCGTCCCCTATCTTAGTACCCGTCAGTGAATCTTGACTCATACTGCATGGTCCGTTGCTGTCTGGCACTACTCCCACACCCCAGGGTTAAGATGATCTAAAGACTTGGATGGACTATGCATCTTCCCATGTCCAAGAATGGCAGTGTGCCAAAGGGAAAAAAAAAAAAGGCTAATGAAAAGCTTAAGGGTCCTACACTGGAAGCAATTAAATTTCTGAGGTCTATAAACCCTGAGGCTTCAGCTGATGAGTATCTATCAACATTTGGGAGTACTGAATCTGGGGAAGACCTAATGTGAAGTTCAAGTTCACCAAAGAGTGGAAAAATGAATGTTTGTTTGCTTATGTAACTTGTTTTGAGAGGGCCTTGTAGAGAGCCCTCAGAAAAGGTAGAGTACTAGAAAGTGATTTGAACAGAGTAAGGTTAGAGCATATCCTCAAATCCGCCAGGTGTGCCAGTGTATTGATGCTTAAACTGAAATTTCAGGACCATAAAGATGATTCTCCTGCCCATTGCTGGCTCATGAAAGAGATTTGGGAGGCTGAGAATGAGGATTACGTGTGGAACCCTTATGCGGGTGCTGCCCGAGTGGCCCAGCTCAAAGGAAATCTGCTGACAAAGAAATTGCTCTTGACACCCAGCAGCTTACTGATTTACTGAAAGAGCTTTGGGAACTGAAAGCTAATGCACAGACTGCAGTGAACATGGTTACAGGCCAGATTGTTCACACTTAGGCCGCTGAAACTAGTAGTGAAGTTCAACCCACGGTGAAAGGGCCAGTGCCCAAGTCCCTGAGAGAGGATCAGATGTGGACATGCTGAAAGAAATGTGAAAGCTGAGAGCCTTGGTAAGGATCTCACTCAGTCATCTCATCAGCCTTTGTCCTGGAGAAGATCTGCTGGAGATGACTCTGAGCCTAAGGGTGAGTACAAGTCTGGTCCCTATGACAGTCGTAACCCTCTGGGAGACCTGTTCAAGCTCTAATCCCAAACCAGATGTGTTCAACTACCATTGGGGAAGATGGGCACAGCAATATCAAGCCCCTGAGGATTTGCAGAGCGTTAAAACCAGGTCAGACAGAGCAATATAAAACCTCAGTCCAAGCCTCCATACAAGCTGTATGTGGCCAAGTCTGTGATCTCTCATCCAAAAATAATGCTCTCCTGACTGGACTGAAATGGAGGGCAACTCAGTGGAGACAACAGTACTTGAGGATGGCATCCCAGCTCGAACCATGTTAAGCAGTGGATCTCGGGTTAGGATAATATTTAAAGACTGTTATGATCAGCACCTATCTGACCATCCTTTACACAGACCCTTGATGGGCTACATGTATGGGGTTGAGTGATAATGTATATCCCTATCTTGGTTTTCTGTGAGTGAGGGTTTTTCCCCTTATCTGTGGCAGGTGTGGGAGATCCAATGGAGACCTTTGCCCTAATATGTCCCCCTTCTGGCCTGTATAATGGAATTCCAGTTCTGACTGGCACTAACACACATGTTCTGCCCTCTCACTCAAATGTGCCAGAAAAGACAAACACAGAAGACTGGGAGAGCTCTGCACATCCATGCCATGGTAAAAGAGGGTATACAAGATGCAAATGCACCCAGAAGAAGGTGACAAGGATGAGCCTGTGGGATTTGTGTGGAAAAAGAATTCTTCAACTCTTGTTCTTCCCCTAATGCACAATGCAGTGTCAGAAGAGAAGTACACCTGCACAAAGATGCAACTAACACATTTCTAATGACGGATGCTGCAGAAGAAGGAAAGCTGCCTGAAGGACTTATGGGTTAAACCCAGTGTGCTTCCTGTCCATGCCCACGCCTGTGCTCAGCAGGTGGTAGTACAAATCCAAAATGTCACTGACCGAGGTATCAAAGTCAGCTGAGGGTGCATTTTACACTTGACATTGATGATGTCCAGAACCACTTGCAAGAAATGTTAGCAGCTGGTATAATACAGGAATCACAAAGCCCATACATCTCTCTAATCATGATGCAGAAAAATAATGGCTCTGTAAATATGTGCGTAGATTACAGTACCCTTAACAACAGAACAGTACCTGACCAGTACACAATGCCCCACATACAAGATGCTGTGGACTGTCTAAATGGGAGCAAGTGTTTTCTGTCCTCAATCTCCGGAGTGGATATTATCAAATTCCAGTGTCTCTCAAGGATAGGAAAAGGCTGCATTCATTTGCCTTAAGTTTCTATGAGTTCCTTTGCATGCCTCAAGGCATATCTGGAGTGCCAGTGACTTTCCATTGATCAATGGAGGTGTTCTGTAGAGACATGAACCTCCTTGAATGCCTGGTCTGTCTTGATGACATAATCATCTTTGGAAAAACCTTCGAGGAGTATGAGGCTTGCCTATTCAAAGTGTTGGACTGGTTCGAAGAGTTTGGCTTAACGTTGTTGATTGTTAAATGTCAGTTTTACAGAGCTCTGTCAAATATGTAGGGCATATTAGTGTCATCAGAAGGCATACAGACCGACTCTAGTAAGGTGGAGGCACTGACTACCTGGCCAAAGCTGAACAACTTAAGAATTACAAAGGTTTTTGGCTTCGTGGCTATTATTGCCATTTCCTCAAGGACTACACCAAGGCAGTGCACCTTTGCTTAGCCTAATGCAAGGGTATCTGCCTACTCACCAGAAATTCAAGAAAAGCACTGTTAGAGAGACTGATAAAACCTACTTGAGCCTCATTAATTCTTTTGGGCGGAGATGGATTCCAGACTGTGATGCAGCCTTTCACAAGATCATTTACCAACTTACTCATGCACCTGGACTCGCTAACACTGATCCTTCAAAACCGTATATACTATACACCGACACCAGCCTGAGTGGCCTTGGGGAAGTGCTCTATCAGGAGTACATAGAAGGACTGTGCCCAGTGGCATTTGCTGGCAGAAGTCTGACCTCATCTGAAAGGAACTACCCAGTTCATAAATTAGTTTCTCGCTCTCTGGTGAGCCATTGTGAGCAATTCCATGTGTATTTGTATGGTGCAATTTTGGTTAGGACAGACAACAGTTCTTTAACCTACATTCAAATGTCATCAAAGGTAGATGGTTGAGGACACCGATGGCTCTCGGCTCTATCTACATATGACTATGCAATGTAGTACTGGCTTGGCCTGAACCATATCCACACAAATGCCCAATCAAGGAGGCCTGCTTCCAGCACTGAGGGTACACATGTCAGATCATTCTGTAAAACCACTGTGCCTTAAGCTCGATAGCGATGAGACTCCATCTACAAAAACTGTAAGTTGCCTTGCTTATTGTCTGGGACCATCTGATACATATTTACCATTGGTGTATTGTAGATCTTACTTGAGACGCAGCTCTTGCAGCAGGTTACACCATTAGGACTGAAGCCGTCCGTCAGGACCACGGAGAAAACTCTAGGTAGCTATCTTCAGCGGGACGCCCCTAGCGTCAGTCCAGCTCCGGCGTCAGATGTAGTACATAAGGGGTGGTCCCGGCCAGAATCCCCAGTCCTTTCCCGCCGACTTGCATGTCTCGACCCTTTGGTTCAGCTCTTAGCTGGCGCGTGGTTAAGTTCTTTCCTTCAGGAAATTTGGATTTCTACAAGCCAAACAGAGACCTCCGCCTAAATCCTCTTCTAGGTCACCCAGCCCCAAGAGACCCAGGAGACACCGACGATCGCCATCGACGGAGGCCACGGGATCAGAGTTCTCAACATCCAGATCCCCATCTCCTCTCCATCCCTTCTCCGACCCACGTGAGATGCCAAAGTCTCCTCGGATGACCCTTCGTTCTTGGATATTATGAGGCACATCCAAGAGAACATGGGATGGGATGCAGAAGAGCTAGACCCGAAGGATACGTCTAGCCAGATATCTTCGGCAGAAGGACCCCAAGCCTGTGGTGGTGCCACCCTTGGTTGACACTTCGTGGGCGTCACCAAGGCAGCGTGGGCGTCCACATTCGCTCCGGCGATGCCGAAAAAGCTGATCGCCTGGCCAAGGCTCCCAGAGAAGACCAGTACTTGACTCAGCTGCCTCAGGCCGACTCTGGTCATCACAGCCTCACATGACCGGTCCCAGAGACAGCAACATCTGAGCACCCTGCCACCTGACCCAGAGTCCAAGCAGTTGGACGCTATGGGTAGCGCACGTATGCTTCCGCTACCTGTGCCATCAGATCCTTGAATTATTTGACCCACATGGTTCAGTTCCAAAATGCCTTGTGGGAACAGGGTCTGGAGCGGCTGAAAAACTGCCGGAAGGTGGGCAGAAGGAGGAGATGCTTCAGCTCCTCCGTGCAGGTTCGCGGGCATGAGGAACCCAGAGTGCTACGAGCCGCGTCGACTCCGCGGACTCTCGCCGGCCGAGCAGCAGCTTCTGGCGTATGCCTGGAGGCACTCTTGGTTACGCATCTCTGGCTTTTACCCGGACGCCCAGAAGAATATCATGGACGCTCCATTCGAGGGAGAAGTCTTGTTTGGAAACCTTCAGAGAAGATCATTACCAGACTTCAAGAGGCCGGAAAGGCGGTGAGGTCGGTCCAGGCCATGTGATCGACCCAGGCTTAGTTCCTTTCATATGAACCAAAGCCGAATTCATGGACGAGATGCAGCAGTCCCGGCCCGCCTACAGGCAGAGGGGCTCCAGTTTTCAACCGAGAGCCCAGAACAGCCCGCAGGCCGGCCACATACCTCTAAGCCGGGCCCAGCCAGCGGGACCCTCAGCCGCCACAGCCTGACTCCTTTCTGGCCCCGCCTCAAGATCAACGGGAAATCATGGTTGGGGGTCGCATTATGAACTTCCTGCCAGGATGGCAGGCTATAACCACCGACAGGTGGGTTCTTCAGTTGGTCAGAAGAGGCCACTATATAGAATTCGAGAAAAGCCACCCTGAGGCCTCCTTTGCTCTCCGATATCCGGTCAGCACAAATCTTTGATCTGGCAAGAAGTACTGCGTGCTCTTACAAAAGGAGCGATAGAGTACGTCCCGAGAACCAAGAGAGACAAGGATATTATTCCCACTTCTTCCTTCCAAAGAAAACGGGACCTCCGTCCGATTTGGACCTCAGTGACCTCCAATGTGTCGGTCGCCTACAAGAGATTCCATTGGTGACTCTTCCAGGTCTTATTCCATGCTGAAACAAGACGCTTCTTAGCGTCTCTGAGCATGCAGGGCGCATACCTGCATATCCTATAGCTCAAGCGCACAAGAGGTTCCCTCGCTTGGGTTCCTCGACCACCACCTTCAATTCCGAGCCCTTCCATTTGGACTGTCATCCGCCTCAGGGTCTTTACCAAGTGCATGGCAATGTGGCAGTGTCTCTAAGGAGACAGGGCCATTATGTGTTCCCGTACCTGGACGATTGGCTTCTCATGGCCACCTCCAGAGAGGTGTTGTTACATGTGGTCCAGAGCACCCAGGACCTGTTCCGATCTCTCTCTGGGCATCCTAATCAACCACGAGAAGTCTCTCCTGGTACCGTTGCAGAAACTGCAATTTATAGGTGCAGTACTGGACACCGCTCAGGAAGAGCCTTTCTTCCAGACGACAGAGCAGAGCCATCAGATCCCTCATCAGGGAGTTATCGTCGAACAAGACCGCCCCTGCCAGGTCGGTCCTTGCTTGCTCGGACACATGGCTGCGCCATTCCTACCATCCCTTTGCAAGGCTCCACATGCGGTAACTCAGTGGATGCTCAAGGTGCAATGGGACCAAAGGCAAGACCACTTGCAGCATCCGGTCAGGATCACGAACACTGTGATTCGAGACTGGCAGTGGTGCTAGACCCAGGGTCGCTCTCCATGGGTGTCCCATTTGTAGCGCCATCCCCGGAGGTAATCCTCACCACAGACGCCTCAGGTCTAGGGTGGGGCACACCTGGATGGGGTGAAGTCCCAGGGCACGTGGACCTCGCTGGAAGCTCATCTCCATATCAATGTTCTAGAGATGAGGGCGGTTTTCACGCCTGCAGGCTTTTCAGTCAGAAATCCCGCCAAGTACTCTTCTGCTTCAGACAGACAACACTGCGGTGATGTATTAACTCAACAAACAAGGAGGCGCACACTCTTACCCCTTTGCAGGAGGCCATAAGGGTGTGGGATTGGGTAATCCGACACGGGCAAATTTGATCACTGTACATGTTCCCGGGTGGACAACACGATTGCAGACGGCCTGAGTCGCTCCCAGGCCAGAGTCCACGAGTGGGAACTTCTTCAAGAGGTAGCGGAGGATCTGTTTCTTCGATGGGGAACTCCAGAGTTAGACTTGTTCATCCCCATCCAACGCAAAACTGCCCAATTTTTGCTCGCTAGATCCAGGGCCTGGTGTTTTCTGGCGAGAGCGTTGTCCCTCTCCTGGGCAGACAGATTCCTCTACGCTTCCTCCTTTCCGTGTGATCCAGAGAGTTCTTCTCAAACTAGCAGGGAGCACGCAATAATGATCCTGGTGGCCCCTTTGGCTCCAGACAGCTCTGGTTCCCCTTGCTGATTCAGCTATCCAGGAACCTCAGACCTCAGAATAAACTCTACCTTTTTCCAGTTTGGTTATTACCATTAAGCTATGCACTGTGTCACTGTAACCATATATGCATCACTTGTCAAAAAATAATTTCAAAGGCACACCAAATAGTCTCTAAAATGAGATGTTTACTTAAAAATAGATAAAATGTAAATACAGAACCATATACCACAAAACATACACTCACTTTAAAAGAATAAGGTTTAAAGTGCAACTCTAGGAGCATGGATATGTTGTTCATCCACACTCTTTGTATGTCCCTTTCCACTTTAAATCTGGCCAGAAGTCTTCAAGTGGCTCGTCCCACCCACCTGGGTGGTAAATACCTCGACTCCACCCCATGACCCCAGATCTTCCTTTCCTCTGGAAGGTTCAGGTTCCCTCATGCTACTTCTGCAGTATTGTAGGCCCTGGATACTAATCGGCGTTTTTTACTGCAATCGCTTTCTTTGAAACTTCGTATGAGTTTACGATTCTGATCCGAGCGCATCGGACATGGATGACAAGTCGTCCTCCAGGTTTCGTAGGTGTCCTGTGGACAGAAAATGTCGCATACTGATTCCCACCTCTCGTGTGTTTATTGTTTGGGTGTCGTGCATGACACCTCTTAGTACACCATCTGTTGGCCTTCCATCCCAACATTCTGGAGCGACCGCAAGAGGTGCACATAAAGCTGGGGAGACCAGACTTTGCAATCCACCAGTGAAATCGAAGGAGGCAGGTGGGCAGTTTCCGCAGCTGTGGGATCCACCGAGCAGCTCGACGAGATGGCGGCATTTGAAGAAGAAGCTGCCAAGCCTCGGCCAGTCGAGTTTTTTCGTGCCACTAAACCTTGGTTCCACCTTCACAGGATCCTTTCAGAAGCTGTGCCAGTCTCTCCACTGGGTGAGGCGCCTCGGCATGCACTCCTCCCACCCTAGAAAACAGGATGAGGACCCTAAGTCTTCTTCTCAGAGAAGGCGTTCCTGGGACTGAGAAGGTCTGAATCCCAGGACCTTGTGGTCTTGGCCTCGGTCGAGATCGCTTCCTCGGCGCCCGGCTTCTCAGACCTTCCTCAGGCCAAGACACAGCCGAGGAAATGGCGAACCAGCCGAGATATCTTTCGACCCGATCAAGCCATTATCGCTGACCCCAGTCGACAGTTCATTGGAGAGACACCTATCCTTACCTTCCCGATGTGGAGACCCAGCCCCGGGTATCGATTGAGGACAGGAGCTGGAACCTCGGTTTCACTGACTCTGGCCTCTCCCTAGTCGAACAAGCCCGACCCCGTCAGTCTCAATCAAGGACCAGGACCCCTTCAGTCGAAAACTGAAAAAGGTCACAAACCTTCTCAGAAGAGGCATCGCCACCAATCCTCATCCTCCTCGGATGAGGAGAGACTTTGACAGAAGCTCTGTTGGCGCTATGAGGACCTTATGTGGCAACAGCTAATTCTGACCGGTCATAAGCCGACTCCACTGGCTCCACCGGCCATTACTTGGCCCCAGACTCTTAGGCTGATGCCGACCTCTCCAGAACGAAGACTCCGGTTCTTCCTCCGTAGGACTGGCACGCATTCCTGTTCAGCCTGTTCTGATCTCCTCACCAATTTTGATGGAGCTACCACCTAAGCAGCCTCAGGGAGGTGCTCCCGCGAGAGGATTGGACATATACGGCCTGCCCTGTCGTCTGTCCATCACTGTTGTCCCCGATCGCCCTCGGCATATTGAAGCGGACATAGGCGGCAGAACCTTATATCCCAATTCTTCAGACTCTGATACCACTGGTCTACACTCACACCTGATGATGAGTTGTCAGTGACAGGCTTGGGGAAGGTCATTCCTCTTTCCAGGGCATCCTCCAACTTATTTCAGAGTCAACTGGTATGCCCTTGAGCCTATCCAAAAGAAGGTGGTATATTCTCTCACAGATATCCTTAAGAGGGAGGATACCCTGACAGAGGCCTTCCAGTGGCCGAGCCATTGTTGGCCCAGCCTTGAGCTATGGCAGCACCCTGCCTCTTGCCCGCTCCATCTGCCGCATGGCTCACAAGTTCACTGTACCCATGGGGTCCTTGGCAGGTTTCACAGAGCATCCCTCAGCCAAGAGCCTTGTGACTGCCTCTGTGTTTAGGCGCACGGGTAGCTCAGCAGATAATGACCACCCTCGGACAGGAGTCCAAGAATATGGACCATTCTGCCTGGAAGGTATATGCGACCTCATCCTTGGGCCTCCGCCAGGCCAGCTCGGCAGTGATCATGGCACACTTCTCTCACGCCTCTTGAGGTCACTAGATGAAGTCCTCCCTCATCTCCCAGTGGACATGCAGACCACGGTTATGCAGGTCCATGACCAGGGCCGTGCTGTTGCAAAACAGCAGCTCCAGACAGCCTTGGATATTAAAGATTCCTGTGCCCACTCACTAGCAGCCACAGTGGCTACTTGCCGCAGGGCCTGGCTGAGGTTATCCTCTTTCCGGCGGATACTCTGCCAGTTAGCTGACGTGCCTCTTCCTTGGCACCCCATCTCTTCGGGTCCAGGAGTGGCAGGTCACCTCCAGCGCATAGAGCAGTCCATGTCACCTTGGATGCCACTCTGCAAAGGGTTCTTCGGGCAAGAACCAGCAGAAGCAGAAGAAGAAGCCTTTGGCACTCTTCTCCTTTGGTTAGACAGCCCTCCTTCCAGGGAAGTCAGCAGCACCAGCAGCAGCAGCAGGATCAAACTGGGTGCCACAGGCTCAAACAGGGTTCCCAACAGCCCTGCAAAGGAGGTCTACAGCGGTGCAGGAGCCTCCTCCTCTAAGCTTGCTCAGTGACCGGTCGGTGGCCACCCTACACCCGTCATGCCAGTTCTGGGTCCTCCCATGGGGCGCTGCCACTTTCTTTCCGCCTGGTCCGGTATCACTTTGGACAGGTGAGTCCTGGAAGTGGTTGGTCGGGGACTGCCTCTAGAATTTGAGTAGTACCCTCCCTGCCGGGCCCGTGCTGCTCTGGAGAAAGGATCTCAGTTTGCACTCAGTCGGCCCTTCGGGATAACATTGCTCAGCACCTCCACAAAGAGGCAGTAGCTCCTGTGCCGATCCTCCTACAGACCCAGGCTTCATGTCCAGGTACTTCCTGTTGCCCAAGCGGACGGGGTTGGCGCCCATCCTAGATCTCCATGACCTGAATCAGTATCTCAGGTCTCACACCTTCTGTATGGTAACTCTGAATCAGATCATACCATCGCTGGAGCGAAACATGTGGTTCTGTTCACTGGATCTACAGGATGCATTTTTCCATGTCCCAATCTGTCCGTCCCACCAGCAGTTCCTCCACTTCAGGATGGCAGGGACCCTGTACTTGTTCCAAGCCATGACGTTCAGCCTGCTGTCGGCCCTTGGGTCTTCACCAAGTGCATCGAGTGGTGGCGGCCCATCTTCGGCATCAAGAGGTTCAGATATAGTCCTACCTCGATGATTGGCTCCTGGCGGTTCCTCCCTCCAGGAGGTGAAGAGGTCCAAGGACCTTTGGCCCTCCGAACCTGTTCCCCACTCAGGCCTCCTGATCAACAAGACCAAGTTGGAACTTGTGCCCTCTCAGGTGATGGGCTTCATCGGGTCAGAGATCGACTCTCATCAAACCAGAGCTTGGCTTCCAGTGGACAGGGTGGAGGTTCTTTCCTCCTTTGCCCAATCATTTCTGGTTGGGAACTTGCACCCTGCCTGGGATTTCCTGCACCTTCTGGGTTACATGGCGGGCGTGCACTTCAGTGGCCCGTTGGGCCAGATTGCACATCGCCCCTCCAGAATAAGCTGGCTGCTTAGTGGACTCAGCATCAGGGTCATTTCACCAGCTGGTCCCTGTCACCCAGAAGATGTGGGATGCTCTCCAGTGGTGAACCGTCCCAGGTCATCTGCAGGAAGGGATACCTTTATCTGCCCGAGCCGACGGTCGGTCTCACGACCAATGCCTGTCTCATGAGCTGGGGAGCCACATGGAGGACAACAGAGCCCATGGGTTCTGGACCCCAAAGAGTCCCAATGCCACATCAACCTGCTGGAGCTCAAGCAGTCAGACCGGCACTGTCAGCTTCCGCCTCAGCTCCGGGTCTAGTGGTTCAAGTCCAGACGGACAATACCACGACCATGACTACCTCAACAGACAGGCGGCATGTACTCCTGTTTGCTATGCAAGGAGGCGCTCCAGATCTGGACCCTCATCAGCCGGTTGAGGTGTATCTCCTTGCCATCCATGTGGCAGGAGTCTTGAACCAACTGGCGGATGCTCTCAGCCACATAGGCTAGACATCCCACAGTGGTCTCTCCATCCAGAGGTAGCTTACAATCTGTTCTCCCATTGGGGCAAACTGTTGGTGGACCTGTTTGCCTCCTGGGAGAACACCATGCTGAGGCTGAACCATTCCCTCCCCTCAGCAGGGGCTGCGTTTCAAGGATGCCTTCTTGAGGCCATGGACCCCAGGCCTCCTCTACACCTTCCCTCCATTTCCCTTGATCCACAAGGTGTTACTCAAGGTGAGGAGGGACACAGTGAAGGTGATCCTGGTAGCCCCAGATTGGCCCGCCAGTTCTGGTATCCAGATCTCCTCAGCCTCAGCAGCAGGGCCCCACAGCGGCTTAGTACACATCCGGACCTGATATCATTGAACCAGGGAAGGTATTCCACCTGGACCTTCAATCCCTGCACCTCATAGCCCTGGTACCTGGAGCTGCAGAGTTCCAGGCTGTGGGTCTTTCCGAGGATGTCTACACAGTTGTGCAGGCATCTCATAAGGAATCAACCAGGAAATGTTATGCCTTCAAATGGAAAAGGTTTTCCATTTGGTGTCAGGGAAGAAGTCTGGACCTCTTATCCTGCTTTTATGACTAACAGTTTAGACTACCTTTGGTCTCTCTCCAATGGGGTCTATGGTCACAGACCCTCAGGGTGCACCTAGCAGCCATTTCCGCTACTGTGTGTGCTAGTCAGTCAGTATTGGCACAGGAGACAGTGGTCAGGTGCTTTTTCAAAGGCCTGGATCACATATCCCTCCAGTGCATGAACCTCCACCTCCATGGGATCTTTGGCTGGTTTTGGTAAAACTCATGGGCAAGCCATTCAACCCATGCACAAGTGTGAGCTCTCCCACTTGTTGTGGAAGACTGCCTTCCTGGTGGCTGTCACGTAAGCCAGAAGGACAGGAGAGCTCCAGGCGCTTTCAGTGGACTCCCTTATTTGGTCTTTCACAGGGACAAAGTTGTCCTGTGCCCCCAGTGAAATTCCTTCTGAAGGTGGTGTCAGAGAGAGTTTCACCTTAACCAGGTGTTGACTCTGCGGTATATTACCCTAACTACACCTCGAAGCTGAGTACAGGCTCCATACCCTGACCTTAGACGTGCTCTTCCCTACTACAAGGAGAGGACGGTGGAAATTCAGGGAGAGGTTCGCCAGCTGTTTGTCACCTACACTGAAGCCGCTTCTGGCAGACCTGCAGCCAAACAGACCATTGCAAGATGGATTACGTAATGCATAGGTCTGTGTTATGAGTTGCTGGGCAAGGAGCTCCCAGAGGATAAGAGCTCATTCTACCCACCATACTGCTGCATTGGTGGCTGCTTCCAGGGATATCCCTATCCAGGAAGTTTGTCGGGCTGATACCTGGAAGTCAGCAAACACCTTCATTATCCATTAGCATATCGACCTTGAGTCACATCAGGATGCTGGCTTTGGGGCCTTGGTTCTCCAATCTCTGTTTCCTAAATAGCGGGTGTTCGCTTGCCTCCCTCCTCCTGGAGAACTGCTAGGAGTCTGCCAAGAGTATGGATGAACAACATATCACGCTCCTAGAAAAACAGGTTACTCACCTGTAGCAGTAGTTCTAGGAGTGATATGTTGTTCATCCACACGCCCACCCGACCTCCTCGGCTTTAGGCACATCACCTTGTTTCCAGCGGCTAAGATCTGGTGTCATGGGGTGGAGCTGAGGTATTTACCAACTGGGTAGGTGGGAGGAGCCAGCTTGAAGACTTCCAGACAAATTTAAAGGGGAAAGGGACATGCCAAAGTGTGGATGAACAACATATACCACTCTAGAACTAATGTTACAGGTGAGTAACCTGTTTTTTCCTACCAACCATACACTTAGACTTATCTAATGTATTTTTCTAATGTTACAGTGCTGAAAGGTGTTGTAGCTTCAGAGTCCAAACATGTGTGTCTCTAAAGGTCAGTCACAGCATAATTAAAGAAAGCTGTCTTGAACCTGCTTTCTCCATGATGTCACCCAGCTCCTCCTCTGTTTATTAAAACTCATACAAACAGGATATCTTATCCTCAGAAGGTGACATCAACAAAAACTAATTTCCCCATGTTCTTTTGATCTAGAGTGTCTTCCTGTCTCAAGGACATCAAAGGACTTTTATGACTCTCTGCCAGATCACACTGTGGTGTCATATGCTTTGTGACACCAGTCAATTAACTGAGTTTTCCTGAGGACGTCATAAAATGGATATTTTGTTCTTAGCTGCAAACTACCCCGGTCCTAAATAAGACTATAAAATGCATTTTTGCAAGTTAATCACCTTACAGAGATCTGCTGTTAACATATTCTGCCCTTTGAAGTGGAACCGGGGAGGGGTCATCCAGAAGCACTGCACTTCTCATAACAGACAATCACACTATATTTTTATTTTACCAACAAAAATCATAGAGTAATCAGAACCAGCTGTCCAAGTGTCACACCAGCCAGCTGCCAAATGCATAGCAACAGACACAGACACTCATATCACTGTACAGCAGCCCTTCATAAAGTCTGTCAGAAAACTGTATGGAAAATTTGTACCAAATCAACTTCCAGCTCTTCACAATGGCAAATATAGAGAAATAGTTTGATGAGGAAAAAGAAAACAATAATACAGAAAGCCAGCCAACAAAAAAAAAAAAGAAGAAGGCATCTAGAAGTGACAGAAACTGAACTGGACGACATTGAAGTGAACCGAGTGAACTGTCAACAAAGCGTCAAACTGTATGGGCAGTGAACGCCTGGAAAGACTGGTTAAAAGGAATAGCCATCCAAACTGACATCAGCACAGTAAGTTCAACTGAGCTAAATAGTAGCGGTGAGAACTACGCACGGTAGTTAAGAGGGGCTAAAAGCCGGGTCTCAACCGCTACATGAACAAGCCCCCAGTAAGTCAAAATTATTAATATTTTGATCAATCCTGACTTTCAAAGCTCCAAGAATGTATTTGTAGCTGAAATGAAAATCCAAGTCATGAGGGTAAAGATAAGGCAAAACACCACCCTTCCTTCAGCACAACAGACCTTGACCACCTCAGACAATCTGTGGCCTTGAGTACAGACACACTGGAAGGACTGCTTCGCCATGTGTGGCTAGACCTCCAATTGCAGTTTGCTAGACAGGGCTGCAAGGCAATGACAGCTAAAGACCACACATTTCCAATTCAACAAAGCTGAAAATGGGCTTGAATACGGTCTCAAAACGTCAGTGAAAAAATAAGAACCACTCTGATCCCTGGAAAAACACAGGGATTGCTACAGGAGAGCAATGTTTGAAATAAAGACCAACCACACTGCCTGGCATCTGCCTTCAAAAATACATTGCCAATTGCCAGTCAGCCCTCTATGTCTCTTTCTGCACCCCTGAGACAACCAGCAGGACTGGGGAACATGAAACAGTGTAGTACACCCTTGAACCACTTGGTAAAAATCACGCTGGCTCCATGCTCCCAAAGATGTACTTGCGCTGCAGGACTTCGCACTTCTGCACAAACCATTCTCTCCATGCTACCGCCATCCAGAAACGAACAAGTAATGTCTGTAGTGGGCCACAAACAGGTATCTTCCTTGTGCAGCTACTGGGCTGGACACTGCAGGAACAAAGTGCTTGGAGTGCAATTTTGTAATAGAATAATGCCCTCAGGGTGGGTGTTATGCTGGGATAACATCCCTCCTTAGGTGTTGGATGCCCTCGGCCACACCCAAGGTGGGGTGTTATCCCAGCATAACACCCACCCTGTCAGATTATTCCTTTAATGTTGCCTTCGAAGTTCAAGCATGTGGTGTTAAAGGCACTTCATGATCAGATGGGACACTTAGGCAGTGAACAGACACTGGACTTGGCCCATGCACAGTTCTGCTGGCCAAAAATGGGCATAGTTATTGATCAGTACATTAAGGCCTGCATCAGATGTCTACAATGAAAAGCTCAACTATAACTGGCAGCCCCTCTGATCAACATAGCTACTAGTGAACATGGAGCTTGTATGTATTGATTTTCTGAGTCTAGAGCCAGATTCAAAAACATTGATATGTGCTTGTCATAACAGATCATCTCACGAGGTATGCACAGGCCTAACTGACTAAAGATCAAAGTGCGCACAGTAGCAGACGCTCTCGTGAAATGTTCTTCATTCACTACAGTGCTTCCCAGTGGAGCCACTTCGGATCAAGGCTGAGACTTTGAAATCGCCATATTAAAGAATTGTTGTCCATCTGGAGCACCAGAAAATTCAGAACTACTCTTATCATTCTCAGGGATATCCGCAACCAGAAAGATTTAATAGAGCTTTACTAGATATGCTTGAACTCTACATCCAAAAGATAAACCAAGGTGGAGCTAGCAGATAAGTTCCTTAGTGCATGCCTATAACAGTATGAAAAATGACGCCACCAGCTACTCGACATATCATCTCATGTTTAGCAGAGAAGCACGTCCAATAGATGTATGCTTTGGAGTTTCTCTGATAGCTGCTCAGTCAGATAACTATCTACAGTATGTTCAAAGGTTAAAGGTACAACTTAATCATGCATACCAGCTTGGCAATACCATGGCTGCAAAGAAAAACCTGTCTCACAAAACCTCATCAAGATAAGCGTGCAAGGCCGAGAACTTAATGCCGGAGATCGGTGTTAAAGAGCAACCTAGGGTTTTCAAGAAAGCACAAAATTGCTGATCATTGGATCCACATGCCCTACATCATGGTTAATCAACTAGCTGATTTGCAAGAATACAAAGTGTGCCCAGAAGAAGATCTGTGAGCTGTAATGACAATACACAGAAATCACCTTCTGCTAATCGAGTAAATAGTCTTTGAACATCGTACCTGAAGATGCTGCCCCAAAGGCCTTGTTACCAGATCTGCATGACGTAAAAGGCAACTAAGTCAGCCTCCTGCTGCCCAACAGCGAGAGTCCCCAGCTGACATTGCTATAGCTGACAATGACTCAAACTCTGAAGACACCAAAGTGAATTTGTTGCAGTGTACTATCCTTTGAGCTGGCCCAGCTGTTCCAAGGAACCCTACCTTATGACTCCAGAAAAGGCCATAATAGTACAATGACCCCTGACAATACTGCCATCTCAGCTGTTCCTATACTGCCAGAGAGTGACATACAGAGTGTAACTTCTGAGGTAGCTAATTCCCTTTGGAATGGAATTATATGATGCTGAAATGCTTGTTTCAGACCAAGAAAATGGTGAACAGACCAGTGAATCTCAAAGTGATGCTGAAATAAGTGGGCTAAATTAACTAGATCATGTGCCAGAAAGTGTTGCTATTCCTGAAAATGCTGGCAATGTGTTGGATGATTCTAATTTTGTTAAAATATAGTTAACTGATGAAAGTGTGACTCGAGAACTAGACAACTCAAGTGCCATCCAAAATACAAATGATACGCCCATATCTGAACCACAAGAGAGTGCAGAGGACCCTTTTCTTCAGATGCTGTCTTGTTGGTGGACAATGAGCTGGCATACCTCTCAATTGTCCCTGTTTACGAGGGACGATATGGGCATTATTGTATGAATAAACAATTGGTTGGCTAATAGGAAACAGAGTATCAGTTAGAGTCATCTGTTAGAAAGGTTATGGTGAGGAGTGGAGTGCCCCAGGATCTGTACTGGAGCCAATTATATTTCAAATTTTTATTGCAGACCTAGAAGATGGAGTCAAAAATAATATCATAAAATACACAGATGACACCAAACTCGTGGACCATGTGAAACTGAACAAGAGATAGCAAGATTACAGCATGATATAAAGACTATTGCCACATGGACAGCACATTTGGGGATGCAATTGAATGCTGAAAAGTTTTGTATTTTACACATGGGTACCAAGAATCAAAACATTGGTATATACTAAATAAACATATTCAGAATAATCTGTCTGAGAGGGCTTAGGCATATTATAGACTTAAAGTTCAATTTAAACAATACACATGTCATTTCAAAAGCTAATAGAACTATTAGAGCAATAAATAAAAACATAAAAATCTGTCCAAAACTATATTCCTCCCATAATATATTTCATATGTAAGACCACTCCCTGATTATGGAAGGCAGTTGTGGAACCCTTATAAGAAATGGGATTTAAATAGAATAGAGAGAGGACAATGCTGGTTCACAAAATTAATAAAACATTTGAAAGATAACACGTATAAAGAGTGACTGGACTCTCTAGGACTTCACAGCTAGAACTACAAAGAACGAGGGCGACATATTGTTTTACTTTGACCTAATGAATGACTCATAATCAATTACTGATTTAAACATACAGTATAAACAGGACAGATCTAATGTAAGGACTTCCATACAAGTTCAATCTAAAAAGTATAACCACCAAAAGAAAAAACTTACACCATTAGAGCAACTAATTTGTGGAATAGAATGCCAGAAAGTGTGATCATAAGTAACAATAAAGAAACCTCTAAATAAATAACTTTATTAATAAGGGAGGAAATATGTGGTAAAGGAGCTAAAGCATGGGCCTAGGGCTTTTATTGTTCCTAATTTCTTAGTGAATCTGAGTAATTTTACCCTTCAAAATTACTCTGTTCAACCTCTACTACTCTCAAACTTGCTTGGAAATCTTATTTCCTCTCTTCTAGCACTTACTCAGTAGTTGTGTGACTTATGACTGTTAGTTACTTGCACTTATATTTCTGTTTTGTTACTACATATAGATTCCTGCAAATGTACTGTCATTGCTGAAAATTTTATGTAAGTGTACTATGTCTGACTTCTACTTGTTCCCATGATGTTTTCTTGTATCTACTATTGTCTACGCATCTTTGTTGTAATTTGCCAGGTCGTACATGAAAATAGGCAGCTATGCTGTCGCTGTACCTACCCGTTAACAAAAACTAAATAAATATATCATCCCTCATGCAAAAGGTGCTGCCTACACAGAGAATGTACTGTAAATTTTGATTTCAAAGCAGAAATTCATTATATTCTAAAATGTTAAATCAGAAATAAACTTTGTATAAGTAAACACAAGGGTTTCCACAGTGTTCTGAGCTGGAACTCCTTGTTTGAGGATGTGTCCCTCATTATGAGGGTTTGTGTCCCTTATAGATCCTCATTTTGAAAGTTCAAAATGTCCATGTGCCTCATTTAAGTGACAAAAGGTTGAGAGATATGTGAGACGGAGTCATGAACCCGAATGCAAATGTTGTGATACCAATGCCATTGCCCCTATGCCTAGAAGATCAGAAAGAGTGGTAAAACTAGCAATATGCCTCCTTTATCACACATTCCAGGAAAGCCTATAGACTTGCCCATTAATGTAATTCAGAAAGGAGTGTACATTACAGCAAATTCCTACCTAAGCTAGAATTCACTGCAGCATCTAAAGTGACAGTCAGGTCTTTCACCCAGTGTCTAAGGAATCGCCATTATTAAATTCTCAGGGTTAGCTGAAAAGTGCAGATCTATTGTACAAATGTGTCACTGCTTAAATGTTTTGAGGGTAAAATGTAATTCATCTGAGTAAATATCTGAAGCTAAACTGTACTGAAAGAAATGATAAATGTAATGACAAATAAGTAAATGTGTGAGCTTTGTAATTGCTAAAAGTACCCTTTAAAAGTCAGAGCATGCTATAATGTACATAGTTGTATACTGTCTGTGCTAGTATTGTATATACAGTGTACGGTCTAGACCTGTAGATAGTAGAAAGTCTTATTGAGGCACTGGATGCCACACCACCGACCTGGTTTCGGGAATGAGCCTGGGCTGCTGGGGTCGGCAGGGAGAGAGAGGATTGAGCATCCATAGGTATGCTCTCCTCTCTCGGGATTCAGGGTTAAGCCTGGCAATGCAGTGGCTCCAGGTGACCAGAGGCACTGCAACGCTAGGGCTCAGCCAGTGGGTTGCAGAGCCACGATGGATGTCCCTGAGTCATTGCACACCGGCTCTGCCACGGGAGGGGTAAAGGCTGAACCACAAGAAACCCCCTCTCACCATTGGTAGGGAGATGGTGAGGACTGAGATCGGGACCCCACGCCAACGCCGAGCATACAATATCCAGAACCAGTCCTTCTAAAACGTTGCATCCCACCACCCTGTAGACGGAGCCTGAGGAGAAAGGCGGTCTCTTCCCGGGGACTCAGAGCTGGGGGATGGGCTGGCAGCCTGAGGAAGGGATCTTTCTCACCAGAATGATGGACGGAGCTTCAGGCTGATGGGAGAAAGTCTTGGACCGCATGCCCACATTGGAAAAGAGTCCAGTGGAAGAGAGGTGAGAAAAATAATTTGAAAAAAAAGTCTTATTGAAAGTTATTACTTGTGACTAGCCTGGATGCATGGAGGTCTGAGGCAGCAATGCCTTACTTCCTGCCATGCTAGCAACCTGTGTTCATGGTGTGAACGGGTTGTCGGGGCCAGCCAGGGTGGGAGAGAGGATTGAGTGCATGGAGGAGAGCTCTCCTCTCCTGGGGAGGGTGGTAACAGAGGACAGTGTTTGCATGACACCTAGCAGAGGCTGGGTGTTGGCACGCCTGGCCCAGTAAAGTGGGACACGGAAGTGGAGCAGCTGGTGGCACGCTGTGTGTGGACATGTGCCTGGCATGCCCACTGCTGCCATTTGAATACTCTGCTGCCGGCAAAGGAAAATGAAAAATGGCAGCCCAGGTCAAGTGGCTTGATGGCTGTTCCGAACAATGCACCATCTCTGAGGGCACCACCTGTACTAGACCAGGTCTTGGTGGGTGAGTTAGGGGTTCCCACCACCCCACCATGGGGGTAAGCCTTGGGGATAGCAAGGTGGTGGCCCGAGTTGGAGATGGGCAGGATGGACAGCGCCAGAAGAATAAGGATACCAGGAAGGGTCAACCAGGGGCCAACGGAAGAAAAGGTAAAACGAAAATTGTTACTTTAGGCAGACTTGACATGGATGCCAAGTTTCCTGTACAGGGAGAGTGTAGCCCTTTCCCAAATTTGGGGCTTACCTTAAGTATCTACCTGGGCTCTGCTGATGCCCACTGCCTGGTAGATATCCAGCTAGGGAGGTTAAATCCAAATCCAGTGCTGCTGTGCTGTGATCTGCATGGGAGTGCCCTGGTATGCCGCTGTGCTATCCCTTTAAGAGCCATGCTGTGTGCCTTAGTGTAAACAGTCTGGGCTGGATCCGAGTACAATGGGGCTCACAACCAGCCAGGCTTGACCATAATGTGCCTCACTCTGCAGTTGATTATTGGGCAGAGGGAGCCCTAGCATGTGCTGTATATATTACTTTAAAGCTCCACTGTTATCAAAATAAACTGTTCTGTGATGCCAGTACTGGTTTCTGACGGGAGCCACCATCTTTGGTCCTGGACTTCCACTTTGGACCAATCAGAACCAAAGGGGCCTTGAGGGGTCCTAATTACGATGGCTGATGGGTGAAACTGTGAACTTTCCAGGTCAGTGCCTAAATGGACGAATTGGAATGCTAGAACTGTGATTGACAGCTTACACAGCCAAACAGAATACAGAAAAATGGACAAGTCCAAAACTGTTTTCTAACAGTGTGCATTGCATCTCGAGCTTCCTGAGGAGAGTAGCCAGTGTGCCTCAGTATCTACTTATAGGAAGAGGCCTGTACTGCCTCCTGGGAGTCTCACCGGTCAAGAAGGGGATCAAGCATTCTTGGAACTGCATCTGAGCAGATCGAGAGGGTTTCAGCCAGAAAGCTGAAGGAGATTGCCGTTTTTTCTGCTCTGGCTAATCGGTGTTGCTCAAGCTTCATGTTTGAATTTCAGGACTGCTTTTTGAAAATATCACTGCCTTTTCCCTGCCTTGTTTATAATTACCTGTAAACCTACTGGGCTAAATTTTTAAGTGTTGGGAAATATTTTACAGTCATTTGGATTAATGATATTAAAGCTTGATTTGTCTGCTACTGTGGGAGATTAACTAGTGCTGGCCAGACTTGCTGTTGGGTCTTAAATGTTAGTGCTAAGTTATGTTGAACTGTGACTACTGCTGTTAACGGCCTCAAATTGCCCTGTCTTTACCAGTCCCTTTCTTTGCTAATTTTGCCCTTTTCCTGTCTCTGCTCTAAACTGCCATCTATGGCCACAAATCCTCAGTGTCTGTACCCTTGCCATTTTGTCTCCTCTGCCCTTGCTCCTTTGTTCTCACTCCAAACTTAAATTGCATTTTCCTCTCTGTCTCTCTCTTCCCCTTCTCTTTCTCCCTAGATCTCTCCAGCCCTGAACAGGGCGCTATGCTGCTAACAAGAGGGCGTTGCTCTTCACCTTAAGCCATGGCCACTGCTCCTTCCTCCCCACCGGCAAGCTACCCCTCCAGCCAGAAGGTACCTTCTGCCTCCAGGCTACTTCAGCTTCTCTGACTGGCTCCTGGAAGCTCTGGTGAAACTGCTGATTGAATTTTTTTTCTGCTCTGGCCAGTCAGGGTTGCTCGGGCTTCTGCATTTGAATTTCAGGACCACTTTTTTTAAAATATCACTGTGCTTTCCCTGCCTTATTTATAGTTGCCTGTAAACCTGCTGGGCTAAATTTTTGCCTGCCCCTCCCCCATGTCAGGCACCCTTTAAATATTCTCCTGGCCCACCCATCTCAAGCTTTTATTAGTTGCCTTCTCCTTAAAGCAACACTTGTTGAATCACCAACTTCTACTTGCTGATGTGAGTTTATTGTACATTCCTAAAACACAAGCTCTTCATCTCATCCAGGGCCACCTATTTCTTATACTAATCCAAAAATGAACCATATCCTGATCCTCCTCGTGCAGTCCTCAGTGACTGGTCTACTGCTGCCACGATTTCAGTGCATCAGTCCTAGCTATTGAACAGCAATGCTTAAACTCCCTGTGCCCCACTCATTCACCACTGCAGTCTATTACTCCTTTAGTCATGGCTAGATATGAGCTCACCCCATTGGCCTCTGCAACACTGGCATTTCTATCAAATGTTGAGCGCCACCAACTTTGACATTATGTCCACTCTGCTACCACACAGTCCCTTTACTGGTTCACTCAGCCAGTCCCCTACTCCCCTCCTTCTCCTAGCCCTCCTTGCTGGTGACATAGAAATCAATCCAGGTCCTACAAACATACACATCGACCAAGCAAACGCTATGTGGGCAGAAAAACTGGCATCAAAATTCTCACCTTAACGGTGCAGCCTCCCATTGAAATTCACTGACCTTGAGGCCTGGGTGGCCTTATATAAGCCTCATGGTTTTGGTCTCTCCGAGACACTCTTTATGTGTAGGACCACATCACTGCTACCAAAATTGGCTACTCAACCCCATCTCCTATAGTGAATGGATCATCACTGAATTAACCTTGGTGAGTCAAAGAAACTCTAGGTAGGCTGCTGCTACAATCCCCATCAGCTGACACACTAAGACTATCAAGCTTTCTGTCTAGACTAGCAAGCGTGATGCCATCAAGACATACCATGCTGCTCGGGACTTTAACCTCAACTGGACAGCAGTACCGAACCTGAGTGTGCCTCCATATTAAAGTGCCACAACCTCAAGCAGGTCATCTCCTCCACCACCAGATACAACCTCCACACCCAAAACCACATGATCCTTGATTGGATAGTCACAAATCAGGCAAATCTAGTCCTCTAAGCAGGAACTATGTCCGACTCAATTAGTGATCATGCCCCACGCACATCATACTGAACACCAAAACTACTTGCCCTCCTCCTAAGCTTCTGTCCTTCAGGAAGTTCACTAGCCATGACCAAGACTCTGTCATACAGAACGCCGAGTTCTGTGAATTGGTCATCCTCTACCAGCTCGACAACGCTTCTGCTGCAGTTTCTCTCTTTACTGATGCACTTTGAAAGCTCCAAGATAAACACTTCCCCACCACTACCAGAAGGGTTAGAAGTGGCTGTACACGTTGGCTATCAAAGGAGCTGTTGGCTCAAATGAAAGACAGGGACACCAAGTTGAAATCCTACAAAGCATCCCTATCCCCGAGCTGTGGAATACCTATAGGCAGTTGCGCAACTCATGCAAGCAGGTGGCCAAGTCACAAAAGTGCAAATATTTCATCAACCTTCAGAATGACACCCCGGAAAATCCTTGCAGCTTCTGGGCTTCAATCGGGTCACTAAGGAATCCCAGCCCCAGCAAAAATGTAACACAACTCTCATCCTCCATTGGGCCCATTTACGACCTGGCTACAATCGCTGACATGTTCAACTCAATGTTCACTGACCTTACCCTTATCTAAATAAGCTTCTTTCTCAGCTACCCTCAGGCCAGAATAGGAACACTCAGAGCTCCCCTCAGGTATAATTTCTGTTTCTCCGCTGCCCTTCTTTTTCAGGGCCATTGGTCCAAAAACCACCACCAAAATCTTGAAGACTCTTCTGTCCAGAGGAAGTCCAGCTAGCGATGGGCTGTGTCCTGCTTTCTTGAAACTCATATCCTCGGCTATAGTTGAGCCATTAACCTTCGTATTCAATCTTGCACTATCACTCCATCGGTGCCTGACTCCTGGAAGCAGGTAAATTATGTTCCAATTTTTGAGCAGGTAATCCCCTTGCCCCTGAGAATTACATATCTATCTTCCTTCCTTCTACCCCATCTGAGCAAGTTACTGGATAAAATCATTCACTTCCATCTATCTGAACATCTTGACAAATACAATCTTCTGTGTCCCCTCCAGCACAGCTTCTGCAAACACCATAGTACATCCTCTGTGCTGGCACTGTTATCTAACCATGTCCTTGGAACATGGACTTGGGGAAGAGCTACAAGTGTGGTCTTTCTTAATTTGTCTAAGGCCTTTGACCTTGTAGACCACCTTCTCCACACCACCCTTCTGAAATGTGACTGCTTTCTGGAACTGCTGCCTGGTTGCAAGCTATCTCACTAACAGGTCCCAATCTATACTCATAGGCAAAGACACCTCTGCTACACTTCCACACACACTGGAGTCCCCAGGGCTCAGTTCTTAGTCCTCTTCTCTTTTGATCTTTATTAATGCCCTCTCTGCCGACAGCATAAGTTGCAATGCACTCCTCTTTGTGGGCGGCTTAGTCTTATACCATAGTGACAAATCCTAAAATCCATGTCGTCTACCCTCACACTCAACTATGGTGCCACCCAAAATTGGTCCCTTTCAGTAAACTCCTTGTTAATGAGAAAAACAAAGCCATGCTCTTGGGCTCCAGGCCTTTCTTGGCTAAGGTTGCAAATTCTAACTCTTCCCTCATGGTACTTAGCCAGCTGGCTCCACCTCAAAGTCTCCTCCTTCAAGTATCTAAGGGTTACCTTGACCCCTCCTTGACCTACAAGGAGCATATAAATCTCACTGTGAAAAAATTCACCTAAAGCTAGGTGCTGCTTACCGCATAAACAAATTACTGTCCCCAGGCTCGCCCTAGCCATTCTCTAGGTAAACTTCTGCCCCTCCTTGACTACTACTGCTCCCCATCTACTCCTATGCATCCTCAATGCTACACTCACACCTCAGTACTACATACAATTCCATCTGTCACTTTGCTCTTCGTGCCCTTTTCTACCCACCACTGCACACTCTATCAGTCCCTCAGATGGCTCCCTCTTCAGGCACGCTTTGACTTCATGCCATGAGATGCCTTATTGACAGCCCTTCGGGTCCCCCCATGCCTCGCTACTTGCTGGTAAAGTGGCTGCTAAGACTCTTAGAGCCTCCTCAGCTCTGCCCCTGGGATTCCCGGGTCACCTCCACCATGGGCAGCAAGCATTCTCTGTCATGGCCCCCTCCCTCTGGAATCGACTCCCATCGACCATTCGCCTAGCCACATCCCACCAGTCCGCCAGATAGAGTCCACCTGTAATGTTCTTTACTCAATGCTGGGGTCTGCACACCACCTAATCTTTTCAGGGCACACGAAATGCTGCCTCCTCCTCCACCATCTCCTCCGACTTTTATCGCCTAGTGTGTGTCTAGGACTCAGCAATCTACAGGCTCCTGTCCCAGTTATCTGCATCATCTGAACCCCTGTATCTCATACTATAATGTCCTTTGCTTTAGTATGTTTTTTCTTCTACCCTTGATACGCCTGTGTCTAGCTTAATAGTGCTTAATTTTAGCTACTATTTTTCCAGTGCTGTCTTAGCCTGCCCTGGCCCTTGCTGTATATTATGTCTGTTCTACTTATTTTAAGCCTGTGCTTCCTGCTTGTTGCTGTATGTAAAGACTGTAATATTTATTTTATGTTATACCACCAACACATGGTGTTGTACCATTGTATTATGTGTGCTCCTTGCTGATGCCTGCCATACATTATATGATGTTCTGTTTGTTTCTGCCGCTGTGTGGCCCGAGTCATGACTGAAAATGGCCCTTTGGATCAGCTCACTTACCCGGTTACCAAAAACATACATAAATAAATAAATAAATAAATAAACCAGCCATTTACCTTAGAGGAGAAAGCTTGATGCCCTTCAGCTGCTGAGACTGTGGCCTACTGAGTGTGGAGGAGAAATTGCTCAAGGCACTCCTGTTTGAGTTGGGAGCCAGTCATTTTGAAGAGAAGCAACTTGAGCAAACCCAACTGGAGGATTCACCAGAACCAATTCAAACTTCAAAAGGACATTTTTCCAATGTGGGCCTGTGCCACCCTGGCCTAGTCAGACTGTTCCTATGCTACCAGCACACTCCTGGCACATCCTGGCACATCCTGGCACAAGATCAGTTTCAGGAGTCGGCCACTGTGAAGCAGCTATGCAAAGGTTGTGGCCACCTACTGGGAAAGGCAGTGAAGTGAAGGTGAGTGGGTGGCAGCCCAGTCCCCACCAACTGTCTGAGAGAGCCAAAGGTTTTAATGTCTCCAGCGCCTTGTTTTTTTTTTTCTGCACGTGAGTAAACCAGGGTAGCTCCCTACAACCACACAATCGACACAGTACCATCTCGATTATCCAGACTGCTTGGGAGACATGAAATTAGTTTGGATAATAGGAGTCCTTAAAACTGGAACTAAAATGTTCAGAGAGTATTCACTTGGGAGGCATGCTACCAGTCCATTAGATAGGGATGTCCAGATAATGGGGGTTCATTAGATCGAGATTGCACTGTATCTATGGTACCACCTGACTCTGTTTGTCAGTTTAAAGTGACTGGAGCCATCTGGCCAAGGATACAAATGATTCTGTGTTTTCAAGTGAGCGTATGTTTAATCACCTTTCTCCATCCAGGGCCCAAACCAGCCACAATGCCGGTCACCCCGTGGCACCGCTTCAGGCCTGCCTGTTTCCACTCTGGGTACCCAGTAGTTGCAGAGAGCCAAAGACTGGAATTATTCAGGGACTAAATAGGTTGAAAGTTAATCTAACCTGTTACCTCAGAATAATCTTAAGCCAAATCCTCACCCCTCCTTCTTCACGACTCTTCAATAAACTGGATTTGCTGTTTTACTATTAATCTTGCTTGTGAGCATATTATTAACTGGTCTAAAGTTACTGAAATATTAGCAAAGCATTCTGAAAGTGCATGGTTGTGTTATTGAAACTGTCTTTACAGGGGTAATACAGAGTGCAAGCCAGGGAATCAGACCCTGTTGGTAAGTGGGTTGAGTGTGAGCATATCATTAATGCTTGGTATTGATTTGTATTCTAACTGTTAAAACTGCATTTGCCCAGTTAAGCGTGATAAGGCCACTAGGTGGAATTGTGGGTGGTACTAGCTTCCCAGAGGACTGTACCTACTGTAGTAATAATTGTCCACTTAAACACTACACTGGGTGCAGGCTCCAAAACTGTAGTAACACTGCTGGCAGAGAGGCCTCATGAATGTTAATCTTTAATCCAGGCCCTCAACCTGCATCCCAGGCAGCAGGCAGGGTAGTAGCCCTTAGTATAATGGTGTCAATGTTACATATACACTATCATTCACAGAGGCAACAAATCCTTTCTTTACAAACTTTTCCCTGTTTGCAGCCAAGATCGAGAGAAGTCCATGTCTATCAAAAGTGTTGCAGCCCGACCTTGCTCTGCTCCCTCAGTCCCTGCTCCAAAGTCGGCTCCCTCACATTCTGGCAATCCAAACAGTTTTTCAGTGGCACATAGATGGAGTCAGGAGATGGAGCACCCACATTTACCATTTATTTCCCTCACAAGCTACCAGCCACTTACCCAATCAGTTTCTTAAAGCTGGAAATCTCACTCCTCTCCTCACTCATTCCATCCACCACGGTGAGTGGTTTCATAGTCACACAAGTCACCCAGTCCCAGGGCAGGCAGCCGGGTCAGTTGAATTAAACTCCATGGACTGAGACAATGAAAAACTATCAGGCACAAAGAGAAACAAAAAACAAAAGTTGGGGGAATGTATAGGCGGCAGTCAGATGAAGGCACAGACACACTCATTTATTAATTTACCAGCTGCAGAACCTACTGGCCAAAAGAAAACTGTTTTTATTTTCCTCTGTATACCTCCACACTGATAAATGAACACAAAATCTACTAAAAGATGTTTTTTTGTGATTTTTTTTTTAAATATTAATGAGCAGTTGTATAATAGCAACAGTGCACTCAAGGGTGTGTGTCTTGCTGGGATAACGCTAGTTCTGGGGCACCAGATGCACTCTGCATGCGGCCTCAAGTCCAGCCACCCCAGGCATGACATTCCAGCATGACACACACCTTGTCATGCATTATTGCTTAAATATCCAAGGGCATGTGGTGCAGTGTTTCTTCTACTTTGATTCAGAACTGACGGTGGTATATCTTTTAATCCACATTCCTATTGAAACATCATTTTGCCAAGTTCAGTCCTTGCCTGTTTAAGTTTTGGTAAATGATGGGGAGATTATGTTCAGCCATGTCTTGTGTTTGACTAAGGACACTACTGTAATGTGGGCTTGCTTTCCCACAGAAAGCACATGACTCAGAGATCAATGCAGTGAAGTTCAGTCCTATTTCCAGGACATTGGCTACTGGAGGCGCTGACAGAATCATCAAATTGTGGAATGTGGTTTCAGGTGAGAGTCAAGATTGATCTTTTATTTTTTTCTAAGGACTTACCTCTATTTTCCTATGGGTGAAACCTGCCATAGAACTGCACCAATTCTCGGTAGAAGTCCTTCAATGCAACCGTGTTACAGCTGTGTTACCCTATTGCTGCTTATTATGGTTGGTCCAGTGTGCCTCACTGTTTGGCTGGAAGAGCTAGGGACTGCTATAAAATCATTTTATATATTGTATTCACCCAGGATAGCCTGGATAAGATAATATGCCTCCTTTCCAGAGGGGTCTTGTCTTTCTAGCCATTTCTGCAGCTGGATAGCAAGGAGAACTGGGAGTGTAAGTAAGTTGCTTAGAGTCACACAGTGAGAATTAGTAATGACATCCAGCAGCTGCTGTATAGTGCATGCACATATTTAAAATATCGACAAGAGATGTTCAAATGGTACTAGAAAAGAAACTTTAAACATGATTCAGTGTCATACAAAATACTAGTCAAAGCACAAGTACGGTATTGTACATATAAATACCCTTGAAATTCCATAGTTATCTGACACATAACTTTTACTTGCTTCAAAATTGTATACTGTTAATGTTAACTCATTGGGCATTGTCAAGTATAATTTCAGTTGTCTATAAAGAAGATCCTGTTTATAAAAGTAATTTAAATGATTGCCCAAATATTATCAGCAAGCACGCTTTGTTTCTCAAAATACAAAATTAGCAAATAAAAAACTTCTATAAACATGAATTAGCAGCAGCAGTACAGGATGGGTTCACAAATGTGCAAAACTGTTGCTTATAAAAATACAAACCAAGCTGGATGACAAATAATATACATTTACTGGGACAGGTAAAACAAGAAACATCAAATCAACCCAACACTTCAAATCTAAAGTGATCTTCTAGTAGAAACACGGTACATGAACTGTCAGTCCCTGCCATTCAGATAGTGACCAGCTGAGGTGGTTAGAGGAGGGTCTCTGCTGTTCTTCATCCAACATTCTGCCCAACCCTTTCACAGGTATTTTATGGTGAGACAGGTACTGGATAGGTGGCAGGCTGTAGCTGCTAAGTGTGTCGACTGGACCATTGGGGTGTTATTTATTTTACAACATGGATCAGGACAGGAGGGGCACTACTGGACTAACAGGGTGCTTTTTAACAAGAGGGTTAGGTAAGAGGGGTTTTAGGGACATGGAAATGATGTACTATCCACCCTTCTGGCAGTTTCCTTTACCCATTAAGGCTTGCTGGAAGGTCTTCAATCTGGCTTCTCCCACCCTCCTGGGCGGTAACTTCCTCGTCACTTCCCATGACATCAGAGCTTCCTCTCCACTAGAAGAAGGTTCCCCCGCCTTTGGTGGAGTCGCCTCACCTGGTCTTGAACAGTACAGAGTTGTCCTTCGCCCCAACTCAAAATTCCTTCTGAAGGTTGTGTCTGGAGTTCCACCTTAACCAGGTGATGCATCTTCCAGTGTTCTTCACCAGTCACACCTCGGAGGCTGGGGCACAGGCTGTATGCCTTGTACCTGTGGTGAGCGCTTGCCTTTGTGGAAGGAGCACATGGCTGGAGTTCTGGGAGAAATTCTCCAGCTCTATGTCACCTACGCTGAAGCTAGACCTGGCAGACCAGCAGCTAAGTGAACAATTGGCAGGTGAACTGTATCCTTCATTGATCTCTGCTGTAGGTTGGGGGTAGGGAACCTCCCATAGGGCTAAGGGCTCATTCCACCCCTATACCACTGCCTCTGCGGTTGCTCCTGGGATGTCCCTATCCAGGAAAGCTGGGGGCTAATTTCCACTACCACATCGACCTTGTGTCATGCCGGGATGCTGATTTTGGGGCCTGAGTTCTCCATTCTTTCTTCCCTAGAGGGTGTGCGCTTTGCCCCTCCTCCCGAGAACTGCTAGATGTTTGCCAGAAGTGTGGATAGTACATCATTTCCAAATCCCTAGAAAAACAGGTTACTCACCTGTAACAGTAGATTTTACTTGAGGAAGGATCTTGCAGCAGGCAACACTGGTAGGACTATGCCACCAGGCACTAGGGCCACACAGAAAACTTCTAGCTAGCAGTCTACCACGTAGGATTGACCCTCCCCACTGATGTCAGTCAACTGATGTCCATATAGGCTATATAGGAGGGTGGTCTTCCACACCACCTTAGTTCTTTTCCCGCTGTTGACCTGTGCACATCAGACTTGTGAATATTGCTGCTACAGTGGACCTCCGTTTCCCACGCTTTCACGCTTTTTATATTTTGATTTTTCTTTAGTACTAAACATTGAGTTTCTGGTGTTTTCTTTACTGAAGCTTATGCCTTCTACACCAGCCTCATCTTCTTACTGCTCCACGGGTTGAGCTCATGCAAACAGATTCCTGAGAAGGACAGTCATTCATTGTGCCTGGATCTGCCTAGGGCCTCAGCCACGACACTCAAAGCATGCCAAGTTTTGCCAGAAGTTCAACCAGGCCACTGGAGACATCAGTTAAAAACACTGGAGAGCCATCTTCTTAGCAGAAGATGCTTGCCATGGTAAAAGAGCTGCAGGTCAGGAGCTCTTTAGCCTAGCTGGCTCAGTCCTCTGGGGACTCTTCTTCTTCACACTAAGGGATGTGGGGAAGCATGAACACTGGAATAAGCACCAAGAATAGGCCTTTCAAACACCATGAAGTCTTGCTATAATAGGACCATTGCAGTTAGCCCCTGGCTCTGAACTGCCCCGAGAGGAAACAGTTAACTCCAGAGAGATCTGGAGTTCCACAGCAGCGAGGGCGCTGTTCAAAGCTCTATCTGGTCAGTTTCAAATGGAAACTGCCAGATTCTTTACTCCGCTTCACTGAACAGTCGCCCGAGATCAGCTCCTTCAGCTCGCTCGTCTGGTTTATTCGTTCATTTGAACCGCAATGTTTTAAAATTACCGCGATTTCGGTTCAGAAGCTCTATCTGGTAACTGTAAGTACTAAAATTAAAGTCTGTGTGGAATTCATTATCGGTTCAGTCTGAACCGATCGGTTTGTTTATTTTGACTTTTACTGACTTTAGAAGTGCAGTTCTGTTCTTATCGGTTCTAAAAACCCTTTAATTTTCTGGGTTTTTTCCTATACCCGCGGACAATGTTAGGAACCGATAATGGGTGTCTTTGTTTTGCACGGCCGCTAAAGGGCAAGTTTGTTGGTTAGGCTGGCATATTATGTCTGAGAAACCCAAAAGAAAACCGGCCCACTGGTTTCAACACTGTGATGTCTGGGGAAGCCTTTGCCAAGGCTGACCCACACACCACTTGTGTATTGTCTGGGGCTGACCACCTCCTGTTAGACTGCCAGGTGTGTAAAATTTCCTGCAGCCACCCTGGAAAAGAGATTGGGCCGCTCAGGAAACGAGAGGCCAAAGTCCGCTGACCCGGATGGCCAGCCCGGTCCAGCTCCTACTGGACCAGAGGGAGTGCCCTCTGACCAGGGCGTGACTTCCTCGGGCAAGGAAGGCTGGTTCAGAAGAACCAGTCAAAGTAAAAAAGACAAAGAAATCAGCAGGTCTGGAGTCCAATATTGCCTCTCCTACTGCTGCAGAGATAGCTAAAGCCATTCAGATTGTCCAGTCTTTGTCTCAGGGACTTGTCGAACCCCTATAGCTGGGAAAAGGGGGCTTGTTCAGGTCCAGTGGTTCAGGATTATGATGTTGGGGATTTTTATGAACCACAGGAGGGGAGGAGGACCTTGATGAGTGTATTTGTGACTGGAAGGTCTGGAAGTGCCCATAGAGCCGGACATTTCTCCAGACAGACCCTTTGAGTCTCCCCTTTGCTGTCTGAGTCCCTTCTCATTTCAGGTTTTATAAAAGGTGGCAGAAACCTCCAGCTCCCTTTAGAGGAGGCTGTGGATGAGCAAGAGGAGCCTGATGATGTAGAAATGATGGATATTCCAGAGTCTAGAAGGTTGTCTATTCCTTTGCATAAGTCATTTAGGAAGCAAACAACGAAGATTTTAAAAATCCTCATTCTGTCCCTCCTGTAGATAAAAATGGACAGAAGGTATACTTTATCAGGCCCTAATACGGACTTCCTCACTGAGCAGTGTAATCATGTAGGTGTTGTTCAAGCTGCAGCCTGTGACAGAATTATCCCTGGCCTCACATCCTCCTGATAAAGATTCCAGGAAGATTGATGCCATGGCTAAAAAGAAATATATGGCAGCTTGATGGGATTCAGACAGGCTAATTATTGGCTTATGTGGCTAGATATCAGAAATCTAGGTGGGACACTATATTGCAGTTGGCCAAGCAGGCCCAGGGCCAGCTGGCTAGTGAGTTGGAACAGGTGGCTGCTGATGGCATTGAAGCCTCTAAAGTTCAATTTCATACTGCTGTTGATGTTAATGATGTTTCTTCTAGGGTCATGGCCACTTCTGTAGCTCTCCGTAGGTTGGCATGGCTCAGATGCACTAATCTGTCCCAAGATACCCAGTCAAAGGCTATAGATTTTCCTGTGATAGGAAATTTCTGTTTGGGATCAAGCGGAAAATTACATGAAAAGATGGATGAATACAGAACTACCACAAAATGCCCAAGCTAAGGAGAGGCATGCCACTCCTCAAAGGCATGCCCCCAGGGGTAGGGGCAGGCCTTACCACAGGCCTTTTACCAATTTCAGGCCTCTTCAGCCTTTGCACAGAGGGTTTTTTCAGGGGCAGAGGTAGACCGGGCACAGGTAGGTCTCTCCTTCTCCTCAGCCTAAAGCTGCTGCTGCCAAGCAGACACCCTGACGGGTGTCCAGGGCCGATTCTCCTGTACCGTGGGGGGCAGGTTGGCTTATTTCAGCCAGAACTGGTTGTCCCTAACTTGACAAATGGGTTCTGAGGTGGTAAGCCAAAGTCTGGTTCTCAGCTTCAAGCAGTTTCCAAAGATGAGAGCCAGACATTTTTCCCCTCAAATTCTTCAGAAGCCCTTGCTTTGGACCAGGAGGTTTCATCTCTTCTGGACTGCAAAAGCAGTGGAAAGGGTTCCCCTTGCCATCAGGGCAAGGCTGTACCGAGGTACTTCTGACCCCAAAAGACAGGAGATATGGCCCATTCTAGATTTAAGATTCCTGAACAAGCACCTTTTGAAACCAAAGTTCAAAATGTTAACTCTGGCAATGATTTTGCCTTCCTTAAGGCCAGGGGACTGGCTAGGCTTCCCTGGACCTCAAGGATGCCTATTTTCATATTGTAATCAGGCCTTCTCACCAAAAGTACCTCAGGTTCGAACTGCCCTCTGGCCACTACCAGTTCAGAGCAATGCCCTTGGTCTCACTTCTGCTCCAAGGGTTTCACAAAATGTCTAGCTGTGGTAGTGGCCTCTTTGAGAAGGCAAGGGGTAGCTGTGTTTCCTACTTGGAAGACTGGCTCATAGTGGGTCAGTCCCCAGAGCAGGTAAAATCCCACTTACAAGTCACCCAGCAGCTTCTCATTTCTCTGGGATTCCTGCTGAACTTTCCAAAGTCAGTTCTCGAACCAGTTCAGGTACTAACTTTATAGGTGCAGAGTTGAACACAAAGTCAGCCAGGGCATTTCTTCCTCGGAAAGAGTGGACAGAATCATTGCCCTGGCATCTTCCTTACCCTGAGGGTCTCGACCAGCAAGGCACTTCTGCAACTCCTAGGGCACATGGCCGCTTCCACAGCTGTCGTGCAAGGAGCAAGATTTCAGATGAGGGACATCCAGTTCCACTTGAGGTCCTACTGGTCTCAAAGGAAGGACCCCTTACCAAAATTAGTCCCAGTGACCAAAACCCTGATCCTAGCCCTTCAGTGGTGGCAGGATCAAAGCAACCTAACCCAGGGGTCCCATTCTTACCGTTTTTCATTCCCTCACCCTCACCAGGATGCCTCCTGTTAGGGTGGAGGGCTCACTTGGGCGACCTTTCCACTAAAGGAGTGTGGTCCGCTCAGGAATCTCTGCTCCACATCAACCTGTTGGAACTCAGAGCTGTTTTCTTAGCTCTCCAAGTTTTTCAGATACTGTCCAGAACAAGGTAGTCCAAGTCAGGACAGACAACACCACAACAATGTGGTACATCAACAAGCAAAGGGGCACCCGTCTTCAGCCTTGTGCACTGAAAGCAATGAAGTTGTGGTCCCTGGCTTACTCCTGAACACCTCCTGATAGCAGTTCACCTTCCAGGAAGGACAATGTCCTGGCGGATGCCTCAGCAGGATTTCTCAGGGCCATCACAAATGGGCTCTGAATCCTCAGGTGCTGGGGTCAGTCTTTGCCAGGTGGGGCTCCCCACAGATGGATCTTTTCGCAGCCCCAGACAACCACCAACTTCCTCTGTTTTGTTGCAGGCCTCCAGTGCTGGGATCAGTCCTCTGGACGCCTTTCAGTTGAATTGGGAAGGAAGTTCCTGTATGCCTTCCCCACTTTCCCTCCTCTCAGGGTACTGGTAAAGATCAGAACTCAGCCCTGCAAAGTGATTCTGATTGCTCCAGAATGGGCCAGGCAGCCCTGGTACCCTCTCTCCTGTCCTCACATTTCACCTCCCTGACCTTGCCCAGGACCCACGACCTGCTGACCTGTGCACAGGGAGAGTGGTATCCGGACCTCAATTCCCTCCACCTCAAGGCCTGGTTCTTGAGGAGCTAGAATTTGCTGATTTACACCTTTCTCAAGGTGTCTTGGATATTTGAAGGCTTCTAGGAAGCCTTCCACTAGAGCCACTTATAATTCCAAGTGGAAGAGGTTTCCTTCTGGTGTTCTGAGAGGCAGATTGTACCAGAATCTGCTGACTTGGCTATTTTATTGGACTACTTGGTCCACTTAATTCACTAGGCCTCAAACCAGCTACTTTGAGGGTTCATTTGGCAGCTGTTTCTGTTTTTGTTTCTGCAGGAAACCAGTTTCCTCTCCTCTCACCCTGTGTTTTCCAAGTTTTCAAGGGGTTACTTCACACTAACCCTCCCTTTCGGGAACCAGCTCCTGCCTGGGACCTGAATGTTTGTATTGCTCAGCTAATGCAACCCCCTTTTGAGCCTCTGTCTTGCAGATCTCAAATTTTAACTTGGAAGACTGTTTTTCTAGTGGCTATCACTTCTGCTAGGCGTATAAGTGAATTACAAGCCTTGTCAGTAGAAAAGGATTTTATTTCTTTCCACAGAGATAAAGTGGTCCTCAGGACTAACAGAAAGTTTTACCTAAGGTGGTTTCAGATTTTCATCTTAACCAATCCATCTCTCCAGTATTTTTACTGAGCATTCTTCCTCTGGTGAGAGGAGATTGCACAGTTTGACGTCAAAAGAGCTCTTAGTTACTATTTGGAGCGTACCAAGGGTCATAGGTTGAATCCCTCCAACTCTTCCTTACCTATGGAGAAGTGGGTAAGGGGAGACCGGCTACTAGGAGGACAATGCAAGGTGGATTGTCTCTTGTATCCAGTTCTGTTACCAAAAACTAGGTAAAGAACCTCCCTCAGGACTGAGGGCTCACTCCTCCAGGGTACAGCTGCATCTCTAGCGCCGCTAGAGATATTCCTATTTTAGAAATTTGTCAAGCTGCTACCTGGAAGACAGTCCACACTTTCACTAAGCATTATTCTCTGGACGTCCAGTCCAGGAGAGATGCTCGTTTTGGCACAACTGTGCTTCAGAGCCTATTCCTTAAGTAGGTTCTGGCCTCCTCCATGGAGGTACTGCTGTATATCTGCAGTGGTCCTAATTATAGCAAGACTTCATGGTGTTTGAAGAAAAGTTACTCACCTTAGTAATTGCTTTTCTTCTCATGGAGTCTTGCTATATTAGGACAACCCCCCTCCTACCCCTCTCAGAATTCCTACTTGGGTATGGGGTTGGCAATTTGGTGCAAGCACTGTGTCATGCCATTTTAGCCTTTCTAGTTTCCCCCTTGTTTCATTTGGGTTAGGGAACTAGGTAATTCTGTTTTTTGTTAAGTGGTAGATGGCCCCTCTCTGGACTTGAGTCTTTTGGGGAGAGGGGCCTATTAGTCTTGTCAGGGGTGATCCTAACAATAATAGGTATATTGTTTTTATTCTGTGTTTGTTGTTGTTGTGTTTTGTTGTTCTACTACTAGTAGGTAGCCAATGGCTAGTGTAGGGCTTTTCCACACAGACTTGCTATGTTAGTTTAGCTCAGAAGAACCTGGCAGTTTCATTTGAAACTGACCAGATAGAGCTTTGAACACACACGCTGTGGAACTCCAGATCTCTCTGGAGTTAACTGTTTCTCCTCGGGCAGTTCAGAGCCAGGGCTAACTGCAATGGTCCTAATATAGCAAGACTCCATGAGAAGAAAAGCAATTACTAAGGTGAGTAATTTTTCTTTCAGCTTCTAGCACAGTAGCCCTTAAATCTTTGACAGCATTGTCCTCCTGTAGGGGTCGGTGCCTCCAGCCCCACCAGCCCTCACTTCCTCCTGACTTCCAGTGGCTCCACCACCCACAGTTATCTCCATTTTGGGTGGCAGCTCAGCCAGGGCAGGGGACTTTGTCACCTGCTCCCAGCCCCTGACGCTCAGACCCATCTCTTTCTCAGGCTCTCAGATAGGTGACTTGGCTGGTTCTGGGCTCTCAGGTGGTGCTCTGCATCAGTCACCCCACCCGCCACAGCTGTGCCTTCATTTGCTCCCACATCCGAGACTGGCGCCAAATCTGGTATGAAGTGCCCACAGCAGTCCATCACTGTCTCATCTCTGGCGTTGCTCTCTGCCTTTGCCCAGGGATCCCCTCCCCTCAAGCACCGGCCTCCCCAGTGGGACCCGGTATTGTCAGACCCTTGCCTGGGCATTCTAGGTCATTGCCCGCTGGGCCACCACCAGTACTGCCAACACCCCAGCCAGTAGGTCAGGCACCATTGTAACCTCTGCTACAACCCTCACTGCAGGCACTGCCTCGACATATGCCAGGTTACCCATCACCAGCTGCTCAGCCATCATTCTCTAGCCCACCACCTGGTTTGCCCTTCCAACCTGTGTACAGTATTGCTGCACAGGTGGACTACAATGCCCTGTTCTCAGTGTGGTGGTTGTTTGCAGAAGCAGACCTCTACCCTCAGGGCCCACCCTGCTTCTCCTCTTCATCTCCCTGGGACCCTCGGCCCCAAGATATGGGTAGAGCTCGCCAAATGAACCGCACACATTGGGGTCCTCTAGTGCCTGACCTGACATTGGTACAGGCTCCAGGTGGGGCGGTCACTGGCCACTGACACTGGTTTCAGACAGTGAGTCTTCTGAGGATGACTGAATCCTCAGGGTCTTTCTCTCACCAGGGAGTCTTTGAGAGGGAGGATCAGCTTATCGAGGTACCCAAGTCCCTCCCCACCTCAATGAGCTTGTCCTTCATGGATGTTATGTAATACATCCAATCCATTGTGGGTGGGAAACAGAGGAGAAAGACCCAGAGAGACGCTGCTAACCATTTTCCATTGGCGGAAGGATGCCCTTCCAGTAGGGGTCTACTTTTATCAACTCATAAGAGGATGTCACAAAGCAGCTTTGGCCCACCACTCCGCTATTCCTTCTCTTCCTAAAAGGCAGATTGTCTTTACCATGCCCAGGCAGGCAACCCTTTCAGGAGAGTCACCCTAAGGTAGGTTCAGTGGTCATTAACACTGCCGACGACTACCTCCAAGAAGCCCAAGCGCCTCAGTGCTCCCCAAACCATGAATCCCAGCAGCTGGACCAGACTGGCAAACGGGTCTTTGCCTCTGCTACTTTGACAATTAGGGCCACTAATTGTCTGACCCATATGGTAAAATGCCAAAATGTCATCTGGAACCAGGCCAGGGACCTTGTTCAGACTCTGCCTGAGGATTCCAGAAAACACAGCTTGCCCAGCTCCTGAAGTTGGGCTCAGATGTGGGCAGCCATGTGATCCAGGCATCTTACGATGCCATCGATGCCTCCAGGCAGGGAACTGCTGCTGTTGATTGCCTCCAGTACCACTCTTGGCTCTGGGTCTCAGGTTTTGCCCGGATGTTCAGGTCAGCATTTTTATGCTCCCATCTGGGGTGTGGTCCTTTGTGGATGATGTCCAGTGCTTGCTTTTAATTTCAGGAGTCAGGCAAAGCCCTTAAAGTGATCCATTCGCCTACCATACCCAGCCTAGAGTGAATCAGTGCCAGTCCTTTCATCGGTATTCCTGCAGACAGGTTCAAGGCCAATCTGCCAAGGGTCAACACCAGCATAAGGAGAATATGTGGCAGATCCTGCCAAACCAACCTGGTCGAGTTCTATGACTGGGTAACTAGGCAACTGGACAGGGGCTACAGTGGATGTCCTGTATCTGACTTCAGTAAGGCATTCACTCAGTGGCACATGGAAGGCTGGGAAGGAAGTTAGTAGGCACAGGGTCGGGTGCAAAGCTGATGAGATGGTAGGAAACTGGCTGCAGGGAAGGCAACAGGGGTGGTAGTGGGTGGGGAGCTCTCACACCAAGGGCAGTGACGAGCGGTGTTCCACAGGGCTCGTGTTGGGACGAGTGTTGTTTGGGATATTCGTTGCAGACATATCATGGGACATCAAGAGCAAGATCAGTCTGTTTGCTGATGATACCAAGGCAGGCGCAGTGGTGGATGACCTAGGGGAAGGCAGGGGTTGCAGGATGATCTGGCAAAGCTTGAAACCTAGTCAGACACCTGGCAACTGGGCTTTAATGCCAAAAAGTGCAAGGTGCTGCATTTTGGGATGAAGAACCCAAGGAGGAGTTACCAGCTAGGGGAGTGCAGCTAGCCCAGACAGAGGAGGAGAAGGATCTGGGTGTGCTCATTACATGGTCAATGAACAACTCGGCACAATGTAAGAAGGCAGCTGCAAAGGCCAACAAAATGCTGGGTTGTATTGCAAGGGGTAGATCCTCGAGGAGGGAGGAGGTGATTCTGCCACTGTATAGGTCATTAGTTAGACCACAGCTGGAGTACTGCGTGCAGTACTGGCATCCTATCTGAAGAGGGACATTAAGTTACTGGAGGGGGCAGCACAGAGCAACAAAGATGATTAAGGGGCTGGGGACTTATCATACGAGAGGAGGTTGAAGGAGTTGAACATGTACTCACTGGAAGAGAGGAGAGACAGGGTCACATGATTGAAACCTTTAAATACATGAACGGAATAAACAAGACAGGTACAGAGGGGCTGTTCAAAGTAAGGAGAGGAGGGACACCAGGGGCCATGATATGAGACTGGAGTGAGGAAGGTTCAGGAGGGAGATGAGGAGACACTTTTTACAGAGAGGGTGGTGGCTGGGTGGAATGTGTTATCTGCTGAAGTGGTATGCAGTAGAACAGTGGACTGCTTCAAACGAGGATGGGACAGGACAAGGGGGAGGTTAATGAAGAGGAAGGTGGAAGGGAGGGCAGCTACAGAATAGGGTGCTAGCTGCACATTCGAGCAGACTTGATAGACCTCAGGCCTTTATCTGCTGGCAAATTCCAGATGTTCGTAACACTGCCACTGCAGGTGCTGCCGCTTGATCCCCAGGGGCCCCGCAACCTCCCACGCTTGATCCCGCCAGCACCTCCTGATTGCATGGCCAATTCCCCCACTGACTGAGGATCCAGGGAGGCAGTCGGGGTCAATTCTCCTCCACCTGGCAGGGTGGTGAGTGGTGACCACAGACAACTGGGTACTCCAGCTCAAGGTCTTACTTGGAGTTCTTAGAGTGGCTGCCCAAGACCCCTCCTGTCCACTCTACTTACCTTCCCATGCACCTGACCCTGATTTTGGAGGAAATGTGGGCTCTTTCCCAAAAGAGCTATAGAGCTCATCCTCAGGCTCAGTGAGGAAGGGTGTTTTACTCCCACTTCTTCCTCATTACCCAAAATACCAGGGATCTTCAGCCCATCCTAGAACTGAGCAACCTGAACCTCTACATAGGATACAAATGATTCAGGATGGTGACCCTTTAGGGTTGCTGTCCCTGCTGCACCAGGGAGACTGGCTATGCTTGCTGGACATGCAGGATGCTTAATTGCACATCCAGTATTTCCTGCTCACTGTCGTTTTCTCCACTTCTATTTTCAGGGTGCCTACTTCCCATTCCAGGCCCTCCCATTTGGCCTTCCTCGGCCCCCTGGTATTCACCAAATGCTTGGCAGCAGTATTGAGTATGCAGGGCTTTTTTGTTTTTTCCTACCTGGATAACTGGTTGTTGACAGTCCTCTCAGGGAACATTTGTCTAAACCCGGAATGCACATTGTGCTTTTTCCAGAACCTGGGGCTCATGGTAAATCTGCTGAAGTCCTGCCTCTTCCCTTGCCAGTGCCTTACACCCATCAGGGCAAGGCCTTCTTGCCCGAGGACAGGACGGCCCATGTGATGGAGCAGGCCTGTCTAGTTTCCTCCAGTTGACAGGTTCCTGCCAGAGTCTTCCTGCATCTCCTGGGCCATATGGTGATGGTAATTGCCACAGTTCTCCTGGCCTGTCTGCACATGCTGATGCCACAGTGGACCCTATGGGTCCAACGGACCAGTACATGTATGGCCTTGACCACATGGTCCTGGTCTCTGACCTGGTCCAGAGGGTTTTAGCCTGGTGGATGGATCCGCCAGTCTACTGCAGGGGTCCCTTTCAGATTTTGACTCCCCAGCAGGAGGTCTTACAAAGGATGCCTCTCACATGGGATGGGGCACCCATTTGGCAACCACCAGACTCCAGGCACCTGGTTGGACAAAGAGCAAGCTCTTCATATCAGTGTTCTGGAGATGCGAGTGGTTTTATACGCCCTACAGGTCATTTAGACTCATCTCCTTCCAGGTCCATTACTAGTACAGATGGAGAATATGTGCATAGTTTACTACATCAACAAGTGGGGGAACTCACTCTTCCCCATGTCAGGAGGAGTTGAGAGGCTGGTAATGGGCCATTGAGCACAGGCTAGAACTCTCCACGTCCATTTTCCCGGTGTCCAGATCGTCCTGGCAGACAGTTTCAGTAACTCAAAGTCACAGGCTAAGGAGTGGGAGCTTTGACCTCTGTGGTCGAAGACATCTTTGATAGGTGGGTCATCCTGAGTTGGACCTCTTTGCATCCCCACTCAGTGTAAAACTGATGTGTTTTTACTCACTCAGTCCAGGACAAGGTGTTTTCTGGCAAGATACATTGTCCCATCTTGGAAGGAGAGGTATCTCTCACATTACCCTCCTTCCTGCTCCTGCAGGAGTTCTACTCAAGCTCAAGATGGAAGAAGGAAATAGACTCTCATAGCTCCCTTCTGGCCATACCAGATTTGGTTTCCTGCTGCAGCAGTTAGTGGTGGAACCTCAAGTGCCCTTGCCCCTGTGCACTGGCTTGCTGTCCCATGTCTGGGGCACCCTGGTCCTTCCAAACCTCAATTCCCTGCATCTCCATTCATGGCTCCTGTGGACCAAGCTATTACCTGTGTTGGATTTCCTCAAGGGTTGCTGACATCCTTGTGGTGGCCAGAAAACCCTATACCAGGACCACTTATGCTATGCAATGGAAGCACTTCTCCATTTGGATTCTTTCACCAGCCTGGTGAATCAGGTGTTGAGTACCTCTTTACCTTTTGGATTCAGGCCTGGGGTACTCCTTACTCAAGGTGTACCTTTCTGCCATCTCTGCATGCCATGCATTTAATGAAGGCAAAGCTGTCACCAGCTTGAGGTGTCCTGCACATTCTGGTGGAGCATTCTGCATCTGAAACCTCCCATTCGGGACCCAGTCCCTCTATGGGACCTCAACTTTATGTTGGAGAAACTCACTTTACCTCCGCTTGAGCCAACCATGAGCTGTGCTTTCTGTTGTCACTCTTTTTAGTTCCTGTCACTTCTGTTCAAGGATTTCCGAGGTCCAGGCTTTGATGTGTAAAGAGACTTACAGTATTTGGTTTTTCACAGACAGGGTGTCTTTGTGTACTAGTCCCAAGTTTTTACTTAAGGTGGTGTGTGAGTTTACTTTAAATCAATCCATCCACATTCCAGTTTATTTTCCTGAATATTCTAATCATGCGAGGCCTTGCTCCATGCTTTGAATGTTCACAGAATGCTGCTGTAATTACACTAACTGCACAAGGTCTTTGAGGAAAACTGATCAGTTGTTTGTTTCGTTCACCTCAAGGGCCCCTATTTCCAAACAGCGTTTGTCTAAGTGGTTAGCAAATTGCATTGTTTACTGCTACTGCAAGTACAACAAGGCAAGGGCCTTCCACGAGGGTATGACTGCCTCCACAGCTTGCTTCAGAATTGTGTCTGCTGCTGACATCTGTGAAGCTGATGGAGTTCTATCCACACTTTCACCAAGCATTATAATCTGGACATTGCCTCTAGGCATAGTGTCAGCTTTGGCTTGGCAGTTTTTCAGGGCCTTCTTTAATGAGCTCTTGATTGCTGACTTGTCCTTCTCTTGATGTTGTTATCCTGGTGATGTCAGTACTGCTTGGGACTCAGTCCTACCAATGTGGCCTGTTGCAAGAGCCTTCTCTCAAAGTAAGATAGTACAGTTACAGAAGAACTTACTATATCACTGTATTTTGAAAGAAGCTCTTGCAGCAGATCCGACTATCCTCCCTCCTTCCCCTTGCTTCTCCTTTTTGTCACTTCTGCTTCTGCCTTTTCTTTGGCTCGGATAACCTCCTTGGTTCTCCATCTGCTTTCCGTGCAGAGTTTCGGTGGGAGAACTGAGGTAGTTTGGGGGACAGCCCTCCTATAGCCTATACTGATGTCAGATGATGACGCTGGGTGGAGGTAGTCCCCCATGATAGATTGCTAACTAGAAGTTTTCTGTGTCATCCTAGTGCCTGGCTGCGTAGCCCTTCTGGTGTGGCCTACTACAAGAGCTTTTCTCAAAAGACCTACTGTTATGGTAAGTTGTTATGTAACTGTACTTTCTAGGAGTGGTGCAGAATATGATGTACAACCACACTGACCCACCTGACCTCCCCTGGCAAGTGGCACACTGGCTTGAAGACTTTCTGGCAAGCCTTAAAGGGAAAGGACACTGCCAGAAATATGGATGTACATCATATACCACTCCTAGAGCTAGTGTTACAGGTGAGTAACCTGTTTTACTGTACCACAGGACTACTAGGGTAATTTATTTTAACATTGAAATTTGGGTAGTGAGGACGCACCATTGGACCACCAAAGTCATTTAATTTCACAAGAGGGATTGGGTGGTTGGAGATACAACTAGACTGCCAGGAATTTACACATTAGTGCATGGGGATCTGGTGAGGTAAAATGGTTGAAGCTCTGCACAATGCTTCCTGATTGCATACTCATGGAATCATTGTATACTATAGATCTGCTAATGGTCGCATAATGGCATGCAAATGCTCCTTTAGCACCCAGCACGTCAATGTGGTCAGTATTATAAAGATCTCTGAATATGGTGCCTAGGAGCAAAGGTACAACTCTGTTTGGGATAGATTGCCACCTTTTGCTCTTGACTATCTGCTGCCATCAGGGGCTGTAGTGTGCCTTGCTTATGCACTCAGGATGGTGCTATCAGAACCTGATATTCATGCTTCCTGCTTTCTGGAATATGCCTCTCATGACCATACACTATTTCATATAGCTTAAATGGCTGTATCTGAAATGGGGGCCTCAGCTTTTAGTGGATGTTTACTTCAAGGATGGTGTTCAGGTAACGTGAGGGAAAATTTTAAATGTTGATTTTCAAAAACAAAAGACTGCATACTGACTAAAATGGCTAAAACACTGGCACAAAATGAAACCCAGGCACTGAGGTGATCAGTACACATGAGCCTTCTCCTCAGGTGTACAGTTATTTAATGTAAAATAATATTCTTTTTGTTGTTTACTCTAAAGGGAGCACATTTTCCTTTGGAAAAACAGAAATACTTAATAAAAGTAAATAGGGCCTGCAAATGTCTTTTGGCTAATTAGGAGCATCTCACTGTAACTTCTTAGGATTCCAGAACCATTCAGTTTTGCTTCTTGGTTCTCTAACCCTAAGAAGTCATGGGGAGACATTCTTCATTAGCCAATAAGAGACATCTCCTGAGCCCCATCAACTTATAATAAAGTAAGTTAGAATATTTCATTTATATAATGCAAATTACTTCCTTTGGGACCTTTTAGTACTTTTGGTATGTTATGGTTTTGTAATTCAAAATGGAACTGTTCTGTGCATTGTGGGGCAGGCGTATCGGTGGCTAGAGCTGGCACTGTCGGTGCTCATGCAGTAACTTCAGCTGTCCAGTTGCAATGCTGCAGTCCAGTATGACTCTTCCTTGGGCCTAGTGACCCTGAATTCTGAATGCCACGAAGCAGAATATGGTGTCTGTTGAGGAATCTCTGCAGGGTGTCCACAGGGAAAGCCATAGGTGTCAGGGAATGCTACACATGTTGTATGTGGGAGTGGGGCTCCCAGAAGACACAAATGCAAAAACCAGAAACAGATAGCACCTCCTCTCGATGCTGCAAACAGAGATTCCTAAGCATAAATTGCAAGGACAAGTTGGTGTTGTCTGAGATTTTTATTTATTTAAAGATTTCAAGATAGACAACTTGAGTATGTCTGCAAGTGACTAGCCACAGTGCTACATGGTCCAGGCTCTTCATAGTAACTTGGTGAGTCTTAGAAACTGCAGTGTGATAGTAAGTGAGTAGAGTGCAGGGCAGTCTTACATGAGGGAATGCTGCAGGGAAAATGGGGATTTACAGAAAAGGTACTGTACCCTTACTGTGGTAGGCCTGTAAAGGGGAAGTAACAAGAGAACATGTGAATTTATTGAAAGGCACTACATCCTAACATAGGTAGGTCTATATAGGGGAGATACCTGGGAGGCACAATAGGGCACAAAACCCTTATATGGAGTCCGCCTACTGGGGAGAGTGGCTACTGAAAAAAGTCACAGTTAAGGTAGGCCTACTGCATGGTACTAGGGCTGGACTGGTAGAGAATTTGGGTAGGGCAGGGAGATGAGGTAAGGGAATGGATCAGCTAGCTTCTCAGGCTTTGGGGTCACAGTCCAAAGAGACACACCAGAAAGTAAGTGTGTGTGTGTGTGGGTGCAAACCAGTATGTCTAAAGGTAGGGTGTTGCAGAGTGAACTGTCAAGGTCCTGGTCCATAATACAGCAGCTGCAGTCAAGCTAGACTGAAGGCATGGAGAACCAAAGTTATCAGAATGGCTGCACAAACATTGGCAGGTGAAAGGACTATCTTAAAGATTTTATTTTGCCTTCTTCTGTCGACTTGTGGTGGGTCTTCAATTTCTTTGGCCTCTAGCAAATTAGATCTTGGCTCAAAAGATGAGGAACTCTAAGGAAAAGATGAGGATATGCAAACATTAAGGATATTAGTTTGTGCCTAAAAATATCATGTTGGCCTTGGTGCTGGGTGTCCCGCCAAGTTCTTGCATTTGTTGAAGACTTCAGACTGGTGGCAATGGGTCATTCAAGCTCGCTGGGCATCACAGACTAGTTTTCTGAGTTCCCAGGTTCTCGAGGCACCCTGGTCCTTTGACCAGGTTGTCGATTTGCTGGGCGTCCCTGCATTTGGAAGGAAGGATTATTAGTTGCCATCTGAAACAGAGTATTTCTTTAACAGCATTTAATAGTGTACTGAGATGCAGGGTTCGAGTCTTGTTTGGGGACAATGCTAGATTTTTAACCACAGCTAATGTGCCTGGATCTTTGATGTACACTGAAATTGTTGGTACCTGCCATAAATGTGGTGCCTGCTTGAGTATTTAATAAAGGGCTAGTAATGGTTTGATGGGTTCTGAAAAGTTTACTTCTGTGTTTGAAAATGACCCTGTGTACTAAGAGATTAGTTACTGTGTTGCTGCAAGCAGGGTAATTATTGTGTTGGTATCAATAAGGATGTCTATAGGCAGGGATAGATTGGTGTCAGTTTGTGGTGCTGCAGCACTGCCTGCTGTAATTGTTGCAGAAGTTCCTCTTTTCTTTGTCCCATTTAAAATGTGTTAATGAGTGATTTTTTTATTTATTTATTTTATTGGAGAGATCTAGTTTTACAACCTTTGAGTCATGGACTCGATTACAAAGGTACCTCGTCATTTGGGGAGACACAATTAAGTGAATTAGGGACAGGGATGAACATACGGGTGAGATACATAAACACACTTGGAGATTACAGGCAGCAGTTATACTGGTACAAACATGTGTAAAGTTACACGCTGGCTTTGTTAGGGCAGCATCATTTAGGATGTGGTTTCTAGTGAAATGACATAGTCTGAGTATACACTGTAATTGTCTTTTGCTTTGGGGTACTGTAATATTTTTCACTTTTTCTAAGTTATCATTTGTAAGGTATATTTTTGGAGTATTGCTTTGCCAAGATAATTTACTTTATGTAGGTCCATCTGGCTCTTTTCCCAATTGACTTTGTAGCCTTTTTCCTAGAGTCTATCTGCTACTAGTTGCAGGGTGGCAAAGTGTTTGTCCGGGTATCATGACTGAAATAAATATCATCTATGTTAACTCTTATGTTGGGAATATTTTCCAAATTGTTTGTTATGATGGGTTGGAATATATTTGGAGAATTTTACACCCCTGTGCGTTTAGTGAAACCATACTGTTTTAATTTACACTAAATGATGTTTTAAATTGGTCTTTGGGGTGTAAGGGTATGGAGAAAATCCATTTGACACGTCAAGGAGAGTTTTGTACGCTTTTATTGGGAGGACTCCCATTGCTATAACATGTTAATATTTTGACATGTATGGTCTCTGGTGTTTATTTATTTAATTATCTATAGTCTACCACTATGTGAATGGATCCATCTTTTGGAGCACTGCCAAGACTGGTGAATTAGTGGAGGAAGTACATTGTTTAGTGATATTGTCTTTTAAAAGTGTTTGAATTGTTTTCATTAACTCACCTTTATACTGTGCTTTATAGATACTGTTTTTGTCTGGGGGTGTACAGTACCATGCAGTCTCACTGGGTGCATAAGTCCTGCAAACTGTGGCCTAGTGGTTTATTTGATTAGTTGTTGAATTTGGACTCTGTAGTTATGTGGCAGGTCTGTTTGCAAAGGGGCTGGTCAGTGACAACATTCAGTAAAGCTAGGTGTCTGGCATCTTGTGCTCCTAGGACACTGTGTGCTGGTACATCTGCTGTTATTGTTGTGGGATGATTATTGATTTTAACTGGGACCTCTTTCTCTGTCACTACTGACTGACCCATAATGGTATACAGTGTTTTTTGTTTATAGGCGCAAAAATCAAAAGGGTAGTTTCTAAGGGCAGTACTGTGTGTGTGGAGCCTGAATCAGTAAGCAGAATTCCTCTATTTCTGCCTTGATTGGAGCCCTAGTAGGTTCAACCCTACCTTGAATAAGATCCTGGTGGGAGGCGGTTATACCATACTCACGTGAATTTTGTGGTTGGGAGTTTGACTGGTTAGGTGGCTCTCTAATAGGGAATCCAGTGGTGGAGGCTGTAAAAATAAAATTATGTAAGCATTATTTTGTCTAGGTCCAAATGCCTGGACTGAAAAGCAACACTCACCACCAGATTTAACCAATGATATCAACCTGAGGTCCTAAAGCAGGGATGACTCTGTGTTGTCCTCCTGTCTGCTCTTACCTTGCCTGCTTGGTCTGAGAATTTGTGTAGTATTGTCAAGGCACTTCTGTAGTTTCTAGTTCTATGCAGGGCTTAAAGCAGTAGTCTAGAAAGTAATTTTATATGTCAGAAGACCATCACTTTATATATCAGAAGGCTATCAGTGATTCAGAAGGCTAACAGTGATTCTGAGCATCTGATTAAGAAGGGACTTTTGAAACAATATATGGGCTGTTACTAACACTCTGACGTCATGTTACAATTTGTAGTATGAGCCTGGAACTTTCAACCCAAATATAAATATAATAAAAATAATCTTGTATTTACTAATATCCTCAGTACCTAGTGCAGTAATTATTTTGTGTAGCCCCACGGAGACACGGTGGTTTCACGTCGATATCTGGTTATTCATGTGGCTAAGCCTTTACAGGAAGAACCCTTAACATGTGATTCATAATAAAAATATTAAAACATGTCTTGTTACATAATCCATATCGTAAGCATTTAACAACTATCAAGTTAAAATGTCAAACTTAGTTATAAGCATTCATATTGCTAAGTATATTAGTAAGCCTTGAATATGTTTCAGGTTTACAAATGAATATAAAATGTAGGGTTCTTCAAATGCCTAATTGCAAAATATTTTGTTTAACTTTGTTGTCAGTCTGTCACAGGAGGTGGTGATGTTTGACTGTCAGCTGGCTTTGTGGTTAAGCCGTTGTACAAGAAGAAGCATCCAAAAATACCTTAAATGCCTTAGATTGTAATTTAGCAGAAATAGACTCTCGTGTCTGGTATATACTCTACTATAAAAAATGTTTTAATTTCACACTCAGGTAATTCATGTTAGCAAATATTAATAAAGATACCAAATCAAAATCATATTCGCAATCATTAAACTTAATTGTAAGTAATCAATCATTAGAAAAACATGTCTAGGTATTTAGTTCAACCGTAAATGCATATGTTGGCAGTGAAGGCTGAAGCCCAAGTTGCAGGGTGTTAATATTTAAAGCTGTTTGTTATTTTGCTGTATTTTAAAACCCATTAAGCAAAAAATAATTGTATTTGACATTTGTTTAAAATTAATTTATAATGTCCAGCAGTGGATCCCTTTGTGGGATGTGTTGGACAGTCCACCTTTCCATGATTTCTTCAATTTCTTGATCCATCTGTTCAATGGTTAGATGTGTTGAGGTGAGCAGACCCACTAGGGGCTGGTGTGGCAAGCAGGCTGCGCAGTGCTGCGCAGTGGTCAGATGAAACCAGCTACTGCAGAGGCTAGCAAAGTGCAGTTGGTGAATGCATTTAAGCATGGTTGGAACAGGCATATGGGGCAGTGGAGGGAAACAGAGAAAGGGTGAGAAGGATGGTAATGTTTGAGGGGAAAGAGACTAAGGGAGTATGCAGTTATGTACTCAGATGCAGTCTGGCCAGTAATAGACTGGCTCCTGGAATAAGGTAGGGACTGTACTGAGTAGATAGACTAGTGTTCTGTCTGTTTGTGTTGTCTATGTTTCTATTAATTATGTCAAGATTAGTGTTACCATTTGTGTTAGCTGGAAATGCATCAGTTGTGTAGTCTGTGTATGTACGTAGTCAATAGACTGTAGTACTGGTTGGAAGTTGTTCCTATACAGTGGCACAGCAGAACACTAGTACACATGTCTGACACATACTGTACTTGGGAGTCCCTGACAAGAACATCTTCATCTCAGTCTCAGCTGCTCACCATGCTGCTTACACTCTGTTTCTGTATTACTCCCGCCGCCAGTGTAACTTTCTGGGGGATATTTTCCAACCATGCAAATGTACTTACTGCTGGGGCCAGGCCATGTATTTTCAGGGTGGAGCACTTCAGGTAACTGTCAGACAGAAGAGTCACCTCATCTGGTGGCAACACTGAGCAAGCTGAGCCTGAAAAGGACATTTGTTTCTAGTTGTTCTACCAGCAATCACATTTTAAATAAAGTAAAATAAATAACAGCACTCTACAGCAGGAAGACATCACTGCTGGTGGCAATATCAAGAAATCCGTCTAGAAGCAGGAGACACCACTGTGTATTGCAACATCAGTAAAGTCCCCTGGGCAAAGCCCTGCTACTGCAAGCTGTAATATACGTGTGTGTGTGTGTGTGTGTGTGTGTGTGTGTGTGTGTGTGTTTTCTGTTTCTGTTTCTGGATGCACTGCATTCAAACATTGGCACCATCTAGTACCTTGGTACTTTGATTATTTCTGGAGTAAATACTTACTGTTTCACACCATACTTGGAAGAAGTGACCCAGATGACAGAAATTGTGATTGACTATATTCCTGGATACTTTTTAGTGAAATGCATGGGCTACCTGATTATCAATGTCAGACAAAGCAATCTGTGCCATTCACTGTGGTATTCAATGGTCCTATAATAAATAATGAACCCTGAGTATGGATATTTATTCAGATATGGGAAACCGTATCCTGAAAATCTGACCTAGGGCAGATTCTGCTCAGAAAAGGTTACTCACCGATAACCAAGGTAGCCACTAGTCAGAAGAATTGTACTGTCGAAGCCACTTAAATTACAATAGCAGTGACCTATGAAAGATTTGTATTACTTCCTAATCATTTTTCTATCTAAGAGGATATTGCTGTGTATGTTGATTTGGAATTATCTGAATATGGACTAGGGATGAGTGAGTTTTGTACTGGGTCTTATCAGAAATGGTTAAATCTAGATCCCCAAGGGTCCTTAAATTGTCATATTTCCAGACATCCTAATATTTGCAGTACATTCTAGTCAGAGGCTAATTGCCTGTCAGCTGATCATTTTCAGTACATTTCAAACTTGTGAAATTGTGTTTACATGAATTTCTTTTTGTTGTATATTATAAAACAAGGCAGGTTCAAGGAGTTCATTTATCATAGAACCAGTTCTGTATATTCTTATGCCAACAATTTATTTTTTCATTAAACAACTCTTGCCACTGCATTTTCTTTGCAGTAATTGTGTTGCTTTGTTTGAATACAGAAAACTTGAAGGGAGGACAGTCCTCGAAGGGAGCAGCAGTGGAATCACTAGCATCGAGTTTGATCCATCCGTAAGTAAGCAGACAGTTGAAGGTGGACGGGGGGGCAGGGTATTTTCTTCAGCAAGCAAAGCATTGCCCTCAGAGTTTAAAAGGGTTTCTTTAAAGAGAGTGTCAGATTAGATCTGCAAACAAGTATTCAATGAATGCCGCTTCTAAATCCAGTGATTGTGCAGCAGAACCACAGATATGGGCAGGTTAAGATCTATGACCTGGGCAAATCTTTTTTTGTTTAATGACTGACAGCCCTGTTGTACCTTTCTCATCTCCCCAATTTCTCTTGCTTCTTATCTGCAGTGCTTGTAGAGGGTGTGGTGTACCTTTCTTTGTCTGTAAGGTATATGGATTGATTTGCCATGGTTGTGAGGGGTCTGTGGGATGGACTTGTCTGAGCTCCCACCAAGTTCTGCTCATTGTGAATAGAAACATAAAATCTTTCGGCAGATGAGGACCGACGCCCACCTTGTCTGCCCATTTCCCTGCTTGGTTTGGCAATCCCAACTCATATCTGGACTGCCTTTCCCTGCTTTGCTGTACAGCAGGGTGCCTTCATACTTATCCCATGCACTTTTAATCCCTGTACTGTTTTTGCTTTTACCACCTCAGCTGGTAGGCTGTTCCACGTATCCATCACCCTCTTTGTGAAAAATACTTTCTAGAATTCCCTAAGCCTCCCTCCTCCCTCCAGCCTCATGTTATGTCCCCTTGTCCTTGTGCACTTTCTTCTCTGAAATATGCTCCCCTTCTGTACCCTGTTTATTCCTCTAAGGTATTTGAAAGTCTGTGTTATATCCTCTCTCCTTTCTCTCATCCAGTGAGTAGATGTTAAGTTCTTTGAGTCTTTCCTCATAAGGCTTGTGGTGCAGTCCATGTATCATTTGTGTTGCTGTTCTCTGGACTGCTTCCATTCTGTCTATGTCCTTCCTGAGATGTGGCCTCCAGAATTGGACACAGTATTGCAGATGAGGTCTCACCAGTGATCTATACAGTGGCATCACCACTCGGCCCTCCTAGTGGTTAGCCTCTTCCTGTGCACTCCAGCATTCTGTTTGCTTTCCCCACTGCTTTTTGCATTGTTTTGGCTGACTTCAGGTCATCAGATATGATAACCTCCAGGTCTCTCTCCTGACTTGTGGTAGCTAGAACCTGTCCCCCCATCCTGTATTCCTCTCTTGTGTTTCTGTGTTACAGGTGCATTTTCTTGCACTCTTAGCATTGAAACCCAACTGCCAAACCCTTGACCATTTTTAAGCAGTCTTTGGTCATTTCTCATTTTATCTAGCCCCTCCTGTGTGTTGACTATGTTACAGATCTTGGTGTCACCTAGAGCAGGCATACTTTTCCCTCCAGTCCCTCTGCAATGTTGCTTATGAAGGCATTGAATAGGACTGGACCCAGCAGTGATCCCTGTGGAACCCCGCTGGTCACCTCCTCTCTTCTGATATTATGCCATTTGTTACCACCCTCTGGATCCTGCCTTTTAGCCAGTTTCCAACCCATTTTACCACTCTAGAGCCCAAATCCAGATTCCCCAATTTGTTAAGCAACCTTCTATGTGGAATGGTGTCAAAGGCCTTACTGAAATCCAGGTAGGCCACATCCACCGCCTTCCCTGATCCACCACCCTGGTCACCCAGTCAAAGAAATCAATAAGATTAGTCTGACAGGACCTGCCCTCAATGAATTCATGCTGCCTTGGGTCTTTTGCACCACTTGAATCCGGGAACTTCACTACCATCTCCTTAAGCAGGGACTCCATCAGCTTCCCCACCACTGAGGTCAGGCTTACAGGTCTGTAATTGCCTGCCTCCTCCCTACTTCCAGTCTTGTGCAGGGGATCACTGCCCTCCTCCAGTCCCCAGGTACCTCCCTGTCTCTAGTGATTGGCTGAAAGGGTTGTCAGTGGACCTGCTAGGACATCCCTGAGTTCCTTCAACACTCTGGGGTGAATCCCATTTGGCTCCATTGCCTTGTCTATCTTTAATTTCCTAGTTCCTCCAAGACTTTCTCCTCCTTAAATGTGCTGGTGTCCACCTCTCCCCATACACCTTTCCTCGTGAGTCTTGGCCCTGCACTGCCTCTTCCTTGGTAAATACTGAGCAAAATACTTGTTTAGCATTTCAGCTTTTTCAAGGTCATCCTTCACCCACCCACCCTCTGCCTTCTTTAGCCTAACAATACCATTTCTGGTTTCTTCTTCTTCTCACTAATATAGCAGAAGAAGGTCTTGTCTTCCTTCTTAATAGCCTGTGCTATTCCCTCTTCCGTTCTTGCCTTAGCCCCTCTGACAGCTTTCCCAGCTTCTCTGCTTCTCCAGATATTTCACTCTGTTCTTCTTTCTGCATCTCTTTGTATATCCTGAATGCCTTACTTTTTCTTTGCGCTTTCTTGGCTACTGACTTAGAGAATCACAGTGGCTGCTTTTTCTTTAGCATTTGCCTAGCAATCTGACACATTGTCTTGTCACTCCTACTATGGATCTCTTGAGCCTAAGCCACTGTTCTTCTGCCACCTCCCCGTATCTTCTGCTGCCAGGGCAATTTTGAGCTGTTCCCCATCTCCATGAAGTTGGCCTACCAGAAATCTAGATTCTTAATCTTTGAATGGCTTTCTTCTGCCAATGTGTTGATTCTAAACCATACAGTTCTGTTGTCACTGGTACCAAGGGGACTACCCACCTCAACATGCATGATTCTGTACCCATTTATCAGTCCAGTACAGCCCTCCTGGTGGGTTCAACCACAAGTTGCCTTAGGTTTGCCCCATACATGGCAGACATGAGGTCCCTGCTCCTTGATGTACTTGCAGTCTGGGTATTCCAGTCTGCATCCAGCATGTTGAAGTCACTATTAGTAGTATTCTCTTGGCTGTCGATTATGGATGTCTTCCACTAATACTAGATCTGTATCCTCCCTGCACAAGAGACATGTAAACAACTCCAGAATGGGTGGTTGTTTTGTTCCCCAACTCAGAGTGACCCACAATGCCCATGCTTCTTCCCTGGATCCCTGAGCCTCCGTGAGCTTTAATCCCTTCCTTTGCATACATAGGAACCCTCCTCCCTCTTCCCTCCTTATCCTTTCTAAAAGTGTATACCCTGGTATGGCTGCATCCCAGTCATGGTTCCCTGTGTACCATGTCTCCATAACAGCCACAGTGTCCAGGTTTGTATCTGCCATCAGTGCTGTTAGGCCTGGGATTTTGTATCCCAGAATGCGGGCATTTGTGACATGACCTTCCTCTCCGTGTACCCCTTAATGTTCCTTGTTTACTGGACTTTGCTGTATGTTGCATTAGTGATGTACTGTACCTTCTGTTCTCTCCCTATTGTAACCATGGTAGTTTTACAGTTAGATATTATGCTAGTTATTGGGTCCTCACTGCTTTCAGTTATGTCCTGTAAGGTGGGGGCTATCATAATCCCTTGACTGTCTATGCCTCCCCCTGGCAAGTTTAAATGATCACTAAGGATGCACTTAAACTTCCAGAGAGGACATCTTTGCTTCCCTGGATAGATGCAGGCCATCTGGAGAATATTGTCCTTCATCCCTCAAGGTGAGGTTCCAGTCCCCAATGAAGCACCTCTCAGCACCATTTCATCAGCCATTTGTTGAATTCATGATGCAGAGATCCCTCCTCCCTTCCCCTTGCCTTGTATAGGTGGCACCTCCGAGAAGGTGACAGAGTATGCTACTTGCCTAAGACTCCTCCCAGCTCACTGAACTCTTCCTGTACTCTTCTACATCTACCCCTCTCTAACCAGGTCATTAGTCCCCAAATGAATAATGACATGCAGCTCCCTCCTTGCTACCACCCTTGCAATCCTAGGAATTTGCTTTGATCTCCTTCCAAACTGTTCTCCAGGTAGGCACATTATCTCCCGATCACCATTGCTACCTGACCCCAGCTCAATCTTCTGGACAATGGAGTCCCCAGCCAGGATTTGCTTCCTCCTCCTGTGTGTTCTCCTTGCATCTGCCCTTGGGGTTAATGACCCCTCAATCCCCATGGTGTTCACTTCCAGAAATGCTGTGCAATCTCTATGCTCTGCGGGATGTCATACAAGTTATGAAGTGCCACGGCTGGGGGGATGTGCCTTTGTGCTGCCTCCCTCACCCTCCCCAAGCCCACCGTAGTCTATCCTTCCTCCTCTTGGCAACTCTGAAGGATCGGTGGTGACATGGTGGTTTCTGTATGGGGAAAAGGTCACCTGTATCCTCACCAACTCTGCTCGGAGTCCAGCTACCTCCTTCCCAACACAGAGAGGTGGCTGCAGATGGAGCAGCACTTCAGTGTCCAGAAGGTCTTTCTACCTGTCTTTGCACCTGACCAGGATAGTGCTCTCAGTATTTAACAACTGCCTTGCTGAAATCCAGAATTGGATGAAGTCGAGCTAGCTAAAGTTGAATGCGGGAAAGACCGAGGTGATGGTTGTGGATTCAGGTCTCTGGATAGAGGGATGAGGGTTGGTCAGCCCTCTGACTTTGTCTGTGGGACTCCCAGATCCTTACCTCTGAATGGGTGTGAGACCTGGGGTGGTGCTTGATGACGCCTGACACTATGATCTCAGGTGTCGCGGTTGTCAAGTCTTCCTTTACCATCTTAGTAACATTGCCAGGATCAACCACCTTGTTCTGTCTGGGAATCTGCCTCACACTGGTCTGCGCCTTTGTGACCTCGCGCCTTGATTACTGCAACTCCCGTACTTAGAGCTACCTGGGATTGATATCCACTGCCTGCAGCTAGTGCAGAACACTGCAGCATGATTGTTGACGGGACTTCTCGATCCTCTCATATCACCCCTGTGTTGTGCGATCTGCATTGGCTGCCGATTCGGTGGCAGATCACCTTTAAAGTTTGTTTACTGACTTATAAAGCCCTACATGGACTTGGTCCTGACTACTTGAAAGAGCTTCTTGTATCCTACTGCCCTGAGCAACAGCTCCGTTCAGCTGATGAGGGGGTTGCTGGAGATTCTGAGGGTGTCTTTAAAATCTACTGGGGCCCGTGCATTTATGACGTCTGCCCCTACCCTTTGAATTCTGTACCCGTCAGCTGCAGGAGTGCGACTGTGGGGATTCAAACAGGCATTGAAAACTTTTTAATGTGTCTGGCATTTAGTGGCATGGAATGAAGGGACCCATCAGACTATTTTATCATTGCATTTGCTGATTTTATTATTGTTGTTTTAATCTTATTGTACAGCGCCTTGACATTCTGAATGGCGCTAAACAAATAAAGTTTATTATTTCTGAATACTGCTGCCTCACATCCACTGCAAAGCACCACACACATCATCTTTCTTCTTCTATCTTTTCCTTAACTGTCCTTTATTGCCCTGTACACTCTACTCTCTTTCCTTCTATACCTTGTCCAGTGCCTCAGCTATATATATTTGTACTGTCAGTACTCTGGTGGTATAATGTATCAAGGAATGTAGATTTATGTCAGGGTGTGGTATTACCTATGTTGCTGTATGAAATAAGATGGCTAACAGTGTGTGTATGTAGTCAGCTGGTACCGTATGATGTCACAGGTTAATGGTACAAAGGAAGTGATGCACTAAGGGTGGGTGGGATGAGCCCTCCTGACCACCCAATCAGCCACACCAGCAAACCCCACAGAAACACTCAGCTACATCTACAAAATCCCTAAACAGGTACCTTTCCAAATGAATCCAGAAAGCAACCTCGCACTAATTGAAACAACATTAAGCTGCAAAAGAAACAATAACAACAGCAATAAAATCTGCAAAATCAACAGTCACTCCCCTAAAATGAACCGCTTCCTGCCCTTCCAGACCCCTATAAGAATAAGTCCAGGGTCGTGGGTTTGAGAGCAACCAGCCAGCCTCCTTCCATGACAAGCAATTTGTTTGCCCTCAGCAGCCCAGTCAGTGAGAGGCAAGTGGGCTCTCCATTTCCTTGGTGCCCAGTTTCTCAGTTCAGTACTCTGCTTCCAAACAGAGATACAGTAAATTAAAACTTTGCCAGTGAAGTGGCTAGCTTTGTGCTATGTAAAGCTTTGCAAACATTTTGGCCACAACCAAAGTTATGAATAAGTTACCACTTTGCTGTGCTAAATGACACTTCACTAGCCAAGCAACACTTCATTAGTGAACTTAAAAGTGTGTGAATTAGTTAAAATGTTGTGATATTGTTCCTTTTATAAGAAATTCTCAATCTTCTCAGTTAATTGTGCCTAGAATGAACTCTAAAAGGGCTATGCAATATTTTAGTCATTTGGTCCCAGTATTTTGGAATAGGCTTCCTAATTGTTTTAGGGTTCCCCAGATTAAACCTTTGTGTCTATGCTAAAGAAGAATTTGTACTCAAATGCCCAGGTGTACATGTTTTAATTAATGATGGAATGTTATACTTTTGTATACTGTACATGTATGTATGTTGTAGTACTGTGTTTACATGTGTTAACAGGTTGCTACTGTGAATGAGCTGATGCTCAATGGCTATTCCTAATAAACAACTACCACTTTACAAAGTATACACTTCAGAAACCACCCCTATGTAGAGTTGCAGAAATTGACATGGTGAGATACTTCCTAGAATTTCTGTCATATCTCTAGAGAAATTCCCTAACTACTTGCAGTACCACTGTGGTGCCACCAGAGAGAATTTCTTTAGAAATATTGCCAGATACCTGGAAATATCTGATTATGTCTATTGCTGCAACTGTAGCATCCTGTCCTTCTTCGTCCTTCCACTATCCACACAGCCTCGTAATCATTAAATACAACCCCTTCCTCTTCAGAACCCTATCCCCCACCCCACCCCCACACACACACACACAGTCACCCACACAGCCTAGTAGATAATAGAAACATAGAAAAATTGATGGCAGAAAGAGAACAAGAGTCCATCTAGTCTGCCAAAATTTTCCTGAGACCATCTCAGATCCCAGGACCTAGCCCTGTCTGTCTCGTGCATACATTCCAATTTCCACAGATTTTATTCGAGCATTCTCTTTATCCCAGCCCATTTGAAAGCTGCCACAGTCTTGTCTTCCACCACCTCTGTGGGCACCTGTCCCAAGGCTCAGTGACCTCTCTGAGAAACAGTGCTTCCTGAGTTCCTCCAGAAGCTTCCTCCCATAACTTCCATTCGAGCCATCTAGTATTTGAGTTGGAAACCTTGTTGAACAGCTCAGAGCTGGGCACCCTATTTATTCCCTTCAGGAACTTGAAAGTTTCTATCATGTCCCCCTCCTCCTCCTAGTTTCCGTGAGAACATAGTCAGTGTTTCCAAGCCCCGATACAAAGGCCCCTGCATGTCCTGTATCATTTATGTCACCCTTCTTTGCACAGTCTTCTGTCTGTTTTTGTCCTTCTTAAAGGAGAACTATGCTGAAGCTGTAAAGTCATTTTTCCCAGTAGAAGCTGTTTTAAGTATTGGTTCAAATGTTTTTATTGCTCTATCTATATGGCCATAATAGTAACATAGAGTGTTTCTGATTTACACTCTGGTAGTTAAGTACCATTTAGAATTGTGATGTAGTTCTTGTCCCACTCAACCACAGAGTTCTATAACAGAACATGGATGCATAGTACCAACAATAGTAGAAGAGAACGGGACATAAACAACATCATACAGTTCTAAAATGGTTCCTAATAGCAGCGTGTAAATCAGAAACATGCACTAGGATAACTAAAAAGCCTGCAACACTAGAGCAATAACAGAATTTGAACCAGTACTTAAAACAGCTTCTACTGGGAAAAGTTACTTATAGATTCAGCGCAGTTCTCCTTAAGGTGTGGCCTCCAAATCTGGACATAGTATTCCAGGTAGGGCCTCACAAGGGACTATAGAGTGGCAGTATAACCTCCATGTTCCTGGTGTAAAATCCTTTCCCAATACACCCCAATATTTTGTTGGCTTTGCTGCAAGCTGTGTTGCATTGTCTGGTCTGCTTATGGGTGTCACAGATAATAAAAAAATAATTGAACATTCCCAATAATGCAAAGCATCATGGGAAACATATGCAAATCCCCATGAGAGAAGTTGGACTGGTTCAACTTAAAGCAGAATTATGTGGCCAGAATCTTCACAGTGCAATCAGCAAAGGCTAAGAACAGCAGACACGATACATATTTCATCCTCATTTGGACTTATGAGGGTGTCATATCTGTGTATTAGCCCAGGGAGAGGGAGCCAGCCACCCCTTAAGGGGATGTTATTTGTTTGGGCCATGGGGAGCCCAAAGTAGAGAAGGAAAAGAACTACAAAAGAACTACAGACAATAGAAGCAGGTAGGAGTGGATGTCTGGTGCATTTTGTAAATAATATGAAGGTGGCAAATGTTGTATTTTGTGGGGTGCATGCAAATAACCCCTATCTGGTCCCTATATACTGTATAAGCAAGGGTAGGAGCCAGTCAAGTTGCTTAGCAATGATTTCCATATGAATTTTGTAGTCTGTTTTAAGCACCAAGATAGGGCAGTAGGAGGGCAGAAGAGGGTTTTGTCAAGTTTGGGGATTACTGCACCTTGTTAATGGTGGCAAGTATAGGAAGCGAAATTGTGTCTGTGGTGACTTTATAAAATTCAACACTATACTGTAGCTATCCAGCCCTGTCACATTCATAGTTTGGGAATTAAGGATTACCTGGTCCAGTTCCTCCATAGTGATAGGATTCAAGAGTAAGTCCTCCAGTTCAGGGAAAGTTGGAGGAGCTGCAATCTTTGTAGACAAGGTCAGTTTGCTCCTGGGAGGTTGTGTTTCCATGGTGTTGGGGATTCATGGTAAACCTGGAAGGCTTTGCAATATCCTAATATTCCATGAGGCAAATTCTTTCATGGTGAAGAATAGCAGGAATTGTGCTAGCCTTGCATTGCTTTCTTAGTTGATACACTAGTAACTGGATGGATTTAGGCCCCACTTCATAAAATTGCTGCCACAGGAAGGTAAGTGTTATTTCTGTCTGCTCCTGGTAGAGTTTGTCAAGATCAGCCTTCACTTCAGAAATTTGTACAGAAACTGAATGGTCTCCTTGTTGATGAACCTGTTGAAGAAAATGTAGGGTATCCTCCAAGTTATGCCTTCTTGTCTATCTTTGTTTATTCAACTTGGCAGAGTAATGTATTAGGTGGCCTTTCAACATAACCTTTTCAGTGTCCTACCATAGTGCATGCAAGGTGTTGGATGCTGGGTTATCCTAAAACACCTTCTCCATTTGTTCTTTCACAGAAGTTCAGAAGGGTAGATTTCATTAGGTATGTGTTAGGACATGGCCTTCTGGACTTTAGCAAGGCCTTCAATACCCTGCAGCACAGGAGACTGATAAACACAATTGAGCAGCCTATGGCTGGGATCCAAAGGACTGAACTTGGTAAGGAAATGAATAGATGATAGAGGTGGTAGTCAATGGCAGTGACTCAAGGGAGAGTGACCAGTGGTGTGCTGCAGGGCTCAGTATTGGGACTGGTTCTTTCAATGTCTGCATAAGTGACATTGCAGAAGAACTAGAAGATAAGGTATGCCTTTGTAGATCACATCAAAGTCTAGAATAGGGTGGAAACTCCGAGGGGCAGAGAGAATGTATAGTATCTTAGAAAATTTGAGGAGTGGTCAAGAGCATGGCAGTTGGGATTCAGTGCCAGAAAGTGCAGAATCTTGCACCTAGGGCATAGGAACCCAGGAGCTGAGTACAGCATGGAGGGGAGGAGTTGACAGTCACTTATCAGGAAAGGGACCTTGGGATTATCTTATCAAATGACCTCAAAGTGGCAGGGCAGTGTGACAGAGTTAGTGGGAAGGGCCACTGGGATGCATAGGGGCTGTATCTCCAGCAGGAGAAGGGAAGTGGTGTTATCATTGTATTGCTCAACTTGTGATACCCTCAAATGGAAATGAAATATTGTGTCCAGTAAGGACATAGGCAGGATGGAGGCAGTCCAGAGGAGGACACCTAAACTGATACAGTGCTTGCATCAAAAACTCTATAAAAGAGGCAGAGGGATCTCAACACCCTGGAAGAGAGGAGGGTGAGTGGGGATATGTTAGAGACCTAGTTACCTCATAGGGTGAATGGAGTGCAGGAGGGGAGGCTCTTTCACATGAGAAAGAGCACAAGGACCAGTAGGTATGCAGTGAAGCTTGATGGGGGTGAGTTTACGAGGGCGTGAGGAAGTATCCTTCACTAGGAGTGGTGGACGACTAGAACAAACTGCCAGCAGAAGTGGTGGAGGTGAAACAGTAGGGGGCTTCAAGCATGCATGAGATAAAATATAGTGTAATATTAGTAAATGGACAGGAGGAAGGAGGAGGGTTGCCAGAGTTAAGTTAGGGTCCATAGTGACAGAATAGGCAGTCAACATTTGGGCAGACTGGGTGGGCTTAGTGGTCCTTTTCTGTCAACAAATTCTGCATTTCTATGTAGTTTCCTTTTTCTTTATAAATCTACACATTAATAAGAACAATGGGATTACTGTTCCTGTATTTTATTGGCCAGATCTGCTTATACGTTTGACAGGATAATCCTCTGCTTGTGATGTCACAGTATGTCACTATGGATAACATTCTGATGTCACAAATACAAGAGTATTATTTCTGGTGTATGCAGATAGACACAGAAAACTAAGACTGTGGGGTAGTGATGCTAGATTGGTAATAATGTGCATAGACAGTTGCAAGGACAATGGGCAGCTAAATACTGAAAGGGAATGGGAAAAGGGAAATTGTTTAACCAGGAAAGCCACACTAAGCCAAAGCTTGTTTCAGGTGTGAACTGGGAGCACAAGGAAGTTAAGTAACTAGGTCAGGGTCACACAGTATGCAAGTGCGAGCTGACGGATTCAAACCTAAGTCTCTGGGTTTGTAGCTAACTGCTCTTAACCACTATGCTATACTGCCTCCAATAAGAAACCAGATAAACTACGAGATTGTGTAGAATGATGTTTTCCTAAAAAATCCCTATGACATAAGAGACATTTAAAATGCACCAATCAGGTAGGTTTCAGGGCAGGATATCCCTCATTCTCCTTCTTCTCTGGAACACCGCAAGTGCCCCCACCCCTGTAGCAGTCCTTCAGCGCAAGGGACCATAGCACTATGGACATCGAGGAGTCTGTCTGGAATCAGCCTGAAATCAGACATTGGCCTCTCACTCTGCTCCCATTGCATTCCACTTCATTCCTGCCTCACTGCAAACCTGGACACTACTCGTCTCACCCTGCATCAAGGTGACTGTACATCTAGTTATGGTGTGCTACTCTTAGACTCCTCTGCTTACTCACTCCTGCCACAGTTCCTAAGATTTGGCATACCCAGCTTGCTATTTGTCTCTCTGTGCTCATTACTGGCACCTTGCAGCTTTGTCACTTTTACCAGTTTTACTGAACTGTTTGCTGCTGCTTGTTGAACCTTGTCCCTGCTGTTCAACTGCTGCATGTAATGTGCTGTTTTATCATATAGCCTACTGCTTCATCTGTGTTGCTACCTATTTGCTTTGTAATTTTAGTTCATTACCTTAGTTTATTCAACTCATAGATACATAGACACTGTCGGCAGATAAGGGCCTATGGCCCACCCAGTCCGCTTCCATTTGAGCTTGTAAGTTCACTTTGTGTTTTCCTAGAAATCTGTTGCCCTTAGCCCTGATCTCCAGAATTTTTATGTCTAACCCATGCATTCTTAAATCCTGTGATTGTTTGCTATTCCATTTAATATTGTTGCAGTGCTGCTTCTTAGCCTGTTTTGGTGTTCTGTACTACAGTGGTGTTCCGATTATCATTGTGCTTTGTTCAATCACAGTAGTCTCTGTGTAGCCGGTTACCTTCCTCTCCCTTCAGTCATAATGGTTCTGTCCCTATTCTGCTTGCTCCATTTTCCACCTCTCTTCCTTCCACTTTTCTTCCCTCTTCCTCCCCTCCTCCTCCTCCCCATCCAACTCCCTTTCACTCATCCTGCTCGCCACCCACCCAACCACCCCATGCCTTCCTTTTTCTTCCTCCTTCCTATTCATCTTGGTCTCCTGCCTTCCACCATCCTTAACCTGGAGTTCCTGCAGAGTCCTCCTTTTCCTTGATGCCCTCCTCACCTTGCTCAGATCCATAACAGTCAGTCGACAAATTCTTTGTCGGACAGTGTTACAGCAACAACTTATGTCGATCACAAATTGCGGTCAGCATAAAGCCGGTCACTTGATACTGTGTTTTGCTTGGGGGCTATGCCCCGCACTCCTGTAACTAAAATAATCAACTCTGAGCCAGAGTTGATTTGAGGAGGGGATGTAAGACCCCAGAAAGCAGTGCCGGGTCCCAGACCGACACTACAGTGACCTGTTGCTGTTGTTGCTGTACTGTCAGTCGTGGTACAATTGTTACCATAGCTATGGCATATCACCTTGCTCTATTTCCCACCCAAGGGTGAGAACACCACCTCATCCTTCTCCTCATTCTCCTCCTCCTCCTCCCATCTGGTAACATAAAAGCCCAATCCTAGCCCCCTTCCCCTACACGACCTCCAAGGGCCTCAGAGTCTTCCATCTGATCACTAGGAGCCTGCTACCAAACTTGACCTCCTTTCTGTTTGACTGCAATTACGCCTCCTGATGTCCTATGTATCACTGAGTCTTGGATCTCCTCCAGGATTCCTGACCATAATCTGTCACTTCCTGATTAGCATCTTTTCAGACAGGAGAAGGGTAAATGTGGCAGAGGGTGGCCATTTACATTTGCCAGAGTTTGACATGCACTGTGACCAGCATTTAGGCTCTCTCCCAAAAAAAAAATATTTTAGTGAAACTTTCTTTTCCTTTTCAGTACCCATTTTCATTTTAATTCTTTACTCCCTTCTAAGATTTCCTACTCTTCCCGGGTAGACTTTATTTCTACCACTGTTTTTTCCTCCTCAGGTGAACTCATCCTCTTCGGGACTTCAGTATCAATTGGATTTGCCCATCCTCCAGGCCTACCATTCACAAGATTGAGTCACTTAATTTGACACAGGTTATTTCAGAACCCACCCAGCTCAATTCCCACTCTGCTAACCATTCCCTATTGGACTGGGTTTTAAGCTCCTATTCCGCTGCATCGTGGCTGCTCGCTTTTGCCAGATGCCTTTAGCGACCACTGTATGACCTTCTGTGTCAGAAAAATCCAACCCCTCTCTACCTAAATATATCTGGGCTAGGTCTCCCGGTCACTAAATATCAACATTCTACTGAGCAACCTTCCTGCTATCGACTGGTCTGACATGCTCACTGCCCTCAGATATTGATGTTGTCCTTGCTCTTTTCATTCCAGATTTTCCACTGTCTGGGACAGTCATGCCCCCTCAGGAAACTAGAATAAAAACCTCCCACCATCCCTGGATTACTTCTGATATCATAGACTTGCATAACTCCTGGGACTGTACTTTGGGCCTGTTACAGATTATCCTTGCTACTCTGACAACATCTTCTACGGGCTCTGAGGAACAGTTGTACTAAGGCTATTCAGTCAGCTAAATCACAGTATTTCAAAGCCAACCTCCAGTTAGACCTAAATTCCTCATCTAAATTTTGAAAGGTTATAGTCTCCTTTTTGACCCCCTGCCCCCCATTCTCATGGAAATTGTTTGCCTCTGTCTGACCATGCCTCTGCTGTAGCTCTATTTAACAAGTTCTACACAACCTGTGCCCTTCCGTCCTCTTCCACTATTAACTCTCCCTCCTCTACTTCTCCCCTCTTCCATACCCTCCAGGTTACCACTTCCCTCCTCAATGTCCAGCAAACCCTATTTGCCCTTTCTCCCTTAACCCATCAAAGTCCAGTCCCAAAGGTCTTGACCCCATATTACTACACCTCTCAGCTCCTACTCACCTGCTTAACCTTTATTTCACTCCCTGCACTGTTCCCCAGTTTTGGAAGATGGCCAAAGTTATTCCTCTTCACAAAGGGATGACCCATCTTCACCTGATAACTATCATCCCATCTTCTTCCTCCTCTCCTTCTCTAAACTGTAAGAGAAACTGGTCCATGCTACACTACATGATTTAATCTTATCTACTGACTTCCTGTCATCTTTCCAGTCTGCATTCTGGAAGTACCATTCCACAATCTTCTCTCTGTTGCATGTCACTAATGCCATCTTCTCCAGAATGGACCAGGTGCTCATTACTGCAGGATTTTTGTTAATCTGGGCCAAGCCTTCAACTCTGTGTCCTATCTGTTTCTCCTGGACAAGTTAAGGAATGCTGGCCTTTCTGCCCCATTGTTGCTTGGTTCAACTCTTATTTAACTGGTTGTCTACAGTCAGTACAGGTCGGTGGTTCCCTGTCACCTCCCTTCCTATCCAATCTGGGGTTCCACAGGGCTCTCCATCCTTGGACCACTCCTTTTTCAGTCTTCCTCAATTACCTTCCTCCACCTGCATCAACTCACATACATGCATGTATGCAGATGTCACAGTCATCTTCACCTCTGGTCCTTCATCTGCAGCTGTAGAAAACCTGCTCCAGTGGGACTTCAGCAATGTCCCACTGGTTCCATTCTAACCAACTTAGAGTTAACACTAAAAGACAGTCTCTACATCCTTTGGTACCAGTCAGAAACTAACCAGACTCACAGTCCCCTGACTTCACCACTCTGCATGGCACCCCACTTGAAGTGGTTCAGTCCATTAAGTACCAGGGATGTGGTTTAGCAGCAAGCTTGTCTCTCAGTCCATATTGATGCCATCCATGCCAAGCTCCATCTCAAGCTTGGTGCCCTCTATCATTACAAAGACTGCCTATCTCCACATGTCTGCTGATTACAAATGGTGCTTCCTGTCTTTGACTATGCAGAGCCATAGAGCACATCCGCCTCTTCCTTGCCAGACTAGATACCTCCTCAACTCCTTCTGCCATTTTACATCTAGCTTTACTCCTGCACTTCCATCTTTCCTCTGCCATATCACTGATAGGCCCATTGTGCTACATTCATTACCAAATATTGGTTAAACACCCTTCCTTCCTACCTCTCCTCACTCCTATCCCAAATCTCCCTGCCTTCCACCCTCCACTCTAAGGACCATCACACTTTGTTATTCCTCACCCATGCTGCTCTGATGGACAGTTTGCATTCTATAAGCATCCTCTCTCTGGAGAAAATCATCAGTGTAAAATCTTCCTAGTCATTTTAAACCCAGCTGTGTTTTGTTTGCTAATTACTGCACTGAGTAATCTTCTCCACTTGTCCACTACCCTTTCCATCAAAAGTACTGCTTATCTTTTCTGACTTCTCTCCATCACATTTAAATTGGGTCCCCGTGGATAAACGTTTGTGTAGTTGAAGCAGCTCTCTGTGGCTCACCTTGTTTTACATCTGCAGATATTTGTATGCCTCTTTCACGTCCATCTGTTCTCCAAAAGATCAAGGAAAACAGATGATGTGATACCTTTATTGGACCAACATAGATGTTACAAAAGAAAACAGGTGCTTACACTTTCAGATTACACACAATCCTTCATCAGAAGCTAATGACAGTTGTTTTGGAATAATAATAATAATAAAACTTTATTTCACATAATCGCCTTTCAAGCCATCAAGGCGTTACAATAAGATAAAACAACAATAATAAAATCGGCAACCAACAAATACAATATTAGCTGTCTGAGGATCATACTAATTCAGTACCAATAAATGCCTAATAAAAATAAATAGAAAGAATACATTCTATTAAAGACTTCTGAGAAATTGAGAAATCACATTATTCATAGGACATATGCCAGTAAAGCCTCGTTGAAAAAATAGTTTGAGAGAATGTTTGCACACTGGAGAGAACGTCTGGTAGGCCTAATCCAGGCCTCCTGAAAGAGGTAGACATGTACTACCAGAGGACTTTAAAGAGAGCAGTGCTCAAAAGAGCAAGAAGTTCCATACCGCTCAACAAGCCTTAATTCTAACCACCATGATGAAGAGAATAGTGTCATAGAACAACAAAGCAATGCGGATGGGCACCTTTCAGTTGTTAATCTGTCAAACCACACTTTGACTACTGGGGAATTAACTGTACTTTCCAGAGGTCTCACATTCTGTCCAATGAGACTATTTGACAGAGTACAGTTTTGTGGGAACAGGAAGAATACTTCCATAGTCTGAGCCTCAAAGAATTATTTCGCAATGTGAAGAAATCACAGAAGCTACAATTCAGTTTATGAGAAAGAAATCATCCAATTTTACCCCGTGGATGTAATATGAAACTGGACAACTATATTCACTGTTTTTGCCAGACAGTTAACCGTCAGTTTTTAATAAGCAAAAACAGACCCATTATAACCTCTCTCCACTGGAAAAAGAGCAATACAATCACTGAAATTGAACCACAACGTTGTCATATGAAAACTGATAAAGGTTCTGCAGCAGGGATCTTAAACCATGTAGACTACGTTAATGAAGCTAACAGACAGCAAACAGATCATGCCTACTACAGAGAATTGCCTTGTTACCCCATTACACCTATAAACCAGGGAACTATGGGACATGATTGGATCTTTTCCTAAGCTTGTCCAAGACAGAATAACTGACCTCACCCCTGTTGAACCTAAGCCAGGGACATTCTACATGCTGCCTAAAATCCATAAACCTGGCAATCCATAGAGACCAATAGTGTCTGAAAACAGTACCTAATGGAGGCTATCTCAGCTCTTAGGTGCCAGTTAGAAGAGCGCACCAGAATAGCACTGCAATTCACAGCGCTAGTCTGGTAAACACTACCATGGACAGTGAGGGGGTTTACAGCATTTGCTGTAAGCTGCTCCTCAATTGTTCGAATTATGATGCTGAGGACAAGAGCACTGATTCAGGAGGCTTGCCAAGCTGCCCTGTGGTGTGGAGGGCTGGGGCATCGAGCAGCTTGGCCAGCCATTGGAGAACAATATTCTAATCCTGGTCTCCAACAATTTTACTGCAATTGAGACTTAGATTCTGTTATGTGGGCCATGGAAACAGTATTTATTTATTGTTTATCTATTTAGGAAATCAGAATTACAACTCTTTGAGTCACAGACTCTGTTTCCAAAGGCTCCACGTCAGAATAAAAACATAGACATTCATACAGTACATACATAGAATAAATGTGGGTGAGCAGTCAGACAGAGTATAAATACAGTGAGCACGGGTTAATGCGTGTATATTTGGTAGCTAAAACAGGACAGAGCTATCGGCATATATACCTAATGAGCGGTTAAGACCTATACAATTGGTAGCTAAAGTAATGCATGATATGAGTTGGTAGTTAAGCCACCTCAGGGAGGCCTTGTCTATACACAATACAATGCATTAGTAGTCCAGTGCAGCTATATGGTAACCAAAGGAGCCTGTGGGCTAGAAACAGTGAGGGCTCTTGAGCGGCATGGTGCAGGATCCACAGTTTACCGTTACACTGGCACTGACATGAGGAGAGGATATGGGCCCTTAAGGCAGTTTTTAAAAGGACCTAGATTGGTGATTGATGTGACAGCCGGTAGGAGGGCATTGTACCAGGATTGAGCTCTAACAGGGAAGGATCGCTGGGCCTGGCTGGTCCTGACCTTAGGCACCTTCCAGATAGTTTTGGGGCAGCCCGTGTGACGTTGATATGGTGGCTGCCTGAAGAGAAGTCAAGACACCTATTGGGGTTAACGTAGGCGGATTTTTTTGGTGAAGAGACAGGTCTGGTATAATAGTCTTGCTCAAGGGAGAATATTGGTGACATGTATAGGGTGCAGCTATGTGTATTTCTGTTGGCACCAGAGAGGAGCCAGCAGGCCTTATTGATGACTACTTGTATTTGATGAAGTGCCGAGTGTCGGGTGGAAGCATAGATTGTGAGGGCATAGTCCACCAGCGATATGACTGAGGAGGCAATGGCTAGGTGACCTGCTTCAGGTGGCAAGCAGTCTTTATGTCTGTAAAGGAGACCATTAAGTGTGTTGGTGTGGAGGTGAGGATTTTATATGTTCGTGGAATGAGAGGGAAGAGTCAAATGTAATGCCTAGATACTTATACTTTTGGACCTGTTCCAGTGGGATGAGAGAGGCAGGGAGTATTTCCAGGGGAAACTTTTGATCTGTTTTGCGATGGGCATAGAGCATCGCCTTAGTTTTTTTTAAGTTGACCACCAATCTGTGTTCAGAAAACCAATGTGTAATCTGAGAGAAGGAGTTTTGTAAGGTACGCTGGAGAGAGAGGATCAGGATGTGCAGCATAAAGAACAGCATCGTCTCAAGAGAGGAGAAGATTGAATAGCAGGGACCCAGGATAGATCCCTGGAGAACTCCTGAGTTCACAGAGCATAGTAGATATGGTATTATTAATTTTAACACATTGGGTTCTAGATGAAAGATAGCTGGAGAACCATGAGAGTGGACAATGAGAGACCCAGTTTGTTGTAATGTGTTTAGAAGGAAGGGATGAGAAACCATCTTGAAGGTCTTTGAGAGGTCTATAAGCATAGCCCCTCAGAGGTGCCACTTTTCAAGTGTGGAGTGCAGGATTTAGCGATCCCTGTGAGGGCGGGTCGAGTGCTATGACCAGCTCTGAAACCATGCTGCTTTTCATAAGAGGTTATGTGCAGGAGGTAGTGAGCTGACTGGCCATGATCTTTTCAAGGGCTTTAGAGAGTGGGGAGAACTGAGATGGGCTGGTAGTTGTTTGGGAGGGAACTGTCACCGATTTCAATACTGGTGTCATCACTGCCATTTTCCTTGAGGGTGGAACTGGCCCAGGCTCGGAGACAAATTTAGAAGGTCCTTGAGTGGGGAGATAACTGAGTCTAGCGCGAGGTATAGGATATGCATATCAAAGGTGTTTTGCAGTAATTGAGCTTTGAAGAGCTTTTGGACAGGTAGGCTTTGCTCTGTAGGGGTAATAGCCTGAGTTGGAAGGGGTGGAGGAGCCCTGTGTGGGTAGGCTGAATTGGATCAAAAAGTTGCTAGAGAGGACTGAGCTGAGGTCTGAGAAGGTAGAGTTGAGGCAGTTAACTATGTCATGATGTTTGTGGTGGTAGTACCATTAACAGTAAGTTGTGTGTGTGTGTGGGGGGGAGGAGAGCAGGATTTACCATTAAGCTCCTTGATGTTATCCCAGAACTTTCTTGTGCTACCCCAGGAGGTGGCTAGGGTGTTCTGTAGTGCTGTTCCCTGGCCTTGTGATTGCCCAGGTACACTTATTGTGGGCAGCATTATAGGCCTGCCTATCGCTTAGCAACTGGAGGCAGTGGCACGATGCCAGAGGTTGTCATGCATTGTGAACTGTTGTATGAGTTCTGGGTGATCCAGGGGCACTACATTTCTAGTGGTCACTTTGATGGTCAGTGCAAAAGCATCACAGGCGGATTAAAGGTGGTGGTGAAGTAGTGCAATGCATCATCTGTGTGCTGGGCTTGGGAAATAGGGGACCAGTCCCAGTTCATTATATGTTGTTTGAGTTTGGCTATGCCTCCTGTGCGTAGTCGTTGATGAAAGGTGATATTGGTGGTGGTCTAGGTAGTTGATAGGACCAGCTGAAGATGATAGGGGAGTGGTCGCTAAGGCATTGGGTAGGACACCCAGGTCGGTAATATGGTGGGGACGATTAGTGAGCAAGATATCTAGTAGGGTGTGGGTTCCATTAGTGGTGTTACCCTGGTAGGCTGGGATACCAGTTGGGTCATATCTAATGCAGCAAAGGTATCTTTGGCATGTGTTGATGAGCTCACCAGCCAGTTTATGTTGAGATCCCCAGCTGGATTTGTTCCATTTTGTGGGGGTGGCTGGCTAGATAGTCAGAGAGCACTTTACAGGCAGGGGATTGGCTGTGGGGTGAGATGTAGGCGATGGTGAGAGTAAGAGGAGCATGGTTTGGGTCAGGAGAGTTTTATTGAGAGGGCTTGAGCACCATGGTCTAGGAGGGTGCAGGCAGGGCTTGGTAATGCAGTGAGTCATTTATATAGAAGGTATAGCCAGCGCCTCTTGCCATTACGATCAAGCCTAATGAAAAGAGTAGCCAGGAATAGAGACAAATAAGTCTTGGGTCTTGGCTGACAGCCAGGTTTCTGTTAAAGCCAGAATGTCTGGTTGGTGCTTGAAGGTCCAGCATTGCAGGGTGCTGTTTTTTAGGCAGGCTGCAGATATTCATAGCGGCTATTCAAGCTCTGGGGTGACCGCAGTTGGGGAGGCACTGCTGGGCCAGGATTGGGGTGAACACAGCCAGATAGTAGAAGAAACAGTAGAAGATCATGACCAGGGCCATGAATTGGTGGCATTTTGCTGGTAGCGCGGCTGGCAAGCTTAGAAAGTGATGAGCAGGAAATGGGCAGTTGTGTGAGGGCTGGGATGGCCAGATGGAGGAACAGACAAGGAGAGCTAAAAGCACACAGAGATGGGCGGAGGGGTGTGTGTGGGGGCTATGGGAGAGACAGGGTGATGGAGAGGCTATGAGAGGTGAGTTGCTCCCCAGCAGAAAGGGTGTGTACATATCAGAGGCAACTGGGGTTTGTTGCTGAGCAGGGTAAATGTGGTTAGCAACAGTAGTATGATTAGTTTGTGTGGGTGGGTGTTGTGTATTCCATGGCCCCATGATTTTTAACTTACCATGATCTGCTCCCTGGAGTTATAATCCTTTAGTCCAGGGGTGCGGGCAGAGCGCCCATAAAAGAAAAATTGGTGCCCTTATTCCTCAGATGCTCCTTGCCAACACTATTGTTGTTGGCTCTCTTGGACCCAGTGCCAGGTCTTATAGAAACCATTCTAAATCCACTGGTTATAGAAAAGGACAGCTTCATTCAGGACACTACTCACATCCTGCATAAGCTTTCTGGTTATAAGGACTTACCACCTAATACTGTATTAGCCACAATGGATATAACCACCTCTATACTAATATTCCACACACTGATGGCATTTCAGGAAGTCTCAGATACCTACATGAGAAAGGACAGCACCAACACATTGACCCAGAAGTGGTGGGGAAACTTATTAAATTTATTCTGACAAACAACAACTTCAGCTTCAATGATAAACATTATGTTCAAACTATGGGAACAGCAATGTGCACCAGGATGGCACCACAATATGCCAACCATTTTATGGCCAATCTGGAGGAAGCTTTTTAAGACATTGCACACACAAACCCTTGTTTATTTACATTTTATTGATGATTTATTTATAATTTGGACAGAGGTACTGACATGCTCAAAAGTTCCACCAGGAGCTAACAACCTCCACCCATCCATAAAATTTCCTGGAATATTCTGACACCAGTGTTAATTGTCTGGACACCACAGTCACAATTAAGGATGGAACCTTGCAGACATGCATTTACAGGAAACCCACAGTAGACAAAGGTACTTGCAAAGGAATAGTTATCACCCAAAGCACACAAAATAATTTGTAATGTACAGTCAAGCGCTTCAATACCACTGTATCTGTTCAAGTGAGGAGCACAGAGCTAGACATTTGACCTCATTGAAAAATACCTTCATTGGACAGGGACATTTCTTCCAGGGAATTTGAAAGAGCTGTAGAATGTGTGACACAGATACCATGTGAACAACTGCTTCACTATAGAGGAGAGGACTGCCACCGACAGACTGCCCTTAATAGTCACATATCCTGATCTGGAGTGTCTACATAAAATTGTTATGGCCCTCCAACCAATATTCAGTGAGGATGAGACCCTGGGATGTACAGTATTTTTCAAGAACTACCACTATTGTCATTTAAGCAACCACCTAATTTAACCATCCTGATTGTTAGGAATGAACTTGCACCAGAACAAAATAACAGAATCCTACATGGCACAAGACACTGCAATTACGCCGATGTAGGACTTGTGAACACATTTCTACTTCTGATTGTATCAATACTCCACAATACTGACAATTAGAGATAAAGGGGAACTACACATGCCTCTCGAAATGTTGTTTATTTTATTCAGTGCAAGAGATGTCTACCCACAGGGTATATGGGAGAGATGGGACAACTCTCTGCATCCAAATGAACTTACACTGACATGCTTTTAAATTGAAGATGACAGAAAACCTGTGGAACAACACTTCTCTCTGTCCAATCACTCCATCTTAGATATGTCGGTACTGGTTTTGAAAGGACATTTCAAAAATACACAGCAGAGGCTGGCTTCAAAGTCAAGCTCATTTTACTTCAATATGGTGGGCGATGGTATGAACATTGATTTGGTTTTATGTCACATTACAATACTTAAACTTTCACCTGCTTCAGGAACAAGACATGGACATATAGTTGGGTGGAGGGATTGTGTGTGTGGGGGGTGGAAGGGTGAATGTGGGGTTACTAGATAAGGCAGCTATATGGGCCATGTCGATACATGGACATATTAGGATAACAGTATCTCAATTACAAGGAGTCCTTGTTATACTTACTTTTTATATGTGCACATACTCTTGACATTTAGTAGATGGACACATACAGTAATAAGGGTACATTGTGGTATTGTTATATGTTCTCATACATAATGGATATAGGATTCCTTCTAATTAGATATCAGTACATTAGTTTTAAAGAAAGGGGGAGGGTTGTAAGGCATGGTGGCAGGTGGTAGTTTCCTTAGTTTTTGTCTCAGATTTCTAGAACTGTTATTGTATATATACAATTTCATATATGCTGACACATTTTGATACATGGACATATTAGGATACAGTATCTCACTAGAAAGTCTTTGTTAGGTTTGATATTTAATTGTACACAGACCCTTGACATTGGGTACAGAGTTGCAGAGGGATCATGGTTGGGCAGTATAGGTTTTAATATTCAATAAAATTATTGACTAATTGAGCAAAGGGCTAGGACATGCCTCCTAATAGGGCTAACACTGTTTGAAAGTGTGAACAGCTAGTGGATATTTATTGTTCACACTAGGGCAGCCTGTCTATAAACCCACTAATTGCCATACTTAAAGGTAGCTTCTTATTTTAAAGACTTTTTAGTATTATATACTATGATTTCTTATCCTATTCTAACTTAATTTTAAAACCACAGCTATTTTCAACTGTATGCACTAACACACACAGGCAGGGCCCTAATAGAATTTAGTTGGTTCTGTGTTTTCTCTGACACAGAGTTATTCATTCTGCAGCTTTGACCTTGTAATGTTTTCCTTGAATGTGACTCTACCTGTTTTCATTTTTTTCTTATTTAGAAGCTTTTAGTTTCTCTACCTGTTTTCTTAATGAACATCTAGTATGTTTTATAAGTTCCTCTTAGAAGGAGTTATCTGTTCTGTGACATTTGACCTTGAAATGTTTTTCCTGATAGTTAGCCTGTTTTTATATGCTCTTAAGTTGACTTTTAAATATAATTTTATGCCAGTGGGATCCTTTACATAGAAACATAGATTTTGACGCAGATAAGGACCGCTTGGCCCACCCAGACTGCCCATTTCCCTACCTATTGGATAAGCTGCAGATCCTAGTTAACCAGCAGCTCACTTCTTCCCACCCCACCCCTAGAATTGCTTTATGACTGTCCCATGCATGCTTGAATTCCACCACTGTTTTAACTCCACAACTCTCCGGAAGGCCATTCCATGCATCCACAACCCTCTCTCTGTGAAATAATATCTTTAAATTACCCTGAGCCGTCTCTTCTATCTTCAAATTGTGCCCCTGTTCTTGCACACCTCTTTTTGAAAGATGCTACCCTCTTGGACTTTGTTGATTCCCTTGAGATACTTGAAAGTTTCTATCATGTCCCCCTCTCTCTCCTTTCTCTTGAGGCTACATATTCAGCTCCTTAAGTCTCTTCATATGTCTTACGGTGCAGACCCTGCACCATTATAGTTGTCTCCTCTGGACAGCCTCCATCCTGTCTATGTCCTTGCGGAGATTGGGTCTCCAGAACTGCATGCAGTACTCAGATGGGGTCTCACCAACTGTCTGTACAGAGGATAATAACTTCCTGTTTTCTGCTGGTGATGCCTCTCCCTATGCATCCCAGTATCCCCCAGCCCTCCTTGCTGCCCTCTCACATTGCTTGCCTACCTGTAGGTCATCTGATATGACTACCCCAGGTCCTTTCCATTTTGTTGTTGTTAGTATCTCACCCCTATTGTGTACTCTCCCTGGGTTTTGTTTCCCAGGTGCATTACCTTGCACTTCTTAGCATTGAATCTAAGCTGCCATACATTTGACCATTCCTCTAACCTTGCCAAGTCCTTCTCATCCTTTCCACCCACCTTGTGCATCAACTCTGTTGCAGATCTTTGTGTCATCTGCAAAGAGACATACTTTTCCTTCCAGTCCTCTGCAATATCGCTATAAAGACATTGAAGAGGACCGGTCCTAATACTGAACTCCCGCGGTACCCCATCACTAGTAACCCCCCTTTCTTCAGAGTGGACTCCATTTACTATTACCTCTGTGTCCTATTCTCCAGCCAATTCTTTACCCAGGCTGTCATCTTGGGACCCACTCCCAGGCTGGCTAACTTGTATATTAATCTTTTGTGTGGGACTGTGTCAAATGCCTTGCTAAAGTCTAGGTAGGCCATGTCCACAGCCCCTCCCTGATCTACTACTTTGGTCACCCAGTTAAAGAAATCTATCAGATTTGTCTGGCATGACCTTCCGCTGTGAATCCATGCTGCCTTGGGTCCTGAGCCCTCTGGCCTCTAGACACTCAACAGTTCTTTCCTTCAGAAGTGATTCCATCATTTTCCCTACCACTGAGGTTAAACTAACAGGTCTGTAGTTTTCTGCTTCTGCCTTGCTCCCACTTTTGTGAAGGGGAATCACATCTGCCCTTCTCCAGTCCCTCGGGTACCACCCCATCCTCCCATGATTTGTTAAAGAGGGTAGTCAGTGGTGTCACTAGTTCTACCCTTAGTTCTTTAGAATTCTGGGATGAATCCCATCAGGCCCCATTGCTTTGTCCACCTTCAGTTTTAAGAGTTCTTTCAGAACCCTTTCTTCTGTAAATGGGCTGGTATCAACTTCTGTATCCAGAGTGTTTCTACTGTTTGTTTTAGGTACCTCCCCCCTTCCTTTGTAAATACTGAGCAAAAATATTTGTTTAGTATCTCTGCCTTTTCACAGTCACCCTCTGCCCACCCTCCTCCTCTTCTTATTAAGCCTCACTAGCCTCCCTTGGTCTTCCTTGGCTCCTGATGTACCTATAAAAGGTTTTATCCTTCTTAACAGAGTTGGCTATCTTTTCCTCGGTTTGGGTCTTTGCTGTTCTGACTGCCTTCCCAGCTTCCTTTGCTTTAACTGATACAGTTCTCTGTCCTGCTCCTTCTGTGATTCCTTGTACTTCCTGAATGCTTTCTTTCTTTGAACCTTCACTGCCACTTCCTTTGAGAACCATAGTGGTTTCTTACTTGCTTCGTTTTGTTAATTTGCTTTACACAAAGGCTTGTTACCCCTGTGATGGCAGTTTTATTATTCCCCATTGTTCTTCCACCCTCCTTCCTGCCCATTTGCTAGTGCATTCCTTAGGCACTCACCTATTTTGGCAAAGTCAGCCCTCCAAAGTCCAGTACTTTTGCCTTGTATGGCTTGACCTCATTGCTGTGTTTATTGTGAACCATACTGTTCGATGGTCACTAGTTCCTCAGATGGCTACCCACTTCTACATCTGTGATCCTCTTTTCATCTCCATTTGAGAGAACCAGGTCTAAGATTGCTCCCTCTTGAGTGGGCTCCAATACTAGTTGTCTAAGGCATGCCCTTAGGGCATCTAGAATAACCCCACTCTTTGAAGTGGCTGCTGCAACTGCATTCCAGTTAACATCTGGCATATTCAGATCACCCATCAGCAGTATCTCCTCTTTTCTGCCATTCTAAGTATTCTTTCTATCATTTCCTTGTCCATTTCCTCCCTGAGAAGGGGGTTCGTATACAACCCCTGTGCGGATTGTGGTGCCATTGCCGGTCTCCAAATTTACCCACAGTGCTTCTTCTCCTCCCTGTTTTCTGTTTTGTTCTGTTGCCTTGATTCTTCCCTTATGTAAAGAGCTACTCCTTTACAACCTTTTTCTCTGTTTTTATTTATGATCTGGTCCTTAATAGGATGTATTCTTCCAAAACAACTGTCATTAGCTTCTGATGAAGGATTGTGTGTAGTCCGCAGCTTATGCACCTGTTTTCTTTGCAACATCTATGTTGGTCCCATATTAGATATCAAATAATCTTTTTCTTGATCTTTTGTTACAAGGACCAGTACAGCAACAACAATATTTTCTGTGTCATCTGTTCTCCGGAGAGTTCTTTATTGAGGCTCTATAACCTGTCCTTGTAAGTCTTTGGTGAGAAGACAGGGGTTCTAGTGCAGCAGAGCTGGAAAAGAGTAGAGGTAAAAGGAAAGCACACCAGAACAACACATAACACAAACAGCATTTGTCAATGCCAAATGTTGTCTCGCTGGCATTGACAGTGGTAGTGCAGGAGTTAGAGATGCATAATAGGAATGGCTGAGAAGTATTGAACTGACGCCAACCCCATCCCCACTCTGCAGAGACTGACATGCTAGTGTGCTCTTGGTCACGGCTACTGTATAACGCTATTATGTTATTTTACCTCACCCTACCCTGTAGACACTGACAAGTGTCGTGTGCTTTGGGGTCTTTGAGCCTTATATTTACCCCATTCCATAAGGAAATACACTGAGATGGGTGCAGTATAGGAGAATGATGTGAACTTTAGGCAAACACTGCAAGGCACACCTCGATGCCTGTCACTGGCTGCAGGGTGGGGGGGGTGGAATGCCATGAGCATTACAGCCAGTGATCCCAACGTCACACCCTTGATGCCTGTCGTCTGTACAGAGTGGGGTGTTACAGTTGGAAATCCTAATGTCATAGGTGTTGTTGGTATTTTCACTCCAAATTTTCAGCATAGACTTTTGTGACCCCACCTCATGAAGAGTGGCACAATCAGTTTGTTACCTGAAAGGTGGTTTTGCAGAGTAGCTATGCCATTTGGTGACACAGGGATGAAAACACATTTTGGGCATGATCTGAAAATGACAACAAATGACAACTGTATTGTTCATGAGGAGGAGTAAAAATGGCAACGTTGAAAATCTGGGTGAAAATATAAAAATTGGTGAAGTCATAAGCATGCATAGAAACTGAGCAACACACGTCCATAAACCAATTATTTTTGGGATTTTTAACCACATTTTCAACATAGGTATTTTGGGACCTCCTCATGAACAGTGGTGCTGTGATTTTGTTAATCTGTCCCAAAGTTGATTTCCCACAGCTAGCATGCCATTGTGCGCCACAAGTGTGAAAACACATTTTGGGCAGGATGTGAAAATGACCGCTGTACTGTGCATAAGGAGGTGTGGAAAAATGCCAGTGTTGAAAATTTGGCATCAAAATATTGCAAATTCTTGAAGTTACAAGGGTGCATGGAAACTAGCAACACACTCTTGTAACACAGTCATTTCATGGACTTTCGTCACCAAATTTTCAACATAGGCATTTTAGGACCTCTGCTCATAAACAGTATCACCATCAGTTTCTGAAACTGTCCCGAAAACTGATTTCACTCAGTGACCGTGTTGTTCTGCGCTGGACGTGAAAACACATTTCAGCTAGGATATGTAAAAAAGACAGCTGTTCATGAGGAAGTGTGGGAAAATGGCAATGTTGAAAATCTGGAGTGAAAATATTATGGATTCATGAAGTTACGAAGCGTGTGGAAACTGCGCAACGCACACTCATAAAAAGCCATTTTTTTTATTTTTCTCACTGAATTTGCAACAAAGGCTTTTTGAGAGTCCTCTTGAACAGTGGCACTGCCATTTTGTTAATTGAGACCGAAAGGTGATTTTGCTCAGTGACCACGAAATCACCTTTTGGGACTGAATAACGCCATGACAGTGACTGAATTCATGAGGAGGGGTCCTAATAACCCCATGTTGAAATTTTGGTGCCAGAAACTCCGAAATGGCTGAGATATGCACCAAAGTTGAAAAACCCTATTCGTGCCATTATACAGCTTACCGGCATTTCTTGAGCTCACGGTCAGCTTTGAAGAGTGCAGACGGTACCCGGTCCACTGAAGATTGTCACCCCATGCTCCAGAGGTAAGTATGGGTGGGGGTGTGGGGAGGCAGGTTGCACAGAGTGGGCACGGGTTGGGGAGGAGCAGGACAGACCGCGAGGGACCATTTATTTCTTTACAGGTTAAAAAAATTGCAGGACTTTTTTTCACTCATATTTGGCACGCTGGGGTGGGCTCCCAGCGTGCCACCTGAGTGTTTGGGGGCTAGCCGATGGGGAATGGGCACCCTATTGGCACATACTGAGGGGGGGAGAGCTAAGGTGTATTGGGAACCCCTCAGCACACAACAAAAGGATGGGGACATTATGCAAATGGGGAGGAGCGCTTCCTTCGCAAATTAAATGGGGAAGGGGGGACTGAAACCGACGGGATTGGGCACTCTGTCTGCAAAGAAAGATTGTTTGGGGGGGATGATGCCAAGAGGAATTGGGCACCCCTTGGCATACATTGTAAATGGGAGAGGGGGCATCATTCCGACGGGAGTGGACTCCCATTGGCAAATGGAGGGTTGGGGTGATTTCCGCTGTGCAGTAAGTGCCGCCATGTTTATTGAACTGCTTCAGCATGAAAGGCACATCGGGAGGTGCCGCTGCATGACTAGCTTTTGCTCTTACTGCAGCGGACCTTGGTAGATTGGTGATACGCGTGTTACTGCTGTCAGCACCTGCAGCTGCCTTTATTGGGGAATGAGGAATGCACCTACTGATGTATGCCCTGCATTCACCCACAGCGATCAAGATTCCAAATCTATACATTACTGCAATATAGTTACAGCACGCCGAGCCAACATAAAATAGTAGCTGACAAAACTTGAATAATGTGGTGTTTATAATGAACTGCAAATTAAAAGCACAGCACAAAGCTACTCCAGGGCTTCAGACTTCACATTTCTTCCTCAGGTGGCCTGTCTGCTGTTTTGCTTTCCTCATAAGTCTTATCCTGCTGCTTCTCTATTGTCGTGGTTGCTTCTGCTATATCATCTCTAGCCTGTCCCTCTTCTCTGTTAAGATGTGGACTCCAAAAATATAAACAGTATTTTAAAATGTATAGAAAAGATGAAAACTGATAGGTGGAAAGACAGGTTTACCTGTTATATGTTATTCCAGCACAACCTCACAGGTGAAACTAGTACCCACAAGGCAGCCTATTCATGACTGTAAATACATAAACAAAATGTTATAACTGCAGTAAGGCACTTCAGGGTGTGTGTTGGATTATTGTCACTTTTCTAGTGGTTGAAGGCAGTCAGTCTGTGCCCTCATGCCTCACAGTGCACCAAGGCATGATGCCCTGGTGTGCCTTATTGCTTAATTTAAAGTGAGGCTTCACCAGTGACCTGTACAATGGCATAATCACATCCTTTCTGCAATGGGGCTATGACTACCTAATATATCCCAGCATCCTGTTTCCTATCCTGTTTCATTCCGATGTGACTTACCGGACTGGGAAGTGGAACCTAATGTTATTACCGATTGTTACCCTTAATTGTCTCTTCCCTAAAATGTTAAACTTTTACCCCAGCATTGCTGTACTCAGTGTGTGGGTTCTTATTGTCTATGTGCATGACCTTGCATTTCTTAGTGGTAAACTTCAGCTGCCAGATGCTAGACCACTTTTAAGTTTTCCAGAACCTTTTCATTGCTTGAACACCCCCATAATGCCCATGTCCACTCTCTGATGATTTTCGATGTCATCCCCAAAAGTCTCACTTTCCCTTGTAGCCCTTCACCTATGTTACTGATGTACTTACTGAAGAGTTGTAGACCTAGTACCTACCACTCCTGTGGAACCCCACTGGTCATTCCCTCACTTTGAGAATACACAATTTAAGATCACTGCCTGTGTCCTATCCTTTAAGCAGCTCCCTAGCTATCTAGTCAGTCCTTCCACAGCACCACATCACCCACTTTTTACCAGCCTTTTATGTGATAGAACATTAAAGGACTTGCTGTAGTCCAGGTAGACAATGTCCATAGCCTAGTCTTTGTCCACTACCCTTGTCAACAAATTAAAGAAATAAAAAAAGTTCCTGATATGACCTACCCTTGCAAACTCATTCTGTCTTTTATCTTGCATTTCCTGTCCCTAAAGGAATTCTACCTTCTGTTCCCTGACTGTGGTTTGTAGCAGCTACCTACACTGGAAGTCAAGCCTACAGGTCAGTAGTTTCCTGGTTCTGTCTATCCCCATCCTTGTGGAGAGGCACTGCTTCTGCAACCCCTCGTTCAAATGGACTTCACTGATTCCTATAGATATGCAGTTGTTAACTGCACCAAAATTCTGCAACATGTTAGCTTCTTCTCTGTTCTGGACCATGAAAAGCCATTCATTGGGAGGTTTAATGTGTGATGGTAACAGGATTGATAACATCTGATAAACTGACAAAATTTCTGGTTATTCTTGGTCATAAAATTCAACCTGTCTGTTGCTGTACAAGACTGGATCTGGTTCACTGTTACATGTTTTTGCAGTTACTGTGTCCTTTATTGTAATGAGTGCCTTCTTGGGAACTGTGGGGAGATACCTGCAAAGTGATGCTGAGTTTTGTTGGCACTAATAGGACTTGAGGTGACACTTACAACAAACTGTACATGTAAAGTTTTAAACATATTATAACTCACATTAAAAGACTTTGGGTTTTAAAAGACAGAATTTGAATTTCAAATCAAAATGTTTTAATTTGTTGAAAATTAGAAAACACCTGTGTGGGAAATAGGTTATGCCAACTGAAGTTAAAACTTCAACATCTTAGAACTGTTTGCATGAGAAACTCTTTGTGGTCCTATGAGTATTTGTAATATTTAGAAATTCACTTTCCTGATTGGATAAAAATGATGCAATGATTTATAATAGTGTCACATCTATCTCTTACCTTTAGGGACATCACATTTTGGCTGCATCATATAACAGGGCAGTACAGCTCTGGCAAGTAGATAACAGCTGCCCCAAAGTAAGTGGTTTGTCTAATAGTTTAATGCATAGAATTCATTAGCAAAAATCATCATTGTAAAGTTACTACTTGAACTGAATAATGTCCTCCTTCTAACCGAAAAAGTGAGAAGTCTTCAATAACAAAAACTTGTGCTTGCAACAAAGTTTACTGAAGTGGACACTTACAAAGACAGCAGACTAATTCCTTCATTGTGTACAATACACAAAAGGCTACACTGAATGCTCACCTCAACTCATGCTCCCTACTCCTCTCAAGAAATGCTATTAACTATCCAGGATATCATGAAAATGGCAGTGGGCCATTAGTTTTACTTTTAGGCCTGTAGACTCAGTCATGATTTTTTTCATGTAAGATATCATCCATAACTACCTTCACTCATGGTCAATGCGGCCCTTGGCAAATCAGATCATTCAGAACTTTTTTAAGATAGCACCTACATGTCCCAGATCTGTAGCTTGTCCTTGGATCATGAGGCGGGGGCAGCACCTAGGGTTGAAAGCCCTGTGGAACACCACATAGTTGATTTGACAAGGCACATGAGCCACTCACTTCTAATTTTTTCCTCTCCTTCATTTGTTCACTTTGTGTTTTTGCAACTTTCATAGCTACATTAACATAATTTTTTAAATTAATTTCCTTACTCATTGAGAAAGTTGGTCCTAACTTCACAAAGGGCCCTTTAGGCTCCATGTGGAAATCAGGAACGTCCTAACTTGCTTTACACAGGGCCTTTCTGGCATTGTTTGAAACAGGATGCACCGAATCCTGTGGCCCTGCATAAATCCATGCTTTGGGCCCAGGGATGGACTTTCATGCCCTGTGCAAAGCAAGATACACAGACCTGCATGTAACTGATGCTGAGTCTTAACTTGCTTCCCATGGGTACTTCTGGCCCTTGCACAAAGCAGGACATGCAGGGTACTGTAACAGATTTTGGGTAGGAGGAGGGATGTAAGGCAGGATTTGGTACCTGTTGATGGCAGTTTACGCTTAACTGCTATTTTATGGGGTAGGGGATAGTGGTACAGGGATAGAAGGCTGGGTGTGGGTGCTAGAGGGTTGGTGAGAGTGAAGAGCTACATTTCTAGGGGTTTGGGCGGAGAGGAGACCAGTGGTGAGGTTGGCCCAATATTGCGAATATCAGTAAAAGTAGCTGGATACCAGCGTGGTACGCACTCTCTCTGCCTCATTGCTACAGCAAAATATAATTTCCTTTTCACCTTAAACTGCTTCTTGCCCACTCTAAAATGATTGGGTCAGTCTTTCAGCTGCTTAAAGCATAATATGCAGAGTCTGGCACGGTAGTGCTGGTCCTGTCAGGAGAATTTTGCCCTACCAAGCGGGATATAAAATATTGCACCACTATCCTGCCTCTCAGCATTGGGATGGAGGAGTCTTAAAGTACTGCAGCGGTAATACTCCTGGACTCTATGGGAACGGAACCACTTACAGACCACAGAAAAAGCCTCCATTGGCAGATGATGGTAGCAGTCCTGACATCGCTTATCACCATGTATTGTTGGTCTCTGCTCTGTAAGTGTGAATGTTGTGTTTGGGTCCAGTCCAGATGAGGGAGATGGGAGAACTAGAAAATAACAGTAAACAAAATGAGGTAGGTTAAGGCAGGAATATCCCCATGCTCCAATGGCAAAACATCTTCTTAGCTCTTGTCCCCCTCCCCATGATAGAATCTGAGGTTGAGGCCTGGTAGGGGTGAAGCTACATGGATGGAGTTGCTCTGACAGCAAGGATGTTAGCTCAGTGGGACAGATATTGAAATGCCAGCATGAAACATAGCCAGGGACTTACGTGGATAAATTCTGTATATAAAATGTCTATTTAAGAAAAAGATGCGTCTGATTTTGACCACTTTTCACATATATGTAAAATATACTGTAAGTGGCTCCTTAATTATACAAAATCATAAAAATTTTCTGTTTACTGCACTTGATTATATTTTGTGATTTTCAAGTAAGCAGAACTATAGCAATAAATTCTGTTTATGTTAATCTTCAGAATGAGATTGGGAAAATCTTACAGGCAAAAGAAGTGCCACACCCATGCTGAACATTTAATTAACATTTTCTAATACGATTTCCACTTACAAGAAAGTACCTTGCAGTCTGGTGCAATGTGCATTGTAAACAGTGCAATATGATTTTCTGTCTGCATAGAAGCACATTACACAGGGAATCACAACTAAACATCAACATACTTATGAGCAAGACACACTGAAAGGGATTTGTAAACTCAGGATTCCTGGCTCTGGGGAACAAAGACTAAATACTGTACAGCTTGAGGGATACTTGTAATCTTTGAAGGTGATGAAGAGTTGTCAACTTCATTCAGCTGTGTCAGAGTGACTCATCACTCTAGTCTATGTAACACCAGATTATAGATTCAAGTGGTATTTTGGGCTCACATCAAAGCGGAGTCTGCCATGAGGAGACAGGAGGGGGTGGGAGGGTAGTTTGCACCATTTAAAGTGCTGCCTTTGGATGAGACTACGGTCCTGTCAGATCCTCTTTGGGGATTCTCTTGGTGGAAGTTAAAGGTTACATGTCATTTTGGAAATGAGTACATAATAATGTTCCTTCTAAATACAACTTGTAACCCCTAGGTGGTGCTATCCCAAGGGCTAACCCCTGCCTGCTTAACTACTAACAGGTTGAGGGGCCTAGGTCCGACGACGGTGCCTCCACCCAGAGGTCAGAGTTTGCAGTAGCTAAACTAACTTGGTCACAGCCCGCTGGGACACTGTAACCCCTTTCTTCCCACTAGTGGCCCACACAATACATCAGAAATATCTTCTAATATGCACTTACCCCCAGGACTGGCTCTGTCGACTGGACTCTGGGGACCCCTGTAAACCAAGATGACACTGCAAAAGCCACAATACTTTAACATAAATGAATACCTTCAGTCAGTGTAACTTTGCTGAAACAAACAGATCTGATTTATTTAAGGAGCTGTAACAAGGACAGGGGGAATTAGGTTAAACACAATAATAATCACAGTACTGTGCTCCTAGTCAAGAGTCCCATATTGTCACTTTCACAGGTAACCAGGATGGGGGCTAGCCAGGATTGGTGCAGCTGGTCGGGCCCTGTGATGGAAAAAACACTTGCACAATACCCAAATTGTAATCCGAGCCGTTGGCTCAGTTCGTGAAGAAATGAAAACAACAATTAGATGACACACTTGCATCGATAAACAGATGGCAGGAGCTACCCTGCTTTGTACTCACAAACTCAGTGTTGGGAACTGAATGGAAGGCAGATTGTCCTGGATTGCCAGGAGGAGCAGACCATGTGGACAAGGTCCTTGTGACTGGACCCCCGCAGTTCAGAGCAAATGGATGTAGTCTGTATTAAGCTGGGGTTTACTTCCAGCTTCAGGCACTCAATTCACTGTACAGGGGTTTGAAATGCGATTCCCCACAAGCACTACACACATTTATATGTAAAAGGAAAGTACTATACCAGGCAGGCTTGCTTCTATCCCGATCGCAATTACTGCACAATACCCGGAGAATACACAGCAGATCTCAGTTCCTGACAGACTGAGCGATTCAGCAATTTCTTCAGTCTTCTACAGGGTGAGGCTGGTTTCTCACTTCTGGTGCTTCTTTCTCCTTACAACTCTGACTCAGCCACACTGGCACTCACAAACAGTTGTAGGCCAAACTTCAGGGCCCCACACGAGCTTCCCGTGCGAAAACTCAACAGCGCAGGAGCCTGGAGCTCCTTCCTCTTCACAGTCACAACTCATCTGATCTTTCCAGTAGACAGAGCCGGCATTTCCTTTGAGTTCCTCCCGGTTCAGTTGGCTGGTTTGGCTGTCACTTACAGTAAACTCCCCTGTTGGTGGGGAAAAAGGCACCAAAGTTCAAACTAGAATTCTAGAAGCATTGGCCACAGTACATAGGTGACTGGCTCCACAATGAGAGTCCAAGTTCTGATTTGCCAGCAGCAGGCTCCATTTCAAAGGTCCCCCACACTGATTGGTCCAGTTCAGCAGTTCAAAACTAGAATGGGTGACTAGGCAAACACAGTTCTGACTGCAAAAGAAAAGCAGGTTAGACAAACTATTTTCGTATTACTCTAAATGATGTCTGGCAAACAGTTACATCTTTCTAAGTGCTCACTCTGCCCACTTAGTGATGGCAGAAACGGAGTGATTTGGCAGCAGCTCGAGTGGGACTCAAGCAGGAAACACACAGACCCCCATCCAATGAATTATGTCTGCACGCAGACAGCTCTTAAAGAGACATTACTAGGCTCTAAAAGCACTACAGATAAACGGCTTAGACGCCTAACACCATCCAGGCTTGGAGCATTCAAGCAAGCTCATGGAAGACTTTTGGGAAACCCCATTTGCAGGGGGTTACAAACAGTTTTAATTCAGTTGTCTGTGGCATTTACATAATCTTGTGTAGGCTTTACTGCAGCTGTGTCTCAGTATATACAGTACAGTTCTTCTTTACATACAGTATCACATACATTGGTGAACAGTGCACTTTAAGATTGACTGTGTACTGCATACAGGGGCTATAAAGACCAAATTCTGTCCTATTTCATGCAGTTTATGTTATAGTGTTGATGCATACTGCATTGCAATATTTGCAGCACTGCTCTACATGGACATGAAAACTGGTAGCTGAAACACTTATAGCTGCATTTCTATTCAGCTAGCGAGTCTCTAAGTATGTGGCCTGGTCATCTAACAAATATTAAGTGGTGTGGTTAAAAGAAAATACACTTGGTTATATTTTGTATTAAAATATATATTCTGGCCACCTAGAATCCTGCCTTGCCATGCTAGATTGTTCAGAGTTGGTCAGATTGCTGCCTACCAACAGGTCCTTGCAGAAATTGTGCTGGAACTGGATGCTTGTACACTCAAGTTCAAATCATGTGAAACAGCTCATTCAGCAGAGGGATAAGTAATCATCTATTCTGCTATTTAGACATCCTCACAGGGCACATGCGAAGTGACAGCAGCAAAATTCAGATCCTGCTATCAACAGGCAGTTACAGGAGCTTTTACAGGACAGTGAAGATCTGGGACCTTCACAAAGGAGCCTGTAAGTCTCATTTTATTCAGTGTGACTTGGAGGGGTATTTATATTGCAGAAACTGCTGAGGCTGTTGGATGATGTTACCAAAAAGAAATAAAATGTCAATTTGAAGAAAACCCCAATTTTGCCATTTCCATGTTGCTGAAGCTGCTTGAGTATCTAATGGCCAAATATTACACTACTTTATGTAGACCCCATATATACAATTAACAATTTAATATTGTTGCTCATAGACACCAGTGCAGATTTGATATACTGAAAGGAACTTTAAACTGTGTACTGTATGTCTGTTGTGTTACGTAGTGTGCCTGTGAGTAATGTTTCGTAATGTAATTCCCAGTTGAGCAGGAACCCATTATAAGCAAGCACAGTGGTGGCCAGCACAATCAGTAATAATACCATAAGTTATAGTGGAGCATGAGGCAATATCATTCTTGTTAGCTCTTATGTTACCCAGTGCATAAAAAGTGATCATCTACAAGGATATTTCTTCTATCAGGCCACACCTATGAACATATAGCCACCAAACACTAGGACCACATGAAAACTTTTGCAAGCAGTCCACCAAGGGTTGCCCATGATGACATCAGATGTCGGCTACTACATGAATGTGGGCAGCCCTTCCCTCCTCTGTTCTTTTCCTGTCATCGACTATACTCATCAGACCTGCTCTGGAAACATTGCCCCTAGCAGCTTTGTTTCTTATTTCCTTTATCTTAATTATCAGTTTTATTAAAATATTGTGGTGTCTCCATATGTCGCTGGCAGTCCAATCATTCCTAATTTCTGGTGGACCACAGTGCGCTTCTAAAAGCACTGCTGTCTCCTGTACCAAGCCTCTGACATCACGGTAACCTGTGAGGGTTAGCAGACATCTATTCTCGATATAGGGCGATGCTGTACTGCTTTTCTGTCAGCCACAAGGAGGTCATCATCACTGTTGGAAGAAACACAACTTTTTCATTTCCTCCTGAAGATTGGGGCTGCTACTTTGTTCTTCTTCATCTTGCCATCCCCTTTGGTAGTGATGCACACCACCACCATGGCCATCTTATAGATACCAAGGCCAGGGCTTGGTTTAGGCTCTGCCAGGCCCATAGGGATGGTATGTTGCCAACAATGCTGGGTTCCAGCCGCCGGTGGCACTGAGGGTTGAGGCACTGGACGCCACACCTGTACTCACGCCAGCGGCCGGGTTCGGGAGCGAGCTCAGGATGCTGGGGGTCGGCGGGGATGGGTGAGGATTGAGTACCCAGATAGGCTGCTCTCCTCCCTTGGGATGGAGTGGGACTGTTTGGCATGCCAGCGCTCCTGGTGGAGACCGGGGCGCTGCAGCATGTCTGGCTGCATGTAGTTAGCGTGCCCTGACATGGGCAGGGATTGCCGTGAGTCCCACGTTGGGGATGCACACGCACAGGAGGGGGAAAGGGGAACAGAAAATGAAAGAAAATGGTCTGTGGGTAGGTGACAGCTCCTGCCCCCATCCCCAACACCGGGCCCATCCAATCTGACCATCCAGGTTCCTCCACCCGGTTCTCTCTCCCCGTCAGTCTGTCCTCCCAGGAGGGGTTAAGCCGGGGGTACCGGCAGTAGAGTAGAGGAGGAGGAGAGAGGAGGTACAGACGGAGGGCTCCAGACTGGGGAGGATCAGGCAGGATGCCTGAGAGAGGCCCCCAGACCATGACTGGAGGAAAAGAGTTAAAAAACAAAACAATGCTGGGTTCCTGCCAATTTTCCACCACTCCCAGCCATCATTCAGACATCCAGATCAGGGTTTGTCTTCTGAGCCACCGTGCCTATTCCGATGGCCTGTCATGGTCATTCGCAGGGTCTTGAACCCCATCAACTTGCTGCCCCCACCGACTGTCACTCAGACACCATGACGAGGGCCTGGCTCCTTACACTACTCTGCCTGTACAGACAGTGTGGTATGTTGATGCTGGGTCTTACCCACCATCAACATTTAGCCCTCTGAACCATTGACGGACTACACAGTCAAGGCTTACCTTAGGCATTTCCAGCCCTAATATGGGCAGTACATCGCTGTTGCCAGAGTTCTTATCCCCGATGTTGACCGGTACAGTCAGAACCACTTTACTCAGAGGGGTGTTGACGCTGCCTCTGTTATGGTCATCATCAGGTCTTGGAACCAACCCCATCAACTTACTGCCCTGCAACCTTGCTCAGACACAAACAAGACAGTGGGCCTGGTTTCTACACTACTCTGCCTATACAGACAGTAGCGAGTATGTTGTTGCCTGGTTTTTCCTGCTCTTGACTTTTAGCCCTCTGAACTGTTGTTGAATTACATGGTCAAGGCTTGCCTTGGGCACCATCAGCCCTGTTTTGGGTGGTATTTCGCCATCGCTGGAGTTTTGATATCATCCAGCGTGACCAGGTCACTTTCTCAAGTAGCATTGTTGCTCTGGCAGATGCTGTTCTATTCTGCCGCCGCTTACTTGCTCTCTGACCATCACTGAAACACATGGCCAAGGCTTGGCTTTGACATTAAGGGCCCTTTAAAGGGTGAGATATTGTGTCATCGAGTTTCAAACCCCGCCATCAGATAATAGACTCACTGCTCTCTTCCTTACAGTGGCGTTGCCATTCAGGCAGTATTGCTTTCGCCCTGAAGACACTTAGGCAAGCCTGCCTTCACCTTCCAGTCAGTGGGCCAGTACTTTGTTTCGCTCTGTCGATGCTGCTCTTAGTACATATTGCAGAACAGACCTGTATTTGCCACCACCATTGCCAGCCAGGTCTTCCCTCTCTGTTGCTGATAGGGTGACGAGAACAATGCTGCCATAATAATGGCAGAGGTTGCTAAATTGCAGGGTTAAGTACAGATATTCTATCTGTGTGTGCCACTGGCTCCTTGTATCCACCTACAACAGGCAATACTGCCTGTAAGCCATGTTGCAGCTGCCATGGGCCTTGCCTGGGGGCCATGGTATTCCATAGAATGGAACCTGTTACACTTCTGGCACTCCCATAATCTCTCTATAGTCCTTCAGGGCATAATACACCAACAGATGGTGACATACACTGGACCGCCTAGGGGCGATGAGGCCCGACGCAGGCGGAGGGCCTTATAGCCCCTGAAGGTCCGGGTATAGCACAATACTGCCCACCCTGAGGGTATTATTGCGCTTTAGAAAATGAGTACTGTAAAAGAAAATAAGTTTAATTAAAAATGTTAATGAAAATTAGGATAAAGTTAGTTCTCTAATAAAATAGTTCCTCCCCTGCATTATAATTACATACACACACAGAGTTAACATTATTAATACACTGTATTTTTATTGTTTCATTCCATATATTAGTTTTACTTAGTAGTAACTTCTGAGATTGAGCTGGAAAGGTTGAGGTGTGGGCAGCAACCTCACCATAGCCAGCAATCTCCAACATAGCCCATCAGAATTTCTGTGAAGATAATGTCAGAGCTAAGTTTTAAAAAGCTGGTGTTTTTAATATGCTGCTGCCTAACAGAGGTTACTCATTTCAACTGATGCCATCTGTTGACTCTGTGGGCGTGCCTCTTCTCTGGTGTAGCATAGTCTGTGACAGCAGTTTTAAGAAGAGAAAAGAGTGGTTGCAAAAATAAGTAGATTTCTCTACTTGCTGTGTTTTTTTTTCCATGAGGTAAACATTGTGAGAGTCACGCTGTGCGGTGTTGATGGGCGGGTGGACGAGGAAGAGAGAGAGAGACTGCAAGCTCTGGTACCGCTACTCTGTGTGGGAGGAGTGGTTGTTTCTTCCTTTCCGCTTCTCTGCTTGCTGTGGTTCGCTTTGTTTTTCGTATTTTACTATGGGAGACTGACGGTGGATAATCTACACTATCGCAGGGAAAATTCATACAGAGTAGCGCTTATTGATAGCGCGCCTCTCAGCTGATCGAAATGTTTTCAGCTTAAGAAGGCGAGCTGAGTAATTCATTTACAAACAAGAAAACAGACACGGGTGTAAACTTGTCCATCACGTAAGGGAAAACAGAAAGCGATCATCATTTTCTCTGCCCTCATCCTGGTCCTTGCTGTCATGATCCTGGTTGCCTGCCGCCATCCTGACCGCTCATACTCTGTAAAATGACGGACCGGAGTGATCTGCAGCAGTGATGACAGTGACATAAAGCAGTGGACTGGATGCAGAGCTTTCTATAATAAAGATTTTTTGTTTAGGAATAGAACCATCATGAAACTGTCACTGTCTGGGCAGCATCACTTACTTTGTGGTTCGCTAAGCAACAGGAAAAAATGGCGTTTATTCAAAAGTCAACATTCCGAGATCCACTGATTTCGTAAACAGGCAGGCAGGCATGGGGACTAGTTATTTACTGGTGTCTGTTTCCTGATACCGCCGGTAGAGGGTGCTCTTGACCAATCAGAGAGCAGGGTTTCTGCAACCCATTTTCTAAGTTTGTATAATGCAGCATTGAAAACTGTTCTCTATCTGCACCCTGGTATTGACTATACTGCATATTGCTGTGCCTAAATGGGCTGATTTGATTTGAACAGTTTTTTTCTCTGTACACAGTTTGTGGTCCAGTGGTGTCCATGTCTACCTCTGCTCCATCTGGGGCACTTATGCAATTCACCTCTTTTCTCCTGCCAAGGGATCCAAGAGTGTGGACGTCTGGGGTCTAGAGCAACTATACTTTGGTCTGTCTGGGCCTGATACTGGCATTATGCTAACAAAACACCACAAATCTGGCCTGTTTGGCCTGCCCACTCATCAATAGGGTCTCTGCCATCACCTCTTTTACTATCTCCTGTTACAAACTCCAGGAGTAGATCTCTCATAGGGTTAAAGCATTGCTACCTATAAGATGTGACAGCCAGGATGCACATAGAAATGCTGCAGAATATCACAGAATGCTTCAGTTTATTGCAGGGGCCATTGTAAGTCAATGGGTAATTAAGCCTTTGTCATGCAGGATTTTGTGACAGGTCATTACTGCAAGTTACTGCGCCTCATCGTGGCTGGCTCCACTGTAGTTTATGGCTGATATTCCCTATTTACCACTGAGTTGATAGTATATTTTCTCACTCAGGTTTTTGCTCTTTGTCCTAGGTGTCCCTGACAAAAGGCACAATTGTTTTCCTTCCGCTCCTTCCTGGTCCCAAAGTGAACAGGAGATCAGCTTCTATACTGAATCTCAGGCTCACTGGAAATACCTGAGATTCCTGTTCCAAGGAGAGCACTGTACATTCAGACTATTGCCCTTTGGCTTGTCTTCTGTGCACATGTATTTACCAAATGCTTGGCAGTGGTGGTGGCAGCTCTTGCAGCAAAGGTCTCTATGTATTCCCTTACCTGGACAACTGGATACTGAAAGCCCACTCCCAAGGAGAAGCTTCTGCACACCCTAGCTCTAACAAGGCAGATGTTCTGTTACTGTCTATGCACCCAAGTTTGTCTTGATACCTTATCAGCGCTGGCAGTACATAGAAGCAGTTTTGACACAGCCCAAAGCTCAGGCTTCCTGCCTCTGTACAGGGCGAGCATCTGATTGCACAGGTCTAAATTGTCCACAACAGCTGGTATGTTACAGCCAGGACATTCCTTCAGCTCCTGGGTCTGATGGCAGTGGCCATTGTTACAGTACCTCTGGCCAGACTGCACATGAGGATCCCTCAGTGGCCCTAAGAGTCTAGTGGGACCAGCTCACGGAAGATGTAGAACAAAGGGTTCTAGTAAGCTGTCCTGTACACAAAGTGCTCAAGTGGTGGATGGAACCACTGTACCTATTAAAGGGGTTTCTTCCTGATCCCCTTCCATCATCAGATTTTGAGTTCAGATGCCTCAGGAATGGGTTGTGGGGCACCATTTATGGTCCCATTACACACACGATACATGGACCACAATGGAGAGCACCCTGCACATAAATATTCTGGGAGATGTGAGTGGTCCTGTATGGCCTACAAGCCTTCCAGGCTAACCTGTCCGCAGGTCCTCTGTTAGTACAGACAGACAATGTCAGTGTGATGCATTATATCAATAGGCAAGGAGAATTATTCTACTCCTGTGCAGGAAGCAATGAAGTCTCATTTTGGGCTCTGGAACACAGTCTAGAGCTGTCAGCAATACATTTTCCATGTGCCCAAAATGTCTTGGCAGAAAAGCAGGTCATAGTCCAGAATGCATGAGTGGGAACTGCTGACCTCAGTGGTAGAAATTCTGTTTGAAAGATGGAGTCATCCACATTTGGACCTTTTGCATCGCCACACAGTGCAATACTGCCACTTTTCTGCTGTCTTCTTCTCCAGGGCCTTGAGTTTTCTGGCAAGATGCATTTTGTCCCTCTCTTAGAAGGGAGGTTCCTGTACATCTTCCCTCCCTCCCCTTTCAGAGGATGTTACTCAAGCTCCAGATAGAGGAACACCTCTGATCCTCATTGCTTCTCTATGGCCTTGCCAAATATGGTTCCATCTACTGCAGCAGCTGGCAGTGGAACCACCAGTACCACTGCCCTTATGCCAGGGCCTTCTGTCGAGGAACATAGAACCTGGTCCATCTGGACCTCAAATCACTTCATCTCCATGCATGGCTCCTGAAGACATAGCCATTTCTAGATCTGGAATTTTTCAAATGGCGGCAGATGTCCCGTGGCTGCCAGAAAGCCTTCCAGTGGAGCCACTTATTCCATGAAGTGGAAGCAGTTTGCTTTATGGGCCACTTCTCATCACTTGGATCTGTTTGCCTGTCCAGTAAATCAGGTTCTAGTGTATCTGCACTCCTTGTCAGATGCAGGCCTGCTGTAGTCCTCTGTCAAAGTGCACTTGGCTGCCATTCCAGCTTTTCATGTGTCTATTGAGGGTCATGCGATTACACTGCTGGAGGTGGCGATACGTCTTGGGAGGCATGCTGTACTTGAAGCCTGCCATCCATAATCCAGTTCCAGCTTGGGACCTGAATTTCATTTTGGAAAAGCTTACTTTGGTTCCTTATGAGCCAGCTGTGACTGTCGCTACACTTTCTTCCTTGGAAAGCATTGTTTTAGTTGCCATTACTTCTGCTCAAAGGATTTCAGAGCTACAGGCTCTAATGTGTGAGTATCATTTGAGTTTGTGTACTGATTTCAAGTTTTTACCAAAGGTGGTGTCTAAGCTTATTTTAAATCAAGATATCCACCTACCAGTTTATTTTCCCTCAGTGCAATCCAGGGAAAGCATTGCTCCATACTCTAGCTGTACATAGAATACTCAGGTACTATATACACCATGTGAAGTACTGCAGGTAGTCTTCACAGCTTTTGTTTTATTCGTCCCTGGGAAAGTGTGTGTTCGCTTTTCTAAACAGTGCCTGTCTGAATGGTTAGCAAACTGTATTTTTTGTTATAGGAAGTATGGTAAAAACTTCCTGGGTTGTTCATGGTCATTCCACTAAAGCAGGGTTGGGCAACCTACAGTAAAATAATCAGAGGGCCACAGGTGTGCACTCAAACATCCCCAAGGGCTGCAAGACCACCTTACCACAGTTACAAGCCAAAATTATACATTTGAATTAAAACAAGCTATATATATATATATATAAACATTAAGAATGTAATAAAGGACTTGCATACTTCAATACAGACTAAACAACAAATGGATCGGGGCCACAGGTTGACCTCTCAGGGGTCGTGGTTTGACCACCACTGCACTAGAGGCATGGCCACATCTATTGCATGTTTCAAAAATGTGTCTGTTGCAGAAATCTGTACAGCTGCCACCTGGAGTACTATCCACACCTTCACTAAACACTATAGTCTGGACATTGTTTCTCATAAAAGGGCAGGCTTTGGCCTAGCTGTGCTTCAAGACCTGCTTTCTTAGGCCTGTAGACTCAGCCACACAGACTGTTATGGTTTGTACTGCTTGGAACTCATTCCCTAGGTGTGGCCTGATGAAAGAGATATCCTTGAAGAAGATAGAACAGTTACATACTCACCATAACAGTAGATCTTCAAGGGAATCCTTTCATCTGGTCATGCCATTCCACCCCTTCCCCTATATGATCCTGAGACCGTGAGTGTTATCTTCTTCTATCAGGATCAACCTGCTATTCTCTGCCTCGCCTGGTTGGCAGAGTCCTAGATTTTCTCCTGGCTCCCTACAGGAGGTCCTCTGAGCATGATCTCCAGTGGGGAACTGAGGTGGGAAGGCACCACGTTTATGTAGTAGCTGACATCTGATGTCATTGTGGGTGGCCCCTGTTGACTGCTTGCAAATGTTTCTGTGTGGTCCCAGTGTGGTGTCCTGTCAAAATAGTGAATGAATGATAGCGAATGTGATGTTGGTGAAGTGGTTATCACAGCGCATCGGTATTTCAGCAAGGTAGATAGTATCCATCAGTGAGGCTGAGCACTGTAAGTTTGCAACTGTGTGCTGCATCACTGTCCTAGCAGTGTGGCTTAGAGGTTGGAGTGACAAGCTGTCTGTTATGTTCCTTTGTTTTGGGTTTGCTGTCATGCCCCCTTGCCTCCTCCACCACTGGAGTTATATTAGTAAATACCCTCCACACTTTGTCCCCTTCCTGAACTGGGTCCCCTCAGAGTGAGAATAATTAATCTACCTCCTCCCAGATTTGTCTCCTCCTGAGCTGCATCCTCTGAGCGAGAATAAATAATCCTCCTCCCAACTCCCACTTCATAAAGTGCCATTCCTCCTTGTGCCAGTTGTGTAAGTTATTTATTTTTACAGGAATTTTCACAGTTTTGACTTCTGTCTATTGTTGTTCCTCGCTATTTTTGTTGACATTGATTTTCATGCGCTGTTATTGTCTTCGTGATTTTTTTTTTTGCAGTTTTGACATAGTACCTCAAAGTGCCTGGTGGCTGTAAGTGCTATAGGTGTAGCCTGATGAAAGACATTCTTTCAAGATCTACTGTTATGGTGCATACGTAAGTGTTCTATATCAATAAAATTAGCATGCAAGGAACTTCCGTGATGTCACCATCTGCATGGCTGCCTGATCTCGGAGCTCTCCCATGCCAGATCAAGTCATATTCCATCCTGGCACAAAATGAGCTTATTTTTCTCCATCTAGCAGAATACCAGCAGTGATAATGCCTACCAGACAAAAATTTAAATATTTTTTGGCAAATTCAACATCTAAGGCAGCTAAACAACAATTACAGGAGCCTCAGTGCCTACAGGTCAAGCCTCGCCTTTAGTGCTGAAACCATCCCAGAGAAAGGAGGCATGGATGATGAAGCAGAATTTATGATTACTTCTAAGAAACTCTGCACTCAGTTACAGAACATTAGAGTTACCCTTCAACGGTTCCACTAAGCTGCTTCAAAAGAAATTTTGCTGACATCCCTGCAGAAACACAATGCCCCCAACATCTCTGACACCACCACATCCCGAAAATGACTGGGGAGCACACTGACACCAACTGCCACAGTTGTCAGTATCAAGGTGGGGCTGTGCCCACCAGCTCCCCCATTTCATATAACAAACTCCACGTCGCACAGACAGTGGAGAAATGGCCAGTCCTGCTGCCCGCACACCAGTCACTGCAACATGCTGTTGGTGGGGAGTACAGCTCAATGCAAGTGCGGTCGCTGCTCCTGTGACACTGTGGGGTTTCACTGTTACAGCATTGCTGTAATAATGGTATACCCCGCCAGCATATAGAAACTTTAGTTGCAGACAATCAAGAAATTTTCTGGCACTGGAACAACGTATTGAACAATAGAATTGTCTTACAGAGTATACACAGACAACTGACACTAGAACACTGCTTTACTCGACATCCATTACAGAGAATTGGACCTTGCTCAGAAAGTGGAGGAGTTGGAAAATCGGCACAGAAGAAACAAGATAAGACTCCATGGCTTACCGGAGAAAACTGAATCTGGGGACAGGATTGTATTCATGGAGAGCTTGCTACAGGAACTCTTAGACTGCTGAAAGATCAGCCCCTGCAGATTATCATGGCTCATCGTGCTCAAACCGACCTCCCTAATGATCTCAGTGCTCATCCCAGATCTGTGATAATGGCTTTTGGGATTTTAGAATGAAAGAAACGATTTTAAAGACAGCCTGGTCCAAAAAAGAAATTTGTTTTGGTGACCAATGCATCTTCTTAGAGCATAACTTTGCCCCAGTTACTTTACAAGGCCATAGGCAAGTTCTCATTGTACAGAAATTGATGTGTGGCAGAAGGGGTTTAAAGCCTCTTTGGAGTATCCAGCTCGGCTTAGGTGGTGAGCCCCGAGGGATGAAAAGATTTAATGATCTGTGGAGGCCAAAGACTTTCTTACTCATGGGATCAAGTTTGCTGGTCCCAGAATTCAGTTCCTCTCACAAGACCTAGAGAAAGCTAAATGGCAAACCCAATCCTGGCCCGTGGTTTCCAATAAGAATTAACCAGAGCTCTGGACACTGGTACAAAAGGCTTCTACAACAGTCCCTGATTCAACACCCACTGTACACAAGGCTCCAGCTCTTCGAATTCACCAACTTCATCAAAGGTACAGCAGAACAAAGATCGATGATTTTTCAGTTCTTTCAGGTTGGTGTCAATCCATCAGCAGTGGAAAATGGAGACTGACACACTTTCTTATTTCTGCATTCAGGAGAATCTTCAGGATGGAACCAACCTGCCTCTAGATTTTGCCTGTTTTTCTTCTGTTTGTTTTTTGTTTATTTTTCCTCCGGTTACCGGAGTGATGGCCTCTTTCAGGCAATGTCCCGTTGTCTGCCACCCAGCCTGAACCCCCCACTCCCACCCCTGGGTCCCCCTCCCAGAGCTCTGCTGATACCTTACCTCTGGCTTACTCCCCAGGATAGGGCCACCACTCCCTACAGGTGCCCAAGATATTTAGATCATCCAGGCATTGGTGGTGTGCAGAGGATCGGGACCCAGGTGGGCGAGGTCTGGCAGTGGGCATGGCGCCAGGGTGCGCCACGCCTACCAGCACTCTGGGGCATTTCTTATTCTGGTGGGTCTGCCCTTCGTAGCCCTCCCTAGGCTAGCACGAACTTGCAATGATGCCCATTGGAGAAGGGGCGTGCTCCCAGCATGTTCCTGCCGACGCCTGCCGTGGCTCGACCTTCCTCTTGTGTACAGGCTGCCAGTACTGTACCTTCCATCTGCTACCGGGAGGCACCTGAGTGCCGAACCCTGCAACCCTCCCTCCCAAGAGAAGGCGAGCTGTTGGTGGATGCTCCAGCCTTCTCCTCCTCTGCTAGCCCCTGACGGCCCATGCTCGTTCCTGGAACATAGGACGCTGGCATGGCACGATGTTTGGCATCCAGCACCTCAACCTCAGCTACTAGGCTGGCCCTAGATTTTGTCTGTTAAAATGCCCTCGTCAGTAATTACTACCAAAAGGGAGGTTTGACTTAATTTAGTCTATATTTCTTTTTGAATATAATATTATGGCTGGTCACATATCGGTTACAGACCAGCTGCACAGCCATATGGTTTCTTAGACTTTTGTTAGGGAGCACTGGCCATAATAAAAGTACTAGTATGCTCATATACTCTTGAGTTTGTATTAAGCAACATGTTATAAGCTCCTTCAGTATGGACCAATTCTTAAATGGGCCACTAGATGGCAGTGTGTATTGTTTAACTCTATAAACTGTGCCATTTTCTTTTGTAACCAAGTCTGCTTCATGGACTTTAGCTTCAGATTAACTATAATGTTGCAACGGATGTAAACTAAACAGGCTCTCCCAATCCTGTTACGGAAACAAGAAATCAAATGTTTTTTCTGAACTTTATTCTGTTCTAGTATTCTATATTTCATTTTGAACAATTTACCTCATCTATTTAACAACTCCTTTGTATGTAGGAAGGCTTGTGATGACACTCCAGAAAGTCTTTGAATATGGAATTTAATAATTAATAATCAAGACCTACTTAACTCCTCCTTACTGGTTAATTAGACATTTACTTTTTTTCTACCTCAGGGACCCCTGTGAGTTACTGCACACGGTACTGTTGCTTGGGATGACCAAAAGATACATATTGTATTGCCTACAATCCTCCCATGGGGGGCCTAGAGGGGTTGTCCGTCCTCCCACACAGTTGGTGCCATGACACAGCATAATGAATTAATGATCCTGGGTGACCTAAATCTTAACTGGCTTGGTAGAAACACTAAAGCATTTGAGCTGCTGCTTGATGGTCTCTCCTTGTCGCAGCTGATCAAGGATCCTACTAGGTGCTCTCACAGTGGCGGAGTGAGCTCTCTTCTGGACTGGGTCCTCACAAACAGACCGAGAGGATCAGCTTGTCGGGCATCCTTCTCGACTCCATCTCTGACCACTCCCCTGTACTGTGTGTGGAAGATCCCTCCCTGAAAATTCCGCATAAGATCATTCAGGTCAGAGACTACTTCAGGTTTGATCTTGGCTCCTTCCAAGATGATCTCAGCACACTGACTGGTCTGTAGTATGGAATGCCCAGGACTCCCATCTACTGTCAGTCAGTTCCACAGCACTTTCAGGGCTCTGCAGGATAAGCATGCCCCACCTCATCAGATGGAGGGTCAGGGGTTGGCTACAAAGTGGTTACATGGGAGCCTTTTAGCCCTTATGAAGTCTAGAGATAAATGCTGGGCAAATCAGGGCCACGGCAGATCAGGCTGTATTTTAGCAGTACAGGAGAATCAGAAATGAGTGCAAGAAGGCAATAAGGGCTGCTAGCAAGTTTTGTAAAACTGTACTGCTGAGCTCAGCTAGGGACCCCAGAAGGTTCTAGAGGAACATTAAAACATAGTGGTTCCCTGAGTGGTGAGACCTCTGATATGCTTATTGATGGTGCTAGCTGCAACAACTTGCTAACCATCGCAAATGCATTTAACCTGTATTTCTTTCACCTGTCTGCTTTCACTTCGTCATTCCCTCTGGTGGAAGTGATAATGGTGAACAGGTCCCTGCCCTCCACCACCCTGCCCACCCTTTCATTTTAAGCCTGTGTTGGTGCAAGAGGTGCAGAGATTGCTCGGCCTCTTCCCCTTCTCGAGTACTGGACATGATGGGTTGGAACCAAGCTCTTCTGTCTTGGTGCTTATACTATTGCCCCCGGTGGCCCATATTTTCAATCTGTCCCTGTCATCTGGTGTTATCTCGGACATATAGAAGGTCGCCAGGTGGTCCCTATCCTCGAACAGGGGAACCCCAAACCAACTGAAAACTACCGTCCGATAGTCATTTTGTCAGCGGTCAGCAAACTGTTTGAGAAAGTTGTGGCAGGGCAACCTCGGAGTATTTGCAGTCACATGACCTATTGTCACCTGTGCAGCATGGCTTTGGAAAGGGCACAGCACATCCTCTGCCCTTGTCACTGTCTCATCCTGGATCAGGCGGCTATGGACCAGGGCAAACTCTCTGGGCTATCTTTATAGATCTCTCTTGATTTTGTTGATCGTGCCATGCTCTACACTCAGCTTAGGTCCTATGGTCTATCACCTGGTGTGCTCCGTTGGTTCTCCAACTATCTACACGGCAGAAAGCAACTTGTCAAATATGGCAAGGAGCTCTCGGCTCTTCTGTAACCATGGGTGTCCCCAAGGCTGTGTCCTGGGGCCCTGCTCATCTCCATTTTGTAAACAATCTCCCGCTGCCTTTGTCCACTGTAAGTCAATCCTCTATGTGGATGACCTGGTCTCATCCTCACTCATCCCCTGGACATAGGGGTCATTAATTGCCAACTGAGTGAGGACTTAGGGAACATTCAGTCCTGGATCTCATCCCATAAGTTGGTTCTTAATCTTAAAAACCCAGGCCATGCTCCTTGGGTCCCAGGCCAAGATTAAGGCCTCTCCTTCTCCGTTATGCGTTACTGGTACCAATTCGATCCCTGTTACTGACAACTTTAAATGCAGGGTGACACTTGACCCAGAGCTTGACCTTGCCTCATATTCAGAATGTATATAAGACTGTCAACTGCAAACTGGGTCTGGCCTACAGAGCTAAGAGCAACCTTACTCCTGCTGCCTGTCTTACTCTTGCCAGAGGTGTGTTCCTCCCTTCGGTTTGCTATGGGCTCTTTTGTTTGCCCACTCCTCCAAAGCTCACCTTTCTAAGTGGTCTACTGCCTACAATAATGTCTGCTACTTTGCCTGGCTGCCCTTGTCTCACCCATCATTGTGACCTTTATAGCAAGCTGAACTGTCTCTCCCTCAAATCACATAGATTCTGTCCTGGGGTGCTTCACGGGCAAGGTCCTTGGCACTGGCACCCTTCCGGGGCTGGTGAAATTCCTTGTCTCAGCAGCCTCCTCAGCCCTATTCCCTCAGGTCTCTGGGTCCCACCATCCTTAAGATACCTGCCACACAGACTCAAATGGGGATAGAGATTTTGCTGTTTGTGCTCCCAGACTGTGGAACGATTTCCAGCCCAGGTTCGCTCCTCCCACTCACAGGTGTGCCTTGATCCTCCCTATGGAACCACCTCATACTCTCTTCGGCCTGTGGTTGTCCCAAAACCCCATGATCTATCCTGATCCTTCACAGCACTCCTTTCTCATGGTTGTTTTCTGGACAAGTATGGGTTGTTTGTTGGGTATATAATGTACCATAAAGGAGTGTTGCTCTAACTGAAACTCCACTTCCTGGGGCCTTTAAGTTATAAATAGTGTTGTATCTGCTGCATCTCAACTTGTACCTATTGTACTGCTCTTATTTTCTACATGTGTTATTCTGTTGTGTATATGCTGTACAAAATTATGCCTTACCTGACCTGTAAGCTGTTTTAATCTGTATCATGTTGTCCTATGTACTTAAATCTGTAATTCCTGTACTCACCGGGTCATACCTGAAAATAGGCAATTGTCTTGTCTAGTGTACTTACCTGGTCAACAAAAGCTAAATAAATAAATTTACAAACTCAGTGGATCTGGTGTGGGACTTAATACAGAGTTGGTGAAGCCGTACTCTGCAGCACACTGGTATAGAACATTAGTGTACCGGAATTCAGTGCAGCAGAGTTTTTTATAGGCAGTGTTGGTGCTCTTTCTAACCTTAGTTTAAATGTAGCAGGTCAGAGTTAGACTACACTCTAACAGGTGGTCTCTGCACGCCTCCCTATTTTCACACATACTTTTGAGGGGGTGCACTGGAGCGCCTTGTCATCTCAGCGCAAGAAATACCGCTACTGTAATTTCAAGCGCGAGCATTTCACACGCATGTAAACCGCCTAGTATTAAAAAGCGTGAGGCATCTCAATGCAAATATCCACCTGGTCGCAATGTACATTTTGGGCTGAGAATAGTCAAGTGGGTTTGTTATTCAGGAGGAGGTCGGAGCATTAGAGGAGGGTAGTAAAATATGAGGTTGGCATCAGCAGAAGAGATGCTTAAATAAAGATGCATTTTGAGATGTTTTATTTTTAAAGCTGAGGCTGTTTACATGTAAGAACCTTTAGCTTTAAAATGGTAGCATCAGCTCAAGAACCCTGGTATGTTTTATGCTTAATGTTTCTGTTTTTACTTAAGTGCATCACCTAACATGTACCAATATTAAGCTTCATGCCACGTGTTGGACTATAATGCAACACTATGGAGATCTCTCTGAATTGTTTCTGCTTTCTTTTCCATACTCACCTCACTTCCTAGTTTTAGTCATCAGAGATTTTTTTTACCAGTTCACTGCACCTGCACCCTTAGCCTTCACAAATAGGTAGAAGAAACTGGTCCCCAACGCTGAGCACTGTGCTACACCACTAAGTCGCTTGTCTCTTAGACCAATTGCAGTTTATTTTACGCTCTGAGTCCTGTTCACCAATGAGTTGTCAGTTGGCCACTGACTGCATTTCAGTCCTAGCTGAGAGTGCCTTGCCCTCTAAATCCATAAATTAATAATGAGGTGAAACTGTTATGGATTTTTGTAACCAAGTTCTGCTCTTCTTCAATATTTTGTCCCTCCTTCAGGGTCTATGTAGTACCATCTTCTGCTGAATTATACTTGTTATTTACTCTTATGCCGTCTATTTTATAAACATTTCATCACATTCTTGCCAGTCAAGTTGTGCCACATATTTGGGGATAAGAAAACTGTCTGTGTATGCCTTACATCTTCCAAAGCAAAATTCGGTTTCCCTACTCTGCTTTTTGCGCTTGCTTTGTTATGCGACAGAATGGCAGCTTAGCTGTTATTGTAATTGCTGTAATGACCACAGGCTGAAATGCTTGGCGCCGGTATTGCTTGCGCTGAGATGACGTGATACCCACTGGAGCATAGTGCCTTGAAGTGCAAATTGAAACATAGAAACATAGACTTTGACGGCAGATAAGGACCGCTTGGCCCACCTAATCTGCCCCTTTCCTACGTACTGGATAAGCTGCAGATCCTAGTTAACCAACAGCCTATTTCTTCCTACCCCCACAAGAATTGCCTTATGTCTGTCCCATGCATTCTTGAATTATCCCACAGTTTTAGACCCTCAAGCTCCTCAGGAGGCGATTCCATGCGCCCAGCACCCTCTCTGTGAAAAAATACCTCCTCACATTTCCTGAGCCATCCCCTTCTATCTTCAAATTGTGTCCCCTTGTTCTTGCACATGTCTTTTTCCAAGATACTACCCTCTTGGACAATCATGTCCCTCTCCTCCTTTCCTCAAGGGTATACATATTAAGATCCTTTAGTCTCTCCTCATATGGCTTCTCTTGCAGATCCTGCACCATTTTAGTTGCCCTCCTCTGAACTGCCTCCATCCTATCTATGTCCTTGTGGAGATGGGGTCTCCAGAACTGGATGCAGTACTCCAGATGGGGTCTCACCAACTGTCTGTACAGAGGGATAACAACTTTCTGTTTTCTGCTGGTGGTGCTTCTCCTATACATCCCAGTATCCCCCAGCCCTCCCTACTGCCTTTCACATTGCTTGGTACCCTTAAGGTTGTCTGATATGATTACCCCAGGCCCTTTCCATTTTTGTTGTTGTTACTACCCCCCTTCCCTGGGTTTTGTTTCCCAGGTGCATTATTTTGCACTTCTTTGCATTGAATCCAAGCTGCCATACTTCTGACCATTCCTCCAACCTTGCCAAGTCCCTCTCATCCTTTCCAACCCCCTTGTATATCAACCGTGCTGCAGATCTTTGTGTCATCTGCAAAGAGGACATACTTTTCCTTCCAGTCCTCTGCAATGTCACTTACAAAGACATTAAAAGGACTGGACCCAGTATGAACTCTGCGGCACCTCACTAGTAACCCGCTTTCTTCAGAATGGACCTGTTACTATTACCTTCTGTGTCCTGTTGTCCAGCCAGTGTTTATTTAGGCTACCACCCTGGGACCCACCCCAGGCTGGCTAATTTGTTTATTAACTTTTGTGTGGGACTGTGTCAAATTGCTAATGTAAAATGTTCTATATTCAAACACCACATTGTTCCATGTGTTTTGGAAGTTATTGTGATACCACATGTCTAAAATGTTTAACTTGTTATTTCCTCTTGTTGCATGCTTTCTTGCTGGAGACTGGAGGATTAGCCTGGACTCAGTCATCTTTCTTCTTTCTTAATGGTGGAATTAAATATAGTAACGATAATGTTAAGGGACTTAACAACCCAGTAAAGAGGTTCTAGAGTACTGCAAGAATTGCAGAGGGCAAAAGGTGGGGTAGTCCTATTACAGGAAACACAATGCATGGAACACAGCACATAAAGTGATTCTGGGAGGGGAGGTTTATGCCTGATCAGTGTTACTCACCCCAATGAAGACTATGAGTTATTTAAACTAAGTGTATGGAGATTGAGAACAGTGAAAGACAAAATGCAGAGTCTTTATTAGAGACAGTTCTGTACGGCTAAACATGCCTAACAAATTTCCTCACCTTACAACATAGAAACATAGAAAGTGACATCAGAAAAGACTTGGGGTCCGATATTGGAATATGAGTAAAAACGAGTGCAAAGTTTTGCATTGCACTGGCCTTTGTCACTACTCCTTAGATGTTATATTCAGTCGGATAGTAAATGCTATCCGACTGAATATAAGGTCATGTCAGGGTAGTGCAAAGTTGAGTAGCCCTGCCCTGACAGGATCTGGGCTGTATGCAGCCCATAGGCACATGCAGGGAACTGCTCCCCAGACCTGATAGTGCTGGGAGCACCTAGTCCTGTATTCAGCCTGTACAATGCCCATGAGCCCATGGTGCATGCAGGGTGCTAAGGACCATGTGCTTGCCCATTATGGGCTCATTTACATGGGACTCGGTGGCAGGTTTGTGCCTCTGCTGAAGCCGCCTGTCAGATCAGGCAGTGTGGCGAGTGGTCCCCTCACATCCTGAATGCCCATCCCTGCACGTAGCATGAACTCACTGGTGTCCAGTGGCATGATGTTCCTGGTGTCTAGTGGCACCCCCACCCTATGATCATCCAGCCCCATAATTGTGTAGCTCGCGGGTGTCTAGTGGCACCTTCCTGCCCTCTGATCACTGGCTGCTATATTACTGAAGCTTCCTGGTGTCTAGTGGCACCTACCCGCCTCCAATTACCCATCCCCATAAGTGTTTCATTTTCCCTGGTGTCTAGTGGTACCCTGCCACCTGCTGAGCACCTGTCCCAGTGGCCCACAGAACCTGATAGGTAGCAGGCCCCCAAAGCAAACTCAGGACTCGTGACCCCCCTTACTCCTCCTCTGTGCACTGCCATGAGGACTCTGATAATGGAGAATGGCACAGCTTTCCTCTCACTACCTCAGCTGGCTGCAATATGGAAAGACATTGGCGTGTGTACTGTGTACTATGAGGCGTGCATACTATTAGTGGACAGTAATAACTCCATAAACATAACATCCATGTAAATGTCCAGCTTCAGCAGCTTCCTTTGTAACATATATTCTACAGGCTGCACTACTGCTTAATGAATAAAAAGTTTCCTGAAGTTTCCTTATGCTACTCTCTTGCAATACCCCATTTCCTACCATTGCCACTGGTTTACAGTGTGACCATGAAGAAGATCCTTGATCTTCTCATGCTGCAGCCCTTCCTGGCTGTGAAACTGGTTAGCAGCAGCACTCAAAACTGAAAACATGATTGTATACAGTATATCAGTCTCGATATGAGATAAATCAATTGTAAAATAAATAAATAAGCTTTTAGTTAGAAGCTCCATTAATTTAAATAGGATTGAATTTTAAGTTGTGTTTGGAAAAGTAGATCGAGGCGTGAAATTTTTCCTTTCTTGAGTGAACACTGAAAACTAATAATTTGGAGATTTGGCCTGTTACTGCTATGTTATTTATTTATTTGTAAGTTGTTTACCTTGATAGCACAGTGACCATGGAGCTCATTTCCAGATGTTACCTGAGGGAGAATAAACAGGAGGCAGCGATACCTTCATATAGGAAACATTTCACAGGGGAAAAAAGAAACAGACAGGTAGGGTTCCCAGTGATTACAGTTCAGTAAAGCAAATATATTAGCATCAAAACACAGATCTTCTTGGGGATATCTCTGTCATCAGGTCATACCTATGGAACTTGGGAAATCGGGCATCAGGATCCCACAGAAGCTTTTCTGCAGTAGTCTAGTCGGGCTGCCACACCGATGTCAGGTTCTGACATCACAGCCCAATAAAAGCATGAGTGATTCCACACCTCCTCAGTTCTTTCCTGCCATCGACCAGTTTGACGCCAGATTTACTTGCCTTTTCCTTGGTAACAGCCTTTGAATCACTTTATTTTAAAGGGATTCTTTTATCTTTGTATGTCGAGAACTACTCTCTCGTCAGCTCTTTTCCGTCGCTGCCCCTGCATAAAGAAGATTTCTTCAACTGACGCATCACGAACTTGTGCTGGTGGTCCTGGTCATAATGTTGTTGCTGCGATCTGTGCCTGATGCTCAACCTCACCACCCGATGACAACACAAGAAAGCCCTGCAGAAATTCCTCATAAAGCAACAGGCAGTCAACGGAGAGCAGTGATCTTCCAGGGCTCACCTCTCCCAGTCACCGCATCTTCTTTGGGCTTTCAGGCTGCCAAGGCCTGGGACTGGTCCTCAGGGAAACACCTTGTTGGGATAAGGACTGGCCTAAGGACCATCCCCCGATGGCAATCTCAATCCCTGTTGATTCTTCCTCTCTTCTTCTGGGATCACCCATCGACCACTTTGGCATTGATGCCCCACCCATGCAGGCCTCAGTTTCCATCAAGCTCCCCATGGAGGGAGTTCTCCCATCCTGCTCAGGGCTGTGGAGGGACTGTTGGCCTCAAGTCATTGGCCCCAGCTCCGCCCGTCAAGACCTCTTGACTCTTAAGGTCCACAGGCACTCTTGGTACTCATTCTACTATGGCTACTGGCAGTTCATCAGGGCTGACCATGCACCCTTCCGCCAGTACATGTGTCAATGATACCCTTTTTCCTGCCATCGACCTTAACTCTGTTCTTTCTTCCATAACTCAGCTCAATAATATAACAGCTTGTTCCACGACCTAGGTTGTCATTATCCACGCCACTGAGTGCCGCCTTGGTGTCATTGCCAGTTTGACCCATCAGACCCATGACTTCTAGAGAGCTGTCGGTTTCTCAGCTGTCAATCCCTGCTTCAGAACAGGCCAGCATAGAGGAAGAATACCACCCTGATCTCATCCTCCCAAGGAAGAGAATTAGGAGGAAAACATTGAGGCTGACTCCTCTGACAGGTCTACTGTCTCCTTCAGGAGTGAGGACTTGGTCAATCACACCACAAGGTCCCCTCCAGAGGACCCCCTTTTGTGAAACAGCTTCCTCCACTATGGGGTTCCAGACTGAGGAAGAGGATGTCACCAGGAGGAACCTGTGGACTTCACGGAGGTACAAGAATCTCCACATAAAGTTAGTCCTCCTCTGCTTCCAGCACTGAATGCTGCTGCTACTGCTGCCTGACACAGGTCCAGCATGGTACCAGCCATGCACTGAAAGGCTGATAAGCTTTATCAGGCATTTCAGGGTCTGTCTTTCTATGCGGCCCAGCTGGAAACAAGTTCAGTGGTGATCAAGGCCGCTCATGACAGGACTAAGGCACCCAAACACCTTATTTCCTCCCCTGACTTGGAATCCCACAGGCTGGACCTCTGGGGCAAGAGGACCTTTGTCTCTGACACTTTAGGCCTTAGAATTGCCAACTATGTGGCTTATTTGATTAGATACCAGAACACCCTCTGGAAGAAGGACAAAGCTGCTGCTCAGGCACTTTCTGAGGGTTCCCAGAGATAAGAGCTTCTTAAAGTTCTTCAAGCCTCGAAAGATGTCAGTAAATATCTCCCAGAGCCACCTATAATGTTGCTGATACTACAGACAGGGTGGCTGCCACTGGCATTTGCCTTAGAAGGCGCTCTTGGCTTAGAGTCACTGGCTTTGCTGCTGATGTCCAACAAAAGGTGTTGAATGCCCTTTTGTGGGTCACAAACATTTTGGCCCTGATTTGCATGATATCATTAATGTCCTGCAGGCCTTTGGCAGAGCTATTAGGTCTGTCCACTCCCTTTATCATACCCAGCCCAGGAGCAGACCATGGTCTTCCTTTCATAAGACATCTCACCAGTCGAGCTCTGGAATCAAGCTCCAGGGCAAACGCAGTAGTTCTGCCTTGCCTGCCCCGCCTTCACCACTAGTTCCTCTGCTAGGCACTCCAGAGGAGGGGAGCAGCTCCGCCCACTGGGTCCGCCTCAGCCTGACTCCTTGCCAGACCCCACCTCTTGTTCCAAGCCAGGATGTGGTGGTCAGAGGTTAGTCTCCTTCCACCTGTCCCAATGGAGAACCATTATTACAGATGCTTGGATCCTACAGATAATCAAACAAGACCATGCTCTAGAACTTTTGGAACAGTCTCCAGATGTTACTCTGGTTTCCACTTCTTATCCTTTATTTTATTTATTTAGTTTTTGTTGACGGGTAAGTGCACTAGACAAATCTTGCCTATTTTCAGGCAAGACCGGGGAGGGGATACCGATGAATGCCACCTGACCTTGAACCAGATTAAGCTGTTGGTGGTATTTATAGTAAATGCGGAAAATTTGGCCAGGACACTGGGAAATTCCCCTACTCTCTGTAGGGGAGCCTTTGCTACTGGCTGCAAGATGGCCAGTGTGCATGAACCTTCGGAGGAGCTGGACGCCGAGAGTACAGAAGAGTGGGCCTCCTCTCCTGTGCTTGCAACTCTGAGGCCATAGAAGAGGAATCTTCTGTAGCTGCAGTCAGTGCAGCTACAATTATTGATTCTTCTGTTCCGCGGTGATTTGGCTTGCTGAGCAACAGGGTGTTACCTGTTCAGATGCTGAGGATCTTTCTCGCTCAGCATTGCTGGAAAACGTTCAGCCCTGCTTCGACAAATGCAGCAGTTGGATTCTGAAATTGCGGCACTCCTCAGGCATCTACGGGAGTGCCATACCAGGAGACGCTTGATGATTAAGCTCCCTGTTGACGCCTTAAGGTTCGGGCGTGTTTTCTGCTACTTCCAATTGGCGGTTGTTTCGGATGGGGCTGGCAGTCTTCCGAGGTCGGTCTCGTGTGCCCACAGCCCACGCCTGTTCTTTGCCTGACAAACAACTTTCTTTGGATAACATGAAGCGGTCCGGGAAAAGTACGAGGTAAGCCTCTCCAGAGTCGGACTGAGACGGCTGGACATCTGCCTTGTTCTATGGAGGTATTTCTTTTTCGTCAATAAAGCCCCTGGGTGGAGTAAACGTGTGGATTTTGGCCTCGGGGTAAAGCTTCATCTGTGAGATTGGCTACATCTAGTTGCTCCATGGCATCCTGGTCACCAGAAAAGGCTTTAGAAAGTGCTGGTTGGGAGCAGGGGGGGGTGTTTGGACTCAGACCTCAGGATCCCACATATTTAAAATGTTGCAAAAGCAGCTACTTCTGAGGCCTCTGACACTAACTTGAGCTCCAACGAACCCGGGTATTGATTCAGATTGTGGACTTCTGAAAGGTGGTAATTTACCTATTCAGCCTAATGACTCACGCTCTTGTACTAGTGTTGGGGATGTTTCTCTTAATTTAGGGTCACCTGTTGTTCATGATGCTGCCGTTTTATCTAAAGCTGTTTTGTCTCCTGTTTCTTCCTTTTCTATACCCCTGGACCTACAGTTCCTTTATGCCCAGGACCTACACCAGTATTGCAAAATCCTGTGACGCCTGACCAGGGTCGCCAGTTGGTTTTAAACTAGCTGACTTATTTTCCACTAAGGGAGAACCGCACCTAGGCGTAATGCCGTCCGGTTGCTATATAAGGAGGGTTAGAGGAACCCCAGATCGTGTTTATATTGCTAAAATATTGCTTAAAGTTTCTATGAAATTTTTTCTTCGGAGATTTTTGCCCTGATTAGTTTGGGTAACTATAATTATGACATTAGTTTCAAACAGGTTTCAGGTTTGGATAGGTTTTGGGCACAGTATGCACCCATCAGACTTCTCCCATTTGGTCTCCTTTTCAGGCTATTCCATTAACCAAACCTGCTGTTCGTAATATTACGATTATTTTTAAAAACGAAGGTGAATGTGGAGGTATTTTATTTTGGTTAAAACAAAGATGTGAGGTGCTTAACAGGCCTACCCCCACGTTGGATAGTGAACAAATCTGGGATGGTGGTTGGAGAGTTCGTGTTAAACTATATTCTACCAATACTGGGCCTAGACATTTACCTAGTTTTTTCTATTTAGGAAAAGATAAGGGCTCATCTTTATGCTGGGCAGCCCAAGTCATGTTTTAAGTGTGGCTCACGACTCACCTCAGTTCGGCTTGTGACACTGTGAAGTGTAGTCATTGTTTTGATTTTGGCCATACTTCAAGTGCCTGCTTAAATCTTTTTAGTGCAACCTTTGTGAAGGTAAGGGTCATGCTTATGGGCGTTGTCCCTGGGCATCCCATAATAGGGAGGATTGTCCTTCACATGAAGGTTTGATTACTGTAGCACAGCAAATTCAGGCTCAGAGGGTTGCTGCCCGAGATTTGAAAGGTGATTTACCTCCTACTTCAGTAACGTGCATAAGGAACCTTCGAGGTTGTTGTTCAGGATACTCCTGTTCCGCCTCTGAAGTTGTTCCCCTCTGTCTCTGAAGCTCCCTTAAGTGTGGACGACATGGTTGTTTCTAATGATAGGATGCCTCCTCTCCCCTCTGCAGTCTGCCTCTGATTTGGACACTTCTGGTTTTATTCCAGTCACTCACAAGAGAACTAGGAAAGGCCTGGCTGTTGTTAGTCGGGGCAAGGAAGCTGGGGTTCGTAACTGGCAATCAAGTAATAAATTTGCTGTATTAGCCACAGACCTCTCTGATAAGGACTCTGGAGGATGACACAGACACCTCCTCCATTCGTTCTTGTCCGGATGTGGAAGAAGGTAAAGATTTGATCCTATAGCTAAACGAACCCGTCAAAGTCGAAGGAGTAAATCACCCATTGGTATTTAAATGGCTTCCTTCTCGGTTTGTTCCCTAAATGTGAATAGCATTAAAGGTCAGAAGAAACTGGGGTGTATTCTGACAGTGAAAGACTTCCAGTGTGATATTGTCTGTCTTGTTGATACGAGGTTAAAATCCCATAGTGAACTACAACAGGCTTCCAGGGCGTGGACCTGTGGTCCTTCCTTTGGTCATCTGTTCAGATACGTGCAGACGGTATTTTTGTTCTCCAATTTAGATTTGCATTTTCCAGATTGGTTGATATACTACCAGGGAGAGCATTGTTATTAGATTTTATATACCTTTGGAGAGATTTAATCATTGTGGTCTATGCTCCCCAGACTAAGGCACAGCGAGTTTTCTTTTTCATTTGGTGAGGCCCTTTTGCATACCTCTAGGTTACTCCTGTGGGTTGGGATTTTAACTGTGGTTTGCAACAAAATGATAGAGGGTTAAGAACTCCCAAGCTATTTTGTGATTCTATTGCTTTGAAGGAGATTATAACCACGGCTCAGCTTGTGGATGCTTACAGGTATTGTCATGCGACTGGAGGATTTACTTTTTTAAGGGACCTTCATGAACTCAATTGATTTTATGTTTTTGTCTAAGGTCTTGCAGATTCATTCTTGTCAGACTGTGGGGTAGAGTTTCGAGATCACGCTGCTCTTCGTGTATCCTTTTCTTGGGATACTGCTCCCGCTGTAAGAAAACCGTTGACGGTTTAATGACTCTCTTGGAGGTTCCTCAATCCTGAAGTTGTAGGAGGGAATGGGCTGCACGAGCCTCTGTGGCAGATCTTTATGAGGATGTTTTGGACTGGTGGAAGACTCTAAATTAAGGTGGAAGCAGGTCTTGAGAAGAGGCTGCTGCTTCTCAGACTGCTCAATACTTACAATATTTGGCTCTGAGGCAGCAGTTACAACATTTGATTTCATCTGATACCACTCGAATGATTATAGTGATCAAATTGCTGTTATTTGCACGCAGATGAAAAACTACAATATGATCGGGCTAGCTCTTTAGGACAAGAGGCTCGATTTGGGACCCGAGCGTCGAAAGGGGTTGGACCCTTTAAGGCTTGTGCGTTGTAGACTCTAAATTAATTCGGTGTCTATGGTCTCCTCTGGTGACTTGGTTACGACACCAGAGGCTTTGGTTAATGTTGTTGAACAGCATGTATTTAACATGTTGGGTACTATACCGGATTGTGAGTCTGCTGAGACCTTTTTGATTCTTTACATCTCCCTCAACTCTTCCAAGGAGCGGGATGTGTTGAATGCTGCTATTGTTGAGGGGAAGTGGCTCAAGCCATTGGTAGTTTATGTTTGCATTCCGCACCTGGAACAGATGGCCTTACTGCAAAATTTTTAAAACTTTTATGTCTGATTTGGTCCCGGCTTTAACGTTGTTATATAATGATATGTTGGCCTCAGCCTCTTGACCAAAACGATGAAAGAAGCCATTTTAATTTTACTTTTCAAAAGAGGGGATGCTACAGATTTGAATAATTGGAGACCACTTAGTTTACTAAATGTGGATTATAAAATTTTGGCAAAATTCTGTTATCAAGATTACTTAAAGTTGCTGTTCACATAAGTCCAGTCCAGACGTGTGGCATTCCTGGCAGATGCCAACATGATAATTTGGTTTTGTTGCGTGAATTATTTGCCCTGGGTGATAGGAAGGCAGTTTCTGGATGGGTTTTGGGTTTAGATCAGGAGAAGGCCTTTGATAGGGTTTCTCAAAGTTTTTGTTCTCTGTATTATGGGCCTTTGGACTTCCTGTTAAGTTTCTTTCTTGGATTCAGACTTTATATAGGGGCCATGATCATTCCTAATGTGAATGGTTGGTTAGGAATCCTGTGTCGATTGTTTGTGGGGTCAGGCAGGTGCCCTTAAGTCCTATCTTTATGATTTTTATATTGATACTTTGATACGGGCTATATTACTTTTGCCCTCAAATCATAGGACTGAGGGGGTCCCTCTTTACCACCTATTAAACTGTTAGCTTATGGATGATTTGGTTTTGGTTGTGGATATACATACTGAGGAAGGCCTTGGTCCAGGTTTTTCGGACCTTTTCATCAGTTTCTGGATCTAGAGTTAACTTTGGGAAAAGTGTTGGGGTTCTTATAGGTCACACCACTCTCCCGCTAGCTGGCACTTACGCTGGGATTCCTATTTCGTTGCTCCATTCAAGTATTTAGGGTTTTTGAACCGGTGATATGCTGTCTCCGCAACTGGCACCTTTGCCTTGGGAGGGCAGAAGGTCTGATTGCTGGGTGGAAACAGTTTCCGATTGGTAAGAAAAAGAGAGGGTGTTGTTAAACGCTATGATTCCCATTTTTTGTATCTTTGTTATGTGTTTCCCCCCTATGGCACTTTTTCTAAATTATATGGGGTATTTTTCATGGGTTTTGGGGTCTCGCTTAACCCTATTAAACGTAGTCTGACTTATAGACCAATACGGGAGGAGGGGTAGGTATGATTCATCCAGTTGCTTTTTTATAGTTTATTTTTAGTTATAATTTTGGGAAAGCTTTAAAGCCTGGGGTAGTGGTTTTGAAACCTTATTTAATGTTATGGTTGTCATCCTGTTTTGCAAGTTGGAATTCTGGACAAAAGAGTATTCAAACAACATGAAGTCTTACATATTATGACAATTGCAGTTTGTCCCACCATTAGAACTGCTCCGAGGTGAAAGAGTTAACTCCATTCCATGAATGGAACTTAGAGCATGAGCTCTAAAGAGAAGCTCTGTCTGTGTAGTTTCAAACCTGAACTGTCAGATTCTTTACTCCGCCTCACTGAACAGTCGCTCCGAGATTTCTCCTACTGCTCAGTTCATTTCTGGTTTAAACAGTGTTTTCTGGTTCGATTCAACCGAGAATAGTTTTATTTAACCATCAAAACCAATCGGTTCAAGCTCTGTCTGTGGTATCGTAAGTAATTCATATTTTAATTCTGTGTGGAACTTGTAAGTTTTATCGGTTGGTTTTGAACCGATCAGCTTGAGTTAAAACTTAAAGTTTTAAATTTGAGATTTTAGAGTGCGGTTCCCGTTCTTATCGGTTCTCAAAAAACTGGATTTCATTACGGTTTTCCAATACGTGACACGGTTAGGAACCGATAAGGGTGTCTGCCTGGCACTGCCGTTTAAAGGGCAAGTTTTTCTGGTTAGGCTGGCATTATGTCTGAGAAACCCAAAGAAAAACTGGGCCCACTGAGTTTCAACACTGTGATGTCTGTGGGCAAGTCTCTGCCAAGGCTGACCCACACACCACATGTGTTTATTGTCTGGGGTTTGACCACCTCAGTCAGACTGCCAGATTTGTAAGAATTTCCTGCAGCCACTCTGGAAAAGAGATTGGGCAGGCTCAGGAGCGAGGCCAAAAAGTCCGCTTGACCCGATGGCCAGCCGGTTCGGTGCCAACCAACAGAGAGGAAGTGCCTCTGACCAGGGCTAGACTTCCTCGGCAAACAAGTGCTGGCTCGGATGAACCAGTTCCAGTAAAGAGAATAAGAAAGTCAGCAGGTTTGGAGCCCAAAATTCTTACCCAACTGCTGCAGAGATAGCAAGAGCTATTCAGATTGTCCAGTCACTTTCTCCGGTTCCGTCCGAACCGCCACTATCTGGTAAAAGGTTGGTTCGGTCGGTTCCATCAGTTCAGGAATATGATGTTGAGGAGTTTTATGAACCAGGGAGGGGGGATGATTATGAACAGTATGAATGTGACTTAGAGGGTCTGGGTGTGCGTTGAACCGACATCTCCCCAGACAGACCTTTAGAATCTCCCTCATGCTATCTGAGTCCCCTCTCATTTTATGTTTTACAGAAAAGTTGTTGAAACCCTCCAGCTTCCTTAGAGGAAGCTGTGGATGAGCAAGAGGAGCCTGATTTTGTAGAAATGATGGATATACCAGAGTCTAAGAGATTGTCTATTCCTTTGCATAAGTCATTTAGGAAACAAACAATAAAAATCTTAAAAACTCCTAATTCTGTGCCTCCTGTAGATAAAAAGATGGACAGAAGGTACACACTGTCAGGTCCTGATACAGAATTCCTTTCTCAGCAATGCTGTCATGTTGGGGTAGTTCAGGCTGCAGCCTGTGATAAAGCTAATATTCCCTGGCTTCACATCCTCCTGACAAGGATTCCAGGAAGATTGATGCCATAGCAAAAAACAGTACATGGCAGCGCCCTCGGGACTCAGGCAAGCAAGCAAATTATGCAGCTATGTAGCAAGGTATCAGAAATCTAGATGGGATACTGTTATGGATTTAGCCAAATAAGCCCTGGCCAGCTTGCTAGTGAGCTGGAGCAGGTGGCTGCGATGGCATTGAGGCTTCTAGGTGCAGTTTCATGCTGCTGTGGTTTTAATGATGTTTCCTCTAGAGTCATGGCCACATCTGAGCTTTTAGTAGGTTGGCCTGGCTCAGGTGTATTAGCTTGTCACAGGATACCCAGACTAAGGCTATGGATTTTCCTGTGGTGGGAAATTCTCTGTTTGGGGAGCAGACAGAGAATTATGAAGAAGATGGATGAATATAGGACTACCTATAAAAGTGCCCAAACCAAGGCGCGCAAGCCACTCCTCAGAGGCACACCCCAGGGGTAGGGTAGCCTTTCCACAGGCCTTTTACCAAACCCAGGCCTCCTCTGCTTATGCTCAGAGGGGTTCTTCAGAGGCAGAGGCAGGCGGCGGCGGGCAGGCCTGCCCCACCCTCAGCCTAAAACACCTGCCAAGCAGGCACCCTGATGGGGTGCCCAGGGCCGATTCTCCTTTACCAGTAGGGGGCAGGTTGGCTTACTTCAGTCAGAACTGGGTGTCTTTAACTTCAGACAAGTGGGTTCTGGAAGTAGTAAGCCAGGGTCTGTTCTCAGCTTCAAAAGTTCCCAAAGATGAGAATCAGGTCTTTCCACCTGCAAGCTCTTTAGAGACCTTTACTCTAGAAGCAGAGGTCTCAACCCTGTTAGCTCTAGAAGCGGTGAAAGGGTTCCTCCTACACCAGGGCAAGGGTCTGTACTTCAGATACTTCCTTACCCCAAAAAGAACGAGAATGGCGACCATTTTAGACCTCATATCTGAACAAGCATCTTTTGAAACCAAAGTTCAGAATGGTAACTCTGGCAATGATTTTACCCTCTCTAAGGCCAGGGGACTGGCTAGCTCCCTGGACCTCAAGGATGCCTATTTTCACGTCCTAATCAAGCTCCCACGAAAGTACCTCAGATTCGAACTGCCCTCAGGTCACTACCAGTTCAGAGCAATGCCCTTTGGCCTTACCTCTGCCCAAGGGTATTCACAAAATGTCTGGCAGTAGCAGTGGCTCACTTAAGGAGGCAAAGGATTGCTGTTTTCCCTATCTGGATGACTGGCTCATTGTGGCCAGTCCCCAGAACAGGTAAAATCTCACCTGCAAGTCACTCAGCAGCTTCTCACCTCCCTGGGCTTCCTGCACAAATATACCAAAGTCGGTTCTGGAACCAGTTCAGGTACTCACCTTCATAGGTGCAGAATTTGACAAAATCTGGCCAGAGCTTTTCTTCCCTTAGAAAGGGTAAGGAACTTGGTGGCTCTGGCCTCCTCCTTCACTCTGCAGGTCTCTCGACCAGCAAGACACTTTTGCAGCTCCTGGGGCACATGGCTGCGTCCACAGCTGTAGTGCAGGGAGCAAGATTTCAGATGAGAGACATTCAGTTTCACTTGAGAGCCTATTGGTCTCAGAGAAGAGACCCCTTTCCAAGTTGGTCCCAGTGACCGAACCTTGATCCAGGCCCTCCAGTGGTGGCAGGATCAGAGCAATTTAAGACTGGGGTCCCCTTCATTCCCCTTTCTCACACTTTGACCCTCACTCACGGATGCTTCCTCCTGGGGTGGAGAGCCCATGGGCGATCTCTCCACTCAGGAGTGTGGTCCCCAGGAATCTCTGCTCCACATCAATTTGCTGGAACTCAGAGCTGTCTTTTAGCACTTCAAGCGTTTTCTGCTTCTGTCCAGAACAAAGTGGTACAAGTCAGAACAGACAATACCACAACAATGTGGTACATCAACAAGCAGGGGCTTTCGGTCTTCGCCTTGTGCACCGAGGCAATGAAGTTGTGGTCTCTGGCCTATTCCCGAACACTTCACTCATAGCAGTTCACCTTCCAGGAAAGGACAATGTCCTATCAGATGCTCTCAGCAGGATTTCTCAGGGCCATGATGAATGGTCTCTGGATCCTCAAGTACTGGGATAGTCTTTTGCCAGATGGGGCACCCTCAGATAGATCTTTTGCAGCCCCAGACAATCACCAACTTCCACTGTTCTGTTGCAGGCCCCAGTGTTGGGCTCAGTCCCCTGGGCCATTCTCCTGGATTGGGAAGGAAGTTTCTTTATGCTTTTCCCCTTCACTCTCCTATTCAAGGTGTTAGTAAAAATCAGATCCCAGCCTTGCAGGGTGATTCTGATTGCCCCAGATTGGAGCCAGGCAGCCCTGGTACCCACTCCTTCTGTCCCTGACAGTCCATCTTCCCTGTGTCTCCCAGGAATCACAACCTATTAACCTGTGCCAGGAGAGTTTGGTATCCGAACCTCAAATCCCTCAACCTCAAGGCCTGGCTCTTGAGGAGTTAGAATTTGCTGATCTACACCTCTCTCAGGGTGTTCTTGAAATCCTAAAGGCTTCTAGGAAGCCTTCCACTAGAAGCTACTTATAATTCTAAGTGGAAAAGGTTCTCCATTTGGTGTTCTGGGAAACATATTTCCCAGAATCTGCTGATTTGCCCATTGTGTTAGATTACATGGTCCATCTTAATTCTTTGGGCCTGAGACCAGCTACCCTGAGAGTTCATTTGGCAGCTGTCTCTGCTTTTTGTTTCAGCAGGAAAGCTATCTCTCTTTCCGCTCACCCTGTATTTTCCAAGTTTTTAAGGATTACTTCATACTAATCCACCTTTTAGGGATCCGCCCCTGCCTGGACCTTAATGTTTGCATTGCCCAGTTAATGCAACCCCTTTTGAACCTCTGTTTTCTGCAGAGCTTAAGTATCTAACTTGGAAAACTGTTTTCCTAGTGGCTATCACTTCTGCTAGACACATAAGTGAGTTGCAAGCCTTGTCAGTAGAAACTGACTTTATTTCTTTCCACAGGGATAAGGTAGTCCTCAGGACTAACAGGAAGTTTTGCCTAAGGTGGTTTCAGATTTCCATCTTAACCAATCTATCTCCCTTCCAGTGTTTTCACTGAACATTCCTCTTCTGGTGAGAGGAGATTGCACAGTTTGGACGTTAAGAGGGCCCTTGGTTACTATATAGAGCGTACCAAGGGTCACAGGTTGAATCCTCAACTTTCTCACTTATGGTGAGGTTGGGAAAGGAAACCTGCCACTAAGAGATCAGTTGCCAGGTGGATTGTCTCTTGTATCCAATTTTGTTATCAGAAACTGGGCAGAGATCCCCCTCTGGCTTGAGGGCTCATTCTACCAGAGGTACAGCGCGTCTCTAGCTGCTGCCAGAAACATCCTATATTGGAGATATGTCAAGCTGCTACTTGGAAAGCGGTACACACTTTCACCAAGCATTACTCCCTGGATGTCCAGGCTAGGAGAGATGCTCGGTTTGGCACAGCTGTGCTTCAGAGCCTATTCCTAAGTGAGGTTCTGTCCCTCCTCCATGGAGGTCCTGCTGTGTAGTCTGCAATTGTCATAATATAGCAAGACTTCATGTTGTTTGAGAAAAATTACTCACCTTAGTAATGTTGTTTCTTCTAATGAGTCTTGCTACATTATGACCTCCCCCAACCTGCCCTCTCAGAACTTCTACTTGGGTATGGGGTGGGCGGCCTAGTGTGGGCACTATTTTATGCCCTTTTATGTGTTTCACCCCTTCTTGGGGTTTGGGGTGTGGTGTTTTCATTTTTCCTTATATTTCTCTCATATTGTTAAATTATACTATTAGTTCTGGTCCCCTGACTTGAGTCTTTTGTGTTGGGACCAGCAATGGTGTTAATATTTAGGTAGCCAGTTGGCTGGTGTGAGTTACAGCTTCACACAGACCTTAGTGAGTTTTTGCTCGTAAAGATCTGACAGTTCAGGTTTGAAACTACACAGACAGAGCTTCTCTTTAGAGCTCGTGCTCTAAGTTCCATTCATGGAATGGAGTTACCTCTTTCATCTCGGAGCAGTTCTAATGGTGGGACAAACTGCAATTGTCATAATATAGCAAGACTCCATTAGAAGAAACAACATTATTAAGGTGAGTAATTTTTTCTTATATCTAGTTCTCTGAAATCCCATTATATGGAAAAGAAGCCTTTAAGAATGGCTTTATCTTGGGTTTTTTCCCACAAGATTTTGTGTTTTGTCTAGGCATTATGATATATGACAAGGTTTGGAAGAGGAGGCCCAGGAAGCGGTGAGTGTTTCCCTTCTGTCCCTTAAATCGTTTTCTTGGATTCTTCAACAACTTAGTAACCCCGTCTACCCCTTATGTATGGGATATGGTATGGTTAGCAATTATGGCGGTTGGGTGTTAAAAGTAATCATAAGCATAAAAGCTTTAAATGCCGATATTGCCCGGGATCTTTGCCATGAGATTCTGGAAACTCAACAACACTTATTTCTTGATTGCCCTTTTTCTTTTGACCTTGGTCCCGCTTAGGCTGGTTTATGGTCCGAACCTTATTCTCCAATTATCATATGAGCAGATTATGTTTTGTACAAATGTTGCTTTAAGTACTAAATATCATGTTGATACCCTGTATGTTGTTTTTGTTCTTATTAGATATTACCTATGGCAGGCTAGATGCATGTTAGTTTTACATCAGAAATTGATTCCTATGAAAGAGATAATTGTTAATATTTGTAAGGCTCTTTGTTTAGTTAAATTGCATGATTTTCAAGTTTTAAAGGTCCCCAATTTCTTCTCTTTGGCGTAATTGTGACCTTTTGTCTATTGATTGATGATATGTTTTTTTCTTTTTGTTTCCTGTTTTGTATTTTATTCTGTTATTGCTGTTTATGAATCTAGTTTTTATGTATAGGATGCTGTTATTTTTCTGTAATGAAGTCCAACCTTCTCAATAAAATTCCCCTACTCTTTCGATAAGTGCCATGGGATCTTTAACATCCACCTGAACTACCACCAATCCAGGCAGATGGGACCTCGGTTTAACGTCTCATCCGAAAGATGGCACCTCAGAAGTGCAGCACCCTCTCATGCTGCACTACAGTGTCAGTACTAGGATATTAACCAAGTGCCAGATGTGGGAACTGAACCCACAGCCCTCTGATCTCCCAGCCTCAGAGGCAGTGTGCTACCCACTGAGCCACTGACACTGAGGTGCGCTGGAATAGGAGTTCACCTATATGCAAAACAGCCATAGAACAAGTGCATAAAAACACAAAAAGAAGCGACGGCTAACAACGGTGCCAGCTCAAGAAATATAGAGAAGACACAAAACAAGCAGCAAACCGGTGGCAGCAAAGAAAAATTCTAAAATCAAATAAACTGCATAAATGCAAAGGCCGCAGCCACTTTCCCCAGTGCTTTGGGTCTGCGCCGTGACCCTTTCTCAAGGGTTGTTGCCTAAGTGCTACCTGTGCTCTTTTATTATTCAGTCAACAATTTAATTGATAGTGCACACATGTTACCTATTTAATTAAAGTAAAAACAGTTGAATGAATCCAAATAAACATGCACATAATAGTACAGGCACAAATCTTTAAAGACATGTATTGCAATGCTTCATTTCTGATATAGAATACATTTCTGTGTTACAACATCCATTTTGATACTAGAAAAACCAAACAAAATATATTATAGAAACAGAAGGGGGTTGAAAAATGTACAAATCATGAGAAACCAGATACCTTCAGGAATTCAGTATGGCATACTAATTATGATAATATCATTAGTAAAATGAAAGGAGAGATCTCATAGCTATACAGAATTCTAGTCCTAGCTATTTATCGTAGAGAATTTAAAACAGAAGCATCATGAGAATCATAAATGTAAAGAATGTAGTCTTGTGCATAACAAGTTTATTTTAAATTGTATAGTCTCCTCATGTTTATTTCCATTTTCAAGATGGTTTATAGCATGAATTAAGCCAATTAAATATATTCCCAAAGGAATAAAATATTATAATGGGGGCAGAATAAAAAAATAAATAAATAACAACGTTATTATTTAGAATTTGCATCTGGCTCAAATGAGTTTTACAAGAACACAGTAACATTCAGACTATCTTTTAAACCATTTGGGGTGTAGAGCCTTCATTGTATAGATCCATCTTTGCTCACATTGAGCTAATTTCAGCACTCTATCTCCCCTCTGATATTGTCTGGAATATGGTCTACCCCATAAATTTAAAATGCTTGGTATCTTTTTGATAGTATTGCTCAAAATGTATTCCAATTGGTGTAATGGCTTCTTGTTTTTGGATTGCTCTGACATATTCCTGCATTCTCTCTTTTAAACTTCTTTTGTCCTACCAACATAAATATGTGGGCAGGTACACTCAGTAATGTAAATTACATGTATTGTAGAGCAATTTATAAAATATTCAATTGCAGTGTTTTTGTTATCCATAATAGGTTCTTGAAATTAGCTCCCTGTTGACAGTATTTACAAACATTGCAGTGACCACATTTGTGACACCCTATGGGTTTAGGGGGTAGCCATGTTCTAATCCTTCTGTGTTCTTAATGTATATACTTTGTGTTAGGAGATCTGCTAGATTATTACCTCTTTATAGGAGACAATTGGTTTGTTTCCTGTAATACCTCTCAGATCTCTATCTGCTTCCAGCACATTCAGTGTTTATTAATGCTTTCTGAAATGACATTACTAGCACTGTTATATGGTGTAACAAAATTACAGGCTGTGTATTAAACTGCACATTTTTCTTAGGCTTCAAAAGAGTTATCTCTATTTCTTGATTTTGCCTTTAAATAGGCTTTATCGATTTGCATTGATGAGTAACCCTTGCAAGAAATCTGCATTTTAATTCTACACTCTCCTTTCAAATTCTTGTAAGTTACTACAGTTATGTCTGAGACGGACAACTGTCCAGAGGAATCTTCCTTTAATGTGTGCTGGGTGTGCACTGGTGGCATGTAACAACATACGTCTGCAGTAGGCTTATTGTATGTGCAGCTAGAAACTGTACTGCCATCAGTGCCATCCAGTTCTAGATCCAAATATGAAATTATCGAACTCTGTGCATGTGATGTAAATTTTAAACCTGTTTCATTTGTATTTAAGAAATCAACAAATAAAAGAGCTGATATTATGTCCCTTTTCCAGATTACCAATAGATCATTGATAAATCGACCTCAGAATTTGATATTATCAGTGTATGGATTTCTAAAGCTATTAAAGACAAAGTTTCCTCCTACCATGCCATAAAAAGATTTGCATAGGATGGAGTCATAGTAGTTCCCATTGCTGTACCTGTTGTTTGTAAATAATATTTCTGATCAAAAATAAAATAGTTATTATGTAAAATAAGATGTATAACTTCAATCAAAAATCGGAAGGAAAGTTAGATGCCATTTTGTTAGGATATAAATGGTACTCCAGTGCCTGTATTCCTGGATGATGTTCAATTGAGTATAGAGACTAACCATATCCATTGTGAGCCAAACATATTCAGAGGACCAGGTCAGCCCCCATCTTAGAAAGAACGTCCATGGAGTGCCTAATGCAGGATTTTGTAATATTACCAATTGTTTTAGATAGAAATCAACAAAGTAGACACTTTCTCTGTTAGGAACCTACTCCTGAAATTGTTGGATGTCCTGGGGTTGACCTGGCTCTTATGAATCTTTGGCAATACATAAATCGTAGTGTTACCGGGAAAATCAACTGCTATAAATCCTTTTTCTTTTTTAGTTATTGAACCAATCCTTACAGATTCATTTAAGAGTCTGTCCAACTTTGTATTAATAGTTGGTGTTGGATTCTCCATGAGTTGTCTGTAACTATACACATTGTCCAACTGTCTATAGATTTCAGCTCATACATAATTTTATTCATAATAACAACTTTCTCTCCTTTATCTGCCTCTTTGGTTTCAACATTTTTCATGTCCTTTAGTTGTAGTAAGCCGTTTGTTCTTCTGATGTCATGTTATTATATATAGGAGGCCACTTAGATGAAAAAGATTTTCAAAATCTTTTATAACCAGTGATTCAAATGTATGAATAGCGGTAGATATTTAAGCAGTGGGACTGAAAGTGGATTTTGGTCTAAACACAGTTTTATTCCTTATATCTGATGTAGATGGTATTGTTTCTAGTGGTTCATGTAAAGCTTCATTCCACAGTTGTTTCAATGCATCTAGAATGTCATTTTGACTGGATGTTACATTTATAGAATCCTTAGATTGCTTCAAGTGTGTTGTTTCTGTGCAAAAACGTTTTCAGACATAATTTTCCGATCAACTTTTTGACATCCATATACATCTCAAATTCATTCACACTGGGTTGAGGGACAAATGATAAACCTTTTGAAGAACACTGGTTTGTGCTGGAGTCAGGTGTACATCAGAAAGGTTAACCACTATGAGATCTTGCTTATCAGATGTTCTGATATTCTGTCTTGTGCCCTCCCCTTCTGCCACGTCTGGTTTTCCTCCCTTTTTGGAATTTTGTTTAATATTAGAATCAAAGTGACTTGTTTCTGATGTACTGGGACTGAGGGTTCCTTTTGTGTTATATTTGAGCCAGTTGCTGTGTCAGGGTTACTCAGAAATCTATTAGCTTTTGCTTATTATTTCTTCTTTGTACAAATCTTCCACGTGACTGTGAGCGTCCTTGAATTACTTCTATTTATTTTTTGGGTCTCTACCATGAGAAAATTTGATTTAGTTCATAGTGCATTTATCCTGATAGTTTTTACCTCCTTTCTTTTATAACCTCTCTTTCAAATGATGATCTTTATACTTTAAAATTTCCACAGTTGTATTATCAATATCAGTTGAAATTGTCTGGTGTAATTCAGTGTCCTGTCAACTAAAATATCTACTTAGGTGCTGGAACATGTTGAGAGGGCTGATTCCCAACGAGCCTGATATATTTCATTTTAAAAAAATATTAGGTAGTTTTTTCAAAGCGTAACCCTCATGGTGTCCGTCCTTTATAGTCACTCAAGTAAGATTTATTGTGATAAACACTGATTATTTCTTTAAACTTTAATTTTCAAGCTGTTGGAAAGTCATTTTGAGAATAGCATTAGTATCAGAAATAGGAACAGTCTGACCTTCATTAGTAGAGCACTGCAATCGACGACGTTGTACTGATGTGGCCACTGACTCCAAGCAGGAAAAGATGGATATTCCATCATATCTGGTGTGTCCTCCATTTGAGTTTAAAGCAGGTTCTCAGTTCTTCAGGTCTTTAAAGATTTGTGCCTGTACTATTATGTGCATGTTTATTTGGATTCATTCAACTGTTTTTTACTTTAATTAAATAGGTAACATGTGCACTATCAATTAAATTGTTGATTGAATAATAAAAGAGCACAGGTAGCACCTAGGCAACAATCCCTTGAGAAAGGGTCATGATTCAGACCAGCGCCAGGAAAGTGGCCGTGAGCAACTTTGCATTTATGCAGTTTATTTGATTTTGGAATTTTTATTTGCTGCCACTGGTTTGCTGCTTGTTTTATGTCTTCTCATAGAACAAGTGCTCAGGTAACAAAGGAGCAAAGTGTTCTACACTCAATTCTTTCTGGTTCGAAAAGAACTGGCGACTTGAAGCCCATTCTAGACCTCAAGGGGCAGAATCTTTTAGTCCTGTGGAGGAGAGTTACGGATGGTAACTATACAAGCCTCCTTCCTCTGCTGAAGCAGGGCGACTGGTTATGCTCCCTGGACATGCAGGATGCCTATCTGCATATCATGGTTTATGTCCCTCACAGTCAGTACCTGCGGTTCTTTTTCCAGGGGAGCATTATTAGTTCAGGGTATTGCCCTTTGCTTATCCTCTGCACCATGGGTATTTATCAGGTGCTTAGCAGCTGTGGTAGCAACCCTCAGTCGAGGCCTTTATGTGTTCCCATAGTTGGATGACTAGTTGCTGAGCGCCCAATCCAGGGAACTTCTGTTGCTGAGTCTAGAATGCACCCTGCAGTTGTTCAGTCCTTGGGCAACACTGCCAATTTGCCTAAGTCTGTACTGACCCTGTCCCAGTGGTTGCAGTTCATAGGGGTGGTGCTGTCCTTTTCTCAGTGCAAGGCATTCCTACCACAGGACAGGGTGGACTGCCTTATAGCTCAGGCCCAGGCAGTAGCTCTCTGCCGGTATGTCAGTAGAAAGGGTTTGGCAAGCTCAACCTCTGCATTTACAATGCATCTTAGTAAAATTTGTTGGGAGGCACCTGGTGTGCAACCAAACAAATATGTGATTAAGGTACCAGTGCTCTTCCCCCAACCTCTGCTGCTTTAAAGCCAGCAATTTTTTCAAAAAACTCAATATTCTTGTTTGCTATAAATTATTGGAGGGTTCTTATCCTCATCATGCAGCTGAATTTTGATCAAGCCTGACCACCACAACAAGGTAACCACCTCCATCAGTCAAGAAAAAGCATCACATTTTATCTTGCCATTCTGGTTGAGGTCCCCTGCTTTCCCTCTGTCTTGTGGGGAAACCGCTCTCCGGCTTTTTACTTATGCAGTGTCTCTGGCCAATAAGAGGCTCACAGGTGTTTTACTGGGGAGCTCACCAATTAGAAGAAGGCCTCCCACAGATTTTACTAAGATGCATTGTAAATGCAAGGGTTGAGCTTGCCGAACCCTTTATACTGATTTGAATGCAGAAGAATTGTAGCCTCTTCTAATTAATGAGTGCCCCAGTAAAATACTGGTGAGGCTCTTCTTGGCCAGTGCACACTACATAAGTAAAAAACTGGAGAGTGGTTTCCCCACAAGTCAGAGAGAAAGCAGGGGACCTCAGCTCAGAATGGCCAGATAAATGTGATGCTTTTCCTGACTGATGAGTACTTCACCTTGTTGTGGTGGTCAGGCTTAATCATAATCCAGCTGGATGATGAGACTAAGAACACCTCAAATAATTTATAACAAGTAAGAATACTGGAGTTATTTGAAAAAATGCTGGCTTTAAAAGCAGCAGAGTGGATTGGGGGGCACTGGTACCTTAACTACATATCTCTGCCAGTATGTCCCAGCCAAGGAGTCCTTGAGGCTGCTAGGCTAAATGGCCACAGCCATTGTGATGGTCCCTTTGGCCAGGTTACATGTGAGGATCCCGCAGTGAACCCTCAGGGTCCAGTGGGATCAACACTTAGGTGATCTGGATCATCTGATCCTGGTCTCCTCCCAGTACACAAGGTGCTTCAGTGGTGGAGGGACCCAGGCAATCTCTTAAAAGGGTCCCTTTCTTATCAACACCCTCACCAAATCCTCTCCATGGATGCTTTGTGTCTGGGTTGGGAGTGCATCTAGACCCTTATCAGACCAAGGGGATATGGTCCTAGTGGGAGACCCACCTCCACATAAGCGTTCTAGAGATGCAGGCAGTTCTGTATGCCTTCCAGGCCTTCCAGAAGCACATCTGTCCAGGCCCCTTTTGGTACAGTTGGACAATCTCAGTGTAGTCTACTACATCAACAAGCAAGGGGACCCATCCCTACCCACTGTGCCAGGAGGCAATGAGAGTCCGGTACTGGGCTCTAGATTATGTTCTAGAACTTTCAGCCGTCTGTGTGCCAAGTGCCCAAAATGTCTTTGTGGACAGTCTTAGCTGGTCACAGTCCAGAATGCATGAGTTGGAACTGCCCAAATTGGTCATCAAAGACCTGTTCAACAGGTGGGGTCATCCAAAGTTGGATTTGTTTGTGTTTACACTCAGTGCAAAAGTGCTGCATTTCTGCTCACTAGATCAAGGGCCTGGAGTGTTCTGGCGAAGTGGTATTCCTCTCCTGGAAAGGGAGGTGCCTGTATACCTTACCACCCTTTTTCTGATTCAGAAGGTGCTCATCAAGCAACAGCTGGAGGATGCCACCTAATTCTGGTGGCTCCATTCTGGCCTCATCAGATATAGTTTCCATTACTGCAACAATTGGCTGTGGAACCTCCCATTCTTCTACCCCTTTGCAGGGACCTGCTTACACAGGCTTGTGGGACTCTGGTCTATCAGGACCTCAAGTCCCAACATCTGCATGCATGGCTCCTGAACATGTAGTGCTTGCCTGCTTTGGGGTGTGTGTCACAAGGTGGCTGACAGAAAACTGTCCACCAGGACCTTTTACTTGATGAAGTGGAAGCACTTTGCTATATGGGCCACTTCCCGTCATCTGGAATCTTTCACTTGTCTGGTCAACCAAATTCTAGAGTAAGTCTTGTCCTTATCGGATGCAGGATTTCACTGTTTATCTATTAAGGTACACCTGTCTGCTATTTCAGCCTTTCATGTGCCTATTGATGGCCATGCGGTGGCCCAGTTGGATGTGGCCTGTACTTTTCTCAGAGGCATTCTCTACTTGAAGCCTCCTATCCATAATCTGGTCCCAGCTTGGGACCTGAATTTCATTAGGAAACAGATCTAGCCTCCTTTTGAGCCAGCCACATCTTGTGAGCTATACTTTCTGTCATGTAAAAGCGCTATTTTTAGTTGCTATTACTTCTTCCTCAAATTTCACAGCTACATGCTCTCATGTGTGAGCAGCCTTATTTGATTTTTCACAAAGACAGGGTCTCTTTGTGTACTAATCATAGTTTCTTCCTAAGGTGGTGTCTGAGTTTACTATGAGTTAATCCATTCACCTGCCTGTTTATTTTCCAGAACATGCCAATCCAGGAAACATTGCTCCATACTTTGCATGTGCATATAATTCTTAGGTACTATAACACACCATACTAAGGACTGCAGAACGTTCTCCCAGTTGTTTGTTTCTTTCTTTTGCCCCAAAGAGGGTGCTCCTGTTTTGAAACAGTGCTTTTCCAAATGGTTGGCCAAATGTATTATTTTTGTTAGAGATTACGGTAGGAACTTCCTGGAGTTGTCAAGGGTCTTTCCCCTAGGATCATGGCCACTTCTGTTACCTGTTTCAGAGGCATATCAGCAGCAGTTATTTGTACTGCTGCCACTTGGAAGTTCTGTCTGCACACATCAAGCACTACAGTCTGGCCATTGCCTTCAGAAGAATGGCAGGCTTTGGCCTAGCTGTGCTTCAGGGCCTTCTTTCTTGGGCCTCTGGCCACCCAGACTGTTTTTGCACTTCACACTGCTTGGGACTCGTTCCATAGGTGTGACCTGATGACAGAGATATCCCGGAGAAGATAGAAAAGTTACATCAGACTTACCATAATGGTAGATCATTGAGAATTTCTGTCATCAGGTCATGCAGATCATTCCCTCCATTCCTCTTTTCTCTCTACAGCTTGGCTATCCTATTAGAAACATAGAAACATAGACTTTGATGGCAGATAAGGACCGCTTAGGCCCATCTAGTCTGCCCATTTCCTACAGGATGAGCCGCAGATCCTAGTTAACCAACAGCCTATTTTTCCTACCCCCACAAGAATTGCCTTATGTCTATCCATGCATTCTTGAATTCTCCACAGTTTTAGACCCCACAACCTCCTCAGGAAGGCTATTCCATGCATCCACTACCTCTCTGTGAAATAATACTTCCTCACATTGCCCCTGAACCACCCTCCTTCTATCTTTAAATTGTGTCCCCTTGTTCTTGCAAGTCTCTTTTCTGAAAATGCTACCCTCTTGGACTTTGTTGATTCCACAGAGGTACTTAAAGTTTCTATCATGTCCCCTCTCCCTTCTTTCCTCAAGGTATACATATTAAGCTCCTTTAGTCTCTCCTCATCGGCTTCTCTTGCAGACCCTGCGCCATTTTAGTTGCCCTCCTCTGGACTGCCTCTATCCTGTCTATGTCCTTGCGGAGATGGGGTCTCAGAACTGGACACAGTACTCCAGATGGGGTCTCACCAACTGTCTGTACAGAGGGATGACAACCTCCTGTTTTCTGCTGCTGATGCCTCTCCCTATACATCCCAGTATACCCCCAGCCCTCCTACTGCCTTCTCACATTGCTTGCTAACCTTAAGGTCATCTGATATGATTACCCCAGGTCCTTTCCTTTTTGTTGTTGTTAGTACCTCCCCAACCATTATGTATTCCTCCCTGGGTTCTTGTTTCCCAGGTGCATTATTTGCACTTCTTTGCATTGAATCCTAGCTGCCATACTTCTGACCATTCCTCCAACCTTGCCAAGTCCCTTTTCATCCTTTCCACGCCTCCTTTGTATCAACCCTGTTGCAGATTTTTGTGTCATCTGCAAAAGGCATACTTTTCCTTCCAGTCCCTCTGCAATGTCACTGATGAAGACATTAAAAGGACTGAACCCTCAAGTACCCACTAGTAACCCCCTTTCTTCAGAATGGACTCCATTTATAATTACCTTCTGTGTCCTTTTGTCCAGCCAATTGGTTATTGCTCCAGCCTTTTTGTTGGTTGGGCATCCTTGGTTCCCTGGTGGGATTCCTGTCTCTCATGGCCTCCGCTAGAAAAGAACTGAGGAGGGAGCAGGGCTGCCGTGTTTATATGGGGCTGTAACGTTGGAGCCTGGCATCAGCATGGGTGGCCCTACTAGACTGCTGCAGAAAAAGCTTCATTGGGATTCTAGTGGGATCCTAGTGCCTGACAGCTAAGTTCCATAGGTGGCCTGATGACAGATTCCTAATGTCTACTGTTATGGTAAGCTCTTATGTAACTATTCTGTATCTACATTGAAGGAGATACATTTTCTCCAACAAGTCCAAGACCACACAGTTTGCAGGTGCAAGGCCTCCACCACAGGAAATAGATAGTGGAATGGGTGAAAGCATTTGCAGGGAAGAGAAAGGGAATGAAACGAAGTTGTGGTCAGACAGTACGTCGTGAGAAAGTGGACCACTTGTGTCCACAGTTTGAGCTCCTTTTCATCTGTGCTTCAGTAAAACTGCTGAATGTGTGTGTGAAAATGGTTGAACTTCCTCATTCCATAAATTTCCTAAAGGCTGCAAAATGGAATATTGCTCAGATTGACCAAATGGATAATAAGGTTAATGAATCTCAAGTTCAGTGCAAATTGCTGCATGACCAAAGTAAATTTTTTTTTTTTTTGCTACTGCAATGTTGACATGCTGGCTGTTTTGCCACAAAGTGGAAATACTGATTTCTGACACTCCTTGTGGTGAAATCCATTTTCATCAGTCATTCTTTTTCTGATTACTGCTCTGGTAATTAACTGTTGTTTTGGCCTGCTCGTGATTTGAACTAGGGCTGTGCAAAACATATACTATTCAGGACAAATACCACTAAATATTGTACATTTTACAAATACAAATATCACCGTTTAGTATTTGTGTTAGATTCTATAAAGTAGCATTAGACTTTGACTTGGGCAGATATGACACATATGTGACTACTGTTGTTCGTAACATGAATGCATGTTTTATTGATAACTCACATATCTTATTGAAACCTCCACAACAATTTGTCTTGTCATAATTAGCAACAGAAAGAAATCTAAATGTAAAATAAAATATTTCTCTAATACTAATATGCAAATAAATACATATACATTATACATTATACATTATACTGGCGGGGTAGCATAAGTATATTATGGTGAAAGGTAACTTCTATTTTAAACCAAGATTTTTGAACTTAATAACTTTGGAACCATTTAATGGATTTCCACAAAGTTTGGCATGCATAATCTCTCAGTGCAGATTTCCTGACTTGACAAATTTTGTGTGAATCTGTTTTCGTTTCTTAGATACAGAGTGTTGAAAAACAGAAAGTTCAGTGTTTATATACACATATATATATATATATATATAATATAAATATATAGATATAGCCACATTTTGAATCTTAATAACTTTGAGGCTGTTAAATGGATTTGCACCAAATTTGCAATGCAAAATCTCAAGGGTAGGTCTTTTGACATTCCAATTTGCATGTGAATCCATTGTGTGGTTTTGAAGATACAGAGTGTTCAAAACTAGAAAAATCTGTGTTTTTAGCCATTTCTTTCCACCTGGATCTCAGAAGTGGCTTCAGGTTCTGTTCAGAAATTTTCAGTGTAGAAAATCTTTGCCTCACAGATATGTCTTTCAAGGTTTAGTAAAACATATTAATCACATCAAAGGTTATTAAATTTTGAAATGTCCCATTACTTCCTACTGGGAAATGTATATGTCAGGCACAAAAGTAATTTTGTGTTTGCACAAACAGTATTTGCACCAATAGAGTCTGTATTTGTGCAAATAGAAGTCTGTATTTGCACAAATAAAGTACTTTTGTGATCACAGGAGCTGTCAGTTGATTGACTGATTTGATATGTAAAGGAAATGCAACCCTCATATTGTACTCCTTCAGTGGTGCAGAGGATAAGGCACAAGGATAGGACTGCAGGGATTCTGGGTTTGAATCCAATCTCTGTAGTTTTGTCCCACCTACAATTAAGGTGGAAAATGTAGACAGCCTGGATTTAAACCCCAAGACCACTGCACGCTCTGTTTTTGTGCTTAGTCCTCCATGCCACATGACAAGCACAACCACATATGTGCTTTTTGTATATTTGTCAAGTTTGGCTGCAAGTGGATGCTTGATGTTTGACACACATGCCATCCTTTCGAACATTAAGCATCTACTTGCTGCCAAACATGCATACTGACAACATAAAGTCCCCCTTCCCCAGTAGCATGGAAAACTGGGAGCCCACTCCCAGTGTCCCTGGACTTATATTTCCTCACCCCAGGAGTGTTGGACACTGGGGGCCAACTCTCAGTGTCCTGAAATGTGTTTTCTTGCTCACCTATACTGTAGGCAAAGAAAACGGTCCCCAACATCTTTTTAATTTTTAAATCTGGATAAAAGAAAATGGTCCGTCGATATCCCCATGGTTTCCATACCCCTACCCCGACCCTCCCACTGAGAACCCACCACCCCCGTCCCCTCCTTACCCTATACTTACCTCCAGAGGACTTCTGCTGTCATTGTCTATGGACGGGACACACTTGCACTCTTCAAAGCCAAACCACAAACTGAGGAATCAAGGTAAGTGCCGTATAGTGTATTTCAATAGCATTTTGAACTTAGGTTCATAACTTTGCCATTTTTGGTATTTTTTCACCAAATTTTCAGTGTGGGCTTTTGGGATCCTACCTCATGAACACTGTGACTGTTGTTTTGTTAGTGGTGCCTGGAAGGTGATTTTTGCAGTCACTGCATGAAATCACTGTTTGGGACTGATTGATGAAATGACAGTGCCAGTGTTCTTGAGGTGGGGTCCCAAATCTATATTGAAAATCTGGTGATATAATTCTTCAAAGGGCAGAGTTAAGCACAGTCATTAAATTTTTCTATGACATGCATAAATTTGGTAATTTTAATATTTTGACTCTGAATTTTCAACGTAGCCATTTTTGACATCACCTGATGAACAGTACAGCTGTCATTTTCACATCCTGCCCAAAACATGTTTTGACACCTGTGGCATAGAATGGCGTTTATGGATTTTAACATTTTCATCTATGGGGTTTGTGAGGTAGGGTCATAAGAAGACTAGGTTGAAAGTTTGGGGTGAAAATATGAAAAATACCAAAGTTAAGAACATTCATTTCTATTTTGGTGCACCCTATAGTAATTTTGAAATTTTGAGTATTTTGACCCCAGATTTTCAACATAGCCTTCTTATTACCGACATCATGTATGTCACAGTTGTCATTTTCAAATCCTGTCAAAATGTGTTTTCCACCTGTGGCACAGAATGGCACTGCAGTTGTTTAGAATTATGTTTTGGCAGGATCTAGACATTTTCTGTACTGGGTACATGTGTTGGGGTAATCAGATGGCTATGCTGATAATTTGGCTATGCATCTATGGAGGATGGGTACATAGGGTCTGCAGGATCCTGGCTTCCACAGTAAAATAAGGAAAATCACAGAGCATGGGAGCACAGGGCCTGAAGGGGCTTGCGTTCCCACTGTGACATAAGGACTGTTCTGGACAGATAAATGAGATACAAGTAAGCGGTCTGAAAAATTATAGAAATTCATTGCAGCTTTATTAATGCACCATTAGGGTGAGGCTTCAAAAGTAGGAAATGTGACCTTAGGGTTCCCAAGCCTAAGACCCCACCCCACTGTGCATGCAGCAACAGGCATGTGGGTGTGTTTTGGGGTTGTGAACCATAATGCTCTCCCATTCTTCTATGCTCTACCCATCTTACCTTACTTACTCATGGAATGGGGTGAGCATTAGGGTTCACAACCCAAAACACACATCTCATGCTTGTTCCTGCATGCACAGTGGGGAGTGGGGTCTTAAGCTTAGGCACCCTAAGGTCACATTTCTCTACTTTTGACACTTCACCCTAATGGTGCATCAAGCAACGTTTTGTGCAATGAATATACACCAAAGACACAAATACAGATTTCAGTCATGTTTGTATAGTAAAATACACATATATTGTGCATGCTAAACAATATACATGCAGATGGTACTAGGTGCAGACACATGCATGCAATCTAGCACACATACACACTTCACAGAATAAACAAGCATAACCCACACACAACTCAAACGCTGAACTTCAAACCTGATTAGTTCCTGCATTAGGGTCTCTGGTGACAATATGATGTTTTGTTTAAAAAAAAGGTCTCAAAAGCTGTGATTGAAGAGCCTCCACCACTACACCCTCTTGTGATTGATTAGTCTCGATAGAGTGGGACAGTTACATTTTCCATGTTCTTGGTTCCTGGGTCACTAACAATTCCATTATCTAATGCCTTTAAATGCTTCAGATGTTTCTGATAGATTTTCAAGAAATATTTTAACTATGTCAGTCACACTGTTTAAGAGCAGAAGAGTATTACCTGGTCATGCTCCCTGACAAAGAGGCTTCTCCTTTTTCCTCAAGGTGCTTATGTAGGCAGATGAGTGTTTATACACTTATCTTTAATATATATATATTTTATATATAGCCTGGTGTGTCTGAGCTTTTTGGATTGCTGGCCTTTGTCGTCTACTCCATGGTCTGAAAACCTACTCTTATTCCTAAAAGCCCTATTACTGCTCTTAATGATACCTAACATGTACACTCTTATAACATAAATTGTAGTGAAAAAAGAAAAAAAACGTGCCACACTGGGAATGGAACTCAGGCCTTGTGCTCTGCCACTGTACTATCATTTCATATGGTTGGACATAGGGTTCTCGGCAGAGATCCATGCTATGGGTGTGCATATCCTGCATTACATGCTGATCTCCATACACAGCTGCAGTGTAGTTTATTGATTAACTCTCTGTCAGCTGGAAGAAACTTCCCACTAAGTGGCAGTCAAACCTGCTTGAGTGTGAAAGCCTGAGTCAAAACTAATTAAGTTGATGGAACATGGAACTAACAGTTTCATGTTCTGAAACCTATTTCAAGCCCTGCATACACCTTATCACTGAGCTCAGCAAAGAAATATAACAATTTTTGTCAAAGAGCATAAATTGCAGTGAGAGAAAAACAAGTATCTCACTGGGAATTGAACCAGTACCCCCACATACTGTGCTGGTGCTCTGCTACTGTGCTGTCATTCCACATGTTTGGGCATAATGTTTCTAAACAGAGATGCATGCTAGGCTAACACATATTCTGCACTGAGTGCAGACACCCTCTCCCCATATGCACAGTTGCAATGGAGTTTAGTAATGAACACATTACCAACTGGAAGGAATGCTTCCCACCAAAATGCATTCAAACCTATACAAGCCCCAAAACCTCGGCAGGAGCTAATTAAATGCAACACAGAACTAACAGTTCCATATTCTGAAACACTGTTTCAAGCCCTGCTGAAACCCTGTCACTGATACCAGCTGTGACATCTAACAATTTCTCTCATACACTACAAATAACAATGAGAATGAAAAAAATGTGCTTCATTGAGCACCAAACCTACGGTTGTATAGGACTGAAATCCTATACCGAGCCCTAAAAGCCTTAAGACTGACACCATCAATGACATCATGCAGCTGAATCACTCTGATTGAATGTAATCTTAAACTATACGAAATGCAGGTAAGAACACTAAGGGCCACAATATCATCTCCATGCACAGCCCCAGTTTTAACATGATCTCTTAAGGAATATAGTCTGACATTTTCCAAAGGCCTTATTTGACAGCATTTGGGGTATCTTTGTGCTGATGTGACTGAAAATGCCTCATCAATATTTGGCCCAGTGGCATGGAAGGGCTGAGGCATCATGCTTTACGTCCTGCCATGCCCGTGACCCGTGTTCACAGTGCAAGCGGGTCGTCAGGGGTCCGGGAGGAGAGGGTTAAGTGTTCGAGGATAGCCTCCTCTCCCGGGAGGGTGGGAGTGGCAACTGGCACTTGCCTGGCCCCTAGCTGTGGCTGGGGCTGGTACGCCCAATCGCGAAAATGTGGGGGTGGAGGCGGAGCAGACGCTGTGAGCTGCCTAAGAAGCATGTGTAGCTCGCCATTGGCATCATTGCGCTCTCACGCCTGCACTTGGGAAGAGAAAGCGGAGGAAAACAGCTGGCTGGTAGGGTGACAACGGTCCATTGCAGGCTTTGCACCTGGTCAGCGGACACCTCGAAGCTGAGAGGACTGGTGGATAGGGACCAGCTGGCAGGGAGCATAAGAAATAAAGGAAAACAATGCCTCACCAATATATTTTATTCTCTTCCCAGGTGTAAGGACAATTCAGGTTCCTTCTTACTGTAGTGATGTTGTCTGCTCAGAATACTTTATTATCAGTGGTCATCATGACAAGAAGATTCGGTTCTGGGATTGCAGGTAACTCATATTCTTAATATTATTTAATAAAAGAAGTGCCTAAGATATTATTGTACCAACACTAGTTCTTTTTCAGATGAATATAAAGCTGTCTTACCACTGTGGGGTCCAGTAAGGGTCCATTCACTAAAAATACCACCAACAGCTTAATCTGGTTCAAGGTCAGTTGGCATTCATCTGTACCCCAGTCATGCTTGAAAATAGGCAAGAATTTGTCTAGTGCACTTATTCAGTCAACAAAACTAAATAAAATAATAAGTAAAATAGAAATAGTGCTAGGATTTTCATTTACTCTCCTTCAGGGAGATGGGATCATAATTTGGCAGCGGAAGGCAGCTGTGTGATCACTTCCACTTCCATGTTTGCTGGCTTCACCCTATATTCAGATGTTTTGTGACATCTGGTGAAAAGTGTGAGGGCAAGCTCTGTAGAAGTCAATGGGGCAATTTTCACATTTTATGTATAGTATCACATCATCTTTTGGTGTAAATCAAAGCACCTGCTCGACTAACAAAAGCCTTGATAGTAAAGTGGTGGCTTTGATCTATGCCAAAAAGCAGTTTAACATAAAAAATAGAATGGTTTCAAAAGCAGAATCTTAGGCAACTCTGGAAGAAAACATTCTCAGTATTTACTTAGAATTATGAAGTTGACATTTTGTACACTATCAGTTTTGTAGGAATGAACCCAGTTTGGTACTGCAGTTTGTGATTTCCCCCTCTTTTGAGCATAGATAAATCATAGCTGTGCATGGCTCAACCATTTTACACATGGTCGGTAGCCTTGGTCATTCATAGTTTGCCATTTATTGTAACAGTGGTTATCCATGATAATGGCTGGTCCCTCCAACCCAGCACCTCATGAATGCATCATCACACATCTAATAAGCATCATCGACTCTCCCTGTTGCAGACATAAGACACTATTTATTTCTTATGAGGCCGAAATGGCACCAAGTGTGCGAGCTTGGTGGCACACTGTCCTCTCTCCTGCCTTGTATCTTCAAACAGTACTAGGCAGGAGTTTGATTCCCAGTTACTATACCAAACTGTTTTACAACATTGCTCTCCAGGGTATATATAAACTTACCCCATGAACTGCAGCGATTCAGAGTTTGATAAGGAATTATACTTGCCACAAGTCAATCAGCACCAAGAGTGTGAAAACACTGCAGTAACAAATTTAGTTAGAGGAACCAGTGCCGGGCAGTGTCCAGGGACACATTATGGGTGATCTGGTAAGTCTACAAGCTATAATATAACAAGTTAAGAAACATTCATGCAAGTCCCTTAGGAAAGCTAATGCTGCTTACATACATACCAAACTCATCACAGACTTGCAAAGTGCCTTCCAAATTTTAGGGTACTACAAAAATCTGCTTCAGCCTGCTTACTCTATCTCTTCCATCCTAGCCTTTAGAAGTGCCTCTGATGTAATCTCCAACTGTTGTGCCATTGCAAATTTTAAGTGATCAGTTTGTTTATGGCTCCTTGTTGGTGGTTCCTCCACCCCCAATAGTGCTGCCTCCTCTCCTCCACCTGGGAGCTTCAATTCCAACATACCCAGGTATATTTACCTCCGATTACTTGCCTTCCTGATTTTTTGAGAGCTTGTGCATTTAAAGCATGGCTCACATCCTGGGGCTGATGGTCTTCCCAGATTCCTGAAGTTGGCTGCTCCAGCTATTGCAGCCCCAGTCACTCACACCTTCAACTGCTCCCTGGTTACTGGGATTTTCCAGTGCCCTGGAAAAGTGATGCAGTTATTTCTTTACACAAAGTGTTCCCTCAAATTCTCCTGCAAACTACCTGCCTAACTCATTTCTTCCTTGCCGCTACCAAACATTAAAGAGGCTGGTTGCCAGGCAACTTACACACTACTACCCCTCTCACAATTTCTGACTACCATTCTGCTTTTTAGGCTTCCGCTCACATCCACCTCCCTTCTCAGGTTTATTGACTTTATCCTTGACAGGGTACCCGCATCCTGAAGAGTCCTCTCTTGGGTTGGGTCCTATTCCGCTCCTAGCATTTAAGTCCCTCCTCCTTTTCTTTCTCCTCCCTCTTTAAATCCCTACAGCCTTATCCCCTTTCTGTCTAGCCCCCAAAGCCCCTTTGCAGGGTACCCACATCCTGAAGGGGTCTGTCCCTTGCAGGTTCCTTGCATCCTGAAGGGGTCTCCCAGGGACATGACTCTTCCCCTACCCCCACCTCCTTTTCCCCTCTTTTCTTACATAAGCACTTGTTTACTTATTAACCCGGCACTTATTATAGTCCAGTCTTTCTACATATTACATGCAACACTGTTTTAACACTGTTTGTAACACCTGCCTTATAACTGTAGATTAATGTTGATCTTGTAACTTGAATGTAACCTGAACATGACCATTCCCCTCTCCCACCTCACCCTTCCTTCTCCTTTCCACCTTTCTTCACGTAAGCACTTGTTTACTTATTAACCTGTCACTTATTATTGTCCACTCTTTTCTACCTATTAGCGCAACACTGTTTCAACACTGCTTGCAACACCTGCCTTACAACTGTATGTTAATGTTGATCTTATAACTTGAATGTTTAATGTCTCACTCCTATTGTACCTTTTCTGCTGGGTCACACCAGGAGACAAGCGACTTGTCGCTCAGTGTGCCTTCCTGATGAAACATTTCAATAAATAAATAAATCTTTACTAATAGGGTAATAGTCTGTCCATATGTGTCATAAGTTTTACTTAGGTGTTGTTTGACACTGTGGACCACCCTACTAATGGCTAAGCTTGGCATCTCTGATATCTCCTCTTCATCAATTTCCTGGCTGTCCTCCTATCTCTCTGGTTGCTCCCAGATAGTGTCCACTGGCTTAACCCTCTCTGGCCATAAATAAGTCAATATGTGTTTCCGCAAGGGTCTGTACTGGACCTCTTTTTAACTTTTTCATCAATGACCTACCAAGGGTTGTGAAATCAGGTAATATCTAGATGTGTGCGGATTACACTATACACGCTAGTGCTTTTCAACTGACTATAGGGGCCATGGCAGCACAGCACTAAGTCATGTAGCACTGTCCCAACATAGATCCTGAAGTACGCCAAGAGTGGATAGCACGGAGCACTATCTGCATTATTGAGAGGGACCTATGCAAATGAGCCCATTAGACATGCAAGGCGCTAAGCTGCATTTGCATGCCAATTATGGGCTCATTTGCATGTGTAGTGAGGCAGGGTGCCCCTCCCAATTGCCCGGTCCCATGTGTAGATATACCTGGTGCTAGTGGTCCCCTCCGTATGATCCCCAGCCCATACTGTAATAAAAGATCCCTGGTGCTGGTGGTCCCACCCTCCAGTTGCCATCCCATACTCTAATAAAACAAATCCCTGGTGATAGTGCCCCCTCCCGATTGCTGGCTCACACTGTAATAAAAAATTATTGGTGCTAGTGGTTCCCCCTTCCCCGAGTGCCAGCCCATACTGTAAGAAAACAAATCCGGTTACTAGTAGTTGTAGCCATCCGATCGCCAACCCTTACTGTAATAAAAAAAAATCTGTGGAGCCAATGGTCACCCTCTGATCACCAGCCCATACTGTAACAAAAAATCCTTGGTAGTAATGGTCCCTCCTCTGATTGCTGGCCCATACTGTAACAAAAAATCCCTGGTGCTAGTGGACCCCCCATCACCAGCTTGTACTGTAATAAAACAAATCCCTGGTGCAAGTGGTCCCCTTCCTCCCATTCTGATCTCCAGCCCATAGTAAAACAGAAAACCCTTCCAGGTGTCCAGTGGTCCCCACGGCATCGATCCATAGTACTGCCCATGCTACATGGTACGGTATGTGATGTCATAGCCCCATACATGTAGAAATACCAGCAAAGATAATGTTACTACATTTAGAGAGCCCCTACCTGATCCTATTCCCATGCTATTGTTACTACAGAGCACCCGCAACCCTGTCTCCTGCCTTACGTCATCAAAATGCTGTTTTCATGGTGGGCTGCAGTGTGGGTGGCTGCTTGGTTTGTACATTGTAGTTACTAACTGGGCACACTAAGGTAAATGTATGTGCTTAACCTTGATAAAACATTTCAGACTATCTCATTTAGCTCATCAGGCTGGCATCTTCCTGCTATGAGTTGCCTGCCTAAATCGTGTCAGATACTCTTTTCAAGACATGGATTCCCAGGTTTGAAAAAACAAAACTTCATTCACTTACTTAGCAATCCTGGGCAAGCCACATAACTCTCCTAAATGTTTACCAATTAGTCTCTGCCTAACGCTCTTGACCTTTCACAACATATCTGTATACTTGGATGGGTACTACCAACTGGTGCTACTGTTTATACAGTACAATCAAATTACTTTTCTTTTTCTGAACCATTTTGCCTTCAGATATAACTTATATAATTTAATCGGGTTTTATAGATAATTGTTGCTCTGATAGAAACACAGAAATCTTACTTCAAGGAAGCTCTTGCAGCAGGCCAGCACCATTAGAATTTAGCCATCATGCACCAGGACCACATGGAAACTAGCAGTTTACGACAGAGAACCTCCCACCACTAACATCACCCTCTGACGTTGGCCTTCTCCTATGAAGGTGGATGGTCCCTACACCCTCCTCAGTTTTTACTGCCATTGACCTGCGCACATCGGACCACAGCAGATGCCGGTGCCACAGTAGACCGCTTTCCTATGCTTGATGTGCTTTTTATTTTCTTTAGTTATAACATTGATTTTTGGTGTTACCTACATCAAGTTTAGGTCTTCTCCACCTGCCTCATCTTCTGATCGCTCCACGAGGCGTGCCTGCGTGCAAACATATTCCTGAACAAGATGGTCACGCTGCTTGTATCCTTTGCCTAGGTCCCAGCCATGACACCAAAGCCTGCCAAATCTGCTAGAAATTCAGTCAGGCCACACAGAGATGTCATCTAAAATCCTGGAGAGCCATCTAATCAAACAGAAGCTCACCACGATGGAAAAGGAGCTGTAGGACAGGAGCTCTTCGGCTTCACCAGCCCAGCCTCTGGGGCTTCCTCCTCTTCTCAGTCCTAGGACAAAACAGGTGAGAAGCACTGGAACAAACACTGGGACTGGGACCAGTCTGCTTCCCACTCACAGTCTCCTCATAAACCTTCCGACCATGTTGTGGTCAGCCCTAGAGCCCCACCTGCCCATACTACCGCTGGGCTGCTGGTGATCTTGCCGCCCTTATCTCTGTCACGGGTGGTGGCTCCTCAGGACAGGGACTTTGTCTCCTGCTCTCCAGCCCCTGATGCTCAGACCCATCACTTCCATGAGCTCTCAGCCAGGAGGCTTGGTCAACGTGGCTTTACTGGAATTGGTTCCTCTGCCATCACCCCCAGCCTAGTCGCTACCTGCATCAATTCCCTCTACTGGGTCCAATGCCAGTCCTTCTTGGCAGCACCTGCAGCAGGCTACTGGTGTTTCCTCCAATCAAATGTCGCCTCTGCCTTCACCAGGAGGTCTCCTTTCCCCCAGACACCCATCTCTGCTCTCCTGGCACCAGCAGATTCCCTCCCAGGCATCCTCAACCAGCACCCAGTAGGCCCCCACCAGTACTGCCGATGCCACAGCCTTTGGGCGAGCACCAGCCTTGTATCTATCACAGCCTGTGGGCCTGGCACCGGTCCCACAGCCTGTGCCTGCTGGCTCTCTGCTGGGTACCCACACCAGCCCCGCCCAGCCCCAATGCCACCCTTACATTTCCTGGCACCAGCCTACCCTTATCTGCTACTATGTAATTACACTGCACCAGTGGACTACAGTGCCTTTTTCTAACTAGTGGTCTTTATATAGAAGCAGACCCCAGCTCCTCAGGGCCTGCCTCCAGCATCCCTAGGTGGCCCGCCGGAATCTTCCAGCTCGGACCAGGTGCGACCAGGTACCAGTACCTCTCGTATGCGGGGGTCTATGGGATGCAGACCCGATGCGGCTCCGTACTCACCAAGACGGGGCATTTTTTTATTTTATTTATTTATTCTAGGATTACAAGTACCTTGAGCCAAGGCTCTTTACAAAGGTTCCACGTCAGAAATAACTAACAACAAGGAAGCAACAGTGAAATAACAGTAAACAATTCATGTACAACAGTGCTATTGAAAGGGGTCAATTATAGGAAGAGTAAGGGGTAGAGGATGAGGAGAAGTGTATGTAGTTAACAGAGGCAGCTATAGTAAGATGGTGAACACAGCTAGGATGCATATGCCCACAAGGAATGAGTAAGGTCAGGCACCGGGGTGGCAGAGAAACAGAGATGAGAGGAGAGAGGAGGATGAAGATGCAGCCGGAGGCATTTGTCAAAAATAAATGGGAAGGAGTGATAGAAGAGAAAAGGGGGCGGTGGATAAGGGCTGTAATGGGGCAAGGAGAGACTAATGAGGTGGTATGAAGACCTGAGATTTGAAGTGGCGCCTCAGGAGCTGGGGGATGGGGACTGTGGGGCCAGGGGTTAAGCAGTATATTAGAAGTTAGGATTTAAGCTGTGTAGGTCATCCTCTCCAAGAGGCAGTCACAGGAGCTGGAGGCAATGAGATGGGCCCGGAGTCTGGTTTTGAACAGACCTAGTGTTGAGGCAGAGGAGATGGTGTGGCTGAGATCATTCATCCATAGAGGAGCCCTATAGGCTAAGGAGTGTTGGCCCCATGAGTTCAACAGTGAGGAACTTGTAGAATCTGGGTTGTCGAGCCCTGGTGTTGTGTCGGTTGGTATTTTGATGTAACAAGGCAGTAACACCGGGGTGTGAGGCCAAGGTTGATTTTTCCCCGCCATAGCACATGTGATATACTTTATACGGTTGGAGAGCTGGAGCCATCTGGATTGTTCATAAAGGCACAGGTGTGGGTGAGGCAGTGGACACCAGTTGTGAGTTGGCATGCTTTGTTAAGAGCAGTTGTTATACGTCAGAGAGTGGACGCTATAGCGGAGCTGTAGATAATGAGGCATAATCAATAATGGGCACCACAGAGCTCTGGACGGCAATCTTTAGGGCCTCTGGGGTGAGGTGCTGCCTGTGTTTGTAGAGTAATCCAAGCATGTGCCGACAGCTTTAGCCACGCTGTCAATGTGAGCCGTATAGGAGAGATTGGGGTCAAGTAGAATCCCTAGGTATTTGAAAGAGTAAACTTGTTCGAGGACAGTCCCCTGCTTGGTGGAGATGGCAAGGGTGTTGCTTGTGACGGTTATGTGAACTGCAGAATAGCAAGGACTTGGTTTTCTTGTGATTGAGGACTAGTTTGTGATTGGAGAACCATGTTTCAATGGCACTGAATCCGAGTTGGAGGCTGAGTTGTAGTGGTGAAAGGTCCTTGTGCGAGAAAGACAACAGCATCATCCGCGTACAGGATGATATGTTCTGAGCAGGATTGTGGTAGGGAGTTTAAAAGAGGCTGAAGAGGAGAGGCCCAGTGTGGACCATGAGGTGCTCGGAGCGGACAGACAAGGTGTCCGAGATAGTATTGGCAATTTTACTCTTTGAGAGCGGTTGTCAAGGTAGCTTCTGAACCAGTGGGCTGAGTCCAGTGCAAGGCCAGCAAGGAGTAGTTGGTCATACAGCAGCCGATGATGGACCATGTCAAAAGCCTGAGAGGTCGATGAAGACAGCTCCTATAAAAGTCCTTTATCAAGGAACTATGCACTGCAGCAGTAAATTCAAACAGGGCAGTGGTGGTACTGTGCCCTTTCCTAAAACCGTGCTGTTGTGTGCACAGAATATTATATTTGTCCAAATAATCAGTGAGCTGGTCCGCAACAGTACGCCTAGGGCCTTGGATAGTGGTGGCAATATGGAGATCAGGCGGTAGTTAGAGTGGCGGTCTTATCCCCAATTTTGTGGACCAGGGTCACAATGGCAGTTTTCCATATTTCAGGGAATGTACTGGTGCGGAGAGAGAGGTTAAGAATTTTAGTTAGGGGACTGAGAACCTTGTCAAGTGTAAGTGATAGCAGCTTAAGGTCCAGGGTGTCACTGCTGATTCTGGAAGTGGAGTTGGCTGAGGTGATGTGGTGGCGAGCATCATTCATCTTAATCTCCTGAAGTACAAATGAGGGTGGTTTGATAGAGTGCAGGGTGAGTTAGAGGGGGATGACTGACTGTGAAGAAATCAGGTGGTAGAACAGTACTGAGGTCAGTAAAAGCCATGTTAAAGGTATTTGCAATGACCATGGGATCAAGGGTAGTGGCCCTTCAACAATTAACATGGCCGAGGGGACTTTGATTGTTTCCAGTAACATCCTTGATATTGTCCCAGAGCACCACCATTTCCCCAGGTTTTGGTGAGGATGTCCTTATAATATGAGCTTTTGTGAGATGAATGAATTTTGTGCAGGCATTATGGGCATGTTTGTATTTTTGGATGTCAGATAAAGCCACTGCCCATAGGTGGTCCCTAGATTTCAGCTGGGAAAGGAGCTCTGCAGTTATCCAAGCGTTGCAGAGGGCTTTGTTTTCCATTTTTGAAGGAGCGAAGAGGTCACAGGCCTTATTGAAGACAGTGATTAAGTAGCCGAGGGCAAGGTTAACATCCATCGCCTTGTAGATGGGCAGCCAGTCTTGCAAGGATAAGTACTGTTTGAGATGGGTAAGTTGACCATGGGGAAGGACTCTGCTGGTAATGATTATAGGGAGTGGCTTTAGAAATTTATTGGACCATTCACATATAACTGAGGAGTGGTCACTGAGAGAGAGTCTGGGAGAATGGAGGTATGAGAGATCCTGGTAGGGTGACTGGTGAGAACCCAGTCAAGCAGGGTACTGGTGCCAGTTTTGTAATTTATCTGAGTTGGTGTGGTGACCAATTGTGACAGGTTGGCAGCTGCAAGGGTATCCTTATGATTGTAGACATCAGATGCGAGCCAGTTTATATTGAAATCACCAAGCAGAATGTGTTCAGAGCCAGGAGGTTGGGAGCTGACGGTTAAGAACTTCTTTGATGCTAAGATCTTGATCTCAAAGTGGAATATATACAGAGACGATGGTGAGGGCTTTTGATTGGGACCTAGAAGAATTTTAATGAGCAGAAGCTGTGCTGAGAGGCAGGGACAGGGGATGGAACAAGGTGCCCCAGGAGATTATCCTTAATGAAGATGGCACAGCCCCTCCCCTTTTAGAGACACGGTCCAGTCTGAAAGCCCTGTAAGGTAATTGCCAGATCAGGAACTTTTGGTGTCAGCATGTTTCAACTACAGCAAGGGTGTCAGGATTATGTTGGCTGATAAAGGCTTGCGTGCATCGAGCTTTGGTAACAGGCTGCAGATGTTAATGGTTTGCGATGGTGAGAGCTCCTGCCTTTTTCAGAATACTTGAACAGTCCAGGCTAGGGTTCAGATGGACGTTGCCTGAGATCTGTAGAAGTAGGAGGAGCTTCATTGAACAGAGACGCAGTTCCAATAGTGATAATTTGTGTTTCCTTTTAGCGTATGGGCAGTAGTTAGAGTCCATATGACAGTCCGATGATATACAATGTGGTACAGTAGGGATAGGCTGGCTTTAAGACCAATCTTAGTGGTGTTAAGAAGCAGCCAGGTATTTCCAAGTGGAGGTCCATGGGGAGGACTGGTCGAGAAGCAGAGCGTTCACAAAGTACTGCTGATATTGATTAAGTAGACAGATGCATGCCGGCTGAAAGTGAGCCAGATGAGGTGGGTGAGGATGACTGTGATTATTCAGAGTCTTCCTCCATACCAGGGGTTCTTCTTAGGCTGAAGAACCCATTAAGGCAATTCCTAGTGCCCAAGTCCCCTCCTGATGATCAATCATTCATGGACATCATGAGGCACATCCAGGCCACCATGGACTGGGAAATGGAGGAACAGGACCCAAAGCTGCATCGCATGGCAATTTATTTGAGGCAGCCTGATGTCCCTCCTCATGGTTGTGCCCCTCCACAATTGACTGTTATGAAGATGTCAAAGGGCAGTTTGGAATCACCCCTCTACCGCTCCGACAGTGCCCAAAAAGCAGACAGGCTTTACCACACTCCAGCTAGTAAGCCGTTTCTGGAGGTCAAGTCAAAGCTGACTCTGTGGTCATCAACACGGCACATGACCACAACAAGAAGCCTTAACATTTCGGCGCTTTCCTGTGAAAGGGAATCCAGACAGCTGGACCACCTGGGAAAGCAAGTCTTTGCATCCTCCACCCTTGTCATGTGGGCCATTAACTATTTAGCCAACATGGTCCAGTACCAGAATGTCCTCTAGGATCAGGCCAGGGAACTGGTTCAGGATTGCCTGACCACACCTCCAAAATACAGCTTGCCCAGGTCCTTAGGCGGGCTCCGGCTAGGGACCCACGTCCTTCCGTCCACCTGTGATGTGGATGCCTCGGACAGAGGAGCTGCTGCAGGTGTCTGCCTTGGTGCCATTCCTGACTCTGCTACTAACTTTGCCTCAGAAGTGCAGTCCAACATTTTGAATACCCCTTTAGGGGTCCTGCTCTTTGATGGGGCTGTCCAGGATCTAATTTCCTCCTTCAGGAGTCGGCCACGCCCTCTCATCTGTTCACTTACTGTACCATACCAAACCTGCAACCACCATTTCACCACTCCTCCTGCAGACAGGCCCATCCACCCACCAAAGGTCAGGGCAAATGCAAAGTGATATCAGCCCCACCTTCAGCCACTGGCAGAGCTCCTCAGGCACCTGCGGCCACCCTCCGGTACCCGCCCTACCTCCTGACTCTTTGGTCGACCACCCCTTCCAGCAAGGGTTCTGGGGAGGTGGTTGAGGTCAGTTTTCACTTCATCTTGATGGATAGCAGGGCTCTACCTCAGACAGCTGGGTACTGCAGGTCATAGAAGACGCCACATGCTAGACCTTATGGCCGCCAGAAATCCTCTGAAAACTCCTCTTACCCTCAGTTCATTTGTCCCTTGTTTGGGAGGAAATTCAGACTCTTTGCAAAAAAGTGTCCCTCCGGCCTAGTGGGGCAAGGGTTCTACTCCCACTTCTTTCTGATCCCCAGAAAGACCGGGATCGCCGCCCATCCTGTATATTAGTCATCTCAACTTGTACAAAGAGTGCAAATGCTTCTGGATAGTCACCTTCAGAGGTTGCTGCACCTCTTGCACCAGGGAGACTGGCTCTGTTCTTTGTAAATGCAGGATGCTTATCTGCATATCAACATTTTCCTTCCCATTGGCGCTTACTCCGCTTCCATTTCCAGGGATCCCATTTTCAATTCTAGGCCCTCCCTTGTGGCCTCTCTTCAGCCTCAGGGTTTTACCAAGTACCAGGCATGTGCGGCTACCTTGAAGAGACAGGGTTTCAAGTGTTTCCCTACCTGGACAATTTGCTGTTAGTGGCACCTCCAAGGACCGCCTTGTCCAGACCCCTGAAGTATACCTTTCTACTCCTCCTCCTCTTCCAGACCTTGGGTATCACCATCAGTCAACCAAGTCCTGCCTGTCTCCTTGCTAGCACCTCCAGTATAGGGAGGTTCTGGATACCACCAGGGCATGGCATCCTTGCCCAGTGACAGGGCAGAGCATCTGATGGCCCAGGCTCGCCTGGTCTCCTCCAGTTGCCAGGTCCCCACAAGGGTGTTCCTGTGACTCCTGGGTCACATGGCAGCAGCAGTTGCCTCGGTTCCCCTCAGCCACCTTCACATGTGAATACCTCAGTGGACATTAAGAGTCCAGTGGGATCAATACATGGACAACCTAGACCAGATAGTCATGGTCTCCGATCCTGTCAAAAGAGTCCTGTCGTGGTAGCTAGAGCCAGCCAGCCTGCTTGAGGAAGGGGTTCCTTACAAATCTTGATCACTCATCAGATTCTCATGAAGGAAGCCTCGGCTCTAGGTTGGGGAGCTCATTTAGATGCTCACCAGACTCAAGGTGCTTGGACAGAAGTGGAACAGGGTCTCCACATCAATGTTCTGGAGATGCTAGCAGTTCTGTATGCTATGTAGGCCTTCCAGACTCATCTCCTCCCTGGTCCACTGGTGGTGCAGATGGACAGCATGTGTATGATGTATTACATCAACAAGCAAGGGGGGACCTACTCCTACCCCTGTCTTGAGAGGCGATGAGGGTCTGGTACTGGGCCATTGCGCATGGTCTGGTGCTCTGGTCAGTCCATGTTTCAGGCATCCAAAATGTCCTGGTGGACAGTCCAAGCTGCTCCTTGTCAAAGGCTCATGAGAGTAGGAGCTTCTGAACCCAGTGGTCGAAGATTTCTTTGACAGATGGGGTCAGCCAGAGTGCTATCTTTTGTGTCCTCACACAATGCAAAACTGATGCTTTTTTGATCACTCGATCCTGGGTCTGGAGTTTTCTGTCAGGATGTATTGTTCCTCTCAATATCCAGTGACCACGGTGACTGTGATTGAGCAACTGCAAAAGGACAACATAATCACAGTGCTTGTGTTCTGGGCTACCTGGCAGGGTGGCAACATGATACCAGGGTGGGCAACTACGGCAATAGGATGTGCGTATATACACACGCGGAGGTGGGCACGCCGCATGATGGGTGGAAGGGGAGGGAGGGTATGGGTGTAGTGCAGTGGTCGGCTGTCGAGCTGGCTGTGTGGTGTGGTGGGTAGGGTGGCAGGCTGGGATTTGGAGGGTTCTGTGTTCTGTTCTAACCCCAGTAATACTCCAGGTATTCATAACTTTCTGCAGTAAGCCTGGAGGTTAGACTACCCCGAGAGAATGGAACATATGCAAATGATGGAATCATCTGCACGTAACAACTTTTCAAATGCTGCCCCATACTAACTGCCAATGTTCTAAACCTCCTCAGATTTTACTCTCCGCCTGAACAGTCTGGTTGCTCAGAGTGTCACTCTTCATCATCTGTCTGAAGTGAAGAAACTTATAAAAAAATCATATAAGTATAGTTTCTTTTCATTTGCTGCCCCAAACCTAAGAAAAGACCGTTGAGCCCGGTTTTAAAATTGTAGACAATGTGGGATGTTTTGCAAGGCAGATAAGCACACTATGTGTATGGCTTGTCTGGGATATGAGCATCTTAAAGAGGACTGTCAAATCTGCCTGACATTCCCTGAAAACTGTTGAAAAACACCTGGAATGGCTGAAAAGAAGCTCCTCAAGGGTCCCTCTGGCCTGACCAGCCGATACCCTCTTTTATTGTGGCTTAACCCACGTCTGTTGCTACTTTCACCCCTGAGAAGGGTGATAAAGCTACTAAGAGGACTTCTGAACCGCTAGTTCCCTGGTTCGCTTCTAAAAAAGCACATTAGCTGAAGCATACAAAACCCCAACATATTGATCAGGTACCAATTCCAGATGGCTGCTGATACTAGCGACACTGCAGCCAGATGGATGGCAAACTGAGTAGCCCAGAGGAGATTTGCTTGGCTGAGGTCCACAAATTTCACTGCTGATACACAATCTAAGGCCCTGGACTTTCCTTTACAGGGAAATGCTCTTTTGGAGAATCCGCAGTGGCATACATGAAGAAGGTGGATGAGTACAAGGCCACTTACAGAAGCAACTCTAGTAAGAGAGAGCTTCTCCATCCACCAGGCCTTATGGAAGGGAGGCCAGGGCAGGTCTTTCCACACCAAGCCCTTTTTCCAGCCAGTGGCCACATCCAGTACCAACAGTACCCTTAGCAGGGTACTTTAGGGCAGGGGTTGAAGGGATCTAGGCGTGGAGCTCAAGCACAACCTCTACCCCAAACCAAGCAGACCCCTGAAGTACAGGCCGCCTCCTCACTCCCTGTCAGAGGCAGACTTTCCCACTTCCTCCAGGCTTGGCTGACCATCACCACAGACAAGTGGGTCCTGGAGGTAGTGGGTCAGGGTCTGTCTTTGGATTTCAAATCCTTCCCTCCTCTTAACAGCCAGGGGTTTCAGTGCACCTTCACTGGCAGAAAAGATTCTGCTGGAGGCAGAGGTCCAGAAACTGCTACTTTTAAAAGCAGTGGAACCTGTCCCAAGTCCATTGAGAGGAAGGGCTTTACCCAGATACTCCCGCCACAAAGAAAAGTGGGGAGGTGGCTGTATTGGATCTCAGAGCCCTAAACAAACATCTAAAAAGCCAAAGTTCAAAATGGTAACTTTAGGATGTTGATTCTGCCAACAATCCAGAAAGGGGATTGGTTGGCATCACTGACTTGAAAGACGCCTATTTCCACATTCCCATATGGGAGTCTCACAGAAAATATCTCGGATTCAAACTCCCTTCAGGTCACTACCAATTTTCAACCCTGCCTTTTGGCCTTTCTTTGGCCCCATGGTGTTTACAAAGTGCCTAGCACCAGTGGTAGCACACCTTGAAGACAGGGTGTAAGAGTTTTTCCATACTTGATGACTGCCTGTGGTGGGCAAGTCGCCACAACAGGTCATTCAGTATCTAAGCCTTACCAAGGCCTGCTGGAACTTTAGATTCATTATCAGTCTCAGAAAGTCAGTTCTCACTCCTGCACAAAAGTTGCAGTTCATAGGGTAGAGATAGATACCCCGCAGGGCAGGGCATACCTCCCCTGGACAGGGTCAGAAATCATCAGCTAGTAGCAAACTCCTTCACCTTGAACAGGAGCAAGCCTGCAAGGCAGTTCTTGCAACTTCTTGGTCATATTGCTGCATCCACAGCCACAGTGCTGGGTTCAAGGTTTCAAATGAGGGACATCCAGTTCCACCTCAGGGCTCACTGGAGTCAAAGAAAAGATCCTCTTCAAAACCTATTCCATTCACAAGAACTTCTGGCAAGCCTTGTAGTGGTGGAAGGAAGTACCCAATCTAAGGGAAGGTGTTCTTTCAGAGAGACTACCCTCAGTTGTTCTCATAACAGATGCATCCCTATTGGGCTGGGGCGCCCACCTGGGAGACCATACAATCCAGGGTACCTGGTCAACCACAGAGTCCCTCCAGCACATAAACTTGTTGGAACTCAGGGCTGTCTTTCTGGCTCTAAGGACCTTTTCAGGATTGGTACAGTCAAAGGTGGTACAGGTCAGAACAGACAATACCACCACAATGTACTACATCAACAAACAGGGAGGCACCAGGTCAGGGCTTCTTTGCACAGAGGCCATGAAAATTTGGACTCTGGCATATTCTTTGGGAATCTTCCTGCAGGCAGTCCATCTACCAGGAAAGGACAATACCCTGGTAGATGCCTTAAGTCGAATCAACCAGGCTCATCACGAGTGGACTCTGAACAAACTGGTGGTAGACATAATTTTCAGAAGGGGGCACATCAGAGGTGGACTTGTTCGCATCCCACCAGAACCACCATTTGCCTTAGTACGGCTGCAAGCCACCAGATCAGGCACTTTGCCCTGGATGCTCCTGACTTAGATTGGTCAGGGAGGTTCTTGGATGCTTCCTCCTTTCCCTGGTTTTCAGAGTGTTACTCAAGCTCAGGTCCCACTTAACATCTCTAATTCTAATAGACCCGGATTGGCCCAGGCAGCCATGGTACTCTCTAATGCTCTCCATGTCTGTGGCCAAACCGACACGACTCCTCTGAGGCACAGTCTATTGACCTCCAACCAGGGACCCTGTTATACCCGAACCTCAAGTCCCTCAACCTGAAAGTTTGGTTCTTGTTGAACTAGAATATGCTGACTTGCAGCTCTCTGAATCAGTGCTTCACATTCTGAGGGGTTATAGGAAACCCTCTACTAAGAAAACTTATTCTTCAAAATGGAAATGGTTTTCCAATCTGGTGTTCGACTAATGATTCCATTCCATTACAGGCTGGGTCCCAGCTGTTTTGGATTATCTCTCTCATTTACATTCTCTGGGTCTACACTCCAGTTCACTCAAGGTGCACCTTGCAGCATTGTCAGCTTACATTTCTGCTGGTGCCAGGGTATCACTAGCTTAGGACCCCATTTTTAGAAGGTTCTTCAAGGGTTTGGCCCATTTGCACCCTCCTCACAGGGCACCTGTGCCAGTATGGGACCTTAATGTTTGTATAGCCAAGCTCATGGGCATCCTTTGAGCCTATGGCTACAGCTTAACTTAAATATGTTACTTGGAAAACAGTTTTTCAGGCAGTGACTTTGCAAGAAGAATAATTGAGCTCCAGGCTCTCTATGGAGCAGGATTATATCTCTTTTCACAGAGATAAGGTAGTTTTGAGAAGAAATAGGAAATTCCTCCCTGGCCCAGTGGCACTGAGGGTTAGGGCTCTAGATGCCTCACCTCGCCACACCGGCGACCTGGATTCGGGAGCAGGCTTTGGAAGTCGGGGGGGTCGGCAGAAAGCTAGGATGAAGCATCTGTGTGACAGCTTTGCCTTCCGGGGGTGTAGGAGTTAAGCGCCGCTCCTGGGTGACCCATGATGGCCAGGGCAGCAAGGAAATATGCGACGCGGTCAAGGCAACGGGGTGAGAGCTTGGCAGATGCTGGACGTTATTGCAATGACCAAGTGCCGTGGGGGGACAGAAAAGAAAGAAAAATATCATCCCAGTCCTCTGATGAGATGACGGAGGCCCCAGGGAATGCACACATAATGCAACGGCCCAGATGCACCCGGTTCTCCTTGCCAGGCCTGTTCGGATCCAGGTAGGCACTTCACACATAGGCGACACCACCGGGTAGGGCAGAACCAGCCTCAGAGGTGATCTGAGGGTCAAGCCTGCGTGGGTCCGGGTGGGGAGTATTCTCGGAGATGCGGGGGTTCAGGCCAGGAGTAGTGGTCTATCCGAGGGCACTCCTGAAGGAAGCCCATGGTTGGGAGTATAAAGAAAGTAAAAAAAAAAAATAAAATAACCAATCATTATCCCTACCTGTCTTCTTCATTGAGCATTCTACTTCTGGTGAAAGAAGACTTCATAGTTTAGATGTAAAGAGAGCTCTCAGTTATTATATTACAGCCACTAAGGACCATAGGCAGGACAGGAAACAGTTGTTTCTGCTCTATGGGGATGGGAAAAGTAATCCAGCTTCTAAAATATCTATTTCTCATTGTATAGTCCAGTGTATTCAATTCTGCTATACAAAAGCTGGTAGGGAGCCCCCAATAGGGTTGAGGGAAAATTCCATTCAGAGGAACAGCTGCTACTCTGGCAGCTGCAAGGGACGCTCCACTGGTTGATATCTGTAAAGCAGCTACCTGGAAGACAGTACACACTTTACAAAGCATCACAGTCTGGATATCCAGTCTTGAAGTGATGCTAGGTTTGGCACAACAGTCCTGCAAAGTCTATTTCCTAAGTAAATGTTCTGTGCCCACCTCCAGTGGTACTGCTTTAGAGTCTGCAGAAAGTTATGAATACCCGAGTATTACTGGGGTTAGAAGGAAAATTACCACCTTACTAATTCTGTTTCTTCCCAATGATACTCAGGTATTCATAACTTCCCACCCTACCTTCCTTCCAGAACTCAAGCTCTGCACTCGTGCATGCTGCACTACCACAACAGGGGTACATCACAATGTCTGTATATATGATGCCACATAGTGGTACAAGTTGTAAACAAAGCTTATGGTCTTTATTTTCTTCAGATGTTTATCTGACATGCTGATTCTTTGGAATTTTTGTTTTTCTCCAGTTGGAGCTTTCTTATGGCAAAAATTGGGTTATTTTGAATTATCTCTCTCATCTTTAATACTTGCAGTATTTTATTGTGTTGCTTGTCTATTCAGGCTCCTAGGAAATGTGAGGAGGTTTAGAACATTGGCAGTTAGTATAGGGCAGCATTTGAAAGGTTGTCATGTGCAGATGATTCCATCATTTGCATATGTTCCATTCTCTTGGGCAGTCCAACCCTCCAGGCTTACTGCAGAAAGTATGAATACCTGAGTATCACTGGGAAGAAACAGAATTACTAAGGTGAGTATTTTTTCTTCTGGGGCACAATCGTATTTTACGTCAGGCTGTTTTTAATTTTTGCAAGTTTTACCACCCTCCTGACATGCACCCCTGAGTTGAGAATCTATAAGTAGGGGGTGTGGATGGCGATTCTCCCAACATATCATGTAATCCCATCGCTGGTCTTGTGGTCGCCGTGAGTGTACATCGTCGTTATTTATTTTCAGTGTGTACACCGCCCAGACAGTGATTGCAGTTCAACATTCATTTTATGACATAGACCTGTCCCTCTCCTGAAAGGGCAGTTTCTGTACATCTTCCCTCCCATCCCGCTCTTCCGGCAGGTGCTTCTTAGACTCCAGTTGGAAGGGGCAGAGATGATACTCATAGCCTCTTCTGGCCTAATCAGATTTGGTTCCTCTTGCTGCAGGAGCTAGCGGTGGAACCTCAGTGCTCTTGCCCTGTGCACTGGCTTGCTCTCCTAGGACCAGGCCACCCTGGTCCATCTGGATCTAAAGTCTCTACATCTCTATGCATGGCTCCTGAAGACTTAGCTTCACCTGCTTTGGGGTTTCCTTTAGGGTACATATGTCCTGGTGGCTGCTAAAAGCCCTCCACTCAGGCCACTTATACCATGAAATGGGAGCGCTTTTTCCTTTGGGCCACTTCATGCCAGCTAGAGCCCTTCACCTGTCCAGTGAGTCAGGTGTTGAGACCTTCTCTCCTTTCAGACTCAGGCTTAGGGTACTCCTCTTTCAAGGTGCATCTTTCTGCCATCTCTGCATACCATGCACCTGTTGAGGGCAGGGTCGTGGCTCAACTTGAGGTGTCTTGCACCTTCCTGTGGGGCATTTTGAATCTGAAACCTCCCATTCAGGACCCAGACCCACCGTGGGACCTCAATTTTATGTTGGAGAAACTCATGTTACCTCCCTTAGAACTGGCCACGAGTTGCAGCTTACGCTTTCTGTCATGGAAAGCACTCTTTTTAGTTGCTGTTACTTCTGCTCAAAAGATTTCCGAGCTTCAGGCTTTCAAGGAAGCTCCCTATCCAGGAGCGCCACGTCAGGACTTTCGCTGACTGCCTCCAGGCAGATCACTCCCCCCCACAGAACGCTGCCAACCGCGGGGCGTGTTGAGAACAAAGGAAGCTCCTATCCAGGAGAGCTTAAGCGGGATTCTCGGCTGACTGCCTCCAGGCAGATCACTCCCCCCACAGAACGCTGCCGACCGCGCGTGTTGAGAACAAAGGAAGCTCCTTATCCAGGAGCGCCACGCTGGACTTTCGCTGACTGCCTCCAGGCAGATCACTTCCCCACAGAACGCTGCCAACCGCGGCATGTTGAGAATAAAGGAAGCTCCCTATCCAGGAGCACTACACGGACTTTCGCTGACTGCCTCCAGGTAACACAGGCCTCCTACATCGTGACTTCTGGCACTATTGTCGACCGATTGACTGGTACGCTGATATACAGCCCTCAGCCCACTGATTGTTCCTGTGGACTCACTCGGCTGTAGGGTGCTACCTGAAAGGGTGGCTGGGACTCAAAGGACTCCAAGTCAGGCGAGACTTGAACAGGGCTTGTTTGTGGACTGCGCACCTGCATTGTTCGCATTATTACGGTGGCCTATGGTCTTGTGCATTCGCCTGTGGATGGCTGCCTCCTTTGTTTACTGGTAGCTTCCAGGTCTGTTAGTAGAGAATGCGGTAGAAACTGTTGTGTCTAAGTTTAAAGCTGGAATGTAACAGTGTTTGCAATTGCTCTATTGTGGGCATCTAGCCTAACTCGTTTGCCCTCTGCAGCACTATATTGCTCTTTGTTCTACCACATAGAGCTGTATGAAATAAGGTTGTTAAATAAATAGCCCTGTGATATATTATTAGGGTAGGCGTTTACTATTACATTTACTGTATTGTGCTGCTTTATATCTGCGCTTGTGCAGTACACCATAAAGCTTGCCACAGACCATTTCTCCCTGCATACTAATTCTCGCCCTTCCTACCTCCTTACATGCAGATCACCCCCCACAGACCAGCTGTCGACCGCGGTTGAGAACAAAGGAAGCCCTATCCAGGAGCGCCAGCGGACTCTCGCTGACTCCCTCCAGGTAACACAGGCCTCCTACATCGTGACTTCTGGCACTATTGTCGACCGATTGACTGATACGCTTGGCTATATAGCTCCTCAACCCACTGATTGTTCCTGTGGACTCACTCGGCTGTGGGTGCTAGCCCACCTCCTCCCAACCACCCCCACCCAGGCGGCCCATGTCTTATTGGCTCAGGCCGACGTCACTTCCTGTGTCACGCCTCCTGCTCCCAAATCCTAAGTCCTCACTTTCCCATTTGCAGGTTATACCAGGTGGTCACCAGGTGGGGCTTATCCTCTCATCCCATTCCAGTCTCCCTATCCTACCGCACTATACTATCCCTGTTTCGCCCACTGGGGCTCCAAGTCCAGTATTCTGCTCTCTCTGCAATCTCCTCCCACTCCAGCATGACTGTCCTCCCTGACCCAGCTTGTTCCCACGCCCTCCTCCTTCTTTTATTCCTCACCTCTCCTCACAGTTACCTTCGGCCCACTACTCAATTACACCTATGCCCCCAGTTGCCCCCCAGTCCTCCCCCAGCCCACCCCCTCCTCCTTCACACACCCTACTCCCTCCCTCATCACCACTGTTCCCGTGGGCCCTCTCTCCACACCCCCACCCACTCTTGTATCATATCTCACTAGCATTCCCTGTCTGTGCTACCTACCTACCCTTATACCACCTCACCCCCCATACCACTACCCCCAATCAGCGAAACTTCCCTCCACCACCTCCTTGCTAGGGCTGCTCTCCTCCTTCTGCTCTGTCTGGCAACATCCATCCCAATCCTGGGCCTGTCTTTAATGGTGCCCCACTGAAATCGACTGACTGTCATCGCTTCTATAAATATATGTAGCCTCCTCAAAAACTGGACTCCCTACAATGCTGGGTGACTGTCCATAATCCGGATGTGATTGCCTTGGTTGAAACCTGGCTGTCTGACTCACCTCCTGACTCACAGGTCTCTCTCCAGGCTACTCCCTCCACCGGCTGGACCGGACTGGTAGGAGAGGTGGTGGTTGTGCCATTTATGTAAAGACCTGCTCGTTGGTTTAGCCTTCCTCCCCAAGCCTTGACTATAAGGCCCAGGCCCTAACTCTAGAGTATCACCTGGCCCTCCGGGGTCCAATCTTCCTAACTACAGCTTACATACCTCAAAACCAAACTCAGGCACTGGGCCCACTAATTGACTATATCGCCTCCCTACCCAACTCCTCTGGCCAAATCCTGGTGGGTGATCTGAATATCAGTTGGCTCTCTCCAAGTCGTCTGCCTCCCGTGAGGCTTTCGCTGCAGTAGATCTAACACAACTAGTCTCCCAGCCTACCAGGTTAAATCCGAGTAGGGGCACTAGCACTCTTCTGGATGTAGTCCTTACCAACAGGCCATGCAGCGTCCACAATATTCAAATCCTCCCTGACTGCCTTAGTGACCACTCCTGGTTCTCTTCTACTGGGCACCCCAGTCCAAGCCCTCTGTTCATACCACTCTCCGTCGTGACTTAGACCTGGTGGGCTAAAGACTTAAACTCTACTTAGCCTGCACTGATTGGTCCCGCACTAAACACTCCTGACATTGACAAGGCTCTTGCCTTCTTTGTTTACACCTTTAACACTGCTTGTGACATTTTCACCCTTAACCCCACGTAGATCTAAAGTAAAACACACCCTGGATTACCCCGCCTTACACACACTTCTTAAGCAGTGGGATAACTTATGGCATATCATGTTGAAACTGGCCGCCTGCTGACAGGCAGGCCCATGCTGCTGCTCGCAATAAGTGTACCTGGGCTGTCCGCAGCCAAGGCCGATTATTACCAAGCCTCTCTTACCTCCTCCTGGGGAACCCAGGTCCTTCTGGGACAAAGTCAGTAGCTAACTGGTGGAGCATGCCCCCGTCACTTCTTGACATTGATGGGACTACCTCCACTGACCCTGCCCTCATTGCATCACACCTCAATAACTCCTTCACTGACCTTAGTGCAGTGCTCCCATGCAATTTCTTCAATCCTCCTCCCCGTGTCTGCTCCTCCCATCTCCCCCCCCTTTCCAACCTGGCTGTGTCACGCTCATGAAGTCAGGCCCTTCCTGCTAAAAGCCCTAAAGTGCAATTCTATTGGCAATGACTCCCTTGATCCCTGTCTCCTCACGGCAGGTCCTGGATCAGGTCATCTATCCCATTACTTGCCTCTTTAATAAGTACCTCTCGTAGGGCAATTCCCTCTGTCTGGAGGGTGCTCCCACTGTTACACCTATCCACAAGGGTGGTGACAGGACGCCTCAGGCAACTACCAGCCCATCTCTATCCTCTCTCCTCTCTAAAGCCTTAGAGAAAATTGTTGCTAGCCAAATCTCAGACTACCTCGTGAAATATGATGTCCTCTGCCTGAACAGCATGGTTTCAGAGTCGGGTCATAGCACCAATACTGCACTTCGTGAAGTTTGCTAACTTCCTTCATAACTCACTTGATGCTGGCTCCGCGGTGCGTATTTATAGTCCTATCAAAAGCCTTTGATACCGTCTCGCACCCTCTTCTGCTAACCACCCTTGCTAGCGTGGGCTTTGCCACTGGTCCAATCTCCTGGTGTGACAGCTACTTGGCCAACCGCCTCAACGTGTGTGAGGATTGGTGACACTCTTTCCAGCACCTGCCCAATTCGCTCAGGAGTTCCCCAGGGCTCCATACTTGGGCCTTTACTCTTCTCCCTCTTTCTCAACTCCCTGCCCACCGCCAGTGCTGGAAAAGTCCTGCTCACGCTGATGACGCAGTACTCTTTGCTTCCGACAGAAACCCTGTCTCACTCCAGAACTCCCTTCAGCTTGCCTACAACACTGCCGAAACCTGGTTCTCTGAACACCGTCTTGTCATCAACCTTAAGAAAACTAAAACTATGCTCTTTACTCACCCTCAAAACAAGTCCAGCAACTTTCCCTCTCGTCTGCTCCGTACATAATCACCCCATAGAACTTGTTCACTCCTATAAATACCTTGGCATAATTTTGATTCTGCTCTCTCCTTCGTTACCATATCTCTGCCCTGACCTCTGCCTCCAGCGACACGGCTGGGCATCCTCACCGGCACAAAAAAGCTTCCCACTAATGCACTCCGCTTAGCAGTCACCTCCTCAGTTCTTTCCCTAATTGACTCACGGCCTTCCTGCATACAGCCTCAGCAGACCAGACTTGCCTCTATGCAAGGCACGCCTAACGCTCAACAAAGCATGTCGACTTATTACAGGTGCCCATAGACTCACCCATACCTGCCTCCTGTACTCCATGTCCTCCCTACTCAACCTGGATGGCGCCTCATGTTCCTAACCTGCCAAGTTATCTATAAAGCTCCATGGTCTATCCCTCCTGGCCTTGCTAACTCTATTCACCGAACTAACTCCACAGTGCTTTCATGCCTCCCTAAAAGCTGCCCTTGACGCTCGTTCTGAGGCTCGGACTACCCATGGTCTTAGGGCATTCCCCCATAGAGCCCCCTCCTGGTACAACTCCTCCCGCTGGCATCACTGATGCTCCCTCACTTGCTTGCTTCAAATACAGTCTGAAAACTCACTTACTCAACTCACACTCTTGCCGCTGCCCCTGACCTCCACACCTCCTCCCCATTTGACAGTGCTCACTGAGCTGTACTCCCCCAGGGCTCTCCTCTCCTCTCGCTGCAACCCTACCTCCTGATCACTGATCCTATTCTTGCGGGTAACATGTGTTATCTCCGCGTCACTTGAAACTTGACTGTGCCTTATTGTTGAACTGTTTTGCTAATTATTCACTTGTATGTATGTTGTCATCGTATGTCGTTGTATGTCGTTGTCCTCCTTGTGACGAGGTACCTTTTGTAAATGAGCCTCTGGCTCAAAGGTTATAAAACTGATGTTAAAATAAATAAATAAATAAATAAAATGTGTAAAGAGCCTTGTTTGTTTTTTCACAAAGACAGGGTGTCTTCGTATTAATCCTAAGTTTCTCTCTGAGGTGGTGTCAGAGTTTACTTTGAACCCATCCTTCTACCTATTGGTTTATTATCCTGATTATTCTAATCAACGGAGGCTTTGCTCCATACTTTGGAAGTACAGTACATAGAATTTTGCGATACTATATGCACCAGACCAAGAGTTTAAGGAAGTCTGATCAGTTGTTTGTTTCATTAGCCCCGATAGAAGGCACTCCAGTTTCAAACAGTGTTTGTTTAAGTGGCTAGCCAGTTGTATTGTTTATTGTTACCCGTAAGTGCAACAAGGATCTTCTGGGAGTGGTTAAGGGCCATTCCACGCGGTATGGCCACTTCCATGCCTTGTTTTAGAAATGGGTCTGCTGCAGACATTTGGGCAGCTTCCACCTGGGGTTCTGTCCACACCTTTACCAACAAAACAGTCTGGACATTGCTTCTAGGCACAGAGCTAACATCAGCCTCACAGTTCTGCAGGGCCTTCTTTCTCAGGTCATTAGCTGCTGTCTAACCGCCACCCGGTGTTGCTTCCTTTACACTGCCGGAATCGCTTGGGGCTCAGTCCTACTGGTGTTGGCTTGCTTTCTCAAAGTAAGATAGTACAGATATGTAAGAACCTACTGTAACATTAGATTTTCGAGGGAGTTCTTGCAGCAGGCCATGATTTTCCCTCCCTCATTCCCCTTTTTGTCTGTGCTATTTTTCTTCCATTCATATGGGTTTTCTACTTCCTTTTCCTTTTTGACTCTTAGGAACCTCTTTTGTTCCTTCTTCCATTGCCCACTTCAGGTCTCTGTCGGGAATTAACTGAGGAGGGTAGGGGGACCACCCGCCTTTACAGGATAGGCCAATGTCAAGGATGACATCGGCGGTTTGGCCCCCCATAGTAGACTGCTAGCTAGAAAGTTTCCATGTGGTCCTGGCACCTGAAGGCTAAGTCCTACCAGTGTTGGCCTGCTGCCAAGAGGTCCTTTCAAAGATCTCTTATTCAGTTAAGTCTGCCTGGTCCTAACATTAGTCCCTTCCAGTCTAGCACTGGTAGCACCTCTAAGTGTTCCCCACTTGTAGCTCTCCTTTGTTAGTCCAGTGACCAGAACCATACCCCTGCTCCCTCCATGTTTTCACCATATCCATGTGTCTATCCCACCTTGTCTTGGAGACCTGTTACAGTCACATTTTGGAACATTCTGGAAAACAGACCAGGCAGGGGCCAGGGCTGGCGTGCCTCAGACCCCCACGTTTAGGCTATGCCCCTCTGGGGGAGATGCATATGGCAGTGTTAAGGCTGGCACACTACCACACTTGACTTCCCAGCCAATCTCAAATACTGTCTCTTGTTCAAAGTCAAGCATTCAGCTTCTTTAACCATCTCAGGCATTTCAACCATTCAGATAGCATAGCAGACATGGTCCTTTTACATATAGATTACAGTCTCAAACATGGGTGCATCCCCTTGTGCTATAGAGGACCCAAATCTTGCACAGTCCATTGATAGGCAAATTCTCTTTTTCTCTCCAAGGCAAAACAAGAGCTTATGGCATGACTCCTAACCAAGATAGCAGGCGGAGCTTCAGGCATGGCTCCCAACCAAGTTAGATGCTTTACATTGCAGAAATCTCACATTAGCTTCTCACAAGCTCATTCCCCAGCTTCCTCAAGCTGAATCACAAAGAACAATTCCTTTTGGCCAGTTGGCAGTTTGCAGCTTCATAGAGAACATTTACAGTCCTCATGGGCAACTTTAGGCAAGCTCCAATCTCAGGATACTTTCCTTCCGTTCCTGTAGGCACACTTAGACAGTCAAATCAGGAATTTTCAGTCACTGGACCATCCACAGTCATTCTGGCAAGCAGATATCCACCGTATCTCAGGCACTGATCAGATGCAGGGTGCAGGCAGATATTGATAACTTCTGGCTTCTTACGCCTCAAGAAAGTCTCTGAGTCACTTGTACATTTTAGTAGAAGTTTACTCACTCAGGATCAGCATGCAGCTTTCTATTTACTGAAGTCACAGGATTCTTCAGCACTCTCACTGCTGAAGCAGGGCGTTCTTGCAGCTCTCTCACACTGCAGGCAGGAATTTGTGCAGCTCTCTCACAGCTGAAGTTAAAGCAGAAATTCTTCCCACATTTTCTCAAATGTGGAAGGCGTAATACCAGCCCTGGGGACAAATATCTGGCAACCCCCAGGCCAGTGACTCAATTCCTTGCAGTCACATGTCTCTCAGAAGGGGCCAGAGTCCACCTCCCATAGAAGGATCCCACTGAACTAACTCAGGCACATTCTCCATGCATGTGGCAGAGCCCCATCCTTGTGGAGGGCTCACACCAAACTGCCTCAGACTGAAACATCTCTGGGTTTTGGGAGCTCTCTAAAGCTTCTGATTGGCTAATTCCATTGTCTGTCTTAAAATTAATATTAAGAAGCCTCCTTCGACACCTTATAAGGCCCTTGTTTAGGCACCAACATTGTCATCTTCCCCCATAATGTCACAGTACCAAAAGTCTCTGCAATAAATCCTGGCTTTCTGATTGGCTGCTCATAGGTCAATATGGCTACATTTTAGTACAGTCCTCAAACAGTCCATACATTGTTCCTCTTTAACAGTTTGGTACAGCCAGTACAAACACTTTATTTAAATCATTGCTCACTGTCTTGAAGCGAAACTATGCCCTGTCATGCACTTCCAATAATAAATATGTATTTATAATCCTGCACCTGTTGCTAACACTACAATATACAGTCCCCAGGTGCTAGACAGGCTTTCACGTTAATATTAATGGATTCTCAGTATTACTCATGAGCCCAAGCCCAAACACAAAGTGTGATTGATGCTCTTTATTTAGAATATCCAGAGGCCTCTCAGTAGCCTTGTTCAAGTGTCCAGTACCTGACCAACTGCCTACGGGGACCGGAACCAACAAAGGACCACCTGGTTCACCGCAGTTGCGATCGAAAAATGAAGCCATGCTTTTGCACATACGCAAGCTGTCCATCCGCCTGTAAAGTGGTTGGGGAGAAGGCGGTGGCTCTGTAATGCTTCTTCAGCCCATTATGGGCAAAACAAATACAGTGGCTGATTTGGGGACCAGGGGCACATCAAGACTCTGGACAAGTGGCGGTGCACTTCAGGAGAGAAAGGGGAACACCAGACAACAGGAGGCAAAATGGGAGAAGCAGGCAATTAAGGTAAGCCCCCATAGGGGAGTTACACTGGCAATAACGAGGTTGCCCCACATTACCATCTTTGGGTGGCACTTCTGTCTGAGCTGTGGACAGGGCTAAAATGTGTGAGTCATAATTGATGACAGGCTGGCATTGTAACATCGTGTGTTGAATCGTTTGCTGTGTTTGATTGCCATTTTCTGCATGTCACCCTTGGTGAAGCCCTTTTTACTGTGTGATGACCTGGTGACTGTTGTCCATGCTTTTGTTACATCTTCTGTGGAGTATTTAGATGCTCTTTATCTCTGGCTTTATGTAGGTTTGATGCATTGTCTCCAGCTGGTGCTGAATGAGGCAGTCTGGTTGATATCTGGTACAGACAAAGCATGGCACCGCCCACCAGGATGGCCATCTCTGAGTAAGCACGCATGCAGCAAAACCGTCGGGCCATTTTTTGAGTGGTGGTTGTTTGTTACCTATATGGAACTATGAATTTTTACTGACATGAACTGCGATGTAAGTAAATAAATCCATTTTTGCATATTTCTGGTAGACGGTGCCATGCTTTTGTCTGTTTCCATGATATCTTGTTGCACTGGCATGTCGGTTCTTGAGCTGCCCCTCTTGCTGTGTCTGTGATATCTGGTACAGCCATGTTTGATCATTTCATGATGGTGCTGCACAAACTGCACTGGCTACTGATTAGATGGCTATCACCTTCAAGATTTGCTTGATGGTTTCAGGGCCCTGCATGGGTTGGGTCACAATTGCATGAAAGACCTCCTGCTACCTTACACTCCAACTCGGTTACGCTTGATCAGCACAGGAGAATATGTCGGTTGTTCCATGGGTTCAACTGAAATCCTCAGATTACAAGACATTTTCATGTGGGCTTTCCAAACAAGCTGTAAAGCATTCCTCCACTGGTGATTTTAAAGAGCCTTGAAGATTTATTTATTTTCTCTGGCATTTAAGGGCTCTTTTATTTTGGAATGGTCTATCTGATGCATATTGGGCAAGATCCATGTTGTGCTCTGATTTATGTGTTCTACGTATATGTTAAATAATGAAGTGTTCTTTTTTAATGTAAAGCACATCGAGCCTTAGGAATGAGATGCTATATTAAATAAAAGTTCTGTGCATGCTATCATTTGGGTTCTTGAGTCAAAGGCCTTGTGCAAGTCCCAATACAGGACATCCAGCACCTTGCCCCTGTCCACAGCCTGAGACACTGTGTAGAAGAAATCTTGTCAGATTTGCTTTGCAGGACCTTTCCTGAAGGGATGCTGTTTACTGTCCTGGAGACCATGACTCTTCAGAGAGTCTGTCCACCACTCCTGATTACAATCTCAAGCAGCTTCCCTACAGTGGAGGTAAGGCTGACTGATCAGTAGTTGCCAGGGTCTTCTCATCCCCACTCTTGTGTGGAAGAAGAACATCTGCTACCCTTCAATCCATGTGGACCATGTCTGTAGCCAGAGTTCAGTTAAACAGGTCTGCCAAGAGTTCTATCAAAGCCCACGCCATCTCTCTGAACATCCAGGATGCAGCCATTGACTCTTGTGTTTTCCTACTTTCAACTCCATAAACCTCTTGATCACATTGTCCTCAGTGATGGTCATCATAGTTATCTACCGTTAGTACCCTATCTGTTTCTTCCAACTAGTTTGGGGCATTAGTAAGGGAGATAACTGTGCAAACTATCAATGATGAGAAAGTGCTGAAGGGAGTATAAGGAGATAAAGGGAGGGGTGGGGTGAAATTTTTTGGATTCATAAGTCCACCCCTATTTGAAGGTTTTCCCATTCCCCACTTCCTAATCAACCCATAAAGATTCACCCACCCCTCACTCGATCATCTTATACTGCATCACTGTGCTGCTCTCCATGGTGTAGAGTACTATCCCCTTTCTCCCAGTCTTTCCTGAACAGATCATTGCTGGGGACAGTGAGGTTCCAGTCATTGTTGGATATTGCACATGATTCTGTTATGCTCATTAGTATATCAAGACTACCATTTGCTGCCATGGCCTAGAGCTAACTTACTTTGTTCCTGGGTTTCTGGCTTTTCACAGACTCTTCTCCATGAATCCTGCTTCCTTTTCTTACTCTGCCCTTGAACCAGTCCTTCCTTGCTCACCCCTTGGTTTTTTCCTTCCCTACCACTCTCCCTGTCCGCTCTGGTTTTGGCTCCTTGACAAACCTTCCAGCCGAGGCAGCGTCAATTCACTCCCGACAATACGTGCCGCCGACAACTCGCTCTCCTGACAATAGGCTCCTGACAACTCACTCCCCGATGTCAATTGCCCTCATTTTTTCGCCTCCCACAAGCGATTATTAACACTAAGCACCAGCAATTAATTTAAACAGCAGAAACAAAAATATAGTTTGTGCAATTAGCTATTTAGAGCAGGCTAAGAAATACTGGCAAATGTACAGGCTAGGATCTACAGTGAAAATTAAAGTAACCTGGTTGATGGCATTAAATACACACTGGCGTTTAGAAATGTTTAACTGCCAAAAAAGTCCTGAGCCATTTCTTAGCTATACAGGCCCAATGGTGTACATTCCTGACCTTCGACCACGGAGAAGCTTCTTGACCTTGCATGTAGCTGGAGCTCGGGAGGGCTGTTTAACATCTGCCCTCACCACCACCAAGGAAGCTTCCTGATCTTGCATGGATCCAGGAGCGGGGAGGCTCTTCAACATGTGCCCTCGTGACCACTAAGGAAGCTACCTGATCCTGCATGGATCCGGGGAGTCTGGGAGGGCTCTTCAAAGTCTGCCCTCGCGACCACCGGGAAGCTTCTTGACCTTGCATGTATCCGGAGGCTCGGGAGGACTCTGCAATGTCAGCCTCGTGGAGAGAGAAACGGGATATGAGGGAGGCAAGGAAGATATAATCCTAACGATGTGCAGCACATAACAGTTATTTATTACAGCCTCATACAGTATATATATATATATATATATATATATATATATATATATATAATCAGAGGCAAAGCTGAGGACACTCTCACCAGACCGGCATTGTATTAGTTGAACAAGGAAGAACAGTGGAAGGGAGAGGGATGGCAGAAAATGGGTTTAACATTATATTATGTACAGTGATTTGCTGGGGTTTGTACTGCAAGCGAAATACTAGGAATGGATCTAGTAAAATGTCCCTGTTCTAAAATGTATTCACGAAGAAAGAAAAATGCCTTCTTAGTGTACCACAGTTTACCACAGCACACTACTAATTTTATACCTATTTATGAAGCACTGGGAATGAAAATCGTGGAGCGAAAGTACGGGATCTAATTGACATTAATAGAATTGTCGGAGCGAGTTGTTATGGGCGCTGTATTGTCGGGAGCTAATTGACATTGACCCCTTCCAGCCATATTTCCTATCTCAGTTACTGATTACTCCCTGAATGCCTCACTATTTGGGGTAGTGCATACATACTTACAAAACTACCAGCAGAAAAAGGCCATTTGGTCTACTGAGTCCGCTCGATTAGCTTAGCACCCCTACTCCTGCAGCTGCCCTTCCACCTACCCTCCCTCCCATGACCTCCTTTTGCCCTATCCAGCCCCTCTTGAAACATCCCACTGTTTTACAGGCCACCACCTCTGTCAGTAGTGCGTTCCACTCTGCTACCACCCTCTCCGTAAGAAATGCCTCCTCATTTCCCTCATCAACCTTTCACCCTCCAATCTCATGTCCATGACCCGAGTTTCTCTCCCCACCCTCCCTTGAACAGTCCCTCCATCCTATCCTGTTTATTCCTCTCATGTACTTAAAGGTCTAAATCATATCCCCCATCCTTCCTCTCCTCCAGAAGTACATGTTCAACTCCTCAATCTCAACTCATATGGTAACTCCCCCAGACCTTGTATCATCTTTGTTGCTCTGCACTGCATAGCTTCCAGAAATCTAATGTCCCTCTTTAGGTAAGGGCATCAAAACTGAATGCAGTACTCCAGGTGTGATCTGACCAGCGATCTGTATAATGGCAGAATCACCTCCTCCTCCTAGAGGTTATACCCTTGCAATACAACCCAGCATCTTGTTGGCCACTGCTGCTGCTTTGCTACACTGTGCCAAGTTGTTCATTGCTCCTAATGAGCACCCCAGATGTTTCTCCTCCTCAGTCACAGCTAGCTGCACCTCCCCAGATGGTATCTCCTCTTGATTCTTAGCCCTGAAATGCAGCACCTTGCATTTTGGCATTGAAACCAAGTTGCCTGGTGTCAGACCATGTCTCCAGCCTTGTTGGATCTTCTGCAATCCCTGCCACTCCCCTTGGTCATCCACCACTGCTCCCATCTTGGTGTCATCCATAAATAGACTGATCTTACTATTTATGCCTACCGAGATGTCTGTAATAAATCCAAATAACACCAGCCCCAGCACTGGCCCTGTGGTACCCCACTCGTCAGTGTCTTGGGGATGATAATTCTCCTCCTATCTCCACCCTCTGCTGCCGTCCCTGCAGCCAGTTCTCCATCCATCCCACCAATTTGCTCCTGCCCCTATGCCCCTTAGCTTACATGCTAGTCTCCTATGTGACACTGAGTCAAATGCCTTACTGAAGTCCAGGTACAAGACATCCACTGCATGCTCTTTTGTCCAGTTCCCTAGTTACCCAATCATAGTAGTCCACTAGGTTGGTCTGGCAGGATCTGCCCTTGACAGAGCCATGCTGCTGACTGTCAGTGGTCACTCCCCGACAGTGGTTCCTCCACCCTCAGATCCCTCACCCCTCCCGTTAGACGGTGTGGGTTATGCATATTCCCTTCCCTAGTTGGTTCGCTGACCAACTGCATCAGGAAGTTATCCTGGAAGGCATCTAGCAATATCTGTTCCCTTCTACACTTGATGACAAATGTCCCCATTCCACTCCTGGCGGGTGAAGTCACCCACTGTCACCACCCTGCCCTTCCCCAGTTCCTCGGATCTGTTCTGCCAATACCTTATCTGTCTCTTCCAATTGGAAGGCGGCCTGTACCGCCCCAACCATAGTGTCCTATTTTTGGATCTGAATTTACAACCATAGAGCCTCTGTATTCCCTTCCCCCTTCCTAACACAATTTAGCCCCTCCCTCAGGTAGCGCTTCCCCTCCTTCCCCTTAACTGTATCCTTGCGGAATGGTCTGTAACCTGGAACTGCCAGGTCCCAATCATGGTTGTGTGTGGCCCATGTCTCGGTGATGGCTGCCATGTTCCCCTCCACCACCACCACCACCACCACCATGAGCCTGTAATTCTGCATTTTATTCCCCAGGCTTCTAGCATTTAAAGATACCACTACATATCTCCCTTTCTTTCTTCCCCCTCCTTCTTCCTCTCCCTTTATGGCCCTCCCTGTATTGTTTGTCCCTTAATCTCACTGTTATGGGGGTAAGACCATATGGTTTCGATCCGAGGCCTGTGGTCACCTTGCTCCCTTCTGCCAACCCCTCTCCTAGTTTAAATTCTCCTCAATATACTCCCCAAGCTTTTGCTTCAGTACTTTCTTCCCTCCTCATTTAAGTGCAGTCTATCTTTAGCATAGACTGCTATCTCCGATTAGTCACCCCACCCTCCTACAAGCCCATACCCCTTTTCCTGATACCAGGTTAACAGCAATTCACTAAACTCCTAAATCCTCAGTTTTCTTGCCGTACTTGCCCTTAGGACTGGAAGTACCTCCGAGAAGGTAACGGATCTTCCTGCCCCCTCACAAACTGGACCTAAATCCTCAAACCTCCTCTTCACCTCATCTACCATCCCATCATCCAGGTCATTCATCTCCAGGTGCAAAATTAGATGTGATTTTTTTCCCTGCCCTTTCTGGCATATTTTAGTACTGATTGCCCACTCTTTCCACCTTCATTCCTGGCATGGCTTCCACCCAGACCCGACTGTGCCTCTCCCTTGCTACCCCACCTAACCCTTCTCAGTATTAGGTCCGTAAGATCCCACCCCTTTCTGCCTTGTCACCCCTCCTGTTCTACCTTCCCTGCCTGTCCTAACTCCTCCTTCCTCCTGCACTGTTCCCCCTGTTGCCTCTGTTATACTACCCTCATCAGTACTCCTCCTGTGTTCATTCTATCCTGACACACATTAGGCTCTTTTCCCCTCTCACCCCTCTCTCTGTCCTATTTCTCTCTATTACCTTGGACTGTTCTTCTACAGCACCTTCTTCCCCATCTGTCATTCCCATCAATGGCCAGTACCTGTTTGAGCCTATGTGTGCCTATGTGCAGTAAATCTGGCCCCAGTACCTTTTGGCCCCTGTGTCCTGTACTTGTATCTCCCCCTTGTCCCCAGTGTGGATTGTTCTCTACATCTCCTGTCCCTACCCGTCTCTTCTTCTGTTTACCCAATTACAGTCTGTACTTCTCATTTCCTCTTCTGTTACTGTCCAAATCATTTCCTCCTTAATCTTAAAATCTCATCCTCCAGCCTCCCATCCTTGACAAACTGGGGACTCCCCAGCCTCCACAAGGTGCCCATGAACATGGCTGCTTCACAGTTATTACACCCCACGGTCCTCCCTCTTCATATCCACTATTCCCTCCTGCCACAGATCCCCCTCCCATTATGCTACCACTGTCCCTCCCGGTACATCACCCTTCCCTGTCCTTTCCACAGACTTCCCAATCATTTTTATTTATTTTTATTTTTTAAGGCGAGACACACTAAGCTGAAACCTTGCGACCTGGGAGCACAAGGAAGTAAGTCACACAGTATGCAAGTGGGTGCTTTTCCTATCCATTCTCTCCTCTGTGCCCCCCCGCTACCTACACACAGCTATACTACCTGTGTTGGCCCTCCAGCTGTCCTGCTGCCTCCTGGCCCACCTACCTTTCTGCTGTCCCCAACCATCCCACAAGTTGCCATACCCCTCTAGTCCATCCTTCCTGTCCTGCTCCATTTTCCTTCTGCGATGTTGCCCTAGCTCTTTTTACTGTTACAATGGTAAAGAGTCACAGTTATCACCCAGTCAGCTTCTGCAATGCTACCTAGCCCTCTTTATTATTACAGTGGTATAAGCGTCACAGTTATCACCCAATCAGCTTCAAATTCCCAGATTTCCCTTCTCACAGTACTAGATTCCCTGTACCATGATTCTGCTACACAATGTAGTAGTTACTGAATTGAGATTCCCTTGTTTCTTGAAGGTTTGTCACATCGGGTTGCTCAGTTCAGGACAGGCCATTTAAAACAATTGGATGTAAACCAGCTTACAACCAGGTTGCTCCTGTTGCAGGCAGGTCCACTCCAATCAGGAGGCAGAGGCCTCACTATAAATGCAGATGAGCCCAGGGATGGAGGATGGGGTAGGGAGGATTCGGGCCTATTCCCCAGTCTCTCACGAGACAATCAACCCCTCTCAGAACTCACTGTAGTTCCTCTCCTCCTGGCCCTGTTAGGCTCCTTTATTTGTTTCAACAGTCTTTTCTGCCCATAAAAATAAAAAAAAAAACAAATCAAGTCTAAAGGCCCTCGCTGGCCTAGAAAAATATTCAGTCAATGAGAAGGCACTTCCATCTCTGTGTTCCTGCCGTCTTCCGCTTTGCCCGATTGCTCTTCTTCAGCTCCCTGAGTTCCATAACCTCCTCAGCTCACTCAAATTACAGATCCCCGACAGCAGCAATCAAATTAGGCAGAAATAAAGTAACATAGAACAAAAGTGAGCAAAAAACTACCCTACATGGCTCCAAGCGCAACAGCTCTGTTAGGTGCCCCTGCTGACTGCTTGCGCTCCTCCCCTTCTCAGATTCTGATTGCTAGTGGTGCAGTTTGAGCCCGTGGTGTTTAAATCAGGCCAGATCCTTTGTTCAAGTTTGGTGCATAGTGCTAGCTAGCTGGATCCCTACTGAGTACCCTCCTGGGATGTCCCATGTCCCAGCCTTCCATTGCACTTGTTTAAACATCCAGATATGTATACTTCAAACCTCTGCCCCAGTGCTTTTGTTTCCTTCCTATTGCCGATGTGTTTCACTCCCACCTCTGGAGCTTTATCCAGTGATTGGTGGGTCGTGTTGGTATTGCTATACAGTGACTGGTTGACAGTATGCACTCATGTCTATCTATCTATCTGTCTGTCTCTCTGTCTCAGTCTGGCTGTCTGTATCTTTCTAGCCTGTGAAATTAATCAGAATAGATTTCAGATTTGTTAAGTTATAGTATGCATTTTCCTCTTTTACCTAAAACAATCACTTTGTTTGTGCAACAGGATGGGGATGTGTACAAATGAGATTCCAGTGGATGGAAAAGTCACCTCTCTCAACATCAGCTGTGACCAGACACAGTTGCTCAGCTGCTCCCGGGATGACACACTAAAAGTTATAGATTTGCGTAAGATGGCGACTACAGACAAACCTTCAGGTACTGTTGATTATTACAAACAGAATGTGAGATGGCTAACCTCAACAACATGCTCTTACAAAACAGAAATTAGAAAATGATGGTCACATGACCATGCAGTAAGATCGCCTTACTACATGACTGTTAGATCAGCAGCTATTTTTGAACTACAATATAAAACTTTTAAATTCTTGCTTAAAGAGCAGCTGACACCTTTGAAAACACTTTGGAAAACATAATGGCTGGACACAATTCAGCTTGTATTTCACATATTGTCTATAGATTTCTCCTCTTCATTATTTATTACTGAAGATAATCCTACAAGAACAAGATCTTTATCCCTTAGAGTTCATCTTCCTTTATAACTTAATCCCTATTTGACTTCATAATACTCTGTTGTGACATCACAGTCTGTTGCTATGGGAATAACTATGATGTCACAAGAGAGTATTATGACATCAATTGGTAAGAAGCAATAGGAGCGAATGAACCCTCATGGAACAACTATCCTGTTTTCATGCATCTGACCACAGTAATAAATAATGGGGATAAGAAACATAGAGCTAATAGAAATATAAGCTGCTTAGTGTAAAACTATTATGTGACCCTTAGGTGCGCTATCCCAAGGCTACTACCCCTGCCTGCTTGGCTAGTAGCAAGTTAAGGGCCTAGGTTCTGTAGCAGGTGCCTCCACCTGGAGGTCAGGGTTGGTAGTGGTCAAGCTAACCAGGGCACAGCCTCGGGAGACTGTAACCCCTCTTTTCCTGCTAGTGGTCTAAACACTGCACAATAATTACGTTCACGATACCTCTTGTACACCACACAAGTACCCACACTGTTTACACTTACCACCAGGGCAGTTTCCTCTAGCTCAACCCTGGGGACCCCTTTGTAAAACAAGGTTAGGCAAAGCAACTAACAACAGTACAGTACTCTTTATCACAAACTGGAACCACAGTCAGAGTAAATGCAGAAAAGGTTAGATCTGATTTATTCAGGGACTTGAACAAGGAGGTGTAATCAGGTTGATTTGCTTAAAGGCTTTATCAGTCAAACAGTTATGCATGCACTTCAGAGTCCCTAAACAGTCCACCCTCTGGGTACCCAGGTGGAGAGGAGATGGGCTAGCCAGGCCCGGGTAGGCCAGCATTGCAGCTGGTTGGGGCCCTGTGATGGAAAAGACAACATGCACAGTACACACTATTTGTAATCCAGAGCCAGAAGGCTCAGTTCATGAAGAAAAGAAACAAGACAATCAGATGATACACTTAGATTAAGCTGTTGTTGCGGGAGCTACCCTGATATTTACTCACGATACCCAAGACTGGACACAGATGGGATGAAAATTGAGACAGCAGGTGGTTGATCTGGAGTGCCAGGAGAATCAGGGCCCACACGATTCACTGAGGCATCATTCCTGTTCAAGCGTGGAGCAGGGTTACTGATCCCCAGGCAGGTCTCTAGTCGGTGGCTTTCTCTGTGCAGTGGGGTAGTCTGGCAGGGCCAGCGTGGCATGGCCCAGGCTGAATGGAGATGAGCGTGGATTCAGTCCGATTAGGCTGGATAAAACTTCCAGCAAGCAGAACACAGTTCACACAGTGGAGACCAAATCATGACCCACTTTCATTACACAGTACATTTACATGTAAGGAAATTCTACTGTACCAGGCAAACCGCTCTCCAGTCACGATCATAAAGTCTCTGCACAAACCGGGATTCAAAACAGCTGGAAACTTTTTTTTTTTACCAATTATTTTACCAGGTGAGACACACTAAGCTGAAAGCTTGTTTGCAGGTGCAACCTGGGAGCACGAGCAAGTTAAGTGACTTGCTCAGGGTCACACAGTATGCAAGTGGGTGCTGTGGGATTCAAACCCAGGTCTCCAGATTTGCAGCTCAGAGCCTTAAACCATTGCACCATACTGCCTCCATCCTGACAATCCTGACAGGCCGATCGCATTCAGCAAAATCTTCAGTCTTCTTCAGGTATGAGCCTGGTAAAAAATCAGTGGCTTACTTCTTTCTCACAAACTTGGATTTAGTCCAGAATAATTCTCTTCTCTCTCCTCTCAGGGCAGCAGACAGACATGCAGGCCACAACTCAGGCCTTTCCACAGTTCTCCCGTGCGAAACTACTCAGACAGTTGCTTGAATGTCTCAAGTTCTTGCTTCTTCAGCTCCCGCTTAAATCTGATCTAACTGCCAGCAAACCTGGGACTTTCCCAGAATCCAAAAGGTTCGGTTGGCTGATCTGTCTGTCAGTCACAACAAAGGCTCCCCTTGAGGTGCAAAAGGTGCCAAAAGCCCAAAACTACCATTCCTATGGATTTTGACTCCAGACAGCTCTTGTAGTCGGCTCCGTTTAGGTCCCACCAGTACTGATTGGTCCAGTGCAGTCCTGGGCCAAATGGTGAGGATAAACAAACGGTCCTTGCTGCAAAAAGGCAGGATTAGACAAACTACATTATCATTATCACTCTAATAGGTTTTCAGCAAACAGTTACATCTTCTAACAGAGCTTCCTCTGCACAATTAGCAATGGCAGAAATGGAGTGATTACCAGGTGGCCCAGGCAGGACTAGAACATGACAACACTCAGCCCTCCCAGATTAATCACCCCTGCAAATGTAGGCAACCCTTAAAGAGGCAGTACACAGGCTCTCCCTGCAATAATGTTTAACACCAGCCTGGGAGTGAGCATTTAGGCAAGCTCAAGGAAGACTCTTTGGAAACCCCCATTTATAGGGGGTTACAATTATGTTTTGCAAAGTTCTTCTCAAGGCATCAGTGGCTTTTTAAATGATGCATTTTATAAGTGCAGCAATTGCTCCAGTATGTAGCAAGAATGATCTAGCTGCACTTTCTAAGTTGTTGAACACCTCAGTGCTTCACTTATGGGCAGACTGGATGGGTCTTGCAGTACTTATCTGCCATCAACCATCAACCTCTATTATCTGAAGGACGTGATGCAGTCTGTCTTATTCATACCTTGATGTGGGATATTACTTGCATAATCCAATCACAGGATTTTAATGACAGAACCCGAGAGCAAATCTTAAATGGTTCTGTGTTGTTACTAGTATCCAAAGTTGGAATTGTGGCTTTTCTGATGGTCAGAAATTTATTATTTTGATGATGTACTTTATATAAGCCATGTTTTCACCTCAAAAAGTGAAATTATTGATGTTTTAATTCAACCAAGAAAGACACGAAAGAGATATGGAATCAGACAAGGAAACACATAAAATATTACTAACATACTAAATTGCCAGCAGAATAGGCCCAGTGGTCTATTGAGTCTGCTCAAGTAACAGCCTACAATCCACTCACTGTGACTGCCCTCCCTTTGTGACCCTCTGTGGACCCTGTACATACCACGCTGCCCACCCTGATTACACCCTATGTCTGTCCTACCCTCTCTTGAATCCTCCACAGTCTCCATCCCACCAGCTCCAATGGCAGTGAGTTCCAGGGTACCACCACCCTCTCGGTGAAGTAGTGATGCCTTTGTCTCCCTCTTAAACCTCCCCCTCACCAATCTCAGGCTATGACCCCTTGTGGCTGTGTTCTTCCTTAACTGTAGCAGTCCATCAGCTGACCTAGTTAACCCCCTTCAGATATTTAAAGACCTCTATCATATTCCCCACATCCCTCTTCTACTCCAGAGAGTAAATGTTCAAATCCTTTAGTCTCTCCTCATATGGGACAGGTCCCTCAGGCCATGAATCATCCTTGTCGCCCTGCTCTGGACCCTCTCAAGAAGGCTACATCTCTTCTCAAGTATGGGCACCTAAACTGCACACAATACCTCAGGTGCAGCCTAAGCAGGCAATTGTACAGGGCAGTGGGACCACTCTTCTCCTGAGGTTATCCCTCTGGCTATGCACCCCAGCATCCTAGTTACCTTCGCAGCTGCCCTCCTACACTGCTCAGAATTATTCGCTTTTGGCATCTGTTGCCACCCTGGGATCCTTTTTTCCCTGAAGACCACCAGCTTTGCCCTTCCAAGACTGTAGTCACACTAGGGTTCCTGGCCCCAAGGGTATACAGCACACTGCACTTCTTGGCATTGAAATTCAGCTGACAAGTGTGCAACCACTGTTCAAGTGTCCCCAAGTCCTCTTGCTGCATCCTGCTCCCCTCCTCCTTGTCTACTGCTGCTCCCAGTTTGGAGTCATCTGTGAATAGATACAGCCTGCTCCTAATGGTGTACCATCACCGCAGTGAATCCCTGATGGCGAACACCACCACAGCGGCAGGAATCGGGCAAAATCCGCCCGTCACTGTGAGGTCAGTGTGCCAATTGGGACTGCCTCACTGGGCCCCCGGCAACTCCGACTTGGAGTTAGAATCCTAGAGACCGGAGGGGGAGGCAGTGCCCCACAAGGGGGTTCGGGGCACAGACCTCCGCTCAGAGCGCCGGGATAAATCCTTGTGGCTACAATGCCGACAGTCGGCATTGTAGCTGTCGCTGTAGTGGATGTCTACTTAGCGCCTGTCGGCGGCTATAGGTAAACTGCTCTAACTCCAACCCCAATGTCTGAGATGAACGCTGCTAAATAGGACCAGCCCTAACACCGCATCCCTAGAGGACCCCTACTAACAACCTTCTGTGAGACGAGACTTCCCCAACCACCACCCTCTGATACCTATCTGTTAACCAGTTCACAATCCACCCTAGTAACTTCTCCCCTAACCCCAAGCTCCTCAGTTTAACCAACAATCTGTCGTGTGGCACAGAGTCAAAGCCTTACTAAAGTCCAGGTACAGAACATCCACTGGCTTCCCCTAGTCCAGAGACCTTGTGACCCAGTCATAGAATTCAACCAGGTTCATTTGACTCGATCTTTCCCAGACAGAACCCATGCTGTCATTCATCTTGGAGACCATGGGCCTCAAGGAACTTCACCACTCCACTCCCCATGTTCACCTTGAAAATGAGCTTGCTCAATGGTGCCCACCTGGTTAAATAAAGATTTTGATTGATTGATTGATCCATTCCTTTAAGGTGGCTTCCAGCAGCTTCCCTACCACGGACGTCAGTCTACCTAGTCTGTAGTTTCCCGAGTGCTCTCAAGGACCGCCTTATGGAGCAGCAGGCCATGTGCCTCCCTTCAGTTATTGGGACCAATCCAGTTTGCTTGGGATGGGTTGAATAAGTCTGCCAGTGGTGCAGCCAGGACATCCTCAGTTCCCTCAATACCCTGGGTGAATCCCATCCAGACCCGAGCCTTATCACACCTCAAAGACTTAAGAACCTCTCTCCTTCCCCAATGGTATCTCCCTATCCATGAGGTGCCTCCCTGCCCCTCCGCATTCCACCCTAACCCTGTGAGCGATGGTTCATTCCTCTTTCATGACGAGCAGAAGTACTGCTGAGTACTTGCTTTCTCCACCACTTCTTCGCCCACCCCTCTTTTTCTAACTTGTCAATCTGCCCCCATCGCTTTCCTCCCTCCCTGATATAGCTGAAAAATCTCTTCTGCCCTTGCTTGATCCCATGCACAAGCCACAGTTTCTTCTCTGCCTTGGCTTCTCTCATCACCCTAACAGTCTGTCTGGAGAACCTCTGGTACTCTTCCTGTCTGCTTCCTTCTCGACGCTTGAATCTGTGGAAGGCCATCCTTTTTCTCTCACTACCTCTTGCACCTCCTTGATCCACCAGCTGGGTTTTCTAGCCTAGCGTTCTTGTGGACAACCCTAGTGCAGACTTTAATGGCATCCAGAAGACCTAATTTATTATTTCCACTTACTCTCCGTGTCCATGCCTGGACTAATCCCTCCTAGGTTCCTCTCCAGGACTGCTGCCATGCCCACAAAATCTGCCTCCTAAATCCACCACCATTGTTTTCATACAGTTCCTAATCCTGCCCAGATTTAGGAGAACTAAACTGTGTACGATCACTACCGCCAGAGGGTATTCCACAACCAAATCCTTAACTGTGTCCTAATCTGTCAGCACCAGATCCAGAATACATCCCTCTCTGGTTGGTTCCCCGACTAGTTGGAATAGGAATGCATCTTGGAAGGCATCCAGAAGGCACTGTTCCCTTGCTGATGATGAGACCATGGTCTCCCAATCAACCCCAGGCAAATTCAGATGTCCCAGTACCACTGTCTTACCCATGCCTGAGCTATAGTGGGAATTCAGATTTTCCACTAATTCCTTGTTCAGATCCTCTGATTGAGCAGGTGGCCAGCCTGATCCTCCTATCCCTAGGATCCTGCAGGGTAACCCATAACATCTTGATGTGCCCTCAGCTACCTCTTCCTGTTGCATTTAATACTGCCTAACAAACAGCACCCCCACCCTTACCTGTCATCCTGTCCTTCCAAAGAACAGTATACCCTAGAATACCCATCTCTCAGTCATGATACAGTGTGGCCCACATCTCCTTGACCACAGCCGCATCCACATCCACTCTCCCCGTCATCAATGCCTGCAATTCAGGCACCTTTTTCCCATACTCCTCACATTGATCAAGACACCCAGCACCCAGTCCCTTACTTATCCCAGTCCGCCTTTCCCCATTCCCAAATTCATGTTTGAGAACATCTGCCCTACTCCACTGCCTGCTGAAGCTGCTGGGAGAAAGGTCTAAGCCCTCCCATGCTGGAACTGCCTGCCTGTCCCACAAGCCCCAGCCCTCCCCCTGCTACAGTTTAAATTTCACCTAGTTCCTATAAATTCTCTTAGCTTTTTCTTTAGGACCTTCCCCACCACGCTCAGGTGGAGTCTGTCCCTAGCGAACAGCTTCTTGTCTTCCGAGTTGATCTCTGTTTTCAAACATGAAAGAAAAATTCCCAAACTATAAGCCTACTTACAGTATTTTCAAACTTGAATCAGCTGGGGCAAGAGGACATATTTGTAGTTGGTTCCACCAGTTGTTCTTAAAATCAGGGTAAGAAAACTGCCATCACTTCCAATAGAAAGCACTGGACTGACTCGGGATCTTTAAAATGACACTTGGTTGTGGTGTGCCACAGAAACATCCTTGCATATGGTTTTTCAATTCCAGGAGTGTACTCATACTACATGACACAGATATTGGCTAGAACAAAGTGCTGTTCCACAGTGAATTTACATGAGCATTTTAGAATTCTGTCCTCCCAGGTGGTAGATTTAAGGACCACTTGTTTAGTTCACCTTTCTGAATCTAACATCCTTTTGGATCTAAAAATAAGGTATGGTAAGAAAATATTTGTTTAACGAATGGCCACAGTGACTTGCAGCTTTCTACATGAAATGGCTAGGCTGCCAAGACTTGCATCCACAACACAGATGGCTGCCAAAACTTTGTAAGGCACTCAAGCTGGCAAAACAAGCAGACTTCCAGGCTCAGATGTGCATTGCCTTTCTGGGCTTGGAGCCACATGCTTAGTGGAGAAATGCTGGGCGGTGGTGCCAACAAACAGCCATCCAATGCTCAGTGAAGTGCCATGAGGCAGCACCAACACACCACCTTTCAGGCTGAGAAAGTCTTTTGGCTGGCAGTGTCAACAAGCAGCCTTCCCAGGCTCAGAAAAGGGTAATATGAGACATGTGCCAGGCTATTCACAGGTACACGGCCTGTTAGATATTTGCTCCTAGAGCTAGTTAGTGCCTGGACCATACAAGTGATATATTGGAACATACTATTGTACTTTGTGATCACTAAAGGCATGTTCCAGTATACCAGCCAGACAGTAATTGGACTGTGATCACAACCCTGACCCCTTACTGGCTGCAGGAGATATGTGACCAGAAGGGTGCTATGGGGACTGTGATCGCAATCGGACTGTTAGGGCCATTATAGCAATTGCTCCACAGGAGAAAAACTGACATATTTGGACCTTAAGATGCAAATAACTCCAAACTACTAGCAAGCTGCTGTGGTGCCATTTGCATCTCATTAGGGCCTCGTTACAGACCTGGAGCAGAAAGAGATTGCAGCCTCTTCCTAGCATCTATCAGTGCTGTCTCACTGGTGGTCTAGTGCCTCTCTTGGCCTTCCAAACAAGCCTGCCAGCCTGGAATCAAATTCCTGGTCCCCAACACCCTAATGGAAATTTGCAATTATCCCTGGTGTCTAGTGGTCCCTCCCACCCCAAAACCCCAACAGTATTCTTGCAATTAACCCTGGTGTCAGTGGTCCCTTCCGCACCCTCAACACCCCCCAACAGTATTCATGCAGTTATCCCTGCTTTCCAGTGGTCCCTCTTGCCCCCAACAATATTCTTGCAGTTATCCCTGGTGTCCAGTGGTCCTTCTTGACCCTCGGTTCAGCTGACTCCGGCACCTCCCCAAGTCCGCCTACCCTTCAGTGACTGGCACTGAACCTCCCGACCGACTGCCAACTGACAGCTCCTGATCATGGACATACTGTAATCACAGCTGTGATTACAGTAGGCATAAACTGTCTGTGAAGGCGATCGGAGGATCTGTGCAAGTTGCTAAGGAGAGGTGGACTCAAGGAGAGTGCCTGTACCAGGTGGTGGGAGTCAAACTGAAGGGTGAGAGGCGTGCCAGTGCCAGGTGGTGGGAGTTAAACTGAAAGGGTGAGAGGAACACTGGACACCAGGGATAATTGCACAAATACCATCAGGAGTTTTGGGAGTGGGAGGGACTACTGAACACTAGGGATAATGGCAGTTTATTTACCTGGCAATGGTGATTATTGGAGCACTTTTTACAGCACTCCGAGTCATCACAATTGGGACTTAGCGGTGTTCTCTGGAAAGGCTGGTGCCCAAATTGAAACTTGAAATCCGATCCTGACTCTGCCCCTTCCTGCTAGATCATTTCTCATTATGAAACTTCCCAAGCTATTTTTCTTAGGACAAAAACTCATTACCCATATATAAACACTGAGAAGAGAGTTGTAAGTTACAGGAATTCAAGGAGAAGCAGACTACTGAAACAGACTCAATGGGCTTTATTGATTACACAGTACAAAAGAAAGAGCAGTCTATGCTTTCTACTAAAATAGGCAACTAATAGTGAAAAATTCAATTCTAGACCAGATAGTAATCTAAAATGGCAAAGTCATTCAGGGTGCAAAGTTTCTCCTTGCCAGGTGTGAAGCAGAATGTTGTAAAAAGGTGCTCCTATAATCACCTTTAATAGGCGAGTAAACTACCATTATCCTTCACACCTTTTACAGCACACCGAGCCATCATAACTGGGTGATTAAGAAGCAGTGTCTGAAGATAGATGGGTAGGGCGAGGAGAAGCAGTCTAAAGACAGACTGCAATACCAGTCCACCAAAGCTCTGAGCAACTATGCTCTCAGCTGGTAGGAATGGGCATCTGAGTGAAGGATGGAACTCTGTGATAGCAGGTTGTGATTGGATGGTAGTGTCAGAGGTTGATCTATGGTCATCTGCATGACTGAGGCATACTAGGTCCTCCCAGTCAGTTTGGAGCTGTGAGGACCACTGTACTGCTGGTGACTTGGATCTTTCACACCACATGACCTGTCATGGATATCAATGAGAACACATGCACTCACCTGAACTGCCAGAGTGTTGAAAAGCATCCATGTCTGCTGACTCATTTTCCTTGTACATAGAAAGAAAGTCTTCACTTATTGGTTCTTGGCAGTAGCAATTTGGTCTACCTGAAAAGACCACCATCATTCTTGGATTGTCCAAAATACCTGCACGTCAATTACATTGTTCCAGTTGCAGAGTCTGTCGACTGAGCCAGTCTGCATGTGTATTCAACTCCCCACCAGATGTAGGCTAACAGGTAGAGAAGATGGGTCTCTGCCCATACCAGGATTATGGTAACTTCCTTGCCATTACCTTGCTTTGTTTGTTTATATAGTATGTGGTGACTCTGCTGTTCATTCGCACCCTGATGTGGTAGTTCTTTACCTGGGTCTTGAAGTGTTAGCCAGCCAAATCGCATCTGTCTCTAAAATGTTGATTGGAAGGTGGATTCCTCTGGAGACCATTGACTTTGAACCATTCTTGAGCCTAGGACTGCACCCCACCCTGAAAAGCTGGCATCCCTGTCTAGGTACTGGTGATCTGTTTGTGAGGATGGCCCCTTGAGCAGATGGTTTGAGCTGGTCCACCATGACATGGATGTCTACACTGCTGTTGGTAGCCATAGCTCTTGTTTACTAATTCTGTGAGGTGTGATCCCAGTTGTCCAATAGGAATCCTTGTAGCAATCTCAAGTGAAGCCTTGCTCAATTGTGAAGGTCTGTGCATGCCGCCATAGACCCAGGAGTTGCATTAGGTCCTGGACTGTGGGGCAACTGACATCAAGTATTATGTTGCAGTACACTAGCAGGTTGTTGATGCAGGCATCCAAAGGGCTGACTGTTCTGCGTGTGGTGTCAAAGACCACCTCCCAGGTGTTCTAAAGCTTCTGAAGGTGAGAAGTTGCCCTTGACTCTGTTGATGATCCACTCATGCTGGCTCAGAATTTACTGAGCCTTTTGTGTTGTATTTGACATTTGCCTGGTCTTGGCTTGAATCAGCCAGTCATGCAGGTGAGGAACTTCATAGATACCTCCGCTCTCAAGTTTCAAAACACCATGAAGTCTTGCTATATTATAACAATAGCAGTCAGCCACTGCAGCTGAACTGCCCGGAGAGGAAGGAGTTAACTCCAGAAGATCTGGAGTTCTACAGCACGAGGCGGCTGTGCCCAAAGCTCTATCTGGCAGTTTCAAATGAAACTGTCAGATTCTTCTCCTTCACTGAACAGTCGCTCGGAGATCAGCTCCTTCAGCTTCGGTTCATTCTCGGTTCAAGCAAGTATCTTGGTTCATTTGAACCGCAAAGTTATTATTTTACCGCATTTCGTTTTAAAGCTCTATCTGGTAACCGTAAGTACTAAAATTTAAGTCTGTGTGAAAATTAATTATCGGTTCGGTTTTGAACCGATCGGTTGTTTTTCTGCATTTTAAAAGTGTACAGTGGGTTTTAGAGTGCGGTTCCGGTTCTTATCGGTTCTAAAAAAAGCGGAATTATAACGTTTTTTTCAAATACCCGTGACACGGTTAGGAACCGATAAGGGTGTCTTGCCTGGCACTGCCATCAAAAGGGCAAGTTTTGGTTAGGCTGGCATTATGTCTGAGAAACCCAAAAGAAAACTGGCCCACTGGGTTTCAACACTGTGATGTCTGTGGGGACGCCTTTGCCAAGGCTGACCCACACCACTTGTGTTTATTGTCTGGGGGCTGACCACCTCCTGTCAGACTGCCAGGTGTGTAAAATGTCCCTGCAACCACCCTGGAGAAGAGATTGGGCGGCTCAGGGAACGAGAGGCCAAAAGTCCGCTGCACCGGATGGCCAGCCGGTCCAGTTCCCACTGGACCAGAGGGAGTCCCTCTGACCAGGGCGAGACTTCCTCGAGCAAAGGAAGGCTGGTTCAGAGGAACCAGTCCCAAGTAAAAAGACAAGGAAATCAGTAGGTCTGGAGTCCAAAATGGTGTCTCCAACTGCTGCAGAGATAGCTAAAGCCATTCAGATTGTCCAGTCACTGTCTCAGGGATCTGTAGAACCACCAACAGCTGGTAAAAGGTTGGTTCGTTCTGTCCCAGTGGTTCAGGATTTTGAAGTTGAGGATTTTATGAACCACAGGAGGGAGGAGGAATTTGATCAATATATGTGTGGCTGGGGGTCTGGACGTGCCCATTGAACTGGACATTTCTCCAGACAGACCTTTAGAATCTCCTCCTATTCTGTCTGAGTCCCTTCTTTCTTTATTTTTTACAAAAGGTTGCAGAAACCCTCCAGCTTCCTTTAGAGGAGGCTGTGGATGAGCAAGAGGCCTGATTATGTGGAAATGATGGATATTCCAGAGTCTAGGAGGTTGTCTATTCCTTTGCATAAGTCATTTAGGAAGCAAACAACAAAGATTTTAAAAATCCTCATTCTGTCCCTCCTGTAGATAAAAAAATGGACAGAAGGTATACTTTGTCAGGCTCGGATACAGACTTCCTTTCTGAGCAGTGTAGTCATGTAGGTGTGGTACAAGCTGCAGCCTGTGACAAGGCTAATATTCCTCTGGCCTCACATCCTCCTGATAAGGATTCCAGGAAGATTGATGCCATGGCGAAGAAACAGTATATGGCAGCTTCTTTTGGGACTCAGGCAGGCAAATTATATGGCTTATGTAGCTAGATATCAGAAATCTAGGTGGGACACAGTATTGCAGTTAGCCAAGCAGGCCCATGGCCAGCTGGCTAGTGAGTTGGAACAGGTGGCTGCTGATGGTATTGAAGCCTCTAAAGTTCAATTTCATACTGCTGTTGATGTTAATGATGTTTCTTCTAGGGTCATGGCCACTTCTGTAGCTTCCGTGGGTTGGCATGGCTCAGATGCACTAATCTGTCCCAAGATACCCAGTCAAAGGCTATGGATTTTCCTGTATGGGAAATTCTCTTTTGGGGAGCAAACAGAAAACTATATGAAAAGATGGATGAATACAGAACTACCTACAAAAGTGCCCAGGCTAAGGAGAAGCATGCCATGCCACAAAGGCATGCTCCCAGAGGTGAGGGCAGGCCCTTTTCCAGGCCTTTTACCAATTTCAAGCCTCCTCTGCTGTCTCGCAGAAGGTTTCTTCAGAGGCAGGGGTGAGCGTGGCACAAGTGGAGCCGTCCCCTCCCTCAGCCTAAGGCTGCTGCTAAGCAGGCACCCTGATGGGGTGTCCAGGGCGATTCTCCCTGTACCAAGTGGGCAGGTTGGCCTATTTCAGCTGGAACTGGCTGTCCCTAACTACGGACAGATGGGTTCTGGAGGTAATAGGCCAGGGTCTGGTTCTCAGCTTCAAACACTTTCAAAGATGAGAGCCAGGCATTTTCCACCTGCAAATCCTTCAGAAGCCCTTGCTTTGGAAGCAGAGGTTTCTGCTCTGCTGGACTGCAAAGCAGTGGAAAGGGTTCCTCCTTGCCATCAGGGCAAGGGGCTTTATTCAAGATACTTTCTTACCCCAAAAGACTGGAGAATGGCTGCCCATTCTAGATTTAAGATACTTGAACAAGCATCTGTTGAAACCAAAGTTCAAAATGTTGACTCTGGCAATGATATTGCCTTCCCTAAGGCCAGGGGACTGCTAGCTTCCCTGGACCTCAAGGATGCCTATTTTCATGTTCTGATCAGGCCTTCTCACCAAAGTACCTCAGGTTCGAACTGCCCTCAGGCCACTACCAGTTCAGGGCAATGCCCTTCGGCCTTACCTCTGCGCCAAGGGTATTCACAAAATGTCTCGCTGTAGTAGTGGCTCACTTAAGAAGGCAAGGGGTTGCTGTGTTTCCCTACCTGGATGACTGGCTCATTGTGGGTCAGTCTCCAGGTCAGGTGAAATCCACTTGCAAGTCACCCAGCAGCTTCTCACTTCCCTGGGATTCCTAAACTTACCAAAGTCAGTTCTGGAACCAGTTCAGGTCCTAACTTTCATAGGCGAGAATTGAACACAAGGTTAGCCAGGGCTTTTCTTCCCTTGGAAAGGGTGGACAGACTCATCGCCCTGGCATCCTCCTTTACCCTCTGGTCTCTCGACCAGCAAGGCATTTTCTGCAACTCCTCGGGCACATGGCTGCTTCCACAGCTGTCGTGCAGGGAGCAAGATTCCAGATGAGGACATTCAGTTCCATTTGAGGGCCTATTGGTCTCAAAGGAAGGACCCCTTACCAAGTTGGTCCCAGTTACTCAAACTCTGATCCTAGCCCTCCACTGGTGGCAGGTCCAGAGCAATTTAAGACAGGGGGTTCCTTCATTCCCATTTCTCACTCCCTCACCCTCACCACGGATGCCTCCCTGTTAGGGTGGGGGCTCACCTGGGCGACCTTGCCACTCGGGGGTATGGTCTCCTCAGGAGTCTCTGCTCCACATCAATCTTTTGGAACTCAGAGCTGTCTTTTAGCTCTTCGGTGTTTTCAGATTCTGTCCAGAACAAAGTGGTTCAAGTCAGGACAGACAATACCACCACAATGTGGTACATCAACAAGCAAGGGCACTCGGTCTTCAGCCTTGTGCACCAAAGCAATGAAGTTGTGGTCTCTGGCTTACTCCTGAACACCTCCCTGATAGCGGTTCATCTCCAGGGAAGGACAATGTCCCTGCGGACCCTCAGCAGAATTTCTCAGGGCCATCCGAATGGGCTCTGAATCCACAAGTGCTGGGGTCTGTCTTTGCCAGATGGGGCACTCCTCAGATAGATCTTTCGCAGCCCCAGACAACCACCAACTTCCTCTTTTCTGTTGCAGGCCTCCAGTTCTGGGCTCAGTCCCTCTGGACGCCTTTCTGTTGGACTGGAAAGGGAAGTTCCTGATGCCTTTCCCCCTTTCCTCTCCTTTTCAGGGTACTAGTAAAAGTCAGATCTAAACCTTGCAGAGTGATTCTGATTGCCCCAGATTGGGCCAGACAGCCCTGGTACCTCTGCTCCTGTCCTTGGCAGTCCACCCTGCCCTGAGCCTGCCCAGAGTCCACGACTTACTGGCCTGTGCACAGGGATAGTGTAGTATCCGGACCTCAAACCCTCCACCTCAAGGCTTGGCTCTTGAGGAGCTAGAATTTGCTGACTTACACCTTTCTCAAGGTGTCATGGATATTTTAAAGGCTTCAAGAAGCTTCCACTAGGCCACTTATAATTCTAAGTGGAAGAGGTTTTCCATCTGGTGCTCTGAGAGGCAGATTATCCCAGAATCTGCTGATCTTCCCATTCTACTGGACTATTTGGTCCATCTGAATTCCTAGGCCTTAGACCAGCTACCCTGAAGGTTCATCTGGCAGCTGTCTCTGCTTTTGTGTCAGCAGGGAAGCCTGCCTCCTTTCTTCTCACCGGTGTTCTCAAGTTTTTAAAGGTTACTTCATACTCCTTTTGGAACCAGCTCCCGCCTGGGACCTGAATATTTGCATTGCTCAGTTAATGTAACCCCCCTTTGAGCCTCTGTCTTCTGCAGAGCCCAAGTATTTAACTTGAAAACCGCTTTCCTAGTAGCTATCACCTCTGCCAGACGCCATAAGTGAGCTACAGGCCCTGTCAGTGGAAGAAGATTTTATCTCTTTCCACAGAGATAAAGTAGTCCTTAGGACTAATAGAAAGTTTTGCCTAAGGTGGTTTCTGATTTCACCTGAATCAATCTATCTCTCTCCCAGTATTTTTAGCTGAGCATTCTTCCTCAGGTGAGAGGAGACTGCACAGCTTGGATGTCAAAAGAGCCTTAAGCTACTATTTAGCGCACCAGAGGTCATAGGTTGAATCCCTCCAACTCTTTCTTACCTATGGCGAGTTTGGCAAGGGAAACCTGCCACTAAGAGAACAATTGCAAGGTGGATTGTTTCTTGTATCTAATTCTGTTATCAGAAACTGGGTAGCGACTTCAGGATTGAGGGCCCACCCACCAGGGTACAGCTGCATCTCTAGCGGCCAGAGACATCCCCATTCTGGAGATTTGTCAAGCTGCTACCTGAAGACAGTTCACACCTTTACCAAGCATTATTCCCTGGATGTCCAGTCCAGGAGAGATGCTCGGTTTGGCACAGCTTGCTTCAGAGCCTATTTCCTAAGTAGGTTCTGACCCTCCTCCATGGAGGTACTGCTGTGTAATCTGTTATTGTTATAATATAGCAAGACTTCATGGTGTTTGAAGAAAAATTACTCACCTTAGTAATTGCTTTTCTTCTCATGGAGTCTTCATATTATACCACCTCTCTCCTACCCCTCTCAGAACTTCTACTTGGGTAGGTGGCTAATTGGTGCAAGCACTGTGTCATGCCATTGTAGTTTTTCCTTACCCTCTTTTCCTTGGGTTAGGGATCTAGATTATTTCATTTAGGTTATTTATATTGCCCCTTCCTGGACTTGAGTCTTTGGGGAAGGGGGGTTCATATGTGCTTGTCAAGGGTGGTAAAATGAACCATAATACCATCAATTTTTGTTATTATGGCTCTGAGTGTTTCTTTTTGTTCTTTATATTGTTGTTATTACTACTAGTAGGTAGCCATGGGCTAGTGTAGTTTTTCCACACAGACTTTCCGTCCTTTGATGTTAGCCGTAAAGATCTGACAGTTTCATTTGAAACTGCCAGATGAAACTTTGAGGCACAGCGCCCTGCGCTGTAGAACTCAGATCTTCTGAGTTAACTCCTTCCTCTCCGGGCAGTTCAGCTGCAGTGGCTGACTGCTATTGTTATAATATAGCAAGACTCCATGAGAAGAAAAGCAATTACTAAGGTGAGTAATTTTTTCTTACTGCCAATGCCACTGTGATCTTGGTGAACACTCAGTGGCCGATTCCAGGCCATATGGAAGGCACTTGTATCGGAAATGCTAGTTCAGAATCAAAATAAGAATTTATGGTGGGATGGAGCTAAGCATGATGTAAAGAAATGCTCTTCTGAACCACTGCTATAGTGGAATGCAGTGTCTCCATCTTGAATCTTCTGTAACTTACAAACTGGTTTATGAATCTGAGATCTAGGATTGGTCAAAGATCTGCTACCTTTTGTGGACCAAAATGAAGACAGAATAACCCTAACTTCTGTCATCTGGTGACACAGGAACTATGGTGCCCTCCTGCAAAAGTTGATTCATGCTTTGACTTTATATAGAGGGTTTTGCATATTGATATTTGATACTGAAGGAATCTTGAGTTCTTGAAACTGTGTCAACTCTATTGCATACCCTTGGTGACTTTCTCCAGAAACCATTTGTCTGATACAATCTTGGCCCAGATGCTGGCAAACCCTTGAAGCCTTCCTCTCACTGCCAGGTCCATGTCATGGGCCTGCGTCTCATCATAGTTCATCTTCAAAACTTCTCTAGTCCTGGACCAAATAACATGTTTCCTTTGAATTGCAACTTAGTTATAATGGCTTTGATTTCTGGTCTGCCTGCCATAACCTGAGCCGTAAGTGTCTCCTGGCTGCATTGATCGTGTTTGTAACTTGAGAGCACATTTTAAACATGTCAGTGGAGGAGTCTGCCACATACTTAATTGCCTGGATAGCGTGGTCCATTGTGCCCTGTGGGACTGGTCTTAGAGAGGTCTAGCTGTATGGTCTGCAGCCATCTGAGGATATCCCTGGTGATGTAGATGGATGTCATGGAGGCCTTCATGGACATTATCAGAATTTCATGGTCTTTCTTTATCATATCTGTACCTGAGGACTGGAGGAGGGCAAATGTGATTCAACTTCACAAAAGTGGGAGCAGGGCAGAGGCAGGAAACTACAGACCAGTTAGTTTGACTTCAGTGGTAGGGAAAATGATGGAATCACTTCTGAAGGAAAGCATTGTTGAGTACCTAGAAGCCAGTGGGGCACAGGACCCAAGACAGCATGGTTTCACAGCAGGAAGGTCATATCAGATGAACCTAATAGATTTCTTTGACTGAGTGACAAAGTAGTAGACCAGGGAGGGGCTGTGGATATGGCCTACCTAGATTTTAGCAAGACATTTGACACAGTCTCACACAAAATATTAATATACAAGTTATCCAGCCTTGGAGTGGGTCCCAAGGTGGTAGCCTGGATAAAAAACTGGCTGGACAACAGGATGCAAGGGTAATAGTAAACGGAGTCCACAGTGAAGAAAGGAGGGTAACTAGCGGGGTACCGCAGGGGTTGGGGTACTGGGACCAGTCCTCTTTAATATCTTTATAAGTGACATTGGAGAGCACCTGGAAGGAAAGGTATGTCTCTTTGCAGATGATACAAAGATCTGCAACAGGGTTGATACACAAGGTGGAGTGGAAGGAATGAAAAGGGACTTGGTCAAACATGTGGCAGCTCAGATTCAGCACAAAGAAGTGCAAGGTAATGCATCTGGGAAACAAAACCCAGGGGACGTGTACACAATGGGGTGAGTTAATTATGACAACAAAAATTGAAAGAGACCTAGGAGTAATTATATCAGATGACCTAAAGGTGGACAAGCAATGTGAGAAGGCAGTAAGGTGGGCTGGGGATACTGGGTGCATAGGGAGAGGCATCAACAGTAGAAAACAGGAAGTTGTTATCCCTCTATACAGACAGTTAGTGAGACCTCATCTGAGTACTGTGTGCAATTCTGGAGATGCCATCTCCGCAAAGATATAGACAGAGTGGAGGCTGTTCAGAGGAGGGCAACCAAAATGGTGTAGAGTCTGCACCAGAAGACATATGAGGAGAGACTAATGGAGCTTAATATATATACCCTTGAGGAAAGGAGTGAGGGGGACATGATAGAAACTTTCAAGTATCTCAAGGGTATTAACAAAGTACAAGAGGGTAGTATCTTTCAGAAGAAGAGATGTGCAAGAACAAGGGGCACAATTTGAAGATAGAGGGGGACGGCTCAGAGATAATGTTAGAAATTATTTTTCAGAGAGGGTTGTGGATGCATGGAACAGCCTTCCTGAGCAGGTTGTGGAGTCAGGAACAGTGAGAATTCAAGAATGCATGGGACAGGCATAAGGCAATTCTAGTGGGGGTAGGAGGAAGTAAGCTGTTGATTAACTAGATTCTGTAGCTTATCCATCAGATAGGAAATGGTCAGACTAGGTGGGCCAAGCAGTCCTTATCTGCCGTCAAATTCTATGTTTCTGTATCCTCCACCTCCTTGTCCATGGGGTCTTGGACGGCTGAGGAACTCTCCAATGGCAGGGACTGTCTTGTGGCTGGGTGAAGTGATATGAGTTAGTCTTAGGAGAAGTGGACCAGGTTTCTTGTTTGTCCTGCTGTAGGGGGTACCTCCTGTCAAAAGAGGCCTTTTCCCTGGTGCTGGTGAGGTTTGTAGATCTTCCTTTGCAGTCACAAAAACTATCACCAATACCAAAACCCTGTGCTTACCAAATCATTGTTTATTCCATCCTGTGTCATACAGACATATAAAATACACTCCAAAATCTAGCAGTACCTAACAGGTGCAGACAATACTGACATTTGCCCTGACCAGTTTCTCTCATGTGCACTTCTTCAGGAGACTGGTCCCACACTCTAGCACTCCTTATACTCAGTGATTCATTTAAAGACATAGTGCAAAATGTGAAAACAAAAATTGTGAATAGTCAAGTGCAGAACCTTAAAAATCTAAAGTATACATTAATCATTTTATAGTAGCTGCTTCATATCTTATCAGCAAAATGCATGTGTTTTCATGTATGAAACTAGTACATTTATAATTCATTACACACAAATTGTAGATCTCTGTACATACACACAATGTCAAAGCATGTGGAACATACATATTCATTACTCATGGTCTCAAAATTTCCAGCAACTAGTATATTGTATATGGGAGGTTACTAAGGTCAATGGGGTAATAATATGCACATCTGCATGACTGTTGAGATCGGAGCCTCTATGAGAACTCTGGGTGCCATCATGAAGGAACCACAAACCATGGAATCAGTGGTCCAATAGAGCAGGCACAGTGGCCTGCAGCCTCCTCTCAAAGAATCCATTCTGCAGACCTGGAGAATATCATCTCCTGTGAAGAAAGGACCAGCTGCTGATTCTGAATGCCCAGGCCTTGCTCGACTGCAGAAAGAGCAGGGCCGGACACAGAGAGCAGCTCCGTGCTGAAGCCAAGTGGGTCATCTTGGGAGAAAAAAAACGCTGATCACGAGACTAGCAGAGAGCCAAAAGCGGCAGCACAAGCCAGTCATGAGCACAGGCACCACAAACAAGCAACATGGCAGCTCTTCTTTCATCACCTGCCCCTGGATCTCAGCTGGAAGAGACAGGGAGTTAGGTGCCCATAAGTGACACCAGCAGAGATATTAAGCAGTATCCTCAACCCTCGGTTGAACAGGGAAAGCTGGAAACGAAGTTAGATATCATAGCAGTCTCTGAGAATTAGTGAAACAGGGATTTGCCACAAGCAACATCAGAACTCTCTAGGCGCTTTATCAAGCCCTTCTTTGAATTAGAGCCAGTAGACAACACTGCTTCTCTTCACAAAATTCACAAAACAGATGCTACCGCATTCCGAGCACTGTCCAAACTCCACAAGACAACAGAAAACCATCCAAAGGCAGCCCAGACAACAAGAAAAAAACAACCAAAACTTGATCAGAACAAAGATAGTCAGGATGAACTGAGGTGAGAGGGCATGGGTGGTAGTGGTCGCCTCAAGCAAGGAGACCCACACAAGAGAACAAAAATGAGAAATAGCACTTAGAAAAATATAGAAACACCCAAAACAGTATGAATCTTAGAAACTTGGTGGCGAAAAGGACCCACCAGCCTGCTATTCAGCCCCATGCCTGTCCCATGCTCTCTTGAATTTCTTCACCCTTTCAGCCCCCACTACATCCTCTGCAAGCTTGTTCCATGCCTCCACCACCCTCCATGAAGAATTGCCCTCACACTGCCTCTGTATCTTCCTCCCTGCAGTCTTGGACTGTGCCCTCTACTACTGCCCTTCCTTCCTTTTAAGTAAACACCCTTCCTTTACTTTGTTGATCCCTTGACATACTTTAAAAGTTTCTATCACGTCCCCTCTCTCCTTTCTAGTCTCCAACATGTACAGATCCAATTCCTTACATCTCTACTCATAAGTCTCAGCATACCCTGCACATCCCAGTTGCCATTCTCTGAACTCTCTCAATCCCATCTGTCTTTTCATAGATGTGGCCTCCAGAACTGGACTCCTACTCCAGGTGCAGTCTTACCATAGCTTTGTTGAGGGGCATCAGTACCGCCCTTCTGCTGATGATGCCCTGCCAATGCGCCCCAGCATCTCATTGGCCTTTGAAATAAAAATAAAGAAGCAACATCAGCCTCTCAAAGGTGCTCCAGCCCACAATTACTATTGGCAAACAAAGAACAAAGTTGGGCACATTGGCCTTCCCCTGCCCTGCTGCATTGGTTTCCCACCTTAAGGTTACATGATACTATAATCTCCAGATCCTTCTCCTGCTCCCGTATCCTGATGTCCTCCCCAAGGATGTATCTTGCTTTTGGATTCTGTGCATCACATCGCACTTTTTGGGAATTGAATTCAGCGCCAAGTCTCTGCCCATCCCTCCAGTGTCCTCAGATCCTGCCTCATGTCCTCCACCACCTCCTCTGGTGTCCACGTTATTGCAGATTTTTGTATCATCAGCAAGCAGGCACACCCCTTCCCCTCAGCCCCTCTGCTATATCGCTGATGTAGATATTAAAAGAGGGTCCCAACACTGACCCTTGGGGCACCGCACTCATCTGCCTCCTGTCTCAGAGTACACCTCACTTACCAGCACATTCTGGCTTCTGCTCACCAACCAGTTTTCCACCCACTTGGTTATTCCCCCCCAAGCCCTATACTTTCCTGCCCCGTCAACCACCTACGTAACCCAATCAATGAACTCAATCAGATTTGTCTGGTCTGACTTCCCTTTCATGAAGCCATGCTGCCTGTCATCCTGCAAGCCCCTATCCTCCAGGTAGTCCATCACTCTCTCCTTTATCAATTGCCTCCCGACCTTCCCACCACTGGGATGAGGCTGACTGGATGATAGTTCTCCGTCACCTCCCTACTACCCCTTTTGGAGCAGCACCACATGTGCCCTCTTCCAGTCCTCTGGCACCCTCCTGAGTCCAGAGACAAGTTGAATAGCCTTGTCAGTGGGGGCAACTCTTTCCCCAGCTCCTGGATCACCCTTGGGTGCAGTCCATCTGGCCCCATTGCCTTATCCACCTACAACCTGCCTAGTTCCTCCCTAACTCTTTCTACACTGAATGGTCTTGGATCCACTTTTGTCCTTCCTTCCCTAAGCTAGGGCAACCTGCCAACTCTGTCCTTCGTAAATACCGAGCAGAAGTACTTGTTCTGCTCTTCTGCTTTTCACAGTCCCCATCCAGTTTTATCCCTCCCTCCCCTCAGCCTTGCAGTCCTCTGCCTAGCCTTCCTCTTTTCCCCACATATCTAAAACAATGTTTTACCCCTTTGCCTGCTTAGCTATTCTCTCCTCAGTGTCCACCTTATGACCTGTGCCTAACTGCAGTCCCTCAGTCCCTGAAGACAGTAAATATATAAAAAAACTTGCAGGAAAACAGGACATAAGTATGTTTTACAAGAACAGGCAAAGAGCTGTCATAGACCCAAATGAGATACAACCAGCCTGGGTGATACATGATTAAACTGAGGAATGATCCAACAGGAAAGAGGCGGAGTCAGGATCAGTTTCCAAGTTTCATTTGTGTATCAGCCTATCAGAGGACACCTCTAAGACCCAGTTGAGATGACTCAGAGTGCTGTAAAAGTGTAAGGGTTAATTGCAAGACCGACAGGGGTGTTGGGGGAGAGAACCACTAATCACCAAGGATAAATGCACAAATACAGTCAGGGTATTGGGAGGTAGGACAGATCCCCTGTACGTCATGGGTAATTGTACAAATACTGTCTGGGGTGTTAGGGCAGGAGGAACCACTGAACATAATGTATTAAGAGCTACTGGCAGTCAGAGGTCTTCAGAGCTGAGGGCTCCAGTTAGGGGCATGAGGTGATAAGGGCTGGTTTTAGAAGGCAGTAATTACCACCACTGATGGCTATGTACAGCCTCTCTAACTTGTGAGTTTTCTGGTGCGTCTGTATGTACAGTAAGGTGTTATCAGCTGCTTTGCATAGTCACTCAGGCATATTTTAGGGCCTGCTGCTAATGGGTTAGTGAATCACTAACCATGCCATCCAATGTAAACATTTGCAGGTCCTCCATGCATTGGGCCCACAAAAGTGGTGGTAAAGTTGCTAACCTGTTTAGCAATTGCTAACACATTCAGATATCCTGGCCACAGTCTGATAAATGGTGCAGATAATCTTTATTGACACACAGTATCAGGTGTCCCAGTTTCATGGAGAACAGCATGGAGTTGGATACAGGTTGGGTAACAAACTAGCTGCACACAGCGAGAGTTCAACTAATTTATAGTACATAGTGGAATCCCATTGCAGACCTATTTGGTGCCATCACAATAATGCAGACAGAGCAAGATCAAGGTGTTTGGAACAAAAATGCCTGAAATAATAAAGCTGTGGAAGTTCTGTGTGAGATGCAAATCTTTTCAGGCTATAGTCTTGGCATATTTTTGAATCAGTTTTTTCTCATGTATAACAATAAAAAACAATCAAACCCTAGTGTCCAAGACCCTCTCTCTCCCCAGACAAACTGATCAGTCCCTGGTGTCCAGTGGTACCCTTCTTCATTCCTCTCCCAAAACCAATTTCTCCCTGGTGTCCAGTGGTACCTCTCTCTCTCTTCATCAAAACCTGTCACTCCTTGGTATCTAGTGGTACACACTGCTTCTCTCTGGCTCAAACCTATTACTTCCTAATGTCCACTAGTATCCTGCCACTAACCAGCCCACATTTATTGCTTCCTGCTGTCCAGCAGTACCTCTCTCTCCCAGCCCCAGCAAATCACTGCCTAGTTTCAGCAGATCGGTGCTCTTTTGACCAAACTCTGAGAGCATGGAAATACAAAACCATTATAGACAGGCAGTAGGAGTTAACAACCCTAGCTATGCCCCATGGTTCCATGTCATAGGCGGTCGTTATTGGCAGTGTATATACGCTTCGAAAAGCACATCGGCAATATACACATAAAGACAACCCGACATCCGGATTGTAAAAAGTGTTTTTGCCCTCCATGCACCTGTCATGGGAGTTTTGTTTCTCTGCCCCCTGAATTAAGACCCAGGGTGGTGCATGTCGGGAGAGAGGAAAAATCTAGATAGTGCAAAAATTAAGCTGCAGCAAAACATAAGCACTCACCAGTCTCAACCCCATAACTGCAGTGCCTAGTTAGCCTCCCACACCACCACTCCACATGGCTAGCTCGGCGAAAGCAGGTACAGTAATCCTCCAAAACCCCTTCCTGTCCCTCCCTTCCCTCGCTATTCCTTGCCACGTTGGCCCTTCCCGTGGTACGATTCCCATCAAGGGATATTGTGCACATTAGCCTCTAATAACAGCACCCAGAATGAGTCACTCTTTTGCAGTCGTTTCATTTGGTTCACTGTTATTACATGATACCACCCCCACTGTTCAGTGTCTAATGTCTACTATTCCCCATCCACTAATATTAGATAGCATGCCTACCATCTGTGCAGTGTCAGTGGTTGCAATTAGACTCTGACAGAGCCGCCACTGGGATTGTGGACAGGGCTAATGTTGAGACCATGTCTACAGTACATTTTGAGACTGTAATCTCACATAATCATAAGCTCTCTGTTATACTGCAGACACTGGAAATGTGCTAAAAATGGGGTAGAGGCTCAGTCCACTTTCTTAGTAAAACCAGTAAATGATTTTGCACAAGATTATGTCATGTGTTCAGACAAAATTAACTGGGCTGGCATTCAGGCAGAAGCAGTGCAAATGTGGTGCAATGGAGGCAGCTACTGAGGAAGAGGCTCATGGAGCACCGACCACTGGCAGCACAGATTCACGGAGGGTGGGGGATAGGTAATGTCAAACTAATCTCATAGATTTCTTGACTGGGTTACCTGGGAGGTGGATCAAGGAGAGCAGTGGATGTGGCCTATCTGGACTTCAGCAAGGCTTTCCACTCAGTAGGCTAGTTAAGAAACTAAGCAGCCTGGGGTGGGGAGAAAGTGACAAGCAGGGTATCAAACTGGTTAAGGGATAGGAGGCAAAGGTGTGGTAAATTGTACCAGGATAGGAGGCAAAGGGTGGTGATAAATGGCAGCCACTAAGGCAGTAAGAGCATGACTATTCGGGTGCCACTGGGTTCAGTGTTGGGACCCATCCTCTTCAATGTCTTCATAAGTGACACTGTGCAGGAATTTGAGGGAAGGAGTGTCTCTTTTGCAGATGATACAAAAATCTGCAAAGGGTTGACACTCTGTAAGTGGTGGAGAGAATGCATAGGATCTGAGGAAACTAGAGGAATGGTCTAAGGTGGCAGCTGGGTTTCAGTGCCAAGAAGTGCAAGGTAATGCACTTAGGACTGCAGAACCCAGGGCAGTGTGTGACTTTGGGAGAGCGGAGCTTTCAGTCACCAATCAAAAGAGACCTGGGCATCATATCTGATGACATCAAGGTGATAAGGCAGTGTAACAAAGCAGTGGAAGAGGCAAGCAAGATGCTGGAGTGCATTGGGAGAGGATTTCTAGCAGGAAAGGGAGTAGGTTCTGCTGTTGCATCACTTATTGGTGAGGCTCCACCTGGAGTGCTGTGTCCAGTTTTGGAGGATGCACCTCCACAAGGACATTGAAAGGGTGTAAATGGTACCAAGGAGGGCAATCAAAATGGTGAGGGGCTTGCAGAAGGAAGCCAACTGAGGAAAGGCTGCAGGAACTCAACTTGTACTTCCTGGAAGAGATGAGCGCAGAAAGGACATGATTGAAACCTATAGGTATGGCATAGGAGGAAACAAGCTGCAAATGGAGGTCTATTTTCAGAGAAAGTAAGACACTAGAACCAGAGGCATGCAATGAAGCTAAAGTAGGGAAGTTTAGGAGAGATGTCAGAAATACTCCTTCATGGAAAGGGGGTGGATGACTGGAACAGCTTGTCAAAGGAAGGGTGGGGGGAGATTGTGGGGAGCTTTAGGCATGTGTGGGATAGGTACAGAGGCATATTAGAGGAAGGGGGTGATCAACTAGGGTCCGTGGAGACAGAATAGTCAGGACAGTGGTCAGACTGGATGGGCCTAAAGGTTCTTTTCTGCCAACAAAAGCTGTGTTTCTGTGTTTCTGTCTACAAAGTGAGGTTCAATACCAATGCATCATCATCATCACACAAAAGTGCTAAACAACCAAGATATTCTACTGTAAATTATGGATCAGTTCAAATTTGTATTGTCCAGTAATACTTAACATATTAAAATTATGAATGCAGTCAATGGGGGAGGGGACACTAGTATAATAACTTTTCTTTTGCTTAGTCACACACCAGGTGCACTCCTGTAAATATTAGACACATTTAAGATGCATTATAAATGAGATAAAAATCTTTTGTATTGATCAGGGTTGAGCTTGATAAACCTTTAATATTGAATTGCAGTCCATATATTCTCAAAAAATGACTTCCTTATCATTATGTCAATATCAGTTATTTTATTGCAATAAATTATTTTCCAAATACTTGAGATTCTGAATGTATGCACATACTCAGGACAAGCTATTTCTGTGCATATATCCAAAATTGCATACATCTGAAATGCCATAGGAAATAATGGGCCCGAGGAATTAATTGCTTTTTGCTCCATAGCTGTTAGTAATCTCATGCCATAATATAGACTGGGAACTCAGGATTTCTGAAGCTCATAAATGGTGCAATTGAATATCCATCTAAAAGCTCACAAACCCAGCTCTGTAGTTGATCTTAGTGTTTTACCTGATGCTGAAATGGGGATCAGGAGTCGCAAGGTCTGTGAAGCCAACATGTCAGTTTGTGTTCTCCAGTGTTTTCTTCCACATTTCAATCCATGCATTCCACTGGCTGTACCTCCACTTCCATGCAGAAGGAGTTCTGTCAGTTCCAGGCCATGCCCTTTGGCCTCTCGTCCATACCCAGCATCTTTACCAAGTGCATGGCAGTTGTGGCAGCCTTCTGCAGCAAAGGTGAGTCAGGGTTTACCCCTACCTGGGCAACTGTCTGATAGCCAGGCCACTCAAGGAGGCCATGGAGCAGTCCAAGATTTGGCCCTCCAGAGACTTGGGCTTCTTGGTAAACCTAGTCAAATCTGAACTGATCCTCTCACAGGTGATTCACTTTATTGGGGACAGAGCTAAACTTTGTGAGGACCATGGCCCACCTCCTGCAGACTGGGCACTGGATCTTATCTCCTTTGCCCTATCATTTCAGATTAGTGTGTGCATCCTGCCCAGGACTTCCTGCAGCTGCTGAGGTGCATGGCATCCTGTGCCAGCATGATCCAGTGGGACCGCCGGCAGATATGGCACCTGCAAGGGAGTTGTGTTGTCTGTGGGAGTTGGGTTGTCAGTGGGGAAGCAATACCCAGACACTTGGACTAGCCAGTCACAGTGACCTAGCTGATGTGGGATGTCATCCAGTGTTGGCTGATCCCAGAACATCTGGAGGAAGGAATCCTATTTGTCCACCCAGAACTGACCATCATTCACACAAAGGATGCATCCCTGTTGGGGTGGGGAGTGTACCTGGGAGACCACAGGGCCCAGGGATTCTGGTTGCCCAGGAGTCCCTCACCACATCAACCTGCTGGAGCTCCATGCAATGCAGATAGCTCTGACAGAATTCACTCTTTTGGTCAGGGTCAGGTTGTACAAGTCCAGATGGACAACACCACAACCATGTACTACCTGAACAGGAATGTCAACATACACTCCCTTCCCTTGTGTTCAGAGGTCCTCCTCACCTGGATCCTAGTGTGCAGCCTTGGTGCAGATCTCCTGGTGATGCATGTTGCCAGAATGGACAGTCAGCTGGCAGATGTTCTCAGCCAAGTGGGAGAGTTTTGCATGAGTGGTCCCTGTATCAGGAGGTGGCCAACCACCTGTTCTCCCTGATGGGGCACACTCTGGTGGACCTGTTTGCCTCCTGGGAGAACACAAAACTGAGACTGTTTTGTGCCTGCCTCCACAGTGTGGGACACTGGTGGGGATGCCTTGTAAGGCCCTGAACCCCAGGCCTCATGTACACCTTTCCTTCCTTGCCCCTGCTCCACAAGGTGGTGATCAAGGCCCAGAAGGACAAGGCATGGATCTTGATAACTACTGACTGACCATGGCAGTTCTGGTACCAGGATCTCTGCAGCCACAGCAGTAGGCCTCTGTGGCGGTTGCCTCTTTGCCTGGACCTGTTGACCAGACAACAAGGGAAGGTCGTACACCTGGACCTTCAGTCCCTGCACCTCACAGCTTGCTTCTTGAATGGCAAGAGTTCCAGCCCTTGGGTCTTTTAGAGGATGTGCTCACGCTGAGGAGGCCTCCTGAAAAGAGTCAACTTGTCAGTGCTATGCATTTAAATGGAAAGGTTTTGATTTGGTGTCAGGACAAAGATCTTGATCCCTTACCTGCCCTTTGGCTTGTATCCTCAAGTACCTCTGGTCCCTTTCCCAGCTGGGGCTGCAGGCGAGAACCCTCAAGGTACAGCTGTCAGTCATCTCTGCATACCAGGCTTGGGTTAGTATTTCAGCAGTGGCACAGGAGGAGGTGGTCAGGTGCTTTTTTATGGGACCTGGACTTCCTGCCCCTCTGCTGCATTAAACACCATCACCTCCTTGGAACCTACTGCTGCTACTGGCTATGCTCATGGGCAAGCCTTTGAGCCTATGCACAGGTGTGAGATGTCACACTTGTCATGGAAAATGGCCTTGATGGCCATTATGGTAGCCAGAAGATTAGTGAGCTCCAGATGCTATTGATGGAGTCTCCATATCTGGTCCTTCACAGGGACAATGGCATCCTTCATCCCCACCCGATGTTCCTCCCGAAGGTTGTATTAGACTTCTACCTTAACCAGGTGATGAACTTTCAGGTATATTTTACCAGCCTATCTTAGAAGGCTGACCACATGCTCCATACTCTGGACCAGCAGAGAGTGCTGTCTTACTTCATAGAGCGATGGTTGAAGAGCAGGGTGAGGTCCACCAGCTGTTTGTAACATAAGCTGAAGTTATACCTGGTAGATTGGCAGCTAAGTGGACAGTTGGCAGGAGGGTAACATCCTGCTTGGACATCTGCTATAGGTTGGCAGGTCGGGAGCCTCTCGTAAGCCTTAGGGCTTATTCCACCAGACATACCGCTGCCTCAGTGGCTGCTTCCTGGACATCCCAAATCCCGGAAATCTGCAGGGCTGCCTCCTGGCAGTCAGCACACACATCTTGTTTCCCATTACAGCATCGACCTTGAGTCCTTGGGATGCTGTATTTGGGACCTCTGTTCTTAGGTCTGTGTTTGCCAAGTAGGGATGCACACCTACCTCCTCCTCCTGGAGAACTGCTGGAAGTCCACCAGTGTGTTGACAGTGAACTTTATACATGCCCTAGAAAAAATAGCTATTTACCTGTAACCATACTCGAGGTGTGGTATATAGTTCACATCCGCACTCACCCACATGGCCTCCCTGGCAGTGACACACAGATCTCTCACTGTTTCCAACATGCAAGATCTGATGTCATGGGACAGAGCTGGAGGATATACTGACTAGGTGGTGAAGAGCTTAGAAATATTCCAATGAATCAGCACTTCCAGTGAAACTGCTGATGTGTTGATGTGAACTGCAGTTTACCACTCCTAGAACTACGGTTACAGGGAGTAACTATTTTTCTGTCTCTGTAATGCAGCTGGCCTGTTTGTATGTTGTTTTGATAGAAAAATATACAAATTAACTAACTATGATGCTGCAAGCACAGTGATTACTTTGAAATTAAATTTGCTCAATTGAACCTACCGAACTTTAACTGGGATCCGGATCCTTCATATGCAAAAGTTCTAAATTTGTAATGCTGAATCAGTTGCACTGGACCAGTTTAAAGATTCTGTTGCTACCCTATAGTGTATACACTAGTAACTCCAAGGCCACAGTGCCTTCAAGATTTTTTTAATAGGGCTTAACTAGTATAACGTTTAAGTAAACACATTCCAGCAATGTAAGAAAATGTAGATGGGCCACTGGGTCATTTCTGCCAGCAGATTCCAATCTGCTATGTGCAGTATATATCTTCAGCGGGCTCATTCAGGATGCGATACAGTAATACTGCAATATTTTACAAAATGCTGCAGTCTACTGCAGAGAACAGTGTATGTAACTCAATGGTATTAAGCCTTCTGTCATGCAATATTTTGTGACATTTCACTTACTGCAAGTTACTGTGTTGCATTGTGTCTGGCTTCTCTGTATATGCATTCTTAGTGGGTGTTTAAAAGGAATAAAATTAGATTATTATTTCTCTTCCTATATTTATTAATTTGAAGCATTGTACCTCTGTCTTGTTATGGCAAAGTAGTCCACCTGTGTGCTTGGTAGACTGCTGGAGGATATCATAATTGCTGTGTAATGTATGGTCAGTGGTTTCTGAGGTGACACTAAGTCATTCTTTTTGATGAATAAATTAATTATATTGCCTGATTTTGTTGTACAGATTTTAGTTTGTAACGTAATGCAATATATAACCTATGATCCTGTTATGGACCCTGAAGTTTGTGAAGATTGAAGATGGTGAGAAAATGCATGTCAGTCTTTAATGGAGATTTGTGTATGGAACTTATTTTGTTTTAAATTAAAGCTTGGTGTCATGTTGACAGCTGTGGCATCTTGATGCAGTGTTCATGTATTGAAAATGAATCTTAACATGGATGTAATGTCTTTATATTGTTCTTTACAATGTGCCACTATCTTTGTACCTTACATGCTAGAGCCATATTGTATATATTTCGCCCAGGTCACGCCTCAAAAAGTCATGGTCTAGAGTGGTTACCTGGGCAATAAAAAATCTAAATACACTGTTGCACAGTATGGTCCTCACATTCCAGCAACATATAGCCTTAGCTCTGGCATGTGAAGTTGCAGAGATATTGCCCTCCATGTTTGCAGTACATTGATGTTAAAATAGTACTTGATGTGTACATTACATCAAGGCACCTATTCAGCATACATCAATGTACAGATACAGTACTATAAATCAAAGTAAACATATGCAGAGTTTTTAATAAACAAATAAACAAAATTCAACACATTCTGAATTATGCTTCATACAGTATAAATGAACAAGAAATAGTAGGCATAAAGTTGGAAATGATAAACTATTTCCAAAATGGTCTTTGTTATTACATTACATAAATCTTCATTCTCCTTGAGTAACCCTAAATCTTATGGTTTTGTACGCTATGCCTGCAAAACATCAGAAGATAATGAAGGCCAAGCATTTTATTGCCACAGTTGATCTATTACAATATGCTTCAGTTTTGAAGTGAGCAAACTCAGATACAAAAAATTAACATGATCAGAATACATCACATAGCTAACCTTTAAAATGATTTTTATACAAGTTCTGTAGCTAATGATTTCATCAGTGGGGACTGATGCACTATAAATACACATTTATCTTTTGAGCAAACACAGTGTACTGTACACATTAGGAATACATTTTCAAAATGGCTTGGACTCTGTGCAGCACTACACCTAGTCTGTGTGCAGGTTTTTTGTTGCAGTGTTTTAAAAAAAAGTGTACAAGTAATTGAAGAGGAAATGTCTATAATCCAAGAGTGCTACCCAATATATACTGATATACACATCCTTTTTCTCTCTTGCTTAGAGCTGAAGGGTCAAGTGTGGATCAGATTTTACAAAGTCCATATTCAGGTGAGTCTATGGCAAAACAAAGGAAAATTGCACCCTACCATAAACATCGACTGCAAGCCTTGTGAATGAAGTCAGCTCAGTTTATTAGTATTTGCAGAGCATATGCTGTAGTGGTAATAAACCATGAAAGAGATACCAAATTTGATTTCCATCCCTTTAGGAAGCAGGGTCAGACTCACAGATGACTCATTTGTGTTGGGTTGACTTTAATTAAATATTGTAAATTGTGAAATGTGGGCCCTGTGTGACTGCCAGCTGATGCTGTGAAGACAGCTGCATGCTTGGTTCCTACCTTTTATGTATCCAACAGTAGTTTGATATTCCTTTCCTTTATAAATGGGTACCAGGAATCCTCTATCTTGATTGGTTGAAACTTGTTCCTACCACTGGATTGGGACAGCACAACCGATGGGTATGAAAAAGTCCCATTACCAATGTTGTTCAAGTACTAAAAATGTCACTGTACCACTTCTTGATGCTGCAGTCCCTAATCCTGGTTTCACATTCATTCCATTCATTCCCACAACCTTGCTTGGTCCCTCAACTACTGAACTAAAGCACCTGGGGACTGACATCCAAAAGTTTGCCCTGTGGACAAAGTGATTCCTGCCGTTTATTGGGTGTTTGCACCCATGTGCAGTATTCAGTGGGGTCAGGAGCACATGACTAAACAGGATAGCATAAGGGCAAGGATGGGTGCACAAAGGGGAGACATGAATATGGGCACAGCACAATATTCAGCCCCATAGTGCTGCGCAAAAGGCATAGTGCAGGCTACCTTTGCACCGCACAGTTGTCACCGAGAAAAAGCCCAACTTACTCTGGGCAACTCTAGTGGCCAGTAGAGCTCACTGCAGCCAACCACCCCATTGGTGGTTATGGAGCACATCCACTCTCTGGCATCTAGTAGCACCCACCACTGTCTGATCACTGGCCCGGTAAAATAAATATACATTGGTGACCAATGGACCTCCTGCCCTCTGATCCCATCCCTGCTAACACACACCCAGTTCCTAGCATCCAGTGGTTCCCCACCCTTTGATCCCCATCCCTGTTAACACACACTCAGTCCCTGGCGCTGGTGGTTCTCCTACCATCTGATCCCAGTCCCTGTTACATACGCTCAGTTCCTGGTATCCAGTGGTCCCCCTGCCTCCAATCCACTCCCCATTAAAACACACTCAGTCCCTGTGTCCAGTGATCCCCTCACCCTCTGATCCTCATCCCCACCCCCATTAACATACACTCAGTCCCTAGCATCCAGTGGTCCCCACCCTCTGATCCCCATCCCTGTTAATACACAGTCAGTGCCTGGCATCAGTGGGTTCCCCCATCCTCTGATCCTCATCCTGTTAACACACACCCAGTCCCTAGCATTCAGTGGTCCCCCACCCTCTGATCCCCATCCTGATAACACACTCAGTTCCTGGCATCGGTAGGGCCCCCACCCTCTGGTCCCAGTTCCTGTTAACACACACTCAGTTCCTGGCATCCATTGCTTCTCCCCACCCTCCAATCCTCTCTATTAACACACACTCAGTCCCTGGTGTTCAGTGGTCCCCACCCTCCGATCCCCATCCCATTGACACACACTCAGTCCCTTGTGTACAGTGGTCCCCCACCCTCTGATCCCATCCCTGTTAACACACTCAGTCTTTGGCATCAAGTGGTCCCCAACCTTCAGTCGCTTGCCACAGGTTATTACAACATGTTCCTGCCATCTAGTGGGCCCACCTGCACCACCCACATCGGTAAACCACCCTGCAACCCCACCTTACCAAATTCACCAGTGCTGCGGGGAGCCCATACACCAACCTGCACAGCCCTCCACTCACCACCTCAGGCGGCCACCATATGCAATATCAGGGAGCATGCTGGTCTTCCGTACTGTGAAGCGAGCATGCATACTGTCTACAGTAGATAGTATATGTCGCTCCTTCTTTTATTGGGAAAACAAGAACAAACAGTACATGGATCAATACTCATATCCTAGAAATGAAAACCTTACAAACAAGAAATAATTATTGTAAATGAGTAATAAACAGAACATGAATGCATAGCAAGCTTATATCCCTCATTTTTCAATTGTTTTCTTGATCTGTAACATTTATGACATTAGGAAAAGAAATTATGTCACTTGTATATTCTTTAAATGAGAAAACTGGGATTCTCAAACCCTGTCCATTACACCACTGCACAGATACAGTATCCTAGTAGTAAGTAATGGCCATTATACCAGTCACATGTATATCCAGGAGATTTCTGAAAGTAGTCTACACAGATTTTGCATTTACCGTCTTTCCTATAGTAGCATATTAGGTGCATGTTCTTAGAAGGGAAGGAGGGATTGGCATTGTAAGGCTAGGTGCTAATAGCACATTCAGTGGCACTGGGACTTCAGACTGGCTTCAGTCAAGAGTATATTATGGCAGAAAATCTTAAGCTCTGTAAGAAATAAAAGGCCCCCAGATATGGAATCTGGTCAGGCTGTGAGTTGGCAGGTGGGAAAAGTGTTCATATTCTGCCTGTTTTGAGAGCCCACCCAGCCATTCAGATTGTGCAGGGGCCTCTGTGGACCACCACTTGAGAAGGATCTGCCTTTTGGCTTCCATAACAGCATCAGCACCCAGGACTGGAGGATGGCACATGTGGTGCCCCTCCACAAGAGTGGACCCATGGATGAAACAGTCAACTGTAGACCAGTTGATCTAACATCCATTGTGGGGAAGCTAATGGAGACTATACTTAAGGAAAGGTTAGTAACCTTTTGGAGGTGAAGCGGACTCAGGATGACAGGCAGCATGGGTTTGTCTCAGGCAGATCCTGCCAGACAAAACTGGTTGACTTTATGACTGGGTGACCAGGGCACTAGACAGGGGACCAAGCGGTGGGGCTTTGATTCCATACCACATGGAAGGCTGCTTAGCAGATTGAGATACCAGGGAGCAGGGGAAAACTGGTGGTCTGGGTAAGAACTGGCTCCAAGACAGGCAGCAGAGAGTAAGTGAAGGGGAACTCTCAACTCCAACAGCTGTAACCAGTGGAGTGCCACATGGCTTAGTACTGGGTCCAGTGTTGTTTGGCATATTTATAGTCCACATCTTACATCGGTTAAAACAAGGTCAACCTTTTTGCAGATGACACAAAGATTAAGTCAGTGGTAGATGATGCAGAGGAGTGGCATGGACTACAGGGCGATCTAGCTAGACTTGAGCACTGGTCAGAAACATGGCAGCGGGGTTAACATAAAAAGTGTAAAGTTATGCACCTGGGAGCGAGAAATTCAAGGAATGATGATTGGTTGGGGGGGCACAGATGTCCCTACAGAAGAGGAAAGGATCTTGGGGTGCTTATAACAGCACAAAGGAACCACTTGGCTCAGTGCAGAAAAGCAGCAGCCAAAGCTAACAAAATGCTGGGGTACTGGGCAGAGGAATCTCCTTCAGGCGAGGGAGGTCATCCTGCCACTGTACAGATCGTTAGTGAGGCCACACCTGGAGTACTGCATGCAGTTCTGATGCTCTACTTGAAGAAAGATGTCAAATTTCTAGAAGGGGTCCATTGCAGAGCATCCAGGATGATCCTCAGACTGGATGACAAACCCTATGAGGAGAGGCTGAATTGCTTGGCATGTACTTCCTGGAGGAACTGAGGGATGGGGGACATGATAGAAACATTTAAATGTATGAACGCTTAAATAAAGGTTGGTACAGAGGGCATTCTTAAATGGAAGGAGAGAGGGACACTAGGGGCACAGTCCAAAGCTGGAGGTGGTAGATTTGGGAGGAAATGAGAAGGCATTACATTACGGAAAGAGTGGTGACAGGGTGGGAACACACTGCCAGGGGAGATGGTATCCTAACATCGGCATGCAGTTCTGAGGGGTGGGACAAAGTCAAGGGAAGGTCACAAAGAGGGCTACAGAGGACATGGGGTCAGCAAGCAGGGGCATGACTTGAATGTGCGGTTAAGTGAAGGAGAGGCAGCTGCAGTATTATCGGTCTGCTAGCTGCACACATGAGCAGACTTAATAGACCATATGGCCTGTATCTACTGCCATTTTTCATATGTTCATATAAGATAACCCTATCTTGGCTGATTTTAGGACACCCAGCAGGTTTCAACTTTCTCCCAGAATCCATACGCTGGGATCATGAGGCAGCTAGCTCCCCAGGACAGTCCCCACAAAGAGTGATAACCCCTAACCAATATTGATGTAGTCCTGGACACTGTCATATAATAGGTTCTAGGACTCTTGTTGCTGTCTGACACCTCCAGCATGCCTCTGTTGTTATGAGACCTGTTTTATGTAACACTTGTGGCGTGCAGTACCATCTCTGTAGTATCGTTTTTGTATTAACTGGTATCTGTAGTCCCTACAAGATGTTGCCTTGTGTATGTGGCCCACTTCTCTTCTGGGATTTCTGCTATAAGGCTAATTCCCAGGCTTGCCTTTGTTTGTGTAACCAAGGGCAATGTGAAGATAAGAGGTACTGATACTTCCCTGCCTGGGGTTAGATTCCCAGGCTAGCAAGAGGGAGCTGAGTTTGTTTTCAGGAGTAGGCTTTTGGATTTATAACTGTCAGAAATGGCCGGTCTAATTTGTAGGTATTTCCAGAAGTCTGATTTGGGAGTGAGAACTGCTCAGCTAGACTTTGAAAGAGGTGAAGTGTGCCAAACTCTGGGTCCATAGGGTGGTGGGCGATCGTAATAATCCCCTTTGTAATCAGGAATGCCAGATTATTGGCTCTTCATCTATTGTAATGTGTGTATTTCTGCAAAGTGGCTCCCAGTTACCGAGGTGTGCTTAAGGGCCATTTGCCATCCTAGTCTTGAGTGAAGAGTGGCAACTTAGCGCCTTTGGTCAGACAATTATTGGTCTGATTCCAGGGAGCCTTCTCATAAGAGTCCGTCAACTTTTTCCACAGGTGTGTCCTAAAACAGTTAGGTTCTAGCCACCAGAGGTTTTCATTTTTCCCCCACTGCTTTGGTGATATGTCCACAGCTATGGAAGGACCCACCCACCCTGTTATGGAGGGCTTCAGAGCTTCATAAGACTAAAGCAAGGTCATTTTCCTTCCCACAGCAAAGAGGGGTATAGCTTTTCTAACCTGAGAAACTTGGCTTCTGGTATCTCGAGAGGTAGATTACTGAGACAGAAAAGAATTTTTGGAAATAGCATCATTTTAATGCAGCTTTTTCACTGAAAAGATGAGGTTGTTTTTTTCCACCTATTCAGATCTGTCTCTGTCTCCCAATTAGTGGTTTGGTTAAGGTCTACCATGTGTCTGAAGTTCGTGATTAGTATCATACCTAGGTACTTTATCTGTGCTGGGGCCCATTTCATGCCAAGCCTGTCAGCTGAAGCAGAGGGACAGTTGCTATTTAGGGGAGGGTTTCAGTTTTCCCCAGTCAACCCTTAATTCTGATAATTTCCCAAAATCATTAAGCATGTGTAAGGCCATAGGTAGAGAGGACACTGGATTGGACATAGACAGTGGCAGTCATCAGCATAAGCCAGTGTCTTATGCTTGATACCATTAATTACAGCATGCATGGTGTGGGAGTTCTGATTTTCCAAAGCAGGGGTTCCATAGCTAAGAGATAAGTAATGGAGAGATGGGGCATCCTGTCAGGTTCCCCTCGAGAGAGGTATGCTACTGGAGATTAGCCCATTTATAAGAACAGAGGCTTTCAGGCTTGAGTACAGGAGTCTAATCCAACTGATAAATGCAATCAGAAGGCCCACGGTAGTCTTTGATAGAGATACTCCCATTCTACGAAATCAAAAGCTTTTTCAGTATCAATGCTACCAACACTGCTGGATCCTTTTGCCTCCTTTCTGCCCAGATTACATTTATGACAGCTGTTGGAGTTTCCGTGACCATCCTATCCTTGACAAACCTTGTTTGCTGTTCCTGGATTAAATGAGAATAACCTTGTCCAGTCTCATGCTAATGCCTTAGCCTGAATTTTAGCATCAACATTTATTAAGCATATGGGTGGTAGTTGGCAAGCAGGAAGGTTTTTCTAGGTTTGGGAAGTAATGTTATAAGAGCCTCTGGCATCGACTGAGGTAAATTCCTGCTGGTGGCGCCGCAGCATAGGTTTCAAGAAGCTTCTACTCCAGAAGAGGGAGGACTGCCAGGTAGAATTCCGCCTAGAAGTCCATCCATGCCTGGGGTTTTCTTTTAGAGAGTGTCTTTATGACTGTTTGGGTCTCCTGCTTTGTTAGTGGCGCATCCACAGGGCTTGTACTTGCTTTGCTGTAAGGGAGGTCAGGAAAGTTTCTCCCAGAAAAGCTAGGCCAGGCACAGAGGGCCTGTGAGATTAATACAGGACCTCATAAAAATCCTTAAGGACATTGTTGCTGCTGAGTGAGGACTTGGCCAGAGGCATGCTTTAAACTGGTGATATGTTGGGCAGCTTGTTGCATTTTGGTGCGGTATACAAGCAGCCTGCTAGCCTTCTCTCACCGACTCCCAGTATATATGGGCTGTGCTTTGAATAGTCCTGTGTGCTGCTGTTTGGGACAAAGTGTTTATTTGATATTTTGTTTGTGATATGTCCCAGTATGTTTGTTGTGTGGATGATGTGCCTTTTTGTAGCTTTTTTCTAACCACTTCAGATCATTTTCCAGTTGCACAACCTTGGCTAGTCTCTTCCTGTTAGAGTGAGCAGAGTAACTAATTATTCTCCCATGGATAAACCTTAAATGCATCCCATAGCATAGCTCTGGACATGCCAGGGAGTGTCGTTATCCTGAAAGAAAGATTCAGTCTCTGATTCTAACCAGGGCTTAAATTCTTTATCTTTTAGTAGGAAGGTGTTAAACCTCCAACGAGGTGGGAGATGTTGCAGGGTCGAGGGCTATTGACAAATGGATCACATATGGCTTCTGAGTTGATGACAGGGGCTCAATTCGGATATCCATCCAGGACCATTAAGAAAGGCGTAGATCAGGAAATAATCAATCTGTGAGCTTGTGTTGTGCCTAGCTGAGTGATGAGTAAAGTCTCCACCTGTAGGGTTTTTGTTCTCAAGGGTCCTTCAGATGGAATTCATGGGCTAGGAAATGTAACACTTGATGGATGTTAGTGGGGTGAGTAATTGTTACTTTAGTTTAGTTAGTACTGGGTCCCACACTTCATTAAAGATCCCCACAAACAATGAGGTGGTCTCTGGAGATTACTGTCTGGGAAAGTATCTGAGCTACCGCTGGGAAGTATGAGCTAGTATCCTCATTAGGTGCATAGATATTACATAGGTATCTAACTGTAGCCTCACTATAACCCATATGCCCTCTTTACATCTGACAACTTTACAACTGACAGAGTGCAAAAATTGTACTGAGAGTTTTGTGGATTAGTTTACAATGCCTTTGGATTTGGAATTATAAGCACTAGGCTTGATATAACCCACCCATTCCCTGTTCAACTTTTGGGATTCTGCAGGTGTGAGGTGGGTTTCCTGCAGGAATGTTATATCACAGTGTTCTTTTAAGGGTGAAAGTACCTGTTTCTTTTACTTACGAGGTTGGGACTCTGGATGGACCAGATTACAGGTTTCAAGGTTGCCTGTGCCTGGGTAGCCATTTGTTAACAGCATACAGTATGAGTAGTCGACAAAGTACTGATGGGGGTATTTAGCTGGCCCACCAGTATTTAAAATGGGTATGTTTTAAGAAATTTAGTATCATTATACAGCAATCACTGCAGAGTAATTGAACCTGAAAGGTAATTGATCCACAAAACAGAGGAAAAACTGGACTATAACTTCAACAATGCTCTGTAAGACTAATAGTCTCTAATCCTTATACAGCTAATTTCTGATTATTACTAATTACAGCTGGAGAAGAAAAGAATACAAGATTAAATACCAAATAGTCAACCCCAGTAAAACAAGTTCTATGTAGCAGAAAAAAATTGAGATGAGTATGAGAGTTGATAACCTGCTTGTTTCAAGAAAGCTTAATTCCCAAGAAGCAGGTATCGGTCTCGACACAGCTGCTGTTGCCAGAGCAGTAGTCACTAGTGCATCCTTCCTCAGGCTGAAGAGGGTTGTGGACTTCCATTGGCAACACAATAAAAAATAAAATAAATAACTGGGTGCCTTTCCCATAGCTGCTGCAGATGTGTGTAAGTAACATAGAATGCACGTATACAAAGACAGAAGGAGAAGGAAAGACCATAGGGTGGGAAGGATAGAAATGCATCAAGCTGTGTTAGTTGGGGTCATCCGTGATGTTTTGAGCTTCTGTTGTAGCCATTTAGCAAAGTTTGCCAGCTACCTCTACAGCAATGCATAGGACTGTTCAGGAAACCAGAGTGTGCAATTCAGTGACAATGCTGAAGTCAGTAAAGGTGGAGCATCACCCTCAGACCTACCCACTTTCTGCAGGAATCCTAGGGTGTGGCCATTAACCTGTTAGCTAGCCCCTTGCCATCTGTGTGAAAAATTACTGGTTGGGATAGAGATTTTTGGTGCTTCGTGCCTAGACATATGTTCTCCGAAACCTTAAAGGTACTGGCTCAGTCCTGCCATGTTAGAAAAGAAAGTTGTAGGGCGGGGTGGGGGCATTACCTAGTACCAGGAGCTTGTGCCGGAGACTTTGGAGCAGTGCCCTTCTATCCCACAAGATCCATATTATTGGCTTGCCATTTATTGGGGTTGTATCATGTATCTGTACAACCCCTGGGGCATCCTCTGAGTTTGTATACAGCAGCAGTACTATATAGCAGGGAGACAATCGTGGTAGGCACCTAAAGCAGGTTCACAACTGTGTAACCTCAGTATGTGCTCCTCTACTGAAACTTACCAACTTCCTACAATGTAGTTTGCTATCAGGGTAAAACTGTTAGTCTGTATTTCAGTTTTTCCACCACTGGATCATTCAGCCCTTTTTCTATGTATACTGCAGGTACATGCACTTGCAACAGACTGTGATCACCCAGTTGGGCTATTTAAAAGGAGCAGGTAGGAGAAAAGGTAGAAAGCATCAGCTGTTGGTGTATGGGGTTAGCAGGGTCCAAAAACAGCAAGGGGATAAGACTCATATCTGTAGAGGAAACTCCTTAAGAATTGCAGTTACCACAGGGCTCTGTATTAAAGTTAATTCCTTGCCTGCTTCAGTGCTTAGATCTGTCTTTGTGTACTCTACATGGTGTCAGCGCTGTAAACACAGGCAGAACAATATGAGATATGTTGGCTAGTGTGGTTTGTGTGCTAGTGCAATAGGAGCCCTCTGATAGCTCTTGTTCCTTGTCTAACCTGGTACAATAGCATTCCATATTGAAGGGTAAGAATGTCGTTAAGATCAAGCTGGACCATCTGTGAAGAACTGTTGGAGGAGCCATGCCCTAGGTGCCAGACCAGCATATCAGTCTTCCCCTATTGCTATATAAAGGTTTAGCATAAAGGACCGTGTGACTTAAGCCAAAACACTCTACCCACCTTGGAGTCTAAGGGAGGAGTTCTCACAGAGGAGCCATAACACTCAATGGCGTGATGAAAGGGAGGTACTCCAGGAGACGAAACCGTAGAGGTAATCACCTGGTAACTAAGATCTAAAGGGGTTAATATATTCAACGTTTTAGTTAGTTTTAGACTCCCTCAATGCCAAAAGACAGTCTCCATGACCTTTGGCACCAGGCAGAGACTATCCAGGCTCGCCATCCTCCCAAACTTCCATACCCTTGACAGGACAGTCCTTGAGGACGCTACTACCTTTAGGTACCTAGGGTATGGTTTGACCAACACCTATCATTCTCTGCCCATGTTAACGCTTATCCTGAAAAACTGTGCTCTAAGTTCGATGTCAGTTTACAGGAACCGCAGTAGCCTTCCACTACCTGTGAAACGCGAAATTGTACAGAAAATGATCTTTACCTACTTTCAACTGCTGTGATGTAGTTTACAGTGCCGCTTCCATGTCTACCTTTCCAGACTAGACCTCCTCTTCAATGCTTTCTGCCACTTTGGCCTCGATACCCCGCCGCACCGTCACTTCAAGCTCTACCATTCACTGGCCTTCCTCTCCCTTGACAACTGGCAACTACTCCTAGTGCTAAATTTGCTTCAAAATTCTGGCTAGGTTCCTTTCCACACTACCTTGCCTTCTCTCTAACTCTCCACCTACCCCATCTCATGCCCTCAGATCAATCGACTCCCGGCTGTCTCTCTCCCTCATCGACGGACCTCAGCAGGACAAGCCGCTTCTCCTACTGCTTCCCTAAACTCTGGAATGACCTACCAGTCCAAATTCGACACTCCTCCTCTAGGCATTCTCTATCCTCCACCTTGTCTAACTTTTATACAGTAAATTGCTCCTATTTCTGACACCTCTCCCCTCACACACCATCCTTGAATAAACACCCTCTCCCTCTATACCATCCCACTGCACTATTTCCTACTACCCCACCCATCCCCATGTGGCCTGACCAGTGGCATTAGCTATTGCTATGAATGCTGGCATATACTATCAACACCTGCACTTGCACTCAATTGCACTTACAAGCCTTGTCCTGACTACCAGTTGTGTTGCACCCATGGTGTAATATGGCTGTTAACCACAGTATTGTTCAAACTGAATACATGCGTACCAATTGTCGGTAGTAACCTAATATATGTGACTTAATTACTCTATATTTTGCAGTTCTTTATACAATGTAACCCACAATTCTGTGTCTCACTGTTTGTAACTGCTCCCCATCTGTAACCTCGGTCGCACTGTGAGATGAGCATCTTGTTGCTCAGTGTGCCTTTGCTGGTGAAACATTTCAGTAAATAAATAAATGAATAAATAAAATTAAACAACCCACAAAACTGCTTATGTAAACATGGAAAACTTAGTGCCCCATGCAGAATGCACTAAGTGCTTTTATTCCATGATCCATGACAGTCCTTTCACCATGGACACCTAGTCACCACAGACCCAGAACACTGAAAACTCAAATTACATACTGTAGGTGCCCTTGGGAGAAAATTTAAATACAAAGATACAGGTGCAGAGGTGTTCAGAAAACTGACAAAATGAATGCACCAAAAAAAAAAAAACAACAGTCCTTCACGAGAGCGTTTATAGTGTCCCAGTCAAGCAAGCAAAGTCATGCCTTACAGTGTCTGTGTAGTAGATTTCAGTCACTTCAGCCTGTGATAGCTTTTCCTTTGTGAGTCTGAGGCCTCTGCTGCAAGGGTGACAGAATGGGTCATCCAGTGGGGTGGGTGTTGTTCCCAAGTTTCCAGCAGTAGTGGAAATGAAGGTGGTAGGTGAGACAGTTCTGGGAACGTGGTGCCATGTGATGATGGGATGGTAACTGCAGTGTAGTATCCACACAACAGCCACAATAAGATGAACTGAAAAGTTACAGCTGAGGAGGCGGCTACGATGCTAAAGAGTTCCTCCTCTGCTTTATTTGTGATTTTGCTGGGGCATGCACTCTGTGGTACCAATGGTGATACCTCATCCTAGTTTTGTTTAACATCCACCCAAGAGATTGCTATGGAGAGTAGAGCCTTGTCAGTTTTTCTGTCAGCAGCGGGTTCCCGGGTCCTGCAATTGTGAAAGACAACTTCATGTTGGCTGGGTTTCAGTGGGTGAACAGAGAGCTGAGCTGAAGCTCTGGAGCCACTGCTCTGGCTATGATGTGGTGTCCCAGGGCTTGCAGGTGTTTCTTGGAGCTCTGACCCACCTTTCTGTGTGTGAGAACTTGTATGCTGCCATTGTTCTGAGGGTGCTGTACTTGTTCATGGAATCGGGAATATAGTGCAGTGTCCACTGGAAAGGGACATTCACTGCCCTGATTATCCCCATTATGCTCAGTGAAACCAGCATGTCTTCTTGAGGGAGGGTGGGTTGCAGTTCACCTTCGCCAATACCTTTGGGCAAAAGCAGCTGCTTCCTGAGGATCACTGAAGTTGTGGAAGACCTCATTCCTTTCTACTTTAAATACTGCTGGGTTGTCAAGTGGTACTCAGTGCCTTTTTGGAGTAGAGCCTGTTGTAGGGGAGTACAAGCTGCTCTCAGATCACTCTGTCTAGCTGAATAATCTTGACAGAGTGAAACTTGTGTCTGTGCTACATTAAATTTCCCTTAACCCTGGCTGCTTTCAACAACATCTCCTTAAGAGAGAACTGCAGAAAAGGGCTAGTATTGGTGTGGGGCTCTGGTCAGGCTTAAGGCATAGAGCAAAAGTCCTGTGGGCCTAGTGCACTTGAAGATTTTTCCCCGGGGAGATTTAAGACCTTCATTAGCAGGTTTTGGACAAAATCGACTACATTCTTCTCTTCTGCATCCTCCAAGACCCCAACGATGCGGATATTGTTCCACCTCCCCTGCATTCCACGTCACTTATCTTTACATAACAGTAAATGTCATCTTTAAGCTATTGAATTATCACATTCCTGTCATCTGTCTGTTTGTCCAGATGCTGGATCCTGGTCTCGCATCTGACATTCTGAGGACAGCTGGTCCATTTGGTTTTGTAAATTAGTTATAGTGGACTTTACCACGCATTACCTCCTCTAGGATGCGGGCAAACATTTGCTGGATCATTGCGAGGTTTAGGAAGTTGTCATTGGAGGCACAGTTGCCATTGTCATTGCCAGAGCTAAGTCTTTTCAGTCACCGATTCTGACAGGAATTTGATCAAATTTAATTGAAGGACAAACTTTTCCATTTACCTGGATCAAAATAAAATGAAATTAATTAGAAAAAGTAAAACTGTGCACTTTGGAAATTTTTTTTTTTTAACATGTTGCCCAAGGTGAGGAGGAGCACATCAAATGGCCATCTTAGCTTCAGCTGCAGTACACATGCTCTCTTTACAATGCAGAGGACACATTCTTCTCGTCCTTTCATGCAGAGGCTGGCCAAGGTGATAAGAGGAGGGCTGTGCTCGTCACAGTATGGACCCTTACAGCACCAGCAAATTTAGCAAAGGGTCGGCAGGGTGGTACAGAGGGTTGTTAGACTCCAGAGACTTGTAATAACCTGCACTGACTGATTGGAGGGTGGGGTGGGGAATCACTGGATGCCAGGGGCTGAGTGTGTATTAATGTGGATGGAGATCATAGGGCAGGGGACCACTAGACATCAATGCATGTTTATTTTACCAGGGCCAGGGGCAGAGGAGGAGAGTACCACTAGACACCAGGGAATATTTTACATATACAGGGATGGAAATCGAGATAAGAGAGAAGTCGAAGGGAGCAAACCTGCTGCCACTTCACATGCAAATGGGTTTATAATGGGCATGCATATGGCCTTTAGTGCCTTGCATGCCCAGTGGGATCATTTGCATGTTCCAGCTGAATATTATGCAGAGGCTCTCAGCCAACAGGTGTGGGGGCTCAGCAGTTCCGTGCACTTCAGTATGGGCTGCATACAGCCATAGTCATGTCACAGCAGCACTGCTTGACTTATCGCTGCCCTGACGCGGCCCTCTGTTCGGTCAGATAGTGCCTGTGTGCTATCTGACTGAATATAATATTCCTAGGGTTGTGGGCAGAGGATAAGCACAATGCATGCACTTGCTTTCCACTTTGACCCTTTTCAATATCAGGCCCCTGAACTACTAACTCTTCAAATTGTGTGATGCAGTTTTGATACTTTAACAATGGATTGTTGTTATAAAAACAAGTGGAAACGTTTTATTTGATCTGCTTAGAACCAATAATTTAAAATATTTAGATAGCTTATATTTATTTATTTTTGAATGAGTTAAAGTCTAGCCAAGCTGGTGGCACTGAGAGTTGAGGCACTGAATGCCACACCACGCACCATGCTGGCAGCCAAGGTTTATGTAGTGGACTTGAGTTGCTAGTGGCCAGCCAGGAAGGAGAGGATAGAGTGTCTGGAGGACTGTGCTCCTCTCCCAGGGAGAGGTTTCAGTGCCCAGCTTTCAGCTCCTAACGTCAGCTAGGGCAAGGCAATCGGGACTGTCAGTGTAGGGAGGAGGGCCGGTGGCTGCCAGCGCTTTAAGCTCTGAGGCGTTATGTGGAGACATCTGGGTGGCACTGCATGGAAAATGGTTCCTAAGCTGACACTGACTCCCTAAACACCCTGGTAGTCCTGTGCCCTAGCAATGAGGGAGCCCAGGCCGTGCAGTATTGGCATGATTGGTGAGTCATAGAGGAAAGTCAGGGGGAGTGGGGCTGGAGTGGTCTGCATCCAGCGGACAGCTAGGGGCCAAGTGGAGAAAAAAATGCCACAAAACATGCTATTTATAATTTAAATTATTTTTTTCATCAAGTATACTTTATCAAATTTACAAATCCAAATAGAAAACCAACTATAGACAAGAACAGGTTAACAGTGGTACTGACAGTAACTCCCCCTACCAATAAACCTCCCCTCCCCTCAGGTACCCCACCTTACCCTTTAAAAACAGAAAGAACATGTAAGATAGAACAAAATATTAAAGCATAGAGCTGCCCAGTAAATCTAATTGTATCCAAAATTAAGGAATGTTAAAGGTTTTGTGTAAAGGAGGGGGTCTAAGAAGAACCTTGAGAAGGAGAGTTAGTAATTATAACCAAAGGCTCCCAAATGTCATGGTAGAGACGCATACTGCACCGTATGGAAGTGATTTGCTTTTCAATCATTAAGGTAGACAGAATCTCCTGGTGCCATTCCTTAAACTTCAGTGTCGCAGGATCCTTCCAATGTCTCAGTATAATAAGTTTGCAGTTATGCTAATCATTTACCATCTGAGGCTTTATGCACTCTTGATAAACCAGACGGATAGTTACCTGCAAGACATATTTCAGGGGTAACTAAGTCCACTAATCCCAAGATAGGATCAAGAGAGCGTTTAATAGTATCCCGGAAGAGGACTATAGCAGGACAGTCCCACATCATGTAGACCCGAGTCAGTTGAAAAACCATTATGACTGACTCACAACAAATTATGACTGATTTTTCAACTAGTTTAAAATTTGTGACTGCGACTCACTAAAAAAATCCAACCAATTTTTTCAACTTCTGGCATTGTTAAATTTGATTTATGTACTAGCAAGCTGTACTTTTTTAGTGCAATTAATGGAAAAACTTGGCAGCATGTTCATTTACTTAGTAACCTCCCTCACAGTGGGCTCACTTTCACCTTCTCCCATCTCCCTCGACTGATGATGGCCTGACCTGACCTCTTGTATCCCACTGCTCCCTACATTACGTCTGACCAGCCCCGCTCCACTCTCGTCAATCCACAACTCTCCGAGTCTCCATGACGCTCTCTTTTCTGGCCTGGTGGTGGGTCTCTCGAGTCCTTCAGGCCTCTCGCTACTCTCCTCCCAGTTCCTCAATGGTGTGGTTTGGATCCCCAGCTCCAGCCTTGTCTTGCATCCTGCATGTGCCCGACTCTACTGCTGTGGTGTCCTCCTACACTGAACCAGACACCACCGATGGCTGCAACTTAAGAAATTAACTTGAGCACTACTATTAGTCCTCGCCTTGATGACTACTCAAGAAACAAACAGAATTTGAGGGCAGATAAGGACCACTTGGCACACTTAGTCTGCCCATTTCTCTACCTAATGGATAAGCTGCATATCCTAGTTAAACCTACTTCCTCCTACCCCCACTAGCATTGCCTTATGTCTGTCCTATGCATTCTTGCATTCCAGGATTCACACATACTTCAGATAACTGTGGGACACTTACCCACTGGGTAAAAAATGAGTCAGTGAAAAATAATGGGTCACATTGTTCAACCAAGCCCATAAACAGCAGTTTTAAAACATCTAATAGTGAACAGGTTGTCCCCAAGGTAGGCGAAAAGGTGGGTCAAAATTAAAAACCTGCTAATCGTCCCAATACCCACCCAAAAATGAACCCTGCACAGTGGTATTAACATTCATTTGTATGCTGTGCTCCCAGACTATAGTGTACAGAACAGAATAATACACAGATTAAGCCCGATCCAAGTTATGAAAATATGAACTTTTTAAAGTGCATAAGGAGGTGTGTGGAAATTAAGACAGGAGACAGGCAATCTAAAACAGACTAATACTTTAGAGGGATGTACACACAGCCCCCACCCCGTCTTTGGCTCGGATACCCCAGGGGCACTGTACTTGTTCCATCCTCCACCCACCCCACGAACTAATAGCTGTGGCTCTCCTCCCGAGGCACCGTGAAGCCGTGAACTGCAAGCGGTCTGCTGCGCCTCAGGCAGCTAACGCCTGCCATTACACACGCGGGCCAGCTGGGGCGTGTTCTGCCAACTCAAACCAAGCAGCTATTTGCCATTCACACTCACATACACACAATAACAGTACAATAAGTATAGCAAGCCAAAGCTTTATTATAGCAAAATATAATATAAGAGGTTACAATAAGTACAGCAAGCCAAAGCTTTATTATAGCAAAATATAATACAAAAGGTTATACATCACCGATTCCAAAAGCTACATCCAAGCCTGTTCCAATGGCTGGGAAGCCTCCTTGTCAGCCTGGCTAGGAGTCTCACGAACCGGAATTGGCCCCACAGCGATGCGCCCACCCTGCAGGAGAGGCTTCCAACCAGGCATTGAGAAAGCTACATTTATATCTTATTCTATGCTAAAATAACTGCAGCCTTCTCATAGTGTTGTCTGCATACATTCTAGAAGCTGGCGGGCTCCCCAGGATGCTACTTTCACACCATAAGGACTGCTCAAATTCCCTACACCTGCTAGGTCACTGTGCTCCAAACACTGGCCGGTGCCTAGAACACTATGAGCTAAGCAGAAGTTTAAACAAAACTACAAAAACAGGTTGCCTGATAATATGCAACCTTCAAGTTAGCAAAATACACTGTCTGAAGCAAAACATAATAATGAGGCTATCTAAAAGAGCAAAACACCAATTAAATGAAGCAGCATGTAAAATGGAGTCACACAATACAAAATGGAGTATAAAATGACATACATTACATGAAATAGCATACAAAATGGAGTGACAATAATCAACATATTATACTATCACTACAGAGGCTGTCGCTCCACTGTGGTGGCAGCAGAGGGGGAGGGGCACACCTGTCTCGAGAACAAAAGAAAATAAAGGCGTGGGGCACCGAGAGGTGCTGCGTCTCTATCACCGTCTACAAAAAAAAAAAAAAAAAAACACTGCTACAGCTTCCAGGGGACACTGTATGAGTCCGACCCAGGACATGCCCTTGCAAAGAGCCGGAGCAACCACACGCCTCTTACCCTGTTTTAGAATGCAGACCCTGGGACCCATTCAGTAGACTGCAGCCTCATGTCCCTTGCTCGCCTCCGGCGGGCTGTAGTCCCGCATGCCGGGAGGCATTGTTAATGGATGACGGATGCTGCTCCCGCACGCCTGTGTTCCAATTCAGACGCTCGTTGCTGTCAGCAAGCCATCTCCTTTGTTCTCAAGTCCGGCTCGACTCCAAGATACCATCTCCCACCAAACAAAGGGCTGGACAGTCATTGACACTGCACTAAGCCCCACCGAATTACACTGGGTTCACATTCGAACCCGACAAATGGACCACCCATCCTATCCATCCATGGCGCAAACTGCAACGGGTAGCTCCGTAATACAGATGGACAGAAAAAATCTCCCACACCCAATTTTACCCAGATTAGGACTGACCCAGCATCATTACTCAGTACCAAATGCAGCCTACCGCGCTGACATTCCTTACACCTGCCCGTTGGTTTGGATGGCGATCCGCCACACCATCTACGGACTTCTCGGCGAGGACCTCTCGCTTGGCAGCCTTGGAGCCCTGGCTTTCACGCCTGTGTGTTTGTCCATCCGCGAAAAGTACAAAAAATACTGGCTTTAGAAGTGCTTTAAAGGCATTTACACAGGAACTAAATCCAACCTGTTTTCTTCTTTTAAAGTAAAAATAAAATCTTTAGAAGAACGTTGCCAGTTTGCCCCAATTACTGCGCCACAAAGAAACTAAATTAAAAAGTGGCACACTCTCACCAATTAGCACCCCATCACTCCAAACCTCATCACTTACTGCGTACCTGTTCAATTCCATTTCACGCCTTTTTGCACTTGCAGGCAGTGCGCACATCCTGGCTTCTCCTCTCTCTCATTAGGGTTGGCGCTGAGGAACTAGGGATACATTAATTGGCTGGAAGTAGAGCACACAAATTCAAAAGTGGCTGACAGGCATGACTGCAGCGGTCAGGCAAGACAAAAGCTGTGACTGAATAAATGGACTTCACACAAATATAACTGCCCATAATTATAAAAGCTGCAATTCCAGTGCAATTACGACTAATTGCAACTTTACTTTCAATTGCAATAACTTGATTCCGACGGCCAGCCGTGGCTCAGGGTCTAACATCATGTGTTTCAAAGGTGCCATCCTCCTGGTCACAACATGCGCATTGAATAAAGGGCACCTTCCCCATCTTAAATAATTTAGCTGATGTGTTATACATGTTGTACAAAATACAAAATTGTGTAATGCAAAGCCTGTCTTGTTTAAGGAGCTGGTACAGCCGATGCTAATCGTTTGCCATTGAGCAGCATCAAGGAAAGAGACAAGGCCTGCTGCCAGTAAAAGCAAATGCCGGTACCGTGTTTGGATCCAATGATTGGAACAATTTATAAATCTTCAAGACCACATGTGATTGACAAATGAGGGATAGGAAGGAGCTCTGTATTTGTGAGACCCAGACTAAATTATCAATTATAAAAAATATATATAACTCTTCTATGTTATTGCCCTGATTTTAAACTTTAACAAAGAAAATAATTTTATAGCCACTATTCTAAAATTAATCATTTCTAAAGATTATTTCTTTGATAAAGGCTAACTTTGTAAACATAGAAACATAGAATGTGATAGTAGATAATGGCCGCTGGGCCCAGCTGGGTCTGACTCATTCTGCTAGTGGGATGTGCCCAGAACTGTTGGTTCTCTGTTCACTAGGATAGTCTGGTGCTCGTTCTCAGAGGGTTCCTCGATGCCTTGAAGGAGCATTGGTGAAGCCCTTCTGAAGAAACCATTGCTTGACCCTGACATTCTGGCAGAATATAGACCTATCTCCAACGTCCCATTTTTAGGGAAGGTTGTTGAGAAAGTGATGGCACTGCAACTCGTGGCACACCTCATAGCCATTGACATCTATGATCCATTCCAGTTCAGATTTAGGGTTAGCATAGCATTAAGACAGCATTGGTCCGGTGCACAGCTACCTTCTCAGGGCGAGGATAGAGGAGACTCGCAGTTTTCATTCTCCTCGATCTCTCATCGGGCGTTGACACTGTGGAACACATTGTGATTCTGGATTGCCTTAGAAAGTATTGTGGGCTCACTGGAACTGTCATCCACTGGTCTGAGTCCTATCTCTCAGGCAGGAGGCAACAGGTGGTGATGAGGAATTTCTCCTTCTCCAAAGTCCGTCATGTGGAGTTCCTCAAGGTTCGATTCTGTCGCCAGTGTTGCCTCGGTGTGTACATGCTGCCCTTGGGAGAGCTCATTAGATGTTACAGTCTGGGTTTCACTGTTCTGCAGATGATACCGGCTGTATATGTCTTTGCCCTTAGAACGAATAATGTAGTTGAAGTGTTGAATAATTGCTCTGCCAAGATCCAGGACTGAATGTCCTCTAACTGACTGAGGCTGAACTCTGGCAAGACAGAGGCACTGGGGACTGAGACTGGTCACGGGTGTGATGGGGTGTTCCTGGGGTGGTAACAGGGTTGGTCCTGGGATCCACCCTGTTGATGGCCTCCTCTAGGGTAAGAAATCTGGGTGTCATCCTTGATGACAGGCTGACACTTGATGCTCAGGTGTCATCTGTTGTCCAAAGTGATTTTCACAACCTAAGGAACATTGCCAGGATTAAACCCTTAATACTGCCCGAGGGCCCTGCCCTCACTGGTACATACCATTGTTACATCCAAGCTGGACTTCTGTAATGCTCTGTACTTCAGGGTCAGAGGATGGAACCTCTACTGACTGCAGCTAGTGCAGAGCGTGCGGCCTGGTTGCTGGCGGGCCTGCCTGGGTCTTATCATGTGACCTCGGTCCTGTGAGATCTGCATTGACTGCCTGTCAGGTGGAGGATCTTCTTCAAGGTGGGCTTGCTCATCTATAAGGCCCTGTATGGCTTGGGCCCTGGCTTCTTATCTGACCTCTTTAAACCCGCCATCCCAGTGTGCTCCCTCCTCTCCTTATTAGGGCTTCCTAGCGGTTCTGAGGGCCAGGCTGAAAACCTCAGGTGATCACTCATTCGAGGTGGCTGGCCTGGTCCTCTGGAACTTGCTCCTGATCTCTGAGGGAGGCTCAGTTGGTGGAGGCAACCCAAGCAGACCCAAGGATGACCCAGCAACTAAGAGAGGCTGGTAAGCTACATGAAAGAGAATGGTCTCCAGGATAAGAGGCACCATAGATTTGTGGGCTCTACCGTCAAGACTGTGTTGGAATAAACACACAGTCGCAAACAACACTGGCCCATTGGTAGGGTGAGCTGAGGCACAGAGTGCCACAGCATCCCTCACATCAGTGATCTGAGTTTGAAAATTGACCAGTGATGCTTGGGGTTGGCTGGGGTTGGAGGATTGAGCATTCGTAGACAGCTCTTTTCCTTCTGGGAGAGAGGACACAGTGAGCTGCAGCTTGCCTGCAACCCAGCTCAGGATGAGTGGTATAGCATCAGCTGGATGCTTCTCTGAGGGCTGGGGGGAGACAGGTGCTTGAGTACTTATGGTCCCTTCACACTGCACTCCCATGTCAAGGCATGCATTTCTGACCTTAGGGATAGGGAGAAACAAAGACGACCCCCGAGCACCAGGATGGCTGGCAACCCTGCAAGCTCTGTTCCTCCACCATTGTACCCACTACTCATACCAGTAAGTAAGTAGTTGTGCTAAGGCTCAGGATGGTGGGTGATGGGGATGCTGTGTGAAGGGAACTGCTTAGGGTGATAAGGGGGATAAGCCAATAATAAAAAAAAAGTTGCAAGTGTTTGTACCAAATTTCAGGAGATGCAACTTTCACAGAAAATCTGTGGCAAATACTTTGGCATGACTTTTGAAAGTCCAAACCAATTTCTTTGAAAAGGCTAACAATGGAACCATTGCTAGAAACATTATTATTTTATTGAAGGCATGGAATAATGTGGAAGCACTGTAGATCAGTTACATTGATACAGGTTTCAATTATTCAGTATTTTAAAATAATATCTTAATATTTTATCAATTTAAAATCATTCATAATATTTTAAAATTGTAATAAGTGGAAACTGTATTAATATGACATATCTGTATAGCCCTGACTCCACATTTACATTAAAAAATGTTCTAGGACCATGGATATTGTGTACTGTCCACACTGTGGCAGTCTTCTTTCCCCTTTAATTCCAGCCCAAACATCTTCAAACTAGCTCCTCCCTCCCACCCAGCCAGGTGGTATCCCCTTAGCTCCACCCTGTGATGTCAGATCTTCCTTTTTGCTGGAAGAGTCAGGTCTCCTCCTTCACAGATCTGTAGGCTCATTCTTTTTGTATTGCGTGCTCAGGTATAATTTCTGTTTATTTTTTTAGTATCAATGGAGTGTATGAACCCCAAACCAGCACAGGATATGAGTGGTGCGTTGCATGCAACGAAAGATGTTGCATACCGACCCACATTCCTCAAGCGTGTATAGCCTAGTGACAGAGTATGACCCACAGACTTGTGGCCTCTGTAGGACCGCGCCCCTCCTCTCTGGATACTTGTACACCCACCACCTCCTTGCCTGCCCGGATGAATGACACCATCTAGTCCAGTCTGAGGACACCCCAAGGCCATTTCAGCAGTGGCAGATTCTGCCTCTCAGCTTGTTGCTTTTGAAGAGGCAGCATCCCAGGCCATGGCAGTCTCTTCTTCAGCTCTGATGCTGCTCCTGATGGGTGCCAACAAGGGCCTTCCTTTTCCAGATGGTTCCGGACATGTGTCAGTCCCTACAGACTCTTGGGAGGGCCCTTCCTGAGGGGACAGATCTGTGAAATTAAAGAAGAACCATCACAGGTTGTGGGACTTAGAATGGGCACACTCTTCCCACTTTCACAACTCCTTTGATCGTTTGATGACTGTTGAGTTTTAGCTTCCTTCAGTCCTCCCAGGGCTGAAGGGTAGCTGCTAGCTCCAGGTGACCCTTTCAGACTTGTTGGCTAAGACACAAGCAGACCAACTGGTTGAGATTTTCTTGACCCAGTCGACCTGTTGTCAGATGAAATGGTGGATGAGTCCTTCTCCCAGACTCCAGTCCTTTTGGCCCTATCCCAGTAGAGACAGGAAAGTTGGTTGACCAGGCTGTCTCCTCCCAGGAGATTCACCGTCAGGGGTATTCTGATAGGACCTGGTCCATGTGGAATACGGATCCTTCTCCCCACATCTCCTCAATGACTGCATGCTTGTGGCTGGTCATAGTCCAGGTCGAGGACCTGGTCCGGTACCAGTCTTGGGACTTTGAGCATTCCTACTCTTGACATTCCAGAGAGTGCCATTGATGCTTCTCTTCCTCGGACGATGAGAGGCTGCACCGCAACTTGCAGTGGCACTACTAGGAGCATATGTGGCAGCATTTGGTCCTCAGGCAATGTCAGTCTCTCCCGCAGGCACCAGCACTCATGTGGTCTCCTCTGGTGAGGCCCATTCCAGTTCAGCCTTGTCCGTCGAGCTCTACTCTGGCCTCTCCAACAATCCTGGTGGAGCTTCTGCCAAAACAGCTCTTGAACAGAGCCCCTGCCTAAGGCTGCTTGCCCAGCTATGGGCCTTCCTGGCTATCTTTCTGTCCAGATAATGGTGACAGAAGGCTGAGGACACTATTTAAGGAGTTGTCAGACACTGACGGCTCCCTCTGCATTACTCTAGGAACCCGGCTTCACTGTGAGTCCTCTGAGGAGCTTGCTTCCAGTCATGATCCCATCTCTTTTGTGGCCATGTTCCATCGTATCTCAGAGTCCATAGAGATTCCTCTGGAGCCAGTCCAGAAGTGAGCCAAGTACCCCTGATGGAGATCCTTGATCAGGACGATTCCTCAGGGCTGGCCTTTCCAGTGGTGGAAGCTATTCTGGTCCTGCCTTGGAGTTGTGGTAGCATCCAGCTTCTTGTCCCGTGCCTTCTGCTTGTATAGTCCACAAGTATGTGGTCCTGACCGGACTATCGCTGGTTTTCAGATCACCCTCAGCCGAGGGGTTAGTGGCAGATTCTGTCTTCCATAGGACAGGCAATGTCGGGATGTTGACAAGACCCCAAAAGTAAGAAGGTGGAACATGCAGCAAAGCAAATTGCATCCTACCTCGGTCTCAGGCAGGCAAGATCTGCTATTATGATGGCCAACATTGGCCATGTTCTTATGGGGGTCTAGGACCACATCATTTCCTCCTTCTATGTTCTTTCAGTCAGCAGTCAAAGTTGTCTGAGACCAGGACTGCATTCTTGCCAAGCACCAGCTCCAGATGGCATTGGACATAGGTGACTCTTGTGCCCAGTCTCTGGCAGTGGTGATGGCTATGCACCACAAAACATGGCTTAAGATCTCCACCTTTACAGTGGATACTCAACATAGGCTGGCAGATGTCCTTTTCTTGGGCACTGACCGCTTTGGACCAGGGTGCAGGGATACTTCACAAGAATTGAGAAGTCTGATTCCACCATGAACTCCATCACATCCTCGCTAAAGGACCTCAAGGATCAGAAGCCAAAAAGAAGCCCTTTTCATTTCCACTTTCGGCCACAGCAGCCTAAGCTGCAGTAGCTCAGCCAGGACAGTCCCAGGTCTGGCAGCCTGTATCTAAGTCAGCCAAACAGGGGCTCCAAGAAACCCGGAGGCCACATCAATGGTGCTCCCTTGTGGCCAGTACGGGTCCACCTCCTGCAAGGTGCCCAGTAATGGGTTAGGGGCATCTGCCTCACGGCTTTCATGTCCCTGCCTCAGATTCCCATGGGGGTTGTCTTTGCCATTTCTAGCATGCCTGGTCACCTATCACAATGGACAAATGGGTGTTGGAAGTTGTGGTTCGAGGTTTTCCTCTCGACTTCAACATTCTTCCGCCCCTACCAGGCCCATGCCCCACAGGAGTTCATGGCTTCCTCAGACATGCTGTCCACCCTCAGGGAGGACATTGCCCAGCTCCTTGAGAAAGGCCCTGTGGCCCATGTCCCAGACACCATGGCTGGCCAGCGGTTTTGTGTCCAGGTACTTCCTGGTCCCAAAACAGACTGGGGTTGGTGCTCCATACTGGATCTGCACAATCTGAGCCAGTTCTTGAGGAAGTGCAAGTTTTGGATGATCACTCTGAAATGTATAATTCCATCACTGGAGCAGGGCAAGTGGTTCTTCTCTGTGGACCTCCAGAGTGCCTTCTTTCACGTCTTGGTCCAGCCCACTGGCAGTACTTTTGATTCCGCACAGAGGGGTTCTGTACAAGTTCAGGTCATGCCTTCGGCCTCTTCTCAGACCCCAGGGTCTCCACCAAGTGCATCACAGTGGTGGCAGTATTCCTAATGCACTGTGAGGTCCCAGTCTACCCATACATGAATGACTGGCTGATTGCTGGTACAGCCCGCAGATGGTGGAATAGTCCAGGATCTGGCCCTTCAGACTTGTTTCTACCTGAGTCTGCTTATCAAGCCCGGCCAAGTCAGAACTCAACCTCTAGTAGATCATCCACTTCATCAGGGCAGAGCTCAACTCCCTGTAGGCCAGGGCTTGACTCCATGCAGACCGGCAGCAGACCTTACCACCTTTACCCATTCATTTCAGGTTGGGCACTTGCACCCTGCCTGGGACTTCCAGTGGCTGATGGAGTATGTGGCATTCTCCACCAATGTGATTTAATGTGCCCACAGGTGAATGCACCCCTATAGTGAGAGCTGGCTCTTCAGTAGTCTCAGTGCCTTGGTCAACTGGATCAGTCGATTGTAGTGATGCAGCCAGTGTAGGATGCCATCCAGTGGTGACTTGTCCCTAAATACCTGCAGGAAGAAGTCCCATTTGTCCACCCAGAGTTGATGGTCTACCTGATGACCAAAGTGTCTCTGCTGGGTTGGGAGCCCACTTGGGGATCACAGGGCCCACAGGCTCTTGGCTCCCAAGGAGTCTCAATGCCACATCAACCTGCTGGAACTCCATGCAGTGCATCTGGCTCTGATGGCATTTGCTTCATCACTTTTGGGTCAGGTCATGCAGGTCCAGATGGATAATACCACGACAGTGTACTACCTCAGTAGGCAGTCGGAACACATTCCCTCCAGCTATGTTGGGAAGCCCTCTGCACCTGGACTCTCCTGCACAGCTTGGATGCCAATCTCCTGATGATTCATGTGGCCAGAGCCTCCAGTCAGCTAGCAGATGCCCTCAGCAGGGTAGGCAAGGTGTCTCACAAGTGGTCCCTTCATAAAGAGGTGGTGAACCACCTGCTTTCCCAGTAGAGCACTCCTCTGGTCAACCTGCTTGCCTCCTGGGAGAACACAAAGCTGAGGTTCTGTATCTTCTGATGTACTTCATCAGTCCAACCTCAAGGCCAAGTACAGGCTCCATACACTGGACATGAGGTGAGTGCTTATTTATTAAATGGAGTGCATGGCTGGAGTTTGGGGACAGGTTTGTCAGCTCTTGTCACCTACACTGAAGCCACAATTGGTAGACCAGCAGCTAAGCAGATGATTGGTAGGTAGTTTGTCTCTACATCAACCTCTGCTATAGGTTGGCTGGTAGGGAGCCTCCACTTAGGGCTTATTCCACTAGACATACTGCTGCCTTTGTGGTTGCTTCCAGGGATGACTCTACCCAGGACATCTGCAGGGCTGCTACCTGAAGTCAGCACACACCTTCATTTCCCATTATCACATTGACCTTGAGTCATGCTGGGATGCCAGTTTTGGGACCTCAGTTCTCCAATCCTTTTTCAAGTAGAAGTGTTCACTTTGCCCCTCATCCAAAAGAATTGCTAGGAATCAGTCAAAGTGCTGTTAGTGTACCATATCCATGCCTCTAGAAATGAGTGTTACTTGTCATGAACTCACTCCTGAGGTTCAGGTCCACTGAGCTCACAGTGCCCACCCCTAAGTGCAGTCCATGACAGGGAAGGGGAAACAGGGATACCCTCTTTGAGTCCCTCTATAGTGCTTGCTGAGCTTCCAACTGAACACTCGCCACAAAGTCCAAGTGTTCTCTCTTTACTCTGGATCAGGGTACAATACCAGTCTCAAGTCTTGTAGCCAAATGAGAATCCTTTCTCAGTTGTTCACAAACATGGATGATCCAGGCATTACAACCTTTCCAGGGTAGCGTTGTAACCCTGATTCTGCCTTCTCCACAGGTGTGCAGTAACTTGGTTCAAACTCCACAGACCATTCTTTGAGATTTTGGTATTCCTATCTTTATCCAGATTTTCACTTTGCAGACCCTTTATTCGATTTGGTAGCTTATGATGGCACCCCGTAGCAATAACAGTTTAGTCACAGATTAATACTGAACCTCCCACAATCTCACACCCAATATAAAAAATCTCACTCAGGCCAGTTTTCTTAAAAAAAAATGTTTTACTAAATAGTTACTAATCATACATTTACAACTAAAAGGTTTAAATAATCTTTTGGTCACAGCATAACAAAAAAAGGTAAATGTACAAAAAACACACTATGACAGTTATCTAAAGTTCTACCCTTAGGGCTCTATGCAATGTTGGTGCGGAGTGGCTACGTCGCAAGCTGCGGTGGGTAGCCACTTACACCCACTGCACTCCCACATGGCATGCACGAAAGGGGTGTGTGCAGACCATCTGCACCTGATCCCACACAGCAGCGCATAGCCCGCATTGGGGTGTTCTGGGGTGTTCCAGCACTACACAGCATTCAGAGCCACGAAGTGCTGACCACGGGGTGCATTGAGGTCACGGGTACACCACCAGAGACCCAGCCTCACACCTCACACACACAGCAGGACAGGGCATGCAGCCCACCAAACCACAGGCATGGACACCTTTTACGCCACCCACCCACCCCTGCATGCAGCAGTGAGTGTGGCACCTCACTTTGTCATGGCTGCTGCCCACCCACCCCAGCAGCACCGCATGCCATCACCCCTCCCTGCTACTGGAGGATGTGTCCCTCCACCCACTGTTGGCAGACATGCCCCCATCACAGGACACCACATTGGTGCCGACAGTGAGGGCTGGTGGCATTCCACCCGTGCCAACCACCACAGCCACCCGACCCTCAGATATCCATGGGGTGCTCTGCTAGCGCTCGGCCCGCCGTGCAAGGGATCCACTGGCGACCCATGCCGGGCACCAACTGGATGCCCAGCTAGTCCGGTAACTACACCCGGGTGCCTGCCCTGCATGGACCTGCGAGCTGGGGGTTGAAGCAGGTGGGTCAGCATTTGTTAATGCTGGTACTGGCGCACCAGTCCATGGGTGAGCAGCCCCGGCAGGCTGGGTATGTACATTTCTTACATACCATGCCCGATCATGAATAGGCCTTAGTTTGTAGTGAATTGAAGTTTGTAAAGAGTAAGTGCAGTCTCAGGTTCTTAGTCTCTGTGTTGTGGCAGTTTTGTTTCTGTGTGTCAAGAGAAAGCCTGGATGAAAACAGTGCGACATGCCTGAGCTGAGGACTTTTAAATTCCTTCTGTAACTTGCAGTGTCAGCAAGTATCCCAGTTCTAAAGAAACTGGTCTGTGTACTTATCAGGTGAGTCAGAGCAACTACTGCATTTGCCCAGGAGATGTCACTGTTCCACTGTTTCAAAATTCCAAGAATATCATAAATCAAATCCAGACACATATAATTAAAATGAATGTGGCATTAGAATTCTAAGCCTTTTGTCCCTGTACACACTTCCTACCCGTAAGACAAAAATTCACATTAGCCTGTCTGAATGGTCATTTGCTGCTCAAATCCTGGCTAAAACATCCTTGGCTTTGAACTGGCTTCCTTCAATTGTTACAAAGGAAGATCCTGTGAGGTTTATTACTATACACGCTGATTTTATTACCTCTGAGTCAGCTAGTAGGAATGCAATTAACTTATTGCAAAGCAATCTGTTTTGCAGGTTACAGGATTATCAGCCATTAAAAAAATATTCCTCCTTTTCACATTGGCATTTACCATGTGGTATTATTAAATATGTACAAGAATATAACAGCACAGAACACCACACCTCTGCCCATCTGACTGGCTGGGGCATAGCTTGCAACATCCCTCCCTCCTAGACTGAATTTTGGGAATCCATCCCTATGCATGGTATGATTTCCACAAATCTTTTCACTGCTCTAACTGGTGATATAGCCATCTGTGTTTGCATTGGTTGACCCTGCTGTGTGCATAATGGTCATGTGATATTATAGGCCTGTAGGGCAATACTCACCTTAAGAGACAACCTTTGTCTTACCCACCTGATTCAACCACACCAGAGGGTTGTGATCAGTCTGTACCTCAAAGTGTCTCCCGTAGGTATGCACTAATTTCTTCAGGGCTCACACCAGCGCAAGGCATTGCTTTTCAACTGTGGAATAGGCCTGCTCTCATGGAAGTAACTTCTACTAAGGTACACTTTTGGGTGATCCTTTCCTGATTAGATGTCTGGCTTAGGACTGCTCCGATCCTCACATCCGTGGCATCTGTCTGGACTACAAATTGCTGAGAGTAATTGGGTCTAGCCAACACAGGGGCATGGCACAATGCCTCCTTTATCTATGCAAAGGCTTGTTCACAGTCTGGCTCCCAGTTTACTTTTGGGCTTTCTTTTCTTTAGCAGGCTAGTTAGGGAGCTGCCAGGATACTGTAATTTGGAACAAACTTTGATAGTACCCTGCGGTCCCTAAGAAGCTCCTAACCTGTTTCTTGGTTTCAAGCATAGGCCACACCTCCATTGCCTCAGTCTTTGCTTTATTTAGGTGAAGCTGCCCCACCCCACTACATGGCCTAGGTATGCCACCTCTGCTATAGCCACCTGGCACTTTTCAGCCTTGACAGTGAACCCTGCCCTCTGTATCTTGCCCAATACTTCCTTCAGGTGGGATAGGTGTTCCTTTCAGCTGGTATTGAAGATGGCAATATCATAAAGATAAGCCAATGCGTACTCTTCAATACCATGTAACACCTGGTTGACCAACTCTTGGAGGGTGGTAGGGCATTCTTCATTCAAAATGCATTACCCAGAACACAAATAATCCTATTGGAGTGATGAAGACTGATCACTCCTAGCTCTGGCAGTTAACTCCACATGCCAATATCCTTTTATCAAGTCAGTGGTGGAAAGGTGTGTCCCTCAACTTGTCTCATCCGTACATGGCAGTGATGGGTGGTGAACTATGTGACTGCACTTAGTTCATGATAGTCCACACAGAAGTGAGTAGAGCCATCCGGCTTGGGAACAAGGACTACAGGTGAGGCCCTAGGACTGCAGGATTTCTGGATTACCCCTAAATCTGGCATTTCTTCCACCTCCTCCTAATGTCCTTTAGGACAGCTTCAGACACCTGGTAGGCTGTCTGTCAGATGGGTACTTGTGTCCCTGTATCTACATCATGTGTCACTAAATGGGTAGGTCCCGGCTTGGCAGTAAACAAAGGGGTGAAGTCCTCTATAAACCCCTCACTTCCTGGGTCTGCTTTGAGGTCAACTGGGGTGACAGTTTAATTGCCCCCACAGATGACTCCACTTGCTTTCTCTATCAAGCCCAGGAAGGGTCTTCTTCATCCATCCCTCCCAGTACTGCACGCTGCAAATACTATGTCATCCCTATTTCATATGGCTTCATCATGTTGCCATGGTACATCTTATGGTTATGTCTCCTGTCATGCAGTTCTACAATATAATTCATGTCATTTACCTGTTGGACTACCTTGTATAGTCCCCCACTCAGCCTGCAACTTGTCCTTCAGGACTGGGATTGGACTGTGCGACTACAATGCTTTTATGCGTGCATGCTCTGGCTCTGTGATCATACCAGACATTTTGTTTCTGTTGGGCAGCTGACAGGTTGCTTTGGGCCACCCCATAAGCTCCTTCAGCTTCTCCTAAACTTAAGGATGTACTCACTATGGAAGTCCCCTGGGTGCGTGCTTGCCTCCTCAGTCTCTCATGGATCAAGTCTAGAGCCCACACACCCTACATCTATATAAGAGCTCGATGGGAGAACTCTGTTGACTCTTGGGGCACCTCCCTGTATGCAGACAACAGGTGGGAAGGTATTTCTCCCAGTCTCTCCCATGCTGTTCAGCAAGGCTTGCAGCATCGATTTTAAGGTATCATTAAACATTTCCACAAGCCCATTGACTTGTGGGTGATAAGATTTTGTGCATCTCTGCACCACCCCACACTTCTCCTGCAAACACTTCATCATGTCTGACATTAAAGTACCCCTTGATCAGTGATAGCTTCCTCAAAACCTGACATGGGAGAAAATCCCTAGCAAGGCCTACCACTTTGTCTGTTCTAAGTGAGGAGAGGCAACCACCTCTGTGTATCGGGTGACATAATCAACCACTGTCAGGATTAACTTCTTCCCAGAGGAGCTTGGGGTACCAAAGGTTACACAGTATCCATTCCTACCCTCTGGAATGGCTGCTCCACAATGGGCAAGGGAATTAGGTCAGCTTTGGTTTTACTACCTGCATTCCTATTTGTTAGCACTGGTGACAAGACCTGCAGTACTCCTTCGCTTGCTGGGTGAAGTTGGGCCAATAGAAATTCTGGGCCAATCGCTGCATGGTGTGCATGATGCCCAAATGTCTGGACATGGGGATATCATGTGATCTTGAGCAACTGCTCACGGTAATGTTGGGGAACAAGCTGCCTGCCCATCACCCTCCCTCCTCTGTCCTTACATCCTGTATGTACAATAGCCCATTGTCCCAAAATACCCTATGTCTTATGTCACCCCTGGTGTTCCATCAGATTCTGCATAAGCCTTCAGCCTCTCCAAATTAGGGTCTGTTGTCTGAGCAGCTGCAAAATCTTCACATTTTCCCAAGGCATGGGAAGCATTCCTTCAGTTCCTAAACTGGGGTCCATAGCTCTAGCATCAGGGCATTCAGGGTCACTGCCATCCCTAACCTTCTGATCATTTGTTACCCTTCCCTACTAGAGTAACCTTCTGTAGCTGTTTTGTGAACAGCTACTAGGAAGTCCTACCTCCCTTGCTATCCCTCCATTTCAGGAGACACAGGCTGGGGAACCATCCTCCTATTTTTTTTTCCCACAGGGGCTTCTATAGGGTCAGGGAACTACAGTTGGCCTTTCCGTAACGGCGGTAACCGCACACACCACCCCTTCAGGAGATTGTTTCTTGTTACATCCAGGGCGTAAATTGTCTGCCACAGCCACTTTTTGCACCATCTCTCTGTCTCACCCTGTCCAAGAGACCGCTAGCCAGCTGCAAAGTTTTTTCCTCCCCAATGAATCCCTTCACCATTACAACCTGATTAGGTGCAGTATAAGCTGTTCAGGCCCAATCAAATCACCTTTTACTAAGACAAGAGACGTCCAGATGTCCCTTAACCTATGGGTCTGCACTCAATTTACAGTAACAGGCTGCATGTGTTCCCTCATGTTTACAGGCGATTATCAGGGATACACAAACAACTCAACTCTGTTCGAGCACCACTCTGTCCACTCTATGCCTTTTTAGGACACTGTCTCAGCAAGATGCCCAGGATGTTTACAGAACCAACAGTCATCATTTCTTTATTTGAAAAATCCTTTTTGTAACCTTGGTCTTCCCCCTTTTGTAGAGGCAGTGAGGGTTTTGCAGGTACTGAAGACACGCTTTCCTTTCTGTGCTGCCATACCACCCTGCTCCCCTTCAGAGCAGTCCTGCTCTGGCATAGTGATCCAAGAGTTCCGTGGCTTGCTGTACTGTTTTTGGATCTTGGTCCATTAGCCAGATTTTCAACTCTGCTGGGCAAGCCCAAAGAACTGATCTAGCAACAGAACCTCCTCAATTTTGTCCACAGAATTTGCTTCAACTCCTCCCACCAATGTTTCAAAAACTGACATTGCTTTGTGGTGAGTTCCTCAAAGCTCATATAAGGACTTCTTCTGAGCTTATGGAACTTAAAGATCAAATGCATATATTTCATAAAAAGCTTTGGATTTCCTTGAATTCACATCCCTGTATCATGCTTAGTGTTTTCTGAAAATATCATGCTGTTTGGTTTTGTGGTTTTCTTTAAAATAGCATCTGTTAATGTGCTTGCAGTAATTGAAAGCAGTGAAGAAAGTGAAGATGTCTCTGTTCCTGTTAGTGAGCAATGTCACTATACCTTTCCAACCTGCTGCTCACCAGTTAAGCCCCCTGATTGACTGAATAAGCTGTTGCAGTTCCTAGTTAAAGCAGTCTGTAGAGCTAATTGTTTTCACTGAAAGTGTATTACTAACCCATCTGGTTTGTGTTTAAAGAGATCAGCTTAAAATCATTCTGTTCTCATAAACAGTTGATCATTTGGGGTTAAGTGCTGAACTGAGGTGGTATGACTGAATGTTGGTGAGAAATTACATTGTCTGTATCACAGATGTCAGTTCTCTGTCATCAGAACTATGCAGTGTATTCTGGCTATATAACACAGGATTGTTTAATAGATATAAAATAAATCTACATTCCATTAATTCATAGAAGCAGTGTGTCTTTGATTTAGACTCAATAAATATGTTCATGTAAAAATAATGTTGTTTACATGTCTGATTGACAAACCTATGTCTGCTACACTTTGTTATTTCAGGAACATGTATTGTATGAACTCATAAAATTCTGTTATTTGAGGGTTTCTGTGTGAAAATACATAATGTATGTATAACTAGAAATACTATCGGCATCCTGATGTAACTGTCTCCTGCCGACAATGGAGGCAGCAGCTCTCTCTTCCCCTCCTGCCCCAAAAGCCCCCCTTGTCTCCTGCCCTCATATGAGGCTCGACACCTGCTTCCTCCTTCACAAACAATTTAGGGTGCCACACCCTGCTACCTCTGTTCTCACCCTATAAATACAAGATGAAAGTATTTTGTATTTTCTATTGGGTAGTTTTGGGCGGTGTACCAAAGATCTGACTCTAGTGGTAGGGAGGGGCATGGTGCAACAACTCTTAACTGTGGGAGCAAGAGGCTGTATGGTTCAGCAGAGCACAGTGGTGTTGGGACAGAGGACAGCATGGTGCAGAAACCTTGACTGTGGTGCAGGATACAGTGGGGAATCAGGTACAGCAGCCCCGACTATGACATGGTGTAAATGGTGCAGCAGCCCTGCCCATTTGGGGCAGTGGAAGTGGGTAGCAGGGTGCAGCAAAAGCCTCACTTTTGTTGACCTGGGACAGCATGGTGCAGCAGCCCAAACTGTGAAGGCAGTGGCCCTGGACTCTGGGGTTTAGCAGAGCACAAGCAGCCCATTGGTGGAGACAGTAAAGGGGACACCAGTGTGCATTGGCCCTGACTGTGGGGGTAGGGGACAGAGAGGCGAGGTGAAGCACCCTCAACTGAGAGGCAGGAGACAGGGGCATCAGAATGTCATACAGTATTTCTAGTTATACTTATACATGATGTATTTTCACACAGAACCCACAAATAACTGAATTTTATGAGTTAATGCCGTATATGTTCCTGAAATAGTAGAAGTGGCAGACACATCTTTGTCAATCTGTCATAAAACAAAATTGTTCTCACAAGAAGCTATTTATTGAGGCTACATTAAAGACACACTGCTTCTGTGAATTAGTGGAATGCAGATTTATTTTATATCCATTAAACAACACTGTGTTATATAGCCAGAATAGAATGCAGAATTTTGATGACAGAGAACTGACATCTGTAATACAGACAAGGTAATTCTCACAGACATTCATTCATGCCACTAAAATTCAGCACTGAACCCTAATGATCAACTTTTATGAGAACAGAAAGATAGATTTTAAGCATATCTCTAAACAAGCCAGATGGGTTAGTAACAAACTCTGAGGAAAACAATTACCTCTAAAGACTGCTCTAACTAGGAACTGCAACAGCTTATTCAGACAATCAGAAATTTAACTGGTGAAGCAGCAGGCAGGATGGGTATGATGTCATTACTCACTGACGGGGACAGAACCATCTTCACTGTTTCTGTTACTGCAGAGCACATTAACAGATGCTGATGTAAAGAAAACCTCAAAACCAAACAGCATGCTATTTTTAGGAAACACTAATCATGACATAGGGACATGTATTCAAGTGAATTCAAGCTTTTTATGAAATAGGTGTGCATTTCATCTTTAAACCGGTCTTAAGTTTCTCATAATTGCTACTGTCCTGATTGTCTGTTTGGCCTAGCATCTCAAACCCTTTACCAGTAAGTAGCGTGGATGGCTGAAAGCCCAGGACTCCCTGGGTATTTTGGCCTGGATACAGACTTTTCAAACAAATTGAAAATGCATCCATATCCTCCTCTCTTTAAATTCAGCAATTTATTTTGAAGTTAACTTATACCCCAGCCCTGGAGTTTCGGTTCACTCCCTTGCCACTTACCTTCTCTGGTCGTTGGAGTCTTAGTTGCTCCAGTTCAAACACCCTCTGTGGCTGTTTTTGTTTTACCTGCATCTCCAGTTCAAATGACTTCTGCTTAGACTCCTGTGCTGCTGAACTTCAAACTTTGTTGCTTGAATGCCAGCTCCAGTTCCTTTCTCTCACCACTTTTCTGCTAGCTCCAATTTTTCTCAACTCCAGCAGCCTGATCCCTTCTTGACCCAGTTCTGTGGTGACCTTCCCTGCTGCTGTGGCTTTGGGTCCCTTCTGGTCTTGCTGTCCACCTCCTTGGGACTAGACTCTGCAATGGTCCCTGGCACCCCCACACTCAGGCTGTGGTCCTTGTCAGTCACTGGCAGTGACTTGAGGTTCTGGGCAGTTACTTGCTCATCGGCTGTCACAAGAATCTCCATGAGGTGCTTTTGAGTTCGCCTCTCATACTGGACCCTTGTTTCCTGACACAACTGCGAAGGTGGTCTGCAGTTATTTTTTGTTATAGTTGGAAGCCATCTTCTTCCCTAACTGTTACTACACTAGCTTACATCGGAAAAAAAGAAAACAGGTAGGGAACTTCATACTGTAATCAAATTTATTTTTTCTCCAGATCTCTGCCTTGATTGTGTGTGGATTGTTTTCAGTTTATCAATCTGATACACTGGCCTCGAATCTGTTATGCCTGTGCCACCAATATTTATCGAATCTCACTGCTACTAGATCTCTGGGATCCCATCCCACCTCTGTGTACCAGAATCTGTCACAAACTCACCCTGAGGTCAGGTCCACTGAACTCACAATGTCCACCCTACGTGCAATCCATGACAAGTAGGGGAAATAGGGATACCCTCTTTGAGTCCCTGTATAGTGCTCGCTGGCTTCACAACTGAACACTTGCCACAAAATCCCAGGTTCCCCTCTTTACTCTGGATCAGGGTACAATACCAGTCTTGAGTCTTTCTCGTTTGTTACACAAAGGGAAGATCCAGGTATTATAATATCTTTGGGGTAGCATTGTAACCCTGATTCTGCTTTCTCCCACAGGTGTGCAATAACCTGATTCAAATCCCCATAGACCATTCTTTGAGACTTTGGTATTTCCCTATCTTTATCCAGACTTTTCCTTTTCAGACCCTTTATTTGATTTGGTAGTGTATAATGGCACCTCGTAGCAGTAATAGTTTGGTCACAGATTAATACTGAACCTCCATAATCACACACCCATTATAAGAAAATCTCACTCAGTCTGGTTTTCTTAAAAACAAAATGTTTTTACTAAATAGTAACTAATCATACAGTTAAAATTAAAAGGTTTAAATAATCTTTTTGGTCAGGCTAGAATAAAATAAAAGTGGTAATATACAAACAAAAACACTATGACAGTTATCTAAAGTTCTACGTTAGTTTGTAGGAACTGAAGTCTGTAAAGAGTAAATGTAGTCTCTGGTTCTTAGTCTCTGTGCTGTGGCAGTTTTGCTTCTCTGTGTGTTAGAAGGACCAGATGAAAATTGTGCGACATACCCTGAGCTGAGGGCTTTAAATACCTTCTGTAACTTGTAGTGTCAGCAGTTATCCCAGTTCTAAAGAAACTGGTCTATTTACCTGTCAGGTGAGTCAGAGCAACTACTCCGATTGCCAGGAGATGTCACTGTTCTACTGTTTCCAAACTTCCAAGAATATCAGAAATCAAATCTAGACACATGTAATTAAAATGGTTGTGACATTCAGAGTTTAAGCCTTTGAAGTCCCCCAGAATAATTCCCACCCTTAGACAAAATTCACATTAGCCAGTCAGAATGGTAATTTGCTGCTTAAATTCTGGCAAAAACATCCTGGGCTTTGAACTGGCTTCCTTCAATTAAGTCACAAGGAAGATCCTGTAAGGTTTATGACTATACAAGCTGATTTTATTATCTCTGAGTCGCTTAGTAAGGAAATGCAATTAGCTTCTTGCCAAGCAATCTGTTTTGCAGGTTACAGGACTATCAGCCATTAAAAAATATTCCTTCTCTTCACATTGGCATTTACCATGTGGTATTATTAAATATGTACAAGAATATAATAGAACATAACACCACACAATTGCCCATTTGACTGGCAGGGGCATAGCTTGCCACATTACTCATTTATAACCATAGTTCTAGGAGTGGTACATGGTGCACATAACCCACCCGACATCTCCTGGCAAATGGCACATAGATCCCTGCTTCCAGTGTGCAAGATCTGATGCCACATGGTGGAGCTGAGGAGGATTCCACCTGGTTGGGTGGGAGGAGCTTAGGTGAGGATATTCTGTATAGAATTAAAGGGAAGTAAGACTACGAAGTGTGGATGTGCACCAAATACCACTCCTAGAATTATGGTTACAGGTGAGTAACCCTCATTTTTGCACTTACAGTTTCAATGTTAAATATTTCTATGAATGATTTCTTTTAAAAGGTTAACTTTTGAGCAGTTAGTGTTAGAAGCTTAATTTTTAAACAAAACCATGGAGTAATGTTGACATGATATAGTACTAATGCAGTTTCAGTGGGTCACTATACTTTAATATTTATTAATTTAATTGATAGGCCTACATTTTCAAAAGAGATGGGCGCGTATGTCTGGAGCAAATGGACATGAGCCACCCATCCCAATAGATGCTCAAACTCCTATATTCAAAGAGGGAGATGAGCTTCCCAAATCGAGATGAGCCATGGCTCAAAGTTAATGTATGCAGCCCAAGTTGAGGGGCATGCCCATGAATATCCCACCAATGGGATATTCAGAAGAGATGGGCTGCCAAGTGCAGGGGATAAGAAGGCAGCTAGGCATGTAGAAATCATGCCTAACTACTGGCCACTGCAGGCAGGCTGCAGTACTCACACAGCAGCACAGCATCCTTCCTGCTCCCACAGCCCAATGGCACGCCCCCTCAAGCCCCATGCCCCAGTGCCAATGAAGTACTTGAAATCCCAGTGTCTATAGTGAGAGGACCCGTCCCATCGTCCGATCTGTAATTGCACTCCAGTGAAACATGTTCCCCGAATACAAGCCCCCCCAGTTTGATCCATAATTGTGTTTCAAATATAACATTCTCCACGATTCAGGTATCCCCACCTTTCCCCAGTTTGTTCCATAAGTGTAATTCAAAGTAATCATTCCACATACTGCAGGGACCCCCATCCCTTCTCCGGTTTTGAATAAGACATATTTCTGATAATGTAGGGACCCCCCCTAACCCCATGTGATCCAAACCTCGTGTTTGTGAGAGTTTCCATAGTATACTGGCTGCCCATTCCTCCCTCCTCGGTGGGCAGGATCCTCCCGAACCCCCTGCACTGCCCATGCCAGCAACTGGCTCTGGCCTTCCACTCACCACCATGTCCAGCCACCAGCTGAACAGTTCAGGACCATCACTGTACAGAATATGCACTCACTGGTTGAGCAGCGTGTATTCTGTACTGTGATGGTCCTGAACTGTTCAGTCAGTAGCTGGCCAAGTGGTAGTGAGGGAGTGCAGGAGGGGTCCTGCCTACTAAGGAGGGGGGTGGGAGGCCACTACACTATAGATACTCTTTGAAAATAGGAGGTTTGGATCGCAGGAGGTTCGGGGTGGGGGTCATTACATTTACTGAAATATGTCTTATTTGAAACTATGATCATAGATAGAACTGGGGAAGGGGGTGGGGTCCTGCAGTACTGGAAATATTTACTTCACAATACAATTATTGATCAAACTGGGGAAGGTGGGAAGTCTAACTTACAGAAAACCGTGGTAACAGATTGCAGTTTTGGATTGGATGGAGGATGGGGTGGGGGACCCTACAATAAGGACAGGGACCCTATACTAGGGACAGTATTGTGGCCATTACAGTGGCTCATAGAAACATAGACTTTGACAGCAGATAAGGACCGCTTGGCCCATCTAGTCTGCCCATTTTCCTCATCTACAGGATAGGTCAGATCCTAGTTAACCAACAGCCTATTTCTTCCTACCCCCACAAGAATTGCCTTATGTCTGTCCCATGCATTCTTGAATTCTCCCACAGTTTTAGACCCTACAACCTCCTCAGGAAGGCTGTTCCATGCATCCACTACCTCTCTGTGAAATAATACTTCCTCACATTGCCCCTTAACCGCCTCCTTCTATCTTTAAATTGTGTCCCCTTGTTCTTGCAAGTCTCTTTTCTGAAAGATGCTACTCTTGGACTTTGTTGATTCTACTGAGGTACTTAAAAGTTTCTATCATGTCCCCCCTCCCTTCTTTCCTCAAGGGTATACATATTAAGCTCCTTTAGTCTCTCCTCATACGGCTTCTCTTGCAGACCCTGCACCATTTTAGTTGCCCTCCTCTGGACTACCTCCATCCTGTCTATGTCCTTATGGAGATGGGGTCTCCAGAACTGGACACAGTACTCCAGATGGGGTCTCACCAACTGTCTGTACAGAGGGATAACAACTTCCTGTTTTCTGCTGCTGATGCCTCCCTATACATCCCAGTATACCCCAGCCCTCCCTACTGCCTTCTCACATTGCTTGCTAACCTTAAGGTCATCCGATATGATTACCCCAGGTCCCTTTCCTTTTCGTTGTTGTTACTACCTCCCCCACTGTGTATTCTTCCCTGGGTTCTTGTTTCCCAGGTGCATTATTTTGCACTTCTTTGCATTGAATCCTAGCTGCCATACTTCTGACCATTCCTCCAACCTCCTTGCCAAGTCCCTTTTCATCCTTTCCACCCTCCTTGTATCAACCCTGTTGCAGATCTTTGTGTCATCTGCAAAAGGCACATTTTCCTTCCAGTCCTCTGCAATGTCACTGATGAAGACATTAAAAGGACTGGACCCATTACTAAACCCTGCGGTACTCACTAGTAACCCCTCTTTCTTCTCTATGGGGGATTGGCCTGGGAGGCGGGCAGGCTTGGCCGGCGCATCTTGCCAGATGCAGCCATGTTAATCACATGCAAATGGGGACTTAATGGGCATGCAATTGCCCCTTTGCGCCTTTGCATGCTGATGGTCCCATTTGCAAATCCGGCTGAATATCGGAATTTGGGATCAGCACACCTGGAGATGCAATGCACATCCCCATTCCTAGTATTTGGCCCATCCCTGGGGATGCACTGCACGTCCTGGACCACCGCCATTTGCACTGCTCGCACTGGTGGCTATTTTCTGACAGGATGCGTGATCTGTTGGAATCACATCTTGTTTGAATATCTCTGCTTTATGTGCTGGCCCATTTATTTGGGCAGTGCATCTAGATGCACCACGCATCCCATGACTTTTGGCTAGAGTTTTTAACCATAACATTATGGTTGCATGTGTAGTGATTCGTATTGATATAAACTGATGCACATAGACTGTAACACTAGAATATATAATCTGCAGCTATGACACCTAAAATATTTCATGATCTTTTGCCACAATCGTAAAAGAAAAAAAAATCCACAACTTCGAAACAGATGGGGTTAAATATGCAGAATTTGCTGCTGTAGTGGTATTCCATCAAGGAGCACAATACCCTTTTACAAGATTTCTTTAAGATTCCTTATAGATTCGGGTGTCATATACAACATGCTGGACCCAACATTTGAAAGGAACTGGTCCCAGTTTGTCCATCAAATGGGGTCACCAAAGTGTGACATGAGGGTCAGTTTTTCATATTCACAATAGATCAGTTTTGATAAGCTTTTCAAGACACTGTGACCCAAGAGTGAAAAAGAATGAGATTGTAAGATGACTATCTTAACAGAGATTTGAGAAAAACTACCTAACAATGAACACCAGACAGCTGTTTAAGTTGAGAAAAGAAAACAAGTTTATTTTACTTTCTTTTACTAAGCATTTCAAGACATTATGGCTCAAGCATGAAAATTGGACCATGTTGTGGGATAGCTCTGTATCAGAGACTTGAGAAAAGAAATGTCAACATTGCATTTGTAACAACTGACACCAAATAGAGTTGCATGTATAGTAGTGGACACCACACAACTGTTTAAATTTTGAAAAAAATTGCCTGGACCACTGTCTCACCAAAGTCCTGCAGCACTTTTAAGACCCCTCCCAAAGAAGTACCCCATTCAAAAAAACTGGCTGCTTTTAAAGAAATTGTGGGTAACATGTAAAAAATGTAATTTGCTGGGACACCACAGTTGCATGCATCATAAAATGTTGAGTGAACCAGAAATGTTATATGCATTTAAAAACCAGGATGAACATGTTTTCATTGACAAAAGTTATCGCTAGAGGCAGTTTTCAAAATGACGTTACTAAACTATAACTAAAGGTCTGCATAACATAACATGAGGTTAGAGGGAGGAGGTTTGGGGAAAGCTATGAAGTATTTTTTGCAGAGAGGGTGGTGGATCCATGGAACAGCCTACCAGCGGAGGAGGTGGTGAAAGTGAAAACAGTACAGGGATTCAAAAGTGCATGGGAAAGGCAGTCCAGATAAGAGTTGGATTTGCCAAACCAAGTTGGGAAGTGGGCAGACTAGATGGGCTGTATGGTCCTTATCTGCCGACAGATTCTGTTTTTCTGTGTTTCTATGGATAGAAGCAGTGGAGCATACTGTGGTTTGCATCTCACATTATTCTGATAAAATCTGTGTAATTTTGTAGCTGGACATTGAAAGAAAATAGATGCACCTGGGTTTCTCAGGTTATCTAAAGTATCTGTACTTATGCCACCTTTTAAATTCACTTATCGCAACTGCAGTGGCTATTTTTTTTTAATTAATACACAAAGTATTTTGCACATTGGTACCCCATTTCATGGAATTATCCTCCCTTTTTAAGCACAGTGAAACCTGTTTTGTACATCTTCATGGCACAATGGCCCTTGCACAACTAATTCATATTTTCAAAGACTACTCCCAAATTCCTAACTAAATACTGACATAACACAAATAGTTGTTGCCTGTGATATTCCATTAGTCCCCATTATCTCTGTACTTCCTGTCTAAGGTTGTCCTGTGCAGTCTTCTTCCTGCATTCCTTCTGTAATGCCTGTACTGTACTCTACTCTACTGCTTTGGCTGTATCTCCAGAATCCTTCTGTTTACCATAAGCCTTTGGTTTCTCCCTTATCTTTCCTGGAGTTCATAGAACAACCATGGAGACCTTTGCTTTGAAAAGGAAATTGATTTTCTGAAACACGTTATGGCACTGTGTATTTTAACACTTTAGTACTGGCACTTATGCAATAAAATTTTCACTTTGGCTATATTTGAGCAGCGTCTGGATTTTTGGATGGTGAGTGCTGGACTTTCTAATGATTGTTTTCCCTGACTTTGTCCACTTGTACCCCCACCCCAGTTTGGCGTCTCTTTTGGCTTTTATATGTTATATAGTATAATTGCAAAAACTTTCTATAATGCACCAGTTGGGGTTAAAATGGCAAAAGTAGGAAATGTGGTGTTAGTGTTCCAAACCTAATACCCCACCCCACCCTGCAGATAACAACAGGAAAAATCATTATGGTTTCACCTCTCCATCAGTAAATAAGCTGAGATGTGTAGAGTATATGAGAATGGGGTGAGTGTTAGGGTAGATAAACCCAAGGTCTGATCTGCAAACACTCAGGAGAGGTGTAACCATAATGGTTTTCCTGTTGCTGCCTGCAGGCTGGGGTGGGGTGTTAGGACTGGGAACCCTAACATCAAATAGCCCTACTTCTGTTGATTTAATCTTAACTGGTCCATTAACAACATTTTTGCAATGAATTTCCTTAGTTTTTGAGACAGTATAATCGCAGCTCAATGAGCACGAAGTCCCGATAGATGCATACATCCCATGTTGGTGCTCCCATTTCTGCTGAAAACCAGCTTATTTACTTGGCTATATGTCTTGTTCAGCTTCGGAGTTATCCTATGGGGATTTTCATGTTTTAAATTGTTTGTTGTTTTATGTGTTATTCTTGTAGTGCTAATGAAGACCTTTGTTTTGATATCTAGTTTGTCCCTTAACTCCACATATTGATGGAGTTATGGCTTGTTGAACTTGAAGTGTGGTAAAAAAAAACTAAGTCCAAAATATTTTTCATATAAATGGACCCTTTTTCATATCAAACAAAAGAGCCATACATAAGTCCAAAATATTTTTCGCATGAGAGTATCCTTTTCAAACAACATAAAGTCTTGCTGTATTCTGACATATTGCAGTGATTCCCAACCTTTGAACTGCCCGGAGAACAGAGAGTTAACTTTCTATGCAGGGCATAGAATGCTGAGCTTGAGCTCGGTTGAAGTCTCTGTCTGGAGTGTTTCAAACTCAAACCGTCAGATTTTTACTCGCGCTCTCTGAACTATCGCTCAGAGATTTCTCCTTCAGCTCGGTTCAAAAGTCGGTTAAAGTTTCAGTTTTCATCGTTTTTAAACTGAAAAAGTTTTCCACATAGTCGGTTCAGGCTCTGTCTCTGTGCCGTGGGTACTAGATAGGAATTGTTCTGTTTTTCTGTGTGGAACTTGTAAAGTGCGGCTCGGTTCGGCTGAACCGGACATTTGATAGTGAAATCTTGTGTTTTGTGTTTTACTTAGTGTGTGGTTACCGGTTCTCATCAGTTCTAAAAAAACGTGTTTTAATACATTTTCCAATACCGTGACACGGTTAGGAACCGATAAGAGTCTTGCCTGTGGTTGCCATAAAAAGGTAAGTTGGTTAGGTTGGCCATGTCTGAGAAACCCAAGAAAAAATGGGCCCATTGGTTTCAGCACTGCAGTGAGTGTGGGGAGGTCTTTGCTAAGGCCGATCCCCACACCACCTGTGTTTATTGTCTGGGGTTTGACCACCTCAATTCAGACTGCCAAATATGTAAAACGCTCTCAAATCTATCCTTGAGAAGAGATTAGGTAGACTGAGGGAAAAGGAGGCCGAGAAGTCCGCTGACCCAGATGGTCAGCCGGTTCAAGTCTCGACCGAACCAGAAGGGTGCCCTCTGACCAGGGCGATACTTCTTCAAGCAAAGGAGAGCCGATTCCGAGAGATTTGTTCTGACAAAAGAAAACACAAAGACAAATCGTCCGGTTTGGATCCAGAGGTTTATTTTCCGACCGCCAAGAGATGGCCAGAGCAATTCAGATTGTGGAGTCACTCCGCCAGGTTCCTACCATTCCGCTCCTTCCGGCAGGGGTTCGGTTCGATTGGTTCCCCGGTTCAATATTATACCCTCAAAGATTTTTATAAACTGGAATTTGAAGTGGAAGGGAATTTGAGGATGATGATGGTGAAAGTGAGTGTCTGGATGTGTCTGTGGAACCAGACATCTCCCCAAACAGACCTTCAGGTGTTTCCCCTAGGCTTTCTGAGTCCCTCTCACTTTATGTTCTACAGAAGGTGGCTGAAACCCTCCAGCTTTCTATGAAGGAGGCTGTGGAAGATCAAGAGGAACCTGATTATGTAGAAATGATGGACATCCCAGCGTTCAGGAGACTGTCTATTCCCTCCACAAATCCTTTGGGAAACAGACACAAAAATCCTAAAGTCTCCTAACACTATACCTCCTGTGGATAGAAGAATGGACAAGAGATATACACTTTCAGGCTCAGACACGGAGTTCTTATACCAGCAATGCAGCCATGTTGGGGTAGTGCAGGCTGCGGCCTGTGACAAGGCAAATATTCCCTTGGCTTCACACCCCAGACAAGGACTCCAGGAAGATTGATTCCATGGCAAAGAAACAGTACATGGCATCTTCTTTGGGACTCAGGCAGGCGAATTACGTGAGCCTATACAGCCAGGTACCAGAAGTCCAGGTGGGACACTGTACTGGCACTGGCTAAACAGACCTACCCCAGCTAGCCAAGGAGCTGAGGCGGTACCTGCAGATGGGATTGAGGCATCTAAGGTTCATGCTGCTGTGGACTCTAATGATGTGTCATCAGAGTCATGGCTACATCTGTGGCTCTTCGGAGGATGGCTTGGCTCAGATGTACTAGCCTTCGCAGGACACCCAGGCTACGGACATGGATTTTCCTGTAGTGGGTAATTCTCTGTTTGGGGAGCAGACAGAGAATTACATGAAGAAAATGGATGAGTACAGGACCACTTACAGGAGTGCTCAGGCCAAGGAGAGGCAGGCAACTCCTCAAAGGCAGCAGTCTAGGGCAGGGCAGGCCTTTCAAAGGCCTTTTACCAAGCACAGTCCTTCTTCCTTTCTCAGAGGGGTTCTTCAGAGGAGAGGCAGAAGGGGATGAGCAGGGCTGCATCCACTCCTCGGCCTAAAGCCCCTGCAAAGCAGACACACTGATGGGCCTGCTCTGGTCGACTCTCCTATTCCAGTAGAGGGCAGGCTGGCTTACTTTGTCCAGGACTGGATGTCTGTTATATCAGACAAGTGGATCCTGGAAGTAGTAAGCCAGGGTCTGGTTCTCAGCTTCAAAAATTTCCAAAGATGAGAGCCAGATCATTTCTACCTGCAAATCTCTCGAAATCCTTGCACTAGAGGCAGAAGTTTCTTCTCTTCTAGCCTTAAGAGCCATAGAGATAGTACCTACCCTACACTGGGGCAAAGGACTGTACTCCAGGTACTTCCTGAGCCCAAAAAGACAGGGAGTGGTGACCCATCCTTGACCTAAGATATCTAAACAAATATCTTTTAAAACCAAAGTTCAAGGTGGTAACTCTGGGAACAATCCTTCCCTCTCTGAGGCCAGGGGACTGGCTAGCCTCCTGGACCTCAAAGATGCCTACTTTCACATTCCCATCAGATGCTCCCACAGAAGTACCACAGGTTTGAGTTGCCCTCAGGCCACTATCAGTTCAGAGCAATGCCCTTTGGCCTAACCTCAGCCCCAAGGGTTTTCACAAAGTGCCTGGCAGTAGTAGTTGCCTTTCCAAGAAGGCAAAGATTTCCATTTTCCATATCTGGACGATTGGCTAATAGTGGGTCAGTCTCCAGACCAAGTCAAGTCTCACCTGCAAGTGACCCAGCAAGTGCTCACTTCTCTAGAATTTCTTTCAACCTTCCCAAGTCAGTTCTCGAACTAGTCCAGCTTCTTACGTTTATAGGGGCAGAATTGGACACACTCAGAGCAAGAGCTCTTTCTTTAGAAAGGGCAAGGGTTCTTATGGAACTAGCCTCTTCCTTCAGCCTTCGGTATCACGGCCAGCAAGGCATTTCTTCAGCTCTTGGACCACATGGCAGCTTCAGCAGCAGTGGTCCAATGGGCAAGATTCCAGATGAGAGATATTCAGTTCCACCTGAGAGCTTTTTGGTCTCAGAGGAAGGATTCTCTTACCAAACTGATCCCAGTGACTCTGACCTTGAGCAAAGCTCTCCAGTGGTGGCAGGATTCTGACAATTTAAGACAAGGTGTTCCTTTGTTACTCAGCCTTGTTCAGTGGTCCTTACCACGGACGCTTCTCTGCTGGGCTGGGGAGCCCATCTGGGGTCTTTCACTGCCCAGGGGCTGAGGTCCCCCAAGAATCCCTTCTCCATATCAATCTCCTAGAGCTCAGGTCAGTTTTTCTGGCCCTAAAAGCTTTCTCTCAGTACAAAAATAGGTGGTTCAGATCAGAACGACAACACCACCATCATGTGGTACATCAACAAGAGGTGACACTCGGTCCACGGCCTTGTGCACTAAGCCATGAAGTTGTGGTCCCTGGCTTATTCCCTGCAAACCTCTCTGGTAGTAGTTCACCTTCCAGGGAAGGACAGTGTGCTAGCAGATGCACTAAGCAGGATCTCTCAGGGCCATCACGAATGGTCCCTGGACCCTCAGGTGTTGAAAGTGATTTTTCAAGGTGGGGCACTGCAGAGATAGACCTTTTGCAGCCCCAGACAATCATCAGCTCCCTCTCTTTGTTGCAGACCTCCAGTCTTGGGCTCAGTCCCCTGGACGCCTGATTCTGACTTGGGAAGGAAGTTTCTGTATGCCTTCTGCCCCCCTTCCCTCTCCTGTTCAAAGTCTGAGTCAAAATAAGGTCTCAACCTTGCAAAGTGATTCTGATTGCTCCAAATTGGGCCAGACAGCCCTGGTACCTCTGTTGCTGTCCCTAGCAGTCCATCTTCCCTGTCTCTTCCCAGGAACTACAACCTGTTAACATCCTCTCAGGGAGGATTTAGTACCCCAATCTTCAGTCTTTCAATCTCAAGGCATGGCTCTTAAGAGTTAGAGTTTGCTGATCTGCATCTTTCCCAAGGGTTCTGGATATCCTCAAGGCTTCTCGAAAGCCCTCCACCAGAAAGATTTATAACTCCAAATGGAAGAGATTCAGCATTTGGTATGCTAGAAGCATATTTCTCCAGTCACTGCTGGATTACCTATGGTTCTGGATTATATGGTCCATCTTAATGGCCTAGGCCTCAGACCAGCTACTCTCAAGGTACACGTCAGCTGTTTCTGTGTTTTGTCTGTGGGAAGTCTTCCTCACTATCTTCTCATCCTGTATTCTGTAAATTTTTAAAGATTTGCTTCACACCAATCCTCCTTTAGAGACCCTGCCCCTGCCTGATTTGAATGTTTGCATTGCTCAACTTATGCAACCCACTTTTGAGCTCATGTCTTCAGCAGAGCTTAAGTACTTGACTTGGAAAACTGTGTTCTTGGTAGCCATCACCTCTGCCAGGCATATCAGTGAATTGCAAGCCCTCTCAGTGGAACCTGATTTTATCTCATTTCACAGGGATACAGTGGTCCTTAGAACCAATAAAAGGTTCTTGCCCAAAGTGGTTTCAGACTTCCATTTAAACCAGTCTATGTCTCTTCCTGTTTTCTTTACTGATCATTCTTCCTCAGGAGAGAGGAGGCTACACAGTTTAGATGTTAAAAGAGCCCTTAGTTACTACATGGAGCGTACCAAGGGTAACAGGTTTGACTCCCTCAGTTGTTCCTCACTTATGGAGAAGTGGGTAAGGACAAACCTGCCACCAAGAGATCTATTATCAGGTGGAGTGTGTCTTGTATACAATTCTGCCATGAAAAACTGGGAAAAACTCACCCTCAGGCATGAGGACTCATTCCACAAGACGTGCAGCTGCTTTCCTGGCTGCTACCAGGGATATCCTCTCTTAGAAATTTGTCAAGCAGCCACCTGGAAAATAGTCCATACCTTTACCGAGCATTACCTCTGTATATCCAGGCTAGGAGTGATGCTCAGTTTGGCACAGCAGTACTTCAGAGCCTATTCCCTAAAGTAGGTTCTGTCCCTCCTCCATGGAGGTACTGCTTGGTAGTCTGTAAATTGTCAGAATACAGCAAGAATTCATGTTGTTTGAAGAAAAATTACTCACCTTAGTAATTAAGTTTCTTCTGATGGAGTCTTGCTGTATTCTGACCTCCTTCCTGCCTCCCCTCTCAGAACCTGTTTTTGGGAAGTGGACGGGCAGGTGCAGTGTTGCACCCGGGTGTTTTTTGTTTACACCATCCTCCTTCTTTGTTTGGGTGCTCATTTATTACTGTTATTTGTATTATATTGTATTTTGGTTTTGGGTTTCCTGACTTGAGTCTTCCTTGGAAATCCAAAACTTTCTGCCAGTGAGCTAGTAGAGATTTTTACAATTTCCATATAATTTTTAGTTAGTTTGGCTTGTAAGAATTTGCTGGTTTGAGTTTGAAACACTCCAGACAGAGACTTCAACCGAGCCTCGAGTTTCAGCATTCTATGCCCTGCATAGAAAGTTAACTCTTTGTTCTCCTGGGCAGTTCAAAGGTTGGGAATCACTGCAATATGTCAGAATACAGCAAGACTCCATTAGAAGAAACATAATTACTAAGGTGAGTAATTTTTTCTTTCGATGAACAAAAAACCATGCAAAATGATTCCTTCATACAAAAAGAATGATAAAAACTTAAGTCCATAATCTTTGTTTTGTATACTAGGGCATCCTTTTTCATATGGCTGAACTCCTTTCTGACGCATATGAAAAAAGGAGACTGAGTCATGAAAAGGATTCTAAATTGCAAAAAAAAAAAAAATATTTTGGAGTCATATTTCCAAGAACTAAGTACAGAATTCACCTAATGGTGTCCCAATTAGCAAGCTACATATATTGATGTATGTGTAGGATGTCATTTTATGGGGTTTGACATTTTTTTAAATGGAAACAAGATGGTGGCCATATGAAAAAGGATTTTTTCTGACAAAAGGATTACTCCTATACAAAACAGAATCCTTTTTCATATGAACCAAATTATTTTTTCATTCCAAGCAGCTATCCAAAGACAAAACTGAGCATGCTCAGAACTGCTATTTTAAAATGTAATAACTTAGGAAGGATTACAATTTTTTCAAAAACACTAAAAGGCACCTCTGTGGCCTAAGCTCTTTACACCCTAAAATATCAGACCAAAATTCTAAAATGTCTGGGTGCTAGGTGGTGACAAAGAAACAGTAGAAAACCCTGATTCTTTTCACTTTTTCACTATCCACAGCTTGGAAGTTGCATATTCAACTGGAACATAACTTGGCAGGTCAAGAGATCTACCCCTCATGATTGCACATACAAAATTTCATGCAAATCCGTTGAATGGTTGTGAAGTTATAAAAGTGCAAAGTTTGAGGTTTAACATAGCCTGCTTAACCCTAACTATAGCAGTGCTACTGTGCCTGGCATCACTGCTGCCTTCTCCAGGGAGGTCTCCTTCCCAGGAGCTTGTTTCTCCTATGCTAGAACAGTGGCCTCTACTCCCATGCACCTGGCACCCACTGGGCTGCTGCCCACACTGCCACTGCCTGTGGCTCTGGCATCAGAGCTGCCTCTCCCACAGCCTGCGGACCTGACACTGGTCCCTCAGCCAACACCGGTTTGCCCTTTGCTGGCCTATGCGATGCCAGCCCACCTTTCCCAATGCCGCCTTCCCTACCCAGCACTGGCTAACCCTTACCCACCAGTTTGTAACTTTCCTTCCCAATGTACTATAGTGCCCTGTATTCCACATGGTGGTCTTTCATACAGAAGCAGACCCCTGCTCCTCATGGCCGTCCTCCGGCATCCCTAGATAGCCTGCTGAGGATGTCCCACCCTTGGATCAAGGCTGTTTAGGCCCAGGTGCCTGGCTCATAACTTGATGCTGGCTCTGGTGCTTGTCTGACAACCGCCCGCTGGCTGAAAGTGAGTCAGAGGAGCCAGAAGAGTATTCGACTATTCAGAGTCTTCCTCCTCCCTGGGGATTCTTCAGATGGTGAGCAACCCACCAAAGTGATTCACAAGTCCTCTCCTGATGATCCATCCTTCATGGATGTCTTGAAGCACATGCAGGCCACTGTGGGCTGGAAAATGGAGGAACATGACCCGGAGTGCCAGCATCTGGCTGTGTACTTGCAGAAGCCTGACACCCTCCCTGTGGTTGTCCCCGGATTGACTCTTACAATTATATCACTAGGGCGACTTGGAGCCACCCTCTTCCACTCGGTGGTGCCCAAAAGGCAGACCACCTCTATCACGCTCCGGCGAGTAAAGCCTTTTTGGGAGGTCAACTCATTGCTGACTCTGTGGTCCCCAACGCTGTGCATGACCACACTAAGAGGCCCAAGCACCTCAGTGCTCTTACTCCTGACAGGGAATCCAGGCAGCTGGACCACCTGAGCATGCGTGTTTCAAACAACATGAAGTCTTGCTGTATTCTGACAGTAGCAGTGAGTCCCAACCTTGAACTGCCTCAGAGATGAAAGAGTTAACTTTCCATGCCAGGCATGGAACGCTGAGCTCGAGCTCGGTTGAGACTCTGTCTGTTGCTGTTTGAACTCAAACCATCAGATTCTTTACTCCACCTGACCGAACAGTCGCTGTGGAGATTTCTCCTTCTGCTCGATTCAGTTTGTCGGTTAAAGTACCATTTTCTTGGTTTTCGCCAAATTTAAACCGTAATCTGTCGGTTCAGTCTCTGTCTGTGGTATTTGTGAGTACTAGATAGGTTTATATTATTTTCTATTCTGTGTGGAACTTGTAAATGGTCATCGGTTCGGTTTGAACCGATCAAGTTATTAAAAAATCTTTATTTAAACTTTTAGAGTGTGGTTACGGTTCTTATCGGTTCTAAAAAACAGATTTTATTACGTTTTTCACGACCCATGACACGGTCAGGAACTGATAAGAGGGTCTTGCCTGGTGGATTGCTATTAAAGGGTAAGTTTGGTTAGGACTGACACAATGTCTGAGAAACCCAAAGAAAAACCTGGCCCACTGGGTTTCAACACTGCAGTGTGTGTGGGGAAGTCTTTGCTAAGGCTGACCCCACACCACCTGTGTTTATTGTCTGGGGTTTGACCACCTCAATGCAGACTGCCAGATTTGTAAAATTTCCTTGCAGCTACCCTAGAAAGAGAGTTGGTAGGCTGAGTGAAAGGAGGCCAAAAGTCCGCTGAACCAGATGGCCAGCCTGGTTCAGTTCAAACCGAACCAGGAGTGCCCTCTGACCAGGGCGAGACTTCTTCGTGCAAAAGGAGAGCCGATTCTGAGGAGTCGGTTCCAGCTAAGAAGAACAAGAAAGGAAAATCAGCTGGTGTGGATCCAAAACATTCTTCTCCAACCGCTGAAGAAGCATCAAAAGCGATAAAAATTGTGCAGTCGCTTTCCCGGTTCCGACCGAGTCGGCACCATCAAGGCGTCGGTTCAGCTGGTTCCACGGTTCAAGATTATGATTTAGAGGAATATTATGAACCAGAGGAGGAGGAAGAGGAGTATCAGGAAAGTGAATGTGGTTTTGAAAGTCTGGATGTGCATATTGACCCGGACATCTCCCCAGACAGACCTTCAGGAGTGTCTACTCCTAGGCTTTCTGAGTCCCCTCCCATTTCATGTTTTATAAAAAGTGGCTAAAACCCTCCAGCTTCCTATGGAAGAAGCTGTGGATGACCAGGAGGAGCCTGACTATGTGGAAATGATGGATATCCCAGAGTCTAGGAGGCTGTCTATTCCTTACACAAATCTTTGGGAAACACTTTTAGATTTTAGAGACTCCTAATACCATACCTTCTGTGGATAAAAGAATGGACAAGAGGTATACATTGTCAGGCTCAGATACAGAGTTCCTTGCACAACAATGCAGCCATGTTGGTAGTGCAGGCTGCAGCCTGTGATAAAGGCAAATATTCCCTTGGCTTCACACCCCCAGACAAGGACTCCAGGAGGATTGATGCCATGGTAAAGAAACAGTACATGGCAGCATCCTTGGAACTCAGACAGGCCAACTATATGGCCTATACTGCTAGGCATCAGAAATCCAGATGGGACACTGTCATGGCTTTAGCAAAACAGGTCCCTGGCCAGCTTGCTAAGGAGCTGGAGCAGGTGGCTGCTGATGGTATTGAGGCATCCAAGGTGCAATTCCATGCTGCAGTGGACTCCAATGATGTGTTATCTAGAGTCATGGCTACATCTGTGGCACTTCAGAATGGCTTGGCTCAGATGTACTAGCCTGTCACAGGATACCCAGACTAAGGCCATGGATTTTCCTGTTGTGGGTAATTCTGTTTGGGGAGCAAACAGAGAATTACATGAAGAAAATGGACGAATATAGGACCACCTATAGGAGTGTCCAGGCCAAGGAAAGGCAGGCCACCTCTCAGAGGCAGCATCCCAGGGGCAGGGGCAGGCCTTTTCATAGGCCTTCTACCAAGCCCAGGCCTTCTTCTGCCCTAGACTCAGAGGGGTTCTTTAGGGGAGAGGCAGAAGGGGACAAGCAGACCTGCTTCCACCCTCAGCCAAAACCCCTGCCAAACAGGCACCCTGATGGGTTTGCCAGGGCCAATTCTCCACTACCTGTAGGGGCAGGCTGGCTTACTTTGTCAGGACTGGAAGTCTCTATCATCAGACAAGTGGGTCCTGGAAGTAGTAAGCCAGGGACTGGTTCTCAGCTTAAAAATTTCCAAAGCTGAGAACCAGATCCTTCCACCTGCAAATCCCTCAGAGGCACGTGCCCTAGAGGCAGAGGTCTCTTCCGTTCCTGGCTCTCAGAGCTGTGGAAAGGTTCCACCCTACACCAGGGCAAATGATTGTGCTCCAGGTACTTCCTTACCCCAAAAGACAGGAGAATGGCGGCCCATCCTGGATCTCAGATACTTAAACAAGTACCTTTTAAAGCCAAAATTCAAAATGGTGACTCTGGGAATAATTCTACCCTCTCTAAGGCCAGGACTGGCTAGTTTCCCTGGACCTCAAGGATGCCTATTTCCATATTCTCATCAGAAACTCCCATCGAAAGTACCTCAGGTTGAGTTGCCCTCAGGCCATTACCAGTTCAGAGCAATGCCTTTCTGTCTAACCTCTGTTCCAAGGGTGTTACAAAATGCCTGGCAGTAGTAGTTGCTTCTCTAAGAAGGCAAGGATTGCCATCTTCCCATACCTGGACGACTGGCTCATAGTAGGCCAGTCCCCAGACCAAGTCAAGTTACACCTACAGATAACTCAGCAACTGCTCACCTCTCTGGGTTTCCTTCTGAATCTTTCAAAGTCAGTTCTACAGCCTGTTCAGCTCCTCAACCTCATAAGGCGCAGAGCTAGATACAGAAAAGACCAGAGCCTTCCTTCCCTGGACAGGGCAGGACCCTTATCCTCTGGCCTCCTCTTTCACCTACAGGTGTCTCGACCAGCAAGGCATTTTCTGCAGCTCCTGGGGCGCATGGCTGCTTCTACAGCAGTGGTGCAGGGAGCAAGATTTCAGATGAGGGACATTCAGTTCCATTTGAGAGCCTTTTGGTCTCAGAAAAGGATCCTCTGACCAAACTGATCCCAGTGACTCGAACTCTGATCCAGGCCTTGCAGTGGTGGCAGGATCAGAACAATCTAAGACAAGGAGTTCCCTTGCCACTCAGTCTCACTCCTTAATCCTTACTACAGATGCCTCCCTCTTGGGGTGGGGGGCTCACTTAGGCGACCTGACCACCCAGGGTTGTGGTCTCCTCAGGAATCTCTGCTCCACATCAATCTTTTGGAACTCAGAGCAGTATTTCTAGCACTTCAAGCTTTTTCCAAGTCTGTTCAGAACAAAGTAGTTCAGATCAGAACAGACAACACCACTACAATGTGGTACATCAACAAGCAAGGAGGCACTCGGTTCACGGCCTTGTTCACAGAAGCAATGAAGTTGTGGTCTCTGGCTTATTCCTGAACACCTCCTCTCAGCAGTACACTTCCCAGGCAAGGACAATGTCCTGGCAGATGCTCTCAGCAGGATATCTCAGGGCCATCACGAATGGTCACTGGATCCCCTGGTCTTGGAGGTGATATTCTCCAGATGGGGCACCCACAGATAGATCTTTGCAGCCCCAGACAATCATCAACTTCCCTTTTTGCTGCAGGCCCCAGTGTTGGGCTCAGTCCCCTGGATGCCTTAGTTCTCAGTTGAGAAGGGAAGTTCTTGTATGCTTTCCCCCTTCCCTCTCTGTTCAAAGTACTAGTCAAAATCAGGTCTCAACCCTGCAAAGTGATCTTGATTGCTCCAGACTGGGCCAGACAGCCCTGGTATCCTCTCCTATTGTCCTTAACAATCCATCTTCCCTGGCTCTTCCAGGAATTACAACCATCTTCCTGGACATAAGTCCCCACCACTCATTCACACTAGTGGGATTAGCGCCGGAGGCACTAGGACCCATCGGGACCAAACTTTTGCTGGAGGGTCGGCGCGGGAGATGGCGCCGCAAGGGAACTGCGCCACGAGCAGCGGCTCAGCGGCAATCACTGTCTCGGTGACGACCCTCCAACCGCCTCAGTTCCTTTTTTCCCGCCCGTCGAGTGCGCTTCAGTGACAACGCCGCTCGCTTGTCGGGGAGTCAAACTTCAAACTAGCGATAGTTTTCAGTTTATTGTTTTGTAACATTATCACGATAGTAGTATCGCTTAATTTTATTCTATTTTCATTAAATTTTCTAATATTTTAAATTTAACTTACTTGAAGAAGTCTCGGCCTACTGGACGGAGTCAACCATGAGCAGGTCAGGTGACGGTGGGAGACTTCGTATGAAAGCTGTTCAGTCAGCGGGCTGGGTCCGGTCAGCCTCCCTTCTCCTCAAGCGGGGGTTCCGACAGCGGTCAGTCCGATGCCCAGGGGATGGGCGGTCCCCGTCGGCATAAAAATAAGCGGTTGCATTCGGCACCGTTCGACTTCAAGCTCTTCTTGACCCACAGGTCAAAAGAAGGCATCACTCGAGGTAGCCCTCTGGTATGTCTCTTGGCGTCGACGATCGGTTATCGTAGCTAGTTGCCAGTCTCCTTCTTTGGAGTCGCCAACTTCCGGTGACCGTCGTCCTCGACATCGGAGCCCCTCCGCCTATAGGTAGGGCTCCAGATGAGCAGTTTCATCAGTGGCGCTCTTATGGAGCGATGGGCTCGGAGGTTGGTTCTTCTGCCTGGCTCGGTTGCCACAGGGCCCTCGGGCTCCTCCAGCGATCAGGTAGGGCGGTTGGACCTTCCTAGTCGCCGCAGCGTGCTTCTTCGGTGCCAGCGACTCCGGCGCTAGGTGTTTCCCCCTCACATGGCTGCGGCACAGGGGCCACACGATGCCCTTATCTCCTTTTTTTCCTTCTCTAGCGTTCCAGGTTCCTGTGGGGCGTTCCGGCGCCTTTGGCAGGGTCTGTTGGCTTAGCCGTGCCCGTTTTCGGTGCCGCTGGGCCTTGCGGTGCCGTCCGTGATGCCGGGTGATCTCGGCACCACCTGCCGCTGCCGTTAGGTCTGGCAGCGGCGGCGCCCGCACTGAGTAAATTGCACGCTTGGTGAAGCGCCAGTCGGGCGCCGTGTGCTCATGATGCTGCCGGGGCGCTTGTGGTGCCCGTGCCTCTTGGCGCCCGTGCCCCTCTCTGGTGCCGTTTTCAACCCGTTTTGCCTTGTCGGGCTGGGGGCCTCGGGGACTCTCCTTGTTTCTCTGCTATTTCCTCCTCTCCTAATTTTCCTCCTTTCCTGTCAAAACAGTCCTTCCTGGACCATCAGGAGATGATGTTGAGCCTGACCCAGACCTTGGTTGGGTGATGAAGTGGAGAAACAGGATCTTTCTTTGCTACAGAGCCTGTGGTCGAGGACCTGTCCTTTAAGTCTCTGTTGAAGAACCTGAGATCCACTCTTTCTCTCCAGACTACAGACATCGATCCTGGGAAGATATTAAGACTCCAGTATCTTCATGCTTCGGAGATCCCTACAGTTTGACTCCTCCGATCCAGCCTTCCTTCGAGGACGCTGTCTCAAATGGTTTGAAATAATCCTGCTCTTATTCCTTCAGTGGCTAAATCCATTGATAAGAAGTATTCAGCTCCCAAGGATCGTCCCTTTTTGGCATCCCAAGCCTTTGCGGATCCTATTGTAGTCCTGGCAGAGAATGACAAGGTCGTTCTTCCTCAAACTACTACAGCTCGACCTATTAACAAAGAGTCTCATAAGATTGATACATTTGGTAAGAGAGTCTTTGCTGCCTCCACTCTAAGTATGCTTTGCCAGTTATCAAGGCTATTTTTCTCAGTATGAGTATATCCTGTGGCACTCTATGAAAAGAATGGTTGAAGCTCTTCCAGATTCGGACTCAAGTCAGAGCTTCTTCTGACCGTTATTAGAGGTATTGAGTCCAATAACCAACAGGTCAAAGCCGCCATGGGCGCTTCGACACTGCTTCTCGCTCAGCAGCCGGGTATTTGTACTCGGCGCCATTCCTGGCTGCGTACTTCTGGCTTCACGAATGATGCTGAGCAGCAGGTAATGGCGCTGCCTTTGATGGCTCCTATCTTTTGGCCCTCAGGTGGAGCAAGCCTTAGAGGCCACTCAGAAGACTAGATCGGCCATTAAGTTGGCCAGACCTACGCCTACCCCTCTCAGGGGCATGTGAACAGACATCAGTTTCATAGTCGTCCAGTCCTTTGAGGCAGAGGCAGAGGAAGCTTCCATAAAAGCCAACCTGCCCAACCTCAAAAGAAGACGCAGCAGAAAAGCGGGGCCTAAAGCCCCCAGCGCACCTTATGAATGCTGGCCCAAGTTCCATCCACATTGCCCGAGGTGGAACTTTCTCCTCCGGTGGGAGGTCGTCTGATGTACTTCTACAACCAGTGAAGTCCATAACTTCAGACAAATGGGTCCTTCGGATAATTCAGCGAGGGTTATTCTCTCAATTTCTTGGAAACCCCGAATTGTCCTCCCAGACGACAACCCAGGTTGTCGGTCTCTCAATCAGACCTCCTCACTGCCGAGATCCAGGGCCTTCTAAACAACAGGGCAATAGAACTGGTGCCCCGCATCTACGAAACACAGGGTTCTCCCCATTACTTTCTGGTTCCAAAGAAATCTGGGGAATCGCCCCATTCTAGACCTCAGAAAGTTAAACAAATTTCTCCCAGGAGAAATTCAAAATAATTCCTAGGTACCCTGTTACCCTTGCTGCATCAGCACGACTGGCTGGCCTCCCTGGATATGCAGGGCGCTTACCAGCATATCCCCATCCACCCGACCCACAGCAAGTTCCTCAGGTTTGTAGCTTTGGGTCAGCATTTTCAGTTCAGAGTCCTGCCCTTTGGGCTATCCTCGGCGCCCGCGAGTTTTACAAAGTGTTGTGCAGTTCTGCTCGCATCTCAGGAAGATCGGACTCAGTGTTTCCCTACCTGGACGATTGGCTTCTAGCAAGCCCTTCCAGCCAAGGACTTTGGAAGCTGTGCAAAGCGACTTCTCGTCTTCTTACGTCCATGGGAGTTCTGCTGAATTTGAAAAATCACAACTGCAGCCTCCCAGAGGCTCCTTTTCATAGGGACGCTTCTAGACACCTCTTCATGAAGGCTTTCCTTCCAGAGGACAGAAGACTCGATATCCTTCGGATGGCCTGTTACATCGGGGAGAACCAATCGGTTACAGCTCTCTCGATGCAACGCATGTTAGGTCTCATGGCTTCCTCGGTGTTCACTGTACCCTGGCGGTTGCACATGAGAACCACCCAATGGATGCTCTCCACTCAGTGGTCTCCTACCTCTCACCCCAGTCTTATCCCATCAAGGTACGGAGCCCCTTGAAGGTCTCTCACCTGGTGGTCTCAAGAAACAATCTCCTGGAAGGTTCCCCTTTGCTCCCCGGATCATCAGATCTCCATCACCACAGACGCGATCGCTAATGGGATGGGAGCTCACTGTCACTCCCTCCACACTCAAGGTGTGTGGACTCAGTTCGAAACTCATCTCCACATAAATGTCCTGGAGATGAGAACGTCCTCTATGCGATCCGAGCTCTGAAGGATATCCTTTGTCACAAGAACATTCTCCTTCAAGCGGACAACAAAGCTGTGATGTATTACATCACAAACAAAGCAGTGCTCATTCTTATCCCTTTGCAGGAAGCAATGAGGGTGTGGGAATGGTGCTTGGAGCACAAGTCTCTGATTCAAGCGGTTTATCTGCCAGGTATACAAAAGCGACCTAGCAGATCACCTCAGCAGAACGGAGGCAGACCCTCACGAGTGGTCTCGATCCAGCTGTAGCTCGGTCACTGTTGAAGAGTGGGGACTCCAGACCTGGACCTTTTGCATCCCCACTCAACACAAAACTGCCTCTCTTCTGCTCCAGAAATCCAGGGCCTGGCATTTTCTGTCAGGATGCGTTCAGGCTGCGGTGGACAAAACGCTTTCTTACGCCTTTCCACCGCTTCCTCTAATCAGAGAGTACTCCTCAAGTTCGAGTCTCAGGGGACCAAAATGATTCTCATTGCTCCCTCCTGGCCTCGGCAACTTGGTTTCCTCTACTCAACAGTATGTTGGCAGCCTCTCCGAGACCACTTCCCTTGCAAATCAGTCTTTTGACTCAGGGTTCGTTGGTCCATCCCAACCTGAAATCACTTCACCTTCATGCTTGGCTCCTGAAGAGGTAGAAGTGAATCGGTTCAACGTCTCTCGTGGAGTCTCAGACATCCTTCTGGCTGCTCGAAGCCAGCCACCCAGAAACTCGCTTCCAAATGGAAACGTTTTCTCTCTGGTGTACAAAGTCCTCTTGGAATCCTTTTCCTGTCCTCCTGACAAGGTTCTGGAGTATCTTTGGACCTATCAAACTCAGGTCTCAGTACTCCACAGTTAAAGTTCACCTTAGTGCTATCTCAGCGTTCCATGAGCCGGTTTCTTCCTTGACTCTGGCTCAGTTACCTATGGTGATGAGATTTCTTAAGGAATTCTTCATACCAGACCCCTGTTAAGCGTCCAGTTGCAGCCTGGGACATTAACCTGGTGCTGGACATGCTCACTCGGAAGCCTTTCGAACCCCTAGCTACCTGTGAGCTAAAATTTCTTACCTGGAAGACTGCCTTCCTGGTGGCCATTACCTCAACCGCAGGGTCTCTGAGATACATGCCCTGGTTACGGACCTCCGTATACTGTATTCCATAAAGACAAGGTAGTTCTTCGTACTCATCCTAAATTTCTTCCCAAGGTTGTGTCAGAATTCCATCTAAACCAACCTCTGGTACTTCCCTCTTACTTCACTAATTTCCAAAATGAAGGGGACGATCTCTTCATTCCTTGGATGTTAAGAGACCTTGCGGTTCTATTTAGATAGAACCAAGAATTCGTAAGACTCAGCAACTGTTTGTTTCTTTCAGTGACACCCGGCTGGGTCAACCTGTCGCTATCAGATGCATCTCATCATGGTTAGTGGCATGCCTTCGACATTGCTATTCCATGGCTCAAGTTAAATTAGAAGGTAGAGTGTCGCTACTCTACTAGGGCTGTGACATCCCTAGCGGAAATTCACAATGTTCCAATTGCAGATATCTGCAACGCCGCCACCTGGAGCTCAGTGCATACCTTCGTTAAGCATTATGCACTGGATGTTCATGCCAGGCAGTTCGCATTCGGCAGAACTATCCTTAATGGACTTCTATCTTAGTCGGCGTGAGCTCTGGCTCTCCTGCCGCCCTTTGGGGATTATCAATGGTACTCTCCACTAGTGTGAATGAGTGGTGGAGACTTATGTCCAGGAAGATATGAAAATTACGACCTACCGTAATTCTTGATCTTCTTGGACGAGTCTCCACCACTCATTCACACGCCCACCCTCCATCCCCGAGCTCACGCTGTGTTGGTCTTCACTCCCTCAAATCTTTAGGCGTGAAGACTTCTTTGCTGACCCTTCTTACAGGGTCGTGCGGACTGTCTTATGTCCGTTTCTTAAGTTAGATTTACTCTTTCGTTAGTTGCGCTGCACCTCCTTGGTAAAAATGGCACTGAGGCGGTTGGAGGATCGTCACGAGATAGTGATTGCCGCCGAGCGCTGCTCGCAGCGCCATTCCGCGGGCGCCATCTCTCCACGACCCTCCAGCAAAAAGTTTGCTCGATGGGTCCTAGTGCCTCGGCGCTAATCCCACTAGTGTGAATGAGTGGTGGAGACTCGTCCAAGAAGATCAAGAATTATGGTAGGTACGTAATTTTCATTGTTGACCTGTGCTCAGGGAGGGTTTGGTACGAATCTCAAGTCTCTCAGTCTCAAGGCATGGCTCTTGAAGAATTAGAGTTTGCTGATTTACACCTCTCCCAATGGGTTATGGATATTCTAAAGGCTTCTAGAAAGCCTTCCACCAGAACTACTTATAATTCTAAGTGGAAAAGATTTTCCATATGGTGCTCTGGGAAGCATAGTTCCCAGAGTCTGCTGATCTGCCCACAGTCCTTGACTATATGGTCCATCTGAATAGCTTGAGGCTCAGACCAGCTACACTAAGGGTGCATCTGGCAGTTGTTTCTGCTTTCATTTCAGCAGGTAAGCCCTCTTCTGTTTCAGCTCACCCTGTTTTCTCCAAGTTTTTAAGGATTGCTACATACCAATCCCCATTCAGGGACCCTGCCCCTGCTTGGGATCTTAACGCTTGCATTGCTCAGCTTATGCAACCCCTTTTGAGCCTTTGTCCTCAGCAGAGCTTAAGTACTTGACTTGGAAAACTGTGTTTTGGTGGCCATCACTTCTGCCAGGTGCATAAGTGAGCTACAAGCCCTGTCAGTGGAGCCTGACTTTATTTCCTTCCATAGGAATAAGGTGGTCCTCAAGACTAACAGGAAGTTTTGCCTAAGGTGGTTTCAGACTTCCACCTTAACCAGTCTATGTCTCTTCCTGTGTACTTCACTGACCATTCCTCCTCTGGTGAGAGGAGGCTACACAGTCTTGATGTGAAAAGAGCCCTTAGCTACTATATAGAACGTGCCAAGGGTCATAGGTTTGACTCCTCCAACTGTTCCTCACTTATGGTGAGGTTGGTAAAGGAAAACCTGCCACTAAAAGATCCATTGCCAGGTGGATTGTCTCTTGTATCCAATTTTCTATGAAAAATTAGGTAAGTTCCACCCTCAGGCCTGAGGGCTCACTCTACCAGAGGTACAGCTGCTTCCCTGGCTACTGCCAGGATATTCCTATCTTAGAGATATGTCAAGCAGCTACCTGGAAAACAGTTCACACTTTTACCAAGCATTACTCCTGGATATCCAGGCTAGGAGTGATGCTCGGTTTAACACAGCTGTGCTTCAGAGCCTATTCCTAAGTAGGTTCTTTCCTCCTCCATGGAGGTACTGGCTTGTAGTCTGCTACTGTCAGAATACAGCAAGACTTCATGTTGTTTGAAGAAAAATTACTCACCTTAGTAATGTTGTTTCTTCTAATGGAGTCTTGCTGTATTCTGACCTCTCACCCGCCTTCCTTCTCAGAACCTCTGTTTTTGGGATGTGGGTGGGCAGTGGCAGTGTTGGCACTCAGTAGGTGCCCTACCTTTTTATCACCCTTTTTTGGGTGAGTGGGTGTTGTGTTATTTCATTTTTGGGTCTCCTGACTTGAGTCTTTGTTTTGGGACCAAAAATGTGTTATTATGTTAGTAGCCAGTTGGCTAGTGTAGGTTTACAGCTTCCACACAGGACCTCAGTGAGTTTAGCTCGTAAAGATCTGATGGTTTGAGTTCAAACAGCAACAGACAGAGTCTCAACCGAGCTCGAGCTCAGCATTCCATGCCTGGCATGGAAAGTTAACTCTTTCATCTCCGGGCAGTTCAAGGTTGGGACTCACTGCTACTGTCAGAATACAGCAAGACTCCATTAGAAGAAACAACGTTACTAAGGTGAGTAATTTTTCTTTTGCTTCCATTGCACTGGCCATTAGGGCCATCAACTATCTGGCCCACGTGGTTCAATACCAGAATGTCCTCTGGGACCAGACTAGGACCTAGTCCAGGCCTTGCTCGATGACCCATCCAAGGCTCCGGCTAGCCCAACTTCTTAAGGCGGGTCTGGCGGGCAACCATGTCCATCGGGCTGCATATGATGTGGTGGATGCCTTGGACACAGGAGCAGCCACAGGCATCTGCTTCTGGTGTCATTCCTGGCTTTGAATGTCGGGCTTTGCCTCTGATGTGTAATCCAGCATCCTGGATACCCCTATGGAGCCATCTTGTTTGGAGAGGATGTTCAGGGTCTAATTCCATCCCTTCATGAGTCAGACCATGCCCATCTGTCCATTCATTGATGTACCATACCCAGCCTAAGTTGAGTCAGTGGCCTACTTTTTGTCGCTCCTTCCACAAGCAGACTCATCCACCCGCCAAAAGTCAGAGCTAACGTAAGCAGTATCAGCCTGCTCCACAGATGCTGACAGAGCCCCCAGGCTCCCACGGTCACCCTTCGGTGCTTGCTCCTACCTCCTTGGCCACCCCTCCAGAAACAGTTCTGTGTGAGGCCATAGGGGTCGATTCTCCTTCACCTCAATGGGTGGTCGGGCATTACCTTGGGACGGTTGGGTCCTGCAGATCATAGAGCATGACCACATGCTAGAACTTCTCATGTGGCCCCTGGAAAATCCTTGAAATTCTGCCTACACCCCAGATCATGTATGTCTCATCTGGGAGGAAATTCAGGCAGTACTGCGAAAAGAGCTATAGAGCCCTCCCTGTGGCTCAGTGTGGCAGGGGATTCTATTCCCATTTCTTTCTGGTCCCCAAAAGACTATGGATCTCAGCCCATCCTGGACCTGAGTCAGTTGAACTTCCACTTATAGTACAAATGCTTCCGGATGGTCACCCTTAGGGCTTGTTGCCGCTTCTACATTGAGGGGACTGGCTTTGTTCTCTGGACATGCAGGATGCGTATCTACATACCAAAATCTTTCTTTCTCATCAGTGCTTCCTCTGCTTCCATTTCCAGGGAACCCATTTCCAATTCAGGGCCATCCTTTTGGCCCCATCCCTTTGGCCTCTCTTCAACCCAGAGGGTCTTTACCAAGTGCCTGGTGGCAGTAGCAGCTGCCCTGTGGAGACAGGGTTTCTAAATCTTCCTTTACCTGGATTAGTTGTTGGCGGCCCTTCAGGGACTGTCTTGTCCAGACCTTTCACCTCTTTCAGGTCTTGGGTATCACCATCAACCAGCCAAAGTCTTGTCTGTCTCCTTGTCAGCACCTCCAGTATATAGGAGCAGTGTTGGATACGCCCAGGGCTTGGTCTTCAGTGTATGGACAGGGCAGAGTGCCTGATGGCCCAGGTCCACCTGGTCTCCTCCAGTCACCAGGTCCCTGCCAGGGTCTTCCTATGACTCTTGAGTCACATGGCAGCAGCCATTGCTACAGTTCCCCTCACATACCTTCACATGCAGATTTCTCTATGGACATTGAGAGTTCAATGGGATCATTGCACGGATGACCTAGACCAGATAGTCTTGGTCTCCAACCCTTTAAGAGTGTCCTGTCATGGCTAGAGCCAGCCAACCTGCTTGGAGCTCTCTTTTCAGATCCGACCCTAGTCAGATTCTCACAACAGATGCCTCGGGTTTGGGCTGTGGGAGCTCTTGGATGCTTTCAGACTCAAGGCACTTGGACAGAGGTGGAATAGGGCCTCCACATCAATGTACTGAGATGCGAGTGGTGTTGTCTGCTCTGCCGGGCTTTCCAGACTCATCTCTCCACTGTCCACGTTGGTACAGATGGACAATATGTACATGGTGTATTATATAAACAAACAGGGGCACTCACTCTTTTCCCCTGTGTTGGGAGGTGATGAGGTTTGGTGTTGGGCCATTGAGCACAGTCTGGAGCCCTCCAACGTACATGTTCCAGGTGTCCAAAACATCCTGGAAGACATCTCATCCTCTCCTGGTCATGGGCTCATGAGTGGGAGCTGCTGACCCCAGTAGTTGAAGATCTGTTTGGCAGATGGGGTTGGCCAGAGTTGAACCTTTTGCATACCCACTCAATGCAAAACTGCTGCTTTTTGCTCACTCAAACCCGGTCCTGGAGTTTTCTGGCAAGATACATTGTCCCTCTCCTGAAGAGGGGGTTTCTGTACACCTTCCTCCCTTCCCGCTCCTTCAGAGGGTATTTCCCAAGCTCCAGTTGGAAGGGGCAGAGATGATTCTTATAGCCCCTTTTGGCCGTGTCAGATTTGTTTGTTGAATTTTGTTGACGTGGTAAGCCCACTGGGCCTAGAAGTCCCTTTTCAGGGGTGACTAGGGGGAATACAGATGGTAAGCAAATGAAATTGAAGCAGATTAAGCTGTTGGTGGTATTTTTAGTGAATGAAGGAAATTTAGCCAGGACACCAGGAAATTCCCTACTCTGCATCAGGGGACCCTTTGGCTGTCTAGCTGAGATGGCCACTTCTCTGCAAACCTCGGAGAGCAGGATGTGAGGAGACAGAGGAGCAGGCCTCCTCTGTCGATGGAAATCTAGAGGCTGCTGTGTCACAGGATGAAATGATTCTGTCTGACCTGCCTGAAGAGTTTTTGATGCTGACATGGATGCTAATGTAAAGGATTCTGTTGTGGGTGATTTGCAGTTCTCCCCACGGAAGGTAAATCTATAAGCTTTGACTTGAAAGGAATGCCTTTTGCATATTGTCCTGGCAGAAGAAACTAAATGTCAATTTAAGAAAGCTGAATTGCTTGCAGCTGTTGCTACTCTACGCTCTGCTTCATTGTCGGTTAATTCTGATGCCCGTGACCTGTCCTGTCTCCTAACAATGACGATGCATTATTGGTGAACCAAGTGGTGAGACCTAACGGGAGACCGAGAAGCAGCATTCTGTACCAGCTAGCAGTGATAATCATCAAGGTGATGTGTGCCTACAGCCTGTTTTGAGTAGCATTTCTGTTTCTAAGATGAGCGCTCTTCCCTCTAAACAGCGTTTGGGTATGGGTGGGCCTTGTAAGCCCTTATCGGGTTGTTTATTTCCGATGCATCGGATGTCCCTCTTGTTGGGAAAGGACAGGAATGGGTGGCCATAAACACTGCTTCTAATTGCCTGCTGTTTTCCCCCATTGGGGAGTATTGTTATTTCCTTACAAATAGTCGAGATCCCGAGTTACACGTTCGGCTGGTCTCCTGAGCGTGCTGTTTTGGAGGCTGGGTGGCATGGGCAGCCAGATGGGAAGTGGATACCTTGATTATTCTAAAGACACTGTACCCTCCACTACGATGCTTTCTACCTCAGTGCATCCATGTTCTGTGTCTACAGATAAGCATGCTTCTTCTTTTCTATGACTCACACTGGGACAGGTTGGTGCATGACACTGGGGTGGTGGGTCCCAGAGTTGGTGGTTTACCAGTCCCTGGTGATGATTTTCCTGATGGAGTTGGATGGGACCTTCAGAACGGGTGTTACAAGATCCTAAACAAGCTGCATGGTTAAAACCAATGTTCACGCTGTCAGATTTATTTCAGAACAAAGGGAAACCTGCCCTAGGAAAAATGCAGTTTGTTTAATTTATAAAGGTGGACTTGAGGACCCCCCACCCGATAGATTGTATATTGCTAGACAATTGTTGAAGGTTCTCTGAAATTTTTGCCTCTGAGATATTTGCTGTTATACATATTGGTAACTCAATTATGATGTTAGTTTTAAAACCATTTCAAGTTTGGATGGGTTTTGGTCACAAGATCAGAAAGTCTAAAATATACCTTTATGGGTTCCTTTTGGTGGTTCCTTGACTAAACCTGCAGTTAAATTGATTACAATTATGTTTCAGTAATGAAAGAGTTAATATTGAAGACATTTTGTTTTGGTTGTCAAAGGTGTGAGGTTTTGGATAGGCTGCCCTCATCTATTCTTGATAGTGAACATGTATGGAATGGAGGGTGAAAATTGCATGTAAAACTTTTTCCACTAATGCTGGTACTGTACGTCTTCCTAATAGTTTCTTTTTGGGGAAGGATGGGAGTTTGTTTTATTATGGACAGTCAAAGTCCTGTTTTAAGTGTTGGTCCAGGACTCACCTTAACACTGCTTATGATACTCCTCACTGTAATCATTGTTTTGAGTTTGGTCATCTTGCCACTGATTGCCTTAACCTTTTAAATGTAATCTGTGTGAAAAGACAGGACATGGTTATGGAAAATGTCCTTGGGCATCCCATAATAGGGATGATTGTCCTTCCCATGAGGATTTAATTAATATTGCACAACAGTTACAGGCCAAACAAGAGATGGTCCAGACAAGGGATGTTTCGACTAGGTCACTGGTTCCTCCTCTTCCTGAGACAGCTACAGTAGAGGATATGGAATCATAGGAGTTGGATCCTCAGGTCCCTGATAATTTGTTACAGACTGAGACTGATGCCCCTTCTGGCTGTCCTGTTGCTTCTACTTCAATTGTTATTTCTCCTGATGACTCTTTTCATCTGAGATGCCTCCTCCTCCCTCCTGCTTCTCACCAGTCATTTAAAAAGTTGCTGCTAAGAAGCGTAATAGATCTGGGAAGGCAGTACTCTAAGGCATCTCATTTATCTAAAGACGATAAAGATTGCACAGACAATTGGGCACAGGGTAACAAATTTGCGGTCCTGACTTCTAGGATGACTCTGGATGGGGAAGAATCTGATGCCTCTTTCCGAGCCTCCACTATTCCTGATATGGCTTCTGATGGAAATGATGGGGAAGGAAGGTTGAAGAATCTTCCTTGAGGCATTCTAAGCAAAGGCGGTATCTAAACCCCTTGAAATTCTGGTTTGTGGGTCCTTACTTTTCTTTTTATGTCTTTTTGACTATTTCAACACTTAATGTCAATAGCATTAAGAGTTATAAAAGATGGTTACTACCTTGTCTCTTTTGTCATAGCAACAATGTGATATATTTTGTATTCAGGACACCACACTTAAAACTCTTTCTGATGTTAAGCTTGCAGACAATCTCTGGACTAAGGGTGTGACCTTTTGGTCTAATGGGAAGATTCTTGTTCTGGTGTTGGTGTATTGTTTCGAATCCTGCTTCAAGTTTCTTGTTCAGTTGATGTTTCTCCTGGTAGAGCCTTGTTATTGGATATTAGTTATTCAGGTGATAGATTTTGATTACTCACGCTATATGCACAACAAACTAAGGCACAAAGAGTTGCATTGATGAAGGATATACAGCCCTTTCTTCACAATTTAGGATGGCAATTTGACGGAGGATTTTAATTGCTCTCTGAGTGCTTCTGACAGGGGATGACGTCTAAATTATTTTGTGATTCAAATGCTCTCCTTAATATTACTGCTACTGCAAGGTTAGTAGATGCCTACAGACTCAAATGTTCTACTGGTGGTAATACTTTTTTTAAATCCTCCTTATCAACTAGAATTGATTTTGTGTTTGTCTCAGCTATTTTACAAGTTATACGATATTTTTGAAAGCTTGGGAATTTTCTGATCATAGATCTGTGACTGTTTAAATTACTTGGGGTACTGAGCCCAGAAGTAAGAAAAATCAGTGATAGCTTAATTATAATCTATTGGAGGATGTGACTGTAAGGAGGGATTGGCATCGGGAGTGGGTGGCTAGGCTTTCGGTTTTGACTTCTAGGATGATCTCACCTCCTGGTGGGATGATACTAAAATTGCCTGGAAGTATTTTTTCAGAAACATTCCAGGACTCTTGCTAATGACCAGTACCTTAAATATTTGGGTCTGAGAGGACAACTTAGAAGTTGATTTCTTTAACTGAAACTGATAACAGGGATTACAGTGCACAGATTAAACATGTTAAAAGAAAATCTTTGATTTTCAGTACAATAGAGCTAAATCTTTAGAACATGAACATCGTTGTAGTAGCCTAAAATTACATGAAGGTGCTTTAGATCATTTCCAGGATTGTAGTGATAGGATTGGTCATAGACTGCTTACCCAACTGGAGACGGCAGCAGGAATTTGGTTTCTTCACCACAGGACTTGTTGGATGTGGTAGAGCAGTACTGAGATCTCTTTTCAGAAAGATTTGGGCTCAGTGTTTCAACCATTGATTTGGATAAGCTTAATTTACCTAAGGTTTCTGACTTGGACAGGATACTCTTAGCATGAGATGTTTCTGTAGATGACGTTAAACTTGCTATTTCCTCTTGAATCCTGACTCTGCTCCTGTGTCTGATGGGTTGGGGGGCTTTTATCAAACATTTAAGGAAAATCTTGCTCCTGATTTTTTGTGTTCTTAATGATATGCTCTGTAACTCTTCTTTTGCAAAGTCCTTGTATCAGGCTATGGTTATTTTGTTGCATAAAGGCCCCAAGACTGATTTAAGGACTTGGAGGACTCTTAGTCTGTTGAATATGGATTTAAACATTTTAAGTAAAATACTGCTTAACACATTATCTAAAGTATCTGATAAGTTGATAAGTCCGAACAAACTTGTTCTATTCCTAGATGATCTCAATATGACAATTTATTGGTTTAAGGAAATCTTTCATGTTGCTCAATATGGGAGTTTAGCTGGTTTTGTTCTGAGCCTTGATCAGCAAAAGTCTTTTGATTGGGTTTCACATGATTTTTTTATTTTCTGTGTTGACTGCTTATGGTATTCCTGCTGTTTTTTGTGGACTGGATTTGCACTTCATATTGAAAGCCACAATTGTTCCTAATATTAATGGATGGATCGGTAATCCTATTTTGGTAGAACGAGGGGTACGGCAAGGCTGTCCACTCAGCCCACGTTGTATGCTTTTTCCATAAATATATTGATTAGATTGATAGTTACCCATTCTCATTTTTCAGGACTCAGTTTCAGTTGCACTATTCCTCCAATTAAGATTCTGGCTTATGCAGATGATTTGGTTATTTGTCTGTCTCAAGCTACAGAAGGGCAGTATGTTACTAATGTTTGTCCCTATTTTCTTCTTCCTCAGGTTCTAAGATTAATTTTACCAAAAACAGGGGTATCCCATTAGGTGACATCCTCTGCTGGATCAGGGTTGTATTGCTGGTATTGGTATTAGTAGGAACCTATATCTATTTTGGGATAACATTTGGTTCTGGAGATATGCCTTCTGTTACTTGGCATAAAGTCCTTGTTAAGGCTACTGGATTAGTGGCACGGTGGAAGAGAAGGCAGATTGCAAAGAAAAGAGGGTTTTATTGATCAAGACTTTGTTGGTTCCTATTATTTTGTACATTAGTTATGTTCTTCCACCCCATTTTCTTTATTTACGTCTTTATTTAGCATTTGTTCAAGCCTTTTGGGAAGTAGGTTGAATCCGATAAAATGAGGGTATTCCTGTGGAAGTATATGGAAGGTGGTGTGGCTATGGTTTATCCAATAGCCTTTTATGTTAGCATGTTTGTATCATATAATCTAAGTCCTCTTTACGGCCCAGTGATAAATTGTGGTATCCTTTTGTGCGGTCTTGGTTCTCTAGTGGATTGCCCTTTGGCTAAACTTCCTTGCTTAACAGATTATCTAAAGTATCTGATACGTTGATAAGTCCGAACAAACTTGTTCTATTCCTAGATGATCTCAATATGACAATTTATTGGTTTTAAGGAAATCTTTCATGTTGCTCAATATGGGAGTTTAGCTGGTTTTGTTCTGAGCCTTGATCAGCAAAAGGCTTTTGATTGGGTTTCACATGATTTTTTTATTTTCTGTGTTGACTGCTTATAGGTATTCCTGCTGTTTTTGTGGGTTGGATTCGCTTGATTAAAGCCACAATTGTTCCTAATATTAATGGATGGATCGGTAATCCTATTTTGGTAGAACGAGGGTACGGGCAAGGCTGTCCACTCAGCCCACTTTGTATGCTTTTTCCATAAATATATTGATTAGATTGATAGTTACCCATTCTCATTTTTCAGGACTCAGTTTCAGTTGCACTATTCCTCCGATCAAGATTCTGGCTTATGCAGATGATTTGGTTATTTGTCTGTCTCAAGCTACAGAAGGGCAGTATGTTACTAATGTTTTGTCCGTATTTTCTTCTTCCTCAGTTTCTAAGATTAATTTTACAAAAACAGGGTATCCCATTAGGTGACACCCTCTGCTGGATCAGGGTTGTATTGCTGGTATTGGTATTAGTAGAGAACCTATATCTATTTTGGGATAACATTTGGTTCTGGAGATATGCCTTCTGTTACTTGGCACAAAGTCCTTGTTAAGGCTACTGGATTAGTGGCATGGTGGAAGAGAAGGCAGATTGCAGAAAAGAGGGTTTTATTGATCAAGACTTTGTTGGTTCCTATTATTTTGTACATTAGTTATGTTCTTCCACCCTCATTTTCTTTATTTATGTCTTTATTTAGCATTTTTTCAAGCCTTTTGGGAAGTAGGTTGAATCCGATAAAATGAGGGTATTCCTATGGAAGTATATGGGAAGGTGGTGTGGCTATGGTTCATCCAATAGCCTTTTTATTAAGCATGTTTGTATCATATAATCTAAGTCCTCTTTACGGCCCAGTGATAAATTGTGTTATCCTTTTGTGCGGTCTTGGTTCTCTAGTGGATTGCCCTTGGCTAAACTTCCTTGCTTTCCACAGTATGTCTTGGAAACATTTAAATGTTTGTTTAAATGGGATTTGTCTATTTCTCATTTGGAGACTTTGAGTAGGAAAAGATTGTATAATCTTATTGTTTTTTAGAATTTAAAGAGGAACTAGTTTTCTGGATTGCCCTGTAGCCCAGGTCAATATGGTTACTGAATTCCTCTCTAGTAACGGTTTCCCAACTTTGTTTGGGACAGTGTTTCATTGAGTAGTTATGGTAGGCTGCCTGTTGGTGCAAATAACAAACATAAGCAGCTCAGTGACAGATATTGTACTAGAGAGCAATGTTTTACTGTCTTGGAAACTCAAGCTCACCACTTTTGGACTGTCCATATGCAAGCAGTTTTGGTTTATTTTAGCATCCTGATGGAAGGAACCCTTGTTTGCCTCCTTATCTTACTGCACATTGATGTATGCTGTTCATGGGGTAAATGGGCACATTACCATGCTGATACTTTATTCCTTGTTTTTCTATATTACGTTATTATATTTGTAATCCAGATGCATGTGGTTACACAGCAAAGAACCATATTATTTGATGATATTATTGGTAATGTGAGACTTACATTGCAAAATGTTAGAAATGGGGATCATAGGCATTTTGGTCTAACGAAAAGCAATCAGTTGTGGGTTAATTGTGTACATTGGTTGTATGATCCATAATGTTTTTTTGATTATGCATTTGTTTATTTTATGTATTTGATTGTTGATTGCTTTGTTTATTTTATATTGCAGTCTTTTCTTTAATAAAAGTTCCCTACTCTTTTCGATAAGTGCCATGGGATCTTTAACATCCACCTGAACTACCACCAATCCGGGCAGATGGGACCTCAGTTTAACGTCTCATCCAAAAGACGGCACCTCAGAAGTGCATGCACCCTTCTCATGCTGCGCTACAGTGTCAGTATTAGGATATTAACCCAAGTGCCAGATGTGGGAACTGGACCCAGCCCTCTGATCTCCTGGACTCAGAGGCGAGTGTGCTACCTACTGGTTCCCTTTCTGCAGCAACTAAGGGTGGAACCTTCCGTGCCCCTGCCCCTGTGCACTGACTTGCTCTCCCAAGACCAGGGCATCCTGGTCCATCTTGATTTGAAGTCTCTACAACTCCGGGCATGGCTCCTGCAGACTCTAGCTATCAGCCAGTTTTGGAGTTTGCCCTAGAGTTGTTAATGTTCTGGTGGCTGCTAGAAAGCCGTCCACCAGGGCTACTTATGCAATGAAATGTAAGTGCTTCATCCTTGGACTGCTTTACACTGGCTGAACCCCTTCACTTGTCTGGTGAATCAAGTACTGGAGTATCTTCTCTCCTCTGGAGATTTGGATTTGGGGTACTTCTCCCTCAAAGTGCATGTTTCTTACATCTCTCCTTACCATGCACCTATCAAGGGTAGGATCGTGGCTCAACTTGAGGTGTCTTGCACCTTTCTGCAGGGCATTTTGGATCTGAACCCTCCCATTTGGGACCCAGGCCCTCCATTGGACCTTAATTTTATGTTGAGAAACTCTCATGTGCAAGAAGCCTTATTTGGTTTTCACAAAGACATTGTGTCTTTGTGTACTAATCCTAAGTTTCTTCCGAAGGTAGTGTTGGAATTTACTTTGAACCAATCCATTCATCTACCCATTTATTATCATGAGTATTCTAATCATGGGAGGCTTTGCTCCATACTTTGGATGTGAATCGAATCTTAAGGTACTGTACGACTGAACTAAGACTTGGGAAGTCTGATCAGTTTGTTTTGTTTGCCCTCAAGAAAGATGGTGCTCCAGGTTTCAAACAGTGTTTGTCTAAGTAGTTAGCAAATTGCATTGTCTATTGTTACTGTAAATACAACAAGGACCTTCCAGGAGCAGTTAAGGTCCATTCCACCAGGGTATGGCCACCTCTAAAGCTTGCTTCTGGAATGTTTCCACTGCAGACATTTGTGCAGCCACTACCTGAAGTTCTGTCCACACCTTCACCAAGCATTACAGTCTGGACATTGCTTCTAGGCAAGGGGCAATTTCGGCCTTTCTTTTTCTACAGAGCCTTATCTCTTAGGCCATTGACTACTGTTTTACCTCTCCTGTTGCTGCTTCCTTTCCACTACTGGCACTGCTTGGGACTCATTCCTACCAGAGTTGGCCTGCTGCAAGAGCCTCACTCGAAATAAGATAGTTCAGCTACATAAGAACTTACCGTCACATCAAAGGATGCTGAGGGAGCTAAGAAAGGTGGTAGCTAAACCTCTGACAACCCTGCTTAACCAGTCAATGGAAACAGGAGAGGTACCAAAGACTGGAGAACAGCTGATGTAGTCCTTTATTCTGAAGTAGGAACAGAGAGGAAGTGGGGAACTATAAACCTGTCAGACTGACCTCAGTACTGGGAAGATCATGGAAACACTACTGAAGGAAAGAATAAAGGAACACCTGGTAGCCAGAGGTCTACAGGACCCAAGGCAACATGGCTTTACTGGGGAAGTCGTGCCCAACTAACTCATTGAATGTTTTGACTGAGTGACAGGGAGGTAGATCGGGGCAGTGGACGTTGCCTGCCCGGGACTTCAGCAAGGCCTTTGACACTTACCGCATAGAAGGCTGTTAAACAAGCTGGAGAACATGGAAGTGGGTAGGACAGTGGTGTGGGTGGGGAACTGGCTGGATTGCAGGACACAGAGGGTGGTGATAAATGGCTGTCACTTCACAGAGGGAAGGGTGACCAGTGGGGTGCCACAGGTATCAGTGCTGGGTCCAGTCCTCTTCAACATCTTTATCAGTGACATTATAGAAGACCTAGAAGGGAGAATTTGCCTGTTCGCTGATGACACAAAGCTCTGCAACAGGGTGGACTTGCTGGAGGGTGCGTATAGAATGAGGAAAGATCTACAGAAGCTTGAGGACTGGTCAAACTAGTGGCAGCTGAGATTTAACACAATTAAATGCAAAATAAATACATATGGGGCACAAAACCCCAGGAAAAACTTATCAGTTGGGGGAGGCTATTGAATGTTCTAAGCAGGAAAGGGATCTACTGGTTATCATCTCTGAGGTGATAAGGCAGCAGGAAAGCAAACAGAATGCTGGGTTGCATAGGCAGTGGTATCACCAGCAGGAAAAGGGATGTCATAATTCCATTATACATGACACTGGTGATGCCATACTTTGAGTACAGATGTCCAGTTCTCAAGGCCTTACCTATGTAAGGACATAGACAGGGTGAAGTCCCTTCAGAGGAGGGTAACCAAGATGGTGCAAGGATTACATCACAAATCCTATGAGGACAGGCTAAAAGACTTAAATATGTACTTCCTGGAGGAGAGGAGGAGAGGGGGATGATTGAGACATACAAGTACTTCATGGGAGGAACAAGGTGCAGGAGAACACTATTTTTCATAGACAAAAATGTTCCAGGGCTAGGATACATGGGATAAAACTGGAAGGAGGGAGGTTCAGAGGGAATGTGAGGAAGAATTTCTTCACAGAGAGAGTGGTGGACAAATGAAACGCCCAGCCAGAGGAGGCGGTGGGGGCATAAACAATTACAGGATTTAAGAATACATGGGATAGGCATCAGTGGATTCTGGTAGTTGGGGAGAAGGGACAGCCTAGCTGAGAGAAGCTTGAAGAAGCAAAGTAGGTGCACACATGGGCAGGCTATGTGGGCCATAGGCCCTTATCTTCCGTCAACATCTATGTATCTATGTTACAGTAGATCTTTGAGAAGAGCTCTTGCAGCAGGCCCTCATTTTCCCTCCTTCCTTCCCTCCCCTTCTTTTTCTCTTCTGTATTCCTCTTCCATTCTCATGAGATTTGTTCTTCCCTTATCCTACTTGGCTCTCGGGAACCTCCACAGTTCTTTTTGCTGCCCGCTTGGGATCTCAATGGGAGAACTGAGAAGTGTGTGGGACCACATGTCTTTATAGGATAGGCCGATATCAGAGGGTGACATCGGAGGTGGACGGTCCCCTGTGGTTGACTGCTAGCTAGAAAGTTTTCTGTGTGGTCCTTGTGCCTGGTGACTTAGTCCTACTGGTATTATCCTGCTGCAAGAGCTCCTCTCAAAGATCTGCTATTAGGTAAATTCTTCTGTAACTGTACTTTTCATTTTACATAATGCTTAATACTAGGAGTCATACTAGGAAAGGTTAGTTGTACAGACGTCACATTGCCCAGTTAAGTACATCCCCATTGTCAGCGGGCATTTTTAACCCTTTTTCCTTTTTATCATATACTTATCTAACTTCTTTTAAAGAGACTGAGATTTTTAGCTTCCACAATCTTTCTAGGAGGAATTCCACCAGGGAATAATTCTCTGTGTAAAATAATTTCTTCTATCATTACCTTTTGGGTATATAGCATAAACTGGTAATTGTGGCTTCTAAGGGTGATTTCTCTATGATTGAGAATTAATGCCAAGTCAACCATCAAATCAGGGTCTCTAGAGTTTCAAACATTTATAAGAGATCCCCTAGTTGTTCTTAACTCCAGTGCATCTAAATTCAACTTTTCTAATCTATGCTCATAATCTGAATTGGATAGGCCATCCACTATTCTCGTTTTCTTCTCTGAACACCCTCCAATCAATCTACATCCCTCCTCAAATATGGACTCCACAACGAGGAGCAATTGTCGAGTGCCGTCTCACATCGCCCTATATAAGAGGATTATAAAATCCTATTTCTAGATGAAATAGAGTTCTTAATGCATCCAATGATCCTATTTGCCTAAGAAATTACATTCTTACAGTGATTACTAAACCTAAGGTCCTTTGTAATAAGGACACCTAGGTCCTTGGTATTTTTGACTGACAAGTGGATTGCCCACTAGGGAATAGATGTTACAGGGATTATTTTCACCCAAATGCATCACAACACATTTACCGTACTAAATTCCATACCATTTTTTGTGTTCATAGCCCCAAATAAGTAAGGTCCTCCATAATGGTTTGGATATCTTGTTCTGAGTTCACCACATAGTGATTTTGGTGTCAGCTGCAAATTGTATGGAATAACTTTTGAGATTTGTGTTAATATCAGAAATAAAAAGGGAGAACAAGGCCGGTCCTAACATCGATCCCTAGGGCACACCACTGGTCACTAATCCCTCGCCAGATAGGTACCCCCTAATTCAGACTACTTGGACTCTGTCATGTAGCCTAGAGTTGACCAGGGTTAGCTTTGTCAAAAGCTTTACAAAATCGAGATAGATAACATCCGACCTTTTATTTTTCTATAACAGGCACTTATTCTCTCGTAGAAAACCAAGTTAGCAGTAAGATGATCTCTGGTTCTTAAAACCATGTTGGCTGTTATCAATTTCATTTTGGTTTTAATTTCATGATCAAGTCTCTTCTTTTTATTTTTCCAAGTCTGTTTATATCCCAGGCACTGGAACTCTCTTGAACCTATCCACTCACCTATGCCGCTCTACGCCACTGTGAACCCTGTCATCTTCAAGTGTTACTTTTCCCCGAGCCCGAGGAGGATGAAGGCCTGAGGAGTCTGAAAGGACAGTGGCAGGGTTCCAGTATTGGGTGTGTGGCGGTTTGGCACCAGGATGGCCGTCGCCTATCCGGGCCTGGTGGGGCTGTTTTACGTGGTTCTGCCCCAGACATGGGACGATGCAATGCTGTCAGCCCGTGGCGTGGTGCTCCCATTCACATCTGGAAGGCAGCCTCCCAGCGTCTTCCCTGTTTGGAGCCCTGTGCACCGCAGTGCCACGGTCTCCACGGGGGCTGCTGCTCGTCGGGCTACCCTGGCTCTCCCCGCCCGAGAGGGAGAGCAGTCCTCAGGCCTTGATCCTCTCTCTCCCTGCCGACCCCCGTGGTCCAGGCTCGTTCCAACCGGGTCACCAGCATGGCGTGAAGTGTGGCATCCACACCTCAACCCTCAGTGCCACTGGGCTGGCCGTCAATTCTCTTCTTGATAATCAATTCCATTACCTTTCCCAATAGGCTGGTTAGGCTAATTGGTCTATAGTTAGATGTAGTCCCATAGTCACCCTTTTTATAAATAGGCACACTGCTGCTGACCTCCAGTCCTTAGGAACTATGCTGGTATGTAAAGACAGGTTAAAAGTTTTTGCATCAATTCTAGTAACCAGGGTTTGATTACCTTCAGGAGTCTAGGGCAGAGGAATTTGAACCAGGAGAGATGTTTATTTTAATATTCTTCAGCTTTGCCAAAATCTCTTCCTCAGTAATTTCTGGAAAGGTGTCTGGTCCAACATTTTCATTGGACATGGGTAATTGACTTTTTGGGCGAAGACTGAACAGAAAAGTGTGTTGAATTCCTCTGCCATTAGGGAAGGGTCCTCTTTTTCAGTGTTGTTTACTTTTAGGGGTCCAACAGTACTTTGGGTGCATTTTGGTTATTAACATACAGTAGATGTAAAACTTTTTCCCGTCCTTTTATATGTGCAAGTTTGAACTGGAGTTTACGTTTCTCTCCTCATATTAAATTTGCACTTTTTAAAGCCTTTTATGTTTGTCTTGGTTGTAGACATTGTTGTTTCTGACTAGGGCTCTGTATGCCCTTTTTGACTAGAGTAATCTGTGGATCTTGGATGTAAACCACAAGGGTAACTTTCCTATATTAGTATACATCACACTGTTGGGTATGTATTTATCAGGTAACTCCTGAGTTTGTTTTGATTCTTAGCCATAGTTCATCAGCATTTGTGTAGTCTCTGTCCCATTCCTATTGGTCTAATTCAAGGAGTAAATTACTAAAGTCAGCTCTTCTGAAGTCCTTGGTCATTGTTCTACCCTTTTCACTTATATAACTAGTGGCTAAGGAGAAGGTAATTACATAGAAACATAGACTTTGATGGCAGATAAGGACCGCTTGGCCTCCTAGTCTGCCCATTTCCCTACATAGAGGATAAGCTGCAGATCCTATTTAACCAACAGCCCTATTTCTTCCTACCCCCAACAAAAATTGCCTTACTGTATGTCTGTCCCATGCATTCTTAGAATTCTCCCATGGTTTTAGACCCCACAACCTCCTCAGGAGGAAGCTGTTCCATGCGTCCACCACCCTCTGTGTGAAAAAAATACTTCCTCACATTGCCCTGGCCGTCCCCCTCTATCTTCAGATTGTGTCCCTTGTTCTTGCACATCTCTTTTTCTGAAAGATGCTACCCTCTGGACTTTGTTGATTCCACTGAGGTACTTAAATGTTTCTATCATGTCCCCCTCCCTCCTTTCCTCAACGGTATACATATTAAGCTCCTTTGCCTCTCCTCATATGGCTTCTCTTGCAGACCCTGTACCATTTTGTTGCCCTCCTCTGAACTGCCTCCATCCTGTCTATGTCTTTGCAGAGATGGGGTCTCCTGAACTGGACGCAGTACTCCAGATGGGGTCTCACCAACTGTCTGTACAGGGGGATAACAAGTTCCTGCTTTCTGCTGGTGATGCTCTCCTATACATCGCAGTATCCCCTCAGCTCTTCCTACCGCCTTCACATTGCTTGCCAACCTTAAGGTCATCTGATATGATTACCCCAGGTCCCTTTCCATTTTTGTTGTAGTTACTACCTCCCCACCCATTGTGTATTCTTCCCTGGGTTTTGTTTCCCAGGTGCATTACTTGCTTATTTACATTGAATCCAAGCTGCCATACTTCTGACCATTCCTCCAACCTTGCCAAGTCCCTTCTCATCCTTTCCATGCCTCCTTGTGTATCAACCCTGTTGCAGGTCTTTGTGTCATCTGCAAAGAGGCATACTTTTCCTTCCAGTCCCTCTGCAATGTCACTTATAAAGATATTAAAAGGGCTGGACTCAGTACTGAACCCTCGGTACCCCACTAGTAACCCTCTTTCTTCAGAGTGGACTCCATTTACAATTACCTTCTGTGTCCTGTTGTTCAGCCAGTGTTTTACCCAGGCTACATTCTGGGACCCACTCCAAGGCTGGATAATTTGACTACTAATCTTTTGTGTGGGACTGTCAATGCCCTGCTAAAGACTAGGTAGGCCATGTCCACCCCTCCTAGTCTATTACTTTGGTCACCCAGTCAAAGAAATCAATTAGATTAGGTCTGACATGACCTTCCCACTGTGAACCCATGCTGCCTTGGGTCCTGTGCCCCACTGGCCTCTAGGTACTCAAAAGTTCTTCCCATCACTTTCCCTACCACAGAGATCAAACTGACAGGTCTGTAGTTTCCTGCCTCTGTCTTGCTCCCACTTTTGTGAAGGGAATCACATCAGCCTTCTTCCAGTCCTCCGTACCACACCATCCTCCCATGATTTGTTATAAAGGGTAGTCAGTGGTGTCACTGTTCTCTGCTTAATTCTTTTAGAATTCTGGTGTTAGTTCCATCTGGCCCCATTGCTTCGTCCACCTTCAGTTTTAGGAGTTCTTTCAGAACCCTTTCTTCTGTGAAAAGACTGGGATTGACCCCCTCTCAGAGTGCTTCTGTTAATTGGATTGGGCACCTCCCACTTCCTGTTTTGTGAATACTGAACAGAAGTATTCATTCAGTATCCTGCTTTTTCACTATCACTTTCTGCCCACCCACCATCCATTCTATTCAGCCTCACTATCCCTCCCTTTGTCTTTCTGCACTCCTGATACACCTATAAAAGGTTTTATCCCCTTCTTAACCAAGTTGGCTATCTTTTCCTCAGTTTGTGCCTTTTCTATTCTGGCTACCCTCCTGCATCCTTCTGCCTTAACTGGTACAGTTCTCTGTCCTGCTCCTTCTGTGTTTCCTTATACTTCCTAAATACTATCTTTTCTCCTAGCCTTCACCTACTTCTTTTGAGAACCATAGCGGCTTTTTTCTCATTTTGATTTGTTTATTTGCTTCACACAAAGGCTTGTTGCCTCTGTGATGGCAGTTTTGATATTTCCCCATTGTTGCTCCACCCTCCATCTAGCCTGTTTGCTACTGCTTTTCTAAGGCACTCTCCCATCTTGCCAAAGTCAGCCCTTCTGAAGTTCAGAACCCTCACTTTTGTAAGCTTGACTCTGTAGCTGAGTTTATCATGAACCACCCTGTTTGGTGGTCACTTGTTTCCAAATGGCTACACGTCTAGATCTGAGATCCTCTCACTGTCCCCATTTGAGAGTACGAGGTCTAAGATTGCTCCGTCATGAGTAGGTTCCAAAACTAGCTGCCTGAGGCATGCCACCTGAAGGGCATCAAGAATGGCCCTGCTTTTGGATGTGTCTACAGCAAAGGTGCTCCAGTTAACATCTGGCATATTAAGGTCCCCATCAACAGTATCTCCTTTCTCTGCCATCCTAAGTATGCCTTCTATCATATCCTTGTCCATTCCCTCCCCTGACATGGGGTCTGTGTACAACCCTGTGTGGATTGTGGTGCCATTTCCAGTCTCTAAGGTGACCCACATTGCCTCCTCTCTTCCCTGTTTACTCTTTTGCTCAGTCGCTTTTATCCCTTCCCTTACATGAGAGTTACTCCCCCACTTCTGCCCCCCTGTCTCTCCTGTAGGTTGTCTACCCTGGTATGTTAACATCCCAGACATGGTTCTCTGTGTACCATGTTTCTGTGACTCTTATGATACCCAGGCATCCCTCTTCCATCAAGGCCACCAGTTCAGGGCTTGTTGCCCAGACTACAGACGTTGGTACTCATTACCTCCATTTCTTGATGGCCTTAACCCTTTTGCCCCATCCCTGTCCTTACTGTGTTTGTCACTTTCTCCATTTACCCCTAGGCTTCTCCCTATTGACATCTGTATGTTGGTGTCTACCTCACATAGTACCCTGATTTTTTGGGGGCTAGGATTTCCTGCTCCTTTCCAGTGCCTCCCCTTGGCTAGTTTAAATGCTTGCCAATTGTGTATTTAAACCTATCACCTAGGATCCTGGTTTCCTCCTGGACAGATGCAGGCCATCACACCAGTATAGGCCTGCATCCATCCAGGTGGACCCCCCAGTCCCCAATGAAGCCAAATCCCTGAGCACTGCACCAGTTTTTCAACCACTGATTGAATCTCATGTGTGGAGCACCCTAGTCTCATCTGTGCCATAGACAGGCATTATATTATGGTTATATTTATCAACAGTTTGTGAATTTCTCTGTCACTAGTTTTCTCATATAAGTCAATAATAATCAGGTCCAAGGTATTAGTACCTCTGGTAGGACTTGTAATTAGTTGTTGTAGACCATTAGTTATACATAAATCCAGAAGGGATTGTTCTTAGTATGTTGAAGCAGTGAATTCAGGCCATTTTGTGCCCGATGTATTAAAATCCCTAAGTTAAATGTCCTTATTACTAATATGTTCTTGATATTAGTCAACAGTATGTTATGGTCTAGGGTACTTATGTTGGTGGGTCTATAACACAGGCCAGGGTGTATTTTATTTGTGTTGGGTCTGTAAATTTCAGTCCAAATTAATTCACTTAGATCACTGTCATGTTTGTTAATTTGCCTATATTTTACACAATTCCTAATATAGAGGGTTGCTACTCCTATTTTATTCATTCTGTCTCTGTGAATGAAACTAAGGCAAGGAATATTTCTATGCCAGGTCAAGTAGTGCCCCACCAAGTTTCTGAGATAGCTGCTAATGTCAATGTTCTTTTGATTTAAGATGATCTCTGGGTCATCTTCCTTCACTGTATGGAGACTCCTGGCGTTGATCAATAAGAGATTTAGTTTGGTTTTATTACTATTATATTTCATTTTTACTTTGTAACCTTTGTGCAGAACAGTGTTGGATTTATCAACCAAATGCCCTTAGTATTCATTTTTTACTCCCTTGGCTTGTTGATAGCCTGATGAAAAATACTCACTAGTAACCTGGCACCTCCTTTGCTTAGGTGGAGTCCGTCATGGCTATATAAATTAATGTTGTCTACAACATTCTCCCATGTTCTTAGACAGGTGATATTATTTTCCAAGCTCCACCTCGTAGCCTGTTATTTAAACACTTTATTTTGTTTGTTCTGCTCCTAGTGGCTCTAGGGACTGGGAGGACTTCAGATATTATAATATTAGTGTTTAATGCTTGTAGTTCTGTACTGTGTTTTTCAGGCCTCTGGCTGGCTACTCCCTCAACCTGAAAATCTTCAGAACTAGCTCCTTTGGAGCTTCTGTATGTATTCTGTTCCTTAGTCTCATGCATGAATCTATCTACCAAAATGTTACTTAATTTACTGTAATTCTTGTATCATGAAAGTTTGCTTGTGTTCCATCACGGTATTTGCTCTGTGCCATGTTTTACCCGTATTGACATGGAACCTTTGAAAAGGAGTCTTTGACTCAAAGGTATTTCGAATCCTCAATAAATAAATAAATATCATAAATAACTTCTTCCACCCTGTTTTTCCAGGTCATTTGTGCTCGTGGAGTAATAGTTTTTGATTTGTAATTGATCCTAAGATTCCTGGAAGCATCCCTGTTATATCTATTGTAGCTCCCTATAACTGCAACTAGTGAGATTTTGTTTATTTCCTTGGTGGTATATTTATCTGTAAAGCGAGTGATAAGAGTCTCCCAGTATATAGATTTGTTCAGCATCTGAGTTATCCCTATTGTGGCTTCATTTGTTTGCATGTCCTCTTCCCTATTATTCCCTGAATTAGGGTATTATTTACATCATTAATCACATCACTAGAGGCAGAAATAGAAGGAGCAACAGAATTGGGAAATTGATGGTCAATTATTAATGTATCTTGTGTACTAATTACAGAAGAATCTTCAGTAGCAAGACTCATTATTTCCTGCCTTGGCACATCTGAGTTCTGCATACTGACAATTTCAGGTTCCCTAACCTCCTCAGCATATACAACAGGTTCTTCCTCGAGGACAGTTGTGAAGGGGCTGGAATTACAGTCAAAGCCACCCTAAAGGGGCCAGCGGTTAAAGGGATGTCTGTAATTGGAGCGATCCCATGGCACGATTTTTGGCTAATGTTATTCAATGGGACCAGCTTCAGTTTAATTGGGACAGTCCTGTAGCTGAATTGGGATGATTATCTAGTCACATGTGTAGGAAAAGGTGCTAAAATGTAATCACGCTTTGTTAAGTGCCCTGCATTTAAACTGTTTCACATTCCCCTGCTCAGCATCTCTCTGAAGCATGTTTAGCATCTCTTTGGAGTGTCTTTGGTTTGCAGGATAGCATCTACAGTGCAACAACAACAAAAAGTCGATCTCTCACTAAGTTAGAAAATAAAAGTTATTGAGGCTTTACAGCTGCCAATTCCTCTCTCTCAAAAGTTGCTAAGTGAAGTTAAGTGATTTTAATTAAAGTTCAGCGTGCTGCTTTCACCAATGAAATAAAGATTAAATCAAGAACCAAACCAAGCACACTTTTATAAAAAGGAACTGTAATCATAAAAAGTACTGGTAGCCAGTATTTCTTGATATTTTATTAGTTTTCTCTGTTTTGTTTGTTACTGTAGCGTGTGTGTGTGTTTCATGAGCAAAGTCTTTTCTGGTTGCAATGGAAAAAGGCTGCTTCTGATAAGCAGGACAGCTGCTTAAAGGGGACGATAGGGCATCACGGAGGTATCCTCTTTAAGAGACTTCTACTGTATCAGAACTATTTTCAGGCAGAGTAGATGGCCCATTAATGGGTTTGCTTAAAAATCGAGTCTGCCCTTCTGGAAACAGTGGGCCTAGGGATCATATTTATTTGAAAATGAGATAGTAAATTTAATCGCCTTATGGCCTTTATTATATACTCCTTTACTCTCTATAGGAAACATTCTTCTCCATTACAAGCAGTAATGTCCTCCTCTCTACCTCTTTTTCTAGAAGTTGTTTGGTCAGTTTGGTTAGGCTTGTCTGCCTTAGTAATAGAATCCAGCATTAATTGAAAGGGGGTTCATTTGGGACAATTTTCCCACTCCATCATACCCTGCTTTTTGTTCTTCTGAGAGTATTGTAATATGACATTACTCAACTGATTGCCTTCACTCTTCTTTTCCCTTCCCCAGTCTGATGGGAATTTTGTAACAGCTGGATCTGCTGACGCCACTTTTCATCTGGAATACATTGACTGGAAAACTGGAGACCTCCTTACAGGGAACACAGGTAAGCATTGTTGTGTATTCAAGACAGATCAAAGATCAAGCTGTCACAAACAAGATTAATTGCATTATTTTCATAGGTCGAAAAAACAGTTAATAAAACACTGCAGCTTTGAAACATTTTTAAGCCTCAATCACAAACCAGCACTTCATGAAAATGCCAGCACGGGCTGCCTCGATGGCCCAGTGACAGCATGTTATTGCATATCACAGGACAACCTGGGTTCAAAATCAAGTCTAGGAGCCAGCCTGGTGGTGCTGAGGGTTGAGCGCTGGATGCCACACCTGCGCTACCATGCTGGCAGCAGGTTCAGAGGCGGACGTGGATTGCTGGGGGTCGGCAGGGAGGGAAGATATCGAGCATCCAGAGGACTGCTCTCTCTTCCCAAGGGGGGCTCTGGGATCGCCACAAAGGGTGATCTCTGTTGGCAGTCAGGGGTGCACCAACATAGTGGGGCAGAGCTGCGGTGGGCGTGATGCACTCAATGCCCAGATGTCATTGCATGACAGAGCTCCGGGAAACAACCAAGGTGGAAAACCCGGTCATCTGGGAGACAAAGGCAGGGTGAGTAGGCTGAGCCCACATCCAATGTTGGCTCAGATCCCGGCATGACTGTCTGGGTCCTGCCTCCCCATTCATGACCTGGGTGAGGACCCAGTACCCAATTTCTCAGCCGGTGAAGAGCACGGCAGATGCTAGAGACAACGCCTGAGTGCCCTAGCTGGAGAGCTACCCAGATGACCAGTGATTAAAAATAAATAAATAAATGGGAAGCAAGTCTGGGAAGTCACATGAGGAGGCCATTCAAGGCTGAAACAACTGCTGTTTGGATGTGCTTCTCAGCTGGAGAGGGTTGGCAGCGGGTTCTTCCAGTACAGAGACCCTGTGGCTGGGCCATGGACCTAGCATCTGCCACATGGTGGACTGTGGCTGTGTGAGACCTACAATGGTTCCCCCACCAGAGAAGGACACAAGGGAGGAAAACCTGGTAGCCATCTGTATAATGGCTAGATTTGGCCTGGTCAGGATATATCCTTGTGAACAGGGTATAGCCCTGAGACTTGGTACCAGTCGGGAAGAAAGAACTATATGGGCCAAAATGTCGGTATGGAGATCAGTACAGAGCACAGAAAATCCTGCTTGTAACAAAATGAAGTGCTTTAAATACCAATGACCTTCTACCAGGCAACAGGCATGCAGTAGTATTTAGAACACGTAGCAATACAACTTTCCTGACAAATACTCTGAAAGACATACTAACAATCAACATCAGGGTTTCAGTATTATTCTGTGGTATAGCATTCTGTTGTCTCATAGAAACGTAGCAACATAGAATTTGACAGCAGATAAAACTGCTTTGACCCATCCTCTGCCCATTCCTCCTACCTGCACCATTACCACAGACTATACCCAATCTACAGATCTTTATCCCTCCCCTTCCTTTCCACTATGATTCCTTGTGCTTATCCCATGTATTCTTGAACCTTACCACTGTTTTCGTCCTCAACAGCTCCTCTGGAAGGCTGTTCCAGGAATCCTCCACTCTTTCTGTGAAGAAGTACTTTCTCACATCTTTCCACCTGCGGAAAGATGGAGGCAGCATTGCCTCTGTATAGATCACTGGTAAGACCCCACCTAGAGTACTGTGTCCAGTTCTGGAGAGCACATCTCAGAAGGACAAAAATAGAGTGAGGCGGTCCATAGGAGGGCAACTAAAATGGTGCAGGGTCTGCATCAGAAGCCCTAAAAGGATAGAGTAACGGTCCTGAGTGTGTACACCCCAGAAGGGGGGATATGATGGAGACCTTAAATACTCACAATGTAAATAAGGTACAGAGGAAATATTTTTTGAGAAGAAATGTGCTCAAGAACAAGGAAAGATGTGAGGAAGTATATCTTTACAGAAAGAGTGGTGGATTCCTGGAACAACCTTCTAGCAGAGATGGTGAAGGCAGAAACAGTGGTGGGTTCAAGACTGCATGGGATAGACGACAGGAATCATAATGAAAAGGAAAGAGGTTGGAGAATGAGCTGTAGATCAGGCAAGATCTGTGGTAATAGGGTAGGTAGGAATAAATGGGCCAAGTGATCCTTATCTGCCATAAAATTCTGTTTCATGTTTACCGCCTCCAGCTTCATTGCATGTCCCCTTGTTCTTGAGTACCTTCCTTCTGAAAAATACTTCACTGTGAACCTTATTTACCCTCTGTGAGATATTCAAAGGTGTCACTCAAATCCTCCTTCTCCCTTCTCTGTTCCAGGGTGTAAATATTGAGGTCCTTTACTCGGTTGTATCACAACTTGCTAAAAGAAATGCCATACGATCAATCACAGTACAGGCAAATGGCGACAGCACAATCCTTGTGTCACAAATAGCATGCACTGCACTGACAGCGCCGTGATATAGCAACTGGGGGCATAGATTTACTATTGTAACTCCAGGGGAGAAGCAACTAGGGAGGGAGAAAGTTGGGAGGCAGATTTACTATTGAGATTCTGGGGGACATAACTCAGGGAGGGAGAAAGTTTGTGGAGGTGGATTTACATGATAGTGGGTACAATAGGCAATAAAAAGGAACCTCTCAGAATCAAACACAGGTCTACTGCAGGTAGCAAGCCCATTCACAGGTTAGAAATTGACAGCAGAAGGGGGACCAAAAGATCCATCTAGTCTGCCTGATATAGGTAACTACCCCCAAATCTGTCCTTTCTGTGAAATGTTACCTTTATGCCTGTCCCAGGTGTTTCTGAACCCGTTTACCATTTTGGCCTTCACCACTTCCCAGGAAGGCAATTCCATGGGTCGACCACCTCTCAGTAAAGAAGAACGTCCTAACATTGCTCCTGAATCACCCACCCTTGAACCTCATATCATGTCCTCTAGTTCTGATACTTTTCTTCTCCTGAAGGAGTTCCTGTACCCTTACAGTACTTTACTTATATATACCTGAATGTCTCAATCATGTCCCTCCTCTGCTCCAGGGGTACATGTTGAGCTCTGTCAACTTATCCTCATGCCATTTGATGCAGACTCTGAATAATTTTTGCGGCTCTCCTCTGCACGTCTCAATCCTATTGATGTCTTTGCTAAGGTGCGGCCTCCAGAACTGAATGCAGTACTCTAGGTGGGGCAGCACTGGCGCCCTGTGAGTGGCAGCATCACCTCCCTTCTGCGACTTGTGATTCCCCTGCCTATGGAGCCCAGCATACCACTGGCCTTTAGTGCTGTCTTTTAGCACTGCTTCCCCATCTTTAAGTCATCTGATATTATGACTCCTAGGTGTCGCTCCTGGTTATTGCATGCCAGCTGTTCCCTCCCAGGTAGTATGCCACATTGGGGAAAACAGTTACATGAACTGGAACCAGTGGGCAGTGCTAGAGATGTCACCTGGGCTCCTGACACTGTTTGCAGTGTTGGGGGAGGATCTGGCACCAAGGCAGATGTCAGTGCCAGAACTGGCTTGGGTCTGTTCCCACCCATGATATTGCTAGTGTCACCAGAGAGGAGATGACTCCGGTTCAATGATGGTGTCAGCAGCAGCTATGGTGCCAGGCTTAGGTCTGGCACTGAGTATGGTGTTGACAGAAGTCTTGGCCTGCTGCATATCCTGTAGTGAACAGTTGCCCATGAGATCAAAGAGTGAAATGGCACTAGGGCTGGCATTGATGCTGACGTTGAGCCTTGTGTCGAGCAATGCCAAGGATGGTGACAAGCAGGTACCTGTCTCCAAGGTTGTAGTCTGTTCCAAGTCAGATGCTGGAGATGTCACCAACTCAGGGATGGATGGTGACCCGGTTTGTGTTTCTCTCGGGAGCCATTCATCAACATCATAACTGATGAGGACTGTGGTCACCCAGTGGGACATGTGTAGCTCCAGTCTCCTCACCTGGGGTCCCCACCCATGGGCACCAATCTGGTCACTGCTCTGTTACAGGTAGACCATGATTGGGCAGTCGTAGTTGACCTTTCCTTGGGGCAAGGCCCCCACCAGAGCTTCCCAGCCTGGGCCAAGGCCCTTCAGACCAATAGCCTCTGTTCCCTGTAGAATGGCCTTGGTGAATCTGAGAGATTGCCCTTGTTCTGTGGTCCTCCTGATCCGCTAATGTGAGAGCAACACCAAACATGAGTTGGTATCATAGATAACCTGGTGTAGGGAGTCAGATAGCGTCCAATATAGGGCCCCATCCGTGGCACAAACTCTTGTCAGAGCCAGCACCTCATTTCTATCCATTTCCTTCTCAGAGGACAATTAATCATTTGTCCACCTAGCCTGTTTTGCTGAGTATGCCCTGTCCCAGTGATTCTTGGTGGAGATGCTCCAGGCACTGGAGTTTCAGGCCTACACAAGCCATAGTCTGGCAGCCCTACCACTGGCACTCCTAGGAGTTCATAATCTTGACACTGTTGTCATTTCTCCATGGCCTCATGCCATGGAGGAGGCATCCAGAGCCTTATGGAGACATCCTCTTCCACTCCTGCCATCCCTAGGGGCCTAGATTTGTAGTATCATGCATCCATGAGGTCTGTAAGAAAGGTACCTCTTCCTGCCTTAGGACTTCTGGTACTGCAGAGCCTGTCAAGGCCTACTGTGCCCCTGGCATGACTGACACCCAGACATGAGATCTGATCACACAGTTGCTTTTGGGTGGAAGACTTTACCTTGGCACACACGTGTGTGTGTTTCATCACACCAGACAATATGGTGACATATACTGTTGCTGTCACTTACGGCTGCAGCTGCAGAGTCTACTGGCTGCATTTCCACTGTATTGCCTGGGGTAGTGAAAGCTCTGGTAGGGGTTGCTGCACTAATTAGTGGCCATTTTCTCTCAGGAACCAGCTAGTCCTGCCACTGGTGGGGCTCGGGGCCACCATTGGACATATACTGCTCCACTCTTCCCACCTGGGGATTCCCCAAGGGCCCTATCTGGATTGGTCCACATGTGTTGACCACTCACAGACAGGTGAGTTTGTCAGGCCCTTCCTCCAGGTGAGGTCCCCTGAGGATTCTCACCATCCTGGAAGAGAACTTAGCTTGGTCTCTCATGACCATCCCTCATTCCCTCCTCTCCTCTTCTTCCAGGTATTTTCTGTCCCCTTGGGAACATAGTTCAGGTCTGTGGTTGGTGTGCTCCCAATATCACCTTAAAGCTGGCCAGATTATTTTCAAGTCTGAGGCACCTCCATCACCACTAGCTGAATCCAGATCCTCCTCTCCCACTTCTTCTTCTGAAGAAGAGGATCTCTCAGTACATCTCTTCTCTAACGCTGAGTACTCTAGGTGCCAGCAATTCTAATCAGAGATGATGCAGGAGCTGAGTCTTCAACATATCACATGTCACAATACTTGTCCCTGGCGCTTTCATTCCTTGGGGAGTAGAGTGACAGCACCATCATCCTCCATGGCGCAGCCATTTATGGAGGCATCCAGGAATGTTTGGCTCCATCCTTTGTCTCTCTCCAGCCCATAGGGATGTCCGGCACAGATATTGTGCTCCCACAGGATCTTCAGATACTGTCCTCATCCCTTTCTGGGATTTTGTGCTGCAGACCTACTCTGGGCCTAGGAGCCTGGTGCATGACTGCTCCCCTTACACTGACTCTACAGACTTTGATGCCTGGGGCAGAAGGGTATTTGTGGTGGCATGCACCATGATGTGCATCTCTTCCCACCAGGCACACCAGGAAGCTTATAGCAAGTGCCTGTGGATGATGCTATAGGGTGCGGTCGTGCCCCTATAATTAGGGTCAAGTAGGCACTTCAATGTTAAACTCAAAATGTTGCACTTTAATAACTTTGCAACCTTGAGCGGATTTGCACAAAATTTGGTATCGCCTTCCTGTGGTGTACATCTCTTGATCAGGCAAGTTCGTTCTGGTCGGATGTTTGGTATCCAAGTTACGGAGAATTGGAAAACATGTTTTACCCATTGACTTTGCTGGCATTTTTCTTTGAACTTGTCTACAACCCAGAGGGTTTGTTTGTTTGGTATGAAATTTTCAGGACAGAAAGGGATTTCCACGCAGATGTGCCTTTTGCTAGTCTGATGAAAAACAATAAGCCATTTTTAAGTTTTGCAATTTAAAAATGTGAAAAATCATTCTGAGCATGCTGAGTAGGCACTTCAATATAGCTGCATGATATGAATTAGGAATCCGCATTGTATGAAAAAATTCCTCTTTCATATGATTGCCATTTTGTTTCCAGTTTGCTTGAAATTCAAATTTGGAAACCTCCCAAATGATATGATTGGGATGAACCAGCACATGTAGCTTGCTTATTGTGACATTGTAGGTTCATTCTGCACTTTACTGTTCAGAAAATGCCCTTAAAATGTGTGTTATTTAACATTTTAATTATTTTTTTTGTATCGGTGACATCACGACATAGGATCTTAGTTCATATGACGATTTAACTAGGATCCTACTGTAGGACTCTGATATAAACAGAGAATTTAAATGTTGATCTCTCTGCCATTTTTTGGTATTTTTCACCAAATTTTCAACATAGGCTTTTTGGAACCCACCTCACAAACAATATCACTATCATCTTGTTACTTGGCCCAGAAAGGTGATCTTATGTCGCTGCATGAAATCACTTTTTGGGATGTGAAATCACCTTTGAGACTGATTAATGAAATGACAGTACCAGTGTTCGCTTCGGGGTTGTCCCAAAAGTCCATGTTGAAAATTTGGTGCAAAAATGGCCATGTTACAAGCGTGTTTTGTGCAGTTTCTATGCACACTCATAACTTCACCAATGTTTAATATTTTCACTCCAGATTTTCAACATTACCATTTTCATACCTCCTCATGACACAGTACAGCTGTCATTTCTCACATCCTGCCTGAAATGTGTTTTCGCATCTCTGCTGCAGAATGGATTGTCGCTATGTGAAATCAGCTTTCAGGATGGATTAACAAAATCACAGTGCCAGTGTTCATGAGGAGATTTTCCAAAAGCTGATGTTGAAAATTTGGTTAAAAATCATAGTGGCCACTTGAGCGTCGCGTTATAGTTTCAACACGCTCTCATAACTTTGCCAGTTTTCATATTTTCCCTCTTAATTTTCAATATTACCCTTTTCCACACCTCCTGATGGACAGTATTCAGCTGTCATTTTCACATCCTTCCAAAACTATGATTTTGCACCTGTGGTGCAGAATGGCACATTTGCTGTGCAAACTCAACTTTCAGGACAGATTAACAAAATGACTAACATTGTTCATGAGATGGGGTCCCAAAATGCCATATTGAAAACAGGGTGGAAAAAATCCAAAAATACCCAAATTATGTACAGTAACTCAAAAACTGTTTGAGATATTCTCCGCTGCTTAGGTAGACTAAGCACCTGTGGGGTTTCAAGTCATGATTACAACTGCAGTGGAATTTTTTCACAGTTGCTACAGTTACTGAGATATTGCCAAATCAGTGTTATAATGGTTACTTTTCATGACTGTAGGGCTGCAGAATGTCCGTACTTTATGTGTAAGTGGGAGTGCAGGGCCCAGAGGGCCCACGCCTCCCACTCATGCATTTCATTATGCAGCAATGGAAGCGTGAGGGGAACGAGGGCCTGCGCTCCCACAAACTCATACCAGTTACATTACACTGTATCAAAAAGAAGGAAATTCATTGCAAAACTACATTAATGCATCAGTTAGGGGTTTTATTAAAGCACAAAAGCTTGGAAATTCAACATTAGGGTTACCAACCCTACCACCCCACCCCACCCTCCACACCAACAGGCATCGTGGTGTGCCTTTGAGATTGGCCTAACTCTCACCCCATTCTCCTATACTGAACCATCTCATCTTGTTTACACTTGGAATGGGGTGAGAGTTAGGGCCGACGACTCAAGGCACACCCTGACACCTGTTGGTGTGTGGAGGGCGGGGTGGGTGGAATCAGAATATCGAATTTCCCAGCTTACGCTTTAATAAAAACCCTGATACATTAAAGGGGCACCACAACCTCTTTTTCTTCATATTATTTCTAGCTAAAACCTACACTTTAATTGCTTACCTTCTCTAGAATTCATTAATGTTACTGTTTGTTCTGTCTGTCTCCTTGTTTAGTAGAACCGAAATGCATGTTAATGTATATTTATAAACAACCTTGTTTTGTTTGCAATCCTGGTCTATTCTTACTGCATACTTCCTGAGCATTAGAAACAACCCCAAACAGTGCAGTCACTCATGATGCAATAATCTCCTAAACTCCACTACATCATGAGTGGTTAGACTGTGTTGTGCGTGTTCTCAAGTCCAGTAAAGATACAGTTAGAGCTGATAAAGGAATGTAAACAAACCTATTTTTTGTGTGGTAACACTAGTATGATGGGTAGTCTGTTTTTCACTTTTTTAAAAGAAAAAAGAATCAGAATCAAACTACTAGCTACATCAACAGTCTTTGCAGAATGTTGGCAATCATGAAATGTGTTTTCAAATTAGGACACTTTGAGACCTAAGAGGTTGACAGTTTACCTTTAAAGGATTTTTGCAATTAACAGATTATGTGTGTGTGTATATATATATATATATATACACACACACACACACACATGCATATGTATATATATATATATATATCTACAAAAATAAATTATAAAAAAAAAATAAAACATGTCTTCCTTCCCTCTTCCTGCTGTGGGTATGTCCGCTTTACCTTAGATACTGTATATCCCTGTTAGTTAATAAATAAGTCTTTCACTCACTGGGTGCCATCAGATTTGAGCTCCACCTGATAGTAGTCCAATTTGTGGTCATGTGCTTGGGCACCAAATTGAATCTAATTTGTAGTAAAGCCACCTTTAGCTCAGGGTACACCCTTGTTGCTTTCAGGGATAGGTTGTGTTAGCCTTTTCTGGTTTTCACTACTGTAGGTTTTAGGGCTATGGCCGGAGCCTACAGCCTTGTCAGGATCAGATCATAGCTCTAAAATGGCCAATCAGGGACATTTGGAAGTATCCTTCGAATGTCCAGTGGAGCTTGAAACCCTCCGTCACAATCAGCCACTATGGAATACCAGCCACACTATTTCAGCTGGTACTACCGCATTCCATTGAATGAACTGCACATGCATGACTTGTGCACATGTGCAGTTCCGCTGGCACTCGTCATGTTGTGAATGGCAAAATGCCATTCACACCCTCCCACTGCAGCTGTCGTCCTGCACTGACATTGGAGTCCCAGTCCCCATATCGCATTATGTAGCCCCCCACTCATGTGCACACTGGAGCCCACCCATTGTGCCCAGATGTACTTATTGATTTGCTTGTGTGCTGGCATCGGGGTCCAACTCGTGTTCGCATTATGTGCCCCTCCCCTATTGATGTGGCACACTGAAGCCCATCCCAGTGTGCCCAAATGTTTGTTTTTCATCCTCCCCGCCAACATTTGGGGTACCCAATCCCCATGTCAGCATCAAGTACTTACCCCCAACTCATGTGGCACACTGGGAGCCCACCCCAGTGTGCCCAAATATATATATTTTTTCCTGTAAATAAACAAACCTTCCCCAATGTGTTTTTTGTTTTAAACCTGTAAAAGATAACAGTCTCTCACTGTCACCCCAACCACCTTCTCCATCCCCATCCTCCCACTGAGCATTCACCTCCCAAACCCCTCCTTACCCCCATACTTACTCCGAGGTCATCACTGTTGTCTTCTCTGGACGGGACACATCTGCAGACTTCAAAGTCAAACCGCAAACTGAAGACTCAAAGGTAAGTGTACTATAATGGCATTCAATGGGATTTCACCTTAAATTGATAAATCAGCCATTTTTTGAATTTTGGTCCCAAATTTTCAGCGTGGGTTCTTGGGACCCCATCTTGTGACTAGTGTCACTGTCATTTCATTACTGTGTCCCGGAAGGTGATTATGTGGTAGCTGTGTGGAATCACCTTTGGGACAGATTAACTAAATGACAATGCCACTATTCATGAGGTGGGGTCCCAAGTGCCCATATTGCAATTTGGTGAAAAGAAATAAACAATTACTGTGTTAGAACGTGTATTGTACAGTTTCAATGCACATTCCTAACTTTGCCATTTTTTATTTTCACTCTAGATTTCAACATTGCCATTTTTGCACGCCTCCTTTTAACAGTACAGCTGTTATTTTCACATCCTGCCAGAAATGTGTTTTCGCACCTGTAGCACAGAATGGAGTGGTCACTCTGCAAAATCACCTTCGGACAAGTGAACAAAATGACACTTGTACTTTTCATGAGGTGGGGTCCCAAAAGGCCATGCTGAAAATCTGGTGCAACACCTCCAAAAATGGTCAGAATTACACCCAGGCGTTGAATAATTTCTCGACATGTGTAACTTTGGTCATTTGGTAGCTCTTCACAGCCCTATCGGCTCTGGCTAGAGTTTGTTCTTTGCCTATGCTTTTAAGTCTCTTCCTGTGTTCTGCTTAGCTGACATGTTTTTCTTCTGAGGCCATATTCTGACACTTATTTCCCGCAGGTCTGGGAGCCACTTGGGAGACTGACATATTTCTACTCCTTCAAGCTGCTAATCCTACAATGTCACATGTACCAATATTCTTCTGTGCTCACCCCCAAACTATGGAAGGGCATTTGGCTATTTAAAAAAATCTCTTTCACTAGTGGCATGCTGAGTGCTTATTTCAGTAGCTACTTGTAACTATTCTGGTGGACACAATTTGTGCTGTCTCATTTGCAAAGTAGTCCCGCCTTTTTGGTTACATGTTTTGTGTGATAGCCAGATCCCACATGTGTACAGGCTGCTGCCTTTTTCCCACTATCCTTTTTTCAGTCTATACTTGATTGCTGGCTAGTGGGCAACTCTTGATTTTCTGACTCAGTAACCCAGATTACCTTATCTATGCCACCCCAGGTGTGTCCCCCATCTTTCTTTTTTGAGGAAACACATCCATCAATTAATTAGTACAATCACCCAATATGTATTTAATTTATAATTGACAACTATTGTCAAAATACAGAGGTATCTAATTAATGGTTAACTTCAAACTTGCCTGGATGTATACAAGCATAGAGACACTATTAGAAAGCCTCTCATGGTAATATCATCGTGGTAAACTCCAAATCTTCCTTGTCAATCTTCACCATTCATTACTGCTTGGGTAAGCGGAGGGCGCACCGCCACGGGAGTTTTTTTTTTTTGTCGGCTCCAACAGCCATGCCTCAGGATGATGCACCGTCATGCGAGGGGTACGTTAGGTGCCAGGAGACCTCCTCCATCTCAGTTCTGTTTCTCCTCCGCCGAGGCTGCACCTGCTGCGTAGGCGATAGTTATTGGGTTTTTCCTCAGCTGAAGACTCCTCGTGTTCCTCTCAGACATCCACTGACGCCAGATACCGGTAAGACCGTTCCTTTTATTTCTATATTGTGGCGCCGAGTGCTTTATCTCTTTTTTCCTCGTTTAGTCGTGCATCATGTCCGGTTCTGGAGCAAGGCGTGAATCGCAAGGTGGGCCGCGCCTATGTGTCAATGCTCCTGGCGGCATTTCTCCGTCTCAGACCGGGCATGATGTCTGTCTCCGCTGCCTGGGACCCAACGCGACATGGGCGCTTGTCACGGCGCTTGTTTCTCCATGGACTGCCATGTCCTCGAAGTCCTGCGCATTCAAGCTCGGCAAGACCCGCCGACCTTGAGGGCGGCGTCGCTCAAGGATTCCCAAATAAGGTCTCTAGGCCCTTCCCCTGGTCCCTCCGGGCCTATGGTCAGCGGAGGAGGGCTTCTCTCTCTTCTCTTGCCAAAGAGGCTTCTTCAGGGGTGTCGGGAGACGTCGTGGTCCCCCCTGGGCAGCGGCGGGGACCACCGCCCTCAGCGGCCGCGGTGATCGAGGCAGTGGCATGCGGCACCACCCCTGGCGCCGGGCCCGTCTCTGCTCCCGGCAGCGCTGGAGTTGGTTCCGGCGGGGAGGCGCCTCTGGGCCTATCTGAGTGCGGCGGGGAACCAGGACGGGCCTGGCTGTCGCGGGCAGGGGTCGTCCGGGCCATCCTGGCAGCGCCGTTGCACGGGACCCCTGGGGTTGTCAGCATTGAGGTTCTGCTGGTCTTGTCCTCTTCGGAGGTCGATGACACGGATGTGGACCCATCCTGGCACCCTTGACTCTTCGGGTCGGGGTCCCGGTGGCACTGGGTGCTAGGGCGCGAGTGGGCCCTTTCCACTGTCCCCACCTCGTCCCCTGAGGATCCTCGGGCTAGGGTGGCCCTGGGTCCCAGGGGTGATGTGGTGGGGACTGAGGAGGAGGCTCCCTCCTAGGGGTCCTGAGACAGCTGCCCTCCCGGTGCTGTTGCCTCCTCTCGGGATGGGGAACACTGCAGTCGAGGAGGAGGGCTCTCTCGAGTCCGAGGTCGAGGGCAGGGGCGGGTGCCCCGGTCTCCCCAGCCACCCCTCGTGGGGTGGCTAGGAGCCGAGCCCGAACCCGTCCTTCCCTCTTGGGCCCAGGGTTCCCTCTGGTGGCGTTGCTGTGGACTGCCCTTCTGGACCCATGCAGTCCCGGGTTCGTCACAGGGAAGTTCCCCTGGCTCTTCCAGGCATCGCATCCTCAGGGTCTCGCCTTGCGGCCTGGTTTGTTGTCCGGGATCCCGCCAGCTCGGGCCCGTTCCCGGATTTCAGAGCCCCTGGCAGAGGTCAGTTGCCTCTTCGTAGGTGCCCTTCTCCAGTATCTCTGCATCCACCCCCACTCTTCCAGGCCATGTCGGTCCCACGGGCCGTTATCCTGGGAGCAGTTCAGAGGTTCTGCAGCGGCTTCCCTCATCGTTAGATACATGCATGAGTGGGTCTTTCGACTCTCCCACCGCCGCAGGAATCTTCTGGACATTCGAGCTCTCCATCATCCTCGCCTTCCCCCTCTGAGGAAGAGGAACCCTTGCTCATCTTTCTTCCGACGCTGATTTCACTGAATATCAGCGATTCCTCTCGAGGATGGTGGCAGATCTTCAATCTCTTACGTTCGACGAGACAATACCGAACGGGAGACGCGTGAATTCCTTGGAGAATTCAGTGCCCAGCACCTGGTGGTACCTTCCTGGCCTGTCCCTTCCAGGAGGCGTCTATCCGTTCCTGGCAGCTCAGCCCCTTTCTCCAGCCCCGCAGACTGTCGTCGAAGGGTATTGTGCCCCTCGGAATCTCTGGGTACCCTTCCCAACCCGTCCTCGGGTTTGGTATACCTAGAGACTCCTTCCAGGCACCGCCGCCTGGCTACAACTGCCCACCAGATTCAGATTCCCTACAGTTCGACCGGTGGGGGCGAAGAGTGTTCTCTTCTTCTCGTGCGGTGGCTTGCATTGCATCACATCAGGCTCACCACGCTGCCTACAGTCGGCGTCTGTGGTCGATGCTCTCCCAGCTCCAGCATCAATGCCTGATATGGAGCAAACCAGACAGGCTATTGCCCTCTCGCTATAGGCCTGGAGCTGGCAAGACCCAAGCAAGGGCATCTTATGGACGTAATGAGGTGGCTTCCAGGCTTGCTGGGACAGCTATCTGCATTAGGTGGACGGCATGGCTTCATCTATCAAGGTTGTCACCCCTGGCCCGGCGTAGGGTGATGCGCTCCACTTTCCGGGGACCCGTCTTTTTCCTCAGAGCTAGGAGACTTTTGCAGGGGCTTTCTCCGTCTCCCCATCCTCGGGGACACCTCCTAGCTCTTCTCCCACTTAGGCTTCCCTTGTGTTAGCCAGGGTCTTTCCCTTCTGTTCCTCACCAGCAGGAGGCTGGGGTCTTTTCCCTCAGGGTTCTACCCCCTTTTTGTCAAGGGGAGGGGCTATTACTCCAAGCAGTAATGAATGGTGAAGATTGACAAGGGAAGATATGAAAATGAGCGTACCTACGTAATTCTTGATCTTCTCTTGTATCTTCACCATTCATTACTGATACCCACCCACCTTCCCTCAGTGGCCTCCTTCTGTGATGCTCCCTCCCGCCTCATTCTCTCTCTCCCTTGGCCTTTATGCCAAGAAAAAAATCTATTTTTTCCCCATTCTCTTGAATGGATTCTCTTTTTCCTCGAGGTAGAGAGGAGCAGTGCAGTTGCAAAATTCTTTAATTCTGAGGGAACTCTTTCTGACTGCCCTATGGTGCGATTCCTTACCTTCTTCAGGTCATGTAGTTTCACAGCCCGGTGGCCATGCCCTGTCTTGGCCTCCTCAAAGTTTGAATCCCTGGCAGACATTTTTCAAAAGCTTCTGTCTGCCTTGTCTTAGCAAGTCGGATCGAGTTCCTCTCTATTTTTCTTACCAACTGCCTCCAGAAGGCATGTTTTCTTCCCATATTTTCTGTGGTAGCACTTAACAAGGTGCTAAGGAACTTAGTCCTCTTCCTGGATGGGCGCTCTTCCGGAACAGGTTCTGCTCAGACAGTCTAGGAGCCCTCAACTAGGATGAAGGGACTTGGCATGTTGAGAATTCAGAGAGTCTGCCCTCTCTTGATCTGTTTGGAAGGTTCATGGAACCTCTCCTCAGTTCTAACAACTGGGATTCTTGCTCCTTATTAGTTTGAGGCCTATAAGCCTCTCAACCAACAATGCTCGATAGGCACTGTTCTCCTTCTCAACATGCCTCTTTCTTTCTTTCTTCTTCTTCTGCTCTCTCCTCTCTCTCTGTTCCTCCCCTAGAGCCTCTGAAAGGAGGCTCATGTCCCTTAGGGTAGGAATTCTCTCTCCTCTGTCTATTCTCCATTGGCTTATTCCTTTTTCAGTTTATTTCCTTTCCTTTTTTCTATCGCTCGGCTCTCTTGCCTCACTTTCTTTTTCTTACACTTTATTTTCGCCTCTCCGGCTAACAGAGCGGAGATGGAGGAGAGTCTCTGACACCTAGCAGCGCCCTCGTGCATGACACGGTGCGTCATCCTCGAGGTGTGGCGCCGTGGAGCCGACTCAAAAAAAAACCTCCGTGAAGGGAAAGGCCTCCAGCTTAACCCAAGCGTAATGAATGGTGAAGATACAAGAGAAGATCAAGAATTACGGTAGGTACGTAATTTTCATATTTCTTCCAATTGCTAAGCCTGAAATGAAATGCAGGAATGCAAGATGTTTTATTGATGGTGTATAGATTAGTTAAGGTTGCACGTGGTTTAGAACTATGTAAGTCACATAGTTTTGTAATTTGTCATTTATCTCTGATGAAGCTCGCTTAGCCTTTATGTAAACGTAGATGTTTTTTGCCTGTTAGCATTAAGCTTTAAGAACCGATATTTTACACTGATGCACTTTGGTTAAATAAATATTTTTTAATACATTTGGCCTGGACTGGATGCTATTCTTTCTGTAGTTTACTCATACATTCGCCATAGCACCAGTATCTCTCTGCGCGGTTTATTTTTGAATTTTTTATGAAACAGTTGTAACATTTTCATAAAACAGCCACTACAAAGAATTTTTGAGCTGTTTTCACCAAATTAGCATGATAGGAAGGATTTGATACATCTGACCATGGGGTACATTCAGAACACCTGAGGTACTATATGGACTCACTGGCACTTTTTAAGCTGGTTTGAGACCTGCCTTATAGGTAGAATGCAGTGAGGTGTCTTAGGTAATTATATCTCTGAGATGGCTATACTTGACTATGATGTTCCTCAAGGCTCAGTCCTGGCCCTTTATTGTGTGCCATGTGCATGATGCCATTGGGTGACATCATCAGACACTATGGTCTCAAGTTTCACCACTATGCAGTGATAATCAGCTGTAGTAGTTGTTCTCACCATATAGGGCTGACCCAGGCTCAATGGTGAATCATTGTTTGCAGGAGATCAATGTCTAAATGGCTTCAACTAAGTCTCAACCCATGCAAGACTGTCGTGATGATTGTCAAACCAGATTGCCTGAGCCGATAATGACAAGGAGTGTCATTGGGTTACCATCTCTAAATGGTAGCACTCTTAGAGCTGTGGTTGTGGTCAGAAATCTGTAAGTCATTATGGAATGCAGGCTGACACTTGAGTCTTAGGTGCAAGGGGTCATCTGTAGTGGCTTTTCCTTCTGTGATATCTTGTCAGGAGTACACTGTGTAAGGTGCTTGATGACTTGGTTATGATAGTCCATGCTTTCATCACATCCAGCCTGGACTGCCATTACACTCTATACCTAGGGTTGTCTGGGAGTCTGATGCATTGCTTGCAGTTGGTCCAGAACATGGCTGCCTGATTGATATCTGGTATATTTCATTGGAATCATATCACTGTAGTGATGCACGGTCTGTACTGCTGCCTATCCAGTGGAGCATCAGTTTCAATATAGGCTTTTACTGCATAAAGCCCTACGTGATATGAGACTTTGTTACCTGAAAGATTTTCTGATCCCACATACTGTGTCTTCATCTACCCTCTCTGCTCCGGTGATGCTGATCTTTTAATGGTGCCCTGATCAAAGCTTAAGCTATCTGGGGACAAAGCTTTTACGGTGGCTGTGCCACTTTAATTGAACATTTGCTGTGCTAAATCCACTTTTCCAGCATAGTGGAGACCTTTAAAAGGCTCTATAGTCCCAGCTCTTTAATCTGGCATACTGTCTAACATTTATTGATTGACTGATTGATTTAGTCAATTATATTTATTTATCTTTATGAACATGCTGCTACTGAGTTAGTTTTGTTCTTTAGAGCTATTTATATGTTTGCTTTTTATTTATTTAAGTGTTCCTATGATCTGTATTTTGCCCTTATTCTCTGGGAAAGGGCATCAGAAAAATAAAATTGCCTTGCCTTGCAAAAGGAAACAAGACCTACAGGATTTATAGATGTGTAGAGCCTGTAAGCATTGGTTGGCAAAGCAGATGGCCACAGACTTTGCTGTGGTTGTTTGTAACAAAAACTAAACACTGCAAAGATTTCTGCCCTAATACAAAGAAGTTAAGGGCAGCTAAAAGGCCATTCACAGTGTTTGGAACCCAATGAGACTGAGAACAGCAACTAGTACTCCTTGTAAAAGAGCAGTCATCTCTGACACCCAAGGAGACATAAAAAATGCTGATCCATCTTTAAGCAAGGAGCACAGGGCTCTTAGAAAAGGTCTGATGCCTTTGATGGCAGATTTAAAACGCATGAAAGTACCACAGGTCTCAAATGGAGGCATGTCAAAAGCATGTTGATGTTCCTCTGCCTGAAAAACAAACACTGTAGTAGAGATAAATACTGTATGCCATCCCTGGAGGACATTAAAGAAAGGTGGCACTTTTTCAAAGCAATTCAGTTTTGAAAAGCTAACCTCCAGTGCACTGCCCATCCAACTGAATGAGTAATTTGAAAAGGAAGGAAGTAGGAATTATTTCTCCAGATAATACTGCTGAGGAAGCATTTGGTTCACCACACAGGCAAACGAAGACCATTTATCCTGTACTGCTATTATCAAACAAGTAGTTGTAATGCTGAATCTGTTGTCTACTGAGACAGAAATGGACATAAAGGAATCCAAATTTACAAGTTTGCTGAGTCTAACGTAAACAAAAATAGTGTCCTTTCTTGAGATGTTGTGAATTTTAAATTGAAGGGTCAAGCTGATTTGAAGTCAAGGAACTTCACACTTGGCAAAGCTTCATGAAATCCCCAACCTCCCACCAGCTTTAATTTTTTTTTCTGTTTTTTTTTGTAAAAAAATAAATAAATAAATAAGTCGCCCACCCCTTCCCACCATGCCAAATGTTTTAAATTAATATTGCCCAACCTGTGCCCCACTACAGCCCAGTCTCTCCCTTTCCATTTACCCCGAACGCTTTTAAACTGTAAAACCATGTAAGATGAGCCTTTTCCCAGCCCAAAAAGCAAGTCTCCTCACCAACACCTCCTCTACCTCTTATTCATGAGAGAACCCCCATCCTTCCTCCTTTTTGCCAATAACCCCCTTTTCTCAAACTCCCAACCCCAGTTTCTAGGGACGTGAATATGTTGTTCACTCCACACTTACTGGCAGGTTCTTTGCCGCTTAAATCTTGCCAGAAGGTCTTCAAGCTGGCTCCTCCCACCCACCCGGTGATAAAACTCTGCTCCGCCTCCTGACACCAGATCTTCCTTACCGCTTGAAGCTCGGTTCTCTCCTTTGAGCTCTGTGTTTTAGGCCTGGATCCAAACTCTTCAGTTAACCCAAAACTAATTTTGAAATTTACAAGACTTGGTCTTTATCTTCCCTCGCAGCTGCAATGGACAAATCGACTCGGTTTCGTTGGTGCCCTGTGGGCAGAAGATGTCCCGGACCGATCCGCACCCACATGTATTTACTGCCTGGGCTTGGCCACGATCTTCAGGCCTGCAACTTGAAAAAGTCCTTTTCCACAGTCTTAGAGGATCACGCTGTCAGATCACAACTTGGGCACCCTAAGAAACATTATCCTCTGGTCAAGTCAAAGGAGGCCCATTGGGCGGTGTCCGTGGCTGCAGGCTCTGCTGAACAACTCGAATAGATGATCGCCCTCGAGGAGGAGGTGGCCCAGGCTTGCAGCATCATCATCCTCGGTCATGGCATTTATCCCGCCTCCTTGGGCTCCTCCTACACGGCTTCATTTAAGGAGCTTTGTCAGTCCCTCTCCACCAAGAGAGAGGGCCTTCAGCACATTCCTCTTGGTCCAAAAAGAAGGACTCTAAGGGTAAGTCCCACCGTCAACGTTCGTGGGAGCGGGAGAGGTCCCTTCCCTGGATAGTCAACACTGGACTTCGGTTGAGGGTTGCGGCTTAGGGCGCTCACTTCACCGTGTCCCTGACAGGTCAACCGGCGAGACACCTCGTATGATTAATTTTCGACACGTCGGATGGGCTGTCGACTGGAAAGCTGACAACCCTTCTTCACCGGTTCCCCAGTGGAAACCGAGGACTTGCCTGTGCCGGAGTCCCTGGTTAAGGTCCCTGAACTGAGGGAGGAGCGGGTTTCCCCTGCCCTCCCAGACCCACCCTCGAATCCCCAAAGGTCTCAGTCTCAGTCTTGGACCTCTTCCAGGTCCAGCCGATCCCGCCGACATCAGTGGACTTGGTCTCGCACTACGGAAAGCGGCGCCACTCATCTTTGTCTTTGTCTTTTCGGAGGATAGGCTCTGGCACAAATTGCGCCAGCGCTATGAGGATCTAATGTGGCAGCAGCTCCTTTTGTCCAGGAATAAGCTGACTCTGTCGCCTTCCCGGCCATTAAATGGCTGTCACCAGAGCGGCTGAAACAACCCCTCGTGAGTGGTCAAGCTGAAGCCCGCGTTGTTCGGCCAAAACTGTCTGTGCCACCCATTGTGGTAGAACCCTGCCTCCACAACCTAAATCTGGGGCCCCGACCTAAGGATTCTCAGTCGGGTCAGGGCTTGCCCCACCTGTTGCTGGTCACCTCACTCCTGATTGACCTCGGCAGGTGGAGGGTGGCTCAGGCGCTTGGTAGCTGTTCGCAGACTCTCAGAGTCTGATGACAAGTCCTTGTTCTCCAGACTGCTTAAACTGGAGTCCAGTGTGGGTCAGTCGGTGGATGAGAGCCCATCCTCGTTCCTTGGAATGCTTCAGCTCATCTCAGAGTCCACTGGCATGAAGCTCGAACTCATTTCAAAACAGGCCAATTATCCCCTCACGGAAATTCTGGACCAAGGGGATTCCCCACAGAGGCCATCCCGGTGGCGAAGCCATTGTTGGCCCAGCCCTGGAGCTATGGCAGCGCCAGCTTCTTGTCCAACACCTTCTGCCAGGATGGCTCAAAGTATTTTGTTCCCACTGGTTCATGCTCCAGTTTCTCGGAACACCTCTGCGGAGGGGTTTGTGACCGACAGCATTTTCAGCGTTACAGGAACACTCGGGATGTGGACAAGCCACCCGATAAGGAGTCCCAAGAAACTGGACTACTCCAGGCCTTCATCAGGCCAGCTCGGCCATTCTGATGGCACACTTTCACACGCCCTTTGGGCTTCCTGGATGAGGTAATTCCCCATCTCCCAGCTGACCTTCAAACGACGGTCAAGCAGGTGCGGGATCAGGAAGGGCGCTGCCAAACAGCAGCTCCAAACTTCCTTGGACATCACTGCTATGTGCTCGATCAGTAGTGGCCGCAGTGGCCATGCACCGCAGAGCTTGGCTGCAGATCTCCACTTTACAGCAGATACCCAGCACAAGCTGGCAGATGTTCCTTCTTGGGTACTGACCTGTTCAGTCCTGGGTGGAGGGTCATCTGCAACGGATCGAGAATCCAACACCACCTTGGACTCGGGTCACATCTGCCCAGAAGGACAAAGGCCGCCAGCAGCAGCGTAAGCCCTTTCAGCCTTCAGCCCCCGTGCACGTCCGGCCCAGCAACACCAGCATCAGGGCCAGCAGGCTCACACTTGGCACCCAAAAGCCAAGCCTGCTTCTTCCTCCAGCAGGAAGCTGGGAGGAGAGGTCCAGGAGGCTTCTCGGCCGGTCCTTCCTCCAAGTCTGCCCAGTGATGGGTTGAGTGTCAGCCCCAATCTCCGCTCACCTCCCCAGGTTCCCCCGTGGGGATCGGCCCGCCACTCATATCCACCTGGTCCGATATCGCCACAGACCGCTGGGTGCTGGAAGTGGTAAGAAAGAGCCTGTCTCTGGAATTAGAGCAGTCCCCACCCTATAGAACTGTCACCCCCACCCGAGAGCTATGGGTTCTAGCACTCTGTCGGCTCATCGAGCCGACATTGCCCTGCTCCTCCAGAAGGAGGTGATCAGGGAAGTGGCGGATCCTCCACCAGACCCAGGGTTTGTGTCCAGGTACTTCGTGGTATCAAAGCGGATGGGGGCTGGCACCCCATTCTAGACCTACACGACCTGAACAAGTTCCTAAGGTCTCGAATCTTCAGGATGGTCACTCTGGCTCAGATCTTTCCATCCTTGGAATGAGGCATGTGGTTCTGTTCTCTGGACCGCCAGGACACATTCTTTCATGTCCCAATCCATCCATCTCACCAGCGATTCCTCTGCTTCAGTGCAGAGGGATCCTTCACGAGTTCGGGCCATGCCCTTCGCCTCTCCAGCTCCCAGAGTCTTCACCAAATGCATGGCAGTGGTGACAGCATTCTTGCTGCGCTGAAGGGTCCAGGTGTACCATTACCTGGATGACTGTCTGATTGCAGTCCTCCAAGCTGGAGGTGGAACAGTACAGGATCTGACCCTCCAGGTCTGCCCTCAGATTGACCTCCTCATCATCGAGGCCAAATCGGAACTTGTGCCAGTGCAGGCGATTCAGTTCATCGGGCAGAGCTCGACTCTCTTCGAACCAGAGCATGGCTCCTGGCAGACAAGGCCGAGGTTCTTTCCTCCTTTGCCCAATCATTTCTGGTTGGGCAATTGCGTCTGCCGGGACTTCCTGTGCCTCCTGGGCCTCATGGCGGCCTGCACCAGTGTGGTCCTGGGCCCACTGGCACATGCATCCCTGCAATGGGGGCTGGTTTCCAATGGTCACAGCGGTCCAGTCCTATGGACCAGCCTGTGACAGTGACCCAGGAGATGTGGAATGGCATCCAGTGGTGGCTCGTCTCCAGCTCATCAGCAGGAGGGTATCCAGTTTGTCCACCGTGAGCCAACAGTCACTTTGACAACCGACGCCTCTGTTGGGTTGGGGTGCCCATCTGGGGAGCTCAGAGCGCATGGCCTCTGGTCCCCAGGAGTCTTGATGCCACATCAACCTGCTAGTCCTCATCGCCTTGCCCATTTGTATGGGGTCAAGTGGTCCAGGTCCAGATGGACAACACCATGACCATGTACTAACTAAACCAACAGGGCGGGATGCATTCCTTGCCTCTGTGCAAGAAGGCTCTCCGCACTTGGTCTCTTGAGCAGACTGGAGGCGGATCTCCTAGCCATCCATGTGGCAGGAGCCTCAACACTCTGGCCGATGCCCAGCTGGATAGGTGCTGCATCTCACGAGTGGTCTCTCCTGCCAGAGGTAGTACAAGATCTGTTCTCCCACTGGGGCACTCCTCAGGTGGACCTGTTTGCCTCTAGGAGAATACGGACTGAGGCTGTTCCATGCCCCCTCAGCAGGGCTTGCTGCAGGGGATGCCTTCTCGAGGCCATGGACCCCAGGCCTCTTCTGTGCCTTCCTCCATTTCCCTTGATGCACAAGGTGCTTTTCAAGGTGAAGAGGGACAAGGCAGGGTGGTTCTGGTAGCCCCAGACTGGCCCGTCAGTTCTGGTATCCAGATCTCCTCAGCCTCAGCTCCAGGCTCCCGAGATGGCTCTCAGCCCACCCTGACCTAATCTAGGTCAACAAGGGAAGGTTCTCCACCCGGACCTTCAATCCCTGCAATTGACGGCCTGGTTCCTGAGCTGCCAGAGTTTCAGGCCATGGGTCTTTCTGATGAGGTCCTCAGCGTTGTTGAGGCATCCCGTAGAGTCGGACAGAAAATGCTATGCCTTCAAATGGAAAAGATTCTCCATTTGGTGTCAGGATAAGGGTTGGACCCTTCCTTCTATTCTTTGCTAGCATTCTGGGCTACCTGTGGTCCCTTTCTCAGCTAGGGCTTTGGTCGCGACCCTTAAATTGCACCTGGCAGCCATCTCTGCTTACCGGGCATGGGCCAGAAAGCAGTTGGTGGTGCAGGAGAGGTGGTTGGGTGCTTTCAAGAGCCTTGATCACACTTATCCTCAGTGTGAGGAACCTCCCCACCTCCGTGGGATCTACTGCTGGTGTGGCTAAGCTCATGGGCAAGCCATTCGAACCGATACACAGGTGTGATATGTCTCACCTGTCATGGAAGACTGCCTTCTTGGTAGCTATCACGCCAGCCAGAAGGCTGGGAGAGCTCCAGGTGCTTTCCATCGAGTCTCCTTATCTGGTCTTCCACAGGGACAAGGTTGTCCTGCACCCCACCTGAAATTCCTTCCAAAGGTGTCAGAGTTTCACCTTAACCAGGTGTTGACTCTGCCGGTGTTCTACCCCAATCACATCAGAGGCCGAATATAGACTCCATACTTTGGACCCAAGAAGAGTGCTCCTTATTACAAGGAGCAGGCGGCTGAAGTTCGGGAGAGGTTCTCCAGCTGTTTGTCACCTGCGCTGAAGCCGCACCTGGCAGACCTGCTGCCAAGTGGATGATAGGCAGGTGGGTCACCTCCTGCATAGATCTCTGCTATAGGTTGGCGGGCTTGGAGTGTCCCAAAGGGATAAGAGCTCATTCTACCCACCATACTGCTTGCTTCGGTGGCTGCTTCCAGGGACGCCCCTATCCAGGAAATCTGCAGGGCTGCTACCTGGAAGTCAGCACCACCTTCATTACCCACTACCACATCGACCTAGAGTCATGCCGGGATGCTGGTTTTGGGACCTTGGTTCTCCAGTCCTTATTTCCCAAGTAGGGTGCGGCCTCCCCTCCTCCCGAGAACTGCTGGGAGCCTGCCAGTAAGTGTGGATTGAACAACATATCCACGCCCTAGAAATACAAGTTACTCACCTGTAACAGGAGTTCTAGGAGTGGAATATGTTGTTCATCCACAACTCACCTGACCTCCCGGCTTCGACACACAACCTGGCTTCCAGCGGGCTAGATCTGGTGTCATGGGCGAGCTGAGAGTTTTATCACCCGGTGGGTGGGAGGAGCCAGCTTGAAGACCTTCCAGCAAGATTTAAAGCAGCAAGGAACCTGCCAGTAAGTATGGATGAACAACATATACCACTCCTAGAACTCCTGTTACAGGTAAGTAACCTGTATTTCTGTCGCATAAAGAAGTACTGTAAAAAATTAAAATAATCTGTCGGATTAAGCATCCATACTCTTCACGATGTGAGTCAAATGAATGGTGAGTGACTTGTATCATAGTGGTAATAATACCCAGTTGGTTGAGCCTTGTGGTATACTGCTTTTCACCTCATCCAGCTGGGGTTTGGTCACCAATGTCTGTAGCTCTGAGTTTGCTCCCAAGACATCTGGCTATGAGCACATTGCACTACAATACCCCCCTTTACCCATTTATTCCTCTGTCTAGTCACCATTTCAGTTTCTGCTCTTGGTTGGAGGAGTCCAGCAGGGCTCTGTTGAGTTATGTTTGTATTTTGTGGTGAGGATGGCCTACGCTGAAGCTGCTCATGTCAGGCCACCAGCCAAGAAGACCATTTGCTGGTGAATCACATCATATATTACACTATCAGTTGGCTGGGTTGCAGTTACCAGAAGGGTTAAGGGCTCACTCTGCCTCAGTTGCTGCTGCCAGTTTACATCCTCAGTCCAGAGATTTGAAGAGCTGCTACCTGGTCTAATGCGCTCACAGTCATATTCCACCACAGCTTCAACATACACAGTTACTGGGATGCTGTTTGTGAATCTTTCAGTCTTTTTCACATAAAAATGTGGGTGCATGCCTTGCACCTTCCTTTTCGAGGACTGCTAGGAGTCTGCCTAAGTGTGACCTGAATCTAGGTAGGTAGTTAGGAGAATAGGTTACTTACTGGTAACCTTAGTTCTGATGTTATCATTCAGTTCACATCCACAGGACCCACTCAACCTCCCTTGGCAAGGCTTGCATTCAGTACCTGTTTCCTATGTGCAGATAGAGCTGAGAGCACTGGGGTTGGAGCCAGAGGACCACATGGTTGAATGGTAGGAAGAGGCAAGCTTGAAGACTGTTCCTGTGACTGGTCATGCTTAGTGGAAGACTGCCTAAGTGTGGATGTGAACTGAGTAGTTGAACTATGGTTACTGGTACAGTAAGTAGCCTATTCTTTCTTTCTTTAGACAAACATAGTTATGCCCACCAAACTGTGAGGGAATAATTCAATGGACTTTACTGTCCTATTTTAATATGTGTGTGTGTGGTGAAGTTTTACTATGACCCCAACTGACTGTAAATGCTGCATTTTATTTGCTGTTCCTGGTAAACAAATCACAAACTTAAAAAGGTGAGACTTGTCTCATGTCTTTCATGTGATGCCTAACTAATCAGAGCTGTTATTTTGTACATATGTCTCTCTTTCTTTAGTTCAACTGTTAATGCTCGCCTGGTCTCTGTCAGGAGAGTATGTTGTGAGTGTGACAGAGGAACAAAAGCTGTTCTGTGGAGCGACTACTGAAACTGTTCTCAGAATCTAAGCAGAAAGGGACGTCTCTAGCAGCCATCCATCTCAGCGCCTCATTAAATAGATGCAAAAGAGATCTTCAGCAATATCGATCAACTCAGAGTCTCATTAGATAGGTGCAAAAGGGATCATCAAGCAATATCTATCTAACTAATAGACTGTTAAATAAGTGCAAAGGATCTTCAAGCAATATCAAGCCAACTCAGAGACTCATTAAACAGATGTAGTGGCATGCTGTCCAGGCTAATGCACCATGACTCATGTTTACAAAGAAGTGATTATTCTATGAAAATCAATCACGCCTCTTCTCTTCATATTTATTAATAAGTGCCATTCATTTGGAGAGAAATTACCTTGTTTACACAGGCAAGAGAGCTGATTTGTACATTTGAAAAAAATATGTTCTTCAGAGGGTGTTTATTCAAATAGTGGAGAATCCAGTCATCTTCCAACAGAGAAGCTAGGACAAATTTGCACAGAAAATGAAGTGGAGATAAAGTTCTTTGCATTCTGCTACCCATAATGCTTTGCACTGAGCCTGATGTTGTAAAGTGTGCCCATGTGACTGGTGGAGAGTGGCACAACTCAATATCATGGCCATGGGACTTTAACTTGTTTGCCTTTGTGTCATTTACTTAAAAGCATCCTCCATTTCAGCTAGGTTAAGATATTAGCCAGGGGTATAGCTGGACCAGTGGCACTGAGGGTTGAGGCACTGGATGCCACACCGCGCCACGCTGGCGACCAGTTTGGGAATGAGCCAGGGTCGCCGGAGGCTGGCGGGGGAGAAGATGTGAGTCACTGCCAGCTGGCAGTGCTCCACCTCGAGAGGAGTTCTCCAGCTCTCTCAGAGCTTGGCCCTCTTGGCAGAGGTTGGAGGGATGGTGCCACTCCCGAAGAGCGCCAACACTAAGTTGATGAGTGCGGAAGGGACCCAGTCTGGGGCTGTGGTGCGCATGTGTGCCTCCATGTGCATGTGCCACCACTTCTGGGGGTCCTGAGTAGTAGCTCACAAGAGTAACAGAGGAAATCATGGGGCCAATGAGGAAGATGCCCTGGACTGACTCGGGGATCTGCTGGGGCACGCATGGTGCTATAAGTCCCCGAAGGACCCCAAGCTCGGTAGGCTCAGCAGATGCAGTAATCAACCTGTCACAGGAGGATAAAAATAGTTGGAATAAGAGAAAATGGGGTATGCATGTCCAGTGGCCATCTATGATTTTACTGCCACCATCGCTGTCCAGAAGGACATGGAAGCCCGGCAGCACTATAGGATGTGCAAAACTGCACGGGCCATAATAATGTCTGTTTTTGCCATCAGATATTTTGCCTTTGTCGCCATATGCCTAAAAAATGCTATGCTGAGTTTTAAGATCATAGTAATACCACAGTCCTGACCTTCTCTTTGTTTTAGATGAGGCTGTTAGTCAAATGTGTTTGGTTTTGCTGAAGTAAATTGAAAGACTGCCTGTTGCAGATACTGTTTGGTTTTTGCACTCACTTTGTAAACCTTAATGTCCCAGCACATCATTAGTCTTCATTTGACTTATGCATCTTGTGGCCTTAGCCATCAATAGTCAGGATTGGGCTGCAGTCATCTGGTGGTTGCCATTAGTGGTGTCATTAGCTGCTCAGGTTTTCTTGAGCCATTATAGTCCTTGTGGTGCATAACCATTCTACTGTTAAAATGTGCCAAAGGAAACAGATTTTTATACCAGGAGAAAGAGGTAGGTTTGCATGATTTTCCAGTGGCTCCGTTTTATAAGGCTCAAATAGTACTATCAAAACAGTACTTTCATGTCCATTAACTGCTCTTATAAATTAAATAATTACAAGTGCACAATCGTGGTATAGGTCCTGAAACATCTGTGAATGATACAGGCTATGTCTACATTGACAATGCCGTGTAAACCAAATGGGGCAAGCAGCAATCTGCAGCACTGCAATTCCCAGTTGAGAGTATTGTATTTATTCTACTGAAGCACTTAAACGTCCTTTAACCAAGCCATTTTTTTAAACAGACGGATGATCAAATGGTTTTCAGTGAGGAACATAATATATGCTTTTGCTTTTATTTATTTTTTGCTGACTTTTCTAGTATTTAATTAGTTAAAACCAATGTTGAGAAGTAAATGTGAAAACTTATCAAACATTATTTAAAAAAAAAACTTATAGGACATCATACAAATGATTGCATGCAAGAAGCTTTCAGACTGGCTGCTGAATGTTCTGAATGAGTAATCTCTGAAAAGGCACCTGCTTAATATTCTCAACTGAAACTGTTGAGTATAATCTTTAATAAAGTGTGTAAAGAAATTTAATAATGGGCCTACCCGAGCTCTGATTTTCATATTTTCAGTTTGGAAAACTCAGGAGGAGGAGGTGGCTATTATGGGATGTCAATACCCCAAAAAGGTAATAGCACTTAGTCTGTCTTATGCCTTAATTGGTACCAAATAGCCCAACCTCCTGCTCTGCCATTTTTCTTATTATATACCTTGAAATGTCTATGTAGCCAAACAAAAGTACAAGGTAATTGGTTGTGTAAAGAGCAGACAACTCACTATGTTGGAACATTGGGATTCATATATTTTTTATGTGCTGTTAACAGCATTGGTTTAGATGATTTTTTTTAAAGAACAGTTTTGGTTCTTAACGTTAGTCAGATTATAATAGCAGCAAGTCATATACAGTAACTAGACATGCATTGTGTTGATATAATGCCCGTGGGTATTCTCAGTGCCCTCACATGCATCTCAGGCATTCCTCTTCCCTTCAGGAATTACATCAGAACAAAGCCTGCTAGAACAGAGCTGAGGTAAGTGCCATATCACTTGGCAGTGTTCAGTCTTTACATATACTTGAGGCATGCGCCCTCGTGAATGTTTAGATTTGCTTGAAATGGATGAACCAAATCACAAAATCAGAATCACATTTAAAAGTTTTGCCTGTCACAAACATTTACGATTGTTAGTATCTGATAGTTATGTACTGAAGGGATATCAGTGATGTGGTAGTAGTAGATCAGTGTGTTAGTGCTAAGGTTTCGAGCCAGTATTTTCAAAGAAATGTGCACAATTGTAGTGCAGTTTTGTACCACTACTCAGAAAGTGTAACACTGCTAGACTACTGTAAAGATGCTATTTGCCACAGATTGTGCTTACAATAGAGGTACTGGCATTCAAGAAATGACACATACATCTTTCTTTGATGAAAGCTGTCAGAATCATGGAAATGTGTATAAAAACAACATGAGTGACTTTGAAAAGTGAGCAGTCTTGTTTTGTCATGATCAAGAGGGTGCTGATGGATGTGAAAATCTCATTTGTGACAGCGTCCTCTGCTTTTGACAATCCTGCCCTTAGACTCCATCTTATTCACCCTCACCACATCAGTGATTATACTCAGTTCAATTACTGACGACATCCAAGCTCCATTGCCTGCGATTGTACCCCTACCAGGATGTACTGTATAATTTTCAATGCTGTTTTTCCTTAGAAATCTGTCTAGTTCTGTACTGATGGCCTGAACAATGCTACTCACAGGAAGCCTATATCACATGTTGGCCCTCGTGTGCAGTAATGTTATTGTATCTGTTGTTTCCACCTATCATGCTCCCTTCAGTTTGAGTACATGCCCTGTAATTCTGCTTGCACTCACCTTGCAGCTCACACAGCTGTATATGTCTATCTTTTTAAACATTGGGAACACTGATCATGTTACCTCTGTGTTATCTTTTCTTTGTAGCACTTGCCTCTAAACAGCTTATTAGTTTGGTGATCCTGTATTGCATACCTCTCAACTGCTATGAATTTTGCATAGCGCTATCATTTTACACTCAAATTTACACTTGCTCTGCAAAGGTTTACTGATGTACTTAATAATGTTAGAGTTGTTTCTGGATACACAGTGGGGCCTACTATTTGTAGACATAATATTCTTTAAAACACGAAAGACCTACACTTGCTAATCATTTGCTCTGTATTTTTAATGCCAGTTCTGTGAATTTTAATTTTAGTGCTGGGAGTTTGAGAGGTATGCTATGGTGGACTCTCTTTTTATTTTTGTAATCAAGCTATTTCTCATCACCCCATTTGCCCATTGGCATCCCCAAGCCCTGGTACCAGCCTTCTCATGGACTTACCGGTTATCCTTCTTTTGCCCAGAGTCACAGTAATGGGGACCCTGCCCACAGGCAAATAAGGATATTTTACACTGTCTCAAAAAGTAAGGACATTCTTTGCAAAAAAAAAACTCAGTTAATGCACCATTTAGGGTTAAGACTACAGCAACAAAAGCAGGAAATGTGATTTTAGGGTTTCAACTCTAGTTCCTCCCCCACCTCCAACACCAGAAGCAAATCAGGGTGGAGTTTTTCTCAGGGTTATCAACCTAAAGCTCATCCATTGCAGTAGCAAGAAAGCTGAGATGTGATGGACACAGGTGTGTATTCTTCAGGAGTGTATACAGTGGTGTGAGCTTTAGGGTTGACAACCCCAAGGAAAACTTAATGGACTCGTGAGAGCTGCCCATCCAACTATAGCTTTAGGAGCAGAATTAAAATAAATAAAAAGGTTTGGTATCCCTTAACAATGAAAGAATTTGAAATTGTTTATAGTGTATGTAAAACATGACACATTGACACGCCCAGTCAATATGGGAAAGGCTGATTGTTATGAGAAATCCTGATGCAGTAATCACTGTATTTAAACTTAACATACCGTAGCTGTGATGTGTTTAACAGTCCATTAGTCACATAAGTTTTACGGTGAAACAGTGACTTTCAGTGACTGTACCAAACTTATAACACTGATTACTGTTTGTATAAAATGTTTCTGACTGTGATAGATGCATGTGAATCTGCATCACCATTCGGCCTTCTGAACAAAAACAGAGAATGTTGAAAGTGGAATAAATTACTTTTAGGATACTGGAAGCACTGTGATATTGCACATGATTTGTAACACCTCAAGGGTGTGATTATCTTATTCAGTGTACAAAAACCTTTAATACAAAAACAAACAGTTAATAAAGTACATTGCTGTACAATGTATTCCGTGTGTGTGTGTGTATATATATATAGCTGTTATCTCCTCCCTTTCCCAAGGTCACACCTGGAAACAAGCCCTGGCTCAGTGTGCCCTCCAGGTGAAACATGTTTAAATAAAAATAAAAACAAAATGTGCATCTAACTTGCCAGTCACATGGATTGAACCATTCGGGTCCATGACAAATGAAAAGGTATTTTTTAGTAACAAACACTGAAGTAGGAATTTCTTCACAGAGAAAGCTCATGATACAATTTTATTTATTTATTTATTTATTAGCTTTTGGTAACCGGTAAGTGCACTAGGCAACAATCCTGCCTATTTCAGACACGACCCAGGAGAGCACAAGACAATAGTACAGTAGTACATAAAACATATTACGGTTGTACATAATAACAATCAAGGTATACTTAAAACAGTTAGAGCAATTAACAACATTAGGGTTCAGAGCAGTAGAGTCAGATACAGTGCATTATGAAAACATTTAGTAACACTAGTCAGGGGTCCATGCCGACGGCCTGCAGAGGGAGCAGCAGATTTAAGAGCATTTGCAGTGTCCAAGGGCGTGGAGGTGGAGAATAGCTAATTTTTAAATTCCCAGTGTAAGGCAGAATTTTTTAACTTGAAGGGGAGTGAGTTCCAGAAATTGGGAGCAAAGTGAGAGAATGCCTGTTCTCCTTTTTAGTTGCAAGGTCTGGTAGAAAGCATAGGGACAGAGGAAGACCTGAGGGTATGGATTTGGGAGGCAGGAGTCAGCAGGTTAGCCAGATAGTCAGGGCAAGGGGTCTGGACAGTGAGTCAATGAAGCAGCCTAGGGAGTAGGCCCAAGATACTTAGGTGACAGCCAATTTAAACCAGCGAAGAGGAGGCAGTGATGAGTAAGGCGAGGGTAGTTAAGGCGAATCTGCAGATGTTGTTATATACAGTGTCCTATTTGCTGAGTATAGAAGAGTTGGCAGCAAAGAGGAGTGGCAGACATATTGAGCTGAGGTAAAGATTCCCTTGCAAATAATAATCTGGCTGAAGGAGGAGGGAGTGGTACACGTGATATGCTCCAACAGTTTTAGCATTGATGGCTCGACAAACCATGTTGACATGTTGGGACAGGTCAAGGGAGGGATCAAGAGGACCCCAAGATATTTGAAGGACTCCATGTTTGTGATAGGGGAACCATCTAGGCAGTGAACCAGGAGCCTGGTGGCAGTGAAGGGAGTTTTTAGAGGATCCAAATAGCATGGCTCCGTTTTTTCTTGGTTAAGATTTTGGTGGTTGCTGGATAGCCAGAGTTGCAGGACTTGGAAATCATTTGAGAGAGTGGAGTTGATGTCCTCAACTGGGTTAGACCCAGAGTAGAGAACAAGGTCATCAGCATACATGAAAGTGCAGCTGTGCCGGGAAATAGCAGGAATATCATTTAGGAAGAGGGAGAAGAGGAGAGGTCCAAGAGTGGACCTCTGGAACACCACGGAGATGTTTATAGGTGAGGAAAGGGCCTTTGTGAAACACTACCGCCTGAGTGCGATTGTCAAGATAGCTGTGGAACCAGGATAGAGTTGGGTCAGATGCTCCTATGGATTGGAGCTTCTTTAGCATGAGAGGGTGATGTACCATGTCAAAAGCTTTGGACCGGTCAATAAAGACAGCCTCAGTGAGCAGGCCACGGTCCATATTACTTTTGATGTCTCTGGTAAGTTGTGTCAGTGCCATGGTGGTGTTGTGCCCAGGCCTAAAACCGTGTTGGCAGGGGTTTTGGAGATTAAATTTAGCAAGGTGTTCAGCGAGCTGGCAGTGCATTATTTTTTCCAGAAGCTTACTAAGAGTGGGCAGGAGAGAGATGGGGTGTAGTTGGACATTAGTTTGACATCACCCTTTTATGAATAGGAATAGTTCTGGCCATTTTCCAAGTAGTTGGGACAGTGGACATACGGATTGAAAGGTTAAAAGCCTGGTGACAGGCTTAGCCAGCCATGGTGCAAACTGCTTTAGTATGCCAGGGTGGATACCATCAGGCCCCGGACCCCCACATGCCGGTAGGGAGTTAAGTAGCTTGTATACTAAGGTATGTGGTTGGAGCAAGCTGTAAGGGGCAAGGGAGGGAAGGAGAAGAAGGTTGAACCTAGTCAGAGCTGGCGTCAATTGGCGCGAAAGAGGGCATTGAAGGCGCGGCAATGGTGTTCGGGTTGTTGCAATGAACGCCTTTGAATATTCATATCGGTAGGATTCAGTTGCTTGTCATTGCCCAGAATTTCCTTAATTTGGGACCAGTACCTATGAGGGTTTGCAAAGGAGGATATTAGTAGGTTCCTGTAGTAGGTACTTTTGGCAAGGCATATTTCTTTTGCAAATGTTCTGCAAAGCTCAATAGGCTTCAAGTCAGTGCGAAGGTGGGAAACCTTCCACATGGACCAAAGTTTGTCCCTCCGCTTGAGAAGTTGAAGCAGGGGCACGTTAGCCACTTGTTATCTTCCTGCCATCCTACATGTGGTGACAGGGATGTGTAAGTTTTGTAGTGAGAGGAGGAGGATGGAGTTGAAATAGTCAGTAGCTATGTTAATGTCCTCAGTTAGGTAGAGAGGGACCAGTCAACTAGGCTGAGATCAGTTATGAAAGCATCTACTTTAGGTGGGACAGGTTAGGAAAGGTTACAGTTTTAGAAGGGAAGGATGGGGTAAGAAGGTGTTCCAGACACAGTAAACATGATGGTAATCACTAATGGTGTCAGGAACCACCCCAGCAGAGGTGGCATAATCCTTCCTGTTTGTGAATATCCAGTCGAGCAGGGTGGCACAGTCACCCCAGGAGACCCTAGTGGGTTCCTGGATGAGCTGGGATAGGTTTTCCTTACTAACCATGGAGGAAAGGTTGGCTGAGTTTTTCTCAGACCAGTCAAGGTTAAAATCACCAAGGCAGATAATGTGATTTTTGCCCGTTATTGTAGGCAGGAACTCAAGGAGTTCAGAGATGCCCTGTTTAGCATTTTTGGAGGGATATAAATACAGAAAATGGAGTTTCTTAACTCCCCAGAAGCAAGAGGGAGTGTAGGATTTCACAATTAGGTAGTGTGGGGTCCTGTAAAGGGTGATGTTCAGGTGGGTTTTGTAATAGAGGGCAAGGCCACCACCCCTTTAGCTCTGAGTCGGTCAACACGTATCATATTGTATCCTGGAAAGGAGCACTGTGAGTCAGAGACAGAAGGCTTTAGCCAAGTTTCAGTGATAGCAAAATGTCCAGGACGTTCACACTCACCCAGACCTGGAGCTCAGGGAGGTTGGCAAGAAGGCCTCTAGACTTAAGCTGAGCCAAGGTTAGCCATTGGATTTAGGGAGGGTGGTGACCGGGGGTAAAAGATATGGGAGCTTGAGATGGGCCAGGATTGGCCTCAATGTCCCCAGCTAGTATTAGAGATAGAATAAATATCCAAAATGGTGTAAAGAGGCAAGTCCTTAATGAGACACTGATAGGGAGCTTCAGATTAAAATGAAGGTATCTGATTATAGGCTGGATGCGCTTGCAGATGAGAGCAGAAGGGGAGGATGTGGGGAGTGACAGCGGCAAGCAGGTTAGAGAAGTAAAAGTCATCAAGTATGTTAGTATTGGAAGTAGAAGACTGTGTGTTTGAGTAGGAAATCTCCGAGAGGATAAGGAGGCAAAGTGACCCAATGAGGAGAGCCAGCATAGGTGGGGGTCATTCTCGCAGAGAAATGGGGAGAGATTGAGGGATAGAGCAGCTGTGTGATGACAATAGTGCGCTTTAGGCACCTGTTGAAGCGCAACCTCCAGTGGCAGGTTTTGTGTTATGTTTGTAGCACAGAGAGCAAGTTGCTCAATCAGATCAGGCTCCCTCTAGTGCCCAGAGGATATAAGGAGTTAATGGAGAAGTAGGCTGTCTGTAAAAAGTGAGAGCGTCAAGATATCGAGAGGTTATGCACTATAAAAGTAACACCAGTCAAGGGTGGGAGGGTATTCGGGTGGGGGAGTAGTCTTAGCGACTGTGGAGAAAAACAGAGCTGCCCTTTGTTAGAGTGAGCAAGGTCATTTGGCTATCTGGGTGATCGCGTATCAATCCTGTGGCTGGGGGCAGGAAGAGCCTCTGGGAACACAATTGAAAGGCCCTTTCTTCTGTGGGAGCACGGAGCTCCTTGGTGTGGATGGGGGAGAGCCTCAGCTGGCCTGGCCTTCGACCTCCTGGAGCTCGGAGCTCCACTGGAGTGGGAGAGCCCCTGTGCTGCGCCTCAGCTTGATGGGACTGCCTGGGAATGAAAGGTAGGCAGTGTTTAAATACTGTAGGCAAGCTGGGGATTTGACTATTTTTTTTCCCTTTTAGTGGCCTGGTGAAGCAATTTCAGGCAGGGAGCAATCAGATTGCAACAGTGGTAAAACAGCAGTAATTCGGTTTAAACAGATTGCACAGTCCCATTAAAATCTTAAGCTTTGCAAGTCAATTAAGGTAACCAATGATAACAGAGCTAAATACAGTGCAACTCAAGAATATTAAGGTCTAAAACCTATCTGAACTGTTGTGGGACAAAAAAAAGTAATCGGAGCATTTGAATCCAAAAAGGTGCGAACAGAGCTGCTCCTTTGTTAGAGAGAGCAAGGTCCTTTGGCTACCTGGGCGATCGTAGTATTAATCCTGTGGTTGGGGCAGGAAGAGCCTCTGGAACACAATTGAAAGGCTTTTCTTCTGTGGGAGCACTGAGCTCCTTGGTGTGGATGGGGAGAACCCCTGGCTAGTCTGGCCCTCGCGACCTCCTGGAGCTCGGAGCTCTGCTCCAGGGTGGAGGAGAGCCCCTGTGCTGCGCCCTCAGCTTGCGGTGACTGGGCGATCACGGTATCAATCCTGTGTGGGGGCAGGAAGAGCCTCCGGAAACACAATTGGAAAGGCTCTTTCTTCTGTGGGAGCACTGAGCCCTTAGTGTGGATGGGGAAGAACCCCTGGTTAGTCTGGCCCTCGTAACCTCCTGGGGCTCGGAGCTGTGCTCGGGGAGAGCTCTGTGCTGCACCTCAATTTACAGTGACTGCCTGTGTAGAGGGTAGGAAAACTTGGTGAACTTGTGGTGCAAACTCAAATTTAAAAAGAAAAATGGGCTAAAAACTACTACCACAAACTGCACACTTTTCTTTATAAAAACCTGGCCATGTCACCTTTCTCAAATGACTTGTCTTAAAAGTTTCTGGAAAGTCTAATAGTGCTCTGATGGCACCAGATCACTCTGATTGCAGCTGGACATGAAAAAGCCACCCTATCTACTGTACCCCTGCTTAAATCCACACCCTGCTGCAATACCTGCATCTAGTCCACTGTGAGTCAATGCAGTACAACTTAAATTTTTTTTTTATCACAATGTCGCGTTTAAAAATGTATACAAAGTCCCATTACCTATACAACTCTTGGCATATTGAAAGGAAAAGTGAAAAAGGCACCCACTAAACTGCACATGATCCAAAAGTCTAGCCTTTGCATATGGCAGTAGTGCCCACTACTCACCGGACAGGGACAACACAGGTTAGGTTAAGCCCCACTCCCATCCTGAGCCCTACATTAAATGGCTTTTAAACACTATTTCCTACCTGAAGATCTGTAGTGACAGAGAATGAAAACATTATGACACCATTGAACAGCGATGTGCTGCAGACTGAACAGATTTCAAAATCAGACCCTGCTGCCTATTCCAGCAAATCGAAAACAACCGATCACTGCTTATGCTGACATCGCCTGCAGCAAGTACTCAAACCAAAACTTCTCCATGATGTGATGGTCAAAAGTCACACAGGACATGTGCCCACAACCCCCATGCTAATCTGATCAGACAACTAAGATCCAGCCATTTCTTGTAGCAATTAGACATGTAGCATCTTCACAAAGCTATTTAGTGTAAAGTTAATACAACCTACTCTTTGCAACACAAGCAGCAGTATTTTGCATGTGATCCAGCTTTGAACTGAACAAACTGAATACTGGTGGTAGGGGGTTGTACCTAACCCAGTAGATACCTCCCATTACCTCATTCCCAATACTTTGTTAGGAGGCTCCACCCCTATGCAGTGGTCACCCCACCAAATACTCCTAGTAGTTTCAACATGTACCATCAGGGGCTGAGAAAAAGAGAAACTACCTACAATACCTTATTCAACATCTATAAGTATCTGCCCAACCTTCCACTGCCCTTTGTGTTAAATACTCTCCTTCACTTCCTTATCAGTCTAGTTAATACTGTACACTATCCGAACATACAAACATACAAAAATGTCAGTATATTAGGAAATGAGGTCTACTGCATCTGCTCGAGATGCAGCTCAAATCTTGATAACCACTGCTGCCCCTCCCTTCCATCCATCCCCTAATTTCCATTCTGAGTTCGCATGGACTCTACACTTCCTGTACCCCGCCCATGTATCTATCCCATCTCTTCTTAAAACATCCCACTGATTTGCTTGATGCCAACTCCTCAGGTAGTGCATTCCAAGGCATCGCCACCCTTTCCATGAATTAATGCTTTCTCAGGTCTCTTCTATACTTCCCACCAACCAGTTTCAGGCTATGACCCTTCATGGTCCCTTCCCCTTCAGTCTGAACACTCCCTCTCTGTTTACTCTATTAATACCTTTCAAGTATTTAAAGGTCTTGATCATGTCTCCTCTGTCCCTTCTGCCTTCCAAGGAATCATGTTTTAGCTCCTATGTCTGTCCACATAGGACTTATCTCCCATTCTGAGAATCATCTTAGATGCTCTTCTCTGGACACTCTAGGAGCATAGTGTCCTGCTTTAAGTAAGGTGCCAGAACTGCACACAGTACTCCAAGTGTGGCCTCACCAAGGATTTGTACAGTGGCAGAATTACCTCCTCCTTCTTGAAGTGATCCCCTAGCAATGCAACCCTGCACCCCAGCATTCTGTTTGCCTTAGTCGCTGCTTTTCTGCTTTGTCCTGAGTTATTCATTTTACCAATGATCACTACTCCCAGATCTTTTCTTCCTCCAAGACTATCAACTGTACCCGCCTCCCAACTTGTAGCTGTACCCTGATTTCTATCTCCCAAGTGAAATGCACTGCACTTCCTAACATTAAACCCCAGCTGCCATGTGACTGAGCACTGTTCTGATCTTTCTAAGTCTTCCTGTAGTGTCCTCCTGTCCTTCCTCACTGTCCACCTCTACACCTAGTTTGGAGTCAGTAAACAGGCTCATATTACTTCTAACTCCCAATTCAGTGTCTGAAATGAAAGCATTAAATAACAGTGGACCCAGAACTGAACCCGAGGACCCAGTTAATGACCCTTATGGGTATTGACAGCTCCTCCCTACCACCACCCGCTGTTATCTGTCACTTAACCAGTTCTCAATCCACTTCATTAGCCTTTTCCTACCACCAAGTCACTCAGCTTGCCCAGCAGTCTCCCATTTGGCACTGAGTCAAATGCTTTACTGAAGTCTAGATATAAAACATCAACCGCTTACCACCATCCAGAGATCTGTCACCAATCAAAAAATTCAACCAGGTTAGTCTGACATGATCTCCCTTGGCAAAACTGTGTTAGTGTGACATCCTGAAGTCCACTTACTGCAGGAACTTCACCAGCCTTTCTTTCAGTATGCTTTCCAATAGTTTCCTCACTATGGATGTCAGGCTGACCAGTCTATAGTTTCCTGGCTCGTCCCTTGACCTGCTGTTATGGAGGGCACTACCTGTGCCATTTCCCAGTCCAATGGTACACTTTCCGCTTGGAGGGAGGAGTTGAATAACTCAGTCAGCAGTGCTGCCAGGACATCTGCTAATTCTTTTAGGACTCTTGTGTGGATCCCATCTGGACCTGGGGCCTTGCCTGTGTAATGACCTGTGGCCCTCCCATGCTCTCTTCGCCAGTATCTCATCACATGTTAGTGACCCCTCCCACCTTTACCTTAATATTCCTGTGGAATTAGACCATCCATTTCCCTCATAAAACAGAGCAGAAGTGCTCATTTAGTACCTCAGCCTACTCCATTCTTCTGCTCTGCCCACCCACCCTCCTTTTTAATCAGGTGTTCTGCCCTTCACTTTCTCTCTCTCCTGATATGTCTAAACATTTCTTCTCCCTTCCCTGACCCCTGTGCCAACCTTGGCTCTTTGGTTGCTTTGGCTACCTTTCCACTCTACTAACTTCCTTTGATTTCATATAACTCTTCCCTGCACTGCTCCTTACTGGTTTTCACTGCTGCCAGGTTGTTGTCTTGGCTTTCTCGGATAAGTCACATCACATCTGACCTATAAGGCCTCACATGGACAGGGTATGAGCTATCTACAAGAGCATCTGTAGCCTTACCACCCTCTCCAGCCACTCTACTCAGCCAATGAGGGATTGCTAGAGGTCCCCAGGATTCGGTTGAAGTCATCTGGGCCACAGGTGTTTATGTTATGGGCCCTGACCTGTGACATTCTCTACCCATCAGATACTTAGAGTGCCTGACAGTGTAGAGTTTTAAGGTCACTCTGAAAACATACCTATTTGGGCTGGTCTTTGCTGATGGTATTTAAGGAAATTTTATTGGACTGTTGACAGTCATTTCATTGGTGTTTTGTGTTTTCATGTATTTATTGTGAAGGCTAATGATCTTTGTAATAGTACTGTTAAAAATAAAGATTATTTTATTTTCTTGTACTTTTGGTAGTCTAGCCATTTCCCCTTACCTCTCCTGTACATCCTTAATCCACCAGCAGGGTTTCCTTGCCCTCACTTTCTTGCATTGTGACTTAGTGTTGGTTTTAGTGGTCTCCAACTGGCCCACTTTCAAAATTCCCATCTCGACCTGTGTCCATGTCCGCACATATACTTTCTCTAAGTGATCTACCAGAATGGCTGCTATCATCCCAAAATCCACCCCCTGAAATTCTCTACGATCATATTAGTGTGATTATCCTCCTTACCCAGGTCCAGGGAGAACCATACTGTGAGTGATCACTCCCAACAAGCAGGTCCTCTACTACAACATACTTTACCTGCTCACCATCTGTCAGAACCAAATCCATGAAGCTTCCTTCCTGGTTGGCTTAACCACCAGTTGTGACAGGAATACATCTTGCAATGAGTCCAGAATACATTGTTTTACCATTTGTTGATGTTGTAGTACACCTGTCCACCCCAGGTAGGTTGAAATCCCCACCACCAGTGTCCTACCTCTGCATCTACCACAGTGATTTTTAGGTTTGTGCCATTTCCCAGTCCTGTTCCTCAGTTTGTGTTGGTGGTCTGTAGTCTACCCTAGATTGATCCTCCTGCCCTTAGCATCCTGTAAGGTGATCCACATTTCCATACTTTCATCCTCACCTCCTCTATACTACTCACAATCCCTCCCTCACAAATAGCACTTCCCTCCTCCCCACCAGTTAACCTGTCCTTCCTAAACATTTTGTATCCTGGAATTATCAAGTCCCAGTCATGATACTCAGTGGCCTCAAGTCTATGTGACCATAGCCACATCAACCCCCCACACCATCATTGCCTTTAACTCCAGGTATCTTGTTCTCAAGCTCCTTGCATTGGTTGAGACCACCTTCCAATCCCCCACCTCCCAGCCTTCCCTTCACCCATGATTTTGCCCTTCTATGAGTACATCCCATCCATCAAGTTTTAAAGTTGGGGGAAGAGGTGCAGGCTCTCCCAATCTTTGCAGTCCTGTCTACCCCGCAAGACTAAGCCCCTCCACTACTAGTTTAAATTATAATTTATAATTAACTCCACTATCTTATTTTGTTAAACTCTTTTCCTCTCCATACTCAGATGCAGCCCGTTCTTGGCGAATAGCTCCTTATTGTCCCATGTATCTCCCCAGCCACCCAAACCCAAATCCAGACACCATTTTCCCAACCACTCATTGAAGTCCCCAATCCTTAGCTGTCTATCTGTGTTGCTCTTGAAACTGGCAAAACTTCTGAGAATGCAAGAGTGTTCTCCTCAATTTGGCATATTCTGGCCAGTTCTCTAAATCTTGCTTGCACCTCCAGCACACTGTTATCATCCAAATAGCTTGTTAGGAGGTGCACCACTAAGTGGGGGTTCCCCTGCTTTCCTCACTATAGAGTGTGCTAAAAGCTTTGATCTGTGCGCTGTCATGCCTGGCATGCACTCAACCCAGATAGAACTACTCCCACCTTACACATTTCCATTTGATACCTTTGATTATGGAATCTCCCAGTATGATGACCCTTCTACCTTCTTTCTGCCTGCTGTCAGTGACTTATCCCCACCTCCGCTCCTTGGACTGCTCGACCTTCCCTCTCTTCCTGGCCTTAATGTCTTCTTCTTCAGGTACTGGTACTTCCTTTCTTGCTCTTCCCCTTTTACAACTTATGTCCTTGTTGATGAGATGCATTTTAACTCCTCATTACCCTTATTTCCACTACTTCCCCAAGTGAACCTATATGACCCCAACCCATTTTCACCCTCCATTTATATTGTCACTCCCACTGTTTCCTGACTTACCCCTTCATATCCACTCACATGCCTTCCCTTCTCTCTTCACATCCTCTACCACACCCCTCACCTTTCTCTCATCCTGTGGCCCCCCAATTTAACTTTCTTAGCATCCCCAATATCCCCACTCACTTTGCCCATTCCCAAGTATTTTATTTTTCCTGTTCTCCAAGTCACTGTCTCTCCTTCCCCCACTATTAATATCCTCTATGCTCCCTACCTCTCCTGCTTACCCATGTCCACCCCATTAATTAGAGGAGTATATCTATTTGTCAGGTTAACTCCTCTTTCATTTACCAACTTGTTACCCACATTAGCCTTGCCATTTCCATTGCTTATTCCAAGCCATCCTGCTCCATCCATTGGTAGTTCCTGTGTAGTTTCCACCTTCATTGCTTTCTCCCAAACCCTGCCTTTCTACCACCATTCTTAGGCTACACATTCCTGAGTCCAGATGCCTCAATCTCATACATATTGAGCAACCCCCCATTCTCCACAGTGTGTCCATGTACACCAATGCACCACATCCATTACACCCACCTAATAGGTCTCATGAGCCCCCATAACACTCTGCCCCCACCCTCTATTTCTGTCCTAATATCCCATCTCTGAATGATAGCTTTCCTATACAGAACCCCTACAGAGATCCACAGGCCCACAAACCTTTTACTCAGAGTGGGAGTTACAAACCGCCCTTCTATCTATGATTCATATCTTTACCTTTAGTTTATTTGATATTTCTACAAATCATGTACTAGTAAAGTTAAAGCTCACTGTGTATAACCTGAAGCCCTCTTATTGTCTCCCTATTTCTCCTTTACTTAATTCAGTCCAGGGTTGAACAGTGACCCCCCTTACACATTTTTACAGCATTCCTTGATTTTACTACAATTTAATAAATAATTTTGCCCCCAGCTAAGAGCAATATCTCACAAGCACTTTGGCCTACTTAAATATATAGATTTTAACTATATTTTACCAGTTATGCTCCTAGCTGAGAACCTTAGATCCACAAGCATGCAGGCACTTCTATGGCTGTTGTATGATTTTCAAACAAATAGTTAATGCCCGCTAACCAGGACCCTAACTGATTTACTCCCAACATAAAACTTAAACTGTAAAATCCCTTACTCTCAAAAGCTGCTGTATGGTATTTTTAACAGCCCCTTTTCAATAATGAATTTTCTTGACTGTTTCTGGTGCAGCTAATCATGTAACAGCAGTTTCAGACACCATGTGTAGCTTGGAACCCACCTTTAAACTATAATTATACCTATACCTTATTTAATTTAATTATACCCATTCCTTTTGCACAAAGTTTTTCAGTATAAAGTATGTTGAATCTCAACATATAAAGTGTCAGTGGCTCAGTAGGTAGCACACCTCCTGAGGCCGGAGATCAGAGGGCTGTGGGTTCAGTTCCCACATCTGGCACTTGGGTTAATATCCCAGTACTGACACTGTAGTGCAGCATGTGAGGGTGCTGCACTTCTGAGGTGCCCTTCGGATGAGACGTTAAACCGAGGTCCCATCTGCCTGGATTGGTGGTAGTTCAGGTGGATGTTAAAGATCCCATGGCACTTATCGAAAGAGTAGGAATTTTCCTGGTGTCCTGGCCAAATTTCCTCATTCACTCAAAATACCACCAACAGCTTAATCTGGTTCAAGGTCAGTTGGCATTCATCTCAGTATCCTCTCCCGGTCGCGGCCTGAAAATATGCAGGATTTGTCTAGTGCACTTACCCGTTAACAAAGCTAAATAAAATAAATAAATAAAGACACCCCCAAAAGGTGTATACTGTAACAGACAATTGTTCAAACAGGCTTACTCCCATCAGTACAATTCCAGTAGACTTTCATTAGCATACGTAACACTGGCTGCATTCTGTGATTTACCTCACCCTGTTCCAGTCTAGAACAGGAAGGTATCATGCCTTCCTGTGTAAGCCTATAAAGCTAAATGTGCTGGGGTGGATGGGATGGGAGGGTAGGTTGGGCAAACCACCTGGTCCTGCTCAGAAAACAATGAACACAAGATCAGAGCAGAATTCCACACTCTCCAAAGAGAATTCTGAATCAAATCCAAATTGCAGGAGCTCTGAGATACAAACACAAGTCAGTAACAGAAGTCTGCACTCTCCAAAGAGAATTATGAATCAAATCCAAACAGCAGTAACTCTGACAGCAGGAGCACTATGCAAGTGCTAATGTCTTCTTTTAAGAACAGAAATGCTTAGAACACTCTTTTCATAAGAGAAAAGAAGTCCTCTATGAATGTAAAACACATAGAACATGATGGCAACAGATAGAACTGATAGTGGAAGCTTGTCCAAAACTGATGGAAAACCTAGCTGTAACAGCAGCTTCAAAATGTTGTGATCTGCAAAACTGGACTGTGCTGGAACTGATCTGGAATGCTCTGGAAATGGCGATGGTGTCCACCATTTTCCTGACCCACTGATGAAGACTGTAAGTGCTGGTCGACTTGCTTGAGAATCATCGATATTTCCTTATAGTGAGGTCAGAAGGGTGTTGCCAGTGCTGTCAACCTTGATCTCTGTACTCCACACTGGCAACCTGGTCCATCAGATTCAGTAGCTCACCCATCGCCCTTGCTGCAATCCCATTGGAATCTGGATCTGGTTTACCACACCTGCGGGTAGATCTGTTTTCTATTCTCTAGCTGTGCAAGGAATCATTACCTGCTTAACTGGACTAAAGTCAGTTGTCTGGTGAGCATTATTAACCATCACATCCTTCCAAACATCATCCTTCAGGACAGTTACAGCTTTTCCAAGTTTCTTTTCGCATTACCCACTGTCCCAGTGCTACAAAGATCCTTGTAGATTACAACCTGTGGCTTCTCCTCCTCCTTGTGGACTGCAACCTGTGGCTTCCTTCTTGTGGAGTACAGCCTATGGCTTTTCCTCATTGCTGATTACAACCTGTGGGTTTTCCTCCTTGCAGAGTACAGCCTGTTATTTTTTCCTTCTTACAGAGTACAATCTGTGGTTCATCCTCTTTGCAGAGTACAACCCGTGGCCTTCCTTTAACATTTTCTTGAGGAGAGGCGTTATCCAACATCTCATCTTCCACAACCACATGTGATAGTCCTTTTATTTTAACATTTTCTGATGGAGTAGCAGTGTCCAGCATCTTATCCTACAAACCACAGTTGATTATGGGGAAGTTTTCTGAAATTGGGGATTCTGCCTCTGGGAATCTGGGGCAAAGCTCAGGTGGAGAACTGCCTGTTCTGCTCAGGTTCAGCAGCAGCAGTGGAGTCAGACCATCAGCATCTGCATTTTGTTCCTCATGTTCCATTTCCTGATGTACGATTCAGCAGGGTTGATGTTGTCAGGGGATATGATGAGTCAACTGGTTCAACAGAAATGGCATCCAGTGGTCTTGCACACTTTGGCCAACTAGAGGTCACAAGAAATCTTTCTGAAAGGATGTTACTGCTATCAAGTGAGTATTTCATAGTTTCAGGTTCTGGCTGAGCATGTGATTGCTGCATGCCACCCCAAGTGTAAGGCCATTGCTGCTATCTGGTTTTGGACTGTCATCAAGCTTCTTTAGAGGTGGATATTCACAGCTATCCATGAATGGCCTCTCATCCACTTCTACAGAACTATTGATAGGGCTTGAGATAGCAACTCATTAATGTTAAAATCAAACTCTGGCTTCAGCTGTTCATCATAGCACAGAGAATACAACTCACAGGTGGGGCTTACTAATATACTGTCTATATAGTCAACTGTGAGACAGAGAGTCTGGGGAAGATGCACAGGGTGCACTTTCATTCAGCTGGTTAGCAGAACAGAGGCTACTATTGGAAACTTTTTCTGGACTGTATGCCAATGTCTGGGAGAAATAGGTTGTGGCTAATCACTGGAACCATCGGTATCTTCCTGACCTCTAAGCTCAAAAAGATCCAGCATCATCTGACAGACTTTTATCTGCAGCCTCATCATCAGCCAAAATCTCTTGAATGTCTTGCTCACTGTAATTTAAAGGTGAACATGCTTTTTCACTGTGAGATCCAGCAAAGAATCATCTAGGTAGTCATCCTATTCTATGATGGACTTGCTTGCTTTTACCAAACCAGACTTGCAAAACTACATGGGAATTTAATAGGTCCAAGAAGGCATCAGTGGAGCCCATGACACAGGCAGAAGCTGAACTCCAAGAGGTGTGGCTGCTGGATGGATATGGGATACTGCAATACTGAACTGACTTGTGGGTTTCTTGAAAGGTGTCTGAATAGACAGGTTGTCCTCAGTCAAATAATCAACTCATCCAAAGATCTGTTGCCAGTAGGGACTGCATTATTGAATAATTCAACTTAAATATTGTAGTGTTCACCACTGGTGTAAATTTAAAATGTGCCAGATCTTCTTCAGCTATTTCATGGATTATTCTGAGAGGGAACTCAAAGCTTGTCTCTATATTTCTGTAGCTCTCCACATTATGGATGTAGATCTCTCACTCCTGTACAGGTAGCCCAACTGGAATCAACGGCTCCATTTTCATGGCTTTCTTCTCATGCCAACAGAATAGCCAATCTCAAAACAAGCCTTTCTGCAAAAGCTTTCAGTGATGTCTCCAGCAGTACTGAGGACACTTTCTCTTTGAAAATGGGCAGCCTGGGCATGGGCTGTGTGGATTACAACCCATTGCATCTCCTTTACTGGTTCGCTATGGCAGTCTCCCTTCATCAACAGCTTTATGGTTCATTGATTAGTATCAGAAGGTATAAGGGACTTTTTGGGCTGATTATCTTATAATGACCATACCCCATATTGTGCCTTATTACCTAAAGGGACACAGTCCCTACTAGGACTGATGTTAGCATTTTTGTGCTAACTAGTGAATGTGTCCCAAACAAAAATGCAGTTCTTTGAGATCAATGAACAAAGCATGATTTAAAATAAAAATGGAAACCCATACTGGTGTGGCACTATAACACTGACATATTGATGCCTCATTATAAAACGTCTAAGAGGAATGCTGCAAGCTAATAGGCTGAAGCAGTCTTTGACAAGTGACAATGTTTCAGTATATAATCATACATCAGCACTGATTACCAAGATCAGCAGTATCCCAAATCTTTGGACCGTTTATAATCTCAATAGGACACTCCCAAGGTGTGGAATATCTTGGCGATGTCATTTCTCAGGTGGTTGAAGGCACTCAGATTTGCATCAGGCCTCTCAGTGCATCCAAGGTATAACAATATCCTATAACATAACACACCCTGTTGTGTATTAATATTTGATGTAGTTATATTATGCAGCTTGGGCACATAAACAGTGACTACAGTACTTCATAGGTTTATTGTGCTAAAACTACAGAAACATGTTTCTTAAATAAACATTGCACAAAGGTCACAAACATATCATAATATTGTATGCTTAACATTATCCCTTTAATTATCACCTGAATAATTGTATAACAAGCAATAGGAGATGATAACTAGTAAGTCTTTCAGTGGAAGAATGTCTACCCTGAGAGGATGATTTTGTCACCTTTTAAATATCCTTCCTGTACCCTTTAACCTGACAGCTGGGACTACTGTGGATGTACCTTTCTTCCAGTCATGAGGGCACACAAGGGATTGCCTTTGCAGCTCTGGGAACACCTCTCCATGATCAGCAGGGGTCAAGCCTTTTACCATCATAACATGCTTAGTCCCCAGTTGTCACCAGTTGGGGCTTCTGTGGCTCAAAATAAACTGCAGTCTTGCAGGTGGCAGCATAATGTACTTCCAACAAAGTTTTTTCCAACTCGGTTTTCACCTTTTAAATAAACTAGAGAAGGAATTGTGTCTTCAGTAGTACTGACCAAAACATTTATAATGCCAATGAAAATGCATACAATTGCTATTTTGCATTCACAAAATTTTCACAGAATGATGCCAAAACTAGCAGCATTTGTCATTACTTTTGTATTCAAATAGCCCAGTTTTCCTTAAATTGTACATTTTTCAAACCCTGATTTTTTAAAATTGCAAATTTCAACTAAAATTGCTCAATTTAAAATCAATGTTCTGATTTACAAAATTCAGTAAAATTACACAAAACTGGTTTACACAAAACAGATCCTTCTAAATTCGGCCTAACTTTTTTTCTTAAAAGCAAAGTTTAATTCAGTATTGTTTGAGACCTCTAAAGAAGGTTTATTGTTTTTAGATGGAGTGCCATATTACTGTGGAAATGTTAGTAAACTGGCCCACTGACTCTATTCATGTATATTGATCAAACTCCTAGCATAGAAACAAAATAGGTAGCCCTGTCATGTTGAAATACAACATTGTCTAGAAGTTTGTCGTAATAATAATGTCTGTGTTTAAAACACTTGTATCTTCCAACTTTTAGTTTAAATAGCCAGAACTGATTTGGGAGGGAGGGTTGTCTGTGCTTCTTTAAAAGCATGTTTTGTTTGAGTTTGCTGAAATTGTGTAAAACAAATATGACAATAGTAAACAGGTGTTTTTTTAAGTGTAGATTTATTTATTTATTCAAAATTGCTAACCAGGAGAGGCACACTGAGCCACGGTTAATTTCAGGTGTGACAAAGGGCAAGGGGAGAAGCACAGTTACTAACAACATGCAGTCACTCATGCAATGTCGTCATATTGATAATGACATAAAGAGCATAAGTTGAGTACAGTATAACATGACAAAACATTTCATACGGAGGACAAATGAATTAACATATAAATCATCTGTGCGAAGTAAGTAAACTCAAAGTGCATAGTGGCAAAGTGAAGGAGGCTGAACTAGTGTAGAAAGTAGGAGTCAAAAGAGGTTGATAAACTTCAATGAGGTTGTGAGAACTATGAGGTTGAGGGGAGGGGAGGTAAGGGGTGGGTAAAAGCCAGGTAAGGGTAAGGAAGGGTTTAGGAACAGGGTTGGCAAGAGCTGGGGAGTTTTACCTACCATCTAATGGAGGAAGGGGAGACAAATGAGTGATGGTAGTTTGCTCCAGAGGGAGAGAGGGAGGCAGTATAAGAATGCAGATTTTGCAGCTGAGGAGTGCGGGTGGGGAAGGGAGAATGTGCATGGGTCTCCTGAGCACAGGGAGTAGGAGGAGGGATGGTGGAGAGGAGATGGGATAGGTATCAGGGAGAGACCAAACCAGAATTTAGAGATGAGGGAAGCACAGTGGAACTGGCAACATGAGGGAGAAGGAGGCTAGATAGGAAGAAGCAGAGCAGTGGTGAGTATAAAAGAGTGAGTTGGTAGCAAGCGACAGAAGGCATTGAAGATGGTGTCCAGTCTGGCAAGGGAGGTGGAGGTAACAAAGCCTTAAAACCCTATAAAAAGAAAAAACATCCACCGATGTCTGTTCAAGGCCCCACGTGCCCCAGGCAAACCCATGTTATTATTAGGGCATGGGGTGCCCAATCCCCATGCCACCTGCCACTCCACATCCTGCACCTTTTAGTACTGCAGCACCAGGGAGCCCACCCCGATGCTTCCAAATATAACAGTGATGCTGAGGGTGCCCAATCCCCAGTGTCACTGCCTATAACAAAGAAACTGTCTCTCTCATTGTTTTGGTTTTTTAAATGTTGTACACTTGTAAAAAAGAAAACCATCCATCATTGTCTGTTGTGCCATTATTCCACACCCCACCCGAGCCTCCCACTAAGCATGCACCACCCCACACCTCCTAGCCCTTACTTACCCACTGGGGATCCGACATTGTACTCCTTTCTTGACTGCAGACACACCTTCACTCTTCAATGCCCAAACATGAACTGGGGAATCAGGTATGTGATTCAATGTGTTTCAGTGGGGTTTTGAACTTAGCTTAACTTGGCCATTTTCAATATTTTTGCCCCAAATTTTCAACATACCTTTTTGGGACACCACCTCATGAACATTGCAAGTGACATTAGGTAATCTATTCCAAAGGTGATTTTGCAGTAACTGCACAAAATCACCTTTCGGGTTTGAGTAAACATTTTTCCACCATTGTTCATGAGGTTGGGTCATAAGAAGGCCATGTTGAATTTTTCTCATCAAAATATTAAAAACTGCAAAGTTATGAGCCTTCTTTGAGGTCTGCAAACAAAGGCTCTTAACTTTGGTAATTTTAATATTTTGCCCCAGCTTTTCAAAATAACAGTTTCTTCACTGTACGTCAGGATTATGACAGCTGCTTTTTAAAATCATGGCCAAAATGTGTTTTCACATTCCAAAAGGTGATTTTACAGTCGCTACATGAAATCACCTTTCAGGTAGGAGTTGAAAATTTTCTACTATTGTTCATGAGGTGAGTCATAAGAAGGCAATGTTAAAAATTTGGGGCATAAATTTTAAAAAGAATAAAGTTATGAACCTGTGTTGGAATTTACTATTGCAGTCTTGTACCTTTGGTAATTTTCAATATTTTAACCTCAAACTTTTAACATAGCCATTTCTTCACAGCACCTCATGAATGTAAGAGCTGTCATTTTCAAATCCTGGCCAGAATGTGTTTTGCATCCTGAAAGGTGATTTTGCAGACACTGCACAAAATCTTCTTTCGGGCGAGTTGAAAATTTCCCAACTATTATTCATGAGATAGGGTCATAAGAAGGCTATGTTGAGAATTTGGCATATAAATATATATATTTTTTGAAATTCAACTTTATTAGCTTTTAAGACAAAGTGCTATACAAAAGAAAATCCAGTCACAGGACAATAAAAGACACAATACAATAATGCATGATAAGACAACCAAATCAACAGGCACAGATACCCCCACCCCCATCCACCATCCAGGCATCATTTTTTACATGACCTTTGTAAGCCAACCAATCTTACAGACAATATAGGGTGTACATGGACTCCCTGTGTGCTTTGTATCAGTGGTTACGTAGTCTTGCAGCCATTTTTCTACTTGAAGATTGGCTAACAGTTCCTGAAGCCATTCCATGTAAGAAATGGCAGTGCCTCTTTCCAGTGACAAAGCACCAGGGCCTTCAGAGAGGGCAGTCATGGCCATGTGAAACCGTCTTTGCTTGACCTCGACTCCAGTAAAGTCACCCAACAGGCAGATTTCTGGGGAGAATAAATTGTCTAACCCTAGGAGGGTTCTGCCCTCTGTCTGATGGTCTCCCAGAGACCAATGGAAGGGCACTCCCAGAAGATATGATACAGAGTACCCTTGGGTTAGTCACAATGACTACAAGTGGAAGAGGGAATTTGCCCATTTTATGCAACTTTACCATAATCAAGTACATGTTTTGGAGAACTGAGTACTGCATGAGCTGCAGTCTAGCCTGCATGATGTAGGAGTGACATGACCTCCATATCCTATCCCAATTAAGAGCCCTCTGAGGGAATATGTTAAACCAGTAGAGGAAAGCTCCCTGATTTGGGGAAAACCAAGTCATAGAGAGAGGTATATAAGGGAGGCAGAATGAGGCTGGTGGGACAAAGAAATCAGAGGTTGAAAAATCTCAGTTATTCCCTTACCATCTCCCAGGGTGAGCTGTTTAGAGGTCATCAGATGACAAACCTGATATAACTTAAAGAATCCCCCAGGCCAGCTGGGAATTTCAGCATCATATTCCTTACTGAGAGGAATGAGTCACCAGATGCCAACTCCTGTGGACACATCCCTTTAGAGACAGAAACCAGGTCTCCGATAAAGGGATCCCTCCAATGTGAAAGTTGGGGTTCTGCAGAATTGTTGCTCAGGGTCCCTGATGGGGTTGTATATCAAGACTTTGAACAACTAGGAGTGTACCCTCAGTGAGGTGTTAATTGGAGAACCAGTCCATGTTTTAGGCAGGTTCTTGATCCGAAGCATTAAGAATGGCCTCTCAAGAAATGCCATTGGAATCATTGAGCTCATGCTCAATGGAGAGCCATGAGGGGACATAAGGGAATGTGTGTAGGTTGCCACTGGTTTCAGCCACTTAAGATATTTACTTAAATGACTGGCCCAATAGTACAGACCAAATGAGGGAGCTGCAGACCTCCCTTCTACTCTGGTGTTGCAAGTTTGTGGTAAGCCTCCTGCGGGTTTGCCACACCACAAGAGGTCTGATAAAATCCCATGTAGTTTCCAAAACCAGGTGAGGGGTAATCACAAGTTTAAAATACTCAGAGGGCCTGAGTCTAGAAGCTTGGTGCAAGTCGTCAAGGTGACTTGCATCAAATGCCATTGTGACATGGACCCTCGCCCTATTCTAAAGGCAGGGTCTCCCAACGGCTAAGTCCCGCAACTTGCAACATGTGGACAGTACGCCAACAGGAGCATACCTGGGGGCATGTCACAAGTCACAACCCCCAAGCAAGCATAAGTGTCCCCAAAGCCTGGGGCAGCTGTATCACCCAATCCATTCCCGACCTGATTTTGTGCTGCAGATGGTTAAAAAGTAGCCCCCAAGATCCCTAGTAGTCTAGTGTCCCCAACCCACCCACCCAGCAGTGTCTGTCCCCGCATCTCCCCTCCCATCCCCAGCTGGCAGCTGGCACAGCCCACCTCTCACCTCCACTAGCCACCCATCGAGCTTCACATGAGTGTTTACTGCATAGATGCACTAGAAATGAATGAGTACTCATTAATTTCTGATCGCCTATACAGTAAGTGCTCATGTGGAGCCCAGCTGGCAGCAGGCCATGGAGGTGAGAGGTGGGCTGTGCCAGTTGCTGGCTTGTTGATGGGTGGGGGACTGGCACTGTTGGGTGGGGCAGGTGGGCCACTAGGACTACCTGGGATCTCAGGAGTTTTAATTTGTACCCATTTGTGACAAAATATTGGGTGGGAATGGATCAGAAGAATACTTAGCTGCCCTGTGCAGGGCTGATAGTGGTGTGGGGTTCAAGGGCATGATGTGTGTGGGTTGACCTGCAGGGCATTTAGGATGTGGGTGTTCTGGCAGCTGGGATGAGATGCCCAGCTGGGCACCTCAGCTATGGGGATCGGGCTGGGGGTTGTGGGCTGTCCTGTGTGGTGACAGTTCTTGGCATGAGGGCACATCCTGGAGTGGGTGCATGGTCTGCAGAACCCCTGGAGAATATATGTACAGTTCGCCAGCTAAATGCTGGTGTAACCACGTTAATGGTTCTCTCCAGGTGTTCTTGTAGAATCCCGACATTGGGGACTTTGTTGCTGCTGTACTAGAATAGGGCACAACTGCTGCCGCAAACCCCATAGCACCATGTCATAGGGGGTTTATGGTGCAACTAGTCGGTATAGCTTGCTCTTTTGGGGTGCAGTGTACTGTGGTATGTCATGAGCCCACATTGTAAAATCCGCATGTTGCAACTGCTGGCATAACTTACTACTTACGCCATTCGATTTGGCACAAGTGTTGTTATGCCAGGTGTATATCTTTAGAATCGGGCCCAGGGATAGAATAGACAGGGGTAAAATGTTCATTTTAATCGGGCTAATCCTCCCCCAAAGAGAAAGGGCATGTCCTTCCAGTGAGATAAATCTTTTTGTGTCTTGGAAAGCAAGGAGTCAAGATTAGTGATTTCAACTGGGTAGTACTTCTGGCTAAGAAGATACCTAGGTACTTAAGGCTGTTTTGGGACCATTGTAGGCCAGGACAGCCAAGTGATGCATACGGTCCTTTTATTTGAGAAGACCTGTGACTTGTCAGAAATGACTTTGTAGTTGGAAACCACACTATACTCCAAGGTAGTTTCCAGAGCAGCCTGAATAGAACATGAGGATGGGTCAGGTGCAACAGAATGTCATCTACATATGCTGAGACTGTTAACACTTGGGATCCTATCTCACCCCATGGATATTAGGGTTGGTTCTGAGTTTCCATAAGAGGGCTCTAAGTATAGATTAAAAGAAGGCGAAAGTGGCATCCCTGTCAGGTACCGAACTTTAGAGGGAAGGAAGAGGAAATTACCCCATTACAATATATTCTAGCTGAGGGCCTGTTTATAAAGTTCTAATCCAGTATATAAACTGGTCTGGTATGCCAAACTTAGCTAAAGCACTAAACATAAAGTCCCAGTCTACTCTATCAAGGTTTTTTCTGCATCCAGGGACACCAGAATTGCAGGGTGGATGGAGTCCCTGGATGTGGAGAAGATGTGAGCCAGTTTTCTTAGGTGATCTTGATACAATCTGATTACCATGAAGCCCACCTGTTCAGGGCCTGTTAGGCCAGGAAGCACCTGGTTCAGTCTGTTGGCTAACAATTGAGCCAAAATCTTGATGTCATTGTTTATAAGAGAGATAGGTCTTGGCATATAAATATTAATAAAAGCACAGTTATGAGCCTACTTTGAAGTTTGCAAACACAGGCTCATAACTTTGGTAATTTTCAATATTTTGCCCCCAAATTTTCAGCATAACCATTTCTTCACAGTAACTGATGAATCTGATAGCTGTCATTTTTCAAATCCTGGCCAAAATGTTCAAGACACCCTGAAAGGTGATTTCACAGTCACTGCACAAAATCACCTTTCAGGCAGTAGTTGAAAAATTTCTCTGTACTTGTTCATGAGGTGGTACGTAGAAGGCTAAGCTTGAAAATTTGAGACAAAAAAAACATGAGCCTGTGATGGAATTTATGTATGCAGGCTTGTAACTTTGGTCATTTAGTATTTTGACCACAAACTTTAACATTACAATTTTTCACATCATCTCATAAGCATGACATTTCATTTTAAAATCCTGGATGAGATGTGTTCTTGCACCTCTGGTGAGAAATGACATTTCAGCCAATATGCTATAAATGGTACATGTCATGCCTATAAAGTGAATCCTAAAACAAGTGTCTTCAAAAGTTGGGGTCAAAACATTAAAAGAAAAGAATTGTTTAACAAGCATCAAATGTTCTGCATTCACAAATGCTTGTTTGTGTTGACCTGAAGCTGGCTGGACTGGAACCAGTACAGGACATTGTGAAAGCTTACAAAGTGAGACTTCCTGAGATGCAGTCATGGTGTGGAGGTTTAGAAAACTGTGTCATTTGCATGCATGTGAATATGTGAGTTAGCACAGGTGGAGGGAGGTCATTTAGGAAGATGAAGAAGAGGACTGGACCCAGAATGAAGTCCTGTTGGACCCCAGCTTGGATGGGGAGCAGTGAGGACATGGTGCTCATACCTGTACCATCTGTTGATGGTCTGAGAGGTAAGAATAGAATCAGTTGTGAGCAGGGGCTGAGAGACAGGGAGAACTTAGCTTATCCAGGATGAGTGAATACGACACCTAATCAAAGGCTATGGCCCGATCAATGAAAAATGGTGGTTGTGAAGTTCTCTGATCCATCATTGAGAGTTTCCACTAAAATAAAATGTTTAAAAATATTCAGCAGGATTGTCAGAAGGACAAATGCAGGTGCAATACATCTTGGCTGGCACTTTCATCAGCCCAAATGTGTCCAATCAGCCCTGATGCTACAGTATTTTCAAAAGATGCCTCCATGTATGACACAAAGTGACAATTTGTAGTGAAAAAACACACATGTAATTTATTTAATTTTCTGACATACAGTAAGTGCATCATTTGTGTCACAAAATTTGAAAATCGCACTTTATGTTTAAAGCAGTTACATTAGCATCAGTCTTTTCTAGGTTTTTAGCTTTATCCTTATTATTAGTGTCTAAAATATTCCACAGTAACAAGTACTTATTCCACTTAGGATTAACGGTACAGAAATAGCTTTCAGGTCCATGGGTGATAATTATAAAGAAATGGAAGTCTGTCACAGAAGTCATTTTTACTTTAAAGTACACCAAAACAAAGGAGGAGAAAGAAATAGTCATTTGGAGTTGAGACATGTACTTAACAGAATACTTCCACAAACCAGAGAAAGACATAGATGAAGTCCTGGTATAGATGAACAAATGTGTGAATGCTGTCAATTGAGATGCCCTCAAATTAGTTAAGTCTTTTTTCCTGAGTCTGAGACCCTGCCTGATTAAGCATACTTAAGTTCTGTTCCACAACAACTGACTGCCCCAGCTGACCTCACAAATGCTTTGGTTATGAAATCACAGTCTGTTGTCATTTGTAGGACTATGATGTCATGACAAATGTACTGTGAAATCAGAAATCCTGATGAAAGTTGTTAAACTTCATTGATAAGTTGGCAAAAATATATTGCTATATCTGGAAAAGAGTGACATTTTAAAAGACTTCTTCAATAAATTATGATATCTGATTATGATGGGGTTATGATATAACTGAATTATAATAACTGACCAGCAATTGTTTCTATAGGTCGAGCTAGTTATAATTTGCCATTATAACTCGTGGGTTATAACGGCAAACACGCACCACGTCAATCAGGAACAGCCACTCCTGATTGGCTGTTAATGTCCTACTCAGGCTTCCACTCATGAGCAAATATGGCGGCTCCTTATCACATAGCGAGGAGCCACCAGACCGAAAGTACTCAACATCTTTTTTAAATAATAATAAAACAGTCATGTGAATATCTGGTTGATCGTGCCATTCGAAAGTCATAGAAGACAACTGCTATGAACAATGGCTCATACCTCGCTCCTTTAGGTAAGATGATCGCAATTTCAACACAGAACTTTGGCCAAAGTAAAAAATAAAAAAAAATAAAACAGCAATGGTTAAAAGGAAACTGAAAAAAAAGATGAATGGGAAGACAGACAGGGTGTGTGTGAGACAGAGAGAGAGTGTGTATGTATGTGAGACAGAGAGTCAGAGTGTGTGTGTGTGTGAGAGAGACAGAGAGTCAGAGTGTGTGTGTGTGTGAGAGAGATTCAGACACAGGGCTGGAAAAATTGCTGTCCAGCAATTATAAATAATAAACTATGGGAAAGTGTGCTTAAATTAGAATTAATGGTTGTCCTCAGTGTTGGATGCTTTAATAAACCCTCGGCTTCGCCTCGGGGTTTATGTAGCATCCCACACCGGCAACCATTAATTTCTCATTAAGCACACTTTTCCCATACATTATTGTATATGTAATAGCTGGCTTGTCTTTTTCCTATAGAAGGAGCATGTTACAGTTCACTGTTATAATCTATGGGTTATAACAGTGAGCACACACCACCTGCTCCTTCTCCTACCCCATGCTCCACCACAGCGCAGAATTCCCCTGAGAAATACCTGGCAAAACTCCATCGTGAGTGTCAAATGAATGGCATTGAAACCAGATTTCTTTCATTTTAAAAACATTTCTGAGTACCGTCCCAAAGTTTTAAAGTAACTCACCAACACGTCAGGCAGGTTTCAGATGGAAAACCTATCACCAACTAAATTAGAATATCACCGAGGTGATGAACAGGAAGAACTCCTAGAATGCATGAATAATAAGCCTCATTAGCATATCACCAAGGCAACCACTAGGAAAGAAAGAAAAAAAGAAAACCTTGAAGAAAGTTATCCAAAACACTTATTCTTGGACTATAAACACACTTTTTCACCACACAAGTGCAAGTTTCCCTAAAGGTACAACAAATTTATATAGGGTTACTTAAAAACAAGTTTGACAGTTCACCCATGTTTTTGTCTTGCAGTGTTGCGTTCTTGTTTCAAAGACATCCAAACTTTAAACAAAAAGAACTTCTCTTTCAAAGCATTTTACTAGTTATCTTAAGTTGCATTTTACTAGTTGAACTCTGCTGCAGTTTTCAAGTTAAAAAGTTTAGCAACTTTTGTTTAATAAAAACATTCATGGCAACTCTGTGTTACACAATCTTTTTGCTTTCTGGTGAAAAAAGACAAGCAAGCAATTACATACTAACATTACATGGGGTGAGTGCATAAATGAAATTAATGCCACTCTGGGTTTATGTAGCATCCGCACCTGAGTGGGCATTCATTTCTCATTATGCATTCTCCATGCATTATTGTATATATAATAACTGGAGAGTATTTTCTCACATAGAGAAACCCAGTTATAATTCACCATCATAATTAGTTGGCTACAATGGTGTACATGTGCCAGGTTTGCCTTGCTCACACAACTGCACAGTGCTTCCCAAGTTCAGCCCATCACAGCTACTAGCATGGAGATCAATTTGTTTTTAATATAATTGCTGTGGAGAAAATGCTCCTCAGCAATTATATAAACAAGACATAGGTAGTGTGTAAACTCGAATTTTACATACAACCTTGGTCTTGGAAGCTTGTATAAATCCTCAAGCTTTTCTCTCATGGTTTATGTAGCATCCAACACCTTGAACATGCGAAAATTTTTTATTATGCATACGTGCATTATTCTATATACAGTATATAATAATCATAAGGGAAAGGCATGATCTGATTGGCTGCCATGCCTGTCATGAATCCACTGAAATTATCAGCATGGCACACAGAATGTCAATATCAGTACCAAGACGACTCCAAAACTTAAAAACAAAAAATCCTGAAAAGAATTATAATATTATACTTAAAGTAAGTAAAACTTTATTTCTATAACCTCTTTCAAAATATCAAGGTGCTTTCCAGATAAAACAGACCATATATAACAAAATTGCAAATATATAATTCAATTAAGGACAGCAGGAAAGGCAATTAAAATAACTATGTTTTAAAATCTGATTTAAACCTATCTACAGTCAGGTATTCTCTTAACCAGTGAGGTAGAGAATTCCACAGGGTAGAGACTGCAAAAGAAGAAACACGAGCACCAGATGTCTTCAAATGTACCCTGGGAATCTCTCTACCAATCGCCGTTGGTGCATCAGAGGGTGGTAGGGAGTCAAGAGATCTTGCAGGTAGCTGGGTCCCAGTTCATGTAGGGCTTTAAAGGTCTGAAGACCGACCTTAATGGTGATCCACCACTGAATAGGCAGCCAGTGCAGTTCGCACAGCACAGGAGTAATATGACTGGCTCTAGCTGTGCCAGTCAATAACTTGGCTGCTGTGTTCTGCACTAGCTGCAAGTGATGGATAGCAACCCTGGGGAGCCCTAGGTAGAGGGCATTGCAGTAGTCAAGGCAGGAGGTGACAAAGGCATGGACCAATGTTGGAAGGTCATCAGGGTAACTAGATGTTTCATTCAGGTAATATTCCTCAGATGGTAAAGGAGGATTTGACAATAGCAGACACCTGAGATTTCAAGGTTAAAGCCATCATGAAAAATAACACCCAAGTTATGCACCCAGTTGGAGGTATTGAGCTGGACTCTCATCAATCCATATACCAGACACCTGCCCAGCCCCCAAACCCACCCCCTGATGACCAGGGTTCACAACCAACACTTGGTCTTGTTAGGATTCAGTCTCAGCCAGCTGGTGCTCATCCAGTCCTTAATCTCAGCGAGACAGTTGTTAAAGGGACACTGTCAACCCCTGCCCCAAAGTGTCCCTAGTTTAAAAAATAAATTTTATAATTGTTAACATTCTATAGAGACTGCTAATGCAGCTAATAGTTTGAATCAGATCCATTTTCTTTTAAAATGAAAACTGATTGCTCACCATATTGGTGTTACCACACCAAAACATGTTTGTTTACATTTCTTGACCATCTCCCACTGCATCTTTCCTGGACTCAGGAACACCCCAACACAATCTAGCCACTGATAATGCAGTAGGAGTAGAGGAGACTATTGTATCATGAGTCGCTGGACTGTTTGAGGGTGTTTCTAATTTTCAGGAAAAGTGCACTAACAGTAATTCAGTGATATGAAGAAAACAAAGCTGGGCATAGCTATACATTACCATGCATTTTGGTTTTAATAAGCAGGAAGGCAAATAAAACAACCAGCAACATCAATTCATTTTAGAGGAAGTAAGCAATCGTAAAATGTGGGTTTTACCTAAAATAATATGTTGCAAACAATGTTGGCAGTGTCCCTTTAATTAAAATTAACAACCTCAGAGTCAATCATTTCCAGGGAATTAATGAGTAACTGGGGTTAATTGCCCTCAGGTGCACTTTGGACCACCAGTACTCCTCAGCCAGTCATTAATGCCCAGTAGATCACTCACTCTTTTAGTCATTATTGTTTAAGTACTGTAAATACAATACATACTTAGAGTTGCAGTGAAAGCCTTTGCCTTACTATGGTAGTGATGCAAATTTTTCACCTTAATCCTGCAGCATTATGTGTTTATGTAAATTAAAAATCATGTTACAGGACTTTTCATATTTTTCATAATTAGTGGTTTTGTTATAACAACACAATGAGCAACCTAACCTCATAATTCATAGTGTCTGTTATGTAGAAATATAGAACAATGCATGGGAAGTGTGTATTATAATGAGAATCTTATGTACACCCTAGGTGTACATGCCCCATAAACCCCAAGAGCTAAGCTCGAGGGTTTATCAAGGCATCTCATACTGAGGGTGTGCATAAAACGAGTTGAAACACACCTTCCCCATGTTTTTTTTTTTTTATAATATCTGGTTCCTTTGATTTTTTTTTTATTTTAGAATTTTGCAAAAGGTGCTTAATCAAATTCCATTATATATGGTGATTATACACACGTATAATCAAACTCATCATACATGGGTGATTACACATATGTATAATCAAACTCCTATACACATGTGTGTATAACCACCCATGTATAATGGAATTTGATAGCTTCTGCCCACAGTTGATAATCATCACTAAGCAGTTAGTATTACAAAATACACATCAGATGACTCTTGAGTATATAAAGCAGTATTGCTATGTTGTATTGGAAAACTGGATAACTTTGTAGAATTATTATCATTCCAAACAGTGGGATTCTACCATCTCTTACATGGATGCTTTTGACTGAACTAATGTACAGAGTGACACGTTAATGTTCTGCTGAACCATCAATGATGGAGTTATGTATCTTTGAATAAAACAGAGCTACAGTCTGTTTCTAATCAATCATTATTTGAAAATGAGTTGTCCTCACTTTGCCTATATCATCAGTTCATGTTATTTATCTCCAAGTCTTATAGAGTTTTTTCCTATTTATAAAGTAGTTCCTGGAGTCATGCTTTAAAATTTGTGAAGCCAGGTGTACCTCTGTGGCCTTGAAGACATGTGCCTAAGTTCCAACCAAACCCATTTATAGCTGGAACTGTGTGTTTTATGCTGCTATATTTAAATATCCATTTCAACATTTAAATGCTGACATTTGTTTTTGTCTATTTTATATTACTGACTCATTTACTGGGATGTAAAAATTCTGTATGATTTCTATGTCATGATTTCTGTAGCACTTCAGCTTTGAATGAGGCTTAATTTATTGACTTGTTTTCTATTATGACATAAAGCTTGTTTGAGGTTTTGTTGACTTTCCCTTCCATATTCATGTTTTGTATTCAAATAAAAATTAATTTTGCATAGTCATGATTTATCATTTTTATTTGTAATTTTTGACTGGGGCAGGCAGACTGAGTTGTAGCTCATTCCCAGGTGCAACCTGGGATGGGGAGAATAGCAGGGGAGAATGTAATAAAATGTCCGTGTAATTTTCCATTATACAATTTTAAAACAGATGGCTGTTGTTATGGATCTCCACCAAATTAAAATCTAGAATTTCAGAAGACCCATCTATGACGTGTTGAAGGAAAATGACAACTCAGAAGTACAGCATGCAGCACTGGTGCAAACAGGCACCTAAGATAAGGTGCTCATCAGTAAATGTGAACCAAGCAGAAGTGGAGATGAGACAACCTTAGTAACCAGTTTTAAACTGTGTAAAATAGTACAGAGAGTTTATATTGTGAACCATGGAGCCACTGTGGAATTATAAGTACTAGCTGTTGATTATGAGGCAAGGGAAAGACTTTACAGAATGATTTTCAATGAGAATCTATTGGACAACTAATAGAAATATCCTCATTTTATTAATTCAGCAGTTTAAAACCAAACCACTAAACATTTCAGTCTTCAGCATGTAATGACTCTGCCAACTGTATTTGAGTGCCACTGTTTCAGCTTAGGGCTGGGCAAATAATGTTTTATACTGCAGGTAAAATTCACATGAAGTTGTTATTTTGCATTCATGAAATTAGTGAAAAGTGCATTTCAGACTGAAATATGCAACCTGAACAAAAAGTGTTTAAAAATTAATGTTTGGCATATATTTTCTCTGCTTGAGAATGCCTCCAAAAATACTGTGTATGGTCTCTAAAAATTGAGGGTGGAAGGGGTAGTTTAGCATGGATATTTCAGATTTTGGCAGAATGGAATTCTGAGGAATTACAGAAAAGTTTGACTCATTTTATGAAATTCTGGCAGAAGTGGAATTAAATTCTTCAGCAGACTATAATGAAATTCTGCAGTCTAGCCCCAGAATTCCACAGTTTGGTATTGTTATCCACATAACACATTTCTATGACTGTTACATGATTCTACTGAAGCAAGTGAGTGAATTTAATCAGAAATGCACCTACTTACATCCTGTTGGTTAATAGGCCTTGAGCAAACTATGCTTTTAAATGGTTTACAAGGATCTGACTTTGGGGATACCTCTTGCAAATAGATCACACCTGTGGAATTATAGCCGCCAGGCACTAGGACCACATGGAAACCTTTCCAGCTAGCAGTCTACCAGGGTACACTCCTCCACATCATACACTGATGTCGGCCTATCCTAGAAGAGTGGGCAACCCCTGTGTCCTCAGTTCTTTTCTCGCCATCAACCATTGCATGTCAGACTTCTCACAGAGATCCACCAGCCCCAGTGGACCACCATTTCACAGATTTTCTTTGCCAAACTTTTTTGTTTTTCGCCTCTAGTGTGTATCACTTTAGAAATAAAGTGATTTCTCTCTCTTTTATGCCGAACTCTGCCTCCAGAAACCTCTTCAAAAGAGTGCCTGCAGGAAGAAGATCCCAAGAAGGATGACCACAAGGTCTGCATCTGCTGCTCAGGCCCAGAACATGACACCCAGGCATGTGTAATCTTCTGTGGCTTCAGCCAGACCATCAGGAAGCGCTGACAGCAGACCCTCAAAACTTTTCTGCTGAAGCACAAGGTCACCCAAATGGAGAGGGAGCTGCAGGATTGAAGTTCCTCCACTTCTCCTCAATGTCCTTGGGCTCATAGACTTCCAAGGCCCAGGACAAATCTACAAGGAAGTATAGAGACAAGGACTGTTCCAAGGATGAAAACTTGGTTATCCTGGTCTCAATTTCAGTTACTGCTTCCATGCACTGACCACGATGAGGTCAGTCTCTGTCAGGGGTGGCCTCCCTCTGCCTTTCAAGCCCATTCCAGTGCAGGCTACCATTGGCAGCCTCCCCACCAATGTTTCAGTGGTATGGGCTGGTTCTAAGGTCCCTGGTGCCCCACCAACTTCACAGCCCCTGTTGCTCAGTCCCTTGTTTTCCATGGGCACTCAGTCAGGTGGATCTGCTGGTTCATCTTTGATGGGCTCAGAACATTTCTTCAGTCTTTGTCTTGGGCCTGGGCCTCTATCCTCCGAGTCATCCTGATCCAAGCCACAGTCTCCATTGCCATCCCAGATGCTGACCCATGTGAAGGAACTTCCCACAGGCCCCAGTCTGTGCAGCCATGCTTTCCGATGCTGACCCCAGTGTTTCTGCAACTGACGCCAATAGTAGTGGACTCTCTCTCTATACTTACCACCTTATGGGATTTTATGCAGGCTAAGCTTGCTCCTCCTCAAGGCCCATCCTCACATTGCCCCCTTCTTCCAGCAGTGCCATGGCCCATGCTTCAGAAAACTGGGCCCTTGCTCACCCCTCTGGACTCGGAGGATGAGGATGGTGCTGTCTGGACCTACCCTCCTGATGAGGGCAATGATGGTGAAGCTACTCCTTATAACTCCTCTTCCATGGTCTTGACCAACTGTGAGGAAACCCAAGGTATATCCTTCGTCCCCCAGATGACACCTATTTTGTCTTGGTTATGAGATTGTTACAATAGGCCATGGGCATTGTCACCAAGGAACAAGATCCCTCAACATCAACTGGCCACTTATTTAAGGCTTCCAGATGCCCCTCCTCTGGTCATCCCACCCTTAACTGAGCCTTTTGAAGATGCCAACATGGCCACCTGGCATTGACCCAGTTTGATACCTCGCCATGCCTAGGAAGGCAGACTAATGATACCTGACTCCAGCAAGAAGTTCTTTCTTCACTGATCAGGCTCAAGTGGATTCGATGAGCATCAGTGCTGCTCACAACTGCACCAAGTGGCACAAACATCTCAGTTCCTTGGCCCTGGATAAGGAGTCTGAGAGGCAGGATCACATTGGCAAAAGAACCTTTGCTTCTGCCACACTGACCATCAGGATGTTGAATTACATTGCCCATATGGTCCAGTACCAAAACTAGCTCTGAGACCAAGCCCTTGAAGCTGCCCAAGCCCTCCCAGAGGACCCCTGAAACAGCAATCACTGCGGTCTCTGTAATGGGGTCCGACGTTGCACTCACATTTTTAGGCTGCTTACGATGCCATAGACATTGGTGAGACCTGCCATAGTGGGTATTTGCCTTTGTAGACACTCTTGGTTGAGGTTGTTTTGGCTTTGCTCAGGATGTTCAATTGTCCATCCTGAATGCCCCTCTTAGAGGCTTAAAGTAGATTGGCACAGATGCGCAGGATATATTGTCTCAACTGCAAGCCTCTGAATGAACACTATCAGGATTTATTTAACTTTAAAAATTGATTAGCTTTGCTCATAAAAGTGCTAAATCTTTGTGAAATGCATAGTTTTTGTCTCACTGTGTTTAACAAACACAGCACTTCTAGAAAATATATATAAATACTTTCTGTACAGTTGGTATAGTCCCAAGAAAAAACTGCTAATCAATTATTTAAAACCCTGCCTATGATCAGTCCACTTCATGTACCCCATCAACTACTCAAAAGTGGTCAGCAAGTGCCCCTTCATTGGTCTATTCATAGATCCAAGCTCTAGCGAGCCACAGGGTAAGCGCTGACTGCCCATGCCATGCCCACCCCTCATCCACCACAGGAAAAAACAGAGGAAGAGGAGGAAGTGTGGCAACAGCTGCCCCAGCCAATTCAGTTCTCACTGCTTGCCCAACCAGTGGACAAGTGGAGGAAATCAACAGAGATGCTTGGGTACTGCAGATCATAGAAGGCGTCACACTCTGGAACATCTGGAGTAGCCTCCAGAGAACCCCGCAGTTTTGTCCTCTTAACCTCTTGACCACATCCCAGTTCTCTGGGAGGAAATTCATTACTTGTGAAAATGGGCCATTGAACCCATCCCAGAAACTCAGCAGGGCAGATGGTTTTATTCTCATTCCTTCCTAGTGTCCAAATTCACAGGAGAGCTCAGGCCCATTCTTGACCTTGGAGAATTAAACCTGTTCATTCAGTACAAAAATTCAGATGGTGGCACTCCAGAGTCTGCTGCCCCTTCTGCACCAGGGAGACTGGATTTGCTTCCTTGACATGAAGGATGCCTACCTGCACATCCAGGTACATGCCTCCCACAGACAGTACCTAAGATTTCCTTTCCAGGGGCACACTTCCAGTTCTGGGCCTTGCCCTTTGGCTTGTCTTTGGCCCTTCAGGTTTTTATCTAATGCCTGACAGCGGTGGCAGCTGCCCTTAAGTGGAGGGACTCTATGTCTTTCCCTATCTGGATGACTGGCTTCTCAAGGCCCATTCCAGGGACCACCTATTACAGACTCTGAACTTACCACTTGTCTATTCTAGGATCTGGGCATCACAGTCAATCTGACCAAGTCAGTTCTGACCCCTGTCAGTGCCTTCAGTACATAGGGATAGTCTTGAACACATCTCATGGCATGGCTTTCCTGTCCTGGGACTGAGCAGACTGCCTTCACAGCTCAAGCCTGCCTGCTGTTCAACAGCCACTATGTCTCAGCAAGACCCTTGCTCCAGGTTTGGGTCTGATGGCTGTACCCCAAGCCAGATTGCACATAAGAATTCCTCAATGGACTCTGACAGTCCAGTGGGACCAGCGTATTGATGACCTGGAACAGCCGGTCCTGGTCTCCTTTCCTGTGAAGAGAGTTCTACTGTGGTGGATGGAACCCAGCAGCCTTTTAAGAGTGGTTCCTTTCCTTATCCTTTCCCTCAGCAAATCCTCACAAATTACGCTTTGGGGTTGAGGTGGGAGAGTATAGGGCCCCACCAAACACAAGAGACCTGGTCCCATCTGAATCCTCTCTCCACATCAGTGTCCTCAAGATGCAGGCCTTCTAGATTTAACTATCCTAGTGTATTCTTCTAGAGCGCAGACAGACAACATCAGTGTGTAGTCCACTACATCAACAAATGGGGAACTCACTCGCACCCTGTCTGCCAGGAAGTAATGAGAGTCTGGTATTGGGCTGTGGATCACAGTCTCAAATCTGTTGGCCATCCATATTCCAGGTGTCTAAAACATCCTGGCGGACACCGTAGTGGTCACAGTGAAAGGCCATGAGTGGGAGCTGCTGACCTCAGTAGTAGAAGACCTGTTTGACAGGTGGCGAGGTCCAGAGTTGAACCTTGTTGCAGTCCCACTCAATGCAAAACTACTGCATTTTTACTCACTTAAACCAGGGCCTGGAGTTTTCTGATGAGATGGCTTTTTCCCTGTCTTGGAAAGGGAGGTTTCTGTACACATTTCCTCCTCCCTCCCTCCCTTTGCTTCAGAGGGTTTTGTTCAAGCTCCAGATAGAAGGGGATCCTCATAGCCCCTTCTGGCCTTGTCAGATCTGACAGTGGAACCTACAATACCTGTTCCTCTGTGCACCAGCTTGCTCTCCAAGAACCGGGGCACCCTGGTCCATCCAGACCTCAAATCCCGCATCTTCACACCGAGCTCCTGAGGACATAGACATGGCTTGGTTTGGGGTGTCGACCAAGGTGGTTGATGTCCTGGTGGCAGCTAGGAAGTCTTCCACTAGGGCTACTTATTCTATGAAGTTGAAACGTTTTGCACTGTGGACTGCTTCATGTCAGCTGGATCCCTTCACTTGTCAAGTGCATCAGATTCTGGAGTACTTACTGTCCCTTTCAGACAGTCTGAAGTACTCTTCTCTTAAGATGCACATGTCTGCCATCTCTGCCTTCCACGTGCCTATTGATGGCCGTACAGTGGCACAACTGGAGGTGTCCGTATATTTCTGAGGGCATTCTTCATCTGAAGCCTGCTAGCTACAATCCCGCCCCACCTTGGGACTTGAATTTTGTGTTGGAAAAACTTACTTTGGCTCCTTTTGAGATGGCTGCGACATGTGAGCCACGCTTTCTGTTGTGGAAAGATTATTTTAGTTGATATTACTTCTGCTTGAAGAATTTCAGAGCTACGGGTGCTCATGTGCAAGCAGACTTATTTAGATTTTCACAAAGACATGGTGTATTTGCATACTAACCCTCAGTTTCTTCCTAAGTTGGTGTCGGAGTTTACTTTAAATCAGTCCACGCACCTTTCTGTTTATTACCCAGGGCATGCCAATGCAGGGGAAGCATTGCTCCACACTTTAGATGTGCATGGAATTCTGCATTACACACCACTGCATAAAGAACTGTAGAAAGTCCTCTCAGTTGTTTCTTTCACCTTCTGGGAAGAGGGTGCCCTGTTTCAAAACAGTGCTTGTCCAAATGGTTGACCAACTGTATTACTTATTGCAACAGGAAATATGGCAAAGATCTTTCTGGCATTGTTTGTGGCCATTCCACCAGAGGTACACACACTTCCTTGCCTGTGTCAGGAATGTGTCAGCTGCAGAGATCTGTGCTGCTGCTAACTTGGAGTACTGTCCACACCTTTACCAAGCACTGCAGTCTGGACATTGCCTCCAGGTGTAGGGCCAACTTAGCCTACAGTAGCTATCCTTCAGGGCCTACTTTCTTAGGTTGTAGGTTTCCTCCTCCTACACTGTGCAGTTTACTGATGGAATTGCTTTGGACTCATTCCATAGGGGTGGCTCTGCTCAAGAGGTACCTCGAAGTCAGATAGTGCAGTTACATAAGAACTTACCGCAACAGTAGATCTGCATGGGGATCTCTTGCAGCAGGCCATACCATCCCTCTCTGTCTATCTGTGTCTGTATCTCTTTCTTTTATTTTCTTTTGGTGGGAACCTTTGATTCCTTCTTGGTTCCTTCTGCAGGGACTAGGTGTCTTATGGTCTCCGGTGGAGAATTCAGTACGGTGCAGGGGGGCGCCCATTCTTATCGGATATGCCGACTTTGGCATATGACATCAAAGTGGGTGGCCTCCTGGTAGACTGCTAGCTAGAAAAGTTTCCACGTGGTCCTAGCGCTGACGGCTATAGTTCTATAGGTGTGTGCCCTGCTGCAAGAGATCCCTTGCAGATCTACTTTTAAGGTAAGTTCTTGCATAACTGTACTTTTCCATCCAGATTGCAGAACAGTAAAAACTCTTGCTACAGTCCATGCTTTGAAACTATTTTCTGACCCTGGTAAGAGGCTGGGTAGAAAAGGGTTTCAGAAGAAAATTATTTCCGTAACCTGACTTAGCAATATGGATGGTCACAGTGTATTAACTGAGGTTACTGTGCAGCACATGTGAGTTTCTGCCAACAATATTGGGCCTCTATAGCCCTGAAAACCATTTTAAAAATCATTGTTAAGCTTGTGCTGTGCTTCTGTATCAAGTGGCCAGATTTTCCACCATCTCTGTCATTTCTAATTGTGAGTGTCCACAAAGTACAATGTCACCCACTCTATTCCTTTATTATCAGTTTTGTACGGAACTTTCTCAGGATAGCACAGTATGGAGGGCAGCCTAGACACTGAACACTGCTTGAAACTGGTTTCAGGAGCATAGAAACATAGAAGCTGTCAGCAGAAAAGGACCTCCTGGCCCACCTATTCTGCTCTAAAGTTCCTTTCTACTGTGCCACTGTAGACCCTAATCAACCTCTGGCCTCATCCCCACCCAGCCCTCATACTAAGGTCCCCAGTGTTTATCCCATGCATGTTTGAAACCCATTACCATTTTGGTACCTGCCACCTCTGCTGGGAGGCTGTGCCAGATGTCCACCCTCTTTCTGTGAAGAAATATGTCCTCACCTCCCTCTAAGTCTCCTTCCTTCCAGCTTCATATCATGACCCCTTGTCCTTGAGCATCTGTTTCTGTGCAATATGCCACCCTCCTGCACCTTGATACGCTTGACATATTTGAATGTTTCTATCATGTCATCCCTTCTCTTCTCCAGAGAGTACATATTTAATTCATTGAGTCTTTCCTCATAGGGCTCCTGATGCAGGCCATGCACCATTTTGTTTCCCTACTATGTACCACCTCCACCATATTTACAGTATGTCCTTCCTGAGATGGGGCCTCCAGAACTGGACACAGTACTCCAGGTGTGGCCTCCAAATAATGACATCTCTGGACCGCACACAAGAAGTTGCTTCTGTGACTCAACACCATGGCCATGCCTTGGACTTGGTATTCTCACTGTGGCTCAAGGTCACTGACCTCAGGACTGATCTGGTTTCTTTCTGATCATTGCACAGTGGAGCTCTCATTTGGAGCCCCTGACAATCACTCCCTGTTGAGATGGTCTGCTATCACCCACTGAGGGATTGTCCCCAGAGGGACTTTGGTGGTAGTGGACTTTTCTGGTGTAAGTACTGCATGTGTGGTTGGTACGAGCAAGGTGGTGACAGCATAAATAGTGCTGTTTCCAAAGTGCTCAACGGCATTGCACCTGTCCACGATGACCCAGGTCTTCTCATTTGAGACCCTGTGGTTTGATGGAGTTCTCAAGAAGATGAAGACCAAGGGTCTGAAGTTGGAGCATTGCTGGCAGAGAACCTGGGCCAAGGAGGACAAACTGGCTTTTGAGAGTTCACTATGGTGAACATCAAAGGGCAATAAACTGTAAGAAGGCAGCATTCCTGTCCAGGGAGATTACTGCAAGGATGAACAGACCAGCTCTGCTCTTTTGGACTGTGGACAGGCTACTTCACCCTGCCTGTCTGCAGTCCAAAAGAGCATTTTCAGTTGCTTGTGCAAGGAGTTTGCTCAGGTCTTCTCTGAGAGGGTGTCCTCTGATCCATCCAGGATCTCCCCAGTGGGACAAGATCAGCCCCACAGTGGTGGGCTTTTTGTAGGCAGAGGCACTCTTATTGTTATAAATACATTTTGGCTAGTGGGTTGGCAGATGTCATTGAGGTAATCTCAAAGTTGTGGCCCACCTTTGTGAACTGGACCCAGGTCTGACTCATATCCTAGTGGGATGTGCAAAGTCCACTGGTCCAGTCTTCACTGAGATAATCCAGTGTTCACTTTCAGAGAGGGTCTTTCCTGATGCCTTGAAGGAGGTGTTGGTGAAGCCCCTTCTGAAGGAACCATCACTCAACCCTGACATCTTGGCGAATTATCAACCTATCTCCAACCTCTCATTCTTGGGAAGGTTGTTGAGAAAGTGGTGGCTCTGCAGCTTAAGGCACACCTTATGGCCTTTGACATCTACAAGCCATTCCAGTCTGGGTTTAGGTAATGCATATCCCAAAATGGCACTGGTCAGTGTTCAGAATCGCCTCCTCAGGGTGAGATAGAGGAGATTAGTCAATTCTCGTTCTCCTAGATTTCTTGTCAGCATTTGACACCATGGACCACATTGTGCTTCTGGATCACCTACAGAGTATTGTGAACTCACCAGAACTGTCATTAACTGGTCTGAGTCCCAGCTCATGGGCAGGATGTAATGGGTAGTGATAGGGAATTTCTTCTCCAAGCCCCTGCCCTGTGGAGTTCCTCAGTGCTTGATCTTGTCACCGATGTTGTTTTCGGTGTACATGCTACCCTGGGTGAGCTCATTAGATGTTACAGTCTGGGTTTCATTGTTATGCAGATGATACCCAGCTGTATATGTCTTTTGCCCCAGGACAAATAATGCAGTGGAAGTGCTAAATAAATTCCTAGCTGAGATCCAAGATTGGCTATTCTCTAACTGGTTGCAACTGAACCCCGATGAGACAGAGGTACTGGTGATCGAGCCTGGTCACGGTGTGATGTGGATGCCACCAGGTCAGGAACAGGTTTGTTCCCGACCATACTCCATTGGTGGCAGCCACTAGGTGAGAAATCTGGGTGTCTTCTTTGATGACGGTTTGACACTTGAGTCTCATGTGTCATCCATCATCCATAGTGGTTTTTACCACTTAAGGAATGTCTCCCAGATTAAATTCCTAATTCTGCCTAGTGACCTGTCCATACTGGTACATGCCTTTGTCACATCAAAGCTAGACTACTGTAATGTTCTTTACTATGGGGTCAGTGGAGGGAACCTCTGTCAACTACAGCCAGAGCAATATGCAACTGCATGTTAGCTGATGGGCTCCCAGGTCCTGTCATGTGACATCAGTCCTGTGAGACTCTGCACTGGCTGCCTTTCAGATGGAAGATCATCTTCAAGGTGGGCTTGCTCACCTATAAAGCCTTATATGGCTTGAGCCCTGGCTCCCTGAGTGACCTCCTGATCTCTGCCTTCCCAGTGCACTTGCTCTTCTCCTCCACTGAGGGTTTCCTGGTGGTTCTGAGGGACAGGTTGAAAACCCGGGAGAACAAGTTCTTGTGGCCGTCCTGCCTTTGGCACTTGCTTCCCAGATCTCTAAGGAAGACTCGTCAGTGGAAGTTTTGCTGGTCTGAAGGCACACCTTTAAAAAAAAGCCTATTTTAGCTAGCTGCAGTATTGAACTTATTCTTATGCATTATTTATTTTAAATGGGTTGATATTTGTTACTGACCCTTGTATTTTTCTTGAATGTAAATTTGTATGTTCTTACACCTTTCTGTAAAGTGCCCAGAACCTCCGGATTGTGCGCTGGATGAATAAAGGTTTAATTGCCTACTACTATACAGTGGTAACACTACCTCCCTTTTTCTGCTGGTGATACGTGATACCCTACCCATACAGCCCAGCATCCCACTAGCCTTTCCCACTGCCTTATCACACTGCTTTGCTACCTTCAGGTTATCAGATATGATGACACCCACATCCCTTTCCTGTTTTGTGGTTAACACCTCCCCACCAACTGATATGTTGTCCCTGGAAATCTGTGCCCTGTGTGCATAATTTTACATTTTTGGTGTTGAAGCCCAGTTACCAAACCCTTGACCAGTCTTTCTGATTTTTTAGATCTTCCTTCATCCCCCAGTGTGGTGTGTCCACTCTGTTGCAGATTTTGTGTCATCCACAAACAGGCATACCTTCCTTCCAGCCCTTGTGATGTCACTAACACATTGAAGAGGACAAGTCTTCAGCACTGACCACTGAGGCACCCCAGTGGTCACTCTACTCCTCCTCTGAGTGAACTGTATTTACAACCACTCACTGAATTATGTTACTTAGCCAACTTCAAACCCATTTTACTGTCTTTGGACCCACCTAGGCTGCCTAGCTTGTTTGACAGTCTTCTGTGTGGTATGGTGTCAAAGTCCTTATTGAAATCCAGGTAGGCCACATCCACCACTCCTCCTGATTCACCTCCTGGTAACCTAGTCAAAAATTTTGTTTGGTTCATTTGGCAAGATCTCCATCCCCCGCCCGTGAACCCATGCTGCCTTGGATCCTGCAATCCATTTGTTTTAAAGTAATCCCCAATCCTTTCCTTAGTAGCTTTCCATAACTCTTGCCCACCACCAGAGTCAGGCTTACCAGTCGGTAGTTTTCTGCCTCCTCTATTCCCACTTTTGTGTAGTGGGACCACATCTGCTCCTCCAGTCTCCTGAACTTCTCCCATATCCAGTGATAGATTAAACAGGGCTGTCATAGGTGCAGATAGTTCCTCCTTGAGTTCCTTCAGTATCCTGGGATGAACCCCATCTGGTCCCATTGCCTTGTCTAGTTTTAGTTTTGCTAGTTCCTGTGGACCCTCTGCTTGGTAAAATGGCTAGTTTTCACATCCCTTCCCTTAATGCCTCTTCTCCAATATCTCTGGCAAATCACCTACCCTTCTTTGTGAATACTGAAAAAAGTACCTATTCAGTATGTCAGCTTTATTCTGGTCCTCTTCCACACTTCCTGCTTTCCCTTTAGTCTTACTATCCCTGTTTTGCTTTTCTTCCTTTCACTTATGTACCTAAAGAATGTTTTATCCTCCTTTTTTGCTGATTTGCAGTGTTTTCCTCCATTTATGCTTTAGCTCTCTTGACTGCCTTCCCTGCCCCCTTTGTTTCTCTTGATAACTCTCCCTGTTCTCTTCCTTCTGTGTCAACTTGTACCTTTTAAATGCCTGCTTCCTTTCCTTTACCTTATCTGCTACTTCCTTGGAGAATCATAGCAGTCTCCTTCTTTCCTGCTCTTCGTAACCTGCCTGACACAGTGATTTGTTGCCTTCTCAATGGCCTTCCTAATATTTGCCCAATTTTCCTCTACCCCACCCTTTCTCCCTACTTTTGCTAGGGCTTCTTTGAGACACTCTCACATTTTCTTGAAATCAGCCTCCTCGAAGTTCAGGACCCCTCATTTTAGTGTGGATAGGTTCTAGCCTGGTCCTTAAGTTGAACCACACCATATGATGATCACTGGTCCCCAGGTGACTTCCCACTGTGATGTTGGTGACTCTGTCCCTGTTTGACAGCATCAGGTCCATTAACGTCCCTCATGAGTGGGTTCTTTAACTAGTTGCCTGAGTAATGCCCCCTGTAAAGAGTCTAATACCTTCCTACTTCTAACTGATGCTGCAGCAGGAGGTTCCAATCCACATCTGGTAGATTGAAGTCCCCATTAGCAACACCTCACCTTTGTTAGCCATCTCTTGGATTTCTTCTATCATATCCTTATCTTCCTCCTCCTTCCCCTCTGCTGGAGGTCTGTAGATTACTCCTATCCTAATGGCGCCCCTCCCTGTCTCCAGAGTGACCCATAGTGCCACCACTTTACTGTGACATCCCTGCATTTCTGTGGCCTTTATGGTCTCCTCACATAAAGAGCCACCCCCACATTTTTCCAACCCTGTTCCTCCTGAATAGTACATACCCTGGTATGGCTACTTCCCAGTCCTGGTTTTCATTGCACCAGGTCTCTGTAATTGCTACTATGTCTAGGTCTCCTGTTGCCATGGTGGCCTCTAAGTCTGCCATCTTGTTGCCCAGACTTGAGCATTTGTGCACATGGCTCTCCAATTTGCACTTCCACCTCCTCCTTTTGCACTTTGCCTCCCCTTTCCTCTGTTATTTTCCTTCCTCTTCCTCTAGGTTACCTGTTTGTGTTTGTTACAGTAGCTTTGGGACTTCTCACACTGGGGTCTCTCTGCTAACTCTATTAGCATTACGGGGGACAGACTCTATCTTCTCGCCTTGTTCTGCCTCCCTTGGCTGTTTAAATGCTTGCTAATGTAGCATTTAAACTGTTCACTATGATCTCAGTTCCTTCCTGGAGGGATGCAGGCTGCCGCCTGTACAGGCCTCTATCCCTCCAGGTGGAGTCTCAGTCCCCAGTGAATCCAAATCCTCTTCTCTGCACCATTTCTTTAACCATAAGTTGAAGTCCCAGGTTTGGAGCCTCCTGTTATCCCCTTGTCATGGACAGGTAGCACCTCTAAGAAAGTAACAGATTTTGCCACTTGCCTAAGACCCTCCCAGCTTCCTGAACTCCTCTTGAACTGCATCTGGCCTCTCCCCAGCAATGTCATTTGTCCCCAAGTGGATGATGACATCTAACTCTACCTTTCTCCCTGCCTCTCCAGCGATCGTTAGTCTCCTCCTTCCATCCCTATGAGTTATGGCACGGGGAGGCACCACCACCATCTTCTCATCCATACCTCTCCCAATTGTATCCCACTTGCTATCAAGTTCCCAACCAGGATTCACTTCCTTCCTCTTCCTCTGGGGTCCTCTGCCTCCTCTTTAGGGTCTCCACCATGGAGGACCCCCACATCCATCCCAGCCACTACTTTGGGTGCCTCTGTGGGACAGTTCTGCCCTGCCAGTGTGACATAGGTGCTCTGTGCAGTGTGGGATTTGGGATGTGCCTCTGCTTCCTCACCTTAACCCTGTCTGAGCCCATTGCTGTCCAGCTGTCCCTCTTTCCCTGCACCATGTGAGGAAGCAGAGGTTGACTTGGTGGTCCCTGAGTGGGGGAGGTCTTCCTAACCCAAGCCCTCTCGGTCTTGAGTCTAGCAACCTCCTCCCTCAGCCCAGAGATATTCCTGCAGATAGGGCAGCACCGCTAGTCTTCAGAAAGTCTCCCTGAAGACTGCTGCCCCACAGTCAATGCACTGAACCACTCCCATCATAGTAACTCCCTATATCTAGACCTTATCTGCTACCCCGCAAGATTCCCTGATCCAATAACTGGACCTGCTGGCTCAGCTCCATCAAGCCCCTGTATGCACACAACCCCTGAGAGCTATTTATATTTTTTTCTCTCTCTTCTCCTTTTACAAACTTTTCATAGTGTGTAAAGGGCCATAAATACTTGTCTTGGCCATTTTGTCAGATGTTTGAAAGTCAGGTGCCTGTTTAGAAAGTGTTCTTGAATTTACAGTTTACATTGACTCTTCAATGTAAACTGTAAAAAGTATGCTTCATTTTACTATGAAGCATATTTATGTTCCTCAGTTCACTTGAAAACCCACAGGTTAAGAAAACAAGATCAAGATTTACTGGGCAGAACTGTGTGAAATTCTTGGAATTCCTTCTAGTATTTTAGAAGCAGAATGTTGATTCTGCATTAATTCCACCAATGGAATTTACATTGTACAGAACACTGTAGGGGACTGAGGGACTCAGATATTGTGGAATATTCCTCAAATCTTCCACTTGGGACTTTTTTCTCCAACCCTACATATTTTCTGGAGTGATACAGGGCCTTTTGCCGCTTTTAAAATATTTGCAAAGTTGAAATCCATAAAATGCAATTGACATAATTTATGTATTTATTTTTGTAGGAAATATCCATGGACAACAAGTGTCCATGTACAAAATGTTTTGAGTCAACTCAATTAAAACACTGTATTATGGGGCATGGCATTGACCCTATAGGTAGGATTGAGTAGGCTGTTTAATGTTAAACCTCAATTTTTGCACCATAGTAACTTTGGCATCATTTACAAAATAGCTCAAAATGTGGCATGGCCTGGCATGATCAGGTTGTCAGAGTCTCAATATGTGAAAAGTTCTAGGGCGTGCATATAGTTCACTTATCCACACTCTGTCAGTTTCACTGGAATGCGATGATTGGCTGGACATCTTTAATCTAAGCCCCTCCCACAACTCGGGTGGATATACTGTATCTCCCGACTCCACCCCGTGACATCAGATCTTTCTTTCGCTGGAAGAACAGGTCACCTCTTTCACGCTCTGTGTAGGATTTCTCAGCACCATTGGTGAACTCTTATTTCAAAGTTTCAAAGCTGAAGTAATGATTTTCATGCAGTTTTCTCAACTGCTTCTCCAGATTTACAATGGATCACAAGAAGTCTGGATTCAAATTTTGCATTCCATGCCATCAGAAGACATCATTCACTGATCCACATAACACATGCATGTACTGTCTGGGTGGGCAACACAATATTGCTGGGTACAGCCTTTGCTATCCATGCCTACTGGAGTCCCTTGAAGATTGAAAGCTCCAGCTCATGCTGGCTCAGCCTTTGGAACAGGATCCAGAGGATCATTCTAAGGGAGGCAAAAAGCCTTGGCAACTGTTGGATCTGCAACACAGCTTGTGGTCCTTGAAGCGGAAGTGGTGGTGGCCACAGCAGGCATCTCCTTAGCCTCAGTGCTATTCCCACCTGGGCCCATCATCAGAGGGACCCTTGTAGGTCAGTTCCTATTATTTGTGCCAGTTTCTCCAGACCATGGGGGGAGCCCACCCACTGCAGTCTAAGGCCAAGTCAAACAAAATCTTCTCACCACTGTCAGTAGTTGGAGGATGGGGAGAAATCTGGATCCTCCCTGTCCCTTAACTCACCTGAATGCTTGATGGCTGTCGAACACCCCTCAACCGATGGGCAGATCAGGCAGGTCGAAGGCTCATCTGCCCCATGGGTAAACCAGTCCACCTTGACTTCAGTTAACCAGCCTCCCAAGATCTTTCTCAACACATCAATCCATTGTCAGATAAGGCCAAGGATTCAGTCTTGCAGAGCTTTGTGCTTCTGGTACTCACACAGGAGGAAGTGGTTTGATCAGTGTCTCTGGTTGACCGGTTCAGGATGAGCCTCCCACCATATTATTGAATGTGGGCCAGTGAGTGATTTACAGCTAGCACCAGGAGACTGCACTCACTGTCGACTGGGTGATCAAGGTCATAGTCGAGGTCATGACCGAGGCATTCACAATCTTGAGCCTGCTCAGCTGGGAGGCACTGCCATTGGCACACCTTTCCTCCTCATTGAGTGAGGAGCAGCACTGGTGGAAATTGTACTGGTGCTATAAGGAGTTCCTCTGGCAGCAGTGGGCTGTTATAGAGCAGAGTAGGAGGCTACTCCCAAGAACTTAAGGACCCCTAGCAGACACCATTGGTTTCTCCACTGGCTCAACTTCTGCCAATGTTTCCAACATATGCTCTCTGCTGATCACAGTGGAGCCACCATCATGACAACCACTGGTCAGTGCTCCAACTAAGGATTCCAGCCATTTGGGTCCCAGCTTGGCAGGCCAGTTGTCGGTGAGGATCATCCTGGGTGACAAGTCCCAGGAGGTCTGGGGCAAACTGCAGCCAAGGGTTCTCTTCAAGGTGTGATCAGATGGCTCAGATCAGGAGTCCATGGCCCTCTGGGGCTCTGTTGTTCAGTCATGGTGCAGTCAAGGTGCACCCACTGACCAGGGTCGGTCTTGCTCGGGTGCTGCTCCACATGATAGTGGAGTCCACATCCATCCCACTGGAACCAGTCCAGAAGAGGGCTAAGTACCTCCTACAGACATTTTGGATGGGGATGAATCCACAGGGGTTCCCTTACCTGTGGCTGAGGTCATCTTGGGACTGGCCCTGGAGCTTTGGCATCTACCATCCTGCCCAGCACCCTCAGCCAGTATGGTCTGCAAGTAAAGGGTTCCTACAGGCTCCATTTTGGGTTTTTCTGACCACCCTTTGGCCAAATGTCTATTTATGGACTTGGTGTCTGTAAACCAGAATACCAGGAAAAGTGGATGCTTCTTTGGACAAGAAGTCCCATAAGATTAACCAGACTACTAAAGGTGGATGCTGCAGCTACCCTGCATCCCTGGTAGGTAGCTATGCCATCATGATGGCAAATTATGGACATTCCATGCTGGGAATGTTCATATAATGCCCCCAACATCCACTCAGTGCAGCAGATAGCGGTGGAACTCATCAGAGACCATGGTCAATCACTGGCTAAACACCACCTTCTGACAGCCTTGAGCATTAGTGAATCTTGTGCCCTTGTGGTGGCAGTGGCTGTCTCTATATGATGCAGGGCTTGGTTGCTCTTGTCCATCTTCATGGTAGGCACCCAATAGATGTTGGCTGATGTCCCATTTCTGAGAACTGACCTCTTTGGTTCTGGGGTAGAACGGCATCTCATGACGATTGAGAAGTGCAGTGAGACCCTAGATTTTGTGACTTCATCTAGAGGGAACTGAAGAAAAAGCCTAAGAAACAAACCTTTCAATATTTGTCCTTCCAGTCACAGCCCTCTGGTAGCAGCCTCAGCAGGGGCAGTTTCAGACCTGGTGCCCAAAGAAGTCTGGATGTCAAGGTCCAGAAAATGGGGGTGGGGTGGGGGTAGCGGTGCCCTCTGGCAGCAGCCACTGGTGGCCCTCAAAAGTTGCCCAGTGATAGGTTGGGAGTGTCATCCTCCACCTGTTCTGTCCCTGACTGCTCTCCCTATCAGAAGCAGGCTACATCTCTTCCTGCCACATTGGTCTGCTCTAACAATGGATGATTGGGTGTTGATACAGTTGGAAGAGGACTGTCTTTGATTTTGAGGCTCTCCCAACTCTCTCCACATGCCCTGAGAGGCTGGGTTGTCTCAACACATCCTGACCAATCTTAGGAAGGAGATTTCTTTGAACCTTGTGAAAGGAGCCATAGCCTGTGTCCAGAACATCCTGGCCAGTCAAGGATACATATCCAGGTACTTTTGATCCCAAAACAGATGGGGAGCTGGCACCCCATACTGGATCCTCACAATCTCAACAGTACATACTGAAGTGCAAGTTCTGGATTGTCACTCTGAGCCAGATTTACCATCCCTGGAGCAGGACATGTGGTTCTCCCCTGGACCTTCAGGATGTGTTCTTCCACATTACTATCTAGAGGTCCAACAGCCTGTACCTCCAGTTCTGAGTGGAGGGGGTCTTGTACCAGTTCCAGGTCATGTCATTTGACCTTTCATCAGCTCCCAGTGTCTCCACCACATGCATGGCAGTGATGGTGGTCCTCCTGCAGAGTGCCTAAGGGTCATTGAACCATGACCTGGAAGACTGGATGATAGCTGTTCTATTCAGAGAGGCCATGGTGAGATCCACAGCCCTAGCTATCCAGACCTGCAGAGACTTGGGCCTCTTGGTCAACCTGGACAAGTCCAAACTGGAACCAAAGCAGGGATCAGGTTCACCAGGGCAGAACTAAATTCCTTGCAGGCCAAGACCTGCCTCCCAGTGACCCAGGAACAGGATCTTACCTCCATTACCTGAGCATTTTGGATTGTGCTCTTGTACCCTTCTTGGGATTTCCTACAGCTGCTGGAATACATGACATCCTGAACTAGCGTAATCTGCTGGGCCTGCTGGCAGATGCATCCCTTCAGTGTGAGCTGGGCCATCAGTGGTCCCAATGCCTAGACCACTTTGGACCAGCCAGCCAGTCATGGTGATCCAACCAATGTGGGACACCATCCAGTGGTGGCTGGTCTTGAAACATCTGGAGTTAGAATTCTGTTTGCCTGCCAGAAGCCAACTGCCAGGTTGACAACGGATGTGTCTCTACTAGGGTGAGAGTGCACCTGGGAGACCACATGTCCCACAGGTTCTGGTCCCCAGGGAGCCCTGTCACCATATAAACCTGCTGCAGTTCAATGCAGTGCACTTGACTTTGGTGAATGTGCTCTGCTAGTCAGTGGTCATGTCATTAAAGTCTAGACAGACAATACTACAACCATATTTTACCTGAACAGACAGGGAGATACATTCCCTCTTCCTTGTGCTGGGAGGCACTCCACACCTGACCTTCATGCACAGCCTGGTCACTGATCTCCTGGCAATTTATGTCATGAAGAGAAACAATCAGCTGGCAGACACTCTCAGCCAGGTAGGAGGGACATCGCATGAGTGGTCTCTGAATAAGGAGGTGGTGAACCACCTGTTCTCCCTGTGGAGCTCACCCTTGGTGGATCTGTTTGCCTCCTGAGAGAACACTAAACTGAGGGTGTTTGCGCCCACCCCCACTGTCCAGGACACTGATGGGATGCCTTCATGAGGCCCTGAACACCAGGCCTCATACATGCCTTTCCTCCCTCCCTTCCAGGAAGGACAAGGTGCAGATGATCCTGATAGCACCAGACTGGCTAACGTAGCTATGGTACTTGGATCTCCTCAACCTCAGCAGATAGTTTCTGTGAGCAACTGGCTGTCCACCAAGACTGGCTGACGAGAGTTTGTTGGACAGTTCTGCACCCAGATCTTCAGTCCTTGCACCTCACAGCCTGGTTTCTGAGTGACTTCAGTTCCAGGCCTTGAGTCTATCTGGGGATGTCCTATACATTGTGAAGGCATCCAGTAAGGAGTCAACTAATAGGTGCTATGCCTTTAAATGAATAAGATATTACATTTGGTGTCAGAGCAAGGAGCTTGATCCGCTTGCCTGCCCTGTGGCTAGCATCCTGTAGTACCTTCTCCCCACCGGTGTGAGAACCTCCTGCACCATGGGACTTATTGCTAGTCCTGGCTATGCTCATGGGCTAGCCATTCAAGGCAATGCACAGGTGACAGTTATCACACCAATCATGGAAGACAGCCTTTCTGGTGGCCATCATACCTTCCTGAAGGATTGGGAGCTCCAGGCCCTCTCAGTGGAGTCTCCCTACCTGGTCATCCACAGGGACAAAATTATCCTTCCCACCAACCTAAAGTTCCTCTCAAAGGTAGTATCAGAGTTCTACTTTAACCAAGTGATTAACTTACCTGTATACTTTACCAATCTTTCCTCAGAGGCTGACCGCAGGCTCCATACCCTGGACCTGCTAAGAACGCTTCCTATTGTGCAGAGCACATGGCTTGGACTCAGGGACAGGCTTGCCAACTGTTTGTCACCTATGCTGAAGCTGCACCTGGCAGACAGGTAACCTAATGGACAATTGCAAGGTGGATCACATCTTGCATCCACCTCTGCTATATGTTGGCTTGTCAGGAGCCTCCCATAGTGATTAGGGCTCATTCCACCAGGCAGACCGCTGCCTCTGTGGCTGCTTCCAGAGATATCCCCATATAGGAAATTTGTAAAGCTGCTACCTGGAAGTCGGCACATCTTCATTTCACACTACTGCATCAACCCTCAAGTCATGCTGGGATATGTGTTTGTGGACATCGGTTCTCCCATCTCCATTTCCCAAGTTGGGGTGCACCTTGCCCTCTCTTCCTGGAGTACTTCTAGGAGTTTGGCAAAGTGTGGATAAGAGAGTCATATCTCGCACCTAGAAGAATAGGTTACTCACTTGTAACCATAGTTCTAGGAGTGGTATATGATTCACATTCACGCAACTCACCATTCCTCCCTGGAAAGTGGCACCTGATCCTGCTTCCAGCATGTGATATCTGATGTAATGGGATGGAGTTGAGATATATCTACCCAGATAGTGGTAGGAGCTTAGCTTAAAGACATCCAGCCAATCATCGCATTCCAGTGGAACTGCGAGAGTGTGGATGTGAACCATATAAACTCCTAGAACTACAGTTACAAGTGAGTGACCTATTCTTTTATGACAGCATCTTGTTCAGTTTTCAGGATACAGAGCACTAAAAAAACAAGAAAAAAAAAACATTTGTTTTCCCTATACTTCACATTGCATATGTTTGTTCTTACCTACAGTCTAGACTGTATAAATTGTTTTCATGAAATTTTAGGGGCTGAAGGGCTTGTGCCAAGAGTGTGTCTTTAGAAGGTTTAGTGAAAAATAGGGTTCCAGAGTTATAAGGATTTTTAGTTAACCGAGAAATGTGAATGTTTAAAAAGAAAAAAAGGCGAGTGATTTACCTGTCATGCTGAAAAGAATACCCATCATGTAAAAAAAAATACTTACCATAATGGCCACTACCTTGCTTTTTGTTTTAAACTCACAAACATTGAAAATACATACAAATTATACATTTAGAAAAACAACAACAACAACAACAACAACAACAAAACAAACACCTGAACCTAGCTAAATGAGATCCATATAGCTAGATTCTGGTATTTATTTTTGAAAAAAAAATGCCTGAAATAATTTTTCTGGGAATCCCAAAATCCAGGGTGCCAAGCTTATTGAGAAGAGCTTTCTGCTTGTGTTCTCTGTATGAGAACAGTGGATCTTCCTGACCTCTGCAGCCATGAATGGAAGTGTGCTGCCTGCTACATTGCCAGCAGTGAGCCAATGATCCCTTGATCACTCTTTCTCATCTCATCTGTCTGTCTGTCTGTCTGGATATCTATTTAATGTGTTACGTGGACCAGGGTTCCCACCCACAGGACCACTTCTTTCTCCCTCCTCTCCAGGCCGTCTGTCCGCCTTTCCCAATGTTTATAAATATATATTCTTTGAAAAAATGACGTTAATGTATCAGTTAAGGTTGATATCAAACTGTAAAAGGAGGAAATACAATGTTAGGGTTTTCAAACTAACACCCTACCCTCTCCCTACACACAACAACAGGTGTCGGGTGTGCCTTGGGGTCATCAGCCATAATGTTTATCCCATTCCATGAGTACATAAGCTGAGATGGATACAGTATAGGAGAGGATAAGCATTAGGGCTGATGACCCCATGGCACACCCCAGACACCTGTTGGTGTGTGCATGGAAGGTGGGTGTGAGGGTGAAACATTAACATTTTATTGCCTTCCTTTTATGGTTTTGATATCAACTCTAACTTATGCATCAAACATAGTTTTATTGCAAATAATTTCTTACTTTTGAGATAGTGTAATCATAGCCTTATTTGCCTTTGAGTGCACAGTGCCCTTCGGCCCTGCATCCCATCCTCCATAGATGTGTAAATGTATGTCACTGTGGAGGGTTCTGCACTCCAATTTATAGGAAAACAGTGACCAAATTGCCAGCATATCCATCTTATTACCTTATGTACCTGGTACAGAAAAGTTTCAAAACACTACCAAAATGTAATTCCGTAACTACAGTGCCATTCTGTGCCACAGGTGCAAAAACACGTTTTGACTAGGATTTGAAAAATGACAGCTATGACATATATGTGATGGGGTAGTTACAAATCTATGTTGAATATTTGGGGTCAAAGTCATTAAAATGTCCAAAGTTATGAGTGTGCATAGCAAAATTCAACAAACTTTCATAACTTTGTCATTTTACATATTTTGACTTCACATTTTCAACATAGCCTTCTTATGACCACACCTCATGAGCAATATAGCTGTCATTATCAAATCCCACCCAAAAGGTGAATTTGCCAAGGGACCGTGGAAATCACCTTTGGCAGAGTTATGAGTGACAGTCATACTGTTCTTGAGGTTGGGTTTCCAAAGGCTATGTTGAAAAGTTGATATCAAAATATGCAAAATTGGAAAAGTTATGCACCAAAGTTGAAAATACCATTGAAATATATTGATTTCCATACGAAAAAATATATTTTTTCGTGTGTTGTCATATGAATAAGATCTTTTTCATATTATGTCAATATGAAAAAGAATTTCAGTGTTAAATAAAATACATTTTAAGGGCATTACTGGAGCAGTAAAGTGCAGAATGCACCTAAGTGGGTCCCATCACAAGCTACATGTGTTGGTTCTGCTCCAGAATATCAATTTTGGGGTTTCCAAATTTCAACCTATGAGGCAAAACTGAAAACAAGATGGTGGCCATATGAAAATAAATTTTTCCATACAAAGCAGGATTCCTTTTTCAGTTCATACAGCTGTCTTTTAATGCTTACTGAGCATGATCAGAAACACTTTTTTCAGATTTTTAAAATGTAATAACTTACAAATGATCTATTATGTTTTTACCAGTCTAGCAAAAGACACATCTGTGGGTTAGTCCCTTTCTGCCCTGAAAATTTCAGACCAAAATTCCAAATCATCCAGGCTGTAGGCAAGTTCAAAGAAAAATCCCAGCAGAGTCAATGAGCAACAAATGCTTTATTCACCTATCTGGAACTCAGAAACCATACATCTGACCAGAACATAACTTGCTGCATCCAGAGATCTACCATGGCTGACAGTGCATGCCAATTATCATGCAAATCTGTTGAATAGTTGCAAAGTTATTAAAGTGCAAATTTTTGAGTTTAACATTAAAGTGCGTACTCAACCTAAATGTTGTTAATGCATCAATTAGGTTAACATGACAAAAGTAGGAAATGTGGCATTGAGTTTCCATAACACCACCCTACCCTATGCAGACCAAGAGGCATCGGGGAGTGGCATTGGGTCATCAACCTGAAAACTCACCCCATTTCATTCTAAAATAAGCTGGGCGGGTACAGAATAGGAGAATGGGGTGACCATCAGGGTGACAACCCCAGTGCCACCCCCTGATGCCTCTTGGTTCACGAGGGTAGGTGTGGTGTTATGGGAAACCCTAACGCCACAATTCCCACTTTTGTTGCTTTAACCCTAACTGATGCATTAATGAAGTTTTTTGCAATTTATTTCCTTACTTGTTGAGATAGTATAATAATATGCTTATTTTACAGTGGGAGTGCAGGGTCTTTTGGACCCTGTGCTCCTATCCTCCATTGTGATAGTATAACGGTATCCTGATTTCATTGTGGGAGTGCAGTGTCCTTTGGACCCTGTATTCCCATCCCTCCATTGTGATAGTATAACAGTATCCTGATTTCACTGTGGGTGTGCAGGGTCTGAATTGTGACAAATAGTCATAACTCTGCAATTTTAATCAGGTTGACCTCAAATTTTCCACATAGCCTTCTTATGACCTCACCACTTGTACCCACTTCAGATCTTTTTCAAATTCCTGCCAAAACGTAATTCTGTACAACTGCAATGTCATTTTGCACCAGAAGTGTGAAAACACATTTTGGCCAGGATTTGAAAATGACAGCTGTCACATTCATGAGGAGGGGTAATAATAGCAAGGCTATGTTGAAAATATGGGGTGAAATATAGAACATTTCTAAAGTTATGAGCATGTAGTGAGACTGCAACAAATGCTCATAATGCAGTCATTTTTTTATAAATTTGAACCCCAAATTCTGACATGGTTTTTGGTATCTTTATTTTACGAACAAATATGACTGTTGTTACGTAATCCCATCAGAAGATGATTTCACCATCTAAGTGCAAAATCACCTTTTCTGGCATGAGTTGCCTAATGACAGTCATATTGTTCATGAAGTGTGGTCCCCAAATTGCTATTTTTGAAAATGTCCAGGTTATGCCGAAAGTTGAACCCCCACCCATGGAAATACATTGAAGTACATTTACCTTAGTTCAGATTGCAGTCACCAGTTCCAGCAGCAAGATGTGTCTTCGATTGTCTGACGGGTCTCAAGCCTTGGACCTCCTTAGGTGAGTGGTGGTTGGTGGGAACATTAGGGGGTGCTGGGATGTGGGTGACAGTGGTGGTCATGTAGGGGTACACGCAACATCAGCTGAGGAAATTTTTTCTTTACAGCTCAGAAATGAGCAAAAGACAATGAGGGATGTTTTTCCTTTTCAGAGACAAAAATAAAGAAGGGACAATGATGGAGGATACCTCACTGCCACCAATGATGGTGAGGACACTGGAGGGGGCACCACTAGATACCAGGGAAAAGATTCAGACTTTGTGCACCCCAAGAAAGAACAGGTGGGCATACAATGAATAAAAATATAAATAAAATTTATATATATATATATACACACATATATATATATACAGGTGTGTGTATGTATGTATATATATATATATATATATATATATATATATATATATGTATATATTGATTCCAACAATTCAGGCACAACACCAGCATATATATTTGACTCACCAGGTAACATTTATAATTCTTTATTGAAAGAATAAAACCACTATCTCAGCACATGCTTGATGCATTTCTGAACCTCCTGGTTCCTTTCTCAAAAGCTAATCTATCATACCAAAAACACAGTTAAATACTTAATAAAATGAACTATCACAAATAATTTACAATATTTCATTGGTGTAAGGCTATCACATGTTAAGAACACCTTAACCATCAATTACTTAATTATGTGCTGCTTTTAGAAATGTATTCTCAACAACACCATCTCCTAATATCCCCATAGGAGATGGCGTGAGAGCAGATGGCCCGCAGCACCTTTTTGGGAGACGAGATGGCCAAAACAATCCTTGTTTGCCATCTCATTTCCTCATTCGCCAACTTTTCTGTCACTGGTGAACAGATGGCCAGACCTGGAATCTTGTTCATTAGCTGAATTCCTTTGTTTGCCATCTATGAATAATGATAGTGAACAAGGAATTTAGTGAGTGGCTAACAAGGATTTAATTAATTTTAAAAATTATTTCTTGTGGGGAGCATATGGATGCTGAAAGCCCACAACACAGCTCATCAACTCCAGATGAGGACAAATCACACATTAATGTGTAAAACAGATATCTCTGGGCAAAGTTATGACACCTTTTCAGGAGAAAATGGAAAGAAACAAGATGGAAGCTCATGAACAAGTACATTTTTTTTGGTGAGCAAGGATCACCAACTGGTGAACAAGTATGCTCCTCACGAACAAAGATCCTTGTTCGTTCCTTGCAGCTATCCTGAAAAATGAAACTCCCTTTAAAAATAATGGGAATTTTAAAATGCTATAACTATAGAATGGATTAATATTCTTTCACCAAATAAATGCTGGCCTATCCTGTGACCCAATCTCTCTCTACATAAATTTTGGACCACAATTCCACATCATGTCTGTGCAGCATGATGAGACAAAATTGCAAAAGTGGAGAATTTTCAATTTTTCACTATCCGATCTCAGAATCAGCAAATCCAAATAGAAGAAACTTAGCACATCAAGCGATCAACCCCAGGAGACAGCACATGCAAACTTTTGCAGATCCATTGAACAGTTGCAACATTATTAAGTGCAAAATTTTAGGTTTAACATAAAAACTGCTGCTAAACCCTAACTGCACTATAGTGACATTACAGCTCCACTTTTAATAAGTTACAAAAACTTTGTTAATGCTCCATTTATAGTCAAAATGACAAAAGTTGGGAAATGAGGTGGTAGGGTTTCCTAATGCCCCACCCTCCCAAACCAGGCAGAAGAGACACGTGTGGAGTGTGCCCTGGGTGTCTCAACCCTAATGCTCACTCCATTCCATCTGTAAATAAGGTCAGATGTAGACTTTATGACAATGGGTTAAGCATTAGGCTTGAGAAGCTCAAGGCACACCCCACACCTGCTGTCCTGCCTAATTTGGGAGGGTGTGGTGTTAGGGAATCTCTAATGCCCCATTTACCAACCTTTGCTTGCTTTGACTCCTAACGGAGCTGCTTAACGGTTATTTGCAACTTATTTCTTACTTTTGAAATAGGATCCTTGTTTTTACTGTGGGAGCACATGGTCCTTGGACCCTGCACTCCCATTCCTCCGTAGATGCTATATATATATATATATTTATATATATATATATATATATATATATATATATATATGTATATGTATATATATATGAATAGGGATACATGATGGGCATGAGTGTGATATGGAAAACTGTATTCATTCCTTTAGAGTGACCTCTGAATATTCACAAGTGGTGAAGCCATAAGTGAGTATCCAGAGGTCACTGTGCAGGAATGAAAATAATTTCCATATCACACAAGTGCACATCATGTATCCAATTTATACAATAGTGGCCCTATTGTTGCAAAGTTATGATTTGCACAGGTTTGTGCGGGTGTGATAAATGTCATTTATTATTACTGTGCTGATGTCAGCAGGATTTATCACATTTGGGTGAAAAATAAACATTTTCATCAGAAGGAATATGAGATCAATCCTATTGTGTAAAGATATATATTTTAGAGGCAGCGGTCATGCCCCTGTAGTTAGGGTTGAGTAGGCACTGTAATGTTAAAACTCATTTTTGTAGCTTAATTACTTTGCAACCGTTCAACCGATTTGCATGATATGTGGAAAGTGCGGTATGGCATGGTAGATCTCTTGATCTACCAAGTTGTGTTTTGTTCAGACATACGGTTTCTGCACAGCAAAATATCAAAAATGCACTTTTCTCCAGTTTTGATGCATTGTTTTGCCTATGGCGCTGCAACCACACGCATGTGGTCTTTTGGTCTGCAATTTGAACATGGAAAGAGGTTTGGTCAAGGAACAATCCAGCACTGATTTTGTAAAAAAAATATGAATCTGTTCAAAAGTTATTACATTTTTAATTTTGAGTTCTGAGCAAGTTCGTTCACTCCAAAATTTATATGTATTTTTGTGAACTAAAAATAGTTTCATGGTCAAGGAATTTGCTACCTTGTGAAGTAAAATCCTGGTCCATCAGTAAAATTATTTGTCTGCAAGCCGCCATCTTGTTTTCAGTTTTCAGCCAAACAATATGTCGTAGCTTTGTCTATGAGTGACTTTTGGGCCAAATAAGTCATGGGTTTTATTCAGGGTGATGCATTCTACAAAGCCATACCTTTGGTTTAGTTAGTTTTGTCAAAAAATAGCTTTTAAAAATTTAAAATTCTCTCTGACCACAATTCGCTATCAATCCTAGTCCATGAGCCTACAAAATCCTGGTCCATAAGACAATCCTGGTCCATGAACTTTGTCCATCATGGGGTGACCACATAGCTGGAATTTCATTACCAGATGTCCCTGGGAATGACCAGATGTTCCTGATGGAGTGACCAGATGTGCTTGATGGTGTGACCAGATGTCCTCGCGGACTAGAATTTGTTTAGCTAGTGGACTAGGATTGATCTTACGGACCAGGATTTTGCTGTCTCATGAATGACAAATTTTTAAAGGTGTAAAAACATTACGATTGCATAGCTCATTAATGGTTTAGTCTTTTACTTGAAATTTACAGGGTGTTGGGAGGATGCCCTATAGGTTTGAATTATGCTGTTTAGGTGTTGGAGAATTAAGTGTTCCATAGATATGCCATCACGAAGTTGAGATTTTTCCCTAGGATAACATTATGGGTCTGTCATGCCTTTCAGTGCCCATATCTCGAAAATAAAGCAAGATACAGAGTTTTCACTAGTAGCAGCTTAGATCACTTTTAAGTGATCTATGCTCCTAGAACAAAATTTGAAACCATAGACCAGTGGAATGTTTTTGTGGGTTGCCTGGTAAATGATATATTGTCAAATTAGTGTCACAAGGGTTAAAAAGTGCTTGTCCAGTGCTTTTGGTGCCTATATTTTAGTTATATTACACTTTTCAAAAAGCATAGATATTCATGGCAAAAACTGTGTTTACTGCATCAGTTAGGGTTAAGTGACAAAATGAGGAAATAAAATGTTAGGTTGAGCCCCTAACCCTCACTCATACCCACACACCATCCTCCCACAGACTGACAGATGCCGGGTGTCCATGGGGTCGTGAGGCCTCTCACCCCATTCTCCTTAACTGTAGCATGTCAACCTTCTTATACATGGTATGGAGTGAGAGTTAGGCCTGACAACCCCAGGGCACACCCCAGTATCTTCCAGTCTGTGGAGGATAGGTGTGTGGGTTGTGTGTAGGGGGTTAGGGGCTCAACACTAACATTTAATTTCCTCACTTTTGTCACTTTAACTCTAACTGATGCATTAAATGCAGTTTTGCCATGAATATATATAGATGTGCACTCACTTATACCACCCATGGATAATACGGGCAGTCGGATTTAGCTGGCAAACAGCGCTAACCAAAAGCCAATCAGCATATTCCCCTTTTAAATGCCACTGCTTATAGCGATCTTTGTCCACTTACTATTGCAGGCACTTAAAGCACCAGACTGCTCTCTGTAATTGACATAAGTTGTTTATGTTAAGTGGTGTAATTAACACCTTGGTACATTTAAGCACCCGCTTTCAGCTTCTTTTCAGAACTATTACAAAGAAGTGATCAGTGACCTTAGAGGTGTTGCAGAAGGTGTGGCTGTTGATTGCTCTATTGTTTTGCTGCTACAGCCCCCAATCATAAAGCACTCTCACTGAGTGAGAAGGTGGAATGATTTAACAAATGTGACCTGGCTCAGCAGCTTAACCTCCTGAAATCTGCAATCACCGATCTCCAGAAACCGCAAGAGGAGATCATGAGAACACAAAGTCACACTGGGGATGTGAGGAGAGCTCCACTAACACTCCAACAGGTGATGGAACAACACTCAGAGATAGCCCTGGACTGGACAGCTCTTTCGACTGCTCAGAAGGTTTGGAAACCGTACTGTGTTAGGTCCACTGTACAAGCTAAAATCATACTGTTCACTTTGTCTTACAACTGCACTGCAGTAAACACCAAAAATAAATTAAAATCACTTGTTGGAACATGATTTCTTGTCTTCATCTCAACTTAAGCTATAGCGACCACTGCCTATAGTGGGCAAGATGCATTTGCACCAATGTGCATGCTATAAGTGGTGCCGACTGGATATATAAATAGGGCATATGTGATGGTTATCCATGGATACATCATTTATTTGAATGAGCAGAGTGTGACCTCAGTTGACCTCATGAGTGGTGGAGCCACAAGTGAGATGCCGATGTCACACACTGCAAGTTCAAATAAATGATGTATCCCTTGGATGGCCATCACATGTGCAATTTATGCCATTTTTTATGTTTATTTGTGGTTGTGTTTGTACATTTTATCATTTTACATGGTACTATTTGTAGTGAGGCATGTTGTGAAGCAGAGTTTTTCATTTTGTGTGGGTTAGCTATGTGAAGAATTTAATTGGGAGTGTGTGGTTTTGTGTAGGATGTGATTGGGCATGAATGTTGTGAATGAAAGTGCTTGTGGTTTGCTATTGGGTGATGTAGCGTGGGAAAAGTTGTGTGACTGGTCCGCTTGTTTGAGTGATGTTGTGGGTATGGCTTGAGTGCTGTGGTGCAGTGCGTGGTCTGAGCCTGTTGAGTGTTCATGAGGGAGCATTTGCAGTGGACTTTGGAGGTTCCTCGAGCATTTGAAGGAACCGTGAGTTGAGGAAGCAGGAGGTGGGTTTCATAATGGCCAGGTGACAGTGTGTAGATGGCAGCATAGTTTTTGGGTGGGGTCCGAGATGTGCTTGGTTGGAGGGTTTTTAGTGATTCAATGGATGGTGTAGTCGGTCATGGATGTGGGGCATGAAGATTCCAAAGAGAGGTTTTGTACTGTTTTTTTTTAGGAATTTTGGAGGATTTGGGGCATGGAGAGCCTGAAGACTGGAAATATGGGATGTAGATTGGTGGATTGTGGTGGCTTGGGAGGTTTCTTGGTTCACTTTTGGGATTGGGGCATGAAGAGCCCAAAGTTTTTGGGGGATCGGTTAAGGATGTTGATAAGGACTGAGGCAGGAAGAGCACGAAAGATTTTTTATGTTGTTATTTTTTAATTTGTTTTTATTTTGAAACTGGGACACCTTGGATATGGTAGACTGTGTGAGTCGATGCGGATTGGGTCCGAAGAGCCTGATGATTTATTTTTTATTGGTACATCCTGGACTTCGGCTTGGGCATGGATTTTTTAATTCTTGTGTACATTGGATCATGGATAAAGGGATGGAAGTGCATGACTGTGTTGGCGTTGGACAGTGTGCAGTAAGGGAAGGAGTACCTCTTCATAAGGAAGTGCAGTGAGGACATCAACAGGTAACGCTGAAAACAGTGCTTTATTTGATAAGCAAAGTAGGTGAACACATGTCTTACCAGTACTTATAAGGAAAATTGAGGAAAAAAATATTAGTTATTTCTATCGGCATATTTTGTATCATCTATTGCGTTTGATATGCTTAGCTGTCTGTAGTAAGCTATAGATATGTTCTAGAAAAATTATTAAAGGAAAAAGAACATTCAGAACAGTTTTATTAAGGTACATTTCTATATAGGTAGTTTCCACACCGTGGTGTGGAATGTTAGATTTTGAAAGAGAATCTGTCATTTTTACATTTCTTTCATAACTGCTGTGATTTACATGAGGTTATTAAGCTAAATAGATATTTCTATGAGGTTTACTTGCAACTGACAGTCCCACAAATTATGTGTCACCAGCTCCACTAGGTTGTTCATTTGTTAAGTAGTTTTGCTATGTCTAGGCCAAGGAAAACAAATAGCTTCAGATATGACATACAGTCTCTGCTCCTGTAAAGAAACAACAAACAGGCAATGTAATTTCAGGATATTCAACGATGGAGCTATCAACTAGACATTTATTTGTACTGTTAGAAGTATTCATGAAAAAGAGAGTCCCTTTTTTATCACATTTCAGCATTATGTAGTGCAGTATTTTGTTTCCACTATGTTCAGTGTCTATGAGTCTTTAGATTTGATGCCACGTTGCTGTTGTGTAGGAACACTTCTTGTACAATGCCGAGTCCTTGGCTTTGATACACATTTGCATTATAAGCTGTGCTATGTGTATAGCTCTGTCACTTTCTTTTCCTTATTATCTGTGTTTTCATTCCATTCTTCTGTGGTAGGCCTCAGTCAGAGTCAGTGTCAGAGTCAATCACCTGGGACCTTCTTTTGTAATGTGTCATACTTGTTTCCTGTAAAAATATAAGTAAACAGTAATGTTTATTGTAATTGATTTTGAATGAAAAAGGGTTGTAGGGTGGTACTGGTGGCTGGAAGGTAAGTATTGTGTGAGAGAATGTGTGGGTGTGACTATTGGTTGGGTGGTTGTGGGAGTAGAGTGATAGGTGTTTTTTTGTGTGGGTTTAAGAACAAAACAGTAAAATAGAAAATATTTTTTTTTACTTAAAGTGGTATGTACCTTGTATTATGTTGAATGTTATGTTCTTCGAGTTATGTTAGCTTGTTAAAACAGGCTCCTAGGAGCTGCTCATAGTTAGCAGGTGTAGAAGTTTGCTTTGCTTTTTTCAGTGCTGGCTCATTAGTAGGCTCTGTTTCGATGCCACTCAGTAGTTTGCAGATCTGTAGCTGTTTGTCTTCATTTATTTTGCTTACTCATTCTGACTCTGTAGCTGCTTATGGCCAGAAATTTGGATTATCTCAGTGGGTGCTACACCACTGTCACATAGCTTTTGCACTAGGTACTTGGAGCTGAGTGGTTAGCCATTTGCTGGTTTCTACATTGGCAGCTGCAATCATGCTTTTTACTATGGTGGAGAGTTCATTTATACCAATAGGTTGATTTTTATACCAGGTGCCTGCTTACTGTTGCTGCACAGAGGTGTTTGCTGAAAGGATGAAGGCTAATCTGATTGTAAAGTTTTTGGGCCTTTTTCTTTGTAGATCTTGTTGTTTGTCACTGGGCATCTGAGGAGGTTGCCTGGTTTTCATATGCCCTAGGTTTAATTTCCTGTATTCTTTTGTGTTTGCACCAGTTCTAGTTTTTGTTTGCTCTTGGTTGTACTGCAAGAATTTTTTGCCATTTTCATCCTGCTTAAATTCTGTCTCCCCAACAGAATGAATGCATCTCTGTGTCATCTTGAAGCCCAAAATACAAACTTATTGTAAGCCACATGGTATTGATGACAGAACCAGGAGTATAGGCACCAAGCTGTTTTTAGTATAATCTATTATTTGATCTGTGAGCTTATCATCTAATTTTGCATTGCACTCTTTTCCAAGGCTTTTGAGTTGCTTCTGCTTTGATTTTAGAACTTGTCTGGTTGTTTCAAATTGTGCAGAAGTTGATAAGGACTGTGGGTAATTGTGCCTTTAAGTACCTTTCAGTGTTTTGAAAATTCCTCTGAGTGTCAATGGTTCATGGTGTAGTGTCTTTTGCATCCAAAAATAGTGGCACTGAACTTTATTTAGTACTGTGGGGCTGAGGGATGCGGTTTTCTTTGATGTTGAAGTTGCTTTGTAGGTAAGATTTTATCAGGTTTAAGTCTAGTGGTATTTTTACTGTGTTAATGTTTTCTGCACTTTGAATAAATTTGAATATTGCAGTACTGTCAATGGCTGTTAGAGGGTCTTTTCTATAGTGGCAGGCTTAAATAATTCAGTGCTTGTTTTTGAATTTCATTTGAAGCAGTTGTAATGGGAAGGAAAGGGTTGTTGACAGTGTTGCTGCTTTCTGCACTTTAATAATATTTGCTGCACTTTCATTTTCAGGATCTACGGGTTGTTGTAGGGTGAAGTTGTTTTCTGTTGTGAGGAGCACTGTGCAGTGTTGGATGGACTGCTTATGGGGAACCTTGTTGTTGCTTTTTCTGTGTGTGTGTAGTAATAATCATGTTGACACTGAAAGCAGTACTTGCATGTGAAGATATTTCTTCATTTACTGGCTCTGCTAATGGCTTATTGTCCATCTCTAACTGAATAATGATGTCCGGACTTCTAGTTCAAAGCTGTTGTCTGCTGAATGTGTCATTCCCATTTTTGATGCTTCTTTGATTTGAGAACTGTTTAAATTTTAAAATATGAACTTTTTTATGCACATGCTTTTTTTTAATACCATGGTCTCTCAGAGCTTCGCTTGCCATTACGGTCAGCTCATGGAGGAAATGATGTTGGTGTGGATGCCAGGTGGCAACAGATGGCACGAGATGCTTAGCATAGTGGACCAAGATAGGGCAGTTTTATACAAATTAGGCTACTGTGATTTGATGGACAGCAGTGTGTGAGATACATGACCTGAGATTGACAGCAGGGTGTGGGATAATGTGCATGGTGATATTTATTCAATGCCTGTGTAGATACATGTGTTTATGCTACTGTTTATGTATTCATACAGGAATATATATATATATATATATATATATTATAGGGGTGGTTGCACCCCTATATTTAGGGTTGAGTAGCGCTTTAATGTTAAACCTCAGATTTTACACGTTAATAACTTTGCAACCATTCAACAGATTTTCATGACATTTGGAATGCCAGCCTGGTATGGTAGCTCTCTTAATTTACTAAATTGTGTTTCAGTCGGACGATGATTTTTGCACAGCAAAGCACCACCGAGTGCACTTTTCACCACTTTTGGACATTTTTGTCTGTGGCTGTGTGGACACCGTGTAGTCTATTGGTCCGAAACTTGAATGCAGAAGGAGCTTGGGCCAAGGAACATGTCATCATTTGTTTGGTGAAAAAATATTAATCTGTTCAAAAATTATTACAATTTGAAATTGCCATTATATCATATGGGAAAATGTATATGTAATTTTGCAGTGTTAATGAGAAAGACCAGATGTCCCTAGGAAAGACTAGATGGCCCAAATTGGGATGCCCATCTCTCAATCACAGTTTGGTATTTGTACTTGAAATTTGCAGGTGTTGAGGGGATGTGATAGAGATGTGAACTATGCAGTTTAGGTGTTGGGGAATTAATTGGTCGCAGAGCTATTCAATGCCATATTTGACATTTTTCCCATATTATTACATTACAGTCTGTATCATGAATTTTGCGCTGTTCTTTTGGAAACTAAGCAAGATACAGACTTTTCACTGCAGGTGGCTTAGATCACTTTTAGGTGATCTATGTCACTGAAAAAGATTTGAAATTGTAGAGTAAGCCTGCAGTGGAATCTTTTTCGTACATTGCATGGTTCATGAGATATTGTGAAATTAATGTCACAAGGGTTCAAAGAGTGCCCGTCCAGTGCTTTTGGTGCCCATATCTTGGAAACGATGTGAGGCATGGGTTTGGATGTGATTGTGGCATGATCTACACACTGTCATGTTACAATGCCACTTGAATTTTTTCCCTAGCTGTTACAGTTCCCAAGATATTAAGACAAATTACTGTTACAAGCATTTGATGGCCAGTAGGAATGCTGCATGGCTATATGTAGCTATTCATAGTGGCAGCACAGGCCCAGAGGGCCTGCGCCCCTCAGATGTATATTGTTATGCAGAATGGGTGTTAGTGGGAGCACGGAGCCCTCTCCCACCAGTACATGCTTTTTAGTGGTTATTATAGGGATTGGTCGTGCCCCTATATTTAGGGTTATGAAGCCACTTCTATGTTATGTGCTTTAATAACTTTGGACCCATTCAATGGATTTGCATGACATTTGGTATGCATGGTGGGTATGGTACATCTCGTGATTTGCCAAATTTAATTTCAGTCAGATCTACAGTTTTTGTAGCACAAAGCCTGAAAATGCACTTTCGCCAGTTTTGTGGGCAGTTTTCCAGAGTTTGTCCGTGGTGCTGCATGGCCATTGTGTGGTGTGCTGGTCTGTAACTGGATATGTAGAAGGAGCTTGGATCAAGGAACATTCCACTTTTTGTTTGGTGAAAAATATTAAGCCATTCAAAAGTTATTAAACTTTAAGTTCGCATTATAAGTCTATGGAAAATTTATATGGTTATTTTGCAAAAGAAGAATGGGGTTTTGGCCATCTGGTTTCTCTTCATGATCAAAGAATTTGCAGGCTCATCAAAGAATCTTTGATCACAAGGAATGCTTTGATCATGACAGCCACCATCTTGTTTTCATTTGCGTAAAAAAACAAATATCTCAGCTCAGGGGTAACTTCTGAAGTAAAACTATGATGGGTTTGATCAGGGTCTTCCTCTATTAAGCCATGGCTGTGGTGTCTTGCAACTATGTCAAAAATAGAGTTTTAAAGTTTAAAATTCTTTGTTGTAGCTCGCTAACCATCTTTGATCGTGAGCCTGCAAATTCTTTGATCGCGAGGGTGCCACTAGATGGCCAGATGTAAAATCAAATATCTCAGCCCAGGGTGACTTATGAAGCCAAACTAGGATGGATTTTGCTCAGGAGTTTTCATTCCATCTGGTCATGCCTGTGGTTTAATGTAATTCTCTGAAAAATTGAGTTTTAGCATTTTTTATTCTTTGATCGCAAGCCTGCAGATTCTTTGGTCATGAACCTGCAAATTCTTTGAATGCGAGATTCTTTGACTGCAATCTTTGATCACGAGGGTGCCACTAGATGGCCAGATGTAAAATCAAATATCTCAGCCCAGGGGTGACTTATGAAGCCAAACTAGGATGGATTTTGCTCAGGAGGTTTCGCTTCTATTGGGTTATGCCTGTGGTTTAATGTAATCTTCTAAAAATTGAGTTTTAACATTTTTATTCTTTGATCGCAAGCCTGCAGATTCTTTGGTCATGAACCTGCAAATTCTTTTGATCGCGAGATTCTTTGACCGTGATCTTTGATTGTGAGGGTTCAACTAGATGACCAGATTTAAAAATCAAATATCTCAGCCCAGGATGACTTTTGAAGCCAAACTAGAATAAGTTTTGCTCAGGGGCTTCATTCTATTGAGTTATGCCTATGGTTTAGTATAATTCTGTGAAAAACTGAGTTTTAACATTTTAATTCTTTGATCATGAGCCTGCAAATTCTTTGGTTGTGAACCTGCAAATTCCTTGATCATGAGATTCTTTGATCATGATCTTCATTCGTGAGGGCGGGACTAGATGGGCAGATTTGGAGGTACCAGATAGACCAATTTCACAACTTTTAAAATTAAATATCTCGGAAACGGTTTGGTCTTTTAACTTAAAATTTGAGGGTGTTGAGGGATGTCCTGTAGGTATAAATTATGGTGTTTAGATGTTGGAAAATTAATTTGCTGTGGAGATATTGCATGATGCATTTTACATTTTACATTTTGCAGATAGCATTCTGCATTGTGCTAGTGACTTGAAATTTATAGGGTAGCTAGCCTTACTGCCACGGAGGTAATTTTCAGTGGTTAGGTGTGTGAAATGTAAACAGTGCAGAATTATGCTTCTCTGATGAATGAAAATTTGATTTGTTTTGCCTCAGTGGCTTTTGAACTGTGTTCATGATTTGCTTGAAATTTGGTATGTAGAAAGAATCATCATAGATCTTGGATTGTATAAATTTTTGTTTCAGTGGCAGTTACAGTTGCTGAGCTGTGGTGCATGTTCATTACAGTTAGTTGGAAAACATTTTTGTGCATTGAGAAAAGGCATGGTGAGCATATATTTGGTTGTGTAGGAAGATTTCATGATACGGTATAGGAGTGCTAAAATGTATAACAGATGTTTGTGGTTATGGAGTGCTGGGGAATGTGGGAGGGAGTGCACGGTCCAAAGGCAGAAGTGGGCAATTGGTGGGAGTGTGGGGCTCTTCCCACCAATATGTGCTCCCCATACATATGCTATTCAGTACTTGTACTGTGATGTTAGGCAAAAATGGACATGTTGGTTGGAGTGTGGGGACTGAAGAGACTCATACTCCCACCAATATGTGGTCCCAGCAATATGTATGATAATCAGTAGTTGCAGTGTGATGTTAGGTAGATGTGGAGAAGTTGGTGGGAGCGTGGGGCCTAAAGGACCCCGGGCTTCCAGCAATATGTGTTCCCACCAATACATATGAAATTTAGTACTTGGTACTGTGATGTTAGGCAGAAATGGACAGGTTGGTGGAAGCCTGGTGCTCTAAGGGTGCCATACTCCCAGAACTCCGTGCTTCCACCAATACATATGCTATTCAGTACTTGTACTGTGATGTTTGGGAGAAATGGATGTGTTGGTGGGAGTTTTGAGCCCAAAGGGCCCCATGCTCCCAGCAGTTGTTGAAGAATGCATTTGAGTGACTCCAGATTGGGTTGTATGTATGGGTGCTGGGCTTTGGTGGTGTCTTTTGAATATTTTACCAATTTCTATTTCAGTAGTGTATACATTTTTGTGCAGATAAGTACAACAAAATGCAGGTTCTGTTATTTTTTTCCTGCCTTCCATGACACATAGCATAGCCACTGTGTGGTTGATTTGTCTGACAATTGCAATGTAGAAAGCCCATCATTGAAGGAACATATTGATTTTATTTGGTGAAAAATGGTGTTCTGTGTTAGAGTTATAAGAGTTTAAAGGTGCCAACCCTCACGATCAAAGATTTTCTGCTATTTTTGCTCACTGTATTCCATGACACATAGCAGAGGCACTGTTTGGTTGATTTGTCTGAAATGTGACACACAGAAAGCCCTTGTTTGGTGAAAAATTGTGTTTTGTTTCAGAGATACAAGGGTTTGAAGGTGCTGCTCCTCATGATCAAAGATTTTCTGCTATTTTTGCTCACTGTCTTCCATGACATATAGCAGAGGCATTGTCTAGTTGATTTATCTGAAGCTTGGCAAGTAGAAAGCCCTTTATTTTCAGAAAATGCCAGTTTTGGATTTGTGAAACAATGTTGTTCCATTCCAGAGTTATAAGGGTTTGAAGTTGCTACCCTCGCAATCAAATATTTTCTGCTATTTTTGCTCACTGTCTTCCATGACACATAGTACAGTTACTTTGTGGTTGATTTGTCTAACACTTGCCATTTAGAAAACCCTTTATTTAGGAACATGCCAGTTTTTGTTTGGTGAAAAATGTTATTTCATTCCAGAGTTATACAGGTTTAAATTGTCCCTTCATCTTTGATCATGAATTCATGGTTGATTCTCATGATCAAAGTATTTTTAAAGGTGCAAAACTTTAAAATTAAATATCTGGAAAATGCTTTGGTCTTTTAACTTGAAATTTGGAGGGTGTTGAGGAGATGTCCTGTATATGTTAATTATGGTGTTTAGTTGTTCAAAATTAATTTACTGTGGAGATAATGCATGACACAGTTTATGTTTTATGGATAGCATTTGGCATTGTGCTAGTGGCTTGAAATTTATAGTGTAGCTAGCCTTACTGCCACGGATGTAATTTTTAGTGGTTAGGTGTGTGAAATGTAAACAGGTGCAAAATGATACCACCCGATGAATGAAAATTTGGTTTGTTTTGCTTCAGTAACTTTTGAACTGTGTCATGATTTACGTGAAATTTGGTATATAGAAAGAGCCATCATAGATCTTGGATTGTGTCAATTTTTGTGTCAATGCCAGTTACAGTTGCTGAGTTGTGGTGCATGTTCATTATAGTTAGTAGGAGAGCTGAAAATGTATGGCAAATGTATGTGGTTATGAAGTACTGGGCAATGTGGGGGAGTCCGGGGCATGAAGACAGAAGTGGACAAGTTGGTGGGAGCATGGGGCCCAAAGGGCCCTGTGCTTTTGCCAATATGCGCCCTACCAATACGTATGATATTCAGTAGTTGCAGCAATGTTAGTGAGAAGTGGACAAGTTGGTGGAGCAAGGGCCTGAAGAGCCAAGTGCTTCCTGCAATATGCTTCCTCCAATACATCATATTTAGTACTTGTAATGTGATATTAGGCAGAAATGGACAAGTTGGCTCAGTGTGGGCCTGAAGAGCCCTGCCTCCCACCAATATGTGCTCCCAGGAATATGTATGATAATCAGTAGTTACAGTGTGATGTTTGGCAGATGTGGACAAGTGGGACCCCATGCTCCCAGCAATCTGTGCTCCCATCAACACATATGTTATTCAGCACTTGTACTATAATGTTAGGGAGAAATGGATGTGTTGGTGGGAACCTGGGGCTTGAAGGGCCCCGCACTTCCAGCAGTCATTGAAGAATGCATTTGAGTGACTTCAGATTTGGTTGTATGCATGGGTGTGGGGTTTTGGTGGTGTGGATTAAAGATTTTACCTATTTCTATTTCAGTAGTGTATACGTTATTTGTGCAGAGAAGTACCAAAATGCAGTTTCTGCTATTTTTGTTTACTGTCTTCCATGAGACATAGTACAGCCACTGTGTAGTTGATTTATATGAAATTTTCCACTGAGAATGCCCTTTAGTTAAGGAATATGTCAGTTTTTGTTTGGTAAAAAATGTAGTTCCTGCTCAGAGTTATAAGAGTTTGAAGATGCTCCTCCTCACAATCAAAGATTTTCTGCTATTTTTGCAATGTCTTCCATGACACATAGCACAGCTACTGTGTAGTTGATTTATCTGACCTTAGCAAGTAGAATAGCCTTTGCTTAGGAACATACCAGTTTTTGTTTGGTGAAAATGTTGTTCTGTTCCAGAGTTATAAGGCTTTAAATATGCCCCTCACAATCAAAGATTTTCTGTTATTTTTGATCACTGTCTTCCATGACACATAGCACAGCCACTGTGTGTTTGATTGTATGAAGCTTGGCACATAGTATGGCCTTTATTAAGGAACATGTCAGTTTTGTTTGGTGAAAAAATGTTGTTCCATTCCAGAGTTATCAGGTTTTGAATTTGCCCTCCTCCCTTGCGATCAAAGATTTTAGTCTTTGATCACGAAGCCACCATTTTAGGGCATTTTCAGCCATGAGGTCTGCCATTTTGCATGTCACAGCTGATTCTCATGGTCAAAGAATTCTTGAAAGTGCAAAAACTTTGAAATTGAATATCTCTGAAATGATTTGGTGTTTTAACTTGCAATTTGGGGGTGCTGAGGGATGTCCTGTAGATGTGAATTATGGAATTTAGATGTAGGAAAAGACATTTGTTTTGAGTTATTGTGTGGCATAGTTTACGTTTTGTGGAGAGCATTCTGTATTGTAGTAGTGGCTTAAAATTTGTAGGGTAGCTAGTGTTACTGCCATGGATGTACTATTCAGTGGTTAGGTGTATAAAATGTAAACAGGTGCTGAATTATACTACTGTGACAAATGAAAACTTCAAACTTTAAAATTCAATATCTCGGAAATGGTTTGGTCTTTTAACTTGAAATTTGGAGGATGTTGAGGGATGTACTGTACATGTGAACTATGCTATTTAGATGTTCGAAAATTAATTTGTTTCTGGAGATATTGTGTGACACACTTTACATTTTATGGATAGCTTTTGTATTGTGGTAGTGGCGTGACATTTATAGGGTAGCTACCCTTACTGTGATGGAGGTAATTTTCAGTGGTTAGGGTGTGAAATGTAAACAGGTGTGGAATTATGCCACCCAGTGAATGAAACTTTGTTTTGTTTCAGTTGGTGGAGCATGGGCCCAAAGGGCCCCAAGCTCCTACTAATATGTGCTTGCACCAATACATGTGATATATAATACTTGTACTGTTATGTTAGTCAGAAATTTGCAAGTTGGTGGGAGTGTGGGGCTCTTTCCACCAACGATGTGATTTATTACTTTTCTGCTTTCTCAAAAAAGTAAAATTCTAAGCAAAAAGCTGTGTTAATGCATCATTTAAAGGTTAAAACACAAAAGAATCAGAAAATTAGACCTTTAGGTTGCCCTACCCTCCCTTGGCAGCCTTTATCCCCAAGATTGACAGATGCTGGGGTGTGTCATTGGGTTGAGGCCTAAATGTCACCCCATTCCATCTGTAATCATGTTCACATGCCACAGTAAAGAAAAATGGGGTGACATTTAGGCCTCACAGCCCCCATGACACACCCCAGCATCTGTCAATCTTGGGGGATGGGGCACACAAGGGGGGTAGGGAGCAACCCAAAGGTCTCATTTCCTGACTTTTTGTGTTTTAACCCTAAATGATGCATTAACACATTTTTTGTATAGAAATATATATATATATATATATATATATGATAAAATCCCTGTTTAATGCATCAGTTAGGTTGTTCCACAGTGACAAAAGCCAATAACTTTGATGTTAGATTCCCACCCTTGCATCCCCCACCTATCCCCACTTCATCGGGCATATCGGGTGTGTTGGAGTCAGTCCTCCACCCCATTCCATGTGTAAACAAGCTGAGGTGGTGCAGTATAGAGAATGGAGTGAGAGTTAGGACTGATGACCCCAACGCACACCCCAATGCCTGTTGGTGGGGCAAGGTGGGCTGGAGTGCAAGGGTGGAACCCTAACATTGAATTTCCTGGCTTTTGTTGCTGTGAAACAACCCTAATGGATACATTAAACAGAGTTTTTGTTTGCCATGAATTTCCTTCTTTTGAGTATGTGCAATATTAATAGTGAATGGAATATGATGATGCGGCACGGGCTCTGGTAACAGTAACACAATTAGAAACAGAAACAGTCATGGCAACAGCAAGGAAGACACCAAAGGGTACAGTAACAGAAATGGAAGCAGAAATACAAGCACATAAGCAAACGAAATTGTTATGCGATGGTCACGGTAACACAATTGGAAATGCAACGTAACAGCAACGATGATGCCAAAGGAAACAGAAATGCAAATGGAAGCACGATACAAACGCAAACAGCAATACATACGGTGACAAAAAGGAAACACAAATGCAAACAAAACCAGTAATGGGAAAGCAAATAGTAACAGTAATGCAAACGCAAGAGCAAACACAAAGGGTAACGACACGGCGATGTAAACGGAAACGCTAACGTAAACGGTCATGGAAAAGCAAGCAGAAATGCTAACTGTAACAGTAAAGAATACACCCACTTTTTGTCCCCAAAAAGTGCATTCAGAAGCACAGTGAATACAAAGAATGTATGCATAATAATGGCCCTAGGAGCAGAAAATGAACACTTGGAATACTAAATTGCTTATATCTCAGGAATCATACAACGAGAAAAAATAGCAATTTCATATTATTTATGACTTTCCTCGCTAGTTTTATACTTAGTCCCTTAGTGGGGGCTAAGCATTTTTCTGACTAAAAGTCCATATCTCAAGTGTTTTCAAGATACGGGCCACGAAAGGAGCGTGGACACCATAATGTTAGCCTATGGGAAAATAGCCAACTTTGGAGTGCCATAACTTTGCAGCCCTGTAATACTTTATCAAAACCACCAAAAGGCACATCTGTGGATGTTGGCCTTCTTCCTCCATATTTCAGCCCAAAAGTCCAAACTGTTCTTTTGCAGCAAGGTGGCAAAGAATTCTGTTATTTTGGCCATAGTATCGCAAAGTAGTGTCGTAGTTTGCAACTCTTTCACAAAAATCATGAAAGTGTCGCAAGTGTGACACTACAGTTTACAAACATTTTAAAAACATAAAACATGGCTAGCATCCTCAGGGCTCGACTAGGTGAACACAAAAAGAATTGTGTCCCTAGAGGATCCCAATTTTAAATGCCAAGTATCTCTGTGACCAGCAACTCAAAATAAACGGCAGATTTGTGACACTACAGGAGTCATTTACGACACTAAAACTGCCTTTGTGACACTGTTTAACTTTTTCTTAACTTTTCCCATTGACTATAATGGGAAACTTGTTTTGAATAACTTTTGAACCGCTTAATATTTTTCGTGAAATCTTTGAAAGGCACATCAGGGACCCTGGCTGCATGTACTCTGAAGGTTTTGACCTGTGGCACAAACTGCACGACTTGTAGGTGTGAGCAAAGAATGCACAAAAAGCATAAATATGACTTTCACGGCACTATATGGCTCCGCAAACGATATCCAACCATTATGAAGCTTAACAGATCCAGAGATCTATGGTACCACCCATGCATACCAAATTTTAGGCAAATGAGTCATACAGTGGAAAAGTTATTAACCTGCAAAATTTCAGACTTTAACCTTAAATGGGGTACTCAACTCTAACTATAGTGGCACTACTGTGCCACTATAATATATATATATATATATCTATATATATATATATATATTTTGGTAACTTGGTGTATATAGATAAAAGTAGGCCATGGGCCCATTTAATTGTTTCCCACTCATAGTGGGTTTATCTATTGACAATCTGTGTAATAAATGTTCGCCTAACCTTCTTTTAAATATATCTAAAGATGAAGACTCCACAACATTCTTTGGCAGATTATTCCATATTAATGGTGTACGATATTATAAAAGCATTGATGCCTATTGGTTCTTGCCCCATGTATAAATATTTGCTTATCATGTGATCTTAAATTAGCTAGTTTCTGGATCTTTCTTATTTTACATTGTGCCATTAAAGCCTCGTCTTTCAATATTTGGTACAAAAGTAATAAATCTCCTCTAATTCTGCTGGTCTCTAAAGAGTATAGATTTAGAATAACCAGTCTTTCCCCATACTCCTTATGATTGAGTCTTTAATAGATTTTGTCATCCTCCTCCTGAACTCTTTTGATCTGTATTATGTCTTTTTAAATATGGGTTCCAGATCGGTGAGCCATAATCAGATGGGGTAGGACATATGTCATCTATAGTTTAAGGACACGTTTTATTCCTAGAAATGAATGCTCTTTTAATGGAGTGAATAATGCTATTACATTTCCTACAGTTCTGACTATATGTGTACCTGATGACAATTTAGAGTTTACCCATACACCAAGGTTCTTTTCACATGTACTATTTTTATAAGCTTTTCATTTAAAAAATATGGATATTTTGATTTCTTTTCCAAAATGTGTCACTGCACATTTACTTTCATTAAATTTCATATTATTTAATTCACCCCATCTTTCAATTGTCTTGAGGCTATCACTTAGTTCTTTATACTTTATTAAAGACAACACTTCTCCCCTATTTTAGTGTCATCTGCAATTTAGTAATGACAGAATCAAAACCATTACCCATGTCACTAACGATTAATCGAACAAGATTGGGCCCAATACTGAACCCTGAGGAACACTACTAGGAACATCACCTTCATCCGAAAGAACTGAATTTATTCTAACTCTCTGTTTTCTGTTGGACAACCAATTCCCAATCCATCTTACTATAGATTTGTTTAGACCTAGATTAAGCAATTTTTGATAAGTTTTTATGTGGAACCATAACAAAAGCTTTTCCCAAGTCCAAAAAGATCACATCCAATGGTTTTCCTCATCCAATTTACAACTTACATGACTATAGAATGCTAGTAAGTTAGTGTTGCAAGACAGTCCTCTTTAAAGCCATGTTGAGAAGAAGTCTACAATCCTAGTTCGATTACATCATTCTCAATTTTATTTTTGATCAATCGCTCCAGTATCTTACAACAGATTACTGTTAGGCTAATAGGCCTATAATTCGCCACATTTGATTTATTCCCTTTATGTATCGGTACCACTATGGCTTTTTCCAGTCCAGAGGAATCATACCAGTTGAGAGTGATTTATTGAATACGCCAGTCAAGGGGCTTACTACTAATCTGAGAGATATTTCCAGATTGTCATATCAATATTATCTGGACCTGATGACGAAGTAGTCCTTAAATTAGATAATTCCTTTAGTACCATGTCATGACTAATGCTAAAGACTTATGAGTCCATTACCCTGGAATAGTCACCTTTCATTTATTCACCTGATAGATTGTCTTGAAGTAATTATTAAAACAGTTTGCAATTTCTTTGTTACTATTTATTATTTCACCATTGGCAGTCACTGAGTTAATTTTTTTCCCAGTTTGCTTATTATTAATGTATGTGTAAAACGCTTTATGATTTTTATTCGATGCTAATTTATTTTAAAATTTTAATTTTCCTTTTTAATCATTGATTTTAGGGATCGCTGTTGGGTCTTATATTTATTTAGGTTAATCAAAGTTGGATAAGTTTTGTATTTCTTGAAGGCTTTATTTTTCCTTCTTATTTGTACCTTGATATTTTTATTAAACCAATATGGAATAAAGCCTTTATTATTTTATTATTTCACCTTGGAATAAAGTGATGCGTTATTTCTTTAATTTTTATTTTAATTTTTCCCACATAGAATTTACATCTAGTTTTATATATATATATATATATATATATATATATATATATAATATATATATGTAATAGATAATACCCTTAGGTGTGCGGTCGTGCTCTGATATCATACGCCTTGATGTGCATTATACGCATGAGACTGCAGGCTGAGTGCATCAACCACCCAAGGCATGCATATATCAGAGGCGACTACACACTGTACAGTGGGTTATCTGTCTTATAAAATGGCAAAATTGTTTTTAGGGATGTAAAATGCAGGTGTGGTCACGCCTGATATACACACAGTCATGTGATGGGATCTAACAAATCAGCAGAGATAATTTTTCCTACCCATTTTATAAATAAATATATATATATATATATATATATATATATTCGTTGTAAAAACTACATTTAATGCATCATTTAGGGTTAAAGCAGGAAAAGTCAGGAATGAGAACATTAGGGTTGCCCCCAACCCCTCACCCGCAATCCTCCACAGACTGACAGATGATGGGGTGTGTTGTTAGTTGTGAGGCCCAAATCTCACCCCATTCCATGTATAAGCAGGTGGACATGCTACAGTAAAGGAGAATGGGTGAGATTTAGGCCTCACAACTCCAATGACACACCCCATCATTTAACCCTAAATGATGCATTAATCAATCAATCAATCAAAATCTTTATTTAATCCGGTGAACATCATTGAGCATAGCTCATTTACAAGATGGACCTGAGTGGTCAAGAAGTGCAAGTGTTATTACATTGACAAGGGTAGCATAAACAATAATACAATGACAGGGTAATATAAACAGTAATACAATGACATAAGTGCTAATATATAACAATATACATATGTACACGGCACATTAAAACATTTAATCTGTGAGACAGAAGGCAATGGGCACATCAGGAGTAATATGTAGATTATAGAACCTAGCAGGCATTTTGAGGGTGACTCTTGGGACTGGAAACAGGAGTTTTATCAGCATATGGGAACACGAGAAAAAAAAGGGGTTAGGTAGGGCCGGGTTTAGGCCTTAGGAAGCAGTTGCAGAGTTCTGGGAATAGGTGGTGAATAATCTTTGAAGGATATGAAGGGTAGGAGGTTATTTAGCTTCATGGTTTTTGGAGTGAATTCCAAACAATTGCTAGTGAGTAGCTGATAGCAGCCTCCCAAACTGGGTGCAGGCATTGGGGACCTTAAGAATGATAATTTTGCTGATCCTTAGGTTGTATGGCCTAGAAGTAATTTGAGTAAAACAGTCTGAGATATAGGTAGGTAGCTTGCCTGATAAATCCTTGTTCATGAGAAATACTTGTTCATGAGCTGTCAAAAATCCTTGTTTATGAGGGATGGCAAGCTGGCCCTAAAAATTCTTGTTCATGAGCTGTCAAAATCTTTGTTCATGAGTTGTCAGAATCCCTGTTCATGAGCCAGTCCTCTTTAGAGCTGTCAAAATCCTTTTTCATGAAGGAACAACCAGTTGGCCCTACCTAGCAAACAGGGATTGGCTCATGAACGTGGATTTTGACCTCATGAATGGGATTTGGTTCACTTAACAAGGATTTTGACAGCTCAGGAACATAGATTTTAAAGGTTACTGTTTCTTTGCCACTTTACTGCAAAAGAAATGGGACTTTTGCTTGTAATTTGCAGGGTAGAAAGGGGCATCCCAGATATAACTTATGCCGTTTAGTGTAAAAATTTTCATCGTTACATAGTCATGGCATTCTGAAGTTGAGAAATTTCCCATAGGATAATATTGCTGTGAACGTGGTGCCGCTCGCACATATATATCTTCAAATTGGCTCAAGATATGGATTTCTTGCCAAGTGTAGCCTAAGTTGCATGCATGTTACCTGTCCATCATTACAACTGCAGTAGAATTTTTCCCAAAGTTGCCATGGTTACTGAGATATTGCAACATTTGCAGCACAAGGCTTTCTTGGAATGTATCTAGGTTTGCGCTGCATATCTACAATTATAGGTAGGTGGGAGCACTAAGGCACAGAGGGCCCTTCACTCCCTCATATGGATACCATTATGCAGTAATCAGACTGCTGGGTCATCCATTATGCAAAACCGGAGTGCAGGGCCCTAGGGAGATGATAGTTCATTATAATGTCTGTGCACTTATGGATAGATGGGAAAACTGATACCATGGCCCTGCACTCCCAAAACCATATAAAGATAAGATTAAACTTTCTTAAAAGTAAGCAAATTAATTGTAACAAATGTAGGGAAATGAGGTGTTAGGATTGATACCTTGACACCCCACCCCACCACCCCACTCCCATCCCACCCTCCTTAGACCAACAGGGCCCAGCACTCCCAAAAGCTGATACCATCAGAGCATAAGGCCTGGAGGGCTCTGCCCTCTCAAACCATATAAAGTTAAGATTACACTTTCTCAAAATGTAAGGAAATTAATTGTAAAAAACTTAGTTAATGCATCTGTTAGGGTTGAAGTGATAAAGTAGGAAAATGAGGCATTAGGGTTGACTCCATAACATCCTCCACCCTACCACCTCACCCTACCTCACCTCATCTCCACAGACCAACAGGTGAAGCAGGTGCCTTGTCATTGGTCCTACCTCTCACCCCATTCTCCTATATTGTACCATGTCAGATTTCTTACACATGGAATGGGGTGGGAGTTAGGACAGATGACCCCAAGGCACACCCCATCACCTATTGGTCTGTGGAGGGTGGGGGGTGGGGTGGTGAGGGTGTGTTAGGGTGTCAACCTTACTCCTCATTTTACTGTGTTGTCTCTTCAACCCTAACTGATGCATTAATGAAATGTTTTAGTAATATATAAATATATATATATATCACACTACTGGTCAAAGTTTTAGAACACCCCCATTTTTCCAGTTTTTATTGAAATTTAAGCAATTCAAGTCCAGTGAATAACCTGAAATGGTACAAAGGTAAGCGTAAACTGCTAGAGGTTAAAAAAGTTTAGGTTAGCAAAACTGCTGTAGAGAAATTGCAAAGAAAGCCAAGGTAAACAGTGAGTACAGTTTCACACCATCAAAAGGCACTTGGAAACTGAAGGAAACTCTGACAGGAAGAGGTCTGGCAGACCCAAAGCCACAACAGAATCAGAAGACAAGTTTCTGAGAGTCAACATCTTGCGTGATAGGCGGCTCACAGGACAACAGCACAGAGTGACTGGCACCCTGAACCAAAAGGGCTACCACAGCATTTTGCAGCGCCATGCAATACCCTCTGGTCTATGCCTAGTTGGTCAGGGGTTCATCCTACAGCAAGATAATGACCCAAAACATACCTCCAGGCTATGTCAGAACTACCTCGAGGAAAAGAGCAAGACGGTAGGCTTCAAATCGTGGAATGGCCAGCACAGTCTCCAGACTTAAACCCCATCGAGCTGGTTTGGGATGAACTGACAGAAGGGTGAAAGCAAAGCAACCTACAGTGCAACACATTTGTGGGAACTTCTGCAACAGTGTTGAGAAGAACTTCCCAACAATATTTGATGTCCATTGTAGGAAGAATGCCACAGTGTGTTCAAGGTTACAGTATATCTGCAAAAGGTGGCTACTTTGATGAGTCAAAAATTAGATTAAATTTTGTTAAAATGATTCTATGATTTATTTTTATCTCTAATTGTTTATTTGTTCTATGCTTTAATTTCAGAGTACATTGAGACATTACTCAGTAAATTTCAATAAAACTGGAAAAATGGGGTGTTCTAAAACTTTTGACCAGTAGTGTATATGGGTGTGGTCACACCCTCTAGTTAGGGTTGAGTAGGCACTTAATGTTAAACCCCAATTTTTGCATCGTTAATAACTTTGCAACCATTCAACGGATTTGCACGAAAGTTGGAATGCACAGTCTGGTATGGTAGATCTCTTGCTCTGCCAAGTTGACTTATGGTTGGACTTAGAGTTTCTGCACAGCAAAGCACTGAAAAAGGCAGTTTTCACCACTTTTGACATGTTTTACCCATCATGCTGCCACACCGTTGGTGTTTTGGTCTGAAATTTGGAAGGTAGATAGAGTTTGAGTCAAAGAACAATACAGCATTGTTTTGGTAAAAAAATATTAATATGTTCCAAAGTTATTGCATTTTTAATTTTTGGGTACTGAACAAGCTCAGTTCACTCCAAGATTTATATGTATGTTTTGAGGAAGAGGACTGGCTCACGGTCAAGGATTTTGTCAGGTTACAGAAGGAGATTTAAAAATCCCAGTCAGGAAAATCCTTGTCGGCAAGCCGCCTTCTTGTTTTCATATTTTCCACCAAACAGCTTCTCCATGGGTGACTTCTTGTTGCAATAAGTAATGGGTTTTGTTCAGGAGACGCCTCTATAAACCTATACCTTTGGTTTGCTTTGTTTTGGCCAAAAACAGGTGTTTCAAATTTAAAATTCTTCGTCCATGACTCGCTTTCCGATCCCCTTTCACAAACGGACAAAATCCCAGTTTGTGAGCCGATCCCTTTCATGAGGTAGCAAAATCCTGACCGCTCACTTGTGACTAGGTGGCCTTCTTGCAGGTGGAGGATCATTTTATGTTAAGGATTTTGTTGCCTTATGAAAAGGGATTGGCTCTGCGGGCTGGAATTTGTTAACTCATGAAAAGGATTGGATTTTTTGAATCCTTTGTGAGCTTACAAAATCCCTGTCCATGAGCTGAAAAATCCCAGTCCACAAGCAATGCCCTTTAGGAGATAGCAAAATTCTTGACCGTCACTTTGCAGCCAGATGGCCCATCTTATGGATAAGAATTGACTCACAGTCAAGAATTTTGCTGCTTACCAAAGGGGATCAGCTCACGGACTGGGATTTTGTGAGCTCACAAAGGGATTGTATTTTGAGCTGACAAAACTGCAGTCTGTGAGCTGACAAAATCACAGTCTAGAGCAATCCCCTTCATGAGGAAGCAAAATTTTGACTGTCATTTTGTGCCAGATGGCCAAAATCTGATGGTTAAATTAAGGATTTCTTGTGGATGATGATTTTGACAGCTCATGAACAGGGATTGATCTGACGGTTCGATTTTGCTTCCTCACTAAGTAGGAAATTTTAAAAATTTTAAACTTTGTACCTATGTTTTGAGTTATCCTGTAAGTTCTGAATCCAAGAAGTAGCGCTCATTGTGATGTACCTTTGCTTTCTCCTATTGTAGTTTGCTTTGCAGTCTATGACATGGAACCTTTGTAAAAGAGCTTTCACTCAAAGGTATTTTCCAAATCACTAAATAAATTAAAAAAAAAACCTTTCCCACTGCACTGTAAATTAATGGTTTGGTCTTTTGACTTGAAATTTGCAAGGTATTAGGGGATGCCCCAGAGACATGTATCATGCTATTTAGGTGTTGAAAAGTTAATTGATTCCATAGATGTGCAATCACAAAGTTTTGATTTTTTCCCATAGGATAACACTGTTGCTCTCATAGTGATGTTTGGCTCCGAATCTCAAAAACTAAGTGAGATATGGATTTTTGCTACTCACCTAAGCTGCAAAAACAAGTTTGGAAGTCATAGATTACACCTGCAGTGGACTTTTTCTCTGGTTGCTATGGTGATGGAGATATTGGCAAAATGTGTAGAAAGGGTTTCTTTGGAGTGGAATGGAGCTGTTGTATGGCTCTGTAGTTATGTGTAAGTGGGAGCACGGGCCTGGAGGGCCTGAGATCTCATATATGTATAATGTTAGGTGGAAATGGAGGATTTGTGGGAGTGCAGGTCCTGGAGGCCCACACTCCCAACAATATGTACTAATTAGATGGTTCTGTTTATTTAGTAACTTTTAGCAGTATTGTGTGTTTGTGCTATGTGTAAGTGGTGTGCAGTGCTGAGGGGGCCTGTAGTGCCACACATATATTGTTATGTGAAAATCATCAGATTAGTAGGAGCAAAGGGCACATAGGCCTTATGCTCAGCCTAACATGTCCTGGTTTGCCATTTGGCATATTGTGTGTCTATGTCATGTGTTAATGGGAGCACAGGGCAGGAGGGGCCCACGCTCCTACATATGCATACTGTTAGGTGGAAATAGGCAGATTTGTGGGAGTACAGGGGTCAGAGGTTGTGATCCCAATGATACGCAGTAGGTAGCTGTGTGCTACTTTGTGTGTCTGTGCTATGTGTAGGGATCACAGGCCTGGAGGACCTGTGGTGTCACACAAACATATTGGGTCATATTAACCATTTGGGCGAGGTACGTGGCAACATGCGTGGACTATGTCTGATAGCTGTGCAGCCGCATACAGGTGCATACCGTGACATTCACAACTGCCGCCACCTGTATGGTCTCACCTCCTCTCCAGCCTGCAGGACTGCACAGGGCAATTAGAGTGCAGGGTGCTAAGTTGGGCATCCAATCAGATGTTGATGGGTCCTGCACTGGATCACATGCAGCATGGCATGTGGTGCCAGTGTGCCCCATGGATGTCTGATGGCCAGCGGTGCAGGGTGAGTTGTGGTATGCTGTTGGGCTGTTCATGATGGGGCACTGAAGTGGTGCATACGGAGATGGCAGTGGGGAGGACTGTACTTCTCCAAATGCCCCCAAAGGGGCTGGTGTTGAGTGGATGGTGGTACTGTTGTTGTGTGTGGGGGGTGGGGGAACACCACGTGTGGCTGATGCCCCTGCACCCTGGGAAAATGTGAAGGGTGGCACTCTTGTAGGATTGCACACCTTGTGTACTGTACTTGAATAATGCCTGAACATGGGGGCTTGGCTTATGGTCTTGAGTGTTACAGCACATTGCATGGTTGGGTGTGGAGTGCACATATCAGGCTTATGGCATGGTTTGTCCTGGTGTAGCTTGTAAACCCATCCGCACCTTGTGGTCATGTAAGTACATACCTTGCGTATGGTATAGTTCCAGCCTGCCCTTGCCTCTCATCTGTGCGCTACTCACATGGCTGGGGAATTAGGCATGTAAGTGCTGCACCTGCCCCATGTGCATCCCTCATGGTATGGATGGGTGTGGCGTGGTTGTGTGCCACAGATATGTGTGCTTAACCACTTCACCCCATTAGTGCATAGGAGTGACATTGTTTTGTGACAGTGGACAGGTTAGTGGGAGCACTATGTCTGAGGGAATGTGGTACTAATAAGATGTACTGATTAGCCCTAGAGGTTTATAACTGTGACAGTGCAGTCAAAAGTATGGTAATGTTTCATTATGTTTATGCAGTCTCTGTACTTTTGCATACTGCCTTATACCTTGTCATGCAGTCCTTTCTAATCTTCCTATGTTCCTGCTACTGTGTCCACTCAGACACATAGTCTACTGCCTGATACACTCTGTAGACCTGCTGAAAACACCTTACTAATATACTAACATTCTAAAATGCCAGCAGAATGGGCCTAACAGTCTTTGGTGTCTGTTTATTTGGTCAGCTCCCACCCTGGGAGCTGACCTTATTGAACCCTCTTGCCCTCTTTTTCTCCCTTCCCAGTCCCAGATATTCTTGCTGCACAGGACTTTGCTTCCGGAATCCTTCCTCTGTACCTGTCTCACCCCTCTTGAATCCCTCCACCTTCTCTGCCCCCACTAGCCCCCCTGGGCAGTGCATTCCATGGCTCCACCATCCTCTCAGTAAAGTAGCACCTCCTCCTTTCTCCCTGAATCTCCTCCCTCCAGCTTCCACCCATGCCTCTAGTTACCCTCCTTCCTTGGAGCACCCTGACTGCTCCTCCCTATTTACCACCTTCATGTACCTGAAGACCGTTATCATGTCCTCCGTCCCTTCTCTCTTCCAATGTGTACATATTTAGCTCTTCAAGCCTCTCCCCATAAGTCCTGTCCCCAAGCCCCAGATCATTACGGTTGCCTCCTCTGACCCTCTCCAGGAGCTCGATGTCCTCTTAAGTGTGGCCTCCAAAACTGCACGCAGTACTTGAGGTGTGGCCTCACCAAGCAGTTATACAGACAGAGTATCACATCCCTCCTTCTGAGGTGATCCTAGCGATGCATCCGAGCATCCTGTTGGCCTTGGACACTGCCATCCTACAAGTCTCAGAGTTGATCATCTTGACATCCACCACCACCCCAGGTCCCTCTCAGCCATTGAGACTTGTAGCATTTCCTTCCCAAGGATTACACTTGGCCTGGGTTTCTGGCTCCCAGGTGCAGTACCTTGCATTTCCTGCACTGAACCTCAGCTTCCACTTTGTAGACCACCTTTCCAGAGCCTCCAGTTCCCCTGTAGGGCTACCCCTCCTCCTCCCCATCCACCACCACCCACAGTTTTGAATCATCTGCAAGAGACTCATCTCACTCCTGATACCCTTCCTATGTCAGGAGACATAGGCATTGAACAGGAGGTGCCCAAGAACCGATCCTGAGGGACCCCACTAACGATCCTACTTGAGGACTAGACTATCCCACCAGCCATGACCTCGGGTCCAGTCCTGGAGCCAATTTCCTGTCCATCTGATCATCTGGTTCCCACCCCATTTCTACCAGCTTATCCAAGAGGTCCCCATGAGGAACAGAGTCAAACGCCTTGCTGAAGTCAAGAAAGATGACTGCATAAGCTGTTATTTATCCTATATGGAGCTTCTTATGCGGTATTTAAAGCACTTATCACCCCCCACACCTATTCTGCCATCATTGCACTACTCTGTATTGTAATGTATTTACTGCCCTCTTCTACAGAAACAGTATACTGTCCTAATAACCTTATATTATACTGTATGTACTACACTGTTCTGTTGTATTCATTAATGTAATGTACCTTCTTTATTAGATGTACTACACTGTTCTGTTGTATTCACTAATGTAATGTACCTCCTACCCTCTTCCATAAAAACTGTAAACTATACACTGTCTTTGTAATCCTGTACAATATATCCAACACTGTATTACCTGACTGTATGTGCAAAATTATATGTAACTAACTCTGGTCGCCCTGAAAAGGGGTCTTCGGGCCCAGTGGGCTTACCCGGGTTAACAAAATTTAATCAATAAATAAATACCCAGGTCCAAGGCACTTGTCACCCAGTCATAGGACTCCACAAGGTTTGTCTGACATTATTTCCTGGGATGAATCCATGCTGCCTATCATCCAGGCACCCTGACTTTCCAGGTCCCCCATCCTCTCCTTGACAATGCCCTCCATCACCTTGCCCACCACCAATGTCAGGCTGATGGGCCTATAGTTCCTGCCATATTCCTTGATCCCCTTGTGGATAGGCACTATATGCGCCACCTTCCAGTCCTTGGGCACCCACCTTGTCCTCAGGGAGGTGCTGAAAGCTCCACCAGGGGTTTTGCCAGGACATCTGCCAATTCCTTCAGCACTCTGGGATGTCATTTATCCAGACCTGGTGCTTTCTCTGTCTTAAGGGACCTGAAGGCTTCCTCACTCTCTCTCTGCCATGATTTCACCTCTGCTACCTCATCCCTGCTTTTGCCTCCCCTTCTGCCAGTGATGACCCCCTCCCCAGACCCGCTGATTGGTAAAGGTCCCCCTCCTCAGTTTCTCACCATCTCCTCCCATGTATGCTGCAGCCCCCATTTTCCTTCATGAAAACTGAGGCAAAGTACTCATTTAGTACCTCAGCCTGCTCCACTGGGTCTTGTGCCCATACATCCTTTGTTTTAATCCTGCTAATCTGCCCTTCACCCTCTGCTTTTCCAGAATGTATCTAAGAACCCTTGTTTCCTCTCCCTAATTTCCCTGGCCAGGTTATGCTCCTTCCTTGCCTTAGCCACCTCACCAACCTAGTGGCCTTTCTGGCCATCTGCTCTGCACTCCCCTCGATCCCTGTTACTCCTGAGCACCTGAATGCCTATAAGCCACCTTCTTTTCCCTCACCACCTCCTGAACCTCCCTGGTTCACTAACAGGGTTTATGGGCCCTACTGCATTTTGTCTTACTCTTTGTACAGGTGCTGGTAGCATCCTGCACCCCTCCTGATGATTTCCACCTACTGTCAGCATCCATGTCTGGCCCAATCCCATCCAAATGCTTCTTAAGGATCCTTCCTATTTCCTTGAAATCCACCCCCTGAAGTCAGTTACCTCCATCTTTGTGCATCCTTCTACCCTCCTAGGTCTAGGCAGAACCAGACTGTGGCATGGTCACTCCCTGCCAATGGGTTCCTTATTTCCAGGCCCCAATCTGGTCACTATCTGCCAGGACCACATCCAGTATCCTTGCCTCCCTGGTAGGTTCCCCACTTGCTGAGTTAGGAACACATCCTGAAAGGCATCCAACAACCTCTGTTCCTGGCTACTGAGGATGTCATAGTCTCCCAGTCCATTCCTGGCATGTTTAAGTCCCCAACACCACCACCCTTCCCTGCTCAAACTGCAGTGTCTCCTCACATTTTTCCACCAGACTCTCCTCCAGCTCCTCCATGGAGTGGGTGGTCTATACACTGCTGATATTTTTATTCTCTTGCCCCCATGTTATCAAGGTGACCCAAATTGCTTCCACAGTTCCTCCATCTCCTCCACCCTCCTATGCCAATACAGTTTTTGACTATTATTGCTACCCTCTCCCTTCCTCTCCCTTGTCCTTCCTGAACATGGTGTAACCTCCAGGTTCAGGTCCCAGTCGTGCCCTGCAGTGGCCCAGGTCTCAGTGACCACTGCCACATCCACCTCTCCCTCCATTAGCATCACCTGGAGCTCAGGCATTTTATTGCCCAAGCTCCTGGCATTTAGCAGGACCACGCTCCACCCTTTCCAGATACTTCTATTTCCCTGCTCACGCTCCCATGGGATTCCGCCTTCCCTGGTCAGCACCTTACCAGTTGGCCTCTTCCCATATTCCTCCAGCTCCCAGGGGAGAGATTCTCCTTTATCGTACCACTCTCTCAACAGCCCTTTCTCCCATCCCTCCCTTCACTAGTTTAAACCCCACCTTCACCAACGCATTCTCTATTTTCAACTTAATGATTTCCTCCCTTCCAAACTGAGATGGAGCCTATCTCTAGCATATAGCCCCTTATCCTCCCAGGTCTCCCCCAGTCCCCATTAACCCATACCTCTGGCCCCACACCACCCCTGAGCCACTGGTTTATCTCCTAATCTTTCTCTTGTGTTCCCCACTAGCCCTCGGCACCTGCAGGATTTCTGAGAAGGAAATTGTGCATCATGTATCATGACAGACACTGGCAAGCTCCCTGAACCTTGCCTGTATCTCTAGCTCACTGTTTCCTCAATGCCATTGGTACTCAGGTGGACCAGTATGTCCGGGAACCTCCACAATCCTCTGCCAGCTGATATACCTCATGCTTGGCCCTGTACCATTAGTCCAGGAAGCATTATGTTCTAACCATGCAGGCTTCCTCCTCCTCCAACCCATTTGATACCTCTGATCATGGAATCCCCAACAGGAGCACTCTGACCGCCTGCTTTCTCCATTCCCCTTTCATGTCCTTCATCCTTTCTACTGGCCCCTTCCCTCAGCCAGCTCCTTGCTCCTCTCCCATCTGGGTGCCACCTGCCACCCCTCCTTATTTACCCTGGCCACCCAGTCCCTTCTGATCCTATGCTCTCCTCCTCGAGTATCCTTCTGTACCTCGCTACCCCGCACTGCTCGTGACTGGTCCTTCAACCCCATCTGCTATACTTGCATGGCTCATCCTCCCTTCTTTCCCATCTCTGTTCAGCCCCTCCTTGCCTGTTATGCTCCTGGCCTAAATCCTCAGCTCCTTTGCTGTATCCTCCTTGTACTTCTGGTCTCTCTCCTTATGCTTTCCTCCCAACTGGTCCTCCTCCACCTTGCACTTTCCTCACAACTAGTCCTTCTCCTTGTGCTTTCCTCCTCTACCCCCTTCCTCCTCATCCTGCTCTGATTCCCTGCTCCCCATTTTCCCTCATTCCAAGTTCCCCTGTTCTTCCTGCTATCTGGCCCCTGCCTCCTGCCCCTCACTCCCCTTCCATCTCTAACTGCTCCTGTCATGGCTACATCCCTCCCTCATCTTCAACTAGAAGAAGAGAATTGAGCAGTTACTGATCCCGATCAGTCCAGGTTACAGATCCGATCCACCTCCCCCATTGCTTCCTTCTGTCCAGCCCGAGCCATCTGCCTACTTCCTTGAGAATGTCCTCCCTTTGGCCCCCTCTGTGAGGGTCCCCAGATACCTACCTGCTTCCTTGGTAGTGTCCTCCTTTGAGCCCCCCTGTTCAGGGTCCCTATGCAACCCTAGAGTACTCTCCTGCACTTCTTTCCCTATGCCCCGCCCCTAGTGCTTTGTGCAATCCCTGGAGAGCCCCTGTCTTTTCCCCAACCATACCTCCCCTCCTCCAGCTGTCTTCTAATCCCTCAACCTCCTCCCTAAGCTGTGCTAGCTGGTAGCACACTGGGCAACCACTGAACTTCAAGCCCAGTCAGTATCATGGCCGCCCACACCCTGAGCACCCACCACCCTCCCAAATGACATGTGATCCCATCCCCTCCAAGTAGGTTTTCTTGGGTGAACCACCAGGTTCCCCACTAGTCCAAGATACACCACTAATCAGGTCACCCACTAATCCTAGATACAGTCCCACAGTAAACAAGTACCTCTGTTACTAGGTACAGTACTACACAGTAAACTTTTAGGAAGTGTACAACTTCCTAAGCTCCTCTGTCCCAGCCTTTAAACCCAACCCCACTGGCTAGAACTACATGAGCTGTACTTGAAGCCTTTTCCTCCAATTGCAGGGCAGGTGGTCCTCTATAAATGAGCCCAGCTCTGAGCAGGGAGGGGTGGGGAGGGTGGGATTAGGGCCTCACACCCAACTCTCACAAGAGTGTATCAGCCCTGTGTCTGCCCATCACTGCACCTTCAAGCACTACCAGCTAAGAAAATCTACTTACTGTCCCAGCCTCCAGCTAGAAGCTTCTTCTCCTTCACCAACTGAAGGCTGACTGAGCTGGCAGTCACACCTTGCTTTCAACCAGCACTGATCCCCTTTCAAGTCTACTTACTGTCCCATCCTCCAGCCAGAAGCTTCTTCCCCTTCACCAACTGAAGACTGACTGAGCTGGCAGTCACACCTGCTTTCAACCAGCTCTAATCCCCTGGTAATATGATGCCTGCACTTACAGGCCAGATAGCAACTTTTAAACACTCACAAACACCAAATTTTCTATTTGAATCCCTTCCTCCTGCTCAAACTAAATGCAAAAGCAATAAAAGGATGCCCAAACTAAATGAAAATCACAATAAATGGCAGTTAAGACCAGCCCTCAACTACAATTACAAACACAGAGAATAATAGCTAAGAAAATCTTTCAAGTCTACTTACTGTCCCAGCCTACAGCTAGAACCTTCTTCCCCTTAAACACAGAAACATAGAATTTGACGGCAGATAAGGACCGCTTGGCCCACCCAGTCTGCCCATTTCCCTACCTACTGGATAAGCTGCAGATCCTAGTTAACCAGCAGCCCACTTCTTCCTACCCCACCCCTAGAATTGCCTTATGACTGTCCCCTGCATGCTTGAATTCCACCACTCATTTTGACTCCACAACCTCCTCCAGAAGGCCGTTCCATGCATCTACAACCCTCTATGTGAAAAATACTTTAAAATACCTCAGAGCTGCCCCCATCTTCAAATTGTGCCCTCTTGTTCTTGCACACCTCTTTTTAAAAGATGCTACCCTCTTGGACTTTGTTGATTCCCTTGAGGTACTTGAACATTTCTATCATGTCCACCCTCTCCTCCTTTCCTCAAGGCTATACATATTAAGCTCCTTCGTCTCTCTTCATATGTCTTCTGGTGCAGACCCTGCACCATTTTAGTTGCCCTCCTCTGGACAGTTTCCATCCTGTCTATGTCTTTGCAGAGATTGGGTCTCCAGAATTGCACACAGTACTCAGATGGAGTCTCACCAGCTGTCTGTACAGAGGATAATAACTTCCTGTTTTCTACTGGTGTTGCCTCTCCCTGCCATCCCAGTATCCCCAGCCCTCCTTGCTGCCCTCTCACATTGCTTGCCCACCTTTAGGTCATCTGATATGACTACCCCAGGTCCCTTTCCATTTTGTTGTTGTTAGTATCTCACTCCCATTGTGTACTCTTCCCATGGGTTTTGTTTCTCAGGTGCATTACCTTGCACTTCTTAGCATTGAATCTAAGCTGCCATACATTTGACCATTCCTCTAACATTGCCAAGTACCTTCTCATCCTTTCCACCCCACCCTGTGCATCAACTCTGTTGCAGATCTTTGTGTCATCTGCAAGAGACATACTTTCCTTCCAGTCCTTCTGCAATGTCGCTTATAAAGACATTGAAGAGGACCAGTCCTAATACTGAACCTCACGGTACCCCACTAGTAACCTCCTTTCTTCTGAGTGGACTCCATTTACTATTACTGTGTCCTATTCTCTAGCCAATTTTACCCAGGCTGTCATCTTGGGACCCACTCCCAGGCTGGCTAACTTGTATATTAATCTTTGTGTGGGACTGTGTCAAATGCCTTGCTAAAGTCTAGGTAGGCCATGTCCACAGCCCCTCCCTGACCTACTACTTTGGTCACCCAGCCAAAGAAATCTATCAGATTTGTCTGGCATGACCTTCCCACTGTGAATCCATGCTGAATAGGGTCCTGTGCCCCTCTGGCCTCTAGATACTGACAATTCTTTCCTTCAGAAGTGATTCCATCTTTTTCCCTATCACTGAGGATAAACTAACAGGTCTGTAGTTTCCTGCTTCTGCCTTGTTCCCACTTTTGTGAAGGGGAATCACATCTGCCCTCCTCCAGTCCCTCAGGTACCACCCCATCCTCCCATGATTTGTTAAAAGGGTAGTCAGTGGTGTCACTAGTTCTACCCTTAGTTCTTTAGAATTTGGGATGAATACCATCAGGCCCCATTGCTTTGTCCACCTTCAGTTTTAAGAGTTCTTTCAGAACCCTTTCTTCTGTAAATGGGCTGGCAACAACTTCTGTATCCAGAGTGTTTCTACTGTTTGTTTTATGTACCTCCCCTCTTCATTTGTAAATACTGAGCAAACATATTTGTTTAATATCTCTGCCTTTTCACAGTCTCCCTCTGCCCACCCTCCCTCCCTTTATTAAGCCTCACTATCCCTCCTTGGTCTTCCTTTGCTCCCCTGATGTACCTATAAAAGGTTTTATCCCTTCTTAACTGAGTTGGCTATCTTTTCCTCGGTTTGGGCCTTTGCTGTTCTGACTGCCTTCCCAGTCTCCTTTTGCTTTAACTGATACAGTTCTCTGTCCTGCTCCTTCTGCGATTCCTTGTATTTCCTGAATGCTTTCTTTTTCTCTTGAACCTTCACTGGCACTTCCTTTGAGAACCATAGTGGTTTCTTACATCATTTTGTTTTGTTTATTTGCTTCACACAAAGGCTCATTACCTCTGTGATGGCAGTTTTATTATTCCCCATTGTTCTTCCACCCCTCCTTCCTGCCCATTTGCTAGTGCATTCTCAGGCACTCAACTTATTTTGGCAAAGTCAGCCCCAAAGTCCAGTACTTTTGTCTTTGTATGGCTTGACTTGTTGCTGTGTTTATTTGAACCATACTGTTCGATGGTCGCTAGTTCTCAGATGGCTACCCACTTCTACATCTGTGATCCTCTCTCCATCTCCATTTGAGAGAATCAAGTCTAATATTGCTCCCTCTTGAGTGGGCTCCAGTACTAGTTGTCTAAGGCATGCCCCTGTAGGGCATCTAGAATAACTCCACTCTTCAGTGGCAGCTGCAACTGCACTCCAGTTAACATCTGGCATATTCAGATCACCCATCAGCAATATCTCCCTTTTTCTACCATTCTAAGTATACTTTCTATCATTTCCTTGTCCAATTCCTCCCCTGAGAAGGGAGTTTGTATACAATCCCTGTGCGGATTGTGTGCCTTGCCTGTCTCCAAATTTACCCACAGTGCTTCTTCTCCTCCCTGTTTACCCTTTTGTTCTGTTGCTTTTATTCCTTCCCTATGTAAATAGCTACTCCTCCTCTCTTTTACCCTCCCTGTCCCTCCTGTAGATAGTGTATCCTGGTATGTTTATGTCCCAGTCATGGTTTTGTGTGTACCATGTTTCTGTGACTGCCACAATATCCAGATGTTCCTCCTCCATCAAGGCCACTAATTCAGGAAGCTTGTTACCCAGACTACGGGCATTGGTACTCATTGCTTTCAATTTTTGATGGCTTTACCTTCTGTTGCAGCATCCCCACTGACCGTTCTATCTCGGTCTTTTTCTCATTTAGTACTCTGTTTTGTAGGAGGGGCTGGGATTTTCTGCTGCTTGTCAGTGCCTCCCTTTGACTAGTTTAAAAGCTTGCCAATGAAGCATTTAAACCAATTGCTCAAAAGACTTGTTCCCTTCCTGGACAGATGCAGACCATCCTGCCAGTATAGGCTGGTGTCCCTCCAGGTGGAACCCCAGTCCCCAATGAAGCTAAACCCCTGTGTCCGCACCACTTTTTCAACCATTCATTAAACTGCATGGTGCTAATTACCCTCGCCATCCCCATGCCTTTGACAGGCAGCGCCTCTGAGAAGGATACTGTATGTGCTACTTGTCTTAGGCCTCTCCCCAGCTCTGCAATGTCCTCCTGCACTGCTCTACTCTCATGATGAGCCAAGTCATTTGTCCCTAGGTGGACAATTACGCCCAGCTCAGACTCCTTGCAGCTGTTCTCGTGATCCTGAGGATCGCTCCTGTCCCTCCAAGCCATGGCACCAGGCAGGCACCTTACTTCAGTTTTCCCAGCTCCCCAGTTCTATACCCCTAATAATGGAGGTCCCCACCAGGAGCCGCTTCCTTTCCTGTGGTGTCCTCTGCCTCCTTCCTGTGGGCCTTCCTTGTGACAGTTGTCATCAGTCTTCTCTTTGGGTGCATCCATAGGGGAGCTATGCTCCCCCAGAATGGTGTATGGATTGTGGAGTGGAACAATTGACTGGGTGTGCCTCTGTTCCACCATCCTCTCCCTCCCTGAGCGCACTGTGGTCCAACTGCTGTGCTTTTTCACAACCTCTGAGGTAGTGGTGGTGGCACTAGTGCTCCCTGGATGGGGAGGTTCCTTCCTACTGTCCAATGTGGCCTGGGGAAGGTTTCCTTACTACTGTCCAGTGCAGCCTTAAGATGGGCAACTTCCTCCCTCAGGGCAGATAGTTGTCTGCAATAGAGCAGCATCTCAGTCTCCAGAAAGACTCCGGAAGACTGCTGCCCCACAGCCATTACATTGCACTACTCCCCACATGTTTATCTACTTTTTTGTTTGCTTGTTTGTATTTGTGTGTGTGTGTGGTGTGTGTGTGATTGGTTATATAGAAAATATATTATACAATGTGTATGCTTATATTGTCAGTGCAGTGTGCTAGAGAGGATATGACAGTGATATGCACCTGGCACTCTTGAGGAAATTATGTCAGAACCTCAGTTATAAAGGAACTATTTCCAGGGGCAGGTGGGGTGAGGGTAGGAAGGAGTTGGGCCTAAACTGTGCCCTCACAAAACAATCAGTTAAAAGCTCTCACCCACCACTGTGATGAGTGCCTTCCTGTCAGAAAGATACCCTACACAACAATTTGACAGAGAAAGTACCCTGCTAATCAAACAGAGAAAATCCAGACATCCAAGTCAGACACAGGTAAACCTCTCCAGCCTCAAAACAGCCTGGTGGTTTATTAGCCACAAAGGAAAATCAAATATGCAGTTATTTCAGCCCTTCTGAAGATGCTGACAAGATAAGCAGTTTTGAAAACCCCTTCCTGAATTAAAAACTAAAATAATTAAACACATAGCAATATCACTGTAAAGTGAGGAAAACTTCTCTCAGATGTAAGTAAGAGAGAGAGATTAGTTACAGATATCTAGTCCAATATAGTACATCCCACGCAGCTTCTCAGTTGTTTCAAAGCACACCCAGTACACAACTTGGAAGAAGATGGACTTCACTAACCTCCCTAAACTCCTCTCACACACACACACACACACACATACACAAACACACACACACACACATATCATCACCCCTTATCCTCCCACAGGCACACACAGTTTATCCACACCTTTACCTTTATTATACTATCTGTGGTGCAACACCCCTTGCCTCCTTGCCTTACATGTAATGCCTACATTCCTTTAACTCACAGGGTGCTAATGGTTTCGCTGTTAGGTGTTATCTAGCTTGCTTAATTTGTTACACTTTTAAAAGAAGAATCAAGAGACATGTTTTATGCTGCAAAATATATATATTTTAAATAAAAGCTTAAATGGTATAAAATAAAAGTCATTCTTTTCAATAAATAATACATTTGCATTTATTAAAGATAAATAGAAAAAGTATATAACTGTGTTATCTTCACATGGGGTGGTATGAGGTTAAAGGGCACTATCAATCCCTTTAGGCTTTAAAGTATCCTTAGTTTAAAACACATTTTATGATTGTCAACATTCTGTAAAGATCACTGATGTAGCTGATAGTTTGATTTTGTTTTTATCATAGAATAATTTTATTGTTTACATAAACAACATATCCAGAAACAGAGTAACTTCTATCAATATAGAGTTAAACGTAGTCAGATACATACATCATTATTTGAAACACATATCACTGTTGCATAAGTCTTTTTCTTCTTCCTAATAAAATAGCTTACAACAGCTAGCATCCATAATACACCATAATTTGTCCACTTCTCACACTTCTATTTAGGTCATATGGCACCACCACTTAACCTTAAACTTCCCATACGCTACTCGGATCAGATATAGAACTAGTATTCAAACATAAAAAAAAAAATATGTGAGGGAGACAAGTCACCCTCCACCTCAGCTCAGCACTACCAAGACCAATTCCTAAATCACACATAGGAATCCGCCTCCTTTAGATCAGCGTCTAAGCTAGATAGGGTCTAAATCTCTGACCAAGGCCCAATGAAGAGATCACCGTATTGAGGGGAAGGGAGCCTGACACAAAGCCGAGTTGAGGTAGGCCTCCCATTTAGAAAAGTAAGCAGGAAGCTGCCCTCTCGCAGCAAAAGTTAGCCTTCAAAGGTAACTAGCTTGGAGACAGCCGCATGCCATGCCTCGATAGGTGGAGACACAGGCTGCTGCCAATGTCTTAATATGAGTCGTTAACGGCTAACGGGGCCAGATCACCCAACAGCAACATTGGATGAGACATGTCTATAGGCTGTCCCACCACCCCGAGCAATCCATTGTTACCGCTGACCAAAAAGGAGCCAGCACCTGGCAGTTCCAAAAGATGCAAGATGTCAGCAGGACTGTGTCAGATCTCCAGCAACCATCATGCAAAATAACTCCCATTTAGACAAGATGGCAGGTGTTCTATACCAACGGGCAGGATCTTAAGTTGAATTAATTGGCTTCTAGCATCTTTATAAGTAGTGTGCACTGCCCAAAGACAGAGAGACCAGGCTTCCAAGTCGATATGCCTACCAATTTCTATATTCCATGCCATCCTGCTTGACTCTGTGTGATCTATCTGCGCTATAGAACTTGCCTGCTAGCCCCAAAATGAGGACTTTAAATGCAATGAGGATAGCCAGTGCCACTGGATCCTCTTTGTTTGACCAGTCAGTGGCCTGCAAAGCATCTTGTAGTTGCAAGAACCTCCAAAGTCCTGTACCTTTTAACGCATAGCGAGCACGCAGTTGCTCAAAGGACATTAGGGTACTAGAATTCGGTAGGCAGAGGTCTTGCACAATATGAATCCCTTTTCTTCCCATGAGACCCATGATAGGGGTTGATTACCAACTCTAATAAGTGGGTTACGCCACAGTGCAACATATCTAAAAGGCACTCTAGCATTCTGCTTTACCGTCCCAGCCGCTTTCATTAAACGAAACCAAGCGCCTTTGTAGCATCCATCACTGGGGTAAGTTTATCCTGAGCTATGTTCACATGAGTTAACAGCAGGCTAAGGGGGACAGACTGGCAAATCTGTCTCTCCAGCTCAAGCCATGGTGGCGGGTTGCCAGAAGCTGGAACAAATCATTTAACTGCCTGGGCTGCAAGGAAGGACCAATGATATCCTAAAATAAGGGAGTCCTAAGCCCCCATGACCACTGTGCCCTTCCACCGCCATAGGGATAGAGGATCGTACGCCTAGCCATTTAATACTGAGCAACATACGAATATTCTCTCTGCCACTGCCCTGTCTTTGGTAAAACCGCCTGAGACGGGTGAATGATAGAGGGCAATACTTCCATTACCCATTTGGCTAAGACCTTGGCTACAATCTTGGTGTCCACAGAAATTAGCGAAATGGGATGATAATTAGCGCAGTTTAACGGATGGTCTGATTTCTTCGGAATAAGGGTGATCAGTGCCTCCAGCATCGTGGGTGGAGAGAACCAGTTGCATGCAATTCTTGCAAGCAGCAAGTAAAGGAGGTCAGATTTCAGGAGCTAACAGCTGGTATAATTCAGCAGTCATGCCATTGGGTCCTGGAGCTTTCCTTTGGCTAGCTGAGACAGAGCTTCACGGTCTTCAGCCTCAGTAATAGGTGCATCCAAGGCCTCCTTCATAGCATCCGACAATTGAGGGATATGCACCGCTGAGCAGAAATCCTTAACTGGCCCTGGTATCTCCAACTTCCTGAGAGATGTGAGATTGATACAGCCTCTGATAGTACCGCCGCCATACGCTCATTAATCTGCCTAGAGCCTGTTACTGTCTCCGCTGTTTCTGTTCGAAGGGCCTGGATAGGGAAGCAGCCTGCTGTTTCCTAAGCTGGAATGCCAGTAGCTTCCGTTCTTATCCCCACCCTCCCAATAAGCATGCTTGACTGTAGTCATATGCCACTCAACCTGTTGGTAGAGCATAGTGTTGATCCGGTACTTTAAACCAACCACCTTCCGGAGTAGGGTTGTGTCCGGTCGTCAGCAGCAGATTCTCTAAACTGCACTTCCGTAGTGGTAAGATCTGCCTGGAGCCTGTCAAGCTAAGCCTTACGCTTTTATTCTTCTGAGACACAAAGCTATAATGTGCCCTCTTAACACCACTTTAAAGGCCTCTCACACTGTGCCTGTGGACGTGTCCCCAGTTTATTATGGACAAAGTACTCGGGCAACGCCCTGTACCATACTCCGAAATGAGGGATCCTTGATTAGCGAGGACTACATCGCCATCTAGTACCCTCCCGAATGCCCCCTATCTGGAAGGTGCAGGAAACAGGAGCATGATCCAATATTACAATATCCTTGATCTCAGTTGTCACAAAGTCTTGGGCTGCCCATCTATTTGCAAGCCAGAAATCAATCTGGCTATATGTTGCATGGACAGGTGAGAAGAATGAATAATCCCTCCCGTAGGGTGGGCTCTTCGCCACACATCAGTCAGGCCCCATTCCTCCATCATTCCACATAGAACGCCCAACATTCTAGGATGGGCCTGTGGAGGGCTTAGATTTATCCAAAACACATCAGGTACCAGATTGAAATCTCCCTATCAGAAGTGGACAGTTTGATGTCCCTCAGTGAGAGACTCAATGCCTGATTAAGGTCGAGCAGTACTTCAGGGAGTCCCTATTTGGGCCAAAAATTTGCTAACACCACACACCCCGAGGTGAGAAAACCTCGCCTTATCCACTGACCTTGGGTATCTTTGATTGTTTTGTCCAATGTCCATGGACAAGATTTCCTAATCAAAATAGCTACCCCTTTAGACTTGTTCTGGGCTGAACTGGCAATTACAGTCCCGACCCACATTCTCTTAAGCCAGCCGACAGTCCTTGCAACCAGGTGCATCTCCTGCAGTAGCGCAATGTCTGCATGCATAGAGTGGAGGTGTCTAAGGACGACACATTGCTTAGCTGGGTGACTGAGCCCCTTTACATTCCATGATATAAGCCAGAGCCCCATCTTGGAATGTCACACCACTGTGCTGAGGTTCCATGAGATAAAACAAAGAAGAATAAATGTAGTACTCACCTCAGGAGTCCCCAGTCAACAAACAAAAGTAGTAAGTCAGGATACCCGAGGGAAGTAGAATATGCAGTAAAGTCAGATCCGATAAGATACAGCGTAGTGGATGCAGCCCCAAAAGACCTAATAACTAAAGAAAGAAAATAGGTGAGATTAGACAACACTCACTAAATTAATACTCTAAAACACCCAGTAACTGTGAGTTAAACAAATATAGAACAATATTAACTATATAAACCTTCAAACTTCTAATACAGTATAACAGTAGTTATGAAATAAGACACTAACGTGTCTTGGTGTATGCACGCTGGAGCTATACCCCAGCCAATCACTAGGACAGGCTCCTGCCGTGCTGGCCAAAGGCTCAAATAGGGGAAGAGAAGATCAAACTGTTCAGTCACTGACAGGCTCAACCCCAGCTCCATCTAGATTACACATTGTTCCTAATACCACCCTTATTCCTTAGTAGGGTAGGGCATCTGAGTCGGAAAAACAGGCCAAGGGAACAACCGGAGGATTTCAAACAACTATCATTGCCCACCAGGAATATTACTGAATCAACCAAATCCTCCAAGTCCCACAAGGCTACCCCAATGTCTGCCCCCAAAACTTAATAACAGTCACAACCCTTAAATGTTTCAGTCCAGAAAGGGGCCCATCCGCTGGCAGACATCCACTGCCTACATCCTGCAAGACCTTAGAAGTCACTTCCACAGAAGACAAGGCTCCCTTAGCTGCTGCTCCTCTATTCCTGTCAGATTGTCAGACCATGACTGATTCAGCTGCTTCCATAATAGCCTCGTCAGGTATCTCCTCTGGTTCAATTAGCACTGACTCTCTTTAGTTAGCTTAGCTGGGGTGCCATCTCTTGCCCCTCTTCAGATTCAGCGCCACTGTGAGACCGGTGCCTGACGCTGACTATAGAGTTGTTGTCCCACCAGGGTTTTGCAAGGGCAACCACACTGGGAACCACCGCCAGCCATGCCTTCTCCTAGGACTCTCCATATCTGCATGTTGGGGGTGAGAGGTGTGGAGGACCCATTCCCTGAAGGGGTATCAGTTCCTTACTAGGCTCCCCACAGGCTTCCACTATTGCTCAGGTTCCTGCTGTCTTTCTCAGGATACCAGAGTCTTTGGGAGAAGGGTTTTTAAAATTCAAGAGCAGCCAATGCTTGGAGACCCAGGCTTCCACTTCCTGAGGGGATTCAGCCAATATCTCCTTGCCTTCCTCGAAACAGCCAGATGGGCCAACTGCTGAAAACTGTACTTGAAGCCATATTGGGCCAACATCTTTTGACGGGGCAAAAGCCTTCCTCTGAACTGCCACCTCAGCTGAAAAATCTCTATAGAATGAAATTTTGCCTCACGCCACATCACTTCCTGAAGGTCCCTGGCAGCATGCAACACTGCCCTTTGTAGAGTATCTTAATAGGTATGCCACTATGGGTCGGGGCCCTGGTGTCTTCGGACGGGACCTCCAGGAACCCGATGCGCGCACGCCCATATCCACGGGACCTTGCTACCTGTCTCCCAGCATCCTGGGAATCTCTTTGTTTAGGAATATTTCCATATTAGCCTCTTCCACTCCCTCTGGTATACCCAGAATTTGGATATTATTTCTTCTACCACGATTCTCTTGATCTTCGCCCTCTGCCATAAGGTGGCCAGCCTGCCCTCATGATCTTGAAGTTGCTGAAGAAGCTTAGCCTGGGTTATCTCCAAGCTTTCAGTCCTTTGTTCCACCACATTAAATTTATCTTTTAGCTCTTGTACCTCAGCTACATTCCCAGCCAGAGTAGTTGATAAAGAGTCAACCCAGGAAGCAAAGTCACAAAGAAGTTATATGCTGGAGCGAGGACTGAACCTTCAACTCATGTGCAGGAGTATCTGAAGCCATTCCAAACTGCCTTTGTACAGCTGTTCCCATCCACCGTGCCCTGCAAGAAAAATTACATACGAGGCTGATTTACTGCAAAGCCCAAATACCAGCGCAGGGCACAGTCAACAGCTAAATTCTTCCCCATGCATAGAGTCACAACACGGCTTCAGCCTTGCTTCCCTACGGCGGTGTACTAACAACTCGAGCACAGAGGATCTCATGGCCTGCTCTCTGTCATACGCACCTCGCATGTAGCGTTTAATTATCACAATTGCGGCGCATTTAAATAGCTCACTGGTCCCGATTCTGCAGCTAAAGGGGAGGACAACGTCATGCTCCGATCACCGTATCCAGCCCAGATGCCTACCAATGATAGAAGAGTGCCGAGCCGGGCCTCGCACTACAGCTGTAAGTGGCCATACCTCCGCATCCAAGCCACGCCCTGGTAGTTTGATTTTGAATCTTATTTTCTTTAAAAAGTGAAAACAGACTGCCCACCATACTAGTGTTACCACACAAAAATAGGTTTGCTTACATTTCTTGATCAGCTTCAACGGCATCTTTCCTGGACTTGGGAATACCCACAACACAAGCTAACCCCTCATGATGCAGTGGGAGGAAAGGAGCCTAATGAATCATGAGTGACTGCACAGATTGGGGATGTTTCTAATGCTCAGGATGTATGCAGTAAGAACAGATCCACGATCGAAAACAAAACAAGTTTGTTTATAAATATACATTACCATGCATTTCAGTTCTACTAAACAAGAAGACAGACAAAACAAACAGCAACATCAATGAATTTTAGAGAAGGTAAACAATCATAAAACATAGGTTTTTAACTAGAAATAATATGATGAAAAACAAGTTGACACTGTCCCTTTAAGAAAAAAAATAATAAAATGGGAATGGCTTAACTGAAATCAAAAGTAAGAGTTCTCTGTTTAAATTAACTATAACAATACAAAATTTCATGAGAAAAACAATAGTTATTTTCATAGATTTAAAAACAAAAAAACTTTTCTTTTTGTAATCCTAATCATTTTATTAAAGGGAAATGACCACATAGTGCCGGGCCCTATGTACATGTGAAGTGGGACCTGATTAGCACATGCATCATTGGGAATAAAATGTAACTTATAGTTTGTTGATTTATTAAAAATAATATGTGGTTGATCCTGCACCCTCCCGCCAGCATTTTAGGTGTGAGAGACTTTCCCAGTGAGCCCCACAAGCACCTGTGGCTGTCACCATGATGATGTGTGTCTGTGGGGAGCAGCCGTGGTCATACACTAGGCTTAATATGGGCTGTATTTTAAAATAGCTCTGGTTTGGGGCATGCTTGTTCCTGTGCAACCCTGACAGCAGATACGGGCTGATAGGGACCTTTGAAGCTAGTACCTAGTCTCGGTGTAGCATGGACATACACAGACTCCAAACCAGAGTCATTTGAAGATTGCAACGTAGTAATCTGTATTGCCATATCTTCAAATAGTTCCAGTTTGGAATCTGTGTGCTCGTAGCACAGTGAGAAAAGGTACCAAGTGGCAGGGTCCCTGTCAGCCAGTACCTGTTATTGGGGTCACACAGAAACACCCAGGCTCCAAAACCAGAGCTATTTTTATGATACAGCCCCATATTAGCCTATGGATGACCAAGGCTGCTCCCTGCAGGACACGCCATCATGGAGACAGTTGTGGGTGCTTGTGGACACACCAGGGGGGCCTCTTACACTTAAAATGCTGGGTGGGAGGTGCAGGATCAACCAGGTACAATTTTAAATAAATCAACAAACTGTGAGTTAAGTTTTTATTACCACTGATGCATCTGCTACTGGTCCTGCTTCACATGGACATGGGGCCCTACAGTCACATAGACCTTTCCTTTTCAATGATAGTATATTTAAATACATAGTTAAAATGTTGTAGTTGACCTGCAAAGTAGCTGCGTAGTCTACTCCCATGTCCCCATACGATTCAGTAGTGCAGCGGGGTCTGGGGCTGCAATCATCACTATTTTCTTGTGATGCTTAAATTTTAATGAACTGCCAAAGCTTTACGTAAACAAGGAACTGTGAGTGGGTCCAGATTCAGTAGGCATAAGTGCTTATGGGTGTCACACCCATTTTAGTCATGTGTCAAACACCACTACCTCTCATTGTAGCAGTGGTGTTGGTAGTTTTTGGTTTCTTAGGGTGTTGGTACCTGAAATATATCTTACAGTGAGACCTGGACAGGCTGTAGCTGCAAGTAATATCTTGTGTATCAGTACTCACCTTGGAAGCAATGAAATAGATATTATTAACTACTGACACCACTGCTACAATAAGTACTGTTATTTGACATGTAACTGAATGGGCGTAATACCCATAAGCACTTGTGCCTACTCTATTTGAACTTGCTCACACTTCTTCATTCGGGTTGTAAGTTGTGGCAGTTGATTTAAATTTAAACATGAGATGAGAAATAGTGAGGATTGCAGTCTTGGACTACCGCAGCAGTAATGAAAGGTATGTGAGGATGGGACTGGCTGTTTGCTGGCCATGTATAAATATGTGTTCATGGCACTTGGGGAGCAGAGAGAGAACAAGAAAACAGGAAAAATAACTGGGTATGTTTTACATTGAAAAATAAAGAAATAAAAATAAAGGCTACTGTTTGTTACAGTGATGTGCAGCCCTTGTTCAGTGATGAGGGTGGCTTGGGGAGGAAGAGGAAGTGGAAGGGTCCACAAGAGTTTGTTGGGTCAGGAGTTGGTGTCCCTCCTCTTCTGGTGTTGTGCTGGGAGGGCACTTGGTGAAGGTTCCTGGTGCTGCTGAGGCTGCTGGAGGCCGGGTCCATGTCCTGGTACTGCTGCAGGTCCTGGTGGATGAGTGGAGGATTCTTCTGTGGCGTCCAATTGGTTCTTGGTCAGCACAACATGAGACTATGTGGTCTCTGAGCGCAACATTGGCCTCTTCCTGCTCACGCAATTGATTTATAGTGTGAGCGAGACCTCTGTTGCTACCCCAAGACCACAGACAGCAACCATAGCCACGTGTCCAATGCAGCCATGTTGTTGCAGCAAGTCTATTATTTGATCCTGTTTCTACATTTTAATTGGTTTGCTGCAATGACCTGGGCGCATTGGTTCGCAGCCTGGTTGCCCTCCTTAATGGCCTTGAGCAGCCAGTCGAGAGTGTGCTGTGAGTTTTTAACTGTGCTAGATATTCTGTAAGAAAAAGAGAGATGTAAGTAAATGTTACATAGTATTGCTGTTTAGTTCTACTGTTTATGTAGCTCTTAATGTACACATTTCTTTGCTGTTTAATAGATCTACTGTTAAGAAGTGACAAGCTATGTTGCTCATGAACAGCATGGTAGTGATTTTGGTATGCTAAGAATGCTGTGAAATACGATGCATGGATCAAAACACGATACAAAAGATCTGCAACTTTCAGATGTATGAACACAGGCTGTATTTTCCTGGTGCATGCTATACCTTTTATATACCTTTTATTAATGCCTGTGTTGCATAGTATAACAACAGCGCAGTTTTGAGGATATAGTAGCAGTCTTCTGTCCTATGTTGTTGAGTGTGGCATAGCAGTAATTTGCAGAAAAATGGGATGATGAGAATATTTTTTTGTTAAAGACATTGAAGACATATTGTTGCTCAATTTGGCATAAAAACATATTTTTTCGCCATAGTACACTATAGGTGGGATATTCAAACAGATTGCGCATGGTGCAACAGAGCTGCACCATGCAGAACCCACTGATGTGCCCGGTGCGATATTCAATGGGGAATATGCACTGCACAATCCCGATGCACCAGGGTGCATTGGTAATATATGCTCAGGTAAGGGGGCATGCCCATGCATATTCTGCACATCCCGATATTCAGCCCAGGATGTGCTGAGAATATGCAGGCACAACCCTCATGCGCCACACACAGTTAAGCCACAAAATAAAGGAGCAACAGCTGACCACCACAGGTAAGCTGCCATGATGCTGGGTACAACACAGCAGCTGCCAGCTGTGGGTGGCCACCAGAGCTCTGGCGGCACCGTCCGGCGTAGCACCCCATGCCCAATCACGGTCTGTTCTAAATAATAGAATCCCTGGTGGTCCAGTAGACCTATCTTCTTGCCCATTCACGAGCTGTAATAGTGAAAATTCTGGTGGTCCAGTGGACCTATCTCCTTGCCTGATCGCAGGCTGTAATAATAAATAAACACCCTGGTGGTCCAGTGGACCTATCTCCCTACCCGATTGTGGGCATGCAGTACTTTAATTATCCCTGGTGGTCCAGTGGTCCCAGTACCAATCTCTCAACCCACTCACTCATTCCTGCCACCTTGCTCCCCCAGTCAGCAGCGGGTGGCAGCACCCCACCTGCAAGCTGCCCGGCTGCCTGTCAACTGACAGCGACAGTACGGCTGTATCCCCATTGGTCCAGAGCATGGGTCAATGGGCATGCAGACCGCACTGTACTACACAGTCCTGATATGTGAATGGATCCACCACTGGGAAAAACAAAACAGATGACCATTTTCATGGTGTAATATCGCCTCCAAGGTGGGTGGTACAGACAATACTGGATGTTTCAGGGCTATAAGTCACCTGCCTGTATGCCAGGTGTCATTAATCCTTGGTGGTACAGTATGTCCAACAACGCACACTGTCATGTATTATTGCTTGCTTATTGCTTGCTTATTTTCAACACAAAACAATTTGAGTATATATTTTATCTTCTAGCACAGCTACTTGTCGTGGACACACAAGCACACTGATCTGTTGAAATAAAATGTTGAGGTTTAATGTACCACTTTGTAAAATACATAATACTGTACTTTTTGAGAGCAGATTTGCTCAATCATACAAATTAAATGCTTATTATATGCTAAATAAATTTCTATTATACTGGCCCCTGCTGTTTTTCTGTTCTGAACTGTGCTTTTCATCACTTCTGTGCTTTTATGTTTTCTAATACTGTGGTGTCAGCTGTACCCTCCCCAAAATATCTGTTGCACATGTGCAACACCTGCCACCAACAACCGACACTGTCGCTATGTAATAGGTTGGTTGGTGAAACTTTACATAAATCACTCCAAATCATCTGTGGACACCAGAGAAAACACTCCAAAAACAAGTAAAGAGCAAATTCATTTCACACAATAGAAAACAGCCGGAGATATGGAAATAACTGACTGCAACTGCGACTAGTACAGAACAAATTGTGAGCTATAGATTTGAGCACGACACAGTTTAGCAATTCAATGTAATTGTACATTGGGGAAAAATGAGAAAATACTTTGCTTAGCAGAAGTATATTTAATAAATACATTTTTTCAAATTTGAAATAGCTTGCAAATTGTATATTTATTTAAAACAAAAGAAAGCTGTTTTATTTAAGCAATCAAATCAAATCAAAATTAATTTTTAAAGCACTTTTCAATAAACCAAAGCGTGTATACAATATAAAACTTTAAATCCCAAAAGAAAATCATACAGCATGATGGGGTGTGAGTTTGTGGGATAACCTCACATCTGGGTGGTTGGACACAAGCTCACAGGCTGAGTGTGTCCATTTTCAAAAGCTGAGGTTACCCTCAGTACAGCCCATGCCCTTGAGTGCATTATTGCTATTATACAATGTCTTGTTGCTATACAGAATTAAAAAACACTTTTAAAAAAGTTTTTTGTAGATTTTATTGTGCCAAGATATGTTTGTTTCTGAAGACAAGATGACAGTGAAATCATAAAATAGTAAAGTGAAGTAGTGCTCAGATAACCTCAGTGCTGTCAAGGGCAAACAGACAATCATGTTCCAGAATTGTTTATTGCCATTGTATAATGCCACACTAAAACTGTACAAAGAACATTTTAAAACCTTTTTTTATTTTGTAAAACAACGAGACATTGTATAATTGCTTTAATGCATTCCAGGGCATGAGTTGTGCTGGGGCAACCTCAGTTTTCAAGCACTGGATGTACTCAGTCTGAGTCCTTGTGCCCAACCACCCAGACATGAGGATATGCCAGCACAACCGACACCTTATCATGCATCACTGCTTAGTTATACAGTGGCAATCAGTGTTTGATCTAACAGAGAATCTGTGGTTATGCTAAGACAGTGATGTATACTTTGATATAATGGTACTTACATTCCTCAATTGGAAGCCTAGCAGGACCTGCAGAAGCGCTAGATGGACCCAAGTGGGGCTTAGTTGCTGCTTGTACCTCAGCCACTGTTGGAACTGTTGGTATAGCCACAGAGGGTTCTACTATCTTCACATCTTGTTTCCCTCTGTGGCCTGTTGGTTGCTCCCAACAGCGCCCCAGCTGACTTCTTCCTCTGAAAAACAGTAAATGATATTTTTCTTGGACTGCATAATCTGTTTGACTTTTGGTTGTTGTTGCAAGCTTTACATTGCACAGGTGCTTATGGTTTACCCTCCTGAAAATAACTAATAAGCTCCCACAGTGTACTCTGGTACTGTAGTACTCCACTCACTGCCTGTGTGTTTATCTTAAAATAATTTAATGCATCTCTGGTAGTGTGGTGTATCTGTTATTCACCACTGATAGTGTGACTGTGGCTAAAGAAGATGTGTCTCTTTTTCATAGTATGGTGGCACTTCTACTGGGTCCCTCTCTGTCCTGAGAACACACAAATCAGATGTTAGTACCTTGCCTGTAGTCTTGTAGTTACCAGCGGTAAGTGAACAGATTCATAGACGCATGCAGTTTGCTGACAAATGACAACTTACAGTGTCAACTGCAGCTGCATTGATTCACATTGTGGAGCAATGCGCATATGCATACTTTAATAGCCATACTTATCTCTCAGTATGAAGTTTTGACTGTGATATGTGTGGATGGCTATGATAGTATGTAGTGCAAACCTATCACTGTGGAATAATGCAGTAGCAGCACATAATGTATGTTAACATTTTGTGGGAGGCGTGTTTGTATGCAGTTAAGTTTGCTGCTGCTGAATGATGTGGGGGTGAAATGAGATGTGTGGGTGTGAGTGTAGAGGGCTAGACTTGGCAGTGGAGTAGAAGGATGGGTGAAAGTGTTTCTCATATGCATGAAGAGGACATATGGTGTATTGGGTGTTTCATGGATTTTGCTGATGAACTGTGTAACTAGTGCAGACATGGGCACAAAGTTAAGAATATGCAAAAAAGAAGAGGTATGAATGGTAGCCACAGACAGGTGGGTGTGGAATTGCATGGTGCAAAGCAGCAGAGAAGAGCTTGTAGTTGTCAGCATACTCCCTGTGCCACACGGCCTTTAAATTTGCTCATGAACTGCCACTGTGTGTACTGGTAGTCTAGTGAGTCTAATCCCTGTATTGTACTTTAAACCCTGGGAAAAAGAGTGCCATGCTTATCTGCTCATACAGTGGTTCTTTCTCCATGACTGATTATTTAATTTTGGCCAAATATGTTACATGTCTGTTGCAGATAGTGTGTCTTGCTATACATATTGTAATAGGTATACACAACTTTTGTATGAAGGCATTCATTGAGAAAGTTGTGCATGACTATTGTAGTGTGTAGTGCAAACACATTGGTTCAACAGTGTACAGTATATTGATGTAGTAGTTGTGTGGTTGATATTGGCAGTGTTGTGTTACTAGTGCCCAGCTCCCCTACCCTTTCCTGTCACTATCCCTCCCCCGAACAATCACACAAGAGATATACCTCAGAACATTGCCCTGCCACACCCGCTTCTCCTGCAGGCATTGTGGGCAGGAATGGACCCACACATCCCTGTGTCTGTTGATTTGGGGTGGGGGAAGATTCCACTAGACCCCTGCCTGCTCCCCACACAATGTTTTTAAAATTTGCTATTGCCAACATTGTGTCCTGGTAGCCTAGTGAGCCTGCCCTGTCTGGAGGTTGTAACCCTGTGGAAAACATCTCTGGCAGTGTAGTAATCCTTCCCTCTACAACTGATACTGTAATTGTCAGTAAATAAGTGATGCGTCTGTTCTTGATAGGTGGTGGGACTAATGTACACTTCCTCCCTCCCCTTGTCCTCTGACTATTGCCAAACACCAAGTGTGGCACAGTGCAGTAGCAGCAGCAGCTACTGAGTATTACTATTCAGTGGGCATATGTGGATGCATGTGCTAGTTTGGTGGTGAACAGTGTCAGTGGAGATATGAGCTAGGCACTATGTGTGCATTTGTGTGTGCTGGGGAAAAGGAGTCCTAGTTCACAACAAAGGGATGAATAAAATAATGTTTAATGTGCACTAAGAAGAACACATGCTGTGCTGTGTGCTTGGTGTAGTTTGTTGGTGAACAATACACAACTCACACATACATGTGGACAAAGTTTCCAGTACACAAAAACAGTTATGGATGGTAGCCACAGACAGGTGCTCTGCAATATTGTATGCCACAACACAGGAAGCACCATTTTAACTGGCAGACCCCCTCCCACTCCCCCACCACCAACACAAAACCTGATCAAATAGAAAACTGTTTACGGACAGCCACAGTGTGTTCTGGTAGTCTAATGACTGTACTTCTTGCTTGGTGCCTTGATCACCTTTAGAAAACAGTCTCATGTATCTGTGGTCGTCTAGTGTGCAGCTTCTCCTTGACTGTTACTGTGATGCTGGGCAAATAAGCATGACTGTTCCTGACAGTATGCCGTATCCCTGTATTCCCTTTCCCATGCACCGCCCTACACACCTCCACACACCCGTATTGTTGAAAGCACGCACAAGGACACATGTCTTACAGCTACTTCCATACCTGTCTTCATGTATTCATTACAGGGCAGTGAAGAGAGCTGCAGACTTAATGGCTCCTGACAAATAATAACTTACAGTATATTGTGTAAGCACATTTTTTCACACTGTGGAGTAACAGATTTAGTGTCTTTACTGTCATAGTGATATACAACTTTCTCTATAAGGTCATTTATTGAGTAAGTTGTGAATGACAGAGTATTTTGCACAACTCTGTTAGTACACAGTATGGAAGAATTTACTAACAGGAGATACTGTATGGTATCATTTGGTTGGGGAGTCATGGGTGTTTAGGATTCTGTTCGCTGCTGCTCAGTGAAGCTGTGTTTGCAGAAACTATGTTTCTTTTACTTACCAGCAGAGTCAACCACCAGGAGTTGGCCGACTGCAGGAACCTCCGACTCCTGACCCTCTGGGACTGGCACGAGATGGAGTCAGTGTTCTGTGGCGGAAGCTTTGTTGTCCTGATGTGGGAAAAACAAAAAATTTACACGAATGAAAAAGATGTACTGTGTCAGAGAAAACATTTACTGTCATTTCAAAGTCCAAATTTACTTTTGCTTTATGTGTTGTATGTTATGATATCTGCTTCATTCCATGGACGACTGTTATAGTCTTTGAGGTAGTATTATAATCATGACTGAACATTATTTTATGACAATTGCTTCCCTTTAACACTGTTCGTTGTGTTACATTGGCTACCTTGACTACAAGGTATGTCACATAACTTCACTACCCTCTGCCACCTGTACCCCTCCGTACCTGCTGTCAGATTGTCACTGATAGAGTGTTAATGTGGTTTGCATGCATGGCTAGCTGTTCAGTTGTGTGTGGGGGATTGGGTATTGGTAAATATAACAACCATCTGGAGGAGTTATTACTAGAAAGCAACAAAATAGTGAGCATTGAGGAAATATTTAAATACAAGGTAAATAATTATATGCTAAAAAGTAGATGTTTATGATTAAATTTGTTTTCACAACATAAATTGAACAGATGCCCATTTACTAAACTCAATAATATCCACCAGGGTGGGCGGTATTGGGAAATACTTGAGGTTCCAAGGGTCATAAAGCCGTCCGCTCTGACATTGGTCCTAATAACAGATGTGAATGGTCAGTTATTTTTATTATATAATGACAAGAAAGAATGCTACATCTTGACTGGTCAGACTGGGACTGGAGTTGGGATTTTATCCCAGCATAACATGCTGGCTGTAGTCTCAGTACACTCAGGACTGCAGCAATAGTAAAAAATAAATAAATAAATAATCCTGCAGCTGACACTTAAAGTAGGTTCAGTGGTACCTGCTCTGTTCCTAAACACACTCCAAAAACTGTTCAGACTTGGCACTAGGTGCTGCCCTCATCCCCACCTCACCCCTCCCCACATCAACACACAGGCTGTGGATAATTTTATCTCCGGTTCACAACACAGAATTGTGCTGGGAGAAGTATTAATACAAAATCTTTGCTACTGTAAAAGTGCATAGTTTTTTTTTAGGCAGCTGATTATGTCAGAAATGAAGGAGCAGACACCTGCCTGTCAACTCTAGAAAACAAAAAATACTACCTGTCACTTTCTCAATCATCACTGCAGCTGTTTACTCTCCCACAAAACACATAACCAGACAAGCTGTATCACCAAAAAATTATGTAGCAGGAGGGTGGATAATGGGCACACAACTTATGGTATAACATGCATTCAAAAGATAAATGAAACTAAATCCATGACAAAAACTGCCTTATAATAATATTTACATGGAAAAAATTAAGCAATATGCTCTCTCCTGAGTCTTTTGCTGTAAGAGGAGAACAGAGTGGGGTGGGACACAGACAACTATTGGATAGCTTACTTGACACAATAAGCTAATTTTCTGTGTATGTATAACTACTCACTAAACAAGTAATACTATTATATACTTTCAATGACTCTATTACTGTTTTCTGTTTTATTTTTTACTTGAGCAATTTCATAATAGAATAATGCTCACTAGCGTGGAAGTCGTATGGATAATATTCATTGTTGGGTGTTGGACGCCCTTGACCTGTGACCCTCAGCCCAAGGAACTAAGGTGGGATGTAATTCAAGCATAATGGCTATGCTGTCAGGCATTATTCCTTTATTACACAATGGCAAGAAAGAATCCTGGTGTCTGATAGGTCAGTTGGCCATCACAGCAGGGATGTTATCCTGGCATAACATCCCTGCTGATCAACTAGATGATGATGCCATTGATATTTCCTTTTTCCACTTGATGATTGTTTGAATCTTCTCTTAAAAAATATTTTAAACACCATACAAAATTTTAAAAAATTTTTCTGTACAAAACAATGAGCCAATGTATAATAGGAATAATGCCTCCAGGGTGGGTGTTATGCTGGGATAACATCCCTTCTCGGGTGTTGGACTTCCTCAGCTGGTGGTTCGGGACCAATCACCAGGTGGTGATATTATCGCAGCATACCACCCACCCTGGAGGGCATTATTCCTTTATTGCCACAGCTCAGGAATGACATAATTAAAAATATAATAAAACACATTTATAATTTATTTTACTCATGAGTTTGTTGTATGACCATAATCAGATACTCTAGGGTGTGAGTTATTGGGTGACGTATCAACTTCTTGTGTGGTTAAGTGAGTTGGCTGCACCTCATGACATACCACACAAGGCATGGGTAAATGCCCAATAAACACACATTGTTGTGCTTTGTTGCTTAAATACTACATACTCGGTAAAGCATTGTTGATTACTTATTACATTTTTGATGTGCTATTAATGATTTTAAAAGTATACATTACGTCCATGGTAATGATCACCAAGTCAGGCTTACTTGCTGCTACCCACATGTTGTATGCCATTTCACATCAGTCCCAGTTCCTCTTGTGGGCCTCACCGACACTCTTGTTCCTGTAAAATGCTTGCCAGATGAATTTCACTTCCTTCAACACTCATCTGGTGAATAAATCATGCCTTGCTCCCCAAGGCTTGACCAACCTGAAAGAAAATACATAGTAATGTTTTATTTATTTATTTATTAGCTTTTGGTAACCGGGTAAGTCACGCTAGGCAAACAGACCTGCCTATTTTCAGGCACGACCTGGGAGAGCACAGGACATTGGTTACAATATGTAGAAATGCACAGACATAATATAGGTGTACAGGAGCAAAACAAGAAATACATTGGGTAGCACAGTAATAGTTACATAAGGGTACATTTTAGGCATAGATCATAATAAGGATGTAAAATAAAGCAATTAGGGTAACCATAAGACAGCTGAGGACAGTAAAGACATCAAAGTTCATAGCCACCTAGACAGGCGTATTGCATGGGAGAACATTAGTGTAGTACTAGGGTCAGACCCGACAGCCTGCAGTGGGACAAAGCAAATTAAGAGCATTTGCATTGGCCAGAGGCTAGGAGGTGGTGAACAGCAAGTTTTGAATTCTATGGGAGGCTGAAGTTTTCACCATAAGGGGAGTGAGTTCCAGAATTTGGGAGCAAATGGGCAAATGCCTGTTCACCCATTTTTGTCATGCAAGGTCTAGTGGAGAGCATGGGGCAGAGGAAGACCTGAGGGTATGGGTGTGTGAGGCAGGAGTCAGGAGGTTGACAAGATAGACAGGGCAGGAGGTCTAGACAGGAGTCGATAAAGCAGCCCAGGGAGTAGGCTCGAATATCCTTAGGTGACAGCCAATTTAAGCCAGCATAAAGGAGACAATGATGGGTAAGACGTGGGGCGTTAAGACAAATCTACAGATGTTGTTGTAGACAGTGTCCCATTTGTGGAGTGTAGCAGAGTTTGCAGCAAAGAGGAGAGGCAGAGCATATTGGAGCTGGGGTAAGAGAATACCTCTCGAACAGAAAGTCTAGCGAAGGAGTGAGGGAGTGGCGACGCGATAAGCTCTGCCAATTTTATCATTGACGGCATGGCACACCATATTGACATGTTGAGACAGGTCAAGTGTGGGATCCAAAGTGACCCCAAGGTACTTGAAGGACTCAGTGTTTGAGATGAGGGAGCCATCAAGACATTGAACCCGGAGCCTGTTCGCAGGGGCAGACAGTTTCTTGGAGGATCCGAATAGCATAGCACAGGTTTTTCTAAGTTTAGGACTTGGTGGTTGCTAGAGAGCCAGGTCTGCAGGAATTGGAAGTCATTAGTGAGAGTGGAGTTGATGGCAGCAACCGATTTTGACCCAGAGTAGAGAATAAGGTCATTGCGTACATAAGAGTGCTGCTATGCCGGGACATGGTGGGAATATCATTTAGGAAAAGGGAGAAGAGTAGAGGTCCAAGAGTGATCCTGGGGAACTCCATGGGAGATGTTTAAGGGGAGGAAAGGGCCTTGTGAAATGCTACTGCCTGAGTCCGATTGTCAAGATAGCTATGGAACCAGGAGAGGGCTTGGTTAGATGCTCCTATGGATTGGAGCTCTTTAGCATGAGAGGATGGTGTACCATGTCGAGGCTTTAGACAGGTTGATAAAGATGGCCCCAGTGAGTAGGCCACGGTCCATAATATTTCTGATGTCATTTGTAAGTTGTGTAAGTGCAGAGGTGGTACTGTGACCGGGCCGGAAATCATGTTGGCACGGGGTTTAAAGATTAAACATGTCAAGGTGAGCAGCAAGCTGGTGGTGGACTATTTTTCAAGCAGCTTACTGAGAGTGGGCAGAAGAGATATAGGGCGGTTTGGACATGAGTTTGACATCGCTCTTTTGTGTATAGGGATGGTTCTGGCAGTTTTCCAGGTGGATGGGACAGTAGACGATGAATTGAGAGGTTAAAAAGCCAGTTGATAGGTCTGGTCAGCCAAGGTGCATACTGCTTAAGTATGCAAGGATGGATGCCCTCAGGCCCTTGACCCCGCATGCGGAAGGGAGTTAAGTAGCTTGCAAACTTCAAGGTATGTGGTTGGAGCCAGAACGAAAGGGAGGGGTGGAGGGCGAGGAGGAGAAGAGGACAGTCAGGTTGTGGGCTAGTTAGAGTAGCGACTGGTGGAGAAGAAAAAGGGCATTGAAGGCGTTGGCAATGGTGTCATGGTTGGTGCAGTGAACACCTTGAATGTTCATGTCAGCTGATTCTGTTGCTTGTCGCTGCTGAGAATGTCCTTAATTTTGGACCAGTACCCGCGCTGATTTGTAGAGGATGTTATTAGTAGGTGCTTTTGACAATATGAATTTGTCTTTGCAGTTGTTACGTAATGCACGATAGTCTTCAAAGTTTGCACGGAGGTGGGAGATCTTCCACCTGGACCAAAGTTTGTCCCTAGATTTGAGAAGTTGAAGCAGGGCGTGTTAGCCACTTGGTTACTTTCCCTGCCATCCTACGTGTGGTGACTGGGATGTGAAGGTTTTGAAGAGAGAGGAGGCAGTTTGAAATATTCTGTGGCTATGTTAATGTCCTCTGTTTGGTAGAGAGGGGACCAGTCAACCTGATTAAGGTCAGTTAAGAAGTCCTCATGACTTAGGCGGAGAGATTAGGAAAGGTTACAGTTTTAGCAGGAGGGAGGAATGACAGTGTTCCAGACACAGTAGATGGGATAGTGGTCACTAATTGTGTCAGGTAGCACACGGCTGAGGCAACATATTCCGTCCTGTTAGTAAGTATCCAGTCAAGGAGGGTGGCACAGTTGCCCCACGTGAGACCCTTGTGGGTTCATGTATGAGCTGAGATAGATTTGCCTTGCTAGCTAAGAAGGATAGGTTAGCTGAGTTTTCTCGGACCAGTCAAGGTTAAAATACAACTATATATATATATATATATATATATATATATATATATATATATATATATATATACACACACACACATACATATATGTGTATGTGTGTATATATATATATATATTTTGGCTCCATGTAATAACAATGCCCAGTGAATAGTAATTACCACTACAGCTTATCGCTCACTGTCAGAAATGAATTTCAGGAAAGCAAACTCGCAGCAATCATAGATACTGTGCCTGAAACTTATTTTTCTTCTTTTTTCATGGAATGGTGTTGTGCCATGCACTATCCCCCCACCCACCCAAGGAGCTTTGTCTTCCACTCCCTACTAATATAGTCTAAACTTCAGTGTGGTGTATCTCATGGATGGGGCAGGACATTTTGAGAAAAATTACAAAGTTGTGACTGGCAATGAAAAATAATAAACAGTGTGCCTGACCTGGGGTCTGTACCTCCCAAGTCACCACCCACACCATCATGTTAGTGCTACAGCTCAACAGCTGCCCATCACACCTTATACTATATGTGTTCCCCATGTTTTCAGCCCCTTCCCTGTATGTGTTTAGGTATGTACATGTGTTCACTGTATGCTGCATACACTGCTATCCAGTTGCTGCCTTACCAGGTAGCGCTGTAGATAGGTGGTGTGCTTGAGTTGCCCTTTTGTAGACATATAGCCATGGCCACTCTGTATGTGGCATAAAGCGATTCACACATTGTGAATTGTTAAAGACGTAAGCAGATGACAGTCTTTCTGCAAACAGTACGTATGTCTCTGTTTAAAACTTTTACTACAAATACATTATATTCATGTTTCTTTTTATCTTTGCCCATGTTTGCGACAAGGTAAGGTTGATCACCCTCATCACAATTGCAGGATTGGAATATCATTGAACTGCCTGAATGGGGCTAGAACATCACTGTCTGGCCAAGTCTTTGGCATTGTTGCCCTAAATGGAAACTTCAGTGTTCTGTGAAATAAATGAAGAGAAAGAGGACATGATCAATATTACATCTTTAAGCAGCAGATGTTACATGTTTGATAATACGGCTGCACCTATCCACACTTTGCCTGACATAGACAAATATCACCCCCACCAAACACCTGTCTTAGCCACAGAGAGACATATATACATTCACAATAATTAATGATACAATGGACAATAAAATAATGTTTACTGATTGGCTGGCATGATTTACAGTGTAAACAGTGCCATTACCCCATGGTAAAAGTGCCAGTTTATCAGGTTCACAGAGTTCAAAGTTGATGGTCACCATATTGTTTTTTCTCAGTAGCCGAGAACTTGCAAAATAGCAAATAAAACATTTAAACTTTCCTTATGTATATTCAGCCATTGTATAATAGCAATATGCCACACTATGGTGTGGGTAATGGCAAGATTTATACACTTCTGATGTGGTTTCATCACTCAGCTGCACCTCGCGAACAAAGTACACCACCTGTGGGTAAATCCTGCCAACATACACATCACTGACACTGCATGCTACTAATTCCAAACTGATGCCCCCCACTCCCTACACTAATGCTGTAGTGGTTCCCACCAGCAGATGAAGCACATTTAAACCAGAAATGCCTGAAGACCCAGTCATTTCCTAGAGATTAGCGACCAACTGGGGAGAGGGTGGGAGGTGGCCCGAGGCACAACAGATGGAGACACACACCCTATCGGTTGTTAATTGAAAGTAAATGACCAGCTCTGAGGTAGTTATTGCTATCATAAGTCTAAATGCAATAATGAATATCTTTTTTTCTGTACCAATCCCAACAGAGACACTTTTCCATGAGATGAAATAGTATATGTTTCAGTTTGTATTGTGGATGTAGAGTTTTCTATTTTTTGATCAAGTTGTGTGGCTCTTAAAAGAGCTGTTTGGGTATCTCACATAGTATGTACTGCAGATACATAGAGGTACATTCAGAGAAGTGCTAAAATGCCGTCTCTGAGGTCCCCAACAAAATACATGTTGCCAGAGTTTAAGAGACGACACCATCTTTTAGGTGTAGCCAATGTTTAAAATGACAAATTTGGGAGTGATGTATAGTAGCATCTCGCATCGTGAAGGAATCCAGATATTTGGATGTTTACCTTGCAACATGATTTTCAAGTCCAGGACAGTATTCTTTGCCTCTCCAGATCATCTGCTGTGTAATATCTGAATATAGAATTTTACAACCAAGTAACATTTCCTTAAGAGACTGCAACTCTGACTGTGCAGCCTCAATTAAATCTACTCCCCTTTGTGTCCAAAATCATTACTCCAAGGTGGATGAGGAGTCTGTCTGTGCAGGTGTGTCTCCAGTAGCTGGCACATAGTTGGCATGAGCTGTTCTCATCTCATACCACCCTTGTCAAATCATGACACATCACAATTTGGTAGCTGCAAGTTATTGCCAAAATAGCTTGTTTTACTAAATGCAGCTGCCCTTCATACCAGGCTGCTCCCACAATCCAAGCACTGACTCTGAAGCTTTCTACCATTCTGAATATGAAGCAGTATTTTGACACAGGCAGCAGTCTCAGAAATGTGTCTCTTTCTGGACAGTCCTGAGGCTAATGACTACTGTTAACACTGTATAAAGCCTACTGGATCATAATGTTGTATGTTGACTAAGCGTACGGCATTACAGCTAACCCAGAATAGTGCTGTACAAGACAGTGAGTGCAATACCATGAATACTGCTGCATATAGTACTGCACTGCAAGATTATTCCAGGCAGAGGATTAGACCTCTGCTGGGACAGGGTTCCACTGAGAGCTGCGTGGCTCAATGGACTGAGCCATTGCAGCCAGGAACCCAGGAACATTTTTTTTGCACTATAGTTGATTTCACTGCCCCTGAGTTGAGAATCTTTTCTGGGAGGTTCTAGGGCACAGTCCCTCCATAACGGGTGGGGTGAGGGTGGGGTGGAGCCCTCAGATAAAAAAAGACATGCGGCATGTAAAGAATCACGCCTGTATTGGCAGCGTAAATTTTTATAACGGCATAATGTCATGTGATTATGACCCCATGCCTGCATAAGACTGTGATATTGAGAAACTGCTATCTTATGTAGCAACATATAGTGTGGACACATACCATTGGCTGGCAACACTTACTGCATCTTATGTCTGCACAATTATTTGCTATTGGCCATTTGTTTATAAAACATTTTTTTATTTTGTGGGATAAGGTTGTTGCTTGATTGGCCATATGCTGTGAAATGGCAATATGGAACTCTTCTATTGGTCAGTGCAAACCCTATACTGAGACATTGTCCTCTGTTCCCTCTCTCTTGAACTGGTATTCTTAGTGGTAAGAACTATTCTACTCATGTTTAGTTAGATGATGCTTTAAACACATTGGGATTGTATGATTTAAAATATTTCACAGAAGGCAGTTTGTGATATCATTTTTACAGTGTTGGTTAGTTTAATTGCTATTTTGTGGTTACATTGACAGAAATAAAATGAGTAAAATAGTTGATAAGCTGAGACTGTTTAGGTGTGGTTCTCTTTAATGTCATTTATTGGTGTAATGGGACTTGGGTGGGGACCACTAGACCACCAGAGATGGTCGTGTTTCATACTCATTGGGGCATCAGGGATGAGGGGCCACTAGACTACCAGGGCTATTGTTAGACACATATACCACACAACCGTGGCAACAGGCAGGGGTCCACTAAACCACCAGGTTTGTGTGTGGTTGTGGACGGTGTTCTGGGTGGCAGGTGACCACCCATGGCTGGGCTGTGTTGCACCCTGCAATATAGCAGCCCACCTGTGGGTGGCTGGGATTTGTTCCTACTCTGCATGGGCTCAGCTTTGAGTCCCCATGCGGTACAGTGCAGGGGGTAATGCCAGTATATATGCACACATCCGGGCTGAATATCAGATGCACACATATGCATGGAAGCACGCCCCTGCATCTGTGCCGCTATACATTATCATTGCATCCCGCACATCGGGATTTGTGCTGCACCAGACAGCCTTCTCAATATCCCACTGGGGCACAATGTGGGTTGTGCTGGTGCAACTCCATTGCTCCAGACGTAATCCCTTTGAATATCCCGCCCAAATAGATACTGTTTAAAAGTGTAATGTTATAAAATTTTACTTACAGTTGTACAGGTAATTCGTGCTGCTGGACTGTAAAATCCAAGATGGCTGACTTCCTGTTGTTGCCTGCATTTCCATTGGCATAGAAAGTTGATTTTTCTGTTGTTTTTGAATCCTGATTCATGACCATGCAAAATCCTTGACCACGAGTTTAACACATAGAATGAGAGTGGAAAATAAATGTTTTTTTTTAATAATAACTGGTTTCAAATGTGGCTAGTTGATTGAATATGCTTTTTTGTAACATCTGGTTGGTTTGTAAGTCAATGTTTGATAGTATTTAAAACATTTTGAAAATAAACTTTTTCCAATCCTCATTTACGAGCATGCAAAATCCTTGACTGCGACTCGTGCAGAGATGGATCCCCTTTGCAAGCTGACAAAATCCTTGACCATGAGATTAACGCGAAGAACAAGAGTGGGAAATAAATGTTTTGTTTTAACATAAAAACAGGTTTAAAATTAAGCTAATTGATTGAATATGCTTTGTGTAACATCTGGTGCTTCATAAGTCATTGTTTCAATTTTTCTAACATTTTGAAAAGAGACAATTTTTACCGATCCTCATTCGCGAAGCATGCAAAATCCTTGATCACGACTCATGGAGATGAATCCTCTTCATGAGCTGACAAAATCCTTGACCATGACAAATATTTTATGAAATTGCATTTCACTATAGTATAGTATATTTAGACATGGCAAATTAGTTTTATGTATATGGTGTCTGTATTGTTATAATGTTACTTTAAAATGTTATGAAGACAGTGCTGATAAACTAACAAATTATTTTCTGCTTACTGAACCAGAGGTACAAATGTTTATTTAAGATTGTAGTTTGTGCAATTATTATGTAGAGGCTTCGTTCTTTTCACACCTCCCTACCTCCCTCCATTCCACTCCCATTTCCCATTAAAGGGGCTTGTAAGACAGTGTATGGTACTTACTATAGGCTAATTGGAGGACAGAGTTTACAAATTAAGCTTTAGTAGTACTGTATAACAGACTGCAGTGCAGCATTGTTGGTGGGCAGCCATGATGGACTGCAAGTTAACACCTGATGCCTGCTGATGTTTGGGAACTATAGCAGTAGGGAAGCAGGATGTCGTGAGTGTATGACTGGGTGGGTAAGTATTCTGTGTTGAGATAGTGGGTGGGGTGGGGATGGAGTTGGGTATATTCAGTGTGTCAGAAATGTGTGTATCTTGGGGTTCTGATAGATCAATGTTGCGTGCAGGATGTCGCTGTGAATTGTAAGCTTCATAGTATAGATGTGCATGTCTGTGTGGCTGTAGACTGTGTCTTGAGTGCTGGGTTCCAGACAGTGAGTCAGTTTATTCCAGGCATGGTGTTGCTACTGCAGGATGTTGCATTCACTACACGTGTTTTGGAGTTGCGAACTTAAGGTTCTCAGTAATATGGAGTTTTTTGGGCATGCACATCACTAGTGAAGAGGGTGTGAGCATGTTTACGATAAATGTTGACTGCATGTGTTTTGTGAATGAAAAGGCTATTGCAGGTTGCACAGCACAATCTGCTGGACTTCAGTATATGATAGAAAATCAAATTGACACATAATGCCATGTTAATTCTTTTATTGAACTTGAATGTATGATGCCGTGATTGCATGTAACTGACTATGAATTGAACATTGTATGAATGTATTGTACAATTTCCACCTGTATTAGTTTCCAGTGATGAAATGATTTGTGCTGGCACATATATTGGTGGGTGCAGTAGTGTTATTAAAAGAGGTGTACAGCAACAGGTTGATGAAGTGCATACATGGTGGCATATAGCTGTTGCTAAATATGTATTCAAGAATTTGTCTCAGTGTTTACAATGGATGATGAGTTGTGTACTGATTTACATATGAGAATTTCATTTTAACAATACCCTTTTTAGGTGTGACTTTCAAAAGAAAAAGAGTGAGTAGTTCAAGAAGAGTTAGAGCAATGACTGCTGTGCGAAAGTGCAGCCACTTTCAAAGTAGAACAGGTATATTGGTGGCTCCACGTCATGTCATGATGAGAAAACTGGTATTTCTCATAAACACAAACCTGCTGGTGTTCTTCACCTTGTGGCACAGTTTCAAAAAGTCCACATGTGAAGAAATGTGTGCATCATGGTAAACTGCCACTGAAGAATAAAAAGAAAAACTGTATCACAGAAAAGATCTGCAATATGGCCTCATGAGGCAATTTGTGATAGGTCTGTTAGAGATCAAACAAATGGTGTTAGTGATAGTTCTGCTGCTAGATGTCACAGCAAAGTGCACTTCTTTAAAAAAAAATGGTGCATACTGCTAAGATTGTCATTTTGTCTGGCGTAAAGGAAAAAGTTCAAACAAAGTTTCTCTCATGAAACTACTTTTGAGAGCAAGACACTTTGTAAATATGGCTATGAATATACGCTCTCAATTGTGGGCTGTTATGATGTCAGCAATTGATAAACAGTGCAGAAATTGAAGATTTGAGGAACAGACTAATTGCATTTGAACACTTATACAAAGACAATCTTTGCTCTGTGTTTGAAGGCAAGTGGATGCATTCTGAACACTAAGAAGCATTTTTCTGGGAGAAAACATACAATGTTCACAGCAGTGATATGACTTTGACATTGGGTGTATGTGTCAAAGTACAGAATATTTCACTAGTGTCAAATGATGAGAATGTCATGGATGATGAAATGACACTTTGAAAATATTGCACAGCAAAAGTCGCATGCTAAGAAATGGCCTTGTGATGCCATGTGCAATATCAGGGAAGAATCATTTCTTGTGATTGAAAACTTTTGTTGACATTCTTAGACACAAAAATGTACGCACAAAGTGTTTGCCAGTATTGACAAGCGTAATATTAGACCTTTAGTGATCTGATGGGACATTCACTTGCTTGTTTGCAAACTGGAGCATGTGAGAGTATATTTCATCACTTTTGCATGATTGCTGTACACAACTCTGGCATGCGAAGATTTGTGCAACAGCTGTATCATGTAAGATCTGCCATATGAGACTTCAGCTGTTTTGATCTTTGCTAAACGATGGTAATGTTGATGGTGTCACTGACTTTGTGAAAAATTACAGAAAAAAAACTGAGGAAAACTACTGATACTGATGATACCACATGTGATACAGATTGGCACAGTGCAAGAGTCACAGTTACTAATGAACTTTGGAACTGAGATTGCTAAATTTGAAATCAGTAAAGTCAGAAATGTGACATTGTTTGTGTCTCCTGTGAACGACTATTTTACAAAGAACAGCCAGTTATGTGGACCTGTACAATATCACATGGTGGAATGAGATATGGGGTCATCTGGTTGCATATTTGCTTTGAAGACAGACTTTACTTTACAGGGTGCAATGTCATTATGCATGTACTTGTATTGTATGATCAAGTCTGACACTTTGCCACCTCTATCTGTACTAAATGGTATGGAAGCACATAAGACCACAGTAGAGATTGCTGGCTTGAATTTGTTTGAGAATTTTAATCCAAACAATGAAGCCAGTTCAGACCATTGTGAGACTGAACACCAAAATGAAACATTTACTGAAAAAGAGCTCATTAGGTCATTGAAGGGCTCTATTATGTACCTACCTCTGCCACTGCAAGAGAATGTGAACACCATCTCTAGAGAGAATAGTGTTGTCATTCTGGCAAATGGTGTTCCAACTAATGCCAAAACAATATGGTGCTTTGCAATACCTCAAACGACATAATCCTTTCTATGCCGACATTGACATAGAACGCATTTGTTGATCTTCATATGCAAGTTGATATGCCTGAATGTCCAAAAGCCATGATTGAAAAAGTAGAGGCTGCCACAAATGAAAAGTGAATGAACAATACTCTATCCACCCTTTGCATGGGAAGGACCCAGTTGTGGATAATATAAAGTTGTACCAGATGAAACAGGTAGAGGGTAATCCTGTCAGCATCTGAGAGAGTACACTTGAGGCACGTAGTTTTCCAAATCTCTTTCCACATGGTACAGGTGGATGCCTGGACAATAGTGATGTTCAGGTTGCTGGAGCTGAGTACAGAGCTTCAAGACTTCTGCATTCAGATGGAAAGTTCCAGAAACTTAGCATATCTCTTTCATCTTCTGTCAGAGTAAACTTAGCATTCTGACTGCAACCATCATGCACACATTGTGACTCGGTACAGAATTTAATAATGTGACAGCTGCACAGTCAATCCAGAAATTAGAGAAGAAAGATGAAATACTAGAGCTAGTCTTTCTTCAATTCTGTCCAGCATGCATGACACTAAAGAATATTGGTACAGTACAGGCGACACTCTGAGGTAATGTGCATGTTGAGGAGTTTGTCCAGCAACATGGTTTGTCACACTCAGTTGTGCAATACTACTGGGATGACTTGGTTGACCTTCTGAGATGGGCTAGCTCAGATGTTGATAGCATACCGAGTATGACTCTTGGTGAGATGTGTTCACTGAATTCAGTCTCAGTGTCATGATACTTTAAGCACTGGTTCCAGGCAGTCTTAAGATTCATACTGTCAAAAAGTAATCCACCTCTTGGTGTTGTTGAGCACTATTTTTGGAGGATGGAATACTAAGCATGTGGAGCACCCAACATACACATGTTGCTGTGGATAAAAGATGCTCCACAGATTGGTGACAGTGATGAAGCTGATATTCTGAGCTTCATTTTGAGGTACATAACATGCCTGATTCCTGATAAGTGTGATAGTGCAACACTCTGGAAGTTGGTACCGAAATTTCAGCGACACTTGTGCAGCAAATGCTGTCAGAAAGGTGAAAAACAAGAAGGAACTGGTACATAAGGTGCGGTTTAGATTTCAAGATGAGTCTGTATGATTGCTTGTCTGAATGATGTCTTCTCTGCTATGCAGTATCATCTGAAGGCCAAATCCATGAAACAGGTGTATGAGCTGCCTCTCAGAGAGTCAGAAGTCTATATCAATGACTACAGCCCTTCTCTGTTGTTAATGGCAGGCCAACATTGATGTACAGTATGTTGCTGACAATTCAATGGGTCTGGTGAGATATGTAACTTCATATATCACTAAGCTTGAGTAGACTTTCTTACAAGAACTCTGGGAAGACTTGTCCAATTGCAACAGGTCTATCTCTTCTAGACTGTGTTCACTTGAATTGAGAACTCTGTCACATTGTGAGTCTGGAGCACATAAGGCTAGTGACCATCTTACAGGTACCTGTCTGTATGGCAAGTCTGAGTCCATTTGCTATTTAAATGTTAACTTTAAATAGAAGAGACATTGTGTCCTTCAAAGTCATGGTGAGATTGAAGACCTTGCTGCGACAAGATCAACACCTACAAATATACTGAAGAGCAACTTGATTGATAACTACTATCCACATCACCATAGTGCAATGGATGATTTATGTTTATTTGAGGTTGCTCAATGGTAAGACTACAAATGGGTGTCCCTTCTGACCCTGAGAAGAGCATATACAATGTGTCAGGCCTAGATGGGTCTCTGGTGAAAAAGCATAAACTGTGGTTGATCAGCCACTGTAAACGGAGTTGACAACAACAGAAAGAAAAGAGCACTACTATTTTGCTCTTCTATTTCTGTTTAATCCTTGAGAGATGAGAGAAGTCCAAAGATACATGTGACACTTTTGAAGTGCAGTTCAATTTAAGCTATGATTCTTTCAAAAATAGTGTCAACTACATATATACAGAGACTAGACCTTGAGAAAGAGCAACTTGAGAAAGCAAGGCAACAACTGGAAGAGGATACTCCAGGTAACTCACAGGACATGGTTGATCCTGAGGCTGAAGGAGCACTTGGTGCTCCATTGCCTGTGAATGACATAACTGTGTTGATGTCAGAGATGGAAAGTGCAATGCAGCAAAGCATGCACTTCACAGATAAATTGGTCAACATTGTAGATGAACTGAATGTTCATCAACAAGTTGTATATGCTGCCGTGATGCATGCTGTTGAACATGGTGTGAGACACTGTAAAAGGAATGTTTCTGTGACAAATATATGCCAGTTAGGATGTTTGTCAGTGGTGCTGCTAGCACTGGCAAAAGCTTTGTGATTGAAGCAATAAGTGCAGGTGTGAGTAGAGTTATGGACACACCAACATCTGTTGTAGTATCGGCTCCAACTGGCATAGCAGCTTACAACATAGGTGGTGTCACTCTCCGTAGGCTGTTCATGCTGCCAGTTGAGCATGGAAAACTGGAGAGTACAGAAAGTTGTCTTTCAAAGTTGCAAGTGAGCTGAGGTCCATGTTTGACAGAATTGAGTTACTGATCATTGATGAAATCAGTATGGTTTCAACATTCTTCTTACATACATTCACCTACGTCTACAAGAGATAGTGGGTAGTGACAATGATGTACCATTTGGTGGAAAATACATTGTTGTCTTTGGAGATCTTCTCCAACTGGCTCTCTGTCAATGGTCAACATGTCTTCTACTCTTTCAGTGGAGGAAGCTAGAAAAACACTGGGTGTACAGGTGGAGTTAAACTCTAGGAGTTCTTCTCTTATGTTGAGCTGTTCCAGAATATGCAACAAAGAGGTGATATGTCTTACCAAGCATTACTTGATGAAGAGTGAATTGGTAGCTTATCAGCTTCTCATCTACAAATGCTAAGAGAATGTGTTATCAGCACAAGAGACATGTATGCAGGAAGCATACACCCTATTTGCACAGCTGTAGAGCAGGGAGCAAGGCATTGTCTCTTTGTTGCCGAGTCTAAAACAATGTGCTAAGTTCAACCAGATCATGTTTAAAGAGAACAGCCACCTACTGTTACACTAACATCAGTTGATGCGATTGATGGTGTAAGTCTAACATGTACGATGGTAACAAAAATGATTGAATGACTAAAAACTCACAACTGATGTGTCACGGACTGCTGGCTTGAAGCTGTATTAGCATTATGCAAAATGCACGTGTTATGCTGCAAAGAAATCTTGATGTTGATCATGGATTGGTTAATGGAGCAATGGGCTACATTGTTGACTTTTAGTACAATGCACAGAACATATTTGTTGAATTTGTTATGATTAAATTTGACAATCATGACAGTCCTTTTCCCATAGACAGATACACTGTCAAATTTCAGATTGTGAAGGATATCTATGTGACTGTAAGCAGTTTCTGCTGTATCTTGCTTATGTTGTGTCCATTCACAAATCATAAGGACTTAGTCTTGATAGTGTCATTGTTGACATAGGAAAGGGAATCTTCAAGGATGGCATGGCATATGTTGCTTTGTCATGAGACAGATCTCTTTCTGGTGTGCATATACTGAACCTTGCAGAGAATAAGGTATGTGCTGATGTGAAATGTATTGTGGAATACAGCCAGTTAGGTACACTGTTCCAACCAACTGCAACTCTGATTCCTGTTCCTAGATACATGCCCATGCAAGATGTAAAATGAACACAACACATACGTTGAAAAGGAAACAGAGTAAAACTTCAGTTTCTTCACCATCTGCTGTATGAGGTAATCAGTCACTTGTTGATAAAGTCAGGTCACCACATGCAAAAAGTGCATTGGTCTTGAGAGACTACTGATTTTGACAATAGCACTGGAGTGAAATGCTGCCAATTCTGCAATGCAAGCTCTTCTGCATATGCCAGAGTTTATTCATGTATTAACTACTGCAAAATCAACAACTCTTTCTGATGCACTGAAAATAGTTTTAAGAGGTAGTCAAGAGCAAGCACCTAGCTTACAGAGTTTGACTCTTCTGCTTACTCTGTCTAGCTATGCTGGACTAAGGATGTTTGCTGATAATACCCAATAGGATGTGACTGAAATCATGATGGGTGTGATGAATAGCTTGGCAGATGATTGAATTCAACATAGATAGCACTTCACAGTTAATTATGTGTGCAAGTACACTTATTTGTCATGTGGACACATAGAGTGTCAGGCAATTGATGACATGCTCTGGCTATCTGCATGCGCTCCTGAGAAACATCTGTTAAGTTTTGTAGATTGTTTAGAAATGCTGCCACTGGTTGGCAGTGTCGCGATATGGGTGAAGTACTGTCTGTTCTTTGAGAGTGACTTACTTCAGTTTATACATTGTAATTGTGTTTCAGTGATTCAACTCTCAAGGTATGAAAGTTGCTACACCTATTACTGATTTCATTGCTGAAAGAACTATATTTTCAGGCACTCAGTTTGACACTCATGCTGCCATTTTCCATTATGAACCTTCTATTCAGTCAGGACTTTATGTCACATGACGTAGATTTAGAAGTAGATGGGTAGTATGCAATGATACATTGTACACTATGAGAGAACGATTACCAAGGAATCTAAAAGATGCATACGTAATTGTTCTCCATAACACGATAATGCTCAAATATATTGAGGAGTGATTTTTGATCAGAGACCTACAGAATGCTACTATGTGGTACACATTGGTTTATATCATATGTGTTCCAACTGTTTTTACCAAAAACATAATGTGAAGGGAATAATTGTGTGTCATCATCAAACACATTCAGAACAATTTACTACTTTTGTGGTTAATTTGTATCTGTTATGAACCCATAATATATATTTTGATCATTAAGTGTGTTGTTACCTGGAAGTAGTGCTGTGAAACTTTTACAGATTCTGTTTCACTTGCTATGAAGTACTCTATGTCACTTTTGCCGTAATTGGTTGTAGTAGAGTCAGATGACCACAAAAATAGTATGCTCATTTTATTGTTTACATGGTCTGTTATTGAGACAGATTTGACACTCATTTATGTACATAGCAAATTTATTTTGCAAACTACTAACAGTTAAAGTTGGTATACCTTTTACTGTTATGTTCTATATAAGTGACTTTGATGTATTTACTAACATGACTGCCATGAGTACAGTAAAAGCAGACTTGAGGAGCTGGGCAGTACTCATGTGACAGGAAGTAGTAACATCTTTGCACATATAGTTGAAAGATGCAGACTCATTACATATATTTGTCTTTAATGGAGCAGTTCCCTAGTGAGATGTGGAGCTGCCAGCACTATGGTCACTACCTGACTGGGGATGACAGCAGTCAGCGATGACAAACACTCAGAGGGGCAGGGCTGCACCTAAATTGTTACTTGAATTCAGTGTAGAGAGATTACCCTGGGGGATGCTGAGGTTTGTTGGGACAGTATCAAGGAGCTGTGTATAGCTCATTTAAGATTAGGAAGAGCGGTAGCCAGCCAGCTTGCATTGTAGAGTAGGGCACAGAAAAGTACTCGAGAAGACTTGCTGAGGACTGTCCTGTGGTGTTCTGCAGATCACAGGTAAGGATTAGACCAACACTGGAAGTCAGGTAGATTAGTTCAAGGCATTAATATGCCTTTCCTGCTAATGATATTGTTATCCATAGTAAGTGCAACTCTTATGAGGGTATGAATAGCAGTTTTCTGTTATGTCCTGATGCGTATTGCTATGTCCTCCAGGAAGACCTATTTGTTGGTTAATGAGATGGGAAAAACACAACAGGGAGACTGTAATTACCACCTTCACTGTGCAGAAGGGTGGTGACCCACTCAATGTTTACTGTGGGAGCAGAAGTCAAACATTGAGAATGAGGACTGGAGAGTGATTTGGGAGGCATTTTGTAACAGTGCCAGCTGATGAAGCATATCAGTATAGGTGTGCACAACTCTCTGAGATACAAGATTACAATCCGACGTGTGAAAATTCTCTTCATGAGACCACAAGCTCATATGCAGCCCCAGGTAATACTAAGGGCACAGTGTGGATGGTGGGGTGTTCAACAGAAGGCAGGTTAGGTGCAGGGGATTCATGTGGAAAAGGAAAAGACCACAAGACAAGCTTGTGTGTGGATTACCAAGCAAGCATAAACTTTTGAATTGGACCAGACCAGTACTTCGCTACAAATCTCAGGCCCTCACATAATCACTAGATCACCAGGTATTGAAGTGTTGTGCTGTACTGCGTTGCCAAAGAGAAAGTCAACTGGATTACAAAACAATTTCAGCAAGATAAAGTAAACAAAAGAGAAACAAAGAATGTGTCAGCAGAAAAGGCCCACTAGGCCCACCTAGTCTGCTCAGTATGCCTAGCATGCCATTAGGACTTTGTTATTGTCCCCACCCCAATGAACAAAACCATACCCTAACACATGTACTGATTAAAATAATCCATGTGTTAACACATGGTGTTAACCCTTCTGGTGAAATAATTCAAAACAAGAGGGGAAGAACTAGTTGGCACTATAGGGAGCCATGTGGGTCTCTGCCTCTAGCTCCAATGATGTCATCACTTAACACATTTGGCAGACATTTTAGGGAGTACCAAAGGCTGTTTTGAAACTGAAAGGTTGATGTTTACATTTTTCAAAGCATTGAAACTGCATTTTGTTATTTACATAATGCAGTTTTAGCATAAATGGAAACAGCAGCCTTTCTTTCCTCACTGTGAAATCAGATTTTGGAGTTTGCAGTTTAAAAAAACTGCTTGTTTAGATACTGTTTAGTCTGAAACCTCAGATGATCATCTTACTTCTTTAACATTCCTTTGGTTTTGTCTTTCCTTTTCTTTAAATGTATTTTTATTCCTATTTTTTTATTTTAATTGTTGTACCACTGCATAAATCTAATTCTTTAGCTATATAAGTGTAACCTCTACCGGTATGCTGTTTGTATCTGACAGCTCTACCAGGTGGGCCAGGCTTGGGAGGAATAGGCCACTTGGCACAAAGGCGAGGTTTGGCTACTCTGCACAGGGGCACCCAAGTAACTCTGAACACAGGAAGCAATAACTGTTATGTCCAATACCAGAAGGGGATTCTAAAGTGTGGCTTTTATTCACATCCAAACAGAATAAACAAAGCATAGATGGACCACAGGGCTACACTCCTGGTAATGCAGATTAAAGGAGACCAGAACACATCCTCATCACTTTAGCCTCAGGCTCTACAACACACAGGGCACACAGCCTGGACTTGTATGCTGCTTTGGGTTACACAGCCCAAACTTGTACACTGCTCTGGGTTTTCCCTGGCTCGGCTCCCTTGCCAGCCACTTGGACATCTTCCATACTTCATGGAAACATTTTCTGGTGGCTCCTAAACTACCTAAGAGCACCTTGGCTCCATCAGGGAATCTTCCTTTCAATCCCATGTCTGGGTACTTTCCTCAGGCACTGGCCAAGTACCTGAGAGAAAGCAAAAGGTGTCTCAGAGCAAATCTGTAGAGGTGAATTTGGTTACTACTGATGGGGGTCTCCACCTCTCACTCCCACCATTCATACCGGCCCATTTCTCTGGACTGTAAACACCTCATCCTTTAACACTTTGCTGTGGAGATTCTTGCTAAATGTATTTCACATTCAGTCTACTTGTCTTGCTTCCCATTTGTATACTTCAAAATAAGTGGCATTGTCCATTACTGTAGAGCCCCCACAGGTTAAGCAGTCCAATCCCACATTCTAACTGGTACAGCTCTCTGTCCTGCTCCTTCTGTGTTTCCTTATACTTCCGAATGCTATCTTTCCTTCCTGACTTTCACAGCCACCCTTTTGAGAACCATAGTGGCTTTTCTTTCATTTTGATTTGATTATTACTCACACAAAGGCTTGCTGCCTCTGTGATGGCAGTTTTGATGATTCCCATTGTTGCTCCACACCCCTTCTAGCCTGTTTGCTAATGCTTTCTGAGGCACTCTCCCATCTTGCCAAAGTCAGCCCTCCTAAAATCCAGTACCCTCACTTTTGTACAGCTTGACTGTAGCTGAGTTTAACGTGAACCACACTGTTTGATGGTCACTGTCCCAGATGGCAACCCACTTCTAGATCTGAGATCCTCTCCTGCCCCGTTTGAGAGCACGAGGTCTAAGATTGCTCCCTCACGAGTGGGTTACGAAACTAGCTGTCTAAGGTCTGCCACCTGTAGAGCATCAAGAATGGCCCTGCTTTGGATGTGGCTGCAGCAAATGTGCTCCAGTTAACATCTGGCATATTCAGGTCTCCCATCAACAGTATCTCCCCTTTCTCTGCCATTCTAAGAATGCCTTCTATCATACCCTTGTCCATTCCCTCCCCTGACATGTGGGTCTGTACACAACCCCTGTGCAGATTGTGATGCCTTTCCAGTCTCCAAGGTGACCACAGTGTCTCCTCTCCTCACTGTTTACTCTTTTGTTCAGTTGCTTTATCCCTTCCTTTACATAGATAGCTACTCCTCCCCTCTTCTCCCTGCCTGTCTCTCCTGTAGGTTATGTACCCTGGTATGTTAACATCCCAGTCATGGTTCTCTGTGTACCATGTTTCTGTAACTGCTACAATATCCAGGCATCCCTCTTCCATCAAGGCCACCAGCTCAGGGAGCTTGTTACCCAGACTACAGGCATTGGTACTCATTACCCTCTATTTCCTGATGACCTTACTCCCTTTGCCCCATCCCTGTCTTTCTTGCCTTTGTCACTTTCTCCATTTACCCTGCCCTTCTCCCTATCGACACCTCTATGTTGGTGTTTGCTGCACTTACTACTGTGATTATTTGGGGGCTAGGATTTCCCATCCCTTTCAATGCCTCCCCTTGGCTAGTTTAAAAGCATGCCAATGAAGCATTTAAACCTATCACCTAGGATCCTGGTTCCTCCCGGGACAGATGCAGCCCATCATGCCAGTATAGGCTTGCATCACTCCAGGTGGACCCCCAGTCCCCAGTGAAGCCAAATCTCTGAGCTCCACACCAGTTTTCAACCACTGATTGAATCCCATAGTGCGGAACACCCTAGCCTCTCCTATGCCATAGATGGGCAGCACCTCTGAGAAGGTTACCTGCTGCTATTTGACTAAGGCCCTCCCCAATTCCACAAACTCTTCCTGCACTTTCTAATTCCTTTCTTAGCCAGGTCATTTGTCCCTAGGTGGACAAGGACATCCGGCTCCCTCCCTGTGCAGCTGCTCTGGCAATCTTGAGGATTCACTCCTGTCCCTGCAAGCCATGGTGCCAGGCAGGCACCTTACCTCCTCTTCCCTTCCACCCCCAGTTCTACCTTCCTAACAATGGAGTTCTCCCACCAGGAGTTGTTTTCTTCCCTGCAGGGTCCCCTGCCACCCTCCTGTGGATCTCCTTTGTGGGTTTCCAGCATCCTCCTTGGTCTCCACTGCTGGTGCCTCCATAGAGGAACCACACTTTGCCAGAATGGCATAGGATGTGGAGAGGCACACCTGGAGGATGCACCTCTGTTCCACCACCCTCACCCTCCCTGAGCCCACTGTGGTCCAACTGCTCCTCTTCTTGGCAACCTCTGAGGCAACGGAAGTGGCACCGGAGGTCCCTGAATGGAAGAGGAGGTCCCACAAATCCTGGCCAACTCAGCCAGACAGTAATGCTTGGTAAATGTGTGAACAGTTTTCCTGGTGGCTGCTTTACAGATTTCCAAGAGGAATATCTCTAGCTGCTGCCAAAGAGGCAGCTGTACCCTTGGTTGAGTAAGCCCTCAGGCCTGAGGGGGCTTTTGCCCAGTTTCATGTAACAGAATTGAATACAAGAGACAATCCACCTGGCTATTGTTCTCTTCATGGCAGGCTTACATTTTCCCACCTCTCCATAAGTAAGAAGCAACTGAGAACAGCTATTTCTATGGGCCCTAGTATGGTCCATATAATAGCTTAATGCCCTTTGTATCCAGACTGTGCAGCCTTTGCTCACCTGAAGAAGAGTGATCAGTGAAAATACAGGTCAGAAAAATGGACTGGTTAAGATGAAAATCTGAAATGTTCTATTTGTCCTGAGGACCACCTTATCCTTGTGAAAGGAAATAAAGTCAGGTTCTACTGACAGTGCCTGCAACTCACTGATTTCCCTGGCAGAAGTAATGGCCACCATGAACACAGTCTTCTAAGTTAAGTACTTTGCTTAGCTGAAAACAAGGGTTCAAGGGAGGCTGCATGAGCTGTGCAATACAGATATTCAGATCCCAAGCAGGAGTTGGCTCCTCAAAGGGAGGGTTGAGATGAACCAGACCTTTGAAAACTTACTGAACACAGAATTAGAAGCCAGGGACGGCCTCTTCCCTGCAGAAAGAAAAGCAGAGACAGCAGCTAGGTGAACTTTAAGAGTGGCAGACCTGAGGCCTGTTATTCAAATGGACTAAATAGTCCAAGACTGTGGAAATGCCAGCAGAATCCGGCTGTGTATTCCTCTGAGAGCATCAGATGCTGAATCTCTTCCACTTAGAGCTATAAGTTTTTCTGGTAGGTTTCCTAGAAACCCTCAAATGTCCAAAACTCCTTGTGAGAGATGAAATCCTGCATACTCTAACTCTTCAAGAACCAGACTTTGAGTCTGAGAGACTAGAGATTGGGGTACCAAAAGGACAGGAGGTTGTGCCTCCTGGGAAGGCAGAGAGGAATTGTCATTGCCAAGGACAGCAACAGAGGGTACCAAGGTTGCCTGGCCCAATCTGGTGCCACTAATATCACTGTGCATGATTAAGACTTGAATTTTATCAGTACTCTGAATATCAGAGGAAAAGGAGGGAAGGTGTATAGAAACCTGTTTGTCCAATCCAACAGGAGAGCATCCTGAGGAACAGACCCCAGCACTGGAGGTTTGCAATAGAACCGAGGAAGCTGATGATAGTCTGGGGCTGCAAAGAGATCTATCTCTGGAGTACCCCATCTCCTGAAAATGGTCTAAAGAACTTGGTAATTCAGGGGCCACTTGTGGTGACCCTGAGAAATCCTGCTGAGGGCATTGGCCAGCACATTGTCCTTCCCTGGAAGATGCACTGCTATCAGGGAGATCTGAGAGTGAGCCAATTACCATGCATTCCTGGCTTCTGTGCACAAGGCCGTGGACTGAGTGCCCTTGCTTGTTTATGTACCACATGGTAGTGATGTTGTCTGTCCTGACTTGCACCACTTTCCCTTGAATCAATCTGAGAATGCTTGAAGGGCTACAAACACAGCCCTGAGTTCCAGAAGATTGATGTGAAGGAGAGTCTCCTGCTGTGACCATGTGCCCTGTGCAGTGAGGTTACCCAAATGAGCTCCCCAACCCAGAAGAGAAGCATATGTTTTGAGAACAACTGAGGTGTCTGGTGAAGGAAAGGATGCTTTGCCTGACATTGTCCTCCTCCAACCACCATTGGAGAGCCTGGACAAGGGTCTGAATTACTGGAATTAACTTGTAAGGGGTCCTTTTTCTAAGACCAGAAGGACCTTAGGTGAAACCGAATGTCCCTCACTTGTAACCTAGCCCCTGGACCACTGCAGTGGAGGCTGCATGGCCTAGAAGCTGAAGAAAATGCTTGGCTGGCTGAGACATCAGAGGTCTGAAAGAGGTTGCCAGATCTGTAAGGGCCTGCACACTTGGGAGAGGAGAAATGCCTCTGCCTGAATGGTATCCAGCTCTACCCCTATAAAGATGAGAAGCTGAACTGGTTCCAGTACTGACTTGGAAAGATTGAGAAGAAACCCTAGGGAACCCAGAATCCTCTGGGTAACAGCTAAAGCTGACTTGACTTGGTCTGAGGACTGGCTTACAATGAGCCACTCATCTAGACAGGAAACATATAAATGCCCTGCCTTCTGAGGAAGGCTACAACTACTGCTAGGCATTTTGTAAAGACTCTGGGAGCAGACATCAGGCCAAAGGGCATTGTCTCGAATTTATAATGACCTGAGGGCAACTTGAACCTGATGTATTTTATGTGGGAGCATCTCATTGGAATATGAAAATAGGCATCCTTGAGGTCCAGAGAGGCTAGCCAGTCTCCTGGCCTCAGAGAGGGAAGAATGATTCCCAGAGTCACCATTTTGAATTTTGGCTTTGTAAGATGTTTGTTCAGATATCTTAGGTCTAGGATGGGTCGCCACTCCCTGTCTTTTTGAGGTAGGAAAGTATCTTGAGTGCAGGCCTTTCCCTCTCTACAATAGAGAACGTGCTCCATAGCTTCTAGGAGAATAAAGAGGAAACCTCTGCCTCTAAAGCAGCTGTTTCAGAGGTGTGGCAGGCTTGAAATACCTTGCTCTTATTTTGGGGTATCTTTTGAAACTGAGAGCACATCCCTGGCTTACTACTTCCAGGACCCATTTGTCTAAGGTGATAGACTTCCATGCCTGGATAAAGTAAGCCAGCCTACACCCCACTGGATATAGGAGGCAACCCGTCTGACATATCAGGGTGTCGGCTTGCAGGAGTCCTAGGCTGAGAGGTGGATGCAGCCCTGCTCATCCCCCTTCTACCTCTCCTCTGAAGAACCCCTGTGCTGAAAAGCAGAAGAAGCCTGGGCTTGGTAAAAGGCATATGAAAAGGCCTGCCCTGTCAGCCCTAGACTGCTGCTTCTGAGGAGCAGCCTACCTTTCCTTGGCCACTGCACTCCTGTATTTGTCCATGTTCTTCATGTACGTCTCTGTTTGCTCCTCAAACATAGAGTTCTGTGTAACAGGAAATCTATGGCCTTAGCCTGGGTATCCTGTGAGAGGCTAGTACATCTGAGCCAAGCAAATCTCCTTAAGTAGACAGATGTAGCCATGACTCTTGATCACACATCACTTGAGTCCACAGCAGCATGAAACTGAACCTTGGATGCCTCAATGACATCTGCAGCCACCTATTCCAGCTCCTTGGCTAGTTGGGGAGGGACATTCTTTGCTAGTTCCAGAGCTGTATCCCACCTAGATTTCTGCTATCTAGCCACATAGGCCATATAAGAGGCCTGCCTGAGTCCCAAGGAGGATGCTAAATACTTATTTTTCCCATAGCATCCACCTTCCTGGAATCCTTATCTGGGGTGTGTGAAGCCAAGGGAATATTAACTTTATCACAGGCTGCAGCCTGCACAGTCCCAACATGGCTGCAATGATTATACAGGAATTCCATCCCAGAACCTGGCAACATATACCTCCTGTCCATCTTTTTATTCACAGGAGGTATAGAAGTGGAACATGCAGAACTTTTGAGTCTGTTTCAAAGATTTGTGCAAGGGAATGGACAATCTCTTTGACTCTGGGACATCCATCATTTCCATAAAGTCAGGTTCTCTTCAGAAGCTACCACAGTTGGAAGCTGAGGAGTTTCTGCCACATTTTGTAAAACAAAAAGCGGGAGGGACTAAGAAAGTCTAGGAGGAGAAACAGAGGTAGGCCTGTCTGGGGAGATGTCAGGCACCACTGGCTCATCTAGGCCCCCAAATCATCTTCATTGTCTTCTTCTTCTCCTTCCTGCTCTGATGGATAAAAGGCCTCCAGATCATATTCGGAGAGACCCTGAACTGACTCAACCGACCACCTTGTAGAAGTCATGGTTCAGTCGGATTGGGGCAAAGCGATAGAACTATGCTGATTGCTTTCGCAATTGGTTGGGATCTGCGGGTTCGATCTGAATCAACTGACTTTCTTTTTCTTGATGGAACCGATCCTCGAATCGGCTTTCCTTTTGCCTAAGGAGGTATCACGCTGGTCAGCAGGCACCTCCTCAGGTTTGGTCGAATCAACCTGGCTGACCATCGGATCAGCGGATATTTTGGTTGTTTTCCTTCAGCCGATTTAAACACTTTTCCTGCATGGCATTGGGAAATTTAGCACATATTTGGCAGTCTGTTTTAAGGTGGTGAAACCCCAGACAATAAACACAGATGAGGTGGGGATCAGCTTTAGCAAAAGCCTCCCTACACTCCATGCAGTATTGAAACCCAGTGGGTCCGGTTTTCTTTTCGGTTTCTTAGACATTGCCTTTCTATTCAAGTTACCCAAAAATGGCGTTCAAGCCAGGTAACACTAAAACCTTCGGTCACCAACTGGTTTGAAAGGTTGTGGAAAAAACAGAATAAAATTTCATTTTTTGAGACAGAAAGATACCGAACACCACAACACAGAGAACTTTTTAGAAAAACAAAGAATTACTTTGGTTCCACATGGGCTGACCAATGAGGGACTGAAAGAAAAACAATTACTACCACTATCTACTACTTACAATACCTGTACTGTAGACAGAGATTTGATGGCCGACAAAAAATAAAATGGTTGATTAAACTGACCGATTTTACTATAACTAAACTGAAGCAGCAAGGAGAAATCTCTGGAGCATCTTCACAGTTAGGTGGAGTAAAGAATCTGACAGTTACATTAGAATGTACCAGGGACAGAGGTTTGAAAACTGAGCTCGAGCTCAACATTCTACGCTTTGGCATAGAGTTAACCCTTTACTCTCTGGGCCAGTTCAGTGCTGAGGCTAACTGCATATAGTCAGAATACATCAAGATTTCATGTTGTTTGAAGACAAAGTTCTGAATTTTCCCTGTCTACAGTAGGGATCTACAGCAGGAGTGCCAGAAGTTTAGTGATGTGCATCTAGACTCCAAAGGCTTAGGTGGCAGAATCAGTCAGTGCATCTGGCAAAGTTCAGAGGCCTGGAGCTTGAAAATCTACCTCAAGTGTTCACAGAAGTGCAAGGGCTGAAGACTATATTAATAGAGAGGAAGCAGCTGGAGAAGGCAGAAAGGTGTAGCATACAACAGCTCCAGCACTATAAAAAATGAGGTGCACTTTATTTGCTCAATTTGGTTAAGTCCAGTTTGGTAGCCCCTAGAGCCTCTTCTCCCCACCCTCATACCAGATATAATTAAAGTGCTAATGTTGCAGGAATCCCTAAACTGCATGGCATCATGTGGACAGAATAGCACATGGAAGGAGTTGCACTGTAGAGAAGCAGTGAGATCGAATCACACATGCATTAAAGTCAAATGAGTTAACTGTTGACATATCAGGTTCATAGTGGTGGGACTCAAGAAACAGTTGCCACTTCATTTACAATGGTGGCAGAAGACATGAACAGGCTGATCATAGGGTGGGGCGTAGCCTGGCTGTGCAGAAGAGTAACACATGACTGGAAGTGTGTTTTCATTCTTCCCTTTGGATGACAGTTAGTATGTCTCTTGGTTCTGCAGAAATAACAATTCACTATTCATCTCAATGTGTGGATTAAAATGTGGACAGACTGTTACTGACGTTACAATGCTCTAAGGGCTCTGAAGTAACTCTCCTTCCTGGCAGTTACATTTTCAGTAACTCTCAGGGCCCACATAGACTAGGGCTCTGCACTCTGAATTGTAACAGGGACTGGAAAAGACTGCTAATCTTGAAACTTATTATTAAAACAGTTAATATTATATTTACCAAGTGTTATGATGGTTGAGATACTATGGAGTAAAAGTGGGATACCTATGAGAAAGCAAGTGGGAGTGTGACATCAGGGGAGAGAAGGAATGGGTTGTCTGAATTGGGAAAGGGCCATATCCCAAAGCATTAGACATGTATATGCCCACATAATATCCACAGGGCTTCAATACAACTTCAAAGAAGGGAGCGAAGAGAGGTGAGAAAAGACAGGTACCCTCTGTAAGGCAAGGGGGACCACAAGATGATAGTAGGACCCATGAGCACTCCCATGGAGGAAACTGCAGGGTCAGGAAGACAGAAGGGCTAGGACTAGAGAGGGAGATAAGGGAGAGTAGGACACATACCCTAGACACTTCTTAAAGGATCATGGGTGATGGACTGTAAAAAGAGGAAAAGACTCAGACTCTCAGATGGAACAGGAAGAAGGGTGCATACAGTAGGGAAGGAAAATGGAACTAGGGTCACCACCTTTGGATGAGGTAAAAACTGGATGCTAAACCACCACCCCAAACTTCCCCTGGCCCCACCCTTTTATGACTGGTGAGTATATCGCTCCTCCTCAAAAGCCATTTGTATTGTTGGAAATAGACATTGCTAGTGATAGGAAATCATTTTATACTGTTATTTATTTGATTTATGTATTCAGTTATTTATTTTTATTCTTTGGCAACCAGGTTAACTCCCATAGGCCACATAGTCCATTTTACAGGTGTGATCCAGGAGCACAGGAAGGTTAAGTGACTTGCTTAGGGTCACACAGTATGTAACTGGAGGCTGTGGAATCAATCTCAGGTCTGCTGGATGTGCCAAGCTCATCCACAGCTTATTGCTCAGCCCTCTGTTAAATACTCTCCCATTTTCCTTTTCATGTCAGTCATGTATTCTGATGCTCTGACCAATTTTTCATAACTTAATTACTGGTGCTTGTGGTACCCTTAATACTGCACTATGTTCCCTTTACCTCAGCAGCTACTGCTGTTTCTTTTCATATTTCTAAGACATTCCACAATTTCAGACACACCATTCCATGCTACTAATCTGAATGACCTGTAAAAGTGTAGCTAATATCATGGAATGTTCAGGTAATACAAAAATGAAAGCAAATGTAGTTATAAAGGCAATAAAAGCTAGAATATTACTTTAACAAAATGGGTCTAAAACATACCACAATATAGGACAAACAAAAATACACACATGACAGCACATAAAGGTGTACAAGCTGTTTCCTGTCATAGCAGTAAAATACCTTACTTAAAATTCAGAGTGGAAAAGATTAGGTTAATTTACTGCTAATGATCTTAATAGCCATACTATGCACCTCCCAGACAGACTGGTTTTAGAAACAAAGGCAGGTCTGGATGACAGTGCCATCAATTCAAAAGCATGGGGTAATGCTCTTTGGATCTGACCCCATGTGCAAGCCGGCAAAGTTAAAACTATTGATGATCCAGGGAGGGGTATTCTTTAATGCAGATACACATGCAGTCTGGTCTCATGCTCTCAGTGAGGTCCCTTATGGCCAGAATTTTGATACAAAGGAATTTTACACAAAATTGTCCATGGGGTGGCCAACTTCCTTGGGAACTGGCTACTGGGAGGAGATGCAACTGCACATTAGATGGGCTCCTGGATAGATCGTCAAAGAACCCCTACAAGCCAACTGAAAGTACCACTGCACTTAGGATCTAATGAGTAGTGGACATATGGCATTTAAATAATCCTAAGAACGGACTGCACATTCTACTCCCATGCCTACAAGTCCTAAGTGTGAACTGATTTAATACTAGCCATACAAGGAATGCTGTAGGGAAGGAGAATGTCCTCATGGAATAATCGAGGTGTCAGATCATGCCCAGGTGACCCTTGTAGGATGGGGTATGGGGTGAAAGCAACCTGAGATAAAATGTAGACATTAGACCCCACCCTACTGAAGGAGGAGGGTTTTAAGGAAAGCATGGTGAGAGGAATAAGAGATTTGTTTGTGCATAATAAGGTGGGAGAAGCAGAAATCAATGAGGAGGCCAACTCCCATGTTCACAGGCATGCAGATGACACAATCATCTTCACTACCAGTCCCTCTATCACTGTGGTGGAAGACCTGCTCCAGCAGGACTTCATAATGTCCTGCACTGGTTTCTAGCCAACAACTCAGGCCATCACTAGAAAATGATGTCTATGACCTTTGGTATCAGCCAGAAACAGGCCAGACTCCTGACTCACCTGGTTTTCCCACATTGGTTGGCATCCTCCTTGAAGTGGTGCAGTCCTTCAAGTACCTCGGTGTGTGGCTTGACAACAAGCTCAACTTCTCAGCCCAGATAGATTACATCCATACAAAGCTCCACTCCATGCTTGGTGCATTGTACTGCAACAAAGACTTCTTATCTCCACAGGTCTGCAAGGTCTTTGTTACCAAATGGTGCTGTGCCTTTGACTATGTGGTTGTTATCTATGGCACCTTCTTCCTTGCCAGACTGGACACCCTTTGCAATGCCTTTTGCTGCTTTGCTACAAACACTCCCCTGTACTCACCCACTGTTCCCCTTACTCCTCCATATCCATCCTCCCTCCCTCACATTGCCTGTCTCATTGTGCCTCCTTTATATCCAAATACAGGTCTGGGTTCCTTCCTACTTACCTCTCCTCATGCCTCTCTCTAATCCTCCTGCCTCATTCTCCATCTGCTTCAGAGATTATTGGACTTTTGACATTCCTCAACCCACATCTCTGCTGGGCAATCTGCCTTTTCCTACCAATGCCCTGCACTCTTGAACTTACTCCTCTCCTCCGCCCACCTCCTCGAGTCCCTCAGACACCAGTTGAAGCTCCCTCTTACCTGCTCCTATTACCCATCTGCCTGATGCCTCCCCAGCTTGCAGCTCCTACCCTCCATATGCTGGACCTCTGTCTGGGTCCCTTAACCTTACTCACTACCTCTGCACTTTCTCCTCCCATGGAGGTAGGTATACCAACCTAACAGGTCTCTCATCTGATACAATATTTTTTTGCATGTTGTGCCTTGCTGCTGTTTTATTTTACTCTTGATTAAGTGTTCAATTTTGTGCTGTGACTGCAGCATTCAGAACCGCAATGGGGACAAATATTTACAGCACATGGTGCACAGATCAGTCCTCTCCACTTCTTGCAATGCGCCTTACCCTTCTGATTCTGCAGCTTTCTGTTTTAGTTTAAGCTATTAGAGCTCCTGCATTCTTCGGTCTGTAAAGCTGTAGTATTTGGACCCCACTGCAAACTAAAGTCAAGAAATGAAAAGAAGTCATATTGAAATTTCCAAGTCTCTCAGCTGGCTCTTCACCCCATCAAATGATTGACATTTCATTTATGTGGTGTAGGGAATATCTGAGAATGTTAACACCATGGCATGTTCATAACACTCTTGTCTCACTTTAGAAACAAAGAAATACAGAAGCTGATGGCAGATAAGGACCACAACGCCCATCCAGTCTGCCAATTTATTTTTCTACCTTATAAATGTGCCATCTGTCTTTGCTCTGTCAATGACCTATCTATTCATACTCATCTGTATTGTTCCCTTATGCCTATCCCATGCCTGTTTGACGCCCTGCACTGTATTCATATCCACCACTTCCTGAGGTAGGCCATTCCATGCACCCATTCCCTTTCTCTCACTCACACTTTCATGGACAATTTAAGATTCTTATCTACTGTAGGTCTCCGGTAAGGCAAGTCACTAGGCCCCAGAGGTTGACTAGAAGCCCAGTGAGGGTTTACGCAATTCACTTCAAGATATTGAGCTCATCATCCAATTTCTGCTCTTGCCCCACCCATGTGTCCAAAAAAGCCAACTGGGTCTGGTAGTTTTGTTTCCACAGAAAGACCCAAGATACAAACATTTTCAGCTCTTGTTGCATTCTGCAAGTATTCCAATCTGGCCCAAAGAAGATGCTGTGCCATTATTATAGATAACACAAAAACATGGATTTGTCTTCTGTGGCCAAAGAGTCTTTAACAGTTTTGACAAGCCCATCTATCTTATTTTCTGCCGCCACTAACCTTTATTGTATGTGTTCATTTTTTCAACTAATGTCTGGATCAGTGGTTTTGTGTGGCTATCTGTACCACTTGCTGCACTGAATCAAGCATTGCAGGAGGATCAGAGGCCTGTGATGTAGAAGACTGAGGGCTTGATTTTCAATGGTTGACAAAGGGCTTGTGTCAAACCCTGTGTCAGTCAGTTCTTTGGTACAGCTACGTCAAACTCCTTTGATGCAACTACGCAAGATTTTAGTACATCAGGCGCAGTTGCAACACTTTCCACACTTTATGGTGACTTGCACCAACTATGTGGTGCAAGCCCTGTAAAAATGGTCCACAGTATGCCACAAGTTAGACCAGGGTAGTTGGTCTAATTTGCGGTATTTAGCACACAGGGAGTGAAAAATCCCAATCAGCACCAGGAGACTGCCACATGCCCTGTGCTCTGTATGATCGTGCATCAGGGGCTTGCTGCTTTCTAGGCTTTCGAAAATCAAGCCCCATGGCTCCATTGATTTCTGGAGGCCTCTCTGTGACTAAGAAAACAAGGTACATATGATGTCATCACAACCCCTCAATAGAAACACAGACTTCTTGTGTGATTGTCCATTCATTAATCCCCATGTACTGTACTTGGAACATTTTAGCCTTTTCACAATTTACTCCTGTTTTTTTTAGTAGCATAAACCCCTGATCACCTAAACATGTTATGTCATTTTAGAAACATTTGTATATAAGGAGTCCACTAGAGGGGCTGGTACTCTTGTAAAAGCCTTCAGCAGGAGACAAATCATTGAGAGCTACAGGGATTGCAGTTCAGTTTGTAAAGTGCAGAGTTTTTCCACTGCAGTTCTGATCCTGCTTTTTCTGTTTATAACTGATTTCAAAGACCACACTTTCTGGTAGTGGCCTGGCTTATGTTTCTGCTATAAAATAAATTGAATTGTATTGCATACAATGGTAAAACAAAAGCTGCTCATTGTAAACATAAAAATATTGTAAAACTTATTCATTGAAATAAACATAGTCGGTGGTATCTAAGGTTTTGAAAAAGCCTTCCTTGTGAGTGTCACCTTCACATCATCAATGCGTCCTCCTGGTCCTCTTCATTCTCATCATACTCATCCTTCTTCACATGTATAAATTATTTGCATAATAAAACTTACCACGTTCATAATTCAGTAATTTAATAAAACACATTGTTAACTATATGCAATTTGCCATACATGCACAAAATTAATAAATGATCAAATGTTTCAAATTAGGAAAAACAATTTCCATTTAAGGCAGCAGTGCAATGAAATTGGGCAAAATGTGACCCTACCTTATTTTCACTATGAAAGATTCCAGGCATCTTCCAGTTTAATTTGGTGGTACAGTTTTCTAATTCCATCAAAATTTGAGTATTTTATAAATGTTTTAATTGATTTTTTCTCAAGAAAAAAGATTGCCACTACATTTTCCATAGAAACAGCATTGTAGATCTGGCAAGGGTTACGAATGAAAAAATAAAAAAGTGTATGGTGCACAGCATAAGAAGTACTTAGACACGTACATTTGACTGGTATACTAATATTTTTCTTAACTGCAGTTTAAACTAGCTTTTTGAAAATCATTTTCATTGCACTGCTGCTTTAATTAATTATATACCCTATAACGCTAAGCCCCGAGAGCCGCCCTCAGAGTGCATTTACCATTGATATTTGTTGAAGGTCAAATGGTAGATGCCCTATAGCAGTTAGCCATCACAGAATTAACACGCTCAAATTCATCTAATCAATGATACTATCAAAGCAGTGGTGAATAATTCTGACTTTGTCCACTGTTTCCTATGTAGAACAAATAAATGTTCCCATCTAACTATTCATCCTGTATCATTTATATTATCCATCTGAAAGCCAAAGATGTGGCCAATGATCTGCTGAGAGAGACATGTGCAGTATCTTGTTTCCTTTAACTTTTCATTAATGCTGCCTACAGAAAACCATCACAGTGATATGGAAGAAACTAATACACTATATAGCATAATTAAAGATTAGTGACCAACTCTGACTTCACAACTCACTTCACAAATCTAGGTCATTTTCTATCAATTTCACCTGTTGTCACTTTGTCTGCCTTTTCACCTAGTGGTACTTTTGTGCCGTGGGGGGTGGTGGCACAACAAGTGATGATGAGGTGCTCAATTGTCAGAGTGAGACATGGAGGGACTTGGGGTGGGACTTACTGCTAGACTTGGGGGCTGTGGGAAATAACTTGAGATCTTAGCTTCATAGCCTCTTCTTGATCCTTCTACGTTAACTTTCACAGAGCTGATATGCTGCATCTCTGCATTAAGATGAGGGACCTCAGATGCAGACTGTGTCCATAGAGGCTACACTCCAGATGCTGCTTGCCAACCAGAGTATTCTCCTTCAGAAAATAGCAGATCTCTGTGCTGGTGGTTCTTTCTCTGGCCCACTCAGTCCATATTCCTAGTAAGCCCTGCTGCCATTATCAGTCAGCATCACTCTGCTTCTCAAGCTTTTTTCTCTGTCTCCACTTCACTTGTTTAAAAAATGAAAACACTTCTAAAATTAAAACTAAATAAATAAATAAAATGCTGAATTTCTGAGCAAGCCCAGTAGCACAGTGGCAGAGCTTCTGTTTGCTATGCCAGTGACCCACACTCGAGAATGAGTGTGGGCTGTTGGGAATGGCCAGGGAGGAAGGTGAGTTTCCCAGGGACCACTCTTCTTTCATGGGGAGGATTCTGTTCCCACTGCATGATTGCTAACCAGTGTAGACCAGCTGGATGCACAGTCCTGAAAGCCTGAGGAGAGAGGTAGCTTCCAGATGTCTGTCACGCATGCGTGCCACCACATGCATGTGCAACCACCTCATTGCATGCTGGTACCCCAGGAAAGAAAACCAGGAGGAAGAAAGAAAATGATGGCTGTCTAGCTGGCACCCCTGCAGGGTCTCATAGACAGACACGGCTGGCTACCCACCATTTTGTGGTCTTGGGTAAGAGGGAATGATTGATATTTCCATAAGAAGGTCAGCGATGAGGCTGGGAGATGCTGTTGGATGAGACCAGAAGGAGAAACAATTTGCTAGAACAGTCTGAGTTCCTCTCTTACTCCAACCTGACTCCTGATTTCTGCTATTGTTGTTATCCTCCTGCAGTCTTCCCCTTACTGATGTACCTCAGCCAGTCTATCGTCTATCCTGTTTAATTTCAGCTGTCAGTTCTATGCCTCCAGAAAAATAAAAAATAAATGGAAAAAAATACATGTACATAAAAAATTCTGATTCACTGCCTAATGTTCTCTTTTTGAATACTTGCACAGTTTGTGCATTGTCACTCTCTTCCTTCACTACTGTTTTGTTTGTAAACCACTGTAGTATACAGTACATGTGAAAAGCACAATATACACGCATTGTCTAGCTCCTGAATTTTTCTCATGTCCCAAAACTGATATATGGTGCTTTGATGTGACAGTCTCCTACCACATACCTGCTGTAATTGTAAGCACTTTAGTACACATAAATGCATAAGATAGAAATACTGGATGGACAACTATGTGTGCAAACAGTGTGTTTTACTATGGGGGTTCTGTTTCCTCTGACCTTGACAGTGAAGTTCAAGAGGTCCATGGGTATCAGGAATCCTGAGGTTCTAGAACACACTAGTTGTGCATAGAGTTGCCATCCTGTATTTTTATAGTGTATGGTGCCTCAAAATAATATCATACTATTTTATCACTTTTTATATCAGAATTATATTGTTCACTGCTACATCTTATTCCAGGTTCAGGACTGGTTGCTAGCCTCAGTGGTGTGGTTGTTAGGGACCAGATGTCTGTTCATGTACAGCATGGCATTTCATTGGTTGTAAATCATGTTTGGAGGGATTTATAAAAATAAAATAAATAAATAATAACATGGTGCGGAATTTCTCAGTTAATATAAAGACAGTTATCTGGAGGAATGGCTTTTACTTTTGTGAGTAGATTTAAATATCTGGTTGATCCTGCACTTGTTTTTTATAATTAAGATATCGGGTTGATCCAGCATTTTTAACTATCTGTTGATCCTGCATCTGCAAGATTTGTTCGAGTGATCATGCCTCCAGCACGGGTTTCTATCTGGTTGCTGCTGCAGATTCTTTTGCCTCAGTTAAACTGTGGCTTGTGCACTTTCCAAATCAGCTGGAATACTGTTGTACCACAGAAGGGTACAATTGTGTTCCATGATCTTTGAACTGTGGTGCAACAGCATTTCAGCTGAGTTGAAAATTGAGTTGAATCAACATTCCACCATACGCAATAAATTATAATTTCCAGAAATGTTCTCAAGTACCAGAAATTATATATGCTGCTATCATGTGCCACTACTCTCCTGTGTCAGTCTACATACTGAGTCCTCCTTAGCACCTACTGTAATTTCAGTTTTTTTTAAATTTATTTCAAAACAAGGTTTCACCAGGAAAGCCATACTGAGCTGCTAAAAGCTCATTTCCAGATGCATCTTGGGGTAAAAGATATGGAAAATCATGTACAGCAAATACAATATATATGGGAGCATAATCAAAAATTGAAGAAAAATCAGAATAACAGACTACGCGTGGCACTACTCTTACAAAACAATGCACAGGCAATGAAGGCAACATATTGCCAGGGCAAAACTTGGTGGGGAGGGCGGGAGAGGTAAGAGTCATGGACACCTCAGAGGGAGAAAAATTGTCATGAAGAAGAGATTTTAAGGAGAAAGCAGAAAAAGGAGAGTGAACTGACAAAAGAAGGGAGGACCAGATTTTATGAAAGTGGTATGTGAAAGCAGATTGACCAACAGTAGATTTTCTAGAAGGAATAGTGAGAGAATGGCAGTATTACTGCACAGAGTATTATAGGAAGCTGATGGAGAGCATAAGAGGGATGTAAGGAAGGAGGGAAGGAAACCAAACCAGAATTTAGATATAAAGTTGGACAAGGGTAAGGCACCTGGCAGCAAGAGAGGGAGCAAGGGCAGAGTAGATGGAGCAATGGTGGGTATAAGGTGAACAATCTAAAGCAAAACAACAAAATGAGTGGAAGAAAGTTCACTCTGGCAAGGGAGAATTTGGGAGCACCACTATAGACTATGTCACTATGATCAAAAAGTAGGGAGGATCATCATTAAAACAATCTCTTGGTGGAAAGGATGTGGGATATTCACTTTGTTCCTGTACAATGCACCTAACTTGTGGTGGAGCGTTTGTGTATGGCACCAATATCAACCTAGAAATCAAGATGACGATCAAGCCAGACCCCAAGATGCTTAAACGAGGATGCATCCTCAATAATAGCACCATCAAGAGTGTGGAATGAAGGGAGATTGGTGAGTCTGGAAAGCCTCCGAAACATGCCAAAAGTCATGGATACTGTTTTTGTCATTGTTGTTGGTTGGATTGAGCCAACGCTGAATACTGTCGAAATTCAATTGAAGCTGTGAAGTAAGATCATGGAAAGGGAGCCAGATACAAAAATAACTGTATAATCAGCATATATAGTAATGGATGCAGAGGAACAGGAAAGAAGAAGTCATTCAAAATATGGAAAATGAATAGGACCCAGGACAGACCCTTGAGGACACCTGAGCAGATAGAGGGTGGTGAAGAAATGGAGCTACCTATTCAGACAGCTTGAGACCTTCCCTCATGGTAAGAGTGAAACCAGTTGACTGCAATGCCAGAAAGACCTGCTGCTTTAAATTTGTCCAGAAGGAGGGATTTGCCACTGTGGCAAATGTTTTAGCAAGATCAACAAAAGTGGCAGACATGATCAGACCCTGATCCATTCCTGTGAGGATAGAGTCAGTGAGCCAAGGAGGGAAGTAGAAATGGAGTTGTATTTCCTAAACCATACTGAAAGTGGTGAAGATGGAGAAGAAATAAAGGAAGGAAGAGAAATATGATGGTACAAGGTGTTCCTGTAGCTAGAATGATAGTTACCAGGAGAACAGGGATCACCACCTTTAGGGATAGAAATGACAGTAGCCTGCTTCCAGGCACTAGGAACAGTATCAGAGGAAAAGAAAGGTTGAAAAGAAGGATAATGGGCAATGCAATGGCAGAGACTGAGAGATGTAGAAGTTTGCGATCAAGGCCATCAGGGCTACTACATTTGTGAGGATTAAGAGCAAAAAGGACTTAAGGGAAACAGAGGTGGTGGTAGAAGAGATGGAAAAATAATTAAAGGAGGAGGTAGAGGTGCTGAGGGTTGAGGCACTGGATGCCACACCACTCCATGCCTGCGACCCAGGTTCGGGAACGAGCCCAGGCTGTCGGGGGTCGGTAGGGAGGACTAGGATTGAGCATCCATGACTGCTTGCCAGTCCTGAGGAATGGAGTGGACTCACATCATGCTCTAGCAGTCCCTGGGACACCCAGTGGCACTGCAGATGCGCACGTGTTGAAGGGGAGGGAGCACGGTGGACATCTGTACAATTGTGCATGGATGTCATTGCACGTCCATGCCCCCATTGGGAGAAAATGTGGAAAATGGGCTGGGACGACTGAGCAGCTTGATGGCCGAGCCCTGCACTGCAGTGAGAACTGTCATGGAATCACGCTGGGGGTGCGGCGCTGGTCCGCTGGTGAAGGATGGGAGCCCTTCAGTGGATCGGCTGCAGCTGTTCCAGTCCCCATCATGCGAGTGAGCCTGCTGCTCTCCCCTACAGGCAGGGCGGTGGCTGGATGCCCCGCAGTTGGCACTGCAGCAGGTGCTAACATAGAGATGTGATAAAAAAAAAGGAGGAGGTAGAGAGGGTTAAGAAAGGGGAGGAGGAAGGATGAGACACTGCACAGGTAGTAAAGTATGACTTGAAGGAAGAGGCAACAATAGAAGGATCAGAGATGAGATTCATAAACCCTGAGAACAGGAGAGGGAGACTGGGTCAGAGGAAGAACAGTGACTTGGTAACATCCCAGAATTTAGAGGGGTGATCATTGTTGTCCTGGAGAGTGGATGCAAAATATTTAGACTATGCAAGTCGGTGGCTTTGCTACAAGTGTTAGAAAGGTGACGATCGCTTGCCAAAGCAGCTGAGGAGTCAGTGATCTTAAAAGAATGCCAGGCAAGGTCTCTAGTATAGAGGCAAGTCATAACTTCAGCTGTAATCCAGGGTAGATGCCTGCCCATACCTCTGGTTCTTCTTAGGGGAGCATGATGATCCCAAACAGTTATAAATTTGGATTGGCAGTATTATAGGGCAAAAGTTATATTATTGTTTGTTCAGACTGGAGACCATTCTATTGCCCCTAGGCCAGCTAGGAGAGAGGACAAGACCAGTGACCTAAAGGACCTGAGATGAATAAATTTAGGGAAGCCTTACGATGATGTATCTTAAGCACACAGTAAACTATATTATTGATTTTATTTTGTATGGCGCATTGGTTTTGAAAGGCACCTTAAAAATAAAAATATTATTATTATTATATGATGGTCACTGAGGCATCAGGAAGGATTCCTGCATCCACAGCTTGGTGGGGATGAGATGAGAGGACCCAGTCTAACAGAAAGTGATTTAAAGTATAGGTGAGCGGGATCAGAGAGCAACTGACTCAATTGTAGTAACTTACATTTTGAACAATTTTATTAGTGTTGGGGACAGTCGATTGTATTGAAGTCACGGAGGCAGCATGGGTTCATGAGGGGGTTAGATTGTGTCAAACAAATCTGATTGACCTCTTTACTGGGTCACTAAGACAGTAGACAGGGGCCAAGTGGTAGACAGCCTCTATCTGGATTTCAGCAAGGGCTAGACTCTATGCCCTACAAAAGGCTGATCAGGAAATTGGTGGATCTCGAGGTTAGGGATAAGATGTCCAGATGGGTGGAAAACTGGCTGAGGGACAGAACCCAGAGGGTGGTTGTGGGGGAGAGTTATATGGCACCAGAGAGGTCACCAGGGGGTCCTGCAGGGTTCAGTGCTGGGGCCAGTGTTGTTCAATGTCTTCATCAATGACCTTGGGGATGGCATTAAGGACAAAGTGTGCCTTTTGTGGACAACAACAATCTCTATGGGGTATTGGATACAGCTGATGGGATACAGGACCTACAGGATAATCTGGAAAAGCTTGGGAGATGGTCCAGGATCTGGCAGCTTAGCTTTAATGCCATGAAATGCAAAATTTTGCACACTGGAGCCTAGAATCCCAGGACAGAGTACTACCTGGTACAGTCCAGGTATCTGCATCAGAGGAGGAGGAGAAGGGACCTGGAAGTGATTATCACTAGTGACCTGAATCACTCCATGCAGTGCAAGAAAGCAGCAGCAAGGGCATACAAGATGTTGGGATACATAGCTAAGGGGTCAGTAGTAGGAAAGAGGAGGTTATATTACCCTTGTTCAGGTCATTGGTGAGGCCATATCTAGAATATGGAGTTTAATACTGGTGCCCACACCTCAAAAAAGGATATTAACCTGCTGGAGAAGGTCCAGAGGAGGACTACAAAGATGATAGCGGGTCAGCAGGGTAAGGCATATGAGGAGAGGTTTAGGCACTGAACATGTACTCTGGAAGACAGGAGAGAGAAAGGTGACATGATTAGGACCTTTAAGTACTTGAAAGGAATAAATAAGGTGGATAAGCTGAGTGGCAACCATAACATGAGGGGCACAGTCTTAAAGGAGATAGGAAATTATTTTACATAGTTAACTGCCCTTCCATCTTCCTTGTCATGCCAGTTATGTGTTCTGATATGCTTTAATGATTTTTTTGATAAATAAATAATCTTGCTTTGGGATGCCCTCAGATCTACATTGAGTTCTTCTTGCCTTGCCAGCTACTGCTCACAATTTTCATATTTCTAAGATATTCTATGACATCAGAAAATCCCATTCTATGGCATTCATCTGCATGGCCTGGAACGGTGTTTGTGATGTCACAGACTGTTCAAGCAGTACAAAAGAGAGAGCAGCAACTGCTTAAGAGAGAGGATTCAGGGTTCCTAAAAAGACAACAAATTAGATTATTAATTTGACAAAGAAAGTCAAAGTCATATGAGAATACTGGATAGCCAATAAAAACAACTAGAGGGCTTCTAGAGATGTAAAACTGTTTCCTATCTGGAGAGGGAGAGGTTTAAGAGGAAGGTCAGGAAGCACTTCTCCCGAGAGAGAGGGTGGGCACTTGGAATGCACCGCCAGAAGAGGTGGTCTTGTTGCAGACAGTGGGCAGCTTCAAGAGAGGCTGGGCTAGGCATAGGAGGAAGGTAAGGATCATGGGTAGGGAGGATTGGAGGAGTTCAGAGGGGGACAGTAGCTCAAGCTGTGGATCATGCTATATGAGTAAACTAGCTAGACTAAATGGCTCTTCTGCTGGCTTCTTTGTGTGTTCATATGTAATATAAAGCTCACCTCTGGAAGAGTTAGAACAGACAGATGAAAGGAACTCAGTAAATAAAGTAGAGGAAATACAGGGCAACAGTAAACAGCAGCAATAAAGATGGGACAGAAAAAGAAGGAAGAGTTTGAGTAGGAGCAGCTCATATAAAAGGGAAAGAGATGGCAAGAACAATCACAAACTGCATACTGGTGGATATGTAAATAGCAACACCACCCTTTGTGCAATCTTCCCTGGTTTTAGTGTTGCCAGAGATAGTTATAGCAGACTTCTGTACCTTAGAGCAGAGACAGGATGTACTGTAACTAGGACTAGGCTGTAGGTTTAGCATGATAGTCTGTAGTTGGTCAATTTTTATGGAGAAGGCTATGGATGTTTAAAAGGCCCACCTCAATCTTCTTTGGGAAGTTGTAAGGATGATGCAGTGAGGGATTCAGATTCAGTTCAATGTCTCCAGCTAATAAAAAGTAGCAAGGTGACAAGGAACTCAAAGAACCAGAGTTCTAGTTGGAAGAGGGAGACAGGAGGATGGGAAGTTAAAGAGGGTGAACTAGGGCAAAGAATAGATAGCACCAGAGAGTTTCAAGATGAAGAAGGAGCAGGAATAATCTGACACCAAGGATGCCAGGGAAATGGAAGAGGTAGGGGAGAGAGAAAGAAGGAAGAGTAGGGGATAAGAAGGGAAACAGCTAAAGCAGGGAGAGGAAGAGAAGGCAGTAGACGGCGGAAGAGAAAAGGAAGGAGAGAGGAGGGTAGGGAACACAAAAAAGCAAACAACATAGTGGAGAAAAAGTGAAAAACAAAACAGTTAAGCAGGCACAAACAGAATGAAGGAAACATATTGATGTCCTTACAGCAGCAGATTACATGTAAGAAAATAAAATGGGTGAGAGAGGAATAGTTATTCTAGGAGCAATGGCAGATAAAAAGAAGGTAAAAAAGAGGGACAGAATTAAAAGAAATAAGTGGTCTACATCAAGAATTACTCACGGACAGGGATACAATTAAACTACATTAGAAAATACTGAGACCCATACAGGAGAAGGTATAATATCAAGCAAGAGGCCAAGAAAAAATATTTGCAGTTCAAATAACACAAGCAAATGCACACAGTAGGAACACCTAAAAACAGAAATGAATAATAATGCTAACTATTCAATTCAGAATGAAATAAGGAAGCTCAACAAGGGTGTTCTAGAAGACCAAGACCTAGAGGTACAATTACAAAGTTAAAAGTAATAGACAAAAAGCAGTTCAGAAGCAGATCCTAATACAATTACATAATACAATACCCTAGGAAAATAACACAGATTTAAGGCTCTAAGATCCAGATACATATAAGGTAAGAATTACTAACCATCTATAGAACACTTTCAATACATGAGGCACAGAACAGAAAGTTAGGGATACCCAAATGAAGCCCAGGGAGCTGAATGGCTGCCTCACAGCTGACTCCAGGAAGACTCCTTGATGTCCTTATGCTCACGGCTCTAACATTCAGACTGCAGCAGAGGGCCACTACAGAATAGGACTGAAATACAGTGGATAAAACACTGCCCTTTAGAAACATAGAACTTGATTGCAGATAAGGACCAGGTGGCCCATCTAGTCTGTCCATTTCCCTACCTAATGGATAAGTTGCAGATCCTAGTTAACCAACAGCCTAAGTCCTCCTGTCCCCACTAGAATTGCCTTATGTTTACATAGAAACATAGAATTTGATGGCAGATAAGGACCGCTTGGCCCACCTAGTCTGCCCATTTTCCTACCTAACAGATAAGCTGAAAATCTAGTTAACCAACAGCTTACTTCCTCCTACCCCACTAGGACTGCCTTATGCCTGTCCCATGCATTCTTGAAGTCCCCACTGTTCTTGACTCCACGACCTCCTCACGGAGGCTGTTCCATGCATCCACAACCCTCTCAGTGAAAAATACTTCCTCACATTACCTCTGAGCCATCCCCTCTATCTTCAAATTGTGCCCCTTGTTCTTGCACATCTCTTTTTCTGGAAGATGCTACCCTCTTGGACTTTGTTAATTCCCTTGAGGTACTTGTAAGTTTCTATCATGTCCCTCTCTCCCTCCTTTCCTCTAGGGTATACATATTAAGCTCCTTTAGTCTTTCTTCATATGTCTTCTGGTGCAGACCCTGCACCATTTTGGTTGCCCTCCTCTGGACAGCCTCCACTCTGTCTATGTCTTTGCAGAGATGGGGTCTCCAGAACTGCACACAGTACTCAGATGGGGTCTCACCAACTGTCTGTACAGAGGGATAACAACTTCCTGTTTTCTACTATTGATGCCTCTTCCTATGCATCCCAGTATCCCCCAGCCTTCCTTACTGCCTTCTCACATTGCTTGTCCATGCATTCTTGAATTTCCCACTGTTTTTGACTCCACTATCTCCTCAGGAAGGCTGTTCCATGTATCTGCAACCCTCTCTGTGAAAAAATATTCTCACATTACGCTCGAGATGATATTCCATCATATGAATCAACAACTACTGTACATTCTGAAAGTGTTTGGGTCCATATTCACCCACCAGTATCCATCAATTTCTTATAGGTACCTGCTATCATCCTCCCTGTTCTGATATTGACTGAACTAAACAACTTTGTAATGAAATTACCCATATCGTTAGTAAAGACCCAGTTCTCATTTTAGGGACTTTAATCTTCCCACTATAAATTGGGATGCACTTTCTGGTATTAATAAACATGATGAATAATTCTTGTCAGTTATAATCAATACGGGACTCATTCAATGTGTAAATGAACCAACAAGGGGAATAATATATTGGACCTAGTTATAACCAACCCGAGACACATATCTCTGACATCCAACTACTCAGCCCTTGGGAAATAGTGACCACTTGTCCCTTTTTTCTCCATCCAATTGCCCTTATTACCAAAAATAAATAAACTAAAAATAAAACAATATAATAGGGCTGACTTTGAAGCCATTAATCACCAGATAAAACCCTTAACTGGGAACAAATAATGTATCCAATGAATATTGAGACAGCATGGGGCTTTTAAAAACAAAGATATTGGAACTCGAAAATATGTCCCTGATAAACTTAAGTATAACAACAAAGGAAAAATCCCCCATGGTTCAATGGTAATATTAAACATTAATCAAACAGAAAAACAAACTTTTCTTAGCCTTAAAAATGTTTATCCGATCAGAAAAATGTCATCCTGCTTAAATATAGAGAGGTGGTTAGACAATTAAAGAAACTATCATACTGGCAAAACGTAATTTTGAATTTAAAATTGTCCATACTAAAGATTGTCATAAGGCACTATATACTTACCTAAATGGTAAGAAAAGTAATAACAATATGATAGGTCCCTAGTTTGTAATAACAGGATTATAACATCTGATATAGAAACAGCTTCAGAGTTAAACAAATATTGTTCATCTGTTTTTACTCCTGAATCTACTAACATTGCACCTATTGTAGCAGGTTCTAAACTTGAACCATATGAAATTATTTTTCAGGATATTCAGTGGGTCTTTGACACTTTAAAGCAGCATACTAGTTCTGGCCCTGACAATATTAGTTCTAGATTTCTTATAGAGACAGATGATACAATGATCCCCCTTTGATTATTATTTTCAAAAATCACTTTATGAATCCTCAGTTCCAGTTGACTGAGCACAGCCATTGTCACACCATCTTTAAACAAGGCTCCCATTCTAAAATTGAAAAGTATAGACCTATTAGTCTTACATTGATACCATGTAAATTCATGGAGAAAATAATTAAACATCAACTTGAAAACGAAATGTCTACATTAAAATGAATGATGACTATCAACATGGTTTAGAACAGGATTCTCGTGTACCACAAATTTGATCACTTTTTACAACTATATAGATCCAACTTGACTGTAAAATACCTACAGACATCATTCTTTCGGATTACAGCAAGGCTTTCGATAAAGTATCACATAGTATTTTGGTTAATAAACTTAATCATTTAGGTTTCTCAGCACCTATTATATCCTGGATAAATAACTGGCTGAGTGGCAGAACACAGAGAGTTAGGGTAAATGGTGTACTATCAGTTGTGGGTGTGGTGGCTAGTGGCGTGCCACAGGGAACAGTCCTGGGCCTGGTGCTGTTTAATCTGTTTATCAGTGACATGTATATTTCACCAAATAACATAATAGTTAAATTTGCAGATGATACCAAACTTGGAGGAAAGGTTAACACCCTGTAAACTGTCATAACAGCATTGGATCTTGCACTAATTGAACAATGGGCTAGTATTAATAAAATGCACTTTAATATAACTAAATGTGTGGTACTCCATTTTGGAAAAGATAACCTAAACAAAATATTACCTGAATAACAGCATTATTAGGACATCTTCTATAGAAAAGGATCTGGGTATATGTTAATGACAAACTATCATCCTCCTCACATTGTTCAAAAATTGCAAATCAAACTAATGCATTGCTACGTAGAATAAATAAAACATTTATTTCTAAATCAGAAGAATGTCTCTTAACTTTGTATAGGTCACACATAAGGCCCTATCTTGATTATGGATCTCTATTTTGGAGCCCTTACTTAAAGACAGATATTAATAAAATTGAACAAGTTCAACATAGAGCTACCAAGTTAGTACCGCATCTTACTCACTAGGAATATGATACCAGATTAAAAACACCCAGATTACATTCTCTTGAGCGCAGGCGAACTAGAGGTGATCTTCTGCAACTATTTAAAATACTTAAATCACCTGATCAATGAAACAATGTGGTGTTGTTTATTCAGTAAGGAAAATTGTACCAAGACTTCACAATAGACAATGGGAAGTGAAAAAGTAATAATAATAAGTGACTAAATTTCTTTTCCATTAGAGCACCCAGACTATGGAATAAATTACCCCAGGATATTGTTGACTCGACAAATATTACAAAATTCAAGAATAAACTAGATAAATGGATGAACCAATGGGACATAGGTAAATGATCCATCAATATGGAGGACAATCCAATGGGCTATCAGCCTTCTTTTGTCCTAAAACCAAGTAACCAAGTAACCTCTGAGCTGTCCCCACTCTATCTTCAAATTGTGCCCTTGTTCTTGCACATCTCTTTTCTGAAAGATGCTACTTTCTTGGACTTTGTAGATTCCCTTGAGATACTTGAAAGTTTCTATCATGTCCCCCCTCCTCCTTTCCTTGAGGGTATACATATTAAGCTCCTAATCTCTCTTCAGATGACTTCTGGAGCAGACCCTGCACCATTTTAGTTGCCTTCTGCAGGACAGTCTCCACCCTGTCTATGTTCTTGCAGAGATGGGGTCTCAGAACTGCATGCAGTACTCAGATGTGGTCTCACCAACTGTCTGTACAGAGGGATAACAACTTTTGTTTTCTACTGGTGATGCCTCTCCTATGCATCCCAGTATCCCGCCAGCCCTTCTTACTGCCTTCTCACATTGCTTGCCCACCTTTAGGTCATCTGATATAACTACACCAGGTCCCTTTCCATTTTGTTGTTGTTAGTATCTCATCATCAGAAGAAGCCAGAAGGGAAGGAAGGAAACATATTCAATTCAGTGCTTTAGAGTAACTGGTAATTGCTATTTTTCTTTTAAACTTAGATTGTGGGCTTTTGAGACACTATACTTTCTTTGTTGTCTTTACTTATAATTGTGTTTGGGCTGTTGAGAATTTAAAACATAGTGGTGGTGTAATTCTGTGCTGTCTTAAATTGCTGCAAATTTTATCTTGGCTTGTCTGACTGCCCTGTAGTTGGGTGAAGGGTGTTAATTGTTTGGCCTCTGACCTCAGCTACGTGATAACTGGAGGTGGGGCTTAGTTAGAGTTAAAGTAGCAAGCAGATTTTATTTTCTCAGAAGAAGCCAGAAGGAAAGGAAGAAACATATTCAATTCAGTGCTTTAGAGTAACTGGTAATTGCTATTTTCCTTTAAACTTAGATTGTGGGCTTTCAGTGACACTATATTTTCTTTGTTGTCTTTACTTATAATTGTTTTGGGCTGTTGAGAATTTAAAACATAGTGGTGGTGTAATTCTGTGCTGTCTTTAATTGCTGCAAATTTTATCTTGGCTTGTCTGACTGCCTTGTAGTTGGGGTGAAGGGTGTCAATTGTCTGGCCTCTGACCTCAGCTACGTGATAACTGGAGGTGGGGCTTAGTCAGAGTTAAAGTAGCAAGCAGATTTTATTTTCTCAGAAGAAGCCAGAAGGGAAGGAAGGAAACATATTCAATTCAGTGCTTTAGAGTAACTGGTAATTGCTATTTTTCTTTTAAACTTAGATTGTGGGCTTTTAGAGACACTATACTTTCTTGTTGTCTTTACTTATAATTGTTTTGGGCTGTTGAGAATTTAAAACATTGTGGTGGTGTAATTCTGTGTGCTGTCTTTAATTGCTGCAATTTTAGCCCCCTTCCTCCCTTCCCCAACTCTTAATTATATGCCCTGTTAAATCTGATTGACAGGAGCTAAACACAGGGTATAGTAAGGGTGTGAAGTAGGAGGGGCATAAGGAGGAAGAGGCCCACCCTCAGCACGACAAGTGTTTTGACTCATTTATTTATTTAGTGGTTTCTTTTTCTTTAAAAAAAATTATCTGAGGATCAGTGGCAGGATTTTTAGTACAGTAAATTAATAAAAGGGAACTTGGAGAGCTTCAGTAGCAGACAAGTAGTGGAATTGCAGTATAATGTGGGGAGTGGTGCAATGCAATGGCTGTGGGGCAGCCATATTCAGGCAGACCTTCTGGACACTGAGGTGCTGCCCTATCTGCATGCATCTCTCTGGACTGCGGATGAGGTAGCCAGACTCAGAGCGGAAGTAAACTGGGTCAGGATTACCATCACCCTATCCAGGGACCACCCAGTCCAATGCAACTGCCTCAAAGGATGCTGAGAACGAGGAGCACTTGGATGACAGTGGCCTCAGGGAGGGTTAGAGCAGTCAGGCAGAGGCACATCCCAGATCCTATTCCACTCAAGAACTCATATGCCAAACTGGCAAATGAGGACAACCAAATAGAGTACCCAAAGAAGTGGAAGGAAAGGATGTGGAGGTTAGCCAAGGAGGTGACCTCAGCGGAAAGCAGTGGACCCCAGAGGAGGAGGAGGAAGGAATCTTGGTGGGGACTCCATCATAAGAGGGATCCAGCTAGGAACACAGGAGGGGAGGACAGGGAGGTGAGGTGCCTCACCAGGTGCCACGGCATGGAGAGATAGAAGGAAGATCCTGGGGCTCACTGGGAAGGCAAGACGGAGGGTGAGCTGGATGTCATTATCCACCTAGGTACTAATGACCTGGCAAATGGGAGTCAAAGGAAGTTCAGGAAGAGTTTAGGAAACTGGGAGGGTCCAAGCAAGTAGCTACTTCTGTCACTTTCTCAGAAGTACTATCTGTGAGAGGCAAGGAGAGCATAAGTGCATGCACCAGGAACTTTAACTCATGGTTGAAGAACTGGTGCTGTGAGGAGAGGGTTTGATTCATTGGTGACTGGGGACCCACCTGGAGGGATGGAGGTTTGTTCTAGCCTGACGGCCTGCATCCATCCTGGAGGGAATCCAAGCACTCAATGATAAGTTTAAATGCTACATTGACAAGCATTTAAACTAGCAAAGGGGGTGGCAGGCCAGCAAGGAGGGTACCTACTTGCTCTCCCACAGCTAGCAGTGGAACCAGTGAACCGAGGAGTGGCTATCTCTGCAAAGCAGTGTGCAGAAGATGGAGATTAGTGCCCAAGAGGTGGATAAGCAGAAAAGGGCAAAATTCAGCAGAAGGGCAGACAGCAAGGAGAACCAGGGATAAATGACAACCAAGGAAGGGGCTGAGAGAACAGTGAAACAGTCTAGGAGGTCAAATCATGGAAAGCCATGTGCAAATGCTAGGAGCCTTAGCAACAAGATGGAAGATCTGGAGGCTGTCATGGTACAGTCAGACCTGGACATTGTGGCCATCACTGAAACCTGGTGTAATGATAACCATGACTGGGAGACGGCCATACCTGGCTACAACATATTCAGAAGAGACAGAGCAGGCAGAAAGGAGGAGGAGTGGCACTGTATGTGAAAAATGACATAAGGGCCACAGAGATCCAGGAGGAACAAATGGGGAGAGATACTGTGGGTTAAGCTGGAAAGGAAAATGGGGACAGCCATCCACAGGTGTGGTCTATAGACCACCAGCGCAGGAGGAAGAAACAGATAGGAGCTTGAAGCTAGCCATCCAAAGGATGGCAGACAAGGGTGAGGTAGTACTGGTTGGAGACTTCAATATTCCAGACGTGGACTGGAGCATCCCAGCAGCAGCATCAACTAGGAGCAGATTTATCCTGGACTCCCTTCAGGATGCCTTCCTCAAGCAACTGGTCATGGAACCAACTTCGGCAGAAGGCAATACTGGACCTTGTGCTCACAAACAGGGACAGTGTGATGGGGTAACAGTGGGGAGCACCTGGGAAACAGTGACCACCAGTCATTGTGGTTTGAAATCACAGAAAGAGCAGAACCAAAACCACACAAAAAACACGTATCCTGGATTTTAGTGGGGCAGACTTTGGGAAATGGGGAGATACTTGAAAGAGGCACTAAGGGATGGGACAGGAATCAGGGTTGAGGAACAGTGGGCAGTATTTAAAATGGGGATTACAAGAACAACAGAATTATGCATTAAGCAGGTTAGCAAGAGGAAAAGGAAGAGAGACCATTATGGTTTTCCAAAGAGGTAGCAAGAAAGTGAAAGCCAAAAGATTGCATTCAGGCAATACAAAAGACACAGGCAGAAGGGATAGGGAGAAGTACCAGGAGAAGCAAAGGGAGGCAGGAGGTCAGTCAGGAAGCCAAAGCTCAGACAGAAGAACACATTGCAAAATCAGTGGGTAGAGGGACAAAACCTTTACAGGTACATAAGTGAAAGAAGAAAGACAAAGGAGGGATAGTGAGACTGAAGGGGAGGATGGGGCTGCGTGGAGGATGACAACAGTAAAGCTGACATATTGAACAGGTATTTCTGCCAGTCTTTACTGAAGAGGAGGAGGGTAATGGGTCTGAAGGGAGTACAAGGGTGAGAGAATGGTACAGAAATGGACACAAGTCCCTTTACACGAGAAAGGGTCCTGAAGGAACTGGAAGTAATAAGAGTTGATAAAGCAATGGGGCCAGATGGGGTGCACCCAGGGTCCTTAAAGAACTAAGAGAGGTGGTGGCTGAACCTCTGGCTATCCTGTTTAGCCGATCACTGGAAACAGGGAGGTACCCAAAGACTGGAGGGACAGCAGATGTAGTCCCCTTATACAAAAATGGGAACAAAGAGGAAGCAGGGAGCTACAGACCAGTCAGCCTCCACCCCGGTAGTGGGGAAGATCATGGAAGCACTACTGAAGGAGAGATTGGTGGAACATCTGGTTGTCAATGGACTACAGGACCCAAGGCAGCATGGTTTCACCAGGGGAGGTCATGTCAGACCAAACTCGTTGAATGTTTTGACTGGGTGACTAGGGAGGTGGATCAGGGGAGGCAGTGGACATGGCCTATCTGGACTTCAGCAAGGCTCTTGATACTGTGCCACATAGAAGACTATACACAAACGGGAATATGGGTGTGGGCAGGACAGTAGTGTGGTGGGTGGAAGTAACTGGCTGGGTGGCAGGACACAGAGGGTGGTGGTAAATGGCTGTCATCACAGAGGGAAGAGTGACCAGTGGAGTACCACAGGGATCAGTGCTGGACCGGTCCTATTCAAATCTTCATCAGTGACATTCTAGGACCTAGAAGGCAGAATTTCACTGTTGCTGATGACACAAAGCTCTGTAACAGAGTAGACACACCAGAGGGTGTAGACAGAATGAGAAGCGACCTGCAGAAACTTGAAGAATGGATCAGGGTTTGGCAGTTGAAATTCAATGCAAAGAAGTGCAAGATAATGCATATGGGGCACAAAAACCCTGGCACAATATAGCAGTTGGGGGTGAGGATATAGCATGCACCAAGGAAAGGGATCTTGGGTTGTCATCTCTGATGACCTCAAGGTAGGGAAACAGTGTGACAAGGCAGCAGGTAAAGCAAATAGGATGCTGGGATGTAGGAAGGGGCATCACCAGCAGGAAAAGGGAGGTCATAATTCTGCTATACAAGACACTAGTGAGGCCCCACCTGGAGTACAGTGTACAGTTCTGGAGACCATACCTACGTAAGGACATAGACAGGGTAGAGAAGGTTCAGAGGAGGGCAACAAAGATGGTGCATGGATTGCATCACAAGTCCTATGAAGACAAGTTGAAGGAACTGAACATGTACTCCTGGAGGAGAGGAGGGAGAGGATATGATAGACATACAAGTATCTTACAGGGAGAAACAGGGTGCAGGAAAACACTATTTTTAAGCGAAAAGATGTTCCAGGACTAGAGGGCATGGGATGAAGTTGGAGGGAGGACGATTCAGAGGAAACATGAGAAAGAATTCTTCACAGAACGGTGGTGGACAAGGAACACCCTGCCAGAGGAAGTGGTGGGGCTGAAACAATCACGGATTTAAGAATGCATGGGATAGACATAAAGGAATTCTGGAGGTCAGGGTAAGGGGCAACAGACTTCTAGGAAAACAAACTGAACTTACAAGCTCAAATGGGCAGACTGGGTGGGCTATAGGCCTTATCTGCCGACTTACTGTCTATGTATCTATGTATCCCTATTGTGTACTCTTCCCTGGGTTTTTTGTTTACAGGTGCATTACTTTGCACTTCTTTGCATTGAATCTAAGCTGCCAACATTTGACCATTCATCCAGTCTTGCAAGTTCCTTCTTATCCTTTCCATCTCACCTTCTGTATCAACCCTGTTACAGATCTTTGTGTCATCTGCAAAGAGACGTACTTTTCCTCCAGTCCTCCACAATGTCACTTATGTAACCCCCTACAATTGGGGGTTCCTAAAAGTCTTCCTTGAGTTTGCCTAAATGCTCACTGCCAGGCTGGTGTCCTGCATTTTAGCAGTTTAAATGTGATTACCAGAGCCTATATAGCATCTGTGTACTGTCCTTTAAGAGCTGCCTGATTGCAGCTCTTGTAATCTGAAATGGAGCTCTGTTGAAAGATGTAACTATTTGCTGAAAATCATTTAGAGTGGTAATGATAGTGTGGTTTGTCTAACCTGCTTTCTTTGTAGCAAGGACTGTTTTGTTTGTCTCTGCTATCCTGGTCCTGGACTGCAAATTGGACTAAACAGTACTGGTGGGACCTGAAATGTAGCGGACTACAGGAGCTGTCTGAAGTCAAAATCTATAGGAATTGTAGTTTTGAAGTTTTTGCACCTTTTGCAACTGAAGGGGAGCTCTTGCCTTGACTGACAGCCAAATCAGCCAACCAAACCTTTTAGATCTTGGGAAGTCCTGCGCTTGCTTGTTTCAGTTAGATCTAAGCTGGAAACTGAAGAGTAAGGAGCTGATGTGATTCTGAGCAGCAATTCTGAGTGGATTCGCATGGGAGAACGGTGAAAAGGCTGAGTTTTGGCCCGCATGTCTGTCTGTTGCTCCTGAGAGGGAGAGAAGAGAATTATTTTGACTAAATCCAAGTTTGTGTGACTAAAGTAAGCTACTGAAGTGGGCCAGGCTCAACCTGAAGAAGACCGAAATATTTGCTGAATGCAATCTGCCTGTCAGGAGCTCCAGCTACCTAAGCTCCTGGTGTGTGCAGAGACTTTTGCGATTGTGACCAGGGCTGCTTTGCCTTATAATTACAGTGAATTCCAGTACATGTAAATGTGCTATGAGCTGCTAGTGGTGTTGTGATTTGTTCCCACTGTACTGAACTGTGTTCTGCTTGTTGAAGCTGTATCCAGCCCAAAATGGACTGCATCTGAATTTGTCTCCATGCAGTCTGGGCCTTGCCAGACTAGCCCAGCCAGACTACCCACTGTGCACAGAAAAGCCATCGATTAGAGACCTGCCTTGGGATCAGCCCCTGCTCCACGCTTGAACAGGAACGACGCCTCTGTGACCTGGTGGCCCTGCTTCCCCTGGCATTCCAGATCAACCACCTGCAGTCTCACTTTTCGGCCCAGCCTGTGTCCAGTCTTGGGTATTGTGAGTAAATACTAGGGTAGCTCCCTGCAACAACAGCTTAATCTGAGTGTGTCATCTGATTGTCTTGTTGTTTTGTTTTTACAAACTGAGCCCTCTGGCTCTGGATTACAAATATTGCATACTGTGCATGTTGTGTTTTCCATCACAGGGCCCTCAACACAGCCGCCAACCCGGGCATCAGCTATGGCTAGCCATCTCTTCTCCACCTGGGTACCCAGAGGTGTGACTGTGTGGGGACTCAAAGCATGCATAACTGCTTGACCGATATAACCTTTAAGCTAATTAACCTAATTTTGCCCCTCCTTGTTCAAGTCCCCTGAATAAATCAGATCTAACTTTTCTGCATGTAATCTGACTGTGGTTCCTGTTTGTGCTCAAAGTACTGTACTGCTGCTATTTGCTGTGCATAACCTTGTTCTACAGGGGTCTCCAGGGTCGAGCCAGAGGAACCAGCCCTGGTGGTAAGTGCAAACATTGTGGGTATTTGTGTGGTGTACCAAGGGTATTGTGGAAGTGATTATTGTACAGTGTTCAGGCCACTAGAGGGGAAAGAGTGGTGTTACAGTGTCCTGGAGGGCTGTGCCCAGGTTAACTTGACCACCACCAACCCTGACCTCCGGTGGAGGTACCCTGCTTCAAAACTCAGGCCCTTAACCTGCTACTAGCCAAGCAGGCAGGGTAGTACTCTTGGGATAGTGCCACTTAGGGGTTATACTTATAAAGACAATAAAGAGGACTGGTCCAAGTACTGAACCTGTGGTACTCTGCTAGTAACCCCTTTCTTCAGAGTGGACTCCCTTTACTGTTACCCTCTGCGCCTCATTGTCCAGCCACTTTTTACTCAGGCTACCACCTTGGGACCCACTCCAAGGCTGGCTAACTTGTATATTAATGTTTGTGTGGAACTGTGTCAAATGCCTTGCTAAAGTCTAGGTACAGTAGGCCACGTCCACAGCCCCTCCCTGGTCTACTACGTTGGTCACCCAGTCAAAGAAATCTATTAGATTCGTCTGACATGACCTTCCCACTGTGAATCCATGCTGCCTTGGGTCCCTGCCCCACTGGCCTCTATGTACTCAACAATTCTTTCCTCCAGAAGTGATTCCATCATTTTCCAACCACTGAGGTCAAACTAACAGGTCTGTAGTTTCCTGCCTCTGCCTTGCACCTACTTTGTGAAGTGGAATCACATCTGCCCTCCTCCAGTCCTCAGGTACCACCCCATCTTCCCATGATTTGTTAAAGATGGTAGTCAGTGATGTCACTAGTTCTACCCTTAGTTCTTTTAGAATTCTTGGTGAATCCCATCAGGCCCCATTGCTTTGTTCACTTCAGTTTTAAGAGCTTTTCAGAACCCTTTCTTCTGTGAATGGACTTGTATCAACCTCCTATCCAGAGTGTTTCTGTTGTTTGGTTTAAGTACCTCGCCTCCTCTTCTTTTGTGACTACTGAGCAACAGTATTTGTTCAGTAACCCTACTTTTCACAGTCACCCTCTGACCACATTCCCTCCCTTTATTAAGCCTCTGTATCCGGTATCCCGTGAGGTGGGCACATGGGTAAGGGCCATCTGTAAGGCAACTCCTTCCCAGTGAAATCCCTCATGGTGATGGGAGGTAGGGTGACCAGAAAGGGATGGGTGAAAATGGGTGACAGGATGTCGCTAAATGCACATGCGCACGGTGGGGAGTGACCACAGCGAGCGTGGGCTGGGAGGGCAGTGGAGCTGTAGGGTGGTGCTGTGGTAGGTTTCTGAGCCGCATTGTGGCATCGGGGTTGGCCTGTGGTTGGGGTGGGTGAGGTACCAGGTTTGGGTCTGGAGCTGGTGCAATTTTATTGTGCCTGGCCCAAACCTTATTTTTATGCTTTCACCCCCGACATGCACCCCCTATGGAGTTGAGAATCCTTTAGTGGGTGTGGGGGTGAGGCCCTCACAGAAAGCATTAAAATATATGTCCCTGCACCGCTGTAATTGTAAGCTGAGGGTGTCAGATGTCAAATGCTTTTGAGACTCTTGCTGATAACGGTGATCGCTTTTAGGCTTTTGGGTTATCACATAGAACCTCAGTATCCTCCCTTGATCTTACTACGTTCCCTAATGTACCTATAAAAGGTTTTATCCCCTTCTTAACAGAGTTGGCTATGTTTTCCTCAGTTTGGGCCTTTGCTATTCTGACTGCCTTCCCTGCCTCCTTCTGCTTTAACTGATATGGATCTCTGTCCTACTCCTTCTGTGTTTCCTTATATTTCCTGAATGCTATCCTTTTCTCCTTAAGAGAAGTAAACATTGCAGGGTCTCTCAAATTGTGAAACCCATAAAAAGATATTTCAAATGAGGTATGGGACTTCCTTCTGGTGTCAAAGTCCTGAGATATGAATATCTAAATACTCTGTAAATCAAAACTAGCAGCAGCCATTTCATGGATTCTAACAGAAAGTGACGTCCACTGAGGGGGTGTTGTAATTAACACAGAGCTGGCCCTCAGTGACATCACTTCCTGTTTTAAGATTACATAAAATGGCTGCTGCTTTGTTTTGATTACAGATAATTTGATATTCATAGCTCAGGACTCCTGATACCTACAGCTAGCTTAGTACTCGCTTGAATGGTCTTGTCTTGCACTTTCACAATTTGAGTGACCTCTGCAATGTTTGATCCCCTTTAACCTTCCCTATCACCTCTTTTGAGAACCATAGTAGCTTTTTCCATCATTTTGTTTTGTTGATTTGCTTTACACAAAGGCTTGTTGTCTCTGAAATGGCAGTTTTGATTTTTCCCATTGTTCTTCCACCCTCCTTCTTTTCCTGTTTACTAGTGCTTTTCTAAGGCACTTTCCCATTTTGCCAAAGTCAGCCCTCCTGAAGTCCAACACCATTGCTTTTGTATGGCTGTGTCTATTGAACTACACTGTTTGGTGATCAGCTTGTTCCTAGATTGCTACCCACTTCTAAATCTGAGATCCTCTCTCCATCCTCATTTGAAAGTACCAGGTCTAAGATTGCTCCTCCTGAGTGGAGTTACAACACTAGCTGTCTGAGGCATGCCCCTGGGAGAATCGAGAATGAACATGCTCTTGGATGTGGCTGCAGTAAAGGTGTTCCAGTTAACATCTGGCATGTTCAGGTCCCCATCAACAACATCTCTCCTTTTCTGACATTCTCAAGATTCCTTTTATCATTTTCTTGTCCATTGCTTCCCCGAGATGGGGTCTGTAAGCAACCACTGTGTAGATTGTGATACCATTTCCTGTCTCCAGGGTGATCCACAGTGCCTCCTCCCCTCCCTGTTTGCTCTTTAGCTCTGTTGCTTTGATTCCTTCTCTTATGTAGAGAGTTACTCCTCCTCCTCTTTTACCTTCCCAGTCCCTCTTGTACATTGTGTACCCTGGTATGCTGACATCCCAGTCATGGTTCTCTGTGTACCATGTTTCTATGACTGCTATGATATCAGGCCTCCCTCTTCCATCGCCACTAGTTCAGGAGCCTGTTACCTAGACTATGGGCATTACTACTCATCGCCCTCCATTTTGATGGCCCTTACATGTTTTAGGCCATCCAACCATACTGCCTTTGCTTTTCTGGATTTACCCTGTTCCTCCTATTGACTTTTCTACCTTGTTACTTCTTCAATACCCTCTTTTTGGGGGAGGGACTGGGATTTCTGCTTCTCTTCAGTGCTCCCCTTATTAGTTTAAATGCTTGCTAATGAAGCATTTAAATCTATCACCTAGGATCCTGGTTCTCCTCCTGGACAGATGTAGACCATCACAACAGTATAGGCTTGTATCTCCAGGTGGACCCCAGTCCCCAATAAATCCCTGAGCTCCACACCAGTTTTTCATCCAGTCATTGAATCCCATGGTGCAGAGTACCCTAGCCTCACCCATGCCATGAGACGGGTAGCACTTCCAAGAAAGATGCCATGTGTGCCACTTGTCTAAGATCCTCCCAACTCCACAAACTCCTGCTGCATTGCTCTGATCCCATTCCCAGCCAGGTCATTTGTACCTAGGTGGACAATTACATCCAGCTCCCTCCCTGTGTAGCTGCTCCCTATGATCCTGAGGGTTCGATCCTGTCCCTCCAAGCCATGGCGCTGGGCAAGCACCTACCTCCCTCTCCTTCCTCCCCAGTTCTACCTCCCAATGATTGAGTCCCCACCAGGAGTTGTGTCCTCTAGAAACAATCAACTACAACTCTGACCCACCACTCCAGTGAGTGCCTTTCTTCCTTTCAGACACCTATTTTACAGAGAACCCAAACACTGACTTCTACTTACTTACTTACTTACACAGGTCCTAAAATTAATAATTCAATTCAGTGTACTTCTGTTAATAACCCTTGCTTATATGGAGCTGGTGGCTGCTCTCTGTCTCACCTACAGCAGACAAAGTCCACAAACAACTCCTGTTTATAATTTCACAGTTCCTCAGGCCCCTTTCAGCTCCTCCCATTATTGGACACCTATTTCACAGAGCTTAAGTAACAGGTCTAGTCACAAATGACTGCAAATATTCTCCCAGCTAAATTTCATCCATGGCAAATAAATGTTACACTAAGAAAAGTCAACCCCAAAACAGAGAACCAAAACATTGACTTCTACTTACTTACACTCCCTTGATATGAATCAGGGCTTAGAAAAAGGAACTCACAAGCCTACTAACAGCAGCTACAGCAGGCAAGAGGTGGCAACAATGACCAGCAAACATCTGACTGTAGCAGTCCTATGGAACCCCCAAAAAGAATTCCAAGACAGCAGCAAAACAACTGACAGGCTGCAGAATGGAGCACAGTGCAGAAGCCATTCATTGGCTAAGTTCCACATCTTTGAAGCAATCCCCAATGTGAAGAAGGGCTGAGAAAAGGAACTCACAAATCTGCTAACAGCAGGCAAGAGGCAGCAACAAAGTCCAGCAAACATCTCTCTGTATCAGTCCTGTTGAGCCCAAAATCCTAATTCCAAGACAGGAGTAAAACTCACCTTAGTTGTGTAACCCCTACAAATAGGGGTTCCTATAATGTCTTCCTGGGCTTGCCTAATGCCCACTGTCAGGATGGTGTTCTGTGTCCAGCCATTTAAAATTGCCTACATGAGAAGTGCTATAGTAAGCCTCCGTGCCTGTCTCTTTAAAGAGAACCATTATGCTGTGTTAGGGAGGTGGTCTGGGCTGGGTCCGAGTAATTTAAGACTCACAACCAGCCAGACAAGTTGTATTTCTGCCCCATTCTGCAGTCGCTATTAGCGAGCGGAGCTCTGTTAGGAAAATAATTATTTACTGTTTAACTGTAGTAAACAGTAAATAATATAGGTTTGTCTAACCAGCTTTCAGTTGTAGTACGAACATTTGGATTAGAGCCACCATTTTGGTTCTGGAACAATCAGTGTTGGTTCAATCGGAACCTCAGAGGACCTAAAATGGAGACTGTCCTCAGAGGCCTTGTGGGAGTGAAATCTGTAGGAATTGTAGTTTTAAGGTTTGGCACTTAAATAGACCTGGAGGGGAGCCCTTACTGTGACAGACAGCTCTCACAGCCAACTGAACCTTTTGGATTACTGGAAAGCCCAGAACTGCCTGCAGCAGTGTGTGAGTTGTGAGTTGGAGTTTGGAGAGTGAACAGCTGGAGTGATCGAGCAGCTGCTCCTGCGTAGAAATGCAGGAGAATCGGTGGGAAGGACCTGCTGGCCTGCCTGCTACCTCTTCCAGTGTGAAGAACTGCTGTGAGTGTGAAAGTTGGAATTTACCTGATTGAGACCTGAAACCTGAAGAAAGTGTGTCATGCTTCCTGCAGTGGACTGAAGACTTGCTCTGAAGCGATTGGCCTGCCAGGTACCAAAGTGAGCCCCAGATTGAGAGGCTTGTGCAGAGACACTATGATTTGCAAATGGACTTTATCCAGACTGTGGCAAGTTACTTTAAAGTGTCATAGATATGCTGAATGTGCTGTGTGGGTCGTAAATGGGTTCCTCACACTGAGTTCTATTACACCAGCTGGAGGCTGTTCCAGCATCTTTCACGGACTTGATCAAACTGCTTGCTGTGCCTGGGCCTTACTACCTCGGACTAACCTGCCACTTCTGAATCAGAGACATTTCGGTAAAAGACCCTCTTGGGGATTTGGCCCCTGCTCAATGCCTCCGAACAGGTAGCAACCACCACGATGAGTCAAGTAGGCCCTGCTTCCCCTGGCAATCCAGTACAACATCCAGAGGTCTTCATTTTGTCTGTCCTGCATCCTGGTCTGGGTAGCGTGAGTACAAAACAGGGCAGCTCCTGCAACAATGCTGCAATTATTTGTGTGTTCATCTGAGTCTCTTGTTCTGGGTTTGTTTGCAATGGACTGAGCCATCCAGCTCCGGATTACAAGTATTTGAGTTGAGTGCATGTTACCTGTGTTGTTCCTTCCTAAGGGCCCCAACAACAGCTGCAAAGCTGGCTACCCAGGGCAACTCTTCAGGCCAGCCTGATCTTCAACTGGGTACCCAGGGTTATGGGACTTAGTCAGAGGGACTTACAGTATATGCTTTACCAACCTGAATATAATCAGATTTCCCAATCATTGCTAGATTTATACCCCACCCTTGTTCACATCTCCTAGAATAAATCAGATTGTGTTTTTCACGTTTAACCTGGTTGTTGTGTACCTTTGTGGTGGGGATCTTGTACTGCTATTGTATTGTTATACCACTGGTCTTATTTTCCAGGGTCTCTGGGGAATTGCAGCAGATCCAGCCCTGGTGGTAAGTGCAAGGAGGGTGAGCATATCATTACTGTTATATGGTACATGTGACTGTCTTGTGCTGAACTCGTAGGCAGCTAGAAGGGTTGGTAGGTAGTTAAAGCATCCCGGAGGGCTATACCAACAGCAGTTATGCTACCCAAAACCATTCCTCTGGTGGAGGCACCTGTTCACTGAGCTCAGGCTCCTTAACCTGTGCATAGTCACACAGGCAGTGCTAGTAGCCCAGAGGCCTGAGGATAGTGCCATCTAGGAGTTAGAGTTGTAAAGCACCATAGTGCACAGATGTGCCAAATATATTAAAATGCTTATTTCCAGAATTGTTCCAGAGTCCCAGAAATGATATATTCTCCTGCTACAATATGATGTGGCTGCACCTTGTCAGTCTCCCACTACAGTACCTCTTGTAAACGTTTTCAAATTCCTGGATTTTTTCTCATGCCCCAGGAATTAGATGTGTTCTGCTATATGCTGCTGCACTGAGTTACAGAATAGATGACAAAATTACAGAAAGCAGTAGTAAAACTATATAGCAGCACTCAACACCTCCTCCAAGGGATCAGCAGTGCTGCCTGAAAATAAAAGAGATGAAAATAAATGGAAAGAGGCAGCAGAAGGCACCTTTTCCTCTCTGGTAACTTGTCAGACTCCATTCTCAGTCCTTCTCTAAGGCAGCTGTAAACCTCAGGACCTTCAGGGGATTGCTGCTTGGATCCACAAGACATTGCAGTCCCTCACTCCCCTCTGGAATGAAACTAAGAGTCCTGCTGGCAAACTGTTTCCACCACCTCACAGGCAAACCAAGGATTTTACCAAACAAGGGTGAGAAATGACCTGGCCCTTTCAGAGCCCCACTGGCAGACCTCCTGCCACTCTGCCACTCTAATTCAGACTAACTGAACTTTCTAAGCTTTCCCTGAGCAGTTGACTCAAATATTGTTATACTGCAGTGAGAGTTCTAAATGATACAATCATCCCTCTCTCAGGCTAGCTGAGTAGACAATATAGAGGATATCGTATGGTCAGTGGTGTGTAACATGCTATTCTTGCCTTGAGTGGTTCCCTTGGTATTTCTATTAAACTGAGAGGTTTATAGAGTTGCCAAGGAACCACCTCTTCAGGTCGACACCCCAATGGCGAAACAGGAAAATGGATCATTACGGCGACATTGGCGGTAATGGTCCTTTCCGATGTTTCACCTTCCCCAGTGTTATGGCCCTCCCTGGACCAACTCCGACCTGGAGTTGGAATCCTAAGTTAGGGATGCAGGGCAGATCCACCCACAGAAAACACTGTTAGAATAGGTGGCACAATACCTGTGTCAGTATTGTGCCGTCACTGAGGGGAAGGTCAACATTTTCACTGTCGACCTCCCTTGGTGCTTCCGTGAGTTATACACGCTGACCATATGTGGTCTTTTATAGTATATGGTCAGCAGAAAAATGATAGAAAAGACAAGTTTTATGCTTTTTGCCATTAGATACTACTATCGCGACGGGCTGCTGGCTTACCTTGCGATGAAGGAAGACATACTCATTCCGGGGTTTGAATCCGAGCAGGTTTAATTAGAGACAGTGATTTAATTACATGCTGGGAAACATTACAGAAATAATTAAATAAAATAGTAGAAATATCGCTTTGACTGTCAGAAACCATGCAGTCTATGAAAATAAATTATAACTGTCTGTTGTTTTGATCACGTGGTTAGCTGTGCCAATCAAGAGTGCCGTGAAGCATGGCATGTGTTGCAAACTCAGCCCAATTAATCACACAGATCTGAAATGAGAGAAGAACATAACAATGGCATTTTTATTTACCAACAAGGTATATTCACATATTTATCTTTAGCTATGGCTGTCGGCTGTTTCAGAGAGGGAGGGGGCTTTTGTGTGGCAAACACACACAGGTATTTTGTTTTGCTATGGAAATTCACAGTTCAAACTAACCTGCTCCGAGCCATCTTCTGAATAGGAGTTCAGTATAACTGGAGCATGTTTCTTCTTCTGAGGGCAGTAGTAGTTGTTGTTGGTCACATTCAGAGTAATTCCCTGTTGAAATATGCAATTGTCCCCACACAGGTTGAAATTTGTTAACTCGATAATGGGAACAGTGGACCCTTGCTGCATGAAATTGCTACTTTTGGTGCTTGTTAACAGAAAGCGTAAGTAATGGACGTTGAGGCAGGCAGCTGTGAGTTACTGTTGTTACTGGCCTGGCCACCAAAAATAACAGAATTTGTATTTTGTTTTGCTGCTGACATGTAGCTGTAATTATTGACGGACTGTAGCTACAGTGTCCAGATGCTTAGATACATAGATACATAGACAGTGTCGGCAGATAAGGGCCTATGGCCCACCCAGTCTGCCCATTTGAGCTTGTAAGTTCAGTTTGTTTTCCTAGAAGTCTGTTTCCCTTACCCTGACCTCTAGAATTCCTTTATGTCTATCCCATGCATTCTTAAATCCTTGATTGTTTCAGCCCCCACCACTTCCTCTGGCAGGGTGTTCCACTTGTCCACCACCCGTTCTGTGAAGAAATTCTTTCTCATGTTTCCTCTGAATCGTCCTCCCTCCAACTTCATCCCATGCCCTCTAGTCCTGGAACATCTTTTTGCTTAAAATAGTGTTTTCCTGCACCCTGTTCCTCCCTGTAAGATACTTGTATGTCTCTATCATATCCCCTCTCTCCCTCTCTCTCCTCCAGGAGTACATGTTCAGTTCCTTCAACCTGTCTTCATGGGACTTGTGATGCAATCACGCACCATCTTTGTTGCCTCCTCTGAACCTTCTCTACCCTGTCTATGTCCTTACGTAGGTATGGTCTCCAGAACGGTACACTGTATTCCAGGTGGGGCCTCACTAGTGTCTTGTATAGCGGAATTATGACCTCCCCTTTTCCTGCTGGTGATGCCCCTGCCTATACATCCCAGCATCCTATTTTCTTTACCTGCTGCCTTGTCACACTGTTTCCCTATCTTGAGGTCATCAGAGATGATAACCCCAAGATCCCTTTCCTGCTTGGTGCATGCTATATCCTCACCCCCAACTGATATATTGTGCCAGGGTTTTTGTGCCCCATATGCATTATCTTGCACTTCTTTACATTGAATTTCAACTGCCAAACCCCTGACCATTCTTCAAGTTTCTGCAGGTCGCTTCTCATTCTGTCTACACCCTCTGGTGTGTCTACTCTGTTACAGAGCTTTGTGTCATCAGCGAACAGTGAAATTCTGCCTTCTAGATCCTGCACAATGTCACTGATGAAGATGTTGAATAGGACCGGTCCCAGCACTGATCCTGTGGTACCCCACTGGTCACTCTTCCCTCTTGCTGTACCTCCGTGGGGGTTGAACTATCTTCCAAACACTGTATAGCTGTTTACATGTTGAATGGTTGGTTATACACTTCTTGACTGGTAGTCCTGCAGAGGTTTTTATGACTTTCATCACTGTGTGAGTTTTGTTCTCACCCACTGCCATTGAGCAGAACCATAATAACACTCCAGGTTTAAAATATAGGTTTGGAGCCAGGTAAAAGGGGTGTCGGGTGCCAGCATGGCCTGTGGTCTCTGGGCTGCATATATGGTATAGGCCTTTATTGGTTCCATGTCTGGATGCTTGCAGTTCACATACATTCTTGGCTTCCTAACCCTTATGCCCTAGGGTTTTCACTAGACGCATTTTTGTCTGACGCTCTGTATACTCCAGAAATTGCTGCCCATCTGTGTGCTGCAGCAAACTAAGGTTGCCCCATCTTAAGGCATACTGTTGTGCTGTATGGAGGGCATAGTAAAGCCCATTGTTGAAAAACAACATGTTTAGAAGGCCCACAGGACTATGCATGCCAAGAGTGCCAGTGGTGTATAGTTTATCAATGTCTACTGGCATTATGGCTTCTGTCCTGTTAGTTTACTACCTTTCCCATTTAAAAAAAATTGTCTAGCTGATAAGGTAGCTAGGGGTGTCTGTGAAGTCCTTTGTATTGCCGTGAAAGATACAGTGCCCATAATCCTTCTGTTATGTATGACTTCTCACACAATCCTTTATGTTGTAAATGTCTATTTAGGCTGCCCAGTATCCCTCTTAATGTTGAGGGCTCATATTCAATGCCTTCATGCCTTTTATTTTATAGATGAACTCAGCGATCAGATTATCCATTTCTTTTGCAGGAATGGCAGAGATATTACGTGGCTCCCCACATCTGCGAGGTGCGACCTGAACAACCGCATATCAGATATCGTTTTCCTTAAGGTACATTTGTTTTGCTGCTCTTCAATAATGCTGGTCAGTCTCTGAAATTAGGCTTGGAATAGATAGCTGACACCATTGTATGTGTATCTTTGCTTGCTTTACTTTGCTCGCTGAAATTTCATGTCAGTTTTTTTTAAACATATTAAAGTTCGGCATTATGGGTGTCATGGCAGCAACAACGCATGAGTGGTTCTATTTTGTTACACCATTGATGTGACAAAGTGGTAGTAGTATAACAAGGTCATGACATCACATTGATGGTGTAAGAACAATGTAAAAGATGATTTTTGAGTGTTGTATAAAGGGTCTGAGAAACTGAGTTTTCTGATTGGCTGCAAACATTCTAACAGCCTTATGTTAATCTTTTATTAACACATGTAGAGTTTACCATATGCTGAACAACGTTTAACACTCTATAAAACATTTGTTATTATAATAGCAATAAGGCACTCCCAGGGATTATGTTAATGGTCCAGTTAATCACCCTCTGGGGCATGTGGCACTTCGGCTACACCTCGTGCCACAGTACACCTAGAAGGTGATTAACAGACCGTGTTTATAACCCTGGTCATGCTCTATTGCTTAGTCTTGTGTTCTACCATACATTATGATGTCAAATGTAGAAAGCCCCAATGAGCCCTACCAGCTGCCTTTCTACCACCTAAGACTAGTAATAATGGGATTCTAGCAACTCCAGGGGACTGGGTGGTTACACACCTTTCAGGCAGGAGTTGAACATTTTCTCTGCATTGTTCATGAGGCTGGATCATAAGAAGGCTATGTTGAAAATTTGGTGTAAAATATTAAAAAACAAAGTTATGAGCCCACATTGAATTATGAAATGTAGGCTCATAACTGGCAATTTTCAATATTTTGATCCCACATGTACAGTACAACATAGCCATATCTTTACAGCACCTCATGAATGTGACAGCTGTCATTTTTCAAATCCTGGCCAAAATGTTTTTTTAACATCCCGAAAGGTGATTTTGCATTCCTGCATGAAATCACCTTTCAGACAGGAGTTGAACATTTTCTATGACCTCATTCATGAGGTGGAGTTATAAGAAGGCTATGATTAAAATTTGGTGTACAAATATAAAAAAACAAAACAAAGTTATGAGGCTATGTTGGATTTTGCAAATGCAGGCTCATAACATTGGTAATATTCAATATTTTTACCCCAACTTTTCAATATAGCCATTTCTTTACAGCATGTCATGAATGTGACAGCTGTCATTTTTCAACTCCTTCCCAAAATGTGTTTTGCTTCCTGAAAGTTGATTTCACAGTCCTAAGCAAAATCACCTTTAGACCAGATGTGAGCATTTTTCTGCCCTTCTTCATGAGGCAGGGTCATAACAAGGCTATGTTGAAAATTTGGTGTCAAAATATAAAAATACTTTTTTACCCAAATTTCTCAGCTGCAGCCTATCTCCTCTGGACAGATCTCGTGTATACTGGTACATATTTTTGTCCAACGCTGTAGGATGATTCTCTACCACTTCCTATTACTGCTGGGCTTAAATGCTGGATATATGCCCTGTATGTTTTTGTAATATAGTAACATAGTAGTTGACAGCAGATAAGGATCACAAGGCCCACTTCATCTGCCCATATTCCCTGCCTGCTTCAGCAGCCACTGACCCTACTTGATCATTGACTTTAGCCTCTCTTCCCACATCTAGGGTTCCCTTTGTGTATCCCATACAAGCTTGAATCCTCCATCATATTAGCACCCACCACTTCCTGGAGCAGGCTATTCCAAGCATCTACCACCCTTTCCATGAAGAAAAACATCCTCACATTTCCTCTTATCCTGCTCCCTCCAATCTCACATCGTGCCAGCTTGTCCTTGTACAACTCTTGTAAAGAAAGATGTCACCTACTGCACTTTGTTCAAGTCTTTAAGATACTTGAAAGTGTCTATCAAATCCCCTGTTCCTGCCTCTCTTCCAGTGTACACATATTGAGGTCTTTTGATCTGTCCTCGTATGTTTTCTGATGCAAGCCCACACCATCTTTGTCACCCTTCAGTGGACCGCCTCTATCCTGTCTATGTCCTTGTGAAGATGCAGCCTCTAGAACCAAACACCATATTCTAGATGAGGCCCACCTGCATTTTGTACAATGGCATCACCACTTCCTTCTTCTGCTAGTGATACCCTTCCTATGCACCCCAACATCCCATTGGCCCTCCCACAGCCTTGTTACCTGTTGGGCCACTGTTAGGTCACCAGAGATGATTATCCCTAAATCCCTTTCTTCCCTGGTGACTGTCAGCACTGCCCCTCCATCCTGTAGCTCTCCACAGGGTTTCTTCATCCAGGTGCATGGTTTTTACTTCTTTGCATTACACTTTGGACCATTTTCCACTTTTCCCAGATCCCTCCTCATTCTTTCGACCACCACTGGAGTTTCTACTTCTGGCAGATCTTGGTATTATGAAAAGATATTAACTTGGTGTCCAGTTTGACAGGTTTCAAATTTTGCTGTGTTTTCAATAGGATAACAATGTAGTGTGAGTTTTTTTGGTGCTGGACACTACGGGATGGGAATTCCCACAGGCAAATAAGGATACCACTACACTATCAAAAAATTATGCATGGGTTGCATGGGGCCCCACATGTAAATATGGATACCATTGTGGACTGATGGGAATGCAGGACCCAGAGAGCCCTGTGTTCCCACAGGGAAATAAGGACACAATTAAAATCTTTCTAAAATTATGAATGAATGGGGCATGGGGCCCACATGGAAATAGACTACAATTATACTTTCTCAAAAGGTAAGGAAATCTGTTGCAAAAATTTGTTAATGCATCAGTTAGGGGTTCTAGTAACAAAGTTGGGAAAGTGGTGTTAGGGTTTCAACCTAATGCCCCACCCTACCTGCATGCACCAACAGGCAACAGGGGTGTGCTTTGGGGCTTGTCAGATCTAATGCTCACCCCATTCTACAATACTGCACCCATGTCAGCTTGCTTACTCATGGAATGGGGTGAGCGTTAGGTTTGACAACCCCAAGGCACACTCGACGTCCTGTTGGTTGTGACAGGGTAGGGGGTGAGGTGTTAGGGTTCAAACCCTAACACCACATTTCCCAGCTTTTGTCACTGGAACCCTAACTAATGCATTAAAAAAGTTTTTGTAACAAATAGAAAATACATATGTATTCACATTCTGAACATTATCATAGTTCTGTACCTGCATTTCATGTGGATGGTAATATTGCTGGACTACTACATGGACATGTCCAACCCTAGTTTGCGCCACCATTAGACATGCTTATTCAGACTGGTGGACCTCTGCTCCATGGAAGATGCACATCTCTTCACCACTGGGCAGGTTATATGCTATTTGTAGGACAATTGCACAGATTCAGGATCCCAAATAACATGAACATTCTGAGTATCTCAGGCACTCCATCTGACTATGAGAAACTGTCAATGGATTATACCATCAATCAACGGGTGACAAATGTATTGGGGTCCACTAGCTGTGGTCCAATATCAGCTCTGCCTTGCAAAACAACAGGTCAGAACCTAGGTGCAGGAGGCTGGGGTGAGTACTTGATGGTGCCCTGCATATTAGGGACAGAGTAGTGCAGTGTCCCTGCCATGACCAGAACTCAAATACCATCAGACATACCCCTGGAAACAGTGAGTATGTCCTTATACAGTATCTGCAGCCATGGACAACTACTGTACAGTATGCATCACTAGCCTCAATTCATATGAGCCACACATGGCAATATGTGCCTATATTCACTGCAGTATTTATCGTCGGGTAGAATGATGTGTGCACTGTGCCTTATATCCATCTTTGGGGCCTCCAGATCAGGTGATACAATGTAGATCACCAGAAATGCGTGCAGCATGTTCATATCCACATCACTGTATGTAGACTAGTGCCAGTGTTGCCAGACCAAATTCTGGACATGGCCCTGCACCTGTGCATATCTGTGCAGTGCTGTGTGTTAGATGCCAACAGTGCAACAGGGGTGCGCATGGCACATACCTGTTGTGCCCTCAGTGCCCTGTCATTCACTTACAGGCCATTTTCTGTGTTCAATGTCCCCAAAGCTCTGACAGCAGTGGTAAGGGGTCTCAGAGGTCAGAATGAGGAGGAAGCAGAACAGGCATGCCTGTATCCCAGGCACCCACAGCTGGACTCAGTTGAGTAGTTGAAAGGCCTTTAAAAGCCATGAGCCAGATGACCACAACCACGGCCAGCTGGAGAGGCAATGGACAGTGGTGTGGAGGTGGGGATCTGGGACACCTGAGGACTGGTCCCAGGTGGGGAGCAACCAACACAGTTATATTGTGTGACCCACTCAGGTATGTCACTACTTTTTACTTGTTACACAATCCAACCCCATGTGCACCACATGGTTGCAGGGTACTATACATTCTGCATGCATGTGGCATGCAGATTTCCTGAGCTATGCATGTCTACTGCCACTGTGTTGCATTGTGCATTGTCTACTCATGGACTGTGCTGTGTTTTCTGGTTTGGCAGAGTGTTCCATGCATGCATGCTGGTGGACTGTACTGTGGCATCCAACACAGCCTTGTGTACCACATGGAAAATACACTGCACCATTTGCACTGTGTCCCCAGGGGCACATTTACAATAGAGATGGTGAGTGATTCTTGGGTGTGTACTGCTGGCCCTGTGATCTCATAGGTGCTGCATAAACCACCTATGTTGGGTACAGCATGGACACCTCTGTATATACCACATGGTGTTTGTTCATGCAGAGTGTCCATGTAGCTGTATCAGCATTGGCACTGATGTCAAATGATATGCCTGGCTGCCATTGGTGGTGATGCTGGATAGTAGCCTACCCAGTCAGAATAATGTTACCAGAATAGCACATGTAAAGAGTGTGCTGGTCTGAATAGTGCTGCAACAGAGAGGGGATTGACAGCACTTGCAGTAAGTGCTGCCCAGGTTGTTGTCCATGGTGCTGCCCCAGAACAAGGACAGCAGAATTGAGGCTGGCCGAGCTGCTCCTGTGGCATGGAGTGCTGAGGCATGGAGCAGCTCGGCTGGGTTTTAGTGGACAATAGATTTTTAATCTCAGTCTCCTAGATTTTGCCTTTATGGGGACATAATTAGTTTTACAAGGGGCTGTGGAAACAGTATTCCATGGCCCCACAATTTTCTTTCTTGCCCCATGATCCACTCTCTCGAGTTAGCTTCACTAGTCTGGGGGTGGTGGTAGTGGCAGCATTTTGACCAGCCTGGTTCTTGACCACGCTGTTTTCATTGGCACTATTCCGACCTAAGAGCAGTGTTGCCAGTGGTGGTTGCCAGTGGTGGTGTCACAGCATGCTACTGAATGTTCAAGGATGCACCTGTGGGGTCAATACTGAAGTCGGTAAATGTCACAGTAGACAGTGTGGCATCCATACAAGCACCATAGCACCATTCATAGCATTGTCACATGCTGGGCGCATACATGTCATACTGCCTTGGCTTTAGCATTCCTATGGTGTGTAGTCCATTGTGCAACAATACAATACTGTTAAATGGTCAGAACATGTGTGATGGCTGTGTCTGTTGGTCCCTGTTCTGCCCCCAGGCAATGCAGGCCGACATCCCCAGTAACATTCACTGTTCCACACAAATGCATCATTTCCATTCAGTGGGGATAGGCAACACACATCACCACCATTGCCCACCCTGTCATGCTGGTGGTACACAACCTGGATTTGTGCAGGTTACTGTTGGAGGGCTGCAGATTGGCCCTTGTGTAGTGTTGTATGTTTGGCACGCATGTCTAACATTCAACATGGTTACTTTCTTGATGCATGTGGTGCCCACTGTGTTCCATCAAGTTTCTACTGCTGATGGCTGTATCCCACTGTCTGTTCTGCTTCTATACAGTATGTTATGCACTACATAACTGCATAGTGTTTGTGTTATTTAACTGCCCATGTCCATGGGGACTGGGGACATGGGTGGTCACTGGGTTGTGGCACAAATGTCAGATCTTTTAGCTGCACTGCCATGTAGGACTGCAGTGTGGTGCTGTTTTTACTGTGTCCCCAGTACTGCATAACATAGAAACATAGACTGTGATGGCAGATAAGGACTGCTTGGCACACCCAGTCTGCCCATTTCCTACCTATTGGATAGACTCCAGATCCTAGTTAACCAACAACCTAATTCCTCCCACCCACCATTAGAATTGCCTTAGGTCTGTCCCATGCATTCTTAAACTCCTCGATTTTTGACCTCGCAACCTCCTCAGAAAGGCCATTCCATGAATCCACCACCCTCTCTATGAGAAAATACTTCCTCATGTTGCCCCTGAGCCATCCTCCCTCTATCTTCAAATTGTGCCCCTTATTACAAATGCGTAAGCGGTGCCTTGTGCCATGGGACACATCAAACAGAGGCCGTATGTCATGTCCATTGGGACATACTTACTATTGTGTTCCATGGACACACTTCCACTGTGCTTATGTGACATGCACATGTGTGTCATATGTATCTCATACTGCTGCCTATATCTCTAGTTGTGTTCAGTGTGTTCCTAGTGGTGAGTATGCACCTGTGGTAGTCATGCAACTGTTGACTGGTCCTCTGGTGATGTTGGTATGCGGGGTAGGATCACATTAAAGCCATTGCATAGTGTATGTTGAGTGTCTCAATATACCTCAGAATTACATTGAGATAGTCAGTGTTTAGATAACCACCATTGTGCCTTCTGCAATGCCTGTGTACCCCTGCTGTGTCTTGTGGTGTGTCTGCTGATATGCAGTGTGTGCATTGTGTATGTTACTGTACAGTGGGTATCCCAGTGTTGCACCGCCTCCACCATACACTCCAACTGCTGCCCCAGTACACATGCATCAGCCTGCATGTTGTGGTTCACAGTACACTGCAGCTGCACACTCCTGGTAGGTGCATATCACAGTACCACTGGCCAGTAACTTACCATCCACCCCATGCCTCACCTTTGTCACCCATGTCATCTGTGTCACACAGCATACTGATGTCACATGCATTCTTAACACAGTGTCATCTGAACATGTTCCTGCCATGTTGAGGATGTCTACATGGGTAGAAAGCCTGTGGTGTCATGCACAACAATGCCAACAGTACCGCCCAGCCATACTTCCAGTAGAGATACTGTGAAGTTTTAATTTGCCAGTAAGTTAAGGTGACTTTGCCAAATTTGCTTTTTGTGAATAAATTCAGTTTTTCTATTTAATAAGAAATTCACTTAGGCAGCTTTGTTGTAACTTTGTCCTTGGGGTACCCCAAGGTTATGTTGATTAAAATGAGGCTACTGATGCACAAATGTCTGAAAATCAGCAGCCCCCTATCCTCCCACAAACTCTGCAGCAGCCTACAGTACATACCCTGTGCAACACACCCCAAGTGGTACCACCATTACAGGCTGCATCCATTCATCAGTCTCAGTCAGGCGCGATTCTTATATTTTCTGACCTGTGTGTGATCCAGTTACACTCTTCATTGCCAGTGTGGCATCCTGGCAAATACCCAGAATGTTGTCACCACTGCAATTGGGGATAGTGCAATTTTGACCCAGCTAGAGTCAACTAGTACCCCAGGGACCTGTGCCCAGTGTGCTATAATGCAGAGATAGGAGCTACAGTTACAGCCAAGGACATGATCAGGTATTTCCTGAAATTTCTGTGATATCTCTAGAGATAAATCCCTGCTTGTATGCAGTACTACTGAATGGCCATCAGAGAGAATCATGCTAGAAATACTGGGAAATATTTAGAAATAGCTGACCAAGTCTTTGGCTGCAACTGTACTAGCTGTTTTACCACTGGTCCACATATTCTTACTAAGATGTATGTATGGGGATGCCAAATTCAGCAGGGCATGGGTTACAATGGGTGACGCTGTCCAATAAAGTTCAGGAATGGCATGGGTAGAGAGGTAAGTCTGTGAGGAATCTACCATTTGGGACAGGCATGCACCGTCAACCTTCTAAATACAGCATTCTCACAAAAATGGTAGTAGGTCAATTGTCAGCATTTCAGTGGTTGCTGCACTCACTTCAAATGCAATAACATAACTGGGTGAGTATTTGGCAAGATGCTCCAAAAGATGCTATGCATTATAGGATGGACCTCTGGGTGGTGGGTACCAAACATTTGGACTCGATGTGGTGGCATAGCCAGTCAAGTAGCATTTGACTCAGGCCAGGGATCCATGGATGCTGCTCAGAAGAAGGTAATGATTTGGAGTGGGTTTTTATCCATTAAAGTTACTAGTTTTTGTGCCAAACATACAGATATACAATGGCATGCTATACATTAAAGTAAAGCAGTGATCTGTTTAACTTTATAACACCCTAAGAGACAAACAAGAAACCTGATATAACTTTCCATCAAGCTCAACGTCCACATTTGGGAATAGGAACCTATCATTCATATCAGGCTCAGTGTCACCCCACCAGCAGTCTCAGGGACACAGACAACCTCCGTATGGACCATTATTACTGAGCCAGAGATTTTGCTGCTTTTGGACTGATCCTCTTTCACCCCTCTCCCAGCACTCACCAGCATGGATGGCACAGGTGTGGAAGACAATAATTTGGCAATACTAATGCCACCACCACTTCCACCCACTGCTCCTTTGCTATCGGCCAGGAGCCCATGGATGAAGTTGCTGCAGAGGTAATTTTTATGTTGGCACGCACATGCACAGCCAACATATTGCAGGAATTAGAGGCGTGGTCACTGTTGGGTGAATGCAGGATGCACCAGTGAGTGGGTCCCTTATTCCCAATAAGTCCGCATGCTGGTGCAACACCATGAATACCCAATGTGTCTAGCATCTGAGAAAGGTCAGCTGCAATGCAAACAAAAGCTTGTCATATGACAGACCTCCCGTGCTTGCCTAGTTAAAAATAAAACATGGTGGCACACTGCCTGCCATATAGCTAATTTTGGGGGTGCCCAAGCCCCCGTCAACATGTCCTGATGCAATGTGTGTGCTGATGGGGAGCCCACTCCCTGTCGGCATCATGCACTCCCCATTTGTTATAAAATGAGGGGGTGCCCAACTTCCTTCAGCTCATGCGCCCCCACTGCTAGGTGGCCGACACGGGGTGCCCAACTCTGTCGGCTAAAGCATCCCCCAAAACATTGAGGTGGCATGCTGGAAGCCCACCCCAGCATGCCAAATCACCTTAAAATGGAAAACTGTCCCGCAATGTTTTTTTTTTTTAACCCTGTAAAAGAAATGGTCCCTTGCGGTCTCCCTGTCCCCTCCCCACAACCCGCTTCCCACCTCTCACATCCTGCCTTCCCACACCCCTCACACCCCATATCTTACCTCCGGAATCTGGCGCGATGATCTTCGTGTACCAGGAACACGTGATGCACTCTTCAAAGCTGACTCATGAACTGAAGAAATGCCGTAAGCTGTATAATGGCATAAATAGGGTTTTTTCAACTTTGGTTCATATCTCAGTCATTTTGGGAATATGAGCACATTTTCAACATGGGGTTTTGGGACCCTCCTTATGAATTCAGGCACTGTCATGGCATTATTCAGTCCCAAAATGTGATTTCCAGTCACAGCACTGAATTACCTTTTGAACTAATTAACAAAATGACAGTGCCACTGTTCATGAGGGGCGCTCAGAAAGCCTATGTTGCAAGTTTGGTGGAAAAAATCCAAAGATGACTGTTTGATTTAGCCGCAAGGCCAGCAGTTTCACACGCTCATAACTGCGGAATTTGTAATATTTTCACTCCAGATTTTCAAAATTTACATTTTTCCACACCTCCTTATGAACAGTACAGCTGTCATTTACATACCAACCAAATGTGTTTTTGCATGTCCGGTGCAAAATATCGGTCGCTAAGCGAATTCAGTTTTTGGGACATTTTGAGGACATGACAGTGACACTGTTCATTAGCAGAGGTCCTAAAATGCCAATGTTGAAAATTTGGTGATGGAATTTCATAAATGACTGTGTTGCAAGTGTGCGCTATGCCGTTTGTACACACCCTTGTAACTTCGAAATTTGCAATATTTTCATGCCAGATTTTCAACATTGACATTTTTCACACCTCTTTGAACAGTATAGCTGTCATTTTTCACATCCTGCCTAAATGTGTTTCCACACCTGTGCCACACAATGGCGTGGTCACTGTGGGAAATCAACTTTGGGACTGATTAACAAAATCACAGCATCACTGTTCATGAGGGGTTGTCCCAAAATTCCACCATTCTTTCTGTGAAGAAGTACTTCCTTACCTCTCCCAACCTCATGGGAACTCAAATTATGTCATGACACGTTTTCTGTAAGTGAATGCCTATGGAACTTAATTTGTAATTTGTATGATGCTGCACCTTGTCTGGAGATGCAATAATGTATAGTGATAAGATTGTATTGTATTGTATTGTTATGTCTCTTAATAACTGTTATTTTGTATTTTCTGGCTTCTCCAGTGATACTTTTATGCACCAATCTGTGTAACATTTATTATTGTTGTTTCCTGACACTAAACCCTTTGAAAATAGGCACTGCATAAAGGGTTTTATGTGTAATAAAACTAAAACCTCATAACATGACCCTTTGTTCTTGAGCATCTTTTTCTCTGAAAAGGCTTACCTCTTGAACCTTACTTATACTTAGGGATGCGTGAGTTCTAAAATACCCGACCACCAAGGCAATCTGTGGGTACCCCAAAAGTACCTGTAAAAACTAGGCTGAAAACTGAGTAGTTGGTTAGGTCAGGTAGTCACAACCTGACCTGTTCTACTACCTGATTACTCGACCTTGACCATAAAAAAATCATGTAAAGACTGTTTCTTTTGGGACTATTACACTGTCTATTAGGTGCCCTGATCTGTTATACCCATTGGAGCATTGCTGAGGCAGGTATAAGAGGCACAGGCTCTCTTAGCGAGCCTTCTGCTGTTTCCAAAAACTATACCCATGGTTGGTATTGCTTAGCCAGGTACGAGAGGTGCACCTGCTCTTAGTGAGCCTGATGCTGTTTCCAAAATTATATATGGCAGGCACTGCTGAGGCAGGTACAGACGGACAGCTGCTCCGAGTAATCCTACTGCTGTTTCTTGAAATTATATCTGTAGAGTCATCAGATCTAACCAGAAGGTAAAACATCACACAGGAGATAGATGTGCAGAATAAAGGTTTATTACCCTAACAATATATAGAGGATGGTCTAGATAAGCATTCTTACCAAGTGGAGCTTGGAACAATTATACACCTGGTGTGGAAGAATCTATCTCCCAAGAACCCAAAGGGCTAGGCCGTACATACATTATATACTGTTGATATTAAAGCCACAAGCTATTGAGTAACGTATTATATCCACAATAGAAATTTCGTTTGGCTTCCCATTGATGAATACATTGGGTGACTCTCGCACTCCAGGGCCACGAGATGTTGCACTTGCACAGGACACATTATTATGCCATCTAACTTTGTAAAACCATAGAATACTTCTTGTATTATAGCTGATCATAGCATCATGACTTCATACCATAGGTGGTGCACTAAGATCACAAATATGTTACTGGACTCATAATATAACAATTGTCAGTAGGTGGCATACTATGGCCACAAATGTATTATTTGCTAAACAGTAATACAGTAGTTCTGACAGTACATCCTAGATATATTAGTAGACATTATTATCCATTTTCTCTGTTATGATAGGAAATGGTGGTCCACATTAGGGATGGCAGGTATGGCAGATCTACATATTCCCCTTTGTTTCCTGAATACAGAGGCAACACTAATAGGGTAGTAGGGTAAGTTGCTTCACTGAATGAGATTCATATAGAAACTTTAATTGAGCATGATGTTGTTTTAGGGCCTTTCTTAAACAGGGCAAAGTTATGATAAGAAAAATAATTAAAAATACTTGAATTACAACAAAACATTTGAATGTCAGTCCTAACCAAGTATTAGACAATGCAGTGCTGAGGTCACCATCATGAAATAAAACATTTGACAATTGGTTGAGGAACAATGACCGAATTTTGATATATTCCAATGTGTGAGATTTAATACTATGGGTATATGCATGAACTGAACATTATTAATCAAAGTCCCATGGATGGATGTTGCTGCCAGGCCACTTTCTGGGCCAGGTTCCAAAGTAAGGCTTTGTAGAGGTTCATCTTTGGTTGTTGTGGTCACTGTAAGAAAAAGTGAAACTGAAGCAAATGTGTGGTTAAAACAGATTTTACATATTGTAATGTTGTGAAAACGTGCAAAATTCTTTATTGATCTTTGCTGTAAGGTTGTAGAGGCCTGTGTGTTGCAGGGTACCTTGGTGTATACACAAAGTTCCATTAAGGCAATAGACATGTTAGGCCAACTTTAAAAGTTCCTTTGGCAAGGCAAGCTACTGAAAGGTGCTGTCCAGCAAGGTTATCAGTTTTCTTCTCATTCTGTAAGGTGGTATGTGGTGGTGCTACCCACCATCCTACTTAAGTAGGCATATTTTCCTTCTTGAATGGAATCATGGGTAGATGGGAGGTCAATTGTTATGCCTACACCAAGGGGAGGGGCAAGGTTGGGCAAAGAGAAGTAGGTTGAGTTATGGAGATTCATGGCATGAAGAAATGCCCAGATGAGTGCCTGGTACTCCTTGGTTTTTCAGGAGCTTTGTATGGTCAGTCACGTAGTTGAGCCAGGTCCCCTGACCACAGATCTAGGAGTAGTAGGACTAGGATCACCTTTCCCTGGTGTCCATCATCTAGTTTTTCCAGATTTGAAACAGCTGAAGTGAGAAAGAACAAAAGGTTAGGAAGACAGGTCTCCTTCCTCCTTGATTGAGGAATGAAAATCTAAACAACATTTTCAGTATTTTAATCTCCTTTGAAAATCTTCAATTGATTGACATGGTACCACTGTTCTCTGGTTTCTTGCTGTCAGTGACGCATACTTGGTAAACAGCAGGACTCAGTTTGTTAATGATGTCAAATGGATCTGCCCATTTACTTACAAACGGATGTGCGGAGAGGAGAATTTTAGTACCATGACTCTGTAACCTACTTGCCTGTTGACTTCTTTGACATTTTATCAAAATACAGCTTGACTGCTGTCAGGCTTGACCCAAGTTGTTAGTGGCAAATAGATGGGTTTGGACAATGTTGCTTCTCAGTTGTGTGATATAAGTGCCTACTGACAGTCTGCAGTAGGGGCACTGAGACTGATCCTCAGATGCTCTGGTAATCTCATTTGTCTACCAGTCATACCTTAAAGGGTGTGCTCTGGGTTGATACAAATGGGGTAGCTCTAATTGCTATTAGGAGAAAGGGCAACAGGGTATCTGAAGTCTTCCATTTTCAGTTATACATTTACATAACATTAGCTTTATGTGTCTGTTAGCTCTCTCTACCTGTCCTGATGACTGAGGGTGGCATGCTATGATATACTTTTGGCTGACTCCCAATAACTTCAAACTTTCCTACATTAGTTCTCCTTTGAAAGTAGTCCCTTTATCAGAGTCCACCTTAAGAGGTAGGCCCCACCTGGTAAATACCTGTTCTACAGGATTTTGGCAGTGGCCTTTGCCATAGTGGCCTTACATGGAAAGGCCTCTACCCACTTTGAGAATAGGTCAGTGATCATAAGTGCATACTTATTGTTTCTGCTAGTGATGGGCAATGGTCCAATGAAATTAATTTGAATTTCATTCCAAGGGCCAGAGTACCTTTGCAGGAGGAGTTTGGCATTTTATTGCCTGCAGTGGAGTTGTTCTGTGCATGGATAATGCAGTTATCCACATAATGTTGGGCATCTGTTGTTAATGTCAGGCCAACAGCCCTGGGTTTTCAGTCTTTGGACCGTCTTGTCCATCTCTGGTGTCCACCTGTAGAGGTGTAGTATACCTGATGGATGACTTCTGATCTAAGTGTTTTTGGGATCACCTAATGTTTTTGATCACATGAGTGATATAGGACCAACCTGTGATCCTGAAACAGATGGGGCTGTCAGAATGGTCTTTTGAATGGATTATTCACAGATATCTCTTTTACTGTTTCCTTGGAGAGGTATTCATATACTTGTTTTATCTCTGGATCTGCCAGTTGCAACTCAGTCAAATCCAAAGGACCACTTTGGTTTTCATGTTTGCAGCCACTGTAGGTGTTGCAGTGGGAGGGGGCATGGTCCATATCGCCCCTCCGAGCTCCATCTTTGGCTAAAGTGTCAGCTCGGTCATTATATTTATGGAAAGGTTTAGATTTGAGTTGCCTTAACTTTGAGAATGTACTGCCAGAAGATGAATGCTGAGCAATACTGACAATGGGGGATTTTCAGGGTGGGAATAATGCACCAGAGGTGCGTATTCCACCCATGGAGTCCCACACACAGACCGATGCATGGTGACTGTATTCCCATCCACCAGCTACCACGTAGCCCCCTTCTGTAGCCCCACCCCTCTGGTGCACAGGTGTGGGGCTCTTCCATGGACATGGGCGGTCATCCAATGGGATGTCCGGACTCTATCTGTCACTGGATCCTTGCACCGAAGGGCACCACGGTAGTCAGGTGCTTGTGGTGTGGCTGTTGCATCAGAACAAGCAGGTGCCTGATTACGCTGCCCCCAGCCCTCTATGTGGTACCTGAGAGCTGGAGCGGCATGTTGGAGGGTTCTCAGTGCCCAATACCTCCGCTGCTGCCAGTGGCAGCATCTCAGTGGGGAAACCAATTTCATCTGGATCATGTTGGCGTAGCCTGTGCCTTCCTCATCCGGCACTCTGTTTTTTCAAGAATAGTGTGGAGCTTGGGCACACTCTGCACCACCCCGGACTGCCCCTGTATGGAGATCACTGGCAGGCTGGAGGATCTGCAATATCAGCCCCATGCCTCTTTGGAGAATTGAGCGCAGGGGCACAGTAGCCATGGCGTGACTACAGGCCTGAGATACAGGGCACGAGCCACTCTGCACCATTGAGAATATGGCCCATTATGAACAAACAACTCCTGTATTTGACAGGGTACCTTATGAAGACATAAAGTCATCGGCCTTCCAGAAAGGAAGAAATTCTGTCAAGGAATTGCACTCCTAAGATGAATCAGAGAAGAGGATGGTGTCTTCTCCTTTTCCATTATGATCTCCAAGACACAGGCCACAGCATAAAGTTCAGCATACTAGGATGACTTTGTAATGCACTTCCTGGACACCTCAAAGGTGTCACCTGCTGGAACCAGGACCAAGACCCCAAATCCTGCATTTTGCTCTCCCTCATGGTAAGAGGAGGATCCATCTGTGAAGATGCAATGTAGTACAGGGACTTTCAGAGTGTTCTCTGTTGCTGGGAGGAATGGCCCTGGTCCTGGCAGGGCAACTGGCTCCAAGCCACACTCATGGATCTGATGGGTACAGAAGACCATGCGCAAAATGGATGGCATTCTGGTGGAAGTACAGTAATGTCTCTGTCCTGTAGGGTAAGACCAATGAGTGAGTCTGCTGTTAGACACACTACCGTCCCTGATTCTGTCAGTAGGAAGTTGGTTGGTGTATGGTTGGTGTGAAATCTAATAGGCAACACTCTGTTATGTAGGTGAAGTGTTTGGCAACTCAGAAGGTTGCCAGCAGATTCCTTTTGCACAGGGAGTACTTCTGCTCTACTATGGAGAACATTTAGAAAGCATAGGCAATAGGCCTCAAAGTGCCATTGACCTTTTGTGCAAGAACTGCTGACATGTTCACCTCAGATGTGGCAGTCTCCAAGTGGAATGGGACGTCTGGGTTAGGACTGACCACTGCTGGTGTGGAGGACAAGGCCTTCTTCACAGCTGTGATAGCAGTGGTTGGGGCTCCGTGTTTACTGCGGCAAACTGGACTCACATTCTGCAGCAGGACCTCATGCTTGATGTGGCCAGGCTAAGAGCAAGTCTGCAGTGATTCTGCAGCAATTCTGTGATCAGCTTTACATTCTCTGGCAACTCAAATGAGCCCCAAATAAAATCTAGTTACCCAGAAAGAATGCTCAGGAAAAATCAGCCTGGGGCAGTTTGGCAGATGCACAGCCAAGGCAATGCAAAACAATTCTGGCATCATGATTTGGATTGGATGTAGGAGCATTGGGGAATTGAAGGGTTATTAAGCAATATACCCTGACAGAAGTGGGTATATGGGTGGATTCTGACTGGTGTGGTTCAGTCATGAGGCACAGCTGAGTGACTTAACCACACCAGAAGTGGTAAATCCACCCATATACCCACTCCCTGTCAGGGCATATTGCTATTATACAATGTCTCTGCCTCTTTTTGTTCAGTAAAATAAATAGAAATAAAGCATTTTGTGGCATTTTAATTTATTTTTATTTGAGTATTGTTCCATCATAAAAATAGTCCTGGGTGACTAGGGCATAGTTGTACTTTAAGTATGCCTAGTAAGGGTGTAGCTACTGCCCCGGATATTTCCCCTGGGGCAGGGCAACACTTATTTGTGTATCCTGAAGAGGCAGTTACAGTGTATCCTGGTTACGTAAAAAAAAAAAAACACTGAGTCTGTTTTTTTCCTCTTCCTGTCTTTCTTAGGTTATGCGCACGTGCTGTAGGCAGGCTTCTGTAATACTTGTTCACGGCCAGCCCTGTTTGACTTGGCTAGGGCAATAATAAACTATGCATTTTTTTTTTACCTTTGTCCTCTGCCTTGGTCACCTCTAGAAACACTGAAGGGGTCCAAGGTCTAAGAAGATGCCAGGTGGCAATAACTTGCATTACAACTCTGGAACCTTCGTGAAATGGCCGTACCACTTTAGTGTTTGGCTCTCTTGGGACTGGAGGATAATGAATCATAGAACCGCAATACCAGTGGTGAGGAGGTACAGATTTTTTTTAACAGAATATAGAAAAACTTAGTTGTTTACACATTACTTTGGAGCAGAATTTTATGGTGTTTCTGGAATGCAGTCGGCATAGCGGGAGATAATATGGTGGAATTTTGAATGTTAGTTCCTGATAAAAGTAAGGGACAGCTAGGAAGGATTTTGGTTAGTTTTCGGCTTTGCACCAAATTATTTGCTGTTTCAGAAGAGTGTTGCAGTGTAACTTTGACCCACATTGTGAATCTTGCCATCTGAGGTTTGCCGTCTTTTGCCAGTTTGAATTTGTGTTGGTCTGAGTGATTTTAGGGGGTTCCTGGTGTGGCTGGCTGGTGGCTGGCTCCTTTTCCAGTGAGTACACTGGATAATTTATCACGCTGAAAAGGTGTCAGCCAATCAATCAGATTTCAGGGATTGGGAATTGGGTTTAGCTAGCTGCATCATAATATTTTTACTGCAGTCTGTTTTATTGTCCCATGGCTTCCTCCCACATGCCCAGTGCTGCTTTACCACAGCTATGCTCCTGAGAATTTCTCCCGGCTGCACAGTTGCTTGAAGACCAGTATTGCCTGGTTGCAAAACAGTGCTGCTCCAATGGCTCCTCCACCTACTTGCTTGAAGCCTGCTGGTGATGGTTTGTGCTGTAATGCTGCTCTAGTTGCTTCCTCCCACTTGTACAGTTCAACCTGTAGTGTCTTTTGTGTCAATGCCACTTGGCTTCCATATTTCTTCTCTCTCACTCTGTAAGAGATTTCACTGTGCAGCTAGAAGTAGCTGTATCATTTTACATTAGATAAAGGTCCAGAAAGCCACCTGTTTTTGTCTGCAGTAATTACTATTACCTTTTCATTCCACAGTTCTGCAACTGGCAAATACAACCACCATTCTTTCTCATGAAATAGACTTCCTGAAGCTCACTCAGTGTTTGTAGAAGGTCATAATGGTCATGAGCTTCAGGGGCTGAGTGACAGTGGGCCAGTGCATTGGAAAGGGGTGGCCCCACTGACTACTGCAACCCAGAGGAGATGGTTATATAATGGAGCTGCCAACAACTCACACTAATGCCATTTTAAGCTGGCTAGCAATTATTTTAGTCATTTAGTTGGGTGTTTCTGTGATGATGGCCATTTTACTGCACCGATAAATGCTGTTTCTGTGCCAGAGGCTTGTTTCTGTGGCAGGACCATGCTTTTGCAGCAGTTGCTGCAATTGCAGAATTGCAGAAAACACAGCGCCCTGGCAGTGGTGTGTTGTGGTCCCCACTGCCAGGGGACATCCTTCTTCAGGAGCTCATACAGAGGTGTGGCCTTTGTGCAAAATTGCAAATGAAGTCCCTGGAGTAGTTGACCATACCAAGAAACTTAGAAACATAGAAACATAGAATCTGATGGCAGATAAGGACCGCTTGGCCCACCTAGTCTGCCCATTTCGCTACCTAACGGATAAGCCACAGATCCTAGTTAACCAACAGCCTACTTCCTCCTAACCCCTTATGTCTGTCCCATGCATTCTTGAATTTTCCCACTGTTTTGACTTTATGACCTCCTCAGAAAGGCTGTTCCATGCATCTACAACCCTCTCTGTGAAGAAAAAACTCACATTACTTCTGAGCCATCCTCCTCTATCTTCAAATTGTGCCCCTTGTTCTTGCACATCTCTTTTCTGAAAGATGCTACCCTCTTGAACTTTGTTGATTCCTTTGAGGTATTTGAAAGTTTCTATCATGTCCCCTCTCCCTCCTTTTCTTGAGGCTATATATCTTAAGCTCCTTTAGTCTTTCTTCATATGTCTTCTGGTGCAGATCCAGCACCATTTGGTTGCTCTCCTCTGGACAGCCTCCACCCTGTCTATGTCTTTGCAGAGATGGGGTCTCCAGAACTGTACACAGTACTCCAGATGTGGTCTTACCAACTGCCTGTACAGAGGGCCAACAACTTCCTGATGTCTACTGGTGCTGCCTGTCCCTATGCAACCCAATATCCACCCAGCCCTCCTTACCGCCTTCTCCACATTGCTTGCCCACCTTTAGGGTCATCTGATATGACTACCCCAGGTCCCTTTCCATTTTTGTTGTTATCAGTATCTCACCCTCCATTGCATACTCTTCCCTGGGTTTTGTTTCCCAGGTGCATTACTTTGCACTTCTTTGCATTGAATCTAAGCTGCCATACATTTGACCATTCCTTCAACCTTGCCAAGTCCTTTTCATCTTTTCCACCCCACCTTGCATATCAACCCTGTTGCAGATCTTTGTGTCGTCTGCAAAGAGACATACTTTTCCTTCCAGTCCCTCTGAATGTCACTTATATAGACATTAAAAGGACCGTTCTCAGTACTGAACCCTGCGGTACCCCACTAGTAACCCCTTCACTGTGGACTCCATTTACTATTACCCTCTGTGTCCTGTTGTTCAGCCAATGTTTTACCCAGGCTACCACCCTGGGACCCACTCCCAGGCTGACTAATTTGTTTAATAATCTTTGTGGGGACTGTGTCAAATGCATTACTAAAGTCTAGGTAGGCCATGTCTATTGCCCCTCCCTGGTCTACTACTTTGGTCACCCAGTCAAAGAAATCAATTAGATTTGTCTGACATGATCTTCCCTGTGAATCAATGCTGAATTGGGTCCTGTGCCCCACTGGCCTTAGGTACTCAACAATTCTTTCCTTCAGAATAGATGCCATCATTTTCCTACCACTGAGGTCAAACTGACAGGTCTGTAGTTTCCTGCCTCTGTCTTACTCCTACTTTTGTGAAGGGAATCACATCTGCCCTCCTCCAGTCCTCAGGTACCACCCATCTTCCCATGATTTATTAAAAGGGTGGTTAGTGGTGTTACTAGTTCTTCCCTTAGTTCTTTTAGAATTCTGGGGTGAATCACATCAGGCTCCATTGCTTTATCCACCTTCAGTTTTAGGAGTTCTTTCAGAACCCTTTCTTCTGAGAAAGGACTAATATCAACCCGCTATCCAGAGTGCTTCTATTGACTGGATTAAGTATTTCCTCCTGCTCTTCCATTGTGAATACTGATCAGAGTATTCATTCAGTATCCTGCTTTTCACTGTCGCTCTCTGCCCAACCACCCTCTTCTTTATTCAGCCTCAGTATCCCTGCCTTAGTCTTTTTGCTCCTAATGCACCTATAAAGGTTTTATCCCCTTCTTAACTGAGTCGGCTATCCTTTCCTCAGTTTGGGCCTTTGCTATTCTGACTGCTTTCCCACTTCCTTCTGCTGCTTTAACTGGCACAGTTCTCTGTCCTGCTCCTTCTGTGTTTCCTAATACTTCCTGAATGCTATCCTTTTCTCCCTAACCTCCCCTGTCACTTCTTTTGAGAAACACAGTGGTTTCTCTTTTTGTTTTGATTTGTTTATTTGCTTCACACAAAGGCTTGTTGCCTCTGTGATGGCGGTTTGATGTTTCCCCATTGTTCTTCACCACACCTTCATGCCTGTTTGCTAGTGCTTGTCTGAGACACTCTCCCATTTTGACAAAATCAGCCCTCCTGAAGTCCAGTACCTTCACTTTGTGGCTTCATTCTACAGCTAAGCTTATCGTGAACCAACCTGTTTGGTGGTCACTTGTTCCCAGATGGCTACCCACTTCTAGATCCTAACTCTGTCCTCATTTAAGAGTACCAGGTCTAAGATTGCTTCCTCCAGAGTGGGTTCCAAAATTAGCTGTTTGAGGCATGCCCCTGTAGGGCATCAAGAATGGCCCTGCCTTGGATGTGGCTGCAGCAAAGGTGCTCCAGTTAACATCTGGCATATTCCGGTCCCCATCAGCAATATCTCCCTTTGTCTGCCAACCTAAGGATGCCTTCTATCATTTTCTTATCCATTTCCTCCCCTGAGACGGGGTCTTTATACAAACCATGTGCGGATTGTGGTGCCATTTCCATCCTCCAGGGTAACCCACAGTGCCTCCTCTCTTCCTTGTTTACCCTTTAGTTCTGTTGCTTTGATCCCTTTCCTTATATGAAAGCTACTCCTCCTCTTCTTCTACCCTCTCTGTCCCTCCTGTAGATTGTGTACCCTGGCATGTTGACATACCAGTCATGGTTATCTGTGTACCATGTTTCTGTGACTGCCACAATATCCAGGCATCCCTCTTCCATCAAGGCCACCATTTTGGGGAACTTTTACCTAGACTATGGGCATTGGTACTCATTACCCTCCATTTCTTTATGGCCTTATTTCTTTTGCCCCATCCCTGCCCTCACTGCCTTTGTCTTTTCTTCATTTACCCCATGCCCTTCTCCTATCAACTGCTCTGTCTTGGTGTTTACTTCACTAACTACCCTGATTTTTGGGCGGCTAGGATTTCCCTTCTTTCAGTGCCTCCCGCTTGCTAGTTTAAATGCTTGCCAATGAAGCATTTAAACCTGTCACTTAGGGTCCTGGTTCCCTTCCTGGACAGATGCAGATCATCATGCCAGTATAGGCCTGCATCCCTAGATGTGGAGCCCCAGTCCCCAATGAAGCCAAATCCCTGAGCTCTGTTCCAGTTTTTCAACTAGTCAATGTCTCAGAGTTGCCACACTACTTGGTAATGGCAAATCTTAAAGGCCTTGGACCTTGTTGAAGGCAGGGCTCCTGCCTTCACCAGTTATACATAGACCCAGAAAAGTAACTTCTGGATGAGATAACTGTACCTTTGCAGGATTGCATTTGAGGCCTGTCTTCTGCAAAGGGAGACAAGTTCATCTAGGAGCTCCAGGTGTCTTTCCAAGCCAGTTGTGGCCAGAAGAAGATCATCCAAATTTTGCAGAAGACATTCTGGTATGAAGAAGCCATGTATGGCATCTCTCATGTGGATGTAGAACAGTGAGGGACTGTTGTGGCATCCCTGTGGGAGGCAGTTCCATGTGTGCTGTCATCCTTCAAATGTGAAGACAAATCTGTATTGGCTCTCAGGGGCCAATGGTAATAATCAGAATCCATTGAAATGTCCAAGGTGCTGAACCACTGTTGTTCAGGCTTCAGAAATTTGAGCACATGGGCCGAAGCCACAGTTGGTGCACAACTAGGCGACTTGGTTAAGTCAACGGTAGTCAATGGTGAGCTTCCAACTATTATTGGGTTTCTTTACAGGTCAGATAGGAGAACTGACTGTGGATACACAAGGCCTGATGACCACTTGTTTTAGAAGAGAGTCAATGGTACCCCTCAAAAGGGTATTGCCTCACCTGGAAATGGGTACTGCCTCTGGCATGGTGGATCATTACCAGTGACTTGACTGAGTGTGTCCATCCTTCCATAATTGTGGTTGTGTTTGGCAAAGACCTCACTATGCTTTTCCAGGATTGGCCTGAGTTAAGAAAGTAGCTCATGGTGTTGTAGCATGATGATGTCATACTCCTTATCATTGATTTTTACTGCTGCTACCACATTTGAGACAGAGATGAGCATGTGGTTTGTCCTGGGATCTGGAGTAATAGCCTGTTGGTTAAATCCAAGACACACCCATGGTGTGACAGAGATCAATTCCCAAGATACTCTGGTGGTGACATAAGACCATGAGGTTAAAATGGTGTTGCACCTCTCAGGTATCAATGGTAACTGGTATTGGCTTGGACCTGTAGGTTGTGAATCTGGTCCCCTCAAAGATTTGAGTGGAAGTGACCCTTGTGTAGACCATTGAGATAGCTGTGGGTCTTCTTGATGCAGCACTGAGACAGCAGCACCTGTATCTAGAAGTAATTCAAGCTGGTAGCCCCATCCAGTGCTTCTATACATGGGCAGATGAATTAATTCATCACCAGAGTGGTGATGATGTGTACGGGTCTGACACCATTAGTTTGATCTCTCTTGCTCCGATGGGGTCCACCTCTTGCAGCATCTGCGTACACTCATGGTACAAAGACTTTCTGGCTTCCTCATTGTCAGGCTCCTCCTGGTACAGAGGTGCAGATGGGACAGTCACTGAAGGGATGGCCACAATAGGTTTTGTGGGAGGGTGGTCAAAAGTGATTTAACTTAGGTCTGGAACTCCTGGAATCAATAGTTTCCTTCCAGCAACTCCTTGTAGGAAGGGCGGACCACTACTTTTGTCCATTGTTCCCCTTCTCTTTCTGCTGCTGCTGGTAAAACTGCTACCACTCCTTGCATTGGCTTTTGCTGTTCCCTCCTTTGGTTTGATAGGAGGTTTGTTGGGAGTCCTTTCGTTCACCTTCCACCACATGCTGTGTGGATGGCTCGGTGCTATTCTGCCCCATGGCCACCTTGGTCTTAGAGCCGGAGGCCTGGTCATGCACATAGGTCTGCTATGCGTGCTCCACACTTTCTATGATCTCAGTGAAAAGGTCCATCCTCAGGAAGACTGAGGCCTCAACCTTCTCTTGGAGGCTCGGCAACATAGTTCTCAAAACAAATTTTTGTACTCAACGAGTCACGCTCAACATTTTCATCGGCCAATCCTTTTCCAGTATGATAGGCCATCCTTAAACAGCTGTCGTACTGGGCGGAGTTTTCTTGGCAAATTGCTTCACTGTTTGGGCCAGCATCATGCCAACCAGATTGGGATTGTGTGCCATTAAGAGGCTGGCAGTGACTTCTTCAATCCGGGCCATTGCGTCATCATGGACTGTTTCTAGTAGCTTGACCCACAGCGTAGGCTTGACTGTCTGTTTCAAACATGCATTCTATGCTCAATCAGAAAGCTGAGCATTTCACACTGATTCTGAACTTTCTCCAAATAGCAACTCAAATTATCGCCAGAGGCCATTTGGTCTGTTTTGTCTGCAGTATTTTGGATGGCCTGCATGGACTGCAGGCGCATTCAGGGTGTATTCTGGCTATACTGACATAGACTTGACCACCGCCCTGGCCATAGCCATGGCCACGCCCTGCACAAGGGTGTTTTTGACCCCGCCTCATCCTTTGGAAGTCAATTATGGCTTGGTGGATTGCCGGAGAGTGGGCCTCAGCTACACCTGCCTTTGTAATGGCTTGCTCAACCAAGGTCTCAACCTCAGACTTGTTGGACTTACTCAAGATGGCAACAAGTATGGCTACTGTTCATGGCACCAGTGATGCAGGTTTGGGAATGGACTTGGGAGGCTGGAGGGCCAGCTGGGTGGAAGAGGACTGAGCACCAAGTGGCAGCTCTCCTCCTCCAGGGGATGGGATGCTTGTTCCACGGAAATCCACCACCTGGGTGACCACAGGTGGAGGTGCAGTGAAGACAGCATATAGGGAGGAGGACATTGGCCGGAGTCAGAGCACTAGCATGTTGTGACCAGCTTCACCCTAAGCTTCCTAACATGTCGACATCCAAAGGGATGGCAATGAAAAGGGAAAAACATCCCGTGATGGATGCCTGGAGATGGGGCCAAGCTGCCCAAGAAAATCTACAACCAGGCTCCAGATGGGGCCTGTGCAGCACTCCTGAAGAGGACTTATGGACTGGAAGGGACTACAGGGGTTCCTCTCCTCCCACCCAGGGGCAAACTGTGGCGGATGGGGATGTGCAGAAATGACCTCACAAGGAGATACCTGGGAGGACCTACGGGAGCATGCCAGCCTAGGGATCACCAAGGAAAGTGTCCAGAGTGGTGAGTAAGGGGCATAAACAAAGAATATAAAAAAAGATGCCTACCAGAGGTGGGCGAGGCCTCGTTCCTCCCACCATTCTACACAATACCACCTCCTCGGGCAGAGGGTACCACTTATCTACCACCCTTTCTGTGAAAAGTGCCTCCTGAATTCCCTCATGAATCTCCTCCCAGCTGATGCCTCTCATGTCCCTCCTTCTGATCTGAAGAATCCCTTCTGTATTAATCCTGTTAATACCCTTTAGGTATAAAGGTTTTGATCATATCCCCCCATCCTTCCTCTCTTCCAGGGATTACATTTACAGCTCTTCCAGCCTCTTCTCATAGGATTTTCCCTCAAGTCCCTGATCATCTTCATTGCCATATGCTGCAATTCCTCCAGCAATCTGATGTCCCTCTTCAGGAAAAGCCGCCAGTACCGCATGCAGCATTCCAGGTGTGGCCTGACAAGTGACCTGCACAGGGATAGGATCACTTCTCTGCCTGGAGGAGATTCCCTCGCTATGCACACCAGCATCTTGTTTGCCTTTTCAGCCACCTTTCTGCACTCAGTTGAGTGGTTCATACTCTCCGTTATTAGTACCTCTAGATCCTTTTCCTCCACTCTGTTTTCCAGCTGTACCCCTCCCAAATGATATTTCCTCCCTGATTCCTTGCTCTGAAGTGCAGTACTTTGCACTTCTTGGCATTAAACCCCAACTGCCATGTCTCAGACCATTCCTGTAGTTTGGCCAGGACTTCCTGCAGCCCCTCCACCCTCTATGTCATCTACCACTGCACTGACCTTAGTATCATCTGGAACAGACTGATCCTACTCTGGATCTTGTTTGAGATATCGGCTATGAATATCCCAAACAGCACCAGTCCCAGTACTGAACCCTGGGGCACCCCACTTGTAATGTCCCTTGGTGATGAGAGTTCCCACCACCACCACCACCACCACCACCACCACACTTTGCTGCCTACCCTCAGCTAGTTGGTGATCCATTTGACCATTTTGTCCCCACCTCAATGTATTCCAGTTTCACCCCAGCCTCCCATGTGGCCCTGGTCAAAGGCCTTGCTGAAGTCCAAATATATGATGTTCACTGCATGGCCCTGTCCAGTTCCTGATAACCAGTCATAGTACTTCGACTAGGTTCTTCTGGCAGTATCTACCCGATATAAAATCATGCTGATGGCAATCCTGGAGCCCATTGGCTTCCAGAAAGGTCACCAGCCCTCTTTCAGGATTGACTCCATGAGTTTCCCACAACTGAAGTGAGATTCACTGGTCTGTAGTGACCCGGATCATCCTTCAGGCCACTTGTATGAATGGGCACTACATGGGCCATTCTCCAGTCCTGTGGCATGCATCCTGTGTCCAGTGATGTACTGAACAGGTCTGCCAGTGGTCCCACCAGGATCTCTGCTAGCTCTCTAAGTACCCTAGGGTGAATACCATCCTGCCCCAGTGCTTTGTCCACCCTCAGTGTCCTTAATCCCTCCAGCATCCTGTCCTCTGTAATTCTGATATCAATGGCCTCACCTCCCCACTCCACACTTCCCTTGGGGTATCTGTAGCCCTCTTTCCTTCATGAACACAGAGCAGAAGTATTCATTCAATGCCTTTGCCTGGTACTTCCTCTCCACCCACCCTCATCTTTCTTAATCTTCACAATCTGGTCTTTGTTTCTTCTTCTCTTGCCAATGTATCTGAAGAAGTCCTTTGCCCCATCCTTGATTCCCTGTGTCAGTCTCAGTTCTCTGGAAGCCTTGGCCACTCTGACTAGCCTGGTAACCTCCCTGGACTTCTTCGTGTATTCATCTTTGTCCCTTGCCATCTTGATTTCCTAAGCCTCCAGAATGCTTTTCTCTTGGTCCTCACCCTTCCAGCTAGCTCAACTTCCCACTTCTTGAGATTTGGAAACCAGCTGCTCTTTTAAAACCAGGACCTCCAGTTCAACTACACATAGGGCAGTCTATGGGGCATCAACCATAACCCTTTTGGTCATGTTTCTTAACCGTGAGGTTTGGTCTCTGAATACAGCGAACAAACATGCTGCATTGGTGGACATTAGACCGCACTTAGTGCAAAATCACCCCAACCTATGTGGGAGGCTAAAATGTTTACGTTTATCTTAAGTTCTGTGTTGATGGCCATAGTGAAAGTTTTGCTCTTTCATGCACTAGCTGAGGAGCCCAAAGCATGCCGATCCACTTTGCACTATCCTTCTAGGCAGTTACATGTCTGGGCTATGGAGTCCTTTTAGGTCGTCCACTTTAGAATGCAGGGCATAGGTTGGAGCACCTTCATTTATCCCTTCATGTGCCAGTGCTAAGAACCCAAAAGTTTGTCCATATTTTTTGAATGGGAGAGCACAGGTTCAGAAACACTGTGTTTTCCCTTTTCCATCTTTTCCAAAATTCACTAACACCTGCTTCTCTCAACTGGTGTAGTTTTAAGCAATCAGGTCCTGCCACAGTCCCCAATTTGTAGAGTTGGCAGGAGCTAACCTGATGGTAAAACATCAAGCAGGAAACAGATGTGCAGAATAAAGGTTTATTTCCTCAGCAATAAACAGAAGACAGTCTAGAAAAGCATTCTTGTTAACTGGGAGATTAGAACAATCATACATCTGATGTGAAACATCTATCTCCCAAGAACTCAGAGGCTGGGCCATGTACAGAATGTTGTATACTGCTGATAACAACATCCCATTACTGGAATAATGTGCTTATATGCATAATAGAAATTGTGTGTTTGACTTCCCATTGGTGAATACATTGGGCGTCTTGCACCCAAGGCTGTCAGATGTTGCACTTGCACAGGATACATTATTATGCTATCTAACTTTGTAAAACAATGGAATACTTCTTGTATTATTGCTGATCATAGCATCATGAATTTGTACCATAGGTGACATGTTAAGACCACAGATATGTTACTGGACTCATAGTATAACAATTGTCAGTAGATGGCATACTACAGCCATAAATGTATTATTTGCTAAACAGTAATACAGTAGTTCTGTCAGTACATCCTAGGTGCATTACTAGACATTATTATCCCTTCTCTCTGTTATGATAGGAAATGATGGTCCACATTAGAGACAGCAGGTTTGGCAGGTCTACATACCCATGCGGGCATTGCTGGAGACAGGTACATGAGGCACAGGCTATCTAAGTGAGCCTGCTGCTGTGTCCAAAAGTTATACCCATGGCAGAAATTTCTGAGGTAGGTATGAGAGGCACAACTGCTGTGGTTGAGTCTGCTGTTTTAAAAAGTATACTCCTGGTGGACATCAATCAAACTTACATAACATAAACTGATAACTGACAAAAGAAAACTAATAGTAGTACTAGTGTGGCCCATGTAGCTGGCATGGTGGCAGTGGTGATGGTTCTATTTGTTTTGTACACAACCTAGTCATCATATTCAGTATCACTGTTTGCAGGCTGTTGTTCATTTTCAGCATCAGACTCACATAAATCGGCGTTTGTGACAACTGGGAAATTGTCAGCATTCAATTTGAGAAATGTAAGCCGTTCTACATTTCCAGGACATAGCAGTGTTCTGTGGTCAGTGACTATTCCTCCAGCTGCAATAAATATGCACTCTGATTATACACTTGAAGATGGCCAACTGAGGTACGTTATTGCAAGATTTTCTAGATCTGGCCATATTGTTCTCTTTTATTTCCACTATAGTAATGGATCTTCCTTGAGACCAATCACAGTATGGTCTGCAAAGTACTCCAGGAATATTGTGCTACATGAGATGGTTACCAGTCTGGCATATGAACCTCCTGCACTTTCTTTAAAGCATACCAGTCCATGTTGTTGCAGGAGTCACAGTAGTGATTTGCCTTTCTGATCCTGAACATATGATGCCAGATGTAGCTGTACATGTACTTTCCTCGCTGATAAGACTACTGACTGTGAAGAACTGATAGATCTACTATTGCCTGCACCAGAGGCACACTGTGATGGTTCATTAGGGTTTGACTGCTGTACGTCAGTTAATGGTGTTTGTGGATCAATGCCACAATTTTATTTCTCATTTATAGATCAGAATCGTTTACCATCATCTAGCCTTTTCTGAGTTTACTTCCTCAGTTTAGCTTATAATCAGGTATCAAGTAACCATCATCATTTCAGGAAACTTAAAATGTTTACTTGGTTATATAATTACTAAAAGGAAAATAAAGAGGAAAGTGTCCTCTGCTACAATATGTGTTTGAATGGAGAGACAAAAGCTAAAGATCTTTCAAGTTATCCAGAAATGGCTTCCATACTTCTTCAAATTTATCCCCACTAAGTTCCAATTTGTATTAAATTCTTTCCAGTTTTGCTATCTCTATCTTCAGTGCTAACCACTTTTTACATTTTGGTAATGCTGCATTTTTCCATTTTACAATATTAATTTTTTTGCTTCCATAGTTGCTAACTGACTAAATGCGTATTAATTTTTCTCCATAATTTGGGATGAAGTTTTATATAACCTAACAATATTCTTCCGGGATCAAATAGAAAGTTAATTCTAGGGATCTTATCTATGTTGTTGATTATTTTCTTTTAGAATATACTCAAAGGGACATTATATAACATGTTTTATTGTTCCCAAGCTAGTAAAAACATCTAGGACATAATTCTGAGACTGAGGGGTTACATTTATGAAGTTTTACTGGAGTACAGTATAATTTGTATAAAATATTCAGCTGCATTTGTTGAAACCTAACAGACTTAGATACTATACTAGGGTAACTAATTTTATGTATCCAATCTTTCATTTCTATTACATTACCTAGTTCTTTTTCTAAGAAATTTTAAGACTTAATGTGTCTGGTTGTACTTTTTCTTTTATCGTCAAGCATAGTTTCCCTATAGTTTTTATGATTTTCTGGGTCCATAAAAACTCTTCTAAAGGAGTTGCTGGTATGTCAAATTCAGAGTTCAGCTCTTTTTAATATAATTTATTTGAAAATGGGGCATATAATCATTTTGCCAATGTTATAGATTTTACAAGTTCTTCAACTTGAGCCAATCTTCTATTTATGTACAAAACACCTAATTTATATATTCCTTTTGGCACCAAGATTTCCAAAAGTGTTTTGAGTTTAGTTTTCTAAAATGGATTGTTTTGGATTGGCATGAATTTTGAGATTTTAGTTTTTTTCTTAATATTTTATTTACTGCTTGCCACATCTTTATTAAGGTTTTTAAAACATTAATATCTGATCCTGTCCAATGAAATTATCATGTGTTATATCGAATGCTGCACTTAAGGTTGAATATATTGTTGTACTCAGTTCTATATCCTTCCAGTCGACTATTAGACTGTTACTATTGTATGTGTTATGAAATCCTGCCAACTGATCTGTCATATAGTACCACTTGAAATTTGGGAAATAAATTCCTACTTTTTCCTTTGCTGTATTTTTTTTCTGTTAAAAGCCATGGTTATTTTTTTTATTTTGCCATACAAAGTATATATATATTTTTAATCAGGTAGAAATTCTCTTGGCATTACACTAGGGAGGGTCTGAAACAGAAACAAAAGTCTTGGAAGGATATTCATTTTATTATATTTGCTCTTCCTATTTAAGTTAAAGACACATATATCCATCTAGACATGTCATTAAACATTTCATTCATAAGAGGTGTATAATTTTGTGCATATAGTTTGCTAATATTTTAGTTGCAGTAAGATCATGCCTAGATATTTAAAGGAGGTGTGGTGGTCCACTATAAATGTATGGTTTGGTGTTGTTAATTTGCTTAGAAGCATATTCTATGTTTTGTTACATTTAATTTATACCCTGAGACTTTTGAAAAAGTGTATATCAGATGTAGTAATGTTTCACCATTTTGCTTAATATTTGATAGGTAGACAAGAATGTCATCCACATATAATGAGATGGTGTACTCCCCTCCCAGTTTCCCCAGTTTTATTCCTGTGATGTTATCTCATACATATTTGGCTAATGGTTCTAGTTATAGCGCAAACAATACTGGGAACAGGGGGCATCCTGCCTTGTTACCATATATAGACTGAATTCATCTGATAGATTAGAATTTGCATATACCTTTTCCCTTGGTGAAGATATATTGCCTAATCCAGGCACATGTCCCAGGCCCATTCCAGCCTTTGACAGGATGGACATTAAAAATCCCAGTCCACCCTGTCAAAGGCTTTTTCCACATCCAAAGCAATCATTGCTATATCATGCTTCCTCACCAGTTTAACTATATTCAGTGTTTTTCTTACTGCATATGATAAGTTTCTATCCTGTATAAATCCTACCTGCTCCGAGCTATCAAAGAGGCATTATTTTTATTTAAACAAGTTGCTAGAATTTTAGAAAAATTTTAGAATCACTGTTTAAAAGTGAAATTGGTCTGTATGATGAGGGATTTTGTAGATTTTATTTGGTTTTGAAATGAGAACTATGTGAGCATTATTAAAGGATTTTGGCATTTCCTGCTTTTCTTTTATCATTTTAAATATTTGTTCTAATTTAGGAACTAGCATATCCTGGTATTGCTTATAGAAACTTATGGTAATTCAGTCTGACCCTGGGGATGAATTTGGTAATACATTTTTATTGCTCCTATTACTTCTCTTACAGTTATTTCTTGGTTCATCATTTGTCTCTGTTTGTCTGTTATTTTAGGAAGCAAAATTCTTCCTAAGAAATGTTATATCTGGCTCTTAGAAGGTTTATTTCCTGAAGAATATAATAGCTGATAGTATTCTTTTAATTCTTCTATTATTTTATCCTGATCCGTAGTCATATTTCCATCTCTTTTATTATTTTGGGTATTTTTTTTACTAGATTCCTCTGTTTTCAATTGCCACACAAGTATTTACCCTGAGTTTCACCTAAGTAATAATATTTTGCTCTAGTTCTACGTAGAGGGCTCTGGATTTTTTTAAGTCATACTATTATATAATTTTTGTAACTAATAACTTCTGAAGGTCTGCTACTACAGTCGACTGAATATAATTTTGCTCCTTAGATCTTAATCATCCTTCCAACTGTTATTCACATGTTCCTTATATTTTTTTATTTCTATATGCAGTATATGTAATTACATGAGCTCATAAAGTGGGTTTCATTGCCTCCCATGTATTAAACAGGAAGTATCTCCATCTTTTTTTTATAAAATAATTCTTTCATTCAGTTTCCAGAAAAGAACAATTTCTTTATCTTTCAATGTTGCTTGATCTAGTCTCCAAATGTTCTCATGAAGGAAGACTCCTGTTAATTCTAAGTCCCAGGTCATTAGTGCATGGTCTGATATTATTATAGGACCATCCTGAATATTTTAATTTTATTTGTTAATGCAGCTAATGTTAAAATGAAGTCAAGTCTAGAATGAACATGATGAACTTGAGAGTTAAAGGAATACACTTCTGTATCGACTTTGTTAAAACTAAGAGGATCTGCCAATTTCAATCTTCTGCAATAATAGAAGAGGCTGGTAGCTGTGATAGAGTCAGAAATAAATCTGAGAAAAAATGTTGGGTAATCCTCGTTTGGCACTTAGATTCCCTAAGCGTGAATTCTTGTTTTTCAAATTGCAAATGTAGCATCACATAATGCCCATTTTGATCTATCTTAGATATTTTACATACTGTATTATAGGTTAGATTTTCTTTATAAAAATAGATAGGCATCTTGAAAATTGATCATAAAATGCATAATACCCTTTTGCATTAAAAGATTTGCACAATATTTCACATCTTGTGCCTGAAAGTGTCTCCTGGAGTATTAAGATCTCTATTTTTTATCATTACAGTGCTGAATTATGCTTCTCATTGTTACCCTATTTCTCATATCCTTTATAGCAGTAAAGTCGATCTGAACTAGCCATGTTTGTAATAATCAACAAAATATTCTGGACACTTTTTATACATATGTAATAAAGATTATTGCCATATTTCCAGACTGTTGAAATTTCATCTCTTTTTTGTTCATTTTACTGATTCAGAATATGGTAAATCCATTACACCAATTTCATTCCTTTACATCCACCCTTCTCCCAAAACCACCCATTTCCTGTATGCCTCCACATGGAGATACATCTCCTTTCCTTACCCTGAAGGCGAAAAAAAGACACAATGTGTCCTCTGAGTGTCTGAAGGCAATAGTAATCTGCTATATCCCTGTACTAACCAGTCAAAGGTTATTTCAGAAAAAGTGTTTTGATTTACCTCTCCACCCCATCCTTGGATGCTTCTTTTTCCCTCCACCCCTCTCTCTCCGTGACCATTGCATCCTATTTTCCTTTCTCCTACCTTTTGCTTAAATTATCTTCCTTTTAGATCGGACATATTTTAGGCAGGGCAAAGTTTATTTTATGGCACCCATTCCGGGGGCTCTGAGTGTCTCACAATCAAGAAAGAAAAAACATGCAAGGAGTATAAATTCATCTTAAAAACAACAATAATAATGAAAAAAAACAACATGTGAACATACAAAATTGCCAGCAAATAAAGGCCATTTGGTCTATCTAGTCTGCTTAAGTGTGCAGCACTTCAGTCCACTATGCAGCTGCCTCCTCCTCATATGCCCTCCCCATCTCACACACCCCTCCTGCTTTGTACCCTCCTGTTGAATCAGTCCCACTCCCTCTTGATGCCCCTAACACTCTGCAGTGATAACGTCCTCTGGCAGAGCATTTCACCCTGCCACCACCCTTTCTGTGAAATAATGCCTCCTACATTCCCTCTTGAACCATCCCCTTTCCAACTTCATAGATTATCCCTGGTTTCCCTTCTGCCCTTCAGACTGAACATGCACCTGGTGTCTCTGTGTTCAAACCCTACAGGTACTTGAGGCCTCAATCATATCCTCTCTCCCTTCTTTCCTCCAGGGTATACATATTGAGCTCTCTTAGTCTCTCCTCATATGGTCTGTCATCCAACCCAGGATAATTTCTGTTGCCCTGTGCTATATCCCTCTAGTAATTTGATGACCCTTTTAAAGTAGGGGAGCCAGAATTGCATGCAGTATTCTAGGTGCAGTTTCACCAGGGACCTGTACAGAGGCAAATGAACTCCCACACCTGGAGTAATCCACCTTGCTATGCTACCTAGCATCATGTTTGCCTTCACTGCTGCCTTCCTGCACTGAGCAGAGTGGTTCATCTCCCCAGTTACCAGCATTCCTAGATTCTTCTCCTCCTTGAATTTTGTTAACAGGATACCCTCCAGCCAGTAATTGTGACCTGGATTCTTACCTCCTAAATGGATTACTTTGCACTTCTTGGCATTGAAACCAAGCTGCCAAGTGTGAGACCATTCCTCCAGTTTGCCACATCCTCCTGAAGTACTTTTGCTCCCTCCCATCATCTGCAAAGAGACTGATCTTGCTCTTAATCCATACTACAGTGTCAGCTATGAAAATGTTAAACAGAACTGGTCACAGCACCAAACTCTGTGGTACACCACTTGTTTACTGCCCTGGGTTCCAGATGCCACCCCTCACTAGTACTTCTGCTGTCTACCCTGCAGCCAGTTCTTGATCCATCTGACCAGTTTCTTCCCTGATCCCAGACTCTTCAACTTGCAGATCAGCCTACCATGTGGCACTGAGTCAAAGGCCTTGCTAAAATCCAGGTAGAGGACATCCACGATGCCCCTTGTCCAGTGCCCTCATAACCCAATCATGAAATTCAACCAAGTTCATCTGGCAGGATCTGCCTGAGACAACCACATGCTGCCTGCTATCCTGGAGGTTGTTATCCTCAAGAAATTGCACCAGCCTTTCAATGAGGATTATCTCCATCAGTTTTCCTACAATTGCAGTAAGGCTCACTGGACTGTAGTTCTCCATTTGTCCTTTGGCCCTCTTATTTAGTGGTACACATGTGCTTCCTCCAGTCCCTGGGCATGCATCCAGAATTCAGAGAGGTATTGAACAGGTCCACCAATGGCCCTGCCAGTACCTCTGCCAACTCTCTCAGCACCCTGGGGTGGACTCCATCTGTGCCAGGTGCTTTGTCCACCTTCAGGGACTTAAGGCCCTCCCTCATTCTTTCCAGCATGATTTTCCTCATCTGTGGTTGCTTCTTCCCCACTCTCCCACCTCACCCTTCTTCTCAAGTGACGGGCCCATCTGTCTCCTTGGTGAAGACTGAACAGAGGTTTCATTAAGTATTCTGCCTGCTTAGACCCCTTTTCTACCCACCACTTCCCTCCTGATTCTAACAATTTGATTCTTTCTCTTCCTCTTCTCTCTGATATCTCTGAAGAAATCCTTTTCCCTTCTTTGATCCCTGCACTAACCTCTATTCCCTAGCAGCCCTTGCTGCCTTACCACTCTGCTCACTTCTCTGGATTTCTTCATATATTCTTCTTTGTCTTTGGCCCTGTTGGATTGCTTGAGGTCCAAAATGCATTCCTCTTTCCCTCACCTTCTCCACTACCTCTCTACTCATCCAACTGGGTTTCTTGGTTCTGGCTTTCTTGCTCTGGCTCTTGACACAAGTTTTAGTGGCTTCAGACAGTCCTGTCTTGATGACTGCCGTTTTTGTTCCATGTCCATTTCTGGATGGATGTTTGCCATATGACTTTCCAGTATGTTTCCCATCCTGCCAAAGCTCACCCTTTTGAAGTCCAGGACCCTAGTTTTTGTAGTGGCTACTTCCATCCCCAGGTTGATTGAAAACCATACTGTGTGGTGGTCACCGCTTGCCAGAGATTCCTCCACCATTACATCCCTGACCTGTTCCCCATCTTCCAGTACCAGGTCCAGTATATTCCCTCCTCATTGTCTCCATTAACCTCTGGGTAAGGAAGCCATTCTGGAATGCTTCCAGGTGGATCTGCTCCTGGCACAACTGGTTGTTGGGATGCTGCAATCCACCCCTGGTAGATTAAAGTCCCTCACCACCACTGTATTTCCTTTGCCACTATATCTATATCTGCTCCCCAGTTCCCTGTCAATGTCCTCCTTCTGGGCCAGAGGTCTATAAACAATCCTCAGACAGATCTTGGTCCCTTTCTAGCTGTGTAGTTGTAGCCAGATTACTTCCAACCTGCCCTCATCCCCTTCCTCCCTATTACATCCGATCCCTTTTCTTATGTAAACTACAAACTCCAGCATTCCTTTACCTTTATCCCTCTGGAAAAGTTTGTACCCTGTGATGGTTAGGTCCCAGTCATGGTGCTTTTATGATGTATATGTATATGATGATGTATATGTATATATGATATAATAAAATCAATAATCAGCTCAACTTACTGAAGCTAGTTACATCCAGTCAAATGACTATGTCTGGGAAGGCCAGAGAAAATAGGTAGGTATTGAGGCAGCTCTTAAAAACCTCAACTAAGAGGGCCATCTAATAGTGGGTAGTAGTGAATTCCAAGCACAGGGTCGATGACACTAAACTTCCGTTGCCAGCAGTTTTCAATATAGTCCTTGGAATCACCAGGAAGCCCCTAGAGGAGGAGGAGGGAGGGAGCAGCTTGGGGTGGTAGAGGAGGAGTGGCAGGAGCAGACTGGGGTGGCAAGCATTATGAGATCACACAGATAGCCAGGGCCTAGTCTAAGCAGGGCGTTAGAGGAGAGCAAGCCCACCTTGAAGATAATCCTCCACCTAACTGGTAGCCAGTGCAGTTCATGCAACATGGGAGTTACAGGACAGAACCTCAAAAGGCCTGTCAGCAACCTGGAAGCTGCATTCTGCACTCGCTGCAGCTGGTGGAGGGTACCTCCGAGACCCTGAAGTAAAGAGTGTTACAGTAATCAAGCCTGGATGTTACAAAGGCATGAACCAGAGTAGGAAGGTCTTCAGGCAGAACTAGGGGTTTGATCCTGGCAATGTTCCTCAAGTGGTAGAAACCACTTTTGGACAACTGATGGCACCTGAGATTCAAATGTCAGTCCATCGTCCAGGAACAGACTGTGATCTCACACCCAGAGGAAGCCATTAACAAATTTTAGGTTGCATCTTCTGACCCTGGTTTCCATTTCTTCCACCCTTTCTTGTAGTCATTTTAGTTCTTTTGTATGTTCTTGTATCTTTTATTGCAATGAAGCTGAATCATCTTCCAGCTTACCCATCCTACTTTCCAGTTCAGTTGTTCTTATACTTCAAGATTCAAGCTGCTTGGCAACTGCATAAACCTGCCCTGATAGTTCTCCAAACATGTCTTTCACAAATCCAAAGCCCATTTTCATTTCTTGGATTAATGAAGCTATTTGTCCTTTTCCCCCTGCCTGTTAATTATCACTTTCATTCATAGGTGACACAATCATTTTATCCTCCTTTTTTGTTTGCCTCTTTGTTTCTGCTTTTGGTTTAGCATTTTTATTTTCTGTCATTTTATCTTGCACTGCTTCAGTTTCACTGCTTTGTGACTTTCATCTGTGGCTTTTGAATGTAATGTGTAATTTTATTAGCCAGCATAGATTTCCTATTATACTCTCTTTCTGTTGCCTGGCCAAAGTCCTGTGTATCTTTGAGGTTGGTTTTCACCTATTTTTAATCCAGCTGGTACCGTATTGTCTGGTGAGTCTGCAGTTTTAATTAGTCTTCACTCCCTGAGATGTTTAACAGAATGGATGTTTTTATCATGCACTTACTATCAGGTACTCACTGATCACTCTTCATGTAATTCAAAGATAGATTTAATAGACAATATCATTTGATTTCCTTATTCCTATTCTCTTATATATTTATTTATAGATTTTTTCTCTCCTTCCAAGGAGAGAAAAATGGAGGAGGGCATTATCCTGCAAACCTCAAGGCCTCACCATCACTACTAGGATGGCTCATTTATCTAGCAAGCTCCCCAAGTTTCAGTTTCCATTTATTAACAGGCAGAGCAATCTGTAATACTAAAATTACCAACCCATTCTGTAGGCTACAATCTCTTTTTCAAGAATGTGAATCAATATCAGTGTAGGCAGAGAAGAAACCAGCTAGAAGAGAGGAGCAAGGTTGTATTAACTTCCTTGTTTGGTTTGAGAGCCATACCAGCTGATAAGAGATTAGTCTTCTGTCCGGTGTGCCACTTCACTAAGGATACAGCAATTGAATTTTGTTTTGCATCTTCTTGTTCAGGTTCATTGTCTGAAAAGCAAGATTAAAGAATAAGCTAGCAGCATACTCATTACTATGCAAAAAGCGTAATCCACTCTTAGCTTCAGAAAAGCTCTGTCCGTCTTTCTCCATCAGACTTTCACTGGCATTTCAGGTGTTGTTGTCTTCCTGGATCTTCTTGGTTGTCCCTCTGTGTTTTCTAATTCCATTTTTCATTTCTTCTGGGTGGCATTCTAGCTGAGGTACACAAATATCTCAAACTGTTTTATTGTTCATTTCCAGTGTATTTGGTGAAGATGGGAAAAGAGTGAGAGGTTTCTGGCAGGAGACAGAAGACAAGCCTCCTCACACTCCTTCAGCATTTCTGTCATCTTGGATCTCCACATTTGGGCAATGTCACATTTGGTTAGCAGAGGATCTCTCCAATACTCAATGTCTTCCCACAGGGAACCAAAGGGAAAGGAAGCAGCTCCTGGTGGGGGACTCAATTATTGGGGATAGAACTGGTGGAAGCTGAGGAAAACAAGTAAAGTGGCTGTCTGTGCCATGGCTGGAGGGACAGGAAGCGTCCTTAGGATCACGAGAACAGTTGGAGTCTGCATCTGTCCAGGAAGGAACAAGTCTTTTGGGCAATCGGTTTAAATGCTTCATTGGCAAGCTTTTAAACTAGTCAAGGGGAGGCACTGATAAGCAGCAGGAAAATCCCAGCCTCCCCTACAAAACAGGGTACTAAATGAGAAAAAGACCAAGGTAGAAAGGTCAGTGGGGATGCTGCTACAGAAGGTAAAGCCATCAAAAATGGAGAGCAGTGAGTACCAATGCCCGTAGTCTGGGTAACAAGCTTCCTGAATTAGTGGCCTTGATGGAGGAGGAAAATCTGGATATCGTGGCAGTCACAAAAACATGGTACACACAGAACCATGACTGGGACATAAACATACCAGGATACACTATCTACAGGAGGGAGAGGAGGGTAAAAGAGGAGGAGGAGTAGCTCTCTACATAAGGGAAGAAATCAAAGCAACAGAACAAAAGGGTAAACAGGGAGGAGGAGAAGAAGCACTGTGGGTCAATTTGGAGGCAGGCAATGGCACCACAATCCACACAGGGGTTGTATACAGACCACCCTCTCAGGGGAGGAAATGGACAAGGAAATGATAGAAAGTATACTTAGAATGGCAGATAAAGGGAGATATTGCTGATGGTGATCTGAATATGCCAGATGTTAACTGGAGTGCAGTTGCAGCAGCCACTTCTAAGAGTGGGGTTATTCTAGATGCCTACAGGGGCATGCCTTAGACAACTAGCATTGGAACCCACTCAAGAGGAGCAATCTTAGACCTGGTTCTCTCAAATGGAGATGGAGAGGATCACAGATGTAGAAGTGGAAGCCATCTGGGAACTAGCAACCATCGAACAGTATGGTTCACAATAAACATAGCAATGGAGTCAGCCATACAAAGGCAAAAGTATTGAACTTCAGGAGGGCTGACTTTGCCAAAATGGGTGGGTGCCTAAGGAATGCACTAGCAAATGGGCAGGAAGGAGGGTGGAAGAACAATGGGGAATAATAAAACTGCCATCACAGAGGTAACAAGCCTGTGTGTGAAGCAAATAAACAAAACAAAATGATGTAAGAAACGACTATGGTTCTCAAAGGAGGTGGCAGTGAAGGTTCAAGAGAAAAGAAAGCATTCAGAAAGTACAAGGGATCACAGAAGGAGCAGGACAGAGAATTGTATCAGTTAAAGCAAAAGAAAGCTGGAAGGCAGTCAGAACAGCAAAGGCCTGAAATGAGGAAAAGATAGCCAACTCAGTTAAGAAGGGGATAAACCTTTTTAGGTACATTAGGGAGCGAAGGAAGACTAAGGAGGGATAGTGAGGCTTAATAAAGGGGGTGGGCAGAGGGTGACTGTGAAAAGGCAGAGATACTAAACACATATTTTTGCTCAGTATTTACAAATGAAGAGGGGAGTACCTAAAACAAACAATAGAAACACTCTGGATACAGAAGTTGATACCAGCCCATTTACAGAAGAAAGGGTTCTGAAAGAACTCTTAAAACTGAAGATGGACAAAGCAATGAGGCCTGATGGGATTCATCCCAGAATTCTAAAAGAACTAAGGGTAGGACTAGTGACACCACTGACTGCCTCTTTAACAAATCATGGGAGGATGGGTGGTACCTGAGGACTGGAGGAGGGCAGATGTGATTCCCCTTCACAAAAGTGGGAGCAGGGCAGAAGCAGGAAACTACAGACCTGTTAGTTTAACCTCAGTGATAGGGAAAATGATGGAATCACTTCTGAAGGAAATAATTGTCGAGTACCTAGAGGTCAGAGGAGCACAGGACCCAAGGCAGCATGAGTTCACAGCAGGAAGGTCATGCCAGATGAATCTAATAGATTTCTTTGACTGGGTGACCAAAGTAGTAGATCAGGGAGGGGCTGTGGACATGGTCTACCTAGACTTTAGCAAGGCATTTGACTCCAGTCCCACACCAAAGATTAATATACAAGTTAGCTAGCCTTGGAGTGGCTCCCAAGATGATAGCATGGGTAAAGAATTGGCTGGAGAATAAGACAAGAGGGTAATAGTAAATGGAGTCCACTCTGAAGTAAGGGGGTTACTAGTGGGGTGCCGAGGGGTTCAGTATTAGGACTGCCTCTTCAATGTCTTTAAAAGTGACATTGCAGAGAGACTGGAAGGAAAGTATGTCTCTTTGCAGATGACACAAACATCTGCAACAGAGTTGGTGCACAAGGTGGTATGGAAAGGATGAGAAGGACTTGGCAAGGTTAGAGGAATGGTCAAATGTTTGGCAGTTTAGATTTAATGCTAAGAAGTGCAAGATAATGCACATGGGAAATAAAACCCAGGGGAAGAGTACACAATGGGGGTGAGATACTAACAACAACAAAAATGGAAAGGGACCTGGGGGTAGTCATATCTGATGACTTAAAGGTGGGCAAGCAATGTGAGAGGGCAGTAAGGAGGGCTGAGGGGATACTGGGATGCATAGGGAGAGGCATCACCAGTAGAAAACAGGAAGTTGTTACCCCTCTGTACAGACAGCTGGTGAGACCCCATCTGGAGTACTGTATGCAGTTCTGGAGACCCAGTCTCCGCAAGGACATAGACAAGATGGAAGCTGTCCAGGAGGAGACTAAAATGGTGCAGGGTCTGCACCAGAAGATATATGAAGAGAGACTAAAGGAGCTTAATATATGCCTCGAGGAAAGGAGGGAGAGGGGGACATGATAGAAACTTTCAAGTACCTCAAGGGAATCGGCAAAGTCCAAGATGGTAGCATCTTTCAGAAAAGAGGTGGTCAAGAACAAGGGGCACAATTTGAAGATAGAAGGGCAGCTCAGAGTTAATGTAAGGAAGTATTTTTTCACAGAGAGGGTTGTGGATAAATGGAACGACCTTCTGGAGGAGGTTGTGGAGTCAAAAACAGTGGTTGAATTCAAACACGCATGGGACAGTCATAAGGCAATTCTAGGGGTGGGGGTAGAAAAGACGTAGGCTGCTGGTTAACTAGGATCTGCAGCTTATCCATTAGGTAGAGAAATGGGCAGACTAGGTGGCCAAGCCGCCCTTATCTGCCGTCAAATTCTATTATGTTTCTATGTTTCTTCCCCATGCAGGAAGGATGGTTTCAATGTTCCACTTGACGTGGGGATCTATCAAGGTAGCCAACACATAGGTGTCATTCTTAAACATGGCATTTATTCTCTGATCAGTCAACATTGTGTGACTCAAGTCATCTGCCAGAATAACAGTAGTGGTGCCATTTTTGACTGAAAGTCTTTATTTTGTCAAGAAAATTGTGAACAAATCTGATTTGAGGATGAATTTGACTCAGAGTTGCACTGTTTGCACTGATATAATGTGGCAGCCTCAAAAGGCTCCAATAAGGTGACCAAAATTCCATCAGAATCCAGCTGCTGGAACTGAACATGATGTCTACTTTACCTATTTGATTCTGCAAGGTGTAGTCATGTACTGCTTTTTCTGTTTGAGAAGGCTTCTCAACATGTAAAATGTTGAATTCAGTGAGTTAGAACTTCCTGCTTTAACTCTCCCTATCCAAATAGCAAACTAAACGAGGCTAGGTCCCTTCAAAACTAGGCTGTGGAACTCCTCCAAGACTCTAACGTATGTGATTGCACCTGACACTATCCTGCATCTTTCTGTCCCACCATCTCCCATAACTATCCCTGTTCCTGGTGCAAATACTATCCTAACCATCTACCAACTATCAGCCAGTTAAAACTCTTCTGCAACTGTTTGGCTGTGCTTTACTGTGACCCCTCTACAATACTAACCAAATCCCCCTCCTAATCTACCCTGTACCTCATGTTATGAATTCATAATGTAATCCTTCATTATTTAAATATCCTGCACTGCCATCTCTGTTTATCAATTGTTTGTACTGTCCCTGTTGTATGACGTGGAACCTTTGTAAATGAGTCTCTGACTCAAGGTCTTTCAGAATATTTCACAATAAACAAACAATGTATACAAGGTTAAGTTGTTTGACCTCCGCAAGCCCTTCAGGATTATTTGAGCTTTCACCGTGGCAGAAATGCCCACATACTGTATTTTCCTAGCAAGCCTCAACAGGTTTTCAACACATCTGTTTCCATTTAAGAAACTATGGATGAAAAGATTTAAACAACATGCAAACAAGGTATATGTTGGTTGTTACCATCTCTAACAGCCTTGACTATGTTGGCACCATTATCTGATACTATGAGCCCTGGAGATAAGGAATACAGAGTAAACCATTTCTGGAATTGATTTTGCAGCGCCTGCAAAATATTCACAGTAGTGTGGTTTCTTCAAATGTGGTGACACATAATACATAAGCAATAAGACACGACATGGTGTAGACTACAGTGTGATAACCACACTCCTAGGGGCGTAGTAAGGCACGAGGCCAAAGGTTGAGTGCCGGTAGTCCCTAGGAGTGTGGTTATCACACTGTGATGCACAACTTCTACAAAGCAGTGTGCAAAGATGAAGATTAGCACCCAAGAGGTGGATAGGCAGAAAAGGGGCAAAATTCAGCAGAAGGGCAGACAGCGAGGAGAACCAGGGATAAAGGACAACCAAGGAAGGGGCTGGAGTAGAACAGCGAAACAGTCTAGGGAGGTCAAATCATGGAAAGCCATGTGTGCAATGCCAGGAGCCTTAGCAACAAGATGGAAAATCTGGAGGCTGTCATGGTGCAGTCAGACCTGGACATTGTGACCATCACTGAAACCTGGTGTAATGATAACCATGACTGGGAGATGGCCATACCTGGCTACAACATATTCAGAAGAGACAGGGCAGGTAGAAAGGAAGGAGGTGGCACTGTATGTGAAAAATGACATAAGGGCCACAGAAATCCAGGAGGAACACAATGGGGAGAGATACTGTGGGTTAAGCTGGAAAGGAAAATCGGGCCAGCCATCCGCACAGGTGTGGTCTATAGACCACCAGCCCAGGAGGAAGAAACAGATAGGGAGCTGATGCTAGCTATCCAAAGGATGGCAGACAAGGGTGAGGTAGTACTGCTTGGAGACTTCAATTCCAGACGTGGACTGGAGCACCCCAGCAGCAGCATCAACTAGGAGCAGATTTATCCTGGACTCCTTCAGGGTGCCTTCCTCAAGCAACTGGTCATGGAAACAACTCGGCAGAAGGCAATACTGGACCTTGTGCTCACAAACAGGGACAGCGTGATGGGGGTAACAGTGGGGAGCACCTGGGAACAGTGACCACCAGTCATTGTGGTTTGAAATCACAGAAAGAGCAGAACCAAACCACACAAAACACGTATCCTGGATTTTAGGAGGCAAACTTTGGGAAAATGGGGAGATACTTGAAAGAGGCATTAAGGGGAATGGGGTAGGAACCAGGGGTTGAGGAACAGTGGGGCAGTATTTAAAAATGGGGATTACAAGAGCAACAGAATTATGCATTAAGCAGGTTAGCAAGAGGAAAAGGAAGAGGAGACCATTATGGTTTTCCAAAGAAGTAGCAAAGAAAGTGAAAGCCAAAAAAGATTGCATTCAGGCAATTCAAAACCACACAGGCAGAAGGGATAGGGCTAAGTACCAGGAGAAGCAAACGGAGGCAGGGAGGTCAGTAAGGGAAGCCAAAGCTCAGACAGAGAAGAACACATTGCAAAATCAGTGGGTAGAGGGACAAACCTTTACAGGTACATAAGGAAAAAAGAAAGGCAAAGGGAGGGATAGTGAGACTGAAGGGGAGAATGGGGCTGCGTGGAGGATGACAACAGTAAAGCTGACATATTAAACAGGTATTTCTGCTCAGCCTTACTGAGGAAGAGGAGGGTAATGGGTCTGAAGGAGTACAAGGGGTGAGAATGGTGCAGAATGGACACAAGTCCCTTTACATGAGAAAGGGTCCTGAAGGAACTGGAAGTAATAAGAGTTGATAAAGCAATGGGGCCAGATGGGGTACACCCAGGGTCCTTAAAGAACTAAGAGAGGTGGTGGCTGAACCTGGCTATCCTGTTTAACCGATCACTGGAAACAGGGAGGTACCCAAAGACTGGAGGACAGCAGATGTAGTCTCCTTATACAAAAGTGGGAACAAAAGGAAGCAGGGAACTACAGACCAGTCAGCCTCACTTCAGTAGTGGGGAAGATCATGGAAGCACTACTGAAGGAGAGATTGGTGGAACATCTAGTTGTCAATGGATTACGGGGGGTGGTCATGTCAGACCAACCTGGTTTCCAGGGGTTGGTCATGTCAGACCAACCTGGTGACTAGGGAGGTGGATCAGAGGAGGGCAGTGGACATGGCCTATCTGGACTTCAGCAAGGCCTTTGATACTGTGCCACATAGAAGACTATTACACAAACTGGGAAATATGGGTGTGGGCAGGACAGCAGTGTGGTGGGTAGGTAACTGGCAGGGCGGCAGGACACAGAGGGTGGTGGTAAATGGCTGTCACTCCACAGAGGGAAGAATGACCAGTGGGATACCACAGGGATCAGTGCTGGGACGGTCCTATTCAACATCTTCATCAGTGACATTACTGGGACCTAGAAGCAGAATTTCACTGTTCGCTGATGACACAAAGCTCTGTAACAGAGTAGACACACCAGAGGGTGTAGACAAAATGAGAAGGACCTGCAGAAACTTGAAGAATGGTCAGGGTTTGGCAGTTGAAATTCAATGCAAAGAAGTGCAAGATAATGCATATGGGGCACAAAACCCTGGCACAATATATCAGTTGGGGGTGAGGATATAGCATGCACCAAGCAGGAAAGAGATCTTGGGGTTATCATCTCTGATGACCTCAAGGTAGAGAAACAGTGTGACAGGGCAGCAGGTAAAGCAAATAGGATGCTGAGATGCATAGGCAGGGGCATCACCAGCAGGAAAAGGGAGGTCATAATTTCACTATACAAGACACTAGTGAGGCCCCACCTGGAGTACAGTGTACAGTTCTGGAGACCTTACCTGTGAAGGACATAGACAGGGTAGAGAAGGTTCAGAGGAGGGCAACAAAGATGGTACATGGATTGCATCACAAGTCCTTCACGGACAGGTTGAAGGAACTGAACATGTACTCCCTGGAGAAGAGGAGGGAGAGAGGGATATGATAGAGACATACAAGTATCTTACAGGAATACACTATTTTAAGTGAAAAAGATGTTCCAGGACTAGAGGGCATGGGATGAAGTTGGAGGGAGGACGATTCAGAGGAAACGTGGAGGAAGAATTCACAGAACGGGTGGTGGACAAGTGGAACACCCTGCCAGAGGAAGTGGTGGGGATGAAACAATCACGGATTTAAGAATGCATGGGATAGACATAAAGGAATTTTGGAGGTCAGGGTAAGGGACAACAGACTTCTAGGAAAACATACACTGAACTTACAAGCTCAAATGGGCAGACTGGGTGGGCCATAGGCTCTTATCTGCCGACACTATCTATCTATCTATCTATCTATCTATCTATCTATCTATCTATCTATCTATCTATCTATCTATGTAACCCGGAGTGTCTTACTGCACTTATAAAATGGCCCTTTAATTTTAGAAGCAGTTTTTTATTCTGAAACACATTTTTAAATAAGTAAAATGTAAGTGAATCTGTGTTTTAACATAAAATAGTCCTTCAGCCTATTTGTGCTAGATTAAAGTAGTGTTATACAGTGTGTGCCTCCCTGCCCACTTAAGCTTCATATTCCCCAGCCAGCCACAACAATTCACAAATGATGCTTTCCTCATTCCAAGTATGACACATAGCCCCTTTACTTTATTTCATTCTCCTCACTCTGTAGACAAACTAAAAGGAAGCCATAACAGAGGATTCTCAGTTACCCAATGCTGCAAGCATGAGCATGGTTCACAGAAACACAGACTGTGATGGCAGTTAAGGACCGCTTGGCCCACCTAGTCTACCCATTTCCCTACCTAGAGGATAAGCTGCAGATCCTATTTAACCTACAGCCTATTTCTTCCTACCCCCACAAAAATTGCCTTATGTCTGTCCCATGCATTGTTGAATTCTCCACAGTTTTAGGCCCCACAACCTCCTTAGGAAGGCTGTTCCATGCAACCACCACCTCTCTGTGAAAAATACTTCCTCACATTGCCCCTGAGCCGCTCCCTCTATCTTCAAATTGTGTCCCCTTGTTCTTGCACATCTCTTTTTCTGAAAGATGCTACCCTCCTGGACTTTGTTGATTCCACTGAGGTACTTAAACGTTTCTATCATGTCCCCTCTCCCTTTCCTCAAGGGTATACATATTAAGCTCCTTTAGCCTCTCCTTGTATGTCTTCTCTTGCTGACCCTGCACCATTTTAGTTGCCCTCCTCTGAACTGCCTCCATCCTGTCTATGTCCTTGTGAGATGGGGTCTCCAGAACTGGACGCAGTACTCCAGATGGGGTCTCACCAACTGTCTGTACAGGGGATAACAACTTCCTGTTTTCTGCTGGTGATGCCTCTCCTATACATACCAGTATCCCTCCAGCCCTCCCCTACCGCCTTCTCACATTGCTTGCCAACCTTAAGGTCATCTGATATGATTACCCCCAGGTCCCTTTCCATTTTTGTTGTTGTTACTACCTCTCCCCATTGTGTAGTCTTCCCCTAGGTTTTTGTTTCCCAGGTATATTGCTTTGCACTTCTCTGCATTGAATCCAAGCTGCCATACTTCTGACCATTCCTCCAACCTTGCCAAGTCCCTCTCATCCTTTCCACACCTCCTTGTGTATCAACCCTGTTGCAGATCTTTGTGTCATCTGCAAAGAGGCATACTTTTCCTTCAGTCCCTCTGCAATGTCACGTGTAAAGACATTAAAAGGACTGGACCCAGTACTAACCGTGCGGCACCCCACTAGTAACCTCTTTCTTCAGGTGGACTCCATTTACAACTACCTTCTATGTCCTGTTGTTCAGCCAATGTTTTACCAGGCTACCACCCTGGGACCCACTCCAAGGCTGGTTAATTTGACTACTAATCTTTTGTGTGGGACTGTGTCAAATGCCTTGCTAAAGTCTAGGTAGGCCATGTCCATAGCCCCTCCCTGGTCTACTACTTTGGTCACCCAGTCAAAGAAATCAATTAGATTCGTCTGACATGACCTTCCCGCTGTGAACCCATGCTGACTTGGGTCCTGTGCCCCACTGGCCTCTAGATACTCAACAATTCTTTCCTTCAGAAGTGATTCCATCACTTTCCCTACCACAGAGGTCAAACTGACAGGTCTGTAGTTTCCTGCCTCTGTCTTGCTCCCACTTTTGTGAAGGGAATCACATCAGCCTTCTTCCAGTCCTCAGGTACCACACCATCCTCCCATGATTTGTTATAAAGGGTAGTCAGTGGTGTCACTAGTTCTCTGTTTAATTCTTTTAGAATTCTAGGGTGAATTCCATCTGGCCCCATTGCTTTGTCCACCTTCAGTTTTAGGAGTTCTTTCAGAACCCTTTCTTCTGTGAAAGGACTGGGATCGACCCACCTCTCCAGAGTGCTTTTGTTAATTGGATTAGGCACCTCCCCACTTCCTCTTTTGTAAGTACTGAACAGAAGTATTCATTCAGTATCCCTGCTTCCCTTGTTCAAAACTGCTACACTCACTGGCAGCATCATGAACTGCTTGCTCTGTCTCTAAAAGCTAAACAACAGGTGAGTCATTTACCACCTTTGTTTATATAGTATTATTTCTGACTTTCTGCATTCTGTTTTTCTCTCTGCTTTCCCCACATTCAAGAAATGGAATGTTTACCATGGAATACAGAAATTCAAAACTCTCCTCAGTTCCACTGGTAGACTGTCCCTCTCCTAACATACTGTATACACACACATAGAAAGGCATTTTCTAAAGCCACAGACTCAATTATCTCACTGTCAGGGAAAGCAGAAGAGATTTCCTGATGAGCATGTAAAGATAGAAGGGGATTTTTCACTGTTAGTAAAGAAACAGTTGTAATGAAAACTAAATTATTGTTTCTAATTCATTTATGTGTGTAAGGAGAATGTGATAATCAAGGAAAACACATTTAATTAGTTTTCTTTTTATTTAAGATAGTTTTATTTTTAGGGCCCAGTTGAAAGTTTTACAGTGTAAAGGTAGCAGACATGTCTGTGATGGAAAATCAGTTCTGGTTGTAGAGGTACTGATGGAAGATAGTTCTGGTTGTAGGAGGACTGAATTGTTTATTGTGTGATGTGGTTTAGGACCAGGATGACTGTGTGTATATAGAGATTTAATGTATGGTCAGCTGATGTCTCTTGGCCAATGAGATTTTTACATTTTCTCATGCCATTTTATAAAGCTTCTACTACTTATGGCAGAGCAGGAATTATTACTTTCTGACTGAAACCTTGCCCAAAGAGCTGTACCAGTCATATTATCAATTGTTTGGTTGCTGGTCCATATATCCGTGGTTATGTGAACCCCTTCACCTCAGAGAGTTTCAGCTGTTTAGGACTGCATATGCACAAGTCATAAAACTATGGAACAGCATTTTATGAGAAACATGTTTGAAAGGGAACAGTGTACCATTGTTCAATCTGGTTCATGAACTTAGGGAAACCTTTCTGTGCAACAAAAGCAAAATGGAGCTGAAAACCATCCATCAGCTCCGATGGATCTCTTTAGCATGTTGGATGCTTGCGGGTAAATTTTGATGTCTTTGCAACACTTTCTTTTAATGTTAGTTGATGAGTGAAAAGATATTTTAAATTTGGGGACTGTACTTTCCACACTTTTTTCAGGTGGAGTACTATTGTGGGATTTTGCAGTACTTGATGGTGTCAGAAGAAAACAATCTATGTTTGTCTGGGAAACTGCAAGGACACATCAGGTGATTCAGTGTCACTTCCTGCTTCCAGTTCATTGTCACTATGGTCACCATCACCACCACCTCCACTACCGCCCATGCCAACCACACTGTCCTTTGCCCTGCTCCATCCAGTTGGGTGTTTCGCCTTTGCATGTTGTGTCATTACTGATGTTCCAAAATTTCCCACTTTGCAACCACAACTGATACCCTTTTTGCACAGACTGCATACAGCTCGAGTGGTCTGCAGCATCAGTATAAAATAAATTCCACACTAAAGATTTACACTTTGGCCCAGATATTCAAACCGCCAGGCTGTGGTGCAAGCCTGGGCGCCAGCTCAACATGGCTGTGCAGGGGCATGGACTGGGTGATATTCAATAGAGCTGCGCCATGGCTCAGCATCATTGAATATCGCACCCTGGACACCCGCCGGTGCGCGTAGGCGCGGTGGCACTGCGCCAGCGCCAGAGTGGAAACGTAAGGGATGTGCTAGTGCAAGTTCCATTGCGCTAGTCGCCAGCTTGATATTCAAAAGTTTACATGCAAATGGGGCCATAATGTATGCAAAGCGCCAAATGGGGCCATTTGCATGTCATTATGGCCTCATTTGCATGCAGGTGTGCCGATCCCGATGACTTGCACCTGGCGCCCTGCCAGGCAGCAACCGTCGGGGACCGATGTCCCCTGCAGTGCAGCAATGTGCCCCACAGCCCGATCGCGGGCAATAGTAAAAAAATAAAATCTCCTATATTCCTGGTGGTCCAGTGGACCGCTGTCTGCCGATCGCGGGCTTCAGTAAATAAAGAAAGAAATCCTATATCTCTGGTGGTCCAGTGGACGCTGTCTAACCAATCACGAGCTGGGTAAAAAATAACAGAATCCTATATCCCTGGTGGTCCAGTGGACTGCTGTCAGCCGATCGTGGCTTCGGTAAAATAATTAAGTTTCCTAAATCCCTGGTGGTCCAGTGGACGCTGTCAATGAGTGCGAGCTGAAGTAAAATAATTAAGGTTCCTATTTTCCTGGTGGTCCAGTGGACCAATGTCTGTAATCGCGTGCTTAAGTAAAATAACACTGACTCTCATATCCCTGGTGGTCCAGCGGATCCCCTCCACCAACCCACTGATCTCACTGCCTACTCCCCCGGTCAGTGGTGGGCGGCAAGCACCCACCCGCCTGCCGCCCGCGCCGTCCGCCGACTGACACTGTCCAGTAGAGCTGTATGCCCATTGGTCCACAGCATGAGCCAATGGGCGGCATCTACCGTACTACACATTCCAGATATGTGAATGGATCCATTCACATATCTGGAATGTAAGATGCTATGGGCTGCACACCCATTAGCTCATGCTGTGGACCAATGGGCGACAGCCCTACTAATGGTGTCAGTCGGCGGGCGTGTGGGGTGGCAGGTGGGTCGGTGCTGCCACCCGCTGCTGACTGGGGAGCGGGGCGGGGGATCAGTGGGGGTGGGGAGGGGGGTCTGCTGGACCACCAGAGATATGGGAGTCAGTGTTATTTTACTTAAGCCCGCAATCGGGCAGACATCGGTCCACTGGACCACCAGGGATGTGGAGCCAGTGTTATTTTACCGGCTTCCACGATTACAGACATCGTCCATTGGACTACCAGGATATGATCTATAGTTTTAATACCAATGCCCGCGATCAGGCATGGGGGCGCCATCACGGAGATGCAGCCAGAGCTCGGTGTCCACCACAGGTGGCAGCTGCCGTGTTGCACCTCGTACGGCAGCTCACCTGTGGGTGGCCGGCCATGCTCCTTTTTTGCTCAACTTGTGCGGCACAGGAAGGGTTGCGCATGCATGGCTCAGCACATCCTGGGCTGAATATCGGGCTGTGCAAATGTGCGTAGGGCATACCCCCCCACCTGCACCTGCATATAATACTGATGTGCTCGAGCGCGCGGAGTTTAATGCCAGGCGCAATTCCCGTTTGAATATCGTGCGGGGCACATCAGTGGAGTTGCGCATGGCGCAACACTGTTGCACCATGCTAAACCCTTTTGAATATCTGGGCCTGGTGTTCTGTAGTTTGGTGCCTGGCACTATTTATTGTACAGTCAAATGACCTGGAGGAAACCCTATACTGCTATTTCCTTGTTTACACATGAATTTTTCCACTCATGGTCATCTTCTTATTCTTATGTTTAGCATATGATTTTTTCTGCACTTGCCTCTCATGCCCTACAACGACATGCCCTCCAACCCCCACTGAAACTAATACGACCTTATTGCCACAAGATTCAGAAGAACTGTAAGTACTATCATTATCAGGTGGGATATAGCCTAAGCTATCCATTCCCAGTCCCCACCATCACCACTATCTTTATCAGTATTTGCTGCCTCAGCATCTGAGGTTATATTTGAGGAGGATGCCACCCCCGCATGCTGCTTCAGCAGCTGGAAGTCTCTTGCACATGTGGCAAAACATTCAGTACTGCTATGAGTAACTTCTGCCAGTTCTTTCCAAAACTCTACTATCATTTCATTGGTAACGTGTTTTTTTGTTCAGGAGGACATTTAGTGTCAGTTCTGGTGATGTTATTGTTATTATTGTTGCTATGTTTTTCATCTGTGATAGGATTCGTATTGTCCACATCATTTTTGTTGTATGTGGACCAGCACCATCTTCTTTTTAGTAGACTTAGTCCTGGAAATATGAGACATAGTAGACACAGCTGTGGTATTCAGTATGCCACAGAGATACATCACACGCGGTATAGCTATGACAGGGCATAGGGCACCATAACAGGCTAACAGACAGTATAATACATAAGCAATAAGTCACAAAGGGGTGTGTGTAAAACATATTTGACAGAATGGCCAGGGCATAGTAAGTTACTTAGGCTGAAGGCTGAGTGACTTCAGCCGCTGGACGTGGTGTTATATGTTTTACACACATCCCTGTGTGCCTTATTGTACTTATAAAATTGGCTTTTTTCACTTTTTACTGTTTGGAAAAGCATATTTATATGTAGAAACAATAGATTTACTAGATATTTGACAGGAACCTGTCCATGGAGGCTCAAATATCCTCTGTGGTTCGTTCCTGTTTTTCCATCTTAGAAACATTGCCAGGATTAAGCCCCTTGTCCGGCTCTGGACCTCCCTACTTGATACATGCCTTAGTCACTTCTAGGCTTGACTACTGTAATGCCCTCTATCTCGGGTCTCTGGAAGTTCTTTCACAGACTGCAGCTAGTGCAAACGCTGCCCGGCTTTAATCGGGACAAAGTAGGTGTTGTATCACTCCGGTATTGCTTGTGGTGCACTGGCTGCCCGTCAGATGAGTACTTTTCAAGGTGGGTTTTCTCACCTATAAGACCCTACATGGGCAGGGCCCTGGTTACCTGTCTGATCTCCTGGTACCGTCCACCTCTGTCCGAGATCTCTGCTCCTCTAGTGGTGGCCTCCTTAAAGTTCAGAGAGCAAGATTAAAATCTGCGGGGGACTGAGCTTTCAGAGTCGCTGCTCCCACTTTCTGGAACTAGTTGCCGTTTGAGTGAGAGAGCCCCCACTATAAAGGCCTTTAAGAGTCGCCTAAAGACCTTCTTATTTGTGCAAGCTTTGGGGAGTAAAATTTTATGTTTATTATATTTTAATTTATAATGTATACAGTATGAAATACTGTACAGTTTTATCTTGGCTACAGAGCCTGTGGGATTAGGCGTCTTTTAAATAAATTTGACTTTGACTTTGACTTGTGTGCATTTGTGATAAAATAGTCCTTCCGCCCACTGCCAAGTGATGTAATAGATGATGGCATTGTATTATTGCCTACTTTCTTCATCCTGTTTTTCTCTGTTTTCTCCACATTCAAGAATGTTTATCATGGAATGCCTACCATGGAATACATGGATTCAAAATTCTGCTCAATTCCACTGGCAGAATGTTTCTCTCTAACACACTTTACATACAGACAACAAAGGCCTTTGTTACAGCCAGAGCCTCAATTATCTCACTGTCAGGGCAAGAAGAAGAGAGTTTCTGATGAGCAAGGAAAGATAGAAGGATGATTTTCACTGTCAGCAAAGATACAGTTATAGTGAAAACTACAAACAATACTTATTGTTTCTAATTTGTTTATGTATGTAAGGAGAGTGTGATAATCAGGAAACAACATTTAATTAATTTGTTTTATTTTTTATTTAAGGTAGTTTTATTTTTAGGGCCCAGTTGAAGTTTTTTACAGTGTAAAGGTAGCAGACATGTTTGTGGTGGAAGACCAGTTCTAGCTGTAGGGGCTAAATGAAATGCCTGTGTTCCAAATGGCCATTGATCTGGGTTCCAGACTCTTCACTGCTGAGAATTCCTTTTTAACCATGTGTAAACCATATTTTATGCATAAGTAAGATCCAGTCAGATTACTGGAATCTACCCTGCTATTTTATAAAGCCTAAATTCCTTTCACTATACTGCAGAGAGACACAAAGTAGCTATGCCACAGACAGGACTTTGGGCACCTAACAGACACTGTATTATACAGCCTAAATGGTTTTCACTATACTAAAGAGACCCAGAATAGCTATGTCACAGACAGGACCGGGCACCTAACAGACACTGTGTAATACAGCCTAAATGGCTTTCACTACACTGCAAGACACACAGAGTAGTTATGTCACAGACAATTCTCGGGGCACCTAACAGACAGTGTGTGATACAGCCTAAATGGCTTTTGCTATACTGCAGAGAGACACAGAGTAGCTTTGTCACAGACAAGGCTTGGAGCACCTAACAGACAGTGTGTAATACAGCCTAAATGCTTTCACTATGCTGCAGAGAGACACAGAGTAGCTATGTTACAGACAGTGCTCGGGCACCTAACAGACAGTGTGTAATACAGCCTAAATGGCTTTCACTAAACTGCAGAGAGACACAGAGTACTAGCTATATCACAGAAGGGCTTAGAGAACCTATAAACAGTGTTTGTGTATATAGTACCTAAATGGCTTTCATTATACTGCAGATACCTACTGAGTAGCTATGTCACAAACAGGGCTCAGGACACCAACAGCAGTGTGTAATACAGTCCAAATGGCTTCACTATACTACAAGAGAGACACATAGTATATGACACAGACAGGGCTCAGGGCACCTACAGACTGTGTGTGTGTGTGTGTGTGTGTATGCAACCTAAATGTCTTTCACTATACTGCAGAGACATGCAGACTAGCTATATCTCAAACAGGGCTCAGTGCATCAGCAACACAGTGTAATACAGCCTATATGACTTCACTATACTGCAGAAAGACACAGAGTATATGTCACAGATAGGGCTAGGGCACCTACAGGCAGTTTGTGTGTACTGCATACAGCCTAAATGGCTTTCACTATGCAGAGACACACAGAGTAGCTATAACACAAACAGGGCTCAGGACACCCAACAACAAACAGTGTGCAATACAACCTAAATGGCTTCACAATAGTGCAGAGAGACACAGATCATATGTCACAGACAGAGCTCATGGCACCTAACAACAGACAGCATGTATACAGCCTAAATGATTTTTCACAGCTGCTGCCAGCAGCAATGAGCGTCTTCCCCTTTCTCCTTCTCTCGAGAGTGCCGTCACACTTGATGACACCCACCCAGATTATTTCCCTTTCTTCAGTCCCCAACCCTTGCTCCCCTTCCTTACTAGACAAAAGTTGCACATTAACTTTTTTTTTTTTTTTACTTTTTGTGGCTTTTCACCATGGTTGCAGCACATGCCGAATCTTGCTTCCTCCCACCAAGCTCCAGAGCTAGTCTGCGCATTGGGTTTGGTACATTTGACTGACTCCCAAAGACCATTTATCAATATCCCATCTCCAAGTTATCGACTGAATTAAAAGATCAATGCTCATGTTACTGTTTGCTTGAAATCCTGATTGACCGCTTCACAACACTGTTAAAGCAGAGAACTAGTTCAGCACACAACAGCAGCTAGTGCTATGGGAGTAAAAGTACAGACTTTGCTAAAGTGAAATTATTTCTCGAGTGTGACTGTGGGAATGTACTTCTGGTGCTGGTTTTGACTGAGTGCATGATTGTTAAACAAGCTGTGTTTCAGTACAGTAACATTAACATTATAATTATTATTGACTCACCAGCTTGGGTCCTTCTGGATGTTATATGTTTTCGCTACCACTATGATTTGAAGAGGCTCAGCATGTCCTTGTTTACACTGCTGCAAGAACACTGCTTTCCAAATGCATGCAGCTTTCACACATCAGCATATTCAGGACAGCCAGGTAAAGAGGCATTTGAGATTTAAATGTAATTTATTTCAAAGGGTTAAAATAGGCGTGCTATGTGAACAGTTCATCAGTTGAAGTGTGGTTGCAGTACCATATTGTGTGCAGTTCCTCGTAGAAATTCTTTTGTGACCCGATGTTCTTTTTCTTGTATTGTGTTTGTGATTTTCTCCTCCTTGCTGCATATTTTGTTCTTGAGGGATCGGGGTAGACCTTTATTGATTCTCTCAATCATGTTCTGTGTGGTTCTTGCTCATTGACAAGCTCTTTGACAAATCTAGTGATACCCACATGTGCAGATCCAATCAACGGACCGAGGCATCTATGCCACGCCTCAGCCTTGTTCTGTGTACATGGAAACCGAATATAATCTGATCACTGACAGACCATAGATCAGGTGGGAACAGTGGTGGGCTACGAACAATAGCATTATTGCACATCCTACGGCGCATCCTCCCAAGCACATAGTTCTCTTCAAACCATTCGATAACAGGGTGCAGCACTCTGGGAAGTCAGCCTTCAGTAACTCAAATGTGGGAGGTATTTAGTTTGCGGTAGGAAGGCTAATGCCTGTAAATGCCTCATCAGGAAGCTGAAGTCAGGGTCAGATCCATATTTTGCAGCCAATCCAATGCTCTGAATTTTCACCATATAATCAGTCCAAAATGGGACAGGCAGCCTTTATTGCTTGTGTTAGGAAATTCTGCTTTGCAAGCATTTATGGCTGCCTGTTCAAAGTCACTGACAATGAACTGTGACTCAAAATTGACACCATGCTCATCTACAATGTCCGGGATATCCTGGAAAGTGTGCACATAACAATCTTGAGATTTAGATGACATTAAGGCAAAAACAAGTGGTATCACTCTGCTGTTATCTGCACTACCAACTGGTGCATGTACCAAATACAGCTGGCAGTAGGGTTGGAAGAGTTTTAAAGTTATATCCATCAGCCAAACTGAAGCAGCTAACAGCTTTATGATGTTCACTTTAGTGGTGAAAATAAAGGTTTTGTCATCTCCACAAACAGATTCCTTTGCTAGAAATAACTCCCTGTCCATGTACCTCGGGAATCAGGGTTGTGATTTCATCCAGTGTATGGTGCTCGAGTGGCATATTTTCTTGGTGTGCTCTTTTGACCACCTGTTGTAAAACATGCCAAGATGGCATGCTGTGGTGCACTTCTGCATCAACACTGGCACATTCAGCCTGTATAATTTGTGGCGGTGAATCGTTACGTGCTAAGTGCGTGTTGTTTTATAGCTGCTACAGCTTCAGCCACAGGTCCCTCACTAGCATCAGGCAATGATTATGGTCTGTTTGTGAACGTAAATGGTGCTGACCTCCAACTTTAACAGTGCTCACACATCCATGGCATCCACACTTTTCTTTTGACAGCACCAGTAAAGAGGTCACCCTCTGCCTTTCTTTAACATACATAAATCCATCGACACATAGCTCGTCCATATCCCTTTTGTGAAGGGACTATCTTGCAGAGCTCCACCATAGAAGCAGCCATCCTAGGTTGCAGTGCAGTGTTACATGACGGTGTACCTGAGCAAACTAAGTACAGTCTGTCAAATGATGTGGAAGTACAATTAGTGAATGACAGGTGTACTAATCAGTATGACACATGATGTGATTATGTTGAGTGAAATCCATACTGTCTGTATTTAATGTTTCACTTCAGTGCAGCTTTCATTCAAAATAAATTCATTCTTTCAAATCAGTATGTCAGTGGCGTTTAATGTTTCACTTTAGTGCAACTGTCATTCTGATTACGTCGAGGACCTGTAGCTATACCGATTAATGTAAGTGCAGTCCACATGCAGTCGAGAGGAATCCCTACTGTCTGTATTTAATGTTTCACTTTCAAAATAAATTCAATCAGTATGTCAGGGACCTGTAGCTGAAGCTTTAGCTAGTACAGATTAATGCGAGTGCAGTCACCACATGATACTATAACATGAGGTTCTCATTCACTTATAATCTTTGTCGGGATTTCGACTTACGGTAAAATACTTTGCAGGCTTTTAAATGAGTCGGGATTCTGGAGGCTGTCAATCGGACATTGGTCTTCCAAGAGTCAGTCAAGCGTACTGCTCCCTGCGCATTCACACAGCAGACAGGGAGCTCAGACACCTCACTGACCAATCGGATTGTCAGGTTGGTGTTGTGTGCTCCTGTCTGCTGTGAAGCCCACAGACTGCCTGTAATGCCCAATTAGAGATTGGGAAGCACACAATTAGAAGAGACAGACTAGAATGGTAATGCAGCATTGGGAATACATAAGTGCACGCCATATTGTGGAAGTCACAACTCGGAAGCCGGCTTATTGACATCCACACGTGTTTGGAGGTTCACTTACTTTTAAGTTTAAATTTTAACACAGTGAAATAAAACTTGATTACTTTGGGCATTTTTTTCTGTAGACTGGACCCTTTTCTATTCCTTAATGGTGGTTTTAGAGTGCTGGTGTACAGTCTGGAGGCAATAAATTATACTTTAAACCAGCCCAGGTATGGGCTGCACAGTGAGAACTGGTTGCAGGGCAGGGAATCTATTCTGCATGGCATTTGCTGTGGGGTTACTGGCTGCAGGGATGCTAACTGGAGTAATATACTGTACTGGTGGGTTTGTGCTGCATCCAGGATATTTACTGGGCACATGGGGCTGCTGGTGGGGACTGCTGAGGCTGATTAATACTGACATAGTGCTCCCAGATCGATTGGACATTTGATTTTCCCTCTAACTCCATGGCAATATGTTTTTCCCTAATGACACTTCTTACTGCACTGTGTGACTCCTACATACATTCCTCTGTCCCTGGGCTAACTAAATGGGACCTAGGGGTCTCCAACCACGCTATCATGCCCTGTCTGGGGTCTCTGGCAAGCCTTTTTTCTGTAGGGCCCTGCACATTGCTACTTTGAGGCACTATGTACTGTATCCCATCCCCATCCACATCAGGAACCCCCACATAGACAAGCCATCCCTGCAGCTGTCACCCCCTTGTCCGGTTGGAAGAAGTCCAAGGAATGGAAGATCCACAGCAGAGAAGTGCTGCCCAAGATCCAACAGTATTACTTCTGGTAGATGAAAAAAGTGCACTTCCCTTTCCCTCTGTGTCCACCACTCACTAGCTGTGCTTGGCATCCATGACATGGCAACTTTATTAATCATTTATAATGCCGCAGAGACAAAGTGCACTGTACAAAATGTGGGTGACAGTGGGCCTCTTCTGGGTCCTTACATTCACCAGTTTCCGTGGCTGTTTTAAATTCAATAAAAAAAAACTGCCACGTCTGTGGCTGTAAGGAGCACATGAGTCTGTGAATTGGGGAAAAGAGATGGAGTGAGAGAAGCATTTTTTTTGTCTGACATATGTTTTCTGCACGACCCTGGGCAGCACAATAGCAGCAATTCTTTGTAGTGAATCTTCTGCTCCCCAGCCCTTTCCCAAAGGGGAGCTGGAGGTAACTGCAGCCACAGGGGTGGTTTGTCTATGGGAGGTTCCTGCTGTGGGATGGGGATGGAATACAGCCAGACTATTCTTTGGGAGGATCCAGCTACAGATAGAGTAGTTGGTTAAGAGAATGCTGGACTTGGGGCTGGTCCAGTTGCAGGAATTGTTTGGGGGGGTGGAGGCTGGTCTAGGTATAGGGTGTGGTTCAACTACAGGGAGGGTGTTAAACAGCCTGGTCCAGCTGCAGGAAGGTAGAAGGTTAAGGTGGGGAGTGTGGTGTTGTGGTGGTAGCCACATGTGGGAGTGGTCGGGAGGGCAGAGACTGGCCATGGCCTTGAAGGATAGTCAAAGTCGCGTGGAGTGTTGGGTCCAGTCTAGCTGAAGGGAGGGTGGTTGAGTGGGTTGCTCTGCTTGACAGCCATGAACACAGCAGGTTTTTAATTTATTTGTAGGTGTTTTATTTACTTACTTTTAAAATGCCACTGACAAGCCAGCCCAGTGCCACGGAAGGCTGAGGCAGCAGCTTCACCTGCCGCCACTCTGGTGACTCGGGTCAGGACCGATCTCGGGGCATCAGAGGTCAGCCTGGGGAGAGGGAGAGTGAGCATCTGGAGGACAGCTGTCCTTCTCTGGGGAGAGGAGACCGGCCCGGCATTAGCCTGACCACTAGCAGTGGCTGGTGATACAGGCAGCTGGGAACCACAACATGGGAAATGGAGGGCAGCGGGCATCCCATCATATGCACAGTAGCACGTGTAGGCACATCTGGATGGTATTGCACATCCACTTCTCCAGTGAGAAGAAAGCGAAAAATGGCCGTCGGCTTGGCAGGATGATACCGACCTCACTGGCTCTCTATCCAGGCTGCATGGCCTTCGCTGGAAACTGGATCGGTCCGTTGGCAGGTGGTAGCCGCTGACCCCCTGCCATGGGGCAAGCCATGGAGGAAGACCGGGATTGAGTAAGTCCCTGGGATGCCAGGGTGATAGGGATAGGGGTGGTGGAATGAACAGCCCACCCCAGTAGGAAAAAAAAAAAAAAAAAAATGCTGCTGAAAATGGCGCACTGCCCAGAATGTGTGGATGTCAGGGGGCCACTTCTGTTTTTTTTTTTTAAGTATTTATCTGTTTGCTGCCCCTCCCACCTGCGCTGCCACTGGACTTCCACCCAGTGGCTGCTGGAACTACTGAGGAGGGTGACAACCCACTCCAGGAGAGGAGAACTGCTGTTAGGCTGCTCAGTTCTGCTCCGCTCCCTTCCCCTGGTGCCGGGACCCCGATGACCTGAGGTTGTTTCTGAACCCAGGTCGCCAGCATGGCGTGAGTGTGGTGTCCAGCACTTCAATTCTCAGCGCCACCGGACTGGCTCTGCTTCTGGGTTTTGACATCCACAACATGGCAGTGAGCTTTACATGATCGGTGATAACATGTTGCCATTCTAGAACTGGAAGGAAAAGGTAGGCAGGCCGGCAATGAAGCAGTAGGGCTACTGCTTGTGGCATTGATGATCCAGCTCAAGTGAGCTTGGGAGTCAGAGGTTGGGAGGAAGAGGCTCGAGCATCCCAGGGACTGCTTTCCTACAGGGAGGGTGGGACAGTGCCCGGTGTAAGTCTGTCCCCTAGTGGTGGCTGGGGTTGGTAATCTGAGACTGTGGGGTGGCGGAGGCACGGCAGATACCCCATGCTCCATGTGGGAATATGTGCAGCATGACCATTGCCATCACTGTACACCTTTTCCTCTGCATGGGGGGTGGGCAAGAGAAAAGAGCATGGTGATGTGGATTTCAGAGTTTCCTGCCCTTAAAGAGTCCATTGCTGTGGATGTGAGAGGGTGCTGTCTTTTTAAGAGTCTGGTGCTCTGGATTTTAGAGGATGCTGTTCCTGTAAGAGTCTGGTGCTATGGATATGAGAGGGCACTGTCTCTTTAACAGTCCAGTTCTGTGGATGTGAGAGGGCACTGTTCCTTCAAAACTCGGTGCTGTGGATGCAGTGGTGATTTGCATTGCTAAACCAACAACTCACGTTTGGGAGCAGACTTGGAAGCAAGGACTTGGGTAGTAAGGCTGAGCAGGACTGCCACTAATAGCACTTCTCAGCCCAGGGTGGGATGGTGCGGTGGTCTAGTGCCACAGCAACCCCTAGTGCAAGGCCAGAGAAATGTTCCCCTGCCATGGGGAGCACTGCATGTCTTGAGTCCTCCCTTGGTAGGTTACACCAAGCCAGGGGTTAGGAAAAGTCCCTGGTGCTGCTGGCTCTGTGGCACTGCTACAACAAGCAATGAGACACGCACTTGGCATGCTAGTGACCAGGTTGGTACTCAAGCCTGAGGATGACTGGATTTGAGGCTGGAAGGGAGGTTTAAGTTGTATCCATGTGAATGGTCTCCTCCAGGAAGTGGGGATAGTTTAGTGTGTGCTGTTAGCTCCTGGGGTTGTGCATGGATCATGGGTGACCACATGGTGCCTGCACTCCCAGGATGCTGTGATGTACATGCCCACATGGGAGGTGGGTGAGGCAGGGAGGAGAGAAATGGGAAGTGCCACTTGGACCTGATTAGTGTCTTCCCACCATCTAACCCCTTAGTGCACTGACAGCATGCTCACAGCTGAAGTCCCAGTCTCCTAAAATATCAACCCCGTCTTGTATGCATGGGGACCCCAGCAGGGATACCAGGACCTGAACCTGGGGAGTCTGGTGGTGACATAAACCTGGGAACTTGGTGGTGATGACCAGCAGAGGAGGGTGAGTGGCGGACAGCGGGTACACTAGGAAACCTAAGAGTGGTGAGTCTGGGGACAAAGACAGGAGCAAAAAAGCCCAGTGCTGTGCACATGTGAGTGTAATGTCCTCTAAAAGCCCAGCACTGTGGACTCAAGGGGCAATTTCCTGTTTTAAGACCCTGAAAAGTGGTCCCTGGGGACATGAGATGGTGCTGGCAATATACAGAGAATACTGGCTCGGCAACTTTGCACAACCATTGTGTTCTGTCACAGAGGGTTGTGATTCCCTCTGACCTCGAGAGCAAAGTCATAACCCTGAGGTGAACACAACCCTCACTGAAGTCTGAATACTAATTGTTGTCTTTGTTTGGTCTTCTGTGTTAGAATTGCTAATGTTCATAGTAGTAAAGTAATCTGCCCACGAGCAGAAAAATTTAAAGGAGCTATGTACTGGAAGATTAACTTAGTAATAAGTAAGTATTCAGTTAATAGTTAGGTAGTCGTATATGCAAATTAAGGCAGTGCTGTGAAAATTAGATGATTACTTAAATGATTACTTCTGAATTGTATAACTGTATACCAATGAAGACTAATGAAGACTAGTTGAACATTTCTCAATAGTGGTAAAAGTAGTAATTGCAGTACTTGATTAGTATTCATATAGAGCCGTGTATGCAATTGGTGCAGCACAGGCTGCATGCTGTGCTTGCAGCTAGCCCAGCTATAAGTGCCGCTCACAAGGACAGATTTTGAGCAGCATTATGCATATGGCCTGTATACAGTGCTAGTACAAGGTGGCAGGCTAGCTAGCCTGCCCCCATGCAGTAGCACTGTATACAGGTCATACCCATCACTAGTCTTCACTTAAAACATGTTCCATGCACTGCATCTATGCTGGGTTAGCTGGCAAGCACAGCTGGAGTACAACACATAGCCTATATGCCTGAAGGCCATCCTGCTGTAAGTGCCCTCAAAGCAGAGGATATCCCATCTTGGCTTGAGGGTATCCCAATCCTGTTATCCTCATCCCCCCTTAGTGTAAAAATAAACAAATTGACAATATCGTTTGTGAAGCGCTGCAGGTGTGACTGTACTCTATCCCTCTGTGGCATGCAGATTCTGTATGCTGTTCTTATAATCTTCATGTGGCCAGGGTTTCATGTTGGTGACAGCTTTGGGCTATACCACTACCTGACTGTTACTCAATATGTACCCATGTGCACACTGACAATGTGAAACAATACAGAAATGCTGTTGCCTACACCTTCATTTTCAATGTATCTGCCTCTGTTAGTGGTCTAATATGTATTGGCACATTTACACACTTTACTGTAAAATGTACTGGCACTTTTACACAGCTCCTTAATGTAATGGTATACCAGCACCCATAATCTGCTACTCTGCATGGTTCAGGGATCCAGTTTGTCAGCAGAATGGGAATCCAACTGGATGCCTACTGGTGTCGTCCTCTCCACTTGCATCTGGCTTCCTGTCCCCACTGCACTCCTATATGTACATGTGGGCAGGGGCAAGACAGGCACCATCTTAAGTCACATAAAAGATGTTTTACAGCTTCTTTAACTCTCAAAATAAAAGTCTTTATCAATAAAATGAACTTGTCTTTGCTGACATTCGACCGATTTGAAGAAGATTACACCAAATGGAGGGTCCAGATCTTTCTCTATGTAAAACCACCTAAAATGAAAAATAATTATTGAAACTACATAGGCATGTTAGTTTATGACCAAAATAGTGATGAATAAACTTGAACATTTAAACACAGTTGTACACTACATCTTTTATGTTCATTAGAAAAAAACTGCAATAAATTTACACTTTTTTCTAAATCCAACCTAAATCATGCTTATAGGCCTCACAATATTTGAGTATATTTAACATTTAATGTTACATGTCTATGCTTACATCTTAAAGCTGGCAATTATGATGCTCTCCACCCACTACAGTTACTGATCAGTAAGTAATTTATTACTGGATAGATTTGAATTGTTTGTTCAAAGTAGACTTTACAGCAAAAAAATGACCAATGTGTGCCTTAATTTCTCAGAAACACAGAAAGTATGGCAGAAGTAGACTAGATGGTACTGTAGCAGCCCACCCACATCACCGTGAAAATAATCTGTAAACATATACAGCCACCACGTGGTGGATACTGGCTCCCACCACCCCAACTCCAATCCCGCCAAGCGTATCAGCTCCCCCTGCTACAGGCTACCCAGGCCAACCTGCCTCATCCCCAGCTCCCATAGCCCTGCCCCAGGACAACCCAAGCTTCCCCTGCCTTAGCGCCAGGCTACCCATGCCCACTTTGGCCTTCTCAGTTCAGTGGACCTTCATCTGGACCATATCAGCTCCCCTTGTCCCAGGCTTACCCATCCTCTCCAGGGTCTCATGGCCCTGCCCTATACCAGAACCAGTCTATCCTGGCCCATGCTGTCCCCTGAGCTACCCCAGTTCCTTTGTCCTGCCTGTGGACCACATCAGCTCCTCTACCATGCCCAAGCCACCATGTTCCCTCCCTCTGCCCTAGCCCACCCATTGGCCCCACCTATCTCAGCTCCACCCTGCACCATTCCTAAGATATCCTGGTTCTGTTTGGCCCCAGTTCCCATGTCCTGCCCCTAGACCACTGCATTCCACCTTGCACCAACCACCATCTGCCCTGTTTCTATCCTTAGTCCCTCCTGCTCCCCTGACTCGGACTTCCTTGGTCTACTTTGCTCCCTAGCTCCTGTAGCCCTGACCCAGAACAACCCCAAGTCTGGGTTACTCTTGCCCACCCAGCTCTCTCTGTTCCCATGGCCGTACCCCTTGACTACTCCAGATCTCCCTGTCCTGGACTTACCTGGCCCTTTAGCTCCCATGGCCTTGCCTCTCCACCCCACCCCCCATCCCAAGCAGGGCTCTGCAATCCCCTCCCCTGGAGGAGGCAGCTCTTTGGATGTTCAATCCCCCGATGACCCTCAATACCCAAGTTTGTCAGCGCGGAATGCTACCATTATATGTCGTGGGGGAAGAGGAGACAAACGGTATATGTCATTCATTAAGTTATGCAGAAATCAATCTTTTCCTAGTATTATCAATGACACTCACCACTCTGAGCAATCCTCTCACTCATTGGTGCTCTCATGCTGTGTTGATCAGCTACTGATAGAGCAGGTGGCCATGTTCTGGGTTGGGTGGGAGGCCTTTGGCAATTGGGCTATCCTGAATATCAACACAAAGTCAGCTTCTGCGATGGTTTCTAAACCAGTAATCCACCTTTTAGAATGTTCAGAGAAATAATTCACAGTTTAGAACATGAATTATTGCTCTAAACAGCTGCTAATCACTTCGGCCTCCAGCAAACCAGATGCAGGGCCTGGGCGCAATCTGATTATGATAGACAAACCCCTTCATGAGTGCCAATTTCAAAATAGCGCCAGCAAAAACAGGCACTGGGTGCTGTTAAAATCAGCACTCATGAGAGCTACCTGTCATGTATATTTTAGAAACAACCTGCTCATATCATCTCCTTGCAGAATGCACTGGTAATCTCACAATTTGTGAGGTTAGTGACATCATGAGGGCACTATAGCATTGCTCTCATGCTCATGATGTTACTGACCTCAGTCAGTGTGACTTGTTCTGCATGGAGGGGTTCATTATTCCTGCATGTGCCTACAACCTTCTACCAAATCTCAGAAGCAGGTCGGACCTGGTCAGGAGACGCCAACAAGCGCCAGCTAGGTTAGAGTCTGAAAATAGTTCTCATTTCAGGCCAAAATAAATAAATACCCCCATGTCCTTTAACTGTTGCTTAGGCTAAATAGTTCCTTGCAGTTCACCTTGTGCATTCCTTTTAAGAGATTCCCTAATGAGGGGCACAGGGAGGAAGTGGGTCTAACACACACGACCAAGAGGTGATACGTTGCATCCCAGGGTAGAGGCTTTTCAGCAGTGTCTATTATATATTTTTATTCAGTTTTTCCCTCGTTTTCACCTGCCCTTATTCATCATACTTTTGGGGTTTGATCTTCTCCACAGTTATGTCATGCCAGTTTTAAGTACTAATTAAAAAATTATTTTGCTACTGTTTGATATTTGAAATGGTGCCTGAGCCTCAAGGAGGCGCAACATAAAGTAAAGTCGACAACACTAATACTACTAGAACACCATAAACCACTACTGCCACCAACATCAGCAACTCCATCTTCCACAGCCTCAGATACTAGATCCCCCACCCCAGACCCGTCTCCTTCTTGAATCCCCCCAACACTAGCCCCCTTCCCCACCAGGCCTCCCCTCCAGAAAGTAATCACTCTCTCTACACTGCCCCTTCACCAGTCCACCTCCCTCCAAAGCACCTAACACTAGCCCCCACAGTACTTCTAAAGTAATTGAGGACTGAACTGGCAGCCCATTTGGCAGCCCTGTTCAGTGAGTCCATAGACACTGGAGTGGTCCCAGAGGACTGGAGAAGGGCAAATGTTTTCCCTCTTCACAAGAGCAGTAGTAAAGAAGAAGCAGGGAACTACAGGCTAGTTAGTCTAACCTCTGTAGTTAGAAAGATAATGGAGGCACTCCTTAAGGAAAGAATAGTGGAACACCTGGAATCAATGGACTGGATCTAGGCAACATTGGTTCTCTGGTAAAACAACAAAACCAGCACCACTCCAGACTTATGATGATGCATTAGTTGCGAAACCGGTCGGGCTTTGTTGCTGCTGCTGAGCTACAGATGGTATGTTGCAGGCACTGAGCCTTCCATGAAGTGTTTGTGATTAAAAGCCTTTTACAGCTTTAAGTCTGGGGTGGTGCTGGTTTTGTTGCTTTACCTTGTTCCCTTAATATAACCTGGCACACTCCTTTACAGCTGGAGCTGTTTTTGCTTTCGTTAACATTGGTTCTCTGCAGGACCATCCTGTCAAACTAATCTGATAGATTTCTTTGACTGGGTGACAAAGGCAGTAGACCAAGGGGTGGTAGATATTGCCTAGCTCGATTTCAGCAAAGTCTTTGATATGGTCCCACATAGGAGGCTGGTCAACAAGCTAGGCAGCCTGGGGTTGGAACAGAAGGTGGTGAACTGGATTGGAAATTGGTTAAGGGACAGAAAACAGAGGGCAGTGGTGAATGGAACCCAATCAGATGAAAGGGAGGTGATTAGTGGGTACCTCAGGGGTCAGTTCTAGGGCCCGTCCTCTTCAATGTCTTCATCAGTGACATTGCCAGATGGAGCTGGAGGGAAAGGTTTGCCTGTTTGTGGATGACACCAAGATCTGCAATAGGGTGGATACTCCTGAGGGGTGGAAAGGATGAGAAAAGACCTGAAACTGCTGGAGAGATGGTCAGGGCATGGCAGCTAAGCTTCAATGCAAGAAGTGCAAAATCATGCATGTGGGAGCAGGAACCCAGGGTGAGCTACAGGTTTGGGGGAGTTGCTTACAGTAACTAATCTCAGTGCAGCTGGAACAAAGGGGAGAGAGGTGACCTGATAGAAACATTCATGTACCTCAAGGGCATTATCTAGGTGGAAGGGATAACATATTCCAGATTAATAGTAGTGCCAGTACAAAGAGATCATGACATGAGACTGAGGGGTGACCACATAAGGGCTAATGTCAGGAAGTTCGTTTTACGGAAGAGTATGGTGGATGCATGGAATAGCCTGCCCCAGGAGGTGATGGCAGTCCATACAGTGGCAGGCTTCAAACATGCATGGGACAGAAACAAAGGAATAATAGAGATAGGAAGAAAAGCTAAAGCCAATGACCAGATAGAGGCACTGGATGCTTTGTTAGGCAGCTTAAATGGGCAGACTGGATGGACCTAGCAGTCCTTATCTGAGAACAGCATCTATGTATCTATGTACTCAAAAGTATTCCATCTGCCTCCAGAGTACCCAGCACTAGCCTTCTCTCTCATGGCTCCAGACACTAGTCCTCTCCCTCTATAGTACCCTGCAGCAGCCCACCTCCATCCACAGCACCATACAACAGCCCACCTCTGTCCATATCACCCAACACCAGCCAGTTCTGTCCACAGCACCCAACACCAGCTACTTCCATCCACAGGTATCCACCAGCCACCTCCTCAATAGGCCCCATGATACTAGCCTCCTCCTCCACAGCCCCAATACAAATACTTCTCCTTCCATAGCTCTGGACCTTAGCCTCCGTCCACGCACTCCAACACTACCCCTTCCTCCACAGCACAAGACAGTTGCCCTCACAGCCTAGACACTAGCCCCCACCCTCATAAGCACCCTAAACTAGCCCCTTCTTGCACTGTCCCAGACAGCACCCTCCTCCATGACCACCACAAATATCCCCACTCCCACAGTCTCAAACTGACCTGTTTTTCCACAGTCAGCAATACTAACTCTCTCCCTCCAAGACCCCCGACAAACACTCACTCACTCACTCACTCACCACTCACCTCACTCACCCCTCCCACATGCCCAGCTCCAGCTCACACTGTAATGGGCATGGCCACAACATTACAGTCAACCCACATATAGGTAGAAGTTGAGTCTCTTACCTGAGTAATAGAGAGCCATAGGCAGGCCTTTAAGGGATGATGTCCACGCAACCTGTAAAATAAAATATTAAAAAGGTCAAAGGATCCACAGTTCTTAGAGAGTAAATAGAGTGGAAAAGAACAAGTCAGGCATAGAATTATACTTATCCGATGGGAAAGGAAGGAAGGAAGGAGTCCATGTTCTGTCAGATCTGTAAAATAAAAAAAATCAGGTTAATATGGAGAAAATATATGTAGCAAATACCACCAACAGCTTAATCTGGTTCAATTTCAGTTGCTTACCATCTGTATCCCTCCTCCTCCCCGATAGCCCCTGAAAAGGGACTTCTGGGCCCAGTGAGCTTACTGGGTCAACAAAATGCAATAAATAAATATAAATAAATAAATAAGAGCTGAAACAGAGAGCCAAGAGATGCAAGAGGCATATGAAAGCTAAGAAGTAAGGAAGCTGTGAATTTAGAATTAAAGGTTACAGTTTGGTCAAAGTAGGAAAATAAGACACATAGAAAAGGAAATAAAGTAATGAAGACAGGAAAGAGTAGAGAAAGTGTTGTTTGTGGGTGAGGCTCAGCTTAAACCCCTTAGTACTCTGGATGGACGGGTGGCCAGTATTTCAGAATAGTAGGTTAATGGAGCCTCTATTGGGCTGATGGCCCAGCTTTAATGAAATAGGGAAAGGAACATTGTTTAACCAGGAAAATCACACTAAGCTGAAGCTTGTTTCCAGGTGCGACCTGGAAGTACAAGTAAATTAGGACTTGCTCAGGGTCACACGTATGCAAGTGGGGCTGTGGGATTCAAATCCAGGTCTCCAGGTTTGCAGATCAGTGCCCTAAACCACAGTGCAATACTGCCTCTTAAAAAAATAAAGTTAGCACTGGTGGTCCTGTGGGCTAGGGATGCCATAGGAGGCCTGCTCCCTAGAACTAGTAGCCCAGGTGGGCTAGTGGGTTTGTCCTGGAGGCAAGTGGCCAATGATGTTAAAAAACTACAACACCTCCCTGGGGTCTAGGGGGACTCTCATGGCCCCCATTTTATGTTGAAGAGCAGGGAGGAGAGTTAATGAGGAGGACAAATTGTGGCTGCTGCAGCAGCCATCTCTTATCCTGTGATCACACTGAAAGTGAACGTGCCTGCAGGCACTTGTTACTTCCAGCCTGTATGAAGCTCAGACTGTGGCATGCTCTGTGGCGGTGAGAGAGGGAAGACAGAAGTTCTGCAGGAGGTGGAGGAGGCCATGGTAGGAGTGCCTTACTCCACCTTCTCAAGCAGCAATTCTGGTAAATGCCTTAGGACTTGGAAGGCTGCAAGTGGAAGCCAGGTAGAGAGCTGCACTAGTGGTTAGTTAAAGCTCCCAGTCAAGAGCAGGAAAATGACAGGAGCCACCAGTATGTGAAGCCACTCCTGCAGCAAATGTAAAATGCTCTGAGAGGACTTCACAACAGAGAGAAAACAACAACTGAAGGCTACAACCATGTAGGTTGTGAAACAAAACATAACAGCAGTGCAAACCTGTAAATGCTGGCAGCCATGGCTCTGTCTACTTCCCAAAATTTAAATTTAAGTGCCACTGTATATTGATCTCCATGTCCACATGCTCAGGCACATTATGACGTGCATAAGAGTGTTATTTTTATTACTGCAACCCCCTACAAATGGGGGTTCCTGAAAAGTCTTCCTTGAGCTTGCCTAGATGCTCACTGCCAGGCTGGTATCCTGTGTTTTAGCAGTTTAAATGTGATTGCCAGAGAGTGCCTGTATAGCCTCTGTGTACTGTCTCTTTAAGATCTGCCTGGATTGCAGTCATAATTAATTTAAGACAGAGCTCTGTTAGAAGATGTAACTGTTTGCTGATTATTTATTAGAGTGTTAGTAATATTATAGTTTGTTCTAACCTGCCTTCTTTGCAGCATGGACAGTTCTGTTTGTTTCTATCATCTTGGTCCTGGACTGCAGAATGGACCAATCAGTACATTGGGATTCTGAAATGGAGCCTGCCTACAGGGGCTTGGTGGGGCCAAAACTTGTAGGAATTGTAGTTTTGGGCTTTTAGTGCCTAAAATAACCTGTAGAGAGTCCTTGTTGTGACTGACAGACAGATCAGCCAACCGAACCTTTTGGATCTTGGGGAAAGTCCCCACACTGCTTGCAGTTTCAGTTAGATCTGAGTTGGGAAGTGAAGAAGTAACAGCTCGAGATAGTTCGAGCAGCAATCCATAGTGGATTCACGTGGGGGAACTGTGGAAAGGCCTGAGTTTGGCCTGCATGCTGCCTGCTGTTCCTGAGAGGAACTTGTGTTTTTGGACTGAATCCGAACATGGAGAGTGAATTAAGCCACTGAACTGTGACCAGGCTTTAACCTGAAGAAGACCGAAGATTTGCTGAATGCAATCGGCCTATCAGGACTTCCAGCTACCTCTGGACTCCCGGATTGTGCAGAGACTCTGTAATTGCGACCGGAGAGCCATTTGCCTGGTACAGTGGAATTTCCTTACAAGTAAATGTGTTGTGTGCTTATAGTGTAGTGATTTGGTTCCCCACTGTGTGTCTGAACTGTGTTTTGCTTGCTGAAGGCTGTATCCTGCTCCACGGACTGAATCCGTATCCATTTCCATTTGCCTGGGCCCTGCTACACTGGCCCAGCCAGAATACCTGCTATGCAGAGAAAGTCATCTGAGAGACTGGCCTGTGGATCAGCCCCCTACTCAACGCCTTGAACAGGAATGACGCCTCAGTGATTTGTGTCGGCCTGCTTCTCTGGGCACTCCAGCTCAACAGTCTGCAGTCTCGATTCCATCCTGCCTGTGTCCAGTATTGGGTATCGTGAGTAAACATCTGGGTAGCTCCCTGCAACAACAGCTAAATCTAAAAGTGTTGTCATCTGATTGTCTTGTTGCCTTTCCTTTCATGAACTGAGCCCTCCAGCTCTGGATTACAAACAGCATTAATCGTGCATGTTGCTTTCTTCCATCACAGGGCCCAAGCCAGCTGCAACATTCCTGGGTAGCCCACTATTTTCTACCTGGGTACCCAGAGTGTGTGACTGTGTAGGGATTCTGAACTGCATGCATAGCTGTCTGATTAATATAGCTTTTAAGCAAATCAACCTGATTACGCCCTCCTTGTTCAAGTCCCTGAATAAATCAGATTTAACTTTGTTTGCATTTAACCTGTCTGTGGTTCCAATTTGTGCCAAGAGTATTGTACTGTTGTTATTTGCTGTACTTAACCTTGTTTTACAGAGGTGTCCCCAGGGTCAAGTTAGAGGAACCAGCCTGGTAGTAAGTGCAAACAGTGTGGGTAATTGCCTGGTGAATAAGGGTCATTGTGAAAGTAATTATTGTATATTGTTCAGGCCACTAAAAAGGGAAAAGAGGCGGTTACAGTGTCCCGGGAGACTGTACCTAGGTTAGCTTGACCACTAACACCTCGATCTCAGGTGGAGGCACCGTTCATTACCCAGGCCCATAACCTGCCTACTAGCCAAGCAAGCAGGGGTAGTAGCCCTGGGATAGTGCCACCTAGGGGTTACGTCTTGGAGGCTCACGCTAGGAATTTGTACCTTCTAGTGGTCGAAATTACAATTATTGTCAAACATAAATGGCTACCCTCAATAGAAATGGCTGTACACCAGTTGGTGGGGTGGTGTACGGGTGGGAGATCAACCCCAACATACTCTGCTTATACTGGTTATCCCCTGGGTACCAGTAAGGACACTGTACAGGGAGCACTCTCCAAAGTTGAATGTTTAAAATACCCTGTGGTGGTGGGTCGACAGGCTGATTTGATCGCCCAAACTTTCATAGCCTTGGCAGAGTGTAGTGACCTCGTGGACAGCTCTAAAGTGCCACAGACTATTGCCCCAGAAGATCCCAGCTGCCTGGAGAGTGATAACAAAAGACAGTAAAGACCCCAGGGAGGATGGCGCCCACCATTATCTGAGATTTTTGAGGAAAATTTGCTAAGTTGTTGCTGGAGGAAGGAAGACCACAGAGGACTTCAAAAGTTATTCCTGTCACCTGGGGTGTTCCTTCTCCAAGACCCTGCCATTTCCCATGCCTGTTCCTTCACCAACTCCTGTGTTCACCTCCATGCCTACAGTTAGTCATGACTTGTATCACCAGCTGAGGATGTTTTAAGACACCCTCCCACACCCCAGGGGAGGACAATTGGGAGAACTTGGATAGACTATGTTGTCCCTCAAATCTGAGAATGGCAATGCCTCAAACCAGAAAAGAGGGTAAGAGGTGGTTGAAAGCCTCAGAAGTCCGTCCAACTTACTATCCATGCTACACAGGCTAGTAATCCAGAAGCAACTGCTCAAGATTTTTGAATGCATTGGACAATGTGTATAGGAGTCCATTCGTATGAGGACCTGTGGGTGGGGTCAAAAACACTCAGCAATACCCAGGGAGCCCTTATCTGTGTATGTGCCTCGACTCAAAGCGCTACTACAGGAATGCCTAAAGAAAGGTGGTATGGCCCCAGCTATGTTAGATCAGAATAGGGTGGACCAACTTCTCAAGTCAGCCCCATTCTCTGAATTATTGCTGCTCCAACTATACCTTGCTGCCGGTTGGTTACGCCTCCTACCTATGATGGACTGATGAAGGAAATTTGGAGGATTGAGAGGAGGCAGCCACATTGGAGGCCCTCCTGTATCTTCTGTTGCTGCTGCCAGGTGACTGAGGATGCACATGTAGAGTGATGCTCAGGGCAAAATACAGTGCCAGCTGAACATCGGGAGGCTAGCAAGGACACTCCGCCCTTGGGCGAGATACTCAGGAGGTCCGAGAAATGAGAGCTACCATTTCCCTACCCTACCTAGCCCATTCCAGAGATACCATGGGCCCAATCCCCTCTCAGAGTGTGCCGCTATGGGGTGGGGATACACTCCCAGGCATCCCTATTAACAGCAGCCCAAAGATTGATGAATTGACTATGAAAGTGAGGGAATTACTGCTGCGTCTCTCCATGCTCACCACACACCAGACAGAGGTTGAATCACAATTTTCTGTTAGTGGTACCCCACATTAGCCCCCAATGTGATGCCTCACCACACCAGACTCTAGAAAGCATACTTTGTCATAATTGTGGGAAGGAGGGCATATGAAGAAAGAATGCCAGTCCCAAAAGACTTAGATAAGGTTGTATACAGACTTCAAGGGAAGCTCCAGAAGCTAAACCATGGCCGAGGGTGCTGGAAACAACCGCAATGAAGGCTCAGAAATCCCAACTCCAACTTCTTTGTGGCTAAGTTGTCTGTACTGGCCCCTGCTATTGTCCCCAGAATGGTCCGAGGTAGTGGGCCCTTCAATGGAACTACACTGATAGTGAATGGTGTGTCCACCCAGGCCATGCTTGACAGTGGATCTCAAGTGACTATAGTGTTCCAAGACTGGTATCGAATGTACCTGCCTGATGTGCCCTACAACCCTTGGAAGGCTTGCATGCGTGGGGGTTGGGTAGGAAGTCTTATCCGTACTCAGGTATATTGGATCTGGCTGTCTTTCCCTACCTCAGTGGCTGGAGTGGTTGCGACACTGGCATTAATGTGTCCCCCTACTGGACTGTATGATGGAGTTCCCTGTTAGTGGGACCAATGCCCATATGATTGGGAGGCTGGTGCAACTCTGTCATGAGAAACAAAGGTGACCAGACTGGGGGCCCAAGAATTCTATCTCGGATCAAAAGGGCCTATGATTTGCAACAAAGTCTGAGTAGACCATGATGAACCGTGGGGATCATGTGGAAGAACGATCCTGACTCAATGGTACTGGCCCCTAATGCCCAGTGTACTATTCATGGGAGGTACACATCCGGAAAGATGTCAAGAACAAAATATTGATGTTGGATGTGCCAGGTGATGGAAAATTGCCAGAAAGATTATTGGTCAATCCCAGTATTTTGCCTGCTCATGCCATGCCTATGCACGACAGTGATGGTCCAGATTCAGAATGTGTCAGATTGGGAGATCTGGGTGAACAGAGGGTGCACCCTAGCTACAGTACATTGCACAGACACTGCTGTATTGCCCAGCAACAAGTGCTCTAGCGAGAAGGAGAGTGACCCGGACTTATTTGACTTTGACTTTGGTGATTCCCGTTGCCAGCTGAATGGAAGGCTAGAATTAGCAAGAAACCCACCCAGAAAGACCAAGTGTTTTCATTAAAAGAATGGGACCTGGGTGTGTCCAGGGTGCAGAGCATCACATATGCCTGCATGATGACTGGCCATTTTGAGAGAGATCCTGAAATCTAGCCGCAGCAGACATAGATAATGTGAGACGACACCTGCAGGAAATGCTGGCTGCTGGTGTGATATAAGAATCCAGGAGCCCGTGACTCTCCTGTTGTGGTTGTGCATAAGAAGAATGGGTCTGTGAGGATGTGTGTTGATTATTGAACCCTGAACCGGCAGACCATCCCTGATCTGCCCCCTCACTCATCTCTTCAATCTTTCCCTCACCACTGGATCCATTCCCTCCACTTGGAAAACAGCTCAAGTAGTTCCTTTACTCAAATCTGGTGATCCCATGGACCTCAATAATTACAGGCCCATTTCCATCCTATCAGTTCTATCCAAGATGCTCGAAAAGTTAGTAAACTCACAATTAAGGGACTACCGGATAACAATAACCTCCTAAATACAGCACAATCAGGATTTAGATCAAGGCATAGCACCATTTCGCCCTAGCCAAAGTAACCAACGACTGGCAGATTGCTGTGGATAAGAAGAACAGTACCTGTGCTGTGTTCCTGGATTTGAGCAAAGCATTTGACACAGTGGATCATGAATCATTAATCACCTCCTTGGCTCACTAGGGTTGGATTCCCCTTCACTCAATTGGTTCAAGTGCTATCTATCAGATAGGTCACAACTGGTAAAAGATGGAAACTACCTATCCACCTTAAAACCACTGTTAAGAGGTGTACATGCAAGGCTCTATTCTTGGCCCATCCTCTTTGCCATCTATATTAATAATATTGATGCTAACCTCACTCAATCCAACATCCATCTGTTTGCTGATGATACTGTATTATATGTTAGCAATCCTTCATTCTCTAAAGCCTGTGAACTGCTACAATCTGAATTTTCCATCCTACAACACAACCTACTGGATAAAAAACTACTTCTAAATGCAAAAAACAAAAGCTATGTTCTTTACCTCAAAGAGTTGCTCTGCCACTACCCCACCATCCACCACCCTACAACTAACCACCTTACTTGGAGAGAAGCTGGAATTCGTTGATAACTTCAAATACCTTGGAGTCTGGATTGATAACAAGCTTGACTATTCTGTCCATATTGAGGAGCTACTAAAGAAACTGAGACAAAGGCTTGGTTTATTTTTAGAATAAAGCACTACCTCAACAGAGACTCCAAAAAGATTAATCCAGGCTTCATTCCTATCCCTCATTGACTATGCTGACTTTCTGTATGGACATTGTTCACTCCCCCTCTTAAATAAACTGGACACCCATACCACAGGTCCATCAGATTCATTACTGACCTTCCTTCAGCACCCATCATGCTCCCTTTATAAGGCAGTTAACTGGACATCATTACAACACAGAAGAAATAGGAATGCTGCAATTTGATATTCAAAGCCTTATCAGGCAAGCTACCTACCTATATCTCAGACTGTTTTACTCAAATTACTTCTAGGCCATACAACCTAAGGATCAGCAAAATTATCATTCTTAAGGTCCCCAATGCCTGCACCCAGTTTGGGGGCTGCTATCAGCTACTCACTAGCAATTGTTTGAATTCACTCCAAAAACCATGAAGCTAAATAACCTCCTACCCTTAATATCCTTCAAAAGATTATTCACCACCCTATTCCCAGAACTCTGCAACTGCTTCCACAAGGCCTAAACCCGGCCCTACCTACCCCCATTTTTTTTTTTTTTTTCGTGTTCCTATATGCTGATAAAACTCCCGTTTCCAGTCCCAAGATTCACCCTCAAAATGCCTGCTAGGTCCTATAATCTACATATTACTCCTGATGTGCCCATTGCCTTCTGTCTCACAGATTAAAAGTTTTAATGTGCCGTGTACATATGTATATTGTTATATATTAGCACTTATGTCATTGTATTACTGTTTATGTTACCCTGTCATTGTATTACTGTTTATGCTACCCTTGTCAATGTAATAACACTTGCACTTCTTGACGCTCAGGTCCATCTTGTAAATGAGCTATGCTCAATGATGTTCCCTGATTAAATAAAGATTTTGATTGATTGATTGATTGATCAATACACCATGCCCCATATACAAGATGCCCTGGATTGTTTGAATGGGAGCAAATGGTCATTGGTATTGGATCTTCACAGTGGATATTACCAGATTCTGATGGCCATGGAGGACCATGAGAAACCGCCTTCATCTGTCCTTTGGGGTTCTATGAATTTCTGAGAATGCCACAGGGGATTTAGGTGCCCCGCCACCTTTCAGAGACTGATGGAACATGTGGTGGGAGATATGAATTTGCTGGAATGTCTGGTGTACTTAGGCAATGTTATTGTATTTGGGAGCACATTAGAGGAGCATGAGACCCGACTGTTTAAAGTCTTAGACTGACTGGAAGACTTCAGCCTCAAGCTGTCCATTGACAAGTGCCAGTTTTTTCAAACCTCCATGAATGCGTGGGGTACATAGTATCTACAGAAGGGATAGAGACCGATCCCAGTAAGGCTGAATCTCTGACTACTTGGCCCCAGACCCATAATTTGAAAGAACTGCAACATTTTCTGGGGTTCTGTGGCTACTGCCGCAGGTTCATAAAAGACTGTTCCAAGGTGATTCACCCACTCTTGAATCTTACTCAGGGTTACCCTCCTACCAATCAGAATACAAAAAGGGGCTGTCAAAGACCCAGAGAAAGTATACTTCACAGAGGTGAACTTTTCGGTCCTTGACACCACTGTGAAGCGGCCTTCCACAGTCATATACCAACTCACCCACACTCCCATTCTCACTTATGCTGACCCCACCAAGCTTATGTATTGCATACTGACGCTAGTCTGCAGGGTCTAGGAGCTGTGCTGTATCAAGACCATGAGGATGGTTTTAGACCAGTGGCTTTCGCCAGAAGGAGTTAACCCGTCAGAGCGAAACTACCCTGTGCACAAGCTGGAGTTCCTTTGCTCTGAAATGGGCCATCGTTGACCAGTTTCATGAATATCTCTATGGGGCAAGATATTGGTGAAGACTGACAATAACTCGCTGACCTATGTACAGACTTCAGCTATGTTCCACTGGGCACCGTGGCTTTCTGCATTATCAACCTATGATTATACTGTCGAATACAGACTGGGCCTGAACCATATTGATGCTGATGCCCTATCACGAAGGCCCACTTCCAAGAGTGACTGGATCAGGCTGTCTGAACCTGACATCCGAGCATTGCATCAAAAGTTTGATAGAGATGAACAGATGTCTCGGACACAGTGGACTGTTTAGTAGATTGCTTGGGCCCTTTCTATACTTGCAAACTGGCTGCCAATTGCCATTTCTCTGCTCTAGATATTAGTGCACTACCTCAACTTGACAATGACAGTATTCAGCGGGCTCAATCCCAAGATCCTATGATTCAACCCGCGCACTTGACGCCCTGCATGCTGGGAAAGATGTGTCTGAGTTGCGTTCCCCAGACTTGCGAACTACCCTATTGTTCAAAGAAGGCCCCAGGTTGAAGCTACTCAATCAGTTGTTATACAGAGAGATAGTGGATCGTAGTGGTCAAGTAGACAAGCAACAATTGGTCTTGCCCATGGCCTTCAAACACTTGGTACTGAGGTCCCTCCACGATCACGTGGAGCACCTCGTATTGACAGGACTCTTGACCTGGTATGATCTCGATTCTACTGGCCCAAGATGGAGGCCAATGTTGAGCACCATGTAAAACCTGTAGTCGTTGCCTTCAAAGAAAAGCCCTGCCTCAGAGGGCTGCCACCCTTGTCAATATCACTACCAGCACCCCATGGAACTGGTCTGCATAGATTTTTTTGCTTAGAACCTGATCAATGGAATATTGGCAATGTGTTAGTAGTTACGGATCATTTCACATGGTATGCACATGCTTTTCCAACTAAAGATCAAAAAGCCTCTACCGTGGCCAAGGTGCTACTGGAAAAATTCTTCATCCACTATGATGCCCCCAGTGGATCCACTCTGACCAAGGCAGGGACTTTGAAAGTAGGCTAATCAATGAAATGCTCTCTTTGTGGGGAGTGCAGAAGTCAAGAACCACCCCTTTCACCCACAGGTGGACCCTCAAGCAGAACGTTTTAACCACACCCTTCTAGACATGCTGGGCACCCTCCATCCAAAAGACAAATATAAATGGAGCCAGCAGATTAGCACCTTGGTACACGTGTTCAACTGTACCAAAATGATACTACTGGGTTCTCCCCTACCATCTCATGTTTGGGAGGAGGCCTGACTGCCAATTAATGTCTGCTTTGGGGTCTCTCCAGACAGGGTCCAGGCTGAAAACTACCTGCAGTATGTACAGAAACTGAAAGCTCAATTGAACCACGATATCAACTGGCCCAGACAATGTCTGCCAAGAGAAATCTCACCAACAAAGAGAGGCATGATAAGAAAGTAAAGGCTTAAGAACTACGCCCAGAGACCGTGTGTTGTTACACAATTTGGGACTACAGTACATGGCAAGCACAAACTTGCTGACAGGTGGCACCATCTTCCTCATGTAGTAGTTGGAAAGTTGGATGATCTACCAGTGTACAAGGTACACCCAGAGAATAACTCCAAAGCTGTCAAGACCATGCATCGTAACCACTTGCTGCCTATTGCCCAAGTTATTATTGAAGCTGAGCCAGCAGACATTGCTTCCCTGGGCTGGTGACTCGTGCTGCTGCAAAAAAGAGACAGAGTCAACCTACACCAGTAGTTACAAATTTAAGGTTTCCCCAGAGCAGGCCCAGAATGATAGTGACTGTCAGTCCACCTCTGATGAAAGTGACTATGGTAATGCCTATCATCCCTTCTATGAACTGAGTCAGTTGTTTCATGGAAATCCTATGCAGAATTGTGGGGATGAAGCTGGGCCTTCTGGACTGCCTAACCCCCCCAGCTTTGTCCTGGAGTCAATGCTCCCTGGAAGTGAGGTACAAAGCATCGATATGAGGTTGCAGACTCTCTGTGTTTTGTGGAACTATGTGAATTGCCTGAAGAAGGTGCTGATGGTCCAGTCTCCCTGGTGACACCACCAGAACTTGAAGAACAGTATGAGAGTGCTGACAGCCCCATTTCAGTGCCACAAAGCCTAATTGCGCCTAATGAGCCAGCTGGGCCCTTGTCAGAAGATAGTAATGAGCAAAGTGTTGTGGAACCAGAGCCTACAGAGCAAGGAGCTGACACTGCTCCCAGTTTTGACATCTCTATCCATGCAGAGGTACCTCACAAGTGACTAAAGCTCCAAAGTTAGTGCTGAAAATACAGAGGCTGTGGCTGCTGCCCCCAGAAAGACTGACCAAGCTGTCAAGTCAGCAGTACACTTTAGTTATGATTCCCTGGGAGGCCAGTGGATTTGCCTCTCATTGTGGATCACAAAAGGGTTTATGTCTCGCCAAGCTCACTGCCCAAGTTGAGCTTGAAGCCAATTCCAGGTTACTTGTTTTTCCTTCTCACCATGGTGCCCCTGCCCCATCTGGCCCAAGTTAGCTGATAGGAAAGGCCCTCTTACAGTTTAATGTGCAAGAAGTTATTACCTGAAGCAGTATTGTGATGTTACTGATGTGTTAATCATAGTGGAATCAGCATTACCTGTATGAAACATGCATAAGTATTGTCAATATGGATGTAGTAATGTGAAGTATATCAAAAGGTATAGTGATGTAACAAGTTAATGATATATATGTCTCATTTATATTACATTTTTGATATTGTGATGGTGCAGACTTGACGTGGACACCAAGTTTTCTCCAGACAGGGAAGGGTGTAGACGAGGTACATTTGTAAATGAGCATATGACTCAAAGGTTGTTAAACTGATGTTCTAATAAAAATAATAAATAAATAAAAAATAACCCCCTACAAATGGGGATTCCAAAAGTCTTCCTTGAGCTTGCCTAAATGCTCACTGCCAGACTGGTGTCCTGCATTTAGCAGTTTAAATGTGATTGCCGAGAGTGCCTGTATAACCTCTGTGTACTGTCTCATTAAGAGCTGCCTGGATTGCAGTCATGATTAATCTCAGAGGAACTGTGAAAAGATGTAACTGTTTGCTGATTATTTATTAGAGTGTTAGTAATATTGTAGTTTGTTCTAACCTGCCTTCTTTGCAGCATGGGCAGTTCTGTTTGTTTCCATCATCTTGGTCCTGGACTGCAGAATGGCCCAATCAGTACATTTGGGACTCTAAACTGGAGCCTGCCTGCAGTGGCTTGGTGGGCCAAAACTTGTAGGAATTGTAGTTTTGGGCTTTAGCACCTAAATTAACCTGTGAGGGAGCCTTGTTGTGACTGACAGACAGATCAGCCAACCGAACCTTTTGGATCTTGAGGAAAGTCCCACACTGCTTGCAGTTTCAGTTAGATCAAAGTTGGGAAGTAAAGAAGTAGCAGCTTGAGATAGTTCAAACAGCAATCCATAGTGGATTCATGCAGGAGAACTGTGGAAAGGCATGAGTTTGCCTGCATGCTTGCCTGCTGTTTCTGAGAGGAACTTGTGTTTTTTTTGGACTGAATCCGAACTTGGAGAGCGAATTAAGCCACTGAATTGTGACCAGGCTTTAACCTGAAGAAGACCGAAGATTTGCTGAATCGATCAGCCTGTCAGGACTTCCAGCTACCTCTGAACTCCCAGACTGTGCAGAGACTCTGTAATTGTGACCGGAGAGCCATTTGCCTGGTACAGTGGAATTTTCTTACATGTGAATGTGCTGTGTGCTTATAGTGGGTCATGATTTGGTTCCCCACTGTGTGTCTGAACTGTGTTTTGCTTGCTGGAGCTGTATCCAGCTCCACGGACTGAATCAGTATCCATTTCCATTTGCCTGGGCCCTGCTACACTGGTCCAGCCAGAATACCTGCTACGAGAGAAAGTCATCGATGAGACCGCCTGTGGATCAGCTCCTACTCAACGCCTTGAACAGGAATCACGCCAGTGATTCGTGTGGGCTCTGCTTCTCATGGCACTCCAGCTCAACAGCTGCAGTCTTGATTCCATCCTGCCTGTGTCCAGTATTGGGCATCGTGAGTAAACATATGGTAGCTCCTGCAACAACAGCTAAATCTAAAAGTGTTGTCTTTTGATAGTCTTGTTGCCTTTTCTTTCATGAACTGAGCCCTCCGCTCTAGATTACAAATAGCGTGTGTTGTGCATGTTGCTTTCTTCCATCACAGGGCCCCAACCAGCTGCAACATTCCTGGCTAGCCCACCATTTTCCTACCTGGGTACCCAGAGTGCGTGACTGTGTAGGGATTCTGAACTGCATGCATAACTGTCTAATTCATATAGCTTTTAAGTAGATCAACCTGATTACGCCCCTCCCTTGTTCAAGTCCCTGAATAAATCAGATTTAACTTTGTTTGCATTTAACCTGACTGTGGTTCCAGTTTGTGCCAAGAGTATACTGTTGTTATTTGCTGTGTTTAACCTTGTTTTGCAGAGGTGTCCCCAGGGTCAAGCTAGAGGAATCAGCCCTGATGGCAAGTGCAAACAGTGTGGGTAATTGCCTGGTGAATAAGGGTCATTATGAGAGTAATTATTGTATATTGTTCAGGCAACTAAAAGGGAAAAAGGGGGTTACAGTGTCCCGGAGGGCTGCGCCCAGGTTAGTTTGACCACTCAACACCCTGACCTCCAGGTGGAGGCACCCGTTCACTACCAGGCCTCTAACCTGCTACTAGCAAGCAGGCAGGGTAGTAGCCCCTGGGATAGTGCCACCTAGTTATATTACTATTTTATACGGCACGATAGCAAGTGGGAGATTAATGAAGGTCACAGTTCCACTAGCAAGACCCTCGTTATTCGAGCAGTGGCCTTCATTAATCTCCAACTCACCATCATAATGTATAAAATAATAATAAAATACCCCGATTCATTTCAATGTGGTGCACACCTCCCTTGCCATATGTCATAACATGATTGAGCTCAGGGGGTGATTATGGAAAATATTCTGCTCACTCATGTAAATTTAGACTTCATGGTAGAAATTCATTCTTGGCTGCTAATGTTTTCAAGATCTGTCCCTCATTATTGAGGGTCTATGTCCCTCATTGTCCCTCAATTTTGAGTGCCCATGTCACTCATTTCAGTGACAAATGGTGAGTTGGGGTTTAAATAGCAAGTATAAAAACAAAAGGTGAGTTATGGTGCATACTTCCACAGCCCTACTCAGCACACAGAGTGCTGAGCATGGCCATAGTATGACCATGACCTGCAGACCCTGGACCCAATTATTTGCACAGATGCATGGATCAAATTGGGAATAAGGCCCCTGACAGCTACTGGCTTCCTCAGCCTCCTCCACCCAGAGTACGGTTCTGTAAGAACTTATTGTAACAGTAGATCTTCAAGAGTATCTCTTGCAGCAGGTCATTATCACAGCGGATTACAGCCTCAGGCATCATTTCCTCTGGATGACTTCTCAGCAGTTGACCTGGGACCTCCCCAGCACTACCATGTGGTGTGTTTTACCTGGAAGGTATAAAGGGGAGGTCCCAGCAACCCTCAGTTATTTTCCATCCTGGAGAATGAATGTAAAAACATCATAGGCCCTACGATGGGAACCGAGGAGGAAATCAAAGGCAGCAACATGGGAGTCTTAAAGACCAGGAGCAGGGAACCTTCTGAAGCAAAGCAAGGTGGGGTTAAGGACCTGCTGCAAGAGATACTCCAAAGATCTACTGTTATGGTACGCTCTATGCAACCATACTATCTTCTTTCAAGGCAATCTCTTGCAGCAGGTCATTAACACATGGGACGATTCCCAAGCAGTTATTATACCCAGCGGGAAGAGGAAGTGAATCATTAGGATTTAGGGTCTGCTTCTTAGAAGCAATGTCTAGATTGTAATGCTTGGTGTAGGTATGCACAGTACATGGCAGCTTCACAAATATCAAATGCAGAAACACCCTGGAAGCACACCATAGAGGCAGGCAGCCATGTCCCTAGTAGAATGTGATTTCACAACTCCTGTGAAAGGCTTTTAGTATTTTGTATAAATAAGCGTAATGCAGTTGGCCAACCATGTGGACAAGCACTGCTTGAAACACGTATTGCCCTGGTTTCCAGGGCAAAAGAAACAAAATGTTGCTCAGTTTTTCACAACTGTGAGGTGCAGAGAAGGTAAATGCTTAATGTTCTTTGCACATTGAAAGTATAAAGCAGGGCTTCCTTGGATTTGTAGGCTCCATAAAGTACACTGGTAAGTGAATGGTCTGATTTAAAGTAAATTCAGAAACAACCTTTGGCAAAAATGATGGGTTGTGTGTAAAGACACCCAGTCATTACGAAATTTCAGGTATGGAGGATTGCACATTAGTGTGTGCAACTCCGAGACACGTCTGCAGACATAATGACAACTAAAACATAGTTTTCCAAGAAAGTTAATGGAGGTCGCTGGATTCAGCGGGCTCAAATTGACTGTAGTCAATTTTCAAGCACAAAATTCAAATCCCACACGGGACTGTATCCCAGATAGGGGATGCAGATGCAGAATACCATTTAAAAGGTTTGAATCAAAGGCAACTGGGACAAAGGGATGTTGTTCACAGGTATATGAAATGCAGCAATGGTTGAAAGGGGACTTTCACAGAGGAATATTTCAGTCCACCCTCCGACAAGGAGAGCAAATAATCTAAGATGCGCTGAGGGAACACTCATGAGGATCTAAGTTCAGTGTAGACACCCAAATAAGGAAGTGTTTCCACTTCATGGAATAGAAAGACCGAGTAGACAGTTTTCTAGCAGCCCAGAAAACCTCCACCACCTATGAGGACACTCAAGCACAAGATGACTACATCCTCAGAAGCTAGGCATACAGGTGGAGGAAGTAAAGGTCCAGGTGTAGCAGAGAGCCTTGTGCCTGGGACTGTAAAGCCTGACAAATTGGTAAATGTATGGGATCTGGTTCCATGAGCTGTAGAAGTAGAGGAAACCAAATCTGCCATGGCCAGAATGGAGCTATGAGAATCATAGACATCCGTCCTGGACCAGTTTGAGTAGTACTCTCTAAATGAGTGGAGCAGGTGGGAAGGCGCACTGAAATCTTTCTGTCCAGGAAAGAGGTAATGTGTCCTGCCTTCAATTCCAGGCTCATCACGAAAGCAGTAAAGTGGCAGTTTTGCATTTTGTGAGAGGCAAATAGGTCCAACTCTGGTCGGACCCACAGGTGGAAGACATCATTTAGAATGTCAGATAAGATGTCCCACTTATGAGCCTGGGCAGTGGATCTGCTCAGGGCATCTGCCAGGCTGTTGGACACCCTAGGATGTGAACTGCCAGAAGATGAATGTTTCTCTGGATTGCCCAATAGCACATCCTTATCAATTCTCTGCAGAGAGGGTAGGAATGAGTGCCACCTTGTTTGTTTAGGTAGTGAACTACTGCAGAACTGTCTGATAGCACTTGAAGGCAACCTGGGGGAGGTGAGTCTCGAATGCCTGTAGGCCATAGAGAACTGCTGTCAGCTCCAAGACACTGATATGGAGGTGGGCCTCCACGGCGTCAAGATCCTTGGTACCTGACGTGCAGGAGATGAGCACCCCACCCCATCAAGGTGGCATCTTTAGTCAGAATGAGACTCTGGACAGGAGAATGGAACAGCATGCCTTGCATCAAGTTGTCTTTGGACTTCCACTATTGTAGCGCTTGAAGAGCCGGGAAAGACATCAGGACTGGGACATCAAAATCATCGTCCTTCTGGTCCCATTGGACTCTGAGGACCACTGAAGGATTCTCATATTTAACCTGGCATTGGGGACCATCAGTACTGTGGCCACTAAATGTCCCAGGAGGAGGAGGTAGTCCTGTGCTGAGACTAACCTGCTGGACTCCAATCTGCATGCCAAAGCAATCAGGGCATCTGCCTGAACTATGGGCAGATACACCCCTCCCCACAGAGCTGTCTAACATGACTCTGATATATTGGAGGCATTGTGTAGGGTCCATTTTGGATTTTGGATAGTTTACTGCAATCCCTACCTGGAGAACAACTGCAGAGTTTCAAAAGCATGAGTAACAGCAGTTGGCTGGAGGGCGGTTTCAGGAGCCAATCGTCCAGGTAGGGGAAAACTTATAGAGGCGAACAACTGCAGGGTTTGAAAAACACGTGTAACAGCCGTTGGCTGGATGATGTTTTCAGGAGCCAGTCATCCAGGTAGGGAAAACATAGAGGCCATCCCTCCGAGGCGATGCGACCATCACCAGGCATTTTGTAAACAGCATTGGGGCTGAGGAAAGGCCAAAGGAGGGTTCTGAACTGGTAATGATAACCCTTAAACATGAAATGGAGAAACCATCTGTGGGCTGGGTGCATAATGATATGGAGGTATGCATCCTTCATATCCAGAAAGCAGAGCCAATCTACCATGTTCAGCAAAGGGAGAAGTGTTGGAAGAGACACCATGGAACTTTTGGTAAGTGAGGTAGAGGCTGAGGCACCACAGATCCAAAATGGGGCGTAAATCCCCATCCATTTGGGAACCAGGAAAATGTGTGAGTAAAATCCCAAACCCTTGTGAGGAAGGGGAACTTGTTCTATGGCCTTCTTTGAGAGCAAAGCATCTATCTCAGTCCATAAGACCAATGCTTGGTCTGGGGGTAGTGAGAGACCCTGGTCGGCATGGAAGAGGTATCTCTGTGAATTCCAGGGTTTGTCTGTTGTGATCGGTGCAGGGGCCTGAGCCCAGACAAGATAGCTTGGCACCCTTGCAGGTGCAGGGAAAACCTGCCTCCGATGGCTGTGGTTGGGGCTCTAGGCCCATGACTGGAGGAAGACCTTCCAGGCAGAAGGCTGGCCCTGCTCGGGGTAGTAGGGATGTAATGGAGTTTCTGAGCATTTCTAGGACCTGGCAATTGTAATTGAGATTTTCTCTATTGGCAGGTGGCCTCTGATCATGGGTTGGCCCCTGTGAGGTGGCTCCTTGAGAGTCTCTGATGGTTGTTTTGGCTTCGGACAGTGCAGGGTCTGTACCGATTGGAGAGTATGACCGAGTCTTGTATGTCTTTTAATATGTCTTGGGTCTGTGGACAGAACAGCTGAACTCCTTTAAAAGGAGCATTCAGGATAGATTGCTGTATCCTGTAAAATCCTGACACCCTGAGCCAGGTGTGTCGTCTGAGACACACTCCTACAGAGGACTTATGAGCCGTAGTATCACGGCATCATAAGTAGCCCTTAGCAGGTGGTCACATACAACTGCTGCAATAGACATTATTAGGCGACAGTCCAGTCAGACCCCAACGGGAGTGACTGGACTGTCGCCTGGGAGGCCTTATTTTAGGGTGTCCCATGTAATTAAACGTACATAGGGACAAGGTGGCCAATGGAAAAAAAAATGTTCCTATAACATCCAATTTCTTGGATTCCATATCCGGGGCTGGCGCTCATGTGTTGAGGCCTAGAGGATCTATCATGTGCTGCACTGATCACCACTGAGTCCACCTGAGGTGGAGACATGAAATAAGGGTGATCCACTGGAGGCTGATAAATCCTGTCAGCCTTATGTGGATTGGAGGGAATCTTGAAAGGTTGCTTCCGTGCAGCCATGATAGCCTCTTCAAAGGCATCCACCAAGGGTGGACGACAAGAGTAGGGCATTCTGGCACACCCAAGTACTGAGTCAATTTCTTCCTAGTAGCATCCTGCTAAGTACCTTGGAATTCAAATGTTTTCTGGAGGTGGATCATAATGTCCTACAATGTTGGGTCTTCTGCTGGAGAACAAGGGAGCTCCAGGTTAGGTTCCCCCTGAACTGAGGAGGCGACAGAGTAAGACTGAGGGAATCCTCCTGGTCCATGTCATCCTCATCCTCCCGGTCAGCCACATCCCAGTCCTGCAGGAAAGGGTCCTCCATGTCTTTGTCCTGAGTGTATACACTCGGGAGACAGGAGAAGAGCTGGCCACCCTCTGGGCTAAAGGAGGCTGAGAGGGAGCTGAGACCACAATTGGGCCCTCTTTAGGGGCCACAGGGTCTGAGTCAGGTCCAGAATAAGTATTTACTTGAGCTTGGACATCAATCATGGCCATCTGCCCAGTGAAAGTAGCTGGGGCAGACTGGACAGAGTGAATGGGATCACTGACGGAATAGGAATAGGCAGTGGAACCAAACATGGAGCTGTTGAAGAGGGTGTGTATATGACCCCAGGATCATTGACGAAGGTGCCAGCATTAAGACCTGTGAGGCAAGGCCGGTCAGCGATGATGGGATTGTAGACAGGCCTGAAGCCCATGCCATCGTCGGTGGATAATGGCTAGACAATACAGAAGGGGGGGTAGCTTAGGAAACTGCAGAATAACCCAAAACCCATCGTCGATGGAAGAGCCATTGAAAGGGAAAGAGAGGAGCTCACAATAGTTGATGGTGTAGAGGACAATGTCATAGGGGCAACCTTATACTCACTTTTGTGACGTTTTCATCAACAAGGGTGTGGCAGAAACATGCTTAGTCTTTGAGAAATGTTTCCTACCAGGATACTATGCCATCAATGTGGAGGATCCCTGTAGAGTGGTGGGACTGTGAGGAGGATGTTGAGTATTCTCTGGTTGTGGGCGTTGCTGCTGCTCCAGGAGGGCAACCTTCTGCTCCATGAGGAAGTCATGGGCTGCTGAAGCTCTATGTCGTTTTGTGGCCTTGTTGAACCTATTGCAGAAGACACACTCCTGAAGTCGTGTTCTGGACCAAGGCAACAAACACAGACTTTGTGGAAGTCTTCCTTTGTGATTATGTGGCCACAGGAACACTTTTGGAATAAAGGATCCAAAGACATTAGTATGTGAACTTTTAAGTCAATTTTTTGGTCGGTAGAACTCTTCATTGATGACAGAAAAGCAGAGCTCGAAGGAGGACTTGTTGCATGCAGGTTGCGGTTGAAAAGAACTGAGGAGTAGCTGGGACCTCCCTCTTTTTATCTGCAGGTAAAACACCATGTGGTAGTGCAGGGGAGGTCCCAGGGTCGACTATTGAGAAGTCATCTGGAAGAAATGACGACTGCGGCTCTAATCCCATGTGTCAGTGATCTGCTGCAAGAGATTGCCTCGAAGAAGATCTACTGACCTCAGCTCCTCAGCTCCCAACCCCCAGCAACTACTGGCTCCCTCATCCCCAACCCCAGAAGCTACAGTCTCCCTCAGCTCCCCTCCCTCGTGCACCTACAGGCTTCCTTGGCCCTCCCCGGCAGCTACAGGCTCCCTCTTTCCTCCAACTCCTCCCAGTTCAAAAATATTCCACAGCACTCCACAAGACAGCAAATGTTTTAAAGCAGAAGGGTTGTTTTACCAGGCATAGAGGCAATGGGTGGAAGTGAGCAGTTCGGTATTTCACCACAATATATATGCAATTTTGCTTTAAAAACATTTGTGTCTTGTGGAGTGCTGTGAATATGTTGAACTGTGCAGTCATCATTTGGGCTGGCTCCTTTCCCACCTCCTCCCTCTTCTGTGCTCACAGTGGTTTGTTGGATCTGGCTCTCTCAACTCCCCCCACCCTCCGGCTCCCTCAACTCTCCCCACCCTCAGGCTCTCTCCAACCCCCCACCCCCACCCAGGCTCTCTCCAATCCCCCCGCCAGGCTCTCTCCAACTGCCCCACCCCATGCTCTCTCCAACTCCCCCACACCACATGGTTCATTGGATGGGGATTGGGAACTGGCACACAGTTTTTAGCTTTGTCCCACCTTTTCTTCTACCTTGGGACAACCTGCTCACTGTTTTGGAGGTTTTAAACTGTTGTTTTATGAGTCTGGTCTCGGTTGAACAATATGACTCATATTTTCATTTGACCCTTACTTTTTATACCCAGTTGGTGTGTCCCACAACAACAAATATCTGAAATGAACCCTGCCCCAACTCCCACCAGGCTCCCTCAACTCCCCTATCCCCAGAATTCTTCCAACTCCTTCCTCCAATCCCCCACCCCCAGCCATAGGCTTCTCCACCAAGAACTACAGTATATAAAACTATATGTAAAATTGATGTGAAATATGTGGGAGCCTATAGGGACATAACTACCTTTCCAGCATGCTCCCTGTATGTAAACTAGCTGGGCTTTCCACAACATACATGTAACCCTAGGTGGCACTATCCCAAGGGCTACTACCCTTGCCTGCACGGCTAGTAGCAGGTTAGGGGAGCCTGAGTTCTGAAATGGGTGCCTCCACCTGGAGGTCAGGGTTGGTAGTGGTGAAACTAACCTGGGCACAGCCCTCCGGGACACTGTAAACCCCCTCTTTCTCTTCTAGTGGCCTGAGCAATATACGATAATAACTTTCACAGTACCCGCTGTACACCATACCAGTACCCATACTGTTTGCACTTACCACCAAGGCTGGTTCCTCTGGCTCACACCTGTGGACCCCCATAAAACAAGGTTATGCACAGCAAATGGCAACAGTACAGTACTCTTGGCACAAACTGGAATCACAGCCATGTTAAATGCAGCAAAAAAAAGTCAGATCTGATTTATTCAGGGGACTTGAACAAGGAAGGGGTGTAATCAGGTTGATTGGCTTAAAGGCTATATTAATCAAACAGTTATGCATGCACTTTAAGTCCCACACAGTCACACACTATGGGTACCCAGGTAGGAAAATGGTGGGCTAGCCAGGAACTTTGCAGCTGGTTGGGACCCTGTGATGGAAGAAAGCAACATGCACAACACACACTACTTGTAATCTGGAGCCGAGGGGCTCAGTTCGTGAAAGAAATGGCAACAAGACAATCAGATGACAACACTTTAGATTTAGCTGTTGTTGCAGGGAGCTACACTGGTGTTTACTCACGATACCCAATAGTGGACACAGGCAGGACGAAATCGAGACTGCAGGTTGTGGAGCTGGAGTGCCCAGAGAAGCGGGATCACCACGAATCACCTAGGCATCATTCCTTTTCAAGTGTTGAGCAAGGGCTGATGCCCAGGCAGAACTCTTGTCTGTGGTGTTCTCTGTGCAGCAGGTAGTCAGGCTGGGCCAGTGTGGCAAGGCCCAGGCCCAATGGACATGATTTTGGATTCAGTCCGTGGGGCTGGATCGACTTCCAGTAAGCTGAATACAGTTCAAAACAGTGGAGAACCAAATTGTGACCCACTAGCAGCACACAGTACATTTACACATAAGGCAATTCTAATGCAGCTTCCAGAAAGCAGAATACAATTCAAACCACAGTGAGAAATCAAATCATGACTCACAATAAGCACACGATACATTCACATGTAAGGAAATTCCACTGTACCATGCAAAAGGCCTTCGATTCGCAATTACAGAGTCTCTGCACAATCTGGGAGTTCAGAGGTGGCTGGAAGACCAGACAGGCTGATCGCATTCAGCAAATCTTTGGTCTTCTTCAGGTAGGAGCCTGGTCATAATTCATTGGCTTACTTCTCTTTAAGTTCAGATTCAGTCTGAAAAAAGCACAGGTTCCCTCTCAGGGACAGCAGGCAGGCATACAGGCCAAAACTCAGCCTCTCCACAGTTCTCCAGCGTGAATCCACTATGGATTGCTGCTTGAACTACCTCAAGCTGTTACTTCTTCACTTCCCAACTTAGATCTAAGTGAAACTGGAAGCAATTTGGGACTTCCCAAGATCCAAAAGGTTTGGTTGGCTGATCTGTCTGTCAATCACAAGGGCTCCCCTCTAGGTTATTTTAGGCACAAAAAGCCCCAAACTACAATTCCTACAAGTTTTGACCCCACCAAGCCCCTGTAGGCAGGCTCCATTTTAGAGTCCCAAATGTACTGATTGGCCCATTTCAGCAGTCCAGGACCAAGATGATGGAAACAAACAGAACTGTCCATGCTGCAAAGAAGGCAGGTTAGAACAAACTGCAATATTATTACTACTCTAACAAATGATCAGCAAACAAGCACACCTTCTAACAGAGCTCCCTTTAGATTAATTATGACTGCAATCCAGGCAGCTCTTAAAGAGACAGTACACAGAGGCTATATAGGCACTCTCTGGCAATCACATTTAAACTACAAAAGCATGAGGACACCAGCCTGGCAGTGAGCATTAAGACAAGCTCAAGGAAGACTTTTCGGGAACCCCATTTGTAGGGGGTTACATACACAAACCACAGCTTGAAGATCATTGCCATCACCTCCTAGCAGCCACAGGCCAGGATCGTATAAAATCATAGCTGTAATCACAAATCTGAAGACTCACACCAGAGCCATGCAAGAAAGGAAATGGTAGCCTGAAATTCTGGCAGGCAACAGCAAACACCAGTAACATAAAAAGACCTACAACTCTTCTACCCAGAGCACATTTTCTTGAAGTGGCCTACAAATCCATAAGAGGCAGAGACTACTAAAAGCAGATATAAGTCACCTACCCCCAGCATGTCATTTGACAAAGTCAGCACATATAGAGATGAACAAGCAAGCAAAACAACTCTGTATGCTATGCTAGCTAGCCCAGTAAAAGAAAATGAAAGCACTAAGAGTTCACTGAAGCTGTTCTCCCAACACGTGTCCAGCAAACAGCAGCCCATGCAGCAAACAAAACTCCTTCCAACAAGAGCAATAACACTTTTGCCCCAAACCAAAATGGCACTTACCTGATCCAACTTCAGTCCTGTATGCCTTCAAAAAAAGGCCATCCTGAAAACTTGTAATGCTCACACAGGTGATCGAAGCTCTGCAATGGCGGCCAGATCTGTACAACAAACACAGGAAGCTCCTCAATTAGCAAGACAAATGATTGACAGTGGGGTTCAAGAACAGGAGTGAGTAAAACCATTCATGATTCCAAAACCTCCAGAACCTATCAGGCAACATTCAAATGAACAGTTTATTTACAAATGACTGCACTCAGTTTACACATGATCCCCACATAAGGCAGTTTAAAAAGTATTAGTCTAGGAGCAAATGCTGAAAAAACTGACCAGTTTAAAAAGCATTATTTTCTCAGTTGACACATGATCCCTAAATATACCAGTTTAAAAAGTGTTTCTGGAACTATAGATTCACACTGGATTCCCTCTGGGCAATAAAATTACAGTTGTCACACTCTGCTGTCATGTTTTCAAATGGTTCATTACACAGCAAACTTTTCAATGCCTCCACATGGCCCCAAAGTTTAGTAGCTATTTTTTCTTATAGTGTGCCCCTGGGCCCCTCATCTAGGGGCATAAATCTTCATCCCAGTTGTTACAGAGGCACAAGAGAAGGCTACATCAAGCACCAGCCTGAGCCAGTGCACCCTTAAACAAGATAGGAAAATGGTGATCCTACCTTTCAAGCGACTTCATTCACCAGTGCACTCTCGATCTCACCACCGACAATCTGTAGTCTCCCAAGCACCAGGATCTCCATGCTGTAACCACCTGACTCTTCAAGACCCAGAGCCCTCGATCCTGAATGCATCATGCTGGAAAAACTCCTCTGAAATTAAAACTTATGAGATAAATTAGACACAAGGACGGGAGCTTCCATTTCATTTTGTTCCCCTTCCGCTTAAATAAGACAACATCACTATCAATTTCTTCCCAAACTAGCCTCTTTATTTAGCTCCTGCACCCCAAATGATTCCAGGAATGCAGGGGTCACATCCTTCATTGAAATAAATAAAATAGCTCAATGGGGCTATCTGAATTTTTACAAGACTTCCAGGCTAGACATTTAGAGCAGCAATAATGGTTTACAGGCAGTGCAAGCAAAAACTTCTCTAATTCTACCTGATTGGATGATTTACCCAAGGCACATCTTTCTACTTAGAAACCCACTGGCTCCCTGGCACTGGTAAGCCGATTCTTTCTCTTCTCTGGGTTACACATTCTCTGTACACTCTGGCAGTGGTTGCTGTCCTATCTCTGGTGCGGGAAAGCATGCTGCTTCCACTACCTGGCCCTTAGAACTTGGCCCCAAATCTCAAGGGGTACCAGGAATTTTTCCTTGACCCAGGCACTGTAACCCCTTATTCTCGACTTAAACAAGGAATCTAAACCTGCAAGTGCTCCCAAACCTCTGACACCCATTCCCTCCTTACAGCTCAGCCTTTCCTCTGTACTGCTCTCCACTGGTGTAGTGGCCCTCAAATCCGGCCCTGCACCAGTGGCTGGACTCTCCTGCTACAGGCTGTCCTGCCAGGAGAGCCCATGGGCCCTGCCACCGCCCAGGCCCCTCCGAGCAGCCCATCTCTACAAATAGCAGCAAAGTCCTTTCTCTGCTCCCAGCTGACCTTCGGGGATCCATGCCCAGGCCCACATCACTATCAAACACATCCTGGGCTTGCAGTGAGCTCCAACCAGAGGCCACCCTCAAGGCCTGTCCTATGACCTGAGACCTGCCTGGCCCTTTAATGCTGGCACCCTGGAGCTTACCCCTCTAAGCAGTCCCCTTAGTGGGTGAATGGACCCCGGCTGCAACTGACCTCAAGGCCACCCTGCCACACCAGGTACAGGGAAGTGCCACTGCTACTGGCCTTCCCTTGTGAGACCCACAGCCCTGGCAACCTGAGTGAAACCTTCCTGAGATCTCTAAGGGCTCCTGCCTATCCTGGCCTCCTACTGCCATCTGTATCTCCCTTACCCAGACGATGCAGGACCTGGCTGACCATCCTCCCACATAAAGCTTTCTTTTCTGGCTCCTTGCGCCATGTCACTGCAAAAGCCATCCCTATCTGCACTTGGGGGGTCTCCCCTCCCAAATGGTCCACCTGGACCACCAAACTCCCTTTCATGACTGCCTACTCTGTTCCTCCAGCCCCAGGCCTAATGTCTGGGCTGGAAAAAGGCCTCAAACTTCCTGTCTCCAGCCTTATATACCTTCCTAAACCTGCCCTCTGCTGCCACCTTGAGGCATCCAGCAGGTATTAACCCTCAGAGCACTAATTAATTCCTAGCTCTGGGGTGGGATAGAGGGAATAGGAGGCCTAAAATGGGAGCATAACTCCTACTTTAAGGAGGGCTTACACTCTTCCCATGAAAATCATTCCCTCCTGGGAATGATGGCAAATGTCAGTGATGGTCTCCTCCCGTCAAACTGAGTATGCGCACTCCCAGCCATCTGAAAGAAACTCATACCTGGCCATAGGGCACCACCCAACCTGCCTCTCTAACCCAACACAACCTATAAACTAAACCTACCTGCACCAGGAGATAATCTTAATGCTGAAAAACCTTCATTATTTTTTATCAAACAGATAACCTTAATCATTGTCCCATAATGACTGGACTTACTCTTAAACATTCAAACAGTAATGAGGTAGTTTTCTAATAGTTTAGCTATGCTCAGTATACCTCACACTAAATAAAATAAGTTACTTTGTATACAATCCTAGACCATTCACTCACAGATTCACTTACCAATCTCCTCAAACTTCCATTCCAACATTTTTACCATAATTATTATTATCATTATTATTTAGTTTTGTTGACCGTGAAGAAGGACTAGACAATTTTATTTGCCTATTCTCAGCCTCGTCCCAGAGGAGAGGATACAGATGGATGTCAACTAAAATTGAACCAGATTTTTTAAGCTGTTGGTGGTATTGTTTTGGTGAATAGGGCAAATTTGAGGGCACCATTGGCCAACCTGATGGAGGATACAGACTCAGAGGAGCAAGTGGAGGAGCAGCAGGCTGGGTGTTGGTCCTCCGGCCCAGCCACGGAAATCAAGGAGGATGAAGAGGAAGATATGGTGTGTGTTGTACCAAAGTAGACACCGAAGAATCAGAGGAGGACGAGGATTCGGTAGGATCTGTGGGGAAGAAATGGATGTATTCCCTGGAGACGTCCCCTGCATCACGGAGGATGACATTGCTCTTGTAGAAGCACAATTGCGCAGAAGGAACTGGACGAATGGAGGACCGTTCTATTTACCTTGCTAGTGGAGGATGAAGAAAGGTATATGAGGAGGAGGAAGGCATCAAGGCATGTCTCAAATCATGGAAATCCTGAAGAAGAATCAGAGAAGCAGGGGTCTAGCATGGCTTGACCCAAGGAACTTCCACATTAGGAGCAGAATGCTACATGACCATACTATGGGGTGGACAACGTTGGACCACAGATGATGCAGGAACTGATCCAGAAGGCGTTCAACATGGAAGGGGCTCCCAGGAAGAAGGCTGGTCACCCGGTAAAGCACTGAAGGAAGCCGTCTGGAAGCAAACAGCCTCAGGAGGATGGCTGCCAGACATGAATTTGGAGTTCTTGGAATCACAGGTAGAGAACACGAGCCACAATCGGGGCTCATTCAGAATCGACAAGAAGAAGAAAGCAATCAGATGAGGAGCAACAGGTGTGGCAGTGACTCAAAATGAGGGGCAGCTTCCCTACAGGTACCTGAGTCTGAGAGACAAAATGGTGTGGGAAAGGAAAGTAGTGGATACAGAGGGGAAGGGATGGCTGTGGAGGAGGAGGAGGAGACCTCAGTAGAACCAGGAAAGTGCCAAGAGGAGAGGCACGGACTAAAGGGCACCTGGGAAGCCACAGTCTCAGCAAAGAGGCTTCTCTGGGGTGTACAGCAGGAATCACTGAGAGAACATTTGCTAGACTTTGAAACCACTGGAGAACATGGTCAGGACCCAGGGGCTCGCCCTAGGACACAATCTACAGAGCACCCCACCCACAAGGGCTTCATGTCCTAGATATTCTGATTTTTTTACTAAAACAGAGCCAGCTCAAATAAGAAATGCTGTGAGACTTAAGTACAGAGGGGTCTGGAGGTAAACCCAGACAGATATTATGTAGGGTGCACATTATTGAAAGATTCAATGTGTTTCATGGCATCAGATTGACATTAGTTTTCACTCCCTCCATTCTCTGGAACGATTTTGGATAAAGTACAGATAATTGAAATTTTCTCCATTATGGTCTCCGTTTGTTTGTATCCTTCTTTCAAATCCAACCATCAAACAGATCACCATTATGTTCTGAAATGAGGGGTTCATGTTAATAACATTGTTTACTGGTTGCAGCATCATTGTGAGTGCAGGTGCACCAGAAGCTGTGCAGGACAGAAAACTTTTGGACAAGGGCTTGTACTTTAAAGTGAAATTAAGACAATCAAATGAAGGAGTCACCACCTACCCAACAGTTGTTTTTTGGTCGGATAGAGGGCATGCTATTATGCGGGCAGCCGAAGACATACGAACATACTGAAATTTGCCAGCAGATAAAGGCCTAGAGGTTCGATCAAGTCTGCTCGAATGTGCAGCTAGCACCCTTATTCTGCAGCTGCCCTCCCTTCCACCCTTCCTTCATTAACCCTCCCTTGTCCTGTCCCATCCTCGTTTGAAGCAGTCCACTGTTCTACTGCATACCACTTCAGCAGGTAACGCATTCCACCCAGCCACCTCTCTCTGTAAAAATGTTCTCCTCCTCTCCCTCCTGAACCTTCCTCACTCCAGTCTCATATCATGGCCCTGGTGTCCCTCCCCTCCCTTACTTTGAACAGCCCCTCTGTACCTGTCTTGTTTATTCCTTTCATGTATTTAAAGGTTCAATCATGTCACCCTGTCTCTCCTCTCCTCCAGTGAGTACATGTTCAACTTCTTCAACCTCCTCTCGTATGATAAGTCGCCCAGCCCATCAGCTCATCACATGCCATAAGTGTGGGGCAAAAACTCATCTGGCAAATGTTTGTGATAAGTTACATTGTGGTATATGTAATGAAATAGGACACATCAGTCACCAGTGTGTCAATATGGCAAAATGCAACTTATGTGTGAAATCGGGCAAGTCTTTCAGGTATGCCCATGGTTAGCTCACAATAGGCTTCCAATATGACAGGGCAGTTACTTTGCAAGCAGAACTCAGTCATGGAACAAAAAAAAACAACTGTGTTCTCTGATCCTTGCCAAGCGTGCAAGGAAAGAAGAAATAGAGCCAATTTATTGCATTACAGGGAGGTAGGGACCCTTAGAACAGATACCAAGGGGATAACAGAGATGGTGGATATGCAGATAGCCAAGTTAGCCAGGCCTATAGATTTAAATGAAGAGAATATGGCAGATTACTTAACTGAAGTGGATGTTCCGACCCTAACACAGGATCAGTTGTTGGGGCTGGACAAAGACATCACGGAAGAGGAAGTTACTCTGATTATAAAAAAATTAAAACTGGAACCTTGCTGGGAGAAGATGGCTTCCCAATGAATTTTACAAAACATTCCCTCAAATCATAGCAAAGGTCTAGTTAAGATATATATGTATTTAACTTATTACAGGTATTACCTGACGATTTCACTAGGGATTTAATAATTTACCTACATAAGGCTGGGGATAATAACTTTAATAGATAATTGGAGAGCAATTGTCTGATACCTTCAGACTTTAAAATGTTAACGTTTTTGTTGCAGTCTAGACTGAAGCAGGTAGCCCCACTCTTATACATCCAGTACAAATGTGTGCATTATCAGAGAGACACATCAAACTAACTTATGTCTCATAAGAGACAGTTTATTTCTGTGAAAACAAGGGACTGATGGATATCTCTATCCCCGGATCAGTGTAAAGCTTTTGACCAGGTAAGCCATAAATTTATTTTGCAGATCTTATGGAAATACAGTATACCTTCAGCATTTGTTCTTTGAATCAAATTACTGTATGGGAATGTGGTTATATCCTCTGTATTGTCACCAAAGGGAGGGCCATAATTTAGGTAGGTAAGGGTGTGAGGCAGGGTGCCCCTGAGTCACCTGTTGTATGTCCTTATTTTAGATCCTTTGCTTAGAAAGATAATATCTAGAGGGATTTGCAGGGGATCTCAGGTGACCAAGGAGGGACGAGGTTAGAGCTTTGGCATACGTGGACAATGTGTGTGTGCGTTTGCTCAAAACCAGAAAGTGTGATAGCCCTTCTCCAAGAAATTCAGATGTATGGGCAGGTTTTGGGAGCAAGTCTGAAACTCCACAAAACTAGAGGTTATTACATAGGACCCCAATCTGGATGAAGAGGCAGAGTGGAAGGCATAGAAATTTCTGAGAACCCTAACAAAATCTTAGGAATACAGTATGGAGGACATGAAAGTGCAGTACATAATTGGGAAGCTCTCTTACAGATGGGGGTGAGCAGATGGAAGACATGGAAGATGTCCAAAATGAAAAGAGTGCATGTGATAAACAGTTTTTATTGCCTCTGTTTTCATATGTCACTATGATGTTTCCTCCGCCCACAGTTTTAGAGACCAGAATTTATAGTGTTCTTTCAGATGCTCTGGGAAGCCGTTTGAACCCGTAGAGGGAAATTACATGCTTGCCCAGGACCAAAGTGGGTATGATTAGTCCCATAGCTTTTTCATGCAATTTTTGGGTCCATAATTTGAAACCAGCACTACTAATGAGGCGTGGGTGTCTCGAAATGGTTGTGGAACTCCTTCCAGGACATCCTAAAGGATGGACTAATCCCCAGTTAGGATGGTTGGTGCCTGTACAGTAGGCTGCGTTTCTAACAGTCACCTTTCAAAATTGTTTAAATGGAAAATCACAAAGTTAATGTTAATCGAAAAACAAAAGAAAGAATTGTATGAGACAGTCTTGAAGACCCTTGGTCTGGAGGGAACCAACATTCAAACATTGTACACATGGGCATAATTCCTGGTTTACAAGCAACTGATGAATCTCGAGTGCAACCAAAAATGTGGGATACACAATGGTTGAGTGCACATGGCAAAACTAATGTGCTTAGGAACCACAAGCACAAGCCTATGGATGAGAGAAAATGTCTCTGTCCGATTGCCAGGATTATGTGAAAACACAGGAACACTTCTTAATGGAATGTTCTTACATAAAAGGGTCTATGGAAATTCCTGTCTCAAAAGTGGAAGATGCCTTGGTTGACTTCATTCTCATATGGGGAGCTTGTTTTAGGACATTTTCCAAGATTAACAGCTTATGATCCAGGAACCCTAACAGTGTTTTCAGTCTTTAAATATTTGTTATGGCAAAGCAGATGTCAGTTTTATTTCAGCAGAAGCTCATTGATTCTGAGGTACTCTGTAATAGTTTTGAAAGGCCATTGGCTGGAATTTATAGAGGTGAAGTTAAGGTACGTCCTAGAGCACGTGTGATGGTGTAGTGGAGGGTTCACATTTAAAAAAATATGCTTAGGATGTTGGAGGCTTTCAGAGAATTGTTTTGGGGGAGATATCTTTTGAGCACTTTATCACCAAGTTCTTCCAGGATGAAGTCTGTTTGTATTATGTTCATTGTCTGTTTTGTTATAGAAATATGACTTATTAAGTATTGTTACGCATTTTCAATAAAAACACCCTACTCTTTTGAGAAGTGTCATGGGATCTTTAACATCCACCAGAACAGGCAGCTGGGACCTTGGTTTAACATTTCATCTGAAAGATGGCACCTCAGAGTGTAGCACCCCTCATGCTGCACTATGTGTCAGTATCAGGATTTAACCAATTACTTGGAGTGAGGATAGAACACACAGCCTTCTGATCTTCCGGCCTCAGAATTGAGTGTCGACCTGCTGAGCCACTGACACTGATAAAAAATCTTATTAATACCAACATTATTTTTAAATGTCAGAAATGTCCTTTTCAGGAGTAAGAACTGTATACAGTCACCCTGATGCTACTCTGTAGAGCAATTGTCCTGGCACAGTTCACAAGTCTGAAATCCAGAGACCTAAGTTGCAGCCCCCCACCCCCAGAGGAAATAATACTCGGGCCTGACTTGGTTGTCACATCCCCAAAGGAATCCTGGTCCAAAATGTAGTACTTGGTCCATATCCCAGCCAAGTCCCGGACCAGGCGAAATGTTTGAACAAAGTCAGGCCAGACCAAGTCTCTAGCGACACATTGACAATGTCTGCTATATTAATTGTTGATGGGGCTCCTCAGGGAGATTATTTAAGCGGTTCATCTGTTCCTTAAAGATCCATTCTTCCCTCATCTCCTTGATGATGTCCCATAGTCTCTCAAGCACGTGAGGATAGTTCATATGGGGATACTCCACATGCAGTCTGCTATCAGCCCACCTCACGCATGGCTCCATTCTGGCAGGTCTCTCACAGTGGTCCTCCTGGCTTGCCCTACTGGTAGCCATATCCTCCATTGATAATTAAGGTTAAACGGGTCACTGGGATTCAACCCATCCATCTGGGTCTGGGGGTCTTAGCCCAGACAGCTGTAGGTGCTGCTGTCCATAAAGTGATCACGTGGTGATGGTAAGGCCTGGAGAATGCCCTAACCACCTGGTAGTCCTGGAACTGAAAGGTGCTACCAATATACTTCGCCTCATCCAACTCCTCTAGCTCCTTTCAATCACCAGAACTCTCCCTGGCTGCTGCTGGTGCAGGACCTGACTTGGAGCCAAGCCCACTGGGCTTTATTCTGAACTTGGCTCCTGAGGTGAGGCTCTGACTTGGATGACAGGGCCTGTGGGCTACTACCAGACAGACAGGGGCCAGGCAGAGACTCCCTGGGCCCTGGAGGATCTCCTGCCAGTTGTCTGAGACCCCTTCCCTTCCTCTGCCCTGGGATAGCCTGTAGCCGGCAGTGGGGAGCAGGGCAGATGGCTATGCTCCCCATCACCTTCCCTTTTGCTTTTTCCCTGCACCTTCCTCTTCCTCAGCCTCCACGATGACATCTGGGGAAACACTCCAGATCTCATCCACTTGAGCATGAGTCCTTTCCCAGGAGAGTCTTTCAAAGACTCCCAAATCCCACTGGCTGGTGACTACAGTACAAAAAGCTCACAGTGGAACTGGGAGGGAACAACCCCAAATTTGAAACTGGCGGCATGCCTGTACAGCATTGGCACAAAGGCAACCTGGCAACACCTTCCCCTGATACCCACACCTCAACCATCATTCATTTTCTTAACCCTTTCCCCAGCTTTCCATAGCCAGGAGAGAGCAGTGAGGTAGGAACCGTTGCCAGTGGTTCATCCTGGGGAGGTGCCACCCTCCTCCCTTCCAGACACAATCCACCGCCAATCCATGGGCTGTCTGCTCAAGTCTCTCTCTGTACCTCCCAGTACCCACAGTAAAGATCTTGCTTATTTGGTGGTTTTGTTTTTCTTTTTGCTTTATTTGATGGCACAGTCTACTTGCTTTGGGTGTATATGTGCAAACTTTTCTCTCACTAGTTTTGTTCACTGGCTCTCTTTCTCATCACTCTCTGGCTCTGCTCTCTCCGATCACTCAACCCAAGATGGCACTTCTACTTGCTGCTGCTGTAGCTCCTCTCTGGCCATTACCCAATCAGATTTCACCTAAGGTCATGTGACTGGATAGGTCACATGCACGCATCTACACCAGGCATTCTGAGGCTCTACACTTGCTTCAGCCTAACCCCAGAGCTAATTTTTTCTGTGCCACAGGTCCAACCAGGCTAGGGAAGCCTGACCACACACCAGACTGCAAGGCTCAGGGTCCGACCGTGTTTCTGGGTTCGAGGAACATCCCAGATGAGCCCCCACATGTAAACCCCCTTGTCCCCATTGTCTATCGGAATAAATCTTCATCACAGTTGTTCCACAGGCCACAAGAGAAGGCTGCATCAAGTGCCAACCCCAGCCAGTGCACCTTTAAACAAGATAGGAAAATGGTGGTCCTACTTTCGGCAACTTCATTCACCAGTGCACTCTTGATCTCACCACAGACAATCTGAGTCTCCTCGAAGCTGATACCAGACCAGGATCTCCATGCTGTAACCTCCTGACTCTTCAAGCCCCAGAGCCCCCTCGATCCCAATGCAGCATGCTGGAAAAACTCCTCTGGAATTAAAACTTATGAGATAAATTAGACACGGGGAGTTTCTTATTCATTTTGTCCCCTTCCAGCTTAAAGGGACAGTAAATTGTAACCCATGTGGCGCTATCCCAAGGGCTACTACTCCTGCCTGCGTAACTGCTAACAGGTTAAGGGCCTAGGTCCAATGAGGTGCCTCCACCCAGAGGTCGGGTTAAGACAGTTTGGTATGGCTTGGTCACAGCCGCTTAGTCACTGCAGCCCACCTTTCTTCCCACTAGTGGCCAACACAATATATCAGAAGCACCTTCACAGTATACACTTACCCCCAGGACTGGTTCAATCAGCTTGACTCTGGGGACCCCTGTAAAACAAGATGATACAATTCAAAAGCCACAGTGCAACACTTTAACATAAATGAATACCTCAGACAGTGTAACTTACTGAAACAAACAGATCTGATTTATTTAGGGAATATAACAAGGACAGGGAAAATCAGGTTAATTAGTTTAGACACCTTAATAATCACAGAGTACTGTGCGCATGTTCAGAGTCCCAAATTGTCACTTTCAGTGGGTACCCAGGATGGGGAGGGGGCTAGCCAGATTGGTGCAGCTGGATGGGGCCCTGTGATGGAAAACACTTGCACAATACCCAATTGTAATCTGGAGCCGGATGGCTCAGTTCGTGAAGAAATGAAACAGCAACAAATAGATAACACACTTGCAATTTGATAAACAGATGGCAGCGAGCTACCCTGCTTTGTACCACAGACTCAATGTTGGGAACTGGATGGAAAGCAGATTGTCCTGGATTGCCAGTTGAGCAGACCATGTGGAAAAGGTCCTTGTGACTGGACCCACTGCAGTTTAGAGCAAATAGATGTAGTCTGGATTAAGCTGGTGTTTACTTCCAGCTTCATGCACTCAATTCACTGTACAGGATTTGAAATGCGATTCCCCACAAGCACTACACTTTTATATGTAAAAGGAAGTACTATACCAGGCAGGCTGCTTCTCGATCCCCGCAATTACTGCACGATACCCAGGAGTACACAGCAGCTTCAGTTCCTGACAGAACGAAAGGCATTCAGCAATTTCTCCAGTCTTCTACAGGGTGAGCCTGGATTCTACCTCAGATCTCCTTGATTCTCTTCACAGGTTGGATTCAGTCAGAACAGGCACTTGCACAAGCTACAGACCAAAACTTAGGGCCTTACACATGATTCTGGCTAAAACTACACTGAAGAAGCACACAGTTCCCTGTCTCTTCACTGCCCAAACTGATCTGATCTTTCCAGTAGACAGAACCAGGCATTTCCTTTGAGTTCCTTCCAGTTCAGTTGGCTGGTTTGGCTGTCACTCACAGTAAACTCCCCTGTTGGTGGAAAAAGGGCCGAAGTCAAACTACAATTCCCAGAGTATTGGCCATACAGTACATAGGTGGCTGGCTCCACAATGAGAGTCCAAGTTCTGATTTGCCAGCAGCAGGCTCCATTTCAAAGGTCCCCCACACTGATTGGTCCAGTTCAGCAGTTCAACCAGAATGGAGGGCTAGGCAAACACAGTTCTGACTGCAAAGAAAGCAGGTTAGACAAACTGTATTTCCGTTATTACTCTAAATGATTTCTGGCAAACAGTTACATCTTTGAAAAGTGCTCACTCTGCCCACTTAGTGACTGCAGAAACGGGAGCGATTTAAGCAGCAGCTCGAGTGGACTCAAGCAGGAAACACACAGTCTCCCCATAGAAACTAATTATGTCTGCAAGCAGACAGCTCTTAAAGACAGTACCAGAGGCTCTAAAGCACTCACAGATAAACGACAAGCATGAAACACCATTCAGGCTTGGAGCATTCAAGCAAGCTCCTGGAAGACTTTTGGGAACCCCCATTTGCAGGGGGTTACACCTTCCAGCCTGGGAAAGCTTGGCGTCTGCGTCAAGCAAGTACCAATAAGTTTCAATACAATCATATACATTTTCATCAGTATCACATTAAGCTTATACATGTAATCATGAGACAATATATCACTTTACCAGGAACACATTTCTGAAACTTTGCAGTATGTCACTCTTTACACAATATTACACACATTGTACCATAACTCAGGTTATTACCTCTTGTACGAAACCTGAAGAGAGGGCCCTTCCTATCAGCTACCTTGGGGCTGGATGGGGCAGGGGCACCATACCTAGAGGGCAACACAAGAAACTTAGAGTTAGCACTGCAGGGTTTTAAATGATTGATTAGCAGTTTTCTTGGGACAATGCTAACTGTACAGAAAGTATTTATATAGGTTTCTAGAAGTATTGTGTTTGTTAAACACAGGAGGGAAGTGCTATGCATTTTCACAATGTTTAGCACTTTTATGAGCAAAACGCTAATCAATTTTTGAGTTAAATAAATCCCTGCACTGATGTTCAGTTTGGGCAATGAGCTCGGGGACACATACATTCCTTTATGGACAACATTGAGAGGCAAGTCCACAGGCCTCCCAGGAGAATCATAACTGAGGTGCACCACAGGCTTCTCAGCTCGACCTGTCTTCCTAGGGGAACTGTTACAGTCTCTGCACTCTGAGCCTCATTTTCAGCATTGTCCTCACTTGTCAGGGGTCTCCATTGGGGTAGAGAGGCTAGAACTCGGGCACTTTCAGCTCCAGGAGTTACAATCTCTGAGTCCACAATACTTGGCTCACATGGAGAGCTTCTGACACTGACAGTGAATTATCAGGGCACTCAACACACTCTTCTTGTTCTGGTAAGTCCCAGTCTGTTCCAGTCCATCATTTTCCTCCTCTGAAAGCTCAAACAGTTCAACCATTCACAATGATTCCATATCATCTGACTTAATGCTTTGCACTTCACTTTCTGGGAGCATTGGCTCTAGGGACAAAGCTGGGGGCTTAGACAGTCCGGAAGGCCCAGCTTCATCTCCAGGATTGACTAGGGGATTGCCACGAAACAACTGACTCAGTTCAGAAGAAGGGTATTCTGGAGCCCAAGCTTTTAAAGCTAGGCTCCCACCACATTGCCTCCCCTGTAGCTCACATCTTTAACCTATCACTTGGTATGGGTTTATTCCTGACATTTGAAGGTGGCCAGGATTGTCCCTGTACTGAAGCAGGGCAATCCCAAGGTCCCGAAAATTATCGTCCGATCGCCATTCTATCTTCCCTTAGTAAGCTCTGGAAAAAGTTATGCAGAGCAACTCTCTGATTACATACTGGCTCAAGAACTGCTATCCCGCCCAGCATGGCTTTTGGAAGGACATAGTATGACCACAGTCCTGGTCTCAGTCTCTTCCAGTATCAGAGGAGCCACGGACCAGGGTAAACTCTCTGGAGCAATATTTATCAACTTGTCCAAAGCCTTGACCTTGTCGATCATGTGTTACTCTGCACTCAGCTGCGGTCCCTGGGTCTGTCTCCTCTGCTATGAACTGGTTCACTGGCTATCTACATGGTAGAATGCAGAGGACCAGATTCAATAAAGTCCTCTCTGATCCCCTACCAGTGACCTCAGGTGTTCCCAGGGTCGGTCCTGGGGCCTCTCCTCTTTTCCTTTTGTCAACCATTTACCAGCAGCAGTTACTAACTGCAGTGCCACTCTTTATGCTGATGACCTGGTCATCCTGGCCCCTCCCGGACATCGCGACTCTAAATCAGCATCTATCTGAGGACTTCAACAATATCTGGGCTTGGGTAACAAAAATAAACTGGTTCTCAACCTGAAAAAAACACAGGCTATGCTATTTGGCTCAGCACCCAAAATCAAAGCCTAGCACCACTTGGTATCGCAAGCCAGGACGGTACTTTCCTCCCAAATGTGAATTCCATCAGATACCTTGGGGCAATGCTTGACCCTCAACTTGACATGGGGAGTCACATACTGAGCGTCTGTAGGCGGTGAACTGCAAATTGGGCCTGGCCTATAAAGCCAATACAACCTCACACCTCGCGGCTCATCTGGCTCTCATGAGAGGTGTTCTGCTCCCTCCCTTACCTACAGCCTGCACCTATTTGCTAGTTCCGCCAAATCCCACACCCGTGGTTCACGACTTATAATAACATCTGCCATTTTGCCCTGGCGCCCCTGTTTTACCCACCATTGTAAGCTTTATGATAATCTCTGCTGGCTCTCTCCATCGAGCTACCTGGACTTTGTGCTGGGATGTCTCATGCAAAGTGCAAAGTGATTAGAACTGGCACCCACTGGGACTGGCACAGCTACTATTGCCTCGGACTACTCCTCCTACTCACTCAGATCCCAGGTCCCTGGGTTGCTTAGGATTCCCCACTCGAACCCTCATGGGGACAGGGACTTTGCTGCAAGCACGCCTAGACTCTGGAACTCCTTTGAAGTGCAGATCCGATTGGCTCCCTCCCACCAGAGTTTCGCAGACACCTGTGGGGTTTCCTGAAGCTGGCCTCTCGTCAAGTCCTGTCCCAAACCCCTAGAGCAAAGTCCTCTCAACTTGGCATGTGCTCACAACTGACACACGGCTGTTCCTAATGACTCAATCTTCTCTTGGCACTTGACCGAGTCATAATTTGTCCACACTAGGCACTTGACTGAGTTATAATTTGTTGAATTTGCATAATAACTAGTGACTCTGTTGTACTTTACCACTGTTTGAAATTGGTTGTAATTAATTGCTCTACCACTGTGTCACCTTGTTAATTGTTCTTTTCCTAGATGACATTCTGCTTTGTTGTTCCTGTATTATCCTGTACTACTCTGTATTCACCATGTTGTACTCTCCCAGGTCGTTCCTGAAAATAGGCATATTACTTGTCTAGTGTACTTACCGGTAAACAAAAGCTAAATAAATAATAAAAACCACACTCACTTTCCTCTGACATGGACTGACAGTCATGTTCAACTGGGACTTGTGGAGGGGAACACTTTAACTTCGGCTTCTGTAGGTGCAGACTTCTTGTTTTTTCTTAGCAGTAGCTCTAGTCACTGGTCCAGAGGGCATTTTCTGGGGCTCAGACTCAATTAAGATTTGTCCAATGGGCAGTAAATGATTTCTATGCATTGTTTTAACATCTTTGAATTATTCTCAGGCCTTACTTTGTACACTGACAGATCATCTAGTTTGCCCACCACAAGGTGAGGAGATGGTGCTATCTGTCAGCAATCCTGTGTTTGCCATGCAGTCCTAAATTTCTTAGCATACTCGATCTCCCTCGTGGAGTTCCTGTGCTTTCAGCTTTTTATCATACCTTTCTTTGTTGGCCAGATTTCTTTTGGCAGCCATGGTTTGAGCCAGTTGGTATGCATGATTTAGCTGGGCCTTTAACTTTGCACATACTGTAAATAGTTGTCAGCTCGAACCCCATCAGGAAAGACCCCAAAGCACACATCTACGGCAATCGAGCTTCTCTTCCAAACATCAGGCGGTAGGGGAGAACCCAGTGGCATCACTTTTGGTGCAGTTGTAGGCATGTACCAGGGTGCTAATTTGTTGTCTCCATCTAGGCTTGTCCTTTGGGTGGAGGGTGCCTAGCATATCTAGCAAGGTGCGGTTGAAACGTCTCAGGCTGTGGGTCCCCTGGGGTGGTAAGGGTGGTTCTGACTTTCACACTCCACACAGAGACAGCATCTCTTTGATCAGATGACTCTCAAAGTCTCTCCCTTGATCAGAACGATTCTTTGTGGAGCCCCATAGTGAACAAAAAGTTTTCTACAAGTACTTTTGCCACAGTGGATGCCTTCTGATCCTTGGTGGGAAAGCTTGGGCATATCTCGTAAAATGGTCAGTGACCACCAGCACATTACTAATATTTCTTTGATCTGACTCCAAACTCAGAAAATCAATACAGACCAGCTCCATGGGTGAACTGGTGGTGATGTTAACAAGGGGCAGCCCTCTGGGGCAAAGCTTTCCTCTGTAAGCAGAGACTACAAGTTCAAATGTGTTGCTCCACATCAGCCCCCATCTTAGGCCAGTAGAATATGGATCTCACCAAGTCAAGTGTTCTGTCTATATCAAGGTGCCCCATGTGGTTGTGTAAGGACCTCAGCACTGAGTCTCAAAAGCAGTGGGCAGCACTAGTTGTTGTTTGTCTACTTGTCCCCTCTGTCTACTGTTTCTCTGTATAACAGTCTATTGATCAGTTTCAACTTAGGACCTTCTTTGTATAACAATGCAGTTCTCAAATCAGTGGAACGTAATTTGGACACATCTTTCCCTGCATATAGGGCTTCTAAAGCTGATTTGATCATGGGATCTTGGGATTTAGCCTGAAATACTGTCATTGTCCAGCTGAGGCAGTGCACCAATGTCTATTGCAGAAAAGTGGCAATAAGCATCAGGTATGCAATTCTCAGAGGGTCCCAAACAATCCACCATACAGTCCACTGCATCCGTGGACATTTGTTCCTCCCTGTCAAACTTCTGGCAGAGTGCTCGAATATCAGGTTCTGACAGTCTGACCCAGTCATTCTGGGGAACAGGCCTCCGGGAGAGCATCAGCATCTATGTGGTTCAGGCCTGCTCTGTATTCAACTGCATAGTCGTAGGTAGATAAGGCAGAGAGCCACCTATAGCCAGTGGCATCCAACTTAGCTGAAGTCTGCACATAGGTCAAAGGATTTTGTCAGTTTTACTAGTATCTTAGCCCCATACAAGTACTCGTGGAATTGATCAACAATGACCCACTTCAAAGCTAGAAACTCTAACTTGTGTACAGGATAGTTCTTTTCGGAAGGGTCAGGCTTCTGCTGCCAAGGCCACTGGTCTCAGGCCATTTTCGTGCTCCTGATACAACTGCGCCCCAACCCTTGCAAGCTAGCATCAGTGTGCAGGACATAGGGTTTTGTTGGATCGGCATAGGCCAACACTGGAGCGTGGGTGTTGATATATGATCTCATGAAAAGCAGTCTCACAATCAGGAGTCCAGCAGGCCCTAAATACTTCACTTGGACGAAAATACACTCTTTCAGTCTCTAGGGCGCTGACTTTTGTATTTTTGTGGGTTGGGGATACCCTTGAGTAAGGTTAAGTAAAGGCGAATCACTCTTGAATAGTCCTTGATGAAATGCCGATAATAACCACAGAATCCCAGGAATCTTTGCAGTTCTTTTTAGATTTTTGGGCTGTGGCCAGGTAGTCAAGGCCTCAACTTTACTTGGGGTCTCTATTCCTCGGTGGATACTATGTGGCCCATACGCTTACTGATGTTTGAAAGAATTATCAATGGACAGTTTAAGGCCAAAGTCTACCAGTCAGTCCAATACCTTGAATAATCTGCTCTCATGTTCCTCCAGTGAACTGCCAAACACAATAACATCATCTAGGTATATCAGGCACTCTAGTAAGTTCATGTCCCCACTGCACGCTCCATCAATCGTTGAAAAGTGGCTGGGGCGCTGAAAATCCCTTTGAGACATCCTCATGAATTCATAGAAGCCAAGTGGACAGATAAAGGTTGTCCTGTTATGGTCCCTCTGGGACCATTGAGATCTGGTAGTACCCACTGCGAAGATCCAGCACAGAGAACCACTTGCTACCATTCAGGCAGTCAGAAGCATCCTGGATGCGGGCATTGTATACTGATCAGGATAGTCCGCCGTTCAAGTTGCTATAATCCACGGACATTCTTACTGTCCCATTCTTTTTCTCACTACCACGATGGGGAAGCATCGGGCTCCTGGATTCTTTGTATTACACCAGCAGCTAGCATCTCTTGCAGATGCCGTCTCACATCATTTATGTCAGCAGGGCCAGGCGCTGAGACCTCTCACAAAATGGCCCTTCATCATGCAGCCGGATGTGGTGCTCAGCACCTGCACACATCCTATGTCCCATTCTTTAAAGAAAACATCAGTCTCTCTGGGCAAGCTTCTCACTGATCCTCACTTTCCATTCAGCTGTGGCAGAGTCACCAAAACCAAACAAGTCAGGTGTTACTCTGCCACTCTTCCCTGAACTCTTACTGGGTAGCACTGCAGTATCCGCACAATGTACATTAGCCAGGGTGCAACCTCTATTCACCGAATCTCTATCACGACACATTATGAACTTGAACCATTACCCTTCTAGCATAAGCATGGGATCTGGCAGGCAAAATACTTGGTTTGACCAGCAGTCCTTCCGGCAATTTCCCATCGCCTGATGCATCCAACATGAGGATTTTATTCTTGACATCCTTTCTGATATGGACTTCCCCTGTAGGGTACACTAAGCATTGGTGCCAGGATCAGAGACTCAGGATCCTTTTCCAGACAACTCCAACCTGTTCCTCTGGTTCCACTTTGTCAGCATCTCTCTGTGCTCACAGGCCTTCTTGAGCAAGGCAGATTCTTAAACTCTACTAGTCCTTGACACCTGTTTTCATAACACAACTGTACCAGCCATCCAAACATATGTGTGCATTAGTCCCAATTAGTAAAGGAACCCCATCCTTTCTGTCAGTAGGAGGACCCACTAAGGCCAGGTCTCTACTTGCTCTGCCACTCCAGCCACAGAGGTAGGGAAAGACAGCCAAATTTGGATATACCCGGAGTAGGGTAGGCCATCTCCCTCAACCCCAACATGCAGTCCTTCTAATGGTTGTAAGGGTACGTCTGACAAATGCTTCTGATACCAATCTTGGAACATAATTGTCACTTGGGAGCCACTGTCTAATACAGCTCTTGTAGACACCCATTCACCTTTACAGTGGTCTCCATGGAGGGACCCACTATTCTGGACCAGTCTGGAGAGTAATAGTGGGGCATGGGCAACTGACCTGCACACAGAGGACGTGAGTTAGCATTTTGGGACCCTCACTGGGACCATTTCTGCCTCTGCTGACATTCGCCTCTCCCTTGTACCCACCACCACTCTCTAAACTTTGAGATGGCATTCCCTCTTCAGCCCCTTCCATCCTTCCCTAATGCTGGAGAACATGTCTGCTGAAGTTTGGGGTGACAGGCATTCCATTGGGGGCTGCAAGCATTGGTACTGTCGATAGAAAACCTTGGTGCCACCTCAGCCAGCGGTGGGTTGGACATTTGGAGACATCTCTTCAGTTCCGTCCACTTCCATAGTCAATGCATCAAGTTTCGACTATTGTCAACATGAGGTGCCAGGTGGGCACCCCACCCATAGTAGAAGCAGTCGGTCAAAGTGTCAGTGCCCGTGCTCATAGGAGGCGGCCTTCATGATGAAAACTGTCCAGTTACTTTCCTAATCTCCTCAGCAACTCCTCCCAGTGCGGGTATTTACAGCCATCCCGCTTGGCAGACACTTAATGCTTGACTCTTCATATGGATTTTCGTGATCCCTGTCCGTCAGCAGCCGACCCTGCCTTGGAGCAGAGGTTGTAAGCTACAACTATGCAGGGCTCTGAGAAATCTCCTCCTCCTCCTCAACTTCCGGATTTCTTTCAGCAAATCACAATGATCCGGTGGGTTACCTCTCCTGTCTTGAAGCCTCAACTGAAGGAGCTGCAATTTTGAGTGCTTTGTATGTTGCAATATGTGCCCTAACCTCACATGGTTTAAGTCACTGGCGGCCACCCTCCCTTTCCGTAGGCCCTCTGTAGCCTCCTCCAGATGAGTAGCATATGCAGATAAACTTTCCCCTGGCCATTGTTTTGTACCTTGAAACTTCCACATCAAGCTCTCCCCTGACTCAATACTCCCAAAATTGCATTCAAGTGCAGTTAGGTACTTTTGGGCAGATGCCTCAGGGTTTGTGGACCTCAAAGACTTAATGGCTTCCAGGCGGGACCTCTCAAGCTCTCTGGATTCTTTTCCATTTCTCAGCCTCTGCACACTGCCACTCAGATACCAAAGGGCAACACAGTCTATCCAGGTCTCCCAATCATCCTCCCCTTGTGGGGTGGGAAGGTGCGGAGAAAATTCTCAACCTGCAGTAAGAGTCATGACCATTGACAGGTACAGACATGGGGGCTTGCACTGGCACAGAAGGAGGGCAATAACGGGTGCTGGAGGGAAGAGTGTATTGGTGGATGAATGTTCTCAGGTGGCAATAATAGTTTCTTTAAATCCTCCACAGTTTTCCCTTCCCCAACAACAATTTAGAAATTTATCCTCAAAAGTTTCAGATAATGGGGAGGCTCATTCTCCTGGGGTCCTTACTGTCCTTGGTTATCACTTTCCAGACAATGAGGGTTTCCTGGGGTAACAGTTTGTGGCACTTTAGAACTGTCTATAGGGTCCTTACACTCTATTAGGGCCATGAAAGTTTGGGCAAGCAGATCAGCCTGTCGACCCTCTATCACAGGGTCTCGTAAACATTCGACCTTGGCAAGTACTCCTCTACAGTGTCCGTACTGGTACCCAGCGGATATCCAAGATAAGTATAGCATTTTGGGGATCGACTCTTCCCCAGTACACCACTTCACCAACTGCTGTACAGCCACTTCTGTTGGGGTACCCATTTATTTTTAACAGTAATTCGTAAATGTGGCCACTAGAGGACGCTAATCCCAGTGGTGAGCCTCCAAATGTAACCCCGGTGGCACTACCCCCAAGGGCTACTACCCCGGCCTGCATAACTGTTAACAGGTTAAGGGGCCTAAGTCCAATGGTGGGTGCCTCCACCCAGAGGTCGGGGGTTAGACAGTCTGGTATGGCTTGGTCACAGCCCTTTGGGTCACTGCAACCCCCTTTCTTCCCACTAGTGGCCCACACAATATATCAGAAGTAACTTCACAGTATACACTTACCCCCAGGACTGGTTTGATCAGCTTGGCACTAGGGACCCCTGTAAAACAAGATGATACAAAGCAAAAGCCTACAGTGCAACACTTTAACATAAATGAATACCTCAGATAGTGTAACTGCTGAAACAAACAGATCTGATTTATTTAGGGAATATAACAAGGACAGGGAAAATCAGGTTAATTAGTTTAGACACCTTAATAATCACAGTACTGTGCACATGTTCAGAGTCCCAAATTGTCACTTTCACTTGGTACCCAGGATGGGGGCTAGCAGGATTGGTGCAGCTGGATGGGGCCTGTGATGGAAAAACACTTGCACAATACCCAATTGTAATCTGGAGCCGGATGGCTCAGTTCGTGAAGAAATGAAACAGCAACAAATAGATGACACACTTGCAATTTGATAAACAGATGGCAGGGAGCTACCCTGCTTTGTACTCACAGACTCAATGCTGGGAACTGGATGGAAAGCAGATTGTCCTGGATTGCCAGTTGGAGCAGAACATGTGAAAAGGTCCTTGTGACTGGACCCACTGCAATTTAGAGCAAATAGATGTAGTCTGGATTAAGCTGGGGTTTACTTCCAGCTTCATGCACTCAATTCACTGTACAGAGGTTTGAAATGCGATTCTCAAGCACTACACACATTTATATGTAAAAGGAAAGTACTATACCAGGCAGGTTGCTTCTGATCCCGACTGCAATTACTGCACGATACTGGAGAACACACAGCAGCTTCAGTTCCTGGCAGACCGAAGCGATTCAGCAATTCTCCAGTCTTCTACAGGTGAGCCTGGTTTCACTCTTCAGATATCCTTGATTCTCTTCACAGGTCGATTTAGTCCAAACAGGTGCTTGCACAAGCACAGACCAAACTTAGGGCCTTACACATGATCTCAGCATTAAAACTACACACTGAAGAAGCACATAGTTCCTTTCTCTTCACTGCCCAAACTGATCTGATCTTCCAGTAGACAGAGCGGGCATTTCTTTGAGCTCCTTCCAGTTCAGTTGGCTGGTTTGGCTGTCACTCACAGTAAGCTCATCCTGTTGGTGGAAAAAGGTGCGAAGTCCAAACTAGAATTCCCAAAAGCATTGGCCGCTTACAATACATAGGTGGCTGGCTCCACAATGAGAGTCCAAGTTCTGATTTGCCAGCAGCAGGCTCCATTTCAAAGGTCCCCCACACTGATTGGTCCAGTTCAGCAGTTCAACCAGAATGGAGGGCTAGGCAAACACAGTTCTGACTGCAAAGAAAAGCAGGTTAGACAAACTGTATTTTCATTATTACTTTAAATGATTTCTGGCAAACAGTTACATCTTTGAAAAGTGCTCCTCTGCCCGCCATGACAGCAAGCAGGCTGATTTGACTGTGAGCTCGAGTGGGACTCAAGCAGGGAAACACACAGTCCCCCATAGAAATTCAATTATGTCTGCAAGCAGACAGCTCTTAAAAAGACAGTACCAAAGGCTCTAAAAGCACTCACAGATAAACGCTTAAACGCCAATCACCATTCAGGCCTGGAGCATTCAAGCAAGCTCCTGGAAGACTTTTGGGAACCCCATTTGCAGGGGGTTACAAAATATTGCAGGATTGTTCAAACTGTGAAAGCCCATGAAAGTTATGCTGAACAAGGTATTTTGCTTCCTTGTGGGTGTCAAATGTCCAGAAATATGAATCTTTAAATCATCTGAAAATCGAAACAAGGCAGCAGCCATTTCATGCAATCTTACAACAGAAAGTGATGTCACTGAGGGCAAGCTGTAATTAGCAATATAGAGCTAGCCCCAGTGACATCACTTCCTGTTTTTAAGACTGCATGAAATGGCTGTTACTATGAGTTGATTTACACATTACTTAGCTTGTTCATATCTCAAGACTCCTGTCCCTATAAGTAAAACCCAATACCTCATTTAAACAATCTTTCATGGGCTTTCACAATTTGAGTGACTCCTGCAATGTTTAGTGTCCCTTTAAAGAAGGCAACATCCATTACCAATTTCTTCCCAAACTAGCCTCTTTATTTGGCTCCTGCACCCACATGATTCCAGGAATGCAGTGGACACATCCTTCCTTGAAATAAATAAAGCAGCTCCATGGGGCTATCTAAACTTTTACAAGACATCCAGGCAGGACATTCAGAGCAGCAATAATAGGTTACAGGCAGTGCAAGCAGGGACTTCCAATTCTACCTACTTGGATGATTTGCCTAGCACTTCTCTGTTAAAACCCACAGGCTCCTGCCTCCGTGGTGCTGATGTGTCAATCTTTTTTTCTCTCTTCTACTCTGGGTTACATTCTCTGTATACTCTGGCACTGGTCAATGCCCTATATCTGGCATGGTAAAGCATGCTGCTTCCCCACCTGGCCCATGGACTTTGGCCTGAATCTTAAAAGGTACCAGGATTTTTTTCCTTCAACCCAGGCCCTGTAACCCTTGTTCTCAACTTAAGAGGGAATCCAAACCTGCAAGTGCTCCCAATCTCTGGCACCCATTCCCTCCTTACAGCTCAGCCTTTCCTCTGTACTGTTCTCCACTAGTGCAGCAGCCCTCAAACCAGCCCAGCTCCAGTACTCAAGCCCCTGCTACAGGCTGCCCTACTGGAGAGCCCCTGGCCCTACCACCACCAGGCCCTCTGAGTAGCCCATGTCTACAAATATGCCAAAGTCCTGTCTCTGCTCTCCAGCTGACCCTTTTGGGGATCCATGCCCACGCCCACATCCCTATCAAATGCATCCTGGGCTTGCAGTAGCTCGAACCAGAGGACACCCTCCAAGGCCTGTCCTATGACCCGCGACCTGCCCAGCTCTTTAATGCTGGTGCTCTGGAGCCTGCCTCTCCAAGCAGGCCCACTTAAAGGAGTGAACGGCCCCTGGCTGCAACTGCCCTCAGGCCACCCTGCAATACCGGTATGTGGAAGAGCCACTACCACCAGTCTTCCTCTGTGAGGACCCTGCCACAGTCCCACAGCCATGGCAACCTGAGAAAAACCTTCCTGGGATCTCTAGGGCTTCTGCCTATCCCAGCCTCCTACTGCCACCTGCACCTCCTGTACCCCAATGACACAGAACCTGGCAGACTATCCTCCCCATGGAGCTTCCTTCCCAGCTCCTCAATGCCCCATCACTGCAAAAGCCATCCCCATCTGCACTTGGGAGTCCCCACTGGCCCACCTAGACTGCCGAGCTCCCTTTCCTGACTGCCTGCTCTGCACCTCTAGCCACCCCACTGCAGCCCCAGGCCTAATGCCCAGGCTGGAAAAAACCCCAAACTTCTCTCTCTAGCCTTATATACCTCCCTAAACCTGCCCTCTGCTGCCACCTTGAGGCATCCAGCAGGTATTAACCCCGGAGCACTAATGAAATTCCCTATCTTTGGGGAGTGGTGGTGGTGGGGGAGGGATGCCTAAAGTGGGAGCATAAGCCCTCCTTTAAGGGGGCTTACAGGAGGCACATTCTGCTTTTGTATTCAAAGAGGCAGGTCATGGGGGTGTCTCCTTCTAGAGTGTCAAGATACAGATACCCAGATTTGCACCATTAAGACTGACTGCATAGTTAACTGACACTTAAAGTATAACCAGCTAAACATATGCAAATTTGCATTGCCCTGGATTAGATCCCAATATTAATTTTGTAGTCCCCTTAGTCTCTGGGGTTCTGCTCACTCATTCTGCATGGGCATAATATATACGGATTGCAAAAATACTAAGAATAAATTTATGATTGGGCTCACAGTGAAAGCTGTGTGAGAGAGAGAAAGAGTCTATATTATTTGCACTGCTACTTTCCTTACCTTCAAAGCTCGATGCTTCATACCCTAGGGCTTGAGTCAGGGTCCCAGCCATTCTCAGAGTGCTTTGTTTGCTTGTGCATTGTTAGTTTGCCCAGTCAGTGATGTGCCTGAGCATGCCCCTCTCCCAATGACTGGTCCTCTCCTGGCTGGTTTGTTTGTTCTTAAATCCAGTGACAGGTCCAATACCTCACCCTTTCTAGCTCATATATAGCCTTCTCCTCCAAAGGCATGATTTACTGCAGTCACTCACTAGCCCTCCCCACTGATTGCCCCAGTCTTAAGATGCTACTTCTGCAGCTGTAAAGTCAATGCACCATGCATCTGTAGCTAAGAAAAACCTCCTCAACCTTGGATCCCAGAGTTTAATTGTTGCATAAGCAGGCAGCGCCAGCACACAGCTCACCCTCTGCTATCTGCTGACTGCTGTCACCATAAGATGGCTGATGACGCAATGGTAGGTGAAAGGTGCCAAAGCTGAGAGACTGCCTACTTCCCATTTCAAGTGGAGTGTGCATGCAGGAGGGTGGGTGGGAGTGGCAGACAGTTTATGTTGTGGGAAGTGAGTCATTGAAATTAAACCACTGTAGTTGGAGGTGCTATGGTTGTGCAGAAGCAGACTAGATTCCCCCAAGCATCCTCCAGACCTGGCTGCCTGGCAGGCACCAAGAGTGTGGCAAAGAAAAAAAAAAAAAACATACATTCACTAGGGTGGCACTCACAGTCTCACATAGAGCTCAATTGATGGCCCCCACAAAGTCAGGGTCCTCGCCATGCATACTTTGATAATGGTAAATCTGGCACTGCCTTGTGGGGTCCCAGTCAATTGAACTCTATGCGAGACTGTGAGTGCATTCTGAAACTTTAAGATCTCAATCTGTACTCAACTGCATCTCTAATTAACATATTCTAATAATAAAATCCTCAGCCAGTACTCAATTACTAATTTAAATACTCAACAAGCACTCAACTGTGCAAGTTGAGTTTTTGTTGAGCTGGTTTAGTTTAAGTGTTGAACACCTAGCACTTAACTAAATGTATCATGTTAATGCATTTTCAGTGATTTTCAACCTACTATGGGTGAAGTGTTGGTGAATACTCATTCACACATTTCTGTATGGGTTATCCTGCAGTAAATATTGAAAAGGTAGGCCATGATGGAGTGGATTTTCTTGTGCTAGGATTAAGTTACTGTATTTATGCAGGATTGCTTTATGTATATAATTTCTGTGGCTGGCAGTATAGCCTAGAGGTTAGAATAATGAGCTGTGAATAAGCTTGGATCAAGCAGACCTGGGTTTGATTTCAACAACCTTCATTGTATACTGTGTGACTCTGAGCATGTCCTTAACCACCCAGTGCTCCGGGTCACCCCTGAAAACAGGCACTTTGTACCTAGTGGGCCTTATCTGGTTACCAACAGAATAAAATGAAAAAAAAATATGTCTGAGAAGGGTACTGCAGCCACATGATCTTTAATGCTGGATCCACCACTGATGCAGTGGGTTGATACTGGCTGTGAGATACATAAGCAATAAGACACTATGGGATTGTGCAGTAGACACTTCTAGGCACGTCCAGGGCATAGTAAGGTACAACACTGCAGACCGAGTGCCTTCAGGTCTTGCCATGCGCTAGAAGAGTCTAGTGCAGTACACCCCGGAGTGTCTCATTGAGCTTATGAAATGGTCACCTTAGCTGTTCATGTGTGAGAAAATTAAAAGTGTGTGCAGTGCTACTACTGTGTGCATCTAAAATAACAAAGGTAATGCAGTGGTAAGGAGTGTAACAGAAAATCAATGCAGTTTATTTACAGCACAGTTAATAAAAGCAGTGGTATTTCAGTCTAAACTGAGTTAACACTGAAATGGGACTCTAGATTACAGTGTATATTCCTCTGGTAAGGCAGCTGATTTCAGTCTAGTCTTCATTTCTGATTCTGTAGTATTTAAAAACTATACTTTGAAGAGCATTACAGATCTATCTCTAATCTTCATTTAGTAATAATTTATCTTAAACTAGTAGTCTGTTGAATACTTCTTAGGATTTACTATTCACTTAAGTTGTATTCTTTTGATGATGATTAAAGTTCCATCTTCCTTTTTCTGGATGGAACTTCAACTTCCATCTGTCTGCTCCTCCATCACCGCCATACACATGTATACAACAATACGGTCCTGTATGCATCTGGCTCTTGCCCAGTTGAGGTTACATACAACTTGCAGCAAGACTTCAGCAAGGTTCAGCTCTGGTTTGCTAACCATCAACTTTTTCTCAATGCCGAGAAGACTGTCTCCATGATCTTTGGCACAAGGCAGAGACTCTCTAGGCTTCCCTCCTGCCCACTTCCCACACTCTTGACAGGACTTTGCCGAGACGCATCTTCCTTCAGGTACCTAGGAGTTTGGTTGGATCGAGCATCTAAACTTCTCCAGATATACTGGCGCCATCCAAAAAATGTACCCCAGTCTTGGTGCCCTGTTCAGGAACCATAGTTGTATTGCCTCTATGGTTGAGGCGTGAACTTGTTCAGAAGATGATCCTGCCCATCTTCGATTGCTGTGGTCGTAGTCTACAGTCCTGTTCCCAAGTCCTCCTTGGCCCGATTGGATACCCTCTTCAATTCCTTCTGCTGTTTTGCCCTTGATGCTCCTCTCCACCCACCACTGTGATCTCTATCATGTCCTATCCTTCCTCTCTCTTACAAACAGATGACTGTCCCACTGTGCTAAATGAACCTCCAAGCACTGGCTAGGTGAAATACCATCCTACCTCTCCTCTCATTTATAACACCCCCACTCCCTCTCACCCCTTTAGATCATCTGACTCCTGTGCTCGGCGGTTCCCCAGAGAGCCACCCTCATTGGCCAATTAGAGTTACTCTCACCGCCTCCCAAAAATGATGGAATTCCTTCCCCCCTCAAATTCAGCATTCATCCTCCTACTACTCCATCAGCACTGCCCTCAAAAACATCCTTGCACCTAGCTGTTCCTGCTACAACCTCCCTAATTCCCTCCTCTAAGCATCTGACAAACCCTACCCCTTCAGTACCCATGCAATGCCCCTGCTGCAGCTCCACCTCCCACCCAACTAAAAACAGCATTCCTTCCCTTCCCTGATTCCTCCTTCAGACCTTCTATTGTTCTCTTACTGTGATTTCTCAGTCATCCAAGTTGTACAAAGGCCTGTCCCTACCTATCCTTACACCACTAGCCCAACTCTTCCCTCCACTTCTCCACATCCTGAAAGGTTTGGGATTTGGCCTCTTCTCTCTTACTTTCATCTCTCTTCTGTTCTTCTGAAGCTTATTCCCCTCGCTGTCTACAACCAGCTTCCCTCTTGTCGTACTCTACCTCTCGCTGCCCACAATCTGCTCCCTTCCTGTCATGCTTGACCCCTGCCTTGTGCGGGCAGGATCCTCAGCATACTGGAGGGTCAGGCCCCAACAGACCTTTCTTCTCCTACCTCTTCCTTCAGCTCCTCCTTCCATCCCTTCCACCCTCCCCTACTTCTCTGCCTACGGACATACAGTACCAACCTCTCACCTTCCCTTCTCCTTCTTATGTAGCTATGTCTGACCCTAATCTCTACTGCACTTGTAGAACTTGCACTTCTGTTATACCTCAGCCAACCTGTTCCACCTGTGTATACTCCTCACTAACTTTCATAGATCAAACTACAATTCTATTTAACCATTTTCTAGCTACAGAGTTATGTGCCATTTAGTGTATGCCTAAATGTTATTTTGTGTTGCTGTATCTATCTAGTCCAAAAGTGTTGGCATAGTATCTATCTAGTTAAAAACAGTTAGCATCCCGCTATTTCATTACTCTTGTACAGTCTGCTCAACTTATCTGAATGTAATCTATAGTAAATTTATATTGTGTACCAAATCTCTGTAAACTATCCTTATGTTCTCTACCCTCCAGGTCGCACTGGAGACAAGCAACTTGTTGCTCAACGTGCCTTCCTGGTGAAACATTTCAATAAATAAAATTAATAAATAAATAAAGATGATTAAAAATGACTAAAATTAGTCTTGAAGACAAATGAATGACTGCTTTAATACTAAATTTTGTATTCAACCGGTGAGGGAATGGTTGTGTATAACATTGCTTGTCATGTATTTTTAATAGTGTATAGTATTATGTGACGGGTGGTTCCTTCACTTTCAGAATGAAACTGCCTTGGGCAGATCTGCAGAGTTTCAAAATGCTGTTGTACACGAAGAAGGTGCAGTCATATTCCATGAACTTTGAACTGTGGTACAACAGCATTTTGAAGGAATGGAATTCGTACAGAGCAATGCTCTACTATACGCTATAAGAGCTTTGTGCTGTAGACAAGTGAGAGCATTGTACCTTTATTGGCCTGGTACTGTTGACACTGAGGGTGCAGTTGGGCACCTTCTTATTGACAGCATTGTGCTATGGGTGTAAGAGGGCCTGTCCTGTTAAACATTCTTGTGCTGTGGACACAAGGGTGTGCTGTTCTGCAAGAGCCTGATGCTCTGGAAGCAAGGGATGCTGTTCCTTTAATTTACTAAGTATTGTTTACATGGGAGGTGTTTTCAGCAAGAACTGTGGACAAGAGGGCACTGTCATTTAACATCTTCGAAGTGTGGACACAGTGACAAGGAGAGGTAGGGGCATCATTTAGGGATAACCATAGTTTGTAGTTGAGACTCTAAGATTTGTTTGCAACCCCTATGTCCACTGCAACCCTAGGAAGTCATAAAATATGTTTTTCCTATAAGTTATTTATACAAAAAGTGGTGGGTGGAGAGTTCTGCAACCACTATGATTCTGCTGAGATAATGTCACTGGGAAGAGGGGCTGTCTTTCACCAGTTGAACAATGTGAGACTTGTACCCATGCTTTCCACACAGGTCTGCACCCTCTTTTCCCATGCTGGGGCCAGTATCCCCTATTGTGGAAACAAAACTGCCAGCCTGCAGTATGGTTTACTCCATTGCTGCAGGGCAACATATTGTACTGGTAATTGATTGTGCTAAGGCAAGGGTCAGAGTTATCAGCCATATTCATGAGTGGGGTTTATTTTTCAGTGTTGTGATGCAGTGCACAAGGTACACTGCAGTGCCAGCAAACTACTTGGTACAGCACACTGATGGCAGACCATGTGACACACTGTGGTGTCTGCATTGCATGTGGTACATCAGTTGTCTGCAGTACACGTTGCACACTGCAGTAGCCTGCAGTGCATGGGGCACACCATGCTGTGCCACATGCACCGTTGCTGACACTACTTTGTACCATGTGCCTGCTGACACTGTGTTGTGCCAAGTGTTCCACTGACACTGCAGAGTGCCACATGCATTGCTGGCACTATGCCACATGCACTGCTGATACTGCATGTTGCCACTTACAGTGTTGACACTTCTCTGTGTCATGTGCACTGCCAACAACATGCTGTGCCAAGTGTAGTGCCAACACCACACTGTGCCACATTCAGTGCTGACTGTGTTTCTAGATAAACTATGCATTATATTGATTGCATTATATTGAATTTTATGTAATAACTGGGGACTGTGTTTTCTATAGGAAAAGCTGGTTATTTGCTGTTATATCCTCTGGGTTATAATGGCGAACACATGTTAGCTTGCCCTTTGGAAAGTGAAGTGACATCTCGCGCTCATTGTGCTGCAGGCTATCCCCAGAATAGTCACACGCAGCTGGCAAAAAAAAAATATACAGCCTCCAGCAATTACATAAAATAACACATGGGGAAGAGTACAGACTAGAATTTTATGTACACCCTTGGTGTGGGATGGTTTGACAAACTCCTTTGGTTTCACCCTTGGGCTTTATGCTGAGCGTGTGCATAAAAGTCTCATTATGCACTCCTACCCATGCATTATTCTATATATGCCATCCATGCCAGACTGGGTGACCAGAAATAGATCAAGTAGGAACAGTGGACATGGCCCATCTGGACCTTAGCAAGGCCTTTGACACTGTTCCACACAGGAGACAGATCTGGAAGTTGACCAGCCTAAGGTAGGATCCAAAGTGGTAAACTGGGTTGAAAACTAGTTAATAGCTAGGAGACAGAGGTGGTAGTTAATGACACTCTCTCTAAGGATGGGAAAATGACCAATGGGCACCACAGGGCTTGGTACTGGAACAAATAATGTTGTGTATCTTTATAGGGGACATTGAAGAAGAACTGTAGTGGAAGGTATGGTTTTTGTGGATGACACCAAAATCTGTAATAGTGTGGACACTAAGGAGGTGGTTGAGAGGATATGCAGGAATCCTGGAAACTCGAGAGTGTCGAAGGGATGGCATTTGGGGTTCTGGGTGGGTTTGCCACTGTCTAAATATTCTGAGGAACATGGGGTGTGCGTTTTATTCTTCACTGTACTTGGCCTGTTGTTTTTTTTCTTGCCTGGTGTATGGTTTATTTGCTAACAGTCAACCCCGGCCTCATCATTATCTGCTTAGTTTAAGTCTTTTGATGTAAAGATATGGCTATGGTGTGAATTTGGGAGAAAAATATTGAAAATTACCAAAGTTATGACCTACTTTCCAAAAAATTCAATGTGAAGCTCATAACTTTGTTATTTCTCAATATTTTGCACTAAATTTTCAATATAGCCTTCTATGACCCACCTCATGAACAAGAGCAGAAAAATTTGAACTCCTGCCCAAAAGGTGATTTTGAGCAGTGACTGCAAAATCACCTTTTGGGACAGATCTGCCTAATGACAGTTCAATTGTTCATGAGGTAGGGTCCCAAAGAAGAAATGTTGAAAATTTGGGCCAAAAATATGCAAAATGCCTAACTTGTGCCTTTAGGTTCAAAACACCGATGAAATACATTGAACCACATACCTGCTTCTTCAGTTCTTGGTCCAGCTTTGAAGAGTGAAGATGTGTCTGTGGTCCAGAGATGATTACAGCATTGGACCCCAATGGGTAAGTAAGGGCTTAGGGGTACTGAGTGGGAGGGTCGGGTGAGGGAATTGTAGTGGAGCAAAATACATTGATGGACATTTTCTTTTCAGGTTCAAGGAAAAAATAAAGACGAGGACTCTGATCATGACACTGGGGATTGGACACCCCCAGTGTCACTCTTATGTTTCTGGGGAGGGAGTGTACTGGAGAGGAGGTCGGGTGGGGAGTAGGGGGAAAAAAGAAAGAAAACAAATGCCAAGCAGTCCTGAGCATGACACTGGGGGATTGGGTACTCCCAGTGACACTGTTATGTTTTGTGTGGGTGCTGAGAGGAGAGTTGGGTGGGGGGATATTGATAATTAAAAAATTAAATCAGCGGACATAGCGGAACATGGCACTCTGCCATGTCCAAGAACCACCACTGTACCTACGCATGCACTAGGAGTCACAATGCACAATACAGTTTGGCAGCCATCTTGACACAGTGGTGTGTGCCATGTTCTGCCGTGGACCACTGATACTAAAAATAGTGCAGTGCTACTTCCAATCCAGACAATGAGTGGAGTGCTTCAGAGTCACGGAGGTGACTGTGGTGCAACTCCAACATGTTGTTTGGTCAGAAGGAATGTGCTGAGTCCATTTCTCATCACAATAGGTCTGCAGGGCTCCACCCACTGCTCCCAAAAATTACTAGAAATCAAAGTTTTTATAGTTGTCTAGCTATTAAATCTCAGAGCACTAAACTTGAGTAGGGTTGTCAGAACCCACTGAAGTTCTGGTTCTGGTCTAGAACTTTGCAAATAGTTCTAGGGTTCTAATCTTCTTCAGAACTCGAACACTTTTGTGTTTAGGACTACAGAGACAGAACAGAAAAAGATACTGAGAGGAGGAGAAGAAACATAAATAAAAGCTCTGCCCTCCCAGCTAGCACTAATATGGTTTCCTGCATATGCAGAAAAGAGAAACACGTTGTGCCTTTCAAATTTCTAATGCCAAGCGTCACAGTTCTATGTGTTTGGTATAACTGCATGTGAGAAGACCATTCTTATAGTATCTCTCTCTCTCTTTCTCTCTCTCAAATATTTTAGGATGTAATTCACAATAATTAGTTTGTTTTCTAGGCTGGCATCTCCTGTTTTTGAAATGCCTGAACAAAAAAAGCTATTTATTTAGTAATTAGAACCCTTAATACTCAGAGTCTATGGGTGTTCTAGTTCTAAATTAGAACTTGAACCATTAGGTTCTAAGTAAGTAATAACCAACAGGGTGGGCGGTATTGTGCTATACTGGACCGCCCAGGGCGTAATGAGGCCCGTCGCCGCAGGCGGAGGGCCTTATAGCCCTGGAAGGTCTGGTATAGCACAATACCACCCACCCTGGAGGGTATTATTGCGCTTAGAAAATGGGCATCAGCTTAGATTTTTTTTCCAGTAGTTAACAGATAGGTACAACATTGAAAAATATTACCTTAAAATACAAAAAAAAGTTTAATGGTAAAATAGTCCCTGGTTAACACATTGCCTTCTCTGCCTAGTACAGTTGCCAGTAGAGCGCTGCTACAGGAGAGCTAGCACTTTGGGAAAAGTCTTTGAGGAATTTCCTATGGTTGTAGTATTTGGCAGTTTATTTTTTTTCCTCTGTGCTACTTCTATTCAGTTCTCGCCTCACATTTAGTTTAAAGTAAGGTCTTAGCACCAATATTGGTTTTTTAGTGATGTCGTCTCATCTCCTGGGCTATCTCCCTCTCACCAACAGCTGCCCTTGTCAACTGATGAAGGTTTTGAGCAGTTCACGTTGACATCGTGATCCTGCCTGCCCCGCGATCCATCCTGCCCTCATGCCAAAGAAGAGACTGATGTTCCTGACTGAAACTGGGAGATCAGGTAATAAATAAGTGACTTTTAACTCTCACTCATCTTCGTAAGTGATCACAGTAGTGTGGGGCCAGGAGGCGGCGACCAGGAGGCGGGTGGAGGAAGTCATGTGTCGGTGCAGCAGACTATGATTTTTGAATGTGGGGCTGATTCTGTGTTCACCGACAGGCAGACTGAGACAGCGGTGGCAGACAAGTAAAAAAAAAAAAGTGAGACCATTTTAAAACCGGAAAAGAGGTGATCACTCTAGTGTGGGGCCAGGAGCCAGCGAGCGGGACGCGGGTGGAGGAAGTCATGTATGATTTTTCAGTTGTGGGGCTGATTCTATGTTCATCGACAGGGCAGATTGAGAGATCAGTGCAGACACATAGAAAAAAAAAGAGACTGTTTTAAATCCGGAAAAGAGGCACACATTTTTTTTAAACAGGCTGTTATCTAACAAGTCAGTGTGTGTGTGGGGGGTGAGGGCTCACACTGTCTTGCTAAGCGATGAAAAAAATGGCAGCCATTTGAAATTATGTGCCAGTGCTTCAGCCAATGATGAAGCAGGCTAGGACACAGAGTATTAGCTGGCCATGAGGCAGGTTGGGCTGGGGCTTTTATTTGGTGGGCATCTATTGTCTGATAGATGCCACCTAAATAACTGTCTCAGCCAATTAGAAGAGAGAATGGTCTTTGCCCATTTTCTAAATGGGTTCTAATCTTTTAGAACTAGTTCTGACAACTCTACTCCTGAGGCCATTTTGCTCAGGTGCCACAGTGTCACCCCACCCCAGTGAGGTACTTAAAAGTCTCTACCATATCCCCTCTCCCTCATCTCTTCCAGGGTGTACATACTGAGGTCCTTTAGCCTTTCTTCATAGGACCTGTAATGCAGACCCTGCACCATTTTAGTTGCCCTCCTCTGGACTACCTCCACTCTATGTCCTTCCAGAGATGTGATCTCCAGAACTGGATGTAGTACTTAAGGTGAGGTCTTACCAGCAATCTATATGGGTAACACCTCCTCTTTCTGATGGTGATACCTCTCCCAGTGCACCCCAGCATCCTACTAGCCTTCCTGACTGCCTTGAACTGCAGTTAAAATAAATGCAGAAGTCGGCATGGGCAACAATATCACAAAGCAACTTCGTTGGACGCTGTTTTAAGCACAAACAGCAGTTAAAATAAATGCAGAAGTCAGCATGGGCAACAGATCACAACAGTTCATTCAGATATTTACAAGGGACTGCACTCAGTTTATACATGATCCCCACATAAGGCAGTTTAAAAAGTATTCATCTAGGGGCAAATGTTGAAAAAGAGCAACCAGTTTAAAAGCATTATTTTCTTGGTTTACACATGATCCCTAAATATGCCAATTTAAAACGTTTTCCTTGGACTTTAGATTCATGCTGGATTCCCTCTGCGCAATAAAATTACAGTTGTTACACTCTGCTGTCATGTTTTCTAATAATTCATTACACAACCAAACTTTTCAATGCCTCCCACATGGCCCCAATGTTTAGTAGCTTACCTTTTCTTATGAGTGAACCCCCCCATGACCCCCTGTCTAGGGGCATAAATCTTCATTGCAGGTGTTCCAGAGGGCACAAGAGAAGGGCTACATTAAGTGCCAGCCAAGCCAGTGCACCCTTAAACAAGATAAGAAAATGGTCCTACCTGTCAGCGACTTCATTCACCAGTGCACTCTCAATCTCACCACTGACAATCTGGAATCTCCCCAATGCTGACACCAGGATCTCCATGCTGTAACCTCTGACTCTTCAAGCCCCAGAGCCCTCAATCCCAAATGCAGCATGCTGGAAAAACTCCTCTGGAATTAAAACTTATGAGACAAATTAGACACAAGGAGGGAGAGTTTCCACTTCATTTTGTCCCCTTTCCAGCTTAAATAAGGCAACATCCACTACCAATTTCTTCCCAAACTAGCCGCTTTATTTAGCTCCTGCCCCAAATGATTTCAGGAATGCAGGGTCACATTCTTCATTAAACTAATAAGAACAAATACTACACTTAATCTTAGCCAAAGGTCGAGATTGAAATAAATAAAGCAGCTCCATGGGGCTATCTGAAACTTTTACAAGACATCTAGGCTGGACATTCAGAGCAGCAATAATGGTTTACAGGCAGTGTGAGCAAGGCTTCTCAATTCTACCTGCTTGGATGATTTCCCCAAGGCACATCTCTACTTAGAAACCCACAGGCTCCTGGCTCCCTAATGCTGGTAAACTGAATCTTTTTTTCTCTCTTCTACTCTGGGTTACACATTCTCTAAACTCTGGCACTGGTGCTGCCTCATCTCCGTTGTGGGAAAGCATGCTGCTTCCCCACCTGGCTCCTGGACCTTGGCCCAACTCTTATGGAGTACCAGGATTGTTTCCTTTGACCCAGGCCTTGTAACTCCTCATTCTCAACTTAACAAGGAATCTAAACCTCAGGTGCTCCCAAACCTCTGGCACCCGTTCCCTCCTTACAGCTCAGCCTTTCTTCTGTACTGCTGTCCACTGTTGCAGTGTCCCTCAAACCCAGCCCTGCTGTACTACCTGAGCCCCTTGCAGCAGCTGCCCTGCCACTGGAGAGCCCCTGGGTCCTACCACCACCTAGACCCTTCCGAGCAGCCCATCTCTACAAATAACATCAAAATCCTTTCTCTACTCCCAGATGACCCTTTCAGGATCCATGCCCATGCCCACATCCCTATCAAATACATCCTGGGCTTGTGGTAGCTCCAACCAGAGCCACTCCAAGGCCTTACCTGTGACCTGTGACCCACCCTCCCTTTAATGCTGGTGCCTGGAGCCTGCCCTCCATGCAGACCTCCTTAGTGAGTGATAGGCCCCAGGCTTCAACTGCCCTCAGGCCACCCTGCCACACCAGGTATGGGAAAGAATCACTGCTACCGCCTTCCCTGTGGAGGACCCTGCCACAGTCCCCACAGTCATGGCAACCTGAGCAAAACCTTCCTGGGATCTCTAAGGGCTCCTGCCTATCCTGGCCTCCTACTGCCACCTGCACCTCCCTTACCCCAATGATGCAGGACCTCGCTGACCATCCTCCCCATGAAGCTTCCTTCCACACCTCCTTGGCCGCCACGTCGTGCAAAAGCCATCCCTATCTGCACTTGAGGGGTCCCCCACTGGCCCACCTGGACCACCAAGCTCCCTTTCATGACTGCCTACTCTGCTCCTCCAGCCCCAGGCCTAATGCCTGGGCTGGAAAAAACCCCAAACTTTCTGTTTCCAGCCTTATATACCTCCCTAAACCTGCTGTCTGCTGCCACCTTGAGGCTTCTAGCAGTATTAACCCTCAAACACTAATTCCCTAGCTCTGGGGGTGGGTAAGAGGGGAAAGGAGGCTTAAAATGGGAGCATAACCCCTCCTTTAAGGAGGCTTACACTCTTCCCCACCGGAAAATCATTCCTCCTGGGAATGATGGCAATTGTCCAGTGATGGTCTCCTCCCATCAAACTTGAGTATGTGCACTCCCAGCCTCTGGAAAGAAACACACCATACCAGGCCATAGGCACCACCCAACCTGCCTCTCTAATTCAACACAACCTATAAACTAAAGCCTACCTGCACCAGGAGATAATCTTAATGCTTAGAAAAACCTTAATTGTTTCTTTATCGAACAGATAACCATAATCATTGTTTCATAATGATTGGACTTCAGTGTTAAACTTTCAGACAGTAATGAGGTAGTTTTCTAATAGTTTAGCTATGCCCCAATATACCTCCCACTAATTAAAACAAGTTACTTTGTATACAATCCCCAGACCATTCACTCACACATCAACTCACCAATCTCCTTCAACTTCCATTCCAACATTTTTATCATAATTATTATTATTTAGATTTGTTGACGGTAAGGAGGACATGACAAATTTTTTGACTATTTTCAGCCTCGTCCCAGGAGAGAGGATACAGATGGATGCCAACTGAAACTGAACCAGATTTTTGTTTTAAGCAGTTGGTGGTATTTTTTAGTGAATAGGGAAATTTGGCAGGACACGGGAAATTCCCTACTCTCCAGTAGGGGACCCTTTGGCTATCGGAGGATGGCTGTGTCGGTTGTTTCCCAGCTGAGCTCGGGATGGAGTGGCTGCAGGTCATGAGGTGGTCTCCTCCTTGGCACCTGAAATTCTGGAACCAGAGATTTTTCGATGCAAAGCGGTTGCTGAAGTAGATGGAAAGAAGGATGTTACATTGCCTTTAACTGGCATTATCTGTGACCGACCTTTGGATTTTCCTGCACTGGCTGTGCCTGTACTGCTTGTTCCTTTCGACTCAGACCTTACTTTGGATCAATTGCTGCCTCGTGAGGAAGCAGCTCACCAGCAGAGAAAGAAGGATTTACTGAGTCATTTTCTTCCATTCCTCTGGTTACCAATGGGAGGCCTAAGCCAGGTATGACGCCACTGTTACCTGATGTTTCTATGGACATCATTCCCAGGACTGCTGTTCCTGAGGCTGCACAAGACGACCAATGGATTGTTTTACTCGGACGGTACTGTTCAAGACTCCGCCACTGTATTTTCTTTCTCAGCGACTTCACAAATTGCTGACCAGGATTGCGTTCTTAAAGGAAACCCCCAGCAAACTTTGCTGGGCTGATGCACCATTACCAGAGATGGGGCTGTGGTCTGTCAGCTCCCTTGCAGCAGTGGGCTGGGTTTTCCCCTGACTCAGTTAAGTGGATCTCTGGTTTTGCTCCTATCAGTATTCCTGGAGTTTCTTTGGCACCTTCTCACCCAGCTCCCACAATGAGTACGACTGCTACCTCTACTTCTACTACTGGACCTTCTTCTGATTTACAGATTTCTTCTGACTGTCTGACTGATAAAACTTTTAATATTACCCAGACTGAACGATCCTCTCTTCATTTTCCCATGGAACTGGCTTTGACTCAACACCCTGTCCTACAAACTGCACTTACTGTTCCCCTTCAGATCCTTTGCGGAGACTCCTAGAGATGCTATGAGTGATGTTTGAGATTTCTTGGACATTTTCTCGACGTCCTGCTGATTCCTTATGTCCCAATCTGTGAGGGTGTTCATCAGGGCCTGTCCCTAAGCCCCTTGTTGTACGTTTTTATATAGACCCCTTACGTCTTTTTGAATTCTGCTTTTAACATCTCCCCAATTAGTTTATCTGGTCAGGTGATCCTGCATGTTGCCTTTTCTATGCAGATGACCTGGTCATTTTAACAAAACCGTTGATTCGGCTATACTTGCCCTGCGCTGTTATTGTGATTTCAGAGCTATGCTGGGGCTGTACTTAACATTTCAAAAGTAAGGGGCAGTTATGGCGGCGCGGATGTTTCTCTTCCTACGTTGCTGGAATCCTGATTACCCAAGATGCTATTAACATTTTAGGATCTTTTGGGGAACTCAGATGGATGTTTTCAATTGGGATCACAAGATATTTTGGGGACTACTTTGGTGCAAACTTGGAATAAACAGAAGATGTCTTTTTCGTGAAAAGGTCTACTTAATTAAGTCTCACCTTCTCCCCATTTTTTGTTTATTAGTGCTATATTTCCTGTACTCAAGTCTAGGAAGCCACACTTTATAGTCTTTTTTTTTTCAAGCATTTTGGGGCACCGGCTGAACCCCCTACTTTGGAATGTTCTTTATTGCCTCTCGTGAGGTGGGTCAAAACATGGTTAACCCTGTCCTCTTTTTTTTCTGTCACTTTCTTCAGGTTAATTTGAAACCCTTGCTCCTCTCCTCCCTCCACTAAATATTGGTGCCCTAGTTTGTTGTCTACCCTAGCTCTCTGGTTTGCTGAGTGGCAGACTGGTCAGTTACAACAGCTTCAACATGGCTCGTGTACTCTAGCTTATCTTTATGAGATTTTTGTGAAATTTCGGATGTGGGGTTTTACTCCTACTATGGTTTTGTCTAAATCAGAAAACAACTTTACTCTCAGGTTCTTCTGGCGATTTCAAGGAACTAGATCTGTTTCCTAAATGTCCACAAGCTTCTTGCACTGCTGCTATAATTATCTCCTGACAGCCGGCTGCCTATTAAAATGCGGATGTTCACTGGTTGACCTGTCATGAATGTCTTAGCATGAAGGCTAATCAGAAACATAAAAAGATAGATGAAGAATTTGTGCTCGACCCCTCAGTATTCTTCACCCGGAGACCCTTAGTCATTTATTTTTTCTTGTTCCTACATACAGTCCTTTTGGAATTTTTGTTTTTAACCACTGATATGTCTATTTTCACCAGGTTACATATTCCAGTTTGATGTATGAGGATTATCCCTGGACATGGCTTCCGTGGGATAGGAGCACTTACATGTTATTTTTGTCATTATTAAGTGTTTATTTGGAATACTAGATGTCTTTTTACCTTACTAATGCTTTATTACCATGATTTGAAATCTTTGAGACCACACTACATTGTTGCAGAGATGGAGGAACTTACTATGGATAACTGACGATGTACTTGTTACTTAAGTTATTACTGTTTTGTATGTTCAATTGTCATGACCTTATTGTGTTTTTTGTTGTTTTCTTTTGTATTCCATTTCTATGTACTCTTCCTTTGGTTTCTTGTTTGGATTGTTTGATTCTTTAATAAAACCTCCTTACTCTCCTGTGGGAACCTTGTCGTCCTGGTTCCTGACAAAGATGGCGGCCGAGGTGGTGTTGGAGGAGTTGATGGATAAACTGAAGCAGGAGATCAGGTCTCTTTCCCTGCTTCTCACCGACCTGAGACCATGTTTAATGCAGCTATTTCTACTGTGGCTGTTTGTGATTCTCTACAGGCCTCTGAACCTTCTGTTAGGATTTCTACTCTTGATTCCAGCTACAACCACCAGAAAGGGTAGGCACATTGTTTCTTCCTACTGACATTTGTGACGGTAACCTGAGTTCAAACTCTCGAACAGTGGTTACTGGCTGAAGGCAGTGCTATGTGCTTCCGTCTGGAATTACAAAAAGCTTTGCAAGCTGCTCAATTACAAGCTTCTTCAAGTCAGGACCCTTACATATGCAAAGTCAAGCGGAATCACCTGCTTGGATTTCCTGCAGTGGTCGAGAATCTAATTGTGCTACCACTTGTTCAACACAGTCTGGACTATTAGCCTCACCTGTGACTGGTTCTGGCGATCCTGCTTCTCATGTGTCTGCTGTGGAGGGAGTGCAGAATGGCTCCATACAGATTGTGCATCTGGCCTAAGATGCTCCCCGATGAGAAGTCTGCTCATACAGCTGACATGATTTCTACTGCTCTTCGATGCAGGGTGGGTACAGACTGATACCGGCAATGGGTGTCCAGTCCACCCGATAGCTACTTTCCTGTTGAACATCGGATTGCTGCACAGCCTGCTGTTTTATCTGTGGCTTCTCCTCTTCATTACAACCGCATGACCAGGACATGTCCTTCCCTTTGCATTTGCCTTCTGAGTTATGGCTCACTGAAACCCGGTTCTTACTTTGGACCGCAAAGAATATTCTCGGGACTCTATACCTGCACTCTCTTCAACAGCTGCACCTGAGGGCCCCTGCAGCACAGCTGAACCCAATTAGGAAGACTGCTCAGAGACCTTATGCTTCCTTTTATCAACCTTTATATCCTGCTAACCGTCATAATGCTGTTCGCCTTTTCCATAAAGGGTTATGACAGACTTTCCAGATAGGGTTTTGTAGCTAAAACTTTATTGAAATGGTTGATGAAATTCTTTGCTAATGTGATTTATGCCCTCATTCATGTCTCTGGTGAGACCACTTTTGATGTAAGCGTCAAATTGAATGCTGGGTTGCAGAGGTTTTGGGCACAATTTAACACTTTGAAACATACTCCTTTATGGGCCCCCTTTGAAGCTATCCCTTACTAAACCAGCATATACAAATATTACTGTTCTATTTAGAAATGAGGGATTAGTGTCACTGATTTGACATACTGGTTGAAATAACACTGTTCGGTTCTGGGATCCCGAAGCAATATTTGATGCTGAACATATCTGGACAGGGGGTAAAAGTGAAGGTTACGTGCCATGTTACTGATACAGGCTTGAATCACCTTCCTGTTTTTTTTTTTTAGGACAGGCTTGAATCACCTTCCTGTTTTTTTTTTTTAGGACGACATGAGGGGTATTGTTCTATGCTGGTCAGGCGATGGCCGGCTATAAGTGTGGCTCCTGCCCTCACTTAAGCAGCCTTTGTGATCAAATAAAATGCACCTTGTGTCAAGAACTAGGTCATACTAGCAGGAATTGCCTAAATGAGCCAAAGTGTAACCTGTGTGACTCAGTGGGACATACTTATCAGAGCTGTACCTGGGCGGCTCATAATCAGTCGGACTCCTTGGATGATGTTGAACAGTGGCTGCTGATTGCTATTGCCCAAAGAGATTCCTTTCCCAACTTCCTAGACAGCCTGATGCTCCTGAAGTGCTCCTCTCCCTGTTTCTACTCCCAGTTCAACTGCCCTGCAGTGGTAGCTGAGCCCCTCCATACCTCAGGTAGACTGTTATTACTTTCCCTTTGATAAGCTAGCACAGGGTGAGAACCTGTCCTCTATCATGCCCCTCCCAAGTTAGCAAGAGATCCTCAAGGAGGTCCCAGACAGCTGAACATCCAGCCCTAATATGTCTAAAACTCTGAATTACCTTTAGGTAACAGATACGAGGTCTTTCTGTCTTCTGAGCTCTCAGATGCAAATTTGGAGGGTTCTTCCTTGTGGTCATCGCAGGTTGACCCTCCCTCTGAACCTGAAGTTCAACATCCGCCTCCTGTGGCCTGGCAATGTAGATCTGGAAGGATGAGGAAAAAGCCCCTTGGCAGGTTTTCTATCCTTAGCTTTACCTCTTCTCCCTGTATGTTGCCCCGACATTGGGAACTTTAAATGTGAATAGTATAAAGAGTCACAGGAAAAACGTTTGGCCCTGACTTATTTCCTGACCAGTTCATTACAGGTAATTTTCCTACAAGATACCAGATTGCACACTATTTCGAACTGGGTCTTATTAGAAACTCTGGCATGTTGGTCCTCATATTGGTCCATAGGCTCTGATGCCTGTTAGGGATTTTATTCCATTCTGAACTGAATGTTCACTTCATTAAATTGATAGCTTTAATATCTGGACATGTTTTAATACTAGATACAAAAATTAATAACCTTTATTATAGGTTTGTTAATATTTATGCACCCCAAACTAAAGCAGATAGAGTCTCCTTGTTTAAGGCTATCCAACCTTAATTACTCTCTTCTCAAGCAGTTATTCTTGGTGGGATTTTAGCTGTGAGCTTGACAAGCATGATAGGGGTTTAAGATCTACCACTACTAAGGTTTTTGTGACATGTCCACATTGAAATCAGTAATTTCTACTTCTAATTTGAAGGATGCTTATCTGTCTACTCATCGGACTGCACATCCTACATTTCAAAAGGTCTGTTGTCCACCAGAATTGATTTTTATTTATTAATCATATTACACGTTTCCTCCATACAGGTAGTAGAGACAGAATTTTCTGACCACAAATTATTGCAATTGCACTTGGGTATGGAAGTAGAATTTCCCAAGGTCCGGATATTGGAAATTTAATTCTCTTCTGTCCTAGTCTGCTTTACTGCAAAATCTTCAGTACTTTGTGGCCAATAAATGCTCAGTTTTGAAATGTTTGACACTCCTGCCCTTTGGTGGGAAGATGTCAAATTGATTTGAGGAGATTATTGCAACTAGAAAGTGAAAACTTCATAATGATACCTATTTCCAGCACCTTAAACGAAGGCAACACTTACAAAACTACAGTCCTCAGCTAGAACTACATCTCATGATTTCAGAGCTCAAATTCAGCTGTTGCAACAGGACATGCAGTCCTTTCATTTACGACAATCTGAAAGCTTAAAGAAACAATAAAGCTTTGGCATTCAGGGAAAGCAGAGGTGATCTGCCCTATTTGCATTGTCAGAATAATGTTAAACATAAATTGATGGACCGTCTCACAGATCTAGATGGCTGCTTGTATGCTGATCACATAACATCCTAAGGATTGTATCACAGCATATAAGCGTCTCTTTTTCACAGCACACACTGTTGTATGACTCTCCAGATACATTGTTGTCCATGACCCATACTCCCGCTTGCCTCCATATTTATTGACTGAACTCCTAACGATATTTCTGATTCTGAAGTTGAACAGGCCATAAAGTCCTTGCATAATAATAAAGTTCCGGATTGGACGGGTTCACTCCTGAATTATACAAGATACTTGGACCTTTAATTTCTAAATAATTAGTGGTGGTGTTTATATCCTATTAAATAATGCTTCTATTCCATTGATGATATGGCACAAGGCTATTAATATTCTTTATAAGAAAGGAGATAAACTAATCTTACAAACTGGAGGTCTATTAGCCTACTCAATACTAATTTCAAAATTATTGCAAAATTTTACAAACCAGGTTATTGCAAGCAGTCATTCATCTTATATCCCTATTCAAACCTGTTCTATCCCTGGGAGGCGTATGAGTGACCATCTTATTCTCTTACGTGAACTGATTGAAAGAGACAATGCTGAAGGTCTGGCTGGGTTTCTTTGTCTTTGGATCAGAAGCAAGCCTTTGGTACTGTGGAGCATAGCAATCTACAGGATCTACTCGGTACAAGCCATATATAATGTAGCTACTGTGTCACCTCTTATTAATGGTTGGTTGGGGCCTATGATTCCAGTTAAACGGGGGTGGTTAGATTGATGCTGCATCTAATCCCTCTCCTATACATTTAGTATTGATTCGCTTTTATGGGTTCTGAACTCTACACCACCACTGACACATATGCATGTAGATACTTATACTATTCCTCATGTAGCTTTGGCATATACAGATGACCTTACTGTATTGGTTGGTGACACGGCCTCTGCAACACAAGTGATGAATATCTATCGGTCATTTGGCATATTATCAGGGACTTCCCTCAACATGTCTAAGTGTGTAGGGAGACAATTTGGACAGCCGCTGCATCCCTAGTTTCAGTTGCTGGGGTCACCTTAACTAGGATCCGATTACCATTTTAGGTATAATATTTGGTTACCAGGACTTGGACATTCTAAACTGGAGTCCTAAACTTTCTCAAGCCCAAAGGATAGTACAGGCCTGGAACCTGTAGCATATAGGGAAATTGAAAAGGGTCCATCTTATTAAATAATTTCTTTTACCTTTTTTTATGCGTATTTGTTGGTTATTTCTCCCTTAAACACTTGAAGCTTCCTTATATAGTATTTTTTTTAGGAGTCTGGGGCAGTAGGCTGAATCCTCTGAAGTGGAATATTTTGTATCTTCCGAAAACTCAAGGTGGTTTGGGAATGGTGAATCCAGTAGTTTTTTTAATGTTCTATATATTATTGTTAATCCGAGACTGGTATTAACCCATGTTCGAAAGTCTTGGATCCTTTATATTCCCTTACCTGTAGTCCTTGGTTCCCCAATGGGAAGCTGCCTCTCTTAGATTACTTAGGTACGTGAACATTTGTCCTCTTTACATAAGGGACGTGTTTGTCAAACTTAAAAGTTGGCAATTGTCCACTGGTATGGTTAGTGACAGCACAGAAAATTTCTGTACAAACAATTCATTTCTACTAGGTTTAGGGAGCTGAATTCTTTCCCTGGTTGTCCAGCCAATCTGACACAGATAATGCTTGATTTTTTACACAACCCCAGGATCCCTGAGAAAATGTAGGACATTCACTGGCTCTGTTGTCACAGTAGGTTGAATGTTAAGGAACATCAGAAACATAAGCAACATTCAGAAAGGCTTTGTTCAAGGCCTCAATGTGCAGCAGCTGAGACAACTTTTCATTTATTTTTTCCATGTTCAGATATTTCTAACTTTTGGTCCTTTTAGCTAGTTATTAGAGTATGCCTCCTTTTTGTACTATATCCCTGGCAGTTTTATTGTATGGTACCTTTGATTCTTCCTGGCAGGCATGGGATACATCCATATTACAGGTCATTCTGACCCGTTGAAATGGTATATATGGAACTCACGCTGTTGGTTTACCATGCAACAAAATCAGTGCCTCTTTCTCAACTTCTGGAGAAAATTATTTGGGAGCTAAAGATCATTTATAGGATGGAAGTGAAAATCGAACAGCTAACTGGGTATTTAAATCCTGGAGGAATCTTCCTGGGTCACTGACTCTGATGTTTCTATTCCATGAGCTCTCTAATGTATTTCACTGATGTACTACTTTTGTTTTCTTGAGACTTCATACTTTATAATTTGTGATTTATGAACATTTTTTTTTTTGCTTGATTGTCTTTGATTTTCTTTTTTTTTTCTTTTTTTTTCCTGTACTGTATTATCATGTGTGTTTCTCAATAAACATTAAATACCCTACTCTTGCCAGTAGGGTGAGCTGCTGTTCCAAGATCAGAGATGAGAGTATGGAAATGCTGGATGCTGGTGTACTTGCAGGGCTGATGATCTCTCACCCTGCAGGTCCAGCAGAGGAGATTGCTGTTTTGCAAGAAAATCCAGTTACACCTCGATCAGACTCTCCAAGTAATGAAGAGCATCTCATTTACCTGAAAATGTCTTGTGCAGTAAAATGGAGGAAGAATGGCTTTAGGCTCTTATACAGAATAAGAAAGAAATGGTTATGGCAGTAGTATCTTCAGCACATGTTGAATCTCTGGTTGCCCCACCGCTGCTACCTACAGCTAGTGCACAGGAACGCGATCTAGAGCTGGGACCAGAAGTGAGAACTGACAGCTTATAGTCTGTTACTCAGCATGACTCATTATCATCAAAAGAAATGCTGTCAGACACTGCCCAGCTGGCATCAGATGCAGCACCAGATCCTCCTTTGGATTGTTTGACAGAACGAAGCCTGGATACAAAGAGTCCTGAAAATATACAGCCTCAGCCTATGGAAACTGTAAGTCAAACTTCTTTTCCTACTGTGCAAACGTCCATGGCTAGAACTTTTTATGGAAAGGGCATTCAGGCTCAGCTCCTACTGGTATCAGAAAAAAAATGCTTGGTCCTTAGAAAATTTGCTGAGAAACGCTGGGTGGAAACAAACAGACAAGGGACAATGGCTACCAGACCCTTCTGCTTTGCCGATTCAGGGACCCTACCCTGGGAATGGACAATGATCTTACTGTTTCTAAGGCCCACTCCTTCCTTCAGCTCCTATTACTATGGACTTTGCCACTGACTTTGATTTATCTTTACATTCAGAAGACGTAGTGCTCTCCCTCTCAAGTACCTAACATGCCCTCTAATTCTGCTTTAGATTTAAGTGAACAAGAAGCCCCTGCTCAATCTGGCACACAAAAAACTGTGGGAACAGATGGATAATGAGCAGCCATTGTCCGAGCCCTAGCCTTTAACAGCTGATAAAGCCAGTACATTATGGGCTACATTTAGAAAGAGAGTCATTCCAGACACATTCCATGCCTGACCAACAGAGAAATGCAGTACACCTACAGTATAATGGAGGTTTGGATTCTCCGCCTGATAGAGCACATGTTGGCAGATTGTTATTGAAAAATTATATGGGCCTCTTTTCAAATGAGATTTATGCCTTGATCCATATCTTTGGGGACAGCATTTTGATGTGAATTTTAAAACACCACAAGGGTTGAATAGATTTTGGGCAAAGTATGACAAACTCAGATACTCAGAGCTATGGTTGCTTTTTAGAGTGCCATTCCATTGACAAAACCAGCATTTAAAACAATCTCTGTACTATTCCACAACTAGGGTGTTTCAGTGTATGACATTATCTACTGGCTTTCACAATGAAGCTACATACTAGGACCCCTCAACCCTTTTTGATAGTGAACATCTCTGGACGGGAGGCTGGACCTATAAGGTAAAACTAAAACTAACCAATATTGGCCCACAACACCTACCAAGCAGTCTGTTCTTGGGCCCAGACAGAGGCCACTCTTTTACCCTGCCAGCCAAAAACTTGTTTTAAATGTGGGTCTTTTCAACATTTAAGTTCAACTTGTGACAGACTAAAATGTAACTTATGTCTCAACTTTGGACATCTTGTCCCTGATTACACTACTGAAATGAAATGCAATTCATGTGAGAAAAGTGGTCACACTTATAGATCTTGTCCTGGGTGATTCATAATAGAGACAACAGGCCCCACCAAGATGACATTATTTCATCTGCCCAAAGAAGTGACATAGATCAATCCAGGAGCCAACAGACTGCTTCGCAGCCCCTGCAAACAGTGCTATGGATCTCAAGAGGATGTAGATATTGCTACTGCTCCTGATGACATGAGTGCACCTACTACTATTCAGAAACACGTCCCAGCCCATGGCACAGGGCCCTTCTCGGACTATTCACACTGTGGTAGTGGTTCATGACCCCCGGCCCTTCTATACAAATTGAACTAGTATTACTGAGACCCTATAAATGATACTGGGATGGCTCCTCATCAGCCTGACACTAATATTATGCCTCCTCCAGAACAACCCATGTCTACAAAGAAACACCCCTGAAGGTTCCTCACACTACCACCAACCCAATGAAGGCTTCTAAGAAATCTTCTCCCCTGCAAGTTTCTAATCATTTCGCTATTCTTCAGGATAAATCTAGGGGTTCAGATGCAGATGAGGACTCTGAATCATCCTCCACCTTTTCCTCATATCACATGATTACTTCTGATTTGGAGGAAGAGCCTGCAGAGAAACAGGCCCCCTATCAGTAAAGGGACTAAGCTTGGTGTCCAATTGCGGAGAAGCTTTAGGAAGAAATGAGATCCTTAATCTTTCCTCCCTCCCATGTCAACCCTGTTTTATGGGTGGCTTCCCTCAATACAAACAGATTGAAAGCAGCAAGGTGATATTTTGTAACATTTTCTATTCTCAAAGACTCTAATTTTGACATTTGTCTTTGCAAGATACACGACTCAACTCAAAATCTATGGTCTTGGCAGCACAAAATGATGGTGTTGGGGTCCTCCTTTTTTCCTTTGGCCACGACACATGTAACAGTGTGGAGTTTTTTTAGAGGCACTGAGTTTACTGTCACTAGGATGTTAGATACTGATCTAGGAATGGCACTATTGCTAGATTTTACATATGAAAACACTTTTGGAGAGTGATTAATGTATATGTATGCAAAAAAAGGACAGGGTTCTGTCTGTTTTAGGCAGTCAAACCCATGTTGACCAAAACTAAACATATTCTATGGGGAGGAATTTTAATTTCCCACTTACTAGGGAGACAGAGGCCACACTACAGTGAAGGATTATTGTGACACTACTTGTTTTAAAACAAATCTTACAACTAGTCTGGTAGATTCTTATAAAGCCTTACATGCAGAGGGGGACAGACTTTTAGAAAAGGCAGGTTATCTACATGCATAGATTATATTTTTATATCAACATTTGTTTGTTTACGTTCAGCTAAGATTTGCCCTATTGAAACCTCTGATCATGCTGTATTAACTGTCACAGTAGATCTAGTTGTAAAACAGCCGATAGGTAGAAGTTACTGGAAACTTATCAACACATTAATGGATAATTTTGTAGTGTGAGAAGCAGTGTTAGATGCTTTGCAAGCATGGGAAATGCTGGCCTGCTTAGAAGATGATCTTAGTGTATGGTGGGCTGATACTAAAACAGAACTCAAACATGTTTTCCAGGGACATGCAACTCTGTTACACACAGCTCAATATAAAAGGTATTTAACTCAAATCTCAGTTGGCAACTGTTATGTTCCTAAGTAATGAGGGTAGAGGTGATTATACAGTTATGATACAAAATTAAAAAAAAAGAAATGGAGGGCTTACAATATTCTAGGGCCTCATCTCTACTGCAAGAACATAGAATATGTACACCTGATAAAAATACAAAGGAATATCTTTGAAAGCTATAGAGAGTGTATACAATCCAGAGTAATGGATTCTTTGTACTGAAATACAGGGATAGAGATTGCTACAGCTAACCAAATTTTGGCACTTGATACACATCTCAATCTTTATGTACAGATTTTGCTTCAAGTCAAGTGCAGTTACAGAAATACATTGATTCTCTCTCGTTGTCAGCTGTGACTCCTGCTGTTATTGACCCTTACTGATGCCCGTCTGAAATCAGAAATAAAGAAGACTATTCAAACCTTAAACAATAACACTGCCAGGGCTTGGATGGCCTGACTTCAGAATTTTATAAACAATATGTTGATGAGCTGACGGAATTAGAAGTGGTGTTTAATTGGATTTTGTCGACTCAGCAGATTGATTCCCATCTTGGTATGGCCATTCAGATTTTATTTTTAAGAAAAGTGATAGAAGGGATGTTAATAATTGGAGACCTCTTAACTTACTTAATACAGGCGTGAAAATACTGATGAAAATACTGACAGCCTGCTTAGCCACCCTGGCTCCTCTTTTAATTCTACTGTCCCAAACCTGTTCTGTGAGGCACAGATTGATATCAAATAATCTGCTGTTATTAAAAGAAATGGTGGAATTGGGTGACTAAAATATATTGCATGGCTATGTATTAACCATAGATCAAGAAAAAGCGCTTGATACAATTTCTCATTCATTTTTGTCCTATGCCCTACTTTCCTATGGAATCCCACATAAATTTGTAAATTGGATTATGTCTTTATATGCAGTGGCCAATAAGTTCCTTTGATTAATGGGTATTTTGTTGCACAGTACTGGTTTGCAGAGGGTTTGCCAAAGATGCCTGATGAGTCCTTTATTATATATCTGTTGTTTGGACCCTTTTTGAGAATGGTAGAAAGGGATGACTCTATTAAAGGTTTACACACTCTGACTCAGGCATTGGAAGTAAAGACATCAGCCTATGTAGATGATATATGTGTTTGTTGGTGGTAGCGTTGAGTCCAGCATAAATACCCTCACTCATCTGGGACAATATTCTAGCCTCTCAGGAGTGGGACTGAATAAGAGGAAAAGAAGAGGTACATATTGAGTGCTTAAACACTAGTAAGACAGGACATTCAGGGTATAACAGTTCAGATGAGCCTATTATGATTTTGGGAGTACTTTTGGTAGGGGAGACATGAGTAGCAGAAACTGGGAACTCAAATTAAAGATAGGAAAACAAAAGGTAGCATTGTGGAAGTCCTGGCAAAAACAAAGAGAAGAAGGTTATTCTAATAAAGACCTTATTATTACCTATTTTTACATATTTAAGCATAGTTTACCCTGTGCCACCTCAGCTAGAATCTACTTTACTGAGTTTGTTTTTCAGATTATTTGGAGTAGTAGGCTGAACCCTATTAAAAGAGACATATTGTACTTACCATTAAAAGAAGGAGGGCTGAATTTAACAAATCCTATTTCCTATTATTATAGTATGTTTTTCTATTATAATGCTTCAATTGTTGAAACACTCTCAGTAGCTGTCTGACGTTCTTTTGCTGATTATTGGACACAACCTTTTCTAGACTGTTGGAAAACTTCTGGACTTATCCCTAACATTTACAGAAAAGCACCACATTTTCTTAAACCAGCCTTGACAAAATGGAAACTAAATTCAGGACAAGTATTATCGCAGAAAAGATGACAGATATATTCCAGCCTTTAACAGCAAGCTTTCACTATTGTCCCTGACTTTAAAGGCGTAACAATAGCTACTGTACCCGAAAATCAAAGGCTTTACTGGTAGACATCAGATACACCCCCTCCCCACAAGGATGTGGAACATCCAGTGGCTATCTGTCATGGGAGGCTGGGGTAAAATCAAACATCAAACACAAAAGCCAAGAGGAATGTTTCTGCCCCAGACCTACATGTGCACAGCAGGAGGAAACTATGGAACATTTCTTGATTACATGTCCCTTTGTACAAGCTTTCTGGACTCTGTTAGCCGTGAAATGGAAGAATCCCCTATGAAATCATTGAACTATGAGGAGATTGTTCGAGGCTTTTCGATCTCTTTACAAACTATCCCTGAGGACACGCTTAGATTAATGTTATCCTGTATCAAATTTGTGTTATGGCAAAATAGGTGTAACCATGTTCTGAGACAGACTGATTTTACTCCACTTACAGTTATATTGAATATTGAGCATGAATTGATGAAACTATATGATTATGACAAAGTCACTTTTCAGTGCATGTTTGAAAACCAGGTGAAATCTGTATTGGGCATATGGGAATTATGGACATCTGGGATTCACGGAATAAATTTTTCTTTCACATTATTTGGAATGTATTAATTGTCTGTGTTTTCATGTAATGATGTTTGTAATTGACCTATTTCACTGAATGATAGTTGTATGCTAACATATGTTGGTTTCTATTCTTTACAGTAAAACTCCCTTCTCTTTTCAAGAAGTGTCATGGGATCTTTAACATCCACCTGAACTACCACCAGAACAGGTAGATGGGACTTCGATTTAATGTCTTATCCAAAAGATGGCACCTCAAGAGTGTAGTACCCCTCATGCTGAAATACAGTGTCAGTATTAGGATTTAACCCAAGTGCCTGAGTGGCAATAGAGCCCACAGCAATCTGATCTTCTTGCCTTAGAGGCAAGTGTGCAACCTGCTGAGCCACTGACACTGATTATAAAAACATTATTAATAGCAACATTATTTTAAATGTCAAAATGTCCCTTTTCAGGAATAAGAACTGTATACAGCAACCCAGATTCTGCTCTGTAGAGCAATTGTCCTGAGCGCGTTCACAAGTCTGAAATCTAAAGATCTAAGTTGCCGCCCCCCTCCCAGAGGAAATAACACTCTGGGTCTGACTTGGTCGTCACATCCCCAAAGGAATCTCAGTCCAAACTATAGTACTTGGTCCATGTCCCAGCCAAGTCCTGGACCAGGGTGAAATGTTTGAACAAAGTCAGGCCAGACCAAGTCCCTGTGCAACACATTGACTGTGCCTGCTATATTAATTGTTGAGATGGGGCTCCTCCAGGGCAATTCTTTAAGTGGTCCATCTGTTCCTTAAAGATCCATTCTTCCTTCATCTCCTTGATGATGTCCTATAGTCTCTCAAGCATGTAAGGATAGTTCATATGGGGATACTCCACACACGCCTCCTACTGACCCACCTCTCTGCCTGGCTCCATTCTGGCAGATCTCTCACACTGTTCTCCAGGCTTACCCTACTGGTAGCTGTATTCCCTACCAATAGTTAAGGTTTAACGGGTCACTAGGATTCAACCTGTACATCTGGGTTCAGGGATCTTAGCTCAGACAGCTGTGGGGTGCTGTCTGCCAAGTGATCAGTGGTAATGGTATGGCCTGGGAGTGCCCTAACCACCTGGTAATCCTGGAACTGAGAGGTGCTACCAATATACTTCTCCTTATCCAACTCCTCCAGCTCTTTTTGATCACCAGAGCTCTCCCTGGCTGTTGCTGGTGCAGGATCCGACTTGGAGCCAACCCCACTGGGCTTGATTTTGAACTTGGCTCCTGAGGTAGGCTCTGACTTGGTTGACAGGGCCTGTGGGCTACCACCAGACAGAGTGGTCGACAGGGCCTGTGGGCTACCACCAGACAGAGGCTGAGGCAGAGACTGCCCAGGCCCTGGAGGATCTTCTGCTGGTTGTCTGAGACCCCTACCCCTTCCTCTGCCACTGGGATAGCCTGTAGTTGGCAGTGGAGAGAGGGAAGATGGCTGTGTGCCTCATCACCTTCTCTTTTGCTTTTCCCCTGCACCCTCCTCTTCCTCAGCCTCCACAATGATGTCTGGCAAAACACTCCTGGTCTCATCCACTTGGGCAAGAGTGCTTTCATCAGGAGAGTCTTTCAAGGGTCCCAAATCCCCACTGGCTGATGACCATGGTACAAAGGAGCATGTAGTGGAACTGGGAGGGAACAACCCCAAATTTGGAACTGGCACAATGCCTGTACAGCATTGGCACACAGGTAACCTGGCAACACCTTCCCCTGATACCCACACCTCACATCGTCTCATTTCTCATCCCTTTCCCCCAGCTTTCCATAGCCAGGAGAGCAGTGAGGCAGGAACCATGGCCAATGGTTTCTCCGGGGCACTGCTTCACCTTCCTCCCTGCCACAGAGGATCCACTGCCAATCCATGGGCTGTCTGCTCAAGTCTCCTCTCTGTACCTCCAGGTACCCACAGTAAAGAACTCGCTTACTTGGTGGTTTTGTTTTTCTTTTGCTTTATTTGGTGGCACAGTCCACTTGATTTGGTGTGTGTGTGTGTGCAAATTTTCTCTCTCTAGTTTTGTTCACTGGCTCTCTTTTCATCACCCTCTTGGTTCTGCTCTCTCTGCTCTCTCACCCCAAGATTGCACTTGTGCTTGCAGCTGCTGTAGGTCCTCTCTGGCTATCACCAAATCAGATTCCACCTAAGGGTCATGTGACTGGCTGATCACATGCACACACCACACCAGGCATGATGGAGGCCTACACCTTTAGGCCTACCCCCACAGCTATTTTTTTCTGTGCCACAGCACCCAACCAGGCAGGGATACCTGGCTACACACTGGACTTCAAGTCTCAGGGGTCCACTGGCTTCGAGGTTCAAGGAACATCCCAGATGAGCCCCAACGTGTAACCCCTCCGTTCATACCCTCGTCTTTGGGTATAAATCTCATTGCAGTTGTTCCAGAGGCACAAGAGAATGGCTATATCAAGCACCAACATGAGCCAGGGTACCCTTAAATAAGATAGGAAAATGGTGGTCCTACCTTTCGCGACTTCATTCACCAGTGCCCTCTCAATCTTACCACAGACAATCTGGAGTCTCCCGAATGTTGCCACTGGACCAGGATCTCTATGCTGCAACCTCCTGACTCTTCAAGCCCTAAAGCCCTTGATCCCGAATGCAGCATGCTGGAAAACTCCTCTGGAATTAAAACTTATGAGATAAATTAGACACAAGGAGGGGGATTCTATTTCATTTTGTCACCCTTCCAGCTTAAATAAGGCAACATCCACTACCAATTTCTTCCCAAACTAGCCTCCTTATTTAGCTCCTATACCCCAAATGATTACAGGAATACAGGTGTCACATCCTTCATTGAAATAAATAAAGCAGCTCCATGGGGCTATCTTAACTTTTACAAGACATCCAGCCTGGACATTCAGAGCAGCAGCAATAATGGTTTGCAGGCTGTGCAAGCAAGGCTTCTCCAATTCTACCTACATGGATGATTTACCCAAGGTACTTCTCTACTTAGAAACTCACAGGCTCCTAGCTCCCTGGCAATGGTAAGCCCAATCCTTTTTTCTCTCTCTGCTACTCTGGGTTACACATCTCTGTACACTCTGACACTGGTCACTACCTTATCTCAAGTACAGAAAAGCATAATGCTTCCCCACCTGCCCATGGACCTTGGCCCTAATCTCAAGTGGTACAGGATTTTTTCCTTTGACCCAGGCCCTATAACCCCTCGTTCTCAAGCAAACAGGGAATCTAAACCTGCGAATGCTCTCAAACCTTTGGCATCCATTCCCTCCTCTGCTCAGCCTTTCCTCTGTACTGATCTCTACTGGTGCAGCGACCCTCAAACCCGGCCCTGCTCCAGTACTCAGGCCCTCTGGTAAAGGCTGTCCTGCTGGGAGAGCCCCTGGGCTCTGCCACACCCAGGCCCCTCTGAGCAGCCCATCTCTACAAATAGTGCCAAAGTCCTGTCTCTTCTCCCTGCTGACCCTTTCGGGATCCATGTCCAGGCCCACATCCCTATCAAACACATCCTGGGCTATAGTAAGCTCAAACAAGAGGCCACCCTCCAAGGCCTGTCCTATGACTTTCCACCTGCCCTGCCTTTTAATGCCAGTGCCCCAGAGCCTGCTCCTCCAAGCAGGCCCCTTAGTGGGTGAAGGGCCCCAGGCTCCAACTGTCCTCGAGCCAACCTGCCACGCCAGGTATGGGGAAGAGCAATGCCACTGGCCTTCCCTTTGAGGACCCTGCCACAGTCCCCACAGCCCTGGTAACATGAGCAAAACCTTGTTGGGATCTCTAAGAGCTCCTGTTTATCTTGGCCTCCTCACTGCCACCTGCACCTCCCTTACCCCAAGACGCAGGGACCTGGCTGACCATTCTCCCCATAGAGCTTCCTTCCCGGATCCTTGATGCCATGTCACTTCAAAAGCCATCCCTATCTGCACTTGGGGTCCCACCCCACTGGACCACCTCGACTGCTGAGCTCTTTTCCTGACTGCCTACTGTGCACCTCCAGCCACCCCCAGCACCAGGCCTAATGCCCAGGCTGGAAAGAGGGCTAAACCTTCTGTCTCAGCCTTATATACCTTCCCAATCCTGCCCTCTGCTGCCACCTTGGCGTCTAGCAGGTATTAACCCCTAGAGCACTAATGAATTCCCTAGCTTGGGGGGTAGGAGTGGGAAAAGGATGCCTAAATGGGAGTATAAGCCCCTCCTTAAGGGGGCTTACAGGAGGCACATTCTGCTTTTGTATTCAAAGAGGCAGATCATGGGTGGTCTCTCCTTCCACAATGTCAAGATTCAGATACCCTGAGTTGCACTATTAAGGCTACTACATAGTTAACTGACACTAAAGTGTAACCAGCTAAATATATACAAATTTGTATTGCCCTGGAGTAAGATCCCTATATTCATTTTTTCATTTTTGTATTCCCTTTGTCTCTGAGGTTGTGCTTGCTTATTCTGCACAGGCATAATATATATGGACTGCAAAAAATACTGAGAATAAATTTATGATTGGGCTTGCAGTGATATTACTCGCACTGCTGCTTTCCTTACCTTCAGAGCTTCGATGCTATGTGCCACCTAGGGCCTGAGTCAGATTTCAAGCCAGTCTCAGATTGCTTTGCTTGCTTGTGCATTGCTAGTTTACCCAGTCAGTGATGTGCCTGTGCATGCCCTCGCTCCCATGACTGGTCCTCTCCTGGTCGATTCTTTGTTTTTAAATCCAGTGACGGGTCCAATACTTCTCCTTTCAAGCTCATACATGGCTTTCTTCTCTGAAGGGATGATGACTGCAGTCACTCACTAGCCCTCCCACTGATTGCCCCCAGTCTTAAGATGCCACTACTGCAGCTGTAAAAGTCACCACACCATGCATCTGTAGCTAAAAAAACCTCTCAACCTTGAGTCACTGAGTTTGATTGTTGTACAAGCAGGCTGCCACCCAGCTTGCAGTTCACCCTTCACGAGACATGACTGCTGTCACCACGAGATGGCTGATGATGCAACGATAGATGAAAGGTGCCAAAGCTGAGACACTGCCTACTTCCTGTTTCAAATAGATTGCGCATTCAGGAGGGTGGGTGGGAGTGGCAGACAGTTTATGTTATGGGCAGTGCATCGCTGAAATTAAACCATAGTAATTTGAGGTGCTACTGGTGTGCAGAAGCAGAGTAGACCCCGAGCGTCCTCCAGACCTGGCTGGCAGGCTCCAAGAGTGTGGCAAAAGAAAAAAAACACGTACATTCACTCAGGTGGCACTCACAGTCTCACATAGAGCTCAATTGATGGGCCCCCACAATGTCAGGGCCTACGCCTCCTGACTTGGCATAATAGTAAATCTGGCACTGCCTTGTGGGGGCCCAGTCAATTGAGCTCAATGTGCGAGACTGTGAGTGCTTTCTGAAACTTTAAGATCTCAATCTGTGCCCAACTGCATCTCTAATTAACATATTCTAAAAGTAAAATCTTCAACCAGTTCTCACCTACTAATTTAAATACTCAACAAGCATTCAACTGTGCAAGTTGAGTTTTTGTTGAGTGCTGGTTTAGTTCAAATGTTCGACACCCAGCACTCAACCAAATTTATCATGGTAATGCATTTTACATGATGCTCAACCTACTATGGGTGAAAGCTGGTGAATACTCATTCACACATTTCTGTATGGGTTATACTGTACTAAATGTTGAAAAGGTAGGCCATGATGGAGTGGATTTTCTTGTGCTAGAATAAGTTACTGTATTTATGCAGGATTGCTTTATGTATATAATTTATATGGCTGGCAGTATAGCCTAGAGGTTAAAGTAATGAGCTGTGAATGAGCTTGGATCAAGCAGACCTGGGTTTGATTCCAACAACCTTCACTTGTATACTGTGTGACTCTGAGCATGTCATATAACCACCCAGTGCTCTCGGGTCACCCCTGAAAACAGACACTTGTACCTAGTGGGCCTTATCTGGTTACCAAAAGAATAAAACAAAATAAAAAAATATGCCCGAGAAGGGTACTGCTGCCACATGATCATTAATGCTGGATCCACCACTGGTGCAGGGTTGATACTGGCTGTGAGATACATAAGCAAGAAGACACTGTGAGGAATTGTGCATAGGCATTTCTAGTGCATGTCCAGGGGCATAATGGGTACAACCTGCCGGACTGAGTGCCTTCAGTTCTGGCCGTCGCTAGAAAAGTCTAGTGCAGTACACTACCAGAGTGTCTTATTGGGCTTATGAAATAGGCACCTTAGTTGTTCATGTATGAGAAAATTAAAAGTGTGTGCAGTGCTACTACTGTGTGCATCTAAAATAACAAAGGTAATGCAGTGGTAAAGGAGTGCAACAGAAAATCAGTGCAGCTTATTTACAGTGCAGTTAATAAAAGCAGTGGTATTTCAGTCTACATTGAGTTAACACTGCAATGGGACTCAGATTAGAGTGTATATTCCTCTGGGAAGGCAGCTGACTGCAGTTTTGTCTTCATTTATGATTCAGTATTATTTAAAAATTATACTTTGAAGAGCATTGCAGATCTATCTCTAATCTTCATTTAGTAATAATTTACTCTTAAACTAGTAGTCTGTTGAATACTTCTTAGAATTTACTATTCTTAGAGGTTGTATTCTTTTGATGATGATTAAAGTTCCATCTTCCTTTTTCTGGATGGAAGTTCCAACTTCAGCTGTCTGCTTCTCTGTCACCGCCATACACATGTATACCGATGATACCGTCCTGTATGCATCTGACTCTTGCCCAGTTGAGGTTACATCCATCTTGCAGCAAGACTTCAACAAGGTTCACCTCTGATTTCAACCATTAACTTTTTCTCAACCCCAAGAAGACTGTCTCCATGACCTTTGCCACAAGGCAGAGACTCTCTAGGCATCCTGCCTTGCCCACTTTCTACACCCTTGATGAGACTTTACATCCTCCTTCAGGTACCTAGGAGTTTGGCTGGATCAGCATCTAAACTTCTCCAGATATATTGGACGCCATCCCAAAAAATTGTACCCCAGTCTTGGTGCCCTGTTCAGGAACCATAGTTGTATTGCTTCTATGGTTAGGCGTGAACTTGTTCAGAAGATGATCCTGCCCATCTTCGATTGCTGTGACGTAGTCTATGGTTCTGCTCCCAAGTCCTGCCTGGCCAGATTGGATACCCTCTTCAATTCCTTCTGCTGTTTTGCCCTTGATGCTCCCTCTCGCACCCACCACTGTGATCTCTGTTGTGCACTATCCTTCCCTCTTTTACAAACAGACGACTCTCCCAAGGCACTAAATTCACCTCCAAGCACTGGCTGAGTGAAGTCCTTCCTACCTCTCCCCTCATTTATAACACCCCACTCCCTCTCACTCTTAGATCATCTGACTCCTGTACTGGCAGTCCTCCACAAAGCCACCGTCATTTGACAATCTGTTACTCTCACCGCCTCCCAAAATATGGAATTCTCCCTCCAAATTTGTCACTCATCCTCCTACTACTCCATCAGCTCTGCCCTCAAAACTTCCTTGCACCTAGCTGTTCCTGCTACGACCATCACAAATTCCTCCTTTAAGCCCCTGAAAACCCTACCCTCTTCAGTACCCATGCAATGCCCCTGCTGCAGCTCCACCTCCCACTCCTCTAAAACCATCATTCCTTCCTTCCCCAAATCTCTCCCTTCAGACCTTCCATTGTTCTCTTACTGTGATTTCTCAATTATCCAAAGTTGTACCAAGGACCTGTTCCTATCCTATCCTTACACCAGTAACACAACTCTTCCCTCCACTTCTGCACATCCTGGAGGGCTGGGATTGGCCTCTCTTCTCTCTCACCTTCATCCTGTCTTCTGTTCTTCTGCAGTCTATTCCCCACCCTGTCTACAACCTGCTTCCTCCTATTGTACTCTACCTCGCTTCCGCAACCTGCTCCCTTGCTGTCGCGGCTTGACCCCTGCCTTGTAGGCAGGGTCCTCGGCATACTGGAGGGGTCTGGCCCCAGCAGACCTTTCTCATCCTACCTCTTCCTTCACCTCCTCATTCCATCCTTCCACCCCCGCTTCTCTGCCTACCACATACTTACCTCTCACCTTCGCTTCTCCCTCTTACATAGCCCTAGCTATTGCTGACCCATAATCTCTTATGCACTTGTAGTTAACTTGCACTTCTGTTGTACCTTAGTCAACCTGTTCTGCCTGTGTTTACTCCTCACTAACTCTCTAGATCAAACTACAACAATTTATTCAGCCATTTTCTAGCTACACTGTTTTGTGTCATTTAGTGTATGCCTAAATGTAATTTTGTGCTGTTTATCTAGTCTAAAAGTATTGGCATGGAATCTATCTTGTTCAAAACTGTTAGCATCCCGCTACTTCATTACTCCTGTACAGTCTGCTCAAATTATTTGATTGTAATCTACTGTAAATTTATACTGTGTACCAAATCTCTGTAAACTATCCTCATGTTCCCCACATCCCAGGCCACACCAGGAGATGAGCAATTTGTTGCTCAGCTTGCCTTCCTGGTAAAACATTTCAATAAATAAAATGAATAAATAAAGATGGTTAAAATGACTAAAATTAATCTTCGAGGACAAATTAATGACTGTTTTAATACTAAATTTAGTATTCAACTTTGATGAGGGAATGGTTGTGTATAACATTGCTAGTCATGTATTTTTTATAGTGTCTAGTATTATGTCACTGGTGGTTCCCTTCACTTTCAAAATGAAACTGACTTGGGCAGTCTGCAGAGTTTTCAGAATGTTGTTATCACATGAAGGGTACAGTCAAATTCCATTAACTTTAACTGTGGTACAACAGCATTTTGAAAGGAATGGAATTCTGTATATGAGCAATGCTTTACTATACTCTATAAGAGTTTAGGGTGCTATGCATGAACACAGCGCACTGCATGCAAAGACTATAAGTGCGCACTATGGCCTTGTAGCCCACGCTGCGCTTACGCGGTATTGGCATGCATGAAGGGGTATCAGTGGACCCATGCTCACCCATGCATGGTGAAAGCATAAGCCAGCACCGCGGGTGTGGCCACATGCGGCAGGCACACAGTGGGTCCGCACGCATGCACCAACATGGATATGATAAAGAGGCACAGGGCCAGGGTGCACAGATGTGTGAGGCTGCTGTAAGGACATGCGCACAGGTGCACATGGAAGCAGGATGGAGCCACTGATGCCAGGTAGCCTGGCCCTACTCCCACCACACCATGGCATGCTGTACTGGTGGTGGGCACCCAGGCCATGCCACTGGACTGGCCACACCACCACCACAGAGCGGAACCGGCCAGCATGGTGTGCATACGTGCCACATGACCGCAGGGACACAGGGCATGCCACATGGCACGCTGCCATACACAGGGCATGCTGTATGGCACATTGCCATACAAAGGGCATACCGTATGGCTCATTGTTGTACACAGGGCATGCCATATGGCAAGTTGCCGCACACAGGGCATGCCGTGATAACATGAGTACTATGTGCATGCTGCACGCAGCAGCATGCACGCACATGGTGCATGAGAAGGAGTGGCACTGAGATGGGCACGGTGGCACGGACCCATGTGCCACATGTGGGCATGCCACAGAATGCACAGACACCATGCAGCATGTGCCTGCACCCACCAGTGCACTGGCCAGGATAGGCCATGGTAGCAATCATCAGACAGACCCCCGAGTCAATGAACACACAGGTATCAGGTACAATGCTTTATTGCAGGAAAATGGTACAAGTACAACAACACAACTGGGGCACTGCCCTCCAACAGTGAGGTAGCCCCATGCCCAGTCAGCCCCCATGGCCACATGCACCAGCCACACACAGCCTGCTAACATAGCGGCCACACTGCCACACACCCAGGACAGAGTCCACACCAACAGAAGCACTCCCAGACAGTCAGACACAGTGGTGGATGGACCCCTCACTGTTCTGCAGGCTGTGTACTGCCCTGGCACTCATCACTGCTGGTCTCACTGTCACCATCCTTTGGCTCCTGCGGTGGTGGTGCTCGATGTTGCAAAGCATCATCCTCCACACTGGACCCCTGTAGCACTGAAAAACAAGGGGAAAATGTCAGTCCCAGTGATGCACCCCAGTCCCTGCTATGGCGCCTCAGGCCTCACTACCTACCAGAGACGGGACATACACCTCCAGCGCCTGCAGTCTGTATTCTCATAGTACAGCGTAGCCACCTAACCCTTCAGGATCATGTACTGTGGGTACCGCTGCTCGATATCGCTGGTGATGCTGACCAGGGCACACACAAAGCAGAGTGCACCATCTGGCTGCACCTGCAGACTTAGCTCCATCCGCTCCGGCCAGCCCTGGGGATCCTGCAAGGGAGACATGGAGGCTAGTTAGCCACCACGTCGAACAAGTGCCATGGCAATGAACAGCACATGCAGCACACACAGCACCCACCTGCCCGAATGCCTGTGCCTGCCACAGGTCCCCACTCCCAGTTCAGGGTGTAGGTCTCCTCCGAGACACAGAACAGGTGTCATGGGAATCTGGCCATCTGCTCAACAACTGCAAACACCATTGCTTGCACTGGTCTGTATGTATACAGGGCACTGTGTAGACATGGGCACGTGCCATGGGACATGGCGGCCCATGCCTATAAGGGGAGGTGCCTGCTGGCTGCACCATGGGGAGAAGGTGACACAGTGATTTAGGATGTGTCCAGGAGTGGGACTGCATCTGCTGCTGTTGGAGGCACAAGACAGGAGATGTCGGAACAGGCTGCCACACTCAAGGGTGTTCCATACCAGGGTCGACATCACAGGGTGGTGGGACATGCGCTGTCTGAAGAGTTTCCACTTCCCATGGCCTATTGTTGCACAGCTCTGTGACATGGTCCGCATGGCCATGGTACCCAGGACATGGCGCTCCATGGCAATGTTGGTGAAGATAAGGTCATGTGCCTTGACCTACTGTGACAGGAGGTAATTCCAGCGAGTTACTGGGGATGAAATCTGCATGAGCCAGTCCTCCGTATCCTGTGCTGTGGTGCAGGTGACTGATGCACTGCTGCTACATGGGAGGACCACTCTACCTTCCCGTGCCGCACAGGAGCTCCGTGCAACAAAGTATGCATTCTTCATGATGCATGGGATGCCCAATGTGTGTGGGGCTGTCGACTGTACGTACATCATGATCTGCACCCCACCGTGGATGAGGAGGCCTACTGCAGCAGGAAGGGTTTCCACAGTGTGAACTGCCAGGTGGTCTGCGTTGTGGACGGCCTGTTCCTGGATGTCTGCGCCAGGTTCCCGGAGTCAGCATGACTCGTACATCCTGGATGCCTCTGGTATTGGTGCACTGCTGCGGATGGGAGTCTCGATGGATGGCTACTAGGTACATATGCACTCACTAACAGCACTCACACAGACATGGCGGGTGCTGCACAATACTCACAGTGTCTCTCCTTCCCCTGTGGGTGACAGCAGCTACCCCTGCCTGCATACCTCATGACACCTGTCCTGGTACCAGGGACCCAGGCGGAGATGGCATGCAACACCACACATTGCCAGACACGGAGCATCGTGGGGTGGGCCATTAGACAGCTGAAGATGCGCTTCCGGTGTCTCGACCACTCAGGTGGCATGGTCCTGCTAACACCCGACAGGGTCTGCAGGGTGTTCGCTGTATGCTGCATGTTGCACAACCTGGCCAAGTGTGAGTCTGTGCCGATGCTGAAAGGACCACCACAGGCTCCAATGACAGATGTTGGGGATGATGATGATGCCCATGGCCTGCAACATATGGAGCAGGGTACGCCGTGGCGTGCCACTCAGTGTGCACCTGTGGCAGGTACCTTTGCATGGTGAGTGGGTGCCATGGCAGACCAGACAGCACACCCCCAGCGAACACTGCATGGCCATGCTGGGGACCCTGCATGGGTGTGGTGTACTGCATGTGGTGACAGCTGCTGTCACTGGGGTGCAGCCACGATGATGACAACACATATGAGTTGCTGCCAGGGTAGGGTGGGTGGGTGGTGGTGGCCGTGGGGGTGGGACTGGGTTGGGAGCTGACCGCTGGGGCTGTCATGAGCCCACAGCATCAGGCTTGGACTGGGACCATGTCATTGCATGTATGCCCAGGTGCCTGGGTGCCATCTGCCCCTGGGCAGAGCTGCATCCCTGTGCCCCACGCATGCCTGGGTGCCATTGCTGTTGGGCTGGAAGCCCATTTCCTGTGTGTCTCAGCCATCTGCACTGGGGTTGGAGACAGTGCTGGGCACATTGGTGCCATGCCCTGGGTGTGACAGTGTGGCGGGTGCCATGAGTCCCGGGTGCGTCGTGTGGGGGTTCACTGCACATGCCCTGCCGCGGTCCATGGGATTGTGTGGTGGCCTGCTGGGGTGCTGCATGCACAGTACAGAGGTGTTGCATGATCTGTTCCAGCACAATGGTGGACCATGTGATGCCATCGCTGATGGACCGGGTGACCTCTGTCAGTGCAGTGATGGCAGCCGTGGTGTTCTGCTATTCGGTGAGGTGGTCCTGCTCTAGCTGCTGCAACATGCAGTACTGTTTCCACTGGTATGGGTCATAGTGGGGTGTCCTGCCATGTCTGTGGGGCCTGTGGATGGGCCCTCATCACCATTGTCGGCACCTCTCATGGCTCTGTGGAGTGCCAATGGTGCTACTCTGGGCATGGTGCCAAGGGCATCCCCTGCCCCCACAAGGTGGGGGTGTTGATGAATTCTGGGGCTGGGGCAGGTTGTGGCCATGACCATCGGTGGGCTCAAGGTCCTCATAGTCCTCACTCCTGGTGCTGCTGTCATGCTCTTCTGTGTGGGTGATGGTCTGCTCTGCTGCGCTGTCACTGTCTGCCTGTGTCTCGGTGTCCATCTCTGTTCCTGTGTAGATAACATACCATGCATCAGTGTACTGGTGTAACAATAAGCCCTGCAGTGGTGTGTCTCATCGCTGTCCCTTGTTACCTACCTGATTGGGCCATATGTTGTGTGTTGGCACTGTGTGTTGGTGCCTCTGGTGGCATGCCTTGCAGTGCTTGTCCTCTGGTGGCTGCTGTGTCCCATGGTGCCTGGGCTATGTCTGCGGGAGGGAGGTAGGCATTACTGTTGTGCTGCCTGTGCATTCCTGTCTGCACCCCACCCTGTCCCCACTGCACCTACCTACCTGTGTCCATGCCTCCTTCCACGTTGTGCACCACCACCTGTGTGAGGTCTCAACCACTAGTCTCTCCACGGATGACAGCTGTGTGTCCTGTGTGGGGCGCCACCTCCCATGCTGTGCCACTCCCATGAGGCCACCACCAGCTTCTTCTTCACAGCTGCACAGAGGTCACGCCACTTGTGCTTGATGGCTGTGAGTGTCTGTGCCTCAGGCCCTACGGCATTGACACTGGCCTGGATGTCCAGCCACATTCTGGCCTTCGCCTCTGGGGGTGGTGAGTGCTATGGCCCTGTACAGCCTGTTGTAGTGCTGCCTGATTTCCAGTCATCATTGCTGCGACCTGACCACTGCTGAAGTTGGTAGAACATGTCCGCATCCCACCCCATGGTGTTTCTGTCGCCCTCCCTGCCTCCTTCTCCCTTACCTTCTGCTGGCATGTTCACCTCCTCTCACCATTCTGCCTTCTCTCCTGCATGCTGCATTCACAGACATGCTGCTGCGTTGTGAGTTCCACGGCACCTTATATAGTGGGGTCAGGGGCAGTTCCATCTCTCCTGGCTATGCCCTAGTCCTGGCGTGCATCCCTCCACACAGTTCTTACTCACGTCCCTCTGTTTGCATGCCATGCACATGTGGTCATAGAATGCCATGTTGCTGCCTTGCACTGCACTCCGCATTGTGGCATGCAGGGTTTACTACCATGAGAGGTGCACTTCAGGTCCTTCTGCATAGCGCCCTTAGTGCTGTAGACAAGTGAGGGCATTGTACCTCTATCAGCCTGGTACTGTTGACACTGAGGATGCAATAAGGCACCTTCCTATTGATAGTATTGTGCTGTGGGTGTGAGAGGGCCTGTCCTGTTAAATGTTGTGCGTGTGTGTAGAGGAAACTTTTATAACAGACCTAATGCTGCACAATGTAACTTTGCAGAAAGCACCACAAAATGGCTGCAGAACTGAAACAATCTTCATGAAATGGTGGATAGTGGAAAATTCCATAGCATAGCAAGCATGTCCTTGGTGGATGGTGGAAAATTCGTAAGCAAGCATTTCCTTGTAGTAATGTATGCATGCCTTATAGATGATGTGGCTAAAGTAAGTTAGCATAATAATTAGCATAACCAGTCAGTAAGTGGCAGTAGTATTGTATTTAACATAGTATTAGCATAACCAATCAGCAACTAACAGCAGTACTGTATGAAGTTTACTGTCCAATGAAGTTGTGCCATGACACTGTTATGTGACTAAGCAAGTGTATAAGAGAAGGAGGCTTACTATTGTGATCGGAGCTGGGCAATAACAACATGGGGAGCTGGCTCTCCATATGCATACGTGAATAAATGGTTTGAACTCTGCACAAGACTGTTTCTTTGTCTCTGTTATAACAAGTAGGAAATTTCCACGACAATCTTGGCGTAGTTGGCAGGATCTGCACTGCTCTGTTTGATGGAGTCTTTGCTGGAATAAGACCTGAAGTACACGGCGGATGTCCAGGGGACATTGCAGGAGACCACCTCACAAAGATGAGGCAGAGGTTCGCTTCAGGCTGTTCAGATGAGGACGCACCAACCAGGATGGCGCAGATCAAAAAAAAAAAGTAAGAAAGTTCTTGTGTTGACTCCAAACTAAGTAAAAGTAGTTTAAAGTAACATAAAAGTAAAGTGGTAAAACAGTGATGTAAAACTCTAGAGATTTAGGCTGTTAAAACAAAAGTAACCTCAGACAAGTTTGAGTCCTTTTAGTAAAAGTGGTCAGAAGGCTTCAGTTGCCAGGGCAAAAGTAACCAAAACATAGGTTTGAGCTTTTGTAGCAAAAGTAGTCCAGGACCTGAACTGTTGGGACAAAAGTAACTTAAAAAGGGGTTTGAGTTTTAACTGTGATGCTTACCGGAACAGAGCTAAGTAAGAAGGGTGTAAAGTAGAAGCAGTATAGCACAGTGGTCTAAGGCTCTGAGCTGCAGATTTGGTGACATCCAGCAGACCAGACCTGGGTTTGAATCACAGCTTCCACTTGCATACTGTGTGACCCTGAGCAAGTCACTTAACCTCCATGTGCTCCCAGGTCGCTCCTGTAAAAAGCTTTCAGCTTAGTGTGCTATACCTGGTTAAACAACTAAAAAAAAAATAATACATAAACTAAACACAGAACAGCGACATGAAGTGAAACAAAGCAAAGGAAAGTTGCCTGATCCTCTCGTGGACCAGTAAAATGTATGGCTGATAAATATGGGAACAACTCAATTAGTGAGGTCCCGGAATGGAACCTGAGAACAGATGGATTATTTCCCTAACAGGAACATTTAGCCTGGATGTCTTATGAGAAGCAAGGAGCATTCTAGAGAAGGTAGAAAGCAAACAAAAAGAAAGTAGTAATAGATTGGACAAAGTTCAATAGGTGGGAAAGAAGAAGCATAAAGTAGGTATGAAAGGTCAGTAAAGGCATAATGGTAAAACAAGAAACAGAGAGGAGGAAAGAAAAGAAAGCTGAGAAAGCATGATATGCCACCCATGATCGCCCCCATTTGCTGCCCCAGTACCGCACCTCCACCCTTGCCCCACCGCTGGGAGGAGCTGGGGGAGGCTGCAGGTCCAGGACGAATTTGAAGATGCTGTGGAGGCAGGCACGAACGGAGCCCACACGACTAGCGGGAGGTAGAACCACCTTAGTAGGCAACCCAAATTCTACCTCCTCAAGAAGTCCCGTGGTGACTAGATCAACAGACAGGAGGGAGGACCTCACAATTAACATGCCACTAGTATATTACCACAACCTAACCCGGCTGATGTAGCCAATCCCTAGATAGGAGTAGAGAGATCTTGGAGCCCTGATGAACTGACTGACACAGTTAAGGGTATACCCCCCTGGGAAAGATGTAGATGCGCATAGAGGAGATGCAAGCCCTATTTGCAATGTATGACCTGTCCACTGGAGAAATGACTGAGTGTTTCAGGAGAACTTTAAAATTCCAGTGGAATGAGTGCAAGGAAATTGGAATATGGATGCTGCAAGAGACAATAGAGCAGACCAACTGCAAGCAGTTTGGACGGCAGTGCAGACTAAGTTTAAGAAAACTACTGATTGGCCCCGCATCCACACTACAAAACAGAAAACAGGCGTAGACAGTGCAGGAATATAGAGAGAGCTGGAAACCATATTTAAACAGCACTCGGGGTGAAGCCTGGTGATACAACGATGGAAATTTGTTGGGGCATGCCTTTGTAGTGGACTTTTGCCTGAGATAAAAAAGAGAGTTACAACTGCTTGTATTGGATGGGAGACAAAATCATTAGCTGAGATTTTGCCATATGCTGAACACTCTGAGAGACAACAGAGGGGAAACGAAGAAAAGATCAGAAGAAACTAGTAAAGGCGCAGCTAATGTACTATGAAGGAGGTAGGGGGCAGAGAAGAGGCAGATGGAGGGCAAGGAAGAGGCGGTCCCCAGGCAGGCGGGAGGGGTGCTCATAGCCAGTACCGCTGCTACCGCTGTAACCAAATGGGCCACAATCGCCAGAAACTGTCCCCAGGAAGGGAGCCGCCAGTATGAGCCACCTCCCGCTGCCGAATTTTCTGTGCACAACCCTTTGTATGAAAATGCAACCGCCAACGTACAATCGCTAGGGAAATAGCGGGACAGAATCAACAATGCTCTCCCTCTCCCTGACCCGTTAAAATACCAAAATTGACACTAACTGTTGACAACAAGAATGTTTCCTTTTTGGTAGACACCGGTGCATCATTGTCTGTGATATGAACCTGTGAACTGTACCTGCGTCCCAGTGACACTGTGGTGGAAACCGTGGGTGCTGCCTCATTCATACCTATGTATGAGCATCTGACCCAGCCCCTGACTGTGCAGTATAACAAGCTGACGATGCGACATGAATTCTTGTATAGTGAGACTTGCCCTGTAAACTTACTAGGTGAGACTTATTGGCTAAGCTAAACATGACTATAAGTATAAGCAATGAGGACTCTCTGTGACCTCGGCCAGAGATGGTATTTTCCTGACAGTGATTGCAAGTGACTGGCTGTACTGTTGGAAGCTTATAGGTGAGGAGCAAGTGGGCTCATTGATAGAATGGGCTGCTAAATTGACTGGAGGTGCGCGGGAACTACAGTACCATCTCCCTGTACTGCTCACTATGCAAAAGGTGAGAAGGATTTTGGGTACAAGACAAGTAGATGGAGTACTCAGCCAGTGCTAGATGAGTTACAAGTAAAAGACCTATATGTAGTACATGACCGCTGCGCTGCAGCTGTAGAACTTACTGCTGAGCAACAACAAGCCTATGTAGTGGAAGGGCAGCCCCTCACATCTCACTTGCAAGGGAAAAGGGTACAGTGGTAGGGTTTGGGGCTGTGGGTGGCACAAATGAAAAAACTAGCGACTGGGAACAAGAAGGTGACAGATGGGTGTCGCCATCGACAGGGTGTTATAAGTATGTTCTATGAGCAAGTGTCAGTGCAACTAGAAATAAAGGCAATTGGACAGGTTACAAAGGAAAAAGAAAGTAAACTAAATGATAGGTTACCCCTTGGCTAGATGAGCTGCCAGATAGTCTATGGGCCACTTCCAAGACTGATGTAGGATTAATAAAAATGCACAACCTTTATCAGTCACACCAAAGTCTTCCTATAGGCCCTAAAACACCAATACCCGCTTGAAGGAAGCAGAAGAGAGAATGCGCTGTGCATGCAGCATTGGTAGAGAGGGGGTTATCTAATATGTCCCAATGCTACGGTAAACACTCCTATTCTACCAGTGAAAGAGCCAGATGGCACCTACCGGTTTGTGCAAAGGTCTACAACTGGTAAATGCTGCTGTACATGCCAGAACACCTGTGGTCCCAAACCCTGTCACTGTTCTGTCTCAGGTACCTACAAATAGTTGTTTCCTTACAGTTATAGATTTAGCAAATGCCTTTTTCAGCGTTCTCGTGGAGCCGAGAGCCAAGAATGGTTTGCATTTACGTATAAAGGAAAAAGTGGACATGGACTTGGATGCCCCAAGGGTATGTTGAATCTCCAGATGTGTTCTCGGCCCAAATGAGTGACAATTTGTCTGCCTTTGTGCCTCGGTGAGTGTGTTGTTACAGTACCTTGATGATCTGCTACTTGCCTCCCCTCGCGGGAAGCATGTGAGCAGGACTCAAAGCGCTGTTACTCTTTTGGCTGAAAATGGGCACAAGGTATCAAATAGTAAACTACAGCTATGCACAGAACAGGTAAAGTACTTAGGTCATACACTGTCTGCAAAGGCGCTCCTAGCCCAGAACAATTGAGGCCATTACCAAATTGCCCCGTCCAATAACAAAACAACAAATGATGTCCTTTTTGGCCATGGTGGGCTACTGCAGAGCCTGGCTGAAGGATTATGCCTTCTTGGCACAGCCCTTGCAAGATGCCATCCACGCAAGGGTATGCAAATGAAAGATGAGGTCAAGTGGACAAACAAATTAATGGAAAACTTCACACAATTAAAATTGGCTTCAGCATCAGCACCTTGTCTAGGGCTGCCTGACTTTAACAAGCCATTTGACCTCTATGTGGATGGAAGGCATGGGTTTATGTCTGCTGTACTAACACAATTGCATGGGGATGCAAGAAGGCCGGTGGCTTACTACTCTGAGCATTTAGACTCAGTAATCAGAGGAATGGTGTTGTGTCTACAGTCTGTTGCCGCTGCTACCGAGGCGGTGCTGGCCTGTTCTTGATTTGGTGGGGTTTTCCCCTCAGTTGTACATGTGCCACATGCAGTACTCATCAATTATACTGCAGGCCCGCACCGCCCATCTAACTCCTGCTCGCTTACTGCAATATCAGAATGTGTTACTAACCATGTCAAATGTTACCCTTAAGTGCTGTACTACCTTAAACCTGCTACCTCCCCTACCCGGAGGACGGTGACGTACATGACTGTGGAGAAGTAATTGACCGGACTGCAGACCTTGACCTGATTTGACTGATGTACCGCTGACTAACGCAGACCTGGAACTGTTTGTGGATGGCTCGGCTCAACGAGATGGGCAGGGTCGTCAAATGTGGCTACGCTGTATGCACTGCCATCACTACTCTCTAGAGAGCCATAGCTGCCGTCCCACTTGTTAGCCCAGGCCGCTGAGCTATTGGCATTAACCAGGGCCTGTGTTTTAGCAAAAACCAAACCATTAACATTTACACGGACAGCAGGTATGCCTTGGAGTAGTGCATGATTTTGGAACACTATGGAAAAACAGGGGTTCCTGACTTCATCAGGAAAGCCCATTGCCATCGTGAAACTAGTAGAAAACCTGTTGATGGCCATTCAAATGCCTAGGGCTGTCATGATAGTGAAATGCTAAGACACACATCTGCTGCCAATGGCAGACTTTGCCTGCCAGCAGTCACGTTTCCCTTTGGCCAAGTTGGCTCATGGAGCCAACCATGTGTCAAGAGGGGATGGTGGCTTTGTAAATAAATATTGGTATGTTGTAGGTTTCTCTTTGTATGCTGAAAACTTTTGTAAAAATGTATTATATGTATGCAAAATAATATCGTCAGAGGACTCAAGTAACCCCTCTGCCCATCCTTCTCCTACAGGACCTTTTGAACACATAATGATGGACTTTATTGAACTAAGCTCCGTGAGGGCTACAGGTATTGTTTGGTAATAGTGGATATGTTCTCTAAGTGGGTAGAGGCCTTCCTGCTTGAAGAAGCACTGCTTGTGTGGTGGCAAAGGCCCTATTGAGGGATATTATACCCATTGGGGCCTACCCTCACGTATATCTAGTGACAATGGTACTCATTTTGCAAACAAAGTTATCAGGTGCCTATGTGAGGTTTTGAAAATTGATTTAAGAGCTCACTGTGCCTACTATCCACAGTATGGAGGGGCTGTGGAAAGGAAACCAAACCCTAAAGGTAAAGTTAACCAAACTGATGGCAGAAACAGGACTTAATTGGGTGAAGGCTCTGCCTTTGGCCTTAATGAGTATGAGAGGTAGACCAGCGGGATGGGTCTGTCACCACATGAGATTCTGATGGGTAGGCCTCTGAGAATGACTAATGCACCTTTTCCCCAAAGCAGGTTAACATTGCACGGTATAGATAAAGAAATGACTGCCTATTGTTTATCCCTTAATGCTGTGTTGAGAGCTTTTTACCCTAGGTAAAAGCGGCCTTGCCTGTGCCAAATCCGAGGCAGCTGCACCTCCTTACAGCAGGAGACTTTGTGGTGATAAAGGACTTTAGGAAAGAAGTGGAGTGATCCCTGGTGGCGAGGCCCTTTCCAAGTGCTTCATACCACACCAACTGCTGTAAAGATTGCCAGAGAGAGACACATGGATCCACGCATCCCATTGTCAGTTGGTGACAGCCATCGAGGACAGATGAAGAAAAGACTGTTTTATTGACTGCAGGGGTAGCATGCGTGCTGGGAACCGCTGTGGTTCTTTTGACTCTGATAAGTATTAAGTAAACCACAAGACTGTGAGATGCAGCCGCAGCCTTGAACCCATACACACCACTAATACCTGGTGGACTCTAATGAAGCTACATGTTACTAACACTAACCTAAGTGATTGTTATGTATATGGCTCATTGTATTTTGTGTAAGGCTGCTGCTTACAAAAATGTGTAACACAGCCTAAAACCCACCTACACCAACTGTAATCACCTGTGATACATAATTATGGCATAGTAAAACAAAATGCACAAGAATTGCCTTACTATAACTGTGATATTGAATTTTAGCAGTTGATACAGAGTATCAAAAGGGGGGTGTAGAGGAAACTTTATAACAGACCTAATGCTGCACAATGTAACTGTGCAGAAAGCACCACAAAATGGCTGCAGAACTGAAACAATCTTCATGAAATGGTACATAGTGGAAAATTCCATAGCAAGCATGTCCTTGGTGGATGGTGGAAAATTCCATAAGCAAGCATTCTTGTAGTAATGTATGCATGCCTTATAGATGATGTGGCTAAAGTAAGTTAGCATAATAATTAGCATAACCAGTCAGTAAGTGGCAGCAGTATTGTATTTAACATAGTATTAGCATAACCAATCAGCAACTAACAGCAGTATTGTATGAAGTTTACTGTCCAATGAAGTTGTGCCATGACACTGTTATGTGACTAAGCAAGTGTATAAGAAGGAGGCTTACCATTATGTCCGGACTAGAGCAATAACAACATGGGAGCTGGCTCTCCATATGCATCGTGAATAAATGGTTTGAACCTGCACAAGACTGTTTCTTTGTCTCTGTATAACAAGTAGAAATTTCCACCTACATGTGGACACGAGGGTGTGCTGTTCTGCAAGAGTCTGGTGCTCTGGAGGCAAGAGGATGCTGTCCCTTTACTTGCTAAGAGTTGTTTACATGGGAGGGTGTTTTCCAGCAAGAACTGTGGACAAGAGGGCACTGTCCATTTAACATCTTGGAAGTGTGGACACAGTGACAAGGAGAGGTAGGGCATCATTTAGGGATAACCATGGATTGTAGTTGAGACCCTATGATTTGTTTGCAACCTATGTCCACTGCTACCCCTAGGATGTCATAAAATATGTTTTTTTTATGTTTTTCCATAAGGTATTTATACAAAAGTGGTGAGTGGAGGAGCTTTGCAACCATTATGACTCTGCTGAAATAATGCCACTGGGAAGAGGTGGCTGTCTATTCATCAGTTCAACCATGTAGGGACTTGTACCCATACTTTCCACAAGGTCTGCATCCCCTTTTCCACACTGGGGCCAGTATCCCCATGCTGTGGAAAGAAAACTGCCAGCTTTCAGTAGTATGGTTTACTCCATTGCTGCAGGGCAACATACTGTACTGGAAATTGATTGTGCTAAGGCAAGGGGTCAGAGTTACCTAAGCCATCATTCATGACTGGGAGGCATTTTTCAGTGTAGTGATGCAGTGCACAATGTACACTGCAGTGCCAGCAAACCATGTGACACACTGCGGTGTCTGCATTGCATAATGGTACATCATGTTGTCTGCAGTGCGGTGCACACTGCAGTGTCTGCAGTGCATGGGGTACACTGTTGTGCCACATGCACTGCTGACACTACATTGTACCATGTGCACCTCGACACTGTGCTGTGCCAAGTGTACCGCTGACACTGCAGGTGCCACATGCATTGCTGGCATTATGCCACATGCACTGCTGATTCTGCATGGTGTCACATGCAGTGTTGACACTTCTCTCTGTGTCGTGCACTCACAACAACATTCTGTGCCAAATGCAGTGCCAACACACACTGTGCCACATTCAGTGCCGACTGTGTTTCTAGATAAACTATGCATTATATTGAATTGTCATGTAATAACTGGGGACTGTTTTTCCATAGGAAAAGCTGGTCATTTACTGTTATAACCTGTGGGTTATAATGGAAACACGCCAGCTTTCCCTTTGGAAAGTGAAAGTGACAGCTAGCTCATTGTGCTGCATGGCTATCCCCAGAATAGTCACACTGCGGCTGGCAAAAAAAAAAAAAACAGCCCCTAGCAATTACATGAAATAACACATGGAAAGAGTGTAAACTAAATTGTATGACACTCTCAGTGTAGAATGGTTTGATAAACTCCTCTGGCTTCACCCTTGGGGTTTATGTAGCATTCCACACTGAGGGTGTGCCTCAATCTCATTATGCACTCCTCCCATGCATTATTCTATATATGCCATCCATGCCAGACCGGGTGACCAGAAAAATAGGTCAAGGAAGGACAGTGGACATGGCCCATCTGGACCTTAGTAAGGCCTTTGACACTGTTCCACACTGGAGACAGATCTGGAAGTTGACCTGCCTAAGAGTGCGATCCAAAGTGGTAAACTGGGTTAAAAACTAGTTAACAGCTAGAAAACAGAGGGTGGTAGTTAATGACACTCTCTCTAAGGATGGGAATGTGACCAATGGGGCTCCACAAGGCTTGAGTACTGGAACAAATACTTTTCTGTATCTTTATAGGGGACATTGAAGAAGTATAGGGAAGGTATGCTTTTTGTGGATGACACCATAATCAGTAATAGTATGGCCACTAAGGAGGTGATTGAGAGGATATGCAGGGATCCTGGAAACTCGAGTGGTTGAAGGAATGGCATTTGGGGTTCTGGGTAAGTTTGCCACTGTCAAAATATGCTGAGGTACATCCATTTGTACACCCTCAGCACCAGTTGCATGATGTCATGCCATTCACACAACAGCACGTGGGCAAAGGTGACATCACACATCCTTTTCTGCAGTTACAGTGAGATCTGACTTGCTTTTTTTTTTCTCATTATTTGTTTTAAGACGAATTTGCCTCTTATGGGCTTTTGATGGTCACTTTGGGTGCAGCACTAGAATGCAGTAAGAGTCACTCTAACAGTATATTTTCTGCTAATTTATCATGGGCAGAGTAAGTGCATGTTGGTGCCATCCACCAAAGCTCCACCCAAACTTGGAGCTCTTTACAGGAATAAAGCTTGCATTCCACTTCCACCATGAAGAGAAACCCTTTGAAAATGATCCTCTCAATTGTAGCCAAAAGTAACATGATCTATAGTGCTGCTTCTAAGTCCATTCTGGCCAGACTGGATCCTGTCTTTCACTCTTTTATCACTTTGCATTGGACTGTCTCCCTCACCCACCAGTGTTCCTCTGTTTCTCCTCTGTCTTTCTCATCCCTTGAAGCAGGCATTTATTTCACCATTTTTCTTTTATTTTCAAATTCTGCCTTGATTCTTCCCCTCAATTTACCTTCCTCCCTCCTTCTTACTCCCTCCATAATGCTAACCCTAGATCTCTCACCTTCCCTTTCATGAAATTCTCTGCAGACCAAGCTGCTTTCTCCTGCTGTTTCCCACACTCTGTTGGGGTTCAGTACAAATTGTACAAAATGATGCATGTAGGGCATAGGGACCCTGGTACTGTGTATAGGATGGGGAGAAGGGGAGGTAGTGATAGTCACTAGACAGGAAGATAAGCTAGAGGTTAAGGTATAGAGGACCTCAGGGTGGCAGGGCAGCACGACAAGGCAGTGGATAAGGCTAGTAGGATGCTTGGGAGCATAAGGAAGGGTATCTCCATCAGGAGAAGGTGGGTGGTGTTACTGCTGTATCGCTTCCTGGTGCAACCCACCTGGATTACTGTGTCCAGTTTTGGGAACTGTACTTCTGAAAGGACATAGGCAGGGTGGAGGTAGTCCAAGGAGGATAACTAAAAGGTTGCAGGGTTTGAGTGATGTCTGCAGACATGCACCAGAAAAGAGAGAGGGAATGGGAACATAATCGAGACCTTCAAGTACCTCACAGGGCAAACAGGGTGCAGGTGGGGAGTCACTTTCAAATGAAGACAAGTGCGGGAATTCCTATCTTCTCTATATACTAGCTGCACTAAACTTATACTTTGTGCACTTTGCCTTGTAGCAAGGTGCTGCTTTATAGTTTCAAAACATTCAGATTACTGTGCACGGTATGTACACAGGGCATTCTATGGTACCATTAGCTCCTTTACTGGAGTTCAAAATCAGGGTTGGCATTTCCTCACCAAGTCCTCCAACCCTCCTATACCTTAGGCTGCCAGTTTGTTCTCACTGGACATCTCTTGCCCTTGCCGGAGTACATGGGTGACCCTCTCGCCCACCATCCTGGGTTGCTGTCTGGTGATGTAGACTGTGCACACCGCCTCCTCATGGATTAACTCCACCCTAACTTACTTGATGGAGGTGCGTATCTGATTTACCCTGATGTCTCCTGCTACATCTTGCTTCTTCTACCTCTGTGGGTGCTCGATGGTCTCAGCTCAGACAGATCCCTGAGTCACCCTGCCACCAAGATGTCCCACAGTGAATTTAAGGGAACCTGTTACAGGCCCAAAAGCTATCAGGAGGTCTCCTTGAGGGTTCCCAAACCCTCTTGGGGTCATACTAAACTTTCAAGCTACAGGCAACATTCCACATCTCTTTCACCATTCCCAGCAGGTTAGGATTCCATTTTGATGCCCTGATGAAGACTTGTACAGAGTCGAGACACTGGGGTTAGTACACTAGCTCTCACTCTTCATGGAATAAAGGTTCATAGTTTGTACAACTATTGGTAGCTTCCAGAAGTAGTAATTTCTGCTCCTTGTATACTTGCAACTTTGCTAAACTCCTGCTGTCCCACTATCATGTGCAGAGTTCAGGATCCATCTTGTGTGCTAGAGACCCTTTCTAAATGCCTCTGACATACTGATAATCTCATCTTATTGAGGTGTCTGGGACCTTTTGTCACTCTCAGGGCTCTGAGCACATGATTCCCAGGCTTCCAGGAGAGCTTACCTCAGGATGCCTCATGGTGCCCTGGCCCAAATCCTGTGGCCAGTCATTTAGTGGGTACTGATCAATGCCCACTCCTGTTGGGCACACTGGAGTACACCCCACCACTTCAGTGAGCTGCTGGTTGTGCTTGATCACTCCCTCAGCTAGCTGCTCTGCCTCTGATGAGCCAGTCAGCCCCTGGCCCATGCCAGAGAGGTGCCTACCAGTCAATGGTACCTGAAGAGTAGATGTTCCTTCTATCTCAACTGCCTTCTAACATTAAACCCATCCCGAGCCTCCTGAACTGGGACCATAAGAACTAGCTGGCATCATGAGGGCATGCTGTTTTATAGTGTTCATATAATTTCCTCCTATTCTAGCTACTGTATATCCACAAAGCAGAATATGAAGGTATCACACCTATGCTGGTCACTACCTGGTAACAACTGCCTACCCTACTGTAAGGATGGGACTGTTATATAAGAATATCATAAGATTACCTGGACTATATGCAATTGTTCCTATTTGTGAAATGGACAACATGAGGAAAAATGTTTTATGCATTCTGCACACTAATTGCCAGTGTGCTTCAGCAGTCCTCACCAGCACACCTGTGCTGAGCGCATACCCTGCATTTGCACAGAATCCCGCCCCACCACAGCCAGTTGCTCAGGTAAGTATCCCTGTGGCCAGTAGCCCCAACACAAATTCCCTGCAGAATATATTCCTCCCCCAAGCTGCAACCAGTTCCCTGCAGAGCCATAGAAAGGGCTGATTTTAAAAAAATGTTTATACCCTATACTGCACATGCTTCCACAAAACCGCAGTCACTGAATAAAAAGACCGGTCTTAGGAACATTTCACAGAGTAAGAATAGTTTTATTTTAAATGTTTTAAAAATTCAACTTAAACAAACACGCCACCAAACATGTGTGGATGACAATGAGCCATCTTCCGGTTTTGACATCCACAGTATGGTGATGCACTTCCCTACTGACTATTTGTGCTAAACAGCCTAATAAGGGCTGCCATTCTACTCTTTCACTTTTAGTTCTGTGTCAAGAAAGAGTCCCAGGACCCCATTGGCTGTCTGAATAATGTTTCTTTTTAATTACCTGTTACTCCCTCCTTTATGCATGTCCATAGTACCCGACCATGAGTACACTGTTAGGTTGGGCAGGGTAGTAAATTACCCAAGCTACCCTACCCAACAAAACACACTGATACCTGACCTACTCACTCCAGATTCCTGATGGCTAGCCCATCCCTAGTTTACACCTGTGAGGTATTTGAAAGTCTTTATCATATCCCCCTTTCTCTTCTTTCCTCCAGGGTGTACATATTGAGTCCTTTAGTCTCTCCTCATAGGGCTTTTGATGCAGACCCTGCACCATTTAATTTGCCCTCCTCTGGATCGCCTCTACTCTGTCTATGTCTTTCTGGAGATGTGGTCTCCAGAACTGGACCCAATACTCTAGGTGAGGCCTCACGCGTGATTTATACAGCAGTATCACCACTTACCTCTTCCGGCTGGTGAAATTCCTCCCTATGCACCTGAGTATCCCACTGGCTCTCCTCACTGCCTTGTCACACTGTTTGGCCACTGTTAGATCACCAGATATAATTATCATCCCTATGTCCCCTTCCTGTTTGGTGGTTGCCAGTAACATTTCCCCAGTTTGTACTCTGACCCTGGGTTTCTAGTGCTCCAAGTGCATGATCTTGCATATCTTCACCCACAAATTTAGTTGCCACACTCCAAACCACTCAAGCTTTCTTAGATCTTTATTCATTTTTCCACCCCTGGAGCATCTACCCTATTGCAGATCTTATTGTCATCTGCAAAAGGCATACCTTCCTTCTAGACCCTCTAAAATGTCACTAAGAAAGACAGTAAAGAGGACTGGTCCTAGTACTGATCCTTGAGGCACCCACTGATCACCCTGCCTTGCTCAGAGTGAACTCCATTTACCACCACACTCTGTCACCTATTCACCAACAAATTTCTTACCCAGTTTACTACATGTGGACCCTCCCAGGCTGCCCAGCTTGTTCACGAGACTCCTATGTGGAACAGTGTTGAAAGCCATGCTGAAATGTAAGTAGGCCAGATATACCGCTCCACCATGATTTAATTCCTGTTCGCCCACTCAAAGAAATCTATCAGATTTGTTTGGCATGACCTGCCCCAGTGAATCCATGCTGCCTTGAATTCTGTAATCCACTGATTCAAGATATGCCACTATCCTATCCTTCAGTAGAGATTCCATTAATTTCCCCATCACAGAGGTCAGGCTGACTGGCCTGTAATTGCCAGCCTCCTCTCTGCTCCCAGTTTTGTGAGCGGGACTATATCTGCCCTCCTTCTGTCTCTAGTGAGTGGTGGAACAAGACTGTCAGAGGTGCAGCCAGCACCTCTCTGAGCTCCCTCAGTATCCTTGGGTGTATCTGTCATGCCCGTTGCCTTGTCCACTTTCAGTTTGCAGGATGCCTTCAGGACTCTCTCCTGTCTAAATGGACTGGTGTCCACCTCCCTTCCTTGATGTCCCTGCGACTTATCTGTGGCTCCTTCCCTTTTCTACATGAATAATGAACAAAGTATTTATTCAGGATGTCTTTTTTCCTTCTTCCCTTCCACACTCCCCTCTTCCTCCTTAGTTTTACTATCACGCCCTTGGTCTTTCTTTCTTTTGCTTACATACCTGAAGAATATCTTGTCCCTTTTCTTTACTGACTGAGTAATTTTCTCTTCTGTTTGTGCATTTGCTCTCCTGACTGCTTTCCTGCCTTCCTCTGCTTCTCCTGATATGACTCCTTATCCTCCCCCTCTGTGTCTCCTTATACCTCCTGAATGCCAACTTTTTGCCCTTAGCCTCCTAGCCACCTCTTTTAGAACCATAGCAATCTCCTTTTCCTCTTATTTTTGTTTACTTGCCTGATGCAGACATTTGTTGCCTTCCCTATGGCCCTTTTATTTGCCCACTGTTCCTCCACTCCACCCAAGTCCCTCCCCTGCCAGGGCATCCCTGAGATATTTCTCCATCTTTGTAAAATCAGTCCTTCTGAAGTCCAGGACCCTTGCCTTTGTGTGGTTCACTTCTGCCACAGTTCTTACATTGAACCATGTCGTACAGTGATTACTGGTTCCCAGGTGGCCAACCACCATGATGTCTGCAACACTGCCCCTGTTAGTGAGTACATGGTCCCTCACAAGTCAGCTTCTTTACTAGTTGCCTGTAGAATGCCCCTGCAGGAGTTCAGGATGTCCCTGATGCTAGCTGAAGCTGTAGCTGGGATGCTCCAGTCTATATCCAGCAGACTGAAGTCCACCACCAGCAGTACCTCCCCCTTATTTGCTATCCTTTGGATGAATTCCTTCAGAGCCTTATCCATGTGCCCTCCTCCATCTGCTGGAGTTCTGTAGATGACACCAGTGCAAATAGCGACTCCATTCCTAGGGAGGCAGAGCTGAATCAGGTGTGGTGTCTGTTTCTTTGGCTCTCCAGAAGGAACTAGAAGGGGACAGGATCAGATCTGTACAGTACAGTAGCTTCTTCTTGTTGTTTTTACATTGTTTCTTGTGGATTCTACTTGGTAGAAGGTTATTTCTTTTCTTTCTTACTACTTCAAAGGGGCTAGCAGGGTATTGTTTGGGGTTGTTGGAATGTTGAACCCTGTTTTGGTAGCTATAAATGGGCTCATTTGTTTGATGTTTCACTGTGTGGCAGGCTGCATTTGTAGAGGCCTATTTCTTCTGATTTAAAACATAAGTGGTGTGATTTAACTGGGTCTGTTTCTTTGAATTGGAGACCTGTATCTTCTAATTTCAAGCCTATTTTGATGTGTTTTGGTGAAGCTGTTTGGAGGAGTCCTGTTTCTTTGGTAGCAAACCTATTTTGGAGACTTTGAGTAGAATTGTGATCCATTGTTGCTGGCTTCACTAACTGCAAAGCTTAGTGCAGAGTGGGGAAGGGTGCTAATGGTCTGGCCAGGTCTCACTCAGCTAGGAGGCAGAGCTGAATCAGGTGTGGTGTCTGTTGCTTTGGCTTCTCAGAAGGAACTAGAAGGGAACATGATCAGATCTGTACAGTACAGTAGCTTCTTCTTGTTGTTTTACATAGTTTCTTGTGAATTCTACTTGATAGAAGGTTATTTCTTTTCTTTCTTACTACTTCTAAGGGGCTAGCAGGGTATTGTTTGGGGCTGTTGGAATTTTGAAACCTGTTTTGGTAGCTATAAGTGGGCTTATTTGTTTGATGTTTCACTGTGTGGCAGGCTGCATTTGTAGAGACCCATTTCTTCTGATTTAAAACGTAAGTGGTGTGATTTAACTGGGTCTGTTTCTTTGAATTGAGACTTGTATCTTCTAATTTCAAGCCTATTTTGATGTGTTGTTGGTGAAGCTGTTTGAGTCCTGGTTCTTTGGGTAGCAAACCTATTTTGGGGGCTTTGGTAGAATTGTGATTCACTGTTGCTGTCTTCACTAGCTGCAAAGCTTAGTGCAGAGTGGGGAAAGGTGCTAATGGTCTGTGGAGTCTCACTCAGCTAGGGAGGCAGAGCTGAATCAGGTGTGGTGTCTGTTGCTTTTGCTTCTCAGAAGGAACTAGAGAGGACAGGATCAGATCTGTACAGTACAGTAGCTTCTTCTTGTTGTTTTACATTGTTTCTTGTGGATTCTACTTGATAGAAGGTTATTTGTTTTCTTTCTTACTACTTCTAAGGGGCTAGCAGGGTATTGTTTGGGGCTGTTAGATTTTGAAACCTGTTTTGGTAGCTATAAGTGGGCTCATTTGTTTGATGTTTCACTGTGTGGCAGGCTGCATTTGTAGAGGCCCATTTCTTCTGATTTAAAAACATAAGTGGCATACCTCTCAACTGTGCCTGATTTTCAGGGACGTCCCTGACTTTGCCTCAGAATTTTCCTCTGTCCCTTGTAAAATTTGCATTTTGTGACAGAATAGTGGTGAGTAAAATCACAAAATAATGTCAAACATTAAAGTTATAAACTTGTTCTTCTTCAGAAAATGCATCTTAACACAATAGCCCTCATTCTATCAGCCTTATGAGAGGATAGTACCAATTTTAAGATGTGTCCCTGATTTTGGGTCTTTGTCCCTGATTTATTTAAGCCTTGCCCTGATTCATGAGGCAAGAGGTTGAGAGGTATGATAAGTGGTGTGATTTAACTGGGTCTGTTTCTTTGAATTGGAGACCTAGATCTTCTAATTTCAAGCCTATTTTGATGTGTTGTTGGTGAAGCTGTTTGGAGTCCTGTTTCTTTGGGTAGCAAACCTATTTTGGAGGCTTTGAGTGAATTGTGATTCATTGTTGCTGGCTTCACTAGCTGCAAAGCTTAGTGCAGAGTGGGAGAAGGGTGCTAATGGTCTGGCCAGGTCTCAGCTAGGGAGGCAGAGCTGAATCAGGTGTGGTGTCTGTTACTTTTACTTCTCAGAAGGAACTAGAAGGGGACAGGATCAGATCTTTACAGTACAGTACAGTAGCTTCTTCTTGTTGTTTACATTGTTTCTTGTGGATTCTACTTGATAGAATGTTATTTCTTTTCTTTCTTACTACTTCTAAGGGCTAGCAGGGTATTGTTTGGGGCTGTTGGAATTTTGAAACCTGTTTTGGTAGCTATAAGTGGGCTCATTTGTTTGATGTTTCACTGTGTGGCAGGCTGCATTTGTAGAGGCCTATTTCTTCTGATTTAAAACATAAGTGGTGTGATTTAACTGGGTCTGTTTCTTTGAATTGGAGACCTATATCTTCTATTTTCAAGCCTATTTTGATGTGTTGTTGGTGAAGCTGTTTGGAGTCCTGTTTCTTTGGGTAGCAAACCTATTTTGGGGACTTTGAGTAGAATTGTGATTCATTGTTGCTGGCTTCACTAACTGCAAAGCTTAGTGCAGAGTGGGGAAGGTGCTAATGGTCTGACCAGGGCCTCAGCTACCTGATTGTTTCTGGAAGAGTTGGGCTGGTCCCACCCACCCAAGCCCCTCAAGCCACCCACCCCTTGTCCATTATTTCCTTTATACAAGGGGTTCTGACATCAGTTCCTCAAATGGGCAAAGGATATGCACCTGTCACAGCAGAAGCAGACATCCATGAAAGGAACAGCAGCAAATGAAAAGGTGACTGCTATCTCAGTGGAAGAGAAGTAACTGCAACTCTAGGAGCTTTCATTGTTACTTCTTTGCATTGCTATTGCATTGGGGAAAGGAGGAGTAGGAGTTTGAAGAAGGTTGTGCAATACCTACTTAAAGTCTCTTTTGAGTGTGGATAGGAAGGATAGGAATATAAAAGCAGTTGCTCAATCTAACTAGCGTGTACAACAAAGGGGTAAGGAAATAAAGAAAAATGTTTTGCACTGATAGAGGGGAGAGCTGAGACTTGGGGAGTGTTTGGTATCCTGCATCTGGAAGGGTGGGGGTCACTGGTGGGCAATGACAGCAATGGGTAGGGTTTTAGGCTGCAACAACTGTGGTGCACCAATCTTTCTAAAATTGCCTGGAGTGTGGAGGATGTTTAGTGTGCAACCACATAGAGAAACTTGGAAAGGAGATCAAGAGTCTGCAGGAGGAACTTAGACATGCAAGGCAGATTGGGGTGGGTTTAGTCCATACTAGAGGAGGAAGAAGGGGAGATGAGGAGGCGATTTAAGCCAACAGTGGTGAGAGAGGGTCAGAAGAAGGAAGCAGAGACAAAGGGCCCAGGTCAGGAAGAATGATTGCCAGGAAACCAGGTCAGGAGACAAAAGACAAATGGAAGGAGGAGATAGGGACTTGTGAGGGAGGTGAAGAAGTGGCAAAAGTCATGGAGTGGAAAGGAGAGAACAGGTTACTATGCAGAGGGAGGCGGGCATTTGTGAAGGTCTTCAGAAAATAGTTTTGCACTGCTAGAGAGGAAGAAGGTGGAGGAGGAAATGATGAAATTAGAGGAGTAATTGATAAATGCCTGGACCAAACTGGAGTGGGGGAATTTCTGCTGGTAGAATTGCAACAGGGGCAAAGGGGACATAATGTGCAGTAGGAAGAGAGGCTGGAAATGAGAGGGAGAAGAATGGAAGCAAGCAGGGAGTAAGAGTGGTGGAATCTTAGTGCTGGGGAACTCAATACTAAGAGAGAGTCAGGTGGGGTAGCAAGGAGAGGCATAGTCGCATTGGGGTGGAAGCCATGCCAGGAATGACAGTGGAAAGGGTGGGGCAATCTGTTCTGAAATATGCTAGAAGGGGTAGGGACAAGCTTCATTTAATTATACATCTTGGGACAAATGACCTGGCTGACAAGGCAGTAGATATAGTCCAGAGGAGGTTTGAGGAACTAGCACATTTATGTGAGGGGCAGGAAGATCAGTAACTTTTTCAAAGATATTTCCAGTGCCCAAGGCAAGCACAAGAAAGCTGAGAATAGAGGAATTTAATGGATGGTTAAAATCCTGGTGTTGTGCTAAAGGGTATGGGCTCTTGGGGGTGGGGAGGGACCTGGGAGGACAGTAGTCTCTATGCCAAGGATAGACTACACTTGAGTGAGGAGGGAAAGAAAGTGTTGAAGCAGAGGATGGAGGAGTACATAGGAGAAGTTGGGAATTTAAACTAGGAGTGGGGGTGGCAATTGGGCAAGAGATATGCAGAGACCACAGGTTGGGAAACCATATAAGCTTACCCCCATAACAGTGACAAAGGACAAATGGCAAGTACTATTGGTGATGCTAGGAAAGGAGGCAGGATGGGAGAGGGAAGGATGGAAGGTGGTTATCCTTAATGCTAGGAGCCTTGGGAGGAAAACTGCAGAGTTACAGGTGCTCATGGCAGAGGGATAGGTGCACATTGCAGCCATCACAGAAACATGGGCCACCCAATACAATGACTGGGACCTGTCTGTACCAGGGTACAGGTTATTTCATGGGGACAGGGTGATTGGGAAAGGAGGGTGTGGCACTATATGTGAAGGAAGGACTGAAGTGTGTAAGGGAGGAAGGGAGGAGGTAGTACAGAGTCACTTTGGATGCAAATCCAGGATTCCAAAATAGGATTCTTAGAATGGGAGTGGTGTACATGCCACCATCTCAGATGGAGGAGTTAGACAGGGAACTAGCAGAACAGATCAGGATGACCTGCGAGAAGGGTAGTGTGGTGATTGCAGGGGACTTCAACATGCCAGGAGTGAACTGGAGTACCCCAACAACCAGGAACAGAAGGGAGCAGGTACTGCTGGATGCCTTCAGGACAGCTTCCTGCTGCAAATGGTCAGTGAACCAACCAGGTTAGAAATACCCTTGACCTTGTGCTGGCAAATGGGGACTTTGTGAGAGAACTTACAGTGGAGGAACTGCTGTAAGGGAGTGACCACCACCTCAGTATGGCTCACATCGGATATGGGCAAGGAAGGAGTGGAATTGGGCACAAGAGTGCTGGACTTCAGGAGGGCTGACTTTGGGAGAATGGAGAAGTGGTAAAGGGTACCTGGATAGAATTCGATCTAGTATGAACACTAACCAGAGGTGGGAGCTCATAAAGCTGGGGATAGTGGAGGCAACCAAAACCTGCTGCAAGGCCCAGAGCAAGAAGGCTAGGGCTAAGAAACCAAGCTGGTTGAGCAAGGAGGTCATGGAAAAGGTAAGGAGAAAAACAGCTGCCTTTAGGAAGTACAAGAAAACAGGAGGGGAGGACAGGAGGAGTACTTGACAGAATCGAAGGAGGTGACAAGGGCAGTAAGGGGCCAAAGCATCTACAGAACTCAGGCTGGCACAAGGTATTAAGAAGGGAGAAGGACTTTAGGTACATCAGGAGAAAAGGAGCTGTAAGGACCACATAGTAAGGATTGGGAAGGAGAGGGGTTGGGTGGAAGCAGAGGTGCAATAAGGCAGAAGCACTAAATGAGTATTTCTGCTCAGTATTTACTAAAGAGAAGAGGGGGTGATACCCAAGTGGGAGAAAATGGAAGAAACAGGGGAAGGGGTGACAGATGGGAAATCATGGAAGGCAGAGTACAGGAGGGTTTGAAGGTACTGAGGGCAGACAAGGCACCAGACCCAGATGGCATCTACCCCAGGGTACTGAGGATCTGGCAGAGTCCTTGCAGGACCTTGGCAGACCTATTTAATGCCTCACTACATTCGGGTGTGTACCTCAGGACTGGAGGATGGCTCATGTGCTGCTCCTCCACAAGAGTGGCCCCAAGGATAAACCGAAACTATAGACTAGTGAGCCTCACATCCATCGTGGGTAAGCTAATGGAGACTATCCTGAAGGAGAGCTGGTGGCCCTCCTAGAGGCCAAAGGACTACAGGACAGCAGACAGCATGGTTTCATACAGGGCAGATCCTGTCAAACCAACCTGGTGGAGTTCTATGACTGAGTAACAGGCAACTGGACAGGGGCCATGCAGTGCATGTCCTGTATCTGGACTTCAGTAAGGCAATGACTCGGTGCCGCATGGAAGGCTGGGAAGTAAGTTAGTAGGCACTGGGGCGGGTGCAAAGCTGGTGACATGGGTAGGAAACTGCTTCAGGGAAGGCAACAGAGAGTGGTGGTGGGTGGGGAGCTCTCACACCCAAGGGTAGTGATGAGCGGTGTTCCACAGGGCTCAGTGTTGGGACCAGTGTTGTTTAGGATATTCATTGCAGACATATCATGGGACATCAAGAGCAAAATCAGTCTGTTTGCTGATGATACCAAGGTAGAAGCAGTGGTGGATGACCTAGGGGATTGCAGGGGTTGCAGGATGATCTGGCAAAACTTGAAACCTGGTCAGACACCTGGCAACTGGGTTTAATGCCCAAAAGTGCAAGGTGCTGCATTTTGGGATGAAGAACCCAAGGAGGAGTTACCAGCTGGGGAGTGCAGCTAGCCCAGACAGAGGAGGAGAAGGATCTGGGTGTGCTCATTACAGGGTCAATGAACAACTCGGCACAATGTAGGAAGGCAGCTGCAAGGCCAACAAAATGCTGGGTTGTATTGCAAGGGTATATCCTCAAGGAGGAGGAGGTGATTCTGCCACTGTATAGGTCATTAGTTAGCCGCACCTGGAGTACTGCGTGCAGTATTGGCACCCGTATCTGAAGGAACATTAAGTTACTGGAGGGGTGCAGCGCGAGGTGACAAAGATGATCAAGGGGCTGGGGGACTTATCATACAAAGGAGGTTGAGGAGTTGAACATGTACTCACTGGAGGACAGGAGGGACAGAGGGACATGACTGAAACCTTTAAATACATGAAAGAAATAAACAAGACAGGTACAGAGGGGCTGTTCAAAGTAAGGGAGGAGGGACATCAGGGGCCATGATATGACACTGGAGGAGGAAGGTTCAGGAGGGAGATGAGGAGACACTTTTTACAGAGGGTGGTGGCTGGGTGGAATGGTTACCTGCAGAAGTGGTATCCAGTTGAACAGTGGACTGCTTCAAAGGGATGGGACAGGACAAGGGGAGGGTTAATGAAGGGGAAGTGTGGAAGGAGGGCAGCTGCAGAATAAGGGATACTAGCTGCACTTTCGAGCAGACTTGATAGACCTCAGGCCTTTATCTGCTGGCAAATTTTGCATGTTTGTATGTTCGTATTCCCCTCTAGGTTGACCTATAGTACAGTACCTCTGCCTCTCCCTGTGTTCCTGCAACTCCATGGCATTCATGCTATCCTTTATGTAAAGAGTCATTCCTTCCTTTCTTACCCATCCTGTTCTTCCTGAATAAAGCAAAGCCTGGTATGGCTATGTACCAGGTTCTCATTGCACCATGACTCGGTAATGGCAACAATGTCCAGGTCAGCCTCTGCCATTGTGGCTACTAAATCTGGGATTTTATTAGCCAGACTTTGAGCATTAGGGCACAGGACTTTTCAAATTCCACTACTACCGCTGTTCCCTACTGCCTTCTCTTCTTACCCCTGTGACCTCATTCTCTATCTTTCTTTCTACTGTTTGTTTTTCTTGTTATCAGGTACCCTTGGGGCTTTATCTCCTTCAGGTTCACCCTACTGACTACTTCAGCTTGTGGGAGGGGCAGTTTATGTCTCGCTGCTTCCTACTGCTACCCCTCAGCTAGTTTAAATGTTTGCCAATGTAACATTTTTTTTCCTATTTCTTTATCCCCAGGGCCACCAGTTTGCCCTTACCTTCCACGTCTTGGCATCTCCCCTAGGTTCGTCCGGCCACCATCTCATCAGGCTACCTCCGGCGTCCACATTTGGGCCATGCAGTGACCCCATGGCTTACCCCCGTGGTGGGGTGGTGGGAGCACTCCTCCGGAGCTCAACCCACCCCAGTCAGGATCCGTATTGCTGCAGCACCTCGGGCACCGAGAGAGTCCACTAAGGAGATGGCCATCATGCCGCCGCAACTAGTGCCCCAATTTTTCCATTTTTCCTTCCCTTGAGCCAGCAGGCGTGCACTGATGCCAATGACCATGAGCGTGTGTGTGTCCGCCCACGTTTCTGGCCCAGCATCCACCTCTGACTCTGCACTTGTGCTCCCAGCAGCAGTGGTACCTCTGGTCTCCACCCGGGCTCCCTGCACCGGGATGCCCCTGGATCCCCAGGAGAGGAGAGCTGTCCATCGGACACTGATCCTACTCCTCCCTGCCGACCCCCCAGCACCGGGCTCGTTCCCGAACCCAGGTCGCTGACGTTGCGCGAGTGTGGCTTCCAGCGCCTCAACCCTCAGTGTCACCGGGCCCCAATGTAACATTTAAACCACCCACTAAGGACCTGGCTCCCTCCTGGATGGATGTGGGCCATCTCCCTGTATAGGCTCTTCATCCTCCAGGTGAGACCCCAGTCCCCAATGTAGCTGAATCTCCCTCTGCACCACTCCTTCAACCATTGGCTGAAGCTCCTGTTAGGGAGTATCCTATCCTCTCCTGTCATAAACAGGCGGTACCTCAGAAAAGGTCACTGAGCATGCAACCTGCCTATGACTCCTCCCCAACTCTCTGATCTCCTCTGCACTATCCTAACCTCATCCCATGACCAGGTCATTAGTTCTTAGGTGGACAATGACATCCACTTCTCACTCTTGTTCTGCTTCCACAGGGATCTTCAGGATCTGTTTTCATCCCTCTGAGCGTGGCACTGGGTGGGCACTTAACCTCCATCTCTCCTCCATTCCTGATCCCAAATCTATTCCCTACAATGGAGTCCACCACCAGGAGTTGCTTCCTCCTCCTCCTATGGTGTATTCTGCCACCTACCCCGGACTCCACCATGGAGATCCCCATCTTCCTTGGCCGCTACTGTGGGTGCCTTCATGGGACAGTTCTGCACTGCCAGAGAGCATAGGAGTTGTGCAGTGGTAAAGTAGGGGTGGATGTTCCTCTACCTCACCACCCTCACCTTTCTGAGCCCACCCTAGTCCAGCCATTCCTCCTTCTTGGCACCCTTTGAGGCAAGCAGTGGACCTGGTGGTTTCTTGGTGGGGACTAGGTGCCCTGAATTATAACCAACCCAGCCTGGAGATGAGCAACCTACCCACTTAGCTAAGAGAGGTTCATGCAGATGGGGCAGCACCACTGTCTCCAGAAAGTCTCCCTGAAAACTGCTGACCCACAGCCACTGCAGTGCACTACTCTCATCATATTTTCTGCCTTGATACCCTTTGAAATACTTGACTTGTCCCCTTGCTCCAGACCTGGATAGGTATCTAGGTTTTTTTTTTTTTTACAAAATCTCTTGTCCCTACCCTAGATAGGCTTTTCACCCTCCTTCTTATAGTCCACCCTAGTTTTCCTTGCAGACCTCCTACTTCCTGCTTCCTTTTGCCTGCTTTGTATTCCTACCCTAGTTAGTGCTTTTCTCCTACTCCTGCTTCTATTCCACCTCAGCCTTCCTTTGCATATTTAATGCTTTCTTGCCTCCTCTTTGTCTGCTTTACTCTGCCACTGCTGTGCAGCAGAGTAAACAGCTGCCTCATGGGCAGACTCCGACATCCTTAGTGTGTGGATCCTCGTGCAGGAGGCCACAGCACAGTGGCTGCTTGGAGGCCTAGTCCTCTTATAGCAGGTGGAAGCTTCCTGGTCCTGCCAGTCCTGGCCTCCTGTTGGTGGCCTGGTGGGCCGGAGGTGTGGTCTTGCCTTTGATTGGCTCCCACCTGGAGCCAGGTTAGAGCTTTATGCTCAATTGTTTTCCACTGGTCTTTGGTGCATTTGTCCTGTTTCCCACTGGGCAGAGGGTTCCCACTGCTGAGTTATGTGGACCCCTCCAGCGGAGTCTATATATCAGTGAAGTACAGGCAGACCAGGAGACTAGCGCAGGGTTTAAATCCCTGCCTTCCTGATTCCACCCATCCTGGTCTCCTATTGGTGGCCTGGAGAGCTGGAGTGTGATTTTCCTCTATTGGCTCCCTTCTGGAGCTGGGTTGGAACTTCAGGCTCCATTGTTCTCTGCTGGTCTTTGGCACTTTTGTCCTATTTTCTGTCAAACAGAGGGTCCTGCTACTGAGTTATGTGGACCCTCCTGGGGATCTGTGGATCAGTGAAGTGCTAGTTGACTCGGAGACTAGTGCAGGGTTTAAATTCCCTGTCTTCCTGGTCCTACCAGTCCTGGCCTCCTATCTGTTTCAAGCACCTTGTATAAGCACCATTAAGAGCTCAGTTGGGCTGCCGGCTGTGGAGGAGGCGGAGGGCTCTGTTGGTGGCCCACCTGGGGTTGCAGTGGGGGAGAGGGGTGATGGACAGTAGATGCAGTCATGGGGGGTCCACTAGACACCAGGAAATTATTTCTAAAGTTGGTCCAGTGTTCGGCAATGGGTGTGGGGAGTGTACTGTGGATTTCTTCTATTTTGCAACAGGGCCAGCAGTTGGTGGGGGGCACTAGACACCAGTGATGGACACTATGGGGATTTAATTTTCACATTGGTCAGTGATTGGCTCGGGGTGGGACCACTAGACACCAGGGATGGACACTACAGTCAGGATGGTGCCTGCTGATTGGGGGTAGAATTTATTTTCATACTGGGCCATTGATCAGCTGGGGGACACTAGACACCAGGGAAGTTATGACAGTTGGGCTGGTGGTGATCAGTGTGGGGGGCACTAGACACCAGGGATGGAGCACCAGCGATTGTGTCAGACTTCTTCTTGCTTAGGTTTTTAAGTGCAATTTGCACTTTAAAAACAAAGCAATGTGATTACCCATGCAAAGGTTTGGTGAATTTTCCATTACAGGTGGCAACCGCGGAAATGGCTGACGATTTGCAGAGTTGGCGAATTACAGGGAATTCACCCACGAAGTAAAACTTCTGCATCTCTAGTTGTCAGGTCAGTCCTCATGGGGTCACTCTGTAAGCCTTCTAAAGCTGGATCGGGTGATTAACGTAGGCTCCACCAAGCTGCTGGACCAACCAGTCCAGCATAAAAGTGGAGATGATCCTCTCACAGCCCTCCAGCATTCCCACAATCCAAAGATTAGTTGATCTGGCCTGATTCTCTAAAGTTTCCAACCTATAGTGAAGATGAGTGTTCTGCTTAGTCAGGGTCACTGCAGCTCCCAGAGCCCCATCTGCTCATTTCATGGCCTCTACTGTTGCTGTTTGCATAGAATCAAACAAGGTTTCCAGGCAAACCACTCCGTTAGTCAGGAATAAAATTTGTTAGACAGTCCCGACACCGACTTGATGAGCTGATTAAGCTTCGTGCCCAGAGTTTGTAAGGTCCTTCAGATCCTCCAAAGTATCGGCAGAGCAACCAGGAGCAAACCACGTGGTGGGAGCTCCCGCCATTTGCCCATAGCTCCCTCAGGCACAGCCTTCTCTATTTAGTGATCACCATGGAAGGCAGTAGGAAGTTAAGCACCGATTCCATTTTTGGTAATATGAAACAAGGACTGGCCAGAGCTGACAGGGCTGCAGCTGAGGAATTTTGGGTAAAAATACTGAAAATTCTTTTTTTATATTTTACACCAAATATTCCACATAGACTTGTTAAGACTATGCCTCATAAAAAGGCGGAGAAAATGTTCAACTCCTGGCCTAAGGTGATTTTGTGCAGAGACTGCAAAATCAACTTTCTGGATGAAAAATACATTTTGGGCCAGAGTGGAAAAATGATGGCTATCACATTCATGAGGTGCTTTAGAGATATGGCTATATTGTAAATTTGGGATAAATATATTGAAAATTACCAAAGTTACGTGCCTGTGCTCACAAAATTCAATGTTGGCTAATAACTTTATTGTTTTTAACATTTTACACCAAATTTCAAACATAGTCTTCTTATGACCCCACCTCATGAACAAGGGCAGAACAATATTAGCTCCTGCCTGAAAGGTGATTTGTGCAGGGACTGTGAAATCACTTTATGGCATGTAAAAAAAACAAACATTTTGGCCAGGATTTTGAAAAATACAGCTGTCACACTCATGAGGTGCTGTTAAGATATGGCTATGTTGTGAATTTGGGAGAAAAATATTGAAAATTACCAAAGTTACTATGCCTATGTTCTCAAAATTCAATGCAGGTGCATAACTTTGTTACTTTTAAAATTTTACACCAAATTTTAACTTAGCCTTCTTATGACCCCACCTCATGAACAAGGGCAGAGAAATTTTAACTCCTGCCCAAAAGATGATTTTGCATAGGACTGCAAAATCACCTTTCAGGACAGATCTGCTAATGACAGTTCAATTGTCCATGAGGTAAGGTCCCAGAGAAGGAAAGTTGAAAATGTGGGCCAAAATGCCCAAGTTATGCCTTTAGGTTCAAAACACCGATGAAATATATTGAACTATATACCTGCTTCTTCAGTTCATGGTACAGCTTTGAAGAGTGAAGACGTGTCTGTGGTCTAGAGAGGACTGGAATTAGACCCCAATGGGTAAATAAGGGTATGTTGGGGTGGTGGGTGCTAAGTGGAAAAAGTCGGGTGAGGGATGGTAACAGCACAAAAGACATCAATGGACTTTTTCTTTTTCAGGTTCAAGAAAAAATAAAGGAACAAGGACTTTGATCATGACACTGACAGAATGGGCACCCCTAGTGTCACTGTTATGTTTCTGGGGTGGTGCTGAGAGGGAGGGTCGGGTGGGTGGTAATTAGAAAAACAAAACAAACAAAATTAAATGTCAAGGATTCCTGAGCGTGACACTGGGGATTGGGTAACCCCTGTGTCACTCTTATATTTGGGGGTGGTGATGGGTGCTGAGAGGGATGGTTGGGTAGGCAGGATATCAATAATTAAAAAAATTAAATCAGCGGACATGGCGGAACACAACACACTCGCTGTGTCCAAAAGGCCATCCACTGTACAGTGCATATGCTAGAGTTGCACATGTGCAATACAGTTTGAAGCCATCTTGACACAGCGAGTGTGCCATGTTCTGGCATGACCACTGATACTAAAAATAGTGCAGTGCTACTTCCAGTCCAGACAATGAGTGGAGTGCTTCACCATCACGGAGTCAACTGTGGTGCAACTCCAACATGTTATTTGGTCAGAAAGAATGCACTGAGTCCATTTTTCATAGCAAGAGGTCTGCGGGCTCCTCCCACTGCAGCCCTAAAAATTACTGAAAACAAAGTTTTTTATAGTTGTCTAGCTATTAAATCTCAGAGCTCTACACCCCTGAGGTTATTTTGCTCAGGCTCCACAGTGCCCTCACCCCGTGAGGTACTTAAAGGTCTCTACCATATCCCTCTCTCCCTCATCTCTTTCAGGGTGTACATAGTGAGGTCCTTTAGCCTTTCTTCATAGGGCTTGTGATGCAGACCCTGCACCATTTCGTAGCCCTCCTCTGGACTGCCTCCATTCTATGTCCTTCCTGAGATGTGATCTCCAGAACTGGATGCAGTACTCAAGGTAGGGTCTTACCAGCAATCTATATGGGGTAACACCACCTCCCTCGTTCTGATGACAATACCTCTCCTATGCACCCCAGCATCCTACTAGCCTTCCTGACTGCCTTGTCACTCTGCCTGGACACTTTAGGTCATCTGATGTGATTACCCCAGGTCTCTTCTTGCTTGGTCATTGTCAATAACACTCCACCCTTTTTCAACCCTGGCTTGGGTTTCTGCACCCCAAGTGCATTATTTTGCACTTTTTTGCATTAAAATCATCCAGCTGCCATACCATGACCACTACTCCAGTTTTCTGAGATCTTTGCTCATTCTTTCCACCACCCACAGAGTGTCTACCCTGTTGCAGATCTTGTTGCCATCTACAAAGATGCAGACTTTCCTTCCAACTCCTCTGCTAGGTCATTTATAAAGACATTAAAGAAGATCAGTCCCAGCACTGAACCCTGAGGTACCCGCTGGTCACCATCCTTCCTTGGAGTGAACTCTGTTTAACAATACCCTCTATCTCCTATCCTCTAACCCATTTCTTTGCCATATTGCCACCTTGTTACCCACTCCTAAGCTGCTAAGCTTGCACACTAGATCTCCTATCTGGAATGGTAGTGAACACCTTACTGAAATCTAGATAGACCATGTCCATTGTTCCTACCTTATTTAATTCCTTGCTCACCCAGTCAAAGAAATCTATGATTTGTTTGGCATGATCTCCACGGAATCCATCTTGCCTCAGATCCTGCAACTCGCTGGATTCAAGATATTCCATATTTCTTTCTTTTAACAGTGTTTCCATTGATTTTCCCATCCACAGTGTCAGGCTGACAGGCTTATAAATGCCAGCATCTTCCATGCTGCCACTTTTGTGAGGTGGGACTACATCTGCCCTCCTCCATCCTCCAGGACCACTCTGGTCTCTAGTGATGTGTTAAATAGGACTGTCAGAGGTGCAGCCATTATCTCCCTCCCTGAGCTCCCTCACCACCCTGGGATACATCTCTTCTGGCTCCATGGCTTTATCCACGTTCAGGTTAACTAGTGCTTTCTAGTATTTTTCCTCAGAAAAGGATTAGTGTTCATTTCTGTCCCATCAAAGCTCCTGTTTCTTTTTGTGGTCCCTTCTCCTCCCTTCCACTGTGAACACTAAGCAGATGTATTTGTTCAAGATGTCTGCCTTTTCCTGGTCACCTTCTGAACAGTCCCCTCCTTTTTTTATACCTATAAAATGTCTTATCCTTTTGATACTGTGTTGGCTATTCTTTCTTTAGTTAGTGTCTTTGTTTGTTTAGTCTTTGGTGACTGGTAAGGCCCACTAGGCACAAGTGCCTGTTTTCAGGGATGGCCTGGGAGCATTGGGAAGGTTAAGTAACTTACTCAGAGTCACACAGCATGCAAGTGGATGTTGTGGGAATCAAACCAAGGTCTGCTGGATGTACTAGCTCATTCACAGCTCATTACTCCTAACCTCTAGGCTATACTGCCAGCCCCATGTATTTCCTTACTGCTTTCCCTACTTTTCTCTGTTTCCCCAGTACACTAGCTATCCTCCTTCCTCTGGGTTTCCTGTACCTTCTGAATGCAACCCTTTTAGTCTTTACCTTTTCTGCCACCTCTTTCAAGAACCATAGTGGTCTCCTCTTTCTCTTGATTTTGCTCAATTGCTTGATGCAGAGGTTTTGCCCTCACTATTCCCTCTTTTAGTTTGGCCCACTGTTCCTCCACCCCCAGATTGTCCTCCCCACCAGGTCATTCCTGAGGCACTCACTCACTCATCCTTATAAAATTCACCCTTCTGAAGTCCAGGATCCTTGCACATGTGTGGTTTGATTCCACAGCCATCCTTATGTTGAACCACATTGTACGGTAATCATTGGTTCCCAGGTGGCTTCCCACCTTCACGCCTGCAACACTGTCCCTGTTAGTGAGAACCAAGTCCAGTTTTGCCTCTCATGAGTGGATTCACTGACTAATTGCTTTTGGAATGCCCCTGCAGGAGTCTAGGATGTCTCTGCTTCTGGTTGACAATGCAGTTAGAGGCTCCAGTCTACATTCAGTAGATTGATAGCTCCCACCAGCAGCATCTCTCCTTTTAGCTATTTTGCCAGTTGTCTCAAGAGTATCTTATCTAACTCCTTCCTCTGGGCCGAGGTCTGTAGGTCATGCCTGTGTGAATTGTGGATCCGTTCCTGACTTGAGGGGTGACCCACAGTACCTCTGCCCCCTCCCCCGATTCCCTGTCTTGTGTTTATCTTGTGTTTAAATCCATACCCAGTTCCTGTAAAATTATATTATCAGCTGCAGAAATAGCAAGCATTTTGCAAAGTGATATATACGTATTCTCCTCCTTTGGTATGGTTCACCGAATGACCTTAAAACTGTTTAAATAATGTGACAGTTTCTCAGAAGCTCCTCATTTTGCCTGCAGTTTGTTTTTTCAGACTGGTGTTTTTTTTTTTTGAAGCAGAGTCTTAGCATCTTGATCATGCCTCAGGATGAAATGTTTACAGTTTTCTGAGTATTTAATAAATCTGGTGGTTGCATGAGTTTGGAAGAGAATATAAATAATGTGGTGCCTACAGTGTATAAACATTTTTTTCCTATTTGACTTGTTATTGCACTTGAAATGCTGAACTGTTCTCTAAGGCCCTGGACACACTGGGGAACTTAAAACAGTTTAAGTGCCTTAAAATGGTTTAAATCCCCTAGCACTGTTTGCAGACAGACTACAAGCCCTTAAAACGTTTTAACAAAAGTGTTTTAAACCCTGCTAGATACCTAGTCTTAAAACCATTTTTAAAAACATTTTGGAGATAGCATGGTTTTACTTACAGGTCTGTCCAGGAGTAAAAGTGTTTTAAGCTGTAATGGTTTAACTAAAACAGTTCTAGCTGCAGTGTGTCCAGGCAAGCACAGTTCTGTGTGTTGGACTTAACACAAAATAGTTACAAGGAGAACAGGTTTAACACTAACAGTGTGGCCACACTAAACCGTTTTCAAAAATGGTTACTGAGTAGTGTGGCTGCACTGAAATGGTTTAACTAAACTGGTTTTAAAACGGTTTTCAAAAACAGTTCTGTAGTGTGTCCAGGGCCTAAATGGTTTCATTAAGTCTGTTTCAAACTTTGGGCCAGAACAGTACCCCTTGATTGAAAAGAAATGCTTCCCTTTGCTGTTTTCTCGCTTGTTTATCTGTATTTTGTTTGGATTATCGGACTATTGGACCACGATTATTGACCCATCTATTGCCGCCTTGTCGTTCGTTGGTGGTGCTCTCTTCCGAATCCATCAGAGTGATCGAGCTAGCTGAGCACACCGAGTTTGGAAGAGATATCGGGCATTGCTTGGACTTCTCTGAAGTGTGTACTGGGGCTGTCTTAGTCTGTCCCATTACTGACTCGGTATTCTCGGCGTCCGGGCCTGCTGTCTTCCGCTGCTGGATTTTGGCTGACTACACTACTGGGTGTCCTATGTGGTTCCTTTGGGCTGAATGTGTTATATGAGTCAGGGAGGGAGTTGCAGAAGAGGCTCGGTGCAGTGCAAGTGAAGACTTTGATTTTGACCCCAGACACTTGTGGTGGAAGTTAATCGCTTGGACTCAGATGGCAGGTCAGTGGTAAAGAGGAATGACTTGATTTGGAGCCAGATTTTGTTGGCCTCAATCTTTCAGGTGGGTTGAGCATGGGTTTGCAGTGGTGTGGGGCCTGGGTCTTATTTTGCTGGGGAGCCGGGCTGGGGCAGGTGGTCCATAGGGATTCCCATGGGACCTACTGGTTGGTGGGTTTGGACGAGGTCCCATGGCGGAAGCGGTAGACCTAGGTTGGTCGCCCATATAGATTTTTCGGGCCCACTCCTGACCTCAGAGTGACTGATTTATAGAAAAGGGACTTTTGTACTCCCACCTCTGCTTTCAACTACGGTCAGATTTTCAACTTTATTTATTTTGTTGGCAGTGAGAGTGCCGTATGTCATTTTCTAAACTCAGGCAGTGGGCAGTCTGAGGACTGGGAAACATTTGGATTTATCTTATTGGGAGAAATTATCAAGATACTTTTATCTGTCTGTACAGGAGGTGTGAGCTCCTGAGGGTTTTCAGTCTCTGCTGGCGGTGAGAGGACCACTGGGGACTGGAAACTGAATTTCCCCTGATACTTCCTTCTAGTTACAGTGTCAAAGATTTATCAGTTAACTCTGACTGATTCTGCTCCATTTAATCTGCAGTTCTAGACTGAATGATTGTGATGCCTTATTTTGTTTATTTTATATAGTCAGTTTAAAATTGCCTTGTTCATCTCCTGAGCCAGTGAGAGGGCCTTGGGGAGTTGAAGATTTTACTAATTTTGTTTGATTTACTTTTTGCATTCTGGTTTAATTTACAGTATCAAGAAGACTTATCACTCATTTATGACTGAATTCTTTTCAAGCAGATTTACTTCTATCCAAGACTCTGGGTTGTTATATTTTTAATTTATCTTAGAATTTTAATATAGGGAGGTGCTCTTGAGGGTTATTTATTTTTTTTAATAAAGGGATGGGTGTTTGAGGGTTATTTAATTGTCCCTAAGTGCGAGTTTTGTTTAATTCTGTTTTATTTTATTTTCAATATTATTTTTGTATGTTTGTTTGAGGCATATAATTGGTTTAGTTAAGGGAGAGTTGTTTTGATATATTGGTCACCAGAATGTGTTGGAGGCCTGCCCCCATGGTTGTGCGCTATTCACCTTCTGCTCTCCATGCCCTCTACCCTTCATTTCCCCCATTGCAATTTATAACTTACCAGCGCTGTAGGGCGCTGGGTATTGCTCCTCGGGGGGAGGGTGCGGACAGTGGAGGGTGAAATGAGCAGGGCCACTGCATTGGGGTCAAAGATCCAGAAGACACCCTGGGGTGAAATGGAACCAAGATCGTAGTCCACCGTGTCTGGTCTCCATACCCAAGGGCACTCACCAATTTTGGTGGGCAGGTAGTTTGCACGGCCTGGGAGGCTCATTCAGCTAGGTGGTGCTGTGCAATGCCAGGTCCATTAAAACAAGACTGGAATTATTGCAGATCTTGTAGGAACAGTGGACCTGGCTTGCATCACTGAGACCTGGCGGATGAGAACTCTGGCCCCATATTGAGGCTCTAACTCCAGCCGGGTACTCAGTAAATCACTGCCCGAGATTGACTTGTGGGGGGTTGTGGTCTGTTTAAGACCGAACTTAACCTCATGAGTGTACCAGTTGAGGAGACTGAGTCATTTGAGTGTACTGTGGTAGCAGGTGTTGGTTGTAGGATCGCCTACTCTATCGCTCCTTCAGGAAGTGGAGGACTTTGTCTCGACATGGCATTTAAGTCATCCAGGCTGATGTTCCTGGGCAACTTCAATGCCTCAGTAATGACGAAATCTAGAATTTGGACAACACTTCCTCCAATTGATGACATCTCTGGGCCTCACACAGATAGTTACCACTCCTACCCATAAACACAGTCACTCTCTTGACTTTATCTTCCTCCTGGGATGAAGCCTTTGATTTGTTGGTGGAACCAGTTGGATGGTCCGATCACTACACCGTGGTTAGTTGTAGCACCCCTTATAGGCCTAGCCCTGTGGAGATGGTCAGGTATCGCCCTTTACGAGATGTAAGCTCTGAAGGCCTGGTGGCGATACTTTGACCTATCTTCCTCCTAGTGGCAAACAGTGACCCAGAGGCCCTCATGTTGGCCTATAATTTGGCCATTTCAGCAGCCCTGGATGTCATTGCTCCTGTCCAGGATCATCCTCTCCTTCACCCTCGGTCCCCATGGTTTGATGTAGGGTTGTCAGAACTAGTTCATCAAAGATTCGAACCTCCTCAATTCCTGGTGTTTGAGTTCTAACTTAGAACTCAAACACTAAAAGGTTCGCAAAAGGGTTCGAATCTGAGTCCCACTGTGTGTGTGGAGAGGAGGGCGGAGGAGGCACGTCCAGCAGGCAGCCCCGAAGGGAGGTATGTGTGGGGACTGGAGGAGGATGTCCCAGGCAGCAGCAGGCAAGTGGCAGCCCTGATGTGGTGGGGGTGCAGCAGCAGCAGCAGCAGTGTTGTTGGGGGTTGAACTTGCCATTGCCATCCTCTGCGAGTTGTCTGTTTGCGCTTGCGTAATGTATTTCTTCCGCGACGCTCAAGTGAAGTCATCCTCCTCACCACCTGACCAATACTATGTGGTCAGGTGGGGTCGCAAAGCTGCACGAGCCTGTGGATCTGTGGGGGTATTTATAGGCAGATGCAAGCTGAGACAGAGCGCCATTTGCTGAGGATTCAGGAGGCAGCAGCAGCCTACTTAACTGTAGCGTTAGAGGTTAGCATACCACTACTCTACTACCACAGCCAGGCATTCTCTTGCCCGATACTATACTTATAGGCCAGGGCCCAGCTGGTGTGGCCACAATCGACTGCAGCGGCACTTCTGCTAGTTGCTGCAGTGCTATTTAAAAATTCCATCATCCATTTTCCTGTGAGACCGAGAACCAGAGAAAGGCTGAAAAAGGCTCAAAATTAATGGTCGGGTGGGAGGGACTAGGGGAGGTTCAGGTGGAGGGATTAATCAAGAATTGGGAAGGGATTGGGGAATAGGGAGGATCGAGACCGAGATCAATCAATATCAGGAGGACTCAGGAGAGAGAATGAAAAATAAGAAGTGAAGAACCTTGTGAAATGTGATTGTGATTATTTGAAATTGCAGCACTGCACAGTGGTGCACACTCAGCAACTACCAGCAACAAGCATATAACATGGGGGCAAAAAAGGGCAAATAAATCTGTACCCTACCCAGTGTGTGTCACAGAGAGAAGCCCAGTGGCCAGTTGTGTGGTGGCATTAACCTTACATGACAGAAGCGTAGAAATATAATTCTCATTCCCTGAGTTGTGTGTTGGTTATGTATGTGACTCTGTCTCCTGTGGTCAGCCCATCACCCTGCTGCTGTGTGCCCTTGACTGCACTGTACCCTACCCAGTGTGTGTCACAGAGAGAAGCCCAGTGGCCAGTTGTGTGGTGGCATTAACCTTACATGACAGAAATGTAGAAATATAATTCTCATTCCCTGAGTTGTGTGTTATGTATGTGACTCCATCTCCTGTGGTCATCCCATCACCCTGCTGCTGTGTGCCCCTTGACTGCACTGTACCCTACCCAGTGTGTGTTACAGAGAGAAGCCCAGTGGCCAGTGTGTGGTGGCATTAACCGTACATGACAGAAACATAGAAATATAATTCTCATTCCCTGAGTTGTGTGTTGGTTATGTATGTGACTCCGTCTCCTGTGGTCAGCTCACCACCCTGCTGCTGTGTGCCCTTGACTGCACTGTACCCTACCCAGTGTGTGTTACAGAGAGAAGCCCAGTGGCCAGATGTGGTGGCATTAACCTTACATGACAGAAGCATAGAAATATAATTCTCATTCCCTGGTTGTGTATGTGACTCGTCTCCTGTGGTCAGCCCATCACCCTGCTGTGTGCCCTTGACTGCACTGTACCCTACCCAGTGTGTGTTACAGAGAGAAGCCCAGTGGCCAGTTGTGTGGTGGCATTAACCTTACATGACAGAAATGTAGAAATATAATTCTCATTCCCTGAGTTGTGTGTTATGTATGTGACTCCATCTCCTGTGGTCTGCACATCACCCTGCTGCTGTGTGCCCTTGACTGCACTGTACCCTACCCAGTGTGTGTTACAGAGCGAAGCCCAGTGGCCAGTTGTGTGGTGGCATTAACCTTACATGACAGAAATGTAGAAATATAATTCTCATTCCCTGAGTTGTGTGTTATGTATGTGACTCCATCTCCTGTGGTCAGCCCATCACCCTGCTGCTGTGTGCCCCTTGACTGCACTGTACCCTACCCAGTGCTTGTTACAGAGAGAAGCCCAGTGGCCAGTTGTGTGGTGGCATTAACCTTACATGACAGAAATGTAGAAATATAATTCTCATTCCCTGGTTGTGTATGTGACTCCATCTCCTGTGGTCAGCCCATCACCCTGCTGCTGTGTGCCCCTTGACTGCACTGTACCCTACCCAGTGTGTGTTACAGAGAGAAGCCCAGTGGCCAGTTGTGGTGGCATTAACCTTACATGACAGAAGCGTGCAAATATAATTCTCATTCCCTGAGTTGTGTGTTGGTTATGTATGTGACTCCATCTCCTGTGGTCAGCCCATCACCCTGCTGCTGTGTGCCCTTGACTGCACTGTACCCTACCCAGTGTAGTGTGTGTCACAGAGAGAAGCCCAGTGGCCAGTTGTGTGGTGGCATTAACCTTACATGACAGAAGCGTATAAATATAATTCTCATTCCTGAGTTGTGTGTTGGTTATGTATGTGACTCTGTCTCCTGTGGTCAGCCCATCACCCTGCTGTGTGCCCTTGACTGCACTGTACCCTACCCAGTGTGTGTCACAGAGAGAAGCCCAGTGGCCAGTTGTGTGGTGGCATTAACTTACATGACAGAAATGTAGAAATATAATTCTCATTCCTGAGTTGTGTGTTATGTATGTGACTCCATCTCCTGTGGTCATCCCATCACCCTGCTGCTGTGTGCCCCTTGACTGCACTGTACCCTACCCAGTGTGTGTTACAGAGAAGCCCAGTGGCCAGTTGTGTGGTGGCATTAACCGTACATGACAGAAACATAGAAATATAATTCTCATTCCCTGAGTTGTGTGTTGGTTATGTATGTGACTCGTCTCCTGTGGTCAGCTCACCACCCTGCTGCTGTGTCCCCTTGACTGCACTGTACCCTACCCAGTGTGTGTTACAGAGAAGCCCAGTGGCCAGATGTGGTGGCATTAACCTTACATGACAGAAGCATAGAAATATAATTCTCATTCCCTGGGTTGTGTATGTGACTGTCTCCTGTGGTCAGCCCATCACCTGCTGCTGTGTGCCCTTGACTGCACTGTACCCCTACCCAGTGTGTGTTACAGAGAGAAGCCCAGTGGCCAGTTGTGTGGTGGCATTAACCTTACATGACAGAAATGTAGAAATATAATTCTCATTCCCTGAGTTGTGTGTTATGTATGTGACTCCATCTCCTGTGGTCTGCACATCACCCTGCTGCTGTGTGCCCTTGACTGCACTGTACCCTACCCAGTGTGTGTTACAGAGCAAGCCCAGTGGCCAGTTGTGTGGTGGCATTAACCTTACATGACAGAAATGTAGAAATATAATTCTCATTCCCTGAGTTGTGTGTTATGTATGTGACTCCATCTCCTGTGGTCAGCCCATCACCCTGCTGCTGTGTGCCCCTTGACTGCACTGTACCCTACCCAGTGCTTGTTACAGAGAGAAGCCCAGTGGCCAGTTGTGTGGTGGCATTAACCTTACATGACAGAAATGTAGAAATATAATTCTCATTCCCTGGGTTGTATGTGACTCCATCTCCTGTGGTCAGCCCATCACCCTGCTGCTGTGTGCCCCTTGACTGCACTGTACCCTACCCAGTGTGTGTTACAGAGAAAGCCCAGTGGCCAGTTGTGTGGTGGCATTAACCTTACATGACAGAAGCGTACAAATATAATTCTCATTCCCTGAGTTGTGTGTTGGTTATGTATGTGACTCCATCTCCTGTGGTCAGCCCATCACCCTGCTGCTGTGTGCCCTTGACTGCACTGTACCCTACCCAGTGTAGTGTGTGTCACAGAGAAGCCCAGTGGCCAGTTGTGTGGTGGCATTAACCTTACATGACAGAAGCGTGACAAATATAATTCTCATTCCCTGAGTTGTGTGTTGGTTATGTATGTGACTCCATCTCCTGTGGTCAGCCCATCACCCTGCTGCTGTGTTCCCCTGACTGCACTGTACCCTACCCAGTGTGTGTTACAGAGAGAAGCCCAGTGCCAGTTGTGTGGTGGCATTAACCTTACATGACAGAAGCGTACAAATGTAATTCTCATTCCCTGAGTTGTGTGTTGGTTATGTATGTGACTCCATCTCCTGTGGTCAGCCCATCACCCTGCTGCTGTGTGCCCTTGACTGCACTGTACTCTACCCAGTGTGTGTTACAGAGAGAAGCCCAGAGGCCAGTTGTGTGGTGGCATTAACCTTACATGACAGAAGCATAGAAATATAATTCTCATTCCTAAGTTGTGTGCTATATATGTGACTCCGTCTCCTGTGGTCAGCCCATCACCCTGCTGCTGTGTGCCCTTGACTGCACTGTACCCTACCCAGTGTGTGTTACAGAGAGAAGCCCAGTGGCCAGTTGTGTGGTGGCATTAACTTACATGACAGAAATGTAGAAATATAATTCTCATTCTCTGGGTTGCGTATGTGACTCCGGCTCTCTGTGGTCAGCCCATCACCCTGCTGCTGTGCGCACCTTGACTGCTATGTGTATGCCTATGCCCAGCAGCCCAATCATTCTGTAAGCCTTGAACCTGGGATCCTTTAGTTGCAAACCATCATATTCTTAAATTACTTTCAGTCTACTGCATCACAGTGTCACACAACCAAAATAAAATTTTGAGTTGTAGCCAGCGATCACAGATCACATTGCTTTCTTACACAGGAATTGTTTGGGTGTGGGTGTGTTCACCTGGTATACTGGTAGTACTGGTACTGTCTGTTATGGCTGACACCAACATAGATGAAGCATCTGGTGATGGTGTTGGAGTAGGTGTTAGTGGTAGTGGTAATCCTGGTGCTAGCAGAAATAACCAAAATGCTTCATGTGATAAAAATTCAAGAAACAGCAAAAGAGCAACAGTGAAGTGTGGTAAAGGGGACCTTTAAGAAAACCTGTACAGCTGCTGGGGTCACACGAGAGGCACCATAAGGTATGCCATTCATGCTGTTAAGATCCCTGTGACTAGCAGCAATAATGCAAGTGACAGTGACTCCTCTCTGACTCAGACAGTAGTTCTTTGTCTCAGTCTGACACTGTTGTGTCTCGTGACTAATCATTACTTCCTCAACAAAGTGAAATGAGCAAGTCTGATGACAATGAATCAGGTAGTGCACTTGCAAATACATCCAGCACTGTTGGCAATGGAAAGGACATATCCATTGGATCCACCACTTTTGTGTTGGCCAGCAATGAAAATCCATCAGAGTCTTCTGCCTACTCTTCTAGCACCAAGGAGCATGTCCTGGGTTCTGTTAGGACAGGTGACACAAACAATCTTTAGCTATCTTCCTAGCACTCGAACAAAATCTGTCACATCTGAGGTGTGGAATTATTTCTCTGTCAGTAAAACTGATCCATGCAGAGCAATTTGTTCCTGTGTAAACAGAGTGTAAGCCGTGGTAAAGTTGTGTCATGCCTTGGCACTACAGCTCTTAAACCATCTGAAAAGCATTCAGTTTTGCTTGATCATCAAAACCCATGTCCTCCATCTTCCAGACCGCACGTGAGAAGGGTCAGAAATCTGAAATGGATACTGAATTGTCTGAACTTGATGCGGCAGAACCACTGCCAGCCCTAGGATCACTGTTACCACCAATGCCAGCACCATTAGTATCAGTTGCACATCCAGTGATGGCACTGAATGTATAAGTCCTAGTCCACCATCTCTGCATCCATCTGCCCATCGAAGCACAGTTATAATAAACCAGTAGGGACATGTTGTAAACAGCTAACACTGTCTCAGGCATTTGAAAGGAAGAATACCTTTACTAGAAATCATCCAAAGACCCTTCATCTTAATCACGAATTGGTGAACTGTTAGCCAGAGCCCTTCTCCCATACTCTTTGGTAGATCATGAGGATTTTAGGGAGCTCATGACATTACAGAGCCTCGTTACAATGTTCCTCATTGAAGGTACTTTTCTATGTTGAAATACCAAACATTTATCAGGCTTTAAAAGCGACAGTGATGCTTGCACTTAAAACTGCAGAGGGTGGGGTTATTCATGTCACAACAGATATGTGGACCAGCATTCAAAACATAGATTACATGTCCCTTACGCTCATTGGGTCACGTTTTCTTGTGCTTCTTCAAAACAAAGATACCCCAAAAGATGCTGCTGCTGCATATAAAGAAGTTTGGGCAAAGTCATACTGCTGCAAACATCTTGCAGGAACTAAATGATCTCCTTGATGAATGGGTTTATTCTCACAGTCTAAAATGTGGCTTCATAGTAAGTGACAATGGAGCCAACATCTTGAAAGCAGTACAGGATGGAGGATTTCTGCATGCTTCTTGCTTTACACATTGCTTACACTTAATTGTCACGGGATTTCTCAGCAATGAAATACAAGTGGTTGGTATGATTGCTGTTTGCAAAAAAATTGTGACTCATTTTTCACATTCAACTAAGGCTATATGGACATTGTCCGAACAAAAAAACACAAGCTGCCCCAGCAAAAGCTGATTCAAAATGTTTCCACTCATTGGAACTCAACGCTTTATATGCTGCAGCGCCTCTTGGAGCAAAAAGCAAGCTGTACATGAGTATTGCTCCAGTTACATTATTGGAGATGGCATTATGCTGTCTGTGCTGCAGTGGAAATTAATGGAGACAGTGTGCTGCATCCTAGCTCCTTTTGAGACAGCTACAAGGGACATGTCTTCTGAAGGCACATCTGTGAGTCAGGTTATCCCACTCATAATGCTCATTTCACATCATCTTAGTGTTCTAAATCTACAAATAGAAAAAGACAGATCTGAAGCTGCAGACAACGTGTCACCTGTATCATGGGAATCTGTAAAGAGAATGAGCGAGTGCTTCAAGACCAATGACAAATTAGTTGCAATGATGAAATCAAAATGCTACATCCTTGCAACTCTCTTAGATCCCAGGTTCAAGGCTATACATCTTCCAAAAACAGATGATATAAAGCAGTACAAATGTCTGTTGCTAGATGAGCTGCAGCCCTCACAGAAGTCAAACATAGACATGCACAGTACCCTCAGTTGTCATCACCACAACATGCAGGTTCATCTTCACAAAGGGATACAGAACTGGAAAAGTCACCAAACATTAACAGTAGTTGTTCCACAACTGCCACTTCTTCAACCCTTAGTAGCAAGCTAAATCTGTGGCAAAACCTTTCCCAAATTGCTGCCATACCAGCTTCTGCTGATTCTCTTCTGAGCGGTCTCTGTCCATCATGGTAGACAGTTACCTGCAAGAACTGCCTATTCCTATTGATGCATGCCCTTTGAATACTGGAGATCAAAAAGTCAATTTGGACAGAGCTGTATGATGAAGCCTGTAAATATCTTGGTTGTCCTGCAACAAGTGTCTCTTCAGAGCATGTTTAGTACAGCTGGCAATATTGTGACAGACACCAGAAATAGGTTGCTGCCAGAAAATGTACACCTTTAACTTTTATTTAAGTTAATAAGTCAAGATTTTCGTATCCCTACAAGAGTATACAAACTGATCCTGAAGTGATTGATGTTGTGGATGTTGATGGTGATGACAACTCAGATGGTGGTGGCTGGTAAATACTGTGTGGGACAGAGTCTCTCTGCACCAAAAGGAAACTTTACAGACTGTAATGACTTTGGTTGTCTCTTTCCTTTCTCGATCTAATACCTTGGACTATATACCCCCAAAACTTTCACCATTTCATGGCAAACTGCTTTGTAGCTAGGGCCTAAACTAAAGTCAACAAGTTTTATATACAGGGCAATTTTAACATCAGTGGGAACAGGCCCAAATTTGGCATAAAAGGGACACTGTCACGTCAATTCTTTCTGTATCATATTATTTAAAGTTAAAGTGCAAACATGTATTTTGGATTTACCTTCTGTGACTTTGTGGTGCATCAGTATGGGCTGGGACCGGGAGGGTCTATTTTCAATTTTAAAGAGGACAAAACAATGAGTTCTAATTGGTAGCTGTTTATTATTTTTTCAATTACAGAAATGTTACCATAGACCAAAAATGGATGCTAGTACATGGGTGAGGGTTGTGGGGTTGGTTTTAACATGAGTGAAGAGTGGTATGGGTGCTACTGCACAGATGAGGTGGTGGAAGAAAAGTGGAATGGGTGATGGGGTGAAAGGTGGGTGTTGTTTTAGTTCTTTCATTTACAGATTGTGATTGGCTGGGGATGGTGAGTAAAAAATGGCGACAGACCGAACCTACTGTGTACATATAATTATATATATATATATATATATATATATAATATATATATATATATATATTTTTTTTCTTATTAAATACATTGCAAACTGCTGCCACCTAGCACAATTGTCCTGTCCCATTTAAAAAGAATAAAGGAATCAGAAATAAAAGAAAATCTGCATCAGCAGTTTTCACAGAATGTGACCTATCATAAAGTGTTTTTGCTTTACAAGTAGTGATAATTTGATACATAATGGGGTTGACAGGCGCTGTCCCTTAAACATCACATGCCAACTGCTGCAGCTACATTAAATGTTCCTTGTTAGTATGTGGTGAGGAAACCACTTTTTATTTATGTGACTGAGATACAGATTTTATTGAAGTATCAGCTGCACAAATGCATCATCTTAGAAAGTTGTATGTATTACTTCAATCTGCCAACAAAAATGTTGGTATATGTATGCATTATCTTAGAAAATTGCATGCATTTTTGCCAGCAACAATGACTGGCATATTTTTTATTCAAATGTCTTGACTGACTACGTTATGACATAATATGTTTTGCAACAGTTCCACATGCTACTGCTGTAGTACCTTGGCTCGACTTTGTTATAAAAGCTTTCTTTTAAACATAGCAGCTTTTGAGTTACTCATTTAAAACAGAAAGCAGCAAATAGCTGAGATTAGGTAATAACAGTTATTTTTCTCATAATTCAAGACGATGAGTTTATACAGTATAACTGACTACATAAATGGCTAATGTGCCTCTTTCTTTCACTAAGGAACTATGATGCAGCTGCAGCAGGAATACTTTTAACATATGGGGTGGTGGGTGGGCCTGTTACGTGTTAAGTTGCTGGCTTTAGCAAACAGAAGAAACCATAGATAAACCTAGTTGTATTCCTATCAATGTCACACATGATAATTTATCTCCCCTTATATTGAACAGTTTTCCTTTACATGTATTTTAGTACTATCTTCATTACTGGCAGCACAATAAAAAATAGGGTTTGAATTCAAAAAGTTCTAAAAGATTAGAACCCTAGAACTTTTTCAAAAGTTCTAGACTAGAACTAGAACCCAGAACTTCAGAGGGTTCTGACAACCCTAGTTTGATGGGACTTTGAGGGAGATGCGGTGACTAGGCGAAGGCTAGAGCATTGCTGGCAGAAATCCTCCTTGATGCTGACCACCTTAGATTGATGGACCATTATCAAGCCTATCAATCTGCAATCACCCGTCAGAAGGCAGAGTTCCTGTGCGGGCGATTGCGGCTGCTCAGAATTGACCAGCTCAGCTTTTTGAACTGTGGACAGACTGTGCAGCCCAGCCTGACTACAGTTCAAAAAGCCTTTTTCACAAGTAGAGTGAGACGAGCTTGCCTCGATTCTTTGCGACTAAGGTGGCTGACATTAGGCAGTACTCCCACCAGCACACTCTATGGGCATTGCTTGGATCAGCATGAGGCCACTGCCTCTCAGCTTTCCTGGAGTACCTTCAACCGACCGGAGTGCATGGATGTCATGCAGATTGTCCAGGGTGCCGCCCTGCTTGATGTAGTTTGGATTCAGGACCAACTTCCTGATTTTGGGTTGTATTGATTCCATCGGTCCGGTCCTAGCATGGATAGTTTGGTGCTCCTTGGAAACAGGTGAGTTCCCAGCTCCCTGAAGGAGGCGGTGGTAACACCCCTCTTGAAGAAAGCTTTTGGACCCAGACTGCCTTGAAACTACAGACCAATCTCAAACCTTCCCTTTTTAGGGAAGGTGATTGAGAGAGTGGCCGTACAGCTGGAGAACCATTTGACCATCCATGACCTCTACGAACCCTCCAGTCTGGTTTCGAAGAGACATAGTACTGAGACAGCACGGTTCAGGTGCTCAATGATCTCCTGATGGCCAGAAATTGGAAAACTGATCCATCTTGGTTCTTCTGGATCTCTCATCAGCATTGAAACTGTGGATCATGGGGTCCTACTCAATCACCTGAGGTTCATCTGTGGACTGTCGGTACAGTCCTCAGGTGGTTTATATCTTTCCTCACTGGAAGAACTCAGAGTGGTGTCCAGGGTTTATTCCTCTGACCCAATTCCTCTGTCATGTGGGGTCCCTCACGGTTCAGTTTTGTCCCCTATGTTTTTCTCAGTGTATATGCTGCCCCTCAGAGACATTGAAAGAAGGTGTGGGCTGAGGTTCCACTGCTATACTGATGATACCCAGCTCTACCTTTCTTTTGCACCTGACCAGGATGGAACTCTCTCATTCTTTAACAGCTGCCTCACAGAAATCCAGGAGTGTATGGATTCCAGTTGGCTGAAGTTGAACACAGAAAGGACTGAGGTGCTGGTTGTGAACCCAGAGTGCCAGATAGGGAGATCGGGGCAGATTCACCCTCTGGGCTTTTCTTGGGGCTTATCATCCTGACCTCTGAATGGGTGCAAAACCTTGGGATAATTTTGATGAAGGGCTGACTCTGCATTCGGAGGTGTCAGCCATCTTCAAATCTCTTTTACCATCTGAGAGTATCTCCAGGTTTAAGCGTCTCGTTCTGTCTGGCGATCTTCCTCGCTGGTCCACGCCTTTGTGTCCTTGCTCTAGAGTATTTCAATTCCCATTACCTAGGGCTACTTGGGGTGGAAATCCGCTGCTTGCAGCTTGTGCAGAATGCTGTGGCCCGGCTTTTGATGGGAACTTCCTGGTCCTGTCATATTTTGCTGGTGCTGCACAGACAGCACTGGCTGCCGTACAGTGGCGGATCACCTTTAAAGTCTGTCTTCTGACTTTTAAAGCCCTACACAGATAGGGCCGGTCTATCTGAAAAGAGCTTCTGGTTCCTTACTGCCCTGGACCGATCGCTCCGCTCAGCTGACGAGGGGTTGCTAGAATTCCAAAGGTGTGTTTGAAATCTTCTGGGGCCTGGGCATTTGTGAATGCTCCAACCCTTTGGAATTCTCTACCCCATCAGTTACAGGAGTGCCACGACCGTGGAGTGATTCAAACAAGTCAAAACATATCTGTGGTACCAAGCATTTGGTGAATGATTTCTGTAACAGTATTAGTTGTTTTACACTATTTATGATGTTGGGATGTTTGATGTGTTATTTTAAACTTTGTTAGTGCCTTGGTTCTTTGAAGGCACCATCAAAATAAAGATTATTATCATATTATTAAAATTATTATGGCTGCATAGCAGAGCTATGATGATGTATTGCTATTACACAGTAGAAAGGGGACTGTGGAAGCACGTGACTGGATACCTGGACTGTGTCCTTCCACAGTGGAGCTGAAGTACATGCAGTCATCTCCATTGACCACAGTGCTGTCCTCCCCTCGCCTGCCACAAGCACATGATTTTCCTGTTCCATGCTCACTTCTGGTTCATTTCCAGAATCAATCACCGTCCCTGTATTAATTTTAGAAATGTGACCTGTAATAGAAAACAGTCCCTTGCTGTTTTGGTTTCTTCTTTACACCAATAAAAAGAAAACAGTCTCTCCTGATCTGACACCTCGACCCTTACCTTCCACCCTCCGATCACTGTACCCGTAATGTACCCTGGTTTCAAGTGGCACCCTATTCCTCTGATTACCAGTGTCATATTTGTATAGTGTTTCCCTTGTATCTAGTGGCACCCCACCTCTGATTGCTATCTACATATCTGTATAGTGTTTTCCTGGTGTCTAGCGACCCTCCAGCCTCAATAACCAGCCCCATAGTTATGTTATTTTTCCTGGTGTCTGCTGGCATGCCCCACCCTCTGATCAACAGCCCAGTATTTGTATAATGTTTCCACAGTGTCTAGTGGCACCCCTGCCCTCCACTCACTGGCCTAGTATTTGTATAGTGTTTCCTGGTGTATACTGGCACCCTCCACCCTCTGATTTCTGTCTCGATATTTGTATAGTGTTTCCTGGTGTCTAGTGGCACACCCCCACCTCCGATTGCCATCCCCATGTTTGTATAGTGTTCCTCTGGTGTTTAGTGTCACCTCCCACCCTCCATCTCCATCCCCTTATATGTTTCCAATGTGTCTGGTGGCACCCCACCCTCTGATCGCCAGACCCATACTTATGTAATTTTTCCGTGGTGTTTAGTGGCACTCCTGACCTCCAATCCCCCATATTCATTATATATGTAATGTTTTCCTTGTGTCTAGTGGTGAGATTGTTAATGGGGTAAGAAGATGTGAACATATCACACTGGTCCTTAGCGAACTGTACTGGCTGCTGGTCAGGTGGAGGATTGTCTGCAAATTACGGGCTTCTTACCTCAAGACCCTAAATGAATGGGGACCTGTCTATCTGCAAGATCTTCTTGTCCCTATCACCCACCCTGGGCTCTCCATTCTGCCGGGAGGCCTCCTAATGGTTCTCAGGGCTAGGTTGTGGCATTCCAGGGACTGGAATTTCTTGGTGGCTGCACCTATCCTGTGAAACTCCCTGCCTGTCTTTTTAAGGGAGGCTCCCATGATAGAAGCCTCTAAGAAGGGCCCAAAACATACCTGTTCCAATAAGCATTTATAAATTAACTGTATTAATGCTTTTGATTTTACTGTGATTTTATTGAGATAGATAGTATTTTAAATATGATCTTGGTAGATTTAGTATGGATTTAGTATGTTTTGGTGCTATATGATTTGTATGTTTTATAATTATAATGTATGCATTGTGCAGTGCCCAGAGTCTTAGGAATAGGAAATGGGCTCCTTTATATCTATCTATCTATCTATCTATCTATCTATCTATCTATCTATCTATCTATCTATCTATCTATCTATCTCCCCTCTCTGATCACCAGCTCTGGCTTTGTGTAGTGTTTCCCTGGTGTCTAGTGGCACCTCCACCCTCGATCGCTCACCTTGTATTTGTATAGATTTCTCTGGTGTTTTGGTACTATATGATTTGTATGTTTTAGAATTATAATGTATGCATTGTGCAGTGCCCAGAGTCTTAGGAAATGGGCACTTTTATATCTATCTATCTATCTATCTATCTATCTATCTATCTATCTATCCATTCCCCACCCTCTGATCACCAGCTCTGCCTTTGTGTAGTGTTTCCTGGTGTCTAGTGGCACCCCCACCCTCTGATCGCTCACCTGGTATTTGGATAGGTTTCTCTGGTGTTTAGTGGCACCCCACCCTCCAATTACTGTCCCCATATTAAATCAGAAAAGCAAAAATCTGGCACCAGCTCAAAGGCTTACTATAATAAGTGTAATGTTTTATTCTGCTTCTTAATCACAAGAAGTTAGAACTGCAAATTGATTTGTTGTGCAAAAACTCTTCAAATTTTATTCCACAAGAGAGTAAAAAGCAGTTAAAAACTCACAATATCACAAGTAGATATGCTGGATGCTGTATCGAGCATGAACAGCAGTTGAAATAAATGCAGAAGTCAGCATGAGCAACAATATCACAAAATAATCGCTGAACACTGTATCATGCACAAACAGCATTTAAAATAAATACAGAAGTCAGCATGGGCAACATATCACAACAGTTCATTCAGATAAATCACTGAGACCCCATCGCCAATCTCGTAATGCATCAGGCAACCACTCCAGGAGGAGCAAGGAAAGGCTGAGGAGGACAAGATTCGAACCTGGGAATCTCAGTGATGAAGTCTCAGTGATTTATCTGAATGAACTATTGTCATCTGTTGCCGATGCCGACTTCTGGCTTATTTTAACTGTTGTTTGTGCTTGATACCACATTCAGCGTATCTACTTTGTGATATTGTGATTTTAAGTGTTTTTTTTTTACTCACTTATGGAATAAAATTTGAAGATTTTCTGCACCACGAATCAATTTGCAGTTCTAACTTATTTTGATTAAGAAGAGGCATAAACGTTACACTTATTATAGTGGAAACAGTCAAAGGAGTCCAGGTGGAAGGGCAGCTGGGATCCAGTGACCACCACATGGTGTGGTTTGGCATGGAGGCAGTGACTCAATTAAGCCACACAATTGCAAAAGTATTAGATTTTAGGAGGGCGGATTTCAGGAAATGTGTAGATGTTTAAGAGCAGCCCTGGAGAAGGCAGAGGTAATGGAGGAAGTGGAGAAACAGTGGGAGAAAATTAAAAGAACCATACTGGAGGTAACTAACAAATGTGTTAGGATAATGGCCAAAGGGAAAGAAGAAGAAACCACTATGGTTCTCTAAAGAGGTAGCAGACAAAGTAAAGGCTGAAAGAACAAGTTTCAGGAAGTATAAAGGGACCCAAAGGGAGGAGGACAGGGAGGTGTTCCTTTAATGTCTAGGAAGCAGGAAAGCTGTTAGGAGGCCAAGGCACAGACAGAAGAGAGTTTGGCATGGAAGAAAAAATGGGGGTTGTGAGGCTCAAGGGAGGAAGGAGAGTGTAAGGAGGAGATCTAGACAAAGCAGAAATACTGAACAAATACTTCTGTTCAGTATTCACTAAGGAGGAGAGATCAAGAGCCGCAGTTGGAAAGCAGAGGAAATGGGGGAGTGGACACCAGTCCATTCACAGCTGAGAGAGTTCTGGAAGAACTCACAAAGCTGAAGGTGGATAAAGCCATTGGACCAGACCACATACCCGAGGATATTAAAGGAGCTGAGAAGGAACTAGCAGTGCCTCTGACCACCTTGTTCACAGAGTTACTCAACACGGCATGGTTCCAGAGGACTGGAGGAGGCCACATGTAGTCGCATTACACAAAATGGCATTAGGGAGGAAGCGGGAACTACAGGCCACTGATCCTCACCTCAGTGGTGGGAAGATCATGGAGACACTGCTGAAAGAAAGGATAGTGGCACACCTGGAATCCAGTGGTTCCCAGGATCTGAAGCAACACAGATTCACAGCAGGAAGGTCTTGTGAAGCAAATCTGATAGATTTTTTGATTGGGTGACTACAGAAGTAAATCAGAGATTGGTGGTAGACATCGCCTACCTAGATTTCAGCAAGCCTTCGATACCATCCCACACAGAAGGCTGGTAACAAGATGAGTAGTCTGGGCATGGGGCATAAAGTGATACATTGTGTTAGAAACTGCCTAATGGACAAAAGATGGAGGGTGGTGGTAAATGGGATCCAATCAGGAGAGAGAGGTGACCAGCGGAGTAACACAGGAATCAGTACTGGGACCAGTCCTGTTCAATGTCTTCATTAGTGACATTGCAGAGGGTCTGGAAGGAAAAGTCTGCCTATTTATAGATGACACTAAGATCTGCAACAGAGTGGATACTCCAGAAGGGTGCAGAAAATGAAGAGGACCTGGAGAAGCTTGGAAGATGGTTGGAGGTGTGGCAACAGAGGTTCAATGCAAAAATAATGCACCTGGGTGGGGAAACCCTGGGGAGAGCTACAGAATGGGAGGAGGCGTGACTGTCACCAAAGAGGAAAGGGACCTGGGTTATCATATCTGAAGACCTTAAGGAATCAAAGCAGTGCGTAAAGGCTGAGGTAGGACCAGTGGCATGCTGGGGTGCATAGACATAGGCATTACTAGCAGGAGATGGGAGGTGGTGATGACATTGTATAAAATACTAGTAAGACCTCGTCTGGAGTACTCGTGCAGTACTGGAGACTACATGTGTAAGGACATAAACAAGGTGGAGGCTATCCAGAGAGGGAGACAAAGATGGTGCATGGCTTGCATCACAAAACATATGAGGAGAGACTAGAGACCTCAATATGTACTTGCTGGAGAAGAGGAGAAGGGGGCATGATAGAAACTTTCAAGTACCTCAAGGGCATAAGCAATGTGCAGGTAGGAGATATTTTCCAGTGTAGAAAGATAGTAGAATGAGGGGACACAACATGAAATTGGAGGGAGTAGATTAAGAGGTAACATGAGGAAGTTTTTCTACAGAGAGGTGGTGGACGCTTGGAACAGTCTGCCACAAAAGTGAGTGAGGGGCAAGCACAGTGGAGGGCTTAAAAATGCCTGGGACAGGCACAAGGAACATTGGGTGGGAGAGAGTGATGAAAAGCCATTGATCACTTAGGGTCAGTGACTGCATATAAGTATAGGGCTTATGAGCAGACTAGATGGGCAGAGCGGTCCTTATCTGCCGACAATTTCTATGTAGCTATGTATCTATATATAATGAGCCTTTGAGCTGGTGCAAGATTTTTTGTATTCTGATTCAATATTTGTTTCTGTCTGTAGCCAGTCCCTGGTGTGGTCACTTCTACTTTGTTGTGTTCCCATATTTGTATACTGTTTCTCTGGTGTCTAGTGGCTTTGCTGTCTCTGTATTTGTATAGTGTTTACCTGGTATCTAGTGGCGCCCCCACCCTTTATTTGCCATTCTCATATTTGTATAGTGTTTTCCTGGTGTCTAGTGTTACTCCCCCCTCCAATCCCCATTCCCCTATTTGTTTTCCTGTTGTCTAGTGGCACCCCCACACTCTGATTGTCAGCCCCATAGCTATGTAATTTTCCTTTGAGTCTAGTGGCACCCTGCCCTCTGATCCCTTCCTCATTATATATGTAACATTTTTCTGGTGTCTAGTGGCACCCCCACCCTCCCATCACCAGCACTGTGTTTGTGCAGTGTTTCCTGGTGTCTAGTGGCATCCCACACCCTCTGAATGCTGTCTCCATACGTATTTGTACATTGTTTCTTTGATGTCTAGTGGCACTCCCTCACCCTTGGATTGCCATCCCCGTATTTGTATTGCATTTCCTGGTGTCTAGTGGCACTTCCCATCCTCTGATCCCTGTCCTCTATATGTTTCCCTGATGTCTAGTGGCACCCTGCCTCTGACCCCCATCCCTGTTAAATATCTAATTTTCCCTGATTTCTAGTGGCACCTCCACCCTCCAATTGCCAGCCCTGTATTTGTATGGTATTTCCTGGTGTTTAGTGGCCCCACGCTCTGATCACTAGCCTGATATTTGTATAGCATTTTCCTGGTGTTTAGTGGCACCCCCACCCACTGATTGCAATCCCCATATTTGTATAGTGTTTCCCGGTATCTAGTGGCACCCTCCTGTCCTCCAATCCCCATCCCGTTGTGTTTTCCTGGTGTCTAGTGGCACTCCCTGTACTCTGATTCCGTTCCCTAAATGTTTCCTGGTGCCTAGTGGCACGCCAAACCACTGATCACCATCTTGTGACCTGTAATAAAGAAACCATGCCTGAATGTTTTTTCTTTTTCTCCTTTTAATCTTGTGAAAAGGAAAACAGTCTTTGCCAATTCAACCCTGCCACCCTGACCTCCCACTCAATGCTCACCACCCCACACCCCAGTACATCCCCACACATCCTCACTCACCTGGACAGGTCACAGGGCAAAGATCCACCTCCAATCGAAGATACATCTTGCTGCTGGAACCAGTGACTGCAATATGAGAAACTAAGATAAGTGTGGTTCAATATATTTCAATGGGGTTTTCAGCTTTGAGGCATAACGTTGTCATTTTCCATATTTTCACCCGCCTTTTCAACATGGGCTTTTTGGGACACCACTCCATGACCAGTGATGTTGGAACTATACAAATCAGGCACAGAAGGTAATTTTGCTGTCACTTGGTGAAATCACCTTTTGGTGGGATTTAGCAGTTTTATCATCATTGTTCATGAGGTGGGGTAATAAGAAGAGCTATGTTGAAAATTAGGGTCAAAATATATAAAATGACAATGTTACTAGCATACATTGAATTTATTCTGTGGTCAATCATAACTTTGATAATTTTAATTAGTTTGACCCCAAATTTTCAACATAGCCCTTTTTCACACCACCACATGAAAGTGACAGCTGTCACTTTTCAGATCCTGGCCAAAATGTATTTTTACACCTGTGGCACGGAATGACAGTTTGGTGGTGCAGAATCACATTTCAGTGGGGATTTGAAAAGGTTCATCCATGGGGCTCATGAGGTGGGGTAATAAAAATGCTATGCTGAAAATGTGGTGTACAAATATGGTAAAATGTCCAGGCTGACAGAACATTGCAGAATTTCAAATTTTGACTCTAAGCTTTAAACCCCATTTTTCCACACCACCTCATAAATGTGACAGGTGTAATTTTTAAAAATCCTAGATGAGACATCTTTCACACTTGTGGTGCAAAATGTCATTTCGGACAATGTACTAAAAATGCTATATGTTATGTTTATAAGAGCAGTCATAAAATGACTATCTTAAAATTTGGGGTCAAAATGAAAAAAGTTATCTGAGAAGAGTACATGTGTAAAGAGTGAATACATGAAGAGTGAATGCGAAGAGTGAATCGATATGTACTGACTGTGTGATGAGTGAATGAGTGAAGAGTGAATGTGTACTGAATGTGTGAAGAGTGAATGTGTAAAAGAGAAATTGCCAGACTCTGCACTTCTGTAGGCTGATGGAGTCTTTCCATAATACACGGCCCAAAGAGCCCAGCACATCTGCTTCTGTTCATGCATCAATGAAATCTTCAGCTTCCCTTGGGTCTGAAGCAGCCTCTCACTTCTTACAACTGTATCAATATCATCACTTTGTAGCCATACTGGCTCTGAACAGTGTTTGTTTCTCTTTATTAATATCTTGACTCGCTCATCGGTGGATTATTTATGTGAAGGGAATTCAGTTATTTTCTTGGTTTTATGTTTGCTTGCGCGCATGTGCAAGAAACATAGTGCCATCATCGGAGATTTCGGAGGTGTGTCACCTCCTCCTCCAATTCAGGCACTGTGCTGGCAGGCGTGGCCCCTGTAAGCCAATGCATTTTGGAGCTGTCTATGACACGCCCAAAATGCAGTGGCATACAGTTGAAAGGGGAGCTACGCTTGAGTGAGCAGCGATAAGAAGCTGCCCACGGCAGCCCCCAGCTGCAGGCATGCGCTCTAATATCGCATACGCATAGCCGACGGGTGCCCAACCTCGGCCGGCTGAGCTGCATCGCTCTCCCCCAGTAGTTGATGCCACGCTGAGAGCCCACCCAGCGCGGGCAATCAGTCATTTTGCCGACGGGGTGTCTAATCCCCGTCGGCTGAACTTCAAAGTTCCTGCAGTAGCCACGCCAGAGCTCCACCCCAGCGTGACAAACGCCCCACAAGGTTTTTTTTTTAATATTTTTTTGCCGACGGGGTGCCCAATCTCCCGTCGGCTGAACGCCCCAAAGTCCTTGTGCCATGCTGGGAGCCCACCCCAGCGTGGCAAGCAGTCCCATGAAGTCTTTTTTTTATTTTACCCTGTAAAACAAAACGGTCCCGCCGCGTCTCCTGAACCCCTCCCACAACCCTCACCCACCCCTGCGCTCCCAGCCTCCCCACCCCCTCACCCCATGCCTCTCCGGACTCCTGCTGCGACGATCTTGGTTGGACCGGAACACGTCTGCACTCTTCAAAGCCGACCGCTGAACTGAGGAAATGCGGTAAGCTGTATAATGGGCTAGATAGGAGGGTTCAGCTTTATGCATATCTCAGGCATTTTGGGAATTTTGCCAAATTTTCAACATGGGGTTTTGGACCTTCTCATGAATGATGTCACTGTCATGGCGTTATTCAGGCTCGAAGGGTGATTTTCGCGCAGTGACTGCCAGTGGCTGCGGAAATCACCTTCGGGACTGAATACCACCATGACAGTGACATCATTCATGAGAAGGGGGCCTAAAACCCCATGTTGGAAAATTTGGTGCCAAATTCCAAAAATGACTGTTTAACGAGTGTGCATTGCGAGTTCCCACGCAGGCTCGTAAGTTCACCTAAATTTCAATATTTTCACCCAGATTTTCAACATTGCCATTTCACCACACTGTCTTATGAGTAGTATGCTGTCATTTTCACATCTCACCCAAAATGTGTTTCCGCCCTTGTAAGCGCCAGAATAAGCAGTTGGTGTGTGAAATCAATGCGGGACAAATTAAGAAAATCACAGTGACACTATTCATAGGCAGAGGGTCTTGAAATGGCTATGTTGAAATTTGGTGAAAATTCTTAAAATGACTGTTTTACGAAAGCGCATGCTACGCCTGTTCCCACGCACGCTCATAGGTTTGCTAATTTTCAATATTTCCACCCAGATTTTCAACATTGCCATTTTTCCACACCTTCTTATGAGTAGTACAGCTGTCATTTTCACATCTCACCCAAACATGTTTCCACCCATGTAGCGCACAATGGCGCGAGTTGTTGTCGAACTCAGTGTATGGGACACATTAAGAAAATCACAGTGTCACTGTTCATGAGCAGAGATCTTAAAATAGCAATGTCAAAATTTGGTGACAAAATTCCTAAAATGACTGTTTTCACGAGTGTGCGTTGCACAGTTCCCATACGCTCGTAGGTTTGCAAGACTTTTCAATATTTCCGCTCCCAGAATTCCAACATTGCCATTTTCCACACCTCCTTATGAGCAGTACAGCTGTCATTTTCATCCTGCCCAAATGTGCTTCCGCCTCATGTAGCGCACAATGGCGCAGTCGGTGTGCAAACTCAATGTATGGGACACATTAACAAAACCACAGTGACACTGTTCATGAGCAGAGGTCTTAAAATGGCTATGTTGAAATTTGGTGAAAAAATGCCTAAAATGACTTTTACGGCGTCGTTGCACAGTTCCTATGCATGCTCGTAAGTTTGCAAATTTAATATTTTCACTCTAGATTTTCAACATGTCCATTTTATTAAACTTCCTTATGAACAGTAGAGCTGCAATTTTTCATATGTCACCCAAAATGTGTTATCGCACATGTAGCGCACAATGGTGCTGTTGGTGTGCTGAAAGCAATGTTTAGGACAGATTAAGAAAATCACAGTTACACTGTTCATGAGCAGAGGTCTTAAAATGGCTATGTTGAAAATTTGGTGACAAAAGTCCATAAATGACTATGTTACTAGTGAGCATTGTGCAGTTTCCACGCATCCTCGTTAGTTCATGACTTTGTAATATTTTCAGTCCAGATTTTCACTAGTGGAATTTTTCAACACTTCCTTATGAACAGTACAGCTGACATTTTTCACAACATGGCAAGTGTATTTTCACACTTTCAGTGCAGAGATGCGTGGTCGCTGTGGGAAATCATTGTTCGCACAGATAAAGAAAATCACAGTGACACTGTTCATGATCGGAGGCACCAAAATGCCTGAGTTGACAATCTGCTATAAAATATCCCCAACCTACTTATATAACGGTGTGCATTGCACAGTTTCTATGTACGCCTCGTGACTTCACCATTTTTTAAATATTTTACTACACATTTGCAGCATAGCCATTTTACACCTCCTCATGAAAGAGTACAGCTGTCATTTTTACATCCTGTTCGAATATTTTTGCACCTGTGGTGCTACATCCTAGTCACTGTGCATAAGCAGCTGCTACCAAACTGATATTCCCTGTTCATGAGGTGGGTCAAAAACAAACATGTTGAAAATTTGGCGTTAAAATACCAACGAATGCCTGAGGTATTAGGCTTTTCAACTAAATTGTTCAACCCTATAGAGAATGACAGGAATCAGGGGTGTGACTTGGGATTCTTGCCTGTGATGCTCATACCATTCCACACCCTGCAGTCACTGAGAGGCATGGTATGCCTTGGACTCTTACCCCAAACTTCACCCCATTCCTATTCGCACCCATCTCACCGTATTTCCTAATGAAATGGGTGCGCATAAAGGGCCAAAGACCCCAAGGAACACGTGACACTTGTCAGTCTCTGCAGACTGGGGTGTGGTGAATGGCGTGCCGTTATGCCTAACGACCCAAATGCACACCCCAATGCCTGTCACTCTCTGCAGGGTGGTGGTGGGGTTGGCTTCAGTTCAATACTTCACTACCATTCCTATTACGCAGCTCTGTAACTTCTACACTACCACTGCCAATGCCAGTAAGCAAACATTCGGCATTGACAAATGCTTGTTATAAAATTGCTCTTCAAAATATATGTCTTCCATGTTGTTGATGCAGTTCTCCAGATAATAATGAGGCAATGAACTGTTTACAAAATGAGCAGAACAAACAAATAGCTGTCCAGACCTTAGTGGATAATTACCACCCCCACCCCATATTTGAAGGGTACTTGACTGATGCCTCATGCTTCCAACCCATGGAGTTGAGGAGGCGTGTAGTAATTACCCAACAACCACATGACCTGTCGATGCAATTGCTTACTTAAAGTGCTAACAAACAATAAAAGAAAATTATAAAAAATATCCACCGGCCAATTTGATGGCCTCAGTGATGGCATTATAGAGCTGCCAGTACCTTAATAAATATGGTTGTGATCCAGAGTCTTTATAAAGCACAGTACCAAGCAATGTTTTGAGCTATGAGGCTAAGAATCAGTTCAACTGAGACCCAGAGGAGGTGTAGCCTTACACCTCTCTTCAGATGGGCATTGTTGTCCCAGATAGACACGTATTTGGAGCTAAAGTAATTGAGCATATCATCAACAGTTGTGGATGCTGAGATGGGGAGCAGTATATACTGTATTGAGAGATCAGTCAGCAGGGAGGGCAAATTTAGGGACCTGAAAAACTAGAGAAGAATGACCTTTGAGGGGTAGTAGGATTTGGTGTGCTGGATTTTATTTATGATCAGAAGATGCCTGCAATCTTCATCACTAAAAGAACAACACAAGAAGCAGCAGGCTAGAGCACTACTTTTCTGTTGGTAGCCATCTGCTCATCTTTTATACTGGTTGTGTTTGCATGTTAGACTCCTCGCTTAATAAGATGGGTTTTCAAACTGGAGTGTAAGTGAAAAGAGGAGGACCAGGGGTGGGACTGTAAGGTCAAAAGGGAAGGAGGGTACTGGGCAGTAGCGGGACCAGGAAAAGACAGACATCCAGAACAAATACTTTTGTTCAGTGTTCACAGATGAAGGAAAAGGGAGGGGCCAAAAAGTAACAAAAGCTTTGGAGGAAAGGAGGTGAACACTATAGTCCTTGTTTGGAGGTGAGTGTGCTGAAGGGACTTGCCAGTCTGAAGATGAACAAAGCAATGTGGCCTGATAGGGTGCATTCAAGTGTATTTAGGTGCTCAGGGAAATACTGCCTGCACCTCTGACAGTTCTATGTAACAACTTACTGGAAAGAAAAGTGGTTCTGGAGGCCTGGAGGAGGAAGGATGTAGTCCCACTACTCAAAGGTGGTAGCAGGGTAGAGGCTGGCAATTATAGTCCAGTCAGCCTGATATTGGTGGTGGGGAAGTTAATGGAATCACTTCTGAAGGAAAATATTATGAAATATCTTGAATCCAGGGGGTTACAAGACTGGAGGCAGCATAGTTTCTGCGGAGGGAGGTAATGTCAAATGAAACTGATAGATTTCTTTGAGTGGGCGACAAAGGATTTTGATCAGGGTGAAGTCATGGAAATGGCCTACCTAGATTTCAGTAAGGCTTTCAACACAGTACCACATAGGAGACTAGTAAGTAGCTGGGTAGCTTAGGAGTGGGTCCAAACGTGGTAAACTGAAAAGAAATTGGTTAGGGATAGGCCACAGAGGGTACTGGTAAAGGGAGTTAACTATGAGGAAGGGAGGGTGACCAGCGGGATGCCTCAGAGATCAGTGCTGGGACCAGTCCTCTTAATATCTTTATAAGTGACATTGCAGAGGAATTGGAAGGAAATGTCTTCCTCTTTTGGATGACACCAAAATCTACAAGAGGGTGACACTTTGGGGGAGGGGTGGAAAGGATGAGCAGATACCTGAGAAAACTAAATAAGTGGTCAACAGTTTGGCAGCTGGCTTTCAATGTGAAAAGGGCAAAATAATACACTTCAGGCAAAGATACCCATGAGCAAAGCATAAAATGGGTAGAGTGGTATTGACAACCACCAAGCAGGAAAGAGATTTTGGGGTAATCACATCAGATGATCTAAAAGTGGCCAGGCATGTAACAAGGTAGTAGAGAGGTCTTGTGGGATGCTGGGTGCATAGGGCAGGATTGTGGGATGCTGGAGTACATAGGAGGGATCACCAGCAGAAAGATGGAGGTGGTGTTGCCTTTATATACTGTAGATCTCTGGTAAGACCCTACCTAATGTACTCTGGAGACCACATCTCTGGATGGACATAGACAGAGTTGAGGCAGCAGAGGAGCAACTAAAATAGTGCAGGGTCTGCATCAAAAGCCCTATGAGTAGAGACTGTAGGACCTCAATATGTACACCTTGGAAGAGATAAATGAAAAGTGGGATATGATAGAGACCTTTAAATACCTCATGGGTAAATAAGGTACAGGAGGGAGTATTTTCAGAAGAAAAGTGCTCAAGAACAAGGGACATGCTATGAAGCTGCAGGGATGTAGATTCAGGAGAGATGTGAGGAAGTATGTCACCGGCTGTGGGTAGAAATGGACTGATAAGGCAGTGAGGTGATAGTAGTTCAAAACAAAGTCAATGTTTATTCTTCACAGCAGAACAATAATGTGTAAAAGAAGCGAACTCGTGACAAAATAAAAGGAGGTAAATCAAAATACAGACTATATACATACATCAACTAGAACAGACTAGTTGTACTAGGTGTTTACCCTTCAACACCCTGTTGCTATTTGATAGCTCTGATCTGTCTTATATAGGGCTTTGCACCCATGTGATGCTAACTCCACCCAATAGTACTTCTTTTACTTTAAATTCTGTATTTACAACTTTTTTTTCCCAAGCAACACATTATATACATTTTTCATCATAAAGGGTCTAGGGCATTCAAACCATAATAATAATTTTGAGCACCAAACAGTTTCTTTGTTCTGTGATTCTAAGCACCTCCCAAGCCATTCCCTGCATAAATCTAGCAAGGGAGAGGCTGACCTGCTCTTAGAAACATAGAGCTGAGGAGGGCTGCAACCACAGGCCAGGCTATACTCTGAGAAACAACATTTTATAGCTAAACTTTTGCTTTTAATTCCATTTAACATAATAGCTCAGAATATGTGCCCAAATGCTTTTGTAGGCTGTTTCTGCCTATTTTGTTACTTTAGAGGAGCTGTGCTCCAAACACTGTTTAAAGGAGTGGTGCTTCAAACTGCCACATTTACACACAAGGGAAAGAGCTTGAGAAGCCACACTGCTGAGAACGGTTAAAACAAACCTCAAACTCCAGGCGGTTGCTTGTCTTTATTTAAAGCTTTAGGCTGCTTGTTTGTGCTGAAAAAAGGATTTGTTTGGCTATTGCTTTACCTTCCAGAGGTACCTAAAGCCATTGTTTAACTGCTTACAGGCTTTAGGGTACCTGGGAGGGCAAAAGTGGCATTTTGACATAACAGTCGGAAAAGGAGCTGTGCTAACATGCTCACAGTCATGGTGTCTGGGGGGCAGACACTGGGAGCTTTTGCCGACCCTAACAACAGTACACTGAGGAGAAACTCTGGAAACAACTGTAGCTTTCTCCAAGTGTCAGTACCTTGCTTTTCCTGGACCAGGCTTCTTTTTAAAACAACATTAACAATATGGATAACATGGATACTGGTATTTCTTTTATTTACAAGTTTAAAGCCACAGCTCATATCAATGCATCTCAGGGGCAAACCTTTCAAGGGCATTTTAAAATGGGAGTTGGGACAGTAACTCCACTCTATGCCTTAGCTTGCACATAAAAGCTGGCTAGCTAACAGTGGCAAAACCCAGGGCTGTGAACATAAAACATTTAGAGACAAATTGACAAACAACAAAGTGGGTGGCCAGCCCAACAAACAAAACATATAATGCAGTACATCATATAACACAGGACACCCACAACCCAGGCATTATCTTGCTTAGCATACTGCATTCAAAAAATGGTGGGGACACCCTTTCACATTCTTCTCCCACCGAAGACAAAACCTGTTAGGTTTTAATCCTAGCGTGATTTTGTACATTCATACTTAAGTACACGCGATATCAGATCTCTCACTGGGAGAGATGGAGCCATAGCCTACCCTCACAGGGCTCCTCCTCAGGGACCCTAATACATAACATTATCAAGTGGAAATAGTTTCCTCTTTCCTGCATACTATTTCATTTTCCTGAGGTCTGATAAAGGTGTGCATTTTCACTTGTCCCATATCTGAACACATAGTCCACATTACAGTGTGTGGTATCCTTCCTGTGCTTAATGGTAAACCTATAAGGTTGTGGAAGAAGGTACCATCTCATTATGCGAGGGTTCCTGTCCTTCATGACATGGAGCCAGCATAATGAATGTGATCTGTCCACAGTTCAAATTCAACACCCACAAGTAAAAGCGGAGTGCTTCTATGGCCCATCTATCAGCTAGGCACTCCTTTTCAATTGTTGAATAGCGAGTTTCTTGTTTGTGAAGTTTTCTACTTATATAAACTATCGGATGTTCCTCTCCATCTATTATCTGGGCAAGTACAGCACCTATGCCACAGCTGGAGGCATCTGTCTGAATGATAAAGGTTGACTAAAATCAGGAGTGCATAGAACAGGGATAAGCACAATCCTGCTTTGAGGTTATGAAAAGCTCTCTCGTATTCTGGGGACCAAACAATTTTGTCAGGTTTGTTCTTTTTGGTCAGGTCAGTTAAAGGGCTGCAACAGTGGCAAAACTGGGTGGAAGTGATGGTAATAGCAGGCCAGACCCAGAAACGAACACATTTTTTTCGTTTTGGTCTGGGGCTGTGTACAAGCATCCACCTTTCCTATATTGGGTCTTAACAAACCTTTACCAGTTTAAAACCTAGGTATCTTGTCTCCTCCATAGCCAAAGAGCATCTAGATGGGCTGATCGTAAGACCAGCATCTTTGATGGCAGTTAACACTTCTGTAAGATGGCGCGTGTGATCTTCCCACGTGGCACTAAAATGACCACATTGTCAAGGCACGCTTGCACTGTATTTGGCAAGGGAGTCAAGATACGGTCCATGACTCTCTGAAAAGTCATGGGCACACCATGGAGACCAAATGGCATCACAGTGAACTGAAAGAGGCCTAGGGTGTACTAAATGCTGTCTTTTCATGGGCATCTGGATCTAATGGAATTTGCCAGTACCCTTCGTTAGATTTAGGGTACTGATGTACCGATCATTTCCTAAGTGATCCAAGATGTCATTAATGCAAGGCATCGGGTAACTGTCAAACTTAGAGACAGTATTTAGATGCCTAAATCCAACAAATCCTCACACCTCCTTCCTTCTTTCCTACTACAACCATTGGGAAACTCCACTCAATATGGGGCGTTCAATAATTCCTAATGCTTGCATTTTCTGAACCTCACAGATGACATTGTCTCTAACCCTTTCAGAGAGTTGACAGGGCTTTTGTCTTATGGGTTGTTCCTGGTGTACAATAATGTGATGCTCTGCATCCTTTACCCTTCCTGTTGTTCCAGTAAAATGCCTTTAAAAGTGTTTAACAGTTCCTGGAGCTCATCGTGCTGGTTGGGCGTTAATTCAGAGTTGATTTTTACATCTGAGGTTCCTCTACACTTCCAGACTTTGGTATGCTATATTAAGTTCACTGTCTGGGGTTCTGGATACACATAACTGCATAAAGGGAATGCCTGTTGCACTCAGGGCTTCAATAAATTGGCATGGTAGATACGCTTTTGATGTTTTCTTGTCAGGAGTGGTTACCTCATATGTCACTGAACCCACATGTCTAGAGATTACATAAGGGCCCTGCCATTTCATGTACAACTTATTTTTAGAGGATGGTAAGAGTAACAATACTTTATCTCCCTCTGAAAATTCTTTAAACCTATGGTACCCTTATCATAGTGCTCTTTCTGTATGACTTGCTGGTCCTGATTGACTTAGTTTGCTTTCCGGACATATTTAACTAACTGGATCTACAACTGATGCCAATAATCTACTGGGCTGATCCTTTTTCTGCTGTACTTTCTTCCCACTCCTCTCTGATTACATCCAGAGGACCTCTGGGGTTCGCCTAAACAGTAATTCAAAGGGTGAAAACCTAGTAGAGGCCTGTGTACCTCTCGATAAGCAAACATTAGATAGGGTAGGTATATATCCCATTTAGATCCTTCTTCCTGTACAAATTTCTGAAGCATTTTCTTCATTGTTTGGTTGAAACGTTCAACCAGGCCATCAGTTTGAGGATGGTAAGGTGTAGTGTAAATAGCTTCAATACCGAGGACCTGATAGAAACATTTCAACAAGCTGGCACAAAAGTTGTTCCTCTATCTGTAAGATTTCTCTGGGATACACATTCTACTGAATATCTTACCAAGCTCTTCAGCAATCCTAGGAGCTATAACAGTTCTAAGAGGAAAGCTTTGGGGTATTTAGTTGCATAATCGCAAACTACTAAAATAAAATGGTTACCTTTGGCACTTTTGGTAAAGGTCCAACAACATCCATTGCTATCCTCTCTAATGGTGTTGTGAACAAAGGCATGGACTGAAGGGTACATTGTCACTGAATCCAATTTTGGCTACTCACTGGCATTAACTACAGCTTTTACAATATTTTGATATCGCATCATGAATGCCAGGCCAAAAAAATCTATGGAGTAAGTGACTTAAGGTACAGTCCGTTCCAAGATGTCCCATCAGGGGAATATCATGAGCTATTTCCAATAACTTTTGTCTATACTGTTTAGGCACCAACAATTGCTCCACTGTTTCCCTGTTCAGGGTTAACCCATATTCTATAAAACAGGTCATTCCGTAACTGGAATTCAGCTTGTGCTGAGTCAGTGGAAACTCCAACCTGCAAAAGAAAGGTGTTAAGGTTACATCTGCTCTCTGTAACTCTTTAAACTTCCCAGACCCACTCTCTTTCACAAGTTCTACATCATCTAATACTTTAACATCAGGTTTAAAGAGCTAGTGTACTGCATGAAAACTGCTCAATTTATTGTAACTTTCAGATGTAGTTGTATCACTTCTTAGATCTCAAGTATTATTTTCTTTCTGTTTGCTAATTAGAAGATTTTCCACCTGGCAGTACTGGGTGATGTGTGGAGCAGCACTCTGTCTGGAGGACAAAAGTCAATTCTGTTCCTCCCACTACATCAACACTGAGACCACACTGACTACGACATCACTTGTAACCAATGACAACCATTTGTCACTGCCAGGTTTCACTTTCACATTAAGCAGCAGGGACTGGCTCTCCCTGGTTACTAGTGATGTCACAGTTTCCTGCATTTTGATTGGTAGCCTGTGAGAGTCACTGTTCAGGCTGCAAGGATTGTGGTGCCTCAAGGTGTTTGGTCTCATTTCTGACAAAGTAGTGGGAGGAACAGAACAGACTTTTTTTTTCAGACAGAGTGCTGCTCCACACATCACCCCAGTACTGCCAGGTGGAAAATCTTCTAAATAACAAACAGAAAAGAAAAATACTTGAGACATAAGACATAAGAAGTGATAGCTGACTGCATCTGAAAATTACTATTAATCCCAAACAGGACACTAGCTCTTTAATATCTCTGGCATTAGACTGAGTCCATAAATGTTTTTCTTTCTCTTCTGGGCTTTGGACTTCTTCTCTTTCCAGGGGCCCCATAAATGTCCTGTCCATAAATGTCCTGTTCAAAGGGATACAACAGTTTCAATGTCTTTTCTTTCTTTTGCTTGCACCGGGTAACAACAGCACATAAGTTGTCTGATAATAACTGTTCAAACTGGGGTGATCATGACCAATGATGATGGAAACAGGAAAGTGTGGTACTACCCCAATTTTCATGGCTTGAGAGTGTCCATTAATTTGTAGCACACTATCCAATAAAGGGTAGTGATGAGCGTCACCATGAATACAGGTTACTCCTGTATAAAGGCCTCTTAGTGCAGGTTTCATATCTAATCGTCAGCTTGAACAAATGTTTGTCTGCTCCGTGAGTCAAGTAGGCCACTCACCAGTTTTCCCCAATTTGCACTGGAATGAAATATTGTCCCCAATTGGCAAGAGCAAGTTGTGCTTGTTCAGTTTTCTTTTGAACAGAAATGTGCTATGCTATGTGCTTGCCACCACAGTCTCGACATATTATATCAGGGTTATAGCCCTTAGGTCTGATACTGTTAGTGCGATTCCCCTGATTAGTGTTATTGTGCTCAGAAGTACCAGAAGGGTTCTTACTGGAGATTGTTAAGGTCCTTTCTGACAACGTGGTCTCGCAGTAATATAATCTTCTGCCAACCGTATAGTACATCAGAGGACTCTGTTTGATGTTCTTTGACCCAGATCTGGACATCTTGAGGCAGTATTCTGATGAACTGTTCTAAAATAATAGACTCCAAGATTTGGTCTACAGTTCTCGTGGCTGGCTGTAGCCATTTTATACAGAGGTCTCTCAGCTGCGTATAGGCATCTTGAGGGAGTCTGTTGTATGGAACTTATATGTTCTAAACCTCTGCCAATATGTCTCAGTACTGATGTTGTATCACTTAGAAACAGCTGCCTTCACAATATCATAGTTATTAGACTGGGCTACCTTCACGTGACAGTATGCAAGTTCGCCTTCCCAGTTAAATAGGTGTCAAACGTACCACCCACTGATCTCTTGGCCAGGAACATGCTGCTGTAACCTGCTCAAATGTCATCAGGTATACTTCAATATCATCAGTCTCAGTTAACTTCACCATCTTAATGTCCTTTTGCTGCCTCCAGGAGGTGCTGGAAGTCTAGCTGTGCCCATGGTTTGCACAGCTCAGAGCAGATCTGCCCACCGAGCATCACTGTCTCTCTTGTCCATTTCCTTTGTCTTTCCATGTATACTTGTCTCAGACATACCATCTCAACAGCTCACTGGATTCCACAGGTGGCTCACCTCCAGAAGCTTGAGCCTGCTCCTCCTTCCTGTCACCTTCCTTTCTTCTGTATAGTTTCAGCTTCCTTCTCTTCTTCATACCACGGGTCAAGACCAGGAACCAAGGGTATCTGGAATTCCTCAGCCTTATAATGAGTAACAACCCCAGGTACTGGGACACTTTCATCCTGCTGCATCCAGTCCACAGGGCCTAGGACAGACCCCTCTAAGTCAGAATCCCACGACTGCCACCATGTGTCACAGGATGTGGGTAGAGAAGGACTGATAAGGCAGTGAGGCAATAGTAGTTCAAAACAAAATCAATGTTTATTCTTCACAGCAGAACAATAATAGGTAAAGAGCGTGACCTTAGGTGACAAAATAAAAGAGGTAAATCAAAATCCAGACTACATACATACATCAACTAGAATATGCTAGTTGTACTAGGTGTTTACCCTTCAACACCCTGCTATCTATCTGCTAGCTCTGATCTGTCTGATATAGGGCTTTGCACCTAAGTGATGGCTAGCTCCACCCATTAGTACTTCTTTTTACTTTAAACTCTTTATTTAAAACATATTCTCTATCAAACAACACATTATACACATTCTTTCATCATATTAAAGGGTCTAGGGCATTCAAACCATAATAATATTTTGAACACCAAACAATTTTTTGTTCTGTGACTCTAAGCACCTCCCAAAGCCATTTCATGCATAAATCTAGCAAGGGAGAGGCCGGCCTGCTCTGTAGAAACATAGAGCTGAGGAGGGTCTGCATCCACAGGCCAGGCTGCACTCTGGGAAACAACATTTTACAGCTAAACTTTTGCTTTTAATTCCCTGTTTTAACATAATGGCTCAGAATATGTGCCCAAATGCTTTTGTAGGCTGTTTCCTGCCTATTTTGTTACTTTAGAGGAGCTGTGCTCCAAACACTGTTTTAAAGGAGTGGTGCTTCAAACTGCCACTTTTACACACAAGGGAAAGAGCTTGAGAAACCACACCACTGAGGAAAGGTTAAAACAAACCTCAAGCTTCAAGTGGTTGCTTCTCTTTAAAGCTTTAGTCTGCTTGTTTGTGCAGACAAAATGGCTTTGTTTGGCTGTTGCTTTACATTTCAGAGGTACCTAAAGCCATTGTTTAACTGCTTACAGGCTTTAGGGTACCTGGGAGGGCAAAAGCAGCATTTAGGCTTAGCAGCCGAAATAAACAGCCGAAAGGAGCTGTGTGAACATATACACAGTCATGGTGTCTGGGGGCAGACCCTGGGAACTTGCAGACTGCAAATAACAGTACTGCTGAAGTGAAAAGCTGGAAAACAGCTTGTAGCTTTTCAAGGTGGCAGTACTTTGCTTTTCCTGGACCAGGCTTCTTTTTAAACATTAACAATATGGATAATATGGATACTGGTATTTCTTTTATTTACAAGTTTAAAACTGCAGCTTATATCAATGCATCTCAGGGGCAAACCTTTCAAGGGCATTTTAAAATGGCAGTTGGGACATTAACTCCATGCTATGGCTTAGCTTGCACATAAAAGCTGGCTAACTAACAGTGGCAAAACTCAGGACTATGAACATAAAACATATAGGGACAATGGACAAACAACAAAGTGGGTGGCCAGCTCAACAAACAAAACATATAATGCAGTACTACATAAAAGATGTAACACAGGTCACTCACAACCCAGGTATGCTGGCATTACCTTCCTTAGCATACTGCATTCAAAAAAATGGTGGGGGACACCCTTTCACAAAGTAATTCTTCACAGAAAAGGTGGTGGATTCCTGGAACAGCCTTCCAGTAGAGCCAGGGAGGGCGAAAACAGCAGTGGGTTCAAGGACGCATTGGTTAAGTATAAGGAATCATAGTGGAAAGGAAGGGGAGGTAGATAGAACTGTAAATCAGGCATGGTCTGTGGTAATAGTGTAGGTAGGGAAAGGGCAGACTGTATGGGCCAAGCCATCCTTATCTGCTATCAAATTCTATGCTTCTATGTTTCTATGGCTCCATCTGCCCTTATTTTCAAATAAATGTTGTAGGTGCCATATTGGTCCTTTTAAGAACAGATCCAGAAACAAATGATTTGATACCTTTTATTGGACCAACATGGATGTTACAGAAAGAACAAAGTGCTCTAGCTTTTGAACCAACCAGGTCCTGCTTCAGAAGCTTTGTGGCAGTTTTCAAATATCATACTATTAACACCAGATTATGTTGAAAAAAACCCAGAAATAATTCTCATTAGTTTAACATATACATTTAAAACATAACAGAAGATTACGTCAGAGAAGCTAATTAACACCATTATGTCTTTAACTAAGGAGCCTCAGAAGGGCAAAGGTTATCAAGAATTCTCTACAGCCAGAGAGTTCTTGTCAAATAAATTTTAAAATGTCTCAGTATGCCAAGAAAGCATTTTAGTGATAAAAAACCTTGAGGGTGGCATTCTTTCTAATACATGTAAGATAAACACAACTTACATTCCAATTGTCCTGGTATATTAAAGAACAGATAATGAGAGACAAAATCCTGAAATTAGGTATAACTGCAAGTTGAAAACAAGCCTCAAATTAACCTACACATATATACATGATGCATGATAGTATCACTTGTAAGTGTAAGTGCTAAAAAAAATACTTGTCAAGGACCCCAAGAGAATGAGACCATGAGCCTGATAAGTGCAGATTTCAACAGAGAGTCCATGTATAACAAAATGCACAGAATCAGTCTAAGGAATCTAAATGAATACCCAAAGGAATTACACGCTTTATAATGTATGGAGACAGTCAATTAACCTGTGTTTTCTGCAGTATTACAACCTGATAATCCCATCAATGTGATGTCACATGCTGTAAACCTTGCATAGAGATGTCACATCGATGGGATTACAGAACAGAACAAAGCAGGTGACATAATTCCAAAATGGAACGCTAATCAGTTAGCATTCAAAAGTAAGCAAGCCCACTCATTCAGTCCCTAAAGCACCGCAGCACCGTCGAATGGATACCAGCACAGTCCTCCCACAATCAGACAGACAGGCCTTTATAGAGGAGCAGGAGAAAAATGTACTGCAAAGAAAACTGCATCTGATATCCATGATTAAATCTTACCTACATGAGCGTGCAGGAAGTCTGCACCGCCATCCATTCTGGTCGCTGAGCTTGATCTTCATCTTGCTGAGTTCCTATATAAAATAAAAGAAATGATGGCTCAGAATACGAGCCAGGAACTTTGAAGGAATCATTGGCAGTGTCGATAGATATTTGGCCCGGCACAATTAGGACATTCTGTGTTCAGTGAAAACACTGGGGATTTCAAAGAAACACTGAAAACATTGGCAGCAAAACAAAATTTTTTAAACAAACAGGGTAAGGGAAGCAAGCGAACAGGGCTGACGACTGTCTCCCAGTGACATCGACAAACTGTATGACACCCATACACTCAGCCTGCATAGCCCAACTGCCTTGATACACATGTTATTTTTCAACAATGGGCTTTATTACGCATCATGACAGCAGAACAATATAGCCTAAGGTGGTCAGACCTAACACTCCTACAGGACAGTGATGGAAATGAATATCTAGAATATGCAGGCGCCAGACAAAACTCGTACTGGAGAGAATCCCAGAGACATTAGGGCAGTAAAGCCAAGAATGTACGGAAACAATGCGATGCCAGAGCAGTGTCCCATCAGGGCCTACAAGTTGTACAAGTCACACAGACCACCCGACATGCTACATCCAGATGCCCCTTTTACCTAACACCAAACATAAATTTCAAGCCTGTACTGTCCCTCTGGTTTAGACATATGCCACTAGGGAGAACAAGATTCGCAACATAATGCATGTAATAAAAACATCAGCTGGGCTTCCAAGTGAGAAGTGCATAACTAACCACTCCACAAGAAAAACAGCAATCCAGTGTCTCGTGAGACAATGGCGTGCCCCGACTGAAGTTCAACAAGTGTCGGGCACTCCATCTAATCGATAAATCGATTATTCTCTCCTCAGTGATGCAAAGCAGAAGAGAATTCAGAAATATTTGGACGTCAGACTCACAATGACCACAGTCAGTCCTCCACCAGCAGTGCACATCCCAAATCAATTGTGGCACATGAACCCACATCCAGAGAAACCCACTGAGTGACCTAGGTGTTAACTTCAATCTTTTGAAGAAGGAATCACTGTAATAGTGAATAACAACTACTACGGCAAGCAAAACCATAGAAGAATCTGAGTTGTCAGTGACTCCTCCTCCAATGAATCTTAGTAAGTATCAGCCCCATCGCACACCAAAATAACCTTCTTATTTTGTAGATAAAATGTGTACCCAGTAAAAAGCTCAATTTTTTCTTATTTAATCTCCCCAGGCCTACCTCCTGCTGTTCCACACAAGCTCCATGTCTGACCTCACAGCACATCAAGAGGTGAAGTTGTAGATGACTACGTTGACACATCCACATGACAAAAACTGACCAACCGAAAATGTGCTGGATGCAGCTAACTCTTTTATTAACCCTTTAGTTATTTAAATAAAAGCAAATGTTGCAATCTCATCTGTTGCCATGAGTTGCATGTTGAGAATGTATTCAATAAACGTAATGGTAAGTTTTACATTTTATCAGTCTCAACGCTGTGGTTTTCTGTGATAATTTTTAAAATCACCCACTCCATACACATTTCTGCAATCATAACGTTGTGTTTTCTGTTCAAAAAACACTCACTCCATCACTATAAAGAAAAATGTCTAGGAAATGACTGTTAACCACGAGGTAATCACCTCTCGTGTTGCCAGGACTAACTGTAAACCTCTCGAGCTGCGCTCTCGAGGGTTTAATTGTCCTTGCAACCGCTCTAGGTGATTACAGCATGGTTAACAGCCACTTCAAACATTATCCTCTATGAACCCCCAAGTAAATGAGATATGCATTTTAATATGAGCTGTTAAAAATGTGACAGTGTGTAATCCAACCACTGACAACTAATAGAAGGAAGTAAATGTACACTATATGTGAAAACTAAGTGCCCTTGCCACATAAATTGTCCCATGCCACGCCCCCCACACATGTGTGTACATACACCACACCACCCCCACACACACACCTGCACACCCCACACAACCACGACACACAACAAATATAACAAACACAAACCACACCACCACACCACACTGCACAACAAACAAAACACACACACACACACCATACCCACAACACACAAAACACAACACACACCAAACACACACAAAACACACACATACATACATCAGTATACACACACACTCAAACACACTCACCACAGTGTTAAGGTGAGAAGTCAACATGTAGATACCCATAAACTTACAAAATCAAAGGCCCGCTGAAGAACTAAAGTGTTTATGTCCATCTTTTGAAGTAAAGGTCTGTGTAAGTTTAAGTGGAATAATGTGTCATATAACCAACATCAATGTTCAGTCCATCCACCACCATATTGAGAAGTAAAATAAGTCTAATTTCAGAAGCCTGTCTCTGTTGTGTACTGTTGAAATGTCCTTTAAGACCATCACAGACATGTCTGAGATTGAATGGTCATCCTGGGAGAAGTGCTGGGCTACTGGTTTCTCAATCATCTTGTGATTAATAGAATGTCTGTGTGAATTCATTCTAGTGCAGAGTTGTTGGCTTGTCTCCCCACATAACCTGTGCGAGGACATTTCTTGCATTGGATAAAATAGACCACATTACTTGATGTACATGTATAATTCCCCTGTATCCTGAATAGTCTGTTTTGTGATGTAACCACACAGTCTGAAGTGGAAATGAGGTTACATGTCTTACATGTGCGTTGATGACAGGGTCATGTACCATATGATGTCATGGTATTCTGTTCTGGTTCAAGCTGACTCCTAATAATCAGGTTGGCTAAATTAGGTGGTTGTTTAAAAGATAGTAGTGGTAGTTCTTGAAAAATACAGTTAAGGGTTTCATCCTCACTAATTATTGGATGGAGATCCTTAATAATCTTACATAGGAGTTCAAGGTCAGGATGGTATGTGACTACTAAGGGTATTCTGTTGGTAGTCATCCGTTCCTTATATTGCAGTAGTTGTTCTCTTGGGACCTGTGTTGCATGTTCTACTGCTCTGTCAATTTCTCTGGATGAGTGTCCTGCTCAATAAAAGTGCTTTTCATCATCACCAGATGTGTGTCTCTGTCTTCTCATTTGAACAGAGGCGGTGATACCGAAGTGCTTGACTATATATGACATATTTCTTTGTGTGGCTCGGTGATTACTTTTCTTGTGTAAGTATTTCTGTATGTCTGTTGGTTTCCTGTAAAGACAGGTATGTAGGGTTCCATCCTTAATAGTGACAGTGGTATCCAGAAAATGTACACTTGTGGTAGAATATTCTAGGAAAGCTTTATAGTTGGGTGGAGGTTATTAAGTTCCCGATGAAAATATTTAAGTGTGTCAGTGCCCTCTGTCCAAATTATAAACAAATCATCAATGTAACGGAAATAAGTGAGTGGTTTATGTGTACAGTGCCTTAGAAAATCCTCCTCCAAATTAGCCATAAAAGATTAGCATACTGTGGAGCCATCCTGGTTCCCATTGCTGTTCCCATAGTTTGAACATAATGTTTACCATTGAAGCTGGAATTGGGCTAGCAGTCTGGACTCAAAACTAAATTAACACATGAACCATTTTTGATGGATGTACAATTTCTTTGATTCATATACCACTTTTATGATGAACACTCCTGCAAAGCACGTGTTTGCCAAAACATGGGACCATTTGAAAATAGGGCTGCTGAGTTTTGGTACAACTGGGCAGATGCAGACACAGACAGAAAATCCATTCATAGCCTTTATTGCTTCATCATAATGGAGTGAAATCAATATTTTGCTGTACTGTCAGTAAATTGTCATACTGTACTATAATGGAGACATATTAGTGTTATCTAGCTATTATGTTCTTGGCACTAGTACTACAACTAGTTCATAATAAAGGAGCAATCTTATACGCATTAATAACAGGGATTTATATTACATTTCATCTGTAACTCAGGCATATTGTAATACCCTAGTTACAGGTACTTGTACAAGTACTTAAATTGCTTCAGCGTAAAGAGCAATTTTTCTGCAGTAGTGACCATGACTTGAGTCAAACATCCTTCTTTGCTTTTGCATAGAGTGCAGGGACTGAATCCTGCTCCAATCAGTCTTTCTGTGCTGTAGTGTAAATGGAGACTATAGTCTTTTTAGGATCAGAGGTTTTGATTACTGGTGCTCTCTCCTCGAGCTGTGTGACTGTACTGTGAAGGATCACACCTTCTTGGGATTTGGATCAGCTTTTGAACTACACTCCCTAGAGCAGGACATTTCATTGATCAGCTGTTTTGCTTTGCTGGACTGAGCTGTAGTGTGGAGTGCAGGGTCTCAACCAATCAGGCTCTTTTATACTGCAGAATGAATTGCTATAAAGCCCCTTGACTCACCGTAGCTGTTTCCAGGTCCTTCAGGTCTCACCTGGGCAAACCTCTGAGGGGCCAGCCTGGGTTTACTAGTGGACAGGAGAAGAAATTGCACTGTGCCTTCCCCTGGGGTAGTGATGTGGGATTACTGTGGATAAACTGAAGGTTATATCCCCAGGAAAATACAGAAACTGACCCACAGCACATTCCCCACACAGTAAATGCATGCTCTTTACAATAAACAATAATACTGAATTGTAACATGAATCAATTACAATTTATATTAGAAGGAGGGAAAAGGGAAAACAGCAGAACAGAACACTTCTGATAACTAACTGTACCCCATGCTGACTCCACACCTCCCCTGTGGGTCTACTTGGATTACCCCCAACCACCATAAAACACAGTTAAGTTGCTGTGATGGGTACCATACTGGGGAGGCGGAGATGCTGGGAAGCTGTAAAGATAGCAGTCTTTAAACAGGAGGTGAAATACATTCATGGGGCCCAATAACTTTCAAACACAAACAAACTTGTACATTTTCTGCCTGGACTTGGCTTGGAAATTTGTGCAGTCCTACCCAGGACTTAACCCTTTCTCTGACTAGCTAGCTAGTCAGCTAAGATAGGAACCCTCTGAGCTGCAGCCCAGAGGCACTTAGTTGAATAAGGGTGTTCAGCAGGTTTTGGTTCAATTTCAGATGGTGGTATGCAGTTATCAGGAGTTGGTGGTGGTGCACCATGATGATAGGTTTCAGATGGGAAGTCGCTGATCTTCACCTGTCAGGCCTTTCAGATCTTCCCCTCTGAGGTCTTTGTATGCAGTGTTCACCTGATAGGCCTCTCGATGTCTTCCTCTCGTGATCTCCTCCAAGTGGTCTAGGGACTGGGAGGCTGGGAGTCCCCTAGACATTTGGCTTGGCACACACAGCTGAAAGCACACTTGCTGTGGGGTTCTGGCTCAGTCTCTAGCCCCAGCATACAACATCTCCAGGTAGAAGCAGATAAGCAGGTTCACAACACTAGTCCCTCCGGTGGGGCACTGCTGGCACAATCTCTATATTTCGAGGCTGCAGCTTAACAGTCTCTAGGGTCTGGCTACAACTCATCCAATTTCCAGGCTATAAATCTCTCTTTCTCCAGGCTGCAACTTAACAGTCTCCAGGGCTAACAATAATATGTCCTGGCTCTGCTTTCCTGTGGGAGCCAGAACAACATTTATTTTGTTTGAGGGAGCCCTGTTCACCTGACAGGGCTCCCAATATAGTAGGCACCATTTTGTGCCCTTTTACTGCCCAGCACCAATGGAGCCATGGCTCCTTCAAGGATTGATAGCTGCACATGTGCACATGGTGGCCATGTTCTTATTTACATTCTTGGTCCACTTACTGTGCTGCCCTTGGTACTGAGTACTGTGCCCCAAAGCACCCAGAGGCTCAGAACATCTTTTTGAACCTCGGATCCCCTTTCACTGGGGTCAACCAATGAGAGACTTATGGCAGCCTCAGCTGTAGAAACACATAGGCACCATGGCCTGATTCCCTCCCAAGCCTCTGACCTTGGACACCACTGGGTCCCTTTAGTTGAGTGGTGTCTTTCTTTTTTATCAAAGGCAGTTTAAAGTATTAAAAGGTTCTGAAAATAAGTCCCATAGGCTTGCAGGCGCGTCCCAGCGCTCCCTGATACACATCACAAAATGGAGAACGCGGGGGTGGAGCAGGCAATCTAGGAAGTGGAAAGGATCGGCAAGCTCGTGATTTTAACAAATTACGATCCCTTACTAAACTTTGATGTGTGTAAAAAAAAATGTTTATACAGCGGGCTATCGCGCCCCAGGGTAGCGGGCTATAAAGCCCAAAGTGTCAAATAACACAATTCCTTTAACATCTTCATAAGTGACTTCATTGATGAGATCAATCTGATAATCTGCCTGTTTGTAAATGACACCAAGCTCCCGCAAGGGTGGACACGGAGGAGGGAAGACAGGAACTCAGAGAGGACCTGACTAGACTAGAAAGTGGTCTGGAATTTGGCAGCTGGGGTTCAACACTAAAAAGTGTAAAGTTATGCACTTGGGAGGCAAGAATCCAGGGACCAAATACTGGTTGGGTGGCATGCAGGAAACAAGGTCACAAGGGACCTAGGAGTAGTAATCACAAGTGACCAGAAAACTCATCACACTGCAAGAGAGCAGCAGCCAAAGCAAATCAGGTGCTGGACTACGTAGCCAGGAAATTAAAACCAGGATGAGAAATGTCATTCTGCCACTGTACAGGTCACTGCTAAGACTATACTTGAAGTACATTGTAATTTTGATGCCTGTATCTTAAGAAGGATACTAACTTTCTGGAGACGGTCCAGAGAAGGAATTAAGATGATCCAGGCCAGAAGGGCAATACCTTTGAGGTGAGGTTCAAGGAGCTCAACATGTACTTTCTTGAGGAAAGAAGGAGAGTGGGGCCATGATTGAGACCTTCAAGTACCTTAAGAATATTAACAGGGTAAGAACAGGGGACCTCTTCATAGCCGTTGCCAGGGGGTTCGTCTGGTTAGAAGAACCACCCTTTGAAACTCCCCTTTATTTTTCATTATTTGTAAAAAAATTCATAATCTCTGTTTGTTTTTACCGTTAAAGAATGCTAATGCACACATGATGAACCCTAGCACTTTCTCTCTGCATCGCCCCTCCCCATCTGCTGCCAATCAGCTCTCTCAGTACTAGTAAGATGACTGCAGCTTCTTTGTGAGTCTTTCTCTGCACCTCCCCTATGACTGGCTGGCCAGTTGGAGCTCACATCAGCATCGTGAATGTGACCTCAATACAGCACAGCCGCTGCCTACAATTCACGCTGTCAGCTAGCACTGGAGGAAGATGGATCATGGTGGCAGGCTCAGAGATGACGTCACCAGTACAGCAAAAGAGAAGTAGAGGACCTCGACTTATAATAATATCAGTCACAGGCATGTAAATGTTGCTGGCGACTATTGCGAAGATGTGTCCCTTAATAACTGTATATCAAGGCAAAAGCAATTGGGCAAGGGAGTTTTTCAGGTGGTTGGGCAGAAAATTTAGAAATTATTTAAATCCCCTTTATACAAAAAGCAAAGTTGTCTTGTTTCATATGCCTGTTTTAACTTTTCAAAAGTAAAGCAAAAGGGGTACCACAGTGGAAAGGCATTGTAAGTGTTTGGAAGGGTCTGGCTGGGATCTACACTGCCACATCACTAATTGTGCTGTTCAGAGGTCTTCACTGTGGTCTCATTTTCACTGACATTCAGTTCCACTTTTGTATGTATCATCTGTGCCAGATGCCATTAAATCAAATAAGTTGTGATGTGTTTTCTCAGATGACCATATGTGCCAGTAGAATGACATCTGTTGCTACAGTTCAGTGGTTTGAACATACCCACTGTACGTTTGGAAACATGGTGGAGTGGGGTTGGGGGTAGGCATTTAGGAGATGGTAACTTTGCCCTAAATCCGCCACTGTCAAATTACCTTTCCCTCACTCCCTTTGTCATACCTACCACACTGGAGAATGGAGAGGGCCAACAATTTTAGTACTCAATATTGAACTAGAATTATGTTACAGATTTTTTCCAAGTAGGGTGCCTGTAATAGAAACTTAGAAATATAGACAATGATGGAAGAAAAGACCAGCGGTCCATCCAGTCTGCTCAAGTTCTCTATAATCCCTGAACCTAAAATCCAGGATACGTGTTTTTGTGTGGTTCAGTTCTCCTTCTGTGATTTCAAACCACAATGACTGGTGGTCACTGTTCCCAGGTACTCCCCACTGTTACCCCCATCACACTGTCCCTGTTTGTGAGCACAAGGTCCAGTATTGCCTTCTGCCGAGTTGGTTCCATGACCAGTTGCTTGAGTAAGGCAACCTGAAGGTCCAGGATAAATCTGCTCCTAGTTGATGCTGCTGCTGGGATGCTCCAGTCCACATCTGGAATATTGAAGTCTCCAACCAGTACTACCTCACCCTTGTCTGCAATCCTTTGGATGGCTAACATCAGCTCACTTATCTGTTTCTTCCTCCTGGGCTGGTGGTCTACAGACCACACCTGTGCGGATGGCTGGCCCCATTTTTCCCAAAAGCTTCTGGGCCAGATAATCCCCAGACCCCATCCCTATACACCAGTAGCTACAGCTGCAGATATTAAAACTCATAACATAATACATCTGAGACAATGTCTTGGGTATATTACATTAACAGCATCTTGCTGCCTCAGCACTAATACATATGTATTCACCTGAAGTCAACCAGATAATTTTTTTAGAACAAAGGGTGTAGGAGATCTCAGATATGACTTCTTTAGCTACAAAATAAGCCACAAAATGCACCACAGAACAACTGTAGGATCCCATGGCTTCTGGGGTACTGGCAGCACTAAGACCCACAGCTTTTTGAAATGTCTCAGACTGCATAAAAAGAACCCCTTGTGAAAATCCTGGCAACGACCCTGCTCTTCACCCTTCATGGGAACAAGATCACAGTGTGGAGTTAGACTAAAGCTGGTGGGGACGAAGGTTCAGGGACGGAGATGAGGATTCACATTTTCACTGAGGTGTGGTGGCTAAGTGGAATGAGCTGCCAGAGAAGGCAGTATCACTAAAAACAGTGGACAACTTCAGAGGAGGTGAAACAGGATGAAGGAACAAGTTGGACATAGAAAGGAGGGGGAAGTTGAGGAGGTCAGAAGGGAAACAGGGAGGGGCAGTTCCTTTGTAAACACTTAGAAATCTGCATAATCAAACAGACTAAATAGACTGTAAGGTCTTTTTGGTTGGCATTTGTTCAGATTTTCGTATATGACAAAAATTAATTGCCTTATCTATAAATGAAAATAGACTTGCCAAAAATATACACTAGATGCCTACTATTTGCTACCTGTTAACAGTGGTTGGGATACATATTGTGCATTTGTCACTCTGTTTTATGTGTTTTGTAATGTATTTTAATGTTTTTACCTTCTGTTGTCAATTTGTAAAGACCTAAGTTCCAACAAATAAACCTCTTAACCTCAGAACCCATTCTCCACCTGCCAGGCTCCTCATTGCTGCAGGTCTCCTCGTCTGCCTTCTTAGTTGTTATGTCTTCAGTCAGCAGGATTGCAGTGCCCAACTCAGTGCTGCCATCTTCAGTCACTATGAAACCCCAATTCCTCTTTCTCTATCTCTCTCAATTCCACTGGGATTTTCCTCACCACTTGTCTCCCTTGCCTGCCTTCTCAGCTGTTGTCTCCCTCTGTCAGTGGGATTCCAGAGCCCAACTACAGTCTTGGCCATCCCCCTTGCTATGAAGCCCTGAAAAGCAGGTGGGGTGCCTTTCATGTAACCGTTATAACTGCGGGCTGGAGACCTGCTGGGGCACTTCTCCATCTATTATAGCTTGCTAGTGACAAATATTCAGGTAAGGGGCTGGGAGGGAGTGACAGCAAGCTGTAACTCGCCAGCCTCAAAGAGATAGTCACTGAATTTTATAGAAAGTAGGACAAAGCCTGTGTTGAAGGTTTTGAAGAGGTTTATTTACAGAAGTGCTGCTTGTCAGATTGTAGATGTGCACGTCAGATGTTATTAGACGTGCACTCAGTCTCAAAAGCTAGTTCATGTCCTTCTAACCAACGAGTTGTCAGCCCAGTTGTTTGTGCACCTCTAGCTTTTAACAAAAACATGCGATCTGTTAAAATTGTTATACTGTCAGTGTTTTGTTACCAAAAATGAGAAGAGTTTTTCATTCCTAAGGGTTTTGTTATCTGTGCTATATCAGTATTGCTGTGTGGAGATCTAGCTACATAGACCAGAGATTTTGAAAAGAGATGACATATTTTTGGCTTGACAATATAGTGATGTGTAAAAACAGAATGCAACATAAGTTTTATTTTATATATTTCTGTGTTAATGTTTAGACATTGCACTTAAGGTATAGTGTGCAATGTCTCTATTTATCCAATGTTTTTGTGAGACTATCAGTACTTGTGCATATTCAGTAGATCAGGCATTTGTTGTATGCTTATGTGGTACCAGAGAACCATACAATTAACATTAAAGTCTTAACCACTAGAAATAGCCCTTATTTTCAAACAGTAATATAGTGCATCATCCAAGCGGCCTTGGGATTACTTTTTAATTTAGCATGTGATAGTTGATTCATACTGATTTTACAACCTATGTAGAAACCATGTAGCCCCCCCACCACCAATTTGGGACTTATCTTGAGTGTCTCCCAGGGCTCTGCGGTGCCCGCTGCCGGGTGGTCATCCATTGGAGATGGTGGATCCATGGTTGTCTGGTGGTCCTATTGATCTGTGTGGGGGTGCTGTGGTGTGCCTCCATACCTGTCTCTTTAGTGGCACTGCTGGTGTGCTGTGAGTGGCCTGGGCTAGGGGTCTGAGTGCTTGGTGGCTTGCAGCCGGCCAGGCACCAGCCTGATTGCCCACTCTGTGGTCAGTGGTGGGGCAGGGTGAGCCCTAGCTAGTACTGTGGCTGTTTGCTTCTAATTTGTTGTTAAATTTAAATTGGAGTAATCATCTTGACCTGCCTTCTTGCAGCTTGTGCATCCAGTGGGAGCCACCGTATTTGGTCTGGGACTTTCAGGAATTGGACTGGTTGGTACATAGGGGATCTCACAGGGTCCTTAGTTCAGGTGCCTTGTGGAAGATTGTGAACTCTAAGGTTTGCGCCTGAAGAAATCAATGGGAGCACAGGATTGTGACTGACAGCTCCTCACGACCAATAGAATTTCAAAAAATGGACTGGTGGGGAACTGTTATTAAAACAGGAGGAGTGCAGCTCGAACTCTTGAACTGAAAGGAGTTTCTGTGAAGAGTTTGTCCCAAGACTCTGTGGAGTAGGAGCCCTTTCGAGCTTAGGGTGTCCTGGCCTAGGAATGGCCTAGTTTCCTCCGGTGTGTCTGCAGTTCCAAGTTTGGGAATCGGTGATCAGAGACTGTTTTCTGCAGGTTAAAGGGTTTGCATAGCAGAGCGGCTGTAATTGCGAACTGGCCTGAAACTGAACTGAGAAGTGGAGAAGTGAATGCTGTTCCTATTTAATGTACTGAATGCTCGAGGTCACGGTGGGCTAAGGTCTTATAATCAGAGATAACTGTTTTCCACCGGAGACAGTTGCCTTGTTTGGCCAAATTGTCGACTCCGCTGAAGGTTTTCACCACCAAAAACTGAATTTGACAAAAGTGGTTTATCCAACCTTGGGCTCATGCCAAAACCGCCCACACTGTCTATTCCTGCACCAGTTACAGTTATCTCAGCAAGAGACCTGCTTGGGATCCTGCCCCTGTGCAGCAAGGTATACAGTTTATGGCCACCTGGAGGAAGGAGCAGTGACTCGGAGGTGAGTCATGTTGGCCCAGCTTCCTATGCTCTTCAGTGCTCTGCAACAGGTCTTCATTTCACCAGACCATTTTCTGCCTACTGGTGTTGTGAATAAACTCAGGGTAGCTCCTGCAACAAGTTCTTAAATCATTCTGTGGCACCATCTGATTTCCTTCAGTGTGTTTACAGGGTTACACTGGACTAGGCCAACCAGCTGAGGATATAATTAGCCAAGGTCTTTGTTTGTACATGTTTAGCTGCCTTTTCTTCCCATTAAGAGCCCAACAACAGCTGCAACCCCAGATAATGTTCAGGCTAGCCACAATCGTACTATGGGTACCTAGCAATTGCAAGACTGTTATAGTGGGACTGAATGCATACATGCAAAAAGCCTGGTTAAAATCCAGTATAGTAATCATTCATTTAGATTTGCCCCTTCCCTTGTTCGCATCCCTCAATAAATTCAGATTTGTTGTTCACTGTTGAACTGACTCATTAATATCTTGTTGCCTGGTTTATGGTTAATGTGTCTGGGGAAAGCAATTGAAAGTACATGTCTGTTTTGAATACTGTTTTACAGGGGCTTCATGGTGTTTGCCAAAGACCAGACCCTGGTTGTAAGTGCAAGGGGTGTGGGTGTAACCCTCTACAATTGGGGTTCCTAGAAGCCTTCCCAGAGCTTGCTTGAGTGCTCACTGCCTGGCTGGTGTTCAGCGTAAGGCCGCTAAATGGGGGTTGGGAGTGCTTTTAAAGCCTCCAGTACTGTCTCTTTAAGAGCTGCCTGCTCACTGAGTTTGGTGTTTGTAAAGGGGCTGGGGTTCTGTGCTTGACTCCCACCCTGGGCTACTAGTTAATTGCTCCGTTCCTGCAGTCGCTAGAAGCACAGGAGACCATCAGAAAGATGTAATTGTTTCGTAAAACCATTAAAGTAATGGTAAAATGCAGCCTGTCTAACCTGCCTTTCTTGAAGCTGGGACTCTGTGTGCTGTGCCCTCCATTTTGGACCAAGGCATTCTGAAGGGTCCAATAAGCTGCAGGGGCAGTTAATGTGAAGGATTCAGCGACCAACCAGGATCGGGACTCTTAGGGAGCTGGCTGACCAATGAGGACTTAGCTAGTAATCCTGGGAAGTGAAGTCTGAGCGAGGAGCCTTTTGCACCAATCAAGACAGGTCTCATTGCCTGGTGTCTGCAGCCCACCTATGGGATTGGGTGGCGTGCGACTGAGAAGGCTGGCCCTCACTGCCTGAGAGGCAGAAGCATTGTGACTGTGAAGCTGAAGGGGCGCTGAGCTTCTGCGCCATTGAGTGTTCATGTGGGAAGCACGTGAAAGGCCTAGGAGCTGTTTCCCTTAGCCAGAAAGCTTCGGACTAAATCCACCGGCGTGCGGTCAGAGGAGGCTGTGTACAAGCACACCTACCAGGCTCAACCTGTGAGGACTGGAGAATCTGCTGAATCGTGCTCGGTCTGTCAGGCAAGTTGAAGCCGCAGTGAAACACCCACATAGCTGTGAGTTTGATCGAGTTCAGGAGCAGCTGCCTGGTATGGTACCCATCTGTTGTTTTTCCATATAAATGTGTGAGGAGGCCGATGAAGCTCAGGCTCAGCCCTGCAAGGGTGAAAGAGTGGTTCTCTGTTGGAGTTGTGAGTACTAAATCAGGGTAGCTCCCTGCTAAAGGTTATAAACCAAGACACAGTCGTTTTGTAGTATTGCAGACTGTACTAATTGAGCTTCCTGGCTCCATCTAATTTTCATGGAATTGAATGCTCTTTGTGTCAGGGCCCCAACCAGCTGCATCGAGGAACTAGCCATTAGGGCTTGGGTACCCATAGACAGTAACTGATAGGTTTAGGCCTGTGCACAGAGCCCTAGGTAGTTAAATATATTTTAAAGTCAATCACCTGATTTCCCGGTCCTTGTTATCTCCCCTCAAATAAATCAGATTGTTTGTTCTGCAGCTGTACCCTGGCTGGTTTGTGTCTTACTGGGGATATACTGCACAGTGAATATTTGAGAACTGTACCTTACTTTCCAAGGGGCCCGGAGTGAGCTGAGTGGTTCGAGCAGGGGTAAGTGTTCAGGGAGTATTGTAATTAATCCATGTGAGCCACTAGTGGGAAGAAGAGGGTTGCAGCAACCCAGAGGCTGTGACCGAGTCAACCTTGACTGTCTTAACCCGACTTCTGGGTGGAGGCACCTGTCAACGGACCTGGGCCCTTACCCTGTCGCAGCTGAGACAGGCAGGGTGGTAGCCCTTAGAATAGCACCCCTGGGGTTACAAAGTGGAGGCACTGCTGGGATCAGCGTCCCTAGTGGCCAAGTGAGTGATGTGCATGAAAATGGAAAAACTGGAAGGGATATTCTGGCAAAATTAAGTTGGATCCTATTAAGACAATGGTACACAAACTGATGGGGTGGGGTGAAGCCAAAGAGCTGGACTCCCAGAGAATTGTGTTACTGTTAGATGTGCCCTTGGGAACCCCAACAGCTGACATTATTTCTACAGCAGAGCGTGTTAAATGTTTGGGCAAAGTGGAGTGTAAGGGCGATGGCTGACCTGCTCGACCAGATGCTGCAGGTGCTACTTTTGTGCAGTGTGGCCATTGACCCCAGAGGGTACCTCCAGTGATTTACCCGAGGGTAACTTCTACAGGGTGGAGGCTTGTTCATATTAGAGTGGGTCAGTCACTCCTGGGGGTCCCCCAGACTAATAGTTTTAAAGATAAACTGCTTAAATTGCTGGCTGTGGAGGAGGACTACCAGGAATTGCTGCAAGCATTGGATCTGTCTAGTGATGCTACCCCCAGGTCTTCCAAGGTACCTCCCTGTCCCCCAAGAGTTCTATTTTGGCTCCACTGCCCTTAGTGGTCCCTCCTATACAGCTCAATTCTTACCGTAGGCTGAAACTTTTCTGGCACATTGCCAGTGTCTACAGGGAGGATGACTTGGAAGTGTGGATGGACTACACCACCCGCTTAGTTCAGGAGTGGCAATGCTCTGAGGGGAGAAGAGAGCGATTGATGGAGAGTCTGTGGGCCCCGCTTAGAAGCCATTAGGTTCTGCAGGGCTACCAACCTGAAGCCACCGCAGCAGAGTACCTTTCTGCTTTGGAGGGGTGGTTGGGAGTACAGAGACTGGGGCAGACTTATTATGGAAATTTAGGTCTGCCAAGCAGTGGAGAAATGAGAAGCTGTCCGCCTTTGTTACTAGAGTGGAGTGGGCTTTGCAGAAGGCCTATAGAAAAGGAGGATCACAGCCACGGACCTGAACCAGGTCAGGTTGGAACATGTTTTGAAGTCTGTTAGGTTTTCTAGTGTAATATTGTTAAAGCTTAAGTTGCATGATCGACGGGCTGCCCTGCCTGAATACTGTCAATTGATGAGGGAAATTAGAGAAGTGGAGACTGATGAGGAGGGTGAGAACCCTATGTGGGGGCTGTAACCCAAGTCAGACCCTTGAGTCTAGTGCCCCAAGAGACCCACTTTTCTGGAAGGCCTGATGAGTCCCCAGATTTTACAGGTGATGTGGGTGTGAGCTATTTCTCTGATCCCCAAGTAGAAAGTGAGTTGAGGGCCGAGGTCAGAAATTTATGAGAACTGGTGAGGGACTTGAAGCGATCCACCATCTACCCTGTTAGGTCTGGGGAGCCTGAGTTATCCAGAACCAATGCCCTGGCCCAGGGAACCCTCTCATCCCCACAGGGCCCCCAGCAGACAAGGTAATCCTCCCAATAGAGACCCCCAGGACCCCAGGTTCTGTTACCATTGGGGAGGATGGACACTTTCAGCCTGAGCACCAGATGCCGGAGAATTTAAGGAAAGTCAACAGCAAACTGATCACTTTCCATCACAGGGCCCACGTCCGACCCAGGAAAAGCTTTGTGACCCGGCCAATGCCCGAGCAACTGTCAGTGCTGCACTCCTGAATGGTCTGATGTGGTCGGGCCCTCGATGGAGGCCCAGTACGAGTAAATGGGATTCCCACCGAGCTGTATTAGACAGTGGCTCTCAGGTAACCATCATGTTTCAGGACTGGTATCAGACACACCTACCTGAAGTGCCCCTACAACCTTGGATGGTCTACATGTGTGGGGTTGAGTGACAAGGCTTATCCGTATTTGGGGTATATCCGGATCTGGTTGTCATTCCCTATTTCTGTGGCTGGAGTGGACGAACAGGTGGAAACCTTAAGCTTTAGTCTGCCCCCCACTGGACTGTATGATGGGGTACCCTGTTGAGTGGGACAAATGCTCATATGTTTGGATGACTAGCCCAGTTGTGTTCAGAAAGCAAGCATTCAGATCCGGCGAGCCCTAAGAATACCCGCTGAGATCCAAAAAGGCCGTTGAAACTCAGAAGAAGGTTAGCCAGGAGGAACCTGAAGGCCGGTGGGTGTAGTATGGAGAAAGGATCTGGCACCGGTGACACTTGCCCCAAATGCTCAATGTGTTCTGCATGGGGAAGTCTGACTGAGAACAAATGTTAAGAATAAGTTGTTGATGTTGGATGCACCTGGGAGGGAAGATTACCTGAGGGACTGCTGGTCAAACCCATTATCTTGCGCTAGAGCTCATGCTTACATTAAGAGGTGATGGTTCAAGTGCATAATGTGTCTGACAAAGAGATTCAAATAATAAGAGGATGCACCTTGGCAAGTGTACATTGTGCAGATTCTGCAGTGCTGCCCAATAGCAAGGGTTCCAGGAAAGATGACAGAGTTACTCCGACTTGTTTGATTTGGTGACTCTCAGTTGCCTGCTGAATGGAAAGTGAGGATCAGTGAGAAGTTTGCCAAAAGAGACCAGGTTTTCCTGAAAGAATGGGATGTGGGATGTGTGCAAGGGCTGAGCACCACATCTGGCTGCATGATGGAAGGCCTTTCCGAGAGAGATCTCGGTGCCTGGCCCGGCTGACATAGACGATGTGGCGGCATTTGCAAGAGATGCTTGCTGCTGGTGTGATACAAGAGTCCAGAAGCCCTATGCCTCCCCATTGTAAGTAGTGAGAAAAAGAATGGGGCAGTTCAGATGTGTGTACTACCTGACCTTGAATCAGTGGACCATCCCAGACCAGTATACCATGCCATGCATACAGGACGCTTGATTGTTTAAATGGCAGTAGTGGTTCTCTGTGTTGGACCTCCGCAGTGGGTACTAACAGATCCTGATGGCCCCAGAGGACTGAAAGAAGACTGCATTTATTTGCTCCCGGGTTTCTATGAGTTTATTCGGATGCCTCAAGTGATTTCAGGTGCCCCAGCCACCTTTCAGCACATGATGGAACGTGCTGTGGGGACATGAATTTGCTCGAGTGTTTGGTTTACTTAGATGATGTCATAGTGTTTGGCCACTAGTTGGAAGAACATGAGCAACGATTGTTCAAGGTCCTGGATCAGCTGGATGATTTCGGCCTCAAGCTGTCTATAGACAAGTGTCAATTCTTCCAAACTTCTGTGAAATATGTGGGCCACATAGTATCCACTGAAGGCATAGAGACTGACCCTAGCAAAGTGGAGGCTTTGACCATTTGGCCTCAGCCCAGGAATTTGAAAGAGCTGCAACGGTTCCTGGGGTTTTGTGGATATTATAGGTGGTTTGTCAAAGATTATTCTTGAGTGATTCACCCCTCCTCAACCTCACTCAGGGTACCCTCCCACGCACAAAAGTATAAGAAAGCTAGCGCTCTGAGATGGAGAAGAAGTATTTTGGCGAATTATGTGTTTGGAGACCGCTGGACTGCTGAGTGTGAGGAAGCTTTCTATGGCATCATATATCAACTTACCCATGCCCCAGTGCAGCCTATGCTGACCGGCAAGCTACATTCTCCATACTGATGCCAGTCTACAAGGATTGGGGCTGTGTTATATCAGGAGCACTCGAGCGGTCTGAGGCCCGTAGCTTTTGCCAGCAGAAGTCTGACTCCTTCAGAAAAAATTATCCAGTGCACAAACTAGAGTTCCTGGCTCTGAAGTGGGCCATTGTTGATCAGTTCATGACTATTTGTACGGTGCCAAGATATTGGTAACGACTGATAACAATCCTCTGACCTATGTGCAGACCTCAGCCAAGTTGGATGCCACTGGCCATAGGTGGCTCTCTGCCTTGGTCACCTACGACTATGCTGTTGAGTACAGAGCAGGCCTAAACCATATAGATGCAGATGCTCACTCGAAGACCTATGCCACAAACTGATTGGGTCAGGTTGTCAGAACCTGACATAAGAGCCCTTTGCCAGAAGTTTGACAAGGAGGAACAGGTGTCTGCTGATGCTGTTGACTGTGTGGTGGATTGCTTGGGGCCATCCGAAAACTGCATACCTGCTGCCTACTGTCATTTTTCTGCATTAGACACTAGTTCACTGCCTAATTTAACAATGATAGTCTCCAACGGGCTCAATCCTGAGACTCTATGATAAAACCGCCGTGGAGGCTTTGCAGGCTGGGAGGGACGTGTCCAAGTTGCGTTCTACTGACCTGAGAACTGCCTTGTTATACAAAGAAGGGCCCAAATTAAAGCTGATTAACCAACTACTATACAAGAGACTGTGGATAAGGAGGGCCGAGTAGACAAACAACAACTGGTGCTGCCCTCAGCTTTAGAGAACTGGTCCTGAGGTCCTTGCATAATCACATGGGGCATCTTGGCATAGACCGAACTCTCGACCTGGTACGGACCCGATTCTACTGGCCAAAAATGAGTACGGATGTAGATCAGTATGTCAAGACCTGTGGCTACTGTTTACAAAGAAAGCCCTACCTCAGAGAGCTGCCCCATGGTCAGTATCACCACTAGTGCCCCTATGGAACTGGTCTGCATTGATTTCCTGAGTTTAGAACCAGATCTGAAAAATATCAGTAACATATTGGTAGTCACTGATCATTTTACCCGCACGCACAGGCCTTCCTACTAAGGATCAGAAAGCAACCACGGTGGCTAAAGTACTTGTGGAGAACTTATTTGTCCACTATGGGGCCACAGAGGATCCACTCCCGACCAGGGAGGGACTTTGAGAGCCGGCTGATCAAAGAGATGTTATCTTTGTGGGGAGTATGAAAATCAAGAACCAACCCCATACCATCCCCAGGGAGATCCCCAACCTGAAAGATTTAACCGCACCTTGCTTGATATGTTGGGCACACAGCAACCCAAGGACAAGCCTAGACAGAGCCAGCAGATTAGCACCCTGGTTCATGCTTATAACTGCACCAAAAGTGATGCCACTGTATTTTCCCGTACAGGCTGATGTTTGGGAGAGGCTAGATTGCCAGTGGATGTGTGTTTGGGGTTTCCCTGATGGGATGCAAGCAGAAAACCATCTGCAGTATGTACAGAAGTTGAAGGCCCAATTGCACCATGCCTACCAACTGGCCCAGACCATGGCTGCTAAATGAAACCTGGCCAACAAGGAGAGGTATGATAAGAAAGTGAAAACAATGGAACTGAGAGAAGGGGATAGAGTGCTATTGAGGAATTTGGGACTGCATGGCAAACATAAAATTGCTGACAGATGGCATCACCTCCCTCATATTGTTGTGGGAAGACTGGCAGATTTACCTGTATATAAAGTGCGCCTGAAAACAATTCAAAAGATGTGAAAACCGAGACAGAAATCATCTGCTGTCAATCGAGCAAATCCTGATTGAAGCTGAACCTCCCAATGTCCCCTCCAGGCCTATGACTAGATATGCTGCCAAGAAAAAACAGATCACTTGATTCTTCGAAAGCCAAATAAGAGGACCTTGTCCAAACCCTTCTGATGAAGATGATCGCACTCTGTGTCTGAAGACAATGAAAATAATATTGAATGCTATCCTCTTATGAGCTGAGCCAGCTGTTTCAGGGTAATCCCTCGTTAACTCTGGAGATGAGGTTGGGCTTTCTGGACTGTCTTAGCCCCCAGCTTTGTCTCCGGAACCCATGCTTCAGAAGATGAATTCGATAGCAGCAAAGCCCAAGGGTGGGGTCCTTGAGCATGGCTGAACTGTCTGTCCTGGCTGAACTATCTGACTTTTCAGAGGAAGAAAGTGATGTGGGGAACAAGCCAGTGATATGCCGGAACCGAAGAATATTTTGAATGCCCTGATGGTTCCTTACTAGTGCCTGAACAGTCCCCAGCTGAGCCAAGTGGTGTGGGTCCAGATATAGAGGGTCATGCCCTGAAAGTACTATGAGCACTGGGTCCCGTTCCCTGTGGAGGTTCCCCTACTAATCTCAATGAGGCTGAAATGGAATCAGGGCCTGTGAGCGTTTTCCAAGATCCCTGGACACTCCAGCCCAGAAGCACGCCCGTAGTAAAGTTGAGTTATGAGTCTCTGGGTCAGCCTGTGGACCTGCCCTTAAATGTGGTCCATAAAGGGGTATGTATCCCTGAGCTCCTTGCCTAAGATTAGCCTTGGGGACAACTCCAGCCTGTTAGTGTTGCCCTTCAGTGTGGTGTACCCCTACCCCAGTTAGCCCGCCAGTAACTGAGAGGAAGGGCCCTTTCAGGTGTCATGTGCAGAGAGTAATGACCTGATTTAAAAAGGAAAAGGTTATGTGTGTGTAATGTTGCATAAACCGTAGTAAACTGTGAGTACAGTATCCATGCATGTAATCTAAAGTGTGATATAATGTTAATTAAGCTGTTTGCCTTAAAGTGATTTAGGGTAACTACTTGGCCTGAATGCCAAAGTTTTCCAGGCCAGGAAGGTGTAACCCCCTACAATGGGGGTTCCTAGAAGCCTTCCTGGAGCTTGCTTGAGTGCTCACTGCCTGGCTGGTGTTCGGCGTAAGGCCGCTAAATGGGGGTTGTGAGTGCTTTTAAAGCCTCCAGTACTGTCTCTTTAAGAGCTGCCTGCTCGCAGAGTTTGGTGTTTGTAAAGGGGCTGGGATTTCTGTGCTCGACTCCTGCCCTGGGCTACTGGTTAATTGCTCCGTTCCTGCAGTTGCTAGAAGCCAGGTGGAGCCCATCAGAAAGATGTAAATGTTTTCGTAAAACCGTTAAAGTAATGGTAAAATGCAACCTGTCTAACCTGCCTTTCTTGCAGCTGGGACTCTGTGTGCTGTGCCCCTCCATTTTGGACCAGGACATTCTGAAGGGTCCAATAAGGTGCCAGGGGCAGTTAATGTGAAGGATTCAGCGACCAACCAGGATCGGGACTCTTAGGGAGCCGGCTGACCAATAAGGACTTAGCTAGTAATCCTGGGAAGTGAAGTCTGAGCGAGGAGCCTTTTGCACCAATCGAGACAGGTCTCATTGCCTGGTGTCTGCAGCCCACGTATGGGGTCGGTTGGCGTGACTGAAGGCTGGCCCCACTGCCTGAGGGGCAGGCGTTGTGACTGTGAAGCTGAAGGGAGCTCTTAGCTTCAGCCCATTGAGTGTTCTGCAGGCGCGATGAAAGGCCCTAGGTGGCCGTTTCCCATAGCCAGAAAGCGGACTAAATCCGCGGCGCATGGTCAGAGGAGGCTGTGTACAAGCACAACTACCTACCAGGCTCAACCTGTAGAGGACTGGAGAATCTGCTGAATCGTGCTCGGTCTGTCAGGAAAGTTGAAGCCGCAGTGAAACGCCTGCATAACTGTGAGTTTGATCGAGTTCAGGAGCAGCTGCCTGGTATGGTACCCATCTGTTGTTTTTCCATATAAATGTGTGAGGAGGCCGATGAAGCTCAGGCTCAGCCCTGCAAGGGTGAAAGAGTGGTTCTCTGTTGGAGTTGTGAGTACTAAATCAGGGTAGCTCCTGCTAAAGGTTATAAACCAAGACACAGTCATTTTGTTGTATTGCAGACTGTACTAATTGAGCTTCCTGGCTCCATCTAATCTTCATGGGAACTGAATGCTCTTGTGTCAGGGCCCCAACCAGCTGCATCGAGAAACTAGCCATTAGGGCTTTGGTACCCATAGACAGTAACTGATAGGTTTAGACCTGTGCACAGAGCCTTAGGTAGTTAAATATATTTTATAGTGGTAAGTCAATCACCCTGATTTCCCCGGTCCTTGTTATCTCCCTCAAATAAATCAGATTGTTTGTTCTGTAACTGTACCCTGGCTGGTTTGTGTCTTACTGGGGATATACTGCACAGTAAATATTTGATAACTGTACCTTACTTTCAAGGGGGTCCTCGGAGTGAGCTGAGTGGTTCGAGCCGAGGGTAAGGTGTTCAGGGAGAGCATTGTAATTAATCCGTGTGAGCCACTAGTGGGAAGAAGGGGTTGCAGCAACCCAGAGGGCTGTGACCGAGTCAACCTTGACTGTCTTAACCCTGACCTCTGGGTGGAGGCACCTTCAACGGACCTGGGCCTTACCCTGTCGCAGCTGAGACAGGCAGAGTAGTACCCTGAGGATAGTGCCTCTGGGGTTACATGTGCATATTATTAATGCTCGTTGCAAATTGTGTGTTAACTGCTGTGAAGGGCTGGTTTCCATTTCAAGGTACATGGTCACTAGGTGGGTTTGTAGGTGATTATTGCTTCCCAGAGGGCTATTCCAGATTGGATAAATACTCCCACATACTTACTCTGGGTGAAGACATCAAAATATTGTGGTTACTGAGGGAGGGGAACCCTGGTAATTGTTAAATTTGAACCCAGGCCCCTCCACCTATTGTCAGAAGTACAGACAGGAATAGTAACCCTAGAGACAGTGTCCCCTAGGGTTACATCATAGAGGCATCACGGGATTAGTGACCCCAGTGGACAAAATTGCAAATTGTGAGTCTAAACACTACAAAATGAAAATGGAGCCATTTCCAAGGGTGAAGCTTGAGATTCCGACTCACAAAATGGCTGTACACTGCTTAAAGGGGTGGTGTGAGGCCAAAGGAGTTTATCCTCACCATTCCATAATGCTGTAGGATATCCCTCTAGGCACTTCTGAAGCTGATTTAGTGAACAAGGTTGAGGTCAAGGTTCTATCACTGTACATGGGCAGAATGCTGACTTACTCACACAGACCATAGTAGCTCTAGTGATGTTTAATGGCCAGATGGGTTGAGAGTCATTACTATGAACAGTGGAGGCGTCCTCTCCTGGGGTGGTCACCTAAAGTGGAGGGTTAAAAGAAAAACTGGAAAATTGTTAGCAGCGAGAGGAAAACCTTTGAAGATTTAAAATGGGAATTAGAGAGTACTGGGGGCCTCTCCTGCAAATTCTTCCAGGACTTCTCCTTGCCTCTACCATCCCCACAGGCAGTGTTTCCTATGGTAATGCCCTCTGTGAACTTGGACTCTTACCACAGGCTCAGGTTATTTTCAGGCACTGTTCCCACCCGTGGGGAAGACGACTTAGAGACCTGGATGGGCTATGCATCCCAGTTAGTGCAAGAATGGCAATGCTCAGAGGGTGAAAAGCCAAAAGGCTTATGGAGAGCTTAAGGGCCCTGCACTTGAAACAATCTGATTTCTGAGGTCCACAAACCTGGATGCCTCTGCCAATAAATACCAGTCTGCATTAGAGGGAGTGTTTGGTAGTACTGAGTCAGGGAGGATTTGATATGGAAGTTCAAATCCACAAAGCAATGAAAAATGAACACTTGTCTGCATATGTGACTCAACTGAGAGAGCCCTTTGAAGAACACACTGCAAGGGTGGTATACCAGCTAGTGATGTGAACCAGGTGAGGTTAGAACATGTCCTCAAGTCTACTCACCACTCTAGCATGCTCATGCTAAAGTTAGAATTTCAGGATCGTAAAGACAGGCCACCTGTGTATTGCTGGTTAATGAAAGAAATCCAAGAAACAGAGGCTGGCGATAATTGTTGGGTCCTATCTGCGGTATTGCCTGAACTGCTCCTGCAGGTGAGAGACCTAATGAAAAAGATACCCTATGATTCTCAACAAATTAGTGACTTGTTAAAATAACTAAAAGAGCTATGAGCCAGCACCTAGAATACTGCAGAAATGATGAAAGCCACGTCAACTGCACTTCCAAAGTTGAGGCCACCCAGAAGCTCAACCTTCTGTAAAAGGGGCCAGTGCCCAAGTTACTGAAATCAGATTAGGTAGTGATGTAATGGAAGAAATGAGAGAGTTGCGAACTATAGTGCGAGATCTCATTCCTCATCCCATCAATCAGTGCCTTTGAGAAAGTATGGTGGAACTGAATTTGAGTCTAGGCCTAAAGAAGAGTACCAGCCTGTACCATCTGACAACCGCAAATCCTGTAATGACCCTGCTCAGCCTTCTGAACCCAGAAATCAAACATTCTGTTACGGTGTGGAGAAGATGGGCACACTAAAGATCTTGTCCTGCTCCGGATGATCTACATGAGTAACTGTCAAATTGCTTAACCAGGTTCAGCAAAGTAATATAAAAGCCACAGTATGGACTACCCCACAAGTCTTTTCATCTAAGGCCACTGTACAGAGACCTTCCAAGACTGCTGCTCTAGACTGGTCGGAGATGGTTGGCCCTTCTATGGAACCAGGGTGCACATTGATGGTATCTAGGCCTGAGACATATTGTACAGTGGATCTCAGGTCACTATAATATTTAAAGATTGGTATGACCAGCACTTGTCTGACCACACTCTACAACCCTTAGATGAATTGCATGTATGGGTCTGAGCAATAAATCCTACCCTTACCTTGGTTTTGTTATGAATATGGCTATATTTTCCTTACTGGTGTGGATGAGCCCGTGGAGACTCTGGCCTTGGTCTGCCCACCCATGGGCTTATATGATGGGATCCTTTTATTGATCGGCAATAATGTACACATGTTTGGCTGATTAGCCCAGATGTGTCAAGAAAGGCAAGCCCAAAAGACTGGATGAGCTTTACATATTCATGCAAAGGTGTGGAAAGTGAATGAGATGCAGATATAGGCCAAAGAGACAGACAAGAATGAACCAGTGGGAATCGTATGGAAAAAGGATCCAGCACCTCTTGTCTTGCCACCCATGGCACAGTGCAGTGTCAGCGGGTGAAGTGCGTATGCAGAAAGATGTAACAAACAAAATTCTTATGCTAGATGGCTCAGAGTAGGAAGCTGCCAGATGGACTCCTAGTTAATCCCAGTGTGCTGCCTGTCACAGCTCATGCCTATTCTAGGAGAGCAGTAGTGCTACTTTGCAATGTAACTGACAGAGACATTGAAGTCACTCAGTGCTGTACTCTGGCTAAGGTATGTTCTGCAGATACCGCTGTGTTACCAAGCAAGTGCCATACAGAAGAGGATGGTAAAGTGACTCCAGACCTGTTCAATTTTGGAGGATCTCCCATTCCCAAGGAGTGGAAAGTTAAAGTCAGCTGTAAGCTAGCACAGTGAAGTAAAGTATTCTTATTAAAGGAATGGGCATCGGATGCATCACAGGTGCTGAGTACCATATCAGGCTCCATGATAAGAGGCCATTTCGAGAAAGGTCACACAGATTGGCACCTGCAGATGCTGATGGTGTTCAATGCCACCTCCAAGAGATGTCAGCAACTGGAATCATTCAGGAATCCGCAGCCCTTATGCCTTCCCCATTGTGGTGCTGGAAGAAAATGGCTTGGTAAGAATGTATGTGGATTACAGGACACTTAAACGAAGGACCATACTGGATCAGTATATGATGCTTGCATCCATGATGCCCTTGATTGTCTTAATGGAAGCCAGTGGTTCTCCCCTTAGATCTCAGAAACAGATTCTACAAATCCCGATGGTGCCAGAAGATCGGGAGAAAACTAGCTCTTATTTGTCCCTGGGTTTTATGAATTCCTGTGCATGCCCCAATGCATATCTGTTGCACCATCCACCTTCCAGAGATTAATGGAGTGAGCTGTAGGAGACATGAACCTCCTTGAATGCCTAGTTTATTTTGACAATGTCATCATATTTGGCAAAATGCTCGAGGACATGAGGCTCATCTGATCAAGGTCTTCTTGGACTGGTTAGAAGAATTTGGATTAAAATGATCCAATGACAAGTGCCAGTTTTTCAACAATCTATAAAGTACATGGGCCACATTGTATCTTCTGAATGCATCCAGAGATCTGAACAAAGCAGAAGCCTTAACTACCTGGCCAAGGCCTAAAAACCTTAAAGAACTTCAAAGATTTCTAGGTTTCTGTGGGTATTATTGGCATTTTGTTAAAGATCTACAAAAAGTAATTTGCCACTGTTAAATCTAACTCAAGAGTATTTCCCTAATAACCAGAAGTACAAAAGGGTGCTGTAAAAGAAGGTGATAAAGTCTACTTCAAGCCTAATGAACCATTGACCAGATGGACCCCTGATTGCAACACAGTATTCTACAACATCTCTCACCAGCTTACACATGCTTCAATATTCATCTATGCAGATCCAACCAAACCATATGTACTACATATAGATGCCAGCCTGAGTGGACTTGGAGCTGTGCTTTATCAGGAGTATGAGGAGGATTACACCAGTGACGTTTACCAGTAGAAGCCTGGTCCCATCTGAGAAAAACTATCCTATGCACTAACTTGAATTCCTCACTTTGAAAGTGCGATAGTAGACCCGTTTCATGAATATTTATATGGTGCCAAAATCCTGGTAAAACCAGACAGTAACCCTCTCATGTATATTCAAACCTCAGCCAAGTTAGATGCCACGGGCACAGGTGGTTGTTACTTCTCTCACATATGATTATTTGGAGTACCATCCTGGCATCAATCACATTGACACCAATGCTCTGTCTAGAAGGCCTACTTCAAATGCTGAGTGGGTGAGAATGTCAGAACAATATTTAAAGGCCCTGTGCCAAAAGTTTGACTGGGATGAACACCCATCTGCTGCCACTGTGAAATGCCTAGTTGATTGCTTGGGGCCTCCAGATACTTGTGTTCCTGAAGCTTACTGCAACTTTGCAGCTTTGGATCCAGTACCTTGCCTCAACTCACTCCAGCAGGCATTCACAGGGAACAATATCATGAGCCTTATGATCAAACTTGTGCTAAATGCTATAAACAAGGGACAAGATGTTTCTAGGCTACAGTCCAATGGTCAGATAACTGCTTTACTGTTCAGAGTGGGGCCTAGACTTAAACTGGAGATAAACTACTCTACAGGAGGTCACAGATGAACAAGGAAAAGTTATTAAACAGCAACTTATATTTGACTTCACGTTTAAGCGTGTGGTCCTAAGGCACTCCACAACCAGATGGGACATTTGGGTAGTGAGAGGACAGTCGACGAGCTGGAGCCCATTTCTACTGGCCCAAAATGAATGCAGATGGTGACCAGTATATCAAAACTTGCAGCAGACACCTTCAAAGAAAGGTCCAGCAACAGAAAGCAGCAACCTTGGTTAACATTGCCACTAGTGTACTCATTGAGCTTGTATGTATTGACTTTAAGTTTAGAGCCCAATGCCAAAAACATTGGAAATACACTTGTCCTAACAGACTGCTTCACTCATTATGCACAATCATATCCCACAAAGGACCAGAAAGCAGCCACCATAGCCAAGGTGCTTGTTTAAAATTATTTGTCCACTATGGTGCCTCACAGCGGATCCATTCCGACCAGGAAGAGACTTTGAAGCCACTTAATCAAAGAAATGCTATCACTCTGGGGTGTGAGAAGTCAATGATCACTCCCTATCACCCATAAGGTGCTCCACGACCTGAAAGGTTTAATCAGCTGTTACCGGACATGCTGAACCCCTTCACCCAAGGACTTCCTGCTTCCCTTAGGGAAGCAGGGAAGAGCAAAAAAACGAGCAAGGTCTAAACCGAGAAACACTAGCACAAACAGTAAAGAAGGTGACAAGACTTTCTATAGATACATTAGTGAAAGGAGAAAGTCCAGAGGGTATTGCTAAGATCAAAGGGGATAAGGGGCATGTGAGGAAGAGGACCATGTAAAAGCATCTATCCTAAATAGATACTTCTGCTCAGTATTTACTGAAGAGAAGGTAGGACAGGGCCCACAACTCTGCTCCATGGACACAGGGTGGAAGGAGGTGAGCACTAGTCCCTTCACAAAAGAAAGGGTCCTACAAGAGCTCGATAAGCTCAGTGTGGACAAGGCAATGGGACCTGATGGCATACATCCCAGGGTACTAAAGGAGCTAAGGGTGGAACTAGCAGAGCCATTATTAGAACTGTTTAGTGAGTCTCTGAACATAGGAGAGGTCCCAGAAGACTGGAGAAGGGGTCATATGATCCCACTCCACAAGAGTGGTAGCAGGGAGGAGACAGGGATCTACAGACCAGTCAGTCTTACCTCAGTAGTGGGCAAGATTATGGAGGCACTCCTTAAAGAAAGGATAGTGCAACACCCGGAATCCATAGGAGCACAGGATCCAAGACAGCATGGGTTTACAAAGGAAGGTCCTGTCAAACTAATCTCATAGATTTCATTGACTGGGTAACCAGAGTGGTGGACCAAGGGGAGCAGTTGATGTCACCTACCTTGACTTCAGCAAAACTTTCAATACTGTTCCTCATTGAAGATTGATTAATAAGCTGGGTAAGCTCGAGGTGGGTCAGGCGTTGGTCAACTGGGTGGCAAACTGGTTGATGGGCAGAAAACGAGAGTGGTGATAAACAGTATACAGTCAGAAGAGATGCAAGTCACAAGTGGGGTACCCAAGGGATCAGTCCTGGGGCCAGTCCTCTTCAATATCTTCATCAGAGACATTTCAGATGGACTGGAGGGTAAGTTTGTCTGTTTGCAGCTGACACCAAGATCTGCAACAGAGTAGATGATCCAGATGGGGTGGACAGAAAGAAGAGATCTGGATAAACTAGCAAAATGGTTGGAAGCATGGCAACTGGGGTTTAAAGCAAAGAAGTGCAAGATACTAACATACTAACATACTAATTGCCAGCAGATTAGGCCTTATGGTCTATCGAGTCTGCTTGAACCTCAGATCCTAGTTGGTGCGAGGCCCTCCCCTCTTGTGTTCCAGAAACCCTATCATCCATCCCCCCCCTGGGCAGGCCATCATCTGATACATCCGCTTTCTGTGTCTGTCTCACCCTCTCTTGAAGCCCTCCACTGTGGATCTCTGAACCAGCTTGCCAGGCAGCACGTTCAAGGATCCACTACCCTCTCAGTGAAAAAACTCCCCTCTTTTCCCCCTCCTCTTCCACCTTCACTTCAAACCATACCCTCTGGTGATACTTCCCTGCTTTAGCCAAAAGATCCTCTCCGTGTTTACCTATTTATTCCCTTGAGGTACTTGAAGACCTCAATCATGTCCCCGTCTCTCTCTCCTCCAATGAAAACAGGCAGGCTCACCAGTCTGTCCTTGTCGTCAAATCCCCTAGTCCTCGTATCATCTTAGTTGCCCTCCTCTGTACCCTCTCCAGGAGCTGTATGTCCCTCTTCAAGTGTGGTCTCCAGTACTGTACACAGTACTCAGGTGTGGTCTAACCAATCCATTGTACAGTGGCAGAATCATTTCCCTGCTCCTAGAGGTTATTCCCTTACGATGCATCCCAACACCCTGTTTGCTTTGCTAGCTGCTCTCTGCACTGCTCGGAGTTATTCATACATGCATCCATCATGACCCCTAGGTCTTTTTCCCCTGTTGAGGCCTCCAGTGCCTCCCCTCCCAGGGTGTACCTGTGTTTAGGGTTTCCCATAAGATGTAACACCTTGCACTTGGTGATATTTAAATTTAATTTCCATGTGTGAGCCCACCTTTCCATGGTGTCCAGATCCCATTGCAGAGCCAACCTCCCTCTTCCCCTCAACTACTGCTCTCATCTTGGAGTCATCAGCAAAGAGACTCAATTCACACCCTATACCCTCCTGATGTCCGAAATGTATGCATTAAACAGATTGGACCCAGGACCGGAGCCCTGTGGTACCACACTACCGACCTCTCTAGGGTTGAGAGCTCCCCACCGACCACTACTCTCTGATTGCATCCAGCTAGCCAGTTTTCAATCCGTCTGACCATCAAGGCCTACTCCCAACCCCATCAGTTTCTTCACCAGACCATTGTGGGGACAGAGTCAAAAGCCTTGCTGAAGTCCAAGAATAATACATCCACAGGCTTTTCCTGTCCAGTTCTGATGTTACCCATTTGTAGAACTCCACAAGATTGGTTTGACAGATCTACCTGGCACAAATCCATGTTGCTGACTATCCAGACCTCCACCTCCTCCAAGTACACCCCCAATCGTTCCTTTAGTATAGTCTCCATTAATTTTCTCACCACCGAGGTCAAACTGATGGGTCTGTAGTTACCTGGTACTTCCTCGACCCCCTTTATGGATTGGCACCACATGTGCCTCGCCAATCCTAGGTACCCTCCCTGTCTCATGCGACCTGTTGAAGAGCTCAACCAGGGTGCAGCCAATGTGTCCGCCAATTCCCATAGTACTCTCAGATGAATGCCATCATTGGGAGATTTATCTTTCTTTAGGCCATAAGGGCTAACCACATGCTTCGGTGGAGATAGCATCATCTGTCCCTCCACCTTATTGGCCTTTTATCCTGATCCTGATGTGACACCCTTGGGGTACCTCTCCTCCCTCCCTCTTGCTCCATTTCTGCTGCTCCCCTGATCTCACTCGCTACCGCTTCTATCCCCATTGTGCCTTGCTTTATAGATATCCCATCCCCTCCTAGTGAACACAGGCGAAGTACTCGTTTAATACCTCTGCCTGGTCCCTTGCCTCTTCCACCACCCTCCTTCTGATCTCAACCTGCTGAGATGGCCCTTAGTTTTTCTCTGCTCCCAATGCACCGGAAGAACCCCTTTTCCTCTCTCTGTATCCCTGTGCCAGCCACTGCTCTTTACTGGACTTGCCCCGCCATCCAGGTGACTTTTCTAGATGCAACATGGTACATTTCCTTTCCTTATCCCTCTCATTGTTTTATACTATTTGTAGGCAGCCTTCTTTCTCTGACTGCTACCTGAACCTCACTGGACCACCAGCATGGTTTATGTGACCTTGCTCCCTTACATTTCACCTTAGTGCAGGTCCTGACTGCCTCATGAAGTCCCGTTTTATGACCTCCCATCTCTTTTCCACATTTGTCATTGTTGTAATCCTTCAAGTGATCCTTGAGAATATTTCCTATGCCCACAAAGTCTGCCCTCCTGAAGTCCACTGCCAGTGTCCTAGATCTCTCCCCTCCCCATGCTTATTTGAAACCAGACAGTATTGTGGTCGCTCCCAGTCAGGGATCCTCTACAGGGTCCCTTACCAGATCCCCATCCACCAGAACCATGTCCAGAACATGCCCTCCCTTGTGGGCTCCATCATGTGCCGTGCTAAAACACATCCTGGAAGCCGTCCAGCAGCCTCTGCTCCTTGGACACCTTAGAGGACATGATTCCCCAGTTTGTACCTGGCATATTAAGGTCCCTATCAACACCTCCCTCCCTTTTGGTCACACTGGGCAATGATGTTGTCCAGCAAACCATCCTCAGAACATCACCCATCCGGGGGCCTATATACTTCACCCAGCTGACCTTTCCTCCTGCGGGGTTCAGTAAGGTGACCCATAAAGGTCTTCCGTTTCCCTCTGCCTCTTCTACCTACTGAATTTCTATGTCATCTCTAATGAACAGAGCCACTCCACCCCTCTGCCCTCCTTGCTATCCTTCCTAAGCATTGTGTATCCCTGCCGTTAGGTCCCAGTCATGGTTTTTGTTGCTACGTTTCTGTGACTGCCACATCCACCCCCCCGAACAGCATGGCCTGGAACTCTGGCAACTTGTTTCCCAAGCTCCTGGCATTTACTAACACCACCCCATCCCTTATCCTGATCCCTTTGTTGAACCCACCCAGGTTCCTTATACTTCCATCCTCCTCTGCTCCTCCTGAAACCTCCTCCCCCAGTCTGTTTCCCCCTCCACCCTTGGGTTTGAAGGCTACTCCCTCATCTGGAGGAGGGCTTCTGATCAACCCCTCCCTTATCCCTCCCCCTCACAAGTTTAAACCCCACTTTTCTTGAATGTAGTCAGCCACCCCTGTGAGGACTTCCTTCCCTAATGGGGCAAGATGAAGCCTATCCTTGGCATACAGTCCCTTATCCTCCCAAACTCCTTTCCAGTTTCCTAACACTCTCGACCCACTTTCTTCACCCCACTTCCTGAGCCAGTCATTAACCTCTGTGATCTTCATTTTTCTCCACTGAGGCCTTTGGAACTGGCAATATCTCCAAAAGAAATGTTGCATCCATTATCCCGACAGACTCTGGCAAGTTCTCAGAACCTTGTTGGATTTCAAAAGGCTATTTCCCTCTAGATCGTTAGTCCCCAAATGCACCAGAAATCCGATTTCCCTCCACAATCCCTAACCAGTTTGTACACCATGAACTTTGCTCTGTGCATCAGCCCAGAGATACTCACTACCTTCACCTGGCTATAGCATCCACCCGCTGTCCACCCAATGGATACCCTTAATCATCAGTCTCCCAATAACAGAACCTTAACACCACCATCATCCTTATGGTTACCTCCACTATGTGCTGTCAACCCCCATCCCCTTTATTCGTGATCTCAATTCCATGGGAGTTTTCCTGCCTTATTAGAGACCCCCTTGTCACCTTCCCTTTCTGCCTCCCTTGTTATTTTCCCACTTAACTCAGACCCCGAATAGGTGTCCCTTTAACCCTCTCTTATCAGAACCATTTATCCTGGCCTGATCAGTGTCCCTTCCCCACACCACCGTCCTCCTCCTTGTAATAGTACCCCTGCCTCCAGAGGCCCTCTGTGGTCTCCTTTACCTAGGGCTCCATCCTTTGTACAGACCCCCTCCTGGGGCCCTTCCCACCTCCTTGTCTCCCAGTTTCTCTCCAGTTGTGCTCTCCTCCCTCATGTCTGCAATATGCTGCATCTCCCCATCTGCTTAACATTTATGTTTCCCTTCTCTCTCTGGGACTATTTCTATCCTTTCCGTTGCCAGTCTGTGATGCCCTATGGGTATCAGACTCCCTCCCCAGCCTCTGTATCAGTTTATTCATTTTCACCAACCCCTTGCTCCCCTCTAGGTTGCCTAGTAGCTCAAATTTATTGTAACACTCTATGACAGCCTCCATCAAGTAACCTGAGTTTCCCTGACTGCCCTCTAAACAGCCCTCTTCCTCCCCTTGCCTGTTCTCCTTAGGAGCTGCCTTCCCACAGTCTGCTCTTTCAGGCTTCCTACAACAGCCCCTCCTGACTCTTCCCCTCCACTCTCTTTATATTCGAATGTTTACCCGTAAGTTTTCCCCTTAGCGTCAACATCCCTATCTAAGGGCCCTCTGTCCCTAATACCCCCCGCTTGGTGTAACATAACGTCTTGTAATTTCTGAGAATGCCCCAACCTCCCTCAGCTCCACCCTTCTGCCACCCATATCCACACCCTTATCCTTGGACACATCCCCAACTCCCCAGCTTACCTCTTAACCAATATACTTCACTCTGATATGAGGATAGCTGTCTGCAGAGGGGCAGCCTCCCTCTCTCAGGCCCAGTGAGAATTATTGCCACTGCACAGCCTGTGCAGCCTACAACCCTTCCAAGATGCCTGCCATGATGGAATGTCACCACCCTGTTTGTCTCTCTGTTCATAATGGCACACCCCTTTTCTCAGTCCCTTCCCCTGGAATACCATCTCTCTCTCTATACTGACTGCAATTGTTTATGAACCCTATTTCAACCCCACCAATAATGTTTCCAAGTCTCACAAACACATACAGTCCAGTGTGTGTCCAGTCCTGCTAACAGTGTGTGTATGCAGACATCAGGTACCGTGTGACATCACAGGCCCACTAGTTCCTGTTGCTTTAAATTTCAGTCACAAACAGAAATGCACAGCCCTTGAATCCCAACCCCAGTGGCTTTTCAGTATTTAAGAAAGCCTACAAAACAGGGTGGGTGGGAGGCTCTACCACCACCAGGCAAACATCACATTAAATTTCACTCTAATTATCACTGCCAAACAAGTGTTCCCACAAGCCCCAATAGTTACAATATCACAGCCCAAGTAACAATTCTAACTCAAAGTAGTAATTTTAACACACAGAACTAATTTCAAGTACAAAACTATTCAAATATTTCAGTTAAAACAGAATATAAACAAAACCTCTTTCCTAAACAACCTCCTACTTCTGTTCCCAGGTGGAAAATGCACATAGGGAAGAGACACCCTAAAAACCACCTATAGGCTGGGGGAGTTGCTGGCAGTCACGAGGAAAGAGACTTGGCGTCATCATCACCGATGACCTGAAATCATCCAAGCAGACCACTAAACCAGTAGGTAAGGCTAGAGGATGTTGGGCGTATTACTAGAGGTATCACAAGTCAGAAGAGGAGGTAATAATCCTCTTTCTGAGACACTGGTTAGGCCCCATCTGGAGTACTGCATGCAGTACTGGGCCCACCTTCACAAAGACATTAACCAAACTGTGGCAGTCCAGAGAAGGCAACAAAATGGTGCAGGAACTGCATCAGAAAACATATGAGGACAGATTAACTGAGCTCAATATGTACCCTAGAACAAAGGAGGAGAGAGGTGATATGATCGAAACATTCAAACACCTTAAGGGCATTAACAAGGTGAAACAGTCTAACATGTTTCAATGTAAGAAAAATAGCCAGACAAGAGGACACAGCATGAGATAAGAGGAGGCCTATTAAGGGGTAATGTGAGGAAGTTCTTTTTCACAGAAAGGGTGGTGGATGCATGGAATAGCCTACCTCAGGAAGTGGTGGATATGAATACAGTGCAGGGCTTCAAACAGGCATTGGATAGGCATAAGGGAGCAATACAGATAAGTATGAATAGTTAGACCGTTGACAGAGCAAAGGCCAATGGCACATTCATAAGGTAGAAGAAGAAATGGGCATACTGGATGGGCCTTGTGGTCCTTATCTGCCACCAACTTCTATGTTTCTATGTAGGACAAGCCAAGGTGGAGCCAACAAATAAGTACCTTGGTGCATGCTTATAATTGCACTCGCAACAATGCAATAGACTTTTCACCATATAAACTGATGTTTGGTGGAAAGCATGATTATCTGTAGATATTTGCTTTGGACTATTCCCAGATGGAATTCAGGCAGACAACTATTTGAATACGTTCACAAGCTCAAAGCACAACTCAATCATGCCTACAATTAGCTCACACTATGGCTGCCAAGAAAAACCTAGCAAATAAAGTAAGGCATAATAAAGTCAAAGCCAAGAGCTGCAACTTGGAGATCGTGTCTTTATGAGAAATTTGGGCTTGCACAGAAAACACAAGATAGCTGTCCGTTAGAGTCACACTCCTACATAGTCATAAGTAAGTTGGATGATCTTCCAGTCTATAAAGTACAGCCAGAAAGAGACACCAGATCTGTAAAGACCATTCTTCAGAATCACCTTCTTCCAGTTGGGCAAATTATCTTAGATACAATACCGGAAAGTGATACACCAGCTGGGCCTATTACCAGATCTGCCTCTTGAAAAAAACAGACCAACCTCTTGCCTTGCAGCAGCCCAAGTCTTCAACGGTAATGCTGTCATTAATGATAATGTCAATTCGAGTCTGATGAAAGTGAATATGGGGCTGTGTATTACCCTTTCTTTGAGTTGGCTCAGCTGTTACAGGATTCCTGCTTGTAATGTTGGAAATAATGCTGAAAATTCACAAATGTCTGGTAATCCAGCCCTCTCAACTACCCTGCCACCTGAAAATGAGGTACAAAGTGTGACTTCAGAAGTAGCTGACTCTATGTCTTGTGGAACTGTTTGAGACTGAAATCGCTAGTCCTGACCAAGAAAGTGAGGACCCAACTGGTGAATCTTTATTTGAAGCTGAGATATCTGGGCCTAGTGAACCTGACTTCATGTTGACCAGTATTGCTAATTCTGAAAGTGACAGCAGTGTGCTAATTGACTTAAGTTTGGTTGAAATATCCCTTGCGAATAATCTAGAGTTTACAGAGCAAGAAGAGGCAAGTGCAACCCCAATACAAGTAACACTTCAACTCTGGCAAAAGAGAGTGCAGCGGTGTTGCTTTCTAGAACCTGTCTTACTAGTGGACAATAAGCTGGGATTGATCAACCCAAATGCCAGTGTTGAAAGAATTTTGCCTGTGCCCCTATGCCTAGAAGACCAGAAAGAGTTGTCAAACCTGTGGGTATGGCTTACGTATGATTCCCAGGAAAGCCTGTGAACCTTCCTATGAATTGATCCATAAAGGGGTATACATCACTACTAATTCTCTTCCTAAGATAGGATTCACTGCAGCTTCAAGTTAGTGATAAAACCCTCCAACCAATATACACATGGTCATTTTACAGAGTTCCCAGAGTTAGCTGACAGGTTCAGGTTATCAGCCACATGGGTTTATTTACAAAAGGCATTAAAGAAACATGTAATGCATATAAATAACTATCTAAGGCAGTATGGAAACACAAATGCAAAATGTTAAAATGAAACTACAATAATATAAATGATATTATTGCTTCTAGAATACCATTTACAAGTAAAGCATGCTTTATGATAAATATTGATGATGAAACTGTGCAGTAATGTATAGTGATTTAAGTTTGCAACCTGTATATAGTAAAACATAGTTTTACCCTAATAAAACTATTAATTGTGTATAGACTTGATCACAGCCAAGTTTCCTTGGCAGTGGAAGTGTAGCCCCCACCAATTTGGGGATTACCTTGGGTGTCTTCCAGGCTCTGACAGTGCCTGCTGTTGGGAAGGTGTCTATTGGAGGTGGTGGATCCATGGTTGTCTGGTGGTCCTGTTGATCTGTGTGGGCATGCCGTGTTGGGGCCCATGTCAATTCACTTCTGTCATTTCACTCCATGACAACTGGCTCCGGTGACAATTCACCCTGTGACAACCTGCCCCTAACAATTTGTGCCCTGGTGGAGTTAATTAAATTATTAGCTTGTGGGAAGTTGTCATGGAGCAAAATGAACACTCTGGAACTGAGCACCTAACATCACCAAGAACATGGCCTCTGTCCTGGCTGAAATACTGGGGGATAAGCAGAGACAGGGACATGTAGTATGGATGATCACCAGCCCAGCACCTACCACAGACAACCAAAAACAGTGGCACAGACAAGAACTGAGATGGGACTTATCAGTACTGTCCCATGTTCCTACTGCTCCACAGTGCTTTTCACTCCCTACTCAAGCAGAAGTACAGTGTTCATTTATTTCTGTAATATGCACGTGCACCTTTACTGGCATTCCCAATCATCATAAAGTTGCTGCTGTTCATTCCACGGCTGTCTCGTGTTCCTACTTCAGACCGATCATTGTCATACTCTTCACATTATGGGCACTGCAGAACAAAGGAGCATATTGACTGAAGTCAGAAGCTGCACTGTGAGTAGAAAAGCTGGAGATGGAGCTGCAGGACAGAGTGTTATGTTGAGCAAAATCCTGGAGCTCCGCTGCACAGTAAAATAAATGATAGTCGCTGTAGGATGCCTGTAACTGTGGTGATGTGCAGAGTGTACTACAAGAGGAGAAGCCAGAGCTACATTTGTGCTGGCCATCTTAATTGACTGAATAAATAAATAAATAAATGTGTGCGTGTGTCTGCTGGTGACAATGGATATGGGTTCATTTCTACCTCGCGACAACTTCCTGCAAGCTGTTAATTTAATTAACTCCACCAGGGAGCAAATTGTCAGGGGCAGGTTGTCGGGATGTAATTGTCACTGTAGTTGTGAGCCAGTTGTCATGGAGCAAAATGATGAATGATTGTCATGCTCACCGTGGTGTGCCTCATGCCTGTCCTTTGGTGGCACTGCCAATGTGCTAATGGGTGATCTGGGCTAGGGGTCCAGTGCCTGGGGCTTGTAGCCAGCCAGGCGCCGTCCTGATTGCCCCTCTCAGTAGTTGATGGCAGGGAGGAGGGAGCACTAGCTAGTACTGTGGCTGTTTGTTTCTAATATTTTGTTGAATTTGAATTGGAGTGCTCATTTTGACCTGCCTTCTTGCAGCTTGTGCAACCAGTGGAACCGCTGTGTTTGGTCTGGGACTTCCAGGAATTGGACCGGTTGGGCACAGGGGACCTCACAGGGTCCTTAGTTCAGGTGCCTTGTGGGAGAAATCAGAACTCTAAGGTTTGGCACCTAAAGAAATCAATGGGAGCATAGGATTGTGACTGACAGCTCCCCAACCAATAGAATTTCAGAAAAAATGGACTGGTCCGAGAACTGTTATTCAAACAGGAGGAGTGCAGCTTGAGCTCTTGAACTGAGAGGGAGCTTCTGTGGAGTTTATTCCCAAGATTCTATGGAGTAGGTGCCCTGTTCAGGCTTGTGGGATTCTGACCCAGGACAGCCTAGTTTCCTCTGGCATGTGTCTGCAGTCCTGAGTTGGGAATCAGTGATCAGAGACTGTTTTCTGCAGGTTAAAGGTTTGCATAGCAGAGCAGCTGTAATTGCAAACTGGCCTGAAACTGAACTGAGAAGTGGAGAAGTGAATGCTCTTTCCATTTGATGTGCTGAATGCTTGAGGTGGACCAAGGTCTTATACTCAGGATAACTGTTTACGACCGGAGCCAGTTGCCTTGTTTGACCAAATTGTCAACCGGCTGGAAGTTTTCTCAGCCCAAAAACTGAACTTTTCTAGAAGTGGTTTATCTGACCTTGGGCTTATGCCAAACCCGCCCAAGCTGTCTATTCCACACCAGTTACAGTTATCGCAGCAAGAAACAAGCTTGGGGATCCAGCCTCTGCATGGCAAGGTATAAGGAGTTGTAGCCACCTGGAGGAAAGGCTTTGATCTGGAAGTGAGTCCTGTCATCCCAGCTTCCCCATGCTCTGCAGTGCTCTACAACAAGTCTTCTTTTCACCAGGCCATCTTCTAACTACTGGTGTTGTGAGTAAACTCACGGTAGCTCCCTGCAACAAGTTCTTAAATAATTCTGTGGTACCATCTGATTTCCTTCAGTGTGTTTACAGGGTTACACTGGACTAGACCAACCAGTCAAGGATACAATTAGCCAAGGTCTTTGTGCATGTTTAACTGCCTTTTCTTCCCATCAAGGGCCACAACAACAGCTGCAATCACTGGCAACATTCAGGCTAGCTACAGTTATACTCTGGGTACCCAGCAATTGCAAGACTGTTATAGTGGGACTGAATGCATGCATGCAAAGTAGCCTGGTTAAAATCCAGTATAATAATCATTCATTTAGATTTGCTCCTTTCCTTGTTCACAGCCATCAATAAATTCAGATTTGTTGTTTCACTGTTGAACTGACTCATGAATATTTCATTGCCTGGTTTAAGGTTAATGTGTCTGGGGAAAAATTATTTAAAACTGCATGTCTGTTTTGAATACTGGTTTACAGGGGGCTCCAGGGTGTTTGTCAAAGACCAGACCCTGGTGGTAAGTGCAAAGGGGTATGTGCATATGATTAATGCTCATTGCAAATTGTGTGTTAACTGCTGTGAAGGCTGGCTTCAATTTCAAGGTATGTGGTCACTAGGTGGGTTTGTAGGGGTTATAGCTTCTCAGAGGGCTATACCAAGTTGGATAAATACCCCACATACTTTACTTTGGTGGAAGCACCAAAATATTGTGGTTACTGAGGGAGGAACCCCAGTAATTGTTGAAGTTTGAATCAGGTCCCTCAGCCTGTTGTCAGATGTCTGAAGGCAGGGCAGTAACCCTAGAGATAGCACCGCCTAGGGTTACAGCCATATCACAGAAGACCTTTGTAATCTAATCCTCACAAACAGTACTTTCTTTATTGATTTTCTGTGTGATTGCAAACCTTAAGCTACTGATTCAGACAAATATTTTATATACACTTCTGTCTACAATAAACATTATAATATAATTACCTTGTGTCATTATTTCCATATCCTCATGTGGGGCTTAGACATGTGGCACCTTTTTGCCCTCATGCTGGAAATGCCAGATTTCCTGTTGGGGGGCATGATGGGCTTTTTCTTTCCTTGGGTCTGTCTGCCCATATGAACTCTCTTCTCCTTCTCCTACATGCCCACCTCGTGATAAGTTCCCCACTGTGGCACTGCTCACACAACATGCCAAGAACAAAGCCACCAGGCAGTGGTTGCATGAAAGAATTCCACAGGCAGTCCATGCTGCTGACCATGTGCAGAGAAAATCTGACTCCTGCCCCAAATCCAGTAGCTCAAGTAGCAGGTTTACCTGTAGATGTTTACCCCATTTGGTTCCTCACAATCTCGCCACTGCTTTCCCTGTATCCACCATTTCTACTGCCTCTCACCAACAAGAGCAGACAATCAGTGGCAGCAGAAAGAGTATGCTACAGTCATATGTAACAAGATAACAGCATAGTTAGAGCAATAGAACTAAGAAAACAGCTCACACTAGGTATTCAGCTGTAAGATAAATTAGTGCACAGCACCACCACCAAGAAATTGTTGCTGGTTCACCTGATAGGTTGCTGATGCACATGTGACTTCAAAAGAAATATGACCCATCTTGGCCTGTAATTTGATGAGATTAGCCCAGTTTCGATGTCTTCCCAAGCTGTATCTAGACTAAAACTGGTTATTTATTGGTTTGTGACTACATTCTAGACTGCAGGCAGAGGAGTACTTATCCATAATGCATATTTTTACCTAATTATACAATCTAAAGTCATCCAACCCATACAGCATGCTGGGTTTGAATTTTATTTCTTGTTTGAACATGTGTGTCTCCCAGGGTGGGAGGTGGAGTGCCTCAGAAATGTAAACCCACACAATCACTTTTACTAGGTGAGTATATTACCATTATGGGGATAATTTCTAAACCCCTCCAGGATCCTTAAATCTAGGGTTTAAAAAGTAGTACCCGTAATCTAGGAAGAGGTAGTTAAGTTGTGTTCTGATGGAAAAGACATGGCCACTTAAAGGACTGAGTGACTGAAGTTGGTTTTGGAATCCTGTGCGATATCGGAGTCTGTAATGTCTCGTGAAAGAGTAAATTGATGTCCATGTGGCAGCTGCACAGATCTCCTCTATTGTGACCAGATTTCTTTTGGCCCATAATGTTGCAACTGCTTTGGTGGAATGAGCTTTAAACCCATGGTTTGAGTTTCAGCACTCATTCTGTAGGCCTGTAGGATGGATTTCTTGATCCAGGATGGTATAATAGAGTGTGATACTGGGTGTCCTTTCTTGTGTCCTTGAATGATGATAAACAGTCTGTCCATCTTGCATATGTCCCTTGTTCTGTTGTCGCATGTGACAGTAACCCTCTTCATTCCCAGAATGTGAAGTTGAGGCTCCCTTGTGCCCTCTTTAGCTGGCATTTGAGTTAACAATTTAATTGTCTCAGATGGAAATCTGAGCAGACCTTAGGCAGGAATGACAGGGTTGTTTGCAGTGTTGCCCTGTCCTCATGGAAGATCAAGTATGATTCCCTGCAGGATAGGGCTTGCAGTTCACCTGTTCTTCTGGCTGAGCAGATTGTGACCATGAACACTGTCTTGAGATGCATCCATTTTAGATCCACTATGGGTAGCAGTTTGAATGGTGTGGTTGTCTTGGCTTTGAGAACTAGGTTTAAGTTCAAGGGAACTGTGATCTGTTTGACCTTAGGTCATATTCATGGTGGCTTTCAGAAAGGGAAAAATATTAGGTGAGCTCCTGGCATTACACTGTCTATTTGTCCTCATGCTGCTCTGATTGTCACTCAGCTGCACTCTCAAAGAAGATGGCAAGAGTCCCTGATCTAGGTGTTCTTGTGGGAATAACTGTATGTCCACTATAGATGTGGTCTGTGGGCATAATTATCTCAGGAGCACCATTTCAAGAAGACAGACAATTATTTTTCACATGTGGACCTCTTCCTGGACATCATCATGGTATCTATTATGATGGGAGATAGCCAGCTTTTAACAGTCTCTCCTTTTCAGGAGCCAAGCTGTCAATCTGACATTGTGACGGTTGGGAGTGGAAGACTGGTCCCTGTTTCAGTATGTCACATCTGAGTGGTAGTCTCCATGGGTGGTCCAGGGCCATGGCCAACACAGCAATGAACCATGACTACCTGCACCTGCATGGGGTGATCAGAATTACCCTCGCATTGGATTGTCAAATTTTCTTTAGGGCTTGTGGGATCAGGGAGTGGGGTGGGAAGACATATGCCACATTGAAGTAGCATTCCAGTATCAGGGCATCCACTCTCATAGATTGGTTGTCTTTGAATCAGGAGTAAAATCAGGGTATTAAGTGTTTTTGCTGTTTGCCATGAGGTCCACTTGCACTGGACCCCAGCATATATTGATGTAGTTGAACCCACGGGGTGAAGTTTCCACTCACATGGCTGGATCTGTTGGCAACTCAACCAGCCTGCCATCATATTCAGTTTAGCTAAGTGGATGGCCACAATCCTGGCTAAATTGCTTTGGGCCAAGGACAGGACCTTTGTAGCCTCTTTTGCATTGTTTTGCAATGTACTCTGTTGCACAATCTAATGAGTATGTGTTTGGTTTTGATTAGGTGATTGTAGTGCAGTAAGGTTAGGAAGACTGCCCTAATCTCTTAAGATACTGATATGTAATTTCGACTTGGCTAGAGACTATTTCCCTGAGCTGATTGATGGTCATGACCACCCCTTTCCTGTTAAGATCTCATCATGTTGAATGTCAAAGGCATCTCCTTGGACAGATTGTTCCTGTGTGTCCACCATTTTAGTGAAGAAGCTACCTGAGGTGACATGGTTAAAGTAGTTGTCAGATCATGATTGTGAAGGGCTCATGTTGGATGACCAAGAGGAGTAGTTGTCTCACGTTCCTCCTGGCCAGAGACCAGGTCTATACAGAAATCATAAGTCCCAATACTCGAGGCGCATGTTCCAGAGTGGGAAGTCTGTTCCTTTGCAAGCTGGACACTTGTATTATTAGATTGTTGATACACTTGTCTGAGTGTCATACTAGGCTTGCTGCTGTGTTGATAAGGGTGCCCATGTGCTCTATGGACTGGCTAGGGTAAGATAGCTCTTGTGATGGGTGATCACCCAACTGTGCTTCTACAGGCATAGTAGTATTATTTGTGTCTCACATTGCAATTGTTGTGGGGATCTAGACCTGATTAACTAATCATCCACGTAAGGAATGACCTGAATACCCTGTTCCCTCTTCCTGGATGCTAGCCCTTTGTAAACCTTTCTGAATACTCTGGGTGCCAAGACTAGGCCAAAAGGTGTTGCCTGGCACTGGTAGTGTTTGCCCAGAATGTAGAATCTGAGGAATCTGTAGTGGGATGGCCTGATGGGGATGTGAAAGTAGGCATCTTTCAGGTTAATTGATGTGAGAAAGTCCCTTGAGCATATGATACTCACAGTGGACCTGATTGTTTTACCTTGAATGGCTTGTGTTGGACTGAGAGATTCAAGAATTTTAGATCTAACACTGGCTGAAAGTCTCCCATTTTCTTTGGAACTGTAAAGAAGATAGACTATATCTGCTGTTGTCTTCCTTCTGGTGATATACATCTACTATTGCTCTGTTTCATGTCAGGCCAGCAAGATTTAATCAATCTGCAATTGTTGTACCTCATGCTTTGAAACTTGTGAGATGATCTCATAATTCATTGTAGGGGTCTTCCCTAGCTCTATGGCACATCGCTTGTCTATTATCTCCAGCTCCTGTTTGTTGCTGTTGATTTTCTTCATCGACTGGCAAACTGGGGTATGATCCAACTGAGGATATGAGACATATTCGTTGCTTTGCCTGTGTTTTGTAGTTGGCGTTATGTGGAACCTGCCCTATAGGTTCCACCATGACTCCTGAATCTGAGGTTGTTGTTGGTTGGAGGATGTGAGGTCAAAACTATTTCCCTATTGCATATATGCCTCATCATCTGTCACAAAAGGGTTTGAGCAAAACCTCTGCCTGGATGAGAGATAGGTGGATCTGGTGGTTTGTTCCTCCCTTAGGGTTTTCCATTTTATTTGCCCTTGACATATTTGTCCAGCCCTTCTTCAAACAGTAGTGAACCTTTACAGGAATTTTATGAAGCATCACCTTTGGTTCATTGGCTGCCTCATAATTTAATCCACAGGGTTCTTGGTGATTGTAATCCGTAGTGGGATGGCCTGATGAGGATGTGAAAGTAGGCATCTTTCAGATTAATTGATTAATCATGGTCCTTTTAATGTCTTTATAAGTGACATTGCAGAGGGACTGGAAGGAAAGTATGTCTCTTTGCAGATGACACAAGATCTGCAACAGGGTTGATACACAAGGCAGGGTGGAAAGGATGAAAAGGGACTTGGCAAGTTGGAGGAATGATCAAATGTATGGCAGCTTAGATTCAATGCAAAGAAGTGCAAAATAATGCACCTGGGAAACAAAACCAGGGAAGAGTACACAATGGTGGCGAGATACTGACAGCAACAAAAATAGAAAGGGACCTGGGGTAGCATATCAAATTACCTAAAGGTGGGACAGCAATGTGAGAAGGCAGTAAGAAGGGCTGGGGGATACTGGGATGCATAGGAGAGACATCACCAGTAGAAAACAGGAAGTTGTTGGCCCTCTGTACAGACAGTTGGTAAGACCACATCTGGAGTACTGTGCACAGTTCTGGAGACCCAATCTTCAAAGATATTGACAGGGTGGAAGCTGTCCAGAGGAGGGCAACCAAAATGGTGCAGGGTCTGCATCAGAAGACATATGAAGAAAGACTAAAGGAACTAAAGATGTATATCTTCGAGGAAAGGAGGAGATGGGGACATGATAGAAACTTTGAATACCTCAAGGAATCAGCAAAGTCCAAGAGGGTAGCATCTTTCAAAAAAGAGATGTGGAAAACAAGGGGCACAATTTGAAGATAGAGGGGGATGGCTCAGAGGTAATGTGATGAATTATTTCTTCACAGAGGGTTGTGGATACATGGAACAGCTTTCCTGAGGAGGTCATAGAGTCAAAAACAGTGGGGAATTCAAGAATGCATGGGACAGACATAAGTCAATTCTAGTGGGGGTAGGAGAAGTAGGCTGTTGATTAACTAGAATCTGCAACTTATCTGATAGGTAGGGAAATGGGCAGACTAGGTGGGCCAAGGGTCCTTATCTGCCATCAATTCTATGTTTCTATGTACCATAATTGACCAGTGACACTTCTCTGGCATAGATTGTGAGGAAGTCCACTGCCATGTCTGCTAGATATTTAGTGGATACAATATAATTTTCAATAGTTATGCCTCTTTCAATTTTGGTGCTAATGTCTTATGCACTTACTGTATCAAGGCAAGTTGAGCTCTCTTGCTCATGCTCCAAGCCCTGCCAGCTTGATGTTCTTCATCAGTATGTCTTCTAACTTCTTGTCTGCTGGGTCTTTCAGGCCAATTGCACTTTCTGAAGAGAGACTGTGTTCTTGTTTAAGGTCATTATTTGTAGATCCACTGCAAGGGACATGCACTACAACTGTAACTTGTCAGCCTGCAATGTGTACATTTTGTCCAATGAGCAGCACTTGGGAATACAAACAGGGTCTGTCAATTTCCATTCTTTGGTTATTACTTCATCAATGGATTTGCACACCAGAAATGAGTCAATCTGTTTGGCTGTTGGTATCTGGGAGGCCATTAATTTAGATTATGGTGGTGGTGGTAGGGTATCAAACCCTACCATTGCCACAATACTGTATACCAAGATTAGGATTTGAACTGGGAAGCACCTCTTGGCTGTCAGGGACTAGGGCTTACTTCTATGTTTACCTCATTCTGGATTCCTTCCCTGAGTTGTGTTCTGGAGTATTTGGTCATGGGTCCACAGGTGTTGGTTTGGCAGGTGCAGTAGCTGGCAGGATAGCCAGTGTGGGATTATGCGGACTAGCTATCTCTGCCATTTTCTAGCATGGCTGTCATAAAATGTGTCTGAATCATCTGCTGATTCTGTAGGGTGATGTCAGTGGTGTCCATTAGTTGGCCAGGTGCTTCCTCAACCAGAGCAGAGGCAGTGTCAAGTGGATTATATTTTGGTGGTCTAGACATGGAAGACACTTGGGACAGTCCACTGGAATCAGCTTAGCTGCATGAAGCTTCAGACAATCGTGAGGGCTCGCCAGCTCAAAGGGGCTGAGGTGGCCCAAATGGTCTGTTGAAAGTGGAACATTGCAAGATCTGCAGATCTTTGTCTTACCCATATTCACCCTGTGAGGATACACAATTAGAGGTGAGAGTGTATGAGAGGGAGTTCCAAGACTGGTGGACAATTACCACAATAAACCCAGAGTAACTGGAGGGCTATTGGTGCCACAGTAAGTAAGGTGTGCACTCGTACTAGAACTCCACAACTAGAAATCTTCTGGATATTGAAAACTTTTATTTCCAGGCTTAGGAGATGCTGAAAAAATGGCCCCAGCACCTTGACCCCAGAGGTCTTCCTCAGGGACATGTCCAAAGCGGGAAAAACCCCAATTTATATTGTTGAAAGGTCACATGACATTGTGACAAACCAAAATTAATACATTCAATTCTCCTTTGTAAAAAGTAAAATAATAATCATAATATGCAACAGAAAAGTGATATAACAAACACCAAAATAAAATGGCGTCACATCTTAAACAAATATCTTACAGTAAATGAAATGTAAATTTAAAGTTGGAGAGAAAAGGAAGTGCTTACACAAAAACAGCTGTGAACTCTTTACAGCTGTAAAGATTCCTAGCACTATAATAATAATAATCATAAACTTTCTTTTATAGCGTAATTGAAAACCAAAGTGTTCTTTACATAGTTAAAATACATATAATTATAATAATAATAAATAATAAAACTTTATTTATTAAATGCCTTTCAAGCACCAAGGCGCTGCACAAATGAATGATAAAATCAGAAAATACACATATAAAATCAGTAATCTCAACCTAAAATCATAAAAGCCATATTCCACAAAGAGGTCTTAAAGACCCACTTAAAGGACTCCACAGTTGTGCATTCCTAAGCCGCGAGGCAGAGAATTCAGAGGTTGGGGCCACAAATACAAAGCCTTGGCCCCAGAAGACTTCAATATAACCCTCGGACCTCCAGCAACCCTCGTCAGCTGAGCAGACTGTCATAGGCGGTAAGGAATCAGAAGCTCTTTCAAGTAGTCAGGGCCAAGTCCGTGCAGGGCTTTAATGGTCAGAAGACCTACTTCAAGGGTGATCCGCCACTGTATAGGCAGCCAGTGCAGATCGCGCAGCACAGGGGTAATGTGTGTCCTTCTAGATACCCTCATCAACCTCCCAGCAGCGCTCTGCACTAGCTGCAAGTGGCGGATATCAACCCCAGGAAGCCCCAGGTATAGGGAGTTGCAGTAGTCAAGCCGTGAGGTCACAAAGGCGTGTATCAACACAGGTACATCGCTGGACGGAACAAGGTGCTTCACCCTGGCAATGTTCCTAAGATGGTAAAATGCAGACTTAACCACTGCTGACACCTGATGACAAAGGTCAGCCTGTCATCAAGTACCACTCCCAGGTTATGCACCCATTCAGAGGTAAGGATCTGGTCCCTCCCAGCAGTAAGCCAGAGGGTTGGCCAGATCCCAACCTCTATCCTATGACTCAGGTCCACAACCATAATCTCTAGTCTTACTGGCATTCAACTTTAACTAGCTCGAATTCATCCAGTCATGGATTTCAGGAAGGCAGCTATTATATACCGAAAGCACTAACCTGGTTGGGGCAAAAGACAGGTAGAGCTGGGTATCATCAGCATAACAGTGAAACCTCAGCCCATACCATCTTACAATGTCTCCGAGGAGCAGCATGTAAACTGCAAGAAAACATGGGGAAAGCACTGAGCTCTGGGGACACCACACGGTCAGAGGAGAAAATCCGACACAACTCTCTGTGTTCTCCCAGATAAAAAGATGAAAACCATCTGAGCACTATACCAGATAGTCCACAGATGGACTAACAACTCAATCAAAACCCCATGGTCTACAGTGTCAAAGGCTGAAGAGATCAAGGAGAATCGAGACAGAGCAGTTTCTCCAATCTATTGCCATCAAGAGATCATTAAGCACCGAACCAGAGCAGTCTCGGTACTGTGCCTCTTACGAAAACCAGGCTGGAAGGTTCGTAGATACTATGGATGGTCAAATGGTCCTTTAGCTAGTTTGCCACTACCTTCTCAATAACCTTCCTGATAAAGGGAAGGTTAGAGATAGGTCTGTAGTTGGCAAAAATGTCTGGGTCCAGAAAGTCTTCTTCAAGGAAGTCACCACAGCTTCCTTTAGGGAGCTAGAAACTCACCCAATTCTAGGGAGCACCAGATTATTTGAACCAGAAATGGGCCCATGATCTCAACACAACCCAAAATTAGGGAGGTTGGACCTGGATCTAAACTACAGCACGTGGAGCAGCCCTGGATGATCTGCATAATATCCTCGAACATCGGCAGGTCAAGGAACTCCAGGAGGCCGGGGTTCCATGGCCAAATGCCGACCAACAGCTTCCCCTTAGAGTGTATCAGGCAGATCTCTGATCTGATGTCGGCAACCTTATTTTGCAAAGAACTGAGCGATCTCGTCACACTCTTTTGTGAAAAGGCTCGACGGAGCTGGAGACAGGCTGGGTTGCACAGCCTGTCCACAGTTCTGAAGAGCTGAGCCAGTCAATCCTGAGCAACAGCAATCTCCCTGGACAGGAATTCTGCCTTCTTATGGGAGATCTGTGATTGGTATAGCCAGTAATGCTCCTCCAAACTAAGGTCAGTCGACTTCTAGAGCAGATTTCCGCCAACAACATTCTAACCATCGTCCCCACGTTGCAACTCCCTCAAGGACCCATCAAACCATGGGCCCAAGGGCGAGAGAGAGAGGATGAACACATACAGGAGCAATTGAGTCAAGGGCAGAGGAAATGGCCTGATTATAAGCCAAGACCATAGGCTCCAGACCCAAGCTGGCAACAGGAAACTCAGAGAGGTTCAATACCATCATTAGGTCTTCAAAGCGCACATCCCGTAGGGCGGTATCGAAACCATCTCCACAGGGGCAGACCTACGAAGGGAGCACAAAATTGAAGCCCATGGTGTAGTGATCAGACCAACTGATAGGTTCCACCACCAAATCAGTGTTCTCAATCCCCAGAAGAAAAACTAGATCCAAGAGTGACCGTGATTATGAGTAGCTGAAGAAACAATCTGTGTAAGGCCCAGTGATGTCATCAACTGGAGGAAGTGTTGACCAAAGGCTGAGAATTCGTCATTGACCCAGGCATTGAAGTCACCCAGAACCATTAATCTGGGTGACTTCAATGCCATATAAGCGACAGTCTGCCACTTTCTGCAGAGAATCCTCTTGTCTCCTGATGGACGGTAGATGAGGGCTATCCTGCAACCCACACCAGCTTCTATAGTACACTCAAAGGATTCAGCTTCCTCAACTGGTACACCTGTGAGTCCCAATCTGGTCTTAAAACAGACCACTACTCCCCTCCCCCAGCCGATCCAATCTCGGACGGTGAATCACCAGTACCCGGCTGGAATGGTCACCTCCAAAATGGGGCCAGCATTTCCGTCCAGCCAGGTCTTAGTGATGCAAGCCAGATCTGCTGTCCCAACAAAGTCAGAAATAACAGCAGATTTGTTTTAATAGATCTGGCATTGCACAACACCGCTCAAGCTGGACAAGGCTCTGAATCTGTCCGACTACTTGCCCATCCAAACAGGTGGTGCCCTTGGGTATGGGGACTAGACATGGATCTTCACATTCCAGGCTCCATTTGCCCCAGGGCATCTTCTGGACTTAACTGACCCTATATGAAAGGTCCATTCATTTGTCCTACCGTGTCCCGTCCCCACCACACCACCCCAACCCTCCTATGTACAATACCAAGTGTCCGACAGGCGCTGGTAGGTGGAAAATGGGAGGAGGAGGAACAAAAAGAGGTGAAGGCGTGGAGATTGGAGGATGAATAATGCGACCTGGGTAACTAGACAACACATACCACAAGCAGGAAACAAACTCACTGCTAATAATAAATAATTACTGATGCTTTTTCCCATAGGGAAACCCAGTTATAATTTGCCGTTATAGCAAACACGTGGTGGGTTTCCCTTGGAGCATACATCACGGCAGTCACTGAATTTCCTTCTGTAGGGTACCTTACCTCTTGGCCACAGACTTCGCCCTCAATCTTGGCAGTAAGTTGCTTTTTGTGAAAAAAAACTCTCCATCTGACCCTGTAAAAATTTAAAAAAGGAAACTTGTCAGCGGTGGAGAGCCCTCTCAGCAATCATGTGCCAGCTCACCACAACTGCCACTGGGCAGTCAGTTTCAAAATAAAAATAAAAATACATCTAATCAATGTTTTAAATGAAAAGCTAATTTCTTTATCCCTCTAATAAATGTGGTACTGTAACTTAGGGACTGCACAGTAACGGACTGCTCCATGGCTGCCTGAATTTGCTTTCTGCATTCTTTATTTTATTTTCTATAATTGCTGAGGACAAAAAGTGCATGCCAGCAATTATAAAAAATAAAATATGGGGTGACTTGTGAAAGCTTGATTTTACACACACCTCATTGTGGGATGCTTTTCACAAACCCTTTGGGCTTCATTTCTCGGGTTTATGTAGCATCCCACAACTCTGTGTGTGTAAAATCTCGTTACAGAGCCACCCATATATTATTCTCTATATAAATAACAGAGTAGACAATCCATAAGATACTAATGATACAGAGTGCAAATAGAGCAAATAAAATAATGACTGAATGCTTGCTGAGTAAGTGGGTTTTCAGGGCTGTCTTAAAGCTCTCCAAGATCCTGCACTCTCGAGTCTGGTGAGGTAGAGAGTTCCACAGGGTGGGGCACCATGCATAAAAGCCCGGCCTCAGACATTTTCAGATGAACCCTGGGAACCTCAAACAACCCCGCGTCAGTTGAGCGGAGAGCGGCCAGGCCTGTAGGGAGTCAGGAGTTCTTGCAGATAGCTCGGACCCAGTCCATGCAGGGCCTTATAGGTCAGAAGTCTGACCTTGAAGGTGATCCGCCACTGTACATGCAGCCAGTACAGTTCGCACAGCACGGGAGTGATGTGACTCGAATGAGGCCTCCCAGTCAACAACCGGCGCTACAGCATTCTGCACCAGCTGCAAGTGAGGGATATCAATCCGCAGCAGCCCCAGTTAGAGGATTTGCAGTAGTCTTTATTTACTTAGTCTATATCTAGATTATTATTCTTTCTGTTAATTTCTAAATAAATAAACACATTTTATAAATCAAAATAAACAAGTAGCTGGGGAAATTGTAAGGTGCTCCAAAATGCTATCCAGTGAAAATTCAGAGACAACCAATCCACATTGAATTTTTATATAAAACTTAATCTGTGAACCAAATAAAGCTTTGGGCTCCAAACTACGTTATATGTTTTTGTGTAAGTGTTTCCTTTCTCTCCAACTTTAAATTTACATTTCATTTAAGATGTTTGTTTAAGATGAGAATCTCAATTTATTTTGGTGTTTATTTCACTTTTCTGTTGCATATTATGATTATTTTACTTTTTACAAGGAGAATTGAATGTATTCATTTCTTGGTTTGTCACAATGTCATGTGACCTTTCACCAATATAAATTGGGGTTCTCACCGCTTTGTGACATGCCCCTGAGAAAGACCTTTGTGGTCGAAGTGCTGAGGCCATTTTTCAGCATCTTCCTAGCCTGGAAATAAATGTTTTGAATATCTAGAAGACTGCCTGGTTGTGGAGTTCTTCCTATGAGTGCACACACTTACTTACTACTGTGTTTTAGGCTAGCTACCTCTGTGTGCACTGACTGCCCTTGTCTTGAGTGCACTGCCATTTCTTGCAAATCAAAATAAGCCTTTCAGGAGCAGCCAGACATGCTATCTCAGCGTTTGGGCACAGTAAGGAAGAACTATTTACTTTGCTTACATTTTAACAACCTACCAAGCTGTTTTCCTGATGAAAGTTCTCAGAATTCAAATATACTGTTTCTTAAATAATTTATATATTAAGTTGTAACATGAATCACGTACCTGTTCAAGGGTGAGAAGAAATGCAGGACAGCTTAGGGAACAGCACTGCTCAGAAGATGCTGCTGCTGTGTGTCACAGGAAGATCTAGCCAGAGAGGCTTTATTTTCTGACAATTTAGCCAGCATCCCGGATTCTGGGAACTTGCAGACCTTTTCAAAGCTTTGAGTGACTACTATATCTGAACTAAATCATTTCTATAAATGTATATCCCTGGAAAAGTTTATAGACTTAGGAAGATCACCTAGGAGTTTAGAATTGACAAAAACCCACTTGTGGATTCCCGGATGAGGAAGTGGAGTCCAGGGAAGAGTGGGAAGCAGCACTTACTGAATGCACCTTATAATCAATTAAAGCACTAATCAAAAGAAACAAACAACATGAGGAGTGCCTAAATAAAGAAATTGAGACACTGAAAAGTAATCTTAGCATCCATCAACATGATTCTGAATTTGACACCCTGAACCATAATTTGGCAGTAAAAACTCACTAAACATGAAAAAGATCTCTTTCAGTGAAAGAAAACAAATTTGGCAAGAGGCATAAAAGACTTTGAAAGGGAGGGCTTTGCATGGGAAAGAAAAGCGTACTCATAGCCAAAACATGAACAGAAGGAGAAAATGTAGTCAGTCTAGAAACAGAACAAACTTTACCCCACAAAGACAATCTGTTGTAAGATTTTAAACAGAAGCAGTCACTGTCTCATCAGGGGAATCTGGGCAGTCTGAGGAGGAGACAGACAAAGACACCCCACCCCATCCCCAACCAAGAAGCTTTGAAACAAGCTAATAAACTATCAAAAATACAACCCAGAAAGGGGACAGTCAAAAAATGGGGTAAGAGACAATGCAAGAAAAAAAACAAGGAGGGTAGGAAGGGCAGGGGAAGAAACTTTCCTGCATCGTGCTCCCAAAGAGAAAATAAATGTGATTAACTTATCAGAACACACATTGACAGAGAATCAAATATGGTTACTCACTAAGGGACTTTGTTTTGTACAGTACTGAAGATTGACGTTTCACATTAAAGTAGACATCTACACATTTATTTGGAAGTTGAAATTAAAACTTTTCTTTCAAGACAAAATTGGTAGACATACAAACATGGGTCATGATTTTGAATGCTCCTTAATACCAAAACTGCGTTATAGCACGAGGATATTGACATGGACCCCTTGTTTTGAGGACCTTGATTTTGGCACTAGCTCAGAACCACTGGATTATTTAATTTCTGCTTTGAATCAGTGCAATGTGGGGAACATACAGGAGATTCAGAGCCAACCTTATTTGACATGGACTTGGAACAGGAATACTTGCTTGGACTGAATCTACTGGATGAAGTGGATGAGGAATTATTAAAGGGACCCAATAAGATGGACTTGTGTGATAGATTAGTCACACATGCAAAGTTTAAACCTAAATTGATTTTTATCTAAATGTGGTAAACAGCACCCTTATGAATTTTGAAAATCTAGTGAATCAAGAACTAGATAAAATCATCAACAATCGGAGGGTGAGATACAATACTAACTTATCCCATGTAGAACAGGATGCCATGAAAGTATTGCGGGACCTAAAAGGTATGATAATTAAGCCCCTGATAAACTGGGAAATATTGTACTGATGAATGAATCCATGTAAATAGCTATGGTAAAAGACCTACTTGACAATCCAGCTAAATATAGAAAACTTAAAGGTAACCCTTCACCTACTTTTAAGGGTGAGCTGTTTGAATTTGTTAACCTTGGTTTGGAACAGGGCTTCTTTACACAACATGAAGCAAGTTTTTGAAAACTGATTTTCCATAGTTCCAGCTTTTACTTTCTCTCCAAGGTTCACAAAAATCTAAACAACCCCCAGGCCATCCAATTGTGTCAGGGTAGGCTCTGACCCAATATTTAAGCTTAAATTTGGACCATTTTTGCAACCTTGTATCTTTAATTTGAAGTACTATATTCATGACACAATGGGCCTTCTAAATAAAATGAAAAATGTTAAATGGGAAAATAACTACAAATGGGCTAGCACTGATGTTGCTAGCCTATATACTTCTATCCCACATGACAAAGGGATTAGTGCGGTCTACATAACCCTATTGTTACAGGGTGGGGTCCCTGTCTCCTTCCTTCTAAAAGGCTTAAACTTTGCTCTTACTAGGAACTTTTTCTTTTGATCAAGAACTTTACCTCCAACAGTGTGGCACAGCTATAGAGGCATCATTTGCCTTCTCATATGCCAATATCTACATGGGCCAATGGGAGGAGGAATAGATCTATGATGTCAGACAAAACATATTTCATGGTTGTATTGTCTTTATTAATGATATACTGTGCATATGGGATGGAACCAGGGAGGAATTTATGCTCTATATCAATAATAATGACTTTGAACTTAACTTTACACATGAGATTAGTGAGCATACACTCAATTTCTTGGATGTCACCTTATGTGCAAACTCAGACAACATGATTTCCAGTAAAAGGATATAGAAAATTACAGCTGCAAACAGTAATTTACATCATAATAGTTCCAGCCCTTGCAGCCTGGTGGATTCCATCCCATATGCACAGTATATCAGAATACACAGAAATTGTATTACAGAACATGATTTTGAGTTGCAGGCAAGTGAATTAAAAATTGCTAGTTAATAGAGGGTACAACCTGACTAAACTCCAGATGGCTTTGGAAAGAGCCAGATCTTGGGGAAAAAGAGTCTTTTGGCCCCAAGAAATAAGGAATTAGAGGAGGAAATTCCTTGTACACTGTCTCTTGATTTCAGTTCAATATCTGGTTCAATAGGCAACTTAATACACAAGTTTTGACCATTACTAGCAAGTGATTCTGCAATAGAACCTGTTATTAGTCAGAAGCCAAGAGTCACGCTTAGGAAGGGTAAGAGCCTAAGTGACGCTTTTATTGAAAAGTCACTTCACCAGAACTGAAGTACCCAGCAATTGGCTACCAAACAACCCAGAGGGCTTTTTTCATTGTGGGTCTTGCAATGTCTGTAGGTATGCAACCACAGGCAATACCTACATACATCCACATGAACATCACAAATAAATAAAATTAAACAGTTCATAACATATAGGAGCACTTACGTGGTGTATGTAGTGTGGTGTACCTTTGGACTACAATATGTAGGCCTTACCACACCGATGTTAAAAGTGAGAATTCAAGAACTTATTAGAGCAATCCTCAATAAGAACTTAGAAAATGCTATTGGAGCACATTATGCAGTATCCCACCGTTTAAGCCTGATAGGACTGAAATGTATTGCTTTAGAGCAGGTACTTTGCCTGTTTAGAGAGGGTGACAAGCCAATCTTCTGGAGAAAAAGAGAGCCGATGGATTTTTTACTTTGGGAGCCTTAAGCCTCAAAGGCATGAATGAAGAAATTGATTTGCGACCATTTTTTGAAAAACTCCTAAAGGAGAGTATGAATTGAAATGAAACTTAAGTGACTAATAATAATGCAGATCTGAAATTTAGATTGAAATAATAATTTGCACACCATACTCTCTCTTCCAGATTATCACACTTACAAGAAAGTAATTAATACTCCACACTGCATAAATTTGCTTTGATTATCTATCTGCCCTGAAATCTTATGTCTGAGTCCTGATCCTGTCCTGAAAGTCAAAAATTCACCCTGGACATGATATAACATAGTTTGGAGCCCAAAGCTTCATTTGGTTCCAAATTAAGTTTTATATAAAAATTCAATGTGGATTGGATGTCTCTGAATTTCTCTGGCTAGCATTTTGGATCAGCTTACAATTTCTCAGCTACTTGTTTATTTTGATTTATAAAATGTGTTTATTGATTTAGAAATTAACAGAAAGAATAATAATCTAGATATAGACTAAGTAAATAAGACAATACTGCTAGGGAATCTTTAAATACAGCTGTAAAGAGTTCACACTTGTTTTTGTGTAAGCGCTTCCTTTTCTCTCCAACTTTAAATTTACATTTCATTAAAGGTATTTAAGATGTGACGCTCATTGTATTTTGGTGTTTGTTATATCACTTTTCTGTTGCATATTATGATTATTATTTTACTTTTACAAAGAAGAACTGAACGTATTAATTTCTTGGTTTGTCATGATGTCATGTGACTTTTTACCAAAATACATTGGGGTTCTCCCGGCTCTGACACACACTGAAGAAGACCTTTGTGATTGACGCTGCAGCCATTTTCTCAGCATCTTCCAAGCCTGCAAATAAAAGTTATGAACATCTGGAAGACTGCCTGGTTGTGAGCTCTTCCTATGAGTGCACACACCTTACTTACTACTGTGTTTTGGCTAGCTACCTCTGTGTGCACCAACTGCCCTTGTCCTGCACGCACTGCCATTTCTTGAAAATCTATTAATTGCCATAGAGCGGTGAGCAACAGATTGTGGTCCCCTATGTTTTTGTATTATTCACTGACAGAAGCTAGCCATTGTGTGTGGAAGCCTGTCCTGCATCAGACCTTGCTGAAATAACAGATATTAGACCTGTGCAATATGGTCGCCAGATATGGGCTGGTACGCTTCCCATTTTCCTTACAGTCCTGAATTGTTGATGTAGTTCAAGGTAAGATGACCACCAGGAGTAACATGGATTGGGTCACTTCCAGTGGCTAGGGTCTGTAGAATTGCTGAATACATAAAGGATGAGTCAGAGCAGACTGATGGGGACTGATTCATTCAAGTAGCTGTGCAACTGCCCTTACAGTGGAGTAACTCATGGAGTGGGTGTGTGCACTTCATGAGGCTGTTGTAAAGTAAGAAGCCAGTTAGACATGCTGTACTCTCCCCAGGGCACATTTGAGGAAGCTACTAAGTATGCATGAGTGCCATGATGCTGAACACTTAATGTCAGCTGTAGCAGCAATTGAGAAGCATTACATTGCTGGCGGTGGGAATCATTATCTGGATGAAGCGGACTCCAAACCTGAGAAGAAAGGTAATCAAATTAGAGATACTGCCATTTTAACTTTCAGCTGAGATGTCGTTCTTACAATAGCCTTGCTCAGCCCAGCTCTAGGGATCTACACCACATATCGGCAAAAATTGTCTGGGTGACTGTGTGAAAAGTAGCTAACCCTGGAACTGCTTACAGGGATTCCATGCTGCTAACGCACTGACTAGGACACATTGAGAGCACTGCTAGAAGCAGGGGACTCCACTTCCATCAGTAGTTCAGGTGAAAGTGTAAGCCTACTTTTTACCATGTTTTTACAGCTGGGACACTTCATGAGTAAACGGCTGTGGTGATAATTGAACCTGAGTCTCCTGGTTCCCCAGGCTGTATTCTAGCCAGTAAGTCACACGGCTATGAAAATTGGCCACAGGAACGTTCGCAGTGTGTAAAATCCTGTGCTGGCCTGCTGTCACGCACCACCACACCTGCTGGAATTTATTGTTTAAGATAGTCTATACAATAAGATATGACAGGGAGTGCATTGAACTGATTCTGACTGAATGCCCAGGGGCATAGTAAGGCATGAGGCTACAAGCTGAATGCCTTCATCAACTGGAAGTGTGATCAGATATGCTCAATGCACACCCCAACATGTCTTATTGTGCTATAAATGTAGTTCCTGTTTTAAAATATATTTTTGACGATAAATAAATATTATTAGATTTGAAAAACAGCCATTATTAGCTTAATGTATGGCAAAATAGTCCTTCCACCTCCTAGAGAATGATGTCATTTATTTTGCTTTAGTACTTTTGTCCTAATATGACACCTGTAGTTACAGTTTGCTTCTTTCCTAAGAGCATCTGTGAGCAGCTACTCTACCCGCCCACCCCACAGTAAAGTAGTTAGTGGATAACTAGTTTAATAATTTGTGAATAACTGCTTTATTTGGCGAACTCCTCAATTAAGGGAGGCAGTATAGCACAGTGGTTTAAGGCTCTGAGCTGCAAATCTGGAGACCTGGGTTTGAATCCCACAGTCCCCACTTGCATACTGTGTGACCCTGAGCAAGTCACTTAACTTCCTGTGCTCCCAGGTTGCACCTGTAAACAAGCCTTCAGCTTAATGTGTCTCACCTGGTTAAACAATTGGAAAAAAAATGTCTTGTAAGATGGTATTGTTGTTCTGCCTGAGCTAGAACTGGAAGACAGCAGGTTTTCTGCAGCACTGAGCACCATGTGCATAATACTGCTGGATGCTGGATGTGAGCCCATTTTCCCCTGTTTTAAAGTTGCTGTTCACATGTAAAGTCCACAGCCTTTCTTCCCCATTTGCCCCCATTCCAGATCCCAAGGATCTCAAGACAGGTCAACACTGGCACCATGCCACCAACCAAATGCTGTTAAATTTGTAGCATGCTAGCAATAACGTCTTTTAACTAGCCTTGTTGGCTTGTACTGGAAGGGAAAGTACATTCAGTTGGTACAAATTTTGGGCTAGTGGATGGTCTGGTGCCAGTGGATTTACTATCCATAAGCTGTGCTGGCTAGTAGGCACTAAGATTAACTTCCACATGTACCACAGCATCATGATTCTGCAGTACATTTTTTCTAAAGAATTTTTATCCTCTGGGGTCTGAGGTCAGTCCTCAGATTAGGCTTCCTTGTACTTGGTAATGTCCAATCCCTGTTAGTTGCTATCCCTACCATCCTTCTTGGGAGGTCACTGCAGAGCAGGGCCTGGTGTTACTGTCAACTGTCATCTTGACAAACCTCTGTTTTCTCCTGAGACCTCTCACCTCACACAGTGGGAGGTGCTGTGCCACCTCAGGACCCTGCCATTGGCATGGACACCACACTGCCCCACCAGTCAAATCCCACCAACCCATCAATGGCTGTGCCACCTCAGGACCCTATCACTGACAGGGCAACTGCAATGCCCCCAGGCCTGTCCTACTTGCCAAGCACCCAAAGTGTGACTTGGCCACCAGAACAGCATGCACCACTGACTACGGTGCAAGCCTGACCTCACAACAGCCCAGGGTACAGCCCAAATCCATCACGCAGGACAATCCATGGAAACATGAGGGCAGTCTACAGGTAGCTGCTGCAGTCAGCCATGGAAGCACAGGAGGGCATGCAGGCTGAACTGAACCACATATTCAATATGCTGCATTTCGATGAGTAATGTGTAGAGGACACCATGTGAAGCAAATGGTGGCCTTGGTTGGACTGCATCAATATATGGATTCTGGCGTCGACAGACTGACTGCTGCTGTGCTGGAGGCAGCAGCCTTTGTCTCTGGCACCCATGAAGGCTGACCAAAGCATTTGCTGTTCGGTGGGGAGAGAATCATCCCATGGCAGGTTCCATCACTGTCACCCCCATTGTGTGGTCATCTGGATGCCTAGAATGCCCATGACACTCAGCATACCCAGACCACCATGTACCCTGGCCATGGCCTGCTTCTCAAAAGGTTGAGTATCCATGAGGCCATGTCCATTGGCAGCTAACACCATCCCCACACTCATCCCTATTATGTGTATGGTGACCCCCCACCATCCCAGCTACAATGCTCATGCAACGTCTGTATCAATGAAACTAGTGTGGTACACACCTAGGGTGCATAATGCTCTTCATTCTTGTCCCACATGGACAATTTCATGACCCCTGACTCACATTATTCATGTTTCCCCACCTGGCTGGTCTGTTATTACTGTTTACCTCCCTGTCAATGACCAGTTATTTTTATTCAGCCACCTTTAACCCCTCACCTGCATATCCTGTTATTTCTGTGTAGCCCCTTTATACCGCTTGCCTGGATAGCCTGTTATTTGTGTTCAGCCTTTTTAGGACCCCCCACTCACTGAGATAAGCGTCTTATTTGTTTTAGCCCCCACCCTGATGGCTTGTTATTTGTGTTTATCTTTGTTTTCCCAAAAATATTATTTCCATAATACATTTTATGAACACATTACAGTCTCCTGTGTAGTCTGTAGTTACTATCTAGGTCTTAAGAGGTCTGGGATGAGGCAGGCTCTGTACTCCTGTGACCTCCCGGGCATCTTGAGGTCATGCCTCTTGAGCTGCTCCTGTATCCTTTGGTCTGCTGGCTCTGCATTCACTGCAGTGTTTCTCTTTGGGGCCAGCAAGGATATCCCACAGTTGAGTGCCACTTTGTATGGTATGCAACGGTAAGGAATATGGCACAGGCCTTCTGATGTGGTGTTTTGTAGGTCACCACCAGAATGGTCAATGCACCAGAATCAGATCTTTGAGCATGCCAAAGGCATGCTCAATTATGTTGCATGTAGCAGTGTGTGTTGTGTTGTACCTATCCTCTGCAATCAACCAGGTTGTATGACAGGTGATAGGAGCCAGGACACAGCGGATATGCACTGTCCCCTGTGTAGGTAGAGACATTGGTCAGTGACATCATTGCTGCAAAGGGAGAAGAGGCCTTGGGCATATACTCACTGATGAGATGCCCACGATGTATATCCCGCCTTTAAAGGAACACTGTCAACCTTTTACATCATATTATTTCTAGGTAAAAGACATTTTATAACTGCTTATGTTCTTTGAAATGCAGTGATGTTGTTTTATCTGCTTTCTTTTTAGCAGAACTGGAATTCATGCTAATGGTGTAATTATACCCAACCTTGTTTTGTTTCAAATCCTTGATCTACTCTTACTGCATAGTTCCAGAACATTAGTAACACCCCAAACAGTGCAGTCTCTCATGATTCAATAGTCTCCACTCCACCCACTGCATCATGAGTGGCTAGAATGTGTTGGTGGTGTTATCAAGTCAAGAAAGACGCAGTGGGAGTTGATCATGGAAAAATATGTTTTTGTGTGGTGACACTTGTATGGTGCACAGTCTGTTTTTCACTTTTAAAAGAAAATGGAATCAGAATCAAAGAACTATTTACATAAACAATCTCTACAGAATGTAACTAATCATAAAACAAGTTTTTAAATTAAGGACACTTTACGACTTAAGGGGTTGATAGTGTTTCTGGCACAAAATGGATTTGTGCCATATTAAGTGTCATGGGGGCTGCCTGGGTGCTGAGCCAGGACACTGATGATGCACCCCATTGCATCACACACCACCTGGCAGTTGTTGGAGTAAAAGCACTTTCTATCATGTAGGCATCCACTTCCTTGCCTGCGGGTGCCCAGATGGCAACAGGGCAGAGTCAATGGCAGCCAGTGTGACTAGTAGGCATGCAACTAAACAGAACTGCTGCATTCAAAGACAAGGCAAGAAGGCTGTGTCCACACATTCACACAAGGTCTTTGTTTATGAACAGATGATCAACACACATACTTTGCATGAGTGTGTACACAATTTTCTTCCCTTGTTTCTGAACTGTTTCTGCTGCTGCCACCACGCACCGCTTAGGGTGGTTCAGTTTGCTCTTTCTTGTTGAGAACTGCTGCATGGTTGCTGTTCACTGCTGGTATCATGGGGAATATAATAAATCCTGGCATGGGCCAACAGGGATCTAGGAACTGGTCCAGAAAGCATAATGTGGCAGACTGTGTAATGCCAGTGGTGTCCTCCACCAGGGTCTGGAATATTCTGGTGACCAGGAAGCACAGTGATGCTATCACCTTGAGCTCTGTGGACATTGCCTAGCTGTGGTGGGTGTCTTTCAGGAACTGTTCATGCGACACTTTACATAGCTGCATGAGCATGGGCCTGTTGGACCAGCACCCGACCCACAATGTATTTGTCACTGTGGACTTTGAATGTGACTCGTGGGTGGTAGTGTCTGTTGCAGCATTGCACCTCTTGGGCCTGTGCTGGGGCCCAGGGTGGATTCATCCACTCATCATCCTGCATAATTGCTACACCAGGTGCACAATGCCTGCTATTTTGTTTTCTAGTGTGTGTGTTGTGTACTGCTGTGCTTCTCCCAGCTCTGAGTTTGCCCACATTAAGACCTGCTTTCTAGAGTCCTTATTTTGTGAGTGCTAGTGCAGCACTAACACTTTGAATACAATGATGTACTGAATATGCATGTCATTTTCCCCTTTTCGGCACTGCTTATATTAAGTTTGTGCTCAGGCGCTAGTGCTAATTTCAGCTGCATGCTACCAGCTGAATATGGCAAACATGCACAAAACAAGTAGCCTCTACGTTTTGAACCAATACATAGATCAGATACCTATTAGCAGAGGAATGGTGATGGTAGTAGTAGATTTTATTTCTTTATTGCACCACTACCTAGAGGTGTAGGTTACCAGTACATCAAACAGACATAGCAACAAATACATAACAAATAAAATGCAATATCCCACTTAATAAGTAATAAATTTAAACAAAATCTCAACATGCTAAAATAAAAATGTCAACAGCTATCTAAAATCATACTGGTATTACAGCTATCTAAAATAATACTAGAATGAACTTTAGGAACTCTCATACTCCATAGGCCTGTGCAAAAGATGTGTTTAAACTCCTTCTAAAGGCCTCCACTGAGGAGGCCTCTGTCAGAGTGACTCCCATAAGAACCAGACCCATGATCTCAAAGGGCTGGTCCCTGAGGGTTTAAATCTGGCCTTGGTAACAACAGGGAGGCCTTCCTCAGTAGAGCAGAGGGAGGCACACAGGTTTGCAAGGTGCAGGAGCTCAGGTCATCTGGGCCCAGCCCATGTAGGGCCTCATAGTTATATGAAATGTGAGGTCCAAAATGCTGAAATCTGATTGGCTGACTGGTACCTTTTACCGTGGTAAATCCGATGATATATCAATGGTAAAAGGTGCCAGCCTCCAGTCGGGCCACATCAGGACCCCCCGCCAGAAATCACTCCGACCCTGATGAACCCAAGACTGGCAAAGACAGCAACAGACCACAAAAATTTGCCAGTGAGCCTCTTACAGTCCCAACCATTGCAAATCATAAAATCTGATTCTCCATCAAAGCGGACAAGACAACATCTTGTTTACCTGCTAAACAAAGACACTAACCAATTGGCACGCTGCTTTCAAACTGACTGCATATTTTAATAACAGTGTACTCAACTGACCTTTTCCAACATGTTCCTGCTATACGCTCCATTTCCAATTCCCCATGACATCGATAGCTGGCAGGTCTGGTATCGCTTTACTGTAGGAGTAAAACAAAAAAAGAAACATCACCCAAGGAAAGCTATCTCCTGACTGCAAAACTCAAACTAAAACTGAAACCACTAAAGCCCCAGCAAAACCGAAGCACATTACAGAAATGATTCCACGTTTTTTTCTGGAGAAACTTTCAAAGTAAAGAAACAATACATTTGATAATCACCCTTTCCTCTCGGCCATTTGCACCATGGTTACATTAATGTAAATGCTCCTGTGCCTGCATCTTAAAAAAATAATGTTCCAAATTGATGAAAAAGTAATTTTCTACGAGTACAAAAGCTTGTGTTAAGCAACACTGACTTGAAAACCACACCATGGAGATATATATATATCTTCTCTATCACTCCCCCATACACCACTCCTTCCATGCCCTACTCTTCCAAACACTGCCTCAATTTTTTTTTTTTTTAGTTTTGTTGACGGGTAAGTGCACTAGACAAATCCTTCCGATTTTCAGGCACCACCGGGGAGAGATACAGATGAATGCCAACTGACCTTGAATCTGATTAGCTGTTGGTGGTATTTTTGGTGAATGAGGGAAATTTGGCCAGGACAACGGGAAAATTCTCCTACTTTTTGGATAAGTGCCATGGGATCTTTAACATCCACCTGAACTACCACCAATCCAGGCAGATGGGACTCGGTTTAACGTCTCATCTGAAAGACGGCACCTCAGAAGTGCAGCACCCTCTTGCTGTACTACAGTGTCAGTACTGGGATATTAACCCAAGTGCCAGATGTGGGAACTGATGCCACAGCCCTCACGATCTCCCAGCCTCAAAGAGTGTGCTGTCACGAGCCACTGACAATGATGAACTCCTGTGCTCCCCAAGCCTCATCTGCTCCCTTCCTCAAGGCCTGCACCAGCCCCCCACACTGCCCCCCTGATGCTCCACCTGCCAACCTGCCCATTGCATGGGTAGGTGGCCCCCACCCTTGTCTGCTGCCACATCTGCCCACCCTCCTTTTCTACTCTGAGGACAAGGCCTGGTATTTGAGGCTGCTTACTCTTACCTGCCACTTCTTCTTGCCCCACCTTGTTATGCTGCCATCCAGAAACATGGCTGGTACTCTACTCCTTTACTCATGCTACAGCAGTATTCACCTTAATCTATTTATTCTAGTTGAACCCTGTGTTACTGTTGTACCTAAAGTTATAGATCCCAGCAATATTACAGCCTGTTGTAATTTACTTTGTGTGTTATTCTGATGTCCCTGTATGCTGCTGTCATTTACCTTGTGTAATATTTCAGTTCTCTTTGTGCCTTGTATTGTATCTCCTGATGTGGAACCTGTGTAAATGAGCTCATGCTCAAAGGTTGTTTCAAACATTAAAATAAATAAAAATAATATATATATATATAATTATATATATGCATCCAACCAGATTAGAATCAGCCATCACAGAGAATGTTATTTTCACAGAGTTTGATAACAGATTGGATCAAAAATAGGTATGAAGATTTCTCTCAGCAGCTGATTTGGAACAAATCACAATGTCTAAAATGTATAATAAAATTCACAAATGGTATTTCTCACATAAGACAACTTTTAAAAGAGAACCCTATCTGAACATTTTGTAAGTCAAAAGGGTCATGTTATCATTACCAGAGAAATTTATAATGGTAGTTAAGTTACTGTGCAAACCAAGGCAACATGCTTTTAGTGTGGATGAATTCAAACATGTTCTTTAATTGTCCATTGTATTATAAAAATAAAATAAATGGCTGGGTTCAATTCTTGGACAAATTTACTTATCTTCTCCTGAAACCTTGAACTTTGTCTTCAGTTCATTATTAGATAAAAGAATATTGCTGCCTGCACGTACATTTGAAATTCATTTCCGAATTTAAACAGAGTTAGGTTACTGGACTTATTACCTTATTCTCTGCATTGTTCAGTGCTTTATCCAGTTTAGAGAGTTTCCTATTCCTCCAGGGGTGTACATTACCAGACTTGAACCTGTTGGAATAAGGGCTTCATACTTTTTAATGTGTTTTTTAATGGTCTAACATCTCCACACTCCTATGAACTCTGATTTTTTTTCCTTCCACTTATCTATTAAGTTTCTTTAATATTTATTGTATACGTACTAAAGGGCAATAAAATAAACAGAAAATATTTAAAAATCTTTCACTGATTTTTTATTTTGTAAAACTAGTTTGCCAGAGATATAGTGACATATTGTATTTATGTTATTGTTCTTGTTTTCTCTGAGTTTCCTTCTGAAGTTTGTGTTGTTTATTACTTTGTTAGAAAGCATGTGACTTGTAAAATTTGTACTGGCTCTGAAGTCGAACAATAACATTTACTTGAACTTGAACTTGTTCATGGCTATACAGCAAGTCAGTGGTAGGTAGCGTGTAAGAAGTTGGCTAACTTGCTTCACAGATTAATTAATGAATTTGTCACAATTCACAAGGCTAATTTGCCCTGTGAATTCCAATTTTCATTATAGGACTAACTTTGCAAATGGCAGATTGGTAACTTCACTAGTGAAAATAATAAGGAAGTCAGAGCGAGGTTAGATGAAGTTAGGTCCACAGGTAAAGTTTGCACATACCAAGGATTGGAAGTTACATGGCAATGACATGAGCTCTATGCCATGTGGTCAGTTTAGTCTTATAAAAGATGTAGCCAGAAAGAAATCTAGCTCTGCTTGTCTGAGAAAAAACATTGAAACTACTCCAAAAGTGGAGTATTTTGAATAAAACTGTTCAAAAAATATCTAGAGACTAGCGTATTGTGCAACTAGATTCCAGTTGGTTGTTCATAGTTCTGCAGATTTACTGTATATAGTTGAAACTAGTGGCTTTTTGGGGCAGTCTATGACAATTCGGTCCTGACTTTTCACTTCCACCATATTCGCTCCCTCCGTTATGATCCTGCAACAACTCACTCCTGTCAGACTCACTCCTGTCAGACTTACTACTGTCATTTTCACATCAGGTACACCATTAATTAACTGTTGACAACCTTCCAATCATGACTCAGCTTGTAATATATAACTTCCCTATCAGTGCTCTTTCTGGATTTGCTGTTCCATTTGTGAAAATGACTGGGCTTTTCATACTATCGGAAAGAAACAGGAACAAGCTTGTGGATAATAATAATAACTATATCTACACGATACATAAGAGGGGCCACCGAAGGAAGGCTATATGGCAGTGTGAAAAGAGCAGTGCCGTAAGCTAAGGATTACAACGCTCATGTTCACACAGTAAGTGAGCAGGACCCTACAATAATATTTTGTTGTTCGCAGCACACTCATGCGCCAGACCCCAGTGCAGTTGAGAAATCCGGGCTGTTAGCATTGCCAAACAGCACGCTTCTGCTACAAGGACACCACAAGTGAAATCCTTACACATGCACAGAGGCACATTTCCATGGCAACACAAGGTAAACTTGTTGATAGAAATATGAAGCACACCAGTGGTGCGAGTACATGTGCACCAGCCAACCCCAAGGATTTGACAGAACTGACAATACCTGAAGTATACAAAACCTACACACCAGATAGCAGTGACACAACTGTAAATTTCCTCCTGCATGACAGTGGTGCTGGCCCGACAGAATTCTTATATTTGGTACAGAGAATAACGTATGCTTAGAGTGTTGTAAAACTGGTATACAGGTGGTATGTTTAGTGTTGCACTTCATCCCAGCAGATGTATGTTATTCATGGGGAGAGGTTCAAAACATACAGCCTGCAATATATGCACTTCTGCTGGGGAAAAGAAGGATGTGTATGAGCGTATGTTAACAGCTCTGAAAACCCTTAAGCCACACCTTGATCCTGAATTTATGATGCCAGATGTTTAAATTGACAAGTATAAATGCCTTTAAGTCTGTTTTCCTGCAAGTACATCATCTAGGTTGTTTTTCCATTTCACACAATGCGTGTACAGGAAAATGCAGACTGTGGGATTAGTAGCGCAGTACATCCAGGACCCAGTGTTTGCACTAAAATGTAAATATCAAATATCTGGGGTAACACTTGACCCCAACTTGACATGGTAATCATATCCTTAACATCTGCAGGGGTGGCAAACTGCAAACTGGGTCTGGCCTATAGGGCCAAGTATAACCTTACACAGGCAGCCAGGCTTGCCTAGTGAAGGGTGTGCTCATTCCCTCCCTCAGCTATGGGCTGCACTGATTGCTTGCTCTCCAAAGACACATCTCACCCAGTGGTACACTGCTTACGATAACATTTGTCATTTTGCCTTGGCTGCCACCCGACTCACCCACCATTGTGAGCTATATGAGAAACTCTGCTGGCTCTCACCAGCTAGATACTGTACCTTGATTTTGGTTTGGGATGCCTCTCTGGGAAAGTGATTAGAACTAGCACCCCAGGAGCTGGCCCGGCTTCTGCCTAAACTGAATCCACCCCCTACCAACTTAGGTCTCTCACATCAGGGATGCTCAAAGTCCTCTTACCAGGACCCTCATGGGGATCGGGACTTTGCCATAATAGCCAGACTCTGGAATTCGCTGCCTGTGGATATCTGAGCTGCCCTCCTATCTGAGTTTTGAAATTCCTGTGGGGTTTCCTAAAACTAGCATTAGAGTGTGACACCCCAAACTTCCCTAGAGTAAAGTGTCAAATTGTTTTGTCTGAACCTCCCCAGGGTGTCTCCATTGAATTCCTGGAGATATTTTCCCCACTGTATCAGTGACTTCTGACTACTCCTGCCTAAAAGTCTTGGGCATTTTACACCCATTATTGCTCCACGGTCATAGGCTAACCATGACATATTGTACTTGGTCACTTGGTAGAAAGTTGTACTACCAAGTGTTTCTTGTTTGTCTAACATGTGAATATTTAGAAAAATGTGATGCGCTGTATATAACCTGTCCGTGATACAACTAGCCTAGGGGTGTATACAACAATGTTATAAGTTATATTATGACCAATCCAGTCCTTGAGCTATGCTCCACCCTATGTATGATGATCTGTATATATCTGTCAGTTGAACTAGCTAGTCTAGAGTGTATAATCTGAAATGTGTTTACTACTATATGTTTTCCTAGCATCAAATGATGTATTTCCCACATGTTTGTTTACTGTGACAAAAACTGTATTCTCTTTGCCATGTCTCTTTGACTGTTGTTTCTCACGTTGTATTCTCCTGGGTCGTTCCTGAAAATAGGCATAATACTTGTCTAGTGTACTTACCCAGTAAACAAAAGCTAAATAAATAAATAAATCTGCCTGCACTGGTGTTTTACCCTCCAAGTGAAGTGGTGACACGATTCGAAGAGGTGACAGATGAATCACTGGCTGTATTTCCTCCTGAATTAGAGCCTCTATTGGACTACTTTGAGGATGTGTGGATCAGTAGAGGAAACAGGAGAGGGAATGGTCATAGACAGCCCCAGTACCCAATCGAGCTTTGGAACCACTATGAGACTGTGCATAATAGAAGAGCAAAACTAATAACGTAGTGGAAGCCTTTCATCATGGTATGCAGAGTGTGCTATGCATGGCACACCCAAATGTGTGGAAATTTATTGACGGGATAAGAGGAATACAGAAGAAGTGAGATTCTTGTATTGAGCAACTTATTGCTGGCCATATTCTGGCTGGATCAAAGAGAGCTTACCTGGCAAATGTTGGCATCTGTCTTGCATTATGGAGAAATTCAGTGAACGTACCACAGGAGAGTTCTTGCATGGTGTTGCTACACCTTCGACTACTGATCATGAAATACTGATTTTAAATGATGAAATAAATAAAGATCATGCGAGTTTTAAAGTGAAAACACTGAACACTTCCCTACATAACTTGCTGCAGTTCGATAAGCCAATCACATACTGCTCCTGTCCAGACAAAAGTAGAAGACTATCTACTGATCTAAAGAGTGCCCAACTAAAACACCCCTTTCATCCAGAAAAAGTAGCAGAGCACTAACATTGTTGATGCCTACAAAAAAAACACTGTTGTCATCTCTTTCTGGTAGGAACCATAACTTTCATATCTTTCTTCATATCTAGCTGGCAGGGAGTGAATGCAGGGAATGAATGTGGCAGGAGTGAGTTGTCGTGGGTGCGGGTTGATGCTGGAGTGTATCGTAGTGAGCTAATTGTTGTGGTGCGAGTAGTTGGGAGTGAATTGTCGTGCTCCCTTTTTGTCTAGTGAAGGGTTGCTGTGTGGGGGTGGAGGTTTTCAGCTAGCAAGCAAGGCAGCCCTCTGAGAACTAGTGTGGTTTGTTTTCCTCAGTCTTCTCAGTCATTTTTGTCTGTGATCAGTAATTTGCATTTTATTTCTGTAGTACAGTTTGTGTGGTTAAATGAATTATTTGTCAAGTCAATTTCCATATTGACGGTGCTTATTTTGTTTAGTTCTTGAAGTGGCAGTATTACTTACAGTAACTTGTTCTGAATTAACCTATCTTGTGTCTTGTTAATCCCCATCATGTAAAAAAATATATATATATATATTTTTTTTTCTGGGAGATTTTATTGTAACTACTGTTAGTTCAGTGAACTGTTCTGTTCAGATTCAGATCACACTGCTAATCCCTCTGGTGAGGCATTGTGCTGCTGCTGTATTTAGTTTTACTGCAGTGTTTTTATCTTGAAATATTAAACATCTCAACATATAAAATGACTGGAAAAGATGCTTGAATAGAGGGAGAGGTGCGGTGAGGTGGTTAAGAAGTACATAGGTTCTGTGAACCAAAATGTTGTGGCACCTATAAAAACACCTCTGCAGCACTTTCATCCATGGGCCCTGGGGCCAGTACTAATAGCAAAGTAATAATTTTTGCAAGTGGCAGTGGCATTAGTCTCACCAGTTTATACTCTACCACATCTGTGACATCCATGCTGGTGGGTGCTGGGGGTGAGATTGAGATGAAAGAATCTGTCCAAGATGTAGCAAAATTTCTGGCTTAGGAACAGTGGTCAAGGAAGAAGTTACCAGTGTCCCTTTGACTGGTGGTGTTGGTGGCACTGAGCCTAATCTGAATTATAGATTTCCATTCCCAAACAAGATTGCTGAGCTTGATGGAAAGTTACATTAGGTCTGTACAAGTGGAATGATTTTGCTTGCTGGGGGCTACAAGTTAAAAGATTATTGCTGCATAGTAATGATGGAATGCAATTGTATGTCTGTATGTTTTGCACAAAAATTTGTAAACTATAAAGTGATAAAAAGAAAACATCCCAATTCACTGCTTTCTTTTGCAACATCCATGAATCTCCTGGCCCTAAATCAAATGCTATCTGACAGGGTATGCCAGCATGCCGAATATAACTGTTTGCTACCCCAGCACCCAGAAAGGTCCAGCCTACATTGCATAGCATGTTTTTGAGCATCATGCCAGATACCCACCCAGTCATGCTATTGCATTGGAAGTAGAATGCAGTAACAACTGAAATGCTGGCAATTGATTTACTGCCATTTTTTTGTGGCACACATGGGGTTTAGAAGTTTGATGGCTGTGTCTGTCCCAAATGACAATTTTCCTCACAGACTTACCTCTCCACCCATGCCATCCCTGAACATGATGGGACCATTTCACGCATGGTGATCCATGCCCTGCCGCATTCCACATCCCAACACATACATCTCAGCATGGATATGTGCACCAGTGGCTAAACAGCTGGTAGTTCCTATCTGTTCATTACAGCACATTGGACACAGGGGTACCTGGGATAGTATTTGACTCTAACCAGGGAAAACTACTGAACCCAATTGAAGTGATAGTAACACTCCAGGTATTTGCCAGCAGGCCACGCTGGCAGTGAAGAATATAGCTGGATCACACAGGGGTTAGAAAATGTAAGAATTGCTCTTGACTGAGATTGATGAGTGGATGCAGCCTGTGATGGTGGTACCATGAGGGTGTGGCATAGGGTCTTCAGGCTGCTGTGGAATGGGTGAGAGAGTGGACTGCTGACCTTGAGACATCTGTTTATCAGTAGCCTCATTTTGATCCAACTTCACTTTGCGGTACGCCAGGCAAAATTGCAAGTGAAGTTGCCAGGTGAAGTTCCCAAAGGTGAATTTCTTATTAAATATAAAATATCTGTAATTTTTTTCATGACAGCGAATTTGGCAACTTCTCCTTAACTTCCGATGAATTAAAACTCGCCACATCTCTAGTGATAGGCATTATATAGGCTTTCAGACCACATGCTGATGCAGCACATTGTTTTGTTTTTATATTATATAGATGGTGTTAGTTAAGCTGGAGTGAGAAAGGCTGACCCAGTCACCTTCTCAGGAGCCTGCCAGCTGAAACATTTGCAACCCTAAACCACTGCTAAGTCCAATAGCTAATATTAGAAAACTGAATTACTCATTTAGCACTAGTATTTAGTAAGTGCAGAAAAGAGTGTGGATGACTACAAGGGCTGCTAAAGGGTATACTTGTTGGCACACAAAACCATGATAATGCACATGGAGCCTGCATACTGTAGTTTTCAAAATGTATTTTCTGGCAAAAAATTCCAATGGTGCAAAATGCTTACTAAAATGTGAAACAAGGTGATAACCTGCTCAGCATAATGGCAGCACTGAGTAGGTTGGCGTCTTGTTCTGAACTTTCATAAGCATTTTCACCTTTTTGGCACTCCAAATATTTTTGAAAACTATACCAGCTCAGTGAGTGCTACCCCAGTTATTTTCTTTTTTTTTTTGTGTTGATGGCAGATAGCTGCCCCAGATTTTCTATAGGTGCCCTGTCCTTTGGCCCTGTTTTCATCAGGTAGAATCCACCTCAAGATTTATTGTGTACTGCACTTGAATGTATCTGCTCCGCCACCCAGCCTTTACCTGCATAGTTGGTCACCCTTAAGAAGGTACATTTATGTAAGAACTTACCATAACAGTAGATCTTCAAGAGACTCTTTCCTCAGGCCACACCTATGGAACTACAGCAAACAGGCACTAGAATCACATGGAAATCTTTTTGCTAGCTGTCTTCTAGGGGCCACCCATGATAATGTCATATGTCGATGTCCTCATTATATAGACATGGGCGGCCCCACACCCTCCTCAGCTCCTCCACCGGAGACCATATACAGAGGACCTCCTCCTGGGGAACTGAGGAAAGCTAGAGGTTTCTGCCACTAAGCAAGGTGAAACAGAAGGTAGATTGTCCTGGATAGAGAGAGAGAGCAGGAGCTGAGAAGCCCTGAGAGTTAAAGGGGATGGAGGGTGGATTGGCATGGCCCAATGAAAGAGATTCTCTAGAAGATTTACTGTTATGGTAAGTTCTTACATAGCTGTACTATTTTCTTCAAGGATATCTCTTTCAACAAGCCACATCTATGGAACGAGTCCCAAACAATACTGACAGAGACACAGTCTGGGTGGTTGGAGGTTAGAGGCCTATGAAAGAAGGCCCTGAAGCACAGCTAGGCCAAAGCCTGCCCTTCTTCAAGAGGCAATGTCCAAACTGTAGTGTTAAGTGAAAGTATGGACAGTACTCCAAGTGGCAGCAGCACAAATTTCTCGGGTTGACACATTCCTGAAACAGGCAACAGAAGTAGCCAAGCCTCTCATTGAATGGCCATGCACAACTCCAGAAAGTTCCTTACAGTACTTCCTATAAGAAAATGATACAGTTAGCCAGCCATTTGGATAAGCACTGTTTTGAAACTGGTACACAGTCTTTCCCAAGGATGAAAGAAACAAACAGCTGTGAGGACTTCCTGAGTCCTTTATGAGATGAACATAATATCTGAATATTCTATGTACATCTAAAGTGTGGAGCAATGCTTCCCTAGATTGACATGCTCAGGGAAATAGGCAGGCGGGTGGATTGTTTGATTCTGGTTAAACTCAGGCACCCACTTTGGCAAGAGCTTAGGTTAGTACACAAAGACACCCTGTCTTTGTGGAAAACTAAATAAGGAGGCTCACACATCAGAGCTTGAAGCTCCGAAATCCTTCGAGCAGAAGTAATGGCAACTAATAATAATGCTTTCTATGACAGAAAGTGTAGCTTGCATGTTGCAACTGGCTCAAAAGGAGCCAAAGTAAGTTTCTGTAACACAAAATGTAAGTTCCAAGGCAGGACTGGATTGCAGATGGGAAGCTTCAAATGAAGAATGCCTCTCAAAATGAATGGGACACCTCCAGTTGTGCCATCATATGGCCATGAATGGGCACATAGAATGGTGAAATGGCAGCAAGTGCACGTTAATGGAAGAGTATTGCAGTTTGATGTCTGGGAGGGACAGCAAATACTCCAGAATCTGATTCACTGGACAAGTGAAAGGGTCCAGGTGATGGAAGCAGCCCATGGTGCAAAGTGCTTCCACTTCATGGAATAAGTGGCCTGGTGAAAGGCTTCCTAGCAGGCACCAGGATATCAACCACCTTTTAGGATATGCAAATCTAGCCATGGCTATGTCTTCAGGAGTCAGACATGAAGATAGAGTGACTTGAGGTCCGAATGGACCAGGGTGCCCTGCTCCTGGGATAGCAAGCCTTTGTACAAGAGTAGGGGTACAGAGGTTACACTGCCAACTGCTGCAGTAAGGGGAACCAGCTCTGACAAGGTCAGAAGGGAGCAACAAGTATCAGAATTGCTCTTTCCATCTGAAGCTTGATCAGCACACTGAATTAGAGGAAGGGAGGAAAGGTGTAGAGGAACCTCCTTTTCTAAGACAGGGACAATGCTCTCACCAGGAAACTCCAGGTCTTGGAGCGAGTGAGCAGAAAAGCAGTGGTTTTGCATTGAGTGGGGATGAAAAATAGTAGAAGAGTAATAGACCAAGCACCAGGAAATCAGCTGCTGTGGTGCTGAATGAAAAGTAATAAACAGTTAAATGAAGTATTCAAAGCACCCCTAGCTCCAAACAAAACACACTGACCAGGCAAGTACCAATAGTCATTAATTTATTGCAATAACTGGCCAAAAGGTGGCTCAAATGTGAAATACAAACTAATGTTTCTGGCGTGCTGCCAGGCTTCTTCAGAGTTTATACATTACAACAATAAATTTGCCTTTTATACAAATTCAAATGCTCACGTGATTATTAAAACCAATCAGAAACATCTATCAGGTGAATGAACCCACCTCCATATTTAAAGTGCTAAGTGTCTTAAATCATACATGTTACTATTAAACTTGGAACTATTTTCCATAACATAAACTTTTGCTTATGCATATGACATTCAAATAAATATGCAAGAGATTTTAGCTATAATAATAACTTTTGTATGTAACATATTCAATAGGCATTACAATTTATCATTCTTGATTATTGCACTCAGACATCTCACTTTTTATGTAGTTTTTATTTCACTTCTTGTGCAACTTTATCTGAAATCTTTATAGCATGGTTGTTATGCTATATGCATGTGGAACTGTTCCAGGCACTATATAATTTTGTATCATTACACTCGCGACGGTTGTGTACTTTGTTCACACCCCTTTCCTCTTTTAGCATCTGTACTTATTCAGAAAAGCACTCAAATCTATACTATCATTGAGTCCTTTGTTCTGGCGGGCTCCCAGATTAAATATCCAATACCTTTCCTCTGTCCTATAAATTTGTTTAAGTCCCCACCTCTACTACCTGTATTTACTAGTTCAGTCTGAAAATGGATGTTATGTTGTTTGGTTATATTTCCCAAAACATGCTTGATGATTGCATAGGATAAATCACCTTTTCTAATGCTCTGACATGCTCCCAATTCTTGTTTGAAATTTTTCTAACTGTGCGGCCTATATAAAAGGCCCCACAGCTGCAGGTAACATGTATACTACCCCACTACTATCACATGTAATCAAATCTCTGATCTGGACATTCTTGTTAGTTACTGGGTGTATAAACTCTTTGCAAGTCCTTACATATTTGCAAAAACTGCACCTGCCACAACTATGTATACCTACAGGTGCAGGAGCAAGTAACATTTGTTTTGTGGTTCAGGACCCGTATTATATTGCTGACCATCATATCTCCAATGCTTTTATACTTGTGAAACACTATGTTAGGCTCTTTTTCACTAATGAATTTAAGTTTGGGCTCAAGCTGCAATATCGACCAGTTACCACTGATGATTTTTTTACACTTTCAGCTCTTCTAGAAAAATCTGTTACAAAAGCACATCCCTGTTTATTATCAGTGGTCCTGTGAGCACACTGTAATGTGTGATTTCTGTTCATATTATCCACCTTCTGGATTGCAGTGGCTATACTATGCCTGCTATATCCTCATTCCTGAAATCTGGATCTGTGCTCCCTTTTTGCAAAATTCTGATTGTTCAGTACAATTTGAGTGCATCTAACTGTCCTTCGATATATTATGCCATACATGGAAAGGGTGGCAACTATCAAACCTCAATAAAGTATTACGGGCTGTTTTTTCTGAAAAAGTGTTGAACAGACACCTCCCTTGCCATCCTTGTACATTTTCAAATCCAGGAAGTGGATGGTTGTTTGATCCAATTCATAAGTTAGACAACTACTGGTTGATTCCATCCATTTGATGAAAAGTGCAAATTCCTGTCTCGTCCCCTTCACGCTATTAAAATATCATCAATAAATGCCACCACAAATCCACCTTAGATAAGAATGGATTTATTGTGGCATCCTACAGATGCTCACACTCCCATTTACCCACAAATAAGTTAGCATAACTGGGTGCCAGTGTGGTACTCATGGCTGTACCTCTGACTTGATGGTATAACTGGTCTTTAAAGAGGAAAACATTATTTTGTAACACTATTCTAGCTAGTTCCAGTAATAAATGGGTGGGGCTTGCAACACATTCAGAGGTAGATCTTAACCCATTGCCTCCTAGAAACACCTGTAGGCATCAGCAAATCTACTGCAGTGTGTCCTAGAATGACTACAGAGTCACCTACAAACATCCTGTGTGCCCTAGTAACGTCTGGAGATGTCACTCACATGTTTTAATATTACTTGCCAGCCCTAATTGATTAGAATTGACTGCATAGTACCATTAGAAAGGTAATGTGCTGAACAACTTTGCCTCTGACACTTTGTGTGTATCATGTTCACTTTAGCAGTTATTCACATTTGTTTATGACATTTTGTCCATCTAGAACCACCTAAGCACTTTGAAGCAAATATACATTCTCGTATCTCAGCCAGTATAAAACAAAACTGAATTGAGCACAGTTGATTGCATAACACTGTTGGAAAGGCAATTCTGTGTGGAACAACTTTGCCCTCGATATGTTGTGTGTATATCATGTATACTTTAAGAGTTATATGCATTTGTTTATGGTATGGTGTGTATGGTTCAGATTTGTCCCTCAAGCCTCACCAACACACCTTGGCCTTAAATGGAGAAAATTATGTTTCATACCACAGAAATGCAGTTTTTACAAACAAATTTTTAAATTGCATCTAATGTCTGGATGCTTAATTTGGTGTTGATATGTTACATATTTCCCAACAAAAAGGCCTATGGTGCATTTTTTAGTGGAAAAAATATTTTGTTCTGCTGTTTCGACCAGCACAGAAATAAAACTAAATTACCTATTATTCCTTGCATACCACCATTGGAAAGGTAATTTTATGCTGAACAATTCTGACACTCATACTTTGTGTCTAGCACTTACCGTTTTGTACTATTAGCATTTGTTTGCGGCATGCCAATTATAAGCTTGATTTGCTTAGAAAGGTCCAGGATGCACTGTTAACAGTACACAGGAGACAAGTGCTGCAACTGGAGAGCTCCTGTGGAGGAGATTCCAAAAATATGATAATGCATCAAGTCCTCTGAATGAGGAAGGCTGTATACAATGAATTGACATCAACTACAGCAAAAACACTCTGGTTCCATCCATAAATCTTCAACCAATTTCACAATTTCAGTCGAGTCCTTTATATGGGACCTCAGATTCTGTACTATTGGCTGCAGAAACTGGTCCAAATACATTGACAGTGGTTCAGTAAGTCAGCCTCTTCCTGAAACTATTGGTTGACCTGGTGGTTGTGACATACTTTTATATATTTTAGGCAGTATGTATAAAACTGGGATTGTGGGGCAGTTTAGTGATGGTTTTGTAAAGTAAATGAGTAATATAACCTTTTACAAAGCTATTACTCAGCATGTTATCAATTTCTTTTTGAAATATGTTATAATTTGTCTGGAAACTTGTTTATAAACACGGTGTCCTGTAGTAGTCTAAATACTTCCTTACATAATCAGTTGTATTCATTACTACCACTGCCCATCCTTTATCCACAGCCTTGATAGTTATGCTGGTATTGCTGCTTAATGATTCAATAGCTAGACTCTCTTCTTTGTTACAGTTATTCCTATAAGCTTCTACAGGCATTTCTTTCAGTTTTGCAAGAACTAATTCACATTTGCATATAAAAGTGGACACAATAGGGTTTAATGGGGGCAAAATTCAGATCTTGGACTCAGTCTCATATCTGGTGGTCTATTACCATCAGTGTTTTCAGGGTTTTCAAACATGCACTTCAATGTTAAATTTCTACCAAATTTATTCAAATCTACACATGTACCAAATACATTTATATCAGATGTAGGACAAAAGCTAACCCCTTACTAAGTATAGACAATTCTGGAGTTGTTAGCTCATAGTGTGATATATCCACAACAGGTGTTAAATCTGTAAAAGGCATGGAATTAAAGTCAACAGCACTACTTTCACAAGATAAATTTAAGTCCAGGACTGTATGGGGTGGGGAGGGGCGGTGTGAAGCTAGGCATCTGACTGCAACCTGCTTAGTCTGACTGCCAAGATGTTTTGGGTTTCTGGATCATGGACTGCTAACAGTTCTAGACCGTATTCCATAGCCCAGTACCACGCCCTCATCACTTCTCTGCACAGGAGGTATAAATGAGTGCCACCTTGCTTGTTTATGTAGCACTACACTGATGTCCATCTGCACCAACAGAAGCACTGGGGACAGGTAAGTCTGGAAGGCTTGCAGGCCATACAGAATGACCCTCATCTCTAGGATGTTGATGTGGAAGAAACTCTCCACTGGATCCATGTGCCTCAGGTCTTGTGAGGCCCAGATGCACCCCAGCTCATCCCTGAAACATCCTTGGTGAGGATCTGATGTGAGGAAAAGGATCAAGAAGAAACCCCTTTGTGCAAATTGCTGCGGTCCATCCACCACTGAAGCACCTCCTTTACTGGTGAAATGACTAGAATCCTCTGTTCTAGATCACCAGTGTGCTGCTCTATTGGATTCTTAATGTCCACTGGGGATTCACATGTGCAGCCATGGCAGGGGAACCATGACAAGGGCTGCTGCCATCAGGTCCAGTTGCCACAGGAATGTCCTGGCTGTGACATACCGGTTGTTGTAAAGGAGCTGGGCCTCACATCAGACGTTCTGCCCTGTCCTGGGGCAGAAAGGCCTCTCCCTGAGCAGTGTCCAATATAGCTGCCATGTACTGGAGCCACTGGCAAAGAGTCAAGACTGACATGGGCAGATTGACTATGATCCCTAGACATTGACAAGCTGTCTGGTATGCAGTAAGGGTGAGAGACAGTTGCTGATTGGACTGAGCTTGGAGCAACCAGCTGTCCAGATAGGGGAAGATGTACAGTATAGTCCTCCTCTGGAGGGCTGCTAGCACTGCTAGGCATTTAGTAAAGACCCCTGACACAGATGACAAGCCAAAGGGCAATACCCTGAACTGGTAGTGCTCCCCTTGAAACTGGAACCTGAGGTACTTGCTGGGAGGGAGGGCAAACCTTTATATGCAGGTATGCCTTCTGCATATCTAGGAGCATATCCAGTCTCCCTGTTGCAGTATGAGCACCATACCTTGCAGGGTTATCATCATGAACATCTTGTACAGATCATAAAAGTTCAGATTTCTCAGGTCCAGGATGGGGCACAAATCCCTGTAGATTTGAGGACTAGAAAAAGTAGGAATATAACCCTCTGTTCCTCTGATCCTCAGTAACTGGCTCTATAGCTCTCTTCTGCAGCACTGCACAAACTTCCTCCTGTAAAACTGGTATGTGGTCTGTATGGTAGCTTGAATGAACTGGAGGTTGGACTGGAGGCCACTTCTGAAGTTCTGGAGTGTGGCCATGTTCTATGAGCTGCAGAATCCAAGCATCTGTTAGATCTCCTCCACCAGTTCAGGTGGAGGGAGAAGTGACCTCCTACCACTACCTCCTGGAGTACTGTGGGGGGTCTAGGAAGGAGTCATGCTGAAACATTACCAGTGGCTGGGACTGAACCTCCACCTCTAGGGGCTTCTCTCTGAGTAAGGACAGGCAAGGTTGCACCTGTTCTGTGCTAACCTTGCTATCAGGTTCAAACACTGGTCTGTGGGTGGCAAGATAAAGGGCACCCTCTGCCCACTTTTGAGGGGTGTGGCAAAGCGAGTGGACTGACCACAGAGTGCTTCCTGAGGCCTGTAGGTCAGAAAGAATATCCTGCATATCTGCCCTAATAGCTTGTAACCTCTGAAGAGGGAATTCAGGATGGATTGCTGAACATCATCCAAGGCAGATGTCAGCTGCAGCTGCTCTGGCTGAGGCATCTGAAACATCATAGGTAGGCCTCAAGTGGTGCTTCTCCACATCTGCCCCAGTCTAGAGGACCTTAAGCATCTCCTGCTTCTGGGACCCTCTGGAAGGGCCTGAACTGCTGCTTTTGCCTTTTTCCAGAAAGCGTTCTGGAATTTGACCATATGGGCCTAGTTACTGGCAATTCTGAAGGCCAGAGTGGCTGAGGCAAGGGTTCTCCTGCCCATAAGATCCAGTTTCCTCAACTCCTTATCTGGGGAAGAGAACTGAGGTGCTGAGGCCTCTTAAACCTATCATGGGCTGCATTTATTTATTTGAAAAGTTTCACAAGGAAAGGCATACTAAGCTAAAATAGCTAATTTCCAGATGTGTTGGGCGGGATGGGATACAATTAGCATATAAAATCTGATATGCAATGAGCTAAAATAAAACAAAATCTTACAAATGCAAAATTGAACGTGAAGGGCATAAACAAATTCAAAATGTCAACTAATAAAAACAATTATTATGACATACAATAGAAAACAATGAGGCTAGGACAAGCATATTCCGTGTATAATAGAGGAGAAGTAAACACTCTGGAGCATAACCACACAGTGGATTGAAATTACATGAAGCCCACTTAACCAATAACATGTGTAAGTGGCTAGCTTAAGGAGGGGGAGAGGGATGAAAATCAAGAAAGGGGAAATGAAGGAAGAGTGTAAGGGCATGAGGGGGTAGGGGAAGTAGTGAGAGAAATTAATAGTAGGGAAGGGCATGTGGGTAAGGAGCAGTTGCAGGAAGGGAAATGTAGTTTTGGAGAAGATAGGACAATGTGTTAGTGGACGGGCGGAGTGGATATCTAAAGGAGGAGTTCCAGATATTTGGGAAGTGATAGGAGAAGGCAGCCCATCCCACAGTGGAGGTTCGGCAGAGAGAGCGGTACTATAATGGGAGTTGAGAAGGGTGGAGGTGGGAGTGGGGAGTAGAGAGGAGGGCATTTAGGTAGGGTGGAAGGAGCCAAGCTAGAACTCTGCACTGTGGGCAAGGCATCTTTGTCCAAGAGGAGGGAAGAGAGAGGGTGTAGAGGTCACAGTAATGTGTTTTGGCAAACAGTTTAGTGCAAAGCTACAGAAGGATTTGAAAAGGGTGTCCAGTCTGGTGAGGGAGGACTTAGGAGCAACACTGTAAACTATGTCTCCAGAGTCAAAATTGGGAGGATCATCTTCTGGATGATCTCCAGGCAGGCCTAAGGGGAATGCAGCCATGGTGTCTGTATAGAGTGCCAAGTTTGGGATGTAGCTTTGGTGGATAGCATCCACATGTCCAGAGAAGCTGAGGTTCCTGTTGAGCCAGAGCCTGATGTATTTAAAAGAGGAGACATCCTCAAAGGAGACCCCTCAAGGTGTGGAAGGTATGGAGGGTCATAATCCTGGCAAGCGTCCTGCGTGGTGCCATAGGTCATAGAGACCGTCTTTTGGCATTGAAGGATAGGCAATTTGTGTGAAACCAGCACTGGACATTACTGAAGGCCAACTGGAGGCTGGACACCACATCAGAAGGGAGGTACCAGAGTATACAAAAACAGTATCATTCACGTACATGTAGATATCAGCTGTTGAGCAGGCAGCAGGTAAGTTGTTTAGAAAAACTGAAAAGAGAATTGGTCCGAAAACAGAACCCTGAGGGACCTGGTGTTGATGGGGATGGGAGAGAGAGTCACCTATCCTGACTTTCTGGGACTTACCAAAGAGATAGGAATGTAACTAGTTAGTGGTGGTCTCTGGGAGACCAGCTGCTGCAAGGTTGTTGAGGCTTGTTGTTTATCACCACTGAATCAGCCAGAGGTTGCCCTGTGAAAAAGGCTTTCCTGAGGAGCCAGGTACAATTTGTCTACCTTTCTGGACATGGCAGGATCATACTTGATATGTATCATGTATCCATAGTGGCATCCTCCAATGCTGCAGGCTAAGGAGGAATAATCAGAGGGGAGATTCTGGTAGTTCCAGAAATTTGGCCAGGTTTCTCCTGGTAATGTCTTGCTCCTCAGCATCAAATCCCATAGCTGTTTGAAGCTGCTTCATCACTGAGATGAAGGAGGGGTCATCCGGAGGAACCTCATGGTATACTGTACCTGATAGAGTCCTCACCTACTGAGGAAACAATGCAGGTAGATCTGGATGGGCTTCCTTCTCCATCTTCCTCCTCCTCCTTCTCTTAAACATAGAAACATAGAATTTGATGGCAGATAAGGACCGCTTGGTCCACCTAGTCTGCCCATTTCCCTACCTGATGGATAAGCTGCAGATTCTAGTTAATCAACAGCTTACCTCCTCCAACCCACCACTAGAATTGCTTTAAGTCTGTCCCATGCATTCTTGAATTCTCCCACTGTTCCTGACTCACAGCTTCCTCAGGAAGGCTGTTTCATGCATCCACAGCCCTCTCTGTGAAAAATGCTTTTTTTTTAAAATTCAAAGTTTATTAATTTTCATATACATCGTAAAAGAACAGCTCCAAACATATCTGACAATGTTATACATAAATGAGTTTCCACTACATATATCGGAGCTGCTATCCCCATACCCAGTCCCCTCCCTACCATACCCCCAGCACAGCCGTACTACCCAGACTGTGAATCATCCAAACCTATACAACTGTTTTAAAATAATCTAAATGCAGAGCAGCGTGTGAAAAGGATCCCAAATTTGCCTATATCTATTCATCTTATTACTTAGACTAGCACCATTTTCTCCGTCCTAAGGTTAGCTAAGATTTCCTTAAGACATTCAAAAAGGAATATCTACATCATCTTTCCAGTGAGGAGAATAACCTTCTTAACCGATAAGGAGATTAGCGCCATATAATAACTTCTTGATATCACAGGAATGAGGGTTTAATCCCTAACAAACATACCTCCAGAGTGAAAAGGTCAGAGAGACCAACAAGGGATCCATCCTCTGTTGGATATCCCCAGAGGGTGGAAGCCTTAGAGCATGACCAAAATATGTGATAAAGCGTGCGTCCACCTGCCCACATCTGGAACAGGAAGGAGAATCAATGAGACCATACTTGTATAATTTTTGGGGAGTGTAATATATGTTATGTAAAATATGAAACTCAGCCAAACGTAATCTATCCTGAGTAACATATTTATGACAATTTACCACAATGCTGCCCAATCTATCTCTGAAACAGGAAAATATGCTGCCCAGTATCTCCTCGGTATGAACACCTCCAGATATTTACAATTATATAACATTTTATATATCAGATACTGAATGAAGACTACCAAACATCGAGAGCAGCATATCTCTGAACGTTTTCATACCACATTGAGATGGAACTGGGTCAAATACCTTTGTTAACAAGTGCTTCAGCTGGAATACTTTAAAAATGGACTTAGTGGGATGTTAAGACTACTCAGTATTGTAGTAACTGAAAGCCACGAACCATCCAGAGCAGCAAGCTGAACAAGCTTGACATTTTCCAATTGTGGGAGCCAATTTGACATGATCGACTTATTGCTTATTTTTAAATTAGATTACCCCAACGGGTTGAGCTAAATCAACCGTATGATCATATTCCATAAATGAACATATCTGGGCATGCACCTGACCGAGATCGCCACGGAGAAGCTTAAAGGGGGGAAGGCATTCGCCCAATATAGAACAACGGAAGCTGGCGACAGGCCACACAGTTTAATTAAAGATAGCTCTATTTTGAGCCAGATAGGCAACCAGCCCTCTGATTCTGGTTCTCCCACACTATCCATCCATCTGACATATTTTATCATGTGGCTTGCCCAATTGTAAAAATCATATATGGAAGGCGGAGACCCCTTTATCCTTGGAGCCGCCAGCTTATGAAATGCAATCCTGGGTTGTCTATTAGCCCAAATAAATTTTGTTATCAAAGCATTAAGTTTACGGAACCATGAACGGGAATCCAGTTATTAAGCAAATACAATGGGTAAAAGATCCTGGGGAAAAAGTTCATCTTAATTAGGTTCACACACCCCAGAGTGAGATTGGTAGCTTGGCCAATCTGTCTAGATCCGCTCCTAAAGTTTTAACTAAGTCGTCCAGATTCAGCTTCTGAATCAGGGCAGGTCCCTCACCACTTGTATTTCTAAATATTTTAAAGAGTTCAGTGCCGGACATTCCATATTCTACAACACTTGACTTAACCACTCTATAATTAAGCGGAAAGACAAGGGATTTATCAATGTTCAAATTATAATTGGAAAAATTAGCAAATTCACGTACCATCATCAACAAGGCCGGTATTGAGTTATCCGGATCAGACAACTGTAAGAGTAAATCGTCAAGTATGCCGATACTTTCACCTCATATCCCTGAATAGTTATGCCTTGGATCACTGGAGAGAACTTCAACCGCTAATAAGGGGTTCCAGATATAAATTGAAAAGTAAGGGTGATAAAGGACAGCCCTGTCTGGTTCCTGAATACAGCAGAAAACTTTCCAAAATAACACCATTAACCATTACCCTAGCTGAGGGGGCATTATAAAGGGCTTTAATCCAAATCTGGAAAAGCTCAGGAACTTATAAGCATTAAGGGCCCTAAATAAAATTCAAAATTCCTGTCAAACACTTTCTCAGCATCCAAGGAGACCAGGACCACTGGAAATGAGGCATCTCTGGTTGCGAGAGAGCGTCGACAGGGTTCTGAGATGATCAATGAGGAATGCCCTTTCATGAATCCTACTTGCTCGGCCCAATCAGATCAGGCATCACAAGTGCCAAGTGATCCGCCAAAATCTTGGCCAATATCTTGATATCTTGATTCATCAGGGATATGGGCGATATACTGCAGCAGTTCTGGGTTCTTCCCAGGCTTCAAAATTAGAACTATTAGAGCCTCCCACAAAGTAGGATCCGCCTGGGCCTAATAGTATATACTGAAATAAGGGCAATAATAGGGAAGTAACTAATCTAAAACTTCTTATAAAAATTTGCCGAGAAACCGCCAGGACCAGGTGATCTGTCGGAAGGCAAAGTTTTAATAATCCTAGAGACTTCATCAGTCATTATTGGAGAAACCATCCATTTCTGCTGGGACTCAATAGTGGAGATAAACCAGAAGCTCTCCAAGTAATTATCTATATTGTCATCAGATACTGAGTTCATTTTAGAACTATATAAGCTGGTATAATACCGCTGAAACTCTAAAACTATCTCCTCTGAAGTTGTTATCAGAGCGTTATTTATTTGAGAACGACCAAAATATACCTATTTGCTTCCATTTGCCTAATCCGCAGTGCCAACAGTCTCCCTGCTTTTTCACCCTGATCTGAATACACCGCTTTAGCTTTAAGGATCGCAAATTCAGCCTTGTCCTTAACAGTTCCAAGTAACCTTCCTTTAACTTAACCAATTCCTGTTGTTCAGATTCCGAGAAAGATTGGCCTATCCTTGTTTCCTTGTTGAATTTGTCCCAATAGTGTAACTAACTTCTTATCTTTTCTTTCTTTCTGTAGGTAGCTATACTAATTAAACCCCCTAACAAATGCTTTAAAAGCCCCCTACAACAAATCTGGTCTGGAAATAGAATGAGTATTAGTTTCTATAACTTGCGTATATGCTCACTAACTATTTTAACAACGTGATCATCTTTTAACATCTGATTATTGATCTTTCACCTGGGAGACTTTTAGAAAAGAAGAGAGCTAACTGACATGTAACCAGTGCATGGTCCGAAGGAGGACCTGGCTGTATGGAGGCTTCAATCACTCCAGGAGGAGGCTTGGGAGAGAAATATATAATCAATACGCGTGACCATATTATGAACTGGGATAAAAGTAAATTTCTTCTCGAAGGATGTAAAACTCTCCATACAACACACAAGGCATGTTGTTCCAAGAACTCTAATAGGGCCCTCTGAGCTGGGGAACGACCTCTTCTCATGGGAAAGGAACGGTCCATCAGTGAATCCATAACAATATTCATATCTCCCCAATGATAATTGGTAAAGCTAGATATGGATATAGTATGTCAATTAACTTCACAAGGAAGTCAGGGGAATCCAGATTGGGTCCATACAGAGTTCCCAGGAGGATTTCAGTGGTGTACAAGTAGCAATGGATAAACAAAAATCGACCCTGCGGTCCCTAAGCACCTGCTTCAATACAAATGGGATCTTCTTATTAATCAATATCAAAACCCCAGCACTATTAGTAGCTTTCCAGCACAGAAAACATGGACAATCTGCTGCTGCCTTATAAAATTAGCTTCCAAGTCTAATAAATGTGACTCTTGTATAACGGCAATGTCTATGGACAGCAAAGCAAAGGTGCTTAAGGATTTTATATTGTTTAACACTGCCTTAATCCTTTGACATTCCAAGTTGCAATTTTTATGATATTAGCCATTTTGCAAACTCTCAATAATAAGAAATGCTCAAAATAAATCCCTCAGTAATATACATCCATGAAAATCCCTATGAGCTGTGCTGAGGCCCACTCCCCAACTTAGTCCCCGCCCACCCTCCCACCCCCTGCTCATTAGAAAAACATCAATAAACATGAACAGCCCCTCCCTCTCCTCCCCCGATTAGTATAGGCTCTGCTCCGCAGCATACCAACACCTTCGCCCCAACCCCAGCCACCCTCAGTAAGTCCTACCCCTTGAACTCTAACTTAATTAACCAGGGAAGCATATTGCGATTGCCCCTCTAAGTATCCTTAAAGCCCAACCTAATACAAAGAATAAGCGCTCTGGCTGTCCCAGCTCATTCACTATAAAAGTACTTTTATCCCCAATTAATATGTATTCATTACACTTCACTTATAAAAGTGCACCCCAAAAGTGTAAACTACGCTATAATAAACTATCTAGACTCCCTATATTTAGAATCTAAGCAGTATTAGTTCTATAACCCGGTGCAAATATCCGCTCCATATTTATAGAACTTCGCTAACCTATTTACCTCTATTAAGATCCCCATAAGGAGTTTGAGTTAGAGACCTAAGTCTGTAATAACAACTATAAATTCACTTCCTCTGAGGCAAAAGCCTAACTGCTTTAACTGCTGAGCCCCTGCCCACATCTGGTTTAGTTAATGTTAGACTACCCAATTTAGAATCCTGACTTTATAAGTGAACCTCGAGATCGAACTGAGTAAAGGAAAAACACCATCCCTTGAAATTAACTTCGAGCAGGGATCTCCTTATTGCTTGAACATCAACTGCATTTCAAAATCAGCCAGTATTCTACAAAAACAGGTTTAGCTATCAAATATTAAATAAGGTACCCCCCTCCCCACTTTGTGTTATAATTTCAACACACCCCTATTCTAATGGGGAGATGGAAATTAAATGCTAAGTCCGGATCAGGCAGGTCAGCATAATAAGTAAGCTGCCTAGTGAAATAGCAAAGTAATATCCCCTCTAGTGACATGTCTGTGCTATAGCTGACATACTCCCGTAGATCAGGAAGAGCAAAACCGAAAAGAGAAGGAAAAGGAAAGGGACCCTTCACACAAAAACCAAGCGTGTTATCCCGCTTCTGAAGGCATGATAAAGTACAGCGGCTCTGCCCATCGATTCTGGGTCCAAATGCTTATACACCAGAGGGTGCAAAGTTTGATTACACTACAACAAGGGAGGAACCCCATAATGAAAGCAAATAACCAATTACATTATTCAAGAGGTCCACTTCCCTTGAAATCAATACACTATTTCCAGAAAGCCAATTTTGCAGTATGTCCACTGATCTTAAGCTTAAACAAAGTCACTATGAGAAAAACCTGCAGCGAGTGAAAGTCCAGACAGAACATAAATCCCGAGGAGAATAACTTGCTTCTGCCACACTCTTCTTGCTGAAGAACATCCATAAGGGATTCAAAAGGTAAATTTTCCGTTCCTCACATAGGCAAGGAGCAAAAGGGCTGCTATCCCAATTTAACTCAAAAGTCATTGTGCTTGCAGAAACACTTAGAAGTAGAGATCAGACTTCTGGAGGAGGTCGGGAAGCATCTCTTAAGTTCAGAGCGGCCATTCGGGATTATTAAAACTATGCCATTCCCCGATATACATACTTGTAACCTCGCTGGGTATAACATTTTAAATGGATACCAGCAGCTATAAGCTTGGAAATGTAGGGATGAAAGGCGGAATGCCTCTGCCGGACCGTAGGTGAGATCCTGAGCCACTCTCACTTTTTGCCTTCCCAGGTGATACCCTCGCCTCCTTCACTTTCTTTGGAAATACTGGCACTCCAGATAGTTGAGAAACCTGAAAATCAGTGGCCTAGGAGGCGAACCCGAGGGGAGGTGGTCTAAGGGCCTGATCGCCCTCTCAATTGCATATTTGGCCCCATAAGGTGAAGGCCCAGCAACCCGCTCTCACGAACTTCTGAATGAAGAGAACTGCATCTTGCCCCTCTTCTGCTTCAGGCAGCCTTATCAGGACCGCATTATTTCTTGGCTTCTACCTTCGAGGTCCTCTAATTTAGATTCTATTCTAGTCATCTTCTGCCTCACAGTTGTCAGCTTGGACTCAGCTTTCTCAGCTCTCATTTCTAAAGAGTGAACTTTCGCTTCAGCATCTGAGGTTCGCTTGCTACTTCTTCTAAAGCTGATGACAATTTTTAATTTCAGCTGTCATAGATGTTATCTCTTCTTTAAAAGGCTTGAACTCCACAGAAACTTTTAAGAGTTAATGGTTCTTGCTCAGCAGGGTCAAGGGTTGTTTAGCCCACATCTACCGAACTCTGAGGCCTAGGCTTCTTAGGGCCTTTCGGGAGTAGTAGGCGACGTTCTCTTGGGGAGATTCTTCCTCATTTCGATCTCCATGCATGCTGTTATTATGACTCAAATCTACAGAGCCCTTATAATGACTTTCACTTCCCCTTAAGCGAGACTTAGTTAGATTTTAACCTCAAATTTAAATCAAAATAGCAATCGGATGGCTGGAGGGTGCGAGTAGCGGCTTGTAGTCGGCACTACATCACGTGACAAAGTAAAAATACTTTCTAACATTACCTCTGAGCGTTCCCTCTATCTTCAAATTGAGGCCCTTGTTCTTGCACATTGTTTTTCTGAAAGATTCTACCCTCTTGTACTTTGTTAATTCCCTTGAGATACTTGAAAGTTTCTATCATGTCCCCTCTCTTTTCCTCAAGGGTATACATTTAAGCTGCTTTAGACTCTCCTCGTATGTCTTCTGGTGCATACCCAGCACCATTTGGTTACCCTCTTCTGAACAGCCTCCACTCTGTCTATGTCTTTGCAGAGATGGGGTCTCCATAATTGCATGCAGTACTCAGATGGGGCCTCACCAACTGTCTGTACAGAGGGATAACGACTTATTGTTTCCTACTGTTGATGCCTTCCTATGCATCCCAGTATCCTCCCAGCCCTCCTTACTGCCTTCTCCATTGCTTGCCCACCTTTAGGTCATCTGATATAATACTCCTAGGTCTCTTTTGATTTTTGTTGTTGTTATTATCTCACCCCATTGTATACTGTACCCTGGGTTTTGTTTCCCAGATGCATTATCTTGCACTTCTTTGCACTGAATCTGAGCTGCCATATATTTGACCATTCCTCCAACCTTGCCAAGTCCTTTTCATCCTTTCCACCCCACCTTGTGTACCAACCCTGTTGCAGATCTTTGTGTCATCTGCAAAGAGACATACATTTCCTTTCAGGTGCTCTCCAATGTCACTTATAAAGACAGTAAAGAGGACTGGTCCCAGTACTCAACCTCACGGTGCCCGCTAGTTACCCTCCTTTCTTCACTGTGGACTCCATTACTATTACCTTGTGTCCTGTTGTCCAGCCAGCTTTTTGTCCAGGCTACCACCTTGGGACCCACTCCAAGGCTGGCTAACTTGTATATTAATCTTTGTGTGTGAGACTGTGTCAAATGCTTTGCTAAAATCTAGATAGGCCATGTCCACCGCCCCTCCCTGGTCTACTACTTGGTCACCCAGTCAAAGAAATCTATTAAGTTCATCTGACATGACCTTCCTGCTGTAAAACCATGCTGCTTTGGGTATTGTGCTCCACTGGCTTCTAGGTACTCAACAGTTCTTTTCTTCAGAAGTGATTCCACTATTTTCCCTACCACTGAGGTCAAACTAACTGGTCTGCAGTTTCCTGCCTCTGCCCTGCTCCCACTTTTGTGAAGTGGAATCACATCTGCCTCCTCCAGTCCTCAGGTGCCACCCATCCTCCCATGATTTGTTAGAGAGTAGTCAGTGGAATTACTAGTTCTACCCTTAGTTCTTTAAGAATTCTGGGGTGAATCCCTTCAGGCCCCATTGCTTTGTCCACCCTCAGTTTCAAGAGTTCTTTCAAAACCCTTTCTTCTGTGAATGGACTGATATCGACCCCCTATTCAGAGTGTTTCTCTTGTTTGGTTTAGGTACCTCCCTCCTCTTCCATTGTGAATACTGAGCAGAAATATTCATTCAGTATCCCTGCTTTATCACTGTCACCCTATGCCTACATTCCTCCTCTTTATTAAGTATCTGTATCCCTTCCTTGGTCTTTCTTCACTCCTAAAGTAACTATAAAGGTTTTATCCCCCTCTTAATAGAGTTGGCTATCTTTTCTCAGTTTGTGCCTTTGCTATTCTGACTGCCTTCCTGCCTCCTTCTGCATTAACTGATAAAATTCTCTGTCTTGTTCTTTCTGTGTTTCCTTATATTTTCTGAATGCTATCATTTCTCCATAACCTTCCCTTCCACCTCTTTTGAGAATCATAGTGTTTTCCTTCATTTTGTTTTGTTGATTTGCTTCACCCAAAGGCGTGTTGCCTCTGTGATGGCTGTTTTGATTATTCCCATTGTACCTCCAACCCTCTTTCTTGCCCATGTGCTAGTGCTTTCTGAGGCGCTCTCTCATTTTCCCAAAGTCAGCCCTTCTAAAGTCCAATACTCTTGTATTTGTATGGTTTGACTCTATGACTGTGTTTATTGTGAGCCACACTGTTTGGTGGTCACTTGTTCCCAGATGGCTACCCACTTCTAAATCTGAGATCTTTCTCCATCCCCATTTGAGAGTACCAGGTCTAAGACTGCTCCTCTCAAGGTGGGTGCCAACACTGGCTGACTGAGGCATGCCCCTGTATAGAATCAAGAATGACCCTGCTCTTGGATGTGTCTGCAGCAAAGGTACTTCAGTTAACATATGGCATATTCAGGTCCCCCATCAACAATATCTCCCTTTCTTCTGCCATTTTAAGGATGCTTCTATCATTTCCTTGCTCATTTCCTCCCCAGGGATGGGGTCTGTACACAACCCCCATGCAGATTGTGGTGCCATTTCCTGTCTCCAGGGTGACCCATAGTGACTCATCAACTTCCTGTTTACTCTTTAGTTCTGTTGCTTTAATCCCTTCCTTATATAGAGATCTACTCCTCCTCCTCCTCTTTTACCCACCCTGTCCCTCCTGTATTGTGTATCCTGGTATGTTGACATCCCAGTCATGGTTCTCCGTGTACCATATTTCAGTGACTGCCACAATATCCAGGCATCCTCTTCCATCAAGGCCACTAGTTCAGGGAGCTTGTTACACAGACTGCATGGCATTGGTACTCATCACCCTCCATGTTTTGATGGGCTTACCCTTTTAGCCCTATCCCTTTCCTTACAGCCTTTTTCTGCATTTACCCCAGTCCTGCTCCCTACTGAGTTCTCTACCTTGGTGTTTACCTCTCTAGCTACTGTGTTTTGTGGGGAGGCTGAGCATTCCCTGCTCCTTTTCAGTGCCTCCCCTCTTGGCTAGTTTAAGCAATGAAGTATTTAAACCTATCACCTAGGATCCTGGTTCCCCCGGACAGATCCAGACTATCGCACCAGTATAGGCCTGCATCCCTCGGGTGGCTCCCAGTCCCCAATGAAGCCAAAACCCTGAGCGCCACACCAGTGTTCCAACTATTTATTGAATCCCATGAGTGCGGAATACAATAGCATCATCCTTGCCATAGACAGGCAGCACCTCCGAGAAGGTTACCATACATGCTACTTGTCTAAGGACCCTCTCCAACTCTACAAATTTCTCTTGCACTACTCTGATCCCATTCACAGCCAGTTCATTCATCCCTAGGTGCACAATGACATCCAGCTCCCTCCCTCATGCAGCTGCTCCGTGATCTTGAGGATTCACTTCCCGTCCCTCTGAACCGTGGCACCAGGCAGGCACCTTACCTCCCTATTCCTTCCTCCCCACTTCTACCCCTAATGATTGAGTCCTCCACCAGTAGTTGTTTCCTTCCACTGTGGGGTCTTGTGCCACCCTCCTGTGAGTCTCCTTTGTGGAGGTTCCCAGCATCCTCCTTGGTCTCCACTGCAGGTGCTTCCATAGAGGAACCACCCTTCACCAGAACAGGATATGAATTGTGGAGGTACAAATGGAGGGATGCACCTCTGTTCCACCACCCTCTCCTCCCTGAGCCTACCTTGGGAGGAAGTCATAATTGTACTCCTGATCCTCGTTGATGAGCTCTGAGTAGTGCAGAAAAGGCAACTTGGACATTGAAGCTCTGGGTGGGCAGGGTGCATCGACATGGTAGGTGTTGATGTGGGGCTGGTCTGTTAAGCCCTGGCATCATCAGGCCTGGAGGAGGAACAAGGCAGTGAATGATCTCAATAAAGGAGAAAACATGATCTGGACATTGATGAGGGTCAGCGTTGCTGAGGCACCCTGTGGCATCGTTTGGGAAGCTGAGTTCCTGGCATTGACAGAATGGCCTGGGGCATCAATGGGGAGGCAGGAATCCCAACCTTAACAGGCTGTCATTGGCCAAAGCAGGTCCAGCAGAGTCCACTGCCAGCTTCCCCTGAGAAAGCAGGGGTCTGAGTGGCAGGGGTACCAGCATCAGCAAGGGCATCAAGGCCCAACATTGATGAGCCATCACTGGCCATGGAAGGTCCGGTGGAACTCACTCCCAGCACTGACCCTGTAGTAGAGAGGTGTGGGCGGCAGGAGTTGCTACTGCCAAAGCGGACAAAGATGCTGCAGGAGTGGATGCCCAAAGCAGGGACCAAGAGTGTGCTGGTGGGACTTATCCTTGCTCTTCTCCCACTCCCAGTGCTTGTGTTTCCTAGAAGATTTGTCCTGGGCCTTGGAAGAATGGGAGCCTGTGGATGACGCTGGTGATGAAGAGGAGCTTCTCGCCTGGAGCTCCCTCTCCATTCTGGCTACCTTTGTGCAAGGAGGAAGGACTGCAGGGTTTTCTGATGGCACTGCCAGAAAGTCTGGTTGAAGCCACAGCAAATCTCACATGCCTTAACATCCAGGACCTCACCGAGATAGAAGATGCAGGCATCGTGGTCATCGTTGTTGTAGATTTTCTACTGTACTTGCAATATCGTAAGAGTTTTGTGGAGTCAGTTGGCATACACAATGATAGGATCACTTTAAAAATAAAGTGATAACTAACTAGGTGAGAAAAAAATAATAAAGCTGGAAAATCAAAGACCTGGCAGTTGACTGAAGCAGCAGTATCTCCGTGAGTCCAACATGTAATGGTGGACAGAGGGAAAAGAACTAAGAAGGGTCCGGCTGCCCACATTTATATGGAAAGACATCACCATATGACATTATCGTGGGTGGCCACTAGAAGGCTACTAGCAAAAATGTTTCTGTGTGGTTCTGGTGCCTGGTGGCTCTAGTTTCTTAGGTGTGGCCTGATAAAGAGATATCCTTGAAGAAGATATGTACTTCCCTTTGTTACTTTATGTGTGTGTCATTAATCTAGCACTTTTGTTTTACCTGCAATTCACACGCTGATGCAGCACTCTTTATTGTTTTGTTCTTTAATGTAATGGATGGATATTTAATAAGCTACAGAGCTTGATTGGAATAACATATCATGCATGATGGGCATGTAATTACAGTATGTATTGTCCTCAATAACAGAAATGCTTCTGCCCAGTGCAAAGATCTCCCAATATTTTTCCTTACCATTACGTAGTCTTGTCATCAGTTTTTAATTAATTTTGTTTCTCTTCCTACAGATCTGCTCATCTGTTTGTTATAAGATGGAGCAGAGATGGAGGCTGCTGAAGAGAACAAGGTGACTGTGACACAAGATGCTTAATGAGGATTCTTTAGCAGTCAGCACCACCACAAATCTGCCCAGCATACTCTTCTTTTTCTTCCTATTTATTACACCGCCATCTGATCAATGGGGTGTATTTTAATTCATATGGATGACAATGACAAAGCCAGAATAACATAATGGCCTGGATTCACACAAAAAGGCAAAGTGCTGCACAGACATTTGTGCTGCACCTCACGCTACACTGGTGAGCAATTCTAGTATTCACAATCAAACAGTGTGGTGCAGTATCCAGCTGTGAATAAGGGCTGGCAGGGCAGCACTAACCAAGAAAATCACCAGGAACCCCAGTGGCACTGCCCCCACAGCAAGCCAGGAGAAGAGGCAGGCAAAAATAGCGCACATGTGCTAAGGTCCTATTCACCAAAGTGGAGATGAAAATAGCCCATTGTGCATGCATGGCACTAGGTGGCCATTTGCATACCCATTATGAGCTCATCTGCATGGTCTGTGGGCAGCTTAGTGGCCCATTATAACCCATGCCCCATGCAGCCATAGTCCATTGTGAGCCAGTGCCCCAATCCTAGGTCCCGATCCCTTAACTGTAAATAAAGTTGTGATTTATTTTCTGTAGTATATGTCTCCCTCTCCCTATTCTCGATTCTCATCACTGTAAAATAAGTTATTTTTATTTTCATAATATAGTGTCACACTCTCTCTCCCTGGTCCCTGATCCCATCACTGTAAAATAAAGTTGTGATTTATTTTATTTATTTTTCACTCTGTGAAGCAGTGGAAACTCCCTGGCAGTCTAGTGGACCCCCGACCTGGTAACAGAGAGTCCTACCCCCCAGCCCGACCCAAAGCCAGTGAACAGCACAGCCCGCCACTCACCACCACGGCTGGCCACTGTCTGAGCTCCCAATGACCATGTACTGTATACAGTACAGCCCACTGACAATGATTGACAGACTTCCACTGCTTCATGGAGTCAGGGATCAGAGAACTGGCAGGGATCACTGGACCACCAGGATTATCTGTATATTTTACGGGCCAATGATCGCAGAACAGGGAGGAAGGTGGGACCACTGTACTATGAAAACTGTGGGCAGTCCTTTTTTGTCCAGGGATGGGATCGGGGACCGGGTGGGGAGGATGCTATACTATGGGAAATAATTCACAACTTATTTTATAGTGATAGGGATTGGGGACCTGGGGAAGGGAAGGAACACTATACTACAGAAAATACATTCCAACTTTATTTTACAGTGATGGGATTGGGGACCAGGAAGGAGGAACACTATACTACAAAAATAAATCACAACTTTATTTTACAGTGATGGGGATTGGGGACCAGGAAGGAGAACACTATACTACAGAAAATAAATCACAACTTTATTTTACAGTGATGGGATTGGGGACCAGGAAGGAGGAACACTATACTACAGAAAATACATTACAACTTTATTTTACAGTGATGGGGATTGGGGACCAAGAAAGGGAGGAACACTATACTACAGAAAATAAATCACAACTTTATTTTACAGTGATGGGGATTGGGGACCAGGGAAGGAGGAACACTATACTATGGGAAATAAATCATAACTTTACTTTACAGTGACAGGGTTTGGGGACCAGGGAGGGAGGGACACTATACTATTTAAAATAAATCACAACTTTATTTTACAGTGACAGGGATCAGGAGGGGAGGGACCACTGGACCACCAGGGTGATTTTTATCTTTTAGGAATTGGGGATCAGGAATGGGGTGGGTGAGTACCACGTAAACCACTAGAGTTGCACAGATTACTGCCAGTTATTTGCCAGTGGTATTTTCTCCATGCAAGCACCATTGCAAATGGCCTTTGCGTGGAGTGCAAATTTTTGAACGGGATTGTGGGGATATGCAGGTTCCTCTCCCTTCATTTGCATTGCGACCCCTCATTGCTTGCCCAGGTGAAACCTAGTTTGCCTGGGCAAGCTGTTTTGTGAATACCACCTCTGGGCAAACCCAGTCTATCCGTGCAAACCCAGTTTGCAGCTGGGCAAAGTTTTATGAATCCTGGCCCATGAGTCTAAGATAAGAAAGGTTATTATGAAAATTTGACCAGAGTGGATGTACCCAGATATGGTTGACCTCCCAGTTACTAAGGAATCTACCAGATTTTGCCTGGTGTGGTTAAGGCACAATTCAAGCACTCTACAAGTAATTCTGGTTCATTGGCTGAAAAATTCTGCTCTGATAATTCAGTATCATTCTAATGTTGGTCCCTAAAACATCTAAACCTGTTGGCTCACAGTCAATAAATCAGATGGGTCATTATATTTATCCCATAGTCTTGCTTTCTTTCATACTGCATATGGTGGCAGTGTAGCTCAGTGTCTAGAGCACAGAGATGTGAACATGAAGATTCAGGTTTGAATCCTATCATAGCCCTTACTCACTGTGGAGCTTCAGATAGTCAGAAAATGTCCTTGTATATTACCATCTCTCACACTTTTATCTCTGTATTTAACTCCCCGAGCTTTCTTTAATCTCCTTCAGACGAACTTTCTTTAATCTCCTTAGATCTTAAGAATCCTTTCTGTGCATGAGACTTCTGTCTACTGTACATAAATTCTAAAGGTTTTAAATTACAGGGTTTATGAAAGGTGGTATATAAAAGTAAATTTCCTGTCCTTTCTATTATTAAACATTGTAACAAAAGATCAGTATTAGGTTAGTATCCAAATGACGTGGAACCTCTGTAAATTAGCTTCTAGCACAAAGGTATTGTAATCTGAGAAGAAAGAAAGAAAGAAAGAAAGAAAGAAGAAAGAAAGAAAGAAAGAAAGAAAGAAAGAAAGAAAGTAAGTGATTCCAGGAAACTATCCCTGCCCCTCTGCTTTCTCCAGTGTTGAACTGTTTTCTTAGATTTTCATTATTCTAAATAAATTTATAGTAGACATTAGTGGCGAGACAGGTAGTTGTTCCAATGTCATCCAGTACTGGACTTGATATCAGCTGCCCTGGTTGTATTTGAAAGTCAAAACAAACTGATCCCTTATTTCCCATGCTACATAAAGCTATAACAGAAAAGAAAATCCTCAGATATGATGGCATTGCATATTCAAAAGTTCATTTTAACAGCTCACTGCCAAATTCATAAGGAGGTTTCACTCTATTTGTCTGCCATGGTCCTTCATGAATATTGTTGGCATTAGCAATTTTAAGGGAAGTTGAGTATTATTTTTACCACTGTAAATGTACTTATGATCTAGATTTATTCATAAGACCTGGCCAATCTACCTCATTGGAATTTGTAGAGATGTGGAATTACCAATTGCTTAATGCCCCAACATCTCTCTAGAAACAAATATACAGATCTCTGTGAATTATTCTGGATAAATATTAGAAATATACAACATTAGTTTGTTTATCACCTTATACATGCATACATACATACAACAGCAAACTATCCTTATATACAGTGGTATACGAAATCTATAAGGCAACTGTATAAAAGCATTTAAAAATTTCTTGTGATATACCATCCTAAGTTTTACCATACTACACAGGTTAGCACAGATCAATAAAAATGTGTCCTCTGTATTCTTGATACTTTGCTTCCTTTCTATGTAAGATCCTTTCAGTCGATATAGACCTAAGTTATAACTACAAGTCAGATTAGTTAATATTCTAAGGTAAATATTGATATTCTAACCAGACACCATCAATCCAGTAAACTGCAGGGATTTCCAGGTGACAAATAAGATGAGGGCATTGTAGACCATTCTGCCAGTGCAGCAGTAGCACTACCACTCCCAATGTCATTGACTCACTTTCCGGAATGAGCCAAGGTAATCAGAGGGTCAGCCGGGGGATGATTGACCATCCCATGGACGCTCAGCTCCTCTGGGGTGGGATGGAATATGGTCTCTGCTGCAACACTGCCACCTGGGTGACCACAGGTGGAGAGTGCAGCTCAGCCATGGATTGACGGAGGGGATGTCAGAGGAATAATGCTATGCATCAGCAAGGCACTTGCAAAGTCAGGGTGGGGCAAGGAAAAACAAGAAAAATCCAACCAAATGAATGATGCTGTCCCCACATACCACAGGCTCCCCACACCACTGACTGGGTTCTTTGCCTCACCAACTGAAACTTCAGCTCTGCCGGAGAGTAAGTGTCCAGCCCCTGGTAGCCCTTCCCATGAGGGTTATCCATGGGGAACAAGCGACATAGAGTTAAGTCCCAGAGATGATGGGAGATGGGGCTGTGATTGTGGCGGACTGATGAGAGCCAGTAGGGAATACAGTGGACAAAGCATAGTAAATTCAAAAGGAAAAAAGATGAGTACATTCTCAAACAGCAACAAAATTATTTTAGTTAAAAATCAGTGCACATTAAGCACATATTTCCTAAGCCAATGTTTGTTTGCCCTTTCACCATGCACAGGGCTCTGCAATCTACAGGATTCCTGTATTTTAAAGGGATTTGGAGCCATCTACAGGAAACTCTTTCCATATACTTGCACTGTTTATACAGGAAAACTGAATTATTCAACTTCCATAGAAAATAATGTAATCTACAGGAAAACACAAGAAAATCACATGGAATTACAAGAAAACTACCAAATAAGTCTGAGAATACTGCAAGTATCTTTGTGCTCCTGCCACTCACTGGATCCCATTCAAGGTCCTCCATTTCACTGCAAGCACTACCACTCCTGACTTTCCCACACCCTTTGTGCTGGTCTCTTCCTTTCTGACTGAAAGGTTGTAGTCAGTGAACAAGGCTAAGACATTTTTGTGTGGCTCAGGCAAGCATCTGCCTATTTGTCATATCCTGTGGACATGGCTGATTGACTCTGGCATCATCTTGCAGTCAGTGGGGAATTTCTGCATGCTGTTTGTCTCATCTTGCAAGCTCGTCAGTGTGCATTTGCCTGACAGACCTGAGGTGGGGCCTGGCTGCAACTGATCCCCACGCAGTCAATGGCACCATCAGAACACCTCTCTGAGGGGCAACCAAAATAGGTGAACTTCTGGAAACACTCTGGAGGAAAGCATCCCATGGATAATCTGTACCCACCCTGATGGCCTCAACTCCTAACTTCCTGAGCTTGCAGTAGGAACCTGGATCATAAGTGTGCCAGAACAGTCCCCTACCAGTCAACACCATGGAATCAGCTACATTTCTGGTATCTCAAGCTATGGTCATTGTTTGATGTGGCAGGATGGCATTTTCATATTTTCTTCCTAAATACCACCCATGAACTCACCAGCACAGAAACCTATAGGCAGGGCTCAGGCTAAAGCATGTGGCCAAGAAATGTCATAACTATGCATGCAGGTTTGCTTCCCAGTCAAGTCAAACAATGCATTGTTGTGATTTATATAGCAGCCTAGCTGTCTTGCCCTAAGCATTTATTTATCTAGTTTTGTTGACTGGGAAACGAGGACTAGACAATTCTGTCTATTATCAGCCTCATCCTGGGGAAGGGGATACAATTGGATGCCAACTGACATTGAACAAGATTAAGCTGTCAGTGGTATTTTTTTTTTAGTGAACATTTTGACCTGTGTTTTATGTTCAGTATAATCCATAGCGAGCAACCTCAGTTCCTAAAGCAATTGTTTTTTTTACTTAGATTTAATAAATCTCAGGTCCTATGAAGCATAACATATAATAGTTTCCTTATAAAATCACATCAAAGGCAAACGGCTTTTGCTTAATGCTGGCCCTGTTACCCGAATTCCTTTCACATTTATCTCAGGTCTAAAATCAAAATAAGTAAAACAAATTAAGAGATTCTCACTTCTCCCAGTCACATTGCACTTGCTCTGGGTCAGGACATGAACCCTTAGACTGCAAAAGATTTGAAATGTATAGGTTTTTAGGACATGTATACAATTCTCATGGCACAGTAAGGGTTAAGATTGTATATAAATTGTAATTAGTTATGTACATAGTTGTTGATGTATATTGGCTTTATATTTACAATTTTATTTACATGGTGTTAGTCAAATGATTGTTCTTTTATTGTATTTTATCTTCTTACTTATGTTCTGTGTTTATGTATTATGAGTTTGTGTACTCTGTAACCATTCAGGTCACACCTGAAAACAGGCATAGGGCACAGTGTGTTTTACCTGGTTAACAAAAGCTTAAATAAAAAGGCCATTCCACCAGATACCATGCAATATGTGATAGTAGCAGGTGGTATCCAACCTCCTCATTTAGTCTGAGCAGGTGGTCTTAGTGTACCTGAGACTTAATTGCCCTGATATGGAGAGTCAGACTTGTTATTGTAACCTAGGTCTCCTACAGGTCACACAGTGCACTATGGCTTGGGCTACCTGGTCTTTCTTTCTTTCTTTCTTTCCTTCCTTCCTTCCTTCCATCCTTCCTTCCTTCTCTCTTTCTTTCTTTTTCTTTCTTTCTTTCTTTGCCTCTGCAAATGTACCTACTCCTAAAACAATAAACTGCTGCTAAACTGACATCACTATAATTCTTTCTTTAGAGCCAAGGCTCTTTTACAGCCATTAAGATACACTATCATCCATTATGCTAAAGCACAGACAAAACATCCAATCTATAAGCAATCCATCAAACACCAGTATTGACTGAAATCCCAGAGGATTATTTATCTCTTACATAATAGCCATAAAGCTGAACTACAAGATGAGTCTACAATGAGCTTGTCACACTTACTGTATGTTTTATTGTATCAGAGCAACTAGTACAGGCTATGCATTATCAGAAATTAGTACTTTGGATTTATTGTAGGCTGTAAAGCTAGGGTGGGACACATGCTGAATTGAGAGTATTTGCTACAGATAAATCTGCCTGGCATAAAAGGGATGATAAAGGTTGCTGTATACCCATGATTCTTGGCACACTGTACAAAGCCATTATCTAGATTTAAGTAGGCATTATTGGGATTCCTATCAGTTTTTTCTCACTGACTTATGACATATTCAACAGGCAAAGGCAGCAAAATAAACTGCAAAACAATTCTTATTCTTGAAACCCATGTATATGACATTTAATCAGAGTTTACAGATCATCTTTTCAAAGGGACAGTGTCAACCCCAATATGCAAATGGTAACTTTTTTAACAACTCTGGCAATTTATGGTTCACATTTTTTTCCAAACAGGGTCAGTTGCCTTTTTTTCACAACACAGTGTCCCACTGTTCCCATCCTAGTGATCATAGAGTATTTATAGAGCATGCCCCTGTTCCAACCAGGAGAAGTGTATGTTTCAGGGCAAGGGCATCCTCTCAAGCTCTGCCAGGTCCTGCTTGGGGGCGGGGGCTGCAAAGTGTTGTATTCTAGCCATTTCACCTGAAAGCAAGTGCTTCCCCTCCATGATGTACCCACCACCAGTAGCCCAGTGACTTAGAGATAGTTCAGATTAACAGCTTGTTCAACACAGGGTGCACTCTACTGTTTACTTTCTGGGCAATGGTCTGTTGTTTATTTTCAAGAAATGCTTGTTTCACTTCCACTATTTCAGACAATCAAAGAACTGCAGAGGCTCTTATCCTGTGCACAGTGGTCATCTTGTAGGGGATGATTAAAGGGAATTGTTCCACTTACATTCAACAAAGAGTTTAAAGTAGCACTTTGTGGTACAAAGTTGCATAACTACTTGAAAGAGATGTCTCATCTGGTATAGTAAGCCTCACATTGGGCACTAGTTAACTGAGCCAGCAAATAGTGAGTACAATTGAAACTACAGATAACTTCAGTTACTTTGTCATACAAATGTACAAAGTCACCAGCAGAAAAAGGCCCATAGGTCCTTCAAGTCTGCCAGTGTGTCAGCTCCAGTTTAATACTCCTAGAGCTGCCCCCCAACCCATTCTCCTCCCACCATCCTCTCTCTGGACTTTCCCCATTTTGTTCTTGTCTGTTCTTATCCTGCCCCTGACTCTATCCTATCCCTCTTAAAACTGTTCACTGTCTTCAGTTGATCAAGTCCTTCAAAAGTATATTCTACCCAGCAACCACCCTCTCCATGAAGTAGTACCTCCTCATCTCCCTCCTGAATCTACCCCTTCCAACTTCAGACTGTGCCCCTCATGACCCTCTCTCCCTTTAAGTGTAACAATCCTCCCATTCTGACCTTGTTTATGCCTTTTAAGTATTTAAAGGTCTCTATTATGTCCTACCTCTCTCTTCTGTCCTCCAGGGAGAACATGTTGAGCTCCCTCAGTCTTTCCTCATATGGCTTCTCCCTTAGCTCCATAATCATCTTTGTCACCCTATGCTGCAGCCCTCCAGCAATCTCACATCCTTTTTAGGTAGGGCACCAGTACTGCACACAGTACTCTTAATGCACACTCACTAGTGATCTATACAAGGGCAGGATAACTTCCTCTTTCCTGGCAATGCACCCCAGCATCTGACTGGCCCTTGCTACCGCCATTCTGCACTGTGCTGATACTGTCATATCCCCTGTGACTAGTACTGCTAGGTCCTTCTCTTCTGAAGTTGATACCCCTAGGTCCTTCTCTTCCTCTGAAGTTGATACCTGCACTCCCCTAACCAATAACTGGTCCTGGGGTTCCTGACTCTGAGATGCATGACCTTGCACTTCTTAGCATTAAACCCAAACTGCCACACATCTGATCAGTGCTTGAGTTTAGATAGGTCCTTCATGACTGCCTGCCTATGTTCCTCACTGTCCACTTTTGCACATATCTTTGTGTCATCAGCGAACAGGCTAATCTTATGCTTGATCCCTCTGCAATGTCCCCTATAAAGACATTGAATAAAACAGGACATAGCACTGAACCCTGCAGTACTCCACTAGTCATGGGTCTTGGCTTGGATGTCTCCCCTTACAACTACCTCTGCTGTCTGCTCTGAAGCCAGCTCTAACCCACCTCACTAGTTTCTCCCTGCCCACAGGTCCCTCAGGTTGCCCAATAACCTTCCATGTGGCACTGAGTCAAAAGCTTTGCTGAAGTCAGATACAGGACATCTACAGCATGGCCTTCATCAACCGCTCTTGTGACCCAGTCAAATAAGTTGATTAGGTTAGTTTGGCATGATCTTCCGAGACAAACCTTTGCTGTGTCTTGTCCTGGAGACTCCTACTATCAGGAAGCTTATCAACCTCTCCTTCAGAATGGTCTCAACCAACTTCTCAGTATAGAAGTCAAGCTTACCGGTTTGTAATTGCCTGGTTCATCCTTGGGCCCAGTCTTGTGGAGGGCCATCACATGGAGTCATCCTCAGTCCCTGGGCACACTCTCTAACTCAAGGGAGGTGTTAAACAGGTCTGCCAGGGGCCTGCCAATACCTCTGCCAATTCCTTTAGAACTCTTGAATGTACACCGTAGGTCCCTGGTGCCTTGTCCACCCACAAGACTTTAAGCCTTTAGAACTCTACCTCCTGGATGACCCCACCTGTTACCTCTGCCCTCCTCCTTCTCTCCATCCTTTGCCTTGATGTATTGGCCCATCCTCTTCTTTGCAGACATCAAGCAGTAGCTCATGAGTGCCTCCTCCTGGTCTTCCCTTTTCTGCCCATCCCCATCCCTCTTCATTCTGATAACCTCATCCCTACAGCTCCTCTTCTCCCTTATGTACAAAGAAATCTTTATTCCCTCCCCTGATCCCTGAGCCAATCTCAGCTCCCTTGCTGCTTGATACCCTGGACTGCCCTACTCACTTTCCTAGATTTCTTCAGTACACTTACTTGTCCTCCTCTTGCCCAGATTTCTTGTACCTGATGAAGGCCACTCTCTTTTCCCTCACTTTCCCACCACTTCCCTGCTGAGCCAGCTAGGTTTTTTGACCTGGACTGCTTGCTCTGAGGCTTGGCACACATGTGCACACATGTCCGTCGCCTCTGTCAGACTCTTCTTTATGATAGACCATTTCTGTTCAGCATGCATCCCTGTGAAAATTTTAGAAAGATGTCCCCTAAGGATGCTGTCCATCCTTGCAAAATCTGCCTTCCTGAAGTCTACCACTCTTGTTCTGGTCTTAGCCAACTACTACTTGTGTTGAGAAAAGAACCACACTGAGCAGTTGTTGCTTGCTGCTAGTGGGTCCTGTACGACCACATCCTGGACTTGGTCCCCATTTGCTAACATGAATGTCAGTATGTTCCCCACCTGGTGGTCTCTGACACTCCTTACTCTAGGTAGCTGTCCTGGATAGCTTCAAGCAGTACTTGTTCCCTGTCATTTGTGGTAGTCATGGTCCCATGAGTCTATCCCAGGTAGGTTGAAGTCACCACTATGACAATACTTCCTCACTCTTTACCTTCCTGATTTGCTCCCCCAAATGTCTGTCATTCTCCTCATTTTGTGAGGGTGGCCTTACACCACTCAGTTCCTAATCTTCTTACCTTTGAGGTTTTGGAGCAGTACCCATATGGCCTCTGGCTTCGCTTCCCTCTTCCCTCTCCTCCCTGGTACATAGTATCCCATCCCTCACATAAATAGGCACCCTCCTCCTCTTCCCACTTCCCTGTCTTTATGGTACACCTTGTATCCAGGGATCATTGAGACCCCAGTCATGGTATTGGGTGACCCAGGTTTCTGTGATGGCTGCAATGTCTACCTCCCTTCTGCCATCATTGCCTGGAATTCTGCTACCTTGCCAAGCTCCTTGCATTCAAGGATGCTATAGTCCATCTTAAGCCTTGTCCCTCCTCCCATCCCTTTCCCTACTTTTTGTTCCTTGATAGATTCCCCTCCCTCCCTCTCCCAGTATGAGGGAAGCCTTTAGTGACTCCTCTTTGCAGTCCCCTCTGAGCCTCCTTCTTCAATTTAAAGTTATTTTAGTTTTAATCTAATTCTCAGCCAGTTTCAAGGTCCTCGTACCCTTGTTTCTGAGATGCAGCCTGTCCTGTGCATAGAGCTCCTTCTTACTCGTGTCTACCCCACCCTTCTACTACCCCATACCTCATTGTTGTGCAGCCCCCACCACATGTTGAACTCCTCTATTCTTTGCTTCTACTTAGAAGCTTACTCTAAGGTACTGGGAGTACCTCCACAGAATGCCCCGATCTGCCCACCTAAGTGCAGATTTTTCCTACCTCCTTGAACCTCTCTTGCTTCCTCCCACTACTCCCCTCAAGATCATTTGTAGTAGTGGGTGAAGTGGCCAGTCGCTCTGCGAGTGCTCCACATCTCTGGCGGAGTACTTCACCTTATAATGGGGAAGGTGAAGTCCATTGGAAACAATGACTGCATTATTCCGCCTTCCCGAGCCACTTCTCCATCAATTTAAGGTGAAGTACATTGAAATTAATGTACTGCGCCTCACTTTGCTGTTTTTCAGCTCCAAGGAGAATTTTGCAGTGCTTTATGGGATTGCAGGTTACATGGGCTCTAGATTGTTCTGCACAGCCTCAGTTCTGTGTAGTATGTGTGTGGTGGAAGATGGAGACAGTTTCCTCTCAGAGCTCTGCAATTCAAATTCTCTAAAAGCTGTTAAAAAGTATTTTTAACTTCTTTTTTACTCACAATTTACTACATCGAGTATAAGAACCCTCCTGTGCTCATATTACTCAGTGTTTATTGCTTGTGTGGATTTTGAATGTTAATTTAGAACAGTCAGTCTGTGTACTGTGAAGTGTGCTTTGGGGAGGCGTATCTGTGGTGTAGGTAGATTAACTGGGAGAAAAAGGCAAGTCTTTCTGTTTTGGTGATATTTTCTTGTACAACTGTGTTAATGTATGAGCATTAATATTATCAGTAATTCTTGAAATTTTTTCTGATTGTAGTGATGCAGCAGCGTATAATTTCAGTCTGTTTAAAACATTTGTTACATTACCAAGGTTTTCAATTTGCTATGCATTACTTGTAGTGTGTGAGAGTGTGTGTCTATCCATGCCATTAAATAAGACACCTTTTATTGTGCCACAGAGTAACTGCAGCAGTGTGAACCTGCTATCCACCACACCTGCATGAATTTTCTATACTGCTTTGTGGTATCTTTATTGATGAGTGGACTGTCTGCTACTGCTGTACTACCCCCAAAACCAGCAAAGGTATTCTTTTCCAGATTTGGATTTGTGACTTATGAGCACTGGTTAGGTGTTGTTGTGCCTTTACATCTGCATCTGCGTCTCAGTGTGCAGCGCAATCTTAATCTGTCTGTGCATTTGTAGTACACCATTAATTCTGGGAGACTTTGCATTTCTTGTTACACTTTCATTTCATACGTCAGCACTGGGAATTTTCTGGACATAAGACAGTAGCATTTTGGGATGCTCATTAATTCTGGTGACTGTGTGTGACCACTGCACACATGACAAGTGCAGCATTAATTCTGGGAGACTTTGCATTTTTGTTACCCTCTCATTTCACTTTGTCAGCACTGGGTAATTTTCTGGACATAAGACAGTAGCATTTTGGGGAATTAAATTAATTCTGGTGACTGTGTGACCACTGCACACATGACAGAGTGCACCATTAATTCTGGGAATTTTGCATTTCTTATTCACGCTCTCAGTAGCATTTTGGGGATGCACGATAATTCAGGTGACTGTGTGTGACTACTGCATGTATGGCGTCTGAGTGCGCTATTAATTTTGGGAGACTTGCATTTCTTGTGCTCTCATTGCACTTTGTCAACACTGGGGAGTTTCTGGACACAAGACACTGAGCAGGGAATGCACATTAATTCTGGTGGCTGTGTGTGACCACTGTGCATATGACTGAGTGTGCCATTAATTCTGGGAGACTTCACATTTCATGTTACCTCTCATTTCACTTCGTCAGCACTGGGAATTTTCTGGACATGACAGTAGCATTTTGGGATGCATATTAATTTTGGTGACTGTGTGTGACTACTCAATGCATGCGTCTGAGTCGCTATTAATTTTGGGTGAGTTTGCATTTCTTGTACTCTCATTACATACGTCAGTACTGGGGAGTTTTCTGGACACAAGACATGAGCATTTGGGGATGCACATTAATTTTGGTGACTGTGTTTGTGAAGGCTGCCAAATATTGTTGTTACTTCACCTTACTTCAAGTTAAGGTGGAATGACAAAATGAGTAATAATTACCAGGTGAAGTGAGCCTTTTGCATTGGCCACAGGTGACAATGTAGTGCCCACTTATGGGCACTTCATCCGGCTAATTAAATTCATTGCATCTCTATTTGTGATACAGGTCATTGCCATCAGGGAACTATAGCCGTGGGCATTCCGTTCTTGTACAGCATGTGAGTTACAGTACTGTAAGCCATGTGATTGTGGGGTCCAGGGGCTGCCAATATTGTTGTCACTCTGCCTTACTTGGGCTCTAAGGCTGAATGACAATGATAAGTCACAATCACAATAACGAGGGAAGTGGGCATTTCATGCCGCCACTCTGCTTAGTGAAGTGACAATGTAAAGTGCCCACTTCACAGGCACTTCACTAGCGGAATTTAAATTTGCTGCATCTCTAAGATGGGAGACTTTGCATGTCTTGTTATACTCTCATTTCACTTGGTCAGCACTGGGGAATTTCTGGACACAAGACAGTAGCATTTTGGGGATGAACATTAATTCTGGTGACTACGTCTGACCACTGTCTGGATGACTGAAAGTGCCATTAATTCTGGAGGCTTTACATTTCTTGTTACGCTCTCATTTCACTTCATCAGCACTGGGGAATTTTCTGGAGACAAGGCGACAGTAGCATTTTAGGGATGCACATTAATTCTAGTGACTGTGTGTGTGTGTGTGGGGGGCTGCCAATATTTGTCACTCCGCCCTTTCACTTGCGTTAAGGCAGAATGACAAGGTGAAGTAATAATAACAAGGTGAAGTGGGCATTTTATGCTGGCCACCCACCAAGTAGAGTGACAACATGAAGTGCCCACTTCTGCTCACTCGCTGGTGAAATTTAAACTTGCTGCATCTCTAGTCATTTGTACCTAGATGTACCATGATATGAGGTTTATCACCCCCAAACACACTTCTGAATGAACTGTCCACACCTTCCTGCCATCATACCTGGCATACACTCCATCCAGGCCTGGCTTTTCCTCTTCCCTAAATCCCCATCTCACTCCTTTCAGAATTGAATCCCCTTAGTATGACTACTCTTTCCTCCACTGCCTGTCATGCCCTCATGTTTGGGGCCTATCACTGACACTTTTCCTTTAGTGTTCCCTCCCCCATTTCCTATCCCTCACTCTGTCTCCCTCCGACTGCACCTCCACCTCATGCTCTTCCTCCTCCAACCTTTCCGTGTTCCTTTCCCTACCCATCCCTTCCCCACCACTATATTTACCCCTCCCTCTCTGCCGCTTTTCATAAACCTCCCACTATCCTCCTTCCTACCTTTTTGGCCCCTACCCCTCTAGTTAGTAGCTTTACTGACAACCATTTGCTTCTGTGCCTCCACCAATTACCACCCTACAGTCCTTCCTTCCCTTGTACACTGTGCTCTCCCATGCCCTCATGCTCCCTCTTCCCTTTATCTATGCTACCATCCCATCCTCCTGGTCCCTTATTTTAGGCAGCACTGAGAACTATTCCTAGTCTCCAACCCCTGCCCATGCTCTCCTGAAATCCCTCCCTCCCTCTGCCTTCCCTGGACATGATTGCTATCCCTTCTCCCACTTCCCACATCCCTATCACCTGCCAACTTCCCATCTCAGTGCCCCCTGGTCACTGAGGAGTTAGTGATCCTGGCCTCATTGTTTGCCCTCCTCCTTTTGGCCTGTGGCAGCCTGGTGTATCATGTGGAGGCCCCCCCTTGTGTCCTTGGCTCCCCTCAGCCCACCCCAGTCTAATAACTGCTTCCTCTCCCAGCTCCCATCTCAGGCTATCTATTTCCTACCTAAGCTATCTAAACTGACTACACACTGAACACCCCCACCTTCCACAAGGTCTCCAATAAAGTGCTGCTCCCACACCACTGCAGCTCACTACCGTCCCATCCTCCTAGCCCACCACTATAGTATCTGTCTTTCTCTTGAAGCACCTCCATGAAAAAAATAGATAATTCATTTCAGTTGGACTATACTAAGAAAACAAAAAACACAGCAGAATGCTGACATTGCCAGTGTTAAACAAAGATAAAAATGTGTCTCTAAACATCAAATACCAGTAACATCCCTTTGTTACAAAAGCAGTGTCAATCCTAATTTTATATATGTACCTTCATAGGGGCAGTGATGCTTTCAGAATCAGACCCTTAAATCTGTAAAATGGAAATGCATTGAAGAAAAAATTGCTGAACTTTATTTTCTTTATTTATTACTTTAACTAGATAAGTACACTGAGCAGAAGGCCAATTTTCACGAATGACCCTCACACCTTACAATTAGGGTAGATATCATAACATGAATCATACAAGCAATACAATACAGTACAATAACAGTGCAAATAGCAATACATTAAAACAATTACAGTTCATCTGTTGTGTCAAATGAGATTTAAGCTGGGTTCTAAATACATTGAAACTACTGACATCACGGCATGCAAATGGAAGTGCATTCCAAATCTTAGTAGCCTAAACAGAGACAGAACTTTCAATTACTAAAGTTGAAACCCTAGGGATTGACATTCTGATACTAGCAGAAGTCAAACAACCTAGTCCATATGGAAACCTTAATCTAGGAGGAAGCCATCCCATTTCATCATAAAGTAAACAATGAGTACTCTATGGTTTAAAAGTAGAAAATTGACATATAGCATTAAATGTTTTTGTGATTAAGGTTAAATCAGTTGTTGATAAATGAATAAATAAAAAAGATTATAATTCAATATAGGCAAAAGAATACCTTTTGAAATTTCAAAATGGCTTTTCTAGTCAAGCTTTCTCTCAACTAAACAACAATCACAGTCTTTGATTTATTTTCCTTCTGATTCATGATATGAGAAGTGAATGACAAATTGGAATCAAGAATGATCGCTAAGTATTTAAACGCAGGAACCTGTTTCAACATCTCACCCTTTTGATCAAAAATCTGCAGAGGCTGACAATTGGAAAGCTTAGGTTTAGAAGTCAAACAGTAAGCACTTGTTTTCTTTGACTTTAACAATAAGCAGTGATGTAACAACAGAAACTCTACAAAATCAGTGTTCAAGGTTGGGTTATAGCTTCCACTGTAACAGCACTTGAACAGAGAATTATATTATCTGTACAACAAGACTAATGAGTTAGTAGGAATTTTGTTATTGGCTCTATACACAGGAAAATAACAGGGGTCCCAATATGGACCCCTGAGGCACCTGATTCAAGCAGTCTTACAGAGTTCCAGTCCCTCCACCGATGATCTTCAGCGGGCTGTTCACCAGATAACTTGCAAACCATTCACAAGGTACTTTAGCTAGCCAATGTCTCTCAGTCTCTGGAGCAGTATGGCATGATTTACTAAATCGAAAGTCTTTCACAAGTCAACAAAGATAGCACCAGTTAGTTTATGAATCCATAGACCCCAGTGCTTGGTCAATAGAAGCTTGTCAAAGCAGTACCTATACTAAAGGACTTTTGAAAGCCATGCAGCTCCGGAGACGGAGACCATTGCTTCCCAAATAATCCACCAACTGTTCACTGATTAATTTCTCTAATATTTTACTTAATGAAGACAAAACTGATATCGGCAAAGTTATCCAAATCCTGCAATGATCCAGTTTTAGGAATGGGCTTAATGATGGTATGTTTCCATAAGTCAGGGAATTCTCCAGTGGTTAAAGAAAGATTATATTTATTTGTTAGAGACTGGTTAATAAATGGTGCTGCTAATTTCAAAAATCGATGCTCTAAACTGTCTAGCCCTGCACTTTGTTAATGGGCAGGTGGCTCAAGTCTTTAATACTTGACTGTATTTTATGTTTTGAAAATAGAAGGGGAAGTCTATTATTTAATAGAGGAGATTCCACTATGTTAGAGGAAATGCTATCTTCCATTTCAGATTTATATTTGGAAACTTCAAAATACAGTTCAAATAAAATCTTGTAAATTGATCAGAACATTATATGCTCTTTTTCCATCTTGTCAACAAGCTCCATTGAGAAGGTGGCAATATGCATTGGTAAAGTATTTTCTTTTGACCCTTATTGATACTATGTACAGTACATGCTCTCTAATCTGCATTATAAATTTCCTTATAGCTTTTCTGACATAAAAACTTTTGCATGTATGTGGACACATACAATTGCCTCCATGCTACATGACTGCTACTTATGGAAACATACCATCATTAAGCCTATTCCTAAAACTGGATCATTGCAGGATTTGGATAACTTTTGTCTGATATCAGTTTTGTCTTCCATAGTGAATGGAACAGAACCGAAGAAAGGGGTTACTAGTGGAGTACCCTCAGGGCTCAGTACTGGTTCAGTCCTTTTAACATCTTTATAGGTGACATTGCAGAGGGTCTGGAGGGAAAGGTATGCCTCTTTGCAGATGACACAAAGATCTGTAACACAGTTGATACACAAGGGGGTTAGAAAGGATGAGAAGGGACTTGTCAAGGTTGGAGGAATGGTCAGATATAAGGCAACTTAGATTCAATGCAAAGCAGTGCAAAGTAATGCACCTGGGAAACAAAAATCCAGGAAAAGAGTACACAATAGTAAGGGAGTTACTAACAACAACAAAAATGGCAAGGGACTTGGGGGTAGTCATATCAAATGACTTAAGGTGGGTAAGCAATGTAAGAAGTCAGTTAGGAAAGCCAGGGGATACTGGGATGCATAGGATGGGGCATCACAAGTAGAAAAAGGGAAGTGGTTAGCCCTCTGTACAGACAGTTGGTGAGACCCCATCCTGAATACTGTGTGCAGTTTGGAGACCCCATCTCCAAGGACATAGACATGATGGAAGCAGTCCAGAGGAGGGCAACTAAAATGGTGCAGGGTCTGCATCAGAAACCATATGAAGAGAGACTGAGAGAGCTTATATGTATACCCTTGATGAAAGGAGGGATGGGGGGACACGATGAAACTTTCAAGTACCTCAAGGAATCAACAAAGTCCAGAAGGGTAGCATCTTTCAGAAAGAGATGCGTAAGAACAAGGGGCACAATTTAAAGATAGAGGGGATGGCTCAGGGGTAATTGCAGGAAATATTTTTCATGGAGAGAGTGGTGGATGGCTGGAACCGCCTTCCTGGGAGGTTGTTGGGTCTAAAACTATGGGGGAATTCAAACATGCATGGGACAGACATAAGGCAATTGTAGTGGGGGTTGCAGGAAGTAGGCTGTTGATTAACTAGAATCTGCAGCTTATCCAATAGGAAAGGAAATGGGCACACTGGGTGGGCCAAGTGGTCCTATCTGCAGTCAAAGTCTATGTTTCTATGTCATAAAGGAAGTTACCTTTAAAAGTTTCTCCAGAAACTGGCTGTACAAAGGATTCTCCAACCTGAATGTGTTCACAATGGCCCCTATACAAAGGGGATTTATACCTGTTTGCCACGGATCTGCAGCATGTAAGCAACCTAAGTCACCTAGCCATGCATCGAGGGTGCCTCATGCCCAGAAAGGATATGTGTCCCTTTCATGCCAGATCCCCGGCCGTTGCACAGCTATGTACATGACTGATCCAGGGCACGTCTTAGGTAGGTGTCGCACTCTACACCATTCACAAGGTGCAGAGTGCCAGGAGAGGGTATAAGATTTGTCAGTGGAGACACTATCATATTCTTAAATATCCCTGCAGAATGTGGAAAGTAAATCCCCCTTACCATGCTGCTCCATCCCTCTGGATAGGCTGGCAGGACTGGGGCAGCCATTGAGGCACTTCCCTCACAAATTTGAATTCCATCCCATGATGTCCAACACTCCCCTGCTCCACATGGAGGTAGGGATCCACTGGCTGGTGGCAGCATCCTGTGGGGAGGATTGGGCTGCAGACAGGCACCATCAACTGCCTTACCTGTTTGGTGGTGTGGAGCTATGAGGGCAAGGTATGCTCCTCTCAGACGTATCCTGCATTGCATAATGCATAGGCCACAATACATGCATGTTCCAGTTATGTGATTACTAGTTGGTCTCTTTCTTGCAATTTTCTGATTCAAAAGAATATGTAAACTGTGTATAAGTTTATCAGACAAGTTTTGACCCTGTGTAAAGTCATATTGCGATCATTGTCAGTGATTTCTGACAGGGCTGGTTTGGTTTACAAACAGTGGCAATTTCCTTCCACTATTTTCCTAAACTTTGAAACCTATGAACTTAATATAATAACAAAGTTAAGACCTTTGTTAGTAGGTCCCTGTCAGATCTATGAGATAATAATGATTGCCGTTAGAGCAACAGCACATTGCCCAAAAATATTTTGGTGATGTACCCCACAGCAAAAGCGATTACCGAGGACATGGGATTAACATTTTATGTGGGGGCTCCTAATGCACCCCCCAGTGGGACTTCCGCATCCCCTTACTTAAGGATTCTCTACTCCAAGGGGTGCATGTTGGGAGGGGGTGCAAGCGTGGCAAAAAAATATGTTAGGCTGGGTGCAACAAAAAGTACATGTGCCCGGACCTGAACCTGGCACCATTCCCACACCAGCCCTGAACCCACCCACCACACCATGGAAGCAGCTTGGCAGCTCACCATGGCACCACCCCTACAATCCCTCCATCCCCTCCCACCCACACTCGGCATGCCGCTCCCCACTCCCCAGAGCCTAGGCATGTAGCGACAGGATATTGCTATTGCGCACCCCATCAGGTCACCCACCTTCCTTAGTCACCCCGATGACAGGTGCCATGATTGAGTCGCCATTTTGGTAGGTGCCCAATCATGGTCACCAAAGTCACGGATACCACCCGGGTTTGTTCTAGGTCTTAATAGGTTCTCTCCATATTATCAAGTTCATATTTAGCAGCATTAATACATGACATATCATAACCCCTGTTGCATAATCTTTTACTCTGTGCTTCTGTCCCTTGCTAATAAGCAGATTCTGAACTACAATTTCTCATGAAAATCATAAACTATCCCACTGATATGTTACAAACTACTTGCTTTGGGTGACAGCTACCATGATGTAGCACTATGTTTATGTCTGTTGGTTTCCTATACAAATCAGATGACTGACCATTGTCTAAATCTTTAAAAATCACCAGATCAAGAAAGCTGATTTGTGAAAAACTGGCTGTAAGGAAAATCTCAAATTTTCATTGGTCATCTCCAAGTATTTTAAGAATTCTCCAATTCAGGCATTGTACCCTGCTGAATAACTAAAACATCATCAATAAAGGTTGATATATACAGTATCTACATTATCCAAATATGGGTGCTGCTCTGCATCAGGACAAATTTCTATTCCACTGCATCAAAATAAATATTGGTGTAGTTGGACTATAGCTGCCCCTATGGCTGTAGTAACCTTTATCTGGTTCATTTACTCATGAATAAAATATGTTGTTTGTTAACCATTTTTTGTAATATCCACCAAAAATCCAAGACTAAAGGAGCATAATTAGTATTCTGATACATAGCCTCCCTCAAAGCCTCTAAACCACCCTCATGAGGTATATTCATGCAGAGGAACTGCACATTAAGAGTAGCTAAAATCCAATCCTCTCCACTAATACACCTGTATAACCTCCACATTATGGGTGGTGTCTCTAACAATACTGTATGTTTGGGAACCCTGTGTAATTTGTTTAATGTGTTGATCTACTTTCTGAGCCAGGGCCTCATGTGTAGGGCTAAAGAAAGCCCACAATGGGACATGCTGGTGGATTATTGTAAATCTTTATGAATTTTATGTAGTCCATAAATAGTTGCTCATACAAAAAGCTTAGCTGTCAACAAATCACACATCTCCTGGCTAATGAGCTGATTTAACACTGCCTCATTCAACATAACGTCTATACATTTTTAAATCACATAGTACAATCATGATTCAGAGTTTTGTAAAATACACAATCAAAGTTTTTTCCAATTTAAAGTTTATTAGAATTTTACAATACAGAGAATGGACAATAATACATAAATACCAGAAAGATTACATCTCAGGAAGTAAATATGCCATCCTCTCCCCTCCTCCCTTTATAATCCCTCATACCCCCTCCTCCCACCCTTGCAGAGAAAACTGATAATAAAGTATGAGCAATACTGAGCTTTATCAATACAATGCAAGCTAAATAGAATAAAGAGTTTATAATGGTCCCTATATCCCATTAAATCTTTGATCCTGTTATAGAGACTAGTTATAGTTTTCTCATGAAGACTGGCTAGAAACTCTTGGAGCCATTCTGTATGAGTAAGTTCTATATTGTCTTTCTAATGTTTCAACACTATCTTCTTAACTGACATGGAGATCAATGTCATATAAAACTTTCAATTTAAAACAGGGATAGTTGAAAGGCCACCTAGCAGGCAGATTTCCGCTGAGAAAAGATCAGCTAGCCCCAAAAGCGGATCCGCTCTTTGTTGGATTAAAGTCCACAGGGAGCCACTTTGGGGCAGGTCCAAAGATGTTTAACAAATTACCCTCCCCTGATTACATCTTACACATGTTGAAGATCTCGCAATTACAAACTTAGCCAGTTTCTAGGGCATATAATAAATATAATGTAAGATTTGGTATTGCATGAGACAGAGTCTGTACTGGGTAATTATTTTGTGACAGGAGTTCCATTATTGAGACCAGTTAACTACTTTCTCTGGGAAAAAGGTGATCCAGTAATTTGTAGGACCAAAACTGTCTGGACAGACCCAATTATGTGCCATGCTGTAAATTTTGGAGACTGCATGTGAGTAGCCTGCTAGTGGACTTAATTCCCTTTGAAAATCAAACGGATGGGTGAGGGAGGATTAGCTCCAAATTCCTTGATAAGGAGGTGTTGTATTTGAAATGCTTTAAATATAGCAGACGTTGGAAGTTCATCTTTTTCTAAAATTTCTGGGGGAAAGCCAGGTTCTATCTTCCTTGACAAAATAAAGAATAGAGCAGTTTCCTGACTTGTGGAAGCCATCTCGTCAGAAGAAATTTTCCCCTAATCTGACATTGGGGTTGCACATAAGGGTTTGATTCAGGTCAAAGGTATGTTTATATTTTAGACAATGACAAAATTGGGATTGAACTCTAACAGATATTGCAATGGGAGTATGTTTAATTTGGGATGGAAGAGAAGCCACTTTCATAAGTAGTAGTGCTACAGGAGAAAGTCCTTGACTTCTCAGCATATCCCTTCTATTGTGAGCCATGCCAGAGTGAATGGGAGGGCATTTTGAGTTTCTCCCGGATTTGCCATCTAAGATATTTGTTAGCATTGACTCACCCAATAATAAAGGCATATATGGGGCAAGCATAATCCATTTTTTCTTAGGGGTGGCTAGTTTGTGATATGCAATTTGGGGTCTCTTTGCCCGCCCAGATGAAGTTAGTGATGAGTGTATGGATTTTTTAAACCATGACAAAGGCAGCCAAAGATTTAAAAAGGTTTAGTGGGTAAAATAGACAAGGAAAGACATTCATTTAAATTTAGTTAAGTTTTCCCCATAAGGAGATTGGCAGATGTTTAGTTTAGTTTATTAGTCTAGGAATTAATACCTTTGAGCCAGGGCTCTTTTACAAAGGTTCCGTCACAAAGAACATTTAACAAAGCATGATACACATTACAGATAAAACCAGACAGGAAAGTTACATCATAAATTTGCTATTAACAGTTTAAGGCAATAGCGTTTTAAGTTTCATAGAAAAACAAGCTATAGCAGGTTCAAAGTGAGACAATTTGAGGTTAAGGAAACTTCCAGGAGAGGGTGATCATTAGGTGCCAAAAGGAGGCAGAGAGGCTGGAAAGGTGGTGAGCGGGAGAGTAAGTGAGAGGGACAGAAAAAAGGGGGAGTGAGTTTGGGTGGGACACAGGAAGTAGTAGAGGTACCAGAGGGTTCATTAGTCAGGAGGAAGAGGCCTCAGATATGAGGATGGACATGAGGAGTAGTAGTCTTTATCTAGCACAATCACAGTTGCTAGTGGTGGTGAGGTGGGCATAGAGCATGGATTTGAAAGCTTCAAGCGAGGTTGAGGATAGAGTAGGTGGACTAAGCGCATTGAACCATGTCGGGGCCCTGTATCACGAAAGATCTTTGTCCCTGCGCAGTCCGGCATCTCGGAACCAGGAAAGGTTGGCGTTCAGATCTGGTGGAGGGTCGTGAGCCAAGATTCAGTCGAGATGTAGGTTTGAATACATAATGGAGTCAGTCCCAAGATAGATTTTTTGCCATTGTGCAGGTGAGATAAATAAGGCGATTTGATAGGTTCAAGCAGCCTGATTCATAGTACAGATCACATGTGATGGTCAGTCTTTGAGACCCGTGAGGAGCAGGCAGGCCTTATTTAGAGTGATTGAGATACGCCTTAGAGCAGTGGAGGTAGCTGAGCCATAAATAATAAGGCCATAGTCAATGATTGAGATTATGGAACTCTGTATAGCTATTCTCAATGCCGCTTGATTTAGAAATTGTGATTACAGAATAGTATTCAAAGCGTTGGTTCACTGTTTTCGCAGTGTTGTCAATTGGGTTGCAAAGGTGAGTCCTTGGTCAAAAGTGATGCCAAGGTATTTGAAAGTATTTACTTGGTCCAGTGTAATTCCACAGAGGTTTGTATGGTGAGTGGAGTATGCCTATTTTGTTTGGTGATTGGAGAAGAGGATGGCTTTTGTTTTATTGTGGTTTGAGCTCAGTTTACTATCCAGGAACCACCTTTCAACACTGAGAAAGCAAGTTGCAGGCTTTTTCGTGAGGTTTGGATCCTTGTGGGAAGAGAATTACAGCATCATCAGCGTATAAGATTATTTTCTCCTGGCAGATATCTGGGAGGAGTTAAGGAACAGGCTAAAGAGGGCGGTCCAAGAATTGATCCTGTGGTACACCGAGAGAACTGGTTTGAAGTCGGAGAGTTCATTAGAGATTTTACAGCCTGTGACCGATTGGACAGGTAACTTTTACCCAAGCACAAGGACCTTGGCCAGGCCTAGGCTAGAAAGTAGGAGGTAAGTGAGGCCATGATGGACTGTGTCGAAAGCTTTTGTAAGATCGATAAAGACTGCACCTGTTTGGCACCCTTTGTCCAGGGCTGAGTGGACTTCTCCAGAGAAATCAAGTAAGGCTGTTGTTGTACTATGTCCTTTCCTAAAGCCGTGCTGTTGATTACGGAGTAGATTGTATTTGTCCAGGTAATCAGAGTTGGTCTGCCACTATTCGTTCAAGTGCTTTGGAGAGGGAGGAGTATTGATATTGGTCGATAGTTTCCTGTTGAGGTTTTGTCCCCCTTTGTGCACTGGCGTAACTATGGCAGATTTCCATTTGTTGGGAAATTGACTTTGGCAAAGTGACAGATTAAGAATTTTTGCAAGGGGTGAATTACTTCATCCAGGGTGAGAGACAGGATTTTTAGATCTAGCGGTCACTACTTGTTCTGGATTTGGAGCAGGCCTTCTTATGTACTTGTGTGCTTGTGCACTTTGATTTTCTTGAAGTAAAATTGTGGTTTGTCATGAGGGGTGTTTTGTGATACTAGGCTAGGCACAGGTAAGTCCGAGAAGAAATCTGGGGGAAGGACCCCACTAAGGACTGTGAATGTCTTATTAGCGCATCTGCAATAGACTTTGGGTCAAGAGTGGTGGATCCATCAACTTTCATAATGGTAGGTGACGATTTTGATATTTTACCCATTATGTTTTGATGTTGTCCCAAAAAGCTCTTCCATCACCCAGGTGGATTCAAGGGCATTTTGAAATAGGGATCTTCATTTGCCTAATTTGTGAGGTACATCTATTTCATGCCTGCTTGTATTTTAGGGTATCATGAGGTGAGCCTGTGTCTCTGGCAACTGCCCAGAGGTGGTCCCGAACCTGAGCTCGGCAAGTAGTTGGCAGTAATCCATGGATTTGATAGCGCTTTGATTTTACTTTTTACTGGGGCGTATAAGTCGCATGCAGAGTTGAAAGATTTAATGAAGTATTCTAGTGTGGTATTAATATCAGTTGATTCAAGGACTGGCATCCAGTCCTGTTGTAGGAGATGGGTTTTCAACTTGATAAGATTCCCATAAGGCAATACTCTGCTTGTTATAACTTTGGGGGTGGCTTGAGAAATTTATTAGACCAGGTACAGGACACGGGGAGTGGTCACTGAGGGAGTCAGGGAGGACTTAAATGTTTTTATCCAGTCAGGGTGATTTGTGAGAACCCAGTCAATAAGGGTGCTTGTACCAGTTTTGTAATTTTTCCGGGTGGGGAGGTTACCATCTGAGTCAGGTTTGCTGCTAGGATGTCATCTTTGTAAGAGCCAGTGTCAGAGGCGAGCCAGTTTATGTTGAAATCCCCGAGGAGGAGGAGGAGCTCATTTTCAGAGGGCTGCAAACTAACAAAATCAAGTACAGACTTAATACTGGCATGGTGGTCTTTTGAGGGATATAGACTGCTGCCACTGTGAGAACTTTGTTTTGTGCACCAAGAAGCAGTTTATAGGGAGGAGTTGCATCTGCGTATTTGTGGGGGTGTGAAGCTGCTGCTGACAGGAGAGATTGTCCTTATGTAGATAGCATGCCCCACCTTTCTTGCTTGCCCGGTCAAGTCTGAAAAGATTGTAGCCTTCAAGCGAGACCGCATGATCCGGTGCTGGGAGATAGCCAGGTTTCCACAATGGCTAGTATATCAGGTTTTTTTGTCCAGCTAGAGTTTGAAGAGATGCCAATTTGGAAGAGGCTGCAGATATTTAGAGTGATAATGGAGAGACCATTACCAACTTTCCCTGTTTTGTCGGCTTCAGTGCAACAGGACCAGGGTTTGGGTGTATCCCACCAGATATTAAAAGTAGGAGGAGCAGGAGTTTCAGCGATGCCATTCGTAGTTCATAATAGGTTGGAGTGAGTTTCTGCTTGTACTTTTAAGATGGTTGGATTGTCTTCTGGAGTCCCAGTAGAGGGTGACCGTTAGTGAGTTATAATGATGTGGCAGTTTCAATTAGGAAATATGGCTCTTTGCACCCAGGTATTAATTGGGTGATGTTTGTTTAAGACTTCCAGAGTAAAGGAAGTTTGGGTAGTAGTATAGAAAGATGAGAGTAGGTGGAGGGTAGGGTAGGCAAAGGGGAGTTGGCATAAAGGGAAAAGGAGGGTGAGGGTGAGCAGGAACAGGTGGTGGGGACTAAGCCAAAGCATTTTTTAGAGGCAGGAGGCGAGAGAGTAGTGTGGGCTGGGCAGTCGGGGGGTGGCGAGCAATAGGAGGGTGGTGGGTCTGGATTTAGTGGGCTAAGGTGGATAGCTAAGCACTATGGCGGTACAGAGAAAATGAAAAAAAGACTGGGAGGGTTTGGTGCCAGAGGGTTTAAGAGAAGTACTATAGTACTGTTGAGATCCAGGATCACATAATATGTTAAAGTTCCTGAAAGGTGATAAACTGTGGCCTGGGCATATGCAATGTGTAAATCCTTTTGTCTATATGTTTCCTTTGTTCTTCAAAGTCCTCAGAGATAAGTACAATACCTTGGGAGTAGGTCAGACAGTAGGCATATGCAATGTGTGAAATCCTTTTGTTTGTATGTTTCCTTTGATCTTCAAAGTCCTCAGAGACAAGTACAATACCTTTGGAAAAGGTCAGACAAAAATGTTGATTCAGTCACAAAATGTGTTAAAATTCCTTTGTTCTTTAAAGTCCACAAGTGCAGTTGCTTTAAGAGTGGTCAGATGAGAATGTTGAAAATGTTGATTCAGTTGCAGGACCCAGCATCACCATGTTTGTAAGACTAGTTGTAAGGCATATGCTTCCTTGGGGAGGCTTCAAGAAAGTTGATTTAAAATAAAAAGCTGATAACTGATGATGGCGATTTGCAGAAATTCAGTCCAGGAGACTTTCATCAATGTTGTGTGCAAGAATGGCACAGGTATTCCCAGCAGAAAACATGTAAATGAACAAAAACTAACCTACAGACACAGACAAGCACAAACAGCCACCCACACAGCCCCAGGAGGAGGAGCTGGAGATTGATTGAGATGGGACCATCTTTTAAATCCTGAGTTATTACTTGGAAAAGGGAGTCTAGGTTTAGTTTGAAAATACTGTTTGGGTTTCTTGCCAGTTTAATTCCCAGATAAGTCAAGGAATCTTGTTTCCATGCTAGTCCTAAATCGGTAATATTTTGTTTTAGAACTTTATAGTTAAAGGAAATACTACTGTTTTTCTATATTTAATTTATAATTAGACATTCTACTAAACTAGTTGTTAATGGTAATCATAGGGGTATGGACTCTTCTGGATGTGAAATTTGCAAGAGAAGGTCATCCGCATAGGCTAAGATTTTGACCTCTTGATTTTGTATTGGAATGCCTTGAGTTCTTGGGCAAGCCTTTAACCTGTGAATGAGAGGCTCAAGATACAAACTGAAAAGGAGTTGGGGTAGGAGACAGCCTTGACGTGTCCCAGAATTTAGAACACTAGGTGAAGAAGTGGCACCATTACTTGTTATGTAAGCCATTGGGGCTGCATAAAGGGTGCCAATCCATTGTTGAAATTCAGGGGAACCAAATACTTTCATGGAGCCTAGCAGAAATTTACTCTGTTGAATGCCTTCTCGGCATCCAGAGAGGCCAAGGCCGCTGGTCAATTGACATCTCTGGATACCGAAAAGACATGCGACAGAGTATGTAGATGGTCAACGGATGAGCGTCCTTTCATGAACCTGACTTGTTCCAGCCCTATGAGATCAGGAAGCATGTCACTTATCCAGTCAGCTAATAGTTTGGTTAAAATTTTAATATCTTGATTTAATAGCTTAGATAGGTCTGTAACTTGATATTGATTGCTGGCATTTCCGGTTTTGGCAAAAGCACTATCAATGCTTCAAACAGGGAAGTGTCCACCTTCACTCCTGAAAGAATGTGTTGGTAAAGGAAGGAGGATAGGAACTAAATCTTTGCAAAAGTTTTGTAGAAATTTGATGAAAACCATCGGGCCCAGAGTTCTGTCTGTAGGAAGGATTTAATTACTTGCTATATTTCTGAAGTAGAAATAGCTGAGACCAACGAAAGCTGTTGTTCATTTAATATGGGCAGGTTAAAATCCTAAAGGTATTCCTCTAAACAGCTTGTGGAGGGGTATGGCCATTGGCCCATATAGTAATTGGTAGTAGCTTTGAAATTGTGCCACTATATCTATTGGGGAGGTTTTAACGTGGTATTGTCTGCTGAATGGATAGCTTCAACATATTTAAAAGATTCTTGGTGTTTAATCCACAAAGCAAGTAAACGGCCTGCCTTCTCTCCTTGATCAGTATAGGTAGCTTTCATTCTTTGTATAGCAACTCAGCTTTTTCACTTAATAATTCTAAATAGGAATTCACGGTTGGATAAGACGATATCTTGTTTGAGAACTGGGAGGATTTGTGTTTTTCTTTATCTAGGGTTTGAGAAAGAAGGAAGAAAGCTGGGCTTCCTGTTTTTTCTTTTTTTGAGGTGAGACCTATTAAAATTCCTTGAATATAAGCTTTTAAGGCTCACCATTCCACATCTGGTTTGCTGGTGGTATTATCATTAGCTGAGCAGAAAATTTTAATCTGGGATGAGATGTATTTGACCACCTCAGAATCTTTCAATAACTGATTATTCAGTTTCCACTGACCCCTAATTTGGGGAGGAATGAATAATTAATTGTGAATGAAACCAGAGAGTGGTCTGAAGGTGGGCTGGGGTGAATTGAGGAATCTATAACACATGATATCAAAGATTGGGGAATAAGTAAATAGTCTATCCGGAAGAAGAACCTTGCACTGGGAAGTGAATATATATTCTCGGGTATTAGGGTGGAGAACTCTCCAGATATCACAAAGGCACAGTTGATTGAGTACATCTCGTATTGCTGTCTGCACTGGAGAGAGCCCTTATGTGAAGTACCTGATCTGTCAATATGAGGGTCAAAGGTTATATTCAGGTCACCCCTAGTATTATTGGAATAGACAGGTATGGAGTTAGAACATTAAGTAACTGCATGAAAAAGCTGGGTGAGTCTGTGTTGGGGACCGCACACACTAGCTAACACAATTTTAATTGTGTGGAGATTACCTTGGACCAAAAGGAATCTGCCTTGAGGATCCCTTATGACCTGAGTTGGAGTAAAGGAACATTCCTATCCACCAATATCATAACCCCGAGATTTTCGTGCTTCCTTCAGCTGAGAAGTATTGTCTCACATGCTGCCATCTTAATTGCAAACTTTCTGACTGGAGCAGATGTGATTCCAGGATAAAAGTGATATCAGCCTTTAATAGGGTCAAATGTTTAAGTAGTTTGTACTGTTTGACCTTATGTCTGGCTCCCTTAACGTTCCAGGTTAAACATGTTAAATCCTAGCCATTTAAGTCATTTGTTCTATAAATATCCCTGTAAATTTATTTAAAATTTATTTATTTATTTATTTATTTATTTAGTTCATAAATCGGATTTACAACCTTTGAGTCATAGACTCATTTACAAAGGCACCTACATCACAGGGAGGAGACAACAAGTAGTGAGGCGAGACAGGGTGAGACAATACAGTGTGTACATACATTATACATAGCATAAGACATAGGTGTTTTACTGAGTAAATTATACATAGCATAAAGAATAGGTGAAATAAAGCCTCCTTGTCTTGTTCAGTATACTCTCTGCAACTCCCTCCTAAACCTAGTCCCCAAACCCTCCCTCCCAATCCAACAATCCCACTCCCCAACAGATATAGGAAACAAGTATTGTACCAACTTATACAAAAATCCAGATCCCCATGGTATCCCTAAACTAAAATAATATACCCAACCCAACCCTCCTTTTTGTTTGAACAGTGCTCTGCAGTTCACAACCCTTTGACTCTCATTCCTCCATCCACTCTGCTAAATGAGCACTATTTACCATTATATTCCCCATCAGACCTATCCTGAATGCTGTACCTATATGGTTATATTATTAAACTTCTCAGTGCCTCTGCCTTTCAATGGCATATTCTGATATGACATAACCAGCTTCTTTCTTCCCTGAATCCTAGATCAGTCATATGAAATAAAGATAAAGATCTAGTGAACTACCTGGCAACATATCTAGTTTGCCCAGTTCTATGCCCTACAAAAGAAATAAGAGGTAATACTTAATATGGGTTAATGAATGCCCATAATGATAACAGATGAGCTGTTAGAGGACAAAATACTGAATCAGCATTTAAAACTCTGTCTGATTTGTTTTTACCAGTGAAAATATAAGGACTACCCTGCAAAACTATTAAAAGATGCATTGGGATGGTTTTCTCTTTTGCCCAAGGAGTTATACTTGTCCAAACTTCAAAATTATAGGTGGTATTAATATTTTGACTAATTAACCTCAGAAAGAGCCAACCTTGCTCAACAATCCTCTTCATCTCGACAACAACAAGCATTTCTCTTAATCTCTTGCATAACTAGTAAAGAAATAACTGTATGAGAAAATAGTTAAACATGAAAAACTGAACAGCTTGAAAATGGAAGTAAACAAGAACTATATTTGGGGTTAAAATGGAGGAAAACCTCCTAATTCGTATGTAAGAGTAATTTTCCAGTTAAAAGAATTCTGATGAAAGAACATATAAATAGACCCTAGTAGGTTAAATAAAAGGTGTAAATATCCAGGATCTGATGTCTTCATGATTTCCTGGATAAATTAACTTGTTAGCCCAGCAAAGTTTAAGTCAGAAATAATGATTATGTCCCCTTTTAAATGTAGGAGAAACTGATGATCCATGGCAAACCTTCAGATCTGGAAACATTTATTTTGCCCTTGAGCATCTAATAGGAGAAGTAGAGAGATTTTCTTGTCTCTTGCAGCTATGTAATTAGAATCAGGATGTTGACCAAAGCAGTGTACAGTGCATTGATGGACTAAGTCAGTACACGGATGTGGGGCTCCCTCTGGAGTTCTAAAAATTTGGTGGCCACAAGGAACTGCAACATGTACCCAAGCTGATCAATGGTGTGCACCTCCATATAGCACAGAAGCTTCAGTGCAGAGTTCAGAACAAACAGGGAAGTGCCATTGGAACAAGTTGCTTTTTGCTAGTTTCGAGACAATCAGGATTTCTTATCACTTAGATGTTCATGTATAGTTCAATCATTGAACAATCAGACAAGTGAAAATTCACGAGGGTTATTGACACCTGTGCAGAAAATTGATCAAACCAAGACAGTGCAAGTTCTAGTTTACTTCCATACACCAGAACTCTAGTCAGTAAAACATCTTTTCCACTTTATTATATGTATAGCTGAGTTCCCATTCCTATTAGACTACTTCAAGGGTCATGAAAGAGATCTTGAAGGGCCATTTTCAGCCCCATGGCTGCTGCCTCGGGATCCTCATAAGACAACCATTTACTGGCTATTAAAACTTGCAGTTTAGCCGAGTAAGACATTTTGAATTTAATCCCAGCAGCTATTAAATGGGAAACCAGTGGGTGGAAAGTGGTTAGTTTTTGACAGACAGTAGTCAGTAAATCCTGTGTGATTCAGATGGTTTTCTTCCCAGCATGCTGTTTGTAGCTCTTTAATTTTCAAGAAAACATATTGCCTTCTAGGTAGTTTAAAAATCTGAAAATCAGTGGTTGGAGGGGAGCCCATCAGTGGTTTAGGGCAAAAGCCCTATGTGCTCGTTCAGTTATATACTTGTGCCCAAATGGAGAAGGGCCTGCAAGTTTCTCAAGTAGTTTTTGAATAAATAAGACAGTATCAGAGACTTCTTCTCCTTTGGGAAACCCTATTATCACAACGTTGTTGCACCGGCTTCTACCTTCAAGATCCTCTACTTTCAGTTCTAGCTTTGCTATTGTTTGTCTAATAGCAGTTATTTTGGGATCCATTTTTCCATTTTCTTTCTAGGGAGATGATGCGAAGCCGTATCATCTGAGGCTCTTTGAGACACATCTTTCATGGCCCGTGATAGTATTTTAATTTCTGTGGAAATGACATGAAGTTCCTCTTTAAATGGGGCAAATTTAGCCGGAGCTGTTGTAGTGTAATGGTTCCTGATCCATTGTTGGAGAGGCAGAGGTGGCAGACTTGGCAAAACCCTTGGCCAGAGGCTTTTTAGGGCCTTTTCTGAGTCACTGGAGGAGTGTGCTTTGGTGGGGCTCTCCTTATTTCCACTCCATTAGATTATTTGGCTGGAAGATTAGTGTAGTCCACAAGCTAACTAAGCAGGCCAGGTGATTTTTATTGTATAAAATTAGTAGAAAAGCTTTAAAAGTCAGAGCGGTGGCTGGAGCGGTAGAGAGGAGCTGTTAATGCTTGCTCTGCATCACGTGGTCTCCCCAATCAGAAGGTTCTCTAAGTATCTCATATTCTTACTTAACTTGGTCCATCACCACAATGGCACCACCTTTATTGGAGTGCTTTACAATGATGGTGTTATTATCATGTATCAATTTGATTACTTCTGTTTCCTCTCTAGTGCAATTCATAGGTTCATAGGTGAAAGATCAAGTCAAGTGGCCAAAGGCCATATTAGACTTGTAACTTCAGATTGTAAAATCCCTCTTACATTCTCCTATAAAGACGTCAAGTCTATGCTTAAAAGGAAATCAAATTAGGGACTTCTACTACATCATTAGGCAGAACGTTCCAGGAGTCCACCACCCTCTGGTAAACCACTGTCCTCTCTTTTAATTCTATAAATTTCACCCTTAACTGTATCTTGTGGGTCCTTGAGGCTCGGATCCATATAATGTTTCCTTTGGGGTGCAACTGACTCTCAAAGGAACTCATCTTGAAAAGTTTTGTAAACTGGGCAAAGATCTCCCTAAGTCGCCTATGAATATGAATAGATACCAAGGGACTCTAACCTTTGAATAACCCAAGTTCTCAAGAGACCTAACCCTTCTTGTAAACTTTCTTTGAACATTTTCCACCAACTTCTCACTACTTTTAGACATAGTAGTGTCAAAGGGTTACCATATTCTAGCACATGTCTCAAGAATTCTAAAAGGGACCGGAACATCACTGCTTCTACTTTTTATGTTCTGTAGAATGTTTCCACTAATTTATTTGCCTTCTTAACAACCTCCTTGTGTAATTCAAAACTTAAATCTCCAGTCACCATGATCCCCAAGTCCTTTCCATTTTAGAGCTTACAGGAACTTTATTGTTAAGTACATATTTAACATCGGATTATTACATCCAAAATGAACAACCGTACACTTATCCTCATTAAAATGTAATTTATGGTTCCTTACCCATACAGTAGCTCTAACTCATTAAGTAGATTTTGCGGCTAGTGACAGATCTACTGTCATTACAATGGCATCACTTTTCGTATCATCTGTGTACTTTCTTAACCAGATGTTGTTATATGTTTGCATACTTGCCACAAATGTAGCAAATAATAGGGATCTAAAATTGACCCCTGAGGTACACAACTAGAAACTTTACCCCAATCCGACTAATGACCCCTAATTAGAACTCATTGAGCCCTGTCAGTCATCCAAGAACCTATCCAGTTAACAATAACAGGATTAACCTCAGATTCAATGAATGTGTCTAATAAGGCTCGGTGTGGTACAGTATTAAATGCCTTCAAAAATCCAGATAGATGATGTCAACTGGAAGTCCCTGGTCCGTGGCCTGATTAATGGGTTCAAGAAGTACAATAGGTTTGTGGCACACAAACATCCTTGTGCATATCCATGCTGTGTGATGTCATATAATCCATTTTCATTTAGATTTGTTTCTAATAAAGTCTTAACTATTCCTTTCATAACTTTTCCAACACTGGAAGTAATACTTATGGAGTCGATAGTTCTCCACCATGGATCTATCACCCTTTTCATGTATAAGGTAATACTGGCCTACTTCCAGTCCCTAACCACTTGATCAGTAGACAGAAAATGATTAAACAAGAAGGTCAATGGGCCACAAAGCTCCTCAGCCATAGTATACAACAACTAGGGGTGTATACCATTGTCCTCCAGATTTATGTTTATTTATCTTTTAACCTTTCTAGTACCTCTCTTTCTCAGATATGCACAAAATGTGTAAATTACTACCCTTATAGTCAGACATATGTCCCCCAGAGTTACAATCATCCTGGTAGACACTCATGAAGTAGTTATTAAACTTCTTGGCAATGTCTGTCACATTTGTAATTGCAAGTTCACCATCTTTTATACTGGTAATGGAACTGGGGCCATTATGTAGGCTACCTATATAATTGAAAAACTGTTTGTAATTGTTTTCTGGCAATTAGCTACATCTAATTCCATATGATTTAGCTTTTTCAATTTCATTTTACACTCTTTGCACGCTGTTTATATTTCAACTTTCTATCCTTAGTAGGCTTAATCTTCAACTTTTTATAAGCCCTCTTCTTAACCCTTAAGTTTACTTATTTTTCTGGAGAACCACTTTGGAATATGACCCTTTTGTCATATGTATTAGTAAGAGGTATATATCTATCCAGGCACCAGTAAAGTTTTTCTTAAAGTTACAGCACACACTCCAATGACCTATTCCCAAAGTCTTTCTTCCAGTCCCAGCTTCTTAGAGCTTTGCTGTTACTTTTTAAGTCAGCTTTATCAAAATGTCTTATTTTGTAATCCCTTTAACATTATTCACTTCCCCCACCAAGGAACACTGCACCATATTATGATCACTGGTACTTAGAGGGGCAGAACTTGCAGATTATTGATTCCTCCTCAATGCTGCAAAAAATAAGGTCAATTAAGTTAGCTCCTGTATGCCTCATTGACAAATTGTACAAGTCTGATCCAAACACATTAATAAACCTTTCTTCCAGACCGCTTGTACCCTGCCAACTATTCCAATTTATTTTAGGAAAGTTAAAATCTCCCATCATAATACAATCATCAGTTGGGTTAACCCTATCCAGGTTATCCAAAGAGAGGTCATTCTCATAATCAAACTAGGAGAGCGATAACATATACCAACTGTTACATTTTCATGTTGTTTACTTTTAACCTGACCCACAATTGCTCCACATTACAGTTATCTGTAGCATCAAGTTGATGAGCAATCAACTCAGAGGTTATGAATAGGCCAACACCTCCACCTTTCCTATTACTTCTATCTTTATGGAAGAAATTATACCTGTTGATATGGCCTATCCAATCACCCTCCTCATACCAGGTTTTGTAATGCCACAGATGTCAATTTCTTTTGAATATAGTATGTAACGCCCTGTTACCGGGTTACTAGAATCCCAGTAAGACCTAGTGGTAGGCAGGAAGGCAGCTTATGAAACTCAGTTAAATGGATTTCACACTGTCTCACTCTGTTTTCAGTCTCAGCTGAGACTGAGGGATGACATCATTTTAGAACTGTCGCAGCAGCATAAGCCACACTGGAATGTTGCAGTTGGAGGTTAGAGTAGAACGTTGGGGAATTTGAAGTGAGTTGAGTAGAGTCTGTGCAGTCTGTAGTAGAGGTGCTCTGCTGTAAGCAGGCCCTCAGAGCTCTATGCTCTGTCAAGGAGGTATTTTTGTTTTATAGGTGTGTGTTCTCACCTGAAGAGGAACACAGAAGAGCACATTGATGTGGTAGAGAGACTGCTTTCAGTGGTTCAGGGTCCCATCCCTGCAGGGATGGGGAAGGAGATCAACCTGCTCCCAGAGGCAACCCCTGGTCCGGCTAAGGAAAAGAAGCTGCCTGAGTTAAGTTCATGCTGAGGCACCAGAAGTTCTGGACGAGATTTCTTTTGAGGAGAAAATGCCTGTGGGGCACCTGCAACCAAGGGGTGAGTTTACGCTGCTAAAGGGCCATTGTGTTTTCACCTGAAACAAGATGAAACTAAAGTGAATGTTACTGTGGGGTCAGGAAAAGACAGCCAAGTACAGTTTGGAAGATGTGGGGTTGGACTGCTTAACTCTGTGGGGATCTAGAGTAATGGACACATCCACTTATTAAGTATGTTCAAGTTCAGCACAAATGGGATGTAAAGACAGTAGACTGAATGTGAATACATTTAAAGAGAATCTACACAGCAAAGTGTTTTCAAGGATGAGGTGTTACAGTCCAGAGAAATGGCGGGTATGAATTATGGGAGCGAGAGGTGGAGATCCCCCATCAGTAGTAACCAAATTCACCTCTACGGGTTTGCTTTGGGGTACCTGTTGCTTTCTCTCGGTACTTGGCCGGTGTCTGAGGAAAGTACCCAGACCTGGGATTGATAAGGAAGATTCCTGATGGAGCAGAAGTGCTCATAGGTGGTTTAGAGTCACCAGTAAATGTTTCCATGCCAAATGGAAAGTGTCCAATGGCTGGCAAGGGAGCTGAGCCAGAGAGACCCAGAGCAGCATACAAGTTTGGGCTGTGTGCCGAGTGTGTTTCAGAGTCTGAGGGCTAAAGTGAATAAGGATGTGTTCTGATCTCCATAAATCTGCATTACTAGGAGTGTAGCCCGTGGGGAGTCCGTCTATGCTTTGTTTATTCTGTTGGATAAAAGCCACGCTTTAGAATCTCATTTCTGGTATTGGACATTACAGTTATTGTTTCTTTGTCTGGAGTTACTTGGGTGCCCCTGTTGAAGAGTAGCCAAACCTAGCCAATGTGCTGAGTGACATATTTCTCCCTTGAACCCAGCCCACGTTAGAGCTGTCAGATAGAAACAGCATACTTGGGTGGGGTTACAAGTACATATTGTAATTCCTCTAATTTATGTTTTAAACTTCTGGCATTCAGAAGCAAAATTCTTAGCTTTTTTCCCAGTTTCCTTATTATACTGAGGTTCTATATAAGTGCTCCTAGATGTAACACTGTCAGAATTTAAGATGGCTAAGTTAATATTAAAATTTAGAATGACATCCACCCCTGCCCCTTGTCATTAGTTTAAAAACCTAATTCTTTTTAAAAACAGACTCAGCTGCTTTTTGCCAGCTCTCTTAGATGTATCCCATCCTAACTGTACATGTCATGATTATGACAAAACTTCCAGTTTTATGCATGGTAAATCAAACATAAAATACCAGCTTCTTAACCAATTGTTAATGTGAACAATTTTGATTTACCTCTCTATTAGCCCTAGGAACCAGTAGGATATCTGAAAATATAACTGTACCATTTATATTACGTATATAATTTACAGGTTCCATAAAGTTTAAATAGATCTGATCTTCCGTTGTAGATTTTATGTCATTAGTACCTGCGTGTAATAACCACTGGTTGATCTCCTTTAGCTATGCCCATTTTACTGTAGGTAACAAGTTAACCATGTCCCCTAACTTAGCTCCTGGTAAACATGCACAAGTTGCAAGATCCTTTTTATCTTTAGTAGTGTATGCATCTATGAATCTAATTATTGAGTCACCCAAAACAAAACTCTAGATGGGGTGATCTAGTCTCTGGGTCCACAGTTTCATCCGTTTGCTCAGGTTCAACATGATCTGGGCTAGATGGAATCATTATTTTGCCCACCTTTAGGAGGCAGTATAGTACAGTGGTTTAAGGCTCTGAGCTGCAAACCTGGAGACCTGGGTTTGAATCCCACAGCCCCCACATGCATACTGTGTGACTCTGAGCAAATCACTTACCTTTCTTGTGCTCGAAGTCGCACCTGTAAATAAGCTTTCAGCTTAGTGTGTTTCTCCTGGTTAAAAGAAAATAAAAAATTATATCAATAATGCTAACTTCTGTAGATAAGGAAGTGGGTGGGATAGTACCATTATGTGCTACCTCACTCATTCCAGTAGGCAGAGCTCCCAGACCCTGTTCCATTAATACAGTACCAGATCCTTGCCCAAGATGATTATTATCAATAGTCTTATCAGTAGTGTGTTGTTCACCTGCGCCTGTGCAATCTCAATGTTCATGCACCTGATTTTCCACAGATTCCACAAGTTTTAGGAGAGGACTAAAGTTTTTAGATACCGGTAATGAAATATTCATGGATCTTCTCCCTTTTTGCCTACCTGTGTTAGCAACACATTCCAGTCACCCTCTTGCTTAGCTGCCTCCCAATCTCTTTTATTTCTGGAATATTTTTGAATGGACATCACTTTTGTAACCCCTCTACTAATATCACCTGCTTATAACACTTTATTTCTAGTTCAAGGCCGACAATTTTGCCTTTTAAGTCCTTAATTTCTTAGCAGGGGGTACAAGTATATTCCGTCATGGTTTGTACCTCTTTAATACTAAAGTTGCTACACATCTTACATCTAGCTCCCAATTCCTCAGATGTTAAAACAACTACAGGGTCATCCATTATTAGACCTCTATAATGCCTGATAAAGCTATAAAGCTAATAGAATGAGCTTACCAACTAACTGCAAGTCCCTCCTCACTTGGGCTGGGAACCGAATCAGGCAAAATGTTTGGGGCAGTTGGGTTTTGCAGTGATTGGAAATAAATTTCTGAATTGGGTTTCACTGCCAAAACCCAAAAGCCTGGCCTGAATTATTCTAAAGTGAGATGTGTTCTGCAGAAGCAGTGCTACACTATGCTGTAGCGCTGCAATAACCTCGGAAGAGCTTGCACAGTAAGGGAGGGAGCAAGAAGAGGGAGTGGCAGAGAAGTACAGAGGCTGGACATGCCTGAAAGGTCTGAGCCTCCTTCTTCATTATTAGTGCTGTGAATGAAGCTATGTGCTGAGCTGCTCTTCTGATGTTGCTGGTGCCGTCCCACCTCCAAGACAGTCCTCAAAGGAAGTCACTGTCAGCCTGAAGAACAGACAAGTCAGGGGAATCATGTGACTGCCCTTATGGCAGTCCAATCAAACAGTCTGTCTCTTTGCTCGGATTGACTCTGCTTTCTGCTAGCTGTACTCTGATTGGAGCAGGCAGTATGAGGCAGAGTGGGTTTATAAATTCCCTCACTTCAGCTCAGCAGGGTCAGAGGCGAGCAAACAGCATGGCAGGCAGCAGGAGCTTTAGTGTAGCGGTCTGAGAGGCTGAGCTCATCGGTGTAGGGTGGCACAATGTAATTCCACAACTAGTGTGTTGGAGTGTCCTTATAGAGGAGGAAAGGTAGAGTCTGATGAGTAGGAATAGGCTTAAAAAGAAGTATAACAAAAGCAGCAGACTGAAAGAAATGCATTTCTTAAAAGTGCAATCCATCTTGCTCTTGCAGTCTGAAGAGTGAAAGCAAACTAACAGGGTTAGCAGCAGTTGATTGAGAGGGACAGAGGGGCAGGCAGGGGCTGGCTTGATTTCCCAGAGGCAAAATGAAAAAAAAAAAATTTTTGTGGGGAGGCGGCTGATTGAGTCCTTAAAATTTTTGCAGCAAGGCCTGGTGAAGGGAGGAAGGCCCATATCAGACTGCCATAAGCTCTATGGTGTTCTTTGTCACCATTTCGAAAATATTTTTTAAACCATTCTTTCTAAATATTTCTGAGCAGTGCAGAAGAACTGAACTGAGTGCATTATTGTGACTTTCCCACACAAGTGGCTTCTCCTGTTATTGGGTGGGCTGGAACAGAAGAGGAAGAAAGTGTTGCCCTGGGTGTGCTCCAGTGCCCTCCGTAGCCAGCCACACTATGCACTGCTTAGACCACGCCCTGGGTCTGTGTGGTGGCTGCTTGTGTTTGTCTGTGTCTGTAGCTTAGTTTTGTGGATTTACATGTTTTTCTGCTTGTGGTAACTATACCATTCTTGCTCACTACATCCGTGAAAGTCTCCTGGACTGGATTTCTGCAAAACTCATCATCAGGTATCTTTATTTTCATTTTAAAATCAACTTTTTGGAAGCAATCCCAAGCAAAACATAAGTGAAGCAACTACATCTGACAAACTCGGTGACTCTGGGTCCTGCTGGAATCCACATTTTCGTCTGTTCTGCTCCATGATCTGTATGGGGGCTTTTCAGCAACCTGTTTGAATGACAAAGAAGCATACAGACAAAGGGATTTCACACCCTGCATATGTGCAGGCACAGTTAATCACCTTCAGGAATTTTAACATTTCAGTGACTCTGGACCTCAGCTGTTGATCATTCTTTGGCTTTTAGCTTAACCACCATGTACCTGTCTGCAAGCTACTGGGTTCAACTGACAAGCTACAACAAGGATAAATGGGCATATCATCCTCTATTACTAACAACCTCCTTGCTCTGGGTCCCTAGACGCCTGCACTGGTCAAGCTGCATAAGCCTCAGAAGTGTAATTCTATTGACTATGAAGTACAGCAACTGTCTCTTAAACTCCTACTCCTCCTCCTCTTGATATCAGGAAGTGTCCACTCAAATCCTGGCCCTGTCTCCTACAGTACAACAAAGCCTGCCAAAATGGAGGGGGGGCTCAAAATTGCTACCTTAAACATCTGCAGTCTCCTCCCAAAACTGGCCTCCTTCAAATCTTTGCCAGCCAGCACAACCGGATATCCTTGCCATCGCCGAAACTTGGCTGACACCTAATACTCCGGATCATGCCATCTCTATACAAGGCTACAAGATATTCAGGCTGGATAGGACCTCAAAGGGGTGGTGGGTGTGCAATCTACGAAGACTACCTCACCTGTCTCCCTGGTTCTTACCCCACCACAGAAACCTCAGTGCAACTCCTCCCTATCAAGATACTACTTGGTGCCCAAAACAAAGTCCTCATGATAGCTGCTGTTCATATCCCACCAAAAGATCCTGATTCTGGCTTACAGGCTGTCCTCGAGTTTGTGGGCACACAACCTTCTGACATCGAACTCCTTCTCCTTGGGACTTTAATATAAATTGGCTTGCTCCTGATGCAGGGTCAAACAAAGATGCTATCCTAGCAGCAAATTTAATACAAGTGGTAAACTCCCTACCAGGAAAAACTACAAATCAGGGACCAGCACCCTCATTGACTGGATCCTTACCAGCTACCCTACCCGATAACCAATGTAAGTGTTCTCCTGACTCGCTCAGTGATCACTCTCCAATAGTATGTACCTGGACAAATAAGTTTCATAAGCCGCCCAAAACCATCTATAGCAGAGTCCTACCTTATGGCAACCTTACTCATCTCAAGACCTGTCTTAGGCAATAGACTGGTCCTTGATTTACAAAACTCAAGATGTTGACCTAGCCCTTGATTACTTTATTACTACTTTCAACACTGCCTGTGACACCTATGCATCAGTAAAAAGTGCAAAATCAAAGCACTCACAAATCCCTGGCTCACGCGAGCTATTGGCACAACTCAAAAGTAGGATCACCTCTGGGCCATTGCAAGAGCTACTGGCACTCTGTCGGACATCCAAAAATATAAACAGGCTCACAACCACTGTACTAAACAGATCCACTTGATGAAGAGCTCCTACTTCAAGAATGCCCTCTCCAACTCCTGGGTGAAGGGAATCCTTCTGGGACAACATAAGAAATATCATGGGTCAGCAGTCCAAATCCTCTCCTACATAATGAATGTGGATGGAACCACTACATTAGACCCAGAGATCATTGCAAACACCTTAAATGATACCTTCATGGACCTTAGTGGTGTCCTGTCATCTGATTTCTTCACTGATGCTGACCCTCCATTTCTACTTCTACTTCTACTACTGCCTCTCCAACCAAACCACCCTTCCATTTCAAACTAGTAAAGGCACATGAAGTCTATAAATATGTAAAGAAGGCTATTTCTAAGTCCCGAGCAAGCAGCGACACCATTGACCTTAAACTTCTGTCCTCACTTTGGAGGAAGTACTGCTCCCCTCACAAAAATGTTCAATCTCTCCCTCTGCTACAGCCAATCCCTAGAAATGGAAGGCTGCAGTTGTCCTCTCCGGTGCACAAAGTGGTGATAAGTCACTGCCTGGTAACTATCCTGATATCAATACTACCAACCTCTCTAAGGCCCTTGAACGCTTGGTGGCGGACCAACTTTCAGACTACCTGGAAAAGCACAACATCCTATGCACTCAGCAGCATGGATTTAGAAAGGGCACAGCACATCGACTGCCCTACTTGAATTCTCAGGAGCAATCCACAATGCCATGGACAAAGGAAACCTAACTGGAGCAGTCTACATTGACTTAACAAGGCATTTGATACAGTACACCATGGTCTACTTATCAAACAACTACTATCCCTAGGGCTCTCACAGGGTCCTAGTGACTGGATAAAAATTACCTTGCTCAGTGCTCTCAATCTGTAAAAGTAGCTGGAGTTCTCTCAGACTCAAAACCGGTTCACTCAGGAGTTCCCAGGATCCATCCTGGGCCCCTCCTTTTCAGCCTTTTCCTAAACTCCCTGCCCAAATCCTGCCCTGAACAAATAATCCTCTATGCCGACAATGCCGTGATTCTTGCCACTCATAAAGATCCCAACCTCTACGCGATCAACCTTCAGCATGCTTTTTCCAAAGTTGAGATGTGGTTCCTTGAACATAAGCTGGTTCTAAACCGCAAAAAACTAAATCCATGCTCTTCTCTAACTCGCGAAAACAAGAAACGCAAGTCCCACTCACCATTAATACATACTTGGGAAATACCTTGAACAAGTGCCAATTTTCAAATATCTTGAATCAACTTTGATCAAGGCCTAACCTTTGCAAATCACATCGATAGTACAGCAAAAACTATTAATCAGCGACTGGGATTCTGTATCGGAACCGACAGCTCTCACTGATTCTGCACTGAGGATTGCCATCCAATCCTCTATCATCTCAGTCGTTGACTATGGCTTAGTTATATACGGATCTGCCACCATTACAGCACTTAGTAGCATTACAACATCCTAAATAAGGCCTGTCGGCTGCTCACTGGTGCACATCAACGTACCCACACGTGAACTCTATGCTGACTCAGGTTGGTTGCAACTCTCAAACCGGATAAAGTACCTTACCTGCCTGATGGCTAAAAATCCACTCTGGGCCTCACTCCACCCTGTATCCAAGACCTGTTATGCCCGAGTGCTAGCACCCATTTTACCAGAAGATCAGAACACCAGCCTCTCCAAGTCCCCCGCTGTCGGACTTCTCAGGGACAAAGATCATTTGCCTATTATGCCCCCAGCTAGCTAAATGCCCTCAGCAGTCATATTACTGCCTTCACCTCTCTAGGTATTTTCAAATCAAGGCTGTTCTCTCACCTTGCCACCTCCAGCTCCTGTGACTGCCCTGATTAAACCTCCTATTTTCTCACTACCCACCCTGTTCCGCTATTTGACAAAGACATGTTTAGGAAACCTTTTCTCCTGCTATTGTCTGCTCCCACACTTCTCACTTACCCTCTCTGTTCTGGACTTTTTCCTATTTGTTTCTCCTAATCTGCACGACCTCTTTCTTGTAATAATAATGTGATTATTGATATCTCATGTCTTTTGTGCAAATGATTTGATATGTATTTGTATATGTTTTCTTGTTTTGACACAACACAAATTGTTGTGTTATCTATGTAACCTTTGTACTGTACCTAATTGACGTGGAACCTTTGTAAAGAGCCTCTGGCTCAAAGGTAGTAATTCCTAGAACAATAAACTAAACTAAACTAAACATTTGCCTCACATTCTGTCAGTCTCATCAGCACTGCAGCAGCACAACTCACTGCATGTTTTCTGATTGCTGACAATTTTCATTTTCTCAAGCTATCTTGCCATCGCTGACATCATCACCCACCTCATCATCATCATCACTGCCATGGGGAGTACTACTCACTAGGGAGAAGGTGTGGATGGGATGGAACAGTGGAGGAGGAAGGTGTTTTAAGTTTCCCACCTGACTCTTAACCTCTTGGTATTATACCCTACCCTACTCTACTTATCATGAAGGTTCTAATTTCACATATAGTTCATTGTTTATTGTGTACTTCAACAGAATATTGTAATAATACATGAGAAGCCATCAAAAATCCAATGTATTTTAACACTCAAAACCCTTTATTTAATTTCAGGCCAAATTAGGCCATTTAAGTTTTGCCTGCCCAGTTCGAAATTGGCCTGTCGGGCCAAATTTGCCGACTCTGCACGTCTCTACCTCGCAATCGACCAACATGCAAACATGCTAACACCTGCATGTTCTCGACAAGTCTCGCACACAGGCAGCACTGCGCGCACTGCTTGCTGAGCTTGGGTGCTAAATACACGCCACAGCCTGGAAGTATCCAGAGGGTTGCGGTAAATCATAGCCAAAGAACTAGCTAAAAATAACTAAAAGTAGCCCAGAAGAATCCCAGTGATGAACTTAAGGACCATCTGCCTTAAAACAATAAGGGCTTGTGCAGGAGAACCTTGTAGCACACAATGTATGCTGAAGTGAACTACAAGGGTCCCAACTTCCTTCCTGGTGTCTGGTTGAAACACCTCCTCCAATCTCTTCTTCAACAGGCACGATTAGCACAAGTTATACTCCTCAGGAGCAATGCAGCAGCCCAAACCCACAAGCTACAGTCCCCTGCCCCACCACTTTTGGCAGTCACACAGGATAGGCTGCAGCAACTGCAGAATAGTGGCTTCTGGAGCTCTGCTGCAAGCCTTCACATCTGTCTCATAGCCTTTCTGGAAGATGTTCACTGTTGTATTTGCTGGAGGGATGAACCTGGCTCTTTTCTTCAGAATGGTGCTTTGTCTTATTTCCATACTCTGCATAATAGCAGGATCACTGAGAATAAACTGACCCCATCAGTGTTGGACAGTTTTCTAAGTCCCCAGATGTCTCAGTGTTAAAGTACATGTAGATTTAATTTTCTGGTATATTTATTCAAATGTATGACCGGCATAAACTTGTTAACTGGTTGATAGGAATGAATGACACTCCTTCTTTAAAATGCTCAGTTCAGCTCCAGTAAGCTGATATTTTGATATATATATTGATCACAATATGTTTAATGCTACCATTGTCCATTTACAAGGGAATATTATTTGATTTTTAATTTCATTTTGACCCAGGTTTTGATTCTTATCCATGTGTATTTCCTCCATGTGCCCACTCTGTTCCTGTAACTCAGGATGTTGTGTGTTCCTGTATCCTTCTTGATGCCATGATCCCTTCTCTTACTGCCCTTTCCTCCCCTTGTACCTGTTCCCCTTACTGATGATCTTCCTTGAATCTTGCGAATCTGGGGCTGCGACAAAAATCCTCTGTGGAGCTGTGTGAAGTTTAGGACTGTCTGTGCTTGAAGGTGGGGGAGAAATGGAATCTCATCCACTTATCTTGTGATAGCTCCTGTGGAAATTGCCCCATAGCCAGGGCCTGTTGGTTGAGGGTGGAGTCATATCACTGTGGTGGATCCCTGACTCAGGACTAAAAGTCTGCTGGTTCTGATTTCCATTCCCAGCATTGTCAGAGTCTGTTGTTCATTTTAAAACAGAGCATGGTAGGACTGTGTATTATGACTCCAAACAAAAATACGCCCTTCCTCATAATCAAGGCAGTTTTTCTCAAACGATGCTCTTTTGTTTTCCTAATTCTTTTATCATAAGTTTGAACTGTTTGTTTTAACTGCTGCTGAAATGTCTCATACTGTGCATGTGAAGAAAACTCCTGTAGCTATGCTTCATCTTCAATTGAGTGGTTTTTCACTTCCTCTTGTACCTCTTCTGCATCTTTTAATATTAATTTTATCAATTCTGCAGATGATTCCGACAGGCAGTTTTGTCAGCCTCTTAAGAACTTCTTATGGTTTGTGCCATAGGTCAGCTGCTGTACAAGTCTTAACCCTGAGACACCTGATGTGCAATTAAATTAGCCTCTAAAGTAACCTGCTGCCAATACAAATGTCTGGCTTTCTGTGCGATTCTTTCTACTGCAACAAAGACTTTTTAATATTGTAAGGTCTCTGTGTACTAGATCATTTTCACTGGTCACTCCAGGGGTCTCAGATTTAGTAGGGGATTAGCATTCCTCTTTGTAAAGCAATGATTTAACAAAGCAGAATCACTTTGGAGAAGAATTAAATTTGGGTGCTACTCATGGTGATGCTGTCTTGTAAATGTTCTTGCCATTGTCAGAAAACTTGTTGAGTACAAGGTAGAGCCAAACCAAAAATGAAACAGTACCAGCAATGAAGTGATGGCTCAAAAGCACTCATAGGACAGAGCACAGTAAAAAAAAACAAAAACGGGTGAAAGTAGCAACAGCCACATTGTAGAAACCCAAATCTTGGGGTGGTTAGTCAGCTTAAGCAGCACACCTAAACTGATGCAAACATTTTATGTCAACTGATGCTTTTAAGGGCAAGGGCATCCCACATACCCTGGTCTTTTCTAATGCAACATATGCAAATTTTAAAAGTACAGATGCAAATACGCTTAATATAAATAAACAATTTTTTTGTAAACTTTATTTATAACATGGAGGTAAATATTACATACATTAATAAAACAATCTATACACAAGATTTTGAAATGTTTTCAGTGTTGGAAGGTAATAGTTGTTCAACAGGCATACAAACACTAAACATTACATACAGGCATGGTTAAATAACACTACCAGGCACAATCACCTCTACTCCATGCATTATGGATAGCAAGAGAATATAGTATGGCAAATTGTACTCTCCATACGCCAGATCCTGTGGCTACATTGGGAAGTGCCCCTCCCTTAGTTCCAATGGTTCAATGCTTCTTACATGGGATTATGTCCTCATTGATGGCTGTTTTAAGTGGTTGTACACAATAAAAAGTGGACTTATGAATACCAGGCAAAATAACCACAATGGTTTTAAAATGTACAAAATCATTTATTGAAAAAAGGGTAGCAGCCCTGTACCAAATCATGTCAACGTTTCATGCTTGCTGGCACTTTTTCAAGACATCAGCAGCAGGCTCACAGAGTCATTTATACACACTACTAATTGGCCCCTACCTAAGGTATTTAAAATAAAATATGCATGAAAACATCACTTGTGCATATACATCTAGCCAAACCAGTATTGTACAATTGTCTTTTCTGCATTTAATAGGGTTAGATCCCATAGCTTCCTTAGTTGTGGTGACAAATGGGTATGCGTATCAGTTCCTAGTAGTACCTCCAAGGGGATATTGATGGGGATGCTTTAAGGCAAGTTGCAAGAGTCTGTGAACTTCTGACCAAAATCTAGTAAAATATGGATACAGGATAAAGACCTATGTCTAAAGTCTCCAATCTCTGTCGACAATTGGGGCATGTCTGTGACTTGCTAGGATCATACTTGTTCAATTTATAGTGGGTAACATATGCATGGTGAATAAAGAATAGTTGGATTTGATGCAGACAGTTGGATCAGGCCCCTTGCTTATAGTGATTCAAGGCTCCCCTTCATATGCAATCCATAATTGGGAGCCCAAATCTGCCCCCCATTTTACCTTGATGTCTCCCATTTGTGGTGGGCCTTGATCTAGAAAGATTTTATAAAGGGCTGCAATGGTTTTACAGCATGGAAAGAGAGTGATAGAGCAGCTTTTCAGCACAGAACCATTCCCCACTCCAGCCTCTGGGGAGCAGAGAGTGATAAGCCAGTGCCTCACCCAAGGAAAACAAAAAATCCCCTTCGAGAGATCATACCTAGCCTGCAGCTCCTGAAAGCTACTGAGGTGTAGAAGCTAACAGAAAAGGAAATTACTGTAAGTATGAAGAAATTTCTTCTTTCTGTAGTGCTCCACATTGTCAATGGGTAGTAATTACAGATGGGTTCTAAGAAGCAGTCCCCATGAAAAACAGGTGGGGGAGAATATTGTCACATACATCAACAACATATAGGAAATGTTATATATATATTTTACCTGCTAACTGTTGCCTGAAAAACTCTGCTACCAAAAACACATCAGCAGAGTTCTGAACATTCAATCTGTAATGCTTGGTGACTGTGTGGAAGGAGGACCACGTGGATGCCTTACATAACTCCAAGACAGACACTCACTCTCTCCACCCAAGAAGTGGCCATATCCCTGGTGGAGTGAGACTTGATGAGAGCTGAAGCTCTTCTTAACTGTGACAGAAGCCTTAGCAATGCAGGCCCTCAGCAAACTAGCTAGGTGGCCTTCGAGGCTTTTGTCCCTGCTTGGCTGCTCTGAAAAGGATGAACAACCTGTCCAATTTACAGAACTCAGCAGTCCATCTAAGGTATGTTCTAATGGCCCTTGGGAAATCTAACTTGTGCCACTCCTTCTCCTGGTTCACAAGGAAGGTCATGGGAACCTTTGAATGAAGGATGGGACTGTTCTGAGCTCCACCTTATCTTTATGCATGGCAAGGTATGGTTCTTTGTGGGACAAAGTCTGGAGCTTGCAAATCCTCCTGGCTAAGCGCATAGCAACTAGAAACACAGCTTATAAGAAAGTCTAATGGTATCAATGAAAGCAGTTTGAAAGGCTCCTTACAGAAAGCATTCAGAACCAGATTCAGATCCCATGGGGAACTGAGGATCAGAACAGAGGTCAACTCCTGCTAACAGTGTGCAGAAAATGAATAACCTTCCGTTAGTCCTTAGGGACATCCACAAGGAGGCTCCAAGGGCCAACACCTGACCTCTCAGGGTGCTCAGAGCCAAACCTTTCTCCACTCCTTCCTGTAGGAAATCCAAAATCTTCAGAACCGAGGCTTTGGAAGGCTGGATATTTTTTCCCTGGCCCAAGCTGAAAAGGTGGTTCATACATGAGCATAAGCTGCTGATGGAGAATTCTTCTAGCAGCCATCAGAGTGTCCACCACCTACTTAGAGAACCCCTATGTCTGGAGTCTCCCCATTCAAGAGCCAGGCCACTAGCTGCATTGCTCCTGGATTTGGATTCAGAATGGCACCTTGTGAGAGAAGGTGCCCCTGCACTGGAAGGTGAAATGGTACATGCTGGGCTAGGTTCACTAAGTCCAAGAACCATGGTCTTCTGGGCCACTCCAGAGCTATTAGAAGAAAACTTCCTCTTGGGTGCCTTATTTTACATATGACCTTGGGGAGGAGAGGCAGAGGAAGGAAGGTATGATCTCTGTCAAAATTCCACTTCTAGGACAGGGTGTCCACTGCTTCCACCTGTGGACACTGGTAGTGACTGAAGAACTGTTAAACTTGAACACTGCAGTTAGAGGTGAACAGATCAACCTGAGGATGACCTAACCTGTGACATAGAAGGTTGAACACCTCCAGTTCAACATTCACTCCCTTGGATGATCATTTTTATGGCTTAACCTATCAGTCTGAGTGTTCAACTCCCCATCACTTGGACTTCTGATAGAGAGATAAGATTATGCTCCACCCACAGCAGGAGATCAATGGCTTCTTTCAGCATCTCCTGCTCTTTGTGCACCCATGATTGTTTATGTACGCCACTGTGATAGCATTGTCTGACCTTATTTTCTAGCTTTAGACTGCACCTGACTTTGAAAATGAAGAAGAGCGAGCACACTGCCCTCATGTCCAGAATGTTTATGTGTAGGTGCTGTTCCTGCACTGATCAAGTCCCTTAAATAGGAATGTGGCCCAGAACTACTCCCCAACTGGACATAAAGGCATCAGATGCTAGAATCAGCTCTGTAGGACCCTCTAAGGGGACCCTTCGCTCAGATTCTCCAAACTCACCCACTAACTCAGAGACTGCCACAGTTGTGGTGAGAAGGAGATGTTGGCCTGATAATCTTCTGAGGTCAGATCCCAGGCTGACACTAACTCCATCTGTAGGGGCCGCATGTGAAGCTGGAGCCCACAGGACTAGTTCTATCGCCACTGTCATGAGGTCCAGAATTCATAGCAAGCAGTGAACTGAAGCTGATGATTGGCTCCTCAGCCATTGAACCTTTCTCAGCAGGGTCTCCTTCTTGGCTGGCAAAGGAAGAACTTATCCTGGTCCATACTGAACACCCTCCCAGGTGTCTCAGCATCTCTGACAGCTTGAGAGAACTTTTCTCCCGATTCGCCACCCAGCCATAGGACTCCAACACCTCCAGAGCTCTGTTCACTGACATCCTTGCCAATGGTGCAGACAATGCTTGAATGAGCAGATCATTCAGGTAGGGATAGATATGATGTCCATTCTGTTGTCTTTTGCTCCTCCCAGCTCTGGGCCGGCCTCTCCTTCAGGCCACCTATGCCTCCGTGCCACACTGCCTTGGATCAGCCACCCTTCACCCCGATATCACAGCCCCCATGTAACCCCTGGATGTAACCCTCACCAGGTGGGCCTCCTTCTGAGGGGATGGCACCGTAGGGCAGCCAGCGCCAAACTTGCCCTGGGTGCTGCTGGGTTGTGGTGCATGCACTGTCTACAGACTCATGGCAATGGGAGCTGGTGACCGTCATCCAGTTGGCTATGGGGCTCTTTTCCCATTTGTTCTCCGGGGCGTGGTGTGCCACTAATGTAAGGCTGATGCTGATGTTCACCATGCCCCTTAGTGAATGGGACCCCGTGTATTGCCATACCTCCAGCCTCCTCTAGGGGTCAGCAATCACTGGTCATGTCCTGCCTCCCTCGAGAGAAGGCAAGCTATCAGGCAACGCCAAGCCTTCTCTCCCAGCCAGCCCTCCAGCACCTGAGTCCATTCACGAACCCGTGTCGCTGGTGTCACAAGTGAAAATCCAGCTGCTGCTCCAACAGGCTGGCACCATGATGTCCTTCTGATGGAGTTGAGCCACCATCACTATGAGTATCTTTGAGAAACCCTCGGGGCTGTTGTCAGCCCAAAAGGAAATGCCCTGTAATTGAAGTGTTGTCCCAGGACTGTGAACCTGATGAACCTATGATGAGACTGACAGATGTGGATGTGAGATATGCATCCCTCAGATCTATGGAAGCTAGATGATCCTCCAGCTGGACAGCTCAGATGATCAAATGCAGGAACTCCATCTTCAAGGTGGTGTGGTGCACAAAATTGTTTAGATGTTTCAGATCCAGAATGGTCCTGAAAGCCCCTGACTTCTTGGGAACTACAAAATATATTGAGTAGAAGCCCTGGCCTTGCTCACTGGGAGGCACTGGCACAATTGCCCAATTTGAGTGAGCTGGTCCAAGGTTTCTGACACCGCTTGTCTCTTCACAGGGTACTTTAGAACCGGGGATGGCAGGAAGTGGGCCTTTCAGTGGATTTTGAAAATTGTATTGCATAACCTAAAGCCAGAACTTCCAAAACCCAAGCATTTGATGTTATCTGGGCTTAATTTGTGTAAAATTGTGCAGTCCTCCACCATGGGAAGGGAAGCAGAAATGGGACCATGTACCCTCATGTAGGGCCCACTTTTTGCCCTGAGCCTCTGCTATTGCTTTTGAAATCTGAATAGGCTCCTTTACTTCTCTGGTTCCCAAAGTTCGAAAGGGACAAAAAACCTTGGTACCACCTCTGTTGATCACCTCCTTGACCTTTTGAAGCTGCTGCGGCTTTTGCTGTTGCTTTGACACTGAAAGATGATCCTTTTATCCTGGATATCCTTCAAAATATCATCCAGGCCAGAACCAAAAAAAAAGTGCCTCTTGAAGGCTAGATTGAACATCTTGGTCTTTGAAGACTGATCAGCTGCCCACGTAGCCGCGACATTCTCGCATAGCCAACACAATGTGATAGGCAGGGTGAGCTGACATGCATAAGTTTTCCACTGTGGTGCCCATAAGAAGGTGGATGTCATGGAGACTAACTGCAAAATGTTTGCCCTCCGAGTCTGTGGGAACAAAGCTGCCCAGGGTTGTAATCCACAAGTTTAAGGCTCTGGCAACAATGAAAGAGGCATAAGGGTGCATATGTTTGTGCTGTTGGTAGTAAAAGCTCCTCTGCATGCAGCATCCATCCACTTGTTGTGCAGATCTGTTAAGGCCAAGGATGCTTCAAGAGGAATAGTGGTGTGTTTGATTGAATTATGAACCATCTTATCCAACTGCGAATATTTCCTTCCAAAAAAGGAAACACTGTGACTTAGGTCTTGGCAGATATTTTTTGATCCTCACCTGCCAATTTCTGTTCAATAATTTGGTCACAGTGAATAAGTTTGAACACACTTTGAGCAGCAAAGGACATGGACAGGATAGGATTGACATCCACCGCTCCATGGATTGCACCTCCTTGAGTTGTAAATGACCTGCACACCTTAGTTATTAGACAGGACAAAGTCTTTATATCAAACAGGTGAAGGATTGGAATCTTCTCTTCGACTTCATCCACTCCCTTTCTCCTACTCCTCAGAGGGTTCATCTTCATCCTCCTCCTCCTCATTAAGTAACTTCTTTGGGTCAGGATGTTCCCAAGATCCCTGATATCCTCTTCCTGACCCTCTGTATGGTCAGGGTTGGGGTCTGCCTGAAGATCTGTAATACAGCCTTGTCCTGCTACAACACACCTGGACATGCCTGTGTGAGCCCCCGACCTGAGGGGCCCAGGTTTGGGTTGGGTGTGTTGGATGACATGGCCTGTGGGGCATTGGGGCCCAAAAGCTCTCCTAAGAGCAATAGTAAGGATTTTTTTCAACTCATCTTATTCAAAAGATTGGAGTACAACATAGATTCTATATGGAAATACAGCTTCTTCAACACTCTATACACAGTGAATATTTCACATACAGGTTTGAATATATAAGTCTGGTTGACTCTGTATCACTTAGATCATTTTGACAAGCTTAATGGTTTTCTCTCATTTGGAATACTTTTTCTATTCAGGATTTCATAGTTCCCTGGTAATCAAGCTCCCTGTGCTAATAACAAGAAGTAATAAAAACACTTAACATTTCAAACTTTAGTATAGAAATCCAAAATTAATTGTATGTACCATGCCTGGTAAAGAAAGAATTAATATTTATGGTTATTTATTCTTTTTTTCTTGTAAACAAATCTTGGAGGTGTTCTCTCGGTGGGGGGCATTTTATTTACTTTTAAAGAACTGCTACTCATTTTGGATAAGCACCTGGGAGTCTTTTTAATTGAGTATCCTTGGGCCTCACTGGCTGACCATCCAAACCAGGGGTCCCATAGTTCCTTAAATGTTTCTTCCTAAGGTGTAACCTCGCTGTTATATGCTCCAAGTTACCAATATTCTGAACCATGTTTTGACATTCTATAAGGGTGGGGGCTCTGCTTTCAACCAACGTGATGTGAGACATTTAAGGGCAGTGACCATAAAAATTTGCAATCATTTTCTTTGAACTGTGGGAAGCTTTAATGCTGAGGGAGGTCCAATACCCATTCTGTCAGTTCATTCAGGATGGCACTGCAAGTATAGAACCCGCTTGATTTTTGTACAGAGCACCAAAACGTCATAATTATATGGCAGTCCCAAAAATATGGGAATGGGAACCCACTTCACCACAGTTCTGCTAACACCTGTCTGTGTTGGAGGAATGAAAGTATTTGGTGACAGTAGATGTGCGAAAAGTTTCTCATCAATATCTTCCAATAAACTCCTCCAACTTGATGAGGAGGTAACCTCCATCCCAGAGTCACTCACCTAACCCAACTGTCTTCTGTAATTATTCTGCACCCTTCTCTCTCTCTCCCAGGCCTCTTTTACATGAAGTAAGGGTATCGGTCCTCCACTCCAAACTTACCATATAATTCTGACATGTATCGCTTCTTAACTTTTATAGTTACTATTCAGAAATAAATTCCTCCCAAGGGATCTTTGATGAGTCAGAAGAGCAAGGCTGTTCACCTCCTTCAAAAGTGTCTCACTTGCAGATACTGAAAAATTCTATTCAAGGTAACTTGAACTTAACCTGGACTTGTTGAAAGAACATACACATGCACCTCTCTATAAGCTTTGGTAAAGTGAGTGAGTCCCTAGTTTCTCATAGGGCATACCCTCGGTCCAGGGTGGGAGGCAGAAAGCCCAAGTGGTGCCTGATCAGAGATAAAGGGCCTAAGGTCTCTTGAACCCCATCTTGCCCTTATTCATACAAGTATTTTTAAAGGATGCTGCATCCAAGGATTTTTAATGGAGCTGGACAAAGTCTTAGGTAAATTTAGGCAGGGCAGGGTGAATAAAGGGTAGGAGAGACTCTTCCATCCTCTATTCTGTACCATCTTGATTCTACTCATTGTTTGGCCCAGGATACACTGGTACTGTTTGACTAGCTAAGTAGTACTGATATAGGTCTGGTAGCCCAAGGCTCTGGGCCTTTGCTGCTTGTAAACAGCCCAAGATATGTGGAGTCTATGGTCCCCAAATAAATTTCTAATACCTGTCTTGACTTTCAACCAGTATGATGCTGGGACCTGTATAGGTAAGGTAGAGAAAAGAAATAAAAACCTTAGGAGCTGGTTCATTTTCACAGAATCCACTCTGCCTACCAGAGACAGAGATAACAGTGTCCATCTAGTCATATCCCTTTGCCCTCATTCCAGAGTTTATTGTAGTTAATATCAAACAGTTGTGTCCTTGAGGTCGAAGCCTGTACCCCAAGTATAGCAATTGATTATTCTTCACCCAAGTAAATGGACAGTGATCTTTGAACCCTGGTGGACCAGATCTGCTCAAGAGAAGAGCTTCAGACTCATTGTAGTTAATCTTATAGCCTGAGACCAACCCAAAAGATTCAAGGACCCAGAGCAGTTGGGCATGGAGGTTTCAGAGTTTCTTACAACAAATATCAGTCATCAACATATAAAGCTGTATTATGTTCCAGCCTCCCTGCCATTACCCCTTTGATCTGTTGATTCTGGTGGACCTGCCACCAAAGGCTCCAAAATATTGCAAATAGTACTGGGACAGGAGGCAGCCTTAGCAGGTGCCTCTGTTAATGGGGATCCTATCTGAATTTGTACAGTTTACTCTTACTTGTGCTTCAGGAAGAATACAAATCGGAAACTACCTGTAAAATGTTGGTCTAAATGTCATTTCTCCATGTTTTTTGTAAAAATGCCAATTCACCCTATCAAATGCTTTGTCAGCATCCATGGAGATTGCCAACTGGAACGCTCCCTGTCCCCATTGTGCTGAGATGATGTTTAGGAATCTTCATATATTATCTTGGAAATATCTCCCAGACATAGACCTGGTTTGGTTAGGGTGGATAAGTTTGGAACTACTCTCTGCAGGTGGACCACCAGAATCCCAGTGAATATTCTGAGATCTACATTTAAATGGGAGATTGGGCTGTATGAGTCACACTGCTCCGGGTTCTTCCCATCTTTATGAATCACGGAAATCTGGGCATAACCCCATGAGTCTGGGATCTCCCCGCCTTGAAATGGTGAAAACATGCCAGGAGGAGGAACCACATTGTCGCTAGGGCTTTATACAACTCAGCAGGCAGGCCGTTCAACCCAGGGACTTGCCTGTTTTCAAGTCCTTAATTTTTGTACTACTTCCTGCTGTGAAATCAGGGTTTCTAAAAATTCCCCATCTCCTAAATCTAGCTGTGTAGGGCAAAGGGGACAGAAACGCCTCTGTCAGTGTGGCATGGTCTGCCTTTATCTCTTTACTGTATAGCCCTCTATAATAACTGGAAAACATCTGTAAAGTTTGCAAGGGTTCGTAATCAAGTCATCCCTTTACCAGGGTCTTTTATTCCCAGCACTGCACTTCTGGTGACTTGTTTTCTCAAGGCTGTGGCTAGCAATTTCCCTGCTCTATTGCCTTCAATATAATGCCTCTGATTAGTCCGTTGCATAGCCCCTCCACCTGCTGCACTAGGAGACTCTGCAATTCAGATATCTTCCTCAGCCATGTGAGTTTGTCCTCAGGGTCAAGAGTTAATTTGCATCTGAACTCTGCCTCTTGCAGTTCTGCTTCCAGCTTCTTCAGGGCCACCTGTCTCTTATGCGTCTCTCTGGAGCTAATTGAGATAATCTGACCTCTCAGGTAGGCTTTCTTGAAGGTCCCATCTGACCAATGGTGAGCCCCCGGTATTGGTCTCTAAAAATGCTTCTATTTGGCATTTGTTTCTAAACTCCCCGAGTTTAATAAACTAACATTATGCCTCCAGTCTGAATTTCTGGTGACTGGATTTACATCAGGCAGAGCAAAAGAGGTGTGTAATCAGACCAGGACATCAGGAGGATTGTGCAGTTCGGATATACAGGGACTTTTCAGTGGGAACTAGAAACATGTCTATTCTGGAATAACTGTTGTGTCTATGGGAGTAGAAAGCACAGTCTTTCTGTATCGGTGGCAGTGATGTCATACATCGATTAGCCCCACTTCCTCTATGACTCTTTAAGGAAATTCATGCCTTTAGAGGGCTGTAAAATTGTACCCTCCTGTCCCATCGAGTTGAGACAACCCTGCTGAAGTCCTCCCTATAATATGGAAGGCTTCTGAATCTATCAGAGTATCCAGCAACACTCTTTAAGAAAAGCCTGGTTTTCTTTGTTTTTTTGGAGCATATAAATTTAGAAAATGCATTTTACCTCATATACTGCGCTTGTAGATGAACAAACCGACCCTTTGGGTCTGTATCTATACTCTGCACTCTTAAAGGGGCGTCTTTTTATTTAATGTGACTGTACCTCTCTATTTGGATATGGTGACCAGGATGCTCCATATACTTCCCCATCCATGATCTGCTCAGCTTCTGGTGTTCTATGTCTGTAAGGTGGAGCTCTTGTATGAAGGCCACATCCACCCTAGACCTTTAAGCTCTTGTAAGATACAGGCACATTTAATTGGCCCATTAAAGCCTTTGACATTATATGAGATAAAAGTTAAGTCCATACTTGCAGATTGTAACCGGACATGCCATACTACCTTCCGATTCAGGACATAAGCTATCCTCCCCAACCCCACAGGAAGTTATTCCTTGACCTCCTTCTTCCTCTTTTACCCTTTAAAACTAGGAGAAAATAAAAGAAAGTTTGAATCCAGGCAATTGGTAGCAAAAGAACCTTTAATTAACTGCTAAAACCATAACAATATCTTATTAACTCTAAACTTCAACTTTAGCTTTCCAGTTGTGCCACTGCTCCCTCCCTTTCAGGTCTTGAGTCGGGGGCTGGTACAACAAATCTCAATTGTAACAAACCTAAGCCCACACTCAGCTTAGGAAAAGGTGCCGTGTTGGCCTCGCTCGAATCAGACTGTAACCATACCCTTCACCCTCCAGTGGTGATCCTGCCTCCACTCCGCATCTCATATATATAACATCTTTCCCTGATCTGTGGGTTTGCTTTCTTGATGAAACATTATAGCTTCAGTATAATTCAAAATGTCAGTGCATCAGTCATTTTTTCATTGTGCTCTCCCCAGGCCCCAGTGTGGCACTTCAGTAGTTTGTTATTTATTTTTAATCTGCATCATAGATTCTGAGTCATTAGGGTTCATTAAGTCTCTGGGGCTGTGCCACATTTAAGAGGAAGCTAGCAACACAACAAACAAAACTAATTAACCACTATCTTTAGTTCACAGTCAATTGCTATGGTGGCAGTCATGCATGCTCTTTACCACACTGAGTAGGTGCAGGGAAGGGAAGAGGAAGCCAAAAGAAAGTCTTACTGTGACTCTGGCAAAAACCTAAGGTGTTTTCTGCTATTTAGATCTCTCGTCATGTGGAGGTCAGAAAATCAAGTAGCACTTGGATCAGTCCCCTCAGATATGCCCTTCCTGGTGAGTTTCCTGCATTGAATTTAGTTTGCTAGTCTTGATCTTCGTTTACCTCTCTCTTCCTTTGGGGCAATGATGGTTTGTGGGGAGAATCAACCCATCTGGCATGCTCCAATGTTCCAAAGGAGATTCTGCATCATCTTTTCAGGCGCTGCTTTTCTCTCCACTGTCGGGATCCTTAACCATGTACCGCCATTTGTTTTCCAGTTCCTTCACTGTCTCTGTATCAAGAAGCGAGTCCACTGAGATATCCCATTGTTGCAGAAATGTGGTCACTTCAGAGATAGTAGAGAATGTGTGTGTCCCAGAGTCTGTTGTGATTTTAATAGTTGCTGGATAATCCAGATGGGCCATGACTCCATTTGTCCATAAGTTGCTTTACAATAGAGAACATTCCATGCCTCCTGTCTATAGTAATGGGTGCGTAATTGTACTAGAAAAAAGGCGTGTATCTCTGAAAAGGATTTCTTTCTTTGCTCAGGCTCTCCTCAAGATGTCTGTCTTTGTTCTGTAATCTAAGAAAGCCATTATTATGGGCCTTGGACATGCTTTGGGGTCTATAGGACAGGCTGCTAATGATCTATGCACCCATATAATATCTAGCTGGTAATCCAAGCCCAAGTCCAGGATTTCTTTAAGGAAACTCTCTATAAATGCTGTCATATCTCTTGACTCTGTGCCCTCTGGGAGACCATGTAAACGAATATTGATTCTTCTCGACCTATTCTCTAGGTCTTCAAGTTTCTGTTGCAGCCAGATCTCATGGTCATGCAGTTTAGTATTGCACTATTATGAAGATCCACTGCCTTCATCATCTCAGTCATCTGTTGCTCCAGGTTGGCTAATTTTTGGCCATGTACTTTTTGTTCTGAGCAAACCTCCATGAGGTCTTTTGAATATGCATAAGTATATCTCCTAGTCTGTGGAGTTCCTTACAGAGTTTTTGGAGTTATGGTGAAGGCCACTTCCTCATCTGAGCTACTATCAGCAGCTGAGTTGGATCCAAAAGCACTCAAGCGCTGATGAGATTGGTGGCCTCTAGCGGACTGCTGGGAGGATAGGTCTTTGCTTCATTTTCTCCATGTCCACCACAAATTCTTTTAAACATTGATGGGTATTGGCCATTATCTTGTCTAGTCTCCTTTGTTTGCCTCTGGAGCCAGTCTGGCTGTAGGATGGAGGTGGATGTCAGGGCAACCTAGAGAGCTTCAGAAAGCTCAGTCATCCATGAGCTCTAAGTCACCGGAAGTCAATAGTAAGGATTTATGTAATTCTGCTTTACACTGCTACCTAGTATACCAGGTGCACCTGCTGCAGCTTGGAGGTCCAACTGGGAGAAACCATAAGAGACATATTAGCTTGAGAAACACACTGGGGCAATAGCAACCCATTGGAGAGGGTCTCATTACTCTTTTGCAGGTTCTACATCTTTTGAATGTAAGGGGTATCCAGTAAGCCATGGTGTCAAAAGAGAAGGATAAGCAGCCCTGCTGTTGCCCCAAAGTAAAAAATCAAGGTCTTACCAAAGGAAAACTACAGTAGTACAGCCACAGTGCCCATATCTGAATGTGGGAGAAAAGGCTGAGCTGCTAAGGAAAAGTGTTTTTGCCAAGCTGGCAGGCGAGAAAAGAAAACATGAGCAGCCAGATAGGATGAACAGCCCAGTAACACAGAGCTGTCAAGTCTAGCACAATGGAAGTGCTGGCAAGCATGCGCTCTCCCTGGAAGTACGTGCGCAACATCACAACAATGAACATGACATCGTGGAAGGGTACACATCAGAGAACTACACATGAATGAACATTGAGGCAAGAAGCCTCTGAAAAAACAGGGCGGTGCCCAACAAAGTAACAGAAAATGGTGGGAAAGATGCAGCTCAATGGAGTCAAAAGAAAAGAAAATATCCAGCCTAAAAGATAAGTTTCAAAAATAGACAAACAAAAGCTTTAAAGCTGTGAGTACCATTACTCATGCTGCAGGTAGACTGGGTCATATTTTTTAACTACTAATGCTGAAAGATTTAAAGGGAAAACCCTGTAAAAACAGCACCAGTTAAAAGGGCAATGCCACAACCAAAGACAAAGCAGTTGTCAGATACTAAAAATACCACCAAATGGCCCTTTAAATGGGGTGGAAGGTACCAATGCCAAAGATGGAGGGAAAACCCTACCGACCTCCTAAACTAAAAAACAAACAAACAAATAGACAGGTACTTACCTGAGGCACTCTCCAGCTTTTTTTTTTGGTAAAATTGAGACCCTTCTAAACAAACACCCAAGAGCTAAATGGCAGAAGTGGCCCTCAATTCAAGCACATGCAGTGGAACTGGGAGAGCACACTAGCCAATTTGAAAGTCTCAGCTTAACAGGCACAATTTTAATTTAGGGGTGCTTCCTGTTACCAGGTAGCCCCAACCTGCTATGCAGAATTGCAGCCCAGCCCCAAGGCCTAGAAACCGAGCTGTTCTTCTAAAAGCTTGTGAGAGGTTTCCCTTCAATGGCACAGCTAAGACTGGAGAGATTCTGCAGTCTGGAATCCTCATGTGTCCAACATTCCAAGGCTGATTCAGCCTTTGGCTGTGCCATTTCCTAGCAGGGTGCACAATACCCATCTGTAGTTACTACCCATTGACAGTGTGGAGCTCTACAGAAATATATCGTTTATCTTCACTTCTGAGGAGCAGAATATTCTACCTGCCCTCAGAATTTATAGTATTGCCACCTCACATGTAAAGATAAGTTACCTGTTTTGAATCGGATCATTGTGTATCCCCTATTTATTCAACCCTTGAATTTGGACTTGCAATTTAATTGGCTGACACATGATCACATGATCGAAAATAGTTTGTGTTAGCCACTTGTGGCGCTAATGACCTGGGTTCAGGAACAAGCCAAAGGTGTCAGAGGGCTGGTTGAAGGGATGAGGATTTAATATCTGAGGGACTGCTCTCCTCTGAGGAGGAAGGCTGTGGCTCTAATCAATCAGCTGACCTCTGGCATCAGCTGGGGGTAAGGAGCCTGTGACCACACAATGAGGGTAGGGGAGTGGCATACATCCACACACCATGTGCAGTAGCATGCATAGTGGTGCGCTAATGTTATTGCATGCCCAATCACCTAGGCAAAACCTGCAAAAGGAAACCCCTTTGGTCACGAGTATGAAGTCAGTGGCAGCACCTTCTATATCAGACATTCAAGAAGCCCAGAATGACCTGTCAGGGCTGAGGATCTTGGTCACTCTTCTAGCTACGGGAGGAGCCCCCCATCCCATGTTTGGTAAGCTACAGCCCAGCTAAAGCTGAGCAAGGTAGGTATTCAATTTTCAGCTCTCAATTCAGTTCTCTTTATATGTAAAATGGTGCTATTCCAGAAGATCATAGCTCCTAACAATTAAAATTCATTAAATAAAACATATAGATTGTATTCCTAATACAAATAACAATCATTGAGCTAAATCACAGAAAGCAAGTTCAAATGGATATGTTTTCAGAGCAGTTTTAAAGCTCTCAATAGTCAGGTCTATCGTATGCAATGAGGAATAGAATTCCACAGGGTGGGGCTGCAAACATAAAAGCTCAGGACTCAGATGTCTTCAGCCGAAACCTGGGAACCTCTAGCAATCCCTCATTGGCAGAATGGAGTGGTCTGGGGGCAGAATACAGGAGCTCTTGCAGGTAGCCTGACCCTGCCACTGGTGCCGGAACAGTTTGAAAAGTGGTAGGCCAAGGAGGTAAGGGTAGAATTCTTCCCTATTAAATACATCAACATGATTGCAAAACCATGTAAGGCCATTATGAAAGTGGTAGGGCCATAGTCATAGTGCCTCCCCATTCCGGCACCTGTGGTCTCTGTCCATGTAGGGTTTTATAGGTCAGCAAACCAACCTTGAAGGTGATCCTCCACTGAACTGGCAGTCAGTGCAGTTTGTGCAGCACGGTGTAATGTGACTGACTCCAGATGACCCAGTAAACAACCTGGCAGCAGCATTCTGCACCAGCTGTAGGTGGTGGATATCAACCCCGGAAGCCCTAGGTTTAAGGAGTTACAGTAGTCAAGGTGGAGGTCACAAAGGTGTGGATCTGTGTTGGAAGGTTGCCAGACAGAACAAGGTGCTTAATCTGGGCAGTATTCCTCAGATGGTAAAAAAGGATTTGACAACAGCTGACACCTGTGAATGAAACATCAGCTCATTGTCAAATATTACACCCAGATTTTGCGCCCGTTCAGAGGTCAGCAGTTGGCTACCCCAAGCCAAAGCTTGGAGGCACTGCTGGCTGCCAATCCCTCACTCTGATGATCTGGATCCACTAGCAAAACCTCAGTCTTATCAGGATTCAACTTCATCCAGCTGTCATACTGGATGTCCTGTATCTCAGCGAGGCAGTTGTTAAACACTAAGACTGCACTATCCTGATCAGGAACAAAGAACAAGTACAGCTGGGTATCATCTGCATAACAGTGAAAACCCATCCCATACCACCTTACAATGTGTCCCAATGGCAGCATATACATGGCGAACAACATGGGGTCAGCACAGAGCCTCACGGGACCCCACATGGCAGTGAGAATGAGCCAGAGGAAAAAATCCCTGACACCACCCACTGAGATCTGCCAATAAGGAAGGAATGGAACCATCTGAGGACCATCCCAGACAGGCCACAGATGAACCCCAGATGCTCCAGCAGCACCCCATGGTCCATGGTGTCAACGCTGCAGAGATTGAGAAGACCAAGATGGAATGGCTCTTACAATCTCTCGCTATTAGAGATCATTGAGCACCAAAAAGAGGCAGTCTCTGGGCTATGCCTGTTCTGAAATCCAGACTGGAAAGGATCATAGATTTCATGGATGGTAAAGTGATTCTCTAGTTGCAGCATGACCACCTTCTCAATAACTTTCCCACAAAGGAGAGGTTAGAGACTGGTTTGTAGTTAGCAGGGCAGTCTTGGTTGAAAGAGGATTTCTTAAAGAGGGCATCACCACCACATCATTCAGTGCATCCAGGATTTCACCTAACTCTAACGAACACTAGACTATCTCTGCAAGGACTGGGCCGATGACTTCAGGACACCCCATTAAGAGGAAAGTTGGGCCTGGATCCAAACTACAGCAAGTTGATCACATACTCTGGACAATCCGCATGATCTTCATGATCTCCAGCTGGTTGAAGTCAGTACAACAAAACTGAGGAGGAGAAACCTCACATTGGCCACTGCCACCTCCACAGAGTGAGCCAAATGAAGCTCATCCCTGATGTCGGCCACCTTATAAACAAAGAAGTGAACAAACTCATTACACTTTTCCTGTGAAAATGCTCTTTGAACTTTCTGACAGGCTGGATTGCACAGTCTGTCCACCATTCAAAAGAGCTGAGCTGGTCGATTCTGAGCTGTGGCAATTTCTCCGGACAGGAACTCTGCCTTCTTATGAGAGATTGCCAATTGGTAGTCTCTATAATGGTCTAACAACCTAATTTAGATGGCATCAAGGCCCAATTGCCACCAGCATTGCTCCAGCCTTCACCAACTCACCTCAGCAACCTCAAGGTCCATCAAACCAAGGGGACCGGGTGAAGGGTGAGAAGATGAACACGGACAGGAGCAGTAGCATCCAGAGCCCCATCACAGCCCTATTATAGGCCATTAACAGGTTATCTGGACCCATGCTTACACTCGGTAATCCCAATAGGTTCAGCACTGCCAACAGGCCATCTGGAGTCACACCTCTCAAAGGGTGGTACTGGACCATCTCCACAGGGACAGGCCTATGGAGGAACATGACAATTGAACCTTTAGTGTGATGGTCTGACCACCCAACTGATTCCACCACCACATCGGAGGCCTCCATCCTAGCAGGAAGACCAGGTTCAATGAGTAACCAGAATTATGGATCACAGAGGCAACTACCTGTGTGAAGCCCAGTGAGGTCATAAGTTGGAGGAAGTCCTAACAAAACTGTTAGAGTTCGTCGTCGACCCACGTGTTGCAGTCACTCAGCACCATCAACCTGGGAGACTCCAACACCATGCCAACAACAAAGTATGCAACTTCCTGCAGGAACTGCTTCTCACCTCCAGGTGGATGGTATGCAAGAAGAATCCTGCACCCACACCTCAGAGCACCGCACACTCAAAGGATCTGGTCTCCCAACCAATACAGCTACAAGGTCCAATTCTAATCTAAAACATATTGCTATACCCCTGCCTCTGTGATTCAACCTCAACAGTGTATCACTAAGAACCTAGTTGGAATCGCTGACTCCAAAATGGAGCCAGCATTTTCATCCAGCCATATCTTGGTGATGCAAGTCAGATCTGCTGACCCAACAAGATTGGCTATCATAGCTGTCTTGTTTTTAATGGACCTGGCATTGCAAAACACCATTTGAATTGGATGAGACACTGAGGCTGACTGGGTTACCAGCCCACTAACTGCTGAGCCCTTGGGTATGGGTATCATGCAAGGCAAACCTCAATCTGGGACCCATTTCACTTCAGGGCATCTCCTGATCATCACTTCCCAATCTGGACACCCAGCTCTTCTCCCTCCAGGTCCAGGACCCCCACGCCTCCTTCCAGCTATTCCCAGTGCCTTACAGCATCAATAAACTGCTGTGGGCAATGGGGACAATTAAAGGGTGGAGGTCCCGGAGCTCGGAAGAGGAGTAATGCCTGACTGGGAGAGTATGGGGGAAATGGGACTGGGTGGGGCTGCAACCTGGGCAGATACAGAGTAAGTCTCTGCAGGCACCAAAGGTGCATAAACAGAATTGGAAAAATAGTTTATGCTGTAGCCCTGTTGCCATGATAGCAGTTACCAGCAGTCTGCAATACTATAGAGCATGATCAGCGCAGCCTTTAAGAGGGATCATTTTATAAGCAAAACCAATGCTCCACAAAATACGTGGGTTCCAGTTCTGCAGTCCTTAACTAGGATGGAACAGCACAGAGGGCCATTTAAAACTTCTTGTTGGGAAAATCTAGGGATTTAAAAAAATTGACAAATAGGTTTAATTTATCACGGTACAGAATGTGGCTTCAGTGTATACTGGAATACTATTCCCCTCAAGTAATAAAAATAATGTAACCATCAGTGAGCAATAATGCTTTCTGCCATAACCTTTGGAGGTTATTTACATTCCACTGTACCACATGTGACAGACCATATTTGTATATTATTAAACTTTGGCCTATCAAAACAAAAAAATTGAGAATAAAGTATGGGTCAGGGTGTGTAATGAGATTTTATACACACCTGAGTTGTGGATGCTACATAAACCCTGAGGGGTTTGTGAAAAGCATCCCACAAATGAGGGTGTGCGTAAAATCGAGTTTTATACACACCTCGACCCATTTTTATTTTATATAATTGTTGGTATCATTTTTTGCCACGGCAATTATATAAAATTGTAGTCAATCGGGATGAATAGAGGGAACAGTCTTACCTGGTATTGTTGCTGGACATGTTATTCAGAATAAATATCAATGGAGAACTGTAGCCTGAACTGCTAAAATATAACCACTGAACATTTTCAACAAGAACAAGTAAAGCTTTTGCTGAAAAAAAAAAAGAAAGAATTCATACCGATGTCTGTTGCTAGCTTACAGTAAGAGTTGCCAGGAGGTCATGGTTACTGGAGTAACTGTAGCATGTGACTGGCGGAGAAAGCGGGGAAAAGAAATGGAGAGGAGAAGCACTTAGGGTTTGTGTGTGAAGTCCACTACTTCAAGTGATTTGGGCAATATTTTGAAATAAGATTTACTGATTAGAGTGATTTTGTGGTTCTGCTCGACAGCTGCCATTTTTGAGATGAGTGTGTGAGAATGCTTATAATGTGACAGCGAGAGACAGCTCGAATGGCCATGAGAGACACTGATGGCTCATGCTTTTTTTCCAATAGAGAAGTAGAGGTCTGCAATATAAACACTCCTTTATAATGGCAAATTTTAAACGCCTTTTCTATGGGAAAAACGACACCTAGTTATTATAAAACCTTTAACAACAGTCAGTACTGTAGTTCTTGGTAGCAGGCATTAGTTCAGAAATTACTGCCTGCCTTTACTATTGTGCATCCCAGCATAAGACCATCACTTTAAGTGCCAACGGCATGTCATTGTTATGGTTATAATTGTTTTAAATGAAAATGTCAATTCAACAGTTTGGCTTTTCAAAATTAATATTTTCATTCAAGGCTCAGTTGGTGTAATAGGTGCAACAGCATAACTTCTTTATGGTATTCTGTGTTTGAGCAGGAACAAAATGTAGTATACAGTGGCCTCTGTATAACCTCCTACTCCATGATCTTTCTGACAGTTTGTGATGAAGCAACAATTAAAACACAGTTATAATACTTGTTTCATGTTTTGCTGGAGCAAAGCACTAAAAACAAAGAGGAACAGTGTTTTTAATGAGTAAGTATACACTTTGAGACTACCAAGCCTAAGTCTGGGATGTCTTGGGAGGGCTATGAGGGAGACCAAATGGTGTCAGAGGTCATAACCAACAGAAAGAGGAAATTGGAAGAGAATCACCAAATGGATCTTAATAACCATAAAGGTGTGAGGACAGCTTCAAATGTTTATTGTGAATATTGGGCATGTACAGTATGGTATGGTGGGAATGGAAGTGAGGCTGTCATGCAAATGTGGTCGTATGTTGTGTTTAAGAGTATTGGCATGTAGAATATGTGGGGACAATAAGAGACTAAGATTAATAAAACAGATATTAATCAGATTCGGTATGTTTCATTATGAAGTGAAAAATAGTTGCCCTTTGGGGAAATCTATTGGCCTCCTTTAGTCATACTTAGAGATGCAGCAAATTTAAATTTTGCTAGCAAAGTGAAAGCAAAGTGGGCACTTGCATTGTCACTCTGCTCTGTGGAGTGGCCTAATACAAAAGGCTCACTTCGCCTTATAATTATTACTTCACGTTGTCATTCTGCCTTAAAGCAAAGTAAGGCAAAGTGACAACAATATTGGCAGCCCTCACACACACACAGTCACCAGAATTAATATGCATCCCCAAAATGCTACTGTCTTTTTCCAGAAAACTCCCCAATGCTGACAAAGTGAAATGAGAGCACAACAAGAAATGCAAAGTCTTCCAGAATTAATGGTGCACTTAGTCATGCATGCAGTGGTCAAACACAGTCAGCAGAATTATTATGCATCCCCAAAATGCTACTGTCTTGTGTCCAGAAAATTCCCCAGTGCTGATAAAGTGAAATGAGAGCGTAACAAGAAATGCAAAGTCTCCCAGAATTAATGGTGCACTCAATTATGCATGCAGTGGTCACACACAGTCACCAGAATAAATTTTGATCCCCAAAATGCTACTGTCTTGTGTCTAGAAAATTCCTCAGTGCTGATGAAGTGAAATGAGAGCGTAACAAGAAATGCAAAGTCTCCCAGAATTAATGGTGCACTCTGTCATGCGTGCAGTGGCCACACACAGTCACCAGAATTAATGTGCATCCCCAAAATGCTACTTTCTTGTGTCCAGAAAACTCCCCAGTGCTGACAAAGTGAAATGAGAGCACAACAAGACATGCAAAGTCTCCCAGAATTCACACTCAGTCATACATACATGCAGTGGTCACACACAGTCACCAGAATTAATTTATATCCCCAAAATGCTACTTTCTTTGTCCAGAAAATTCCCAGTGCTGATGATGTGAAATGAGAGGGTAACAAAAATGCAAAGTCTTCCAGAATGAATGGTGCACTCCATCATGTGCACAGTGGTCACACACAGTCACCAGAATTAATGTACATCCCCAAAATGCTGCTGTCTTGTGTCCAGAAAATTCCTAGTGGTGATGAAGTGCAATGAGAGCACAACAAGAAATGCAAAGTTTCCCAGAATTAATGTCCACTCAGTCATGCATGCAGTGGTCACACACAGTCACCAGAATTAATGTGCATCCCCAAAATGCTACTGTCTTGTATCCAGAAAATTCCCAGTGTTGACAAAGTGAAATGAGAGGGTCACAAAAATGCAAAGTCTCCCAGAATTAATGGTGCACTCTGTCATGCACACAGTGGTCACACACAGTCACCAGAATTAATGTGCATCCCCAAATGCTACTGTCTTGGGTTCAGAAAATTCCCCAGTGTGACGTAAGTGAAATGAGAGCATAACAAGACATGCAAAGTCTCCAGAATTAATGGGTGCTGCAAACACACAGACAGATTAAGATTGTTCAAGCAACTATGTAAAACTATGTTACTGTATGATTGTATTCTGTACATATGTTGACTCTGTATGCCCTTTCTGTGACAAGGTACCTTTTGTAAACGAGCCTCTGGCTCAAAGGTTGTAAATCTGATTTATACAATAAATAAATAATAATGAAGATTGCACTGCACACTCAAGAGATGCAGATGCAATGGCACAACACCACCTAACCAGTGCCCAAAAGTCACAAATCCACATCTGAAAAGAATACCTTTGCCGGTTGGAGGGTGTAGTGCACAGCAGTAACAGTTCACTACTAGTAAAGATACCACAAAGCAGTATAAAAATTCATGCAGGTGTGGTGGATAGCAGGTTCACATGTGCGATGCTACTTGTATACGATAAAAGTGTCTGATTTAATGGCATGCATCGTATACACACACACACACACACACACACACACACACACACACACACACACACACACACTACAAGTATTGCATATCAAATTGCAAACCTTTACTAATATAACCAACTGTTTTAAACAGACTAAAATTATACACTGCTGAACTACAACAATCAGCAAAAAGTCAAGAATTACTGAAAATATTACTGTGTGTACATTGTTAGCACAGTTAGGCAAGAAAAATATAACCAAAGCAGAAGGACTGCCTTTTCTCCCAGTTAATCTACCTACACCACAGATACGCCCTCCCCAAAGCATACTTCACAGTACACAGACTGAATGTTCTAAATTAACATTCAAAATCCACACAAACAATAAACACTAGATGATATGAGCACAGGTGGGTTTCCTACAATTGATTTACTAAATTTTGAGCAAAAAAAAATGGCTCAAAAAGGCCTTTTAACAGCTTTTAGAGGATTTGAATCATAGGGATCTGAGAAGAAACTGTCTCCATCTTCCACTAACACACACTACACAGAACTGAGGCTGTGCAGAACAATTTAGAGCCCATGTGACCTGCAATCCCATGAAGCACTGCAAAATTTGCCTTGAGCTCAATAACAAGGTGAAGTGATGCTAAGTACTTTGTTTTCAATGTACATCACCTTAAAATTGGTGAAGTGGTTTGGGGAAGGCGGAATAATGTGAAGTCATTGGATTCAATGGACCGTGTTCCTCATCATGATGCAAAATACTCCACTTCAGCATGGAGTATTTTCGCAGATTCCACATTACTCATGAATCATTTCGTGGAGCAAATTTTGGCCACTTCTGCCCACCACTAGTCATACTGTTCTCATTTTCCTCTTTGAGTAATTTTATAGAAGATTTCTCTTGTGCAATAGTTGTCCACTATATTCCTCAATGAGGATCAGTATTTATTTAATACAAATGAAAAGTTACTGAATCATTGTACTTTTCAGTATTTATAAAACACTTTTAGTGTTTCCACTTTTCACCTTGTTCCCCACCCAGACAAATGGAGTTGCTATAGTTGTTCCTTTACTCTAACAGGAAGGGTGGGCATACAGCCGCCTTAACAGTAAATACAAATGCTACTCTTCAACCAGTTGGTGGGGAGAAACACTTGGTCACCAATGCACTTCCTTCCCAAGAAGCACCTCACAACCTGCTCATGTGCTGATCCACAGACTGGCTCCAATTTGAGAGTCCAGGGCTTAAACTGTCTCCCAAAGGATTCCCACCACATCGCAGTGCCAACCTAATTAATGTTTTAATATGGAACTAGACAAACATAAAATCAGAGCTATCCAAAGTAAAACACAACCATGTTGCAACATTAAATAGGTTTTATTGCTGTATTGCTCTCATTGCAAGAACATACTGCAGCACTGTGTGGCATGGCATGCTGCCACTTCATCAGTAGGCATGATTAATGCAACAGTGATTGCAGTTTATAGTTTACTTTAAAATGACAGGGCACCTTTGAAAATATTTGTATCCTAAAGATACTTACAGGATTAATCTCTTATCCACTTCAAACATATTAATACAGAATAGCCTAATAATGACCTATTAATACTGAATGTATTTCCTAGGTTGACATAAAAAGTTAGACTAACCTTTCTTTTACTAGGATATTCAATTGTCAACATGTTTAATGAGCATAAGAGAGTTATTCTGAATGTATCTTTAGGATACTTATTTATTACATGAGTGCACTGTCATTTTAAGAAATGAACTATCTGCATAAATTGTCTTGTTAGGCCCCATAACCTCTTTCCCTGGACAAAACACACACAGCACCAGTGTTGGAAAAATGGCTGAAGCCAAATGTTTATTAACCAACATATTGCATTATCAGAGTGACGTGTGCAGTTCAGGAGAATCGCCAATTCAGCCACGGAACCTCTGCATCCCTTTCCATGAAGGGACTTACACATGTGCTGACCAAGGGAAGTATGTACCTCTCTGAACTGGAACCCAAACCTCAGTGAGTAGGAGGGTCATAAAGCTATGTGGCAAGCGCAACCCCTGTCTTGTGGTGTGCACCTGCAGGCAAGCCCCATGAGATTGACTGTGACCCCAAAAACTGGGAACCAGGTTGTACAGCCCCACCTCATGCTAGCTAGGGAGAAGAGTCCTTTGGGAGAATTTGACTCCTTCCCCATTTTCCCTTGTACCATCATCCTGTGAAACTCCCAAGCCAGTCACAGTTATGACTCTGACAGTTATCTCTCTCAATTTTCCCTTTAGAGGAGGAAAACCCCAGGAAAAACCCTCGGAGGGAAAACCAGGAAAACTCCTTCCCAGCCCCTAGTTCAGTCACCCATAATGGGGCAAAGGATTCCTAGTCTAGCCTAACCAACCCAGAACCCTACTTTTACAAGAGAGGGCAGGTGGGAAATCTTCAGCTGGGGTGGGGAGTGGGAGCTCCAGGCCACCGCTCTTTTATCCCCCACTATTCCTGCCCCCAGCCAGATGGCCCCACAATATTGACTACCCATGTGTTTCCTTCCTGAGGTGGTACCCAGGCACCTCATAACCCATGGGCAGAACTGTACATACTTACATAGAGGCCAGATTTCAGGAAGGGCCAAAGAGAGCGAGTCTGTTGCAAAGCTTTGTAAACTGTTTATTATCTTGTAAGGCCTTGACAAAACATGCAAAACACTAGTCTTTGGGACAATGGCCACAGCCATATGTTTATTAACCAGCATATTAGATTATCAGTGCGATGCTTAGCAAAAATCTCACCAAGTCAGTCTAAGAAGCTCCGTACCACTTACCGTGAAGGACCTTACCCTGTGTAGACCGAAGGAATGATGTACCTCTCAAGCTGGAACCTAAGCCTCAGTGAGTAGGGGTCATATGGCCAGGTGGCAAGGGTAGCATCACATAAGCGCAAGTATTACTGGGCGCATCAATATGAGTGACTCCACACCGGCCCCATGTAGAGCGAGTAGTGAAAAGGAGCTATTCATATTGATAGCAAGTGCAGCATTCAGGATACATGCTACACTCACGAGAAATGAGGATAAAGGATTATTTGGCCAAGCCTTGCCAAGCTGGCCATGTGGTGTAGTGGTTGAGTCACTGTCCCTGAGCCTGATGCCGAGTTCGATCCACGACTGGTCGCCGACAAAAATTTGTCGAATGACCAAACAGTGAAACCGGCAGGTCGACTACATTTAGCAGTCATATATTTTAGAGGACTGTCGCTGTTTGTGGTGGTCTCTAATGAGAAGTCACCCTTTTTCACAGGTGATTCTTTCCTCACTCGCCTTATCACATAAAACTGGTAGCAAGCAATCACCCCTTGTGGTGGTGCTGCAACCACAAGTTAGCCCGATGAAGTTGGCTGTGATCCCTCAAAACAACCAGGTCCTGCAACCCACCACCATATACTGACCAGGGAAGAAAAGTGCATCGAAGAATAAAACCTTCCCTTTCCCCTGTACGCTTGTATTAAGAGATTTCCAAGCCATAACATGATGGATGAAGTCCAACCCTAAAACAGCTCACTCCAAATAATCCTCAATGACCTGATGGAATGAACCTAACAATAAGTCACAACAACAATTATCCAACTAATGAACACCATTGTTGGCATAAAATCCATGGCAGGATGTGATGATGTAAGTATGCCACACCATGGAACTCCCAACAGATTCTATAAAGGTGCATCTCCTTGTTAATGCATATACTGTACATGCTTTGTTCATGGCTTGAGGATTCTCCATGTGATACCAGTAATGCCTTTGAATGATAGTAGACCAAAGGATTATGGTCCAAAGCCACAGTTTGTGAATGGATCTTAGATTCTCCTTCATTCTGAGAAGCAGATTGATGGTCTCCTGGAGTCCCAGGCCATTCCTGCCTAAGTGAAAAAGCAGCATGTCTGGTAAACTTCTTCATCGGGCCTCCACTGCCAGCCTAGGAAGAGGTCCTCCCCATGCAGCCCTCTGAACAAAGCAGTGAATCTGCACTTTCTGTGGTATAAATGCAAAGTTTCTCCTTCCAGGCCAGTGTCCTACTCTCTCTGCCACCCAATGTATGAAGGACTGTTCAGAGAAAGCCCACTTGGAACAATTAGGGGAGTCTGGGAAACACCAAGGCAATTTCAAAGTATATGGCCTTGTATATCAAAAACTTTGGGACCTCCTCTGGCCCAGGGCCTGATTCTGCCCATAAGTAAACCCTTAGCCATAGCAGTTGTCATTGCCCCCAACCAGAAAAAGTGAGTATTAAACTCTTTGGGGTTCTGCCATGTCCATGACGCTTCCAAGGTACCGTGTGTGTTGCAGGAAAGCAAACCCAGCATGTGGGCAGGGGCCATGTATTTTGACCAGATGATCCTTACATCCCACCTTGACCCCCAGGAGCTCAGAGGATCCACCAGCATCTCACACCTCCTTGTCAGTCTTGCTTCTGTGGGGCCTTGTGAATGTGTCCCTGGTGTCACTGCCACATCTTCGCCTTGTAGACCCATGCAGACCCCACATTTGACCAGATGTCCCATCTCAGAGACCTGAAAGACCCCACAAAGGGCAGTAAAATGAAGTCTTCAATAAACTGGCCTCAAATAGAGACCAGCAGACTGTTGGTAAGGCCTCACACACTCTCAAGGATCACTGGATTAAGGGGCACTGCTAGTTGACCCTTTGGGGTTACTCTTGCTCCAGCCTTTAAGATTTTCCAAACCTTAAAAGTTTGTGTGATAGCTGCAAAGTTCAGCACCCAGGAGAACTAGCACACCTCACTAGGTGCTGTCCTGCCACATCTAGCATCAGGTCCCACCATTTTCCCTCTAAGATATAGCTGCATAACTGATCCTCAGGAATCAGTCAGCTGTTTGGCCAACCTGCCACCACCCAAATGGCATGACAGTGCTCCACTCCACTGTGATATGCCAATCTGGTCCAGGGCATAGAATTTCCTATCCACTCCTAAGTCTCAGAATCACTGCCTCCCACAGGAAAGGCAGGACCGAACAGGGATCTTTGCCCGCTGCTTGAGACAATTCTCTGAATGTCTGCCACTGTGAATGAGATAAAGCATCAGCAATACCATTCTTAACACCAGGGACATGCACATCTTTAAAATAAATGTTAGGCAGCATACACCTGAGGATGAAGATCCCATGAGGCCACCCAACAGGCCCTTGGCTCCAACTGCCCAGTGATGGTGTGAAGAACACCCATGTTGTTGATCCAAAAACAACTCTTTTTTCTCTCAAGTGGTGACTCCACACTATCACTGTGATCACTGTAAAAATATGGCAGGTTAACCTGCTCTGTGAGTCCTGCCACTACCCTACCTGGGAGCCACTAGAGGCAGATCATGCCCTCTGAAGTATGCCCCAAAGCCCAGTCCCCAGACGTATCCATAAATAGATCATGCTTCTGACTGCCCACCTTCACTGGCCACATGGAGACTTCATTAAAGTGAGTGATGAAGGCTTGCCAGACCTCATGGTTTTCCCTGAAAAGTTTGTTTAGCATATTCAGTGGTGAGGTTTCCAGGTGCCAGATCCCAACTTTACCTTATGTCACTAAAATGTCCTCCCATTGAGATAATCAGGTAGGCAAAGTTTAAATTCCTATCAGCTGCTGAAACCCTTAGGGTGATATTCATGACCACCATTGAATGATCTAAAAGAGCCCTAAGTCCCTTGATCTTGTCCCCGAGCAGGTGACATTCCTGTGCCTCTGCACACTGTATATCTCAGTGCCCAAAAATGACATTACATGGTTCAGGGCATCTATCTTACTGGGGAAAATGGAACACCAAAGTTGCAGCACACATGTAGCAGGATCTCCACTTTTGCCCACAACCCAGGGAATAGGCTGAAGTCATCAATAGGAAGTCACCTAGCTAGTGAACAATCCCTTGCACTCTGGTTTCTTTGCTGCTGCCCAGTTAAAGAATTTGCTAAAACATTTGAACACCACACAAACCACTGAACACCTCATAGTCATGCAGTTATCAGTCTAATACTGTCCCTCAAATTTCATCCCCAACAGTTACAGTCAGCAAGGTGGATGAGAAGCAGTCAGAATGCTGACTCCATATCTGCTTTGGCTTTGAGACCCCTGACCCTCTGCATGCACCACCTAAACCGTTATGTCACATAATGCATACTGGATGGCCGTGTAGTGTGAGACAATGCTGTTGTTCACTGAGTCACTCTTCAGGTATAAAAAGTGAGTGATCTTGTACTAATCTGGCACTTTTTGGGGGTATTAATACAATGGAGAACCCACAGACTGGGAACTTGGGGGAGGAATAAGAATCAATAATCCTGCCCAAGATCACTTCTTTATGGAGCTTGTCCTGCCTGCTGCCTATCTCTGGCCAACTTCAGTTCTCAGCTTCATAGCCCATCAGAGGCCCTCATGCAGGATCCTAAAGCTCACCATGAATCCATCCACCAGCAGGGTGGCTGCCTCACTGTCCGGGTACTGCTTAAACCAAGGCTTGTTGCTCCACCATTGTCAGGATGGACAGGCTTACTGTAAACGAGCTTGCCTTGCTTCCTCTGACAGGGCTAGTGCCTCTTTTGAGGGCTTGCTGTTTGAACTATCTGAAGGGTGCTGCTGGCCACAGGCAAAACATTCATGCCAAAAGCTGCATGGGTCCTTGTTGCAAATTGTTTGTTGAACCAGAAACACAGATGGTTCTGGGACCTTTCAGATTTGTTCTATGGGACTGGGATACTCAAGCTGGTAACCCGCTGTCTGTATGGAGAACCCCACCTTCGTGCATGATTTCAGTCAGTAGGGGAACATCCAGGATGCCACAGTCCTTGGATGGGGTATACTGCATGCAGTGCCAGAATTCTGCAATTTTATTCCAGCCATCCAGCCTCCCCTTTGCATCTGTGAACATTTTTTAAATCAAAATGTTTATTGTATTCATATTCATAATTCACAAACAATTTTTGCACATTATTTTTGTACAAAAATAAATACATCACAAGTTTATATAATAAGACATTATATTGACATGAGACAATCACCACCCCAGTCCTTCCTTTCACCCCTACACATCCATCTATCTACATTGAGGGACAAGTTACTACAGTTCATTGTAACTATTATTATTGAAGTATTTTTGGGATACAAGTTGGTAATTTCTATTTGACATGCAGTTCAACTAGTAGAGAGCTACTGGAAATAGGAATTCAGACCCTAAATTCTCATAATTGATGGAATATTGTCTTGGATAATTCTTCAAGGGTACTATAGGTCGTCACTCATTGGATCTAAATCATATATTAATTTCTCAAAGGATTAAGTCTCATTGAAAATAGACCACCATTTGTAAAATTCAAATTCTGTAGGGGTTTTATTTTTCCAGTGCTCCAGTATCATACATTTTAGGCCATTGTTGCCAACATGAATACTTTTTTTTTGAGTAAAGGTCCAATCTACCTCTATTAAATTAGTCAATAAGAATTTATCCAGCTCCAACTTAATATGTAGCTTCACAGTTGTATTAAGGATTTGATGGTGCTTTTTCCACCGCTTTACAATTTTGGGTAATGACCATAAACAATGTAATAATGTTCCTCTATTGCCACATTTATGCAAACATGCATCTGAGTATTCTGGTTTATTTTAACAATCTGAACAGGAGTTAGATAAACTCTATCTATCGACTGTATAGATTTTTTTTTTGCTGAAAATATAATTTATTATTCTATTTCTTATTAATTCCCATTGTTTATGTGTTACTATGGATCCGGCCTTAGTATTCAATTTTTAATTTAGTTTGCTGAAATAATTATTTTATTTATTAATAACTGATAGCATCTAGCTAAAAATTTGGAGGTACCATTATTGATAAAGTTTTGTTTGTTGCTTTATTAATGTTGCAAGTCTTGTCAATTTATTACTGAAAATATTTGTCATTTTCTTAAATTTATTCTGAATAGTATAATAGAGCAATAAGTTCGAGGTCTTGTTTTTACTTTGTCCTTTGACTGACAGTAGGACCATATTTGATATTTCACTAGAATCTTTCCATATTGAAATGTTTCCTTCATATAAACAATTGAAATTAAAATTATAGTTATAATTACACCATATTATTTTATCATACCCAATCTGTAAATATAACCATGGTAGTTGTAATAATATGGGTGTTTAATATAATTCTTGACTAAGATAAACCATGATGATAGGAAATGTGTTTTGTAGTTATGCAGTACTATATTAAGGAAAATGTTCTGTAGTTTTGAGTCTGTTAGCTGAAGACAAATAGACATTTGATATAATAGGTCATCATCATCTGGGAAAAAAGATAATTATATGAGCTTCTATATAACTTAGCGGGTCTGGGCATCCTAATTCACCTTGCTCTCTAGAAGTAACTAATGCATTCCAGGTGATCCTGGCTTGCCATAACAATGTACTAAATATTATTTTCATATCCTCGAACCAAGTGGTGTTGGGGGTGCCTATATATTTGGTACCATGAATATAAAGTGTGGCATAGTCATCATTTTGATGGTATACATTTTACCTCATATAGATAAAGTTAAGTTTTCCAGTTTTCCAACAATGACAACATTTTTGTTTAGCTTTATCAAAGTTTATTTTGATATTTAGAGATTAGTCTGCGGTTATTTGTATTCCTAGGTATTTTATCATGTTCTGAATTTTTATGTTCTGATCAAATCTGTGTGTTGCAAGTGGTTTATTTTTGAAAGTTCCAAATAACTGACTTATTCTTGCTGATCTGATACGCTGACATCTTTGAGTATATTTGTACTTCCTCTAAAAGAATCTAGTAACACATCTATGTTTTAATAACTAACAGAATGTCATCTGCAAAAATGCTCAGTTTTACTTGATCTTGACCTATCATAATCCCTTTCTATATGCTTATTATTTCTTATAGTTTGTAAGAATGGTTCAAGTGCTAGGATAAATAATGTTGGCGTACAGGGGCAGCCCTGTTGCACCCCATTTAGCATATTAAGATCATCTGCTAGATCTTGATTAATTAGAAATCTAGCAACAGTAATTTTATTAAGGTTTTTTATCAGAATTATTAGTTCAGATGGTAGTCCCTATTTTTCAATATTTGATAAAAATAATCCTGATTTACTAAATCAAAATCTTTGTTGGCATCTACAGCTATGGCATAATATGTATCATTCGAATACTGTTTATGGAAATTAATCAGGAGGATTAAGGCTTGAATTTTCCTGTTGGCTTGATAAAGTATCCTACCTTTCATAAAACCACATTGATTTTGGTTTATATATACTTCTAAATGTGGTTGAATTGTATTACTAATTAGCTTTGCCAATAATTTTTAGTCTGAATTTAAGATTGGGATGGGTCTGTATCCATCAGTTGAATCTTGAGGTTTGTCCTCTTTGGGTATCAATATTACTTTAGCTGATTGCATGGATGGGGGCAAATCGATATTAAAGTTTTCCAATAATTTATTCACCATTCTTTATTGCACCTGTGGACATATATAATCCTATTCAAGTATTTGAACAAGTTAACCCTTTTCATGGACAATCTGACAATTAGTGCTGGAGAAAACTGTGAATCCCACCAACCATTTGTCGAATACCCTGTTGACCTTAATCATCCTCTTGTCAGGCTCCTTTTTTCTCCTTGTCTTCCTCCTGCTCCTTTAGGCCAGTTCAATAATGAAAACATGTCTACGTATTCATACCTGTGAATCTGCTGGCAGACCTTGTTAGACAGATGATGTCTGACTGGCTGAGCTACACTGATATAGAGCCCTGGTGTAGGCAATCCTGCCACTAGCACTGCATATTGCCACCTGTCCACACCACTGTCTGGAGAAATGGCCACCCCTTGATGCCTGAACTGCCACCACAAAACCCACTGCTGCCTCCAGTAACTTGTCTAACTTCTGGTCTGGAAAGAAAGGCACATTATGGGCTCTGGCAGCTTTTGGGGCTGTTGTACAGGATCAACCTTTTGGGTTGGTCAAGAGGGGTTAGGAATCCCAACCACCACCATGTGTGGCTCAGATACTTTTGGCCAGATGCCCTCGTCACCCTTGTGCTGGCAGATGGTCGAGCTGGGGAAGTCACTGGGAGCTCTTCTGAGCACCTCATCACCATTGGTCTGACTTCCTTATTAGAATACACATTATCCCCATGCTTACCTTACCTTTCTCCTGAGATTTCTTTATCTTTCTTGGGAGGTGGGTTTCTGACTCCATTACTGGCCCTTCTATTTCCACGTGCCGGTTCTCTTTGGGTACTGGAGTTGCCTCAAAGCATCAAGCTAAGCTTGGCCTTTCTCTGAGTACATGACACTCAGCTGGTTTTCCAGCACTGAGGCTGCTATTGTCTTGCTAGATGGAACCTTTCTTTCCTTACTGGGCAATCTCACTCTGCAATACCTGAAATCATAAGAAACTACACTGCAATTGATGCCTTCTGATCCTGAGCACCTCCTGCACTCCTGCAGCAAGTCTGTTCCTGGTAGTTCTGAGATCTTCAGGTGAGAGGGAAGAGTGAGAGGGAACTATGCTCAGTGCCCCTGTTTAACCCCTCATTCTCCTCCCCCATCTAAATGCCCCACCCTGTGGGCAGTCTCAGTGGTTCCTCTCTCAGGGGTGGTGCCAGGACATCTCTCCATCCTGTGGGCAGATCCTCACCTGTCTACCTAGATGCCAGGTTTCCAAGAAGGGCTAAAGATAATGGGTAATCTGCTGCAAGGCTCTGCAGGCTGTTTATTGGATTAAGCTGTTGCATTAACCATACCTCCCGATGATGTGGAAGCACACCACGTAGTCACTGGGTACATTTTGAATTGTGAGTGACACAGCAATAAAAATTATAAAATGTAAAATGGGCAAGAAAACCTTCATCCTGACTGGTTGTGAACTGTGCATTATATCTGTTTAAAGCAAAGGTAAAACAAGTGCTGTTAAGGGACACAGTACCCAATTCAAATCCTTAGGTGGTTGTTAGAATTTTAAAATTAAACAGATACCATTTCCTCTCTAGCCACCTATTCACTGCACCACCCCTGCTGACTTTGGCTGGTTTGTAGTCATTTCAGTTATTCCTTATTATTCAGGTGTCAGGTGTCTGCTGTTGCTAAGACCCTTTTTATCATCTGAGGAACATTACCCAGATCAAGCGCCTGGTCCCATCTGGTGATCCTTCAACACAGGTCTACACCTTTGTAACCTCGTGCCTTGATTACTGCAATGCTCTATAACTAGGGCTACCAGTGGCTGATATCCACCAATGGCAGCTACTGCAGAATGCAGGGCCAGGTTGTTGACTGGCTTACTGAGATCTTGCCATGTCACCCTGTGCTCCATGGTCTGCACTGGCTGCCTGTATATTGACAGATCACCTTCAAGGTCAGGTTACTGACCTATAAAGCCCTACATGAAAAGGGCCTGCGCTACTTGCAAGATCTTCTTCACCCCTACCACCCTCCCTAACTCCATTCTACTGAAGAGAGATTGCTAGAGGTTCCCCGGTTCTAGTAAAGACTTCTGGGCCTGTTCATTTGTTTTGCAGCCCCTACCCTGTGGAACTCTCTACCTTGTTGATAAGAGAGTGCCTGACAATCAAGAGCTTTAAACTGCCTTAAAACATATCTGTTTCAGTTTTCATTCTCAGACTTGCATGACATTTAGTGTGCTGCCTCTAGCTGTTTTTTTTGTGTATGTTTCATATTTTAGATTCCATTCTATTTATTGCTGCTTTTATGTCTTTTAATACTGTACAGTGCTTTGATCTATGGAATTCCACTCACAAATAAAAATTGATTGATTGATTCCTTGTTTGCTTGCTCCGCCCACCACAATTTAAACTGCAGACCCAGAGATCCTCAATGACAATTGACTTTTCTTTCAAGGCAAAAAAAGAAAACACCTGAAGAGCCACATCTTGTTTAGAAACCATGTGCATCTTATTGCCCCTGCTGCCACTCCCATCAGCAGTCCTCAAACGCTGCTCTCCAATTAAATATAAATCTCAAACGACCACAGACACGGGAAATAATGTTGCAGAAATGCATGTTTTTGTTTGTTTACATGTTTTACCATAATAGTCATAACCTCAGCTGGCATCCACAGTGAAGCACTCGTGACTTTCATCTCATCTGCCAGTTCACTCATTTGCTCAGACCTCAAACTTGTACACCTGACCCACCCCACTGTAGCTCCTCCAGTGGTCCTAAAACACTGCCCTCCAACTTGAATTCAATTTTCAGCCACAGACACAGGGAAACAAATCTGCAGAAAAGCAGCTTTTTGTTTATTTAAACTTACCAACAGTCACATCAGACATCTCCAGTAAAGCACTCATGGCTTTCATCCAGGCTGGCCACTTTTTTTCGGTCAGATCTCAATCACACACACCTGACACCCTTCAGCTCCTGCCAGCAGTCCCCAAATGCTGCCACCAACTGAATTCAAATTTTGACCACAGATGGAAAATAACTCTGCAGAATAGCAGATTTGTTTATGTTTGTCTAAATCTTACCAGCAGTCACAGCTGGCATTCTTAGTGAAGTACTGTCAGCTTTCATCCCGGCTGCCCACTCGCTCATTCGCTCAGCATTTTAAAGTAAAGTAACACTTAGAATGTCTGCCAGCAAACTGTTGAAACTTTAACTGCTTCAGTGTCTGTGTGTGTGTGTGTGTGTGTGTAGGCATGACAACCCATTGCAATCACAGCTGTGGTGGCTACCATAGGTTAAAACATTTAAGGGCAAAAATAAATTACATTAATATAGTATAGGTGGAGGAACTATTTCACACAAAACACATCAAAGATTTAATTTAGTTACAGTTAAAACATAAATTGTAATTTTATAGCCCAATTTTATAAGCACAATAAGACACTCCAGGATGTGCATTAGAGAGTTCTAACACACGGCCAGAGGTTGAAGGCCCTTGCCTGCAGTCTTATGCTCATTATGTTTGCTGGCTGTGCATTAGAACTGTCTAATGCACACCCCATCATGTCTTATTGCTTAATATATTTCATGTTTGCAACATTGTTTCTTTTTTAGTTTTTGTTTAATTTTTGGTAGCTGGGTAAGGACCACAAGGCACAAGTGCCTGTTTTCAGGGGCTACCCTGGAGCACTGGGGAGGTTAAATGATTTGCTCAGAGACACACAGTTGACAAGTGGATGTAGGAATCAAACCCATGTCTGCTGGATGTACCAAGCTCCTTATAACTGTTACTCTTGGCTTGTTGAAAATAAATGCAACAAGATAATTATCTCAAAACAATATCTTAGAGTTCATATTTGGTAGCTATATTTCAGGTTCTCAAAAGATCTTCAAGCGTTTTCACTCCTAATGTCAAAGGATTCTTCCTGTTTACATGATTCACTGTTACTCCATAGACAGTGTTTATTAAAATTGGAACTGATCCTTGCCAACTGCAAGGACACACTGAGGTTTCAAACATTTCACATGAGTTTAGGGCTTCCAGACTTTGTAAAGCAGCTTTGACAAAAATGGACCTGTGTTGTACTTGATGCACTGCAGTGTTTTGATTTAAAATGGCTTGTTTGCATACCATAGTCTGACTGGGCAAAGTGTTTTATAACAAGTGGACAGATCTCAAAATTGACCCACCATCTGAAATCTTGCATTTGCCTTGCATTTCATTATTTTCCTTTCTCTTAACAAATAACAGATTTTCTCTTTTTTACAAGCCTTTTAAAGCAAGAATTAATTATATAATAACACAGAGGCACGCCAGTGTGTGGGTCATTGGAGATTGATGCTGTTCTTGAGTAGTTTCTCAGCTTACCTCTTAACACACTACCCATAGCAACAGCAAATCCCATCCACCTATGTGTCTTATTGCTTAGTTGTAAACTGCACAGATCAGCAACACTGTCAGGCTCAAGGACCAGCAGGCAAAGGCCTATATGTAAGTAATTAGCCATGATAGGGTGTGCATTGTATGATTTTAATGCATAACCCAGGCATGTAGTAAGCCATAATGTCCTTACACTCTTGGGAAAAGCATTAAAATCCTATAATGCACACCTGCCTGGAGGAACTTATTACACTTATAAAACGTCTCCCTGAGAAGGCTCTGTTGAGCAAAACTGGTTGGATTGTTTTGGGCTGGTGGTGTGAGTACCCCTTTTGCTGTGTACCACAGGAACATTTCTAATTTCATCAAAGAGCTTAATGACTATTTTTCAGATGAGTGGTGCCTTCCTTTCTTTTGCTGCAAAGTAATTTATTTGGGTAGGAAAAATCAGCACCTGACTGCATATTTATAGAAATTTAATGCACAGACAGATGATGCCTCTCAGCCAATTGCATTTCTAGATTTTTGCTATGATATATATATATATATATATATATATATATATACACACACACACACACACACACATATATATATATTCATTATAGATATTCATTGCAAAAATAATTTATTAGTGCACTAGTAGAGGCTGAACCCCAAAAGTAGTGAAATATGGTGTTAGGCATCCAACCCTAACACCCTGCCTCACCCTGCTAGCAGCATCAGGAAAAAAACATTACGGTTTCACCTCTCTTGCCTGTTTGCAATCATGAGTGAGGTGTGCCTTGGGGTTGTCAACCCCAATGCTCCCCATTTGATCAGTAAATAAGCTGAGATGGGTACAGTATATGAGAATATGGTGAGTGTTAGGGTTGACAACCCCAAGGTACACCTCTCGCCTGATTTGTGAAGAGGAAAGAGAGGTGAAACCATGTTTTTCCTGTTGCTGCCGTAGGTAGGGTGGGATATTAGGGTTTAAACCCTAACACCCCATTTCCTACTTTTTTGGTTCAACCCTAACTAGTGCACTAGTGAAGTTTTTGCAATGAATTTCCTTACTTTCTGAGACAGTGTAATTGCATCCTTTTGCCTGTGGGATCGCAGGCTCTGCACTCTCATCCTCTGGCTCTGCACTTGCATTTGTGGCAAAGGAGCAGTGAAGTTATCAGCATTGCCTTGTTATTACCCCATGTCATGAGCCCGGTAGTGAAAATGTTCAAATTCCCACCATAACATCATTCTGTGGCATCAAAACCTCATTCCACACCACAGGTATGGAAACACATTTTGGCCAGATTTAAGAAATGACAGCTGTCATGTTCATGAGGTGTTCTGAAAATAGCTATGTTGAAAATTTGGGAGCAAAATATTTTAAATTATAAAAGTTATGAGCAAGCATAGTAAAATCTCAAAGTATGCTCATGACTTTGCCATTTTAATATTTTGACCTTAAATTTTCAACATTACCTTATGACCACACCTAATGAACAAAGGTTGTGAAAATGTACAAATTTTGTGCCTAATGTGATTTTGCTAAGTGACCGTGAAATTGCCTTTCTGGCTAGATATGCGTAATTCCAACACCATTGTTCATGAGGTAGTATTCCAAAAGGTCATGTTAAAAATTTGACTCAGAATTTGCAAAACAACAAAGTTATGGACCAAAGTTCAAAATCCCATTGAAATTCTTTTGAACTGCACTTACCTTAGTTTCTCATATTACAGCTGATGGTTGTAACAACAAGACGGGATGAGTTATTAATGTTGAGCATCTTAGGTTCTGCTTTTGATCTTTACCAAGGATGTTCTGATGCTGTCCCAAAACCTCTTTCATTCTCCCCATGCATTGTTAAGCTGGGTCTTATGGAAATTGGCTTTTGTGAGCCTGATAAGTTTGGTGCACCGATTTCTAGCCGCTTTTGTAGCACTGTAGGTCATGCTTGCTGCCTGAGTTTAAGGCTTTTTCCCAGAGGCAGTCCCTCTCCTTTAGGAGGGAGAGGAGCCATCAATCCAGCTGTTAACCTCCTCGAATTTTCTGTTTTGTGAGTGGTGCATAGATATCACAGAAGGAATTGAAGCCTCAGTGAAAAAACTAAGGGCCAGGTCCATAGGTGCCTTGTTGATGGGGACCAGTTGTAGGCAGACAGGGCCAATTTGAGGGATCCAAGTTTGCCTTTCCACAGAACCCTGCTCTTGATGAGGTGGGGTGGGCTTTTGCAAGTTTAGTGGTCCATATAAAGGAGATTGGGGAGTGGTCACTTAGCACGTCCGGGAGAACCCTGAGTTTGTAGAATCGAATTGGTGAGCTAGCTAAGACCCAGTCAATGAGGGTGCTGGTACCAGCCTTGTAGTTCTGCCTGGTGGGGTGAGTTACGAGTTGCGTGAGATTGTGGGAGGTGATTAGGTCTCTGGAGGTGTTGTCTCCTTACATAACCAGTTAATATTAAAGTCACCAGTCAAGATGAGTTCTGAGCCCTTTCTGAGTGCACTAATTTCTTCCATAACAAGAGGAAGGTCTTCCTTGGCTTTTTGGGGGCAGGTAGGTTGTGGATGGTAAGGGTCTTGCCTTTTAGGCCAACTTGTATTTTCACCACTAGTAGCTCATAATCCTCACAACTTTGGAGATGGGGAGGACAGAGCAACTTAGTGAGTTTCTGGCATATAGGAGGCAGCCGCCACCTTTCCTGCCTATTCTATCAAGTCAAAATGCTTGAAATCCTTCTATGGCCACCTCACATCTTTGATCCTACCTGACAGCCAGGTTTCAGTTAGGCAGAGTATGTCAGGAGTATGGATGGTCATCCAAGCCTGGAGCTGGTTGAATTTGGCAGTAAGGCTGCAGATGTTTAGTGATGCTATCTTTAGGCCATTCACTGTATGGCCCCTCTGCTCCTCAGGGTTGTTGGTCCAGGGTTTAGGTGAACATTGCCAGAGAGTAGCAGTAGCAGAAAGATAACCTTTCTGCCAGATAGGGTGATGTTTATCTTCCTCTTGTGTCTTCCGTCGCCTCGCTTCAGGTGGGGGAGGTGTCTATACACCTGTGTTAAATTAGGGAAAGCTAGCCATTAAGGTTACAGTTTGGAAGGTTGGTTTGGCGATAACTGTGTATGGGAGGTGTGGGAGGATAAAGAGCTATCGTTCCGGAAGTGGTAGTGGCCATGTATGCTTTTCTTCCAGCTTGCACCCAGTGAGGATTCAGAGGGGGAGGTAGGGGTCCGAATCTGTGATATGGTACCAGCAATGCTAAAAGAGGTAGTGAGGAGTAGTAGTAGGTGGTTGCACCCCATGGTAGTTTGTTTGGTGTTGCTGACCTGCTTAACTGCTAGCTGGTTTATAGTTGAAAGGGTATACAGTCGAATTAGGGTGAGGTCCCCAACAATAGGGCAGGTAGAGCAGTGAAATTGAGAGGAGTTAGATGGAGTGGCTGGAGAAAGTTGAGAGCACGGTGTGATCCTGTGGTGGACTGCTTTAAAAGGGGCGGTGAGAAAGTGGGTCAGGTATTGAAGACAGGGAGGCCAATAGCATGAAAATGTGCAGCAGTGGAGTGACCAATCAGCTGCTAGGCTGAGGAATGGGTGGAGTAAGAGTCTATTTCACACTGTGTGGAGGTGGCTGGGGGTGGGCAAAAAATTCAGTCCAGAATACAGCACAGAAAGAGATTTCCTGAGATCAGGAAGTGCCAGGCATTGGAAAATCAGCCAAGGAGCAAAGCTGCCAATCAGTGCCTGGCTCCTCCACTGGGCATCCAGTCAAAACAGCTGCATTCAAAACCACGAGTTTCAGAGGTCCGGTGTGTACCTGAATCTGTCCGGTGGTCAGTTGAGTGGTCTATTAGCTGTGGCCTGCTTGAGAGAGCCAGGGCCACAGGAGCAGCTTAGGAAGCCCACAGATGGGCTGTCTGTGGAACAAGGAGGAAACACTGAGGATTAAATACAGTTAAGAGTACAATAGCAAACTCAGTGGGGCAGGCAATGGGTAGGACAAAGCATGAGGTAAAGAGGTGGTAAATGCAGGGCAATTATTTAGAGCTAGAAAAGGAGTTAATGGGAGGGTCTGTGCTTTGGCACTGGACATCTGAGGAGGACAGCAGCAGGGAGGTGTAAGAGAAGGGTTTGTAGGCAAGGCAGAGAAGAAAGTAGGGTGTTTAGAGAGAGGCAGCATTACAAGTGGGGCAGAGAAATTAATAATTAGCAGAATGACCAGTGTGGGAAGGGGCAGGGTTTGTCAGTAGGGCAGAAATGGAAAATTGCAGCAGTCTTGCTCAGTAGCTAGGTCCACAGTCAAACATCAGCTACTATACTAATACAGTTTGTCCAGCACTAGATTGCACAGGACTAAGTATCACCGAGAGACTAGACTAGTGGCTTGTAATAGACTAGCTAAGCTGGCAGGTAAAGTAAGACCAATTGATGCATAACATATGTAAATTACATTAACAAAAATTCAGTCCAGAACACAGCACAGAAAAGATTTCCTCTGATCAGGAAATGTCAGGCATTGGAAAATCAGCCAAGGAACAAAGCTGCCAATCAGTGCCTGGCTCCTCCACTGAGCATCCAGTCAAAACAGCGGCATTCAAAACCATGAGTTTCTGAGGTCCAGTGCGTGCCTGAATCTGTGGGTGATCTGTTAGCTGTGGCCTGCTTGGAGAGAGCCAGGGCCACAGGAGCAGCTTGGAAGTCCGCAGATGGGCTGTCTGAATCTGTCTGGGGGTCAGTCAGGTGGTCTGTTAGCTGTGGCCTGCTCGGAGAGAGCCAGAGTCACAGAAGCAGCTTGGGAAGTCTGCAGATGGGCTGTCTGAATCTGTCCGGGGTCAGTTGGATGGTCTGTTAGTTGTGGCCTGCTCGGAGAGAGTCAGGGCCACAGAAGCAGCTTGGAAAGCCTGCAGATGGGCTGTCTGAATCTGTCCGGGGTCAGTCGGGTGGTCTGATAGCTGTAGCCTGCTCGGAGAGAGCCAGGCCACAGGAGCAGCTTGAGAAGCCTGCAGATGGAACCAAATTGTCAGCATCAATTTTTGGGACCTCCTCATGAACAGTTGCACTGTGATTTTGTTAACCCTTCCCAAAGTTGATTTCACACAGCAGCCACACCATCGCACCACAGGTGTGAAAACACATTTTGGGCAGGATGTGAAAAATGACAGCTTTACTGAGGAGATGTGAAAAATGGCAATGTTGAAAATCTGAGGTGAAAATATTAAGAACTGGCAAAGTTACAAGTGTACATAGAAACTGCACAATGCATGCTGATAACACAGTCATTTTTTGGGAATATTTTCACCAAATTAGTCACATGGGCTTAGGGACCCCAACTCATGAACAGTGGCACTGTCATTTCATTAATCAGTCCCAAAAGGTGATTCCATGCAGCAACCATGAAATCACCTCTCAGGACTGAGAAACAAATGACAGTGACTGTGTTCATGAGTGGGTCCCAAGAACCCCATGTTGAAATTTTGGTGCAACAATTCCTAAAATTAGCTAATAACATCAACATGAGCTGAAACCTCCATTGACCCCATTGTACGGCACTTACCTTTGATTCTTCAGTTTGCATTTCAGCTTTGAAGAGTGTAGATGTGTCCCAATCCAGAAGATGACAGTGCTAACCCCCAGAGGTAAGTATGGGGTAAGGGGTGGTGTGGGAGGTGGTGCTCAGTGGGAGGGTGGGGATGGGGGAGGTGGGACTGGGGACACGATGAGGGACCATTTTTTTACGGGTAAAAAAGATGTTGGGGGACAATTTTCTTTATTTCACAGGTTAAGAAATAAAATACATTTGGGCACACTGGGGTGGGCTCCCAGTGTGCCACAATAGTTTTGGAGGGGATACATGCCAACACCAGGAGTGGGCATCCTGGAGTCGGAAAAGAAACCAATTTTTTGGCACACTGGGATGGGCTCCCAGTGTGCCACAATAGTTTTAGGGGTAATACATGCTGACACTGTGAGTGGGCATCCCTGTGTCTGGGAAAAAGAAATCAATTTTTTCAGCACACTGGGGTGCACCCAGTGTGCCAGAGCAGTGGGGGCAGGGGAACATGCCGACACAGTGATTGAGCACCCAATATCTGTTCAAAAAAGGAATATGCAGTGGGGCAGACTAGTTTAAAAAATAATTGAATTTGGGCACACTGGGGTGGGATCCCAGTGTGCTACATAAAGTATGTGTTGGGAGATACATACCGACATGGATATTGGGCAACCCATGTCGGTGGAGAAATGGGAATTTGCTGAGAGGGCAGAGTACTTAGCAGGATTCTGCATTTAAGAAAAAAGACATTGGCATGGTTTTCTTTATTTTACAGGTAAAATAGACGTCCAGGACAGTTTTCTCTATCTTACAGGTTTTGAACATTTGGGCACACTGGGAGGGCCTCAGTGTGCCAAATAAGTGTGTTTGTTGGGGGATACATACCAACACAAGGATTGCCACCCCATGTCAGTGTGTAAAAAGGAATTTGCCAAGAAGGTAGACTACTTTGATGCAGGATTCTGCATCAAAATGATCATAAATTTTGATGCAGTATTCTGCATCGAAGAAAAAGACATCAGTGATAATTTTTTTATGTTACAGGGTTAAAAATAATGTAGAGCACACTGGGCGGGCTCCCAGTTTGCCAAATAAGTGTGTGTGAGTTGGGGGATACATGACAACACGGGGATTGGGCATACCGTGTTGGTGCTAACAAAATAGGTCTTCTTGACTCTGCAGCTGTCAGCATGAGTTCCAGCTGCACCTGCAGAACTAAAACAAACCAACAAATGCTCTTCTCATACAGAGAATGGGCTACAAGCTGTTTTCTAACCTGGCACCTGACAAAAAAACCTTGTTTGGGTCCATTTTAAAACAAAAAATCAGAATACACCTGAAGGGTCCTCTTAGCTGTGTTCTGATGTTTTTTTCTTTTAAACTTTCTGTACTTCAAGATCTTTGCTAAGCAGCAAACAAGATGGTGGACGTAACACAGTTCAATTGATCAAACAGCTTTGAACTTTGTGCAAATGCCAACCTTCTTTGTGAAAAGAAGCTGGTATTTTGTGCAAAGTACTCTATTGTGTGAAAAATATGTTTTCTGTGCCTGATATATACATTTTCCCATAATAAATAATAGGAAATTTAAATGTCATAACTTTTGAACGGATTATTATTTTTGCATCAAATCTTCAAAAGGCACATCTGTGACTGAAAGGCTTTCTTCCATGAAAATTGCAGACCAAAACCTAAAGCTGTTTCTGAGATCCAGGATGACAAAGAAATGTTAAAAATAACAGATTGTTCTGTTTTTCAACACTATACATCTCAGAAACCACTCTACAGACACAACTTTTGGCAGGTCAAGAGACATTCCTCTAGAGATTATGCATGCCAACATTCATGCAAATCCATTGAACGTTCCAAGTTATTAAGGTTCAAAGTTTGGACTTTAACATAGAAGTGCAGTTTTATCCTAACTATACTGGCGGTACCATACCAGTATAATATATATTAATTGCAAAAACATCATTAATGCATCAGTTAGGGTGATAGCACAGTGCAAATGTATGGAAATGGATGTTAGGGTCACCACCCTACTACCCCCACCCTCACCCTCACACCAACAGACATCGGGTATGCCATAGGGCCATCAGGAACAATTCTCACCCTATTCCATGTATAAAAAGCTGACATGCTACAGTATAGGAGAATGGGGTGAGTTAAGCTGACACTGCCATGGCACATCCCGATGTCTGTTGGCATGTGGAGGGTGGGGGTGGGTGTGTGGTGTGATAGGGGTGGCAAACCTGACATCACATTTCCATATACTTTGTCTCTGTGCTATCAATCCTAACTGATGCATTAACAAAGTTTTTTTGCAATGAATTTCTTCTTGAGAAAGTGTCATGTAACTGGTAACTGCTACGTGTTTGTGGGATCACGGCCCTCTGTGCCCCAGCGCTACCTTCACATTGCCCATTTGTTGTATAATGGTATGCATATGTGGGAGCACAGGCCCTCTGGGCCCTGTGCTGTCACTTCACATAAATCGTAAGCAACAGCAGCCCCATAGTACTGAAAAGGAACCTCGTAACACTTATTTGACAATATCTCAGTAACTGTAGCAACTATGCAAAACTTCCACTGCAGTTGTAATCATGACTTCAAAACCTCCACACAAGCTTAGTTCACAAAGGTGGACTAAGCTGCGATAGTAAAAATTTGTATCTCGAATCATTTTCAAGATTTGAGCACTGAAAGGTGCCGCGAGCCGCAATATTAGCCTATGGGAAATTTCTCAACTTTGGAGCGCTGTAACTTAGTAACCATTTTAAATTTTTTACCAAGCCATAGAAAAGAATATCTATGGGTTCAGGGCTTGCCCTGCAAATTTCAACCAAAAAGCCTTAACCATTGAGGTGCAGTGGTATAGAAAAGAAATTATATTTTTGGTGCAGTCATGTTGCAAATCATGACAGTACAGATGTGACAGTGTCATGATCTGTGAAAGTGCACAAATGTACTGTTGTGATCTGCAACACTATAGGGGTCGGGGCCTGATTTTAAAAAGGTATTTCTATGGGGTCCTAGAAAAAAACTGATGGCACCATTGTGTTCCTCAGGCCCGTTTAGGTAAACACAACTGTCAGTGTTTACCTAGGGACAGTAGAATTTGAATTACAGACATTTTTCTTCACCACTAACTGAATCAAGATGGTGGCAGCATGACAGTAAAAGGGCCATTTGCAACAGTAAAATGTACTGGTGGCAACTTTTGTAAGGCACATATATTTTTCCTTTGACTATAATGGAAAATTAAAAGTTGAATAACTTTGAACAGATAAATATTTTTTCACCAAATTTTCAAAAGGTACATCAGTGATTGAGACTGCATTTTCCTGAAGATTTCAGATCAGATGGACAAATAGTTAGAGTTGTAGCCCTGAGCAAAAAGGCACAACCTCCCTTTTTGCATATTTTTTGGCACTCAGCAGCTCTGCAACCACTCATCTGACCATTACATAGCTTGCCAGATCCAGAGATCTATGGTGCCACACCGCACATGCAAAATGTCAGGTGAAACCATCACATGGCTGCAAAGTTATTAAAGTGCAAAATGTTGAGGTTAACATAGAAGTGGCCAGGCAACCATAATTATAGCTGCACTACTGCGCAGCTATAATATATATATATATGTAATAGATAACCCACTCTTAGGTGTGTGGTCACACTCTGATATCTGGATGCCTTGGTATGCGTTATGCATATGGAAACCGCGGGCGAGTGCATCAACCACGAAGGCATGCTATTAGAGCATGAGTGCCACGTAGGTGGATTATCTATCTTATAAAATGGCAACATTGTTTTTAGGGGTAAAATGCAGGTCTGCGGTCGCACTCTAATATACGCATCGGTCATGTGATGTGATGTGAGCCAACAAATCTGCAGACATAATTTTCCAACCAATTTTATAACTATATATATGATTATGTATATATACATATATATATATATATATATATACACACACACACACATACATATACCAGCATAGTATGCTGTGGTGATTTGCATATACAGCCCATGGTGCATTGCATTATGGGGTATGTGTGCTTTTGTATTTCTTTTAAACTGGCTTCTGGCCAGTGCTCTTAGGGGTAACCATTGTCTCAGTGCTTGCCCACAGAGGTTCTTTGTCTTTTAGCTTGTTTTTGTTTTATTGAGTTTACCACAACATAATCCAGATACTATTTAAGACAGAACCTCTGTGTAAAACACAGGCAGGAAATTACCCAAAAGGCTGACAGCTAAGGAAGCAAGTTTCATCTAAAGTCACACATGCCTACACAATGCAAAGAGGCATCATGGGCTGCATATGTAAATCACCACGGAATGTTATGCTGGTTCAGCTTTAAGCAGAACTGCATGGTGCGAAGGCCTCTCACACAGTTGCAATGGGTGCTAACAGATGACATGAACCGCGTGTTTGATCTACCAGGACTCATCAGTATGCCTCATCTGTTTGACACCCCAGTGGAATGAACCAGGTACTCTAAGACGGTCTGTCTGGGTTATGTTGTGGTGAACCCATTAAAATAAAAAAACTATTTAAAAGATAAAGAACTCTGTACGCAAACACTGAGGCAAGGGTTACCCAAAGGACATTCCAGATAGACCATCTTAGGGTAGCTGGTTCATTCCACTGGAGGTGTCAAACAGATAAGGCACACTGATGAGTTCTGGTAGGATGAAACACATGTATGTGTCTTCTGTTAGCACCCTTTCAGACTGTGTGAGAGACCTTTTGGTAACATGCATTTCTGCTTAAAGTTGAACCAGCATAATATACTGTGGTGTTTTGTATACAGCCCATGGTGCTTTGCATCATGGGGGTATGTGTGCTTTTATTTCTTTTGAAACTTGGCTTCCCTGCCAGTGCCCTTAGGAGTTACCATAGTCTCAGTGCTTGCCCAGTGAGCTTCTCTGTAAATATATCACACACACACACACACACACACACACACACACACACACACACATAAATGCATCAGTTAGGGTTGTTCCACAGTGACAGAAGCAAGGAAATTCGGTGTTAGGTTGAAAACCCTAACTCTGCATTCCACCCCCTCAGCTCCACACACACACACACACACACACACACACACACACACACACCTTGCAAGTAGGGGCAGGACCAAGGCAACATGACCAATCACGGACAACCAGCAGCAGGTGACAGAAATAACATACAACTGTCTTCATGTACTACAAGACACATCCATCATCATGGGGCAACAACTGTGGCATTTGAGTAGCTATGGGTGTACAGAGTGCTGTGCACACCTTCATAGGCTCACATGTGACAACAATACTACTGTGCACAGAACTCTTTGATATACATTGTGTGATTATGCTGTGATAATATCATGAGTTATCAACATAGAGGAAAGCATGTATTACATGATGAATAATCTAATGTGGATATAGCCCCAAAAGATGACATTATAGGACCCTTTCAGTAACATGTACTGTTCAATGTACCCTTGTTCAAATCAAGATGGGTTGGTCACATTGAGACACACATGTTGCATGAATAATTACTACTAGTCACAAATCTATAAATACATGCAGTGCTCAATAGTCGTATGACAGTTCTTTTATTTTTGATTCACATAAGTGTGTAGAATGAATATTTTTATTTTACTGCCACATGCACAACCAGTAACAAAACTAACAATGGTATAAATGCTGCATGATGTTCCCACCGATGATAATAGTCATATTAATGGAAATATGTTAAATGCTTTGTATAATAATGTGAACTATGGTCCATCATGATATTTAACAGTTTATGAGCTACAATTCCACATAGCTGCTGAGCTCTTTAGGATTAGATGACAGTGCAGCAGCACAGTGTTTATAATTTTATTTGGATACATTATTTAGTACTGTTAGGGTAACATTAGGAGCCATCTACACACATCAAAGATTGGTGTAAATGGTGTCTAATATTATCCATTCATAGAGTACAGAGGTGGTAACATGTTGTGTTTGGACAGCACTGTTACCACATACCTAGGAATGTGTATACAAACAGAAACATGTGTTTGCACTTACAAAGTCACAGCAAGGCAAAGCGAGTGAACTCCTACCATGGAATAGTTTGGGCGACACAGTCCATATACAGCTGCAAAGGCTCAAATAGTGGAGAATGACTAGTAGATAATACTGTACTGATCTAATTATTTCTTATGGCATGGTAAGATCAGTGGGTACTAAGACACATTTAAACTGTCTTACAGTGATCTGTACTACACTACACAATCATGAAGACAGAACATGTAACATGAGTCATTTGAACACCACGCTAGCAGCAACATATCAAATAGTAGAGGAACACACGTTGCTTTTTAAGTGAAAAGTTTCACAACTCAACTATTGTGTATTGTGACCATGTGAGCTTTTGTGTCTCACAGTTCCACACAAATTTTCAATTCTACTATGTAAGATAATGGTACAGCAGTAGAGTGCAGAGAATAGTGTACTGACACATAATTGTCTTATTCGGGGTAATATCAGGAGGCATTAACAGTCAACAAAGGTCCCTAAGACCACTGCCAGATATTGGCATGCTATTAGAGTTATGAAAATCAACACACTGTCATTCAGAAGACATAAGAAATCTATTACATATCAAAATGTATTATATGCTACTGCAACAACTGATGGGCAGTATGAATGCATAAGACAAAATCACTCGGATGGCAGCAGAACTTCTACAGTTGTTGCCCCATGATGATGGATGTGTCTTGTAGTACGTTTAGAGACAGTTGTATGTTTTTTCTGTCACCTGCTGCTGGCTGTCTGTGATTGGTCGTGTTGCTTGGTCCTACCCCCCACTGTGTGTGTGTGTGTGTGTGTGTGTGAAACTGGGGTGGGGCATGCGGAGTTAGAGTATTCAACCCTAGCACCAAATTTACTTGCTTTTGTCACTGGAACAACCCCTAACTGATGCATTTAAATTTTTGCCATGAATTTCCTGTCTTTTGATAAATCATAACGCCATACTGTATTGTATATGTTGTTGTGAATGTGCCTCCCTTTTTACCACAGACTCACCAAGATATAGATACCTTTCTCAGAATAAGTGCTTGTCTTATACTATTCATGCATCAATAGTTCATGTACTTCACCTTTCACATGAAAATGAAATGATGAAGTAATGTAATAGCAGATTAATATTGCACACATGTGCCAATAGCACATGTACTGTAGTAGTAGAAATCTGCACAGATGAACGTCTTGCTCTTTGTTTCTATGCAGTAATATACCATCAAGAATATACATATTACCACCGCAATTTTATATATAATAAAACCCACAACACAGGTAAATAATGCTTAAAAAATATTTATTGTCCAATTAAAAGTTGATAAAAAGCTGAATTAAAAATCCAATTGAGTCATAAAATCAGTCTCATAAAACAATTGTAAAAAGTATCGCACAAGGTAAAGATACATGTAAACAGTATGGCAGGTACTTCATGAGCAAGATGTGACAGTAGCATACAACACATGAGCACATCTACCAGTACCGTCTGCACACTGCTTACATGCATCAAACAGTAATTATGTTATTGTCATTGTGTGACTGATAGTGTGAATGTTCTTGGGTGGGCAAAACAGATGTCAAATACTTAAATAATAGCAGCACAAACACATAATGCTCTCTTAAAAAGATAGATGAAAGCGATAATCAATCAATCAATCAATCAATCAGTTAATCACTTTATTTAACCAGGCAAAACACCATTGAGCAAGCTCATTTTCAAAGTGGTCCTGGACAATTGTACAAAAATAAAATACAATACAGTACAGTACAATACAATACAATACAATACAATACAATACAATACATGTTCACAGGTAAGGTATACTCTACAGTAATGAAGACTTTGAACAAGTAGAATCATAAGGCTTCTACCACTAGCATGCCAAAGTATGGTGATGTGCAATACATATAATATTTTTCAGGAAAATGAGAGAAGGCAATAATCCTGGTCTTTTTCAATGCAATGGTAGGAGACTGGGAGAAGGAAGACAGGGAGAGGTGCAGGAGGAAGGGATGGGGTAAGGTGGGTCAGGGTAAAGTATGGTAGGAGTGCTGGAAGTCCCCAAAAAGAGGATCTTGGTAAAATTAGTTGTAGCAGTCGATAATAGGGCCAGGTGCTAATGGCTCAGTGTTGTCTAAAGCAGTTGCATGTTTTGTTCAGTAAAATGGGCAGCAGATCTTTGAATGTGAAAAGGCCCTTGAAGTGAGGACAGTTTTAATGAGCTTTGCATGGTATTCCAAAGTGATGGGGTGAAAAATTGATTGCAGCCCAACCATATGTTGTTTTACTCTAGGAATCTGGAAACAAATTAAAAGAAGTGTCTCAGGCCATAGGAACCCTTGGCACATTGGAACAGACATGAGATGTATGTGGGAAGATTAGTGGAGAGTGCTCTATAGATCCAAAGTAGAGCATTTCTTCCCTCCTGATTGAAAGTGATGGCCACCCCAATTCCTGGTATAGTAGGCAATGGTGAGTACACAGGGTAGATAAAAGATAAATCTTAGGGCTCAGTGGTATAGAGTGTCTAGTTTGTTAAGCACTGTTAAAGGACAATGAGTGTAAAGAAAGTCAGTACAATCCAGTATAGGTAGGAATGTAGACTGTACTAGTCTTTTCTAGCTTCTATGGTAAGCAGATGTTTAATCCAATAGAATAGGCCTAACCGCTGTCTTAATTTCTTTGAAACTTCATGCAGGTGGCACAGGAGTTGAGTTTATTATCCAGCCAGAATCCTAGGTATTTAAAGGTTTCAACTGTTTCAAGGGGTTCATCAAGGAGTGTTAGAATCTGGGGAATATATGTTGGTCCGTGGCCTGTTTTTGGTGAGAGGATCATGGCTTTTGTCTTTTGGCATTTAGGAGGAGCTTGTGTTTGATAAGATTATGTTGGAGGGTAATGAAGTCTTGTTGTAAGTTGTCATGTGCCAAGTCCAAGGAGGATATGTGGTATATAGTACAGTGTCATCTGCAAATAAATGAGTATTGGCTGAGCGCAAATGAGTGTCAGATTATTGATGTAGATTGCAAATAGGATTGGGCCTAGTATGGATCCTGAGGGACACCTCTTAAAAGATTTTTTGTGGAGACAGATCACCTGCAGCTTTGACTTGTAGCCTGTTTGTGAGGTAATTGGAGTACCATTTTAAAACATTTAATTGTAATATATATTTATGTGTAGACATACGCATATATATACACATATACATAGGGATATGACATCGATTGAAGATATCATATTTATCTTCACGAGAGGCCAGTGATATCTTGATGTCACTGGGCCCTTGAGTGAAGATAAATATGATATCTTCAGTCGGGCATGTCATATTTGATTTATACAACGATGCTTTGCCCTGCCCCAACACAAGTCATACATGCGTTCTCTCAATGCAATGGGTGACATAAAGGTGATGGCCCTAGCAATACAACCCCCTTTACAGAACGCTGCCAAAACAGCAGATGTCATTTATTGCTTAAGAAATATTTAGTGGATTATGCTATTTATGGTTAGTTTTAAGAAGCATTATCTGGTTTATCACGCCATGCCCCCCCACACACACAGGGCTCCACATGCTTCCCCAACATAATAGATTATATAGGGTTTTAAATATCTGGTTGATCCTGTCAGTTTAAAGTTAGTAAACATATCTGGTTGATCCTGCTTTTATTTGGGGAAAAAGTGACGTTTATATGAGTGATCTGGTTGATCTGACTCAGAGCATTTCACTTTCAAGAAGTGTAGCACGAGCGGCTCGATGAAGACTGGCGATTTGTAGTTTAGTATCTGGCTTTTGATGTGTTCAGATGGCACCAGAATTTGTTCAGAGCTTTTGTTCACGTTAACTGCACAGAGCGTAGCATTGGCTGGTCGAAAGTTAAGAGTAATGAACCGCTTGTTTGTTGCACAGACGCTATGCTTCATTTTACTCTTGAAAGCCGCTGGTCGGGTCAATGCTGCACTCTGTGTGCAGTTTGAAGCTTTTTAACAAGGAACTACAAGAAATACAGAGCAAATTCTAATTTACTGAAGTCTGGGCACATTCTAAAAATATTTACTAAACTACAAATCGCCAGTCTTCATAGCGCCGTCACGCTTACACTTCTAGTGAAAGTGAAAGTGCTCTGAGTGGTGGATCAACCAGATAAGTTTCGATATGACGATAGGAACGTGAGATAATATATGACGATAGGAACATGAAGATAACAATGTTATCTTTCACGGCCCATGTCAGATATGATGATTTATACTCATTTATCTGACAACATACATTGTATAAATACATATACATGGAAAGACATATAAATATATGGGTGCATTTGAAAATCTCACCCGACCCTCAATAGAGGCGATCAAGAAATATTATCAGGAGCATCAAAATCAGTTGTTGTCAGTGAAAGTGTCTGATGTACAACAGTGTACTATTCTATACATACTTTGATGAACTTACTACACAAACCAAAATAAGATAGCATACAGTAACAGTAACTATATAGAGCTGTGAAAATAATAACAGCAATAATCAACATTAATAGTGAACACAAGAAATATGTATGTCACTAAAGACAAAAAGTAAATGGTTAACAGAATGGTATGAACATGAGATTAAATAATTTCCTATTCAGAAAATTTCACATCTTGAGAATAAACGATATGTATCGCAACATTCTACTTTACTATCAATGTTGGCTAGTTTAAATAACTATAAATTAGAAAAGATCTACTAAATATCTATGTTATATTTATTAACATATTAACAATACCTTGAAATAGTTATGAATGCAATAGTGTTAAACAGTGAAATTTTGAAAATTGTTTAATCAATTAATTAAATAGTAAGTAATACAATTACTTAAACCTAACAGTACTAATTGTCATCCAGCAATGTATTAATTATTATATATACATATGTACAACTATAGATGTACAGCAAGAAAACAGGGCTAGTACTTCACTGTTGCAGCACTATATGGTGGTATTCAGTGAAGATGCAAATGGACAAAAAAAGAAACACAAGCCACACCTGATGATACTCAAAATGTCACAGAGTGATGTCTATTTCAGAGTATTGTATCTTAAGTACAGGTCAGCAGATCATGTAAAACAAAGTTGAATAGTGCTGACACAGAAGTGCTACAAACAGAAGGAAATCTTTTACTCAAAAATTTCAAATAATGTCATGATGCTGACAACTGTTAAAAGGACATATATTACACAGTTTTGTGTATCACATAGGCAAGAATTGTGCCTTAGTAGAGGCACACAGTAGGCAACAATGTCAACTAGTACTTGTATGGCTGCATATGACATACTCATAAGAAAAGACAATGACAGAAGAGTACAACCAGATAGGAATATCTCTTTGACATTTCAAAGTCTTCCTTAGACATAAAAGTGTGGTTTCTCTAGTCCCTGCAAAAACAGTTGGTGCCGATTGAAGACCACTGCAAGTATTTTCACGGTGTCACTGATCAATACAACAATCTTATAAGTCAGATTGAGTAAACATATGCATGTAAACCATGTGATATGTTACCAGTGTAATCATCAGTGCAGATTTGCATGGAAAAATGTTAATCTACCAGAACTCACTCTGTAACAAAATGGACAGCAAGATATGTCACATGTGTGACTATTCCTCTGATGCATGAAGATTGTAGTAATTCTTCAATAGCACCACGTATGTATTTTGTAAGTGTTGTGGTAGTCTCTGTTTGAAAGTGCTCATTGAGTCATTGCATTCAACCCAGCCAGTTCTGTACCTCAACAAACAAGTGTAATGTCCAGAATGTACAGACTGGACATAGTAGTAGATCACAGCATGAATGTCAAACACTGCTTGGTTAAAACAGTTCTACCAGCTGTGAAATCTGTGATAGGTGTGTCATCTCTGAGCCCATTAGAGTCAAATCTATGCAATACAAGCATAAGATATTGAGATGAAGTCCTGAGACTTATGGACTGAGTACATGTACCTCCACACCTTTCACACAACTGACCACTTTCACCATTCGTAAACAGCTGCCAGAACTTGACACTTTAGTCTGAGGCACAAACAGAGAAACCCAAAGCATGTCTTCAGTAGTTTCTCACTCTGAATGACCACATGACACACATACATATCTGGTAACATATGACACAGTGAAGTACTGACGATTGGAATCCCTCTTCATCCAAGCTGTTTATGATGGCCATCATAAACTCACAGGCATCCTGCTGCATGTTAGCAGCAAATGTACTGCATCCATCATATGTACTTAGCACCTGTCGAGAGGTGTCAGTGATTGAACGTTGTTTGACTGATCAGAAGCCACGTTGACAACTTCCTTCAATGCATTTGATAAAGGAGTGTCTTGTGAAGTTGATATTGCATGCACAAAGTGTGGCATGTGAGAGAAGCTTGCATAGCTGAATTAGCATAGCAGTTTAATCTAGTACTGTTATCGAACACTGGGACAACAGCCATGCCAAGTGACTTCTGAGCAACAGTTGGTTCTGCATCTGAATTTGCCATTCTGACCTTCTTAATATTCTGCACAGTTGACTCAGTTGTGGCAGCTCATTTTCTCTTGTTGCCAGGTGAAGCTGTGACTGTAGGATATGAGACAACCACATATGAGATAGTGGTATTAGAGACATCTGTGGCTGATACAGAGTACATAGTCTATGGAACTCGTCAATGCATTGTTTGTCAGCGCATATCTTCTGAGGTATGAGTGTTATGATGTGCAACCCAGAAAGACTATTGACACGTGAAAGTGCGATGTAGCTCATGCCATCTTTGAAAATGTCTGTTCCTATGTCCACCATTGCTGAATCCAAACTCAAGCCCTGAGGCTTGTGAATTGAAACAACATACGCAACACATTGGTAACTGTTTTCGTTCACATAGGTATCCTTAAATACCTGAACTTAACACAGGTACGATGAATCTGCACCTGTTCCATGTTGTGAAATTGGACAACAAGTGTTCTGATAAACATCTTCTGAACATTGTAAATGAAGTCTACAGTGTGACCTATGGCACCGCTCACCATGCCACGCTCAACATCAAGATTATGCCATAGCATGACAAGCACATTCTTACAAACTGTAAGAATAGTTTCAGGCCAGCTGTGCGTGGAAACATCTGACTTCAGTTCAGAGAGTCATTCAGTCATCTTTGCTACCAGCTTCCAACTTAGAATGATGTTATTAATTGTATCAACAGCATGCAGTATGAGAATTTCTTGATTCTCTCTCTGCAACATAACACTGTTGAACCAGCACATTTATTAAGTCATGGCATAAGACACAAATGTGTGTGCTCTGGAGTATACATCACTAAAAACATCACAAGCTGTTTCTATAGATGTAGTATCCATTCTGGATTCTTCGACCATGTAACATTGAAAGATGCTCTGGTGACAAAGAACCAGTACGAGCTTGATCCAACAATGCATTGTAGCCAGATCACCACTCTGCAGCATGATCTGGCACAGCTCGACATAGGTAAATAACTCCCACAGGTTAAACCTCCAATGCAGCCTAGTGTATTCTTAGCCTGCTTGACAGTTAGAGCTGCAAAGACATGTTCTGCATTAATTGGTGCAAGCTGTAAAAGGTGTCTAAATACAACAATGCTTTTACCACCAAATGCATCTCCATAGTCAGTCCCCAAAATCTCCTGTAGATGTAGGTATATACAGGCAAGCATCAAATTAGAGACCACACTAATCTCATCAATGATGAGTAACTTCATCTTAGTAAACATATAATGATGCTGAGTCAGCAACCTGAAATGACAGCTACGGTACTCTCTTGTTTGCCATGCTCCACTGGCAACATGAAGCGATGGTGTAACATAACTCTCCAATGTTGTATGCAGCCAGTCCAGTGGGAACACTAACAGCAACAGACATTGATGAGCCTGTCAGTTTCATATTTCAGCTGTAATGGCCTCTGTAAGGAAGTTTTTCCTGCACCTGCTGAGTTAATACTAACAACACATCAGTAGTGCTTGTGGTCAGGACAGTTACATTTTTTAGTTCATGTTGTATCCCATGATGGACAGCATCAGTAACTGCAGAGTGCACCACACGTTGCTGCTCATTGAGTTCTCTCTCTCAATTCTGTTGGTCAGCACTGCAGTGTGTGCCATGTTCCATAGCACTCTCCACTGCCGACATGAGTACTTGGGGCATTCAAAGGCAGAGGTTCTCCAAGGATATCTTCTCCTTCTGGATCAAGATTGTCCGAGACAGCCATCCACCCTTTGGACCTTGTAAATGTCAAGTGTACAATCAGGTGAGACATCCGTCTTGTAGTCATACCCACTTAGCTACTTCAAATAAACACATTTGATCCATGTCTTCATGTTCACGGGGTAGTACATGTCAGTAAGGTTATTCTTCAAGATATGTCTTGAAGAGGGTCTGTTCAGAGCCAGTTCCTCAATCTCAGCATGAGGAATAAGTACATGTTTTCATTTCTCTTTGTAGTTTACACTGAGAAAGAGCACAGCATCAGACTTGCCATACAAATGTTTTACCAATCAAGCGATCACCGGCCTCTATAAGCACCATATTTCTGTGGGATTGGGTCTTCAACCCAGTGAACACAACTGAGATGTCAGTGACTTGCTTGAACTGGAAATATCTTCCCAAAGATCTTGCAAGCTAGTCTGTTCATGTTTGGTAATGTACAAAGTGACATACCGAACCAGAGCCAACGAGTTGTCAAGCACAAACTGAACATCTATGTTTGCTTGTCACACTAGAAGAAGAGTAGGGGTTGTAGTCATTGAAGTACACATCATTCTCATTTCTGGGTAACTCATATACCCTCTTGGTTGATTTTGCCTTCAAGTGGTGTCACATAGCTGAAAACTGTTCATTCATGCAACCATCCTGACAGACATGCCTGGGAATCCGAATGACATCTTGTATACCAATCAGATTTGTTCTTCACTAACCGTGGCAGTATTTCACACAAATATGGTGTTGAAACTTCTGCACCAACTTCCACGGTAGGACTGTTGTACTTGTCCGGAATGCGGTAAGTGATGTATTGCTTAATGAATGCTATCACTTCTGCTGCTTCATGTTCGCCATGCGTGGGGCATCCTTGATCCATAGTCACATATGAATATGAGGAGCACCTCTTGCCTGATATTCTGTCCTCTAGAAGTAATGCTGTAGAATAACAAGAGGTGGATTGTCCTTTGACAACATGAAAGTCAGAAGATCATGGAATCGCTTAGAAAATGCCTAGTAGCAGACACTGGGTCAAGTGAGCACATTTCTCTGACAGTCATTGATGAAATACCTCTACATCACAATTTGCCCACTTCAAGAGTTCAATAACCTCATCTCAGGCATGTTCAGCACAGCTGAGTGTGACAAACCATGTGGCTGCACCATACTCTTGCAGCATGGTCATCACCTCAGAGTGTCTCATGATACCAGTCTTCTTTGTGCCACATAGACTTGACAGAGTGGAAGGCAAATTCACTTGCACACTTTCATCCTTCTGCTTTAATTTCTCCAGGAACTGTGCGGCTGTGATTCCATCAAGTGGAGTTGTCTGCTGAATAGTATGCAATTACACAGACAGTATGCTAAGCTCACTCTCCCACAGGAGATAAAACAGGTACTGTATGTTGCATCTGAATTTGCCATCCTTACTGAGCACACGGCTAGTATGGTACTCAGCACCTTGTACATGCACTTCTCTTTCATCTAGGTGTCCACCTGAACCTTTGGGTATAAATCTGGAAACAGCTTGCTTCCAATGTTGCCTCCCAAATGCTGACAGGCTCACCTTCCACGTGTTTCATTTGATAGAGATCAATGTTGTCCTCACGGGATCTCTGCCATGCAGTGGGTGAATTGTGTACTGTTCATACACATTATCATTTGTCTCCACATTGACCTTCTCAATCATTGGTTTTGTGGTTTCCAACACATCATGTTCAACAGACACACTAGTCATGTGACCAATATCAAGATCTGCATAAAAGGGATTGTTGCTCTTCAAATAAGTAAGCGCAAGCCTCACCTTCTCTACATTGACAACATCCTGCCAAATGACCTTGACTTTGTTGAACACCATTGACACGAATCACCAAAGTGTTCTCAATGGAGATCGACTCCACATTTCCTGCAGTGAAGTGGAAGATATATTACAGAACCCTTAAGAGATCTAATGAGTTCTTTTTGTGGAATGTTCCGTGTCTTTGTATTCAGACGTAAAATAGTTTGAAATGGTTTCATAGTCTGAATAAGAATACGCTCAAACATATTCAATGTGGCAATCTCAGCTGGTGTAACACGTGCCTCCATATTGTTCAAGAGAGACCTTGGTGGCAGGAGGTTAGCCTTCACTTTGGAGAAACAGTGCTTGCACATCACAATGATTGGGTCTAACTGAAAGTCACACTTTAACAGCAGAAAGGCTGACAGTCAAAACCACGTGTCATTGTAAGGTTTCCAGGTTCACTGTGACCATTTGTTTTTTGTAACAGAGGTGATCACATGACACACATACAGTGTCAAATTTCTCTGTCTTTGCCAACTCAGATTTGGCAATTGATTTCCAAACTGCTTGAGAATATCAGTTTCTAAGACAGACATAGAATTTCCATCAGCAATTGATGACTGATCAATCACAGTATCTGTCACACTGCTGACACGTCGCAGCTGTTTCAGAAATGTCAGGCACTATGCATGTCACCACACTGCAGTAACTCATTCAGATGAGTGTACTGCGCAACAACTCATTGCACCTCATAGACCCTGTACACAAAGTTTCACATGCCTGACTGATGCAATCCCAGTATCCACATGTGGTGAAATGCACTCACAAACACCACTATCTAAACATGCAAGTGAGTGACCCATAAGTCCAGTATGTGGCCGGACCTTACAAAGGTCTATACTCTCAAACAATTTATGTCTGTCTTCATGATCAGTAATGACAAACAGGTTGATAAAGTGCTCAACTTTGTCAAATGACGATTGCCTTTCAGTTGCAAGTCACATCACACGCCCATGAGAGACAGTGACGCTGACGAGACTGAGCAGTTGCCTCACACTCATCATCTGACTCAATTGCAGTGTCATCACACACACTGAGCACATTACATAGTTTATCAGACTCATCAATGCAAAAGTTGCTGCCCTTTTTCTGTGAGCAATATGACTCCTCCCAGAATTACACCTCTGAGTGCTGTGTGTGCAGCCAGCAACCCGTGAAAACATCACAGAAATTGTGTAGGTTCAAGACAGGATACCATTGTAGCCTCATCTTAATCTCATACACAACTTTTCTGAACTGCTCAAATACATGTGACATGTTACACCACAAGTGTTGAAAAACAAATACTGCTCTATTAACAAATATACATACCTGAGACACAATTTCATCAAAGAGAGATGACTTTAGCTTTTTCGCTCATGTCTCATCACAGCAGTATTAAGGTTGTCAATCTTAGCTTTAGAAGCTAGTGATTGGAAATACTTTTGCTTCCTCAGATAACCATTAGCAGCTACAAATTTACGTTGCTTCTTATCGTTTATTTATGCTTGCCTTTGCAACATTAGTGTTCTGTCTGAAAGATTTCCACAACTGTTGCTCAGCTATGCATTTTCTCTTGCAGTTGAGCAAGTACGTAGTTTTCTGTGGAGCATGCAACCTGTGAAGTCACTCCTTGAGCGGAATGCTGAATTGTTTTACTTCTTGAACTAGCATCAGTGGGTTTCATACCACTCTTAAGCAACAGTGAACCACTATGATACCTGTTTTGTCTCTGCATAGAAGTCCACCTCTGTTTAGATGGCATCTTTCTTCTCTGAAAATTCACTGTAGTCTAGAACAATCTTACATAAGTAGCAGATGCCTATATAATAAATAGAGAAAACAAAGATTTAGTGTTGAACTGTTTTTTGTCCTAACATTAGACAGTCACACACACTGTCCATGTATCATGTAAGAAGAATAAATAGTACTGCTTACAAAATATTACAGACATTATTACTTCAACAACTGCACACCACTTAAACCAATGTACAATGTTTTCAGGCATCGCAGAAGATAAGGTCACTTATAATATGAGAATAAATATCTAAACATGTCAAAAGTGAAGTATTGGCACAATCTAAAGCATCCACAGTATTTTTTCCTAATAAATAATGTATTTAAAAATTTTAAAAAGTAGTGTTGAATGTGCGCACATTGATGCATAAAATATAGTGTTGTTAGCAAGAAAAGTGTTGCAAAAGTTGGTGTTATGAACTCGACACTGTTGAATGTAGTGTCGCAAGCATGACAGTGTCGAATAATAGTGTTGTGAGCACGAAAGTGTCGAATAATCACATCAATATAACACCCTCTTTAAGGCTAAGCCAATCAAACATTGCTTCCTATTTGACTGACAGACGCTGGCACCAATGGAATGTAACATGGATCAGGTCATGTCAGCCAACCAATCAGAAGTGCTGAAGACTGGAGAAGAGGGACATAGCAGCCATCTTAGACAAAAACAGAAGAGCTTGCTTTACACTGTGAAAGTACATCACATTTTCTAAACAATTTTTCCAGCATTATTTATACTGTTAGCACCAGAAAATAGCATTAAACAAAACATTTTTTACTGCTGTATTTGACTATAACAATGTAATTAACTTGTTATGCTGTAAAATAAGTTATTACTGTTTAAAGTCAGAGTGTCATTCAGTACTTACTAGCACAGATACAGCTGCAAATGGAGGCAGAAAGCAAGCAGCACATGTAGCATAACAGAAGAGGCAACCAATCACACACCTCTGCATAGCTGTGATTGTTTGAAGTAGCCTATGATAATGCAATATTTTCCCACTAAAAATCTTTCAACATTTCTGGTTGACAGCAGCTACAGTCATTCATTGTAGTCATAGTCAGTGTATCCACTGTATTCGTTAGCCATGAGAAAGCATTAACCAATAACTTTAAAAATCACTGTGTTTTGGAACAGCCCACCAAAGCAGTGCTGAAGAAGAGAGGGACATTTTAGTTTCATATTCAGTAGTGACTAGACACTGCAGGATAAACACTGATTTTTTGGTAGCTCTCTGTCCACTTCTCAGTATAAAATTTCAGAATGGCAGAAAACAGCAAATGGACTGTGTGGGTCATTAACAGCAGCATAGTAAGACGAGCTTCAGAGTATGCTCAGAGGAGTGATGTTGACAAAGGTCTGCAGCTTCCAAATTGCTCTGTTAAGTGGTTTGGCTGGGTGGCATGAGGTGGGAGCATCTGATGCCAACAATGCACAGACTTCTGAGGACTCAAGCTCGACCAGACATACTGTTGATTCATCTCAGAGGCAATGATTTGGGCACCAAACAATGGATAGAGTTAGTGTCAGAAGCAAAATTGGACCTTGCTTCTATTATGGATATGTTACCTGCCTGTAAGATCATTTTTCAGATATTGCAGAGCGTAGGGTCTGGCAAGCAGAACAGCACATATACCTGCTTGACAGAACATGGGAAAGGTCAACATACAAATATCTGTATATCTGCACATGTCTGGGATGTACACCATACGTCACCCTAAAATTAAGTATTGTAATGATTGGCTATACCTACCAAACAGTGTGCACTTCTCACATGCTGGCAATTACCTTTTCCTGGGGAGACCTTTGAGATGGAATCCTCACAGTCCTCTAAAAATATTAGACTGTTAAAACAGATATCATAAAAAGGGTCTTTTAAGAGCCACAAAACTTTGGTCAAAAATAGAAAAGCGTTATACATTACACACACAACACAAACACATGCTATCTCACTTTCACAGTACTACACAAACTTAGATGCAAGAGCATGCTCAGAATTGTGGCATACATTTAGCTCCTGTTAACAAGATGTAGTATAAATATCTTGCTATGTGGTTTCAGTATACATACAAACCACAGTTAAACATGGCATTACACAGGCAGTAATGTGTTATTAATCTCATATAATCTAACAATTAGTGTAGCCATATAGCATTACTTCTTATAATAACTATAGAATCACAAAAATTATGCTGTCTGTACATCTGTAGTCAAAAACCTGAACAGAGCACAAACACACATGTAGCAATATATCAAAGTAACATACTGTTGTCTCTCTATTGCAGCTTCAAACAAGAAAACCTTGAGCATGAGACTGTGGAGTCTGAGGGTGGTGCCTCCTTGAGGCAGCTCAGGCAAGAGGCAATCTCAGGATCCTGATGAGGAGCACAAATAGGAAGCTGATACAATGTGGAGGTGCATGTACGGTTATTTGCACATGATTTTGAAAGTAAAAAAAATAAAACCCACTCATGTGCAAAAGGAAGTGGAAGCTGTTGCACCAGCGGTTCTATGTATTAAAGAACAGAGGGTGATACTGGAGAATGATCGTGCTGGAATTACCTCGCCACACGATGTGGGAGGCAGCTGGAAAGCCTGCTGCAGGGGAGCCCTAACACACTGTGAGTAAAGAAACCATTTGTTACTCACCATAGCATATTCTTAAACAGGAATCACTAACAAGCTGACTGTTGTGCTGGATAAGATCACACCTCAGGTAGTCAGGTACAGACCACAGGCTGAGTACATCCACTACCTGAGGCGCCATGTTATCCCATCACACCACACAGCTTCAAGGCTGTTATTGCCATAATGCAATGGTTTGTTGTAACACAGAGTGTAAAAAATAATGCGAATTTGTGTGTAACTGCAATCACAGTGATGTTCCATTGATGTACATTGCCTCACTCTTACAATGGGTCTGCAGTCAGGGTGCAGTACCAGTACCTGGTCTTTGGGGTGGGGTTATTGGCTGGCTGACACCATGAACTCCTAAGTGTCCTAACTTATATCTTCCTGAAATCAGGGTGATATTCCATTGATGTCCATGGCCTTAGTTTTATAATGAGTCTGCACTCAGGATGCAGTACCTCTTCTGGGAGGGGAGGGTGCATTGCGTGGCTGACACTGTGCAACTCCTAACTGTCCTAACTTGTGTGACCCTGCAACCACAAAGGTGCACCATTGATGTCTATGGACTTTCTTTTCCTGTGACTCTCCACCACGACGCACTACCTGGCCTGGGGGCATTGACTAGCTGACACCTTGCAATTCTTAACTGTCCCAATGAGTGTGTTACTGCAGTCATGGAGCTGTACCATTTATATCCATAACCTTTCTTTTCTGTGAGTCTCCACTGCAGTACCTGCTTGAGGGCATTGCCTATCTGACACCGTACAACTCCTAACTGTCCCAACTACTGTGTTATTGCAATCATGGAGCAGTACCGTTGATATCCATAACCTTTATTTTCCTGTGGGTCTCCACCAGGATGCAGTACCTGAGCTACAGGCTGGATCATTACCTGGCTGATGCTGAACAACTCCTAACTGTCCTAACTTGTGTGGCCCTGCAACCACAAAGATGAACTGTCAATGTCTATTGACTTTCTTTTCCTGTGATTCTCCACCAGAATGCATTACCTCGTTCTGGGGGCATTGCCTAGCTGACACCATGCAATTCCTAACTGTCCCAACTAGTGTGTTACTGCAGTCATTGAGCTGTACCATTTTATCCATAACTTTCATTTACCTGTGGGTCTCCACTCAGGATGCAGTACCTGATCTGCTTTGGGGGGCATTGTCTAGCCAACAATGTGCAACTCTAACTGTCCCAAGTAGTGTGTTACTGCAATCATAGAGCTGTGCCATTTATATCCATAACCTTTGTTTTCCTGTGAGTCTCCACTCAGGATGCATTACCTGCTCGGGGGGCATTGCCTAGCTGACACCATGCAACTCCTAACTGTCTCAACTAGTGTGTTACTGCAGTCATTGAGCTGTACCATTTTTATCCATAACTCTTCATTTTCCTGTGGGTCTCCACTCAGGATGCGGTACCTGATCTGCGTTGGGGGCATTGTCTAGTTGACACTGTGCAACTCCTAACTGTCCCAAGTAGTGTGTTGCTGCAATCATAGAGCTGTACCATTTATATCCATTACCTTTATTTTCCTGTGTGTCTCCAGTCAGAATGCAGTACCTGGTCTGGTGGGGGTACATTACCTAGCTCACACCATGCAACTCCTAACTGTCCCAAGTAGTGTGTTACTGCAATCATAGAGCTGTGCTGTTTATATCCATAATGTTTGTTTTTCTGTGAGTCTCCACTCAGGATGCAATAGCTGCTCATGGGGGTGGGGGCATTGCCTGGCTGACACTATACAACTCGTAACTGTTCCAACTAGTGTGTTACTGCAATCATGGAGCTGCACTATTTACATACATACATTTTATTTCCCTGTGGGTCTCCACTCAGGATGCAGTACCTGATCTACAGTGGGGACATTGCCTGGGTGATGCTGAGCAACTTATAACTGTCATAACTTGTGTGTCCCTGCAACCCCAAAGATTAACTGTTAATGTCTATGGACTTTCTTTCCTGTAACTCTCCACTCAGAATGCAATACCTGCCCTGGGGAGGTATTGCCTGGGTGACACTGTGTGACTCCTAAGTGTCCTAAGTTCTGTGCCCTGGAACCACAAAGGGAGCAATTGATATCTATGGGCTTTCTTTACTGTGACTCTGTACTCAGGATGCACTACCTGACCTGGGAGAGAGGGAGGGAGCCATTGCCTACCTGACACCATCCAACTCCTAACTGTTCCAACAAGTGTGTTACTGCAACCATGAAACTGTACCATTTATATCCATAACCTTTCTTTTCCTCTGTCTTCACTCATGATGCAGTATCTGCTATGGGGTGGGGGACATTGCCTGACTGACACTGTGCAAACCCTAAGTGTCCCACTTTGTGCCCCTACAACCATGTAGGTGCACCATTAATGTCTATTAATTTTCTTTTTTAGACTTCCACTCAAGATGTACTACCTGGCATAGTGGGGGGCATTGCTTAGCTGACACCATGCAACTGCTGACTGTCTCAACTAGTGTGTTACTGCAATCATGGAGCTGTACTGTTTATATCCATAACATCTGCTTTGCTGTGAATGTCCACCCAGGATGCAGTACCTGCTCGGGGAGGGAGGGGATTGCCTAGCTGACACCATGTAACTTGTAAGTATTCCAGCTAGTCTCCACCCAGGATGCAGTACTTGCTCGGTGAGGGGGCGTTACCTAGCTGACAGCAGGCAACTCCAAACTGTCCCAGTAGTGTGTGACTGCAATAATGAAGCTGTACCATTTATATCCATAACCTTTGTTTTTCTCTGAGTCTCCACCCAGGATGCAGTACCTGCTCAAGGGGAGGGACATTGGCTAGCTGACACTGTATAACTCTTAACTGTGCCACCTACTGTATTACTGCAATCATGGAGCTGTACTATTTATGTCCATAACCTTTATTTTCAAGTCTCCACTCAGTATGCAGTACCTGACTGTAGGGTCGGGGGATAGGCAAGCTGACATCATGGAACTCCTAAGTGTCCCAGCTACAGTGTTACTGCAATCATGAAGTTGTACCATTAATAGTCATAAGCTTTGTTTCCTGTGAGTCTCCACTCAGTATGCAGTACCTGCTCGAGTGGGGGGCACATTCTCTACCTGACACTGCCCAACTCCTAACTGTTCCAACCAGTGTGTTACTGCAACCATGAACCTGTACCATTTATATCCATAACCTTTCTTTTCCTCTCTGTCTACACTCATAATGCAGTATCTGCTATGGGGTGGGGATTACTGGCTGACACTGTGCAACCCCTAAGTGTCCCAACTTTGTGTGCCCCTACAATCATGTATGTGCACCATTGATGTCTATTGATTTTCATTTTTTAGACTCTCCACTCAAGATGCACTACCTGGTGTGGTGGTGGCAGGGCATTGCTTAGGTGACACCATGCAACTCCTGACTGTCTTAACTAGTGTGTTACTGCAGTCATGGAGCTGTACTGTTTATATCCATAACATCTTTTGCTGTGAGTCTCCACTCAGGATGCAGTACCTGCTCGGGGCATTACTCTAGCTGACAGCATGCAACTCCTAACTGTCCCAGTAGTGTGTTACTGCAATATTGGAACTGTACAATTTATATCCATAACCTTTGCTTTCATCTGAGTCTCCACCCAGGATGCAGTACCTGATCGGGGGCATTGGCTAGCTGATACTGCACAACTCCTGTTTCACCCAGTGTATTACTGCAATCATGGAACTGTACTATTTATATCCATAACCTTATTTTCCTGTGAGTCTCCACTCAGTATGCAGTACCTGACTGTAGTAGGGGAGGGATAGGCTAGCTGACACCATGGAACTCCTAAGTGTCCCAACTACTGTGTTACTGCAATCATGAAGCTGTACCATTAATATTCATAAGCTTTGTTTCCCTGTGAGTCTCCACTCAGTATGCAGTACCTGCTCGAGTGGGGGACGATTCTTGGCTAACACTGTAGAGCTCCTAACTGTCCCAACTAGTGTGTTACTCAATCATGTAGCTGTAACATTTATATCCATAACCTTTATTTTGTTGTGGGTCTCCAATCAGTATACAATATCTCATCTGGGGCATCTTAAGTAGCAGACAACACTACCATTGTTGAAAGAAATCTGTTTTAAATAAATGAAGACACACATACCACTCTCAATGAATATCATTATTATCTTTCATTCACAGGTCATCAGAGGCACTCCCCACCATGTGCTGAGGAAGTACCAGCCCAGGCTGAAGCTATGGAGGCAACACTCTGACTCAGACAGTGTCATCATTGTCGAATCAGAAGGTAAGAAAATCCTAGTAAAATGATTTTGAATAGTTGCTCTCAGTACTTGGTGTGCATCACATTCTTGATCCTCTGCAACCACTCAGCTTCTGTAACATTACTGTGTAATGCAGTAGTTTTGTTCTGACTCTACACTCACAAGCCAGAACCTCTTTGTGTAACATCAGAGGATATACCCTGCTGACTCCATACAAGTCCTAATTGTGCAAGCATATGTAGCTCTGCAATCACCAAGGTGTTATGGTAATGTAAATGTTAATAGTTTTCTTGTGGCTCTCCACTCAAGACACAACACCTGTTCAGTGGTAAATGGTTCATACCCTGAGTGGTGCCGGAACTCCTAACTGTGCAAATGTCTGTATCATTCATGTCCATCACGGTACTTTTGCTGCAGCACTACAATCAGCCCACAGGTCCAGTTTCCTTCTAACACCATTGCCTACCTCAGAACATCCAACTACTAAGTCTCTACTCAGCCACATTACCTTGCTATGATCATGTGACTGAAAACTACATTAATTTGTGAACACCTCATATTACAGCAGTGTTCCATTGATGTACATGACCTGACTTTTCATGTACGTCATTAGCTGGTTTCATCTGTACAACTCCTCAGTGGCTTAATTAAGGGAAAAGCATGGCAGGCTGTGGGTGATGCTGAGTTCACCTATGCCTGCTGTGGTTCGGTCACGAGACCACAGTCCGAATAACCAAAATCCAGCCGTGGGTAAATACCTGCATCACCCACATCCTAAAGTGGTTCATTGCACTTATACAATGTGTCCCTTGTGTTTTGGTATAGAAAAAAAAGAGATAATTTTTCTGCATTTGCAATGGTTTTTATTAACTTTGTCCTTACGCTAGAATAAATAGTCTTGTACCATTGTCAGTTTTCTCTAGAGAAGTTATGATGTTAAATCTGTCCCCTCCTCCGCCTATCCCTCCAGAGAGCCATGTGCCTCCCCACATGTCTCGAGTCCTCCAGATAGTCGTAGTGCAACCACCGCTCTACTTGTACTATCACTGTATACTAAGCTTGTTGCACAACATCAGGAGGAATCTGGTTATATAGCCTGTGTGAAACAATACTAAAAGTCATTCTCCTATCTTGTACACATCTCCAATCACAGACATATGCAATAAACCTTCATGCCTCTATTTCAGTAGTGTTTATGTACTAAGGAATTAGTATATTATTTGTTTAACCATTGATAAAATCTCACAACTACAAGTTGTGAGCAGGTACATGATTAACTGTGGTACATTGTTCCATGCCAGAATCATAACATTAATAGATATTAGAACAATAACAGCATTTTTTACCATGTACATATTCAGATGATCCATATTAAACAATCTATTTATGTATTTTCTAATTGTCGGAGACTGTTGCCACACCACGGACACAGGTGAAGCAGGAGCCTGGCACCAGTGCTGAGCGTAAGTCTTCTAACAGAAACACATACAGATGTCATTAACTGCTAACCAGACTATTAGCACATGTATATCCTAGGCTATGTTAACTCAGTCATTAAAGCTGTACAGTTGATGTGCATGGCTTTACTTTTGCTGTGATTTATCTCTCAGGGTACACTATCTGTTCTATAGTGAGCAGGACGCACTGCCTCACTGAGTCCACACAACTTCTCAGTGGGCTAACTTGTCTCTAACTCCAATCAAGGAGCTGTACCATTCATTTCATGGCCTTTGTCTTCCTGTACCTCTCCACTCAGGAAGCAGTACCTGGTCTGGGTGGTACATTTCCTGTCTAACACCATACAACTCCTAACTATACAAACTTGTGTACAGCAATCACAGAAGTGTACAATTGATGTACATGGCTTTAGATTAGCTGTGTCTATCCACTCAGCATGTAGTACCTGATCTGTTGGGGTTGGGAGCTATTCCATGACTAATGACATGCAACTATGAACATTTCTAACTTGCCTGTTCCTGCAACCAGGGAGGCTTACCATTGATGTCCATGGGCTTTGTTTTCCTGTGGCTCTCCACTCAGGATGCAGTACCTGTTCTGGGGCACTGAGAGGGATTACCTAGATCAGCCCATGCAACCCTAACTATTCAAACTTATATAAGTTTACAATTACGTATGGATACCATTCATATCCATCAGTCAGATTGAGTGTGGTTCTCCATTCAAGATGCAGCACATTACCATTGGGGGCATTATATAGCTGACACCATCCAACTCCAAAATGTCTTAAGTTGTGTGTTACTGCAACCATGGAAATCTACCACTGATGTCCATTGCATTCCTATAACGGTGACTTTTCACTCAGCACTCACTACCTGGTTAGAGATGGCACTAGGTCATTGCCTGTCTGAGCCTCTGCAACTACTAACTTATGTAACTTGCATGTACAGCTGGAACCAGACAGGTGTACCATACATGTTTTCTTGTGAATCTCCACTCAGGAAACAGCACCTTTCCAACTGCAGGGGAGGGGTAGCCTTACCAGTCTCGACGCCATGTAACTCCAAGCTATTCTAACTTGTGACTTACTGCAACCAAAGACATGTACCATAGATGTTCATGGCCTTTCTTTACCTGTGACTCTCTACTCAGCATTCAGTACCTGGTTGGGGAGGGACATTGCCTGTTTTATACCATAAACCCTAAGTGCCCTAAGTTTTGTGTTGTTGATCTCTATAGCCTCAGTTCTGCTCTGCTTCTCCACTCAGGGTGCAGAATCTGCTTGGAGGGTGTGGGGTGGGTGGGTGAATTCCGCCTTACAATAATACAAGTACTAAGTCTCCAAACTTCTCTGTTCCTACAATGAGCGATATATACATTTGATGTCCATAGCCTTTTTTTTTTGTGGCTCTCCACTCAAGATGCAGTACCTGCTATGCAGCAAATGACAGGGGAGAGGTCAGGGGTGCCTTGCCTACACAACCCATACAACTCCTAACTATACTAATTTGTATGAATCGACAATCAGAGACACGTACCCTAAATGTACATGATGCCACTTTACCTGTGGGTATCTACTTAAAATACAGTACCTTATCTTGTGGGTGGTGGGGGACTGAGAGTGAGCATGCATTGGATAGGTAAGGCCCACCAACTAATAACTTTTGTGCACATTCAATCAAGGAGGTGTACCATTCATCTATATTTATCCATATACCTGTGACTGTATAGTCAAGATGCACTACCTCCACAGGGTGGAGCAGAGGTGAAGGGGTCATTGCCTGACTGATGACAGACAACTCCTCATCAGTATAAGTTCTGTCTATCTTAACCAAAAATACATATCTACAACCATTGTAAAGATATCAGCCCCAGAAACCACATCTCATGAGATTAAACAGAACTAGCAAAGTACATTTGTCACTGTTACATGTTAATGGATTTTTTTCTGTTTACAGATCTGCCACAGACAAAACAGTGCACTGTACACTGCCACTGTGTTTGGAGACTGAGCACAAGGTTGACTGTCTTGAAAAAGAGTTTTAGGCCTGAGAGAGGACAAGCTAAATACTGTCCCACCTCACAGCACAGCAGGCGACAGTCAACCTTGTGCTGAGCCTGTGAACACAGTGGCAGGTAACAGTGCACAGATCAGCACCGCTTCACCTGCAAATGTTTCATCCAGTCTCCTGACCACTGATGGATGGCCTCACAGCTTTTCTGGTGTCTCCCTTTGGCGCAACAGCTTCCACTCCCAGTGCACCTCCATGCCTGAGCTGCCTCAAGCAGCAGCACACCTCCTCTCAAAAATTGGCATGAAAACATCTGATACCTTTGTAAATAGTTTAAATTTAAAGTTCATTTATAAAATTAAACAACTTTATACTAAAACATTTTATAATTAATATTTATTTCATACATTAGAAATATATATTTTTTCTAAATTAACAATTAAAAAGTTTTTATAATAAATATTTATTTTTGAGAAAAGTGTATATTTGTTTTCTAAATTATGTCATTGATTATTTTGTATATTTTTTTAACAATCTTTCTAAAAATCAAAGTTTAAAATGAATATTGTTTATAAAAGATATATGTATATTTTTATTAATCATGCAATAATCATTAATTTTATGTTATTTTCTTATTTTCAATGTAATTACTGTTACAAAACATAAATAAATATTTTCTTATAAAAAGAGTTTTTCTTCTACAATTTTGAATGCATGACTATTTTGCACAGCTATTGCCATTCTAACTTGTTTGCATGCCATAGGAAACCATTAACAGCATTTTTTACCATGTGTAACTTTCACAATGAGTCTCAACTCAGGGCATAGTACCTGGTGTAGGAAGTCGGGGGCCATTACCTGGGTAACGCCGTGCAACTCCTAAGTACACTAATTTTTCTGTTAATGCAATCAAGAAGGTTTGCTATTGATATTCATGGCCTCAGTTTAACAATGTGTGTCCACTCAGGGTCTAGTACCTGATCATAGGAAGGGAGACATTGCCTGGCTAACGCCGTAGCGATGCCTAACTGTCCAAACTTGTGTGGTCCTGCAATCAAAGTGGTGTACTGTTTATCCTCATGCCCACACTTTACCATGACTCTTCACCAGGACACAATTTCTGATCTCACGAGGGGGGTATTGCCTGGCTGATGCCATGCAACTCCTAACTGCCCTAACTTGTGTGTTCCTACAACCAGAGAGGTGCACCATTAATGTTCATGGACTTTCTTTTCCTGTGACTCGCCACTCAGGATGCACTACCTGCCTGGGGGACATTGCCTACCTGACACCATACAACTCCTGACTGTACCAACTACTGTGTTTTTTTAATCAAGGAGCTGTACCGCTTATATCCATAACCTTCCTTCCTGTGGGTCTGCACTCAGGATGCAGTACCTGATGTGGGGGGCAGATGCAGGCAACTCCTAACTGTCGTAAGTTTTGTGACCCTGCAACCAGAAAGGTGCACCGCTGAAGTCTATATACTTTCTCTTCCTGTGACTCTCCACCCAGGTTACACTACTTGGCCTGGGAGGTGCGGGGCTGACACTGCTTAGCTAACACCATACAACTCCTAACTGTCCTAACTACTGTGTGTTACTGCAAACAGGGATGTATACCATTAATTTCAACAGCTTTGTTTCCTGTTGATCTCCACTCAGGACACAGCACCTGCTGTATGTGAGTGTAGTATGGGGGAGGGCATTGTCTGTCTGAAGCCATGCAACTCTTAACTGTCCAAGTTGTATGTCCCTACAGCAACAGAGGTTCACCGTTAATGTCTATGGACTTTGTTTTCCTGTGACTGTCCACTCAGGGAGCACTATCTGTCCTGAGGAGCAGGGCGGGGCATTCCCTAGCTCACAATACAAGTACTAACTGTCACAATCAGTGTGTTTCTGCAACAATGGAGCTGTACCATATATATCCATAACCTTTCTTTCCCTGTGGCTCTCCACTCAGGATGCAGTACCTGAGCTGTGGGGGGCATTGCCTGGCTGATACCATGCAACTCCTAACTGTCCTAACTTGTGTGCCCTGCAACCACAAAGGTACACCATTGAAATCTATTACTTTTCTTTTACTGTCACTCCACTCAGGACACACTACCTGCCCTGAGAGGGAGGGGAAGGGAATTCCCAGCTGACACTGTTCAACTTCCAACTGTCCAAAGTGGTGTGTTACTGCAATCATGGAGCTGTACCGTTGTCATCCACAATCTTTCTTTGCTGTGAGTCTCCACTGAGCATGCAGTATGTGATCTGGGGGTGGGTGAAGGGCACTCAATTCCCTGCTGATGCCATGCAAATCCTAACTGTGCTAACTTGTGTGTTCCTGCAATAAAAGTGGTGTACTGTTTATCTTTATGCCCTCACTTTTACCATGACTCTCCACTCAGGATACAATTTCTGATCTCACGAGGAGGGGGCTATTGCCTGGCTGATGCCACACAACTTCTAACTGTCCTAACTTGTGTGTTCCTACAACCAGAGAGGTGCACCATTGATGTCCATAGACTTTCTTTTCCTATCACTCCACTCAGGATGCACTACCTGGTCTTGGGGGCATTGCCTTGTTGACGCCATGCAAATCCTAACTGTTCCAACTTCTGTGTTACTGCAATTATGGACCCATAGCATTAATATTTATAACCATTATTTCCTGTTAGTCTGCACTCAAGATGCAGTACCTGCTGTGCATGAGGGGTGGGGGGCATTGCCTGGCTGAAGCCATGCAACTCCTGGCTGTTCTAACATGTGTACTCCTGCAAACAGGTATGTATGCCATCAATGTATATATCCTTTGTTTCCTCTGGATCTACACTCAGGATACAGTACCTGCTGTGTGTGTCTGTGGTATGGGAGGGGCATTGCTTGGCTGACGCCATGCAACTCCTAGCTGTCCTAACTTGTATGTCCCTGCAGCCACAGAGTTGTATTGTTAATGTCTATGGACTTTGTTTTCCTGTGACTGTCCACTCAGGGAGCACTACCTGTCCTGGGGACAGGATGGGAAGTATTGCCCAGCTCACAATACAAGTACTAACTCTCTCAACCAGTGTGTTTCTGCAATAATGTAGCTGTACCATATATATCCATAACCTTTCTTTCCTTGTGGCTCTCCACTCAGAATGCAGTACCTGATCTTGGGGGTGGGCATTGCCTGTCTGACACCGTGCAACTCCTAGCTGTTTTAACTTGTGTGCCCCTGCAACCACAAAGGTACACCATTGAAATCTATTACTTTTCTTTTTACTGTCACGCTCCTCTCAGGGTGCACTACCTGTCCTGTGGGGTGGGGAATTCCTAGCTGACACTGCTCAACTTCCAACTGTCTGAAGTAGTGTGTTACTACAATCATGAACCTGTACCATTGTCATCCACAATCTTTCTTTGCTGTAATTCTCCACTGAGCATGCAGTATATGCTCGGGGGTGATGCCATACAAATCCTAACTGTCCTAACTTGTGAACCCTGCAATCACAAAGGAGCACCATTGATGTCTATGCACTTTCTTTTCCTGTGACTCTCCACTCAGGATGCACCACCTGGCCTGAGGGGGGCTATTGCTACCTGATACTGTACAACTTCTAACTGTCCCAAGTAGTGTGTTACTGCAATCACCGAGCTGTACTGTTTATATCCATGGCCTTTATTTTCCTGTGGGTCTGCACTCAGGATACAGTACCTGATGGTGTGTGTGTGTGGGGGGGCATTGCCTAGCTAACACCATATGACTTCTAACTATCCCAACTAGTGTGTTACTGCAATCATGTAGCTGTGCTGTTTACATCCATAACCTTTGTTTTCCATGAGTATCAACTAAGGATGCAGTACCTGCTCTGGGGGAGGGGATTGACTGGTTGATGCCGTGCAACTCTAACTGCTCTAATGTGTGCACCCTGCAACCACAAAGGTGCACCATTGATGTCTATGGCCTTTCTTTTTTTGTGAATCTCCACTCAGGATGCACTACCTGTCCTGTGAGGGTGGGGGTGGACATTGCCTAGCTGACACTGTGCAACTCCTAAGTGTCACAACTAGTGTGTTACTACAATCATGGACCTGAACCATTTATATCCATAATCCTTCTTTTGGACTCTGAGGACTATAAATGGTGAATGAATCTGGTGGTGGAGCATCGGGGCCCATGATGAAATTTTGTTGTGATATAGTAATGGTAACTGCATGCAAACAGAAGCGCTAACAGTTACACACATGCTGACACAAACATAAATGCTAAAAGCAAACATTAATATAAATGCTAGCAGAAACTGATGCCAATGGAAACACAAATGCAAGCATGTACGAAATGCAAACCATGACACACATGGTCACGGTAACGCAAACGGAAATGCAAATGTTAGACCAGTCATAAGCACACATAAAAATGTGCATGGAGATGAAAAGGTAGTGAAACTGATGCCAAAGGAAACGGAAACACAAACACAAGCATGTACGCAAATGCAAACCGTTATGCACATTGTCATGGTAACACAAACGAAACACAAACGTAAGATCAGTAGTAAGCGCACATGAAAATGCGCATGGACACGCCAAAATGAAAATGCGCACAGAGACGCAAATACAAACTCAAAGATAAACAGTAGTAGAAACGCAAGTACTAACACCGTTCCGAGATATGGGTCTTGAAAGGCATGGCAGACGCTTTAATGTTAGTCTATGGGAAAAAAGTGTCTTTCAAGTACCGTAACTTTGCATCCCTGCAATATTTTCTCACCAAACCACCAAAAGGCACATCTGTGGATATTGTCTTTCTTTCCTCCAAAATTTCAGCCCAAAAGACCAAACAGTTGTTTTGCAGCACAGTGGCAAACAATTCCTGTCATTTTGGCCATAGTGTTGCAAAGTAGTGTCGTGATTTATGACACTTTTGGAAAACAATCATGAAAGTGTCACAGGTGTGACACTACTTTGTGACACTACTTTTCCCAAAATTTCAAAACATATTTCTGGGGTGTTTAACCACAGAATAAAGGCATGCCTAGCATCCTCAGGGCTCAACTAGGTAAACACAAAATAACTGTGTCCCTAGATGGTCCCAATTTTAAATGCCAAGCATTTCTGTGATCGGTAACTGAAAACAAAATGGCAGATTTGCGACACTACTTGGGTCATTTGCGACACTAAAAACAGCATTTGCGACACTGCCAAACTTTTTGTTAACTTTTCCCATTGACTATAATGGAAACTTGTTTGAATAACTTTTGAACCATTCAATATTTTTTCACAAAATCTTCAAAAGACACATTGGGGACCCGGACACACATTCCTGAAGTTTTGGACTGGTCGTGACCTGTAGGTGTGAGCAAAGAATGCAAAAAACGTAATTGTATGCCAGAATGTTGCTTAATAACTCCACAACCATAAATCGACTAGTACAAAGATAGCAGATCCCAAGATCTATGGTTGTGCCCTATGCCTGCTAAATTTCAGGCAAATTCATTGAATGGTGCCAAAGTTATTAAGGTGAAAAGTTTCACCATTCAACCTTAAATGGGGTACTCAACCCTAACTATGGTAGCACTACTGTGCTACAGTAATATATGTATATATGTTAGGTGAAGCTGCACTTCTATGTTAAAGTCCAAACTTTGAGCTTTAATAACTTTGGAACTGTTCAATGGATTTAGCATGTATAATCTCTAGGGTAGTTCTCTTGACCTGCCAGATTTAGTGGAATCCTTTAGTGGTTTCTGAGCTATAAAGTGTTGAAAAAACAGAAACATTGGGATTTTGACATTTCTTTCTATAGCTGGATCTCAAAACGACTTTATGTTTTGGGATGAAATTTTCAAGGTAGAAAACTTTTGGGTCTAGATGTGCCTTTTGAAGGTTTGGTGGAAAATATTAATCTGTTCAAACATTATGACTTTTTTATTTTCCCATTATTTCCTATGGGAAAATGTACATGTCAGAGACGAAATTTTTTTTTCACACAATAAGAGTATTGTGCGAAAAATGCTAGCTTATTTTTGAACAATAGGAGTACTGTGTGAGAATGCTAGCTTCTCTTTGCAAGGAATGCTAGTATTTTCTACACAATTCACAGTCTTCGATCGATTGAGCTGTGTTATGCTGCCATCTTGTTTTTCTGCTTAGCGAGGATGTTAAACTAGGTAATGTTTTTAAACACCAAAAACATCAGAAAAACTAAAGAGAACCCTTCATGTGTATTCTGATGTTTTTGGGACCCAAGAAGTTTTTCTCAAGTGTTAGCATATACAGAGAATGGCTTGGAGTCCATTCTCTGCATGAGAAGAGTGGTACTTTCTTGATTCCTGCAGCCGCAGCTGGAACTCGTGCTGCCAGCTGCAGAGTCATGGAAGACCCACTTTTGTGTGCTGTAGGCCGCATACATGGTGTGTACTGGGTATAGTGTATGTATGTATTTTTTGTGTAAATACCATGAAAATAAAGAAACTGCCCCTGGGGTATTTTCTTGATGCAGAATCCTCCATCAAAATGTGGTCAAAATTTAGGTGCAGGATCCTGTATCAAAGAGTACTGTAATGTGCCGCTGATGTCTGATACAAAACCACTGTGTAACACATTACAGTACTCCGATGCAGGATCCTGCATCAAAATTTGCACACATTTCAGTGCAGGATCCTGCAATGATCTAGTCTGCCCTTTTCAACATCGGGTGCCCAATCCCCATGTCAGTCTATAATCCTCCCCATATTGTGGCACACTATGACCCCACCCCAGTGTGCCAATATATTTATTTATTTATAATTATTTAAAAGTTCCGACTCCTGGATGCCCACTCCCGTGTCGGAGGACCCCTCCAAGCCCACTCTTATTGCTGATGGGGAGTGCCCAGTCCCCTGTCACCATGATGATCCTTCCCATAACCTATGTGGCACACTGGGAGCCCACCTCAGTGTGCCCAAATTTATTTCTTTTACACCCTGTAAATGAAGAAAACTGTCCTCAAAGTCTTTTTATTTTTGTACATGTAATGATGAAAACCATCCATCATTATCTAACCCCAGTCCCCTCCCCCATCACCACCTCTCCTCTGTTCACCTACCTCCTGCACCCGCCTTACCCATACTTACCCTCTGGAGGCTGAAAGCTGTGATCTTCTGTGGACCAGAACACGCCTGCACCTTCAAAGTAAATGCTTAACTGAGGAGAAGAAAACTGTCTTCTGAGGCTTTTTCTTCGATGCAGAATCCTGCATTGAATGCACAAATTTGATGCAGGATCTCTGCATCGAAGTAGATGTGCTGCACAATGCTTGACACAAAATCATTGTGCAGCACATTACAGCATTTGAGGAGGATCCTGCATCAAATTTGCACATTTTGATGCAGGAACCTGCATTGGATCTATTCTGCCCCTTTCGGCATTGGGGTGCCCAAATCCCAATGTTGATCTGTATCCCTCCCAGTATTGTGGCACACTAGGAACCCAGCACAGTGTGCTGATATATTTATTAAATTATTTACACTTTCCAACACCGGATGCCCACTCCAGATGTTGGATGGAGAAAACGGCCTATTGTCATCTCCTCTCTCCATCCCCACCCTCTCTTTACACACCCACCTCCCACACCCCCTCACCCATACTTTCTCCGGAGGTTGGAAGTCATGACCTCTCTGACTGAGACATGTCTGTGCTTTTCAAAGCCAAACTGCAAAATGAGATATTGGGTAAGCGCTGTATAATGGGATTCAATGGGGATTTCAACTTAGATTAACATCTCAGCTAATTTTAGGAATTTTGGCCCAAATTTTCAATATAAGGTTCTTGGGACCCCTTCATGAACACTGTCACTGTCATTTTGTTTCTCAGTCCCAAAAGGTGATTTTGTGGTCACTGTGTGGAATTACCTTTGGGACCAATTCACAAAATTACAGTACCACTGTTCATGAGGTGGGGTCCCAAAAGCTCATGTTGCAATTTTGGTGAAAAAATTGCCAATAATGACTGCTTTATGAGCGTGCATTGCACAGTTTCTACACACACTCGTAACAGCACCAATTTTAATATTTTCATTTTTAACACCTCCTTATGAACAGTACAGCTGTCATTTTCATATCGTGCCCAAAATGTGTTTTTGCACCTGTGGCACAGAATGGCGTGGTCACTGCACAAAATCAAATTTTTAGAAGGATTAACAAAATGACAGTGCCACTGTTCAGTAAGGGGAGGATCCTTAAAGCCCATGTTGAAAATCTGGTGAATAAATTTCAAAATGACTGCTTTCATGCAGTATTGCACACTTCTATACACGCTTGTAACTACCAATTTTTCATATTTTCACCCATATTTTCAACATTGTAATTATTTCACACTACCTTATGAACAGAACAGCTGTCATTTTGCACATCCTGTCTGAATGTGACTTCACACCTGTGGTAGAGAATGGCACAGTCACTGTGCAAAATCAACTTTGGGATAGATTAACAAAATCACTGTTGTATTGTTCATGAGGGAGGTCCAGTAATGCCGATGTTGAAAATCTGGTGAAAATTACAAAAATGAGCACATTATGAGTGTGCATTGTGGAGTTTCTATGCACGCCGTAACTTTGCAAGTGTTTCCATTTTTCACACTGTTATACTCTCTGGCTGGAGGAATGGGAGCACAGGGTTGCGAGGACTCTGACTCCCACCATAACATATGGATACTGCTCTGCTATCTTGATGGAGGGATGGGAGCACAGGGTCACCCTTGCACTCCCACCCTGACATATGGATACTGTTGTACTATCTCAATGGAGGGATGGGAGTGCAAGAAGGACCCTGCTCTTCTTGGACACCGCACTCCCACCATGACATATGTATACTGTTGTACTATCTCAGTGGAGAGACCCTGCAGTCACAACCATGAATGTGGACACTGTTGTACTATCTGGATGGAGGGATGGGAGCACAGGATGCAAAGCCATGATGTATGGACACTGTTGTACTATTTGAATGAAGGGTGGAAGCGCAGGGTTCAAAGGACCCTGCGCTCCCACACAATAAAATGAGGATACATTCGTACTATCTGAAAAGAAGGAAATTCTTTGCAAAAAAACATTTTATGCATTAGTTAGGGTGAATGCCACAGCAACAAAACAGGGAACTGAGGCGTTAGGGTTTTCAACCCAAATACTCACCCAGGTTCCACCCCTACCACCCCCATTCCCCACTCTCCCCACACTAACAGGCCTCGTGGTTGCCATTGGGTCATCAGGTCTAACTCTCACCCCATTGTCCTATACTGTAGTGTGTGAAGCTGGTTTACATGTGGAATGGGGTGAGAGTTGGGCCTCATGACCCAATGGCACACCCTGACACCTGTTGGTAAAGGGAGGGTGGAGGGATGGGAGGGGTGGTAGGGGTGGGAACACTGGGGTGGGGTGTTAGTGTTGGAAAACCTAATGCCTCATTTCTCTGCTTTGTCACAATGGTATTCACCTAACTAATGCATTAACAAAGTTTTTGCAAAGAAAATATATATGTAACATATATATATATATATATATATATAAATATATATATATAACATATGAAACATTCATGCCAAAGTTGCATGGGCCCTTGTTACAAATTCATGAACCAGAAATGCAGATGATTCTGGGACCTTAAGCTCTGGTTTATGAGACTGGGATACTCCAGTTGGTAACCCACTGTCTGTATGGAGGATCCCACCCCTGTGTATGATCTCTGTCAGTAGGAGCACATCCAGGATTCCACAGTCCATAGATAGGTTGTACTGCATGCAGTGCCAGAATTCTGCATCATATTCCAGCCAACTAGCCTCCCTTTGCACCTCTGGATATATATGATCCTATTCAAATAACTAAACAAGTCAACACTTTTTCCTGGGCCATCTGACAAATAGTGCTGGAGAAAACTGTAAATCCCACCATCCATTTGCTGAATACCCTGTTGACCTTAACTATCTCCTTTCAGAGACCTCTTTTTCTCCTTGTTTTCCTCCAGCTCCTTTAGGCCGCGCAGTAATGAAAACACGTCACATATTTGCACCTGTGAATCTGCTGGCAGACCTTTTTAGGCAGATGCTATCTGACTGCTGAGCTACACTGACATATCGCCCCAGGGTGGGGACCCCGCCACTAGCACTGTCTGTTACCACCTGCCCCCGGTGCTGTCTGGACAATGGACACCCCTTGAGTCCTGAATTGCCACCACAAAACACACCACTGCCTCCTATAGCTTGTCTAGCTTCTCATCTGGACAGAAAGGTCCAGCTATGGGATCTGGCAGGTTTTTGGGAGAGGGGGCAGTTGTACAGGGTCAACCTTGTGGGTTGATCAGGAGGGGTTGATTCCCTACTACCACCATGTCTGGTTCAGATTCATTTTTGGCCAGAGGCCCTCTTGACACCTGTGCTGGCAGATGGTCAAGGTTGGGAAGTCACTGGGGTGGGGGGGCTCTTCACACTCTTGTCACCATCGGTCTGAATTCCATATAAGAAAACACATTATCCCCATACTTAACTCACCTTTCTCCTGAGATTTCTTTGCTGCCTTGCTGGGGCGGGCTTCTGACTCATTACTGGCCCCTTCTATTTTTCTGGTGCCAAGTTCTCTTGAGTGCTGGGGCTGCTCAAGGCATCCAACCAAGCTTGGCTTTCTCTTTTACCTGATCCTCAGCTGGTTTTCCAGCACTGTGGTCTATTGTCTTACCAGATAGCACCTTTTTTGCTTACGGGCAATCTTACTCAGCAACTGCTGAAATGATAAGAAACTACACCGCAATTGATGCCTTCTGATCCTAAGTACCTCCTGCTCATTCTGCTGCAACTCTGCTACTGGTAGTTCTGAGATCTTCATGTGGGAGAGAAGAGTGAGAGGAACTACAAGCCAGAGCCCTGTTTAACCCCTCATTCTCCTCCACCATCTAGATGTCCCCACCCTGTGCACAACCCCAGAGGTTCCTCTCCAGTGGTAATGTCAGGGCATCTCTCCATCCCGTGGGCAGAACCATACCTGTCTACCTAGAGGCCAGGTGTCCAAGGAGGGCCAAAGACAATGGGTAATCTGCTGCAAGGCTTTGTAGACCATTTATTGGGTTGTTGTTGCATTAACCACACCTCCCAATGATGTGGCAGCACACCACATAGTGACAGCACATTTTTGAATTGTGAGTAATGCAGTAATAAAACTTATAAAATGTAAAATGGGCAAGGAAAATCCTTCATCCTGATTGGCTGTTACCTGTGCATTAGATCCGTCTAATGCACAGGTAAAACAAGTGCTGTCAAGCAGGACACAGTACCCAATACAAACTTAGGTGGCTGTTAGAATTTTAAAAGTAAACAGATACCATTTCCCACTAGCTGCCTGTTCACTGCACCTCCCTGTTGAATTTGGCTTGCTTGTAGTTATTATACTTATTCCTTGTTTGCTTGCTCTTCCTTCCCCCATTCAAACTCACAGACCTCAGAGATCCTCAATGACAATCAACTTCTTTCTTTCTAGGTAGAAAACCACCGGAATAACCACATCATGTTTAGAAGCCATGTGCATCTGACTCCCTCCTCTGATACTGCCATCACCAGTCCTCAAATGCTGCTCTCCAACTAAATGTAAATCTTGACGAGCACAGACATGGGAAACAGTGTTGCAGAAGTGCAGTTTTTTGTTTGTTTACATGTTTTACCATCATAGTCACAATCACAGCTGACATCCACAGTGAAGCACTCATGGCTTTCATCCCAGCTGCCAGCTCACTCTTTCGCTCAGACCTCAAACTGAGCGCACTTGACCCACCCCGGCTGCAGCTCCCTCCAGTGGTCCTCAAACACTGCCCTCCAACTGAATTCAGTTTTCAGCCACAGAGACAGTGGAAACAAATCTGCAGAAAAGCAGGTTTTTATTTGTTTAAATCTTGCCAACTGTCACATTGGACATCTCCAGTGAAGCAATCACAGCTTTCATCCAGGCTGGCCACTCGATCATTCAGTCAGACCTCAATCCGCACACCTGACCCCCCTGCTCCCGCCAGCAGTCCTCAAATGCTGCCTCAACTGAATTCAAATTTCAACCACAGAGGGGAACAACTGCAGAAAAGCAGATTTTTTTTATGTTTGTTTAAATCTTACCTGCACTCACAGCTGGCATCTTCAGTGGAGCACTCGCAGCTTTCATCCTGGCTGCCCACTTGCTCATTCTACCAGCATTTTAAAGTAAAGTAACACTTAGAATGTCTGCCAGCAAATGATTTAAACTTAGCTGCTTCATTTTGAGTGTGTGTGGGGGGGGAAAGACTACACCCATTGCAATCCCAGCTATGGTGGCTATTAAAGGTCAAAACACTTAAGAGCAAAATAGATTACATTAACATAATACAGGCGGAGGAACTATTTTATACAAAAACACATCACCGATTTAGTTTTTTACTATTAAAACATAAATTGTAATTTTACAATCCAATTTCTAAGCACAATAAGACACTCCATGGATGTGCATTACAGAGTTCTAACACATGGCAGAGGCTGAAGGCCCTTATCTTGTGGCATTATGCCTTACTATGCCCCTGGCTGTGCATTAGAACTGTCTAATCATTTCTTATTGCTTACATATTTCATGTTTGCAACACTGTTTCTTTTTTTTGTTTTGTTTAATTCTTTGGTAGCTAGGTAAGGCCCACAAGGCACAAGTGCCTGTTTACAGGAACTACCCTGGAGCACTGGGGTGGTTAAATGACTTGCTCAGAGACACAGTAGACAAGTGGATGTGGTGGGAATCAAACCCATGTCTGCTGGTTGTACCAAGCTCATTTATAGCTCATTACTCTAATCTCTAGACTATTTCATTTGTCTTTGCAGTGCACTGCTTTTGCTTTTGTCTGATTAGAGTTGGCTTTTTGCAGCATCACCCACCCTTGGTTCTGCACCGCCATTTACTTTGCCTTTAGTATGTGATGTCTCTGTTTTGTTGCATGCTCCTCTTCTAGTCTCATATGGCATCGAGTACTGAAATGCTGTACTGTGGGGCCTTACTGTTAACTACTATTTTTACTAATACCGAGATGATGTGGTTTTGATCCTAATTTCGAAAACAAATGTATTTTAAATAAACTAAAAATATACACTATGATGTAAGTGTAATCATAGTAGCATCCAAGAAAGTACATGAGTAACTTAGCTCACACAGTACAACAAAGTTGCAGATTGACCTTCAGGAAGTGGCTGGATTTCCTAGCTTCTCCTGCATGCCAGATGGTATGATACAAAATTTAGGGATGCACTGAATGTAGGTACTGTCTGTATGCACCCCATAGTTATTTTATTTATTGTCTTCTCTTTCCATTATGGTTTTGATCACATAGCCAATGAGGTCAGCTTCCATTGTCCATGAAAGGACTAGCCTGGATTACAGGCTTGTTGGAAGACAAATGCAACAAGATGATTATCTAAAAGCAATCTTAGAGTTTATATTCGGATGTTCATTCTTTCGGATGAGACGTTAAACCGAGGTCCCACTTGCCTGGATTGGTGGTAGTTCACGGATGTTAAAGACCCCATGGCACTTATCGAAAAGAGTAGGGGTCCTGGCCAAACTTCCTCAGTCACTAAAAATACCACCAACAGTTTAATCTGGTTCAAGGTCAGTCGGCATTCATCTGTATCCCCTCCTGGGCCATGCCTGAAAATAGGCAGGATTTGTCTATTGCACTTACCGGTCAACAAAACTAAATAAAATAAATAAAAAATAAATAAATAATAATAAATAAATAAATAAATAAATAAATAAATATTTGGCAACTTTATTTCAGGTTCTTAAAAATGTTCAAGCTGTTGCTTACTCATAATGTCAAAGGATTCTTTCTGTTTACATGAGTCACTGTTACTCTCATAGACAGTGTTTATTAAACACTGGAACGGATCCTTGCCAACTGCAAGGACACACTGATGTTTCAAACATTTCACATGAGTTTAGGGGCTTGCAGACTTCGTAAAGCAGCTTTGACAAAAATGGACCTGTGTTGTATTTGTTGGTGCACTGCAGTGTTTTATTTAAAATGGCTTGTTTGCATACCATAGTCTGATTGGACAAAGAGTTTTAGAACAACTGGACAGATCTCAGCATGACCCACTGTCTGAAATCTTACATTAGCCTTGCATTTCATTGTTATTTTCCTTTCTCTTAATGAACTGATTTTTCCTTTTTTACAAGCCTTTAAAGCTAGAATTAATTCTTTAATAACACAAAGGCACACCAGTGTGTGTCATTGGGAGTTTATGCAGTTCTTGAGTGGTTTCTCAGCTTGCCTCATAACATACTACATATAGCAGCAGTAAATCCCATCCACCTAAGTGTCTTATTGGGTGTTTACTCACCTGGTAAAGGTGATTGTGTTGGTTGACATCCATGGCACTCCAGACATTACCTCATGGGTTTTAGCCCACCTGATAGGCTAGTGATGCACATGACTCTAGGATCAAATTTCTAGTATATCAGGTCCCAGAAACCCCTGCTCTCCAGTTCGAATCTTCCATAGCTGAAATCAAGGTTAGTAAAGCGCAAATACAAAATCCAAGAAAAAGACAATACAATCATTGTACATAATGATGCAACCTGAGACTTAAGCTCGTGTGGCCAATAGGCCCGTTTTATTTTCCTATTATATACAATCTAATCTTGATCCATAATAGGTCGACTGTCGGACTTCTCACCCTTGTGGTTGAGCCCGTAGTAGAATATACCCTACCCCTCCTCAGATATGTTTGGAAAAAACTCCGGTCCGGTCACTCTGAGTACTCTGTTGGGAGGGTCTTGGAGTGCCATGGATGTTAACAACACAGTCACCTTTACCAGGTGAGTAAACACCATTGTGATTGGTTGACCATCCATGGCACTCAGGCACAACCTCATGGGTAGATAAGTAGCAGTATTGTACCCTAGGGAGGAAACCGAGTGGTCTATGAGTGAGAGGTGGATGTGGCTGTTAGGAGGATCTGTGTGGCAAAAGTGGGCTGTATGTTGTACAGGTGCTCAAGCCTATAGTGTCTAGTGAACATATATGGATGGAAGACCATGTTGCTACTTTGCATATGTCTTCTGTAGACATGTGCCTTTCACGCCAGGATGTGGCTACTGATCTAGTGGAGCGGGCCTTGATACCCTCGGGGATGTTGTATGCTTGGCTAGATAAGCTTCCTGTATGGTTCTTCTGAGCCAGCCAGCGATCGTGGTCTTGGAAGCTATCTTACCTTGTCTTTGTCCCCTTGTAACGATAAATAATCTCCGTCTTATGTAGGGGCAGCGTCCTGGCTATGTAAATGGAGGGTGATCCCAACATCCAGATGATGTGGGATCAGCTTAACACCCTGTTGTGTGTCTCCAGAGAAGGTAGGCAACTCGATGGGTTGTTCCCTATGGAACACTGTGGATACCTTCAGTTGGAAGGCTGGAACCGTTCATAGCGGACACCTTGAGGGTGAAAACTGTATAAGGTTCCTTATATGATAGTACCCTAGCTCTCCGATCCATCAAGCTGAGCAGATGGCGACAAGGAAGCAAGCCTTGAGGCCCACCCAGAATAGGTCCACCTTATGGAGCGGCTCGAAGGGGCTGAACTGAGGAGTCCAGTACCAGTGGAGATCCCATGGTGCAATGGTGGGTCAGACTCTGGGTCGGAGCACTTCCACTGCTCTTAGAGCGTAGGGCATCAGGGTGTGCTTCTGGGCTGTATCCCCGATGGGGGCCGTGGCCGCTCAATGGCCAAGAGTTGTACTCTGAGGGATGAATGGGCCAGCCCTTGTCTACTCCCTGTTGGAGAAATAAAGAATGGTTGAAATGTCCAGTTGCTCTGGGTCCTTACCATGCTCTGACACCACTTCACAAATAGAGACCATTGTCTACCATAGGTGGATGGTCGAGGGCCGTCTAGATTGTAGCATCGTCAATATGATGGACTCATGGTAGCCTGCTCTCATCAGTATTTTTCTTTTCAGGAGCCAGGCCGTGAGTTTCAGGAGTCTCGGGGCGGGTGGAGTATTGGGCCCTGTGTCAGCATGCACTGCTTGGTAAGGCAATCTGAGGCTGGCTAGTGTCATGTCGAGGACCATGGCAAACCATGTCCTCCATGGCCAGTAGAGGGCCACTAGGATGATGGTACACCGAGATGCTTGGATCTTGCTTAGTACCTGGGGAGTAAGGGAAGGGTGGGAACATGTAGGCATGCTCCGGGACCACGGTTGTGACAGGGCATCGGTTCCCTGTGACCGGCTTTCCCTGAACCATGAATAGAACACCTGAACCTGTGTGTTTTTCGTTAGGCCATGAGGTCCATGGACACTGGCCCCAGGCTTCCTGGATCATCTGGAAGAGGTCAGGATGGAGCTGCCATTCTCCTGGGTGAACCTGTTGCCGGCTGAGCCCAGTCTGCTCGCACATTGAGTCTGCCTGCGAGATGCACTGTGCTGAGGTGGCTGAGGTTGGTTTGCGCCCAATTGAGGACTGATGTTGCCTCCTCAGCAGGCTTTGCTCCTGGTGTCACCTTGTTTTGCGTTATACGCCACCGTGACCTGGTTGTCTGAGCATATAAGAACCGACTGGCCGTAGATGAATGATTTGAAAGCTTCGAGGGCATGAGCTATGGTCCTCATTTCTAGGATGTTGATGGATAATTTGGCTTCTGTTGGTGTCCATAGGCTTTGAGCCATCAAGTCGCCTAAGCACGGTCCCCAGCCAGACAGGCTCACATCCATTTCTATTGTGGCAGTGTAAGATGCCTCTAGTGGGACCCCTCTTGTGAGGTTGGACTTCACTGTCCACCATGTTAGAGAGTGTTTCACCAATGGTGGAAGTGGGACTACGACTTGTAGATTGTACCTGCTCGTGATCTCCGAGTGAGATACGTAAGTCTGGATCGGTTGCATGTGCCATCTGGCCCAGGGTATGAGGTCTGCAAGATGCCATGCACCCTAGCAACTGGGTTATGCATCCCATGGTTGTCTGATGGCAGGATCTCATGGACGGGCCAGGGCTATCAGATTGAGCAACCTTGTTTGAGAGGGTTTGCCCATCCCTGTGACGTGTTGATTAGTGCCCCAGATGTTCAATCTGTTGTGTGGGCACCAGATGGCTTTAGCCCAGTTCACTACCCAGCCGTGTTTCTCAAGTGCCTGTAGGGTGGTCAATGTGTCTCTGTGCAATTGCTCCTTGGAGCGTGCTCGAATGAGCCAGTCATCCAAGTAGGGTATGATATCCAGACCCTGATCCCAGAGTCTGGCTACTAGAATGATGGACACCTTGGTAAACACCCTTGGTGCTGAGGTGAGCCTGAAGGCAAGGCCTGATACTGGGAGTGATGGCCTAAAATGTGGAAGCTGAGGTATTGTCGGTGTTTTGGTATGATGGGAATGTGGAGGTATGAGTCCTTCAAGTCTATGGATGTGAGGTAATCGCACCCAGATGCTGCGGAGGGTTGATCTTATGATCTCCATTTTGAACCTGTAGCACACCACGTGTTCGTTGAGGTGTTTCAGGTCCAGGATGGGGTGAAGTTCTCCGATTTCTTGTTCAAGAGAAAGAAAATGGAGTACCCTAGTTTCTGCTCGTGCATGGGGATGGCTGGATGGCTGTGGGATGTCAACATACCAGGTACACAACTACAGAAGGGACAGGGAGGGTAAAGAGGAGGTGGAGTAGCTCTCTACATAAGGGAAGGGATCAAAGCTACAGAACTAAAAAGTAAAGGGGAGGACAAGAGGAACTCTGGGTCACTTTGGAGACAGGGAATGGCATCACAATCCACACAGGGTTGTATACAGACCCCATCTCAAGGGAAGGAAATGGACAAGAAGATGATAAAGGCATTCTCAAAATGGCTGAAAAAGGGAGATACTGTTGATGGGGGACCTGAATATGCCAGAAGTTAACTGGGTGACATGGTCTGCAGCCACATCCAAGAGCAGGGTCATTCTTGATGCCCTACAGGGAGCATGCCTTAGACAGCTAGTGGTGGAACCCACTTGGGAGGGAGCAATATTAGACCTGGTACTCTCAAATGGAGAGAGGATCATAAACTTAGAAGTCAGTAGACATCTGGGAACAAGTGACCACTGCACAGTGTGCTTCACAATAAACACAACCATGGAGACAAGCCATACAAAGACAAGGATACTGGACTTTAGAAGGGCTGACTTTGGCATAATGGGTGAATACCTGAGGAATGCATTAGCAACTGGCCAGAAAGGAGGGTGGAAGAACAATGGAGAAAATCAAAACTGCCATCATGGAGGCAACAAGCCTTGTGTGAAACAAATAAAGAAAACAAAGCGGAATAAAACACCACTATGGCTCTCAAAAGAGGTGTCAGGAAGGTTAAGGAAAAAGGCTGCATTCAAAAGTATAAAGAATCACAGACGGAGACGACAGGGAACTGTATCAATTAAAGCAGAAAGAAGTGGGAAGGTAGTCAGAAAAGCAAAGGCCCAAACCGAGGAAAAGATAGCCAACTCAGTTAAGAATGGGGATAAAACCTTTATAGGTACATTAGGGAGCATAGAAAGTTAAGGGAGGGATAGTAGATTAATAAAGGAGAGGGAGGTGGGCAGAGGAGACAGTGAAAAGGCAGAGATATTGAATGAATACTTTTGCTCAGTATTCACAAAAGAAGATGAGGAGGAGTTACCTAAACCAAACAGTAGAAGTACTCTGGATAGTGGGGTTGACACCAGTCCATTTACAGAAGAAAGGCTACTGATAGAACTCCTAAAACTCAAGGTGGACAAAGCAATGGGGCTTGACGGGATTCATCCTAGAACCCTAAAAGAGCTAAGGGAGGACCTAGTGACACCACTAACCACACTTTTTAACAAATCATGGGAAGATGGGTGGTACCTGAGGACTGGAGGAGGGCAGATGTGATCCCCTTCACAAAAGTGGGAGCAAGGCAGAAGCAGGAAACTACAGACCTGTTAGTTTGACCTCAGTGGTGGGAAAATGATGGAATCACTTCTGAAAGAAAGAATTGTTGAGTACCTAGAGGCCAGCGGGCACAGGACCCAAAGCAGCATGGATTCACAGCAGGAAGGTCATGTCAGATGAATCTAATTGATTTCTTTGACTGGGTGAACAAAGTAATAGACCAGGGAGGGCTGTGGATATGGCCTACCTAGACTTTAGCAAGGCATTTCACACAGTCCGCACAAAAGATTAATAATCAAGTTAGCCAGCCTGGTAGTGGGTCCCAGGGTGGTAGCCTGGGTAGCAAACTGGCTGCACAACAGGACACAGAAGGTAATAGTGAATGGAACACATTCTGAAGAAAGGGGTTACTAGTGGAGTACCTCAGGGCTCAGTACTGGGTCCAGTCCTCTTTAACGTCTTTATAGGTGACATTAGGAGGGTCTGGAAGGAAAGGTATGCCTCTTTGTGGATGACACAAAGATCTGTAACAGAGTTGATACACAAGGGGGTTAGAAAGGATGAGAAGGGACTTGGCAAGGTTGGAGGAATCTTCAGACATATGGCAACTTAGGCTCAATGCAAAGAAGTGCAAAGTAATGCACCTGGGAAATAAAAATCCAGGAGAAGAGTACACAATAGCAGGAGGTACTAACAACAATAATGAAAAGGATCTGGGTGTAGTCATATCAGATGACCTAATGGTGGGTAAGCAATGTAGAAGTCAGTAAGGAGAGCTAGGGGATACTGGGATGCATAGGGAGGGCATCACAAGTAGAAAAGGAAGTGGTTATCCCTCTATACAGACAGTTGATGAGACCCCATCTGGAGTACTGCATGGCAGTTTTGAAGACCTCATCTACGCAAGGACATAGACAGGATGGAAGCAGTCCAGAGGAAGGCAACTAAAATGGTGCAGGGTCTACAGCAGAAACCATATAAAGAGAGACTGAGAGAGCTTAATATGTATACCCTTGATGAAAGGAGGGACAGGGGACATGATAGAAACTTTTAAGTACCTCAAGGGAATCAACAAAGTCCAGGAGGTAGCATCTTTCAGAAAAGAGATGTGTAAGAACAAGGGGCACAATTTAAAGTTAGAGGGATGGCTCAGGGTAATGTGAGGAAATTCTTTTTCACGGAGAGAGTGATGGACGAATGGAACCGCCTTCCTGGAGAGGTTGTGGGGTCTAAAACAGTGGGGAATTCAAACATGCATGGGACAGACATAAGGCAATTATAGTGGGGGTTGCAGGAAGTAGGCTGTTGGTTAACTAGAATCTGCAGCTTTTCCAATAGGAAGGGAAATGGGCAGACTGGGTGGGCCAAGTGGTTCTTATCTGCCATCAAAGTCTATATTTCTATGTTTCTCTGTTTTGTAGCAGTTCCGACAGGATATGTTGGACCTGATGTGGGGTTGTCTTCCTTTTGGTGATGGGGGAGCTTAGAAACCTGTGTGTGATGGGGGAGGACAGCTCTATATAGTACCCCTTGATACTACTTCTAGGACCCACCTGTCCGAGGTTGTGTTGAGCCACTGATGCTTGAACAGTGATAGTCTTTGTCCCACGGGGGGGTACGACCCCTGTCCTTGAAGGATTCTGGGCACGTAGTCATTGTTGTTTCCCCTGTACCCTCTACCTCTTCCCCAACTTTTGGCCATGGGCTCTAAAGGAGGGCATTTGGTAAGCATGGGAGAAGGAACTACGGTAACTGTTGGATGTTCCTCTGCCTCGAAAGGAACTGTTCTGGAGAGTGTGTGTCCTCATGAGGTTGGTATGACCTGTTCCTCTCAAACCTCCGCCTACTGAAGGGAGGTAGGTGTACTTGGTCTTGTTCTTAAGGAGGTCTCTGCCTCCTCTTTTTGTTTTAGGAAGTCCTGTAGGCCCTCCCCAAAACATGCTTCCCTTCATGGGTAAATTTTGTAATAATGTCTTTGATTCATTGTCAGCGTCCCATAACTTCAGCCACAATGCTCTCCTGACATAATTGGTGATGGCTGTGGCCCTGGCGTGCAGTCTCAGGGTGTCCACCGCCATGTCCGCCAGGTATTTAGCTGCATCGAGAGTGCACTCTAAAAGTTCTGCCTCCTGGACTTAGGGTCTGCTTGCTCTTGGGGTTCCTCGAGCCAGCGGATTTGTGCATGAGCTGTGTAGATGGCTGTCATAGCAGTTTTCATGGCAGTTCCTCGACCTCAATGCCCTCTTTAGCATGTCCTCTACTTTCATCCATTGGATCTTTAATGCTATGGTCCCGAGGGTAAGATGGTTTTCTTGCTGGGCGCCGCCACCTGTGGGTCGATGGTTGGAGCTTTGCACCAGAGATAGGCTTGTCTTCTTGGACCAGATACATCCTGTCCAAGTTCCTTCTATTTGACATTCTGCCCGGCTCTGTGGATTGCCACTCCTTGTTGAAGACGCCCTCAATTGCTGGACATACGGGAAGGTCTCAGAGGTGGTCGCTCTGCTGGATCATGGGGTCTAATTTTGACTCTGGTTTACTCTCCTCGACGTCGAACCCCATAGTGGCTTTGACAATTTTCATGAGGCCTGGGACCATGTCAAGGAGCACAATTTTGAAGTGAGGGAAGGTACGGCTTTGGTTCCATTTTCTCATCGTCGGTGTCCACTCCATCCTCTTCCTCTGGTATATCTTTGTCTTCTCCAGAGTCTGGTCAAGGGATCGTCTGGTGCCAGGTTATCAGAGTCTAGACATTTCTCAGAGGGCCCCTGCCTTGTCTGGTTCCAGAAGTGGTGCTGTTGTTCTATGCTGCGTAAGAGATTCGAGTTTCTCCATTATCTTCAGCATGAAGTTCTGCTGGCTCTCCATCATCGCAACTGTGGCCTGTTGGTTTTGAATCATGAGGGAACCAGGATCCATCCAAGTGGGGTGTCTGGGCCCTGGATTGCTGGACCCATGACAGGAGTTTGCTCCATTGATAAATCGTTGTCGTCAAGAAGACAGGCAGAGCAAAGGGGGCCCAGAGCTTGGGGCAAGAGGGTAGCATTGCAAGAGGAACACTTCTTGGCCTTGACCATCTGGTGAGAGAGAGAAGGCAAGCATATAGTTAGGGCTAGTGCAAGGTCCAGTGGACAGATCTTTGCCCATAGTTACCAATGCAATTGTACTGGTCTAGCACCGCAATGGGAGAACCATAGGTGCAGACAGGCCGTATGGTCATTTAAAGGGGCCCTGTGTTATCCCTCTTTGTGGTCAGAACAGCATGAGGGGTTGCTGTGGGAGGGACCCCTATGGATAGGCTCCCCAACCTGGCAGTCGCTATAGGAAGGGACCTCCAGTATAGTGGTGGATCTACGGGTCACTGTGGGAGGGACCCGAGTGAAAATAGGGTGAAACTAAAGTCGCCACATGTACACCAAAGGTTGCTGGGAGAGGGGCCTGTGTGTAGAAATGAGGAGAAATTGAATTCATGATCTGTATATGGAGGTCGCTATGAGGGACCCCATATAGAAGTGAAGGAGCCGTGGGCTCATGTGGGCTGTTATTTGATTCCCCTTGTTTGAGCATTTGACCCCCCAGTATGCCTGAGTTAGAGCAGAACAGGCTAGAACTTGATTCGAAAGGGTTTGAAGTCCCAGGGTCAGGGGATGGTAAATTCTGATGTTCCTGTACCACAGGAAGGACTGTAGGCCATCAACCCCACCCCCAGGAAGCTGAGGCCCTCGACCATGTGGTCGTGTTGTAGGGGTCTCATAATTGGCCTTGGCACCAACGCTGAAGCTTCTCCTCGCCACCACGTGCGCGAGAGGCCCAGCCATGTGGTGCGAAGAAGGAGGCCTGAAGGTAGGTCATGAACTTGCATTGTCGCTGGAGGCCGCTGGAGGCCAATAAGGGGCCTCGGGTTAGTACATGTCCTCCTGGGAAGCAGAACACAAGTGCCTATAGCGACAGGATGATCGCTCTTGTGACTGCAGCCCCTGAACTAGGTGTCTGCTCCGGAGAATCAAGAGCCCACCATGCGGCGTGTGGAGGGCAGAAGGCTGCAGGACACGGTAGGCCAGAGGCCTAGGCCTACCCCTCAAGAGAGCAGCGATGTTGTGAGCACAGAGGAGGCTCCCACAGCACAGAGCACCTTGTGGATGCTTACAGAGGGCCTCTTGGGAAAAGGCGAAGGGAAAGGCCCTAAGCGGGTAAATTGCTCAATGAGCTAACACGCGTGCAGCACTGGGGTTCAGGATTGCGGGGCCGTGAGGAGCCTGGCACGATTCAACCAAACATATAACAAATTAAAATGGGAATCCTCTAAAGGTCTCTTCTGATTCAAACGACACTTTGTAGCGCAATATCCCGATAACAACAGGATAGCATACATACTGTTTAAAACATGTGAAACTGTACTGAATGGCAGTAAAATACAGGCTAGAAGCCTGATTCAAACTTAGCAACACGATTAAACTTGCAATACTTTGCTGGCTTCTGCAGAGTTTAGAATCTCTGCTCCCAAGCCAAAACAGTCTCTCATAATTTATGCCTAAATAAACCTCAAATGATCAGAGGTAAAATGAACAAACTTAAAGCCACATAGCTGGCTTTTTGCTACCCTGGATATGATTAGTGCCTCCATGGGCTGCATTTTATTGTGAAACAGCAATATATTTCAATGTATATCAAAGTATTCATTATAGTCATTAAATCAGAGGCCTACCTTTCTGTGTGGAGCAGACAGGGATCCTGGTGTGCTTGTTGCCTTATCAGATACACGATTTGAACTGGAGAGCAAGGGTTTCTGAGACCTGGATATACCAGAAATTTGATCCTAGAGTCATGTGCATCACTAGCCTATCAGGTGGGCTAAAACCCATGAGGTAATGTCTGGAGTGCCATGGATGGTCAACCAATCACAATGCTGAATTGTAAACTGCACAGATCAGCAACACTGTGTCAGGCTAAAGGACTAGCAGACAAAGGTCTATATGCAAGTAATGAGCCATGATAGGGTGTGCATTATAGGATTTTATTGCATACCCCAGTGGTGTAGTAAGGTATGAGATGAGGCTGAAGGCCTATTGTCTTACACTCCTCGGAAGAGTATTAAAATCCTATGTTGCACACCCACCTGGAGGAGCTTATTACACTTATAAAATGTCTCCAATTAGTTTATTTGGGTAGGAAAATTGGACTCAGCACCTGACTGTGTATTTTAGAAATTTAATGCATAGACAGGTGATGTCTCAGTCAATGACATTTCTAGATTTTTTTGTCATTTTATAAAGATATATATATATAGAGATATAAATATATAAATAAAATATATATATATATTAGAGGCAAAAACTCAGTTTAATGCATCAGTTAGGGTTGTTTCACAGGACAAAGTAGGAAATTTGAAGTTAGGGTTGAAACCCCCTTGCACCCTCCAGCCCACCCCCTACCAGCATCAGGGTTCACATTGGGGTCATCGGTCTCTAACTCTCACCCCATCACATGTGGAAAGAAGCTGAGGAACAGGAGAATGGGTGAGAGTTAGGACCAATGACCCCAACGGGCACCCCGATGCTGGTTGGGGGCTGAGGGGCAAAGGGTTTCAACCCCAACATCGAATTTCTCACTTTGTCGCTGTGGAACAACCCTAACTGATGCATTACACAGAGTTTTTGCCTCTAATTTCCTTCTTTGAGAATAATTATGAGAACTAGTGAATGGGACGCGGTGGTGGGAGCAGAGGGCCCTTTGGCCTCACACTCCCACTGCATGTCTTGTCACATAGTAACATGGTGCCCACAAACGCAAATGGTAATGCATGGTGACACAAAGAGAAACAGTACTGTAGACACAAATGGTAAAAATAATGCAAATGCAAGCGCAAATGAAAATGCAAAGGGTAATGCACATGGTGGCTAGATGGGAACAGTAAGTGGAAAGGGTACAGAACCAAGCAGAAGTGGAAAGGGTAACAGTAATGTGTTACACAGGCTGGTTTTGCCTCAAAAGCTGCATAGAGAAAGACAGTGAGTACAAAGAATGTATGCATAATAATGGGTATCGGAGCAGAAAATGAGGAGTTGGAATACTAAATTGCTTATATCTCAGGAACCGTACGACATAGAAAATGTTTTAAAGTCATATGATTTATGACTTTTCCTGGCTAGTTTTGAGCATTTTCGGCTAAAGTCCATATCTCGTACCGTTTCCGAGATATGGCCCACTGAAAAGCCGCAAACACCGTAATGTTATCCTATGGGAAAAAAAAGAGAAGTTAGAGTGCCATAACTTTGCCTCCCTGTAATATTTTTCACCAAACCACAAACAGAACATCTGCGTGATGTTGGCTTTTCCCTCAAATTTTAGCCAAAAAGACCAAACCGTTATTTTGCAGCAGGGTGGCAAATGATTCCTGTAATGCGGCGGGCGCGTAATGTTATCCTATGGGAAAAAGCATCAGCTTTGGAGTGCCATAACTATGCAGCCCTATAATATTTTTTAACCAAAATACTGAAAGGCACATCTGTGAGATGTTTGCTGCGTTCCTCCAAATTTCCAGCCCAAAAGATGAAACCGTTCTTTTGCAGCAGGGTGGCAAATAATTGCTGTCATTTAGCCACAGCCTGGAAAAGTACTGTCGAACTTCTTTAAGTAAGCTTTCGGAAATTATGCGATAGTGTTTGAATGCTAAAGTATTCTGGAAAGTACCAGAAATGTGAAAATATATTTCTGGGGGTGTTTTACCCCAAACTAAAGACATGGCTAGAATCCTCAGGGTCCGACTAGGTGAATACAAAAAGAATTAGGTTGCTAGAGGGTCACAAATTTAAATGCCAAGCATTTTTCTGATGACCAACTGAAAACAAAATGGCGGATTTTAAGCATAGTAAAGGGCCATTTAGAAAGTAAAACTGCATTTGCCAACTTTCGAACTTTTGTTAACTTTTCCCATTGACTTATAATGGGAACTTGTTTTTGAATAACTTTTGAACGTTTTTGATTTTGATTATTGTTCCTCATTTAGTGATCCCACTCTAATTGACAGATGATCTAGGGAAAGAATTCAAAGAAGATTTACTAAGCACATCACTGGCATGTGCTCCTTATCTTATAATAAAAGATTAAAAGTTAAATCTTTATGCTATGGAATATCATTCCTTGAGAGGAGACCTTTGTTTGCTCTTAGAGCCATGAAGGATGAGTTTTGTTTGAAGCCATTTATCTGAATTGGCATCCATCAGCTTGTCTTACTAGATCACATAATTTGAAATTAAAGACCATTACAAATAGAACATCAAAGGAAATAACTTTTTACACAGAGGATAATCCTAATATGGAACTCCCTCCCACATGAGGTTGTGCATAGTGATAATTTGACTCAATTTAAATTAAAGCTTGACTCATACATGGATGACTTAAAATATGAAGTCCACCTAGCTTAGGTGGTGTGATCAAAATGGGCATGTCCTTCGATCACGTATATACCTATGAACCTATGTTTAATATTTTCTCATGAAATCTTCAAAAGGCACATCGGGGACCCCGTCACACACTCCCTGAACATTTCGGACCGGTCATGCAAAACTGCAACCTGTAGAGACGAGCAAAGAATTCCAAAAGTGTAAATGCGCGATTGATCATGCTTAATAACTCTGCAGCCGATATCTGAACAGTACGAAGGTTGGCAGATCCCAAGATGAATGGTTTTGATTGTGTATTCCAAATTTCAGGTAAATCCATTGCATGGCTGCAAAGTTATTAAGGTGCAAAATTTTAGGTTTAACATGTAAATGGCTCCTCAACCTAATTCATGGTAGCACTACTGCTTCCATTATATATATATATATATATATATATATATATATATATATATATAGATATTATATTCATTGCAAAAGCAATTTGTAATGCACTAGTTAGGTTGAACACAAAAAAGTAGGAAATATGGTGTTAGGTTTTACCTACACCCCACCTCAGATAGTAGTAAGTAACAGGAAAACATTATGATTTCACCTCTCTTGTCTCTTTGCAAATCAATCGTGGGTTTGCCTTGGAGTTGTCAAACCTAATGCTCACCCCATCCTATCAGTAAATAAGCTGAGATGGGTACAGTATATGAAAATGGATTGAGTGTTAGGGATGACAACCCCAAGGCACACCCACACCTGATTTGTGAAGAGGCAAGAGACATGAAACCATACTGTTTTTTCCTGTTGCTCCCTGTAGGTAGAGATGGGTGAAGTAGCTCAAATTAGCTCCATGAAGTGATTCATGGAGTGAAGGTGAATTCACTGAGTGTTCGCGTAATGCGGTTTTGAGTACTTCACTTTATAATTGGTAACGCAGTCCATTAAAAGCAATGACTTCATGTTACTCTGCTTTCCCAAACCACTACTCCACCAATTTTAAGATGAAGTACATTGAAAACAATGTTCTTTGCCTCACTTCACCTTTTTTTTAAGCTCCAAAAGTGAATTTTGCAGTGATTTCTGGAATTTCAGGTCACATGGGCTCTAGAATGTTCTGCACAGCCTCAGTTTGGGGTAGTGTGTGTAGGAAGCTGTAGGAGACAATCTGCTCTGAGGGCTCTCTGTGATTCAAACCTTCTAAAAGCTGTTAAAAAGCCTTTTGAGTAATTTTTTTTTTGCTGAAACTTTAGTTCATTGATTGTAGGAAACCCTCCTGTGCTCATATCATCAAGCGTTTATTGTTTGTGTGTGGATTTTTAATGTTAATGTACAACATTCAGTCTGTGCACTGAGATACAGTGGAAGTGTGCTTTGAGGAGGGGCATATCTGTGGTGTAGGTAGATTAACTTGGAGAAAAGACAGTGCTTTCTGTTTTGGTGATATTTTTCTTGTGTAACTGTTAATGTACACACAGTAATATTTTCAATAATTCTTGCCTTTTTGCTGATTGTTGTGGTGCAGCAGTGCATAATTTTAGTTTGTTTAAAATATGTGGTTATAGTACTGAAGTTTTCAATTTGCTACACATTACTTAGTGTGTGTGAGTATGTGTGTGACGCGTGTCATCAAATCAGACACCTTTTATTGTGCCATATAATAATTTCAGCAATGTGAACCTGCTATCCACTGCAGCTGTGTGATTTTTGTACTTCTTGTGGTATCTTTACTGGTACTAGTGACTGTTACTGCAGCGGTGCAGTACACTGCCCCCCCATGGCCTGCCCCAACTGGCAAGGTATTCTTCTCAGATTTGAATTTCTGATGGTGAGCACCGGTTAGGTGTTGTGTCTTTCGTCTGCATCTTTTCAGTGCACAGCACAATCTTAATCTGTCTGTGCATTGGCATCTCTTTAGGGCCCAATCTCCATCTGTAACTTAAGTCACAGTTGTTTCTTTGGCTTCCCTTCAGAGTACTGGACAGGTGTGGTGCATAATTCTGCATGAACATTGTACTCATTAATATGCATTTTAAGTCAGGACCATCATCACAAGTCACTCATGATACAAATCACATTCTTCATCATCGCGGTCACAAATGCAGTCACAAATCACTATTCATGATCACGTCACAAATCACAACATACATTTTTTACTAGTTACTTGGATGTATTGCAAGCCTGTTTTGTAGTATATATCTCCAGGCTTCACCACCCCACCATTGTACTCATTAGTATGTGTTTTAAGTCAGGGAGTTTTGTGCTACAGCTCACTGGGGAAGTACAGCCACAGGCATTCACTTTCCTTCCTGTACAGCTTGTGAGTTACAGTACTGTAAGTAGTGGCCCCAATTTGCTCCATGAAGTGATTCACTGAGTAACGAGAATCTGTGGAGAATTCCACACTTGCTTTGGAGTACTTGCTTCATAATGAGGAACGCTAAGTCCATTGAAACCAATGACTTTGCATTATTTCACCTTCCCCAAACCACTTCTCCATCATTTAAGGTGAAGTACATTGAAAGCAATGTACTTCACCTCACTTCACCCTGTAATTGAGCTCCAGATGAAATTCTACAGTTATTCATGGGATTGCATGTCACATGGGTTCTAGATTGATCAGCACAGCCTCAGTTCACACAGTAATATTTTCAGAAATTCTTGAAATTTTTTGTTGATTGTTGTGGTGCAACAGTGTATAATTTCAGTGTGTTTAAAACATTTGGTTATATTTCTAAAGGTTTTCAATTTGCTATGCATTACTTGTAGTGTGTGTGAGTGTGTGTGTGTGTGTGATGCGTGCCATTAAATCAGACACCTTTTATTATGTTACAGAGTAATTGCAGCAGGCTGACCCTGCTATTCACTGCATCTACCTGAATTTTTATACTGCTTTGTGTTATCTTTAATGGTAGTGGATTGTTACTGCTGTGCACTAATCCCCAACTAGCGAAATGTATTCCTTTCCAGATTTGGATTTGTGACTCGTGAGCACTGGTTAGGTGTTATTGTGCCTTTTGTATGCATCCCTTGAGTGTGCAGCACAATCTTAATCTGTCTGTGCATTTGCATAGCACCATTAATTCTGGGAGACTGCATTTCTTATTACGCCTCATTTCTCTTCGTCAGCAGTGGGAATTTTCTGGACACAAGACAGTAGCACTTTGGGGATGCACATTCATTCTGGTGACTGTGTGGGTGTGATACTACCAATATTATTGTCACTTCACCTTACTTTACGTTTAAGGTGGAATGACAATGCAAATAATAATAACAAGGGTGAAGTGAGCCTTTCCTATGGGGCACTCTAACAGTGAAGTGCCAATGCAAGTGGCCACTTCACGCTCATTTCACCAGCAGATTTAAATTCACTGCATCTCTACCTGTAAGTGAGATGGAGTGTTAGGGTTCTAAACCTAACACCTTATTTCCCTACTTTTGTTGGTTCAACACTGACTAGTGCACTAGTGAAGTTTTTCAATGAATTTCCTTACTTTCTGAGGCAGTGTAATTGCATCCTTTTTGCCTGTGGGATTGCAGGCCCTGCACTCTCATCCCTCTGGCTCTGCACTTGCATTTGTTGCAAGCAGCAATGAAACTGTCAGCATAGCCTTGTTATTACCCCATGTCATGAGCCCTGTAGTGAAAATGTTTAAATCCCCACCATAACGTCATTCCGTGGCATTGAAAACATCATTCCACACCACAGGTGCGAAAACACATTTTGTCCAGGATTTAAGAAATGACAGCTGTCATGTTCATTAGGTGTTCTGAAAAATGGCTATGTTGAAAATTTGGGAGCAAAATATTTAAAATTAGCAACGTTATGAGCAAGCATAGTAAAATCTCAACATGTCTGCATGCACTTTGCCATTTTATATATTTTACCCTAAATTTTCAAGATAGCTCTTCTTATACTCCACCTCATGAACAAAGGTGGTGAAAAGTACAAATTCTGTGCCAACTGTGATTTCAGTAAGTAACTATGAAATTGCCTTTCTGGCCAGATTTGTGTAGTTCCACGACCATTGTTCACAAGGTTTGGGTCCCAGAAAAGACCAAGTTGAAAATTTGGGCTCAAAATTTGGAAGAACTCCAAAGTTATTCACCAAAGTTCAAAACCCCATAGAAATTCTTTGAACCACACTTACTTTAGTATCTGATATTGTAGTAGGCGGTTGCAACATTAAGACATGTCTTTGATTGGAGAGTGGGTCTTCACCCTGAGATCTGTTCAGCTAAGTAAGAGTGTGTGGGGTGCACCGGATGTGTGAGGTGGTGGCTGCTGAGTGGGTGGTGGTGGTGGGTCAGATTGACAAGGGACCTTTTGATTCAGGAGAAAAAAAACACAGAGGGACCATTTCTTTATTTCAGAGCAGGACAGTGATTGGGGTCAGAGAGTTGCTACTAGACACCATGGAGATACAAGAAATTAATAGGGATGGCAATCAGAGGGTGAGGGTGTGACTAGACACTAGGAAACAGAGAAACATAACAGTGACAGCCAACAGAGGGTGGGATTGCCTGATCAAAATAACATATTGGTGTGAAAGACCAGGATGCAGATAACTGTAAATCTGGACTATGCTGAGCCACAATGTGAACAACTGGGTATCTTCACAGTGTGTAAAACTGAGGCTCACCATGGAACAGAGCTACTTAGAAGGAATAGTAGTTAGTGTTCTGGAGATACTGCAGGACCAAACTGAGGTGCTATTAGGTAAACATTTAAATTAATACTACTGGGAAATTACCAGCCATGATCAGTTTTGATCTAATACATTCAAGGACATTCTCTACTGTAAAGTATTGGACATATTTAACCTTGAGGGAAGATGCAGATGATTTTGTAAATTTAGACAATCTTGGTATGCTAAATTGGGATTACTTGATTCACTTAGAGTATGGCTGTGAGGCCAGGACTGTTTAATCACAGATTTCCATCTACAACACAAGCAAGCTTGGAAATATTTTACTGAGTTGACCTATTTTCATTTTTAAATTAGTAATAACTGCAAGTCTATCAAGTGCAGTAACATACTACTAACATACTAAAATGCCAGCAGAATAGGCCTAACAGTCTTTCGTGGTCTCACTGCTTGGTCAGCCCCTCACCTGGGAGCTGAGCTTGCTGCCCCCCGCCTCTCTGGCTTCTCCCTTCCCAGTTCCGGATATTCTCGCTGCACTGGATTTTCTTCCAGAACCCTTCCCTGTACCTGTCCCACCCCTCTTGAACCCCTCCACCGTCTCTGCCTCCACCAGCCCACTGGGCAGTGCATTCCATGGCTCCACCATCCTCTCAGTGAAGTAGCACCTCCTTTTCTCCCCTGAATCTTCCCCTCTAGCTTCCACCCATGTCCTCTAGTTGCCCTCCTCCTTCCTTCAAAGCACCCTGACTGCTCCTCCCCTATTTACCCCTTCATGTACCTAAAGACCTCTATCCTGTCCCCCAGTCCCTTCTCTCTTCCAATGTGTACATATTTAGCTCTTGAGCCTCTCTCCATATGTCCTGTCCCAAGCCGCAAATCATTTTGGTTGCCCTCCTCTGGACCCTCTCCAGGAGTTTAATGTCCCTCTTTAGTGTGGCCTCCAAAACTGCATGCAGTACTCAAGGTGTGGCCTCACCAAGCAGTTATACAGAGGGAGTATCACTTCCTCCTTCTGGAGGTGATCCCCTAGCGATGCATCCCAGCATCCTGTTGGCCTTGGCTGCTGCCCTCCTACAAGTCTCTGAGTTGTTCATCTTGACATCCACCACCACCCCCAGGTCTCTCTCAGCCATCGAGACTTGTAGCATTCCCCAGGGTGTACATTTGGCCCAGGTTTCTGGCCCCAGGTGCAGTACCTTGCATTTCCCTGCATTGAACCTCAGCTTCCACTTTCTAGACCATCTTTCCAGAGCCTCCGGATCCCCTGTAGGGCCACCCTCCCTCCTTCCCATCCACCACCACCCCCAGTTTTGAGTCATCCTCAAAGAGACTCATCTCACTCCTGATACCTGTCCTTATGTCAGAGACATAGGCGTTAAACAGGAGGGGCCCAAGGACTGATCCTGTGGACCCCACTAATGACCCTCCTTGGGATGAGACTATCCTGCCAACTACGACCCTCTGGGTCCGGTCCTGGAGCCAATTGTCTATCCATCTGATCATCTGGTTCCCCACCCCCATTTCTCCCAGCCTATCCAACAGGCCCTCGTGAGAACAGAGTCAAATTCCTTGCTGAAGTCTAGAAAGAGGATGTCCACTGGTCTACCAGGTCCAAGGCACTCATCACCCAGTCATAGAACTCCACAAGGTTTGTCTGACATGATTTCCCTGGGATGAATCCATGCTGTCTATCGTTCAGGCACCCTGACTTTTCCAGATCCCCAGCCTCTCCTTGACATTCCTTCCATCACCTTGCCCACCACCGATGTCAGGCTGAGAGGCCTGTAGTTCCCTTCCACCTCCCTTGATCCCCCTGTGGATAGGCACTATATGTGCCACCTTCCAGTCCTGGGGCACCCACCCTGTCCTCAGAGAGATGGTGAAAAGCTCTGCTAGGGTTTGCCAGAACAACCACAAGTTCCTTCAGCACTCTGGGATGTAATTTATCCAGCCCGTGCTTTCTCCATCTTAAGGGACCTGGGGCTTCCTCACTACCTCTGCTGTGATTTCCACCTCCACTCCCTTCTCCCTGCTTAGCCTTCCCTCCTATCAGTGATGCCTCCCTCTTCCCAGACTTGCTGATCGGTAAGGGTCCCCTCCTCAGTATCACTGTCTCCTCCCATGTATGATGCAGCACCCCATTTTCCTTGATGAAAACTGAGGTGGAGTACTCATTTAGTACCTCAGCCTGCTCCCCAGGTCTTGTGCCTATCTCTCCCTGTTTTAATCCTGTTAATCTTCCCCTTCACCCTTCATTTTTCCCCGATGTATCCAAAGAACCCTTGTTCCTCTCTACCATTTCCCTAGCCAGATTCTGCCCTTCCTTGCCTTAGCCACCCTCACCACCCTAGTGGCCCTTCTAGCCATCAGTTCATACTCCCTCGATCCTTTCACTCCTTGAGCACTTGAATTGTGTATAAGATGCATTCTTTCCCTGCACCACCTCCTGGACCTCCCTGGTCCACCAGTAGAGATTTTCAGGCCCTACCGCATTTTTGTCTTACTCTTGCACAGGTGCTGGTAGCATCCTGCACCCTCTCCTGATTATTTCCCACCTTCTGTCAGTGTCCATGTCTGGCCCAATCACATTCAAATGCTCCTTTAGGATCCTTCTCATTTCCTTAAAATCCACCCTTAAAGTCAGTTACCTTCTTCTTTGTACAGCCTTCTACCCTCCTAGGTCCAGGCAGAACCAGCCCGTGGCATGGTCACTCCCCACCAATGGTCCCTTACCTCCAGGCCCCAATCTGGTCACTGGAAGAAGAAGAATAGAGAAATAAGGAAGTGGGGCAAAATGGGTGCAAACACCTATACAAATTTGTAACAAAATGAGACAAGGTAAAGTACACAATGGTATAAGATAACTGAAGTAAATATTCAGTATAGTCAGCTGATAAAGCACGGTTGCTGAACTGCTAAAAGAAATTTCAAAAATTTCTAATTTTTGACTATGATAATGAAAGATGATCACACACACACACACCTCTAACGTAGAACACTGCTCTGGAATGAAGTCTACTGTACAATAAAACTATATGAAAATGTATTTCTATATATTCTAATAAACTATTATTTTAACTTTTATTCTAGAACAAAATAATCAAAGACTTAATAGTTTCTTCTACAGTAAGTTCCCTGACATTTCTAGTCCCAAGCATGCAGTCGTATTAGGATTTGCCACTGTATTGAACCCCTTAGGCTTCTCTAGCATGTTGGCAATCAGAGGTCATCATAGGTTGAAGCCCAGCCTTCTTGCAGGCTGACAACTATGGATCATAGCGCTGAAGCTCAGTCTTCCTCAGAGGCTGAGGCTCACTGGCTGGTGATCACCAAAAGTGTGGTTCATGATAAACTCAGCTACAGAGTCAAGCCATACAAAAGTGAGGGCACTGAACTTCAGGATGGCTGACTTTGGCAAGAGAGGGAGTGCCTTAGAAAGCACTAGCAAAACAGGCTAGAAGGAGGGTGGAGCAACAATGGGAAACATCAAACTCCATCACAGAGGCAACAAGCCTTTGTGTGAAGCAAATAAACAAATCAAAATGAAAGAAAAAGCCACTATGGTTCTCAAAGAGGTGGCGGGAAGGTTAGGGAGAAAAGATAGCATTTAGGAAGTGTAAGGAAACACAGAAGGAGCAGGACAGAAACTGTACCAGTTAAGGCAGAAGGAAGCAGGGAGAGAAGTCAGAATAGCAAAGGCCCAAACTGAGGAAAGATAGCCAACTCAGTTAAGAAGGGGTTACAACCTTTTATGGGTACATCAGGAGCATAGAAATACAAAGGAGGGCTAGTGAAGCTGAATAGAAAGGACGGTGGGTGGGCAGAAAGGACAGTGAAAAGCAGGATACTGAATGAATACTTCTGCTCAGTATTCACAAAAGAGGAGGAGGGTAGTAGTAGTAAAAATTTTTATTCATACAAAAATGAATAAGGATATCTCCACTGAGCCAAGCTCCTTTACAGTGAGATCCAGGTGTCATTTCCAGTTACTCTTATAAGTTAACAATATATAACGAAGGAAAACACGTGTACACTATAATTATACATCAATAAATATAACACAGTTCCAAATCATAAAACAAACTAGGACAAGAAGAACATGCAAAAACAATAATTAATTCACAGTATACATTTAATACAAGTTACAATCTACCATCCTAAGATTCAAGCTAGTTCCCATCATAACTAATATTTTCGATAAGCCATTGTTTAATTTGGTGCAACTGGAAATTTCCTCAAGGGTCTAAGCTTCCCAGGCAATTTATTCCATATAGAAGGTCCGATATTAAAACAATGCTTATCCCCAAGCCATTCTGTGACTTGGAACTGCACAGTCCAAGTAATTAGCAGAGTGCAGACCCTCAATAGGTCTTTTATTTTAATGGACTCAGCCATATATTTAGGGACTTTTCCTGAGATACATTTTAACATTAACATAATTGTACTAAGAGCCCTCCTTTGAGACAAAGTATGCCAGTCTAATTCTTTATACATATCTACTCTATGTGCCCTCTTTGCAGCTCCTAGTATAAATCTAATTAATTTATTATACATAACATCAAGCTTATATAGTTGCTCTTTAGGGTGGTGCCTAATCCAATTAACAGAAGCACTCTGGATAGAGGGGTCAATCCTAGTCCTTTCACAGAAGAAAGGGTTCTGAAGAATGCCTAAAACTGAAGGTGGACAAAGCAATGGGGCCTGATGGAATTCACTCCAGAATTCTAAAAGAATTAAGGGAGAACTAGTGACACCACTGACTAGCCTTTTAACAAATCATGGGAGGATAGTGTGGTACCTGAGGACTGGAGGAAGGCAGATGTGATTCCCCTTCACAAAAGTGGGAGCAAGACAGAGGCAGGAAACTGCAGGCTTATCAGTTTGACCTCTGTGGTAGGGAAAGTGATGGAATCACTTGAAGGAAAGAATTGTTGAGTACCTAGAAGGCCAGTGGGGCACAGCATCCAAGGCAGCATGGCATCACAGCAGGAAGGTCATGTCAGACAAATCTAATTAATTGCTTTGACTGGGTGACCAAAGTAGTAGACTAGGAGGGCTGTGGACGTGGCCTACCTTGACTTTAGCAAGGCATTTGACACTGTCCCACACAATAGATTAATAATCAAATTAACCAGCCTGGAGTGGGTCCCAGGGTAGTAGCCTGGTAAAACATTTGCTGGACAACAGGACACAGAAGGTAATTGTAAATGGAGTCCACTCTGAAGAATGAGAGGTTACTAGTTGGGTACCACAGGGTTCAGTACTGGTCCAGTCCTTTTAATGTCTTTATAAGTGACATTGCAGAGGGACTGGAAGGAAAGTATGCCCTTTGCTGATGTTACAAAGATCTGCAATGGGGTTGATACACAAGGAGGCATGGAAAGGATGAGAAGGACTTGCAAGGTTGGAGGATTGGTCAGAAGTATGGCAGCTTGATTCAATGCAAAGAAGATTACACAGTGTGCGGGGAGGTAGTAACAACAACAAAATGGAAAGTGACCTGGGGACAATCATGTCAGATGATCTTAAGGTTAGCAAGCAATGTGAAAAGGCAGTAGGGAGGGCTGGGGGGTACTGGGATGTATAGGGAGAGGCATCACCAGCAGAAAACATGAAGTTGTTATCCTCTGTACAGACATTTGGTGAGACCCATCTGGAGTTTTGCATCCAGTTCTGAAAACCCATCTCCTCAAGGAGATAGACAGGATGGAGGCAGTCCAGAGGAGGGCACCAAATGGTGCAGGATCTGCAAGAGGAGCCATATCAAGAAAGACTAAAGGAGCTTAATATGTATACCCTTGAGGAAGGGGGGCATAATAAAAACTTTTAAGTACCTCAGTGGAATCAACAAAGTCCAAGAGGGTAGCATCTTTCAGAAAAGAGATGTGCAAAAACAAGGGACACAATCTGAATATAGAAGGGGGATGGCTCTAGGGCAATGTGAGGAAGTATTTTTCACAGAGAGGGTGGTGGATGCATGGAACAGCCTTCCTGAGGAGGTTGTGGGTCTAAAACTGTGGGAGAATTCAAGAATGCATGGGACAGACACAAGGCAATTCTTATTGAGGTAGGAAGAAATAGGCTGTTGGTTAACTAGGATCTGCAGCTTATCCTGTAGGTAGGAAAATGGGCAGACTAGGTGGGCCAAGCAGTCCTTATCTGCCGTTAAAGTCTATGTTTCTATGTTTTTATGTGCTTCTAAAGTTTGACTTTGTATCTGAGGCTAGGAACCAAGGACCATGGCTGAGAAACTTATCCTTTCTTTGGATTTTGGTGACTGCTGGTCATGGCACTGAAACTCAACCTTTCCTTGGTGGCTGAGAACTGCAGCACTGACTATAGTTCTAAAGCAAGCCCTCCTTGGAGTTTGAGAACCTCTGGCCATGGGACTAAAGCTCAGATTTGCCACAGAGGTTGGCAACTGCTGATCATATATCTGAACTTAGCCTTTAATCAGAGGCTAATAACCATGAGCCATGGGTCTGATGCTTATCCTTCCACTGGACTGTGGTAATCTGTGAGAGAGGCTTGGTTGAACCTATACCATTTTTTAAAAACCGAGCCCATCGGGTAGTTGCCCCAAAACCACTGAGAAGCCATGTTCAGTAAACAACTACACAATGATTTGTCAACACGGGCTTCCCTTAGGTTAGGTAACAGGATTTGTACAGCACTGTCCCAGCTAAATGTCTTCCTGCAAGGGTGCTTCAAACAAATAAATGCTCATGGTATCCTATGTTGGTATATCAAATATTCTCTATATTTAGGGCAAGTCGATGGCTCTAGTAACAGAATCAGATTAGCTCCATTATGCTTTAACACTTACTGCAGTTTTCTTATACACAACAGGAAAAGTCTTGGCACACCTTAAACTGGACAAAAACCTCTCCACACAGAACAAGTAAAATACAACTTATCTTTACTAGTGAAGTGCAGAAAAACGCCACGGCAGACATAAAGTACATACAATGCAGGCACAGAAAACTCCTCAGTCGCATTTCACCTGATCACAGGTTTTGTCAAAGGTAAATTCCACCTAGTGTTAGGTAACTTAAATAGCACCTATCTGTAATCATGTGTCTCATTACTTTATAACATTGGTATCACATGTATCTTTTAATTATCCTCTTACATAGTAAAACACCAAGGATAAACATGAAAAAAGAAATATAGACCCCACAAAAGTGTCCAGAGTCAGATTAGATTGTTTATCATTTAATGTAAAATCCAAATGGCTTATTTAAATATATTAATAAATTCTCACTGACTCACAGGCACAAATATGAAGTCTACATTAGCCAGGTGTTATATTCTTCTAATCCTCCTTATATTAAAACATTTAATTTCATATATTAAACAAATACATATCAGATTTATAACTCCAAATCACTAAGAGTAGAAAATGTCATAGCGAGCACATAGCAGCAACATTACATCATTTTCAATATAAGGGATGACGGTGTGTGTGTGGGGGGATTAGCTCCATCATGCTTTAACACTTACTGCAGTTTTCTTATGTTGGCTTCTTCTATGTTGCTGGGTTTTGTGTGTGTGTGTGTGTGTGTGTGTGTGTGTGTGAGAGAGAGTGAGATAAACATTTACATCATTGTGCTTTTCTTCAGAAAACCTACAGAAATGTGTTTATTTCCACACTGCCATTCAGTGCCTTCTTACAAATGTAAACATTTTATCCGGTTTGATCGATGTACTCTGACTAGTGCTCCCAAAGATTATGTAGACACCACTAGCATAAGTAAATTAATTTCAACAGTATCGTATGACACATCATACAAACCCATAAACAATGTCTTTATTTTAATTTCACACAGGTTGCCAACAAACCATCCATCATGTATTTTTCCTCCTCAATTGGATATATTTAAGACACATTGAAAGTGCAATGTCTGGGATACCACTGATGCAAATGATCATGATAAAATAACATGTAATAATTACACACTGTGATATGAAGAAGATGGGTCATGCTTCAAAATGACTGTGATGGAAGAAAATAAAGATTTTGAAAACTTGACTGTCTCACATACCTGTGGAAAAATCTCAAGGAACTGCTTAACATTGCTAAATATTTTCTTAAAAAATATATTTATCCTCCTCCATCTCTGTCTGAATCAATTAATTCCTAGGATTTTGATATATACAGCTGTATTTTCTCTGCATGGAAGAAAATTCATGACTGTTATATCCTGCCACACATAATCTTGGAATACCCACTTTTCCTATTTTTACGCCATCTTTTCCTTTTTAGATTAAATAGTGCAAAGTGAATGGTAGATTGCTGCTTTCCTGCAGCCTGTAGCATGACTTGCAGCTGTAGCTGCTGAAGTCAAGAAAGTCCCACTGTTCTCATACAGAGAACATGGGTGAACATCCTCTCACTAAGCTGGGCACCCTGGATGTTTAGAGCCCTGAAAAGTATTTGTGGCAACTGTTATGAAACTAACACTAGAATCTAGCTAAATGGGTCCCATTTAGCTAGGTTCTGTTTTTTTTTTTTTAAATGCTTAATTAGTAGGTACTTTACTGCAAAATTAAGAAAGAAGATGGCGCACATGAACTAAAACAAAAGAAAAGTGGTTTGTGAGACCCATTTTGATTTAGGATACAGAAAATTTGTGAACCAAACAACAGTTTCTTGAACCAGAAAGCTTCCAGTTTGAATGTAGTAGCTAACTTTTAAATCCTTATAACTCATATTTTTCACCAAACCTTCAAAAGGTGCTACCTTAGAACAAAACACATGCACCCTGAACATTTTGTGCAGAAATTCAGTAATGTGTAGCCTGTACATGAGAGCGCAAAACTTGATGTTAAGTATAGAAAAAATGAATTTTTTCCCATTTTTGGCATTCTGTATCTTGAAAACCTTACAAGATGCTGTCACAAAACTTTCCATGTCTTGAGAATCTGACAGCCTGACTATGCATGCCAAACATTGGGCTATTTTGTCAAATGACACTAAAGTTGTTAAGGTGCAGAATTTGAGGTTTTATATTAAACAGCCTCTCAACCCTAACTATAAGGGTGCTAACGTGCCTACACATATATATATATTAGAGGCAAAATACTCCATTTAATGCATCAGTTAGGGTTGTTCTACAGCTACAAAAAGTGAGGAAATTCAGTGTTAGGGTTGAAAACCCCCTTGAACCCAGCCCGGCATTGGGGTGTGCATTGGGGTATCAGCCTAACTCTCACCCCATGACATGTGTAGAAGCAGAGGTATAGGAGAATGGGGTGAGAGTTAGACCAATACCCCAATGCGCACCCCAATGTCAGTTGGGGGTGGGCTGGGAGGTCCAAGGGGTTTTCAACCCTAACACCGAATTTCTCACTTTTGTCACTGTGGAACAACCTTAACTGATGCATTAAACAGAGATTTTGCCTCTAATTTCCTTCTTTGAGAATGATAACAAGAAATAGTGAATGTAATGCAGTGACGGGAGCGCAGGGCCCACGTAATGCTGTGGACGGAGAGTGGGACCCTAACAGGAACATCAACACAAACAGAAGCACTAACAGTGGTGCACATGGTAACACAAGTGCAAATGAGAACAGAAAGGGTAATGCACACGGTGGCGTGACAGAAACGGGTCTGCCATGTGATGCCTTGTCACATAGTAACATGGTGCCCGCAAATGGAAATGGCAGTGAGCATGGTGACGCAAAGTGAAACAGAAACAGTACTGTAAACACAAATGGCAAAAAATAACGGAAATGCAAGCGCAAAATGGAACGCAGGATAAAGCACATGGTGGCGAGACGGAACGGTAAGTGAAATGGGTACGAACCTCAAGCGGAAAGGGCAACGGTAATAGTAATGTAAGCACACAGACTGTTTTTCCCAAAAGCTGCATAGAGAAAGACAGTGAGTACAAAGAATGTATGCATAATAATGGGTCTTGGAGCACAAAATGAGGAGCTGGAATACTAAATTGCTTATATCTCAGGAACCGTATCGACATAGGAAAACAATTTAAATGTCATATGATTTATGACTTACCTGGCTAGTTTTGTGCTTAGCCCCCAGCTTTTTCTGACAAAAGTCCGTAAATCTCGCACTGCTTTCAGATACGGGCCCTGAAAGGCGCGGCAAAAGCCGTAATGTTATCCTATTGGAAAAAAGAGAAGTTTGGAGTGCCATAACTTTGGCTCCTGTAATATTTTTCACCAAACCACTAAAAGGCACATCTGTGAGATGTTGGCTGCGTTCCTCCAAATTTCAGGCCAAAGCACCAAACAGTTCTTTTGCAGCAGGGTGCAAAGAATTGCTGTCATTTTCCACAGCCTAGAAAAGTACTGTCGCAATTGGCGAAAGCTTTCGCAAATGCATTCGACAGTGTCGTAGTGCGACAGTACTTTGTGGAAAGTACTTTTCCAAAAATTTGACAAACATATTTCTGGGGTGTTTTACCCCAAAATAAAGACATGGCTAGCATCCTCAGGGCCCGACTAGGTGAATACAAAAGAATTAGGTTGCTAGAGGGTCCCAATTTTAAATGCCAAGCATTTTTCTGATCATTAACTGAAACAAAATGGTGGATTTGTGACAGTAAAAGGGCATTTGTGACAGTAAAAGTGCATTTGCGACACTGTCGAACTTTTTGTTAACTTTTCCCATTGACTTATAATGGGAAATTATTTTTGGAATAACTTTTGAACCGTTTAATATTTTTTCACGAAATCTTCAAAAGGCACATTGGGGACCCGGTCTCAAGTTCCCTGAAGATTTCGGACTGGTCACGCAAACCGTGTGACCTGTAGGCACGACCGTAGAATTCCAGAAAAAGCATAAACGCACGCGCAGATCACGCTTAATAACTCCGCAGTCGTGTATCCAACCTGTACAAAGCTTGGCAGATCCCAAGGTGTATGGGTCTTGATCATGTATTCCAAATTTCAGGCAAATCTGTCAAACAGTTGTAAAGTTATTAAGGTGCAAAATTTTGGGTTTAACATGTAAATGGCTCCTCAACCTTAACTATGGTAGCACTTCCGTGCTACCATAATATACTGTATGTATATATATATATATATATATATATATATATATATATATACATACAGTTCAAGCCAGTTAAGTGACGGCAGGGTGGAAATGTAATCGTCCCGCTTAAACGACCGTCAAGATAAACAAAGTTTGCGATCCGGGCTTGTGGAGCTGAAATCAGGGCTTTACATGACCATAGTCCCTTAATGAAGTAATGTACACTACATAGTGTGGTGTTTCAGATCTTTTGTTAGTTGGTGCTTGTGACATTTTTTTTATATATGCTTGTAATACGTTGTGGTTTTTTTCACTTTATTTACAGAACAGTGTAAATTTTAGTTGATGATTCGTCCTCTTCTGGGATGCTGTGCTGTTCCTCAAGCAATAGTAAAGCACTCACATATGAGAACGATGACTGTACATCACTTGACAAAGCAGCACTTGATGACAATGGTTGCGAGATTGTAGCTTCTGTTGGATGGAAGAAGTCAATGATGCTTCTCTGTTTGCTCTCAGTTCTGCAGCAGCCTGTTAGAGCGCTCAACATCAAACAGTTGCTCCCTAGTAGCCCGTTTCATCAGCATTGAAAATATTTTCAGGCAGATACCCTGACAGAATTCCAGGAGGATTTCTGCAACCCAGCTGTGAGCTGCTGGTGCATCGGCATCCTGCTTCTCTCCATGTTCACGCTGAATGCTACATGATACCTCAGCTTCCACCGAGACAACCAGCCATCAGTGGCATCGAAGTCAGTGTGTCCCATTTGTGCAGCTAGCTCCTCAGCTTTCATTTTCAGCATTGGACTGGACACCCTTGCTCCCTTATCCAAGGCTTGTGTTAGCCATAACATCAATGCATCCTCAACCTCATTATCCTTACCCTCCCACTTGCGCTTTTGGCCAGGGTTGCTGTTAGATCGCCATTCAGTAAGGATAGCCTCTCTGTTTTACTAATCCGTCCTGCCTGACTTTTGAGATTTTAAATTCGGCAGCAACAGAGGACAGCATGCGGCTTGGGATGTTTAGCTTTTCCACAAACTCGAACTCTGTCAGCTATGTATGTTTACTTTTGGCAAAGACATTGCAGGCAGAAAAGGCAGAAATGAAATTAACTGAACAGCAAGCAGCGATTTCACAGGGCAGCTCTGCAGAAAGAACAGGTGATTTAGAAGGAGATTACAGTAACTGACAGGTGCTTTACAACACAGAAAAGGTCAGAATAATTAGTCAAAGTGTCCCAATTAAGAGAATTTCTGTAAATCTGGCATCACGCTTAAGCAATCTTGGATGCAAGCACTTTGCACTGAGCACATTCGGTTCCTGCTGAAACATCCCGATTAAGCTGGGCGTCCCACTTATGTGGTTTGTACTATATATATATATATATATATATATATATATACATATACTGTTGCAAACAGCTCTGTTAATGCATCCGTTAAAGTGACTACTATAGTGACAAAAGCAGGAAAATGAGGAAACGAGGCATTAGGGTTACTCCAGAGCCTCACTCTACCACTCGCTTCACACCCTCCATTTTTCACACACCAGCAGGTGTCTGAGTGTGCATTGGGTCGATGAGATAACTCTCACCCCATTCCATATGTAAACAAGCTGGAGGTGGTGCAGTACAGGAGAATGGGGTGAAAGTTGGCTGACACCTCAACACCCACCCAGATGCCTGCTGGTGTGTGGAGGGTGGAGGAGTGGGTGGAGTGGTAGGGGGGAACCCTTGGGGTGGGGCATTATGGTAAGAAACCCTAATGCCTCATTTCCCTGCTTTAGTTACTACAGTATCCACCTAACTGATGTATTAATGTAGTTTTTGCATTGAATTGCCCTTCTTTTCAGGTAGTATAATTGTATCCTCATTTTACTGTGGAGGCACAGGGTTCTTGGACCCTATGCTCCCTTCCTCCATCTAGATACTACAGCAGTGTCCATATGTCAAGGTGAGAGTGCAGGGTACAACCCGATAGCACAACAGTATCCATATGTTACAGTGGGCGTGCAGGGTTCTTCAGACCCTGTGTTCCATCCCTCTTCAGATGCACATATATCTAGTTATGGAAACACAGGGTCTCTGTCCCCTGTGCTTCCACACATAAAGTTATGAGCAGGCATAGCAAAATCACAACAAATAGTCATAACTGTGCCATTTTAAATAATTTTCACCCAAATGTTCAACATAACCTTCTTATTACCTCACCACATGTACCCAGTACAGAAAAATTACAAATGCCTGTGGAAATATAATTCTGTACAACTTTAATGCCGCTTTGCACCATAGGTTTTTTTGGCAGAATTTGAAAATTACAGCTGTACTATTCATGAGATAGTGAGAAAATGGTAATGTTGAAAATCTGGAGTGAAAACATGAAAATTGGTGAAGTATGAGCGTGAGTAGAAACTGTGCAATGCATGCTTGTAACGTGGTCATTTTTTTTAGAATGTTTTCACCCAAATTGTCAACATGGGTGTTTTGGGACCTCCCTTACGAACAGTTGCACTGTGATTTTGTTAATCCATCTTGAAAGTGGATTTCGTATAGCAACTGCACCATTCTGCACCATAGGTGTGAAAACACATTTTGGGCAGGATGTGAAAATGACAGCTGTACTGTTCTTGAGGAGATGTGAAAAATGTTCAAAATCTGGGGTGAAAATATTAGCAGTTGGCGAGTTACGAGCATGCATAGAAACTGCAAAATGCATGTTCATATATATATATTGCAAACAACTATGTTAATGCATCAGTAAGGGTTGATGTGACAAAAATATGGAAATGAGACTTTAGGGTTGAGCCCCTAACCCCCACCCTACCACCCCACCCCCATCCTCCACAAACCAACAGGCATCGGTGTGTGCCATGGGGTCATTAGACCAACTCTCACCCTATTCCATGTGTAAACAGGCTGACATGGTACAGTATAGGAAAATGGGGTCAATGTTAGGCCTAATGACCCCATGGCACCGACAGGTGTTTACCAAAACAGGGCTGAGGAGTACGGTTCTGGCCTTATTTTGCCCAAAGAATGGCGAGGAAAGATTTTGGCCATTCACAAGGGCTATTGTTTTTATTTTTATTTAAATAGCACAACAAATTTGCAACAGTTTTTGTGCAACAGTGCTGTTAGTTGTGCAAAATGTCAGCAATTGTGGCACTTTTGCAAAATTAGTTGCCAACCAACAACCGGACATCAAAAATATATTTCTGGCCACTATTTAAAAAAATAATGCCAAATTCATGTTCCTCGGGCCTGATCAGGTAAACACAACTCCTGATGTTTAAAAGAGGGCAGTATTTTTTGAATTACAGCACTTTTACTCGTCATTAACTGAAAAAGATGGCAGCAGTATGACACTACTGAACCCATTTGCAGCTATAAAAAGTGCTTTCACAAAAGTAAAAAGAGCTTTCAGGTGTATATATATTTTTCCCATAGCCTATAAAGAGAAACTTAAAACTTTAATAATTTTGAATGGATTAATATTTTTTCACCAGACCTAGAAAAGGCACATCAGTGACTCAGGCCCCATATACCCTAACACTTTCAGACCAGACCCCCAAACCATTTTGGACTTATGGCTGAGCAAAGAATTTGCACCTAAATGGTAAATTTCTAATTTTTTGGTACTCCACAGATCCACAACTGCAACTCTGATCTGAACGAAACTTGCGGATCCATAGATCTATGGCACCAGACGGCACATGAACAGTTTTGGGCACATCAGTCATATGTTGCAAAGTTATTTAAATCTAACATTTTGGGTTTAACATAGCAGTGGCCAGGCAACCCTAACTGTAGTGGCAGTACAGTGTCACTATAATATATACTAACAAGCTTCCCAAGTACATTTCAGATTGTCAACCTGCTTGTACTGTTGGTAGCTACCCCTGATAAGCCCTCCTACATATCTCTTGTCATACCTAAAATTAAATCTAATTTTGGAAGATCTTCTTAAGTCATGCTCTTCCCGTACTGTGGAATAACCTTCAAAAACCCTCATGTGAGTTATTCCCGTAAAATTGTCCACGCTCAAAAACTTTGCACGCTCCTTCAAGGGAGTCCTGTAATTGCTTCCTGGTGTTCTGCAATTCATGTGCTTGGCTTACTGACCAGTTAGTACCCCTTGGCTGCCCATCCTGTACTTCTTCTCCATGCCCACTATATATTTTCCTGCTAACCCTCTTCACGAGGATCCCTTGTATATATTGTATATATTCTCTTGTGCATACTTTGTATTTTGATTGCTGTATTAGTGAATTACTCATCCTTCTTCCATGTATTTTTCTAATGTTATTTATGTTGTATAATTGTTCTGTTATGTATTTATCTACCTTGTTGTAATTCAATATGTGTACATGTCCAGGTGCACCTTGTAAATGAGTTCACCTTAGTGGTGTTTTGAATGGTAAAATAAAGATTGATTGAGTATATATATATATATATATATATATATATATATATATATCACAATACCTGACCACAGAAGCATGCCTGCCAATACCCAAGGCAACCTCCTCCCTTATTGATTGCTGCTCCTCCATCTATTCCCACATGTCCCTCTGCTCAGCACTCCAGACTTAAGTCAGTCAACAACAGCATATGTTGTTTCATGCTCCTGTCCCCATACTCTACACATCACTGCTATCTGTATCAGTTGCTAGGGTGGCTCCCACTCCAAGGATGGTATGACTATGCCCTCTGCTGCCTTGTTGATTACTCCATAGAGGCAGCCAGATGTCTCTGTATTCATCCCTCCTTAGGGCAATATAGTGGATTTGTCTCCATTAATCATCGGCCCCCACTGAAGTCCCTAGAATCTCCACTGCCATGGGCAGCAAAGCCCTTTCCTTCTCAACCTCACCATGTGGAACAAGCTACCAGTATCTCTCCACTCATCTGACATTCACCTCACCTTTAAAACCCACCTCAAAGCCTGGTTATTGATGGAAGCTAAATGCTCATGCCTGCTCAGATAATGAGACTCTCTTTTCAGTAGTCTCTTTTCAGCTCCCTACATGGGAGCAGTAAATGAGCCTAACCCCTCTTTCTCTGAACTCTGCCCCTTCCTGCCCATTGTTTAGCACACTTATAGTATTATTTTGAGATCACATGTCAAATTTTCCCAATGTATTATCTCAGATGTTTACCAACTAACTCATTGCACTGTGTACCTTTCTGTATCCTCTTGTTCTCATGTATGTCCTAGTGTTGCTCTTACCATTGCTGTTGATGACTACTCCATGTCATTGTAGTTGTATCATTTATACTCAGATATGCTATTCCAAGTGCCTTGAGTTATGTCTGACTCTATGCACTGTGTACCTCTAAGGTGTCATTGTCTGTAATTCATAGCATGTAATTTGTATTGTATGTACATACTGTGCTGTCTTCATGGCCCCAGTTGTACTCTGGATCAATGCACCCACCTAGTTACCAAAGACATAAATAAATAAAAATATATTATAGGGTACAGTCGCACCCCTGTAGTTAGGGTTGAGTAGTCACTTCAACGTTAAACTCAAAATTTGCACTTTAACAACTTTGCAACCATTCAACAGATTTGCAAGCAAATTCACATGCACCATTGTCCTGGGCAGGTCTCTCGATATGGCAAGTTATGTTCTGGTTGGATGTGTGGTTTCTGAGTCCTGGAGAAGTGAAAAGCATTTTGTTGCAATTGACTTTGCTGGGAATTTTCTTAAACTTGCCCAGACAGTTTGGAATCTTTGTCTGAAATTTTCAGGGCAGAGAGAGACTAGTGCACAGATATGCAGTTTGCTAGTCTAGTAAAAAAAATAATAGACATTTTTAAGTTATTGCATTTTAAAATTTGAAAAATTTCTGAGCATGCTTAGTAAGCACTGAAAGATAGCTGTATGATGCAAAAATAATCCTTTTTGCAGCACATCATCCTTTTTGTTTGAGGAAAATTCTTTTTGTATGACCATCATCTTGTTTTCAGTTTTGCCTGAGAAATTCAAATTTAGAAACCCCAAAAATGATATTCTAGGAAGGAACCAACACATGTAGCTTGTTATCGGTACCCAGTGAGAGTTGCATTCTGCATATTACTACCTTAAAATGTTTTTTTAACATTGAAATTTTTTTACGTAGCTTTAGTTATATGAAAAAATATCTTGTTTCATATGACAACTCATGAAAAATATATTTTTGTATGTGAAATCAATGTATTTCATTGGGATTTTCAACTTTGGTGTCTAACTTTGCCTTTTTACTTATTTTGGCACCGAATTTTCAACATACCCTTTTGAGACCCCTCCTCATGAACACTGGGGTGTCACTGTGCAACTCCAGCCCAAAGGTGATTTGCAGTTGCTTGGTGAATTCATCTTTGGCGTGGATTTGCATAATGATAGTCATATTGTTCATAAGGTTGGGTCATAAGAAGGATGTCAAAATTTGGATCAAAATATGTTATGACCATTCATTGCAATTTCTCAATGCACACTCATAACTTTGGAAATGTAAAATACTTTGATCCAAAATTTTCAACAAAGACTTTTATTACTCACTAATTGTTCTCTAAAACACCACCAACAGCTTAATACTGTTCTGTAAGTCAGTCTACATCTGTACACATACTCTCTTCCTTGCCCCAGGTCACACCTGGAAACAAGCATCAGCTTAGTGTGCCTATCCTGGTCACAGACTTTCAATTAAAATCAATTACCCCACCTCATGCATGTCACAGCTATCATATTTCAAATCCTAGTCAAAATGTGTTTTGCACCTGTGGTTTGGAAAGGTGTTGCAGTTGCATGGAATTACCATTTGGTGGGATTCAAACATTTTCTGTACTGGGTACATACAGTGGGGTAATAAAATGGCTATGCTGGCAATTTGGTCACTGTTGTCTCACAAATGGAAGTGCAGTGCCCTTCAACAGCAACCTACATATGCATCCATGGAGGGATGAGAGGCAGAGCTCAAAGAGCACTGCACTTCCACAGGCAAATAAGGATATAATTACTTTATCTAAAAAATTACACGTGGTGACAGCACACAGCCTGTGAGCCCCACACTCCCACAGGCAAATAGGCTATGATTACACTATCTCAAAAGTAAGGAGATTCTTTGCAAAACTACATTAATACATCAGATAGGGTTGATGTCAAACTACAAAATGGAGAATATGACTTTAGGGTTTCCAACCTAATATCCCACTCCTACCATGCACACACCAACAGGCTTTAGGGTGTACCTTGGGGTCATCAATCCCAACGTTCACCCCACTCTTCTATACTGTACCCATCTCAGCTTATTTAGTTATTAAATGGGGTGAGAGTTAGGGCTGATGACACATCTACACCACGATACCTGTTGGTGTCTGCAGGGTAGGGTGGTGTGTTAGGTGGGAAACCCTAACGTGTTATTTCCCTCCTTTTTATGGTTTGATATCAACCCTAACTGATACATTAATGTAGTTTATTGCACAGAATACACACACACACACACACACACACATATGGATGGCAGCTGTTGGATAAACAATTTATTTTCATTAGTGCTATTTCACCTTGGTTAACTGCACGATTGGTGTAAGCCATGGAGTGATGTGCCCTAGGTCAAACAGCACGAGTGAAAATAAACTATTTATCCAACAAGCCCCTATCACATATTTCTTTATGTAGGGGAAGGAGCTTGTGTGGTTGAGTTTTTGTGCTGCAGTGAGTTGCTGTGCAATGTGAGTGCCACTGGTATGGCAGTTGCTATGGCCATAACATGAGACCTTACACTTGGAAGATGCGCGTGGCTACTCACTGGTGTCTAAGTGGCGCTTTGCAAAAAATTAAACAAAAATGGTGCCCATTGTGGCGAGCACTTTGGGATGTACAGTAAGTGATGAGATGTGCTCACATTAGTCAAAGTAGTTGAAAGGAAGACAGGAGTAGCAGCAGTTTTATTTTTGAACTGATGACTGTCTTGTACATTTTCATAGGCAGTAAGTGGAGCAGGAGAAGACTGGAAGTGGAACAGGGAGTGGATTGTCAGGTGCATAGGCAGTGCAGAGTAGGTTGGGAGAGCCTGCAGTCTGGAAATTGGCTAACAGAGGACTGAGGACTAAGAGCACAAGAAATGGGGAAAGGTAACTTGTCCAAATTGCCCTGTTGTAATATCAAATTACCCAGCAGTGAAATAAAATGAATGAAAAGCATACATTTTTGTCAAGGCTGTTGCATCTACTCCTACACAATGAAAGTGGAAATTATGAAAGCAATGCCAGCTGACCAGTCGTGCAGAGTTCATCTGATAATGAACTAACTAGGTGTATACAGTAAATCTTATGACATAGTACAGTAACTATCTGTATAAATGTAAGGTTTTCCATTTATGCATACAGTTGCTCTGATAAGTAAGCAATAAAACACAATGATGTGCGCATTAGACAGTTCTAATGCCGGCTAGGGGTGTAGTGAGGCACGAGGCTGCAGGCCAAGTGTGTCCAGCCCCCAGCCATGCATTAGAACTGTCTCAACGAAAGCACCTCAAGTGTCTTATTGCACTTATAAATGCAACCCCGTATTTAATATGCATGTAATAATTTAAATTAATGGGCTAACTTTGTAAAAGTAGAATATTTGACTAAAGTTACATAAAATAGTTCCTCCACCTGTATGACTTTTTTTAACTTAGTATGTTTGTCCTAGCATGGTCTCTGTAGCTGTAGTATTTTTCTATGTGAGGTTGGACAGTAGCTTTGTTACTGTGTGCATCCCTCCCCAGAGATGCACATCGATAGAAAAGGTTAGCTTTTATTTTGTGTTTTATTTCTAAATTATCACAGGTGAGTTTCTTGATTTTAAGTAACTTAACGAGAATGGTCTGGCATCTGAGAGAGGGCACTTGTGTGGGAACAGGCTTCTGTCAAGAATTAACAGGGTTGAAGAGCAATACTTTTAGAGTTTCAGCTTATTTTTAAAATGCAGAGCATTACAGTAGTTTGAGTGAATGCCTGAAATATTTTGCAGAATGAGCAAGTGCTGGCAGTGGCTGTGGTGTGGTCGTTTGTGAGGCAGTTTATCAGGAGATGCCAGTAGATATGATTAGCTGGCGGAATGTGAGTGAACTACTTGGCTGAACAGAGCAATCGTTCTGCACTGACTTTACAGCAGTTGTTGTCAGGGTGAGAATTATTTTACAAATTAATCTGTACTTTGTTCACTTGTTAGAAAGTTGAGCAGGAGAACGAGCAGGACAGCAAGCAGATGGGACAGCAGTCCCCACTCAGTGTGACTGACCGTTGGAGGCTGTGTAGTTTCGGAACTGATGAGGTGTTAATATAAGAAGCTGATATGTACTAAAGTACATTTCAATGTATAAGGTATGTTGTGCTATAACAAATAATTATCGGTTTACAGGGTTTAATCAAGTTTGTGGCTAGCAGTTAAAAAATGGTGGCCATTCAAAATGAATATTCCATCTGGCTTCTTGATACCTAATTTTTATATGTGACTGTGATTACCTGAACTTGTTGCTAGCCATGTAGTAGACACTTCTAACACATGGTTGGCAACCAATCAAAATACAGGATTTTCCTATCCATTTATAAACAGATTTATCATACTCTGTTTATCTTCACACTCATTGCATTGTGTATGTATATGTGTGTGTGTGTATATATATATATATATATATATATATATAGTTATATATGTATATATAAAATGGAAAAATCTCCATTTGATGCATCAGTTAGGTTTGTTCCACAGCAACAAAAGTGAGGAATTTAATGTTAGGGTTCCACACCCTTGCCCCTCTCCACCCCACCAGCAGGCACTGGGGTGTGTGCTGGGGTCGTCGGTCCTAACTCTCCACCCATCCCATGTGTAAACAAGCTGAAGTGGTGCAGTATAGAAGAATGGGGTAAGTGTTAGGGACCGATGACCCCAATGCACACCCCAATGCCTGTTGGTGGGGAGGGGTGGGGTGGGTCAAGGGGGGAACCCTAACATCGAATTTCCTCACTTTTGTTGCTGTGAAACAACTCTAACTGATGCATTAAATGGATTTTTCTGCCATGAATTTCCTTCTTTTAGAGAATGAGCACTATAAATAGTGAATTTTTGTCACATAGCAACACTAACGTAACGCAAAAGCAACCACAAACAGTAACGCATGTGGTCACGCAGGTAAATGGTAAATACAAACAGTAAGAGAAACGCAAGCACAAACGTTAATGAAAACAGAAATGGCAATGCAAATGCTAATGGCAACAGAAACGTAAACTTTAACAGAAACAGTAACATAAACGGTAACACCAAACAGAAATGCAAACGGTAACAGAAATGCAAATAGAAATGCAAATGGTTAAGGCAACAGCACCACCGAAGGAAACAATAACACAATCGACAATGGAAACACAACCAAAATGCAAGTGCTATGGGCAACAGAAAAGCAAATGGTGATGAAGACGCAACAGTAATGATAAAAATTGAAAATGCAAACAGTTACAGTAACAGCAATGATGACGCCTAAAGTGCACAGTAATGCAAAGGGATATGCAAATGCAAGGCGTATGGAAATGCAAATGGTAACACGACAGGCATGGTACCCTAACTGGAAATGCAAATGCTAATGGTAACAGCAATGATGAGGCCAAAGGAAACACAAACGCAAATACAAATGTAAATGGAAGCAGGTCACACGCAAATTGAAATGCAAACATAAACAGTAATGGAAATGCAAATGGTAACAGTAATGCAAATGCAAGCACAAACAAAAATGCAAAGGGTAATGCACATGTTGGCGTGCACGGGAATGCTAATGCAGGTGGTCACAGAAATGCAAGTGGAAACAGTAAGTGTAACAGTAACGAACATGCACACCCTTATTTTCCCAAAAGCTGCATAGAGAAACACAGTGAATACAATGAATGTATGCATAATTATGGATCTCGGAGCAGAAAATTAGCACTTGGAATACTAAATTGCTTATATCTCAGGAACCGTATGACACAGAAAAAAATTAAAATTTTATATTATTTATGACTTTCCTGTCTAGTTTTGCACTTAGCCCCCAAGCAAGGGGCTAAGCATTTTCTGAGGAAAAGTCCATTTCAGCATTTCGTGATATGGGCACAAAAGGCAGTGGACGCCGTAATGTTAGTGTACGTGGAAAAGCATCAACTTTGAGTCCTGTAACTTTGCATCCCTGTAATATTTTAGCACCAAACCACCAACAGGCACATCTGTGGGATGTTGGCTTTCTTCCTCAAATTGCAGCCCAAAAGACCAAACCGTTCTTTTGTAGCAGGAGGTGAAAGCAAAGATTTCCTATTCTTTTGGGCATAGTGTCGCAGAAGCAATATCTCAAATCATAACACTTTTGCAAAAAAAATCACGCAAGTGTCTCATGTCGCACTACACTGTTGTGACACTACAGTTTACAAAATTTCAAAACATATTTCGGTGTTTAACCACCCCAGGAAAGACATGGCTAGCATCCTCAGGGCTCGACTAGGTGAACACAAAAGAATTGTGTCCCTAGAGGGCCCCAAATTTAAATGCCAAGTATTTCTGTGACCAGTAACTGAAAAATAATGGATAACTCACGACACTGCAGGGTTCTTTGTGACACCAAGAACTGCATTTGCGACACTGTTGAACTTTTGTTAACTTTTCTCATTGACTATAATGGGAAAATTGTTTTGAATAACTTTGAACCGTTTAATATTTTTTCATGAAATCTTTGACAGGCACATCGGGGACCCTGGCTGCATGTTCTTTGAAGGTTTTGGACCAGTCACACAAACTATATGACCTGTAGGAGTGAGCTAAGAATGTAAAAAGCGCAAATGCAACACGGAATAATGCTTTATAGCTCCGCAACCGCTTATCTGACTGGTACAAAACTTGGCAGATCTAGAGATCTATGGCACTGCTCCACACCTGCCAAATTTCAGGCAAATCCATTGTATGGTGGCAAAGCTTTAACCTGACAAATTTCACACTTTAACCTTTAATGGGGTACTCATCTCAACTATAGTGGCACTACATTGCCACTATATATATATATATATATATATATATATATATATATATATATATATATACACACACACACACATACATGCACCACATGTTACATTTTGGCATTTAAATAATTTCAAACACTTACAACAGATAAACCCCAATTTTTATCTGTTTTAGCATGCTGTATGGTTAGGTCAACTAAGAGTCCAGAAGGTGGAGCCCTTGTCCAAGAACACACAGTACATCGGTGGCAGTGGTGGGATTTACAGTTGTTGTGTCTTGGTTCAAAAGTGGATGATCTTACCATAAGACCACACTACCTTCTATCTGGATAAAGAAAAGAACAACATATGTGAACCACTGCCCCATCAGGGACCCAACACAACTAATTCTGGACAGACAAAGGTTTAATGAACATTCCAAGTAGAAGGGCTGCCTCGAGCCAGAGAAGGGTATATAGCAGAACAGTGGGATGATAAGACTAGAACTCACAGAACCAAGGAGGAAATGAAAACCAGGATACAAGTAGAAGATGCATACAACACCAAAGACTTCTTAGAACACATACATGTGAAGAGGATGGTGAAGGAGGGAACAGTGTTGCTTAAACAGGGGAAATAGGAGGAACTGGTGAAAGAAGCAGGGCAATGGCTGCAATGCTAAATCAGTTCTTTACTTCATTGTTCAACAAGAGACCTACAGGGGAGCAAGCAGGGTTAAATTGGTCAGGAACACAGGAACACAGTTCCCACTTCCTAAAAGACTGAATGACAGTTCCACCACTTCTACCATCTTTTTCCATTTACTACTACTGAGATTTCTGCAGCTGGGAATTACAGTTTCATCAATTAGAAATCTAGATATAACAAGCCCCTCACCTCAAACATTTCCAGTTCAACCACTGGGAGCAAAGAGTCTGATTTTGAGGGCCCTGGCATCCAAATTAGCCATGATGCAACCTTTGGGCATCATGATCACAAAACAAAACAAAACAAAAAAGGAAAACAAAAAAAAAAAAACAAAGGTTAAGGTTAAGTTGAAATGTAAAGTTTTAGTCCACTGAAAACAAATACTACAAAGCTGGTTGCAGTCAGCTGCAGCAAACAATCCAAGCAGGAGGCCCCAGATAAAGTTTGGACTTGAGGCATCACACCTACCCAGGTAGTTGACTATCTGGAAAGAAGTCAAGCCTGGTGACTGTCAAGGAATGAATGTTATATACCCCAGGCTCACAGCTGAGTGAAAGTACCCATTTGTGGGGCTGCTTGCAGTAAACTTTCATGTATCTATCTAAACAGGTGTGATGCCAGAGAACTGGAAACTGGGCATAATGGTACACAAAATGGAGGCATGTTTGGACCCGGCAACTATAAGCAGGTCAGCTTAACATCAGTGCTGGGCAAGGTCCTGGAAGTCAAGGAAAAATACTGGAGCTCTTAGTTAAGATACGTTAGTCATATTGTACATGCTACGCTTTGCTGATGTTTTCTGCTTAAACTGCTGTATCTTTGCTGTATGCTCTGACTTCAAATTTGTTCCTGGTATTTTGTCTCAACTGTTGTGCCTTTGGTTGGCATGATCCTCACACTGAATTTATACTATTAAACAAAATTCTTTGGTAACTGGGTAAGGCCCACTATGCACAAGGGCTTGTTCTCAGGAGTATCCTGGGAGCACTGGGAGGTTAAGTGACTTGCTTAAAGTCACACAGCATCCAAGTGGACACTGTAGGAATCAAACCCAGGTCTGCTGGATGTACCAAGTTCATTCAAAGTTTGTTGCTCTAACCTCTAGGCTATACTGCAATTCCAAAATAAGCATTCCTAAAAATACCTGGAAATAGGCATTCAGTTGTCTAGCATACTTACCCAGTCACCCAAAAAATAAATAAATAAAGTTCAAGATTTTTCCACCTCTCAGAATTACTTTATCAGTGGAATATCATGCCAACCAACCTAATCACCTTCTTCCAGGTAGTGACCAGGGAGGAGAACAGCAGCAGGGTTAAAGACATAGGGCCCAATTTTCAAAGGGCTAGACCAATGCAAGGGACTTGCATAAAAGATCTTGAGGCAATGGGTGACTTGCATCACTACTTCGGCATTCACAATTTTGAAATGTAGCCTGCGTCAATCCTGATGCAGCTGTGCCAAAGCCCTACATTATGGTTGCATCCAAATATCTGGTGTGCAAGGTTGCAAGAGGGTTTGTATCACAGCAGGGCTGCAACATCCCCTGTTTGGGTATTTTACAAACCCCGCCATGGACAGAGCAAGGGCATCACTTAGACCAGCCAGGAGGTAGTCTATGTCCATATGCCAGTGGGACAGGGGTCTGAACCTGGGCTGCCTGGTGCAGGAAGGGCATGGGAGGTGGCATGGGGGAGTGAGAGGGACAACTGAGCATTAATGGGGTGCTGAGATACCCAGTGGGGTGTGTTTACTGTTGCATGTTTTCTGTATTTTGTGTCACTATCTATTCAAGTACTGCAACTACTGTACCTATGTATTATCACTGTATGGGGTTCAGGTTCAGACAGTGCAGTTTCAGGACAATTCCCACCTGGTGTCATGGCATGTTCTGCCCTGCCCCCTATACATTATAATTCATAGGTACCATAGTTGTGGTACTTTAACAGATATCAATACAAAGTACAGAAATACATAAAAAGCAAATGCACCCACCGAGCACCACAGCATCTTATAAATACTCAATTGTCCCCATGACTCCCTATGCCACTTCCTGTGCTCTACTGCTCCAGGCCCCTTCTGTCCAGGACATCTACTACCACCCTCATCCCAGACCCTCTAGTGTTGCACAGGGTGGGGGCTGGATCCTCAGGCAATTCCCGTAGGTGTGCCAACTGTTTGGTGCAGCTGTTGGCTTGCAGCAATCTGGGGAGTTTGGTGCTGGGACCCTGATTTTTGCACAGTCGTGTGTAGTCTCCTGATACACCCAGAGTTTGCTGCAGCCCTGGAGCAATGCAACTTGCATTGCTCTAAGGGCTCTTTGAAAATTGGGCCCATAGTCTATCTAGACTTCAGCAAGGCCTTTGACACAGTGGCACATGATGATCTTCAGGGCAGAATGCACCAGTGCAGTATACGTAATAAAGCAGATTTCTAACTGGACATGTAGGGTGGGAGCAGAGGACTGCGGTAGATGGGCACCACTGTTAGTGAATAGGAGTAAACAGCAGCCTGCCTCAGGGATATGTGCTTGGCCCATTGATGCCCAACTTTTGTTTTATCTTTACTATCTGTTTTTCCCTCCTGCGCTGACTTGCACCCTTCTGTTGACATTTCCTTGCCCCATCATCTGCCTTTCCTGGGAACTTAATCCAACTTCCTGGACCCCATGGTTTGTCCATCATGGCAGAGCCACTGGGCTCATTCCCTAGACCCTCTGGTCTTTCATCAATGGCAGAAGTGGTTACCATGGTCAGCAGTGAGGGGCCTATTAGTGGGGATTCACTCATCATGCATGACTAGGGCTGTTTCCATTTTATGTCTCAAGCCCTTTGGGACAACAATGGCCAGGAGCTGGTTGTTACATACACCCTGTGTGTGTATGGATGAATGTCATAATGTTCTTGCACATCCATTGTTTCTCCACCTGTGGTCACCCAGGTGGCAGTAGTGGATGGTGGACACACTGCCCACTCTCCCAGAGGAGGAGAACAGCCGCTGGGATACATGATCTGCTTCCCTAGCCAGCCCCTGGTAACCTTGACTCAATCCTGAATCTTGGTCACCAGTGTCACAAGTGGTACCTATATAACATGTTGACAAAGGGCTGGCAGCTGTTCGACAGTTTCATCAATGGTTTGAAAGCAAAGGTCTTTAGTAGGCGGCTTATGTTCACTATCAACATTAAAGAGATGGTCCCTCAGCCTTTTATTCAGTTTACCTGTGTAGTTTGTTGGCATGAACGATGATTGCCTCTACTGCACCATCTTAATTTCATCAGGATTTAAATGTAAATGAAGGTACTTAAATCTGGTGTGAAAACTTGTTGAATGCATTGCAAAGGTCATGATCTGACTCGTCCTGAAATTTTATGATGTTTTAGTGTTACACCCTGAAGTACTTTTACTATATCAGCCAGTGCTGTTGCTGTTCTCTGCTGTTCCTATGGTCTTGTCTTACAGTATGCTGGCCATGAAACTTTTCAAAGGTGTAGTAAGTGCTCTGTCGCTCACTGTAGTTTAAACTATATCTGAGTTGGGAAAATGCTTTTAGAGATTACAAAGACTTCACAAGACATTTGACAGGACTGAGTGAGAGTATAACTTCTGCTAGCTTGTGCAGGTACCCATCACTACCATGATGAATTGCATGAGTGGAGTCATGACATTTGCAATAGAGAAAACGGTTTTCTCCACCAGAGCAAAACAGAGATAAGCAACCTCATTTAAATTTAAATTAGGATTAAATTAGGGGATGAAAGAGAGGCGTCATTGTTCTTGCCTCACAAACTGCACAGGTACAGGAAAATAGGTTGAGGGACTTTCTTTAAGTTGGACAGAGTGATGGACTTCATTAAAAAGGAGGCAAATTCAGGAGGATCTAAACCCACTCAATGATTGGTCACTCTCATGTAGTATTATATTTACTGCAGTCAAATATAAAGTGCAACCACGGAGAAGGCAAAACAAAAGTAAGACACACACACACACACACACACACACACACACACACACACACACATGTGAGATGCCCCTACTGCAGTGGAGAAGGGATAGGAATGGAGGCTCATAAAGACAAGGGCTGAAGCATAAGAAGGAGAGTGTGACTACTGTCAAGAGGGAAGTCAGAATGCTGGGAGCATCAAAGAGGGTGATCAAATGCAGCTGTGCTATCCTGCCACTTTACACGGCACTGCTCAGGCCCCACCTTGAATACAGCATGCTGTTCTGGGATCCTCAGTACCAAAAGAATATTGTTGGAGTCCAGACAGTTGCAGCACAGCATACCAAACATGATTAGTGGTGTGTGGAACACAAATACAAGGAGGGGCTGATGCCCTTTAGCATGTTTTCATTGGAGATAAGAAGGTTGAGAAGATACATAATTCCAGCCTTCTGCATACTAGGGCATTAACAAAGGCATTGATCCCTCCAGCATGAGTGGGGGACAAACTCTGAAGCTCAGAGGTTGCACAGTATATTCAAGGGTAATGTTAGGAAGCACTTTTTCCCAGAGGGCTGTTAATCTAATTAGACATGAAGATAGTACTGGCCTTCAGGGTAATCTTGGACATATTTCTGATTAGTAAGTGTCCACATGGTACCCTGAGTAGGAGTGTTGGTAAGGAACCCCTTTACATTAGTGCATGTTTGCAGAGCATAGGTACACACACAGAGGCAAGCGCTGGGTGGAGGCAACACTGGCAGTGGCAAGCAATGCCTGCCAGCATCAGCTGTGGAGACTGGGGAGGAGACCACAACTTTTACAACCTCTAGCAGATAAGAACAAACCAACAAATAAAAAGATATGAGTACTGTAGTATGGATCCTGGTGGTGAACCTCTTCAGATGCTATGTAAGGAGGGAACTTAATCCAGTGCGAAATGTATAATGTATGCCGAAAAATCACCTTTAACTGATAATGAAACATATCTGTGCATAAAATGCCAGGGATATGACACTTGCAGTCCAGACTTAATGATTTAGAAATTGAGATAGGAAGCTACAACGTGTTAAAACCCAAGTAGTTAACCCAGGACACTTACGACTTTAGTTCATCCAGAAACAAAAGTAAAAGAACAAAACAAGAAGAACATGGCAGTAGTGACACAGATTTAGGAGAAAGGAGACCAAACAAAGGAAGCAAGGATGATGAAGAGCATATAGAAAGTATGTGGTATAATGTAAGATCAAAGGAAACAAAAGGTAGAAGGGCTACAAAAGGATTAACACCGTCAAACAGATATGAACCCTTTGTAAACAAGGAAAGTAAAATCACAAATAACCAATATACACAACGTAGTGCAGGCAGCTCCTAGACAACTGGTGGTTCTAGGACTCGATAATAAAACATTGTGATGCTGTTATATGTGGAGATAATAAGTAAAGCAGAATAGTTTCAAGTTTTCCAGGGCGAGAGTCAAATATATTATTACTATAGCACCAGACATCATAAGGTGTTGTGAAAATTACACTAGTAATCATCCATGTGGGGACCAATAATATATGTTGAGATCATGATAAAGATTTATGCCAAGAGTTGATGGGCACAGACAAATAAATATAAAATCAAGGTGCTGAGGTGCTTATATTAGGATAATGCCAGCACCAAAAGCAACAAGAGACAAAAACAACACTGCTATAAGAATTGACACTCAACTGAAAACTGGTGTAAGACTGAAGGTGTAATATTCATAGACATTTCATCTCATTTTTAGGGCTGCAGTGGGCATAGCCCGCAGTTCTCTCATGATCACTGAGAAAGGACTCTGCATTCCTTCCGAGCGAACATGTTGAATTCGTCCAGTCACCTCCGCATTTGCAAAGCAGTCTGCCCATGTTGTCCCTACCATCCGCAACACTGTACTGTTTCAGATGTGTGTAAGTATTCTATAAAATATGTCAAAAATGCTTTCTCAGAAACCACTGTGTTTATTGCAGCTATTATTGAAGTGCTGTAGCATTCCACAACAACAACACTCAAAGTTGTTTTACTTATGCCTAATTCAGATTTTACTTAGATGAAGTCATATAGGAAGCAAACACTGTTGTCACTTCTTAAATCCCTGTTCCTAGCTGACACTACTGACACCTCTAACACTTTTCAAATGTGGCACTGATATTACCAATATTGACAGCACGCTAACACTGGTAGGAATGTGCAGCCTAAGGCAGTTTGTCAGACCCTGCTAGCACTAAACAAATTGCAACTGACGTCACTGATGTCTTGTTTGCTATTGTAGCCCTTTTATTATCAGTTTGCTGACTCTCTTTCTTTTCTGCAGGACAAGTACCTCCCAATCGGGGATCCTCATTCTTTTTCTGACACTGGGGATGCCCAGTCCCCAAGTGTCACCATCAGGGATCATCATTTTTTTGTTTGTTTACTTGTTTTCACCTGAAAAAATGCTCCATTGATGTCTTTCCTACATAACTGTGACACTGGGGATGTCCAATCCCCATGTTATGATTGGGGATAGTTGGTTTCTCTTTTCTTTTCTTTACCTGTGAAGAAAAGAACCAGTCCATCAATGTCTTTTGATGCCATTCCTTAACTCCTCCCAACCCTCTCAGTGAGCTTCCATCACCGCACCCCTCAAGCTCTTTCTTACCCATCGGGTGTTCAATGCTGTAGTCCTCTGGACTGCAGGCACGTCTTCAGTCTTCAAAGCCAGACCACAAACTGAAGACACAGATATGTAGTTCAGTGTATTTCAATGAGGTTTTGAACTTAGTGGCATAACAGGTTTTATTTGCCACTGTTACAGAGTTTCCTCATCTCTACCTATTCCACTTCCCTCTAACGTTTTAGTTTAAAGCATTAGCTGCAACATTGTGCAGTGTCTGTCCTCAGTGTGAATCACAGCAGTTTTGCCCTTTTCTGTTCAGGTATGATCTATTTCTGGCAGACATTTTGCTCCTGTTCCAATAGTCATTCTGGTGTCTTATAAATTTCTTTTATATGCCCAGTTACTGATCCAATTATTTATAATCACCAAGTCTGCGAGCAGAATAGAAACATAGAAATGTAGAATTTGACGCCAGATAAGGACTGCTTGGCTGACCCAGTCTGCCCATTCCCCTACCTGCTGGATAAGCTGCAGATTCTAGTTAAACAACAGCTTACTTCCTCCTGCATCCCACTAGAATTGGCTAATGCCTGTCCCATGCATTACTGAATTCTCCCACTGTTCCTGACTCACAACCTCCTCAGGAAGGCTGTTCCATGCATCCACAACTCTATCTGTGAAAAATACTTTCTAACATTACCTCTGAGCGTCCCCCTCTATTTTCAAATTGTGCCCCTTGTTCTTGCACATCTCTTCTTCTGAAAGATACTACCCTCTTGTACCTTGTTAATTCCCTTGAGATACTTGAAGGTTTCTATCATGTCCCCACTTTCCTCAGGGGTATACATATTAAGCTGCTTTAGTCTTCTCTCGTATGTCTTCTTGTGCAGACCTTGCACCATTTTGGTTGCTCTCCTCTAAACAGCCTCCCTCTGTCTATGTCTTTGCAGAGATGGGGTCTCCAGAACTGCATGCAGTACTCCAGGTGGGGTCTCACTAACTGTCTGTAGAGAGAGATAACAACTTCCTGTTTTCTACAGCTGATGCCTCTCCCATGCATTCCAATATCACCCCAGCCCTCCTTACTGCCTTCTCACATTGCTTGCCCACCTTTAGTTTATCTAATATAATTACTCCTAAGTCTCTTTCAATTTGTTGTTGTTATTATCTCACCCCCACTGTGTACTCTCTTCCCTGGGTTTTGTTTCCCAGATGCATTACCTTGCACTTCTTTGCATTGAATCTGAGCTTCCCGTATTTGACCATTCCTCCAACCTTGCCAAGTCCCTTTTCATTCTTTCCACCCCACCCTGTGTATCAACCCTGTTGCAGATCTTTGTGTCATCTGCAAAGAGGCATAGCTTTCCTTCCAGGTGCTCTCTAATGTCACTTATAAAGATATTAAAGAGGACGGTCCCAGTACCGAACCCTGTGGTACTCCCCTAGTTATCCTCCTTTCTTCACTGTGGACTCTGTTTACTATTACCTTTATGTCCTGTTGTCCAGCCAGTTTTTATCCAGGCTTCCACCTTGGGACCCACTCCTAGGCTGGCTAACTTGTATATTAATCTTTGTGTGAGACTGTGTCCAATGCCTTGCCAAAATCTAGGTAGGCCATATCCACAGCCCCTCCCTGGTCTACTACTTTGGTCACCCAGTCAAAGAAATCTATTAGGTTCATCTGACATGGCCTTTCTGCTGTGAAACCATGCTGCCTTGGGTCCTGTGCCCCACTAGCCTCTAGGTACTCAACAATTCTTTCCTTCAGAAGTGATTCCATCATTTTCCTACCACTGAAGTCAAACTGACTGGTCTGTAGTTTCCTGCCTCTGCCCTGCTCCCACTTTTGTGAAGTAGAATCACATTTTCCCTCCTCCAGTCCTCAGGTACCATTCCATCCTCCCATGATTTGTTAAAGAGAGTAGTCAGTGGTGTTACTAGTTCTACCCTTAGTTTTTTCAGTATTCTTGGGTGAATCCCATCAGGCCCCATTGCTTTGCCCCCTCGGTTTCAAGAGTTCTTTCAAAACCCTTTCTTCTGTGAATGGACTGGTATCGACCCCCTATTCAGAGTTTCTCCTTGTTTGGTTTAGGCACCTCCCCATCCTCATCTGTTGTGAATACTCAGCAGAAATATTCATTCAGTATCCCTGCTTTTCACTGTCACCTCTGCCCACATTCCCTCCCCTTTATTAAGTCTATGTATCCTTCCCTTGGTCTTTCTTCACCCCAAATGTACCTATAAAAGTTTTATCCCCTTCTTAACAGAGTTGGCTATCTTTCCTCAGTTTGTGCCTTTGCTATTCTGACTGCCTTCCTGCCTCCTTCTGCTTTAACTGAAAACGTTCTCTGTTCTGCTTCTTCTGTGTTTCCTTATATTTCCTGAATGCTATCCTTTTCTCCTTAACCATCCCTGCACCTCTTTTGAGAACCATAGTGTTTTTTCCTTCATTTTGTTTTATTGATTTGCTTCACACAGAGGCTTGTTGCCTTTGCAATTGCTGTTTTGATTATTCCCCATTGTTCCTCCACCCTCCTTCTTGCCATTTGCTAGTGCTTTTCTAAGGCACTCTCTCATTTTCCCAAAGTCAGCCTTCCTAAAGTCCAATACTCTTGTTTTGTATGGCTTGACACTATGGCTGTGTTTATTGTGGACCACACTGGTGGTCACTTGTTCCCAGATGGCTACCACTTCAAAATCTGAGATCCTTTCTCCTTTCCCCTTTGAGAGTACCAGGTCTAAGATTGCTCACCCTGAGTGGGTTCCAATACTAGCTGTCTGAGGCATGCCCCTGAGAGCATCAAGATTGACCCTGCTCTTGGATGTGTCTGCAGCAAACATTCTCCAGTTAACATCTGGCGTATTCAGGTCCCCATCAACAATATCTCCCTTTTTCTGCCATTTTAAGGATGCCTTCTATCATTTTCTTGTCCATTTCCTCCCTGAGATGGGGTCTGTACCAACCCCATGCGGATTAATAAATATTATGTATGCTTTTGTCTTCTGCCTGAAATTTGGAAGTTGCCATGGCCATCTTCTCATTTTCTGGAGTAGTACTGTGCACTATGCCTTAGTATTCAATCTGTGCAATTTATAAGACAAAAATATATATTGTATTGTAAATGACATTGAGGAAACAATATCTACTTGTTGTTTATGAATTCTTATTGTAAATTAGGTAGCAATAGGAAAGCTCTGAAATGTTTTTATATACCTTCCTCACTAAGCATAATTTAGTGCTCATGTGTGCTACCCTCTCTGCAACACTGAAGCCTTCAGACCATATGATTCTCTATGTGAATGAAAGTGAATCACATGGTTTGCTATTAAATCTCCTGGAAGTGAACTTGTGTTGCTATTTCCATGATGGCCCATTGACCCTGTATTTTTCTTTTGTGAATACTAGAATTTGTCTTGACAAAATCATCTTCCAAAGAAGGAAAATTAGGAAAAACTGAAAAAGAAATCAACTATCATTCATCATGCTGAATTTCTGTGTCCAAACTCTTTTCCCACCATTGATAATAAATGCTATTTCCCTTTAATTATTGCTATAAACTATGTATACATGTGACTTATGCTACTTTTTTCCATCAAACTTACAATTAACAAAAGAAAAGAAAACTCCAAACTGCTCAGTATCAATTATTAAAAATCTATTTTATGAGAGTGAAACCAGTGCATGCTTGCCAATCTTGCAGTTTCTATTTCATATAGTCTTAGGTTTTAATAAATGGGAGCTTCTGAGACAGAACCAAATTATAATATGAAATCCTAAGTCAGCTCTTCTCCCAATAACTAATGGACATGCAATGCTAAACATATTGTATATAAATAGCAATAATACAAGTCTGTCCAACTTTCTGTTACTTTTCATAATACAGCATGATTCATAACCCTCTTTACCATGTAGGAGTACAACAAACATTGGATCATATTGTCCAAACAGATAACCTCCTCAAAATGCCAATATTGCTAATTGACTAAAATGATCAGGCGTTTTGGGGCAAGATATCTGAGGAGATGCTGGTGGCCCATGACATATTCTCCTTAGAGACAAGGAGCCTGAGAGGGATATGATCCCTGTATTATAAATGCTCAGGGTATTAATAAGAGAGTGTATATAAACAATAAGACACAACAGCGATAGGTTGTCAAAAGTTAATGCATGCCCAGGTGTCTAATGAGGCATAAGGCACTTGCACTAATGTTTTTAGCACCTGAAATGCATTAAACCCCAGACAACCAATGAAGTGGGGTGTTTTATTGCTCTTATAAAATCAGAAACTAAGAAACATTTTAAAAATATAATATTTTAAAATTAAAACAGGTATTTTCTTTTGCTAAAATAACTAGTGTAAAGTAATCCTTCCCGACTTGTCAATTATTTTCCTTTCAACATTTCCAGTAGATGGAATGTTTGTTTATTACGGAACACAGGAATCAGACTCTTGCAGAATTTCTCTGGCATAATGTTTAACCCCTCACACACAACAGAAGGCCTAATACAAACCCTAAGGGTCTATTCACAAAGGGTGAGAGTGCAGGGTTTGTGCCAAGCCTTGCACCTTCTTCAATGTTTGGTGCAGCAGTGCCAAAGCACTTTGACGCAACACAGCCCAATTCAAGAAAGGCTGGCACATTTGGGACCTTTTCCACATTTCACGGCATCTTGCACCAAAGGTTTAGCGAGGCCCAGTAAAATGAATCCCCTTGGATGCAAAGTTAGACTGGGGAGCTGGTCTAATTTGTTACATCTAGTGCCCCCAATTCAGAATTGCAATCGGCACCAAATGTGAGCAAGCCCCTGCTCCATATGTTTGGCTCACCAGGAACTTACAGCAGACGTAACCATTTGTGAATTAGGCGCTAAGTTTCAATTTTATCTGAAGTGGTCTATAGCAAAGCTTGCCCTGGCAAGCTAGAAAGGATAGAAGCAGGATTTATTATAGTCACCAAAGAAAGACAGAGAATTAAAACTGAATAGTATTTCATTTTAAGTTTGTTTAAGTGTATGAAGGCTATCGACAGACAAAAGAATGTTTAATTGATTATTTATTTTTTAATTTAAGGGAGATTTACTTTCTAGAGCATTGTTACTGGTTTTCAGTGAGTAAAGGCATAGCCATGTTTGTGATGACAGTCAGGAATCAGTGAAGTTGCTTCATGAATTTTGTATGTGATTGGCCCAAATTCCAAATACTATTGCCTGGACTTGTTTGAACCTGTGCATTTCTGGAGAATTAACATATGAGCCTTGGAACTTAATTAACCATTCAGGAAACAGGACATTTCAAACTAAATTTTAAAGAGAGGTGTTTGATCTGATATCCTCCAGCAGGGCATTGGGACACAACCTGCAGCTCACAGGCAGTAAATTAAAGGGCAATATAATGTATGGTGGAATGTTGTTATCTACCAAAGTCTGTCTTTACTGGGGTTGTCATACCATTGATGTGATGTCACTTTGTTGTTAACCCATTGCTGGTATGTCACATTGATGGTATAATAATGGAGATCTTTCTTGGCATGCTCAGTGCAGGAAGTGATGACCTCCTGAAATGGCCACAGTGGTGAGAACGTGACATAAATTACTTAAGCAATAAGGCACGACAGGGTGTGTGTTATCGTGTAATAACGTCACTCCTGGGGTGGGTTGAGCACGGTGAAGCTTGAGGCTTCCCCACCCCAGGAGTGACGTTATTACACGATAACACACATCCCTGGAGTGCCTTATTGCTATTATACAATGGCTCGTTGTCATACAAAATTTAAAAAAAAAATGATTTTAAGGAATCCAAATGGTCATCAGCCATAGCATAAGAATCATCATCCATAGCATCCACAGCAATACAGTGATGTTATTGTGTAATAACATCACTGTCTCAGGCACACATTGACCAATCAGAGTCCAGAAAATTTTCTTGCCATTGTATAATTTTAATTAAAGTACCTGATTTTTTTTGCTCTTTATGGGACCATACACTATAAAAGATAATGTATGGTTCATGACTGGCAACCAACTTGTTTAACCTTCTCGAGGTTGCCATGGTGACATAAACTCTCGAGCTTTGCTGTCTAGGTTTACACGATTGCTATAGCAACCCCTCAACAGTTAACACACTGGTTACTGATTGAGACCCATACATTATTCTCTATGTTAAGATATATGTCTCTTAGAGGTTGATTGACCTTTGAACAGTCTGCCAGAGGAGAAAAGATTTCACAGAAGCCTGGACAAATTTCTGCTTATCTGGAGAATCCGCGATGTAGCCTAGGTAGCAGAGTGGTAGGAAATCCCTATAAATTAGTACTAGTCTGCAAAACATATTTATTAATCCCTGCTTGTAGTAGGAAATGGAGAACACAATGTGCTAGAGCTTCTTCTGACCCTTGTCTATGTCCAGTAGCCCAAGCATTGTCAGATACAGGAGACTTGGAGGTTGTCATCCCCCCACTGGGATACTGTTGGCCATTTTTCCTGGAGCTTGTCCACGGCCTGCCCCCCATGTCTGGGTCTTGGTCTGGGGAGGGGTTAGTCACTGTATTACAGGGATGATATGGCTGGGACCACACAAGGAAAAACAGAAGATAAGGTCCAGTTGAGGGAAGATCATGGAAAGCATTTAAGACAGGGAGAATTGTCCTTCTTCCTTTCCAGATCCTTCCTTGGTCCTGGCTGGAATGCTGCTCAGCTGCTCCCAAATTTATCTCACAACCCCTTGTTTTAAACTATATATTTTATATCCCCAGAGTACAGGCGTCTGTCTGAGAACAGGCCATACTCAAGCTCACACCTGAAGGTAGCAATCTGAGAGTCTTAAAATCTCCTTGTACAGTAGTTTGATTTGAGCTCTGGAGTGGTTACTGCTGAGGTATGTGGCAGATGTGCAGCCAGAGGTGTACATATGCAGAAAAGGGGATCTGGGTTGGTTTTCCAGGCAACAAATGGCACATGTAGGACTGATTGCGTATTCTTTTCTATATGGAGTTTGTGTATTATTTAAAAATAAAATACAACTGATGCAAAGACTGTGGAGCCCGTAGATGCTTGAATGCTAGAGGTTTGTTTATTTCATGTATTTGGTCCAATGGCAACCAGCTCTGGCACTTGCAGAGGAACAGGGTTGGAAGCATGATCTGATTTCTTTCTTCACAGCCAGAAATATATCTCTGCATGGTCCTTCCTGTTGGCTGCATCAAACTTGGATGACCACGGCCATTTCAGCTCTCAGCACCCTGCTTTACACGTGCTGGATGCCTGGTCACAGATGGCCCATTTCCTCAGTCAGTGAGCTGGCAGGGTAAGTCTCCTGGGTCCATAATGCAGTGGGCATTCATTGCAGACTCCATCCAAGGCTTTCAAGCAGTAGCTATAGCACTGTTATTTGATGGCTTCTTTGTCCCTGTCTGCCTCCTGCCAATGCTGTGATTGAACACCTGTGTGGCAGGGTGAGTTAGGATTTGCCCTCTCCCATGATGTGGCATCTGACACCATAGCACAGAGCTAGTCCCAGAGCCCAGATGGGCTATTACTAAAGTAGACCCGGCAGGGCCACTATTGAAAAAAAATGGGACCTGAGTGTGCCTAGTTCATACCCATTTTACATAGAAACAGAAATTTGTTTAGCAGAAAAGCACTATTTGGCCCACCAGTCTGCCCCATTGTTCTCTGCCTATTCTACTTCCCAGACCCTATCTGATCTCCTGCAATCCTCCCCTCCCTGTCTCTTTTCTAATAACCTGTATATTCCTATGTTTATCCCATGCATGGGTAACGGGTCACTGTGCAACTTTTGGTTACTACCCTGCCTTGCAATCTCAACAAGATTGAGGGGCCTGGGCTCTGTTTCAGAAGGAAATGGGGAGGAGATTCTTCCAGACAGAAAATAAATAGCACAGTGCCTCCACCGAGAGTAAACCATAATGGAATAACCCCAGGGATGCTGTACCTACCCATCTATCCTCACAGTCATCCCTCACATGGAATACCACAAACCAATGAAATACCTTGCAATGCATGCAATTAATGGATTCAGCTAATAATATGCTCATGGACAGTATTGAACAATAACAATAAACAATTTATTAAATAGAGAGGGAAGAAAAGGGCTGTATAAATAAACAACAGTTTGGCAGATTTGATGCAACATGCAAAAGAACAACACTGACAATGATCATGCCCACCCCAACACACAGTTGTAATACCTCACCTCCCGCTGGTTCCAGTGTGCCCCAAAGTCCTGGCTGGGTACCCAGCTAGTGATGCTGCAGGCTGAACAGTATCTGGGTGGCCAGAATTGTGCACTTTTAAATTTAAATAGGAACGCCTGAATAAGTGTTGTATAAAACTGGCTAATCATGGTTCTAAAGACATTCTCACAGGGTCTGGCAAAAGTGGCAGGTGCAGTCAGTTGAGCTGTTGGCCTTCAGCTATTCAGACAGGGTGGCAGCTATCTTGGCTGTGGTAGGGTTGGCAGCTTGTCACCTTCTGGGCTGTTGCAGGCTGCCAGCTTGTCACCTTCTTAGCTGCTCTTCAGCAATGCTGAAGTGGACCAGTGCTAGGGAACAGGACCACACACCTACCCACACATCCAGGCATCCAATTATGGGGAAGATGATGGGTAACACCCGACTGTGACACTACTAGACAATTCCCCAGACTGTCCTTGCTGAATAGGTTCTCTTCCTGGAGCTCAGAATTCTCACTATCTTATCTCTCTCTGCAGCTGGCAGAAAGTACTGCCTCTAGCTAGGGGTCACAAACAGTCTCTCAGATGGTTCTCAAAATGCAGTCTCAAACAGCAAAGGCAGCTTTTATTACTTTAGACTGCATCCACTAAACAAGGGAAGTTTCTTTAACAGCTTCTGATTGTGGGTCCAGGCAGCAGTTGGGCCACTGGCAAGAATACAGTCCAATCCTCCTCTCAGACTAAGGGCTTCTCTCAGATACTGCAGAAATTCAGCTGTAAACAGCTCTTCAAACACACATTCTGGCTTTCCAGATGATAGCAAGCTGGATAAGTCTCCTGGATTTGGCTGTAAGCCTTAGGCCGACTTCCAAACTTTTCATGAACACTGGTTATAAGCCCTCCTCACTTGTGTATGGAGAGCTTCGGTGGATTGCCCTGAGCTGAAAATGTCCCATGGGCTGAGGAGAAAATGGCGGTCTCCCAATGGTTGTACACAGCTGTCCATCTGCAGAGTTAACATGCATTAAGTTCCCTCGATACCTGTTTGGTTGGCTGTTTAGGTTTTATTTATTTGTTTAAGTCTTTGGTTACCAGTTAAGTGCACTGATCCTAAGGACCGCTTTCATGCATGACCCAAGCCAACAAAATGGCACTACAAAATTTACATGCAGGTGAAATCAAGGTACAGGCAGAACAAGATTGAGGTAGTACAGTTTAAAAATGTGAGGGGGAAACACAAGTGCTGTACAATTACAACAGTGTTTGAGAGAACAAGTAATACTTTACAATTTACGCTGGATGTAAGGCATTGTCCATACCCCCTACCCAGAAACTATAGCTGCAATCCTCCAGGATCTTTCAATTAGTGGAGGCCAAGGTAATGGGTGAGAAATATGGCTGCAGTCCAAACAGTTTACACAGTGTCCCAACTTTTAGTCTCTCCTACAGACAAGCTGTACTATTTCAATGTTTATTATCCCCATAGTCTATAAGATGCTCCACTGCCCTGTTGTCCAATGGCAGAGTGGGGCTTGAAAGGACATCCCTGTCTGTTGTGAGTGCCACAGCACTGTCCCTCAGGTGGCAGGCAGGGCTTCACATTTACACAGAAGCCTCGGCTGCTCTTAAAGAAACACTGCACCCTTAAAATATGTAGCGCTTAAGAGTGCTGTTTCAGAGTTCTTATTTATTTTATTTTCTGCCACTCCACTGTGCCTCTGGACCCCAAATATGTTGAGAGAGTCCACAAGGGTCGGAGAACACTAAGGAGAAGTGGGCCAGAGCTGTTGAGTGGCTTTACACATTGAGCACTCTAGAGCTTTCAACATTTGAGTTGGCAGCTTGCAGCTCGATCATAGGTATCATCATAGGTAGCATAGGTAATTTCAGAGCAAAGAAGACTTACGTCCATTGTGCTCGCTGTTAACTCTAATTATGGTAACTCCCTATTTTGTTTGCTATACAATGTTTGTCCAGTTCCTCTTGGAACTCAAGTATTGTCTTACTAGCAACCACCTCCTCAGGCAAGTTGTTCCATACTGGAATGACTCTAACACTAAACCAGTGTTTTCTTTGTGGTCCTAAATTTTGCCCCATAAGTTGCCATGAATGTGTCCTGCGTCATAACGCTGTTCCTTAGTGTAAGTCCCAGTTTATCCCTTAGATTGAAGTTTTAAGTGCATTATACACCACACATGTCCCTCTCAATCGCCTATACTCCAATGTGAACATCGCCAAATCCTCCAATCTGTCCTCATAGTCCAGGTCCCTAACATCAGCTACCAACCTGGTAGCCCTTCTCTGAACCCTTTCCAATTTCTTTATATCCAACCTAAAACCTGGTGACCAGAACTGTGCTCAATATTCCAACTGTGGCCTCACCAGTGCTCCAAAAAGAGGAACAATCACTTCCTCTTCCTACTCTTTATATGTTTCTTAATGTTGATAAGAATACCACCAGCGGTCTTTATAACCTGGCTACAATGCTGATGGAACTTGAGATCGTTTGTCACTTTAGCACCCAAATCTCTATCCTCTACTACTTTTCCCAATATATGACCATTTAGAATACAATTAGCTTTTTGTTATTCTTCCCAAAGTGCATCACTACACATTTGTCGGTGTTAAAGGATAACTTATTTTCCCTAGCCCAACTTTTCATTTTAAATAAAGCTTTTTTCGCTAATTTTTTGATACTAATACAATTCTAGTGTCATCTGCAAATTTGGTTTCCCAAACATCCCTCCTCCAGACAATGAGTGTATATACATATATATATATATTAAATATGCATGGTCCCAGAACAGATCCCTGGGGACTCCCTCTCCACTTCCAACCAATCAGAATAAACTCCTTTGAAACAAACCGCTGCTTTCTCTCACTCAGCCATGCTTTTACCCAGGTTGTAATGTACCCAGGTATTCTGTGTTCAGGCACACAAATTGTGGTACAGTATTTCACTGCCCTGCTGTGCTGGCAAATCAGTTTCTCAGACTGCTCCTCTGGTTCCCCACAGGACACCATTAATTTGGGCCAGCAGGAGTACACCAAAGGATTGGGACTGGTGGAAGCTGGGGGTCAGGAGGCAAGCTTGGTAAGCTTCCTCCCATGGGGATACACTTGTTTGAAGCTCTCCACTGTTCTAGCCTTCAGCAGTTTTACTGGTAGTTTTTCCAGGCATCTACCACCCTTTAAGTGAAGAAACATTTCATCAAATCTCTCTTGAAATTCCTCCCTCCCACCAGCTTTATCACATGCCATGGGTCCTGGTGCTCATTCTTATTTTAAAGAGACTCCCACTAGCACCTTGTTTACCTGAGAGGCACTTGGGGTCTCAATCATGTCGCCTTTCTCTCCCTCTTCCAGGGTGCACATGTTGAGCTCCCTCAGGCTCTCCTCATGGGGCTTTCTGTGCAAATCCTACATTATTTTAGTTGCCCTCTTCTGGACCATCTCCACCCCTATCTTTTCTGAGGTGGTCTCCAAACTGGACACAGTACTCCAGGTGGGGTTCAGCAGGGAGCAATACAGTGACTTCACCACCTCCATCCTTGTGCTGGAGATACCCCTTGCTATGCATCTCAGTATCCCACTAGACCTGCCCACTGCCATGTTGAGCTGCACTGAAACCTTGAGGCCCTCTGATATGATGACTTCAAGGTCCCTTTCTCATCTAGTGGCAGTTAGTACCTCCACCCTTCTTATACACAATAGTGGGGATTCTACACCCTGTATGCATGATTTTGTACTTTTGGCATTATAAGCCAACTGCCATGTCTTTAATCATTACCCAAGTTTGCCAAGATATATGTCCACTCTATTACAGATTTTGGTGTCATCTGCAAAATGTATACCCCATCCAGTTCTTCTGTTCTGCAAGGTCCCCTATGAAGACATTGAAGAGGACCATTGCAGAGCAGTGTAGCGAGTAGTCTAAGGCTCTGAGCTGCAAATCTGGTGACATCCAGCAGACCAGACCTGGGTTTGAATTCCACAGCTTCCACTTGCATACTGTGTGACCCTGAGCAAGTCATTTAACTTCCTTGTGCTCCCAGATCACACCTGGAAACAAGCTCCGCTTAGTGTGCCTTTCCTGGTTAAACAAGTCCCCGATTGAAGAGAAGTAGCTACTTCTGTCACCTTCTTGGAAATATTACATGTGAAAGGCATGGAGAGCATAGGGTCACATGCACCAGGAACTTTAACTCATGGTTGAAGAACTGGTGCTGTGAGGAAGGGTGTGGATTCATTAGTGACTGGGGACCTAACTGAAGGGATGGGGATTGTTCAAACCTGATGGCCTGCATTTGCTCTGTAGGGGAATCCAAGCACTCAATGATAAGTTTAAATGCTGCATGGACAAGCATTTAAACTAGCCAAGGGGTGGCAGACCAACAAGGAGGGTACCTAGTTGCCCACCCCCACAGCTAGCAGTGGAACCAGTGAACAGGAGGAGTGTATAGCTATACAAAGTGTGCAAATGATGGAGATAAGCACCCAAAGGGTAGACAGGAAGAAAGGGGTCAAAATTCAACACAAGAGTAGACAGCAGGAGAACCAGGATAAAGGACAATCAGGGGGGGTGGAGTAGAACAGCTAAACAGTCCAGGAAGTTCACATCATGGAAAGCCATATTTGCCAATGCCAGGAGCCTTAGCAACAAGATGGAGGATCTGGAGGCTGCCATGGTGCAGTCAGACCTAGATATTGTGGCCATCACAGAGATCTGGTGTAATGATAACCATGACTGGGAGATGGCCTGCATGGCTACAACAAATTCAGAAGAGACAGGGCAGGCAAGAAGGGAGGAGGAGTGGCACCTTATTTGAAAGATGGCATAAAGGTCACAGAGATCCAGGAGTAACAAAATGGGGAGAGATACTGTGTGTTAGCTGGAAACCACCAGCCCAGGAGGAAGAAACAGATAGGGAGCTGATGCTAGCAATCCAAAGAATGGCAGACAAGGGTGAGGTGGTGCTAGTTGAAGACTTCAACATTCCAGACATGGACTGGAGCCTCCAGCAGCAGCATCAACCAGGAGCAGATTTATCCTGGACTCCTTCAAGGTGCCTTCCTCGCAAACTGGTCATGGAGCCAACTTGACAGAAGGCAATACTGGACCTCGAAAGAACAAATGGGGACAGTGTGATGGGGCTAACTGTGGGAGAGCACCTGAGGAAGAGTGACCACTGGTCACTGTGGTTTGAAATCACAGAAGGAGCAGAACCAAACTGCTAAAAAACATGTATCCTGGATTTTAGGGGCAGACTCTGGAAAAATGGGGAGATGCTTGAAAGAGGCATTAATGGGAATGGGGAGGAATTGGGTTGAGAAACAGTGGGCAATATTTAAAACAGGGATTGCAAGAGCAACAGAATTATGCATTAAGCAAGTTAGCAAGGGGAAAGGAAGAGGAGGCCATTATGATTTTCCAAGGAGGTAGCGGAGAAAGTGAAAGCCAAAAATATTGCATTCAGGCAATACAACAAGACACAGGCAGAAGGGATAGGGAAAGTACCAGGAGAAGCAAAAGGAGGCAAGGAGATCAGTAAGGAAGCCAAAACTCAGACAGAAGAGCATCACAAAATCACTGGGTAGAGGACAAAACCTTTTACAGGTACAGTACATAAATGAAAAAAGAAGGGCAAAGGTAGGGATAGTGAGACTGAAGAGGAGGATGGGGGCCATGTGGAGGTTGACAACAGTAAAGCTGACATGCTGGACAGATATTTCTGCTCAGTCTTTACTGAGGAAGAGGAGGTTAATGGGCCTGAAAGGAGCACAAGGTGTGAATGGCACAAAAATTTACATGGGAAAGGGTCCTAAAGAAACTGGAAGAAATAAGAGTTGATAAAGCAGTGGGGCTAGATGGGGTGCACCCAGGGTGCTAAATGAACTAAGAGAGGTGGTGGCTGAAACTCTGGCAATCCTGTTTAGCAAATCACTGGAAACAGGGAGGTGCCCAAAGACTGGAGGACAGCAGATATAGTCCCCTTATACACAAGCAGAAACAAAGAGGAAACGGGAACTACAGACCAGTCAGCCTGACCCAGGCAGTGGGAAAGATCATGGAAGCACTACTGAAGGAGAGATTGGTGGAACATCTGGTTGCCAGTAGACTACAGGACCCAAGGCAGCATGGTTTCACTGAGGGGAGGTCTTGCCAGACCAACCTCATTGAATTGTTCAGCTGGGTGACCAGGGATGGATCTGGGAGCAGTGGATGTGGCTTATCTGGACTTCAGCAAAGCTTTTGACACTGTACCACATACTGTAGAAGGCTGTTAAACAAACTGGGAATATGGGAGTAGGCAGAACAGGGGTGGGTTGGTAATTGACTGGGCGGGCAGGACACAGAGGGTGGTGGTAAATGACTGTCACCCACAGAGGGAAGAGTGACCAGTGGGGCACACAGAGATCAGTGCTGGAACCAGTCCTATTCAATGTCTTCATCAGCAGCATTGTGCAGTTCCTTGAAGGCAGAATTTCCTTGTTCACTGATGGCATGAAGCTCTGTAACAGATTGGATGTGCCAGAGGGTGCAGACAGAATGAGGAGGGACCTGCAGAAGCTTGAAGAACAGTCAAGGGTTTGGTATTTAAAATTCAATGCAAAGAAATGCAAGATAATGCATATGGGGCACAAAAGACTCTGGAAAAACATATCAGTTGGAGGGTGAGGATATAGCAAGCACCAAGCAAGAAAGTTACCTTGGGGTTATCACCTCTGATGACCTTAAAGTAGAGAAACAGTGTGGCAAGGCAGCAGATAAAGAAACAAGATGCTGTGATGCATAGGCAGGAGCATCACCAGCAGGATAAAGGAGGTCATAAGTCCACTATACAAGACACTAGTGAGGTCCCACCTGAGTACAGGATACAGATCTGGAGGCCTTACCTACATAAGATCATAGACAGAGTAGAGAAAGTTCAGAGGAGGGCAACAAAGATAGCACAGGGATTGTATCACAAGTCCTATGAGGACAGGCTGAAGGCCTTGAATATGTACTCCTGGAGGAGAGGAGGAAGAGAGGATATGATAGAGATATGCAAGTACCTTACAGGGAGGAACAGGGTACAGGAATACACTATTTTCCAGTGAAAAGATGCTCCAGAACTAGAGGGCATGGGATGAAGTTGGAGGAAGGGCGATTCAGAGGAGAAGAGAGGAAGAATTTCTTCACGGAATGGGTGGTAGATAAGTGGAACACCTTGCCAGAGGAAGTGGTGGGGCTAGACAATCATGGGATTTAAGAATGCATGGGATAGACATGAGGAATGCTGGAGATCAGCTGTAGGCAACAGACTGCTAGAAAAATAAAGTGAACTTACAAGCTTAAATGGGCAGACTGGGTGGGCCATTGGCCCTTATCTGCTGACAGTGTCTATGTATCTATCACCAGTTCCATACCAAGCCCTGTGGTACACCAGCTGGTTACAATCCCATCCTTAGAGCGAGTGTTCTTAACCACTACCCCTCTGCCTGCTATCCATTAAACAGTTTCCAACCCAGTCTACCACGTTGTGTACCACTCCAGTGCTGGTCAACTTCCTAATTAGCCTCCTGTGTGGCACAGTGTTGAAAGCCTTGCAAAAGTCCAGGAGGCTATGTCCACTGTCCTCCCTTTATCTGTTTCCTGGTTACCCAGTCAAAGAAATCTATCAGATTCATTTGGCATGATCATTCCTGCATGACTGCATGCTGCATATGGTCTTGCAGCCCACTAGAATTTAAAGATGCTCAGTCAGTGTTTCTTTTAATAGGAGTTCCATTGATTTCCCACCACTGAAATAAGACTGACCAGCTTATAGTTCACAGCCTCCTCACTGCTGCTGCTCAAATGAAGAAGGAACACGCATTCCTTCTCCAGTCCTGTGGAACCACGCCTGCTTCCAGTGAGCTGTTAAACAAGGCCTCAGTGGAGCAGCTAGCAGTTCCCTGTGTTCTTTTAGTACACTGGGGTGTATCCCACAGCCTTATCCACCTTCAGGGTTGCAAGTCCTTCAGGACTTTTTCCTCTGAAAATGTTCTTGTGTCCACCCCATCTCCGATTTCTACTTCTCCCTGATGGTCTGTACCCTTTGCCTTGACTGTGAAGACTGAGCAGAAGAACCTGTTTATGATGCAATCTTTTCTTGGTCCCCTCTACACTGTTTCTCTCTTGCCCTTCTGATCTCTCTATCCCTCTGTTTGTTTTCCTATTCTCACTTATTTACCTGAAAAAGTCTTATCCCTTTAGCAACTCCGCTGGTAATTCATTCTTCTGTTTATGCCTTTGCTTGCCTAATCACCATGCCTGCTTCCTTCTGCTTCACTTGGTATACCTCCTGTCCTACTCCCTCTTCATTTCTTTGTACCTCTTGAATGCCACCCTTTTTCTTTCACCACCCTTGCCACTTCTGTGGAGAACACAACAGTCTCCCTTTACTTGCTTTGCTTACTTCCTTCATGCAGAGGTTGGTTACCCAAGTTATGCTCTCCTTATAATTTTCCACTGTGTCTCTACTCCTCCCTGGCAATCCTGTCCCTTGAGGCAGTTTCCCATTTCTTAAAATCTGCCCTTCTGAAGTCCATGACCCTTGTCTTTGTGTGGCTCACCTCTGCTCCAGTTCTTATGTTGAACTACGTTGCACAGTGATTATTGGAATCTAGGGGACTGCCCAACTAGAAGCACCACCCTTAATTACCATCTTGATGATGGATTCCACAGGTACTCTATACATCTCCTTGCCTTGTGTTGAAGGTCTGTACACTGCCTCAGTGTAGACAGTGGTCCCAGACTCTTCCTACAGGATGACCCACAGCACTTCTAGCTCCTCCTTTCCTCATGGTGCTCCTGAATCTCGCAACATTAATTTCCTGCTTCACATAAATGCAACCCGCCTCCTTTTTCTCCACCATCTTTTCTGAACAGTGAATAGCACATGATGGCCATGTCCCAGTGATGGTGCTCAGTGCAACATGGCTATGTTATGGCCACTATTCCAGCTTAGTCTCTGCTATGATGGCCTCTGCTCTAGGTCCGAATTTTGTCTTCAAGGCTCCTTGGGTTGCTATATATGGCTCTTCACACCTTCTATCCCCTTGCCTGATGCCCTGCATCTTCCACCCATTCCTGCCTATGTTGTTACAAGTAGACCTTCTGACTAACCTTTTCACATTTTGCTTTCTACATTCCTGGTCTCCTTCAATCAACAATGCTCCCCACCTGAATTAGGTCCCCTTTTTCTTTCATCTTGTCCTAATCCTTGTCTTTCTGTACCTCTAGCATCGGGGAATTTGTTTCCCATGTGCCCATTTTCCCTAAAATGTTACCATCAGGGTGGGAATTGTTGTCTCCAATGGTTTTACTGTCTCCCTGGCTAGCTTAAATGTTATCCATGTAACATTTCAACTTTCCACCAAGGCCTGCAGTCCTTTTTAAATGATGTATGCAGTCTCCCAATTAGGAGTTAATTCAGGGACTGAGTGGGCTCTTAGTCTTGCCAGGTTCTGAGTGAGGCCTTGCCACCATTTACAGTAAGGTTTAGAGTCCATGGGGTTCAGTGATAAGTCAGGTTCTTGCCTGAATTCATAAAGAAATTTAGTTTGTTTATGAATAAATGTAATAATTTGTTGTTCAAATCCACTGAATGGAATAGGATTTGTTGAATTCCAATTCAGTTTTTGAATTTAGGATTTTTAATTGAAGCCAGTTCCAATTTTGAGGTTTTTAAGGATTTGAATCAGATTAGAATCAGAATTTTCTAAAATCCTAAATCTGAAAAAGGAATAACTCCTAGTCACCTTGTTATTTCCATTGTTTGGCCTTTTGTCTTTGCTTCTAGTCCAGCCAGGCTACCTTAAAAAGAATATATAGAGAGAAAGAGGTGTAAAGCAGCTAGTGCCCAGTAGGATAATGCTGCAATTTAACTACTGTGTAATTAGAAATTGGTGTGGAACTCCAACCCAAAAAGGGAATGTCCAGATTCAAATTTCTTCATTTTGTAGCTTTTTATTTAATCACTTTCATCTTCTTTTGATATTACTTTTTGATGCGCTCTTTAAATTTTCAACTTAAGTTACATTTCAGGACCCTCTCGTCCCTTCATCAGACTCGATTAGCTGCTCCTCGCTTATGTATGTAACTGTAATAACATAAACATAAATGATAAAAGTAACATTTATCTTAAACTGATTCTGTTTCTCTTAAAACATTTTTCAAAATTAATTTGTCTAAAGGTTGGAACAAACCTTCTAAACTTAATACATCATTTTACTTCTCTTGTGATTCGGGAGCCATGCCTTTCTTTAAATCTATGAAAAAATAACAGTTCGAGTTGAAAGTTCTAGTTTGTCTCTAATTTTCTATTATAGTCTCTTATAAAGTATTTGTTAGTTTATACCTGTCCTGGTGTTACTTCCATGGACTTCTGTCCTTCCTATTGCCCTTCATAACCAGTCTAGGGAAACAGAATTATATTCAAATCAATCGTAAAATCCGCATTGTCTTCAAAAGTTTTTTCAATGCTTGTATATCCATATCTCAGCTGGTTCCTTACTTACTTTATTTTATTCATCCAGCCAAACTAAAAACATGGCTTCTATTTTCACAATCTATCACAAAATGCTACCCTGTACTATTACTCGAGACGCCAAAGCTGCTCTACCGTGTGAACATTCTTCCTGAAGTTGTAGAAGGGCCAGTCTACTAGATATACTTGCCAGTGGTGTTGTTACATCACAAAATGTGACATTCACCTTTGGAGCCCAGTCACTGTGGAAACTGCTTGTAACTCATGCAGAATTTATGTCGGCAGTCCCCTTCTACTTTTACTTCAACATTTATTCATATCCGCTTGGTTCCTTTTAGAGGAGGAGTCATAACATATGTTTTGCCCCAAAAGGACAATTCTGACTCTATATTCACCCTGAGGAGAGATTCTTCTAATATTGTTACTCTTATTCTATATAACCCATTTCAATGCACTTTACATATTCTAGTAAATCTGGGCAACCATATGTTTTATATTCAGGCACAAATATCTATTGTACTTCTTGTAAAATGTGTTACAGAGCCTTCATTCATATGACTTGTATTCATAAACAAAATCTTTTTCAGAGTCTTAATTGACTTTCAGGTTCTACTTAATTTTTCAAACCATCTTCATTACCAAATATGGACATTTTAACGATCTTTTACTTATAACATAATATCTATCCAATTCCACCTAAACATTTCTATATTCATTCATTCCATATATCCCTTTCTCTTATTTTACTTTAAACTGGGCTCTGTGGAAGGTCAACCATAGTTGCAAAAGGTCATATTTTAGCATTTCTTCATGTCTGCCTTAATACTTCAGCCCGCTATTTCTTCATTTAAATGTCAACCAAACCAGACTCTCATTCAGTCCATGTAGTTATTTCTCCTATTTTACTTTGAACCTCTCTTTGGGAGGTCAACCATGAATGCAATAGGTCATATTTTGAAACTTGTTCATTTCTGCCTAAATGCTTCAGCCCATTGTTACTTCATTAAATGTTGACCAAACCAAATTCTCATTTAGTCCATGCCATTTTTATATGTCTGTAAAGAATAGATCCACCAAGCTTCTCTTCTAGCTAAAATCATATCCCTGTCGCTGCATCTTATGGGTTCTGTGACCTTTTCTAGTCCAAAATATTTTAGAGTTGAAACTTGATGTTCAAATTCTTTAAAATGTCTGGCTAGTGATGACCTTTTATCCCTCTCCTTATACAACTCTTATGTTCAGTTATTCTTTGTTTTAACACTTGAGTAGTTTGCCCTATATAATATAGCAAACATGGATATATTATGCAATAAATCACATAGTCTGTGTTGGAGGTAATAAGGTGTCATCTGTTAGCACCCTTTGCAAACTGTGTAGAGGCCTTTGGCACCATGCAATTCTGCTTAAAGTTGAACCAGCATAACATTCTGTGGTGATTTGCATATGTAGCCCATGATGCTTTGCATTGTGTGGGCATGTGTGAATTTGTATTTTCTTGAAACTTGGCTTCTCAGCCAAATGCCCTTTGGGTAACCCTTGCCTCAGTGTTTGCACAGAGGTTCTTTGTCTTTAAATAGTTTTTTATTTTAGCAGGTTCACCACAACATAACCTAGACAGACCGTCTTAGGGTAGCTGGTTCATTCCACTGGGGTGTCAAACAGATGAGGCATACTGATGAGTCCTGGTAGGACAAAACACATGTCTATGTGGTCTGTTAGCACCCTTTGCAAACTGTGGAGAGGCCTTTGGCACCATGCAATTCTGCTTAAAGTTGAACCAGCATAACATTCTGTGGTGATTTGCGTATGCAGCCCATGATGCTTTGATGTGTGAGCATGTGATGTTGTGCCCAATGCCTCTTTCAGTTTATATCTGTCCTTTTGTTTTTCAGGGTCATCGTTACTTACATCCTTTAGTGAAAAGAAATGTTTAAGTCTCAGTTTTCTGAAGTTCTGTTTGTGTTAGAGTTCTATTATATACCACTAACTCAGTATTGTTTTGGATCTTGTTTTGTATATTTTTGTTTCCTCTTATGTTTTGTCCTTCTACATCTTTTTCTTTTTCTCTTTGTCTTGCCCCTGATGCAGAGGGTTCTTGATCATCCGAATGTTTTCTGGAAAATCCCGTTCATATGACCTGTCTCTTGTGGTCCAATTTTAATGATATGGTTCAAAATATTCTTCTCTATAATAACCCTGATTGTAACAATTCACATAGGGTGTGTATTGTTTGAGGTAAGATCTAAAGTCCTTGCATCTTCTAAAATTTCTGGGATAGTATCTTTTCAGTCTGTTTCTCAAATGTGTCTATTTTCTTGAGTATCTGAATCTGATGTTTATGCTGATGTACCAGTATCTTCCCAATTATATATTGTACTCGATATTCAGAATTGTTTCCTGGAATAAATCCTATCTTCTTTATAATTAATGATGTCACGTTGAAATTTCTGCAATTTAATACTTTTGATGTGGTTATTATATTCTTGCAGTGATTTCAGCATACGCTCCATTAAAGATTGTAATTGTATTGTTTCTATTGTCGCTTTCATTTGGAGTCTCTAATGTTTATATTTCATCCAGTACTTTAGCTTGTTCTGTAGTTAGAGTTTCAATCAGCAATAACATAGAATCAAATGAACATTTCATTCTTCTTCCATCCCACTTTTGTTGTAAGCCTTCAGGACTCTAATAGAGCCCTAAGGCCCCTAGGAATCCTTTTCTGTGTTATGTACTCAAGAAGTGTAACAACATGCCAATCTATATGAACTACTCTTTCTTTAAGAGATTCTAACTTTTGTGTTTTCAATTGGCGCTTGCTCTTACCAGACCCATGATCCGTCTGCTTCATCGTGACTGATACCCTCTTTGTTTATGGAAAAAAATACATAGAAGTTTTAAAACTGAAAAAGATTTGAAACTCTTCCTGTCTTTCTCTCTTACTGTTTGACTCCATTCTTTCTCTTAAACTTATATTTAAAACTTCTATTAGAAAATATCAAACTTGTGAAAGCAGATCATTGCCTTGGTGTAGCAGGTGTGCCCTGCCACTATAAGATTTGACTTATTCACTATATGTTGACTTACATAAGCTGTTATTTATTCATCTCACATCAAGAAGGAGAATTCTTCTAATGAAAAGATTTGGTTCTAACCAGCAATCAAAGTGAAATGCCTGTACAGAAAAATGCATCTTCAGTTATTTTTGTTTTATTCAGGGCTGCTTCCGTAGGTCTGCTCTCACAATGCATTTCAAAATCAAACAGAAAGGTCAACATTCTGCCTTTTAGTGATTGATAACATTGCAAACTGACAAATATCACTGAGTATACTGGAGACAGTTCTTATGTAATCTCAGAAGCTAACAGAAAGTGTATTCCTATATTTATTGAATTTATGATTACCAAGTGAGAGATCATCAGAACTTGACCATTTTCATGACAGACGTGAGGCATGAGGCCTAAAATTACCAAGAACACAGTGTACAAGAACACATTATATAAACACAAAATAAGTTCTCATTAGTAAAATATCACTTAATAACAACAACTCCAGCTTGACATCTGGAGATATTGCATTGTACATATTTTAAAGCTTCTGAGAAAGTGCACGCCAGTGGCATGGAGGGCTGAGGCATTCAATGCCTTACCTCCTGCCATGCCGGTGACTTGTGTTTGGGAAAGAGCATGGGTTGCTGGGGTCGGGAGGGAGAAGATTGAGCATCTGGTGAACTGCTCTCCTCTCCTGTGGTGGGGAAATCTATTGTCTTGCTCCATGGCTGCCATCTGGTGGAGGCTGGGTGGCAGTGCCACAGTTGAACAGTGCAGTACAGGGGCCAAGGTTACATAGTGCATGTGCACCTCCAGGCACATGCATTTACGGCACGTGGCATGGGAAAAATATGGATGAAAATGGTAGTTTCAGGCTTCATGAAGCCCTGCTTGCCTGCCCATGTCCCTCTCTGTTTTCAGTCCTCTAGACCGCCAGTCTGGATGCAGGATGACTGGGTTGGGGAGGATGAGCTTCCATTTTCTGGTCCCGCCACTGTGGGCAATTCATGGGGAATGCAGCTTGGTGAGACCAGAGGAGAGTAGACAGATGCGGAGATAGGGACATGGCTAAGTCAGCCTTCATGGGGCATAGGAGAAAATATCTGTATAGAAAAGAAAGCTTCTCAGAAAAATATCTAAAACTGAAATGTCATAACTGCTTTCCCACATTCACTTCTATTCATATTTTCAAATTAAGCAGAAGTTACAAATACAACTCAGAGTAAGCCCGCCCCCAATTTGGGACTTACCTGGAGGGCTACAGCCCCACTGCTGCCCTGTGGTGTCCTGAGGCAGTGGCTCCTGGGAGATTCATGACATGGCACCCTTGGTAACTTCATAGCTGGGCCACCTGGTTTCTTCCACTCCTCAGCCCCATAGCAGAAGGGGATGAGGTGTGTTTGTGTTTCACCTCTGGGTGAGTTTGGAGAGGTGGCTCGGCAGTCCAGGAAGTCAAATAGATGACCGCCAGCAAGTAACATTAATGGCTTCCATGCACCATTTGTACATGTGCAGCCAAAAATATTAAAGGAACCAACATTCCAAAGGATATATTGTAACAGCCACAGGTTAAAAGTATCCCCAGCTTCAGAGAAGGCAATTGAGCTTGGGACTGATGGAGAAATGCCTATGGGCAATGCATTTGTGGACAAAATGGGCATAAAATAAATACAAGGGCAGTATGTGATTTGGGTGAAACGTAAATAGTAATGGCAGCCCCATAGGATCCCTGCAGAAGTGGTGGCCACTGGGAAAATGAAAGGGCACCAGCAGAGCCCAGAAATCAGCCAGCTAATAAGGAGGATCTGGATGAAGGCTATAAAAAGGGTGAAAAGTCCACCAGAGAGAGATTCCCAGAAGATCCAGGCAGGAGAGACTGTTGGGCTACTTAGTCCTAAGATTTGTCCTGTGCCCAACTGCATGGCCAGCTCTTAAATCCAGGAGAGAGGACTGAGAGCCACAGGATATTTTTAAATTGGTGGAGACCAGTTATTGAAAGGACTGTGTGAACTGTTTTGCTGCATTTGGAACTACTGATTGTGTCCCAGCTGAGAATCATACCTGCTGCTTGTGAGAGTGTAAACTGCAGCCTGAAATTTAGACTGTGTAGCCTGTGTTCCCTCCTAGGGATAAGTATTTGGGACTGCTTAAACTGCATCTAGCCTAAGAAAAGTTAAGTGTGCTTGGGCTTGAGACTGTGCCAAAGCACAGCAGCTGTGTTTTGCTCCAGGAAAATTGTGTACCAGCTGAAAGTCTAGGGATGCCCAGCCTGCTACAGCCCAAGGACCAAGGACCAATGGAAGCCAGAAGAGATCATCGATGAAATGCCACTAGAGAGGAAGACATTGAGAGGCCGATCAGGTGAATGCTGCATATGAAGGCCTTAGAGGTGAAGCTGTGAATGGCTTGACAGGTGAAGTCCAGCTGCTGCTCTCCTGCAGCCTGCTGCTGTGGTGCACCACCAACTGTTGCTGATACCAGAATAGAACTGTTTGAACTGAATTCCTGCAAACCCCTGAAGCTCCAACTGTAAGTACCTCTGAGCTGTGGCTCTGAGGAGTTTTCTGTATCTTAGCTAGCTAGCTAGTTGAGCTTCAGAGGGGCTAAGTCCTCGGCAGAACTACATCAAATGCCAAGATAAGCCCATGCAGATAAGTTAAAGTTACATAGAAACATAGAATCTGATGGCAGATAAGGACCACTTGGCCCACCTAGTCTGCCCATTTCCCTACCTAATGGATAAGCTGCAGATCCTAGTTAACCAACAGCCTACTTCCTCCTATCCCCACTAGCATTGTCTTACATCTGTCCCATGCATTCTTGAATTCCTCCACTGTTTTTGACTCCATGACCTCCTCAGCAAGGCTGTTTCATGCATCCACAACCCTCTCCATGAAAAATACTTCCTCACATTACCTCTGAGCTGTCTCCTCTATCTTCAAATTGTGCTCCTTTGTTCTTGCACATCTCTTTTCTGAAAGATGCTACCTCTTGGACTTTGTTGATTCCCTTGAGGTACTTGAAGGTTTCTATCATGTCCCCTCTCCTCCTTTCCTCGAGGGTAAAGTTTGTTGTGTTTGAATTTTACTGGGCCCCAACAAGAGTACCAAGTTAGATGCTGTTTACCCTCACAGCACCCCAGCATCTCAGATCATCACCCTACTTCACTGGTAGACCACCAGTACCCTGGTGTGGTACCCATCGCAACAGACAGACTATATCATTAACGGCCATTTGGGGAAGCCAGGTACAAGCAGGTGGGAAGCGAGCAACAGTGTAAGAACTATAGTGGCTGCAGTTCATTGTTGTGCTATTTTCCCTTTACCCCTTCTAATAATAAAAATGAAGGTAGTTTATGGTATCTTATTGTAGCTTATCATTGCAAAGTGGGTACTGTTACTGTGTGAGGAAGTTCCTGTCGGGGTGGTAACATGGCATTTATTCAACAGGCATCCCATATCATTACCCCAGGTGAAGACACTGTGCCATTCTTCTCCTGTGTATCAAATCAGTGAATCTAGGCTGGACCCTCTGGAGATGTGTCCAGGTGAGACCAGATGGTTAGGAAGCCAAGGTTAGTCATAGGGCTGTTACAAAGTGGAGGCACCACATGGATTTACTGTCTCCTAGTGGGCTCCCACACCCGAATTCTGGCAAAAAATGTGCCTCCAAGAGAGTGTGAAAGTCAATATGGCATGAGAATGAATTGGAAACTTGGTTCAGAGGGGAGTGCCTGACCTGAAAAGCTATTCTGGTCACAGAAACTCTGATGGCACTGAAAGAGATGATATTCTGAAAGCTCAGGGTGGGATTGTGAGGTTAAAAAGAAAGGGAGGGGTGTGTGAGGAGGGGACTTAAAAAAGAATAATCCAGAACAAATATTTTATTCGGTATTCACACAAAATGGGAAGGAGAAGGACCACTACTGGGCAATTGGAGCACCAGTGGTGAGACGTGTACACCAGCCTGTTTACGGAGGACAGAGTCCTAAATGAACTCAAGAATCTGGAAGAGGACAAGGCTATTGAGCCAGATGGGATACATAACAGAACATTAAAGAACTTAGAGAGATGCTGGCAGCATCACTAACAGCACTATTCACTAGAGACAGGGTGGTTCCTGGGGACTGTAGGAGGGCTAATGTCCTCTCCATAAAAGTGGGAACAGGAAGGAAGCTGGCAACTACAGGTCAGTCAGCCTGAGCTTGGTGGTAGGGAAATTAATGGAGTCACTGCTAAGGGAAGGATTGTGATATTTCTCAAATCCAGCAGAATACAGGATCCAAGGCAGCATGGATTCACAGTGGGATGGTCTTGTCAAACAAATCTGTTAGGTTTCTTTGACTTGGTGACCAGGGAAGTAGATCCCAGAGGGTGGTGGATGTGGCCTACCAAGATTTCAGCACAGGCCTTTTAGTTTTTTTTTTTTGTTGACCGGGTAAGTGCACTAGACAAATCCTGCCTATTTTCAGGAACGACCAGGGAGGGATACAGATGAATGCCAACTGACCTTGAACCAGATTAAGCTGTTCGTGGTATTTTAGTGAATGATGGAAATTTGCACTGTAATTGTAAGGTAGTGATTTATTTGACACTGTCCCACATAGGAGGTTGGTAAATAAATTAGGTAGCCTTGGAGCGAGCCCCAGGTGGTAAGCTTAGTCAGAAACTGGTTGAGTGACAGGACACAGAAGAGATGGTGGTAAATGGCATTCAGTCCTAGGAGAGAGGAGTGACTCGTGGGGGCCACTGGGATCCATGCTGGGGCCAGTCCTCTTTACTGTTTTCATAAACAACATTGCAGAGGGCATAGGGGAATGTATTCCTCTTTGCAGATTCCTATCGATCTGCAACAGCTTGATACTCCGGTGGTGGAAAAATGAGAAAGGACCTAAGCAAGACTGACAAGTACTCAAGAGTGTGGCAACCAAGATTCAACACAAAGAAGTCCAAAATCATGCATTTGGGGTACAGAATTCCAAGGAAGAGTACAAGATAGGGGAAGGTACTGATAGTTACCAATCAAGAAAGGGACTTGAGGGTAATTGTGCAACCTCTCTCTTTGGCTGTAACAGCCTTTAGAGAGTCGTCTGCTTCCTTGTTTCTCAGCTGCCACCAGCCTGGCTTCCCAGGACTTCACTTGTCCTTGCATAAGGCTAGGAAGGTCATCAAAGGTTAACTTGGGTAGTATGTTCTTCTGATGATGGATGCCAACACAGTTTTTCCTTAGCCAGAGAAAATAATCACTACCTTACAATTAAGACACAGTCATGACTATTAGGTAAATAAAGATATTTTACTTTAGGAGTTAAGGTGCAACTCCAGGATATCAATAGTACAAATGAGAGGAAAACACTGTTACAGGAAAATTAAACAAATGGTTTTAAATAACAGAAGTCAGAACAGAAAACACTGCAAACTGCTTTAATCTAACATAAAAAAGGCAAATGCCATTCTAAGCTCGAAGAGAAACAGATAGCTAAGCTATCTATTATCCCTACACAGACCTTAGCTTAAGGCAGCAGCCTATGCTTATCTTCACAGATGGTCTCAGACAAAAGCCCTGCTCAAGAGAATCATCTAAATTTGTAGCTTACATCTGAAACTCTGTGATGGGTCATCCCTTTGAAGTGACCAACCATTTAAAATTCTGTACTAGTTTGAATTCCCTTGCCCCAATCAACTTAAAACCTATAGATATCCAGTAAAGATCACTTTAACAACCAGTTTGCATTTGAAGGGTCCAACTCTTTCAAAATCTGTGTGTATGTGTGTGCAATGTCCACTTCCTTGGTCATTCTCTGAGATTTATTACCTATCCTGTTACCTTGACCTAAGCCTGCTAGTGAAGTACAGTCTCAGTGGGTTTTTTCTTTGTTGTTAGCAAGCCAAGGAAAATATTCTGGTGAGATTCAGAAGACCAGGAAAATAGTTTTAGTATCTCCAAACAATTAACTACTTAGTTCCCCTTCTGTCAATCTCCCCCAAGTGATGAAGGGGTGTCCTTTGGGCCACCCCAAGGGACATGTTTGTTCATGCAGCTTTTGGAGGTGCCCAGGTGGTCAGCCCTGTGGTTAGACTTGCCTAGATAGCTCATCTGCAATGGCATTTTGTTTACCACTGTGGTGCTGAATGATCATTTATATGCCTGCAGTACCAGCTCCAATGCAGTAGTTTTCCATTTCGCCCACTTGACCTATGAAGCCAGATCAGGAGGTTATGATCTGTAACCACAGTAAATTATCACTGCACAGGTAAGGATGCAGTTTCTGAAGAGCCCATACTATCCCCAAGCACTCCTCCATGGGTAGCAGCCTCTGCTCAGATACTCTACAGGGTGCTCCTCCCCATGTGGTGTAACCTGGCTCAGCATGGCTCCAGCCCATGGTCTGAGGCATCCACATACATAATAAACCTCAGACTGTAACTGGGCCAGCTAGCACAGCTGAACCACTTAAGGCTTTCTTTAGTTCCTGAAAAGCAGACTCACATTCCTTTGTCCACTTGACCTCTCTGGTTTTCTTTTTTTTTTGTTAGGTCTGTCAGGTGTGGCCATATTACTGTAGTGAGAAACAAACCTCCTGTAGTACCCGTGTCCCCAGAAATGCCCTTACCTGTTTCTTAGTGGTAGGAGTGTTCCAAGCCAGGAATGCATCAACCTTGACGGGCTCTGGAAGGATGCGTCTACTGCCCACGTGGTATCTGAGGTAGGACACTTCTTCCATACCTATCTGACACTTTTCTGCCTTGACTACCAGCACTGCTGCCTTCAGCCTGTGGAACGCCTCCTGTATAGCTAGATGTGCTCCTCCCAGGTCTGGCTGTACAGAAACATAGAATCTGTTGGCAGATAAGGACCATACTGCCCATCTCGCCTGCGCCTTTTCCATATTTGGTTTGGCAACCCCTACTCTTATCTGGACTGCCTTCCCCTCTCCTGTACAGTAGGGTGCCTTTTATGCTATACTAACATACTAAAATGCCAGCAGAATAGGCCTAACGGTCTTTTGTGTTGCTCGTTTGGTCAGTCCCCAACCTGGGTGCTGACCTTGCTGTCCCCTTGCCTTCTCTGGCTTCTCCTTCCCAGTTCCGGATATTCTTGCTGTATTGGATTTTGCTTCCAGAACCCTTCTCCTGTACCTGTCCCACCCTCTTGAACCCCTCCACTGTCTCTGCCTCCACCAGCCCCTAGGCAGTTGTTCCCCTGGCTCCACCACCCTCTCAGTGAAGTAACACCTCCTCCTTTCTCCCTGAATCTTCCCCCCTCAGCTTCCAGCCATGCCCTCTAGTGGCCCCTTCCTCCTTCCTTGAAGCACTCCGACTGCTCCTCCCTATTTACCCTCTTCATGTACCTAAAGACCTCTATCATGTCCCCCCGGTCCCTCTCTCTTCCAATGTGTACATATTTAGCTCTTCGAGCCTCCTCATAGGTCCTGTCCCCAAGCCCCAAATCATTTTGGTTGCCTCCTCTGGACCCTCTCCAGGAGGTTAATGTCCCTTTAAGTGTGGCCTCCAAAACTGCACGCAGTACTCAAGGTGCGGCCTCACCAAGCAGTTATACAGAGGGAGTATCACTTCCCTCCTTCTGGAGGTGATCCCTTAGCGATGCATCCCAGCATCCTGTTGGCCTTGGCTGCTGCCCTCCTACAAGTCTCAGAGTTGTTCATCTTGACATCCACCACCACCCCCAGGTCCTCTCAGCCATCAAGACTTGTAGCATTTCCTCCCAGGGTGCACTTGACCTGGGTTTCTGGCCCCAGGTGGAGTAACTTGCATTTCCTGCATTGAACCTCAGCTTCCACTTCTAGACCATCTTTCTAGAGCCTCCAGGTCCCCTGTGGGGCCACCTCCCCTCCTCCCCATCCACCACCGCTCCCCAGTTTCGAGTCATCTGCAAAGAGACTCCTCTCACTCCTGATTCCTGTCCTTATGTCAGATACAGGCGTTGAACAGAAGGGGCCCAAGGACTAATCCCTGTGGGACCCCACTAATGACCCTCCTTGGGGATGAGACTATCCCACCAACTACGACCCTCTGGGTCTGGTCCTGGAGCCAATTGCCTATCCATCTGATCATCTGGTTCCCCACCCCATTTCTCCCAGCTTATCCAACAGGCCCACGTGAGGAACAGAGTCAAATGCCTTGCTGAAGTCTAGAAAGAGGACATCCACTGGTCTACCCAGGTCCAAGGCACTTGTCACCCAGTCATAGAACTCCACCAGGTTTGTCTGACACGATTTCCGGATGAATCCATGCTGTCTATCGTCCAGGCACCCTGACTTATCCAGGTCCCCCTTAGCCTCTCCTTGACAATGCCCTCCATCACCTTGCCCACCACCGAGGTCAGGCTGACAGACCTGTAGTTCCCTGCCACCTCCCTTGATCCCCCTTGTGGATAGGCACTATATGCGCCCCTTCCAGTCTTGGGGCACCCACCCTGTCCTCAGAGATGGTGAAAAGCTCTGCCAGGGGTTTTGCCAGGACATCTGCAAGTTCCTTCAGCACTCTGGGATGTAATTTATCCGGCCCGTGCTTTCTCCGTCTTAAGGGAGCTGAGGCTTCCTCACTCTCTCTGCTGTGATTTCCACTTCTGGTACCCTTTCTCCCTGCTTAGCCCTCCCCCACCTGCCAGTGATGCCTCCCTCTCCCAGACCTGCCGATCTGTAAGGGTCCCCCTCCTCAGTATCTCTGTCTCCTCCCATGTATGATGCAGCACCCCATTTTCCCTGGTGAAAACTGAGGTGAAGTACTCATTATAGTACCTCAGCCTGCTCCCCTGGGTCTTGTGCCCATCTCTCCCTGATTTAATCCTGCTAATCTGCCCCTTCACCCTTCGTTTTTCCCAATGTATCTAAAGAACCCTTTTCCCTCTCCTAATTTCCCTGGCCAGGTACTGCTCCTTCCTTGCCTTAGCCGCCTCCTCTCTAGTGGCCCTTCTAGCCATCAGGCTCGTCTCCCCTCGATCCCTTTCACTCCTTGAGCACTTGAATTGCTTATAGGCTGCTTTCTTTCCCGCACCACCTCCTGGACTCCCGGTCCACCAACAGGGTTTTTGGGCCCTACCTTTCATCTTACTCTTGCACAGGTGCTGGTAGCATCCTGCACCCTCTCCTGATGATTTCCCACCTACTATCAGCGTCCATGTCTGACCCAATCCATCCAAATGCTCCTTAAGGATCCTTCCCATTTCCTTAAATCCCCCTGAAGTCGGTTGCTTCCGTCTTTGTGCAGCCTTCTACCCTCCTAGGTCCAGGCAGAACCAGACCGTGGCATGGTCACTCCCCGCCATCGGGTCCCTTACCTCCAGGCTCCAATCTGGTCACTGTCTGCCAGGACCACATCCAGTACCGTGCCTCCTGGTCAGTTCCTCACCTGCTGAGTTAGGAATGCGTCTTGAAAGACATCCAACAACCTCTGTTTCCTGGTCACAGAGGATGTCATAGTCTCCCAGTCTGTTCCTGGCATGTTTAAGTCCCCAACACCACCACCGTTCCCTGCCCAGTCTGCAGTGTCTCCCAACATCTGCCACCAGACTGTCCTCCAGCTCCTCCGCCAGGGCAGGGGGGTCTATACACCACTCCTATTTTTACTCTTTGCCCCTTGTTATCGAGAGGTGACCCAAATCGCCTCCACAGTTCCCTCCACCTCCTCTACTCCCCTATGCCAATGCAGTTTTGACTATCATTGCTACCCTCCTCCCTTCCCTCCCTCCTGTCCTTCCTGAACATAGTGTATCCCTCCAGGTTCCGGTCCCAGTCATGTCTTGCAGTGGCTCAAGTCTCAGTGACCGCTGCCACATCCACTGCTCCTCAGTTAGCATCGCCTGGAGCTCAGGCATTTATTGCCCAAGCTCCTGGCATTTAGCAGGACTACCTTCCACCCTTTCCCTATAGTTCCATTTCCCTGCTCATGTTCCCATGGGGATTCTGTTTTCCACTGGTCTGCACTTAGCCAGTTGGCCTTTTCCTGCAATCCTCCTGGTCCCCAGGGGGTGGAGACAGAGTCCCTCCCTATCGGCACCCCTTGACAGCCTTTTCTCCCATCCCACCCCTTCACAAGTTTAAACCCCACTTTTCACCAGTGAACCCCTATTTTCAACTTAAGGATTCTCCTCCCTCCAAATTGAGATGTAGTCTATATCTAGCATACAGCTCCTTATCCTCTCAGGTCTCCCCAATCCCCCATCAACCCATACCCTCTGGCCTCACACCACTCCCTGAGCCACTGGTTTATCTCCTAATTTTCCTTTTGTGTTCCCCACTGGCCCTTGGCACTGGCAGGATTTCTGAGAAGGAAACTGTGCATCCTATGTCATGACAGACCCTGGCAGCCCCCTGAATCTTGCCTGTATCTCTAGCTCGCTATTTCCCTCAATGTCATTTGTACCCAGGTGGACCAGTATGTCTGGGAACCCCACAATCCTTGCCAGCTGATATACCTCGTGCTTAGCCCTGTGCACCGTTAGTCCAGGGAAGCATCTTGTTCTAACTGGCCAGGCTTCTCCCTCCCTATCCCATTTGATACCCCTGATCATAGAATCCCCAACAGGAGCACTCTGACCACCTTTTCCTCCATTCCCCCTTCCATGTCCCTCATCCTTTCTACAGGCCCTCCACCCAGTTGGCTCCGTGTTCCTCCCCTTCTGGGTGCCACATGCCACCCTCCTTATTTACCATGGCCACCCCTCCCTTCCAATCCTATGTCTCCTCCTCCTGAGTATCCTTCTGTTCCTTGCTAATTCCCCTCACTGCTCGCAACTGGTCCTTCTCCCCATCTGCTAAACTAGCCTGGCTCATCCTCCCTTCCTTCCTGTCTCCATTTAGTTCCTTCTTGCTAGTCGTTGCCCCTGGCCTAAACCCTCAGCCCCTTTACTGAATCCTCCTTGTACTTCTGGTCCTTCTCCTTTACCTTTCCTCCCAACTGGTCCTTCTCCTTGCGCTTTCCTCCTCCTCCCCTGCCCCATCTACTCTGATTCACTGCTCCCCATTCTCCTGCATTCCAGGTCCCCTGTTCTTCCTGCTATCTGGCCCTGCCTCCTGCCTCCCACTCCTTTCCATCTCTAACTACCCCTGTCATGGCTACATCACCCCCTCATCCTTGAGCAGAAGAAGAGAATTGAAGCGGTTACTGAGTGTAAGGTCTGATCCACCTCCCACCTTGCTTCCTTCTGTCCAGCCCTGGCCATCTGCCTACTTCCCTGAGAATGTTGTCCTCCATCCCCTTGTGAGGGCCCCCAGTTACCTGCCTGCTTCCTTGGTAGTGTCCTTTTGGACCCCTCTGCCAGGTTCCCATGTGACCCCTTAGTATTCTCCTGCACTCCTTTCCCATGCCCCCACCCCAGTGCTTGGTGCAACCCTGTGGGAGATTCCCAGCCCTTCCCCAACCATACCACCCCCTTCCCCAGCTTTCTCCTAATCCTCAAAACCTCCTCCCTAAGCTGTGCTAGCTGGTAGCACACTGGGCAACCACTGAACTTCCAAGCCCAGTCCAGTATCATGGCTGCTCCACACCCTGTGCACTCCACCACCCTCCCAAAGATGCCGCCCTAATGATGTGTGGTTCCATCCCCTTCCAAATAGGTTTCTTGGGTGAGCCACCAGGTTCCCCTAGTCCAAGATACCCCTACTGCCTAATCAGGTCACCCACTAATCTTACAGACAGTCCCACTGTACACCAGTAACCCTGTTACTAGGTGCAGTACAACACATTAAACTTATAAGGGAAATGAACAACTCCCAAAGCTCCTCTCTCCCAGCCTTTAAATCCTACCCCAGTGGCTAGAACTACATGAGCTGCACCAGCAGCCTTTTCCTCCAATTGCAGGGCATGCCTCCCTATAAATTCGCAGACTTCTGGGAGGGGAGGGTGGGAGGCAGGTCTTGGCAGACACCTGACTCGAGAGAGAGAGAGTGTATCAGCCCTGTGTCTCCCTCCAAGCCCAGCAGCCAAAGAACCAGGCCCAAGCAAATCCCACCAAATAGGTTTTAAATCAGAAGAAATAGGCCTCTACCAGCAGCAGCCTGTTACACAGTGAAACATCCACAAATGAGCCCCACTTACAGCCACCAAATCAGTTTACAAACATCCAGCAGCACCCAAACAATACCCTGCTAGCCTTAGAAGTAAGAAAGAAAAGAACTAACATACCAAGTAAAATCCACAAGAACCCTGTGAAAACAACAGCAGCAGCTACTGTCCTGGAACACAACTGATCCTGTCCCCTTCGAGTTCTTATCCCATGCAATTTTAATCCCCATACTGTTTTCACTTCTACCACCTCTGCTGGTAGGCTGTTCTATGGATCCACCACCGTCTCTGTGAAAAATACTTCCTAGCATTCTCCCTAATCCTCACTCCCTCCCTCCAGCCTCGTGTATGTCCCTGTGTCCTTGTACTCTCCTTCTCTGTAATTTGTCTCCTCCTGTACCTTATTTATTCCTCTAAGGTATTTGAAATTCTCTATCATATCCCTCTCCCTCTCTCTTCCAGTGAATTGATGTTAAGTTCCTTGAGTCTTTCCTCATAAGGCTTGTGATGCAGTGCATGTATCATTTTTGTTGCTTTTCTCTGGACTGCTTCCATTCTGTCTATGTCCTTCCTGAGATGCGGTCTCCAGAATTGGACACAGTATTCCAGATGAGGCCTCACCAGTGATCTATACACTGGCATCACCACTTTGCTCCTCGTGGGAGGAGGTTATGCCCTTCTATGAATTCCAGCATTCTGTTTGCTTTCCCCACTGCTTTTTCATAGTGTTTGGATGACTTCAGGTCAATGAATATGATAACTCCCAGGTCTGTCTCCTAACTTGTGGTGGCTAGAACCTGCCCCCATCCTGTATTCCTCCTTTGGGTTTCTCTCCCAGGTGCATTATCTGCACTTCCTTGCTTTGAAACCCAACTGCTAAACCCTTGACCATTCCTCAAGCAGTCTTAGGTCATTTCTCAATTTATCTAGCCCCTCCTGTATATCAACTCTGTTGCAGATCTTAGTGTCATCTGTGAACAGACATACTTTCCCTCCAGTCCTTCTGCAATATTGCTTATGAAGACATTGAATAGGACTGGACCTAGCACCGATCCCTGTGACACTCGCATGGTCACCTCCCTCTTCAAATTTTATGCCATTTACTACCACCCTCTGGGTCCTGCCTTTAGCAAGTTTCCAACCCATTTTACTGCTTTAGAGTCCACACCCAGATTCCCCAATTTGTTAAGCAACTTTCTATGTGGAACTGTGTCAAAGGCCTTGCTGAAATCCAGGTAGGCCACAGCCACCGCCTCTCTGATCTACCACCTGGTCACCCAGTCAAAGAAATTGATAAGATTAGTCTGACAGGGTCTTCCTTCAGCAAATCCATGCTGCCTTGGATCTTTGCTCTGCTTGAGTCCAGAATTTCACTACCCTCTCCTTAAGCAGGGACTCCCTCAGCTTCCCCACTACTGAGGTGGTCAGGCTTACAGGTCTGTAATTGCATGACTCCTCTGTACTTCCACTCTTGTGCAGGGAGACCACCTCTGCCCTCCCCAGTCCCCAGGTACCCCAACCCATCTCTAGTGATTGGTTGAAGAGGATTGTCAGTGGACCTGCTAGGACTTCCCTGAGTTCAATCAAAACTCTGAGGTGAATCCCTCTGGCCCCATTGCCTTGTCTGTCTTTACTTTCCTTTGTTCCTCCAAGATTCTATCCACCATAAATGGTCTGGTGTCCACCTCTCCCCTGTGAACCTTTCCTCGTGAGTCTTGGCTCCTCCCCTACCTCTTCCTTGGTAAATACTGAGCAAAATACTTGTTCAGTATCTCAGCTTTTCAAGGTCATCCTCCACCCACTCACCCTCTTCCTTCTTTAGCCTAACAAACCATTTCTGATCTTCTTCCTCTCACTAATATAATGGAATGTCTTGCCTCCCTTTTTAATAGCATGTGCTATTCCTTCTTTTGTTTTTGCCTTAGCTCCTCTGACAGCTTTCCCAGCTTCTTGCTGCTTCTCCAGATATTTCACTTTTGTCTTCTTCTTTCTGTGTCTCTTTGTATTTCCTGAATGCCTTACTTTTTCTCACACTTTCTTGGCTACTGACTTAGAGAACCACAGTGCGCTTCTTTCTTTTGCTTTTGATAAGCAGTCTGACACATTGACTGGTCACTCCTGTTATGGATCTCTTGAGCCTAAGCCACTGTTCTTCTCCCTTCTCCCCATATCTTCTGTTGCCAGTGCAATTTTAAGCTGTTCCCCATCTCCACCAAGTTGGCCTTCCAGAAATCTAGGATCTTAATCTTTGTATGGCTTTCTTCTGCCAACGTGTTGACTCTTAAAGCATACAGTTCTGTGGTCACTGGTACCATGGGGACTGCCCACCTCAACATCCATGTTGGATGGCTATGTCATCCATATAGGCCAGTGCAAATCACCTACCCAGACAGAATGCTATCCACAAGTCATTGAAAGGTTGCAAGTGCATTCTTCATCCCAAAGGGAATTACCTTGAATTCGTATAAGCCAAATGGGGTGACAAAGGTGATCTCTCCCTGGCTGCAGGGGTCAGAGTACCCTTGTGTAGCCCTTTGTTAAGTCTATTGTGGCTCATACACTTGGCTCCCTCAGTTGCTCCAGGATCTGGTCTGTTCTGGGCATGGGGTAGGCGCCTGACTCCATGCATCTGTTGAGCTTCCAGTAGTCAACTCAGAACCATGTGGTCTCATCTTTTTAGGATCAAGACCACAGTTGAGGTCCAAAGTGTACTGGACTCCTGGATCATTCAAGTTCCAGCATCTCATGGAGCTCATCTCTTATGGTCTGCTTAACCTGCTCTGGTACAATATGGAAGAGAGGCTAAGCCACAGATCAGCTAGGGTCTGCAGTATTGCATTAGGCAGGGAAAGGGCAGACTAGGTGGGCCACACAGTCCTTATCTGCCATCACCTTCTATGTTTCCATGTTTTATGTTTCTCTAGAAACAGTGCAAAGTTTGGGAAAGTTGAAAGTGCATGGTATGAAATATGATCAAATCAATTAAAGTACCATTGCCTTAACTGAGAGTGATTCAGATGTAGATGCAAGTACATTGCCTGCCACCATCACTGCAGAAGGGTCTGAAGGTGTACTGACCTTGTTTGGCAAGGAAGCAGTCAGCTGTCAGATCCTCTCCCTATCAGCATCTGAACCAGATTTGTTGGAGAAGATTAAGTCAATGTTGGCAGCTGGGGAAAGCCTATTAAAGATGTACAGGCATTATTTCAAGAGGAGAGCCCATGCTGGTAGTGCTACCAGTGGGATGACCCCTACTTGGTTGCATCCTACAAGCAATATAAAAGATTGCACACTTCTCAGGAGCCATCCCCACTCCAGTTGGAGAAGATGACTATGAGAATTGGATGAGCCAAGCCACAAAATGGTGCAAGTGTGGGGTGTTCAGATAATGAGAAATGTAAAAGAAAAGTGAAAAGTTTTGGGGGCATAGCTTTGGATGTTATTTGCTCATTGCATATGAGTTAGCCAGATTGTAATGCAAATGACCATTTGGCAATTTAAAGAGAACATTTGGGACTACCAAAAAGAAGGAAGAGCTACTTTTTCAGTTGAGGACCACTAAACAGGTGGAGTGAGAAAAGTTGTCCTACTACGTTACATGGGTGGAGACAGTGACTCATAAAATTGCAGAAGCTGGAGAAGTTATACCTGATCAGATTTCCCAGGTGAGACTCAAACAAGTTTTAACGGTGCAGTGTTTTCCCAGTGGACTCTGATGTCACTCTGGTTCAGTGACTGCCGGGCCAACCCACCAATATTTAAACAGTTACTGGATGAATTGAAAGAGGAAGAAGCTCAAGAAGACATTGCCGACTAAGAACCATAAACCGGAAATTATTATACCCTTATACACAAGCTTGATTAGATCACACTTGGAATATTGTTCTCCTTTTGTGCTCCTACATCTCTTGGGCATAAAGCTCTAGTAGAGATGGTTTAGAGGAGAATCACCAGGAAAATAAGTAACTTATCAGAACTGGAGTACTCCGAAGACTGAAATCACTGGGGCTGTACTGCTACAGTATAAATCTATAAGAGGGAATTGTGCCTTGCGTATAGAGCATACAATGATTCTATTATGCTTGAAACACATTGTTTTGAAAAACATGACACACTTAATAACACACGATCACACAAATTCAAATTAGTGACTGGCCTTAATAAAACTGTTAGAAGAAGAAATTTTGTTACTCAGAAGATATCACCATTATGGAACTCTCTTCCACCATTTGCTGTCTCAGTGCTAACATTACTGAATTTAAATCCAGGCTTGATCAATATATGGGTGAATGAAAGTTCTCATTCTATCATTAGGATACATGGTGGCAAGTTCTAAATGGGCTTGTCCCTTGAACTTGTATCTACCTATGAACCTATGACTCTCTTCAGGCCCCTCCTGACGCTGTATCTATGCAGCCACAGGTGAGATCTGCAAAGAGCCTAGTACCATCACTGATCTGAATTCACTGAATTAAGTGAAATTGTGGAGTGTGAAAGTGTTACAGTTGGCTCAAGAGTCTTGAGCACAGCCCAGTAGTGTGGCAGCTGACCCTAGACACCAGATGAACCCCTCTTCTACGCCAAGGGTAAGGCCTCAACCTTCCACACTACCCTGAGAAGGACATTTTGCTACCACTGTGGGGAAGATGGGCATATCACCTATGGGCGTGCTGCCCAGAGAATCTGCAACTGGTGGATGAAAAAGAAGATGGCAAATTAAGCAAGGAAATGACAAGCGGAGTCCAGTGCAGAACAACCTAGATCTCTGAGCGTGCCGGGCATTGTGAAATGGACTGAACCTAAGATTCCTCCAGATAGCAACTTGCCACCAGGACTAATAGGCCCTTGTGCCAATATAGTGATATTGGTTGAAGGAGTTCTATGTAATACGTTGGACAGTGGGTCACAAGTCATCACTATCCACAAGGTGTTCTACAATGGCTAACTAAGACACCTGCCACTCCACTCTTTGACAGGACTTTCAGTGTGGGGACTGAGCAACTCTAGCTATCCTTTGATGGGTATTGTATTGTACAATTTGAGTTTCCTGGGAAAGGGCAAGAAGAACTGCACAAAACTGAAGCCAGAGTGCTGATCTGCTCAGATCCCAAAGGCATGAATAACACCTTGTTCTGACTATAGTGAATGCAAATATGTTTGGCAGACTGGCAAGGATGTGTCAAGAGAGAGAAGGAGCAGAAAGATTACTGAACCCCTCAGTACAACCCGTAGTGAAGGAAGTAAGTTTGACCCTGACTGAAAATGGATGTACCTATTGGAGTAATTCAAGAGTTTATGGAAAAGAGTTGACTTTGCCTCATAATTCACTGTACAGAGTAGTTGGAATTGCAGAGTTTACACAGCAGTCAGATGAACCAGCACTCCTTATTGATTCCCCACCTGAACATAGTCTACTTGAAGGACTGATGGTATAGAAAGGAATACTGCCACTTCCAGAAACTCCTTGGCCAGGCGTGTGACTGTCAGGGTGAAGAACAAGACTGAAGCCCATCACTACCAGGAAAGACCAAATGCAAGTGCACATTTTCTGTGCAGACAGTGTGAAAGAGGTGGACAGAGGTTGACTCTCCTTTAACCACTGATACTGCCATACATCCAGCTGTATTTGACTTTAGAGTCTCACACATACCTGACCACTATTGCTGTGGCCTGAATCAGAAGCTGGCTAAGAAGTGAAAGGTATTTTCCTTGCATGAGTGGGACATGGGATGCATCCGAGGAGGAGAGCATCATATTCAATTGAAAGATGATTGTCCCTGCCATGAGAGGTCCTAGAGACTGGCCCCTGGGGACATTGAGGATATCTGCTGCCATCTCCAATAGCTACTGGCAGCGGGAATATACAGGACCCATGGAGCCCTTGCATCAGCCATCATAGTGGCCCAAAAGAAAATGGTGCCATCCAGATGTATATTGATTACTGGACTTTGAATAAGGAGGCTGTGCCTGACCAGTACATGGTGTCACAAGTAGAAGATGCTCTGGCTAGCTGGTCAGGGAGCTGATGGTTTTGGTGCTAGATCTATGCAGTGGCAATTACTAGATCCCCATGGTGGAAGAGGATTAAGTAAGTCAGCCTTCATCTGCCCTCTGGGTTTTACCAGTTTGAGAGAATGCCCCAGGAATTGACCTCTGTCATAAGGCAATTCTAGGGGTGGGGGTAGGAAGAAGTAGGCTGCTGGTTAACTAGGATCTGCAGCTTATCCATCAGGTAGGAAATGGGCAGACTGGGTGGCCAAGCGGTCCTTATCTGCCATCAAATTCTATGTTTCTATGTTTCAGGGGTCCCTTTGACTTTCAGAGACTGATGGAGAAGGCAGTAGGACACATGAATCTGCTGGAAGTCATAGTGTACTTGGATAACCTGATTGTTCTTGAAGGACATTGGAGGAGCATGAAGCTTGGCTCATGAAAGTGTTGGACTGGTTGAAAGAGTTCAACTTAAAGTGTCTACTAATGGTGTGCCGTGAGCACAACATTTTACAGAGAAACCATCACAGTGACAAATATCACCAGGTCACTGTGATGGTCCCTACTACACTGGCACTGTGTCTCCGTGTTCGCTTCACCCCAAAAAACAACTCTGACTAGGAGTTGGCTATTTAGAGATGGGAGTGCTGGGGGACAAAGCTCCTCCCAGAAAAAACACTTTGTTCCTGACAGGGAACAATGCTGCCAATCCAGCATTGTTCCCGTTGCTATATGGGATGTCAACAACATTGTTGTCAATATACAGTATGTTGGTTGGTGAAGCACATTGGCCACATTGTTTCTGCCAATGGTGTACAGACTGACCCAGCCAAAGCTGAGTGTCTCACCACTCCGGCCCAGGCCACACAATCTAAAAGCTCTGCAGTTCTTCCTTGGCTTTTGTGGCAACTACAGATGTTTTGTTAAAGACTGATCCATGATTGTGGGGGCATGGCCTTACCGTCGGAGCAATGGCTGATTAATTTCCTCAGCAGTCTCCTTACGGGACAACTTCAGTGTTCTGGCACCATAATCTGTGACATCAGGACCCCTACCCCTCTAAATTTTGGGTAGTCTACTCTCTACCGACCAGTGGCATTTGTTAGCGGATTCCATTGCAATTTGCATCAGTCGCAGTGCCAGGTATCTGCGAGCTGTTCTAGTGCTGTAGGCCACACAGGCCCATACCTGCCTGCTTTGTTGGGACTTTTCGTGTTGGTGGCTCTCAGACTGCATTACGGGCACTGACTTGTTCATTAGCTCTGGGCACTCTCTGAATTTGCATGGCTGCATTGAAATATGTCTAACCCCAGCTTACCATTGGTATAACCTCGAGCGCCCAGCCACCTCCGTGAGTCAACAGCTGCACTGGCCTCTGTGGGGACTCCTTACAATATATTACCACTATGCTAGAGACCCTCTTCATGTCTACTACTATGGCAGATGTAAGACAGCTCCAAGACAAAATGAATGTATCGGAACAAAGGTTAGATGCTCATGAGCAGCAGCAGGCCAAACTGCTATACAGACACCAAATGCAAGAGGAAAGACTGGCCACTTTGTGGAATGGGGTGAAGACCAAGAAAATAGGGCCCTGTGCAATAACTTGCACATCATCGGTCTACCTCAGGGAGTGGAAGGCCAGTTCATGGGCGCTTCCTAAATGAGAACCTCCCAGTGCTTCTCAGGGACAGATGGAGAGGCCCCATGTATGTTGAGATGGCCCACCATGTGACTGGTAGAAGGGACAAGCACACTCAGACTCCAAGGCCCATCATAGCTTACTTAATCCACTACACCATGAAGGAGCGCATACTAAGGGCAGCCAGAGACTTAGGAGAGGTTTGATGGCAGGGTTCTTTGGTGACTGTTTATTGGGACTTTGCACATGAAACAGCAGCTAGGAGGAGAGCATTTGGACCAATCAAGAAATTTCTATACCAGCACAACTTTCAATTTAGATTTAGGGACTTACCGATCTGCTGGTTTCAAGCGGGTGCAAACTAGTAGCTGATCACCCTGCTGTAGTTGAAAATGGCTTTTCAGGTTTTTGCCTAACCTTCTGCTTTCTACTACGACTCCCAGAAGGCTCTGGGAACCAAGTGCCAAAGCAACCACTAGGGGATCGATTTATAGAGCAAGCAGTTCCCAGAGGGCTCTTTTCCAGCTGGACGTGCAACAGCTTACAATGGTCCCCTATTTCAGTTGTCCAGACTGACAGCTGGCCTCCTCCATTGATAGACAGAGTTCACTCTGCCCGGATCTACTTCATCTCTGCCACCTTGTCCCTCTGGCTCCAATCCCAGACACTGGCAAAGGGCATGGAGCAGCGTCCCATGCCCCTAAGTTGCAAATAAATGCCCTGTCTGCAAAAATCTCCAGGAAGACTACACCCAGCCAACTTCAACTGTCCACCCAGAACATCAGGACTCACCAGATATGGAAACCGATATTACTGTGTTTCTGGGCTGACTATCGGATACCTCTCTGGTGGAAGTAGTGGATGTGGCGACCCCTATGAGACCTGGACTTCTCTCCTACGCTGCTGTGGTGTCCTCAGGCCCCAGGAACCCACTGGCCATCCTCAGGCAGGGACAGACATCCCAGAAGTGGAGAAATGGACTGTGTTCTGGTAACTTTCTGAACTGTTTTGCACCATAGTTTGATTGATTCACTCCTCGGCTGCTGCACTGGTGATCACTCTGGGGCATCCACCTAATAAGGGGTGGCTTGCCTTGTCCAGATCTGCCATGTGCATAGTGGGTTTAGTTGCTGTATTTGTTGGTGGGGAGTTTTGTTTCCCTGTTACTTTTGAGCACTGACACTGTTAGGGTTTTGTAGCTGGGGCCAGCCACTAGGTCACCCATGTTTGCCCCTGGCATGCGCCTCCATGTTATGGTTTCTATCTTTGGTAAGGCCCTATAATGCTGGCCAATTCCCCCATCCAAGGCTACAATATCATAGCAATGATATATGTTCAGCTAGAGATTACCCTCCATTCCTCTCTCCCCATTCCATCTCCTGGGAATCCCCTCCCCACATTTCCCAGGGTTTTCTTTCCTTTCCTTTCCTTGTTTCCTCCTGATGATGTCCCAGTGCTGGACCATAGGTCAGCTGTTCTCTAAGGTTCTGTGACCCCCAAATTTGGATTCTTTAGGCCTGCGCGGCAGTCTGAGAATGGTGGTGCACCATCATTTTTCTTTAGAAGTGGCCCAGAATCCGCTAGCATAGTGATGCTTGTTTATACTTTCTTTGAGGTTTATACTTTAGCATTACTAGTGTGTTACTGTTTGTACTTGATAATCTGTTGTGGCAAGTGCCTATATCTTTTTCTGTGCTCTTTTTCCTTTTAGCCTGTTTCCTATAGCAGAGCATATCTGCAGCCTATACATATTCAACTGTGTCCCTTACAGCTTTGTGCCAAAGGTTCGTTAGTGGTGCTACCAGAGGGTGGAGCCCTCTACTCCTACTTCTGGTACCCAATCAGCCCTTCTTTATCTGGTTGCCTGAGTAAGTACCTTGTACTCTGTTTTTGAGAAAATGTCCCTCTCTTCATGTGTCCCTTCTAGTGGCACCAATCTGGTTTCCTGGAATGTTAGGACCTTAATCACCCTATTAAATGCACAAAGGTGCTCCAGTACCTTTGATCCCTTGCACAAACATTGCTCTATTCAAGAGACTCATCTCCTGGGCCAAGCGGTGCCCTGGTTAAAGAAATCATGGGTAGGAGAGGTGCATGGCAGTTTGCCCAGAATAAATCAAAGAGGTGAAGATCTTGGTGAGATGTTCATTGCCGTGGAAGGCTGATGATTTCTGACAGGATTCGCATGGGAGATGGGTGGTGGTTAAGCTATCATCCCTAGCTGGGAAGCTTATAGTGGCCAACTTATATGCTCCTAACGAAGACCATGTTGATTATTTCCCAGCCATCAGGCAAGCCATATCTTCTTTGACCCCAGAGGGTCCTAACCTCCTATCTTGGTGAGGGGAACTTCAACATGGTTTCTGACCCTTTTGGATAAATTGAACCCCTCTCTCAATCACACCCAAAAGCTAAGGCAGTGTTGCAGGAATTTCAATATGAGTGGGGCTTAGCGGATATGTGGTGGAGAGACCACGCGACAGGTCCAGACTATACCTTTTATTTCCACGTTCACGCCACCCACAGCCACAATGATTTCTGGCTGGCCAATGTAGCTGCAGGCCAGGACCTTTCTGAGAACAAATTGGGAGCATTATAACATCTGACCACGCTCCAGTTCTCATCACCTTCACTCCTATAGGACAGCAGTCTCAAAGAACCCGGTGGAGATGTAGTCCCTTTCTTCTCAAAGACCCTGAGTTCTGCGGATGATTTTGCAGGTGGCCCGCAATTATTTCTCTCTAACTCACCCGGGAAGTGTGCAGGCACAGTTTGGGAGGCGTTCAAGGCTGTCCTGTGCGGCCACATCATAGCTTTCTCTGTGGCTAAAGAGGGCCCATGAAGAGCAACCCTAGCTTCACTGCAAGCAGATCTTGCAGGCTTGGAACAGAAATTCCGAACCTTATGGACCAGGGAGGTATACCTCCCTTCTGCACTGGATTGTTGGCCTGAAATATCAAATTAACACCATCTATAATCAAAAGGCAGGCTGGCTTCTTCTCAGGGTGAAGCATAACTACTGGGATGGGGTGAGAAAAGTGGCAGGCTTCTGGCTTTAGACTGCATAAGCAACAGGCCTCATCATGCATCCATGCCCTTCGAGATGCTTAGGCGAAGTTGTCCATGACCCACAGGACATCAACACTACTATGAGGTCCTTTTATGCTTCCTTGTATCAGTCGCATTCCTCCTGTCCCTTCTCAGATGCAACATGGCCTAGCCCAGTTCTGCCAGCTAGATGTCTCACTTCGAAGGCATAGAGATGAGGCAAGCTTTATCCTGCATGGCACCGGGGAAAGCCCCGGCCCAGACAGAAAGACAGTGGAACTTTACGGGCCTTAGGACCGAAGGGGTCATTTACTTCAGCCTCTGCAAGAAGCTCATAAAGTCCAATCCTTCCCACCTACTATGAGAGAGGCACTTATTACCCTTCTCCCAAAAAGTCTAATGACCCACCGAATTGTGTGAACTTTCACCCATCTCTCTCTGCTGTTGGTTGACAAGAATGTACTAGCCAAAATCTTAGCCACCGGTTGCTGGATGTGTTGCCCTCTACTATCCACCCTGCACAGGCAGGCTTCATGAAAACAAATTGGGCATGGATAACACCAGGCTGTTGCTCAATCTCAAATGGGTAACATCCCGGTGTCCATTCCTATGTGACCCTGGTAGTTGATTTCACTAAGGTGTTTGAATCGATCTAGTGGAGCTATTTGCACAAAGTACTGTAGAGATATGGTTTTGGCCCACATTTTTGTCACTGGGTGCATACCTTATAAAGCTCTCCCACTGCATGCATCCTCACCAATACTACTATTTCTCCTCCTTCCCATTACAGAGAGGAACCCGCAGGGTGCCCTTTCCCCTCTCTTTCTGATAGCCCTAGACCTCTTGCTCAGACCTTTCTTGCCTCCCGATCATTTCAGGGATTGAAGTCCATGGCACCTCCCACCTGGTGGTGGCCTATGCTGATGACTTGCTGCTTACCCTCTCCACCCTCATCAGTCAATACCCGGCAGTCCTGGCCATTCTCAAAGACTTTGCTGCCCTCTTGTGACTGAGCACAAATCAGAAAAAGACCATTCTGGCCCCATAGACCCACTTGTCATAGAGAATGCCTTAATGGCACGAGCTTGCTTGAGTGGAGAAGGGTTTACCTACTTGGGTATCTATAGTCCCAAACACTGGTCAGAGCTGGAGCCCTCCAATTTCTCTCCTTGCTGGAACAACTCTCCTTGAGGTGATCAGGTGGAGCAGGCTTCGTTGTTCCTGTGCAGCAGAGTTGCAGTGGTGAGGATGTTGCTTCTACCCAAGGTCATGTATCTCCTCAATAACCTGCTGATCCTCCTCACCCCTAAGCTATTTAAATCTCTAGACCACCTCATGTTCAGTTACATCTGGGATGGCAAACCTCCGAGATGGAGTAGGCAGAAGGTTAGGGTCACACTGGTCTCATGGGGATTTGGAGTCCCTTGGCTCAAGGTTACCACCTGGCATGCATGACATCTACAGCTTCCTGCTGGTTTGTGCTGGGGTGCGCATGAGCTTCCATGGGTACAAGTAGAAGCTGGTCTGGTTGGGGGTGCTCCCCAAAGTGTTGCTCTACCAGAGGACCAAAGGCTCCAGTGCTCTCTCTCCCATCATGCTGAAGACTGCATAAGCATGGAAAACCCTCATGTCTCTATCCAATACACCCGGGATGCCTGGGCCTTCCTTTCCGATATGTGTCTCTGTGGCACAACCCCTCCTATTGGTAGGGTGTCTACCCCTCAGATGGCATACCTGGGGACAAAGGGCATACTTAAGGTTCAAGGCATGTGTGGAAGACCCAGATGTCTTGCTCTTCTATGAACAGTTGCAAGCTAAATTCCTGCTCCCCACTCGCGGACTTTTGAGATATCTCCAGCTGCACAGCGCCTCCAAGAGCTTCCGGCACTATGAAACTGACAGCAAATGGAGGTGGTTAGGAGGGCTCCACAAATCACCTCCATGTGTGGCCTTATTGGCCAATTTTACAGGACTTGGAGAGAAGCACAGCTGGATCCCTCAGCCCAGAGAAGGCTCAAATGGGTGGAGGCTCTCAATTGTAATATCCCTCAAACTACCTGGTCTCAATATCTGCAGGATGGACATAAGCAATATAGAGATATGAACAGTCGGTTTATCCAGTTTAAAATTCTCCTGTATTGGTATCGCACCCCAGTGGTTCTGTGTAAGCATGGCCTGTTGGACCAGACTAATTGCTGGCATTGCCAGCAATCAGAACAAACCTCCTGCATGTCCTATGGACCTGCCCCCTGTTGCTGCCCTTCTGGTCAGCTGTGGCTGCTGACTGCTCTCAGGTTGTCGGCTCTGGGGTATCCTTGGCAGACCCAAAGCTTCTGTTGGGAAACATAACCTAACTGGGGCTCTACCTGCCCTGTTCAGGAGTAGATTATGCTGGCCCTCATGGAGGCTAAGTGCCTTCACCTTATGTATTAGGCCAACCAGTTCTGCCCCTCAGAAGAACTGGCATGCCGCATTGGCACAGCTAGCCTCTCTCTGAATGCCTATCTTATGCACACCAGGATCGATTGGATAGATATGCAATAAAGTGGGATGCCTACCTACAGTTTTATCTTTGCAAGATTCCTCCCCTTACAAGAATCCTTAGGTCTGAACCTTTGGCACTCCTCCTAACTACCGATATTGCCTCTTCTCTCATTCTGATGGCTTTGCTTCTGTACCTTTACTCAAATGCACTACCTGGTTTTCTAGTTGGATATATGCTTACAGTAGCTATAAGATGTACTAGTTAACAAAAAATGTCGATAATTGGACACTACTTGCTGCTATGACTATGTAGTGGTGGTGGTAAGTGCTATGTTTTATGGTTCTCTTTCCATGAAAATCAATAAAATTATTCTATGATAAAAAAGATTATTCCATGATTATACACTCACTGAATGATCTTACTCAATGGTATCCACTAACCAACAAAAAAGAGCCCGTCCTAAGAGAGACAGTCCTCCAAAAGAGTACCTGAAAGTGAATAAGCCTTTTGGTGGCCATTGAATGGATGAATGTGAGACAGCTTTCAGAGAGATTATTAAAGAGGTTGAGTGAAGCACCTGTATTAGCTTTTACAGACCCCACCAAGTCAGTATATCCTGCATTCAGATGCCAGCCTGAATGGATTGGGAGCAGTACTGTACCAAGAGCATCCTGAAGGACTGCACCCTGTAGAATTTGCCAGCTGTAGTCTGATCCTTCTGAAAACACTATCCAGTTCATAAGCTTGAGTTTTTGGCCCTCAAGTGGGCAGTGACCGAGAAATTTCATGACTATCTTTATGGTGTTTACTTCATGGTTAGAACAGACAACAGTCTTCTCACCTATGTGAACACTACCACTAAGCTTGATGTTGCGGACATCAGTGGTTGTCTGCATTCTTAACATAAGATTACAGTTTGGAGTACTGGAGTGGAAAAAGAAACATGGATGCTGACGTCCTGTCAAGGTGCCCTCATATGGAACAAACCGATTCCAACGTGCAGGTTGCAAGTGCAACAGTCAAGGCCACGTGCTCCAAATCTGAAACTCCTGAAGAAGTCACACTGGCAAACCCTGATAGAGCTATTGATATGTTGGAGCTTCCCAGATGCCATTCCTGTCGCCTGCTTCAATTTCACTAGGTTGTACCTGTCATCCTTGTCCCAGCCCAGCAAGCCTGAACTGCAGCATGTTCAAAGGGATCGTGAGTTAGGGAAGTAATTAAAGCTTTAGAGAAGGACACAGTGCAGATAAACTACATTTAACACACCTGATTTTCAATTACTACTGAGATAATGGAGCACGTTATCTTTATAAGATGGATTTTGATAAGACACAGCTAAAAGGTGACAATTCTGCATTTGAAAAGAAAACAACTGGTGCTGCCTTGAAGTACTGCAGCGATCCTTACCTCGCTACATGACAAACTGGGGCACCCTGTTATGAACGATTCTGACCAAGCACAAGCAAGATTCTCTTGGCCCAGAATGATGAGAGACATTGTAAAGCACTTAGAAACATGCCTCAGGTGTATCAAGAGAAAGATCTTACCTAAGAGAGCTGTACCCTTATAAATATTAAAATAAGTGGGTGCTAAAGTTGGTGTTTATGGACTTTCCTTCCACTTGAATCAGACAGAAAGAACAAATCTAATACCCTAGTTATAACTAAGCACTACACCAGGTATGCCCAGACCTATCCCACTAAACATCAAAAGGCACGACAGTGGGAAAGTGTTACAGCAGTTTGTGAACCACTCTGGTATCCCCAAAGGATCCATTCTGACCATGCCAGAGACATTGAGAACAAACTTGTTAAAGAGTTTCTTGCTGCCTATGGAATCAAAAAATCACACAACACACCTTACCACCCACCAGGAGATCCTCAGCCTGAGCACTTCAACAGAACCTTATTAGATATGTTGTGCACCATGGATCCTGCAGACAAGTCAAACTGAGTCAAAGAGTGAGTTTCCTGGTGCACGCCTATAATTGCACCAAGAACGATGCCACCCAGAGATCACCATTTCACCTGATGTTCAGACATGAAGCAAGGTTGCCTGTCAACTTGTATTTTGGAGTGTCACCCAATGGAACCTCTGAAAAACTATTTAGAGTATAACAAATGATTGAGTGGACAGTTACAGAGAGCATATAAAATCGCATCTGAAGCTGCAGCCAAAGCCAGCAAAGCAAACAAAAATAGATATGAATAAGAGAGTCAGACATCTGGTGCTACAAGTGGAGACTGTGTCCTGCTGAGAAATTTGGGCCTGCAAGGCAAGCACAAGATCCAGGATCTTTGGGCACCAGAGACCCACATTGTGGTAGAACAGATGCCAGACCTGCCTGTGTACAAAATTCAGCAAGAGCATGGGAGACGATAGAAAAGACAGTACATAGAAACCATTTGTTGCCCATTTGGGAAATTGTGCCTAACTGCCCCTGAAAATGAGTGCCTAATGGCAAGGAGGCCAAAGACCTGAAGTCAAACTTTCAATAGCAAAAGGAAAGCACACTCTCAGAGTCTAGAACCCAGCTACAGCACTTGAACTAGAATCTGTACCTAACCTTTCTGATGACAGGGAGAAGGAAGCGGTTTCATATTGTGACTATGTGCCAGAGACAAACCAAAATTTTACTCAATTGCAACTGGACTGGAGAAATTTGTATCTTTCCACAAGTACCTCCCATTAAGGACTTTGTGACTATACAGCCAACATATTCTATGAACCCTGAACCTGACACTTGTGAACCTGAGCACAGGTTCATCGAACAAGTGTCAGAGCCAGTGATGGACAAATGTAATAGACTCCAGACTGTGATGAGCAAGTTCAAGAGATGCAAGCAATTGCAGGTCCTCCTGACAATGCCCCTGTGGTGGACATAAAGCTGGGATAGGATGCAGCGCTACCTGTTCCTAAGGAAGATGCATATTTTCCTAGAAGTTCTGGAAGAGAACCAAAGCCCATCATTAAACTCACCTATGACACACTTGGTGCCCCTCAGATACCCCCTTTATGTAGCCCATAAATCCATAGTACCCCAAAGTCTATGCCCTACCTAGTGTTCCCAGGTTCTGTTCACTGGTACATTTCAATGTGAGGAAATGTGGAGTGATATTACCAGCTACAACATATGTCTAGACAGCTTCCTATTGTCTAGATAGTCAATGTTTATTGTGATCGTACATACAAACATTCTGAGTTGCTAGGAGTCAGGTGTTAGCTAGTACTGTGTTATTGACATGCATAATTGTATTTAATGTTTGGGTAACCTTTAATGGGTTGTCGGGATGCCAAGCATTTAGCAAGGGAGTGTGTAAGCCTCCCCAATTTGGAGCTTACCTGGAGGGCTCTGGCCCTATCACTGCCCTGTGGTTTCCTGAGGCAGTGGCTCTTGTGGGGATTTGGTCCATGGCACCCATGGTAACTTCACAGCTGGACCACCATGTTCTCCCACTCCTCTGACCCATAGCAGTGGTCCAGTGGTCCAGGAAAGCCAAATGAGGACCGTACGGCAAGTAAACAATAATGGCCACCATATGCTTTTTTCAGAGCGTAGCCAGCGAAAAGTTAAAGGAGCCATGGCTCCAAAGGATTTATAATAGAAGCGCCATAAGTTGAAAGCATCCCTGGCTTCAGAGCAGGTATGGGAGCTGGGGATCAATGGGAAATGCCTCTGGGGAATGCATTTGTGGATTCTGCCAATAAAATGGGAATATAATAAATATAAAGGCTGTATATCATTTGAGGAAAGTGTAAATAGTAATGGCAGCCCCATAACATCCCTCCAGAAGTGGGGACCACTGGGTAATGTGAAAGGGCACCAACCTAGTCTGGGAATCAGCCAGCTAATAAGGTAAGAGCTGGGAGAAGGCTATAAAGAGGGTGAAAACTCACCAGAGAGAGAGAGAGAGTCCCCGGAGGATCCAGGCTGGAGAGACTGTTGTGGATACTTAGCCCTAAAAGCTCGCCTTGCGCCCAACAGCCTAGCCAGCTCCTAAATCCAGGAGAGAGGACTGAGGGCCACAGGATAGTTTTAAACTGGTAGAGACCAGTTATTGAAATGGGACTGTGTGAACTGTTTTGCTGCACTTGGAACTGCTGATTTTGTCCTAGCTAAGAATCAAACCTGCCGCCAGAGACTGTAAACTGCAGTTTTAAATTTAGACTGTGTAGCCTGTGCTCTCCTCTGAGGGATACATATTTGGGACTGCTTAAACTGCATCTAGCCTAGAAGAAAGTTGAGTGTAATAGGGCTCGAGACTGTGCCAAAGCCCAGCAGCTGTGCTTTGTTCCAGAAAAGCTATGTGCCAGATGAAAGTTCAGGTAACATCCAGACCAGCGGAAGCCAGAAGAGGAAGTGACCATTAATGAAAGACCACCAACAGGAAGATATTGAGAGGCCTGTCAGGTGAACACAGTATATAAAGACCTTAGAGAGGAAGCTATGAAAGGGCTTACAGGTGAAGTCCAGCTGCTGCTCTTCTGCATCCCACTGCTGTGGTGCACCACCAGCTGTTGTGATACCAGAATGGTACCATTTGAATTGAATTCCTGCAAACCCCTGAAGCTCCAAACTGTTAAGTACCTCTGAGCTGTGGCTCTGAGGAGATTTTTGCTTTTAGCTAGCTAGCTAGTTAGGCTTCAAAGGGGTTAAGTCCTTGGCAGGACTGTGCCAGCTACCAAGATAAGCCCAAGCAGAAAAGTTAGTTTGTTTTTGAATTTTATTGGGCCCTAATGAGAGTACCAAGACAGAGACTGCTTACCCTCACAGCACCCCATCCTTTCAGATCATCACCCAGTGTCACTGGTAGGCCGCCAGCACCTTGGTGTGGTACCCACCGTAACAGACTGACTGTATCATTAACGGCTGTTTGGGAAAAGTCAGGTGCACATGCAGGTGGGAGGTGTGGTGACAGTGTGGGGTACCATAGTTGCTGCAATTCATTGTTGTATGTTGTTTTCCTCTACCCTTCGTATAATAAAAGTGAAGTTAATTTATGCTACAATTTGGGATTGCTGCATTTCATTGCAAAGTGTGTACTGTTACGGTGTGGGAAAGTTCCTGTGGGTGTAGTTATTGTATTTTCCTGGGAGGTGGTAACCTGGCATTTATCCAGCAGGATCCCATATCATTAACCAGGTGAAGGCACCACACTATTCTTCTCCTGTGTATCCAGTAAATCAGTGAACCCGGGCCAGCCCCTTAGGAGGTGTGTCCTGGTGAGACCTGAGGGCCCTGGAACAGCAAGGTATTCAATGGGCTGTTACATCACCAACAGTTTTGACATGCTTATTGACTCTTTATGTAACATATTGCCTCTCCTTTGAGAATGCTGGCTGGGTATAATACTGACTTGCCTCATTCCTTAAAATAAATTGCTACCCATTCCTGCTCTAACTTAGACATAGGATGCACTGCAATGTCTGGCAGTAGAAATGTGGGCATAATTATCTGTCAGCCTATTCCTGTACTATATCTTTTGTTTGAGATAAATGTGATTTTTATCTCAGCAGAATGCAATTTCTTTATCTTCTTTCAAGGTTATAACTTTCTTTCGGTCCCACAGAGCTCTCTTCAGTGCTGTGTCAGAAATTGCGTCAGTCTTGTAAAGCAATTCCAAGTAAAAGAAGAGCCTGAGTCTCAGGCTAAGCTCAAATACTTTTCTTAACAATCATTGTATCCTAACTAGGGAGCAAACAAATAAGTTTAACACACACACACACACACACACACACACACACACACACACAGTCAATGAAATGCATCTCCTCACAGAAACAAGTGTAAAACATCCATGCCAATGGCCAATTACCAGAAAAACAAAACCTGTGTTTACTGATTACTTAGTATATGGTGAAGCATTGTAGTGTATAGATTTCCATACACTCAAAATCCTTATGCACTGGCAAAAGTTACTGTGCACAGTTCAAAGGTTATAAGACGTTGTGCACAGTTCGGAGGTCATGACAAGTTGCTGTGCACAGCTCAATGATCTTCCAAGTTGCTTCACACTGTTCTCTCCTATTAAGTCCCTTAGGTGAGATAATAATTTATCTATAATTACTGGTGAGCCCCAATATCAACTGGTTTAAAAGTCATATCAACCAGCAGGTTGATATGAAAACCAACTCTAACCGCACTAAGTCGTGCTAACTCACGCAAAGCTATGCAAACAGTGAAAAACACCAGTAATTATAAAAATGAAAAGACAGGCAAGTGTGTGTTAAGGTTTTTACACTTCCTCGGTGTGTGATGACTGTGTAAACCTCTCAGCTTCGCTCTTGAGGTTTACGGGTCATCACACACCTCGGTGTGTAAAAATCCATAACACACACTTGTCTTATCATGGCCAGATTAATGGATATGGAGGCCTACTCCAAGTCATATTTTGTGGCCTGGGGCCCCTAAATGCCAACATCCCACTCTTCTGCAGTGCCGGGCCGGAAACGAGGTAACAACTAGGGAACTCAAGCAGGTGTGGTTTATACTACTACGTGTTATGCCACAAGAATTGACAGGTCACAAGTCCTTGATTATAAACACAATCCAGAATGACCAATTACTGCACAAAGAAACATTTTATCAGTACAATATTAACATTTTGTAAATTTCACTTTTAGTTACCTATAACTCATCTTGTTTTTCCCTTGTCACTAATGTACCTTGTAACTATTTTGTTATTAATAATTATGAATTATTCATTATGGATCCTCTTTCTCCCTCTCCAGAGACACACCTGGACATTAGACTTCAGTTAGTGTGCCCTGCCTTCCCAGATATCAAATTCAAATTCCACATAAATAAATTAATAAAAATGGGATTGTAGCTGTCACACTCTCCTGTACATACCTCCTTGAATACTGATTCTCTGCCAAAACCAAAAACCAAAGCATGTATTGAAGCAGTTAGTGGGGCTCACAGCTCCCTCCCATTATTTCCTGCTCAAGACTCCTTGAGCTCCAAACCTGAGACATGCTCAAGCTCCTTGCCTCTGCAATGCATCTGCCACAATCACCCTCTGTGCAGCTATTTTGTCCTCAATTCTATCTGTTCTCCCACTGTCTCCTCTCCTCCATCGCCATTTATAGTTTTGTTGTCAGCTTAACAGTTGCTTTGCTGCCAATGCCGAGTTGCCACATCCTTGCCCCTACTCCAAGTCACTGATGCCAAAGCAGCTAAACAGAGCTGTGCCAAAAGACTGAGCTTTAAGAACCCTGCAGGACCTGCAGGTGTTGACTACAATCACTTCAGAGATTGTTTCCTAAAGCAACCTGCTGCAACTTCCCAGTAATGTATATTACTCAAATCAAACCAAGCCAAAACTGTGCCAGCAAGAGCAAGTCCCACAAGTTAGTTCCTCTGGTGACTTATTAGCACCCCATGGTCCACTCCAGTGCCAAACTCAAATCTTATTAAAAACTCATCAGTACACTACTCAGGTTACTGAACACTACAGGCAAACCATGACCAGAGGCAACCACAGCTTAGTTTGTTTCTCCAATGCAATAAAACTAGTTATTTCTGCAGCACAAATGGCTTGGACACTGCAGCACGCAGACGACTAGTCAACACAGCATACCTGGTGTGGCCTGACTGATGTGAATGTGATGAGTCCAGTCTGTCCTCTTGATTGTTTCCTCAAGATCACACAGGAGGCAGTGACATGACCTCAGCCTTGCAGCAGGCCCAGCATGGGAGAGGACCTCACAGTCACAGCAGGACCAAAGGCCCAACTAGCAGCAGCACTGACTGACCCTAGCTAATGGCTACACTGAACACCAGCAGCACGTGAAGCTGCACTGAAGTCAAATCCAACTCTGGGTGACCCCTGTGGCCTGGTCAGACTCTCTCTCTCTTTCTACTTTTGTGTCTTTAGACAGAGACTCTTCTTCTTTGATAGATGAAACAACCACCAGCACGGGCCAGCCACCTGAGCTCTCTCTCATTCTCCTCCTCTACTCCTCACCACTGCCCAACCACACACGCCTGATGCCATGCACATGCATGAACTGATTCCTGCTCCCAGTAGCCACACCTCCAGAGGACCTCTGATGGACATGATTGGTTGTGTGTGGTGGGGTCAGGGTGGATCAGAGGTGAAGCTGGAGCAGCTGCTGGAGGAAACTGAGAGGCTCGCTTGCTCAGAGGCTACGGGAGGGGGTCATCACTCACCAAACTGACTCAGTGGGTCGGGTGGTTGACTGACTCCAAGGAGGGGGCTGCTTTTTGGAGCAATTCCGCCCATCGGCGTCACCAGTACAACTGGAATTAAAGAAGTAACTGTAAATAAGTTAATATTGAGGGCCCTCCTGAACCTCGGAGCCCTACGCCATGGCATAATTTGCATACAGGTTAATCCAGCCATGGTTTTATTTTGTATTTTTATTTTCTGTTTTAATGTTAGATTGATTGTGGTGTTGCTTTATTTATTTTATTTGTTGTTTTAACTTTTGAGCAGCCTGATGTGCCGGCTGGCTCCACCTGTCTTTCGTTATTCGGCCTCCGCTCTCCATGCCCTCCCCCCTTTTTCTTGTCCTCCTTGCCAGTCCATGTTTATCATCGGTGTCGGGCACTGGGGATTGTGCGAAGGGGAGGGAATTGGGAGGCATGGAGGTTGTGGACAGCCGGAGTGAGCGGTGCTTCCCATAGGGGTGGTTAGGCTTAGAAGACGCCCTGGGGCGAAATGGCCTCCTGGAGCGTGGTAGTCCGCTCTGGTTCCCATACCCAAGGGCACCTCCTGTTCTGGAGGGCAAGTGGTTGGGACAACTCGTCATCCTCGTCCAACCCGGGCGCTGTTGTGCAATGCCAGATCTGTCTGCAATAAGACCGATCTTATTGCAGACTTTGTCCAAGGGCAGATCTGGCTTGCATTACCGAGACCTGGTTGGATGGGAATGCGGCCCAGTTTTAGAGGCCGCTGTTCCTGCCGGTTCTCAGTTATACACCGCCCAAGATTGATCGATGGGGGTGGCGGTCTGTTTTAAGACCGAATTGGGCCTAACTGGTGTTCCAGTTGAGGAGGCCAGATCATTTGAGTGCACTGTAGCAGGTGTGGGTGCAGGATTGCCTCATTTACCATCCACCGAGGGATGAGAAGCTTTTCCTGCAGGAATTAGCAGATTTTGCCACCGACATGGCCTTGGAGTCGCCCAGATTGATGGTGCTGGGCGACTTCAATGGATGGGTCGACGAATCTTAGCTTTTTGGTCAACATTTCCTCCAGGTGATGACATCTCTGGGCTTCACACAGGTTGTTTCCACAGCTACCCACAAGGGAGATCCTCCTCTTGATCTGGTTTTCCTCCTGGGGATCAGGCGTCTGACTTGGTGGTGGAACCAGTCAGTTGGTCTGATCATTACTCAGTTGGGTTCAATTTTGGGGCCCCTGGGTAGGTCGGCCCCTGTGGAGTTGGTCAAGTAGCCATTGTGGGACGTTGTCCCTGAAAGACCTGTTGGTGGTTATTGACCTCTCGTTGTTTGACGAAGTCGTGCACTGATCCTGAGCAGCTGTTGGTGGCTTATATTAGGGCCATCTCGTACGCTCTTGATCAGATGCACCAACCCGTGTTCAGCCCCTCCTGCTGCCATCCCGTTGCCCCATGGTTTGATGGGGCATTGAGAGGGGTTGCAGAGTTTGGGGCGAGGTTGAGCGTCTGGAGGAAGACTGCCTCTGATGCTCGATCCATCTTATTTTGCTAGAGCATTATAAGTTTCACCAAACAGCAATTTCCCATAAGAAGGCAGAATTCCTGTCCAGGGAAATTTCTGTCACCCAGAATTGACTGGCTCAGCTCTTCAGAACTGTCGACGAGACTGTGCAACCCAGTCTGTCAGCAGATCCGACGAGCTTATGCAAAATGATTGCGAGGAGATCGCTCGATTCTTTGCGAATAAGGTGGAAGACATTCGGAGGCAGTGTCCCTGACCTCACTCTAAGGTTGTTGCAGTTGATCAATGTTTTGTCGCAGAGCCGGAGTTTCCTGGAGTTCCTTTAATCTACAGATTTCATAGACACTATGAGGATTGTCCAGCAGATGCACCCAACATGCTGTAGTTTGATCCGGGCCCTACTTCCTGATTATGGGTTGTAGTGAGACTATCGGCCTGGTCCTTACTTGGATTATCCGGTGTTCTTAGAGACAGGAGTTTTCCTAGTCTTCTGAAGGAAGGGTGGTGACTCCCTTCTGAAGAAAGCTTCTTAGACCCGGATGACCTAGCAAACTACCGCCAATCTCTAACCTCCCTTTGTGGGGAAGGTTATTGAGAAAGTTGTGGCGGCACAATTGGATAACCATTTGACCATCCATAGTTTATACCAACCTCTTCAGTCTGGTTTTGTAAGAGGCTAGCGCTGAGACTGCTCTGGCTCGGGTGCTCAATGATCTCCTGATGGCGAGATCGGAGACACCACTCTATTCTGGTTCTCCTTGATCTGTTATCAGCTTTTGATACTGTGGATCATGGGGTTTTTCTCGAACGCCTGAGGTCCATTTGTGGACTATCGGGTGTGGTCCTCAGATGGTTTCATTTTACCTTGAGGGAGAACGCAGAGAGTGGTCCGGTTTGCATTCATCTGGTGCCTTGTCTCTGCCTTGCAGGGTACCTCAGGGCTCGGTGCTTCCCCCATGTTATTCGCAGTATATATGCTACCCTCGAGACATTGTAGGACAGTTTGAGCTGAGGTTTCACTGCTATGCTGATGATACCCAGCTCTACCTGTCTTTTGCACCTGACCAGGCTAGTGCTATCTCGGTGCTGAATAACTGCCTCGCTGATATCCAAGACTGGATGAATACCAGTGGTTTGAAGTTGAACTGGGAAAGACTGAGGTTATGGTGGTGGACCCCGTTGCATGGTTGAGGGTCTGGGGCGGGTCCCTCTGGATTAATTTTGGGGTAGACCAGATCCCTACCCCTGAACGGGTACGTAACCTGGGTGTGGAGCTTGACACTGGTCTGACCTTCATTATCAGGTGTCTGCAGTTGTCAGGACTGCATTTTTCATCTTAGAAACATCGCCAGGATTAGGCACCTGGTTCCACCTTGTGACTTGCCAGTTTGGTCCACGCCTTTGTGACATCTCGTCTTGATTACTGTAACTCCCTTTACCTAGGACTTGCTGGAGTTGATATTCACCACTTGCAGCTAGTGCAGAATGCAGAACACGCTTGTTGACTGGGGCTTCAAGAAGGTCTCACATTACCCCAGTGCTGCACACTCTGCACTGGCTGCCAATACAGTGGCGGATCACCTTTAAAGTGGGTCTTTGACCTACAAAGTCCTACACTGTCTTGGTCCTGACTACTTGAAAGAGCTTCTGGTGCCCTACACCCTCTGAGACAGCTCCACTCAGCTGACAAGGGTTGCTGGAGATTCCGAGGGTAAATTTGAAGTCCTCTGGAGCCCGTGCCTTTGGTTTTTGTGGCTCCTACCCTCTGGAATTCTCTGCTCGTCAGCTCCAAGAAAGTACGACAGTGGAAAGTTTTAAAAGGGCCTTGAAGTCCTTTTTATGGATAAGGCATTTCTTGTTATGTTGTAATTGGTTATTTTAATCTTGTAATATTTGCTGTGTTGTTTTACTGTATGCATTGATTATGCTGGTGTTTTCATGTTTTTATGTACAGCCTTGAAAATTTGAATGGTGCTTAACTAAATAAATTTTATTATTATTATTATTATTGTCTATCCATTATTTCTCTTTAATATAGATACTGACTATGAGCAATGAAATGTACGGTAGGTGGGAGGAGTGGATGGTCCTGCCAACTCCTATATATAAATAAAATGTTCTCTTTGACATGAAAAGCTTCTACTACAAAAATAAAACATGGGCAATCATCATGACCAACTCAGTTCTTGTTTCCATCTTAGGGCTGGGAAAACATCATGGACCTCTTGAACTTTACTCTCAAGGTTTACAATGTCATTTCAATCACTGGATAGAAACACAGCCTTGTTTGTTTGGTTGCCCATGCATTATTCTCTAAGCAATATAAACTATGGAGTTCATTCACTATTATCTGTATTTAGGGATCAAAATGATCTGGACTAACTTTAGATATTTGTGGATGTGCTTTTCCCATTGATGCTCTGATCTTCTGTGCCCACAACAGTCTTATGAGCCATTAGTTTTTGTTATTTTCCCACATCCTGTTATGTTATTTTTCAAAATAGATGAAAACTTCTAGTAACCAGTTCCATTTACTCTATTACGCATGACTCAGATTTCATTTTCAATAGATGTGGCATGCTTGTCTGCCTGCAATAAAGAATGCCCCCATACCATGCATAGGTACCCTCTAGAGAGGCATATCTACCAAGGCAGCACCTCCCTTAACTGAATATGTCCTTGCCTACTGGGCCACAGAGCCATCTTTTGGGGTGGCAACCACTCTGCCCAGCTGATGAAAATGCAGAAAGGGGCTGGCAGTTCCATGACATGTATATTTTACTTTGTATTTTTTATATGAATGATGTGGAGGAATGTGGCAGCTCAGGTAGACTTGAGTATACACCACAGACACCTGCTTCCCAGTTAAAGGCTCCACCTGGTAATTTAACAGGCTTCCTATCTGAAGCCCTAGATTTGGCAAGCCACACACAGCTGCCCAGCCCCTGGGATTCATGCAGATACAAGGGTGGCACAAGGTAATGAATGCTACCATGGTACAGCTTGATTACAAGGCATTGGTGGTGCAGTGGTACATGGGCTTAGCTGTCCAGAAGACCATGTAGATTGAGCCAATAGTATATATATATATATATATATATATTGCTTCCTATGGAATGTTTGGGGCTCAGGAAACATGAGCAAGTGCAGTTTTGACAAAACAGACAGACAGTGCATTTCAACATAGTTACCATTTAATAAAGGGTATTTTGTCAGTGTGCACCTTAAAAGGAAAGCAAAAATCTGGCCCATCAGTACAGTGAAAGCACTAATGCTTGCAGTGCCAGTGAACTGAGTTCAGGAATGGGTTTGGGTCGCTGGGGACAGATGGTGGAGGAGAACTGAGCATCCCAGCAGGCGTGCTGTTCCTCTGGGGAGAGAGGGCCACATTACCCACTGTTATACTGCTACCTGGGCAACCATAGGTAGCGCAGTTGGGGCATCATGGAAGTGGAGGACGTTGGCTGAGATCTGAAGTGGCAGCACGTCTTACATGCATACACTCCTTGATCTCCTTGAATGCTGGCATCCTTGGGGCTGGGAGTAACCAGGAAAAGATCTTGCAGTCAGCCTGATGATGGCCTCAGTACACAGCTGAAAGGACAAACCCAGAGATCCTCAGGACACCAGCCTGGTGAAAAGCAGCATGCAAGTAGGGGAAATAAGAGGGTGCTTTCTTTCCCACCTGGGGGTTAATTCAAGACAGTGTGGTGGCAAGGACACCTGAGAGGGATCGATAGTAGTTCCAGCAATAGACACCTTGGAGGACACTGAGGATAGGCTGTTCTGCAGTGTAGAAGGGGGCGATAAACAGAGAATGAAAAGAAAAGGAAAGCAAAGTTGTTTTGTTGCTGAGTAAGGTAATGCCTTGTCCTAGTAAAAGGTGGGAAATAAAGATAGTTTCTCTTTGAAAAGTAAAACATTTTAATTTTTTGGAAGCAGAGGCAGTCTCATCTCCAACATGTAATATAAAAGGTGCATCTCTCCCATACAGCTAATTCAAATGACTCCACTCACCTTAGTCATCGATTTTATTGTAGTAATGACAACACTTATTTATTTATTTATAAATGTTTCACCAGGAAAGACAACATGAGTTGCGGCAGCTCATTTCCAGAAGTGTCCTGGGGGAGGGGATACAAAGGCTCGGAGACAAATAAGCATCACATTATATAAACTTAATACATAAGTACAAGTAACACAATTAATTACCATTAACACAATACAGGAAAGCATTACATAGCTACAGTAGTGGACCTGGTAGAGTGACCTCTCAGGAATTTACATGGTGCCACCCAAGGATGAAAACCAGGGGAACTGAGGGAGAGAGGTCAGAGAAGTGCTGAGATGGAAGGAATTGAGGTCTGAATAAGTACAACAGAATTCCTAGGAAGGGAGCGATGGGGGGGTGGACACAAAGAAAGCTTGTCCAGGGAGTCCCCTTCAGGATGCATGGAGACCCTGCCAGGATGGTAGGACCTGAAGGAGAAAATTAAGAGAGAAAAGAGATAGACAGGGAAGAGGAAGGAGGGGTGACAGGAGACTAGTAAAAGATAGTGCAAGGAGAACAGAGGGGTGATAGGTTAGTTTAGAGGGAGTTAGGGGATGAGGGACTGGAAAATGGGATTGAGGAGGTAGGGGCTGGGAAGGGAGGGAGGACAGGGGAACAGTGCAGTGTAGGGAGGAATGAAGGAGAGAGGGTTAGGGAGAGGGAAGGAGAAGAGATAGAAGGGATAATAAGGATTATTTGGTTAGAGAGAGGGGTAAGGGGAAAGGCGGGGTGTTAGAAGGAGGTGCAGTTAGGGAAAAGTAGTTGCAGGGCTAGGGAGAGGAATGAGATAATGAGGAAAGACAAATAGGGTAAGGAAGCAAATTCCAGAGTTTAGGGATATGATAGAAGAAAGCTTCCTGACCAATGGAAGGCGTGTGATAAGGAATAAATAGACCGTGGGAGTCCGAGGATCTAAGAGGGTGTGAATTGAAAACAGGAGCAGAGAGCGAGGGGAGAGGTAGGAGGAGGGTCCCAAACCAGAATTTGGAAGTGAACTTAGTGCAGTGGGAGAGCGCCTACATTCGAGGGAGCAGTGGTGAACTGCACTGACCCCTAGTCGTTTTTCCTTCTAGTTGATTTTTAACATTTTGGTTCCAGTTCTGTTACTGTTATATCATCACAGGCTCTTAGTTATACTAGAGGATGCTTCTGATTTACACATAGGTAGTAGGGAGCATTTTAGAACTGCTTGATGTTGTTTATGTCCTTTCTCAGTTCCACCATTTTGGCGTAACATCCATGTTCTACTATAGAACTCTGTGATTGAGATGGACATAGACTACATCATATAGTTCAAAATAGTATTTAACACAGGGCTCCAATTCTAAAGGTGTCAAGAATGCTGCAAGCGCCAGTGTGCCGAACAGATGGCACACAAGGCTTGTGGTTCCCTGGTTGGCAATCAGGATTCTCAATCCGTGAGCTACATGTTGCGAGTTAGCCCAGCTTTTGCTGGTCTAACTTTGTGTCAATCATGGACCTTTTATGATGTTTGCACCAAATATTTGGTGCAAGCTGCAGTAAAGGGGTAAAAGTGTTGTAAATGCAGATGACATTGAGAATCAGGCACAAGGTGCATCAGTGTGTTTGGTGCAGCTCTGGGTTTGACACGGCTTATCCCAAGTCTGCATCAACCTTGAGAATTGAGCAGAGTATAAATCATAAACACCTTACTGAGGTTGCTATTAGGCCCCTGTGATGTAGATGTAATGACAGCAGAAGTGGAACTAGCACTAAGTTCAGGATTAGTGCAGTTTTCTTTAAAACACCCAGGGTTCTAGCTGGCCTGCTGGTGCAGTGGTAGAAATGCACTCACGATGGTGATGACCCAGATTTGGGAATGAGCCAGGGCCATTGTTGGGTTAGGCGGAGGGGAAGGAGAACTGAGTGTCCTAGCAGATGCTCTCCTCCTCCAGGGAGGGGACTCATAGGTCCACTGTTCTACCACCACTTGAGTGACCAAAGGTGGCAGTGTAGGGAAGTGTTGGGAATGGGAAGTTTGAGCAAACTCCAATGTTAGTCAGGTGAATCGGCATACTGGCACTCAATAATATGGCATGCCGGGTGGGGGAGAATGAGACTTAAGGTAAAACTGCTGCACGATTAGGTAGATGGAACCTCTTTCTGCCCTGCACGCTCACCATCAGACCATCACCACCACCATCCAGGGATCACCCCAGGTCTTCACCTCCACTGTAAGTGGCCAGATAGAGAGGGGAAGAAATTTTGAAGTGGCTGAAGATGCACCTGGCCTGGGGGAGAGGTAAGCCAGGGGGCATCACAACAGTGTGTCATGGCTGGTTTTGAGGTCTTGGACTGGTTGGTGAGTGGGGTCTTACTATTGGGAACTGGGGCTTGGCATTGGTGGAAAGAGGTGTCAGCCTGCGGCCAGGAGGAAAATATGTTAAAAACAAACAAACACCAAGACAGTGATATGGACTATTTTGCACTGTGCAAAGTGTGTTTTGTAATGCAGACATCCCTGGGCTTGCTCTGCACCTGTAATTGCACAGAGCAAACCATTTGCACTCATGTGCAAAGGCAATGGTTTGTACGGTCAAACAAGTGGCACAGTTTTATATATTATGTGCAAGCACATAATGGAAACAGGTGGAAAATGCCTGTTAGCATTGGAAATATAGGAAGCAAAATGAAAACAACCTTTTAACTGTGCAGTGCATAAGGAGCAGAAGCAGGAAGGACACAGAAAAGCCAAAACAAGCTGGTAATGGCCTCTTTCCTAACACTGCTGAACATATTGGAGGAGGGTGATAGCACCCATTCTCACAACATTGCACTGAATTGTACAATACACTTGCCGGTACATGTGGTGGACAATGATGGTGACCAGGTTGAACTAAGACAACATAATGCACGGCATGCCCTTGCAGAAAGAATGGACCCATGTCTTGCACAGTGTACACAAGACCAGCATGCATGGATGATTAAGAACAACTCCACTGAACGTGTGTGAGCAGACACAACACACTGTGTAATGGTGAATATGTGGGAACTTCACAGTTAACAAAACCACAAACAGATAAAGAAATCTAGAACAATTGTGTTAAATATAAATACATTACATTCACTGGCACTTTGAAGAGGCAACAGTAGTATTAAACAGCATCCTGTTTTGTGGGGACTAAGGCCAAAACAATACTAGACAGCATCCTGTGTTGGGTGGCACAGGCCAAAACAATACTAGATAGCATTCTAGTGTGGGGACATGTTTGCATACAGTACATATTTTACCATGGACCATATATGGAATAGGGGAGGGTACTGGGGTACTAGAGCAGGGAAGGGTCACTAGATGCAGGTGACAAAACAGTGTTATGGGAATTGGGTGGGGGCACTGGATGGAAGGGACATCTTCAGCTATGGGGAGGCTCCTGTGCTGTACATACCACTCAGCCTTGACCATTGACTTGTAGGACACTGTCATTCAAGATGAGTGACAACGTGGTCCTCATAATGTGGAAAACAGCATCACATATGGGGTAAGAGCCACACTTAACACTAGTACCCTACTTAGTGCACAGTTTCTGTTTTGGCATTTTGACATTTTTATTAATTTCTACTGCACATGTCTGCATTTACAGCACCTTTTCTGTGTGGGCAGAACCTTTTTCTGTGGGACAGATGTGGCATGAAGCACTTTTACTGGAGACAATAAGGTACATCCCTCAAAATAAGAGAAAGTTGAGAGGTATGGTGCTGTGTGCTGTGTCCTTTGTTGGACCAGTACCACTGTTGACCACAGGCTGCAATGTGGAACACTTGGCCAGCACTGGTTTGGAGGCACAAATGTTTGTTCTTCATATTGCAATGAGGTTAGAATGATATGCAAATGGAAAAGTGGTCATTTCCATATCATGGTTCCATTATGGGGATGTGTGTCTCAGGAGCAAACAGCATTACCCTGTGCAAACTCTGTTTGATTCTATAACTGTGTGAGATGCGTATTCCTTTCAGCTGCATTCCCTCCTACTTAGGCAAGCAGGGGACTTTGTATGCACTTTCCTCCTTCATTGATCCGTGCTCCCAGTGCAGTATAATGGAAAAGACTTTGCATGGGCAAAACTATTAGCACCTGTTCCATGATACTACTTTGCCCATGTCAGGCAACTTTGCCCACCAGAAGGAGCCTGCCCTGTGCTTTGCTCCAGCTTCAAAAATGATTTCTCCTGTGTAGAACTGTTGATCACTGAACTGCATAGGCAAATATCATACAATCATATTATTGCTTTATCATCCTTTCAATTAAGCACGTAATATATCTTTAGAAAACTTATAAGCAGTTCACTGTCCCATTTCAAATATTTTTCAGGCTATGTGATGCAACTTATGTTAGAATAAAACATTATCCTTGTGCTCTGCAACAATATCAAGTCTCCAATGTGCTGCAAAGAGAACGATAGGGTCTTTTGTATTAGCTTCATCATAAGAATTAACCTTTTAGTAAGTGCTTCTTTGAAAGTTAAAGTCTGCTGAATACTCCCTAAGGCAATAAGCAGAACAACAGTCTCAGCCAGAATATAAAAGTCACTAAAAGCAAGAGCCTTTAGACTAAAGGCAGCTCAGGAATCATGTCTGGAGCCGAATACAAAAGTACCAAAATAGAGCATAGACTCATGGACTTGGGACAAAACTGACCAGGGCTTGGTCATAGAAAATAATGTATTTCCTTGATGAAGCACATGGTGGAGTGTGAAAACATTTGGCAGTGGGGTCTGCTGTGGTGAGTGCCACTTTTACTTATATATAATAAATATATTTTTATCCTATGACCAAGAACCAGTTTGCTTTATCCAGAGTCAGTGAGTCAGTTTTATAGCTGCATAAGGCGGAGCCATGCAGTCGTTCTGTATCACATCACTGTAGGAGAGAAGCAGAAATGATCGCTGTCTTCTCCTACAGTGATGCGATCTGTTGCCACAGTGCTGCAGTCCCCATTGTCTTTCCTCCATGGACGCAGCTCCTCCACAGCAGTGGACTCCCTCATGCATTATTTTCCACAACTGCAGAAGTGATGCAGTGGCTCAGATTCAAACTGCACACGCGACGTGTTGCCGTGTGCAGAACTGTTAAATCTGTCATCTTGTGGATGGCAGGGAAACTCTGGTGCAGTAAGAGCTTGGAACTTTCAATCGCTCTCATGCACAATTGCTCTAAGCAACTATATGGGCCCTGACCAGAGTTTGTTTTCTGTTTTGTTAATGCAGGAGCCTGCAGATAATATTTGGGTTTCACAACAGGCAACTTTCCACCAGGAGCATGGATTAATAAAAGATGCTATGAAATGTTAGTTCTAGTAGCCTAAACTTTAAAAATGCAGCAAACAACTGCCAGACTGTACCAATATATCTAATGATGTTTCAAGTAAGACCCTTCCTCAGACTGTCTAGTGGCTCTTCCTCCCCATAGTCTTATACACCCTATGCTAATCACCCTGAGGTTGGCTAGCATTTACCCCTCTGCTCACTCCCTGGCTTGCTGCCTTGGGGGAGGTTGACATGGGGAGTACTTGGCTATAGGGAGGGGTAGGAATCACTGGACAGCAGGGGTGATGGTATTGCTGCTACCAATGGGGATCAAGTAAGGAGGGAGTACCACTGGAAAATGGAAAATTAATTAACAGAAACCAGGGATAGGGTGAGGGACAGGCTATCACTAGATACAAGAGAGAATGTAATTTAATTGGCACCAAGGATCAGGTGATGGTGTGGTACCACTTGACAACAGGGAATATTTGAAATACAAATAGGGATAGAGTAAGGTAGGCGGTATCATTGAACATGAGGGAATGTGATTTAAACAGCACTGATGATCAGGTGAGAATGGGGGTATCACTGGACAATAGGGAATATTTTGGAAATACAAATAGAATAGAGTGAGGTAGGTTGAACGTTTAGTTTCATTTACAGTAAGGAAGGGACCAGTGCTGCAGGGGAGAGGGGCTCTTGCATCACTGTGCATGAAGCTAAAAAGTAAGGGTTTGGAAGTGTTTAACAGTGCTGCCACAGCTGCCTTTGAGCAATTCTAAAATAAGTCCGATATGTCACTGCTGCCTGTATGTATGAGGTTTTCCTCATTTGCATAGGTACAGTAGTGTTTTCTGTGTGACTAACCAATTACTTTAGTACCATGCTATGTGTCTCTTTGAATATAGCTGTGGTTACTGTAAAGATGCGTGTGGCTTCACTACTGTACATTCAGCTAGCTCAGTGCTAATCCTTCTAGTTCCTTATCAAGTATTTCAATATGGGGGCTATAAGCGCTTTTGTTTTGTTTGTTTGCTTTACAGATAAACAACCTTGGTCATTGATTCTACCTTCATATTGAGAAAAAAAAACAGTTATGCTGAATGTAGGTCACAGTTTAAAGTCTTATAAGAAGCAGACAAAGTCAAATCAACAGACAGGTTTCAAACAATATTCAACTTCCCAGTATCACTAGCAGAAGCACATAGAAACACAAAGAACCATAGCTCAATAATGGAGTTCTTGATCATTGCCTAACAAAATTCAAGTGTCAAAATGCAGAAGTCTAAAAGCAACTCCCATTTTCTGTTATTTAGATTTACATACATTGGTTAAATATCTGAAAAGTGAGATTTCAGTCAAGAAAAAAACTAAGTACTTAGAACTGTCTACCTGTTCCAAATAAACACGTTCATATCAACAAAGTGAAGATTTAAAAGTAACATTCAGAAGTCTCAGTTTTGAACCAAATAAAACAGATGTTTTGTTTTTTATTACAAAAGCAAACTGCAGTATTTAATAACCACTACTGAGCAGCTTGAACATTCTTATTCAAAACTAAAAAGACAGCTAGTTTTAAATTACTCAGTTTAAATTTTAAATTACATTCATTGGCTTTCAATAATATCCAAATAGTTTTATATTGTAGCATAACATTGCTATCCTACAAAAAGTTTAGTTAAACATGTTTTCTTTAAATGTAAGAGTCTATTAAACAGGGTGGGCAGGAAGCAAAATGACTTGTCAACTAATCAGTGAGCATATGGTAGGAATGAAGGGCTAGAAATCCATTCATCTACCTGGTGCTTTTGGAGAGCAGTTGGCAAGCAGATGGTGGGAATAAAAGTGGGCTGCAAGCTCATTCTTGTACTATAACTGGTACTGGGGCATGTTTCTTCTTTGTGGTATCAAAATAGAGCAGCAAACATAAGGGGAATAGTGGGGAGTAAGCATCTGTTTTTCTGTTGGGGAAATTGTGTTGCTGGAAATGTCAGCTCTTGTCTGCTAGTGAACTGGGTGGGTTGGAAGCTAAAGGAGAGCATACCAATTGTGAAACAGAGAACTGGAATAAGGTGAGCTAGAAGCCCTACATGAGGTTTGTGCTTGGTTCTTTACAGGTGTTCTGGGGTGCCAATCCTTAAGGCAGAGTAAGGCATGGGGGCATGAGTGATCATCTGTTGGGAAATTTGTTTTGCTGGAGGTGATGGAAATTTCAGGACTGGTGTGCTTGAGAACTGGGAGGTGGGAAGCTGAATGCAGAGTCATCTAATCAGCATGCAGTGGGTGGAAACAAAGGCAGGTTAGAAGCCAGTACATGTAGCTGGTGCTTGGGGCTTTTTCTTCTTTGCCAGGTATCTACTGGGAGTGCCAAGCCACAGAGAAGATGAAGACATGGGGGGAGGTCAGCGATCTTGTATTTTTCAGTTTGGAGCATTAGTATTAGCATTAGCATAGTTACTGAGGTGCTGGACATTTCTGGGCTGGTGTGGTAGAGAATTAGGTGGGGAAACAAAAGAAGAGCTGTCCAACTGGCAAAAGAGGGTGGAAAATAAGTCAGGCTAGAAGTCCTTACATGTAGTTGGTGCTTGGGGCATTTTCCTCTTTCACAGGTATCTACTGGGATCACTGAAACTCAGGGCAGAGGAATGCACAAGGGTTAGTGATCGTCTGTTTCTCTGTTTGGGGCATTGTGTTGCTGGAGGTGCTAAATGCTGGTGCTAGTTCATTAGAGAACTGGGTGAGTGGGTAACCAAATGGGGAGCTGACTTTTGGCAAGCAGAGAGTCTGAAATAAGGTGGGCAGAAGTTAATCTGTGTAGCTGGTGCTAGAGGCATTTCTTCATTCACAGGTATACAATGGGAGTGTCGAGCTTCAGGGTGGCAGAAATCACAGGGGTGAGTGATTATCTATTTTTCTGTTGGGCATTGTGCTGCTGGAGGTGCTGAAAGTTCAAGGCTGGTGTGCTAGGGAACTAGTTGGGAGGAAGTCTAACAGGGGCCAACTAGTTGGCAAACAGAAGGCAGAACTGAAGGTAGACTAGATGTCCATACATATAGCTAGTGCTTGGGGCATTTTTCTTCTTTCATATGTATCTACCTGTAGCACTGAGTCTCAGGGCAGAGGAAAGTGCAGGAGGAAGATTGATCATCTGTTCTTCTGTTGGGGATATTTTGTTGCTAGAAGTGCTGGAAATTTCAGGGCTTGTGTGATAGGAACCAGGTGGCTCAGAAGACAAACAGAAATGACCAATTGCAAGCAGATGGCTGTATAAATCCCAGGTGGGCAAGCATCCCTATGCAGAACCATCATGCAGCATTACGTGTGATGGATCAGGAGTGTGGAGTATGGCTAGGAACTATGGTAGGGTGTCCCAGGTATTCCACAGTTCCATGGGGAACACTTGCAGAATTCTATACAAGGTAAACTAGTTAGATCGGAAGAATGGGGTATAAAACAACTAATTCAGATAACAGCACCTCTAGAGTATGATGATATAACCAATTAGTTAAATGGTTTTAGGCATGATATTTAATAGACTGATTCCATAAGTGACACAACACCCATCTAGGATAGTGTGGTAAAGTAACATGGCTAAGGGACTTGGAGTTAGTTGGAAGAAGATGAAATTACCAGTGATAAGTATAAAAAGAACAGATATGATAGTGTTCTAACTAGTTGTTGGGACTGTAAGGCCAACCTCCCTGAGCTGTGCTCTGGAGTTTGGGTCACTGTCCCATCTATAGGAGGTTTGTGGATCTCCAAGCACAGCAGGTGCCTACAAGGTATGAAATATCCTGCTGCATGATCCATTGAACTGGAATCCAAAATCTCATCCAGCCCCCTCACACAGAGGCCCGCTGGCCCTGGGGGTAGGAGGGTGATGGGGAAGGAGAAGGGTGGCAAGAAAAGGCAAGTGGGTATACATCAGGGTCCAATGATAACAAATGCAGACTGATTTGCACCACTGGGAGAGGCACAGGTACTTGATTACGCTCGGGGCTGTGAGCTGGTTGGAAACTTCTGAAATGGGACACCAAGGGGAAGGAGGCAAGAAGGCAACCAAAAGAATCTTAGTAGTTGGGGACTATATGCTATGAAGGGTACAGAATGTGGTGTGTGAGATGGAGGAGGGGGTTGGTCAGAGGTTTACAAGGTGCATCGGATGTTTGGGATTGGGACAGGAAATGGAGATTGGTTGGAAGTATGGACATGGAAACCATGGTCCTGGAATAATTAGTACCAATTACCTAGTAAATCAAATACTGGAAACAGTTAAACTAAACTTGCAAATGATAGGAGATAGCATGAAAAGCAAAACCCTTTCTGTGTTGGGCATGGGAGGAAATGTTAGCAGACAGAAACAGAGGCTTTCAAAACATGGTTGAAAGGATGGTGTCAGGAGGGAGGGTGTTACTATGTGGAAACCTAAGGACATTTGGGACAGAAGCCTCTTCAAGGGTGATGGTTTTCCTGGATGAGATAGGGAACCAGCACACTTGGGGAAAAAACTTGGTGTCTATGTAGATGAACATTAGAACTGAGCTGGGGAGAGGCTTGTACTGAGGGAGCCCTTGAGAGGGGATAAGGTAAATCTAGCTATGATTCCCCACAAAGGGGAAGTTGGATAGTCATGGCTGGGAAGGGCACTAGCTAGGTCTGAAGATTCCACAAGGTAGTAAAAAATGGGAGGGGGCCACAATAATCCACTAAGGAACAAGAGGAGCAGGAAGTAAAGCAGTGTAGAAGGGGAGGACAAGGGGTGAGGCACAGACAGGAAGAGGGGTGTTAAGGAGCTAGACCTGGAAGGTGGTCTGCCTGAATGCAAGAGCCCAGGAAATAAAATCATCCAGCTCCAGGATGCCGAGTTAGTTCTGGTGACCATTACTGATGCTTGGGCCACTGGAATACTGACCTGGCTGTACCATGGTATACCCTATACAGGAGAGATTGGGGTAAGCATAAGGGGTTTGAATAACCCTCTTTGCTAGCATGAGGTCAAAATCCTGGAAACAAAATAACGCGGCAAACAAAACCACAAGCAAATGCAGACTGTAGGAATAAGGTCAGTGAAAACACTGACTAATAAAACATGCCACACACACACACACACCGAAGGGAAAAATGTACACTCTTTCTTTTGGGGGACTCCACCCACCGAATCCTCACACCCCTTGTAATTAATATAATCAACTCTGAGGAGTGTGGACCTCGGGATGAGGAGAAACTCAGAAGGAGGGGGAACTTTACCTTTAAACAAAAAAAAAATGTACTGCATTGGGAAATGGGGAAACAAACCCTGGTCCCTAGGTCTCCACTGCTCCAGGTGCTAGTGCCTTAGTCACTCCTCCATGGGAGCAGCTTGACCAGGCACCACACTTGAAGCTTCTTCTGCCTTTCCTCCACTCCACGGATAGTGACAAGGGTAGCAGTAGTTCACTAATGCTATTATAGCTTGTCACTGTCAACGGTTTCAGAATTAGTACAGCATAGCTTATTCAGTGCTTTTATTGCAGCGACTAATTGACCTGGTACCCTCTTTGCTAGGTATGGCATAATGGGCACAGTGGACAAGTCCATGAAAAGAGGGTGACAAAGTAGACTCTCTCTTTGCATAGCTAAAAACAGTTTCAAAGAAAAGAATAGGGGTAGTCTATGGATTGCCTGAACAGGGGTTGAAGAAGATGAGGAATTAAGATAAGACGTTAGGAATGGGAAACAAAAGGATAGGTAGTGGATATGTGGTATTCTCAGCCTACCAAATGTAGGCTGGAATGCCCTAACGACAAAGAGTACCAAAATCGGCCTAATTGATACAGTACATGACTGCCTTATGGTACAGCTGTCCAGGGACCCAAAAGGCAAATTGTTATTCTCAGTGTGGTGCTTACCAGCTTTGAGATGGTGGGGAACATGGTGCTAGGGGAACCACTTTGGTCCGTGGCCATAATACCCTATAGTTGAAATGATAGTCAGTAAAGGCAAATGCCCATTAAAACTGTGGTTTTGGATCTCAGAAGTGCAGCTTTTGACCTGTTGAGGACGAGTCAGGAGAATATGGTTGGTATGGGTTTCATAACATAATATTGCAAAACAGCAGTTGTTATTATAATGAGTGTATATCGCCAAAAGCAAGTCAGCAATATACACATGCCAGTGATCCAACAGCCAGCAACAACACTAAGTGTTTTGTCCCACCCCATGCCCCTCCTCTCAGGGACTTTGCTCCTGCACCCCCATGATATAGATTGCCAACCCAGTTGGCTGCATGTCAGGAGGGATGACACTCCAGTCTGCGGCTCAAAAATAAAGGCAGCCACAGGCAACAGCAAAATATTGTCTTCCAGTCCCCAGTCCCAACCCAGTACATGCTACACCAGAGATAACCACCTCACCAACACACCCCATGGCTGGCTCATTTGCAGCAGGCTCATCTCTCTACAAACCCCTTCCCTATCTCTCCCTTCCCTTGCTATCCCCTTCCGCTTGCCGCCCCCACGCTTGCTTTTGAGTAGGGTCTCTTACCCTTGCAGGGTAACCCATGGGGATAGTGCTGAATATGAATCGCCATTTTGACGGTCATATTCAGTTGCTATCATCACAGGGATACCATTGATATGTATAAGGCTGGAGGTAAAGGAAAAGTGAGCAGCTATTAAAGGGGTCATTTTTGAAGCAATCAGCTCATGTTGGAAATAGTCAGCATTGTTACCTCCACCCTTCTGGTACTCATCTCTCTCATTCCCAGTTTCCCGAGAAGTTCCTTATTCTCCTTAGATAGTAATAAATAAAGAAAACCTTCACTAGTGGGGTGGGAAATTTGTATTTTCAGATTTAGGAGGAGGCAAGGATTTCTACATTCATTACTCTCTAAGGAACAATCCAATAAGGAACCCCGTAGGAAACTGGTGGTTGGAGGTGGTGCTGCAACAGATGGGGAGGGGTAACAACAATATAGCTGAACTGGTGGCGTGGGGTTATATTCTGCACATGGGTGAGGTTTTGTTTTGAGTTAAACAAGGAATTTAAGAACAAAAGAACTATGTATACAGTCACTTCTCTGGCTAAGATGCCACTACATGTAGTTTTGATTGGCAAGCACTGTGCAAAATGCCACCTTTTCAGACAAAGTGCTACTACGTGGAGTCTTTGCATGGCAAAGTGACCACTTTGTCAGGTGAAGAACTTCATGCAGTAATACGTTGCACTTTGCAAAGCTGGACTGTTTTGCATATTGTACAAGTGCAGTGAAGTTTTAAAACATTGCATGCACCTAGCAGTAACAAGGGACATGAATTGAAGCGGCAGGATTAAAGTTCCAGAGGGACAGGAGGAAGGTTTACTTCACAGAGAGGGTAGCTGAGTGATGAAACAGCCTGTCAGCAGAGATGGTGGGGTCAGGGACTATAAATGGGATCAGTCATGAGTGGGACAGAGTGAAAGGTTCAACAGTTCCACCAAGGAGAACTAGAGGGGTAAAAGATTCAGGGTGAGGGATGAGAGTGAAAACCAAGTCAGATCATTAGGTCATAGAGTGAGGTATGGATACCTATTCATGTAAACGGATGGATCATTGGTCTTTTCTGCCGGCAGTACCTATGTTTCTTTTTGCAACTTCGTTTTTATTCATAGAGAAAACAATTGAAAATGACATTCAAACACTCAAAAGCTATACATTCTGAAAAAATAACTTTCAAGTAATTCATTAACACAAAGAGAAAAATATATATTTCGCCTATATTTTTTGGGTTTAAAAAGATACCTGATAAAACAAAATTGACTTCATAAGCTTGAAAAGTAATTATTCCCCCAGAGAATTTACATTTGTAATGCTCCAAGCTTTATTCATCCCATCTGTAAGTATAAATTCAAAACAGGGTTTTTGAAGCTTTACTATATAGCAAGCTGTTCATACCATTTTGTTACAGGCAGATACATTTGATAACTTGAAAAAAAAAACCTTAACGGGGAAGGAAAAAGGAAAAAAACTTCTGTATTTAAGGGGTAGTCAACAAAACAGGAAAGTCAGTCTGCCTAGACTGTACAGTGTGATATTCAGCAGTACCCAGAACTTCTTTTTCTTCAAAATCTGAAGCTAATTCAGTTGGTAGTCGAACATTATACTAAAAAGCTCTAGCTCTGTCAGGGTCCTCAAAATATTTATCTCTACCTTGGAAGATAACTTTAACTTAGCTGTTGTGAGTAAAGCAACAGGAACTCCAGCTTCCTTTGAATTGAGACATGATGTTTAAGAATTGCCTGCTCCTGCATTGGGCCTGCAGTGAAAAGTCTGGGTATTTATGGAGTTGAGCTCCCTAATAGAAAATGTTTTCTTCTGCCTAGCCATTTGCAGGATTTTATTCCTTTCAGAAATAGTTTTAAATGTCACAATCACATACTTCACCCCTCTAGCTGATGAAGTTTCATTTAATTTGATGTTGCCTCAGGCTCTCCAGCAGGCTTTTGGCATTTTGTGTGGGACAAAACACTGACTCTTAACTGAAGTGTGGCTTCCAGAGAAAAGAGTGCTGAGAAAGCTAATTCAGTCTCAAGTTTTAAGTCCCCATCTGAGACAGTAGAAGGAAAACCTATTACTTTCAGGTTCCTTAACAGAAACATATTCTCAAGCTTCTCAGCTCTAGAAGTTTGGGCAAGCTGCTCATGCAAAGCTATATTATCAGCACCCTCTACTTTCAGTGTGTGAGCAGTCAGTCCTTTGATTTCCATCTCATTGGCTTTAACCCTTTCTCAGTAGTTTCAGTTCTCAGTTCAATAGCTTCACAGCAACAAGATGCTTGCTCATACTGTTCCAGATGTTGTGATGATGAGTGTACTTCTACCATGAACTCTGATTACAAGGACTGTGTAAAAGCAAAATTAGTTTTGTTAGATTTCAGCTTTAAGCTCACTTCCACATAAGCAACTGCTGCTGCTGCAAGAGAGCTACCCATTGCAACCACTCCAAGGGATTTGCCATCCCCCAGTCAGAACTCCTCTCCCAGTAGGTTTAGTGGAAACAAGCGTATCTATTTGATCCGCTGAAGTGTCCATTCAGTGAATGTGAGTTACAGCATCTCAAGCTTCATTTTGTTTCACTAAAGCAGTCCTGTAACTTTAGTTGAATGGCATCTTCCAGCCAAAAATTTGAAGAGCTGCAAACAAAGAGCACCCTCTTTTCCTTCTCTGGCAGTACCTATGTTTCTTTGTAAATATACTATATTTGCATTGTTCACTTTCATCTCAGATTAATGGCCTGAGCCACATAGGGACTGAGATATGCTCAAATTGAGCATATTTCGCCATGGCCCTGTAACCCCAATGCCTATCTGCACCAGATGGCATCCTCAACCTCTGCCTCTGCACTCTGCTAGTGCTGAACCATGCACTGGAACAAATGTAACAGGGCTGGGTAAAGTGGGACCTGATCATGAGCATCTAATTGGATGCCTGTACCAGTCAATAAATTGATCTCTGCCTGAGCATGGCATTGTGGGATACAGCAGCTCTCCAGGACTGCCATATCCCCACTGTACAAAATAGATATTACAAACACAAACTGGACAGTGCCAGTGATGCACCAGTCAGCTGTGAAGCTCATAGGCTGAGGACTGGAGAAGGAAAGGCTGATTGGGCCAAATCAGCTTTTATGGTCAGATGGAGAGGAACTCATGGCTGCTAGTGCAGCTCCTAGGACTGCATAGTCAACCCCTTTCTCTGCCTGCTCTCTGAACCATTAAATTGCTTGAACTGAAACAATCCCCTCACTTATTGATCTCTATTCAGTTACCCCTTACACATTCTGTTTGCCCGCTGACACCTCATCTCACTTTTCCTGCTGTTGTTTCCTCTTCTGTATCCAACCCCACTGCACCTATTTGGGGCCCCTATTCTTTTCCTTCCTCCATTATTCCTCATCCTGTCCAACTCTCTACTCTCCCATCAGCTTTCTGCACCCTGCTTCTTGCTCCCTTTCTCCCAGCTATGGTGCCTCCTTCACACCCCCATGCTCATTCTACAGCACCCCTCTACCTCCCACCCCATCCCATCCCTATCTTCATAGCACCTTCCTCCTAATCTCCTTTGACCCAGACAATGCCCACTGGGGCTGCAATGTTGGTTCAATTGCAGTTAGAACACCCTTGTTGGTAATTGTAAATGTATGTGTTGTCTAATGAACAAATGTACTAGTACAAAAACTGCCTGTAACCTGATTATTTTGTCAAGAAATGCTTGTATGTATTGTCTGTTCTGAATTCTGACGTGGAACATTTGTAAAAGAGTTTGTACTCACAGGCTGCTTCTGAATAATAAAATAAATTAATAAATAAATAAATATCTTGTAAGGATTGGGTGCTTGCACTACATACCCCTTGCCCTCCTTTCCACCTGCCCATGTAGCCATGAGCATGGGTCACATTTTGGGTGTGGATGGGGCAAGCCTTGCTGTGGATGCTGTGGAGTGCCCAAATGATGTGCATTCTGCATATGGGGCACTCTGTGGCTCTTCCCAGCCCTCCACACCTGGGTGAGCCAGGTAGCCTCTGTGGATTGGGCCCTTAACCTGTTAATCTGTCTCTGACAGTAACAAATATGGACTCACCAAATCCATCTCAATTGTCTTTTCACCAAATTTATCAGTGCTGCTGTGATCTCTTCTGCACCAGAATTGGCTGGCAGCCCTAAGGTCGGCAATTATTTTCCCTCATTGTTTAAACTGTTAATTTCCTGTAAAATGTTAAATTGTCTTTCACAAATACTACATAGGAGAAATTTAGGAAAACAAAGATTTTTGTATCTCTACAGCTCTTTTCATCTCAATAATCTGATCTGAATCTGATTCAGCCTGCTTTCGTCAGTGTATTGTACAGACTGAGATTACCACATCTACTTTTTGCATTATAAATTGAAAAAGCACTCCTGCATTTAACTTGTAAACACCTGAATGCTTTTTCCAATGGTTCCTGGGGTTAGACAACAGCCAAAATATCATGGACTCTATAGGCTCCTTTACCTGTCAGGTAGGAAATTTAATTTTAATTGCAAATCTGCAACCCGAAGTGGAGCTTGGCAACCTTTGTGTTGCAGTCCAGCTTGACAACCCATTATCCTTGCCCAGCCTTCACCTACTGCTTCTGCACAGTGACAGTATAAATAGTAACAATAATTTTCAGTCAGAAAGCCAAGGAAAGGCAAAGTTTATTTGTAGGGTGCCCAGTCCTGGAAGCTCTGAGCTCTTAACACACACAAAGGCAGGTGAAATAACATCAAATACAATACAAGATGGAAGAATAAGAAATAGCAACAAAATTATTAAAACAGCAGGTACAGTTAAAATCAGATCTAAAAGCTGATTAAATCACATTGTCTGGGAAGGCCAAAGAGAATAGATGGGCCTGAGACCACTCTTGAAACAACAATGGGGCCTCCCTGATGTAAGGTGGAAGAGCATTCAACAAAGACCAGGACGGGCGACACTAAAGGCCTGATCACCAGCAATTTTAAGTCGGGTCCTGGGAACCTCAAGGGGGCCCTGGTTAAGGAGCAGAGAGATCGGACTAAGATGGCCAGTGTCAAAGGTCTGCCAAACAGCCGGGCCTGGTCCAAGTAGGGCCTTATAGGTGAGTAGACTTACCTTGAAGATAACCCTCCACTTGGCTGGCAGCCAGTGCAGAGTCTGCAAACCTAGGGTCACATGACTGGACCGAGAAAGGCCAGTCAGTAACATGGCAGCAGCATTCTGCACCAGCTGCAGCCGTGGAGGGTACCTCAGAGAACCCAAGTAAAGAGCATTACAGTAATCAAGCCTGGATGTCACAAAGGCATGAACTAATGTGAGCAGATCTTCAAGTGGAAACAGGGTTTGATCCTGACGATGCTCCTCAAGTGGTAAAACACTTTGGACAACAGATGACACCTGAGCTTCAAATGTCAACCTGTCATCCAGGATCATGCCAAGATTCCACACCCTGGAGGAGGCTGTCAATGGCATAGGTCCCAGAAAAGACATGAAGCCCTGCCGAAGCACTCCCATCATGCCCTCAACCTGGCTCAACCACCAGCACCTCTGTCTTATCTGGGTTCAGTCACAATCAGCTGGAGGACATCCAGTCATTGATCTCAGTCAGGCAGATGTTAAGCACTTCCACAGCATCTGGTGTTCTGGGGCAAAGGAGAGATACAATTGTGTATCTTCTGCATAGCAGTGAAAGCCACATTGTATCACCTAATGAGCTCTCCCAGGGCAGCATATAGACTGCATATAACATTGGTAACAAGATCAACCCCGATGTACTCCACAACACAGGAGCCTCGAGGAGGAGAAATTCCCCATCACTACCTGCTGCTTCCTGCCTGTGAGATAGGGACTCAGATCAGCTGATGACCATACCAGTGAGTTCACAGCACTTTCTGAGGTGATCAAGAAGCACAATGTGATCTACAGTGTCAAAAGCTGATGAGAGATTGAGGAGAACAAGAACTGACTTGTCTCCTTGATCCTTAGTCCTAAGGAGATCATTGTGCACCTTGAATAATGCCGTTTTGGTGCTATGCCTGGCTCTGAAACCCAACTGGAGTGACTCATAGATGTCAAAAGCCATGAGGTGCTCCTTAAGCTGTTGTGCCACATCTTCTCAACAACCTTAGCCAGAAAGGGAAGGTTGGAGATAGGATGGTAATTTTCCAAGATATCCAGGTTGAGAGATGATTTCTTCAGAAAGGGCCTCATCAGAATCTCCTTCAAGGAATCCAGGAAAACGATTCAACAATGAGCACCAGACAATTATGGTGAACACTGGACCAACGGAACCAACACGCTTAATTAAAAACAGGTCAGAGCCAGGTCCAGCTCACAGTATGTGTACTTCAGCTTTGGGGTAACCTCAATGTCTTCAGCCACCTCCACCAGTTTAAACTAATCCCAGACAGAAGGATAACCTCCGTGACTCCAGGTCGATCACTGTGATACGCAACGTGACTCGATGATGGGATCCTGTGGGATACAGGACAACCTGTCAGTGAAGAACTGAGCAATCTCATCACATAAAGTGATTGAAAAGGCTTTTTTCGGCAGCAGACAGGCCAAGTGAAGAAGTCTGTCTACAGTTCTAAAAGCTGAGATGGTCCGCTCTTTCCTGCAGCAATCTCCTGGACCGAACTCTGCCTTCTTATGGTTGATTGCTCCCTGGTACTCAACATAGTGAGCATGCAGGACCATTTTTCACACATTCAACTGGAACCTCCGCCAACAACCCTCCAACTTCTGACCCCTGATCTTGCCCTGAAACCGCCCTATTATATGCGCAACTGCTTCACCATAACCATTGCATGCAGCATCTACACTAGACAGATCAGTCACTGCCAGTAGTCCTTCCTGGGACAATCCCTTAAAGGGCAATAGCTGACCATCTCAACAGGGGGACTCATGGACGAGCCCCAAATGAGAACTTCACTGTGCACTGATCTGACCACGCGACCTGATCAATCCTGAGGCTGGTTACCTCAAGCCCCAGTGAGAACACCAGATCCAACATGTGGTCATGGTGATGGGTTATGGAAGTAACTTCTGTGTCAGGCCTGTGATGATATCAGCTGGAGGATGCTGGACCCAAACTACGAGGATTTGTTGCCACTTAGCACTGAAGTCCCCAGAACTAAACATCTGGGGAGTCCAACACCTTGCCGACGATGAAGTCTTCCACCTCCCTGCAGGAAATCTCCCCACCCCAGGAGGGTGGTAAATAAGGAGAATCCTGCAACCTACACCCAGACCCCCACACACTGCTACACACTCAAAGGATCTGTTGGTTCCCACCAGGAGCCCAGTGAAGCACAGATCAGATCTAAAACAGATGGCTACTCCTGCCCTGCAATCCGACCTCAGGCAGTGCACCACAGAGTACCCAGCGGGGATGGCTGCCTCCAAAACAGGACCAGCATCTTCACCCAACCAGGTCTCCATAATGCAAGCCAAATTGACTGAGGAAATCAAGTCCACCATAATTACGATCTTGCTCTCACTTTACTGTAGTTCCATCACTTCTACCCCTTGCAAGGTTCTTACTTTACACAGTATGTGTACTCTGTGAATATGTATCAGTTTATAGGGATTTCCATGCACTGTGCTACTCAGGCCACCCTGTGATTGCTTTGGTAAACAGAAATTTGTCCTGTCATACTTTGAAGGTATGTACTGTCTTCATGTCCAATGTCTCCCATGGTAAGCTGCTCCATGGGATCACCACCTATATGGAAATAAGTGTGTCCTAATGTTATCACTGACTGTACCACTTTTGTGCTTTGGAGCATGTCCCTGCACCTGGCTGTAGCACACCATATCAAACATCTTTATATGATTGACCTTGTTAATACCCTTCAGTATGTGGAAGACTGAAATCATGTGTTCCCTCAGCCTCCTTTCTACCAGGAAAATATGTTGAGGACCTCCAGTCTCACCTCACAGCTTTTAATTTCCATATACCTGATGATTTTGGTGGCTGTACGTTGTGCTCTCACACTGCCTCAATGTGCTTTTTGTACTTAGAATCCCAGAACTGTTCATAGTATTCTAGGTATGGCCAGAACAGGGCCTGTCAATTGATAGGATTATTTGCCCTGCTCTTCTAGTAACCACATGTGTTGTTCACCAGCATTCTTTTAGCCTTCTTGATGGCAGCTTCACACTGCTTGTCATGCTTCTGCTACTTGTCTGTAATGACCCTCTGGTCCTGTCCTCCTCCACTGCACTCCACCAGTTATTTCAGTTTTTGCCAAAATAGAAAACCTTTAGCTGAATCACCAAACTAATACAGTATGTGCTTTGCTTGTCACCCCACTTCTGACCTTAATTCCAAGTTTGTTTTGAAGATACATCCCACCCACATATCTCTGCCATGACAAGTTAATACACATGGTAATCTATACAGCAAGCAATTCCATGTCCAAACCTGGGTTTAAGCAAAACATAGACATTAACATGAGTGACAACATCATCAGTAATACTGAGCATATTGTTACTGTTCTATCTGGATTATGCCTAGTGTCTGGAAAATTTGCAAAGGTTACATATATATTCAAAGGAGGTCATTCTAATTTGACAATTATTAGCCTATTTCTCTCACTCTCTCTTTCTTTCTCCTCTCTTTCTCGCCTTTCTCTTGACAGACTGCTACAACAAATTGTTTCTTCTCAGGCTAGTGACTATGTACTGTATACAAGTACTGCTGACATAGAAACAAGCCAGCAGAAGAAGGTCTTATGGTCTATATCGTCTTCTCAGTGTGGGTGTGCTTGTTCTTTACAGCTCCAATTCCAGTTTACAGGACTTGCTCCTAAAACAGCATGGTTTTGGGCAGGGTCACAGCAGCAGAACTGCTTTGATTAAGTTTGTTGACCATATGAGAAGGATTATAGACAGTGGTCAGTTCACAGGTGCACTGTCTATTAACCTGACCAAGGCATTTAATCGTATTAAGTATGATGTACTGCTGGATAGAGTACTGTTGTTGGGCATACCAGATACTGTTATCTGACTACAAGGACTCAGGATGGAATGAGAAACATTGTCTCTGAGCCCCTTCCTGTTTATGGTGGGATCCTCAAGGCTCCATCACCAAACTGCTAATATTTATTATTTGTCAATACTACACCCTTATTAGATCAACACAACGGTATCTGACATTTGCTGATTAAATAATTTTGTATTCCAGTTCTAAATCACTTGATAACCTATTTGTCACATCAAATAATATTTATTCCTTCCAGCAATGGTTATTAAATAGTTTATTACAGAGAGTCAAAAGATAAAATCTATATTCTTTGGTTAAGGTCCATCTACATCCCTTTCTTTTAAGAACATATAAATTACTGTATGCATTTTGCAGTTAATTGTTTTTATTGATTTTTTAAGATTCCATATTTTATTTATTTATTTAAAATTTGGTAACCAGGAAAGACACGTGAACAAGCTCATTTCCAGGTGTGATCCATGGGCAGAGGTACAAGTACAATGAACGGTTACAAAGAATTTAAGCATATATAGTAAATATACAGTAATAAACAACATATACAGTAATAAACAACATACAAATATAATCGTCTTATAAAATTTGGTTACATGACCATTTTGCCAGAGAGAAAAGAAGAAGAATAAGATCCCTTTGTTAGAGCAATATAGGAGTTGCCATGGATATTTGTGATGGGAGACTAAAAGGAAGGACAGAAGTTGAGTTATGACTTAGTTTAGTGGATAGCTGCAGGATGAAATGGGGACAGTCTGAGTAAGCACTTAAGTGCAGGAAGGAGGGCCTGAAACAGGTTTTGGGGATGGTTATTCCAGAGGAGTCTAAAAGAAAACGGATTTCCACCAGAGGTCCTGGTGCATGGAAGGGTAGAAGATAGGAGATAATTTGTGCATGAGTGATAGGGTGGGGTGGCTGGAACTACAGTATAAGGGAGGAGAGGTATGATGGAAGTGTGTCAAACTAGTATTTAGAGATGAAAGTGGTGTAGTGGGACAGGCATCTGTATGGGAGGGATGGAAGAGAAAGAGAGAGTGGGGTAGCAGTGGTGATTCAGAGGGGGTGAATTTGAGGTGAAATGACAGAAGTTGTTGAAGAGGACATCTATTTTGGAAGGGAGATGGCTGGGGCTGAACCATAGATGATATCAGTATAGTCAAATACTGGGAGGATCCATTTGACAAGAAGATCACATTGAACTGGAAGGAAAGACTACCCTTATGATGATAAGAAGCTCCAGTTTGGGGTGGAGCTTAGAGTGAGTGGCCTAAAATGGGAGAATAGGTCCAGAGAAGGGTCAAGCCACAATCCAAGGTATTTGTAGGCAGGATCTCTTCGAGAAGAGTGCCAGTGGGGTAGAGAAGCCAGGAGGAAGGAAATCATGCAAGTTTCTGCTTTGAGATGAAGATCATGGCTACAGTCTTTTGGTATTCATTTTAGACTGTTTGCTTTAAATCAGTTTATTACTGCAGTGAAATCATGTTAAAGTGGAGTTTGGATGGTTTGAGCAGATGGACCAGATAGGATAGTATCGTCCATGTTCATGTGGATATGGGCATAGGCATATACAGAAGGCAGATCATTAGTAGACAGATAGAAAAGTACTTGTCCAAGGATCAATCCCTGAGTGACACCAGCAAGGATGGGGGTGGGGATAGAACATTGTTAACTTTAACTGACTGGGATTGACCAGTTAGATAAAATCTAAACTAGGAGACAAGAGTGGGGAAAGACCAATGGTGCTTAGCTTGTTTAGAAGGAGAGGGTGGAGATGGAATCAAAAGCCTTTGCAAGGTCAATAAATATGGCTGAGGTGATCTGCCTTGAGCCATCGTGGAGTAAATGATGTCTGTCAAACAAAGAAGGAGGAGGTGGTGGAGTGAGACTTCCTAAATCCAGATTTGACATGGGAGAGAGTGTTTGAGGCAGTGAGGAAGTCATTTAGCCTAGTGAGGACAAGGTTCTTGGACCTTGATGAGTGAGGAGGAGTGATATGGGGCAGTAATTTCCAGGGCTGTTGGGTCACCCTCCAGTTGTGAAGGGAGGATTTGTGGAACATCTGGTTGTCAATGGACTACAGGACCCAAGGCAGGATGGTTTCACCAGGGGAGATCATGTCAGACCAACCTCATTGAATTTTTGACTTGGTGACTAGGGAGGTGGATCAGGGAGGGCAGTGGACATGGCCTATCTGGACTTCAGCAAGGCCTTTGACACTGCGCCACATAGAAGACTATTACACAAACTGGGGAATATGGGTGTGGGCAGGACAGTAGTGTGATGGGTAGGTAACTGGCTGGGTGGCAGGACACAGAGGGTAGTGGTAAATGGCTGTCACTCCACAGAGGAAAGAGTGACCAGTGGGTACCACTGGGATCAGTGCTGGGACCGGTCCTATTCAACATCTTCATCAGTGACATTGCGCAGGACCTAGAAGGCAGAATTTTCGCTGTTTGCTGATGACACAAAGCTCTGTAACAGAGTAGACACACCAGAGGGTGTAGACAGAATGAGAAGGGACCTTCAGAAACTTGAAGAATGGTCAGGGTTTGGCAATTGAAATTCAATGCAAGGAAGTGCAAGATAATGCATAATGGGCACAAAACCCTGGCACAATATATCAGTTGGGGGTGAGGATATAGCATGCACCAAGCAGGAAAGGGATCTTGGGGTTATCATCTTTGATGACCTCAAGGTAGAGGAAACAGTGTGACAAGGCAGCAGGTAAAGCAAATAGGATGCTGGGATGTATAGGCAGGGCATCACCAGCAGAAAAGGAGGTCATAATTCCACTATACAAGCCACTAGTGAGGCCCCACTTGGAGTCGAGTGTACAGTTCTGGAGAACTATACCTCACGTAAGGACATAGACAGGGTAGAGAAGGTTCAGAGGAGTGCAACGAAGATGGTGCATGGATTGCATCACAAGTCCTATGAAGACAGGTTGAAGGAACTGAACATGTACTCCCTGGAGGAGAGGAGGGAGGAGAGAGGGATATGATAGAGACATAAAAGTATCTTACAGGGAGGAACAGGGTGCAGGAATACACTATTTTAAGTGAAAAGATGTTCCAGGACTAGAGGGCATGGGATGAAGTTGGAGGAGGATGATTCAGAGGAAACATGAGGAAGAATTTCTTCACAGAACGGGTGGTGGACAAGTGGAACACCCTGCCAGAGGAAGTGATGGGGGCTGAAACAATCTCAGGATTTAAGAATGCATGGGATAGACATAAAGGAATTCTGGAGGTCAGGGGTAGGGCAACAGACTTCTAGGAAAACAAAACTGAACTTACAAGCTCAAATGGGCAGACTGGGTGGGCCATAGGCCCTTATCTGCCGACACTGTCTATGTATCTATGTATCTATAGTTAAGCATGTGGAACCAGTAATGCATTATCTTGTTCTGGATAAGAAACCACAGGTATTTATTTATGTATTGAAAACTTTGAGGATCACCTTTCAGCACAGGAACTCATTTACAAAGGTTCTACATCAAATACATTCTCACAAAACAATACATGTACTATTAGCAGTTCAGCAGAATGCAATCAAGTCTGGCAGAAAACATAGAAGACACTTACAGTTTCATACCATTTTGATAACATTTAGGCTAGCCTTGTGGACCACCATATCTGACCCCACTGACTATCAGTAATTGTGTGTTCAAACCTGTTCCCACTTGTGTCTGGCCTTGTCTGAGGGACTGGAGAAAGAGTTTAGTATAGTATTGTAAATCCTTCTTGCTTTTCCTCTATGTAAAGCTAACAAGGAATTAACCATGGAAGATTAACCCTTGCAGGGCATAGTTGATATATCAGTCCAAAATTCCTATATGTTCTAATTCTGTTTGGCAGCCTAAGGGTTAAGCAAGTGTGGTATAGAAAGCCGTTGCTTGGTATTGGCAATCAGTGTGCTGTGGATATGGAGGAGTCTCCAGAAGTCAGTACTAGGCAGGTCATACTGGTCTTTAAATTTTCATGCCTATCCTGGTATTTGTTAGAGGGCTGCAGAAGGTCTTGCAGGTTGTGGGTGATTTTGATTTTGATAACATTTATTTTTATACAGGAATTTAATTTGGTGGGATACAAGTCCTGTTTTCAACAAGAGTCCTGTAATACTACAAAAATAGACAATATAGGTTATACAAACAACAAGACAATACCATTAACAATTATTTAAAACATATACAAGTCAATTTTAAATAATCATGTAACCTCACCTTAAATCTGGGAAGGCTATCAATGGTCTTGACTCTTGAGTAGGATATTCCAGAAATGTGCAACACTGTTTTGTAAAGTTATGTCACCAAATCTATAAAATTATCAGTATATAGAAATTCTACAGCTAGAGGATCTGGTATGGATTTTTGAATCATTGTTAAGTCTAATTGTCATGTAATTCAATAGGCAATGTCTAGGTTTACCCATTAAAATTCTATAACAAAGTATATACCAAATATAGACTCTTTGTTCCTTGGATTAAACCAATTCAGTTTGCTATATAACTCACAATGGTGTCCCATGCCTACTTCTAGTAATAAATGCACTCATTCTATGATAAGTTTGATTTACTTTACTTAATACTTTCTTGGTAGAATGCATATAAAGAATAGATCCATATTCCAGAACTGGAATAAACAGTTGTCTAACCACTTTCTCCCTAGATTCTAAGGACAAATGACCTGCCACACTTCTTAACACTCTAGTCTTTAATTCACCTTTTTGACTTGTGAGAGAACATGCTCTGTATAAGTTAGGCCAGAGTCACTTGTACACCTAAATATCTATAGCTGAGGACATTTTCAATCCAAGTATTTTCACCCAGTTTGATTAGTAGTTTTGTTCTTCTTCTCTTGACACATCCTCCTATAAAAAACCTACATTTGTGTCTTTTTGTATTGAGAAATAAACCCACGCTAACCAACCATGGATATCCCTTTCCCCCACAATTCTCAATGTATCATATGCTTCCCTATGTGGATCAGTGGGTTATGCCAGAGGGGTAAGTTCCTGTGGAGTCACAGGTGTATGTAACATGGACTCAAGTTTCTTTCACAAAGTGACTGAGGAGTGCCCATAGAAACGTAGACAATGATGGCAGAAGAACACCAATGGTCCATCTACTCTGCCCAGGTTTGCTATTTAACCCTGTGACATACTGTCCCTTCAGGGCCCTAGTCCTCCCATCATGCCCCCATGCTTATCCCCATTCTGTCACTCCAAGCAACCACTATACCCTTCATACTGTCTTTTGTATCAACAACATTGGCTGGCAGATGCTGCACAGCTCCACCACTCCTTCTGTAAATAATATTTCCTCATGTTCCTCCTGAATCTCCCTCCTGTTAGTTTCACTAATGTGCATGGTCTGATTTCCAAATGGTGATGCAGGGCTTGCATCAAGCCCTGAGTCCATCCATTTCTTGGCACAGCTGTACCAAACTTCTTTGCCACAACTGCACTTGATTTTAGCACACTGGATGCAGTTGCATAATTTTCTTGCTTTACTGCAGCTTGCACCAAAGATTTGGCACAAGCCCTGTAAAGGGTCCCAAATGGCACAAGTTAGACAAAGGAAAAACTGGTCTAACTTTGTGGCATTTGCGCTCAGAATTGAAAATCCTGATTGCTAGTTGGAAGAATGCAGCAAGCCCATGCACCAAACCATTGATGCACCAGTGGCTAGCGGCATTTGGCTTTGAAAATGGGTCCCATGTGACCACAAGCTACTATGCCAGGTGAATAGTTCCCTCGCAGTTCATCTGGTTAATTCCTTTTAGGAATATGAATATCTCTATCATGCCTTTCCTCTTCCTTCTGGTCTCCAGTGAGTACATGTTAAGTGCATTAGGTGCTCCTCATATGACCTGCCCAGTTGGCCCTGAAATATTTTTGTTACCCTGCATTGCCATCTCCTGCCTATCCCTATCTTTCCTATGGTAAAAGTCCAGAACTGGGAGTGGTACTCCAGGTATGGCCTCACTAAGAATCTACTGTATATAGGAAAGTATTACAGAACATCTTCCTTTCTGCTGTTGGTACCCTCACCATACATCTCAGCATCCTACTTGACTTGCTGTATACCATGTAGCACTGACTTTGTTGCTTTATGGAGGAGTAACTGAGCATAACTCAAGGTCTCATCCCTCAGCTATAGTTTTAAGTTTCACCCCACCCAACTAGTACTCTGTCCTAGGTTCTTGCTCCTTAGGTACATTACCTTTCACTTTTTGGCATTGAATTTCAACTGCTAAACCTTAGATCATCCATCTAGCTTTTTAAGTCTCTGTATTTCCTCCAGTCCCTCGTTGCTATCCACCCTTCTACAAAGCTTCATGTCATATGAAGAGATGCAACTGGCCTGGATTCCCTCACTAATGTTGCTGATAAACATATTGAAGAGTACTGAACCCAGGACAGATCCCTGTGGTACCCTCTTGTGATCTCCTCTCTTCTGATTTAACCCCATTGACCACAACCCTCTGCTGCCTCCCCTTTAGTCAGTTACCTACCTAGTTTACTATGAGTTCAGCCACACCCAGTTCCTCCATCTTCTTCAGCAAGTTTCTGTGAGGTACTGAGTCAAACCCATGCTAAAGTCAAAGTGTAGCAAATCCACAACATGACCCTATAATTTCCTTGTCACCCAGTCACAGAAAATTATCAGGTCAGTTTGACAAGATTGCTGAGCAGGATTAAAACATGTTTGTTTTGAAAATATCTCTCTGGGCAAATAGCTTAATGGCATAGCAGAACTCTAACTTGATAAGAGCAATAATATTATAATAGCCTTTGATGAGAATAGTTACTTAATCAGTTTAAAATTAAAAAGAGAATGTGAAATAGGTACTGATACTCAAAAAATTCATTTTAACAGATACAAAAAATGGTAGTATGTCATAGCAGAAAAGTACTAAACCTCAGTGAAACTATTAAGAGGCATGGCCATTTGCCGGAGAAGTAATTTTCAAAGCAAACATGTTTTAATAACATAATATAACAGTAAAAAAAGAATAAGAATAACAGAGACACTGCGGTGAAGGGAGTTAAACACCATATGGTGCTGTAACATGTAATATCTATTGCAATATACTGCAATGTTAGTTCAACAGAAAGTTTGATAAAGGAAAAAATATGCTATTTGCAGCTAGAAGTAATTGTTGAGAGCTGAAAGTTTCTACTGCTAAAAGCAGATAAGTGCAACAGTAAGGTATAGAAGCTACAATGAATTATTACAAATAAAGTTTTCATAAAAATAAAATTAAGTATTTATTGTATTTGTTTATTTGTAGATTTTGAAAATAATTCCCTGAAGAAGTCAAATTTTAATAGGCAAAATGTTGGTGTGTGTGAAATAAATTATTCAATGTTTGGAGACTGTACTGTTTGAGTTGCTTCTTTTTGAAGGCACCAGCACTTGCACAGCATTTGAAATCTGGTCAGAACAAACCTTCATTGGATTGCTACAGGTGCATATTGCAAGATTCAAGCATTTCTCAAATCTCAGCATTTATAGTAGTCTGACCGACCTTCCTGTCATGTATCCCTGCTGTTTGTTATCCTAGAGACTATTACTGTCCAAGTAGTCCATGAGGTCCTCTTTGACCAATGACTCCATCATGTTCTCTAACATGGAGGTAAGACAGACAGCCTTATTTGTGTGTTCCTTGTCCCCCATTCCCTTTTATGGAGCAGAACTATGTCTGCCACACTCCAGTCCTTCAGAAATACTCCTGTGAGCTGTTGAATAGACCTACCAGGGACTCAGCCTCTTCCATTGCCAATTCCTGGTATCCTCTGATGCAACCCATCTAGTCCTGGGGCCTTGTCCATCCTTAAGGCTGCCAATCCTTTAAGGACCAATTTACTTAAATATTGTCTGCCTCATCTCTGGGACCCTTTTATGCCACTCTCTGGCATGGGCCCACATCCACTCTAGTGAAAACTGAACAAAGTAATCATTAAGGATGGCAGCCTTTATACATTCCCTCCATTACCCTAACCCCTCAGCTAGCCTTGTGATTCCCTCCTTTCTTCCTTTTTTCCTAATGTATATAAGCACTGTTTTCCTCCTCTTGTTCACATCTACAATACACAGCTCTGTGCCTGCTTTTGAATCCCTAGCGGCCATCTTGCCTCTCTTTTTCAGTAAATATTCTCCCCATTCTACCTTCCCCACTTTTCTTTGTACCTGTAGAAGACCATTTTCTTGGACCTGACCACTTCCTGACCGTTCGTGAACCATAATGGTCTCTTGAATCTGTTCTTTTGGTTTCCGTCCTTATGTATACCTTAGATAACCTTGAGACTGGCCTTCTTAATTGATTCATATCTTTCCACACCATTTATGATGTCCACCACTGCTAACGTATCCTTGACCAGCTCCTCAGCCTACTAAGTCAATTGTGGTTTCCCAGACACCAGAGCTAGTTTGAACCAAACAGAATTATGGTTAGTGTTCTACAGTTGATCCCCTACTCCCACAGCTCCTAGCACCTCCGAATTGGTAAGCACCACATTGAAAATTGTGATCTGCCTGGTGGGTTCCTTAACTAGCTGTACCAGTAGACAGTCTTGGAATGCATCCAGCAAGGCCTGGCTTCTGGTGCTCCTGGCCGCCAGAACATCCCAATTAATGTCTGGCCAGTTCAGATCACCCACCGCTATTTAGCCCTTTGCTACCCCCATTTAAAGTTCTTCCCTGAGGTCTCTGTTTGTTTCCTTCCCTTGATCAGAGGTCTAAAGATCACCCTCAAACACAGTTTCTTGCCTGAGGCTACTTTAAGTAGCACCAGCAGCAACTCTCTCTCCCTGTTACTACCTTTGATGCACCATCTTCCACCACCTCAGTGCCATCCTTGACAAAAGGGCTACTCCTCCACCTCTGCCTGTTCTTCTATCCTCATTATCACTGATTATCCAGGGACCATCAGTTCCCAGTCATCATTTCTGAAGCTCATGTTTCGCGATGGTTACAAGATCCACCTTAGTGTCTGCCATCAGCATCTGGAGCTCACTGATTTTGTTACCTAGGTTCCTGACATTAAGACATAGCCCCTTCTGTCTGACCGCTGATCCTACTTGCTCTTACCCTTGTGCTTTCCTTGTCCTCTCATCCCCTTGTTTTTTGTGCATTTGCCCTTTGAATTCCTCCTCGCTAATGTCCCTTGACTAGTCCAGTAAGGGCTATAGCGCCTTGTACCCACTGTGCTGACACAAGCTCCCAGATGTGGGGAGTACTAGCTAGGTTCCCATCCTCTCTCTTGCCACCATGGTTCCCATACCCAGTCTCCCTGCAGTCAGATTAAATGTCTGATATACAGTACATGTCAAACTTCTGTCCCAGCACACATGCCCCCATCTTGTCAGGTGAAGTCAGTTACCCTTGAAGAGTGTCCTGTCTCAAGTCCCCCAAATCCTCCACAAAATGGTACCCTTACACCAGACACCATTCCTTAAGCCACCCTTTTACACGCCTCTGTTACATCACTCTTTATCCTGTCCTGCTTCCCTCCCTGCCCACACAGGGAGGAGTTCAAAACAGGCCAACAATGCTGAGTGTGCTGTCAATCTATCCCCCAGTCTATAGAAGTTCTGCTTTGCCATCTCCACTGACTGGTCTGCCAGATTATTGGTACCCAGGTGTACCAGCACCCCAGCTACCTCTGCTCCTCTCCACCATCCTCACTGTACTTTTTAATCTAATTTATGTTATTTAATTTTGTCATACAATTTTAAACATACTAAAATAACCAACACCCAACCAATGAACAAAGAACAAAGATCAATACAACTGCAACCACAACTCACCATATGCACAATTAAGTGAGTGCAGTCCAACACAAAACTTAAAAATACTGTAGGAAGAGGATTCTTAAACCAATAGGAGCTGTGAGGAAAAGTAAAAATACTAAATGTGGATAGATGGGACTAACCCACAAAATGAGAGCAAAACCCCAAAACAGCAGGGCACAGAAAATGTTAGGAGTCAGGCCAAGGGGACTGTGAAAGAGTATAAAGGGTGCATAATTTGGACTACCATTTCTCATAGGATACCAGCTTGTTTTAAAGACTAGCAATTGACTTCTCTAATCAAAGGTTGCTCATAAAGTCATTAAACCATTCCATGTATAACACTGTACTCATCTCTCAATGTGGCATGATCAATCGTTTAAATGTGATAGTTAGCATGACCATATGATATTTCTGTTCTTTAGAATGGATATCATAGAAATCCCTACAAGGCAGATCTCTGGGGTGAAATAATCTTTAAGTTCCAAAGGGATCTATCTGATCTCTAATTTGGTCCAAAGTGTCACACTAGATCACAGTCCCATAAAATGTGTAGCAAGCTACCCCGACCCACCTTGTGCAAATTGTAGAGGAAGCTATACCCATTTTAATTAATTCATAAGATGCCTAATTAAGCAATAAGGCATGACCATGGGTTGGATTAACAGTCTGTTAATCACCCCTTGGGGGTGTAATGTGGCACAAGGCACAACCAAATGCCATATTGCCTCTAGGTGGTAATTAACTGACTGTTAATCTAACTCTGAGAGTGCTGTTATAAAACTCATTCCAAAAGAAAAGTGTTAAAAGTATCATTTTGAATGTTTTCCTCATTTAGAGGACATTTTTAATAAAATAGTTCTTCCATCAACAGTTTAAGAATGCTAGTTCAGAATTAGAATGCATCATTTAAGTCATTTAGCAGTGCTAATGAATTGAATGCTGACAGGAAGAATCCATATGCCATGGTGATCAGGCTGTACATGACAGTGTAACATGGATCAATGTAAGGCTGTTGGAATCCTAACAGCCAATCAGATTGCTGCATTTCTGAGACTCTTTTTATAGTATAAGTTATGTAGAATAAAAAACTGAGTTAAGCATAATTTGTGCTGAGTGATGTAACAGAAGAGACTCTTCCAAATCTTAGGCCAGGTAAATGAAATCTCTGGGAAGCAGTATGCAAGTAGTGACAGGAGTCATCCAAATCTTTAATTAGTTCAGTTAGAAGAGCCTACTATAGTTTAGAAAGTGCCGAGGGCAGTATCAACATTTTTAAGGTGGAAGTAAACAAGTCCAAAGTGGTCACCCAAGGAAAAGGGCCCATACAGTGGTAGCCACAGACATTGCCAGCTATTTCCAGATATTTCGTGAAATTTCTGAAGAGTTTCTCTCTGCTGCCCCTACTGTTTAAATGCAAACGCATCAGATATTTCTGGAAGTATCACAGAAATTTCAGGAAATATCTGGTAGTGTTCTGGCTACTACTGTATACTGTGATATGGGTGGTTTAATTAAAAGTATTTAAATACCACAGTGTTGTCAAGACCCAGATGGTCCATCAGCTGTTGAAATGGAATAAACATCCTTCACTCAGCGGTCTGTTGGGTAAAACTATCTAAGTTTGGTAACCAGCTTGCTGGGATGATCTCACCTCCTGTTTTAAAATTAGGGTTTCTAGCAACTGGTTGTACAATATCTATAGTAAGCTTGGCATGGAGTCAGAACCCTTGAACAAAACAACATGGCAAACAATGCTGCAAGCAAAAAGATGTGTGCAAATAAGGTCAGAAAAACACTGACCGATACAAAATGCACACAGGCCATAGAAATGAATGGGAACCCTTGACACAGGGGCTTCACCTCCCCACACCGTCGGACATTTTATAATCAACTCTGAGGGGGTATGAACCTCAAGGATAAGGAGAAACTTGAAAGGGGTGAAATGTCTTTAAAAAAGTAACAGCTGCAGCCAGAAAATGGGGAACAAACCCTGGTCCCCACTGCTCCTCACGCTCCAGGTGCTAGTGCCTTAGCCACTCCACCACTGGAGCGGTGCTATCAGACACCACACCTGTAGCTAGTTTAGCACTCCCCATCTCAGTGTACAGCAACAGGGTAGCAATAATTCCCAAACACTGTAATACCCGTCACTTTACATGTTTTAGCATATCCTGCAGCACGGTTTTAGCCACACTGTTTTGGTAGTGACATATTAACTTGATACCAGTAAGCTTAGGGACAAGGTAGTAAACATTTGTTTCTGGATTAATAAAGAGGTCCCAACTACTGAACTCTGGATCTCCTCAAGGAGTAATTTATAATTAGCATACAGTAGTGCGGTGGGAGATAGACCATGTGATCGGATCTGATCTAACTCTGTCGAGAGACACAGTGGTTTATAGAAAGTGATATTGTCCACAGATGGTGGGTGCAGCCATTGAAAGTATATACCGTTGTAAGATGTCCAGTAATAATGCCAAAAGTCTGGGATCTGAAGCTTCCCACTCTCTCGGGATAAACCAACTTGCTATATGCCCTAAGGGAGGTTTTCTGACCCAGATGAATTTGGAAATCATAGAGTTTACCATTTTAAACCAAAATAATGTAATATGTATATGTAACATATGTACTCTAGAGGATAAAGGATTCTGGGAAGGACATTCATCTTAACTATATTGATCCATCCCCATAGCATAAAAGACATTGCCATCCACCATTCCAGGTCCATCTTAACAGAAGTCAAAATAACATCTAAATTAATTTTTTTTGAGTTGGGCATGATCTTCGCTAGGTTAATTCAAATATCTGAGACTATGTGGCGCCCAGGCAAGACCAAATGTGAAATATATGCCTTTGTAAGATAGGGTTTTAAGGGCATCACCACGTTTTGTTGGTATTTAGCATGTAGTTAGAAAGAGATCTGAACTGATCAATTGTTTCTAAAAGAGCAGGAATAGCTGTAACAGGGCGGGTGACAAGAAGCAGAATGTCATCTGTGTAAACGGAAAGTTGGTAGTGTGGATGTCCTAAAGGGATTCCTTTGATAAGGGATTGGGTTTAAGATTCAAGATTAACGGTTCCAAATAATGATTAAAAAGATTGTAGACAAAGGGCATCCCTGTATTGCACTACTGTGTAATATAAACAAAGGTGAAAGCACCCCATTGCATTAAATTTTTGCACTATGGCATGCATACAACATCTGGAGCCAAGATAGAAATTGTGTGGATAATCCAAACTGGTCCAGTACAGATAGCATAAACGGTCACAAGACTCTATCAAGTGCTTTCTTGGTATCTAGGGCAATCAGGCTGCAAGGCACCCAAGATCCCAAGAGCATGTGGGCAAGCTTGAAGATGGCCAGCAAGACCTTGTGACATAAAGTCCACTTGTTCTGGGCGATAAAAGAGCCCCATGCTTTATTGATATGTGTTGCAAGAATTTTACAAAGGATTTTCAGATCTTGATTCATCAGTGAAATTGGCCAATAATTGGAGACTTGTGTGGTGAGTTAGCCAACTGTCAGTCATTTTTACAGATATATTTCTGTACATTCTTTTGAAGTGATTTTGTGAATGTTAAATACACAAAAAATGCCCAGTGTAACTGAAAGGTCACAGGAAGAGAGAAAAGGTCATGCAAAATATGTGACATTCCTATGTGACCCAGGAAAACAGCTACTAACCAGGAAGCTGAAAATTACATTTTCAATGGAAATTTCCCTAGTCAGCTAGCCAAAGGGAGAGGGTCATAAAATTGTCACACTCTTCTGAGACACAAGAAGCAAGACTGCCACAACACAGAGACTAAGAAGCAGAGATGGCACTTATTCTTCTTCTAGATTTCAATTCACTACAAACTTACGGTAGAACTTTAGATAACTTACAGTGCATTTTTCATGTAAATTTTCCACATTTATTTGTGGTATTCTGTGAACAAATTTTTCTATAACGTTTAGTTGTAACCGTATGATTATTAATTATTTTAGTAAAAACATTTGTTTTTAAGAGACCTGCCTGAGCAAGATTTTTCATGTTGTTTGTGGTTGTGAGATGTTTAATAATAATCTGTGACTAAATTGTTATTGCTAAGTAGTGATTAACGTAAGCTACCAAACAAAGGTCTGTACAGCTGAAATCTGGGTAAAGATAGGAGAATCTGAAAGTCTCAAGGAAGAGTCTGTAGAGATTTAGACAGATTATTGCATGCCTGTGGGAGAAGACAAAATCAGAGTTACAAAGCTACCTTGAAGAGATTATAATGTGTGGATCTTTACCCTTTGTGTAACAACCAAGAAAGGGATCTCATTTGGCTACAAGACTTGAGACTGATATTGTACCCTTATCCAGAGAATAAAGAGGAGCCATCAGCCCTCATGGCAGGTATTCAGTCATGACCTTGGCAAGCATTCTAGAAGGGCATGGGAGGGTATCCCTGTTTTCCCCTCCCTGTCAAGGATTGCACTTATGGGTGGGTACTGTGAGCTCAGTAGACCTGATCCTCAGGAGTGGGATCGTGACAACTTGCTCTGGATCTTTGCTGGGTTTGGGTAAGAGCATGATCAGTGCATCAGCAATAGTTGGGTCTTACATATCCTTTTCTTTTATATCAGTAAAATCCTGCATTAATGTGGGAGCCAATTCCTGCTCAAATATTTTATAGAAATTGGAAGTTGTCCAGGCCAGTGCCTTATCCAGTGTTAATGAGGAAATAGCTTCCTGACTTCTGAAATAGAAAGTGGCTGGGTGAGCAATGATTGTTGGACTTCAGAAAGGACTGGGAAGGGAATAGTATCTAAATAGTTAGAAATGTTTTCCAGAGACTGTAGTGTGGTAGAAGGACAATAGAGAGTTTGATAATAGGTATAACATTTGGGTACAATGTCTCGAGGGTGGTATTTTAGAGACTGATCAACAGAAGAGCGAACAGATGGAATAAGTCTAGAATTTTCCTTTTACGGAGGTGGAGGGCCATCAACTTACCGCCTTTTCCCCTTGGTCTATATATTTTTATTTGGTTTTAAAGATGGCATACTCTGCCGTTCCTCAGCAGGTTTGTGTACTGGTCCTATAAACTGCTACTTTGATACTGAAGGGGTTCTGGGGAGGACAGATTGATTTTTCCTCTAAGGTGCTAATTTGCAGTAATATTCTCAAGGCTTCCTCCTAGTGGAGTTTCTTACATTTGAATGAATGCCTAATAAACACCCCTTAGTAAGGCTTTACAAGTGTCCTATTCCATGTTGCAATGGGTTAAGATGCTCCAAGTTTCTTGGATATAGTAATGGAGGAGATGTCTAATACATTCTACAATGTGGGTATTCTTTAATAATTGGTTACTTAGTTTCCAGATGAAGTCTCTTTCAATGTTAGGATCAAAGGAAAGAAGTTACCAGATTAAAGAATGTTCAAATAACACATGAGGAGGTATGTCACATGCATGGAGACTGGGTGGGGGATAGCCGACTCAATAGAAAAAGTCAGTTCTAGACTAAGAGTTATGAACTGGGGAAAAAAGGTAAATTGCTTAGAAGAGGGGTTAATAATTCTCCAAGGGTCACAGAGGCCCAGAGAGTCCAACATGTCAAGTAAAGAACATTGCCCTGGGAAAGACCCATAGTAGGTTTGGGATCTATCAAGGTCACAGGTAACTGCAATTCCAGTCACCCCACAAACAACTAGGTAAATGGGCAAAGGTGCAATGGAGGTGGCTAATGACATGTAGAAGGACAGTGAATCTGTGTTAGGACCATACATCTGCCTAACAAAACAGCAATCTGCCTAAGCTACCTTGAAGTAGAACAAATTGGCCCTCAGAGTTAGTGATAGAGCATCCTCACTATCCTGTCTGAAACCTGAATGGCCAATTCCCAAGAAAGGCACCGTACCAATCCTCTCACATCACCCCCTTCACCACCCTCTCTATCCTCCTAATCACTGAGTCCCCAACCACTTATAATCTCCTGGTAGACTTGCTCCTTTCCTGCCATCGCATTGCCCTGCTCTTTCCCATCAATAGACTTGGAGTCCCCCAAACCATTACATCAGTGTTTATTAATTAAATCAGTCTAATATGTGTCAAGGGTCCTTCACCTCTTTGGGAAGGAATGTAATTAAGTTTCTCTTATAGTTGCAGGAGTTGGAAGATCTGGGGCCCAATTTTCAAAAGCCCTGCAAATGCCACCAGCCCTGGTGTGCTGAACATCTGACAGAGGGGCTTGTGACATTCTCTCGGCACTGATCTGGATTTTCATCCTGTAGCCACATGCTACAAGTTAGATCAGCTACCCCTGGTCTAATTTACACCATTTGGGGAACCTTTTACAGGGCTTGCACCAAATATTTGGCCAAGCTGTGGTAAAGCATGGAAGCTGTCACAGCTATACCCAAAGTACTAAAATTGGATGCAGCTGCATAAAAGGAGTTTGGCACAGTTGCATCAAACATTGTAGTTGCTGTAATTCTTGATGTAAGCCATACATAAGCCTTTGAAAATGGGGCCCTGGTGTGCTTCCATGAAAGCTTCACATAATACTGTCCCACCACATTGGGGATAAGCTGGTAAATGTCTATAGGTAGTCCCCAGAGATTTTTTAATTTATTTATTCAATCTCGGATTACACGCACTTTTGAGCACAAACGCAGCTCATTTACAAAGGTTCCACATCAGTGAGTGGGTTACAGACAAACATAGGGGAACTGAACAGTTTGAGTTTCTAATATACAATGAACAGTGTATAATAGAACATAGATATTCAGTTCTACTTCAGAGAAGGAAGAGGAGATAGCAGGGAGATGCAAGGGTAGAGGGTATAGGAACTAGGGGGTGAGGTAGTAGCCAGGGCTTTGTCAAATATGCTGGTAGGATAAGCAGATGGGGGGAGTAGAAATAGTGGAGGAGAGGACCAGGGTAAGGAGGAGGTAGCAGCCAAAGGCCTTGTCAAGGTTATCACCAAAGATGAAGTTGAGGAGGGTGTTGAAAGACAGGGAGGTAATAGCTTTTCCACCTTCTCCACTATTGGAGGCTCTTCTAGTTTCCTCCACTATGTCTCTTTAAAGCAGAAAGCAGGAGGTTGGTACAGAAGGTATCAAATTTGCCATCTTCCAGTGGTCAATTAGAGGCATAGAGGTCCTGAGAAATCTTTTTGTCACCCCATTGATGTGATCTGACTGGACCTGTAGTGCTCCCATTCCATCATACAGCCTTTTATTGTACCATTTGGCCTACTGCTTCTGGACTCTATATGAGAGCAGTTTTGCTGTCTTGTCACTCTGTCCCAGTATCTGTGCTTCAGATGGAGGATAAAATCTGAAAACATAAATGATGAGCCAGAACAAGACCAATGTTCCATCCAGTCTGCCTAAGTTCCATATCTAACCTGTGACCAACTGTCCATCCAGGGTCCTAGCCTTCTGCCTCCTCCTCCCTATTTCCCTGTTGATTCTGTCACCCAGTGATTATTAAACTCTTCACCCTGTCCCAGCTGTACTTGAAACCATCAACTGTTTCAGTGCTTTTAACTGGGAGACTGTTACAGTGCTCCGCCACCCTTTCTGCAGAATGATGCTTTCTCCCATACCTCCTAAACCTACCTCCTGACAATTTCTCCTTTTCCTTGCAACCTCCAACTAGCATTTTAAGTTAAATACTTCCTTGCTGTTCAACTTGTTTATTTCTTTTGGAACTGTAAGGTTGCTTTCATATCTCACCTTCTCTTCTGGTCTCCAGTGAGCACATGTTAAATGCCTTGAGGTGCTCCTCATAAGACCTACCCTGTTGGCCTTGAATCATTTTCCTGAAGTGCACCATCTCCAGCCTGTCTGTATCCTTTCTCAGGTGAGGGCTCCAGAACTGGGTGCGGTACTTGAGATGTGGCCTGTCTAAAGATCTATAAATGGGCAGTATTACTGCATTCCTCCTGCTATCAATATGCCTCTGGATGCACCCTAGCATCCTACTTGCATTACCACAGGCTTTCTTGCACTAGGTTGATTACTTGAGGGTGTCACTGATGATAACTCCTAGGTCATGTTCCTCAACTGTAATGGGAAGTCCGACCTCATCCATCCAGCACTCTGCCCTGGGGTTGTTGTTCCTAGGTGCATTACCATGCACTTTTGGCATTAATTTTAACTTCCAAACCTTAAACTACCCTCTAGCTTTTGTAAGTCATTCTGCATTTCTCTGATTCCCTCATCACTATCCACCCTCTAACAGAGCTGAGTGTCATCTGTGAAGAGACACATCCTGCTACTCATACCTTCTCCAATGTCACTGATGAACATGTTGAAGAGGATCAAGCTCAGGACCGATCTCTGTGACACTCCCCTCATGATATTCTTCTCTTCTAATTTGACCTCATTGGCCACAACCCTCTACTGCTTACCCTGTAGCCAGTTTCCTACCCAATTACCTATGTCCTTAGCTGCACCCAGGTCCTCCATTTTCTTCAGCAAGAGTCCGTGGGGACTGAGTCAAAAGTCTTGCTAAAGTAGAAATAGAGCAAATCCACTCTGTGATCCCTATCCAATCCCTTCACCACCCAGACAAAGAAGGCTATCAGGTTTGTCTGACAGGACCTCCTGCAATAAACTTGTGCTGTGTATTATCCTGGAGACCATTGTCTCAGGTAGTCCACAAGGTCTTCTTCTTTTTATCATAGAAAGTTGTATTTGTTTTTCCATAATCATAGTCATATAGACTGAGGAGAAGTACACATTAAGCATACAGAATGGATCTTGAAAACTACACTCCAAGAGATCATTATTACCTGAGCATAAAGAGTTGCATAAATCTTTACGTCAGAAAAACATACCCATGCAGCCGTAAAGTGTGTAAGCAGAAAACATTAGTAATAGAACTAGCCTAGGTAAAAGATCCTGGGCACTACAGCCATTTTCATTGACATTATTTCTACAATCTACATAGCAAATTGGCAAAGAAAGTAAATACTCGTAATAATAGTATTCAATGGTGTCCAGAAAGGTAGGGCAGGAGCAGAATAGAGAAAAAGGTACAGAGAGAACAGGAACGGTTACTTGAGCAAGAAAGACCCTAGTTGTACAGCAACAATCAAACCTTAGTTCATGGGCAAGTAGCCATCTGATAAGGCTGTGCCTCCTGAAGTCTCAATGAGCAGGGGTTACGGGGTGGAGCCTTACACAAGGGGATTGGAGGTATACTCCCATTTGTTATGATATGCAGGGAGTTGTCCTCTGTTGGCATAGGTGAGTCTTTCAAAGGTGGCTGTTCTGGCTAAAGTGGAGTGCCAGAGACAGAGAGATGGATGGGGGTGACATTTGTCTCCAGGACAGGAGTAGAAGCCTTTTAGCTGTAGAAGTGCTACTAGCAGCCACTGTGTGCGTGGCTCGGTAACTGAGACAGAGGTGCAGAGTTTCCCAATAGGAGCAGTGGGTTATGAACGTCAATGGGTTGACCCAGTACCCCAGTAGAGTCCTTAGCTATGGTAGACCAGAAAGGAGTTAAGGATGGGCACTTCTACAACAGGTGCAGGATATTTGCCTGTTCATGCATACATCTCCATCATCTTGCATGGGGAAGTATACCCCATGAGTGGAGAGCAGCCGGGGTGTGGTACCACCTAAGAAGGATTTTGAGCTGTATTAGCTTGTTCTTAACATCTTTTACATGGAATGGGCAAGATGTAAACATCGAGACCATGTTTCTGAAGTAATGAGGATGCTGAGATCTGTGCTCCAGGCAGCCCTGCAGGGCTGGTATGGTCAGGTTGTGCCTCATGCCATGTGCCATAGACCGCCTACTAAACCTTATGAAGAGGGCTCTAGGTGCCAACCAGTGCCACTTAGGATCTGCCAGGTCTGTCCAATTACTAGACTGCACCACACAATCCAGCTGCAAGTATCTCCAAAAATCAGTGGCCTGAAGGGAGTAATGGGTCTGGAGCTGTTCGAATGACATCAGTGTAGAGGTTAGACATATAGAGATCTTGGACTACTCAGATCCCTTTGTTTTCCATGTCAGCCAATAAAGTGGCTTATTGTCTACCATGATGATTGGTTATGCCAGAGATCTAGGTAACAGAATGGCAAAACATTTGCCACTTTCACCGTGTTAGAAGCTGCCATGAGCTTGAACCATGCTTTCCTGGTCTCAACCATGATAGGAGTAAGTTTACTAGTTTCTATAGGGTGTTGGTTAATAGTTGACTTAAGGGGAATTCTGCAGTAATTGAGATTCTACTTGAACCCATTGGGGAGGAGAGAACAAGGACAGGACAAACCATTTAGTAGCATGGGCAGAGAGGTAGGCCCAGTGATACCCTTGCAACCAGGGAGTCCCATGCCCCCTTAGACATTTTGCCACGACTCCATCTTGTTGTCTTTCCTTCCCAGAGGAAGAAGAATATTAGTTTGTCCAATGGACTGAATACTTTACTAGACAGAATAATAGGAGATTGTTAAGAAGATATGCCACCCTGGGAAGGAGAAGCATTCGATCTGGCCACCTTCCCTGGGAGGGAAAGGTTGAGGTGGTACCAGCGGTCCACTTCTATTGTTAACAGATTTAATAAGGGCTAAAGTTCCTATGCTCTAGGTGATTCCAGTTAAAGGGAATGTTTATGCCCAGGTATGAGAAATTATGTGGTGCCCAGGTTAAATCTAAGCCCTGCAGGCATGAGTTTGTGCAAGCTGAGTTAAGGGGTGACACTGGTCTTATTCTGATTGATTTGAAGGCCGGATAACTGAGCATACTCCTTAGTGTCTCTAGAACAACAGGAAGAGCTTCTTTGGGATGATTTAGCATCAGAAGCAGATCATCTACACACGCTGCAGTGAGGTAAGCATGTTGGACCTACCTGTATGCCTTGACCCTTCATTATCTTATAGCTTCTGTATAACCGTGTCTAAGGCCACCAAAAATAGGAGGGGGGATAAGGGACAGCCCTGCCTTGTGCCCCATTGAAGTGGAAAGGAGGGTGATATATCCTTATTGGTTAGGATTCTTGCACATGGAGCATTATACAATACCTCAAACCCATTGCCTGAAGTATGTGCCCAAATCCATAGAGCCTAAGTGTTTTGTGAGGATAGGGCCATTCTACTGAGTCAAAGGCCTTAGAAAAATCTATTGCCATCGCAGCCATTGGGCTTGTAGGAATGTGCAAGCCACTTAAGATTCAGAACCAATCTTATATTGGCAACCACCCCCCTTTAGTAAAGCCAACTTGTGATGGGTGTATTATAGAAGGTAAGACCTTCATCAGTCGGTAGTAAGCATCTTAGCTATGATTTTGTTATCGACCAAATGAGGGAGATGGGGAGATAGTTGGCACAATTTGAAGGGTCATCACATTTTTTGGGAAGAGGAAATCAAGGCCTCCCACATTTTGGGGAGGAGTGCCATTCCATGGGCCTCTGAAGTACAGCCAAAAGAGAGCACTAATTTCTGCTCTAATGGCTTGGTACAATTTTATGGTCATACCATCTAACCCGAGGATTTACCTTGGGCCACGTGGTAGATGGCCTTCTGTAATTCAGATTCATTGAAGGGTTGTCCAGGGTACTTTCCATAAGGCGAGGTAGCTGGAGGATATTGGAGGCATCACAGAAGGCTGCCATCTGACATTCCCACTGCTTGGGGTCCAAGGTGTTATGTGATTGGTATAACTTCTGATAGAAGTGTTGCATGCATTCATTGATCTGCTTCGGCCCATGACCACTTGATCTCTCAATTCTTGAGGGCATGGATGCGAGGAGCAGCCTGTTATTTCCATAATTGAAATGCCAGGAGTTTACCTCCTTTTTCCCTCCCTCCCAATGGGTATGTTTGTACCTGAGCAACATGCATTCCGCTTTTTGTTGTAGTATGGTATTTATACGATATTTAAGTCTGACAATCTCTTGGAGAGTACCAGATCATGTGTGTAGGCAGTGGATGCCTTGAATCTGGCTTCCAGAGGCAAAGTTGTGATTGCAAGGAATTTAGGTTTCCCTCCTGGTTTTATTTTGTTGGGCCGTGTATGCAATAATTTGTCCTCGCAGGACAGCCTTGAAGGCCTCCCAGACCGTGGCAGAAGTATCCATGGCATGATTCAGGAAGAAGTACTCTCTGGCTGTTTCTCATATCATAGATTGAAAATTAGGGTCCCTAAGGAGTAAGGGTGCAGCACCATCGGGTACCACACCCATTTTGCCCAGAGGAGGAGTAAAGGCAAGAAACTGGGGCATGGTCAGACACCAGAATGTTGTTTATTTTAGTGGACGTTATGTCTCGGGCCACTGCAGTGTTGGCTAGCCAAAAGTCAATCCGCTATATGTGGTGTGAACAGAGGAGATGAAGGAGTAGTCTCACCCAGTCAGGTGATCTCTACAACATCGTCAGACATTTCCCACTCTGTCATGATTCCTTGTAAGGCCAACATTGTTTTGGGGTGTGATTGAGGGGTTGGTTTGGATTTGTCCAAAAGATATCTAGGTAAGGTTGAAGTCCGCCCAATCATAATTGGGATCTGTGGATACTCAACCACAAAGGATTCTATGGCCTGGTTGAGATCCAGTAAGATTCCTGTATTGTCCATGTTTGGACCATATACGTTGCTAGCGCTACATGACCCCCGGTGTGAGAACCGGACCGCTAGCCATCGACCTTCAACATCGGAGGCCACTTGCTTCTGTACCCAGGAGCATGATTTCCTGATCAGGATGACTACACCTCTTGATTTGGTTGTCACAGAGCTCGCTATCACACTACCTACCCAAGCCTTTTTGAGCCATGATACAGTTCTTGCAGTGAGATGCATCTTCTGGATAAGTGCTATATCCACCTGCAAGTAGTGTAAGTGCCTAAGGACCATGGATCGCTTAACTGGGTGATTTAAGGCCTTCACATTCCATGACACAAGCTTAACCCCTGTGTTGGTATTCTGCATTGTAGTTCCAGGGTTAGATAGTATGTAGGTACTCACCACCTAGTTCCAGTATGGATAGAAAAGCAGGAGCAGGTAAGTTGCCTGAAGTGAAGGAGGAGGGGTCAGCTGAGTGAGGAAGAAAAGGGTATTCTGTTCGCTAGGTATAATGCCAATAATAATCTGGAGCAAAATGAGAACAATTGTGTTAAAGCACTAGGTATGTCATCAAAGTAACTGTCTTTAGAAGGTTAAGACTCAATACAAGCATTAACCCCACTAAAGGGAGAGTAAGAAATCTTTAACAATTTGTAAATTCTGAACTATAAAAACTTAAATAAGCACAAAGCTAATGGTGAGTTGATGTACACATGAAGGTGCAGTCCTCAACACTATTGAAGAGGAGCACTTAGTTGCACTGACCGCTCACCTTTATGGGAAATAGTGGAGACTAACCAGCTAGTCTGCCTATAGCGCCATCCTCAAGTATAGTAAAGTCTGTACACAAGGAATATGATGACCAGAGATTGGGGAGGGGTAAGGGGGATGGGAGAGGTTACCTAATAAGGAACCTATACCATGGAGGGGTAGAGGGAGGAAATGAAATTTGATGCTTCTAGTGCCAGAGAGGTTCTGGGTATAAATAGCCCTTAAGGCTAAGTACATGAGCCGAAGCTAAAGTCAGTATCTTCGGCAGTCCTGGAGCCTAACCTCATCCACAGCAGAGGGTACACTTGTTAACTTAATCCTCTCCTATAAATAACTACACAGAGGGATAACCCAACTCCAGCAGGAGGTCGAAGGAGGTATTGAAATCATGCCATGAGTAAATACCATTATAGAAGTTTCCCTAAATTCAGGAATTGGGCATCCTCCCAAGTTACCTTGGGAGAAATGTCCGCATGGCCAGTGCCTCGTAATGGATGAGGAGGAGGGTGAAACTTCACCTTGGGTTCACTGCATGACATCATTATAGTAAGGGGATCTAAATGGACATCCCATGGGAGAAATACATAAAACAATACAGACGTAGTATATTCAGTCTTTAGGGCTCGCTCCCCAGTGGAGACAGGTCCAGTTGTGCAGGATGAAGAGTTCTGGGATAACGCCTCTGCAAAGGTGAGCAACCCATGTTTGACTGGCAAGTTTGAGAAGTCTTGACAGTCAGCCAGCTCTAAAGATAAATCTGCCCATGATGTAGTATCCACTACCTCCATGATAAGTTCATCTGAAATTTCTTGCTACTCGGGTTGAACCAGGGAGGAGAGGTAATCTTTAGTCTGTTTTGCAGTCGGCTGTACCTGGGCCCTTTGTCGGGGATCCCTGGTCACTTGATGAGCATTACTGTATATGGTTCGCTTGGTTAGAGCCCTGCTGAGGAGAGAGGGGACGAGTTCAGCTGCTGGCCACCTCATAGTTGCGTTTGTGGTGTTGTTGTTCAGCCCCAGTGCTTCCTGCCGTTGAGGAGACCTGGGGATTTGTTAACCATTGCACTGTCCAGATAGTATTATGCTCCTCCCTGAAACTGTCTCCTGAAAATTGGTTCCTTATTTCTCTCATTCTAGGCCCTGGGGTCCCTAGCCTCCTGGGAGTTCCAGCACTGAGGGACATCTGGGGCCAGTATTTGGAAGCCCAGGCTTTGATCTCCTGTGGCGTCTGGCCACCATGTCTTTACAATCCCAGGATACATAGAGGTAAGTAAGATTCCTGAAACCATATTTGAATCCTTGAGCTGCCAGCAATTTCTTAATGGGTATGTAGGCTTTCCTGTGAGCAGCGACCTCAGTCAAGAAATCTCTAAAGATAGATATTTTAACCATGTGTCATATCAGCTCGCCCGTCTCAAGCTACCCTCAGTATTCTTTCTTTGATGGCATATCGCAATATATAGGCTATAATGGGCCTAGGACATATTCCCCATGAGTGAAAGTCGCTGGGTATGTGTGTGCTCTTTCAACCTTGATTTGTCCCTGCCATCTTTCCCGATCATTTTAGGGATCTCTTCATTTGAAAACCTCTCTGTGTTCTGGCCTTCAGAACCCTCGGAATCCCAGGATTCTGATATTGTTGCATCTTCCTGGTTCTCTTGATCTTCTGCACATCGCCAACAAGGTAGCCGATTTTTCTTCGTGATCCTGAAGTCACTGTAATATTTTAACTTGTCCAGCTTCCAGTTCATCTGTGCACTGTTCTGATACATTCAGCCTGTCATTAAGCACCACACTTCAGCGACTGTGCCAGATAGGGTCTCAGGATATGGTGTCCACCAGTGTTAGGAGAGTCTCCAGCATGGCGGTTATGCTGCAATGAAGCGCCAACATCTACAGGATAGACTGGGGTTTCTGTGAGAGGGGTTTCAGGCCTTGTGAATGGGATTTAGATACAGCCGTCCCAAGACCATAGTAATAGCCCAGCAATTAAGATAGGTGGGTCCCTCCGTGGAGAGTTCATCTGATACACCAACCAATGCTTTATATTGAGTCCACCTCAAGTTAAGTAAGATCAGCGGCAGTCACACAAGGTCAGTGTCTCAGGGTCTGCTCTTGGTCTTAGGAGGGTCAAGCAGTGACCAACACTATGAAGCAAAACTGGATCTCCTACACAATCTAACCCACTCTTAGCAACTGTGAGGAAGTATGGCAGCGTGTGATTGCCTAGGGAGGTCAGGGGTCTCTGGATATCCATGATATGAAATGGATGGCGATAGTTGTGGATCGAGCTGATGGTTCAAGTGGCCATCTTCCTCGGCATTCAAGCCACACCCCACAAGGTCTTCTTTGATCAGTAACTCCATCAGCTTCCTTACAATGGAGGTCATACTGACAGGTCTGTAGTTCCCCACTTGTTCCTTGCTCCCCCATGGAGCGGAATGACTTCCATCACCCTTCAGTCCTTCAGAACTGCCCCCCATCCACTGTGAGCTGTTAAATAATCCTACCAGGAGTTCAGTCAGTTTCACTACCAGTTCCTTGAGTATCCTTGGATGCAAACCATCTGGTCCTCGGGCCTTATCTATCTTAAGGCCAACCAGACTTTTCTGGAATGTGCCTCTTGTAAATACTGCCTGCCTCCTCTCCGGTAATCCTTTATTGGCCACTTTGAAGACACTGTCAGCCAAGGGCCTGCCATCCTCCCTGGGAAAACTAAACAAAAATAATCATGCTACCCACCTCCAAGGCCTAATGATCCCCTCCTTTCTTTCTTTCTTTCTTTCTTCTCTAATACATTGGAAAAAATATTTTTCTCCACTGTGACCCTTCTGCAATACACTGCTCTGTGTTTCTTTGCCTCCTAACCACCCTCTTTGTCTCCTTATTTCTCAGTAGATATTATTCACATTCTTCCTCCCCTGCTTCTCTTTGTACTTGTAGAAGGCCTTTTTCTTAGCCCCCAACATTTCCTGACTTTGCTGACAACTGTAATGGTCTCTTAAACTTATTCCTTTAGGTTACCTTTGTTATGCATATCTTAGATGCCTTGAAAATGGCCCTTTTAAAACCCCGTCTCCTGACCAGTTCCCTTAGTTTGCTGAAGTCTACTTTTCTAAAAATCAAGAGCTTGATCCTCAAAGCTGCAAAGTTGACGTAAGGTGCCTGCATCACACAAGTGATGCAAGGGCACCTGCATCAAAACTTGTGGAGATTTTGATTCATGAAGACCCCTGCACCAAACCAGGTTCCAGTTCACCAGACCAGCCCTGCACCAGGTATCTGCCAAGCAGCTGGGTGCGCCAGGTGCTAGGGGCTTGTGGCAGGTGCAAGCTCCCATATCCCCAACATTGGGATTTATGAACTCCCCAGAGGCACATGTTCAAGTGCCGTTAGACCAGCCAGAGCTGGTCTAGCGATCCATGAGCCACCCACAGAGACCTCCCTGGGTGGGAGAAAACATATCTGCCACCCACCCATGATCTCCCACGCCCCATGACATCATGGTATGTGCATTGTGGTCAGTACACCAATCTGGGAAACAAACGCAACCTAATGCAAGAGCTCCAGAGCCCTTTGTAGTATGGTGCCTCAGTGGCCCATCCCAAAGTGCCCAGTATGTGGGTGCACCCAACATACTGGCATGGCAGCGTCCCAGCTATTGCCACATTAGGGTAAAGTGCCACCTTCCCACAACCCATCTGTGTACACCAGCCCTCCCCATGTACCGATCCATCTCCCACGACCCCCTAGCAGCTCCCCGGTCGATCTATCTTCCTGGGTGCAGAAGTTGTCCAACCACTCCACAGCTTGCAACAAACTTCTCAGGTGTGCCATCTTATTGGTGCATGGCACATTTGCTACAAGCTGTGGGACTTGTACCTGGACCCTACCCACGGTGAATAAGGTACAGGGTCCTCGTGCACCAGCAATCAGTGCAAGCCGCCATTGGCATGACTTGCATTGAGCTTTGAGAATTGAACCCCAGGACTTTAGTTCTCAAATGGGGCTTTCCATCCCTAGGGCCAGTTCAAATTAAATGGAATTATGGTGACTGTTCCCTAGTGGCTCCCTGCTCTGACTGCCCCTACCAGCTCCAAACTGGTAAGCACCACATTGAGGATGGCAGACTGCTTGGCAGGTTCCTTAACTAGCTGTACCTAAAGACAGTATTGAAGTGCATCCAGAAAGGCCTGATTTATTCTGCTTCTAGCCACTGGAACATCCCAATCATCGTCCGGCAGGTTCAGATCACCCACTATCTCTAGTTCCCCCTTTCTGCCTCCATTGAAGTTCTTCTGTGAGCTCTCTGCCTCTCTTTTCCACTTGCCACAGAGGTATTTAAACCACCCCCAAGCATAATTTCTTGCTTGAGATTGACTGGAGTTGCACCACCAGCAACTCTGACTCCCATTATTATTCCTGATGCACTCATTCTCTACCACCTCAATGCCATCCCTGTCATAAAGGGCTGCTTCTCCTCCTCTACGTTTCCATCTAGCTTTTCTGACATGTGCTGATGGCATGGCAAAACTCTTATATTGATGGCAATGTGGGCACTGCAACCTGATTGACAGTAATTCTATTGATCAGAATTTTGCTGCACCCACCATTGTTGCGACTCAGGGCTGTTTTGCTCTTTCCCCACACCTTCGACCTGGTGGTGATTATATTATTTTCCGGGAGGGTGTTGGGGTGACACTCCCCATGGTGGGGGATGTGGGGGCCCTCATTAAACAGCCAGGATGTGTCCCAGTGCTTTGGCAGTGACAGCGGTTGGGCTGAACATCTACTGGGTGACATAGTCACCATCTGCATTTTTATATCTCTATAGTGTCAGTCGACGAGATGGATGTCGAACTGACACGGTAGAACCTCTTTTCTGGACAGTGAGTACTTTGGAGCCCTCAGGTCCTGGTTCTTATTTTCTGTATCCCACAATTCCAAGAAGTCCACAAGGTCTGTCTGCCATCAGTGCCTGAAGCTCAGTGATTTATTACCCAGGCTCCTGGCATTTAGGCATCCCCCTTTCATCTGATCACTGAACTCATGTTGCTGTTCTCCTTTCTATGACTTGTTTCCCATGTTCTCTTAGCCTCTTGTTTTCTTGGTATTTGCACACTTTCTGCTTCCCCACGCTAATGTTCCCTCACCTGGCCCACATTGTCCCTCATCTCTTTATACCCACTGAGCTGCTACTAGCCCCGGATTGAGGGAGTACTAGATAGGATCTCCTTCTTCTCACCTTTTGCCATAGTTACTCTAGCCCCAGTTTCCCCACAGTCAGTTTAAACATGCAATATAGATGTCAACCTTCTGCCCCAGAATGCTGGCCTTCTCTCTTATCAGGTGGAGTCTGTCACCTTTGAAGAGCCTCCTTTCTCAGAATTTCCCCAGTCTCCCACAAAATGATACCACTTCTCCTGACACCATCCCTTAAGTCACCTATTAAACTCCTTTGTCTCAATTCTCCTAATTCTATTCTCCTTCCTTCCATGCTGTACAAGGAGGACCTTATAAAAGGCCAAGGAGGCTGAGTGTTCTGCCAATCTGTTCCCCAGTCTATGGAAATTCTTCTTCATTATCTCCACAAAGTGATTCACCAGATTGTGGTACCCAGGTATGATAACATCCTTAGCTCTCCCTGCCCTCTCTGCCATCCATTCTATCTTGTCTAAATCTTGCATGGCTGATGCACCCTGAAGGCAGCTGACAATCCCTCCCTTTCACTCCCTCTTCCACCACCCTTTCTGCATCCTTAATTAGAGAGTCCCAACCACCATGACTCTCCTAGTAGACTTGCTTGTGCTCATCCCTTGGATGCTTCTGTGCTGATTTGCCCTATACCACTTTCTGATCCAGAATCCTCCCACCCCAGTGGAGTCAGATACCTGAGCCTCTGGGGTGCAAGGATTTTCCATCTGGATGGTGCTGGTCTGGACAACCTCTTAGTGGCTAATCCTGCTTCCTTCATCACCACCCCAACATGCTACACCCCAGTAGGCTAGTGAGCCTGTAGGGAAGTGAAGTAGGTGGGGTGGTCTCCAGTTGAGTTGGTGACATGCTAAGATATTTCTACCCTTTCTACCACCTGCTGAGCATGGAGCTCTGCCATGGTCCTGCAGATGGGGCAGTGCTCCTCCTCCAGAGCATATCCTTGGAGAAGTGCTCCCCACAGCTGCCACAACTGACTGTTTCCTCTGTACCCCATACCACTACCTTAAGCAACTTAATAATAAACAGACTTCTGTACTCAAACTTTAGTACTGAAAAGACATCTAATCGAACATGTAGTTCTCACCCAATTAGGATGTACCAATAAGCTTCAAATTTAGCAGACTTCTAAAATAATCTGGAACAAACAGATGGAAAGCTCCAGCTTTCTAGTGGCCAGCACATTCAGTTGCATATGTAACTGCCTGATTTCTCGGAACAACATAGCATCAGGAGTGTTGGGTAAGTTTCTTTGTATACCTTTTCCTTCACTGGTAGCTGTGCTTCCAAGTCCTTCTGTTTTCCCTGCCTCTGCATTCTCCATGCTGCAGCATAGCTCATTATATGACCCCAAACGGTCACCTTAAAGACTTCCCAGATGACAGCCTTGCTCATCTCTCCATTGCCATTCAGGAGGAAACCTGAGATTGCATCCTCTCTGAGACAGTCATTCAAATCTGTCGTGCAGTAGGTGGTGGTCAAATCACAAGGTATCCTACTGAGTCAGATGAAGACCCCACACCACACTTAGTTCTACAGGGCCATGATTGGACAAGTACAGTGGAGCTATTGTGAAGAGGCTAAAATCTGAATTGCAAGAGGGAGCTCAGTCAGAAATAAAATCTGCTGTAAGTTTTATAAGTGGCTGAGAAATGGAGAAGTCTAAGTGAAACTGATGTTGTAGGCAGCATATGCCCAACAGGGAGAGCACGCCACTGTGTCTTGATGGGTCAGTAGCATTTTCACATGAGGCTCTGGCTTGCCAGAGTTCCTTTCAAGGAGGTAATCTAAAGTAACATTAAAGTCACCCCTTAGAAAAGGGAGTGGATGCCTCACCCATTCCCAGATAGGTGCTGCCGAAATCACTGATTTCCCCGGCAATCTTGGTTATGTCTATAGAAACTGATGAGGATGAAATAGCCTTCAGAAGTTTCAGCTTTGACTGTGGCCCATCTGCCCATGTTATCATGTTTTGTGAGCACTATATTCCAACAAAGCCTCTTGTGGAGTAAGGTAGACACCTCTGTCTTGGCAGAAGAAGTGCAGCTATGCACCTTCACACTACCCACTCTTGACAGAGTTTAGCTGCTTCTGTTGTAGTGAGCTTTATTTCTTGTAAGAGAGTGACTGCAGCTTTCATAATTCTGAGGCTGGTCAGTACCCTTTTGCTCTTTATCGGTGATTTAAGCTCTCTCATGTTCCAGAAAGCAATGTTTAAAGAGCCACTGACACCTCAAGAAGAACTTTGTAAAACATAATATTTGGACACAAAGCTGCTTATTTTCTTATTAGATCTGTATTTCTTATCCCCATAATTTATTATTGAGGTCATAAACTTGAAAACTGGATAGTTGTTCCTGAGGATTCATCAATTCCTATTGCTTCTTCCCAACCTGATGTCATAATACTCTGCTTGTGACATCACCATTTTCTCCATGGCAACCGATTGTGCTGTCACAACAAAATATTATTTCAAGTAGGGAATAAGCTATAGAGGCAGATGAGCTCTAAGAGTTAAAGATTTTGTTTGTGTGAGAATTTCTTTAGTAATAAATAATGGAGAGGAGAAATAGATAGAAGATAAATGAAATACAGGCTGACTTGTTTCTAAATAGTGTGTTTTCTAAAGTTTTCCCAAAGGCATCAGCTGATCTTTAAAGGTGCCATGAAAGGGGTAGAAAACCATTTGGTAGTAGCTAAGGTCTAGGCACCAATATCTCACGGACCAAGAGGTAGATGGCCAGTGTGCCCACCTGCAACTCACAGCCCCATCTTAATATGTCATACACAGGAAACCTCCAATTTATGGTTGCTAATTAAGCAAGAGCATAGGTAGATAATCCGTAACAAATACGTTCTAAGTAACTGAATACAGACAATGTAACAGCAAACCTGTAATAAACATATACACATATTGGGTTACTGGAAGACAATTGGTCTACTCTGTGGACCCTAAGGGCCATCAACCAGAAAATTATTAATGACCAGTACCATACAGATAGGGAGATGGCAAACGCTATTGCCAACAGGAAAGAGAGCAGTGGGGAGCCAGAGACAGCTGCCTCCAGGAGAACCATATGCCATGTGATGCTAAAAAGAAATAGGGCTTGGAAGTTCCGAGAAGGCCTCTAACTAAACATGGGCAGTATAAAATGCCCAAATCATCATAGTTTAACTCCTCATGGACAAAGCTAAGTATATTGTTGCCTGGTGGTACCTCAGGTTTGGTTAAGTGAATCAAGCAGGTGTATGTGATGGCCAAGGAAGAATGGGTGGTAGTCGAGTGTAACAGAGGAGGAGGAAAAAAGGACAGTGGAAAAGGCAGCAGGAAGGCATCAGACTGAGAGGTCGGCACCACAGATTGATAGTGATAGAGGGTAGGGAGGGAAAACTTACACAAGGGAAGAGAAACGGAGAATGGAAAGTGGAAAAGTGGTTCTAGGCAGAGGCGGAGGCAACTGAGTATCTTCATTAAGTACAGTACCCAGCCCTTTTGGTGGGAATCAGAAATGATTGGTTGTTGATCACAGTCAGTTGCTGTTCAGCATAGCTTATTGCAAGTGGTTGTAATGGATTGGGTATGAATGCATGAGGTCGTAACTGTAAGTGAAGGATACCTTGCTGACTGTGCCCCACCCATGTTGGAAGCCCCAGGTGGAGAAATCGATTTGACCAGGACAAAATACCAATGCAGGCAAAAGGGCCAAAGGTCTATATCATAATGGGGCTTGTCTACCTTGCTGTGCCAGCCAACCCTATTATAAGGTCTCTGGGAGGTGAGAGGGTATATCATTAGGTCAGCACCCTTTACCTCCTGCCATCACCACTGTCTCCCGCTTATTACATTTCAGCAAGGTGTTCATAAGTGGTATAGATACATGCCCCTACTTAGCGGTCAGTCATCTACCCAGCAACTGGTGGTGTCATGGTAGCTTCTCTGGTGCCAATTGCACAGAACAGACTGCCCTTATACACTTATGATTGTAGGAAAGGTGTGTGTCTCTTTGGTGGCGATCTCCCAGCACTGATACAGAACAAGGATGGAGACAAGAGAGAGATTGGGGATAAAGGAAGGGAAGTAGCAGAGGCTTGGCCATTGGATCCCTGGAGAATCAATAAGGGGACTGTCCCAGAACATCCAGGACCCAAGCAGGACTTCTTGGCTCCAGGCCTTGGGTAGTCCATAGGCAATGTCCTGCCTTGTGGGCAGATAGTGAGTGTGCATCAAGAGCCAATAGCAGTGCAGACAATCAAACATCATATAAGTATAGGCTAAACATCAGGAACCATAGAGCAATTATAACACAGTCATAAATCCGAGAACAGTGCAAAGGCAGAAACAAAAAGGATATGAGCAGCAGAATCCATGCAGAAAACAAACAGCCCATCTGACAGCACTCCTTCCTAAAGGAGTTTCTTGCAAGATTTAGGGTGAATAGGTAGAAAGAAAACAGCAAATAGCCTGATTCAACACAGCAGTCCAGTTGCAGGAGAAATGGAACTGTGCAGTCAAATTGTAATACGATTGCACCCAACCCCAAAGTAGTCCATAAGTCACCCCTCAGATGTCAGAGTATGGCGATGGTATGTGTTACAGTGAGTATGGCAAAACAGTTCAGGATCTTGAACACCTGGTGAAAAATCCTTCCTCAAAAGTACAGGAGCCATCAGAGTCAACTCTCGTGGCCATCCAAAAGATTGTATCCAGCAGTGAAGGAGACATGTGCAGAGGAGAGAGAGGGAGGTGTGATTGCCAGATCATGTCAGTTACCCAGTAGTGCAGTTTAGAGTTCTCAGCACTTCTAGGTAGTGACTGTGGGTGATTGCAATTAGTCCTATTAAGTTGTATCCCATCATACAGGATTGTAGCAGATTGGATGAATTGTATGAAATCGCGGGTGATGTGGACATATTGGAACTACAGGGGAATACAAGGGCTAAGCACATGATGACAAGATAAACAAGGCATGCTTACACTGGCAGGAAAAAGACTCTCTCACATTTGCCATGTTTAGGTATAACAGTCCTTGGATCCTGAACTGTAAGGTTGCTTTTAGAGGTTTAAGTACAAATTGGAGAGACCAAAGAATACTCCTAATCCTGTGGTAAGCAGCTAGGAGACCTGGTGTAGAGGATCCACAACAGGAGCTCGACAAAATTTTGTTGAATGCCCGTCAGCGACAACGGCAGATAGACCGCATTCTGCAGTCGGCTGCCAGTTCACACTGTCTGTCCTTGTTTTCTTTGGGTGCTCCATCCCCACACACCCCCCACTTAAAGATTATCAACTCTGAGTCAGAGCTGATTGGAGGGGTGCAGGTCCCTGACAGAGAGGCCAGGTTCCAGTGGGTTTCCCACAGTGGCATGGCGCTGTAGTCGCTGTGGGGACCTCACTGGTGAAATGTCGCTGTCATGGGGGTAACTGGTGTAGAGGTACTCTCATTAAAGTAAGGCAACAGAAATAGACACTCACAGTTGACAAGGTCACACATTTAACTCTGAGGACACCTTTGTTGACTTGGTGCATGTTGCAGTGCAGGGAGAAGGATATTCCAATGTACTGAGTGGCGCAGCAGTGGTCCTCTCCACCCAAGTAGATTGTACCAGGCTGAGGAGTTCTACAGATGCCACCAATGTAGAAGGGGCCAAAGGGTGAGGGCCCAGTTCAGCATCTTGTGGGTCAGTTTCTGAAGATGACCCTTGTTGCAGGGCTTTGTAGCAGTTCTTGGTAGGGAGAGGTGAATTCAAGACCAGGCTACCAGCAGAGCCTCAACAGTGGGAACCATAGTGGCAGCTCACAAATTGGTTAGTCTTTCTTCTGGCTGGTAGCCAAACCTTAGCTTTCTGTCTTTGTGTCCCTGCATCTTTTTTGCTGTATCCATATCCCTTCTTCATCTCATAGATACCTTGGCATTATTGGTGGTCTTTGGGGATGACAGACTGTACGTAAAATGATCAAATGAGAACTAGATGTCCCTTATAGTCCAAGACACTCTTATACTCCTGAGGTATGATTATCTATATCTAGAAGGATTTTACTCCCATCTCTGTAATATGGGACCTTAATGTTCAGGCCTGCAGTTGGGGTGGAGCCCTGCAGTCCTTTTATGATCACTGAGTATAAGGACTCAGCATTCCTTCTGAAGATGCAAATAACCCAGATTGACAATATAGTTGTCTCTTTGGACTACCCTGTATATAAGCTGTAAGAAAGCCATAGTCAATGAACAAACACACAAAAAAAGAGATCATGCCGAGACAACACAGAAGAACTCCAGCCAGCTCAAAGACTTTCCTTTTCCATCAATAACCTGCTCAACTGTGACTGCAAGCACTCTAAGCCCAAGACTTTGTTCGCTCCTGGGAAGGGAGCTTTGGAGAGTGCTGGCTTTGTTCTCACCCAGGTTGGAGAGCTTGGCTTCCTTGCTTTGACATACCGACTCAGAGGTTTGCTCTCCCAGCACGCTATCTGGAGTAATTGCCTGCCTGGTGGTACACCTACAGCCTAGCACCTGGAGGCCACCGAAGGTACAGACTTCCACTTTATCTACACTTCATTTCAACTTCTTTGGTCTGTAATCTCCATTCCCCTCACCCTGTCTCTCAGCTCTCACCATCACTACCCTGCCCCTCCTGGTGTCCCACCCTCTGCTGCTAGAAAACTCTTGGATCTTTTCCATAAAAATTTACTGAGCAATCAGGCAAAGCAGCAACAACCATGAAAGTGACATTTTAGGACTACTGTATTATTGTGCAGTAAGTGAATGTGCTTCCGTTGATGTAATAACTTGTTTATGTAAGTTCTAATCTGAAACCAGTCCATGACAGCGACATGCGAAAAAGTTGGGAATACTGGGGTGAGGGAGGATGCTGCGCTTTGAGCAGAAAATCACAAATGAAAAAAAACAGCCTGATTTGTGAGGCTGAGATCTGCCAGGAGTCCAGGAGACTGAGAGCTCATGCCTCCCAAGATTGTGCACTTTGAATCACGAATGGTCATTCTGGTGTTACAATGGTGACATGGTGCACTGATCCCCTGCCTTCTCTGGCTGCTGCTGCTTTCCTCCTGTCTGTCACTATTTACTGCAGTTTAGAATGAGAATTCTGTGCTCCCAGATCTACAGGATTCCTGTATTTTACAGGACTTCAGGGTCCAAAACGGGCTACTAGAAGGAAACAGTTTTGTGTGAATATACAGAAAACATTGCTGCTCAAGAACTCAGAGATAATTTAGCTGGCGAGAATAAGAGCAATCACTGATAGGTTGTGATTGCGGTCAGCCACTAAGCATGCACTCATTCTGTGCTCTCCTGTACCTTGATAGGTAGATTTAAAAGACCTTTGATGGTGCTGTGTGCTAGTCCATCAATTTTCATGTCACGACCCATTGAGGAGGCCAGAAGTCTGCGTTGAGGAGGAGACACTACTAGCCAGCCCAAGATCATCCTGTCAAAGTAAGCCATGTTGTTACAGTCTGAAGCTCTTATGTCACCTTAGCAGCCTGTACAGTGTCAGCCACTGCATGAGTTACTGGACAACAGGAGAGAGAGAGAGAGAGAGTCTGGGACTGAGAACCAATCAAGTGGACCAGAAACAAGCCATGATGGAGACCAATGATGACAGAAAGATAAGCAGCTTGTCCTCAAGCAGCAGCACAGACCTGGATGAACTCCTGACACCTGACCAGACCTGGCGGCATTGCACTGATGACTTAATTAACTTTTAATCTGACTTGAAAAGTTCAGATGCTATATTTGCATCTGTGCAGTGTTTGGTTTGGCTGATTAAATCCAGGCCACCCGTGGCCTGGTGCATCGGGCTGAGACTGGGGAAATGCCAGGTACCTGTACATGCCAATCCAGTAGTTTGCAACTCAAAGTAAAGCTCTGTTTTGTGCTGTCTCTGGGTGGTCTAAACATTATGATGGCTACGATTATTTAAGCAGTCCTTTATGGACCAGTGGACAAGTTATTCTTGAAGCCCCATTGGAGATATTGTTTTAATTTTACTCCTCTGACTTTTGCTTTCAGTTAAGAAATGTGAAGTTGGCTATAAAGAAAAAAATATACTGGATGGGTCCCTGTTTAATGAGCAGCCCTTAAACTTTGGACTTTAACTTTGTAGACATAGAAGGGAATCAAACCAATGAAGAGCTCAGTGAAATGAGTCTGCATACATTTGATTACATCAACAGAGCTAAAGTATAGAACAAGCTCTTTGTCATTTGGCTTGCTTTAACACAACAAACTCTACCTTTTTACTCATGCTAGATATTTTATATAAAAAGTATTTTTAATAAAGCTTTTTTAAAGATTATATTAGATGGCTTTTACTACTCCCTTCCTTTGCTCTTACCATTACAGTTTTGTGGTAGCCACAGAGTGTACTAAATATCAATGGTTACTTGTGCTTTTTTAAGCTGAAATTAGAAGTTTACTTTGTTATGCTGTGGGTGATCCAGAGCTACATTTTCATGTCCTTCACCTTCTCCTCTTTCATTATTTGTAACCCACACTATTTGAGTACTGACCATTACTAATAAGTAACCTTTTATCCTTCTGTCTGATTCACTCTCTTCTGAAACTCAAGATTGAGGCAAACATTTTCTATGTTAACATTATTACATGTTTTCTATTTCTAAGTCCAAAATAAGATTGGATTTGAATTTTTAATGCATTCCCAGTGGAACTGATCTTCAAAGAAAACTTTAAAAGGATGAAGGCTGTACTGATTGACCATTCATCGTATTATAATGCCTTCAGATTACATATACAACAGGCAGATTTCCTTTTGATATCCGGCTTATCTATTTTTTTTTTTGTAAAGATGCCTTTTCTCTTCCAGATAAACAAAGTAAAATAAATAGATAAAACAATTCATTTCTACTTGCTATAGTCATAAAGAAGTGGGGCAGAAATTGGCATTAGTGATTTCCCCAAGGACCACAGAACACCATAGGAGTCTGGCCTGTCTGAACAGTTTCTGTCACTGGATCTGTTGCCATTGGGAGCTTTGCTTTTTGGGGGAATTTTGGCACCAAAGTTTCAACATGGGTTATTGGGACCCTTCTCATGAATTCAGTCACTGTCATGGCATTATTTAGTCCCAAAGGTGTTTTCACACTTCTGGCACAAAATAGCACGGTTGCTGTGGGAAATCAGTATTTGGGACAGATTAAGAAAATGACAGTGACTTTGTTCATGAGCAGAGGTCCTAAAATGCCTATGTTGAAATTTGGTGACAAACGTTCATAATATGACTGTGTTCTGGGTGCATTCTGCAGTTTCACACACCTCATAACTCGAAAATTTGTAGTATTTTCACTCTAGATTTTCAACATTGACATTTTTTCAGACCTCCTTATGAACAGTACAGCTGTCATTTTCATGGCCTTTTTTTTTGCACTTCGGCACACAATAGCTGGGGCGCTGTGAAAAGTCAGTGTTCACCACAGATTAAGAAAATCACAGTGACACTGTTCATGAGCAGAGGTGCTAAGATGCCTATGTTGAAATTTAATGACAAAGTCCATAAAATGATTGTGTAGATATACGTTACAGCAGTTTCCACGCACTAGTAATTTTGCACATTTGTAATATTTTCACTCCAGATTTTCAACATTGGCATTTTTCACACCTCCTTATGAACAGTACCGCTGTCATTTTTCATATCCTTCCTGAAATATGTGTTTACACATCTGGAGCAGAATAACGCAGTTGCTGTAGGAAATCAATGTTCAGGACAGTTTAAGAAAATTGTAGTGACAGTGTTCATGAATAGAGGTCACAAAATGTCTATGTTGAAATTTGTAGTAATAATTCCACTAAATGACTGTTATGTACAAGTGTTACACAGTTTCCAAGTACACTCGGAAGTTCGAGCATTTTTAATATTTTTACTACAGATTTCCAACATTGCCATCTCTTCATACCTCCCTATGAATGGTACCGCTGTCATTCTTCATATCCTGCCTGATCTGTGTTTTCATACATCTGGTGCATAATGGCATGGTCACTGTGGAACTCAAAGTTCTGGACACATTAACAAAATCACATTACCACTGTTCATGAGAAGAGGTCCCAAATGCTTTTATGAGGTGGGGTCACAAAAGGCCATGTTGAAAATTTGTAGTGCAAATACCAACAAACACCTAAGGCGTTAGGGTTTCTAACCATAATGTTCCACCCTGTACAGACTGTCAGGCATCAGGGGTATGCCTTTGGATTGCCGACTGTAATGCTCATGCCATTCCCCCCTCCCCCACCCTGCAGCCAGTGACAGGCACTCAGTTGTGCCTTGGGCTTTTCACCCCAGAGTTCACTCCATTCTCCTATATTGCACCCATTCCAGCATATGTCCTTATCGTGTGGGGTGACTGTAAAGCTGAAAACCCCAAGGAACACTTGCTGGCATCTGCAGGGTAGGGTGAGGTGAAATGGCATGAATGTTATGGGCTACAATCCCAATGCATACCCCAATGCTGGTCCAACTGTACAGGGGGCAGGTGGGGTTGTGTAAAGTTCAATACTTCACTGCTATTCCTATTCTGCATCTGTCTAACTCCTGCATTTCCAATGCTAATACCAGCAAGCAAACATTCAGCACTGACAAATGCTTGTTGTTAATTACTTTGCATTTCTGGAACCCAGTGACGTAAGATGAGTGGCTGTAATTAAAAATGAATATTAAGCTGGAAAAAGACTTTGGTAAAAAGGACCCTAAATATGAAATATGACTGTTTCAAAACAAGGGCACAAGATGCTGATGTTATTAAACAGACTTTACACATGTCCAGATAAACAGTGTTATTAGAAACTTTACACAACAGGGTTAGTTTTCCTTTAAACATTGATTTTTCCTAATTGCACTTGATTTTGGGGCTGCATGGGCATAGCCCAGCAATCCTCTCGGTGAAAATGTGAAAAGCACCCTGTATTCCTTCCAGACTAACAACATGATGAGGTGATAAAGTCACTTCCAGCTCTCATCACATTGAAACAATCTGCCATAGGCTTGCACAATTATTTTCAGCAGGGCATATTAGAGCTATCCTGACTAGATACTATCCAGTGTTTTCCGTAACTGCACTGCTGACTACTATTATTCTATGGCTGCTGAGGACCAAGCGTGTAGTAAAGTCAGCAAAGATCCTGTCCTGTGTTGCACCACGTCCTCCTCACTTTTGTCCCCATTCTCTGCGGCCCCTGACAAAGCAAGCATGGAGACATGGTATTACAGCAAGCATCAGTGTTACCTGGTGACTTAGGATTGCCACTTTCCACCTACCCAGTTGTGTTCGGATCATCGTCCTCCCATGTCCCATTACAGAGGAGCACATGGCAAGGTTTTTTTTGTTGTTGTTCCTTTAAAGTTGGGGGGAGTGAATATGCAGGAAAAAAGAAGGCCTGTGTGCTGAACTGCAGGGCATGTGTATCACGCCACCAAACCAAGTTCGCACTGAATAGCGCAGCATAAGGCTTTGTACACACTTCGATGTGGGTTTAAAACCATGTTTAAACTGCTTCAACTCTTTCCTTGTCAATGCAGCCACATTGCTGCCTTAACCTGGTTTTTGAAGCATTTTAAACCCACATTATGAGCAAACTACCTACAACTGTGCTGTGCTTTGGAGGGCTGCTCATCAGCAAAGAACAGGATTAACACAGCAGCCCTGTACACTGTTAAGTTCAACCATATTTAGCTTAAACCATTTTAAGACTGGTTATAGACTAGGAAGTTACAGGGTTTAAACTCGGTTATTAAAATGGTTTAAGTAGGGCTGCAGGGTGTCTGCAAACTGTGTTATCTATGTCTTAAATCATGTTAAGCTGTTTAACATGGCTTAAGATGTGTACTGTGACAAAGCCTAAACGTTTCTAATGATAAACAGTCCGGTAAGCAACGTTTCTCTCCTGGTATGGCATGAGAAACTGAGGACTGAGGGCTGATTGGCTAGTCAGGTATTACAGTCAATTGGGTAAGTTGGAGGATGGTGATCGGCAGCTTTTCTCAGAACTTGCTTTGGTGATAAATCCCGCTTGCTTGTTAAGCTTTTCCTGTATTTCTTTTCTTTCAAAATTCCCAGTCAGATGGCAAGAGGCAGTCAGATCAGTGATTAGAATGTCAGGGACTCGGTGGTGTGGTGCGAAAGCAGGATTCTGATAATAAGCCAGAGGTCAGATTGAAGAACAAAGTTCATCAAAGGGGTTTGACAGTACTCAAGACCTGGAGCCAAGCAAACTGTAGCAGGCAGGCAGCAGAAAATTGAAAACTATGCCGCACAGTTCTGGAGAATCGGTTGGTGCTGGCTGATGATCTGTTCTATTGTCAAATCATGAGCAACGAGGGTGGCTGCATTGCCCGCCTGTTCTCACTGCCTGGTGTCTGCACCATTTTCAGAAGTAGGCATAAAGATTTTCTCCATTAGGAAACCATGACCAGAAATGATGTTCTGCCTGGGTGGGTTGTTAGTATCTTTGTGGACTTTAAGTAAAATGTACATGGTGGGAATTTTGGGTTGTGTGCTAACATATAATCACTTTCCGATGTTTCTGATGTTGCAACCAGATGCCTATCCAGTAAAATTGGACTTTTCTTAAAGATGCAATGCACTAAAGTCCATTACTTTATAGTCCATAAGTGCTGGCCTCACAACACTTAGGCTAGTAGCTTTGCTCTAGTTTGGGTTCCTCTTCAGGTTCTGTTGTTGTCTAGACCATCTTGAATGAATCGAGTTACGTAATTAATAACCAGCATCAAAACTGGGGAACTGTACCCAGGAGAATTAAACGTGGAAGCCAGTTTGAAAATGTGTTTTCTTGTGGATATTATTTCATAGACATTACCTTGTGCGGCATCCTGTCTCCTAGTATTGGTCTCAGGTGATGTCAATAATGTATTTTCTATCAGTAGCTCAGTTGTTGCAGTGTCATTTATTTGACTTAGTAGTTCAAACCTTTACTTAAAAGTTTATACTAGAAATCAGTCAGTTCCACATTTGATATATTCAGGACTTGTTTGCCCAATTCCTGAGGGTCCAAGGCTGTCTGGTGTCTATGAGTTCCCTGCTTCACCTCCTTCTCATTGTCTTATTTCATTTTTGTCCCCACACTTTTTATTCTGCTGTTCCTCCTCCTGTAAAAAGTAACTGACCTATCGGTAACTCTTGTTGTTTCCTTGGCTAGTCCATTGGTCTTCCCAATCTAAGTGCACTGAATGACAGTTGTTTCTCCGCTGTTATGATTTGGAGCATGCTTTCCCCATAGGGTGAGCAATGTGGGTGTTCCCAGGCAAATCAGGGCACATTAGTGCCAGTGAACGTCTTCAGAGTGAAGGAGTACTAGCCAGGACTCAGGAAGATTCAATGTCTGAATGAACTTTGGAGCAACAAATCAGGCTATAACACAGCACAATCTGTCTACTAAAATGTAAGTATCAAAACTGATCCATCTTGACACTATGTTTCATTTGATTTCTGTTAAGAATAAAACTCAGGTTTCAGAGATACCTTTCTTCTTTGAAGTGAGAGAATGATTTGTGGCTGGAATTGGGTATGTTCTGTTCGTGGATCTTTTGAGAAAATTTTAGAAGTCAGAAGTAGGATATATTAGAATTGATATGACTGGATGTTGTTTGTGACTGTTGATGTTAGTCACATATTAATATTTCATCATAAGTGGTAGTTCAATGTGCAATGCTGATTTTGACAAACAGAAGCATACAGTTAAGGTAGCTGCATCAAAACAGTGGAATGCAAAAGTCAAGTCAAAAGTCGAATTGTCAGCACCGGGTGTTTTTCATTCTGTTTGTACAGCTAGCCCTCTTACTGAGTTATCATTGAGGACTCTACATCACTTTACGAGCCTTCTTTGGGGAAGCGTTGTTTCTTTTGCCCAGATTTGAAACTGAAATCTGTGCTTCTCACAACCGTCACTTGCTAGCAACTTAATGAAAAGGAAAATGTTTTAACATAGGGCAAGCAACAAAAACATGGAACACATACCATTGGCCCATACTAGCAGGCCCAACTACAGTGGAAGCAATAGAGGCAAAACTACACTTGCAATTTAGCTCCCTGTAGCACTGGGCAAATGAAGATTACAATTTTGAGGTGACACCTGTGACGTCCAGGACACATGGGATCCCAGTATGAAGGTAATCCTCTGTAGTGTCCCTTGAAGGTGTGCCTTCAAATTACACAGCCTGCTTGCATAACTGAGCCTATTATGCATCACTGAACCCAGCCTACTTCATGTTCTCCTACAGGAGATGGGATGAGGGGCACATTGGAGGTACAGAAGGTATATGGACATTAATCACAGGTTTATCACTCACTTTTGCTATACCTCCTTTTGTTCACTGAGTCAAGCAGCACAAGAAGAAAACACTTTGCCCAAGCCAGTGTGAATCATTGCATCCCCACACACACATACTTCACTTTTCCCTCCACAGCAGTCTGATTTGGCAGACGAAGGAGGACTTAATTTACTCTGTGTGTGTGTTTCTTCTCCCATCCTGCATGCATCTATTCCCTGGCCCCACACATTTTCTTCCCTCTGAGGCTCTTTGAAGGGGACTCCATTTGTTACCTTGTGTGTTCTCTCTCTCCCACTCAGCACTGATTCGCTCAGCAAAGAATTACAAAATATCACTGACTCCTCATTTAAAAAAATAGAGAAGTCTCAGGCATCCTTCCTCTCACTGGTTGCTACATTTTGCTAATGTAGGCTCATAATGTTGGTAATTTTCAATATTTCTACACCATATTCCTCACCTGCAGCCCTAACAGCTCTGACCATATTTTGTTAACAGTGCTGCTACTATAGACTTAGGAAGGCTTAATAAAGTTTACAATAACATACAGTGTTTCATTTTCTCCCAGTTGTTACCCAGTGATAGCTCTTAAAGTCCTTCAGTCCTTACTACTATGGACAGCCAGAAAGTCTTCCCATTACTGCTCCTAAATTCTGGACTAGTCACCCTCACTTTCTTGCAGTCTTTGTTTTGCACCTGAGACACTGAAGAATAAAGTACATGTACTAACCAGTGCCTTCAGATTCATTTTTCACCTGTTGTGGGTGCTCCACATGTGTGGCAAATGTGTCCCTCATTTTCTGTATACAGCATCTAGCAATTTATTGTTAAAGTTGAGTTTTAAAAGTTACCTCATGGCAAAGTCCTCCTGTCAATGTTTTTAACTGTATTTGTTACTGATCCTGTTTAAAATGTCTTACTATAAAATATAGTAGTATACAGTATGTTATACCTGCAGTACTTTTATACTTGTTATTCTCTAATGACCTGGGTCATTTGCAGGCTCTTCAAAAGTGACAGCTTTCATCTGACAAGAAGTGGAACCAGTGGGGCAGTATGATAGAAATCTACAAGTTCCTTTTGGGAATAAACAGGGCAAACTGCTGGGAACTATTTAGCAGGAGTGCAGAGTCAAGAATTTGAAGTCTTGAGTGGGAAGAGGCAGGGGAAGGTTTAAGAGGATATGAGGAAGTTCTGTTTTACAGAAAGGATGGTGGAGCCATAGAACAGTTTGCCAGTGGAGGTGGCAGGCACCAAGACAATAAGTGGTTTCAAGCATTGCTGTAACAGAGTGACTTGTTTGCTGGTTGCTCAGATTTATAGCAATAGGTAGGGGAGCAGAGGGGTGGACCAGGAGGATAAAACTCCATATGGACAACAGGTCTTGGGGCTGATAGAGAAGTCTAAACAGAATAGAGGGCCTTTCAACTTTTGCTACTGTCATTATCTATGTTTCTACTCCTAAAATAGGGTTCCAGGGCTAGTGAGTTTAGCAAATACCACATAAATGAATTGAAATTAAAATATGTGTTTACGTCATTCTAAATATTTGGCATGTCATTTCTATATGATAAGATGTAGAAAAATATTACTTTTTATGTCATCTCTCCCTGTGCCATTGGCCCAAGATGCTGTATAGGAATATATTGTAGTAATACAGTTACTCACTCAGCCTACCAAAAAAACACATCTGTTATTCACAAATTAAAAAAGGCACCTGTTACAGCAGATAAATAATCCCTCAGATTCAAAACCAAACTGTTAATTGGGTGGCAGCAGCAAGCACTGTAAAATAGCATTAAATCCCAGTTAATGCCTTTTGAAAGGAAGGCCCCTTGGCTCTATCCTAGAACCTGTATTTTTCATAAACAACTTTGCTCCCTCTTACAAGTATTGTAAAACAGCAGTAGTCCTGCTCTCTATGCTGATGGCACAGTTCTCTATGCCAGTGGGGAAACTGTGACTGACAGTCAGATCTCTTTGCAAACTAGCCAATTTCACATCCAACATTTCCTTCTGCAGAATAAACTAATGTTAAATGCATGAAAATCCCAGATCATACTATTCTGCAATGAATCAAAAGCATGCAGTGCAAGACAAATCTGAAACTGTAACCTGCATCAAGCATTAACTATAACTGGTGCCCCACAACAAGTATCTATGCCTTTGGATATAGTCTAACTTCAAGTGGGATGCACACATTCACTAATAGTAGAAAAGCTGGGCCTAAGACTGCCTTCCTTTGTAAACACAAGGACTGTATCCCACTACGCAACTACAAAAATATTGTCCAGGTAATAACACTACTGCTACTAGAAAATCACAATTCCTTGTAAAATGCCCCTGTGAAATCTCTACTTGGCAAACTCGATTTACTCTATAATGAGATGGTTTGTGTATCCTTGGTCCCTGAGAATACCATCATTATATACTATGCAGGGGTCTTGGATGGATAACTATAAAGGACTTCAGGCAACTGTCATTATACAATTCATACATAAATGCAGTGCATCTAAAGAACCAGAGTATGAGATGTACCTACTGTATTAAAGCCAAGGCTCATTAGAGATGGGATCTGTGCCATCTCTGGAAATGAATTTACTTTGCCAGCTATAAAAACACCTTGGGACTCCAGTTTCCTATATGCTGGCCTACAATCCAGAATAGGCTGCTAGTTAGAGGCTCATTTTAGCTCTCGGCTCTTTATGAAAGCCTTGTGCTAATGGGTCAGTGTCTAACTGCCATATCTCCAATCCCCTATCCTGTTATATCAATCTGGTTAGAGGATAACATATACAAGCACTAGTAAATGCACCTTATACTGTATGTTTTCAGTATATATTCACATCAAATTGTCTTATGTTGTATTTTATGTATTTGTCTGTCATATAATGTCTCACGTAAAGTATCTTACTGCTTTTGTGAAATTGATCTCATTGACTTGTACCAAAGATGCCACTGTAAATGAATCCTGCTTCAATCATCTGTTCGTAACATCAATGTACTGTATATGCAGTAAAGAAAAACAAGAAACTCCATTCAGTCATTAGAGTGAAAGTCACAGTTCAGACAAAAGATCATGAAGGGTCACTGAATGAGAGGCTGTATGGAAGTCATAGGTAGTGATATGCCAAATTACAAATGTCTTTTCCTGCTGGAATTCCACCTAAGTCATAAAAGACCTTTTCTGATGTGACAAACTGTGGAAAATATGGAAATTTAACAACTGATGCAGAATTCTGCAGAGCGTAGCAAATATCTTCAATTCCCACAGTTTTCCTGAACATACATAGATACATAGATACATAGACAGTGTCAGCAGATAAGGACCTATGGCCCACCCAGTCTGCCCATTTGAGCTTGTAAGTTCAGTTTGTTTTCCTAGAAGTCTGTTGCCCTTACCCTGACCTCCAGAATTCCTTTATGTCTATCCCATGCATTCTTAAATCCGTGATTGTTTCAGCCCCACCACTTCCTCTGGCAGGGTGTTCCACTTTCCACCACCGTTCTGTGAAGAAATTCTTTCTCATGTTTCCTCTGAATCGTCCTCCCTCCAACTTCATCCCATGCCCTCTAGTCCTGGAACATCTTTTACTTAAAAATAGTGTATTCCTGCACCCTGTTCCTCCCTGTAAGATACTTGTATGTCTCTATCATATCCCCTCTCCCTCCTCTCCTCCAGGGAGTACATGTTCAGTTCCTTCAACCTGTCTTCATAGGACTTGTGATACAATCCATGCACCATCTTTGTTGCCCTCCTCTGAACCTTCTCTACCCTGTCTATGTCCTTACATAGGTATGGTCTCCAGAACTGTACACTGTACTCCAGGTGGGCCCTCACTAGTGTCTTGTATAGCGGAATTATGACCTCCCTTTCCTGCTGGTGATGCCCCTGCCTATACATCCCAGCATCCCATTTGCTTTACCTGCTGCCTTGTCACACTGTTTCCCTACCTTGAGGTCATCAGAGATGATAACCCCAAGATCCTTTTCCTGCTTGGTGCATGCTATATCCTCACCCCAACTGATATATTGTGCCAGGATTTTTGTGCCCCATATGCATTATCTTGCACTTCTTTGCATTGAATTTTAACTGCCAAACCCCTGACCATTCTTCAAGTTTCTGCAGGTCGCTTCTCATTCTGTCTACACCCTCTGGTGTGTCTACTCTGTTACAGAGCTTTGTGTTTAACATGTTTTATTACTTAAAAAAAACACTGTTCACAGATCAAAATCCACAAGCAAAAAATAACTACAATTTCCTTTAAAGTAATCATGGTTCACATAGCAAAAACATATAATTCACTGAAAAGTACACCAAAGCCTTTTGAAAGCAGAAGTGCGAGTCTGCTAGAATTCTACCTGTGGAATCCCACATCCTACACAACTCTTGTTATAGGTGAAAGATAAAAGTGGGAAAGAACATATGGGAAGGGGAGTTCTATGCTACAGACATTATGGAGGAGACAGCTCTGCCACCAACAGTAATTAGTGATGTCATAAAGTAATCCATTGGATGTGGTGATTTAATTCTGTGTGAAATCTTCAAATGTGATCCAGCTTTGAGGAAAAAAAATCTCTTCAGGCCAAATCAAGCCTCATGTGCTTTGTCAGATCAGTTCATTTTGATTTTCAAATGGTAATATTTGCAAATCTTATTTCTTTTAAACATTTCATTATAGTGCATGGTGGAATGCTATCGTGAATAGAATTCCATTCCCAGAACAGGCTTGTTGTGCTGCCGTAGTGATGCTATGATGGTGCTGTTCTGCACCAGTGATATCACTACTGCAGCACAGCAAGATAAAACATATTTGCACAGGTGCAATGAAGCTGCCATGGTAGTGAGAGCTGGTCTAGAAAGTGAGCTGTGCTGGAAAGAACTGCTACAGTCCTCACTACAGTAAGGCACTGTAAGTGTTGGGGTGACATTGTTTTGGACACAGGATTGTAATATTGGTTGCCCTTACACTATAAAATTTTGTGTATTAGCAACCATACACAAAACTACACATATACAAGGCAGTTTTTAATTTCAAGGTTTCTTTGGTAACTAGAACCTCTCGAGCTGTGCTCTGGAGGTCTTGTGTTACCATGGAAACCTCTAGATAAGAAAACAGCCTTGTTATGTATGATTGCTTGTACACAATCCTCTATATTATACACAAAACAGTACATTCATGATGGGACCTCTCACTTATAGTATTTATTTATTTGAATAATTTAACTAGGAAGTACTGAGCTGACAACAGCTCATTTCCAGATGAGTTCTGGGGTGCTGGGAGAAGGAGATAGCTAACAACATAATACAAGGTAAAATAAATTAAATAATAATAAAAGCAGAAATCTAAATACTAAAGGAAAATTAGTAAATGAAGGCTATTAGATAACAAAAAATGCTCTTAATATATACAGAGGAAAACAATAATGGAACAACAAAAGAAAACATGACAAAGAAAAGAAAAGAGAAAAGAGGAAGGATCAAAGGCAATGTCATGAGTAGGATGACAAAGGTCAGAAAGAAGAGACTTTAGGAGAAAGGAGAAGCAGCAGAATGAAAAGAAAGAGGAAGAGGAAGACTAAAGTTTAGGAAAACGGTAAGAAAAGCCATTTCTCCAACAATAGATTTTCTAGGCGGGATGGTAAATGAATGGGACATATTGTTGCATAGAAGGTAGGAGGAAGTAAAGGAAGGGAGAGGAGAGGAGAGGAGGTTTTGAGATATGAGGGAAGGATGCCAAACCAGAATTTGGACAAAAAGAGACACAGTGGGAAAGGCACATTGCATCAAAAGAGGGATAGAAAGAGCTGAGTAAAGAGAACAGTGGTGAGTATGAGAGAGGCATTCTAAAGCAAAGCAGAAGAAGGAATAAAAGGGGTCCAGTCTGGCAAGGAGGTTTTAGGGGCACTACTGTAGACTAAGTCACCATAGTCAAAGACTGGAAGGATCCTTTTAGTTAAATTTCTCGGTGGGCAGGGAGCAGTATACATGCTTTGTTCCTGTACAAAACACTAAACTTAGGGTGAAGCTTATTTATTTATTAAGAAATTGGAACTGCACCTTTGAGCCAAGGCTCTTTTACAGAGGTTCCATCAACATAACAGGACAAGTAGAACATATATTAACAACAATCCATTACATGCAAAAGCTGTACAAGTGAGCAGCTGACTTGGTGTTGTCTAGGTTGCAGAGCAGCTAATTAGACTGATGAACAGTACACCGAGCATTGTACAAAGTATGCCTAAGGAAGTTGCATAAGGAGTTACAGGGCTGAGAGCAACAATAGATTCATAAGAAACAGGAAGAGGTGGATAGCAGCTCAAGAGCATTGGCAGGTGGGGGAGAGTGGGAAACAGGGATGAAAGAGGATAGGAGGGAAGGATGAGAGAAGTTGAATGATTTAAGGGGGATGTGAGTAGGTGGGAAGGGAAGAAGTAGGGGATAGCAGAAACTTTGGGGAGGGAATAAGGGTGGATGGGTGTGAAGTACTGGTACAGGGAATAACGGGAGGGTAAGGGAGTGTCATAGGGTAGACGTACAGTGAGGGAGGTTGTAATAACTAGGGATTAATCAAGGTTAAGGGGTGGACAGTAATACAGCAGGGGCAGGGAGGAGACAGGGTGGAGGGTGAGGGTGGGAGGTGGAAACAGTGAGGGAGAAGGCAGAGAGCAGTTAGGTGAAGCAATCACAGGATGCACTGGCTACAAGGTGCTGGCATACTTTGCACTTAAAAGCGTGGAGTGTGCAGTATTTGTGACTTCTACCAGAAGAGAACTGAACCAATTCAAGGCTCTAACTTTAAAGGAGCATTGTCCTTGTGTAGTCTGGCAGCATGAGACAGAAAATATTAAACTTTCTGAACTTCTGGTGTGGTGAGAGGAACACAGTGAGGCATGAGTATCTTCAGAATCCCTGGAGGCAAGAGACCTAGTGAGGTCTTTTTTGCTAATATGCAGGTCTGGTATTTTACTCTGCTAGTTAGCTGAAGCCAATAAGCCTGTTCATAAATATCACAGGTGTGAGAGAGGTGTGTGGCTGAGGTGAGGAGCCAGCAAACCTTGTTGAGGGCTAAGGCAATGCAACATAGCACGGTATCAGTGACCGATCTGTAAATCACAAGCCCATAATCAATTATTGAGATTACAGAGCTCTGAATAACAAGAGATAGGGCTTCGACTGTCAGGCAATGTTTATGCTTGTATAACAGCCCAATACATGTATTTGCAGCTTTAGTGACATTGTCAATATGTTTGGCATACAATAGGGTGCAGTCGAGGGTCACACCCAAGTATTTAAAAGGTACACCTGTTCCAGTACAATGCCTGAGCTGTTGCAGATTGTTAGCTATTGGTCTTTATGCTTGTTATGGGTTCCATGGAACAGTATTGTTTTTATTTTTTGTAATTTAAAATGAGTTTATGTGATCTGAGCCAGGCCTCAACTTCCACAAAACTTTTCTGCAGCTGAGACTGAAGGAGGAAGGGATCGTGAGTTGCATATATAGATGACTGCATCATCCAGATACAGAAGAATCCTATCTTGGCAGGAGGCAGGGAGTTTATTCAAGAAGATGCTAAAAGTAAGGGACCCAAGATAGACCCTTGAGGAACTCCTGACCGAACTGGAAGGGTAGTTGAAAGTGCCTTACCAATCCTAACCTGTTGGGTGCGGTCAGTAAGGTAGCTCTGAAACCAGCGGGTGTCATTAGATAGACCTAGGAGAGACAGTTGTTCGATCAGCAAGAGTGGTTGATGGTGTCGAACACCTTGGTCAAATCAATATAAGTGGCCCCAACAAGTTGGCCAAGATCTAGAGCATTGTGTAGGCAGTTAGTGAATTCAAGGAGAGCAGTGGAGGTACAGTGCACCATTTGAAAGCCATGCTGCTGTGGACATTGCAGGTTATATTTCTGCAGGTGCTCAACAAGCTGATCAGCAACTATCCATTCAAAAGCTTTGGAGAAGTGGGAAGGATGGAGATAGGCCTGAAGTTGTTGACTAGAGTCTTATCACCACTTTTGTGTATTGGCATCACCACAGCAGATTTCCATTTTAGAGGAATTGGGAAAGTATGAGGGAATGACTGAGGATTTTAGTAAGGGGACAAGACTTCATCAATGGTGAGGGCAAGAAGTTTCAGATCAAGGGACTCTCCACTATATCTGGACCTCCTAGTACTTTTAGCAAGTGTTATTTTGGCTAGACCTTTGGTAATTGCTTGAAATAGAACAGTGAGTGCCCATGTATCATTCTTGTTTTGTCTGAAGGTACTCCATCAGAGGACTGTCAAAAGTTTGGGGAAGCACATAACTAAGGTCTGTGAATGCAGTGTTAAATGCATTTGTTATGGTTTATGATCCAAGGTAATGCTGCCTCTAGGTTGTGCATAGAGGAGGTTACTTTAGGGTCTTTTCCTGTAGCTTACAAAAGGTTGCTCCAGAACTTTCTCCCATCTTTCTAGGTGCAAGATAGGGCGCTCCTATAGTAGTTTACTTTCTCTGAGTGGATAGCTCTGGTGCAGGCATTCCTAGCTGTTTTGTAAGCCTGAAAGTCTGCTTGAGTCCCAGTGACATTGGCTCGATACAAGAGAAGGTCCGGGATTTAATTTGTTCAAGGAGATCTAGAATAATCCATAGGTTATTGACAACCTTGCACATGCATTTCTTGAATGGTGCATGGACATCACATGCAGAGCTGAAGCTGGATATAAAATACTCAAGAGCTGTATCCACATCAGGGCTGTGTCAATTGATGATCAATCATAATCCCGTAGGAGTGTTTTAAGGGCCCTAGATGCCCTTGAGCTAACACTCTGCTGCAAATGGTTTTGGCAGGGGTTTGGTGAATTTATTTGACTAGATGCATATGATTGGAGTACGGTCGTCTTGAGGAGTCTGGTAGAACTTCAGTTTTTGTGATCTGCTGTGGAGACCAGTAAGCACCCAGTCCAGTAGTGTGCTGGTCCCCATTCTGTAGTTAATCCTGGTGGGTGACTGAACCATTGTGAAATGTTAGTGGCAGTCAGGGCATCCTTGTAGCTGTTTGCACTGGGGCCAGCCAGTTTACGCTGAAGTCACCAAGCATAATGACTTCCATGTTCTGATCAAGGAAATTGATATAGTCAAGTAGGGAGTGAAGGCCCTGATTGGTTAGTCAGGTAGTATATATATATATATATATATATATATATATATATATATACTGTACATACTGTAGCGCCAGTGAGGATCTTATTATGTGCTCCAACAACATCTTGGTGGCAAGGACCTGTATATCAAATCAAATCAAATCATCTTTATTTATAAAGCGCCTTTCAGAACCAAGAGCTGTACAATAAATATATATATATATATGTATAGATTAAAATAATCATAAATTAAGAACCATAACTAGGATATGCTAAACTGAATAAATATGTCTTTAACTCCTTTCTGAATTTCTCGACGGTTGAACATTCTCTCAACCAATGAGGTAGAGAATTCCAGGGTCGGTGCTAAAAAGCAAAGGCACGAGATCCCGATATTTTTAATCAAACCCTGGGAATCTCCAGCAATCCCTCATTGGCAGAGTGGAGAGGACAGAGGGGCAATAGGGTACCAGGATTAGGCATGGTCAGGACATGACCTGTGAAGGACTCTTTAGGTAAAGGACACAGTCCCCACTTTTCTTAGTAGCCTTCTTGTCTAAAGACTGCATATCCAGGTATAGCAATTGTGGAATCTGGGATCTTGGGGACAGCCACATCTCAAGCACTGCCAGGATATCAGGGTTGTGCTGAGAAACCCAGGCAGTCAGGGCATCTAATTTATTGGTAAAAGCAAAAGTCAGAGCACACCTTAACCCCCTCCATATAACAATAAACATATTTATTTTTCAGCCTAGATTAGCAACTTACTATTTTTATTTCAAAAGGGTGGGGGTCTCTTAGTATTCACCTTAGGGCCCTGCAGTGAAGTCACCCAGCTACCAGCGTTGAGGTAGAACTCCATCAGCTGGGTCCCTACTCTAAAATGCAACTGCCTCAAATGGCTTAAATTTATAGGTGCATCAGTCCAAAATTGGTTTAATTAAGGTGTGGGCCCATCCAATGTGCAGGTAGCTGCTGGGAGCTAGTTAAAAGAGCACCTATAATTCTCCATTTACAAACCAAGTCCAATATTAACTGCTCACTCTTGCTGATTCACAAACTATAATGGGATTTTAAATGAGTTTTAAATGAGGCGCTACTGTGTATGGTATACATTAACAAAAGCAAAAGTCAAGCACATCCTGACCCCCCATATAACAACCCTATAAAGGTAAGCCATCTAAGACAGTTGCAGTTTAGAGTAGGGACCTAGCCGATGGGTAGTCTACCTCAATGTTGGTAGCTGGGTGACTTCTCTGCAGGCCCTGAGGTGAATATCAAGAGACCCCCACGCTTTTGAAATCAAAATAGTAAGTTGCCAATCTAGGCTGAAAATATATATGTTTATTGTTATATGGGGGGCCAGGTAAGCTCTGACCTTTGCTTTTGTTGATGTATGCCATACACAGTAGCACCCCTCATTTAAAATCTCATTCAAAATCCCATTTATAGTTTGAGAATCAGCAAGGGTGAGCAGTTAATATTGGATTTGGTTTGTAAATGGAGAATTATGGTGTTCTCTTTAACTAGCTCCTCAGCAGCTACCTGCACATTGGCTGGGCCCACACCTTAATTAAGCCAATTTTGGGCTGATTCACCCAATAAAGGTAAGCCATTGAGGCAGCTGCAATTTAGAGTAGGACCCAGGTGATGGGTGGTCTACCTCAACGTGGTAGTTGGGTGACTTCACTGCAGGGCCCTGAGGAGAATACTAAGAGACTCCCATGCTTTTGAAATCAAAATAGCAAGTTGCCAATCTAGGCTGAAAAATATACTGCATATGTTTATTGTTATATGTGGGTCAGGGTGTACTCTAACTTTTGCTTTGTTGATGTATGCCATACACAGTAGCACCCTCATTTAAAAATCCCATTTATAGTTTGTGAGTGAGCAAGGGTGAGCAGTTAATAATGGATTTGTGTTGTAAATGGAAAATTATGGCATTCTCTTTTGACTAGCTCCCAGCAGCTACTTGCACATTGGCTGGGCCTACACCTTAATTAAGCCAATTTTGGGCTGATGCTCCTATAAAGGTAAGCCATTTGAGGCAGTTACAATTTAGAGTAAGAACCCAGCTGATGGGTGGTCTACCTCAACATTGGTAGCTGGGTGACTTCTCTGCAGGGCCCTGAGGTGAATACTATTAACTGACCTCTTTTTGAAATCAAATAGTAAGTTGCCAATCTATGCTGGAAAAATATATATGTTTATTGTTATGTGGGGGTAAGGGTGTGCTCTGACATTTTGCTTTTGTTGATGTTTGCCATACACAGTAGCATCCTCATTTAACATCTCATTTAAATCCCATTTATAGTTTGTGAATGAGCAATGGTGAGCAGTTAATATTGGATTTAATTTATTGGGTAGACTGCAGATGTTTATGCTAGCCAGAAGAACTGTGCCATCTTGTCTGTTAACCTTTGCTCCAAGCTGAGGAGGCCATGGTTGGGGTGAATGTTGCCAGAGATAGTTAACAACATCAGTATTAGGCATTTTAAAAGAGCCATGAAGTAGATACTGTGGAGAACCTGGGCCTTTTTGGATGGTTCTTTGCCAGCTGGTCAAAGTAGCATAGAAATCAGTTAACAAGAGTGATTAGCTGAAGAGGACTGGATAATTCTCCAGGGTCTGGGGAACCAGCCAAGAGTGAAAAAGTCGTGGAGAGATTTGCTAATGTGATTCTAGTAGGTGTGATTTGTAACAGTCCCATAGGCAGATAGGGATATTAATCATTGTGGTCAGTGAATAGGTAGAGTTGGTGTTCACCTATTGTACCAGAGGAGTAATTAGTGGGATTGCCATAAACAGACATGGCATGAGAAAAGCAGATAATATTTTGGACCAACGGTGAGGTGCCATAATAAGTAGAAACACCAAAACAGTGGGGTATTCCTTTAGCATAGTGGATAACTAGGATAATAGAGTATTATTATGATTGTGACACCTAGCCAGGGCAGGAAGAGTGAGCACAAGTGTCCAGAGTTAGGAAATTAGATTTAGCCATAACTGAAGTAGAAATAGCCCTGATAGAGGTTAGAAATTAGCCCTATAAGAGCTATAAATAGTCCTTATTGGGTCTAGGGCAAATGTATCTTGCAGAGCATCCAGTGACAGATAACTGTGCAACTTGTAGCTTGGATAAATGAGCAGCTTAAGGTTAGCAGGGAACAATGATTTGCTTAGCTGTTCAGGTTTATAGCCAATGGGAGAGGATGAGGGAGAGAGGGGAGGAGCCCAAGTGTGTTAATAGAGACTGGAGTCGGGGCAAGAGGGTGGGACAAAATAGCTAGTCTAGAAGAAGCAGATCCCAACAGCTCCAAACACTGTAGTGTTGTGCCACCAGTTACAAGCTAGGAGGTCTTGGCTTGTCAAATCAGACTGCAGGGTCTGGATTCCCTGAGGAGGAGTGAGCAAGCCATACCTTTTGCTTCAGCTGATGGGCAGATGGCGAGGGCTTGGCGGCAGAAGCAAGCTGGTCGCAGCCAGGAGAAGGTGTAGGGTGCCGGTTCAGTGGAGAACCTGTAGAAGGAAAGAAAAAGAAGGGGTTAGGAGTTAAGGCTGGAAACGGTGGGTGGTAACAGTACTACACAAAAGGATGAATTAGTGGGCATGTAGAGAAGTAGTGAGGAGTAGGAGAGGAGAGGATTACAATGAGTTGCCTTGCAGGGGGTGTCGCCTCAGCACCATGGAAAGCGAAGGCAAAACTAATTAACAAAAGCCAGAGGGTGGTAGCTACGGAGGGCAGCAGGTACGGTAGCTAGTTTGCAGAGTCTGAATAACAAAGAAAGTACAATTAAATGTCTTAAGGGAGAGAAGAGAGTAAAAGCAGGAGAAGGGCAAGAGAGAGTTGAGGGCTAGCAATGCAGTATTCAAAACAGATTAAGATTTTACAAAATGGCAGTAACATATAATGCAAATCCCAAGGTACAGTCTAAATAGACTAAAACATTAAATACAGATCCCTAGTTCTGTCTTAGTAAATTCAGAAAATTCTAGAGCCATCTAGGTAATACAGAAGAATTAAGGCATCTCATTTAGTACATTTTCCAGGTGTGGTTTAAATAAATTCAGAAAGATTAAGTACAAATCCCATATGCAGTCTAACTAAATTCAGAAACATCTGGTACCACTTTTAGTACAAACCTCTCAGTGCGGTCTAATTAATTTAGGAAAAGTGAGGAAAATAGATATTACAGTGTAGTCAAGTGAGAATTAATTACCAGGAGACATTTACAGGGTTAGAAGGCAATTATATCACAAAGACATATACATGGTAGAAGGCAATAAATTTAGAAGGCAGGAAGCGGCCAGTTTTAAATAAAAGCAGTCCGAAATAGTTCATCTAAGAAGCAGACCCCAATGGCTCCAAACACTATAGCGTTGTAGCCATCATTTACAAACTAGGGGTCTTGGCTTGTCCAGTTGGATTGCAGGGTTTGGATTCCCTGAGAGAGTGAACAAGCCGCATTTTGCTCAGCTGACAGGCATGGCAGGTAGTGAGAGCTCAGCCGGTAGGAGCAAGCCAAGCCACAACCTAGAAGGAGGCTGGGGTCCCGGGTTCAAGGAGAACCTGTAGAATGAAAGATGAAAGAAGGGTTTAGGAGTTAAGGCAGAATTGGTGGGTGGTAATAGTACTACATAAAAGGATGAATTAGTGGGTGGGGTATAGAAGTGAATAGATGTAAGTCATTTGTGACTAGACCTGTTACTTAACCTTTGTGAAGTAGGTGTCTGAAAGGAAGGGAAGGCACTTCCCTGGGTGGAGGGTCAGGAGTTGTAGTTTATTGTTTCTGAGGTACAGAATGGGATCAGAGCAGTGCAACAGGAGTTTGTGGAGTTGTGAAGGGCCTTGACAAGTAGCACACACGTTAACTTTCTTGGAAGTGCTACGTCTATGGCATGGATGAGGCTAGGGTACACCACACCATGGGATTCAATGACTGGTTGAAAACTGCAGAGCTCAGATTTGGCTTCATTGGGGACTGGGCTCCACCTGGAGAGATGCAGGCCTATACTGGCATGATGGTCTGCATCTATCCAGAAGGAGAAACAGGATCCTAGGTGATAGGTTTAAATGCTTCATTGGTAAGAATTTAAACTAGCCAAGGGGGAGGCACTGAAAAGGAGAAGGGAAATCCTGCCCCCAAAACAAATTCAGGGTAGTTAGTAAGGTAAACACCAAGATAGAGCAGTCGATAGGAGAAGGGCAGGGGTAAATGGAGAAAAGACAAAGGCAGTAAGGACAGGATGGGGCAAAAAAAATAAAGCCATAAAAAATGGAGGGTAATGAGTACCAATGCCTGTAGTCTAGGTAAAAAGCTCCCTAAATGGTGCCTTGATGGAAGAGGGATGCCTGAATATCGTGGCAGTGACAGAAACATAGTACACGAGAACCATTGCTGGGATGTCAACATACCAGGGTACACAATCTACAGCAGGGACAGGGAGGGAAGAAGAGGAGGAGAAGAGCTCTCTATGTAAGGAAGGGATCAAGCAACAGAACTAAAGGGTAAACAGGGAGGAGGGAGGCACTGTTGGTCACCCTGGAGACTGAAATGGCACCACAACCTGCACAGGGGTTGTATATAGACCCAAGTCTCAGGGGAGGAAATGGACAAGGAAATGATAGAAAGCCTCCTTAGGATGGCAGAGAAAGGGAGATATTGCTGTGTGGGACCTGAATATGCCAGATGTTAACTGGAGCACCTTTGCTGCAGCCACATCCAAGAGCAGGACCATTCTCAATGCCTACAGGGGCATGCCTCAGACAGCTAGTTTTGGAACCCACTCAGGAGGGAGCAATCTTAGACCTGGTACTCTCAAATGGGGATGGAGAGTGGATCTCCGATCTTGACGTGGGCAGCCATCTGGGAACAAGCTACCACCAAACAATGTGGTTCATGATAAACTTAGCGAGAGTCAAGCCATGCAAAAGTGGAGGCACTGGACTTCAGGAGGGCTGATTTTGTCAAATGGGAGAGTGCCTCAGAAAAGCACAAACAGGCAAGAAGGTGGGCTGGAGCAACAATGGGAAACATCAAAACTGCTATCACAGAGGCAACAAGCCTTTGTGTGAAGCAAATAAACAAATCAAAATTAAAAAAAAACACTAAGGTTCTCAAAAGAAGTGGCGGGAAGGTTAGGGAGAAAAGATAGCATTCAGAAAGTATAAAGAAACAGAAGGAGCAGGACAGAGAACTGTACTGGTTAAAGCAGAAGGAAGTGGGAAGGCAGTCAGAATAGCAAAGGCCCAGACTGAGGAAAAGACAGTCAACTCAGTTAAGAAGGGGATCAAATATGTTATAGGTACATTAGGGAGCAAAGAAAGACTAAGGCAGGGATACTGAGGCTGAATAAAGAGGAAGGTGGTTGGGCAGAGAGTGACAGTGAAAAGCAGGGCTACTGAATAAATACTTCTGCTGTATTCACAACGGAAGAGCCGGGGTGCCTAAATCCAGTCAATAGAAGCACTTTGGATAGGGGGTTGATATTAGTCCTTCCACAGAAGAAAGGGTTCTGAAAGAACCCTAAAACTGAAGGTTGATAAAGCAGTGGGGTCTGATGGTATCCACCCATAATTCCAAAAGAACTAAGGAAGAACTAGTAACACCACTGACTACCCTTTTAATAAATCATGGGAGGATGGTGTGGTACCTGAGGACTGGAGGAGGGTGAATGTGATCCTCTTACAAAAGTGGGAGCAAGACAGAGGCAGGAAACTACAGACCTGTCAGTTTGACTTCAGTGGTAGGGAAAATGATGAAATCACTTCTGAAGGAAAGAATTGTTGAGTACCTAGAGGCCAGTGGGGCACAGGACCCAAGGCAGCATGGATTTACAGCAGGAAGGTCATGTCCAGACAAATCTAATGGGTTTCTTTGTCTGGGTGGATCAAAGTTGTAGACCGGGAGGGGCTGTGGACATGGCCTACCTAGACTTTAGCAAGGCATTTTACACAGTCACGCACAAAAGATTAATAAACAAATTAGCCAGCCTGGGAGTGGGTCCCAGGGTGGTAGCCTGGGTAAAACACTGGCTGGACAACAGGACACAGAGGGTAATAGTAAATGGAGTCCACAGTGAAGAAAGTGGGTTACTAGTGGTGTACTGCAGGGTTAGTACTGGAGCCAGTCCTTTTAATGTCTTTATAAGTGACATTGCAGAGGACTGGAAGGAAAAGTATGTCTCTTTGCAGATGACTCAAAGATCTGCAACAGGGTTGATGCAGGTGGATGGAAAGGATGAAAAGGGACTTGGCAAGGTTGAAGGAATGGTCAAATGTATGGTAACTTAGATTAAAACGCAAAGAAGTGCAAAGTAATGCACCTGGAAACAAAAAACCCAGGGAAGAGTACACAATGGAGGGGTGAGATACCGACAACAACAAAATGGAAAGGGACCTGTGGGTAGTCATATCAGATGACCTAAAGGTGGGCCAGCAATGTGAGAAGGCAGTAAGGAGGCCTGGGGGATACTGGGATGCATAGGAGAGGCATAGCCAGTAGAAAACAGGAAGTTGTTGGCACTCTGTACAGACAGTTGGTAAGACCACATCTGAGTACTATGTACAGTTCTGGAGACCCCATCTCCACAAAGACATAGACAGGGTGGAGGCTGTCCAGAGGAGGGCAACCAAAATGGTGCAGGGTCTGCATCAGAAGACATGTGAAGAAAGACTAACGGAGCTTAAGATGTATAGCCTCGGGAAAGGAGAGAGGAGGACATGATAGAAACTTTTAAATACCTCAAGGAATCAACAAAGTCCAAGAGGGTAGCATATTTCAGAAAAGAGATGTGCAAGAACAAGGGGCACAATTTGAAGATAGAGGAATGGCTCAGAGGTAATGTTAGAAAGTATTTATTCACAGAGAGGTTTGTAGATGCATGGAACAGCCTTCCTGAGGACATCGTAGAGTCAAAAACAGTGGGGAATTCAAGAATGCATGGGACAGACATAAGGCAATTCTAGTGGGGGTAGGAGGAAGTAGGCTATTGGTTAATTAGGATCTGCAGCTTATCCATTAGGTAGGGAAATGGGCAGACCAGGTGGGCCAAGCGGTCCTTATCTGCCATCAGATTCTATGTTTCTATGTTTCTAAGAGAGAGGAGGATTACAATGAGTTGCTTGAAGGGGATGTCTCCTTAGTACCACAGAGAGCAAGAGGCAAAACAGATTAACAAAAGCCAGAGGGCGGGAGCTATGAAGGGTGGCAGGTACGAGTAACTAGTTTGCAGAGTCTGAATAACAAAGAAAAGTACAATTAAATGTCTTAAGGGAGAGGAGAGTATAAGCAGGAGGAGGCAAGAGAAGGTTGAGGGGCTAGCAACGCAGTGAATGGTGAATAGTATCAATGTGCACAGAGAAATTAAGATGCTGGTCAAGGCAGACCCAGAGGTACTTAAAGGAGAAGACATCATCAATTATAGCACCATCAGGGGTATTAAACAGAGGACGAAATAAACTTGACAACCTCGGACGGTACCAAAAGTCTTAGAGACTGTATTTTGTATTAACAGACAGTTGGTTAACCTTATAACCAGCGCTACATGTTGTCAAAATCCAACCGTAGCTGGGAGGTGAGGTCATGGGAGAGGAGCCAGAAGCAAAAGAAGTGTCATCAGTGTATATATAAATGGACGACCTAACAGACAGAGGGTAGGTCATTTAGGGATATTGAAAAGAGACTAGGACACAGGACATACCCTTGGGGATGCCTGTGCTAATGGAAGGGATAATGAAATGGATTTACCTGTCCAGACAGCTTGAGACCTGCCTTTAAGGTGAAAGAAAACTAGCTGACTGAAGAGTCAGAAAAGCCAGCTGCATTTTGTTTGTCCAGTAGGAAGGGATGCGCCACAGTGTCAAAAGCCTTAGCAAGATCAACAAAAATTGCAGAAGTTATCAGTCCTTTATTCATTCCTCTAGGTATGAAATCAGTGAGCTGAATGAGGGAGGTAAAAGTGGAGTGGGATTTCCTATAACCAGATTGGAAGGGGTGAAAAAGGAGGAATTGTTGAGATAGGAAGCACGCTGAGACATACAATCCATTCTTGTAACTTAGCAAAGGTAGAAAAGGAGAGAAACTGGATGGAAGTTACCAGGAGAAGTGGGATCACAACCTTTGTGAATGAGTATGACAATGACCTGTTTCCAGATGACAGTAAAAGTAGCAGAAGAGAAGGAGAGATTTAGAAGTAAGGTAATTGGAAGAGCAGTGGCAAGTGCCGAGTGAAGGAGAATCTTAGGGTCAAGACCATCAGGACTACTTCCCTTTAGTAGATTTAGGGAAAGCAGGGCCTTTAGACAAACAGTAGAGTGATAGGAGAGAAGAGACTGAAGGAGAAGAAGGAGGGAGAGTGAATGAGGATAGGTGATAGAGGAAGGATAAGAGAAAGGGCACAGGTAGTCAAGTAGGAATTAAAAGAGTCAGCATAGCAGAAAGGTCAGAGACAAGGGAGTCACCAACCTTTATAGTGGTAGGGGAGAAAAGGAATGGATAACCTTCCAAAATTGGGAACGCTACTGTGAACACTAGAAAGGACTCCTACTAATATGAAGTTTAGATAACAGAAGACCTTTAGAGAACATACAGATGTTCAGTAGCAAGTTTTGAACAAAATAAGTTGATTTTAAACCATATGGGCTCCAATGAAGTTTATATCTGTGGCTGTAAAAATACCAGCTCTAAAGAGGTATTGCAGGTTCAAGTTCATAATTTCTATATAATCCTTAACAAGAGTTTAACAAATAATGAAGTCTTGATTCCCATCACCTCAGATCCTGGGACTAAAGCCAGTGATTGAACTTTGATGTAAGTGCTGTGCTGCAGCTTGCCACGTTCTTCTTGAAAGAGCATTTTTCTTCCTTTTTATTGCTCTTATTGCCCGTTAAAATTCCTTGAGAACTACCAGAGAATTCGTGTGTGTGTGTGTGTGTTCTCGAGTCTTCCTCAATTGACCGAGAGAACTTAAATTTTAGTTTGCTATCTTAGTCAGGGCTTTAGTTATGGTTTTTAACATAGGCAGGGCAGGGGAGTGAGGTAGTTCAGGCAGTAAGCTTTATTATTTTCAAGATAGTTTTGCAGCTCACTTACAGTTTTGGACTGCCTCCTGGGATTCCCGGTTGCTGGTGTGTTGGCATTTCTCCATGAGTTCCACTTCTGTTCTGTTCATCTCAGCTGCTGATTCTGGTCCAGCACAGCACCTCACTGGAGGGTGCTTTTTGATTGTCGGAGGGGCTGACTCCTGAGGAACAACCCCACCCACCACCTCCATTGGTTTGAAGACAGGACGTGTTGCGGCTTATTGTTTATGCGCCTCCAGTTGTTGTGGATTGTGCACCTTGCTGGTGCTTTTTTCTATCAGATGAAAGGACCATTGATGTTGTTTCAGTCTCGCTTCAGTGGGACTGCATTCCGGGCACACGGTTGCAGAGGCGCCCATGTTGTTGACCCTGGAGCAAAGGATTACCGCTGGACTGAACTATCATAGCTGGTTCCGTGGAGTGTCACGGAGTTATCGGGCTGCTTTATGGACTGGAGCAGCTGGCTGAGCCGAGGTGGAGGTAATGCTACCCGGACTTGGACTTATGCCCTGTGAATTTATCGGTTAGGGGCCAAAGAGTCTCACACTCCAGTAAATTCTTTGAATCCCATTAATTGGTGAGAGTGACCTGGGGCACCATCAGGAGTATATCTTGAGGTTGTATCCTAAATTGTTTTTGTGACTACGAGGACTGAAGCAATGATAGGGCCCTTGCCTTAAAGTGGTCTGGCAGTGGAGCTGGTATTTATTTTTGCCATTTTTAAATTATTGGGATATTTATGTGAGCTACAGACTGTTCTCCTGGACTTGTTACAGATTATTTGTGGGCTTCCTGCTGTCTTGGTTGTGGGTGGGGGTTGTTTGGGTGGAGGGTGAGGTTTAGTTTTAATGTATATGTGTGTGTGTGTGGAGTGTGTGGTATTGAGCTCTTTGTAGAGTGTTTGTGGTTGTGTTTTTTTTTTTTTTTTGGGGGTTCAGGATTACATGGTCAGGAAGGATGTGTCTGGGAAAGTATGAGGGCCTGGGGTGGGCCAGGATAGTGTATGGGGCATCCTTGCTGCTCGATCTTGCCTTTTTCAGCCTCCAGTGTCTGTTACTACAGCAAGGCGCTGTAGGGAGGTTGGAATGGAGGAACCACAGGATTCGGTCAAGGTGGGGTGCTCCATGCACTGTGGTTGGTGGCGATTGAGGTAGTGGGGTGCAGAAGGCACCCTGGGATTAGACGGGCCTTAGGGAGGGCCAGAAGTGTTTAGTTCCTGTCACCAGGGTTCCCACCAGACTGAGTGGGCAGGCAACCAGAGGGGCTGAACTGTCCACCAATCCCTGAGGGCAGTGCTTGCAATGCCTGATCGGTCAGAAACAAGACTGCAATTATAGTGGACTTGGTTTCTTTGGCCGTTCTGGCTTGCATCATGGAGACCTGGATCGGTGATGATGCTGGCCCTGTTCTAGAGGCCGCGCCCCACTCAGGTATACCGAGTGTACTGCCCCAGAGTGGAACGCAGGGGCGGGGGTAGCCATCTGTTTTAGATCTGAGCTGGGCATCACGCTACACACAGTGGGAGCACCAAATTCATTTGAATGTGTGGTCATCTGTGGGGTCTGGGTGCAGGTTGCGGATTCTCCTGATTTACCACCCTTCTGGGGTGATGTGAGATTTGCAGGAGGTGGTCAACTCTTCCTTCGGGAATATTGGAGGCCCCAGATGTTTAGTGCTGGGGGCTTCAATGTTTGGGCCGAGAATGAATCTTCTCAGCTTGGTTACAACTTCCTCCAGATGATGTCATCTCTGGGCTTTGCACAAGGAATTTTCTCTGCGACCCATCAGGTTGGCCATAGTTGGATCTGGTGTTCTCACTGGGGCTTGAGATAAATAGTCTCAGCATTGATTGGGTCATTTGGTCCGATCATTGCACAATGAAGTTCAGGTTTGGGGCCCCTTGACAGCCCTCCCTGCAGAGATGGTCAGCTATTGCCCTTTGAGGGGTTGACCTCTGAGGGTTTTTGCGTGGCTGACCTATCTAGTGTGGACAGTACATGCTGGGGATGTCGACGTACTATTATAATAAGGTTTGTCTGCACTCAATCTCTCTCTAGCCAGCTTTCGTATGACTCCAGGTCTTCACTTAAGGTCCCTTTGGTATGATGGGAGCTCAAGGTGATGAAGACTTTGGGTCAGAGATTAGAGTGCTGCTGGCAGAAGTCTGGCCTGGAGGTAGACAAACTGACCCTACATGTGCATTACGGTGCATACCAGGGCAATCAACCATAAGAAGGCAGAATTCCTATCCAGGGAGATTGTTGCCAGGAGGAACTGACCAACTGTACTCTTTCGGACTGTGGACAGGCTTCTTCATCCTTTCTGTCTACAGCCAAATGTAGCCTTTTCAAACACATTGAGCGAGGAGTTTGCTTAGTTCTTCTCAGAGTGTCTGCCATCAGGCAGGGGTTCCGCAGTGGACCAGAGTTTGGCTGACAGTGGTCGCCATGGGCAACTGGAGATCACTGTGCCTGCTTGGGGTGAGTTTAGACTAGTGGAGGTGGCTGAGGTCAGTGAGATTGCATCCAAGCTTCAGCACACCTTTGTGAACTGGACCGGTGCCAACTCATTTCTTAATGAGATGTGTTGACTCTGTTGGCCCAGTGTTTGCCTTGATTTTCCAGTGCTCTCCTTGTCAGAGGGGTCTTCCCCGATGTTTTGAAGGAGGCATTGGTGAGACTCTTCTGAAAAAAACATTGTTGAACCCTGACGTCAAGGCAAATTACCATCCTATCTCCAATCTTCCAATTTTGGGTAAGATTGGGGAGAAGGTGGTGGTGCTTAGCTTGAGGAGCATCTCGTGGCCCATGATTTATACGAGTTGCTCCAGTTTGGAATTTCATGAAGCCATAGCACAGAAACTGTGCTAGCTCAGGTGCATAATTACCTCCTTAGGGCTAGAGATTGAGGAGGGCAATTCTTGTTCTCCTCAATCTCTCTTCAGCATTTGACATGGTGGACCATCGAGTGTTACTTGACCACCTAAGGAATTCTGCGGACTCCGCACTGTCATCTGCTGGTTTGAGTCTTTTCTATTGAACAGGAGGCAGAGAGTAGTGATGAAGAATTTCTCCTCCTCCCTGGCCACCTGTCATACAGGAGTTCCCATGGTTCGGTCTTGTCATCGATGGTGTTTGCCGTGTATATGCTGCCCTGGGAGAGCTCATTAAGAGGTACAGTCTGGGTTTTCACTGCTATGCTGATGATACCTAGCTGTATCTTTCCTTTGCCCCTGGAACATCTTGCACAGTGGAAGTGCTTAGCATCTGCCTTTCTGAGATCAATGACTGGATGGCCTCCAGCTGGTTGCGACTGAACCCCAGTGAGACAGAGGTACTGTTGGTGGAGTCGAACAGAGGGTGTGATAGGTTGGCCTCTGGTGCAGAGACAGGGCTTTGTCTTGGCTCTGTACCATTGAAGCACCTCTAGGGTGTGTGATCTGGGCTATTCTTGACAGCGATTGACACTTGAGTTTCAGATGGCGCCCGTTGTCTGTACCAGTTTTTATCATCTGAGGAATATCACCAGAATAAAGCCCCTAGTTCCGCTGGACCTCCCACTTTGGTGCATGCCTTGTAACATCCAGGCTTGACTATTGTAATGCACACTATCCTCGGGTCTCTGGGGTACCCTGCGCCAGCTGCAGTTGGTGCAGAACACGCAGCTGCCTGGCTGTTGACAGGACAGTCTAAGTATTGTCACTTCACTCTGGTGCTGCGTCAACTGCACTGGCTGCTGGTTAGTGGAGGGTCCTCGCAAGGTGTGGGTTTGTCACCTTAAGGGGCCCTACATGGCTTGGGCCCTGGCTACCTGAAGGACCTTCTTGCCCCTGCGCCTCGGGTCAGCTCCTCCACCTCCTGGGCTCGTGATTCCCAGGACAAAGTTAAAAACTGCTGGTGACAGAGCATTTAGTGTCGCCGCCACTGCCCTGTGGAATTCACTTCTTTAGCCATCAGGAGGCCCCTTCTGTGGAGATTTTAAGGCCAGCCTCAAGGACTTCTTGTATAATCAGGCCTTCCTAGACTGTGTTTTATAGTCCCCACCGTCTTTTAGAAATCGATGTTTAATTTAGTTTTTGCTATTTTGAATTTAGTTGCTGTTGAGGGTAGTAAATTATATTTTAACTGTTTGGACTATTGTATATAAATATTTAATATTATGTGGTTTTGTATTTATTCTGATTGTTGTATGGCACCCAGAGCCTCCGGATGGGCGTCTCTTAAATAAAACTTTCCTTGCCATTGGAGGAAAACATAAGAGGTGGAGCTGGAATAGAAGGTGGACAGGCAGAATAGTGTGGAAGACCATGTATACAAAGCTGCTGCCTGGGAAATAAATACCCAGACCTGGTGGACTTGATGGCAGAGGCTGAATTAGACATACTGGCAATAACTGAGACATGGTATACTGGATATCATGACTGGGAGATGAGAGTACCAAGATATGTTCTAGTAAGGAGGGATAAGGATGGTAAAAAGGGAGGGTTGGCCCTTTAAGTCAGGGAAGGTATAAAGGCAACTTAGGTACAGGGCAAACAGGGGGATGCTGAGGCAATGTAGGTCACCCTTTGAGGCTGGAAATGGGATGGCAGTTCACAAAGGGTGATCTACAAGCCTCCTGCTCAGGGAGGAGGCAGACAGATTGATAATAGAAGAAATACACGAGATGGCAACTAAAGTGGAGGTACTGCTGTTTGGTGCTTTAATATGCCAGATATGGACTGGGACAACCTGGTGGCAGCCTCAGCCAGGAGCTGAAACATCTTGGACTCCCTGCAGTGGGCAGATCTCAGGCGGCTAGTGCTAGAACCCACCAGGGGCAGGGTGATTCTGGACCTAATACTGACCAATGGAGACAGAATCACAGATGTCCAGGTAGAAGGCCATCTGGGGTCCAGTGACCATAACACAGTGTGGTTTAACATGAGTACTAGGACAGAGTCAAGCCACACAAAGGCAAGGGTCTTGGATTTCAGGAGGGCATACTTTACTAGGATGTGGCTAGATGTCAGGGAGGCCCAGGTAAAGAGGGATGGAAAAGAGGAGTTGAGGAGCAGTGGGCAAACCTAAAAGGGCCATAGTGGAGGTGACAAACCAGTGCATTAGGCTGAGAAGCAAAGCCAAGAGAAGGACAAACCACTATGGTTCACTAAAACTGCAGAGAAAGTAAGGGACAAAAGGAAGGCTTTCAGAAAATACAGGGAGACAGAGAAGGAAGAAGACAGAGGGATATACCTAAATTGTCTGAGGTAAGCAAGGAATACTGTTAGTAGCTCAAAGGTGCAAAGAGAGGAAAGATTAGGATAAACGGTGAACATGCCTCTCAACTGTACCACATTACGAGGAATGTTCTCTTTTACTTCACAAAACACCCTGTTCCACATTACGAGGACTTGTCCCACATTCAGTGTTAACATTTTAAAGCAATAATCTGTAGTAAATGATGCAAAATATATTATTCAATTAATAACAGACTTTCTGAATATAAATGCAAACATTTTAACAGTGTTCTGAGCTTCTTAGGTAAAGATTTGATTAAGTGTTCCACATTTTGATCATTTGTTCCACATTTTGAGAGGCAATGTTCCATATTTGGGGACAAAAGGTTGAGAGGTATGACGGTGAAGAGAGGGACAAGACATTCTATAGTTATGTAAGTGAGAAAAGGAAGGTCAGGGATGGGATTGTAAGGCTCAGAGGAGGAAGGGGGTGCATGGAGGAAGACCTGGAAAAGGCGCCAATACTGAATAGATACTCTGCTCAGTTTTCTGAAGAAGGGAGGGACAGGGACCACAGCTAGGCATCAGGTATACAAGGGAAAGCAGGCTGACACCATTCCATTTACAGAAGACAGAGTTCTAGAGGAGCTCACAAGACTAAAGGTAGACAAGGCTATGGGACCAGATGGCATGCATCACAAGATACTGAAGGAACTACAGATGGAGCTAGCAGCACCACTGGTGGCCATGTTCAGTGAGTCATTCGATACAGGGATAGTTCCTGAGGACTGGAGGAAGGCACATGTAGTCCCTCTTCACAAAAATGGAAGCAGGAGGAGGCAGAAACTATAGGCCAGTCAGCCTCACCTCAGTAATGGGTAAGATCATGGAGGCACTGCTTAAGGAAAGGACTGCTGAACACCTGGAATCCAAGAGGCACAGGATCCAAGGCAGCATGGATTCACAGCCGGAGTTGTGTCAAATAAATCTGATTGATTTTTTTGACTGGGTGATGAAGGAGGTGGATTGGGGAGCGATAGATATCGCCTACCTCGATTTCAACAAGGCCTTCGACACCATTCCACATAACAGATTGGTAAATAAGTTGGGAAGCCTTGTGTGGGCCAGAAGGTGGTAAACTGTGTTAAAAACTGGTTGGGGACAGGAAGCAGAGGGTGATGGCAAATGGGATTCAGTCAGCGGAAAGAGAGGTGACCAGTGGGGTGCTTCAAGGATCAGTCCTGGGGCCAGTCCTTTTTGTGTCTTTATCAGTGACATACAGTAGTAGAAGGGCTGGAAGGAAAGGTTTGCATTTTACAGATGATGCCAAGATTTGCAGCAGGGTAGATACTCTGGACAGGGTGGAGAAAATGAGGAGGGACCTTGGAAAGCTGGAAAATGGTCAGAAGTATGGCAACTAAGGTTTAATGTGAAGAAGTGAAAATCATGCACCTAGGGACACAGAAACCCCTTAGCGAGCTACAGGATGGAGGGAGGAGCTGCTGACATTCACCAGGGAGGAACAGGATTTGGGGATTATAATCTCAGATGACCTAAAGGTGGCTATAGGGAGGGTTAGTGGCATGTTGGGGTGCATAGGAAGGGTATCACCAGCAGAAGAAAGGAGGTGGTGATACCACTATATAAAAAATTGGTGAGGCCTCATCTGGCATACTGTGTGCAGTTCTGGAGGTGGCATCTTCATAAGGACATAGAGTGAGGCGTTTCAGAGAAGAGCGACAAAGATGGTGCAGAGCTTACAACAGAAGACTTATGAGGAGAGATTGAGGATCCTCAACATGTATTCACTGGAAGAGAGGAGGAATGGGAAGATATAATAGAAACCTTAAAGTATCTTAAAGGCAAGAACAAGGTGCAAGTGGAAGGCATCTTCCAGTAGAGAGGAGATACAAGAACAAGGGACAATACATGAGATTGTAGGGTACAGGATAAGGGGTAATGTGAGGAAGTTCTTTTTCACAGTAAGGGTAGTGGATTCATGGAATAGCCTTCCCAGGAAGTGGTGAGAGCGAGCACAGTGGCGGATTCAAAATGCATGGGACAGGCATAAGGGACCCCTAGAAGTGGGAAGGAGAAGCTAAAGCCGATGACCAAATAGGGTCAATGGCAGATACAGGTAGGATACATAGAATTTGTACTTAAAGTGATTTTCTGATCTAAAGCTATAAGGTATTGGACTTCATAGCCCAATACCTTATAGCTGCATGAGCTGACAAGTGCCAAAAATTGAATAAAAAACAGCTTACTTGTTGTTTTGAAGGGATCATAACTGGTGCCAGGCCTCGGCCAGCCGATCCCCTTCCAACTTCCTGGTGCCTCCGCTCCGCCCCAACTCCACCCCATGCTCTCTGAAATTGTGATGTTTGACCAGGGAGAGTGTGGGGCGAGCCCCATTTAAGCATATAGGGCTATTTTTAAAGTCGTCTTTGCCATTGTAAACCATCATATGAGAAAATAATAGCAGCCACTTAACTCAGTACGGTCACTACTAGTTAAGCAACTGCTGTAATTTTCTCCTTATCTGCTCTGCCAACTCCCATCCAGTGTTCCGGATTAGGCTGGTGGTCTGTACACCACTCCCAGCTTCAGCTTTTGCCCTTGGAGTCCAGGAGCTGCACCCAAAGTGCCTCTGTCCTCTCTTCTCCCTCGTCCCTTATGCATTTAATCCCTTCCCTCACATAGAGTGCAACCCCCAACCCCCGGGTCCCTCCTGTATTCCTGGTTGCAAGCCCCAATCATGGTACTCTGTGGCTCAGGTCTCTGTCACTGCAACAATTTCCATCTTCCTCTGAAAGGAGCACCTGAAGCTCTGCAGTTTTGTTCTCCAGACTTCTTACCTTGAGAGAGACCACCTTCCACCGTACTCTCCTTCTCCTCACTCTTCTTATCCTTGGCCTGTGTCCCTCCTCCCAGTATTCCACACCCTTTCTCCTCCTTATTCTTACCGGGTGGTAGTGCCTTCTGTATTACACTCAGACCAATCTACCTGCTCCTCCCAGGGTTACTACTCTCTGCCTTTACCTATATCTAGGGGATGAGCTCATTAGGCTCCTCTGTCTGGACCTTTCTACCAACTTCAGTCTTTTAATCAGCCCCCTCTAATTCTGCCTTTAATACTCCCTCCCTTCCTGCTCAAGTGTACCTGTCCCCCAAGTACAAGTCACTATTCCCCAAGACCCTACCCCAGTTAGTCACTAACCCATAATTTTAGTGTGGCACCAATCCCTCAGCCACGTTGAACTCCTCAATCTTACCCTTCCTTCCCATGCTTGCATATGGTACCTCCGAGAATGCCTCTGACTCCCCCACCCCTCACACTGCCTGCCTGCCCAGCTACTTGAACCTCCCTCACTACTTCCACAGTCTCCACCGCCAAGTCATTTGTACCCACATGCAACACTAAATTAAGTTTCTTCCTACCCTCGCTGCACACTTGAGCAGTGCCTGCCCTGCCCTCCAGCAGTCATCCTGGGATAGTTTCAACCCAAATATAACTGTGTCTTCCCCTTCCACCCCATCTCACCCCTTTCAGTATAGAATCCCCAGAATGAGTACCCCATCCCTTCCGCCTTTTCTTCTAATGCCCTTCCACCACCCTAGTATTCATTCTTCCCTGCCCTTACCCCCGCCAGCTGCATCCTCTGTGACTTCTGTATCTGTACTCCCTACTTCTGCCTAACCTCTTTTCTCTGCCTTATTCTTCCATCCCCTTGAACCCTTCCTAATCTGACTACTTCTAGTGGGTTTCCATGTCGACCTCCCTCCTCTCCCTGCTGATTTCCATCCCTCTCAATCCCCACTGTTGTCGATTTTAGACCCCATTCCCTTCTACCCAGATAGTGATGCCCCTCCCATCCTTCTCCATTCCCGTAGCCTTCTGTCCTCCAATCACCACCCCTCGTTCTACCCTTTCGGCCTCGCTATCTCTTCCCTACCTGTTGCCATCCCTCTCATGCCCTGCTTGTCCCTCCTCCCTTCAGTATTTTCCTGCTCCCCTCTCTCTCCATAGCAGAGCTTGAATCTATTCCTAGTCGATACCCTCCTATATCTCTTCCCCTCTGGTTCCCCTCCTACTTATTCCCTCCACTCCGGTCCCACTTCTGGACCCTCCCTACCTGCAGCCATCTGCTCTCTTCCCTGGTACTCCTCATTGTCCCTTCCTCCCATCAGGAGGCCCTCGCCTCGGGTACCCCCTGCCTTCTCCTCTCTTTTCGCTACTGCCTCTGATACTGGGGTCAGTTTCAGTCCCTAGTTGTTCTTCCTCCATCCCCCTTGCCATCCCTATTCCCTCCCCAGCCAGGATGCCTACCATACTCATCTGGCCTGCCACTTAGACTCCTCACTAACCTCCACAGTTCCACCCTCAAACTAGCCAGTTGTCTACAGACCATACACCCCCATCCTCCAAGCCCAGTCCAGGATCATGGTGGACTCACACCCTGTACACCCTACCACCCTTTCAAAGATGCCCGCCCTATTGACATGTGGCACCTGCACCATTTTGGCCCCCATCTTACGCTACCGGCTCTTACTCCCAGGTTCTGTACCCTACTACAACTGTTAGGCCCCTATTTACTCAAATTCCTGTTCCCCACCACACTAGTCCCCCTACTGCTCCCTTTGCTGACCGGGTTAATTCAGTCTCATATCTCATCCATTAGATACTGTATTACTGCAGCAATCCTAAAGCCTCCTTGTCCATTTTAGACCCCTCAGCTACCATAATTTTTGTTGTCAGCTCTCATATAGTTTCACTTAGCTCAGTTAGAAATCCTGTTGCACTCCAAGTATTATTCAGCTCAGTCAGAGAGAGTAAACAGAACAAATAAATATGTATTACAGCAATCCTAACAGTATACCTCAGTACTTAGCTCAGTTAGAGAAATAAACAGAACTAAATCTGTATTATTACAGCAATCCTAAAAGTATCCAATCATTGCTTTGTCTCCACACCAGAGACCCTGCTGTAATATAGGACCACAGAGGACCCTGGCTGGATGGTCAGTAACTTTAATGTCCCGCAGAGCTCCTTTGAGCTCGCTCACTTATCCCTCTCACCGCTCATTCTATTTCTCCCGGTGCTGCAGGCTGCCTTCTTGTACTGGGCCCCTGCCTGCAGTGGCACCTTTTCTGCCCACAGAGAAATCCACAGCAGTCCTGACAGAGCTCCTGTTGAGCTCAGCCATCCCTTCCCCTCTCACTGGCCATTCTGTTTTTCCCGGCACTGCAGGCTTCCCTTTGTATTGGGTTCCTGCCTGCATTTGGCACATTTTTCTGTCCACAAAGAAATCTGCAGCAGTCCTGACAGAGCTCAGTTGAGCTTGCTCACTCTCCCTCTCTCACTCACTCAATCTTAATATGTCCCAACCACTGATTTCCTCAGCGACCACACTATTCTGCACTGGAAGTGCAAAACACATTTCAGCAGGATGTGAAAATGACAGCTGTACTGTTCATAGGAGGTGTGAAAAAACCAGTGTTGAAAATCTGGCGTGAAAATATTACAAATTTGCGAGGTTACAAGGGTGCATGGAAACTGTGCAATGCACACTTGTAACACAGTCATTTTATGGACTTTGTCACCAAATTTTCAACATAGGCATTTTAGAACCTCTACTCATGAACAGTATCACTGTCATTTTGTCAATCTATCCCAAAACTGATTTCCCACAGTGACTGTGCTATTCTGCGCCAGAAGCACGAAAACACATTTTGGCCGGATGTATAAAAGACAGCTGCACTGTTCATAAGAAGATGTGGAAAATGCCAATGCTGAAAATGTGGAGTGAAAATATTCCATATCTCGGAGTTACAGTGTGCATGGAAACTGCGTAATGCACACTCATAAAACAGTCATTTATTGATATTTTTTCACCAAATTTGCAATATAGGCTTTTGAGAGCCACCTATGAACAGTGCACTGTTATTTCATTACCGGTCCCAAAAGGTGATTCTATGCAGTGACCGTGAAATCACCTTTTGGGACCAAATAATGCCATGACAGTGACTGAATTCATGAGGAGGGGTCCAATAACCCCATGTCGAAAATTTGGTGCCAAAATTCCCAAAATGCCGAGATATGCACCAAAGTTGAAAAAACTATGTATGCCATTATACAGCTTATTGGCATTTCTTCAGTTCAGGGTTGGCTCTGAAGAGAGCAGACATGTTCCGTCCACCAAAGATCATCACACTGGGCTACGGAGGTAAGTATGGGGTGAGGAGGGGTGTAGGGAGGTGTGGTGCGCAGAAGGTGGGCGCGGGTTGTGGGAGGGGACAGGAGACACCACAGGGACCGTTTTCGGTTTACAGGTTTAAAAAAATGAGAAGAAACACATCATGGGAATTTTTTTACAGGGACATTTGGCATGCAGTGGTGGGCTCCCAGCATGCCACCTGAGTGTTTTAGAGTGGGGAAGAGCCGAGGGGACTGGACAGCCTCCTCAGCACACTACTAATTGGGGTGGACATTATGCCAAAGGAGACTGGGCTCCCCATCAGCAAATTGAACTGGGAAGGGGGACTGAAGCTGACAGGGATTGGGCCCTGTCAGCAAAGAAAGATTGTTGGGGTGGGGCACACAACAAATGGGGGCATTATGCTGATGGGGAGTGGGCTCCCTGTTGCCAGAAGAGCAACACTGTGCCGCATGAACCAGGGCTGCTCCACCATCGCAGTCTCAGTTTCTGTTGAAACCACAGGCTGCTGCTGCTATGATGAGGCGCTCCTGGATTGGTGCAGCTATTTTCTTTCAAGGTGGTGGCACACTTTAAAACTAGTGTCATGGGCAGCGTCCTCCTTTATTGGTGCCAACACACAAGCCCCAAAATGCAGTGATGGCATTGGCCACAACAGAGCAGCACCTCACAAGCTGCTTCTGCAGCAAGTTGCTGCAACATGTTTCTTGTGCATGCCAAGCAAACATGAAAAGGAGATGGAAAGAAGCTCCCATGACTGCTGTGCTGTGGTTAGAAGAGGTACAGTTCAAAAGGCAAAGGTATAGCCAGCACCAACAAAGTCTACAGATTTCACTGATAAAAGCTGAACCCATAAAATGAGCTCTGTGCAATAATAAGTCCAATAAGCATGACAGAGCAGTGTTCAGTCAGCGCAAACTCGTGGTCCAAAACACTGAGCCCACCATGGCATGCACAAAGGTGTGGGGTGGACACTGCAAGATGCAATGGCCGCATGACTGTGTACACTGAAATGCACAAGGAGAGATTGGTGGACTATGCTGAGCTGGAAAAGTTCCATGAACCAGCATAAATGGACAGGCATGGGCCAGGGCACACACTACTATGCAGCCATGGAGAATACCAGTGGCATGGAGCCAGACAGAGGTAGTAACAGAAATGTGCAGCAGTCAGACACTATGGCAGGAACAGTCCACCATAGTCAGGAAAGGCACAGAGTTCCAGGAACAGTGTCATGCTGCATAACAGATGAATGGGTGAGGACAGGGAAACCAGGCATCATACCCCCAAGCTGTGCAGTGGCAATTAAGGTAACCTGGGCCACAGCTAAGAGGGTGCAAGGTTGGCCCTACAGGGCCCCCCTTCAGACTACAATATCCGTGGACTGGTGGCACTGTCCATATCAGCAGTACCAGCCACAACCTTGCAGGAACCTCACAGCTGAGCAGGTGAGTGTGGAAGAAGTGGAGATTAGGACCAACTATGCCACCCTGTATACATGAGCATCACTCCAGTTGCCACTGTCCATCAATACATGCATATGGTAGGCCATCCAGACCACTATCAATGTGGTGAGATCCATGCCCAGATCCACTTGAGACCATGACACATAAATGGCTGAAATTTAGGATGACTGTAAGGAAGAAACTGGCAAGCAGGTGGCGGTCCAGTAATGCTACTGCTGGGGCCTTTTCAAGTTCACACAAGTAGAGGAAATGGGTCAGACTCCATCACCTAGGTGATGGTGGTTTGTGAGAAAGTAGTGGTGGAACTATGCCAGATCAGTGACCACAGCCTACACACATGGTACAGTGCACATTAGAGATGTAGTGACAGTGACCATGGCATCTCCTCTACCCAGGTACATGACAATTAGCTCCCATCTTTTCGTTTCCCAGTCTTCTCGCTCCCAACAATATGCTCCCACTCAAACTGCTCCTATGTGAACACGTTCCCATCCAAATCACTCCTGTAGTGTCACATTCAAGGGAAGTGTTGCAATTTCTATGGCTATTCAGTGTATGGTGCAAAAGGAACAAAATATTTAATTGAATCAATTAATCAATTATCAGCTTTGGCCAACCACAACTAATGGTACTAGGAAGTTATAAATAATTTCACTATAGCACACTTCCACTAGTAGATTTTCTTCTTACAGTGGCTCTTGTCGCTTTGTCCTCTCGTCTCGGTCCAAGAAAAAGTGGTGGGCGACCGTGAATTACCTGTACACATTTCATAAACATGGGCACAATGATAAAGTGATATGGCAGTGCAAGCATGCAGTTAAAAAATTAAGGTCCATAATGACAGAGTACACACTGTATCATACAATGACCCTACCATAATTTTGCAGTTTCTCAGCATACCCACACACCAGACCCCTGTGCAGTAAAAACACAATGCAGTAAACAATGCAAAGGAGAGGGCCTGCTCAGCGCAGGATACCACAGCTCAAGTCATGCTGCATGCTAAACAAGAGGTGTCACTGGCTGCACAGGGAAAAATCATCGATAAAACTTAAAACGAACCATTCAAAGGGTTTGTACACATGGTGCTCCTCCTAACCCCAGAGACCTTTGCCAGCTGCGAATAGCGGACTGCTATACTATGTACCAACCAGTTGCTGCCAGTGAGCCTGAAAGGTTTTTGCTTTTGATAGTGGACCAGGGCTAAATCATACTTTAATGTTTGGTACTGAGAGCAATCTAAAATACTTAGAGCACTGTAAGTTGTGGCATGCAGATGGTACTTTCAGTGTTGCACCCCATTGTTTATGCAGTTATACGTCATAATGGGTGAAAGATTTGGGAATGTGCAGCCAGTTGTTTTTGTGCTTTTGCCTGGCAAAAATAGGGAGTATTATCAAAGAATGCTTACCATTTTGAAGGATCTTAACCCAAATCTTAGCCCTAAGGTGGCAATTGCTGATTTTGAGCGTGCAACAATAGCTGCATTTAAGTCTGTGTTCTCAGATGCAAAACAAGTTGGTTGTTTTTCCACTTTACCCAATGTGTGTATTGCAAGATATAGGCAGAAGGACTGGCAGTACAGTATGCAGGACTCTGAATTTGCACTTAAGTGCAAGTATTTCCCAGCACTGGCTTTTTACCCCCAGAAGAAGTAATAACACGCTTTGAGGAAATAACTGATGATAACATGAATATTTTCCCCAGAGAACTGACACCAGTAATTGATTACTTTGAGGATGTGTGGTTGGCTGAAGAAACAGATGTGGAACTGGACTAAGACAACCACATTTTGCCATTGAGTTGTAGAGTCACTCACAAAGTGTCTCTAATGGCAGGGCTAAGACTAACAATGGTTGAGGCATTCTGCCATGGGATACAGAGTATCCTTTGCATGGCACATCCACGGTGTGGAAATTTATTGAAAGCCTCAGGGGTACAAAAGAAAAAGAGACTCAGAGGTGGAGAAATCATTGTGGGCAACCCCCAACTGCATCACGGCATGTGTACTGACAATATTGCCAGACTAGACTGTATTTTGGAGAACACTGCAGATCACACAATGGAATCATTTTTACTTGGAGTGGCCCATAGCATTGAATACTAGGGCCCCAGTCATCAGTGGTTTTAAAATTTGAAAATAGAAACATATCAGATTTCAACTCACCGAAACTTGCCAAGTAAGATCCCACTGATGCATTAACTCGGATAGTAACAAAGCATCATGATGTCATGTGTTACTATGGGTTGCATTAGTTGCTATGGTTTCTATGGTTTCCATCACTACCTACATTCCACTCACGCTGCCATGATTTCCTGTACTGCTGAGAGCTGGTAAGAGACGTTGGGTGTATTTGAAATTTAACTCGCAGTTCTAATGATAATGTGGCTAGGAAGCGAGGTTGGGAGCGAATTGAATCGGTGTGTACTGTCATAGCGCGAAATGACACTGGAGTGAACTGTCGGAGCGAAGTCGGGAGTCAAATGACGGAACGAATTGTTGTGCTCCCACACCTGCAGTGGACTTACCTATGTCATCACTGGAGGAGGAAGATGAGGATGACATGCCTGTGGTGGCCAAAATTCTCATGGAAAATCTGCTAAACACTGATGACCAGGAGAGTACATGACTGACACATGATTTTGAGTAACCTAAAAGTGCACCACACAAACAGCCTCCGTCACCAAGCCAACCACTAACTATATTTATTATAAGGATACCCAGTTGAGACCTTCTGAACAGGTGTGAAATCTGCTATTTTGACAGTGCGCTGACACTAAAGATGCAGGTGTAGGCCACTGTCAAATCTTCCTTTACCATCTAAGGAATATCGCCTCGGATAAAACACCTTGTTCCACATGATGACCTTCCTGTGTTGGTCCATGCTTTTGTTTCCTCCCGCCTTGATTACTGTAATGCTTTATATCTAGGGTTGCCGGGTAGATCTCCATCGCCTGCAGCTGGTGCAGAAGCTGCAACCAGGTTGCTGACTGGGCTATCAAGAACTTGTCATATCACACCTGTGTTGCGAACTGCACTGGCTGCCAGTGCAGTGGAGAATCACCTTTAGGTTGCATTGCTGACCTATAAGACCGCATATGGTCAGGGACCAGGCTACCTGCAAGATCTCCTTTGTCCCTACCATCCTCTCCTCCCTCCGCCCACTGGCGAGGGATTGCTAGAGATTCCCAAGGTTTGTTTTAAATCATCTTGGCAAGGGCTTTTTCTTTTATGGCCCCGACCCTGTGGAATTCTCTACCTCGTCAGATTAGAGAGTGCCTGTCCGTGGAATCATTTAAGAGATCCTTGAAAAGTCACCTATTTTCACTGGCATTTGGATCGTTTATTTTATGGTTATTTTATTGTTTATGTTTTTACTTATTATTGCTGATGTTTTATCTCTTGTTTTCTATCAGCTTTGATTTATTGAAAAGCGCTTTATAAATAAATTTTGATTTGATATTGTATCCTCCACAGATGACACAGATGCCAGCACAGGGAACAATCATTAGGAGGAAGAGCAGGACAGCAGCATTCTGAGGAGGGACTACCAGCCAGATCTCAGGGCTCGCAATCAATGACCCAATGCAGAGTACATATCACACCTCAGAGCCATGGTCACAGATCCCAGTGCACCCTCCATGCCAGGGGCAGGATACAGACACAGATGGGCAGTGGCATGCACCACAGACATTCAGTGCACCTTTGAGCAACACTGCCACCAATGATGTACCCTGGGAGATCAGTAGCCCAGCACAGCACCAGGTAAACAGTGACCCTGGCCTCAGCAGTGATGGCAAGGTTCCTGGAGGCAGGGTAACATTCCCATTCCTTCCACCAGGCCCTCATCACCAAGGTCAGTTCACCATGGACAGGATGAATGGCTGCCCCCTGGCAGGGGAGGGGCAAGGTGATAGCCAGGATCTGCAACACATAGTCCTTCACTCAGTGACAGGGTTGCCATGCCCCTCAGGTTCCCTGTTGCACTAACATACACACACACACACACACACACACACACACAGGTATATCTCACACATGGACCCTCAGCACTTATACTCATCACTACACACCATGGATCCTGGACATGCACCATCACACCCCAAGCAAAACAGCAATTTCTGCACACAAAGTAAGGAGTATATTGCTATAAGTAGTCACTGCCACAATGTAGAGTGCTCTGTGTTGTCCAAATTTATTTTCTGTATACACAAAACACAAGATACTGAGACAACCAACTGCAGCAATGACCAGGCTAGGAATTAAATAACATCTAAACCAAAGCAATACACACTGGGATGGTGGTGCTCTCAGCAAAATGCAGATACTGTGAACATGGCAGCCAGGCAGTCATCAACCAAAATTCAAAGACACAGCAGCTTCTTTTAGGAAAACTAAGAATATTTATTAAAATCCCATCTCGGACACAGAACACCGTCTGCACATGCCTAACTCATTTTGGACTGTTACAGTCCTTTATCAAAGGCTAGTGTATATAGGCTAAATGACTCAATAAATAACACATCTTGTAACAGACATAACACATGATGTCACAAACACATTTTCAGATTTATTGGTCTTTGCTTAATTACTCTAATTACTTACTAAAACATCATGAAATACTGGATCAAGTAACTGAGGAACTCATAAAATATCCCAATTAGAAAAATGCAAACCATTTTAGATAGAAGGTATTGGGGTTGAAAAGGAATAGTATGTACAGTAAATATATAATCATAGCCTATATGATTGTTAACAGACCAATCTTATTTTTCTCCAGATATGGACAGAGTTCAACCCCCACATTTAACTCTGGTTTCACTGTGGCTCTTAATTTTAAAATCCAAAAGGTTTCCTGTTTCAAAATAAAATTACTGAAATTCTCTCCCTTCTGATGTGGGTTTACTTTGTCAATAGCCACAAAGGTGAACTGGTGTTTGGCTCTGTTCTCTGCTTCTACCACATGTGCTGCTGTGGCACATGTGACATCCATGATTAATGGCCCTTACGTGCTCTCCCAATCTTAATTTAAAATTCCTAGAGGTCTTACCAACATAAAAGTAGAACATGAACATCGCGCTAACTATATGACACCAACAATGTTACACATGGTTACTTGTCTTATTTCAAATTCTTTATAAAACATTGGTACTGCTAAAACTACTGCATAGTTTAACATACTGACAGTAATGCAATTTCTGCACTGGAAACATAATTTGCTCTGGTTAAGCCAGGTATGGGATTGTTTGTCTATATAGTGGCTGTGAACCAAAAGGCTTTTGAGTGTGGGAGCCCATCTAAAAGACATGCGTGGAGGCTGCTGCCATAGTTTTAAGCCCTCATTACTCCCCAAAACATTCCAGTGTTTTTTCGTCGCTTGTGCGCATGCAGGAACGCTTTTGGGAGAGTAGCACACTTTGGAGGTTGCCTCCCTTTCAATCCACTGCCCGCTGAGCAGGCGTGGTGGTCCTGCACTAATGGGTGCGGGAGCTGTGTATGACAGCGGTGGTCTTCCGGCTTCAAAGAAACCACCACTTGTCGCCACACAGCAGCTGGTAAGCCTCACGCCCCCAAAGCGCAGCCATGGCAACCTACCCCAGCATGGCAAATATCCCGCTGCCATCTGCCGACGGGGTGCCCAATCCCCTGTCAGCTCCACGGCCCCTGCCATCTCTTCCTGCCAGCTGGGAGCCCACCCCAGCGTGGCAAACGTCCGCTGCTATTCGCCAACGGGGTGCCTAACTCTGCCAGCTTCTCGGCCCCCAGTTATCCTTCTGCCACGCTGGGAGCTCACCCCAGTGTGGCAAACGTCCCAAGTCGCCTTTTTTTGTTCACCTGTAAAGCAAAAACGGTCCCACGGAGCTTCTCCCAGTCCCCCTCCCACAACCTGCACCCACCCACTGCGCACCCAGCCTCCCCACCCCCACCCCATACTTACCTCCGGAGCTCGGCGCATGATCTTCAGTGGACCGGGAACACGCTCTGCACTCTTCAAAGCCGACCACTTAACTGAGGAAATGCCGTAAGCTGTAAATGGGCTAGATAGGGGGTTCTAACTTTATTGCATATATCTCAGAGTATTTTGCACCAATTAACATAGAAATTATGATCGATGTCACTGCCATGGCGAGTTCGCCCGGCGGTGATTTCAAGAGTCACCGCGGAAATCATCCTTCGGCCTGAATAATGCCATGACAGTGACATCATTCATGAGAAGGGGTCCCAAAACCCCATGTTGAAAATTTGGTGCAAAATTTAAAAATGACTGTCTTACATGCGTATGCTATGCAGTTCCTACGCAGGCTCGTAAGTTCAAGAATTCAATATTTTCACTTCATATTTTCAACATTACCATTTTACCACACCTCCTTATGAGCAGTACAGCTGTCATTTTTCACATCCTGCCTAAAACGTGTTTCCGCCTATGAGCGCATAATGGCACAGTCAGTGTGCGAAATCAATGTATGGGACTCATTAAGAAAATCACAGTGACACTGTTCATGAGCAGAGCTCTTAAAATGGCTATGTTGAAAATTTGGTGAAAAAATTCTAAAATGACTGTTTTATGAGCGCGGCGTTGTGCAGTTCCTACGCATGCTCGTGACGCTTGCAAATTTTCAATATTTTCACCCAGATTTTCAACATTGCCATTTTACCACACCTCCTCATGAGCAGTACAGCTGTCATTTTTCACATCCTGCCCAAAACGTGTTTCCGCTCATGTAGCGCACAATGGCGCAGTCGGTGTGTGAAATCAATGTATGGGACACATTAAGAAAATCACAGTGTCACTGTTCATGAGCAGAGATCTTAAAATGGCTATGTTGAAAATTTGGTGAACAAATTCTAAAAATTACTGTTTTCGAGCGTCGTTGTGCGCTTCCTATGCTGCGCTCGTAAGTTTGCGATTTTCAATATTTTCACTCAGATTTTCAACATTGCCATTTTACCATACCTCCTTATGAGCAGTACAGCTGTCATTTTTACATCCTGCCCAAAACGTGTTCCGCCCATATAGTGACACAATGGCGCATTCGGTGTGTAAATCAATGTATGGACACAGAAAGAAAATCACAGTGACACTGTTCATTAGCAGAGGTTTTAAAATGCCAATGTTGAAAATTTGGTGAAAAATTCCTAACAATGACTGTTTTATGAGCGCATTGCACAATTCCCACTCACGTCAGAGGGTTTGCGAATTTTCAATATTTCCACTCCAGATTTTCAACATTGCCATTTTACCACACTTCCTTATGAGCAGTACAGCTGTCATGTTTCACATCCTGCCCAAAACGTGTCTCCGCCTTGTAGCGCTGATGGGGGTAACAAAGGTCATGCTGAAAATTTATTGTGCAAATACCAGCAATCGCAACGGGCATTAGGGTAAAGCACCATACGTGCACAAACACCACTGCAAATACCTGCAAGCTAACGCTCGCATTGGACAAATGCTTATTTTATAATGTTTGTTAAAGCTGGCACCTGTGAGGAGTAAGTTTTCACAAAGTTAAAACAATCATCACCTGCAGCGTTATTTCCACTTTCTTTTAAAGATCAGACCTGTTCGGGCACTTGCTGTGGTTCTAGCATTTTCAGTGTTTACTTTACTTTACCCTCTATCTTCCAAGCACAATGTCAGGGCCACTGTTTCTCTTTCAAATGCAGCATCCATGCTGCAGTTCCTTCTAACTCATAGCAACTGCCCTGTAGGAATATTTTTTTGTGATCTGTGGTAGATGGTGACTGGATGACAGTAACAAGAGGTTGCCATCCACCTTTTCTGATAACACGCCTGTATCCAAACCTCCTTCCTCAGTCTCAATGAGCATGACATTTAAATAAGCAATATTTTCCTGATTGTGGTGTCAGTGTGGCTTGGTTGGTAGCACATCTGCCTCTGGACCAGAAGGTCATGGGCTCTTGTCCCACACTGGGATTGGACTCATACCTAAATGCTGGCAACAGTGCAGTATTAAGGGTGCTGTACTGTTGGGGCGTGCCATCCTTCAGATGAGATGTTAAACCAAGGTCCCTTCTACCCATCCTGGTGCTGTCCTGGTGGGTGTCCAGGTGGAAGTAAAAGAACCCCTGGCATTCTTCACAAAGAGTAGGGGACATTCCCGTGTCCTGGCCAATATTCCCTTCCCATAAAACTGGTTCACGAATTGTCCAGGCTTTGTGTGGGTGTTGATGTGCAATATGGCTGCCACTGCACATTCAGTCACCTCACTACCAATCTAGCATTGCTTGTAAAGTGCTTTGGGATACATTGTATATGAAAGTGTTGTATAAATGCTGATTCTTCTTAATATTATATATAAATCTCAGATTAACATTGGTGTCATGCCTGTAGGCAATAAAGCTTTCCATTTCCTCAGATGTGCCTTTCCAGATCAATAGCACATCGTCCATACTGTATATCTTCCCCAATATACAATTTTTTCAAAAACATGTAGGATAGTGTATGGGAGCCCATACATAACCACTCTATTCTAATACTGAGGCGTTTCCATGACGCACAAGGATCCTCGAGAGCAAAGCTTAAAAGATGTCCTTGTTGTCATGGAATCAATGAGGTATTAGAAGGGATGTGTATTTGGGCCTCATGCACTTTTCTATATAGTGCATGGCTCCCAAAAACACGTCCCTACTTTTTGTTGCAGTTGTAGTTGCTGGGATCTGCACTCCTCATCTCTTTGCCAGCCAGTGCACTTGAACATGTAACTCCTCAACCACTCCCTGTCCTATGAGTGGTGCTGTTGGGGCAGTTGTATTGTGACATAGCTAATAAAGCAGAATGAAAGTCGCTCTGCTTTAGTAGCTACGCCACTACTGCAGCAGAACCACTTTTGAGTGTATGGATTTCCACACACAACATTCAGCCATACACTATAGATTATTATTTTTGTTGAGAACAAACTCATTTTCCCAACTATCTACATATATGTTAGTACACCGATGAGACACATGTGACCCCATTTCAATTCTCTTTACTTGGAGGTACAGTTTGCTGTCAAAACAAACATGATATACTTCAAAACACGCTCCAAATGTTTAATTAAAAAGTCAGTAGGTGTTTGTGCACAGTCTTCTTTCTTATTTAGAAAACCAGCCACTGCATCCAACACCCCTGATGGAACATTGGTATAGAGGAATTCAGTGTCAAGGGTGGTGAGGAGACAATCATCTTCCAAATTCAGATTGTCACAAATCTTAAGTATGTGCATCATATCTTTGATGTAAGAGAGAAATGTGTCTACATGCAGTCTTTAAAAAGTCTAAATGCTGCAATAAACTTTCAGTAAGAGACCAGTTCCACTAATAATGGGTCGGCCTGGTGACTTGTCCTTATTCCTGTGCACCTTGGATATGGTGTAAAATTTTGCTCTCATCAGGTTGTTATTAATCAAGAAATCTCTAGTTTTGTCAGTAATAACCCCTTATGGGAAGCATCTCTTATTGTTTCATCTTTCAAAACTTAAAATCATTTGTGTGGTCCTCATTTAACTTTTATAGAAAATGGTGGTGTTAAGTTGGTGCATCACATTTAACTTTTATAGAAAATGGTGGTTAGTTGCGCATCACTTCTTCCACATAATCAGCTTTATCTTGTTTCACAATGAAGCCTCTTTATCAGCTTCTTTAATAATAATTTCATGATTTTGTTGTAGTTTTTAAGGGCCACTCATTTGTAAGTGGAAATCATTTGAAAATGGAAGGTGGGGGTTACTGAAGCTGCCTGCAAGGTCATGTTCGACCAGTTCCTTGAATACGGATACTGCAGCCCAGGATGGGGGACAAAAGGTGGAGTTAAGGAGAAAGGAACAACTGGTTTAGGGTTGTTTGGTGTACTCTTTTATTAAAAACATGCTTTTAGATTCAGTTTTCTGCATGCCAAACTTAAATCTATCAATGTTTGTACCTTATTAGTCGATGTTGTCATGGCAAATTTAAGGCCCTTTGAAAGCATCTTGTGTTAAACATAACTTGAAAGATTTATAATAGGTGTATTGGTAAATGCACGGTTGCCCTAACTCCACCGCTTGTCCCCATTTGTTCATATCTGGAGAAAAATAAGATTAGGCTGTTAACAATCATACAGTATATGTTGTGATTATGGATTTATGTACTGTTCCTTTTCAAACCAACCCCCATTCCTCTATTTAAAATGGATTTTATTTTTCTAATTGGGATATTTTATGAGTTCCTGTGTATTTCATGATGTTTTAGTATGTAATTAGAGTAGTTAAGAAAGGACCAATGAATTTGAAAATGTGTTTTTGACATCAAGTGTTGTGTCAGTTAAGAGATGTATTATTTATTGGAGTATTTTAGCCTATGTACAGTACACTAGCCTTTGATAAAGGACTGTAACAATCTGAAATGTGTTAGGCATGTGCAAACAGTGTACTGTGTCCCGAGATAGGATTTTAATAAATATTCTTGTTTTTCCTAAAAGAAGCTGCTGTGTCTTTGAATTTTGGCTGTGAGTGCCTGGCTGCCATGTTCGCAGAATTAAACAACATATTGCTACAACAAGACCTGGGCTGTCTCTTACTCTGTCACTCCATCTCCCAGCTCACGCAGGCCCAGGAGCATACCACACACCAGCCCATGCTGAGCCTCCCTCCCACCCACCCAATGCCATCCTCTGCCACATGACCACATCTGGCTCCTGGCTGTCCTCCTGGGCCTGGTGGTCCTCATCCACATGTAGGTCATCTGGTAATGGTGGTCTCTTACTAGTGGCAATATTGTGTGGCATGCAGCACATGACATAGACATGGCACACCCTTCCTGGTGCAAGCAGCATTGTGCCATCCATCCTGTTCAGGCATCTGAATTACATCTTCAGATGATTGAAGATATGCTCCACCACATTCCATGCTCTCCTGTGAGCATTGTTATATCTTTGTTTGTGCTAGTCCTGCTAGTACCATACATGGAGCCATTAGGTAAGGCCTCAGGTGGTAGCCACTGTCACTGACCCATACTAGAGGCATAGGTCATCAAACGTAAGCAGTTATAAAATTTGCAGACATTTTATTGTTATTAAAACAATAAAATAACAAATTTAAAAAATAAAATTGTACAAGATACCTCTTTATACAGACAGCAAAACACAAAATCCTACACCTAAGAGTCTCACTTTAAAATCTTACTCTTTCTTTAAACACATGCATCGCTCTATCTTTATAAGATGTCTTTTCCTGGCAGTCCAAATTCTGCATCCTGTTCTTGTAAGTATCATTTCCTGTTTCTCACAAAATGTACCAGAACTTTGTCATTTTTTTCCTGAAGCCAGCCTGAAGAGTACATCTGTCCCAGAGATGGTTTCTATTGACAGTTCTGTTAACAAGCTTGTGGAGGTCAAAATGCATCTCATAGTTAACCCCTGTATTACAGACTGTTACCTTTTAAGAAACCCAGATACATAGATACATAGACATAGACAGTGTCGGCAGATAAGGGCCTATGGCCCACCCAGTCTGCCCATTTGAGGTTGTAAGTTCAGTTTGTTTTCCTAGAAGTCTGTTGCCCTCACCCTGACCTCCAGAATTCCTTTATGTCTATCCTATGCATTCTTAAATCCCGTGATTGTTTCAGCCCCTACCACTTAATCTGGCAGGGTGTTCCACTTGTCCACCACCCGTTCTGTGAAGAAATTCTTTCTCATGTTTCTCTGAATCATCCTCCCTCCAACTTCATCCCATGCCCTCTAGTCCTGGAACATCTTTTTCGGTTAAAAATAGTGCTTTCCTGCACCCTGTTCCTCCCTGTAAGATACTTGTATGTCTCTATCATATCCCTCTCTCCGTCCCCTTCTTCCACGGAGTACATGTTCAGTTCCTTCAACCTGTCTTCATAGGACTTGTGATGCAATCCATGCACCATCTTTGTTGCCCTCCTCGGAACCTTCTCTACCCTGACTATGTCCTTACGTAGGTATGGTCTCCAGAACTGTACACTGTACTCCAGGTGGGGCCTCACTAGTGTCTTGTATAGTGAATTATGACCTCCCTTTTCCTGCTGGTGATGCCCTGCCTATACATCCAGCATCCTATTTGCTTTACCTGCTGCCTTGTCACACTGTTTCCCTACCTTGAGGTCATCAGAGATGATAACCCCAAGATCCCTTTCCTGCTTGGTGCATGCTATATCCTCACCCCCAACTGATATATTGTGCCAGGGTTTTGTGCCCCATATGCATTATCTTGCACTTCTTCGCATTGAATTTCAACTGCCAAACCCTGACCATTCTTCAAGTTTCTGCAGGTCACTTCTCATTCTGTCTACACCCTCTGGTGTGTCTACTCTGTTACAGAGCTTTGTGTCATCAGCGAACAGTGAAATTCTGCCTTCTAGGTCCTGCGCCATGTCACTGATGAAGATGTTGAATAGGACCAGTCCCAGCACTGATCCCTGTGGTACCCCACTGGTCACTCTTCCTCTGTGGAGTGACAGCCATTTACCACCACCCTCTGTGTCCTGCCACACAGCCAGTTACCTACCCACCACACTACTGTCCTGCCCACACCCATATTCCCCAGTTTGTGTAATAGTCTTCTGTGGCACAGTGTCAAAGGCCTTGCTGAAGTCCAGATAGGCCATGTCCACTGCCCTCTCCTGATCCACCTCCCAGTCACCCAGTCAAAAATTCAACGAGGTTGGTCTGACATGACCTCCCCTGGTGAAACCATGCTGCCTTGGGTCCTGTAGTCCATTGACAACCAGATGTTCCACCAATCTCTCCTTCAGTAGTGCTTCCATGATCTTCCCCACTACCTAGGTGAGGCTGACTGGTCTGTAGTTCCCTGCTTCCTCTTTGTTCCCACTTTTGTATAAGGGGACTACATCTGCTGTCCTCCAGTCTTTGGGCACCACCTGTTTCCAGTGATCGGGCTAAACAGGATAGCCAGAGGTTCAGCCACCACCTCTTAGTTCTTTAAGGACCCTGGGTGCACCCCATCTGGCCCCATTGCTTTATCAACTCTTATTACTTCCAGTTCCTTCAGGACCCTTTCGTGTAAAGGGACTTGTGTCCATTTCTGCACCATTCTCACCCTTGTACTCCTTCAGACCCATTACCTCTCTTCCTCAGTAAAGACTGAACAGAAATACCTGTTCAATATGTCAGCTTTACTGTTGTCATCCTCCACGCAGCCCCCATCCTCCCCTTCAGTCTCACTATCCCTCCTTTGTCTTTCTTTTTTCACTTATGTACCTGTAAAAGGTTTTGTTCCCTCTTCCCACTGATTTTGCAATGTGTTCTTCTGTCTGAGCTTTGGCTTCCTTACTGACCTCCTGCCTTCCTTTGCTTCTCCTGGTACTTCTCCCTATCCCCTTCTGCCTGTGTCTTTTGTATTGCCTGAATGCAATCTTTTGGCTTTCACTTTCTTTGCTACCTCTTTGGAAAACCATAATGGTCTCCTCTTCCTTTCCTCTTGCTAACCTGCTTAATACATAATTCTTTTGTTCTTGTAATCCCCATTTTAAATACTGCCCACTGTTCCTCAACCCCTGATTCCTGTCCCATTCCCCTTAATGCCTCTTTCAAGTATCTCCCCATTTTCCCAAAGTCTGCCCCTAAAATCCAGGATACATGTTTTGTGTGGTTTGGTTCTGCTCTTTCTGTGATTTCAAACCACAATGACTGGTGGTCACTGTTTCCCAGGTGCTCCCCACTGTTACCCCATCACACTGTCCCTGTTTGTGAGCACAAGGTCCAGTATTGCCTTCTGCCGAGTTGGTTCAATGACCAGTTGCTTGAGGAATGCACCCTGAAGGGAGTCCAGGATAAATCAGCTCCTAGTTGATGCTGCTGGGATGCTCCAGTCCACGTCTGGAATATTGAAGTTCCAACCAGTACTACCTCACCTTTGTCTGCCATCCTTTGGATGGCTAGCATCAGCCCTATCTGTTTCTTCCTCCTGGGCTGGTGGTCTATAGACCACACCTGTGTGGATGGCTGTCCCCATTTTCCTTTCCAGCTTAACTCACAGTATCTCTCCCCATTTTGTTCCTTCTGGATCTCTGTGGCCCTTTTGTCATTTTTCACATAGAGTGCCCTACCTCCTCCCTTCCTGCCTGCTCTGTCTCTTTTGAATATGTCGAGCCAGGTATGGCCATCTCCCAGTCATGGTTATCATTACACCAGGTTTCAGTGATGGGCTATAATGTCCAGGTCTGACTGCACCATGATAGCCTCCAGATCTTCCATCTTGTTGCTAAGGCTCCTGGCATTTGCACACATGGCTTTCCATGATTTGGACCTCCTAGACTGTTTCACTGTTCTACTCCAGCCCCTTCCTTGGTTGTCATTTATCCCTGGTTCTCCTTGCTGTCTGCCCTTCTGCTGAATTTTGCCCCTTTTCTGCTTATCCACCTCTTGGGCACTAATCTCCATCTTTTGCACACTGCTTGCAGAGATAGCCACCTCTGGTTCACTGGTTCCACTGGTTAGCTGTGGGGGTGAGCAAGTAGGTACCTCCTGCTGGCCTGCTACCCTTGCTAGTTTAAATGCTTCGTCAATGTAGCATTTAAACTTATCATTGAGTGCTTGGATTCCTCCAGGATGGATGCAGGCCGTCAGGCTTGAACAAACCTCCATCCTCCAGGTGGGTCCCCAGTCACCAATGAATCAAACCCTTCCTCACAGCACCAGTTCTTCAACCATGAGTTAAAGTTCCTGGTGCATGCACTCCTGTCTCTCCCTTGCTCTCACAGGTAGTACTACAGAAAGTGACAGAAGTAGCTACTTGCTTGAGCCCCCCTCCCAGTTTCCTAAACTCTTCCTGAACTTCCTTTGGCTCCCCATTTGCCAGGTCATTAGTACCTAGGTGGATAATGACATCCAGCTCACCCTCCGTCTTGCCTTCCCAGTGATCCCCAGGATCTTCCTTCCATCCCTCCATGCTGTGGCACCTGGTAGGCACCTCACCTCCCTGTCCTCCCCTCCTGTGTTCCTAGCTGGATCCCTCTTATGATGGAGTCCCACACCAGAATTCACTTCCTCCTCCTCTGGGGTCCACTGCTTTCCCGCTGAGGTCACCTCCTTGGCTAACCTCCACATCCTTTCCTTCCACTTCTCTGGTACCTCTATTTGGTTGTCCTCATTTGCCAGTGTGGCATATGAGTTCTTGAGTGGAATAGGATCTGGGATATGCCTCTGCCTGACTGCTCTAACCTCCCTGAGCCCACTGTCATCCAAGTGCTCCTCGCTCGGCATCCTTTGAGGCAGTTGCATTGGACTGGGTGGTCCCTGGATAGGAGTGATGGTACTCCTGACCCAGTTTACTTCCGCTCTGAGTCCGGCTACGTCATCCCACAGTCCAGAGAGATGCATGCAGATAGGGCAGCACCTCAGTGTCCAGAAGGTCTGCCTGAATATGGCTGCCCCACAGACACTGCATTGCACCACTCCCCACATTATACTGCAATTCCACTACTTGTCTGCTACTGAAGCTCTCCTAGTTCCCTTTTATTAATTTACTGTCAAGAAACCAAGAAACCAATAAATAAATAAATGAGTCAAAACACTTGTCCTGCTGAGGTGGGCTTCTTCCTCTTATGCCCCTCCTACTTCACACCCCTTACTATACCCTGTGTTTAGCTCCTGTCAGTCAGATTTAACAGGGCATATAATTAAGAGTTGGGAAGGAGGGGGGGTAATTGCAGCAATTAAAGACAGCACAGAATTACACCACCACTATGTTTTAAATTTTCAACAGCCCAAAACAATTATAAGTAAAGACAACAAAGAAAGTATAGTGTCACTAAAAGCCCACAATCTAAGTTTAAAAGAAAATAGCAATTAACAGTTACTCTAAAGCACTGAATTGAATATGTTTCCTTCCTTCCCTTCTGGCTTCTTCTGAGAAAATAAAACTTTACTTGCTACTTCAACTCTGACTAAGCTCCACCTCCAGTTATCACGTAGCTGAGGTCAGAGGCCAGACAATTAACACCCTTCACCCAACTACAGGGCAGTCAGACAAGCCAAGATAAAATTTGCAGCAATTAAAGACAGCACAGAATTACACTACCACTATGTTTTAAATTTTCAACAGCCCAAAAACAATTATAAGTAAAGACAACAAAGAAAGTATAGTGTCACTAAAAGCCCACAATCTAAGTTTAAAAGAAAAATAGCAATTACCAGTTACTCTAAAGCACTGAATTGAATATGTTTCCTTCCTTCCCTTCTGGCTTCTATATCTTAGCTTTCGATAGCTTTCTGGAATCATTTCAACAAAATAATTACACACCTTGCAAACCAAGGAATCTCTGTTTCACATAAAGATTCACTTACTGTATATGATTTTAACCACAGAGATGCAAGGAAAAGAAAGGATAGAAACAGCAAGTGAAGGACGGGAGATAACAGGGAAAATTGTGGGGCCATTGGAGTAGCCAGTTCCTAGGAGATACAAAAAAAAAGTAACTGTACAACCAGACAGGCAAGAAACAGACAAAAGGCAGAATTGGAGAGGGCAAAATAGATCCTTGCTTCTTAACTCTCTTTGCATAAAAAATGAGGAAGGGTCTTACCTAATCCTGTTGCATAATCCTCAAGAGGGAACCTGTTTTTTTCTTTAAAAATAGGTGTCCAAAACCTTTGTTTATTTCTCTCTTAACAGTATCTTAAAACATTTATAGTCATTTGCATATGCAGTATCCCTTTTTCATAGCACCTTTCACAGCAAACGATTCAGTTAATCATACACATTTTTCAACTTTCTGAATTCTCAGTTCCTGAACCATAACTTGACAGAACATCAGCATGGACATTCTCTTTTCTGGATTTGTGCATTACTTTGAATTTCAATTGCTGTAGTGCCAGATACCATCTTCTAATTCTGGGATGTATGCTTCATTTCATTAAGCCAACAGAGAGGATTGTATTTGGTATAAGTACAAAGTCATCTCATATCTAATAACATTTAAGGACTACACTGCCCACTTCAGAGTAAGGCATTCTTTTTCAATAGTGGAGCACTTTGTATCTCTGTCATGTAGTTTCCTACTGATATACAGAATGGGATGCTCCTTCCCATCTATATTCTAGCTCAGCAATGCACCCAGGCTCACTCTCTGATGCATCTGTCTGTAACAGAAATGGTTTCTCAAAGTCAATAGGGGCTGAACATAATGCAGTCTTGATGACCAGAAAAGCCTCACCACACTCTGGGATAATTTCACATTGTTTGGGTACTGTTTTTATGAGTTCAGTGATGGGAGTAGATAACTGTGCAAAGCTGGGAACAAATATGCCTCAGCAGCTGGAAGTTGTGCAGGCAGCTCAGAAAGAGCTTTGTTGGAGCTTGTCGCCATTTAGTAGCTTTCTTCTAAACTTGCTAAATCAATGTGCCGCTCAGCTAATGGATGTCTTTACATGACTGAAGATTTGACTGACGACTGTTATGCAGGAATCCTATGGCTGTCACCTGCTGGCTCATTAAAGTGTTGCTTTGCAGCTGTGCAAATGGTGGTGGTGTGTGCACTAAAAGTAACATTTTAAAAGTAATTTAAAACCATTAAAGAAGTATGTATTTGCAGCTCAATCTGCCTTATATGATTTGTGATTGAAATGGTGCTGACCCACCTGAAGTACGTCAGCATTTCATAATGTTTGACATGACATGTTTCTTTGTTTTGGGCACAGGACAGCTACAGCTTCTATCTTGGAAATCTCTGATTTTACTTCTCCATTTCCCAAGATATAACCCAAATATATGGTTCCTTGTATGCCTAAAACACACTTGGTAGGATTAATGGTGAGACCTCTATTTTTGAAAGATTGCTAACTGTAGGTGTTCCAGGTGGCTTTTCCAGTCTGGACTGTACACCATGACATCATCCAGGTAAGTAGCAGAATAACCTGAGTGAGGGCTAGAATCATATCCATGTACCACTGGAATGTAGCGGGTGTGCCATGTGAACAAAACAGCATGTTGGTGAGCTGATGGAATCCAATTGGAGTGAAAATGCAGTGTTGTCTCTGGATTCTTTAGCTAGGAATTTGCCAGTAACCCTTAGTGAGACTGAATGTATTACTTGGCACTTCACAATCTGTCCACCAAATTGTCTATCCTGGGCATATGATAGCTGTCAAATACAGACATCTTTTCTAGTGAGACAAATCTTGAAGTCTCAAAAGGATCCACCCTGGACTCAATAAGAGACCAAAGGAGCAAGAAAATACAGTTAAATCTTATACTTCATTAAGTTTCCTAAAATCAAGGCAGATTCTTACACCCTTTCTTTTTTATTTACAACCGCCATTGCTGATGACCAAGTGATTCTTCAATGAGACCCAACTCTTTCATTTTCTGTATTTCCTTGACCACATCTGCTCTTAATCATGCTAATAATCTGTCTGTCTTTGTCTGATGGGTGCTTTTGCTCAGCCTGGCATTGTGGTGAACGATTATTTATTTATGTATGTACAGTATGTATGTATATATTTATTTATTTAGTTAGTTAGTTAACCGGTGACCAGGAATTCATTATAGAGTTGGAAATAAGTAGAAACTATAAGCAGACAGAATACATAATTGGGACAAGTCAGATAAGACAGAGTTGCTATACAATAGATGTAAGTCTACAAGTTGGTCAAAACATGTAAATTCAACATGTGATGAAGAGTTAATAACAATCTTGGATTACAGAAGGAAGTGAGGCTAAACATTACACCAGAGTACAAATGCAAGGTCCAAAGAGATCCCTGAATGAAGGAGCATAATCAAATTTCAGCACAGAGTGAGGTCACCTATAGCAAACACAGAGGCTCTGTTCTAGTAATATATCTTTAAGCCCTTTTAAACTCCCTAGCATAGGACAGTGTAACAGGGCAGAGGGTAGGGAGTTCCAAATGGCAGGAGCTGAAAAGACAAAGGACCTCTTTCTCACATAAGTTCTGATTTTCAGTGTTTCTAATAGAAGACTGCTAGTGGACTGTAAGGTCTTACTCATGGTCTTGGGTTTAGAGTGTCTCACAGGCTAGGGGCAGGAGGATCCTTACAAGTTTGAAGGCCAGACAGAGCAGAGGTGCTGAAGCTGATCCTCGAGTATTAGACAGATCAGTGAACAAAATACATTACAATGATGTTCTCTGGATTGAGCAACTGCGACATAGTGCTCAATTTTGTTGTACAGAACTTTGGACTAGATTCACAAAGGAGCAGAAAAGTCCACCCATGCCAAAAAAAGACTTGTAAACATGCAAAATGCAAGTGTGGTATATTCAGGAATGCCCCATGTACAGCGACACCAATACAGCGAACTACAACCCAGTCGGCAAAATTGACACTTTGCCAACAGATCACTGTGTTGGTGTGCCCGAGACAGGGGGCACACTGTCTGCCGATCCTGCATCCTCATTCGAATCAACTCCGACTGGAGTTGATAATCCTAAAGACGGGGAGAGCCCTCCTCAGATAAAAAAAAAAAATGGACTAGGAGACAGACAGGAATCATGTTAACCACAATTTGCAGTAGACATGATTCTTGTCGATGAGATGTCAGTCAACAAAGGGTTGTGAACTGACATCGTAGAGCCATATATCCACAGTCAAAAGTCCTGCAGCTGCAGAAAATTGCAAAAGAAGGTGAGTTACGGAATTCTGTACTTGTGGAACATGAACATGTGCAGATCTGCAGCTGTGGAAATAATATAAAATGCCCAACAGACAGAACAGGTGATCCATATTAATTGGAGCAAGAGACTGTGACAGTCTTGGTAAAGATAAAGCAGAACCAGCATTCCCAGTGAGGCTAGCAGCCAGTCCCACAACTGGGACCACAGCAGCACCACTTATTCCAGTAAGATCTTACACCAGTGACATTTTGCAACTGTTAGTTGTGTCTCTCTGTGGTTTTATTTTACCTGCTGCTATAGCACACATCTGGCTGTTACCACCTCTGCCTTTACTTCTTGTGGGGCTCCTTTATGGACTGCACTGGGTCATGTGGCTGTGGTTAGGTGCATTTCAATTGAAATGGGTGCTATTTGTGGTCTAACATTAGACACTACTATATGACCCACATGTTTTCTGTTGCTTGGTGCTTGAACCCCACTATAATTGTTTCTCAATTGTTAGTACTCTGCCTTCAGCTGAGGATGAATTACGCTCACTCTCTGTGGCGCAGTATGTGTGCAACATTTGTTCTGCAACTGAGGAAAGACAGTGACTAAAACTTGCCTTTAATGGGATGCTGCATACTTTTAATAGGCTTTTTCTCCAAAAGTACCTTCCATGAGTGCATTTTCACAAAACTTTTTTCCCATAGTTGTGGAAGTTTTGTGTATCTAACGTAGCACAAATTGTAGTTTTTCCACATCTGCACAGTTTTGGGGCACTTGCAGACTTTTTCCCAGATTAAACACTTTTCTGAATTGATCCCTTTGAGTTTTTTGAGTTCAGAGTACCTAAGGAATTGTAAGACAGGGGCACCATATTGCAGGAGAGGGAGTAGCTTGCCAGTGTCAATTATCGGCCATGATTGTTTTGCAATAAAATTACCAAGTTGGTGGAGCAGTGCAATTTTCTTTTGAAAGGCAAGTGTTACATAGTCTATGTGTGCTCTGTAGGAAAGTTCTAGTTCAAGTAGACGTCTATGTACTTGATGGATTAATCTACTTCTGTTGGTGTTGCAGCAGAGGTAGTGAGATCAAACAGGTGTTGCCTAGCCAGGCCCAAGTTCCTTGGACAAAACAACATTACCTTGGTTTTATGACATTAAAGAGCAGTTGACACATTCAGGACGACTTTAACAAAACAGAATATTTAGACGCAGTCCAGTTTGTATTTCACATTACAGTACAAATCATATTAAACTGTTTCTCCAATGAGCTGGTTTAGTATTTCCAACTGAGCTGCATAAGTGTTGTTGCATTCAGCACAAAGCCCTGCACAAACTGTTTCTTTAGATTTAAAACTCAGTTTTGCACTGCATTGTGACTGGACTGTTGATGCATTCTAATTGAGTGGCAAAACATTTTTCAAACATTGCTCTTGAGCTGGTTAAACACTGAAAACAATGCAATATGAGTTGCTAATGCATTGCCGAACTGTGAAAACAATGCTAAACCAACCCATTGGTGAAACAGTTTAATGTGACTTGTGTTGTAGTTCTTATTCCTCCTCTCCATTATTTATTACTGATGTAATTTGCATAAAAACAAGATCTTTTGCTCCTGAAGAGTTTGCCTATTCCTGCTGCTTTCTCCCTACCTGAGGTTATAATGCACTCTTGTGACATCACAGTTACTCCCATGGCAACAGAGTGTGATGTCACAACACAGGATTATGACTTAAAGTAGGGAGTGAGCTAAGAGGCTGATGAACTCTAAGGTATAAAGATCCTGTATTCATGCAAATTTCCTGAGAAATAAATAATAAGGAGGAGAAATCTACAGAATATATATGGAATGCAAACAGAATTGTACCTAAACACCTTGTTTTTCAGTTTTCTTTGCAGTTTCAGCAGCTCTTGAAGGACCAGCTTACTGGTCTTAAACCAGTTTTCTTACTTAAGTATGTCAGTCTCAGTCTGGGCATTAAGTCAGTTGGGGTCCCTGGAACTATGGTAAAGTAGTGCATTATCTGTGTATAGAAGTATGCTCACTTCCCCACAGTTCATCAGCAAGTAATTTACAAATGATGAAAATAGCTGGGGGCTCAAAATGAAACCTTGAGGGACACCGTCAAGGATAGGTTTATTCTGGAAAGATGGCCTTCCACCTTACCAGCCAGGATCCGTCAGTGAGCTAGTGCAAGATCCAGCTGAGAAAGTGCACCAACACCAAGGTTCTTTAGCTTCAAATGGAGGAAGCTATGATTGACCAAATCAAAAGCTTTAGTTAGGTCAATGAAGACTGCACCATTGAGTAGTTCTTTAACCATGGCATCCAGGATATCAGTGGTCAGTTTGACAAGGGCAGTGTCAGTACCATGATGCCACCTCAAGCCTTGTTGCCTATCTGTCAGCAGGTGCCTCTGCCAGGTAATCAAGGACCTGCTTATAGACCAGACATTCCAGTACTTTTAGCCAGGAGCAGAGGAGAGATAGACCGTAGTGCTCACTAGGTTCTACTGCACCACCTTTACATACAGGAACTACTTTGGTAGTCTTCCAGCATTCTGGAACCTCATTCTTCACATAGGGATTTGTTGATGAGCATGGCAATTGAGGGGGCTACAAGAGGAGTAGCAGCTTTCAACAGTTTGGGTTCAAGTTTATCAAAACGCAGATCCTTACACTTTCAATCTCTTTAAAAGAGCTAGTACCTTCTACAAATAACCAGCCAAAAGTGAAACTCTGGGGAAGGTAATGCTGGTTCAGGAGAGACAGGGTGAAGTGAGGTGGTACCCATAAAGGGAGTTTTGAATCTCTCCAGGTCTGTAAAGAAATCATTAAATGCATTGGCTACAGCCATGGGGTCACTAATTGACTGTCCATACACTAGAATTTCAGCTTCAGTGAATTTGGAATGACCTTTCAGTAGGAGTTAATTTGCACCCAGAACCTTTTAGGATCAGACAGGTTCTGGTTTTATGCTTTAGAAAGATAGGATCTCTTGGCAACTTTTATCTCTTTTACAATTATTCCTTAGCTGTCTATGCTTGAGTCAATCCCCTTTAGGCCAGTGGACTTGAAGAGTCCTATGCCTTGTTCTTATATTTTATGCATTTTCTTAGCTTAGGAATAGCCATTTGAATGCTGGCCTTTGACCCTGTTCTTTTTTTTTTAATTCAATGTACTTTATTCAAGATCAATGATATCCATCCATGGAAAGTACAACAGAATAATCACACAGTTGGAATATTACAGATAGTCAAAGCATGGTACAATTTTGATATATAAAAACAAAAGAAAAACAAAAACAAAACCCCTGCCCCCACCCACAAAATCCCCAAACCACACCACCTCCCCTCTGACATACCACTCACCCCACCACCCTCCTCCTCCTGAGAGCTGAGGTTATCCAGACAGTGAGGTGGGGGTTGGGTGAGTGGCAGGGATGACAAAGAGGAGGGGTGGGCAGCTGCAAACTAGGGGTGCTAGCTGCACACTGAGCGGACTTAGATAGATTGGGTGGTCTGTTTCTGCTGGCACATTCGTATATAACGTATCACACAGAAAACAATAAAAACAACAGTTGTTGTTATCCATCCAAGCAGCACAGCTAAGGATAGGGGAGAGCAGTAAGTGAACATAGGTAGAAATGTATAATCAATAAGAGGGATCCCCAAACCTGCAACTTGGAGTCAGGAGGCATAAAGAAACCTAGTCAAGTAAAATTAAGGCAGAAGCAATGGACCAGAGGGTATAAAGCTCTTCCCACCTAGTTCGATATTGGGACATGGTACCCTAATATTAGCTATTGTTTTCTAATCATAAATTATAGAAAATTCCTTGACCCTTTCCAGATAAAAGAGGACTTGCTGATCTTTCCAGTGCCTCAATACTAACTTTTTCACAGATAGGCATATCAGGGTAATGTGGTACTGTTTCTCTTTACCACAATAGAAGAGTAGTGCCCCAGCACACAAACATTTGGGGTAAACAAATCTTGATGTCTCAAAGGGATCCACCCTGGACTCAATAAGAGGCCAAAGGGAGCAATATTAGGACAATCCCAAAATATGTGCAGAAGTGACCACTGCTCCTGACCACACCTGAAACACAATGGGTTCATACTACCCCATCCCATATAATTTGGCTGGGGTAAAATATATTATGTAGAATAAAGAACTGAACTAATCTTAGCCTGTCATTGGCAGTGTATTGATACAGACCTTGCCAAATTTTCTTCCACTGAAGTGGCCAGATGGACAAGGGTCCACCTAATGAGATGACTGTCCTCCAACTGTGGAGTAAAGTTTACCACACAGGGTCAGTACTAGACAGGATACAGAATTGGGCTGCCAAGCATGAGGGGTTTATTTTGCCATACAAACCTGGAAATACTGCCATGGAGCTTATTAAACCAGCTTAAGGGAAGATGAATGTTTAACATATTGAGCGGATAAACTATCCAGGGCAAGATATTCATTTTATGATGCTACCCCTGCCCTGGAGTTTTGAGGCTACCCCAGTAGGCCAGCCCCTACAGAGATGGTCCGTACCACCCTTTGAGGGTGTTTCCCAGATGGCCTGATGGCAGTACTGGACCCATCGGGTTTACTGAGTGAATGCATGGATCCAGGTGACCTATTACTTGCCTATAATAAGACAGTGGTAGAGGCCCTGGATTCCATTGCTCCTGTTTGTGTTCACCCTCACTCTTTGCCTCAAGTCTCCTTGGTTTGATGAGACTTTGAGGGAGCTGAGGAGAGTGGGACAAAGGCTAGAGAGGTACTGGCGGAAGTCCGGCCTGGAGTGCAACAGACTTAGTTTGATGGACCATTATGTGGCTTATCAATCAGCAATTACCCGTAAGAAGGCAGGATTCCTGTCCAGGAGATTACTGCTGTACAGAATCAACCAGCTCAGCTCTTCCAGATCGTGGACAGATTGTGCAATCCAACCTTTCTTCAGTCTGGAATTGCCTTTTCTCAAGAACGTGTGAGGAGTTTGCTCGATTCTTTTCAGATAAGGTTGCCGCAATCAGGTCGGGCATCTGCTTGACCCTCCCTAATGGGCTGTGATGGTCGGCAAGAGATGTCGGACACCCTTGTGATGATTATTCAGTCATTGCATCCAACCAACTGTAGTTTGACCTGGGTTCCACACGTCTCCTAGTGGGCTGTGTGGATAAAATCAGTCCGGTCCTTGCTGAGATAGTCTAGATGTCCTTGAGAAGGGGATCTTTCCTGATCCTCTAAAAGAGGCCGTGGTTTGGCCACTTCTTAAAAATCCTCCTTGGACCCAGACTGTCTGGCTAACTACAGGCCTGTCTCTAACCTGCCCTTGTGGGTAAGGTTAATGAGAAGGTGGTTGCATTGCAGCTGGATGGTCATTTGACCAGCCACAAGGTCTATGATTCTCTCCAGTCTGGATCTGAGAAGAGACATAGTACTGAGACAGCTCTTGTCTGGGTATTTAATGACCTCCCTAATAGCGAGAGATTGAAGGACCCGCTCCATCTTGGTCCTTCTTGATCTCTCTGTGGCATTTGACACTGTAGACCATGGTGTGCTATTGGGGCACCTACAGTTCATCTGTGGACTGTCTGGTATGGTCTTCAGATGGTTTGATCTTTCCAGAGGGTAGGGACCCAGAGGGTGGTGTCTGGGATTTTTCCTCGGCATCACTCCCCTATCCTGTGGGATGCCGAGGGTTCCATTTTGGCACCCATGCTGCTTGTGGTTTATATGCTGCCATTGGGAGCGATTATTAGGTGGTATGGCTTGAGTTTCTACTGCTATGCAGATGACACTCAGCTATACATGTCCATTGTGCCTGGCCAGGATGTTCCCGCTTTGGTTTTAATAACTGTCCCACCGAAATCCAGGACTGGATGAATGGAGTTGGCTGCAGTTAAACTCAGAAAAAATGAGGCTCTAGTTGTGGACCCAAGTCTTGGGAGGCGGGTTTGTTGTCTGGATCACCTTTAGGTTTATGGTTTGGGGTTGTACAGCTAACTACCTCAGACCGGTGCGGAACCTGGGTGTTATGTTTGATGATTGTTTGACACTTAAATCGCAGGTGTTGGCAGTTGTCAAAACCTCTTTTACCATCTGAGTAATATTGCCTGGATGAAACACCCGTTGCTACCGATGATCTTCTAACTCTGGTTCACGCCTCGTACCTCCTGTCTTGACTATTGCAACTCCTTTTACCTTGGGTTACTGGGAGTTGATATCCACCACCTGCAGCTCATGCAGAATGCAACAGCCAAGCTATTGACTGGTTCATCTAGGACCAGTCATATAACACCTGTGCTCATGGACTGCACTGGCTGCCAGTATGGTGGTGGATCACCTTAAAGGTTGGTTTGCTGACCTATAAGGCCCTGCACGATCAGGGATCTGGTTACCTGCAAGATCTCCTTCATCCCTACTGTCCTCCCACTCTCTCTCCGATCCACTGACAAGGGATTGCTAGAGATTCCCAAGGTTCATTTAAAGACATCTGGGGCCAGGCCTTTTAGTTTTGTGGCCCCAACCCTGTAATTCTGTACCTCGTCAGGTGTGAGATTGCCCAACTGTCCGAAGTTTTAAAACAGCATTGAAGATCTTTCTTTTAGTCTGGCATATGCTGATTTTTAGTGTTGCAGTCATAGGTTTTAATATGTTAATTATGGTTTTATTAATTGTTTTAATTTTTAATGAACTTTGTAAAAGCTCCTTTGTTTTGAAAGGCACTTTTTTATAAATAAAGTTGATGTGATTTGAGTTGATTTGAAAAGTGAGGGAGCCCATCTGTATAAATCTTGTTGGATAGTAAGAAGATTATCCAGATCAAGTTTTTTCATGAGAAATTTTGAGGTGGACAATGTGATTTCCAGGTGCTTAAGCGGGTAGTCTATTTCAGAGGAAGGGTATCCATGTCTGACTGGTTAACAAGAGCATTAAGGGGCATTGCTTCTGTTTTACTCAAGTTCAGTTTATAATTGGAAAACCTATTGAATCTTTTGATTATACTGAGGGCGACTGGGATTGATTCGCTCAGGTTGGTAACATGTAGAAGGATATCATCCACATATACAGATATTTTAAGATCAAAGGGCCTATCAAAATACCAGATAAGGAGTGGGAGCAATTCAGTTGTTGAAGCAGTGGTTCTAAGTATACATTAAATAACAGCAGGGACAGTGGCGCCACTGTAGGGTTCCAGATTGCAAAGACAATGTAGCAGAAAAGACCCCATTACAATAAACTCTAGCACTAGGCATAGATTATAAGGTACTAACCCAAGCAATAAATGTGGAGGAAAGCCAAATTTAGCTAGGGTCCCAAAAAGAAAAGGCCAGCTGTTCCTGTCAAAGCTTTTTCTGCATCCAGGAGACCAATGATATTGGTTGTGTGGCCTCCCTGGATAGGAGAACATATGAGTCAGTTTTCTGGTGTGATCTGAGAGGCTCTACCTTGAACAAACCCTATTTGTTCTGGGCTGAGTAAGCCCTCCCATAATCATGACACTTGGGCTGCCAGTATTTTAGCAAAAATTTTAATATCATAATTCATCCACCAGATAAGGCGCTAGTTAGTCACCTAACCTGTGATTTACCCGATTGTGCAGTACCACAGTAGTAGCTTCCAACAGGGTAGGATCAGTGATTCCCCAAACAGATATAGTTATATAATTGAAGGAGAATAGGGCCAGTTCCTTTTCCCAAACCTTATAAAAATTAGATGGGAACCCATCCGGACCCAGTGCCTTATCCCTTAGGAGAGAATGAATAGCTGAGAGAACATCTTGCAGGGAAATGGGAGAGATGAGAGATTGCAGCTGGGTGGGATTGAATGCAGGAAGAGATATAGAATTTAAGTAGGCCTGAATCTCACAGTCTGTAGTGTGCAATGATCAGGGGACTATTCATACAGCCCGATAAAATAACTCAAACTCTTGAGCTATATCTCTCAGGGCAGTTAGCAGATTATTCCCTCCAAAGAAGAACGTGAGGTAATTAACCTTGATTCCTCCTGTTTCCTGAGCCATAAAGCCAGGAGATGGCCAGCCTTATCATCTTGCTCCACATATTATGTGTGGGTTTAAATAGGCATATTCTACTTTCTCTCTCAAATTCTCTGCATATTGGTCCTGAAGAGCAACAAGGCGCTCCTTCAGTGCTTCTGAAGGCTGAGTTGAGAGTGAGGACTCCAAGGTTTTTATAGACTGCAGCACAGAATTGAGAGCACCTCTTGTTTCCTTTTTCTAGTGGCAGCAAGCCTAATAAATTCTCTCTGAGGACACATTTCAGGGAACTCCAGATCTGGTCGAGGCTGGGACAGAACCTGCATTATGCGTCATAAATTGAGTTATAATTGTGCAAAGCCAGAAGAGGAAGAAAACAGATTAATTTCAGTGCTTTGCATTAACTGTTCATTGTTATTTTTATTTTAAACTTGGATTGTGGGCTTTTAGTGACACTGTAATTTCTTTGCTAGCTTTACTTAGAATTGCTTTTGGGCTACTAAAAATTTAAAATCATGTTTGGTGTCCTTGTAGTCGTGGTCTATTCCTTTGCTGTCTTTAATTGCTGCAAATTTTACCCCTCCCTCCCCTGCTCCCAACTCTTAATTTTATGCCCTGTTAAATCTAATTGACAGGAGTAAGCACAGGATAGTAGGGGGTTGTGGAGTAGGAGGGCATAAGGGTGAAGAAGCCCACCCTCAGCACAAGTGTGCTGACTCATTTTTATTTCTTTTTTTTTTTTTTTAAAGGAAAAGTGTACGAGGATCAGTGGCAGGATTTTTAGGACAGTAAATTAATAAAAAGAGAACTAGGAGAGCTTCAGTAACAGACAAGTACTGGAATAGCAGTATAAATGCAGTATAATGTGGGGGTGGTGCAATGCAATGGCTGTGGGCAGCCATATTCAGGCAGACCTTCTGGATGCTGAGGTGCTGTCCTATCTGCATGCATCTCTGGACTGCAGGATGAGGTAGCCAGACTCAGAGTGGAAGCAAACTGGGTCAGAGTACCATCACCCCTATCCAGAGACCACCCAGTCCAATGCCGCTGCCTCAAAGGATGCTGAGAACAAGGAGCACTTGGATGACAGTGGGCTCAGGGGGTTAGGGTGGTCTGGCAGAGGCCCATCCCAGATCCTATTCCACTCAAGAACTCATATGCCACACCTGGCAAACAGGGACAACCAAATAGAGGTACCCAGAGAATTGGAGGAATGGATGTGGAGGTTAGCCAAGGAGGTAACCTCAGTGGGTAGAGCAGTGGACCCCAGAGGAAGTGGAAGCAAACCGTGGGGGACTGTATCATAAGTGGGATCCAGCTAGGAACATAGGAGGGGAGGACAGGAGGTGAGGTACCTACCAGGTGCCATAGCATGGAGGGATAGAAGGAAGATCCTGGGTATCACTGGGAAGGCAAGATGGGAGGGTGAGGCGGGATGTCATTATCCACCTATGTACTAATGACCTGGCAAATGGGGAGCCAAGGAAGTTCAGGAAGAGTTTAGGAAATTTAGGAGGGTCTCAAGCAAGTAGCTACTTCTGTCACCTTCTCAGAAGTACTACCTGTGAGGCAGATAGGAGAGCATGGGGTGCATGCACCAGAAACTTTAACTCATGGTTGAAGAACTGGTGTTATGAGGAAGGGTTTGGATTCATTGGTGACTGAGGGACCCACCTGGAGGGATGGAGGTTTGTTCAAGCCTGATGGCCTGCATCCATCCTGGAGGGAATCAAGCACTCAATGATAAGTTTAAATGCTACATTGACAAGCATTTAAACTAGCCGAGGAGGTGGCAGACCAGCAAGGCGGGTACCTAATTGCCCACCCCCACAGCTAGCAGTGGAACCAGTGAATCAGAGGAGTGGATATCTCTACAAAGCAGTGTGCAAAAGATGGAGGTAAGCACCCAAGAGGTGGATAGGCAGAAAGGGGCAAAATTCAACAGAAGGGCAGACAGCAAGGAGAACCAGGGATAAATGACAACCAGGAAGGGGCTGGAGTAGAACAGCTAAACAGTCTAGGAGGTTAAATCATGGAAAGCCATGTGTGCCAATGCCAGGAGCCTTAGCAACAAGATGGAGATCTGGAGGCTGTCATGGTGCAGTCAGACCTGGACATTGTGGCCATCACAGAAACCTGGTGTAATGATAACCACGTCTGGGAATGACCATACCTGGCTACAACATATTCAGAAGAGACAGGGCAGGTAGGAAGGGAAGAGGTGGCACTGTATGTGAAAAATGACATAAGGGCCACAGAGATCCAGGAGGAACAAATGGGGAGAGATACTGTGGGTTAAGCTGGAAAGGAAAACAGGGCCAGCCATCCGCACAGGTGTGGTCTATAGATCATCAGCCCAGGAGGAAGAAACAGATAGGCAGTTGATACTAGCCATCCAAAGGATGGCAGACAAGGGTGCGGTAGTGCTGGTTGGAGACCTCAATATTCCAGATGTGGACTGGAGCATCCCAGCAGCAGCATCAACTAGGAGCAGATTTATCCTGGACTCCCTTCAGGTGCATTCCTCAAGCAACTGGTCATGGAACCAACTCAGCAGAAGGCAATACTGGACCTAGTGCTCACAAACAAGGACAGTGTGATGGGGGTAACAGTGGGGGAGCACCTGGGTAACAGTGACCACCAGTTATTGTGGTTTGAAATCACAGAAGAGCAGAACCAGACCACACAAAACACGTATCCTGGATTTTAGGGTGGCAGACTTTGGGAAAATGGGAGATGCTTGGAAGAGGCATTAAAGGAATGGGACAGGAATCAGGGACTGAGGAACAAAGGACAGTATTTAAAATGGGGATTACAAGAGCAACAGAATTACTCATTAAGCAGGTTAGCAAGGGGAAAAGGAAGAGGAGGCCATTATGGTTTTCAAGGAGCTGGTGGAGAAAGCAGCCAAAAAGATTGCATTCAGGCAATACAAAAAGACACAGGCAGAAGGGATAAGGAGAAGTACCAGGAGAAGCAAAGGGAGGCGGAGGACAGTAAGGAAGCCAAAACTCAGACAGAAGAGCACATTGCAAAATCAGTGGGTAGAGGACAAAACCTTTTCAGGTACATAAGTGAAAAAAAGAAAGGCAAAGGAGGATAGTGTGACTGAAGGGTGAAGATGGGGGCAGCGTGGAGGATGACAACAGTAAAGCTGACATATTGACAGGTATTTCTGCTCAGTCTTTGCTGAGGAAGGGACAGTAATGGATCTGAAGGGAATACAAGGGTGGGAATGGTGCAGAAATGGACACAAGTCCCTTTACATGAGAAAGGGTCCTGAAGGAACTGGAAATAATAAGAGTTGATAAAGCAATGGGGCCAGATGGGGTGCACCCAGGGTCCTAAAGAACTAAGAGAGGAGGTGGCTGAACCTCTGGCTATCCTGTTTAGCTGATCACTTGAAACAGGGAGGTATCCAAGACTGGAGGACAGCAGATGTAGTCCCTTATACAAGAGTGGGAACAAAGAGGCGGGGAACTACAGACCAACCAGCTTAGCCTCAGTAGTGGGGAAGATCATGGAAGCACTACTGAAGGAGAGATTGATGGAACATCTGGTTGTCAATGGACTACAGGACCCAAGGCAGCATGGTTTCAC